>CM053140.1:178909700-188909700 GCA_028571685.1 Heterohyrax brucei | reverse complement strand
TCTGGCATTTCTTCTCTTTCCAAACAAAGTTGGTGATTTGTTTCTCTATCTCATTAAACAGTGATGCTGAAATATATAAAGATTGCATTGTACATGTAGATCACTTTGGGTAAAATAGATACTTTCACAATGTTAAGGACTCCTGTCTATGAGCAAGGTAGATATCTCTGTATAGGTCTCCTATTTCTCTGGTTAGATTTATCCCTAGATGTATTATCTTCTTGGGGGTTATTACAAATTGTATTGATTTGATAATTTCCTCTTTGATGATCTCCTTTTTCGTATAAAGGAATCCTACTGATATACTTATGTTTAGTTTGTATTGTGATACTTAGCAGAATTCTTCTATTAGTTCTAGTAGCTCATTTATGGATTCTTTAGGGTTCTGTTTGTATAACATCATATTATCTTCAAATACAGAGACTTTTACTTCTTCTCTGTTGATACAGATACCCTTCATTTCTTTGTCTTGTGTAATTGCTCTAGATAGAACCTCCTGCACAATGTTGAACAGAAGCTGTGACAATGGGTATCCTTGTCTAGTTCCTGTTCTCAGTGGGAATTCTTTCTCTTCAGAAAGAGAATTCATTCTCTCCATTCACGATGAGGTAGGTGGTTGGTTTTAGGTAGATGCCCCTTGTTGCACTGAGGAATTTCCCTTTCGTTCCTATTTTGCTGAGGGTTTTTAACATGAATCGGTGTTGGACTTCGTTGAATGCCTTTTCTCCATCAGTTGACAAAATCAGGTGGTTCTTATCCTTTGTGCTATTTATGTGGTTGATCACATTAATTGTTTTCCTGATGTGGAATCAACCTTGCATCCCTGATAGGAATCCCACTTGCTCATGATGAATTACTTTTTGATACGTTGTTGAATTCTATTGGCTAGGATTTTGTTGAAGGGATTTGTATCTATCTTCATGAGTGATATTTGTCTGTAACTTTCTTTCTTTTTGTGGGATCTTTCCCTAGCTTTGGTATCAGGGTTATGCTGGTTTCATAGAATGAATTTCAGAGTATTCTGTCCTTTTCTATGCTGTGAAATAGTCTCTATAGTATTGGGATTATCTCCTCTCTAAAAGTTTGGTAAAATTCTCTGGTGAAGCCATCTTACACAGGATTTTTTTGGTTGGTTTTCATTCTCGTTTGTTTCCATGAATTTCTTTATTGCATCTTTGATTTCTTCTAAGGTGTTATTCAGTTTCCATGAGTTCAAATTTTTACCTATGTTTTTTCTGCTATTGATTTCAACTCTCATGGCTTTATGGTCCAAGAAGATGCTTTGCAGTAATACAATGGTTTGGATATTATTGATACTTGCTTTATGACCTAATACAAAGACTACTGGAAAAGAAGGTGTATTTATCTGTTGGGTAAAAAGTTCTGTATATGTTGATGAGGTCTAGTTGTTGTAATGAGGTTGATTGTTGTAATAATATCTTCTGTATCTTTACTGAGCTTTTTTCTGGACAATCTATCCATTACTGAAAGTGGAATGTTGGAGTCTCCTACCATTATTGTATGGCAATCTCATGTTACAGTGTTGTCAGTATTTGTTCAATGTATTTAGATGTTCTAATATTGTGTGCACAAATACTTAATATCATCATATGCACTTGTGTATAAATTCTTTCATCAATAAATGGTGACCATTCTTCTCCATCATGATGGATTTTACATTAAAATCTGTTTTATCTGAGATTAGTTTTGCCACTCTTGCTCTTTTTTGTATCTTCGTAGCTTGGTATATATTTTTGCATCCTTTAATTTTCAATTTGTTCATATCTTTGAGTCTAAGGTATGTTTCATGTAAGCAACATATAGACTGATTGTGTTTTTTGGTCTGAGCTGTTACTCTCTGCCTCTTCAATGGAGTGTTCAATCCACTTCATACAGTGTAATTACTGATAGATGTTTAGTGCTGTCGTTTCGGTACCATTATTTTTGTGTTGTTGATGCTTTCTTTGTTCTTCTTATTTTTCCGTTCTGGGTCATTTTTCTTTATGGATTTACTTTTCATCTTTTTCAGTGTTGGTTTTGTGTTTGTTCAGACTCCTGTATTATGTTTCTTGTTTCAACATGTCACATTGTTAAGTTTGCTTTGTGGCTACCACTTTGATCCCCCTTAATATTCTACATTTAAATCAATATTTGATTTCTTTAGATCTTCTTACTTTCCTCTCCACCTCGAAGGGTTATAACTACTGTAATTTATCCCTCTTTATAGTGTGATGATGTCATAGTTTTCATGTTGTGATCACTGGTTCCCTGCTTTTAATATTTAACTTTGATAAGCTTAGTGACTTCCCAAACTCAGTAGGCCTCTGGATGCTGTGTTCTGCATTGTGTCCTAAACTATACTTTTGATGTTATTACTTTACTAAACATAGATCGCCTTTCATTATTTCTTGTAGTTTTGTTTTGGTTTTTGCAATGTCTCTAAGCTTCTATTTATCTGTGAATGTCTTAATTTCGCTGTTATATTTGAGAGACAGTTTTGCAGAATATGTAATTCTTGGTTAAAAGTTTTTCTCCTTCAAGGCTTTATAGGCATCATCCCACTGTCTTCTTGCCAACACAGTTTCTGCTGAGAAGTCAGAGAAAAGCCTACAAGGCTTCACTTTGTATGTTAGTTTTGCTTTAAGCCTTGTTGCCTTTAGGAGCCACCCTTTATGTTTCATTTTATTAAGCCCGATTATGATATGGTTTGGTGTCTTTCTTTTGGAGTCTGGTTTTTGTAGTTTTGATAAGCATATTGAATATTTTCTTTCATGATTTCTGTCAGCAATTCTACAACAAAGTCTCTGTATTTTCAGCTATCTCACCTTGTTCAGGAACTCCAGTTATTCATATATTATTCCTCTTGATAGAGTCCCACATGCTTCTTAATGCTTCTTCATTTTTCTTGTTTCTTTTATCTGACTTTTCCTGGTAAATGCTGGTGTCAGGTGTTTCGTCTTTAAGCTCACCAATTCTACATTCCATTTCCTTCATCCTGCTACTTTGGCTTTGTGTTGAATTGTCTAATTCTGTAATTTTATTATTGGCCTGCTGGATTCCAGATTGTTGACGTTCTAGCAGTTCACATAGCTTACATAAATTTTCATTTTGTTCTGCTGCAATCTGTTAATCTCTAGAAGTGCTCTGTACATAATTCTTTCGTATTCTACTGCTGATATTTTCAGAAAAGCTTCTTCATCTGGGAAGTTTTCTGATTCTTTATTTTGGAAGTTTTCTGGAGCCATGGTGGTCAATTTCTTTAAATGGTTAGATACTGATTGTTGTCTTCATGCCATCAAAAAGCTGTTCAGTTTCTCTAGTGTTGTAACAATGGGCACTGTGGTGTAGTTCTAAAAGCCAAGTGCCGTCGAGTCTGAGTAGTTCTAAAAAGAGAGTGGATAAAGGTGCTGCTAAATTTGGTTACCAGCAGCCACCACATTCTCTAGGTGCAGCTGACTTATGTATAACTCCTCTGGCAATCTAGACACTGACGAGCCCCACAATGCTACTCTACTTAGTGGCTGGCCCCATCTGAGCCCTCAGGGGTGGCAGACCCCACATGCTAGCTGCTAAATGTAGCGAGCTACTTGTATTGACTCTGTTGTCATGTCAGTTAAGACTGATGTAGCCCAGGGAAGGAAGGAGAGGAGGGTACCACCACACTTGGCTGCCAGGGACTGCTGTGTTCTCTAGATGCATTTGTCCTAAAAACTGCTTTCCTACTGGGAGGAGTGCTGTCCAGCAGCTGCCAAAAGGAGCTGGGCCCTCAGAGGTGGCAAGCCCCACCGCCTGGCTGGCAAAGACAATAACTTACTTATGGCATCTCTAAGGAGCTATCAACCCATGCTACGATATGGCTTAGTGAAGGGAGGTGGAAATGGCATCACCACACTCAGGTGCCAGTCACCTCTGCATTCTCTAGCTGCTGTTAACATAAAGGCTGCTTTTCTATTGAGAGGCATTAACCAGCAGCAGCTGAAAGAAGCCAGACCCTAGGGGGTGGCAGATCCTGCCCCCTGGCTGATAGAGATGGTACCTCATAGGCCATCCACATACAGTATGATGTGGCTCAAAGGTGGGAGGAATTAAGGCACTTCTGTGCTTGGCTGTCAGCTGCCACTATGATCCCTAGATACAATCATCTTTAAAATAGTTTTTCTGCTGGGAGAACCACTATCCAGACAAACATTGTTGCTTATTGTGGGAATTACCCCCAAGTGAGACCTCGGGCATGCCTGACTTCACCTCTAGCTGACTAAGATGGCATCCCCCTGAGCTGCCTTTCCTGCACTGAGTCAGCAGTATCTATGGCACAGCTCAGAGAAGGGGGGAGAGGTACTGGTGCCCTTGATCAGCAGCCGCTGCTAGGTTCTCTAGATGCAGCTGTCCCAAGCATGGTCTCTCTGCTATGGGATATGCTGTTTACTTAAACACTGCAGTTCAGCTTGTGCCAGGTCATGTCACAGGCTTGGCAGTCCCAGTACCAGCCTTCCAGTTAACAAAGAAGGTATCCATACTGTAATCCTCTCAAATGATACACCAGTAGAAGCAGGACTCAGCACACTGCTGCCTTGCCTCTGACAGAGGTAGTTTTCTCCTTTCTGTGCCCTACTGCAATCTCACAATGCTACAGCAAATCTTGGGTCTCCTAGAAAGTCCACACTGCTCTATTCAATTATTTTTCTAGGTTTTAGTTTTCAGAGGGAATTGAGGAGCTATATATCTAGTCCACCATCTTGGTCTCACCCTCAGAACATTTTTATTAGTTCCAGTAGTTTTCTCACAGAGTCTTCTGGGTTTTCCATGTATCATATAATATCATCTTCAAATAGGGATAGTTTTACATCTACCATATCAATTCAAATGCTCTTTTTTTCTTTTACTTGCCTTATTGCACTAGCTAGAATTTACAGCACAGTGTTAAATATGCCTGTTATAAAGAGCATCCTTTCTGTTCTCGAGGGAACTGTCATAGATTGCAGTGTGTCCCCCTAAATATGTATGTATTGATTTGATTCATCTATGAGTGCCAGTATGTTCCTCCCATATGTTGTGAATCCTGCCTGTGTGATGAGGGAGAGTAGGCAGCAGCTGTGATAGTGAGGCAAGATTTAAGATACCAGCTTGTGGGATATAAGGGTGAGAAGTGAGCAGAATAAGTTGGGAATGTCATACCACCAAGAAAGCACAAATGAGAACAGAGCACATCCTTTGAATCTGAGGTTCCTATGATGAGATGCTCTCCCTCAATTTGAACTCAGTATACTGGACTGTGATGATTTCTCTTATTGAATGGACTTGTAACTTGTGAATGGATTTGTGACTTACCAGACCTTGACTACAAAATTTCTCTTCATGAATCATTCTGCTCACTGTATTTTCTGTTACAGCAGTACCAGGTGACTAAAGCAGGGACTGTTTTCAGGCTTTTTCCATTAAGAATGATGTTGGGCACCAGAATGTTTATCACAGCACAGTCCATGATAGCAAAAAGATGGAATCAACCCAGATGCCCAACAACAGAAAAATGGATAGGTAAACTATGGTATATATACTCAATGGAGCACTACGCAATGATAAAGAACAACGATGACTTCAGGAAACATCTCATGATCTGGTTTCAACTGGAAGACATTATGTTGAGTGAAAGTAGTCAACAACAAAAGGACAAATATTGTATGAAACCTCTATGATAAGATCTTAAAAACAGACTTGTGTATTGAAGAAAAGACTCTTTGACAGCTGCAAGGGAGGGGACGGGGGGGAGGGTTTAGATTAGATAGTTTCTAGGTATTTGGTTGGGTGCAATTGGTGATAGCACACATTAGAAATAAGAACAATATTAAGTGGACTTAAACATAACATAAGTACTCCTTCCATCTTAACCCGATATTGCAAGGATAGAGTAGCTGGGGCAGGGGACAGGGGATCACGCTCTTAGGCGAAAACAAGGCCAATTGGCACAACTAGCATTTTGCTAAGAGGGCTCTCTGCACCCCATGTTGGTGAGTGGCGTCTGGGGGCTTAAAAGCTGCCAAGCTGCCATCCGAGGGCACAGCAAATGGTCCAAACTCAGCAGGAACGGGTGCTCACCGAGGACCAAAATGACATGAGGGAAAGACAGCCCAGAAGACAAAGAGACCCACATCAGTGGGTGCCTACATCGACTTGGGACAGGAAGAACCAGATGGTGCCCGGCCACCACCAGTGATAGCTGTGATGGAGCTCACTAAGTTGAGTCTCACTGGCAACACAAGAATAAAAAGGGGTGCACCCTGAGATCCCCACTAAAAGACCTCATTTGATGGTCCAGTGGTTTTGGGGTTCCCCTGGGAGCATGGCCCCTCCCTCTGTTGCTGCCTTTGACCATAAATCATAATGAAGGTCCACGCTTCGGACAGGAATGGATTGGACTTGGCGATGCAGTGACCGTATATTGGATGCACTTCATGGTTCTATACATCTATAGGATGTCATCCTGCTGACCTCTGGCTGGAGGAAGGAGAGTGGGTGGAGAGGAGGGGAAAAAGAGACTGTTGGGAGAATAAGACATGTGTGGAACAGAGAGGAATAGTGTGCTGTCACCAGACGGGGAGAGCAGTGGAAGCTGCATATAGGTGGGTATGTAAATTTACACGGGAATGTACATTTTCACTCAGATATATTAAATAAAAAATTAAAAAAGAAATAAAAATGAAAAAAGAATGATGTTGGCTGTTGGTTTCATACAGATGTCCATTATTATGTTGAAGAAGTTCCTTTCTATACCTGTGTTACTGAGAGTTTTTATCAGTAATGGGTGTTGGACTTTGTCAAATGGCTTCTATTGAGATGACCTTCTGATTCTTTTCTTTTTGTGGTGGATTAAATTGATAGATTTTTCTAATGTTGACATTTCCTTGAGTAGTTGATAAGAAGCCTCTTAATTGTAGCACATATATATATATATATATATACATGATGCTGAATTCTATTGTGTAGCCTTTTATTGAGAGCTTTTTCATCTCTGAGAAAATTTTTCTTATTTTCTTTTTTTTGTGATGCCTTTGCCTGGTTTGGGTATTACAGTTATGCTGTCTTCTTAGAAAGATTTTGGAAGTATCTTCTTATTTTGTGTTCTAAAATAATTTGAGTAGCAACTAGTACTTGCAACTAATAACTAGCTCTTCTCTGACTGTTTGCTAGAATTCTCCAGGGAAGCTGAGTCAGGGCTTTTGTTATTGTTGTTTCTGGAAGTTTTTTGTTTTTTAAAATTTTCCGTCTCTTATTATGGATCTGTTTAGGTTTTCAACATTAACTTGTGTCTGTTTGGGTAGATAATATGTTTCTAGAACTTTGTCCATTTCTTCTAAGCTTTCAAATTTGTTAGAGTATAGCTTTTCACAGTACTGTGCTGTAATCCTTTTTATTTCAACTGGGTGTATTGTAATATCCCCATCTTATTTCTTACTTAGGTTATTTGCATCCTTTCCTGTTTTTGTTTTGCTAATTTGACCAATGGTTTTGTCAATTTTGTTGATCCTTTTAGAGAAGCAACTTTTGGTTCTGTTGTTTCTTTAGTTTTTTTAGTCTCCATTTCATTACTTTCTACTCTAATCTTTATTATTTCTTTTCTTCTGTTGGTTGTGGGCTTCTTTTGCCCTTGACTTTCTGTTTGTTGTAGTCATGTGGCTAATGTTTTGATTTTGTTCTTTTCTGCTTTTCTGATGTGTGCATCTATTGCTTTAAATTTACGTCTGAGCACTTCCTTTGCTTTGTCTCAAATGTTTTGGTGTGATGTGTTCTCATTCTAAGCAGGGTGCTATTCAGTTCCCATGTGTTTTATTTGTTTTTCCTTGCTCTTCCTGTTGTTAATTTCTTCTTTGATGGCACTGTAACCAGAGAATATAATTTGTATTATTCAATGTTTTGGATTTTGTGGAGCATTAGCTAAGATGTGGTCTTTTCCGGTGAACATTCCATGTGCATTGCAAAAGAATGTATACTTTGCAGATGTTGGGTAAAGGGTTCTATATATATCTGATGTTTTAAGTTGGCTGATTGTGCTCTTCAGATCTTCTATATCTTTTTAGAGTTTCTGTCTAGTTGTTCTGTCCTTTATCAAGAGTTTGTGTATTGAAATTTCCTACTGTTATTGGGGAACTGTCAGTTTCTCTTTTCACTGCTGTTAGACATTGTTATATGTATTTTGGAGATCTGTCTTTGGGGGCATAGACATTTATTACGGTTATATCTTCATGATGAATCAGCCCTTTAATTATCATTTAATGTCCTTCTCTGTCTTTTGTGGTAGATTTTATTTTAAAGTCTCTTTTATCTTAGATTAATATTGCTACTCCTGCTCTTTTTTGGTAAATGTTCGTTTGACATATTTTTTCCATTATTTGATTTTTAAAATAAATTTATATCTTTATTTCCAAGGCACAGACAGTATAGTGATGAATCATGTTTATTATCCATTTTGTCACTCTGTGCCTATATATGAGTGACTTTAGACTATTTACATTCAGTATAATTATTGACAGGTGTCAGTTCATTGCTGTCATTTCATAGTACTTTTAAAAAAATTGTGATGCTGAAGGTTTCATTGTTCTTCATACTCTCTTGTGATTTTTATTTTGTTTGTGGGGTATTATTTTTCCTTTTTGTGTGTTTGAAAAGCAAAGATGTTGCCCTGAAGATTAAGGTGCACTTCACTCAAGCCATAGCCTTTTCAATTGCATCATATGCATGTAAAAGCTGAACAATGAATAAGGAAGATAGATGAAGAATTAACACCTTTGAATTGTGGTACTGGCAGAGAATATTGAATGTACTGTGGACTGCCAAAAGAACAAACAGGTCTGTCTTGGACAATGTATAGCCACAGGGTTCTTAGAAGCAAGAATGACAAGACTATGGCTTACATAGTTTGGACATGTTATCAGGAGGATGAGTCCCTGGAGAAGGACATATATTTGGGAAAGCAAAAGGTCAGAGATAAAAGAAGACTCTCCACAAGATGGATTGACACGGTGGCTGCAACAATAGGGTTAAACATAGCAATGATTGTGAGGATTGCACAGGACCAGGTAGTGTTTCTTTCTCTTGTCATAAGGTTTCTATGAGTCAGAACTGACTCATAGTACCTAACAACAAGATTAGATAGTGTCTAAAGCCAAAACCTATTGAGTATAAAAGGGATAAGTGAGCAGAGAGACATAGAGACCTTATATTACCAAGAAAGCAATGCCAGGAATAGAGTGTTTCCTTTGGACCTGATATTGCTGCACTGAGATTCTCTAAGACCAGGTGAGGACTGCTAACAGGGATTTTTCTCCAGACCCAAGAGAAATAGAGAGAACCTTCCCTGAAACTGGCACCCCAGGTTCAGACTTCTAGCCTACTAGACTGTGAGAGAATAAACTTCTCTTTGTAAAAACTACCCACTTGTGGTATTTCTTTTAGAGCAGTACTATATGACTAAGGCAGCCTCTCTGTCTCCCTGCTATAAATCTTTTAGATTATACTAGTCCTTGAGAATTCATTTCCTAGGTTGATGCCTGGCAGGTGTGGTCTTGCAACCTAGTTTCAGACTGTTATCTCATGTTGCTTGTTTTCAAATTGAAGGATTCCTCTTAATAATTCTTATAAACTTGGTTCCGTTTTTACCTGTTTCCTTAATTTCTATTTATCTGGAAATATCTTGATTTTAATATCATTGGAACTAGAGTTTTACAGGATGTATTCTTGGTTGGCCTTTTATTCTTCTCTTGTAAGGTTTTGTATGTCATCCCTTTGCCTTCTGTCTGCACAGTTTTTGCTGAATAATCAGAGCTTAATCTTATGACTTAAAGTATGACTCTGAGTACATCCCACTTGAATTTAGAGAGCATCTCAAGAATAAATTTAGTGGATGAAAATCATATGAGTTGTGGAAGGACATCAAGGACATCATAAATGAAGAAAGCAAGAGGTCATTTCAAAATCAAAGAAAGAAAACATCACAATGAATGTCATAAGAGTCTCTGAAACTTGCTCTTGAATGTTGAGTAGCTAAAGCAAAAGCAAGAAATTAAAAGAGTTGAACAGAAAATTTTAAAAGTACAAAGTACTATAATGACATATGCTAAGACCCAGAGATGGAAAACTAAAGAGAAAGAAAACTTTCTGCATTTATCAAGCTAAAATAACTGGGAAAAAAAAGTCAATCCTTGATTTGCAATATTGAAGGATTCTATGGAGAAAATATTAAATGACTCAGGAAACATTGAGAGGAGATGGAAGGAATACACAGACTCACTATACCAGAAAGAACTGGTTCACATTCAACCATTTCAGGAGGTACCATATGAGCAAGAACCAATGGTACTGAAGGAAGAATTTGAAGCTATGCTGAATATATTGGCAAAAACAAAGCTCCAGGAATCGAAGGTATACCAACTGAGATGTTTCGATAAACCAGTGCAGCACTAGAAGTACCCACAGTCATCTATGCCAAGAAATGGTCAGATGACTGGAAGAAATCCATATTTATGTCTCCTCCCAAGAAAGGTGTTTCCACTGAATACAGAAATTATCAAATAATATTATTAATATCACACTAAAGAAAATTTTTTAAAAGATCATTCAAAAATGACTGCATCAATATATCAGCAGGAAGCTACCAGAAATTCAAGGCAGATTCAGATGAGAATGTGTAACCAAAAATATCATTTCTCATGTCAGATGGATTGTGGATGAAATTAGAGAATATTTGCCTGCATTTTATCAACAGTGCAAAGGCATTTGACTGGAGATCATAGCAAATTATCAGCAACATTGTAGAGAAGAAAATTTTGGGACACTTGTCTTTATAAGTAAGCTGTACATAGATTAAGAAGAAGTTGCTGGAACAGAACAATGATACTGCATGAATTAAAGTCAGGAAAGGTGTCCCTCAGGGTTATACCCTTTCATCATACCTGTTCAATATGAAAACACCAATTTAGAGTGTTTTCAATTGCCTGTTATGTATGAGAATGCTAAGCGAAGTCTGAGTGGCTGCACTATATGAAGAACAGGACATCAGGATTGGGGAAAGACTCACTAACAACTTGCATTATGCAGATAACACAACCTTGCTTGCTGAAAGTGAAGGAGACATGAAGCACTTACTGATGAAGATCAAAGACCACAGCCTCAGTGTGGACTACACTTCAACATAAAGAAAAAAAAAAAGTCCTCACAACTAGAACAAAAAGCAACAGCACGATAAATTGACAAAAGATTGAAGTTGATAAGAATTTAATTTTCTTTGGATCCACAATCAATACCGATGGCACCAGCATTTAAGAAATCAAGACACGTTGCTATGGGAAAATCTGCTGCCAAAGACCTCTTTAAAGTGTTGAAAAGCAAAGATGTTCCCTTGAGGACTAAGGCTGTCCTGAACAAAGCCGCAGTGTTTTCAATCACTTCACATATGTTAAAGCTGGGTGATGAATAGAGAAGAACAAAGAACTGATGTTTTTCAAATTGTAGTATTGGAGAATATTGAATATGAGGTCTGAAAATTAAGTCTGCAAATTTAGTTGTTCTAAGTGCTACATACCTCACTGCTGAATATCACTACAGTCACCGTCAAAGTACTCCCTTGTGAAGCTCTGCACTGATGCCAGCACATAGTCCACCCTTCAAAGCAATTTTGGAACTCTTTCTGGAATGGCCATTGTGCATAGTGGCAACATGGCAAGTTCATGAGCTTAATTGTCTAATTGTCTGTGAGGGAGTTTTTAGTCATTAAAGAAATAAATGTATTGGAACACTCTCCTTACTCACCTGATCTGACCCCAGTGACATTTTTCTTTACCTGAAGGTAAAGGAAATATTGAAAGGAAGACAGTTTGATAACATTCAGGACATCAGGGGTAATACAACAAGAGCTCTGATGATCATTTCAGAAAAAGAGTTCCAAAATTGCTTTGAAGGCAGACTAGGCACTCCCAAGGGGAGTACTTCAAAGGCGACCATAGTGATACTCAGCAATGAGATATGTAACACTGTTTTTAAGATAAGTTTGCAAACTTAGTTGGCAGTCCTTGTATATATCCCTAGAGGAGCTATGGTGAGTGTATATTAAGCATATAGAACATAATGAATTAAATGCTTTGAGTATTATAAGGGTTACATTATTTTTTCTTTGGTTTTGATGTTAGTGAGGCTCCATACAGTTTTATGTAGAGATATGCTAAGGTCTCCAGTATTAACGGAGGCTTATTGTAAGGATGGGGAGAGTTAGAAGAGATGCAGTCTCAGCAACCAGTCAGAATTCATGAGTGGCTGTGACATCATTCCTTACTAGCGCAGGACGCAACAATAAAAACATTCATTCCAAAGTCAGTGCAATGCACCACTGTCAGTTCTCAAAGTCCTCATTCAGGTGATTCAATTCTCCCATCTTTGCTTCTCCTTTCTCTTTATATTCTTTTTGTTTGAATACCCTTTCCCTTAGTCTTTTCATATGTATCATTCATTGATTTAACACTTATTTAATAAAGATTTATGAAGCACCCCTTTTCCCCGAGGCACTCTGCAGTGTTTTGGGGATTCACAGGACCAAAAAGGTGCAGTTATTTCTCACAGAATTTATAGCCTAGAAAGACAAATGAAGAGGTCATTGCAGCATCATGTGAAATATGCTACCATGGGGAACCAAAGGATGTAAATGGAATGCACACAAGGAGTACAGAATCCAGTCTAAATGATCAAGAAAAGCTTCTTATAAAAAGTGACACATAAAATGGGAAGTAAATGAAGATAAGAAGTTTTTCAACAGGGTGATTGTGGTAATTCTTTGTTACAGACAATGAAGATGGTATCTACAAAGGCCTAGAGAGATATCAAAGTGTATTTCGGAAACTGGAAGTGTTTAGTGTAACTAGAGTGTAGAGTTAAGGTGCTGGGAAGGCAGAAGGATATGGTACAAATATACGAAGACAATACTTCAAAGAAAATCTGATTCTAGATCGTTTGTTCTTATGTGCTGTCAAGTTGATTCTGACTCATAGTGACCACACATACCAAAGAAAGAAACATATATCATCACCAGTCATTGCTGTGTTTGAGCCCATGGTTGCACTTGCAATGTCAATCCATTTCAAGGAATGTCTTTCTCTTTTTTGCTGATCCTTCATTTTAGCAAGGATGACGTCCTTCTCCAGAGACTGGTCTCTCATGATAACATGTCCAAAATACATAACACAAAATCTCACCATTCTCCCTTCTAAATGGCATTCTAGCTGTACTCTTCCAAGACAGATTTATTCATGCTGACAGTCCATGGAATAATCAATACTCTGATAACACTATAATTCAAAATCATCAATTCTTCTTCAGTCTTCTTTAATCATTGTCTAGCTTTCATATACGTAAGAGGCAATTCAAAATACTATGACTTGGGTGAGGCACACCTTAGCCCGCAAAGTGATATTTGATTTTCATCAGTTTAAAGAAGTTTTTTGCATCAAATTTGATCAGTGCAATGTGTCATTTGATTTCTTGATGCTGCTTCCACAGGAATTGATTGTGCATTCAAGTGAAATGAAATCCTTGACACCTTTAGCATTTTCTCCATTTAACATGATGTTGCTCATTGGTCCAATTGTGAGGATTTTTGTTATCTGTATGTTGATGTACAGTTCATGCTGAAGTCTGTAGTCTTGCACTTCTATCTGTAAATGCTTCATATCTGCTTCACTTTCAACCAAGAAGGTTGTATCTCTGTATATTGAAGGCTGTTAATGAGTCTTCCTCCAATCCTGATGAAAAATCCTTCTTCATATTCCAGCTCCTTGGGTTATTTGCTCAACATACAGAATAATAAATAGTATGGTGAAAGATTACAACCCTGACAAACACCTTTCCTGACTGGAAAGCGTGCATTATCCCTTGTGTCATTCAAATGGCTGCTTCTTGGTCTATACACATAGGTAATTAAGTATTCTGGAATCCACATTGTTTTCTATGTTAAGCACAATTTGTTATGATCCACAGTCAAAGGCATTTGTGTAGTCAATAAAACATAGGTAAATATATTTCTGCTTTCAGCCAAGATCCATCTGATAACAGCAACGATAACCTTCTTTTCTATGTCCTCTTCTGAATTTGCCTTGAATTTCTGTTGACGTACTGCTGCAATTGTTTTTTAATGATCTTCAGAAAATTTTACTTGTGTGTGATACTTATGATATTGTTCAGTAATTTTCTCATTCTGTTGGCTCACCTTTCTTTAGAATGGGCACAAACATGAATCTCTTCTAATTGGTTGACCAGATAGCTGTTTTCCAAATTTCTTGGAAGAAGGGTTTTGAGCATTGCATCTGTTTGTTGAAATAGTTCAGTTGTCGTGTTGTCAGTTCCAGGAGCCTTATTCCTTGCCACTGCCTTCAGTAAAGCTTGAACTTCTTCCATCAGAACCATCAGTTCTTGATCATATGCTACTTACTGAAATGGTTGAACGTAGACTCACATTTTTTTGATAGAATATCTTTGTGTATTGCTTCCATTTTCTTTTCATGTTTCTTGTGTCTTTCAATATTTTGCCCTTAGAATCCTTCAATATTACAACCAGAGGCTTGATTTCTGTTTCTAGGTCTTTTAGCTTGAGAATGCTGATCGTGTTCATGTACTTGCCACATGTAAAACGCTTTCACTCCGTCATATCACCCCAAAAGTATTAAAACTTCAAGTCAAAATACTATCCTGTGTCAAAATTCCTGTTTATCTGTGAACCTGTGAGACCTAGGATACAAATTCTTCCAAAGTATGATATTGGAATGGATACAAGGTAGACACTTATATTACAAATGGGAGAAATTTGAAGGAAAGAAAGAAAATGGTTACCAAGCATGTCTAAAACCCATCAGAACAAAGTACATTTGCTTCAGAGTCTTATAAATAATCTTCTGTTTTGAGACCACCTAAGCAGTAACCCTGCCTTTTGGACTCTAGGTGTTGATGTTATTTTCTGGATTCTGGGTGAAGGGCCTTCAGTCCTCACTTTACCTCAACCTTCCAGGCCCCCAAGGATAGTAACTCAGCTCTGTTGGTTTTATCCTAAATACCTGTGGCCATTGAGTCAATTCAAACTCACAGTGACCCTATAAGACAGACTAAAACTGCTCCACAAGGTTTCTAAGGAATGGCTGGTGAATTAGAACTGCCAACCTTTTGATTAGCAGCCAGGCTGTTAACTACTGTATGACAAGAGCTGCAATCTTTGTGCTACTGGGAGAGTGGAAACTCCACCCTTTTGGCCCCTGCAGGCTCCATTCTTCTGCCCTTTGGGGATGACAGCCCTACTCTCTCAGTTTTGAAGAGCAGATCCTGCCCTATCCTTGTGGCACTCTTAATGGTAGACTCACACTCTGACTGCACGAATATCTGACTTTTTGGAACCTAGGAGGTGGTAGTCTCACCCTTTAAAACCCAGGAGGCTATGGCCCTACCCTTTGTGACTGAGGCAGCTCTGCTTCCTGTGCTCCTTGTCTCTTCAGCTTCTGCTTTATGGTTCTTTGGTTTCTCAGACACTTGCCCTATTGGGCCTCTTGGACCAGTGTGGCCTCTGTTCTGCTTGAGCAAGTGTTACAAAGCTCCTTGGGACTACTGATTATTTGGCTCCCTAGATTATTAAGACGTTTCAATTATATCAGTAAGTGCCAACTTTATTCTAGGTACCATGGAAGGGAAGATAGTCAAGGGTTTTAACAAGGGAAATGATGTAACCCGATTGGTTATCATTCTGCTAACAGAAGAAGAGAAGTTTTGGTACAGAAGATTAGTTATCAGCTCTTCTAATAAGCCAGGCATGAGATGATAGAGATGAAAAGCAAGAAAAGTTAACAGGAGGAAGTATTAAAGACACAGAATTGCTAGAATTCAGGACTGCTTCGAAGTGAAAGGTAAGAGATGACTGGCCTGTCATTTGCCTTATTTATCCCCCCTCATTAGTCCAACAGATACAACAGCAATTAGGGATACGGGAGTCCTCAGAAGGATGCTGTGGCTGTGCCATTCAGAGGCCTTGCAGGGTACTGAATAGACCCTGACTTCTGGTTCCTAAGGGTGGGAATGAACCCAAAGACTCTAGGAAGAAATATCTGCAGAAACTTCTCTATACCCAAAGCAAGAAAGGATGTTCATATGAAAGCAAGTAAGCATCTTGTTAAGGATGGAGGGGGTAGCAAGACATATGTATAGTTCTAGCTAACTCTCCTCTTTCCTAGAAATGGTGTGAATGAGTGGAGAAGACCTGATGTTCCCGCAAAATAATCTTGTCTGCTAGTAGGAAGATGTTCCTTCATTGAGAGACACTTGGCAAACTGAGACAAGTAGCTTCTCCCTCACACAACCCCAACTTCTAAAATCTAGCAGTTAATCTGGGAGGAAATAGAAACCACATTGCTTTCCCCAGACAATAGAATTTAGATACTCCAGTAATAAGCACCCACCTCCAATCCTCACTTCTGTGGTTACTCTACATTTGGACTGGCCCATGAAAGCTGTTTTCTAGTTGCTGTAATATTAGGACCACGTTATGTTCGTTCATCCCCCATGTACTGCACAAGAAGATTCCACTGTAAATAAAACTATACCATCAGGGTAATTACTGGGCCGTTCTGAATGAATAATTTCACTGTAGCCACCATGCTATTACACAGTGATGTTTACCTCCTGATAAGCCACAGACCTATGTTGTTTTTGGTTGCTGTTCATTCTAAGTCCTAGAGATGCATGTGTGCAGAGCAGAACCACTGTATAGGGTTTTCAAGGTTGTGACCTTTCAGGAGCAGATTTCCAAATATGTCTTCTGAGGCACTGATGGGTAGGTTCAAACTGCCAGCTTTTTGGCTAGTAGCCAAGTGCTCCATTTGCCGTTTGCTCTACCCAGGTACCAATGCCACAAACCTATATTCTTGTACTATAATGAAATAATTTTTATTGAGACTTAAAAATATGTGATACTGCTTTTGAAGACAACATCTGTTGCCTGGGGGTGGGTTTGAGGGGACATAGAATTGTTAAGAGAAATTACAGGGAATGTGCTTGTGTTTTGTGTTGCTAATACGGTCGATATCCTCTTTGCCAAGCACCTTAATGAGTTTTGGTGCTGCCAGTGTGACCGTGGCACTAAGTCCGTAGTAAGGACTGGAGAGAGCTTTGTGCTGTAGGAAAAGAATTCAGAATTCCCAGTAGCAGTATGGCAGAGAGGAAAAGGTGGGAAGCAAAAAAAAAAAAAGAGAAAGAAAGAAAAAAAATGTGGGAGGCCAATAAAATGATGAGGAACTTGCATAATCCATAGAGGTTTATGTATAAAAGACTTTTCATGTAACTATGGCTAAAATAACTTGTAGGACAAGGATGGCCTACACCAACTGCAGTGGTACCTTTCTGCAACAGCTTTTTCATCTCCAGTCTTTTGTATCATTTTCTCAAACTTTAGTCTGAGACATATCATAATGTGAGAAGTTTTAAGAAGAAAGAGGTAAGCCAGGGTGAGCACATGAATAAGGCAGAATGTTTGACACATGAAGTAATCTGTAAACTGAAAGAATGCAGTAGGAACCAGAAGTAAATGTGAGAACATAAACCTCTGAGAATTCAAGGAAATCATGAGGCATGTATTAGGCTCTCTGTAAGTCGTGAAAAGAGAGCTGAGAAAAACTCTTACAAGTAACAGTTATTCCAGTTAAAATATCATTTTCTACTGTTGATGACTGCCCTTGATATGTGTGTTTTAGCAAAGCATGAATTGGATGCCCTATCTATGTCTAGATATAGAAAGTTATTGATCAAGTAGAAATTTTGAGAAATAAATTATTCTCTGAAGTTTTACCTAAACAAATGTGTCTTTATAATAAGAAAACTGAAAAATGTGTATAAAGTTTGGGTACTTACATGGTGACAGAAAGTTGGCAAAACATCATAGATATCCAAAATTATCTATTGTTGCATATGTCTGAGTGTTCTGTTTATGGACTGACTGTACATGGATAAGAAATACAACAGGCACTTTTGTAAGTCATAAAATATACGTTTATTCTATGAAATTTATTTTTCTTGCTTCTACTTCAGAAAATTATTAATTACAATGTTCTCACATTTTGTTTCACTGAGAAAAATGACAAACCAGATAATTTTCCTTGAGTTATTGTGGTTCTTAGTTCTTTCTATTAATTTTAATTTACATAAAATTCACTTTTTGAAACAGTACCATCAGGACAAGAAAACACTTAAAGCAACACCAAAGTTGGAAATTAATTATAAGTTTGCATATCATGCTCAAGCATTGTAATGGGGTCAAATATGATACATTATCTTTATTACAGAATGTGTTACAAAATATTCAAGTTCTATCTTATAAACTACTGTCACTTAAATAACAATTTTCACTACCTCAATATGTAGAAGAACTTAAGACCACGTCTTAAATTCTTCTTTTAAAAATTCTAATCCTAAAGTAAAGAAAACCAAAAATGGCAATATGTAGTTATCTTTTACTTTAAACTACACCATTATTTCTCAGGAACTTAAAAGAGTTTGCATAGAAATAAATGCCAGAAATTTTTATGTGTGAATATTTTCCTTCAGAATTGTGGAAATATTTTTGAATCCTTTCTCTAATTTCTTCTGTTATTGGAGTACCAATTTGGTTTTATATTTCAGATACCCTTTCTTTTCTTTTACAATTTTCCCTAAAATTATGAAAAATATTTTCTTATTCCCCTAAAAAATTATTTGCTTGATTTTATAAATATTATTAATAGCAAACAATATTTCTTGGCAAATAAGTAAGGGTAACACTAATTACTGTTATTGTTATTTATGTTTTTGGTGAAGACCACATTAATTTATTATTTGAAGATCTTCTCTTGTTTTACTTATCTCTTCTAGTACTTTACTTTGTTTAATCTAAATTTGTTTTAACATTTAGTTGGCAAATGTGAATTCTGAGTAGCTGAAAGATCAAATTTGATATGTATTTCACCAAGACACATCATCTTTGATAAATGTAGAAAATACTGTATGTAATCTTTGAATTGTTCCAAAGCATGAAGTTTGTGCTGGCATGTTGAGACCATATCTTTAATGACAGATTCAAAGTATGCAGTGTTTATGACACCAAATTTATCCTTGGAATTTTGAGCTAAAGTCCTAGCATAGACACGAATATTTGAATTGAGTTCTGCTTTTCTAAAACAATTCTTATGACATCAGTAGGATGTGATGACCATTTTCTAGAATCTTCATCTAATAAAGTTGAAGATGTTGGGTCTTTATCAGCTATGACATTTGTTAATTTCATGAATGTGATTTTTTTGTTTTCCAATGGCAGGTCAAAATTTCATTTAATATTTTTAAATTATAAATTTGATTGAGGTAATTTTTTTTCATTCTCCTTGTTTGTGTTAGCAATTAAATCTTCATTTAATAAGTGAATCAGGATTGAAGGCATTTCATTTGCCCTTGCTCACATGCCAGATTTGATGAGAATAAATTTTTAATCGTGAATTATTTCGTATATAACTAAATTTTCATTTAATGACATTTTTTAATGTTCTAATGATAAATCTTAAGAGGGTCATTCATAATCATTGTTTACAGTTCTTTTTTATTAAATAAAAAATCAAAGTGTGCATACTCTGTGCTTACAATATCGGGTTAAGATAGGAGGAGCACACAATTTGTGTTGAGGTCCCATTAATATTGATCTTCTTACTAATGTGTGTTGTCACCAATTTCACCCAAGCAAATTTCTAACAACTATCTAATCTAAACCCTCGCCCCTCGCCCTCCCACCCTCCTATAGCCATTTTTCTTTTATGAGTTCAAATTTTTAATTCTTAATTTCTATGACATTCTTGAGTTATATTTATTCTCAATTATCTAAAAAATTTTAAAATCTTTTCCTTCAAAGGATGAACAATTTGTCATAATTCTGTGAAACACTCAAATTAAAATAAATGGAAAATTTCAGATAAAATTATTGTTTTCAAAATTTTATTTTTCTCATAATATATTTAAATTTATTATAATTAAAGGTAAAATACAAGTTATAACAAATAGATATACAACTAATTCAAAATTACTTTTCAGCTGAAAATTATATATATTTTGAAGCATTACTTAAAATACATAGAATATAAAAGGAAACCAGTCATCATGTTAGAATTTACATCCATTTATTTACCAATCCAAAAAACCAATGCCAGGTTTTATGAATATTATGCATATTAGTTGACTGTAAATATCTAAACTTTGAATTGTTTACTATCATCATACAAGGAGTTGAGTATCATTTAATACAATATAAAGTCTTTAATATTGTGAAACACTTCTTATCTGCCACATGTAACCTGAGCTAGTTATTAGTCTCGCTGGAATCATAAATTTGCATGCAAAGAGAAGCAAGAAAATGGACAATTGGCACTTCTGGGAAATGATAATCTTTTATACAAGAACCTCCTGCATTCATATTATCTAAGAGGAAGGATTTGACAAGTTAATTAATTTGTTTTTTTTCAGCCCTAAGAGCTTGTGTCATTCAAATGACTAGCCAGCATTCATCTGACAGCGCTATAACCCACAAACTTAGTAGTATTTGGATACAATTGCTTTTTGTTTTGAGGATAAAGAACCAGCGATGCAAACAAGCATTTCTCTGGGGGAGAAGAAGATGTTAGATATACCAGTCAATGTTCAGGTTATGTGTTCTTAGACCAGCACTGGACACCGAATTTCAAGAGCAGAAGCACTCATGTGTTTTTTAAAAATAATATTTATATTTTATTGTGTCTATGACGTGTGGGTCCCTCTAAGACATAGGGGCTAGGGTAGGCTGTTTTCCCTAATGAAAAGTGTTACTGACACTATCGTTTCAAGTATTTTCAAAGAGAAATAATTTCATACGTTAAGCTTATCGGCGTGAGTATTACTGATGAGAAACCATACCCTTTTTGGTTTTTACCTCAACAGGTATCATGAACATTCATCAGCTTCCTTGTTGTATACTTTGAATTTTAATCTCCTTTCCAGATGCTTTCATTATTTTGTTGCTTTCTTCTTCATATTTTTGTCCTTCTTTGGTAATAAAATTTTGCTTTTCTAACAATTGTATTTCCTCAAATATGGGCATGTCCACAGTGATGAAATTTTCTGACAGGTCAACCTACATCATCTGCCTATGAAAGTCCTTAGAGAGATGGGCATCTCTCCAGCATTCCCTGCCTGTCGTCCGTCTTAGTCTCTCAGAATTGTCTATCTACCCAAAGCCCTAGAAATGATAACTAGTTCAACAATGGCCACATGACCACAGAACGCATAAGACTTTTCAGAAATTGATGTGAATCCTGAGTTTCTCTACTTTAAAATTAGTCACTAGAAACATGTGAGATTTCTGGGTACCATAAACGGTTTGTACTTCTAACCAGAAAGGCTGATTGTTCAAATTTACCCAGTAGCAGAATCTACTTCCTTAGAATACAGATATTGGAGCTCATTTCTACTCTCAAACCCGTGGAGTCATTATGAATTAGAATTGACTGGGCAGGCAATAGGTTAGGAAGACATAAGCTTAGAGATATTATTTTTGCTGAAAACTAGAAAGTGGTTGCCTTAAAAAATGAATGAGCCTGGCCACCACCAGTGATAGCCGCGATGGAGCTCACTAGGTTGAGTCTCACTAGCAACACAAGAATAAAAAGGGATGCATCCTGAGATCTCCACTAAAAGACCTCAATTGATGATCCAGTGGTTTCGGGGTTCCTTTGAGAGCATGGCCCCTAGCCCTGATGCTGCCCTTGCCCATAAATCATAACGAAGGTCCTCTCTTTGGAAATGAGTGGATTGGACTTGGCAATGCAGAGTGACCATATATTGGATACACTTTATGGTTCTATACATCTATAGGATATCAGCCTGCTGACCTCTGGCTGGAAGAAGGAGAGTAGGTGGAGAGGAGGGGAAAGGAGACTGTTGGGAGGATGAGACATGTATGGAGCAGAGAGGAATAGTGTGCTGTCACCGGGGGAGAGCAGTGGAAGCTGCATAGAGGTGGGCATGTAAATTTATACGGGAATGTACATTTTCACTCAGTCATATTAAATAAAAAAAAAAAAAGAATGACGCACAAAAAGATCTAAGATTTAAAAAAAAGACCTAATGATATAATTTGAGCCCCTAAATCCAGCCTTACCTATTTTGATTTTTGAGTTATATGAACAATTACCTTCTTTTGTTATTATTACTTTTTAACTCTAGTTCAGGTTACATTTTTGTCCTTTATAATCAATGTCATCCAAATAATTGGCAACCCTACTCGTGCCTGGCTTCTGATCTTGTTCTTCTATATGTTGAACTTCAGCATTTTCAATATGACTTCCCTCATTCAAGCCTCTGTAACACCAAATTAAAAAGTGAGTGAATCTAACAATCACTTTTTATTCACATATAGATTGATTTATCACATCCTCTGTCATTTAACGGATCCGACTCGATGGCACTTGGCGACTTGGCTGGCTGTCATTTAATTTATTTCTTTGAGGAGGTTATAGATTTAAAAAAGAAAAATCTGCTTGGAAACTTGAAGTTATCTTGCCCAAGCCCAAACAGCTATCAGTAACCAAGGCAGGATTTGGGGCCTGGACTGACTGGCTTCAAAATCTAAACTGTCTGTCTCCTTCTCCCTGACTCATCAGTGTTAAAAAAATAGTGTGTTTTTCTGGTCCAACATGTAAAAACTGTGAAAGTCATTAGTTCCATCCTCACAAAAGAAATCTAAACAAACTGAAAATCAACAGCTCTTCTTAGACTCATCATAAAACTGAGCCAGCCAAGTGCTGTCGAGTCGGATCCGACTCATGGCGACCCTAGGGAACAAGGTAAAAAGCTGCCTCCCAAACTGGAGAATCTCAGCTTACTTGGAGCTGAAACCCAGGGGAAAATGCCTGCCACTGGAGCTAGTACTGGTTGAAACACTTAAATTTGAATCTGTGACTTGCTAGAGGCTCAGTGTAGGCTAGTTTAAGAATTCAAAATTCCAGAGACTCTGTCTTAGGTGAATTTTACCTCTAGATGCTCTATGTTGTTTTCAGGGTAAGCATTAGAGAAAAATTCCCTCAAGTTTCCTACATGAGGAGGTGAAATGTCACCATTTTAAAATATGACCAGAACATTCTGTTCTCCTTAACAAAGGATGGCCCTCAAAGAAACTGTTTTGTCAAAGCCTAATCCTCTTGAGTTTTCCCAGAGTCTAATTACATAAGGGAAGGAAAAGCCTCAATTCCAGCATCGTCTAGCCTTCCTGTCTTAAGTGATCCAGCCAAACCAAGTGCCCTTGGTGACAGGGGAGCATAAAAGTCAAGAAGCACTATTGAAAGTCATGGCCTGGGGACAAAGGCTGAAGCCTAATCAAAGGATAAAGACTGCTTCCTCTCCCCTCCACAGTTTACTAACACATCAGTTGGACTCTATATAAGTAACAGTGGATTACATCTGAAAGAACTGCAAAAATCAGAGTCTATTTAAGAAGAATAGTCTAAGCAAACTTGAAGACAACAGGGAATTTAACACACGGACGTTCCAGGAAATTTTTACCTCTGACATCACAGCTAGAGCAGAGCCAACACAGTCCCACTCTTAATCAAACAAACTTAAAACTTCATACTTACCACAGTTCCTTTTGTCCAGTACATGATGCCTTCTTGAACAAAAATGAAAAGACGTGTTAACAGTAAAAAACAAACAAAAAAATGCATATTGAAGAAGCAAAATAAGCATCAGAATCAACTTACATATGACAAAATATTGGAATTATCAAATTGTAATTTAAAATTACTATGAGTTGTATGTTAAATATTCTAATAGAAAAAGTAGATGGCACACGCAAGAACAGATGGGTAAGTAGAGAAATTAAAAAATCTAACAATCAGAACGAAATACTAGAAATGAAAACACCACGACAGAAATGAAGAATGCCTTTAATAATGTCATCACTGCTGAAGAATGCCTCAGGGAGCTGCAAAGTGGATCAATAGACACTTCCCAAACTGAAAAGCAAGGAATTAATTTATATTTTCGTTCTATTTTGAGTTAGTTTTCATATACAGTATAAGGTATGGATCTAACCTCTTTTACATGTGGAAATTCACTTCTAAAATAACTGGAACAGGCAAAAGCAAAGAGACCAAAGTTTAATAATGGTTACAAAATCCTATAGGACAATTCTAGTCTGTCACATGGTATCACTTTGAGTTGGAATCAACCCAGTTGTCATCCAACAACAGCCAGAGGTAGGAAAGAGGAGGAAAAGGGAAAACACCATTTAAGAAGCATTAAGTTTCTGTTTACGTCAATGGATGTTAGCAACTGTTGTACAACATGATTAATGTAGTTGGTGTCATTTAGCTGTACAAGTGACAAATGTTGAAATGGCAAATGGTGTGCATCTCAGTCTGTAACAGAAATACTGCAAGTGAATGGCTTCAAAAAAGAGAAATTCATTTCTTCAAATAAAACAGGCTAGAGGTCAAAATTCAGGGCATCAGCTCCAAGAGAAAGCTTTCTGTCTCTGCCAGCTCTGCAAGAAGGTCTTTCTAGTCAATGTTTTCCTGGCTGAGGAGCTTCTGAGGCACTGGGACCAAAGGATGTGGTCTGCTCTGCTTTGTTGATGGTATGAGGTCCCCCTGTCTGCTTGCTTCCCTTGAAAGATAAAAACTGGTGCAAGTCATGTCAGGGGAACTCTTTTGACATTGAATCTGGAATGTGACCTGAGTAATGATGTCATAATCCCACCCCAATTCTCTTTAATATAAAATTACAGTCACAAAATGGAGGACAACCACAAAATGCTAGGATTTATGGCCTAACCAAGTTGACTCACATATATTTACAGCAATAAACAATGCTAAAACCTTAAATAGCTTCTTAATAGTTACATATGTGTATGGAGTCAAGTGATTAGACCACACAACTGGACTCTTATAAAGATACTAATAATAAAATAATTTTTTTTTCTTTCTTTTATTTTGAATCTAGTTTTCTCTTGGTTGCCTTTCTCTTCATGGCTTCATGATTCTGTGAACCCAGTGTTTCTTCCTACTTACTTCCCTCAAAGAGATCATTGGTCTTTCCCTAGTAACTGCAAAATCAGTTAGTTTAATAACTCTTAGGAATTCTTTCAGAATTCTTGGTGCTTTTAGGACTCTTTTTAGTACTCCCAGAACCAAGCACAGTCTCTAGAGAGTGGTGGGTCCTCCAGGACACAGCGCTGTGGAAAAATGTTAGAGAATTCCTTGGACCACTGGCTATGTTCTGCTCCATAAGATAGCTCCTTTGGTGTATCAAAGTAGCTACTGTGGTTTCCTTGAGTCTAGAGTCTATTCTTTTCTATAGCAAACTTCCTTAGCCCTTTAAGTACTTCCTGACATGCATGTCCAGTTGAGGAGGATTTTGGCCAGCATAGCCTACTAAACATGAGTATCTAATTCCTTAGGAAGGTTAACTTACTGTTGATTTACTGGATGGTTAAGAGGGGAAGGAGGCAGGAAGCAAGTATCACTGGCACATTCTATCACAGGAACAAGCTGTGAGTTTATCATGGCTAATGCGTGATTATTATTCATTTGTTCATCTCTGCCACTAGTCTGTAAACCGAGTAAGAGCAGAGACTCAGTGTTTCTTGGTCATTAATTTTCTTGAATCTTCAGAACAAACCACATGAGCTGGGACCTAATACTAAGCCCAGAGACTCTAATATCAGTTGACTGGGGCTCAAATCCAGGTTCAGTTGCACACAGGTTCTACGACCTTGGCAAACCATTTAATTTCCATAACCCCTAGCTTCCTTATCTTTAAATGGTGACAAAAGTCATTTCTATTTTATATATAGTCATTATGAAGATTAATTTGATAATCTGTACAACGTGTTGAGCATAATGAGGGTCACAGATTCAGGACTCAAAAATACCTGCTTTTGTTGTTATAGAGGTCCTTGATGCACATTTTAAAATAAATTGTTTATATAGCCTGGTAGACTTGAACTGCCAGCCTTTTGGTTAGCAGCTAGAGCACTTAACCACTACACTGCCAAAGTTTCCGATATGGATCCAGAACTTCATTATTCCTGTCCCTAACCTCTCCGTCTATGTGTGTCAGTTTGATAATGTTCCCAGAATTTATCAAACATTTCAAGCAAGGGATGACCAATGAAATGCACACAGTCTTGGCCACCTCTCTTTTGCATGCTTATCTTTTTCATCTAATCAGGCAGTTAACTTATATTGTTCTTGCCAGACCCCGAAAGCTGTCTTATACGTGTGTCATTATCAACATGTCCAGGGAAGTCTGGGTTTAGCAATCTTGGACACACTACCTTGAAATTCAGCAGTTTAGGGTGACAACTTTGCCTTCAAAATGAAATGTGGACCTGAGGGCAAGACAGAAAGAACAAAATGAAGTGTGAACCTGAGGGCAAGATAGAAAGAACATTATTTCTTCAGAGACCCAGGGAAGCAAAGAAAGTAAGTCTAGAAGTATGGTTGGGCAGTGGAAGAACAAAAGTTAAAATCAGGAAGTCGGATGAGGATGACAGTAAAGACTTGCTTTATATGTTAGCAAATACCAATCCAAAATAATGAAATTATATTTGGAATTATCCACCCAGATACAGTTTGTTATCCTGGGAGCTTTGTATATTGCAATATAGCGCCTTCATTCTCTGAAACAGCTGTGGAGGTGGGAATGAAGCAGGAGAAGTGAAGGGGAAAGTAAATGGGTCCTAGGGTGTGATCTTTGGAGGAGTTACTCCCCTTGTCCCTTACGTGGTGATAGTGGAAATTTACTCAGCAGCAAAAATGGCCACAGAGCCTGCTGTTTGGGGTTTCTCTGGGCACCTGCTTTATCACATGTTCAAGGAAGATCATGTGTTTTCACCAGCCCAGATGGACACCACCTGTTTCTGTGCCAACATCCTGAACTTGCGGGCAGCGAGCAGTGGCTGGAGGGTTATGTTCTGACTAAATTGTAGCTGCGAGCCTGTGCCCTGTCACTGAACGAAAAACATTTCTCCATGCCCTTGATTTTGCTCTCTTTGTGCAGAGAGGGGCCCATAGTTCAGGTGCTCATGGGCAAATAGTGTCTTCCAGGTATAAAGCACACATGGGAATGAGACAGGAGAGCCTCTAGTTCAGAAAAAGACTTGGTCTTGTTTGGAGCAAGTTTTTCTCACTCCCTGGTATCTTAGAAATGCATAATAAATATTTGCATTTTTGATTCATTGATTAGTTAAAGAGTTGCTTCTGACCCTAGTTTTTGGCTTCTCTAGGGAAGATTTGCCGCTGCTATTGTTAGTTTTCTTCGATTCAGCTCCAACTCATGGTTTACAGTGATGTCAGAGTTAATCCTGACCCCCAAAGGCAAGGCTCCCCTTTCATCCAAACTCAAAAGCTCCTTGAGAATCTATAATATAATATGTATAAGTCCTGAAGCCCTATTCCACCTAATCTTGTCTCTGGGTTGCACTAAAAGATACTTTAAAACAGAGAACAATAACAGTAAGTCTGATCTTTATTTGACTCCCAAAGAACATTTAAGGAGATCCCATTTAGAACTTGCATAAGTTTTGCTTATGTTTTTATTATCATTTTTTGTTCATTATTACTTGATTTTATAACTCCCTTCCCAAGTTTCCATCTCTATAGGGGCTCGTTCCAGGCACTCCAAATTCCTTTTCTGAAAGCTCCTCTTGAAGCACGTGTCTTATCTGAATCACACAGAAAGCCATTATCAGCCAGGCACAGAACTAAATTATTTTATCAGATTGGCTTCAGTCACTTAACAGAGACCAAAGTAACAGAACCTCAGAACTCAGTAAACAGAGGTTTCCAAGTCCCAGAAGGGAAGAACATTCAAAGAGGCTCCGGTAGGAGGCTCAAATTCCTAACTCTAACTGAGATAAAAATCCCTCTAATGACCATATTGGAAAAACAGCAATCTAGCTATAGTGGGTAGTTATTTTTCTTGTACACTTGGAAGAAGTAGCTGGTTTTAAATATAGTGAATGCAAAATAAGATAAATTATTAGACTTTCTAAGCCATAAGGCAAGCAATATAATAAAATAGACCCATGAGATTTTAATTTAAGCTATGTTCTACAAGAAGCATTGCAATGGTACGTGTCCCTAGCATTGATGTAGAGAAGCAGTTCCGTTACTGACAAACAGGCCTTGAAAGTAAAACTTGAATTCATCAATTAACAGAAAATTTGTAACATGAGCTTTGAAGAACATCCCACTCATTTAATTCTAAATTATACAATCATCAAATTATCTTCTGTTATCTACTTTGCCAACTATGTAACCTTAGTCAAGTCACTTAAACTTCTGGGACATACCTTTAGGCATAAAACAAAGAGTCTGTCCTCTATAATTACTAATTGCCATTCATGTGCTAAGAATTTTGGTAAATTATACCTCTTATGATTCTATCTTCCGAGCAGAACAAATGACCAAGAAGCTAGTGTTAGATGATTGGTTCCAATACTTCATGTAATTTTCATATTTTCTTGCTTAACTGTGTTGCTTCTTTATTTTAAAGATTGCACTGATAAGCATACTTCATTAGAATAATACTGTCGTCCACAGTAAACAGCATATAACAATTTACAAAATGCTGAGTGCTAAAAAAAAGGCCTGGGAGCACAGTGGTGTACTCTGCTGATAACCAAAGGTTAGTGGTTCAAATTCCCCAGCCTCCCTGTGTGAGAAAGGTGTGAAAGTCTGCATCTATAACATTTACAGCGTTGGAAATTTTATAAGACAGTTCTATTCACTATGAGTTGGAGTTGACTGGACAGTAGTAAGGCTTTTTCATTATTGTTTGGTCAAACTAGAAGAAACAGTAGAGGCTGATGAGGAAGTAGAGGATGATGATTAAACAGCCTGGGTCTGGAGCCCAATTACCTGGATTTGATACTCTCTCCACTACTTCCTAGCCACATGACCTTTGGCAAGTTACTGGTGCCCTAGCGTTATCAACTGTAAAACTGGAGATATAAGAGTGTCTACTTCATAGGCTTAGTGTGAAGATTAAGTAAATTAGTATATTAAAGTGCTTTGGACAGCTGCATAGCCCATAGCATACACTCAGATCATTTGTTACAATGTTAATTACTATCTTCACCTGCACTGATTTTCAGAAGGCTCAAAAGGAATTTCTAGAAACTCTTCCTAAGAAGGGAAACCCTGGTGGCTCAGCGGATAAGTACTACATCTGCTAACTGAAAGTTCAGCAGTTCAAATCCACCAGATGCTCCTTGGAAACTCCATGGAGTCATTCTGCTCTGTCCTATAGGGTTATTAGGAGTCAAAATTGATTAAACAGTGGGTTTGAGGTTCAGATGGCAAACCTAGAGGATAAGACAAGTTGGACTGATTATCAAAGATCACCCAGTTCATAAGTTTCCAGTGCTGAGGGCAAACCCCAAGCAATCTAATTTCAAGCCTAGGAATCATGCTACAAATTTTTCTTTCCCTGTAGGGTCAAGGGCTAGAATTTGACCTTTGATTTGTTTTGATGAGCATCACTCCAGTAGAACTCTGCCTCAGGTCTGAGCACATTTCCTATCTCAGTTAGTCTTCTCCAACTCATCCCTTGCAAGCGTGGCTCATAGCTACACAATTTCTGGTGAGGCACAAACCAGTATAGTACCTCTCAAAGACAGCTGTCTTGACTCTCTGTTCTCTGAAGTAATTATTGTCTTCTTTTAACAACCATAGCAATTTATCTATACCTCTGCCCTAGCATCCTTCACTTATTATAGTTTCCTGCACACATATCTTATCTGCTCTACCACACTGTTCATTCCTTCAGGAAATTGTTAATATCTTGTTCACGTTTATTTTGTACTCTGTAAGTTTTTGTTGAATGAATGTATACTTGAAGTATTTGGGATCAAAATCAAGCCCCTGCAGAGAAAAATCATTCAGTTTAACTTAAGCAAATTCTAAGTGCCTAAAATGTAAATGGCACTTTGCGAGATATTGTAGGGAATCCAAAAAACATGTCATGGTCTCTTACAAATTTTGAACAGGGTAGGTTTGTATCTACGAGGGCATTGTACCCAAGGGTAGAAAAAGACCGTGATATAAGACAGTAACAGCAGTCCGTAATTTAGAGGGTTTAGATTGCTGTTCCAAACGCTCATTTTAAGTTAGTTATTTGAAATTGGCACATAAGAGAATTAAGATATCTTTTGAATATTGGTCCATAGAAGACTGTAGTATTTTGCCAGAAAAGTTACAGGTGGAAAGGACTTTAGAATGAATCTAGTCAACCCTTCTCATTCTTTAGAATGTGCGAACAGCACAACATCCCCGATGAGTGAGCTGAGGCTAAACTCCAAACCTCTTGACTTCTTTTTAAATGTTCATGTTAGGAACATTCACTACTGGTAATAGAAAAAGCAATCATAAAGACAGGGACTTCTATTTATATAAATATTTGTCAATACCGTTACATGGCAGACATTGCAAATGCCTCTTCACCTCAACTCCAACACAGGCACTGTCCTTGACTGCCCTGTCTCCTTCACCTGCCTCCTTTCCTGTCATGTTCTGCTGATTTTACTACCTAGATATTCCCCAGATTCATCCTCTTCTCCCATCCCTACAATCACTTGCCTGGTTCAGGTCACCTCATCTCTTACCCAGCTGGTCATGGCAACTTCCTAATTTGCTTCCTCAGATCTTTTGTTGCTACAGCTTCTAAAATGATTTATCTGAACTATCTTTCCGATCATCTCATTTCTCTGATTAAAGCCTTTCAGTGAATCCATGTTACTTTCTGCATCGAATTCACACTCCTAGCTTGCTCTACCAAAAAAAAAAAAACAGAAAAGTTTTTAAAAAGAAGAAACAGTTGCTGTTGAATTGATTCCAATTCAGATCCCACCAACCTTTTGGTTAGTAGCCAAGAACCTGGCCATTTGTACCACACAGGGACTCGTTTTGCTAAAAAGCCTTCCATGATCTGATTTTCTCCACATCTCCTGGCCTGCCTCCCACTTTGACTATGACAGTGACACCTGATTGCTATTCTCAAACCATGACATCTTTCCCTCCTGTGCTGCTCAGTTTCTCCCCACTATCTGGAATCTCCATGTCTGCTTTCTCTCAACTGATTACATACTATTCATTGTTTGGTAGCAGAGGTATACATCTCCTTGCATCCCTTCCCCCAAATTTAGTTTCTTGACACCTCTTACCCACTGAATGTTGATAGAAGAGAATTAAAAGTGAGGATTTTCTAAAACTTTCGAATGTCCAGAGGTATTTCTTAGGTGAGTCATACCAGAGAATCCACCAGTGCATTGACTGGAGAATTGCTGATGAGGTCTCTGAGGTGGAGACCAGATTCTTTGCAGTGACTCTAAGTCCACAGAAAACAAGAATGGTCAGAGTTTGTGATAGAGACTGGTAATTGCCCTTTCAAGAGAACTTTCCTAGCATGCCTGCTCTGATAATTCTTTAGTGCAGGCACTACTTGTGGTCATTTTACCCCCAAATCTGGCTTTACATGTCCCAGTGCCCTGTGTGGCTCTGTCAGTGACTCCTTTAGGTACTTGGGACCCTTACATTTTTTTCTTTCTCCTGTGCTTACTCAGATCTTCCCACTTCGTCTCTCAAACTCTTCCCGTCAGGGACTGATTCCACAATCCTTTCATAACAGGATGTTGGCCTGTTGAGACCAGGCATTTGCTCCAAGGCCTATTTACATGTTATCTTCAGGGATGGCTGCAGCTGCCTAGAAATTTTTCCCTTTCTTTTAAACCCAAAGAGTGGTCATTTTCCCAGGAAGGGGAAGAAAAAACTCATTGTGTGCCTCAGTGGTAACTCCCTAATGAAAAGGAAACTGGACAACATTCATTTACCACAGGCATTTGCTAAGCTTTAGCACTTAGTTCAGCATCGCTGCTGACAGGAAGCCTCTCTGGCAAGCCACATTTCTCCACCTCCTGCATCTGGGTCGAGTGCCTCTCCTTTGTACCTTATCATAGACGGCACGTTATCTCCATTACTGCACTCACCATACTATGTTGCAACGATCTGTTTATTATATTCCTATATTCTATGAGTTTTCTTAAGATAGGGGTTATGTCTTAATTATCATTGTGTTTTTATCCTAACAGCAGTGTCTAATACATAGATGCATAATAAATGTTGTTGTTTTACTGAATTTCACTGATTTCCTTTGATGTCTACAATAAGTCAGAGAGTTGACTCCTGACCTCAGGGGTCAACTTATATCTAAGTTCTACATGACTGCTACTGCTACTGCTAATAGTAATCTATTTCTCATGTAAAGGTTAGTTTAGACACCATGCAGATTAAAGACACATAGAAATATATCTAGCAAACCAATAACCTATAGCAGGAGCAGCTGAGTGCCCAGCCAGAGCTGTGATGATTCAGCATCAGTCAGAGGCCTATGCTAAGTCTGCTGGGAAATACAGTTTGTGTAGATGTAGCAGGTACTCTGATTCACAAAGCACAAAGACTCTTTAACAGATACTTTAGAATATTTCTAAAATCTAGAGATAGTTGACTAAAATCAAAACCAAACAAATAACCTAGCAGAGTCTTAGGCCTCTGAGAAGGGTGTTTAGAGATAAAGATCCTTCCAGAAGAGATGAGGTGGATATATGTAAATTGGTACATAGAAATCTCACTCATTTCTTTTCTCTGAGTTGTAAAAATTGGCAGAGAGACAAGCTCTAGTGGTGATGAGGGACTTCAACTAGCAGGACATCTGCCGGAAGTCTCATGCAGAACATTTGATGAATTCTTGCCTTATTAATGACTTCATCTCTCAGTAGGTAGAAAAAGCAATGAGGAGAAACTACTACTCAGGTCTTCATTATCATCAGTAAGAAAGACCTGGATAATGATGCATAACATGATAAGAAACTTGGGAAACAAAACAAAACAAAAAAGGACTAAGGCATTTCCAAAACCATAATAAAACACAAAAGGGTGGCCCCTTCTTATAGTTAAATATAGGATCATCTCAATTTCTCTTGGAAAACAGTAAGCCAGAAAACCAAACCAAATCCATTGCCATCAAGTCAATTCCAACTCACAGTAACCCTGATAGGACAGACTGGAGTGGTCCACAGAGTTTACCAGGAACGTCTAGTGGATTCAAACAGCTAATCTTTTGATTAGCAGGCATAGCTCTTAAGCACTATGCCACTAGAGTTTCTTTTTAAGTAGAACTGCTCCCTAGGGTTTCCAAGAAGTGGCTGGTGTGTTCAAACTGTCAACCTTGGCTAGCAGATGAGCTATTAAGCACTATGCTACCAGAGCTCCCATTAAAATTCAAGCATCACAGATAAGACTGGAAGCCACCATCCCTGGTTTAGGAGGCCAATGCCTTATCCTTTTAGGCCACTGGGGATTCCCTAGGCCACTGAAGTCCAGTGTAGGAATCCATTAATTAATGCATTCTGATCAGCGTACCTCAGACACTTAGGAGAGCAGATTTCTACAAGTTCAGAGCACAGGATTATGATCTTGTGACTCGTGATTCAAAATAATAATGGAGCTCCCTCTCTAATGGGATAGGCACTTCTAAGAAATGAAACTCAAATAAAATAATCATGAGTTATCTGATAAAAAAAGGAGAAGACAGCTAACAAAACCCACGAGACTGGGTAAAGAGCTCTTTGATGATCTCAGATTGTATAAAGAACTGCTCAGAAGATAAAAGAAGGACAGTAAAACTGAGAACAAATTCAAAAGTTCACACGGCCTTGAAAGGCAATACTAATATTAATGTCAAATATTTATTGAAGATTTTCTGTATGCCAGTTACTGTTCTCATATATTTTTGTATACATTTACGTTATCAAGTAGGTGCAATATTTATTTTCATTTTACAGATAAAGGATCTTAAAAACAAAGTGGCTAAAAGATACTGGCCCAGGTTCAAACAATCAATAAATAGCAGAATTGGCATTTGAATCCAAGTAAACTGGCTCCAGAGTGAACACTCTTTAACTGTGATGTTGTACTTCTGTGTATGTCCCCAGGCTTCTTAGGGTATTATGAGGCAGGTTAAAGAGCAGGATGTAAAAGTCTTTGACAAAATAACAATCTCAAGTGGCTTTTACTGGGATATTCCATGTAAGACAAAAAAGGAAATAATGGGTTTAAAGGAGATGGTAAAATGTAACAGATGTCAAAGGAAATGAAACCCTATCAAAATCTTATTTTTTGCCATTTTCTCCAAAGAGAAGATTTTTTTTAAGTTGGGAAAGGTAAATTAACATTGCTATAGTTGAGAAGTCAATATAGAGACAAGCTTTTAGTTGCTGTAAAATGTTAGATTTGCTGGGATTTGGGGAAAGTTAGCTGGCCAGAAAGTAGACATGACCGATGTGTGTTGTGATCAGAGGGTCAAAGTAGAGTGCACAGGTCAAAAGGGATGGTAGTCACAGCGTCCGAGAACCTAAAGACCATCTAGTCCAGCTGTTTCCTCCATTTGGTTCCATGTAATTGGCTAGATCTAAAGGCTGGGCATAATATTTATGCAGAGCATTGACAAACCACTCCAGATCCAGAGGAGTAAGATCTGAGGGTAAAGAGTAGATTCTGTATTGCATGAAGATCTTACGATGGAAATAGGGCTGACCTTATATAACAATAGCGGCAATATCTGTGTGGCACATCACCAGCTACAAAACGCTTTTAGTTTATACACTATTATCTTCCTTGATCATTTCAATAGTCTTCAGTGGTTAATACTCTTAGCCTACTTAACAGAAGTTTAGAGGACTAACTCACATGCTAACAGAAGTGGAATTTATTTTAAACCAAAGGCCCTTCCAGCTATACTAGATTCCTCATGGTTGCTGTCTTCAAAGATTTGAAAGGAGATTGTAGAGAAGAGGAAGAGAGGTTCAATTTGTTTTCTGATCTCAAGGGAAAGCATCTCAAGGGAAAGAAATTTCCCAGCAATGATGGTACCTTGGCCCTGAAAGTATTCAAGCAGAGTGGAAAAAAAAAAAAAGTTATAAATACTCTATTGGTTGTAACTTAGAACAACTGCTTCTGGGATTTTAAATTTCATAAACAAGACAAAAACAATGATAATAAATGGAGGACTCACACAGAATTATTAATCTTACCTGAGGACTTTTATGAATTCATTAGAAAAAAGAACTGAACAATCCTATCATATGCTTTTTATCAACTTGTTATAAAAAAAAAGAAACTTAAACCAAAGAAACAGTAGCCTACTACTACTTTGTCTTTTTATTTCTTTCATGTTGTTGAAGACTTGTGAAAACTTTGTCACAAACTGGCACCAGGTACAGACCATTGCTTGAGAAACATTGAATTGGAGGATTTTTATGATTTTTTTATAATTCTAAAAATTTTCCAACTCTAAATCACATATTTGATATTTATTATTCTTTTCTTGTGTATTAGCTAATGTTTTATAAGCTTGCTCCGTGCTAACCATTGTGTTTAGCACCCAGATGTCAGTTAATTTAATCCTGCAAATTGTTGTTAGTTGTGTTGTGTGGATTCTGACTCACGGCACTCTTGTGTGTATCATGGAGTAGAACTGCTCCATAGGGTTCTCTTGGCTGTAATCTGAATGGGAGCAGATTGCCAGGACTTTTCTTCTGTGATGCTGCTGAGTGGGTTAGTAGTTGAGTACAGGCAATTTGCTCCACATAGGGACCTAATTATGCAAATAGGCCATCTGTACAATGTGGAAGCAGAGACTCAACCCTGGTGGCGTAGCGGTCAAGTGCTGTCTGCTGACCAAGAAGTTGGCTGTTCAAATCCACCAGGTGCTCCTTGGAGACTCTGTGGAGCAGTTCTACTCTGTCCTATAGGGTCACTATGAGTTGGCATTAACTCAATGCCAATGGGCTTGAGGCTTGTCTCAGGTCACCCAGAACCAAACCCCTTGTGGTGACCCATTCACTTAACTACTATACCACCAGGGTTTCCCAGGTCACATGGCTATTAATTGAACTTGAGTCTCTATATTAGTGCCTTTGTCCCTGCTAATGTGTCAAGTGATTTTATAAACTGAGTTCCTAGGTGGCAGGACCTATAAATTTTCCATTTTTGAATCCCTCAATAGTAGTTAGGACAATATCCCTACCACACTCAACACAGCACATGTTTACGGAATGTCTTCTATGTCTGAGGCACTGAGATCAGGGTTCACTGAGGCACACAGAGGATACTTGTTGGTTAGCTGCTCAGCATATTCATATAGAAGAATGTTTAATCCATGAAACTGGCACTGCAATACTTTCATTTATGTGCTACCCGAGTATTCAAACTCACTGGAAACTTTAGCCAGCAGAGTCTTTTCTCTGACTTAATGATCCAGAGAAGTAGAATGCTGTTGTCCTATTACTTCTGAGACCCTCCTGAGTGCTGGAGAGCACAGCAAGGACAGTGTCCCTCCTTTGTGCTCTGTGTTCTCCAGGCACCTAGCTATTCTGCTGACTGTCTGGCAGCCTGAAAGACCAAAAAGGCTCCCCTCTGGGTCTTTTTGAGTCTCTGTGCCATTAAAAGGCTGTTGGGAAGAGCCCACTGTGAGCCAAATAGTAGAGAATGCTAGTTCTACGAGAAAAGGTGAGAGGATCCAGAGGAGTATAGTCGTACGGCAAAGATTCTTAAGAGACCGAGAGAGGGCCTGGGGTTTGACTTCACAGCTTACATCCATTTAATGCTCATCATCTGCCGATTGTCCTGGGTGCAAGAGGTGTTTTTGTACTGCACTGCTGCCTTAACAGTGAAAGGGTCTAACTTGCCGAGAACTTACGGTCAGTGGGGCTGTTATGTCTCAGCACGACCACAGCAGAAGTGACTGAGCAGCTGCCACTGGAGTGTTGTGAGGACTACAGGCTGGAGGTGTCCTTGCTGCTCCCTCTCCCTGCTACCTTGCAGAACAGGGTGTTCCTGTACCTCTGTAGGCACTGCCCTTTCCTCACCACTCACACACACTCCTCCATCCAGTGTCAGCCTCAGGGACTGTGGGCGGGTGCGAGGGAAAGTGAGAAGAACGAAATGGATCCATGACAACCTGAAGGTGGCAATAATCACATTTAACTTGAAAACTGCCTGCGAATGAACTGCAGATCTTTGTATGGATAAGCAAGACATATGCAAATGTATGTAAATGTGCGTGACCCTCTTAACTATTTTCTCCATCTGGACGTGGCCCCTTGGGGTGAGTGAGGCCAGAAGGAAGCTCTAAGTGATGGATGCCATGGTTCTCGCTTTGGGCTGAGGGGACTGACTGCTGGAGAAAAAAAAATCCTGTGTTCTCCTGGTCATATTTCTTCTATAGCTGGAGGTTTGGGTAGATTTATGGTTAAAACAGACAAGCAAAAATGTTGTTGTCTAGTCACTTCCTACTCATAGCAGCCCTGTGTGTTACAGAGCAGAGCTGGGGTTTTCCTGGTTGTAACCCTTACAGAAGCAGATCACCAGGCATTTCTTCCACAGCGCTGCTGGGGGGTTGTTGTTGGTGGTGGTTTCAAAGTACAAACCGGTTGCACTACACAGAGACTTAGATTCATGGTTAATAAATACACATGGCTTTGATTCAGTTTGATTGCATCTGAAGAAGGCAAGCCAAGAACTTTCTAATCTTTGTCCCGTTCCTCATCTCCCAACCTCTTTAGTCCTAGTCTACAGCAGACCGTGAAGTGATAGTAAGACACCGTGACTGTGCTGCTCTGAGCACCAGAATGAAGAGGGAAGTCTGTTACATTTCTAAGTCTCAGCTTCATCACCTATAGAACAAGCAGGCTGGAGCGGATTCTCTTAGATCACGCCTAGAAGATCAAATCTGAATCTCTGGAATCTATGATGAAAATAAAGCAATAGGGCTGTGACTTACTTCCAGCTGGGCATAAGAGAGGGTAAAGAGCAGGGCTTTGAGGCCATTTTGGAGCATTGATCTGGGTTCAAATCCGAGATTTTCTGATTCCTAACAGTATTTGTTTTTTGGACCAGTTGCCTAAGTTCTCTGAGCCCTATTCTCCCCTTTGATCCAAAGATTACATTAAAGCCCCCACACTTTTTTTGTGTTTAACATCTATCCTCAAGACCTCTATTAACATGCAAAACAAAGATTTAAAACACATGTTGTGTGTCCAGAACTAGGTTAGGTTCTAGAAATCAGACAAAGACGTAGACTGTGCCCTTAAGGAAACTTTTCTAGTCAAGGCAACACAAGAGGACAGAGGTTAAGCCACAAACGCTGTTAAGTCTTATGCCTGAGATGCTGAGGAGCACAGGGCAGGAGTACAAACTTACCAGTTTAGCCTGTAAAGACCAGAGAATGATTGCAGATCAGGGCACATCTGAATTGAGTTTTGAAAGGCCAAGTAGGCATTGTCCAGACAAAGCAGAGGTGCCAAGAATTTTACCAGCACAGAGACCTAAGGGAATGTGGTTTGCTTTAGGGGAGCTATCTGTTATTCAGTGGGCCTGGAACTTAGAGTCATATTGTGATTGGTGAGGCTGGAGTGGTAGGCCTGAGAAGGTAAGGAAGAACCTTGGGTCGATGCTAAGACTAGCTTTTCTCTAGAGTGTTGGTAAATCAATCAGCAATGCCAATGAAGTAATCTGGCATGGTTTACATCTTGCTCTTGCTGTAGGTGGAGTTGGTTTGTGATAGGCCGGGCTAGAGTCCGAGAGGCCCATCAGAAAGCTGGAAACTTTAGTTGCTTTCCCCCACCTGCCACAGAAGAGCTGGATCTGTGTGATCCAACTGACATTCTACAGAGCTGCTCCCAGGCACAACGGTGAGGTAGATAAAGTCTGGCATTGGGTTCTCCTCTCTGCTTTTCCTTCCATCTGAATGCTTGCTCTTCCTCAGTTCCCCAGTTTTCTCCTGCTGCCCTTGACTCTCTTTGTGACAACATTTCTGATAAATTAGCTTGTAGATTATGATGGTAAATAGATGCTTGCGTACATATAGCTACCTTTGAGTTGACTCTGTCTCATGGTGACCTTATGTGTAACAGAATAAAATCTGCCTAGTCCTGTGTCACCCTTAAGATGACCAGCATACTCAAGTCCATTCTTAGAGCTAATATGCTAATTCCATCTCACCAAAAGTCTGTTTCACACCTGCTGGCCCATTTTATATATTGTGTTCATTGTTTAATCAATTGCCCCTCTTACAGGAATTTCTATGTTAAGTAAAAGAAGTACATAGGGAGGAAGCAATGTTTACCAATGAGAAAGCAATCTTACGGTAATGTTTTAGGGATCAATCAAGTGTGTATGTAGAGGGGACTGGGCTGTAAGTCTCATCTCTCACTCAGTTCACACTCTAGAGATTGACTTCTACTCGCCTAAACAGGCTGAGAGACAGGCAGCTAGGGTTAGGCAAACATCAGTGACACTCAATATTGTCAAGGCTTAGCCACTGGAATGAGAAGGCACAGCCACTGCCTGAAAAACAAGGTAAACAAAGACAGGGACTAGAAGCAGAAGAAACTGTGTGTCTGTGCAAATATGTGTTGTATGTGCATGTCTTAGTTGTCTAGCCCTGCTATGACAGAAATATCACAAATGGGTGGCTTTAACAAACAGAAGTTTATTCTCTCACAGTGGAGTAAGTTAGAAGTCTGTATTCAGGGCACTAGCTCTAGGGGAAAGCTTTCTTTCCCCGCTGCTGTTGGGGGAAGGTCCTTGTCATTAGTCTTCCCCTGGCCTAGGACCATCTCACGGTAGGGACCCTGGGTCCAAAGGACACACTCTGCTCCTGGCACTACTTGCTTGGTGGTATGAGGTTCTCTTTGGCCCCAGCCAGGGGGTGGGCACTGACAGCTTTGTTGACTGTAGATACCACCTGGCTGATCATATGACGTCTTTGGCAATGATGACCTGTTAGAACAACTGCTGTATCTACTCCCACTGGTAATTGCCATGCCTACTATGGTGACCTATCGTGATGACCATCTACTAGGTGACAGGAATCAGGGTTCAGCTCCAGGGAGGAGCCTAAGAAACAGCCACAACATCCAAGGAAGGCAGCAAGTGTGCCAATTACCGTACTCCCAGTACCAAATGTCTTAGGCTGGGTTCTCTGGAGAAGCAAAACCAGTAATGAATATAACTATATATAAGAGAGAGATTTATATCAAGGAAATGACTCATAGGATTGTAGGGGTTTGAATGTCCTGAGTTCCAGGTCTTTTGCTCACTCCGGGTCCTTTGGCTGGCTCTACTTCGTTTGACCTCCGGTTTTAGGGACTCAAGCTAGCAGCTTACCTTCTGTCTTGCCTGCCCATCCTGGGATTCATCAATTCTTGCAGCCTGTGAGCAACAGCCCTGCTGTCTGATTTGCCAATCTTGAGTTGGCTAGCTCCTGCCGCTATATCAGTCTGGAGAAGCCTCTATCCCGACACATGAATTTGGGATGTTCCAGATTCTGTAAGCCACTTCCTTGACATTTGTGCAACTTGCTGGTTTTGCTTCTATAAAGAACTCAGCCTAAGACAGTGCACATAACCATATGCATGTGAACATGCGTGTACATGGTGTGTGACCCTGTGTGAGGTGTGCCTTGAAAGTACCTCTGCTCCCTCTGCTTGTCCCTCCTGTGGCTTGTGGTCAGCTCCTCAACATCCACTCAGTATTAGATACACTCCTTGTCTCACCTCACATATGGTTGACTGACAATGTCTTCTTTTCAAGAGATCTTTTCTACCCAGAGCAGGAGAACAAAAGGTAGAAAGTTGCGTTCCCCATTGCTGCACAGCCTTCAGACCGCAGAATGCCATTTGGGGGAACATATAAGCAAGGTCCATGTTTCTAGGGCAGGAGGAGACTGGGATGGAATGGAAATGGGGCTTTTTGTCTCTTCATTTTAAGCTTGGGAACTAAGTGTTTGTGCAGGAGTTTCTCCCAATGTACAGTGATTACTGAAAGTAAAACAGAGTCTAGAGGGTGGGATACTGAAGATGGGTGAGGTTCGGGGAGATGGAGCCTTCCATCTGCTGGAGGTAGTGTAGGAGGGGAAGAGAAACTGTGGATGAAGGCAGAGTCCATGTCTGAATATCTAACAAAGTGTACTGTGCTTTTCAAACTTTGGCGTGCAAGCAAACCACCTGGGGAACTTTCGAAAGCACAGATTTCTAACTCAGCAGGTCTGAGTAGGGACTGCGAGTCTGTGCTTTTAACAAGCTCCCAGGTGTTACTGATAGTTATCCATAGCCCACACTTTGAGTGGTCAGGGTATAGAGGATATGACATTAATTTATTTTCAAAGAGGTGGGGGAAGGGCAGTGGTGGCTTTGCAGCCAAATTCTCCCAGCTGCTCCACCTTCCAAAAAGGAAAAGCCTCCCAAAATCTCCATGTTCCAAGGAATAGAAATAAAAGGAGAAAATGTGTGAATAGAGCTGGAATCTGGTCACTTTTGGGTCTGTGGAACAAGGCTGGTTTACTGAACAATATTGCAGAGGTACCACTGCTTTTTTGGCAATGCAAGAGCACTTCATGCTTTGCTCTAAATAGCACTGCAATGCAACAAATACCAGCCCAAATGCCAACCAAATGCCCCCCGACAGTCTCCATCACCACCACTGCCCTCAGTCTCACCATGCCGGCTTCTCGTGTCTATGTCTATGCTACTGTGGTAAATATGTATTTACCATAGCATTTGCTGTTTCAATATTCTTTATGTGTACAATTTAGTGGCATTCATCATGTTATGCAGCCCTCACTATTAACCATTTCCACCTTTTTCCACCACCTTTAACAGAAGCTCAGTGACTCCTTTAAAGGAACACTTCATGAGAGCTTCCTATGAGACACTGTCTCTTGACGGATTCTCTTAGTCGGGTGGTCACAAGAGCTAAGTGGAGACAGAGGGACAGAGGTGGAGGGGTAACTCCCAGCTGTCCAGCTCTGTGCACTGCTGCTTTTGTAAAAAACAGGTTCAAATGGAATGGCTCCAGAGGGAAAATGTCCATTTCCATTGCCTGTGGTCTGACTCTCCTTTAGTACAAATTGCAGAATATTTCCCCACAGCTGTAGCTCTTTTTATGGCTTCCACATCTGTCAACTCATTTAATCTTTACATCAGGTTTGTGAGCTAGGCAGTGTAGGTATCATTACCTGTTTTTTCTCAAGTAGGAAAATTAAAGTTCAGAAAGTTGGTAAGTGCAAGTCTGTGCCAGGAAAGCCAAGACCCGTGTCTCCTGAGTCACCTCAATGCTCACTTCTACCACTCAACTCTGACATGCGTTGTATTTCCCCAGAGAGTGAAAATGGCTCTTGGCATTCCTCACTGATGGCCTGATATCTCGGGCAGTTGTCTGCCTTGCCTTGTAAAAGCTGTATGTCAACCTTCCACCTATTTTAGATCATCCAAATCATGATAATTAAGGCAGGGAGAATTTGGTAAACAGTTGTTGAGTTCTGCCACCTCTATTTTCCCAATGTTAATTCCAGAGAAGATCTGTCTGTATTATGCATTTAGCCTTCTGGGCTCTGCTCGCCCCTCCCAAGACCCATTCATCTTTTTAGTTGCTATGAGCGAAAAAAGCTGTGTGTCCAAGTCTGTGTCTGGCACAGAAGTGAGACCTGAAGTGACAGCTTCTGACCACTAGAGGGACCCCAGGCATCAGCTACAATTTTTCTACAACACTTGGTGGTGCATGGAATGGTACCCATCTGTTGGAAAAATTCAGGTCAGGTGCACACTTGACTAGGAATCCCTTTATTGTTCTACAAACCAGGTCCTAAAGAGACTAAAGAATCCCTGCTCTGTTCTAGAGAAATCAGATTCCGGGATCCAAGCAAAGAGATTGAAACCATCACAAGTAGCAGCCAGACACCAGAGTCAAAGAGCACACATTATAGTCTAGGGCTTTCATTTGAGATATTATCATAGAGTTTTGCAAGTCTCCTAGTTGCAAATATTCTTACTCAGAATCTCTTGGATTGTGTTGAAGACTATTAAAAATGTCTTTCCCAGTGGTTCTGATGCACTGCCCATTTAGGGAAAATCACTGGACTTGTGTGGACTCTCTCCCAACACAGTAATCCTTCTAGAACATTTTGGTGATTTGTTACTGTCCAGCCTTGGCTTGAATCCTTTCTGGAACTGTGAACTCATTTGTCATCCCTTCTTATTTTCTTTATGACACCTGTTCTTTTCTCTTATGACTATTTCTAGTTACATTCATATCTCTGTGTTGTTGATATCCAATGTATGCCTTTCACTTTAGTCCCTAACTCCTGAAAGAAAGACCCACTCACATTTGATATGTTCACCAGTACAAAAACAGAATACAAAGCAGTGTGAACCATCCCATTGAGTCAATTCTGACTTATAGAACAGAGTAGAACTGTTCCACAGGGTTTCCAAGGCTATCAGTCTTTATGGAAGTAGACTGCCACATCTTTCTTCTGTAGAGCAGCTGGTAGGTTTACTCCTGGCCTCTTGGTTGCAACTGAGTGCTTAACCATTGTACAAACACAGCTCTTTTCAGGACCAAAACAACCAAACCCACTGCCACCAAGTCAACTTCCACTCATGGCAACCCTGTAGGTCAGAATAGAACTTCCCCCTAGAGTTTCCAAGGAGCACCTGGTGGATTTGAACTATCAACTTTTGGGTAGCAGACATAGCACTTAAACCACTATGCCACCAGTTGCCAGGCTGCTTACGTACAACCAAACACCTTATGGGAATTAGCTCCTAGGTTTGTAAGTTTGGGATTATGGTTTTATCCCAGTTAATTTTCCTAATAACATGTTTAGCATTCTTTTCAATGTACTAAGTTCATTGTGAGGAGCCCTGGTGGTGCGATGGGTAACAGTCCAGCTGCTAACTGAAAGGTTGACAGTTTGAATACACCAGCAGCTCCTTAGAAACCCTGTGGGGGCAGTTCTACCGTGTCCTGTAGGGTTGTTGAGTTGGAACCCAATTGACAGCAACAAACTTGCTTTCTTTTTGTTTTTTTAGTCCTTCATATGTTTTCACAGATTGCAAGGGGTCATCCAAGATACAACAATTGATCTGTATTCCCCTAGAGCAACAGAGGAAGAAGGAGACTCAGGAATAGAAGGAGGAAATGGAATGCATGTCTAAATGCCTCCATGTATAACTGTCCCGTTGGCCATAAGACCAGGAGAACTGGATGGTGCCTGGATACCAAATTACTGAGCAATTTTTAGAAGATTCTATAGAATAATTCTGATCAGACTGGGAAAAAAACACAGAACAAAATTTCAAATTCTCATGGAATCCAGATTTTCTGGAGCCAGGAAGGCTGGATGAACTCCTGAAGCTATTTTGCTAAGATATCTTTAAACCTGAAACCTTAAACTCTAAACCAAAAATGTTCTCTAAAGTCTTCTTAAAAACAAATAAAAAGCTTAGTTTAACTACTGAAAAATGTCTGCCTTGAACATTGCACTCTTTTAGATCTGTCTGTATGGGATCAACTTGATAAGAGAAACCCAAAGATTAGATAGGAAACTTATGCAACAGTGTTCATGTTGTTGTTAGGTGCCATCAAGTCAGTTCTGACTCATAGTGATACCCTGCACAACAGAATGAAACACCGCCTGGTCCTGTACAATGGCACAGTCATTTTTATGTTTAAGCCCGTTGTTGCAGCCTCTGTGTCAATCCATTTTGTTGAGGGTCTTTCTCTTTTTAACTGACCCTTTACTTTACCAAATATGACGTACTTTTTCAGAGATTGGTCCCTCCTGACATGTTCAAAGTCTGTAAGATGCAGTCTCACCATCCTTGTGTCCAAGGAGCACTCTGGTTGTATGTCTTCCAAACAGATCTGTTTGTTATTTTGGCAGTCCATGGTGTATTCAATTATCTTCTCCAACAGCACAATTCAAAGGGATCAATTCTTCTTCTATCTTCCTTACACATTCTCCAGCTTTTGCATGCATAGAATGTGATTGAAAATACTATGACTTCAATCAGATACACCTTAGTCTTTAAGATAGCATTTTTACTTTGCAACACTTTAAAGAAGTTTTTTAGAGGAGACTTTTCCAACGCAATCCATCTTTTGGTTTCTTGGCTGGTGTTTCCATGCTCGTTGGTTGGGGAGCCAAGTAAAATGACATCCTTGGCAGCCTCAGTCTTTTTTCCATTTATCATGATGTTGCTTACTGATCCAGTTGTAAGGCTTTTGTTTTCTTGTTGTTGCGGTGCAATCCATAGTGAAGATTGTAGTCTTTGATCCTTATCAGTAAATGTTTCAAATCCTCTTCACTTTTAGCAACCAAGATTGTGTTATCTGCATAATGCAGGTTGTTAATAGATGTTCCTCCAATCCTGATGGTACCTTCTTCTTCATGTAGTCTAGCTTCTCAAATTATTTGCTTGACATATTATGGTGAAAAGATAATAACATGATGTACACTTCTCCTGATTTTCAACCAGTGTCCCTTGTTCTGTTCACATGACTGCCTCTTGATCCGTGAACATTTTCTACATGAGCACAATTAAGTGTTCTGGAATTCTCATTCTCTGCAAGGTTATCCATGATTCCTTATGATCCACACGGTTGAATGCCTTTGCATACTCAATACAACATAGATAAATATCTTTCTGGTATTCCCTGCTTCCAGACAAATTCCATCTAACATCAGTAATGATATCCCTTGTTCCATGTTCTCTTCTGAATCCAGCTTGAATTTCTGGAAGTTCCCTGTCAATATAATGTTGCAGTCACTTTTGAATGGTCTTTAGCAAAATTTTAGTTATATACGATATTAATGATATTGTTTGAAAAGTTCTATATTCAATTGGATAGTCTTTCTTGGGAATAGGCATAAAAATAGGCATAAATACAGGTCTCTTCCAGTTGGTTGGCCGGTTGTTTAGTCAGTTACTACTGCTCTAACAGAAATACAATGAGTGGGTGACTTCAGTGAAGAAAAGTTTATTCTTACATGGTTGAGTAGGCTACAAAATCTGAATTCAGGATGTCTGCTCCAGGGACAGGCCTTGTTGGCTTTGGAGGAAGGTCCTTGTGTTGCATCAGTCTTTGGACAGGGAGCATTTTGTTGCAAGAACCTTGGATCTGCAGGATGCATTCTACTTCCAGTGTTGCTTTCTTGATGGTATGAGGTTCCCAGCTCTCTTCTTGCTTCTCTTTCCTTTTATCTCTTGTAGGATAAAAGGTGGTACAAACCACACTCCAGGAAAACTCTCTTTACTTTGGAGAAGAGTTTTACAGTCCCACCCCATCCATTAGGAAATGTTTTACAGCCCCACCCTAATCTTCTTTAACATAAATTCAGTCTATTAACCGCAGGCAGAGATCAGGATTTACAGCATCAGAAAATCACAATTGGAGGGCAGTCACACAATACTGGGAATCACCTGCCCAGCCAAATTACTGCACACATTTTTTTAGGGACAAAATTCAATCCATGACAGGCAGGTAGCCGTGTTCCAAATTTCCTGGCATAGATGAGTCAGTACTTCCAGTGCTGCATCCTTATTGAAATATCTCAGCTGATATTCCGTCAATTCCTGAAGCCTTGTTTTAGCCAACATCTTCAATGCAGCGTTGATTTCTTCTTTCAGTATTATCAGTTCCGGATGATGTGCTACCTCTTGAAATGTTTGAACATTGATCAATTATTTTTGGTATAATGACTGTGTATTCCTTCTGCCTTCTTTTGAAGCTTCTTGGGTCTCTTGATATTTCCTCTGTAGAATCCTTCACTATAGCAACCCAAGACTTGAATTTTTATTTCAGTTCTTTCAACATGAGAAATTCAAAGAGTGTTTTTCCCCTTTAGTTTTCTATCTCCAGCTCTTTGCACGTCATTTCATAATACTTTGTCTTCTTGAGTGATCCTTTGAAATCTTCTGTTCAGTTCTTTTACTTCATTGTTTCTTCCTTTTGCTGTAGTTATTTGATGTCCCAGAGCAAGTTTTAGAGTCTCTTCTAACATCCAGCTGGGTCTCTTTCTTTCCTGTCTTTTTAATGACCTCTTGCTTTCTTTATGTATGATGCCCTTGATGTCTTTCCACACTTGTCTGCTGTTCAGTCATTACTGTTCAACACATCATATTTATGCTTGAGATAGTCTGCATACTCAGGTGGGATATACTCAAGGTCATGCTTTGGCTCTTGTGAACTTGTTCCACTTGTCTTCAGTTTCAGTTTGAATTTGCATGTGAGAAATTGGTCTGTTCTGCAGTCAGCACCTGGTCTTGTTCTGACTGATGATATTGAGATTTTCCATCATCTCTTTCCACAAATATGTTGCTTTGATTTCTCCTGGTGAAGTCTGTCTGTATAGTTGCCATTCACGCAGGTGAAAAACTGCATTTTCAGTGAAAAAGTTGTTGGTCTTGCAAAATTCCATCATGCAATCTAAAACATCATTTCCATCACCAACGTCTTATTTTCCAACTTCTGATCCTTCTTCATTTCCAACTTTTGCGTTCCAATCAACAGTAATCATCAATGCATCTTGATTGTGTGTTTGATCAATTCTGGACTGCAGAAATTGGTAAAAATCTTCAATCTCTTCATCTTTGGCCTTAGTGTTGGTGAATAAATTTGAATAATAGTTGCATTAATTGGCCTTTCTGGACATATGGATATTATCGTATCACTGACAGTATTGCACTTCAGAATAGATCTTGAAATGTTCTTTTTGATGATAAATGCAACACCATTATTTTTCAGGCTGTCATTTTGGCATAGTAGACTATATGATTGATTCAAAATGGCCAATACCAGTCCATTTCCCTGCACTAATGCCTAGGATGTCAATATTTATGTGTTTCATTTCACTTTTGATGCTTTCCAGTTTTCCTAGATTCATACTTCATACATTTCAAGTTCTATTATCAGTAGATGTTCACAGCTGTTTCTTCTCATTTTGAATCATGCCACATTATTAAATGAAGGTCTCAAAAGCTTGAGTCCTCCACATCACTGAGGTCAACTCTGCTTTGAGGAGGCAGCTTTTCCCCTAGTTGTGTTCTGAGTGCCTTCCAGCCTGGTGTCTTCCACCTGTTAATGTTCTGTTGCTATTTATAAGGTTTTCACTGGCTAATTTTTTTTTTCATAAGTAGACTGCTGAGTTCTTCTTCCTAGTCTGTCTTAGTCTGAAAGCTCAGCTGAAATCTTTCCACCATGGGTGATCGTGCTGGTATCTGAGTACCAGTGGCATAGCTTCCAGTATCACAGCAAAGGGCAAACCCCCTTAGTATGACAAAACTAACAGAAAAGTCAGGGAGAGAGCAATGAGTTTATGTTATAGGTGAAAAAATACTCAGAAAGGGAGAGTTATGACAGTCGTATAACTTGAAGAATTATAATCAATATCACAGACTTTTATGTGTAGAAACTGTTGAAAAAGTGTATGTTCATACGGTGTACATTCCCAACAACAGAATTAATTATAAAGAAGAAAAATAACAGTTGCAGTAACATTGACTTTAAATCATGGCAATCTCACATGTAGAGTAGAACTATACTCATGATGTTATTAATGGCTCATTTTTCAGAAGTAGATTGCCAGGCCTTTCTTCTAAGGCAACTGTGGGTGAATGCAAATCTCCAGGTTTTGGGTTAGCAGTTGAACACTTCAATTGTTGATACCATCCAGGGATGCATATACATACACACACACACACACACACGCGTGTGTGTGCATATATATATTCATACAATGTATACATATATATGCTTATATATAAACAAAACCTGTTGTCTTCAAATTCTGACTAATAGTAAACCTATAGAATAGAGTAGAACTTCCCCATACAGTTTCCAAGAAGAACCTGGTGGATTCAAGCTGCTGACCTTTTGGCCAGCAGCCAGAGTTCTTAACCACTATGCCATCAGGGTTTTCATGTGTGTGTGTGTGTTTTATAAATATATAAAATACATGTATACAAACATTTGTAAGTACCTAAATATTTTTATTTACATATACACGGACACACACACACATATTTATATTTGTTGTTGTTAGGTATCACCAAGTCAACTTCAACTCAGGGAGATCCTCACAAGGTTTAAAGGAGAAGGGGGTGAATTTGAACTACTGGCTCTTTGTATAGCAGCTGAGCTCTGTTAACTAAGGCCTCATGGGTTATATATAAGGGAGACATCTGTATATATCTCTCTTTGTGTATGTATGTGTATAGATACATATATCCTTCATGTATGAATGTGTGTGTATATATATACATATAAACCAAACCCACTGCAACTGAGTCAATTCCAACTCATAAGTGATCCTATAGGACAGAGGAGAACTGCTCCATAGAGTTTCCAAGGAGCACCTCATGGATTCCAACCGCCAACCTTCTGGTTGGCAGATATAGCACTTAACCACTATGCCACCAGGGTTTCCATGTGTATATGTATACACACACACACACACACACACACACACACATCCCTTTGTGTATGTGTGTGTATATGTATGTGTACACACTATATCTATATCTATATACATATACCCTTTTGTATATATATGTGTATCTCTCTCTCTCTCTATCCCTTTGTATATGTGGAAACCCTGGTGGCTGGTGGCATAGTGGTTAAGTGCTACAGCTGCTAACCAAAAGGTTGGCAGTTCGAATCTATCAGGAGCTCCTTGGAAACTCTATGGGGGCAGTTCTACTCTGTCCTATAGTGTTGCAATCAACTCGACAGAAGTATATTTGATTTTGGCTTTTGTGTATGCTGTGCATATATGTTATGTGAGTGTGTGTGTACATATATGTATATCCATGTATGTATGTGTGTGTATATAAATATATATATATACACCTTTTGTATATGTGTGTGTGTACATATACATATGTATGTACATACATAGCTCTATGTGTACATATGTTCATATATTTTAATTCGAAAGACTTTCACAGCCCATCAATGCTACATAGCTTTGATTTTGGAACATTCAGTATAGGATAATGCTATTTAGTTATAGGTACCTCCTCCTAATGAAGTCAGTTTTGTTCTTTCCCAAAGTATGCTGGGGATGAGATAAGCTTGAACGCCAGGCTGGGAGTGGTGTGTGGTTGAGCCAGGGGACGAAGATCAAAGATTGCCTTATCAACAAGAAAAGAAACACCTGGGCCTGGACAAATAGTCCCTGAGAACTCTAGCACCAAAGGCATTTAAGGGAGAAAGCAATAAATATACAGTATATACATTGCACTCTTTTGTTAAGCAGCAGCAGTGCACTACACGTGAGTCCTGCTGCTGGCCCACAACCCTGTACATAAGTCCTAGTAAGTAAACCGTATGTCTTGACTGGTGATTCCAGAGTCTTTCTTTGGTCTCTTAGCAGCACGACTAACCTTGGCACCGGGGCACTTTATTTAACACTCAGCTGAACTCAATTTCTTTATTACTTTTTTTCCCGTCTACTGTTCCTAGTTCTGAAACTACAGAGATGTTTGCTGCTTCTTTAACAGAATGGCTCTTCAGTTATTTAAAGACAATTAGATTTTTTATAGATCTCTGGTGGCTCAATGGTTAAGTGCTCGGCTGTTAAATGAAAGGGCAGTGGTTTGAACCACCTACTTGCTCTATGGGAGAAGACCTGGTGATCCGCTCCCATAAATATTACAGTCTAGGAAATCCTATGGAGCAGTTCTGCTTTGTCATACAGGGTTGCTATGAGTTGGAATCAGCTGGATGGCACACAACAGCATATGTTTTGTAAGGAGCCCTGATGGCACAAACAGTTAAGTGATTGGCTACTAACTGAAAAGTTGGCAGTTAGAACCCACCAAGTGGAGAAAGAGCTGGCCGTCTGGCTAAGTAAAGGTTGCAGCTTAGAAAAACCTATAGGATATCATCCTGCTGACCTCTGGCTGGAGGAAGGAGAATGGGTGGAGAGGAGGCTAAATGAGACTGCTGGGAGGATGAGACATGTATGGAGCAGAGAGGAATAGTGTGCTGTCACCGGACAGGGAGAGCAGTGGAAGCTGCATATAGGTGGGCATGTAAATTTATACAGGAATGTACATTTTCACTCAGTCATATTAAATAAAAAAAAAAAAAAAAAAAAAGAAAAACCTGTAGAATAGTTCTGTTCTTTCACATGGGGTCACCATGAATTGAAAACACATTTGACAGTGCGTAACAACAGGTTTTCTAGGCTTTTCCAGTGCAGCCTCCAGCCCACCCCCGGCTCCTTCAGCCCCTTGTCTTCGGCATGACGTGGCTTCTAGGTTGCTGTCATTTTGGCTGGTGCTCTAACTTGTTAGGGGCCCTTTCAACATGCGGTAGCCAGAGCTGAGCCATGCTGTCCCAGTATGGCCTGTCCAGGGCGGGAGAGGGTGTGGTGCCCTCCCATACCTTATATACTGCATCCTTTAATGCAGCTTGAGTCCACTTTAGCTTTTTGGCTGCCACACACGCTATGAATCATCTACAGCCTGTGGCCAAGTGAAGCCTCTAAGTCTTTTTTTAATACAGGAACTGTTGAGCCAGGTCTCTTCCATCCTGTTTTATGAAATTGATTTTTGGAAGTGCACTTTTTGTACTCATCTTTATTAAATTTTATTTAATTCCTGCAATTATTGTTATCCCAGTGACCTTCCTCCCCTTTACTCCTTACACACTTCCCCAAGCTCCCCACAGATCTCTGTCAATCAAACCAAGATGTAAAATAGGCAGCCCTGTTGTTGCAGCTTGATGGTGAGAAGACTTTTGGAAGCCTCCAGGATGTCAGGAGAGAAAATCCACTGCTTCCTCACCTCTTTCTCAGGTCACAGACAACAAAGGGCCAGCTAATTTGTAGAAAGCTCTCATGTGGCACATTCCAACTGCCAACAGTTTGGTTAGCACTTAACCACTACACTACATCACTCAGAGGCATCTTAGAAAAAAGACCTGGAGATCTATTTCTGAAAACACCTGCTGACAACCCTCTGAGATGGCCAAGAATCAGGGTTGATTGGACAGCAACTGGCTTAAGTGCCTTAAGGAGTAACTGTTTCAACTACCCAGAACTGCAGAGAGATAAATTGCCACAGGGGGGCGGCAGAAGCCAGAAGGTGAAAGAGAGACTCAGAACTAGGAAACTGGGAAGCGTTGAAGGGGTTGGAGCCTTCATCTGGACCTAAAGAAGAGGTGGGGTAACTCTAAATAAATAACACGGGATACTGAGATGACTTTCAGAGGCCTGAGTGTGGTGAAATCTGAGGAGGTGGCTGGACTCTAGATTTGATTCTGAGCCAATGGAAGACTTTGTCTCCTAGAACACGCTGGTGCGGGAAGTGGGTTGGAGAGGGTCCCCTGTGCGTCACTCTTCCTCAAGTGAAGATGAAACACCACCAGTTCTTTTCAGCTTTCTCTTGCTATCCAAAGCTTAGCAGTATTCCGTGGGAGACAAGGAAGGAGGCGGAGGAGGAAGACTTGTGCTTCCAATTTAGGAACGGTGGCAAAGTCTCCTAACTGCAGTCAGCTGTAAGTTGACACAGAAAACAAGCTCATAGGCCAAAATCTTGTGCCACCTGATGGTCATCTGGTCTCTTCAGCCCCCAAAGAGTTGAAGTGCATGGGAGGGCTCAGAGACAGGATAAAACCCAGAGGTCAGTGTTCCGACAGTTTCTCCGTAGTCATTACTTGCTTATCTATTTATTCCTCTTCCTCAGTGGACCCTGAACCATACAAGGTAGGGAGCCACACTTGATTCATAAGAAATTAATTAACTTGTGCCTTTAACGAATTTTTACCGAGTTCTGACTGTGCCGGTTACAAAAACAAACATTTCTTGCATTCTTGGGGCTTATTTTCTGACCATACAAAGAGGGAGAAGACAAGCAATAAGCTAAGAAACAAACCGGTAAGCAAATGAGACCGTTTCAGTGTGTGATAAATGCTGCAGTGGACATCTCCCAGGTGAGCTGGTAAAGAGTAAAAGGGTACATGGGGTGGCTAGGCTGCTGTGTCCCACTGTAGTGGGTCAGTCTTCAAGGAGGTGATATCTGCCTTGAGACCCAAAAGATGAAATGGCACCAGTCACGTGAAGAATACAGGAAAGAACAGTCCAGGAAGAGAGGACGACAAATGCAGAGGCTCCGGAGTGGAAAAGGGACTTGCCCATTGAAGAAACAGAAAAGTTGCCACTGAAGCTACAGCTTGGTGAACAGTGGGAAGGCATAGCCTGTCCTGCCCAAGAAAGTCCAGTTAAGCAGTGTGAATGCATTCGGATTTAACTCTACGTTCCATGGGGAGAAACTAATGCCAAATTTGTAGCGTAATATTACAGTGTCCTAAGCAGACACTCCAGAAGTTTCATCAGATTTTCCAAAAGAACCATAAGCTTCCTCACCGCACCCCACTCCACCCTCCAATATTTAATAATACCTTTCTGGAGGGTCAGAGTCATTATGAGTCATACCTGACTCAACAGCAGTGGGTTTTTTGTTGTTGTTGTTGTTGGCATCTAGAGGGAAAAGACAAACTTCACGCTCTTTAGAAAGACACTGTTGGAACCTGGAGAAAGAAGTATAACAAATTCTCCTTGGGGTAAAAAGGGTGGAATTTGTGACTTTATCTGGGAACTCCTAGAGGATAGTCAACTTTAAAGGTCCCCTGGAAGTACAAATGGTTCCCACTTATCTACTAACCTAAAGATTTGTGGTTTGAAGTCACCCAGCATCTTTACAGAAGGAAGACCTAACAGTCTGCTTCTATAAAGCCAAGGTAACCCTATGAAACATTTCTACTCATAACACATGAGGCAATGAGCTTCATCAGTTTTAGGTAACTTGAAAGAGACTGAGCCAAGCCAAGTGCCATCGAGTCGCATCCGACTCATGGCGACCCTAGGGGGAAAGAGACTGAAGTGTCCCCAAATGTGATAGGAGCCTGTAAGGCAAGGTGGGGAGAAATGGAGAAGTATGCTAGAAACCAGGTTTGCAAATGACTGGACAATGAGGTACAGGTATTTCAAAATTACAAGAACTGTGTCCTTTCATTTATACAACTGTATGTACAAGAAATTTGTAAATCCAACTGTGTTGTGAAGATACCTGATGTATCCCCCTAAAGCCATGTCCACAAAATTCCTTGACACCAATTGTCCAGAAGCCTGTGTGGAGGATTCTCTCTTCCCTTTGTCAGGTAAGTTATTGAAAAGATGAAAACTAGCATACATTTTTGCTGAGAAAATTTTTCATTTTCTCAACCCTCCCATTCCCCTGCACCTTTTCTGTCCAAATCACTCAGAAGTTGTCTAGAGATGATTTGAAGGGACTTGGACTTGTTAATTAACCTAAACAGTCACATTCCTCTGCAAGGTGCATTATTGTTAATTAAAACTTCGATTCTCCTTGTGCCCAGACGGCGGGCTGCTGTTGTCAGAATAATTAGATAGCATACGATGGTTTTCATGCAAATCCCTGGCAATTAGAGATGGCGATGAACTGGGTTTGAAATCCCAGGGATGTTCTCTATCAGAATTCCTCTGACGGTGGCCGCAGGAGGAAAGTGATGATGAGGTTTGTGGAAAGGGAGATGAGGGGCAGATAAAAGGGTATGGGGACCAAGTATTTGTTTCTGAGATCCTCTTGAGAGGCTTCAGCCTGGAGTAAATGAACTGTGAGTTTCAAACTGATATTCAAGTTTTCCTCCAGAAATAAGTATCTCCCCTTAAAGATGCAATGCAAATTGACCTTCCCCAGGGCTTTCTGTGCTCCCAAGTGGTCGCCTTCTTGCCTCTCATTTTTCTGAAAGGATTTTGTCTTTAGCCAGGAGGCCCAATAACTTATACACAGCTAAAGTCCCTGCCAACCCTAAGATTAAATTCTTACGGGTTCTAAAGAAACAGGATTTGTATTCCCAAGGGGTTGCAGAAAAGATGCCAGATTCAGGCCAGTTTGGGAGTGGTTAGTGCCATGCAGTGGGTTCAGTGGACAAAGGTGACCACAGTACCCGGAGTAAACCTCACAGAAATGGCTGGGATCAGGGTTAGAAGAAAGGAAGATCTTTCCAACTAGATCGCAGATAATGATAAGGAAAAGCAGACCCTTGAAGGGATAGGGCAAAGCCCATGGGAGTGGGAATAAGAAGGAGATAACTGGAGTGAGGTCTCCAGCTCACCACTGACCTCTTATCTTCTGCCCCTGCTTTTCCTTTGTGAGGGCTGTGATAGCTGTTACCTCACTACCCAGGAGTCTGGGTTTTCTCTAACTGGACTGAAAGCGAAAGGATTTCTGTCTGCGAGTGCAGGACAGGAAGTAGATAAAATGATGCCAGTGGCCTTAGATTAAGCTTCACCTGCATCAGGTGGATGCTGGAAGATTCAGAAGGGAGAAAACATCATCTCCTCTCCTTAACTAGGTCATCCTCAGAGTCCAGTACTTTGTAAGAGGAGGGTGACATCTGGTAGGATTGAGAGAGTGGGCAGAGGCTGGAGTGGGAATTTTGAGAAGAGGCTGAAGAGGGCATAAAAGAAAACAAAATGCTGGGACCCATTCAGGGTGGCTGGGAGACTTGAGCATAATTTAAGATTGTAAATTGTTTGCTTTTCTTTTTCTTCTTTCCATTTTAGAATATCTTCCTGCATCTCCGTGATCTTTAGCCCTACCTTTGAATTTATGGGGTACTGATCAGAAGTTAACTTGGTTGTTGCTAAGAAACAGGAGGTGAGGCATTTAGAGGTTTTGTCACCGCAGGCACCCAGGAAAACTATCTTAACTTTTCACACCCTCTAATCTGGGATACCCCAATTCATCTCTGCTCCTCTCCTGGATTCTTCTATTTATCTCCAAACCCAAAGTGTTGAACAGGACATCTTAGAGAAGAAGCCAGGAGTAGTACATATTTGAAAAATGGAAAGATGACATCTGGATCCAGACAGATGATGTGAGGCAGCCACTCAGATTTCTCTAGCCTTTAACTGGGTTCGAGGGAGGAATGTGCATTTGTGTGCACGCATGTGTGTGTGCATGTGTGTGGAAGGGCATCCTGGGGAAATGGTATTTCCCTGTAGGAAAAGGGGCTTCCTCATCGTCCATCCAGACATAGTGTAACCTCAGTTGTGTAGGGCTGAGAAAAAGCTTCCAAGGTCACAATAAAGAAGACAGAGAGTGAGAATCAGGAACTTAGGTAAGGAATCCATAAGATGCATGGGTGCAACACACAACTTCGAAGGAAAGATCTGTGCATTTCCAGTCTGCATTACTTTATTTCAAGAGCTGGGGTTGAAAGAGAAAATGAGGTGATTCCAAGTAGAAGATGAATCAAATGAGCATCTTCTTCCCCTGAAGTTTCTCCATCTTTCTTAACTTTTTGATCTTTTGCTTCCCTTTACACATCCCACACAGGACTAGGCAAATAAATCAGGGTAGAGAGAACTCATTTGGGTAAGAAGTGAGTCATACATAAATCCTGATTCCTTATCCTGAGTACAGCAATGGGGTGCAGAGTCAAAGGAAGGGTGGGATTCGGGAAAGGTCGCAGCACAGACAAAAACACGTGCAGTTCAGACACTGACAAGAGATGCAGGCACACAGAAAGATGTACATTATTATGTGTGTGCATCTAACATAGGTTCTAACAGATCAAGACACACACACACGCACTCACATGTGTAAATTAGGGCAATCATGAGAAATCAAATGTGGAGAGATGATGCCTCAGAAGTGGCTTTTATAATTCTCTTGGTACATTCCCCAGACTAAGTGAAGTTTCCAAGATGCTTCTCCTCAACTGCCCGCCTTGACTCTGATCTCCATATAAAGTGGCAGATGTCAGGGAGATAGAAGGCAGAGAGGAAGGCTGGACAGGCCAGCCAGGGGAGAGGCAATAGTGCTGAGAACTTCATTTTTCCCTCTCGTTGCTCCAGTTTCTATCCACACTCCACTTGTTCTCTGTAGCTGCTGTGCTTTCCCTACCTGCTAAGGACCTCTTCTAGTTTCTTAGGTTTAGTCATCCCTTGATTCTCTGGGCAGTAACCTCCCACCTCAATAAAACATCTGAATGCCCTGAGGATGTTTGTGTGTCATTTATTTTTCCCCTGAGCCAGCTAGAGAAACAGACTCTGGCGGGGAATCTGGTGTAAAAAGTCTCTCTTTCCTCCATTCTCCTTCCTCGCTTCTTCATACCCAGAGAAAAGAAGACACAATCCACTTCATAAAAGCAATATACACTTTAATTCAGGTTGACAGGAGGAGTGAAAGCTAGAATTTGCCACCAAGTATGGCCACATGAGAAAACTGTCTGGCATGGAGAGGCAAGGAGGAAAAGGCAGTGTGAGTGGTCTGGTGGCAGAGCGAGGCCAGGAGCAGGGGTGTAGCCACACAGTGCAGAATGGCCAGCGCTTCTGCCAGATGCAGCAACAGGTCCAAGATCTTCTGGGCTAAACATGTTTGCAAGAGCAAGACCCTGGACCTTACCAGGGAGTCAAATCCCAGAACCACCCCATGAAGCCACCAAAACCCAAACCATACCCAGAGGATATCAACCCAGGGTGCTGGTCCCTTGCCCAATGCCTTGTTTAGCCCCTTGGCTCCCACCAAACCTGATGGCAACAGGAAGAAGACGACAAAACAGGCTGCAGTGTGCAAGTGCTGTAAAGTCCCCAGCCCCCTGCTGGATGTCAGAGTGCAGAGTTCTTGGGAAGTGTCACGGGCCAGAGTGATTGGCAATGCCAACAGGGCAGCTACTCCCCAGAGTCCCACAGAGAGCCCTAGGGTGAGGCTTGAGAACTGGCTTGCATCCAGCTTGGGGCCCAGGCAGGCCCGGCACCCTATCAGCAAAGCCTGGGCAAAGGCTGAGCCATACCAGACCCATTGGCCCAGGTAGCACAGGGTGGTGCTGGGAGAGCTGCTGAGTCCTGGTGCCAGGATGGGCACCACCACACTGAAAAGGCCACTGCCCACGGCCAGCTGAACCAAGATAGGTCGGCTCCGGCAGATATCCCAGTGGAAGAGAGGCCTGAGAAGTGCAAAGAGGAGAGCTCCACTAAAAAGAATTCCCAAGACACTGGCTATGATGAAGAAGGGCAGTGAGGAGTCATCCAGCAGGTTACAGGACTGGCAAGGGGCAGCTGCTTCCAGGTTCAAGTCATTGTAGTCCAGTGTATCATAAGACATATTCAAATCACTCCAAAATTCTTCATCGAAGGTCATTGTACTTGAGTTATCATCACTAGAGGGGGAGAACTCTACCTGGAAGATATATACACCCAGAGGGGCAATCAGAGTATCCAGATACCCATTGTATCCCCCAAAGGGTCTCCTGGGATCTGAGGGAAAGAGGGGAGGAGAGCACAGAGAGGAACTGGAGGATGGGAGAACAGGGACTTGGAGAAGCTTGCAGCAGTTGAGATGGCAGAAGAGTGCAAAGCAGACAGACTCAGGACCAGAAGAGCAAAACGCCTTGGAAAGGTCAGAGAAAGGGTTGTAGATCAGCCTGGAAGAGCAGGGGAAGCTCAGAGAGGAAGGATAATGAGGGGATTAGGTGGGCATGGTTTGGAAGGGCAATAGGAGATGTAGGAGACTAGGGTAAGAGAAGAAAAGCAACCTTAAAAAAGGTGAGAATAATATGGAAAGGCTAAGAGAAAAGGGAAGAGGTATAAAGACAGAAGAGGTTAAGTAGACAAGGAATCGAGGGCAACGGGGTAAGGGTTTCTTGGGCTGTCCCCTACACTCACCGAGTACAGACAGTTTCCCATGGCACTGTTGGGCTCAGGGCAGACGAAGAGAAGGGCTGGGACTGCACTGTCAGTGGCTGTGGTTCCCAGATAAGTCCCCAGGACTAATGAGGATTATCAGGTTCTGGGCAGGGCCAATGGGAGGGTAGGGGGCCTTTCATGAAAGCTTAACTCCACACCCACACCCTTGCCTGTATAAGTCTTATTCCTACATAGGGCACTCACCCCAAGTTTCCTGTTTTGAGGAAAGGAAAAAGGTGGGGACCAGAAAGTAGGTATTTTCTGGAAGGTGGAGAGAGGAGAAAGAGCTGGAAAGGGAAGCTGAAAAGTTAGGGGGCTTTCCAGTAAGGAGGGATTTTTGAGTACAAGGAAGGAAGAGAGGTCCAGGGGTGAAGCGTGAGACAGAGATAAGAGAGGTGCTGGGAAGCTGGAGTAAAAGGGCAGCTGATGACTCTCACTGCTCTTCCCTCCCCTTGAACTTGATCCAAGGAAAGGCAAGTGGTTCACAAACTATGTGTTTTGGGGAGGAGTCAGTGGGCGCTTGTGGTATGATACATGTGATGCTGACCCGAGATGTGTATGGATGAGTCTGAGTTCTCTGTATGTATCAACTTGGGTATAAGAATGTATGTGTATGAGGGGTGTGTGTGCGTGTGTGTGTGTGCGCACCTGCCTGCACAGCTGTGTGGTTGTCTCCTTGTGTATGAGTATGCACATATCCATGTGTTGGGCAGGTGTCTGGGTGTGTGTACAGCTCTGTCTGCATCTGGCTGTTTCAGTGTGAAAGGAGAGAGAGCTAGGACTCAATGTCAGGCTATGCAATGAAGCTACTCCAGGGAGCAATTGGGCATTTGCCTAGCCACCTATGGGCACAGTGAATGTATCTTCCCTACCAAACAGAATACATGGTCTGACAAGTTAAAACAGACTCCAGGGAACCATGGCACAGCATATTTCAAAATGGGACCATCGCCCATGGGGTAATCTCTATTCATATTTCTGTTGGGGGACATAAAACCTCTGGAAACTGTTTCTCTGGCCTGGCATCTTAGTGAGATGCACAGTTTCTTACGGAGTGGCAGAGCACAAGCCTCTGTTTCTCTCTGGCCACAAGAGAGAAAGCACATCTACCCTGCAGACAGATTCACCTAAGGCAACATTTCTCCTCTTGAGAAGCCCCTTTCCATCCCCAGTGCTCCCCCAGGATTTCTGCTGTTTAATTGCCCCGTCTGCATTTTACTTTTTTAGCCAAGAAGACAGCCTGGAAATGAAGAGGTGTGAGCAGGGTCCAAATCCAAATGGTGAGGTAGAGAGGGGTTGTGCAAGGGATGCTGGATCTTTGTCCAAGAAAGCATGAGATGTGTTAATCTCAATTCCACCAAGAAGTTTCACTCCTGTACCTGGAGCTAGGCTAGAGAGGGACAAAGGTGGCTGGAAACAAGGTACCTCAGATCTGTGTGGGAAAAGTTACCTTAAAGGCAAGTTTGCCTTTTCTCCCAAGACATCAGCTCAAGTTTCAAGTTCTACTTGAAAGGAATTACGAAGTGAGGTTGAGGGGAGTCCAGTGAAGCTTTCCAGGAACAGTTGTGACTTCCATCTGAATCTTCTTCAGCCTTGCCAGGCAGGGGACTGGGTGGGGTGCAGTCAGGTGCCTCCGTTCCTTTCACTTTCTGGGAAGCAGGGACCCAGCAAAAGGGAACAGGGGAGGGGAGACAGCATATACTCCTCCCCTACAAGAGTTAGATTCTTTCCTACACAGAGATCTCTTAGGGTGGGTGGCATGGTGAGGGACACCATGTCCCCTGAGGTACCAGGTACAGACTATACCAGAGGAGCAGCCCTTTTACACACACACACACCCTAGCAGCAGCGAGAGCAGCAAAAAGGAGGCAGCCAAACGACACGGATAATCCAGATATATTGAGGGTGGCCCCTCTGAGATTAGCACAGGAGAGTTAGAAAGATTATAAAGATACACGATCCCCTCCCTGCTCCCTTTCCCCCCTCCCGCCCACGGACAGACACACACAGCACAACGGCCCCTCGCTCCCCCGCCCCCCGTACAAATATGGCTTCTGTGTAATATGGACAGAGTGGTTCAGCTCGAAGAGGAAAAGTCATTTTCCCAAAAAAGGGTGCCAGGAGACAGGGAGCCCAACAGGCCTGGGTCCCAGGCTCCCTTGCTGCTGTTAGAAGAGGGGGCCCTGGCTTGGGTAAGGGGCTACCTGTGTTGCCCAGGGCCCTAACCAGTGGCTGGAAGATTCACAGCGGTATTACCTGAACTGAGGGGGTGGGCAGATCTGCTGGAGTGCAGGTGCCCCAGTTTTGCATGCCCATTGGTCACAGCAAGGAGGACATGCTGGAGGAGGCTGAGAGCAGTGCCAAGGGGCATCCTGGGTCTGAGGGGGCAGGCCAGCTGGGACGGGGAGGGGGAGCAACCTCATCTCCACGGTAACCAGCTTCAGGCCAGGGAAGGAAGACAGAAAATAAAAAGCAGGGGTGGGGATGAGAAGATTCCCAGCCCTCAACAAAATGGGTCAGTGCCAGGGAGAGGCCTGGGGGTGCATAGCAAAGGCTGTGGCACTGACTCCATAGCTTGGAGATGAGAAGACAAGGGGGGGGGGTTGAGTTTTCTGTTTTGGGGACATGTGGGATGGCAAGCTGAGGGGAAACACATCCTGGGTCTCCTTTCTCTAAGACAAATGCGCATTGAGAGTGGCATGGAATACACCAGGATAGAACAACATCCCAGGCGAGGTACCTGACTAGGAATCCTCCACTCCCAAACCCTTCCTTCACTTGCCCCACAGCCCCACCCACCTGCCCAGGACTTAAGCCCTTGTCCCTCCTCCTCCATCTCTGTCACACACACACAGTCTCTCTCACACACACACATGGGCAATGGGCACACATGCACACATATGTGCATACACACCTTTCACACACTCACAGAGTTCACATTATTTCCTTAGTGCAGTGAGGCTCCTTTAAGTATTCTTTGTTGTTATATCTCCCTGGCTGCGGAGTGAGGACGAGCTAAGGGCTGGCTTAGGGGACAGCAAGGGGTACAGAGTGGCACAGAGGGGGAGAGAGAGTTGCCGAGCAATGCCGTGAGAGGAGTGGTTGCCGTGCAACAGTCCAGGGCCTGGGAAAGAGCGAGGAGCCCTGGGTGGGGAAGCAGACACAGTCCAGGCCCCAGAGCAGCGCCTCTCCACAGCTGCTGCAGAAGGAACTGCAGCCCTGTTCTGTCTTCCCCGAGGGCAGTCCCTGGAAAAAGGGCCTGTTACCCATTCCTTGCGGAGTGAGGGGCGGGCAGGTCAGTCTCTGCCCTTCTTCCACACTACTCCTCCTTGCAGGGACCTGAGTCCTCTTGATGACCAAGCTCTAGGCCTTGCACGGTTACGGGTCACATTTCCGTCTGCTTTCCCTTTGATGGTGGAAGAGGAGCACTGGGTGGCCCTTGCCCTCTTGTCCACAGTTCATGGTGTGTGGCTATCAGAAGAAAAGCCACTTCTGGCTCCAGCATGCAACTCTCCAGCTCCCAGGGACTTCTGGGGAAGTTGCTCCATTACAGTAGGTGGAGGGCTAGTGAAAGCACCCCCACCCCACAAACCAGCCTGCTCCTTTCCCTTTCCTGACTCCTCCACCTTCATTCTCCCCCTAATACTCCATTTTCTTCCTTCCTCACTCCAAGGCCCCTGCCCTTCCAGCCTGGAGACAGATTTGATTTGGGATTGTTACAAAAATAATAATAACCCAAACGCAGAGAAGCCACGGAAAGGGCCGAGGGCAACCCTCCCCTCCCCCCCGCCCCCTTCCCTCCCCATTCCAAACCTAGTACAAAACCGCACCCAAAGCAGACATTCTGTACAGGGGGTGGGTGGGCTGGGGAGCAAGCGGGAGGGGCGGCCCTGGGGTCGCTCTGTACAAGTCCAGGTTGATGATGGCCCCAGCAGTCTCCATGGGGCCCCTGGAGGGCACAGGAAGTGGACGGGCTCCCCTAGATGAAATATTCCTTCTTGTCATCCCCGCCCGATTGCCCGCCTTCTGCATTGATGATGGCTGTGTCCGCATCCGGGGCATCGTCTGAGCCTTTTGCCTCGTGTGTCAGGTAGGTTCCTGGATAAAGACAGAGGCTCCCCTTTTCAGGAGCAGCTTCCAGACCTCTGAAGTCCACCCTACCCACCTTCTGCCCTCCCGCTCAGGCCCACACCCCTCTCATGCATCTTGCCTCTAAGTCAGAGCTTCCCTCCTCTCTCCCTTGCCTACTTAGCATTTTGCTTCTCATCTTTCATCTAACCACCCCCCCCAGGAATTAATGAATCCTGCCCTTAGTTAGAATCAAGGGGTGCATGTGTATATGTGTGAATGTGCAGGGTGTGTATATATGTGTGATGGTCTGAGAATGTGTGTATATGTCAGTGTGTGAGAAAGTGTATGTTATAAGTGCATATGTGTGAGTATGTATTGTATATGTGTGAGCATGTGAGAGTGAGTATGAGAACACGTGAGCGTGAATGTGTGTGAATGTCTGTAAGGCTGTGAAAGAGAAATGGTTATGTCAGCTTCACAAGCAATGCAGCTGAGATCTGGCTAGCACTGACTAGTGCTAGCAATCAGGTGGCTGGCCAGAATGATATAGAAGTCTGAGAGGCAAAATGTGAAGAGAGGGTATACGGGATACAGACAGGCAGGTACACAGAGAGGAAAAAAAGAGATGAATGTGGTGACGGGCATGAAGTCAAAGTAGGAGACTGAGGCTAAGTGGATAGGAAGGAAGAAAGTGCTGGGAGAAATAGGAAGGAGATGCAGAGCTGCTGGAAGCTTTCTGCCTTACAGTAGGAGACCCTGGAGGCAGAGCAGCATGGAGCAGCAGCTGATTGAGTGGGAAGGCTGACTTCACTTGGATGATCACCAAGTGATCAGGCTTGACGGTGGTACTCAGTTGTTAGCAGACTGGCAAGAATGGGATTGACTGCATTCTTTTCTCTTTCTAGAACATCCCGAGGAGTGGACTGAATCTCGAGTCCCTCACGGCATCCTCCTCCCTCCTGCCTGCCCCTAACTGACCTTCCTACCAGTTCCCAAGCTCTACTCATCGGTCCCTCATGCCTCTGACCTTTGTGCCGGATCAAGTAGTGGCCAAGGAAGATGAGCAAGACGAGCAGCAGGAAGACGACGAAAGCCACGACCCCACCAATGATGGCGTGGTAGGTGCTGGAGGATGAGGGCACCGGGCTGTGGTCTACAGGGAGGGCGGGACATACCGTGAGAGCAGGGTGAACCCTGACAGCATTTTTGAACTGGCCATGCAGAGTCATACACAATACGGAAGGTAGAGTAACATCAGGGGAATGGAGTGGAACCATCCAATATCGATATGCCTTATCTTACACCCTAATTTCTTGCACCATGCCTTGAACACAGTAAATGTTTAAAATATTTCATTTATTCACAAATAAATAAAGAAATCTGCTCACACCAACACTCCAAGTTGATTTCTTAGCACTGAAGACTGCCTCTGGTCAAAGACCATCACTTGAATGGCTATCATTTCTTTTCCTTCTTTCCTTCTTTTTCTCTTCTTACATTTCTGGATTGCCAGAGTATTACCTCTCTAGTTGGCATGCCTTCTTACACACCTGCCTGCTTGCTATTCTGAGCTGTGTTCTCTAGGGGGCTTCTCAGCCTATTTACTCCCTGTTCTGGGATCAGGTAGGGAAACAGAATGAAAACCTGATGGAGCAAAGAATCAAGCACAGTAACAGACCTTACAAAAGAAGAGGCACCGTGCCCATCTGTATAAAGCACAGTGTTCCTTCTTGATTGGGGAGTCCAGAATTCCAGCAAAAATTCAGTCTGTTAGTCTGTACTAACCAGGAGGTCTGAGGGTCCGTCTTCACTTCATACCACCAAAAAGTTTATGGGACGGACAAAGACTGAATGGCTTCTTCCCATGAAGGCTGGTGTCTTAGAGAGAATTGGTCCTCCATAGAAACAAATAGAGACAAAGGTTCCACAGCACAGAAGGAACCAAGTACAGCAAGGATAGCATCGCCAAAGTTAGAGTCCCAAACATCTGAGGACACAGTGCATAGGCCCAGGATATAGTTCTGATGTATCCAAAGTTGTATTAGCCATAGACATAGTCCTCCCACCCATGGGAGAGCTACTGTTTTTCTGTAGACTCAGCTTGAGTCTTGATGCCTCATTGGCTGCTTATATATCTTGTCTGTCCTACCTCATGTCTCCTCAGGCTTCACTGGGCCAGGTTTTTAGTTCTTTGCTTGTTCACCATGCCTTATTTGAAAAGAAAACATCTATGCTCTGGTTCTTCTTTTTGCATTTACTTGGGATAGGAAAGGGTGAAGTTGGGGGCTTGCTGACGTGGTAAGAGTGGGTGTGATGGCAGAACTTGCAAGAAGCAGAGTGAGTTTACTCATGATTTCTCTCCCACAGAGACCATGAAACACAGACTGTATTAAAAAATAATCGTGGATAGTTATTCAAGAGGCTATGGAAATGGAAATTCCTCAGGAGGACACAGGTGTCCTTGGCCAGAAAGACCTCTGGGGTCATCAATTACAGGTCTTTGTCTTCGGGTAACTATGTTTAAGTTTATTCCAAACAGGCACAAGTAAATACTACTTAGGATATTACTGGCAAAAGATGCAGCAAACTATTCCACCACCAGGCGTCAGCACAGGAAGCAGATGAAATCAAACAGGAGTCACTGGGTTTGTTATCGCAGGACCGAGGGGGGCTCAGTAAGATGCCAGCCACAAAAGCATGAGAGAACTTTGAGGAACGCGGATTTTTCTCTCACGGCACGTCATTGTCAGAGAACATCTGAGAGATTTAGGAACAGAAATCAGACTGCAGTGCGTGGTCCTGGCTCCTGGGATCCTACAGTCAGCATTGTGCCATGTACTAAGGCAGCGCCACCTGCTGACCTTGGCCCCTGAAGTTAGAATCATCCATCCAGATACCCTACTCCAAAGACTCTCAGGTCTCTTACCCTGGAAGGCCTGGCTGTTATCGTCCCTGCTGTCATTACACCGTTAGATTCTCCTAGAGGTGTCTGAGTTAAGGGAATCTCTGATGTACCTCTAACAATGCAGTTTCATAACTCTGAGATGAGACTTCTAAGACTTTCTGGCAGAACCCCACTTCTAATGGGATCTAAAAAAGCACTTCTTTTAACGCTCCATAAAGGAGGCTCTGTGCTAACCTGTCACTTCCCCCGAAGCTGGACTTTATGGTCACTCTTAGGGAAGAATTTCAGAAGAGGAACATCCCCTGGCCCCTCTAGGTGATACAGCATCTGAGAAAGTCTGACTATTTCTCAGCATAGTATGGCTTATCTCTGTTTTCTGCCTGGACTCGTTATAACATCTAAGGTCTGCAGAAAAGGCGATGACAGCGGTAGCACGCATCCCAAACCTCCTCACAGGAGAAACAACTCTGAGAAGAGCCCGCTGAATAGGAAAATGCATCTTCACCTGCACTTGAGCGGCTACGGGGCCTCTAAACACAGCATTATTATTCTTGCTGTCAGGTGAGTGCAGGGCTTGGACGCTAGTGCCACTTGGCCCACTGCTGTGGAACAAAGGCAGACGGGAGTCCACCCACCTATTGATTTTTCCTTATTACACATTCCAGAGTGGACCTAGAGCCTAATTCTTCACTAGTGGGCTGCTTCTGATTTTCCTTTGCTCCACTCCCAGTCACGGTGGGGGATGCTATCAGGAGGTGGACAGAAGAGAGTGCAAGATGGACAGAGAAGACAGAAAGGGCAGATCCGGGGGAGGAGAACCGGAGAGGGCTTACCGTTAACATTGAGAGTGTAATAGGCCTTGTGACTGCCCATGTTGCTGGTGGCTGTGCAGCCATAGGTGCCGCTGTCACTCTTGTTGAGGAGGGGGAAGATAAGGGCTCTCTCCTGGGTCATCTTCAAGGGGGGCACACTGCCCTCCTTCTCCCATAGGTACTGCTTGGGGCTGTTAAGGCAGAGAAATCAGACACGTTCAGGACAGAGTAAATCAGGAGCTAAAAGAAATGAAAATAACTGGGGGCAAGGGAAGCCAAGGAATTCTTGATGAGAACTCAAGAAGTTACGGGGTATGGAGACACTGAGCAGCTCAGAAGCCACAGAGGGTGATCTCTTGGGGTGCATTTTGGGGAAGGTGGAGATTCCTAACTTGTGTCTTGCTGTGACTTGGCTCCTATGGTAATGTCAGACACTAAGCTGGAAAAACTCCCCTCTCTGCTTCTGTGACTTTTTACAAGAGAAACGATCAGAAAATGATCACTGTCACATAGAGTCATGGAAAAGCGGAGGCTTAGACAATACAGGAAAGACTGGAAGACTTAAGTGAAGGTGACAGTCTAAGACTACAAGTGGATCTTCTTACACAGGATTGCCATGACCTTCACAGTGCAGCAACAGCTTCTGGCCTTCGCGAGGATGTGGAGGGTCTGGCCTAATCATTGCTGTTGGTGTGTCTGTGGAGAAAGACATGGTATTAATGCAAAACCCCCCACCATGGTTTGGGAGGTCACCTGCCCTGATGTCTATTTTGAAATTACCCGGTAATGCAGTATACTTTCTCAAACAGTCAGGAGCCCAAGAGACTGTGAACAAAGACCCCTTCCTCCCCTCAACTGTTTGTGAGCAAAGATGGTTATTGCTACAAAACGTAGGAGGAGCTTCTTATATTGCATCCTTGCAGCATGATTGGATTCTCGGGGAATCTTTCCTTGGTGGGTGCATCTTAACAAAGATCTGAGGAAGGAGAGAAATGGCTCATCTGTATATCTAACACATAACCATTTGCCGCTGTTGAGTCAATTCTGACTCATAGCAACCATGTGTGTGTCAGAGTAGAACAGTGCTCTACAGGGTTTCCAGTGGCTGATTTTTCAGAATTTGATCCCCAGGGCTTTCTTCTGAAGCACCTCTGGGTAGACTCCAACCTCCAGCCTTTTGTTTAGCAGCCATGCACACTAAGCACTTGTACCACCCAGGGACTCTGCCCACCATGTAGATGGGACTTTCTACTCAATTTTGTTTACAAAATAAATAAGCCTGAACTTGATCACTGACTGAGTCAGAACCGCTGAGTCCTCTCTGCTCTGCAAGGGAGCTCAGAACTGGAAGCAACACTTGAATACAAAATATCATTTTAATGGTCAGTCCAAAAATGAAGTGAGGGTTTTGAAACAGCAAGAGATGGGGGTCATATTTTGGCTGCAAAAAGGCACTGACACAGTATAGATGGGCTCTGCGAAGGAATAATGGCATCTGCCCCTGACGCCAAAGGGCTGATTTGGAGGCTAAGTCCAGATGGCTGCTTAGAACAATCCAACCAGATGCTGGTTTACAACAACAGATAAAGAGGCCGAGCTTCCCCTAAGGACAGAGCCAACCTTAACAACCAGTTTAATGAATGTGCTTTGGTCAAATCAAACAGGACAAAGAGAAACAGGCCAGGTGAGAGAATGGTTGTTATGGGGCCCTGCAGCCATAGAAACCTCTAATACGATGTCCAAGTGCTGCATTTGTTGACTGACTTCTGATCATAGTTGGGACAAAAGAGGTCTCTGGAGAGTAATTGCCAGATGGTCTGGTAACTAACAGAGGAATCTTGGGGGCTCAGACAGGAGAAGGCCTTCCCAATCTCTGGCCAGGGACCAGAGCTGAAGGAAGAAGCCCAAGCCCAAGGGCGTCACACTCAGGACCAACAGTTACAGAAATACCTCATAGCAATATTGAATGATGAAGTTAAATTGTTCTTTCCCATGTATCATTTCATCTGTTCTCACCATAGCTTACTGAAGTAAGCAGCAGTTGCAAAGAGATTAAAAATGTTTTGCTTAAAGTGATACAGCTTAGTAAGAGGTGACCCAGTGGCTAGAATCTAGATCTTGTGCCTCCAGACTGAGAGTCTACTAAATGGAATGCAGTGCCATCCAAACCTATCTCATGTTAAAGTTTGAGTGGTGGGTTTAGCAACTGATTTTAATAGAATTAAAATTAGGAAAAGTCATCAGGCGCAGATTGTCTATAAAGAAGAGATTCTGAGCTTGTTATTTTAGAAAATATCCAGCCCGTAGCTATGTTTGGACAAGAAATACATGATTTCATCCTTCTTTATCTTCTGCTTCTATTTTATATTCATTTTTCCTTGGATTCCTCTACGTAGTCTAGCTCCTTTTTCTCCCCCCAAATTCTGTATTTTCTCAGATGAGGGTGAAGGCTCCAAGGCAGACTCCAAAGAGAGATGGGGCCCTTGGCTGGGGACAGTGATGGTGATGTGGCCGTTTCAGGTCAGAATCAGGAACAGTCAGGAGCCAGAGAAGATAGGAGAGTACAAGCTGGGAGAAGGCCTGGGAATAGTGACACTAGAGAGACCGTGCTCGCCTGACACTCATAGTGTCCTGTTTCATGGAATGCTAGACCAGGAAGGCATCTTAATGATCTTCATGTTTCTCTCTCTCATTTAGCAAATAAGGAATCAGCCTCAGGTGGGTAAATTAATTTTCTTAATATGACTAGGAAGCGGTGGCACACAGACTGGAAGCTATGTCTTTTGACCCTTGATTTGCCACATTTTATTTTGCAATGGCCTAGACCAGGGGTTAATAATCTTGGCCCATGGGCCAACTTCCACAAGCCAAATCCTCTTGGCTGCATATTTTTGTTAATAAAGTTTTATTGAAACACAGCCATGTTCATTTATTTACATATTGCCTGTGGCTACTTTGGCACAACAGCAGAGTTAAGTAGTTGAGCAGAGACCACATGCCCCTTAAAATCAGAAATAGTTGCTACTTGGCCCTTTACAAAAAAGGTTACCAATCCCTCCCAGTGGGCCTGGGTGGCTCAAGTGGTTTGTGGCTGGCTAGCAACTGAAAGGCGGGCAGTTTATAATTCACCCGGAAGCTCTGCAGAAGACAATTTGTGGTGATCTGCTTCCATAAAGATTACAGTCAAGAAAACCCTATGGAACAGCTCAACTTTGTCATACATTGTGTCACCATGAGTCAGGAACTGCTGACTCAACAGCAAGTGGTGCCTTGTCCTGTCACCACTTGACTCCTTTATTTTTTTAACCTATTGCATGTTGCTCAGTACAGTCTCTTGTACTTTCACGATTCTCACTTCCTGTCTCACACCTGATCCCTTTTCAACACCCAGCCCGTGACATACATAGAACTTCGATGCGCTGAGAGGTGGATCTGTCAGCTCCCTGCAGTGATTCGTGGTTCACAGAGCACACAATGTTCGCCCCATCATCATCTCGGGTAACCTCGAAGGTCACTGAGCTGCTCACAGTGAAGGTTTTACCATTGGGATCTTCCTGTGCTTGAGTTGGTTCTCCTAGAGTGCAGAATCAGACACCGACTCATACACACAGACACAGAGGGAGGCCTAACATGCATACATCGTGTGGGCCCTGCTGAAGACATACAGATGGTGAGGCTCAACTTAGATAAACTTAGAAAGTTGTGAAATGGATATGTACACACAGAGAGAATGTAGGCCCTACCACAGATACATATATACATGTAAGTTCTCACAAAATATCTGTCATTCCCTTTTTCTCTTTGAATACCATGTCTTATGTGCACATACTTAGACATATATTTTACTCTCTTTCCTCTCTCTATCCCCCACCTCTTGATGTCACTCCAAGACAGGAGGTACTCACCATGGAGCTCTTGGTCACCCTTCTTCCAGCTGAGCTCAGCTGCAGGTTTACTTCCAGAAGACTGACAGTGTAGAGTAGTTTGATCTTTTTCCCGTAATGGTGACTTATAGCCACTGATTATGGGCCTCTGTGGGATTCCTGTCATGGATAGAGGATGACCACAATAAGAAGAGGCATGAGAGGTTACACCTCAGCTCTTCCTGCTGAGATGGTCTCTCTGGTAATCAGGATACTTGGGTTCTATTTTGGTTTTAGAAGGGTAGGAGAAAATTAAACAAATCATCTTTATCTTTGCATCTCCTCCCTCAAGGCTAGGAGAGAAGACATAGGAGAGGTACGGTAGTTGGGAGATACCACACCCAGGGTGTGTGACAATGCTCAGCACCCCATAGCACAACTGGGTCATCACAGAAACAGTGTGAGACTCAGGAAACAGAGGAAAGGAATCGAACTATAGAGTGAAGATGAGCGCATACAAGCAAATAGAAATTAGAATTTCACATTGCATACATATCTCCTTTTCCTTCATGACTGTGTTGAGAGGTAGGTAGAACAGACCTGATCATCCTTGTTTTATAAAATGGAAAATCCAGGCCCAAAAAGGATAAGAGATTTGGGCCAGGTCAAACTGTGAGTGGAGGAGGGCCAATGAGAAGCCAGTATCCTTTGCATTATATCCCGTTGCAAGGGAAATTACAGGCTGAACTTATGCAGCATGCTTGGAGTCTTGCCTGGCTCCAGCCCACTTCTGGGGCCAGCCTGGAGAGGCTTGTCTGCAAGGAAGCATGCTACGGAGACCCTGGGGTTTATTTTGGGTGCCTCACCAAGTACAGTGACGAGAGACTTGGCGGTTCGGACAGGCATAGTGAAGATGGAGCAGGTATACTCTCCCTCATCTGCCAGAGCCACGTTGCTGATGCTGATGGTGAGCTCCTTGGGTGTAGAGCGAACCAGCTGAATCCGGTTATCTCGGAGGGCTGGAGAAAAGTGGAAGAATTCAAAATCAGGTTTTATGAGCATCTTTCATATTTATCATCCATTCTAGGCCTGTTCGTTTGTGGGAAAGTGTATGGTGTGGTGGGTGGGAGATGTGGGTTGAGCAAACCACTCCTGAGACTGAGTGATCGTCAGGCCAGTCAGTAACTTTCCTGGGCAGTTGGGTACAGTAGCTCAAGAGATATTCAGAAAACAGGTTATCTTTTCTGAATGCAGGCTTCATTCTAAGATACCTGGGTGAACACAGACCTTAGCTTGACATGTTAGGGCCCTTTGAAGTAAGGTCACTCTAAGACCCCATACAACCATGAATGGCCTGGTCAGATCTGTAATCTGGTTTTTCTAGAACCAGATGAGAAGCCTGTGGCCTGCACCACTGTGTTTTCAATCCTTGGACTACACGGACAGATCCCTCAGGCTCCGAAGCCCCCTTCCCCGGGTATGCTTCCAAAGGAGATTGATAGCTCAAGAGATACTACCTCTCTTCTCCCCAAAGTAGAGAGTCTGCTGGGCAGGATTGGACCACTGCAGGGAAGAGTCCTCATGATCCTTCACTTGGCACCGGAGTTGGACAGTGCCACCCGCCACTACTGTTTCATCAGCTGTCCAGGGCTGACTGTCTGCAGGAGTACAGTAGAGTCAGTTTCCTGGGGAACTCATTGCCCCCCCCATCCATTTCCGGGCCAACATCCACCTCATCTAATTCATGTCCTCCAAGGCCCAGGTTTCTGTAAACTCCTAAGACTTCATGGAGGAAGAAACAGAAGTGGTGGAGAGTGGTAGGGAAAACAGATCTTGTTTTCTTCTGCTTTGAATACATAAGAAAATAGATATTCATTTGCTGAATATTTGCTGAATGAATAGACAGGGCCACAAACGCTAAGAGGGATAACCCAAAAACCATGGCTGTTGAGTCAATTTTGACTCATAGTGACCCTATAGGACAGAGTAGAACTGCCCCCATAGAGTTTCCAAAGAGCACCTGGTGGATTCAAACTGCTGCCTTTTTTGGTTTGCAACCATAGCACTTATTCACTATGCCACCAGGGTTTCCAAGAGGAATAAACCCCCCAAAGCCAAACCCACTACAACTGAGTCAATTCTTACACACAGTGACCCCATAGGACAGAGTAGAACTGCCCGATAGAGTTTCCAAGGAGCATCTGGTGGATTTGAACTGTTAACCTTCTGCTTAGTAGGTGTAGCACTTAACCACTACACCACCAGAGTTTTCAAGAGGGAAAAAGGTAATCCAAATATGCACATAACTCTCCGTATGTACTTTTCTGATATGGTTCTACCATGAACCTTTGAGAACACACATACACATCTGCCATTCTACATTTTTCCTGCCTGCTACCACCTGCATATAAGGGCAAAAATACGAGAACTTGGTCAAGACTAACTCTGAAAGTCCACGTGGGGAAAAGGCCACGTCTTTGTACTGTGCATTTTTTGAGAAAACATGTAGCTGATTAAACTGTAAAACAAATAAATAAAATCAAAACATTCAGACATAGACTTTTCATTTTCTTCAATAATAAACTTCCCTTCAGTAACCAACTATCTTAGTATATTCCTTTTAGTACCCCTCCCGACATAAAAACCCAAATCAGCATCTGGGTTTTATTTTGAAGGGTAAAAGATCAAGATTTTTCCCTTCAGTGTAAAGAAAATGTATTTCCAAATCTCTCTCTCTTTAATTAAGTAAAGCAAACAAAAAAAAAGATGACGAAGGTCTAATAAGTTTTGATGAATCCCCAGTGTGTCTTCTAGACAGGCCTACCTGTGAGGCCCTCAGACTCTGTAGCACTGATTTCTTCCACCCAATACTGTTGGTGTTCTCTACAACAGGGACTTCGGATTCCTAATAGTGATTCCCTAGAACTGACTTTAGGTGACCCAGTAGCATTGACCTTCACAGAACAAACAGAAATTAAACAATACCTTCCAGCTTTGACTCCAAAACATCCATAATTTTTGTTTTCTGTACAGTTATGTTACTTAACCAGCACTGATTATCTCTGAATAAGAAAGTAAGAAACATTTCCCTTATTGAAAGCTTTGAAATAATCCCCGTGATCCTTGTGGCACTGACCTTATTCCTGCCCTGTCTGCTTATTTCTTCCTTTCTTAGAAATAATGTACTGAGTACCTCTAGCAGAAAAGAGGCCCTGCCGAGTGAAGACACATGTCCACAACTTGATACCAGGCATCAGTGGTTCAGGACGGCTGTCTTCAAATTAGAACACAAAGCCTGGTCACTAGTTTTAGTGTCTTGAATAATAGCAATTAGAACCGAGGAGGATCTTAGGGTTCCTGTAATCCAATTCTGTCATTTCACAGATACAGAAAATGAGGCAATACAGGTGAAATGATTGCCTAGGACCATTCTACTCGTCAGGGTTAGAACTCACTTCTTCTGACTCTCAATGCAGGGCTCTTTTCACTGGAATGTTTCTCACGTAGTCTTCTAAAGTGAGAATTAAAACTGTGACTTAGAGACTAGTGTGCCACTGACTGAGTTGGCTGAGAAAATTTGAAAGTGGTGTATTCCTTAGCTATCTCAATGAAAGGTTTCGGAAACCTTTCATTTCCTGCTAGCCATACTCCAATATTTGACTCATAATCCCTATGTCCCTGGTTTCTTTTGAAGCATTCTACTTTGATTATGTCTTTCTATAACCTCTTTATTCTGAGTAATGTACTCCCCAGGAATCATTTTATTATTGGAAAGAGGCGTGGAGGGTAAAGAGGTCTTTGTATTGGTGTAAGGGCAGAAGGAGTCGGTGCAAGAGAACTTGGTGGTATAGGGCTAAGAAATCAAATGTCAAATGGAAAGGAAAAAGAGTTGTGTGGTAATGAGAGGAGTGAGAACATAAGGTGGAGGCAATGTGAGTGGGCGATGATGTGAGAATGGGTGAGATTGAGATGAGGGAGCCTGGATTCTCACCTTGACTGGCCAGCATGTCAGGGCTGCTCCAGACTGAGGAGCTGATGGCTTCGTCGAGGGGAGCCAGAGTTCCCAGCTCCAAATCCTGCTCTTGCCAGTAGCCTGGGGAGAGAATCTCCATCAAGGATGAGCCCTACATATATACTGTCACAGTTTCGGGGCCTGGGCTTTCATTGTTGGGGCAGAGGAGATGCTAGTTAGGTCCCTAAAAAAGTAGATTCACCAGGATTCCTACAAGGGGGTGGGTTTCTTACAAAGGGCAGAAATTGACTAGCATTCTGAAAACAGTAAGGAACTCCTCCTCTGAAGAGGTGAATTAAAGGAGGATGCTTTGTCAGTGTATCATATCATGTGAAAACCAAAAAGATCTTCGAGATCATCCAGTCCAATTCTCCCACTTCACAGATGGGGAAAATGAAGCCCAACAAGGTTAAAAGTGCCCAATAAAGGTCACCACAGAAAAATGAAAGCGGAGCTAAGATTTTTCACTCCTTCTCCAGAACGCTTTCTGTTATCCATATTATTCACTAAAACAACGACAGGTTAAATAATCACAAAATAATTTCACATTTCATTGGACTTTTTAGTAAACCACTAAAAGTAGGCTGGCAATACCAGTCCTATTTTGCAGAGGGGAAACAGAATGAAGTGACTTGCTCAAGGTCATACAAGTAGAAGAACAAGGACTGGAAAACCAAATACCTGAACTGAAACCCACAGCTCTGTTTCTTTCAAAAGGAAATCTCCACTATTGAAGAGAACAGGGTGAGAGCCCAGAGTTGCACCAGGCCTTCTCAGATTGCTGCCTGCCATTGGATACTAAAAATTCCTTTCAAGTTTCCAATACCACCCTCAGTCCCAGCCTTCTGTTTCACAGACTCTGCTCCCTCTTTTAGCAAGACAAAACACAACGAAACTCCTTTTGTCCTCACCCTCTAAAGACCAGGGACTTAAGCACTGCCCCTCTTTCCGCTAGCTTGCCGGTAAACCCTATTGTAAATTGCTGAGGAGTTAAGGGCCTGTTTCCCCAACTCAACCCAAAGAGGCAGAGGGACAAAGAAAGCAGCCACGCGAATCTTTTCAGAATCTCCCGCCTCAATGTCCAGAAGTAGCCAATCACAAGCCTAAAACTCAGTGAGGTCACCTGCTGCTGAGCAGGGCCCCAGGGCTGCAAATAGGCCCACAAGTCCCCTGAGGAACTTGGCCTGACTTCCCAGCCTCAGCAGAGAAGCAGGGAGGAGAGGCAGGGATCCCGATGCCATAGGGAAGAGAGGCGGCTGGAAAGAGAAGTGGGGCATGTGTTTAGGATGGCGTAAAGAAAGAGATGAGAGATAGAACTGCAGGATCAGAAGAGACAGGAAAGCAGGAAAAGGGAGAAGATGGAGAGAGAGAGAGAGAGTGTGCGCGTGTGCACACGTGGCTGTGTGAGAGAGACAGAGAGATCGTCTATAGAGGAGGAAAGAGGAGTAACAGAGTCCTAGAATTCCAAGAGACAATCCTAGAATTCAGAGGTTTGCTGACTTCCATGGAGATGCCTCCCTTCTCCACAGAAGTTTCTCACTGGCTTTCTTCTAGATTTCCGAAATAAGTGTGTTCTCAAACAGAAGATCAAACAGAAGAGGGGCTAATGCCGAAATGGAGAGGCAGAGAAAAACAGAAAGGGAAAAAAATACTATCAGGTAGAGAGAAGTATGCAAGAGAAAGAAGGGATGAAGGAAAATACTGATGAAGAGAGTCCAGATGAGATGGAGGGTAGGCAAAGAGTCCAGGGTCCCCAAATCCAGCAGAGATACTCTCCTGGTGCCAAAGCCTTCTGTATACATCAAGGATGGAGTGAACCTGAGACAGGTGAGTGTTTCATCTCAGCTTCTCTCTCTCTCTGTCTGTGTTTGAAGGTTACCTGGCTGCGCAAATGATTTGTGCTTGGTTGCGCAGTGGTTAGCAGTCTAGCAGTTGAAATCCACCAGCTGCTCCTTGGAACTCTATGAAGCAATTCTACTCTGTTCTGTAGGGCTATAAGTCAGAATCTACTCTATGGCAGTTGATTTGGGGTTTCCTGGCTTACTAAACTAAGATTGGAGGTTTCAACCCATGCACCTGAGTGGCATGGCTACTAATCTGGTGAACTACTATTGTAAGACTACAGCCATTGAAGACCACATGGATTCCAGTTCTATTTTGACACAGATGGGATTGTCATGAGTCAGAACCACTTGGAGGCAAATGGTTTGGTTTTCTGTGTATGTGTGAGTGTGCAGTTTCAACATGCAGTACCAAGCCAAAATGGGTTATGCTAATGTTTGGGATAGTGGAGGCTCACGAGAAATCCAGAGATGGGTCAGTGCTCAACCCCGTGGGCCTAATATCCAGTGCACAAAGTAAGCACTAAATGAGCCTTCACCCAGATGAACAGAGGATATGGCCATCTTGTACCTTGATATAGAACTTTGTTTACATACTGGATATTTAACCATCATTTCATTTAATCTGAACACAGAAAGGGAGGCAGCCAGATATAACCAATCTTTACAGATGAGGTTCAGAAAGGTTCATTGATTTATATACAGACATGACTCTCAAGAATCTTCTTTCTTTGTCTGGTGGTGTTCTCAAAACTTACAACAGCTCCTGTTTCTTACAGCATTTCAGCACACTGAATTATAACTATTTGTTCAGTTATCACTCATCTAAACTGTAAGTCTGTCAAGAGCAAGCGTTTCCCCTTATTCCTGTTTGTATTTTTAGCACTTTGCCCACGGTGGGCTTCTCAATAGATTTAATTGAGAATTCAATGATCTGCTAATTCATTCAACCACAACTGGCACTGTGTCATGTATCTTCATAATTGTGTAGAGCATGCATTCGGCCCCAGCAGCATGGATTTAGTCTTCAGTGTCCTGCTCCTTCTTTCACCTGTGTCTTTTTCTGCATTCTCCTCAGTTGCTTTTCTCCTAGCTTACAGTCCTTTCATCCCTCCCCTCCTCCTGCATTTTGCTGGCATTTTTCGTTGGCTACATAGGATGAATTAAATGATATTGTGATGTAGTCATTCAGACCACAGATGAGGAGACTGGTAACCAAACAAGCAATCCCAAATAAATAGCATACTTGGAATATTGCCTCAGCAAGTTTTCCGGGAACTCACTTGTGTTTGCAGTGTTTTAAGTTACTTATTCAGAAGTAGCTGTTTATTTTTTCCCCAGGGGGTGACATTTCTTCCTCTAATTCTGAACAGTATTCATGATCTCATATCTCCTCTTGGAAACTGTCTGTTAATATGCCTGAAAAGTTTTCTGACTGTTTTTTAGAAAACTGGAGACCTGTAATGATAAATGCTGGATGGTCACTCCCTTGGGAGCAGATGAGTGATTGCAATATTATCAACAGAAACATGGATAAGTCACAGAAATTATGCCCTGTGGTCTGAAAGGCTTCTACCTTCTTTGGATTTAGATGGTGCCAGTCAAGTATGACCTCAGCATAAATTCCCTAAATGGATTCAGAGCATACAGGACACTTAGGAGTTCTCTGAAAAGGTGGCACAGACTTTGAAGTTTAGAAATAGTAAAAAATTGGCTCAGGGTCATTGGAAAAAGCTTCTGTCACAAGATCAGACATTGAGACCACACAACCACTAATGAAGGGATGCCTAGGTTGCTCATGTACCACACTGAATAAAGACAGCACTGCTCATCTCTCTCATATCATTTCGCTGTTTGGAGACACTCCATTGTCTGCAATCTGGATTTGTTAGCCTGACCCCAAGGTTCTCTACAGTGTAATGTAGACCTGCTTTTCCACTCTGTCTTTTTTTCTACTTCGTACACCCTAGGCCTCAGCCATAAGTTATTCAGAATTTTGTTAATAAACCCTAATCCTGCCTGATCCCAGCTACTTGGTGAATCCTTATGCATATTGGTTTCCTGCATCAATTCACTTTACTTACAGTGTCTTTTGTCCATCTTCACACATTTAAACCTTATCCATCCTGAAAGTCCACTTTATGTGGCACCTCCTCCAGGAAGTCTTCCCTGATTATGTCAGATGGAAGTAATTTCTCTGAGTTATAGCAGTTTATCTACCTGTACGTAGAGTTGAGAACTGAACAACTTTTATATGCAGTACTATCCTGATACAACATATTGCACACAGAAGATGCTTAATGAATATGTATTTAGTAAATGAATCAACAACGCAGAGCATCTTATAATGTGAGAACAAACCTCCAAATCTGACAGTGCAGAGCAAATAGTGAAACAAACAGGATAAGAGGAGATGATCCAAGAAAGAGGGTAAAGCATCTAGAGGTTGAAGCTCTAGAAACGAGAGAAGGAATCAATGTTTACTGAGCATCTTATATGAGTTAAGGTACATGTTGTTTCTGTTGATGTTAGTTGCCATATAATCAGCTCTGAACTTGTATAAAACAGAAAACTTGCCTGGTTCTCTGCCATCTTCATGATTATCAGTATGTTTGACTCTACTGTGAGATGTTCTGTATTATTTCCAGAATAACCCTTTTGATAGGCATTATCATGTTCCTGTTAAAGAAAGGCTAACTCAGGCTCAGAGAAGTAACTCACCTATACATTTAGTACGTGATGGAATGGGACAGGATTAACTCTCAAATCTCTCTGACCACAAAGCCCAAGCTTTGCCCACATCTTCACTACAGTGTCTTCTTCTGTAGATGCTGCACTTCATGTATGTGTAGTAGAGGTGGGGCTGTAGAGGAAAAGATTCTCTTTTGCATTGCTGGCCACTCTGAGCTTCGTCTTGCTGACCAGGGATGGCTTCTCTAAACAACATTCACCAGCAAATGGTAAAAATAACCTCAGTAAACTGGAAATAGGAGTTCATGATGGTGGTGCTGTGCTATGATTTCTACCCACTGGGTTACCTCTTCTGTTGGATTGCTTAAAGTGTCTTCATCTATACCATTGAGGTTGTTTCATGCACCACTGAGAGCTTTACAATGAGGGGCTCTTAGTTAACCAAACAACAAATGTGTCTAGTTAAAACAAACAGAATTCCCTCACATTTTCCTAGAACTCTGGACATAGCCTAAATAAGAAAGGTTTGTCTTCTTGTTTGCCCTCTGTTCCTTTGGGGGTTTCTTAATTCTAGGTTTATTTACCCATGGGCTCTAGTATCTTTAGGATTCCCAGTATTTTAAAGGACAAAGCAGCCCTTTCACCCACTGATTTCATTCTGATTGATTGTTCAGATTAAGAGTAGCAGAGGTGGGAATTGGAGTCTTACTAATGTGTCTCTTTAAAAAAGCATGCAGTTACACTGGTGATTTGGTTTTTTATGCCTGGCAAAGGACCCTGCACATAGTAAATGCTCAATAAACACTTATTCAATAAATAAATAGATGACTAAAACCAATAAGATGTATTATCGCTTCAATTTAAGTGACTCAACTGGGGAAATGTTTCATTACAACTCCTGATTCCTCGGTTCATACATCTGCCCCACCTGGTCTCTTTCAGAACCTATATACACACAGGCCTTAGGGCTATCGTGAAGGACACAGGTACACATCTGTGAATGTGGGAGCACGGCACAAAGCTCTCCTAGGTCACCACGGCTGGCCTTGTTATTGTTTGGGTCTGGAGCTCACTTCCCTGACTGTAGAAGAAACCAGCTCCCTGAGTAGGAGTTGATGGTGATGGTGATGGTGATGATGATGATGATTCAGCATTTCTCTAACTTCAGAGTTAAAAATACTCTTCATCTCAGCCTACTTGTTATCCATCACGACTACCGTGACAGGTGGGTGGAGGAGTGTTATCTCCAAGGGAAAAACACACTGGGGGCTGTGGCCCGGAATACTGAAGGGACCCACTAATAGAGTGGGTTTCCCACAGCAAGTGCTAGATTCTGTAAACTACCGCATCCTAATCCTGCCCTGATCCCAGCTACGCAGTGATTTCTTGTGTGTCTCCTGGATTGCAAAAGGGAATGTTAGTGACAAAATCAGGATTAGAACTCAGCCACTGGAACTTTTCTTTATGCTTACAGCTACATGTTTTTTGACAGTCAAAGATGGATTGGAGGGAGGTGAATCAATCTCGTCTGAGTCATAGTTTATGAGATCACACCAAGACTTTTGGGAGTCACTTTGACCTGACAGACTTCAAAGTACAACACCCTGCTCACAAAGGTCCCTCTTTACCCTAAACTCTCAAGTGCCCTTGGGCAACCAGGAATTAATTATGTTGCTGCCCCTATGTTCACTGTGTAGGTGCATAATCCAAGATTTGAGGTCTAGATATCAAAATGTCCTCTTACTGACTCTCCTCTCTTTCTAACTCTGTGTGTCTTCCCCTAAGTTCTCACTTTCCTGATATTTGAGACATTACGGTGCTGTCAGATGAAAGCTGGGGCCAGAGGAGGTGGGATTATTTAGTCATCTGGGACCTTCTGTCTTTTCAGGTTTATTTCCTTGCTTTCTGTTGCTCCTCAGGGATTGGTCTCTGTGTCTTCACTGGCAGCCAAGATCCCCTAAAGGACCTCAGATATGGTCCAGCTCACATTCACTGCAGAAGTCCCGAACTCTGTCGTGCTTCAGCTACCTGCTACCCTGACCTAGGCTTTTCCACCACCACCTTGCTTTCCCACCCTCACTGTAACATTTTAGTGTCTGGTCTACTGAGATCTTGCTTCCCCTTATTCCTTCCTCCTTTATTTTCTGTTGCTGTCTGGTTTGTCTTTCTAGAGTCTTGTTTATCTACTTCCCTCTGTCTCCCAGCAGCCTCTTGGGCCCCAAGTCACTACTCTCTCTCAGCTTTACTTTACCCTCCTAGGAAGCATACAGGATGGAAGTGAAAATGGAACGTAAGTAAGGGAGAGGAGCAATCTTCACCATACGAGGTTTCTAACTGCTGATTAACCCTTTTTACTTGATAAAGCCAGGTCAACAGGTCTAGGATTCATAGAGGGCAGGAGTTCCACATTAATAGGTGATCCAAGGGGCAAAGATTTAGACGAGACCTCTACCCAGCTTGGCTTCAAACTAGTTTGTTATTGCACATTGGCAGGTGCCTTTTGGTTCCATCATAAAAAGATTACTGAAAATGGAAGGCTTTTGTTTTCTGGACTTGGCATAAGGTGTGTCAAGGTATTTCCAGACCAAGTGAGGAGGAGTAAATTTTGGTGCAGTTGGCTAGCCTGCCTGTGAGAATTAAAAAGAAAAGTGTATCTTGAGGTTAACTCTCTTCTCTCTGGAAAAAAAAAAAGCAAAACAAACAACAAAGCTCAGCTATCCCAAATGTGTGTCTACAACCAAGTATTCAAAAAGAAATATTGTGAATGAATATATTTTGTATGTTCCCTAAACCTCTGCAATCAATTTGCATATCTGGTCATTTTCTACTGAACCCTAATGGCTAGAGGTGGTTATTCCTAAGATCTTTTTCATTCCACTAAACAGAATCAAACCAATGTCTTTTATAACCCACTATTGTCAGAGTTCCATAATTTCTGTCCTTCTCTTTTTAAATTATACATCATTCTATCTTAAATATTTATTCACTTCTAGACTTGTTAGACACACAGACTTTTAGATTTGATAAGGATACCAAACACCCTTTGATTTTAAAAATGAGGAAGCAAGTCTCACAGAGATTTAGGAATTTGAACAGGGTCACACCAGTAGTTAGTGGTAGAACAGTATTTATAATCCCAGTCTCCTCTACTGAGTGTCATTTTGTAGTAGCTCCTGTAGCTCTAATTCAGAGATTTAACTTGTCATTTAGTGTGGTTTCACTTCCAGTGACATCCACCCTTCCCACTTTCTAGTTCCTTTGTTATTATAGTAGTGCAGAACCCCAGGACCACAAATATCAAGAAAAGTAATTCTAGCAAGTGCCAGTGGGTTGGAGAAGGTGGGTGAGATGAAAAGGAAATCCCTCAAGGAAGATATAAGGCCATGGGGACAGACCACAGGCAAATGAAATAATGAAGAATGGTATCATCACAAACTTCATGGCCTTACTAACAGATTCCAGTTCCCCTAAAAGAGGAGTCCAAAGAGCTTAAGCTGCTGCTGTGCTCCTAGGGGCTAAAAAGGATGATTAAGAAGCTGTTCGTGGGCGTGGGCGTGTGCGTGCGCGCGTGTGTGTGTGTGCGCGCGCACGCGCGCGCATGTGCGCCATGCACGCACATGCTTGAGTGCATGCAGGGTAGAGAGCTGTAGATTGTGAAGTGGGAGACAAGGACTAGAAAAGATCCGGGAAAAAAAATAATAACAACAACAACAACGGAGGAGCATGTCCACCTCCTGAGCTAGCCAGAGGAAAATTCTGGAGGCAGAAGTGGGCTTGTGGTAGGGTGGAGGGGGGCTGCTCAGAGACTTAGTTAAGATTCTGAGAAGCAGAGACTGGGAAGTGGGTGGCAGGGAAGGAGGTGGGGACAGCTGTTGCTTTGATTTGCTATTGAGTCAGTGTTCTCCGTGCATTAACACTGGGAGGGAGCCCTGGGCTGGCCCCCAACAAAAACAAGCCCCCCTCTAGCCAATATTGGGTTCGAGTAAGGAGAACTGTGATTGAGAGACAAAATGAAAGTGGAGCTGGACCCCAAAAGAGCTCCTCCCTAGTCTTAGCTCCCTCCTTTTAGGATGGGCTGTGTGCTCTAGACAATTGTCTAGTGTTCTGCATGAGAGTGAGATGAGGCAGAACAATAGGATGGCTCAGTGAGAACTTCTGGGAGGATGGTTTCTGTGCAGGGTTCTGACTCTTTTGGGTTGTTTCTCAGGTGCTATCCTAAGGCTGAGGATGAAATCACTCCAATAGGTTATACCTCTGAGCCATTTAGAAAACAAACAAGCCAATTGCTATCAAGTTGATTCCAACAGATGGCAACCCCCAGATGTGGCACAGTAGAACTGCACTCCCTAGAGTATGAAATGCCTATGACCTTTCAGAAGCACATCACCAGGGCTTTCTTCTGAAACCCATGTAGGGGGTTCGAACTGCCAACCTTTCAGTCAGTATTCATGTACTTAACTGTTTGTGCCATCCAGGGGTTCCTGAGCCATTGTAGGGGTAACCATTCACCCTATTTCCTTATCCTCTCCCTACCATACTCATATGCTTCACAAGTTAAGACCAGGTATGACTTGAAATCTGCAGTTTAAGGCGCTAGTGAAGAAACCTGAATTTGTCTGCACTCTGAGAGAAGGGATTTTATCCTCTTCCTTCTAATGTATCTTACTGCTTTCCTACATATGTAATAGAACTGGGGGAAGGATCCCCATAATAGGAAAGTACTTGGGAAATGAAACATACTAGAGTCAGGGCAGGGTAAAATGAAAACACAATGCAGTTGAGTTCATTGGACGAGGACCGGAAAGTAAGAAATAGGGATGGACAAGAAAGCCCAAGAAAATCAGAGAGGAGTACAGGCCTGAGTCCTCAGTGATGAGGAATCTCAGATCAGGTCCCAGAGCCTTGCTCACCTTCTCCAGTTCCTCAATAACGGTGTGAGTGCATGGATGAATTCCCTTTCTCCACAGCTTGTCTTATTCCCCTTTGCTCTTTATAGCACACTTGAGATATTTCAGGCTCGTGGCCTGGTGTGGTGGGACAACAATGCCATGAGAAAGTTTAATTTGTTAGAAGTCAGGCAAGAAAGCATTCATCTCTGCTGGTTCGGATGTTACTGACTTGTTTTCACTGCTTCCCATCACTGAATGATCAGAGGCAGGGTGTGGATGACAGGTTCGGTGCAACAGTCAGGAGCATCACATGAAGAAAAATGTGTTCTGCTCTACACACCCACACTACTCTAGTTTCACTCCCCACCCCCCACTCCCATCTTAACTGGGACTTTTTCACTTCCTTTCGTTCTTCTCACTTAAAAAAAAAGAAAATATTTTTTAAAGAGTGGAACCTTGTTTGAAAACCCTGGTGGCATAGTGGGTAAGTGCTAGCAGTTTGAATCCACCAGGCACTCCTTGGAAACTCTGTAGGATGGTTCTACTCACTATGAGATGGAATCAACTAGAGAGCAAAGCTTTTCTTTTGGGGGGCACATTGTTCACACTAGCCTTACTTTGTACATTCCTAGGGATTTAACTCTTCCACGAAATAGATAGAGTCTCCCAAGTCTGCAGATGGCACAAAAAGAAACCCATTACCATCACGCAGATTCAGACTTATAGCAACCTTATAGGACAGATAAGGTCTCACAGTCTCTCAAACAATACTTTTCTGACCCAGAAATCTCCTCCTTTCTCCTGAAGCCTCAGTCAGCTTCTCTTCTTTCATGCAGGTATATGCTCATTCTTGTTCCCTGAGATACATGTATATTCAGACTCCCTGTGCCTCCTCTATTTCAGCTCCCTCAACACACATCTACAGAGTTTACATTATTTGTATCTATGTTTTTTCCTTTTTTCTGACATAAGCACACAGATTTTCTTATGACCCAGATACAGAGCCCTTTTCACATGCCCACATTAATCAGAACCCCTTACTTCCAGAAAACCATATGGCTGAAACTCAGAGATTCTCCCCAAAGCGGAATTCAGGCACTCTCTTCTGCTTAAACTCCCCAGGAGAGGGCCAGCATCCTCTCCTCCCCAGGGCTGAGTCTCAGTCCATCTGTCACTGACAATGGACTCCAGAGCTTGGAAACCAGAAAAGAGTTGGCATTAAGCAGCAGTTGAAGATAAATGAGAATATGTGAAGCCCAGGAGCTTAGTGATAGCAGTTTTTGTATTTGTTTGAGATTATTGGGTAGAGATTAGGGGAGGAGGCATACAATAAGTGCTTGGAAAGATTTCACGCTTAAGAACTATACTCCATCCAATGAGTGCAATCTCCTCACTGTTGTTTTTGTATTTGCTGGGTATACACAAAATGGCAAAACTGGCCCCTTCTTTTATAGTAAGGGAAAAATGAGGCACCAGGCTCTTCAAGAGCTGACCGTTATGCTAAGTTCCAAGCTAGCCATCATCAGTGTGCTTATCAGAGTCTTGCTGTGTTTCCAAGAAAGATCAGAGATCCAATAAGCTGGTTCACCTTCAGGAGTTTTTTTTTTTTTTTAACCTATTTCGGGCTTTGACCAGAATTCTAGAATCAGAATTGGAAGCAAGGAGCCAGACCATAGATGAAGAAAAATAAACACATGAAGCAAGGGATCTGAAAATTTCCAAAGAAATCTGGAATTGGAAGTGCTAGTACTAATGCCTGTCCTACATCACTGCTATCTAGTACTATATGGAGAACAGGAAGAAACAAGGAATGGTTGGCTTAGAGATGAACGGCCATCAGCTTCAGCTTCATTTGTTTGCCACAGCTTCCCTCCCCAACCTCTTTCCTAGGCAAGGTGGTGAGCCTGGCCTTTCTGACCCCGACCTGGAAGTAAATGAGGCAAGGGTGCTTATAATTAGCAATCAGAAGACAATGAGTGTAATTTTAGATGAGGGAGAAGGGAATAAATCCTTACGTAAGACAACATTTCAGTTTGTTCTCTGTTATTTAGCTTTCTTTTTCTTCTGGAGGTGAATATGGAGAATGATGGAGAGACAGAAGAGGGTTAAAGAATTCTAGAAAAGTTCACATAGAAGGCTAATACATATATTGGGAAATAAAAAATAACAATGAAACACTGAACTCTGTACATTAGAATCCTTTCTGAATCATGTTTGCTCTTCACAATAGAGAGCTAAGGGAGATGAGTGGCTGGTGATACTCCAGCTGTTACTGCAACCCTAATCCCGTTTTCCTGAAGGCTCACTCATAGAGATAAATCACTTCCATTACCTGTCCTTGAGGAAAAATGTTTATTCTTGTTTCCAATGAGAAAACAAAAGACATGTCCTGGAAATTCATTTTGGAACCCTGTCTCCCCAACTGGACTCTACTGTAGGTCATTCATAATTGTTAACTCTGATATGAACTCTTATTTGGAAATTGACATAGGGAAAATTAGCATTTAAGGGAGGAGAAGTTTGTGCAGTTCTGATGTGATGTGAGGAACAGGCTGTCTAGTTTCAGACTGGCAGGGCCTGAGCATTCTCAGCTAGTTGTTGTACTTGACGTCATTGCTTATTGGCAGATGCCCCAAAAGAGCAGCAGAGTCCAGTTTAAAGATGTGCATTCTGAGATGTAGCCAAAGACCAGGTATCTGGAATGAGATAGTTATACTTAGGGCCATTTGCTTCTGCGTACAATGGTTGTTAAAATGGGGGATGTGAGTCAGGGTTTTGATATTTATTTTCTATGTCTTGCATATATTGGATTCCTTCACTGTCTATTCTGATAATCCATTATAATGTATTGTCTTTGCATTTCTTCCTAAGGTTAAGGAAACGGAGAAAATAAGCACTATGATGACACAGAGTAGACTGTAATGCTCAGAGTGATGTGCACAGGTGCACGCTTATGATCTAAGTAGCACTCATTTGCATTTGATGTTTATTGTTTATATACAGTCGGCATGTATGAACAATACAGTCTCAACCTAAAACACAAATTTTCAGTTATGTTTTTAATTTATGAAGCCAGATACAGCAAACCACGCAGTTCCTTTGAGACCATTTAATATCTTAGTTTCTTGAGCATGTCTGTCCCTCCTTTTAACTTGAGAATTGCTTGCTCTTCTGTCCCTTTCCTGCAGATGACTGTGAGGACTCTCCAGATCTGTATCATAGGGTTATGTTTCCCTGTCTCTTGTGGAGTAGTTTATGGACCACAACCAAGATTACGTGTGGTTGGGTGGTGGGGGGAGAGAGGCTCCAACCCTATTGTGAGGCTGCATTATAAATAGTAAAGTGATCATAAACCTGGAAGAGTGAGCAGGACCACGGAGAGCGACAGGAGAGCCTGGAGTGTCACCATAAGGGGCTAGCACCATGGAGAGCTCAAAGAGCAGGTGGTTTGCTTCGCAAAGAACACGGAAACTCAGATTAAGGCAGCCAGCTTCCCCATCAAAATGGAAAGGACAAACAACAGGGCTTTCTTCAAGATCATGATACCCATCACTTTCTCTGAAAGTCCTCCTGAAGTACTTTGTTTGAACCTGTCAGACATTTTGCTCGCTCCAGATTGAGTTTGCCAGCATGGCCTCAGTAATTATGACAAATGTCTAGATATTAGTGGTGCTGGAGAGGATTTTAATTTGCTAAAACTGATTATGAATGGTGTTAGGATTATTTCCTAATGAGGGAAACAGTCCAGTGGGACACTCTGTTGCCCTTCAGAGACACTAGGCTGAGAAAAAGCTGAAATAGGTATTACCAGCAGGTAGACCAGAAAATGTATCAGGGTCAGAGTGCTCTAATGCATCGTAAGTTGCTGATTATACCTGGAGACAAAGTATGGGATCACCTCTCTTAAAAAGGAAATTCTCAGCATTTAGAGGCCTCCGTGCTAGGCGGGAAATTTGGCTTTAAGCTGAGGAAAATTTTGCCAATGTGAGAAATGGTTTTCTGTCAGTACTTGCTGCTTCAGTAAAGAATATGTAGTTTTACTGAGACTCAGCTGTGCAAAAGACACAACATTTTCAAGTATTCAGAACCCTTGAAAGCGTGACTTCCCAGTGCTAGATAGGATGGATCACATTAAGATAGGCTTGGGTTTTTAATGTGGATGGTTAAAGGCAGTGATCTCATGGGCATCAGCTGGTTCTAACCTTATTCAGAACCATCATCACTGTGAATCCTAGAGGCAGAGACAGGTCTGTTGCTCCAGGAGTCCTGTTTCCCTCCATTTTACAAAAGCCTGGAGTGCTTATCCTTAAATGTGACCAGGTTTTTATAGACCTGAATCTTCTTCTGATGGTTTGCTCCTCCAGGCTCTTTCTCTGATGCTACTTTCTATTCCTTATAAGCATTTTCATGCAGTTAGCTGTTCTTGGAGCACACGGGTAGGCCTTGAGGACATGAGCCATCCAGGGAACATAATGTTACAGTATATGGGCCTATTGACAATAGTTAAACATGAAATATTAAATTCTAAAAGAAGACATGAGAAGAAAAGATATAGTTACCAAAACTTTGTAATGCCCTGGATTTTTCATTCAGCAAGTGAGTAAGGAGGTGATCCAGTCCACAGTGTACTTATAAGGAGAATAAGGAACCTAGACTACCTTTCTTACATGAAATTTCATTATTGAGAACTAGACGGCAAAAAGGGGTTTACTGAGCTGTGTGCAGTTCCACTGGAGTAAGAAACAACAAGGAACTTGACTAGTCACAGTCTCGGAGATTTTATTTCTCTGGTGACAACTTTGAAGACTTTTTCGTATCATGTGACTTAAGGAAAAACAGCTTTGATCCCATTCTATGTATTACCGGAGCTGAAAAAAGTAGCAAAAGCAAGGAACACCAAAATAAAGTCTAAAGATTTGCAGAGAAATGGTACAACTACCCAGCCTGCAGTTTCACAGTGACCAGAACACCAAAAAGATGCCATCTGTGTAATTTTATGGCTGCAGAACTATGAGTCACTCTCCAAGTGCATAGGGAATGTGTCCAAAAAGGCACTCTTGAAATTAGATTTGGATCTCCTTTCTTCCACATTTGGAAGAGGAAAGAGAGAGAGAAGAGACAGACAGACACTGCCTAAGAGTAGAGAGATAGTTCATTTTACTGTCAGTCTAGGGCAGAGGCTTTCAAGTTGTGTTTAGCAGAACCCCAGGTTATGCCCTAAGGATTACGGGGAATGTGGGGATACCAAGAAGAAAGGGAAAATGGCTCTAGAGCTTACTTCTCTCTTTTGAAAAGATAAAACATCTGTGGGCACACTTAATTTGGTAAAGGAGTTTACATCTTAAAAAATAAATAATACAGTAAGTTAGAAACCTACTACTCTAGAAGAAACTACTGGAACCAACAGTGCTGCCTAGCCCAGGAAGAGCTTAAGATACAGTTTTTGGCATTGATTCCAGCTAGGATGCTGGCATTACACAGCTTAGACCCCATATCAGAAAGATCAGTTCTGCATGGAGTTAGCTAAACTCTAATACACCTAGTGTCTGTCTGTTAGTCTCAACTTCTCTTATGCCAAGGAATGCTTCCCTTCACATGTCTGTGGGGGAGGGCATGCCCTTCTCAAGGGTTACAGCTGCCACTAGGATCAGAAACTGGGTAGAGTAGCTCTGCCAAGAAGATCTGTAAGCAGAGGTAGAGCGAACGCCTGCTGGACTTCTCTGGCACACTGGGCAGGTTCTCCACACTGGGCACCTGGCCATGGGGCTGCAGAATGATGGCAGTGGACAGAAGGTCATTGGAAAGGGAAAAAGATTCATGCATGGGGCAAAGCAGTGCAAGGTGAAATTTCTGTGACTCTGGTCAAAAGCAAAGTGAAGCTGTCCACCAATCTATGTCTACCTTAGATCAATTCACAGATTGCTGGTAATAACTCAAGAAAGAACAATCCAAAGAAGTCTGGTCACAATGCTGAATATTAAGCTACTCACCAGAGAGATGACAGCAAGGCACATTAAGGTTATATGTCTTGTATCACCCCAAAACTGGAATTGTGAACTCTTGCTCATACTAGTGGAGAAGTGTGAGAATGAGGGGGCAAGTGGCAAACTCTGAAAGTCTTAAATGTTCCAGGGCTTCTAGCCACAGCGCTAATGGCCAGGTCCAAATATCACTTGCTTGCCCTTCTCCAGCCTCTCTATCCCCATTCAGCCTTATGGAGCTTAAAAATTTATGCTGTACTCCAGGGAGCGGTATATCCCAGCAGCACAGGAAGTTTGTTTTCCTTATTCTAAATGGAAGAAGACACCCTACCACAAATACCCTTGTCCTGTCAAGTATCAGCATATTAAGGTGGCTTGTTAGGAGCGAAGTCAGGATATGCAGAAAACTTAAACTTTTTTAACTCAGACTTAGGGATGTCATGAGTTATATTGGAGCCTATGTTTGCTGGACTGTATTCCTTCAACCTTCACAACAACTCTCCTCTAGTTTTGGTCAAACAATTATCAGTCAAGGTAAGCACTGCTTAGCTACCCTCTGCTCAGGGCCAACTTATGGTTACTAGACCAGCTTTTCCATGACCCTGATCAGAATGGCCTTTAGGATCATTATCCATAAGCATTAAACCTATGCACCTACCTCTTACCATCAGAGCTGACCTTCTTAGATCCAGGAAATAAGGTGTGGGGTTAGTTTAAGACAAAAGAGCTATGTGTTTGCATCTCTTGAGTACCAATGCACCCTGAGACAGCACAAATGCAGATATCGACTATCTGGGCAGATAACACTCTACCAGGAAACCCATGCTGGATCTGACTCTTCTTTAGGGAACAGACCTCCCTTATCATCTCATACTTCCCCACCCTTACTTTACAAGTCCCCATTCAAAAGTGACTACCTTCCACTTTTTCTCTCAAGCCATTGCTTTGAGACATATTTTTAATTATGGGAATAAGCATTTCTGTCCTTCTCAGCCTGTAAGCCTGAGGAACAGGTTGAGGACCAATAGTTCAGTTGGTGAAGAAAAAGTTGGCTAGCACACACACTTACTGCATTCTGCAGTGTTTACATCCCTGTAGTACAAGAGTGCACATCCTTCTGAAAGAACACCTTTTTAGGACCTAGCCTTGCACTATAGGTTCCTACTGCCAAGCAGCTGCCTTTGGGTCCCACTTGCTCCTCTCTAACACAGCCAGCAGGATGGGCAGGCAGGGGCTACACTTGGAAAGTCACAGCCTGGGAGGAGAGTCAGTAGGAGGCACAGGTATCCAGCAGCCTCTCCTAGCTTTGCAATTGTCTCACTCTCTCACCTCCTCCTCAGTTAATAGGGTCATTAGTGCAGCCCTCTGGAGAAGGGGGGATTCCACGTGGGGGAGCAAGAGGTCTGCTGTCTCTGTGGTGACTTGGGCAGAAACTCCCTTTAGTGAGTTTTCATGGGTGGACAGTGGAAGGAGTCAGCCAGCCAGTTATAAGAAGGGGATCCCCAGGGTCCCTATACCAGGGGAAGATCTTTTATCATGATGGAGACAGGACTGTGGGAGGAGGTTAGGCAAGGTGGAACGATCACTTCTCCAGCACCTTGGCTCTTTCTGTGTTTTCCTCAGGTGAAATTCTCCACAACAAGCTCCTTGGTTTCAATCCTTCCCTTCTCCACTCCCACCCAACCCTGTACCCATCCCTGATGGCCACTGGGTCCTTTACCCAGGAGCCACCTCCCCTGTCTCCTCCCCTGCGGTTCTTTCCGTTGTTCCTTGGCACCTGGCCGGGCATAGCCACCACCCTTCCCCTCACTCTGCCCACATCACTCTTCGCCGCAGAGGTCCAGTTCCCCTTTCCCCGTTCTCAGTCAGGCCCTCCTCTGACAGGGGAGGAGGAGAGTTGGAGGATGCATTCCTTTAGTCCCTACACTGCCTGCCCTCCCTACTCCAGGGACTTGAGGTTCTGAGCTATGGATCGCTTCCTAGTCTCACTACAAACTGCCCCCTAGCCACCCCATTAACCCTCTGCAGCCTCTAAGAAGGGTGAGGGCTCCCACAGCGCTGACCTACATAGCTCAGCCCAGGGCGGGAGGGGCTTCTCTCCAAGTCCCCTCACCCCTGGCCCCGCCTCCTTTCTACCCCTACTCTGCTCCTTCACCCTTCTATCATTGCCACCCAAAGAAGGTATGAGCCTCATGCTGGGGCAAGCTAGGTATGCTACCCCATCCCAAATTTGAGAGAGTCAATGCTTAGCCCAGGAAAGCTTTGGGTGTTCCAGGCATCCTCCTCCCCAAATATTTTGATCCTTCCTTTAGCCCAACCTCCTTCCCTCCGCCCCCCACACCACCCTCCCCCGCTCCAGTCTGGGTTTCTTTTCCCAGCTTTTGCCACCGCTAGGAATATTAACATCCTAGGCTCCCCCCCCCCCCTTGCACTGTGTTGTTGTTTTGTTCCAAGGAGGAACCTCCCTCTCCCTTGCCCACACCCCCCTCAGCAGCCTCACCCAAGTCGCCCTCCCTGTCCACTCGGAACTCCGCCTCGGGTGGGGGGACGAGAGAGGGAGAAGAAATGTTTGCATACAGCAGTTTGGGGTATTGCACTGGCTACCCAACCCCTACAGACATACATACACAAACACCCGACACACGCCCTGACTGAAACAGCGACAAACCTCACTCCGCCCCCAGCACACACTGACACAGACATACACACAGATACTGACACAGAAACGCAGAACCAAACACCAACACAGACGCACACACCCAGACACACACGTACACACACACACAAATACACAGACACACAGCATCAACCCATCCAGACCCCCGGCTTCTCGTGATAGACAGAAACCCCAAAATGCAAACCCCGGAGTGCACACGCAGACACACACTCGACAGTGTACGCAGGAGGGTGCACACACCGGCACACCCCAAGATCCAGAGAGACACAGATGCTCAGAGACAAGACACAAGGGTATTAGCAGCAGCTTGCGACTTTAACCACGCTTCCAAACAAAGCCAATAGGCTCCCTGCGCCCCCACTTGGGTTCTAGCCCCTGCCTCAGGTCACTCCTCAGCTACCCTGGTACCGCCCCCTCCCTCACTCACCGTCCTGGGAGAGATTGGCCCCGCCGGGCGCCCAGCAGCAGGCGCAGATCAGGAGCAGGGGCAGGGCCGAAGGGGCCCCCATCGCGCTTCCCCGCCGGCTCCCTGGCTGGGCGCTGGCGAGCCTGGGTTCCTAGGGGATGGGATTGGGGAGGGGGCAGACGATGACGCTGACTGAAGGGGTGCCCCCGAGCCGCTTTAGAGCCCGGGGCCGAGGCGGGGACCGGGAGGGAGCCGGCGCTGCTGCAGTCGCCGGGATTAAATAGGGCGCTCGGAGCAAACCATTCCGTTGGAGGTGGAGGGGGGGTGACGGGGGGCTGGGCTGGTCGCGGGGGGGCCTGGCTGCCGCATTCCCCACTCCCCTCGCCTCTAACACCCCCTCTGAGCCATCATGGTGCCTTCCACCCCCTCCCCCGGGAGCTCCGCCAGCCGGGCAAGGGTGTGGAGCCGAGGGAGGAAGCTGGCTCAACGGTGGGACCTAGGGTGCACCCCTCTTAGGCTTGGGGTGGAGGGATAGGAGTCGGGCACGGACGTGGGCCAGCTGGCGGGAGCTGCTACTGCAGGCCCGGGCAAGGGTGTGCCCAGTAGACTGAGATCTTCTAGCCCCGCCCTCCATCCTTTGGTACCTGAGGAACCCCGTAACCCCTAGGGTCCCCCTATCACCAGTGTGCCCAGGGACATCTCCCCAGTGGATAAGTAGTTACCCTGACCTTTGCCTTGAATGCTGACATCCCTAGTTCCTCTTACCCAAAAGCCTGTATGTAGTGTCTGTTCAGCAACAACCTGTGCCCCCAGGCAATCTCCCTTGAAAGCCATGTTTCAGCAATCCCAGTCCTTGGAAACCTTGCCCTCAATCCCTTGTCAGAGAAATGACTCATCTCCAAAAAGAGGTGGACCACTTCATACTCTTCCCCAACCAAACACCCACCAAACTAGTGGAACTCAGTAGTGTTCCCTTAAACCCTCCCTACTCCACCCCTTTACCCTGTTCCCATACCTCAACTATTTCCCTCTTTCAGAATAGGGTCTTGTCCTTTCCTCTCAAGTTTGTAGTTAGTATAATTTGGGAGTGAATGGTCTGATATACAGACCCTCAACTAGCTGTCATCTTAAGAGCCAGAGCATCTGTCACTAATGCAGTTCTTGTCCCTGAGGGCAAATAGAAGATGGACTGGAGAGGGAGTGTTTGTACTTCCAGTTGGCTCAGAGTCCCAAATCCCTTGGGTTGGAGGTTATTTATGATTGTCTCTGGAAGGGTCTCAGTCCATTTCAGAAAGGTATTCTTCTGAGCAGGTTGGCTGAAGCTTAGCTTTTGGGGATAAATTTCTAAATGTTAAAATCTTAGAATAAAAAAAGTTTAGGTGTACAAAGATTCTTAGAAAATACCTGGTCCCTATTTTGCAGGGGCAGCTGAGGCCCAAGGGGGTTAAGTCACCTAAGGTCACACTGGCAGTTAGTGGTAGAAAACATAAGTGCTAGCTGGGATATGGAGCAAATCGACTTTTAAAGTGCTTCCCAGGACTGGCCTTAGATAAGGGATCCGGATCCATGTCTTCTAACTCTTGGACCAGTCTACTCTCTGTGCAGGTTGATGTCTATGCCTCACTGGGCTAATACTTAATGTATGGGCACTTCCTCCCCTATGACAGGGTTTTTCAGCGTTCTGTGATGTAGTTGATGTCTCTGTCGCCTAGTAACTCAAAGACAAGTGTATGGCAAGTACTTGATAATCAGTAAAGTTCTATACGAATCATCACTGATGGAGATACCAAGGAACGATATTAACTCTGAAGCTCCTTCAGGATGCTCAAGGTGTTGCCCGGTGTTTTTTTCTCTCACTTTTTTCTAGAGTTTAACTATGGCTTTTGGGATAACAGTTCTGACTGCCTCTTGAAAATTCTCTAGTGTCTGGGTACTTATTAAGAATTTCTTGCAGGACTTTTTTTTTCTTTTTTAATTGTGATTAATTAAAACTATACAATCCAAATTAAATTTGCATGCCTGCCTATCTGCAACTTCTTCTGGTCTCCTTGCCAGGTGACAGCACACTCCTCATTTTTGTTCTATATATGCTGTATCTTCTTAATAGTCCCCTGTTCCTTCCTCTCCCCCCTCTCCTCTCCCTTCTATTAAGAGGCCTGCAGGACAGCATCCTGTAGATACATAGAACCATAAAGTGCACACACTGCATAGACACATTGTGTGCGTGAGTCCAGTATATTCCTGCCTGAAGAGTTGACCTCAGTAATGTTTTCTGGTCAGGGGGAGCAAGAGGTCTAGAGCCCATGCTCCCAGGGGAACCTCCAAGCCAGGGGACTATCAACTGCAGTCTTTTAGTGGAGTTCTTGAAGTGCATTCCTCTTTTTCTTGTGTGGCCACTGGGACTCAACATTGTGTGCCCCATCACAGCTGTTGCAGGTCAGTTTTTGAGCACCTTTGGCTATCTCACTTGCCTGCCTTAACATAGCTCAGTGGCTGCAAACCCTTCTATTTCCCTGAGGCTTTCTTCTCAATGGCTCTGACATCTTGGCATCATTGAGAGATGAAACTGGAGTGAGTAGTTTAGTTAAGGGCTATGGAAGTTCCTGCTGGATATGTGGAGATACAGATACAAGAGAGAGAAGAGGATGGAGTTTGGGGGCAGTCAGAAGAAGATAAAAGGAAGATTGGGACTTGCTGGCAGAGAGGGGCCAGAGGGTTAGTCAGTCTGAGAGGAGGAAGAATTGGGTGTGTTTTGAAAAAAAGAATCATGTTTTTGGGAGGAAGGATCGGTCTATCCTAGTTATAGGATCTTGCTGGATAAGGAGTATTATCTTTCGAGGTAGAAGAGATAATCTAAACCGGGCTTAATAGAGGACAGGATGATGTGGGGGGACTGAATTAGGGCAGGGTGGGGAGGGTGAGATGTGGGAGTAGGTTGGAGATTCCTGTAACTAATCATGTTTTCCATCTGCTGCTCTGTAGTGATCCCCTTCTGCCTGTCCCTCCTTAATCCTCCAGTGACTGCTGGTCTGGCTCCACCCTCTGCTGTGACTGAGTGGGGTGAAAACCAAGGGTAGGAGGGAAGGAGGAAAGCTGTTTTGGAGAGAGATAGTATTAAGAGCTAGCAAATGAGACTCTGGAAGTGTTTTTTGCCCACTGGCTCCTCTTCCCTTTTCTGCATCATCAACATCACTTTGGCAGCAGCTTAGACCCTGGGAATACGCAGTAGTCATTGGCTTTGAGAATTACAGAATAAAAGAGTATCAGAGTTATAAGGGACCTCCAAGATTATCTGATTAATATTCCTTGTTGAACAGATAAAGAGAGTGAAACTCAGAGAAGCTAAGTCACTTTTCATGGGACACCACTGTTGGGTGGTGAAGGCATATAGGTGTCCTTTCCCTACCTTTTCATATCTCCCTGGGGCAGAAAGGATAGGAGACTAATTCCCAACATTCCTAAAGCAGCTTCGAATTTGAGGAATTCCGCGTTCCTGCATGTCTCAGAGAGAAAGGGTTCTCTCTCCTACACTGATGTGGATACCCCTATCTGGAATAATGCCCCACTGATAATCATTCTAATCCCTTGTTTGTAATCACACCTGCCACCCTATAGGTACCCTATTTGTTAGGAAGAGAGATTTGAAGAATGACCTGCAAGGATTATCTCCATAATAAAAATATGTAAAATAAAAGTATCCATGTTGCATTGTGATCTCTATGGTTACCTTCCACTCTGAAGTGTTGACATACAGTATGTGTTTCCCAGAGACTTGCATGCAGTCTAGAGCAGGTTGTGGGTTACAGAAGTGGTAGCTACGGGGAAAGCTGGGGAAAGCCGAGAAGGGGAGTGGGTGGAAGGCAGATCTTGGCTTTGGATGTCCCTGTCCACTCAGCAACAGCCTCTGTAGCTGGGGGAGTGGAATGTGGTGCTGGCACTGGTGCTGGGCAAGACACAGCTGTGTGGGCCCTGGGCATTCCTTTCCCCACGCTACTGCTTTTGCTCCAGAGGGGAGGGGTACACTCCGCCTCAGTGGGCTTGAATTTTACATATTCATTTTGCAAGGGGAAAGAATGGCATTTATAGGAAAAGAACTCTGAAGGCTTGGTTCCATATCCGTTCAGTTTCTATTTTGCACTCCAACTTTTCTCCTCTTCCCAATAACCTCTTTATCAGTAAATTCTGCATAGCTTTCCACATTGTTTTTCTCTTCAGTTTTCCACCCAGCTAAACAAGTACTCCTCGTACTGCTTCTTGCATCTATTATCCAGTTTTAATTAACCCCATCCTTAATAATAACCTCTACACACATTTTAATTCTAACCTTAATTGAATTCTAATTTCAATCCTAACCCTAATCTATTATAGACTCTAACTTCTAATCCTAATACCTACCCAACTTTAATTGCCAATTTTAACCAGATTTTTAGTTCTAACCTGTTTTAAGCCAGCAATTATAACAACTTGCATACAATAAAAATGATCACAGGTACTGCTGTTGGATGGCAGCACTTGTACTATGTGCTTTACATACAATATCTCATTTAAATCCCTGAAATTGCCCTACTGTGGTTAGGATTAGGAAATAAAAGTTTAATGAGATTATGTAGCAGGTAAATTGTGGATTCAAATCTACATCTGCTTGGCCTTAAAAACCTGTGCTTATTTCTCTTTCTGCCAGCAAATACTTTTTGAATTACCCTCTCCTAAAAGCCTAATTCTGACTAGAATGAAAGCATATTATTATTGCAGTTTTTTACTGTATTTGATTTAGTGAATAGTGATACAAAATAGAGACTAAACTTAAAAGAGACAGTTCAAGTCTTCTTGCCCAGAATCATCATTCACATTTTAAAAAATATTAAAGTAATATATTTACAAAGTTAAAATATTACAACTATGGAAACTAAAAAGAAAAGCTGCTTTCACAGGGTCGTCATATTGCATAATTCCAAGGAATATTGTTCTCCCTGGAGTTGTATAATATAGCAGCCCTGCCTCCCCAGGCTTATCAGCAAGGCAGATAAAGCCAAGATAAGTATCTATCAAATTAAATTACACTGTGCGTATACATGTATAAACCACAGGCATGAGAAACACCAAATCAAGAAACCAAACCTGCTTTTGAGCCAATTCCCGTTGATAGTGATTCTATAGAATAGAGTAGAATTGCCTCATAGAGTTTCCAAGGAGCAGTTGGTAGATTCAAACTGCTGACCTCTTGGCTAACAGCCAGGCTCTTAACCACTACACCATTGCAGCTCCCTGGAAGCCAGTAGAAGATTTGAATTTACAACTAGTCTAATTAACTATAAAGTGCCAACTATGTGACAGATTTCATGCTAAATTCTTTACATTTATTATACCTCTTAGTATTCATATTCATAAGCCCTCTATGCAGTATGTGTTGTTCCTATTTTAGGAATATAGACTGTGAGGCCTAGAGTAGCAAAATGATTGGGCCAAGAGTGCAAAAAATGTGAATGACAGACCCAGGTGTCAGATACAGATTTGTCTCCCTCCAAGGCCTGAGTTCTTAACCAGTGTACTCAGCTAAGGAAGGCTTCTGAGAGAAGAGGACATTTCGGGTCTGGTTCTGAAGGAGAGAAGGAGAGTCACTTGACCTCAGAAGGGAGGATGACCTATCAGACTGTAGACGGATTCAGATCGATACGGGGAGGAGAAGATACAAGAGGAAAGCGAGGAAGATAACTACTAGATCACAGAGGAAAAGGAATAAAAAAAGTGACAGTGTAATAGGGGAAAAGAACAAAGCTGAGCCAAGACTAGGTAAAAATTCTGTGATAAATTCAAGCAAAAGTAAAATGATTCAATAAATACGCATGCCAGTACTGCTTCAGCTAGAGGCTGATGGATGTATGATGGAAAGACAGTAGACACACGTAATTATCTGAAAACAAAAATACAGATTTTCAGTTATGTGGCTATCTGTAGCCTTGCCAGCAAAACATTTCAGCATTCCTCTCCCCTTGCCTTCTGTGTTCCAGCAATATCAATTGGCTTGTAATTTCCCAAACACACTGTATGGTTTCATGCCTCAGTGTCTTTGCACATACTGGTTCCTGTACCTGGATTGCCCATCTCATTAAGCCTGATGAAACTTGTGCTTGTGTTTATCCATCCAAACATTGATCAGGTGTTACTGGCTCTAGGATGCCTTCTACCCAGAGATAATTACTTCTTGCTGGGTGCTACTGCTATATTGATGATATACTTCCACTATTACACTTCTCTTACCATGTTGCAAAGATTTGTATGCTTTTCCTCCTTAATTGTGAGCTCCTTGAGGGCAGGAGTGATACTCCATCATTCTTGGTGCTTGGTGCTTTGTGAAAAAACTGACCAACAGTGGATGCTCAGTTAAGCTCCTTAAAAGTAAGGACGACAAAACTTTGGCTCATGTGCTTTGGATATGTCACCAGGCAAGACCAATCTCTAGAAAGGGACATCATGTTTGATGAACTAGACAGTCAATAAGAACAAGAGAAACTCTCAGTGAGATGGACTGATGGATTGGCAGAGTAATCACAACAATGAAGACAGTACGAGCCATGGAGATATTTTGTTCTGTTACATGTACGGTTGCCATGAGTTGGAGTCAACTCAGTGGCAACTAACAAAAACTAAACTGAAACAAAACAAAAATACCAAACCCTTTACTGGAACAAATTCCGCCTTATAGAGACCCAATAGGACAGAGTAGGGCTGATCCATAGGGTTTCTAAAGTGTGGCTGGAGCATCCAAACTACCAACCTATTGGTTAGCAGCCATAGCTCCTAACCACTGCACCACTAGGTCTCCACTTATACTGAATTAAGTTGAACTGATTGTTTTATAAATACATAGGCTTTCTAAGCTACTTTTTTTCCGGAAGCACATACATGCATATAACCACATTTCATTGCTACGAAGATATAATGTGTCCCAAATAAGGTGACTGATTCTAATATGCATACACATACTTCTTCCATTTCCTCAAGATACTTTTTGCAGTCCTTCAAATTGACTTCAGAATCAGTTGCATCCTTTGGTATAGCTTCAGTTATGTGAAAATTTCATTCTTTGAAGTTGGCTTTTAAATTTGAAAATAGCCAGATGTCTTTGGAGTTCAAGCCTTGTAGATTAGTTGGTGGCTCATACTGGGTAATAAAGAAACAAGACTTGCCTTTAAAGTAATAATAAATGTTTTCTAAGTTGACTTATGTGTTGATTTTTAAGGCAGTTCCCCAAAAGGAGTTCTAGAAAGCACTGAGCAGTGGCATTCTGGTTCATTTGTTAAAACAAACAAAATCAAATAAAAGTCTTATAATTTTACAGCCTTTCATGGTTAATATACAAGCATTTGTATAATCACACAAAAAGTCATACATGCAGAACAGAACTCACTAGTTTGCCATTTATTTACAATTAATTCACTCATTGTTTATTTAGTGTCTATGTACCATGGCTATGCTAGTTGAAACTGGATGTTTTCGATCTGGCTGTTTTGTTACAGCTTATAAAAAATTACACAAATGCTTAAAGTTTCATTTTAATTTTAAATTATAAAATAAAATGTTCAATGGATGCTTTTAACCTATCCCTAATTCCTAAACCATATCTGAGCTTCATTTTATTTGTGAGAACTAATGCAAGGGTCGGGGATGGAGTATGATCCGCTGAGGCAAAATACTTGATAATTAAAAGCAATCTTAGAGTTTGATGGTCCGCTTTTTTAAATCACAAAATTGGAGTGAATACTAAAAATATGTTAAAACAAAATGTCACTGTCTGATGCTAGGCACTTGATAATACAAAGATGAGTAAGATAGGAAATCTACCTTCAAGGAGCTTGTAGTCCCATCTGGAGGATAGACATGCAAACACGTACTTACTGTATCATGTGTTAAGTGCCACAGTAAGATTATATATATAAGGCAAGCAGAGAAGAAGCAGAGAGTAAGTCTGTGAAGAACCTTAAGGAATGACAGTGTTGACTAAGTGTAGATGAGATGAAAAGTATGACTAACAAGGGAACCCAAACCCCCAAACCAATCCTGTTGCTGTTGAGTTGATTCCAACTCTTACAGACCCTATAGGGCAGAGTAGAACTGCCCATAGAGTTTCCAAGGAGTGTCTGGCAGATTTGAACTGCTGACTTTTTGGTTAGCACCCCTTAACCACTAGGAAACCATGGTTTCCAAAGAGGGAACAGCATGCGCAAATCAGGAAAACAGCAAACAGTGTAGTCAGTTGTGGCTAGACAGTGAAGGGAATTTATGGTAATATTGCTCTTTATTCCGCAAACAAGGAGTCGTTGAAGGGTTTTAAGCAAATAAATGTCAGTGCCAGATTTGCATTTTACAAAGATAATTCTGGCAGTGGTGGATGGATGAGTTGGAGGATACACACCATTTGATATGCAGAAGCCTGACCCTTCTGAGTACCACAAACCTTGTACTGTGACATTAAATAGGACCCATTGAATGTGGTCTTGTCTCAGACCCTATGGGTGATGCAGAGATAACACTCAGAACATAGTTATAGGACCCACACTCTGACACATAGTGCAGACAGTGCCATAGGGCACACACACAGTGGTGCACAGCGAGACTGCATATTCAGAGTTAAGTGAAGAACCTGGTAATAAAATTGTGTAGAGGAAGGGGTTAGAGAAAGTGACCAACTATTCCCGTTTCTTAAGACAGGGGAGTTTCCTGGGACTTTCAGCACTAATATCAGAAAAGTCTCAGATCAGCTGGGATGTTTGGTCACTCTAAGCAGTTCCTGGTGGAGCAGCCTGCACTCGGTATCACCTGTTACCCAGCCCATCTCCCTAGCAACCAGCTGGGGGTCAGCTACAGGGCAGAAAGAAGTGGGAGGAGATTCCAGTGAGTTATTCTCTGTTTTAGGGAAAGAGAAGTGTGAAGAGAAAGAGGAAGGCGATGTAGAATAGCTGGGTTAAAGATGGAGGGGAGGAAGGAGAAGAAGAAAGTCTAATTAGGAGACAGCAGAGATTGGTTTCCAGCCAAGCATCCATCACACCTCCACTCTCTGAGATCCTAGGCTCTGTGTCCATGGTAGGGAACACTGCAGTCTTAAAAGAGCAAGCATTACAAAGAGTGAATGTATAGATTTAGTGTTTAATTTATGCATACATTTCACATATTTATGCATCTGTTTAACATTCAGTGTTCACGGAGTGCCTACTGTGTGCCCAGGACCTTGCATGTATTATATCATTTAGTGTTTATACATGGCCCTGACTCATAGGTAGTATTACCTTTATTTAAGAGATGAAAATGAGAATCCAGAAATTTGCTAACTTCCTCCGAGTCACACATTAGCCGGTGTCTCTTAAGATCCTGCTCATTCCAGCAAACTGATTTATCCATCTGTGCCTGAGTATGAGAGTTTCCTGGGGGCACCTGTTAAAAATCATATAAAACTCACTGCCTTTGAGTCGAGTCCGACTCATAGTAACCCTAGAGGTCAGAGCACAACTGCCCCAATAATAAAGATTCCTGACCACAATGTTATTAAATATTCCCAGTGCTTCCTGGGACCTGACAGTCCTGGCCATCCGACAAAGAATTTATCAACTCCTAAGGGAAATGTGTATATAAATACTTCATTAGAATACAGTCATATTAACTTTTAAGACCAAAAAAATTGTCACTGAGGCTTTCAGCAAATAATTTTTTGATTGTCTCCAGCAATACAATCTATACAAGCTGATCCTTGTCCCTCTCTCTGACTTCTTGTAAATCTTGCACTTAGTTGCAGGTGACACTTTCCATCTTCTTATATCTCCAGCACACTGAGCTCATGCTCACCATCCACATTTGCAACAGCTGGTTCTTCTAAAGAGAACTCACCTCCTCAGTGTTGTGCAGAGCTGATGCCTTCTTGCTTTCATATCTCAGATTAAATGTTGCTTCCTTGGAGATGTCTTCCTATTCCCTTGCCATCACTTACCTGGTGTTTTCTTAGCAATACCTTGAGTATGGCCCCCCCCCGCCCCCTGAATTTGGAGACCGTCTCAAGAATAGTTTTCATGCATTTAACACTAATGACCAAAGAGTATGTGAGTTGTGAGGTGACATCAAGGATGCCATGGACGAAGAAAGCAAAAAGTAATTATAAAGATAGGAAAAAAAGAAAAGATCAAAGTGGATACCAGAAGAGACCCTAAAACTTACTCTTGAACTTGGAGTAGCTAACTAAAGAGAATGGAAGAAATGATGATGAGAACCAAACACAAAAATTTCAAACAGAAAAACTGCAAAAATTTCAAAGAGCAACTTGAGAAGACAAAGCAAAGTATAAAGTATGCAAAGATCTGGAGTTAGAAAAACAAAAGAGAATAAACTTACTGTTTCTCAAACTGAAAGAACTAAAGAAAAAAACCTCACTCCTCAAGTTGCAGTATTGAAAGATTCTATGGACGAAATATTGAACAACTACTACACATCAAAAGAAGATAGAAGAAGCAAGCACAGCCACTGTACCAAAGAGAACTGACTAACTTTCAGCCATTTCAGGAAGTAGCACAGGACCAGAAACTGATGATACTGAAGAAGAAGTCCAAATTGCACTGAAGTTATTGGCAAAAAACAACGCTACAGGAACTGACAGCCGAGTGCCGTCGAGTCGGATCCAACTCATGGCGACCCTAGGGGCCAGGGTAGAACCGAGCCCCAGAGTATTCAAGGAGTGCCTGGTGGATTTGAACTGCCGACCTTGTGGTTAGCAGTGGTAGCACTTAACCCACTACACCGCTGAGATGTTCTGTAGATGAATGCAACACTGGAGGTGCTCATTTGGGTATGCCAAGAAACTTGGAGGACAGCTACCTGATTGATCAGCTGGAAAACATCCACATGTGTGCCCATTCAAAAGAAAGGTGATGCAACAGAATGTGATATTATTGAACAATATCATTAATATCACACTCAACTAAAATTTTACTGATGATAAAGCAGTTGCAGCAGTACATTGACTGAGAACTGTCAGAAATTTAACCCAGTTCAGAAAGAGATGTGGAACAAGGGATATAACTGATAATGGCAGGTAGATCTTGGCTGAAAGCAGAGAATACTAGAAAGATGTTTACTTGCATTTTATCAACTATGCAAAGGTATTTAACCATGTGGATGGTAACAAATTATTATTAACATTGCAAAGAGTGGGAATTCGAGAACACTTAATTGTGCTCATGAGGAACCTGTACTTAGACTTAAGAGGCATTTGTTTGAACAGATCAAGGGGATATGACATGGTTTCAGGTCAGGGAAGGTTTTTGACAGGGTTGTATTCTTTCATCATACTAATTCAGTCTGAATGCCACGCAAGTGGCATTCTGAGAATCTGAGAATCTGACTTACACGAAGAATAATGCAGCATTAGAATTGGTGGAAGACTCATTAACAACCCAAGATATGCCAATGCCACAACCTTGCTTCTTGAAAGTGAAGAGGACTTAAAGTACTTACTTATGAAAATCAAAGGCTACAGCCTTCAGTATAGATTACATCTTAACATAAAGAAAACAGAAATCCTCACAAGTGGACCAATAAGCAATATCACGACAAATGGAGAAAATATTGCATTGGGTGAAACTGCTGCATAAGATTTTTTTAAAGTGTTAAAAAGCCAAGATGCTACTTTGAAGACTAAGTTTTCCTGACCAAAACAATGATATTTTCAATAACCTCATGTACGTGAAAGCTGGACAATGAATAAGGAAGACTGAAGAAAAACTGATGCCTTTGAATTACAGTTTTGGTGAAGTGTGTTGAATATAGCATGAACTTCCAGAAGAAGGAACAATTCTGACTTGGAAGAAATAAAACCAGATTTTTCCTTGGAAGTAAGAATGGTGAGACTTGGTCTCACGTATTTTGGACATGTTATCAGAATAAAACCATGCTGTTCCTTGGAAGCAAAAATGGTGAGACTAATCCCTGGAGAAAGACATCATGCTTGGTAAAGTGAAAGGTCAGCAAAAAATAGGAAGATGCTCTACGAGATGGAGTCACACAGTATCTGCAACAACGGGCTCTAACTAGTAATTGTTATAGACACCGAAGGACAGGGCAATATTTTGTTTTGTGGTACACACTCACTGTGAGTACACACCAAACAGATTTACACCAAACAGCAACAACCTGTAGTACTGAATCTTTCTCCCAATAAATATAGTCTTTGTGTGCATAAAAACCCTGGCTATTTTGATCCAAGTCATGTTGCCAGAAACTCAAAGGATATGGCAGTAACAATGTCTGGCACATAATAATTACCTGTTAAATGTTAGTTGAATGAATGAAAGGTAGTACTTTCCCAGTACATTTAGAGAGAAGTATCCACATGCTTTGATCTCACACTTTGATTTTACTATCTAGAACTTTTTCACAGGCCAAACAAAACCTCCCACTCTCATTTAAGGTCTTTTCCTTTGTTTCACTGAAATAAAGCATCTCTGTCTTCTGATCAGCCTCTCCATAGTGTCCCTCTGGGGGCCTTAAGACAGTTATTAAATTTGTCCACAACTTCCCATACATCAGGTGAAATATCCTAGTTCTCAACCTTCTGCCACATCTTTTGTCATTTTGCTACCTGTTTTCTCTCAGAGTTGAGTTCAGTGTACATAGATCCTAGTAGGTGATAAGGGCCGTGTTGATTTTATGAGCTGAACTTGGGATGTTATGATGTCTTGTATGTTTTTGTTATTCGTGTGTGTATGTCTATTTTAACTGTCTTCCTTGGCAAACTGACAGTTTGTGGTCCATTTTGATCCTAAAATCTTGTTATTGCCCCAAAGTTTTGTAATTTGCTACTGTTGGGGTAGTATTCCCTTCCCAGATCAGTGACATTAATTGCATCAATGTGGTGAAAGTTGCCACCAGCGCCTCCAGTTTCAGAACGTCATTGTGGATGGCTGTGCCCATACCTAGCAGGCTGACAATTTTTGCCACAGTTGTTGCGGCTAAGCCAGAAGCAGAGGCTGGTAAGGTTAAGAGTAGTCTCTGTTGCATTCATGTAGGGGCCGTAGCTAGTTCTGGTGTGGACTGTGACGGCCCTGGACAGGTTGTGTGTTTTGCTCTAAGAAAGTTAGCCACTTGTCGGTGCAGCTGTCAGGAGAGGTAGTGCAGGACAGTAAAAAAGCATGAATTTTGAAGTTGGACTCACCTGGGCTTGAACTATGCTGTTTAAGTTTTTCCAGTTATTAACTACTAGTTAGACACTACTGGGCCTTGGTGGCTCAGTGGTTAAGAGCTCAGCTTCTAACCCAAATGTCAGCAGTTCGAATTCACCAACAGCTTCTTGCAAACTCTAGGGGGCAGTTCTACGTTGTTCTATAGCTGCGCGGTTTAGAATCAACTTGGCTGGCTGATGGCATTGGTTTGGTTTCTTTGGTGTAGGATTGCTGTGAAGATTAAATGAGGAAAATACGTGAAACTCTTAGTATAATACTCAATACATGTTAGTTACCTTTCTCTCTGCCTTTTAACCTTGGAACAGATATGTGATGCATGTTTCCGTCTTCTACCAGGATGTACTGTGGAATCTTGCTCTGTGTCCGTTGCCCAAATATTACATACTACTTGGACCTAGATTTCCAGCCACAATCACTTTTTTAAAAAAGCATATGATTTTATTGTGTTCCAGGTGGAAGTTTACACAGCAAATTAATTTCCGTTTAGTAACTGTTATACAATACATCCATGCCACTGGTTAAAATTTGTACAGTGTGTCAACATTCTCGTTACTTCGATTCTATTTGTTCTGTGTCTGTCAATCTGGCTTCTCTTCCCCTCCTTGACTTCTCGTCTTCGCGTTTGGGCTGATTTGACCGATTGGTCTTATGCAGTTAATTGTTTAAGGGAGCACATTACTCATGGGTGATAGTATTTATTTTACTAGCCCATCTGTTATTTGACTGAAAAGTGGCATAATAGCTGCAGAAATTGTTTCAAATTCAAATTCAAAGGTTACCCCAGCCCAACTACTTTTATTTATTTTTTTGCTTTTGCTTGTTTGCTCTGGCCAGGCGTAGCCTGCTCTCTGCTACCCTCGTGTGGCCGCCGTGACCCTTCGCCATTCCCGATCCTCTGCCTCCGCGGTGTGGCGCTTTGCTGTAATGCAGCCTTGTCCTAGCTTGTAGGCAGACCTCACTTACAACTCAAGTTTTAAATGCCTAGAGCAATTCCCAGTTTGATTTCAGTCTTCCTTTGCACAATGAGCTCGGTTCCAGTATCCTTTCCTTATGTCTTTCTGATATTTATTTCATCTATCAGAGATAGTGACAGAAAACGTATCCCATATGTTGAGATTTGAGACACCAATAGCATTTTCAAGTCCCAAATCCCATTACCTGTTGCCTTTTCAACACCCTATTCACTGTCTCGTGGGTGCAAAAACAGTATGTTGCCACAGATTACTGAATCACTGTAAGCTCCTCTTCTTGTCCTCAACTCAGATCTTTTTAATTTCCTAAGGAAAAATATATCCATTCTTGTGCCAAGGATCAGGGGGGCTAGAGTTTGGGTAGATCCAGAATGCCAGTGCCTTAGAAATGAGGATGTTTGAGTTCTTCCCTCTTCCAATTGCATGACATGCCAAGAAATAAGAATTATTTAGAATACCTCAAATATACTAGTTTGTTTGAAAAACTGTGTGGATAAGCAAAAGGAAAATAAATTTCTTGAGGTGGCTTTAAACAAAACTAGGAAGAGTGGGACTTGAGGATTAGATAATGAAGAGTTTGTCTTTATCCTGGAGTCGGAAACATTTCATATCAGGATGTTATGTAATGGATTTGATATTGAAAGATTAATCTTCAGATTTAGTTTGGTAGAAATACTCATTCTTTCTGCTTGCTAATGTGTAGATTTGGTACAGTCTCATGCTAAATCTCAATATACTATTTTATGGAAATTGACCAGCCAGTTCTAACATTACCTTGGAAGAGAAAGTCCAAAAACAGCCACAATGTTTTTGAGATAAACCCCCCCCACCAAAAAAAACTAAACTAAAAACAAACAAACACACGGAATGAGGGAAGAGAAGAACTTGGTAGATATTCCAAGTTATTGAAAATTAGAGAAATTAAAACATTGAAATATTAGCATATTTCAATGCATAAATAGATCTGTAGAATAGAAGACAATACAGTCATAAACCAATACAGAAATTTAGTACATGAAGAAGAGGACTGCCTTCATCACAAACTACAATTTTGGTTATTAATGAAGATTTGGGCTGTTTAATAAATGGCTAGAATAATTGGTTATCTATTTGCCAGCTGGGATAGGGTGGAGTGGGCTGAACCCTCCCTCATACGATATACAAAAATAAATTTTACATGGACTGAAGTGCCAATGTTTAAAAACAAAACTAATAAAGATGTTTTTAAAAAACCATAGAAAATATTTATATTGATGGGGTGGGAAAGCCTTTCTTAAGCAGCTAACAAAACTCAGAATTCATAAAAGAAAGGACTGACAAATTTTAGTACATTTTTTTCAAATTAATATAACTGTAACCACCATCAGCAGTATTAGAAAAGAAAGTTACAGGCTGGGAAAATTTTATTTACCATGTATCTACCAAAGTGTTAAGCTTGATAATATACAGAATATCCAGCAAAAAAGACATGAAAGAGAAAGTCAGTCCAAGAGGAAAAAAAGGGAAAGGATATGAGTAGGAATCCTCAAAAAAAAAAAACCCTGAAAAGATGATCTACTGCATTTAGATTTTTGAGAAATACAAATTAAAGCAACAAAGGGGCCTGGGTTCTTTGAAAAAAAAAAGTGTCAACAAGACCTCTCAGACTGCTAAAATTAAAATGATAGATAATATTTAGTGTTGGCAAGTTCAGGGGAAACAGTTACCTTTATAGGTTGTTAGTGAGAATGTAAATCAGCACAGCCTTTTCGGAGGATATTTTGGCAGAATGTATCAAAATTAAAAATGGAAATAGCAGCAGCTCTACTTCCAAAACTCTGTGCTATGGATCTGCTTACACCTGAAAGTGATGATTTATGTATAGGGATATGCATCACATCCTTGTTTCTAGCAGTGAAAAATGGAAAAGAGCCTAAATATCCATCCACAGTGGGTCTGTTAAATAAATCAGGCTATGTCCATAGCTTATAACAACATATAACAGTGAGAAAGAATGAGGTAAACTTATATGTACCACCATGGAAAGATACTCAAGTTGTACCACTAAGTGAAAATCAGTACGTCAAAAAAATGCATATACTATTATTCCTTTTGTTTGAAATAGAGAAAAAAGCCTGAAACATGTATATGCGTTTATTACATTATATATACATTTAAATGTGTGTTAAAGGAAATAATACCCACTTATTGACTATGTGAGTTTGGGCAAGATGCCTAACCTCTCAATAGTTTATTTTCCTATTATGGAACAATAGAAATAATAACAGTATATATCCTCTAGGACTGAAGTGAGGATTAAATACATTAATATATTTTAAATGCAGTAGGCATCTGATGAGTGCTACTGTTATTGTGGCAGAGCCATCGAGTCAGCTCTGACTCACAGAGACCTCATGTGCAGAACTGTGTCCTGCACCATGCCTCCAATTGTTAATATGCTTGAGCCCATTGTTGCAGCCACTAATTGTTCTGAAGCGAAAGGCACGGGAGGTAGGACTATAATTGTTTATGACCTATTATTCTTGAGTCTACTCTGACTTACAGCAACCCTATAGAGCAGAGCAGAATCGCTTCATGGGGTTTCCAAGGTTGTGATCTTTAGGGAAATTAAACTGCCACACCCACCTTTCTCCTGCAAAGCAGCTGATGGGTCTGAACCCCTAACGTTTTGATGAGCAGCTGAGTGCTTGACTGTGTCAATCCTGACTCCTTTATATTTGTTTATACTGTATATGTAATTTTTTACAGTGATCATGTGCTTATATGTTGATCAACTGAAAGTTATTATTTCTTTTAATATTCTGCTCCTAAAAAAAAAAATCAGTTCCATTGCCATACCACGGCAACCTTACTGCACAGAGTAGAACCGCTCTCATAGAGTTTCCAAGGAGCATGTGGCGGATTTCAGCTACTAACATTTTGGTTAGCAGCTGTAACACTTAGCCACTACACCACCAGTGTTTTCAGTCAGATTAATTAAAAGATTATTATAGAAATCCAAGAACACAGTAAAGCAAGTTCCAACAAGGGTGGGAATGTTGAAAACTGAAAGGATACCCTGTGTCTGGTGTTGGCTATGGGCAGTAGCAGAGAGGAGGAGGCATGGATGGCTGCCATTTCGGCGATCTGAATGACCTGGAAAATGCCAAGCCATGGGAAGAAATAGTGGAGTCAGCAAGTTTTGTTTTGTTTTTTGCATGGAATATAATATTTTCAGATGAAGGAGAATTAAATTTTGTCTAAATTGTGTTGCCGTTAAGCTAAAAGTAGGAAATACTCAGCTGACTTGTTTGGATGCAAGTGAATCTGGGTGGTACATACTCTTTGCTCTCAGTTGCTGTCCTACAGGTTGGTGGCTTGAATCCATGCAGCGGCACTGTGACAAAAAGGCCTGGCAATCATCTTCCATAAAGTTTATAGCCAAGAAAACCCTAAGAGGTAGTTCCATTGTCTAGCACATGGATCAGAATTGGCTCACTAGCAATGGGTTTGTTTTTACTTGCTTTGAATAGACAAAAACGTTAGAGAAAGTTGACTGTTCTACTTCTTGGAGACAGAATGACAGAAATAGTCTAAAGTTCTCAGATCATTTGAAGAGTTTGCATCTGATTTTTCCATCATAAAAACAAAACATTGTGGTATTTATGAGTAGATTTGGACTAGAAGGAGGAAGCAGACCTGTCCTAGTTGTTTTGTTGATTCATTCATTCACTCTTTTTCGGTAAACATATACTGAGCTGCTACCACGGGCCAGACACAGCTCAGTATGTCAAAGACAAAAAGAATTCCAGTTGCTTGTTGTCTGGTAGAAGACAGACCCGCACAAAATGGCTTGCAATCCGGGGTACTTGTTGCTCCAATAGCCGTGTGCACTGGGTGTGGTAATGATGTGAAGATGGGTGTGATTCAGTCTGCCTGAGGTTGTGGTGGATGCCAGGGAAGATATAGTAGGAAATTAGGTGACTGAGCTAGAGCCTCAAGGAGGAGGAGCCGTCTTCCAAGCAGATGTGAAGGTGGGAGGAAGAGAAGGACATTCCTGAAAGAGGAAACATCATATGGCAAGTCATCTTAGTACGAAACAGAAGCAGATTATTTTTTTTTCTTTTTACTGCTTACTTTCCAAGGAACTGTGAGGACCTTGGCAGTACAGAACACATGATGGAGAAAAGGGGGCTGATAGTTAATGAAGTTGAAGAGACAGATACTGGATCAGAGATGGCTTTTCAGTTTCAAGAAGAATCACAGCCACACCCCTCAGTGTTTCTCCATTGCCTAGAGAAGAGTCTCAAGGCCATCGATGATCTTGTCTGTGTCTGTCTTTTCAACTTCATTTACCAAATAAGTGGGGTGGTAGATGGATGGCAAGGCAGCAAGAGAAATTGCAGAAGGGCGTGTGTGGGGGATTACTAAAATATTCCTGGTTGAAAAGGATGAACTCTCTGAACTGAGGCAGAAGCACTGTGAATGAAAAGTGAGAGAGAATTTGAGACCTAGTAAAGAGGTAGAAAGGAACCCTGGTGGCGCAGTGAGTAAGACCTCGGCTGCCAACAGAAAGGTTGGTGACTCAGACCTGCCAGCCAAGTAGCAGAAAGATGTGGCAGACTGCTTCCGTAAAGATTACAGCCTTGGAAGCCCCGTGGGGCAGTTCTGCTCCATCTTACAGGGTCACTGTGAGTCAGAATTGACTCAACAGCAATCCACCATTTGAAAGAGTTAGAAAAGATAGAACTGAATTAACTGATGCCATGTGAAGGATGGAGTAGGAGGAAGAGTCCTGACAGATTCTAGGATTCTGGCTTTACTAACTAGCTGACCAATTTTGCCTCCCCACTGCTGATTTTTACCAAATCAGCCTTCTTCTTTCAATTCACTGATATTGGGTAATTAATTCTACTATGGTATGTGTGGGGGGAGGGGTGTTGTTCACAGTTCCATCATAACTTAGATGGACTTCTTTGTCACTTTGAAACTATCCATCAGACCTGCCTCTGCATCTCTTACACACACTCCCACCCCCGCCTGCTTTTTTCTTCTGGTTAACAACTATTCTCACCTTAAGTTTCAGCTGAGGTCTGTGGTTCCAGAAAACTTCCATAGACCACCCCCAGGCTTGCTTATTTTGTCCATCTTCTTTGCTATTGTAGCGTGGTGCACATATCTGTATTGTTATGGGCAACTCTGTTCCGTAATTCTGTTTATTTTTTTGTTTCTGACTGTGACTTTATTGAGGACAGATATACTATCTTCATTATCTTTGTATCGGCGCTGCTTAGCACACTTCTTAGCATGTGAGTGTCCCACAGGTGTATGGCAAAGTAAATAAATGAGTGGGTGCATGGTGCTACCATTAATTTTATTAACCTGTTGATGTTGATTTTAACATACTAGGAGAAAATACAAGGGAGGAGAATCAAAACATGCTTTAGGGCAGTATTTTTGACTATAACTCACAGAAGAAATGAATTTTTTTATTCATGATCTGGAGGATACTCATCCACACATATACATGCTCATGTGCCTGAAAATCATGGAACAATGCTAAATATTATTAGAGGGTGATGCCCTATGCTGCTTAAAAAAAAAAAAAAGAATTCTATTCTACTCTATTCTGTCCTATCTTATTCTGTTCTCTTCCATTTAATAACATTAAAATGCTGCTAACACTCTGTCCTGTGGTTAGATAAACAACTCTCTTTGGAAGATTGGTACTTAAGAAGCAGAAGAAGGAAGAGGGGCTGCTGAAGGACACTGAAGAGGAGGTGCAAGAAGCAGGAGGAGAGCAGTGTTGGTTACTGGAGCCAGAGGAATGAACATTTTCGAGAACAAAGGTGTGCCCAGCCAGTGGTATGAAATGTTGTCGAAAGGTGAAGTCAGACTGTTGAGTTTGACTATTAGGAAACCATTAGTGACTGCAGCAAGAACATTTTAGGAGAAACTGGATTGCAGTCGCTTGAGGAATGGGTAGAGAGCAGGGGAAACAGAGTGTAAGTTGTTCTCTGTAAAAGCAGAGATCTTGCCAAGCACTAGTCTGGTAAAGATTTCCTCATCATTTATCTCATAATGACCATGAGGTGGGTATTACTACTGGTGTGTTTTTTAATCAAGTAATTTGTGTCTAAAAGAAGTTAATTTAGGTGTTCTTAGATCAGTCCAATTATCTCACAGTGAGTGGCAGAGCTGGGATCCACCTTGGTCATCTTGACTTGAAAGTCTGTAGTTTTCCAGATGGACCATAACAGTCCTTTTGTCATTTTCTCTTTTTTGTAATATTTGATAGCCAAGCCAAGTGCCATCGAGTCGGATCCGACTAAGCAATTTAATTTTTATGGGTCTGAATTTACTAATCCATGTAATTATAAATGGAAAGAGTTGGCAAAAATTATAGACTACAGAAATATAGAAAATGAAAAAGTAAATATGCACCCACTTAGCATTATCAATTTAATCTTCGAATTACTTTTATTTGTTTTAAAATGTATTTATAAGAGCAATAGATGCATATGGTAAAATTCAACTGATGCATAGTGCTAAAGTCTTCCTTGAGCAATTTGCTTTTTCAAGGTCTGTTTATGTGGGATCAGACTCACAACAGCAACTTGAAAGGTTAGACAGGAAACTTAGGGGGCAGTGAGTTTATGTTAATGGGGAAGGGACAACTAAGAAACAGGGTGAAAGCAGTTGCACTACTCAAAGAATGCGATGACTTTCACTGAACTTTAGATATGGAAACTTAAATTGTACATGTTCTGCTGTACCTATTCTCAACAATAACAGCAAAACAAAAAAGTGAGACTAAATTATTTTAAAAGTTCTATTTCATGCGTTCTGTGATTCTAGGAAAAAACTTATCCAATTCTTTTGATTTCATTGTTTATCGATGAAGACAGAACACTAATCGTTTTACTCCCCTGTCCCCCATTTTTCCTTTAAATGGAGACTGCATAGGGTGTTCAAGAGTGATTCGATGACACTAGTGAAGTAGGGAGTCCCTGGGCAGTACAGTTGGTTAATATGTGTGGCTGCTAACCAAAAGATTAGTGGTTCAAAATCTACCCACAGTTGCTTTGTAAGAAAGACCTGACAATCTACTAAAAAATCAGCCACTGAAAACCCTATGGAGCACAGTTCTATTGTGAAACACGTGGAGTCTCCATGAGTCAGAATTGACTCCATGACAACTGTTTTTCTTTTTTGTATTTCTGTGGTGATGTAAAAGGAACACTGAATTAGATTTTAGAAAATCTGTAATTTAGTACCAGCCTAGTGAATGACTAGCTGAGTGACCTTGAGAATGTTGCTTACTTGCTTGGGCATCAGTTTTCTATGTTTCAGTTGAAGATAAGTGGGAGGAGAACGAGCCACTAGAGTGGACCTCATAGAGAGCTCCGTTACATAGGTTACTCTTCCTGCTTTCTCGGCACTTTTTACTCCTCCCTGTACCCCTTACTAGAACAGACTGGCTCTCTTATCCTATGTTATCCTTGGTGCACCACTCTATGATTGCGAAGACTGGAAGAGACTTGTGAGAGAGTCTCAGAGCCTTGCTTTCTGGGGTAAATGGTAAGGGGAGTAGCAGAACTGTCAGTGGGTACCTTCTGTGGAGAGTCCTCTCTGCAGGGTAAAAGTCAGAATATTGCACCAGAGGCTTGTGCCAGCCCTGCCACTTACAAGAGCTGAGTGATGCTGCTCAAAGCTCTTAATGCATCTCATCAAGGTTTGTCTTTTGTAAAACATAGTGATAATTACTCTTCCCACAGTATAGGACAGTTCTGATGATAAAATGAGACAAATAATTCAAAACAGTTTTATCATCACTATTAGACTGGAATGACAGACTGTATATGTAGGAAAGATCTGGAAAATTCAGCTACCACATTTTAAAGGAGGAGAATTTAAGCTTAGAGGAGACTAACCAGATCCCCCTCGACCTTGTCTTCAGTGTGGGGACCGAATGTTCTTTAAGGACAGACTTTAGAAGGACCAGTCCTGTAGACAAAGGTGGACCACTGTGTAAAGATAAACTGGTATAGACCTTGCTAGGGTTTGTCAGACAAAATGAGACTATGTTAGGACAGATTTAGTCTCTGGGCATCAGAACTTTCATGGCCATACATTTTTGTTAAATTACATTGGATGCATTGAAAAGCTAGATCCTTTTATTCTCTTTCCCACTGTGGAATCTGCTTCACCCAGATCGCCTCAGAACTCATTTCAGGCTGAATGAGAAGTGAGGCTGAGACAGGTGAAAGACAAAGAAAGCCCTGTTCAATTGAAATTATAGGCAAAATCAATGTTCTTGAATCACTTCGCTTAGAACTATGGAATCCTTGACTCTTTGAGGATCCGTCTTCTAATTCTTTGGCCCCTAGCCTAGAGTCTCTCTGGCCCTTTAAGGACCATGTGCCACAGAGCAACTGTGAAGATTAAGGAGCCTGGTTGCCAGCCCATCCCCATGGTAACTCAATGCTTTGGGGATTACTGGGGCCCAATTCAGGGCCTCTTATTTTTATAGTTAGTGGTTCAGAGTCTCAGGCAAAGAAGTAAGAGACACAAATGTTTTGCAAAGCCAGGTGGATCCCGGGGTGTTGAATAGGAATGCAGGGAAGAAGGGATGGACCAGTAAATCATTATGGACAACCTTCAGGAATCTGGCATCACATACCGGGTAGAAGGAGATTAAGAAGAACAAATTCTATAGATTGAAGGTAGTTACAGAGGAGAGGAGATCAGGACTAAAAGGATGAGGAGGTGAGTAAACAAGTCTGGAGAATGGAATCTAGAGAAAAGAAAAGACCTGAGAGGAAACAACTGAGATAACTTCAAACTCTGGGATCACATGGTAGAGTATCACATGGTGAGGAGGGCTGGCAGATGAGCTAGGAGTCATGGGGATTCCATAGAGCCTTAGGAATGGGTGGATAAGTGAGGCAAAGGGAGAGAAGAGCAGTGGGCTGAATGTGGGGAGACCAGAATTAGTGACTTTGAGAAATGGTGCTGAGAATTGATGGATCATAGGGCAGATAGATTATGGAGTCCCTAGATGGTGAAAATTGTTAAGCACTTGGCTGGTACCCAAAAGATTAAAGGTTTGAATCCACCCAGACACATCTCAGAGAAAGACCTGTTGATGTATTCCAAAAAATCAGCCACTGAAAACTCTGGGGGTAACAGTTCTACTGAGACACACGTGGAGTCACAGCAACTCCACAGCAACAGGTTAAAGAAGATTATTGTGGACAGAGGCAAGATGACAAAAGGGTTAGAGAATGCCAAGTGTAGAATATGGGGGGAGGTAAAGAGGATGTGAATGAAGAAGATGTTGACCAAGAGAAAAGGAATTTTTCAAAATTTAGTTTAGTAAATACTTTTAAATCTTTTTAGATGTGATTAAGTGAAAGCTTATAATCCAGGCCAATTTACTATATAAAACCCTGAGCACCCACTTCTCTGCAACTCTGTCTACTCTCCTCACTTTGTGACAGCACGCTCTTCTTTTGCATTCTTTGCTTCCAGTATCCACTTGACCAACACTTGCCTCCCCCTCTCTATTCTCTCCTTTCTCCTCTCCCCTCTAAAAAGAAACAAGTTGGGCAGCCTTATGTGTATATCTATCTATATATAGTAAACCATAAAGTACATGCAAATGGTAAAGTACACACGCTCCCGACGTCACTCTGTGTCCCTTAGTCCAGTCCAGTCTGTTTCTGAAGTGTTGGCTTCAGTACTGGTTTCAGCTGTGGCCTGGTGGCAAGTCCAGGGGCCATGTTCTCAAGGGACCCTCTAGGTCAAATCTGGTCAGACAGAAACTTTTTAAAGAAGAAAATAAGTAGCATGGGCAATGAGGAGAAACAAAAAATTTCATCTGGTGAGTATGACAAGGAACAGAAGACAGGACTGCAGAGCCAGGACTCAGTATACAACAAGCTTATGGTGTGGAGTTGGAAACTGAGGCATACAGAGCCCACATTTTAAAGAGCAGGAAAAAGTTGAACTAGAGAATTAACACTAAGAATTAACTTATTTGTTGGGGGTTCTGGAGGAAGCAGAGATTAAGTTTTCTCCCAAATACCCAAAGACATCTGGAAGGACATGGTGACCCACTTCACCTTCTTGTGTTAAATACTGCTGGCTTACTCATGCTTCTGAACAAAAGACAGATTGTATATCTTTGGAGACACACTCTCTAGAATTCTCTAGCTACTTGCCTAGAGAGGGCTGTGAGAAATGGGAGCTAGAGGAAATCAGCAAAGAAGAATTCTATCTCCAGATTATTTCCAACACTCCCTTAGGGGGCTGACTTCTCTGCACATTCCACTGTGATTTCAGTTGGCCTCCGGAGCCCTAGCCTGTTGTCTGGATAGAATGAATCTAGGTATATTTGGGGCAGTTTTGAGAGCCTGGCCAAGTAGATCAGGCTGGACTTGGAATGGCTTCTGAAATTTGGATGGAGTAAGTAATGGAAAGTTTGCTGTATGTGTGCTGTCCTCTGCCTTCACTGTAAGGTTGAATTATTACCTGAATTATATCTCTTTTCCCTTCTTAGAGGATGGGAGAAGGGATGGGGATGGATGAACAATCTTCAGTCAGACTTCTGGTACTAGACCCACTCTACAGCACTAGCAGTTCAGAACTCTATACCCCTTATGAAACTGAAGGGCTCTTGCTCTGTAAGTGTGTTCCTTTTGCCCTTCCCTAAAGGCGTAGTGGTGGCATAGTGGTCAAAAGTTACATCTGTTAATGAAAGTGTTGGCAGTTTGAATCTGCCAGGCACTCACTGAAAACTCTAGAGAGGGCTGTGAAAAATGGGAGCTAGAGGAAATCAGCAAAGAAGAATTCTGTCTCCAGATTATTTCCAACACTCCCTTAGGGGGCTGACTTCTCTGCACATTCCACTGTGATTTCAGTTGTCCTCCGGAGCCCTAGCCTGTTGTCTGGATAGAATGAATCTAGGTATATTTGGGGCACTCTGTGCTATAGGGTTGCTATGAGTTGAAACTGACTTGATGACACTTTTTTTTTTTCTTCTTTGTTATAGGGTAGACAGTTACAAACTCATGGTTCTGTAGAGTGGCTCTAGTAACATACGAAGTCCTGACATTGCCAAGCACTTCTTCTAGCTCTCTTGGAAAGTGGTGACAGGAGGCTCTCAAGTGGGCTAATTCCTAGAGGATGAGGCAGTAAGTGGTAGCTGGTGCTGACAGAGACAGCACCATCAAGAGAGTATGAATAGATATGAATTAGTAAGGTTTAAGAGTCCCTGGGTAATGTCAATGGTTAATGTACTTGGCTGCTAGCTAAATGGTTGGAGGCTCCAGTCCACCCAGAGATACTTCAGAATAAAGGCCTGGCAATATATTTCCCCAAAATCAACCATTGGAAACTCTATGGAGCACAGTTCTGTGATGCATAGGGAGTTACCATGAGTCAGAACTGACTCAACAACAACTTTGAATAAAGGGCATCGTAGGGGTTGGGAGATGAAACTACAGAGTGTAAGGGCTGTGTTAACCATACAATTTTTACACTGTCTTACTGTGTGTAATATCACTTAGCATTTAAAACATGGGCTACCAGTTATTGTCTGTATGTTTAGGGAAGCTGTGAACAAGACTGGGAATGGACTTGGGATTTAAGGGTATTTGTTTCTGGTCCAAAAGGAAAATTTTTTGGCGTTTATCTATGTATCCCAGCAACACTTCATGAATGAAATAATATATGAGCATCATCAGTTTGTCTGTAGGGTCAAAGACTGCTTTTCAATTAGCAGCATGAGTAATGTTTGAGTCACAGATCTTTGGAGAGTTAAATCAGTGCAAATTTTTTTTTTGGAAGAGAAATGTACTTTTCTGCTAAGGGGTTTACATAAACACAAATGACATATACCTAGCTGAAAAGAAGAAGAAAAAGTACTATCTTCAATCATTTTGAGTGGCTTCACCTCATCTTTTCCGCACCTTTGAAAACATCACTGTCTTGGAATGTTCTCCTCTTTCATTTAAAAAGTAAAACTAAAAACCTATTTTAAAGACTTCATTCACACTTGCCTACCCCCCCCTTCCCCCCCAAAAAGACTATTGAAAATCCTGTGGAGCACAGCTCTGCTCTGACATACATAAAGTCACCATGAGTAAGAATGAACTCTGATGGTAAATGGTGGTGAATAGACATGGGGACATTGGAGGGACTGGGAGATGAGAGCCTAAGGGTTGTATCAGCCAGACGTCTATCTCACTGTCTTACTTCATTTAATGATCTGATTCATGGATGATAAAGCAAAATGAGAGATGCCAGAGATCTGTTTTGAAGATAATTCTTTGTACTGTTCAGGAGTATTGTTGTTGATACAGATTATAAGCATATGGGACCTGAGAAGATACTAGGCATGGGGTTGTTTGCTAGAATAGAAGGTTTCAATTGTTGATGGGTGGAAGATGAAGAACAGGTATGAAAAGGAAGAAAGAAGCCTAGGCAATAAAGTTGAGGATCATAGCTTATGGGACAGAGATGGAAAGGGGACAGATCTCTTTGTACCCTGAAATTTCAGCTAGAGTTCATCTTCATCAATGGCATTATTGTATATTATTGCCCACACTTTGTAAATGAAGAAACTGAGTAGAAGAGAAATTATGTAATTTTCTCAAGATCTCAACGCAAGTAACTGCTATAGTTTGAAGCTAGTTATTTCTGCTTCCGGAACCACATTCTGTGCAACTTTTGAAAATTGCTCCCTCATATAGTGGGCAATGTGATTGATTTATTCGTGTCTCCTGCGTCTCTCGTAGTAGTTCCTGCACTGAAAATGACCTGTGTGATCCTTGAGAGTGGAACCATGTCATTACCTCTCAATTTGTGTTCCCAGCACCAAATGAGAATATTGCAAAGCATGACAAAGCTCCTGAGGGAGCTGGAAAGCTGCATTTCTTTCATTCAGGTGGTGAAGAACATACAGTGTCCTAAGAGGTAGTGATGTTTGGGGGCAAATTTAGGATACTGATAGATCTCTTGAGCATAGGATAGTATTGTTATGATGAGAAAATGATATGACTGTGTATATGCATGAGAACACTGACTAATTCTGGTAGACAGTGTTTTGAGCATCTTTCCCTGTGTCAGTGTATTTCATTGCTGGCTTATGAGGTTAAGCTTTCTGTTTTATAGGCCACATTAATGCCTTGACTAGCACCTTACCATCAGCCACTCAACATAATACAGCCTCTGGATCAGCATTCAGTTCTTTGGTCAGGTGCTTGGAATCTTCTAGATTAAGTGTGTTAAGAAGTACTCATCACGTGCCTCCTTGTTGTAGATTTATAATTTATACAACCGTTTCTACTCTTCTGAACTCTCTCTAGGTCCTAGATGGAAGGAAAACTTGGTGGAATAGCTGCTTTTCCCCAGACGTTAGAAGGAGTCTTTGCATTGCATCTCAACCTGACTGGAATCACCTTGGTCCCATTCTGTATCAAGTCTCATTCTCAAGGTCAGGTAAATGGGGAAGGAAGTCTGCAGTTGTAATTGGAGTTGTAGTCTTTGGTTTAGAGGAGACTCTGAATTCTAATCTGAGCACTTCCTTTTGTCAGCCCTCTCTTCGAGTGACCATCACTTGGCCTCAAAGGTTGTAAAGAACTATCTTGAGTTTTGATTGGAGTCTGTTAACAGTGTCCAGAGCTGTGGGACATGGAAGCCCACGCAGTGAGGAAGGAGGAGATGAGTCTGGAGTTTGCCTTTTGCTTTTATTGTAACCTACTAAGAGGGAGTGAGGTGGCAGACACTGAATCAGAGCCTTTAAATCAATGCCAATTGTCCCATGATGTATCTGGGAACAAAATAGGAGAAAAAATGAGCTGAAGTAAAAGTAAGAAGAATTTAGATTAGATGTTCAGCAGAACTGGCATAGTGGAAATTACAACCGACAGTGAACTGAATTTTCTAGGAGACTCAAAAAGAAAAAAAGAACCATTTTCTTTGCTTTGGGCTGGACAGGGAGACCTTTATATATGTTTATGAAGCAAGGCTCAATATCATTGTCCTAGGATGCCTCTAGCAAGGTCAGGCAATTGAGATATCTTCATTCCCTGTATTAGGAAGCCCTGCAAAGAGAGAAGGACAAGGGCTTGGGGCTGGGAAGGTGGGGGAGGGGAAGCAGATATTGATGAAGGGTTGCGTGAGGACCATCTGTATTTCATCAGTGAATTGCCGCTCTCACCCCTCCTCCCTATAGGTACACACATGCACACACATTCACGCTCAGACATACACGTACATTCAGCTCCGTTCTATCTCCACTCCTATCCTTAATTCTAGTGAAGATGCTCAAGGAACAGCAGATCAAACTCTCAGTACCTCCCTCTGGCTCAAAAAATACAGCTCTAAATACAGAAACCTGGCCAGTTTACTGGAGCCTAGCTTCCACGATATTTTCTGCTGCTGTTCACTTTCAAACAGTTTCTTTAGGAAAACAGCTCCTTTGTCTGTGGCATGAAGGGTGTTCCTGAATCCGTCAGCTTTACACAGCCCCGTGTGAGACTAGCTGGACTGGGATGAAACCAAACTGAAGAAATAGGGGTGGAGGTAGTAAAGATTTTGGCTTCTTCAGCCGGGCTGGGCGTGCTCTGCTTAATTAACATGAGAATGGAGAAGCTTTCCCTGTATCCACCCTCCGGGATGGAGGGGAAAGGAGAGCAAAGTCTCTAGTTCTGTCCTTCTCTATTAGGGATTCTGGGGTTGTGAAAACGATCGCTGTCACTTTCCTCCAATCCTCTGAGGACCCGGGGATCCAGGATAGAGAGAAAAGCTTTGATGGAGCCGGCTGGTGGATCTCCACTCCAGATTTTCCAGCTGTCCCTGTCCCCCCACCGCTCAGAGAGCAGGATGCTGAGATGGCTCGGTGATGCAGAAGGTATGTGCTTTTTCAGTTCTGGTGCTGATGCTGTGTGTGTGGTGAGGTCTCTGTGGCGCAATGGACGAGCGCGCTGGACTTCTAATCCAGAGGTTCCGGGTTCGAGTCCCGGCAGAGATGGTCACCCGGCAGGTGCCTCTTTTATTTTACATGCTGTCATTGTTAGCTTGATAATTATATTTATTCCTCCCTGGAGGCTTTGGGGGAGAGAAAGGAAACCGCTTTCCTCGAAAATCTTGAGCCTTCTCTCATTTTACTTCCCCACTGACTTCATTCTTTCTCTCCTTTTCCTTTACTGGTTTTCATTGTCTAAACGGAGGCTCCTATGCCTGCTGCATCTCTCTGCTCAGTCCCACTGATTTAGCCTTTGAATCTTTTCTTCCTAGGGGATAACTGACTGAGACGCCAGGTCAAAAGTGTTGGACCCACTCCCACCTTTTACCTCTGAAAAGACAAAAAGGTACATTCTCCCAGTGTTCAGTGCCAATGGCTAAATGTCCAGTTGTCCTCTAAGATTACACCTACCTTGAGCAATGTGTTCTTTTTAGGGTCAGGAGATGGGATCGTGCAGAAGATAGTTCTTTTCGCTCTTTGTCAGCTATACTTTTGCTTCCTGAGCCATTTTATGCTAAAGCTCCTCAGTCACTTCCTCATCCCCAAAATGAAGTGTAATAGTTGCTCTTCCTCCCCCGTGGAATAAACCACAGGGCGATACACTAATTACCAGCAAGAAGTTGGACGAGCTTATCTCCAGAAACTCAAAAGTCCTGGTCTTATACTGAAGTGTTCTTCACTGTGAAAAGTTTATAACCTTTCCTGTTTGCTGGGCCAGCTTAGGGACATTGTTTTTCTAATTTCCATACCCTTACCCTGCTCTCATCTTGCAGTCACTTCTGCTGTCTTTCTCTGTCTCCTCTAATGGGCCACATTCAGCCAAACTGGGAGTTTGGTCAGATAGGGACGTAGTTTGGATTGCTGTTCTTGGCCAATCTGGCTCTCTTCCTTGCATATTGCTGCCTCCAGCCTATTGAGTCTGGAGGAGTCACCCTTTCCAGGAACTGACCTCCAGCGCAGGTGAACCCAGGCAGCTTGAGAAGCATACATGTACCTCTTTCCCTATTGCTGGGGGCGGTTTGCATCTCTCCCACGTGGGGCTCTGGACTGTTCATCACTAGACACAGACATACGAGTTCCGTGGAAGCTGGTAGGGGGTAAGTGACAGTGTGGGAATTCACATATGGGTTTAACCAAACTATGCCAAGAGATGGACAATAATACCTCATGCTGAGAGAAAGACTCTGGTGAGAAATTTATATATTTTTTCTCTCTAGGATATGAAGTAAATGTGTGTAGCAGATTGAAATTCTGAAACTCTTTTGAAGTAATAAGTTATCATAAAGTAACTTCAAATCTTTGATAAGAGCCAACATGGCTTTACTTTTCTTTGGTACCTTGGAAGAGAGTCAACTCAAATATTAACCCTCTCCCACTGGACTTGTGGCTATGCCCTTTGGGGATGTTGGTGTGGACCAGAAACTGCTGGGAAGCCTTTCCTCGAGCATTTCCTTTCTTGTTAACCACCGGGCTGATCCTAGATGTTACTGCTTTAAACAGTGGCCTGAGAGGAAAATGGGTGGGGGTGGAGGGGTAGGGGAGAAAGGAAGGCTTGTGGAGCTGTAGGAGGAAGGATGTCATAGTTTTTAACCATAATCTAGGATACTCCAACTTTCTAATTCCTCTGCATTCTATTGTGATGGGGCTGCTCAACAGGAACAGGTCTAAGAAAACAGGGAAGTTGTCCCTGTATCACCGTGAAAGAACAGGGCCAGGGGATAGGTCTGTTCTGGTTTGTTCTAAGGTTTGCTTGTTTCTAGAGGTTTTCTAATAATAATGATCAACCTTCATAGAAATTGGGGGACTTGGAATCAGTATATGCGTGTCCAAGAAAGAACTGAAGTGGAATTTGGTCTGATATTTTATTGAAGTTTAATGTAGCCAATTCCTTATTTGAAGTCCTAAGCCAGTGAGCACCCAAACCCATACATAATCCCTCAGGCCCAATTTTAGCCATTTTTATTTATTTCCATTTTGTAACTTGCAGTCAGAAGACTTTGGTAAGTTGCAGCTTTACAAAGTTGCTAAAGCTCTTTGTACTTTAATTTGCCTGTTAGTAAAAATAGAGTTATGTTATCTGTACTAAAAATGTGAAAATGGATAAGAAAGTTCATTTTACAGTTCTAGCAAATATGTAGAGTTCCTAGGTGGTACAGTTAATGTGCTTGACTGCTAACCCAGAGGTTGAAGGTTTGAGCCTACCCAGAGGTACCTAAGAAGGAAAGCCTGGTGACCAATTTCTGAAAATCAGCCTTAAAAAACCCCACAGAACACAGTTCTGCTCTGACATACGTGGAGACACCAGGAATGAGAATCAACTCAGTAGCAACTAGTTTTTGTTTAAGAAATATGTAGGTTGATGATGTTAGTTTTCTAGTTGCTTTCTTCTCTCTCCCATGTGAGAAAAGTGTCTGGCCAAAAAGTGGAGAATGAAAGAAGAAGACAGAGGAGGTCTAAATAATAAGGTGCTGCCTGGAACATCCCAGGGTGGTTGTGTACTATCCACTGGGGCTTGGTGCTGACCTGTGATACCCTAAGGAAGAAGACAGATTGGATTTTTCTGGCTGACAGAGTCCTTCCCAGAGCAGAGTTCTTCCATGCCTTAGATAAGTGTGAGCCCAGCCAGGTAGGTAGAGAATCCTACCAACTACATTTAGGGGAACTTGAAGTCTCCACCTTTTCTAATATCACTCAGCCTTCAGTTTCCTTAGTCTCTGAGGGATGGAGTTTAGGGGACTTGACCAAGGATCTCACCATGACTAGGGAAAAGATCTTCCACACTGGTAAAAAAATTCCTCTGCATGTGATAACACTTTTTTTTCTTAATACATGAAAGTTAACACCTATTTTATGAACATCATAATTACTGTTTTTTAAACATACTCTTAGAACATAAAATGGAATTTTTTTTTTAAGTCATTTCACTGTAAGACTGAACTGCTTGAGAGGTGTTAAGGCTGATCCTTAATTGTAAAGTATGTAGACAGGATATGTCTTATTTATTATTGTATTCTCAGTCCCTGAAATATGGTAGACATTTGATGGATGTATTTGAAAGAATTAATGCTGGCTTAGATTGGCTATAAATTATGTAGATAGGAAAAAGAAAAAGACGTAGCTCCTGGGAGAGCAGGAAGGATGGCAGTATCTTCATACATTAATTCATTGGTTCAACTATTTGTCAAATGCCTGCTTTGTGACATCTTCCGTGTTCTAGGCACCAGAATTCAAAATAGCTGTCCTCACCCTCCTCTTGGAATGTGTACTCCAGTGGCGGAGACAAATGATAGACAGTTAAATAAATATTATGGTACGGCTTTAAGTAAAGATGCAGGCTGTAAAAGGATTTAGATGATGATAAGGGAGTAGAGGATGATAGGAAAAGTAGTCACAGAAGACGTCTCACAGAAGGTGGCATTTGGGTGAAGATTTGAGTGACGCAAGGGAGGTTTATGTGATCCCAGACAGAGAATACTGCAAGAGAAGAGACCCTGAGGTAGGCACAAGCCCAGTGACTTTCAGGAAACACAATGTGGCTGCAGGGGAGAGATGAGGGACAGAATGGCATGAAATCAAGTTAAGGGACTAACTGGGGGCATGTTACATGGAAAAGATCTCAACACTATGTGTCTAACACCCTGTTTGTATGTTAAGGCTGGAATCTTATTTTACCTTTTCATTCCTGCAATGAAATTCATAGGTAATATCATCATCCTAGGTACATAATTAAAACAAATCAATGTAATATTTTCATTGCAAGATATTACATTCAAAGAACTTAATTGATAAGAAAATAATGCATATTTTAATATGTAATGTTACCTTAGCAGTCTGGTAGCTGCATGTAGAAGCACCTTGAATGCAACGACTGTGTGTATAGGCCAATATTTTATGATATCCCAAACTGGTGAACACTTTATGCATTTTTGATCAAAACAAAGTAAATCTTCTTGCAAAGTACACAGTGCTTTGCATTCCTGGAAAACTTAGCCAGTTTTAAAGCATGCAGAAATGAGTTAGAATCTAGAGTCAGATACTTACAAGTAAATTTTCAGTAGGTCATTCAATCAAAGTGCATATGGTATAGGACAATTCTTTGTGTGGGATTCTCCTGAGTATTGCAGGACATCTAAATCTCAAATATCCTCTCTCGAAAAACCTAGCATATAGAGATAGATAGCTGTCATCAAGGTGACTTTGAATTGTGGTGACTTTATGTACAACTGAATCAAACACTGGCTGATTGCGCAACATCCTCATGATTGTTGGTGTGCATGCTCCTTATTGTGGTTATTGTCCCAATTTATCCCACCAAGGATCTTCCTCACCCTTGCTGGCCCTCCCCTTCACCAAACATGGTGTCCGCCTCCACCACTGATACCTCCTGATGGCTTGTCCCAACCAGGCAAGTCAGGCAACATTCTGTTGTGATCCATAGGGTTATTATTGGATAAGTTTTGGAAGTAGATGTCCAGGCCTTTCTTCCTACACTGTCTTAGTCTGGAGGCTCTGCTGAAACTTCCATCGTGGGTAACCTTGCTGGTGTTTGAAATGCCGGTGACATAGCTTCTGGCATCATAGCAACATGTAAACCACCACATTATGACAAACCAATCAGTGGATGGTGGACTAAAGCTAGCAGCAGCCCTCAATCATTATGGCAGTAGACAGCCCTCCAGTGAATTTTCAGAGTACTTCCTGGAGGCTGGTTCTTGAAGGCCCCCTGGCAAGCACTGACATAGGTTCTTATAGACTAGGCTTTCCAGTGCATTACTAAAAATAATTGATGAGTTTGAGCAGAGCAGTGGCAAGATCTGGAATCTGGTTTATATATTAAAAGGCAAATTTTGTCTGTTGATTCAGAATAGACCATGAGATGTCAGGAGTAAGTTTTCAGGCCTTTTAAACTGTGGCCGCACAGAAACAGCAGAGCACAGCACTGTGGTTCCAAGTGGAGGTGTGGGTATCACCGGAGGTGGAGGGTTTTTGTATCAGTGTCCACCTAAATAAGTGAATTGTCATCTCTCCGGCATGAGCCCAGCTGGGATCACTTATATTTTGTCAGGTACCTACTTATTTTTATTTATTGTCATTACAATAGTTGTTAACTACTACTGAAAATGTTCATTTGCTTGTATTTAAAAGCTGTAGCAAGTAGAGCTTACTTCTTGAAACACTATAATAGTATTTATGCCCTTAATACCCAAACCCATTGCTGTCAAGTCAATGTAACTCATTAGCAAACCTGTGGGACAGCATAGAACTGTGCCATAGTGTTCCCAAAGAGCAGCTAATGAATTCAAACTGCTGACTTTTTGCTGACTTTAGCAGCCAAGCTCTTAACTACTGCACCACTGGGGCTCCATACCCTCAGTTGTTCTTGTTATATGCTTTCAAGTCAGTTCTAACTCATAGTGACTGTAATGGATTCAGTTGTGTTTCCCCCAAATATCTGTCAGCTTAGCTAATGCTGATGCATGACTAGCCAATGTTTTATTCTGTTGTACATAAAGTCACCGTGAGTCAAAGTCAACTTGATGACAGCTATCTATCTCTATCTACAAGGTTTTGTGAGGGAGGATATTTGAGATTTGGATGTCCTGCTGTACTGAGGAGAATCCCACACAAAGAAGTATTGCCCTATAGCATATGTACTTTTATTGAATGACCTACTGAAAATTTACCTACTGAAAATGGTTTCTGATGACCAATATGGAATGACTGTCTAACATTTTTTCATCCTATGTGATTTCCGTATGTGTTGTCAAGCCTATCACTTGCTAAAATGAGATAGATAAGTTGTTAGTTATACTGACGAGATATACAATTAGATAGTGCCTTAAGCCAGTCTTTTTTGAGATATGAAAGTGTGATGCAAGCAGAGTGACGTGGAACCTCATATCACCAAGGAACCAGTGCCAAAAGCAGAACACATCTTTCGGACATGGTGTTCCTGCCGAGAGGAGCTCCTGGACCAAGGGAAGATTGATGACATGGGCCATTCTCCAGAGCCATCAAAGAAAGCTTTCTTTGGCACTTGTAGCCCACTAGACTGTGATAGAACATCTTTCTCTTTGTTAAAGCCATATGCTTGTGGTATTTCTGTTATAACAGTACTAAATGACTAACTGATATTAGAGGATAGAGTAGAGTTGACCCTATAGGGTTTCCAAAGAGCAGCTGGTAGATTTGAACTGTTGACCTTTTGGTTAGCACCTGAGCTGTTAACCACTGTGCCACTAGGGCTTACTTAAAAAAAGAAGAAAAAAGAGGAAGAGAAAACCATTGCTTTCCAGTTGATTCCGACTCATAGTAACCCTGAATATAACTATCTGATAGGGTTTCTAAGGAGCACCTAGTGGTTAGCTGACCTTTGGTTACCAGCCATAAACCTTACCAACTATGCCACCAGGGTTTCTGTAATAGTTGTAGTTATGGGCTTAGTGGTTTCAATAAATTATAATAGAAAAGAATGTCTTTGGACTTCTGTATGTCCTTCTTGGAGCCTTGAATTCTTATTGTTGCTATGTGCCTTTGAGTCAGTTTCAACTTGTAGTAATTCTATAGGACCAAGTAGAACTTCCCTATAGGGTTTCTAGGGAGCAGGCAGTAGATTCAAACTGCTGACCTTTTGGTTAGCAGTCAACCTCTTAGCCACTGCTCCGTCAGGGCTCCTGTAGGGTTATTATCAATTGGAATCAACTTGAAAACAATAGTCAGTTTACTACGTGCTAAAAGCAGTAGTCCCTTCGTAGTGCACATGGTTAAGAGTCTGCCCAGCGGTGCCTTGGAAGAAGGACCTAGATATCTACTTCCAAAAAAAATTTGTCTTTGAAAATGCAATGAAATACAATGGCAAACTAAAAGGGACAGGGGTTATCACACAAATGAGTGCAAAATTGCAAGTGTGAATGAAGGAGAGGCCCATGGAGCAAAACAACTCTATGGCAGGGGAATTGACCTATCTAGGGAGGTCGAGGAAAGATTCCCCTAGAAAGCATCTCTTGACTTGAATGAGAAAGGTCAGTAGGAAGTAAGTAGGCAAAGAATGAAAGAAAGAACTTTCTAAACAGAGAAAATAGCATACCAGAGGTCTTGTGGTGGGAAGGAATATGCCAAGTATGAGGACTGAAGAACTAGTGTGGTTTGGTTGCAGACAGTAAGGGAGCATGTGTCTCAAAAGGAAGCTGGCAAGAATCAGGAGGCAGACCTCATGGGGCCTTGTTGTCCCTGTAAGGTCTTCTGTTCCTTATCCTAAAAGCAATAGGAAATCACTGATGGGTTTTAAGTCAAAGAAGAACATGATCAGATTTGCATTTTGAAAATGCTCCAGCTGCTGCACAGAGAACAGAGTGGAAGGATGCCAGGATAGATGTTGCAAACAGATTAGGAGTTACACCAGTTGTTGCAAGAGGTGACTGGATTAACGGGGTGATAGTGGTGTTGTTAGTGGTGGTGGAGATAGAGAGAAGATGGGCTCAAGAGACATTTATGAGCTAAAATATGCAGGATTTCATGATGGATTGAAAATAGTACAAAGGAAAGCATATTGTCAAAGACAGTGTCAAGATTTCTGACATGAATACCATTCACTAAGTTGGGATGGATATATTGGAAGAAGACCAAGCTAATGGGAGAAGATCTTGAGTTCAGTTATGACCCCTGGCTTTGAGGTACTTTGAGATAGAGAAGATGTCAAGTAGATATGAAGTTAAAAACTAGGTTAGAGTCTGAACTGACCACTTAATTTGGGAATCATCTGCATGTTATAAGTATTTGAAGCTAAAAGTATGAATGAGATCACCTATGACAAAATATTACAGGAGGAAGAGCCTAATGAATGAACCAGGAGGAAGAGCCTAAGAATGAACCTGGAGGAGGTATGAACCAGGAGAAGCTCTTAATATTTAAATGTAGAATAGAGATGGAGTTTGAGAGGTAGTCAGAAAGAAGGAAACCAGATTATTAAAATTTCAGAAACCACAGGAAGAGAGTATTTGAGGACTAGTTGAGAGTATCACACGCTACTGAGAAGTTGTCTGAGCTGCTGTAACAGAAATACTACAAATGAATTGTTTTAACAAAGAAGAATTTATTTGCTTACAGAAAAGTAGCCTGAAAGTCCAAATTCTGGGTGCTAGCTCCAGGGGAATGCAGTCTTTGTTGGCACTGGAAGAAGGTCCTTGTCATTAATCTTCCCCTGGACTGGGAGCTTCTGAGGTACAGGGACCCTGGCTGCAAAGGACATGCTATGTCCTGGCACTGCTTTCTTAGCAGTATGAGGTCCCCAAATCTCTGCTTGCTTTCCTTTCCTTCTTATACCAAGAGATTGTTTCAAGGTACAGTGCCATCTTACATAGTGAGTCTTGCCCTGTCAACACTACTGCTGTCCATCCGCTGTCATTAACATAATAAGAGGCAGGCTTGACAACACATGGGAGCATCACACAATACAGGGAATCATGGCCTAGCCAAGTAGCTACACAGGTTTTTGAGAGAACACAATTCAGTCCATGGCAGAAGTCAAGAACAATGATAGATAAAATATATCTATTAGATTCAGTAACATGGAAATCAATGATGAGATCTGTCAGCGTAAGAAACAAGATTGTTGACTATAGATGGAGAAGGAGAAGGGAAAGGGGAGGAGGATGGAGAAGGAGAAGAGAAAGGGGAGGAGGATGGGGAGGGGAAGAGAATGGAGAGGGGAAGGGGGAGGGAAGGAAGGGAAGGGAGAAGGGAAGAAGATGGGGGATGTGCACGCAGACTGCTCTTAGAACTATGGGTAAGTTCCCTGCGTAGTACAAATGGTTTGTGCTGACTACTGACCTGAAGGTTGGTGGTTCAAAACTACCCAGTGGCATTGTGAAAAAAAGGCCTGGTGATCTGCTTCCATAAATATTACAGCCAATAAAAAGCTGTGGAGTGGTTTTGCCCTGTCACATGGAGACACTATGAGTCAGAATCAACTTGACAGTACTGGGTTTAGTTACTGATTTAGAAGTTTGACTGAGAAAGGATGGAGACAGGGTGATGGGCTAGAAGACATGAGGAGGCAAACGAGCACCTGTTTTTATTTGCTTCATTGTTTTAAAACATACTATGAAAAAATTGAATATAAACAGAATTAGAATAGTACTGTGAACACTCATTTGCTCATCACCCAATTTCAACAACGATCAATTTACGGTCAGACCTGATTCATCTACACTTCCACCCATTTTATTTTGTTTTAGTTTATTTAATGTGAGAGACAAGATTATTTAAAAGCTCACCATAAGAAAATCATTGAGGGGGAAAATTTGAATACTTAAGAGAGAGGAAAAGCATAACTAAAAGCCCAAGATTCCTGAAGAGATGGGAGGCGGAATAAGATAGAGTATGTGGAATTCTCTTTAATGAGAGCAGGGGCAGCTCTTCCACTGCTACAGGAGGGCAGAAGGGTAGAATGGACAGATGTTGGCAGATACGGATTTGTATGCTTGCTATCTGGAAGATAAGAACATTTCATTTGATGGCTTTTTTTTTTTTTTCCTTAAACAGGTAGCCATGTTTTTGTTACAAAATTATTGGGAAAACCAAGAAATGTATGTTTAAAGAGAGCATAAAAAGTTGAATTAGTTATTGTGGAAAGCGAGAGAATGATAACATGGCAGAGACAAAAAAAACCCAAACTAACAGGTCCTGTCAAGGGCTCATTCGGAGGAGGAGCTTGACGGACTCTGAGAAACAGGTCAGTTTGCATATGTACATATGTATATGATTATTCATTTCTTAGCATCCATGGTATGTTCTATGAAATAGGACTGTAAGTGCTTTGGACCTTGTGCAAGCACGCCTAAGTTGTGAGCAATAGCACTCACTGATTTCCTAACTTCTCTCATTTGATAACCTTTTGTTTCACTTCCAAATAGATATTCTTCCTTTTCCTCTTGCTGCTGCTCTGACAAGCACTAGTTTTGCTGCCTTTGGAAGCATGGTGCACTTCATGATAATGTTTTTGAAAGAAATTAAGCAGAGAGAAAGTGCTGCAACACTTAAGAGACACATGATACATCAGATTGTGTGCTGCTGTCCATGAGCTGAAAGCTACACTGTTATACGGCAAACTTTTTATTTGTAAGTTCACGTTAAAATAACAATACAACATTCAGTACAGTACAAAAATAAGCCAGAAACACGGATGTTTATTATGACTACCGAGACCTATGTATTGTAGGCTATATATATATATACTATACCATTATAGGGAACCCTGGTGGCATAGTGGTTAAGAGATATGGCTACTGACCAAAAGGTCGGCAGTTTGAATCCAGCGGGCACACTTTGGGAACTCTATGGAGCAGTTCTGCTTTTTCCTATAGGGTCACTATGAGTTGGAATGCACTCTGTGGCAATAATTTTTGATTTTGTTTGTATCATTATATTCTTGGCGTTGCAACTACTTTGTATACAAACCTGTTGCCATCTAGTCGATTCCGACTCACAGTGAATCTGTAAGACAAGACAGAACAGCGCCATAGAGTTTCCAAAAGGTACCTGGTTTTCTTTGTATACAAGAGACATGAAATACATCTATTGGGTGCGGGAAGCTGTTGCATTTGCTATGTTTGGTGACGTCCGCAATGTCCCATTCTCCAATCGGGCTTTCTGAACTCGATTATAACCTTATGAGAGCGTAGGCCTATATATGGTAGGACATTACCCAAACAGACATTATGTGGTGCGTGCTGTAAGTCCAGTTTATTAATGTGTGGAGTATTGCTGCTACTCTCTTTCTTGTTGTAGGAAATGTCTCTGAACACAGTGTGTGTGTGTGTGTGTGTGTGTGTGTGTTTTGCAGAAGGTGTGGATTCTACAATCCTGTGTAATCAGAATATATGCAGATATGTATGTTGTAAGCGGGACTGCTTTTAGCAGTAAAATACAGGTGTGTCTGACTCCCCTGTGGATTGTTTGGCATTACTTGTTTCAGAGCGCCACCTACTGGATATAGCAAGCTCAACATCATCAGCCAGTTTTTCTAGTACACATCTTAAAATGTTTTTATGCTTTGACAAGTCAGTGTTCAGTGCACAGCACTTCCCATACGTGAACCTTGAGTTTCATATTTCAGATACTCTTTAACTTTATATATCTGTGGATAAAAGCAGGCATGCTAAAATATGTTCTTTTCCAATATTTGCTTTTGTTTTTTTTTTGTCAAACACATGTGTTCCTATTGTAACACAGTGTTTGTCTGCAATCCTCATCTTCCACCTACAGAAGAAAGAAAGGAAATAAGGTATCTTATTTTTATCTGAATTGGCATGAATTAGACAGAGGTTACTGGTTAAAGGTGTAGCTAGTCCACATGACATAGAGACCAACTTTGTCCCAATTAAGAGAAGTTTTATTTGTGAAGGTTGGAATTTGTTGCTCACTCCTTTCCCATGTCCAATTCTTCTCCTATAGATTTTTTAACCAAATAAAGAAAAAAAATGTTCATAGTTTCTAGTCTTACAACTCACTAATCTGCTATAAATGACTGAAGAAAAGTCTGAAAAGTCTAAGATGTTACCTTGAAGACTAACGTGTGACTGACCCAAGACTCAGTGTTTTTTTGTTTTTGGTTTTTTCTTTTTCTTTTTTAACTTACTGTGACTGCTTGAAAGTATATAATCCAAGACTTGGTGTTTTTAATTGCCTAATATGCATGCAAAATCTGGGCATTGAATAAGGAATACTGAAGAATTGGTAACTTTGAATTGTGGTGTTGGCAAAGCATATTGACTGTATACCATAGACTGCCAAAAGAATGAACAAATCCTCTTGGAAGTACAGCCAGAATGCTCCTTAGAAGCAAGGATGATAAGCTTTCAGCTCACATACTTTGGACATGTTATCAGAAGGGATCAGTTCCTGGTGAAGGACACCATGCTTGGTAAGGTCGAGGGTCAGTGAAAAAGAAGAAAACTCTCAGTTAGATGGATTTCACAGCGGTGGCGACAATAGGCTCAAGCACAATGCTTGTGAGGATGGCACAAACCGGACAGTGTCTCACTCTGTTGTACATAGTATCAGCATGCATCAGGAGGGATGCTATGGCACCTAGCAACAACAGCAACAACATCCTCACCTGAGCCTAGATTCCCTGGGCATCACCAGCAGTTAGCTTGCTCAGCTGCTAACCAACAAACTGGTGGTTCCAATCTACTCAGAGTCACCTCAGAAGAAAACCTCTATGACTACTTCTGAAAAATCAGCTGCTAAAAACTGCAGAACACAGCTCTGCTCTGACACATACATGTTCTCTAGGAGTCAGAATTTAGTTGATAGCAACTGGTTTTGTTTTGTTTTTATAAGCTGGACACAGGGATGTTAAAACCATTTTTCTGAGGTCTTTATGTCACACCACCAAACTGCCCCCAACTTCTAAATTTCTGTTAAATAATTTATTTCCTTCATATCTATGTATAATATGGGAGGAGTTTCAGGGACAAATCACTCTAGCTGCTTCCTCTTCTATAATTCCATCAATTAATTATGATTGTTTTACATGTATAAGCTGAGTCATGCTTCATACTGAATCTAGAGAAATACAAGTAAGTATGTAGCCATTCCACGAAAAAAAACACCATCCTTTCATTTGCCAGATAAGATTTTAATTTTCTCCTGTGTGTCAGGAACTTTGAGAGGCACTGAAGAAGTTTGGGGATCCTTTTGGCACCATAAGTTTGACAGCTAACTCAAAGGTCTGCAGTTCAGATTCACTCACTGACAATGGTGTTCCTTTTCCTCCCTCCCTCCCTCCCCCACCCCTCCCTCGCTCCCTCCCTCGCTCCCTCCCTCCCTTCCTCCCTCCCTCAGTTCTTCCTTTCTATCCTTCTGTCATTTAAGGAGGTATAGAACAAGACATGCAGACAGAGTTCCAGTCTTTATGGTGCTTGCTGCATAGTATAGGACACAGATGACGTTAACTCATCCCAACAAATTATGATGAGTGCTCTACTTGGGTAAGTGCAGGCAATGTCTGGGGGTATATCTTAGCTATGTAGTGCTGCTGTAGTAGAAATACCACAAGTGGATGACTTTCAAGAACAGAAGTTTGTTTTCTTGTTTCTAGAGGCTAGAAGTTTACATCAGGGTCTTGCCTGTGTTGATTCCTTTCTTGTGTATAGCTCTAGGAAGTCCTTGCCTCATTGGCACCTCTTTTCCATGATTTTGCTTTCATTCCTTGCCTATACAGCCCTTTATAGACTTCAGATGTGAACTGGTTTAGGATTCACCCTGTACTGGTATGACCACAACTGACTGATTGATTATATTATCTTACATTGCATTATGGATGATGACCATGCTACATTTTAGTAACAGCATCTGAATGTCAGAAAGTCATAGAAGTCCTCCTGGAAGAGGTGCTATTAAGCTTGAAAGGAAGAGATATTCCAGGAAGATATTCCAGGAAGGCTTTGAGGCTGAAACAAAATGCCAGTGGCCACACTGGGAAGCAGCTTGGAGTGGTAAACCTTTTAGAGAAGTTCAGATTTTATCATAAGGGCAAATACTGGCTAGTTTGCCTGTGGGGTGGGACAGTGACTGCTTGACTACTATTTTGAAAAAATTTTTCCAGCTGGAATGTGGGGAAGGACTGGAGAAAGCCAAGTTGGAGACCAGTTTGAAAGAATATGTGACATGGCACTGGCTTATATTAAAGTAGTGGGGATAGTGAGGAGTGAGTGAATCTGGGATATGCTTAGGATACAAGATGGATAGGACTTGGTGGATATTGAATGCATAAGATAAGGCAAAGATAAGAGTCCAGGATGACCCTCAGCTTTTTGACTTGAACAAATGAATGACTGGAGGTATTATTTAATGAGACAGAGAACACTCGAAAAGTAGACTGTCCAAGTAGCCAGGGAAAATTAGTATTTCCATACTAAACAAAACAAAACAAAACAAAAACTCATTGCCATTGAATCAACTTCAACTCCTAGCCACCCAGTAGGACAGAATGGAACTGTTCCATAGGGTTTCCAGGGAGTGGTTGGTGAACTGCTATCCTTCCATGCTACACTTGTTGAATTTGAGGTATCTAAAATGTACAAAGGAGTTCCTGAGTGGCACAAACAGTTAGCCAGAAGGATGGTGCTTAGAAACCATCCAGAAGTACCTCAGAAGAAGGTTCTGATGATCTACTTCTAAAACTTAGCCATTAAGAACCCTGTGGAGCAGTTTCCCTTGGACTCACATGGAGCTGCCACGAGCTGGAATGGACTGCATGGCAACTGTTTTTTAAAACATACAAGTGGACATATCTAGGAGGTATCTGGATGTTAAAGCCTGGTACTCCGAAGAGAAGTCTCAGCTGGAGATACAAATTAGAAATCCTTAGACTATTGAGAGTAAATTGATGTCTAGAGAGTGGTTGATAAGTCGTAGAATTTATAACACGAAGAAAGAAGAATGGTAAAGAGGGAACCCTGAGGGGCTTATCATTTGAGGATCTTTGAGAGAAGGTAGAAGCTGGTGACAAGGCTGACCTGAGTGTAGAAGAAAACAAGGAGAGCTGGTGCCAGAACCAAAGAAGCACTTCAGAAAGTAGAAAGTGGCTAACAGTTTCTAGTGGGGCTGGTAAGGGCTAGGGTTTTCTTTTGATTTTAGTCATACGTGTCCTTGTCAAGTGGAGTGACACAGGTAGATTTCAGTGAGCTTAGGAGTGAGTGCAGAGTGAGGAAGTAAAGGCAGGGATTGTGGAAGATAAAATATATGTTTGTGATGAAACACAGTTTAGAGTTGGAGCTTTGTATTCCAAAGAGCGACAGTGTTGCTTGTTTTGTTTGTTTGTTTGGAAAAAGAGTGATTTACAATGTTTAAATGCTCCTAAAAATCATTCCACAGACACAGAAAAGCTGCAGAAACAAGAGAGGGGGTAATCATCCCTAAGAAGTCAACCAAAGATAATAAAATAATTTATTGTGCATTTCTATGTGGAGAAACTGCCCCAGGAGCATTATCTCACTAGTTCTTATACATTATCTCACAGAGACACTGTTATTATCATCACATGAGGCATGGATGGGTTCTTTGAATGACCAAAGCCACATGGTAAGTGGTAGAGCTAGGATTCAAACCTAGGTAGTCTGGAGTGGGTCTTGCAGTATTCACCACAATGCTTTATTGTGGGATTCACAACCTCCCTGGAGACGTAAGTAGGAGGTATTTGCCCTTGCTATTGGAGCTGTAAAGAAAAGGTACAGGACAGGTATGTGTGCAGGTAAGTGTCAGCTCAGCTAGTGTATTTGTTTCCTAAGGCTGCCATACCAAATTACCACAAACCTGATGGCTTGAAAAACAACAAAAATTTATTCTCTCACAATTTAGGAGGTCAGAAGTGCAAAATCAAGGTGTCAACAGGGTCTTTCTCCCCTGAAGGCTGAAGAGGAGGATCCTTCCTTGACTCTTCCAGTCTCTGGTGGCTCCAGATTTCTCTGTTTAGGGAGGTACACTTCCAGCCCTTACCTTTGTCTTCACGTCACCTTCTCGAATCTGTCTCAAATCTCCCTCTGCTTTTCTCTTATAAAGACACTTGTCATTAGATTAAGTGCTCACCCCTTAGTACTTCATCTTGAGATCTTTAACAGGACTTGAACATATGTTTTCAGGGCAATTATTCTGTCTTGTGGTACAGTTGCTAAATGCTTGGCTGCTAACCAAAAGGTTGGTGGTCTGAACCCACCAGCTGCTCCATGGGAGAATGATGTGACAGTCTATTTCTGTAAAGATTACATGCTTGGAAATCCTATGGAGAAGCTCTAGTCTGGCCTACAGGATCAATAAGAGTTGAAATCAACTAGACAACAATGGGTTTGATTTTGGGGTTGGACTCAACCCATTAGATTTAGGAATTTGAGAGACTTCCTGTTTAATGCATTCAACATGCTCCATGAAGTGCAAATGCAATAATTTGCTGATAGTGAGTCTGGATAAAGAGTATTCAGATATGAGGAGAGGGACTAAATCTTAAAGCAATCATTATTGAAATGTGGTGAGTACTAGCTGACTAGGAAACATAGTAGATTTATGGAGCAGCATGGAGAACTCTGGTGGCATTTATTGTGAGTTTACAGTTGTGCGATTTTCTCAATCAACAACCTGGGCACCAAGAGGAAGCTGAGAGTTTACTCCCCACTTACTACAGTTAGTGAGGAAGGATAGTGGGTTTCATGGAAGTGTTATGGGTTGAATTATATCCCCCAGTGCCTGTGAAATTGAACTTATTTGGAAACTACATCTTTAGAGAAGTAATTAGTTAAGTCAGCTTTTGGTCATCCTGAAGTAAGGTGGGCTGCCATCTGATATGACTGGTATCCTTATAAGAAGAGGAGAGGAAACACAGACAAAGAGACACTGAAGATAGCCATCTGAAGACACAGGCAAAGATTAGATTTGTACTGTCGTGAGCCAAAGAATACTTGGGGCTACCAAAAGCTGGAAGAGGCAAGGACAGATCCTTTGCTGTAGGCTTTGGAGGGAGTGTTGCTCCACTGACACCTTGATTTCTCACTTCTGACCTCCAGGACTACGAGAGAATGAATGTACATTGTATAATATATATAAAGGTCTTCCAATAATGGTGTCCTGTCTTTGAACTTGAATAAAACAAGTTGTGTAAATTATACAGTTTTAGTTGTTTTCTTATTTTGAAGTACATTTGATGGCATTATGTGTGGATAAAAATAGCAGATAAATGGCCTCCGCGGCACCTTCCAAATGGGGCCAAAAGTAATTAGTTCTCATAGCCCTTCATCTTTCACCATTGACAGTTGCAGCCTCTCCTCATTCATCTTGCTAAAAATATGGGCCGATGATTCCACCTGACCAAAATTCACACCAAACAGTGATTTTTTGGGATGAAGTGGACGTTCTTGAATCTCCACTGGATTCTCATTGCTCCAAATGCAATAGTTTTGTTTATTGACAAACCATTCATCCCAAAATGGGCCTTGTCACTGCAGATGATTTTTTAGCCAAAGCCAGGGTCTAGTTTTAATTGCCCCAGAGTCTAGTCAGCAAGTGTACAGTACAATCTATGATCACTGGACTTCAGTTCTTCAGTTAAAACAGTTTTGTAAGGGTAAAGCTTCAAGTCCAAATGTAATCTGCTCAACTGTGGTTGATGAAAGGCCTATTCCTTGCGTTCCACGAGAAATCGATTGGGATGGATTCTTGTGTACACTCTCACTAATGGTGGCAATGTTCTTCACTGGAACATGCGGTTCACTGACACACAAGCATTGTCTGATTGGCAACAGACCGGATTGTCTCATATTTTTTGACTACATGTTGAATTGTTCTCTGGGTGGGACTATTATGCCTACAGTAAATTTCATGTAACACACAGAGTGTTTGGTGAATGGAACACCAATTTTGATAATAAACTTTAATAATTTCTATACATTGTGAAATCATGTGACTTTTCATGGGTGTTTGTCAAGACTAATGAAAAAAGTGTGATAGCTTCCTAAATTTCACTGCTGTGAGTGGTCAAAAATAGGACGTCTTTAGCGGAATGCCATATATGTGTCTGTTTATTTTTATTGTCTCTTAGATGAAGGTTTACAGAGCAAATTAATTTCTCACTAAACAATTGATACATATATTGTTTTGTGACATGGTTTGCCAACCCTGTGACATGTCAACACTCTCTCCTTGACCTTGGTTCCCTACTTCCATTCATCCAGCTTTCCTGTCCCTTTGTACCTTCTTGTTCTTTCCCCTGGGATAGTATGTTCATTTAATCTCATATACATGGTTGAGTTAAGTGTATTATTTTATGAGCTTGTCTAATTTTTCACAAAGGGTGAATCTCAAGAATGACTTACGTACTGAATCACAAGGGTGTCCGGGGGCCATATTCTCAGAGTTTCTTCAGTCTCTATTGGACCAGTTAAGTCTGGTCTTTTTTATGTGAGTTAGAATTTTTTTCTACGTTTTACTCCAAATCTGTCTGGGACCCTCTAATGTGATCCTGTCATAGCAGCAGGTAGTGGTAACAAGGCACCATCTAGTTGTTCTGGAATCTATCTAGTGGAGGCTGTGGTTGCTATAGTCCATTACTCCTTTGGACTAATCTCTCTGTAACCCTAATACCCTGTACCATGTTTTCTCCTTTTCAGAATGGGTAACTGAGAGCTTCACATAGCTAATGCCATAATGAAACTGTAAGTGATCTGTAAGTGCTTCTTACCACACCGGTTACTCTGGCCTCTTTGCAAAGAGATGCAGAGCCCCTCAGCTCCTGTGACCTTGGTCTCCCTCCTCTTTTTTGCTCTCCTGGGAAACAGCCATCAGCCTGGAAAACAGCAGCTAGGAAGGCTGACTGGCGTTTTGTGTATCCACAACTTTCTTTCTTTCCTTATCACAGTCAGAGTGGACCTGGCTGGCAAATTTCACTAGCTGAGGAATTTTTTTCATAAGTTTTGTCTTTGCCTGCTATAAACAAACTGACTAAAGCCCAACAGAGGATTTCTTGTGACTATTTTGTAATGTACACAGTCATCTGTGGGCTACATACTTGAAAACATGAAATATTCCTTGTTGAAATGACATATAAACTCTGATGTAAAAGCTGTCTTTTGAGACTCCATGGACAACAGCCTGCAATGCTGCTGAGTCTCCAGCGGTATCATACCTCCTAATACATCTTCCTCTTTCTAACTTGGATTATGTTTTATTGGCTCGGCTGCTCCAGGGCATGGACCCACATCAGGCAACATCTGCCTTGTGCCTTTGGTTTTCTTCAGTCCCCTTTGCTCCAGACTGAAGGGATAAGTGGAATATCTTAGATGGCTGCTTGCAAGCTTTTAAGACTCCAGATTCTGCTCACCAAAGTAAGATGTAAAACATTTTCAGTACAAACTGTGTTACGAGGTCTGACAATTAAGGCCCTGAACTTAACAGTTCTAAGTGCTGCATACTTCATTGCTGAGTATCACTACTATTACCTTCAAAGTACTTCCCTAGGGAAGCTGTGCACCAATGCCAGCACCCAGTTCACCATTCAAAGTAATTTTAGACCTCTTTCTGGGATGGCCTTTATGCATGGTGACATGGTGGCAAGTTTGCAAACTTAATGGTATAATTGTCTGTGATGGAGTTTTTAGCCAGTAAGCAAAAAACTGTATTGGAACACCCTGCCTACTCACCTGATCTGGCCCCCCATGATTTTTTCTTTACCTGAAGATAAAGGAAATACTCAAAGGAAGACATTTTCATGACATTTAGGATATTAAGTCTAATACAACAACAGCTCTGATGGCCGTTCCAGAAAAAGAGTTCCAGAATTGCTTTGAAGGGTGGACTAGGCTCTGGCATCAGTTCATAGCTTCCCAAGGGGAGTACTTCAAAGGTGGCCATAGTGGCATTCAGCAGGGAAGTATGTAGCACTTCTTCTAGAATAAGTTCACAAACTTTATTGGCAGTCTTCACATACCAGTTGAGCTACATGTCCCCAGAGACCATGGTCCCCAGCCCTTAGCCCGGTAACTAGGCCCCATATTACATTATTTTTGAGCTCCTTAGTTTGTGGTACCTTGTTATGGCAACCCTAAGACACTAATCCATGAGAACAAAGGCAAAGGGGTTTGAGATGCATGCACGTGGTAGGCCATAGAAGCTAAACTAGGTAGTTACAGGACTGAAGTCAGAAGCAGGCTAATGAATGGGTCAAAAAAAGTCAAAACACTGGTGTGCTGGGAGTAATTTAGCAACTACCTAGAGTGCTAAAATGTCAGTCTCAGAGTGTGGGATTCTAGGTTGTTTTATTTCGTATGCACAAAAGAATGTGGATCTGTGATTTTAAGAGAAACAAGGGGAAGATTAATAGAGATGGAAAAATCAAAGAAAAGAAAAGGCAGCATTCAACACAGGTCACACATGTGGATGCAAAGTCATGTGGGAAAATAGCAAATCCTGGGGTAGGGAATGCTACCAATAGTTTGACCTAGGCCTCTATAGTTCAGTGAATTGTGTCTGTTTATGGCCTTTCTATACATGGTCTTGTGAATCCCACAAAATGATTGACTGGAATTATACAAATAAGGTGTGTAAAACCCTTGTAGAGATCGGACGGTTTACTATGACTCTGTAAATAATGTGACTGTGACCTACCAAGGGGATTGGTTATTTTTGCCATCCTGCTAGGCTTAAAAGGGCCAATTGCACCAAAGTTCAGGAAGATCTCACTGCTGTCAAAGAGAGTCTAGAGTAGTGTGTCCTTTGAACCAAGGACCCAGGGTCCTTGTGCTAAGAACTTCCTAGACCCAAAGGGAAAAGTAAATGCTGAAGACAGCAAGAGACAGTGGCAGTGAGGCTGCTCAGCCCACTGAGTGAGAGCTGAGCACCTCTGGTCAGGAAGCTTGCAAGCAGAGCTAAAAGTGCTGTAACATTTGTCTATGCAGGACAGGTGCCTAAATGTACTCTGTGCCAGGGTTGCACACCTGTACCCTGGGGAGCTGGGGCAGCAAGAGGGCCCTATAGACCTTGGTAGCTTGGCAGGAGCCAGCAATGGAGGCTTAGAAGGGCCAAGTCGCAGAGGCTTGGAAGGTCCTGTTCAGGAGTCATCCAACCAGCAGCAAAGCCTGGCAGCAGAGCAGTCTTCGGAGCTGTGCAGGACCCCAAGCAGTGTGGTAGTAGCTGGAGGCAGTGGTGACTTGAACACAGCATCTTATCTGAACCACAGTATGCCTGCCTAGTGGCATAGGAATAGGCCTTGGCAATTTGGGGAATTGTAAGTGGTTTTCCTTGGGGAATCTGTTATTATTTCATGTTTGCTTTCTATAAATGATAATAATGGCCTTTACCTTGGCAGCACTATGTCTCTTTTGTCCAGCTCAATCACAGGTGAACATACCCATGGAATGGTTGATACCAGTGGGTGTCTGTCTCTCATTCCTGGCAGTCTGGTGGCTGCCTGGAAGTTGGATGCTCAGCTTCTCTGCATGTGCAGTGTAGGCAGACAGACAGACGTACACAGCCTCAAGGGCTGTAGCAACTAGAGAAGACTGTTGAGGCAGGGTGTGGTGGCTCCTTTGGTCACACTCAACACCCTGTTATGGTACAGTCTTACTGTTAGGGTTCAGCATCTTGAATTATAAAATCAAAGAGTGAACCAGCTCTTTTCTAAAGATTCTTCTGTTTTTTAATTCCTGTGTTTTTAAGGAAAATTCCAGTTCTTAAAATGGAAGCATCATGTTAAGTTTATTTATTTTTAAACTAAATAAAGCTCAGAAATGATACCTGTGAATGCACAGATCTTAGACTTTAGTCACTGATGATTCCACTCAGATTCTGGTTAATACTGTCTGCCTCATATTCCAGAGGTCCCTGGGTAGGCTTATTGTTTGCATTTGGCTAGCTCCTAATCAGGAGGTTGGTTGTTGGTCTAGTGGTGCTGCAGAAGAAAGACCTGCTGATCTGCTTGTATAAGCTTTCAGCCACTGAAAACCTCATCACAGGTCTTCCTCGACACACATGGGGTTTCATGAGCTGGAACTGACCCATCAGCAATGGGACCTCTTATGCCAGTTTTTTTGTTTTGTTTTAAATCACAAAGGTTTTGATAGAGCAACTTCAAGCACATAGCCACTCCAACTGTTCTGTCAGCACTAAACTTATCTGTCATAAACACACTGTTCCAAAAGGTTCTGGACTGCAGTTTTGACTCTAGGGTTGTTGAAGCTCTTTGCCTTTGCTGAACACTGAGGAAGACCAGGGAACACTGTCTTGATTATACTAGCACTGTGTGCTTAAGAGGCTTTTTTCGCCTTCAAGAAGCTGTTGAGTAAATGATATTCTGATACTACAGCAATCATCTTCACTGTGATTTTGTCATTCAGATTAATGTAGAAAAGTTCCACTCAGAGAATGTATTCTGGTTTGTGACTTTTGTTTGAAATATGTACACTTCAGAGAAGGGCAGAATATCTCTTCTAAAGGAAGTGTGTCTGAGATAAACCAAGATGATACTCACTGGAGGAACAGGGTTGGGAGGAGGTGATAGTTTGAAGTGTGGCCCATTTTTCTAGTTTTAAGTGAAGAGAAAGAAAGTGTACATAGAGCAATAAGGGAAACCCTTCATGTAAACACTTCTGGTTGGCGTTAGATGGAGGAGAGTCACGAGAGCCCATACGTCTTCTCAGATTTGTACAATTTATCTGTACTCTGTGTTTTAGTTATCTACTGCTGCTGTAACAGAAATACCATAAGTGGATGACTTTAAAAGAAAAATTTTATTTTTGTACAGTCTAGTAAGCTACAAATACAAATTCAGTGTGAGAAATTATCACAGTTCGGTAGGATAAGAGTCCATATTAATATGAGAGGATCCTGGCACAGGAACTTCAGGTCCAAAGGACACTTTCTGCTCTCAGTGCTTCTTTCTTGGTGATATGAGGTTACCATGACTTGTCTTGTCTTCCTTTCTTTTATATTCCAAGAGGCTGCCCCAAGCCACAGTATGCCAGCCAAGTGCCTTTGAGTAGGATCCGACTCATGGCGACCCTAGGCCACAGTATAATCCCACGCATTAAATCTTGCCCCACCAACACAACTGCAGCATTTCCACCCTCATTAACATTATAGAGGCAGGAATTCCAACATTCGGAACATCGAACATCACACCATACCTGGAATCCTGACTCAACCAAACTGCTACGGACTTTTTTGGAAACACAGTTCAACCCATGACCCTCTGCTTGGAGTTTCCCCTGCTCTGTTTCTTCGCTTGACAATCTAAAATATTCTCTGAGATATCAACTACCTTATGCAACCTTTCTTGACTTCCCTCCCTTCCTGCTCCATAAGTCAGGAGCCCAACCTCTGTATGCCTTTAACATCGTGTGTGCTTCTCTGACCTAGTGCTTACCATGCTGTATTTGTTGTTGTTGTTAACTGCTGTTGGGGCATGGTGATCACAATGGGATCTCCCCTTTGTAAGTCATGGGGCTTTCATTGGTTGATTTTCAAAAGGAGATCACTTGATCTTTTGTTTTAGTTTGAAAACTCCACTGCTCAATATCATAGCAATGTGCAAGACTCCATTGACAGACAGGAGGTGGCTGCATGCTAGGACCACTGGCTGGGAATCAAGCTTGGGTCTCCTGAATGGGAAGTGAACGTTCTATCACTGAACCACCGCTGCCCTCATACAGTATTTATTAGTCTTTTATGGCTGCAACAGCTACCACATGGTAGGTGACAAATTAGTAGATCATATAGATAATGGAATTGTTGTTTACAATGGATTTATAATAGATTTGTTAGTTCCTTACCCTGTTGTCATACAACAATATTGCATGCCAGGCACAATCCTAGGAATGGGAAAAATAATAAACAAGAAAGATAAAGTCTCAGACCTTATAAAGATTGTGTTTTAGGATAGGAAAATGAGGAAAGTATGTTGATGAAGGGAGAAAAAAACATAAACAAAATGATTACAATGTGTAATTTGTTATTCAACAAAGCAGTGATAGACTAAGATAAAGACTGATAGGGAAATTTTCTTCAGTCAAGGGGAACAAGACTCCTCTCTCAGTTGCTAACAAAGAGAAAAGCAGGGAGACAACTATCTCATATACTAAGGGTGCGCAAGGCAGAGGAATGAAAAGACTGAGGTCCTAAGTTCAGTGTGCATGGAGAAGAGTGAGCCCAGGCTGACTGGAAAAACTCAAGACAGGTTATGCAAAGGCTGTTGCTTCACAGGTCGGAGTTCAGAAGAGAAGACCTAGTAGAAAAATAAGGAGGCTACTGAAATACATCACAAATGTGAAAGATGTTACTGTTATGTAATGTAATGCCAGTACACATAGAAGAATATGGGTTTGCAAGGTATTCTGAAGATTAGTAAATGATCAGAATTGTTGATTGTTAGAGATTTTTGGATGCAGTGGGTTTCGTTTAATCGAAGGTATGTACAGGAAAAACCAGAGAGAGGAGGAGAAAGAAAAGGAAGAGTTTATTTGCGTCCCGGGCGGCTTTACAGAGTTCTCGGATGGGAGTCTGTAGAACCACGCGCTGGCTCGGGGATTGGGAGTTTATAAAGGGGTGCCAGCAGACCTTATTGAGGACAGCGCTGAAAATAGCGCCTGTGAAGATGAGAATGGTGCCGTGGCAAGCAGCTTATGGGGCTGTGGATGATTACAGTTACTTAATTAACATAAGGGGGTATTATTTCAGTGGAGTTGAGCCTATGGGAAAGAAATGATAGCCAGTCGGCCCCGGGCAGCTAGTCTCGTTTGAATGGACTTTCCAGAATAACTGTCGGACGAAACGTTTTGACTCGGGCCGCTCCTGGAATGGTTTGGGGAGGAGGCCTGGGTTTCAGCCTAAACACTGATGATTTGAATGGAGTAATGAAGGGAAGAAAGGAATCAAGGAAGTCTCTGGCTTAAGTGATAGATGACCGTTTATAGATTTGGAAATACTTGGAAGGTGGAAGAAGCAATCTTAAATGAAAGTGAAGAGTCCCACTGATATGTGAGATTTGTGAAAGAGATCCAGGAGAAGGTCCAGGGAATCTTGTCACAAATCTCAAGCTCGAGAGCTCAGTGGATTCACATATAAATTTGAGAGTGGTCTATGTTAACAATCATACATAAATCAGTGGGGTTTGCTGAGATCATTCAGGGGAATAGTGTAGACAGAAGAGTGAAAAAGGGTTAGACTAAGCCCATGCCAGGCCAAGCCAAGTACCGTCGAGGGGATCTCTTAAATTTGAAATTTAGGTAAAGGCAGCAGAATTGTTAGAGAAAACTGAGTAGAAACAGTCAGCACAAGGTTGGTTTGGGGAAGCAAAAATGAGGATTTCAAAGAATAGGAAGTGTTCTTGCTAAGTTTAGTTAGACGGGGACAGAGGAATGTCCACTGAATTTTGTATAGCTTGGAAGTCAGTGAGCGGTTTGGCAAGAACAGTTTGAATGAGTGAGGAGTCTAGGAACCACAATATAGAACCATAAGAGTGAATGAGAGTTTACAAAGTGGAGACAGCATATGTAAGGAGCCCTTTCAAGACATTTAACTGTAAGAGAGCTGTGAAGAAGCTGAAGACAAAACTTGCATAGAGAAGTGGGTCAAAGAAGAATTGTTGCTGTGTACTTATGCAAACAAAGGTAATCCAGGAAAGAGGGAGAGTTTGGAAGTTCAGAAGGTATAAGGAATGATTTTATAATTCTTTAAACTTTAGACAGCTTTAAAAAGAGGGAGGGGGCGGAGAGCAAGAGGTTGCTGTCAAGTCAGTTCTGACTCATGGCAATCACCTGGACTTCAGAGTAGAACTGCTCCTTGGGGTTTTTCAGTGGCTGTGACCATTTAGAAGCAAATTGCCGGATCTCTCTTCCAAAGCATCTCTGGACGTGTTCCAATCTTTTGGCTGACAATCAAGCACTTAACCATTTGCACCACCTAAGGACTCTTTTGTGCATCTTAACCAAACCCATCACCACTGAGTCCGTCCTGACTCATAGCAGCCCTATAGGACAGAATAGAACTGTCCTGTAGAGTTTCCAAGCAGTGGCTTTTAGATTCAAACTGCCAGCCTTTTAGTTGGTTGAGCTCTTAACCACTACACAACGAGGGTAAGGAAAAAAAGAAAACAAAAATGAAGTCCAGACCCCCAAAGCAAGAGTTTCCTTTTCCCTGTTTTAGCAGAGGGTGTATGTGAGCAAGGAGGGTTGTAGGTTTGCTGGTAAGGAGATCCGGGCTTCACGTATAATGGCTTCTGTTTTCTCTGGAGAATAAGGTGAAATAATGAACTAAGAATGGGAGAACTAATGATTGAATCCATTCTACTGAAGACAACAAAACTGATTTTTCTCATTACTAAGGAGATAGTACTTGTCTTATTTGTCAGTATTCTTCAGAATGTATTCCTTTTTGGTATGGATAGGTTCCTATTCAGCTGTACCTTTTTGTTTCTGAAAGCAAGTTGTCATGGTGATCAATAGCTGTTTGATCCTGTACCTTTGTGTGTGGTGCACACCTGTGGCAATACATGCCCCCTAATTACAGCATTTCTATGAGTCGGAATTGACTAGATGGCAGTGGGTTTGATTTCAGTTTAGTTCATTCTTTTAAGACAAGAGATTGTCAGGATGATTGACTATATGAGGTTGGAAGAACTCACTGTTGTAGCTTGTTAGAAGGACTCTTTAGAGGCTCTAGAGACCTACTGGTGTGTTGATTAAGAGCTGTGACTACTAACCGAAAGGTTGGGAGTTTGAATCTACAAGCCACTCTTTGGAAACCCTAAGGAGACAGTTCTACTCTGTCTTGTAGTGTCACTATGAGTTGGAATTGACAAGAAGACAGTGAGTTTGGAGGAGACAAATGTATGAGAGAGAGCACTTATAGAAAATTCTACAGAAACAGGAACAATGAAAATGATTAATGGGAATGTTTAATTTTGCCATGTGCCATGTGCACAGCTTATAACACTTATTTCCTCCTTCCATGAAATATTTAATAAAACTGGAGTTACTGGTTGTTACAGATTGAATTATGTATTCCAGAAAAAAAAAAAAAAAAAAAACATTGCTGTCGAGTCGGGTCCAACTCATGGAGACCCTAGAGGTCAGGTCAGAGTATAACATACCCCTAGAGTTTCCAAGGAGTGCCTGGCTGATTTGAACTGCTGATCTTTTGGTTAGTAGAGGTAGCAGTTAACCCACTACACCACCAGAGTTTCCACTCCAGAAATACGTGTTGTTGAATTCTGATTTCTATGCCTATAATGAAGACCTGGTGGCCAAGAGTGGTTAAGAGTTTGGCTGCTAACCAAAAGAGTAGCAGTTTAAATCTACCAGCCACTCCTTAGAAACCTTACAGGACAGCTCTACTCTGTCCTATGGGGTTGCTAGGAGACAGGATCCACTCGACGGCAATTTTTTTTTCCTTGTGTGCCTGTGATTATAATCCCATTTGGAAATGGTCAGTCTCTACTAGGTGGTGAGGCAGGATTAGTGTGTGGAGTACATTGAGTCAATCTTTTTTGAGAAATGAAAAAGATTAAACAAGCAAGCAGAGGAGAGAAATGGTTAAAACAGATGCCGAAGCATGTGGAAATCTCCAGGGAACCACGAAGTAGAAGCTGAAGAGACAAACACCTTCCTCCAGAGCTGACAGAGAAAGACAGCCTTCCCTTAGAGTAGGCACCCTGAATTTGGACTTCTAGTCTCTCAAACTAAGAAAATAAATTTCTGTTTGTTATGGCCACCTACTTATGTTATTTCCATTACTGGAACAATAGGTAACTAAGATGCTAGTCACGTGATGAGCTGGTACCATTATTGGACTAAAGATGGTATGGAGGGAGAGCAGAGGCTACCCAAGACATCTCATGCACATTTGAATTACATTAATTTTTTGTTATTATGAAATAAATGATACATACTCAGAAGTATATGTAATGTACATGAACAGTTTAAAAATTATAATTGCAATAGTAAAATAAACACTCAGGTTCCTACCAGCCAACTTAGAATAGTGTGGGTTCCTTTGAAGCCTCTTGGGTAAACTTCCTTGATCCCCTCCAACCCCCTAGAGGTAACCAATCATCCTCTTAGTTTTCTTTACAGTTTTATGTCACTTACAGTGTTGTTGTTGTTGTTAGCTGTTGTTGAGGCAGTCCTCACTTGTGGTGACCACATGCAGAACAGAAGAAAATATTGCCCAGTCCTGTGCCATCCCTATGATCAGTTGTGTATTGCGCTATTTCAATCCATAGGGTTTTCACTGATTTTCAGAGATAGATCACCAGGCTTTTCTTCCTAGACCATTTTAGGATGGAAATTTTGCTAAAACCTGTTCAACATCAAAGCAGTATGCGGTCTGAGTGGTGAGTGCATTGGCTAGGAATCAAACTCATGTTCTGTGTGGAAGATAAGAATTCTATGACTCAACCACCAGCTATCCCTAAATGACGTTACCTAGTTTTGCTGTTGCTGAGGCACTGGAAGCAGCAAACAAGAAATCAAAAGACACATTGCATTGGGAAAAGCTGTTGCAAAGGACTTCTTTGAAATATCGAAAAGTAAGGTTGTCACTTTGAAGCCTAAGATGTACTTGACTCTGGGCATGGTATTTTCAGTTGCATCATATACATGTGAAAACTGGACAATGAATACAGAAGACAGAAGAAGAATTGATGCTTTTGTACTGTGGTGTTGGAGAAGAATATTGAATGTACCATGGACTGCCAAAAGAACACACAGATATGTTCTGGAAGAAGTATAGCCAGAGAGATCTTTGGAAGCAAAGGTGGAGAGACTGAATCTTACATACACTGGATGTGTTGTCAGGAGGGCTAGGTCCCTGGAGAAGGACATCATGCTTGGTAGAGTGGAGAGTCAGCAAAAAGAGGAAGACCCTCAAAGAGATTGATTAACACAGAGGCTGCAACAATGGGCTTAAGCATAAAAATGATTATGGATATAGAACAAGACAAGGCAGTGTTTCGTTCTATTGTGCATAGAGTTGCTGTGAGTCAGAAATGACTAATGACACCTAACAACAACAACAGTTTTGCTTATTTTTAAACTTCGTTTAAATAGGAACATATTCTTCCATGAATTGTTTTGGTTCCCGTCATCATCCTGTCTTTGAAATTTATTCATGTTCTTGGATGTACACCAGCTTATTCATATTATTGATATCTGGTGCTCCGTGGCACAGATATATCACAATTTAGTAGTACATACTATCCCTGGTGGGCACATGGTTTGTTTCCAGTTGTTTGCTCTTATGAATAATGCTGCAAGAATATTCCTGTGTCTCTTGGTATAAGAATTCTCGGGTTATACACCTGGGAACAGGAGTACTGAGTTATAGTTTATATTCTTGTTTAGCTTCACTACATTATGCTTTATTGCTTTCCATAGCATTCTATCACTTTTTGGTAATGTTTTCATTACTAATAATAACAGAGACCTTGCAGATCTGGAGGTAGAGATGTTACCTAGTAACCCTCCATTGAGATGGCCACAGTTCTGGGAATATCTGGAGATCTCCTCTGACCGTGAAATCTCAATCACTTGTCTTTCTCTGTGTTTCATTTTCTCTACCCCTAACCTCCATTCTCAGACAGGAGAGATACGCTAGTATGTGGAGATGTCCAAGAAGTTGAGAGTTTCAGAAAACAGGATTCAAAGTGAGAGGCAGAAAAAGCAAGACTTTTAAAAGCAAAGACTTCTTAACTCTGACATTCTTCATGAGTCTGGATGCCCTTCAGACAGTGGCGGTGAGGGGAGGGGAGACTGAATTGTAAATGTTTTGCTCAGAATCCCTGACCCCAGAATTGAAATGCTTATTGCAGCCAGGAATTCCCATAGTCATTGTAAGACTGATTGTGAGAACTGTGTGTTGTCTCATCTTTTATCTCTAAAGGATGTGCAATATGGATATAACTCTGCCCTGAATTCCAGTGTCCTGACACTCAGGCCGGCTTTCCTCCGGGATTCTTGCATGCGCACCCTGCACAGCCTTTCTCTGTCTTCTTGCCCTCTAGATTGTCAGCCATAAGCCATGGACATTAGAAAAATGTGAATATTGTACTATTCCTTACAACCTCCCTGAAAAGTAGCTATTGTTCCAAATAGATAAATGAGGAAACAGAAGCTCACAGAGGTGAATGACTTGCCCCAAATTACACAGCTTCCAAGAGACAGACTTGAGACTCAAAGCTATACTTGTCTAATTTTACCTGTGCTCTTTCTCCCCACATTTCTCCATGTACTTTTATTCTTTATCTTGTCATTTATAATAATGTGGCTCTGAACAAGTATCTTATTCTGCCTGGGCTTTAGAATAAAAAACTAACAGTTCAATAGGTTTAATAAGCATTTATTTCAAAAAGTGAAACTCAATCTATGAACTTAGATTCCAGCTACAATAGTATTCTTGGCCTATATCATTATAGATTTTATTATTGCCATTGTATTCTATGTTGTTTTGTTTTATTGTAGTTATTGTTTTTTATATCTATTTTCACAGCCCCTGGCTAAGCCTGTAAGATAACCTTGCTCTGCAGCTAGTAAGTGCCAGCAGCTAGCAGGTCTTGGCTCTGAAGTTTGTTCTGGTTTATTACTGTTGTCTTTTATTTCGCATTTATCCTATTTTGCAGGCAGAGAGCACATTTTCTCTTATACTGGTCAGGATTTTGAATGCCAGCTTACCCAGGATATGCTTTCACAAACTCACAAAATACTCTGGCTCTAGTATTTATCTCACAGAGGCTGTCAGGCTTGTCAGCACACCAGGCATGTCAATACCCAGGCCCCCGGGGACACTGCTATCACTTCCTCCAGGCTCTCTGCTTCCATGGTCACACCTCTCCTGCAAAAGCAGAGAGCAGAGGCATCATTCACATGTGGGACAATAATGCAATTAGCGTCTTACTTGGCACGGCCTGGGAAAATCCAGTGGCACCACCTACGATGCTTCCAGGGTGCATCCAGGAGGGTAAATTATTCAGTCTTTTTTCCTACGCAGTCTTCCTGCTGCCTGGAGTGTGGCTGTCTTCTCATGTGTTTCCTTCGTACTCTGGGCTGGGGATCAAACCAAAAACTGAACCCAGTGCTGTCCAGTCGATTCTGACTCACAGAAACCCTACGGGGCAGAGTAGAAGTGTCCCATAGGTATCCAAATGTGTAATCTTTATGGAAGCAGATTGCCACGTCTTTCTCCCCTAACATGCTGGTGGGTTCCAACTGCTGGCCTTTCACTTAGCAGCCAACAGCTTTCTCACTCTACTACCAGGGCTTCTTGAGTTGAGGATACCAAACTCAAACAAATCCGTTGCCATTGAATTGATTTCAGCTCAGCAACCTTATAGGATGGAATAGAAGTACCCCATGGGGTTTCCTGTGAGCATCTGATGGATTTAAACGGCTGACTTTTGGAAAGCTGCTGAACTTTTAACCACTGTTCCACCAGAAGGTTCTGTGTCTGCCAGTTCTTCTAGTATGTTGAGATGGGAAAGCCATGATCTGAAGAGTTGTTCTTTGTGACCAAAAATTCTCTACTCTCCAAACAGCCAACTAAAATGAAAAGAAATGTTAAACACTTCTAATAACAGCCATGTTAATGTGAGGAAAAATACTAAAGGCCTGAGATTCCAGTATGTTTTTGCAACTACCTGCCCTGGGTAAGAGCCTCTGCTTTTGTAAGCTTTTCTGGAAAAGAATCTTGAACAACAAAGATTGCTGAAGGTGGGAAGAGACTAGATGGCAAGAGACTAGAGTCCAGATGTTTGGCTTTCAATTACCCAAAAGAGGGTTTGACATATCTGTTGTGTAAAGGATCAGAAAGTGAATATTTTCAGCTTCATAGCTCTATTGTTTCTCTGTGTTGTTATTCTTTGTTTTGTTTCACAACTCTTCAAAAGTGTAAGAAAGCATCCTTTGCTCGAGATCTTGTAAAAACAGGCCACGAGATGGATACGGCCTATAGTCTGCAACTCCACTTCTGTAGATTCATTCTCAGTTCTAGAGCACAACGTCTCATAAAAAGAACTGATGTGTTTTCATATTTTTATGGTAAATTTTAAGAAGGAACGATGAGCCATCGGAAGAACATGAGGAAAGAAAAGGAAGGACAGATTGTGAGGTACTTATATAAAGGAATTAGGGGTATGGGAAAGAGGCAGAGATGGGGGATAAGGACTGAACGAAGTTTCTAGAACAAAACAGAGAAAATGGGGAAATAGAGTAAATTAGATAGATTTCTTTCTAAGGATAGTTTAGCAGGAGCAACAGCTATGTAATAGACCAGATGTACATAGAAATTTAGGAAAGAATTTGCTCTTGTCTTGGGGCTTGTGACTTGAGTAGTGTTTAACTACATGTGGTAGGCCATAGACCTTTTCTTGCTTTCCAGTGCTTTGGTTTAGTGCTTGATGCATAAACTTTAATGCAATAATAATAATAATAATAGATCATTTAAAAAGGGGAGTAAAAGAGTGATCATTGCTGATGTTAGATGGATCTTGGCTGAAAGCAGAGAATATCAGAAATACCTGTTTTATTGGCTATGCTAAGGCCTTTGACTGTGTGGACCATAGCAAATCATGGATAACATTTTGAAAAATGGGAATTCTAGAACACCAGTGAGGTAAAGCTGCATATAATCAGGAGGTACTTGATCAAACAGAACAAGGGGATATTACATGGTTTAAAATATGAACCCTTCCCCCCCACTGAGATAATTCAGAACATATTTAAAATGAATAAAGAAGACAATCAGAATGTGGACAGAAAAGCAGTACGTGCTAAAGAGAAAAGAAGAAAATGAACCTCACATATAAGGCCAGATATGAAAACAGATCAACAGGTTACTTTTTGCTAGAAGATAATTTGAAAGACAGAGACTTCTAACTATACTGGAAACACTGCACATCACAAGGAGGGACACTTTTCCCTATCATAATGAAAGAGCACTGAATTAGGCGTCAGTAGAGTCCCTGGGTAATGTGAATGCTTAAGTGCTCTGCTAACTGAAAGGTTGGCAATTCGCTTCTACCTGCAGGTGCCTTGGAAGAAAAACCTGGTAACCTATTGCAAAAGATCACAGTTATTAAAAATTTTATGAAGCATTATTCTACTCTGAAATACATCTGGCCACTATAAGTTGGAATTGACTCAAAGGCCACTGTTTTATTGTTTTTAGTATCTTGACTTTAGTACACAGTCTATGCCTTATTAGCCTTATGACTTTAGAGGCATTAAAACCTTGGTGGCATGATGGATTAAGCACTATGTCTGCTAACCAAAAGGTCAGCAGTTCAAATACTCCAGGTGCTCCTTGGAGAGACTCTATGGAGGAGTTCTCCTCTGGCCTCTATGGTCACTATTAGTCTGACCCAACTCAATGGCAGTGGGTTGGTTAGGGGAAGTTTTAGCTTCCTCATCAGCAAAGTAGAGATACTATAAATTTTCCTCTTTTTTTGTACCATTTTGATTTGTAAATGGATATTAAAGAGTTTTTTAAAAACTATAAAGGACTGTGATAATGTCAGAGATCTCAGTAGCTGGATGACTTTATTTGGACATAACTGGAACATTCCTGTGTACTTTGATTTGAGGGGTTTACAAAGGACTAGCTGCCTAGCCTTTTGGAGTCAAAAAGACAGAGATTCTAACCTTGGTGATGTAGCAGTTACTTGCTACATCTGCTCACCAAAAGGTTGGCAGTTCAGATCCACCAGGCACTCCTAGGAAACTCTATGAAGCAGTTCTACTCTGAACTACAGGGTCACTGTGAGTCTGCACCAACTTGATTACAGTGGGTTTTTGGTTTGGCTATCATCTAGAATGTTCCTAGTGACTGTGGCAGGGGAAAGAAAGGTGCTCTAAAACATACCTTGTGTCTGCTCATATCTCATTGGTCCAAGCAAGTTATATGGCCAGGTGAGTAGAAAATTTCAATGTCATTGCAGCTAATTGGGTCATTTTTCAGCAAATAATTTTCTCCTCTTTCCTTCCTAGGGGCAGCATACACTTTTTCCTTCTACTAACTTTGTGACTTACTTTGGCTAAGGCAATGTGTGTAGAAATAACCTGACCCAAGCGAAAACTTTAAGAGGCATCTGATACTTTTCATCTCTTTCGCTTTTACACTATCCAGCAGGAGAAGCACAAGTTCACAGTAGCCATTGAGCCTTTGCTCCAAGGTCCATGTTGAAAAACACAGGACACTGATCAGGACCCTAGAGTAAAGCCCAACTGAGCCACAGGTGAGCCACAGCTAAATCACAGATCCATGCACCACAAGTGTGTGCGGTATTAAGCCACTAAGATTTTGGATTGTTTGTTACTGAAGCAAAAGCTACCTGATAGACCCATCATGCACACAGCTGGAAGGAAAAAAACAATATTCATGAGTAGCCCAAATGACAATGCTGTCTTTAGAAGAACTGTTAGCAGATTACAGCAAATTGCCAGCTAATAAATGTAGAAAAATATGCCCCCCTAAATCACCATTTTGCCACCCTGAAATAACAGACTCATTTAAGTATTATCAATTAATTTTGAAACTATTGGGTGAAAGGTGGTTGCAGAATGAAATATTTGTATGAGATCAGATTAATACCCTACATATTACTTGCAATTTGAGAAGGAGAGAATGTACATTTAAAACAGAGATCTGTCACCATGGAACTCTGCTTCATTAATAGTGGACAACTCGACATTGAGTATCTCAATGTAATGTGATATGAGGTAACAGCATTGCCTTTGAAATATCCTTGCCTAAAATGTTTCTTCTGAATTTAATCTAGACTTTAGTCCTGATTTCCAATATATGGGAAATACAGGAGACATAAGAACACGTTTATCATGAGTTGAGTTATGTCCCCTCAAAAATGTGCATAGCAATTTGGCTGGGGCATGATTCCTGGTATTGTGAGAAATTCCTACTGCTATAAATCCTGCATCTATGATGTTAACGAGGGAGGATGGGCTGCAATTGTGTTGCTGCAGCAGGATTCAGTGTGTAAGTTTGTTTTATACCTCGAGACACTCTCTTGGAAGAAAGGGGGAAAGAAGCTAGTAGAGAAATTTGGGGATCTCATACTACCAAGGAAACTCTGCTGGTGTGGTGGTAGGCAGTTCAAATCTACCAAGTGTTCTTTGAAAACTCTATGGAGTGGGTCACTATGAACTCCACTGTAATGGTTTTGGCTTTGGTTTGACATACAAACAAGAAGTGCCAGCTGTTGAGCACATCGTTTGGAAAGGACCAGGGTCTCTGCATCTTAGAAGCTTTCAGTTCAGGGGAAGATGGGCAACAGGTATCTTCTTCCAGAGGCAGCAGAGAAAGGCTTCTCCCGGAGCTGACACTCTGAGTTTGGACTTGACAAACTGAAATAGCCTACCAGACTGTGAAAACAATAAAATTTCACTTTTTAAAGCCGTCCATGTGAATTATTTGTATTGGAGCAGCACTAGATGATTAAGACAATGTTGAAAAATGCTTTGAGAGACAAAAGAACAAGCCTATTATGTGGAATTTATGAGGTAATTATTTGAATCTTTCAATGTGCCTATTTATGAAAAATAAAATGTGTGTATGACTGTTCTACTTTAAAATGACAAAAAATATAAAACAATTATACGCAATGTATAAATCTTGATTGGATTCCAGTTTGAAAAAACTTAACATAAAATTAATTTTAAAATTTTGAAAATGAGTGCAGTGAGGACTTTGGATGATATTCTGGTATTTTTACTTTCATAGCTTTAATTTGAGTTCCTCCCATTATACTGTCTCATGACTCTTTCTAACACAGTTTCATTTGAACAACCTGAAGTTCTTTGGCTTTTAACCTTTGCATAGAATTTAGGTTCCCAGAATACCACACTGAAGACAAAACAAAGCATCATGAACATTCACCTTTCTGAGAGGAGAATCATACACCAGAATGATTTTGCCTAACAAATGCTAACAAACATAATTCTTGGGGATTCTGTGTCTTGCTGGTAGTCTCTGAGGTCAAGAGTAAAGTTACATATCTCGTGTTTACAGATCCAAGTTCTATAATCCCAGTAACTATGTCTGGGTACCTACTGCTCCCGTACTGGAGATATTTGGAAAAGTTGTGTTTCCTAATTCATCTTTGAATCTCAATGGAGAATCAGGCAGAGACATTTTGGGGAGAGGTTTAAAAATGCTACTTCTACCTGAATAAAAGAAGAGACTGAAAAGTATTATATTCCACTGTGTGAGCTGTTGGGTAAAACAGCCAAACAATGATGAATTCCTTGCTGCCTCACATCAACTTGGCAAGTTCACTTTCTTAGCCAGACATGGTAAACGCTACCACTCTCAGGGTCCACTAGAAGGGAGCAATAAGGAATCTGTTAGGACGTTGATTTATGACCAATATCCTAAGATTTAATACAAAATGATTTTATTCTTACCCCACTAGGGTAATCTGAATAAATAGTCTCAGAAATCATCCTGGTGAAACAGGCTAAAATTATGAGGTGATTAAGATCGTTTTGGTCCCATCAGTTTAGATGCGTGTTAATCCATAAGTGAAATCTCTCAGACAATTTCATCTAGGCTCCTAGTATGGGTAACTCTAAAGGAAAGGAAGAAAGAGTCAATGCAAACTACTAAGAAACAGAGAAGGAATTTCTCTTTGATATTGACTAAACAGTCTGTGCCTCTAGGGAACCTGGTGGCTTCAAAAAGCGTATCCTACAATAAAAATACTCTTCCTTTGGAAAGAAATTAAATGAATGGTCACATTCAGACCCACATTTCCCCCGAGTGTTTCTAGAAAAACAAAATTATAAGTTGAGTTTTCTAAATTGATTCTCAAGTCTGGTTAGTCTTAAATGTGCTTATGTCTCTGCTTCCAGTAGTAAAAAGGCCACTGCCAATCCATGGCATGAGGTGTAAAAAGAAAGATACAAAATATCACAATTAGGTATTGGTGATGGGTAAGCTTCTGGGGGACTGCATGTTTGATACCTTTGTACAGTATTGTCATAATGAGAAGCATAAGGAAGCATATTGGTTGGTTCTATTTTTGCTAGACAAAGGGGTGAAAGGAAGAAATGAGCTCAGGGCTTCAGAGTCAAAGCTCAGTTACTATAAATGACCTCAAAGTTTCCACTTGTGCCTTGAAGAAAGCTTTATTTCCTGGAGTAGTAGAGTTTATATTGCCAAAATCCAAACCCAGAGTCTTATTGTAAGAGTGGCTGAATTAGAACGCCAACTGGATTCCCAGACTTGGGTGGTGTCTGAAGTTGAAATGAGGGCATTAGCTGGGAAGAAATGGAATCTTGAAACTTAGGATGGGTTGTTATAGGCAGATAGATAATCAGGAAGCTGAAGACACTGAATTAAATTCTGTTAAATCGCTCCTGCCAACAGAACCAACCCTCTCACTACTCCCATATGAATAGATTACTCCATCTTTGTCTGCTAAGCCACCTTCCACATAAAACCATTAGTCCCTGCACCCCTATCAGATTATATTAACCCAGAGTCTGGGGCATCAGCTGATGCAGATGCTTTGCAAAACAATACTGAATGTTCTGAAAACATGTCCCCACTACCTGTTTTGGCTTCTAGATCTATCAAAAACCCACTGTTGTTGAGTCAATTAAGACTCATAGTGACCCCACAGGTCAGAGTAGAACTAAATCATTGAGTTTCCAAGGAACCCCTGGAGGATTTGAAATACCGACCTTTTGGTTAGCAGCCAGAAGACTTAACCACAGTCCAATGAAATTTTCCTCCAGACCCATAACTAGACTTAAATCCCATAACTAGACTTAAAGCCCCATAAGGAGAAGTATAACGTGCTACCTAGGAGGAGGTACATTACTCTCCAAAAAAGCTACTTGACATTTCTAGGTCGTACAAACAGAATTCTGGAAAATACGTGTGGGGATGGCTATTATAGGTGTGAGATAATGGTGCAAGGGACATAAATACGGATCAGCCTGAGTTTATTGATATGGCCCACTAAGTACAGATTCTTCATTCAGTGTTTTATCTCAAGAGGTTAGGGAAGTACTTAATAGTTTATCTGTGGCTAAAACACAGATTACATGATGCTTACACTAAATCAAGTTGAAGTTAGCAGACCTACCTTTATATACTATAGAAGAAGGTGTACTAGAGTGGATTTATCAGGTTAGACCCACAGGCCCACACCTGGAGTCCCCAGAGGACACATCTTTTACCACAATGGTGAAGAACAAATTTGGGAAGGGAACCCCAGCATCCTTGAAGACTGCTTGTGATTGTTATTTTGTGTGGAAACTACTGTAGCTGAACTAAGAGAACTAACTACAGTGGGGCTGATTGGACCCTGTGGTAAAACCAGCACCAAACCCAATGCTGTTAAGTCAATTCCAACTTGTAGTGATCCCGTAGGTCAGAGTAGAACTGCCTCATAGAGTTTCTACAGAGCACAGTGGATTTAAACTACCAACCTTTTGGTTAGCAGCTTTAGTGCCTAACCACTATAACACCAGTGTTTCCGTTTGGGCACTCAGTTGACAGAGATAAGATGGCTGTGGTTACTTCACTTGACAATGGAGTCAAAGCAGTAATTAGAATATCCTCACTTGTACGTATTTATGATGTTGAAGGCGTAGTCGTTACATCCCTAGAAGTGAAATAGTCAGGAAACCTATTGAACATTTACTTGATCTATACAAATGGAAGAACCCTAGGTCAAGTGAAGAGCAGTCTATGTCCTATCACCAGGGTAGAGAATCATGGCCTCTCAATCAATTCCCAGACTTGAGTGAGTTTAAAGACCCACACCATTTGAAGGAAAGGAAGGCTGGGTTCCTTTAAGGAAAGTCCTCACTACACCAATGTCATGGATCAAATTGTGTCCCCCCAAAAATGTACGTGTTGATTTGACTCAGCTGGGAGTCCCAATATGGTGTCATTCTTCCCATGTGTTGTGAATCCTGCTTCTGTGATATTGATAATGGAGAATGGGCTTCAGTTGTGTTGGTGAGGCAGAACTCAAGTGACCAGCTTGTGGGATATAAGAAGTGAGCAGAGTAAATTGGGAACCTCATACCACCATGAAAGCAGCACCACAAGCAGAGTATGTCTTTTGGACCTAAGATTCCTGTGCAAAGGTGCTGTCCTTGGATTTGGACTCAGCCCACCAGACTATGGTAATGTCTCTTGTTGAATGGACTTGTAACTTTTAAATTGATTTGTAGCTTACCAGACTGTGTCAATAAAAGTTTCTCTTCATGAAGCCTTCCACTTGTGGTATCTTTTTGTTGGAGTAGTACCAGGTGACTAAGACAACTAACAAAAATTTTTACTGCTAATCTTTCTCCCAGCTTTGCCCAATACTATCTTCAGTCTTTTACTAGAGTGATTGTTCACTGGGGAAGGAAATAATCTAACTTTTAGGAGAATCATTAGATACCGGTTCTAAACTGAAAACCTTGGTGGCACAGCAGTTAAGTACAATGGCTGCTAACCAAAAAGCTGGCAATTCAAATCCAGCAGGAGCTCCCTGGAAATCACATGGGGAGGTTTTATTCTGTCCCATAAGATCTGTATGTGTCAGAACTGACTTGATAGCAATGGATTTTGGTTTGGCTCTGAACTGACATGAATTTCAGGAGGCCTGAAAAAAATCACTGTGGGCTACCAGTTAGAGTGGGGGCATAAGGAATTAGGTTATTGGTGGAGTCTTAGCTCGTTTCTATCTCACAATAGCTCCTGTGAGTCCCTAAGCTCATCATGTAGTGAATTACCCAGTTCCAGAATGCATAATTGAAATAGATACACTCAGCAATTGGCAGAAACCCTACACTAGATTCCCTACACATGGAATAAGAGCTATTACAGTAGGAAAGTCAAGTGGAAGCCATTAGAGCAGGCCCCACCCAGAAAAAGAGTAAACCAAAAAGAATACCACATTCCTGGAGGAGCTGCGGAAGTTACTGCCAACATCAAGGACTTGAAGAATATAAGCGTGGTAGTTTCCATCACATCGCCATTCAGCTTACCTGTTTGGCCTGTGCAAAAGATAGATAGATCTTGGAGAAAGAGTGTGGATTATTGAAAACTTAACCAGTTGGTGACCCCAACTGCAGCTACTAGTCCAGACATAGTTTCATTGCTTAAAGCAAATTAATACATCTAGTGTGTAGCTATTGATTTGGCTAATGCTTTTTTCTCCATACCTGCTTTGAAGGATCACCAGTTTGCCTTCACTGGCAAGACCAGTAGTACACCTTCAGTGTCCTACCTCAGAGCTGTTTCAACTCTCCAGCCTTATATCATAATTCAGTCTATAGGGATCTTCACCATCTTTCTTTTCCACAAGATGTAACACTGATCCATTACATTGATGACATTATGCTGACTGAACCTAATAGGAAAGAAGTGCCAATGACTCTGAACTTACTGGTAAAACATTTGCATGCTAGAGAGTGGCAAATTAATCTCACAAAATTTCAGGCATCATCCACCTCAGTGAATTTTCTAGGGGTCCAGTGATGTGGGACGTGTCAAAATATTCCTTGTAAAGGATAAGTTATTGCATGTGGCTCCTTCTACATTTAAAAAGGAAGCATGATGTCTAGTGTGCCTCTTTGGATTTTGGAGGCTACATATCCCTCATTTGGGAGTGCTGCTCTGACATCAAGTGACTCAAAAAGCTGCTAGTTGTGAGTGGGGTCTAGACCAAGAGAAAGTTATGCAATAGGTTCAAGCTGTGGTGCAACCAGCTCTGCCATTTGGATCATATGATCCAGCTGATTCAATGGTACTTGAAATGTCAGTGGCAGATAAAGACGCTGTTGAGAGTCTTTGGGAGGCCTTGATTGGTGAATCACAGTGCAGAGCCTTAGGATTTTGGAGCAAACCCCTGCCGTCCTCTGAAGATAACTGTTCTCTTTTTGAGAAACAGCTTTTGGCTTGTTACTGGGCCTTAGCAGAGACTGAATGCCATCAAGTTACCATGCTGCCTGAGCTGCCCATCATAACCTGGATGTTTTCTGACCCATACAGCCATAAAGGTGGATGTTTACACCAGTACCCTAACATTAAGTGAAAGTGGTATATATGAGATTGGGATTGAGAAGGACCTGAAGGCAAAAGTAAGTTACGTGAAGAAGTGGCCCAAATGCTTATGGTCTCTACTCCTGTCACATTACCTTCCATCTCCCAGTCTGCACCAATGGCCTCATGGGGAGTTCCTTATGGTCAGGTGACTGAGGAAAACTTTTGCTTGGTTTACAGATGGTTCTGCATGGTACACAGGCATCACCTGACAGTGGAGAGTAGCAGTACCACAGCCCCTTTCCTGGACCTCCCTGAAGGACAATGTTGAAGGGAGATCCTCCCAACAGCCAGAATTTGAGTAGCTCAGCTTGTTGTTCTCTTTGCTTGGAAAGAGAAAATAGCCAGATGTGTGATTGTATACCGATTTATGGACTATGGTGAATAGTTTGGCTAGATGGTTAGGAATTTGAAAGGAATATTACTGGAAAATGGAGACAAGGAGGTATGGGGAAGAGGTATCTCGTTAGACCTCACTGGGCCATAGATGTGAAAATATCTGTGTGTCTGGTGATTGCTCACCTAAGAGTGAGCTCCTCAGGGGAAGATTTTAACAGTCAATTGAATAGTATGGAAACCATTCATCCTCTTTCCTCACATACTCCCACCGTTGCTCAATGGGCTGTTGAATGAAGTAGCTATTGTGACAGGGATGGAATTTTTGTATGGACTCAGCAACATAGACTTTCACTCACGAGAGCCCACTAGGCTACAATCACTGCTGAGTTCCCAGTCTGCCAGCAACAGAGACCAATGCTGAGTCCCTAGTGTGCTACCATTCCTTGAGGGCATCAAGCTGATCAGTCAGCAACTTGGTGGTAGGTTGATTACAATGAACCACTTCCATTATGGAAAGGGTAGACATTCTGACGGAAATCCTGTGCTGTGGTAATCCCTTAGCATAAAATGGGCCTAAATTTCACCTAATCACACTCCTAACTACCTAACACTTTCTACTGTGCATATAGACAGCCTCTGAACTTCTTTTAACTTAGATCTGACTTTTACCAAATTACATAGTTAATAAAAAGAGGAATCTTCTCTGAAGAGGGTGTAGAGTTACCTTCACACTGCAATGGCTGTGTCTTTCACTATGTGCAGTATTCACTCTTGCAACTAGAAGGACAGATTTTATGGCGTTATACAACCAAGAATTTTCAATCTTAATGAAGATCTGTGTGTCTCAAAATTTCTGTTGGAATCTTTGTGCTCCTCATAAAGAAGGATGCAAATTCAATGATGTCATTGCTAATACATTATATTTGGCAATATGTACCACTACCCATTCTCACGCATCATTGCACTGCTAATTAAACTCAGCCTCATAAGGGAAAAACAACCAGCCAAAAATAGGAGAATAGTGAGTAGGTAGAGTCTTTCAGACCTTCATATGGAAACTCAAGTTTAAGTAATGCATTTCTTTCCAGAATACAATTTTGTTATCTCAGCAGTTAATGAAAGTAAATCCTCATTATACAGTGGGGCTGCTATCTAGAGAACTTAGCAAACACCACCTGAACCTTAACACAGCTCTTGATTTCTTTGGGGCTGCGATAACTATTACAGCATTAGCTCAATACAAATCCTGAGAAATACCTGTGAAAGAGTCCAGAGGGCCAATTTTTAGACAATATGTTTCATAAACAGTTATCAAGTTATGAGACAAAATAACCTCTGTATCCATGGCCAACCCCCAAATAAAAGGAATATAATTCGTTTGAAGGCATGAGGGCATTACTGGAAGATCATGCCCCATTTCCCATGTTCTCACTAACCATTGACTAGCTTCCTTAAGAAAAAGAGACTTTATCTGAAACATGGCTTCAGCACAAGCTTCTTTTCTGGAAGTTTTCTCTTGCTGTCATCTTAGTGTATCCCAGTGTATTATATCCTCTCTAGTTTGTTGAAATATAACTATGCAATAGAGCTCATCCATTTCAAACAAATGATACCTGGAAGACCTCTATCCTAAAACTCACTTGTTAAGGTATTTGGTTTTGCCAGGGTCAGTAAGTCTAGATGGAAATAATAACTACTTATTTTAAAGCCTGGAGCCATGTTGGCACAGCAGTTGAAGTACTTGGCTGCCAACTGAAAGTTCAGCTCACTAGCTGCTCTGCAGGAGAAAGGTGTGGCAGTCTACTTCCACAAAGATTTATAGTCTTCAGAATCCTACAGGACAGTTTTACTCTGTTCTGTAAGGTTGCTGTGAGTCAAAATGGCTCAACAGGAATTGGTTTGGTTTTAGTCCGGTCTTTACAATCTATGTAGACTCTACCTTGAGAAACTTCTATTTGTAACTGTAAGGCATGGTCACTACAGTGGGCAAGAAAACAAACTCAGTTCTTTCCAGATATGATAAGCTTTTTTCTTATAGGGATGAAATTTCAGATCATATACATATCAGGTAGTCCAAACTTTGAAATTAATTGTCGTATGACAGTACAAATAGTAGTCCTTAATGTCCACAGGCATAACCAAGTTTTCCAGGCCTACTGTATTTATCAGAGTCGAAAGAACTCAACCAATGGCAATAGCAAAAATGTCTAACTTACATTTTCTGGAAGAAAACTGTAACCAACTCTCAGCAGTTTCTGAAGAAAAGGACAGCTAAGAAGGCCTGCTATAGCAGCTTGTTTACTTAAAGTTTCCAGCAAATGAAGCTGAGCAGATAAACGCTCAATGAATGCCTATTGAATGAATAATAGTCAATACGTCGATACTATTTTTTGCGGATACCAAATTGGTGAGTTTCTAATGCTAATACAGTTTGCCTAGAGAGACTTACCAATCTGCTTCTGTAAAGATTATAGCTTTGGAAATGCTATGAGGCAGTCCTTACTTTGTCCTGTAGGGTTGTTACAAGTCAGAATTGATTTACTGGCAATGGGTTTAATTTTGGGGTTTTTGCAGTCAGACAGCTCTTCTTGTAACTTACATGTGGGCTGATACCGTGCTGGACATTATCACATGTAGGCCAAGCACTTGAAGCAAGTGATAGGCCTAGGGAACTTGAGGTATTACTTTGTCGGTGTCCAACTCCAGACCTGGGAGATTATCTAGACTTTGTAGCAGACCACTTCATGGCCTTTTCCAAGGACTGCAATGTAGTAATAATGCTTTAGCCAGTATTATCTCTTCCATGCACTTCCACGGGTGTGGCATTTTTCTGGCAATATTTACAAGCTCACTCACTTCTGTGTCTGACTTTCCAGTTGACCACAACTGCAAACTGAGCCTCTCTCAAGGTTTCAGGAATCCTTTGGCCCACATGGCAGACAGACAGGAATGGTCTGAACAGTAGTTTTCAAACTTCACTGTGCTTCACAATTACCTGGAGAACTTATTAAAAAACAGTTTGTTGGTGCCAGTCCAGCATTTTTGATTCAGTAGCACTGGGGCGGGACCCAAGAATTTGCTTTTCTAACAAATTCCCAGGTGATGCTGATGCTCCTGGTCTAGGGACCGTGGATTGAGAATCACTACCCTAGGTTGTGTATTCCCTTGACATTTGAGGAGCAAAATAAAGGAAGAGCTCTTGACTTTCACTTCCCCATGCCTAAAATACCTTTATAGTACCACTATGAGTTGGAATACTTTACAAAGGTCTTTTACAGCAGATTTACCCAATGCAACGTGTTGTTTGATTTCTTCACTGGTGCTTCCATGGGTGTTGATTGTGGATCCAAGTAAAATGAAATCCTTGATGACTTAAATCCCTTCTCCACTTATCATGATGATGTTTATTGACCCAGTCATGAAAATGTTTTTTTTCTTTTTATTTATTCATTTTTTTATTATGATTGAATGAAAATGTACATTCCCATATAAACTTTCACACTCACCTATATGAAGCTCCCACTACTCTCCCTCCACACTCTTCCTCTCTGTTCCATACATGTCTTATCCTCCCAACAAACTCCTATCCCCTCCTCTCCACCCACTCCCCTTCCTCCACTAAAAGGTCAACAGAACGACATCCTATAGATGCACAGAACTATAAAGTGCGTACATGATATGGTCACTCTGTCACCAAGTCCAATCTCTTCCTGTATGACAGTTGAACTCCATTATGATTTATGGACAGGGGCAGCATCAGGGCCAGAAGCCATGCTCCCAGGGGAATTCCGAGGCCCATGGACCATTAATTGCAGTCTTTTAAAGGAGATCTCAGGGTGTACCCCTTTTTATTCTTGTGTTGCCAGGGAGATTCAACTTTGTGAGCTCCATCATGGCTACCACTAGTGATTGCTGGGCACCACCCAGTTCTTCCGGTCACAAGATGATGTAGTTGCCCACTCAAGTGAGTCTCTCTGTCTTCTGGATTCTCTTTCCCCCATTTAGCTTTGGTCCTTGGTGATCATCCATTCCTGCTAAGTTGGGGCCATTTGCTATACCCTCAGATGGCAGCTTGGCAGCTTTTATGACTCTGGACACCACTCACCAATGTGGGGTGGAGAAGGCTCTCTTAGCAAAACACTAGTTGTGCCAATTGGTCTTGGTTTCTCATGAGAGTGTGGTCTCCAGCTCACTGCCCCAGCTACTCTGTCCTGGTAATATTGGATTAAAATGGGAGGAGTAATGTTATGTTGAAATCCAGTTAATACTGATTTTATTTCTAACATGTGCTGTCACAGATTTCACCCAACCAAATTTCTATTAACTATCAAATCTAAACCCTCGCCCCCAACCCTCCCTCCCTCCTCACTCTTGCAGCCATCAAAGAGTCTTTTCTTCTATGCATGAGTCTGTTTTTAAGTTCTTATCATAGGGATCTCGTAAAATATTTATGCTTCTGTTGCTGACTACTTTCACTCAACATATTGTCCTCCAACTGTAACCAGGTTGTGAGATGTTTCCTAAAGTCACCGTTATTCTTTATCATTGCATGGTGTTCCATTTAGTACATATACCATGATTTACCTATCTATTCCTCTGTTGTTGGACACCTGTGTTGATTCCATCTTTTTGCTGTTGTGGACTGTGCTGCAATAAACATTTGTGTGCATGTGTCAGTTGGTGTGAATGGCCTTGATTCTGTAGGATATACTCCAAACAGTGGAATTACTGGGTCGAATGGTGTATCTATATCTAGCTTTTCAAGGAAGTGCCAGATTGCTTTCCAAAGAGGTTGCACCATTTTGCAATCCCACCAACAGTGTAGCAGAGTTCCAATTTCTCCACAGCCTCTCCAGCATTTGTTGTTTTGCATTGTTTGGATCATGGTCAACCTTGTTGGGGTGAGATGGTATCTCATTGTTGTTTTGGTTTGGATTTCTTTAATAGCTAATGATAGTGAGCATGTTGGCATGTGTTTTTTGGCTACCTGGATGTCCTCTTTAGAGAAGTGTCTGTCCATTTCCTTTGCTCTTTACTTAATTGGGTGATTTATCTTTTTCTTATTGATGTTTTGTAGTATCTCATAGATTATGGAGATCAGGTGTCAGTCTGACATAGAGTTGCCAAATATTGTTTCCCATTCTGTAGGTGGCTTTTTGATTTGATGAATAAAGTCTTTGGATGAGCAAAAGTGTTTGATTCTTAATAGATCCCATTTATCTATTTTCTGTTGTTTGTGGTTTATTTGTCAGATTCTGAAGTCTGTCTACATTGTTCCTACTTTTTCTTGGATGAGCTTTATTATTTTAGATTTGATAGTTAGGTCTTTTATCCACTTTGAGTTGGTTTTGTATAAGGTGTAAGATGTGGGTCTTGTTTCAATTTTTTGCAGATGGATAGCCAATTTTGCCAGCACCATTTGTTGAAAAGATTGCTTTTTCCCCAGTTTAATGTCTTAGGGCCTTTGCCAAATATCAGCTGTTCATAGGCTGATGACATCATCTCTGGGGTCTCGATTCTGTTGCATTGATCTATCTGTCTCTTTTTCTACCAGTACCAGGCTCTTTTGACTACTGTGGCAGTGTAATACATTGTAAAGTCGGGTAATGAGAAGCCTCCCAGTGTGTTCTTCTTCTTCAGTAGTGCTTTACTCATCCGGGGTTTCTTCTCTTTCCAAACAAAGTTGGTGATTTGTTTCTTCATCTCATTAAAAAATGTCACTGGAATCGGTATTGGAATTGTATTACATAAGTAGGTTGCTTTGGTCAAAATAGACATTTTCACATTGTTAAATCTTCCTATCCATGAGCAGGGTAAGTTTCTCCATATATGTAAGTCTCTCTTAGTTTCTTGTAGTAAAGTCTTGTAGTTCTCTTTGTAAAGATCTTTTTCTCTAGCTAGATTTATTCCTAGATATGTTATCCTCTTGAAGGCTATAGTAAATGGTGTGGACTTGGTGATTTCTTCCTTAGTAATCTCATTATTGGTATAAAGGAATCCTGCCAATTTACTTATGTTTATCTTGTATCCTGAGACTTTGCTGAACTCTTCTATCAGTTTGAGTAGCTTAGTTACAGATTACTTAGGATTCTCTGAGTATACAATCACATCATCTGCAAATAGGAAGATTTTTACTTCTTTGCCTATGCAGATGGCCTTTATTTCTTGATCTTGTCTAGTTGCTCTGAATAGAACTTCTAGTACAATGTTGAATAGGAGAGGTGAGAGTGGGCATCCTTGTCTAGTTCCTGTTCTCAAGGTAAACTGTTTCAGTCTCTCTCCATTCAGGATGATGTAGGCAGTTGGCTTTGTATAAATTGCCCTTATTGCACTGAGGAATTTGCTGAGAGTTTTTAGCATGAATGGGTGTTGGACTTTATCATATACATTTTCTGAGTCAATAGATAAAATCAGGTGATTCTTGTCTTTTGTGTTATTTATGTGGTTGATCACATTAATTCTTTTCCCGATGTTGAACCAGCCTTGTATCCCTGGTATGAATCCAACTTGGTCATGGTGCATTATTTTTTGGATATGTTGTTGTATTCTACTGGAAAGAATTTTGTTGACGATTTTTGCATCCAAATTCATTAGTGGTATTGGTTTGTAGTTCTCTTTTTTTGTTGGGTCTTTCCCTGGCTTTGGTGCCGGTGTTATTCTGGCTTCATAGAATGAATTTAGTAGTATTCCATCGCTTTCTATACAGGGGAAATAGCCTCAGTAGTACTGGAGATAACTCTTCTCTAAAAGCTTGGTGGAATTCTGTGGTGAAGCCGTCTAGGCCTGGGCCTTTTTTCTGTTGGTAGTTTTTGGATGACTTTTTCAATCTCTTTCTTTGTGTTAGATATATTAAGCTGCTCTGTTTCAGCTTGTGATAATTTTGGTAGGTGACATGAATCAAGGAATTTGTCCATTTCCTCTTGGTTTTCAAATTTGTTAGAGTACAGTCTTCCACAGTATTCTGTTATGATATTTAGGATTTCTGTTGGATCTGTTATGACAACTCCCCTCTCATTTCTCATTTGGGTTATTTATTTTTTTTCCTGTTTTTCTTTTAGGAAGTTAAGTGAAGATTTGTCAATTTTGTTGATCTTTTCAAAAAACAGCTTTTGGTCTTTTCAATATTTTCAATTGTTCTTCTCTAATTTGTTTAGTTCTGCTCTAATCTTTATGATCTGTTTTCTTCTGGTACCTGTTGTTCACTCTCTGTTTGTTCAAGCTGTAGGGTTAGTTCTTTGATTTGGTTTCTTTCTTCCTTCCAGATGTGTGCATTTATGGATACAAACTGACCTCTGAGCACTGCTTTGGCTGTATCCCATAAGTTCCGGTAAGAAGTGTTTTCATTCTCATTGGAATGCATAAATTTCTTTATTTCATTCTTGATTTCTTCTATAACCCATGGCTTTTTGAGCAAGTGTTGTTCAGTGTCCATGAGTTATATTTTCTATCTATGTTTTTTTCTGCTATTGATTTTGACTTTTATGGCTTTATGATCTGAGAAGATGCTTTGCATTAATTCAATGATGTGGATTTTGTTGTGAATTGCTTTATGTCCCAACACATGATCTATTCTGGAGAATGTTCCATGTGCACTGCAGAAGAAGGTATAGTTGTCCACTGATGGATAGAAAGTTCTATATGTGTCAATGAGGTCTAGTTGGTTAATTGTGACAATAAGGTCTTCTGTGTCTTTACTGAGCTTTTTTCTAGACCATCTGTCCAATATTGAGAGTGAAGTCTTGAAGTCTCCCACTAGTATTGTGGAGTGATCTATGTTATTTTTGAGTGCAGTCAGTTTTTTTTTGATGTATTTAGGTGCTCTAATATTAGGTGCATAAATATTTACTATTGTTAAGTCCTGCTTGTGTATTGAATCTTTCAGCAATAAATAGTGTCCATCCTTGTTCACAATGGTGGATTTTACATTAGAGTCTACTTTATCTGAGACTAGAAATGCCACACCTGCTCTTCTTTGTGCATTGCTAGCTTGATAAATATTCTTCCATCCACTAATTTTCAATTTGTTCCTATCTTGAAGTCTAAGGTGAGTTTCTTGTAGGCAATGTATGGATGGGTTGTGTCTTTTGATCCAAGATGTCACTCAATGTCTCTTTACTGGAGCATTCAGTCCATTCACATTCCGTGTAATTATTGATAGGTATGTGTTCGTTGCTACCATTGTGATATGTTTATTTTTATGTTGGTATTTTCTCTGTTCTTCTTATTAATCTGTTCTGGGACATTCTTCTTTGTGAGTTGATTTTTCACCTTTTTTAGGGTTGGCTTTGTGGTTGTTTAAGACTCCCATATTATGTTTCCTAATTTGATATCTTGCATCTTTATTGTGCTTTATGGCTGCCCTTATGAATCCCCCTTAATAAACTATATATAAACCCAGTTTCAATTACTACCATTCTTATCAACTTTTTCTCCATCTGGAAGGACTGTAATGACTGTAGGACATCCTTCTTTTTAATATGATGACATCATAGTTTTCATGATAAAATCACTGGATTATTTCTTTCACTATTATAGCTTTGAGTTTGAAGCCTTCCCTAAATGAGTAAGATTCTGGTTGATGTGTCCTGTATTTGCTTCTAAAATATAAAGTTATTGGTTTTATTCTTCTAAGCCAAGAGATTCTTTCAGTATTTCTTGTAGCTTTGGTTTGGTTTTTGCAAATTCTCTGAGTTTCTCTTTATCTGGGAATGTCTTAATTTCCTTTTCATATTTCAAAGATAGTTTTGCAGGATATATAATTCTTGGGTGGAAGTTCTTCTCCTTCAAGGCTTTGAATGTGTCATGCTACTGTCTCCGTGCCAGCTTCGTTTTGACTGAGAACTCCAATGAAAGGCTTCAGAGTTTCCATCAGAATGTTAGCTTTGCTTTGATTCTTGCTGCCTTTAAGAGTTTCTGCTTATGTTTCATTTTGTTAGCCAGCCAAGTGCCTTCGAGTCAGATCTGACATTCTGTTAAGCTTGATTATAAAATGTCTTGCAGTCTTTCTTTTGAGATCTATATTGAGTGGCATTCGATATACATCTTGGATATCTATATTCTGTCATAATTTCTGGGAAGTTTTCTTTCAGCAGCTCAGCAACAATATTCCTTGTGTTCTCAGGTGTCTCGCCCTGTTTAGGAACTCTAATTAATCATAGATTGTTCCTCTTAATAAAGTCCCACATGCTTCTTAATGCTTCTTCATTTTTCTTGTTTCTTTTTTTCTGATTTCTCCTCATAGGTGCCGCAGTCAGTAGCTCTGTCTTCCAAGTCAGAAAGTCTATTTTCTGTTTGTTCCATTCTGTTTTCTTGGCTTTGAATTGAAATTTCTATCTCTTTGATTTTGTTCTCGATCTATTGGATTTCACTTGACTGGCATTCCATCACATCAAACAGTGTGCTTAATTTTTTTGTTTTGCTCTGCTGCATTTTGTATAAGGTCTAGTATAACGTCTAGGAGGGCTGTATATATAATCCTTTTGAATTCACCTTCTGATAGTTTCAGAAAAGCTTCTTCATCTGAGAAGTTCTTTGTTGTTTCTTTTGGGGGCCTTCTGAAACCATGAGTGATTTATTGGTTATGGTTCTCTCCAGATTTTGTTCCCTTTTGGTCATCATGTGAGGCAATAGAGGCTGGGAGAGATGCTGTGAGGATGCATTGCAGTTGATTCTCTAGGCCATCTTAAACTGAGAGGTGAAACGTGTCTAACAACTTCTAAAGTCAGTCAGGTTTTCTGGTGTATAGGTCCCTCTTCCCAGCTGGTAAAGGAAGCACCTCTATATCTAACCTCAGATGTTATAAACTAGCTCAAAATGCAGAAAGGCTACTGCCATTCTGGCCTCTGCTATTGGGCCCCAGCTGTAGGTGACATTGTGTAGAATACTGCTTTTCTGCTGGAAAAGCACTGTCCTCTGGGCAGGCGCTGCCTCCCAGCCCAGGGGTTAGGTTCAGCTGAGGCTTCCGTATGGGTATCACCACCTCCCAGTGGAACAAGATGGTGTCCCACACAAGCTTGCTGCCTGGATGGGTCCAGGCTACTCTATGGCATAGGCAGAAAGAGAGGCCAAAGGTGCCGAGATGCTCAGAGTCCACAGCCTCTGTTGCCAAATTTGGCCTTAGGTGATGCTGTGTAAAATACTGCTTTTCTGTTGGAACAGCTTCCCCCCCAACCCCCGGGCAGGCGTTGCTTCCCACACTAGGAACTAAGTCCAACTGGGGCCTCCATGTGGGTGTCTCTGTATGCCAATGGATCAAGATGGTATCCCACACAAGCACACTGCCTGGCTGGGTCCAGGCTACTCTATGGGGGAGGCAGAAGAGAGGCCAAAGGTACTAAGATGCACAAAGTCCAAAGCCGGGCTCTCAAAATATGGCAATTTTGCTTGTAGATCCCACCAGCAGTGCATCTGAGATTAGCAGCTAGTCAAGTCCCACCTCTGCCCACTGGCTAAGACAGAGTAAAAAAAACTTTAAATGGTGAGTTACCTTCGGTCTGTGCAAGTCCACGCTCACCAAGAGTGGGGTCAGCAAAAGAGAGGAGGTTTTGTGTTCAGTGGTATGAAGTCCAAATTAACAGCACTATGCCATGTCTTAGGGTTCACTAAGAGTCCAGAAGGCTCTGTTTAATTATCAGTTCAGGTCTTGGTTCCCAGAGGGACTTAGGGAGGTGTGTGTTTAGTGTGCCATCTTGACTCTGCCCCCGACACACTCCAACCCCCTCTGCCGAATAAGTCTCTAATGATCTTCTTTTTGTAAGCTTTTCAAATACCTGACATTCAATTTATAGTCTTAGCACTGAAACTCACATTCAGCATTGTGTTAGTCATCTTGTGCTTCTCTAACAGAAATACCATAAGTGGATGGCTTTAACAAAGAAAAGTTTATTCTCACAGAGTCCAGTAGGCTAGAAACCCAAATTTAAGGTACTGGCTCCAGGGTAATACACTTTTTCTCTACATGCTCTGGAGGAAGGTCCTAGTGTTGCATCAATCTTTGGTCAGGCAGCATCTTGGTGCAGGAACCTTAGGTCTAAAGGATGTAGTTTGCTCCCAGTGCTGCTTTCTTGATAGCATGAAGTCCCCCCTCTTTCTACCTGCTTCTCTTTCCTTTTATCTCTTGTAGGATAAAAGGTGGTACTAGCCACACTCCAGTAAAACTCCCTTAACATTGGATCAGGAAGGTGACCTTAGGAAGGATGTTACTTTCCCACCTTAATCTCTTTAACGTAACCCACTCAGTGGGCCATGGACAGAGAATAGGATCTATAGCATAGAAAAATCAAAACGGAAGCTAATCACAAAATATTGGGAATCATGGTCCAGTGAAACTGCTACACACACTATTTGTGGGGACACAATTCAATTCATGACAAGCATTAATACACAAATAATCCAAATTACATTAGTGCTACAGCTGCTAACCAAAAGGTAAGCAGTTCAAATCTGCCAGGAGCTCCTTGGAAACTCTAGGGGGCAGTTCTATTCTGTCCTATAGAGTTTCTATGAATAAGTGTCAACTCGATGGCACCCAGTTTTTGGTTTTCTTTGGGTTTAACCCAAATTGTACAAATCTTACATCTCAACTTGTAAGATGAAGAACATTATTTAAAAAAAGGACATGCAGGTTTTCTCTGCTATCTCAGCTTAATAGATAAGAAAATTCAGGAAGAAGTAGGACTGTACAGTACCCAATCTGCAAAATAGAGACTATTAGCTAGAGGAATTTCTATACCAGATCTCATTGCTTAAATGGGTTCCAAGATAGATCCTTCAGTTATGATTGAAGATCCTTGGCATTCTTCTTTTATAGGTATGAGTATACTTGGGAGAGGAAGACAATTTTTAAGAAATCAAAAAGAGAAAGCTTTTGTTTCAGAGTTTGTCTTCAGAAAAGAAAGTTCTTGTCCCTTTTCAGCCAAAAGAATATTAAAGAAAAAACAAGAATGAGGAAGAGATCTGAGAAGAAGCTGGAAGTGAGAAAGTTCAGGAGTGAGTTTATTTTCTGGCAGTGATTAAGTGATTATTATAAAAATTTAGAAAATTTTTATTTCAGTCACTTTACTCATGTATTTTGAATTTAGAGTCATAAACTAATGACCTGAGTAGTAAGAACTTCTTTCGTCTTCCCTTGCTCTAAGTCTTTCGTAAGGTGGAGAGATGAGATGAATCTCTCTCCAGACTATGTAGAGTTGACTTTTCTATTGTGACTGGTGGTATTCATGAGATGAACATTCAACTAATGATGATTTGAGCGCACACTGACATAATGGAGAAATAGACATTGAAATTGTGGAAACTGGTAATCTACGTGATAACACTGAATTAGTGTATGATGAAAGCGAGGGACACTCCCTGTTCTTTGTGTGCATGTGGTAGTCCATGATAGTTAGAACACATTTTCTCCTGGGTGAGGGTAGACCTGTAAGTCAAGCGGAGATCCACTGACAGTAATCTCATTCTTGCGGAGTGCCCTTTACATTTTACAAAGATTTTTCACTTCATTTATCTCATTCCAGTGTCCCCAAAAATGTCACAGGGCAGGAATTATTACCCTGGTGTTATAGAGGAGAATACCAAGATTAGGAGAGGCTAGGTAAACAAAAGCCTAGGGTAGTGAAATCATTTATAGTCACTTTTCTGTTTATCCCTGTGTCCATCTTTAGTAATAGAAACATAATCACTGGAATATGCTACTCTTTATTTTTTGACATATATTACAAAAGTCAGGACATTATGTGAAAATATGCATTATCAAAATGGACTTGACCACAAAATGGAGGATGACTACATTATTACAAAACTTCCAACTTACATCATTACATAATTGCTCAATTACATCTCATTATGTAATGCCAAACCATGGAGAATCATGGCCTAGCCAAGCTAAGACATAGCCATAACCATCACAGCTAACATTACTTTTGCCTCACATCTTGGCATTCATTAGTTCCCTCACTAGTGCACAAAATAATCGAATAGGAGACTTTTTGCCACTGCTATAAATGCAAATGTTATGTAATGAGACAGTCTGTAAGTTAAGGGTAGGTATACACCCTTAAGAGGAAAACCTTTCCCAAAATCTCTACCCTGAGTATCTATTGTAGCAAAACTCTAGAACTTTATCAAGTTCTTTCCAGCTTGACTTATTCTCCTTCTTCTTCTTAGTCCCCTGCACTCCTGTTTTTTTCCCCCTTCTCTCTTTATCTCTGTCCTTCCTTTTCCTCTTTCCTCTTTAATTAGAATAAATAGACACAATCTATGAATCAGGCATTATAATGAATACCAGGGAAACAAAGATGAACAAAGCATTGTTTTTTTGCTTCTGGGATTACAAGGACTAATAAGTAAGCCAGAGAGATAGATCTAAAAACAACAAAAAGCTTGCAGTAGAGAGAAACAGTGGTAGCACAGAAAAGAATCTTTTACAGGGGAAGGTAGCTTAGGTGAGAACAATGACAAAACCAAGCCTAATGCCATGAAGTTAATTCCCACTCATATCAAGCAACCCAACAGGGCAGAGCATAACTACCCCATAGGGTTTCCGAGTCTGTAATCTTTACAAAATTAGACTGTTACAGCTTTTTCTTGCAGATCAGTGGCTGAGTTTAAACCTCTAGCTTTTAGGTTAGCAGCTGAGTGCTTTACTATTGCACCTCCAGGGCTTCTTTAAGATGAAAAAGGCTTGAGAGGAGAAAAACCCAATGGTGCTTGTCCACAACCAAAGACAGCCTTGATAGGGGATGCAATGTAGAGTCCTTAATGTAGCACGAGAAAAAGAGGTGTGCAGATTAAGAGCTCTACTAAAAGACCAGAACTGATGGTATAACAACCTGGAGGGTCCCCTGGGAGCATGACTCTTAGACTTGCTGCTGGCCCAGACCTGAAACCAATACTGAGATCAACACTTCAGGCAAAGAATGGACCGGACTTTGGGACACAGAGTGAACATATGGTGTGTGTGCTTTATGGCTTTATAGATTTAGGAGGCTGTCTTACTTGTTTCTTTCTAGCGGAGACAGGAGAGGGTGGAGAGAAGGGGACAGGTGTTTGTTAAGAGGATGCTATAAGTAGACAGTGAAAAAGAGAAGTGTGCTGTCACAGGGTGGGGAGAGCAGACAGAGTTGCAGAGAGGCAGGCATGCAAAGTTATCCTGGATTATATACGTCTACTTAATCATAATAAAACAATAAGGAAAAAAAGATGGAAAAGGCTTCATTAACACAGAGGAGTAAAATGAAAGGGGTTTTTAGGGATGAGTAGGAGTATCCCAGGCATTAGAAGGTAGAGCTAAAACAGTCCAAATTTCTGGTGAGATCTTACCTATAAAGAAGAATATTGATTTTTGTCACTGAGTTCAATTTACCACCAATTCACTTTTTATCCATTATGGGGCTGATCTAAGGGTTTGGAATTTGATTACAAATCAGAGAACCATGTTAGATGCATAAATCAATCCCGCGTTGGGAGGCAAGTAAGCTTAAGGGAGTAAGAATTGTATTTTGCTTCCCTGGTCTTTTAAGCTCAAAGAAAGCAATTATTAAGGACAGTTTTCAAATTTTGATACCACCACTTGTTGCGAAGTCTGGCGCTTGGTGGGAATGCTGGAGAAACCCAGAACTGTAGCATACACTTTGCCCAGGAAAGGCAATATGGCACATTCTAGTGAGGAATTGTAGATACTTGGTTGACAAGTCTGAGCAGAGACCAGCGCATTAGGAAGGTGTGATTTTGCTTCTGCTCTTGATTTGAACAAATGTATCAAAGAAAAGTAGCTCTTAGAATCATAGAGTGCTGTGATAGTCCTGAAGTCTTTGAGAGGAAAAAAATGCAAATTTGGAATTAGAAATTTCTTTCAAATTCTTTTGTATTATAGGAAGAGCAAGGTTTCCAAACTTAAAAATGAGTGTGAATTTGCAGAAAAAAAAAAATAGGCTATTAGTATCTGTTTTTTGTTGTTGTGTTTTCTATTTTATATGTTCTTCAGCTTGGTTTCCAATTGACTAAGTTAGGTTTCTGTTGATGAAGTTGGACAGGTATTCCATATGTAAAGACAACAAATAGTAATATCTGTACAGGAAATGATGTTTGTCCCGGACTGTTTGGAGACAGTTATATCACTAGAATAATTGGTTGGGGCAAAAGCAGTGCCTTGAAATGCAAAAATGAAAAGTCAGAACTTTATCCTGGAGCTCTGTATGTCTCAAAGACCAGTCCTCTGACCTGCATTGGAGTCATCTGCAATTCTTACAAAGACCCAGATCCCTGGACCCAACCCCAGAAGTACTGAATGGCAGTCCTGGTAACCTACATTTTTAATAAGACCCTCAGGTGATTCTTGTCGCAGGATGGTTGGAAAATACTTATGTAGGTTCATCCATTTCTTAGTTGTATGAACTTAGTCTCTCCATGCCTCAATTTCTTCATGTGTGAGAGGATAATAAAACCTAGGAGTATTGTGGTGAGAATTACTTACTAAAACTATTTTTTATTATTACTTTACAGTAGAGTTCCATAAATATTATTCCATATGACAGAAATACTGCAGAATCTTTCTCTAAGGTTGGCTCTTGTACCTGTACTCAGTCTGAACCTCCTACTTTCTCAGTGTTGTTGTCGTTGTTTGGTGCCTGTGGTGGTCAGGATTATGTCAACTTGGCTACTACCTATTTGGCTGCTGTATTAAGTGGCAGGGCAGGGTTTGTGGTGGGTCCCTGCCCCTCCGCTCTCATCTCGCGACCTTGGACTACGACTGCTGATCGCTCACGTGGCCAGGAGCTCCTGCTCTCTGCTTCCAGTGTCTAGTTCCAGGACTTGAGCTAGCAGCTGTTGGGCTCATCAGTCCGTACAGTCGGCACTTGAGAGTCCTGTTCCCTGACCTGCCGATCCTGCGTTCACCAGCCTCTGCCCAGTCCTGCTCCCTGACTTGCCGATCCTGGGTTCGCCAGCCTCTGTTGCTTTGTCTCACCACCAGCTTGGGATCCACCGACTTCCAGCCTCTGTCGCTTCATCTCGCCACCAGCTTGGGATCCACTGACCTACACAACCGGTAATCTGCAACTCTGGTCTCTGACCTGCTGACCTTGGGTTCCTCAGCTCCGTGGACACGTGAGGATTGTGCCAGAGTTTGGGACATTCAGCTTCTGTGATTACGTGAGCTGTTTCCTATATTTGTATCTATCTATCTGTCTCTATATATTATAAATCTTTCCTTGTACCTACACGTGTTACTGGTTTTGCTTCCCTAGAAAACCCAGCCTAAGACAATTTGGTACCAGGAGTGGTTCTAGGGAAACAAAATTGTAAAAATGAATCCTTTCAAGTGGTTCTTGAGTCTGGCTAACAGTAACACTGTTGATAACTATGCTCCTATCTGTGGGGGTCAAGTGGCTGCACTCATTCGACAAAGATGAGGTGGGTGTGTTTACAGTAATGGACAGCAGAGGCAAAATAGTAATCGTAATAATCTGACTCATGCGGACATGTGGAACTGGCTCCTCAGTCATGGTGTCCCTAGCAGTGCAATAGATGATCAGCCTACTAAGTATTTACTTGATATGTATGAAAGGATGAACTCTAGGTCAGGTGAACAGCAGTCTAACTCAAATCACCAGAAGAGAGAGTCTCGTTCCCTCAATCAATTCCCAGACTTGAGCGAGTTTAAGGACCCACAACCCTTTGAAGGAGAGGCCGGGTCCCTTTGAGGAAGAATTCTGATAGCCTGCCAAAAATTTATACTGTTAATCTTTCTCCTGCCCTTCCCCAAAGGGATCTATGGCCTTTTACGAGAGTAACTGTTCACTGGGGAAAAGGAAATAATCAGACTTTTTGGGGACTACTGCATACTGGCTCTGAACTGACACTAATCCTAGGAGACCCAAAACATCACTGTGGCCCACCAGTAAGAGTGGGGGCACATGGAGATCAGGTTATTGATGGAGTCTTGGCTCATGTTCGTCTCACAGTGGGTCCAGTGGGTCCCTGAACCCATCCTGTAGTAATTTCCCCAGTTACAGAATGCATAATTGGAATAGATATACTTAGCAATTGACAGAACTCTCACGTTGGATCCCTGACAAGTGGAGTGAGAGCTATTATGGTGGGAAGAGCCAAATGGAAGGCACTAGAACTGCCACTGCCTAGGAAAATAGTGAACCAAAAGCAATACCGTATTCCTGGAGGGATTGCTGAAATTACTGCCACCATTAAGGACTTGAAGGACACAGGGGTGGTGATTCCCACCACATCCCCATTCAATTCACCTATCTGTGCGAAAAACGGATGGATCTTGGAGAATGACAGTAGATTATCGCAAACTTAATGAGGTGGTAACCCCCATTGCAGCTGCTGTTCCAGATGTAGTTTCACTGCTTGAGCAAATTAATACATCTCCTGGTACTTGGTATGCAGCTATTGATCTGGCTAATGCTTTCTTCTCCATACCTGTTTCCAAGGAACACCAGAAGCAGTTTGCATTCACCTGGCAAGGCCAACAATACACTTTCACTTGCCTGCCTCAGGGCTACATTAACTCTCCAGCCCTATGTCATAATCTAGTCCGCAGGGACCTTGATTGCTTCTTTCTTCCACAAGATGTGACACTGGTCCATTATAAAGATGACATGATGCTGATTGGACCTAGTAAGGAAGAAATATCAGTGACTCTGGACTTATTAGTTAAACATTTGCATGCTAGAGGGTGGGAAATTAATCCCACAAAAACTCAGGCAGCTTCCAACTCAGTGAAATTCCTAGGGGTCCAGTGGTGTGGGGCATGTCGCTATATCCCTTCTAAAGTGAAGGATAAGTTATTGCACCTGGCTGCTCCGACAACTAAAAAAGAGGCACAGCGCCTAGTGGGTCTCTTTGGATTTTGGAAACAACATATTCCTCATTTGGATGTGCTACTTCGGCTTATTTATCATGTGACTAGAAAGGCTGCTACTTTTGAGTGGGGCCCAGAACAGGAGAAGGCTCTGCAACAGGTTCAGACTGTTGTGTAGGCTGCCTTGCCACTTGGGCCATACGATCCAGCTGATCCAGTGGTGATCCAGGTGTCAGTGGCAGATAGAGATGCTGTTTGGAGTCTTTGGCAGGCTCCTATTGGCGAATCACAGTGCAGACCTTTAGGATTTTGGAGCAAAGCTCTGCCATCCTCTGCAGATAACTACCCTCCTTTTGAAAAACAACTTTTGGTTTGTTACTGGGCCTTAGTAGAGACTGAACGCTTAACCATGGGGCACCAGGTCACCATGCGTCCTGAGCTTCCCATCATGGACTGGGTATTGCCTGACCCACAGAGTCATAAAGTTGGACGAGCACAGCAGCACTCCATCATTAAGTGGAAGTGGTATATATGAGATCGGGCCTGTGCAGGACCTGAAGGCACAAGTAAATTGCATGAGGAAGTGGCCCAAATGCCCATGGTCTCCACTCCTGTAACATTACCTCCTGTCTCCCAGTTTGCACCTATGGCCTCATGGGGGATTCCTTATGACCAGCTGACCGAGGCAGAGAAAACTCGTGCTTGGTTTACAGATGGTTCTGTGCGATATGCCGACACCACTCGAAAGTGGACAGCAGCAGCACTACAGCCCCTTTCTGGGACCTCCCTCAAGGACAGTGGTGAAAGCAAATCCTCCCAGTGGGCAGAACTTCAAGTAGTGCATATGGTTGTTCACTTTGCTTGGAAGGAGAGGTAGCCAGATGTGCGGCTGTATACCGATTCATGGGCTGTGGCCAATGGCTTGGCCAGTTGGTCAGGGACTTGGAAGGAACATGACTGGAAGATTGGAGACAAGGATTTATGGGGGAGAGGTATGTGGATAGACCTCTCTGAATGGGCCAAAGAAGTGAAGATATTTGTGTCTCATGTGAATGCTCATCAAAGAGTAACCTCAGCAGAGGATGAGTTTAACAATCAAGTGGATAGGATGACCCATTCTGTGGGAACCAATTATCCTCTTTCTCCAGCTACCTCTGTCATTGCTCAGTGGGCCCATGAACAAAGTGGTCATGGTGGCAGGGACAGTGGCCCAGCAACATGGACTCCCGTTCACCAAGGCTGACTTGGCTACAGCCACTGCTGAGTGCCCAATCTGCCAGCAGCAGAGACCAACACTGAGTCCTCAATATGGCACTGTTCCTCGAGGTGATCAGCCGGCAACCTGGTGGCAAGTTGATTACATTGGACCACTTCCATCATGGAAAGGAAAGCATTTTGTCCTTACTGGGATAGATACTTACTCTGGATATGGATTTCCCTACCCGGCACAACATGCTTCTGCCAAAACTACCATCCGTGGGCTTACAGAATGCTTCATCCACTGTCATGGAATCCCACACAGCATTGCCTCTGATCAAGGGACTCACTTCACAGCAAATGAAGTGCGGCAGTGGGCCCATGCTCACGGAATTCACTGGTCTTACCATGTTCCCCATCATCCTGAAGCAGCTGGCTTGATAGAATGGTCCCCTGAAGACACAATTACGCTGCCAGCTAGGTGGCAGTACCTTGCATGGTTGGAGAAGTGTTCTCCAGGAGGCTGTGTATGCTCTAAACCAGCGTCCAATATACGGTGCTGTTTCTCCTATTGCCGGGATTCATGAGTCCAGGCATCAAGGGGTGGAAATGGGAGTGGCACCACTCACTGTTACCCCTAGTGACCCACTTGCAAGATTTTTGCTTCCTGTCCCCATGACTTTATGTTCCGCAGGACTAAATGTCTTAGTTCCGAAGGGAGGAATGCTGCCACCTGGAGACACATCAACGATTCCACTGAACTGGAAGCTAAAATTGCCACCAGGCATTTTGGGCTCCTTGTACCTCTGGATCAACAGACAAAGAAGGGAGTTACAATACTGGCTGGTGTGATTGATCCTGACTATGAAGATGAAATTGGATTGACATTACATAACGGAAGTAAAGAAGAGTATGTTTGGAATGCAGGAGATCCCTTAGGATGCCTCCTAGTACTACCATGTCCTGTGATTAAGGTCAATGGGAAACTACAGCAATGCAACTCCAAAATGAGTGATAATAGCCCAGACCCTTCAGGAATGAAGGTTTGGGTCACCTCACCAGGCAAGGAACCACAACCAGCTGAGGTACTTGCTTAGGGCAATGGGAATACAGAATGGGTTGTAGAAGAAGGTAGTTCTAAATATCAGTTACGGCTATGCAACCAGTTGCAGAAACGTGGACTGTAATTGCTAGGAGTATTCCTGCTTTGTATGTGTGTATTGGATATTTTGTTTACTTATGAAACATAAGATGTAAATGGGTTAATGCATTTTCAGTTGTACATGTGTTAGCTATATCATGTTGACATAAGTATGACTTTGTAACTGTACCCCTTCAGAGACTGTGCATGGTAAGGTGAGATGTGTGCAGATGCCAAGTTGACAAGGGGTGGACCGTGGTGGTCAGGATTATGTCAACTTGGCTACTACCTATTTGGCTGCTGTATTAAGTGGCAGGGCGGGGTTTGTGGTGGCTCCCTGCCCCTCCGCTCTCATCTCGCGACCTTGGAATACGGCTGCTGATTGCTCATGTGGCCAGGAGCTCCTGCTCTCTGCTTCCAGTGTCTGGTTCCGGGACTTGAGCTAGCAGCTGTTGGGCTCATCAGTCCTTACAGTCGGCACTTGAGAGTCCTGTTCCCTGACCTGCCGATCCTGCGTTCGTCAGCTTCTGCCCAGTCCTGCTCCCTGACCTGCCAATCCTGGGTTCGCCAGGCTCTGTCGCTTCATCTCGCCACCAGCTTGGGATCCACCGACCTCCAGCCTCTGTCGCTTTGTCTCGCCACCAGCTTGGGATCCACTGACCTACACAACCGGTGATCTGCAACTCTGGTCTCTGACCTGCTGACCTTGGGTTCCTCAGCTCCGCAGACACGTGAGGCTTGTGCCAGAGCTTGGGACATTCAGCTTCTGTGATTACGTGAGCTGTTTCCTATGTTTGTATCTATCTATCTGTCTATATATATATTATAATTCTTTCCTTGTACCTACACGTGTTACTGGTTTTGCTTCCCTAGAAAACTCAGCCTAAGACAGTGCCTTTGAGTTGCTTCCAACACATAGCAACCCTGTGCACAACAGAACGAAACACTGTTGGTCTTGTGCCGCATCCACAATCATTTTTATGCTTAAGGCCATTGCCATGGCCACTCCATCTTTTCGAGAGTCTTCCTGTTTTTCACTGACTCTTCACTGTACCAAGAATGACGTCCTTCTCTAGGGCCTGATCCTTCCTGACAACATATCCAAAGTATGTAAGATGCAGTCTTGCCATCTTTGCCTCCAAGGAACCCTCTGGTTGTACTTCTTCCAGAACAGATCTGTTTGCTCTTTTATCATTCCATGGTGCATTTAACATTCTTCCCCAACTTTCTTAATAAGAATATTATATTATTGATTTTCTTTTATCTCAAGTGTCTACTTACTGTCAATCATCCACCCCTAGTCTCTGTGTCTTAACAACTTCAAATAAGGTTTTTTCTTGTAGCACTCTGTATTTCTCCATCATGGAATTTTTGCAGTATATTCTTACTGTCTATTTACTTTTATCTTTCTCTAGATCATCATGTACCATATAATCTTTTGAAGTGTTGGAAACATTCTACACCTATGTTGTCCAATATGGTATCTACTAGCCATATTTTGCTACTGAATATCTGACATCTGGTTAGTATGACAGAAGACAAATTTTTAATTTTGTTTAGTCTTAACTAATTGAATTTTCAGTCTAAACAGCTACATTGGCTAATGATAACTGTATTGGATAAGACAACTCTAAATTTTAAGCTTTATGAGTTAAGAAACTGTTTCTCATTTTTTGTTGTATGTTGGGGGGCCAATACCCCCCAAAAATCTGTTGCTATAAACTTGATTCCAACTCATAGTGACCCTATAAAACAGAGTAGAACTGCCTCATGGAGTTTCTTAGGACTCGCTGTTAGATTTGAACTGTTGACCTTTTGATCACCAGTCAAGCTTCTAACACTATACCACCACAGCGTGTGGAATGGGATAAAAGATCAACCCATTGCCATTGAGTTAATTCAGACTGGTAACCCTAATACCTTGCAACATGTTTTCTCCTTTTCAAAGTAGGTAACTGAGAGCTTCATGTAACTAGTGCCATGAAAATGCCCTAAATAATCTGTGTTTTTCACTGTACCAGCTACTCTGGCCTCCTCACTGGCCTCTTTCCAAAGGGGCACAGAGCTCACTCAGCTCCTATGATGTTGGTCTCCCTCCTCTTCTTTGCTCTCCTGAGAAATGGCCTTCAGCCTAGGAAACAGTAGCTAGGAAGGCTGCCTGGCATTTTGTGTATCAACAACTTTCTTTCTTGTTCCTTATCTCAGAGTGGACTTGGCAGGGTACTTCCACTAGCAGAGGAATTTTTACACAAGTTTTGTCTTTGCCTGTTACAGACATGAAGGTTTTTTCTTGTGGTTTCTTGTGGTTGTTCTGTGGAAGGAGTTTCTTGTGGTTGTTCTGTAATACATACAATTATCTGTGGTCTACATGCTTAAAGAAAGTGAAGTATTCCTTGCCAAAATGATGCATAACAGTCTGCATTGCTGTTGAGTCTCTGATGGTACTATACCTCCTTATAAACCTTCTTCCTCTTTCTAACTTGGTGTATGCTTCATTGTCTTGACTGCTCCAGGGCATGGACCCAAATTGGGTAACAGACTCATAGTGACTCTCTAGGACAGAGTAGAGTTGCCATCTAGAGTTGCCAAGGAATAGCTGGTGGGTTTGAACTGTTGACCCGTTTGGTTAGTAGCTGTAGCACTAAACCAGAATGCTACCAGGGCTTCTGGGACAGAATAGATGAAATGTACATTGCATGTCTCTTCAAGGTTACTTTCTTCTGTAGTGAGGTGAAACAATTCTGTTTCACAAGAGGTTGAATATTCATGATGCAGAGTTTTTGAGAGATTTAAATGTATATTACTAGGTTTATCAAAGGCCTTCAAATGTGAGCTATTATTAGATAATAGACATAGGGTAGCTGAATTTGTGATATAAATTGCTTATTCTGCCTTGGCTCTGTACTGTACTATAGAGAGTTCTTAATGTATTTTCATAAACTGATGATCTACAAAATGAGAAAAATGAAAGAAATTCTACAGGGAATGAGACACCACCTCAGAATTAAGAGGGTGTTTTAGTCAGCTAGGCTGCTCTAACAGAAATACCACAGAGTGGATGGCTTTAACAAAGAAAGATTTATTCTTACACAGTCCAGTAGGTTGTAAGTCCATATTCAGGGTGTCCGCTCCAGGGAAAGACCTTCCCCCTTGTCGGCTCTGGAGGAAAGTCCGGTATTGCATCAGTCTTTGTTTCTGGGAGCGTCCTCACGCAAGAACCTCTGGTCTGAAGGACGCGCTCTGCTCCCAGTGCTGCTTGCTTGATGGTAGCGAGGTTCTCAAATTGTCCTTGGTTTCTCTTTCCTTTTATTCCTTGCAAGCTAAAAGCATTCAGGGTGGGGCAAGCCATACTCCAGGGAAACTTCCCCCATAGCAGGAATTCACAGCCCCACCCTAATCCTTTAACATACAGGTTAGCAAAACCACACAATGGAGGACAGTCCCAAGATACTGGGAACCATATCCCAGCCACATGGCTGCACACATTTTTGGGGGGACACAATTCCAACCATGACAGAGGGCATCTCTTTATTTCTCCTCTGTTGCTAAGCAGTTGCAGTGCCTGCAATTTGTGATTCAGAAAATTGATTTTCAAATTTATACGTTAGTGTATACCTTATAGCAGGAACTAGTCTGTTTTAAGTGCATAAACTTGTTTCATCCTCGCAACAGCTTTGTAAGTACTATTATCTCCATTTTACAGATGAGAAAATTGAAGCAAAGATAAGTAACTTTCCCAAGTTTACTCAGCTAAGTGGGGAAATTAGGATTCTAATCCAAGCATTCTGATTCCAAAGTCTATTCTTACTTGTATTCCACCTTTCCTGTCTCTCTGTGTTATCGTAACTACAAAACATTTGCCATGGCTGTGAGTTTTAGCATGTGTGTGCGTGTATGTGTTCTGAAAGTTTCTAAGGATGGTGGCTTTTTGTTGCAGGCTAGGAAATGAGGGGACTAGAACGAGTAAAAATTGGAAAGATATATTTATGGTCCAGTGCAAAACAATACGCCTTGGAATTAGATGCTGCTCTCTTTTCACTTAGCAGTCCCTTCGACACTCAAATAGTTAAGTGCTCAGTTATTAACCAAAAGATTGGTAGTTCAAGCACACCCAGAGTTGTCTCAGAAGAAAGACCTGGTGATCTACCTCTGAAAGGTCACAGCCTGGAAAACCCTGTGATCAGCTCTACTTGGTACACATGGGTTCACTACGAGGTGGAATCGACTCAACAGGATGGCAATTAACTGTGGTGACAACTTTTCTTTATAAAACTTTGGGAAATATTACTTGTTATGCATTGAATTTTGTCCTCCAAAAATATGTGTTATAAATTCTAACCTCTGTGCTTGTGGTTACAATCAGGGAATGAGTTGTCTTTGTTATGTTAATGAGGGAAGATTAGTATAGGATGTGTTCTGAGTTAATCACTTACAAAATATAAAAGGAGCAGATTAAGCAAGCAGAGACTGGGGAAGATAGAAGCCAAACCAAGGAACCAGGAAACAGAGGCTAAAGAGACAAGGACCTTCCTCCAGAGCCACCAGAGAGAGAAAGCTTTCACCTAATGCTGGTGCCCTGAATTCAAACCTTTAGCCTCTTAACTTGTGAGAAAATTAATTCCTGCTTGTTAATGTCATCCACTTGTGGGATTTTTGTTATAGCAACACTAGGTAACTAAGATATGGAGCTACTAAAATTAAGTGAAATATGAGTATGAGAGAACTCACAAAAAGGTGAATGTCGTTGTTGTTGTTGTTAGGTGCTGTGGAGTCACTGCCAACTCACAGTGACCCTATGAACAACACAAAAAGAGGCTGCCCTGTCTTGTGCCATGTCCACTATCATTATTATGCTTAAGCCCAGTATTGCAGCTACTGTGTCAGTCTATCTCGTTGAGAGTCCTCCTCTTTTTTACTGACCCTGTGCTCTACCAAGAGTGATGTCCTTCTCCATGGACCAATCTCTCCTGACAGCAGGTCCAAAGTATGTAAGACACAGTCTTGCCATTTTTTCTTCCAAGGAGTACTCTTGTTGTACCTCTTCTGGAACAGATCTGTTTGTTCTTTTGGAGGTCCATAGCACCTTCAGCATTCTTCTCCAACGCCACAATACAAAAGTATCAATTCTTCTGTCTACGTTGTTTGTTGTCCTGCTTTCACATGCATATGATGTGATTAAAAATGCCATGGATTGGGTTAGGTGCACTTTAGTCTTCAAGGTGACATCTTTACTTTTCAATACTTTAAAGAGATCCTCTGCAGCAGATTTTCCCAGTGCAATGTGTCTTTGGATTTCTTAACAGCTGCTTCTGTGGGTGTTGACTGTGGAGTCAAGTAAAATGAAATCCTTGACAACCTCAATCCTTTCTCCATTTATGATGATGTTGTTTCCTGGTCCAGTTGTGAGGATTTTTGTTTTCTTGATGTTGAAGTGCAATCCATAGTGAAGGCTGTGGTCCTTGATCTTCATCAGTGTTTCACATCTTCACTTGCAGCATGCAAGTGGTATTGTCTGTGTAACATATGTTGTTAATAAATCATCCTCTAATCCTGATGCCTCATTCTTCTTCATACAGTTCAGCTTCTTGGATTATTTTCTTGGCATACCAATTGAAAAGGCATGGTGAAAGGATACAACCCTGACACACACCTTTCCTGACTTTAAATAGCGCAGTGTCCCCTTGTTCTGTTCACACAGCTGTCCCTTGATTCACATACAGATTCCCTAAGAGCACAATTAACTGTTCTGAAATTTCCATTTTATGCAATGTTAACCATAATCTGTTATGATTCATACAGTCATATGCCTTTGCATAGTCAATGAAACACAGATAAACATCTCTCTGGGGTTCTCTGCTTTCAACCAAAATTCATCTGACATCAGCAATGATATCCCTGGTTTCATGTCCTCTTATGAATCTAGCTTGAATTTCTGGAAGTTCCTTGTCATTATACTGTTGAAGTTGCTTTTGAAGGATCTTGAGCAAAATTTTACTTTTGTGTGATGTTAGTGACATTGTTCAAAAGTTTCTGCATGGTGGGATCATCTTGCTTTAGAAAGGGCATAAATATGGACCTTTTCTGGTCAGTTGTCCAGGTGGCTGTCCTCTAAATTTCTTGACATAGATGAGAGAGTGCTTCCAGTGCTGCATCTGTTTGTTGAAACCTCAGTTGATACTCCATCAGTTCCTGGAGTCTTGTTTTTTGCTAATGCCTTCAATGAAGCTGTGACTTCTTCCTTCAGTACCATCAGTTCCTGATCATATGCTACCTCTTCAAATGGTTGAACATAGATCAGTTCTTTCTGGTATAATGTCTCTGTGTATTTCTTCCATCTTTTTATGACGCTCCCTGCATCATTTAATATTTTCCCTGCATAATCCTTCACTATTGCAACTTGAGGCTTGAATTTTTCCTTTATTCCTATCGGCTTGAGAAGTGCAGAATGTGTTCTTCCCTCCTGGTTTTCCATTTCCAGTTCTTTGCACATGTCATTATAATACTTTGTCTTCTTGATCTGCCCTTTAAAATATTTTGTTCAGATCTTTTACTTCACTATGCCTTCCTTTTGCTTTAGCTGCTCGACATCCAAGAGCAAGTTTCAGAGTCTTGCTCTGAAATGTGTGTTAGCATACATTAAAAAAAGAAAAAAGAAAACTGCTGCCATCGAGTTGATTCTGACTCATAGTGACCCTATAGGACAGAGTGGAAGTGCCACATACAGTTTTCAAGAGGCCTCTTGTGGATTCAAACTGCTGACCTTTTGGTTAGCAGCTGCAGCACCTAACCACAGCAACACCAGAGTTCCCAGCATACCTTAGCAGGAGTCAATAGGAATTGGTTTTCTGGATCCTGAAGCTCAAGGATTGATTCTTTCCTAGAGTAAAAGAGGAGTCCTGATGGTGTAGTGATGCTGCTAACCAAAAAGTCTGCAGTTCAAACCCACTAGCAGCTCCCTGGAATGTTATGGGCTGGTTCTTCAGCTCTGTCCTATAGATTTGTAATCTGATCACTTCATACTCTCACCCCTAGCTTTATCATCTTTCTTGTGGTCCCAGATTTCTTGTGTTTTGTTGTTGACACAATCTCAGAGCAACCCAGTGTGCAAGAAGTCACCCGTATCACAAGCAGGAAAGAGATTCAAGGATGAAAGATACGGCTTTTTCTGTCACCAAAGGCCAGTCCTTGCATGGCTCGCCAGGAATGGCTCGCCAGGAAATTAAAGCCAACTCTAGGTCTAACTTGGATCAGTGCCAAGGAAATTTCTCCTCTCGTGGCCTCTTAATGGCTGGTAAGAGCTACAAATACCCTTCCTTTGGGTTGGTTCCAGCCTTGTCTCCTTGATGAGCACCACTCTGTGACCATCCTATATCTGCCCCAGAGTTTCTGCCTGCAGTTTCAGTTATGATCGCACTTCACAAAAGAGCAATTTCCTGTTGTATACACAGAACGAAAACCCTGGTGGTGTAGTGGGTTAAATGCTACATTTGTTAACCAAAAGGTCAGGAGTTCAAATCCTCCAGGCACTCCTTGGAAACTCAGTTCTACTCTGACCTTTAGAGTCGCTATGATTTGGACTCGACTTGATGACAGTGGGTTTGGTTTTTGGTTTTTAACACACAGCACAACCCATATTTATTAAGCTCATTAAGCTGGCTTTTTACTAGATGATATTCATACATTGTCATCATTTTCTTCACAATGTTCCTTCAAGGTAGGTTTTATATCTCCATTTTATAGAAGTGGTTCAGAGATGCTAACCTTATGCCCAGGGCCAAACAATTACTGAATGTAAGATCCAAAATTTGAAGATTTAGGACAAAAACACACAAAAAATTTCAAGTCTCTGCCTTTTCCACCACATCAAGTTGCCTCTCCTGAAGCTCAAATGAGAAAACAATCAAAGAAGGATTTTTTCAGCATGCCATAACTTTGAGGATGGATAGCATCAAAATAGTTCATTAGGCCCCCAAAACAATGTTTTATCAGGAACTAGCAAGTTTGCAGTCCAGACACTTTCTGCCAAGACGAGTGACATTTGGCTTATGGTGACAGGGGAGTTTTTAAAAATGGACAGATGTAATGTGGATGTTTCAAAGATTTTTAAGATTTAATATGTGAAACCTTGGTCAAGTTTCATAGTCTTTGCAATTTTCTCTCAATTTAGGGTCCCCTAGCCCTCACGGTGCAATGATTAACAGTTTGGTTGCTAACCAAATGGTGGACACTTTGATCTACCAGCTCCTCTTTGAAAACTCTATGGGGCAGTTCTAGCCTGTCCTGTAGAGTTGCTACGAGTCAGAGTCTACTTGAAGGCAGTGGGTTATCACTGTAAAAAAACTGACATAAAAATAACCATCTGCAGTCGTCTATATAGAGTATGAATGGAGACTGAAGTTTTATCTTTCAACGTCCTTACATCTTTCTTAGGAGTTCTTGACAGTACACAGTGTACAACATTGCCAATTAAGTTATTAAACTTTTATATGCTTCCAATCATTATGGATTTCCAGGCATCCATTAGAGTATTTTAAAGCTGAGTTTCTCTGCTTCAAGGCAAGCGTAGTGTCTTAAAGGTCTCCAGTTACATAAACTTTGTATATCAGACAGAATAAACTAGGTGACTTTTAATATGGATTGTTAAGAGAAGAAGACAAGAAATGGTGCAGAATATAGGAGTGAGGATTCTACAGAACTCAGCTGCAAAAATATAGAGATTATAGAGGGCAGCTACCCTATAGGGTCACTGTTAGGTGGAATTGACTTGATGGCAATGGCCAAGTGCGGCCTTGGTGGTATAGTGGTTAAGAGCTCAGTTGCTAACCAAAAGCTTGGCAATTTGAATCCACCAGCCACTCCTTGGAAACCCTATGGGGTTCTACTCTGTTCTATAGGTTCACTATGAATCAGACTAGATGGCAATTTTTTTTTTTTTGCCTTGCTTTGTTTTAAGGCTAGTGGTTGATACAGGGCAGGAGTGCTCTCACCCTATCTGCCTCTTCCTAAATCCTCGATGCAAGAGACTCGTAGTGTACAGCTCAGATGTATTTTTGCAAAATCTCTGAAAACAGAGCTCATGCCAACACTCCCAACTAGTTACAGCAGACACTCATAACACAAACTGTTCTCCATTCTAACTCTACTTTTTTTTTCTTCCTGCCTTGGGTAAAAGATTGAATTCTTTTATAAGTCTCTTAGGATACAGAAGAAAAGAGAAAATTAGATTAGAAAGTTTTCTACCTTTGAGGTTACCTGAAAAGATTTTCACAGAAGTGGTAACAGTATGAATTAAAAATGTTAATTTATAAAAATACTTTTATTCAGCTATATTTTCTGATCTTTTTCAGTAATTAGTTAAATTAATTTTTCAGTAAAAAAGAAATTAGTTTAATGAATTAAAATTACATTTATTAATATTGTTTTTTAATTAAAAAAAAAAACTCCTAGAACAGAGATTAACAAGTTGAAAATAAAACAGACATAAAAGACAAAAATAAGAGAGAACAAAATCCCCAGTTTGAAAAATTGACTTTAAAAATTTTAAACCTTCATAAACAACTGCAAAAGTTTCATGATTCTCCAAAGTTTCCAAAACTTAAGAAAGAAATTCACTGAGGATGTTTGATTTCTTGTAATTGTTAAACACTGAATAGATACACAAAATAATACTTACGAACGTATGTCTAACACATCAAGCTGTAAGAGCACAATAAGGAAATAGAACATTGTCATCATTTTTGAAGCTCCTGGTAGGTCCCTGTCCAGTCTCCTTCAGTTTCCGTCCCCCGAAGTAACTACTATCTTGAATTCCGTTTGTTTTTATTCCTCAGTTTTTCTTCTGTGCTTTGTACCACTAAGCAATATGTTACTTAATTTTTTATTTTTATATTTCAAATAAATGGAATTGTATCTCTTCTCTGCAACTAGCTTTTACCTCATATGTGTCATGTCCCTGAGTTTCGTTCATGTTACCGTTGTAACTATGTTACGTTCACTTTCCTACCTGTATAGTGTTCAACTACATGAACCTGCCACAATTTTTTAGAACAAAACTGTTAATTGCTACCCAAAACTCCTGCTATCATAAAATTTAAGTTGCTTTCTACATATTAGGTAATAAATCATTGTTTGCAGATAATGCAGCATCATGAACAAGTTTCTGTGCCATGTTTTTCTTCAACTTCAAAATTCTTTGTTTGCATATTTAGATACTTTCATGTTTTACAGTAAAAATTGTGTTAGGATGAACAGCCATTAGTTAAATCTGATTTCATATTTTATTTCCTAAGTTAAAACCAGAGTTTGGAATAGCTAGGTTATAATTATCAGCTCTAAATTTTCAAGAACCTCTAATTTACTATAAGATTTCACTTTACTCATCTCCTTTCTTGATTTGAATATCAGAAGTGGACTATTTTTAGGTTATGTGTGCCTTTGGACAAATCTCCCTGTCTCCTTCCTCCTGCCTTGCTGCTTAGCTTAACTCCAGGAGACTTTTCATTTTCTATTCTACGTGTCTTTAAATTTCTTCATTCCAGCACTTCTTTACAGGTTACATTGATTTAAATGTCCACCCCCTAAAGAAACTTCTTGGAAAAAAAAGGAAGAGAGCCAGCTTTTTGACTTGGGAATTATTGGAGTTTTGATGAATTTATAGAAGGACATTGTCATGTAATTAGTAAGCACCTCCTTTGCACCTGTAGCTCAGCCTCCTAAGTTATTCTCCAAATAAAAGATCATTCACGAAGGCAAACACTGTACTGAATACAAAGAAAATGAGGATACTTGTAATGATGATATCACCATGAGTTACAGTCAGTTAGGTGGACCACAACCATGGCAAGGAGCCGGTAATTTTATTCATTGCTGTCTTACACACTGTCCACGCTCAAGCTGACAGGATAGTCTTGTGACTTGTGAATATTCATTGATCATGGAATTCCTCCTCCCCATCTCTAGTGGCAGTAGCTGAGAGAGTTGTTGTTGCTGGGTGTTGTCTAGTTGATTCTGACTCCTAGTAGTGATCCCAGATGACAAACTTGAACTTCCCCAGAGTTTTCTAGGCTGTAGTCTTTGTAGAAGCAGATTGTCAAGTCTTTCTCCCATGGAGCTACTGAGTGAGTTTGAAGCAGCAACCTTTTAATTAGCAACGAAGTGCTTACCCACTGTACAAGCTAGGCTCCTTAGCTAAGAGGGAGTCAACCAACATTAGTCAAAAGGAGAAGAAAGCAGAGCCCAGCAAAGTATAACATGACAGTTATATTATCTTGACTGACTCTGCTCACCGTTGTTTTCAGCAGTCATAAAGCTACCAGTTAACCAAACCAGTTGCTACTAATCAATTCTGGCTCATGGGGATCCTGTGTATGCCATAGTAAAACTGTTCTCCATAAGGTTTTCAGTGGCTGATGTTTTAGAAGTAGACCTCCAGACCTTTCTTCTGTGGTGCCTCTGGGCAACCTTTCAATTAGAACTCAAGCCCATTAGTTGTTTGCATCACCTAGGGTCTCTGCTACTAGTCATTTATTGCCCTCTGTCTAAGTTCAAGAAACCCTAGTGGTGTAGTGGTTAAATGATACATCTGCTAACCAAAAGGTCAAGTATAGTCTGTACTAAAGGCTATTGTCTGTGGTCTTCATGGGTTCAATACTTCAAGTCCTCATCACTTCCAGCAAGCAAAGTTGTTTCATCTGCATATAATAGATTGTTAATCAGTCTTCCATCAATCTTGATGTCACAGTCTTCTTTATATAGTCCAGCTTCTTGGATTATCTGCTCAGCATACAGACTGAATAGGTACAGTGAAAGGAAACAACTGTGATGCGTATCTTTTATGACTTTATACCATGCAGTATCCACAAATTCTATTTGAACAAATGCCTCTTGATATGTGTACAGATTCCTCTTGAGCACAGTTAAGTATCTGGATTTCCCATTCTTTGCAATGTTATCACAATTTGTTAAGATACACACAGTAGAATGCCTTTGCATAGTTAGTGAAACATAGGTAAACATCTTTCTGGTACTCTGCTTCTGCCAAGATCCGTCTGACATCAACAATGATATCCCGTATTTCACACACTCTTTAGAATGTGGTTTGAATTTCTGGCAGTTTCTTGGTGATATACTGCTACAACTGCTTTTGAAAGACCTTCAGCAAAATTCTACTTGTGTGTGATATTAATGATATAGCTCTAGACTTTCTGTCTTCTGATACATTGCCTTTATTTGAATGGACACAAATACAGATACTATAGGTATATGAAAACCTTCAACACTGTGTCTGTTTGTTGAAGCACCTCAGCTTGTATTCCGTCAGTTCCTGGGTCCTTGCTTTTCATCAGCACTTTCAGTGTAGCTGGGACACCTTCCTTCAGTATCATCAGTTCTTGATCATATGCTGCCTTCTGAAATGGTTGAAAATCAACCAGTTCTTTTTGATATGACTTTGTTTATTCCTACCATGCTTTGATGTTTCTTGTGTCAGTCAATGTTTTACCCAGAGAATCCTTCAATATTGTAACTCAATGTTTGACTTTTTTTCTTCAAATTTTCCAGCTTAAAAGAAGCTGAACATATTGTACCCTTTTAGTTTTCTGTCTCTAGATCTTTGTGTGTTGCATTATAATATTCATCTTTGTCTTCTCAGGCTGCCCTCTGGAACACTCTGTTCACCTCTTTTACTTCATTATTTTTTCCATTTGGTTTAGCTACTGTATATTCAAGATCAAGTTTCAGAGTCTTTTCTGACATCACTTTTGGTCTTCTTAGTTTTCTAATCTTCTTTTGCTTTCTTCTTATAAGTATCCTTGGTGTCATCCTACAACTCTTTGAGTCTTTGGTCATTAGTGTTCAGTGTAAATCTATTCTTGCCACAGTCTTCAAATTCTGGTGTGATATGCTCAATGCTGTATTTTGGTTCATGTGGGGTTTTAAATAATCTTCTTCAACTTCAGCTTACATAAGAACCATTGATGGTCTATTCTGCAGTCCATCCCTGGCCTTGTTTTGACTGATGATCTTGAGCTCTTCCATCATCCTTTTCCACAGATGTAGTCAATTTGATTCTTGTATTTTCTTTCCAGTAATGTCCACAGGTATAGCCTCCATTTATGTCATTAAAAAAGGATATTGGCAATGAAGAAATCCTTCATGTTGCAAAATTCTATCTTGTGATCTCTGGGACCATTTTTATGTTTCCAACTACAGATCCTCTTTTGTTTTTAACTTTTGTATTCTGATCACAGTAATTATCAACGCATCTTGATTGCATGTTTGATCAATCTCAGACTATAGATGTTGGTAAAGATCTTCAATTTCTTCATCCTTGGCATTAGTGATTGGTGTGCAAATTTGAATAATGGTTGCATTAGCTATTATTCCTTGTAAGTGCATGGTGGATTTTCCCTTATTCACTGTCATGGATTGACTGTGTCCCCCTCAAAAATGTGTGTGGTAGTTTGGCTGGGCTGTGATTCCCAGTATTGTGTAATTGCCTTCCATTTTGTGATTTCCTTATGCTGTAAATCCTAATCTTTGCCTGTCATTGATAGACTGTGTTATGTTAAAGAGGATTGGGGCGAACTGTAAAACACTTCCTGAGGTTACCTCTATGCTCTTATGTAAAGGGGGTTTCCCTGGAGTATAGTTTGCACACCTTTTATCCTACAAGAAGTAAAATGAAAATGAAGCAAGCAGAGAGTTCGGGACCTCATATGATCTAGAAAGCAGCACTAAGAGTGAAGTGTATCCTTCAGATCTGAGTTTCCTGTGCCAAAATACTCTCAGACTAAAGAACCACTGATGCAACACAGGGACTTTCTTCCAAAGCCAACAGACATGGAGTGCCTTCCCTCAAATTGGCACTCTGAATTTGGACTTTTAGCCAGCTATACTGTGTGCTTGGCATACTGTGTGGAGGCTAAAACCCTCACTCATTGTATTTCTGCTAGAGCAGTACCACATGACTAAGACTGTCGCTGGTAGTATTGTACTTCAGCAAAAATCTTGACATGTACCTTTTAACGGTAAATTGAACCCAATTGCTCTTCAATTTATCATTCCTGTTATGGTAAACCATACAAATATCTGAATCAAAATGTCCAATACATGTCCACTTCATCCCACTAACACCTAGGATATCAATTTTATGCAGTCCATTTCATTTTTGACCAATTCCAACTTTCCTAGATCCGTACTTCCACATTCCACATTCCTATTATTAATGGATATTCATCACTGTTTCTTCTTGTTTTGAGTTATGCCATATTACTAAATGAAGGTCCTAAAAGCTTTACCCTATCTTTGCCGGTAGGGTTGACTTTACTTTGAGGAGAGCACTGATTGTGCAGTAGTTAAGAATTTGGCTGCTAACCAAGAGGTTTGCAGTTCAAATCAACCAACCACTCCTTGGAAACCAATGGGGACAGTTGTACTCCATCTTATAGGGTTGTTAAGAGTCAGAATCAACTCCATGGAAACAGGTTTGGCTCTACTTTGAAGAGGCAGCTCTTCCTCAGTTGTATTTTCTGTGCCTTTCAATCTGAGAGTCTCATTGTCTAGCACTATCTATATCAGAGAGAGTTCTGCTGCTGTTCCTAACGGTTTCACAGGCTGATGGTTTTTTTTCAGAGTAAACTGCCAGGTCCTGTTTTTCAGCCTGTTTTAGTGTGGAAGATCCTCTGAAACCCGTCTACCATGAGCAGGCCTGCTGGTATTTGGAATTCCTGTGGGATAGCTTTCAGTGACACAGAAACACACAAGTCACAACAGTAAGACAAATTGACAGACCCCATAGAAGGATCAAAATGTTACCATAACAATGGCTTACTTGAGACGAAGCATGCTTTACACACATTTGGTGTTGGGACCGACTGATGTGTCTTCAATCACCATTTCAGATGAGTCAAGGTAGAAACCAAAAAGATAGCTCTAGATAAAAATAAAAACAAACAGAAAAAAAATAATCTTCCAACACAATCTTGTAGGATAGACAGTAAGAGTTTTCACTGTAAGTATTTGGAATAGAGTTTTAGACTTAGTCTGAAGATATGTGCCAATCACATGTAATTAATTTTTTTTTATTTAGAGATTAAAAAAATGAAGGGCAGGAAATTTAAGGGCATAGTAACAATTACAGAGGCGTAAGCTGTGAACTTTTGCCACAATGTGAAGAAGGCTGATGCACAAACTTCTCAATCCCATGTTATTCTTATCTTTTGGAATGTTTCTGATCTTCCTATCTATGTAAACGTCTGACATACATCTGTGTATTTCATTCTTTCACTTGAAGTGACAGTATTGGTGAACGTTACTAAAGTTCAGGGTTGAATATTGCTTTCAGATGTTTTCACAAGAGCAAGACTCTGAAATTTGCCTGTAACAGGATTATTTGAGGGTTCTCTGGGAAACAGAACTTGTAAAGGAGAGATGAAAGCAGGGATGAGCACAGAGAGAAGGTGAAAAGGAATGCAACTGTAATGGGATATCAGCCAATTTCCCTATTAGAGTTGACTGGTCTTTCTAGATGTCTCTAACTGAAGGAAGAGGACTAGACCTTTGAATCTTACTGTCTGCCAGTTACTACCTGTGGACCTCCAGGGGGAGGAGAGGTGGTGTAACCTTGGGTAAGGCAGCTTCTTTCAGGATAGGGAAATCCTAGGAAATGAACTCGTGTGTCAGTAGCTAACACTCCTTGGCATTTGGGGAAATGAGTGTTTTAGTTGTGAGAGTTGAAGGGATCTGGGTGGTTCCCAATAGCTTCCAGTCCAGTTATTGCAAGTAAATAGTAAGTAGATTAAAAATGAATAGATGGGTTGGATATGGAAGGACAGTGACCTGTGGAAAACTTAGAATAATAAACTTGTAGTAGGAAACTAGAGACAAACACATGTTCAGAAACTTGTGATTTTAGGACTCAGGGAATGTCCTTGAGTGGCCATTTTTGTTTTGATTTGGGCTGGTACAGAATTTAAACAACTAAGCACTGTGGTCCAATGTTTGATTTCAGAAAACTTAAAACTTCAACTATTATGAAAGAAAAGAAGGAAAGTAGGAAAATAACTTCTTAGGGAAAAATCATAGAATAAGAGAGAAAATTTGTATAGAGAGGGGCTGGCAAACTATTCAAAAGAGTGCATTCTCTAAGCAAGACATATACTATATGTCCCCTTTCTGTTTCTCTATTAGCTGATAACCAAAAGCAAACCAGCTTCCATCAAGTAGATTTCTACTCATGGAGACTCCCTGTGTTTCATCGGAGAACTGCACTCCATAGGGGTTTTCATGTTTGTGACCTTTCAAAAGCAGATGACAACGCCCTTCTTCCAAGGGTCTGGGTGGGTTTGAACCATCATCGTTCAGGTTGTAGCTAAGTATTTAACATTCGCACAACCCTAGTAGCTAATAGATCTTCGTTTTGATCATGTTAGTTATAGAGTTGAATTTCTTCACTTTGCCACAAGGCGTCAGTGTTGTGTAATGTTCATGAGCTTGTGCTCTCATATCACGCGATGTTGAAACACTGTTTTTTTGTTGTACGATCATGGGTCATTCACATAACACCTCTAGCATCTGCTTCCAAATGTTTAAAATGAGGACAATAATAGCAATTACTTTGGAAAGTTTAGAATATTTAATTGAAATAATACTTGTAAAACATCCATGTGAGTAGCTCAGGGATACATAGTCACCCAGGCCAGAAGCTGCTTTGGAAACCTTTATCCATCTCATAGTATGGCAGTCCTTAAACAAGCTTTCTTAAAAAGAACACTTTGCTTTCTTTTGATAACAGACAAGGGGGAAGATGCATGTAGTAGGTTCTCTATGGGCTAAAATCAAGTGAGAATGGAAATAAAAACAGCTGCTGAGGGCTGTCAATATGTGGTGGTAGGGGAGGGAAGCTGCAGTTGAAATCTGGATGTCACAGTTTCACTGAAATTGGGTTGAGTGGAGGAATAATAGATTTCCTAATGGCATTTCATTAGGAAAATTAGGCTGACACTGCAGGTTATGCCCCTGACATTATCAACCAGTGAACATCAGGCCCAGATAGGTCACGTGGCTCTTACTGCTTGACATACCTTCATCTTACTGTTTTAAGACACATTTCTTTATTGACCATATATTGGATGTGCTATATGGTTCTATGCATCTATAGAGTATCATCCTGCTGACCTCTGGCTGGAGGAAGGAGAGTGGGTAGAGAGGAGGGGAAAGGAGACTGTTGGGAGGATGAGACACGTATGGAGCAGAGAGGAATAGTGTGCTGTCACCAGGCAGGGAGAGCAGTGGAAGCTGCATAGAGGTGGGCATGTAAATTTATATGGAAATGTACATTTTCACTCAGTCATAATAAAAAAAAAAGAAAAAATATCAGGCTATATGTTTACAAAGATTTAGGATTTGGGTATTAGAGATAGAATTTTTGTGTTTTTACATATGCATCAGTTTGTATGTCATAGCTAGTTAACTCACGCCTGAATTTCAACTAAGACTGATAATGTCAATAATCCTATGCTTAGATTTACCCTCTTTCTGCCTGACAAATACTCCAGTTAGGGCTACTGCCCGAAGTTACTACCAGCTACATTAACTCTTGTCACTATTTTATAATTATACCCCCTCCTCACTTATGGACATGGTGAGATTTCAAAGATCAGGTAATCATGTGAAAATTAGCGTTATGGAGGATGACAACATCAGATCACAAAATGGAGGATAACTACATCCTTATATAACTGCCAAATCATATCATTATGTAGCTACCAAACTGTATCATTATGTAACTGCCAGATTACATCATTACATAACTGCCAAACCACTGAGATCATGGTCCAGCCACAATGTGACATAACCTTAGCCATCACATTCAGTTTTATTCTTGCCTTGCACTTCCGTGTTTGTTATTACCAGATGTATGTTGCTAATGTACAAAATAGTGGAAGATAAATTTTTTCTGTTGCTGTGAATTCAAAATACCAGACAATGAGAAAGTTAATAAGTGAGATGTTGGTGTACCCCTCATCCATTTCGGTGAACAGGAAACAGGAAAGAAGCAAGAGTAAAGTGGAAATCTTCTAATTGTGCAGAAAACACTAGAGATCCAGGGACTACTTTGACACGGGAGTAAATTTATCCCAACTATGCTACCTGTAGAAACCTTGGTGGTTGTCATGGATTGAACTGTGTCCTCCCAAAAATATGTGTACCCATGTGCCTGGGTCATGATTCCTTGTATTCTATGATTGTCCTCCGTTTTGTGATTTTTCCTGTGCTCTGTGTTAAGAGATTAGGGTGGGACTGTAAATTCCTTCATAGGATCACCTCCCTGCTCCACTGTAAAGGGAGTTTCCCTGGAGTATGGATTCTACCACCTTTAATCCTTTCATCCTGCAAGAGATAAAAGGAAAGAGAAGCAAGCAGAGAATTGGGAACCTCCCCTCATCAAAAAAGCTGCACCAAGAGAAGAGCATGTCCTTCAGACCTGAGGTTCCTGCACCAAGATGCTCTCTGAACAAAGACTGATGCAACACAAGGACTTCCCTTCAGAGAGGGCAAGGGGAAACCCTTCCCCTGGAGTGGACATCCTGAATTTGGACTTGTAGACTACAGGACTGTGTACACATAAATTTTCCTTTGTTAAAGGCATCCACTCTGTGATATTTCTCTTAGAGCAGCACTAGCTGACTAAAACAATGGAGGAGTGCTTGAGAGCTATTGCTACTAACCAAAAGGTCAGCAGTTTGAATACACTAGACTCTCTTTGGACGTCTATGGGGCATTTTAACGTAGCCTTCGGGTTGCTATGAGTCAAAATCGACTTGATGGCAACAGGTTTGGCTTTTTTGGTTTTATGCTACTTGTCACTATTAAGTTAAAAAATAAGCTTACTGGAATGCAGGAAAAGCTTGGAGTTGCTTTTCATAACATACAAATGGCATGATTGATTACTATCATTAAAAATTCATTAGTAACTGATTAATATAAATGCTGGGTTATAAATACTGAAAACAGTACTCTGACTCCTCTGCTCCTGTCTCCAGGCATGCTGTATAGCTCAACACAGGGATGATTCCTTCAGTTGTACTTGACACGGATACTTAAAGATTAACTTAGTGTCAGGTATGGCGTTCATTTTTATTATGTTTATCATAGTCTCACCTGACTGCCATCACACCAAACTCAGCCTTGTCATGAGCTTTGGTAGTATGGATTATGATGAGTTGAGGCAGGAATAAAATAAGGAAGAATTACAAGAAAAAGGAAATTTAAAAAAAATGATGAAATTTGGATTTTAGATCACTGGGAGAATTATGGTTATATTAAGAGGAAAGTCAGGAGGAGAGGATATTGGATTTAAGATAATCACTGATTTAGAATGTGTTGAGTTTGAATTTTCCATTATATATCTAGATAGAAAATTTAGTATAAATTTTCTAATGCAATTTTGAGTTTTAGGGTTAAGGAATAAGGGTGGGATGGGTCTTCGTGATTTGAGTTTAAAATTATTTTCTACATACAGCACATGAAAATTGTGTATTTGACAAATAATGTGTTGAAGTTTCATTATATTATAGTTCTTTTGTTTTTCTTTTGTTTTTCAGATGTAATGTGAAACAAGAGAGATTCAGTTTCTGCCACTACAGGTTTTGATTTTACTGATTAAGGCAGACAATAGACTTTGTTAAATAATACAAGGCAATATGACATTAAAAATGGACAATATTTACTGAGTGCTTTGTATGTTTCAATACTTTTCTTTTTTAATTGTTATTAATTGAAAGTATACAATCCAAATCAATTTTGCATGCCTGCCTATCTGCAGCTCCATCTGCTCTGCTCATCCACTGACTGCACATGTCTTCTTTCCACTCCAGATCTCTAGTATCCTCTTAATGAGCACCTGTCCCATCCTCTCCACCCTCTTCTCTCCCATCTAGGAAGAAATTTTCCATAAATGTATAGAACCGTAAAGTACACACGCCATATGATCACGCTGTGTCCCCAAGTCCAGTCAGTTCTTGTCTGAAGAATTAACCTCAGTAACGGTTTCTGGTCAAGGCCCACAGCCGGTCTAGTGGCCATGGTCCCAGGGGACACTTCAGGCTGGCAGACCATCAGTTCTGGTCTTTTAGTAGAGTTCATGAGTTGCACACCTCTTTTTCTTGTGTTACCTCAGAGACTCTGTGTCCCCCATCACAGCTGCCCTTGGTGGTGGCCGGACACCACCTAGTTCTTCTGGTCTCATGTTGACACAATCTCCCATTCGTATGGGTTCCATTCATCTGGGTCCTCTGTCTCCTGGGCTCTTTTTCCCTCTTGTCTTTGTTGATCTTGTTCATCGTCTGTTAAGAGAGTCTTCTGCACCTCATGCTGGTGAGTGGCATCTGGGATCAAATACCTTTCTGAATGCTTTGAACTCTTTTAATCTTTACAACACTCCATGAATTAGGGTATTTCAGCAATCAATAAGTTAACAGACTTGCTCAAGGTCATACATGATGGTGGAGTGGGGATTTTAACTTGTAAACTTTGAGGCCAGAGCCTGTGCCCTCGTTCCCTGTATTACATTACTGTGATGGGAAGTACTGGGTATGATGGGAAAAGCAAGTAGTGGCAATTAACTCAGTCTTGGGTTGGGGATTTGAAAATACTTTTGGAGAAAGTGAAACCTAAAAAGAGGTAGGTGAAGCTTGGTGTATTGGGGTGGAGAGGTATAGAGAAAAACCTGGCCGTCTTTAGATGAGAAGCCCAGGAAGAGGCAAGAGAGATCTCTTACCACAAGGCAACTGGATTAATCAGGTTGAACGAGGAAGAGGAACTGAAAATTAGGTAAACATGCATGACTCAGAAGGCATAAATGCTTTAGAATCTACCCTTTGTTGTTTTTGTTGCCTTTGAATCAACTCTGATTCATTGTACCTCATCAGTGTAACCTTTTCACTAACATAGCAGAGAAATGGGACTAAAAATCACTGAAAGAGAAGCAAAATTAGAATTGCATAGCTGTCTAAAGAATGTTTTCCTAGCAGCATTAGCTAGATCTGAACATCATCTACCCTGCTTGGAATATTGTTTGCTGTCATGATTAAACTGAGTCCTCCCCAAAACTATGTGTACAATTTACCTAGGCCATGATACCCAGTAATGTGTGATGTCCATCCATCTTATAAACACTGCCTCTATGATGTGAATGAGGGAGAATGGGCAGCAGTTGTGTTGGTCAGGTAGGATTGATAAGACTTTGTTGTGCCTTGAGGCAATATCTTTATATGTATGTACATAATTTATTTATTGTGATTGAAAGTGTACAATCCAGTTTAAATTTGCGTCTATGTGCAGCTCCTACTGCTCTACTTGCCTCGTGACCTCACACTCTTCCTTTCTGTTCTATACATGTCATATTCTCTTAACAATTTACTGTTCCCTCTTCTCTACCCTCAGTTAAAAGACCACCTACAGAATGGGAAAAAATCTTTGGCAACTGTATGTCAGACCAACGTCTGATCTCCATAACCTCTAAGGTACTACAAAATATCAACAAGAAAAGGATATATAATCCAATTAAGTGATGGGTGAAGGAGGCAATGTCTTGAGAGAAGAGAAAGAAGCTAGAAGAGAGAGTTGGAGACCTCATACTGTTAAGAAGCAGTGCCAGAGCTCATCTTTTGGAAAGGACTCAGGGTCCTTGCAACTTAAAGTTCTCAGTCCAGGGGAAGATTGAAGACAAAGACTTTCCTCCAGTGCCAGAAGAGAAAATCTTCCCCTGGAACCAATGCCCTGAATTTGGACTTTTAGGCTGCCAGACTGAGACAAAACAAAATTTGTTTTTGTAAGGCCATCTGCTTGTGGTATTTCTGTTAAAGCAGTACTAGATGATAAAAACATCTGCTTTGGCTTCTAAGAGCCTACCAGTCCTTGATCTCTGTCTTGTTACTCTGGCATTTCTTCATGCATCTCCGTTGCTGATTTTTTTTTCTTTGCTGCCAACTTGTCTTTTGACAGTCTCATCCTGTTCTTCATCAGCAATTGTCATCTGTATTCTGACCCCGTCCAGGATGTTATCTGGAGTTCTGAACTCTCATCTCAGCTTCAGTATCTTGTATTCATTAAATATGTCCTCTCACGTATTTGGCAGCCCCTCTAGCTCAGTACTTCTAATGCTAAACTCACACTTTTCTCCTCCTACATTCTTTGACTCTCTGGTGACAACATTATTACCTAATTTTCTGAGCCAGAACTAACTGCGAATAATCCTTGATGCCTTATCTCTCTTTAATGGGTTCATAGTGGAAATATGCCACATTTTTTGGTTGCCCAGAATTTAAAAAATCTTATTATGTTAGTTATATAGACAACAAAATACTTTCAATATTTCAATATTTTTTGCAGGTCCAGTTCCGTGACATTACTTACTTTCTTCATGTTGTATACCTTTCACCACTATCAATTTCCAAACTTCCCAACACACTTAATGGAAGCTCAATGAGCCCCAAACAATGATTTCCTCTTTCCCTCTTCCTTTAGCCCCTTCTAGCTAACAGAGTTCAGTATTTATATATTTGTCTATTCTAGTTATTTTATATATGTGCATTTATGCATGTGGATCATTTCAATGTTTATCCAGTGTCTTTTACATGTCTTTTTTATATTTGTAGAAATTCACAAGTAACAATTCTCATCTCCCTAACTCAGAATTCGGAACTCAGATTCTAAATTTCTCTTGCAGCTGAGATGGACACATACAACGTAGACTTTCCAGACAGGATGCTTCCAAGTAAAACTTGATTTGAAAGTCATCAAAATGAGAACCTGGCTCTACATGGAGCTTCCCTTTTGTTGATGCAATTGACTTCATACTCTCTTGGCTTTGGGGCAACAACTAACCTAAAGGTTGGTCATTTGAACACACTTCCCAGCTGCATGGGAAACAGATGTGGTGATCTAGTCTTATAATGGTTGCAACCTAGGAAAAACCCTACGGGCGTTTCCCTTAGCAAGTGTCTTAAACCTGTGTAAATTTCAGTTCCCCAATTTATGAGGTATGGTTTATTATGTTTACCACATAGAGATGTTGTGAGGGTTCATTAGATAACCTGTGAAAATGATCCTGCAATCTGTGAAAGGGTTGTAAAAGTTAGCTGTGCTGGAGACAACCAGGGCCCCTAGAAAATGCACCGAAGCCCCTTAGTTATGAAATATTATTGGTAAGTCATCTGCAATCATTTTTTACAGCTCCTTAGTCACTTCCTTCTTGAATCAATGTTAGTGTGTGGTATGAGTCAGCTTCAAGTTCATACAAGAATTTTATTTCTGTGATTGTGAGAGGAAAAACAGAACCAGTGCAGCCAGTTGCAGCTTGGGTTGTCACAAGGCAGGAGGCCCCTTTTCCTGGCTCTTGTTCTATGATTGTCAATGGCGCTTGGAGGTGAAGGAAAATGTTTATGACACGTATGTACACAGCTTTCTGGATGTGCCAGAGTATGTGGAGCTTTAAGACCTACTTAGGAGATTAAAAATCTGCTCATAGGATTTTCAATGGATAATCTTTTAGAAGTAGATCACCCTTTTTCCAAGGTACCTCTGAGTGAACTTGATCCTCCAACTTTTTGGTTAGCAACAAAGCTTGTTAATATTTGCATCACTCATGGCTGACTGATGTCAGAATCATCTGAAACTCACAATATAGCTCTCCTTAGCTTCTGTGGTGCAGGGACCCCTGTACTTTCTTTCCAAAGGACTCACTCTGCTCCTGGCCCTGCTTTCTTGTTGGTACAAACACTAAAAACAAAACAAAACACAACACAACAAAACAAAACACTGCTGTCAAATCAATTCTGACTTGTAGCAACCCTGTAGGACAGAATAGAACTGTTCCATAGTTTCCAAGGAGTGCATGATGGATTTGAACTGCTGAACTTTCAGTTAGCTTACGCAGCACTTAACCACTACGCCATCAGGGTTTTGGTGGTATGAGATCCCCGAGTCTCCACTTCCCTTTCCTTTATATTCTAAGAGCTTGTCTCAGGGTACAATATAATCTTATACATTGACTCCTGCCCCACCAACACAACTACTGCCAATTCATTAACATCATTGAGCAGGATTTACAAAATCAACGAACATCACACAGTACTAAGAATCATGGCTTAGCCAAGTGGCTACACATGGTTTTGGCAGGGACATAATTCAATCCCTAACAGTCACTATGAGTCAGAGTTGATTTGAAGAGAATGTGTTTTGCTTGTTTGATTTTTCTTTGTTCTTTTGTTACTTTAACACATGTCCTCTTGGTGTTTCTGAGCCCATGTTGTGCTTTTAAGACTTTTTCCTCCTTTGTGATTTCCCTGTCAGCTACTTTGTAACACTTTTCTGCTGGACCCCAGTGAGGTCAATTCAAGTTCCTTTCAGAGTAGTATCCCAGCTTCCTGGATTTAAGACCACCACATAACACCTTCCAAAAAAGAATGCTTCTTGTAATACAGAACAGGAGCTTATCTTCCTGACTCCTGGCTGATGAATCCTCTAGACTATCCTCAGCTGGCTGCTCTGATTTGATTTCAAGATCACATTGCTTACTATTCACTGCTAGGGCTCTCCTTCATAGCTGGGAAAGTTTTTCCCTTTGTGCCTTTCCTTTTCCCTTAAAGTCTCTATCATTTGGTAAAACAGGAAACAAATAAAAATAAAAGATAGCCACCCCCTCCCTTCTCTTCCCAGTTTCAAATCCATGTCACTACCTCTCATTCCAGGTAAAACTGTCTTTTGTCACAAAATGTTACTACTTTATAACCACCTGTATTAATTTTTATACTCACAGCTAACTTTGGATGACTGCTCCATGCAAGGCTCTGTGACAAGTGCTAGACTTACTTGCATGGACTCATTTCATTCTAACACTGGTTCTTTAACACAAATGATAGCATTTTTCTCATTTTACAGTTGAGGACATGGGCACTTTGGAAAGGGTGTAATTTTCCAGATGTCACACAGCTTGTAAATGGCAGAGCTAAGATTTCAGTCTGTTCCTTTCTGACTTCATAGCCGTCACTCCTGGGCAGGAGGTTAACACAGGAAATAGAAATGCAAGTGTGAAATCCTTGGAGAATCGAAAAAATAATAGAGTGAGAAAGACAGCACCATTCCTTTACTGTAGATGTCACATGTGGGAAATATTAGACAGGCTTCTTTTGTTTCACAAGTTGTATTTCAAAGAAGCCTAACTGTAAGGTATCATTTGCTTAAGCAATTCTTTCTCCACCTTCATCAAATTTCCCCTCTCTGTTGGGTCATTCTCATCAGCATGAAGGCAGTTGCTAAACATCATCTTGGAAAAGCAAGCACACAAAACAAACACAAAAATTATCTCTCTTAATCTCACGCCTCCCTCCAGCATTCGCCACATTTTTCTGGCCCGTTTACAGCATAAATCTTCAAAGGTGGTGGTTTTACCGGCATTCTATCTTTTCTCTCTGTCCACTCTCACTCCGTTGCCACCACCTTTGTCAGTGTCTGCCAGTGACCGCACAGTGCTAATCTTATGCAATTTACTTAGTCTCCACCTTAGCTGATCTATCAGAACCTTGTGGCGCAGCTGATGCTTTTCTTAGCTTTAAAAGTTAGCTTCCTACCTATGCCAATTGGACTTGAAGTCTCCCGAAAGCATAGTCCCCAGACCACACCCCTGTTATTCTATCCCTGCAATATTGGGTTGAGATTAGAAGAGGTTTCAGTTTATGGTGAAGTCCAGGTAAGTTGTTTTACTTTCTATTGTGTGCTGTCATTGCTTTCACCTAACCAAATTTCTACCATCTGTCTAACGTATGACCACCCCTCTCCTTCCCTCCCCACCCTTGTAGCCATCAAAGTGTCTTTAGTATGTAAGTCTATTTCTTAGTTCTTAAAGCAGAGGTCTCATACAATATTTGTCCTTTTGCCACTGACTTCACTCAGCATAATGTCTTCCAAGAGAAACCAGGTTATAAGATTCTTCCTAAAATCATTGTTGTTCTTTGTCATTGCATTGTGTTCCATTAAGTATAAGTACCATAGTTTGTTTATCCATACATCTGTTGTTGGGCATCTGGGTTGATTCCATCTTTTTGCTCTAGTGGCCTGTGCATGTATCTGTGTGACAGCCTTTGTTTCTGTGGGATATATTCCGAGCAGTGAGATTACTGGATCAAATAGTGTATCTATTTTTTGCTTTTTAACGAAGCATCAAATCACTTTCCAAAACAGCTGTACAATTTTGCAATCTCACAGCAGTAGAGGAGAGTTCCAATCTCTCCACAACCTCTTCAACATTTGTTGTTTTTTGTTTTTTGGATATTGACCAATATTGTTTGGGTGATATGGTATCTCACTGTAGTTTTGATTTGGATTTCTCTAACAGCTAATGATCATGAACATTTCCTCATGTATCTTTTGGCTGCCTGGATGTTGTCTTTGGTGAAGTGTCTGTTGATCTACTTTGCCCATTGCTTAATTGGATAATTTACTGTTTTCTTATTGATATTTTGTAGTACCTTGTAGAGTATAGAGATCAAATGTTGGTCCAACATGTAGTTGCCAAATAATTTTTCTCATTCAGTGCCAGCCAAGTGCCGTCGAGTCGTATCCTACTCATGGTCGCCATGAGTCAGATCCCATTCAGTAAGTGGTCTTTCAACTCTTTTGACAAAGTCTTTGGATAGGCAAAGGTGTTCGATTCTTAGTAGAATCCATTCATGCACTTTCTTTTCGGTGGTCAATGCTTTGTTAGATTTTGAAGTCTAAACCGTGTGTTAGAACTTCCATTATTGACCCTATTTTTTCTTGCAGGATCTTTATTGTTTTAGGTTTGATATTTAGGTGTTTGATCCATTTTGAGTTAGTGTGTGTTTGTTTAAGGTGTGACATATGGGCCTTGTTTCAGGTTTTTGCAGATGGATGTCTAATTTTGGCAGTATTTTTTTTAAAAAACACTCTATTTACCCCAGTTTATAATCTTAGGGCCTTTGTCGAATATCAGCTTTTCATAAGAAGATGGTGACATCTCTGGAGTCTCAGCTCTGTTCCATTGGTCTATATGTCTCATTTTGTACCAGTGCCAGGCTGTTTTGATTACTGTGGCAGTGTAATAGAGTCTAAGGTTGGGTCATGAGAGGCTTCACACTGTGTTCTTGTTCTTCAGTACTACTTTGCTTATGCAAGGTTTCTTCCCTTTCCAAACAAAGTCGGTCATTTGTTTGAAAAATAAATTTCTCATTGAAAAATGTCTCTGGAATTTGTATTGGGATTGCATTGTATATGTAGATTGCTTTGGGTAAAATAGATGTTTTCTTTGATGAGCAGGGTAGTTTTCTCCACTTATCTAAGCTTCTTTTGGCTTCTTGCAGTAAAGTCTTGTAATTTTCTCTGTATAGGTCTCTTGTTTCTCTGGGTAGATTTATTCCAAAATATTGTATCTCCTTGGAGGCAACAGTAAATTGTACTGACTTGGTGATTCCTTCTTTAACGGTCTCTTTGTTGATGTAAAGGAATCCTACTGATTTACTCATGTTTATATTACATAGTGATACCTTACTGAACTTTTCTGTTAGTTCTACGAGTTCACTTATGGATTCTTTGGGATTCTTTGCATATACAATCATGTCATCTACAAATAAGGAGATTTTTACTACTTCTTTGTCGATGTGGATGCCCTTTATTTCTTTGTCTAGACTAATTGCTCTGGCTAGAATCTCTCGTACAATGTTGAATAGAAGTGGTGAGAATGGCCATCCTTGTCTAGCTCCTGTTCTCAAGGGGAATTCTTTGAGTGTCTCTCCATTCAGGATGTAGGCTGTTGACGTTCTGTAGATATCCCTCATTGCATTGAGGAACTTCCCCTCTATTCTTGTTTTGCTGAGAATTTTTAGCATGAGTGGATGTTGGACTTTGTCAAATAAGGTAAGGTGATTTTTATCCTTTGAATTATTTATGTGGTTGATCACATTAATTGTTTTTCTGATGTTCAACCAGCCTTGCATCTCTGGTATGAATCTCACTTGGTCACGATGAATTATTTTTTTGATATGTTGATGAATTCTATTGGGTAAGATTTTGTCAATTTTTGCATTTAGGTTTATGAGCAATATTGGTCTGCAATTTTCTTTTTCAGTGAAATGTTTCCCTGGCTTTGGTATCAGGGTTATGCTGGCTTCATAGAATGAATTTGGGAGTATTCCATCTCTTTCTATGCTGTGAAACAGCCTCAGTAGTATTTGAATTAACTTCTCTAAAAGTTTGGTAGAATTCTCCAGTGAAGCCATCTGGGCCAGGACGTTTATTTGGTTGGTAGCTTTTTGACAACTTGTTAAGTCCCTTCTTTTGTGATGGGTTTATTAAATTGTTTTACTTTTCCTTGTGATAATTTTGGTAGGTGATAAGAAGCTATAAATTTGTCTATTTCCTCTAGGTTTTCATATCTGTTAATCGTACAGTCTTTCATAGTATTGTTAAGATAGTTTTTTTGTTGCTTGGGTCTGTTGTGACATCTCGTATCTTATTTCTTATTCTGGTTATTTGTTTCCTCTCCTGTTTTTCTTTTGTAAGTTTAGCCAGTGGTTTATCAATTTTGCTGATCTTTTCAAAGAACAAGATTTTGTTTTGTTAATTTTTTCAATTGTTCTTTTATTCTCTGATTCCTTTAGTTCTGCTCTCATCTTTATTGTCTGTTTTCTTCTGGTGCCTGAAGGGTTCCTCTGTTACTCTCTTTCTATTTGTTCAAGCTGTAGGTTAATTCTTTGGTTTGGCCCTTTCTTCATTCCAGATGTGTGCACATATGGAGATAAATTGGCCTCTGATCACTACTTTGGCTGTATCCCATTGGTTCTGGTAGGATGTGTTTTCATTCTCATTTGATTCCATAAATTTCTTTAATTCATCCTTAATTTCTTCTATAACTGGTGAATTTTTGAGCAAGGTGTTGTTCAGTTTCCATGAGTTCAAATTTCTACTTATGTTTTATCCGCCATTGATTTCAACTTTTATAGCTTCATGGTCTGAGAAGATGCTTTGTGGTAATTCAGTGGTGTGGATTGTGTTGAGACTTGCTTTATATCCTAACACATGGTTTATTCTGGAAAGTGTTCCATGTGCATTGGAGAAGAAGGTGTACTTACCTACTGATGAATAAAAACTTCTGTATGTATTGATTAAGTCAAGTTGGTTAATTGTCAAAATATGACCTTCTGTATCTTTACCAAGCTTTTTTCTGGATGATCTGTCCATTACTGAAAGTGGAGTGTTGAAGTCTCCAACTATTACTGTGGCATGATTGATCTCATTTTTCAATGTTGTCAGTGTTTGTTTGATGTATTTTGATGCTCTGGCATTGAATGCATAAATATTTAATATTGTTCTGTTCTGCTTATGTATTGAATTTTTCAGCAATAAATAGTGACTGTCTTGGTCCAAGATGGTGGATTTTACATTAAAATCTATTTTATCTGAGAATAGTATCACCACTCCTGCTCTTCCTTGTGTGTTTCTCACTTGGTTTATCTTTTTTCCATCCTTTGATTTTCAGTTTGTTCATATCTTTGAGTCTAAGGTATGTTTCTTGTAAGCAACATATAGACGGATAGTGTCTTTTGATCTAGGGTGTCACTCTCTGTCTTTTTATTGGGGCATTCATTCCGTTTACATTCAGTGTAATTATTGATAGTTATGTGTTTGGAGCTCTCATTTTGATTATTTATTTTTTTGTGTTGTTGATACTTTCTATGCTGCTCTTAATATTCTCTTCTGGGTCATTCTTCTTTATGAGTTGACTTTTCACCTTTTTCAGTGTTGGTTTTGTGCTTGCTGAGACTCCTGTATTATGTTTCTTGCTTTGATATGTCACGTTGTTATTTTTCTTTGCAGCTACCTCTATGATCCCCCTTACTATTCTAAGTTTAAAACAGACTTTAACTCCTGCGTATCTTTTTAATTCCTCTCCATTTGAAAGGGTTATAACTACCATAATATTCTCTGTTTTAAGTGTGATGATGTCATAGTTTTCATGTTAAGATCACTAGTTTTCTTCTTTTAACATTGTAGCTTTCATTGAGCTTTGTGACTTCCCTAACTCAGTAACATTCTGGATGCTGTGTTTTGCATTGCCTCCTTAAATATACCCTCGAAGTTTTTGTTTTTCTAAACAAAGAGCTTCTTTCAGTATTTCTGGTAATTTTGGTTTGTTTTTACAAAGTCTCTAAACTTCTATTTACCTGCAAATGTCTTAATTTCACTTTCATATTACAGTAACAGTTTTGCAGATATGTAATTCCTGGTCAGAAGTTTTTCTCCATCAGGGCTTTGAATGTGTCCTCCCACTGCCTTCTTGCCAACATTGTTTCTGCCAAGAAGTCAGATGAAAGCCTACAGGACTTCTCTTTTTATGTTAGCTTCACTTTAAGCCTTGCTGCCTTTAAGAGTCTCACTTTATATTTCATTTTATCGAGCTTAATGATAACATGTCTTGGTCCCTTTCTTTTGGGGTCTTGTTTTTGTGGTGCTTGGTATACATCTTGGATGTCTGCATTCTCTTCTTTCATAATTTCAGTGAAGTTTTCTGTCAGCAACTCTACAACAATTCTCTGTATTTTCAGCTACCCTTCCCTGCTCATTAAATTCAATTATTCATATGTTATTTCTCTTACTAGAGTCCCACATGTTTCTTAACGCTTTTTCATTTTTCTGATTTCTTTTCTCTGATTTCTCCTCATAAATGCTGATGTCAGTTACTCAGTCATCAAGCTCACTAACTCTGGCTCCTATCTTCTCAGTTCTGCTCTTTTGGCTTTGGATTGAATTGTTTAGTTCTGTAATTTTATTATTGATCTGCTAGATTTCAGATCATTGGTGTCTCATTTGTTCATTTTGTTTTGCTGCCTTTTGTTTAATCCCTAGGAGGGCTCTATACATAATTTGTTTGTACTTGACTTCCAATAATTTCAGGAAGGTTTCTTCACCTGGGAAGTTTTTTGATTCTATTTTTTTTTTAATCTGTTTTCTTCTGGTGCTTGAGGGGTTCCTTTGTCACTCTCTTTTGACTTGTTCAAGTTGTAGGGTTAATTCTTCGATTTGGATCCTTTCTTCCTTTTAGATGTGTGCATATGCTGAGATAAATTGAACTCTGAGTACCACTTTTGCTGTGTCTCATAGGTTCTTGTAGGATGTGTTGTCATTCTCATGTGAATTTTTGAATTTCTGTATGCCATCCTTGATTTCTTCTACATCTCGGTAGTTTTTGAGCAAGGTATTGTTCAGTTTTTATGTATTTGACTTTTTTAACCTTGCCTTTTCTGAAACTGATTTCTACTTTTGTGGCTTTATGATCAGAGAAAATACTTTGGAATATTTCAGTACTTTGGATTTTGTTAAGACCTGTTTTATAGCCTAATGGTCTATTCTGGAGAATGTTCCATGTGTGTTGCATAAGAATTTATACTTGTCTGTTTTTAGGAAGAGTGTTCTATGAGGTCAAGCTGGTTGATTTTGATGTTTAGATCATTTGTGTCTTTACTGATCTTTCCAGATGGTCAGTCCATCACCAAAAGTAGTGTGTTGGAGTCTCTCACTATCATTGTGGAGCTGTCTATCTCACTTTTCAATACTGTTGGAGTTTTTTTCCTGTATTTAGAAGTTCTATCATTGGGAGTGGAAATATTTAACATGGGTGTGTCCTCCTGATGTATTGACTTTTTAATCAATATACAGTCACCTTCCTTGTGCTCTATGGTGGATTTTACTGTAAAGTATATTTTATCTAAAGTTAGTGTTGTCACTCCTGCTCTTTTTTGAATGTTTTTAGTTTGGTGTGTATTTTTTCCTTCTTTCAGCTTCAGTTTATTTGTATCTTTTAATCTAACATGTATCTCTTGTGAGCAGCATATTGATGGATCTTGTCTTTTTATCCATTCTGCTACTCTTTGTATTTTTATTAGTTCATTTGCCCACATACATTCAATGTAATTATTGCTAGGTATGAATTTAGTGTTGTCATTTTGGTTACTTTTTGTGTGTTGTTGACAATTTGTTTCACTTAATTTTCTGTGCTGGGTTGTTTTTCTTTATGGGTTTTCTTTTCATCATTTTTGTTGTTGCTTTTATAGTTGTTGAAACATCATGATTTTGTTTCTTGGTTTGATGTGTAGGATTGTTAGTTTCCTTTGAAGTTACCTTAATATTTACCACTAATGTTCTAACTTTAAACTAATCTTTAATTTCTTTGTATCACCTTGACCTACTCTCCATCAGAGGGATCTATTAAAACATCTTCTCTCCCTTCTCAGTATAATGTTGTCATCATACATATACATATATATGTATGTGTGTGTGTATATATATAAATGTGTGTGTGTGTATATATGTATATATACATATGTATATATACATATATATACACACACACACACACACGTAGTGTCCCTATCCATGTTGCTATCTGGATGCTCTATTGTGCACTGTATCCTTGAGTATGTTTGTGATGCTACTGATTTTCTAATCAATATACTTCCTTAATTGTTTCTTGTAATTTTACTTTGGTTTTTGAAAATTCTCTGAACTTCTGTTTATTTGGGAATGTCCTGATTTCACCAGAAAATTTGAGAGATCTTTTGTAGGATACATAATTCTTGGCTGGAAGTCTACCCCCCCACCCCCCACTCCCGTCAAGGCTTTGTACATGTCATCTTATTGCCTTCTTGCTAGCATGGTTTCTGTTGAGTAATTTGAGTTCCATCTTAATTACTCTACTTTGTATGTTATGCTTTGCTTAAGCCTAGCTGCCTTTCAAAGTTTCTCCTTATCTTTAGTTTTGGTACTTTGATTATACTATGTTTTGGGGTCTTTCTTTTGAGATCTATATCATGTGGAGTTCAATGAGCAACTTGGATAGATAGATGTCTTCTCATGTTTCATATCAGGAAAGTTTTCTGTCAACATACCATCAATAATTCTCTCTGGTACTGTTCTGGTACTGCAGTCACTTGTAAATTATTTCTCTTGATAGAGTTCCACATAATCTCTTAGTGATTCTTCATTTTTTTAAAAAAAATTTATCTGATTTTTCCTCATATATTTTGGTGTCTGTTACTTTATCTTCAGTCTCACTAATTCTGCATTTCAATAACTCAATCCTTCTCCTCTGATGTTCTACTGAATTGTCTAATTCTATAGTTTTATTGTTAACCTGCTGAATTTCATATTGTTATTGTTTATGTGTTTCTTGCAGTCTGTTTAATTTTTCATTATGTTCTGCTGTGCTTCATCTTACTGCCTTCCTGATGTCTAATCATTACCCTTTTCTGTCCTACCTCCAATGATTGCAGGAAGTCTTTATCTGGAGAGTTTTTGATTCTTTGTTTTGGTAGTTTTCTGAAGCCATGGTGGTCTGCTTCTTTAAATGATTACAAATTGCTGTCTCTGAGCCATCAGAAAGTTGGTGTAATTCGTTTTATGTTTGGTTATTGTGTTCTAACACACATACAGAGAGAGAGAGAGAGAGAGAGATTTAATTTAATTTTTGAGTATTCAGATAATCTGGCCAATTTAGCTAGTTTGATATTTGGAGAATTAAAAATCCCAGTAGCCTCTCACCAGGTGGTTAGAACTGTGAGCATGCTAAGAAAGGTAGAGGGAATTCCTGGCTCAGGGAAGCTGGCCAAACTCCCCTTCTCCCTATTTCCCTCTGCAAGTCTGACAGACTAGTTCAGGCAATGTGCATAAGATGCCCACCTCTGGCCTAGGTAGTGAGTCGGAGTTTAGTGCCTAGTGTAGAACAGAGAATGGAGGCAAAAGTGCTGGTGAAAAGGAGAGAACTCAGTGTATAGGAAAGATTTAAACTGGCAAGAGTTCTCAAGCATTTACCTTATGATGCTTGGGTGAAAGTCCTCTGCAGTTCCATAGGTGTAGCCTCCAAAGTTCAGATTCCCTGCTGAGAAAGATGTACTGTACTCATGATACTGCTGCTCTGTTCAGCTACTCTCTGCTGTGTTTTAGCTCCTACTTGGCTGGCAAAAGCAGGTGTCTCTGCAGAGATTTAATTTTAGCTGAAGTAGTTGTTTCTGGACGAATTTTCCCCTGCCTATCACCCAGTCTGATCTCTCAGCTTTCTGCCTGATACTCAGGGCTCCTAGAATGTCCTATATAATCAATTTGGTTGGTTTTCTGGTTATTTGTTGTTGGAGAGATCAAAGATTACATGTAGCTACTCTACTATCTTAGCCATGCCTCCAGTAATGCAATTTTAGTTTACTGATTTTATATGTAGAAACTTTGCTGAACTAATGTCATTACTTCTAATATTTTGTGACTCTGTAGATGAGGGCCATTGAAAAAGAAGAAGCACCTCAACAAGATGGATTGACATCATGGCTGCAACAATGAGTTTAAGCACAACAGTGATTTTGCACATGGAACAGGACCAGGCGGTGTTTCATTCTGTTGTACATAGAGTTTCTATGAGTTAGTACTGACTTGATGGCACTTAATAGCGACAACATTTTGTGAGTTATTATGGATATTATTTGTAGAGCTTTAAATTATCTACAAAGTGTTGCTGGCATCAGGATAGAGAAATAGATCAATAGAACAGAGTCCAGAAGTAGATTCATTTAGCATGCACAACTGATTTTTTAACAAGGGTGCAAAAGCAAACCAGCAGAGAAAGAATAGGCTTTTCAAAATATGGTGCGAGAAAAATTCAGTATGTGTGTGCCAAAAAATAAACCATACCTTACACCATACACAATATAACTAAAAATAGACCATAAACCTAAATGTAAATCCCCAAGTTATAAAATCTTTTGATCTTGTGTTAGGAAGAGACTTTTTCAGAATGATATCCAAAGGGCAAACCATAAAAGAACAAATTGATAAATTGGACTTCATTAGGTATATACATATGCTAATATTTATCAAATGGTGTACTTTAAATATGTGTATTTTGTTATATGGTGGTTATCCCTCAATATATCTGCTTAAAAAATAATAGGAAACTATATTCTGTTTGTCTTTGTCATCTAAAGCTACTGTAACAGAAATACCACAGTGAATGCCTTTAAGAAAGAGTTTATGTTCTCATGGTAAAGTAGGTTAAAAGTGCAAATTCATAACATCAGTTCCAAAGGAAGTCTTTCTGTCTTTGTTACCCTTCTCATCAATCTTCTCCCAGACTCAGCTTCTCTGTGCAGGGACCCCATATGCAAAGGATGTGCTCTGCTCCTGGCACTGATTTCTTGCTGATATGAGGTGTCCAACTCTCTGCTTGCTTCCCTTTCCTCTTATCTCTTGTAAGATAAAAGATGACTTAGGTTGCACCTCAGAGAAACTCCATTTACTTTAGATCAGGGATATGACATTAGTGTTTTACAATTCAACCCTAATCCTCTTTAAGATAAGGTTACAATCACAAAATGGAGGACAACCACACAATACTGGGAATCATGGTCCAACCAAATTGATACACACTTTTTTGGGGAAACATAATTCAATCCATGATACTGTCCTCTAAGAATTCTGGAAATATTGAAGTACTGTATAACCTGTGAAGATTTCCTCTGTTAGTCATAATTAGAGACCATTTTGATAAAGAAATTCTTACTTATATTCCACCTATATCTCCTTAGCAATGTTGTAAATATTTTATGTATTTTCCTTTTTGTAAGATGACATTTGCCAGTTCAAAATTGTTTATACACACAATTCAGCAACACTAATTAAAAAGATATTGATAGCTAACTCTCCTTGCTCAACTCATAGCGACTCCATAGCAGAACAGGCAGAGTAAGATAAGTGGCTGCATCTTGAACAAGACCTGCACTATTTTGTTTCTTAATTCTGTTGCCAAGCATGAGTCCATTGTTTTTCTTAAGTTCTCTCAAGGTTAGGGGCCAATCTATGCTCTCTTTAGGTCAGTGGATAAACAAGTGGTAATAATCTAAAAACCATAAAAGAAAAGCAAAGGAGTTTGTCTTGTGACAAGGAACTTACATGATAGTGAGACCACGTTCCAGGCCCAAAGCACCTTGAAAGTGACCACCTAAAGAAGAGTAAGGTTTTGCAACTTCTTAAGACTTGTAAAGCCTTATCACCTTCTCCTCTTTAACCTCCAGCTGGTATCCATGTTGGGGAGGGAGATTTTGGAGGAATCCACCCCTCTGTCTCTTTGTGTACTGGTATGTAATAAGATACCTTGCTTCTCATTTCATCCTCGTCTCTAAGATTGGCTGCAGTAGGCAGCATGAACTCCATTTAGGTGTGTTGTACCAAGAGGACAAAGTAGAAGTATGCTGTAGAGTTTCCAAGGAGCAGCTGGTGTATTTGAACTGCTGAGCGTTTTGGTTATCAACTGAGCCTGTTACTACTCTGCCACCAAGGCTCCAAATGAAAAGAATTTAACAACTAACTTGTTTGCTTTACATTGGAATGTAGAATTCATTTATGGTAGTGCTATGGTGTATGTTTTTTTAAATTTATTTTTATTATGACTCAGTGAAAATGTACATTCCCATGTAAATTTACATGCCCTCCTGTATGCAGCTTCCACTGCTCTCCCTGCTTGGTAACAACACACTATTCCTCCTTGCTCCATACATGTCTCATCCTCCCAACCACTAAAAGACCTCAATTGATGGTCCAGTGGTTTTTGGGTTCCCCTGAAAGCATGGCCGCTACCCTTGATGCTGCCCTTGCCCATAAATCATAACGAAGGTCCACTCTTCGGACACGAATGGGTTGGACTTGATGTATGTTTTGAATTTCTTATAGATAATCCCAAAGTCATGACATTGAGAATAAATGTAAAGAAATCCTTTTGTTAACTGAACTGGGTAGCATTGTTGATGATGAATTCCATAATATTAAATTTTTTCTTTCAGATGAGTCAAAGATCTCTACAGTATGTTGAAAAGGCCAACAGTGCTGAGGTAGCCAATTTGATGATTCAGAATACTGACATAGCCTCTGCTGTGATGACGATTATATGTCTTTTTCAGAAATTCAATTACAAGCATGTGGTAACAAGTCTTCAGGAAGAGAAGGAAGAAGGTATTATGGAAATATTCCTTCCTTTCAGTCACTTTATTATGTAAACTAGACATTTTACTTCATAACATCAGTGGTTTAATACCCTAGTGCATATTGCTGAAATTATTTTTCTGGCTTAGGGTACCTTCTCTCTACCTTCTTTCGCTGAAAATTGCTAAGAAATGTTTGTTACAAAGTCCAAAAATCCACCCCAGTAGTTGTGAACACTTGTTCTACCCTATAGAGTTGCCACTTACCACCTCATAATCTTTTCACTTTGCCCTATATTTGTCTCTAGTTTACGGTGGACATGGACACAGGTCTTCTTTGTTAACTTCTCCAAATACAGCTTACTCAAATATGCAGTGTTCATCAAATTTTACCAAAGGCTTGAAGATAATGTAAAGGAATACAGCACTGAACAAAAAGCTTAAGCTGGAGTATTAGACACATTTGCTTCTCCACAAAGACTACCTAACCTCTTTGGCCCCAGTCCTTATGGTCCTAGCTAATCTTCCTTTCTTGAGTGGAAGACATCTTTACCCATATTCTCTCTTCTTCTAACTCAAGACTTCTCTCTTCTTCTCTCTATGTTGCTACTGGTGACAATATTAATTTCCACAACAATGATATTTTCATATGATAAAACAAAGCATGAAACATCTCTTTCTGAAGTGTCTGCCATTGGTTTACATCTCTTATTTTCCCCTTAAAGAATATTGACAGTAAAAAGGGACAGTAAAGAAGCCTCTTACCCACAGGGTGTCCCAAAAGAGTATCTCTAAATGCAATAATGTTAAGATTCTCAGTTCAACTCTAACAGAAAGCCAAACTTACTAACAGGTTTCAGTATTTGTGTGCATGAATATGTATGCTTACAACATTGTAAACATAACTTCTCTAATATGATGTCTATGAAGGTTAACTGACACCATGTAAATGGGGATACTTGTAAAGGATAATAATATTATACAGATGTAAATGATGTGCTGCCAAGCCAGAGAAAGGACTGAGTATGTCATGTACTGTGTTTTCCTGGTGTCAGAGAAGGTGCAACTCTTAGAGATGGCCTAAAGATGGCAGTAACTACACATAATTGCTGCAATGTAACTAACATTCCTGTAAGTGTTTTTCTGATTCTGGGACAAGAGCCAGGAACTTAAGAATGTTAGTAAACAAAAGCTGAAGATATTTAGGAACATAATCTATTTTTCCCCAGTTCAATCATTTATCTTTCTCCTTAACCAGTACAGCACAAATTTCCCCTAGTACAACTTTTTCTCTTTAAAAAAATATTTTATTGTGGTTTAAGCAACAGTTTGAATCCAAGTCAGTCTCCCATTAAACCCATCATCCACTCCACTGTGCAGCTCTAGCTGCTCTTCCCACCCTGTGACAGCACACTCCTACTTTTCACTCTGTACTTCTCATAACCATTCAACCACCTCCTGTCCCCCTCCACCCTCTGGTCTTGCCTCTGGACAGGAGCTGCTCACACAGCCTCACGTATATGTTTAAGACAAGAAGCATATTCTTTGCCAGCATCTCTCTCTCTTACATTCCAGTCCAATCTTTATCTGAATAGTTGATTTTGGTACTGTTTTAAGCTCTAGACTAACAGAGAGTTCAGGAGCCATTTCTTCAGAGGACCCTCTGGTCTGATGGACCATGAAGTATGGTATTTTAATAGAGTTCTAGTTCTGCACACTCATTGTTCTCCTACTACATCAGGGGCTTTATACTGTACTCCCTATCAGGGCAGTCACTGGTGGTGGGGCCCCATCTAGTTCTTCTGGTCTAATGCTGATGTACTCTCTTGGATCATAAGGCACCTTCTGTCTCCTAGGCTCATATTTACCTCATGTCTTTGGTGCCCTTCAATCTCCTCTACTTAGGGAGGATTTGGAGCAATTGGTGCTACTTAGATAGCTGCTTGCTAGATTTTAAGACCCCAGATACCATTAAGAAAATGCAGAACATTTTCTTAAAACAAGATTCAGAAAACTTAGTTATGTCAACTAGTCTAGATGTCCCATGAAACCATTGTCCCCAGATTCCTGTTCCTGCTACTCAGTCCTTCAAACTGTTGGGTTGGACTTAGGAAACCTTTTAGCTTTTGGTATAATCCAGCTATGCTAACCTCCCTTCTGCTGTGTGCTGTCATTCTCTTCTCCCAATCTAATTTCTATTTAAATTGAATATGTGTAAATACCTCACCTGCCCTCACCCCCTAGTAACCATCAAAGATTATTTTCTTCTGTGCTTAAAATATTCCTTGAGTCCTTATGAGTGTTTTCATACAGCATCTGTTCCTTTGCAAATAACTCATTTCATTCAGCATAATGTCTTCCAGATGACTCCATGTAATCAGATGTTTCCTAGGATCACCATTGTTCTTTGTCATTGCATAGTATTTCATTGTGTGAATATACTATACCTTGTTTAGCTATTCATCTATTGATGGACACCTAAGTTGATTCCATCTTTTTCATATGGTGGACAGTCTGCAGTAAACATTGGTGTGCATGTATCTATTTATGTGATAGCCCTTATTTCTCTAGAATACATTACAAGCAGTGGGATTGCTGTATCATGTGATATTTCTATGTTTAGCTTTTTAAGAAACTTACACATCTTGTGAAAATGTCTATTTTACCCAAAGCAATCTACATATAAAATGCAATTCCAATAAAAATGCCAGTGTCATTTTTTGATTATTATTATTATGATTGAATGAAAATTTACATTCCTATATAAATTCACATGTTGGCCTATATGCAGCTCACATTGCTCCCCCTGCCCGGTGACAGCACACCCCTCTTCTCTGCTCCATACGTGTCCTATCCTCCCAACAGTTTACTATCCCCTCCTCTCCACCCATTCTGCTTCCTCTAGTAATAGCTCAGAAGCATGACATCCTATAGATGCATAGAACCATAAAATTCCCACAAGATATGGTCACTGTGCATTGCCAAGTCCAATCCATTGCTGTCTGAAAAGTTGACCTTCATTATGATTTATGGATAGGGGCAGCATCTGGGCCAGGGACCATGCTCCCAGGGTAACCCTGAAGCCCCCAGATCATCAATTGTGGTCTTTTAGTGGAGATATCAGGGTGCACCTCTATTTATTCTCTTGTTGCCAGTGAGACTCAACTTTGTGAGCTCCATCGTGGCTATCACTGGTGGTGGCCAGGCACCGTCCGGTTCTTCCGGTCATGAGTTGATGTAGACACCAACTCATGTGGGTCTCTCTGTCTTCTGGGTTCTCTTTTTCCCATGTTATTCTTGTCCTCCATGATCATCCATTCCTGTTGAGTTGGGACTTCTTGCTGTACCCTCAGACGGCAGCTTGGCAGCTTTAAGATCTCAGATGCCACTCATTGATGAGGGATGCAAGGAGTCCTCATTAGCAAAATGCTAACTGTGCCAGATGGCCTGGATTTCACCTGAGAGCATGGTTCCTGGCCCCCTGCCCAAGCTACTCTGTCCGTGTAATATTTGGTTAAGACAGGAGGAGTACTCAAATTGTATTGAAGTCCAGTTATTAGTGATCTTCTTTCTAATGTGTGCTGTCACTGATTTGACCCAACCAAATTTCTATTAACTATCTAATCTAAACCCACCCCCCTCACCCTCCCGCTTTTCCCACCCTAGCAGCCATCAAAGAGTCTTTTCTTCTATACACGAGTGTGGTTTTTAAGTTCTTGTCATAGGGTCTCAAACAATATTTGTCCTTTTGTCACTGACTACTTTCACTCACCATGATGACCTCCAGTTGAAACCAGGTAAAGAGATGTTTCCTGCTATCATCGTTGTTCTTTATCATTGCATACTGTTCCTTTGAGTATATACCATAATTTACCTATCCATTCCTCTGTTGTTGGGCATCTGGGTTGATTCCATCTTTTTGCTATTGTGGACTATGCTGTGATGAACATTCATGTTCATGCATCAGTTGGTGTCAATGGCCTTGATTCTGTAGGATATATTCCAAACAGTGGAATTACTGGTTCAAATGATATTATCTATATCTAGTTTTATAAAGGGAGCACCAGATTGCTTTCCAAAGAGGTACCATTTTTCAATCCCACCAACAGTGAAGGCGAGATCCTATCTCCCCACAGCCTTTCCAGCATTTGTTGTTTTGCATTTTTTGAATCATAGCCAACCTCTTTGGGGTGAGATGGTATCTCATTGTCATTTTGATTTGAATTTCTTTAATAGCTAATAATCATGAGCATGTTCGCATGTGTTTTTTGCCTGCCTGGATGTCCTCTTTAGAGAAGTGTCTGTCCATCTCCTTTGACCATTGCTTAATTGGATGATTTATCTTTTTCTTATTGATATTTGGTAGCACCTTATAGATTATGGAGATCAGGTGTCAGTGTGACATGGGGTTGTGAAACATTTTGTCCCATTCTATAGGTGGCCTTTTAATTCTTTTGATGAAGTCTTTGGATGAGCAGAAGTGTTTAATTCTTAGTAGTTCCCATTTACCTATTTTCTCTTCTGATGACTGTGGTTTGTTTGACAAATTTTGAAGTCTGTCTATGTTGTGTATGAAACCTTCCATTGTTGTTCCTGCTTTCCTTTGGATGAGCTTTATCATTTTAGATTTGATATTTAGGTCTTTTATCTAGTTTGAGTTGGTTTTTGTATAAGGTTTAAGATATGGGTCTTGTTTTAATTTAGTGCAGGTGGATGTTCAATTTTGCCAGCACAATTTGTTGAAGAGATTTTTTTACCCCAGTCTAATGTCTTAGGGCCTTTGTTGAATATCAACTGTTCATAGGCAGATGATGTTATTTCTGGAGTCGCAATTCTGTTCCACTGATTTGTCTGTTTTTGTACCAGTACCAGGCTATTTTGACTACTGTGGCAGTGTAATAGGTTCTAAGGTCAGGTAATGAGAGGCCTCCCAGTGTGTTCTTCTTCTTTAGTAATACTTTACTTATCTGGCTCTTCTTCCCTTTCCAAAGTTGGCAATTTGTTCCTTCATCTCATTAAAAAATGTTACTGGAACTTGTATTGGGATTGCATTATATAATTAGATTGCTTTGGGTAAAATAGACATTTTCACAAAGTTAAGTCTTCCTATCCATGAGCAGGGTAGTTTTCTCTATTTCTGTAAGTCTCTCTTAGTTTCTTGTAGTAAGGGTTTGTAGTCCTCTTTGTAAACGTCTGTTATTCCTCTGGTTAAATTTATTCGTAAGTACTTTATCTTTTTATTCCTAGGTACTTAATTTTCTTAGGGGCTGTAGTAAATGGTATTAACTTGGTGATTTCTTCCTTAATGATTTCATTGTTGGTATAAAGGAATACTACTGATTTACTATGTTTATCTTGTATCCTTGGACTTTGCTGAACTCTTCTATCAGTTTGAGTAGTTTATGTATGGACTCTTTAGGATTCTCTGCATATACAATCACACCATCTGCAAATAGGGAGATTTCTACTTCTTTGTCAGTGCAGATGTGCTTTAATTCCTGGTCTTGTCTAATTGCTCTGGCTGGAACCTCTAGTGCAATGTTGAATAGGAGAGGTGAGAGCGGGCATCCTTGTCTAGTTCCTGTTCTCAAGGGAAACTGTTTGATCCTCTCTCCATTCAGGATGATGTAGGCAGTTGGCTTTGTATAAATGGCCCTTACTGCACTGAGGAATTTGCTGTATGTTCCTATTTTGCTGAGAGTTTTTAGTATGAATGGGTGTTGGACTTTATCAAATGCCTTTTCTGCATTCATAGACAAAGTCTGGTGATTCTTGTCTTTTGTGTTATTTATGTGGTTGATCACATGAATTGTTTTTCTGATGTTGAACCAGCCTTGCAACTCTGGTATGAATCCAGCTGGGTCATGATGGATTATTTTTTGGATATGTTGTTGTACTCTATTGGCAAGAATTTTGTTGAAAATTTTTGCGTCTAAATTCGTGAGTGACATCAGTCTGTAGTTCTCCTTTTTGGTTGGGTCTTCCCCTGGCTTTGGTTTCAGGGTTATGCTGGCTTCATAGAATGAATTTGGAATATTCCATCTCTTTCTACACTGTGAAATAGTCTTAGTAGCATTGGAGATAACTCTTCTGTAAAAGCTCGGTAGAATTCTGCAGTGAAGCAATCTGGGCCCGGGCTTTTTTTTGTTGTTTTGGATGACTTTTCAATCTCTTCCTTTGTGATGGGTTTATTAAGTTGTTCCACTTCACCTTGCGCTACTTTTGGTAGGTAATGTCCATCAAGGAATTTGTCCATTTCCTCTAGGTTTTTGAATTTGTTAGAATACAGTCTTTCATAGTATTCAGTTATGATATTTTTGATTTCTGTTGGATCTGTTGTGACAGCTCCCTTCTCATTTCTTACTTTGTTTATTTGTTTCCTTTCCTGATTTTCTTTAGTAAGTTCAGCCAATGGTTTGTCAATTTTGTTGATCTTTTCAAAAAACCAGCTTTTTGTCTTTTCAATTTTTCCAGTGTTCTTCTATTCTCTCATTCATTTATTTCTGCTCTAATCTTTAGGATCTATTTTCTTCTGGTGCCCGAGGGGTTCCTCTGTTGTTCTTTCCTATTTGTTCAAACTGTAGGGTTAGTTCTTTGGTTTGGTTTCTTTCTTCCTTCCAGATGTGTGCATTTATGGAGATTAACTGACCTCTGAGCACTGCTTTGACTGTATCCCGTAGGTTCTGATAGGAAGTGTTTTCGTTCTGGTTGGAATCCATAAATTTCTTTATTTCATCCTTGATTTCTTCTATAACCCATGGTTTTTGACCAAGATGTTGTTCAGTTTCCATGAGTTCCATTTTCTATCTATGTTTTTTCTGCTATTGAATTCGACTTTTATGGCTTTATGATATGAGAAGATGCTTTGCATTAATTCCATGGTATGGATTTTGTTGAGAATTGCTTTATGTCATAACACATGGTCTATTCTTGAGAATGTTCCATGTGTACTAGAGAAGAAGGTGTAGTTATCTTCTGATGGATAGAAAGTTGTGTATATGTCGATGAGGTGTAGATGGTTAATTGTAGCAATAAGGTCTTCTGTGTCTTTACTGAGTTTTTTTCTAGATGATCTGTCCAATATAGACAGTGGACAGTTGAAGTCTCCTACTATTATTGTGGAGTGATCTATCTCTTTTTTGAGTGTAGTCAGTGTTTCTTTGATGTGTTTAGGTGCTCTAATATTAGATGCATAAATATTTAATATGATTAAGTCCTGCTTGTGTATTGAACCTTTCAACAATAAATGGTATCCATCCTTGTCAATGATGGTGGATTTTACATTAAAATCAATTTTATCTGAGATTAGAATTTCCACACCTTCTCTTCTTTGTTCATTGTTAGCTTGATATATATTCTTCCATCCTCTAATTTTTGGTTTGTTCCTATCTTTAAGTCTAAGGTGAGTTTCTTGTAGGCAACGTATAGATGGGTCGCATCTTTTGATCCAAGATGTAACTTGGTGTCTCTTTACTGCAGCATTTGGTCCATTCAAATTCAATGTAATTATTAATAGGTATGTGTTCAGTGCTACCATTTTGATATGTTTATTTTTGTGTTGATGTTTTCTCTGGTGTTCTTATTAATCTGTTCTGCGACCTTCTTTGTGAGTTGAGTTTTCACCTTTTCCAGGGTTGGTTTTGTGGTTGTTGAAACTCCTGTATTACATTTCTTGATACAGTATGTTGCTTTTTTATTGTGCTTTATGGCTACCCCTATGATCCTGCTTCATAAACTACGTATAAACCCAATGTTGATTGCTACTAGTCTTGTCAACTTCCTCTCCATCTGGAAGGAGTATAATGACTGTAGTACATCCCTCTTTTTAATATGATGATATCACAGTTTACATAATATGATCACTAGATTGCTTCACTATTATAGTTTTGATTGTGTTTGGAGCCTTCACTAACTGAGTAGGGTGCTGGATAATGTGTCCTGCTAAAATATAAAGTTAGTGGTTTTGTTCTTCCAAGGCAAGAGATTCTTTCAGAATTCTTGTGGCTTTGGTTTCATTTTTACAAAGTCTCTGAGTTTCTGTTTATCTTGGAATGTCTTAATTTCTTTTTCATATTTGAAAGACAGTTTTGCAGGATATATAATTCTTGGTTGGAAGTTCTTCTCCTTAAAGGCTTTGAATATGTTATGCTACTGTCTCTGTGCCAGCATCGTTTCTGCTGAAAAATCTGACAAAAGCCTACAGGGTTTCTCTCTGAATGTTGCCTTTGCTTTGCATCTTGTTGCCTTTAAGAGTTTCTTCTTCTATTTCATTTTGTTAAGCTTGATTAGAATATGTCTTGGAGTCTTTCTATTGAGATCTGTGTTGAGTGAGTGGTGTTCAATACGTATCTTGGATGTCTATATTCTATTCTTTCATAATTTCTAGGAAGTTTTCTGTCAGTAGCTCAGCAACAATACTCTCTGTGTTCTCAGGTGTCTCACCCTGTTCAGGAAATCCAATTAATTATACATTGTTCTTCTTAAGGGTCCCACATGCTTCTTAATACTTCTTAATTTTTCTTGTTTCTTTTTTCTGATTTCTCCTCATAGATGCTGGAGTCAGTAGCTCTGTCTGCCAAATCAGAAATTCTCTTTTCTATTTGTTCCATTCTGTTTGCTTGGCTTTGAATTGAAGTTTTTATCTCTTTGATTTTGTTCTTGATCTGTTGGATTTCTGAGTACTGATGTTCCATTAGATCAGTTTGCTTAATTTTTCATTTTGCTCTGCTGCATTTTGTATACGGTATAGTAGGGCTCTCTATATCATCCTTTGGTATTTACCTTCTGATAGTATCAGAAAAACTTCTTCATCTGGGAAGTTCTGAGGTGGTTTCTTTTGGGGGCTTCTTGATGCCATGGGTGATTTCTTGGTCACTGTCTTCTTCAAATTTTATTACTTTTTGGGCTGCATGTTAGTAAACAGAGGCTGTGAGAGATGCTGTGAAGTTGGACCAGTTGTTTCTCTCGGCCGTCTTAAAATGAGAAGTAAAAAGTATTTGACAACTTCCAAAGTCAGTCAGGTCTTCAGGTATATACGTCCCTCTTCCCAGCTGGCAAAGTAAGTACCTCTGTATTGAACCCCAGATGTTATAAATTAGCTCAGGATACAGAAAGGCTACTGGCCTGCTGGCTTCTGCTGTTGGGCCACAGCTGTAGGTAATACTGTGTAGAATTCTGCTTGTCTGCTTTGAAAGTGGTCTCTTCTGGGTGGGAACTGCCTCTCACCCCAGGAATTACATCCAGCTGAGACTTCCGTATGGATGACTCAGCCTCCCATCATACCAAGATGGTATCTTGCACAAGCTTGCCTGCTGGCGGGGACCAGGCTCCCTGCAGAAAGAAAGGCCAAGAATACTAAAATGCCCAGAGTCCACAGCCTCTGCTGCTGGATGCCAGCCCCAGGCAACACTGTGCAAAACATCACCTCCCTGCTGGAAAAACACTCTCCCCCTGGCAGGTGCCACCTCCAGCCTAGGAACCAAGTTGGGCTGGGGCCTCTGCCTGGGCTTCTGCATTTCCCAGTGGGTCAAAATGTAATCCCACACAAGAGCATCTGGATGGCTACCACATGGTGGAGGTAGAAAGACAGGCCAGAGGAACTGAGGTGTATAGAGTCAAAAGCCAGGCTCTCAGAACCTGACAATTACACTTGCCGGTCCCACCAGCAGTGCGTCCAAGACCAGCAGCTAGTCAAGTCCCAGCTCTCCTCAGCCGCCAAGACAGAGGGAAAAAAATCAAAATGGTGAGTTACCTTCAGCCTGTGCAAGCTTTTGCTTGCCTAGAGTGGGGTCAGTGAAAGAGAGGAGGTTTTGCATTCAGTGGTGTGAAGTCCAAATTAACAGCCCTATGCCACATCCCAGGGCTCACTCCTCCATTTAATTATCGTTTCAGGTCTTGGTTTCCAGAGAGATTTAGGGAGATGTGTGTTTAGTCTGCCATCTTGACTCTGCCCCCCTCCAGTGTCATCTTTTAGTAAGCTGTAGAAACAAATTACTAACTTTGGAAAGGGAAGAAATTCTGAGTAAGTACAGCATTACTCAAGAAGAGGAACACAGTGGGAAGCCTCCCAAGACCCAACTTTACAATCTATTACACTGCTGCCATAGTCAAAACAGCTTGGTACTGGTACAAAAAGAGACATAGACCAGTGGAACAGAGCTGAGACCTCAGATATGCCATCATCCTCTTATGAACAGCTGATATTCAACAAAGGCCGTAAGATTATAAAATGGAATAAGAGCACTCTCTTTAACCAGTGGTGCTGGAAAAATTGGCTATCCATCTGCAAAAACACTGAAATAAGACCAATATCTCACACCTTACACAAAAATTAACTCAAAAATGGATCAAAGACCTAAATATCAAACCTAGAAGGATAAAGATCACGCAAGTAAAAAAAGTTCAACAATGGAAGTTCTAATACATCGCTTAGATGAACTTGAAAATCTGACAAAGCACAATCAACAGAAGAAAAAATAGATAAATGGGAACTACCAAAAATCAAACACTTTTGCTCATCCAAAGACTTTACCAAAAGAGTTAAAAGATCACCTACAGAATGGAAAAAAAACTTTGGCTACTACATGTCAGACCGATATCTGATCTCTATAATCTACTAAAGCCAAGCCAAGTGCTGTCGAGTCTGATCCGACTCCTGGAGACCCTAGGGTTGGATAATCTACCAGACACTGCAAAATATGAAAAATAAAAAGGTAAATAACACAATTAAGCAATGGGCAGAAGAGATGGAAAGACAATTCACCATAAAGGCCATCCTGTCAGCCAAAAGGCACATGAGGAAATGCTCATAATTATTAGACAGCAGAGAAATCCAAATCAAAACTACAATGAGATACCATCTCAACCCAATAATGTTGACCATCATCCAGAAAACACAAAGCAACAAATGCTGGAGAGGCTGTGAAGAGATCAGAACTCTCCTACACTGCTGGTGAGAATGCAAAATAGTACATCTTTGGAAAGCAATTTGGTGTTTCCTTAAAAAGCTGGAAATAGATATACCATTCGATCCAGTAATCCCACTGCTTGGAATGTATCCAACAGAAACAAAGGCTGTCTCATGAACAGATACATGCACATGAATGTTTATTGCAGCACTGTCCACAGTAGCAAAAAAGATGGAATCAACTTAGATCCCCATCAACAGATGAACAGATAAAGAAACTATGGTACATATGCTCAGTGGAACACTATGCAATGATAAAGAACAATGGTGGTTTTAGGAGGTATCACATAACCTAGTTTCAATTAGAAGACATTATGCCAAGTGAAATCAGTCAGCGGCAAAAGGACAAATTGTATGAGACCCTTGCTATAAGGACTTAAACATGGACTTATGTACAGAAGGCTACAAGGGAAGGAAGGGAGGGAAAGAGTTTGTTATAGATTAGATAGTTGGTAGAAATTTGGTTAGGTGAAAGTAGTAACAGCGCACAGTAGAAAGCAGATCATCTTAACTGGACTTCACCGTAAACTGAAAGCACTTCTAATCTTAAACCAATATTGCAAAGATAAAGTAGGAGGGACAGTGGTCTAGAGACCATGCTTTCAAGGGACATCAAGGCCAATTGGCATAACTAGCCAGCTGCTAAGAGAGTCTTCTGCACCCCATGTTGGTGAGCGCTGTCTGGGGTCTTAAAATGAGTAAGCTGCCATCTGAAGTCCACCAAGTGGTCCCAACTCGTCTGGAACAGATAATCACTGAGAACAATAAAGGCATGAGGAAATAACAGCTCAGGAGACAAAAGGACCAATGTGAATGGGAGACTGTATCAGCATGTGACCAGAAAAAGCAGATGGTGCCTGGCCACCACCAAAGACAGCCATGATGGAACACACAATGTTGAGACTCTGTGACAACATGAAAAAAAGGGGGTGCAGCTCACGAACTCTACGGAAAGACCAGAATTGATGGTCTGATGGCCTGATGGTCTGGAGGAGCCTAGACCTGCTGTTGCCCCTGGCCAGAAAACACTAATGAGATCAAGTCTTTGGACAAAAATGGACTTGACTCTGGGACACAGTGTGATCATATGGTGTGTATATGGTTCTGTGCATTTATAGGAGGCTGTCCCACTGGTCCCTTTCTACATGGGAGAGAGGAGGATGGAGACAAGAGGGACAGGAAATTGTTAAGAGGATGCCACACACATAGAATGGAAAGGACGAGTGTGCTGTCACCAGGCAAGGAGAGAAGGAGCTGCAGATAAGTTGTTATACCAATTGACTTAGATTGTATACTTTCACTTAATCACAAAGAAAAAAAAAGACAAACTGCTGAATTGATTTCCAAAGTGATTGTGTCATTTTACACTTCCACAAGTGGTGCAGAGGGGTTCTAGTCTCTCCACAACTTCTCCAACGTTCATTATTTTGTGTTTTTTAGATTAATTCTAGCCTTATTGGGGTTACATGGTGTCTTAGGCTGGGTTTTCTAGGGAAGCAAAACCAGTAACATGTAGGTACATGGAAAGATTTGTAATACATATAGATAGATAGATATAGATATAGGAAACAGCTCACGCAATCACAGAAGCTGAATGTCCCAAGTTTCTGGCACAAGCCTCACGTGGCCACGGAAGCTGAGGAACCCAAAGTCAGCAGGTCAGAGACCAGAGTTCTAGATCACCGGTTGTGTAGGTCGGTGGATCCCAAGCTGGTGGCAAGATGGAGTGGCAGAGGCTGGCGAACCCAGAATCAGCAGGTCAGGGAGCAGGACTCTCAAGTGCCGACTGTAAGGATTGATGAATCCAACAGCTGCTACTTCAAGTCCAGGAACCAGATGCCGGAAAAAGAGAGCAACAGCTCCTGGCTACGTGAGCAGACCAGCAGTAGTAGTGGAAGGCTGAGAGATGAGAGATGAGGGGCGGGAAGCCACCACAAACACCACCCTGCCACTTAATACAGCAGCCAAATATGGAGTACTCAAGTTGACATAATCCTGACCACCACAGATGGCATCTCACTGTAGTTTTGATTTGGATTTCTCTAATGGCTAACGATCACAAGCATTTCCTTATATATGTATTAGCTGCCTGGGTGTCTTCTTTGGTGAAGTGCCTGTTCACATGCTTTGCCCATTTTTTAATTGGGTTGTTTATCTTTTTCTTGTTAAGGTTTTGGGGGACCTTGTAGATTACTGAGATTAGATGCTAAACAGATTTGTGGTTTCCAAAAATTTTTATGGTTCCCAGTCTGTAGATAGTTTTTTTAATCTTTTGGTGAATAATGTGGGTAAACATTTTTTTATTTTTTATTTTTTAATTTTTAGGAGTTCCCAGTTTACTAGTTTCTTGCTTGGTGTTTGTGCATTGTTAGTAGTATTTTACACTCTGTTTGTGCCATGTATCTGGGCTTTCAGCATTGTTCAGAACTTTTCTTTCATGATCTTTATTGTTTTATAGTTTATACTTAGGTCCTTGATCCATGTTGAGTTAGCTTTTGTGCATGGTGTGAGATATTGGTCTTGTTTCTTTCTTTACTTTTTCTTTTTTGCTCATGGATACCCAGTTGTGTCAACATCATTTGTAAAATAGACTGTCTTTGCCCCAGTTTTCAGAATTTAGGCTTTTATTAAATGTCAGTTGCTCACAGGTAGATGATTGTGTTTTGGTATTCTCAATTCTGTTCCGATGGTCTACATTTCTATTTTTGTACTATTATCAGTGTGTTTTGACAACCATGGCATGTAATAGTTTCTCAAGTCAGGTAATGTGAGGCCTCTCACTTTGTTTTTCTTCAGTAATACTTTACTCACATGGAACTTCTTTCCTTTGCATGTGAAATTGGTGATTTGTTTCTCCAAATCATTAAAAAATGCCATTGAAATTTGTGTTGCAATTGCATTGTATCTGTAGATTGCTTTTGGTAGAATAGACATTTTCACCAACTTAAGATTTCCTGCCCCATAGAGTTTCCAAGGAGTGCCTGGTGGATTTGATACGCTGACCTTTTGGTTAGCAGATACACAGGGTTTCCTATAGGGTCACCATTAGTAAGACCTGATTCGATGGCAGTGGGTTTGGTTTTGGTTTTTTAAGTCTTCCTATCCATGAACAGTGTAGTTTCTCCACTTATGTAGGTCTCTTGGTTTCTTTCCGTAGAGTATTTTTTTGCATAGGTCTTTTACACTGCTGGTTAGGTTTTTTCCTAACTATTTTATGTTCTTGGTGGTGATTTTAAATGGTATTGACTGGTGATTTCCTCTTTGATGATCTCTTTGTTGATGTAAAGGAATCCAACTGAGTTATGTATGTTTACTTTATATCCTGATATTCTGCTGAACTCTTAGTTCCAGTAGTGTTTTTACAGATTCTTGATGATGTTCTGTGTATGAGATCATATCATCTGGAAATAGATACTTCTACTTAAAGTCTCCAGGACAATGTTGAATAAAGTGGTGATAATAGGCATCTTTGTCTGGTTTCCCTTCCATTTAGAATGATGTTGGTTGTTGGCTTTGCATAGATGACCTTATTATATTGGAGGAATTTCCCTTCTGTTCCTACTTTGTTAAGGTTTTTTATCACGGGTGTATTTTGGACATTGTCAAGTGCCATTTCCACATGAATTGATAAAATGAGTTGATTCTTGTCTTTTGCTTCATGTTGTTGATTACATTAATTGTTTTTCTAATGTTGAATCACCCTTGCATCCCTGGTATGAATCTCACTTGAGCGTGGTGATTTTTTTTTTTTTTTTTTTGGTAGTGTTGTTGAATTCTGTTGGCTAGGATTTTGTTGAGGATCTTTGCATCTAAGTTCATCAGAGTTACTGGTCTGTAACTTTATCTTTCTTTCTTTCTCTCTTTCTCTCTCTTTCTTTCTTGGTATTAAGGTTATGCTGGCTTCAAAGAATGAGTTTAGGAGTATTCAATCCTTTTTCTAGGCTCAGGAATACCTGCTGGTGTTAATTGTTCTCTAAAAGTTTGGTAGAATTCTCTAGGGAAGCTAGCAGGGCTAAGGCTTTTTTTAAGCTGGGAATTTACTTTTTCAATCTCTTCTTTTGTGATGGATTTATTTAGTTATTCTATTTCTGCTTGTGCTAGTTCAGGTAGATACTGTGTTTCTAGAAATTTGTCCATTTCCTCTAGGTTCTCAAATTTATTATGCTATAGTTTTTGTAGTATTCTGTTATGATTCTTTTAATTTTGGTTGGGTATATTGTGATACAGTCCATCTGACTTCTTGTTTGAGTTATTTGCTTTCTCTCTTGTTTTTCTGTTATTATTTTGACCTATGGTTTATCAATTTTGTTGATATTTCCCCCAAATCAGCTTTTGGTCTTGGTAATTCTTTCAATTGTTTTTCTAGCCTCTAATTCATTTAGTTCTGGTCTAATTTTTATTATTTGCTTTCTTCTAGTGTTTGAGGGGTTCATTTTTCTTTTGCTCTGCTTCTGCTCGTTTAAGTTGCAAGGTTAATTTTTTTTTTGAAATTTGGGCCCTTTCTTCTTTTTGGATGTGTGCATTTACTGAGATAAATTGACCTCTGAGCACTGCTTTTACTGTGTCCCATAGGTTCTGGTAGGATATGTTTTCATTCTCATTTGATAGCATGAATTTCTTTGTTCCATTCTTGACTTCTTTTATAACCTAGTAGTTTTTGACCAAGGTGTTGTTAAGTATCTGTGTGTTTGATTTCTTTCCATTCTTTTTTCTGTTATTGACTTCTACTTGTGTGGCTTTACAGTCTGAAATTGTGCTTTGTAATACTTCAGCAGTATGAATTTTATTAAGGTTTACTTTGTGGGCTAACCAAAATAACCAAACTTGTTATCCAATCTGCCCCCCTTCGTCTCTTTATTGGTGCATTTAGTCCATTTCTATTCAGCATGATTATTGATAGGTATGAGCTTAATGCTGTCATTTTGATGTCTTTTTTTTTGTATGTTGTAGGCAAATCCTTCATAGTGTTTAATTTTCTGTGCTTCTTTTCTTTATGTGTTTTTATCTTTTTCAATGTTGGTAGTTTTGTGTTTGCTGAGAATTCATGTTTTCCTTGTTCTTTATTTTACACAAGCCATTCCATGCACAGGAATGGCTTCCTTTGTGGTTAATTTAATGTTTACTTTTATTTTTCTAATTTTAAACAAGTCCATAATTTATATTACCTTGACTTCTGTCCATGTGAAAGATTTGTGAGTACATTTTCTTTTGAATCCTATTTTGCTATAATATTTGCATAATGATACCTCTGTCTTTCCATTTTCAGTGTTTTGCCTTTGGTTATTTTTGTGATTCCCCTGTTCAAGTTGATATGCAATTGCTCTGCTCTGTGTTTTTTTTCCTTTGGTTCTTGTCTGCCATTATTGATTTTCTAACCAAAGGACTTCTTTTAGTAATTCTGATTTGTTTTTTGCAAATTTCTGCAATTTCTGTTTATCTGGAAATGTCCTAATTTCCCCATACTATTTGAGAGACAATTTTGCTAGTTATATAATTCTTGGCTGGCAATTACTTTCCTTCAGGTCTTTGTGTATGTCATTTCATTGCTCCTTTTTAGCATGGTCTCTGCCAAGCAGTCCAAGCTTAGTCTATGTAGATTATTTATTTATGCCTAGACTCTGGCATGAAGGGACACACTCACTGATGGCTGTCATCCTTCTGCTTTCTTAGCACATGCAGCCAGGTACCTGTGCCTACAACAATCACCCCTGTCTGAGACCATGAGGGAGAATCTGCACCACACAATTGGTGACTGACTACCCAGGTACCTGAACTGAACACTAAAAATAAGTGGACACCTGCACTCACCTGCCTAGTAACCAGCTGCTGACAGGACATTAGAACCATAAATGTGCCAATAATCAAACCAGCCCAAATGATTGGCTTATTTTTGCATTTCAAGACAGAACAAAACAAGAAGCTAGAACTCAGTAAGCAAACATAAAATAGATCAATACAACAGCTTGTCAATGGCTTGGAGACAGCCAGCCAAGCCAAGTGCCATAGAGTTGGATCTGACTCATGGCGGCAGTCAGTAGCAAATCAGTTGAAGAGGCAGAACACAATGGCTTGGAAAAACTCACAAAAAAGGAGAATCAAGAAATTTGCTAGATGAGGAGAACTTCCTGAAATTATCAGAGATGGAATACAAAAGATTAATATTTAGAACTCTTGAAAAGATCAGGAAGACAATGAAGCAAAATGTAGCACCACTTGATGAATTGAACAGGATGCAAGAAATCCTTGAGTAAAAGTGATATAAATTTCAGCAAATTAATAATAAAATTACAGAATTATACAACTCTACAGAAAGTCAGGACACCCTGGTTGCCTAGTGATTAAGTGGTATATCTGCCAACCAAGAGGTCTTCAATTCAAACCAGCCAGGTGCTCTTTGGAAACTCTACAGGGGCAGTTCTACTCTGACCTATAGGGTCACTATGAATTGGAATCAACTCAATGGCTGTGAGATTTTATAGAAAGTCAATGTAGCATAATTGAGGCAATAAAAGCCAGAATTAGTGAAACTGATGATAAAACACCTGATCCCAACATATTTGAGGAAAAATCAGAAAAAAGAATTTTAAAACAATGAAGAAATATTAAGAATTATGTGGGACTCTATCAAGAAGAATAATCTAGGAGTAAATGGAGTAACAGAATGGGGAGGAAAACAGAAATACAGACAGAATAGTCAAAGATTTGTTCTGAGAAAACTTCCCTTATATCATGAAAGATCAAAAGATATCTATCAAAGATACTCATCGGCTTTCCGACAGGGTATATCCCAAACAAAGACAACAAGACATAATCAAACTTGCCAAAACTAAAGCTAAGGAGAGAATTTTAAAGGCAGCTAAGGATAAACAAAAAATTATCTTCAAAGGAGAGTCAGTAAGACTAACTATGGACTACTCAGCAGAAACCATGCAGGCAAAAGGGGAATGGAATGATATACCCAAATCCTTAAAGGAAAAAAATTGCCAGCCCACAATTATACATCCAGCAACCCTATCTTTCAAATACTATGGTGAAATTAGGACATTTCCAAATAAAGAGAAGTTTAGAGAATTTGCAAAAACTAAACCAAAATTATAAGCAATATTAAAAGGAGCCTTTTGGTAGAGAATCGGTGACATCAGATAACAACCCAAGGCTAGAGCACAGGACTGAACAACAAGATCAAACCAGATAAGGAAATTACAAAAAATAAATGTAAGCCAAAACACTGAAATAGGGAAAAGCAGATATCATTATGTAAATACCGGCAACATTATAACAAAAAGAGGGAGTAAAAAATGTAGTCATAGATCTTTCACATGTCAAGAAAGTCAAGACGATAAAAAAAAATTTAAAGACTGGTTTAAATTTTGAAACACAGGAATAAATACTAAGGTAACTACAAAGGAAACTAACAACCCTACACATTAAAATCGAAACCAAAAACGTAAAGTCTCAGCAAATAGGAAACCAACAACACTGAAAAAGATGGAAAGAAACTACCTAAAGAAAAATGACTTGACACAGAAAATTAAGTGAAACAAATAAGTTGTCAACAACATAGTTAAAAAGGCATCAAAATCATACCTATCAATAGTTAGTTGTACTGAATGTTAATGAATTAAATGTACCATTAAAAAAGACAGAGAGTAGCAGAATGAATGGGAAAACATGATCCATCTATATACCACCTAAAAGAGACACACTTTAGATTTAAAGACTCAAACAAATTAAAACTTAATGGATGGAAGAAATACATCAAGCAAACAGCATTCAAAAAAGAGCAGGAATGGCACTGTTAATTTCTGATAAAAAAGACTTTTAAGTAGAACCCACCACAATGGATAAAGTAGGATACTATGTAAATATTAAAGGGTCAATACACCAAGAATACATAACAACATTAAATGTTTACTCATGCAATGATAGGGCTCCTAAATACACAAAATGAACTCTGACAACATTGAAAAGAGAAATAGACAGTTCCACAATAATAGTTGGTTTTAAGATACCACTTTTAGTGAAGGAAGGAACATCTAGAAAAAAGCTCAAGAAAGATATGGAAGATCCAAATGTCATAATAATTAATCAACGTGACCTCTCTCTCTATATATATATGTAGAACACTTCACCCAACAACAGCCAAGTATGCTCTTCCAACTCACATGGAGCATTCTTCAGAATAGACCATATATTAGGTCATTAAGCAAGCTTTAACAAAATCCAAAGTATTAAAATATTGTAAAGTGTCTTTTCAGAACACAAAACTATGAAAGCAGAAATCAATAACAGAAAGAGCAAGGAAAAAAATCAAACACATGTAAGGTGAACAACACACTGGTCAAAAACTACTGGGTTATGGAAAAAATCCAGGACAGAATAAAAAAAAAATCCTGGAATCAAATGAGAAGGAAAACTATCAGAACCTTTGGGACACAGCAAAGTCAGTGCTCAGAGATCAATTTATCTCAATAAATGCACACATCCAAAAAGAAGAAAGGGCCTGTCATGGGTTGAATTGTGTCCCCCCAAAAATGTGTGTAGCCATGTGGCTGGGACAAGATTCCCATTATCTTGTGACTGTCCTCCATTTTGTGGTTTCCCTAAACTGTATGTTAAAGGATTAGCGTGGGGCTGTAAATTCCTTCATAGGATTACTTCCCTGCTCTGCTGTAAAGGGAGTTTCCCTGGAGTATGGCTTGCCCCACCCTTAATCCTTTCAGCTTGCAAGAGATAAAAGGAAAGAGAAGCAAGCAGAGAATTGGGAACCTTCTACCATCAAGGAAGCAGCACCGGGAGAAAAGCATGTCCTTCAGACCTGAGGTTCCTGCACCAAGATGCTCCCTGGACAAAGACTTATGCAATACCGGACCTTCCTCCAGAGCCGACAAGGGGAAGGCCTTCCCCTGGAGCGGATACCCTGAATATGGACTTGCAACCTACCAGACTGTGTAAGAATAAACCTTCCTTTGTTAAAGCCATCCACTCTGTGGTATTTCTGTTAGAGTAGCCCTAGCTGACTAAAACAGGGCCCAAGTCAAAAGATAACTCTACAACTCAAACAATAGGAAAAGGAGCAGCAAGAACTTGGACACCAGAACTAAATGAAATAGAGTATAGTAAAGCACTTGAAGGAGTTCACAAGACCAAAAGCTGGTACTCTGAAAGGATCAACAAAATCTTTAAACCATTGGTCAAACTGATCACAAAAAAAAAAAAAAAAAAAATAGAGGAAACAAATTACCTGAATAAACTCATCTGAAGACTTCACCAAGAGTAACAAGACAACGTATAGACTGGGGGAAAGAAAAGTTATCTACAAGTCTGACCAGCATTCTGTATCAAAAATATACAAGATAGTGTAAAATTGCAGTAACAAAAAGACAAATAATGTAGTTAACAAATGTGCAAAGGATGTAAACAGGCACTTCACCAAAGAAAATATTCAGGCAGCTATTTGATATATGAGCAAATGCCCACAATCATTAACTTTTAGAGGAATCCAAATCGAAAGTATCATCTCACCATAACAAGTCTGGTAATAATCCAAAATACACAACACAGTAAATGTTGGTGAGGCTGTGGAGAGATTGGAACACTTACACACTGCTGGTGGGAATTTAAAATTGTACAACCATTTTTGAAATAAATTTGATACTTTCTTAAAAAACTAGAAATAGAAATACTGTATGATCCTGCAATCCCATTCCTAGAAAAATCAGAGCTGCCACACAAATAGATATTTGCACACCAGTGTTCACTGCAGCACTGTTCACAGTAGCACAAAAAAGGAGTCAACCTAGGTGCCCAACAACAGATGAACTGATAAACTATGGTATATTTACACAGTGGAAAGTTACCCAATGATAAAGAATAACAATAAATTGGTGAAATACCTCTTAACACGAAGGAATCTGAAGGGCAATATGCTGAGTGAAATTAGTTGCAGAAGGACAAATACTGTATGAGACTAGTATTATAAGGACTCAAGAAAAGGTTTAAATACAAAGGAAAACAGACTTCGACGCTTATGAGGGTGGGGAGGGATGGAGTATGGTATTTACTAATTTGGTACTAGGCAAGAAATATTTTATATGAAGGAGCAGCCCACACACAGTAGAGGAGAACCCAGTACAACTTGACTAAAGCAAAAGCTGAGTTTTCTAAATACAACCAAACACTGAGGAATACAGATGTATGGGCAGGGGTCTAGGGACCATGGTTTCAGGGGATATCTAGTCAATTGGCATAACAAATATGTATTAAGAATATGTTCTTCATCCCACTATAGTGAGTGGTATCTTGGGTCTTCAAAGCTATGCAGCAGTCATTTAAGAAGCATCAGTATGACTTAACCCACCTTGAGCAAAAGAGAATGAAGAATATTAGAGACATAGGAAAATATGAACCCAAGAGACAGAAAGGGCTGTATAAACCAAAGATTACATCAACATGAGACCAAAAGTACTAATGTTGTCCGGGTACCACCAATGACATTCCTTACAGGGAGCTCAACAAAGAGTGCCTGATATAGCAGGAGAAATAGGGGATGCAGCACTGGAACTCTAGTAAAAAGACCAGACTAGATGGTCTGACAGACTGGAGAGCTCCAAGTTGTCATGGCCTCCAGATTCTCTGTTATCCCAAAAGCGAAATTATTCTGGAAGCAAACATTACAGACAAACATTGAATTGGCCAATAAGACTCAAAATGAAACTGTTGACAATGGTGCTTCTTCACTTACGTAGACACATGAGACTAACTGGGCAGTAGAGGAGGATGGGAGCTGGTTGAATGGATACAGGTAATACTGGGTGAAGGGGAGGAATGTGTTGTCATAGTGTAGGGTGAACAGCTAGGTTGTGTAACAACGTATGTGTGACTTTTTATATGGGAAACTGATGTGCACTGTAAACTTACACTTAAAGCACAATTTAAAAAAAAAAAAAGGACATCATAAAGAAGCAACCAGTGAGCTAAGCTCTGAAAAATGAACCGAAGTGAAAGATCTCTTCAGGCAGGGAAAGTATCCTGTGAAAAGACCTTGTAATAGAAGGTGCTGGCTTGCCAGAGGACTTGAGAGAAAGTCAGCATGGTTGGAGTGCAGAAAATAGGCAGTGATGATACGAGATGCTATCTGAGGAACAGACAACGTAAGGCATTGCAAAACATGATTAGAACTGTTTTAGTTTCAAGAGAAACTGGGATGTATCAAAAGGTTAAAGCAGGGAATTTACTCCTATTGTGCATCCTTTTTTTTTTTTAAATTGTGATTGAGTGACAGTGTACAATGCAATTTTAGTTTGCATGCCTGCCCATCAGCAGCTCCCTCCGCTCTCCCCATCCAGTGACACTAAACTGCTCCCTTCCTTTCTATGCTTGTCATATCTTCCTAACAATCTCCTGTCCCCTCCTCTCCACTCTCTCCACTCACCTCTAATAAGAGGCCAGTAGGACGACATCCCGTAGATGCATAGAATCATAAAGTGCACACACGATATGGTCACTCTGTGTCTTTGAGTCCAAATCATTCCTGTCCAAAAGGTTGACCTCAATAATGATTTATGATCAGGGGCAGCAACATGTCTAGGGTCCATGCTCTCAGGGGAACTCCCAGGCCTTTGGACCATCAATTGTGGTCTTTTAGTGTAGTTTTTGGCAGTGTAGTTTTTAGGGTGCACCCCCTTTTCTTTTCTCATGTTGCCACTGGGACTCAATTTTGTGAGCACCTTCACAGCTGTCATTGGTGGTGGCCAGGCATCATCTGGTTCTTCTGATCACGTGTTGATAAAGTCACCCATTCACGTGGGTCTTTATGTCTTCTGTGTTCTCGTTCCACCATGTCATTATTGTCCTTGGTGATCATCTGTTCCAGATGAGTTGGGACAATTTGGTGTACCTAAGACGGCAACTTGGTGGGTGAATTTGAGTAATAGTTACTAACTGGTCTTCCTTGGAGGCATATGGATATTATCCAATCACTTAAAGCATTGTACTTCAGAAGGGATCTTGAAATGTTCTTTCTGATGATGAATACAGTGCTTTTCCACTTCAGTTTATTATTCCATTATAGTACATCATACGATTGTCTGATTCAAAATGGCCATGACTATTCTATTTCAGGTCACTGAACCAAAAAACCAAACCCACTGTCATTGATTCAATTCCAGTTCATAACAACGCTATACACAGAGTAGAACTGCGTCATAGAGTTTCCAAGGAGTGTCTGGTGGATTTGAACTGCTTTACTGATGTCTAGGGTATCAGTATTTACGCATTCCATTTTATATTTGACAGTTTCATACATTATACATTCCTATAATTAATGAATGTTTGCAACTGTTTCTCCCCATTTTGAGTTGTGTTACATTAGCAAACAGGGATCCTGAAGGCTTGACTACATCCACCTCATTAATGGTGACTCACTTTGAGGAGGCAACTCTTCTCCTGTTGTCTTTTGAGTAACTTTGTAGCTGAGGTGCTTATCTTTGGGCACCATATCAGACAATGTTCTGCTTCTATTCATAACATTTTTATTGGCTGATTCTTTTCCAGAATTAGACTGCTGGGTCCTTTCTAGTCTGTCTCCACCTGGTACTCAGCTGAAACCTGCCCTCCATGGGTGACTATTGGTATTTGAATACCAGGGAAGTACACATATATGGTGGATCTAAGCTTTGAGCTTGTTGAATTTGAGAGCTTTTGAGGCAACCAAGAGGACTTCAAAGGAGTCAGTACACTTCTGCTTTTGGCTTTCAATGCCTTGAGAAGGACCCAGCTATCAGGCTGGAATGACTGTCACAGTACCTGTGGCTCTGGTGGACTTCTCAGGCAAGTGTAACTCTGAGTAGGTATTTAGGGCACATTCTCTTCCAAAGACCTCTGTTCTTACACCAGGCATACTTGTTTCAGCTTATCGGGGTTTTGGGGCCTCTCACGTCCCTCTCTCCTCAGGGGTCCTCTTCTTCTTGAGCCATGAGGAGATGGCTCATGTCCCTGCAATGCAGTTGACAGGAATGGAGCCTGTGTTTTCTGATCACTAGTTTTTCTGTTTTTCTGTTCCAGTTTCAGTTGAAATATACCTGATAGGAAAGCTCAACAAACCATGAGATCCCCAACTCCATACCTCCTTCAAGTTTCTGGAGTTTTCTCTATATGTCCAGGGCACTCTGCCTGATGAAAATTATGTTGACTGTTTGAACATTTTGGGGCCTCTAAGAATCTGTGTCTCTGAACTACCTAAAAGTATCATAAATTCTTTCCAGAAATTTAGAGAGATCTTTGATTGGTTCGCTCTTGTTTGATCCCTCATCTTTTGCTAAGGTTTCGTTTGTTTTTTCTGTTTAAGAGTTCATTTATTCAATACTTCTAAGAGTCACTCTATGATAAACAAGACAGGTCCATTTCTCATTTGTCTTCTGATCGAAGCCAGTGTGCCCCCACGGAGAGAGCATCTGCTCCCAGCTGGTTTACTGTCCATACTTCATGTTGCCTATCAACATCAGCCTTAGTCTTTCCTAGGACCGTGCACTTTTCTTCCAGATCAGGAGCACATCTAGCAGTGCCCGAGTAGAGTTGAAAGTACAGAAGCTGAAGCCAAAAAGATACTGCATTCTCTACTTTCTGTTATGATCTTCCAAGGCAATAGTTCTTTCTATTATAAAGATTATTTATTGGGAAAGATTGGTAGATTCATACCATGTTGGCATCTCCTGTTGGGACTTGTTGGAGGGAGTGTGTGCCCCTGGGCTCAACTGTGTAATGGCTCTTCTGAGAATGGGTCACCCTTGTGTTACTTTTGTTTTCTCCCCAGTCACCTAATTGGGGTGCACAAAGGCTGTTCTGCTTCATATGTGGGGCAGCAAACCCATTGCTAGAGTAGAAAAGCTTGGGAGGGTGAATACTAAGGTTGAGGGAGCCTAATGGTAGACGCTGTCAATGATGTGGCAGCTCTACTGGGTAGAGACAGGACATAGGGAACGGGTGGTGTAGGTGCCTAATCAGATAGCAAGAGCAACAAGGATCTTTCCTTGGGGTAAGAGGAGAGGACTGGTAGTTTTGATCTACCAGCCCCCTTCTGGATCAGAATTTTACACTTCTTTTTCAATCTCTCATCCTGATGCAGAGTCATAAAAGCTTCTGCATATTATTTGTCACCCTACTTTCCCTCATAAATATAGAAAAGGTCTAACTGAAGGATGGTATTATAATTTAGGGACCCATTCTCTAGTCACTCTCCTCTATTTTTCAGTTTATACTTTGGCCAGGCAGTGTTGCAAAGGAAAATATATTTCTACCCATGAATCTTTGTCCAGAATATTTCCAACATGTAAGAATATATCCTAAGGGACTGCAACCAGGGATCTCTTGAGTGCAGCCCATTTTCCACATATGCACACATTTTACACACTTACAGAATTCAACTGGGTGCACCAACCAAAAGTCAACTCCTCTCACTTCTTTGTACTTGCTGAATGCTAATGACTGAAGATCAAATGACCTGAGGAACGACATCAGGAATGACATCAAGAGCATATACATTAAGAAGAAAAATTCATCAAAACAGCAGGAAAGAAAGAAAAAAGCAAAACAGATAGCAAAAGTGACTCAAAAACTCACTATTGACAGTAGAGTAGATAAGGTGAAAAGAATGAATCATGAAGTACAAGAGCTGAACAGAAGATTTCAAAGGGCAATTTGAGAAGTCAAAGTATTAAGATGTGCAAAGCCCTGGAGACAGAATACCAAAAGGGAACATATTTGGTATTTCTCAAGCTGAAGAACTGAAGAAAAATTTAATCCTCCAGTTGTAATATTGAAGATTTCTAAATGGAAAATGCTAAATGATGCAGGAAGCATCAAAAGAAGATGGAAGAATATAATCTCTTTCATAAATGGATTATGTTTGTTACATTAGTGAGGCAGGATTAGGTTATGTTTGTTATGTTAATGAGGCAGGATATGGGTGTATCTTGAGTCAATCTCTCTTAAGATATAAAAGAGATGACCCAGAAGCAGAAGATCAGGAGACAAGGATCTTCCTTTGAACTGACAGAATGAGAAAGATTTCCCCTAAAACGAGCACCCTGAATTCAGAATTATAGCCCCTAAACTTTGAGAAAACAAATTTCTGTTTATTAAAGTCACTCACTGTGGTACTTCTGTTATAGCAGCACTAAATAACTAAGGCAGTAGTAAACAAGAAAAAAATATCAGCTTCCCTAGGAACTGCCAGTTTGGGTTTGTCAGGCTTTGTAGCCATGGAAGTCAAAAGAAGTCTACCCTGATCCCTGAATTTCAGACTTGGCAGCCTCCACAACTATGTGAATTGTTTTCCTTATAAGTTCATGAGTTCTGTGAGGTGTTGCAGTATATTAGGAAACCCAAAGACTGGAAGGAGAATACTGAGGGGAGATGAAGTAGTTGATGTTAGATGGAGGAACATTTCAATTTGGAAATTTGGGAATTCGGACATCTTTAACTTTTACATCAAAGGAACCATCTTTTTATGGATCCTTTAAAATAAATTGTTCAGGATCTAACTCAGTGATTTTTAGAAATATGAGGGCAGGCCAGAGGAGAGAAAAAGGAGCCACTGTAGGAAACACGTTGATCCCTGTTTGTTTTCTTCTTCCCTGTGGAACCAAAGTTTTAAACATATGGGGAAAGATAGCAAACTATACAACCTTTAGAGCACAGGGTAAAACCAACTATCACAGAAGGAGTTGAACAGAAAAAGTTGTTCTATCTGTGTAGAAATAGAGGAAATATTATCTAGAAATAGACCATTAGGAATTTCTTGTAGCTTGAGCAAAGGGCAATTGCAGTAAAAATCCCATCTCCAAGACCCAGAAATGGAGTGTCTGCCAAAGACAGCCTGAATGAGAACAACAGACAACTCCACTGACATACCTCCTACTCTACTGCTTTTCACCAAGCTGAACAAGTATCAAATAACAAGTTAAGAACATGCAAAGAAGCATTTTCTTTGGTGCTGATGTAAAGGGAAGACTTAAAGCTGATGGTGAGTCACACGTTGAGAATAAACATCTGACAAAACCCCTGGGACAAACACAATGTAGTACTAAAAGAAATTTTAAATCTGTAGTACCCATAGCAGCAACAAATCACAGAGCCACCTCTTTTCCTGACCAGATAGACTCAAGCTCCGCAGTAAAGTCATGCATACTATTAACTGTCACAAACAGCTTTCTACAAAAATTGTGAGACATACAAAGAAACAAAAGACAATAAAAAACAAAGAAAAACACCTTAGAGAGTCAAGTCGCTAAAAAAGATTTGAAATTAAATATGATATATATGTTGAAATCATCAACTAGGGAGTTTAAAATAGTTGGACAATATACTAAGGAGTAATTCTGCTCTATGCACATGGGGCTGCTCTGAGTTGGGATCAACCTGGCAGCAACTAAAAACAACAGTATGCATCATCAGATAAATAATTTCAGCAACGAAATGAAAACTATGAGTAAGACCCTAATGAAACATCTACCAATGAAAAAAACAGAGAAAAAGAATGCCTTCAATAGAATAAACAGTAGATTTGACCTATTAGAGAAAAGAATCAATAAACCTGAAGATAATCTGTTGCTGTCAAGCCAATCTGAATCACAGTGACCTTATTGTAGAACCGCCTCATAGAGTTTCAAAGACTATAATCTTTAGGGAAGCAGACTGTCACACTTTTCTCCCATGCAGCAACTGATTGGCTTACCTTTTACTTTGCAGCCTACTGTTTAACTACTGCAACCCCAGGGCTCTTCAACTTGAAGATCTATAAAAATTTACTCAAACTGAAATACAAAGAGAAAAAACATGAAAAGAGAGGAAAAATATACCAGAGGATCTAAAAGATGTGGGGCAATACTCAGAGATTTAACATGTGTCATTAGATTTTCAGAAGAAGGGAGAGAAATGGAACGTAAGAAATATTTGAAGAGATTTAATATTATTATGTCGTTCTAGTGTTTTGACCCTTTAGTCATCCTACAGTGTCCTTCCGTATCCACTGTAGTGGATTTTAGTTTAATGTCTATTTATCAGAAATTAATATTGCCACTCTTGTTTTTTTAATGATATATCTTTTTCCATCCTTTGAGTTTTAGTTTGAGTATTTAAGTCTAAGCTGTTTCTCTTTTAGGCAGCATAGAGATGGATTGTGCTTTCTTATCCATTCTGCTATTTTGTCTCTTTATTGATACATTTAATTCATTTACATTCAGCATAACTATTGATAGATATATATTTAGTACTGTCATTTTGATAAGTTTTTTGTACATTGTTGATAATTTCTTTGTTTCATTTAATTTTCAGTGCTGAGTCATTTTTCTTTATGAATTTTCTTTCTATCTTTTTCGTTGTTGTTTGTTTTGTATTTGCTTAGACTTCATATTTTCTTGTTTTTATTTTGATGGTTTAGATTTCTAGTTTCCTTTGTGCCTTCATATTTACCACTATTTTTTGTAAATTTAAATGTCTTCTTCATATCTTCCTGAATTTCTTTACTTATGGAAGATTTATGACTACATTTTTCAGCCTCTCTTTTTGTTATAACATTGTCATCTGTTACATAATGACATCTCTATTTCCCTATTTTCAGTGTTTTAGCTTTGATTTATTTTTGTGATTTCCTTATCAGGGTTGATATTCGTTTGCTCTGTCCTGCATTCTAGCCTTGAGATGCAGTCTAACATTATTCGTTTTCCAATCAAATGACTTGCTTTAGTATTTTTTTTGGAATTTTGGCTTAGCTTATGCAATTCTTTAAACTTTTTTTCATCTGGAAATTCCTAATTTCACCATGACATCTGAGAGGGAGTTTTGCTAGATATGTAATTCTTGACTGGCAATTTTTTTTCCTTCAAGGCTTTATATATGTCATCCAATTGTCTTCTTGCTTGCATGGTTTGTGCTGAGCAGTCCAAGCTTAGTCTTATTGATTCTCCTTTGTAGATTACTTTTTACCGTTAGCTGTCTTTAAAATGCTCACTTTATCTTTAGTTTTGTCAAGTTTGTTTATAATGTGTTTTGGGATCTCTCTTTTTGGATCTACCTTGAGTGAAGGCCAACAAACTTTTGAGATAGATACAAGATTTGACAATTAAGTTTTTGAACTCATCCTAGAAAAATTGCTACATACACTATGGTCACATTTGAAATATTTCACTTGGGAAGCTATGCACTGACACCAGTGCTTAGTCCACCCTTCAGAGCAATTTTGGAACAATTTTTCTGAAATGACAATCAGAGCTGTTGTTACATTACCCTTGATGCCCTGAATGTCATCAAAATGTCTTCTTTTTAATATTTCCTTTATCTTCAGGTAAAGAAAAAAGTCATTGAGAGCCAGATTAGGTGAGTAGGTAGTGTGTAAACAGATGCAGTTATTTGTCTACTGGCTAAAAATGCCCACACAGACTGTGCCACATGAGCTGCTTCATCGCTGTGATGGAGGAAACCTGAATTGTTGGAAAAAGATTCCGGTCATTTTTGTCTTATTGTTTCATGTAACCTTTTCAGAACTTCCAAATATTAAACTTGGTTTACTATTTGCCCAGCTGATACAAATTGATAATGAACAGCCCTCTGATACCAAAAAAGGTTGCCAATATTGTTTTGACTCTTGATTTGGTTTCATTGTAGAGAATTGGCTGACTACCACTGTAGTCACTTTGTTTCAGGGTCATACTGGTATCTTCATGTTTCATTACAATCAATAGAATGGCCCAAAGCATTGCCTTACCTCTCCAAAAGGCCTTGACAAACTTCAACTCTCCTTTGCTTTTTTCATTGATGAGCTCCTTCAAGACCATTTTTGGAATAGACTTTTCTCATGCCAACATTTTTAGTTAAGATTTTCCTGAGGGAACAGAGTCAAGAGGTGGACTAAACATATGTCTCTTTAAATCCCTCTGGAAATTATCAAGACCTGACTTGATAATTAAATGAAGCCTTCTGGTCACCAAGTGACCCCTAGGACACAGCATAGGGCTGTTAATTTAGACTTCATAACAGTGAATGGAAAATCTCGTCTCTTTAGCTGACTCCAGCTCCTGGCCAGTCCTGGCTTTCTTGGACCAAAGGTAGCTCACCATTTTGACTTTTTTTCTCTGTCTTGGCCATCCAGTAGGGCTGGGTCTTGACTAGTAGCTAGTCTCAGATGCACTGCTGGTGGAATTGGCAGGTGAAATTTCCATATTTTGAGAGCCTAGCTTAGGACTCTGCATCTCACTGATGTTGGCCTCTCTCTCTGCCTCTGTCATAGTGTAGTTTGTACGGAGGTGGTGGACAGCAAGCTTGTACAGAACACTACCTTGGATATGAAGGCCTCAGCAAGATCTAATCCTAGGCTGGGAGGCAGTGCTTGCTGCAGGAGAACACTTTTCTACCAGAAAACCAGTAGTTTACACAGTGTCACCTACAGCGGGCACCTGGTAGCATAAGCCAACAGGTCAGTAGCATTGCTACATTTTGAACTAGTTCATAATATCTGGGGTTGGATATAGAGGTGCTTACTTTGCCAGCTGGGAAGAGGGACCTGTACACCTGAAAACCTGACTGACCTGGGAATCAGATACCTTTTACCTTTAATTTTAACATGGCTTAGAGAAACAACCGCGGTCCATCCTCACAGCAGCTCTTCCAGCCTTCATTGACTTACATGAAGCCCCAAAAGCAACAGACTCTGGAGAAAGCCAAGAAATCACGTATGGCTTCAGGAGGCTCCCAAATGAAACAACCAAAGAGCTTTCTGGACAAAGAAACTTCTGAAATTATCAGGTGAATACAAAAATATTATATACAGAGCCCTCCTAGACTTTATACAAAATGCACCAGAGCAAAATGAAAAATTAAGCAAGTGGTTCAATTGGATGTAACACCAGACTCTGAAATCCAACAGATCAAGAACAAAATCAAACAGATGGAAATTTCAATTCAAAACTAAGAAAACAGAATGGAACAAATGGAAAAGAAACTTTCTGATCTTGGAAGACAGAGCTACTGACACCAGCATCTCTGAGGAGAAATCAGAAAAAAGAAACAAGAAAAATGAAGAAGCATTAAGAAACACTTGGAACTCTATTAAGATGAAGAACCTATGATTAATTGGAGTCCATGAACAGGGTGAGAGACTTGAGAATGCAGAGAGTATTGTGGCTGAGCTGCTGACAGAGAACTTCTCAGAAATCATGAAGGAAGAGAATATAGATGTCTAAGATGCATATCGAACACCACTCAATATAGAGCTCAAAAGAAAGACTCCAACGCATGTTAAAATCAAGATTGACAAAATGAAACAAAAACAGAAACTCTTAAAGGCAGCAAGACTCAAAGCAAAGCTAACATTCAGAGGGAAACCCTGTAGGCTTTCATTGGATTTCTCAGCAGAAGCAATGCTGGCATAGAGACAGTGGCATGACACATTCAAAGCCTTGAATGAGGAGAACTTCCAACCAGGAATTATATATCCTACAAAACTATTTTTCAAATAGGAAAATGAAATTAAGACATTCCCAGATAAACAGAAACTTAGAGACTTTGTAAAAACCAAACCAAACTACAAGAAATACTGAAAGAATCTCTTGACTTTGGCTTAGAAGAACAGAACCACAAACTTTATATTTTAGAAGAGTACGCCATCCAGAATCCTACTCAGTTAGGGAAGGTTCCAAACTCAATCAAAACTATAATAGTGAAAGAAATAAGCCAGTGATCATATCATGAAAACTATGGTATCATCACATTAAAAAGAGGGATGTCCTAAGTCAATGCAGTCCTTCGAGATGGAGAGGAAGTTAACAAGACTGGCAGTAATTGAAATTGGGTTTAAACATAATTTATTAATTGGGATCATAGGGGCGGCCATAAAGTGTAATAAAGATGCAACATACCATATCAAGAAATGTAATACAAGAGTGTCAACAGCCACAGAACCTACTCTGAAAAAGGTGAAAAATCAACTCACAGAGAATGTCTCAGAACAGATTAATAAGAACAGAGAAAACATCAACACAAAAAATAAACATATCACGATTTGCTGTTGCAGCACTAAACATATACCTGTGGATGATTACACTGAATGTGAATGGACTGAATGCTCCAGGAAAGAGACATCAAATGGCATCTTGGATCAAAAGACATGATCCATCCATATGTTGCCTACAAGAAACTCACCTTAGACTTAAAGATAGGAACAAACTGATAATTAAAGGATGGCAGAATACATATCAAGCTGACAATGAACAAAGAAGAGCAGCTGTGGAAATTATAATCTCAGATAAAATCAATTTTAATGTAAAATCCACCATTGTGGACAAGGATGGACACTATTTATTGCGGAAAGGTTAATGAGCAGGACTTAACCATATTAAATATTTATGCACCTAATATTAGAGCACCTAAATACGTCAAAGAAATGCTGACTACACTCAAAAAGGATATAGATTACTCCACAATAATAGTAGGAGACTTCAACTCTCTACTCTCAATATTGGACAGACCATCTAGAAAAAAGCTCAGTAAAGACACAGAAGACCTTATTGCCACAATTAACCAACTAGACCTCATTGACATGTACAGAACTTTCTATCCATCAGTGGAAAACTGCACCTTTTTCTCCAGTGCACATGGAACATTCTCCAGAATAGATGATGTGTTGGGACGTAAAGCAACTCTCAACAAAATCTATACCATTGAATTACTGCAAAGCATCTTCTCAGATCACAAAGCCATAAAAGTTGAAATCAATAGCAGAAAAAACAGAGATAGAAAGTGGAGCTCATGGAAACTGAACAACATCTTGCTCAAAAACCACAGGTTTTAGAAGAAATCAAGGATGAAATAAAGAAATTCATGAATTTCAATGAGAACAAACACACTTCCTACTGGAACCTATGGGATTCAGCTAAAGCGGTGCTCAGAGGTCAGTTTATCTCCATAAATACACACATCTGGGAGGAAGAAAGAAAGCAAATCAAAGAACTAACCTTACAGCTCAAACAAGGAGAGAGAGAACAACAGAGGAATTCCTCAGGTACTAGAAGAATGCAGATCACAAAGATTGGAGCAGAAATAAATGAATTAGAGAATAGAAGAACAACTGAAAAACTTGAAAAGACCAACAGCTAGTTTTTTTTAAAGATCAACCAAATTGACAAACCACTGGCTGAACTTACTAAAGAAAATCAGGAAAGGAAACAAGTAACCTAAATAAGAAGTGAAAGCAGAGTTGTCATAACACATTCAATAGAAATAAAAAATATAACAGAATACCATGAAAAACTGTACTCTAACAAATTTGAAAACCTCAAAGAAATGGACAAATTCCTTGATTCATATCATCTACCAAAGTTATCACAAGGCAAAGTAGAACAACTTAATAAACCCATCATAAAGGAAGAGATTGAAAATGTCATCCAAAAACTGCCAACCAGAAAAAGCCTGGGCCCAGATGGCTTTGCCACAGAATTCTACCAAGGTTTTAGAGAAGAGTTATCTCCAATACTTCTGGGACTATTATACAGTATAGAAAAGGATGGAATACTCCCCAATTTGTTCTATTAATCCAGCATAATCCTGATACCAAAGCCAGGGAAAGACTCAACCAGAAAGGAGAATTACAAACCAATGTCACTCATGAATCTAGATGCAAAAACCTTCAACAAAACTCTTGCCAATAGAATATGACAACATATCCAAAAAATAATCCATCATGACCCCACTGGATTCATACTAGGGATACAAGGCTGGTTCAACATCACAAAAGCAATTAATGTGATCAACCATGTAAATATCACACAAGAATCACCTCATCTTGTCTATTGATTTAGAAAAGGCATTTGATAAAGTCCAACACCCACTCATGCTAAATCTCTCAGCAAAATAGGAATAGACAGCAAATTCCTCAATGCAGTAAGGGCCATTTATACAAAGCTAACTTTCTATGTCATCCTGAGTGGAGAGAGACTGTAACAGTTTCCCTTGAGAATAGGAACTAGACAAGAATGCCCACTCTCACCTCTCTTATTCAACATTGTACTAGAAGTTCTAGCCAGAGCAATTAGACATGACCAATAAAGGGCATCTTTATCGGCAAAGAAGAAGTAAAAAATCTGCCTATTTGCAGATGATATGATTGTATACGCAGAGAATCCCAAAGAATCCATAAAGTAAACTACTCAAACTGATAGAAGATTTCAGCAAAGTCTCAGGATATAAGATAAACCTAAGTAGATCAGTAGTATTCCTTTATACCAAAAACAAGATTATTAAGGAAGAAATCGCCAAGTCAATACCATTTACTATAACCTCTAAGAAGGTAAAGTACCTAGGAATAAATCAAACCAGAAAAATAACAGATCTTTACAAAGAGAACTACAAACCCTTACTACAAGAAAGTAAGAGAGACTTACATAAATGAAGAAAACTACCCTGCTCATGGATAGGATGACTTAACATTGTGAAAATGCCTATTTTACCAAAAGCAAAGTACTTATATAATGCAATCCCAATACAAGTTCCAGTGACATTTTTTAATGAGATGGAGAAACAAATTACCATCTTTGGAAAGGGAAGAAGCCCCGGATAAGTAAAGCATTACTAAAGAAAAAGAGCACACTGGGAGGCCTCTCATTACCCAACTTTGGAACCTGTTACACTGCCACAGTGAGTCAAAACAACCTGGTACTGATACAAAAACAGACAGACAGATCAGTGGAACAGAACCGAGACCCCAGAAATGACATCATCTGCCTATGAACAGTTGATATTTGACAAAGGCCCTAAGACATTAAACTGGAGTGAAAACAAACTCTTCAACCAATGATGCTGGCAAAATTGAATGTCCATCTGCACTAAATTGAAACAAGAAGCATATCTTATACCTTATACGAAAACCAACTCGAACTGGATAAAACACCTAAATATAAAATCTAAAATGATAAAGCTCTTCCAAGAAAAAGTAGGAACAACAATGGAAGGTTTAATACACAATGTAGGCAGAATTGAAAATCTGTCAAACAAACCACAAACAACAGAAGAGAAAATAGATAAATGGGAACTATTAAAAATCAAACACTTTTGCTCTTCCAAATATTTTATTAATAGAATTAAAAGGCCACCTACAGAATAGGAAAAGATATTTTGGAAACTATATGTCAGACCGATGCCTGAGCTCCATAATCTATAAGATACTGCAAAATATCAATAATAAGAAAATAAATCACCCAATTAAGCAATGGGCAAAGGAGAAGGAGAGACGTTTTTCTAAACAAGAGATCCAGGCAGCAAAAAAACACATGTGGACACGCTCACGATCATTAGCTATTACAGAAATTCAAATCGAAATGGGAACGAGATGCCATCTCACCTCAACAAGGTTTGCCATGATCCAAAAAACCCAAAACCACAAATGCTTGAGAGGCTGTGGAGAAGCTGGAACTCTCCTACAGTGTTGGTGGGATTGGAAATGGTGCAACCTCTTTGGAAAGCGATCTGGGGCTTCCTTCAAAAACTGGCTATAGATGTATCATTTGAACAGTGATTACACTGTTTGGAAAATATTCCGCAGAATCAAGCCTATTCGCACCAACTGATACATGCACTCAAATGTTTATCACAGCACAGTCCACAACAGCAAAAAGGTGGTATCAACCCAGATGCCCAACAACAGAGGAATGGATACGTAAACTATGGTGCATGTACTCAATGGAACACTGTGGAATGATAAAGAACAATGATGATTTCAGGAAACTTCTCATAACCTGGTTTCAACTGGAGGACATTATGCTCAGTGAAAGTAGTCAGCGACAAAAGGGCAAACATTGGATAAGACCCCTATGATAACATAAAAACAGACTCATGCATAGAAGAAAAGACTCTTTGATTGCTGCCAGGGTGGGGAGGGAGAGAGGGCGAGGGGGGCAGGGTTTAGATAGTAATAGAAATTTGGTTGGGTGAAATTGGTGACAGCACGCATTAGAAAGAAGATCAATATTAACTGGACTTCTACACAAGTTGAATTCTCCTCCCGTCTTAACCCAATATTGCAGGGTCAGAGTAGGTGGGGCAGGGGGCCGTGAACCATGCTGTCAGGTGAAATCGATGCCAATTGGAACAACTAGCACTTTGCTAATGAGGTCTCTCTGCATCCCACATTGGAGAGTGGCATCTGGGATCTTAAAAGCTGCCAAGCTGCTGTCTGAGGGTACAGCAGATGGTTCCAGCTCAGCAGGAATGGATGATCACCGAGGTCTAAAGCAACATGGGCAAAAGAGAACCCAGAAGACAGAGAAACCCATGTGAGTGAGTTTCTACATCTACTTGTGACTGGAAGAACTGGACGGTGCCTGGTCACCACCAGTGACAGCCGTGATGGAGCTCACAAAATTGAGTCTCACTGGCAACACAAGACTAAAAAGGGGTGCACCCTGAGATCTCCAATAAAAGACCACAACTGATGGTCCAGGGCCTTCGGGGTTCCCCTGGGAGCATGACCCCTGGCCCTAATGCTGCCCCTGTCCGTAAGTCATAATGAAGGTCTACTATTTGAACAGCAATGGATTGGACTTGGCGATGTAGAGTGACCTTGTCTTTTGGGCACTTTATGGTTCTATACATCTATAGGATATTATCCTGCTGACCTCTTACAGGAGGAAGGGGAGTGGGTGGAGAGGAGGGGAAAGGAGACTGCTGGGAGGATAGCGCACGTATGGAGCAGAGAGGAAATGTGTGGTGTTACTGGCAGGGAGAGCAGTGGGAGCTTCATATAAGTGAGCATGCAAATTTATATGGGAATGTCCATTTTCATTCAACTGTAATTAAAAAAAAATTGAAAAGAAATTTTCCTGTTTCTCTATTGATGTTTACTTGGTCTGCTATGCTTCTCACAGTCAGCGAATGATTTTGATGCACAAATCAACACGTTTTTGCAATGTTTTCATCAGTTCTGCTCATTACTGGCTGCCCTGATCTCTGTCCATCAGTGAGGCATTCTCTGCCCTTAGAAGAACATTTAACCCTTTTGAACATGACTGTTTTTATCATAGCATTTTTCCCAAAAACTTGGACTAACATATCCATGGTTTTACTTCCACTCTTAACCAAGTTTAACAAGAAATTTAATGTTTGTTCATTGCTTTGTTTCAAGGTCTAACATTCTTGTGGTGGAACACAAAAACACACAAAAACAATAATGAACGCCACTCTGTAAGACACCACCATGAGTCAACATGAACACAGCTGTGAGACACTGATATGCCAAAGTTATGAAACTTTACTGAGCTGTTTGTACAGTGCTGTCAGTGTAAGTGCACAGTAGCAAGTTTGTGAACTTAATTGTCAGACCTCGTATCCTCATCTTTCATGATATCAAGAAAGTTTTCTGCCAATAAATCTTCAAAAGTTGTCTCTGTATTTTGTGATCCCCTCCTTTTATCCAATCACTTGTCAATTGCTCTTCTTATTAGAGTCCTGTGTAATTTCTAGTGCTTCTTCATTTTAAAAATTCTTTTATTTGACACTTCCTAAAATATGTTGGTGCCAAGTGTGATGTTTTCAATCTCACTGATTCTGCCTTCCATTGCTTCAGTTTTGCTCCTTTGACTTTGTTTAGTGTTATCTAATTTTGTAATTTTATTGTTAATCTGCTGAATTTCTCTATACTTTCTTGAAGCCTATTCTATCTGTTGTTATGCTCTACTGCATTTTGCCTGATCTCCTTCCTGATCTCTTGAAGTATTCTAAATACTAATCTTTTATACGATACTTCAATAATTCTAGGAAGTTCTCTTCATTTGGGAAATTTCTTGATCCTTGGTTTTGGGTGCTTTCTGAAGCCATAGTCGTCTGTCTCTTTAAGTGATTTGATATTGACTATTGTCTCTGAGCCATCAGTAAGTTGTTCTCATTGTTTATGTTTGCTTACTCTATTCCAGCTTCTTTTTTGTTTTGTTTTGAAATGCCATAATAGGCTGGTCTTGTGAGCCATTGTGATTACTGGCACTTTGGGGGCTCTAATATCCTGTCACCAGCTAGTTAGAACTGTTACTAAGCAAGTGAGCCTAGGCATTCATTAACTTTTCTTGCAGTATTCAGCTCAGATGCCCAGGTAGTTGGTTACCAAGTGTGTGGTACAGGCTCTCCCTTACAGTCCTAGATAGGCAAGGGTGATTGGCGTAGGCTTAGGTTTTCTAACTGCAAGTGCTGTGAAAGGCAGAGGGCTGACAGTGGTCAGTGAGTGTCTGTGAGAAGTGTGTGCCTTTTTATGGCTGAGCCTACACAAATTTACTGTTTCTTCTTTGAGTTCCTTGCTTATAGGAGCAAGGCAATTATTTTATTTACTCATTACCCCTCCTTTGTTCATCAAATTGTTCCCTCACTCAGTTTAGGATACTGATAAACTTAGGACATGCAGTGGCATCAGACTCTGGAGCAGGGTGCAGTGCAGAGGAGGAAGAAACTTTTATCTCAAAGAAAAGATTTAGATCCTTGCATGCTGGTTATACCTAATCCACTTAGCTTTTGATGATCGAATGCTGTCTTTCGCTGATTCTAGAGGCATGAGTAGGCCCTTCAATGATCGGCTTCTCCTGCTAAGCATGATGTCTTCTGAAAGTCATTGTCACACCATTCTGCCTGTGGGGCATTGACTTCTTTCACTTCAGGTCTGGCCAGTCCTAGGTACTTCTGCATCTACATTCTCTAACCTGAATTTCAGTCCAATTTCTCAACTTTCCTTTTGATGTTTTGGGCTTCTGGAATGTCACATATAATCAATTCATTAATTTTTTGCAGTCTTTGCTGTTAGAGGGATTACAGGAAGTATCCAACTACTCCATGACCTTAGCCCTGCCTTTGAGGCATCCTCTTTTGGATAGAGTATAATTTCTTGCTTATTTTATTTAGAAGCACTCTTATCCTTTGAAGAAAAAAGCTCAAATGGAAATTACCATTATATGAAGGAAAAAGGAATTGGCAGGTCACTCAAATGATTCAGTTTCTAACTCTTAATCACCATTGTTTACACACTCAAGAATAGTCAATAACAGAAGGGTTACAGAAAACAGTGTGAATTGGAATAGTCAGAATATAAACATCATTTGTGAAATCAGCAGTATTCTTTTTTCAGTGTCTACAAATACAATTTGAATTTAGTAGAAGTTTTAGTAATTTCTGATACTTTCTTAGGAGGAAATCTATTTCCTAACTGGCTGAATAATTTTGTAATCTTGACCACTTTACTCAACCTCTCTGGACTTTGATTTTCTCAGTTTAGATGAAGAAACTGGATTATATAACTTTTTATATGCCTTCAAAATCTAGATACTAGAAATGACCCAAATTATCTTGAATGTATCTAACAGAATGCTACTAGGATAATATTGGGTTAAAAACAAACAAACAAAAAACCCAGAAACAAAATGTATTCTCAGAATCTTTTATTCTTTCAACCCAACCCAACCCAACCCAACCCAACCCAACCCAACCCAACCCAACCCAACCCAACCCAACCCAACCCAACCCAACCCAACCCAACCCAACCCAACCCAACCCAACCCAACCCAACCCAACCCAACCCAACCCAACCCAAACCAAACCAAACCAAACCAAACCAAACCAAACCAAACCAAACCAAACCAAACCAAACCAAACCAAACCAAACCAAACCAAACCAAACCAAACCAAACCAAACCAAACCAAACCAAACCAAACCAAACCAAACCAAACCAAACCAAACCAAACCAAACCAAACCAAAAACTAGTGAAGTGAGTCAACAAATAGACTTCTGGGAATCTGATGTATATCAGAACAGAGGTGCTCCACTGGGGTTTAAATTGTTTTCAGAGTTGATTGCCGAGTCTCTCTTCCAAGGAACCTTTGTGCAAACTCTTCTGGTTAGCAGCTGAGTACATTAAACTTTGTACTACCTGCAAACTCTTATGTGAAATGTAGAGCCAAGAAATGTGACTGGAGAGCTACTGAGGCACTGTTGGTACTTGAGTAAATAAATGAGACTGGATATTGCACATCAGACAGTGCTAGAAAGTCTTCTAACCTGTACTAGTGCCTTTATACAGATCATCAGAAGGTGCTTCTTTTGGCAGACAAATAACCCAGTTGTATTCTCTCTGAGAAGGCCAATTCTGAAAAGCTTTCTTGCTCTGAGCTAAGTCAGTTCCCCAGAAGAGAGCTTGGTAACAGAAGTGCAGGCTGTATTTCAGCCCTATCTGTCCCCTTACATGGGTTCCTTGATGCAGGGTAAATCAACCAACCATTGCCATCAAATTCATTTTGACTCACAGTAACTCTATAGGACAGAATAGAACTGCCACATAGAGTTTCCAAGGAGCAACTGGTAGATTCGACTGTCACCCTTCTGGTTAGCAGCTGAACTCTTAACCACTGTGCCACAGACTGTTCATTCTTGGCCGAGGCCATTTACTCCAATGATCCCATCCAGAGTGTGGACTGTGCGTCCATCCTGCTTTACAGGTCATGAGCTCTTTGCTTTTAAGAAAATCACAAATGGATTACAGAGATTCTTAGGAAGCATTTTTGTGGGTGTGTGGGGTGAAGGTTCTTTATTTTTTTCAAATTATAAAAGTTATTAGACAAAAAAAATGTGGTACTTAGAAAACACACATACACACACATACAAAGAATAACAAAAAGAAAAATGAATTCTAATATCTTTACCTACTGTTAATAGCTGGTAAATACATCACTTGTTTCAACCAGGTATATGCATACTACTTCTTTTTCCATGTGTAGATCTTATTTACATAAACATCATTATGAATGACATCCAGGACACAGAAGGAGAATTCTAATCAAGTTTCCATACTTGAATTAGGCTTGAATGGCTATTTGGTGTGGTCCATAGTCTTGATAACCTTGAAGAATAAACAGATAAAGACAGACAAACTGAGATGCAGCTGGTCGTACATATCTCTTTACACTCACTCTGTGGTTTCTTATTCCTCAAGGGCTACATCCTTTCCCCTCTCCCCTTTTTAAAGCCTCTTCTCTCACTCTCACCTACCTCCATTCGTGTATGTCTGCCCTTTATCTACCACCACCTCCCTTGGACTGGAGTCTGAAATAAAAGATTCACTCATTCACATGAACACATGTGAACCAGGAAGGAGGTGTCAAGTAACAACAGGAGAGAGCAAGAAGCTGGAATACCCAGTGTCAGAAGGTAAGCGGAATATTTTGACTGGAGAAGAAAGGTGGGAGGATGGTTAAAGAGAGACTTCTGATGCAATTGCTGGGTGAGTAAATGCTGGATGTTTGCAACGATGGATCCAAGTGATAGAGATCTAAGAGTGTAGGCATTTCTGTGGGCCCAGATACATCAACATTTGTATTTTATCTGTTTGGATTCCATTGTTAGCTTCGGTTAGTGTTACCATTAACTTGGGTTAGGGTTACCAAGAATCCCAAAGGGGTGTGCTGGACTTTGTCATGTAGATCCAGCCACTTCTGTCATAGACCAGGATGCTTATTTCATTAAAGGCAGATACCACTGTGCTCTGAAAAGCTGAGGGGAATCCTTGGCCACTTAGATTTGGTATGGGCTCTGTTAGTCATCCTCTCCCTCCTCTGGCTGCTATTTATCACAAAACATTTAATAAGTTGGGAAAGCCGTAAAAAGAGTGTCTGGCTCATTCTGAGTCCTACAGAATTCAAACATTACTTGTTGAAAGTAGAACACAGTTTTTCCACTGGAATCTGTTCTTCCTACTGTATCCTTTACTTTAGTGAATAGTACCATCATCATCTACATGTCAGAGTCCCACAGTGTTACATTAAAAGTCCTGTTTCATTTTCAGGGCTTCCTCACACTCCTTCCCCAGCTTTGCTTTTGGGTCCTACTTTTGGAAACCCTGGTGCTTTAGTGGAAACTCTAGTGGCATAATGGTTAAGTGCTATGGCTGCTATCCAAAAGGCCAGCAGTTCAAATCCACCAGGTGCTCCTTGGAGACTCTGGGTAGTTCTATTCTGTGCTATACAGCTGCTGTGAGTCAGAATCAACTGAATGGCAATGGACTTTTTTTGGTTTGGTGCTTTAGTGGTTAACAGTTATGGCTGCTAACAAAAACATCAGTATTCACATCCACCAGGTGCTCCTTGGAAACTGTGGGGCAGTTCTACTCTGTCTTATCAGTTTGTTGTGAGTTGAATTGAGTTTCATTTTTTGTTTTTCTGTTTGTAAGTTTTAGGTAAACCCCATTGTGCCTATATAGTATGATTCAGAATGTTCCTGACATAACTTGTATGAATTCCTTACTTGTAAACCACCTTAAAAGTAGCTAGTCTCCCCACCCTTGGGTAGCAGTCTTGGTGCTGACTGGTGCTTTTCCTGTTCTCCCACATCTATGTTTCATTTATTGACTGATATGCCATACTAAGCAGGATTACCTAGGACGTCCACTTGGTGGCATCCAGATGCCTGTAATTGTTACCTGGAAATAGCCTTTGAATTCTTTTTCTCTCCTATCAATATCCTCTAATTAGTCACGAAGTACCTAATAATATGACATTTTTCCTCATCTGCCCATGCCTTAATTCACTTTTCACTTCTTGTTTATATTTCTACTTCATCTCCAAGTTCCCACCTCTAATCTAGTCTCCAGACTGTTGTCACAAATTTGTGTTCTCCTCCTAAAGAGACTTTATTTCCATTCCACGTATATTACTTTTCTCTCTTCTCTCTTTCTCCTTTCAACCCTCCCTCCCTCCTTCCCTCCCTCCTTCCCTTCTTCCTTCCTTCTTCCTGTTTGCCTCTCTGCATCCCTGCCTCCCTCCCTCCCTTTATCCTTCTTTCTTCATGCCTCTTTCTTTCTTTTTACTGTTTACTATGAAATTCATTTTCCTTAACTTTTTACAAAAGACCAGTAGTTATCTGTCTTCCCACACCCAACATCTACCAAAATTACAATTTTCTAAAACATCTTATGATGTTTAACACTTTTAGATCATTATGTACAATGACCTTTTTTTCTAGAAGGTTACTTTCCAGTTTTTTTTGAATATGTGTGTGTATTTGAAAGTCATTGTAATAAGTAATATCCATGTATTATCAAATCTTCAGAACTATTTTCTGAGGTTGGAAACATTTCCTCCATTTCCAGCTAAGGAACATGAGGTTCATAGTATTCCATTTCCTCAGACAACTAGAAAAATCTCAGTGCCAGGGTTCAAAACACATCTACATATCAAATTCTTCTCTCTCAGCCTCGGTAGGTTTCACCAATTCTTTAACATTTAATCTAGATACCATATCATTTGGAAACCCTGGTGGCATAATGGTTAAGTGCTACAGCTGCTACCAAAAGTCGACAATTCAAATCCACTGTGCACTCCTTGGAAACTCTATGGGGCAGTTCTACTTGGTCTTTAAGGTTGCTATGAGTCAGAATCAACTTGATGGCAATAGGTTTGGTTTCAGGGATCACATCATTTGAAAGTTCCTCTGAATTTTCTCTCTTCATTATAATAATAATAACATGCTTCTTTCAAGGATGGAAGGAAAGAAGTCAAGAAACAAAAGGAAGAAAAGAAACACAAAAAGCAAAAGTTTGTACATATTAAAGAGCAAGAGTTAATTTGTTTGCTGTCTACCGAATAGTGTAATAGCAGCAGTCTAGTTTTCTCAAAGCCAAAATGAAGTAATCCACCATGGTGGAAGAGTGATTCTCCCAAGCAGTTCCCACCTTGATGAAACTGTGAAGTACAGATCTCAGCTGCCACCTGTCCACACTTAATCCCAGTTCAAAGCAGATGAGTTGACATTTATCACCTTCTTCACATTTGATTTGGGTTAATCTTCCATACACAACTACTTCCATCTTCCCTGTATCATCTTGTATCTCATAGAATGTGCATTTATCCCTCACCATTTTCTGTAAGAACAAAACAAAATAAGCAGAAATGTCTTCTAATTACTGAATGAGGAATTTCCATATCTGTGAGAAATACCATAGTCTTAGTGGGAACTTTCTGACAAATTATGTAAGAGATGTAGACAAAGATTTATGGCTAGGAGTAGCTTCAGAGCTGTAGTGGTTAAGTGCTACAGATGCTAACCAAAAGGTTGTCAGTTCAAATCCACCACGTGCTCTTTGAAAACTTTATGGGGCACTTCTACTCTGCCCTATAGGGTTACTTATGGGTTAGAATGGATTTGATGACAGTCTGTTTGTTTGTTTGTTTTTTAGATGAATTGCTTAGAATTTCCCTTTTTTCAGATCTTCTATGTAGTCTACCTAGTTTCAGGTTTTCAACCACCTGACTCTTCTAGAAAAAGTCGTTTTTCTAAGAGTCCGGATAGAGAGGAGCTGGATAAGTGTGGTAGATTTGTTTGGCAGCTATCCAAGGACAGGAAAATTAAAAAAAAAAAAAAAAAAAAGACCAAGATTCATTTTAAGGCTGAGAAAAACTGTTTCCATTCCTTGTTAAGTAGATTGTTACCCATTATCCAATTTCTTCTACCATCTTTTCCATTTACTCACTCCTCTCCAACCTGCCCACACTCTTTGAATTTCAATCATCTAGTCAATCATGAGTCCTGTGCCTTTGAATGTGATCTTATTTGAAAATAGGGTCTTTCATGATGTTATCAGGCAAGTTAATATGAGGTCACATGGGAGTAGGGCGAGTTCTAATTCTTAAGACTGGTGTCCTTATAAAAGAGGAGAAGAGACACAGAGACAGAAAGAAACTCAGGAAGGACAATTATGTACGTCATGAATTGAACTGATCCCCATGAAAAACGTGTGTCAATTTGCCTGGGTCATGATTTCCTGTGTTGTGTCATTGTCTGCTGTTTTGTCATTTGATAGGATTTACCTTTGTGTTGTAAATCCTATCACTGATTTAATGAGATGGATTAGGGGCAGTCATATTGATGAGGTCTACAAGCTTGTGTAATGTCATGGATTGAATTGTGTCCCCCCCAAACTGTATTTAGAAATTCGACTGGGCCATGATTCCCAGTATTGTGTAATTGTTCCCCATTTTATGAATATCTATGCTGTAAATCCTAATCTCTGTCTATGGTCAATAGATAGGATTATATTAAAAGAGTATTAGGGTGGCCTGCAAGTGTAGCTTGCACTACCTCTTCTCTTTTTATCCTATAAGAGATAAAAGAAAAAAGAAATGGCAGAGAGGTTTGGGGCTCTCACAACATCAAGAAAGTAAGTAGTGTTGGGAGTCGCACATCCTTTAGAAAAGGACTGGGGTCCCTGCACCTCAGAAGCTTCTAGTCCAGGGGAAGATTAATGACTAGGACCTTCCTACAGAGTCAGGAGTGAGAACCTCTCCCTGGAACAGACACCATGAATCTGGACTTTAACCTACTAGACTGCAACAAAATAAAATTTCTTTTTTTAAAGCTGCCCACGTGTGGTTTTTCTGTTAGAGCATCACTGACAAAGACAGATAGTGTCTTAAGCCTGTATCTTTTGAGATAAAGACAGAAGTGAGCAGAGAGACGTGGGAACCTCAAACCACCAAGAAAGCAACACTGGGAGCACACATACCCTTCAGATCTCAGTTTCCAGCACTCAGATGCTCCCAGACCAAGTAATTACTGATGTACAACATGGAAAGGCAACAGATGGGGAAAGCCTTTCCCTGGGGCTGGCACCCTGAATTTGGACTTGTAGCCTGCTGGACTATGAGAGAATAAACTTTGTTTTGTTGAAGACAACCACTCGTGGTATCTCTATTACAGCAGTACTAGATGTGAAGGACAGCGTGAAAATGCATGTGCAAGCCAGGAAAACCCCGGGGATATCAGAAGGTGGGACAGACAGGTAATAATTTTCTCTAGAGACTGGAGGAAGCGTAAGTTAACGAACATGTTGATTTGTACTTGTAGCCTCTGTAACTGTGAGGCAATGAATTTCTGTTCTCATAACCCCCACAGTTTTGTGTATTTTGTTACAGAAGTCCTGGAAAACTAGTAGAATCGTTTAAACAGAGTACAGACACAGCACAGCTAAAATGAAACAGTCAGCCTAGAAGACGTGTATAAAAGAATGTGGAAAAAAATACTTTGCACAAGAAGTTAAGTTAGGTTAGCTTAGTGCTTACATGGTTTGTTGGGGATAAAAGTCATACCTTACTTTTGAGCGTCAACAAACTTTGCATATTTTATGGTCAATATTTGTAAATTACATTGGGTAACTGTGCTGCAACGCACCTCTTTAAAGTACTTAAAAATAAATATCACTTTGGAGACTAAAGTGCGACCCAAGCCATGGTATTTTCAGTGGCATCATATGCATGTTTAAGTTGGATAATGAACAAGGAATACAGAAAAAAAATGATGACTTTGAATTGTGTTGTCAGAGAAGAATATTGAATGGTCAGTGGACTGCCAAAGAACAAACAGATCTGTTGTGGAAGAAGTACAACCAGAGTATTTCTTAGAAGCAAAGATGGCAAGACTACCTTGCATACTTTGGACATGTTGTCAGGAAGCATCAGCCCCTGGAGAAGGACAACATGCTTGGTAGAGTGGAGGGTCAGCAAAAAAGAGGAAGACCCTGAACAAGATGGACTGACACAGTGGCTGCAATGATGGGCTAAAGCATAAAAACAATTGTGGGCATGGCACAAGACCAGGCAGTGTTTTACTCTGTTGTACATAGGGTCACTATAAGTCGGAGCTGCCTCAGTGGCACCTAACAACAACAACACTTGTAAGTTGAGTGTTAAACTGCATGAGTTCTTTAGACTTTTTGTCTTCTGTCTCTTATTATTTAATGCCAGAGTGAACTGCTCAACAATAATTTGACAAATGAGCAAAGGGGACAAAAGTGACAGTACTTTAGTGTCCAGATAGCTGTTTGTGAGAGTTGCATTCTAAGGGAGGGCGATCTGTTGAATTCCTACAGGTGGTCCTAAAAGGATCCAAGCTCAGGCAGCCAATTCTTTGTTTATAGTTAAGTTAATGTGGTCACTAGTACAAATGGGACAAAATTGCAAGAGAGAAAATCGTAGGAATATATATGGTGATCTAAACTCTGTGCTGCAGTAAGTGACCACCAGAGCTGAAAAAGTGCCAAGGTTTCCCAGTGAATCATTTTCTCAAAAACTTGCTAGACAATATTTTGGGAAGAGGAGTATAAAAGATTACTGAACTCATATTTGTAAATGAGAAGACTCCACCCAACTATCCCTGATCAGAGGGACCTTGAATTCCTGGGTTTATAAGTTAGACCAAATTCTAGTTAGCAAGTGAAGCCTTTTAAATTCTAGTTAGTAGGAGAAAATTATATAAATCCGTGGCATAGACTTACCTTATGGATTTTAAACACCCCATCCACGAATGTTCCTGGAGTTCGTGAGCAAAGATGACTGATTTTAGGAGTTGCATTTGCACTCGTAATAAGTGTGCTTGAGATCTGCATCTTTTGGTCAGCATTAAGATCAGAAACAGATGAGACAGTGTGCACTTCTAGGAAGCCATTGCGGCCGGTATAATTTGATATGGCAATGATCCTCATTGGAGTAAACTTCTCCTTCAGGCGTATGTCAAAGACCTTGACTCGGAAGAATTCACTCTCAGTAGCCACTGTGGCATGAAACATCTTTTTCTCCATTTCTCCATACACATATGTAAACAGCTCTGTTGCTTTTAGCACTATCACCTTTTTGGGGCCCGTCTGGAAACCTTCTTCTCTGGAAGCTTCTTTAGGTTCAGTCTTCAACCTTGGTGTCTAGAATGGACATACCAAACAGCAGGCATAATTAAGACAGGGAATGCAGGTCCGCTTTTTGTCAAGAACCATCTCAGATTCATCACTGAGTCTCAAGGAACACAAAAATTAGGCACAGCTGTAGAATAACTAGACAAGTATGGCTGAATTGGGTAGAGAGAAAGTTATAAACTGGTACAGTTTAGCTAATGGAAGAAGTTCAAGAAGATTTTAAAAATAATTTCATTTTTATTCTTCATTGCTTTATGAGTATACTAGGAATAATGTTTTTCTTTGGCAGAAATAAACCCTAAAAGGTTTGTCTCCTAAGAAAAGCTATGTACACACAGTGAACAGTGGCAATGCTATTGTGAAAGATCTGTCAAGACAGATGAGGATGGAAAAGTAGTTTCAATTTTTCCTCCTTTCTTTCATGTTAGTGACCAAAAAAACAAAAAAACCCAAATCCAGTACATCCAGTTGACTGCAACTCACAGCAACCCTACAGGACAGAACAGAACTGCCTCATAGAGTTTCCAAGCAGTGCCTGGCAGATTTGAAGTGCAGACCTTTTTGTTAGCAGCCATAGCAATTAACCACGACACTACCAGAGTTTCTTTAGTGACCAAAGTAAGATAAAACTAGGAATAAAATAAATTACCCTTAATAGCACTAAAGGAGTCCCTGGGTGGCACAAGTAATTAAGTGCTCAGCTACTAACAAAAAGTTTGGAAGTTTTAGTAGATGCAGAGACGCCTCAGAGGAAAAGCCTGGTGATTTACTTCTGAAGGATCACACGCAATGAAAACCTCATGGAGCTGAGTTATAGTGTGACTCATGGTTTCCGTAAGTTGGAATTGACTCCATGTAACTGGTTTCATTTGAGTTCAGTAGTTCTAAAAAGGGAAAATGGTTCCAGTCACAGACCATGGATATAAGTAGTTTTAGCTGGAAATAATTCCAGGAGGAGGGGCAGCTTAAAGAACTAAATCACAAAGCCTCTTTCCAAGAAGACAGTAACGTATTGTAATGTGATGTGTAGTAAGGCAGTTACTAGGAGAATCCCAGGAATTTTCCTGACTTAGAGGGGTCCCTACTAAAGGCTCTCTAGTTAGAACAATGGCAGGACTATTTGGAGAAGCATGCAAATGGGAAAGCCAGGGAATTTTTCCCTGACCTTTCTCTCCAGTGGTTTACACTATTTGTGAGCTGCAGAAGAGCACTTTGAATTAGCTCCACCCGTTTGCTATCAAGTCAATTCTGGGGCCATTGTAGTCATTAGCAGCCAATATGTGGGAATATATTAGCCACCTCCACAAACCAGCAGCCCTCATTAGCGTCTGACCTGGGAAATTATACAGGCCACAACATGAGAGTAACAGGGATTTACTCTCGTTGACTTCTCATCAAAGGGTCCAATTTACCATAATATCAAGAAATGATTTCTCAGTGCAAGATTTTTTGTAATAATAAATCTCAAAATAGCAACATTAATAACACCTTGATGAAGAATGCAGGACTTAAAGAAAAAATTATTTAAATTCTCTGAGGATTGTGAAAAAAGGAACAAAGGAACTGAGGAACAACTTCTTCTTATTGTGTCCAATATATGTTTAAGGAATACTGGAATTAAAGTCAAATAATATAGGATTTTCTTATTTTTTGAATAAATTATGGAATGGCCATGTCATTGTTTTTAAAGATTAAAGCAAAAATTAAAATCTCCATTGGTTGACTTGAATGGATTTTCAAGGCACATTAATGAGAAAAATATATATACTGGGTTACATAGGAATATACTTAATGTTGTTCCATTTGAGAGAAAATTTAATTTTTGGTACATACATGAACACAGATAATATATGAAAGACTACATTTTAATATGTGGCATCTTTTAGAGGAGATAGTTTAGATAGTTACAATTTTAAGATAATAATTGTTTCACTATTAAATGAACATTTTTTCAAATGGTACTAAATTTAATAAAGAATGAAAGAGAATAAATTGGTGATGGTGCTCTGGTTGACTCTGTGTTTCATTATCCTTTCCCACTAAAGCTCTCCCTTTCATTATGTACTGAGAAACAACCAACTGAACAAATAAAAACACAAGAATGATATTGAGCAAATGAGTAGTTATACTTTGTGCACCTGGAAAAAAGGTAGTAAGTCTTTACAGGTGAGTATTCTAAGACATGGATTTAGAGTTTGTATAGGTTCTCAAAATATATGCTTGATCAGTGAATTAGTGATTTAATTAATAAATTTTATACATAGGGAAATAGATGAGATGTTCCTTTAAATTTGTGATAAGGTTTGTAATCATGTTGTAGTGAGGGCTAAAAATGGAAACAGGAAGATGGCACTTCAGTTAAGCAACTGCTGGATGGGGATAATGGAGGCATCATGGGACTCTGAAGACAGCTCTCAGTTGCAGGTGTGCGGGCCACTAAAATTTGAAGAAATTGACTCTACTCTGTGGTTAGCTTCAGACTCCTAGAGTTATTCAATTATGTAGTTTTCTACTTCTTTTTGAAGAAAAAAATTTATTTTTGTACCTTCTCCCTTTTAAAACATTTACTTTGCCAATTTTCTCTAGAATAATAGTATGAACTTTTCTATGGCTTTACCTTTAAATGGACTTTAGCTCTTAAATTTATATCATTGATCCATTTTAAAATAATTATTATATGCCATGAAATATAAATCCAACTTCATTTTTTTGCATGTTGAAATCTAATCATGCCAGTCAGCCAAGTGCTGTCGAATCGGATCCAACTCATGGCCAATCATACCAACATCATTTATTGAAAAGATTTTTTTTTGTCTCATTGAATGGAATTTGCCATCTTATCAAAAATCAATTGGTCATAGATCTTGGAGTTTATTTCTGGATTCTCAATTCTATTACATTAGTCTACATGTCTATCTTTACCTGAGTACCATACTGTTTTGATTGTTGTAGTTTTGTAACATTTTGAAATCAGGACACCTGAGTACTCTTTGCTTTTGTTTTGATTTGTTTTATTCTTTCCAATATTGTTTTGGCTTTTCTGAGTCCCTTTGCTATTCCATATGAACTTAAGGATTGACTCCTTCATTTCTGCCAAAAAAAGACCAATTTATTTTTATAGAAATTGTGGTATCTCTGTAGTTCACTTGAGGTAGAACTGATGTCTTTACAATGACAAATCTTCCAGTCAATGAATATACAATGCCCTTCCATTAATTTATATTTCATTTCATTTCTTTCAGAACTGTTTGATATTTTTCAGTGTAAAGATCTGTTACCTCTTTGCGTAAATTTATTTCTAGATATTTCACTAGTTTAGGTTCTATTGTAAATGGAATGGTTTCCTTGATTTGCTTTTTAGAATGTTCACTGCTAGCGTAAGGAAACACAACTGATTTCTGGGTGTTAATTTTTGTTTTGATTATCTAGTGCCACTGTAATAGAAATACCACAAGTAGATGGACTTAACAAAGAGGAAATTATTATCTCAAGTCCAGATTCAGGGCATCAGCTCCAGGGAAAGACTTTCTTTCTCTATCTCCTCTGGAGGAAGGTCTTTGTCCTTTGTCTTTCCTTGACCTCATAGCACCCCAGCACAGAAACGTCAGATCCAAAGCACACACTCTTCTCCCTGGTGGCATGAGGTCCCCATTTCTTTCTGCTCGCCTCTCTCTTCTAGATCTTAAAAAAGATTGGTTTAAGACATTATCCAATCTTGTAGACCTCATTAATATAACTGCTACTAATCTATCTCAGTAAATCATAGTGACAGAATTTAAAACACAGGAAAATCCCATCATTACAAAATGGCCAGGCAAATTGACAGATGCCTTTTGGGGGAGACATAATTCAGTCCATGGCAATCTTGTACTCTGAATCTTTGCTGAAATATTTTCTCAGCTCTAGTAGCTTTCTTGTTGATTTTTGGGATTTTCTATGTATAGTGTCATGTCATCTTCAAATACACATAGTTATACTTCTTGTTTTCCCATTTGGAAGGATTTTATTTATTATTATTGCATAATTGCTGACTAGAACTTCCACCACAGTGTCAAAGCAGTGGTAAAAGTGAGTATCCTTGTCCTGTTCTTGGATGTAGGGTTAAAAATTGTAGTCTTTCCTCATTAAGTAGGATGTTTTGCTGTAGATCTTTTTTTAAAATAAATGCTATTTGTTTCTTCTATTTCTAATTTGTTGAATATATTTATTAATTAAAAGGTGTTGGTTTTTGTTGAATGTCTCAGTGTTGAGATGGTTATGTGAATTTTTTTCCCTTCATTCTCTTAATATGGTGCATTACATTGCTTGATTTTGTTACGTTGAACCACAAATTCATTCTTGGAGTAAATCTTACTGGGCCATGGTGGGCTAATCCTTTTAAGATAGCGTATTTTTACACAAATAATACATATCTTATTCATTTATTTGCAAACTACTCCCTCCCCTAAGAAGTATTACGGTAAGTGCCGCTATGTCAATATATTTTTAAAATGTTGTTGTAGAAAAAAATTAGCAAAGAACATCTCCAAAAATACCTTCTAGCTGAAGGCAGCAATTGTCAAACATAGAAGGTATGCATTATTTGCATAAAAATGTATACTGGGTTCAGTTTGCTAATATTTCTTTGGACATTTTTTAATCTTGCTTTAAATGAAAATTTACAATCCAAATCAGTTTCTCATACAAAAATTTATACACACATTGTTATGTGACCGTAGTTGCTTTCTCTGTGACTGTACACTTCTTCCCATGTCAATTCAACCAGCTCCTAACCCTTTCTACTTTCTCATCTAACCTCTAGACAGAAGCGGCTATTTAGTCTGATGTATCTGTTTAAGCTAAGAAACACATTCTTCACAAACATTTTGTGTCTTACAGGCCAGTCTGTGTCTGAAGAGTTGGCCTCAGGAATAGTTCTAGTTTTGGGGTAAGAGAATCCGGGGATCACGTCTGTTAGGATTCTTCCAGTCTCAGTCAGACAATGAAGTCTGATCTTTTTCCTAGAACTGACCTCAGGATGCCATTTCTCTCCTGCTCTGTCAAGTGTTCTCTACCGTGTTTCCTGCAAGGATGGCCACTGGTGGCAGCTGGATACCACCTAGTTCTAGTGTTAGGCTGATTTAGTCTCTTTTTTATGTGGCCTTTTCTGTCTGTGATGGTGTAGCGGTTAAGTGCTATGGCTGTCAACCAAAAGGTCAACAGTTCAAACCCACCAGGCACTCCTTGGAAGATCTACTCTGTCCTATAGGGTTGAGAAGAGTCAGGATACACTTGACAGCAATGGATTTGGTGTTTTCTGTCTGGGGCTCATGTTTTCTTTGGTATTCTTAAATTCTTTGGAGCAGGTAGGTTGGGACCAATTGGTGCATTTTAGATGTCTGCTTGTTAGCATTTTTCCCCTTTTTTATTGTACTTCAGGTGAAGTTTTATGGAACTAGTTTCTCATTAAACCATTCGCATACATATTGTATTATGACAATGATTAACCCCACAACAGGTCAGCATCCTCCCTTCTCAACACTGGGTTCCCAATTACCAGCTTTCTTGTATCTTCTTGCCTTGTAGTCCTTGTCCCTGAGCTGGCGTGACTCCTTTAGTTTCATTTAGTTTTATTGGCCTATCTAATCTTTGGCTGAGGTCTGAACCTCTGAAATCACTTCTTTAATAAGCTGAAAGGATGTCCAGGGGCTGCACTATCAAGGTTGCTCCAGTCTCTGTCAGGCCACCAAGTCTGGTCACTCTTTTTGAGCCTGAATTGTGCTCGAAGATTTCTCTAGCTCTGTCTAGGGCCTTCTGTTGTGATCTCTGTCAGAGCAGTCAGTGGGGGTAGCCAGGCATCGTCCATTATACTGGACTGAGTCTGGTGGAGGCCATTGTAGATATGGTCTGCTAGTCATTTGGGCTAATCTTTCCTTCTTCATTTTTCTTTGTTCCTGAAAGGATGAGACCAGTGGAACATCCTAGATGGCCACTCACAGGCTTTTAGGACACCAGATGCTACTCACTGAAGTAGAATGTAGAACATTTTCTTTATAAACTATGTTATGCTAATTTAGCTAGATGTTCCCCAACACCATGGTCCCTAAGGCTCTCAGTCCAGCAACATTGTTCCTCTTGGAGTTCAGATGTGTTCATGAAGCTTCTATGACTGACTAGTACAAGCTGTGGTGGCTTCCCCAGTATTGTGTGTTGTTTTACCCTTCACCTAAGTTACCACTTATATAATGTTTTCCGTCTCCATCCTTTGCTTTCCTGGTAACCATCAAAAATGTTTTATTTTTATGTGTAAACATTTCTGTGAGTTTTTATGGTAGTGCTCTTATAGTATTTGCCATTTTGTGATTGACTGATTTCACTAAGCATAATGCTCTCCGGTTTCCTGTGTCTTATGAAATGCTTCATAGATTCACTGTTGTTCTTTATTTTTGTATGATACTCTGTTGTGTGCACATACTACAGATTGGTTATCCATTCCTCTGTTGATGGGAATCTAGGTGGTTTCCATTTCTTTGCTATTATGAACACTGCTGCAATGAACATGGGAGTGCATACAAGGGCTGACAAGTTTGAGAACTGATCCTAGAAAAAGTGATACCTATCTCATTGCTGAATATCACCAGCGTTTGAGCCCTAGATGCTAGTGAATATAGGGCTGATGACAAAACACAGCAACATACATGCCAGAATTGGAGTTGAGCATTGCATTATGGCCTATCACGTGGTCAATTCTGGAGAATGTTCCATGTGCACTGGAGAAGAAGGTGTAGTTGTCTGCTGATGGGTGGCAAGTTCTGTATATATCAATGAGGTTTAGTTGGTTAATTGTGTCAATGAGGTCTTCCGTATCTTTACTGAGCTTTATTCTAGATGATCTGTCTAGCAATAAGAGTGGAGTGTTAAAGTCTCCCACTATTATTGTGGAGTCATCTAACTCTCTTTTGAGTGTAGTCAGTGTTTCTTCGACATATCTAGGTGCTCTGACATTAGGTGCATAAATGTTTAATGTAGTTAAGTCTTGCTTGTGTACTGAACCTTTCAGCAATAAATAGTGTCCCTCTTTGTCCACAATGGTGGATTTGACATTAAAATTGATTTTGTCTGAGATTAGAATTGCCACCCCTGCTCTTCTTTGTTCATTATTAGCTTGATATATATTCTTCCATCCTTTAATTTTCAGTTTGTTCCTGTCTTTAGGTCTCAAGTGAGTTTCATGTAGACAACATATGGATGGGTCATGTCTTTTGATCCAAGATGACACTCGGTGTCTCTTTACTGGAGCATTCAGTCCATTCACATTCAATGTAATTATTGATAGGTATGTGTTCACTGCTGCCATTGTGATATGTTTATTTTTATGTTGATGTTTTCTCTGTTGTTCTTATTAGTCTGTTCTGAGAGACTCTTTTTTGTGAGTTGATTTTTCACCTTTTTCAGAACTGATTTTATAGTTGTTGAGACTTGTGTGTTAGATTTCTTGAAATGGTATGATACATCTTTGTTGTGCTTTACAGCTGCCCCTATGAACCCCCTTAATAAACTATTTATAAACCCAATTTTAATTACTACCAGTCTGGTCATCTTCCTCCCCATCTGGAAAGACTATAACAACTGTAGTACATCCCTCTTTTTATTATGATGACACTATAGTTTTCATGATGATCACTGGATTACTTCTTTCCAAATCAAAGCTGTGATTTACTTTGGAGACTTCCCTAAATGAGTATTGAGTAGTGTGTTGTTCTAAAATATAAAGTTAGTGGTTTCGTTCTTCTAAACCAAAGCCAAGAGCTTCTTTCAGTATTTCTTGTAGTTTGGGTTTGGTTTTTACAAAGTCTCTGAGTTTCTGTTTATCTGGGAATGTTTTAATTTCATTTTCATATTTGAAAGACAGTTTTGCAGGATATATAATTCTTGGTTGGAAGTTCTTCTCCTTCAAGACTTTGAATGTGTCGTGCCACTGTCTCCGTGCCAGCATGGTTTCTGCTGAGAAATCTGACGAGAGGCTACAGGGTTTCCCTCTGAATGTTAGCTTTGCCTTGAGTCTTGCTGCCTTTAAGAGTTGCTGCTTATGTTTCATTTTGTTAAGCTTGATTATAATATGTCTTGGAGTCTTTCTTTTGAGATCTGTATTGGGCGGCGTACGATATGCATCTGAGATGTCTATATTCTCTTCCTTCATGATTTCTGGGAAGTTTTCTGTTAGCAACTCAGCAATGATACTCTCTGTGTTCTCAGATGTCTCACCCTGTTCAGGGACTCCAATTAATTGAAGGTTGTTCCTCTTAATAGAGTCCCACATGCTTCTTAATGTTGCTTCATTTTTCTTGCTTCTTTTTTCTGATTTCTGCTCATAGGCACTGGCATCAGTAGCTCTGTCTTCCAAGTCAGAAATTCTTTTTTCCATTTGTTCCATTCTGTTTTCTTGGGTTTGCATGGAAGTTTCTATGTCTTTGATTTTCTTCTTGATCTGTTGGATTTCAGAGTACTGGTGTTCCATCAGATCGAACAATTTGCTTAATTTTTCATTTTGTTCTGCTGCATTTTGTATAAGGTCTAGAAGGGCCCTGTATATAATCAATTTGTATTCACTCCCTGATGCTTTCATAAAAGTTTCTTCATCTTGAAAACTCCTTGGTTGCTTTGTTTGGGAGCCTTCTGAAGCCATGAGTGATTGCTTGTATGCCACAATTGTCTGTTGCTTTTTGGGTCCCATGTGAGTATATAGAGGCTGGAAGAGGCTGTGAGGATGGACTGCAAATGTTTCTCTAGGCTGTCTTCAAATGTAAAGCAAAAGGTATCTGACCAGTTCACAAGTCAGTTAGGTTTTCAGGTGTAGAGGTCCCTCTTCCCATCTGACAGAGTAAGTGCCACTGTATCCAACCCCAGATGATAACAAACTAGTTCAGAATACAGCACTGCTACTGCCCTGGTGGCCTCTGCTGACAGGGCCTAGCCTTATCCAACACTGTGTCGAGTACTGGTTTTGTGACAGAAAAGCGCTCTCTTGTGGGCAAGCTCTGGCTCCCAAGCTAAGAATTAGGTCCAGCTGTGGCCACCGTACCCAAGATGGTGTCCTCCACACAGGCAGCAGACAGGGGGGCTAAAGGTGCCCAGAGGCAGCGATTCCTCTGCTTCTGCTGCAGGACCCCCAACGCAGGCAGCCCTGTGCAAAATCACTACTTTTCTGACGGAGAAGTGCTGTGCCATTTGCAGGTGCTGGCTCCCAGGCTAAGAACGAGTCCCGCTAAAATCTCAGTACCAACATGGCGTCCTGCACCCTGACCGCGGATCTCTGCACAAACCCCGCTGAGGCAGCTGCAAAACGAAAGGCTCAAAGTGTCTAGATTAACAGAGTCCGGAGCCTGGCTCTCAGAGTATGGGAATTTCGCCTGCCTATGCCCCCAGCAGTGTGTCTGAGTCCAGCCGCCGGGCAAGGCCCAGCTCCGCCCGCCAGCCGAGACCGAGGAAAAAAGAAAAGTCAAAACGGTGCGTTTACCTTCCGTCCGTGAGAGCTGGGGCTAGCCAGGAGCGGGAGTCAGCGAAAGAGAGGAGGTTTTTCGATGAGTGGTATGAAGTCCCAATTAACAGCTCTGTGCCGTGTCCTGAGGCTGATTAGGTGCTCAGAAGGCTCTGTTTGATTGTCAATTCAGGTCTTGGTTTCCAGAGGGATATAAGGAGACGTGGGCTTAGTCGGCCATCTTGACTCCGCCCCCCAGAATTGGAGTTAAAGAACACAGATATGAACCCACATTTCTAATTTTGTAAAATTATAAACATTTTCATGAGTTTTTACAGTACTGTTCTCTTACAGTATTGTCCTTTTGTGACTGACTTATTTCACAAAGCGTAATGCCCTTCTGTGTTAAAGAACACAGATGTGAACCTACATTTCTAATTTTGTCTTCTGTGTCTCTTAATCTGGGGATCTACTATCTGAAATCTATGACTGGTAAGAGGTAAAATCTATGCTTATTACAGCTATGAGGACTGACAATTAAGTTTATAGACTCATCCTAGAAAGAGTGCTATGTACTTCATTGCTGAATATCACTACAGTCACTTTGGAAGTACTCTACTTAGAAAGCTGTGCACAACTATATAATTAAGTTCACATCTTGCCACCTTGCCACTGTGTGCAGTGGCCATTCCAGAAAGAGTTTCAAAATTGCTTCAAAGCATGGCCTAGATGCTGGCATTGATGCCTAGCTTTCCAGTGGGAGTACTTTGAAGGTGACCTTAGTGATATTCAACAGTGAGGCACGTAGCACTTAGAACAATGAACTTTGTGGATTTAATTGTCGTGCCTTGTATGTCTATTGATGTAATGACTATTATGTCTCTAGGATATATTCCTGGCAGTGGGATTGCTGGATCATATGGTATTTCTAGCTTTCTGAGGAAGCTCTGTATTGTTTTCCAAAATGATTGCATCATTTTGTATCCCCACCAGCAGTGCTTAAGTGGTCTAATCTCCTTGCAGGCTCTCCAATACTTGGTGTTTCCTGTTTTTGTGATTCTTGCCTGTAATGCTGGGGAGAGATGGCATTTCATTGTAGTTTTTTTTTGCGTCTCTCTAACGGCTGGTGATCACAAGCACTTCCTCATTTGTCTGTTGGCTGCTTGAATGTTTTCTTTGGTAAAGTGTGTATTCATTTCCTTTGCCCATTTTTTAATGGGTTGTTTATATTTTTGTTATAGAGATGTTTGGTTTTCTAGTAGACTTTAGAGATTAGGTCTTTGATTTGTCTTTTGTTAGTATAGATTTCACTTTCATTGTGAGTTCATATTTTCATTTTTTATTTTGATGGGTAGGTTTGTTGACTTTTCTTGTGGTTACATAGAAATTTACTCTTGTCTTCCTGTGTTTGAAGCAATGTATCATTACTTGGTATCGCATTGCCTTCTATTTTGTTAGAAAGTTTTATACTTACACTGTTAATTCTTTTTTTTGTTATTCTGATGTTGTCATTTAAAGATCAACCTCTCTGTTTCCCTATTATAATTCTTTTGGTTTTGGATAGTCCTTGAGGGCTCATTTCCTGAGGAGGCATCTTGCTAGTACAATCTTTCATCCTAGATTCAGACTGTGATCTGATACTGTTTGTTCTCAGACTGAAGTAGTCCCTTTAATAATTCTTATAAATTTGGCCTGACTTCTACATATTCTTCTAATTTTTGTAAATCTAGAAGTGTTCTAATTCTGCCATCATATTTGAATGAGAGTTATGTAGCATATATTATTCTTGTTTAGCATTTCCCTGCCCCCCCCAAGGCTTTATATATATTATCCCATTGCTTTCTTGCCTACGTGGTTTCTGCCAAATAATGAAATCTTAGTCTTTTTATTTCTTGTCTATATGTGACCTTTTGTTTTTCTTGTGCTACTCTCATAATTTTTTCTTTGCCTTTGATTTTAGCCAGTGTGATTATAATACACCTTGGTGATTTTCTCCTGAGATCTATCCTATATGGGGTTTATTGAGCTTCTTAGATGGTCAGCTTTTCATCAGTCATTGTGTTAGGGAAATTTTCTGTTAGCAATTCTTCTTTGGTCCTCTTTATGTTTTCCATTTTCTCCCATTGTTCTGGAATTCCAGTCACAGAAAAAACATTGATTTGATCATATCCCACGTAATACTCAGGTTTTCTTCATTCTTTTTTCTGCCATTTTTCCTCAAACAGGCTTGTATCAAAGTGCATGTCACCATTTCACTGACTCTGTTTTCCATCTTTTCAGTCCTCTCCTCAGCCATTGTATGACACTGTCAATTTCTGAAATCCTGTTGTTTATCTTTTGGATTTCTAATTGCTGTTTTTGTATGATTTTTAGTCGTGAATTTATTTTGGCATTTTTTCCTGTATTATTTTCCTGAATCCTTCCCTGAATTTGTCTATTTTTTCCTCATTTTTTTCTGCTGGTTGCTTCAGCTCTTGGATAGCTCTGACTTTTAGAGATTGTATTCCGTGTCAGGTAATTGTATTTTCATGTAATGGAAAGTCATTTGATGATTTATTTAGTACACCTACTGAAACCATCCTGTCCTTTTTTTTTTTTTTTTTAATGTTTTGTTATTGTCTGCTGTCTTTGGGCTATTTGACAGTTATTTTCATTGCTTGTTGATTGGAAATCTACTTGTTTTGTTCTACTTAAAGAAAAAAAAAGTAATCCCTGAAGTAACATCATTGACCAAAAGGGAAAATGATGGTAGGAAATATGGATGTAAACGAGAAAAATACTCTCATAGTCATCTCTTATTGTTTATTCTCAACATATTATCTCTACACACAGATGAACATAACACAGGATATGTCTTGTTGTCTGGAGTTGGTTTATGAATTCAAACGTTATAAATAGCAAAAGGACTTAGATTCTTGTGGAATATCAAACTACAAACTTGATACTTCAGTGAATGATTTAATGAAAACAAAGAATTGCTCTAGTGCATTATTAAACGGGAGGTTCTTGCAAGATTCTGACAATTTTGTTATTATATTGTAGGAAGATGGAGGGGATGGGAACAGCAAGTTATTACCTCTGTTGAAGATCTCCAGAATGGACTACGTAGAAATGTATTAGAAGACTGAAGAGAATTCTGATGTAGAGGTCTGATGTTCACTGAAGTTTGATGCACCTGACACTGCTCCTGGGGTAGCTTCATCCTTTTAACTTCAGTTTTGGTAACTGCGTCATTCATTTTCTGAAAGAAAATAGATATTTATTTTGGTTAAACATTTCTAAGATGGGATGAGGCATAGTTTTTCTTTTCAACAGGATCTATACTGTACATATTTTGTAAATGATAACAAGATAGAATCATGTTCTCTAAACCCTTCTTTGCTCCCACTACAACCAGCCTAATATTCTTCACTCTGTAAAAGTGAAAACTCAAATCATTGAAATTTAGTTGATTTGAAATAGAGTCCTGACTCTACATCTGTTGAAACCTGGCCTAACAAAACATAATGAATTACAACTCTGGAGGTTATTGTTTGATGGATAAACCTACATGGTATACAGGAAGAAATCTGCAAAAAATTTCTACTGATGTTTATTAAATAAACCTTTTCATCAAGCAAACATATAAATAGGTTCCTAACAGCTGCTTTTGATGCTCAAAGAATTGCTATACATAGGAAACCTGTCTTCCCACAATAAGTGTGGAGTGGTAGTGGGTTCTGCAACCTAGATCAGAGGGCAGTGTGGGCATCGTGTGAGAAACTAATTAGGAAATAAAGATATCCTTTTTTCTCTTGCTTTTCCACCAGATTGTATGCCCATTCACATCAAATATCAGCTTTTGATCCCCGGATGCTGGTGATTACAGTGCTCACAACAAAACACAGCAAAAGATATATTGGATATGAAGTTAAAGAACACAGGTATGAATGCACATTTCTAGTCTTGTGTTCTGTCTGGGGATCTATTACTTGAACTTTATGTCTGATAAGGGTAAAACCTACATTGACGACAGCTATGAGAATTGACAGTTACATTTGCAGAATCATTCTGGAAAAAGTGCTACATACCTCATTGCTGATTATCACTATGGTCACCTTCAAATTACTCCCCTTGGGAAGCTATGCACTGATGCCAGTGCCTAGTCCACCTTTAAAAGCAATTTTGAAACACTTTTTCTGGAATGGCCAGCAGAGCTGTTGTTATATTACTCTTGATATCTTGACTCTCATCAAAATGTCTTCCTTTCAGTATTTCCTTTATCTTCAGGTGAAGAAAAAGTTACTGTTGGCCTGATCGGGTGAGTAGGGAGGGTGTTGCAGTACAGTTATTTGCTTATTGGCTAAAAGCTCCCTCAACAACAGCTATATACTTAAGTTCATGAACTTGCCACTGTGCACAATGGCCAATCTAGAAAGAGTTCCAAAATTGCTTTAAGAGTGGACTAGGATGCTAGTGTCAGTGCATAGCTTCCCAAGAGGAGTACTTTGAAGGATACCTTAGTAATATTCAACAGTGAGGTATGTAGCACTTAAAACAATTAAATTTGTGGATAGATATACCTTGTATATCTCTTCATGTGATGACTGTTATTTCTGTAGGTAATATTCCCAGCAGTGGAATTGCTGGATCATATGGTATTTCTAGTTCTAGCTTCTAAGGAAGCTCCATATTGTTTTCCAAAATGGTTGTATCATTTTGTATTCCCACAAGCAGGGCTAAAGCCGTATAATCTCCCTCCACGCTCCCCAAGACTTGGTGTCCCCTGTTTTTATGATTCTTGCCTGTAATGCTGGAGTGAGATGGAATCTCATTGTGGTTTTGGTTTGCATTTCTCTAATGATTAGTGATCATAAGCACTTCCTCCTATGTCTATTATCTACTTGAATATTTTCTTTGATGAAGTATCTATTCATTTTTTGTATCCATTTTTTTTTTAATGAGATGTTTGTATTTTTGCTGCAGAGGTATTTGGTTTTTCTGTAGATTTTAGACATTAGGCTTTCATCTGATTTATCTTTTGCTAGGGTAGATTTCTCTTTTTTGTCATGAGTTCGTATTTCCCTTTTTTATTCTGATGAGTAAGTTTATTGACTGTTCTTGTGGCTACATTGAAATTTACCCTTGTCCTCCTATGTTTGAACCAATCTATCATTACTTGATATTGCCTTGCCTCCTATTTCATTAGAAAGTTCTACACTTATACCATTTATTATTTTATTATTCTAATATTGTCATTTAAAAATTATCCTCTGTGTGTGTGTGCTTTATGATTCTATACATTTATAGGAGATTGTCCTACTGGTTTCTTTCCAGATGAGAGAGAATAAGGTGGAGAGGAGGGGAAAGGTGCTTGTTAAGAGGATACTAGACATATAGAATGAGAAGGAGGATTATGCTGTCACTGGGTAAGGAGAGCAGACAGAGCTGCAGATAAGTGCACATGTGAAATTGATTTGGGTTGTATGCTTTGACTTAATCACAATAAAAAAAATAGAAAAAAAATTAACTTCTTTGATTCCTGCGTTACTCATCAGTGCTGCTCTAACAGAAATATCACGAAGTGGATGGCTTTAACAAAGGAAAGTTTATTCTTACATAGTTCAGCAGGCTACAAATCAGAATTCAGGGTGTCTGCTCCAGGGGAAGGCTTTCCCCCTTGTCAGCTCTGGAGGAAAGTCTTTGTACTGCATCATTCTTTGTTCAGGGAGCATCTTGGTACAGAAATCTCAGGTCTGAAGGACATGCTCTTCTCCCAGTGTTGCTTTCTTGATGGTGGTATGAAGTTCCCAATTGTCTCCTTGCTTTCTTTTCCTTTTGTCTTTTGTAAGATGAAGGGATAAAGGGTGGTGCAAGCCATATGCCAGAGAAACTCCCTTTACAGTGGAGCAGGTAGGTGATCTTAAGAAGGGATTTACAGTCCCACCCTAATCTTCTAACAGACAGCATAGGAAAATCACAAAATGGAGGGCAATCATACAATATTGAGAATCATGGCCCAGCCACATAGCTGCACACATTTTTTTGGGGGGACATAGTTCAATCCATGATGGTTTACCCTTTGGACCCCCCAAAATCACATTTTTGAAACATATAACGCAATCATCCCATCATAGTAAAAACATGTCCATTCTATATGATAGAAGTCTTAAATCAGTTCCAAGTCCAAAATACAAAAACTCTTCTACATCTGTGAAACCTAGAATACAAGCTATCTGCTTCCAAAGGTACAACAGCAGAATATGCACAAGCTAGACACTTCCCTTACAAATGGGAGAAATTGCAAGGAAAGAAGGCATTAACAGGTAACAAGCAAGTTAGCAGAACACATTACATTAGCCCTCAAAGCTTTGAAAATAATCTCCCATCTCTGAGACTTTTTACACAATGGCCCTGCCGTACAGATTCTAGGTATTGGCTACACTTTCTGGATTCTGAGTGGAGATCCCTGGCATTGTGCTACAACTCTTCCTTGTAGGTCCCTTTGGACAGAAATTCTACCCCCTCAGCTTTAGGTGCACTCTAAGCCCAACTGAGTGGCAATTCTACCCTCACAAACACAGGAAGCCATGGCTCCACCCTTTCAAATTCCTGAAGTCACGGCCATACCTTTTGAGACTGAAGCACCTCAGCTTGTAGTGCTTTTTGTCTCTTCAGCTTCTGTTTCCTATGACTTCATGGCTCAGGACTCAGACCCATGCCTGCCCTATGGAAGAAAGTGTTTCAAAGCTCTGTTGCTCTATCAACTTAAGTGCCTGGAGACACCCTACTCTGCCAGGAAGCCTTCTGAACACAGGCACTCAGAGCTCTCACTCCATAGGTCAGCAAGTCTAGCTCCACCAATTCAAATACCTGGAGACACCTCACTCTTCCAGGAAACCTCTCTGCACAGGCACTCAGCTCTCTTGCTTTGCAGTTGCCTCCAGTGCTGTCTTGTGATGCTCTGGTTCTGCTGCTGGTTCTATCTGACGCTGCTGGTCTTCTGCTGTTTCTCATCATCTGTAACTTCTTTGGTGTTAACAGGTATCCATTCCTTCTGAATCTTCTATCCATTCAGTTTTAAAAACTGCTTCCATATTTTAGATATTTGTTAGAGTAGCACCATGTTCCTAGTGCCAAATTCTGTTTTAGTCAGCTGGTACTGCCCTAACACCAATACCACAAAGTGGATGGCTTTAACAAAGGAAAGTTTATTCTTACACAGTCCGGTAGGTTACAAGTCCGAATTCAGGGTGTCCACTCCAGGGGGAGGGCTTTTCCTCTGTCAGCTCTGGAGGAGAGTCCTTATGTTGAATCAGTCTGTTCAGGGAGCATCTTGGCTCAGGAATCTCGGGTATAAAGGATCCGCTCTTCTTCTAGTGCTGCTTCTTTGATGGTATTATAGCTGTTTCTCAGGCTTCCTCTCTGCAATCAAACTCTGATTTCCCATTACCCCTGGTCACCATGGTAGGCACAGTGACTGTCATCAAAAGTTGATAGGGCAGATTTTCCAATGGGTTGTCGCCGCCATGGGGGGTGTGTGATTGGCCCAAGTTTACCTAGAGTAACCAAAGCAGCTAGCACCCACCCATAGTCCAGAGCTGGCAGGGAGCTCACTGGGTTGGTTTTGATTCATCACCTCAGTTCTGAAAACTAACAAAATAGAACCACAGTCCTATTCCATTATCCCTAGCTGCAGTATCCAGGCAGCTTCCTATTGTAATTCTTTTGGTTTTGGATTGTCCTTGAGAGTTCATTTCGTAGATAGGCATCTGTCTGGTACAATCATGCATCCTAGATTCAGGCTTTGGTCTAATATTGTTTGTTCTCTGATCGAAGTGCTCCCTTTAATAATTCTTGTGAATTTGGTTTGATTTCTACACATCCCCTGATTTTAGATAATTTAACCCATTGCCACTGAGGCGGGTCTGACTTATGAGGTGTCCTAATTCCAGTGTCATATTAGAATGAGAATTTTGTAATATATATTATTCTTGGTTGGTATTTTGTTTGTTTCAAGGCTTTACATATATCATCCCATTGCCTTCTTGCCTAGCTGGTTTCTGCCAAATAGTAAGGGATTAGTGTTTTTGTTTGTCCTCTATATGTGACTTTTTGCTTATGTTGCCCTGATGTCATAATTTTTTCTTTGCCTTTGATTTTAGCCACTGTGATTATGATATGCCTTGGTGATATTCTCTTGGACTCTGTCCTATATAGGGTTTATTGAGCTTCTTGGATGGTCAGCTTTTCATCAGTCATGGTACTAGGGAAATTTTCTGTTAGCAATTCTTCCTTGGTCCCCTTTGTGTTTTCCATCTTCTCCCTCTTTTCTGTTCCAATCACACACAAACATGGATTTGATTATATGCCACATAATATTTAGGTTTTCTTCATTCTTTTTTCTGATTTTTCCTCAAACAGGCTTGTATTCAAGTGTGTGTCTTCATTTCACTGATCCTGTTTTTCATCTTTTCAGTCTTTCTTCTCAGCCCTTATATGACACTGTCAATTTCTGAAATCCTGTTGTTTATCTTTTGGATTTCTAATTGTTATTTTTTGTATGATTTGTAGTTGTGAATTTATTTTGGCATTCTGTTCCTGTATTATTTTCCTGAATTATTCCCTGAATTTGTCTATTTTTTTCTCACTTTTGTATGCTGTTTGTTTCAACTCTTGGATAGCTCTGTTAGAGACTGTGTTCCTTGTCAGATAGTTCTAGTGCCTTTTTTTTTTTATTGCAGTTAAGTGAAAGTATACAATCCAAATTAAATTTGCATGCACACCTATCTGCAGCTCCTTCTGCTGCCCTTGCTTGGTGATAGCACACTTCTCCTTTTTGTTCTATATACGTCATATGTCATATCTTCTTAACAATGTCATGTCTCTTCCTCTCTACTCTCTCTTCTCCCTTCTAGTAAGAGGTGAGTAGGACAGCATTTTATTGATGATTACAGCCACAAAGTACATACACATTCTGACCCTGAGTCCATTCAATTTCTGTCCAAAGAGTTGACCTCAGTAGTATTGTCTGGTCATGGGTGGCAGCAAGTCTAGGTGCCATGCTCCCAGGAGAACCGCCAGGCTGCTGGACCATCGGTTGAGGTCTTTTAGTGGAGTTTTTGAGGTGCACTCTTCTTTTTCTCATGTTGCCACTGGGACATGACATTGTGTGCCTTATCACGGCTGCCTTTTGTGGTGGCCAGGCATCATCTGGTTCTTCTGGTCACATGTTGATGCAGTCACCCATTTGCGCCAGTCCTCCTGTTTCCTGGGCTTTTTTTCCCTAATGTTTTTGTTGTTTTTGGTAATCATCTGTGCTGGATGAGTTGGGATTACTCGGTGTACCTCAGATGGCAGCTTGCTAGCTTTTAAGACCCTAGGTGCCACTATATGGGATGCAGTAGACTCTCTTACCAATAGACTAGTTAGGCCAGTTAGCCTCGATGTCCCCTAAGAACATCGTCTCCAGACCCCTGCCCCTGCTACTCTATACTTGCAGTATTGGGTTAAATTAAAAGAGTATTCAGTTTATGTTGAAGTCCAGTTAAGTTGATCTTCTTTCTACTGTGCACTGTCACTGCTTTCAGCCAACCAAATTTTTATCAGTTGTCTAATCTATAACCAGCCCTCTCCTTCCACACACTCCTTTGCAGCCATCAAAGAGTCTTTTTTTCAGTACGTGAGTTTATTTGTAAATCCTTATAGTAGGGGTCTCATACAATATTTGTCCTTGTGCTACTGACTGATTTCACTCAGCATGTCTTTCAACTGAAACCAGGTTATGAGATGCTTCCTAAAATCATCATTATTCTTTATCATTGCATGGTGTTCCATTGAGTATATGTACCATAGTTTATTTATCCCTTCATCTGTTGTTGGGCATCTGGGTTGATTCCATCCTTTTTGCTACTGTGGACTGTACTGCAATAAACATTTGTGTGTGTGAATCTGTTTGTGAGACTGCCTTTGATTCTATAGGATATATCCCAAGCAGTGGGATTACTGGATCAAATGGTGTATCTATTTCCAGCTTTTCAAGGAAGTGTTAGATTGCTTTCCAAAGAGGTTGTACCATTTTGCAATCCCATCAGCAGTGTATGAGAGTTCCAATCTCTCCACAACCTCTCTAGTATTTGTTGTTTTGTATTTTTTGGATCATAGCCAACCTTGTTGTGGTGAGATGATATCTCACTGTAGTTTTGATTTGTATTTCTCTAATAGCTAATGAACATGGACATTTCCTCATGTGTCTTTTGGCTGCCTGGATGTCCTCTTTGATGAAATGTCTGTCTATCTCCTTTGCCCATCACTTAACTGGGTTATTTACCTTTTCCTTGATATTTTGCAGTAGCTTGTAGATTATGGAAATCAGATGTCGGTCCCACATGTGGTTGTCAAACATTTTTTCCCATTCTGTAGGTGGTCTTTTAATTCTTTCGATAAATTCTTTGGATGAGCAGAAGTGTTTGATTCTTAGTAGTTTTCATTTATTTATGTTCTCTCCTGTCGATCATGCTTTGTTTGTCAAATTTTGAAGTCTGTCTAAGCTGTGTATTAAATCTTCCATTGTTGAACTGTATTTTTTTTGCTTGATCTTTATCATTTGAGGTTTGATATTTAGGTCTTTGATCCAATTTGATTTAGTCTCTGTGTAAGGGGTAAGATATGAGTCTTGTTTCACTTTTTTGGAGATGGTTATCCAGTTTTTCTAGCATCATTTTTTTAAAAAGACTGTTTTTACCCCAGTTTACAATCTTAGGGTGTTTGTTGAATATCAGCTGTTCCTAAGAGGATGGTAGCATCTCTGGGGTCCTTATTCTGTTCCATTGGTCTATATGTCTCTTTTTGTACCAGTACCAGGCTGTTTTGACTACTGTGGCAATATAATAGTTCTAAGGTCAGGTAGTATGAGGCTTCCCAGTATGTTCCTCTTCTTCAATAGTGCTTTGCTTATCCAGGGTTTCTTCCCTTTCCAAACAAAGTCAGAAAAATAACACTGGAATTTTTACTGGGATTGCATTGTGTATGTAGATCACTTTGGGTAAAATCGACATTTTCACAATGTTAAATCTTCCTATTCATGAGCAGGGTAGGTTTCTCCATTTATGTAAGTCTCTCTTAATTTCTTGCAGTAAGATTTTATAGTTCTCTTTGTATAGGTCCCTTATTTCTCTAGCTAGATTTATTCCTAGGTGTTTTATCTTCTTGTGGACTACAGTAAATGTTATTGATTTCATGATTTCTTTATTCATGATCTCTTTGTTGGTATGCTACTGCCTTTTCTTGCAGTGGGAAATCATTTGGCAATTTATTTGGGACACCTACTGGGACCATCCTGTCTTTTTTTTTTATGTTTTGTTTTTGTGTGTTGTCTTTGGGGTATTCGACAGTTACTTTCTTTGTTTATTGATTGGACAGCTATTTATTTTCTCCTATTTTTAAAAAGTAATCCCTAAAGCAATACCATTGATCAAAAGGGAAAATAATGGAAGGAAATAAGGATGTAGGGGACAGAAATACTCTTACACTCATTTCTCCTCATCTGTTATTCATGGTTTATTCTACATGCAGACTAACATAACACAGGAACTGTCTTGTGGTCTGGAGTTTGTTTATGAATTCAAACATTATAAATAGCCAAGGGCCTTAGATTCTTGTGGAATCTTAAATTATAACTTCATAAGTGAATGAATGATTTAATGAAAACAAAGAATTGCTCTAGTGTAAGAATAAATGGGAGGCTCTCTCAAGATTCTAATAACTGTTATTATTTTATATGAAGACAAAAAGATTTGGAACAGAAAGTTATTACCTCTGTTGAAGGTCTCTTGGGTGGACTGAGTAGAAACTTTTGAGGAGACTGAAGAGAATTCTCACTGGAAGGTATGATGGACACTGAAGTTTGTTGCAACTGACCGTGGTTCTGGGGTAGCTTCATCCTTTTGACGTCAGTTTTGGTGACTGTGTCTTTCCTTTTCTAAAAGAAAATAGGTACTTATTTTGATTAAACATTTGCAAGATGAGATGAGGCATAGTTTTTCTTTTGAACAGGGTAAAAACTATGTTTATTTTATCAGTAATAATAACACAGGATCATGTTCTCTAAATCCTTCTCTGCCCCCACTACAACCAGCCTAATATTCCTCACGTGAAAGACACAAAACTCAAATGACTGCAATTTAATTGGCATGGGGTAGAGTCCCAGCTCTACTTCTGTTGAAAACTAGGCCAATAAAATATGGTGAATTGCAATTCTTGAGGTTACTGTTTAATGGATAACCCTACATGGTATGCAGGAAGAAATCCGCCAGTAATTTCTTACAGATGTTTAATAAACAAACTTTCTCATCAAGCTAATACATAAATAGGTACCTAGCATCTGCTTTTCATGCTCAAGGAACTGCTATACATAGGAAGCCTGTCTTCCAGTGACTTGTGGAGTGGTGGTGGTTTCTGCAATCCAGATCAGAGGACCGTGTGGGCCCTGTGTGTGAGAAACTATATTAGGAAACAGTGATAAACTATTTCCTCTTGCTTTTCCTTCAGATTGCATGCCCATTCACCTAAGATACCAACTTTTGAGCCTCTGATGGTGGTGATCATAGAGCTCATGACAAAACACATCAAAAGACATACTGGAATCAGAATTAAAGAACACAGGTATGAATCCACAATCCTAGTCTTGTTTTTTGTTTCCCTTAGTCTGGAAATCTATTATTTGAACGTTATGTCTGATAAGGAGTAAAACCTACATTTATGACAGCTATGAGGACTGACAAGTTTGTGAACTCATCCTAGGATAACGGTTATGCACTTCATTGTTGAATATCACTACGGTCACTTTTGAAGGACTCCCTTGGGAAACTTTGTACTGGTATCAGTGCTTGGCCCACTCTTTAAAGCTATTTTGGAACTCTTTCTGGAATGGCCATCAGAGCTGTTCTTGTATTATTCTTGATGTCCTGAATGCCATCAAAATGCCTTCTTTTCAATATCTTCTTTATCTTTGGGTGAAGAAAAGTCATTGAGTACCAGACCAGGTGAGTAGAGAGAGTGTTCCAATACAACTGTTTGTTTCCTGGCTAAAAAAATTCTCACAGACATCTATACAATTAAGTTTACAAACTCGCCACTGTGCCAGCATGCACAAGGGCCATCCCAAAAGAGTTGCAAAATTGCTTTGAATGGAGGACCAGGCACTGATATCAGTGCATAGCTTTTCAAAGGAAGTCCTTCAGAGAGGACCATAGTGATATTCTGTACTGAAGTATGTAGCACTTAGAACAATTAAGTTTGTGGGCTTAATAATCAGACCTCGTGTAATCACTGATATAGCAAAAAGTAAATATACTAATGAAAGTAAACATTTGAAGCTTTGTGTTATTCTTGGAGAGGGATGGCAGTTAAAACTTGTTGGAAGAAGGAATTTAGGCTGGCACCTGAAGACATGTGGGCCAGTGAAAACACTAATAAAAGGGATTCGAAACAAAGTAGCTGTCGTATTTCAGAATACTTAATGTGAGAAGGAATATTCTGTTGTTATGTGTCATCAAGTAGATTGTGGTTTGTATTGGCCCTTTGTGGCAGAATAAAACTGATCTATAGTATTTTCTTGCCTGTAATCTTTATGGAAGCAGATCACCAGGTGTTCCATCCATGGAGCAACTGGGTGGGTTTGAACTGCCAATCCACTAGTTACAAAAACATTTAATGAATATACATCGTCTAGGTTTAAATAGAGCTGTTACAATGTCTGTAGTCTTTTTTTTTTTTTTTTCAGGAAAAACGCTGCTATTTTAGGGATTTGTTTTCATATCTCATGTATCTGTAAGCACTTAACTATTTGCATCACTAGGGCTCCTGCAAACAAGCTCTGAAACAAGGTAAGAGATCATGGAGAAAGGGTTGAAAGGAAATATGGATGCATGGAATGAACAAATTCTTGTAGTTATCTCTGCTTGCCTAGATACTTCCCCCAAATTTTATCTCGACGTAAATACATAAATACATAAATTTTATCTCTACGTAGCTCAACATAAGACAATAATACTCTTGAGATCAGGAATTATTTCATGAACACATACATAGTATTCAACAAAGGGATTAGAATCTTGTGGAAAACTCAAATTATACACTTGAAAATTGAATGAAAGACTTAATTAAATTAAGGAATTGTTATAGTATAGGATTAATGTAGAAGCTCTTTAAAGATTCTGAACATCCTTGTCATTATGTTGTAGGGAACAAAAATTACTGCTCCTGGGATATCTTCATTCCTTGAAGTCATATGTTTGGGTGACTGTGTCTTTTAGTTTCTCAAAGTAATTTTATTTGTTTTTTCCTATGATTAATGGATTTATTTTACAACCCAATACTCACTCTGCCAATTTTCACAGACAAAAAAACTCACATTCAGGTTTCCTATGTATTTACACTGTACCCACCACACATCACATTACAAACTTCGCTCAGAAAATATCAAAACTTAGATAACTGAGTTTTTTCTCTGATGGAGTTCTGGTGACCTTGAATAGAATCTCTGATCTGGCATAAAATTCTGCTGGTCTGAGATGGCATCCTGTCTCCGCATTTGCCACCAACTTGCCAAAGCCAACATGGTGGCAAACAACAGAGTTGTCTTTTCATAGGTAATACTATCAGGTTATACATGCAGCAAGTCTCAAGAATAGAGTTTGCTGTACTTATGGACATTTATTTACTAAATCTTTCTCATCAAGGAAATGCTCAAATGGGTTCCTGTGATCTGTTTTTCAGTCTCTATGAAATCTGTCTGTCTTTTTGGGTACTCCAATTACCGCTTGCTGGGCAGATTTCTTCAAATCTACAGTTTCATAGGCAGGACTACCTTAATCTTGTAGTGTATACCAGGAACCCAGAAACCCTTGTGTTCTCAGATGGATTCATAATGATTCAAAATTCTAACTAGTGCATTGCCATTAGCTGGATTTTTATCCTTTATTTAAGAAAGGGCAGTAAGAATCTCTAAAATCATGCTCCTTGACTATCTTTAATTTCACTGATGAAAGCCCATTTCCACCATTCAATGTACTAGGTTAACTGGCCCCATTTTTTTTTTTTTAACCAATAAGTCAGTAGTGTAATAAGCTTGTAGATAGATAGATAATCCAAAAACTTGAAGTATTTGTTCTCAGAGTTAACCTTTCTCACTAGGGCTCTTACGAACATCCCATGTGCTATTTACCCCTTAATTGAAGACTTGAAGATACGTAAGATATGGAAACAAATCCCCCAAATAACAGTGTTTATTTTGAAATTAAAAAACAATCACAGACATTGTATAACAGCTGCTTAAACCTGGAAGATAATATATATGCTCATTAAATATTTATGTTTCAGATCTGAATGAGGCTAGATTTGACTCCTGGCTTGATCAGTCACTATCTTGTTGAAATTTGAGAACATTTTTAACATTTATGAACCTCAGTTTTCTAGTAGGAAGGTGGAACTTAAACATTAGTTCATTCATGGAGTTGTCACAAAGAATAAATGAAACGATACATATAAATAACACAAGTTTGTGAATCCTGCACCCAGTAAACATTCAACAAATTATCATTATTGATGTTGTTGTTTCACTAGGCATGTAATGGTTTGCATGTTTGCTCTGATCCACAGATGGTTTAAGGCTTTATGCTGATCCTGTTGATGGAAACACCAGACTGGACTTCAATGAAAAGCAATTTATGGAAGTTGCTTCCCTCTTCTTTTATACACCACATAGTAACACATTATTATTTCAGAAGTTACCTTTAGGGACTATCTCTTTAAACTTAGTTAATCTAAATGCTTCCATATAGCAGTAGGAGTTGGGTATTTCAAAATCTACTCCTGGGCCTGTGAAGACATAGTGTAAAGATATTCCAAACAATGGAAGTAGCGTAGGTCTAAACATCTAATGTGGACAGAAGCATGGAATGGTAAGTGCAAGCCCTGAAAGAGGGTCAGTGAGTAAAGATCTGAAGTGTGAAAGCAAACTGGCCTGTGAGGAATTATTACGTTCTAGTATTTATCTCACTTTGTCTGACTATTTCCCCAAACTCTCTTTTATACACCAGGACTACTCTACGGCAGTAATTTCTGAGGTCAGTAATTATTTTATGGACATGTTCTTTGTAAACTGCAAGAATTTAGAATGTTTTGGGAACAGCGAATTATACACTTGAGAACGGAAGAAGAGATTTAATTTCAAAATGAAAGTTTTATAAGTTTAAAGAATAAGCTGTTGCAAGATTTGCTCAATTTTGTAATTATGTTGTGGGTAGAAGCAAGAAGTCAAAACATGAACTTGGTACTTTGGGTGAGGAATTGCTGGATGGAGTGAGGAACAACATCTGAGGGGGCTGAGGAAAACTCTGAGGTGAGGTGAGTTGAACATGAGTTTGTGGTAACTGGTACTGGCGCTATAGTTAGTTCATCCTTTTAGAACCATAAGTTTGGGTGGTTGCATCTTTTATTTTCTGAAAGACTATAGGTTCCCACCCCTCTGGTTAATGGTTGTCAATATGACATGAAGCACAATACTTTTTCTGTGTTTTGTCCTCTCCTCTTCTAATTCTTTTGAACAAGATCCACAGTCTGTTAATTTTATCTGGAATAATAGCACGGAATCACATTTCTGAAAGCTCATTTATGGCCTCACCAAACCCAGCATTTGTACTTTTCACTCTGAAAAAACAAAAACTAAGGCAATTGGAATTGTGTTGATCTGGGGTGGAGTCCTGGCTCTGCAACTGCTGTAAACTGACGGAAGCCAACTTGGTGATGTACAGCTGTTAGGATTGTTTTTTTGTAGATAACCCTGTTATGTTACGAAGGAAGTCTCAGAATAAAGTCAGCTGCATTTATGGAAGTTTAAACAGAAAAAAATATTTCTATCATCTGCTCTTCAGTCTCCTTTAAATGCAGTGCTTAGGCCTTTTTGATGCTATGGTCACCACTGTGCCAGAGAATTCCCTCAAATATGAAATTCCAAGAGGCAGGATTTTTCTGTTATAGTAATCTGCATCAGACACCTAGAGTCCTTAAGGATTCATGACCTTAAGCATGAGTACTCAAGATCCACACAGTTCATTGCTGTTATCTATATTTTTGATAGTATCTCTCAAGTATTTCTTGAGAATCTTTAATTTTCATTATATTTATAATTTAATTTATATGCTTACTTATAAATTCCAGCATACTAAGTCAATTGCCTTTAGTTTTTGATACTTCCGGTGTTCAGTAGTGTAATTCATACAGTGGATGTTGTTGACAGGTAGATGACAGAGTAGCAGGAAGTACTGAATTGTAGAGTGTGACTTCACAGTACAACACAGTTCACCCCTTACTGGCCACCTTGTTCTCACTGGAAGGCTTCCGGAACCTGACCTATGGAAAACATTCCAACACAGAACACTGTCTATTCTGAAATAAAATTTTAAAAAGTTAGAAATATTGTAGCATCTGTGTTTTGACTCTGGAAGCAGCACAGACTTCTTAAATGTCCAGATTTTAGAGCTGAACCCACTGAATCTGAATTCTGGTTCCAACAGTCACTATGTTTATAAGATAGGGTAAGAGTTTCTAACCTCTACCAATCTCTCTCTCTCTCTTTTTTTTTTTTTTTTAATGGAATTTAGATTAGGGAAATGTTACAAATAATAAATAAGATAATGTGCATAAATAACTCAGATTTCAGAATTTAGAACCCAGGAAATGCTCAAAAGCTAGAAATATCATTATTAGCATTGTTATTCCAAGATATATTCAAAGGTTAGATTGATGGAAACTCTACATAGAAGTCCAAAGGGAAGCATTTTATTTATTAAAAAAAAAAAAGGCTTTTTTTAAAATTTTGCCCCACAAAGTAATCTCGTTGACACGAGAATCTTTAGAAATCATCTGTTCAAAATTAAACCAAGTTCCTACATTTTATCAGAAGGATTGGAGTGCCTGTAATATAATATTTACTTACATAAAATCTTAAAATAGTGACTAATTTATGTTCCGCAGGGAATATGTTCCCTCCTCACACAATCTTCACAAATAATCTTATTCTGCATTCTTTGCCTTGAAAGAGACATGGTAGTAGAAATGAAGGGTAATAATGATCAATTTCTGGCTTTGAATCCAAGACATGAAGATTTCCTCCTTATAATGAAGCAAAACTTTGGAAGAACTCTTGATTAGAAAGAATAAGTCTTCCCTGTTCATCTAGTAAGTCACAAAGAGAGCAGACAGACAATGCTTTTTTCAGGCCTCTTAGGGAAGTATCTGAACCCCAAAGAATAAATGGCTAAATAGGATGTCTAGTTGTTTGGGACCTTAGAGACATATGACTTACCTGGGATTTCTGTGATCTAGGGAGTGTTCAAATAAATCAATTATTCCTATGGATGTATAAATACTTATAATACTTATTTGGGCAAGTGGTATTGTAGTAATCACTATACAGTTCTTTCCAAGCCAAGGTGAATGGGAAAGACACAAATGTTTTGAGATGTTTAGATTATGTCGCTGAATTAGCAGAGAGATAAAAAGCCTGGGGAGGAAACGACTGGAGAAAATTTGATCAGTGGTCTAAAAACTTGTAGAAACTACAAAGGTAAATACTGACTCTTGGAATTAACAACACAAATACAACAACAATTAAGACTACATAGGAAGACATGTGCAAGACAGTGGTAAAGGCTGAAGGTCAGAGTACAGCTTGGGCTTTGAATGAGAAACTATACTATAAAATAGTGATTTGTATTTCCTCTCTCTTTTTCTTCAAGTTCCCTGCCAATTCCTCACAGATGGAGGCTTCTGAGACCCAGACGCTGTTCACTAGCAGTGTTATTTCAAAGCAGAGCAAAAGTACACTTGGAGAGGTATTGATGAACATAAATGTGAACCCATTTTTCTATCCTTGTCTTCTGTTCCTGAAGGTCCATATACCTATTATCTGAGCTTGCTGTATACTAGAGATTTATTACAGATATGATAGTGTATAAAGCAAAAGTAATTAATGAAACAAGTGCCAGAGGACCTGATACATTTTGAGAGCTGGGTAACCAGTGAGGACTTGTCTAAAGAAAATACTTAGGATACACTTAAAAAGAGATTTAAGCCAAGGAGGAGACAAGAGAAAGAGATTCAAAATAAAGGATGTAGCATATGTATAAGTATCTTAAGTGGGAATCACTCTGGAAAATTATTTTTGAAGCATGGCCAGTGGATAAAGCAGAAAAGGGAACATAAGAGATGAACACAATATTGTATTCTTCTCTATTTGTCTGGTTACTTCCCTATACTTTCTTTGTTCACTTAGACGACTACCAGATAGTAACTTATGATCAGAAATTTGACAAAAGCCTGTTGTGTATAGCAAAGTACTTACAATTCTACTGCATCTCAAGTTACACACTTGATAATTTAATGAGAAACCGGGCAGGGAGAGCAGTGGAAGCTGCATATAGGTGGGCATGTAAATTTATACAGGAATGTACGTTTTCACTCAGTCATAATAAAAAAAAAGAAATTGTTATGGTGTAGGATTAGAGGGGAAACTCTTTCAAACTCTAATCACAAGGGAGACACAAGACATCAAAAAACATAAGGTTGGTACCTGGATTAATGAACTGTTGCATGGTGTAAGTAGAAGCATCTGAGGAGGCTGAGGAAGGCTCATAGATGGAGGTGGGATGCATACTACAGTCTGAGGCAACTGGTACTGCTCCTGAGGTAGGTTCATCATTTTGGAGTCATAAGCTTGGGGGCTTGTGGTTTGCAGATTCTGAAAATAATAGTTTTTTTCCTAGTGGTTAATGGTTGTCAATTTAAGATGAAGAACAGTATCTATATTTTTATTTTTTGAGTAAGATCTCCCACTATTCTCCCACCCCCAGAATATTAACACATTTGAGATTCTCTAAACACTTTCCCTGCTCCTGCCATAAGCTGAATTATACATTTCTCTCTCAAAATTTCAAAATGCTGGTGAGTGACATTTCACTGATGTGGGATGGAGTACCTGGCTTTACATGTTCTGCACACTGACCTGGGGCGATATAGTGAAGTATCAGTCTTGTTGTGTGGTCTCAGATTAATGTCTGGTCTTATGGACACTTATTACCATTTAGTAAATAAAAAAATGGGTTTCTACCGTGTACTCTTTGAACCTTAAGTGATAAAGCCTTTTTTGTGTGTGTATGTATGCTCTGATCATCACTGAGCAGGGCCAGTTGTCTCAAGGCCACAGTTTTAGAGGTAGGATTCTGCCAACTTTGTCACAAAGCATCCAGAATCCTATAGGTTGCTAAACCATATTCAAATATTTCAAGATTCTACATAGGGTTTTATTATTAGCTGTATAAATCAGAGCAGAGAATGTCTCTAGCATCTTATTGTCAATGACTTTAATTCTATTAATGAAAACCCATAGCTAACTTTCAGCCTATCAGATCAATTACCCTTAGTTACTACACTTATGTAATTAAGTAATCTAATTTATAAAGGGATGCTTGTTGACTAACAATGGGTGACTGAACAGCTTGAAGCTTCTGAGGCTTACACACTAGCACTGATACTGGCCATGCTTGGCAACCTCATTATTCATTCAAAACTTTGCAGCACTGGGGCTGTGGAAACAAATTAAAAAAATAACAAAATCTATTCTGGATATTTTAATAGTAAGTTGCAGACATTGTGGCATCTTCCCTCAGTAAATATATGCCCAATAAATGCTTTTGTTTAGAGTTGAGGAAGGCTAGATGTGAGTCCTGAATTGAGAGTCACTATCGTTTTTGATCTTGTGAAAAAATATTTAACCTCTATGAATCTCAGTTTTCACCTATGTGAAATGAGAATTCATGATGAAGTTACAAAGAATAAAAGAGATAATCTACATAACAAACAAAGGTTTTAGAATCTACAACCAAGTAAAAGTTCAATAAATGAAAAAATCATTACTGTCATTGTGATTGCACATTAAATAATGAGATTTCTGTGTTAATTCTGGTACAACAAACGCTTCCCGATTAGGGCTAACCTATGAACTGAAAACTCTGAGCCAGGCCTTATAGGAAGCACTTCATACGAAAGTTTCTCCATTAAGTTTTAGCACATGTAGTAAGGCAGTCCCATAGACAGGAGTATCTTTGACAAATATATCTTCAAAATTAATTAAACTAATACCATAATTTCAGAAAAAAGCTTTGTGTGCTTCAAACAGAAATTTTAGTTGGATTGTATTTAAAATTGTAACTAATTTTTGTTCTTCAGAGGAAACTCTTCCCCACTCCTGTTCCTAAATCATTCTGTTCTGTCTGATTCAAGGAGGACACGGTGGTCAAAATCAAAGGTAACAGTGGCCTGCATCTGGTTTTGAATCCAAAATAAATAACCTTCCCCCAAATAGAAAAGATATTTATGAGAATTTGTGGTGAATGAGGAAGGGTTTGTTGCTCAATTAGTGGGTCATGGAGTATTCAGATACCCACAGATTGTCATAAGTCAGAGCCCACTTGACTGAAACTAAGGACAGCAGAGAGCTGATTGGATTTCCTCTGCCCCCCCCAAATAAATGGGCTGAGTAGCATTTTTAGATGTATTAGGCCTCGAAGGTATGTGATCCATTCTGGAATTCCTCTGTCTAACAGTGGTGGTAGTGGTGGTGATAGATAGTTTAAGGCTCAACAGAATTACTCCTACTCATGAAGAAATGATCATGTCACATATTTAGACAGGTGGGATCTTAGAAAAGGTAATAGTTCATTCCATAAATGCATATGTGGAAAAAATCAGAGGTGTCCTGAGGTGTTCACGTTGTGACAATGGAATAACAGAGAAAAAAATGTGCTTGAGATGATAACGTCTAAACAAGGGATTTATCCATGATGCCCTAGGCCTGGATGACAGACAGACACATGCTGCTAGCACCAACCTAGCAATTAAAGCCTGTAGAAACTATAGACAGAAATACAGATTTGGGGACTAAAAACAGCAAACACAAGAAAAACAAAAACAATTGAGAACCACTGTATATAAGCAGGCTGTCTTCTAATGCTATGTGGAACTGTGGTGCGTTTTGCAGCCTTCATCAGAGGGAAGCTTGGGGCTTGAGTGAGAAACTGTATTAGAAAATAGTGATTCAATATCTTCTCTTACTTTTCCTCAAGTTGCACATCCATTCACTACAGATACAGGCTTCTGTGCCTGGGTGTCTTTGACCACAGGGACATGTCACAAATGAGTAAATGCTTGGTGTGGCATGACTCGATGAACACAGAGGTAACTAACTTATTCTCCTTCGTATTCTGTTTCCCTGGATCTAGACACTTATTGCTAATGTTATTGTCTAGTAGAAGTAAATATACATTTACTGCAGCTGTGATTAGTTCTTTATGGAAGTAAAGGAACAAGTGAAAGCAAATAATGGAGGATCTGGTCTATTCTGGCAGACAGATATCCCTAAGGACTTGCAAGAGTATAGGTTTTAGGCTATCATTCAAAGAGAATTGCACTGTTAAGGGATTTCAAACAAGGGATGTAGCATAAGTCAAATTAACTAATGTGGGGAGGAATATGGAATGTTGAAGCTAAGCCCCAAAGTAAGGTCAACAAGCAAGGGAAACTGAGATTCAGGGTGTGCTGAAGACGGCCTGGTAGACAGAAACCCTACTGAGACAAGGAAATATTTCGTGAAAGCATATGCTACAAATTACATAGTACTTAGAATCTTGTGGAATGTCAAATTATATACTTGATAATTGAACAATACGTTTAATCAAAAATTTGTTTTAATATATGATAGAACAGAAATTTTGTCAAGATGTTGATGATTTTATGTTGTAGGGACCCAAAAGGAATTAGAATAGAAAGTTGATACCTGAGTTAAGAAACTGCTAGATGGAGTGAATAGAAGCATCTGAGGAGTCTGAAGAAGGCTCTGAGGTGGGGATGGGGTGGTCACTAGTGTTTGTGGCAACTGGGATGGCTCCTCGGGTAGCTTGATCTTTTTGGTGTCATCAGTATTGGTGACCACATATTTAATTTTCTAAAACAAAACAGAATTATTTATTTTTGGTTAACAGCTTTAACAAAGCATGAGACAAATCTTGGTATCTTTTTCTTTTTTTCCTTTGAACAGGATTCTTACTTTGCCATGTTTCTCTGGAAGAATAGCACACAATCACATTCTCTAAGTCACGCATATGATCCCACTGCAATAATTATTACAAACTTCAACACAAAAAGATTAAAACTCAGATGATTAAAATTTCCTTGTTCCAAGATGGAGTTGTGGCTTTATGTCTGATTCGAACTGGCATAAGCCAACACGGTAACATAAAATTCTTGGTGTTGCTTTTATGGTAGACAATACTACCACTTGGAAAGAAGGAAATCTCAGGATAATTCGACTCCTTTTATGAAAGTTTATGCACAGATGCCTTTCTACCATCTTTTCTTCAATATCTAGGAAGTTTTTGGCTGCTATGATCACCATCATGCCAGAAGGTTTCTCTTTAAGTTGCCATTCCAGAGGCAAGATTGTTGTATCCTCATAGTTTGCATTAGAGAACTAGAATATTTCAGGGTTCTCAAATGCACTCAGAATACTCAAGTTCCACATAAAAACATTATTGTTTACTACATTTTGTGTTTTTTTTTTTTTTAACTGCATGGAGAGTGTCTGTAAAGTCACATATCTCTAAATTTAATTTCACTAATGAAAGTCTCTACAGTCACCATACTAGGTAAATTGGCCTAATATTTTATAACATCTGTAATTTTGTAATCTAATTTGTACCATGATATCTATTGACAAAGAAACCCTGCTGGTGTTTGGCTGCTAACTAAAAGGTTTGAACTTCCATCAGCTGATCCTCAGGAGGGTGTAACTGTTTGATTCCATAAATATTAAACAAACAAGAAAAGTACTGCAGTTAAATTAATTTTAATTTATAGCAGCACTGTAGTACAGAATAGAAGTGGCTTGTGGTCTGGAACTGTTGACATTTTGGTTAGCAGCTGTAGCATTTAATCATTGTGCCACCAGTAAAAACTCAACAAACAAAAATATCATTATTGTCATTGTTATGTAATGGTATATGCTGAGATTTGTATGTCTACTCTGACCCACAGATTGTTCTGGATTTCTGATGACTTTTTTGTTGGAAATATCAGATTAAAGTATAAAAAACACACCAGTTCTGTCTAATCAATTCCAACTCATACTAACACTATAGAACAGAATAGAACTGCCCACAGGATCTTTGAGAAGGAGCTGGTAGAGGATTCAAACTGCTGACCTTTTGTTTCACAGCCAATCTCTTAATTACTGCAACACTAGGGCTCTGGTTAGCATCTAGAATAAAGTATTTTACAAAAAGTTTCTCTTTTCACTTGTGTTCCATAAAGTAATGTAATGTCATTGACATGAACATCTTGAAGGATTATTGTTTCATAATGACTTAAATGCCTTCATCAAGTGAGACTTTTTTGCCTAAAGAAAAATGTTCACCTACACAATATATTTAAAATAGTGTTTGATTTTTATTCCTCAGGGTAATTTTCCCCACATTTCCGGATGCTGGTTACCACAAAGGATGCATAACATCAGAACAAAAGTTAGGCTGATATAAGAATTTGATGAATACAGATGTGAACTCATTTTTCTACCCTTTCCTCTGGATCTAAATATCCTGTTGTCCCCTAGTGAAGAAAAACACAGTTATCAGAGTTGTGATAAGCAGTCTGGGTAGCATAGTTAAGCACTATACTACTACCTGAAAAATAGTCACTCTGAAGCCACCCAGGGATAACTCAGAAGACAGTGTTGACAATCTGCTTCCAAAAGTCAGATGTTTGAAAACACTATGGAGTGGTTCTACTGGGCATACATATAGCTTCCACGAGTTAGTTAACAACAACAGAGTTGTGATTAGTCCTATAAAACAAAAGTAAAAGGATCTGAAAGTCAACGACTAGCCAGAATTGCTCTGAGAGAGGGACATATTTGAGGAATTGCTGGAGGAAGAGATTTAGGTTGGACCTGAAGAGGCTCCAGGCATTGAAAAGACAGGAGAAAGCAGTTTCAAACAAAGGACATAAAATATGTGAAAACAATTTATGTGGTGAAACATGGACCATTGAAAGTTAGCTTTGAAGTATGATTAATGTGCCAAGGACAAAAGGGTGAAAGGAAACTTCAGTGTTGTGATGAATACACTCTTACCTCCATCTTCATTTGGCTAATTCCCCAAACTGTCTGATTGATACTTTAAAAGATAGAAATACATAAGAATTTATCTAACCAAGGATGTAAAAGACCTGTACAGAGACACTAAAAAACAAGAAACCAGAAGAGACTTACATAAATTGAAAAATATATCACACTTATGAATAGGAAGAGTCAACACTGTGAAAATGTCGGTACTACCCAAAGCAATTTACAGACATAATACAATCCCGATACAAATATACACAGCATTATTTAATGAAATGCAAAAATTAATTACCAACTGTATATGGAAAGCAAAGATGTCTCAGGTAAGTAAATCATAACTGAAGGAAGAACAAAGTGGGAGGCCTCGTACTACTGGATCTTTGAAACTATTATATAGTTGAAGTGGTCAAAACAGCTTGATACAGGGGTGAAGTCAAGATGGTGGACTAAACACGTCCCCCTAAATCCATTTGGAAACCAAGACCTGAATTGATCATTAAATGGAAACTTCTGGACACCTAGTGAGCCCTAGGACACAGCATAGGGCTGCTAATTTGGTGCATACCACTATACACAAAACCTCCTCTCTTTCGCTGACCCCCACTCGTGGTGAGTGCTGGCTTTCATGGACCAAAGACAACTCACCATTTTACCTTTTTTTTTTCTGTCTTAGCTGGTGGGCAGAACTGGGACTCAATTAGCAGCTAATCTCAGACACACTGCTGGTGGGGCCAGCAGGCAAAATTGCTGTATTTTGAGAGCCTGGCTTTGGACTCTGTGCATCTCAGCACCTTTGGCCTCCCTTTCTTCCTCCACCATTGAGTAGCCTGTGCTGAGGCAGGTGGAGAGCTTGTGCGGGATGCCATCTTGTTAGTTAGACACAGATTGCCCATACAGAGGCCTCAGCTGGACTTAATTCCTAGGCTGGGAATCAGCACCTGCCTGGAGGTAAGCTCTTTTCTGGCAGAAAAGCAGTATTCTACACAGTGTCACCTATGGCTGGGGCCTGGCAGCAGGGGCCAGCAGAGCAGTGGCCTTTCTGTATGTTGAACTAGCTTATAACACCTGGGGTTCGATACAGAGGTGCTTTGCCAGCTGAGAAGAAGGACCTGTACACTTGAAAACCTGACTGACTTTGGAAGTTGTCAGATACCTTTTACCTTTCATTTTAAGATAGCCTAGAGAAACAACTGTGGTCCATCCTCATAGCATCTCTCTCAGCCTCTATTGACTCACGTTATGCCTCAAAAGCAACAAACTCTTGATACAAGTGTAATGAAGAGATCACCCATGGCTTCAGAAGGCCCCAAAAGAAAGCACCAAAGAACTTCCCAGACAAAGAAAGCTTTCTGAAACTATTAGAAGGTGAATACAAAAAGATTATATATAGAACCCTCCTAGACCTTATACAAAATGCAGGGGAGTGAAATGAAAAATTAAGCAAGTTGTTCGATCTGATGGAAAACAGCTTGATACTTGTACAAGATGCATAGATCTGTGGAACATAATTGAGAACCAGATGTAAACCCATCCACCTATGGTCAGCTGATCTTTGACAAAAGCTAATGTCATTAAATGTGGAAGATAAGTTTTTTTTAAAAAAAAAATGGTGCTTGCAATACTGGATGTCTATTTGTAAAAAATTAAACAAGGTACAAATCTCACACCATACACAAAAAAGTAACTCAAAACAGGTTAAAGACAAGGGCCATGGGAAGAAACCAAAAAAAATTAAGCACTGCTTACTCTGAAATACTTAAAGGTAAATAGCACACATTGTAGCATCCAAAGTCTGACTTTAGAAGCAATATATACCTATTAAATTCTCAACTTAAGAGTTTCAATAAAGCTGAATTTTAATATTACCTTTAACATTCATTATCTTTGCCACCTTGGATAAGATTTTTAACTTTTATCAATTTAATTTTCCTTATTTGAAAAGGAATCTTAGGGTAGCAGTCTCCTGGAGGTGTTAGGGAGACAAAACAACATACTGTACATAGATAACACAGGTTTCAGAACCCCAAGACTATGGCCCCAAATTTTTTAATATTTAAAACTTAAAACTACTAGATATGGAAATAAAAGGTGGACAACTGTGGAGGACCCTAATGTCTGGTGTAAATAGAACACCTGCCAAGCCAAGTGCCGTCTAGTCACTGTAACTAAAAATGTAGTCAGTAGAATATAAGTTAGATCAAAAGGGATCCCCTAAGAATTAAACAGTTATGCTCATCAAATGACTTTTCCAAAAGAGTAAAAAGAGAATCTAAGACTGGGGAAAATAGGCTAGAACAAACATGATAAGGGTCTAATCTCTAAAATCTACAGTAAACATCCTCACATCAATAAAAACAACCCAATTAAAAAAATAGACAAAGGATATGAATGGATATGTCACCAAAGAACACACTCAGTCATCTAACATGGAGAAATATTCAGAGTTGTTACCATTTAAAACAAAGCAAAGCAAAACCTGTTACTGTTGAGTTTATTTCCAGTAGATTTCCCCTATGGGATTTCCAGAAAGGTGATGGTGATTTTGAACTGCCAATCTTTTTGATAGCATTCTGTCTCTTAATCACCGCACTTGCAGGGCTCCTCATTAAACAGTTGAGAGATGCAAAGCAAAACTGTGATGAAATATCATCTCATCCCAACATTACAGGCATACACACAGAAAAAAAAAGAAAAGAACAAATGTTGGAGAGGCTGTAGAGAAATCAGAACCTTTATTTACTGCTGGAATGTAAAAAGGTGCAACCACTTTGGAAAACAGTGTGGCACTTCCTCAGAATCTAGATATAGAAATCCCATATGAGTCAATGACCTCACTTCCTTGTATACACCCTAGAGAAATAAGAGCTGTGACACTAGCAGACATTTACACACCCATACTCACTGCAGCATTTTCACATTAGCAGAAGGATGGCAACAGCCTAAGTGCCAAATTAGCAAAGAAACTGATCAACAAACTGTGGTACACACACAATGGAATGCTACCAAACCATGATAAATCCATGAAATACAACATGAAGAATGTGGAGGACATTATCATGCTAAGTGAAATAAGCCAAAACAAAAGGACAAATACTGTATGAAACCACTAGTACAAAGAAACCAGAAAAGGTTTGGGCAGGGGCACATGCACACGTTTTATTTAATGGTTACCAGGGATTGGGAGTAGTAAGGAAGGAAAAATGACCAGTCAGAAGACCTTTGGTGAAGAGAAAAGCAACATACAATATAGAGAAGTCAGTAAAACATGATCAAGGCCCAGGAGTGCACTGAGAGGACCATGAGAACCAAGATAAAAAGAAAAATGGCAATTTGTTTTTATTTTTGATAAAATGAATACACAACTATACTATATCTACATCTTTACAAAAATATAAGCAGGTGTATTATATATAATAAGATTAGTTGGAACTACAACTATAAAGAATTACTTGATTTCCAAAGACTCAATTTAAAATATAACAGAAATTTGTATAGTGCAATATAGGTTTAGCACTCTTTCAAGGGCTCTCCACTTCAAACAAGTTTATAGTTAGATCCTTTTTTTCCTGAGGATACAGTAAATTAACAAAATGTCTAATCTCCATCAACTGTCTAATCTATGATAAACCCTCACCCCCACTCTCCATCTGTGTAGCCTTCAAAGAGTCTTGTCTTCTGTATGTACGTCTATTTTTAAGTCCTTATAGCAAGGGTCTCATACAATATTTATCCTTTTGCTGCTGACTGATTTCACTCAGCATAATGTCTTCCAGCTGAAACCAGGTTATGAGATGTTTCCTAAAATCATCATTGTTTTCTTATCATTGCAGTGTTCCATTAAGTATATGTACCATAGTTTGTTTATCCATTCATCTGTTGATGGGCATCTTTCATGATGACATCTTTTTGGTATTGTGGACTGTGCTGTTATAAACATTCTTATGCATGTGTCTGTTCATGTGACAGCCTTTGTTCTGAAGGATAAATTCCAAGCAGTGGGATTACTGGATCAAACGGTATATGTATTTTCAGCTTTTTAAGGAAAAAATGGTACTTTCTATAGCATAGACAATCCTATTAATAAAAATAATTTATGAATGGACACATAGCTAGATAGACATGACAACAGATGTGGGAGGATGTAGGGTAAAACTCCTATCTGAAGATATAGGTTTCATGGTGTATATTTCTACATACATAACTGTAGGCAATTGGTATATACAATAGAAAACACAAGGATTCTAAGGATCCCAAATAACCACTTAGGATGAAATTTCTGGACTCAAAGGCAAAGGATCATAGGCCCAGAGGACATCGACATCAACTGGTACAACTGAAGTCATAAAGACATCCTACTTTGGAGAGTAGTGTATGGGTTCTTTGAAGCTTACAAGTGACCATCTAAAATACAACTATCAGTCTCTTTTTGGAGCAAAAAAGAATTAAGAAAACCAAAGATCCAACAGTGCCACTAGTCCAGAGGACCAATTAGCCACATAAACCACAGCAAAAAGAACGTCAGGACCAGAAGAACTAGATGGTACCTGGCTACCACTACCAACCACCCTGTCTTGGATCATATAGAGGGTGATGGACAAAGCAGTGGAAAACTCACAGGAAAACACAATCACATAGAAGACTGCACTTACTGCTCTGATAGAGACTGGAGGAACCTCTGAGACTGCGTCCCTAAGATGCATTCTGAACTGAAACCATTAACAGAAACTACCTTTCAGTCCATTACATAAGCGACATCTCTAAAATAAGCAACACAGCCCATAAAATAAGCAACAGCCCAGAGGAGCATGTTCCTTAGAACAATCTATTTTATGAGATTGAAAGGACAGAATTTGCCCAAAAGCAAAGATGAGAAGGCAGAAATGTGTAGCAATTCAGCAAGAAAGTAAATGTAGACCTAGAACAAAAATGGGGGAATGGAATCAATGTCATGGATTATTGAATGAGAAATAACTTTGCTCTCTAAACTTTCACCTAATGCACAACTAAAAAAAAAAAGCTTGTGAAGAATTAGAGTTGGAGCTTTTTAAGTGTTCTGATGGCCCTTATAACGATATTATCCAAAGGGGCAAGGAATGGGGTCTGGCCAGGGAACTGTTACCTTGTTTAAGGGACTACTGGAAGGGGTTGGCAGAAGCTCCTGCGCAGTGTGGGGGCAACGGTCAGTTGGAGGTGAGCTGGCTGTAGAAGTCTGTGGGAGCTGAATCTCTTTCTGGGTTAGTTTCATCTCCTTGGAGTCATCAGTGTTTCTGTTTGGCTTTTTCTTTACCTAAAAGTATTTAGTTTTTCTCTGGTTAACGATTTTCAGTATTAGATTAATTGCAGCATTTTTTATTACTAGGTTCTAATTGAGCCCCTTGCCTCCAAATCTGTCCTTTCTCTGATGCATTCCCACAGATAAGTGTCAGAATATATTTCCTGAAATGAAAATCTTAATGGAAGTTTTTCTGCATAAAAGGCTTAAATTTGCTACCTATTTTTTTTCGTAATGAAGTTTACATTTCCTTAGTTCTGACAAAAGATGATACACACACACACACACACACACACACACACACACAAAGATGATACAATCTGGTCTGCTTTTTATCTTCTGTCCTCATCTTCCCATAGTCTTCCACATTTCTTAAAATTTTGGTTGTGCTGGGCTCCTTCTGCTATTTCACATTTTCCAGTATTTGTATGTGACTTTTCCTCTCACTTTTCTAACACCAATATCTACCTGGAAACACTAGTACCTAGTACATAATTATCTCTTCTGATGTGTCAGGCACTTAGATAAGTAATGCATATGCATATTTATATTTAACTTTCAAGACAACTCTATGAGATAGAAACCTACCCCGTTTTAGAGAGGAACGCTAAAGTCACTTGCTCTGTGTTATGCAACTAGTGAGTGCTGGAGTCAATTCTATTTAGTCCAGAGACTTGCTCTTCAATACTATGTGAAACTACTTCTTTGCCTTCTTAATGTCTTCAAATGTAGTATTATTTAGCACAAATTCATAATCTTTGAAGTCTACGTCAACGCCATTTCCTTAATGTCTCCTCACAAAAATTTCCATTTAAGATATGTGAAGAAGGGCATTGTTGATTTCTCACATCTCCTGTTTTACTATCTGTATAAAATAACAGAAACCTAGTCTCTCCAAATCTTAAACAAAGTTCTCCGCCTCTTTGAAAACTAACATTTAAACTAACATTTATCTGCCTCCTACCTGGATGAAACTATGGTTTTCAGACGTCAGTTTCTTCCCTTGGTCTGTTTTTTTCAGTCGAAAGCAGAAGAGTTGAAGCTTATCTCCTTCTTCGCATTTTATATTATGACATATTCCTTTCCCCACTACGTCCATCTTTCCGGTACTATCCTGAATTTCATAGATAGTGTTCTTCTTATTCACAGTTTTCTGAAATAGAATATTAACATCCGTTTTATGAGTGTATAGTTACTACCACACATGTAAGAAAAACCCTTGAGTCAGATTTAAAAGAATAGGTAGCACAGCAACTGCTGATATAAAGATACATATAGCTTGGATTAGATCTCTCAGAAAGCTATTATTTTATTACTGTCTCTCCCCCCCCCCCCGCTTTTAGCCATTCCAGTCCTAGATGTTTTGCATGTTTTTTATTTTGCTCTCAAGTCACCTGTGTAAAGATCACTGTTATTTCTACTTTTATAATGTTTTAAAACCCTATATGTTTGAGTTGAAGTCCTTGTGGTGCAGTGGCCAAAAGCTTGGTTGTTAACCAAAAGGTTAGTAGTTTGAAACCACAGCTTCTCTGAGGGAGATAGAAGTGGCAGTCTTCTTTGTTAAGGTTTACACCCTCAGATGCCTCATGGAACAGTTCTACTGTGTCATACGGTGCAGCTATGAATCAGAATCAACACGATGGTTAGTGTTTTCTTTTTCTTTTTTCAGTCGTTGTTTGTGCCTGAGTTGCTTATAATATAAAGTTGGAAATACAGAATTTCTGAACTTGGGAATAGAAACCTATATACTTCTGTGAATTAGAATCTACTTGACTATCGTGGGTATAGTTCTATGATGGTCTCTGATCATTAGCTGTAAGTCTTTAGAAACTTGTAAGTCATTAAAACTATAACAAGAAGACATTAGAAAGTCATTTTAACTTTGAGAAATAATGAAACTACAAGAAATATGTCATAAACCCCTTCTCTAAATTGTTCTGTGTACCTGTAGCCTGTGTTATAGAAATACTAATCAAATTTTTATAGATTGGCCTTGATATGAGTATAACACAAAACAGCTCCTTTAACTTAAAAAACACTGTGTGAAAATGTAAAGAATATAACGCTTGCCATTTCAGTGTATTTCACACATATAGTTGAATAAAACTAATTATATCAATCACATTATACAACCATTACCAATATCTGTTGCCGAGTTTTCTGTCATCATTTAGGCAGCATAGAGTTTCCGTTTATGAGGATGGAACATTTGTCAGTTATCTCTTTAATTTTTACTTAATCAAATTACTATAAATTGGCCTTGGAGCACAAATAGGTCATATAAAATTTTTCTTAATTGGCTTTGAGACATAATCCTGCCATGCAGAGTCCCCTTAATCTCTAATATTAAAGAAAGAATGCTAGATGCAGTTTTTCTCCGATGCTGTAAAAGCAATAAAACATATTGAGGCACACTAAATATGAAAGCATCTTGCAAAGTTCATGTGAGAAAATTATATACAAACTCTGAATTTCTTCTCAGCTGTTGAGAGAAGGCAGAGGCAAAAAGTATTTCAGACTCCCTCTCTGAAAACTGAGCACATGCTAAGATACTGTCCACTGGAGCTGAGTTTTGACCTTAGCTATTGGGGTATCTCTTTTGAATTTGAGATGTGGTCAAGTCTTCCTCTTGAGATCACTTGTTAAAAGTAAATTCTTGAAGTCTGCAGATTTGGACTCAAATAACTGAACCAACATTGTAATTACTGATTCTCCAGTTACAAACCGATGTCTTAAGGTATTTCTTGTGTGCTTTGTCATGATGATTTTGCAATAAATTAAATGATTTTATTCATGACAGAGCTCAGTATTTTTTTTTTAAGATAAAATCTTAATAGGACAATATTTGTCTGGCAATTCTAGAATAACCAATCATCTTTCTATATTTTATTACTTCTACCTCTAATACTTCTACCTCAGCTAAACTTCCTAAAGTGCCTTGATGAATAAGAATCAGAAATCCTTGGTGGACTCCTTTGCTTCTTGTCTTTATGCATAAAATAATGAATACCTCTTACAACTGTTGATTGAGTACCTTATTAGGAATCTGAAATAATAATCGAGTTTCTTCTATCACGTTGAATCTTTTGTCTTCCTTTTCCACTTACTGAGTCCTTTCCAATACTTGCTCCCTTTTCAGACTCAGGTCTTTCACCTTGAATTGTACAGTTTCTTGGTGATAAAGGATATTGATAATTCATTGTAGGCAAAGCCAAGTGCCATCGAATCGGATCTGACTCATGGCAACCCTAGGGGCCAGGGTAGAAGTGACTCCCAGAGTTGCATTTATATATGTGGTACCTTTACATTGGCTTCCGTATAAAAAATAATCTTAGAAAATGAGGGAGTATTCCAGAAGAGAAGCCTAGTTGGGTTATGAAGCTGGGGTCCTATAAGCTATTAATTTGAATTAATAGCATAGTATATATGAATTTCTGGGCTCAAATAACTCATCTTAATTAGTCTTATGAGTTTATATAGAAACATATCAGTAAGTTTCTCTGAAATTACTTATTGTTATTAATTCTTTACATTTATAAATGGCAAGTTTAGAGTACGTAACTTCCTAAGTATCAAACAAATTCATACTTCTCAGTTGTTCATTATATTTTTTATGAAGGAGTATTATTTGGTCATATCAGAGGCCTGTTGACCGTGTTTGTTGTCTGGGCGTGTGCTGTTGATCATTTCTTACACACTGTCACAACCAAGTCTCCAAGGGCAATATTTTATTCAAAATGAAAATAAAATGATTATTGATACAGTTGAGATTAGAATCAAAGAGAAAATTGGTTAAGGCAGTCTTTGACTTATGACAGAGTTCTGTTCTCACAGTTAGTTCTGATGTAAACCAAATAACCTTTTTAAAAGTTTTGATTATTATTGCATCGTATTACCAACATCTTTATAAATCCGATCTCTCAACACCTGCAGATGAACTAAAAATAACATCAGCAAATTACATGTTGTAACACTGTATGTAGTACATATCACTAATAATGTGTATCAAAAAAAATAGCCAGTTGTAACTCAGATAAGCTGTAAGTCGAAGACTACCTGTATTTGTATATTAATCTGGATGTCTCTCAGTTCTTGATCACTGTGGCTGAGGCTAGACAATCATAGCTGATGAAATCTCAAGATTTGTCAATGAGTAGTTTTCCATATAACCTTGCAGAGTGGTATCTTGAGAAAGAGAGCAGTCCTACATAAAGACTTTACCTATCATCAGTCTTAGAAAGTCCTGATTCCTAATATTCTGTTAATTGACAAAGCTTCATTGAAGACTTTCAGATTCAAATGTTGGTACAGAAAATAGAATAAAACAATTTTAAGGACTTACCTTATGTAGTGTAAACAACCCATACACATTTCCTGAAGCTTGTTTGTGAAGAGTATCAATGTTGGGCGTTTCCTTTGCTTTTTCAGTAATGTGTTGTGAGACATCAATCTTTTGATCAGGACCAGCTTCAGATACAAAAGAGGCTTCGTTCACCTCCAAGATTCCTTTGTATTCAAAATAATTTGATATGGTAATAACTCTCTTTCTGGTGAATTTCTGCTTCAGTTTGGCATTGAAAACTTTCACTTGAAAGAATTTATTTTCAGTAACCACTGTGGCATGAAACATTGTACTTTTCCCCTTTTCTGTGGATTCATATTGAAATGGCTTTGTGGTACTGAGTACCATCACTGTCATTGGGTCCTTTTGGAGAACATTTCTTTTGGTAGCTGCCTGACATCTGGCCCGTGATCTCTCCTTCTGTGGAGGAAGGATACAGGAGAATAAAAAAATAATTCTGAGTAGCAATCTGTTCAGTCAGAGAATTCGGGCATAATATTGGGCTCTAAGAACTTTATTGACTCAACAGCAGTGGGTTTAATACCTTTACAGATGTGTTGAGCAGGGGACAAGCAACAGAGAGATTGCTAGGCAGTGAAGAAAAGGATATTTTGATCTAACAGTTAAAGGAAGCAATAGGGAAGACAATAGGTAAAGGAAAAATGGGAACCTTCTTTAAGCTGAAAGTAATCATAATAGCAACACAGAAGCAGTAGATTCTGACAGCATTATTGTGAAGTGACTTTCAGGAAATTTTAGAATAAAACAGCAAATTTGTAGTCATCTTCCTACCAACTTAAAGGGATAGAGGTTACAAAAATAGAGAAAATAAAACAGAATAGCATTGAAAACTGAAAATTGTGCCTGCCACATATCACACACACGAGAGTGAGTTATTAGTAGTGCTTGTTGTTCTTAGTTATTGTCAGGTTGGTTCCTACTCATAGTGACCACACGTGTGTGGAGCAGAAAAGGTCATTTTGAGAGTAAAAATGATAGTGTCTCTTCCTAACATGTAGCGTTTGCTATACAAATGGGAACACATGTAGGCAAATTCCCTTAATATCTCCTAATCCAACTATGCTGAGAATAAAGGCACTCCGAATGCCTTTTCATTCACCACCACATTTCTCAGTACCATAGTTCTAGAAATCAGTACACTAACAGAAAACAAGGGATCTGGGTGGTTTGTCTGTCATCTCCCTCCTCTGCACTGTCTTAGTTTCCTTGGATTATAGCAAAATACTTTAACTGGAAGTGAGGTTGTTTAACCTATAAGAGGAAGTGCTAGAGGCAATGCTGGACGACAGCCTTCAGAGTCACACATGTAGGGAGCCACGCTAATCTCCACATACCAGCAGGCAAGGATTAGAGTGCTTGGACCTGGACTATTACAGACAGCTGCCACGTATGGGTGACTAAACTTTGGTCTGACTTCTCAATATGATTCACCATACCATATGCAAATTAACCTGTAACAATAGACTCAGATGTGGCAATAACAACAGTAATATCAGGATGCAACCTGAAGTGAATACAAGACGCACATGAAAGAAGTTATACAACTACTTAGAGAAACACGATAGAACAGTAAGGGGCACAAGGAGTACAAGTACTATTATATTCATTGAAGGGATAGTTATAAATTAGGGGATATTGGAAAGTTAATCTTACTAAGTTATTTTTTCTCAGTAAACATCCATACAGTTGAGTTTATTACATCAGTAACATAATTATTTCTATCTCTATAAACTTGGCAGCATAGTCTTAGTAAGTTAAATAGATAAAATAAGTTACAGGGTATTCCTTTTGTTTGATACTATTTAAAAAATATACATACATTTACAGAGGAGAAACTCTGAGAGGGTGTACAGATACAGGTGGTATGACACAAATGGTGAAATATTAGGTAACTTAAATTGAATTTCTTGTAGTTTCAGTGGCTATCTGTATTTCTTACTTTTTCTAAAATAATCATGTGTTGCTTGTGTAAAAGGAATGAAAAAAATAGAGCACAAACTTTCTGATGTTACAGGTTTGCTGTCCTATCATTATCCATCCATTTTATTGTGAGGCAATGAAAAATAACACACTCACATCTAGAATAATGTTCATCATATTTTAAATTTTTTATGAGACTATCACTGATGCTTAAGAAATGTAGTAAATGGCTAAACACTTCAATTTTGAGAGAAAATAATTTAATAAATGTTACTAGAAGCAGGCATTTATAAATTGCAGATGATGATGATGACAATTTTCATTTCTAAGTGTCTGTTTATAGTCATTCTTCTACCAGTATTCCCTTCCTCATAAATTCTGTTCCTCACTCTCACACCATTTATTTTGTTCGATTTTACATTCTTCGGTCTAAAGGTTGCTATTTGTTGGACCCAATTTGACAACAGTGGATTTGGTTTGGTTTAGGCCTCAATTTAGTTATCACTTACTTGAGTGGCTTAGATGACCCTGATTTGTCCTTCATCTGGGGCACTGATTCATAACTTAGTACTTGGCTTTTATTATTTAACTGAGTAAATGTATATGTATTAAGAGCTTCCTATGAAGTAGGAAGTAACCCTCATGTTTCAGTGTCAAGAGCTTGGCTGCTAACCAAAAGGTAGGCAGTTCAAACTCCCCAACTGCCCCTTGGGAAACCTAAGGGGCAGATCTACTCTGTCTTATTTGGTCAATATGAGTCAAAATTGACTCAAAAGCAATGAATGAAACAGACAGTAAGGCAAGTGCTTGGATATACTGGTTTATAGGGCTATCAGGTCAGCTTTCCACTTGGAACTTGGAATCAGGTAAGGAAGAAAATCATTATTTAACTATCACATAGGTAAATGCTAGAGAAGAAAAAAACGAGGCTTTTCCAAAGTGAATTCTACCAAGCTTTCATCTCATCTCAGTGAGGTGTCTGGTAGATTTTTCTGAGGACAGTTACTACTATTAAAGTCCAGAGGGTGGATAGTCTTGGCCAAGTTTTAAGTTTCCAGGTAGAGGAAACATGATGCGTGAAAACTTTGAAGAACGGAGTGAAGAGTGTTTAAGGAGCATTGATAGATGAGTGAACAAAAGGAAGCAGTGTGAAAGACACTCATGTAGTTGACCATGGGCACACTGCTTTGTGTACCTACATTGTTGTGGATGCCACATCTCTCTCCTCCCTCCTGAGATAACACAGGACAGAAAAATTATTGAGTTAGGAAGTAATGTCAAGTTCATTAAGTATCTCTTGTGGAAACCAAAGATAAAAATAGAGTAAATAATTAGTATATACAAGTGATTAATTCATTAGTATAAAGTAGTATATGATACAGATATTTCAAGATATGGTTCTTATATTTCAGGTTAAAGAAAACAGGAAAGGAGAACAGGAAGAAATACCTCATGTGAGGACATAGAGGACGGAGTTGCCGAGGTCTGGGGAGATGAGAGTTGACCCAAGGCTGCATATGTATTGGCTGCTGAAGGACAGGGAGGCTGGCTGTGCTCCTGAGACACCTTATTCCTTTTGATTCCAGAATTCTCCTTGGTTGTGCTTTTCTTTTTCTGAAAATAATTTTGTTTTTACTAGTAATCTTCTCAGAAAATAACTAAAACAGTTTTCTGAAAATAATTTTGTTTTCACTGTTGATCATCTCAGTAAATAACTAAAACAGAACACATTTTAATTATCATGTAGTAAACCAAAACAGAAGAATATGCTTTGCATTTCACAAGTTGAAAGAGCTGAAGAAAAAGCCTCGAGTTGCAATAGTGAAGGATTCTACATGGAAAATAATACACAACTCAAGGACTTGGTGATGCAGAGTGATCAAATACTGGATGCACTCTATGGTTCTATACATAAGGAAGGAGAGTGGGTGGAGAGGAGGGGAAAGGAGACTGTTGGGAGGATGAGACATGTATGGAGCAGAGAGGAATAGTGTGCTATCACCGGACAGGGAGAGCAGTGGAAGCTGCATATAGGTGGGCATGTAAATTTATACGGGAATGTACATTTTCCATCAGTCATATTAAATAAAAAAAAAAAGATGGAAAGAATACATAGAGTCATCATATCGTAAAGAACTGTTCAATGTTCAGCCGTTTCAAGATGTAGTATATGATCCTGATAGTACTGAAAGAAGCTGCATTGAAAGCATTAGCAAAAAACAAGGCTCCAGTAATTGAAGGAATATCAACTGAAATGTTTCAACAAACGGATGCAGCACTGAAAGTTCTCATTTGCCTATGCCAAGAAATTTGGAACACAGCTACCTGGCCAACTGACTAGAAGAGATTCATATTTTATGCCAGTTTCCAAGAAAGGTGGTCCAACTGAATGATGAAATTTCTGAACTTTATAATTGACATCACATGCGAGTAAAATTTCACTCAATTCAAAAGTTACTGTGACAGTATATTGACAGGAAATTGCCAGAATTTCAAGCCAAATTCAGAAGAGGACATGGAACCAGAAACATCATTGCTGACATTAGATAAATGTTGGCTGAAATCAGGAAATATCAGAAAGATGTTTATCTGTGTTTCACTGACTGCAAAGATATTCAAGTCTCTGGAAGATAACAAATTATGGACAACATTGCAGAGAGTGGGAATTTCACAACACTTAATTGTGCTTATGAAGAATCTGTATATGGATTAAGAAGCAGTTGTATAAACAGAACAGTGGGATACTGCATGGTTTAAAGTTAGGAAAGTGTGCATCAGGGTTGTGTTCTTTCACCTTACCTTTACAATCTGTATACAGAGCAAGTAATCCAAGAAACAGAAATGTCTGAAGAAGAAAGAGGCATCAGGATTGGAGGAAGACTCATTAGCAAACCTGCCTTATAAAAATGATACAACCCTGTTTGCTGGAAGTGAATAGGATTTGAAATACTTACTGATGAAGATCAAAGACCACAGCTTGAGTAAGGATTGCACCTCAGCATAAAGAAAACAAAGATCCTTATAACTGGACCACTGAGCAATACCATGATAAACAGAGAAAGGATTGAAGTTGTCAAGGATTTTGTTTGCCTTGGTTTCACAATCACTACCCCTGGAAGCAGCAGTCAAGAAATCAAAACACACATTACACTGGAAAAATCTGCTGCAAAGGACCTCTTAAAAGTATTGAAAAGTAAAGACGTCGGTTGAAGACTAAGGTGTGTCAGACCCAAGCCGTGGTACTTTGAATCGTATCACATGCATGCAAAACTGGACAATAAATAAGGAAGACAGAGGAATTGATAACTTTTAATTGTACCACTGGAGAAGAATATTAAATATACCATGATCTGCCAAAAGAACAAAAAGATCTGTTCCAGAAGAAGTACAACTAGAGAGTTCCTTGGAAGCAAAAACACTGAGACGCATCTCATATACTTTGGACATGTTGTCAGGAAGGATTAGTCCCCGGAGAAGGACATCATTCTTGGTAGAGTGGAGGGTCAGCGAAGAAGAGGAAGACTCTCAACAAGATGAATTGATACAGTGGCTGCAACAATGAGTTTAGGCATAAAGTGATTGTGGGCATGGGGCAAGACCTGGCAGTGTTTTGTTCTGTTGTGCATAGGGTCTCTGTGAATTAGAACCAACTTGATGGCACCTAGCAACAACAAAAACAAGTAGGCATACTAGTACCTCCATATATTTTCCTGGGGATTTTGAAAGAATGCTTCCTAGCCCTTGGCCAGGTATAAGAATTGGGCCCAGATGGATTCACTAAACTAAGGGAAAAGCTACACACATTGGTTCTCTAAGACCTCTATGGTGGGATACAACTGACATGGAAAAGGAAATACAGGTTAGTGTATGTGAGTATGAACAAGCATCTTTCTAATCTGTTTCTTACATTAACAAATCCCTGTTAAAAGGAGTGATGGTATCGTATTTGCGTCATAGTGATCTACATTTCTCGTGAGCATAATTAAGTGTCCTTGAATACCCATTCTCTGTAATGTTAGCCATAATTTGCTAAGATCCACACAATTGAATGTCCTTGTGTAGTCAACAAAACATAGTTAAACATCTTTCTGATATTTTCTGCTTTCAGCCAGGATTTGTCTGATGTAAGCAATGATTTCTCTCATTCCATATCCTTCTGAATTTAGCTTGTACTGCTGCTGCTACATCTGAACTGTTTGCAGTAAAACTGTACTTGCATGTGATGTTAATGGTATTGTTCAACAATTCCATATTCTGTTGAATCATTTTTCTTGGGGATGTGCACAAATATGGATCTATTCCAGTTGGTTTGCCAGAAAGCTACCTTCCAAATTTCTTGACATAGGCAAGTGAGCACTTCCAGTACTGCATTCATTTATTGAAACATCTCAGTTGTTACTACTTTAATTCCCAGAGCTTTTATTTTTTTGTCATTCCCTTCAGTGAAGCTTGGCCTTCTTCTTTCATTGGTTCTTGATCATATGCTACTTCCTGAAATGGTTGAATATCAACCAATTATTTTCCATACAGTGACTTTGTGTATTCCTTCCATGTTCTTTTGATACCTCCTGCTTCGTTCAGTATCTTCCCCTTAGAATTCTCCAGTACTGCAACTCAAAGCTTCAATTTTTTCCTTCAGTTATTTCAGCTTGTGAAATGCTGAGAGTGTTCTTCCCTTTTGATTTTATAACTCTGGTCTATGCACATTTCATTATAATACTTTGTTTTTTTCTTATTCAACCACCATTTGAAATTTTCTGATACGCTCTTCTACTTCACCATTTCTTATGTTCCCTTTAGCTACTCTGTGTTCAAGAACAAGCTCCAGAGTCTCTTCTGATATCCATTTTGGTTTCTCTTTTTATCCTGTCTTTTCAATTATTTTTGCTTTCTTCGTGTGTCGTGTTCTTGATATAACCACACAATTTGTCTGGTCTTAAGTCATTTGTGTTAAATGTGTGAAGTCTATTCTTGAACGGTCTCAGAATCAGGTGGAATACACTCAAGATAATATTTTGACACTTGTGGATTTGTTTTAATTTTCCTCATCTTCGACTTGAACTTGCAGATGAGTAAATAATGATCTGTTGTGTAGTTGGCTCTTAGCCTTGAACTAAGAGATAACATTGAACTTTTCCATATCTCTTTCCTCCTATTTAGTTCCTTTGACAATTTGACAATTTCCATTGATATTGGTGTCATTTACATTGCTGAAAAAAAAAGTGTTTCTAATGAATAGGTCATTGTTCTTGCACAATTCTATCTTCTGCTCTCCATTATCATTTCCATCACCAAGACTAGTATTTTGTAGCTACTGATGCTGTATCATTCCACCTTTCACATTCCTATCACCGTTAATGAACAATGCACTTGGAGTGCATGTTTGATCATTTTCAGACTTCAGGATTTGTTAAAGATATTTTGTTTCTTTATCTTTGGCATTAGCATTAAGTGCCTGAACTTGAATAACAGTTGTATTAACTTGTTTCCCTTGTAAATTTATAGACATTATTCTATCACTGGTAGCACTGCATTTCATTATAGATATTGAAATCATCTTGTCATGTTCAGCATAGAAGACCATATCATTATCCAACTCAAAGTGGCCAGTGCAGTGCATTTCAGCTCACTAATGACTAGGATATCAAACTTTATGCTTTCTATATAGCTTTTGAAAACTTTCAGTTTTCTATTTTTTTAGCATTATATATATATATTTTTTATTTAACATAACTGAAAATGTGCATTCACGTATAAATTTACATGCCCACCTATATGCAGCTTCCACTGCTCTCCCTTTCCAGTGACTGCACACTATTCCCCTCTGCTCCATACGTCTCTCATCCTCCCAACAGCCTCCTTTCCCCTCCTCTCCGTCCACTCCCCTTCCTCCAGCCAGAGGTAAGCAAGATGATATCCTATAGATGTACAGAACCATAAAGTGCTTCCAATATATAGTCACTCTGCATTGCCAAGTCCAATCCATTCCTGTCCAAAGAGTGGACCTTTGTTGTAATTTATGGGAAAGGGCTGTATCAGGGCTGGGGGCCATGCTCTCAGAGGAACCCCAAAGCCGCTGGACCATCAATTGAGGTCTTTTAGTGGAGATCTCATGATGCACCCCAGTGAGACTCCTCTCTGCGAGCTCCATCGTGGCTATCACTGGTGGTGGCCGGGCACCATCCGGTTCTTCTGGTCCCAAGTCGATGTAGGCACCCACTCTTGTGGGTCTCTCTGTCTTCTCGATTGTCTTTACCGCATGTCATTTTGTTCCTCGGTGAGCATCCGTTCCTGCTGAGTTGGGACCATTTGCTGTGTCCTCGGATGGCAGCTTGGCAGCTTTTAAGACCCCAGACGCCACTCACCAATGTGGGGTGCAGAGAGCTCTCTTAGCAAAATGCTAGTTGTGCCAATTGGCCTGGAATTCACCTAAGAGCATGGTCCCCTGCCCCCCACCCTAGCTACTCTATCCTTCCAGTATTAAGATGGAAGGAGTACTCAAGTTATGCTGAAGTCCACTTAATGTTGTTCTTGTTTCTCATGTGTGCTACTACCGCTTTCTCCCAACTAGATTTCTAGTAACTATCTAAACTAAGCCCCCCCCCGCCGCCTTGCAGCTGTCAAAGAGTCTTTTCTTCTATACACAAGTCTGTTTTTGGGATCTTATCGTAGAGGTATCATACAATATTTGTCCCTTTGTCGCTGACTACTTTCACTCAACATAATGTCTTCCAGTTGAAACCAGGTTAGGAGATGTTTCCTGGAATCATCGTTATTCTTTATCATTGTGTAGTGCTCCATTGAGTATATGTACCATAGTTTACCTATCCATTCTTCTATTGTTGGGCATCTGGGTTGATTCCATCTTTTTGCTATCGTGGACTGTGCTGTGGTAAACATTCTGGTGCATGTGTCCGTTGGTGTGAAAGGCCTTGAATCTGTAGGATATATTCCAAGTAGTGGAATTACTGGGTCAAATTGTATATCAATATCCATTTTTTTAAGGAAGTGCCAGATTGCCTTCCAAAGAGGCTGGACCATTTTGCAACCCCACCAACAGTGTAGGAGGTTGCACTTTCTCCACAGCCTCTCCAACATTTGTTGTTTTGTGTTTTCTGGATTACGGCCAATCTTGCTGGGGTGACATGGTATCTCATTGTTGTCTTGATTTGAATTTCTTTAATAACTAAAGATCGTGAACATGTCTGCATGTGTTTTTTGGCTGCCTGGATCTCCTCTTTAGGAAAACTTCCAATTTTCTTGATCCATTCTTTGTATATTCTACAGTCTGACTGCTAGTATTGGCAGCTGCTTCTTTTCATTTTGAGTCATACCACATCAGATAGTGAAGGTCCCAAAAGCTTTACTCCATCAACATCATTATGGTTGATTCTACTTTAAGGAGGCAGTTCTTCCACAGCTGTATTTTGAGTAGCTTCAGCATTATATCAGACAATATTCTGTTTCCACTGGTCAATTTTTTCAGAAGTAGATTACCAGGTCCTTTTTCCTAATCTGTTTTAGATTGGAAGCTCTGATGAAACCTATCAACCGTCGGTGACCCTACTGTTATTTGAAATACTGGTGCCATAGCTTCCAGCACCCCAGCAACATGCAACCCACAAGAGTATGTCCAACTGACATAGGAATGGTGGCAATTTTTGAACAGAACAAGAGGATACAGCGTAGTTTCAAATAAGAAATAGTGTACTTCATGGTATATATTTCATCATGCTTATTCAATCTGTACATTAAGCAATCTGTACAAACCTGCACTAAATGAATAAGAAAGTATTATCATGATGGAAGGAAGACTAACAACCTGAAATATGGAGATGACACAATCTTGCTTGCTGAAAGTGAACAGGAAATGAAACACTTACTAATGAAGATCATAGGCTGCAGCTTTTGGTATGAATTACCCTTCAGCATAAAGAAAACAAAAATCCTGACAACTGGACTAATAAGCAACACCATGATAAATATAGAAAACATTGAAGTCGTCAAGGATTTATTTCATTTTACTTGAATCAACAATCAATGCCCATCAAAGTAGAAGTCATAAAACCAAATTATGTATTGTATTGGACAAATCTGCTGCAAGAGACCTCTTTAAAGTTCTAAAAAGCAACGACGACACTTGAGAATGAAGGCACACTTAATCTAATCCATTATATTTTCAATCACTTAATATGCATGCAAACGCTGAATAAAAAATAAGACTGAACAAGAATTCATACCTTTGAATTATTATGTTGATGAGGAATATTGAATGTATCACGAACTACCAGAAGAACAAACAAATGTGTCTTGGAAGAAGTACAGACAGAATGCTCGATAGAAGTGAGGATACTGAGACTTCATTTTACATACTTTGGAGAAGAAAGCCATGCTTTGTAAAGTAGAAGGTCAGCAAAAAATAGGAAGATCCCCAATGAGACGGATTGACACAGTATCTGCAGTAGTGGGTGCAAACAGGGAAATTGTGAGGATTGTTCAGGACTGGGCACTGTTTGGTTCTGTCTTACATAGGCTCAATATGAGTCAAAACTGACTCGACGCCTAGCAACAGCAATTTACGTGACGTTTTATTAAAGTGCTTAGCTCACTGTCTAGTACAAAGGTGACAGTCAATAATTACTCAATTTACAAACCACAGCTTGTTAGGAAATCACTGAGGAGCCACTGGGAAAATTTATGAAAGAGCTGTAAAAGAAGGTTCTTCAGTAGGTCTACAAATTTAATTCTCTTCTTCAGTCTTACCTGGCCTTCAGGGGTCTCCTCTGCTTTTTTAGATGTAAGAGCTTTACTTGGCGTGGGCACAAGTATAGCCACACTGGTGGCTTCCTTCTTTCTGTTTTTCACTGGAGTGTCTCTCTTTTGCTTGTTTTTCTTTTCAACTGGTACAAAAAGGAGGACACAATGGACACAGAAAGCTGATTCAACTGGTGTAACTTCAAGAAATCTATTTCCTCTCATTCTCTGCTTGTGGATCTAAGTTTACCTTTGTTTATTTTTACTGCATTAGCCCAGCCTGCCGAGAGGGGAACAATAGTCCTAAAACAGGATATACCATGACTCATGCGTCCTCAGAAGTTTCCTCCAGTTCCCTGTGCCATGAGCATGCCCAATCCATCCTCTAAACTGCCACACACCTCAGTCAAAAACCATTTCCAACACTGTTCTCTTATTATTAGCTTTAAAAATCTAAGAAATTTTTAATGCTCACTGGTGGATTCTCTTCTATAAGAGATCTGTTTGGAGTAAAGAACCAGTGGAAGGAAACACGATCTGTATTCATGAGGTAACAAACTGAAGATAGTGACATCTGACTATTAAATTTTTTTTGTTTGTTCTGTTTTACTCAGGGAATTTACTAGACAGGAATGCCTTCCCATCTCTGAGAGGTAGATTTTCAAGTAACTACTGCTTCATCTCTGTCACTGTGAGGATAATAGTCTTAAAGGAGTGTGGACATTCATTGATTAAATTTAACTACTGTAAAGAGAAACCAGAATATCTGCTAGTTTGGTTTGTTATTTTCTGACCTTTCTAATGTTCTGGAGGCCTCAGCTTCTCATTAGTTTCCTCTGCCTGTTATTCTTTATCTGCTCCACGAAAGTCCTCCAAAATACATCACTCTCCACTATAGGAAAGGAATGTTCTAAGTTATCATCTTGTCAGAAGCTGAGGTTCCACTGTTGGTACAGCTATTGATTCCTATGTCAGAAAACAGATGCACCCCCTATGACCAAGCGAGTTTCTCGTCAAGGTTGTAACAAGTGTGAAGAAGGTTAGGGTAAGTGAGTCTGGCTTATTACCTTTTAGCTTTTCTTGTTTTAGAGTTTCAGCAAGATCTTTAAGGTTTTCAATATCTTCAAATAATTCAATTAGAGTGTCCAAACAGGCAGCACCTTGGAACTTTTCTTCCATCAAGTCAGCGATCTGAATTCTATCATATTCATACTGTGTTTTTTTATTCAGCTGCAAATCATTGGCTAGCAAAGATTTAATCATGTTAAACTGATATTCATTGATGGCCTGTAGTCCTTTCAGTAGAACAATTTTCTTATATTCATTCACCATCTTTTAAGTTACCGTTAAGCCTAGCAGAGAAAAAATGACATGTAGAGTTACACAATTATGCACAGATTTTTAAAGAATGGACATGTCTATACGAGTCAGTGCTCAGAGCAAAATGTTGTCAACAGGTGTGTGTGAGGAACAGAAACTGTAATCATCAGTTTTGTCACTGTAGAATGTGGGTTGATAACTTCTGTGTTAGGAAATTCTAAAAAAAGTGATTTCTTACTCTGATGGGGAAATCCTGGTGGCTTAGTGTGGTTAAGTGCTAGGGCTGCTAACTAAAATACCAGCAGTCTGAATCTGCCAGGCACTCCTTGAAACTCTACAAGGGAAGTTCTACTTTGTCCTATGGGGTTGATATGATTCAGAATTGACTCAATGACAGTGGGTTTTTGGTACCCTAGTGGTGTAGTCACTAAATGCTACAATTGCTAATCCAAAGGTCAACAGTTCAAGTCCACCAGGTGGTCTTTGGAAATGCTGTAGAGGACTTCCACCCTGTCCTATAGGTTGATTATGAGTCAGAATCGATGTGAAGGTTATAGATTTGTTGTTTTGGGTTTTATTAATGACAGCTGTGTTGGGTCATGGGTGAGTGTGGCAGAAGGAGATCTGGAAATATGTAATTTAAAGAGTGCTTAGAGTATGAGTTATGTATTGTCAAAGCCCCAGTCTTCTTTTCCCTTTCTCTGTCGGATATGTTAATCTGGCCTTGAGTCTCTGCCCACTGGTGTCTGTATCTTCCCACAGCCACTAAGAATGAGGAGGCAAAAATGAAAATAGGCCCCATGGTCTCACTTTATACAAATACCCTTCTGACACGTATTGCCTTTCCATTCTGCTGTACCTACCCCTAGCTTCTTGACTTTTCTGGATTCTATATGCTTTAGCATCCTCTGTCCTGTGGGGTTGAACTGTTTCCCTTTAGTGTTCAGTGTCCATAGTAACATCACGTTACTGGATTTCTACCTGTTTGCTCATGCAGGGTCACAAAATTTCATATGGATTGTTTTAGTATTTGATTATTATCCTTGTGAATGCAACTTCTATAAGTAGCTTTTTAAAAAAAATATACAACTAGTTAACCTTCTAAAAAGCAGTAGTTCTACTCCACTTGAAAGTCTTCCACAGGTTTCCATTTTCTTTGGAAACAAATCTTACATGGCTTGAAAACCTCTGAATAATTGACCTCCTATTTACTTCTTTCCATTATTTGTATTTAAGCTTCAGGATTATGTAGCACACCCAGATTTTCTAGTTTTCTGTCTTGAACGTACTTCCTGCCTTTGTTCTAGGAACGTAGATCTAGAAAGTGCACGCTCTACACTAAATCAGTCAAGTCCAATTTATAAATTCTGCCAGGGTGTACACATATGCATATATCCTCAGCCTGTTTCCAGTCATATGAGAACAGTTCTATTTCATATTTTTACACATACTGTCTTAAATTCTGAATATAATTGAGGCCTGGTAACACAGTGGTTAAGATAGCATGCAAAAAAATCATTATTTGTGAAAAATGACTCATATCAATTTAGTCTTTTTGCTCAGCATTTTCCCTCAATGACTGACTCAAGAAGTAAAATATGAGTGTTAAGAACTTAGGCTTTTGAATTTAGAAGACCAGTCTTCTCAAACCTAACAGTTTGGTTATACAGTGAAACAGACACAAACAGAAAATAAATTAGTAATTTGTTAAAACTAGATGAAAACTCTGTGCAAGGAGATAAAATGGAGTTAGGAGATAGAATATGTAAACTGAAATGTAAGAAATGTCTGAATGCAGTGAAAGTATCAACATTTACACACTACTAGTTGTAGGAGGGGAGCAAACCAAAATGAAAAGCAGAAAATATTTGAAGAAATAATGGAATAAACTTTTTTGGAAATAAAGTAATGTGGACACCCTCACATCAAGCCACTAGAGTGTCAAATTGGAAAGTGAAGGAAAAAATTCATACTAGAACATAAAGTGACAAAGCAGAAGAATACCAAAGAGAAAAGAAAAACTTGCAAGCTTCCAGAGACAAAGAACTGATCACCTGCAGAGAGAAGCAAGACAGCAATGTAAACACTTGTCATCTCCAATTCCCTTTGAACAAATGAAGAAAAAAGCAATCTAAAACTAATGAAACTGATGATCTTGGAACTTTAGTCATCAATTAAAGGGCTAGAGTATCAAAGGGAGCACTGAATCAAGAAAAGAGTATCAGATGAATGGTAGAAGTACTCCCTACTAGCAGAGTCTTGTTGTAGTTCGGCTGTAGCTGCAATACCCATGTGGGCTTCTAGTGTTAGAATTGCATTTTCATGCTCACCTGGTGGGAAATTTCTAGTGGGCAGTTAGAGACAGCTGATCATTCCAAACAGCATGGCCAGTAGTGGAGGAGTATAGCTGGTGTTACTGAAGAGGTATAAAACCAAACCAATACAGTCAGCATCTCCAATATGTAGTAAAGAGTGGACTACACCAAGTGCTAACCTCAAGTTTGACATTGAAATGTCATGTCTAGCAACTCCTATCCAAAAATCTCAGAGGTGAAACAAATGATGGCCACTGCCTCTGGGTAAGGAGATCAACAGAGAAAGGATAAGAGGAGGTGCACTAGATAGAGTCTGGAATGGAAGGAGAGTACTACAGTCTACAATAATTTAAAATAAAAATAATAAACGGACATTAACATAGGCAGAGAGGATAAAACAATCACTAGAGAATGGGAACAATCTAATAGCTTAATGTCCTGATTACAGGAGACAGTGACAAAGCCTATGAAAAGTCAGGAAACAATAATCCATGTAAAAGATCCAAATAAGAGGATGATATCATCCACGAAAAGGGACAGATAGTGAAATCACTTGAAGAAGACTTTAAAACAACAGTATTAAGTTTTCTCCACGTGTTGAAGGAAATTACTGAAAAGAATTAAAGAAAATCTTGAGAACACAAGAACAAAGCAAGAATTTCATTAAAGAAATAAAATTTTAAAAAATAATAAGAATCTGTGACAGCACACATTATAAAAAAGATCAATATTAACTGGACTTGAACGTATCATGATTACTGCTCCCACCTTAACCCAATATTGCAAGGACAGAGTAGCTGGGACAGGAGTCTAGGGACCATGATCTCAGAGGAAATCAAAGCCAACTGGCACAACTAGCCTTTTGCTAAGGGAGCCTTCTCCACCCCACATTGGTGAGTGGCATCTGGCATCTGGGGTCTTAAAAACTATCAAACTGCCATCTGAAGGTACAGGAAATGGTCTCAACTCAGCAGGAATGGATGATCAACAAGGACCAACATGACATGAGGGAAAGAAAACCCAGAACACAGAGAGACCCGCGTGAGTGGGTGACTACATGGACTTGTGACTGGAAGAATCAGATGGTGCCCAGCCTCCACCACTGATAACCGTGATGGAGATCACAAAGTTGAGTCTCACCAGTAACACAAGAATGAAAAAGAGGTGCACCCTGAGATTTCCACTAAAAGGCCACAATTGATGGTCGAGGGCCCTCAGAGTTCCCCTGGGAGCATGGCCCTTGGCTCTGATGCTGCCCCTGTCTATAAATCATAATGGAGGTCAACTCTTCAGACAGGAGTGGATTGGACTTGGCAACACAGAGCGACCGTATCATGTGTGCACTTTATGATTCTGTGCATCTATAGGATGTCTTCCTGCTGACCTCTTACTGGAGGCAGGGGAGTGGGTGGAGAGGAGGATATAGGAGACTGTCGGGAGGATAAGACATGTATGGAGCAGAGAAGAAGAGTGTGCTGTCACCGGGCGGGGATAGCAGTGGGGGCTGTATATAGGTGGGCATGCAAATTTGTATGGGAATGTGCATTTTCACTCAGTCATAATAAACTAAGCCAGCCAAACCACTAAACTAAAATAGTAAGAGCTGTAAAGTATAATAATAGGAATGTATAACTCTCTGGAAGGACTAAGCAGCAGATCTCAAGTGGCATAATAAGAGTTAGAAAAACTGAAGATAGCTATAGACTTATTTTTGTACTTTAGATTTTTGACCTTTATCAGATATATGCATAAACTCGTTTAAATATATGAACTCCTTAGATTAACTCAATAATTCATATGAATTCATAAAAGTGAAGACACTGAATCAGTGATCAAAATTTCCCAACAAAGAAAAGTTCTGGGCCAGATGACTTCACTGGGAAATTCTAACAAAGATTTATAGAAGTTACCCCAATTCTACTTATTATTTTTTCTTCAAAATAGAAGTAGGAACACATCCTTATACATTCTATGAGGTGAACATTAATACCAAAGCCAAACATAGACATCAAATGAAAAACAAAAAAAATTCTACCAGTCAATATACTTAATGAATACAGATGCAAAAACATTAAACAAAATACTAGCTAATAAGACTTCAAAGATACATTAAAAGGATCATACATCATGATCAAATGGAATTTATTGCAAGAATAAATGTCATTTAACTTTAAAAATATCAGTCAATAATAGAATAAATGAGAAAAAAACACATATGATCATCTCAATGTATACAGGTAGCCCTTTAACACGTTCTTTCATGATAAAAACTCTAAAGGAGACAGAAATAGAAGAGAAATTCCTCATTGTAATAAAAGGCATATATGAAAAACTCATAAGTAACATCATATTCAGGAACAAGACAAGAGTGTCTTTCTCAACATTGCTATTCAACCTTGTTCTGAAATTCCTAGCTAGAATAATTAGGCTAATAAACATATTAGACTAATATAGTTGAATGACAGATGATAGACATAGATGATAGACAGATAGCTAGCTAGATGATAGATAGATAGATGATAGATAGATAGATAGATGATAGATAGATGATAGATAGATAGATGATAGATAGATGGATAGATAGATAGATGATAGATAGATGATAGATAGATAGATGATAGATAGATGGATAGATAGATGGATAGACAGATGGATAGACAGATGGATAGATAGATAGTATCCAAATCAGGCAGGAATAAGTTTACCCATTTTTGCAAATGACATAATTATGTACATAAGAACCCCACAAAGCTATCAGAATTAATACATGAATTCAGCAAAGTGGCCATGTACAAGGTCAACACATAAAAGTCAGTTAGGTTTCTATACATTAATGAGCAAACAGAAAAGGAAAAGAAATTTGCTAACAAAATTTATTAGTAGAATATAACCTGATCTTACGTGGCAAGAGGCTAAGTATATCCACTTTTAAATCCCATTTTGGTGTGTATGTTTATATGCTTTGCTGCAGAAATATTAAAGCACATAATCTGTAATAAACTATACTCTTTTGTTGTTTGTATTAAATAGATTTTTTTGAGGTCACATAGTGGAACCTGGGTGGCTGAAGCCATTTGCTATCAGGCGCTAACCTAAAGGTCGGCAATTTGAATCTGTGTAGCAGATCTGAAGTAGACAAGTCTTTCCAAACTGTTTTGGTAAGGATTATAGCCAAGAATATGTTAAGGAGTAGTTCTACTCTGTGACACATGGGGTCTCAAAATATAGGGCCTACTCGACAGTAGGTAACAACAAGGTAGCAGACAATAGTCAACATATAGCAACCATAAGGACACTCAGAGGGGGCTAAATGCTTCGTGAGAAAAATTTTCAAATTGAATTTGAGAAAAAAAGAAAAAACCCTACTTATATGCTATTGACAAAAGATTATTTAAAGTTGAAAAACATAGTTGCAAAAAGTTTTCTGATGCAAAGTGTAGTTTAAAGAAATACATTTACCTATAGCAATGTAGGAAACACTCGTGAGAGAATGGTTAAGTGCTATAACTGCTAACCAAAAGGATGGCATACAAATCCTCCAGGCACTTCTTGGGAACTCTGGAATAGCTCTATTCTCTCCTGTAGAGTCTCTATGAGTTGGAATCAGTTTGACAGAAATGGGTTTGTATTAATGCAGGAGTCCCAGTGGAACAGTGCTTATGAGTTTGGCTGCTAATAAAAAAGTTAGCAGTTTAAATCCAACAGTCACTTCTTGGAAACCTTGTGGGGCAGTTCTACTGTATCCTAGAGTCCCTATGAGTTGGAATCAGCTTGATGCAATAGGTCTGGTGTTTTGGCTGTCAGTGTAATTTTACCCTTAAGGCAAAAACTTGCATCAAATTAAAGCTTTAGTACACAGTGATAAAACTGTCATGTTCCAGGAAAATATACAACAGTTATAATTATCTATTGCATAATAATAAATATGGTATCTATTATTATTTTATACTCCTTTATATTATTACAGTACACATTACATAGTATATTTCTCTCTGTATACTTATCAAGGGTCGCCACGAGTCAGAAAAGACTTAAAGGCAACTAACCACATAACAATATACATGCATATACTCACGTGTGTGTAATAAACTTATTTATATTAAAATTTCTTATAGTAGAAATTGAAAGAACTACAACTAAAGCTGACAAAATCATAATTATAGTATGAGATGTCAGTGTATCTCAATTGCGGAACAAATGAAAGAAAAGAATCTGTAAATACCTGGAAGTCTGATGAACACAGTTAACCAATCTGAATGACAAGCTTTATCTAACGTTGAGAAAATTCTCACATGTAAATGGTACATTCCTCTGACCCATGCATGAAATATTTTTATGCTAGGCTCCACAGAAAATCCGAGGCATTCCAAAAGGTAGGCATAAATTTAACTTACTCCACCTACCTCTTTCTTCCACCATTTGTCCCTCAGTTTTAAATACCGTGGTGCCTGCATGCTCCTTTGCTACTGAAAACTATGCCACTGGTATTTCAAATGTCAGTAGGGTTACCCATGGTAAACAGGAAGACCACCAGATGGCTGGACATTGTCTCGCACACTTTCTGTATATTATCAGGAGGGACCATTCCCTGAAGAAGGATATTATGCTTGGTAAAGAAGAGATCAGTGAAAAAAAAGGAAGAAGCTCAGGGAAATGAAACAACAGGGTGGACTGAATGATAGCATTATTGTGAGGATGACACAAGACTGGGCAGTGTTTCACTCCATTGTACACAGGTCACTATGAAACAGAGTTGACTGGATGGCACTTAACAAAAACAACAACGACACTCCCTGTCCCACAAGCTCTCACCTAAAATATTTATCTATGGTTTTGAAGAAAGCAGAGATAATCTTTCAAGGACTGAAATGGAATCTCTCACATCAGGTTTAGAATAGAGCTAAATACAATTTACACATACTTTTGAAAACATTAAGATACCATGTATTTGAATAATTTTGTTTGTCAAACTGAGAATCTCATTTCTATGTGTATACATTCTTGTTTTCACATTTTTAAGATTAAGGCAATTCCGTATCTTGCAGGCTTATATCCAGATTTATTTTTTTAACTAATGTATTTTGATACCTTTTGTAAAAGTATTATCATGCATTTCTCATGTCATTCTGTTGGCTTTTATCTGAATCTTCACCATAGCCACCAAGTTTCTTCATACCCTGGAGGCAAGAACACCAAAGCCCTCCTCTGAATACCTGCTCACGTCAACAGAAGCCGAATCATTAATTTTAAAATTAAAATTAATTTTCTTTAATCAGAAAGCATTTCCATTTGTTTAGGCCTCAGTTTTGCTGGAGTAAATGATATCTTACAATCACCTAGGAAAGTGAAAAATGAGAATCAAGCTACTGCTGCTTTCACTTCTGGCTAGATCTGCTGTAAGCAGTTTGTTTCCCTTTCTTAGCAACTACAAAACAAATTCTCCCCTTGTAATCTTGTGGTTACCAACTAGGTACAAATTACTTTCTATTGAAATCTCCACAGGACTCACCTGAGTTGAAACTTCTTCCACGGTGGTTTATATCTTTAGACTATCTTCAGAAGAACAGAAAACAATGTTTAAGAGTACAAAGTGAATCAGGAAATCTCTGCAAAGATTTGAACTGCAGCTACAACCTTGTGAAAGGCTAAGAAAATGAAGTATTTTGAAAAGACACTAAGGAAAAATGACACTGATTAGAGTCACTTAAAAACTTGTCTAGTGCTTCCTGTCTCATAATTTGTTATTACTCAAATAGAAATAGAAGTTATGCTTCTATAGAAACACTTGGAGACTCCTCCCATAAAGTCTTAGGTTTCAGTTTCCTGAGGAAGAGAAACTGAACAAGTTCTTCATACAAATGCTTCAGTCACAATGAAAAATTAGAACAAAATTGTCTCCTAACTTTTTTGTTATTGCTGTTTTTATAGAAATCTGTCTGCATTTAAAAGCAATTCCAGCATTAGAACTTTCTTATCCAGCTGACTTACATGAGGATCAGTAGAAACTAAAGCACCTTAAAGGAGGCTCAACTACGAAAGGGCAAATAGGGTCAGCTAATGAGCTCACCCTTCTTCCCTTCTTTCCTGTTTACAGAACAGCAGAGGGAAGTGAAATTCTGAGAAAAGCTACTGATTTCTGCCAGTACTTGACTGTAGTTCTTTAATAGAGGCATGTTGACTGTGAAGTTCTCTGTGGTTCCAATAGTAGGTGACACATTCATCTAGTTATCAATAGCACTCATATATGGTGTATAATAAAAGCAAACATGACAATATGTAAATCCTTTGAAAGTATTTGAAAATGAGTTGTGTATTAGTGGCCCTCTTGACTGTGACTAGGAATCACTACTTCTATGATTCAAGTTCATTAGTGATTACTTTCTGAAATATTCACAGATAACCCCAAGTCTGTAATGAGTTCATTTCATGAAAACAATGAAACCTGACAAATTCTATAAGAACACTGAGCTTTTACAAGAGTTAAGAGCCTAATAATCGCTCTTATTTATTTTATAATAAGGACAATTGGTGTACTCTGGAGACCTGTAACCTTGAGATGTCAAATAAATAGCATGAATTGGTGGATGATATTGTGGTAACTCATTAAGTGATCTGCAAGAAGGACAAAGCCATGACTAAAAAAACCAGTTAAATTTGGTAGATAATCTGAGGTATTCTGAAGGGAATGGAAACACAGTCTTGGTTAATCCAAGCTACAGTTACGGAAGAGAGAGTCAAAGTCTAGCTTTAGAAACCATCTGAATAATTCCATCACAGATGCTTGAGTGACTGCTACAAAAACTTATGGGTGTTTACCATTTTATTTTCCATATGCTACTGTGATGCTTAAGTGGATGCATTGAGCTGGTCTTAAAGTAAAGATAGAAATGGACATTAGGGAAGATCCGAAAGAACCTCAATCCAGAGTTTAGAGGGTAGGAGACACACGGCAGGAATGGTCATGATTCAGGTCATGCCACATTCACTATTTAGAAACTAATTTGTGAGATCCATATGAGTCAGAATCCACTTGACAGCAACCTGTAACAAAAGCATTTGTTACCATTAAGTTGATTCTGACTCACAGTGACTCCGTAGGACAGAGTAGAACTGCCACAAAGAGTTTCCAGGGAGCACCTGGTGGATTTGATGCTGCCCTTTGGTTAGCAGCCATAGCACTCACCCCCTATGCTGCCAGGGTTTCCTTGATGGCATTAGGTGATTTATAACTTATGTGGACTGGAGTGATCCACTCTGTTGGTATTCCAGCAGAAAAATATAAATTTCTATCCCAAATGAAGGTAATCAAGAACTGTGCTCCCCAAAGTGTATGACTGTGCTTTCCCTGACATAAAGACATAATTTTTAAGGCTGGATTACGCAGTCCTTGTAGTCTGCCACAGACAACTGGAATCTTTCAGATTTTAACCTCATCCAGATGCCATCTAGGACATTGCTATTGCCTGAAATTTTATACATTTTTTTCTCTTTTTTAAAGGAGGGTAGTGTCCTTAAAGTAACATTACTTGACCTGCTACAGTTTCATCAATAAAAGCCCATTTTTATCACTCATAAGCTCAATTCGTCAAAATTTTTGCCACATCTTACAATCATTTATATAATTCATGAAATGTCACTTGTTGATAAGAGGTGGATGAGAGAATTGTTTGTAGGATCCACTGCTAGACTGTGGTTTCCTGACTAAAGCAGCCTATAATCAGAATTGTCATGTAGTTCCTCCCTTAATGTAATGTCTTTAGCTTTTAGTTTCCTAAAGCAGAGACACTGAACAGGTTCCTTGTGTAAATATTTGAGTCACAATGAAAAATCAGAACAAAGTTATTCCTTAACATATATATATATATATCTTTTGTTATAGAAGTCTATATTTGAAAGAACTACCAGTGTCTGAAATTTCTTATCCAACTGGCTTACATTAGGGTCCTCAAGAACAGACTTATAATCCTGAGTTATATGAAAACAAATATAAAGCATAACACTATTATATAATTAAAAAACTAAATTACAGAGGTGACACCAAGATGGCAGACTAGTCAGAAGTCTCTTCTGAGATCCCTAACATGTAAGGCCTTGAAAAATAACTGACAGAAACAAAAAAGACATTCTAGAAGCACAAAGATGAGTAGAAATTTGTGAGATCAGACTGGGTGACAAAAAGAGGAACAACTACCTTTTTGAGAGGCTAATTGGCAGTGCAAAGCATCTTGCTTCTACTGTCTTGGTGGCAAAGAGGTGGCTGAGATGTGGAGGCAATCTTTCTCAGCATGGCTGGGGCTCACTGCCACAATGAATAGAGTCACCTAACTGCAGAGTGCCTCTTTCAACCTAAATGCTGATCCTGGGACAGCTGGGCCTGGGGAGCACAGCAGTGGCTGGGGGACAAGTGCATCAGTGTCTTTCCCCCCACCCTTCTCTGAGCTACACTGGAGGTGCAATTCTTGTGCACTACATGGTCCAGAAGTGAGATAGTATGTGTGTGCCCTGAGCTTTTCTTTGAGTTACAGAGGGAGAAACAAAGGGAAGCTCATAAGGAAACCTCCACTGAATCACCTGAACTATAGTTCAGAGCCTGGGATGAATTCCAATAATCATTTCAAGACAAGTACTTGTGATTTCTTGAGGCTCAATCCTTTCCTACATGCTGATTTGCCTCCTTATCCTTAACCTTTTCAACATACTTTCTGTGCTTTACAGAGGAAGCTAAATTCTGGTGCACTACTTGGGATGAAGTGGAACATCTTACTTGTGTGCTCTGAGCTTTGCTCTTGGTCACAAAGAAGAAAACAAAGGGAGAGGTATAAGACAAGCTCCACTGGCTCCTCTGAGCTACAGATTGCTATTCCTGAAGGCTCACAGAAAATGTTCAACTTCTGTGACTCAAACTTTTCCTGTACACTGACTATATTGTCTATACCCAGTCTTTTCCCCCTCCATTCTCTGCTATACACCTGACTCTGTGTTCTAGAGTACTACATGGGCCAGTAGCAGGGTATTTTATGTGTGTACCTAGAGGTTTTCTCCATGACCTGGGGAGGGGAAAACAAAGGAAGAGCTAGGTGGAGAATTCTACTGGCTCCCCTGATCCAGCAACTCATATTACATTTCTCAGTGTAGTCATCTCTCCAACCATTTAGTGATAGGACATCAGAATCATTAAGGGTCCAATAACCATTCTAGCTTAAAGGACTAGACTATTTCGATAGTCAAAATCAAATCAAAATACATACATACAAACGTCTATATGTGTATATCTTTGTATGTTAGATTGCAATAATCTAACAATTAAATCACAACAGATTTTGAGGGCTCAGAGACAAGGATCAATTTCTAAAGAAGCAGACCACCATAGCTCCAGAAAACTCCCAAAATAAAGAATCAAAAAATTTCCCTGATGAAGAAGCCTTTCTGAAATTATCAGTGGCAGAATGTGAAAGAATTATGTATACAACCCTTCTATATCTTAGGGTGGAGATTAAAGAAAATGTAGCAGATCAATATAAAAAATTTAAAAACTATCTAATCTAAGCCCTCCCCCCCCCTTTCTCCCTTTGCAGCCATCAAAGAGTCTTTCCTTCTATACATAAGTCTGTTTTTGAGTTCTCATCATAGAGGTCTTATACAATATTTGTCCTTTTGTCGCTGACTACTTTCAATCAACATAATGTCTTCACCGGGCAGGGGGAGTAGTGGAAGCTGCATATAGGTGGGCATGTAAATTTATATGGGAATGTATGTTTTCACTCAGTCATAATAAAAAAAATTTAAACAAGCTGTGTGAATTGTTAGAAAAACAATGATCTGAAATTCAGCAGATTAATAATAAAACCACAGAGTTAGACAATTCAATTGAAAGTCAAAGGAAAAGAACTGAGGAAATGAAATGCAGGATTAGCAAGACTGGAGATAAAGCAACTGACACCAGCATTTATGAGGAGAAATCAGATAAAAGGATCAAGAAAAATGAAGATTCAGGAGGGTTATGTGTGGAACTCTATCAACAGAAATAATTTATACATGACTGGAATACCAGAAGAAGGAGGGAGTGCAGAAAATACAGAGAGAATTGTTGCAGAGTTGCTGACAGAAAACATCTCTACCGTCGTGAAAGACACAAAGCTGTCTATTTAAGATACTCATTGAACTCCACAAAAAGTAGATCCCCAAAGAAAGATACCAAGGCATATTATAATCAAGCTTAACAAAATGAAACATAAAGAGAGCATCTTGAAAGCAGCTAGGCTTAAACTGAAACTGACTTACAAAGGAGAGTCCTTTAGACTGAGCTCCAATTATTCAGCTTAAACCACGTTGGCACAAAGGCAGTGGGATGACACATATAAACCAAAAGCCAAGCAAAAGTTACAAGAAATACTGAGGGAAACTCTTTGGTGAGAAAAATCAGTATTATCAGACATGTGCTCAAGGAAGCAATGCAGGACACTGCATCCTCAGTCTTACTTGGTTAGAGAAGTTACAAAGATCAATCACAGCTAACATATTTAAATTAGGAAAAAAGAGTTCCCAGAATCCAAATTATGACAACATTATACTAAAAAGAGGGACATATTAATGTGTTCATAGGTCTTTCAGATAGAGAGGAAGTCAAGACGGTGCAAAGAATTTAAAGACTGGTTTAAACTTAGAACACTGGGGGGAGGAATAGTGAGGTAGCTACAAAGTAAACTATCAATACTATGCACCCAAACAAGAAACACAATTTAGAAGTCTCAACAGATACAAACCAAACATTGAGAAGGATGAAAAAAATCCATAAGGAAAAATGACTCAGAACAGAGTATTAACTGGAACAAAGATACCGTGAACAACACACAAAGACACCAAAATGGTAGCACTAAATTCACACCTATCAGTAATTACACTGAATATAAATGAATTAAATACACCAATACAGAATCTGAGAGTAACAGGTTGGATCAAAAAAGACACGATGCATCTATACATTGCTTACAAGAAACATACCTTAGACTCAAAGACATGAACAAACTGAAAAATCAAAGGATGGAAAAATATATACCAAGCTAACAACATGTAAAGAAGAGCAGGAGTGGCAATATTAATCTCAAATAAAATAGACTTTAATGCAAAATCCACGATTGTAGATAAGGATGCTCACTATTTATTGCTTAAAAGTTCAATTCATAAGGAGGATAAAATATTAAATCATTTTTAAAACATCTAAAAAATGATAAATCATTGGCCAATCTCATGGAAGAAAAACAGGAGACAAAACAAATAACCCAAATAAGAAAGAGACAGGAGATGTCACAAGAGACCCAATTAAAATTAAAAGAATCATAACTGAATAGTATGAGAAACATTGTGTTGTAATAGATAGGAAAACCTAGAGGATACTGACAAATTTCTATCATCACATTAAGCACTGAAACTGTCACAAAAAGAAGTAGAACAATTTAATAAAACCATCACAAAAGAAGAGATTGAAAAAGCAATTAAAAAATAACAACCAAAAAAATTTCTGGCCCAGATGGCTTCACAGGAGAATTCTACCGGACTTTTAGCAAGGAGTTAATACTAATACTACTGAAGCTATTTCACAGTATAGAACAGGATGGAACACTCCCAGATTCATTCTATGAAGCCAGTGTAACCTTGATACCAAAGCTGGCTAAAGATAGCACAAAAAAAAGAGAAAATTGCAGACAAATAGCTCTCATGAACCTAAACGCAAAAATCCTCAACAAAATCCTAGCCAGTAGAATTCAACAATATATCAAAAAAATAATTCACCATGACCAACTAGGATTCTTACCACAGATGCAGGGTTGCTTCAGCTTCAGCAAGACATTTGTAGTCAACCACAAAAATAAAACAAAAGATAAAAGTCACTTGATTTTATCAATTGATGCAGAAAAAGCACTTGACAAAGTCCAACACCCATTCATGTTAAAAACTATCAGCAAAATAGAAATAGAAGGGAAATTCAGCATGATAAGGGACATCTACGCAAAATCAACCACCAACATCATCCTGAACAAAGACTGAAAGAATTCCCCCCAAGAGTGGGAACCAGACGTAGATGCCCATTGTCACCACTTTTATTCAACACTGTACTGGTGGTTCTAGCCTAAGGCAATCAGGCAAGGTAAAGAAAATCATCTGCACTGGTAAGGAAGAAGTAGAAGTATCTCTATTTGCAAAAAACACTAAACAATCCATAAAAAACCACTGGAACTAATATAAAAGTTCAGCAAAGTATCAGGAAATATGATAAATGTAAATAAATCACTAGGATTACTTTACACCAACAAACAGACCATCAAAAAAGAAATCAGGAAATCAATACTGTTTACAATATTACCCAAGAAGATAAAATACCCAGAAATAAATTTAACTAGAGATGTAAGAGACCTACACAAAGAAAATTTCAAGACCGTACTGCAAGAAACCAAAACAGACTTACGTAACTGGAGTAGCCTACCTTGCTCACGGACAGATAGGTTTAACATTGTGAAAATGTCTTTTTTACCCAAAGTGGTTTACACAGACAATGCAGTTTCAATACAAATTCCAATGCCATTTTTCAATGAGATGGAGAAAAATAAATAACCAACTTTGTTCAGAAAGGGAAGAAGCCCTAGATAAGCAAAGCACTACTGAAGAAGAGGCTCACAGTGGCAGGCTTCATACTACTCAACCTTAGAACATATTACACTGCCATGGTAGTCAAAATAACCTGGGTACTGGTACAAAAATGGATATATAGACCATTGAAACAGAATAGAGAATCCAGAAATAACACCACCTACCTATGAAAAGCTGATATTTGACAAAGACTTTGAAGTGGGGAAAAACAGACTTTTAACAATGGTATTGGCAAAATTGGATATCCATCTGCAAAAAACTTAAACAAGACCCACGTCTCACACCTTTAACAAGAACTAACTCAAAATGGATCAAAGACCTAAATATAAAATCTAAAACAATAAAAATTATAGAAGAAAAAAGAGGATCAACACTGTAACCACAATGGCAGATCCATGCTGCCTGTCTGCTAAGCCAATACTGAGACAGGAGGTAAGATGGTTAAATGAGGATATTTATTGAGTGTTGACACACAAGAGACAAGGGGAATCTTCCTCCAAAGCTGTATTTATAGGCTAAGTCTGGAGGTTATATAGGTTTATTAAGGGGGTGGGGGGAATGCTAGTTAATATTTTTCCTGTGCCCATACAAGTAATTCTTTCAATGTTGCAACAATATTCTTAGTGGGGGTCTGCACGGCTGCAACAAATTGGGTCTTGATAATCCTCCAAACTACCTAGTGAATCAGTTCAACAGTCTTAGAAAATAACTGAAAGGAGGTAAACAGAACAATTAATCGAGGCTGATAAAAGGAAAGAATAGCTGTGTGACTTATGAGCAGTACAAGGTGAATTCTTAGGGTGGGGAAAAGTGAGTTCCCAGGACTTAATGTTTATAACATGGTTGTCTTAACTACTGTTTGTAGCAAGACAGAGTCCGGCTGGCCAACAGCCTCCCTTTAAGCACTAGAAGCCCTAATATACAGCCTAAAAAGACTACAAAATATTACCAACAACATGCAAACAGCAGAAGAGAAAAGAGATGAATTGGAACTACTAAAAATCAAACTTTTATGATCATCCAAAGACTTTATCAAGACAGTGAAAAGAATGCCTACAGACTAGGAAAAAATATTTGGCAATCACATGTATGACTGATGTCTAATTTCCACTATTTACCAAGTACTGAAAAATATCAACAAGAAAAAGACAAATCAATTAAACAATGAGCAAAGGCTATGGATAGATACTTCACCAAAAAAGACATTCAAGCAGCCAAAATACACACAAGGAAATGATCACAATCATCATCTGTTAGAGAAATCCAAACCAAAACTACAATGAGATAATATGTCACCCCATTAAGGTTGGCAATAATCAAAAAACCACAAAACAATAGATGTTGGAGAGGATGTGGAGAGACTTGAACTCTTCTACACTGCTGGTGGGAATGTAAAGTGGTACAACCTCTTTGGAAAGCAATTCAGTGCTTTCTTAAAATGCTAGATATAGAAATGCCATGTGATTGAGCAATCCCACTCTCTGGAAGATATCCTACAGAAATAAGGGCTGTTTCATGAACAGATACAAGCACATGAATGTTTATTGCAGTACTGTCCACAATAGTATGAAGATGGAATTAACCTACTTGGCCATTGAAAGATGAATGGATAAACCAACTATGATATATATATATGCAATGGAATGCTATGCAATAATAAAAAGCAGTGCTGATTTTATGAAACATCTGATAGCCTGGAATCAATTGGAAGACATCATGATGAGTGAAATCAGTCAGCTGCAGAAGGATGAATACTGTATGAGGCTACTAGTAGAAGGAATTAAGAAAAGACTTACGGACAGAAGAAAATACTCCTTGATGATTACAAAGGTGGGGCAGGAGTGAGAGCGTTATTCATAGATTAGATAGTAGGAATCTAGTTAGTAGAAGGTAGGTCAGCATAACTGGATTACTATAAGCTTAAAGGTTTTCTAAATTCATCCCAGCATTTCAGTTGACAGAGAAAACAGATAAATGAGAACTACTAAAAATCAAACACGCTCATCGAAAGACTTTATCAAGGGAGTAAAAAGAATGCCTACAGCCTGGGAAAAGATATTTGGTGATCATATATCTGACTGATGTCTAGTTTCTATTATTTATAAGGTAGTGCAGAGGGCTTGGGACCATGTTTTCAGGGGACATTGAAGTCAATTGGCATAACTAGTCCTTTTCTAAGAGAATATTCTACACTACTGGTGAGCAGTGCCTGAAGTCTTAAAAGCCAGCAAGTTGCCATCTAAAGAACACTGATTGGTACCAGCCTACCTGGTCATCAAAGACATGAGGCAAAATGAGCCCAGGAGACAGAAGGAGCCTTCTGATTTAGAGACTACATCCACAGAAGAGAAGAACTAGGTTGGTGCCCAGCTACCACGGAAGACAGTCCTGATGGGGACTGCAATCTAGAGTCCCTGGTGTAGGTTGAGAGGAAAGGGAGTACAGATCTAGAACTCTGTTAAAAGTCTAGACTTGATGGTCTGACAATCTCAAAGATTCCCTGAGAACATGGCCCCTAGACTTGATGCCAGCACAGAGTTGAAACCAGGACTGAAGCCAACACTTCAAAGAATATACTGGACCTGGGGATACAGGCTGATTCAGTTGGTTGTGTGTACTTTATGGCTTAATATATATATGAGGTTGTCCTACTGATTTCTTTCCAGAGGGCAGAGGAGAGAGTAGAGAGAAGGAGACAAGTGTTGACTCAGTGGATACTGGAAACGAAGAGTGGAAAAGGAGTTTACAGTCACAGGGGGAGAAGGGCAGATAGAGCTTCAGAGAGTCAGATGCTGAAGATTTTACCTGGCAAACTGACTTAGACTGTAAACTTTCACCAAATCACAATAAAAAAATTAGACATATAAATGTCAGCTTACCACTGAAAGCAATACATGTACGTTAAGTGCTCAAGCAGTGGTAAGTTTGAATTCTAGATTTCATTTTCATTATCTTTGTGACATTTGGTAAGTTTTTTAACTTCAGTGACTCATTTCTCACATGTGAATTGACATTAAAAACAAGATACTCAAGGGTGTTGTATAAAAAGCTTATGTGATAATGGACATGAAACATAAAGGCTTTTGAGCTTAGCACACAGCAAATGGCCAGTGCAGAACATCATTATCATCACTGTTGTTTCATTGGGTCTATTCAGTGGTTTGTGTGTGTGGTTTATTCAGAAGATGTTTTGAATTTTATGCAGATTTTCAATAGAAAATATAGCTTGAGTTGTTATGTAAGGTACTTTATAAAAAACACCTCTTTAAATTCTATTTTTCCATGGAGCTTCCTGTACTATTGGTTTTCAAACTCAATTAAATTAAATTGTTCCATCACAACGGTAAAATTTCGGTGCCCAAAACACAATACTCGATTGAATAAAGTTTCTAAATAGCAATTAGCTTTTCTCACAATAATTTTTTTCTTCCCCTACTAATTTTGTTAGTATTATACACAAGTAGAATTTTATTGAAGATAATTCAAAAAGTTGGTTGCAGCAGTACATTGATAGGGAACTGCCAGAAATTCAAGCCAGATTCAGAAAAGGACGTAGAATGAGTATATTGCTGATGTTATGCACCTTGGCTGAAAGCAGAAGATATCAGAAAGCTGTTTACTTGGGTATTATTGACTATGCAAAGCATTTAACTATGTGGATAATAAAAAATTATAGATAGCATTGCAAAGAAAGGGAATTTTAGAACACTAATTGTGATTATGAAGAACCTATACACAGGCCAAAAGGTAGTCCTTCAAACAGAACAAAGAGATACTGCATAGTTTAAAACCAAGAAAGGTACGTGTTAGAGTTAGATCTTTTCACCACACTCAATCTCTTTGTTCAGCAAATAATCCTAGAAAGTGAACTATTTACAGATGAATGAGGTATCAGGATTGAGCAAAGATTCATTAACACCCTTCAGTATACAGATGACACATACTTTCTTGCTGAAGGCACTTACTGAAGATCAGAGATTATAGCCTTCAATATGCATTACATATCAATTTAAAGAACACAAAAATATTCTAAATTGGGCCTATAACCAACACCACAATAGAGAAAAGACTGCACTTGTGAAGTATTTCATTTTACTTGGATTTATAATCAACACACGTGAAAGCAGCAGTCAAAAAATTAAATGACAAACTGCACTGGGCGAATCAATGCAAAAGGCCTCTTCCAAGTACTAAAACACGAACTCCTTTGAGGACTTTGATGCAAGTCATAGCATTTTCAATTGCCTCTTAAGCATGGAAAGCTGGACAATGAATAAGGTAGACTAAGAAAGAAACGATGCCTTTGAATTATGTGTTTGGCAAAGAATATTGAATATACTGTGGACTGCCAGAAGAAGGAACAAATTTGCCCAGGATGAAATAGCTAGAGCGCTCCTTAGAAACAAGAATGGTAAAACACTGTCTCAGTACTTTGGACATGTTATCAGACAGGGCCAGTCCCTGAAGAAGGACACCATACTTGGTAAAGTGAGGACAGTGAAAGAGAAGAATTTCAACAAGGAGGATTGTCAGAGGGTCTGCAACAATGGGTTCAAGCGTAACAACAATGAGGATAGCCAAGGACCAGGCAGTGTTTTGTTCTGGTGTACATCAGGTCAATAAGAGTCTGAACCAGCTAGACTACATCTAACAACAGCATCTCTATTAAAAACCTGGGTTGTGGAAATGATTTATGATTTATCAGCTGCTAACCTAAATATTGGTGTTAGTCCCACTTACGAAAGAAAGCACCTTCATAAAAATAACCATGAAAAAAGTACCTTCATAAAAATAACCATAAAAATAACAATGAAGAGTTTGTCTGTAGGTTAATTCTACATCACAATAGATGTGGTTGCTATGAATCAGAACTGACTTGATGATAATGAGTTTGGCTTTTTCTTCCCCCTGCTATACCTGTTCGTCACTTAACTCATTTAGTGAAAATCTGCCAGAGATAACAAAAGAAATAATGATGTGCTTCTAATTTTAAGCCTAAAGCCATAATGAACCCAGTAGACAGAAGATTAGTTTGTAAGAACCCAAGATGTGCAAGTAAGGCTTTTCTGATCTCTTAGTGGGTCACAGAATGCTTTGGTTGACTTCTTGCAGTAGAGGCTATGTGCTGAAGAAGAAATGTCTGCATGGTCTGTATTCCTTTACGAGGCCTTGAAATTATGTAACCCTTTCCTGGTAAACCTGCATTCAGAGGAGTTTCAGGTACATCTGAATATTTCCTTGGATGTATGAAATCCCTGTGTGTGATAATCAGAGAGGTGGGATGTAAGAAATCACCACTGAGTCCCTTCTAATCTGTATTCACAGGAAAAGCAGAGTTGTCCTGAATTGTTCACTTATCTGACTGAGGTAGGAGAGGCTCCTGGGATGTGATGTGGATATGATCAGACAAAGGATCCACCATTACCTCCAGGGCCAAAATAACACATGGGTAAAACAAACGAATGAACGAACAAACAAACCCACTGCTGTCGAGTTGATTCCAACTCACAGTGAACCTATAGACAGAGTAGAACTGCTAACAGAGTTTCCAAGAAGTGTCTGGCTAATTTGAACTGCTGACCTTCTGGTTAACAGCTGTGGCACTTGACCACTATGATGCAAGGTTTTCCAAACAAGACAATAAGGATTCTTGGAACAAACAGCAAACAAAAACAAAAATTGATGACACTGTGGTGTCATAGTGATTAAGAGCTATGGCTGCTAAAAAAAGGTCGAATCTGGGCCCACAAGCACTCTTTAGAGCATTTCTTCTCTGCTCTGTAGGGCTGCTATGAGTCAGAATTGACTCAATGGCAAGGAGTTGGTTTAGTTTATGTATGAGAAGCCAGTCTTCAACTGATACATGTGGAGTGGTAGTGGTGGAGATTGCAACATGGGTCAGATATGCAGCTTTAGGCAAGAAATGATGGTTTACGCAGGAAATGATGGTTTGTATACTCTTACATTTGTCTTACCACTGACAACAAATATAAGTGGCTGGGACCTGTTGTAGTTGATCACAAGGTTCAGGTCACGGCAGAGCAGAAAGGAGGCTGAGACAAGATTTGATGTATAGAGAGGTCAGCTCCCTTTTCCCCATTTTCATTCTGATTAAGTGGGAGAGAGGAGCTTTACTTGGATTTTACTGTCTGATAGGAAACAAGAATGTACTTTTATTATGTCTGCAATAAGTACTATAAAGCTAAGTAAAGGGTCCTATGTGAACAAAGATGCGAAGACTTGAAGTACTCTAGGGGATGGAGCATCAAGGGAAACTGCCTGAGTTACAAATTTAGGTTGGTAGCTGAAGTGATTTGGGACGATGAAGATGCAGAAAGAAAGGATCTGAAGCAAAGGAAGTGATGTTTGTCAAAACGCTTGATGAGGAAAGGAACATGGTATATTATAAATAAATCCTGAAACATTGTCAGCGAGCAAGGTGAAAATTAGTGAAAGGAAACCAGTATGTAGGGGATGAATTCACTCCTGTTTTCATACCTGCCTGTCTAGCTTTTTCCTGTATTCTCCCTCTATACTTGGATCAACCCAAAACAGTAACAGTAACCAATAATTATGTCATGAAAATATACCCTGTAAATCGTATGACATTGGAGTCTGTTAGGATCTCAAAATTTACACTTGAAAATTAATAAAATATTTAATTAAAGTAATTGTATATCATAAATTATTAGCTGACAGGTTCTTTTGGAAATTCTGATCAGATATTTTATTATGAGACGAAGGAACAAGCACTAGGAATATGAGGATGATGTCTTACATGATAAACTCTTGGAAGGGATTGCTGGATAAATCAAAAGAATGAGTTCACCACTTGATTGGATGTATGGTGGTCACGAAATAAGGGGGGTAACAGCATCAGGTAAGGAGGGTAACAGGATCAGGTAAGGAGAGTAACAGCATCAGGTAAGGAGGGTAACAGCATCAGGTAAGGAGGGTAACAGGATCAGGTAAGGAGAGTAACAGCATCAGGTGAGGAGGATAACAACATCAAGTAAGGAGAGTAACAGCATCAGGTAAGGAGGATAACAACATCAGGTAAGGAGAGTAACAGCATCAGGTAAGGAGGATAACAACATCAGGTAAGGAGAGTAACAGCATCAGGTAAGGAGGATAACAGCATCAAGTAAAAAGGGAAAATATAGAGTGAGCAGCCCCACTTGTCTGTCGGTGGAGGTTGCTTCCTGCTGTGATGCTGGAAGCTATGCCACTGGTAGTTAAGCACCAGCAGAGTCACCCATGGCAGACAGGTTTCAGCTAAGCTTCCAGACTAAGACAGACTAAGAAGGACCCAGCAGTCTACCTCTGAGAAGAATTAGCCAGGAAAAAACTTACAAACAGCAGCAGAACATTGTCAGATATGGTGGTGGAGAGTGAGACCAGCATTGGAAGGCACTTGGAAGATGACTGGGGAAGAGCAACCTCCTCAAAGTAGAGTCAACATTAATGATGTGGTAGGAGTCAGGCCTTCAGGATCTTCCCTCACTGGTGTAGCACAACTCAAACTGAGAAGAAACAGCTTCAAACATCCGTTATTAATTGGAGCATGCAATGTATGAAGTGTGAATCCAAAAAACTTGAAATCATCAAAAACATCGATATCCTAGGAATTACTGAGCTGAAATGGACCAGTCTGGGCCATTTTGAATTGGATAATCACATGGTCTGCTATACTAGAATGAAAACTTGAAAGAGAATGATGCTGTGTTCACCACCAAAAAGAACATTTCAACATCTGTCCTGAAAGTATAATGCTGTCAGTGATAGGATAATATTCATACGCCTACAAGGAAGGCCAGTTAATATGGCTATTATTCAAATTTATGCACCAAACACTAAGGCCAAAGATGAAGAGATTGAAGATTTTTACCACCTTCTGCAGTCTGAAATTGATTGAACATGCAATCAGGATGCATTGATAATTACTGGTGACTGGAATGCAAAAGTTGGACACAAAGAAGAAGGATCAGTAGCTGGAAAATACAGCCTTGGTGATAGAAATAATGCCAGAGATCACAGGATAGAATTTTACAAGACTAATAACTTCGTCATTGTAAAGACCTTTTTTTATCAAAACAAATGGCAACGGTACACATCAAACTCACCAGACAAAATACACAGGAATGAAATCGACAACACCTGTGGAAAGTAATGATGGAAAAGCTCCATATCAGCAATCAGAACAAGACCAGCTGGTGACTGTGGCACAGATCTTCAATTGCTCATATGGAAATTCAAAGTGAAACAGAAGAAAGTTAGAACAAGTCCACAAGAGCCAGGGTATGACCCTGAGTATATCCTTCCTGAGTTTAAAGGCCATCTCAAGAACAGACTTGATGTGTTGGTCACTAATGACCGAAGACCAGAAACAAACTTGGAATGACATCTCAGATTTCATCCATGAATTGAGCAAGAGGTCATTAAAATGACAGGAAAGAAATAAAAGACCAATTAGAAATCAGAAGAGACTCTGAAACTTGCACTCGAATGTTGAGCTGATAAAACAATAAGAAGGAATGGTGAAGCAAAGGACCTAAACAGAAGATTTCAAAGGGTGGCTTGAGAAGATAAAAGAAAGTATTATAACGACATGTGAAAAGAGCTAGAAATGGAAAACTAGAAGGGAAGAACACATTCTGCATTTCTCAAACTGAAAGAATGAAAGAAAAAAATTCAAGCCTTGAGTTGTAATGGTGAAGGCTTCTAGAGGGAAACTGTTAAACGACTCAGGGAGCATCAAAAGAAGATGGGAGGAATACACAGAGTCATTATGCCAGAAAGAACTAGTCAATGTTCAGCCATGTGAAGAGGTAACATATGATCAGAAACTGATGGTACTGGAAGAAGAAGTTGAAGCTGTATTGAAGGCATTAGCCCCAAACAGTACTCCAGGAATTGCTGGACTATCAACTGAGATATTTCAACACACAGATGCAGCGCTGGAAGTGCCAAGAAATCTGGAGGACAGCTATCTGGTCAGCTGACTGGAAGAGATTCATATTTATACCCATTCCAGAGAAAAATGATCCAACCAAATACATAAATTATCCAAAAAAAAGTCATTGATATCACACACAAGCAAAATTTTGCTCAAGACTATTCAAAAGTGACTGCAACACTGTAATAGTATGCTGACAAGAAATTCAAGCCAGATTCAGAAGAGGATGTGAAACCAGGGACATCACTGCTGACTGAGATCAGATGGATCTTGGCTGAAAGCAAAGACTATCAGAAAGATGTTTACTTGTGTTTCAATGACTTTGCAAGGATATTTGAATGTGTTATGGCTAACGTTGCAGATAATGGGAATTCCAGAACACTTATTGTGCTCTTAAGGAATCTGTATATAGATTAAGAGGCAGTCATTTAAACAGAACAAGGGGACACCGCATGGTTTAAAGTTAGGAAAGGTGTGTGTCAGGTTTGTATCCTCTCGCTACATCTTCTCAATTTATATGTCGAACAAATAATCCGAGAAGCTGGATTTTATGAAGAAGAATGAGGCATCAGGGTCAGAAGACAACTCATTAACAACCTGTGTTATGCAGATGACACCATCTTACTTGCCTGAAGTGAAGGAGGTTTGAAATACTTACTGATGAAGATCAAAGACCACAGCCTTCAGTATAGACTGCACCTCAACCTCAGGAGAATAAAAATCCTCAAAACCAGACCAGTAAGTGACATCATGATAAATGGGGAAAGAATTGAGGTTGCCAAGGATTTCACTTTACCTGAGTCCACAATCAACATCCGTGGAAGCAACAGTCAAAAGACCTTGTGTCGGGAAAATCTGCTGCCAAAGACCTCTCTAGAGTATTGAAAAGTAAATGTCACCTTGAAGACTAAGGTGTGTCTGACCTTAGCCATGGTATTTTCAATCACATGATATGCATGCGAAAGCTGGACAATAAACAAAGAAGACTGAAGATGAATTGATGCTTCTGAATTGTGGTGTTGGAGAAGAATGTTGAATGTACCATGGACCGGCAAAGGAACAAACGGGTCTGTTCTAGAAGAAGTACAACCAGAGTGCTCCTTGGAAGTACAGATGGAAGACTGTGTCTTACATAATTTTAACATGTTGTTAGGAAGGATTAGTCCCTGGAGAAGCACAGCATGCTTAGTAAAGTGGAGGGTCAGTGAAAAAGAGGCAGACCCTCAACGAGATGGGTTGACACAGTGGCTGCAACGAAGGTCTTAAACATAAAAACAATCGTGGATGTGGAGCAAGACCGGGTAGTATTTTGCTCTGTTGTTCATATGGTCTCTATGAACTGACTTGATGGCGCCTAACAACAACAAGAAGTATGTTTTTTTTTTTTTTCACTTTCTGTGTTCCTGGAATGCATTCATCCTTTTGGAATAACAAGTTTTGATTATTTCATAATTCTTGTTCTGAAGACAAATATATGTGTATATAATCCTGGCAATTCAGTTCTTAACAGCTATGCCTACTATCCAAAAGGCACTTTTTGGAAACCCCTCAGAGAAGTTCTCTATTCTGTGGAGTTGACACGAGTCAGAATTGATTCCAGAGCAACAGGATTGGTTTCTCTTTCTCTGTGTGTATGCCTATATGTATATGTATATACACACATTCATATATATATTTACAGTTAATTTTTTCAAATGTGAGATGAAACATGATGGAAATTTTCTGTCTTTTATTAAGCAGAATCTTACACCTGTTGTTTTTTCCTATGGAAAGAGTGCAAATTCAGTCATTGTGATCACTTTTTCTACTTTCATTCCAGCCATTACAAACTTCTCTGGGAAAAATTCACTCTCGGAGAATGAAATTTACTGTAGTGTCAAGAAAATTATGTTTTATATCTGTTGCCAATTGGGCTAAGCCAACTTGGTCAAGCACATTCATGGAGATAAATAACCACCAGGTTTTGAGAAAAGTAAACCTCAGGACAAAGATGGCCACACTTTGGGACATTTGCCATGTAAACCTTTCTTCTCATCCGCTAAGTGCATGAAGAGATGTCCATCATCTCCTCTTTAGGCTCTACAAAGAAGCACATTTCTCTGTCGATTCGTGTGCTCTAATGAATACATTGTTAGGTATCAACCTCTCAAAATCAGACTTCCAGAGGCAGAGTGTTATACTGTTTCACACACATTAAGGAATTAGAAATTTCCAGATTTTCAACCATATTCTGAACTATTCATGATCTGGACTAGGAAATTACAAAAACCTATATTTTTATGCTATATTTAAAGAAGTGTGTAAACTTCTCTAAAATTCTTTTGCTTGACAATTTTGACTTAACTAATGAATGATGATTTCCAATTATCTTCATAGCAGGACAATTTGAAACAAGCTTTGCCACTTTTGGAAAGTGATGATCTAATTTATGAAGTGCCACTCACTGATAAAACACGGATGAGAGAACTGTATGAAGAACTTGCCTCTGGCCTATAGTTTCCTAATTAAAATACTCTGCGAAAATACCTATAAAGCTATTCCCCAATATAAGGCTTGCAGAAACTGGGTTGTGGAAAAATATCCTAAGCATAGCATTATCTACTCAAATTTAAGAAAAAAAATGAATTGCAGACATCTTGATATCTACACTATAACTGTATAATTAATATATTTACATCAACCTCTAAAGTTCTACAATTCTAGAAGTTTGAATTTGAAGCCTGGATGTAGCCATCAGTTTCTTTGGATCATTGGGGAAGATTTAAAACATTGAAAAACTCAGTTTTCTCACATGTAATGTGAAATTAAAAGTAGCATTTTAGAGAAAGTGTTGTTAAGAATAAAGATGATAATATACATACAGAAAAAAAAATTGAAGCCTAAGAACACACTATAAGGTGGCTATGAGTCGGAATCAACTTCATGGCCATGGCTTTTTGGGAACACACAATAAATAGCAAATGGAAATATAATTAGAGTGATTGTCATATTACTATGTCTATACAGAGTTTTGTACGTACATCACCAAATTTTTCATACTTTGTTACCTTACAGTTAATGGAAAATCTTACTAAAGATGTTATTGCAGGAACTCTAAAAAATGCTTCTCCATTCACTTGCAATAACTTTAGTCACAGTTAGCAATATCATGACACTGGCAGGAGATTCTTGAGCTATCGTATTTTCAGAAGCAGTAAATCTAAATTATTTCATCACAAAAGTGAAATTTGCATGGCTAATATTCAATTTTGGTTGAGAATATTTTTAATTTGCAAATGATTTTTCTTGCTCTCACAATAATTCTAATTCTGCTGCCATCTTTGTTCATGCTCCAAGCTATTATGTGGTCTATGCTTTAGGGACAAGCAAGGAAAAGATGGATATTTTGTTCTCGGTTTTGAATCCTAGAACATATACAACTGGAAGGAGTTTTTGTCAGAACTCTTGATGAGTGAGCTAGGCTTGTCTACTTGCCTAATGGGTCATAGAGAGAATGGTTTAGAGCTGTTTCATGATTTGTGTAAATACTATTTATGGAAACCCCACACCAACATGCTAGTGGAGGCATTTTAGAGAAGAATCTTCCCATTCACATCTACTAAAGTTGGCAGTGTCATCTTACTAACAGGACTTTCTTGATCTATCACCTTCACAAAATCACTTAAATCAAAGATTCTGTAATAAAGGTATAGTTTCAGAGCAATAACATAATCTTTGGCCTGATAATATTCTCAAATATCCACTGATTTTGGTCTCCATCACAGTGTTCCCTTCCTGCTATCATTCCTATTCATGATTGATACCACTCTGTACTCTCTGTTTTAGGAGAGACCAGAAAGATGATAACGAATGTGGTAACAGTATGCAAAGCTGAGAAATCACACTGAGTGGCATGGGAGGGAGAGACAATTCAGAAGCAGCTGGAAGTTGCCAAATCTGCTTCAGTGTGGGCTGTCACCCAGTAGACTAGAATTTCTGATGCAAGCATGGTATGATAAGCATTCTCATCAAGGATGCATTTTTCACATCAGGAGAGACTGTGCCTCAAATAGTCCACTCATGCCACCAAAATCTGAGAAAAGCAGCACTTGATCAGCAAAAGATAAGAAACTTATGTCTATACTACCACAGCCAAAGCCAAGTTCCGTCGACTCATAAGCACAGATCAAAAAACTCTTCTTTGAGAGGTGGAGCCAAGATGGCAGACTAGACGCACATCTTCTTAACCCCCTTTGAAAACTAAGACCTGGATTAATAAGCGAATGGAGCTTTCTGGACACCCAGAGAGCCCTAGGACACGGCATACAGCTCTCAGACTGGAATACATACCACTGAAGAAGAAACTTATTCTCTCTTGCTGAGCCCCACTCCTGCTAACTTGCCACTTGAGTGGACTGAAAATACTGGTGCTTTTAATTATTTTTTGATTTCTGTTGGCTGGTAGGTGGGGCATGGGCATGAACCAGCAGCTGCACTGATAGGCAGTGTTAAAGTGAACAGGATTTGCCGAAGTGGAGAGACAGTGTGTGGGATAGCCATGTTTTGAGAGCCTGGCAGGTGACTGAGGGCACCACTGACATTGTACACTCTCTTTTGGGAGCCGGCACTTGGCTGGCTCTGTAGATTCTGTTGTTTCACAGCAGTAGGGGCAGCCTGACTTGGAAGCCATTTTAGTCAGCCTGGAGGTGGAGCCACACAACCAGAGACCTCAGCAGGGGCTAGTTCACAGCCTGAGAGGCAGTGCCAGCCCGGGGATTGCTTTTCCCACAGGTAAGGCTGTGTTTAGCACACTGTTGCCTTATGCATAGCACCTGGCTGAGCATGGTAACAGGGCCATAGCCCCCATCTACTTTGAACTATATCACAGCATCTGTGGACAGCTGAAGAAGTGCTTCCATTGTCAGCCTGCCACATCTACAGCCTTTCTGATTTGGGAAGCTGTCAGATAGATTTTGGCTTTTTAAAATGAGACTGCCTGGAGAAATAACTGCTGAACAGCCTGACAGCATCTCTTCCAGCCTTTACGGACCCACATTATAGGGTCAGTTGATGGCCCCTCAGTGTTTCCATAAGTAGCAAGATATACTTCTCAGCCAGGAGGTGGAGACTGCCACACCAGACAGTCCTCTGAGGTCAGCTACTAGAGTACTCACAGGCAGCTGATGGTCAACTCCCTTTGCAGAACTATGCCTCAGTTCATGTTGAGGCAACACCAGAGATACTAAACAGCCTTTAGATGGTCTGAAGACAACAAACCATCACTTACCACTTAGAGAAACAGCCTATCATGGTTCTGGAAGACTCCCAAAATGAAGAATCAAAAACCCTCCCAGATGAAAAAGCCTTTCTGAAACTATCACAGGTTGTGTAAAAAGGAATTATATACAGAGCCCTCCTAGATGTTATACAAAATGCAGCAGAGTAAAATGAAAAATTAAAGAAGCTATTTGAACTGATGAAACATTAATGTTCTGAAATCTAGCAGATCAATAACAAAATTACAGAATTAGACAATTCAATTCAAAGCCAAAAGAGCCAAACTGAGGAACTAGAACTCAGACTCAGTGACCTTGAAGACAGAACAAGTGACAGCAGCATTTATGAGGAGAAATCAGAGAAAAGAAACAAGAAAAATGAAGAAGCATTAGGAAATATGTGGGACACTATTGAGAAAAATAATTTATGATTAACTAGAGTTCCTGAACAGGGAGAGATAGCTGAAAACACAGACAGTATTGTTGTTGAGTTGCTGGCAGAAAACTTCCCTGAAATTATGAAAGAAGAGAACATAGATATCCAAGACATGTATTAAATTTCACAAAAATTAGACTCCAAAATAAACCAGTGCATATTATAATCAAGCTTAATAAAATGAAACATAAGCAGAAGCTCTTAAAGGCAGTAAGACTCAAAGCAAAGTTAACATTCAGATGGCAGCCTTATAGGTTTTGTCTGACTTCTCAGCAAAAACAATGTGGGAAAGGAAGCAGTGGAATGACACATTCAAAGCCTTGAAGGAGAAAAACTTTAATCCCAGAACTATATACCCTGCAAAACTGTTTTACAAATATAAAGACGAAATTAAGACATTCACAGAGTGGACATGAATGGATTGGACTTGGCGATGCAGAGTGACCATGCATTGGATGCACTTTATGGCTCTATGCACCTATAGGATATCATCCTGCTGACCTCTGGAGGAAGGAGAGTGGGTGGAGAGGAGGGGAAAGGAGACTGTTGGGAGGATGAGACATGTACGGAGCAGAGAAGAATAGTGTGCTATCACTGGACAGGGAGAGCAGTGGAAGCTGCATATAGGTGGGTAAATTTATTTGGGATTGTACTTTTTCACTCAGTCAAAATAAAAAAAAAGACATTCACAGATAAGCAGAAGCTTAGAGACTTTGTAAAAACAAAACTCAAACTATAAACAATACTGAAAGAAGCTCTTTGCTTAGAAAAATAAAATGATTAAGTGGATATAAGGAGTCAGTGAAGCACACAACATCCAGAAACACACTCAATTAAGGAAAATACAAAACTCAATCAAAGCTACAATGTTAAAACAAAGGAACCAGTGATGATATCATGAAAACTATGTCACTATCACACTAAAAAGTGGGATATAGTACAATAATTATAGTCCTTTCAGATGGAGAGGATGTTAAAAGCATACACAGCAGTTAAAACAGGATTTAAACTTACAATATTAAGGGGGATAATATGGGTAGCAGCAAAGCAAAATACCAATGAAACATATCAAAACAACAAACATATTACAGGACTCTCAAGAAACATAAAACGAACACTGAAAAAGATGTAAAGTCAAAGCATAAAGAAGAATGACCGAGAACAAAATATGAAGAGCAAAATAGAAAACATCAATACAAAAATAAATATATCAAAATGACAGCACTAAACACATACATATCAAGGATTACACTTAATGTAAATGGACTGAATGCTCCAATAAAGAGACAACGAATGACATCTTAGATTGAAAGACGTGACCTGTCTACATGTTACTTACAAGAAACACACCTTTAAAGATATGAACAAACCGAAAAGTGAAGGATGGAATAATATATACCAAGCTAACAATATAAAAAGAAGAGCAGGTGGCAATATTAATCTCAAGTAAAATAGATTTTAATCTAAAATCCACCATCATGGACAAGGATGGTCACTATTTATTGATGAAAGGTTCAATACACAAGCAGACTTAACAATATTAAATATTTATGTACCTAATACTAGAACACAAAAATACATCGAAGAAACACTGACTACACTCAGAAAAGAGATAGATCACTCCACAATAATAGTGGGAGACTTCAGCACTCTACTCTCAATATTGGACAGATCGTCTAGAAAAAAGCTCAACAAAGACATAGAAGACCTTATTGCCACAATTAACCAACTAGACCTCATCAACATATATAGAACTTTCTATCCATCAGCGGACAACTACATGTTTTTCTCCAGTGCACAAGGAACATTCTCCAGAATAGACCATGTTTTAGGATATAAAGCAATTCTCAACAAAATCCACACTACTGAATTAATGCAAAGCATCTTTTCAGATCATAAAGCCATAAAAGTCGAAATCAGTAGCAGAAAAAACATAGATAGAAAGTGGAACTCATGGAAATTGAACAACATCTGGCTCAAAAACACATGGGTTATAGTAGAATTCAAGGGTGAAATAAAGAAATTTATGGATTCAAATGAGAATGAAAACACCTTCTAACAGAACCTATGAGATACAGCCACAGCAGTGCTCAGAGGTGAACCTACCTCTATAAATGCACACACCTGAAAGGAAGAAAGGACTCAAGTAAAAGAATGAATCTTTAGCTTGAAAGAGTAGAAAGAGGGCAGCAGAGGAACCCCTCAGGCATCAGAACAACAAAAAGACAATAAAGATTATAGCAGAAGTAAATGAATGAGAGAACTGAAGAACAATTGAAAAACCTGATAAAAACAAAAGCTGGGTTTTTGAAAAGATCAACAAAATTGACAAAACTTTGGTTAAACTTAGAAAAGAAAAACTGGAGACAGAACAAATAACCTGAATAAGAAATGAGATGAGAGATGTCCCAGTGGATACAACTGAAATCAAAAGCATTATAACAGAATACTATGAAAGACTGTACTCTAACAGATTTGAAAACCTAGAGGAAATGGACAAATTCCTAGCTTCATATCAAGTATCAAAATTATCACAAGGAGAAGCAGAACAACTTAATAAACCCATCGGAAAGGAAGAGATTGAAAAAGTCATGCAAAAAACTACCAAACAAAAAAAGCCCTGGCCCAGAAGGCTTCACTGCAGAATTCTACCAAGCTTTTGGAGAACAGTTATCTCCAACAGTACTGAGAATATTTCACAGCATAGAAAAGGATGGAATACTTTCAAATTCATTCTATGAAGCCAGAATAACTCTGATACCAAAGCTTGGGAAGATCCCACAAGAAAGGAAACTCACAGACTATTATCACACATGAACCTGGATGCAATAATCTTCAACAAAATCCTTGCCAATAGAATTCAACAACATATCAAAAAAATAATTCATCATGACCAAGTTTGTTTCATACAAGGGTTGCCAGACTGGTTCAACATCAGAAAAACAATTAATGTGGCCAACCACATAAATAACACATAGGTTAAGAATCACCTGTTTTGGTCAATTGATGCAGAAAGGACATTTGAGAAAGTCTACCACCCACCCATTCATGTTAAAAACTCTCAGCAAAACAGGAATAGAAGGCAAATTTCTCAACACAATAAGGGGCATCTATGCATGCCAACCACTTAAACTATCCAGAATGGAGAGAGACTGAAAGAATTTCCATCGAGAACAGGAACTAGACAACGATGGCCACTTTCACCTTTCTGTTTAACTTGTAATAGAAGTTCTGGCCAGTGCGATTAAACAAGACAAAGAAAAAACGGCATCCACAACGGCAAGTAAGAAGTAAAAATCTCCCTATTTGCAGATGATGTTTGTATACACAGAGAATCCTTCAGAATCCGTAAGTAAACTACTCAAACTAAGAATTTGGCAAAGTATGAGGATACAAGATAAACATAATCAAATCAGTATAAATCCTTTATACCAACAAAGAGATCTTCAAGAAGAAATCACCAAATCAATGCCATTTACTATAGCCCTCAAGAAGATAAAATACCTAGGACTAAATCTAGCTAGAGAAATAAGAGACTCATACAAAGAGAACAAGACCTTATTGCAAGAAACTAAGAGAGACTTACATAAATGGAGAAACCTACCCTGTTCAGGGGCAGGAAGATTTAACATTGTGAAAATGTCTATTTTACCCAAAGCAGCCTACGTACACAATGCAATCCCAATAAAAATTCCAGTGGCATTTTTTAATGAGATGGAGACACAAATCACCAACTTTGCTTGGAAAGGGAAAAAACCCTGGATAAGCAGAACACTACTAAAGAAGAAGAACACACTAGGAGGCTTCCCACTACCTGACCTTAAAACCTATTTGCCTACCACCGTAGTCAAAACAGCCTGGTACTGGTACAAAAAGAGACTTACAGACAAATGGAACAGAGTTGACATCCCAGAGATGCCACCATCCTCTTACGAACAGTTGATTTTCAACAAAGTCCCTAAGATTGTAAAGTTGGAAAACACAGTCTCCTTAACAACCGGTGCTGGCGAAACCAATATCCATCTGCAAGAAAATTGAAATAAGACCCATATCGCACACATTATGCAAAAACCAACTCAAAATGGGTCAAAGACCTAAATGTCAAACCTAAAACTTTAAAGACCATACAAGAAAAAATAGGGTCAACAACGGAAGTTTTAATACACAGCTTAGACTTCAAAATATGACAAATAAAGCACGATCTTCAGAAGAGAAAATTAGTGAATGGGAACTACTAAGAATCAAACACTTTGCGCATCCAAAGACTTTATCAAAAGATTAAAAGACCACCTAGACAATGAGAAAAACTATCTGTCAACTACATGTTGCACCAATTTCTAATCTCCTAAATCCTTGTAAGGCACTGCAAAATGTCAGCAAGAAATAGGTAAATAACCCAATTCAGTGATGGTCAAAGGAGATGGCGAGACACTTCAATAAAGAGGACATCCAGGCAGCCAAAACACACATAAGGAAATGCTCACAATTATTAGCTATTAAAGAAATCTACATCAAAATGACAACAAAAATAGCACATACTGGAGAGGCTGTGGAAACATTGGAACCCTCCTACTCTGCTGGTGGGATTGCAACATGGTACAACCTCTTTGGCAAGCAATCTGGTGCTTCCTTAAAAAGATGGAAATAGATATACCAGTTGATCCAGTGATCCCACTGCTTGAAATATATCCTACAGAAGAAAGAGCAGTCACAGGAGCAGATATACGCACATGGATGTTTATTGCAGTACAGTCCACAATAGCAAAAAGTTGGAATCAACCCAGATGCACAACAACAGATGAATGGATAAACAAATGATGGTATATATACTCAGTGGAACAATATGCAATGATAAAGAAGAGTGATGATTTTCGGAAGCATCTCATAACCTGGTTTCAATCGGAAGACATTATGTTGAGTGAAATCAGTCAGTGGCACAAGGACAAATATTGTTTAAGACCCCTACTATAAGGACTTAAAAACAGACTCATGTACAGAAGAAAAGACTCTTTGACAGTTTCAACAGAAGGGAGGAAGGGAGTAAGGGAGTAATGGAGATGGCTGGTTGTAGACTAGATAGTTGATAGAAATTTGGTTGGGTCAAAGCAGTGACAGCACATATTAGAAAGAAGATCAACTCAACTGGACTTCAACATAAACTGAAAACTCTTCTAATCTTAACCCAATATTGCAAGAACAGAGTACCAGGAGCAGGGGTCCAAGGACCACGCTTTCAGGGGACATCTAAGTCAAGTGGCAAAACTAGCCTATTGTTAAGGCAGTCATCTGCACCTCATACTGATGAGTGGCGTCTGGGGTCTTAAAAGCTAGGAAGCTGCCATCTGAGGTCCACCAAATGGTCCTAATTCAGCTGGAACAGATGAGCACCAAAGACAACAATGACAGGAGGTAAAAAGGACCCAGAAGACAGAAAGACCCATGTGAATGGGTGACTATATCAACATGTGACCAGAAGAACCTGTTGATATGTGGCCACCAACAATGACAGCTGTGATGAGGCTCACCATGTTGAGTCCCAGTGGCAACATGAGAAAAAAAAAGAGGAGCACTGTAAGAACTCCACTAAATGAACACAATTGATTGTCTGAAGTTTTGGGAGTTTACGTGGAAGCATGGCCCCTAGATCTGATGCTGCCCCTGGTTATAAATCACTACTGGGGCAGCTCTTCAGACAAGAATGAAATGGCCTCGGTGGCACAGAGTGACGATATTGTGTGCACTTTATGATTCTATGCATCTATAGGATGCCATCCTACTGGGCTCTTACTAGAGGTGAGTAGAGAGTGTGGAGAGGAGGGGACCCCAATTGTTAAGACATATGACATGTGTAGAACAGAAAGGAGGAGTCTGCTGTCACTGGGCAAGAAGAACAGAAGGAGCTGCAGATAGGTGGGCATGCAAATTTAAATTGGACTGTACACTTTCACTCAACAGCAATTAAAAAAAAACCGCAGTGTGATACCATCTCATCCCAATAAGGTTGGCCATAATCCAAAAACACAAAACGACAAGTGCTGAAGAGGCTGTGGAGAAATTGGAACACTCTTACACTGCTAGTGGGATTGCAAAATGGTACAACCTCTTTAGAAAGCAATCTCATACTTCCTTGAAAAGCTGGAAATAGACATACCATTTGTTATGAACTGCATTGTGTCCCCCCAGAAATGTATGTATTGATTTGACTTGGCTATGAGTCCCAATATGTTGTAATTCCCCCTATGTGTTGTGAATCCTGCCTCTGTGATATTGATGATGAAGAATGAGCAGCGGTTGTGCTAGTAAGGCAGGACTAAAGTCACCAGCTGTGGGATATAAGGGAGAGAAGTGAGCATAGAGAGTTGTGAACCTCACACCATCAAGAAAGCAACAGCAGGAGAAGAGCATGCGCTTCAGACCTGAGGTTCCTAAACCAGGGTGCTCCCTGGACAAAGAGTGATGCAATACAGGACTTTCCTCAAGAGTTGACAGTGAGGAAAGCCTTCCCCTGGTGTGGGCATCCTGAATTTGGACTTATAGCCTACCGGACTGTGAAAGAATAAGCTTTCTTTTGTTAAAGCCATCCACTCTGTGATATTTCTGTTAGAGCAGTACTAGCTGACTAAAACACCATTTGATTGAGTAATCTCACTCCTTGGAATATATTCTACAGAATCAAGGTCAGTCACAAAAGTGACTGTTTATTGCAGTACAACCACAATAGTAGAACTGTTAGAATCAAGACACATGCCCAACAACTGATGAATGGATAAACAAACTATGGTACTCAATGGAAAACAATGCAATGATAAAGAACAATGATGATTTTAGGAAGCATTTCATAAACCGATTTCAACTGAAAGACATTATGCTGAGTGAAATCAGCTAGTGTCACAAGGACAAGTATTGTCTGAGACCCCTACTATAAGGATTTCAAAACAGACTCATACAGAAGAAAAGACTCTTTTATGGCTGCAAGGGAGGGGAGGGAAGGGGGGAGAGGGCTGGTTGTAGATTAGATGGTCCACAGAAATTTGGTTGGGTGAAACAGTGATAGCACCCGTTATAAAGAAAATCAACTTAACTGGACTTCAACATACACTGAAAACTCTTCTAATCTTAACCCAGTATTGCGGGGGCTGGGAACCATGCTCTCAAGGAACATAGAGACCAACTGGCATAACTAGCTTATTGCTAAGAGAGTCTTCTGCATCCCATACTGGTGAGCAGCATCTGGGGTCTTAAAAGCTAGCACCCTGCTATCTGGGGTATACCAAATGGTCCCAACTCAGCCAGAACAGATTATTAGCAAGGACAACCAAGACATGAGGAGACCTCAGATATAGAAAGATTCATGTAAATGGGTTGCTGTGTCAGCATGTGACCAGAAGAACCAGATGGTGCCCGGCCACAGCCAAAGACAGCTGTGATGGGGCACACAACGTCAAGTCCCAGTGGCAACACGAGAAAAAGAGGGATGTACTTCAAGAACTCCACTAAAACACAATTATTGATGGTCCAAACACCTGGGCTTCCCCTAGGAGCATGGCCCCTAGACCTGATGCTGCCCCTGATGAGAAAACATTACTGAGATCAGCTCTTTGGACAGGAACAGATTGGACTTGGGGGACACAATATAGTCATATGGTGTATGTACTTTACGGTACTGTGCATCTATAGGATGCTGTCCTACCGGTTTCTTAATAGAGGGGAGAGGAGATGGTGGAGAGGAATGGACAGGGGATTGTTAAGAGGATATGACATGTATAGAACAGTAAGGAGGAATGTGTTGTCACTGTGGAAGGAGAACAGAAGGAGCTGCTGATAGGTGGGCATGCAAATTTAATTTGGATTGTATACTTTCATTTAATCACAATAAAAGAAAGAAACAACTCTTCCTTGAGATTAACCTCTATCCCCTTGCCCTCCTCCCTGCTATTCTGCACTGGGAACAAGCAGACTTCAGATACTGAAACATCACTTGAGCTGGAGGAAGGACCCCTTGAGTCATCTCTCAGCTTTGGAGTGATGAAATTAACAAACAGGGAAAACATAAGCTGCCAGCTCCTTTAAGCCCAGAAACTCAGGGAAGAAACAGTTCCTTTGCCTAGCACAGGCATAAGGATCCAATCTCTGAATGACTTTAACCCCTTCACAGACATTTGTGGGCCCACTACAGCAGTGTAAGGCTTTGTACAACAGAGTACATATCTGAACGCTAATTTCACTGTATCAGCTATATTTTGGAAAGGCAGGTTCTTGACATTTGACATCTCACTCCTACTGAGGTGAACGTCCATCCTCTGAAATCCACAACTCCATTCACAAAGCTGGCTGTAGTAGACTTCCCATGGGTCAAGTGTGGCTAGTCCTAAATAAATTTTTAACTTACTCTCCCTTCTCCGTCACTCAGATTTCCTAACTTTCTCTTAGGTGTTCAGGGTACCTAGAAAGTCATATGTGCTCAATTAATTTGCTCTTTCATGACTTTGTTTTTAGAGGGATCACAGGAAGCACCTGATTCCTCTGCCATCTTGGCCCCACCCCACCAATGATCACTTTCATGATCTCTTACAGAGTTCTGTATATTAGCTTTTTTAATTCTTTATCAGGAATTTCCAGAAGTGAAGGCCAACATGGTGGAGTAGTCAGATACTTCCTTTGATCCCTATAAGACAACAAAGACTCCAAAGAACAAATGAATCAAGTGCAAATGACATTCTAGGATCTCTGAACATCAAAGAAAAGTTGAGAAATTAGACTGAGTGGTGGGAAAGGGCGAGTAGGTCCATAAGTGCCTAGGACTGGCCAGAGCTGACCTGCCAGACTTTGCTGAGAGAGTGTGATAAACAGAACATTGGTGTATGGACAGTGTTCTCCCTATTGTGAGAGACTAATCACAGGGGTGATTTATGCCTACAAAACCAGTGAAAAGCGGCACTGGACCATCAAAAGCCAAGTGGCTTGTGTTTAACCTATCATATGCAAGTGCAAATATTCAGAATAAATGTCTCTCATTTTCTACAGTGCTTCCTATTCCCTGTTTTCCACTGTGCCGAGCTCCGAAGTCTAATGCCATTGCCTGATTCAGAAGTAATACTCTATCAGCCACCACTGAGCCATTCTCTCAGACTTAGAGAGGGAACAATGTTACAACTTGGGGAAGGGGTAAAAATCTGCTGATTTCCCTAATGTCAAAATTCACAGCAGAAACTGTTCCTTTACATAGAATCAGGCATAACAGGATAAGGGAATAGACTTTCCTCACAGACACTTGGGGATAGCTGTTGCCCCCTGGCTTTTTCAGTGCCTACAGCCAGGTACTTGAGCCTACACAAGTTACTCCTGTCCACATAGGGCAGTAAGGGACAGTATGCATTACTCACCTGGTGACTAACTACATGGATACTTAAGCTGAATCCATACAGGAAAAGTAAACAGGCACCTGGACTCCCACATCTAGTATCAGCTGGATATGCTTTACACTAGTATTGGTTAGACATGTGAGTTACAGGTAAAAACACACCAATAACAAAACTAGCACTCAAAACTCCAGTCTATCTGGACATTTTGAAACAAAATAAGAAGTTAGAACACAGCAAAGGAACATACATAAAAATAAATTCCACAACTTACTAATTGCTTGGAGACAACAGTCCATATCAAATCACTTAAAGGGGCAGACCATGGTGGCTTCAGAAAGCACTCCAAAACAAAGAATCAAGATATTTTCCATGTGGAGGGAGCTTTCTTGAGTTATAGAATATAGAATAAAAAATATATATATCCCTGAAACTTACAGCTCCTCAAGAGATCAGAAAGGAGATGAGGAAAAATGTAGCACAGCTTAATGACAAATTGTACAGGCTGCAGCTAAGCATAAAGAGACAGAACTTCAGAAAGCTAAGAATAAAATTCCAGAGTTAGACAAATCAATAGGCAGCCAAAGGAGCTGAATTGAGACAATGAAAGGCTGAATGAGTGACGATGAAGACAGAGCATGTGACAACAACATACTTGAGGAAAAAACAGATAAAATGATTCATAAAATTAAGGAACACTAAGAATTATGCAGGACTCTATCAAGAGGAATAATATATGATGATTGAAGTGCTAGAATGGTAGAAGGAGGGTAACAGAAAACACAGAGAAAATTGTTGAAGATTTGTTGACAGAAAACCTCTATGTTATCATGAAAGACGAGAAGAAATCTATTCAAGATGCACACCTAACTCCATGCAAGGTAGATCCAAAAGAAAGGCATATTATAATCAAACTTGACAAAACTAAATATAAAGAGACAATTTAAAAAGTGGCTGGGGTACATAAAATATATTCTACAAAGGAGAATCAGTAAGTCTAGGCTTGGACTACTGTCATGTACTGAATTGTGTCCCCACAAACATAAGTGTAATAATTTGGCTGGGCCCTGCTTTTACGTATTCTGTGATTGTCCTCCACATTGTGATATTCCTGTGTTGTGTGTTAAAGAATTAGAGTGGGACTGTAAACGCCTTCCTAAGGTCCCTTTCCTGCTCCATTGTCAAAGGAGTTTCCCTGGAATGTGGCTTACACCACCTTTTATCCTTTTATCTTATAGAGATCAAAGGAGAGGGAAGGAAGTAGAGAGTTGGGACCCTCATAACACCAGGAAGACTGCAAGGGGAGTAGAACATGCCCTTCAGACCTGAGATTCCTGTGCCAAGATTTTCCCTGAGCAAATACAGATTCAACACAAGGACTTTCCTCCAGAGCCAGCAGCGGGAAAGCTTTCTCCTGGAATGGAAATCCTGAATTTGGACTTGTAGTCTACTGAACTATACAAGAATTAACACTTTTTCTTTATAAAGCCATCGACCTTGTGGTACCTCTATTAGAGCTGCACTAGATAATTAGAACAACTACTCAGCAGAAACTGTGAAGGCATTAAGACAATGCAATGACATATGCAAAGCCTTGAAGGAAAAAATATTGCCTGCCAATAATTACATATCCAGAAAAATTGGATTAGGACATTTCCAGATAAACAGAAATGTACAGAATTGGTAAAAACAAACAAAAACAAAAACACCAACCAAAAAAACTAAAGTCACAAGAAATACTAAAGGGAGTCCTTTGGGTAGAAAATTAGAAACATCAGGTAAAAACTCAAGCCTACAATGCAGAACTGAGCAACTGAATATCAACCTAAGTAGTGACATCACAAAAATAAACCAAAGGCAAAACACCCCAAACAGGGAAATAGAGATGTCATGATGTAACCAATGAAGATATTATAAGAAAAAAGAGAGCATAAGAAAACATAGTCATAGAACTCTCGTATGGAGGGGAAGCCAAAGCAAGATAAAGAAATTAAAGACTGGTTTAAATTTAGAACAATGGAATAAATACGAAGTGACCACAAAAGAAATGAACAATTCTACACAATAAACCAAAAAAAAAAGGAAGAGAAACATGAAGTCTCAGCAAATATAAAAGCCGCAACAATGACAAAGATCAAAACACACAGACAAATGACTCAAAACGGAAAATTAAGTGGAACACAGGGGTTGTCTGTGATGAACAAGAAAGGCATCAAAATGACAGCACTAAACTCATAACTATTAATAATTATGCTGAATAGAAACAGATTAAATGCACGAATAAAGAGATGAAGTGTGGCAGATCAGAGGAAAAAAATCACCATCCATCTATATGCTGCCTACAGGAGATATACCTTAAACTAAAAAAATGAGCAAACTAAAACCAAAAAACAAACAAAAAAAGAAAACCAGTGCTGTTGAGTTGGGTCCAACTCATAGTAATCCTATAGGTCAGAGCAGAAATGCCCCACAAAAATTTCCAAGAAGTGCCTGGCGGACTTGAACTGCTGACCATTTGGTTAGCAGATGCAGCACTTAACCCACTACACCACCAGGAGTGACAAAATATATCAAGCAAACAACACTCAAAGAAGAGAAGGAATGGCAATATCAATTTTGATAAAAAAAGAATTTAAAGTAAAATACATCATGTTGGATAAGGTAAGATACTACATAATGATTAAAGGGTATAGCCATATTAAAGGGTATAGCCATATTAAATATTTATGCACCAAATGACAGGGCTCTAAAATACATAAAAGAAATTCTAACTGCTTTGACAACATAAACAGACAGCTCCACAATAATTACAGGAGATTTCAAGACACCACTTTTGGTGATGGACATAATATCCAGAAAGAAACTCAGTAAGGACATGGAACACCTAAATGCCACAAACAACCAACTTGACCTCACAGACATATGCATCACACTTTACCCAACAGCACACAAATATACTTTCTTTTCCAATGCACATGGAACATTCTCCAGAATAGATCACTTATTAGGCCATAAAGCCAACCTTAACAAAATTCAAAAGATCAAAATATTACAAGATGTCTTTTCAGACTATAGAGCCATAAAAGTAGAAGTCAATGACAGAAAAAAAACTAGCAAAAAAAAAAATACAACAACAAACACACAGAAACTGAACAAAATCTTGCTTAAAGAAGAAATCAAGGGTGGAATAAAGAAATTCACAGAATCAAATGAGAATAAAACCACATCCTACCAGGGTCTTTGGGCTGCATTACTCAAAGGTTAGTTTATCTGAATAAATGCACACATCCAAGAAGAAGAAGGGACTCAGTTATAAGCACTGGTCCTACAACTGGAACAAGTGGAAAGAGAGCAGCAGAAGAAACCATCAGGCACCAGAAGAAAGCATATAATACAATTTAGAACAGAACTACATGAATTAGAAAATAGAAAAATGACTGAAAGAGTTAACAAAACTAAAAGCTGGTTCTATGAAAAGATCAACAAAATCAATAAACTGTTGCCCAAACTGAGCAGCTCTGTCGTGGATCGAATTGTGTCCCCCCCAAAATATGTGTAGCCATGTGGCTGGGCCAGGATTCCCAGTATCTGGTGACTATCCTCCATTTTGTGGTTGTCCTATGTTGTATGTTAAAGGATTACAGTGGGACTGTAAATCTCTTTATAAGATCACCTCCCTGCTCCACTGTAAAGGGAGTTTCCCTGGAGTATGGCTTGCCCCACCCTTAATCCTTTCAGTCTGCAGGAGATAAAAGGAAAGAGAAGCAAGCAGAGAATTGGGAACCTGGTACCATCAAGCAAGCAGCACTGGGAGAAGAGTGCGTCCTTCAGAACTGAGGTTCCTGCCCCAAGGCACTCGCTGGACAAAGACTGATGCAGTACTGGACTTTCCTCCAGAACTGACAAGGTGGAAAGCCTTCCCCTGGAGCGAACACCCTGAATATAGACTTGCAGCCTACCGGACTATGTAAGAATAAACCTTCCGTTGTTAAAGCTATCCACTCTGTGGTATTTCTGTTAGAGCAGCCCTACCTGACTAAAACAAGCTCTAACAGAGATACCACAAGGTTGATGGCTTTAAAAAGAAAAAATGTTAATTCTTGTACAGTGCAGTAGACTATAAGTCCAAATTCAGGATTTTCATTCCAAGAGAAAGCTTTCCCACTGTTAACTCTGGAGGAAAGTCCTTGTGTTGAATCTGTATCTGGTCAGGGAACATCTTGGCACAAGAATCTCAGGTCTGAAGGACATGCTCTACTCCCCTTGCAGTTTTCCTGGTGGTATGAGGGTCCCAACTCTCTATTTCCTTCCCTCTCCTTTGATCTCTTGTAAGATAAAAGGATAAAAGGTGGTGCAAGCCACACTTCAGGGAAACTCCTTTGACAATGGAGCAGGAAAGGGACCTTAGGAAGGCGTTTACAGTTCCACCCTAATCCTCTTTAACAAACAATATATGAAAATCACAATGTAGAGCAAGAATACAGGAACTCATGGCCCAGCCAAAATACTACCTGTGTTTTGGGGGGGGGCACACTTCAATTCATTACGTTCTACCCTTTGGTTCCCCAAAGCCCACATCTTTGAAACATGCAACACATTCATCTCACCATAGCAAAAGTCATAGAAAAATATGGTCATCCCATGTGATAGCAAAAGTCTTATATCAGTTCCAAGTCCAAAATTTAAAAAATTGTCTACACTGGTGAAACCTAGAATATAAGTTCTCTCCTTTTAAAGATACAGTGGCAGAACAGTCACAAGTTAGACACTTCCATTACAAATGGAGAAAGAAGGCAAAACAGATAACCAGTAAGTCAGCAAAACACATTTTAGTGGCCCTCAAAGTTTTGAAAATAATCTTCTATTCTCTGAGAGAATTTATACATTACTTTGTCCTCCAGACTGCAGGTTTAACCACACTCTCTGGATTATGAATGGAGAGCCCCAGCCCCATACTACAATTCCCCTTCTAGGCCTACTGGGTGAGCAACTCAATCCCCTCAGCTTGAGGTGTGCTCTAAGACCAGCTGAGTCACAGTTCCACCTTCATAAACATGGGAAGCCATGGTTCCACCCTTTCAAATCCCTGAGGTCATACCTTTTGAAAGTGAGGCAGCTTAGCTGTTTGTGTTTCCCGTCTCTTCACATTCTGCTTCCTATGGCCTCATGACCTGAGCCTCAGGGCCACATTTGCTCTGCATGAGGAAATGTTTCAAAGCTCTGTAGTTCCTAAAATTCAAATGCTCAGCAGCACTCCACTTTGCCAAATAGCCTCCTGCACACAGGAAATCATCTGTCTTGCTCCTTGAATCAGCAAGCCTAGCTTCACTCATTCAAGTGCCCAGAGGCACCCCACTCCACCAGGAAATCTCTGTGCATAGGCACTCAGCGCTCTCGTTTCGTGGGTCAGCTCTAGAGATGTCTCATGCTGGTCTGGTTCTGATGCCGTTGCTTTGCACAATCTGTGCTTTCTTCGGTATTAGTAGTTCTCGGTTAATTCTGAGTGCTGTATGCATTCACAGTTTTAAAACTGCTTCTACATTGTAGATGTTTGTTAGGTCAGCACCCCACTCCTGGTACCAAATTCTGTTTCAGTTATCTAATGCTGCTCTAACAGAAATACCAGAAGATGGATGTCTTCAAAAAGAGAAATGTTTATTCTTATACAGTCCAGTAGATTATAAGTCCAAATTCAGGGTTTCTATTCCAGGGAAAAGCTTTTCCTCTGTTTGCTCTGGAGGAAAGTTCTTGTGTTGCATCTGTCTTAGGTCAGGGAGCATCTTGACACAGGACCATCAGGTCAGGAGGATGCACTGTACTCCCTGTGGTGCTTTCTTGGTGGTATGAGATCCCCAAGTCTCTGCTTCCTTCCCTCTCCTTTTATCTCTTGTCGGGTGAAAAAATAAAAGGTGGTACAAGCCACACTCCAGGGAAATTCCTTTTACAGTGGAGCACAGAGGTAACCTTAGAAAGGGATTTACAGTCCTACCCTAATCTTCCTTAACATACAACATAAGAAAATCACAAAGTGGAGGAAAATCACAGATTACAGGAAATCATGGACCAGCCAAATTACTACACTTATGTTTGTGGGGACACGATTCAGAGCATGGCGGTAGTCCAAACTTAGTCTTATTGATTCTCCTTTGTAGATTATCTTTTATTTACCCCAGCCACTTTTTAAATTGTCTCCTTATATTTACTTTTGGCAAGTTCAATTATGCCAAAAAGCCAGCCAAGTTTGATTATAAGATGCCTTTATTTTGTGATCTACCGTGCATGGAGTTTAGTGTGCATTTTGAATAGATATCTTCTCATCTTTCTTGATACCACAGAAGTTTTTTGTCAACAAATCTTTGACAGTTCTCTATTTTTTGTTATCCCACATCACTGCCATTCTAGTACTCCAATCATCATATATATTCCTCTTGATAGAGTCCCATGTAATTCTTAGTGTTCCTTTTTTTGTAACATTATTTTATCTGATTTTTCCTCAAGTATGTTGATGTCACATGCTTTACACTTAGTGTCGCTAATTCAGCCTTTCATTGACTCAGTTCTGCTCCTTTGACTTTCTATTCATTTGTCTAGTTCTTTAATTTTATTATTAATTTTCTGAATTTCATATTTTTTTCTCTTTATACTTTTTTGCAGTGTGTTCAATTTTTTGTCATGGTCTACTGTAGTTTGCCTCATCACCTTCATGATCTCTTGAAAAGATGTAAATATTTACTTTTTTGTGTTACCTTCTATAATCCGAAGTTCTCTTCATGTAGAAAATGTCTTAATTGTTTGTTTTGGGGGCTTTCTAAAGCCAGCATGGTCTGTCTCTTCAAGTGTTTTGATTTAGACTGTTGTCTCTGAACCACCAGTAAGTTGTTGAATTCATTTATTGTATATTTACTTGTTTCTAGCTTCTTGTTTTGTTTCTAAATGTCCAAATAAGCTGGTCATGTGTGTTAGTTTGGTTATTGGTGACTTTGAACATGTAACGTCCCATCACCAAGTGGTTAGAGCTGATACTAGATGTGTGAATCCAGGAGTTTGTCTACTTTTCTTGTATGGATTCAGCTCTTGTGTCCAGGTACTTGGTCACCAAGTATGTGTTGCATGCTATCCCCTGCTGTCCTAGGTGGGCAGTGTAATTCTTAGTGTTTCTTATTTTTAAAAATTATTTTATCTGATTTTTCCTGAAGCATGTTGCTGTTGTGCGCTACTGTTGTAGGCTCAAGCATCTGGCTGTAGGCACTCAAAAGACAGGGGGCTAAGAGCTGTCCCTGACTGTCATTGAGGAAAATGTATGCCCTTATCCTGTTACCCATGTTACTATGTGAAGGAAGTTTCTGCCATGAATTTTGACCTCAGGGGAGTTGGCAGATTATTCCTCACTTCCACCAGAATGTAACATTGTTTCCTCTCTGAGTTTAGGTGAATGGCTCATAATGGGTTTAAGGAGTCCTACTTCTGGGTTAGGCAATGGGATTAGACTTCAGAGCTTGGCACAATACAGAAAAGAGAGGGGGAAGCACTGGAAAGTGGGCAAGGGGTGTGTCCTGAATATTTAGGTACACACATGATAGGTTAGACACAAGCTACTTAGCTTTTGATGATCAAATGCCATTTTTCACTGGTTCTGGAGGCACAAATGGACTCTTTACTCAGTGTCTCTCATGGAGGAGGACACCCCCAAATATCATTGCTCCATTCACCAGAGTTGCTCAGTAAATTCTGACAGGTCAAGTCTCACCAGTCCTAGGTACTACTAGACGTACTGTCTCTTTCTCATTACTCAGTCCAATTTCTCAACTTTTTATTTGATGTTCAGAACTCCTAGAATGTCATTTGTACTTAATTGATTTGTTCTTTTGGGTCTTTGTTGTTAGAGGGATCACAGGAAGCACTTGACTATGCCACCACCTTTGTCTTCCCCTCTAGAACTTCCTGATGAAGAATTCACAAAACTATATACAGAACTCTGCAAGATATCATGAAAGTGATTAGAGGTGGGGCCAAGATGGCAGAGGAGTCAGATACTTCCTGCAATCACTCTAGAAACAAATTCCTAAAAGAGGAAATGAATTAATTATGTATGACATTCTAGACTCCTGAACACCAAACCGAAAGTTGGGAAATCTGACTGAGTGAAGGTGAGGGAGAATACGTTCAGAAGTACCTAGGTCTAGTCACTCCTGACCCATTTGGAATTGGCTACAGCTAGCTTGGTGAATGGAGTGGTGGCTTTCAGAAGGTGGATATTCTCCTCAGCAGGAGATGTCAAAGGTCATGAACCTGCCTTTCAAAAATATAGCTAATACCTTTCGAAAATACAGCTGAATGAAATTATGGTTCACATATATCCCCTGTTGCACAAAGCTTACACTGTTATAGTAGGCCCATAGAAGTCTATACAGGGATGAAAGTCATTCAGAGACCATTAAGTCCTTACGTCTTTGTCTTGGCAAAGGAAATGTTTCTGCCCTGAGTTCCTGGACTTAGAACTTTTGGTAGCTTATTTTTCCCTGTTTGTTAATTTGATCTCTCTCCAAAGCTGGAAAAGTGACTCAAAGAGTCCTACCACCAGCTCAACGGGTGCATCAGTGTCTGAAGCCTGCTGGTACCCAGTGAAGAGTTGGGGAGGGGTGGTAATGGGAGAGACGTGTATCTCAAGGAAGAGCTTTTTGATCTGTATTCATGGCAGTTTAGATACAATTTTCTTGTCTTTTGCTTATCAAGTGCTGCTTTTCACAACTGTGAAGGCATGAGGGGACCCTCTTGTTGTGGAAAATACATCCAGCACACCAATGCTTACCATACCATGCTTGCATCAGAGGTTCTAGTTTGTTGGGTACCAGCCCCCACTGAAGCAGATCTGGCAGCTGATAGCTGCTTCTGTATTGTCTCTCCCTCACATGAGACTCAGTCTGATTTCTCAACTTTGCGTTTGATTTTCAGATCTCCTCATATACACTTGTTTTCTTAGATCTTTGTTGCAAGAGGGACAATAGTAAGCGTCTCATAACTCTACCATATTAGCCCCACCTCCAGTTTTCTACAAAATTCATTTCATTTGTGAATTTGTGAAACTTAGAATACCATAATGTGCTTCCATCTAATCCCCAACTGTATACAATTACTTTTTCTAATTTAATGCCTACCAACTTGTCAATGGCCTACTTTGAAATCCTACTGGACTCAGATTCCTTTCCTGTTGGCAAGCATTCATGACATAATTCCAATTGTTAAGAGAGTTATTGTCTTGGGGTGGAAAGAGATTGCTGACACTAAGATACACAGGTAGAGACAGATACGAGAGGGTATTACATCCTACGTCTCAGCTCATTTTACACCCTTTCCTCCTTGACTGCTGACAGTGTTCAGGATTTATGTTTACCATTTGTTTTAGTCAGCTAGTGCTGCTCTAACAGAAATACCACAGAGGTCGATGGCTTTAACAAAGGAAAGTTTATTCTTACACAGTCAGGTAGGCTAAGTCCTAACTGAGAGTGTCTGCTCCAGGAGAAGGCTTTCTACCTTCTCAGCTCTGCAGAAGTCTGGTATTGCATCAGTCTTTGTCCAGGGAGCATCTTGACACATGAACCTCAGGTCTGAAGGGCGCACTTTTATCCCGGTACTGCTTTCTTGGTGGTGTGAGGTTCCCAATTCTCTCCTTGATTCCGTTTCCTTTTATCTCTCGCAGACTGAAAGGATTAAGGGTGGGGCAAGCCATACTCCAGGGAAACTCCCTTTACAGTGGAGAAGGAGGTGACCTTATAAAGGGATTTACAGTCCCACCCTAATCCTTTAATATATAGCATAAGAAAATCATAAAGTGGAAGACAGTCATAAAATATTGGGGCTCATGGCCCAGATAGATGGCTACACATATTTTAGGGAGTACACCATTCCATACTTCTTCCAAAAGTATGTGTTTTCTTATGTGTTACTTGCTTTGCTTAGGATCCATTTTTCCTGTTTCTTCTCTGGCACAAGACTCCTCAGCTGCCAGCCTACATCTGTATCTCTGCAAGTTCCCCTAATAGCCCACTATCAGATTACATCACATTTGCTCACCTTTGCTCTCACAGCACACTTTACTCTGGTACCCTTTCCCATCTCTGTTCATCAGTTCTTTTCCCAGCCTCGCTTTTGCTTTGCTATGATTTACCTCTCACAGTCACTGGCAGACAGAGTTCACATGCCTATATTTGTGAGTTGAATCAGCAGGAAATGCCAGACGAGGTTTCGGACCTTCGTTGTCTACCGTCATTTGTCACTCAACAGCCAACTATCGTGGCAGAGCTCGCTGAAAGTATAGCCTCTCCCACTGCTGTCTCACACATGACACTGCTACCTTTCTGAATATAATAGTCCTCAGTATTTCTTTTTGGATCTTTTATTTTTGTTCTTTGCATTGTTGTTGCTGTTTTTTTTCCCAGGTATCTGTACATTTGTGGGAAAATGAAGTAAATAACCTCTGTGTGTTTGATAGTTTTGCACTGGGTTCCGCGATGGACCCTTGTCTAGCCATTACCACCTGTCTTAGGCATCTGGTACTGCTCTAACATAAATGCTAAAAGCAGATGACTTTAGCGAGGAAAAGTTTATTCTCAGTCTGTGAGGCTAGAAGTCAGAATTTAGGATATGCGTGCCAGAGGAACACACATTCTCTGTTGGCACTGGAGGAAGGTCTTTGTGTTGTATCAGTCTTTCTTTGGTCTGAAAACATCTTGGCTGAGGAGCCTCAGGTCTGAAAGACACTCTGCTCTTGGTGCTGTTTTTTAGTGGTGTGAAGACCCCAACTCTTTGCTTGATTTCGTTTCCTTTTACGGAAAGGTTATGGAAGCCACATTTCGGGGAAACTCCCTTTACAGTGGAGCAGGGTGGTGATCTTAGGAAGGGTGTTACAGTCTCATCCTAATCCTCCTTGACGTAATCCAATCTGTTAACCACAGGCAGAGATGAGGATTTACAGCACAGGAAAATCGCAAAATGGAGGACAATCACATAATACTGATAATCATGGCTCAGCCAAATTGTTACACACCTTTTTGGCGGGACATAACTCAAACCATGACACCACCTCAGGCCCAATGTGCCATTGCTATTTCAATATTAATGGACACTTCGGGAACAACTGCTTCTGCTATGGATGCCAGCTTGGAAGGTCCTGTGTGATACTTCCTAAGGTTGCTACAAACAGGATAGGCATTTTAAAGTTCAAGAAAATATTCAGTGTGATTGTCATGGTCATCTGGTACCGCTGTAAAAGAAATATCACAAGTGGATGATTTTAACAAAGAAAAGTTTATTCTCACACATTCTAATAGGCTATATGTCTAAATTCAGGGTGTCCACTATGGGGGAAAGCTTTTTTTCTTTCTTGACTGTGGAGCAAAGTCCCTGTATTGCATCAGTCTTTGATCAAGGAGCATCTTGGTAGGAGCCTCTAGTCTGAAGGACTTCTTCTACTTCCAGTGTTGCTTTCCTGTTGGTATAAGGTTCCCAAGTCTCTGCTTGCTTCCATTTCCTTTTGTCTCTTACACCATAAAAGGATAAAAGGTGGCGCAGGCCGCACTTCAGGGAAACTCTCTTTACATTGAAGCAGGGAAGTGATCTTAGGAAAGATTTTAAAATTCCACCCTAATCTTCTTTAACATAAATCCAGCCTATTAACCTCACACAGAGATTATGATTTATAGCATCAGAAAATCACAAAATGGAGGGAAATCACACAAATAGTACAAATTACTAACTCAGTCAAATTACTACACACATTTTTTGGGGAACACAATTCAGTTCATGACAGTAACCAACATCCTCTTGAACACAGGAATCCCTGGAAGGGTCGTAATACTCCATGGCCTTACAGAATGATATGAAACAAAACATTTCTTTCTTGGAGTCTGGCCCAACCAAAGGAGGTATTTGCCAGAGCGTTCCTGACTACTCTCTCTATGACCAACTAAGCAAGCATGAAATACTTGCTCGCTCGTCGTGAGTTCTCTCAAAGACTTTTTCCTGCTCTTGGATTCAAAACTAGAAGCACTCTATTATCACATTTGTTATCATCTTTCTGGTCTCTCGTAAAACACAAGACTACAGAGTGGCATCATTAATGAATAGGAATGATAGCAGGATGGGGAAAAGTGTGATGGAGCCCCAAATCAGTGGTTATTTGAGAACATTATCCTGCCAAAGATTATGTTATCACTCTAAAACTGTACATTGTTACTGAAGATTTGATTTAAATGACTTTGTAAAAGTGGTAGATCAAGAAAATCCTATCAGTAAGATGACATTACTAACTTTGGTAGATGTGAATGGGAAGATTCTTTTCTAAAATACCCCCAGTAGTATTTTAGCATGAGGTTTCCAAAAACGGTATTTGCACATATCATGAAACAATTCTAAACCATCTCCTCTACGACCTCTTAGGCTATAGAGAAACCTAGCTCTCTTCAAATTTTGTATGAGTCCCCTGTTATAGGGACTTAACAAGAGAATTATCCACAGAAAAAAATGACTCTGTTGGCTACATGGGGGGGGGGGGCTGAGGGTTTATCATAGTTGAGATAAATGATAGATGTTAGAAATTTTATTCTTTTACTATAATTATTTAATAATAAAATTAAAATAATAATTTTAAAAAAAGAGTTCTGACAAAAACTTTTCCTTCTATTTAGTTTTTTATGTTCTAGGATTCAAAACCAGGAACAAAATATTCATCCTTTCTCTGCTCATCCTTAAAGGACAGACCACATGATGGGTTATATCACGAACAAAGAGGATAATAGAGTTAGAATTACTGTGACAACAGACAAATCTTTGCAAATTAAAAAATCTTCAACCAAAATTGAATATTAGCCACCCGAATCTCACTTTTGTGATGAAAGAGCTTAGATTTACTGATTCTGAAAATACAACAGCTCCAGTATTTCCTGTCAGTGTCATGATATTGCTAATTGTGACTAAAGTTACTGAAAGTGAATGGAGAATTGTCTTTTATAGAGTTCCTCCGATAACAACTTTAATGAGATTTTCCATTAACTGTGAAGGAACAAAATATAAAATATCTGGTGAAGTACATACAAAGCTCTGTATAGACAGTAACACAACAATTACAGTAAGTACATTTCTATTTGTTGTATGTTCCTCAAAACTGTGGCCATCGAGTTGATTCTGACTTATAGAATCAACTACATTTTCTGTTACCTTCAAAATTTTTGAGCTTTAAATGTATTATCATGTTCATTTCACATCACATACAAGAAAATTGAGATTTTTCAAAGTCTGAAATCTTCCCCAATGTTCCAAAGACACTGATGGTGAGCTGATGGGCTCAAAATCAACCTCCTTAAATTGTAGAATTTTAGAATTACATTTAACTATATTAATTCTGGAAACCCTGATGGCTTAGTGAGTTAAGTACTGCATCTGCTAACCAAAAGGTAGGCAGTTGAAATCCTCCAGGCACTCCTTGGAAACTCTATGGGGCAGTTCTACTCTGACCTCTGGAGTTGCTATGAGTTGGACCTGACTCGATACCAGTGGGTTTGTTTTTTTGGTTTTATATTAATTCTATAGTTACAGTGTAGCTATTAAAATATCTGTGGTTTATTTTTTAAAGTTTTGAGTAGATAATGCTATGCTTAGGGCACTTTTATGCAATCCAATTTCTGGAAGCTTTCTATTGGGGAATATGTTTACAAATATTTTCATAGAGTATTTTAGTCAGGAAACTATAATCCAGAGGCTAAGTTCTTAAAACAGTTCTTTCATTCACCTCTTTACAAATAAGTGGAATTTCATAGTTTAGATCATCAGTTTCTAGAAATGGTAAAACTTGTTCCAAATTGTCCTACTATGAAGAAAATTAGAAATTATCTTCATTAGTGAAGTTAAAATTGTCAAAGCAAAGAATTTTAGAGAAGCTTCACACTCTTCTTTAAATATAGTATAAAAATACAGGTTTTGGTAATTTCCTACTTGAGATTATGAATAGTGCTGAATATAGTTGAAAATCTGAAAATTTCTGGCTGCCTAATGTATGTAATACAATAAAACATTCTGCCTCTGAAATTTTCATTTTGACAGATTGTTACTCAACGATGTATTCACCAGAGCACATGAGTCAACAGAGAAATGGATTCCTTTTTTTACTTTTTATTTCTTTATTGAGATTGAGTGAAACTGCAATCCAGTTGAAATCCACATGCCCACCTATGTGCAGCTCCTACTGCTCTCCTTGCTTGGTGACAGCACACTCCTCCTTTCTGTTTTGTACATGTTATATCCTCTTAACAATCTACTCTTCCCTCTTCTCCACCCTCTCCACTCCCTTCTAGCAAGAGACCAGTAGGATGACATACTATAGATACATAGAACCATAAAGTGCACAAACTAAACGGTTACTCTGTGTCACCAAATCCAATCCATTTCTCTGCAAGGAGTTTATCTCTGTAATGATTTATGAACAGGAGTAGCATCAGGCCTAGGGGTCATGATCCCAGGGGAAACCCCAGGCCTTTGGACCATCAGTTGTGGTCTTCCAGTGGAGTTCTCAGGGTGCATCCCTTTTTATTCTCAATTGCCACTAACACTCAACTTTGTGAGCCCCATCACTGCTGTCACTGGAAGTAGCTGGGGACAATCTGGTTCTTCTGGTCACATGTTGATGTAGTCACCCATTCACATGAATCTTTCTGTCTTCTGTGTTCTCTTTACCCTGGTTGTTTTTGTCCTTGGTGATCATCTGTTCCTGCTGAGTTGGGACCATTTGGTGTACCTCAGATGGCATCTTGCTATTTTTTAAGACCCCAGATGCAATTCACAAATATGAGGTGGAGAAGACTCTCTTAGCAATAGGTTAGTTATACCAATTGGCCTCGATGTCCCCTGAGAGGATGGGCCCCAGATTCCCACCCCTGCTACTGCGTCCTTGCAACATTGGGTTAAGATTGGAAGAGTTTCAAGTCATGTTGAAGTCCAGTTAAATTGATCTTCTTTCTGTCGATTGTCTGACCTATAACCAGCCCTTTCCCACCCTCTCTCCCCTCTCTTGCAGCCATCAAAGAGTCTTTTCTTCTGTACATAAGTCTGTTTTTAAGTCCTTATAGTAGCGGCCCCATACAATATGTGTCCTCTTGGTGCTGACTAATTTCACTCAATATAACGTTTTACAATTGAAACCCAGTTATGAGATGCTTCCTAAAATCGTCATTGTTCTTTATCTTTGCACAGTGTTCCATTGAATATATATACCATAGTTTATCCATTCTTCTGTTGCTGGGCATCTGGGTTGATTCCATCTTTTTGCTACTGTGTACTGTGCTGCAATAAACATTCATGTGCACATATTTGTGCGACGTCCCTTGCTTCTGTAGGATATATTCCAAGCAGTGGGATTACTGGGTCAAATGGTATATCTAATTCCAGCTTTTTGAGGAAGTGCTAGACTACTTTCCAAAGAAGTTGTACCATTTTTGCAATCCCGCTAGCAGTATCGGTGAGTTCCATTTTTTCCACAACCTCTCCAGCACTAGTTTTCTGCTTTTTGGATCATGGACAACCTTGTTGGCACGAGATAATACCTCATTGCAATTTGAATTTGAATTTCCTTAATAGCTAAGGATCATGAGCATTTCCACATGTGACTTTTGGCTGTTTGGGTGTCCTCTTTAGAGAAATTCTGTCCATCTCCTTCACCTATCACTTAATTGAATTATTTATCCTTTTCTTATTGATATTTTACAGTACCTTGTAGATTATGAAGATCAGACATTGGTCTCACATATAGTTGCCAAATATTTTTTCCCATTCTGTAGGTGGTCTTTTAATTCTTTTGATAAAGTCTTTGGATGAGCAAAAATGTTTGATTCCTAGTGTTTCCCATTTATCTGTTTTCTCTTCTGTTGATAGTGTTTTTTCTATCAGTGTTTGAAGTCTGTCCAGGTTGTGTATTAAAACTTTCATTGTTGATCCTATTTGATCTGGGATAAGATTTATTGTTTTAGATTTGATATCTAGGTCTTTTATCCAGTTTGAGTTGTGTTGTGGATTGAGCTGTGTCCCCCGAAATACATGTGTAGCCACGAGCATGGGCCATGATTCCCAATATTTTATGATTGTCCTTCATTTTCTGATTTTCCCATGCTGTATGTTAAAGGATTAGGTGGGACTGTAAACCCCTTTATAAGATCACCTCCCTGCTCTACTGTAAAGGGAGTTTCCCTGGAGTATGGCTTGCACCACCCTTAATCCTTTCATTTTACAAGAAACAAAAGGAAAGGAAGCAAGCAGAGAATTAGGGACTTCACACCATCAAGCAAGCAACACCAGGAGAAGAGTGTGTCCTGCAGCCTTGAGGTTCCTGTGCCAAGATGCTTCCTGGATAAAGACTGAAGCAATACCAGACTTTCCTCCAAAGCTGAGAAGGGGGAAAGCCTTCCCCTGAAGTGGACATTCTGAATACAGACTTGCACCCTACAGGGCTGTATAAGAATAAACTTTCCTTTGTTAAAGCCATCCACTCTATGGTATTTCTATTAGAACAGCCCTAGCTGACTAAAACAAGTTGGTTTTTGTGTAGTGTGTTAGAACTGGGTCTTGTTTCAGTTTTTTGCAGATGGATATCCAATTTTGCCAGCACCATTTATTAAAGAGACTGTTTTTACTCCAGTTTAAAATCTTGGGGCTTTTTTCGAATATCAACTGTTCATAGGAGGATGGTGGCATCTCTGAAGTCTCAACTCTGTTCCATTGGTCTATATGTCTCTTTTTGTACCAACACTAGGCTGTTTTGACAACTGTGGCAGTGTAACAGATTCTAAAGTCTGGTAGTGAGAGGCCTCCCAGTGTGCTTTTCTTCTTCAGGAGTGCTTACTTATCTAGGGTTCCTTCCCTTTCCAAACAAAGTTGATAATTTAGTTCTACATCTCATTAAAAAATGTCACTGGCATTTGTACTGTGATTGCATTATGTATGTAGAAAGAAATGGATTTCTTTTTAAGGCCTAAAGACGAGATGATAGGCATCTCTTCATGCATTGGTTGATGAGAAAGATTTACATGGCGAATGTCCAAAAGTGTGGCCATCTTTGTTCTGAGTTTTACTTTTCTCAAAACCTGGTGGAGTTATTTACCTCCATGAGTTTGCTTGACCAAGTTGGCTTAGCCTAATCTGCAACAGGTACATAATTTTCTTTTGATGTCACATGTTTTACTCAGCCAGTGCTGCTCTAGCAGAAAAACCACAAAGTGGATGGCTTTAACAAAGGAAAGTTTATTTTTACACAGTCTGGTAGGCTATAAGTACAAATTCAAGGATGTCTGTTAGAGGGGAAGGCTTTCCACATCATCGGCTCTGGAGGAAAGTCCGGTATTGCATCAGTCTCTGTCCAGTAAGCATCTTGGCACAAGAACCTCAGGTCTTAAGAATACTCTTTTCTCTCAGTGCTGCTTTTTTGATGGTGTGAGGTTCCCAGTTCTCTGCTTGCTTCCCTTTCCTTTTATCTCTTGTAAGATGAAAAGATTAAGGGTGGTACAAGCCTTTTGCAACTCCCTTTACAGTGGAGCAGGGAGGTGATCTTATAAAGAGATTTACAGTCCTACTCTAATCTTTTAACACACAGCATAAGAAAATCACAAAATAGAGGACAACCTAAAATATTGGGGATCATGGCCCAGCCAGATGGCTACACATATCCGGTGGGAGGGAGGGACACAATTCAATCCATCATACTATATTAAATTTTATTGTCTGAGATTGAATTTTTCCCAGAGAAGTTTGTAATGGCTGTGATGGAAGTAGGAAAAGTGATTGTAATGACTAAATTTGTGCTCTTTTTCCACGGCAGAAAAAAGACAGATGTGCTTAAAAGAAAGAGAAAATATCCATAATGTTTTATCTCATATTAAAAAAATAACCATAAGTATATGTATGAATGTGTATGTATATATATTATACATGTATATGCATACATATGTACATATAAAACCAAACCTGTTGCTGTTGAGTCAATTATCACTCATATCAACCCTATAGGACAGAGAATTGCCCCATAGGATTTCCGAGGAACACCTAGTGGACTCAAACTAATGGTGTTTTGGATAATAGCCATAGCTGTTAAGCACTGCATTGCCAGGGTTACATATATACATATTTGTCTTCCGAATATGAACTATAAAATCACCAAAACTTTTTATTTCAAAAGGATGAGTTCACCTCAGGAACAGAGAGAATGAGAACATATTTAGTGACATCCAACTGAGTCGTGCACCCTCATTCTTCTGATTTATCGAGCAACACCATCCAAGATTTTATCATGCAAGGCACTGTTTTCATATTCCCATTCGTTGCTACTTCCTGTCTCATAACAAAAAGGCTGATCAGAATTTTTAAACAACTTCTCATGTAATAACCTATAACTTAAAATTTATTTAATTAAATCTTTCATTAATTTTCAAGTTTGTAGTTTGAGATCCTACCAGATTCTAACTCTTTATGATTTACAAAGTGTGTTTTGATGACATAATTATTGACTTCCAGCAGGTTACTGTTTTGGGTTGATCCAAGTACAGAGAAAAACCACAGGAAAGAAACTAAACAGGCAGAGATGAAAACAGGAGTGGATTCATCTCTTACATACCTGTTTCCTTTCACTACTTGTAATTTTGCTCACTGACAATGCTTCAGCATTTATTTATAACCTATCATGTTCCTTCTCTCATCAAGTGTTTTGACAAACATTACTTCCTTTACTTGAGATCTCTTCCTCCTGCATCTTCATTGTCCCAAATCTGTTTGGCTGCCAGCCTTGATTTGTAATTCAAGCAATTTCTCCTGATACCCAATCCCCTAGAGTACTTCAAATCTCACCTTTGCTTTCATAGGACCTTTTACTTAGGCTTTATAGCACTTACTACAGATATAATAAAGGTATGTTCTTGTTCTCTATCAGACAGTAAACTCAGATTAAAGCTCCCCTCTTCCGCCTGATCCCAAGGCAAAGGTAGAAAAGGGAGCTCACATCTCTGTACATCAAGTCTTATCCAAGCCTCATTTTGCTGTGCCATGATCTGAATATTGTGATCGACTGCATACAGGGCCCAGATGTTTGTATTTGTTGTGAGTGGTTAGACAAATGCATGGTGGGCACGGTGGAACCTTTGACCATTTCCACATCACATCCTGAGAGTGTCTCCTACCTCAATGAGATAAGTGGACATTTCAGGATAACTCTAAGTTTCTTATGCATATGGATTAGAAGGGACCCAGTGATGTCTTCATACATCCTATCTCCCTAATTATCCTATACAGGCATTTCAAACATCCATGGAAATATTCAGATATGCCTGAAACTTCTTTGAATGTAGGTTCACCAGGAAAGGGTTATGTAACTCCAAGGTCTCGTAAAGGTATACAGACCATGCGGATATTTGTTCTTCGGTATATAGCCTGTACCATAGGAAGTCCTCCAAAGCATTCTATGACCCACAAGAAAAGCAAAAAATCTTGCTTGCTCAACATGAGTTCTTACAGAATATTTTTCTATCCATTGGATTCTTTATGTTTTTAGGTTTAAAATCAGAAGCAAACCATTATTTCTCTTGTTATTTATCAGGTGTCCACTAAGTGACCTAAGTAATGAACAGGTATAGTAGGAGGAAAAAGAAGAAGTCCAACTCATTATCATCGAGCCAGTTCTGACTCATAGCAATCACAATCCATTAATTCTACTTGGTAGAATTAATCTACTTGGTAGAATTAATCTACTTGGTAGAATTAATCCGTAGAATTTTCTTCTTGGTTATTTTCGTGAAGGTAATTTCTTCCATGGAGCAGCCAAGTGGGGCCAAACTATCAACTTTTCTGTTAGCACCTGATCAGTCATAAGTCACTTGCATGACCCAGATTTTTAATAGAGATTCTGTTTTTGTTAGGTGCAGTCCAGTGGGTTCAGACTGTTATTGATCTTATGTACACTAGAACAATACGTTACCTGGTCCTTGGCCATCCTCACAATTTTTGCTATGGTTGAACCCACAGTTGCAGACACTATGTCTGTCCATCTTGTTGAGGATCTTCCTCTTTCACTACCCTCACTTTACCAAGTATGATGTATTGCTTCAGGCACTGGTCCCATCTGATAACATGTCCGAAGTACTGGGACAAAGTCTTACCATTCTTGCTTCTAAGGAATATTTCAGCTGTACTTCCTCCTGAACAAATTTGTTTTTTCTCCTGGCAGTCCATGGTATATTCAATATTGTTTGTCAAAAACATAATTCAAAAATATCATTTCTTTTTTGGTGTTCTTTGGTCACTGTCCAGCTTTTCATGCATAGGAGACAATTGAAAACACTACGACTTGGGTCAGGAACACCTTAATCGTCAAAAGAGTTCACTTTTTAATACTTTACAGAGGTCTTTTACAGTTCCATCTCGACAGCACTTGGCTGGCTGGCTTTGTAGTTGATTCGCCCAATGTGATGTATCATTTAATTTCTTGACTGTTGCTTTCACTCACATTAATTGTAGATCCAAGTAAAATGAGTCGGATCCGACTCGACGGCACTTGGCTTGGCAAGTAAAATGAAATCCTTTGCAAGTTCAGTCTTGTCTTTGTTTATCATGGAGTTGGTTATAGGCCCAGTTGTCAGGATTTTTGTGTATTTTATTTATATTGAGATATAATCCATATTAAAGTCTATAATCTTGAATCTTCTTCAGTAAGTGCTTCAGTCCTCTTTGCCTTCAGCAAGAAGTTTGTGTCAGCTGCATATTGCAGGTTGTAAATAAGTCTTCGTTCAATTCTGATGCCTCTTTCTTCTGAAAGTGGTCTGTTTTTTTTAGGATTTTTTGCTAAACACACTAATGGAACAAGTATGGTGAAATATATAACTATAACACACATTTTTCTTGATTTTAAACCATGCAGCATCTCCTTGTTCTGTCTGGAAGACTGCCTTTTGGCCTATGCGCAGGGTTCATCATAATCACAATGAAGTGTTCTAAAATTCCCTTTCTCTGCAGTGCTATCAATATTTTTTTTATCATCCCTATACCTTAATATCTGTGCGTAGTCAACAATACCCAAGTAAACATCTTTTCTGATATCCTCTGCTTTCTGCCAAGGTGCGTGATATCAGCAGTGTACTTATTCCACGTCCTCTTCTGAATCTGGCTTGAGTTTCTGACAGTTCCCTGTCAATGTACTGCTGCAACCACTTTTGAACTACCTTCAACAAAATTCTACTTGTATATAATATTAACAGATTTATTGGGGGAGAAAAAATATTATGAGAAAAGCTAATTGTTATTTATAAACTTCATTCAGTCAAGCATTGTGTTTGGGGCACCCAAATGTTACTGTTGTTGCAGAAAAATTTAATTTAATTGAGTTTGAAAACATAATAGCACAAGAAGCTCCTCTCAATGAGATGACATTACTGTCACAGAAGAATAGAATTAGCGAAGTAGTCTTTATAGCTGTCTTGCATAACAAACTATGCTTTCTGCTCACAGTGGCTACATAAAATTAAAAACATGCATTGAACAAAGCAGACATGCAAACCATTGAGTAGACAACAATGAAACAGCAATGATGATAATGATGTCTCTACACTGGCCATTTGCTGTCTGCTGTGCTCAAAAGCTTTTATGTTTCATGTACATAATTGCACAAGCTTTTTATAAAACGCCCTGGAGTATCTTAATGTCAATTCACAAGTGAGAAATGTGAGAGTCATTGAAGTTAAAAATCTTCCCAAATGTCACAGAGATAATGGAAATGAAATCTGGAATTCAAACTTAGCCTTGTTTGAGCATTTAATACGAATGCATTGCTTTCAGAGTAGTAGGTAGACACTTACATGTCTGTAATTTTTTTTTTAATTTCTGATTGAGAGTTAACAATCCAAGTCGATTTGCCATGTAAAACCCCTAGCACCTACCTCTCTGCAACTCTGTCTACTCTCCTCACCCTGTGACGGTACTCTTCTTTTCCACTCTTTACTTCCAGTATCTACTCAGTCAACGTTTGTCTCCTCCTTCCAACCATCTCCTCTCCCCTGTAAAAAGAAACCACTAGGACAACCTCATACGTATATAAAACTGTAAAATACACACACCACCTGAATCATTCTGTGTCCTCAGATCCAGTCCATTCTTTGTCTGAAGTGTTGGTTTCATCTCTGGGCTAGCAGCAAGTCTAGGGGCCTTGTTTTCAGGGAATTCTCGAGGTTGTCAGAGCACCAAATCTTGCCTTTTAACAGAGTTCTAGAAGTGCACACTCCTTTCTCTTGTGCTACTTCAGGGACTCCAGATCGTGTTCCCTAAAGGGGTGTTTGGTGGTGGCTGGGCACCAACTAATCTGTTCCCTTGTTGATGTAGTCTCCCAGTCACACGGGTTCTTGTCTTCCCTGGGTTCAGTTTTTCTTGTATTTTTGATGTTCTTCAGGTAGGCTAGAATCAATCGGTGCTCTTTAAATGGCAGCTTGCTAGCTTTTAAGACCCCAGGTGCACTGAACAATATGGACTGCAGAATACTCTCTTAGAAAAAGACTAGTTATAACAATTGAACTTGACATCTCCTGAAAACATGGCCCCTAGAGCGCTGCCCTTGATATTCTATCCTTCAAAATGTTGGGATGAATTTAGGGAAACTTTTAGGTTACGGTGTTCCAGTTATGCTTACCTGCCTTCCACTAAGTGCTGTCACTCTCTTCACCTGACTGAATTCCTATTGACTATTCTGTGAACAACCCTCTCCCTCCCTGCCTGCTCTTGCAGCCTTCTAAGGTTGTTTTCTTCAGTGCATAGGTCTTTTCTTCAGCCCCTATGATAGTAGTGTCATACAATATTTGTCCTTTAGCAACTGACAGATTTTATTCACCATAATATCTTCCAGTTGTTTCCAGGTTATGAAATGTTTCCTAAAGTCATCACTGTTCTTTATCATTGCAGTGTTCCACTGTGTATATATACCATAGTTTGATTCCATCTTTTTGCTCTTATGGATAGTGCTACAATAAATATTTATGAGCATGTGTCTGTTCATGTCACAGTCTTTCTTTCTGTAGAATATATTCCAAACAGTAGAACTGGTGAATCATATGGCTCTCTATTTTTAGCTTTTTTGATTTTTTTTTAGGCTTATATGAATCAACTGCTTTTCTCTAGTAGTATTTTGATGACTATGGATTAGTGACATGATAATATATTTTCTACCATGATCATGAATTACTTTTGAGAAATAAAGTTAAGTATATGGCATAGAGGAGGAAGACTTAAAAAATCTGGGAAGAGAGCAGATTCTCAGAATGTGTTCTAGGCCAAATCCAGAAGAGAAAGCAGTGAACTATTTTATTTTATTTTTTTATTATGACTGAGTGAAAATGTACATTCCGGTATAAATTTACATGCCGACCTACATGCAACTTCCACTGCTCTCCCTGCCCAGTGACAGCACACTATTCCTCTCTGCTCCATACATGTCTCATCCTCCCTACAGTCCCCTCTCCCCTCCTCTCCACCCACTCTCTTTCCTCCAGCCAGAGGTCAGCAGGATGATATCCTATAGATGCATAGAACCATGAAGTGCATCCAATATATGGTCACTCTGCATGACCAAGCCCAATCCATTCATGTCCAAAGAGTGGACCTTCGTTATGATTTATGGGCAAGGGCAGCATCAGAGCCAGGGGCCAAGCTCCTGGGGAAACCCCAAAACCACTGGACCATCATTTGAGGTCTTTTAGTGGAGATCTCAGGGTGCACCCCTTTTTATTCTTGTGTTGCCAGTGGAACTCAACTTACTGAGCTCCATCACGGCTATCACTGGTGGTGGCCGGGCACCATACATCTTCTGGTCCCAAGTCGATGTAGGCACCCACTCATGTGGGTTTCTCTATCTTCTGGGTTGTCTTTTCCCCATGCCATTTTGGTCCTCGGTGAGCATCCATTCCTGCTGAGTTGGGACCATTTGTTTTGCCCTCAGATGGCAGCTTGGTAGCTTTTAAGACCCCATATGCCACTCACCAATGTGGGGTGCAGACAGCCCTCTTAGCAAAATGCTAGTTGTGCCAATTGGCCTCGATTTTGCCTAAGAGCATGGTCCCCTGCCCCCTGCCCCAGCTACTCTGTCCTTGCAATATTGGGTTAAGATGGAAGGAGTATTCAACTTATGCTGAAGTCCACTTAATATTGTTCTTGTTTTCAATGTGTGCTGTCACCGATTTCATCTAATCAGAATTCTAGCAACTATCTAATCTAAACCCTCCCACCTCCCCTTCCTTCCCTCCCCTCCCTTGCAGCTGTCAAAGAGTCTTTTCTTCTATATATAAGTCTGTTTTTGTTTTTGAGAGAGCTTATCATAGAGGTCTCATACAATATTTGTCCCTTTGTCGCTGACTACTTTCACTCAACACAATGTCTTCCAGTTGAAACCGGGTTAGGAGATGTTTCCTGGAATCATCATTATTCTTTATCATTGTGTAGCACTCCATTGAGTATATGTACCATAATTTACCTATCCAATCCTCTGTTGTTGGGCATCTGGGTTGATTCCATTTTTTTGCTATTGTGGACTGTGCTGTGATAAACATTCTTGTGCATGTGTCCGTTGGTGTGAAAGGCCTTGATTCTGTAGGATACATTCCAGGTAGTGGAATTACTGGGTCAAATGGTATATCTATATCCATTTTTTTAAGGAAGTGCCAGATTGCTTCCCAAAGAGGCTGGACCATTTTGCAACCCCATCAACAGTGTAGAAGAGTTCTACTTTCTCCACAGCCTCTCCTATTTTTAGCTTTTAAAAAAAATGCCAAATTGCTTTCCAAAGAGATTGCACCATTTTATATTCCCACCAGCAGTGTAGAAGAGTTCCAGTCTGTCCACATCCTCTTCAACATTTGTTATTTTGTGTTTTTTGGATTATTGCCAATGTCACTGGGGGAGGTGATATCTTACTGTAGTTTTGACTTGGGTTTCTGTAATGGATAATGGTCACAATAGTTTCCTCATGTGTCTCTTGGCTACCTGGATGTCATCTTTGGTGAAGTGTCTATCCGTATGCTTTGTCCTTTGTTTAATTGGCTTGACTTTTATTGATATTTTGCAGTACCTAGTAGATAATGGACATTTGACATCAGTCAGATATGCAACTGCCAAATATTTTTTCCCAATCTGTAGGCATTCTTTTCACTCTCTTGATACAATCTTTGGATGAGCATAAGTGTTTGATTTTTAGTCCTTCCCATTTGTCTATATTTCTTCTGTGCTTCGTGCATTGTTAGTAAGATTTTGTAGCCTGTCTAAGCCATGTATTAGAACTTCTAGTGTTGTCTCTATTTTTTCTTCAATGATCTTTATTGTTTTAGATTTTATATTTAGCTCTAATTCATTTTGGGTCAGTTTTTGTGTAAGGTGTGAGATATGGGTCTTGTTTCAGTTTTTCTGCAGATGGATGTCCAATTTTTTTCAACAAAGTTTGTTAGAGAGGCTTTTTTCCCCTCTGCTCCTGGCCTTTGGATCCTTGTCAAATATCAGCCGGTCATAAGCGGATGGTGTTATCTATAACACCACCTGTTTTCTATTTTGTTTCATTTGTCTGTATATCTGCTTTTGTACCAGCACCAAGTTGTTTTGATTACCATCGCAGGGTAGTAGATTCTAAAAGTTTGGGTAGTGTTCTTCTGTTTCAGTAGTGCTTTACTTATCCAGGAATTCTTCCTTTTCCAAATGTAGCTGGTGATTTGTTTCTCCATCTCATTAAGAAATGATATTGGAATTTATATTGAGGTTGCATTGTACATGTAGATCACTTTCAGTGAAAAACACATTTTTGCAATGTTAAGCCTACCTATCCATGAGCAAGGTAGGTTTCTCCACTTACATAAGTCTCTTTAAGTTTCTTGCAGCAAGGCCTTGTAATTTTCTTTGCATAGGTCTCTTACATCTCTGGTTAGATTTATTCCTGGGTATTTTATCTTCTTGGGGGCTATTGTAAATGGTGTTGATTTGGTCATTTAAACTTTGATGCTCTCTTTGTTTGTGTAGAGCAATCCTGCTGATTTACTTATGTTTATCTTATATTCTGATACTTTTCTGAACTATTCTATCAGTTCCAGTAGTTCATGTATGGATTCTTTTGAGTTTTCTGTGTATAAGACCAGATTGTCTACAAGTAGAGATACTTTCAATTCTTCACCAATGAGGATGCTTTTATTTCTTTATCTTGTCTTAATGCCTCTGGCTAGAACCACCAGCAGAATGTTGAGTAAAAGTTGTGATTATGGGCATCTTTGTCTTGTCCCTGTGCTCAGAGGGATTTTTTTCAGCTTCTCTCCATTCAGGATGCTGTTGGCTATTGACTTTGCACAGATGTTCTTTTTATGTGGAATAATTTTCCTCTGTTCCTATTTTGCTGAGAGTTTTTAACATGAATCAAAGCCATTGTCAAATGGCTTTTCTGCGTCAAATGATAAGATCAAGTGATTCTTCTCTTTTGTTTTATTTATGTGGTTTATTGCATTAATTTTTTTTCTTATGTTCAAACCCTGCATGCATGAAATGAACCCTACTTGATCATGGTAAGTTATTTTTTTGGTGTTTGTTGAATTCTTTAGTCTAGGACTGTGTTGATGATTTTTGCGTCTAGCATCGTGAGAGATTTTGTTTTGTAATTTTCTTTTAGTGTGTGTTATCTTTACCCTGCTTTGGTATCAGAGTTATGCTAACTTCATACAATGGATTTGGGAGTATTTCATCTTTTTCTACATTGTGAAATACCTTCTGCAGTATAGGTATTAACTCCTCTCTAAAAGTTGGAAAGAATTCTCTAGTGAAGCCATTTGTGCCAGGATGCTGTTAGTTGGTAATTCTTATTTTATTTTATTTGTATTTATTACTTTTTCTATCTTTTCTTTTGTTAAGAATTTGCTAAGTTGTTCTTCTCTTTGTGATAGAAACCCTGGTGGTAGAGTTGGTTAAGTGCTACATTTGCTAACCGAAAGGTCAGCAGTACAAATCTGCCAGGTGCTCCTTGGAAACTGTATGGGGCAGTTCTAGGGTCATTATGAGTTGGACCTGACTCAACAGCAGTGGGTTTGGGGTTTTGGAGTTTCTCTTGGTGATAATTTTGATAGATAATGTGATTGTAGAAATTTGTCCACTTCCTCTAGGTTCTGAAATCTATTAGAGTACGGTTTTTCATAGTATTCTTGTTTTTATTCTTTTAATTTCACTTGGGTCTTTTATGACATCTTCTGCCTCTTATTCACGTTCTTACCTCTTGGGTTTTTCTTTGTGAATCTGGCCAACAATTTGTTGATTTTGTTGATCTTTTCAAAAACATGGCTCTTGGTTTTGTTAATTATTTCAATAATTTTTCTGTTCTCTAATTCATTTAGTTCCACTCTAATTTCTTTTATTAAGGTTAAGTGAAAGTAGACAATCCAACTCTATTTTACGTATCTGCCTCTCTACAACTCTATCTAGCTCCCCTCCCTGTGACAGCGCACAATTTCTTTGCACTTTTTGCTACTAGTAGCCTCCCAACAAACACCTGTACCCTCCTTTCCACCCTCTCCTCTCCCCTCTAGAAAGAAACCATTGGGACAGCCTTCTATAAATGTATAAAACCATAAAGTACACACACCACATGCTTACTCTGTTTCCCCAAGTCCAGCCCATTCTTAGTCTGAATTGTTGACCTCAGTACTCGTTTGAGGTCTAGGGCAGCAGCAAGTCTAGGATCAGTGATCCCAGGTGACCCTCCAGGTTGTTGGATCACCATTGCTGGTCTTTTAGTATAGTTCTTGATCTGCATACTTCTTTTGCTTGTGTTATGTCAGGGACTCTACACTGTGTCCCTTATCAAGGCTGTCTTTGATAGTGTCCAGGCACTATCTGATTTGTCTCATCTCTTGCTGATGTAGTCTCCCAGTCAGATGGGTCTTTTTCTCTCCTTGGCTCATTTTTCCTCGTGTCTTTGGTGTTCTTGTTTGCTCATCTCTTCCAGATAGACTGTGACCAATTTATGTTCCTCACGTGGCAACTTGCTGGCTTTTAAGACCCCCAAATTCCATTCATGAATATGGGGTGCAGAAGACTCTCTTAGCAAAAGGCTGATTATGCCAATTGACCTTGATGTCCTCTGAAAGCAGGATCCCCAGATGTCTGTCTCTGCTACTCTCTCCTTTGAAATGTTGGCTTGAATTTAGAAAACCTTTTAGTTTTATGGTGTAGTCCATTTATGCTGACCCGCTTGCTACTAAGTGCTGTCACTTTCTTCACCTAACCGAATTCCTATCAGTTATCTAATCTATGAACAACCCTCTCCCTGTTTTCCCACCCTAGTAGCCATCAGAGTCTTTTCTACTGTGCCTAAGTCTTTTTTTTATGTTCTTACAATAGTGGTCTCATACAATATTTGCCTTTTCACAGCTGATTGATTTCACTCAGCATAGTGTCTTTTGTTTGATACCAGGTTGTGAAATGCTCCCTAAAATCATCTTTATTCTTTACCATTACATAGTCTTCCACTGTGTACACATACCATAGTCTGTTTATCTATTCATCTGTTGATGGGTGCCTAGATTGATTCCATCTTTTTGCTATTGTGGACTGTGCTGCAGCACACATTCATGTGCATGTATCTGTTTCGTGACAGCTCTTTTTCTGTAGGACGTTTTCCATGCTGTGAAATTGCTAGATCCTGTGGTACTTACACATCTAGCTTTTAAGGTAGCGCCAAATTACTTTCCAAAGAGGCTGTACCATCTTGCATTTCCACCAGCAGTGCAGAAGAGTTCCAATCTCTTCACAGCCTATCCAGCATTTGTTGTTTTATGTTTTTTTGATTACTGCCAAACTCTCTGGGATCAGATCGTATTTCATTGCAGTTTTGGCTTGGATTTCTCTGATAGCTAATGATTGGGAGCATTTCCTCATGTGTCTTTAGGGTGCTTGAATGCCTTCTTTGGTGAAGTGTCTTTCCATGTCCCTTACCCACTGTTTAACTGGATATGTTTCTTGTTGATATTTTGCAGTACATTGTAGATTATAGAAATCAGATGTCAATCTACTACATAGCTGCCAAATATTTTTTTTTTCCCATTCCATATGCAGTCTTAACTCTTTTGATAAAGTTTTTGGATTTTAAGTATTTCCTATGTATCTATTTTCTCTTTTGTTGTTCATACATTGCTGGATTTTAAGTATTTCCTATGTATCTATTTTCCCTTTTGTTATTCGTACATTGCTGCTAAGATTTTATATTTTAAGCTACGTATAGTCCTTCCGTTATTGTCCCCATTTTTGCTTCTATAATCTTTATCATTTTAGGTTTGATATTTAGGTCTTTGATCCATTTTGAGTTAGTTTTTATGTAAGGTGTGAGATGTGGGTCTTGTTTCAGTTTTCTGCAGATGGATATCCAATTTTGCAAACAACGTTTGTTAAAGAGACTGTTTTTTTTGACAACCTTTGGGTCTTTGTCAAATATCAACTGTGTACAGGAGGAACGTGATAATTCTGAATTCTCTACTCTGTTCTATTGGTCTATATATCTGTTTTTGTACCAGTACCAGGCTATTTTGAGTACCGTGGGAGTGTAATATGTTCTAAAGTGGGGTAGTATGAGGCCTCCCACTGTGTTCCTGTTCTTCAGTAGTGCTTCACTTATCCAGGGTTTCTTTCCTTTACAGAATTGGTGATTTGTTTCTCCCTCTCATTAAAAAATGACACTAGAATTTCTATTTAGATTGTTTTGTATATGTAAACCACTTTGGGTGGAATAGATAGTTTCACAATGTTACGTTTTTCTATCCATGAGCAAAGTAGGTTTCTCCATTTCTTTTTTTCCCCCCTTAATTTTACTTTTTTATTAATTACAGCAAAATAACAAAATTTCTAACATCTATCAATTATCTCATCTATGATAAATCCTCAGCCCCCCACCCATACCCATGTAGCTAACACAGTCATTTTCTTCTGTAGATAATTCTCTTTTTAAGCCCTTACAACAGGTGTCTCATACAAAGTTTATCTTTTTGACACCAACTGATTTCACTCAGCATGATCTCTTCTGAATGAGACTATTTTATGAGGTGTTTCTAAAATAGTCAGTTTTTTTTTTTTTATCATAGTACAGTGGTCCACTGAGTATGTGTACCACAGTTTGTTCATCCATTCATCTGTTGATGGGTATCAGGTTTGATTCCATCTTTTTGCTATTGTGGACTGTGCTGCAACAAACGTTCATGTACATGTGTCTGTTCGTGTGACAACCTTTGTTTCTGAAGGATAAATTCCAAGAAGTGGAGTTATGGGATCAAATGGTATATCTATTTCCAGCTTTTTAAGGTAAAACCAAATTATTTTTCAAAGACGTTGTACCACTTTGCAATCCCACCAGCAGTGTAGGAGAGTTCCAATTTCTCCACAGCCTCTCCAGCATTTGTTGTTTTAGATCATGGCCAACCTTGTTGGGGTGACATTGTATCTCATTGTAGTTTTGATCTGAATTTCTTTAATAGCTAATGTTTGTGAGCAGTTCCACATGAGTCTTTTGACTGTCTGGATATCCTTTTTAGAGAAATGTCTGTCTGTCTCCTTCGCCCATTGCTTAATTAGATTATTTATCCTTTTCTTGTGATATTTAGTAATACCTTGTAGATTAAGGAGATTAGATGTCAGTCTTACATATAGTTGTCTAATATTTTTTTTCCCATTCTGTAGGTTGTCTTCTAATTCTTTTAGTGAAGTCTTTGGATGAACAAAAGTGTTTGATTCTTAGTAGTTCCCATTTATCTATTTTCCCTTCTGTTGATCATGCTTTGTTTGTCAGATTCTGAAGTCTGTCTACATTGGGTATTAAAACTTTCATTGTTGATCCTATTTTTTCTTGGATGAGCTTTATTGTTTTAGATTTGATATTTAGACCTTTTATCCAATTTGAGTTGGTTTTTGTATAACATGTGAGATATTATCTTGTTTCAATTTTTTGCAGATGGCTATCCAATTTTGCCAGCACCATTTGTTAAAGAGACCATTTTTACCCCAGTTTAAAATCTCAAGGCATTCGTTGAATGTCAGCTGTTCGTAGGAGAATGGTGGCATCTCTCAGTTCTTGACTCTGTTCCATTGGTCTGTAGGTCTCTTTTTGTACCAGTACCAGGCTGTTTTGACAACTGTGGCAGTGTAAGAAGTTCTAAAGTTAGGTAGTGAGAGATCTCCCAGTGTGTTCTTCTTCAGTAGTGCTTTACTTATCCAGGGTTTCTTCTCTTTCCATACAAAGTTGGTGATTTGTTTCTCCACCTCATTAAAATATGTCTCTGGAATTTGTACTGGGATTCCATTATATAAGTAGATTGCTTTGGGTAAAATCGAGATTTTCACAATGTTCAGTCTTCTTATCCATGAGCAAGGTATATTACCCCATTTATGTAAGTCTCTCTTAGTTTCTTGCAGTAAGGTCTGGTAGTTCTCTTTGTAAAGGTCTCTTATTTCTCTAGTTAGATTTATTCCTAGGTATTTTATCTTCTTGGGGGCTATAGTAAGTGGAATTGATTTGGTGATTTCTTCTTTAATAATCTCATTGTTGGTGTAAAGGAATCCTACTGATTAGTCTTATCTTGTATCCCAATACTTTGCTAAACTGTTCAATTAGTTCCAATAGTTTACTTATATTATCTGAATATATTTACATATATATTTATATATTTACTTATGTTCTCTGTATATACAATTATATCATCTGCAAATAGGGAGATTTTTACTTCTTCATTGCTGATATGGATGCCCTTTACTTCTTTGTCTTGTCTAATTGCTCTGTCAAGAACTTCTAGTGCAATGTTGAATAGAAGTGGTGAGAGTGGGCATCCTTATCTAATTCTCTTTCTCAAACAGAATTCTTTCAGTCTTTCACCATTCAGGATGATGAAGGCAATTGGCTTTGAGTAGATGCTACTGATTGCATTGAGGAATTTCCCTTCTATTCCTATTTTTCCGAGCATTTTAAGCATGAATGGGTGTTGAACTTTGTCAAATGCCTCTTCTGTATCAATTGACAAAATCAGGTGATTATTTTCTTTTGTGTTATTAATGTGGTTGATTACATTAATTGTTTTTCTGATGTTGAACCAGCCTTGCATCCCTGGAAAGAAACCCACTTGATCATGATGAATTATTTTTTTTATATGTTGTTGAATTCTATTGGCTAGAATTTTGTTGAATATTTTTGCACATAGGTTCTTGAGTGACACTGGTCTGTAGTTTTCTTGTTTTATGGGATCTTTCCCTGGCTTTGATATCAGGGTTATTCTGGCTTCATAGAATGAATTTGGGAGTGTTCCATCCCCTTTATGGTGTAAAATAGCCTCAATAGTATCACAGTTAACTCTTCTTTAAAAGTTTGGTAGAATTCTGAGGTGAGGCCATCTGGGCCAGGACTTGTTTTGGTTGGTAGATTTTTGACAACGTTTTCACTCTCTTCCTTTGTGACAGATTTATTAAGTTCGTCTACTTCTCCTTGTGATAATCTCAGTGGGTGGTAGGAATCTAGAAATTTGTCCATTTCCTCTAGGTTTTCAAACCTCTTAGAGTACAGCCTTTTGTAGAATTCTGTTATGATATTTTTTATTTCAGCTGGGTCTGTTGCGACTTCTCCCATCTCATTTCTTAGTCAGAATATTTGTATCTTCTGCTGTTTTTCTTTTGTAAATTTAGTCAATGGTTTATCAATTCTGTTGATCTTTTCAAAGAACTAGTTTTTAGTTTTGTTAATTTTTTTCAATTGTTTTTCTATTCTCTAATTCATTTAGTCCTGCTCTCATCTATTTTCTTCTGGTGCCTGAAGGGTTCTTCTGTTGCTCTCTTACTACTTGTTCAAACCGTAAAATTCATTCTTTAATTTGGGCCCTTTCATCTTTCCAGATGTGTGCAGTTATCAAGATAAACTGACTCTGAACACCACTTTTGCTGTATCCCATAGTTTCTGGTAGGATGTGTTTTTGTTCTCAATTGATTTTGTAACTTTTTAAATTTTGTCCTTGATTTCTTCTATAATCCAAGGCTTTTTGAGCAAAATGTTGTTCAGTTTCCATAAGTTTGAATTTCTATCTATGATTTTTCTGTTATTGATTTCAACTTTTACAGCTCTATGATCCTAAAAGATACTTTGCAGTGAGTCAATGGCTTGGATTTTATAGAGAATTGCTTTATGGTCTAACAAATGGTCTATTATAGAGAATGTTTCACATGCATTGGAAAAGAAGTTGTACTTACCTGTTGATGGATGAAAAAAATCTGTGTCTGCCGATAAGGTCAAGTTGATTGATTGTTGTACTAAGATTTTCTGTATCTTTAAGGAGCTATTTTCTGGATGATCTATCCATAACTGAAAGGAGAGTGTTGAAGTCTCCAACTATTATTGTGGAATGATCTATCTCATTTTTCATTGTTGTCAGTATTTATTCAACACATTTAGTCCTGAGGTATTGGGTGCATAAATATTTAATATTGTTAAGTCCTGCTTGAGTACTGAAACTTTCAGCAATAAATAGTGACTATCTTTGCTCACTGTTTTAGTCAGCTAGGCTGCTCTAACAGAAATACCACAGAGTGGATGGCTTTAACAAAGAAAGATTTATTCTTACACAGTCTGGTAGGTTGCAAGTCCATATTCAGGGTGTCCGCTCCAGGGAAAGACTTTCCCCTTGTCGGCTCTGGAGGAAAGTCCGGTATTGCATCAGTCTTTGTCCAGGGAGCATCCTGACGCAAGAACCTCTGGTCTGAAAGACGCTTTCTGCTCCCGGTGCTGCTTGCTTGATGGTAGCGAGGTTCTCAAATTGTCCTTGGTTCTTTTTCCTTTTATTCCTTGCAAGCTAAAAGCATTAAGGGTGGGGCAAGCCATACTCCAGGGAAACTTCCCCCATAGCAGGAATTCACAGCCCCACCCTAATCCTTTAACATACAGGTTAGCAAAACCACACAATGGAGGACAGTCCCAAGATACTGGGAACCATATCCCAGCCACGTGGCTGCACACATTTTTTGGGGGACACAATTCAAACCATGACACTCACCATAGTGGATTTTACATTAAAACCTATTTTATCTGACATTAGTATTGCCACACCTGTTCTTCTTTGTAAGTTGTTAACTTGATATATATTGTTCCACCCTTCAATTTTCAACTTGTTCTTATCTTTAAGTCTAAATTGTGTTTCTTGTAAGGAACATATAGGCAGGTCACGTCTTTTGAACCAGGATGTCACTCGCTGTCTCTTTACTGGAGCATTCAGCCCATTTACTTTCAGTGTAATTATTGATAGATATGTGCTCAGTCCCATCATTTTTGATGTAATTATTTTTATGTTGATATTTTGTATATTGCTGTTAATGTTCTGTTCTGCATCATTCTTCTTTATGGGTTTTTTTTTTTTCAGTGTTGGTTTTGTGTTTTTTGAGATTCCCGTATTGTGTTTCTTATTTTGATAAGATTCATTGTTAATTTGCTTTATGGCTACATCTATTATCCCCCTTAATATACTAAGATTAAACCCAATTTTAACTACTGCATAACTCTTTAACTTCTCCATCTGAAAAGACTATAACTACTGTAGTGTGTCCCTTTTTTAATGTGATGGTGTTACAGTTGTCATGATATGATCACAGATTCCCTCATTTTAATATTGTAGCTTTAAGTTTTATGACTTCCCTAACTGATTAGAATTTTGGATGATGTGTCCCGCATTGTCACCTTAAATATACATTTAATGATTTTGTTTTTCTAAAGAAAGAGCTCCTTTCAATAGTTCACATAGTTTTTGTTTGTTTTTATGAAGTCTGTAAGATTATCTTTACCTTCAAAAGTCTTAATTTCACTCTCATACTTGATAAACAATTTTTGAGGGTAAATAATTCTTGGTTGAAAGTTTTTCTTCTTCAGGGCTTTGAATGTGTCACCCCACTGTTTTCTAGGCAGCATTGTTTCTTCAGAGAAGTTAGACAAAAGCCTACGGGGTTTCCCTCAGAGTGTTAGCTTTGCTTTGAACCTTGCTGCCTTCAGAAGCATCTGTTTATGTTTCATCTTATTAAGCTTGGTTAAAATAAGTCCTGTTGTCTTTCTTTTGGGATCTTGCTTTTGTGATGTTTGATAGACATTTTGGATGACTATGTTCTCTTTGCTAATAATCTCGGGAAAGTTTTCTGTCAGCAAGTCTACAGCAATACGCTCTGTATTGTCGTTTATCCCCCTTCGTTCAGGAACTCCAATTAAACGTAAATTATTCCTCTTCATGGAGTCCCACATGTTTCTTAATGCTTCTTTGTTTTTCTTATTTCTTTTCTCTGATTTCTGTTCATAAATGCTGGTGTCAGTTGCTCTGTCTTCAAGGTCACTGAGTTTAACTTCCATCTGTTCAATCACAATCTTTTGGTTTTGGATTGAATTATCTAATTCTGTAATTTTGTTATTGGTACGATGTATTTCAGAATTTTGATGTTCCATCAGTTCAAATAGCTGACTAAATTTTTCATTTGTTCTACTGCATTTTGTTATATATGTAATTGTTTCATATTCAACATCTGATAGATTCAGAAAGGCTTCTTAATCTGGGAAATTTTTGGAATCTTTATTTTGGGGATTTTCTGGAGCATTTGAAGACCACTTCTTTAAATGATTAATTATGGTCTGCTGCCTGTATGCCATCTAGACACTGATTTCTCTGGTATTAGATCTAAGATAATTATTGGTCACCAGCTGTATCTAATACTCTAGCAATTTGCTTCAGGTGGACTCTTTGGGGTGGAAGTCTCTGCTTAGGGGGTGACAAAGTCACCACCCTACTTATGGAGAAACTGGGAAATGTCAGCCAATCCTACAATGTGTGTCAGAGAAAGGTGGGGGGAAAAGCTCCAGGGCTTCTCAATAGACAGATCTTCAGGCAAATACGCAGGCCTCTCAGCTTTAAAAGTAAACTTCACTTCTATGTGGAGAGCTGTCCAGGTGTTGAATTAAGAGATGTCCAACATGCTGACTGAAACAGGCCTTCAGAAGCAGCAGACTTCACCTTCCAGCTGATAATGAAAGTATGTTACTGGTTGTTTCCAGAATCTGTAGTTCTCCAATACCGTGAAATAGCAGTAGTGAGGTCAGATGGCCACTGCCTCTTTTTAGAGAGCGGAAGATTAGTCTGATACTGGTGCCTAGTCAAATATGTTAGGTCCTAGGCCTCTCCAGATGTTCGGTGCTCCATACAAATATCATTCCAGGCTTTAATTCTCAGAGGGAAATGAGGAGACATGTGTCTAGTCCAACATCTTTCAAAGGACACATCTGTGATTCTTTTTTGGTTTCTTACAGTAGCATCTTGTAATTTTGTCTGTATGGTTCTTTTTCATCTCTGTTTAGATATATTCCTAGATATTTCTTGGGGGCCACTGTAAATGGTATTGATTTGGTGATTTCCTCTTTGCTGATCTCTTTGTTGGTGTAAAGCAATCCTACTGATTTATTTATGTTTATCTTATATCCTGATAGTTTGCTGAACTCTTCTATTAGTTCTAGTAGTATACTTATGGGTTCTTTAGGGTTCTCTGCATATAAAATCATATCATCTGCAAATATGGACGTTTTTACTTCTTTACCGATGTGGATGCCCTTTATTTCTTTGTCTTGTCTGACTGCTTTGGTCAGAACCTATAGCACAATGTTAAATATAAGTGGTGAAAGTAAGCATCCCTGTCTAGTTCTTGTTCTCAGAGGGAGTTCTTGCAGTCTCTCTCCACTCAGGATGATGTTAATGGCTGCTTTTGAGTAGAGGTCCTTATTGTATTGAGGACCTTCCCTTCTGTTCCTATTTTGCTGAGAATTTTTAGCATGAAAAGGTGTTGGACTTTGTCATATGCTTTTTCTGTATCAATTGACAACATCAAGTGATTCTTATCTTTTGTGTAAGTTATACAGTTGATGACATCAGTTGTTTTTCTTATATTGAACCAACCCTGCATTTCTTGTATGCATCTTATTTGGTCATGATGAAGTATTTTTGTTGTTGTTGTTAAACTGTTGAATTCTATTTGCTAGGGTTTTGCTGAATATTTTTGCTTTGGGGTCTTTACCTGACTTTAATATCAGGGTTATGCCATCTTTGTAGAATGTATTAGGAAATGCTTCATCCTTTACTATGTTGTGAAATAGCTCCAGTAGTATTGGAGTTTACTCCTCTCCAAAAATTTGGTAGAATTCTCTGTTGAAGCCATCTGGGCCAGGACTTTTTTTGGTCGGTATTTGTTGATTGCGTTTTCAGTATCTTTTGTGATAGTTTTAATTGTTCTGCTTCTCTTTGTAATAATTTTTGTAGGTGATGTGAATCTGGAAATTTGCCTCCTTCTTCTAGGTTTTGAAATCTGTTAGAGTACAGTCTTTCATAGCATTTCTGTTATGATTTTTTAATTTCATCAGATCTGTTGTAACATCTCTCATCTTGTTTCTTTTAAAGGTTATTTGCTTCCTCTCCTGTTTTTCTTTTGTGAGTTTAGCCAGTGTTTATTGATTTTGTTCATCTTTCAAAAAAAAAGCAGCTTAGATTTTCTCAATTCTTTCAATTGTTTTTCTATCCTCTAATTCTTTTAGTTCTGCTCTAATAATATTTATTGTCTGTTTTCTTCTGATTCCTGAGAGGTTCTTTTGTTAGTCTCTTTCCACTTGTTCAAGTTGTAGTGCTAATTCTTTGGTTTGGGCCCTTTCTTCATTTCAGATGTGCACACTAACAAAGATCAACTGACCTCTGAGCACTATTTTTGCTATATCGCAAAGGGTCTGCTAAGATGTGTTTTCATTCTCATTTGGTTACATAAGTTTCTTTATTGCATCCTTGATTTCTTTAGTAATCTTTGAATTTTTGAGCACTGTGTTGTTCACTTCCCATAAGCTCAAATTTCTACCCATGTGTTTTCTGCTATTCATTTCATTTTTTAGAGTTTTAAGGTACGAGAAGATGTTTTGCAATAATTTGATGGTTTGGATTTTGTTGAGACTTTCTTTATGGGCTAATACATGGTCTATTCTGGAGAATGTTCATGTGCATTGGAAAATAAGATATACTTGTCTGTTGTTTGGTAGGAAGTTCTGTATATCTCTGTGAGATTGTGTTGGTTGATTGTTGCAATAAGATCTTCTGTATCTTTATTGAGCTTTTTTCTGGATGATCTGTCCATTACTGAAAGTTGAGTGTCGAAGTCTCCTACTACTTTTATGGAGCAGTATGGATTGCACCTTAATATCAGAAAAACAAAAATCCTCACAACTGGACCAGCAAGCAACACTGCCATAAATGGAGAAACGATTAACATTGCCTAGGATTTCATTTTACCTGGTCCAAATCAACACCCTTGGAAGTAGCAGTCAAGAAATCAAAAGACTTGTTGCATTGGGAAAATCTGCTGCAAAGGACCTCTTCAAAGTATTCAAAAGTAGGGATATCACCTTGAAGACTAAAATGTACCCGACTCAAGTCATGATATTTTCAATCGCATCATGTGCATGCAAAATTTGGGCAGTGAACAAAGAAGACAGAATTAAAACTGATGCCTTTGAATTTGGTGTTGGAGAAGAATGTTGAACATACCACAGACAGCCAAAAGAAGAAACAAATCTGTTGTGGAAGAAGTCCAATCAGAGTGCTCCTTGGAAGGAAAGACGGCAAGACTGCATCTTACATTCTTTGGACATACTGTCAGGAGGGATCAGTCCCTGGAGAAGGACATCACTCTTGGCAGAGTGGAGCATCAGTGAAAAAGATGATCATCAATGAGATGGTTTGACCCAGTGGCTGAAGCAATGGGCTTAAGTGTAAAAACAATTCTGGTCATGGTGCAAGACCATGCAGTGTTTCATTCTGTTGTTCATAGGGTTGCTATGAATTAGAACTGACTCGACGGCACCTCAACACATCTCGTTTTTCAATGTTGTCAGTGTTTGTTTGATATATTAGATGCTCTGCTTTTAGAGGCATAAACATTTAATACTGTTATGTCCTACTTACATACTGAAGCATTAAATAGTGACCATCTTTGTCCATGATGGTGGATTTTTTTAATCTAGTTTTTTTAATCTAATTTTATCTAATTTTGCCACTGCTGTTCTTCTTTACATGTTGTTAGCTTGGTATGTATTTTTCCATGCTTTGATTTTCAGTTTGTTCTTATCTTTGAGTCTAATGTGTGTTTCTTGAAAGTCAGTATATAGATGGACCGTGTTTTTTGATCCAGCCTGTTACTCTCCATTACTTTATTGTCGCATTCAGTCCATTTATATTAAGTGTAATCATTGACAGCCAGCCAAGTCAAGTGCCGACAAGTCGATTATGTTCTTATTGTTGTCATTTTGGTTCCTTAATTTTTGCACTGTTGACATTTTCTTTGTTCCGCTTAATATTCTGTTCTGGGTCATTTGTCTTAATCATTTTCATCTTTTTCAAAGTTGATGTTTTGTCTGTTGAGAGTTCTGTATTGTTTCTTGTTTTGCTGTGTAGGGTTGTTGCTTTGCTTTGTGGCTACTCCTTTATTCTCCCCTAATGTTCTAAGTCTAAACAGTCTTTAACTTCTTTATATCTCCTTAATCTCCATCTGAAAGGGCTATGAATATTGTAATATATCCCTCTTTATACTGTTATGTTGTAGTTTACATGCTGAACACTGTCTAATTTTAATATTTTAGCTTTGACTGAATTTTGTGACTAACTAGTTAGGATTCTGAATGCTGTGTCCTGCATTGCATCCTTGGGTATATATCTGATGTTATTGATTTTCTAACTGAAGAAGTTCCTTCGTTATTTCTTATAACTCTGTTTTGTTTTTTTAAAGTCTCAAAATTTCTGTTTGTCTGAGGAGGTCCTAATTTCACCATCATATTTGAAAGACAATTTTGTAGGATATATAATCCTTGGTTGGAAGATTTTTCCTTCAAGGCTTTGCATGTGTCATCTCATTGTCTTCTTGACAACAAGGGTTTGGATCAAAAGTCGGAGGACATTCCACAAGGCTTTCTCTTCTAAGTTAGTTTTTTTTAGCCTAGTTGCCTTTAAGAATCTCTCCTTATGTTTCATTCTGTTGAGCTTCATTAAAATGTGTCTTGGTGTCTTTTGGGGGGGGGGTTCTACCTTTTGTGTTTGATAAACATCTTGAATAGTTCTCTTCTTTTGCAATGTCAGAGAGGTTTTCTGTCAGCAACTGTTGAACAATTCTGTCTGTATTTTCAGCTATCCCTCAGTGTTCTGGAACTCTAATTATATGTAAATCATATGTAAATTGTTCCATTGTTCTTAACGATTCTTCATTTTTCTTGGCTCTTTTATCTAATTTATCTCAAAGAAGCTGTTGTTGTTGCTTTATCTTTCAGTCTTACTAATTCTGCATTCCACTTCCTCAATCCTGGTCTTTTGGCTTTCCATTGGCTTGTGTAACTTTGTAATTTTATTATTGACCTGCTGAATTTCAGATCATTGATGTTCCAGCAGTTCACGTAGCTTGTTCAATTTTTCATTTTGTTTTGCTAAACTTTGTTTAATCTCCATCCTAAGATCTGGGAGGGTTCTATCCATAATTTTTTTTTGTATTTTGCCACTGATAAGTTCAGTAAGGTTTCTTCATCTGGAATGTTTTCTGATTCTTTATTTTGGGAGTTTTCTGGAGCCATGGTGGTCTACTTCTTTAAATAGTTAGATATTGATTAATGTCCTTGCACCATCAGAAAGCTCTTCAGCTTCTCTGGCGTCAGACCAGCAGAAGCTATGGCATAGCTCTGAGAAGGAAGTAAGGACATGCACAGACTTAGCTGCCAGCTGCTGCTGCATTTTCTGGGTGCAGCTGTCTTAAGTACAGCTTTTCTGGTGAGAGAGATGCAGTCTTTCCCAGCTGCGATGCTTGGCTTGGCTGAAGGCCCCAGCAGGGTTTTCAAGGGTGGCAGGCCCCACCTCCTGGCTGACAAAGTTGGTGACCCACTTGTGCCAACTCTCCAGAGTCCCACCAGCAGATGCTATGACATAGCTCATAGAGAGATGGAAAGAGTACCATCACACATGGCAGTACATTCTCTAGATACTATTGTCTTGAAAATTGCTTTTCTGCTAAGAGAGGCACTGTCCAGTGGCAACTGGTACCACCTGGGATCTCAGGGTTGGCAGACCAGACCTCCCAGCTGACAAAGATGATGATCTACTTGAGGAGTTTCTCAGATACTGTATCATCAAATGTTGTGAAGTGGCTCAGAGTATGGGGGAAGAAGGGAGCCACCATACTTGGCCACCATCCACTATTGTGTTTTTAGGTGTGATTGTCTTAAAAACAGCTTTTCTGGTGAGAGAGGCACTGTCCAGTCAGGTGTTGTTGCTCACCATGGCAACCAGCCCCTGCTGGGCTCTCAGGCTCAGCAGCCCTAGTCTCAGTCTCCTGGTTAACAGAGATGAGACCCATACTTGTCTCTCAGCTGCTGTGCAAGCAGGAGTGTGACCCTTCACACTGTCACCTTGTCTCTGACAAAGGTAGCTTTCTCCTTCCTGTCACCCAGTCCAAATTCATAACCCTCCACCTGATGTTGGGGCTCCCAGAAAGTCCATTCTGCTCCATTCAGTTGTTTTACTGGGCCTTAGTTCTCTGAAGGAATCAAGATATATGACTAGTCTGCCATTTTGGCACCACCCCTGAGCTCTAATTTTTATTACCTATATTCTTCTGGTGCACAAGAGATTCTTTGTTTGTTCTCTTTCTACTTATTCAGGATGTAGGGATAATTATTTGGTTTGGGCCCATTTTTGCATTTTGGAAATTGACCTCTGAGTACTGCTTTTGCTTTGTCCTTAAGACCACTGGTTTTGCTGTATCCCACAGGTTCTGGTAGGATGTGTTTATCGTCATTTTTTTCCAGGAATTTCTTTACTGCATCTTTGATTTGTTTTACGATTCACGGGTTTTTTTATTTTTTTTATTTTTATTTACCATGACTGACTGAAAATATACATTCACGTATAAATTTACATGCCCACCTATATGCACTTGGCTGGCCTATATGCAGCTTCCACTGCTCTCCCTGTCCGGTGACTGCACACTATTCCTCTCTGCTCCATACATGTCTCGTTCTCCCTACAACCTCCTTTCCCCTCCTCTCCATACACTCCCCTTCTTCCAGCCAGAGGTCAGCAAGATGATATCCTGTAGATATATAGAACCACAAAGTGCTTCCAATATATGGTCACTCTGCATTGCCAAGTCCAATCTATTCCTGTCCAAAGAGTGGACCTTTGTTATAATTTATGGGAAAGGGACACATGAGGGCCGGGAGCCATGCTCTCAGAGGAATCTCAAAACCTCAGTTGAGGACTTTTAGTGGAGATCTCATGATGTACACCTTTTTATTCTTGTGTTGCCAGTGAGACTCCTCTCTGTGAGCTCCATCGTGGCTATCACTGGTGGTGGCCAGGCACCATCCTGTTCTTCTGGTCCCAAGTCGATGTAGGCACCCACTCTTGTGGGTCTCTCTGTCTTCTCGGTTGTCTTTACCGCATGTCATTTTGGTCCTCAGTGAGCATCCATTCCTGCTGAGTTGGGACCATTTGCTGTGTCCTCGGATGGCAGCTTGGCAGCTTTTAAGACCCCGGACGCCACTCACCAATGTGGGGTGCAGAGAGCTCTCTTAGCAAAATGCTAGTTGTGCCAATTGGCCTGGAAATCGCCTAACAGCATGGTCCCCTGCCCCCTGACCCAGCTACTCTATCCTTGCAGTATTGAGTCAAGATAGAAGGAGTACTCAAGTTATGCTGAAGTCCGCTTAATGTTGTTCTTGTTTCTAATGTGTGCTATCACCACTTTCTCCCAACTAGATTTCTAGTAACTATCTAAACTAAACCCTTGACCCCTCGCCCTCCCTCCCTCCCCTCCCTTGCAGTTGTCAAAGAGTCTTTTCTTCTATACACAAGTCTGTTTTTGAGATCTTATCGTAGAGGTCTCATACAGTATTTGTCCCTTTGTCGCTGACTACTTTCACTCAACATAATGTCTTCCAGTTGAAACCAGGTTAGGAGATGTTTCCTGGAATCATCGTTATTCTTTATCATTGCGTAGTGCTCCATTGAGTATATGTACCGTAGTTTACCTATCCATTCTTCTATTGTTGGGCATCTGGGTTGATTCCATCTTTTTGCTATCATGGACTTTGCTGTGGTAAACATTCTTGTGCATGTGTCTGTTGGTGTGGAAGCCCTTGAATCTGTAGGATATATTCCAAGTAGTGGAATTACTGGGTCAAATGGTATATCGATATCCATTTTTTTAAGGAAGTGCCAGATTGCCTTCCAAAGAGGCTGGACCATTTTGCAACCCCACCAACAGTGTTGGAGGGTTCCACTTTCTCCACAGCCTCTCCAGCATTTGTTGTTTTGTGTTTTCTAGATCATGGCCAATCTTGTTGGGGTGAGATGGTACCTCATTGTTGTCTTGATTTGAATTTCTTTAATAACTAAAGATCGTGAACATGTCCGCATGTGATTTTTGGCTGCCTGGATCTCCTCTTTAGTGAAGTGTCTGTCCATCTCCTTTGCCCATCGCTTAATTGGATGGTTTATCTTCTTCTTATTGATATTTTGTAGTATCTTATAGATTATGGAGATCAGGCGTCAGTCTGACATAAAGTTGCCAAATATTTTTTCCCATTCTGTGGGTGTTCTTTTAATTCTATTAATAAAGTCTTTGGATGAGCAAAAGTGTTTGATTCTTAATAGTTCCCATTTATCTACTTTCTTTTCTGTTGATTGAGGTTTCTTTGACAGATTTTGGAGTCTGTCCTAACTGTGTATTAAAACTTCCATTGTTGTTCCTACCTTTTCTTGGATGAGCTTTATTGTTTTAGTTTTGATATTTAGGTCTTTTATCCTGTTGGAGTTGGTTTCTGTGTAAGGTGTAAGATATGGATCTTGATTCAGTGTATTGCAGATGGATAACCAATTTTGCCAGCACCATTTGTTGAAGATACTGCTTTTACCCCAGTTTAATGTCTTAGGGCCTTTGTCGAATATCAACTGTTCATAGGCAGATGGTGTCATCTCCGGGGTCTCAATTCTGTTCCATTGATAGATCTGTCTGTTCTTGTACAAGTTCCAAGCTGTTTTGACCACTGTGGCAGTGTAGTGTGTTCTAAGGTCGGGTAATGAGAGGTCTCCCCGTGTGTTCTTCTTCTTTAGTAGTACCTTACTTATCAGGGGCTTCTTCCCTTTCCAAACAAAATTGGTGATTTGTTTCTTCATCTCATTAAAAAATGATGCTGGAACTTGTATTGGGATTGCATTATATAAATAAACTGCTTTGGGTAAAATAGACATTTTCACAATGTTAAGTCTTCCTATCCATGAGCAGGGTAGGTTTTTCCATTTATCTAAGTCTCTTTTAGTTTCTTGTAGTAAAGGCTTGTAGTTCTCTCTGTAAAGGTCTATTGTTTCTCTGGTTAGATTAATTCCTAGGTACTTTATCTTCTTAGGGGCTATCACAAATGGTATAGATTTGATAATTTCCTCCTTAACAGTCTCGTTGTTGGTATAAAGGAATCCTACTGATTTACTTATGTTTATCTTGTATCCTGAGACTTTGCTGAACTCTTCTATCAGTTTGAGAAACTTACTTATAGATTCCTTGGGGTTCTCTGCATATACAATCATATCATCTGCGAACAGGGAGATTTTAACTTCCTCTTTGCCGATGCAGATGCCCTTTATTTGTTCGTCTTGTCTAATTGCTCTGGCTAGAACTTCTAGCACAATGTTGAATACGAGAGGTGACAGTGGGCATCCTTGTCTAGTTCCTGATCTCACGGGAAAGTCTTTCAGTCTGTCTCCATTCAGGATGATGTGGGCAATTGGCTTTGTATAAATGGCCCTTATTGTGTTGTGGAATTTGCCGTCTATGCCCATTTTGCTAAGAGTTTTTAGCATGAATGGGTGTTGGACTTTATCAAATGTCTTTTCGGCATCAATGGACAAAATCAGGTGATCTTTGTCTTTTGTGTTATTTATGTGGTTAATCACATTAATTGTTTTCCTGATGTTGAACCAGCCTTGCATCCCTGGTATGAATCCTACTTGGTCAGGATGGATTATTTTCTTGATATGTTGTTGTATTCTGTTGGCAGGAATTTTGTTGAAGAGTTTTGCATCTAGGTTCATGAGTGATATCGGTCTGTAGTTCTCTGTTTTTGTTGGATCTTTCCCGGGCTTATGTATCAGGGCTATGCTGGCTTCATAGAATGAGTTTGGGAGTATTTCATCCCTTTCTATACTGTGAAATAGTCTCAGTAGTATTGGGGATAACTCTTCTCTAAATGCTTGGTAGAATTCTGCCCTGAAGCCACCTGGGCCTGGACTTTTTTGGCAGGCAGTGTTTTGATGACCTTTTCAATCTCTTCCTTTGTGATGGGTTTATTAAGTTGTTCTGCCTCATGTTGTGATATTTTGGGTAGGTGGTATGAGTCAAGGAATTGGTCCATTTCCCCTAGGTTTTCAAATTTGTTAGAGTACAGTCTTTCATAGTATTCTGTTATGATATTTTTTATTTCTGTTGCATCTGTGGTGACAACTCCCCTCTCATTTCTCATTTGCGTTATTTGTTTCCTTTCCTGCTTTTCTTTAGTTAAGTTTAGCCAGTGGTTTATCAATTTTGTTGATCTTTTCAAAAAACCAGCTTTTGGTCTTTTCAATTTTTTCAATTGTTTTTTTATTCTGTAATTCATTTAGCTCTACTCTAATCTTTATGATCTGCTTTCTTCTGGTGCCTGAGGGGTTCCTCTGTTGTTCTCTTTCTACTTGTTCAAGCTGTAGAGTAAGTTCCTTGATTTGGTTTCTTTCTTCCTTACAGATGTGTGCATTTATGGAGATAAAGAGACCTCTGAGCACTGCTTTGGCTATATCCCATAGGTTTGGTAGGAAGTGTTTTCGTTCTCATTGGAATCCATGAATTTCTTTAATTCATCCTTCATTTCCTCTATAACCTATGTTTTTTTTCAGCAAGATGTTGTTCAGTTTCCAAGAGTTCCACTTTCTATCTATGTTTTTTCTGCTATTGATTTCAACTTTGATGGCTTTATGATCTGAGAAGATGCTTTGCAGTAATTCAATGGTACGGATTTTGTTGAGTGTTGCATTATGGCCTATCACGTGTTCAATTCTGGAGAATGTTCCATGTGCACTGGAGAAGAAGGTGTAGTTGTCTGCTGATGGGTAGAATGTCTGTTGGTTAATTGTGTCAATGAGGTCTTCTGTATCTTTACTGAGCTTTTTTCTAGATGATCTGTCTAGTGATGAGAGTGGAGTGTTAAAGTCTCCCACTATTACTGTGGAGTCATCTAACTCTCTTTTGAGTGTAGTCAGTGTTTCCTTGACATATTTAGGTGCTCTGCCATTAGGTGCATAAATATTTAATATAGTTAAGCCTTGCTTGTGTACTGAACCTTTCAGCAATAAATAGTGACAATCTTTGTCCATGATGGTGGATTTGACATTAAAATTGATTTTGTCTGAGATTAGAATTGCCACCCCTGTTCTTCTCTGTTCATTGTTAGCTTGAGATATATTCTTCCATCCTTTAATTTTCAGTTTGTTCCTGTCTTTAGGTCTCAAGTGAGTTTCTTGCAGACAACATATGGATGGGTCATGTCTTTTGATCCAAGATGACACTCGGTGTCTCTTTACTGGAGCATTCAGTCCATTCACATTCAATGTAATTATTGATAGGTATGTGTTCACTGCTGCCATTGTGATATGTTTATTTTTATGTTGATATTTTCTCTATTGTTCTTATTAGTCTGTTCTGGGACACCCTTTTTTGTGAGTTGATTTTTCACCTTTTTCAGAGCTGGTTTTGTAGTTGTTGAGAATCGTGTTACATTTCTTGAAATGGTATGATACATCTTTGTTGTGCTTTACAGCTGCCCCTATGAACCCCCTTAATAAACCATTTATAAACCCAATTTTAATTAGTACCATTCTTGTCATCTTCCTCTCCATCTGAAAGGACTATAACGACTGTAGTACATCCTTCTTTTTATTATGATGACACCATAGTTTTCATCATGATCACTGGATTGCTTCTTTCCATATCAAAGCTGTGATTGACTTTGGAGCCTTCCCTAAATGAGTAGAGTATTGAGTAGTGTGTAGTTCTAAAATATAAAGTTAGTGGTTTTGTTTTGCTAAGCCGAAGCCAAGAACTTCTTTCAGTATTTCTTGTAGTTTGGGTTTGGTTTATACAAAGTCTCTGAGTTTCTGTTTATCTTGGAATGTTTTAATTTCATTTTTGTATTTGAAAGACAGTTTTGCAGGATATATAATTCTTGGTTGGAAGTTCTATTCCTTCAAGACTTTGAATGTGTCATGCCACTGTCTCCGTGCCAGTATGGTTTCTGCTGAGAAATCTGACGAGAGCCTACAGGGTTTCCCTCTGAATGTTAGCTTTGCCTTGAGTCTTGCTGCCTTTAAGAGTTGCTGCTTATGTTTCATTTTGTTAAGCTTGATTATAATATGTCTTGGAGTCTTTCTTTTGAGCTCTATATTGGGTGGTGTACGATATGCATCTGAGATGTCTATATTCTCTTCCTTCATGATTTCTGGGAAGTTTTCTTTCAGCAGCTCAGCAACAATACTCTCTGTGTTATCAGATGTCTCACCCTGTTCAGGGACTCTAATTAATTGAAGGTTGTTCCTCTTAATAGAGTCCCACATGCTTCTTAATGTTTCTTCATTTTTCTTGTTTCTCTTTTCTAATTTCTGCTCATAGACGCTGGCATCAGTAGCTCTGTCTTCCAAGTCAGAAATTCTTTTTTCCATTTGTTCCATTCTGTTTTCTTGGCTTTGCATGGAAGTTTCTATGTCTTTGATTTTCTTCTTGATCTGTTGGATTTCAGAGTAGTGGTGTTCCATCAGATTGAACAACTTGCTCAATTTTTCTTTTTGTTCTGCTGCATTTTGTACAAGGTCTAGAAGGGCTCTGTATGTAATCAATTTGTATTCACTTCCTGATGCTTTCATGAAAGTTTCTTCATCTGGAAAACTACTTGGTTGGTTTGTTTGGGAGCCTTCTGAATCCATGAGTGATTGCTTGTATGCCACAATTTTTTGTTGCTCTTTGGGTCCCATGTGAGTATATATAGGCTGGAAGAGGTACTGTGAGGATGGATTGCAAATGTTTCTCTAGGCTGTCTTCAAATATAAAGCAAAAGGTATCTGACCAGTTCACAAGTCAGTTAGGTTTTCAGGTGTAGAGGTCCCTCTTCTCATCTGACAAAGTAAGCACTACTATATCCAACCCCAGATGATAACAAACTAGTTCAGAATACAGCACTGCTACTGCCCTGGTGGCCTCTGCTGACAGGGCCTAGCCTTATCCAACACTGCGTTGAGTACTGGTTTTGTAATAGAAAAGTGGTCTCCTGTGGGCAGGCTCTGGCTCCCAAGCTAAGAATTAGGTCCAGCTGCGGCCACCGTATCCAAGATGGCATCCTACACACAGGCAGGAGACAGAGGGGCTAAAGGTGTCGAGAGGCAGTGATTCCTCTGATTCTGTTGCAGGGCCCCCAACGTAGGCAGCACTGTGCAAAATCACTACTTTTCTGTTGGAGAAGTGCTGTCCGGTTTGCAGACACTGGCTCCCAGGCTAAGAACGAGGTCCCGCTAAAATCTCGGTACCAACATGGCGTCCTGCTCATGACCGCAGAGCTCCGCACAAACCCCACCGAGGCAACTACAAAACGAAAGGCTCAACATGGCTAGATTAACAGAGTCCCTAGCCTGGCTCTCAGAACATGGGAATTTCGCCTGCCTATCCCCCAACAGCGCGTCTGAGTCCAGCCGCCGGTCAAGACCCAGCTCCTCCCGCCAGCCAAGGCAGAGGAAAAAAAATCAAACTGGTGCGTTTACCTTCCCTCGGATAGAGCCGGGGCTAGCCAGGAGCCGAAGTCAGCGAAAGAGAGGAGGTTTTTCGCTGAGTGGTATGAAGTCCCAATTAACAGCTCTGTGCCATGTCCCGAGGCTGATTATGTGATCAGAAGGCTCTGTTTGATTGTCAGTTCAGGTCTTGGTTTCCAGAGGGATATAAGGAAATGTGTGCCTAGTCCGTCATCTTGACTCCGCCTCCGATTCACGGATTTTTGAGCAAGGTGTTGTTCTGTTTCCATGAATTTGAATTACTACCCCTATTTTTTTTTTCTGTTATTGGTTTAAACTTTTATGGTTTTATGGTCTGAGACAATATTTTGCAATGTTTCAGTTTGGATTTTGTTGAGACTTCCTTTAGAGAGTAGTAAGTGGCCTATTCTAGAGAATGTTCCATGTTCATTGGAAAAAAAGGTTGAATTGGTTGATTTTTGCAATACAGTCTTCCATACCTCTATTGAGCTTTTTACTTGATGTTCTGTTCATCACTGAAAATGAAGTGTTGAAGTCTTTTACTATTATTGTGGAGCAACCTATCCTATTTTTCAATATTTTCAGCATTTTTTCAATGTATTTAGAACATATTAGGTGCATAAATATTTAACATTGTTATATTTTCCTTATTATTGAGACTTTAAATAACAAATAGTAGCCATCTATATCTGTGATGGTAGATCTCACTATAAAGTCTTTTTTTTAACATTCAACTGACAAACATGTTACCTATATGTATTGTATTGTTATTAAGTGAAACTACACAAATTAAATTTGCATGCCTGCCTATCTGCGGTTCCTTATGCTCTCCTTGCCTGGTGACAGCACACTCCTCCTTTTCATTCTATCTATGTCATATCCTCTTAATAGTCACCTGTCCTCTCCTTTCCTCTTCCTTCTAGTAAGTGGACAGTAGGACAGTATCCTATAGATGCATAGAACTGTAAAGTACACACACCGTATGGTCACATTGTATCCCTGAATCCAGTCCATTCCTATCCAAAGAGTTGACCTCACTAATCTTTTCTAGTCTAGGGCAGCAGCAGATCTAGGGTCCATGCTCCCAGGAGAACACTCAGGTCTTTGGACCATCAGTTGAAGTCCTTTAGTGGAGTTCTTGAGGTGCACCCCTCTTTTTCTTGTGTTGCAACTGGGACTTGACATTGTGCGCCCCTTCATAGCTGTCTTGGGTGGTAGTTGGGCACTATCTGGTTCTTCTGGTCACATGTTGATACAGTCACCTATTCAAATGGGTCTTCCTGTCTCCTGGGCACTTTTTCCTTGTGTCTTTGTTGTTCTTGGTGATTGTCTGTTCCAGATGAGTTGGGACCATGGCAGCTTGCTAGATCTTAAGACCCCAGATGTCACTCACCAATATTGGGTGCAGAGTACTTACTTAGCAATAGCCTAGTTATGCCAATTGGCCTCAATGTCCCTTGAGAACATGGTGCCTAAACTCCCACCCCTGCTACTCTATCCTTGCAATATTCAGTTAAGATTAGAAGAATTTTCAGTCACTGCTTTAACCCAACCAAATTTCTATCAACTATCTAATCTATGCCAGCTCTCTCTCTCCCTCTATTCCCTTTCAGCCATGAGAGTCTTTTCTTTTTTCTTTTTTTATTGTGATTGAGTGAAAGAGTACAATCCATTTTAAATTTGCATGCCTGCCTGTCTGCAGCTACTTCTGCTCTGCTTGCCCACTGACAGTGCACTCCTCCTTTCCATTCTACACATGTCATATCCTCTTAACAGCCTCTCCACCCTCTCCACTCCCCTCTAGTAAAAGGCCAGTAGGATGACATCATATAGGTCAGAGAACCATAAAGTGCACACACGATATGGTCAGTCTGTGTCCCCAAGTAAGACTCATTCCTGTGTGAGGCATTGGCCTCAGTAATGATTTGTGATCAGGGGCAGCATCAGGTCCAGTGGCCATGTCCCCAAGGGAACCCCCAGGCCTTCAGAACACCAATTGCAGTCTTTAGTGGAACTCTCAGAGTGCACCTCTTTTTTTCTCATATTGTCACTGGGACTCAACATTGTGAGTCCCATCATGACTGTCGTTGGTAGAGGCCAAGCACTGTCTAGTTCTTCTGGTCATATATTGATGTAGTCACCCACTCATGTGGGTCTTTCTGTCTTCTGGGTTCCCTTTCCCTCATGTCATTTTTGTTCTTGGTGATCATCTGTTCCTGCTGAGTTGGGACCATTTATTGTACCTCAGATGGCAGCTTGCCAGCTTTTAAGACCTCAGACACCACTCACCGGTATGAGGTGCAGAAGAGTCTTTTCTTATTGGCTAGAGTTTTGTTAAAGATCTCTCCCTTACATTCACAAGAGATATTGATCTGTAATTCTTTTGTTTGTTTTTTTGATGTCTTAGGGTCGCCATGAGTCGGATCCGACTCAACAACACTTGGCCTGGCTTACCCCTTTGAAATATCAGTGTTATTCTGGCTTCATAGATTGAATTTGAGAGTTTTTCCTTCCTTTTCTATGCTCCTAAATACCTTTTGTAATAGTGGTGTTAACTCTTTTCTGAAAGTTTGGTGGAATTCCCCAGTGAAGCCATCAGGGACAGGACATTTTATGTTGTTGTTGAGAGCTTTTAATTACCTTTTCAATATCTTCTTTTGATATGGATTCATCTAATCATTCTACCTCTGTGTTAGTCTAGGTAGGTCGTGTTTCCATAGAAATTTGTCTGTGTCCTCTAGGTTTTCTAATTTGTTATAGTATAATTTGTTATAGTACTCTCCTATGATTTTTTTAAATTTCAGTTGGGTCTGTTGTGGTATCACCCACATCATTTCTTATTTGGGTCATTTGTTTCCTCTCCTGTTTTTCTCTTTTCAGTTTGGTCAGTGACTTATCATTTTTCTGATCTTTTCAGAAAATCAGGTTTTGTCCTGTTAACTCAATCATTCATCTGTTCTCTCATTTGTTTAGTTCTGCTCTAATATTTTTGGTTCACTTTCTTCTATTGCCCAACAGATTCACTTTCTACTCACTTTCTGCTTGCTTAAATTGTGGGGTTAATGCTTTGGTTTGGGTCCTTTCTTCTTTATGGATGTGTGTACTTATTGAGATTAAAGTGACCTTGGAGCATTGCTTCTGCTGTGTCCCAAAGGTTCCGGTAGGATGTGCTATCATTCTCATTTTGTTTCTTTGAATGATTTTATTCCATCTTTAACATCTTCTATAACTCAGTGGTATAGTGTTTAAGTGCTATATCTGCCAACCAAAAAGTTAGCATTTCGAATCTGTCATTTACTTCTTGGAAACTCTATGGAGCAGGTTTACTCTGTTCTGTGGAATTCTTGTGAGTCAGAATCAACTCGGCAGCAGTGGGTGTGGATTTTGGTATGATCCAGTAGTTTTTGAAGAGCCAAAAGGTGTTCTATTTTCACATGTTTGATTTTGGCCTCCTTTTTCTGCTATTGATTTTGACTTTTATGGCTTATGTTCTGAAACAACGTTTTGTAATACTTCAGTACTTAGAATTTTGTTAGGACTTGATTTATGAGTTTATGGCCAAATATTTGGTCTATTCTGGAGAAGGTTCTATGTGCATTGGGAAAGAAAGTATACTTGTCTGCTGTTGGGTGGAGTGTTTGCTAAATGTCTGTGAGGTTGAGCTGCTTGAATGTGGGATTTTGATCATCCATTTCTTTATGGAATTTCTTTCTGAAAGTTCTGTCCATCACCAAAAATGATGTGTTGAAGTCTGTTACTATTATCGTGGAGCTATTTCACTTTTCAATGTTGTTAGAGTTTGTTTGATATACTTAAGGGCCCTATTATTGTGTAAATAAATATTTAGTATGGTTAAGTCATCCTAATGCATTGGCCCTTTAGCCATTATATGGTTACTTTCCGTGTCTACTGTGGTAAATTTTATTTTAAAGTATGTTTTGTCCAAAATTAATATTTTTCTTCTGCTTCTTTTTGGTATGTTGTTTGCTTGGTGTATGTATTCCCATCCTTGGAGCTTTAATTTGTTTTTATCTTTAAGTCTTGATAGTTATAAATTTAGTGCTGTCTCTTTGATGTCTTTTTTTGTGTATTGTTTACATTTTATTTATTCCACTTAATTCTCTGTGTTATTTTTTCTTTATGGGTTTTTTCTTTCATTATCCAAGCCAAGTGCCGTCGAGTCGGATCTCATTGTCGGACGTATATTTGCTGAGACTTCATGGTTTTGATTCTTATTTTTGTGTAGGATTTTTAATTTCCTTTATGTATACCCCTACTGTTCTAAATTTGTGTTGCCTTGAGTTCTCCATATGAAGCATCTATGACATTAGTTTCTCTTATTGACATAAAGTTGTCATCATTTACATACTGACATGGATTGAATTGTGTCCCCCCAAAAAATGTGTGTAGCCATCTGGTTGGGCCATGATTCCCAATATTTTGTGATTGTCTTCCATTTTGTGATTTCCCTATGTTAAATGTTAGAGGATTAGGATGTGACTGTAAATCCCTTCATAAGATCATCCCCTGTTCCACTATAAAGGGAGCTTTCCTAGAGTATGGCTTGCACCACCCTTAATCCTTTCATCCTACAAGAGATAACAGGCAAGGGAAGCAAGCAGAGAATTAGGAACCTCACACCATCAAGAAAGCAGCTTCAGAAGAAAACCATGTGCTTCAGACCTGAGGTTCCTGTGTCAAGATGCTCCCTGGACAAACACAGATGCAATACTGGACTTTCCTCCAGAGCTGACAAGGAGGAAAGCCTTCCCCTGGAGCAGACATCCTGAATTTGGTCTTATAGCCCACTGGACTGTGTAAGAATAAACTTCCCTTTGTTAAAGCCATCCCCTCTGTAGTGTTTCTGTTAGAGCAGCACTAGCTGACTAAAATAAAATTTGATACAAATTTAGTGCTGTCATTTGGTGTCTTTTTTTGTATTATTTACATTTTATTTATTCCACTTAACTCTCTGTGTTATTTTTTCTTTATGGGTTTTTTTAATCATTTTCATTGTTGGGTTTAAGTTTGCTAAGACTTCATGATTTTGTTTCTTATTTTTGTGTAGGATTTTTAATTTCCTTTGTGATTACCTTAATATATAACCCTACTTGGCTGGCTTGGCATTCTAAATTTAAACCAGTCTTTAATTTGTTTGTGTTGCCTTGAGTTTTCCATATGAAGCATCTATTGCATTGGTTTCTCCTTTTCATATAAAGTTGTCATCTTTTACATACTGACATCTCTGCTTCCCAATTTTAGTGTCTTGATTCAGTTTTGTGATTTTCCTGTCTCAGTTGATATCAGGTTGCTCTGTCCTGTGTTATTCACTTTGATTTTTTTTTCTGATGTTATTGATTTTGTAATCAACAAACTTCCTTCAGTATTTCTTGTAATTTTGGTTTGTTTTTTTTACAAATTCTCTGAACTTCTGCTTATCTAAGAATGTTGTAATTTTGCCACCACATTTGAGAGCCAATTTTACAGGCTGGAAGTTTTTTTTCCCCTGACAAGGCTTTGTATCTGTCACCCATTGCCTTCTTGCCTTCACAGGTTATTCTGAGTGTTCTGAGCTTCGTCTTCTTGACTCTCCTTTGTAAATCTACTAATCTGTAAATTTGTTATTTAGTTTTAGCTAACTTTAAAGGTGTCATCTTTAGTTTTCATAAATTTAATTATAATGTGTCTTGGTGTGTTTGCTTTGGAGTCCACCTTGTGTGGAATTTGATGACCATCTTGGACTCTGACATTAGAGAACTTTTCTTTCAGGAAATTTTCAAGAATTCTCACTGTATTTTCTATTATTTCCTCTGTTCTAGTACTCTAAAAGGAAACCTTACTGCCATCAAGTTGATACCAACTCTTAGTGACCCTGTAGGATAGAATGGAACTGCTCCATAGAGTTTCCACAGAGGGACTGTCAGACTTGAACTGCTGACATTTTGGTTGTAGTGCTCAAATCATTTATAAGTAGTGCTCCAAATATTTATAACTTATTCCTCTTGATAGATTAGCACATAATGCCTAGTGTTTCTTCATTGATTTAATCCTCAGATATGTTGGTGTCAGTTGCTTTATCTCCAGTGTTACTAATTCTTCATTCTGTTGTCTCAATTTTGCTCCCTTGACTTTGAGTTATTGAATTTTGTAATTTTATTGTTAATCTGCTGAATTGAAAATCAATGTTGGTCAAGAATTTCTTGCAGCCTGTTTAATTTTTCATAATGTTCTGCTGCATTTTTGCCTCATCTCCTGAACTCATTTCCATCCAGTCAATTCTGACTTGTAGCAGCACTATAGGTCAGAGTAGAACTGCTCCCATAGAGTTTCCAAGGAGCACTTCTTGGATTCAAACTGCTTAGCTTTTGGTTAGCAGCTGTAGCATTTAACCACTAAAGCATATGAGTTTCCTGATCTCCCAAGGAGCTCTAAATATTATTCTTTTGAGTTCTATCTCTGATGACTCCAGTAAGTTATCTTCATCTGGAAAAATTGGGGACCCTTTCTTTTGGGAAGTTTTGAAGCCATTGTAGTTTGCCTCTTTATGCTTTTTGATATTGACTATTTTCTCCGAGCCTTCAAGAGAGTTGTAATTTATTTATATTTGAGTACTATATTCTGCCTTCTTTTTTTAAATACCCCAGTAGGCTGGTTGTAGGAGCTAGTTTAATTATTGGTGCCTTAGAAATTCTAACACTCTGTAACTAGGTGATTAGAGGTGTTGCTAGGCATGTATGCCTAGGAATCCATTTATTTTTCTCATATGTATTCAGCTTAGGAGCCCAGGTAGTCATTCACCATGTGTGCATTGCTGGCTCTTTGCTACCATCCTAGCTGGGCACAGGGAATTGGTGTAGGCATAGGATTGTGGTTGCAACCAGTAAGGATAGTACAGATCCGACCACTGTCTGGTACCCAGGCAATGGACTTGTTTCTTGAGTTCCAGGTTTAGGGGAGCCAGCAGATTTTTTCTTTTTTTTCAATTTGTTAGTTAGTTTCTGCTCCAAGTCTGGAAAAATAGCTTGGGGCACATGTAAGGGATCCTATTCTGGCCCACAAAGGGCATCAGAATTTGGCACCTGTTATAATGCAGAGAATGGAGGGGAAGCACTGGGGAAAGGTAGAGAAGTTCAGCCTGAATGAAAGTTTTGGATCCCACACTGGCCGGTTAGACGCAAGCACTTATCTTTTGAAAATCAAATGGGACTCCTCTGCACTTCTGGAGGAATGAGTGTTGGAAGCGCAACTTCTCTGAGGGAGACTCTCTCTGAATGCTGTTTCCCTGTACTCCACAAAGGTACCTGTGGGTCCTATTGCTGGGTAGAGTCTCTCTGGATCAGGTCTGGCCAGTCTAGGTACTTCTGGACTTAGTCCCCCTCTCTTTCTCAGTCTGATTTCTCAGCTTTCCCTCTGATGTTCAGGACTGCTGGACTGTCATATATAACCCATTCAGTTGTTTTCCTTGATCTTTGCTGCTAATGGCATCACAAGAAATGTCTGTCTATTCTGCTGTTAAACCTCCTTGTTCTATCTGATTTCTTGATTGCTGCTTCCATGGGCATTAATGGTGGATTCAAGCAAAATGAATTCCTTGATAACTTTATTTTTTCCTCCATTTATTGTGTTGTTGCTTATTGGTCTAGTTCTGAGGATTTTTTTTCTTTTAATCCATACTGTCTCTAAACTACTATAACCTGACAATCATGAATTTCATCAGTAAGTCCATTTCATTAAAAAAGTATTTTACTTTATGTGAAAATTTACAATCCAAATCAATTTGCTATATACAACCCCAACACACCATTGTGCAACTCTGACTGCTCCTCTTCCATGATAGCACACTCTTTTCCAACCTGTAGTTCCCAAATCCATTCAACCAACTCCTGTCCCCCTCCACCCTCTTATCTTGCTTCTGGACAAGAGCTGCTCAGACAGTCTCATGTAAATATTTAAGACAAGAACCGCATTGTTCATCAGCGTAACTCCATGTCTTATAGTACAGTCCAATCTTTGAAGATTTGTCTTCAGGAGTGGTAATAGCCCTGGGCTAACAGAGAGTATGGGGTCTGTGTCCTGAGGGAAGCTTCCAGTATGACTAGTCATTAGCTATGGCTTTTAATAGAATTTTAGTTCTAGTTCTGCACACCTATGTTGCTCCATGTTACGAGATGTTTCCTAAAATCACTGTTGTTCTTTATTGTTGCAAAGTACTCCACTGTGTGAGTAAAGGCCCATTTCTACCATTCATCTTACTGGGTAATATGACACGATATTTACCACTTCTAAAATTCTGGGATCCAAACAAAGTGCCACTTGTTCATTAAAGTGCTACATGTAAAAGATGTTTGCAGCACCTGAATATGGAGTGTGCATTGGTGATTAGAGTACTCAGTGACCATCTCCTGGCAGTTTATTACTCTTGCACAGTTTTGCAGTAACTTAACTGTGAAAACAAAGCCAACACACAATGAAATATGTTCTGAAAATTATAAAAAAATATATCCAGACATTGTACTACTATTTGCCATTCAACTCTGTAACAAAGTGATGTTTATTGCTTAAATTCTGGAGTTTCAAAAAGTTACATATCATTCTCAGTGCCTCTGTGATATTGTAGAAGATTCGTAAGTATGATGAACCTCAGTTTTTATGCGTGATCTGGGATTAATGATAGTGATCTCAGGAGTGTAATCTAGAATAAATGAGATTATGTACAGAAGAACCAAGATTTTTTGTCCAGCATAGGGTAAATGCTCAATAAATGGAATTCTCATATTGTGCCTATCATTCTATTATATCTAGTGAAAGTTATTTTTTTCCTGCCTTTGGGAAATGTTTCAAGCTTTATGCAGACATTGATAATAGAAACCCAAGAATGAGGTTTTAATAGAGGTGTTGTAGCATAGAATCTTCTCCATTAAAGAGTGCCCAATGAAATAATATCATCTTACTGTTAAGACTCTTTTGATGTATCACCTTCTCAAGATCATTTAAATCAAACACTTCTGTCATAACAGTATAGTTTTCCCAAACATAATCTTTTGCTGGATTACACTCTCAAACAGCAACTGATTTGTGTGCTGCTTCACAGTGTTTTCTTCCCACTACCATTTATGTTGACGATTCATGACACTTTGTGGTTAGTGCTTTATGAGAGGCTTGACAGATCACGAAGGTGGTAATGATCTGCTTGTGGGTTTTAATCCAAGAGTTTAAAGAATCTAAGACATAGAAAAGGTCTTTGAGAGAACTCATGATGGGTGAGAAAGTCTTTAATGTTTGCCTAGGGGGTCATGAGAAAATGACCAAGAATAACTTTGGTATAAATCCTGTGGTAGAGACTGGACACTGACAAGTGGCTACATATTATGTTAAACTATCTGAGGTTGTGAACTTACATGTCACTCCCAGGGATTCCCATGAAAAGTTTCTCTGAATGAAGAAATGTCTGTGACACATTTGTAGGGAGATGGGACCCAGGCAAATGTCAAAGAGTCCCTTCAAAGCTAGTATTCATGAGGGATGCAGGATGGTATTAAGATGTCTGTTGATGCTGGAATACCAATACCACTTTGTGGCCGAGGTAATAATAATTAGACAAGGGTCCATCAAAACCCCTGTGCCAAACAGGAACAGGCTCCTAACTACACCTTCCCACAAATGTACATAGCAATGACAGATGAATTATTGGGATAAGTGACAATACAAATGCTAACAACAATAATGAAAGACCCAAAAAGAAATATTGAGAATCCCTGTATATAGAAGGGCAGTCTTCAACTGTATGTGTGTTATGGTACTGGTGGAGTCTGCAGCATAAGGCATATGGATTATATGCTATAGACTGGGTGACTAACTGTAGAAGATAAAGATGGTTTAAGTCCTTCCCTTTGAGTTTCCCTGATGATGCAGCTCCCCAGTACAGACATGTAAACTTAATCTGCTAGTAACTGTGAGGCGCAAATCATACCACAGCAAAAGGGATAGTGGGATAAAATTTGACAGACAGATATGTAACTTCGTTTTCCATCTAGGACTTCTCCTCAACTGGGAAATAGTACCTATAATTTAATAGAAAAACATGCAATCATTACTGTTGTGATAAATACTAAGAGCCAAAAAAAAAAGTGTGCTGTGAGAGCAAAAATGGGAAGACTTGATGTATTCTGGGAGTAAAATATCAGGGGAATATTCGTGAGCTACAAATCTTAGCTGGCAGCTGAAGACACTTGGGCTGGGGAAGAGACAGACTAAAGAGATTCCAGACAAAGGAAGTAGCATGTGAGAACACGCCTAATCTCAGGAGGTACATGGAATGGTGAACATAAATCTTGAAAGTCAGTCAGGGGAGAAAGAAGAAATGATTGAAAAAAAGCTAGAACTTTGGGGTTGAACTCTCATATCCGTCTCTGCCTGTCTGTTATGAATTGAATTGTATTCCCTAAAAATGTGTGTCAACTTGGCCAGGCTATGGTTCCCAGTATTGTGTGATTGTCTATCATTTTGTCATCTAATATGATTTTCCTATATATTGTAAATCCTACATCTATGATGTTAATGAAGCAGGATTAGAGGCATATATGTTAATTAGGTAGTACTCAATCTATAAAGGGAACCCTGGCAGATAGTGGTTAAGGGCTAAGTCTGATAAATAAAAAATTGACACTTCAATTTCTCGACAGCCTCTTCAGCGTTGGTTGTTTTTCGTTTTTTGGACCATGGCCAGCCTTGCTGGGGAGAGATGGTATCTCATTGTAGTTTGCATTTGGATATCTTTAAGACCTAATGATCGTGAACGTTTCCACATGTGTCTTTTGGCTGTCTCAATGTCCTCTTTAGCGAAGTGTCTCTCCATCTCCTTCATCCATTGCTTAATTGGATTAATTTACCTTTATCTTGTTGATATTTTGCAGTACCTTGCAGATTCCTTGAATACTCTGGGGGTCAGTTCTACCCTGGCCCCCAGGGTCGCCATGAATCGGGTCCAACTCGACGGCACTTGGCTTGGCTTTGGCTGTAGATTATGGAGATCAGATGACGGTTGAACATGTACTTGCCAAATATTTTTTCCAATTCTGTAGGTGGTCTTTTAATTCTTTTGATAAAGTCTTTGGATAAGAAAAGGTACCTGATTCTTAGTAGTTCTAGTCATCTATTTTCTCTTCTGTTGATCATGTTGTGCAGAATGTGAAATCTGTTGAAACTGTGTATTAAAACTACCATTGTTGACCCTATTTTCTAGCACAATCTTTATCATTTTAAGTTTGGTATTTGGGTCTTTGATCCAGTTTGAGTTGGTTTTTGTGTAAGGTGTGAGATATCAGTCTTGTTTAATTTTTTTTGCAGATGGATAGTGAATTTTGCCATTATGATTTATTAAACAGACTGTTTCTACCCCCGTTTACAATCTTAGGAACTTCTTCGAATATCAACTATTGACAGGAGGATGGTGGCATCTCTCAGGTCTCAATGCTGTTCCACTGGTCTGTATGTCTTTTTTGCACCGGTATAGGCTGTTTTGACTACTGTGGCAGTGTAATAGGTTCTAGGGTTGGATAGTGTGAGGTCTCCCACTGTGTTCCTCTTCTTCAGTAGTGCTTTGCTTGCCTGTGGTTTCTTCTCTTTCCAAATAAAGTTAGTAATTTGTTTCTCCATCTCATGAAAAAAAGACACAGGAATTCATATTTGGATTGCATTATATATGTAGATCACTTTGTATAAAATAGACATTTTCACAATGTTAAGTCTTCCTAACTATGAGCAGGGTAGGTTTCTCCATTTATGTAAGTCCCTTTTAGTTTCTTGCAGTAAGGTCTTGTAGTTCTCTTTGTATAGGTCTCTTATTTCTCTAGTTAGATTTATTCCTAGGTATTTTATCTTCTTGGGGGCGATAGTAAATGGTGTTGATTTGATGGATTCTTCTTTAATGATCTCTTTGTTGGCATAAAGGAATTCTACTGATTCACTTATGTTTATCTTATATCTTGATACTTTGCTGAGCTCTTCTACTAGTTTGAATAGTTTAATTATGGATTCTTTAAGATTCTCTGTGTATACAATCACATCATCTGCAAACAGGTAGATTTTTACTTCCTCTTTGCCAATGTGGATGTCCTTTATTTCTTAATCTTGTCTAATTGCTGTGGCCAGAACCTCTAGTACAATATTGAATAGAAGTGGTGAGAGTGGGCAACCTTATCTAGTTTCCATTCTCAAGGAGAATTCTTGCAGTTTCTCTCCATTTAGGATGAAGTAGGCAGTTAGCTTTGTGTAGATGCCCCTTATGATGTTAAGGAATTTGCCTTCTATGCCTATTTTGCTGAGAGCTTTTAGCATGAATGGGTGTTTGATCTTGTCAAATATCTTTTCTGTGATTCTTTTGTGTTACGTATGTGGTTGATCATGCTAATCATTCTTCTGATGTTGAACGAGCCTTGCATCCCTAGTATGACTCCAACTTGGTCATGTTGAGTTACTTTTTGATATGTTGTTGAATTCTACTGGCAAGGATTTTGTTGAAGATTTTTGCATTTGGGTTCATTAGTGATATTGGTCTGTAATTTTCCTTTTCTGTGGAACCTTTCCCTGGCTTTGGTATCAGGTATGCTGGCTTCATAGAATGAATTTAGGAGTATTCCATTTCAGTCTATGCTGTGAAATAGTTTCAGTAGTAGTGGAGTTAACTCTCCTCTACAAGCTTGGTAGAATTCTGTGGTGAAGGCTTCTGGATCAAGGTTTTCTTTGGTTGGCAGTTTGGGGACGATTTCTCAGTCTCTCCCTTTGTGATACATTTATTAAGTTTTTCTACTTTTCCCTGTTGGTAGGTAATATGAATCTAGGAATTTGTTCATATCCTCTAGGTTTTCAAATATGTTAGAGCAATCTTTTGTAGTATTCTCTTATGACATGTTTTATATCAGTTGGGTCGGTTGTGACATCTCATATGTCATTTCTTATTCGGGTTGTTTGTTTCCTATCCTGTTTTTCTTTTGTAAGTTTAGCCAATGTTTTGTCAATTTTGTTGATCTTTTAAGAAAAGCAGCTTTTGGTTTAGTCATTTTTTTTCAATTGTTCTTCTATTTTCTAATTCATTTAGATCTGTTTTCTTCTGGTGCCTGAGGGGTTCCTGTGTTGCTCTCTTTCTACTCGTTCAAGCCGTAGGGTTAATTCTTTGATTTGGGTCCTTTATTCTCTCTGGATGTGTTTGTCTATAGAGATAAACTGACCTTTGAGCACTGTTTTGGCTGTATTCCATAGGTTCTGGTAGGATGTGTTATTATTCTCATCTGAAACCATAAATTTCTTTATCTTGTCCTGGACTTCATACATAACCCATGGCTTTTTGAGCAAGGTCTTGTTCAGTTTCCATTAGTTCCAATTTCTATCTATACTTTTTCTGCTATTGACTTCTACTTTTATGGCTTTATAATGCAAAAAGATGCTTTGCAATAATTCAATGGTTTGGATTTTGTTGAGATTTGTGTTATGTCCTAACACGTGGTCTATTCTGGAAAATGTTGCGTGTACATTGGAGAAGAAGGTGTCCTAGTTTGTTGATGGATAAAAGTTCTGTATATGTTGATGAGGTCTAAGTTGTTAATTGTGGCAGTAAGATCTTCTGTGTCTTCACTGAGTTTTTTGTAAATGATCTAAAAGTGGAGTGTTGAAGTCTCTCACTATTATTGTGGAGCAATCTATCTCATTTTTCAGTGTAGTCAGTGTTTCTCCAGTGTATTTGGGTACTCTAATATTAGGTGCATAAGTATTTAATATTGTTAAGTCCTGCTTGTGTATTGAATCTTTCAGCAATTGATCGTGACCATCCTTGTCCACGATGGTAGGTTTTACATTAAAATCTATTTTATCTGAGATTAGTATTGCCACACATACTCTTTGTATATTATTAGCTTGGTATATATTATTCCATGCTTTAATTTTGAGTTTGTTCATATCTTTAAGTCTAAGGTGTGTTTCTTGTAAGCAATTTATAAATGGTTCTTGTCTTTAGATCTAAGATTAACTCATCTCGTTACTGGAGAATTTAGTCTGTTTACATTCAGTGTAATTATTGATAGATATATGTTTAGTGCTATCATTTTGATGTATTTATTTTTGTGTTGGTGTTTCCTCTGCTGCTCTTAATATTCTCTTTTGAGTTATTCTTCTTTATAGGTTGACTTTTCGTCATTTTCGGTGTTGGTTTTATGTTTGTTGAGACTCCTGTATTATGTTTCTCGTTTTGATATGTTGCATTGTTATTGTGCTTTGCAACTACCCCATGGTCTCCCTTAATATTCTGAGTTTAAAGCCAGTTTTAACTTCTGCATATCTTTTTAACTTGTCCATATGAAAGGAGTATAACTAGTGTAGTATAGCCCTCTTTTTCATGTAATGGTGTCATAGTCTTCATGATATGATCACTAGTTCCCTTCTTTTAATATTGTAGTTTAGATTGAGTTTTTGCCTTCCTTAACTGCGTAGGTTTCTAGATGTTGTGTCCTGCATTGCTTCCTTAAATATACATTTAATGGTTTTATTTTCCTAAGCAAAGAGCTTCTTTCAGTATTTCTTGTAGTTTTGTTTTTGTTTTTACAAAGTCTCTAAGCTTTTGTTTGTCTGCAAATGCCTTAATTTCATCTTCATATTTGAGAGATAGTTTTGCAAGATATATAATTCTTGGAAGTTTTTCGCTTTCAAGGCTTTGAATGTGTTGCCCCACTGCCTCCTTGTTGATGTCGTTTCTGCCGAGAAGTCAGATGAAAGCCTACAGGGTTTCCTTTTGAATATTAGCTTTGTTTTGAGTCTTCTTGCCTTTAAGAATTTCTGCTTGTGTTTCATTTTTTAAGCTTGGTTGTTGTATGTCTTGGTGTCTTTCTTTTGGCATCTACATTGTGTGGCATTTGATATACATCTTAGATATAGATATTCTCTTTTTTTCATAATTTCATGAAAGTTTTATGTCAGCTACACTACAAAAATACTCTCTGTGTTTTCAGCTATCCCTTGCTGTTCAGGAACTCCAGTTAATCATAGATTATTTTTCTTAATAGAGTCCCACATGTTTATTAATGTTTCTTTTATTTTTCTTATTTCTTCTCTCTGATTTTCCCTCATAAATGCTGGTGTCAGTTGTTCTGTCTTCAAGGTCACTAAGTCTGACTGCCATCTCCTAAATTCTGCTGTTTTGGCTTTTGGTTGAATTGTCTAATTCTGTAATTTTGTTATTGATCTGCTGGATTTCATAATGTTGATGTTCCACTAGTTTGAATAGCTTGCTTAATTTTCATTTTGCTCTGTTGCATTTTGGTTAATCTCTAGAAAGGTTCTATGTATATTTTTGTACTAGACCTCTGTTAGTTTCAGAAAGGCTTTTTCATCTGGAAAGCTTTTGATTCTTTGTTTTGGGAGTTTCGTGGAGCCTTGGTGGGCTATTTCTTTAAAAGGTTAGTAATGATATGTTGCCTTTGGACCACGTAGAGGCTGTTTCATTTTGCTGGTGTTGCCTCAACAGGATCTCAGGTGTAGTTTAGCTGCCTCTGTGTACTCTAGTGATTGGCCCAAGTAGACTCTCTGGGATGGCAGGCTCTGCCTCCTGGCTGGCAGAGACACTGCCATACTTATGGAGTCACCAAGCATATGATATGGGTCAGTAAAGGCTGGAGGAGATGCTGTTGGGCTGCTCAGCAGACATTTCTCTAGGTAGTCTTATTTTGAAAAGCTAAAAGCTATCTAACATCTTCCAAAGTCAATCAGGCTGTGAGGTGTGGGAGGCCCACTTTCCAGCTGACAACAGAAGCACCTCTTTGGCTGTCCCAAAATGCTAAAACATTGCTCAAAGTAGGAAGGGGCTATGGCCCTGCTGCAGTCCCCAGCCTGGCCCTACCTGTAAAGCAACACTGTCCTAAACACAGTCTTTCTGATGGAAAAGTGTTCCCTGGATTTGCACTGCCTCCCAGCCTGTGAATTAACTGCTGCTGAGGCCTCCAGCTGAGTGACTCCACCTTCCAGCCAACCAAGATGGCATCCCAGTTAAGCTGCCCCATCCACTGAGAAATGGTAGAACCTGTTGTGGCACTCAGAAAAGAGAGAATGTATTCCTTGGTCCACCAGCACACCCTTAAAACATGGCTATCCCATACATTGTCTCTTTGCTGTACCACATGCTGTTCATGTCAGTACTGCAGCTTGCATACCTGCGGTGTCATGCCCGTGCCCTCCTACTGTACAACAAAAAGGAAAAAAAAGTAAAAGCTCCAATACCTGCAGTCCACACAAGCAGTGAGTCAGCAGGCACAGGGCTCAGCGCAAGAGAGTAAGTTTCTCATTTAGTGGCATGTAGTCGAATCTGACAACCCTAGGGCTCACTAGGTGTCTAGAATACTCCAGTCAATAATAAATCCAAGCCTTGGCTTTCATAGCAAATTAAGGAGACGTGTGTCTAATCTGGCATCTTGGCTCCATCCCCCCCAAGGTCAGCAGTTCAAATTTCCAGGTGCTGCTTGAAAACTTTATGGGGCAGTTCTACTCTGTCTTTAGCATCACTATGAGTTAGAATCAACTTGATGGCAGTAGACTGCACAATCTACAAGATTAGGCTGTGTTTTGAGTAAATCTTTGAGATATAAAAGAGGGAAGCAAGGACAGATATAAAAGAAAGAAGGAAGCAAAGAGATGAGACACTTCCTACTGCTCACAAAGCAAAGCTGGGAGCAGCATGTGTGCTTTGGACCCATGGTCCCTGCTCTGAGATGCTCCTAGCACAGGGGGACATTTTTCAGAGCTCACAGGTAGAGAATGCTTTCCCCTGGAGCTGGCACCCTGAGTTCAAACTTCTAGCCTCCTAAACTGTAAAAGAATAAATTTTTCTTTGTTGAAACCATTCAACTGTGTAATTTCTGTTATACCAGTACTAAATAATTAAGGTACTATGTAACTACTCTGAGAACTCTATGTCCCAGAACTAAGCAAAGACAGTAAATGTCTTGAAGATTAGAACACATGCCAGTAGTTAAGGAATCAGAACCAGGCAGCGTCTCAAAGCAGGACTTCGATGAATGTTTCAGTATTGTTAGATAAAGTTATTGAATAGAGCTGAGGATTAGTTGAAAATGATTTATCAGTTCTGATCATCCTTTAAATTACAGTGTGAAGAGAGAAGCACAGGTATAGGAATAGGACGGTGGTATCTGAAAGTGAAATTCTTGGATGTGGATACTAGAGACCTCACAAGAATATGAGCTTAGCTATCAGTTTCAGATGTCTTAGTCATATAGTACTACTGTGGCAAAAATACCACAAGTAGATAGCTTTGACAAAGAGAAATATTTTTCTCACAGTCTATTGTTTTTGTTTTACATGCTATCAAGTCAGTTCTGACTCAAAGCAACCCTGTGCACAACACAATGAAACACCATCAGGTCCTACTCCATGTCCACAAGTCCACAATCATTTTTATGCCTAAGCCCATCATTGCAGCCACTGTATCAGTCCATGTCATTGAGGGTCTTCCTCTTTTCCTCTGACCCTGCATTCTACCAAACATGATGTGCTTCTCCAGGGATTAATCCTTCCTGAAAACATGTCTAAATTGTGTGAGAGATAGACTCACCATCTTTGCTTTCAAGGAATATTCCAGTTGTTCTCATTACAGAACAGATCTATTTATTCTTTTGGCATTCCATGGGACATTCAACATTCTTCAACACCACAATTCAAAGGTGTCATGCCAATTCTTCTTCTGTTTTCCTTATTCATTGTCCAAATTTCACATGCATATTATGTGACTGAAAATACCATGGCTTGGATCAGGTGTACTTTAGTCTCCAAGTGACATCTCTAGTTTTGAATGCTTTAAAGAGGCCCTTGGCAGTAGATTTTCCCAATGCAATGCATCTTTTTATTTCTTGACTGCTGCTTCCATAGGCATAGATTGTGGAACCAAGTAAAATGAAATCTTTGACGACCGTAGTTTTTTTTTCCATTTATCATGATTTTACTTACTATTTCAGTTATGAGGATTTTTGTTTTTTCAATACAGAGGTGCAAACCATACTGACAGTCTAGTAGATGACAAATTCAAAGTGTTGACTCCAGAGGAAGACTTTCTCTTGCTATCAGCTCTGGAGGAAGGTTCTTGTTATCAGTCTTCCATTTGTCTGGGGGCATCTCAGAACAGGAATATCAGGTCCAAATGATGTGCTCTTCTCCAGGTACTGCTTTCTTAGTGTTATGAGTTCCCCCATGTCTTTGGTCTCTTCTCTTTCTAATATCTCAAAAGAGATTGGCTTAAGACACTGTCTAATCTTGTAGATATCATCAGTACAATCCATCTCATTGAATCATACTGATAGGACTTATAACACATAGGGAAATCATATCAGATGACTAAATGGTAGACAATCACAACAATATTGGAATCAGGATCTAGCCAAGTTAACAGGTATTTGGGGGGCAAAATTCAGTCCATAACAGATGTGCTGTTTCCTCCTAAGATAGATGCATGTTAACCTTTCTCTTTTAGGAGTTTCATCATTTTTGAGTCCGAAGTTTGGGTGAAGGTATATTGAGTTTCAGTATGTGGTGGTGCACACAAGATCATTTTCCTCTAATTATGCTATCTATTCTGTTATGTTCATTTTCTTTTTTTTCAGGAAATATGATCATCACATAAGGAAAGTAAAATAAAGACAGTAAAATGAACTGTACAAAGCAAAGTACAGTAACAAAAATACTTTTATTTAAATATGAGATTCACAGAAGTTGCCAGACAAGCCATACAAAGTGGTCACAAGCTTTCTCTTATAGGGAGGATTCTACACTTGACAGTAAAATCACAATGTTATTAGTGAGGGCTATGTTTTTGTTTACTGTTCCCATTTTGCTTCAAACCATCAAGCTACACTCTAAATAACATTAGATTTGGCTGCAAAGTACATTCTAGAAAACAACTGTTCGGCTACTTTTAAGCAACTTAATTAGACCTCTGTACAAAGTCTGTATAACAAGCCAATAAATTTAAAACTTTGAAGCTACCTCTTACCTCAAAAAAGAAACAAATGGAGACAGAAAGAACAAGAAAAAGTGAAAGAGAACGAGAGAGAAAGAAAGAAAGAAGTAGAGAAAGACATACAGAAAGACAGAAGGAAAGAGGCAAACACCCATATCACTGCAGCTAACCCGGACAGCCACCTGCATTCACAGAGCTTCATACTTAAACCATAATGGGTGAGAAATGAATAAAACAGAGCAGCATCACTGCATTTCAGTATTTTGCAACAACCCAGGTGATAAGACTCTGCTCATACTCTTTAACAGTCAATCAGGACAAGACAGATTTACTAATGTGCACTTAATTTCCAAAGAACAAAAGATGTCTGAGTTTTTATTCTAATGTTTCTAAGACTGTGCCAAATAAACGCAAATGAAAAAGGAAGAAGTCTTGGCAGAACAAGAAAAGTGATGCATATTTCATTATCAGACAGATCTAAACATTATTCATGGCATATAGCCTAGTCCATTCTCTAGCTTTTTCTATGGATTGGTCTTCATTGGTTGTCCACTGCTCTGCTACATCATATGCTAATGGATCATCTGGATTGGGAGCACTTAGCAAAGTCTGGATTGATAGCAGAACTAATTGGATCTGCAATGCTGGGGACCAGTCACCTTTCAAAATATCTAAACCTATTCTTCCCAACTTGTCTACATTAGGGTGATAAATTTTGGTCATGAAACGTACTTTAGGGGCTACCACTGGATAGTCTTCTGGAAGGAATAGCTCAAGTTTAAAAGTTCCTCCCTCAAAAGGGGAATCCTTGGGGCCAGCAATGACCACATGAAAATAACGAGCATTACTCTCATCTGGTTCTATTTTAATGCCAGGGATTTGTTTTGCCAGCAGACTTTTGATTTCCTTGATAACACTGTGGGGCAGCTCTGTCATCTTGTCAGATCCTGAGTTCAGCCTCTGGTCTCTTTGGTCACTTGTCTGTGGAATAATAGCACAAAGTTAGACATTTCAACAACCTCTCTAGCTCCGTCAGCCAGCACTCCAGCTTCCTCCCAGAAAATGTCATTCTATGCTTATTTCAATTCCAGTGGCCTCGGGTGGAGACAGGACCCTACACCCACTGCAGCTTGGCCTGTAAAGCACATCTCAGGGGTAGTTTTTCATTTTGTTCTGTTTTTGATAAATAATCCTACCAGTTTCTAAGGAAGCCAAGTCTCAGGACAATTTCACTTGCACTTGTGGACGTTTGGTCACCAAGCACATACCCAAGTGGGTGTTTATCAGCTGCTTTTCAGATTCCATGCAGAAACTATGTCTCCTTCCTTAACGTGCTCTGATCACAACTGTGACGGAAGTCTGTCTGTCAAAGCCCCAATTTAAGACGAAGGATACTGCTAGCCTCATGCTCCACATTAGACAGCAGAAATTCATCCAGATTCTCAACCTTATTTGGAAATATTTACTTTCCACTTGAGCCATTAGCATTACCTAGATCTATTCACTTTAAGTAAGGGAGGAAGGGTCTCTAATATAATATAACCCAACTGCCATTAATCTCATCAGTAGGAGCCCTCTTCTAACTTTCATCCTATTAGGGTAATTTGCCATAATATATGCCACTTCTTACATTTGTGGATCCAGCCATAAAGCTACACTTGAAGATAGATGTAAGAACTGCTGCTGGAAGTATCTGTTTCTAGAGTGTGTGTTCTTGACTAGATCACCCTTTGAGCACCTCCTGCAGTTATTCCTAATTAAAAAGCTTCAAGCACTTGGGGTGCAGAAACAAACCCAGCATATAATACTGTAACACTGTCTGAAAATTATCAAAATATATCACCAACATTCTACTGTCTGCCATCCAACTCTGGAAACACTGGCTGTTCAAATTCTAAAGTTCCAGCTGCATCTCACTTTCAGTGTCTCTGTGACATAGCAGAAAATTTGTAACTTTGCTGGACCTCAGATTTTACACATGAGCTGGTATTATCAATTGCAATCTCATGGGTGTTATGTAGAACAAACAAGATTATGTATAGAAGAACAAAGGCTTCAGGGTCCGGCATAGGGTAAATGGAATTCTCATACTATGCTTGTCATTCTATCTAAGGGTTTATATTTCTTCTGCATTCAGGAACTGTTCCAAGGTTTATGTAGATATTGCTAATGGAAATCCTAGGTTGGTCCTTTAATAGTGGTATGTTAGACAAGAATATTCTCCATTAATGACTGCCAAAGGCAGTAATGTCATCTTATTGACAAGACTTCTTGATGTATCACCTTTTCAAGATCAATTACATCAAATACTTCAGTCACAATCACATAATTTGAAGGCCCCAAATATAACTCTTTGTTGCCTTATATTCTCTAATAGCAGCTGATATTTTAAACTGACTAAGTGGAAGTTTAATCCAAGTTAATTTTTCATATAAAATCCTGGGTACCTGTATCTCTTTCTGACTTCCTCACCCTGTGACATCACACTCACTTTTTTCACTCTTCCAGTATTCATCAACCAACATTGTCCCTTTCTCTCCACCCTCTCCGCTCTCCTCTGAGACTAGTAGGACAGCCTCATATATATGTACATTAAACTGTAAAGTAAACATAACATATGTATCACTCTGTGTTCCCAAGTTCGGTTCATTCTTTCTCTGAAATGCTGGCTTCAGTACTGGTTTCAGCTCTGGGCTAGCAGCAAGTCCAGGCACTATGTTCTCAGGGGACCCTCCAGGTTGTTGGACCATCAGTTCTGGTCTCGTCTACTGTGGTTGATCTACATACCTCTTTTTTTCTCATGTTACATCAGGGACTCAGAGTAAGCAGCCCCCACTTGTCTGTCAGTGGAGGCCTGCTTGTTGCTGTGATGCAGGAAGCTATGCCACTGGTATTTAGGTACCAGCTGGGTTACCCATGGTAGACAAGCTTCAGCTGAGCTTTGAAGACTAAGACAGACTAAGAAGAAGGACCCGGGAGTATACTGCTGAAAAGAATTAGCCAGGGAAAATCTTATGAATAGCAGCTGAACATTGTCAGGTACGGCGCCAGAAAATGAGCCTCCCAGGTTGGAAGGCACTCAGAAGACAGCTGGGGAAAAGCTGCCTCCTCAAAGAAGAGTCAACCTTAACTGCGTGGATGGAGTAAGTTCTCTGGGATCTCTGTTTGCTGAAGTGGCCTGACTCAAAATGAGAAGAAAGAGCTACAAACATCCATCAATAATCAGGACATGAAATCTATAAAATATGAATCTAGGAAAACTGGAAATTGTTAAAAATGAAACGGAACACATAAACACTGACATCCTAGACGTTAGTGAGCTGAGATGGACTGCTGTGGCCAATTTGAATCTGGCGATCATATGATCTGCTATGCTAGGAATGAAAACTTGAAGAGGAATGGTGTAGCATTCATCATCAAAAAGAACATTTCAAGATCTGTCCTGAAGTACAGTAATAGGATAATATCCATACACCTACCAGGAAGGCCAGTTAATGCGATTATTCAAATTTATGCACCACCTACTATGGCCAAAGAGGAAGAGGTTGAAGATTTTTTTTTACCAACTTCTGCAGTTTGAAATTGATAGAACATGCAATCAGGATGCATTGATAATTATTGGTGACTGGAATTCAAAAGTTGAAAATAAAGAAGAAGAATTGGTGTTTGGAAAATATGGCCTTGGTAATAGAAATAATGCTGGAGACCACATGATAGAACTGTGTAAGAATCATGGCTTTTTCATTGCAAATACCCTTTTTAACCAACACCAACAGGGACTATACACATGGACCTCACAACAGGAAATACACAGGAACCATTATTTACTACATTTGTGGAAAAACACTATGGAAAAGTTCCGTATCAGCAATAGGAACAATAACAGGTACTGACTGAGGCACAGATCATCTATTGCTCATATACAAATTCAAATTGAAACAGAGAAAATCAGAACACGTAAACAAGAACCAAAATATGACCATGAGTATATCCCTTCTGAGTTTAAAGACCATCTCAAGAACAGATTTAATGTGTTGACCACTAATGACTGAAAACCAGACGAATTGTGGAATGATATCAAAGACATCATCCATGAAGAGAGCAAGAGGTCATTAAAAAGACAGGAAAGGAAGAAAAGACCAAATTGGATGTCAGAGGAGACTCTGAAACCTGCCCTCAAACATCAAGCAGCTAGAGCAAAAAGAAAGAATGGAGAAGTAAAAGAGCTAAAAGGAGATTTCAAAGAGCAGCTCAACAAGACAAAATAAAGTACTATAATGATGTGTGCAAAGAGCTGGAAATGGAAAACCAGAAGGAAAGAACATGTTCTAGGTTTCTCAAGCTGAAAGAACTGAAGAAAATCTTCAAGCCTCAAGTTGCAATAATGAAGGATTCTACAGGGAAAATATTAAATGGCTTAGGGAGCACCAAAAGAAGATGGAAGGAATATATAGAGTCATTATACCAGAAAGAACTAGTCGATGTTCAACCATTTGAAGAGATAGCCTATGATCAGGAACCAATGATACTGAAGGAAGAATTTGAAGTTGCATTGAAGGCACAGGCAAAAAACAAGGCTCCAGGAATTCCTGGAATATCAACTGAGATATTTTAACAAGCAGATGCAGCATGTAAGTGCTCATTCATCTATGCCAAGGGATTTGGAGGACATCTACCCAGCCAACTGACTAGAAGAGATCCATATTTATGTTCATTCCAAAGAAAGGTGATCAAACCAAATGCGGAAATTACTGAACAATATCGTTGATATCACATGCAAGCAAAATTTTGCTGAAGATCATTCAAAAGTGACTACAACACTGTATTGACAAGCAACTGCCAAAAATTCAAGCTGGATTCAGAAGAGGATATGGAACCAGGGATATCACCAGTGATGTCAGATAGATCTTGGCTGAAAGCAAGGAATACCAGCAAGATGTTTACTTGTGTTTCATTGACTACTCAAAAGCATTCCACTGTGTGAATAATAGTGAATTATGGCTAATGTTGCAGAGAATGGGAACTCCAAAACACCTAACTGTGCTCTTAAGATATCTGTATATGGATCAAGAGATAGTCGTGCAAACAGAACAAAGGGACATTGCATGCTTTAAAGTCAGAAAACTGTGCATCAGGGTTGTATCCTTTCACCATACATTTTTAATCTGTATGCCAAGTGAATAATCCAGGAAGCTGGATTCTATGAAGAAGAATGAGGCATCAGGATTGGAGGATGACTCACTAGCAACCTGTGTTATACAGATGACACTACTTTACTTCCTGGAAGTGAGGAAGGTTTGAAACACTTACTGATGAAGATCAAGGACTATAGCCTTCAGTATGGATTGCACCTCCACATCAGGAAAACAAAAATCCCCACAACTGGACCAGCAAACAACAGTGTCATAAACAGAGAAAAGACTGAGATTGTGAAGGATTTCATTTTACTTGTGTCCACAATCAACTCCCATGGAAGCAGCAGTCAAGAAATCAAAAGACACATTGAATTGGGAAAATCTGCTGCAAAGGACCTCTTTAAACTATTCAGTAGAAAAGATGTCGCCTTGAAGACTAAAGTGTACCTAATCCAAGCCATGGTATTTTCAATCACATCATACACATGTGAAAGCTGGACAATAAACAAAAAAGCAGAAGAGACAATGCCTTTGAATTGTGGTGTTGATGCTGAAAGTATCATGGACCACCAAAAGAACAAACAGATCTGTTCTAGAAGAAGTACAACCAGAGTGCTCTTTGGAAGCAAAGATAGCAAGATTGCATCTTACTTACTTTGGACATGCTGTCAGGAACAGTCCCTGGAAAAGGACATCATGCTTGGTAGAGTGGAGGGTCAGTGAAAAAGAGGAAGATCCTCGATGAGATGGATTAACACAGTGGCTGCAACAACAGGCTTAAGCATAAAAACTATTGTGGACATGGTGCAAGACCAGGCAGTGTTTTGTGGTGTTGTCCATACTGTTGCTATGAGTTAGAGCCAACCAGATTGCACCCAACAACAACAACAACAACACATCAGGGACTCTACACTGTATGCCCTATCAGGTCTGTCTTTGGTGGTGGCTGCGTACCATGTAGTTCTTCTGGTCCCATGCTGATGTGGTCTCCCAATCATATGGGTCCTTTTGTTTTGTTCCTTGGGTCAATTTTCCTCATGTCTTTGATATTCTTGGTTTTCATCTGTTGCAGGTGGGTTGGGGCCAATTGATGCTCCTCATTTAGCCACCTGCTGGCTTTTAAGGCCCCAGATGCCACTCACCAAGTGAGGTGCATAAAACTGTCTTAAAAAAAAAACAAACCAGTGATGCCAATTGACCTTGATGTCCCGTAAAAACATGATTCTCAGATCTCTGACCCTGCTACTCTATCCTTTAAAATATTAGGTTGAGTTTAGAAAACCTTCTAGAATGTGGTGTAGTCCAGTTATGCTGACCTGCCTTCTATTGTGTGTTGTCACTGTCTTCACATAAATAGAATTTCTATCAACTTACTAACCTATGAATAACCCTCTCCCTCTCTCCTTCCCCCCCTCTTGTAGCCGTCATAGAGTATTTTCTTCTGTCAAATAGAAAATGATTTTTGTGCTTCTTGACAGTGTTCTCTCACTACCACTTCTGTTGATGATTCATGCCGCTCTGTGTTCTGACTTTTAGGAGAGACCTGACAGAAGATCACAAAGCTAATATCGGTCTGATTGTGATTTTGAATCCAAGACCATGAAGAGCCAAAGGGACAGGTAAGGTTTTTCAGAGAACTAATGGTAAGTCTTTGTTGCTTACCTGCCAGCCAGCCAAGTGCCTTCTGATTACCTAGCGGGTCTTAAAGAGCATGACCAAAAACGGTTTTGTAGGTCACCTGTGGTACAGGCTGGACACCAACAAAAAGTGAGTACACATTTTGCCTCATTCTGTGAGACCTTCGAGTTGTATAACCCTCTCAGAAATTCTCATGTTGAAAAGGGTTTTGGTCACATCAAATATTTCTCTTGATGTAGAGATGTCTGTACTGTATTTGTAGGGTGGTAGGACCTTAGAAAATGTCATAGATTCCCTTTCAAGCCAATATCTGCAAGAGAAGCAGATATTGAAGTGCCCATTCTTATTAAAGTAGCCGTATCACTTTGGCCCTGAGGTGGTAATGATTAGCCAAGGATTCATCAAGGAATTCTGTGCTAAAATAACAAACAGATACAAGCTGCTAACTCCATTTTTACACACACAAAAGCCTTGGAAAAAACAAAGGGTGATACAAAGTCTTAAGAAAAAAATGGCAACATCAATGCTAAGAATAACAACACCAAGACCCAAAATGCTTAAAACTCCTTTGTACAAAAGGCAGTCTTCGACTGGAATACATAATATAGTTGTGATGGCTTCTGTAGTGTACGAGCTTGGCCACTTGAGACCAGAGTCTACATGATGAACTGTAGTAGATAGGGTTGTTAAAGTTGTCCTCCTATGTGTCCCTGATGATTCAACTCAGAAATACGGGCATGTGAACTCTGTCTAACAGTTGCCATGAGGAACATATCATGGCAGAGTAAAAGGGAGGATAGAATAAGATTTAATGAACAGAAACAACTATGGTTCCAACTTCAGCTTTCTTTTGGCTAGCAAAGATTTTCTGTAATCTTAGCCTACTGTCTGATATGGTAGAGAAACATGTAATAATTACTGTTATGATAAATACTATAAAGCCAAAGTAAAGAGGGCTCTGTATGACAACAAAGATGGGAGGCTTTGATGTATTCTAGGAGTAGGATATGAGGTAACTGGCCTGAATTATGAATCTAGGCTAACATGCCAATAGGAAAGGGATTAGAGTCTTGAGGATCTCAAAGTAGACCCTGGATCAATGGTTAAGGTTTAAATGAGAGTAACTGTATAGAGTTTGGATTAGATGGAAAATAATTTACAGATTCAGATCATTCTGTTATTCATAGTGCAGGGAGGAACAAGGAATAGCAATAGGAAGATGTACCTTGGAGGTGAAACTGCTGGATGGGCATGCTGGAGGCATCACAGGTATCTGAATTTGGCTTTCAGCTGCAGATGTGCTACTGGTTCCTAAGGTATATTCATGCTGACTTTGTTCTTGGGAAAGCTTCATCCTTTTGGATCCAGAAGTTTGTGTGAATACTTGATGGCTTTCCATATAATGCAAAGCTGAGCAGACAACTCTTCCCTCTTCTTTTTCTTTAAGCATACTGTCTTCTTTGTCATTTTTCTATGGAATAATAGCATGAACTCAGACATTCTAACCAACTTATTGGCATCTAGCTTAGCCAGCATTACAACCTCCTCAGAGAAAATGTCATTCCTTTATTATTGCAGTTCTACTGCCCTTGAATCGAAACTTGGCCAAATGTCTGCTGACACTTTGCCTAAGCACACCTTGTTAAGCAAAACCCATGGTTGGTATTTTGTGTGTTTCATTTAGTTTTGGGTAAAAAAAAAAAAAAAGAAAGAAAAGAAACAAAAACCTTGCTAGGTTCTAAGGAAGGTTCAAGATGAATTCAGCCATAGTTATGGACATTTCCAGAGTAAGCTTTTCTCACCGAGCAACTGCCTAAGTGGAGGCATAATCTAGTGTTCTTCAGGCTCTGTCCAGAAACCCACACTTCCTTCCTTGTGTCTGTTTTGATAGGCATCTTACTGAAAGTCATTCTGTCAAAGCACCAGTCCAGAGGCAGGATATTGATACCCTTGTAGTCTGCATCAAATAACAAGAGCCCGGGCAGATTTTCAACTATATTTAGAACTACACTAGGTTTCGCCTTCTCTGTTATAGTCACCTGGGTTTTTTTTCCTTGTGAAAATTGTGTGTGAAGATTTTCTTTTGAGTACTATTGCATGAACAGCTTTAATTTCATTCATGAATAGAAGTCTCACATTCATTTAAGTAAGTGGATTCTCAACTTTTTCCACTTTGGCCAATTAGCAATCTTATTTGCACAATAACACTCACTGAGAGCTAGATAGATGATATAATAACTTAAACTTTCTTCTTGTAGAAGATGACTTCCTGAATAGAATACACTTTGACTTCCCCTGTTAATCCCCTTTTCCTTTGGAAGGTGGCAGAACTTTGGCTACAGAAACAAACTCAAACTGTAAAACTATTTTGAAATTAAAAAACATAACAAATTAAAGACATTGTATCATTTTTTATCTGAGTCTGGAAGGAATATATTCCCATTATGTGCTTAAATTTTTTATTTGTTTAAGGCTAGATTTGCATCTTGACACAAGCACTGACTTTCTTCATCACCTTGGAGTGACCTTCGTCTCCTTTAACCTCTATGTACATCAATTTCCAACAAGTTATTTATAATTTACAGCAGAATCCTCATGAGAGTATTATGTAAAATAAATGAGACATTGTAAAAAAAGAACAGGCTTTAAAATTCACTACCCATAAAAAAATACCATTATTGTCATTTTTAAAATTTTGCTGTCTATGCTTGAATTTCTATGTCATCTCTGATCCACAGAAGCTTCCTGCTTTATTCTGATCCTGTTGATGGAAACTTCACATCAAGGAGTTACGTGAAGCACATGTGGTAATGTTATCTTATTGCTGGTAGTAACTTAGGATATTATTATTTCAAAGTCAGTAAAATCAAAGACATTTCAACAGTAAACTTTGGTGCCTAGTATATACTCTTAAATGAGATGATATTTTAAAGTAATAACTGTTGGTTTTTATATAGGTAGTTCCTCTCCCACTTACCTCCATGTTGATGATTCTTATTATTACATGTTTTTCTTTTTGCTTTGAGGGACACATGACAGATACTATCAACTAATAATGATATATTCACGATATTGAACTGAAAATCAGAAATAACTTATGCCATAAACAATTTTTGGTAAAATTATGATTAGTACTGTCAAGGTTTTCTGATCATTTAATGGGCCATAGTAGCACAGTTAGGCACTTTTTCTGAGGCTTGCTAGTGAGGCTAATCAGGTGAAAGTCTGGTGGTTTTCATCTGAAAAACTATTCATTGAAAAACCTAGGGGCACAATTCTTCTCTAACAAATGTGAGGTTATCAACTGCCCTTTAGGTTGTTTTTAGAAACATCAGAATTAACTTGAAGTCACCTGTTTAAGTTACTCAGGTGATGTGGTTAGACTCTAAAGAAGATATTGTTGCATATGTATTCAATTGTATGAGACCATGGAGGTATATCCATATTAGTAGAATTAGTTCTTTGGAACCCTTGTACCGGTTGTTCAGGCACACCATAACTTTTCCTTTGGATGTGCAAATCATCATGTCACAAATTCTGGTAGATGGGATCTTAGAAAGCATCACTTAGTCCCTTCCAAAGCAGTAAGTATGGGAAAAACTGAATTATCCAGAGATGCCTACTTTGTGTCACTGAAGTAGTAAGGAGATCATGGGCCTGAGGTGTTAATGACCAGAAAAGGGCTCCATCTGTGACCATCTGTGCCAAGATAGTAAATATGTAGCGTCTAGCTCCATCACATCATAGAATCTGGAGACAATATAGAGGAAAATATGGATTCTTGGAAATAACAGCAACAGCGACAAGTGGAGAACCATTGTATATTATATGCACGTCTCTCACTTACATGTGTAGCCTATTGGTGAGGGCTTCAGCAGTGTACACATAATGATTTTCAGATTGCTGAGAAACTAACGAATAGTGATTTCTATACTTCTGGAATCAACTCGGTAACAATGGGTTTTGTTTTTGCTATGTCTACAGTTCAAGTTGCTTTGTTGTTGTTACGGTTCTGTGACACTGACTTGATTCCAAATTATAGTGACATTTTAGAACAAAGTAGTAGTGCTCTATAGAGTTTCTTAAGTGGTAAATATAAGGAAGAAGATTTCCAGGTCTTTTCTCCTGTGGTGCTTCTGATGAGTTTGAACTGCCAACTTTTTGGTTAGCAGCTGAGTGCTTAACAATTGTGCCACCAGGGCTCCCTTTATCACTATTGTAGATAGGGTCATTTTGAGTGTACAGCCTATAATGTTCTTAAGAAATAGTACACTGTATCGGCAATGGCCTCCACCAGACTAAATCCAGTACAACTAGATGGTTCCAGGCTACTACTGCTAACTGGTCTGGCAGTGATCACAATAGAGGATCCTGGACAGAACTGTAGAGAAATGTGGTATACAATTCTAACTCAAAAAGGAAGCTCAAATTCCTGACCTGACAGAGACTGGAGAAACCCTGAGAGTATGGCCCCTGGAGACACTTTCAGCTCAGTAATGAAGTCACTCTTCATGTTTATGTGTCAGCCAAAGACTAAAAAAGCACATAAAAAAAAAGTGCCTAAAGTGGCATGCCAGCCTAGAGCCAGGGACTAGAAAGTGGGAATGCACAGGTAAACTGGTAGAGAACCCAAGACTGAGAAGCGGCAGTGTTGACGTGTTGTGCAGTTGTTGTCATAAAACAATGTCATAAAATGATATGTGTACTGTTTAATGACAAATTGGTCTGTACTGTAAACCTTCATTTAAAGCACAACAAAAATGAGAAATAAAGAAAAGAAATAGTGCTCTGCTACCACCAGTGGAAACACATGCAGACAGATCCCTCATTACCCCATAAGAGAAATAGGCTGAGACCAGAGACATTCTGGTGAATGCCATTTCCTCCATCACAACCTTTTGTCAAAGTCAGGGCTCTAGTAACCAGTTTGCTAACAGAAAATCAGGGGTCAAGGTAGTTTGTCTTTCATCTCCTTTCTCTACAGTGTCCTGGTCTCCTTGAACTGTATCACAACACTGTTTACAATAGGAAGTGCTAGAGGCAAAGGTGGAACATGGGTTTTGGAAGAAGTGTGGCAAGCCGTGCTAGGCTCCTCCACATTCTGGACAGCAAGAATTCCAGTGCTCAAAACTGTGTCTTTACCTGGGTCTGACTTCTCAACAATGTGACCAGTTCACTACATCATATCTGACAATAGACTCAGATATGAAAATAACAGCAGTAACAGTTGCATGCAACTGACGTGAATGCAAGACTCAAATGAAAGAAATTATACAACTACTCAGGAAGACATGATAGGACACTGATGGGCAAAATACAAGTATGAGGAAGTTATTTTTTCCAAAAAACTTTAGTACATCCATGCAATTCTACATATTAGTTAAATAATTACTTCTAACTCTACTTATAGATTTGGCAGGATAGTCATAATAGGTTAAAAAAGTAAAACATATTACCAAATATTAATTTTATTCATATTATTAAAAAAATTATGTGTGTATTTATAGAGGAAAGGATATACTTTTATATATTTACTCTGAAAGAGTATATAACAGGTATTCGTGGTATAATCTCGATGTTGGTGTTTGAAGTAATTTAAACTGAATTATCTTTAGCATAGCTGGCTGTTTGTATTTCTCATTTTCTCTAAAGCAATCATGTTTACTTGTATAGATGGAAAGAAAAAAGCAACAGCACAAAATTGTGGCTGATGTTACAGGTTTGCCACTTCATCTTAATCCATCCCCTTTATTGTGAAGTCATGAAAAGTAATATTCTCATATTTAGTATCATGTGCTTTGGGGTTTCAATTTGCTATTAGATTGTCAGTGATGCTTAGGAGACATGGTAAACAGCTTCTTTAAGTGTCTAATTTAGTATTATTAGGAACTGGCAGCTATAAATGGCAGTTGATTTTTGACATTTCTGTGTTGATTTATGGTATTCCTTCTACCTGTATTCTCTTTCCCCTAAACGCTCCTTATCACTTATCCACCATTTCTTTTGTTTTATAGTGTTTAGGACTCAACTTACATAACACCTACTTGACTGGAGTGGATGACTCCGATTTGTCCTTTATCAGATGCACTGATTCATAACTTACGACTTTGTTTTTACTATTTAACTGAGTACATGTGTTTACTGGTGACATAGTGGTTAAGTGCTACATCTGCTAACCAAAAGGTCAGCAGTTTGACTTTACTAGGTGTTCGTTGGAAACTCTGTGAGGCAGTTTGACTGTGTCCTATAAGGTTGCTATGAGTCAGAATTGACTTGATGGTACTGAGTTTACATGTATTTATTGATGTCACTTGTGAAGTAGGTGCTAGGATACAGTGTTTTACAGGTTTGACAGTAGCCCTACACTTGGAGTGTGTAAGAGATAAAGAAAAGCATTGATTAACATTTATTGTCATAAGTGCTAGGAACAAACTAGCAAACAAAAAACAAGTGGCGTCTTCCCAAGTCTAGCTCCACGCAGATTTCATCTACTCTGAGTAGGGTCACAGGGAGAATTTCCTGAGGTATGCTATCACTATTGCAATCCAGAGGCTGGATGTGTTTGGCCAAGTTGAAAGGTTTCCAAGTAAAGAAATTAAGAAGAAAGAAGCAAGAAACACCAAAGAAACACTAATGACCAAAGGGAAGCAGTGTGAAAGAGACTCAGGCAGTAGCTAATGGACACACAAACATATGCGCGTACACTGTTGCGGCTTTCATACCTCTCTCTCTCCCCGGCCACAACAACGCAAGTTAGAAATCTTTCACCAGTCAGAAATAATATCAAGTTTATTAAGCATCTCTTGCAGAAGCAAAAGATAAAATATTAGCAAATTCCTAGTACACATATTTGATTAATTATTGGAGTTATTTTTATGTAATGTACCATACAAACTATAGCTGTTGCTGTCAAATCCATTCTGACTCAGTGACCTAGTAGGACAGAGTAGAACTACATTATAGCATTTCCAAGGAGTGGCTGGTAGATTTGAACTGCTGATCATTTAGTTAACCACTGTGCCACATGGGCTCCTTTAATTCATATGTAAGATAGGCATTTCAAGATGTGGTTCTGAAACTTGGGTTGAAACATTTTTGGATTGTTTTTAGCAAAATTTTACTTGGGTGTAATGTAATATCAATGATATTGTTTGGTAGGGTCCACATTCCATTGGATTACATTTCTTTGGAATAGACATGTATATGGATCTTTTCCAGTGGAGTGGCCAGGTAACTGTCTTCCAAATCTTTTGGTATAGACGAGTGAGTGCTTCCAAAGTTACATCCATTTATTGAAACATCTCAGTCAGTATTCTGCCTATTTGGAATCTTGTTTGTCAACATATCCATCAACGCAGCTTGGACTTACATCTTCAGTACCGTTGGTTCTTGATCACATGCTAACTCCTGAAATGGCTGAAGGGCAGTCAATTCTTTTTGGTACAGTAACTCTGTATATTCATTTTGTCTTCTTCTTATGTTTCTTGCATCATTTAATATTTTGCCTGTAGAATCCTTCAATATTGCAAAAGAAGCCTAGATATTTTCTTCAGTTCTTTGAACTTGAAAAATGTTCAGTATTGTTCTTCTCTTTTATTTTCTAAGTCTTTGTACACTTAATTATAATACATTAATTTGTTTTTTCATGCTGTCCTTTAAAATCTTCTGTTAAGATCTTTTACTTTGTTTTTTTTCTATTCACTTTAACTACGTGTAAGAGCAAGCATCGGAGTGTCTTTCATCTTTCATTTCTGCCTTTTCTTTCTTTCCTATCTATAGAAACAAGGGCTGTCACATGAACAGATACATGCACATGAATATTTATTGCAGCACAGTCCATAATAGCAAAAAAGATGGAATCAATCTAGGTGCCCATCACAGATGAATGGACAAACTATGGTATATATACACAATGGAACACTATACAATGATAAAGAATAATGATGATTTGGGGAAGCAACTGACAACCTGGCATCAACTAGAAGACATTATGCTGAGTAAAGTCAGTTAGCTGCAAAAGGACAAATACTGTATGAGACTGCTATTACAGGACTTTAGAAAACACCTACACATAGAAGAAATTACTCTTTGATGGTCACAGGGTGGGGAGGGAGAGAGAGGGTTGTTCACAGATTATATAGTCAATAGGAATTCAGCTAGGTGAAGGATGTGACAGCACTCAGTAGAAGGCAGGTCAGCATAACTCTGCTACACTATAAACTAAAAGGTTTTCTAAATTCAACCAAACATTTCAAAGGATAGACTAGTAGAGACAGAGGTCTGGGGTCTGGGTTTTCAGGGGCCACTGATGTCAGTTGGCGTGTCTAGCCTTTTGCTAAGGAAGTTTTCTGCACCCCATGTTGGCAAGTGGCATCTAGGGTTTTAAAAGCCAGCAAGCTGCCGTCTGAAGAACATCAACTGGTCCCACTGCACCTGGAAAAGATGATGACCAAGAACATCAAACACACAAGGAAAAATGAGCCCAGGAGACAGAAGAACACATCTGATTACGAGACTACATTATAAGACTAGAAGAACCAGATGGTTACCCGGCTGCCACCAAAGACAGTCCTGATAAGGGACACAGTGTAGGGTCCCTGACATAGCATGAGAAAAAGAGCTGTGCTTATCAAGAACTCTACTAAAAGACCAGAAATGATGGGCTGACAGCCGGGAGGATCCCCTGCAAACATGGCTTCTGGACTTAATGCTGGCCCAGACCTGAAACTGCACTGAAGTCAACACTTCAGACAAGGAATGTACTGGACTTTAGGACACAAAGCTAGCATGTGGTGTGTGTGCTTCATGCCTTTATGCATTTACAGAAGGCTGTCCTACTGGTTTATTTCTAGAGCAGTGAAGGTGGAGAGGAGGAGACAGGTGTTCATTAAGAGATTATGAGAAGAGTGAAAATGAAGAGTGTGCTGTCACAGGATGAGGAGAGTAGATAGAGGTGTAGAGAGGTGGGCATGAGAAACTGACTTGGATTGTATACTTTCACTTAATCACACACACACAAAAAGACGTTTACAATGAACATGTCATTGGTCTGGCAGAATTCCATCATGTGTTGTTCATTGTTGATTCTATGCACGAGGCAATATTTATCTAACAGGTGATACTTTTTGTTTCCAACTTTCATATTTCAATCACTGGCATTATCAGTGCAACTTGATTGCATGTTTGATCAACATGAAACTGCATAATTTGCTTAAAATATTTCATTTTTTAACCTTTCGCATTAGTGGTTAGTGTGTAAATTTGTATAATAGTCATATTAACTGATATTCCATTTATGTGTACGCATATTATTACTGACAGCATTATACTTCAGAACAAATATTCAAGTGCTCTTTGAACAGTGAGTGTGAAGCTGTTCTTCAATTTGTCATTCCCAACATAGTAAACCATATGATTGTCTAATTAAAAATGGCCAATACAGTATATTTCAAGTCACTAATGCCCAGAATATTGATCTTCAACTGTTCCTTTTCACTTAAAAAGGAGTATTTTATTGTGTTTTAAGTGAAAGTTTACAATCCAAATCAATTTGACGTATAAAACCCTGCTCACACACTGCTATGCAACTCTAACTTCTCTCCCTTCCCCCATGACAGCACATTCCTCCTTTCCATGCTGCACTTTCTTTATCTATTCAGCCATCTCCTGTCACCCTCTACTCTCTCCTCTCACCTCTGGACAAGAGCTCCTCGCACAGGCTCATGTATACGTTTAAGCCAAGAAGCACATTCTTCACCACCATTAGTCTGTGTCTTATAGTCTAGTCCCTTCTTTATCTAAAGAGTTGGCTTGAACTGGTAGCAGCTCTGGGCTAACAGAAAGTCCAGGATCTATGTCTTCAGGGGACCCTCCAGTCTGATGGACCATAACATGTGGCCTTTTGGTAGAGTCCTACTTCTACACACCCATTTTTGTCCCACTACACCAGGGACATTGCATTGTGTTCTGTGTCAGGGCAGTCACTGGCAGTGACCGCTGGGCACCATCTAGTTCTTTTGGTCTCATGCTGATGTAGTCACTGGATCATATGGCACCTTTTGTCTCCTGGGCTTGTATTTTACTCATGTCTTTGATGTCCTTAATTTGCCTCTGCTCCAGGTGGATTGAGACCAGTTGATGCTACTTAGATGGCCATTTGCTAGGTTTTAGGACCCCAGACTCATTCACCAATGTCATAAGCAGAATATTTTTTTAATTAATTAACTTACTTATTATAAAATCTATCAGCTATCTCATCTATGATAAACTCTCACCTGCCCTGAAGCCATCGAAGTTGTGTTCTTCTGCAGATAATTGCATTTTCACATTCTTATAAACAGGGGTCTTATACAATATTTGTCCTTTTGACACTGATTTAACTCAGCATATCTTCCAGTTGAAACCATGTTATGTTTTGTAAAATCAACATTGTTTTTTCATCATAGCACAGTGTTCCATCGAGTATATGTACAACAATTTGTTTATCCATTCATCTGCTGATGGGCAACTGGATTGATTCCATCTTTTAGCTATTGTGGACTGTACTGCAACAAACATTCGTGTACATGTGTCTTTTGTGTGACAGTCTTTGTATCTGAAGGATAAATTCCAAGGAGTGGAATTATTGGCTCAAATGGTATATCTATTTCCAGCTTTTTAAAGAAGTGCCAGAGTACTTTCCAAGATGTTGTACTAACTTGCAATCCAACCAGCAGTGTAGGAGAGTTCCCATCTCTCTGCAGCCTCTCCAGCATTTGTTGTTTTGTGTTTTTTGGTTCATGGTCAACCTTGTTAGGGTGAGACAGTATCTGATTGTAGTTTTGATTTGGATTTCTTTAATAGCTAGTGACCATGAGCATATTCTCATATGTCTTTTTTACAAAAAGAGATATATAGACCAATGAAATAGAGTGGAGATCTCAGAAATGCCAGAATCCTCCTATGAACAGTTGATATTTGACAAAGACTCTAAGATTGTAAACTGGGGTAAAAGCAGTCTATTTGGCAAAATTGGATAGCTATCTGCAAAAAACTGAAAGAAGACTTGTATCTCATGTCTTACACAAAAAACTAACTCTAAGTGGATCAAAGACCTAAATATCAAACCTAAAACAATAAAAATCATGCAAGAAAAAAATATAATCAACGATGGATGTTTGAATACACAGCTTAGACAGACTGCAAAATCTAACAAAGAACCCATGATTAACAGAAAATAGATAAATGGGAACTACTGAGAATCAAACACTTTTTTTCATCCAAAGACTTTGACAAAAGAGTTAAAAGATCACCTACAGAATGAGAAAATGTATTTGGCAGCTACATGTTGAACTGTTGTCTCATCTCCATAATCTACCAAGTTCTGCAAAATATCAACAAGTAAAAGGTCAATAACTCAATTAAACTATTGGCAAAGGAGATGGGCAGACACTTCACTAGAGAGGACATCCGGGCAGCCAAAAGACATATCAGAATTTTTTTTAAAGGAAAAACTTAGTTATTCCAATTAGCCTAGACGTAGATTTCCCTTGAAATCATGGTTCCCAGACTCCTGTCCCTGCTACTCTGCCCCTCAAAATATTGGATTGTATTTAGAAAACCTTTTAGCTTTTGGTTGTGCCATCCTCCCTTCTACTGTGTGCTATTACTCCCTTCACTTAATCCAAATCCTGTCTACTATCTAATCTATGAATACCCTCTTCCCTCCCTCTCTAGATTTGTAACCATCAAAGATTATTTCCTTCTGTGTTTAAACTGTTTCTCAAGTTCTTATATTAGTGGTCTCATACAGTATTTGTATTTTGGCAACCGACTTATTTTATACAACATGTCTTCCAGATTACTCCAGTTATGGGATGTTTCCTAAGATCATGGTTGTTCATCATTGCATAGTATTATGCTGTATGGATACAGCATAGTTTATCGATTTGTCTGTTCCATTTCACTTTTGATGACTTCTAATTCTCCTCGATTCATACTTCCTATATTCCACTTTCGGATTGTTAATGGAAATAGTTGTTTCTTCTCACTTTGAGTCATACCACATGAGAACATGAAGGTCCCAAAAGCTTTATTCCATCCACATTACTAAAGTTGACTCTAAGGGGACAGTTCTTCCACAGCTGTATTTTGAGTGCTTTCCAACTTGAAAGGTCTTTCTTCCAGCACTATATCAGACAATGTTCTGCTGCTTATCCGTAAGGTATCTTTTTTTGGAAGTAAATTGCTTGGTCCTTCTACTCAGTCTGTCATTCTTCGGGACATTCACTGAAACCTGTCCACAATAGGTTACCCTTCTATGATTTGAAATACTGATGGTATAACTTCCAGCATCATAGAAACATGTAAGTCACCACAGAATGTAACACTGACACAAAATGGTGGTAATTTAAAACCAGAAACAGTACTTGTCAGGGTGTATCCTTTCAACATACCTGTTCAATCTGTATACGGAGCAAATAATTTGAGAAAGTGTGCTTTATGAAGAAGAACACAGCATCAGGACACAAGGAACACTTATTAACAACTTGTGATGTGCAGATGATACAGTCATGTTGCTGGAAGTGAGGAGAACTTCAAACACTGAGTGATGAAGATCAAACTATTGGCTTCTGTGTAAATTACACTTCAACATAAAGAAAAAAATTCTCAAGATGAGACTAACAAGCAACATTGTGATAAACAGACAAAACTGATGTCACAGATTTTATTTTACTTGGATCCACAGTTAGTGCCTATGAAAGCAGAAGTCAAGAAATCAAATGTGTTTCGTTGGAAAAATTACAGCAAAAGACTTCTTTAAAATGTTAAAAACAAAGGAATCATTTTGAAGACTATGGTGTGCTTCATAAGTGTGCGAAAGCCAAACAATAAGTAAAGAAGACAGGACTGGTACACTTGAACTATGGAATTAGTGAAGAATATTGACTATACCATGAATTTCCAGAAGATCTGATAAATTTGTCTTAATGAAAGTACAGTCAGAATTCTCCTTCAAAGGCAGAATTGTAAGACTTTGTGTTATGTACTTTGACATAACATCAAGAAGGATCAGTCCCTGGAGAAGGACATTATGTTGGCAAAAGCTGAGAGTCAGTGAAAAAAAAGAGAATTTTTGATGTGATGGACTGACAGAGTGGTAGCAAATTTAGGTTTAAGCTTTTCAACAATTATGAGAATGGCAAAGGCACTTGCAGTGTTTCATTTCGCTATACTGAGGGTCACTGTCATAGACTGAACTGTGTCCCGCCAAAATATGTGTAGCCATGTGGCTGCACCATGATACCCATATTTTGTGACTGTCCTCCATTTCATGATTTTCCTATACTGCATGTTAAAGGATTAGGGTGGGACTGTAAATCCTTTTATAAGGTCACCTCCTTGCTCAATTGTAAAGAGAGTTTCCCTGGAGTGGAGTTTGCCCCACCCTTAATCCTTTCAGCATGCAAGAGATAAAAGGAAAGGGAAAAAACAATAATTTACATTATTATTGTTTTTGTTTGGTTCCATCGAGTCGGCTCTGATTAATAGCAACCCTATGTACAACAGAATGAAACACTGCCTGTTCTTGTCCCATGCCCGTAATTGTTTTTATGCTTAACCCCATTGTTGCAACCACTGTGTCAACTCTTCTTGTTGAGGGTCTTCCTCTTTTTTACAGACTTTCTGCTTTACCAAACATCATGTCCTTCTCCAAGCATTGATCCCTCTTGATGACATATCCAAAGTACATTAAATGTAGTCTTGTCATCTGTAATTCTCAGGAGCACTCAGGTTGTACTTCTTCCAGGACAGATCTGTTTGCTCTTTTGGAAGTCCATAGCATATTCGCTATTGCTCTCCAACTACACAATAGAAAGGTGTGAATTCATCTGTCTTTATTCATGGCCCACCTTTTGCATGAATGTGATGTGACTGAAAAATACCATGGCTTGGGTCAGGCACATCGTAATCTTCAAGGTGACATCTTCATATTTATTAAACTGCCTATTTCATTGCCTAGTACAAAGAAATGGTCAATAATAATTTAATTTGGCAAATCTGAACTTTGATGGAAAATTATTGAAGAACTTAAAATCTAAACGGGACAAATTTATTAAATATTTGTAAAAGAAATTTCTTGAGTGTTCTGCAAGTTCAGTTCTCTTCTTCAAGCTTACCTGTCCCCCAGGAGTCTCCTTTACTCTTTCAGGTGTAAGAGATTTACTTGTGGTTGGTCCAGCTGTAGAAGGGCTTGTGACTTCTTGACAGCTGTCTTTAGCTGGAGTCATGCTTTTTGCTTTGATTTTCTTTTGAACTGGTAACAAGACAGTGGACAAAATGAATACAGAAAGCTGATTTAATTGGTGTAACTTCATTGAGAAACTACTATTTCCTCTGAGTTTGTGCTTGTGGGTCTAAGTATAATTTTGTTCTCCTCTACTAAATTAGTCCATCTGGGCCACAAGAGGATTAATAACCCAACAAAGCACAGACCCTGTCTCATGCTTCCTCTGTGATTTCTTTTCTGTGTTTGTGCAATAAACATGTTCAACCTGTCCTCTGGTCTCCCGTGCATCTCAATCAAACCCCTTTCTAAACATTGTTCTCCTATCAGAACCCTTAAAAAAATGAAAGATATTCTCAACACTGACTGATGGATTATCTTCCAAAGATCTGTTCAAATAAAAAAATCAGTTAAAGGAAATATGATCAGAATTTACAATGTGACAAAGTGAAGTTACTGACACTTGGCTTATAGTTTAGTTTCCTTATTTTTGTGTTTTACAAAGTGATTCTACATGACAGAAAAGTCTTCACATCTCTGAGGGGCAGCTATTTATATAAGTACTGTCTGATCTCTATTCAAACCAAACCCAGATCCATTGCTGCTGAGTCAATTCCAACTCATAGTGACCCTATACGATAGAGTAGATCTGCTTCATAGAGTTTTCAAGGAGCTCCTGGAAGATTCACATTGCTGACCTTTTGGTTAGCAGATGTAGCATTTGACTACTATGTCACTATGTCTATTAGTATGGAGATAATCTCAACGGAGTGAGTAGTTTTAAGGTAGTATGGGCATTCACTGGTTAAATGCAACTATTCTAAAGAGAAATCACAATATTTGCTATTTTTTTGTCATTTTATAATTTTTCTAATGTACTGAAGTTCTCAGTCTCTCATCAGTTTCCTCTGTCTTTTACTTATCTGCACCTGCACATATGCTACCAAATGTATCACTCTCCAGTACAGGAATAGGAATGCTCTAAATTGTCAACTTGTTGGAAACTGAGGTTACACCATTATTATGGCTATCAATTCTTAGGTTGGGAAAGGGATGTAGCAACTATGACTGGCTAGGGTTCTAGTCAAGTTTGTGACATTTGTGGGAAGGTTAAGGTAAATTAGTTTCTCTTGGTACCTTTTATCTTCTCCTGTTTGAGAGTTTTAGCAAGGTCTTTAAGGTCTTCAATATCTTTGAACAATTCAATTAAAATGTCCAAACATGTAGCACCTTGGAACTTTTCTTCCATCAAGTCAGCGATCTGAATTCTATTATATCCATCTTGTGTTTTTTTATTCAATTGCAAATCATCAGCTAGCAAAGACTTAATTATATGAAAGTGGTAGTCATTGATGGCCTCTAGTCCCTTCAACAGAAGAATTTTCTTGTATTCATTCACCATCTCTCAAGTTTGGTTGGGCCTACCAGAGAAAAAAATGATATAGTGTTAAGCAACTATACATAGTTTGAAAGAATGAACTTGTCTATGCAAATGAGTTTCCCTGGGCAAAGTTTTTACAATCAATGTGTATAGAAAAAAGAACTATAATCATCAGTTGCATCACTGTAGAAAGCAGGTCAAGGACTTCTGAATTAGGAAATCTAAAAGATAATTCTCTATTAATGATAATTGAATTGGATCAGGGATGACTACGGTGGAAGAAAGTCTGGAAATATGCAATTTAAACAGTGCCTAGGATGAGTTACAAGATACGTAGTATCAATGTCCCTGTCTCAGGGAGGGGGGCAGAGACAAGTTGGCAGACTAAACACACATCTCCCTAAAACCCTCTGGAAACTCAGACTTGAATTAATAATTAAATGGAGCCTTCTAGACAACAAGCGACTCCTAGGACATGACATAGGGCTGTTAATTTGGACTTCATACCACTGAAAAGAAAACCTCCTGTCTTTTGCTGACCTCACTTTTGGCAAACTCTGACTTTCACAGACAGAAGGTAATTCAACTTTTTAACTTTTTTTTATCTGTCTCAGCTGGTGGTTGGAGCTGAAATTTGACTAGCAGCTAATCTCAGACACATTGCCAGTGGGATCAGCAGACGAAATTGCCATAATTTGAGAGCCTGGCTTTGGACTTTGTGCATCTCAGCACCCTTGGCCTCTCTTTCAGCCTCTGGCATAGAGTAGCGTGTACTAAGGCAGGTGGCAAGTTTGCTCAGGATGCCATCTTGTTCTATCGGGAGGCGGAAACACCCATACAGAGGCCCCATCTGGACCTAGTTCCTAGGCTGTGAGGCAGTGCTTGCCTGTAGGAGAGTACTTTTCAGGCAGAAAGCAGTATTTTACAAAGTGTAGCCTATGGCTATGGCCTAGTAACAGAGGCTGTGGACTCTGTTTATCTTGGCACCTTTGGCCTGTCTTTCTGTCTCTGCCATAGAGAAGTACCCTGTACCGAGGCAGGCAGTGAGCTTGGGAGGGACACAGTCTTGTTCCACTGGGAGGTGGAATGGGAGGGACACAATCTTGTTCCACTGGGAGGTGGAATATACATATGGAGGACTGAGCTGGACCTAATTCCTGGGCTGGGAGGCAGTGCATGACCAGGAGACAGTGCTTTTCTGGCAGAAAAGCAGTATTCTATACAGTGTTGCCTACTGTTGGGGACTGACAGCAGAAGACAGCAGAGCAGTAGCCTTTCTGTATTTTGAGCTAGTTTATAACATCTGGCGATGACTATAGAGGTGCTTACTTTGCCAGCTGAGAAGAGGGATCTATACACCTAAAAACCTGACTGACTTCGGAAGTTGTCAGATATCTTTTACATTTCACTTTAAGATAGCCTAAAGAAACAACTGTGGTCCATGCTCACAGCATCTCTCCCATCCTCTATTGACTCACATGATGCCCAAAAGCAACAAACTCTGGATAAAACTATAACCAAAGAATCACTCATGGCTTCAGAAGATCCCCAAAAGAAAATACAAAAGAACTTTCCAGAAGAAGAAACCTTTCCAAAACTATCAGAAGGTGAATACAAAAGGATTATGTATACAGACCCTCCTAGACCTTATACAAAACACAGCAGAGCAAAATGAAAAATTAAGCAAGCTGTTTGATCTGACGGATCACCACTACTCTGAAATCCAGCAGATCAAGAACAAAATCAAAGAGATATAAACTTCAATTCAAAGCCAAGAAAACAGAATGAAACAAATGGAAAATAGACTTTCTGACTTGGAAGACAGAGCTACTAACTCCAGCATCTATGAGGAGACATCAGAAAAACGAAACATGAAAAATGAAGAAGCATTAAGAAGCATGTGCGACTCTATTAAGGAGAACAATCTACAATTACTTGGAGTTCCTGAACAGAGTGAGCCAGCTGAGAACACAGAAAGTATTGCTGCTGAGCTGCTGACAGAAAACTTCCCAGAAATTATACAAGAAGAGAATATGGATATCCAAGATACATATAGAATGCCACTCAATATAGATCTCAAAAGAAAGAATCTGAGACCTAATCAAGCTTAACAAAATGAAACACAAGCAGAAACTCTTAAAGGTAACAAGACTCAAAGCAAAACTAACATCTAGAGTGAAACCCTGTCAGCTTTCTTTGGATTTCTTAGCAGAAATGATGCCGGCATGGAGACAGTGGCATGACACATTCAAAGCCTTGAAGGAGAAGAACCTCCAACCAGAATTATATATCCTGCAAAACTATCTTTCAAATATGAAAATGAAATTAAGACTTTCACAGATAAACAGAAACTCAAAGAGATTTTGTAAAAATGAAACCAAACTACAAGAAATACCGAATTGGGGGCAAAGTCAAGATGGCAGACTGAGCACACGTCTCCTTATATCCCTCTGGAAACCAAGACTTGAACTGATAATCAAACGGAGCCTTCTGATTACCTAATCAGCCTCAGGACACGGCACAGGGCTATTAATTGGGACTTCATACCACTGAGCGAAAAACCTCCACTCTTTCACTGACTCCCACTCCTGGCTAGCCCTGGCTCTCACGGACGGAAGCTAAATGCACCATTTTGACTTTTTTTTTCTCTGTCTTGGCCGACAGGTAGAGCTGCGTCTTGCCTAGCAGCTAGACTCAGACGCGCTGCTGGGGGGATAGGCAGGCGAAATTCCTATATTCTGAGAGCCAGGCTTAAGAATCTATTAATCTAGCCACTTTGAGCCTTTAGTTTTATATCTGCATCAGTGGGGTTTGTAAGGAATTCCACAGTCAGTGCGCGAGACGCCATGTTGGTACCAAGATTTTAGCGGGACCTAATTCTTAGCCTGGGAACCAGCTCCTGCAAACAGGACAGCGCTTGTCCGACAGAAAAGCAGTAATTTTCCCAGCAAGACCTACATTGCAGGCACTGCAACAGAAGAGGAGGAATCACTACCTCTCGGCACCTTTAGCCCCTCTGTCTGCTGCGTGTGTGGAGGATGCCATCTTGGATATGGTGGCTGGAGCTGGACCTAATTCTTAGGTTGGGAGCCAGAGCCTGCCCACAAGAGAGTGCTTTTCTATCACAAAAGCAGTACTCGACGCAGTGTCGACTAAGGCTAGGCCCTGTCAGCAGAGGCCAACAAGGCAGTAGCATTGCTGTATTCTGAACTAGTTTCTTGTCATCTGGGGATGGATACAGTGGCGCTTACTTTGTCAGTTGAGAAGAGGGACCTTTACACCTAAAAACCTAACTGACTTGTGAGGTGGTCAGATGCCTTTTGCTTTACATTTTAAGACAGCCTGGAGAAACTTTTGCAATCCATCCTCACAATACCTCTTCCAGCCTCTACATATCCACATGGGGCCCAAAAAGCAACAGACAGTTGTGGCACACAAGAAATCACCCACGGCTTCAGAAGGCTCCCAAACAAAGTAACCAAAGAGTTTTCCAGATGAAGAAACTTTCATGAAAGCATCAGGAAGTGAATACAAAATGATTATATACAGAGCCCTTCTAGACCTTATACAAAATGCAGCAGAACAAAATGAAAAATTAAGCAAGCTGTTCGATCTGATGGAACACCAGTACTCTGAAATCCAGCAGATCAAGAACAAAATTAAAGACATAGGAACTTCCATGCAAAGCCAAGAAAACAAAATGGAACAAATAGGAAAAAAGAATTTCTGACTTGGAAGACAGAGCTACTGATACCAGCATTTATGAGCAGAAGTCAGAAAAAAGAAACAAGAAAAATGAAGAAGGATTAAGAAACATGTGGGACTCTATTAAGAGGAACAACCTTTGATTAATTGGAGTCCCTGAACAGGGTGAGACATCTGAGAACACAGAGTATCATTGCTGAGCGGCTGAAAGAAAACTTCCCAGAAATCATGAAGGAAGAGAATACAGACATCTAAGATACATATCGTACACCACCCAGTATAGATCTTAAAAGAAAGACTCCAAGACATATCATAATCAAGCTTAACAAAATGAAACATGAGCAGCAACTCTTAAAGGCAACAAGACTCAAAGCAAAGCTAACATTCAGAGGGAAACCCTGTAGGCTCTCTTCTGATTTCTCAGCAGAAACCATGCTGGCACAACACATTCAAATCCTTGAAGGAGAAGAACTTCCATCCAAGAATTATATATCGTGCAAAACTATCTTTCAAATATGAAAATGAAATTAAGACATTCCCAGATAAACAGAAACTCATAGACTTCGTAAAAACCAAACCGAAACTACAAGAAATACTGAAAGAAGTTCTTGGATCTGGCTTAGAAGAATGAAACCACTAACATTATATTTTAGAATGACACACTACTCAATACTCTACTCATTCAGGGAAGGCTCCAAAGTCAGTCACAGCTTTGATATGGAAAGAAGCAATCCAGTGATCACCATGAAAACTATGGTGTCATCATAACAAAAAGAGGGATGTACTACAGTTGTTACAGTCCTTCCAGATGGAGAGGAAGATGACAAGACTGGGAGTAATTAAAATTGGGTTTATAAATGGTTTATTAAGGGGGATCATAGGGGCAGCTGTAAAGCACAACAAAGATGTATCATACCATTTCAAGAAATGTAACACATGATTCTCAACAACTACAAAACCAGCTATGAAGAAGGTGAAAAATCAACTCACAAAAAAGAATGTCCTAGAACAGACTAATAACAACAGAGAAAACATCAACATAAAAATAAACATATCACAATGGCAACAGTGAAAACATACCTATCAATAATTACATTGAATGTGAATGGACTGAATGCTCCAGTAAAGAGACACTGAGTGTCATCTTGGATCAAAAGACATGACCCATCCATATGTTGTCTACAAGAAACACACTTGAGACCTAAAGATAAGAACAAACTGAAAATTAAAGGATGGAAGAATATATATCAAGCTAACAATGAACAAAGAAGAGCAGGGGTGGCAATTCTAATCTCAGACAAAATCAATATTAATGTCGAATCCACCATCGTGGACAAAGATGGACACTATTTATTGCTGAAAGGTTCAGTACACAAGCAAGACTTAACTATATTAAATATTTATGCACCTAATATCAGAGCACCTAAATACGTCGAAGAAACACTGACTATGCTCAAAAGAGAGTTAGATGACTCCACAGTAATAGTGGGATACTTTAACACTCCACTCTCAATACTAGACAGATTATCTAGAAAAAAGCTCAGTAAAGATACAGAAGATCTCATTGCCACAATTAACCAAATAAACCTCACTGACATATACAGAACTTTCCACTCTTCGGCTGACAACTACACCTTCTTCTCCAATGCACATGGAACATTCTCCAGAATTGACCATGTGATAGGCCATAATGCAATGCTCAACATAATCCATACCATTGAATTACTGCAAAGCATCTTCTCAGATCATAAAGCCATCAAAGTTGAAATCAATAGCAGAAAAAACATAGAAAGTGGAGCTCTTGGAAAATTAACAACATCTTGCTCAAAAAAACATGGGTTATAGAGGAAATCAAGGATGAAATAAAGAAATACATGGCTTCCAATGAGAACGAAAACACTTCCTACCAGAACCTATGGGATACAGCCAAAACACTGCTCAGAGGTCTGTTTATCTCCATAAATGCACACATCTGGAAGGAAGAAAGAAACCAAATCAAGGAACTAAACTTACAGCTTGAACAAGTAGAAAGAGAACAACAGAGGAACCCCTCAGGCACCAGCAGAAATGAGATCATAAAGATTAGAGCAGAGCTCTACCACCTACCCAAATTATCACAACGTGAAGCAGAACAACTTAAAAAACCCATCACAAAGGAAGAGACTGAAAAGGTCATCAAAACACTGCCAACCAAAAAAAGTCCGGGCCCAGATGGCTTCACTGCAGAATTCTACCAAGCATTTAGAGAAGAGTTATCTCCAATACTACGGGGACTATTTCACAGTATAGAAAGGGATGGAGTACTCCCAAACTCATTCTATGAAGCCAGCATAACCCTGATACCTAAGCCAGGGAAAGACCCAACAAAGAAAGAGAACTACAGACCGATATCACTCATGAATCTAGATGCAAAAATCTTAAACAAAATTCTTGCCAATAGAATACAAAAACATCTCAAGAAAATAATCCATCATGACCAAGTGGGATTAATACCAGGGATGCAAGGCTGGTTCAACATCAGAAAAACAATCAATGTGATTAACCACATAAATAACACAAAAGACAAGGATCACCTGATTTTGTCCACTGATGCCAAAAAGGCATTTGATAAAGTCCAACACCCATTCATGCTAAAAACTCTTAGCAAAATGGACATAGATGGCAAATTCCTCAACACAATAAAGGCCCTTTATACAAAGCCAATTGCCCACGTCATCCTGAATGGAGAGAGACTGGAAGACTTTCCTTTCAGATCAGGAACTAGACAAGGATGCCCACTCTCACCTCTCCTATTCAACATTGTGCTAGAAGTTCTAGCCAGAGCAATTAGACAAGACCAAGAAATAAAGGGCATCTGCATCGGCAAAGAGGAAGTTAAAATCTCCCTGTTTGCAGATGATATGATTGTATATGCAGAGAACCCCAAGGAATCTACAACTAAGCTACTCAAAGTGATAGAAGAGTTCGGCAAAGTCTCAGGATACAATATAAACATAAGTAAATCAGCAAGATTCCTTTATACCAACAATGAAACTGTTAAGGAAGAAATTATCAAATCAATACCATTTACTATAGCCCCTAAGAAGATAAAGTACCTAGGAATTAATCTAACCAGAGAAACAACAGACCTTTACACAGAGAACTACAAGCCCTTACTACAAGAAACTAAGAGAGACTTAGATAAATGGAAAAACCTACCCTGCTCATGGATAGGAAGACTTAACATTGTGAAAATGTCTATTTTACCCATGCAATTTATTTATATAATGCAATCCCAATACAAGTTCCAGCGTCATTTTTTTAATGAGATGGAGAAACAAATCACCAATTTTGTTTGGAAAGGGAAGAAGCCCTGGATAAGTAAGGTACTACTAAAGAAGAACACACTGGGAGGCCTCTCCTTACCCAACCTTATAACATACTGCACTGCCACAGTGGTCAAAACAGCCTGGTACTGGTACAAGAACAGACAGATGGATCAATGGAACAGAATTGAGACCACAGAGATGACACCATCTGCCTATGAACAATTGATATTCAACAAAGGCCCTAAGACATTAAACTGGGGTAAAAACAGTCTCTTCAACAAATGGTGCTGGCAAAATTGGTTATCCATCTGCAATAAACTGAATCAAGATCCATATCTTACACCTTATACAAAAACCAACTCCAACTGGATAAAAGACCTAAATATCAAACCTAAAACGATAAAGCTCATCCAAGAAAAGGTAGGAACAACAATGGAAGTTTTAATACACAATGAGAACAGACTCCAAAATCTGTCAAAGAAACCTCAGTCAACAGTAGAAAAAATAGATAAATGGGAACTATTAAGAATCAAACACTTTTGCTCATCCAAAGACTTTATTAATAGAATTAAAAGAACACCCACAGAATGGGAAAAAATATTTGGCAACTCTATGTCACACCGATGCCTGATCTCCATATTCTATAAGATACTACAAAATATCAATAAGAAGAAGATAAACCATCCAATTAAGTGATGGGCAAAGGAGATGGACAGACATTTCACTAAAGAGGAGATCCAGACAGCCAAAAAACACATGCGGACATGTTCATGATCTTTAGTTATTAAAGAAATTCAAATGGAGACGACAATGAGATACCATCTCACCCCAACAAGATTGGCCATGATCCAAAACACACAAAACAACAAATGCTGGAGAGGCTGTGGAGAAACTTGAACTATCCTACACTGTCGGTGGGGTTGCAAAATGGTCCAGCCTCTTTGGAAAGCAATCTGACGCTTCCTTACAAAAATGGATACTGATATATCATTTGACCTATTAATTCCACTACTTGGAATATATTCTACAGGATCAAGGCCTTTCACATCAACGGACACATGCACCAGAATGTTTATTGCAGCACAGTCCACGATAGCAAAAATATGGAATCAACTCAGATGCCCAACAACAGAAGAATGGATAGGTAAACTATGATACATATACTCAGTGGAGCACTACACAATGATAAAGAATAACGATGATTCCAGGAAACATCTCCTAACCTGGTTTCAACTGGAAGACATTACATTGAGTGAGAGTAGTCAGTGACAAAGGGACAAATACTGTATGAGACCTCTACGATAAGATCTCAAAAACAGACTTGTGTATAGAAGAAAAGACACTTTGACAGCTGCAAGGGAGGGGAGGGGAGGTTAGTTTAGCTAGTTGCTAGAAATCTGGTTGGGAGAAAGTGGTAATAGCACACATTACAAACAAGAACAACATTAAGTGGACTTCAGCATAACTTGAGTACTCCTTCCATCTTAACCCAATATTGTAAGGATAGAGTAGCTGGGGCAGGGGGCAGAAGACCATGCTCTTAGGTGAAATCGAGGCCAATTGGCACAGCTAGCATTTTCCTAACAGGGCTCTCTACACCCCACATTGGTGAGTGGTGTCTGGGGTCGTAAAAGCTGCCAAGCTGCCATCCGAGGACACAGCAAATGGTCCCCACCCAGCAGAAACGGATGCTCACCGAGGACCAAAATGACATGTGGTAAAGACAACCAATAAGACAGAGAGACCCACAAGAGTGAGTACCTTCATCCACTTGGGACCAGAAGAATCGGATGGTGCCCGGCCACCACCAGTGATAGCCACGATGGAGCTCACTAGGTTGAGTCTCACTGGCAACACAAGAATAAAAAGGGTGCATCCTGAGATCTACACTGAAAGACCTCACATGATGGTCCAGCAGTTTTGGGATTCCCCTGAGAGCATGGCCCCTGGCCCTGATGCTACCCTTACCCATCAATTATAACAAAGGTCCACTCTTTGGACAGGAATGGATTGGACTTGGCAATACAGAGTGACCATATATTGGATGCACTTTATGGTTCTATACATCTATAGGATATCATACTGCTGACCTCTGGCTGGAGGAAGAAGAGTGGATGGAGAGGAGGGGAAAGGAGGCTATTGGGAGGATGAGACATGTATGGAGCAGAGTGGAATAATGTGCTGTCACTGGGCAGGGAGAGCAGTGGAAGCTGCATATAGGTGGGCATGTAAATTTATATGGGGATGTATGTTTTCACTGAGTCATGTTAAATAAAAAAGAAAAAAAAACAAATATTGAATTTCTTGGCTTAGAATAACAAAACCACTAACTTTGTATTTTAGAAGCAAATACAGGACACATCACCCAGAAACCTACTCAGTCAGGGAAAGCTCCAAACTCAACCAAAGCTATAATAGTGAAAGAAACAATCCAGTAAGTGTATCATGAAAACTATGATGTCATCACACTAAAAAGAGGGGTGTACTACAGTTGTTACAGTTCTTCCACATGGAGAGGAAGTTGACAGGAATGGCAAAAATTAAAATTGGGTTTATACATAGTTTATTAAGGGGGATCATAAGGGCAGCTGTAAAGCACAAGAGAGATGCAACACATCAAATCAAGAAACATAATACAGGAGTCTCAACAACCAGAAAACCAACCCTGAAAAATGTGAGAAATCAACTCACAAAGAATGTCCCAGAACATATTAATAAGAACAGAGAAAATGTCAGCACAAAAATAAACATATCACAATGGCAGCAATGAACACACACCTAGCAATAATTGCATTGAATGTGAATGGACTGAATGCTCCAGTAAAGAGAGATTGAGTGACAGCTTGAATCAAAAGACAAGACCCATTCATATGTTGCCTACAAGAAACTCACTTTAGACTTAAAGATAGGAACAAACTAAAAATTAAAGGATGGAAGAATACATTTCAAACTAACAATACACAAAGAAGAGCAGGTGTGGCAATTCTAATCTCAGATAAAATCGATTTTAATGTAAAATCCACCATCGTGGACAAGGATGGACACTATTTATTGCTGAAAGTTTGAATACACAAGGAGTACTTAACAATATTAAATATTTGTGCTTCTAATATTAGAGCACCTAAATACATTGAAGAAACACTGATTACACTCAAAAATGAGATTCATCACTCCACAATAATAGTGGGAGACTTCAACACTCCACTCTCAATACTGGACAGATTGTATGGAAAACAGTGGAGTAAAGACACAGAAGACCTTATTGCCGCAATTAATGAACTAGATCTCATCAACATATACAGAACTTTCTATTCATCAGTGGACAACTACACCTTCTCCAGTGGACATGGAACATTCTACAGAATAGACCATGTGTTAGGACTTAAAGAAATTCTCAAAAAAATCCATACCATTGAATTAATGCAAAGCACCTTCTCAGATCATAAGACCATAAAAGTCAAAATCAATAGCAGAAAAATCATAAATAGAAAGTGGAACTTTTGGAAACTGAACAACATCTTGCTTGAAAGCCTTGGGTTATAGAAAAAATCAAGGATGAAATAAATACATTTATGAATTCCAATGAGAATGAAAACATTTCCTAACACAACGTATGGGATGCAGCCAAAGCAGTGCTCAGAGCTCAGTTTATTTCCATAAATGCACACATCTGGAAGGAGGAAAGAAACCAAACAAAAGAACTAACCATTCAACTTGAACGAGTAGAGAGAGAACAACAGAGTAACCCCTCAGGCACCAGAAGAAAACAGATCACAAAGGTTAGAGCAGAACTAAATGAATTACAGAATTGATGAACAATTGAAAAAATTGAAAAGACCAAAAGCTGGTATTCTGAAAAGATCAATCAAATTGACAACCCATTGGTTAAACTTACTAAAGAAAACAGGAGAGGAAACAAATAACCAAAATAAGAAATGAGAGCGGAGTTGCCATAACACATCCAACAGAAATAAAAAACATCATAACAGAATATCATGAAAGACTGTACTCTAAGATGTTTGAAAACCCAGAGGAAATGGACTAATTCATTGATTGATAACACCTAACAAAATTATCACAAAGTGAAGTAGAACTAACTAATAAATTCATCACAAAGGAAGAGATTGAAAAAGGCATTCAAAAACTGCAAACCAAAAAAAGCTCACACCCAAATGGGTTTACTGCAGAATTCTACCAAGGTTTTAGAGAACAGTTATCTCCAATACTACTGAGACTATTTCACAGCATAGAAAGGGTTGAAATCCTCCCAAATCCATTCTATAAAGGCATCATAACCCTGAGGGCAATGCCAGGGAAAGATCTGACCGAAAAGGAGAACTACAGACCGATATCACTCATGAATCTAGATGCAAAAATCTGCAACAAAGTTTTTTGCCATTGGAATACAGCAATATATCAAGAAAATAATTCATCATGATCAAGTTGGATACATACCAGGGATGCAAGGCTGGTTCAACATCAGGAAAACAATTAATGTGATCAACCACATAAATACCACAAAAGGCAAGAATCACCCATTCTTGTCTATTGATGCAGAAAAGGCATTTGATAAAGTCCAACACCCATGCATGGTAAAAACTCTCAGCAAAACAGAAATAGATGGCAAATTCTTCAATGCAATAAGGACAAAGTCAACTGCCTACATCATCATGAATGAGAGAGACTGACAGCTTCCCTGGAGAATACAAACACCAATACCCACTCTTACCTCTCCTATTCAATGTTGTACTAGAAGTTCTAGCCAGAGCAATTAAACAAGACCAAGAAATAAAGGGCATCTGCATTAACAGAGAAGTAAAAATCTCCCTATTTGCAGATAATGTGATTATATACACAGAGAATCCTAGAGAATCCATAAGTACACTACTCAAACTGATAGAAGAGTTCAGCAAAGTCTCAGGATGCAAGATAAACGTAAGTAAATTGGCAGGATTCCTTTATACCAACGATGAGATTATTAATGAACAAATCACCAAATCGATGCCATTTACTATAGCCCTTAAAAAGGTTAAGTACCTGGGAATAAATCTAACCAGAGAAATGACAGACCTTTACAAAGAGAACTACAAGTCCTTACCACAAGGAACTAAGACAGACTTACATAAATGGAGAAACCTACCCTGCTCATAGATAGGAAGACATAATATTGTGAAAATGTCATTTTACCCAAAGCAATCTACTTTTATAATGCAATCCCAATACAAATTCCAATGACATTTTTTAATGAGATGGAGAAACAAACTATCCACTTTCTTTAGAAAAGGAAGAAGCTCTGGATAAGTAAAGCGCTACTGAAGAAGAAGAACACACTGGAAGGTATCTTACTACCCAACTTTAAAACCTATTACACTGTCACAGTAGTCAAAATAGGCTGATACTGGTAGAAAAAGAGACAGATAGATCAATGGAACAGAATCGAGACCTCAGAGATGACACCATCATCTTATGAACAGATGATGTATGACAAAGGCTCTGAAACATTAAACTGGGGTAAAAACAATCTCTTCAACCAATGGTGCTGGCAAAATTGGATAGCCAGCTGCAATAAATTGAAACAAGACCCATATCTTACACCTTATACAAAGACCAATTCAAACTGGATAAAAGACTTAAATATCAAATCTAAAATGATAGAGCTCATCCAAGAAAAAGTAGGAACAACAATGGAAGTTTTAATACACAACACAGACAGACTTTAAAAAATCTGTCAAACCAACTACAAACAACAGAAGAGAAATAGATAAATGGAAACTATTAAGAATCAAACACTTTTGCTCATCCAAAGACTTTATTAATAGAATTAAAAGGCCACTTACAGAATGGCAAACAATATTTGGCAGCTATATGTCACACCGATGTATGATCTCTGTAATCTATAAGGTACTACAAAATATCAATAAGAAGAAGACAAATCATCCAATTAAGCGATGGGCAAAAGAGATGGATAGACACTTCTCTAAAGAGGTGATCCAGGCAGCCAAAAAAAACACATGCAGATATGCTCATGATCATTAGCTATTAAAGAAATTCAAATCAAAATGACAATGAGATACCATCTTCCCCAACAAGGTTAGCTATGATCCAAAAAACACAAAACAACAAATGCTGAAGAGGCTGTGGAGAAATTGGAACTCTCCTCAACTGTTGGTGGGATTGCAAAATGGTGCAACCTCTTTGGAAAGCAATCTGGTGCTTCCTTAAAAAGCTGAATCTAGATACACCATTTGACCCAGACATTCCACTGCTCGGACTATATCCTACAGAATCAAGGTCACTCACACCAACTGATACATGCACGTGAATGTTTATCACAACACAGTCCACAATCACAAAAAGATGGAATCAACCCAGATGCCCAACAACAGAGGAATGGATAGGTAAACTGTGGTATATATACTCAATGGAACACTATGCAATGATAAAGAACAATGATGATTTTAGAAAATTTCTCATAACCTCGTTTCAACTGGAGGACATTATGTTGAGTAAAAGTAGTCATCAATAAAAGGACAAATGTTGTATGAGACCCCTACAATAAAAACTTAAAAACAGATTCATGCATAGAAGAAAAGACTGTTTGATGGCTGCAAGGGTGGGGAGGAGTGGAAAGTGAGGGGGGGCGGGTTTAGATTAGACAATTGAAAGAAATTTGGTTCGGTGAAATCTGTGACAGCACACATTAGAAAGAAGATCAATATTAACGGGACTTCAACATAACATGATCACTCCTCCCATCTTAACTCAATAATGCAAGAACAGAGTAGCTGGGGCAGTCAGATGGGGATTATGTTCTCAGGGGAAATTGAAGCCGATTGGCACAGCTAGCAGTTTGCAAAGAGAGCTTTCTGCACCCCACATTGGTAAGTGGCATCTGGGGTCTTAAAAGCTGCCACACTGCCATCTGAAGGTACAGTAGATGGTCTCAACTCAGCAGGAAAGGATGATCACCAAGGGCCAAAATGACATGGGGGAAAGAGAAGCCCAAAGACAGAGAGACCCACGTGAGTGGACGACTGTGTCGACTTGTGACTAGAAGAACCGGATGGTGCCTGGCCACTACCAGAGATAGCCAAGATGGGTTTCACAAAGTTGAGTCTCACTGACAATACAAGAATAAAAAGGAGTATGTCCTGAGGTCTCCACTAAAAGACCACAGCTGATGGTCCAGGGGCCTCGGGGCTCCACTGGGAGCATTGTCCCTGGCCCTGATGCTGCCCCTGTCCTTAAATCATAATGGAGGTCAACTCTTCAGACAGGAATGGATTGGACTTGTTGACACAGAGTGACCATATCATGTGTGCACTTTATGGTTCTATGCATCTGTAGGATGGTATCTTGCTGACTTCTTATTGGAGGAAGGAGAGTGGGTGGAGAGGACTTATATGGGAATGTACATTTTCACTCAGTCATAACAAAGACAAAAAGTTTTTCCTGTCTCCCTTTCCCTCTCTTTATTGGAGCTGGTCTCCAGCCCTAAATCTCCGTCTGTTGGTTCCTCTTTCTATTGCCACTATGAAAGAACAGGTGAAATGACATACAGCTTCTTGCTGTATATATGTACCTTTCTGCCATGATACTGCAATTCCATGGTGGGGTACCTATCCTTTTTTGCTTGATTTTTTTTCCTATTCTATATTCATTAGTATCCTCTTGTTTCCAGTGTGCACATATTACCACCACTTTGGTGACTCCTCCTTACTTACCATTACAGCATCACAGCATTTGGCCAGGACTACTTTAATATTCAGTTGTCATCCTTACAGGCTTAATTTTTCTGTAATCAGATCTTTTCATGCAGCCATTTAACTTTCCAAAAAGCCGAGGTTCTATTTTGCTTGAAATTCTCCAGCAATTTCCCATTGCTTTATAGAAAAGTCCTTATTTCTTACATGGTTTGCAAACTTTTACATAATCAGTCTCTTTTTTACTTATTTCCATTTCTCATATTTAAGCTCAAGAGCTATGTAACACACCTTGGCTTACAAACTTTCTCTCTAGAACAGATTTCCTGCCTTTTTTCTATGAAGGTAGATCTAGAAAATGCATAGTCTATACCAAGCCAATCAAATTTAAGTTATAAATTCTGCTCAGATACACAGATACACCAATATATATTCAGCATGAAAGCAGTCATATAGGAATTCTTCTAATTCATATTTTTACATATACTGCAACAAATTCTGAATATAATATAGCATATAAAATAAGTTAATCAAAAATGACTCGTTTCTCAGTGTGGTCTTCTTTAGACTCAGTATTTTTCCTCAATGTCTGACACAAGAAATAAGGTATGAGTGTTAATAGCTTAGGCTCTGAAGTTCAGCTTGGCTAATTGAATGTAAAAGCTTGGAGTATACACTGCAACTGGCACAGACAGAAAAGAAATTAGTAATTTATAAGATCAGACTAAAATTCTTTATAAGACAGTAAGATGGAATTAGGAAGCAGAATATATTTAAAAATACGAGACACCAGAATGCAGAAGAAAATGTCAACATTTGCCTACTGTTAGTTGTAGAAGGAGAGCAAACTAAAACAAAAAGGAGAAAATATTTAAATAATAATGGAATAAACGTCTTCTAATTAAAGTAACGTGTGTTCTCAAATCAAGCCAAAAGAGTGCTAAGTAGGAGAGCAAAGGAAAAACTCACACCAGAGCACAAAGTGGAAAGGCAGAAGAATATCAAAGAGGAAAGAAAAATCTGTAAGCTTTCAAAGACAGAGTAGATCACCTACAGAGCAGAGTAAGAAGGCAACGTAAGCAGTTGTACATTACCATCCCACTTCAACAAATGGGGAATGAAGCAAGCAAAAACTGATGAAATTGATTATTGTGGAACTTTGGTCATCAGCTGAAGGATTGGAAAACTAAAGTGAGCACTAAATCAAGCAAAAGATATCATAGGAATGGTTGTACAACTTCCGGCTTGGGAAGTCTTATGGCATACGGGGTATAGCTCCAACTCCTATGTGGGAGTTCTAGTGCCAGTGTAGCATTTTGGTGGTGTCATAGATCGAATTTTATCCCGCTCAAATGTGTGTAACAATTTGGCTGGACCATGAGTCCCAGTATTTTGTGGTTGTGCTCTATTTTGTGATTTTCCCATCCCATAAATCGTAATCTCTATCTGTCATTTAGTTAGGTGCCATTGAGTCAGTTCTTTCTCTAAGTGACCCTACGCACAACAGAAAGAAATACTACCTGGTCTTGTACTGTGTCCATAACTGTCTTTATGCTTAAGCCCATCTTTGCTGACATTTTGTCAATCTATCTTCTTGAGGGTCTTTTTCTTTTTTGCAGGCACTCCACTCTACCAAGCATGTTGTCCTTCTCCAGGGACTGATTTCTCCTGACAATGTGTCAAAGTATGTAAGACATGCTCTTGTCGTCTTTGCTTCTAGGGAGCATCCTGATTGTTAATAGACAGCATTATGTAGAAAGAGGTTTAGGGCGGGACTGCAACATTCTTACTAAAGCAGTATCCCTAGAATGTGGCTTGCACTGCACAAGCAGAGCCAACACAAGGAAAGCCTTCCCATGGAGTGCTCACTGTGAATTCAGACTTGTAGCCTACTAGACTAAGAATAAACTAGACTAAGAATAAACTTTTCTTTGCTAAAGCCATCCACTTGTGGTATCTCTGTTAGAGTGGCACTAGCTGACTAAAACAGTAATGTCTTCTGCTAACTTCTTCCTTTTATCCCTTAAGAGATACAAAGAAAGGAAAGCGAGTAGAGAATTGGGGACCTTACTGCATCAAGAAAGCAGCACCAAGAGCAAAGAGCATCCTTCAGACATGAGGTTCCTGTGTCAAGATTCTGTCAGACCAAAGCAAGGCTGATGCAATAAAGAAGCTTCCTCCAGAGCTGACAAAGAAGGAAACATTCCCCTGTAGCAGGCAACCTGAATTCAGACTTCTAGGATACTGCACTGTGGAAGAATAAATGTGTCTTTGCTAAAGCCATTTACCTGTGGTATTTCTGTTAGAGTAATACTAGATGATTATGCCAGAATTTGGTACTGAGAGAGTGGGGTGCTGCCCTAACAGATACCTAAAATGTAGAAGTGGCTTTGAAACTGAATAGAGAGAAGACTCAAAAGGAACTGAGGAGAACTGTTAACACTGAAGAAGTTGCAGATGGTAAGAAACAAGAAGCAGAGGGTCATCAACAGCAGCGGATGGGAAACAGCAGAACCAGACCAGTATGGGACAGCACTGGAGCCGACCATGGAGAGAGAGAGCTGAGTGCCTGTGTGCACCTTGACCTGCGGAGCTTCGGAACACTTGCCCCTGCAGGGAAGATGTGGGCCTCAGGCCAAGGCCAAGGGGCCATACAAAGCAGAAGCTGAAAATGCCAGAAGCACAAGAAGCTGAGCTACCTCAGTCTTGAAAAGTACGACCATAACTTTAGGAGTTTCAAACTGGCAGAGCCACAGCCTCTAGAATTTCTAAAGGTAGAGTTGCTAGTCAGATGGATTAGGAAAATGGAGAGGCTATAGCCAAGGGAACAGAGTTTCTGTACCACTGAGACTGGAAGGCAAAGTTGTAGCCCAAGTCAGTAGGGCCTCTACTCCAAAACTAAAGAGTGTGCCCAATACCTAGAACCTGGAGGGCAAGGTCATTATGTAAAATGTCTCATGAAATTTAAATTTATTCTAAAAGCTTTGAGGGCTAATGGAATTGTCATGGATTAAACGCATCCCACCAAAAATGTGTGTAGTCATTTAGCTGGGTCATAATTCCTAATACTTTATTATTGTCCTCCATTTTGTGATTTTTCTTTGCTGCATGTTAAAGAGGATTCGAGTGGGACTGTAAATCCCTTCCTCAGGTCACCTTCCTGCTCCAAAGTAAAGAGTGTTTCACTGGAGTGTGGCTTCTACCACCCCTTTCCTTTTATCTTAGAAGAGACAAAAGGAAAGGGAAGCAAACAGAGAGTTAGGAACCTCACATCATCAAGAACACAGCACCAGGAGAAGAATGCATCCTTCAGACCTGAGGTTCCTGCATCAAGATGCTCCCCAACCGAAGTCTGACACAACACAAGGACTTTCTTCCAGAACTTTCTTCCAATGGAGTGGACACCTTGAATTCAGACTTGTAGCCTACTAGACTATGTTGGAGTAAACTTTGCTTTACTAAAGCCATTCACCTGTGGTATCTCCGTTAGAGTGGCACTAGCTGACTGAAACAGTGATGCCTTCTGCTAATTTGCTTGATGCCTATTATGCCTGCTTTACCTGCATCTTCTCACACTTGCAATGAAAACATTTAGCTTGTGCCAGCCTGTTTTACCAATGCACTTTGGGGGCAGACAACTTGTATACTTGATGTCACAGATGTAGAGGAATTTTTGTATTTTGAACTTGTAGTTGATATAAGACTTTTGCAATGATATGATGGGTTGAATATATTTCACAGCTGCAAGGATGTGATTTTGGGGCGCCAAAGTGTGAAATGTCATAGGTTGAATTGTGTCCTCCCAAAAATATATATAACAATTTGTCTGGGCCATGATTCCCAGTATTTTGGGATTGTCCTCCATTTTGTGATTTTCCTGTGCTATAAATCTTAATTGATACCTATGGCTGATCAACAAGATTGTGTTAAAAGTGGTTTAGGGTGGGACTTCAACACCCTTACTAAGAGTTTCCCTGTAGTATGGCTTGCACCACCTTTTATCCTCAACTGAAGTCATTGCCATTGAGTAAATTCTGGCTCATAGTGACCCTATAGGATAGAGTAGAACTGCCCCTTAGAGTTTCCAAGGAGCACCTGGTAGATTTGTACTGCTGATCTTTTGGTTAGCAGCTGTAGCACTTAAGCACTTTGCCACCAGAGTTTCCTCCTTTTATCCCATGAGAGATGAAAGGAAATGGAAACAAGCAGTGAGTTGGGAACCTCATACAATAAAGAAAGCAGGACTGACAGCAGAGCATCAGATGTTGTCAGACCAAAGAAAGATGAATGCAATATGAAGACTTTCCTCCAGAGTTGACGAAGAGGGAAGGAAAGTCTTCCTCTGCAACAGACATCCTGAATTCAGGCTTCTAGCTTAGTGGACTGTGTGACAATAAAGTTTTCTTTGCTAAAGTCATCCATCTGTATTTTTTCTGCTAGAGCAATGCTGCATGACTAAAGACAGGTGCTTAGAAGGTGGGAGATCTGTAACAAGCAAACAGAGACAGTTGGTCTCACAACCACGCTGTCAAGTAGTGGTAGTGGAGGTGTAGCTGTGGCATCCCTGAAGAAATGTAGAACCAAAGCTGTGTGGTCACCAGAGCTGATATATGGTACAGAGTTGACCACATCAGGTTCTAAATAACCTACAGTTTGATGCTGAACTGTCACAGCCAGCAACCCAATCCAGGAAACTTAGAGGTGAAACAGTGACGGATAGTGCCTCTGGGCAAGAAGATCAATAGAGGACAAGTACATCTTGACAGACTCTGGAGTGGAAGCAAAGAATTATAATCTTCAGTAATTTAAAATAGTACTAACTGAATATAGAAGGAAAAAAAATGTGTCGAGAAAGGGAATAATGCAATTTCCAGAGATTTCACAGTAAAATAGCTTAATATCCTGATTACTAAAATCACAAAGTTTCCAAAAAGGCAAGAAAGGACAGCCCATGCAAAATACCAAAACAAGGGGATAAAACACTTCTTAAGAAAGGCCTGATAACAGAATCCTTGATGAAAACTGTAAAGCAACACTATTCAATTTTCTCAAAGAACTAAAGGAAAACCCTGACAAAGAACTAAAGAAAATCAAGAAAATAATACAAGAATCAACTAGTGATTTCACTAAAAGGACCTAATACACACACACACAGCTAAAAATGTAGAATAATACAATAACAAAAAGTGATAATAACAATAAAACCCATTGCCACTGAGTTGACTCTGACTCATAGCAACTCTAGAGGATACAGTGGAACTGCCCAAGAATTTCCCAGTTGAGTTGGCAATGAGTGCATGGAGGATTTGAACTACCAGTCTTTTGGTAAGCAACCATAGCTCTAAACCACTACACCACAAGAGTTCCAATACACAGAAACAAAAATGAGTAAGTCTCTGGAAAGACTCAGCAGCAGATTTGAATCTGCATGAGAAAGAATCAGAAATCTTGAAGATTGATGTAGAAATTATCTACATATTTTGCCTATTAAATTCTTACAGGATACATGACCAAATTCCTTGCCACCCATGAACTCTCTACACTGACTCAAGCAGAAATAGTGAATTTCAACAGACTCATAAAAGGTGGAGATACTGAATCAGCAATCGAAATCTCCTAACAAAGAACATTTCAGGAACAGATGGCTTTAATAAGGAATAACATCAAGTATTTAAAGAAAAGGTGAGCCCAATTCTACTTAGCCTTTTCCAAAAAATAGATGAAAGGACTCTTTATAACTCATTTTCTGAGCTAATCATTACACTAGTAATAAAGTCAAAGGCACCACAAGAAAAACCAAAACTAAATTCAAAACTGAAAGCAAAAACAAATTATACATACACTTATAAAAAAGAAAAACAAAAAACAAAACAAACAAACAAACAAAAAACCAATGTTTTAATCAGTTAAGGCTGCTCTAACAGAAATACCACAGAGCGGATGGCTTTAACAAAGGATGGTTTATTCTTACACAGTCCGGTAGGCTACGAGTCCATATTCAGGATGTCCACTCCAGAGGAAGGCTTTCCCCCGTGTTGGCTCTGGAGGAAAGTCTGGTATTGCATCAGTCTTTGTCCAGGGAGCATCTTGGCACAGGAACCTCGGGTCTGAAGGACACGCTCTTCTCCAGGTGCTGCTTTCTTGAAGGTACGAGGTTCCCAATTGTCTGCTTCCTTCTCTTTCCTTTATCTCTTGCAGGCTTAAAGGATTAAGGGTGGGGCAAGCCATACTCCATGGAAACTCCCTATACAGTGGAGCAGGGAGGTGATCTTATAAAGGGATTTACAGTCCCACCCTAATACTTTCACAGACAGCATAGGAAAACCACAAAATGGAGGACAATCACAAGATACTGGGAATCACGGCACAGCCACGTGGCTACATATATTTTTGGGGAGACAGAATTCGATCCATGACAACCAATATGCTTAATGAAAACAAATGCAGAAATACTGAACAAAATACTAGACAACTGAATCCAAAACTTTTGGCCATGGTGTATAATTACACCACGACCAAATAGAATTTGTCACAAGATTGCAAGGTGGTTTAACTTTAAAAAATAAATGAACTGCTAACAGGGAAACAAAGGGAAAAAACACATCTCAATCTACGCAGAAAAGGCATTTGACAACATTCTTTTATGATCAAAACATGCAACACAAATAGAAGGGAAATACCTCAATATAATAAAAGACATGTATGGAAAAGTCATAGGTGACATTATATGCAGGAACAAGACAAGGGTACTCCCTCTCACCACTGCTATTCAACATTGTTCTGAAAGTTCTAGGTATAGTAATTAGGGTAGAGGAAAATACACAAAAGATATCCAATCATACAGGAAGAAGTGCGACTATCCCCTTTTGCAAATGACATGATTCTGTACATAAGAAAACCCCAAAGATTCTATCAAAAAACTACTAGAATGGATACATGATTCTACCCAAGTTACAGAGTACAAGATCAAAACATAAAAATCAGTTGAGTCAATAAGCAAGCAGAAGAGGAATAAAGAAAATGTTACCATTTACAATAACACCAAACCAAACCCACTCTTGTCAAGTTGATTCTGACTCATAGTGACCATGTAGGATAGAGTAGAACTGCCCCATAGAGTTTTCAAAGAGCACCTGGTGGATTTCAACTGTGATCTTCTGGCCAGCAGCCATAGTAGTTAACCACTATACCACCAGAGTTTCCACCATTTACAATAGCTTCTAAAAAAATGAAGAATAAAATACCTAGAGATGAATTTAACACTGGCATCATCAGGGTTTATGTGGGAGTGTGGACTGCACTGGGTAACATCATCATAAGGGGTGGGCACTGTGAGCAGAGCCAAGTGGGAGTGTGGAACACCTCTGGGTACACAGCACCGCCATCATCTTCAAGTATAGGTGTGAAGTATTCAGACTGGTAGGGACCTGGATGCAACCAGGAGTGGGGGAAGCCCAGAAGGCAGGAAGCTTAGTGGCCATAGAGGTGTCACTGGGGTATTGTTTGAGGAATGGGCATGGATGGAGTGGTAGGGGGCTTGGCCACTCCCCTCTTTCCAAACCCCACTACCAGGTGGACAGGATAGGCAATGGATTTCTTCTGTAAGGGCTACAGGCACATGCCATTGCTGTGGTGGGGCTGTGACACCATGGCTTACTGCACTGGGTAACACCAAGTCTAGTCACACCACTGAAATTTAATGTGCAAAGTTAAAGTCTCATGCAGGAAAAGTGAAAGGCTTACACTGAAAACTATGCAATGTTCCTAAAAGAAATTAGAGAAGATTTCAAAAAGAAACCATTCTATACTCATGGAATTGAAGTTTTATTACAAGTGAGATGTCAGTACGACCCAACACAATGTATGAATTCCTCAACAACTTTTCAACAGACTTCTTTGAAAAAATGTAAAAGCCAGCCCTCAAATTTATGTTGAGGAGCAAGCGGCCCCCAAATATCTAAAGCAATCTTAAAGCAGACTGAATGAAATAGGAGGAATAATAATTTATGATTTCAGAACATATTATACAGCCACAGTGATGAAAAATCCTGGTGTTGACATATTAATGCAAATATGAATGAATGGAATAGAACTGAGATCCCAGATATAAACTCATACAAATACAGCTTTAGCAAAGTTATTTTAGGCAATGATACTAAATCCATTCAATAAAGAAGAAATAGTCTCTTCAAAAAGTGGTGATGGACAAGTTGAAATTCCACCAGTAAAAGAATGAACAGGGCTCAGGCTTTATACCATACCCAAAATAAATGAATGCATGCATAAATAAATAAAAATAGATCAAAGAATTAAATATGTAATCTAAAACTACAAAAATCTTGGAAGAAAATACATAGGCATGGCTTAGGGACCTAGTTTTTAACAGTGGATTATCACATGTGACAACAAAATCATGAATAGTGAAAGACAAAGTCAATAAATTGAACATCATTCAAATTAAATACTTTTTGTTAATGAATACTTAACCCTCCCAAAAGAAAATACACCATACAAATAGAGAGAAAATTTGAGGAGCCACGTATCTGAGAAGAATCTAATACCTCAAACATACAAAAATTTATGCAACTTAGCAGCTACAAGAAAAACAACTCAATCATGAAAGACTTGAAGAAATCATTTCATCAAAGAGGAAATTCAAATGGCCAACAAGCATGTCAAAAGATACACAAAGTCAGTAGCCAATAGGGAGATTAAAATCAAAACCACAGTGGGAGGGTGTGTACACCTCACCCCCAGCAAAATGGTGATAGTTGATAAATAGAGAATAGTTGGTGGTGGCATGGTTGTGGAGAAATAGAACCCTTCTTCATGGCTGAAGAATGTAAAATGATACAGTTGCTGTGGAAAACAGATTTGAGGCTCCTCAAACAGTTGACCCCAGAACTGCCTACCATGTCACCCAGAAGCCTGAGTCCTAGGTACATAACCAGAAGAAGTGACAGGAGTAATGCAAACAGAGACATGTACAGCAATGTTCATTGCAGCAATTTTTACAACAGGCAAAATGTGGAAACAACTGAAATGTCCATCAACAGATGAATGAACAGAATGTGATATATATATATATATATACACACACACTTCACAGGGGAAAATATTTGTATACAGACACATACACAAGGGAATGTTGCTCAGCCAAAAAGAGAAATTAAGTCCTGATGCATGCTGCATCATGGGTGAATCTGGAAAACATTCTGCTGAGCTAAATAAGTCACAAATGGACAAAAACAACATGATCTCATTTACATGAAATAAGCAAATACATAGAAGCAAAAGATTAGGAGTGGTAACCAGGAGTGAAAGGGAGGGATAAAGAGAGAATTAACATAAACACTAAGGTGAATGAATAATTTGGAAAAGGAAAATAATAAAGTTGGCACAAGACAAAGAATCTACTCAGTGTGAATTATAAAAATAGAAAATGTTGTATGATTGTTCTGTTGTGTATATTTTTACCACAATTAAAAAAAAATAATAGAGTAACTTACAGTCAAGAATGAGCTGCTCAACAGCAACACTGCATGCAGGAGGACAAGGGGGAATTTTTTTTTACAGTAGTTGCTCCAAATCCACATCTACAATTCTGAAACCCGAAAACTTTTCAAAGCAAATGACTTTTGATTTTATTTAGAATTTGCTAACAAAATTTATTAGCAAAATTTATCATAATCTTAGGTGAGAGGTGTGTATGTATAACTTTTTCTATTGCCACTTTAGTGTGACTGTTCATGTGCTTTGCTACAGAGGTGTTAGAGAGTTTAATTTGTTAGTGATAGCCAATATCCTTCTGGTCCCTTTATGTATGTCATCCGCATTAAATAGCCTTTTTAAGGTCACACAAAAGAACCTGGATGGCTCAGGTCATTTGCCATCAGCTGCTTAACTAAAGCTAAATTAGCAGTTCAAACTCATTCAGCAGCGCCATGAAATAAAAAAAAAAAAGCCTTGGTGAACTGCTTCTGTAAAGACCACAGCCAAGAAAGTCATATAGAGCAGTTCCACTCTGTGAAACGTGGGGTCTCCATGTGGAAGGAGTCTATCTGATAGCTGCTAACAACAACTACCACAAGATGGTAGAAACTAGTCACAATACAGCATCAAAAGAAAATACAACTTGACTTTGACAAAATGTAAATTTTGGCATATTGTAAACACTACTATATATTTTAAAAGGTTTTCTTAGGTCTCTTCAAACATTGCAAGACAGCTCGAGAAATAACTAAGATTCTTCCCAGACACAAAGCACATATTGCCAAAATAATAGAAGGTTAAAAAAATAAAACTGAAACTCTGTTTCTCCTTTAAAAAATTAGAAAATACAACAAACACTAAGCTCATTAAGAGACAACGTTTTTCAATCCAAATTTTAAAAAAATCTGCTTATGTATTGTTGGCAAAAGGACATCTAAAGTTGAAAATACAGTTGGAAAAAGTTTTAACATGCAAACTGTAATTTAAGGAAATAAGTTTACCTATGCTGATGTGGCTTTACCATTAAGGCAAAATGTAAAGCTGGAATTAAAGTTTTAGTGCACTGTAATAAAAACTGTGAGTTCCAGGAAGATATAACAGTTCTAATTATCTATTTACCTGATAATAATAAATATGGTACTTACTATATTTTATATTCCTTCATGTTATTTCCACAAATATTAAGTAGTATATTTTTCTCTCTGTCTACATATGTGTAGAGTCAGTCACTACAAGCCAGAATCTAGTACTAACAAAACCAGCAAATATATGTACACATATGCACATGTGTATATGTATGTACATATTCTCAGTTTCCATTAGTCAGAATGAGCTTGAAGCCAAGCAACAGCAACAGAATATATATGCATAGGGTCGCTATGGGTCAGAATTGACTCAACAACAGTGGGCTTGGTTTCTTATGTTATATATATATTTATATATGTAAGATGACTTATATTAAAAAGTTTTACACCAGAAATTGAAAGAAGTATAAGGAAAAGCTGACAAAACCATGATTGTAGTATGAGATTTCAATGTGTGTCAATTACTGAACAAAGTAAAGAAAATAATACAAGTATTTCGAAAGTTTGACCAACACAATAAGTGAAGTTGAATGATAAACTTTATACAAAGTTCAATAAATTCTCAAACCAACATGTAAGCCTTACATTCCTCTTAAAGGACGCATAAAATATTTTTGAACCAGGTGCTATAGAAATTCTAAAACATTCCATAATGTAAGTATATATTTAATTTACTCCATCTACCTCTGTCTTCTATCATTTATGTCTTTCAGTTTGTTCTACTATGGTGGTTTGAGAGTTGCTGTGATGATGAAAGCTATGCCAATAGCATTTCAAGTACTAACAACTTCACCTATGCTGGATAGAAAGCAAAGATGGAGAGATGGTGTCAAACATATTTCAGACATACTATATCAGAAGGGACTAGTCCCTAGAGAATTCTATCACACTTCGTAAAGAAAAGGGTCCCTGAAAAAAAAGGAAGATTCTCAGTGGAGATATGAAATGAATTAACACAGTGGCTGCAACAATGGGCTTAAACATATCATCATTATTGTCAGGATGGTGCAGAGCCAGGCAGCATTTCATTCTGCTATGCACATGGTTTCTATGAGTCAGAATCTACTCAATGACACCTAACAACAACAGCAATGATCTCTCTCCTACAAACTCTCACCAAGAAAGTTTACCTGTAATTTTGAATAAAGCAAAGGCAATTACTAAAGGACTGAAATAATGAAAGCATTGAGACTCCATCTATTGGAACAACTGTGTTTGTCAAACTCACAGTAATTTCCGACAGGTGTATGTGTGTCTGTTTTCGTGTTTCTAAGACTGAGGAATTCCATATGTTGCAGCCTTATACCCAAATTTACTTTTTAGTTAATATCATATAATGATTCTTCTCTTATGCCATTCTTTTGTCTTTTACACGGTTCTCTACCATAGCCACCAAGTTTCCTTCAAATCCTGCAGTTGAGAACACCAAACAAAAAACAAAGACCTGTTGCAACTGAGTGGATTCCAACTTTTAGCAGTCATATAAGATAGAGCTGAACAGTCCCATAAGGTTTTCTAGGAGCAGCTGGAGGGTTTGAACTGCTGGTCTTTTATTAGCAGCTATAGCTCTTAATTATTAAGTCACCAGGGCTCCAAGAACACAAAAGCCCTCCTCTAAATGCCAACTCCTACCAAGAGAAAGCAAGTAATTAATTTTAAAATCTGCTTTAACCAAAATGCATTCCCATTTGTTCAGATTTCAGTTGTGATGGACTAAAAAAAACATGCCTTATGGCTACCTATGCAAGCACAGAATGAGAATCAAGCCGTTTTTACCTTTCTCACTAGAGTTGCTATCAGCAGTTTTCCTGTCTTAGCAACTCCAAAACAAATATCTTCTGCTGTAATAGCATGGTTACCAACTAGGTACCAAGTAATTCTCTGCTGAAATCACCACATGACTCACCTAAGCTGAAACTTCTGCCCCGGTAGTCTGTATCTTTAGATCATCTTCAGAAATACAAGAGACACTCTTTATCCTTAAGATAGGAATAAATCCAGAGACTGAAATGCTGTGACAAGCTTGTGAAAGGCTAATAAAACATTTGAAAGATAATAAGCGAAAATGACAGTGGTTAGAATCACTTAAAAAACTTGTCTAGTGCTGGCTCACACTTTGTAATCCCCGGATAGAGACGGAAATCATGTTTCTGTGAAACAACTTTGAGACTCCTCCCCTATTGTTCTTAGGTTTCAGTTTCCTGAGGCCAGGAAACTGAGTAATTTCCTTGTTATAAGCATTTGAGTCACAGTGAAAAAAAAGATTAGAGCAAAATTGTTTTGGGAGAGGTGGGCTCCGAGTGAGGGAATTCATAAAGAAAACGATCAATTCCATACATCAAAATAAAATCAAGAAAAACATGAAGTCTTGGCAAAAACAAAACCACTAACATTGAGAAAAGATGAAAGGAAAATACACAAAGACGCAAAATTAAAGGAACACATAGAAATTAAAGGAACCCAAATAATGCTCTACAACACACACAAAAAGAGACAGCACAAAGCTCATAGCCAAGTGCCAAGCGCTGTGGAGTCGGATCCGACTCAGGGCAACCCTAGGGGCCAGGGTAGAACTGACCCCCAGAGTATTCAAGGAGCGCCTGGTGGATTTGAACTGCCGACCTTGTGGTTAATACCTGACAATAATCATGCGGAATGTAAGTAGACTAAATGCACCAATAAAAAGACAGAGAGTGGCAAACTGGAGACACATCTTAGGATCAAGAACATGAAGAAACTAAAACTCAAAGTAAAAATCTATGTATCTATATCTATATATATATGTATACGTATAGACGGCACTTGGCTTTGGCTTGGCTATATATATATATATATATATAGTAAACTAAACCCTCAGAAAAGAGCAGGAGAAGTAATACTAGTCTCTGATAAAACAGACTTTAAAGTAAAATCAACCACATTGGATAAAGCAGGACATTACATAATGATTAAGTGATCAATACTTCAGGAAGACATAACCATATTAAGTATCTATGCACTCAGTGACAGGGTTTCAAAATATATAAAACAATCATCAACTACATTGAAATCAGAAATAGATAGCATCACAATAATACTAGACTTCAACACACCACTTTCAGTGAAAGAAGGAACATCTAGCAAAAAGTTCAGTAAAGACACAGAAGATCTAAATGTCACCATCAACCAACTTGACCTCATAGACAATATACAGAACACTCCCCCTAATGACAACTAAGTATATTTTCTTTTCCAATGCCCATGGAACATTCTCCAGAACTGACTACATATGAGGACTCCCAATTAAATTTGCTAACTCATCCTAGAAAAAGTGCTACATAACTGATTCTTGAATATCACTACAGTAACCTTCAAAGTACTCCCCCTTGGAAGCTATGCACAGACACTAGCACCTAGTCCATCCTTTAAAACAGTTTTGGAACTCTTTTTCTGGAATGATCATCAGAGCTGCTGTATTACCTTTGATGCCCTGAATGTCATCATAATGTCTTCTGTTAAATATTTCATTTATCTTCAGGTAATGAAAACAGTCATTGGGGACCAGATCAGATGTGTAGAGAGGATGTTCCAGTATAGTTATTTGTTTACTGGCTAAAAACTCCCTCACAGAAAACTATACAATAAAGTTTGAGAACTTGCCACTATGGGCAACAGCCATTCCAGAAACAGTTCCAAAATTGCTTTGAAGGGTAGACTAGATGCCGGCATTGGTTTGTAGCTTCCCAAGGGGAGTACTTTGAAGGTGACCATAGCGATATTCAGCAATGAGGTATGCAGCACTTAACAACAGCTAAGTTTGCAGACTTGGTTGTCAGACCTCACATTAGGCCACGAAGAAATCCCTAACAAAATTTAGAGTACTGAAATATTATAAAACATCTTTTCAGACCGTAAAGTCACAGGAGTAAAAATCAACAACAGAAAAAAGATGGGGAAAAAAGATCAAACACATAGAAACAGAACAACATCTTGCTAAAAAATTGCTGGGTTGTAGTAGATATCAAGGATGGAATAAATAAATTCATGGAATCAAATGACAATGAAAGCACCTCCTACCAAAATCTATGAAACACTGCAAAAGCAGTGCTCAGAGGTCAATTTATCTTAATAAATGTACATATCTAAAAACAAGAAAAGGTCCAAACAGAAGAATTAACTCTACAAATAAAACAAGAGGACAGAGAACAGCAAATGAACCCCTCAGGCACCAGAAGAAAGCAAATATTAAAAACTGGAGCAAAGCTAAATTAATTAGAGAACAGAAAAACGATTGGAAGAGTTAACAAGACTAGAATGTGGATTTTGTTTTTATTTTTATTTTTATTTTTAAAAAACAACAGATCAATAAAACTGATAAATCATTGGCCAAGCTGACTACAGGAAAACAAGAGAGAAAGGAAATAAATAAGAAATGAGATAAGTGATATCACAACAGACCCAACTAAAATGAAAAGAATAACAGACTACTATGAAAAATTTTACCCTGGTAAATTTGAAAACCTAGAGGAAATAAGCAAATTACTAGAAACACATTATCTACCCAAACTAGCACAAACACATGTAGAACAACTCAACAAACCCTTCTCAGAAGAAGAGACTGGAAAGTTAACTAACGCCCTCCCCAGTGGAAAAAAAAAAAAAGAAAAAAGCCCTGACAGACACCCTGAGAGCACTGCCCGTAGACCTGCTGCTGCCATTTTCCAGAAAACACCACCAAGGTTGACTCTTTGGATAAGAATAGGCTATAACTGTGGAGACAATGTGACTATATGATGTGTGTGCTTTATGGTTCTATACGTTTATAGGAAGCTGTCCTACTAGTCTTATTTTAGACGGGAGAGAAGAGGGTGGAGAGGAAGGACAGTAGTTTGTTAAGAGGATATGAGAAGTTTGAAGTGAGAAGGAGGAATGTGCTATCACTGGACTAGGAAAGCAGAGGGAGTTGCAGATAGGCAGGCATGCAAAATTAATTTGGAGGGTCAGAGCCCTGACCCTGATTACTTCACTGTAGAATTCTACCAAATTTTTACGAGAGTCAACACCACCATTACTAAAGGTATTCCAGAACATAGAAAAGGATGACATACTGATAACAAAATCAAGTAAAGAGAACACAACAAAAAATTGATAGATCAATATCTTGCATGAACCTAGATGCACAAATCCTCAACAAAATTCTAGCCAATACAATCCAACTACATATTCAAACATTCCTTCACCATGACCAAGTAGGATTCACACTAGGTGTCATGGGTTGAATTGTGTCCCCCCAAAAATATGTGCAGCCGTGTAGCTGGACATGATTCCCAGTATCTTGTGACTGTCCTCCATTTTGTGGTTTCGCTAAACTGTATGTTAAAGGAGCTGTAAATTCCTTCATAGGATTACTTCCTTGCTCTGCAGTAGGGTGAGTTTCCCTGGAGTATGGCTTGCCCCACCCTTAATCTTTTTCAGCCTGCAAGAGATAGAAGGAAAGAGAAACAAAGAGAATAGGGAACCTCCCACCATCAAGAAATTTGCACCGGGAGAAGAGCGCGTCCTTCAGATCTGAGGTTCCTGGGCCAAGGCGCTCCCTGGACAAAGACTGATGCAATACCGGAATTTCCTCCAGAGCCAACAAGGGGAAAGCCTTTCCCGGAGCAGACACCCTGAATATGGACTTGCAACCTACTGGACTGTGTAAGAATAAACCTTTCTTTGTTAAAGCCATCCACTCTGTGGTATTTCTGTTAGAGTGGCACTAGCTGACTAAAACACTAGGGATGCAGGGATGGTTCACTTTTAGAAAAGCTATGTAATCAACTAAATAAATAAAATAAAATAACCATTTGATTTTATCAATTAATGTGGAAAAGGATTTCAATAATGTCCAGCACCTATTCATCTTAAAAACTCTCAGCAGTATAGGAATTGTAGGTATATTCCTCCACATTATAAGGGGTATCTATGCAAAGCTATCATGCAATGTCATTCTAAATGAAGACTGAATGCAATCCTCCTGAGAATAGGAACCAGACAAGGATGCCCATTGTCACCACTCTTATTCAACATTGTGCCCAAGGTACGAGCCAGAACAATCAGACAAAATAAAGAAATAAGGGACCTCCAAATTTGTAAGGAAGAAGTAAAAGTATCTCCATTTGGAGATGATCAGATCATATACACACAAAACCCTAAAGAATCCACAAAACATCTACTGGAACTAATAGAAGAGTTCAACAAAATGCTAGGATACAAGACAAACATACATAAATCAGTTGCATTCTTTCACATCAACAGAGACCATCAAAGATGAAATCACCAATTCAATACCACTTGCCATTGCCTCTAAGAAGAACAAATACCTAGGAATAAATCTAACCAGAGATGTAAAAGACCTACACAAAGATAATTACAAGACTGTACTGCGAGAAACCAAAAATCACCTGTATAAGTAGAGAAAACTAACTTGCTCATGAATAGAAAGATTTATCATCATGGAAATGTCTATCCCTGCCAAAGTGATCTACAGTGACAACGCAATCCTGATAAACTTCCAAAGTTGTTTTTTAATGAGATGTAGAAACAAGTCATCAACTTTATACAGAAAAGGAAGAAGCCCCGGATAAGACAAGCATTACTGAAGAAGAACAAAGTGGGAGGCTTCACATACTATCTGACTTTAGAACCTATTGCAATACCACGGTACTCAAAACAGTTTGATACTGGTAAAAAACAAATACATAGATCAACGGAGCAGAATTGAGGGGCCATATATAACATCATCAACCTACGAGCAGCTGATAATTGGCAAAGGCCCAAGGTTCATAAATTGCAGAAAAGACAGCCTCTTTAACAAATGGTGTTGGAATAACTGGATATCCATTTGCAAATATGTGAAACAAGACCCATATCTCACACCATGCACAAAAACTAACTGAAAATGGATCAAAGACCTGAAAATAAAATCTAAAACCAACAATAAATACCATGAAAGAAAAAAAAAACAAGAATGTCTATGGGAGCCTTAATACACCACATAAACAGACTACAAAATATTATTGACAATGCACAAACCCCAGAACAGAAAATATATAACTGGGAACTGCAAAAAATCTAACACTTATGCTCATCCAAACACTTTGCCATAGGTGGAAATAGACTACCTACAAACTGGGAAAGTTTTTGGCTACCAAGAATTCAGTGGTTTTTTTACTCTCCATAAGCTGCAAGGTACTGCAAAACCTCAATACAAAAAAGACCAATAACCCAGTTAAAAAATGAGCAAAGGGTATGAACAGCCACTTCACCAGAAAAGATATCCAAGTTGCTAACAGATACATGAGGAAATGTTCAGGATCATTAGAGAAATTCAAATCAAAACAACAGTGAGATAATATCTCACACTAACAAGGCTGACATTAACCCAAAAACACAAAATAATAAATGTTGGAGGTACTGGAACACTTCTACAATGCTGCTGGGAATGTAAAATGGTACAAGCAGTTTGGAAAGTGATTTGGCACTTCATTAAAAAGCTAGAAATAGAAATACTATATGACCTAACAATCTGACTTTTTGGAATAGATCCTAGAGAAATATGGTCATGTATCTGTCATACCAGCAGATACATGTACATGAGTGTTTATTGCAGCCCTGTCCACAATAGCAAAAAGGTGGAATCAGCCTAGGTGACCATCAGCAGATAAATGGATAAACAAACTATAGTACAATCATGGAATTGAATACTATGCAGTGATAAGGAACAATAATGATTTTAGGAAACATCTAATGGAGTCATCTGCAAGGCACTGTGCTGAGTGAAATTACTCATTAGCAAAAGGATAAATATTGTGTGAGACTTCTATTAAAGGACTTAAAGAAAGATTTAAGTACAGAAGAAAATAATCTTTGATGGTTACAAGAGTGAGGGGGAGAGAAAGGGGTATTCATAGATTAGGCAGCGAACAGGAATTGGGTTAGGTGAAGGGAGTGACAACACACAGCCAGTAGAAGGAAGGTTAGCACAATCAAAAGCTAAAAGGTTTTCTAAATGCAATCCAATATTCTGAAGGACAGAGTAGCAGGAACAGTAATCTGGGGACCACAGTTTCAGGGAACGTATACATCTATGCTAATTAGAATAGCTAAGTTTTTTTTTTCTTTTCTTTATAAGATAATACTCTGCATATCACCCTGGGGACTGGCATCTGCGGCCTTAAAAGCTAGTAAGTGGACATGTAAGTAGCATCAATTGGTCCCAATCCGCCTGGAGGAGAAGAAAATACAAGACATCAAGACACAAAAAACGTATGAGCCCAGCAGAGAAAGGTGTCATATGATCCAGAGACTGTATCAGCATGAGACCACAAGAACTAGATGGTGCTCAACCACCACCAATGACTGCACTGACGGTAAAGTCCCTGATGTGGCAGAAGAAAAATTGGTGTAGTGAACTAGATCTCTATTAAAAGACACACCTGATGGTCCATCAGACTGGAGGGTCTCCTAATGACATGACATGGACCCCAGACTCTCTGTAAGCCCAGAGCTGAAACTAGTATTGAAGCTGACTCTTCAGACAAAGACTCAATTTCACTATATGAAACAGACTGATGCTGGTGAAGAATGTGTTTCTTGGCTTAAATATAAACATGAGAGTATCTGAGAAGGTGAGATGAGAGGGTGGAGGGAAATATGAGTTGGATGAATGAATACGGAAAGTACAGACTGGAAAGGAGGAGTGTGCTGTAACAGGAGATGGGTAGAGGAAGAACAGTTAAAGTTGCATAATGGAGTGTTTATGGGGTTATATATAGCAAATTGATTTGGATTGTAAACTTTTACTTAAAGTACAGTAAAATAAAATGGAAAAACTTTTCTTCTTTAAAACTTTCTGTTGTTGTTGTTGTTGGAAAATTCCATACTTAAAAGCCATTCCAACATTAGAACTTTCGTGTCTGGTTGACTTACATGAGACTCAGCAGAACCCAAAATCTCTTAAATGAGGCTGAAGTATGAAAGAGCGAAGGTGGTCAGGTAATGAGCTCTTCTTTCTCTCCTCTTTACAGCAAAGCAGTAGGAAGGGGATTTCCGGGAAATCACATTCCTTTCTGCAAGTACTTGGTTACAGCTTCTGGAAAGAGGCACGACAGCTGTAGAACATCACAGTAAGTCATAAGAGACTCTGAAGGTTGCTTTTCAGTGACAAGTATATAAATACAACATTAGAAATAATGAAGTGAAAATTTGAATGGAAGCCAGCCAAAGGTGACTAGAAAAGATAAAGTGAAGTCTTGTCTTGAAATATGTAAAGACTGGAGTTAGAAAACCAAAATTAAAGAAGACATTTATCAAGCTGAAAGAACTGAAGAAAAATATTAAGCCTTGAATTGCAATATTGAAGGATTCTATGGGCAAAAAATTAAATGATATAGGAAACATTAAAGGAAAATGGAAGGAATACACAGATTAATGATACCAAAAAGGAATGGATCAATATTCAACCATTTCAGGAAGTAGCCTATGATTAAGAACCAATGGTACAGAAGAAAAAAGTCCAAGCTGCACTGAAAGCATTGGCCAAAAAAAAGAGGACTCCAAGAATGGACAGATTACCAGCTGGGGTCCTTCAATGACTCGAGGTATTGTGGGAAGTGCTCACTTGTCTATGTTAAGTAATTTAGAAGACTGCTGTCTGGCAAACCAAACATGGTACTATTGCTGTTAGGTGCTGTTGAGTCACTTCAAACTTACAGCAACCCTATGTACAACAGAACGAAACACTGCCTCATCATTGTTACAAAAAATAGAAGGAAGTGATTAAATTCAGATGACACCTATTCTTTGAAATTTGTGAGTATCTGTTTTATGTATATAATGTTCTTGCATGTAATCATATTTTTTCTGATCATCCTCTGTATGTTGTGGAAGAGTGTGTATATGCTGACTGTTGGATTGAGAACTCCATGTCAGCTCGTTTGATTCAGCTTCTCAACTGTGCTGCTAGAATTGTATATACCTCTGCTGACATGAAGATCAAGGACCACAGCCTTCAGTATGGATTGCACTTCAACACCAGGAAAACAAAAATCCTAGCAACGAGCAGAGTTGTCACAAATGGAGAAAAGATTGAGGTTGGTAAGGATTTCATTTTACTTGGATCCACAATCAATGCCCACGGAAACAGCAGTCAAGAAATCAAAAGATACAGAGAGCTGAGTGAAGATGGAGGACTAGACACATGTTTCCTCAATTCCCTCTGAAAACTAAGGCCTGGATTGGTAATTAAATGGAGCCTTCTTGACACCCACTGAGCCCTAGGACACAGCATAGGGCTGTCAATTTGGACTACATGCCACTGAACAGGAAGCTTCACCTGTTTCGCTGACCCCTGCCCTTGTTGAATGGCCAGCTCTCATGGACTGAAGTTAAATGGTGTTTTTAACTTTTTTCTTTGTGTTAGCTGGCAGGCAAGGGTTGTGCTTAACTGGTGGCAAAGCTTAGCCACACTGCTGATGTGATCAGTGGGCAGAACAGCCACATTTTGAGAGCCTGGCTCTGGACTCAGAGCACCACGGCCCCTCTACCCTCTCTTTCTGAATCAGCGCCATCGATTCAGCTATTTGGCAGCAGCTGGGCATCTTGTGCAGGCCACCAACTTGTTCAGCTGGGAGGCGGAGTTATCCAAACAGAGGCCTCAGCAGGGGCTAATTCCCAGGCTGGGAGGCAGTGCCAGCCCAGGGAGCACTTTCCCAGCTGAAAAACTGTGTTTAGCACACTGTAGCCTTATGGGTGTGATTCAGCAGCAGATGACAGAAGGACAGTAGCTTGTTCATACTTTGATCTACATCATAGAATCTGGGGATGGCTGTAGAGGCGCCTTTATTGCTAGCTGGAAGGAGGGGCTTGCACACCTGACAGCCTGACTGAGTTTGGAAGCTGTCAGGTAGCTTTTACCTTTCAAAATAATACTACCTAGAGAAATAGCTGTGGTGCATCCTGACAGCATCTCTTCTAGCCTTTACTGACCCACATCATAGGGTCAACAGATGGCCTCCCAGTGACACCACAGGTAGGGGTATGACTTTGTCAACCTGGAAGTGGAGTGTGCTACCCCAGTGATTCCACTGGGCTCAGTCACTGAAGTACACAGACGTGACTGGTAATCAACTTCCTTCTGAGACTGAACCTCAGCTGCTCTTAAGGTAACACCAGAGAAACGAATCCACCCGTAGATACCCAAAAAGCAAAAAACTTTGACCAGATGCTTAAAGAAAATTCCACTCATGGATCCAGAATAGCCCCCAAAGAAAGAACCAAAGAACTTCCCACATGAATAAGTCTCTCTGAAACTATCAGAGGTTGAGTATAAAAGAATTACATAGAAACCCCTCCTAGATATTATACAAAATTCAGCAGAACAAAATGAAAAATTAAGCAAGCTGCTTGAACTGATGGAACACCAGCATTCTCAAATCTGACAGATCAATAACAAAATTAAAGAATTAGAAAATTCACTTCAAAGCCAAGAGAACAGAATTGAACAACTGGAAAATAGACTTTCTGACTTGGAAGACAATGCTACTGACACCAGAATTTATGAGGAAAAATCAGAGAAAGGAAACAACAAAAATGAAGAAGACTTAAGAAGCATGCGATACTCTATTGAGAGGAACAATCTACAGTTAACTGGAGTTCCAGAACAGGGAGGGACACCTGAAAATACAGACAGTATTGCTGAACTGGTGACAGAAAACTTCCCTGAAGTTAGGAGACGAAAGAACATGGATATCCAAGATGAGTATCAAATGCCACACAACACAGATCCCCTGAAAAAGACACCGAGACATATTATAATTAAGCTTAATACAGTGAAGCATCAACAGAAACTCTTAAAGGCAGTGAGACTCAAAGCACAGCTAACATTCAGAGACTCAAAGCAAAGCCAATATTCAGAGGGTAGCCCTATAGGTTTCATCCGACTTCCCAGAAGAAATGGTGCTGGCACAGAGGCAGTAGGATGACACATTAGAAGCCTTGAAGGAGAAGAACTTCCAACCAAGAATTATGTATCATGCAAAACTGTCTTTCAAATATGAAAACAAAATTAAGACATTAACAGATAAACAGAAACTCAGAGACATTGTAAAAACCAAACAAAAGCTATAAGAAATACTAAAAGAAGCTCTTGGCTTAGAAGAACAAAACCATTAACCCTATATTTTAATAGGCAATACAGGACACATCATCCAGAAACCTACTCAGTTAGTAAAGGCACAAAACTCAACCAAAGCTATAATATTAAAAGAGGTGACCAAGATCATATCATGAAAACTATGATACTATCACATTAAAAAGAGGGATATACTACAGTAGTTATAGTCCTTCCAGATGGACAGGAAGTGACATCTTGGATCAAAAGACATGACCCATCCATACATTGCCTACAAAAAACTCACTTAAAGATAGGAACAAATTGAAAATTAATGATGAACAAAGTAGAACAGGTGTGTCAACTCTAATCTCAGATAAAATCGATTTTAATGTAAAATAAACCACCGTGGACAAGGATAGACACTATTGCTGAAAGGTTCAATACACAAGAAGGACTTAGCAATACTAAATATGTATGTACCAAATATTACAGCACCTAAATACATCTAAGAAACACTGACTACACTCAAAAAGGAGACTGATCATTCCGCAATAACGGGACACTTCAAAACTCTACTCTCAATATTGGACATACAGTCTAGCAAAAAGCTCAAAAAGATACAGAAGACCTGTTTGCCACAATTAACCAACTAGACTTTATAAACATTTACAGAACTTTCTAGCCATCAGCAGACAACTACACTTTCTTTTCCAGTATACGTGGAACATTCTCCAAAATAGACCACATGTTAGGGCATGAAGCAATACTCAATAAAATCCATACCACTGAATTAATGCAAGACATCTCAGATCGTAAAGCCATAAAAGTCAAAATTGGTAGAAGAAGAAACATACATAGATAATGGAACTCATGGAAACTGAACAACATCTTTCTCAAAAAGCCATGGGTTATAGATGAAATCAAAGATGAAATAAAGAAATTTATGGATTCCAATGAGAATGAAAACACTTCCTAACAGAACCTATGGGATACAGCCAAAGCAGTGCTCAGAAGTCAGTTTATCTCCATAAATGCACACATCTGGAAGGAAGAAAGAAACCAAACCAAAGAACTAATGCTCCAGCTTGAACAAGTAGAGAGAGAACAACAGAGGAAACCCTCAGGCACCAGAAGAAATCAGATCATAGAGATTAGAGCAGAACTAAAAGAATTAGAGAATAGAAGAACAATCGAAAAAACTGAAAAGACCAAAAGCTAGTTTTGTGGATGTTGCATATAGGTGGGCACGTAAATTTATACAGGAATGTACATTTTCACTCAGTCATAATAAAAAAAATAAAACTAGAAATAAAATCAATCAAATTGACAAACTATTGGCTGAACTTACTAAAGGAAATCAGGAAAGGAAACAAATAACCTAAATAAGAAGTGAAAGGGGAGCTGCCATAACACATCCAACAGAAATCAAAATATCATAACAGAGTACCGTGAAAGACTGTACTCTAAGAAATTTGAAAATTTAGAGGAAATGAACAAATTCCTTGATACATATCACCTACCCAAATTATCACAAGGTGAAGCAGAACAACTTAATAAACCCATCACAAAGGAAGAGATTGAAAAAGTCATCCAAAAACTACCCACCAAACAAGTTCTGGACCAGACGGCTTCACCACAGAATTCTACCAAGTTGTCAGAGAAGAGTTATCTCCAATACTACTGAGACTATTTAAAGCATAGAAAGGGATGGAATACTTCCAAACTGACTCTAAGAAGCCAGCATACCTGTGATACCAAAGGCAGGGAAAGACCCAACAAAAAAAGGAGAACTACAGACCGATATCACTCATGAATCTAGATGTAAAAATCTGCAACAAAATTCTTGCCAATAGAATACAACAACATATCAAGAAAATAATCCATCATGACCAAGGTGGAGTCATACCAATGATGTAAGGCAGGTTCAACATCAGAAAAATAATTAATGTGATCAACCATACAAATAACACAAAAGACGACCCCAGAGATGACATCATTGGCCTATGAACAGTTGATATTTGACAAAGGCTCTGAGACATTAAACTGGGGTAAAAACAATCTCTTCAACCAATGGTGCTGGCAAAATTGGATATCCATCTTCAATAAATTGAAACAAGATCCATATCTTACATCTTATACAAAAACCATCTCCAACTGGATAAAAGACCTAAATATCAAATCTAAAATGATAAAACTCATCCAAGAAAAGATAGGAACAACAATGAAAGTTTTAATACACAATTTAGACAAACTTCAAAATCTGTCAAACAAACCACAATCAACAGAAGACAATATAGATAAGTGGGAACTATTAAGAATGAAACACTTTTGCTTGTCCAAAGACTTTATTAATAGAATTAAAAGGCCACCTACAGAGTGGGAAAAATATTTGGCAAGTATAGGTCAGACTGACACCCGATCTCCGTAATCTATAAGGTACTACAAAATATCAAGAAGAAGATAAATCATCCAATTAAACGGTGGGCAAATGAGATGGACAGACATTTCTCTAAAGAGGAGACCCAGGCAGCCAAAGAACACATGTGGACATGCTCACAATCTTTAGTTATTAAAGAAATTAAAATCAAAACTACAAGGAAATACCATCTCACTCCAACAAGGTTGGCCATGATCCAAAAAACACAAAACAATGAACGCTGGAGAGGCTGTGGAGAAAGTGGAACTCTCCTACACTGTTGGTGGGGTTGCAAAATGGTCCAGCCTCTTTGGAAAACAACCTGGCCCTTCCTTAAAATACATGGATATAGATATACCATTTTACCCAGTAATTCCACTACTTGGAGTATATCCTACAGAATCAAGTTAATGCCTATAAGTGAACATATGTCCAGGTAAATATAAGTGAAATTAATGGATAAAAGATTTTATTTTATATATCTTAGCTCTAGTTTTTGTGGTTTATCTTTCTTTAAATTTTCCTTTCGCTTATTACTAAATCAGAAGACACTTATTCTAGAAAAAAAAAAAAACCTACAAAAGAATAGTAAAATCAACATTATTCTACCTTCCAATTTAGGTGCAGTTTTTAAGTTTTAATATTCACACTGTAAAATTTACTCTTCTTGCCCCAAAGTTCTATGAATTTAAAGAGACAACATCCTGTTGTGTTTTGTAAGATTTTCACTAGCTAATTATCAGGGCTTCTTACTCTGTCTTAGTCTGGAAGCTCGGTTGAAACCCGCTCACCATGAGTAATACTTCTGGAATTCGAGATACTGGTGACATAGATTCCAGTATGACTTGGTCAGCTCAAGTTCCAGCACTGAAAGATGCTGTACGATGTTTAGGGTTGAAGAAGTTAAAATAGATTTTTAATATGAGTATATCAAACACAGGAATCACTGAGTAACAGAAATGGTGAAGTACTAGACTACTGATCAAAAGTTTGGTGGTTTGAACACATCCAAAGGTTTCTTGGAAGAGAAGACCGATGATATGTTTCCCAAAGGTCACAGACTTGAAAACCCTGTACAGTAAATAGTTCTACACTGTACATACATGGATCATCATGAGTGGGAATCTACTCAACAGTAACCAATGACAACAACATATCCAACACATTCTACTCTTTTATTTTCTTCTTAGAGACCCCAACCTTATCCGTACAACCTATTTTCCTAACCCTGGTGACATAGTGTTTAAAAATTATGGCTGTGAACTATGGTAGTTGGAATGTACTGGTGCTCCTTGGAAACTCTATGGGGAAGTTTTGTTCCATTTTAGAAACACTGATAGCATAGTGGTTATGCACTACTGCTGCTAACCAAAAAGACTGGCAGTTCAAATCCACCAAGCATTCCTTGGAAACTCTATGGAGCAGTTCTACTCTGTCCTATAGCATCTCTGTGAGCCAGCATTTACTCGACAGCGCTGGGATTGATTTGGATGGGTTTTATAGTCGTTATGAGTCAGAATCTACTTAACAGTAAAGAGTTTGATATTTGGTAGTACAAATGTAAGTACTATGTGGATATTATTTCGCGATGCAATTGCTCTTCTACTGGTTTTTACTCTTCTCCTTAGCCTGATGAGCTAGGGAATTAGGGAGTTCTTGAGGTACACCCCTCTTTTTCTTGTGTTGCCATTGTAATTCAACATTGCGTGCCGCTAAGTTTTATTTTTATTTTTTAAACTTTTTTTTATTAACTACAATAAAAGGATAAAATTTCTGGCATCCATCAGTGATCTCATCTATGATAAACCTTCCTCCCCCACCCACTCATGTAGCCAACACAGTTATTTTCTTCTGTGGATAATTCTCTTGTTAAGTGCGTATAACAGGGGTCTCACACCAAATTTGTCATTTTGACACTGATTGATTTCATTGAGCATAATATCTTTCAGATGACTCCATGTTATGTTTCCTAAAATCGCTGTTGTTCTTTATCACTGCATGGTATTCCATCACGTGAATATCATGAGTGAGAATCTACAGCAACCAATATCATAGTTTGTTTAACTGTTCATCTGTTGATCAGCACCTAGATTAATTCCATCTGTTAGCTATTGTGGACAGTGCTGCAATAAACATTGATGTGCATGTATCTGTTTGTGTGACAGCCCTTCTTTCCTTAGGATATATTCCAAGAAATGGGATTGATGCACTGCATGGTATTTCTGTTTCTAGCTTTTTAAGAAAGTGCCAAATCGATTTCCAAAATGTTTGTACCATTTTACACTCCAACCAGCTGTGCAAAAGAATTCCAGTCTCTCCACTACCTCACCAACATTTTTTATTTTTTGTATTTTATATTAAAGCCAGCACTGTTGGGGTGAAAATGATCATGAGTGTGTTCTCAAGTATTTGTTAGCATCCTGGTTTGTCTTCTTTGGTGAAGTGCCTATCCATATCCTTTGCCTAATTTTTTAATTGAGTTACTTGTCTCAGCACTTGGCTTGGCTTTGGCTGTCTTTTTCTTGTTGAAATTTTAAAGCACTTTGTAGATAAAGATTAGATCCAGATCAGATTTGTGGTAGCTGAAAAGTCTTCCCAGTCTGTAGGTAGTGTTTTCACTCTTTTAGTGAAGTCTTTAAATGAGCTTCAGTGTTTGATTTTCAGGAGTTCTCATTGATCTGTTTTCTCTCCTGGTGTTGGCACATTATCAGTAATATTTGTAGTCTGTTTATGCCAAGTGGCATAAACAGCATTCCCATTGTTGTCCCTACTTTTATCTATTATCTTTGTTGTTTTATGTTTTATTTTTATATATTTGATGCATTTTGAATCAGTGTTTGTGCATGGAGGAATGTATTTCATTATGTAAATATACAGATACAAATGAATGGAAAATGCAGTCTAGAAGGATACACAGTAAAACGATGATAATTTTCTTGGGGGACAGAAGTGTGATTCTTCCAGTTTTTGACAAGGATTTTGAATTATTTAGAGTTCTTTTTACAGTAAGGTTATAGTCATCTGTTTTCTGAGTAAGCAAAAATAAATGTAAATGCAATGACTTTAAAATTAATTGTGAATTTTTTTGTATTTTTTATTTTATTTTATTATGACAGTGAAAATGTACATTTCCATGTAAATTTACATGCCCACCTATATGCAGCTTCCACTGCTGTCTCTGCCTGGTAAAAGTATATAAAATCAATGTTATGAAATTCAGTGTCCCACCACTGTATGTAAAATTAAGACAGTGAACTTCCATATCTTAACTGTAGAGAAAAGGTATTGTCATCACAGTTGGATATGTCTCTTATAACTGTCATAATTCTGTGACACTCTAGAAATCCTTCCAGAGATATTTCTCTGCTATCTACTTCTCTTTAAAGCACTGTTACAAAGTACATTTCAAAAATGTCTATTGTAGCAGACAAACATCTCTATGGAGTCTTGTAACTATCTCTGGTCCACACACTTCAACTCTAGGGAAATTCATAGCTTCTCCCATCTTTTCCTTAAATTATTGGAAGTATTCCCCATTCCATCCTTTCTAAGTTTCCTTTCATCCCCTCCCCCCTCCCTATTGCACACTACCACAAATGAAACCATCAGACCATGATTCTAAAATCAATTTCTACAGTTTAACATCTAAGTGTCATAGGGAAAATGATTGTCTTTCTGTTTCTTGTTTTTGTTGTGGGTTGTCAAGGCACTTATAGTGACATTATATGACAGAATATAAGGAATTTCCTAGGCTGAAATCTTTATGCAAGTACATCACCAAGTCTTTTCTATCAGCAGGTTCCTGGTGGGTACAGCTGCTTATCTTTTGGCTAGCAGTAGAGAATTTAACCATTGTGTCACCGGGACTCTTTCTTTTCCCCTATAGAGAATAATAGAGAGAAAACTATCAACCTGTTACAGCTAATATGAAAATTAACTGGCACAAAATAACTGCAAAACGCCATGTGAAATTATGTGATCAGTAAATACATTGCAAGTTTCACTTTCAAGTATTGACTTTCTGCCATTTTACTCCAGAGTAAATTAATTTTTCTTCTATGTGTGCCTAATGTAAGTCTTTGCCAGTGGCAATTTCCTGATAAACCCCATACACGTAGAATGTAACTCCAAACCAGCTTCCATTAAGTCAATTCCAATTCTTGGTGATCCCTTGAGTGCTAGCCTAAAATTACACTCCACGACATTTCTAAATCTGATTTTTCTGAAGCAGATTACAAGTCTTTCCTCTGAGATATCACTGAGTAGATATGAACTTCCACCCCTTTCATTAGCTGTTTGTCATGCTAACCATTTGTACCCCTCAGGGGCCCCTATGTGGAATTTTAACCAGTAAATACAGTTGGAGAGCTTTTGCAGTGTGTTGGTACATGAAAATATGAATGGAATTGGGTATTTCACATAAGACAGGGCTTGAAATAATGCTAACATACAGTAGTAACTTAATACAAATCCACAGAAGACATTTTTTGGCAGGCAAGTTAGTCAGTCATGCTCACTTTTGGAAGAATTGTTCAGAGAAGATATCCCTTGTTCTGAACTAAACAGTCCCTTTCCAGGAAACAGAACATGGCAATAGAAGCACACTCTGAATTTCAGCCCTATTTGCCTCTTTACTCAGGCTCTTTGATGCAGGTACAGATTGTTTATTCTTGATTAGAAGCTTTTTTTCTGAACAGCCCACTGAGAATGTAAATCCAAACATTGCTTTGGGCCTATGTGCTTTATTTTGATGTACAGGTCACAAATTGTTTACTTTTAAGCAACTCACAAATGGACCAGAAAGCCTTTAGGAAGCACTCAGTTAAAGAAAAAAAGTTTTTTCATATTATAAAGGTTCTACACGCAAAATACAGTACTTAGAAAATACGAAATAGTACGTAATGAAGAAAATCAAACACATCTTTAATCCTATTACCTCAAGTTAATAAAACAAAACCCAAACCTGTTGCCTTTGAGTTGACTCAGATTCAAAGCAACAATATAGAGTAGAATTGCCCCATAATGTTGCCAAGGAGCAGCTGGTGGATTCAAACATCAACTTTTGTTTAGCAGTTGATCTTTTAACCACTGAGCCACCAGGACTCTTACAGTTAGTAGCTGGTAAATAAGTTGCTTATTTCAACGAGATATATGTATATTTCCATACGTAGGTTTTATCTCCATAACATCACCATGAATGACAACATGTTTTTATGATGAAGATTTTGTTCAAGTTTCCATATTTGACTTAGGATTGAGTGGCTGATTGCTGTGTTTCCTGGTCTTGATAACCTTGAAGAATAAAGAGATGAAGAAAGACCAGCTGAGATACAGCTGATTATACATTTTTGCCTTCACTCACACTGTGGTTAGCTATTCTTCAGTTTCCGCATCCCTTCCTCTATTCCCTTTTTAAAGGATCTTATCTCACTCTTGCCTATCTCTTTAACATATTTCTGTCCTTTGAGCTACCACCTGACAACAAATAGTCACTCATACTCATGAGCAAATGTGAACTGAGAAAGTGGTTATCAGGTAGCAACAAGAGAGAGAAAGGAGCTGGTTTATCCATTGTCAGGAGGTTTGGGAAAGATTTTGATAGGGGAAGGGAGGTGGGAGGATGGTTCAAAAGGTATTTATGATACCGTTGCTGGGAGGGTAAATGTTGGGGTGTTTGCAATGATGGACAGCAAAAAACAGAGATCTAAGAATGCATGCATTCCTGTGTACCTGGATACATCAACATTTGTGTTTGATTTATTTGCATTCTAACATTAGATTGGATCTGTGATACCAAGAATCCCAAAGAGGTGTATTTGAATGTGACAAAGAGCATGGATCTTGTCAAGTGGATCCAGCCACCTCTGTCTGTTGTAGACCTGAATGAGCATTTTATTAAAGACTTGTACTTCTGTTTTCTGAGATTCCTAAGGGTATCCTTGGTCATGTAGGTGTGCTACAGATTCTATTATGTCCTATAGGGTTGCTATGAGTCAGAGTCTACTTGATGGCAATGAGCTTGGTTTTGCTTTATATGGATTCTCTTTATCACCTTTTCATTAATCTTCCCTTCCTCGCCTTGATGTACTATAAGGGAGTCAATGAGTTAGTGCATGAAAAGCCCTTAGAAGAGTGTTTGGCTCATTGTGAGTACTCAGCAAGTGATTTCCATTATTATTACTCTTCCATTTAGGTACTCTCAGCCACAATCATTATTTTAACAACTGTGTCTATGCTAGTGTTCATTCCTCCAAAGTTCCATCCAAAAATTCTCTTTCAGTTTCAGGCCCGTATATTAGACAGGTAACTTTTAGATATTCTACAGTCGCCTCAGACATAACTTGCCCAAAGCAGAACACATTTTCGTTCCCTAGAATCTGCTCTGTCTCCTGTGTTTTTACTTCAGTGAATCATATCATCATCATCCGGATGCCTAGACCAGGCACCTGGAAATTATCTTTGAATTCTTCTCCCTTATCCCAAATCATAACCTTAATTAGTCATAAGGAAATCTACAACATTCTTTACAAGATTTTCTTCTTCAGCCACCTAAGCCCACCAGCAGTTTCCACTTTTTGTTTGGATTTCTTCAATAATCTTCCAACTGATCATTCCTTCTTCTGTGGCCTACTCCTAACCTACTGTCCAAATTGTTGTCAGAAAAAACATGTTCTCATGTAATGATCCTTTAATTCTCATGTATATATATATACTTCTTTTCTCTCTCTTTCTCCCTTCCTTCCTCCTTTTTCTTTCCTTCTTTCCTTTCCTCTTTCCCTCCTCCCCTCATCCCTCTCTTTCTTCCTTTTACTTTCCTTTGCTACAAACTTCATGTTTCTCGATTTCTAACCAAAGAGCAATTATAATCTGTCCTTCTTCACCATTCATCTATCAAAATTTCAATTTTCTAAACTATTTTATGATGTATTACAGTTTGGGGTCATTACAGAAGTGTTGTTTTATCTCAAAGATTTCTCTCCTTCTTTGTGTCACTAACAATACTAGCTAGAAAATATTAAATGCTCATGATCTGAAAGTCATTGTGATAAGTTGTGTCTATGCATTATCTTTTCAAATCTTCTGAACTGTCTCTAAGATAGAAAATATTTTCCCCGTTTTCCAAATAAGAAATGTGAGATTCATAGCATTTAACTTGCTTACGTAACTAGAAAAGTCACAGAGCTAGAATCTGAAACAAATCTACATTAATCAAGCCTGAATTCCTATCAATTATTTCCCTGTCTTGGTAGATTTTACCCGTTTTTTAATATTTACCTTAGTTATCATATCACTGAAAAGTCTAACTGTATTTTATCATTTCAACATAATTAAAATGTTGGTTCTATACATCTGTGGTATGTCATCCTGCTGACCTCTGGCTGGAGTAAGGGGAGTGGGTGGAGAGGAGGAGAAAGGAGACTGCTGGGAGGATGAGCAGAGAGGAATAGTGTGCTGTCACCGGGCAGAGAGAGCAGTGGAAGCTGCGTATAGGTGGGCATGTAAATTTATACGGGAATGTACATTTTCACTCAGTCATATTAAATTAAAAAAAAAAGATACGAAAGAAGTAAACAAGGAAGGAGAAGACAAAGTAAGGAAGATAGGCAGGAAGCAAAGAAAAAAAGAAAGAGTGCTCATGCTAAACAGCAAGGTTTTAGTCTTCTGCTACTTACCGAAATCTCTGTGTAACAGCAGCAATTTAGCTTTCTTAAAGCCCTTACAAAGTAATCTGGCACATTGAAAGACTGATATTCCCCATGAAGTTCTTACCTTGATGAAACTGTGAGTTACAGATCTCAGCTGCCACCGGTCCATAGTAAATGATAATTCAAAGCAGATAAGTTGAAGTTTGTCACCTTCTTGGCAGTTCTGAGTCGACCGTCCGTACAGCATTACTTCCATCTTCCCTGTATTATCTTTTATCTCATAGTATGTGCATTTGTCCCTCACCATTTTCTGCAAGTAAATAAATACATAACTTTCTAAAGACTGGATCTGTAGTTTCCACATCAGTGAAAAATACAAAAGCTTCAGTGGAAACTTGACTCTGACAAGGTGCATTATAGTTATGAAGTAGATTTAAATGACTTGCTAAGAAAACTATTTGGGATCTTCTGACTAGTCTGCCTAGTTCCAGGTCTTTATCTTGACTCTTTTAGAAAAATTAATTACTTTTATTGTTTTTGCCATTCATACTATACTATAACTCAAATGGCTTAAGGATCTCAGATACAGAAGAATCTGAAAACCCTGATAAATTTTGTTGCTACCTATCCCAGTACAAAGGGATAGAAAGACCATTCAAGTTCATTATGAGTCTGAGAGAGACTACTGCAAGTTTTCAATAAGTAGATTGTTACCAAATATAAAGTTTCTTCTATTGTCTCCTTCTATTCACTCTTCCCCCAACCTGCCCTCCCTCTTGAATTTAGATAGTCTTGTTTGAATTTTCTAGTTTCTACCTTTCTAATACTTTTACTCATTCATTCTTCAAATGCCATGCATGTATATTCACTGTCATTGTTATGTATTGTGTATATATTCCCAAATTAGTCTTCCAATAAGGATGTCCTATTTTTAACAGTTCACAGTGGCACTATTTTTGAAGCTATAGCAGCCATATTTATCATATTTTTTATTAGCCTTGGCAAATAGCCATGAAAAGTTAAATGATTCCTTAATGCATAGAAACTATTAAAGTTTATTATCAAAATTTATGTTCTATTCGCCAAACATTCTGAGTATTACTACAAATTTACAATGTGCGTAATTGTCGCACTGAGAGAACAGTTAGACATTTAGCCAAAAAATTTGAGACAACTGGGTCTGTTGCCAATTAAAATGTGTGTCAGTGAACCACATGTTCCAATGAACACATCGCCACCATTAGTCAGGGTGTACTGACTCTATCCCAATCAATTTCTTTCTGAGTACAAGAACTGGGCTTTTGTTGATGACAGTTTGGCAGATTTTGAATCTGTACTTGAAGCTTTACCTTTACAAAATTGTTTTAACTCAAGAACTTAAAGTCCAACTTCCATAGATTTCACTGTACGTTTGGTAACCGGGCTCTGGAGCAATTGGAAGTTGACTCCCCTTTGGGATGAAAAATCTTCAGTAAGGAGGCCCCTTTTTGGATGAATGGCTTTGTTAACAAACAAAACTGTTGCATTTGGAGCAATGAGAATTCAATAGAGATTCAAGAATGTCCACTTCATCCACCAAAGTTTACTGCTAGGTGTGGATTTTGGTCCAGTGGCATCACTGGCCCTTATTTTGTCCAAGATGAACAAGGAGATGCTGTGACTGTCAATGGTGAAGGATACCGGGTTATGATAACTAATTATTTTTGGCCCCATTCTGAAGGTGCCATGGTGGCCATTTACCTGAACTTCTTTTCCACACATGATGCCATCAAATATACTTCAAAATAATACAACAATTAAAATTGTATTATTTATACAACTTGTCTTATTCATGTTCAAAAATAGGACATCCTTATGTAATGCAACCCTAACTCTTGTACCTCTGAATGTGACCTTGTTTGAACACACAGTCTTTGAAGACAATTTCAGTTAATCTGAAATCATAGCAGAGCAGGGTGGGTCTCGACATATAGCAGATGTTTTTGTTAAAGAGAAAGGACATAGAGACAAGCAGAAGATGGATGACCAAGTGAAGAGTGAAGATGCGTATACCTGTGAAGGAATGTCTGGAGAGACCAAAAGCTGGGGTAGAAAACAAAGGATTTCCCCTAGAGACTTTGGAGGGAGCATGACCTGCCTGACATGCTTATTTACACTTGTAACCTCCAGAATTGTCAGACAATAAATTTCTGTTCTTATAAGCCAATTTTTGGCCTTTTGTTACAGCAGCCATAGGAAACTAATTGGCATTTAAACAGAGTACAGAAAAAGTAAAGGTAAAGAGTTAGCCTAGAAGACATGTATAATGGAGTGTGGAAAAAAATATGTCAAACAAGAAATCAGGTCAGCCAAGCTTAATGTTTACACAGTTTGTTGGGACTGAAAGTGACACCCTAAATCTGAGAACCCAGAAAGTTCTTTGCATTTAAGTTACGGCCCGTATTTATAAATTGAGTGGTAAAACTATATGATTTCATCTTTTTTTTGATATTTCTTTTATCACTTAACTCCCAAAATAAAACAGATTATTCTATGTTTCTCTTATTAGTAATACAGTTGCTTCACAATATCTTGATGAATGAATAAATGGGTCAAAGATGACAGCAGTTTACTGTACAGATAATTATGTCCCCAATTGTAATCATTTGGCTATAATTGCATTCTAGGGGTATGTAGTCTATTATCGATTTCATACACTGATTGTCACACTAGAATCCAAGCTCAGGTGGGAAATGCTTATTCACAATTATGTGAAGGTGTTCATTGACACAGATGAAAGACATAAAATCCTCAAGGTATGTATGGTGATCTAAACCCTATACTGTTGTGTACCACGGTGGCTGTGAATGAGCATCATAGGTGAAAAACTGACAGTTTCCTCGTGAATCCCTTTCTAAAGAACTTGCATGATGATATTTGAGGAAGAGGAATGTTAACAGATTTCTGATTCTATATTCTAAAGTGGGGAGACTCTACCAAGATGTCCTTTCTCAGTAAGTTGACCAAATTCCAGTAGACAATTGGAAACTTTTGAATTTTCATGTTTGCAGAAGAAAATTGCATAAAACAACGGTGTAGACTTACATTATGGACCATAAAAACACCACTCACAAATGTTCCTTCAGGTTGCAAACAAATATGGCTGATTTTAGGAGTTGCATTTGCATTTTTAATAAGTGTTTTTGGTATCTCCATTTTCTCATCAGCATTAACCTCAGATACTTTTGAGACATTGTACACCTCCAGGAAGCCTTGGCGGCCAACATAATCTGATATGGTAATAATCCTCTTTGGGGCAAACTTCTTCTTCAGGCTTATATCAAAAACCTTCACTTTGAAGAATTCACTCTCTGTCGCCACTGTGGCATGAAACATTTTTCTCTCCTCTCCATTGTACTCGTATGCCACTATGTTTGTTGCTTTTAACACCATGACCTTTTTGGGGCCCTTCTGGATACCCACTTCTTTGGAAGCTTCTTTTGATGCAGTGTTCAATATTGTCTTCTGTAATAGAAACACCAAATGACAGGCTAATTAATTCAGGAATACAAGGCCAGTCTTTAGTGACAGCCATCTCAGACTCAATGCTGAGCCTCAAGAAATACTGTAACTGGATGGAACTGGCTAAAACTAGACATGTATGACTGACATGGGAAAGAGTATCAGCTAATGGGAGAAAGGAAGAAAATTTTTAAATTTTTACTTTTATTCTTCATCACTTCATCAATCTGGGGGTACATATATGTATACATATATATACATATATATATTTAACAAGAAATAACTCCATGAAGAAACATTGTTTCTTAGCAAGAAATAGGTAGCTAAGCAATGCCGAAGCTGTCACGATGTAATTCCCATAACAGATAAAGTTGCAAATAAATCTCAATCCTTTCACCCACTTCAGTGACCAAATAAGATAAACATTTGGAAGAAAATAAATCACTTGTCTTTTTTACTGTGTGTTGAGAAGAAACAAACAAAAACACACAAATAATATTGAACAAAAAATGACTAGATACACTTCTTATGGAATCAGTGTGAAAAAGTGTTATCCTAGATGCTTACATGAGGCCAAATGAGAGACTGATAGTAAAATTACATGAGACCTCAAAATACACAGTTTATAAATAAATGAGTGATTTAACTGAAATACATTGTATATAGATATACATTAGATGAGAAATCCTTTCCTGATGATTGCTGTAATTATCTTTAGGGGGCAATAAAAAAATAAGAGTAAGATTTGTACCTTGGTCAAGGAATTACTGGGTGGGGTTAGTGAAGGCATCACACAAGATTGAGGATAACTCTCAGTTGGCGATGTACTGGTTGCTGAAGTTTGCAGAAGTTGACTCTGCTCCAAGGTTAGCTTCATTTTCTCAGAATCATTGATTTTAGTGGTCATGTCTTCCCTTTCCTGAAGAAATTTTTTTTTTTTTTTAATCACACAAAGCACAATGTCTTTTCTTTCTTTATTTCTTTTAAAACAGGATCTTTATTCTGCTAATTTTCTTTGGAATAATATTTTCTATTTAGATATTCTTACAACTACCTCTGCTTCTATCCCTACCAGTATTACAATTCTCTTTCTGAATGCTGAAAGACAAGATGATTGAAATTCCATGGGAAAGAGACGGAATCATGGGTGAAATTAAGCAAAAACTGGTCTCAGCTAACCTGGTCACGAGAAACTCTTGAAGAGACTTCTTTGTTGTTGTGTGTATGTATCAAAATCAGGTTATAAGAGAAGTAAATCTTAGAACAAAGCCTGACAAACTTGTAAATGTTTATTTAAACTAAACATTTTACATAAAGCAAATACACAGATAGTTTCCTAATGTATTCTCTTTAGGCTCCAAGAGACCCAGTCCTCCATCCTTTGTGAGCTCTGATTATATCTGTGCCTGAGAATCTCTCACAGCCACAATTCCAGAAGCACAATTCTATTCTTGTAGTCCACGTCAGGTAGCCAGAACACCTTAGTGTTCTCATGCTTGGTAGAAAGAAGGGTTAGTGAAAAAGAGGAAGACCCTCGAAGAGATGGATTGACACAGTGACCGCAACAATAGGCTTAAGCATAAAAACAATTGTGGGGATGGCACAAGACTGGGCAGTGTTTTGTTTTGTTGTCCATAGGGTCACTGTGAGTTGGAACTGACTCGAAGGCACCTAACAACAAGAACCAAGGACATTGCCATAACCTGGATTTTTATGCCATGCTTAAGCATGAGTGAGAAATATCTCTAAAATCATGTGCCTTGACTGCCTTTAATTTCATTATGACAAGTCTTTCCTAATTTTCATCATACCAGTTCAGTTTGACACAACTTTTACACTTCTAGCATTCAGTAATCTATTTTATGAAGTTCTATTTGTTGGTGAAGAAGTAGGTGAGTATAGATACTTGACTACAGCACACTCTGATGACCCCTCAACCTCTTTATTTCCAGTGAGATGGCTTGTAGAACAAATAGAAAAAAGAGCAGTGCATATTCCTAATTTTTAGAAAAATTAAATTACAGACTTTATATGCTCTGACTCAGGAAGTAAAATGTATGCCCATCAAATGTTCACATTCTAGAGTTTACCAAGACTGGCTTTGCTTTCTGGCTGTATCACTGACTAACTTGCTCACTGAAGAAAATCCATAAGGTTAACAAGTCTTAGTTTCCTTATATGTGATATGAGGCTAACTATGGTATCTTTATTGGGATGTTATGGCAGATAAACAATACAGGATACACGAATAATCAACTACTTAGAGTTCAATGCCCATAAATGCTCAAGAAGCAAGATATCATCATTATCAGTCTTATTCCACAGTCTATGTAGAGTTTTGTGTGTCTGCCCTGATCAAAACACATTTTCATGCTTTATGTTGACTGTGTTGAAAAATATAGATCAAAGAGCTATGGGTATCATTTTTATGAAGCAGCTGCTCCATTCACTTCTGTCACAGCTAGTAATGTGGCCTCACTGGCAAGAGCTTCTGGAATTACCTCCTTCTCAGAATCAGTTAAGTCAAAAGATTCTTTGACAACAGTATACTTTAAATACCTAAAGTCTTTGGTTGGATAATGTTTTTAAAAAGCTTCCATTTTTCCTCACAGTAATTCTGACCCCACTACCATCCCTGTTCATGATTCATGACATTAATTGGGATTGACACATTATGGAAGACATGACAGATATGTCAAAATAAAAGTAGTCTGCTTCTGGTTTTGAATTCAAGAGCATAAGGAAGCCATGTCATAGAAAATCTGTAAGAGAACTCATGGTGACTAAGAACAAGTCTTTCCTGCTCACCTAATAGGTGATAAAGTATGGTCAGATATTCTTTTCAAAGTCCTCCTGTGGAAATGGCTAGATGATAAAGAAGAAATTACTTCACATTAGCTATGTGAAGGCAAGGAGACACATAGCACAGATAGCAACCTGTGTTTGAAGATTTTGGAGTGTAGCAGAATGATTCCTATGGATATACAAATTGGTTATGGTGTACATTTAGGCAACTTGATGGCACTTGGCTGGCTTACATTTAGGAAAAGTATGCTGTTAGAAAATGTCACACAGAGGCATGCTTATCCTGCATCACACCCAGTTATGCTTCTCAACTGGCAGTGAGAAAGCAGAATTGTCCTGAAATGTCCACTTCTGTCACTGAAGTAGTAGAGATAAAGGGTCTGAAGAGGTAATGACCAGACAAGGTGTGTATCTTTGACTACCTATGCACAGATGGCAAACAAAGAAAGATTGCTCACTCAGCCAGCAGTTAAAAGTCTCAGGAACTAAAATGGGAAATATGTATTTAGGAAGCTAAATATATCAGTAACAATCACACACAAAAAAATTGAGGATCCTGGTGTATACAAATCACATGCCAGTTTAAAATTCACTTTAATTTAAAATACACTTTACAGAAAGTGTATTTTAAACTAGTGAATGTAGAATGGTAGTATAAGCTGAGTAGCCAGTGGCCTGGGTAACAAACTGTGTTAGAGAATGGTGATTTCAGCCCACTTCTTGTCTTTCCTTGAAAACTCACCGCACACATAGGCATATGGGCCTGCGTGCAGGTGACTACAGGCATCATATATGATAGATCAAAAGGGATGACTGGATAAGAGTGAATGGATGGATATATACACTTGATTATCCACCCTTGAGTTTTGCCTCGCTAGATATGGAACCCATAATCTAAGCTTATTATGTGGCAGTGAAGAAAGCATACATGACATTACAATTGTGATAAAAACTATAAAGCCAAATAAAATGGACTGGTGAAAGCAAGCAATGAGAGGACTTGATCTACTCTGGAAGTGGGTTATCAGTGAATGTTTACCCAGGGAAGGGATTTAGGCTGACTCCTGTAAAGAATAAGGCCAGTGAACACACAGGAGAAAGGTATTGCAAACAAATGGCACCTACTATGTCACAATACATGATGTGGGCAGGTGCATGCAGTCTTGAAAATAAATTCTGAAGAATGGTCACTGAACAAATAAGAAGGATAAAAGGAGAATGGATACAGGGGATGGACACACTCTTACGTTCTTCTCTACTCATTGTTACTTCACAGTTCTCTCTCTACAACAAAGACAGTAACTTTTTCGAAGTTAGGGACTATGCATTACAAATGCATGCCTTGTAAATAGCAAAGGAATTATCATGTAGCAGTATACATTTGTAATATATATAGAAATTTAATTAAATTAAAAAAGATATACAATAGAGGATTAAATTAGATTAATGATCTGGATTTTTGTCATACTTATGTTGTAAGGAGGCACTAGAAATTGAAATAGGAAGATGATGCTTTGGATGTGAAACAGCTGGATGTGGGTATTAGAGGTATCAGAGTATTCTGAACTTGGTTCTCAGATGGAGATGTGCTGCTGCTCCCTAAGACAGCTGCATGTTGACTTAGGTCTAGGGCAACTGTCATCCTTTGGGGGTCAGAAGTTTGGGTGATCCAATGCTGGCATTGAAAATGAGAAGAAACGGTATAGACTCACTTCAAAATCACTGGGCTAACTGCGTGCAGATCCATTTGGTTGCCACCAGATGGACAGGGAAGGAAAGGCTCAGACTAAAGCTGGAGGCAACAGCAAGTACTGCACTGGGATAAATTTGATCTTCTTGTGGACCAGCCAATCTGACACCAAGTGTGTTCTCACACCGACAAAATGGGATGTGTTGTGGATGTGTTTTATTTTTGTAAAGCATGTTATCTGCTCTGCCAATTTTTTGTGGAATAACTGCACAAATTCAGATGCTTGAACCACTTCCTAGATTCCACTTCAGTTGACATTATAAACTTTTGAAAAATGTCATACACTCATGATTACAATCTTATTGGTCTTGAATGGAAATCTGATTTTTCATGTGCTGAAAATTTGTTTACGCCAAACTGGTCAAGAAAGATTCATGGGTAGTTTTTTGTTGTTGTTGTTTTATTTTGTTTGTTTTTTGGGTAAATACTTGGTTTTAAAGGAGGCAAGTCTCAGGATGATGTCGGCCCCATTTGTGGACATTTGCTTAAGCAAGTACCTAACTAGTTGCTTATCAACTGCTCCTCAAGCATCCTACAAGAAACTGCATCTCCTTTTTTGTTTGTGCTCTGATCACTCTCATGCCAGAAATAATCTATCAAAGCCCCTATTCCAGAGGCAGAATACGGCTGTCCTTGTAATCTGAATTGGGCTGTAAGAATCCTTCCAGATTCTCAGTCACATTTAAAACTACTTGTCTCCCACCCAGGACATTACAATTACTGTACTTTTATACCTTGTGTAAGGAACAGTATACCGTGTTTCGCAAATAGTATTATTTGGCTGCTTAGTCATCAGCAAAAGTCCATTTGTAACACTCCACTCAGTGTAGAATGACAACTTGCCACACTTTTTATCATTTACATCATCTGGTGATAGAATTCATAAAGAGTCACTTGTTGATAGAGAAGTTGATGACAGAGTTGGTCAAAGTATCTGTTTCTGGAAAGTGGCTTCCTGACTGAAATACTCTACAATCATCTCCTACAGCTGTGTTCCTCAATCAATAGAAGACTTGAGCTGGGCTGTGGACAAAAATTCAAAACATAAAACGATCTATTTAAAAAGTTTTAAGAAACAAATCACAGGCATGATACATGAAATTATCTAACTCTGAAGCAACATACGTGCATTAAATGCTCCAGTTCTATGATCAATAGAGATGATGTTGAATCGTGCTTCTCGCTCTCAATTTCCTCATGACATTAGAAGTATACACTCAGCTTCAGTGGATATCAGTTGTCTCACATGTGCACTGAGATTACTAATAGCATCATCTTGGGGGAGGATAAACAAGATGCTATGCATAAGGCACACAGATTTTTAGAGTCCAGAACATAATAAATGCTCAATAACTATGTATACAACCATTGCCAGTTATTTCACTATGTCCATGCACAGGTTTGTATGTCTGCGTGGTTTTACAGATGTTTCCTGTTTGGTATAGGCACTATTAATGGAAACTCAGCTAACGCTTTCTTCTAGAGGCACTCTGGAACAAGCTTCTCCATTTACTGCTGCTTCAAGCAGTGCTGTCTTCTCAGTGAGGTGAACTTATTAAATTACTTTTCAGTATTAGTTAAATCAAGTGGTTCCATCACAATAGTAGAATGTGGATCCTTAAAATGTAAACTATGTTTGGATAATATTTTAAAATACTTGTTTTTGCAGAATAATTCCTTCCCTAGCAGCCTCGCTCAGTCTTGATGTTGTTTGCAGTCTAGGTTTTAGGGTAGATGTAACAGTATGTGCCAAGCCAAGTGCCGTCAAGTCAGATCCGCAAAGCTAATAATAACACGCTTCTGATTTTTAATACAAATGCATAAAGATCTCTTTTGTTGTTGTTGTGCCCTCAAGTCAGTTCTGACTTTGTCAGCTCATGTGACAGACTAGAACTGCCCATAAGATTTCCTCAGTTGGAGATATTTGTGGAAGCAGATTTGCTTGCTTTCTCTCCAGCAGAGTTGTTGGATCTGAACCTCTGACCTTTCAGTTAGCAGCCTGGTGCTTAACCACTGAGCAACCGAGTGCCCTTCAAAAAACCTATATAAGAGAAAAAAAACTTTGCAAAATCTTATGGGTAGGGAGCAAGACTTCTCTACACACCTCCAATACCAATTCCTCTGCAGGTGAACCGAATTCAACTGACAGTGACACTATAGGTCAGAGTAGACCATCTCATAGAGTTTCCAAGGACTGCCTGGTGGTTTTGAACTGACGACCTTTGGGTTAGTAGATGAAGCACTTAACCACTGCACCACGAAGTTTCCTCTTTACAGCTAGTGGGCCATAAAGAGAGTAATCAGGAATGCTTTGGCAGAATTCCTATTAAGTAGGCTGAATAGCAAAGTGCAAATGGCTGCATCATTTACTTAGCTATATAAGGTAGTGTAATTATATCACATTCTCCAGTGTCTCTTTATTTAAATGAAATTCACATGCATTGAATGATTTCTATGGGTGTTGTCAAGGTTAATATTGTGTGCCAATTTGGTAGGGCCGTGATTTTCATTGTTTGGCATTTGCATAATGTTGTGATTACTTTCCTATAGAAATTCGATATACTATTATTCTATGATAGAATCTGCTGAGTGGTACCAGTAGGGACAGGGCCTGTGGCAGCTCACCACAGTTTCAATCTTTTTTCTTCTGCCCACTGCTGCCTACTTTCTTCCAACTCACCGGGTCTGGATTTTTGACTTGTTCTGGATTTAGCAGCTGTCTCCTGCCATTTGACCTCTGGTTCTTAGGACTTGAGCTAACAGCTTCCCTGTCAGTATTTGGATACATGGGTCTTCACAGCCTTCAATCAAGAGTAGTGCTCCTTCACTGATCAAAGTTCACCAGGCCCTACAGCTATGTGAAATGAGAGAAACCTTGTGGTTTTGCCTGCCACATTGGGATTCCTCTGCCTTCATAGCCTGTAAACATGAGTCCTGCTCTCTGACCTGCTGCTCTTGGCTTCATCATCTTCTGTAGTTGCATGAATTGAGAGATGCTTCTGTACTGATCCATGGACTCTACAATTGCATGAGCTGTTTGCTTGATATAGATCCCTCTCTGTGTATATTCATATTCTCTACTAATTTTGTTTCACTAGAGAATCCAGACTAATATAGGTACAGAAATATCTGAATCACATAATTAAAGGAGCTGGAATTTTAGGAAGCATCACAGAGTAATTTCCAAACCAATTAAAAAAACAAAAACAAAACCACTGCTATCAAGTCAATTCCAATTCATAGTGACACCATAGTAACCAGCAAAGGTTTTCCTGAGATGTTCATTCATTTTATTGAAGTCGTAGAGAGACCTTGGGTCTGAGGTGACAATGATCGGACAAGAAATTACCCAAGACCTCCCATGCCAAAATGACAACCAGGCCCAGGCTAATAACTCCATCTACCAGTAAAACTCATAGAAATTATAAAGGATAATAGGGGTTCACAAACAAGAGTAAGATCATACAAAAATTGAGGACGCTTACTTAGTGAAAGCCTATCTTCAACTGGTATGTATGAAATGTAGCAAAGGCTCCAATCTGTGTTAGTGGGGCAGGCTTGCAGTTTGGGTGACATGTGCTAATAGAGAATAGTGATTTCAGTTCTGCTGCTGCCTTTCATTTCTCACTTACTATGGGTACATTGGGAATCTCAATCCCTATGTGAAGTTGATCACAGTGGTTGAATTATGGCAGAACATAAAAGAAGCTGGGATAAGAGTAAATGAAAAGAAATGTGAACTCATTTTTCCATCTTTGTCTCCTACTCCACTGGAAGGGAATCTTTAACCCAAACTTATTGTGCGGTATGGAGGAATAACTTACATTTAATACAGTTTTGATACATGCTATAAAGCCAAAACAGAAGTACCTATGAAACCAAAAAATGAGAATGGAGTATCAGCAAAGACTTAACGCAGTGAAGAAAATTAGGCCAGCAATTGAAGAGACTTCGACTAGTAGAAAGACAAGAGAAATGTGGATACAATATCAAAAAGATGTGATGTAGGAAGGAGCAAGTCATGGTAAAAATAAACCTTGAAGTGAGAAGGGCTGAAAGGACACTGGGATGTAGGGGATAAAACCACTTTATTTTTACCTCTACCTGTCAGGCTATTTCCCAGCATGCTCTCTTTGCACCTGGATCAGCCAAGAACAATAACACTCTTGTAGTCAGCAATTATGTCACGAATGCACACTTTGTAAATCACAGGGGCTCAGAACCTGGTAGAAGCTCAAATTATGAACAACAATTATAGATTTAATTAAAGATGTGTATCACAGGGGATTAGATGAGAAGCTCTTTAGAGAGTCTAGACAATTCTTTAATTAAGAAGTTTTGAGGAACAAAGAAAGGTGATGTAAAGATGGAATGTTGGTTGGAGTTCTTGGATGCATCAGAAGAATCTGAGATCGGTGTTCAATAGGAGGTGTGGTGGTCGTTAATGTATATACATGCTTTCTTTGCTCCTGGGGTTGCCTTATCCTTTGGGAATCACAAGTTTTGGTAATTTTGTGATTCGTATCCTGAAAGAAATATATATGTTTTTCTGGTTAACAGATTTAAATATGAGATGCAAAACTCAGACTCTCCAACCACTTCCCCTAGCTCCATACCCGGTAATATTACAAATTTCTCTCAGAAAAGTTCAATCTCAGATAAAGAGCTTACAATGGCAAGTGCAAACTCATGGAGGTTCTTCTTTTTCTTTTCTTTTTTTTTTTTTTGGTAGATAACATTACTGGATTTTCCAAAAATCAGTTTCAGAGCAAAAGTGCCTACATTTTTGGACATTCACTGAGTAAACCATTCTCAACAAGCAAGCAGAACTTGACCATTTGCTTTTTAGACTCCCAAAATGAAAGCATTTCTCTTTCCATTGTGTACAGTGATTATTGTGTTGGTAGATATCAATTTGTGTTTTCTCTGACATAAAGATATAATTCTTGAAGTAGGAGTCTACAGTTCTTGTAGCCTACTCCAGGCAACTGTGGTCTTCCAGATTTTCAATGCATTCAAAACTCTTCAAGTCTCCATCTAGGCCTTAATAATTGCCTGGATTTTTGCAGTGCTTTTAAGAATAGGAAGGGAGTGTCTGTAAAACAATATTAATTGACCAGGTATAGTTTCACCAATAAAAGCCCATTTTTGACATTAAATTTGCCACAATTTTTACTATGTTTTGCAATCAGTGACCTAATCTGTAAAGTTATCACTGTTGATAAAGGGGTTGATGAAAGAACTGGTTCTAGGATCCACCTCTGGACCGTGGTCAGACTTGCAACTCCATTCCTCAGCAGAAGACTTGCAGTCCTGGGTTATGAAAACAAATCTAAAGCAAAACCACATCTATTTTGTAATTGAAAGTAAATTACAGATACGTGAATACCTGCCTACCACTGTGGAAGCAATATATGTGCATTAAATGCTCCAGTAAGGCTTGGGTTGAATTCTGGATCTCATCTTCACTATCTTTGTGATATTTGGTAAGATTTTTGAGTTCAAGGAATCTCACATTCCTCACACATGAATTGAGATTAACAGTAACATACTCCAGCATGTATTATAAACAACATATATGATAATGTACATAAAGATCAAAGACTTTTGTGCCTTACACAACTATACAGATATCATTAACGTCTTTGCTATTATGCTATGTCTGTGAGGTGGTTTGTATATCTGCTCCATTTAGCAGATATTTCATGTTTTATTAAGCCACTATTAATGGAAAACCAGTTCAAGTTGTTATCCCAGGCACTCCATAAATGGATGGTACTACTATGGTAGTAATGTTATCTCATTGAGGGAAATTCTTGAGCAATTAACTTTTCAAGATTAACTAAATTCTTTTATCAAAACAGTAAAACTTGAGTGCTTAAAACACAGTGCTTGATTGAAAATATTTTAAAATAGCAATTAGTTTTTCTAAAAATAATTTTTACCTCCCCTACCATCTCTTGCAAATAAAATTTTGCTGAAGATAATTTGAAAGTAGTTGCAGCAGTACATTGATCGTGAACTGCCAGAAATTTAAGATTGATTCTGAAGAGGATGTGGAATGAGGACATCGTTGCTGATGTCAGATGGATTTTGGATGAAAGAAGAGGATACTAGAAATATGTTACCTGTGTCTTACTGACTGAACCAAGGTATTTGATTGTGTGAATGATAAAAAATTATGGGAAACATTGCAAAGAATTAGAATTCTGAATTGTGCTCATGCAGAAACTGTACATAGACAGAAAGGCAACTGTTCAAACAGAACAAGCAGATACTGCAGGGTTTAAAATCAAGAATAGTGTATACTAGGGTTTTATTCATTCACTATATTCACTTAATCTGTGTCTTGAGCAAATAATCTTAAAAGCTTGACTATATGAAGGAGGAAGTGGCATCAAGATTGGAGACTTATTAACAATGCATGACTCTCAAATGATGTAGGCTTGCTTGCTCTAAGTAAAGAGATCTGAAACACTGATGAAGGTCAAAGACTAGAGCATTATGGATTACACTTCAGCACAAAGAAAACGAAAAGTCTCAAAACTGGAACAATAAAGCAACATCATTATAAACAGAGAAAAGACTGAAATTGTGAAGGATTTCACCTTACTTGGATCTACAATTAACTCCCATGGACGCTACAGTTGAGAAATCAAATGATGTACTGCATTGGGTAAAACTACCACAAAAGATCTCTTTAAAACATTGAAGAGCAAAATATGCCACTTAATGAGACTACATTTCACATACTTTGGACATATTGTCAGGAAGGATCAGTCCCTGGAGAAGGACATCATGCTTGGTAGGGTGACGGGTCAGCAAAAAAGAGGAAGACCCTCAACAACATGGACTGCCACAGTGGCTGCAATGATGCACTTAAGCATAAAAAGATTGTCGGCATGGTGCAGGACCAGGCAGTGTTTCATTCTGTTGTGAAGAGGGTCTCTATGAGTCAGAATCAACTCTATGGCACCTAACAACAACAAGAACATGTCACTTTTAGGACTAAAGTGTGCTTCATCCAAGCCACAGTATTTTCAATCATCATATGGAAAGCTAGAGAATAAATAAAGAAGACCAAAAAAGAATGGACACCTTTGATTTATGGTGTTACAATAAACAATATGTAATATACCATGGACTGCCAGAAAGAGGAAAACTTACATTACTGAGATAAGAGATAGTCTTGGAGTATGAGGTAGAAAAAACCAAAGTGATGACCATGACCTATAGTGCCCAAATGACAATTAGGTATAAATGATACAGGATAATAAAGAATCCTGTAGTAAACAAACAAAAGCAAAGATTGAGGATCTTTATGTATAGGCAGCCAAGCCAGCCAAGTGCCATCGAGTCAGATCTGACTCATGGCAACTAGGCTGTCTTTAACTGATACATGTGGGCTGGTAGTGGTGGAGGCTGCAGCATGGGTCGGATATACAGTTTTAAGCTAAGCTAGATTTGGGGTATACTGTAGTAGGAAATAATGGTTTGTATCCTTCTCTTGTATTTCCCTACTCACTCATAACAAATATAGGCACCCTGGCTCTGCACATACTTGACCACAGGATCAAATCACGGCAGAACAGAAGGGAAGCTGGAAAAAGAGTTGATGTACAGAAATGTGAGCTCCATTTTCCTTCCTTGCCTTCTGAGAGTGGAAAAGGGGAGCTTTGATCTGATTTTGTTGTCTGATAGAGAAGGATGTGCCTTTATTTTACCTGTGATAAATACTATAAAGCCAAAGTACAGGGTGCTATAAGAGCAAAGATGAGAAGACTTGAAGTACTCTGGGATGTGAGATATCAGTAGAAATTAGCTGAGTTACAAATCTAGGCTAGCAGCTAAAGAGACTTGGAACAATGAAACTGCAGGAGAAAGGGATCCCAAGGAAAGGAAGTGATGTTTGTCAAAATACCTGACAAGGGAAGGAGTATGGAATGCTGAAAATAAACTTTGAAGCATTGTCACTGTTTAAAAGAGAAAAAGTGAAAGTAAACAGATGTTTATGGTGAATCAGAACAAAGATGGCCACACTTCTGGATGTTTTCCATACAAGCTTTTCTCATCAAACAAGTACATGACAGGATGCCCATCATCTTCTTTTCAGATGTTAACAAGAAACTCATTTCTCTATTGATTCATACGCTCTGATGCTAGGTATCAATCTATCAAAACCAAAATTCAAGTACTCTCCCTATACACCTGGATCAAACAAAAGCAACAACCCACTGGAAGTCAGTAACTATTTCATGAACATGCACAAGGACTTAAAATGTAGTAAATCTCAAATATGGACTTGAAAATAAATAAGAGATTTAATTAAAGAAATTGTATTTCATAGCTGATTAAATGAGAATCTCTTTGGAGATTGTGATCGGTACTTTTATTAACAGGCAGGAAATAACAAGGAATGTGAATCTGAAGACAGTACCTTGAATGACAAACTTTTGGATGGGGTTGCTGGATGAATCAGAAGGATGTGAGTTCGCCAGTCAACTGGAAGTGTGGTGGTCATTAAAGCTTCTCCACGGTTTCTCTGTTCTTGGGATGGCATCATCTCTTTGGAATGACAAATGCTGGTGATTCTGTCATTTGTATTCTGAAGGAAAAATACGTATAAATGTAATTTTTGGTTAATATTTTAGAATCTGAAATGAAGCCTGATAGGTATTTTCTGTCTCTCTCTTTTTTTTTTTAATTAAGCCAAATCTTATACCTGACATTTTTTTCTTCCACATAGAGGAAAGCACAAATTGAGACACTCCAATAACTTTTCCTACTTCCATCCCAGCCATTACTAACTTCTCTGGGAAACACTCAATCTCAAACAATAAAATTTGCTGTGGTATTTGATGAAAATTATGTTTTACATCTGCTGCAGATTAGGTTAAGTCAACTTGCTAAAGCAAATTCATGTAGATAAATAGCCCTACTAGGTTTTAAGGAAAATAAACTTCAGAACAAAGATGGCCACACTTCTGGATGTTTTCCATACAAGCTTTTCTCATCAAACAAGTACATGACAGGATGCTGATCATCTTCTTTTCAGATACTAATAAGAAACTCATTTATCTATTGATTCATATGCTCTGATGCTAGGCATCAATCTGTCAAAATCAAAATTCAAGAGACAGAATACTTCACTGTATTTTCTACATCCAGCAACCATAAACTTCCCAGTTTGTAACCATGCTTACAACTATTCATGATCCCCATTGGAAGTTACCAAACCTGTTTGTTTTTATACCTAGTTTAAGAGTTTCAAGTTTCTCTAAAATTTTAAACACCCACTATCATCTCTGTCCATGACTCAAACAATTTTGTGGTCTGTTCTTTAGAAGAGACCAAACAGAAAATAATGTTAATATTGAAATAATATTCTGCTTCTAGCTGTTAATCCTAGAACATAAAAAAACCCAACAGACAACAAAAAATTCTGTCAGAACTTACCCACTAAGTCATAGATAATGGTTCAGCAGATGTTTTCATGCTCTGTGTGAATACTGTCAGTGACAATTCCACACTAAGGTGCTAGTGAAGATACTGTAGAGAAAAACTTTCTCCCTTCATGCCTACCACAGGCAGGAAAGTCATCTTACTAAATAAACTTTCTTAACCTATCATCTTTTCAAAATCAGAGAAAATATTTTTATTACAGCTGTACAGTTTGAGTGCCCCAAACGTAGACTTTTGCTTAATAAGTAGTGATTTCACATCATTCTTCTTCCACTATCATTCCTATTCATGACTCATTCCACTTTGTGGTCTGTGTTTAGGAGACACATGGCAGAAAATCAATTTTGGTTTAGAATTGAAGACCATAAAGAACCCAAGGGATAGAAATGGTCTTTGAGAGAGCTGATGATGTGTAATTCTTTCTTCCTTGTCTAGTAGGCCATAGACAGTGTTTTCAAGAATGCCTTAGTAGATGCAGAGTCAAGATGGGGGACTAAACGCATGTCTCCCTAAGTCCCTCTAGTAACCAAGATCACAACTGATAATTAAACAGAGCCTTCTGGACACCTAGGGAGCCTTGGGATGCAGCATAGGGCTGTTAATTTGGACTTCACGTCACCAAACAGAAAACTTCCTCTCTTTCACTGACCACACTCTTGGTGAGTGCAGGCTTGCATGAATGAAAGGTAACTCACCATTTTAATGACAGCACTTAGCTAGCTATCCAATGGGCAGAGCTGGGACTCGACTAACTGCTAAGCTCAGACACACTGCCAATGGGATCAGCAAGTGAAATTGCCATATTTTGGGAGACTGGCTTTGGACTCTGTACACCTTGGGACCTTTGGTCTCTCTTTCTGCCTCTGTCATAGAGTAGCCAGTACCGAGGCAGGTGGCAAGCTTCTGCAGAACACCATCTTGATACATTGAGGGTGGAGCTACCCTGTTGGAAGCCCCATGTAGACTTAGTTCCTAGGCTGAGAGGCAGTGCCTGCCCAGGAGAAAGCAATTCTCCAGCAAATAAGCAGTATTTGACAGTGTCACCTACAGCTGGGGACCAATAGCAGGAGACAGCAGGGCAGTAGCCATTCTGTATTTTGAGCTAGTTTATAACATCCGCGGTTTGACATAGAGGTGTTTACTTTGCCAGCTAGGAAGAGGGATCTATACACCTGAAAATCTGACTGACTTTGGAAGTTGTCTGATACTTCTTACACTTCATTTTAAGACAGTCTAGAGAAACAACTGCAGTCCATCCTCACAGGATCTCTCCCAGTCTCTATTGACTAACATGATGCCCCAAAAGCAACAAGTTCTCGATAAAAGCGTAATGAAGAAAACATCCACAGCTTCAGAAAGCCCCCAAAAGAATGAACCAAAGAACTTCCCAGATGAAGAAACCCTTCCAAAACTATTGAAAGGTGAATACAAAAGGATTATATATACAGCCCTCCAAGACCTTATACAAAATGCAGCAGAGCAAAATGAAAAATTAAGCAAGCTGTTTGATCTGATGGAACACCAGTACTTTGAAGTACAACAAATGAAGAACAAAATCAAAGACATTGAAACTTCAATTCAAAGCCAAGAAAACAGAATGGAACAAATGGAAGACAGAGCTACTGACTCTAGCATCTCCAAGGAGAACAGAAAAAAAAAAACAAGAAAAATGAAGATGCATTAAGAAGCATGTGGGACTCTATTAAAAGGAACAATCTAGGATTAACTGGAGTTCCTAAACAAGACGAGACAGCTGAGAACACAGAAAGTGTTGTTGCTGAGCTGCTGACAGAAAATTTCCCTGAAAGAATGACAGAACAAAATATAGATATCCAAGATACATACCAAACACCACTCAATATAGATCTCAAAAGAAAGACTCCAAGACATATTCTAATTAATCTTAACAAAATGAAACATAAGCAGAAACTCTCAAAGGCAGCAAGACTCAAAGCAACGCTAACATTCAGAGGGAAACCCTGTAGGCTTTCATCTGAATTCTCAGCAGACACAGTGCTGGCATGGAGACAGTGGCATGATACATTCAAAACCTTGAAGGAGAAGAACTTCCAACCAAGAATTACATATCCTGCAAAACTATCTTTCAAAAATGAAAATGAAATTAAGACATTCGCAGATAAACAGAAACTGAGAGACTTTGTAAAAACCAAACTAAAGCTACAAAAAATGCTGAAACAGTCTCTTGGCTTGGAAGAACAAAACCACTAACTTTATATTTAGAAACAAATACAAGACACATCACACAGAATCCTGCTCAGTTAGGGAAGGCTACAAACTCAATTAAAGCCATAATACTGAAAGAAATAACCCAGTGATCATATCATGAAAACTATTATGTCATCATATTAAAAAAGAGGCATGCACTACAGTCATTATAGTCCTTCCAGATGGAGATGAAATTGATAAGATTGTAGTAATTGAAATTGGGTTTATACATAGTTTATTAAGGGGGATCATAGGGACAGTCGAAAAGTACAATAAAGATGCAACCTATCAAATCAAGAAACATAATATAAGAGTCTCAGTGACCATGAAACCAACCCTGAAAAAGGTGAAAAATCAAAAAAGACAAAAAGAATGTCCCAGGACAGACTAATAAGAACAACAGAGAAAACATGAACGCAAAAGTAAACATATCACAATGGCAGCACTGAACACACCTGTTGATAATTACATTGAATGTGAATAGACTGAACTCTCCAGTAAAGAGACATCGAGTGATATCTTGGATCAAAAGACATGACCCATCCATATGTTGTCTACAAGAAACTCACCTTAGACTTAAAGATAGGCACAAACTGAAAATTAAAGAGTGGAAGAATATATATTAAGCTGACAATGAACAAGCAAGAGCAGGTGTGGCAATTCTAATCTCAGATAAAATCGATTTTAATGCAAAATCCACCATTGTGGGCAAGGATGGACACCATTTATTGCTGAAAGGTTCAATACACAGGAGGGCTTATCAATATTAAATATTTATGCACCTAGTATTAGAGCACCTAAATACATCATAGAAACACTGACCACATTCAAAACTGAGAGAGATCACTCTACAATAATTATGGGAGACGTCAAAACTCCACTCTCAATATTGGACAGATTGTCGAGAATAAACCTCAATAAACACACAGAAGACCTTATTGCCACAGTTAACCGACTAGACCTCATTGACCTATACAGAACTTTCTAACCATCAGCGGACAACTACATCTTCTTCTCCAGTGCACATGGAACAATCTCCAGAATAGACCATGTGTTAGGACATAAAGCAATTCTCAACAAAATCCATACCACTGAATTAATGCAAAGCATCTTCTCAGATCATAAAGCCATAAAAGTCAAATAGCAGAAAATACATAGATACAAGGTGGAACTCATAGAAACTGAACAACATGTTGCTCAAAAAAGCCATGGCTAATAGAAGAAATCAAAGATGAAATAACGAAATTTATGGATTCCAATGAGAATGAAACACTTCCTAACAGAATAAAACCGATACAGCTAAAGCAGTGCTCATGGGTCAGTTTATCTCCTTAGATGCACACATCTGGAAGGAAGAAAGAAACCAAACCAAAAAACTAACCCTCCAGCTTGAACAAGTAATGAGAGAACAACAGAGAAAACCCTCAGGCACCAGAAGAAAATAGGTTATACAGATTAGAGCAGCAAAATGGTGCAACCTCTTTGGAAAGCAATCTGGTACTTCCTTAAAAAGCTGAATATAGATACACCATTTGACCTAGTAATTCCACTGCTTGGAATATATCCTACAGAATCGAAACCATTCACACCAACTGATACATGCACACGAATGTTTATCACAGCCCAGTCCACAATAACAAAAAGATGGAATCCACCAGACACCCAACAACAGAGGAATGGATAGGTAAACTATGGTGTATATACTCAATGGAACACGATGCAATGATAAAGAACAACGATGATTTTAGGAAACATTTCATAACCTAGTTTCCCTTGGAGGACACTATGTTGAGCGAAAGTAGTCAGCAACAAAACTACAAATATTGTATGAGACCCCTATGATAAAAACTGAAAAACAGACTCATGTGTAGAAGAAAAGACTCTTTGAAGGTTGCGAGGGTGGGGCAGAAAGAAGGGTGGTGGGGGGAGGGTTTAGATTAGATAGCTGATAGAAATTTGATTGGGTGAAATCTTTGACAGCACACGCTAGAAAGAAGATCAACGTTAATGGGATTTCAACATAACATGATTACTCCTCTCATCTTAACCCAGTATTGCAAGGACAGAGTAGCTGGGGTGGGTGGCCAGGGACCATGCTTTAGGGGAAATTGAGACCAAGTGACACAACTAGCATTTTGTTAAGAGAGCCCTCTGCAACCCCCATTAGTGAATGGTGTCTGGGGACCTAAAAACCGCGAAGCTGCCTTTTGAGGGTACAGCAAATTTTCCCAACTCAGCAGGAAAGGATGATCACCAAGGACAAAAATGACATGGGGAAAGAGAACCCAGAAGATAGAGAGACCCACGTGAGTGGGCGACTACATTGACTTGTGACTGGAAGAACCAGATGGTGCCCAGCCACCACCAGTGGTAGCTGTGGTGGAGCTCACAAAGTGGAGTCTCACTGGCAACACAACACTAAAAAAGGGTGACTTAAATCTCCACTAAAAGACAGCAACTGATGGTTCAATGGCCTCGGAGTTCCCCTGGGAGCATGGGCCTTGGCCCTGATGCTGCCCGTGTCCATAAATCATAATGGAGATCAACTCTTTGGACAGGAACGGATTGGACTTGGTGACACAGAGTGATCATATCATGTGTGCACTTTATGGTTCTGTGCATCTATAGGATGTCATCCTGCTGACCATTTACTGGAGGAAGGGGAGTAGGTGTAAAGTGAAGGAAAGGAGATATTGGGAGGATAAGACATGTACGGAGCAGAGACGAGGACTGTGCTGTCACCTGGCAGGCAGAGCAGTGGGAGCTGCATATAGATGGGCATGCAAATGTATATGGGAAAGTACATTTTCACTCAATCATCATCATCAGAATAATAAAAAGAATGCTTTAGTAAACATCCTGTGGTAGGTGATGGACCCTGAAGAAGAAATGGCTTCATATTCTGTTTGGGCTTACGAGACCGAGGAGTTATATGACCCTCCTAGCAATTCCTGTGTTCAAGAGAGTCTTAGTCATGTCAAATATTTCCCTGGACATGTAAATGCCAATTCCATGTTTGTAGGGAGATGGTACCTTTGGAAACATTGCAGAGTTCCTGCCAAGCTAGTGTCCATGAGAGAAGCAGGGAGGTCTAGATTTGTCCCCTCATATTGAAATAGTAGTACCAATTTGAATAATAATTAGACAAGGTTTCACAACGGGACTCAGTGTAAAAATAATAGACAAGCACAGACTGCTAACTCCACGTTACCACAAACGTACATACAAAAATATGGATTCTTAAACAGCAACATCAATGGTAAGAACAACAACAATGAAAACTACCAAAAAAGAAATATTTGGTAACCCTAGCATACAGAAAGGCAGTCCTCAACTGTTATGGGTGGTAGTTGAAGTGGAGTTGTGGTGGAGGCTGCAGAATTGTCAGATTCCCCACTTTATAACAAATTGTAGTAGCTAATGAAGGTTTTGAAACTTTTATTGCATTCCCTGCTCATTTAACTCACAAATATAGGCATATAAACTCTGTCTGCCAGTGACTAAGAGAGGCAAAAGTGGGGCTGGAATAAGATTTGAAGAAGAAAGATGAGAACTACCTTTTCCACCTAGCTTTACTGGGCACGGGGGAGAACAGTATCAGGGAAACTTATCTGAGCTACAACTCTAGGTTGGCAGATGTAGAAACTTGGGCCAGGGAGAGACAGAGAGAAAGAATCTCCTCCAAAGGGAGTAGCATACGTAAAGTCATGAAGTCTTGGAAGGAACAAGGAATGGTGAACATCAACTGTGAAAAAAAGTCAGAAGATAAAAAGAAAAGGGTGGAAATATAGCTAGAATACAGGGGATGAAGTCCCTCTCACTCCCATCTCTACGTGCTTATCTACTTGCCTGTACTCTCTCTACCTCAGGACTACCAATAAATAAATAAAACTCAAGCCCATTTGCCCTTTTTGATTCCCACTCATAGTGACCCTGTAAGAGGCAGTAAAACTGCCAAAGGAGTTTCCAAGGCTGTAATATTTACAGAAGCAGATTGTCACTTCTTTGTTCTGAGGAATCATCCACTTCTGGGTATGAATTGCTGACTTTTCATTTAGCAAGCCAGTATTCAACATCTAGTGATCAGGGTTACCACCAAAGAAATAACCAATAACAATAACCACCTTGAAGACTGGAATTATGCCATGATTTCATGTCAACAGGAAGGGAATCCAGTAGGATCTCAAAGTAGACTCTTGAACAATTGTTGAGGATTAAATTAGATACATTGCACAGAGTTGAGGATTAAATGAAAAACTATTTCCCGATTCTCATCATCACCTTAATCCTAGTGTAGGGAAAAGCAACAAATGGAAGTAGGAGTATGGTGTCTTGTGTGCAAAACCACTGGGTATGGCTACTAGAGTCAGGAAAGGTATCTGAGTTTGGCATTCTGTCGCATATGTGCTGCTGTTCTTTAAGACGTGTGCATGCCTGCCTTGACCTTGGGGAAACTTCATCTTTTTGTGGTCAGAAGTTTGGGTGAACGTGTTATAGCTTTCAATGTAAGATGAGGCAGGAAAGATAGCTTGTCTTACACCTTTTTATTCATGCAAATTGTCCACTCTGTCAGATTTTTATGGAAATTCAGACACTCCAACCACCTCCAGGGCTTCCACATTAGCTGGCCTTACAAACTTTTTTTGGGAAGAAGTCATTCTCTGGTTATTGCACTTCCACTAGCCTTAAGGGAAACCAGGAATGAACCTGCTGTAATTGGTATGCACCCACATGGTCAAGAACAATGTATAATTAGGTTTTTTGTTTGTTTTCTTTTGGCTTTTGTTTTTGGTCAACATCCTACCTAGTTTTAAAGAAAGCAAACTTCATGACAATGTCAGCCAGTGTTACGGACATTTATTGAGTGAGGCTTTCCCATGAAGCAACTTCCTAAATAGGGGTTTTTGACAAGTGTTCTTCAGGTTCCATCTAGAAACCCACATCTCTTTCTTTTTTGTGCGTCATTCACTATCTTGATAAAAATCATTAAGTCAAAGCCCCAATTCCAGAGTCAGGATATTTCTATCCTTACTAGTCCTCAACAAGAAGTGAGGATTATTCCAGATTCTTAAATGTATCTAGAATTATTCAGTTTCTACTCACACCATTGCCATTATCTTGATTTATACAAAATGTTTAAACAAGGGAGGGAACTGTCTCTGACTACCACTGATTTCAACAACAGAAGCCAATTTACAAAATTTACCCTACCAGTGTAATTTGGCACAGTAAACACCAATTCTGATATCCAGAGATCCAACCATAAAATGCCACTTGACAGAGTAATGGGTTTAACACTTGATTACGATACCTGCATCTAGACTGACTACCTGTCATCCTACTGTAGAAAAACAAAGGGATCGGTATTGCTCAAATTCTACATTTCCAAAAAGATGCAACTCATTTTCAGATTCTCTATGATATTATGAAAACTTTTACCTGGATTGATGTCAGCTTTCACATGTAAGTATGGGTTAAAATAGCATTCTCAGAACTGTTACGTGAAGAAATCAGATGATACATGGGAAGAACAAAGGTTTTAGAGTCCTGCTTAGGGCAAATAATCAGTAAATGGAGTTTTCATATTGTCCTGGTTATTTCAATACGTCTAATAGGAATGTGTGTCTTTTGCATTCAGCAAATGTGTCATGTTTTATGCAGATATTAATGGGGACCCTAGATGTGGATGCACTTTAGAGAAGCCTCTCCATTCAGGTCTGTCAAAGGTAGATAAAAATACTTTATTCACAGGAATTTGATATCAATTTTTCAAATATGAGTTAAACATTTCTGACACAACAGTACAGTCTGAGTACCAAAACATTATCTTTGTTTGGATAGTATTCTTTCTTTAAAAATATTTTATTATAATTGAGTGAAAATGTACAATCCAAATTAAATTTGTATACCCACCTATCTGCAGCTCCTTCTGCTCTCACTGTCTGGTGACAACACACTCTTTTTTTGTTCTATATAGGTTGCATTCTATTAACAATATCCTGTGCTGTGCTCTCCACCCTCTCCTCTCCTTTCTAGTAAGAGTTCAGTAGGACGGCATCCTATAGATGCATAGAATCAGAAAGCATATACACCTAATGGTCACATTGTGTACTTGTGTTCAGTCCATTCCTGTCCAAAGAGTTGATGTCAATACTGCTTTCTAGTTAGGGGCAGCAGCAAGTGTAGCGACCATGATCCCAGGGGAACCCCTAGGCTGCCGATCACCAATCGCAGTCTTTTAGTGGAGTTCTTGAGGTGCACCCCTCTTTTTCCCAGATTGCCACTGGAACTCAACATTGTGTGCCCCATCAGAGCTTCCTTTGGTTGTGGACAAGCACCATCTGGTTTTCCTGGTCACAAGTTGACACAGTTACCCATTTACATGGGTCCTTCTGTCTTCTGGGCTCTTTTTCCCTCCTATCTTTCTTGTTCTTGGTGATCATTTGTTCTGGATGAGTTGGAACCATTTGGTGTACCTCAGATGACAGCTTTCTAGCTCTTAAGACCCCAGATGCCACTCACTGACATGGAGAGCAGAAGCCCCTTAGCAATAGGCTAGTTACATCAATTGGCCTTGATGTCCCCTGAGAGCATGTTCCCCAGACACCTGTCCCTGCTACTCTATCTGTGCAGTATAGGATTAACGTTGGAAGAGTTTTCACTTTATACAGAAGTCCTGATAATTTGATCTTTCTAGTATGTTGTCACTGCTTTCACTCAACCAAATTTCTATCAACTATCTAATCGGATCCGACTCGACAGCACTTGGCATCTAATCTAGGACCACCCCTCTCTCTCCCTCCCACACTTGCAGCTGTCAAAGAGGCTTTTCATCTGCACATAAGTCTATGTTAAAGTTCATAAAGTAGGGGTCTCATACAATATTTGTCCTTGTGCTGTGGACTGATTTTATTCAACATAATGTCTTCCAATTGAAACCAGGTTATGAGATACTTCCTACAATCATCACTGTTCTTTATCATTGCATGGTGTTCAATTCAGTGTATATCCCACAGTTTGTATATCCATTCATCTGTTGCTGGGCATCTGGGTTGACTCCATCTTTTTGTTTTTGTGGACTGTGTGGCAATAAACATTCATCTGCATGTATCTGTTCCTATGACTGCCCTTGATTCTGTAGGATATATCTGGGTCATTTTCTGCTTTTTAAGGGAGTGTCAGATTGCTTTCTAAAGAGGTAGTACCATTTTTCAATCCCACCAGCAATGTAGGAGAGTTCCAATCTCTCCACAGCCTCTCCAACTTTTGTTGTTTTGTGTTTTTGGATCATGGTCAACCTTGTTGGGGTGAGATGGTATCTCATCGTAGTTTTGATTTGGATTTCTCTAATAGCTAATGATCATGAGCATTTCCTCACATGTCTTTTGGCTGCCTGGATGTCCTCTTTGGTGAAGTGTCTTTCCATCCCCTTTTCCCAATGCTTAATTGGGTTATTTACCTTTTTCTTGTTGATATTTTGCAGTACCTTGTAGATTATGGAGATCAGACATCGATCTGATATATAGTTGCCAAATATTCTTTCCCATTCTGTAGGTGGTCTTTTAACTTTTTTATAAAGTCTTCGGATGAGCAAAAGTGTTTGATTCTCAGCAGTTCCCATTTATCTATTTTCTCTTCTGTTGATCGTGCTTTGTCAGATTTTGAAATCTGCCTAACTGTGTATTAAATCTTCCATTGCTGACTCTCCTTTTTTTGTATGATCTTTATCATTTTAGATTTGATATTTAGATCATTTATCCAATTTGAGTTACTTTCTGTGTAAGGTGTAAGATATGGGTCTTGTTTCAATGTTTTGCAGATGGATATCCACTTATGCTAGCACCATTTGTCAGAGACTGTTTTTATCCCAGTTTATAATCTTAAGGCCTTGACAGGAGGATGGTGACATCTCTGGGGTGTCAACACTGTTCCATTGGTCTATTTTTGTACCAGTACCTGGCTATTTTGACCTGTGTGGCAGTGTAATAGGTTCCGAAGTCATGTAGTGAGAGCCCTTGTAGTGTGTTCTTCTTCTTCAGCAGTGCTTTGCTTATCCGCTGTTTCTTCCCTTTCCAAACAAAGTTGGTAATTTGTTTCTCCATCTCATTAAAAAAATGTCACAGGAATCTGTATTGGGATTGCATTGTATATATAGATCACATTGGTTAAATTAGGAATTTTCACCAAGTTAAGTCTTCCTATTCATGAGGAGGGTAGGTTTCTCCATTTATGTAATTCTCTACTAGTTTCTTGCAGTGAGGTTCTGTGGTTCTCTTTGTGTCTCTTATTTCTGTAGTTAGATTTATTCCTAAGTATTTTATCATCTTGGGGCTATAGTAATGGTGTTGATTTGGTGATTTCTCCTTGAATGATTTCTTTCTTGGTATAAAGCAAACCTACTGATTTACTTATGTCTGTCTTATATCCTGGCAATTTGCTGAACACTTCTATTTGAGTAGTTTACTTATAGATTCCTTAGAATTCTCTGCACATACATTCATATCACCTGCAAATAGGCAGATTGTACTTCTTTATTTCTTGGTCTTGGCTAATGGCTCTGGCTAGAACTTCTAGTATAATGTAGAATAGAAGTGGAAAGAGCGGGCATCCTTGCCTAGTACCTGTTCCCAAGGGGAGTTCTTTCAGTGTCTTTCCATTCAGGATGATGTAGATAGTTGGTTTTGCATAGATGCCCCTTTTTGTGTTAAGGAATTTGCCTTCTGTTCCTATTTTGCTGAGAGTTTTTAGCATGAATAGGTGTTGGACTTTGTCAAATGCCTTTGCTGCATCAATTGATAAGATCAGGTGATTCTTAGCTTTTGTGTTATTTATGTGGTTGATCACATTCTGATGTTGAACCAGTCTTGCATCCCTGGTATGGATCCAACTCAGTCATGATGAATTATTTTTTTGATATGTTGATGAATTCTATTGGGAAGGATTTTGTGGAAGATTTTTGCATCTAGGTTCATGACTGATGTTACTATGTAATTTTCCTTTTTTGTTGGATCTATCTTTGGCTTTTATATCAGGGTTATGCTGGCTTCACAGAAAGAATGTGGGAGTATTTCACCCTTTTCTGTGTTTTGAAATATTCTCAGCAGTATTGCAGGTAACTCTTCTCTAAAAGCTTGGTAGAATTCTGCAGTGAAGCCATCTGGGCCAGGGCTGTTTTGGTTAATAGTTTGGGGATGACTTTTTCAATCTCTTCCTTTGTGATGGGTTTGTCAAGTTGTTCTACTTCTTCTTATGATAATTTTGTTAGGTGATATGAATCTAAGCATTTGTGCTTTTTTTTTGTAGGTTTTCAAGTCTGTTAGAGTACACCCTTTTGCAGTATTTTGTTATGATACTTTTGATTTTAGTTGGCTCTGTTGTGACATCTTCCATTTCTCTTATTTGAGTTATTTGTTTCTTGTTGTGTTTTTCTTTAGTAAATTTAGCCAGTGCGACTCAAAGGCACTTGGCTTGGCTTTAAAAAAATCATCTTTTGGTCTTACCAAGATTTTCAGTTGTTTTTCTATTCTCTAATTTATTTAGTTCTGCTCTGATCTTTATGATCTGTTTTCTTCTGGTGCCTGAGAGGTTTCTCTCTTGTTCTCTTTCCACTTATTCAAGCTGTAGGATTAATTCTTTGGTTTGGGTCATTCCCTCCAGATGTGTGCATTTATAGAGGTATATTGACCTCCGAGCCCTGCTTTGACTGTATCCTATATGTCTAGGAGGATGTGTTTTCATTCTCATTTAATCCATAGCTTTTTTTATTTCATTGTTGATTACTTCTATAATCCATGGCTTTTTGAGCAAGGAGTTGTTCAGTCTCCATGAGTTTCAATTTCTGTGAATGATTTTTTTTGCTATTGGTTTGAAGTTTTATGGCTTTATTATCTGAGAAGGTGCTTTTCAATAATTCAGTGGTTTGGATTTTGTTGAGATTTGCTTTACGTCCTAACACGTGGTTTATTCTGGAAAATGTACCATGTGCACTGGAGAAGAAGCTGTAGTTATCTGTTGATGGATAAAAAGTTCTGTGTGTCAATGAGGTCTAATTGTCTAACTGTGGCAACAAAATCTTTTGTGTCTTTGTTGAGCTTTTTTCTAGAAGATCTGTCTAATACTGAAAGTGGAGTGCTGAAGTTTGTAACTATTATTATAGAATGATTTATCTCATTCTTCAATGTAATTAATGTTTGTTTGTTGTATTTACATGCTCTAGTATTAGGTGAATAAATGTTTAATATTCTTAATTCCTGCTTGTGTATTGAACCTTTCAGAAATAGTGACCATCTTTGTCCACAATGGTGGATTCTATATTAAAATTTACTTTATTTGAGTTTAGTATTACCACACCTACTCTTCTTTGTATATTGTTAGCTTGGTATACATTGTTCCATCCTTTAATTTTCCATTCCTTCATATCATTCAATCTACAGTGTGTTTCTTATACGCAACATATAGACGGGTCATGTCTTATGACCCAAGATGTCACTCATTGTCTTTTTACTGGAGTGTTCAGTAAGTTTAAACTCAGTGCAGTTATTGATAGGCATGTGTTTACTGCTGTCATTTTGATGTGTTTATTTTTGTGTTAGTGTTTTCTATGTTATAATTATTCTGTTCTGGGCCATTCTTCTTTATAGGTTGACTTTTCATCTTTTTCAGTGATGGTTTTGTGTTTGCTGAAACTCTTGTATTACATTTCTTGTTTAGATACGTTGCATTGTTATTATGCTTTGCGGCTTTCCTTATGATTCCTCTTAATAATCCAAGTTTAAACCCAATTTTAACTTTTGCATATCTTATCAAGTTCTTCTCCATCTGAAAGGACTATAAGAAGTGTAGTGTATCCCTCTTTTTAACGTGATGGTATCTAAGTTTTCATCTTATTATTACTGGCTCCCTTCTCTCAATATTATAGCTTTGAATGAATTTTGTGCATTCTCTAACTGAGTACGTTTCTGGATGTTGTGTCCTTCATTGCCTCCTTAAATGTATACTTCAAGAATTTATTTTGCATAAGCAAAGAGCTTCTTTCATTATTTCTTGTAGCTTTGGTTTGTTTTTTATAGTTCCTAAGCTTCTGTTTATCTGCAAGTGTTTTAATTTCATCTTCATATTTGAAAGACTGTTTTTACGGATATATAATGCTTACATAAAAGTTTTTCTCCTTCAAGGCTCTGAATGTGTCATTCTACTGCCTCCTTGTCGATATCGTTTCTGTCAATAAGTCAGACAAAAGTCAACAGGGTTTCCCTCTGAATGTTAACTTTGCTTTGAGTCTTGCTGCCTGTAAGAGTTTCCGCTTATGTTTCATGTTGTTAAGCTTGATTACAACATGTCTTTGTGTCTTTCTTTTGGGGTCTAATTTTTGTGGTGTTTGATACACATATTGGATATCTTTGGTGAGTTATTTCAAAATTTCAGGGAATTTTTCTGCCAGCAACTCCACAACGAAACTCCCTGTCTTGCAGCTATTCCTCCCTGTTCAGAAACTCCAATTAGTCGTAGATCACTCCTCTCGACAGAGTCTCACGTGTTTCTTAATGTTTCTTCATTTTTCTTATTTCTTTTCACTGATTTCTCTTCATAAATGCTAGAGCCAGTTGTTCTATCTTCAAGGTCACTAAGTCTGACTTTCAATTAATCAATTCTGCTCTTTTGGCTTTGAATTGAATGTCTAATTCTTTAATTTTGTTATTCATCTGTTGGATTTCAGAATGTTGATGTTCCATCAGTTCAAATAGCTTACTTAGTATTTCATTTTGCTCTGCTGCATTTTACTTAATCTCTAGGAGGGTTCTCTATATAATTCTTTTGTACTCAACCTCCGATAGTTTCAAAAAGCCTTTTTCATCTAGGAAATTTTTTGATTCTTTATTTTGGGTTATTCCTTAAATGCTTGGTGATTCTTTGTTACTTTCATGATACCTAGAACCTGTTTAGTTTCTCTAGTGTTTCATCAACAGTAGCTAAGGCATAGTTCTGATAATTGAGTTGGTCACTAGCCACCCTGTGTACTTTAGTGACTAGCCTCTGTGAATTCTCTGGGTGGCAGTTTCCACCTCTTGGCAGGCAAAGACATCACCCTATTTATGGAGTCACTGAGGGGCTATCATCTGACCTTACGATGTGGGTCAAGGAAGCCCTATACCCATCAGCAGGTATCTCTCCAGTCAGTCTTATTTCAAAAAGCTAAAAGCTAAGTGACAGATTCCAAAATTAGTGACACCATCAGGTGTGGTAGTCTCCTCCTTCTGGCTGACAGTGTAGGCACCTCTTTGGCCATGGATACTGAGCTGCAGCCGCCACCCTCTGGGCACTATCTGTAAGGCAACCCTGAGCCAGACGTAGCCTTTCTGCTGGAAAAGCCCTCTCTGATCTGACACTGCCTCCCAGGCTGGGAATTAGTCCCTGCTGAGGCCTCCAGTTTGGTAAGTCCACATCCAAGCCAAACAAGATGGCATCTCAGTCAAGCTTCCCCTCCTGCTGCAAGACAGCCAAGTGCATGGCAGAGATCTAAAAAAAGAGGGTGGAGGGGCTGTGGTGCCCTCAGTCCACAGCCAGTCTCTCAAAACATGGCTATTCCACACACTGTCTCTCCAATGCAGCAAATGCTGTTCATTTCAGTGCTGCAGCCCACTGTAGTTGCAGCTCATGCCTATCCTCCACCTACCGGCAAACAAAAGGAAAAAAAAGTTAAAAGCGCCAGTACCTTCAGTCCACACGAGCTGGCCATTCAACAAGAGCAGGGCTCAGCAAGAGTGAGGAAGTTTCCCACTTTGTCGCATGTAGATCATACAGACAGCCCTATGCCCTACTAGGGCTCGATGGATGTCCATAAAGCTGTGTTCAATTACCAATCCAGGTCTCAGATTTCAGACAGAATTAAGAAGATGTGTGTCTAGTCTGCCGTCTTAACTGTGCCCCCCTCCAGCTTCTTGCTTTCCAAAGAGGTTGTACATTTTGGAATCCAATCAGCAGTGTAGGACAGTTCCAATTTCTCCACAGCCTCTTCAGCATTTGTTGTTCTGTGTTTTCTTGGATCATGGGCAACTTTGCTGGTGTGAAATGTTATCTCTTTGTAGTTTTGATTTGATTTCTCTAATAGCTAATGATCATGAACATTTTCTCATGTGTCTTTTGGCTCCTTGAATGTCCTCTTGGATGAAGTGTCTGTCCATCTCCTTTGTCCATTACTTAACTGAGTTATTTACATTTTTCTTGCTGATACTTTACAGTACTTTGTAGATTATGTAGATCAGAGTCCAACATGTAGTTGTCAAATTCTTTTTCCCATTCTGTAGGTGGTCTTTTAATTCTTTAGTCTTTGAATGACCAAAAGTGTTTGATTCCTAATAATTTCCATTTATCTATTTTCTCTTCTGTTGATTGTGCTTTGCTTTCCAGATTTTGAAGACTAAACTGTAGATTAAAACTTCCATTGTTGATGCTATTTTTTTCTTGCATGACCTTTATTGTTTGGGGTTTTATATTTAGGTCTTCACTTGACAGCATTGAATTATCCAATTTGGGTTGATTTTTGTGTAAGGTGCAAGATATTGGTTTTGTTTTAATTTTTTGCAGATGGATATTCAATTTTTCCACTACCATTTCTTAAACAGACTGTTTTTACCCAGTTTACAATCTCAAGAACTTTGTTGAATATCAGCTATTCACGAGAGTATGGTGGCATTTCTAGGGCCTCAATCTCTTTCATTAGTCTCTACATCTATTTTTGCACCAGTGTCAGGCTGTTTTGACTACAGTAGTAGTGTAATAGGTTCTAAAGTCCAGTAGTGAGATGCCTCATAGTGTGTTCATCTTCTTCAGTAGTGCTTTGCTTATCCAGAGGTTTTTCCTTTTCCAAACAAAGTTGGTGATTTGTTTCTCCATCTCATTAAAAAACATCATTGGAATTTGTATTGGGATTGCATTGTATATGTAGATTGTTTTGGGTAAAATATACATTTTCATAATGTTAAGTCCTCCTATCCATGAGCAGGGTAGGTTTCTCCATCTATGTATGTCTCTCTTGGTTTCTTGTAGTAAGGTCTTATATTACTCTTTGTGTAAGTGTCTTAGTTCTCTAGTTAGATTTATTCCTGGCTGTTTTATTTTGGGGAGGCTATAGTAAATTGCATTGATTCAGTTATTTCTTCTTTGGTGATCTTTTTTTGGTATAAAGGAATCCTACTGATTTACTTATGCTTATCTTATATCCTGATACTTTTCTATTATTTTCAGTAGTTTACTTATGGATTCTTTAGTATTCTCTGTATATACAATCATATCATCTGTAAAATGGGAGATTTTTTACTTCTTTGTTGCCAGTGTATATACTCTTTATTTCTTGGTCTTATCTAATTGCTCTGGGTAGAGCCTCTAGTACAATTTTGAATGGAAGTGATGAGAGTGGGCATCCTTGTTTAGATTCCATTCTGAAGGGGAATTCTTTCAGTCTCTCTCCATTCGGGATTATGTAGGCAGACGGTTTTGCATAGATGGCCCTTATTGCACTGAGGAATTTCCCTTTTATTGCTATTTTGATGAGAGGTTTTTAGTGAATTGGTGTTGGACTTTGTCAAATGCCTTTTCTGCATCAATTGGCCAGACCACATGATTCTTATCTTTTGTGTTATTTATGTGGTTGACCACATTAATTATTTTTCTGAAGTTGAACCAGACTTGCATCCCTGATACGAATCCAACTTGGTCATGATTAATTATTTTTTGATGTGTTGTTGAATTCTGTTGGCAAGGATTTTGCTGAAGATTTTTACATCCAGGTTCATGAGTGATATTGGTCTGTAATTTTCCTTTTTGTGAGACCTTTCCCTGGCTTTGACATCAGGTATATGCTGGCTTCATAGAATGAATTTGGGAGTATTCCATCCCTTCCTATGTTGTGAAATAATCTTAGTAGTACTAGAGTTAACTCTTCTTTAAAAGCTTGGTAGAAGTCTCTGATGAAGCTATCTGGTCCAGGACTTTTTTTGGTTGAAATTTTTTGGATACCTTTTTGAATCTTTTCTTTTGTGATGAGTTTAGTAAGTTGATCTACTTCTACTTGTGATAATTTTGGTAGCTGATATGAGTCTAGAAACTTGTCCATTTCCTGAAATCTGTTAGAGTACAGTCTTTCACGATATTCTGTTATGATCCTTTTGATTTCAGCTGGGTTTGTTGTAACATCTTCCATCTCATTTCTTATTCAAGTTATCTGTTTCCTCTCCGTTTTTTTTTCCTTATAAGGTTAGCCAATGTTTTTCAGTTCTGTTGACCTTTAACAAAAAAAAACAAAAGCTTTTGGTTTTGTTAAGTTATTCAGTTGTTCTTCTATTCTCGAATTCATTTAGTTCTGCCCTCATCTTTATGATGTTTTCTTCTTGTGCCCAAGGGGTTCCTCTGTTGTTCTCTTTCTATTTTTTCAAACTGTAGGATTAATTCTTCAGTTTGGATCCTTTCCTCTTTCCAGATGTGTGCATTTATAGAGATACACTGACCTCCGAGCACTGCTTTTGCTGTATCCCACAGGTTCTGGTAGGATGTATTTTTATTTTCATTTCGTTCAATAAATTTCTTTATTTTGTCCTTGATTTCTTTTACAACCCAGGGATTTTTGAGCAAGGTTTTGTTCAGTTTCCATGAATTCGAATTTCTATCTATGCTTTTTCTGCTATTGATTTCAACTTCCATGGATTTATGGCCTGAGAAGATGCTTTGCATTAATTCAATGGTTTGGAATTTGTTAAGATTTGCTTTATGTCCTAACACATAGTTTCTTCTGGAAAATGTTCCATATGCACTGGAGAAGATGTACTTATTTTTTGATGGATAAAAAGTTCTGTATATGTCAATGAAGTTCAGTGGTTAACTGTCGCAATAGTGTCTTCTGTTTCTTTACTGAGCTGTTTCCTGGATGATCTGTCCATTACTGAAAGTGGAGTCTTGAAGTCTCCCATTATTATTGTGAAGTGATCAATGTCATTTTTCAATATAGTTTGTTCCATGTATTTAGATGCTCTGACATTGGTTGCATAAATATTTAATATTTTTAAGTCCTGCTTGTGTATTGAACCTTTCAGCAATAAATAGTGACCAACTTTGTCCACTATGGTGGATTTACATTAAAATCTATTTTATCTCAGAGTAGTATTGGCACACCTTCTGTTCTTTGTTTGTTGTCAGTTTGGTATATATTATTCTATCCTTTAATTTTCAGTTTGTTCACACCTTTAAGTCTAAGGTGAGTTTCTTGTAAGCAACATATAGATGGGTCTTGAATTTTGCCTTTTGATTCAGGATGTCACTTGTTGTCTCTTTATTGGAGCATTCATTCCGTTTACATTCAGGGTAATTATTGACAGGTATGTATTTAGTATCGTCATTGTGACGTGTTTATTTTTGTGTTGGTGTTTTCTATGCTGTGATTTATGTTCTTTTCTCAGTCAATCTTCTTTGTGGGTTGACTTTCATCTCTTTTAGTGTTGGTTCTGTGCTTGTTGAGACTTCTGTATTACATTTCTTGTTTTGATACATTGCATTGCTATTGTGCTTTGTAGCTAGCACTATAGTCCCCCTTAATAATCTATGCTTAAACCAAATTTTAACTTCTGCATATCTTTTTAACTTCTTCTCCATCTGAAAGGACTATGACTATTGTAATACATCCCTCTTTTCAGTGTTATGGTGTCGCAGTTTTCATGATATGATCACTAATGCCCTTCTTTTAATATTGTAGCTTTGATTGAGCTTTGTGGCTTCCCTAACTGAGTAGGTTTCTGGATGCTGTGTTCTGTATTGCCTCCTTAACTATATACTTAACAGTTTTGTTTTTCTAAATAAAGAGCTTCTTTCAGTAGTTCTTGTCATTTTGGTTTGGTTTTTACAAAGTCCTAAGTTTCTGTTTATCTGCAAATTTCTTAATTTCATCTTCATATTTGATAGGCAATTTTGCAGGGTATATAATTCTTGGTTGGAACTTTTCCTCTATCAAGCCTTTCAATGTGTCATCCCACTGCCTCCTTGCCAGCATTGTTTCTTCTGAGAACTTAGATGAAATCCTACAGAGTTTCCTCTGAATGTTAACTTTTCTTTTAGCCTCACTGTCTTTAAGAGTATATATGTTTCATTTTGTTAAGCTTGATTATAATACACTTCAGAGTCTTTCTTTTGGTGTCTAATTTTTGTGGTGTTTGATACATGCCTTGGATATCTATGTTTTCTTTTTTCATAATTTCAGGGAAGTTTTCTGTTAGCAACTCAACAACAGTACTGTCTGTATTTTCAGTTATCCCTCGCTGTTCAGGAAATCCAATTAATTGTAGATTATTCCTCTTAATAGAGCTCCACATGTTTCTTCATTTTTCTGATTTCTTTTCTCTGATTTCTCCTCATGAATGCTGATGTCAGTTGCTTTACCCTCAAGGTTACTATGTCTGACTTTGATCTCCTCAGTTCTGCTCTTTTGGCTTTGCTGTAGTTTTGTTAGTGACCTGCTGGATTTCAGATCATTGTTTTTCTATCAGTTCAAAAAGTTTGCTTAATTTTTCATTTTATTTTGCTGCATTTTATTTAATCTCTGAGAGGGCACTATAGAATTCTTTTGTATTTGACCTCTTCAGAAAGGCTTCTTCATCTGGGAACATTTTTTGGTTCTTTATTTGGGAGTTTTCTGGAGCCACAGTGGACTTTTTTTTTTAATGGTTAGGAATGGTTTGTTGCCTTTGGGCCATCTAGAAGCTCCGGTGCTACCTCAGTAGGAACTGAGGTGTAAGCTATTGGTCACCAACCATCTCTGTGTACTCCAATGACTGGCCCAGTAGATGCCCTGGGGTGGCAGGCTCTGCCTCCTGTCTGGCAAAGATGGCACACTACTTATGAAGTCACTGGGGTCCCATCAACCAAGCCTATGATATGGGTCAGTAAAGGCTGGAAGAGATGCTATGAGGCCACTCTGCAGTTATTTTTCTAGACAGTCTTATTTTAAGAAGCTGTGAGTTGTCTGACAGTTCCCCAAATCAGTCAGGCCATCAGGTGTGGCAGGCTCACCTTCTGGCTGTCAACAGAAGCACCCCTTTGGCCATCCCCAGATGCTATGACATAGTTCAGTTAGGGAATGGTTACAGTCTTGGTGCCATCCTCAGCCAGCCCACTCCTGTAAGATAACACTGTCCTATAGAGCCTCTCTGCTGAAAAAGTGCTTTCCAGACTGGCACTGCTCCTCAGCTTGGAAATTAACTCCTGTTGAGGCCTCTGGTTGGGTGACTCTGTCTCTCAGTCAGTCAAGTTGATGTCCTCACTGAGCTGCCCTTCCTTCCCTGAAACCAGAGGTTCAACAGTGCATCTCAGAAAAGAGAATGTGAAGGGGAAGTGGTGCCCTCAGTCAGCAACTGGGCTTTCAAAATGTGGCTATCCCATGTATTGTCTCTCTGCTGTGATATACGCTATTTACTCTAGCACTGCAGTTCAACGTGTTTGCAGACTCATGCCTATCCCCCACTTCCTGGGTAACAAAGCTGGTGTCAGTACCTGCAGTCCACACAAGCAATGAATTAGCAGGAGAAGCAGTCAGTGTGTGCTGGCTCATCAGGGAGAGGTAGCTTCCCATTTAGTGGCAAGTAGTCCAACCTGACCACCCTGTTCTGTATCCTTGGGCTCCTTGTGTGTCCAGAGTGCTCTGTTCAACTATTAATTCAAACCTTAATTCTTAGAGGGAAATTGAGGAGATGTGTATCTACTCTGTCATCTTGGCCTTGCCCCTCTGGAATGTATTCTTAAATAGTGGCTGATATACATGATTTCTTACCTTGTTTCCCTCCCACTACAATTCCTGCTCATGATTCACGGTACTGTATCATCTGTGTTTTAGGATAGATCAGAGATAAGATCACAGAGGAATAATGGTTTGCTTCCGGTTTTGTGTCCAAAAGCATACAAAACTCAAAGGATAGAAAAAGTGTTTGAGAACTCATCATGAATAAGCACATCTTTCCTGGTTTCTTGGTGGGTAATAGAGAGAGGAGTCAGCATGCTTTGGTATACATCACATGTTATAGGCTGTATGATAAAGAAGAAGTGACTATACTTTCTTTTTCTTTCTATGAGGCCAAGGAATTATGTGACCCTCCTAGTGACTTCTGTGTTCAAGAGGGATTATGTCAAATTGAAAGTTTCCTTGGATGTAGAACTGCCAGTGTCATGTAAGGAGTAAGGTGAGATCTTAGAAAGCACCACAGTGTCCTTTATACAACAGTATCCATGAGATGGAAACCCTGGTGTCATAGTGGTTAAGTGCTATGACTGCTAACCAAAATGTCAGCAGTTCAAGTCCACCATAAAGTTCTTGGATATTCTACAGGGCAGTTGGGCTCTATCCTATAGGGCCATTATGAGTTGGAGTCAACTTGACTGCAGTGGGTTTGGTTTTTTGGTTGATCCATGAGAGACGCGGGGTGACATCAAAGTGTACATTCATACTGAAGTAGCAGTACCACCTTGTGGGTGACTTGATAACGATAGTGGCCAGGCAAGAATCCACCATGGAATCTGGAGCTAAAATAACAGGCAGTCCTCTAACTCCATCTTCTCACAAACACATATAGAAATGACAGAAGACAATATTGATTGTTGGGAAAAAAAGCAAGAAAAACACTAAGAATAATGACAAAAAGAAATACTGAGAATGTATGTATTTAGAAAGAAAGTCTTCAGGTTGCATGTGGGATGGTACTGGCAGAGGCTGCAGCATGGGTCAGCTACATCATTTGTGAACTCAGTCTGACAGTCACCATAAAGGGCAAATTAAGGCAGATTAAAAGGTAGGCTGGGATATGATTTGATGAACAAAGATGTGAACCACATGTTCTTACTCTACTTTCCACTCCACTGTAGTGGTGGATGGGAAGTCATTGCAGTTGAGTTGATTATGACCCATAGCAGCCCAATATGACAGAACAGACTTGCCTCATAGACTATCCAAGGAACACCTGGTAGATCTGAACTACTGATCTTTTGGGTAGCAACCATATCTCTTAATCACTATGACAAGAGGATTTCCTCCAGTGGGGAAGAGTTCCTTTTATCTGAGACTAACATTTCATCAGGCAGAGAAACATGCAACTACTATGGTTGTGTTAAATACTACAGAGCCAAAGCAAAGTGTGCTGTGAGAGCAAATATTGGAGGACTTGATGTATCCTGGGGGAAGGATATCAGGGAACTTGTCAGAGCTACAAAATCAGACTGTCAGCTGAAGATACTTGGGCTGGAGAAGAGAAGGGAAAGAGATGATAAATGAAGGAAGTAGCATATGCAAAAATGTGTAAACTTAGAGCATGGAATGGTGCACATAAATGCTGAAACAAAGTCAGTGAGCAAAGGGAAAAGAGTGTAAATGAAGCTGGGATCTAGGGAACAGACTCTGTCTCACTTCCATCTATACCTTCTAGTTGCTTGTCAGCTCTCTCTCACCACACCAGGACTAACCTGACAACAATAACCCACTTGAAGATAGAAGCATATCATGAATGCATGCCAGTTAGAAAGGAATCATAATTCAATAGAATTTCAAAGTAGACCCTTGATAAAAGGTTGGGGATTAAGTTAAATAATGTAATTGGACTGAGTTTGGAGTAAGACCAAAAACAAATTTCAGGTTCTGATCATTCTTTGAAAACACTGATAATGTAGCTGTTAATTGCTATGGCTGTAAATTAAAAGGTTGGCAGTTTGAATCCACCAGGCACTCCTTGTAAACTCTAGATGGCAGTTCTACTCTGTCCCATAAAACCAAAAAAACAAACCCATTGCCACTGAGTCAATTTTGACTCATAGGATAGAGTAAAACTCTACAATAGAGATTCCAAGGAGTGCCTGGTGGATTTGAACTGCAGACCTTTTGTTTAGCAACTATAGCACTTAACCACTAGGCAACCAGGGTTTCCTCTCTGTCCTCTAGGGTTGCTAATTACAGTGTCAGGGCTCACAAACAATGGAAATAGGAAGATGCTACCTTGGACAGGAAACTTCTGGATGTGGTTACTGGAGGTATCACAGGCATCTGAATTCGGCTTTCAGTTGCAGATGTGCTTCCGGTCTTTATAATACGTGCATGCTGACTTTGCTTTTGGAGGAGCTTTGTCCTTTTGGGTTCAGAAATTTGGGTGAATATATGTTGGCTTTTAACAGGAGGTAAAGCAGGGTAGAGTGCTTTTCTCTCTTCTTTTTCTTTAAGGATACCATCTCCGCTGTCAGTTTTCTATGGAATAATAGCACAATGTCAGACACTGAAACCTCCTGTCCTACATTCTTCATGGTCAGCACTACAACCTCCTCCAAGAAACTTGTCAGAAACTCAGCCCCTTGTAAGTGTAATTCTACGAGTTTTGAATAGAAGTCTAGGCATAGACCTGCTGAGACCTTGCCTAAACCCGCCATACCAAGCACAACTTGTGGGAATGCATTTTTAGTGTTTTGATTTTTTTTGTTTGTTTTTGGTAAATAACTTTGACGTACTTGTGAACTTTTGTTGTGTTAAGCCATTTTCACTAAGCTACTGCCTAAATGGATGCTTATCAAGTACTCTTTAGTCTCAATTAAAAAATCCCCATCTCCTTTCCTGCATGTGTTCTGAAATGCATTGTGTTAGAAATCAGTCAAAGCTAAGATTCCAGAAGGAGGACACTGTTATCACTGTGTTCCTCATTAAATGACATGATGCTTCCAAATTCTCAGAGATATTTAGGATGGTTCATTTTCATCTCAGCCAGTTATCACTACCTATATTTGTACGCAGTTGTGTAAGCCAGGGAGGAGAGTGTCCCTGAAATAATACAACCTATGTTCAATTTTAACAACAGAAGCCCATTTCTAACATTTACCCTAAGACAGTAATTTATCACAGTAATTGCACTTCTGATATCTGGAATCCAACTATAAAGTGCCACTTGCTAATGTAGTAGTAGGTGCTAAAGCTACTTGTAGTACCTGCACCTGAAGTGTTAGCTCCTTACTAGAGCAACATCTGACCCCTTTTGGCCATTTTAGTTCTCATTAAAAGCATTCCAGCACCTGGGCATGGAAACAATGTAAATACACATGCTGTCTGTTTTGAAATTTTTCAAATTACCTCTCATAAATGATACTACCTGCCCTACCAGTGTGGAACAACAAAAGGATCCGTACTGCTCAAATTCTGTAATTTAAAAAGGATGTATCTCATTCTCGGTGTATGTATGACATTATAAAAGAATTCTTACCTTGGTAGACATCATTTTTCACATGTGTGGTGGTATTGGTAGGATTTTCATAGCAGTTATATAGAATAAATGAGATTGTGTCCAAAAAGTACAAAGGTTTAGAATCTTGCACAGAGTCACTATGTCTAATACAGATTTTTGTGTTTTCCGCATTCAGGAGAAGTATCAGATATTGCTAATGGGAGCCCCCAAACACATCTTTGTGAACGTATATTAGAAAAGATGCTTATCCATTCAATTTTGTCAAAGGCAGTTAAAAACATCTAATTGACAGGCCTTTCTTGATGTATCAGATTTTCAAATGAGAGTTAAAGCAAACACTTCTGACACAACAGACCTATTCGAATACCTAAAACATAATCTTTTGTTGGATAGTATTCTCACATAGTGACTCATTTTTGTCATTTCTAGAAGCATTTCCTTTCCAGTACCATTCCTCTTTATGATTCATGTCAGAGTATCATCTGTTTAGTATGAGATATCTGAGAGAAGATCACAAGTGGTAATGATGGCCAGCTTCTGGTTTTGTGTCCCTGAGCATAGAAGAACCTAGCCATGGTAAAGATCTTTGAGAGCTCATGAAAACTGAGCAAGCCTTTTCTGGTCGTGTGATAGGTTAGGAATGTTTTGGTAGACCTTATTTGGTAGAGGCTGTATGTCAAAGAAGAAATGGCTATACTTTATTTTTTGCTGTACGAAATCTAAAGTTTTGTAACTCTTCTGTTGATTCCCCTGTTCAAGAGGGATTCATCACACTGAATGTTTCCTTGGCCGTAGAAATGCATATTTTGCATATGTATGGAGATGGGAATTAGGGAGTGGCAAAGGATCCATTTCAGCCTAATATTAATCAGAGAAGCAGGGTGACACCAAAATGTTCATTCACACCGAAGCAGAAGTACGGCCTTGTAGCTGAGGTGGTTGTGAGTAGACGAGGCCCTACTATGGATCCAGCACCAAAATAACAATCACAGGCTTTTAACTTCACTTTCCATAAACACAAAGAGGAATATGGATTTTTGCAACAAAAAAGAACTACAACACTAAAAGTAACAAAGAAGAACCACCACCACAAACAACAAAAATCCCCAAAGCACAAAACTAACAGAGTAGCATATATGAAAATACCTAATCTTGGAAGGAGTGTGGAATGGTAAACATTTAACTCCTGAAATAAAGTCTTCAAGCAAAGGGAAAAGGGCGGAAATGAAACTGGGATGTAGGGGCCAAATTCCCTCATACATCGCCTCTAATCATTTACCTACTGCCAGCACTCTTTCACTACCTTAGGACTAACCAAAGACAAGAACCCTCGTGAATGCATGCCCTTAGGAAAGGAATCAGAATCCAGTAGAATCTAAAGTAGAAACTTCATCAGTGGTTGGGGTTTAAATTAAATAAATGTATCAACATGACAATTAGATGGAAAATGATTCACAGAATTGGGTCATCTCTTGAATCATAGTGCATGGAGCCATCGGGAGTGGGATGGGAAGGTGGTACCTTGGATGCAAAACTGCTGGACTCAGATAACGGAGGCATCACAGGTTGCTGAGTTTGGCTTTCAGCTGGTGATGTGCTATTTTTCCGTAAGATAAGTGCATGCTCAGTCTGCTCTTGAGGGAGCTTCACGCTTTTGGATTCAGAAGTTTGGGTGAACATGTGCTGGCTTTTAATATGAGATGAAGGAGGGCATACCGTTTTTCCTGCTCCTTTTTCTTTAAGCATACTGTCCCCTCTGTCAATTTTCTGTGGAATAATAGCACAAATTTAGACACTTCAACCACTTCCCTGGCATCCAGTTCAGGCAGCGTTACAATATACACCTACAAAATGTCATTCTATGGTCAATAAAATTGCACTGGCATTGAAAAGAAACTTGCTCCTATAACTGGCCTCTTTTCTGAAGGTCACCTGGTGAAGTACAAATTATATGTAGATTTTTGTATGCTCTATTCTTCTTTTTAAAATTTCTGGTAAATAACCTTACCAGCTTCTAAGGAAGGTAAACATCAGGACAGATAGACAATTTTGTTGGCTATTGTAAGTAGGCCTTTTTCAACAAGAAACTGACATGAGAAACTCATGTCTCCTTTCTCATGTGTTCTGATCACCATCACGCTGGAATTCATTCTGTTTAAGCCCCAATTCCAGAGGCATGACACTGTTATTGCTGTAGTCCATATCAGGTAGCAAGATGCTTCTAGATTCTCAAAAGTATTTAGGCATATTCATTTTTGCCCCAGGTAATTACTATAACCTGGGTTTATATTCATTATTTAAGCAAGGTAAGGGAGTGTCTCTAAAATAATATAAACTAACAACATTCAATTTTAGTAATAGAAGCCTGTATCTATCATTTACCCTACTAGAATAATTTGCCACAATATTTACCACTTCTGACATTTTGAAATCCAGAATAGTGCCACTTCTATATAGAGTGGTGGATGTTAGAGCTGTTAGCACTATCTGTACCTAAAGTGTGAGTTCTTCACTAGGCAATAGCTGACCACAACCTGCCATTTTATTCTTCGCTAAAAGTCTTCCAGTGCCTAGGCCAAGGTAAAAGAAAATCTAACACATAACACTATTTCTGCTGAATTTTATCAAAATACATTGCAAACATTGTACCATCCACCATCCCACCACGGAATAACAAAAGGAAGTTTACCACTCAGATTCCAAAGTTCCAAAAAATTGAGCCTCACTCTTGGGGTCTTTGTGATATTATAGAAGAATTTTTACCTGATGCACCTCAGTTTTCACAGATGTGCTGGGATTGACAATGGTGTTTTCACGAGTGTTTTGTAAAATGCATAAGACTGTGTACAAAAAGAGCAAAGGTTTTAGAGTCCTACACAGGGTAAATGTTCAGTAAGTGGAATTCTCATGTTGTGTGACTCACTTTACCATGTCTAATAAGGTTTTGTATGCCTTTTGCATTCAGCAGATATTTAATGCTTTGCACAGATATTGCTAAAAGGAACCCCATAAAGATGTTGTATTGGATGTACTTTGAAGAAGATTCTCCATTCAAATCGGTCAAAAGAAGTAATGTCTTGACGGAATTATCTTAATGTGTCAATTTCACGAATGAGTTAAATAAAAGTCTCCCAACACAACACAGTCTGAGTGACCAAAACAATCTTTTCTTGTATAATATTTTCAAGGAATGATTGAGATTTGTAATTCCTTGCAGTGGTTCCTTCCTACCTCCTGTTCATGATTCCTGCCACCATGTTGTCTGTGTTTTAGGAGAGACCTGAGAGAAGATAACAAAGTTAATAATGGTTGGCTTCTAGTTTTGTGTCCAGGAACATAAAGAACCCAAGAGATAGAAAAGGCCTTTGTAAAAACTCATAGTGACTGGGCAAGGCTTTCTAGGTTGTATGGTGCATCACAGAGAGAGGGGTCAGGAATGCTTTAGTTGACCTTGTGTGATAGAGGCTGGATAATGAAGAAGAAATGGCTATACTTTCTTTTTATCTCTATAAAGCCAAGTATTTGTTGAGCTTCCCAGTGATTCCAGCGTTCAAAAAGGTTTTCGTTACATTGAATGTTTCCTTGCATATAGAAATGTCTGTGTCATGTGTAAGGAGGTAGAACCCTAGGAATCATTACAAAATCCCTTTTGAAGCAGTATCCATGAGAGAAGTGGGGTAATACTAAAAGCTCATTCATATTGAAGTAGTAGCACCACTGTGTAGATAGAATCTACTACCAAAAGAACAAACTGTCACAGTCTTCTAGTACCAATTTCTGAGACATACTTATGGCAACACAAAGGGCGCTGTGGATTCTTGCAACAAAAGGAAACTAGTATACTAAGAACATCAACAAAAGGAGCCAAAAAGAAATGCTGAGAACTCTTGTATTCAGAAACATAGTGTTAAACTGATTTGTGTGGGATAGCAGTGTAGGAGCTGTAGCATGGATCTTCTGTGCCATTACAGGCTACAGTTTGAGTGACAGACTATAGTAGATAACAACTTGGACCTTCTCTTGAATTTCTCTGCCAATTTAACTAAAAAATTTAGTCACATGAGCTCTGTATGCCACTCAGCATGAGGGGTAAATCACCACAGAGCAAAAGGGAGGCTGGGATAAGACTTGGTGAACAAATATTTGAACTATTTTCTGTACCTTGGCTTTCTGCTCTCCTGGGAAATAGTTCCATTTATCTGAGCTTAATTTCAAACAGGATAGAGAAACATGCCATTATTACAGTTGGAATAAATATTATAAATCCAAAGTAAAGTGTACACTGAGAGCAAATATAGAAGGACTTGATACATTCCAGGAGTAGGTATCAGGGGAACATGCCAGAGCCACATAGTCTGGTAGCTAAAAAGGCTTAAGCCAGAGAAGAGACAGGAGAAAGGAATCTCAAACTAAGGGAATGGCATATGTCAAAAGACTTAGTCTTGGGAAACATATAATGGGTAACATAAATCCTGAAGTAACATGAGTGAGAGAAGGGTAAGGGCAGAAACGAAAATCAGATGTATAGCACCAGCTCTCTTCTCATATCCATCTCTATCTGTCTAGCTATGCCAGTACCCTCCCTCTAGGCCAGGACTAACCCAAAACAATAACCCTCTTAAAGACTGCAAGTACATCATGAACAAATACCAATGGGATTCAGAATTCAGTAGGATCTCAAAGTAGATCGTTAATTAATGGTTCAAGAAAAACAATTCCCATCAAGTCAATTCTAACTTGTAGAGACTCTACAGGACAGTAAGACTGCCTCATAGAGTTTCCAAAAACAGCCTGGTAGATTCAAACTGCCAACCTTTTGGTTAGCAGCCCCAGCACTTAACCAGTACACCACTGGAGTTCCCAAATGGGTGGAGAATAAAAATAAAGTAATCGTGTAAAGTTGGAAATCAGGTGCAAAACAATGTACAGATTCTGACCACCCCATCTGATCACAAGGAATGGAAATAGTAAAATCATACCTCGGTTTCAAAACTTCTAGATGCAAATTCTGATGGCATCACAGGTATCTGAGTTTGACTTTCTTCTGGAGATATGCTGCTTTTCCCCAAGATATGTGCATACTGATTTTGCTTTTTGAAAAAAAAACTATCATTCTCTGGTCATTTCAGTTTTGCTGACCTTAAGTAGACATCTGACACATCACCTGTTGCCACTATGTCTAAGTCTAACTAGTCAAACAAAACTCAAAGGTAGTTTTATAGTTTATTGTTGTTGTTTGTTTTTTCTAAGTAAACTTGCTAGATTACAAGCAAGGCAAACCACAGGACAACATAAATCACACTTGACTGAATAAACTTTTTCTCCAAGAAGCTACCTAAATGAATGTTTATAAAGTGTTCTCCAGGCTCCATTCAGAAACCCAATAGTCTTCCTTCTGTGTGTTCTGATCAGCATCATTCCACAAATCATTCAGTCAAACACAATTCCAAAGGCAGGATATTGATATCGCTGTAGTCTGCATCACATAGTAGGGATCCTTGAAACTATGAGTCATACTAGGACTATTCACTTTCACCATGGACAATAACCATTACCTTGATTTATACACACTGGAGGGAGTGTCTCAAAATAATACAAATGCTCACACTTGGTAACTCAGCCTAAACCCACCTAGAAAGGCCCAACTCAGGGGAAGTTTTGTGTGTGTGTGTGTGTGTGTGTTTTCTTTTTTTAATGTGATTGAATGAAAGTGTACCATCCAGTTTAAATTTGCATGCCCCCCTATCTGCAATTACTTCTACACTCCTTGCCAGATGACAGCACACTCCTTCTTTCCATTCCATACATGTCACATTCTCTTAACAGTTTTGTGTCCCCTCCTTTCTACTCCCTTCTAGTAAGAGGCCAGGAGGATGACATCCTATAGAGGCACAGAAGCATAAAGTCCACAATGTGTCCCCAAGTCCAATCCATTCCTGTCCAAAAAGTTGACCTCAGTAAAGTTTTAGGAGCGGGGCAGCATCAGGTCTAGGGCCCATGCTCCCGGGGAATCTCCCAGGCTTTTGGACCACCAGTTGCAGTCTTTTAGTAGAATTCTTAGGGTGCACACCTTTTGTTCTCAGGTCACCACTGCGACTAAACATTGCGAGCCCATCACGGCTGTCACTGGTGATGGCTGGGCACTATCTAATTCTTGTGGTCACATGTTGATATAGTGACCCACTCACATGGGTCTTTCCGTCTCCCAGGTTCTTTTTTCCTCATGTCTTTGTTATCCTTGGTGATCGTCTGTTCAAACTCAGTTGAGAACATTTGATGAACCTAAGATGGCAGCTTCATAGCTTTTAAGATCCCAGATGCCACTCACCAATATAGGGCCCAGAAGACTCTCTTACCAATACGCTAGTTACGCCATTTGGCCTATATGTCCCCTGAGAACATGATCTCTGGACTCTGGCCCCTGTTACTGCAGTATTGGGTTAAGATTGGAAGAGTTTTCAGGTTATGTTAAAGTTCATTTAAATTGATCTTCTTTCTAATGTATGCTGTCACTCATTTCACTCAACTGAATTTCTATCAATTATCTAATCTATAACCAGCCCACTCCCTCCTTCCTTTCCCTCCCTTGTAGCTGTCAAAGAGTCTTTCTTTCTGTACATGAGTCTCTTTTTAAGTGCTTATAGTATGGGTCTTACACAACATGTGCCCTTGTGCTACTGACTAATTTCACTCAACTTAATGTCTTCCAATTGAAACCAGCTTTTGAGATGCTTCCTAAAATGATCATTGTTCTTTATCATTGCATAGTGTTCCATTGAGTATATAAACCATAATTTATGTATTCATTCATCTGTTGTTGGGCACCTGCATTCATTCCATCTTTTTGCTACTGTGGACTGTGTGGCAATAAACATTCATGGGCATGTATCTGTTCGTGTGACTGCCCTTGATTCTGTAGGATATATCCCCAAGCAGTGGGATTATGGGTCAAATGGTATATCTGCTTTCAGCTTTTTAAGGAAGTGCCAGATTGCTTTCCAAAGAGGTTGTACCATTTTTCAATCCTACCAGCAGTGTAGGGGAGTTCCAATTTCTCCACAGCCTCTCCGGCAATTGTTGTTTGGTTGTTTTGTGTTTTTTGGAACATGGCCAACCTTGTTGGGGTGAGATGGTACCTCATCATCATTTTGATTTAGATTTCTTTAATAGCTAACAATCCTGAGTATTTCCTCATGTGTCTTTTGGCTGCCTGGATATCCTTTTTAGAGAAGTGTCTATCCATCTCCTTTGCCCTATGCTTAATTGGTTTATTTAGCATTTTCTTGTTAATGTTTTGCAGTACCTTGTAGATTATGGAGATTAGACATTGGCCTCACATATAGTTGCCATATATTTTTCCCATTCTATAAGTTGTCTTTTAATTCATTTGATAAAGTATTTGGTGGAGCAAAAGTGTTTGATTCTTAGTTCCCATTTATCTATTTTCTCTTCTGTTGATTATGCTTTGTCAGATTTTGAAGTCTAGGCTATGTATTAAAACTTCCATTGTTGATCTTATTTTTTCTTACGTGATCCTTATTGCTAGGTTGGATATTTAGGTTTTTTATCCATTTTGAATTGGTTTTTGTGTAATGCATGAGATATGGGTCTTGTTTCAACTTTTGCCAGAGGCATATCACATTTTGCCAGCACCATTTGTTAAACAGACTGTTTTCACCCCAGTTTATAATCTTAGGGCCTTTGTCAAATATCAACAGTTCATAGGAGGACGGTGACATCTCTGGGGTGTCAACTCTGTTCTATTGGTCTAAATGTCTCTTTTGGTAACAACACCAGGCTGTTTTGACTACTGTGGCAGTGTAACAGATTCTAAAGTCGTGTAGTGAGAACCCTCCTAGTGTGTTTGTCTTCTTCAGTAGGGTTTGCTTATCTGGGGTTTCCTCTCTTTCTAAACAAAGCTGGTGATTTATTTGTCCATCTCATTATAAAATGTCACTGGAATTTGTGTTGGGATTGCATTGTATATGTAGATCCCTTTGAGTAAAATAGATATTTTCACAATATTATGTCTTCCTGTCCATGAGCAGAGTAGGCTTCTACATTGAGGGAAGTCTCTCTTAATTTCTTGCAGTAAGGTCTTGTAGTTCTCTTTGTATAGTCCCTTATTTCTCTGGTTAGATTTATTCCTAGGTATTTTATCTTCTTGAGGGCTATAGTAAATGGTATTGATTTGATAACTTCTTCTTGAATGATCTCTTTGTTAGTACAAAGGAATTCTGCTATTTTACTTATGTTTACCGTGTATCCTGATACTTCGCTAAACTCTTCTATTAATTTGAATCCCTCTTAGGGATTCTTTAGGATTCTGTGCATATACAATCATATCACCTGCAAATAGGGAGAGTTTTACTTCTTTGCTGATGCAGATGCCCTTTATTTCTTTGTCTTGTTTAATTGCTCTGGCCTGAACTTCTAGTACAATGGTGAATAGGAGAGGTGAAAGAATTCATCCTTGTCTAGTTCCCATTATCAAGGAGAATTCTTTCAGTCTCTCTCTATTTAGGATGATGTAGGTGATTGGCTTTGCGTAGATGGCTCTTACTGCATTCAGGAATTTGCCTTCTATTTCTATGTTCCTGGGATTTTTAGAACGAATTGGTTCTGGACTTTGTCAAATGCTTTTTCTTCATCAACTAATAAGATCTAGTGATTCTTGTCTTTTGTGTTGTCTATCTGGTTGATCACATTAATTGTTTTTCTGATGTTGAACTAGTCTTGCATCCCAGGTATGAATCCAATGTTGTCATGATGAATTGTTTTTTGATATGTTATTGCATTCTATTGTCAAGAATTTTGTTGAAGATGTTTGCATCTAGATTCATGAGCGATATTGCCCATAATTCTCCTTTTTTGTTGGATCTTCCCCTGGCTTTGGTATTGGGGTTATGCTGGTTTCATAGAATGAATTTGGGAGTATTCCATCCTTTCTATGCTGTGAAACAGTCTCAGTAGTACTGTGGTTAACTCTCCTCTAAAAGTTTGGTAGAATTCTGAGGTGAAGCCATCTGGACCAGGGCTTTCTTTGGTTGGTAGCTTTTATTTGTTGTTTCCTTGTTTTTTACTTTTTTTCCTTCTTTCTTATGATTCAGTGAAAATGTATATTCACATGTAAATTCACATGACCACCTATATGCAGCTTCCACTGCTCTCGCTGCCTGGTGACAGCACACTCTTCCTCTCCGCTCTATACATGTCTTATCCTCCCAGCAATCTCCTATCCCCTCTTCTCCTCCCACCCTCCACACCTCCAGAAAGAGGTCAGCAGGACGACCTCCTATAGATGCATAAAACCATAAAGTGTATACATGGTATGGTCACTCTGTGTCAGCAAGTCCAAATCATTCCTGCCCGAACAGTTGACCTCCATTATGATTTACGGACAGAGGCAGCATCAGGGAGAGGAGCCATTCTCCCAAGTAAGCCCCGAAGCCCCCAGACCATCAATTGTGGTCTTTTAGTGGAGATTTCAGGGTACATCCCTTTTTATTTTTGTGTTGCCAGTGAGCCTCAACTTTGTGAGCTCCATTACAACTATCACTGATGGTGGCCAGGCACCATCCAGTTTTTCTGGTCACAAGCTGATGTAGTCACCCACTCACATGGGTCACTCTGTCTTCTGGGTTCTCTTTCTCCCATGTTGTTCTGGTTCTCGGTGATAATCTGTTCCTGTTGAGTTGGGACCATTTGCTGTACCCTCACTTGGCAACTTGGCAGCTTTTAGGACCCCAGATGCCATTCACCAAAGTGGGCTGCAGAAGGCTCTCTTACCAAAAGGCTAGTTGTGCCAACTCGCCTAAATTTCCCCTGAGAGCATGGTCCCTGACCCCGTCCCCAGCTACTCTGTCCTTGCAATATTGGGTTAAGATGGGAAGAGTAATCATGTTATGTTGAAGTCCAGTTAATATTGATCTTCTTTCTAATGTGTGCTGTCACAGATTTCACCCAACCAAATTTCTACCAACTAACTAATCTAAACCCTCTTCCCCCTTGCTCTGCCTCCCTCCCCACCCTTGCAGCTAACAAAGAGTCTTTTCTTCTATGCATGAGTCTGTTTTTGAGTTTTTATCATAGGGGTCATATACAATATTTGTCCTTTTGTTGCTGACCACTTTCACTCAGCATAATGTCCTTCAATGGAAACCAGGTTATAAGATGTTTCCTAAAATCATCATTGTTCTTTATCATTGGAGAATAGGGTGTAGTTGTCCACTGATGGATAGAAAATTCTGTATATGTCGATCAGGTCTAGTTGGTTTATTGTGGCAATGAGGTCTTCTGTGTCTTATTGAGCTTTTGTCTAGACAATCTGTCCAATATTGAGAGTGGAGTGTTGAAGTCTCTCACTATTATTGTGGAGTGATCTATCTCATTTTTGAGTGTAGTCAGTGTTTCTTCGATGAATTTAAATGCTCTAATATTAGGTGCATAAATATTTAATGTTGTTAAGTCCTGCTTGTGTATTGAAATTTTCAGCAATAGTGTCCATCCTTGTCCACAATGGTGGATTTTACATTAAAATCTATTTTATCTGAGATTAAAATTGCCACACCTGTTCCTCTTTGTTCATTGTTAGCTTGATATATATTCTTCCATCCTTTGATTTTCAGTTTGTTCTTATCTTTAACGCTAAGGTGAGTTTCTTGTAGGCAACATATTTATGGGTTGTGTCTTTTGATCCATGATGTCACTTGATGTCTCTTTCCTGGGGCATTCAGTCCATTCACATTCAATGTAATTATTGATAGGTATTATTGATAGGTGTTGATAAGTATTGATAAGTTCAGTGCTGCCATTGTGATATGTTTATTTTTGTATTGATGTTTTCTCTGTTGTTCTTACTAATCTCTTCTGGGGCATTCTTCATTGTGAGTTGATTTTTATCTTTTTCAAGGTTGGTTTTGTGGTTGTTAAGACTTCTGTATGTTGCGTCTTTATTGTGCTTTTTGGCTGCCCCTATGGTCCCTCTTAATAAATTATGTATAAACCCGATTTTAACTACTACCAGTCTTATTAACTCTCTTCAACTGGAAGGATTATAATGATTGTAGTATACCCCTCTTTTTAATATGATGACATCACAGATTTCATGATATTGTCACTGGGTCATTTCTTTTACTATTATAGCTTTGATTGAGTTTGGAGCCTTCCCTAACTGAGTAGGTTTCTGGGTGATGTGTCCTGTATTTGCTTCCAAAATATAAAGTTAGTGATTTTGTTCTTCTAAGCCAAGAGATTCTTTCAGTATTTCTTGTAGTTTTGGTTTGGGTTTTACAAATTCTCTGAGTTTCTGTTTATCTGCGAATGTCTTAATTTCATTTTCATATTTTAAATATGATTTTGCAGTGTATATAATTCTTGGTTGGAAGTTTTTCTCCTTCAAGGCTTAGAATGTGTCATGTCACTGTATCTGTGCCAGTGTTGTTACTGCTGAGAAATCCGAAGAAAGCTTACCGGGTTTCCATCTGAATGTTACCTTTGCTTTGAGTCTTGCTGCCTTTAAGAGATTCTGCTTATGTTTCATTTTGTTAAGCTTGATTATAGTATGTTGTGGAGTCTTTCTTGTGAGATCTATATTGAATGGTGTTCAATATGTATTGTGGATATCTGTATTCTCTTCTTTCATAATTTCAGGGAAGTTTTCTGTCAGCAGCTCAGCAACAATACTCTCTGTGTTCTCAAGTGTCTTGCCCTGTTAAGGAACTCCAATTAATCATAGAGTGCTCCTCTTAATAGAGTCCCACATGCTTCTTCATTTTTCTTGTTTCTTTTTTCTGATTTATCCTCATAGATGCTGGAGTCAGTAGCTCTGTCTTCCAAGTCAAGAAGGTCTCTTTTCCATTTGTTCCATCTGTCTTCTTGGCTTTGAAGTTTCCAAGTCTTCAATTTTGTTCTTCATCTGTTGGATTTCAGAGTACTGGTGTTCCATCAGATCGAACAGCTTGCTTAATTTTTCATTTTGCTCTGCTGCATTTTGCTTAAGGTCTAGAAGGGCTCTATATATAATCATTTTGTATTCACCTTCCGATAGTTTCAGAAAGGTTTCTTTGCCTGGGAAGTTCTTTGTTTCATTCTTTTGTGGGCCTTCTAAAGCGATGGGTGTTTTCTTCATTACACTTTTATTGAGAGTCTTGCTTTGGGGAGATCATGTGAGTCAATAAAGGGTGGGAGAGATGTTGTGAGGATGGACCACAGTTGTTTCTCTAGGCCTTCTTAACATGAAAGATACAAGGTATCTGACAACTTCCAAAATCAGTCAGGTTTTCAGGTGCACAGGACCCTCTTCCCAGCTGGCTAATTAAGCACCTCTATATCCAACCCCAGATGTTATGAACTTGTTCAAAATATGGAAAGGCTACTGCTCTGCTGTCCTCTGCTGTCAGGCTCCAGCTGTAGGTGACACTGTGTAGAAGCCTGCTTCTCTATAGGGAAAGCTCTCTCCTGTGGACAGACACTCCCTCTCAGCCTAAGAAATAGGTCCTGCAAGGCCGAAACAGAGGGCAAAGTTGCCAAGATGCACATAGTCCAAAGCCAGGCACTCAAAGTGTGGCAATTTCACCTGCTGATCCCACCAGCAGTGAACTTGAGACCAGCTGCCAGTCAATCCCAGCTTCAGCTGCCAGCCAAGACAGAGAAGAAAATGTTAAAATGGCAAGTAACCCTCTATCCATGAAAGCCAGCACTCACTGAGAGCAGGGGTCAGTGAAAGAGAGGTGGTTTTCCTTTCAGTGTTATGAAGTTCAAATTAACACTATACCACGTCCTTAGGCTCACTAGGTGTCCAGAAGACTCCGTTTATTTATCAATTCAGGTCTTGCTTTCCAGAGTGATTTAAGGAGATGTGTGTTTAGTCTGCCATCTTGACTCTGCCTCTGGTTGGTAGTTTTTTGATGACTGTTTTCAATCTCTTCCTTTGTGATGGGTTTATTCAGTTGTTCTACTTACTTCTCCATGTGATAACTTTGGTAGGTGATATGAATCTAGGAATTTATCCACTTCCTCTAGGTTTTCAAATCTGTTAGAGAGCAGTCTTTCATAGTATTCTGTTATGATACTTTGATTTCAGTTGAGTTTGTTGTGACATCTCCCGTCTCATTTCTTCTTCCAGTAATCTGTTTCCTTTCCTTTTTCTCCTTAGTAACTTTAGCCAATGGTTTGTCAATTTTGTTAAACTTTTCAAAAAAATAGCTTTTGGTCTTATTAATTTTTTCATTTCTCTTCTAGTCTCTAATTCATTTAGTTCAGCCCTAATCTTCATGATCTGTTTTCTTCTTGTGCCTGAGGGGTTCCTCTGTTGCTGTCTTTCCACCTGTTCAAGCTGTAAGGTTAATTCTTTGGTTTGGTCCTTTCTTCCTTCCAGATATGTGCATTTATGGAGATACACTAACCTCTGAGCACTGCTTTGGTTGTATCCCATAGGTTCTGGTAGGAAGTGTTTTCATCCTTATTTGAATCCATATGTATCTTTATCCCACCCTTGATTTCTTCTATAACCCATGGCTTTTTGAGCAAGGTGTTGTTCAGTTTCCATGAGTTCCAATTTCTATCTATGTTTTTTCTGCTACTGATTTTGAGTTCTATGGCTTTGTGGTCTGAGAAGATGCTTTGCAATAATTGAACGGTTTGGGTTTTGCTGAGATTGGCTTTATCTCCTAACACATGTTCTATTCTGGAAAACATTCTATGTGTACTGGAGAACAAAGTGCAGTTGTCTGTTGACAGATAAAAGGTTCTGTATATGTTGATGAGGTCTAACTGGTTAATTGTGGCAATAAAATCTTCTGTGTCTTTACTGAGATTTTTTTCTAGAAGATCCATCCAATATTGACAGTGTTGAAGTCTCCCACTGTTGTTGTGGAGTGACCTATATCATTTTTCAATGTAGCCAATGTTTCTTCAATGTACTTAGGTGCTCTAATATTGAATACATAAATATTTAGTATTATTAAATCTCGCTGATGTTTTGAAACTTTCAGCAATAAATAGTGATGATCCTGGTCCATGATAGTGGATTTTTCATTAAAATTCATTTTATCTAAGATTAGTATTGCTACATCTGCTCTTCTTTGTATATTGTTATATATATATATATATTTAATTTTCAATTTGTTCATATCTTTAAGTTTAAGGTGAGTTTCTTGTAAGAACACACAGGTGGGTCATGTCTTTTGATCCAAGATGCCACCCGTCTCTTTACTCAAGCATTCAGTCCATTTACATTCAGTGTAATTATTGATAGGTATATGTTTAAAGCTGTCATTATGATGTACTTATTTTTGTGTTGGTGTATTCTCTGTTGCTCTAATATTCTGTTCTGGGTCATTGTTCTTTATGAGTTGAGTTTTCATCCTTTTCAGTGTTTGTTTTATATTTGTTGGGACTCCTGTGTTATGTTTCTTGTTTTGATATACTACATCTTTATTGTGCTTTGCAGCTACTGCTATGATCCCTCTTAATAATCTAAGTTTAAACCCAATTTTAACTTCTACATATCTTATTAACTTCCTCTCCATGTGAAAGGACTATAACTTCTGTAGTATACCCCTCTTTTTAATATTATGGTATCTTAGCTTTCATGATATGATCACTGGATTCCTTCTTTTAATATTATGCCTTTGATTGAGTTTTGTGCCTTCCCTAACCGAGTACATTTCTTGATGTTGTGTCCTGCATTGCCTCATGAAATATAGACTTAATGGTTTTGTTTTTCTAAGCCAAGAGCTTCTTTCAGTATTTCTGGTAGTTTTGGTTTGGTTTTTACGAAGTTTATAAGCTTCTGTTTATCCTTCTGTGAATGTCTTTGTTTCATCTTCATATCTGAGAGATAGTTTTGCAGGATATATAATTCTTGGATGGAGGTTCTTCTCTTTCAAGGATTTGAATGTGTCATCCCACTGCCTGCCTGCCAACATCATTTTTGCCAAGAAAGCAGACAAAAGTCTACAGGGCTTCACTATTAAAGTTAGCTTTGCTTTGAGTCTTGCTGCTTTTAAGACTTCTGCTTACATTTGATTTTGTTAAGCTTGAGATCTTTTGAGGTCTGTTTTATGTGGGATTTGATATACATCTTGGGTATTTATGTCGTCTTCTTTCATAATGTCAGGAGAGTTTTCTGTCAGCAACTCAACAACAGTACTGTGTGTTTTCAGGTATCCCTCTCTGTTCAGGAACTCCAATTAATCATAGATTGTTCTTCTTGATAGAATCCCACAAGTTGCTTAATGCTTCTTCATTTTTCTTGTGTCTTTTCTCTGATTTCTCCTCATAAATACTGGTGTCAATAGCTCTATCTTCAAGATCACTACATATGACTTCCATCTCCTCAATTCTGCTTTTTTGGCTCTGAATTAAATCGTCTAATTCTGTAATTTTGTTATTGGTCTGTTAGACTTCAGAATGTTTATATTCCATCAGTTTGAACAGCTTGCTTAAATTTTCATTTTGCTCTACTGCATTTTGTATAATGTCTAGGAGGACTCTATATGTAATTCTTTTGTAGTAGACCTCTGATAGTTTCAAAAAGGATTCTTCATCTGGGAAGTTCTTTGGTTCTTTTTGGGGAAGTTTACTGGAGCCATGGTTGAATTGTTTATTTATTATGATTGAATGAAAATGTACATTCCCATATAAATTTGCATGCTGACCTACATGAAGCTTCCACTGCTCTCCCTGCATAGCGACAGCACACTCTTCCTCTCTGCTCCATACATGTCTTATCTTCCCAACAGTTTCCTATCTTCCCCTCTCCACCCATTCCCCTTCCTCCAGTATGAAGTCAAAAGGACAACCTCCTACAGATGCCTAGAACCATAAAGTGCCTGCACAATATGTCACTCTGTGCCACCAATTCCAATTCATTCCTTCCTGTCTGAAATGTTGACCTTCATTATGATTTATGGACAGGGGAAGCATCAGGGCCAACGTCCCTGCTCCCAGGAGAACTACAAGGACCCTGGACCATCAGCTTCAGTCTTTTACTGGAGATCTCAGGGTGCACTCCTATTTATTCTTGTGTTGCCAGTGAGACTCAACTTTGTGAGCTCCATCGTGGCTATCACTGGTGGTGGCCAGGCACCATCTCATTCTTCCGGTCACAAGTCAATGTAGACATTCACTCAACGTGGGTCTCTCTGTCTTCTGAATTCTCTTTCCCCCATGTCATTATGGATCTTGGTGATCATCTGTTCCTACTAAGTTGGAACCATTTACTGTACCCTCAGACGGCAGCTTTGCAGCTTTTAAGACCCCAGACACTGCTCACCAAGGTGGGGAACAGAGAGTCCTCGTTAGCAAAAAGCTAGTTGTGCCAATTGGCTTTGATTTCACCTGAGAGCACAGTGTTGAATTATTTTTAAAATGTTTGGTTAGGGCTTGTTGCTTAGAGGACATCTAGAGGCTGTTTGGTTTTTCTCATGTTTCCTTAACAGGAGCTCAGGTCCAGTTCTGAGAAGGAAGTTGATCACCAGCCACTTCTAAGTGCTCCAGTAACTCGGCCCAGTGGAATCTCCCATGTAGCAGGCTACACCTCCTGGCTGGGAAAGACATGCCCCTACTTATGGAGTCACTCAGGGGCCATTAGGCAACCCTATTATGTGGATTGGTTAAGGCTGGAAGAGATTTCATTGGGCTACTCTGTAGTTATTTCTCTAGGAAGTCTTATTTTAAGGGGTAAATGCTATCTGATGTTTCCAAAATCAGTCTTTCTGGTAAGTGTGGGAAGCCCCTCCTTACAGCTGACAAGAGATGTGCCTCTTCAGCCATCCCCAGATGCTATGATATAGTTCAAGGGACAGGCTACTGCCCTGATGGCATCCCTTGTCGGGTCCCAGCCATAAGGCTACACTGTGCCAAGCACAGCTTTTCTACTGGAAAAGTGCTCCCTGGGCTGGGACTGGCTCCCAGTCTGGGAATTAGCCTCTGCTGAGGCCTCTATCTATGTAAATCTGCGTCCCAGTGGAACAAGATGTTGTCCTAGCCATGCTATCCCACCCCCCCGGAAACAGTAGAATCTATGGCAGAGGTCTGAAAACAGAGGGCGGAGGGTCTGTGGTGCTCTGAGTCCAGAGCCGGGCTCTCAATATGTGGCCATTCCACCTGCTGATCACTACAGCACTGTGCCTCTGTATAGCTGCTGGTTGAGCCCATCACCCACTTTCTGGCCAATAAAATGGAAAAAAATGTTAAAAACACCAGTTACCTTCAGTCTGTGGGAGCCAACTTATCCAACCAGAGTGGAGCTCAGCCCAAAACAAGAGGTTTCCCATTCAGTGGCATGTAGTTCTGACAGTCCTGTGCTGTGTCCTAGGGCTCACTTGGTGTCCAGAAAGCTTCATTTAATTAGCAATACAGGCTTTAGTTTTCAGAGGCAATTAAGGAGACATGTGTCTAGTCTGCCATCTTGACTCAGCCCCTTATGTGTTGTTTGATTTCTTGTTTATGGTAAATAATCTTGCCAGGATTTACGGAAGGCAAGTCAGCCACATTTGAGCACTTGCTGAGTAAGCCTTTCTCACCAAGCAACAACCTCAATGGATGCTTATCAAGTGCATTCTATGCTTCACCCAGAAACTCATGATTCCTTCCTTGTGTGTGTTCTGATCACCACTGTGCTGGAAATCATTCTGTCAAAACTCCAATTCCAGAGGCAAGATAATGCTATTGCTGTAGTCCTATCAGAGGCAAGATGCCTCTAGGTCCTCAAATATATTTAAGACTACTACTTTCTTTAGGGCATTACTTTTACTTTTACTTTAGGACATTACTGTTACTATTGCCTCCAGGTTCTCAAACATATTTAGGACTATTACTTTCATTAGGATATTATTTTTACTTTTTCTTTAGGACATTACTATTACTTTCATTCAGAACTATTACTTCATTTATGACATTAATTTCATTTCTGAATATATTTAGGACTATTACTTTTACCTGGAGTTATACACATTGTTTAAGCAAGGAAGGTGTGTGTCTAAAATAAGACAACCTGACTTTTTTCAATTTCAACAGCAGAAGCCTATGTTTACCATTTATTCAACCAAGTTTTTGTTTCTTTCCCAGCCCCCACACAATATTTATCACTTCTGACATCCTAGAATCAAGACTTAAAGTGCTGCTTTTTGATAGAGTGTTGAATGTTAGAGCTGTTTGCAGTATGTGTATCTAAAATTTCAATTCCTCATTCAGTTTCTTACTAGAGCAACAGCTGACTACATTCTGCCATTTTACTCCTCACTAAAAGGCTTCCAGTGTGTGTGGGCTGTGGAGATAAATCCAACACATAACACTGTAAGTTCTGAATTTCTTCAAAATACCTCTCAATCATTGTACCACCCATTCATCCCACCACATAACAATAGAAGGACCTGTAATGAACAAATTCTAAATTCCAGAAAGCTGCATTTTACTCTCAGTATCTCCATGACATTATAGAAGAAGTTTTTACCCTAGTGGACCTCAGTCTTCACATACGTGGGGATTAATAATATTCTCATGGGTATCATGTAGAATAAATGAAAATATGTACTCAGAGAACAAAAATTTTAGAGTAGAGCACAGTAAATACCCAGTAAATGGAATTCTCATGTTGTCTTTCATTTTACAATGTCTAATGACCTACTGCCATCCAGCTGGGCCCAACTAATAGTGACCCTACAGGTCAGAGTAGAACAGCTCTGTAGAGTTTCCAAGTAGTGCCTGGTGAATTTGAACTGCTGATCTTTCAGTTAGCAGACACAACACTTGATCTACTATGCCATCAGAATTTCCAGTGTCTAATAGGGTTATGTATCTTCTATCTTTGACAAATGTTTCATTTTTATGAAGATATTGCTAACAGAAAGCATGGAACTATGGCTTAATATATGTATTTTATAGAAGATTTTCCGTTACCTCTGCCAAAGGAAGCAATGTCATCTCACTGACAAGATATTCTTCAATTATCAACTTTTCAAACGCAAGTTAAACACTTCTAACACAAAAATCTGATCTGAGTGCCCGAAATCAACTTTTGTTGGATAATATTCTCCAGTAGCAATACTCTTTTTTTGTGATTTTGCATAGTGTTTCTCTCCGGCTACTATTTCTGTTTATGATTCATGACTCTGTGGCCAGCTCCCAGTTTTGTGTCCAAATGCATAAAGAACCTAAGGGATACAAAAGGTCTTTGGGAAAACTTACAATGAATAGGTAAGACTTTACTGGTAAGTCTTAGAGAGAGAGATTAGGTATACTTCATGTAGTGGAGGATGGATGTTGAAGAAGAAATAGCTTTTTATTTTATTCTATCAGATTGAGTATGTGAGCTTCTCAGTGGTTAAAATATTCAAGAAAATTTCAGTTACATCAAATGTTTCCTTGGATGTAGAAATGCCTGTATCATGTGCAGGGCAGTATGACCTTAGAAACTGTCAGAGAATTCTTTTCAAGCCAATATCCATGAAAGATTCATATTGCATTCCAGCCACTTTGTAGAGGAGATGGTAATGTTAAGACAAGGGTCCTTCACGGAATTCACTGTCAAAGTAACAAATAACAATGGCATCTAACTCTATCGTCCCCAAAAGACACATAGAAGCAACAAAGGGGAATATGAATTCTTGAAACAAAAAGCAACTACAATGCTAAAAACAACAAAAAGAGAACTTTGATTGCAGGGAAGTAACTCCCTCTCAAATTCATTTCTACTTGCCTAGGTACTTGTCAGCACTGTCTCTCTAGCCTAGTACTAACCAAAAACAGCACTCCACTTGAAGAAGGGACTAACAGCAACAGAAAGGGAATCAGAATCCAGTAGCTTCTCAGAGAATAACGTTGATCTATGATTGGAGTTTAAATTATATTAAGTAACTGTATCAAGTTGGGGATCAGATGGAAAATGATTGTAAATTTGGATCATTCCTTGAATCACAGTGTGGGGAGCCACCAGGAGTGAGAATACTAAGACAGTACCTTGGATGCAAAATTGTTGGAATTGAATACTTGAGGCATCACAGATGTCTGAGTTTGGCTTTCAGTTGAAGACATGTTGCTGATTCCTAAGATAACTGCATGCTGACTTTGCTGTTGGGATAGCTTCATCCTCTTGGATTCAGGAGTTTGGGTGAATGTGTGCTGGCTTTTAATAAGAGGTGAAGCAGAGCAGATCACTTTTTTCTCTTCTTTTTCTTTAGCCATACTGCCCTCTCTGTCACTTTTCTATGAAATAATAACACAAATTGAGACACTCAAACTATTTCCCCTAGCCACAGCAGACAACACTACAACTTCCTCCCTGAAAACTTCATTCTCTGTTCTTTGTAATTCCAGTGACCTTGAATAGAAACATGGCTCTACACATGTGACAACTTGGGCTAAGCCTACTTGGTAATGCGTAATTGGGGAATTTTCTCATGCGTTGTTTTGCTTATTGTTTTTGATCAGTAATCTCACTGTGTTCTAAGGCAAGAATCAGAACAAAATCTGTCACACCTGTGGACATTTGCTGAGCAAGCCTTCAGTGCCAAGCTAATACCTATAACAACTCTTCAAGCTCTGATCAGAAACCCGTTTCTCCCTTGCGTGTGTTCTGATCACCATCCTGCCAGAAATTATTCTGTCAAAGACCCAATTCCAAGAGCAGGATACTGCTATACTTGTAGTCCACATTCAGCAGCAGAAATCCTTCAAGTTGTCAATCATCTTTAGGACAACTCATTCTAATCTTGACATTTTCTATTACCTGGACTTATACACACTGTTTAAGCAAGGGAAGGAAGTGTGTCTGCTATAGTATAACCTGACCACAATACAATTTCAACAGTACGAACCCATTTCTGATACTTATCTTATTAGGGTAATTTGTTACAATACTTACCATTTATAACATCGTGGAATTCAACCACAAATTAACAGTTGTTTGTAGAGTGGTGGATGATAAAACTGCTTTCAGTACCTGTGTCGAGACTGTGAATTCCTTATTAGAACAACAGCTGGCTATCTTCTGCCATTGTAATCCTCATTAAAAGTCTTCCAATGCTTTTTCCACGTAAACAAATCTAACATGTAATGCTGTATGCAAATATATAACAGACATTGTACTACCTGCTACCCTGCTTCAAAACAAAAAAGGGATGTGTATTGCTCAAACTCTAAAAATTCCAAAAGGATACATTTCACTCTTAAGTCTTTCTGTGGCATTACAGAGGAATTTTTATCACAATGGACCTCAGTTTTCACATTTGAGTTGTGGGTAACCATAGCATTCTTATGTCATGTGGAATAACTGACATTATATACAGAAAAAAAAAAAAAGGTTTTAGAGTCCAGCACAGGGTAAATGCTCAGTAAACAGAGTTCTCATATTATCTTTGTCTTTTCATTATGTCTAAGAGAGTTATGTGGCTTCTGCCTCCAGTAGATGTTTCATTCCTCTGCAAATATTGCTAATGGAAATTCCAGTGTCATGTTTGGTGGAGGTACTTTAGAGAAGAAGTTTCTCCACTTAGGTCTTCCAAAAGTGATAAAACACCTTACACTCAAAGATATGAACAAGCTGGCAATAAAAGGATGGAATAATACACAGCAAGATAACAACAAACAAAGAAAAGCAGGTGTAGCAATACTAATCTCAGATAAAATAGATTTTAAAGTAGCATCCACCATCATGGACATGGATGGTCACTATTTATTGCTGAAAGTTTCAAGAAATAAACAAGCAGGACTTAACAGTACTAAATATTGATGCACCCAATACCGGAGTATCTAAATACATCAAACAAATGCTGACTATGTTGAAAAATGAGATAGGTCACTCCACAATAATAGTGGGAGAGTTCAACACTCCACTTTCAGTAACGGACAGATCATTCAGAAAGAAAGCTCAGTAAAGAAAGAGATCTTACTGAAACAATTAGCCAAGTAGACCTAATTGCAATATGCAGAACCTTTTATCCACCAAAGGATAAGTACACCTTCTTCTCCAATGCACACTGAACTTTTTCCAGAATGACCACATATTAGGACATAAAGCAAGCCTCAACAAAATTCAAACCACTAATTTTTTTTTGCAAAGCCTTGTCACGGACCATAAAGCCATAAAACTTGAAATCAAAAGCAAAAGAAACAAAGCTAGAAATTGGAACTCATGTAAACTGAGAAACAGAGTGCTCAAAGAGTCATTGGTTATAGAAGAAATAAGGACAAATAAGAAATTTATGGATTCAAATGAGAATGAAAACACATCCTATCAAAACCTATGGGATATAGCCAGAGCAGGGCTCAGAGGTCAGTTTATCGCTACAAATGCACAGTCCAGAAGGAAGAAAGGATCCAAACCAAAGAACTAATCCTACTGCTTGAACAAGTAGATAGAGAGCAACAAAAGAATCAGGCACCAAAAAAAACTGATAACAAAGATTAGAGCAGAACTAAATGAATTAAACAATAGAAGTGTGAGTGAATAACTTAACAAAACCAAAAGTTGGTTCTTTGAAAAGATCAATAAAATTGATAAACCATTAGCTAAACTTACTATAGACAAACACACATATATATGTATACATATAAAGATCATAAAAAAAAAATACAAGAGAGAAAACAAACATCCCGAATAAGAAGTGAGATGGGAGATGTCACAACAGACCCAACTGAAATCAAAAGCATTGTAAAAGAATACTACGAGAGATGGTACTTTAACAAATTTGAAAACCTAGAAGAAATGAATAAATTTCTACATCAACATCAGTTACCAAAATTATCATAAATTAGTAAACCCATCACAAATGAAGAGATTGAAACAGTCAACAAAAAGCTACCTACCAAAAAAGTCCTGGCCCGGATGGCTTCACCAGAGAATTCCACCAAACTTTTAGAGAAGAATTAACTCCAATACTACCGGCACTATTTCACAGCATAGAAAGGGATGGAATACTTCCAGACTCATTCTATGAAGCCAGCATAACCCTGTTACCAAAGCCAGAGAAAGATCCCACAAGGAAAAAAAATTACAGACCAATGTTGCTCATGAACCTAGATGTGAAAAACTTCAACAAAATCCTTACCAACAGAATTCAACAACATACCAAAGAAATAATTCATCATGAGCAATTGGGATTGATACCAGGGATACAAGCCTGGTTCAGCATCAGCAAAACAATCAATGTGATCAACCATATAAATAACAGAAAAGATAAGAATCACCGAATTTTGTCAATTGATGCAGAAAAGGCATTTGACAAAGTTCAACACTCATTCATGCTAAAAGCACTAAGAAAATTAGGAATAGAAGGGAAATTGCTCAATGCAATAAGGATCATCTACACAAAGGCAACTGCTTACATCATCCTGAATGGACAAAGACTGAAAGGATTCATCTTGAGAACAGGAACTAGACAAAGATGTCCGCTCTCATGTCTCCTATTCAACATTGTACTAGAAGTTCTGTACAGAGTAATTAGACAAGACCAAGAAATAAAGGCATCTGCATCAGCAGAGAAGAAGTAAAAATCTCCCTATTTGCAGACGATATGATTGTGTATGCAAAGAATCCCAAACAACCCGTAAGTAAACTACTGGAACTAATAGAAGAGTTCAACAAAGTATTAGGATATAAAATAAACATAAGTAAATCAGTAAGATTCTTTTACACCAACAAAGAGATCATAAAAGAAGGAATCACCAAATGAATACCATTTACTCCAGCTCCCAAGAAAATAAAATGCCTAGGAATAAATCTAACTAGAAAAATAAGAGACTTATATAGAGAGAACTACAAGAGCTTGCTGCAAGAAAGCAAGAGAGATGTACATCAATGGAGAAACCTACCGGGATCACGGGTAGGAAGACTTAACATTGTGAAAATGTCTGTTTTACCCAAAGTGATCTACATATACAATGAAATCCCAGTCCAAATTCCAGTGACCTTTTTTAATGAGATGGAGAAGCAAATCACCAATTTTGAAAAAGGAAGATACCTTGGATAAGCAAAGTACTAATGAAGAAAAAGAGCACGGTGGGAGGCCTCAAACTACTTGATCTCAGAATCTGTCACACTGCCACAGTAGTCAAAACAGCCTTGTACTGGTACCAAAAGAAAAATATACACCAATGGAACAGAGTTGAGACTGCAGAGATGCCAGCATCCACCTATGAACAGTTGATATTTGACAAAAGCCCTAAGACTGTAAACTAGGGTAAAAGTAGTCTCTTTAACAAATAGTGCTGGCAAAATTGGATATCCACCTGCAAAAAAATTGAAACAAGACCTGTATATCACACTATACGAAAACTAACTCAAATTGGATCAAAGACCTAAATATCAAACCTAAAGCAATAAAGATCATACAAGAAAAAATAAGGTCAACAATGGAAGTTTTGATACCTAACTTAGTTAGACTTCAAAATCTGACAAAGCAAATCAACAGGAGAAAAAGTAGATGAATCTGAACTACTAAGAATCAAATACTTCTGCTCATCCAAACACTTTATCAAAAGAATTAAAAGACCACTTACAGAATGGAAAAAAAAAGGGCAACTACATGTGGGACAGACGTCTGATCTCCATAATCTACAAGGTACTGCAAAATGTCAACAAGAAAAAGGTAAAAACTCAATAAAGCGATGGGCAAAGGAGATGGACAGACACTTCATAAAGGAGGACATCCAGGTAGCCAAAAGACACATGAGGAAATACAATCATTAACTATCAGAGAAATTAAAATCAAACCTACAGTGAGATACCATTTCACCTCAACAAGCTTGGCCATGATCCATAAAACACAAAACAACAAATGCTGGAGAGATCGGAAATCTCCTACACTGCTGTTGGGATTGCAAAATGGTACAACCTGTTTGGAAAACAATTTGGTGCTTCCTTAAGAAGCTGGAAATAGATAGAACATTTGATCCAGTAATCCCACTGTTTGGAATATATCCTGCAGAATCAAGGTAGTCACACAAATAGATACACGCAGACAAATCTTTATTGCAGCACAGTCCACAATAGGAAAAAGACAGAATCAGCCCAGGAGCCCAACAACAGATGAATGGATAAGCAAACTATGGTACATATACTCAATGGAACACTACACAATGATAAAGAACAACGATAATTTTAGGAAGCATCTCATAACCTAGTTTCAACGGGAAGACATTATGTTGGGTTAAATCAGTTAGCATTAAAAGGACAAATATTTTATGAGATCCTGACTATAGGGACTTAAAAACAGTCTTATGTACAGAGGAAACATCTTTGACAGCTGCAAGAGTTGGGAGGGAGGGAGAGGACTGATCATAGATTAGATAGATAATAGGAATTTGGTTGGGTGAAAGCAGTGACAGCACACAGCACACAGAAAATCAACTTATCTGGATTTCAACATAAATTGTAACATCTTCTAATCTTAGCCCAATATTGCAAGGATAGAGTAGCAGGGGTGGGGGTCTAGAAACCATGCTCTCAGGAGGTCAACTGACATAACTATCCTATTGCTAAGAAAGTCTTATGCACTCTATATTGGTGAGGAATGTCTCGGGTCTTAAAAGCTAGCAAGCTGCCATCTGAGGTACACCAAGTGGTCTCTACTCAGCCAGAACAGATGATCACCAAGAACAACAAAGACACGTGGAAGAAAGAGCCCAGGAGATAGACTCATGTGAATGGGTGATGGTATCAGCATGTGACCAGAAGAACGAGATAGTGACTGGTCAGCACCAAAGACAGCCACAAAAGGGCACACAACGTTGAGTCCCAGTGACAACATGAGACAAAGAGGGGGCAGCTCAAGAACTCAGATAAAAGACCATAATTGGCGGTCTGGGAGTCTGGGGGTTCCCCTGGGAGCATGAACCCTAGTCATGCTGTTACCCCTGATGAGAAAACATTACTGAGGTCAACTCTCTGGACAGGAATGGACTGGAACTGGGGACACAATGTGACCATATGGTGTGTGTACTTTATGGTTCTATGCATCTATAGGGTGTCCTACTGGCCTCTTACTACAAGGAAGAGGAGAGGTTAGAGAAGATGGGACAGGAGATTGCTAAAAGGATATGACATATACAGAATGAAAATGAAGAGTGCGCTATCACCAGTCAAGGAGAGCAGAACAAGCTGCAGACAGGTCAGCATGCAATTTTTACTTGGATTGTATGCTTTCACTTAATCGCAATAAAAAAAATGCCTATATTTGGAAAGGCAGTCTTTACAAGTGTAGGATTGTAATGGTGGATGCTTTAGCATGAGTCCTTCATGCTATTTTATGCTAGAGTTTGGGTGACAAAATATACTAGATAATGAAGGTGCAAATCCTCAAATTGTATTTCCTTGTTGGTTCAACTCACAAATTTAGGCATGTGAGTTGTCTGCTAGTCAGTGTGTGGGATAAATGACAGCAAAGCAAAAGGGAGCTGGTATAAAATCTGACAAACAGAGATGTGGACATTTTCCACCTCAGCTTTCTGTTCCCCTGGGAAATAGTTCCTATACTCTGACTCTAAAGTCCATGGGTTAGAGAATCATGCAACTATTATGATTGTGTTAAATACTGTAAAGTCAAAGTAAAGGGTGCTGGGACAGCAACGATAGGAGGACTTGATATATTCTGGGAACGGGTATCAGGAGAATATGTCAGAGACACAAAAGTAGTCTGGCAGCTAAAAACACCTAGGCCAGAAGAGAGACAAGAGAAAACAATCCCAAACTAAGGGAGTTAAAAAAAAAAGGTGTCATCGAGCTGATTCTGACCTATAGCAACCCTGTAGGACAGAGTAGAACTGCCCCATGGAGTTTCCAAGGAGCACCTGGTGGATCTGAACTGTTAAATTTAGTTAGTACCCACAGCACTTAGCCACTATGCAACCAGGAGTATAATATGTGAAAAGACCTAATCTTGAAAGGAGCACGGAATGGTGAACATAAATCTTGGAGTAAGGTCAAATAGTAAAGGGGAAATGGTGGAAATGAAGCTGTGGTATAGGTGATGAACTTCCTCTTTTATTCATTTCCACTTGTCTAGTTACTTGCCAGAACTCTCTGTCTCTGGGCCTGGACTAACCAAAGACAATAACACTCTCGAAGACTGGAAGTATGTCATGAAAACATTTCAATAGGAAAGGAATCAAAATCCTGTAGAATATCAAAGTAGACCCTTGATTAATGGTTATAGGTTAAATAAAGTAATTATGTAAAGTTGAAATTAAATGAAAAACAATTTAGATTCTGATCATCTCTTTAATCATAGCATAGAGAAGCACAAAAAATGGGAATAGAAAGTTGGCACATACCTTGGATGTGAAAATGCCGGATATGGATTCTGGAAGTATCACAGGTATCTGAGTTGAACTTCCAGTTGGAGGTGTGCTTTTGGTCCCTAAGATATAAGAGTACTGGTTTTTCTTGTCAGGGAGCTTCATCTTTTGGGGCTCAGAAATTTGTGTGAATATGAGCTGGGTTTTAACAGGTGGTGAAGCAGGTATGACCAATTTTCTTTCTTCTTTTTCTTTAAGCTTGCTGCCCTCTTTGTCATTTTTCTGGAATAATAGAACAAATTTAGACACTCCAATCACCTCCCTATATCCGCTTCAAACAGTGTCAGAGCCTCCTAATTTAAATCATCTTTCTCTATTCTTTGCAATTCCAGTGACCTTGATTAGAAACATAGTCCTACATACTCCACAGCAGCCTATGCCCATCTTGTAAATTATGACTAAGGGAAATTTTGTGTGTATGTTTTCTTGGTTTATTGTTTTTGGTAAATTATCTTGTCAGATTTTAAGGAAGATAAACTCAGGACAAAGTCACACTTGTGGAATTTGCTGAGTAAGGCTTTCTCATCAAGCAACTACTAAATGGGTGCTTATCAAGTGCACTTTATGCATAATACAGAAACCTGTATCTCTTTCTTACACGTATGCTGATCACCATCATGCCAGAAATCACTCTGTCAAAGCCTAGTTCTCTAGACAGGCCAATGCTATAATTGTAGTGAATATAAGTCAACAGGATGTTTCTAGATCATGAAACAAATATATTTAGGCCTACTCACCTTTACCTCAGGCAATTGCCATTACCTGAATTTAAACACCTTGTTTAAGCAAGTAAGGGACATGTTACTAAACTAATATGAGCTGATTACTTCCAATAGCAACAAGACAGTCCCTTTTATATTATTTGTCTTACTAGGGTTACCATTTATGACACCCCAGAATCCAACTGTGAAGTGCCACTTCTTGACAGCATAGTGGATATAAAAGCTGCTTGCAATGCTTGCATCTAGAGTGTGAATTCTGTACTACAGCAACAATTGACCACTTCCTGCCATTTTATTCCTCACTAGGAGGCTTCTAGTATATGGACTTTGGAAAAATGTCCAACATGTGATGCTGCGTATTCTGAATTTATCTCAAACATTGCACTCTCATCTCCCTCCAGAACAACAAAAGGACACAGACTGCTCAAATTCTAAAGCTCGATAAATTGCTTCTCACACTCAGTGTCTCCATGACATTATAAAAGTACTTTTTTCCCTGAAAGACTTCACTTTTCACATGTGTGCTCACCTTAGCAACTGAGATTATGTTTAGAGTACAAGGTAAATGCTCAGCAAACGGAATTCTCACAGTGTGCGTGTCATCCTACTATGTCTAATAGAGTTTTATGTGTCTTTTGCATTCAGCAGATATTTCATGCTTTGTGCTGATATTGCTAATGGGAACACCACAGTGATATCTTAATGAATGTACTGTAAAGAAGCTTCTCCATTCACCTCAGCCAAAGGTCATCTTTTTGACAGGACTTTCTTGAACTATCAGCTTTTCAAGCCAAGCCAAGTGCCATTGAGTTGGCTCCAACTCATGGCAAAATCAGCTTTTCAAAAATGAGTTAAATCAAACTTTTTGATACAACAATCCAATCTAAGTGCCCAAAACATAATTTTTTGCTGGATAGTATTCACAAATAGTGACTGATTTTTTGATTCTTTATAGTGTTTCCCTCCAACTGCTATTCCTGTCCACATTTCATAACACTGTATTGTATGTGTTTTAGGAGACACCTGGGAGAAGATCACAAAGTTTTGTATTTAAGGGCACAAAGCACCTAAAAGTGTAAAGAGATGAGTAAGCACATCTCTCCTGCTAACATGGTGTGTCATAGAGAGGACTGATGAATGTTTTGGTAGACTTTTTGTGGTAGACACTGCATGATGAAGAAGAAATGACTACACTTTGTGTTTCACTCTGTAAGGCCAAAGAGTTGTGTGATCCTCCTGGCCACTCCCATATTCAAGAGAATTTCTGTCACATGGATTGTTTTGTTCATGTATAGAAGTCATCACAGAGTACCTTCCAAGCCAGTATTCATGAGCAAAGCAGGGTAATACCAAAATATCCCAAATGTCCATTCATATTGAAGTGGCAGTACCACCCTGTGGCCAAGGTAGTCAAGCTACGACAAGAGTCCACCGCTGAATCCACTGTCAACATAACAAACAGGAATAGTTTTCTAACACCATCTTTCCCAAAACACATGGAAAAGATAAAGGGAAATATGGAATCTTGCAAGAAAATGTAGTTACAACACTAACAACACCAAGAAAAAGAGCCAAAAGGAAATACTGAGAATTCTTGTATTGAGACAGTCTTCAGCTTACATGTGTAGGATGGTAGTGGTAGAGGCTGTAGTATGGGACAACTATGGCATTGTACGTTAGACTTTGGGTAATAAACTCTAGTAGGTAATAAAGATCTGAATTCTCTTCTTATGTTTCCCTGACCATTCAACTCACAAATTTGTATTCTATATGTGACACAGGCATTTCCAAATGAATGATACAGTCCATGTGACAGAAATTCTCTTGAACATGGGAACGGCCAGGAGGATCACACAACTCTGGCCTCATAGGCTGAGAAACAAAATATAGTCATTTCTTCTTCATGGTGTGTACCAGTAACTTGTAGTGGAAAATCACAGAAGAGCAAAGGATTGGAATAATATTTGATGAACAGAGACATGAGCTACCTTTTCCACCTCAGCTCCCAGCTCCACTGAGAAAAATTCCTTTAACCTTAGATTACTGTCCTATGAATAACAAAGCAAAGCATGGACGTACCAGAACACTGAATTGGGCTTAAAAGGAAACTGTATGTAGGTCAGGAGATAGGTTTTTGAAAATAACATGGGATATTGCACGTTTTAAAGTCAGGAAAATGATAGGGTTATACTCTTTCACAGTACCTATTCAATATGTATGCTAAGCAAATAAGCAGAGAAGCTAGACTATATGAAGAAGAATGGTGCATCAGGATTGGAGGAAGGCTAACAACTTGTGTTATGCAGGTGACACAACTTTGCTTGTTCAAAGTGAAGATGAAGCACTTGCTGATAAAGATCAAAGCCTACAGTCTTCAATATGGATTACGCCTCAACATAAGAAATACAAATATCCTCATGAATGGACCAAAAAGCAACATCATGATAAACTGAGAAATCATTGATTTCAAAGTCTTTGCTGTACTCAGATCCACAATCAACACACATAGAAGTAGCAGTCAAAAAATATCAGAAGACTAATTGCACTAGGCAACCTGCTGCAAAAGACCTACTTAAAGTGTTAAAAAACAAAGATGTCATCATGCAGACTAAGGTGTGCCTGACCCAAGCCATAGTGTTTTCAATTTCCTCATATGCATGTGAAAGCTGAACTATAAACAATAAAGATCTAAGAAGAATGGACACTTCTGAATTGTCATATTGTTGAAGAATATTGAATGTTCCATGAAATGTCAAAATAATGCACAAACCTGCCTTAGAAAAAGTACAACCAGAATGTTTCTTCGAAGGAAGGATGCTGAGTCTGTCTCACATACTTTGGATATGTTATCAGCAGGGGATCAGTCCCTGGAGAAGGTCATCATGTTTGGCAAAGTAGAGGGCCAGTATAAAAGAGAATGATCCTCAGAAAGGTGGACTGACATAGTGGTTGCAACAAGGGGCTCAAGTATAGCAATAATTGTGAGGATGGTACAGGATCAGGCACTGCTTCATTCTATTATTCACAGGATTGCTATGAGTCATACTCAACTGAATGTTATCTACTAACAACAACACTGTCTGGTAGGGTAGAGAAAGAAGCTGTTATTACGATTGTGTTACTATAAAGTCAAAGTATACGGTGCTGTGAGAGATGGAAGAGTGTGATGTGTTCTGGGAGTGGGATATAAGAGAAACTTGTCAGAGTTACAAAACTAGTCTTGCAGTTGTCCCTATGGACAAAGAAGAGATAGAGTGAAAAGCTCAGACTAAGGGAGTAGCAGTTATGAAAACATCTAATCTTGTAAGGAGCACAGAATGGGAAATATAAATTGTGAAATAAGGCCAGAGAGCAAAGGGAGATGGTAGAAACAATGCTGGGATGTAGGGAATGAACTCTTTCTCCTACCCATCTCTACCTGTTTTGCTACTTGTCAGCAGTCTCTCTCTACTGAAGGACTAACTAGAGACAACAATCCTTTGGAGACTGGAAGTATGTCACCAACGCATATCAATAGGAAAGTAATCAGAATCCAGGAGGATCTCAAAGTAGACCTTGATCATTGTTGGGAATGAAATAAAATAATTGCTTTGAGTTGGAGATTAGACACAAAACAGTTTACAGATTCTGATCATCCTGTGACTCATAGTCTGGTGAGGGACAAGGAACAAGAAGATTGTACCTTTGATGTGAGGCTGCTCTATGCCAATGCTGGTGGAGTCAGTGGTGTTTGAACTTGGTTTGAAGTTGGAGATGTGTTTCTAGTTCCTAAATTATGTGCATGATGACTTTATTCTTGCGAAAGCTTAATCTTTTTGTCATCAGAAGTTTGACTGAAAATGTGCTGGCTTTTAATATGAGATGAACCAAGGCAGATCACTCTTTTCTTTTTCTTTAAGCATTCTGTCTTCTCTGTCACTTTCCTATGAAATAATAGCACAGATTCAGATACTCCAACAACCACCGTGGCATCAACCTGAATCAACATTATAATGTTCTTTGAGGAAACATCTTTCTCAGGTCATTGCAATTGCACTGGCCTTGAAGAGAAACATGGCCTTGCAAGTGAGGTCACTTAGCTTAAGCCTACCTACTCATACAAAAATCATGAGTAGTTTTTTGTGTGTTTTATTCCGATTTATTTTGTTTGTTGTTTTTTTGTTAAATAATCTTACCAGGTGGTATGGAAGGCAAACCTCAGGGCAAGTCAGTCACACTGTGAAATTTTCTGAGTAAGTCTTTCTTACGAAGCAACTGCCTAAATGGGTGCTTATCAAATGCTCTGTAGGCTCAGTACAGAAACCCACGTTTCCTTCCTTGTGTGTGTTCATATCACCAGTGTGCCAGAAATCATTCTGCCAAAACACCAATTCCAGAGGCAAAACACTGCTATTGTTGTCTATCTTCTTACAGAACAGGATGCTTCAAGGTTCTCAAACATATTTAGAACTACTCACTTTCACCCGGGGAAATTACTATTACCTGGATGTATACACACTGTTTAAACCAGGGAGAGAAATATCTCTAAAATAATATAATCTGACCACTTTCAATTTCAACAGTAAAAGCCTATTTCTACCATTTGTTCTGCTAGGGTAATATATCACAATATCTACCATTTCTGGCATCCTAAAACCGAAGAATCAAGTGCCAATTCTTTTTTTTAATCTATATATTTTTTTTATAATGACTGAGTGAAAATGTACATTCCCGTATAAATTTACATGCCCACCTATATGCAGCTTTCACTGCTCTCCCTGCCTGGTGACAACACACTATTACTCTCTGCTCCATACATGTCTCATCCTCCCAACAATCTCCTTTCCCCTCTTCTCCATCCACTATGCAATGATGAAGAATAATGATGATTCCAGGAAACATCTCGTAACCTGGTTTCAACTGGAAGACATTATGTTGAAGTGCCAGTTCTTGACAGACTGTTAGATGTTACAGCTGCTTGCAGTACCTGCATTTAGAGTATGACTTTCTTATAAGAGCAATACTTGATTACCTTATGCAATTTCATTCCTAATTAAAAGTTTTCCCGTGCCTCGGCTAAGGAAACATGCCAAGCATACCCATCACTTAACACTGTATATGCTGAATTTTATCAAAGTATCTCTTCGACACTGTACTACCTTTTATCCAACTCTGGAACAACAAAAGGACACGTGCTGCTCAGATTCTAAGTTTCCGAACAGCTACATCTCACTCTCAGTATCTCTATTACATTTCAGAAGAATTTTTTATCTAGAAGAACATCAGTTTTCACATATGAGCTGTTAATAATGATAACATTCTCAAGGATGTCATGCGGTATAAAATGATGTACACAAAGCAGCATACAGCATGCGGTAAATGCTCACCAAATAGAATTTTCATATTGTTCTTCTCATTCCCTATTTCTAACAGGGTTTTGTGGGTCTTCTGTAGTCAGCAGATATTTCATGCTTTATGCTGATATTGCTAATGGAAATACTGGAGCAAATCTTAGTGGATATACTTTAGAGAAGAAATCTCTCCATTCAAGTCTGCCAAAGGTAGTAATGTCATCTTTTTGACAACTTGGGTGCGCCAAACACAATCTTTTGTTGGGTATATTCTCAAACAATGACTCTTTTTTGGTGATTCCATACAGTGTTTCCCTCTTACTACTATTCTGGTTTGTGATTTATGACACAGTGTCATCTATATTTCGGGAGAGTCCTGAGGAAGATCACAAAGTTAATAATGGCAGGCTTCTGGCTTTGTGTCTAAGAAAATAAAAAAAATCACAGGTTAGAAAAGGTTTTCTGAAAGAACTCATGTTGAGCCAGAAAGTCTTTCTTATTTGCCTACAGAGAAGAGTCGGGAATGCTTTGGTTGATTTAGTGTGGTAGAGGCTAGATGATCAAGAATAAATGTCTGTACTTTCTTTTTTACTCTCTGGGGCTTAAAAGTTATATGACCCTCCCAGTGACTTTGTGTTCAAGAGGATTTCTGTCACATAGAATGTTTTCTTGATGTATAAATGCCTGTGTCAAGTGTAGAATGGTAGAATCTCAGAAATTGTTTGAGTCAGTATCCATTAAAGAAGCTACAGTATCACTTTGTGGCTGAGGTAGTAATACTAAGACAAGTGTCCACCATGGAATTTAGTGCTAGTATAACAAACAGACAAGGTTTCTAACAATATCTTCCAAAAAATATACAGAAAGAGCAAAAGGTAATATGAATTCCTGCAACACAAAGCAATTATAACACTAAAAAAGAGACAAAAAGAGACAAAAAGAGACAAAACAAATATTGAGAATGCTTGCATTCAGAAAGGCAGTCTTCGACTTGTATTGTGTGATGGTAGTGGCAGAGGTTGTAGCAGGAGTCAGCTATGCCATTTAAGGCTCTAGTTTGGGTCACAAACTATAGTAGACAATCAATGTTCGATTATTCCTCTTTTGTTTCCCTGCCTTTTCAAGACACAGATTTAGTATATGAACTTCGCCTGCCAGTCACTCTGAGGGGTAAATAATAGCAGAGCAAAGGAGAGGCTGGGATAAGTTTTTATGAGCAGAGATGTGAACTGGTCTTCCTGACTCATCTTTTTGCCCCACTGGCACAGAGTTATTTTAATCTTAGCCTAATGTTCAATAGGGTAGAGAAACATGCCATTATTATAGTTGTGACAAATGCTGCCAAAGCCAAAGCAAAGGGTTCTGTGAGAACAAAGAAGGAAGAAATTAATGTGTTCTCAGAACGAGTATCAAGGGAACTTGTCTGAGTTACAAAATTAGACTGGCATCTGAAGGCCCTTGGGATAGAGAAGAGACAGGAGAACACAATCCCAAACTAAGGACATTGAAGTTTTCCCATGCTGGGCTATTTAAACAAACCCATCACGTAACACTGTCTGTTTTGAATTTGATCAAAATATATCACAGACATTGTACTACCTGCCATCCTGTCACCCTGCCAACCTGCTTCAGAACAACAGAGACATATGAAGCTCAAATTCTAAAGTACAAGAAAGCTATATCTCACTGTCAGTGTTTTTAGTAGATTATAGAAGAATTTTTACCATGATGCACCTCTATTTTTACATGTGAGCTAGGCTTAACCACAGCATTTTCATGTGGAGCAAATGAGATTTCATACAGAATGAACAAAGATTTTAGAGTCCAGCAACAGAGTAAATCCTCAGTAAATGGAATTTTCATATTATTCTCATCATCTCATTGTGTCTAATAGGTTTCTTTTGCCTTTGGCAGATGTTTCATTCCTATGCAGTTATTACAAATGGAAACCATAGAGCTAAGTTTTAGTGAATATTCTTTAGAGAAGAAGCTTTTCCATTCACTTCTGCCAAAAGTAGTTATGTTATATCATTGACAGGAACTTTTTGCACTGTCAATTTTTCAAATACGAGTTAAGTCAAACACTTTTGATACAAGAATTTTTGAGTTTGAGTGCCTCAAACAGGTTTTTTTGAAGAATATTTTTAAATAGCAACTGATTTTCTTGATTCTTTTCAGGGTTTCCATTCTTTCCATTCCTGTTCATGATTACTACAACTCTGTTGCCTGTGTTTTAGAACAGATACAAAGGCAACAAGGGTATGCTTTGGCTTTTGTATCCAAGAGTATAAAGAACTCAAGGATAGAAAAGATCTTAGGGAGAAGTCACAATGAGTAAGCTAGTCTTTTCTTGTGACATACACAGCCACAAAAATGCTATGGTAAACTTCTTATGGTAGAGGCTGGACACCAAAGGAGAAATGGCTCAACATTTTGTTTCTCCCTGTGAAATGAAAGAATTATTTGACCTTTTAATGATTTCTGTGTTCAAGAGGGTTTTTTACTACATTGAATGTTACCTTGGATGTAAAAACGCCTGTGTCATATAAGTAGGGAGGAGGGGTATTAGACCATCTCACAGAGCCCCTTCCATGCCGGTATCCATGAAAGAAACAGGTGATACAAAAATGTCCATTATATTGAAGCTACAGTATTACCTTGCAGCGAGGTGGCAACAATTAGACAAAATCCATCTACATAATTCAGTGCTAAAATAACAGGCATAGATTCCTAATTCCATCTTCTCACAGATACAGGGATCACATAAGACAACATGGATTTGTGCAAGAAAATGCAACTACAGTGTGATGAACAACAACAAAAAGAAATATTAAGAATATTTGTATTTAGAAAGGCAGTCTTCACCTTGTATGTGTAGAATGTTAGTGGTAGAGACTGCAGCATAAGTCAGCTATGCTACTTGAAGCAGTATTTTGGGTGACAAACTATAGTAGAATATTAAGGTTTGAATTCCTCTCTTGTGCTTCCCTGCTGATTTAACTCACAAATGTAGGCATGTGAGTTCATTGTGCCCATGTGGGGAGATAGCACAGGATAGTTTTCCTTGTCATTCTGCTACGTTAAATAGAGGTTCGTATGTCTTCTGCATTCAGCAGATATTCCATGTTTATGCAGATGTTGCTAATGGAAACCTAAGAATGATGCATTAGTGGAGTACTTCAGAGAAGCACCTTCTCCATTCATGTCTACCAAAGGGAATAAATCATCTTATTGGCAGAAATTTCTTGATACATCACCTTTTCAAAATCAATTAAATCAAACAATTCTGTAGCAATAGAATACTTTGAGTGCACAAAACACAATCTTTTGTTGAATAATTTTCTCAAATAGCAATGAATTTTATGACCCCTCACAAAAATCCCTCTGTCTTCCATTCCTGTTAATGATTCATGCCATTCTGTGGTCTGGGTTCTGTGAAAGACCAGAAGAAGATCACAAAAACAAGGTCAGCTTCTGATTTTGAAAAAAAGAGGAAAAAGAACACAAATGATAGAAAGTTCTTTGATAAAACTCATGATAGGTGAAGAATTCTTTCCTGCTTACATAATGGGTAGTACAGAAAGTAGTCAGGAATGTTTTTGTAGACTGACTAGAATATTCTGGAGTCTGGACACTGAAGAAGAAAGGGCTGCACTTTGTGTTTCACTCTGTGAGGCCAAAGAGTTACGTGACGTTCCCAATGATTTCTGTGTTCAAGGGAATTTTGGTCACATGGAATGTTTCCTTGAATATAAAAATTTACATGTCATGTAAGTAGGGAGATGGGACCTTAGACAGTGTCACAGAGTCCTTTCCAAGCCAGTGCCCATGAGAAAAGCAGGGTGACACCAAAATGTCCATTTGTATTGAAGTAGTAGCACCACATTGGGCCTGAAGTTATAATGACAAGTCTACCACAGACTCCACTACCAAAACAAACAAACAAACAAATAAATAAATAAGGCACAGGTTTCTAACTCCATATTCCCCATGAGCACAAAACGAACAAGCAAAGGGAAATTTGGATTCTTGAAAAGAACAGCAACAACAAGGGTAAGAACAACAGCAAATAGAGCCAGAAATCCATATTGAGAACGCTTGTATTCAGAAAGATAGTCTTCAACATCTATGTGTAGGATGGATGGTTACAGTAGAGGGTATAGCATGTTTCAGCTATGCTGTCTTAGGCTAGAGTTTGGATGATAAACTAATAGATAGGTAATGAAGGTTTGTATCCTCCTATGTCTATTCCTGCAAACTCAACTCACAGAAATAGGCATGTGGGCTCTGGCTGTCAGAAAGATTGAGAGGCACATCAAAGCAGAGCAAAAGGGAGGCTGGGATAAGATCTGATGAACACAGATGTGAACTATCTTTTCTACCTTCATTTTCTAATCCACTGGGAAAAAGTTGTTTTAATCTGAGCCTATTTTGGATATGGTAGAGAAACATGCCATTCTGATAAATACTATAAAGCCAGAGTGCTACGTAAGCAAAGGTGAGAGGACTTAATATATTCTAGGAGTAACTATCAGGGAGATTGCCAGAGCCACAAAGCTGGACTGGTAGCTAAAAACACTTGGGTCAGATAAGAGATGAGGGGAGGGGCAGGGCCATGATGGAGGGCTAGACACACATCTACTCAATTCCCTCTGACAACTAAGGCCTGGAATGATAATTGAAGAGAGTAGAGTGGACATCTGTGGAGCCCTAGGATCTGGCATAGGGTTGTCAGATTGGACCAGGCTCCAGTAAGTAGGTAACCACCTCTCTCAAAGACTGGGCAGTGGCACTCTCAGTCCAGCTTCCGCTGACTCAGTGTTTTGGAAGACTGCAGGTACTGATGTCTTCTTTGTTACCTGGGAGGTGGGGGCTGGGCATGAGCTGGCTAATATGCTGAACTGCAGTGCCCATATAGTGCAACAGAGAGACTGTGCTTGGGATTGCCGCATTTTGAGTGCCTGGATGCTGACTGAGGGCACCACTATCCCTCCACCATCTCTTTTCTGAGCTGTGCCATAGATTCTGCTGTTTCATGGCTGGCAGGGTAACTTGGGCAGGATGCCATCTTGGTCAGCTGGGATATGGAGTCACCCACCCAGAGTCCTTAGTTGGAGCTATTTCTAACACAGAGGAGTAGCCCCTGTGTGGAAACTGTTTCTCCAGCAGAAAAGCTCTGTTTAGGATGGTGGTGCCTAGAGATACAGCTGTGGCCTGGCAGAGGACATCAGCAAAGCCATAACTCCTCCCTACTTTGAACCACATCACAGCATCAGGGGATGGCCCATGAAGATTTGCTTGTCAACCAGAAGGGAGGGCCTGCCACACCTGAAGGTCAAACTGATTCTGAAAGTTGTTGGACAGCTCCCTGCTTAGCAGTAAAGAACTTTTTTTAAAATAAGCCAACCTGGAGAACTGACTGTTGAGTGGCCTGGCAGCATCTGCTCTACCCTTCAATAATCCACACCACAGTGTCAACTGCCAGCCCCCTAGTGACTCCGTAAGTAGGGCACCATCTCTGCCAGACAGGAGGCAGAGCATGCAACCCCACACAGTCCAGCTGGAGACAATCCAGCTGGGGACAATCACTAGAGTACACAGAGGTGGCTGGTGACCAACTTTTCTCTCAGAACTACGTCTCAGCTCCTGTTGAGGTAACACTCAAGAAACTGAACAGCTTCTAGATAGTGTGTAGGCAACAATCAATAGCTAAGCATATAACTAAACAATCCACAATAACCCAGAGAACTCTCAAAATAAAGAATAAAAAAGCTTCCCAGATGAGGAGACTTTCTGAAACTATCAGAGGTTGAGTGCAAAAGCATTGTATATAAAGCCCTCCAAAAGATTAAACAAAATGCAGCAGAGCAAAATGAAACATTAAGCAAGCTATTTGAACTGATGGAGTGTCAATGATCTGAAATCAAGCAGATCAATAAGCAGATCAATCACACAATTAAAGAATTTAACACAAAGCCAAAAGAGCAGAATGGAGGAAATGGAAGAAAGAATAAGTGAGCTGGAAAACAGAGAAACAGACACCAGCATTTATGAGGAGAATTCAGAGAAAAGAAACAAGAAAAATGAAGAAGCATTAAGAAACATGGAGGACTCTATTAAGAGGGATAATCTATGAATAATTGGAGACCCTGAACAGGAAGTGATAGATGAAAATACAGAAAGCATTGTTGTAGATTTGCTGACATAAACCTTCCCTGAAATTATGAAAAAGAACATAGATATCCAAGATGTGTACTGAACAACACGAAAAACAGATGCAAAAAAGAAGGATACCAAGGCATATCATAATCAAACTTAATAAAAAGAAACATAAAGAGAGGCTCATAAAGGCAGTGAGGCTTAAAGCAAAGCTAACATACATATGGAAGACCTGTGGGCTTTCATTTGACTTCTTGGCAGAAATGATGTTGACAAGAAGGCAGTGAGATGACACATTCAAAGTCTTAAAGGAGAAAAGCTTCCAGCCAAGAATTATATATCCTGCAAAACTGTCTCTCAAATATGAAGATCAAACTGAGACATTCACAGATAAAAAGAAGCTTACAGACTTTGTAAAAAGCAAATTGAAACTACAAGAAATATTGAAAGAAGCTATTTGCTTAGAAAAACAAAAGGATTACATGTATATTTAAGGAGGCAATGCAGGACACAGCATCCAGAATCCTACCCAGTAAGGGTACCAGTGATCACATCATGAAAAGAATGATAACATCACACTCAAAAGAAGGATATAATATGGTAGTTACAGTCCTTTCAGATGGAGAGGAAATTAAGAATACAAGCAGAAGTTAAAGTCTTGTTTACATATAGGCTACAAAGGGGAATATAAGGGTAGAGGCAAAGCAAAACAACAATGCTACATATCAAAACAAGAAAGATAATACAGGAATCTCAACAAACACAAAATCAACATTGAAAAATATGAGAAGTCAACCCATAAAGAAGAATGACCCAGAACAGAATATTAAGAGCAACACAGATAACATTAACACAAAAATAAAAGCATCAAAATGACAGTGCTAAACACGTACTTATGAATAATTATATTGAATGTAAATGGACTGAACACCCCAATAAAGAGACAGCGAGTGACATCCTGGATTAAAAGACACAATCCATCTATACATTGCTTACAAGAAACACATCTTAGATTCAAAGGTATGAACAAACTGAAAATTAAAAGATGGAAAAATTAGAATTAGAATATAGTAGGATCTCAAAGTAAATTCTTCATCTACGCTTGATCAATTGTTGGGGATTAAATAATGCACATTGTACAGAGCTGTCAATTAGATGATGTCATGGACTGAATTGTGTTCCTCCCAAAATCTGTAGCAATTTGGCTAGGTCATGGTTTCTTATACAGTGTGATATCCCTCCATGTTGGAATTCCTGCCTCTGTGATGTTAATGAGGGTGGAAGGGCTGCAGCTGAGTTTGGGGGGCAGGACTTAAAGGCTTGAGGAAGGCCTCTAGAGAGACAAAATGAGGCAGCAAACTGAGATTTGGGAACCTTATACCACCAAGAAAGCAGCACCAAAAGCAAAGCACGTCCTTTGGATTCGAGATTCCTGTGCCAGGATGTTCCCATATTGCATTTGGATTCTTTTAGCCTACCAGTCTGGGGTAATTTATCATACTGAATTTAGATTTCTGGTTTACGGGACTGTGACAAAATAAAATTTCTCTTTTTACAGCCATCCATTTGTGGTATTTCTGTTAAAGCAGTACTAGATAACTAAAACAGATGGGAAGCTATTTACTGATTCTGATCATCCCTTGAATAATAGTGTAGAATGGCATAAGAAATGGGAATAGAATATGTTACCTTGGGTGGGTAACTGCTGGATGTGGATATTGAAGACATCATAGGTATCTCAGTTCGGCTTTCAGTTGGAGTTGTGCTGCCCGTCCCTAAAATAAGTATGTGTTGACTTTGCTGTTGGGGTAGCTTCATCTTTTTGAGTTCAGAAGTTTGGGTGAATGTCTGGAGGCTTTTGATATGAGGTGAAGCAGGGCAAACTGTTTTTCCCTCTTCTTTTTCTTTAAGCATGCTGTCCACTCTGTCTCCTTTCTAGGAAATAATAACAGAAATTCAGGCATTCCATCACCTCTCTGACACCCACCTCAGCCAGCATTTCAATCTCCTTCAAGAAAGCATCATTCTCCATTCATTGCAATTCCACTAGCTCTAGTTAGAAACCAGGCTATACACTTGCTGCTACTTAGACAAAGCCTACCTGATTGTACACAAATCATGGGTAGTTTTTTTGTGTGTGTTTTGATATGTGTGTGTTTGTTTTGTTTTATTTTTGGTAAATCACATTGCCAAAGTCTAAGGACGAAGTCAGTCAAACTTGCAGATATTTAGTGATTTTGTTTTTCTCACGAAGCAGGTATTTAAATGGGTGCCTATCAGCTGCTCTTCAGGATCCTTCTGGAAAACCCTCATCTCCTTCCCTGAATGTGTTCTGATCACAGCTGTGTGGAAATCATTCTGTCAAACTCGTCTTCTAGAAACAGGATACTGCTATCATCATAACCCACCTCAGGCAGCAGGAAGTCTTCCAGATTCTCCATTATCTGTAAGGCTCATCACTTTCAACCCAGGCAACTGTCATTACCAAAATTTTTCACATTGTTTAAGCAAGCAGGGGAATGTCTCTAAAATAATATAAAGTGACAGACTAAAATTCCAACAACAGAAGCCACTTTCTAACATTTATCCTAGTGGAGTAATATACCAGAATATTTACCATTCCTGCTATTTAGAAACCCAACCATAAAACACGACTTCTTGATTGATTGGTGGATGTGGGGGCTGCTTTCAGTAACCATAGCTAGAGTGTGAGTTCCTTATCAGAGCAACAGCTTACCGTCTTCTGTCATTTTAATCCTCATTAGAAGACTTCTTCTAGTGCCTTCTCTACTTCAATCCAACACACAATGCTGCATGTTCTGAATTTTATCAAAATACATTGCAGACATTGTACTACCTGCTAACCTACTCTGGAACATCAAAAGGATATGTAGTGCTCAAATTCTAAATTTCCAAAAGGCTGCATCTCATTCTCAGTGTTTCTAGAACATCAGAGAAGTGTTTTTACTGTGGTTGATGTTAGTTTTCATGAGAGGTAGGATTCACAATAGCTTTCTCATGGCTGCTCTGTAAAATAAAGGAGATTATCTACAGAAAAAACAAAGGGTTTAGATTTCAGCAAATGGTAAATTCTCAGTAAATGGAATATTCACATTGTTCTTGTCATTCTACCATGCAGAATAGGGATTTCTGTGTCTTTTTTTATTCAGGAGATGTTTCATGTTTTATGCAGATATTGTTAATGGAAACTTGAGAACAACATCTTAATGGAAGTACACCTTAGAGAAGAAGCTTCTATTTGTATCTGCCAAAGGTAGTGATGTCAATATTATTGACTGGATATTCTTGATCTAGAAACTTTCCAAATATTTATTAAAAATTAAAAACAAAAAACACTTTTGTCACAAGATCACAGTTTGAGTGCACAAAACATAATCTTCTCTCAGGTAGTATTCTCAGATAGCAAATTATTCTTACAACTCCTTACAGTCTTTCTATTTTGCTACTATTTCCATTCATGATTCATAACAATGTGTTGTATTTGTTTTAGGTCAGGCTTGAGAGAACATCACAAAGCTAATAATGGTCATCTCGTTTTGTGTCCAAAAGTGTAGAATCCAAGGGATAGGAAAAATATTTGAGAGAACTTACGATGAGTGAGCAAATCTTCCCTGGTTTCATGGTATGTCAGAAAGATGTCAGGAATGCTTTGGTACATTCTTGTGGTAGAGGCTGTATGCCAAAGATAACTGGCTATACTTTCTGTTTTGATCTAAGAAGTCAAGGAGTTATGTGATTCTCCTGGTGATTGCTGTGTTCAAGACTGTCTGCGTCACAATGATTGCTTGCTTTTGCACATAGAGACGCCTGTGTCATATATGTATGGAGGAAGGATCTAGAAAGCAACACTGAGTATCTGCCAAGCCGTATCAATGAGAGAAGCAAGATGGTACCAAAACATTCATTCATAGTAAAACAGCATTACCACCTTGTGGCTGAGATGGTAATGCTAAGACAAGGGTCCACCATGGAATCTACTGCGAAAATAATACACAGGCCAGGCTTCTAATCCCATTTTCCCACAAATACACAAAGACAACAAAGGACAACACGGATTCGTGCCACAAAAAGTAACTACAATGCTAACAAAACAGTAAAAAGAGCCAAATAGAAATACTGAGAATTTGTTTATTAAGAAAGGAATTCTTTAACTTGTTTATGTGTGGGATGCTGGTGGCAGTCTCTGCAGCACGGGTTACTTATGTTGCTTTAGGGTAGAGTTTATGTGACAAACTATCATAAAATATCTGAGTCCCTGCCTTGGGCTTCCCTGACAATTCACCTCACAAATACAGACATACGAGCCTGTCTGCCTGTGTGGGGAGGCACAAGTAATGGGAACAGGAAAATGGTACCTTGTATGTGAGACTGAGGGATGTGGATATTGGAAGCATCATAGGAGTTCGAGTTTGATTTTTACTTTGAGATGTGTGGTTAGTCCACAAGATACGTGCATGCTGATTTTGCTCTTGAGGGAGCTTTATCCATTTGTGGTATAAGTTTGGGTAAACGTGTCGTGGCTTTCAATGGGAGACAAAGCAGGGCAGGCTGCTTTTTTATCTTCTTTGTCTTGAAACATACTGTCTTCTCTATCACTTTCTTATAAGATAATAGCACAAATTCAGACACTCCAAACAACTCCCTGACATGCACCTCAGCCAGTATTAGAACATCCTCTGAGAAAATATCACGCTATTCCACTGGCCTTGAATAGAAACCTGACCTATTACCTACTGCAACTCAGCCTAAACCCACCCAGTCTAGTACATTCCAGAAGTACTTTGTGTGTTCTGTTTTGTTGTCCATTTTAGTAAAACCTTTGCCAGGTTCTAAAAAAGATAAACCTGAGGAAAATGTCAATCAGATTTGTGAACATTTCCTAAGTGAGCCTTACTCACCCAACAAGTACCTGAATGGTTTCTTACCAATTGCTCTTCAGTATCCACCCAGAAACCCATGTCTGTTTTCCTGTACGTGTTCCAATTACCACCATGGGGGAAATCATTCTTAAAACCCCACTTTCAGAGACCAGGTATTGCTATCCTTGTAGATCATATTAGGCAGCAGGAAATCTTTCAGATTCTCAACCATAAGCAGAACTAGTCAGTCTCCACCAGGGCCATTACTATTACCCGGATATGTATGCATGCTAAAAAACCCGCTGTCATCAAGTCAATGTCGACCCATAGAGACCCTATTAGTCAGAGAAGAGCCGACTCACGGAGTTTCCAATGAGTGCCCGGCAGATTTGAATTGCTGATCTTTTCGTTTGCAGAAGTAGCACTTAACCATTACATCACCAGGGCTCCCCACGTGTGTATATGTGTGTGTGTATACATACATACATATATATATATATTCATTTCCTCAGTTCCATAAAAATAAATATAAATAATATAAATATAAAATACATGGTTTAATGACCATACCCTCAGTTCCTTAAACTATCTATGTATCTGTCTGTCTATCTATCATCTATCTATCTATCTGTAGTTTAGACATATTCATCTCAATTCCTTAAAATATGTATATTTCAAAATGATAGAACCTGAATAGCTTCAGTATCACAATAGAAGCCCATTTCTAACATTCATCCTACTAGAGTAACTTCTCACACTATATACCCCCTCTGGCTGGAGGAAGGAGAGTGGGTGGAGAGGAGGGGAAAGGAGACTGTTGGGAGGATGAGACATGTATGGAGCAGAGAGGAACAGTGTGCTGTCACCAGACAGGGAGAGCAGTGGAAGCTGCATATAGGTAAATTTATACGGGAATGTACATTTCCACTCAGTCATACTAAATAAATTAATTAATTTAAAAAAGTAAACACTTGAAGACAGCGTGGTGGTGTGAAAACTGGTTGCAGTGCCAGCTTCTGTTTCACAAGTATCTTACTAGAGCAACTCCTGCCCACTTCCTATAGTTAATTCCTCATTAAAAAGTTTCCAGTGGCTGGGCTATGCAACCAAATTCAACATATAATAGTGGGTGTTCTTAAATTTACAGAAATAAATCACAGGGGTACTATATGCCATTCATCTCTGGAAATCATTTATTGCTCAAGTTCTAGATTTCCAAGAAGCTTCATCTCATTTCCAGTGTCTTTAAGACATTGTAGGAAAAAAAAAATTACAATGATTGACCTCAGTTTTCACAGAGATGGGATTAAAAATAGCATTCCAAAGGATAATGTACAGAATAAATGAGATTATGTACAAAAAACCCACAAATGTTTTAGAGTCCAGCACAAGATAATTGTTCACTGACTGGAATTTTCATAGTGTCTTTGTCACTCCACTATGTCAAAGAGAGGTTTGTGTATCTTCTATATTGAACAGAGGTTTCATGTTTTGCTTTATGCAGATGTTGCTAATGGAAACCCCAGAGTGACATGTTAGTGGAGGTATTTTAGAGAAGCATTTTCTCCATTCATGTTGCCTAAGGCAGTAATACCATCTTATTACCAGGGCTTTTTGGATATAACATCTTTTCAAATTCAATTAAATTGAACACTTCTACCACAACAGTGCAGTTTGAATGCCCAAGTCATAATCTATTGTTGAATAACATTTTCAAACCTTGATTGATTTTCATGATCCCTCACATATTTCCCTCACTATGACTTCCAGTGTCAATATAACAAACAGGTACAGCCTCTAACACTACCTTCTCACAAAGACATATAGAAATAACAATGGGCAATGCACAATATGGATTCCTGCAGCAAAAAGCAACTACAATGCTAAGAATAACAAAAAGAGCCAAAAGCGAATACTGAGAACCCTTGTATTCAGAAAGAGAGCCTTCAACTTTCATAATGGAGGTTGTAGCATAGGTGAGTTGTGCCGCTTTAGGCTACAGTCTGAGTGACAAAACGTAGTACATAACGAAGGGTTGACTCTCCCTCTTGTCCTGTACTGCCCTTTCAGCTCACAAATCTAGGCCTGGAAGCTTTGTCTGCTAGTGACCAGGAGGGGCAAGTCATGGCAGAGCAAAAGGGAGGTTAGCATATGATTTGATGAATAGGGATGCAGAATACCTTTTCCATCTTGGCTTCCTTTTCCACTAGGAAAGAGTTGCTTTAATCTGAGCCTACTGTCTGACAGGGTAGAGAATCATGCAATTATGACAGCTGTGATAAATACTATAAATCCAAAATAAAGAATGTTGTGAGAGCAATGATGGGAGGACACATATTCTGGGAGCGGGCTGTCAGAGAATTTGTCTGAGCCACTAAACTAAGCTGGCAGCTGAATACACTTGGAACAGAAAAGAGACAGGAGAAAGGGATCCTAAACTACGGGAATAACATATGTATAAACACCTAAACTTGGAAGGAATGTGGAATGGTGAGCTTAAATCCGGAAATAAGGTTGTCAAACAGAGGGGAAAAGGTGGAAACAAAGTCGGATGTTAGTGATAAACTCCCTCTCATGTCCATCTCTAATGAGCTACTTGTCAGCACTTTCTCACTATCCCGGTACCGATCAAAGACAATTACCCTCTTGAAGACTGGAAGCATGTCACGCAGTCATGCCAGCAGAGAAGGAAGCAGTACTCAGTAGGATCTTAAAGTAGACATTTGATCAATGGTTCAGGATTAAACAAAGTAATTGTATAGACATGGATTAGACAAAAAAACAATTTACAAATTCTGATCTTCTGTTTAGCCATTGTACGGGGAGACACAAGGAATAAGAAGATGGTACCTTGAATGAGAAATTTCTGGATAATACTGGAGGCATCACAGGCATCTGAGTACAGCTTTCAGTTGGAGATATGCTGCTGGTCCCTAACACTTGTATGTGCTGGTCTTGCTCTTGTTGGGGTTTCTTGCTGTTGGGATCAGTTGCTTGAGTAAATGTGTGGTGGCTTTCAACATGAGACAAAACCTTGCAGGTTGCATTTCTTTCTTCTTTTTCTTTAAGTATTATCTCTTTTCTCTCAGTTTCCTGTGAAATAATAGCACAAATTCAGGCAGTTCAACCTCCTCCCCAGCCTCCATACCAGCCAACATCACAGCCTCCTTCCAAAAAACATTCGCAGGTCACTGCATTTCGAATTGCCTTGATTGGAAACCTGGTCCTGCAACTTGGTCTTAGCCCATGTGATTAATATCAGCTCATGGTTACTTTTTGGTTGTGCCCTTTTTTTCTTTTTGAAAAATAACTTGCAAAGGTTCAAGGGAGGCGAATTGAGACAAAGTCAGCCACATTTGTGGAAGTTTGCTGAGTAAGCTTTTCTCATCAAGTGAAGTATCATAACGGGTGCCTACCGATTGCTTTTTAAGCTCGACCAAGAAAGTTGGGTCTCTTTTTCTTTGTGTCTGTTCTGATCACCATCATTCCAGAAATTTTTTTGTCAAAGCCTCTATTTTAGAGTCAGGATATTCCTATCCTTGTAGTCACATCAGGCAGCCAGAATTCTCCTTGAATCTCAACCATGATTAGAAGTAGTCTAGATGCCACCGTGGTTATTACTGTTAACCTAGATTTTTGTTCCTTGTTTAAGCACGTGTGAAGATTCTCTTTAAAATAATAGTTCTTAACCAGCTCTAATTCCTTCATGAAAGCCCATATTTAACAATCATCTAAATAAGTAAAAGATTCTCAGCTTTTTTCAGTCCTGACAATAATCTAATTTGTACAATATCCTCTGTGGGCAAAAAGGGTGTCTTTTAAAATTTACTTTGTAGCACAGGAATCTGCCTAGAATATACTTGCTAAGTGCTACATCTGCTAATGAAAAGGTCAGCAGTTCAAATCCACCAGATGCTCCTTGGAAACCCTACAGAGCAGTTTTACTATGTGTTACAGGGTCACTATGAGTTGGAATCAACTGAACAGCAGTGTTTTTTTTGTTGTCTTTTGGTTTTCTTAACCACTTTTTGCTTGGAAGGTTTAGAGAACTTTGGATATGTATTATATATACACACACATAAACATATACATATGCAGTATACAAACATATATGTACACGTGCACATAAACATATGTGCATACACATGTAAACACATACCACATGCATGCAAACATGTATCACATACATATAATCATACATACATACAAATACATATATGTAACAGCATTACGAAATAAAAATAAATTACAGACATTTTAACATTTGTACTCCAAATGTTAAAAAGAAGGAATGTATCCCTGTTAAATGCCCAAGTTTCAGATTTGAACTAGGTTGGATTTACTTCCTGATTTAAATGTTCACTCCCTTTGTCACTTGGGGAATCATTTATAACCTCTTCAAACCTCAATTAATAAATAAAATGCGATTTACAGCAACATCCTCTTGGGGATGTTTTGTGAAATAAATGGAGCAGTGTAAAAAAGACACGTTTTAAGATCTAGAACCCATTTAGTGTTGCAGAAAGAGAAATATCATTATCATCATTTTTGTTTCACTGTCTATGCTTGGGTGTATATGTCAGCTCTGATTCCCAGATTTTTCTTGCTTTACTTTGATCCTGTTGATGCAAAGCTCACATCAAGGTGTTACACAAAGTGCTTTATAAACCTTTCTCTGTTAACTTTGTCACATGTACTAATATAAACTTTTTGATGGGAGTATCTTCTGCTATTACTACTCCAAAGTCAGGTGAAGCAAACACTTCATTTCAACAGCAAACTTGAGTGTCTAATATGTGTGTTTGTGTGTACTCTTCATTGGGAAGAGATTCTGAAATAGTAACTGATGGACCTCATACAGAGTAACTCCTCTCCCACTCACATCTCTGTTGATGATTCTTTTTGTTCTATGTTCCTTGCTTTAAGAGAGACATGGCAGATAACATCAAAGATAATAATAGTCTGTCTCTTGATTTTGAAAACAATAACATGAAGAATTCATATCAAAGCAATTATTTTTCCCAAATTTATGATTAATACTACCAATATTTCCTGATCATTTATTGGGTTTTAATGAGCACAGACCACCACACTACCACCAACCAGTACTCTTTATTTTCCAGGCCTTCTAGTGAAGTAGTGGAAGAAAGTTCTGGTGATCTTTGTCTAAAAAATTAGTCACTGAAACACCTAGGGAGCACAGTCCTACTCTGACAAACCTGGGGTTATCAACTGCTCTTCAGACTCCATGCAGAAACATCATTACTAACTCAAAAGCAACTGTTAAATTGTTAAAGTGATATAGTTTGACTCCAATGAAAGAAATCATTGCATGGTGTATTTTGGTGTATGAAGCCATGAAAACATATGGTCATTACTGCGATTCCTGAATTTCTGGTAACACACCCAGTGAGTGTTCAAACACAGAAGAATTATTCCTAATGATGGAGAGATGAGTATGTCACAAATTTCAAGGAAAGGGATCTTCTAAATCATTGCTTTGTCCCTTCCAAGATAGAGTGTATGGGAAATACTGAATTGCTAGAGATGTCCATGCTATGTCATTGAAGTATCAAGGAAACCACGGGCCTCAGGTGATAATGAACAGAAAGCAGTTCCATCTATGACTATCTCTGTCAAGATGGCAAACACATATAAGCTTCTAGTTCCACCCTACCACAAAATCTGTAGAGAGTACAGAAGAAAATGTGGATTTCTGGAAGTAACAACAGTACCAACAACAGCAACAAACTGAGAACCACCATATGTATTTAACGTGTGTTCCACTGGTGTGTGTGGAGTACTGTTAAGGACTGCAGCGTTGTAAAAATAACAATTTCTAGATTGGGAGAGAACCACATTAAAGAATGGTGATTCATATACTTCTCCTCTACGTACTTTAAGTTGCCTTGTTATCACTGCTATTATGTGGCACTACATTGATTCCAAATCATCGTAATCTTATAGGACAGAGTAGAGCTATTGTTCTTCATAGTTCTCTAGGCTGTAATCTATAGGGGAGCAGATTACCAGGTCTTTCCCCTGCAGAGCTACTGGTGAGTTTGAACTACCAAATTTTTTGTTAGCAGCTGAGTGCTTAATGTGGTCTGACCTCAGATCAGGTATAATGACTGGAATTTACTTGATTCTGAATTCCATCAATGTGACCAATTCATTCTAACACAGGAAAGGACCCTGATGCAAGTTAATCTATGAAAGCAAACTCATACTTAAGAATAACAACAGTAGCAATGATTTGTAACTTGAGCAGTTCCCACATGAAGGTAAGACTCGCGTGAAAGAAATTGTATGACTACTCATAGAGATGTGATAGAACAATGAGGGGTACAAGTGGGACTATGTTCATTGCAAAGAAGATTGTAACAGGTAATATCAAATGCCATTTTATAGAGATTTATTTTTCAATAAATACTGATACATCCACGTAATTGAGCATATTATACCCATTAAATAATTTTTTCTATCCCCATTTATGGACTTGGAATGATGTTCATATGTTAAATATGTAAAATAGGCTGTTTAATATCATTTGTCATATGACACTGTTTTCAGAAAAAAAATGTTCTGTATAGTTACAGAGAAGAAACTCTGTGATTATGTACAGAAATATGTAGTATATCTGGATGTTAGAACTTCACGAAATTTAAATTTAATTATTTTTACTTTGGTTTGTTCTCTACAGTTATTTTTTGATAAAATAGTCATGCATTACTTGTATAGAAGGGAAGAAAAAAGAAACAGCCCAATAAAATTATACTAACGGTTTTGTTACTTCATTATTATTTATCCTTTTTATTATGTTTCAAGGAGAAATGCTAACATTCTCATTTTTGGAGCAATGTTCATTGGGTTTTAAATTGGTTATTATATTCTCACTGATGTTTGGGGTACACAGTAAAAGCTAACTGCTCTAATTTTGAAAAGAGTACAACTTAAGTATTACGAGAAACATGAAATTATAAATTGTAGTCATTTTGCCTTCATTTTGAAGTCTTGGCTTATTGTCTTCCTTCTAGTTGGATTATCCTCAAGTTGCTAAACTCTCCTCTTCTCTCTCTCATGTATTCTTTTGTTTGTTTTTACATTCTGTAGACCTTAATTTAGATATCACTTCTTTGGCTCTATTAGAGGACAACCATTTGTCCTATATTAGCTGTGCCACTTAATACCTCAGTGCTTAGTTTTCTTTATTTCACTAAGTACATTTATTGAGAGTCTTCTATGATGCAGGTACTGATATAAGCACTGAAACAGAATAGTACTACTCTTGGAGTTCATAGTCAAGTAGGTAAGACAAAGATTTGTTAACAACAGTTGTCGTAAATGGTAGAAAAGAAAATAATAAACTCTTATGAAAGTAAGCGCCATGAAGATTTTGCCCATTTCGCATGGGCTCTCTAGGAGGATTCAGTATTAGGCTATCAATATTGGTGTCTAGCGGTTTGGACAACATAGGAGCTTTCCAGGTAAGGAACCATGGTTTGTGAACCCCCTGAAGAAATGAACATCGTGTGTAGAAGAAACTTTAGTGTGTTGATAAGTAAACAGAAGCAGTGTGAAAGGACTTGAGTGACAGTGAATACACTGCTGTATTCACCTGTATGTTATGATTGCTAAACATCTCTCTCCCTGTAAGGGACAAAACAATGTGGAAAGCTTCTTCAGGTCAGAAATACTGTCATCTTCCTCAGGTAACCACTGTGGATGTAAGAGACTAAAAAGCAGTGAATTCTTAACATAGAGATTGAATTTATTAGTTATTGGAGTTATGTTTAAGTAGAACATGACATCAGAATCTTGAGGTTGTTGCCTATATATATATATATATTTTTTTTTTTGGTAGAAGAAAATGAAGGAAAAGAGGAACAGGAAGCAAGTACCTCAGGTAAGGAAGTGGAGGATGGAGCGGATGATGAGGTCTGGACCTGTGGTGGATGACCAGTGGTAGCAGACGTGCTGGCTTCAGAAGGACAGGGAAGCTGATTCTGTTCCTCGGAAATCTTATTCCTTTTGATTCGAGATGTCTGTTTGGTTGTGTTTTTCCTTTTCTGAAAGTAATAGAGTATTTTCTTTGATCCTTTTGAGTATCAAATGAAACAGAACACATTTTTCTTACTGTCTAGTAGGTATACTTCAACCTCTAAATGTTTTCCTTGGGAACTTGAGAGAATGCTGTTCATCCTCTAGCCAATTGTGAAAGGTGGGCATTAGACAGTACCATTAAACAGAAGGGAAAGTTATAAACATCAGTTCTCTAGTGATCTCTGTGGTGGGATTTAACTCTATTGGAAATAGTAAATCCAGGTTTGTGCAAACATGAGCAAAACATCTGTCCAATCGTATTCTGATGTTATCACATTTGTATTAGGGATGATGATATCATACTTATGTCACAGGAATTTACACTACGTTTGTAAAGTGCCTAGCTTATTCCCTGGCACAAAGGAGATCTTCAATAATTACTCTATTTGTTAAATTTGAATCTTGATCGAAAAGTAATGAAGAACGAAGAACTCGAATGGGGTAAAAGAATGGAGGAATCATAAAAGCAATTTCTTCTGTGAATCTGCAAGCCTGTTTCTCTTCCACACCCTTACCTGTCCCCCAGAAGTCTCTTCCATTCTTTCAGATGTCAGAGCTTTACTTGTGGTGGCAGGAGTAGCTGAATCTGCCTCTTCCTGCCTGTTCTTTTTCATAGCTTTTTCTTTCCCTTTGATTTTCTTTGCAACTGATTCAAAATAAAACACAAGGAACAGAGAACCTGGTTTAAGGCAGCTGAAGTAATTTTACCACTATTTATTCTCAGCTCCTACTTTTGGACCACAATGTAACCAACAGTCAAAACAGAGGCTCAGTTACTATCTCATGCATTTTCAATAGTTCCCCCTACATTTCTATTCAATCAACCCTTCCATCTCATCCTCTGGACTCAAGTTCACCTCAGGCAAATGTTTCCCCAATCCTGTTTACCCATATTTCCTTTAAATACCTATGGTTTTCTTGGGGGAAAACAGATGGGTCACCATCTGTAAAAGATCCATTCAGCATAAAGAAATCAGCAAAAAGAAATGTGATACAGATTTGTGAGGTGGCAAAGTGAAGATATTGGACTTTGAATTTTTTAATTTTTTTTTAACCCAGTAATTCTACAAGAAGAATTCTCTTGACCTCTGAGAGGCAAGTTTCCGTGTAAGTGTCACCTCCCCTCTGTTACTGCAAGGATAATGATGGAGGAAATAGTATTAAGAGAGTTTGTGCATTAAGTGACTAAATGCAAGTATTCTTTGCAAAGAAACCACAATATTCACAATTTTGGCTTGACATTTTTTAAAATGTTTCTAATAATATACTGGAGCCTTCAGCCTCATATCAGTCTCCTCTGCCTTTTGTTCTTTACCCACAGCCCAAATATACTCCCTTAACCCACTGCTGTTGAGTTAATTCTGACTCATAGCTACCCTATAGATAGTGCAGAACTGCCCCACAGGGTTTACACAGAATGGTTGGTGAATCTGAAGCACCAAACTTTTGGTTAGTAATAAATAGGCCTCTTTACCACTGTGCCACCAGGACCCCAATATACTTCCTAAAATACATCAATCTCCATTACAGAAGAGGAAATTCTGTAAATTATCCACTTTGTTGGCAAATGATGTTTCTCATAGGCTACTGAGCTTTAAGTTGGGGAAGGGACATACCAACTATGACCAAGGCAATGTTATATTCAAGGTTGGGGTTGGATGGGAAGAGTTGGAATGAAAGAGTCTTCTTTATTACCTTTTAACTTCTCATTTCTAAGAGTTTTAGCAAGATATTTAAGTTGTGGTATATCACTGAATAATTCTATTAGAATGTCCACACACTTGGCACTTCCAAACTTTTCTTCCATCAAGTCTGCAATCTTAATTCTATCATATTCATCTTGCGTTTGTTTAGACAGTTGTAAATCACAGGCCAGTAAAGATTTAATTATGCTGAACTGATATTCATTGACGGCCTCTAGCCCCTTCAGTAAAACGATTTTCTTATATTCATTCACCATCTCTCAAGTTTTGGCTGAGCCTACAAGAGGGAAAAAAAAAAAAAAAGACACATGAGGTTACAGATTTACAAAGAGAGTTTAAAAGACTGGACACACCTATGTGAGTGACTGGCCCTGGTCAAAGTGTTGTTCATAGTACGAGAGACAGAGGCACTATAATAACTACATGTGTCACTGTGATAAGTGGGTTGAGAATTACTGTAATAGAAAATAATAAGAAATGGTCACTTATTAATGGTGACAGTTGAGCTGGACCTGAGTTAGGTGAGTTGGTTTGTTGGATGGAAGGAGGTCTGGAAATACGCAATTATTAGTGTTTGGAGTATGGACTGGGTAGTCTCAAAGTTCTTGATTATTCTTCTTTGTTGGAGATGGAGCCTGGCTCTGAATCTCTCTACTTGTTGGTCATTGGGTCTTTCCACACCTGCTACAGCTGAAATGGCCTATGCGAAATGGGGCTGCGGCCTCTCACTTCACACAAATGCTCTTCTGCCTGATTCCTATAGTTCCATTCTGGGCTACCAGGTCCACTTGGTTCTTCCCTACTCAGAGTTCATTAGCATCCTCTCCCATTTTAGGTTGGATCGTGTTCTTTGTTTCCTATGTGCACATAATGCCATCATTTTTCTAGACTCCCATCTGTTCACTAGTACAAAGTTACAGCACTTTTGGCCTGAGTTATTTGATATTTGCTTGATTTATCTCTTTCTGGCTTAATTTCTCTGATCAGCTCTTTTCATACAGCTAGTTGTCTTTTTATAAAGCCACAGTTCTATCCTGCTTGAATCCCTTTGATAGCTCACCATTTTCTTTAGGAAAAATTCCTTTCTCTTAATATTGCTTGAAAGGCCTTGAATGTCTCATTTTTACTTCTCCTCCTTTCTGTTTTTCTTAAGCTTTTTCAGGCTTTTTACCTGGAATGCACTGACTAGCTTTCCTCTAGAAAGTCATATTTAGAGAAAACCTGGTCTGCATCAGGTCGTTAGAATTCAATCAGAATTCTGCCAGATTATACACATGCACAAATACGGTCGTACACCGCATAAAGTATGTTCAGGCAAAGTCCAACTGCATAGATGCGCATGGTCTCACAAGGTTATAATAGGCTTGCATACAACCTATAGCTACAAATCAACCCCTATAAAGCCTACTGTATTAACAATTTGAGGTATACATAATGGCTTATAATAACAAATGGGACCTGCTTTGCCATGCACGTCAAAATGTTATCATTAGTATTACTGTATTACTATGTTTAAAGATATTTTGATGTATTTGAAAGTGTTCTGTTAGCATTTCTTTAATATTTTTACACATATAAAGGTTCACTATGCATTAAGAGCAACATTTGACCAAACAATGTTACCTACAAACTTTACTTAATGTTATGACTTACTTACAAATTCAACTGAAAGATAGACTTAGGAACACTATTAATTTGTAATCTGGAGACTGCCTGTATTTAATATGGTGTTCTCACAGTGTCCAAATTCACCTGGTTTTGTATTTTACAGAATATATCATGGACATTAAGTGATGCATGACACTGTATTCAGTCTCAAAGCCGTCATATAGAAACCTACGTATTTTATATTTTTACATATATGTATTTTATTTTCCCTTGTTCTAAACTCTGAATATATATTGCATATGGGAATCAATATTTGTGAAAAATTACACTTTTCTCAGTACTGACTTTCATCTCTCAAATCTTCTCTCAGCAAACTCACTAAAGAAGATTCGTGAGAAAGTTAGTATTTAAGAAAATCTACAAGATGTCAGAATGTAGGTTAAAGTGTCAACACCCAGAAACTACTCATTAAAGGAGAGAACACTAAAATGAAAAGGAGAAAATATCTGAAGAGCTAGTGCAATAAACTTTTTTGAATTAAAATAACATGAATATTCTCAGGGTGATAAGGCCAATAGGATACCAACTAGGAGAACAAAGGAAAAAAGCCAAACCATTGCCATTGATTTGACTCTAACTGATAGAAACCCTATAGGACAGAGTAGAATTGCCCCACAGGGTTTCCCAGAAGTGGCTGGTGAATTTGAACTGCCAACTCTTTGGTTAGCAGACAAGCTTTTAGCCACTGTGCAACAAGGGCTTCTATCTTTTGCTTTATCTAGTTTAGTGTGACTATATATATGTTTTGCTACACAAATATTAGTGCATTTGATTTGGGAGTATTAACTATGATCCTTTTGGCCATCTAAGATATACTCTATATGTGATCTATGCATTACAAATTTTTCTAATGTCACCAAACTTCTGAATTCCAAAACAGATGTGACTCAAAGGGTTTTAGAACAGATGATTTCAATCTGCATTGACAGAAGAATAATTTTGAAACTACAAATTTTATGTTAAAATAGAATAGTATTTAAATATGAGAATCTAAAAGCTATTTTCTGTGTATTCAAGGCCTCACAGGGTTTGCAACACAAAGACATCCACCAAACATTTTTTTGGAAATAGTAATCAGTAAGAGCAAATTCTGGTTGTACAGTGGTAAATCCCTGTGGCTGCTAACCATAGGCTGGCAGTTCAAATCCACCAGGTGCTCCTCAGAAACTCTTTGGGGGTAGTTCTAGTCTGTCCTATAAAATCACTATGAGTTGGAAGTGACTTGCTGACAACATGTTTGGTTTTATGGTTCTATTCAACAAGAAAATAAACAAAGAAAACCAAGAAATGCTATAGGCTAAAAGGTAAATACAAATGAGTCGTTAATTTGATTCGTACTAGATTTTCGCTTATCATCGTCTTAAAAATAAATAATTTCCTTACAAAGAGAAACCAAACAAAAAGTATAGCAGCATGGCAATAAGCAGTGAGGAAGAAAAGGGGATCAGAACTACAGTTTCATACGTAGCAATAAAAAATTCAAGTCCCAACTATGGGTACAGAGGCTATCTAGGAAAATTGGCACAACTAAGTTTATTAAAATATTTTGCATCCTACTGTTTGTGAGTGACAACTGGGATCTTAGAAGTTAACAAGAAGCCATTTAAGAAGCATGACTTGGTCTCAACACACCTGGAGCCAAAGATAACGAAGGACATCAAAGACCTAAGGAAAATATGAGCCTAGGAGACAGAAAGGGTCACATAAACCAGAGACACAACAACATGAGACTGGAAGAACTAAATGGTGCCTGGTTACCACCAGTGACTCCCCTAACAGGGAGCTCAGCAAAGACGAATCAGGAGAAATGTGGGATGCAGAACTCAAGCTCTAATAAAAAGACTAGTCTTGATAGCCTGACAGACTAGAAGATCCCTGGAAAACGTGCTCCTCATATACTCTGTTAGCCCTGAAATGAAAATATTCCGGAAGCCAACCAGCACCTCAGACAAAGATTGAACTGGTCTGTAATACATAAAACAATACTGGTGAAAAATGTGGTTTTTGGCTTAAGTAGATACAGGAGACTAATGGGGCAGCTCCTGTCAGGTGGCAAAAGAAAAGAAAGAAGGGAACACAAGCTTATTGAACGACAGGAAATTTGGGGTGGAGGGGAGGAACATGCTGTGTGTGTACAGAGAGTAGATAGGGGTACATAACAGAGTGTATGTAAGTTTTTATATGAAAATGTGACTCAAATTGTAAACTGTCACTTAAAACCACAATGAAAAAAGAACTTGAAATTACATCAAAAACTAAAAAAGAAATAAAAAAGGAAACTAAAAAAAAAAAGTCAAGTCCCAGGAAGATTCAAAAAAAAACTTTCAAATATATATTTGGAGCCCTGATAGCTTTCAAATCCATATGCTGGTCCTTGGAAATCCCCTGAGGTAGTTATGCTCTTTCCTATAGGGTCCCTACTAACCAAAATTGACTGGACTGAAACATGTTTGGCTTTTGGGAGTTAGATATTTATCTAATAAAAAAGAATATATGTGTTCTTGGTTATGTTCCTTTTTGTTACATTAGTGTACACACATGTAAAATAGTGCAGTATGTTCCTTCTGTCTCTCGTTCTCTCTCTGTCAGTGGCTAAACACTCAGCTGCTAGTCAAAAGGCTAAGGTCAATAATTTCAACCCATCAGAGGCTCCATGGGAGAAAAGACCTGGTCAACTGCTCCCATAAAATTTCATGATAGGAAATACTATGACGAAGTTCCGCTTTCTTGTAGAGAGTTGCTCTGAGTCAGAATCAGCTCTACAGCATTTGTGTATATACATACATACATATATATATGCACAAATATGTACATAGACAAAAGCCCATTTGCCATCGAGTCGATTCCAACTGACAGCTATAGTACAGAATAGAACTGACCTACAGGGTTTCCAAGGCTGTAATTATCATGGAAGCAGATTGTCACATCTTTCTCTGAGGAACAGCTGGTGGATTTAGACTTTTCACTTAACAAATGAATTCTTAACTGGTGTGCTGTTAGGGGTCCATATATATACATGCATATGGATACACACACACATATTAATTTATTTATATTAGAAAATTTTATAGCAGAAATTTAGAGAACTACAAGGAAAAGCTGATAAAATCATAATTATGTTGCCAAATCTAAATTTATCTCAATTACTGAATAAACAAAGGAAAAAATCAACAAATATTTACAAAACTTGACCTTACATTCCTTTGAAGCACACATTAAATCTTTATGTACCAGACTGTACAAATTCTAAAGCATTTCAAAACACAGATATAGATGTAATTTATACCACCTACCTCTCCCCTGCAAACTCACACTGATAGAGTTTACCTATGACTTTGTGAGAAGGAAGAGGAAATCCCAAAAGTACTGAAACCTTTAACACAAAGTGTAAGTGGAGCTAAAATAAGATTTAAATGTATTTACAAAAATATTAATGTCTTGTATTTGAATACTAGTGTGTGAAATTGAGAAATTCTCTGTCATGTACATGTGTGCTTGTTTCTTAGTTTTGTATAATTGGGATAATGCCATAAGACACAGCTTTATAGTCAGCTTTTGTTGTTGTTGTTGTTAATTCTATTTTATAATGCTTTTGTCATGTATTTTCTTGTCTTTTATCCAGGTCTCCATCACAACCATCAAGTCTTCTCCTCAGCCTCAAGCCAAGAATGCCATAACCCTCTTCTAAATACCAACTCATGCCAATAGAAGCTCAAATATCCATTTTAAAATCTGCTATAATAAAAATGCAGTTTCATTTATTTAGGTCTCATTTGTGGTGGAATAAAAGAGGTCTTATGTTTACCTAGGTAGCTAAAGAATGAGAGTCAAGTTATGGCTCTTCTCACTTTTCTTTTTTTTAAATTTAATATGTCTGAGTGAAAATGAACATTCCCATATAAATTTACATGCCCACCTATGTGCAGCTTCCACTGCTCTCCCTGTCCGGTGACAGCGCACTATTCCTCTCTACTCTGTACATGTCTCATCCTCCCAACAGTCTCCTTTCCCCTCCTCTCCACCCACTCTCCTTCCTCCAGCCAGAGGTCAGCAGGATCATATCCTATAGATGCATAGAACCATAAAGTGCATCCAATATATGCTCACTCTGCATTGCCAAGTCCAACCCATTCGTGTCCAAAGAGTGGACCTTCATTATGATTTATGGGCAAGGTCAGCATCAGGGCCAGGGGCCATGCTCCCAGGGGAACCCCGAAACCTCTGGACCATCAATTGAGGTCTTTTATTGGAGATCTCAGGATGCATCCCTTCTTATTCTTGTGTTGTCAGTGAGACTCAACATAGAGTTTATATGAGCTCATCTTCTTCTAAATAGCATTGCTAACAACCTTTTTCCTCCCTCAAAGATTTTGAAACTAATTCTTATCTTACCGTCCTGGGGCTACCAGCTAGATATCACAGCTTTCTCTATAGAAATTCCCATAGAACTCACCTGACTTGAAACTTCTTCCACGTTAGTTTGTATCTTCAGATTTCTTCAGAAATACAAAAATCACTGCTTGGAAGAGTATGAAGTAAATCAGGAAAGTTCTTCAGAGCCTTAACTGCAGGACTTTTGTAATCTTATGAACAGCTAAGAGGATGAAGTATTTTCAAAGTTTATCAAGGAAAGAAAATAGCACTGATTAGGGTCACTTAAGAGCTTGACTAGTGCTTGCTCTTTCATTTTGTGCTACATGTCAGGAAGGGAGATGTTACATTCTATGACATAGCCTTGTGACTCCTCCCATCACTGTCCATAGCTTTCGATTTCCTTGGAAAGGAAAACTGAGCAGTCTCATTCCTGTGACTATTTTAACACGGCAAAAATTCAAGCCAGTTCCATCTGCTTTGAGCTCTTGTACTCCCTTTAACGTGAATTAGATGGACACAAATTTCTAATTTTGAAATTGCTTTGAGATACAGACATTTATAACAAGAATGTTTTAAAAGAATGACTGTTCTGTGTACTGTGAAGAATGTTTACAACAAGCAGATTGTTCAGTTTTCCTGTCTTAGGAAATCGAAAGCTAGGAACATTCGTGGGAGGAGTCTCAGAATTTTTTCATGAGAATTTAACATCTCCCTCCCTGGAGTACAGCACTGTATGAAATAGCCAGCATGAGTCCAGTTTTAAAGTGATTCTTACTGGTGCTGGTTTTTCTTGTTATCTTTCAAAATAATTCATTCTCTGAGTTGTTCCTGAGATTACAGTTCCTTCAGTTTGACTTAAGCATGAAAGGGGAAAGGTTTATCAATCAGTGAATTTTTCCTCTTTTATTGTTCACAGAGTGGCAGGTATCTGTGGCTGCCAATACTTGACTACCCTGTCCTGGATGGAGACAGTTCTGCTGGGAAGTTGTTTGTAGTTTCAGTAGTACACAACACATTCACTCATTTATTAATAGCTGACAAAACTGAGACATAATAGAGGTAAAATGAAGTACTATGTGATTTGTTCTAGAGTATTTAGCAGGCACTCAAAATGCGCAGATGCTGCAACTATGGCCTCGATCACACAAACAATTATGAAGGTGGCAGGAAATTTTTCATTCTGTTATACATGGAGCGACCATCATGAGTTGGAGTTGACTTGATGACATGTCATGATTACCTTTGTTGGTACACCAGCAAACAAAAATAAATTAGTGACTCAAATAAAGGGAAGGCAAACCAGCAGTGTCAAACGTACACTGTGCACCTGGAATTTAAATAGGTGAACCAAAGAAACAATAAACAAATAAACAAATAAGAAGCATTCATTCTTCCTGACTCCTAAGTAGTGGCCAGAAATTGGTGATTTGGGTCATTTCATAGACAAAAAGTATTTATGAGGCCCTTAATCTTTCTAGACACTTCCAGAAGTCACAAGGTCTCTTATTTCTTTGATGTAATGACATAAGCCAATTATTTACTAATGGAAAAGGAGAGAACTCCTAAAACAAGAAAAAGATATCTAGATAAACTGCATGACTTCCTATCATCTCAAGCACTGCATCACAAGTTGAATTGTAACCCCTAAAATATCTGTCAACTTGACTCTACCGTAATTCTTAGTATTGTGTGATTGTTCCCTGTTTTGTCACCTGACATGATGTTCCTATGTGCTGTAAATCATATTGCTACAATGTTAATGATATGGATTAGCAGCAGTTATATGGTGTCTTAAAGCCAGATTAGACTGTGTTCTAAACCAATTTTTTTTTTTTTTTTTTTTTTTCAGATACAAAAGAGAGAAGCAAGCAGAGAGACATGAAAACATTATACCACCAGTGTCAGGAGCACAGCACATCCATAAGACCTTGGGTTTCTACATGCAGAAGCTCCTAGTTCAGAGGAAGACTGATGAGAAGAAACTTCCTCCAGAGCTGACATAGAGAATGCTTTCCTCTGGAGCAGACACCCTGAGTTTGGACTTCCAGCATACCAGACTTTGAGAAAACAAATTTCTCTTTGTTAAAAACATCAGTTTGTGGTATTTCTGTCATAGCAACACTAGATAACCAAGACACACTGTTTCATTAGGTAAAAAACTTCATGGACAGAAACCCTGGTGGTGTAGTGGTTAAGTGCTACAAGTGCTAAGCAAAAGATCAGCAGTTCAAATGTCCTGGGTGCTCCTTGGAAACTCTATGGGGCAGTTCTACTCTACTCTGTAGGATGGTTATGAGTCAGAATTGACTCAACAGCAGTTGTTTTGGTGTTTTGGGTTTTTTTCCACCAGATTGATGGCTTAATCTATCAATCTGTAAGATGACTGAAATATCTGAAGAAGAAGACCTAGAGTAATTGCACCAAGAAACAGCACTGCTCTTTCAAGTTCTGATTAAGCATCCTCAGTGGTGTACCAGTTAAGTGCAGGGCTGTAACTAAAAGGTTAATTATTTAAACCCATCTAGCATCTCCATAGGAAAAACACTTGGTGATCTGCTCCTATAAGGATTCAGCATAGAAAATAGTATTGTGCAGTTCTACTTTCTCACACGGGTTCATTCTGAGTCAAAGTCTACTCAATGTTACCTAACAACAACAACAACAAAGTCCCTACTAGTCTCAGGTGCAAATTCTGTAGTCTCAGAGAAGAAAATGAATATTTGACATCATTTAAAAACAAGCACTTCTCCACATCATTCCTAAGGGTCAGAACAAAACTTATTTATGCATGAGATTGACCTAGCTAAGTTGACTTAAGCAGTATTTAACCATGTGAACAATGTCTGCCTTTTGCGAAAATCTGTATCCTTTTTAAAAGGAAATTACTTAAGTGATTGAGTTTTGAATATTGATCCAATCTTGTAATCCTGAGATGAAACACATCTTTTTGAGGTGGAGCCAACATGGCACACTAGGCAGACACACCACACCATCTCTCTCAGCAAGGATCTGAAAAACAAAGCTAAACAACTAAAAACATCAATCCTGGAGTCCTGAGCATCAAATAAAATGAAGAGAACTGAACTAGAACACTAAAAGGAAGAAGAAATTGATAAATAATGGAAAATGAGAAGAAATGTGGAGTGCAGGCCATCTTCCAACTAACACAACACAACACGACTGTCTTGAAACACATCCAAAACCAGTTCCAGAAAGAGTACTGGAAGGCAACTTCATGGAGCTCCCAAGGAGACAAAGCACCCAGTAGCCATCATACCTTGCTTTTAAATCCCCTACACTTCCGGTGAGTAGAAGCAAGAACACTCTCATCCCAATCATCCTCATCCTTAGAGGCCACCACATGAGTCCCATTCCATGCTCATCTACTCCTCTACTTGTGTATGGATTTTTTTTTTCTTTTTCTTTTCTTTTTTTCTGTTTCTCTTTTATTTTTATTGTGATTAAATGAAAGTATACAATCCAAATCAATTTTGCATGTGTGCCTATCTGCAGCTGCTTCTACTCTCCTCGTCCAGTGACAGCACACTCCACCTTTTCATTCTATACTTCTGTTATTCTCTTAAAAATCTCCTGTCCTGTCCTCTCCACTCCACCTACTTCTCTCCCGTCTAGAAAGAGACCAGTAGAACAGCATCCAAAAAATGCATAGAACCATAAAGTACACACACTCTATAGTCACATTGTGTCCCCAAGTCCAGCCCATTTCTCTCCAAAGAGTTGATCTCAGTAGTGTTTTCTGGTCAGAAGCAGCAGCAGGTCTAGAGGCCAGGTTCTTAGGAGATTCTCCAGGCCATTGGTCTGTCAATTCTGGTCTTTTAGTAGACTTCTTCGGCTACATCCCTCTTTTTCTTGTGTTGCCACTTGGACTCTACATTGTGTGCCCCATCACAGCTGTCTTTGGTGATGGCCAGGCACCATATGGTTCTTCTGGTCACATGTTGATACAGTCTTCCATTCACATGAGTCCTTCTGTTTCCAGAGCACTTTTAAACTCATGTCTTTGCTGTTCTCAGTGTTCATCAGTTCTGGATAAGTTGGGACTATTTGGTGCACTTAAGCTGGCAGCTTTCTAGCTTTTAAGATCTCAGACTCCTCTCACTAACACAGTGTATGGAAGACTGTCTTAGCAATAGGTTAGTTATAGCAGTTGACCTCCTTGTCCCCTGAAAGCGTGGTCCCCAGACTCTGCCCCTGCTACTCAATCATTGCAATATTGGGTTAAGATTAGAAGAGTTTTCGGTTTCGGGTGAAGTCCAGTTAAGTTGATCTACTTTCTATGGTGTACTGTCATTGCTTTCACCTAACCAAATTTCTATAATCTAATCTATGACAAAAATTCTTCCTTTCTCTCCACCCTTGTAGCCATCAAAGGGTCTTTTCTTCTGCACATAAGTCTATTTTTAAGTCCTTATATAGCAAGGGTCTCATACAATATTTTTCCCTCTGCTGCTGACTGATTTTGTTTGGTATAATGTCTTCCAGTTGAAACCAGGTTCCTAAAATCATTATTGTTTTTGTGTTGCATAGTGTTCCATTCACTATATGTATCATAGTTTACTTATCCATACATCTGCTGATCAGCATCTAGGTTGACTCCATCTTTTTACCGTTGTGGACTGTGCTGCGAAAAACATTCATGTGCATGAGTCTGTTCATGTGACAGCCATTGTTTCTGTAGCACATATTCCAAGCAGTGGGATTACTGGATCAAATGATGTGTCTATTTACAGCTTCTTAAGGAAGTGCCGAAGTGCTTATCAAAGAGATTGTACATGTAGCAATCCCACCAGCAGTGCAGGAGAGTTCCGATCTCTGCACAGCCTCTCCATCATTTTGTTGTTTTGTGCTTTTTGGATTATAGTCAACCTTGTTGGGATGAGATGGTATCTCATCGTAGTTTTGATTTGGATTTCTCTAATAGCTAATGATTGTGAACATTTCCTCATGTGTTTTTTTGGCTACCTGGATGTCATCTTTGGTGCAGCATCTATCCATCTGGTTTACCCATTGCTTAATTGGGTTATTCTCCTTTTTCTTGTTCATATTTTGCAGTACCTTGTAGATTATAAAAATCAGACGTTGGTCCTACATGTATTTGTCAAATATTTTTTCCCGTTCTGTAGGTAGTCTTTTAACTCTTTTGGTAAAGTTGTTGGATTAAAAAAATTGTTTGATTCTTAGTAGGTCCCACTTATCTATTTTCTCTTCTGTTGATCATGCTTTATTTGTCAGATTTTGAAGTCTCTAAGCTGTGTATTAAAATTTCCATTGTTGACTGTAATTTTTCTTGCATGATCTTTATTGTTTTAGGTTTGATATTTACATTTTTGATCCATTTTGAGTTAGCTTTTATGTAAGGTGTGAGTTCTGGGTCTTGTTTCAGTTTCTCACACATGGATGTCCAATTTTGCTGACACCGTTTGTTAAAGAGACTGTTTTTACCCCAGTTTGCAATCTTAGAGGCTTTGTCAAATACCAACTGCTCATAAGAGGAAGGTGGTATCTCTGGGGTCCCAACTCTGTTCCATTGGTGTATATGTCTGTTTTTGTACCAGTACTAGGCTGTTTTGACTACTGTGGCAGTGTAATAGGTTCTAAAGTCAGGTAATGAGAGGCCTCCTAGTGTGTTCTTCTTCTTCAGTAGTGCTTTGCTTATCCAGAGTTTTCTCTCTTTCCAAACAAAGTTGGTGATTTGTTTCTCCACCTCATTGAAAATGCCACTGGAATATGTACTGGGATTTCATTGTATATGTAGATTGCTTTGGGTAAAATAGACACTTTTACAATGTTAAGTCTTTCTATCCATGAACAGAGTAGGTTTCTCCATTTATGTAAGCTTCTTTTGGCTTCTTGCAGTAAGGTCTTGTATTTGTCTCTATATAGGTATCCTATTTCTCTAGCTAGTGCATTCCTAGGTATTTTATCTTCTTTGGGGCTGTAGTAAATGGTGCTGATTTGGTGATTTCTTCCTTGATGTTCTCTCTTGGTATAAAAGAATTCTACTGATTTGCTTACCTTTATCTTATGTCCTGGTACTTCACTGAACTCTTTTATTAGTTCCAGTAGATTACTTATGAATTACTTAGGATTCTTTGCATATACAATCATATCATCTGCAAATAAGGATATTTTTACTTTTTCTTTGCCAGTGCCAATGCCCTTTATTTTTTTGTCTTGTCTAATTGCTCTGGCTAGAGCCTCTAGTACAATGTTGAACAGAAGTGGCGAGAGTGGACATGCTCATCTTCTTCCCATTCACAAGCAGAATTCTGTCAATCTCTGTCCATGCAGGATGATGTATGCAGTCGACTTTGCATAGATGTCCCTAACATGTTGAGGAATTTGCCTTCTATTCCTATTTTGCTGAGAATTTTTAGCACGAATGGGTGTTGGATTTTGTCAAATGTCTTTTCTGCATTAATTGACAGAATCAGGTGACTCTTGTTCCTTGGCTGATTTATGTGGTTGATCACACTAATTGGTTTTCTGATGTTGCACCAGCCCTGCATCATGTATGAATCCAACTTGGTCATGGTGAATTACTTATTTGATATGTTGATGAATTCTCTTGGCTGGGATCATGTTGAAGACTTTTTCATTTAGGTTCATGAGTGATATTGGTCTCTAATTTTCCTTTTTTGTGATATCTTTCCCTGGTTTTGCTATTAGGAGTGTGCTGAATTCATAGAATGAATTTGGAACTATTGCATCCCTGTCAACACTGTGAAATAGTGTTAGTACTATTGAAGTTGACTCTTTTCTAAAAGTTTGGTAGAATTCTCCAGTGAAGCAACCTGGGCTAGGACTTTTTTTGGTTGGTAGTTTTTTGTTGACTTTTTCAATCTTTTCCTTTGTGATAGTTTTATTAAGTTGTTCTACTTCCCTTTTTGATAATTTTGGTAGGTGATATGAATCTAGCAATTTCTGCATTTCCTCTAGGCTTTCAGATCTGTTAGAGTACACTCTTCCGTAGTATTCTGTTATGATACTTCTGATTTCAGTTGGATCTGATGTGACATCCCATCTCCTTTTTATTCGGGTTATTGGTTTTCTCTCCTGTTTTTCATTTGTAAGTTTAGGCAATGTTTATCAATGTTGTTGATCTTTTCAATAAAACAGCTTTTGTTAATTTTTTCAATTGTTCTTCTATTCTCTGATTCATTTAGTTCTGCTTTAATCTTTATGACCTGTTTTCTTCTGGTGCCTGAGGGGTTCCTCTGGTGCTCTCTTTCTACTTGTTCAAGCTGTAAGGCTAATTCTTTAGTTTGGGTCCTTTCTTCAGGCCACATGTGTGCATTTATACATATAAAGTGACATCTGAACTCTACCTTGGCTGTATCCCATAGGGTCTGGTAGGACGTGTTTTCATTCTCTCGTCCTGATTTCTTCTATAATCCATGGCTTTTTGAACAAGATGTTGTCCAATTTCAAATTTCTATCTGTGTTTTTTCTCTTACTGATTTCAACTTTTATGGCTCTATGGTCTGAGAAGACGGTTTGCAGTAATTGAATGTTTTAGATTTTGTTGAGATTTACTTTAAGCCTGAACGTGTGGCCTATTCTGTAAAATGTTCCATGTGAATTGGGGAAGAAGGTGCAATTATTTGTTGATGGACAAAAAGTTCTGTATACGTTGATGAGGTCTAGTTGGTTAATTGATATGATAAGATTTTCTGTGTCTTTACTGAGCTTTTTTGAGGATGATCTGTCCATTACTGAAAATGGAATGTTGAAGTCTCCAACTGTTACTGTGGAGTGATCCATCTCATTTTTGAATGTAGTTAGCATTTGTTTAATGTATTTAGATGTTATGGTATTGGGTGAATAAGTATTTAATATTGTTAAGTTCTGCTTACTTATTGACCTTTTCAGCAATAAACAGTGACTGTCCTTAATGGTAGATCTTACATTAAAATCACTGTATCTGTGATTAGTGTTGCCATACCTACTCTTCTTTTTATGTTGTTAGCTTGGTTTATATTATTCCATCCTTTAATTTTCAGTTGGTTCATATCTTTGAGTCTAAAGTGTGTTTCTTGTAAGCAACGTATAGATGAGTCATGTCTTTTGATCTTTGAATGTCACTGCTCTCTCTTTATCAGAGCGTTCAGTCCTTTTACATTCAGTGTGATTACTATCAATGTATGTTTAGTGCTGTCCTTTTGGTGTATTTACTTTTGTGTTGGCGTTTTCTCTGTTGCTCCTAATGTTCCATTCTGGGTCATTCTTCTTTATCTTTTTCAGTGTTGGTTTTGTGTTTGTTGAGACTGCTGTATAACTTTTATCATTTTGATAAATTGCATTGTTATTGTACTTTGGGGCTACTCCTATGATCCCCTTTACTATTCTAAGTTTATATCCAATTTTAATTTCTGCATACCTTTTTAACTTCCTCTCCCTCTGAAACAAATATAACTACTGTAGTATATCCCTCTTTTTAGTGTGATGGTGTCATAGATTTTGTAATATGATCACTGGTTCCATCCTTTTAATATTGTAGCTTTGAGTTTTGTGACTTCCCTAACTGAGTAGGATTCTGGATGCTGTGTTCTGCATTATCTCTTTGAATAAACACTTAGTGGTTTTGTTTTACTAAACAAAGAACTTCTTTCAATATTTCTTGTAATTTTGATTTGGTTTTTGCAATGACTCTAAGCTTCAGTCTATCTGCAAATGATTTAATTTCATCTTCATATTTGAGAGAATTTTGCAGGATTTTAGTTGGAAGTTTTTCTCCTTCAAGGCTTTGAATGTGTTGTCCCACAGCCTCCTTGCCAACATCCTTTCTTCTGAGAAGTCAGAAGAAAGCCTACAGGGCTTGCCTCTGAGTTTTAGCCTTGCTTTGAGTCTCACTTCCTTTAAGAGAATCTACTTACATTTGATTTTGTTAAGCTTGATTAAAATATGTCTTGGTATCTTTCTTTGGGGTCTAGTGTTTATGACACTCAAGACACGTCTTGGATATCTATGGTCTCTTCTTTCATAGTTTCAGGGAAGTTTTCTGCCAGCAACTCAACAACAATAGCTTCTGTGTTTTTTGGCTACCCCTCCCTGTTCAGGAGCTCCAATTAGTCATAGATTATTCCTCTTAATAGAGCCCTATGTGCTTCTTAATGATTCCTCATTTTTCTTATCTCTTTTCTCTGATTTATCCTCATAAATGCTGGGGTTAGTTACTCTATCCTCCAGGTCTCTAAGTCTGACTTTCATCTTCTCTATTCTGCTGTTTTGGCTTTGGATTGAATTGTCTAACGCTGTAGTTTTGTTAATGATTTGCTGATTTTCAGATTGTTGTTGTTCCATCAATTCAAATAGCTTGCTTAATTTTTCATTTTGTTCTGCTGCATTTTGTTTAATCTCTAGGAGGGCTCTATATACAATTATGTTGCACTCAACCTCCAATAGTTTCAGGAAGCCTTCTTCATCTGGGAGGCTTTTTGATTCTTTATTTTGGGAAATTTCCAGATCCCTGGTAGACTATTTTTTTAAGTGATTAGCAATTGTTTGTTGCCTTCAGGCTATCTACAGGCTGTTTAATTTCTCTGGTGTTGCCTGAACAGGAGCTGAGGCATAATTCTGAGACAGGAGTTGGTCATCAGCTGTCTCTGTGCTCTACTGACTGGTTCCAGTGGACTCTCTTGGGGTAGTAGTCTCCGCCTCCTGGCTGGCAAAATGGCACCACGCTGATGGAGTCACTGGGGGCTGGGGGGCATCAACCGACCCTTTGATGTGGGTCAGTAAAGACTGGAAGAGATGCTGCTTGGCCACTCAGCAGTTATTTCTCCACGTAGACTTATTTTAACAAGGTAGGGGCTGTCTGAGAGCTGCAAGAATCAGTTAGGCTGTCAGGTGTGACAGGCCCCACCTAGTGGCTGACAACAGAAACACCTCTTTAGCTGTCCCCAGATGCTATGATGTAGTTCAAAGCAGGTAGGGGTTATAGCCTTGCTGCCATCCTCTGCTTGGTCCTGCCCACAAGATAAAACTGTGCTGAACACAGCTTTTTTGATGAAAATGTGCTTTCCATACTGACACTGCTTCTCGGCTTTGGAGGTGGCCCCTGCTGGGTCCTCCAGTTGGGTGACTCTGCCTCCCAGTCGACCAAGATGTTGTCCCAGCTGAGGTGCCTCTCCTGCCGTGAAACAGCAGAATCTATGCAAAAGTTCAGAGAAGAGAGAATGGAGGATCAGTTGTGTCCTCAGTCAGCAGCTGAACTCTCAAAATATGGCTATCCCATGCACTATCTCTCTGCTGCACTATACACTGTTTACTTTAGCACTGAAGTTTGGTGTATTTTCCAGTTCATGCCCATCCCCTAACTCCCAGAAACAAGAAATGCATCAGTACCTACAGTCTGCAGAAGTAGTGAATCAGTAGGAGAGGGCCTCAGCTTTCACTACCTGGTGTTAGAGGTAATTTCCCATTTAGTGACATTTAGTCTAATCTGACAACATTATACTATATCTTAGGGCTCCCTGGGTGTCCAGAATGCTCCTTTCAATTATCAATCCAGGCCTTAGTTCTCAGAGGGAAATCAGGAGACATGTGCTTAGTCTGCTATCTTGGCCCCACTACCCTATTTCTCGATTTTTAAAAAAATTCTTTTCTCTGTTTTTTTCCTCAGATATGTTGATGTCATGTACTTTATCTTCAATTTCATTAATTTGGCTTTCCATTGGCTCAATTCTGCTACTGTACCTTTCTATTGAGTTGTCTAATTGTGCAATTTATTATTAATTTTCTGAATGTCTACTTCCTATCTATGTATGCTTTCATGCAGCCTGTTCATGTTGTCATTATGCTTTGCTGCATTTTCCCTCATGCCCTTCCTGATCTCTTAAAGAGCTCTAGATGTTATTCTTTTGTATCCTACCTCAAATAATTCCAGGAAGTTCTCTTCATCTGGAAAATTTCTTTTTTTAATTATGATTAAGTGAAAGTATACAATTCAAGTCAATTTTGCATGACCACTTCTCTACAGCTTTGTCTGCTTTTGTCACCCTATAACAGCACAATCCTTCTTTTGACTCTTTGTTTCTAGTATCCTCCAAACAAACACCTGTCTCTTCCTCTCCACCTTCTTCTCTCCCCTCTAGATGGAAACCATCAGGAAAGCCTTCCACAGATGTATAAAACCATAAAGTACAGACATCATATGCACACTCTGTGTCCCCAAGTCCAGTCCAGGTTTTGTCTGAAGTGCTGACCTCAGTACAGGTTTTGGGTCTGGGACAGTAGCAAGTCTAGGGGCCATGGTTCCAGGAGACCCTCCAGGTTGTCAGACCATCAATTCTGGTCTTTTAGTAGAGTTCTTTATCTGTACACTTCTTTTTCTTGTGCTACATCAGGGACTTTACATTGTGTCCCCTTTCAAGGCTGTCTTTGGTGGTGCCTGGGCACCATTTGGTTCTTCTGGTCTTGTGCTGATGTAGTCTCCCAATCAGATAGGTTGTTCTGTCTCCTTGGCTCATTTTTCCTTGTGTATTTGATGTTCCCAGTTGTCATCTGTTCCAGGTGGATTGGGTCCAGACAGAAGGTGCTGGCATTTAAGACTCCAGATGCCCAACAACAGATGAATGGATAGGTAAACTATAGTTTATCTATGGAACACTATGCAATGACAAAGAACAACAATGATTGCAGGAAACATCTCATAACCTGGTTTCAAGTGGAGAACATTATGTTCAGTGAAAGTAAGCAGCGACAGAAGGGCAAATATTGTATGAGACCCCTAATATAAGAACTTAAAATCAGATTCATGCATAGAAGAAAAGAACCTTTGACAGCCGCAAGGGTGGTGTTTTAGTCAGCTAGGGCTGCTTTAACAGAAATACCACAGAGTGGATGGTTTTAACAAAGGAAAGTTTATTCTTACACAGTCCGGTAGGCTACAAGTCCATATTCAGGGTTCCCACTCCAGGGGAAGGCTCTGGAGGAAAGTCTGGTATTGCATCAGTCTTTGTCCAGGGAGCATCTTGGCACAGGAACCTCAGGTGTGAAGGATGCGCTCTTTTCCTGGTGCTACTTGCTTGACGGTTTGAGGTTCCCAATTCTCTGCCTGCTTCTCTGTCTTTTTATCTCTCATAAGACCAAAGGATTAAGGGTGAGGCAAACCGTACTCCAGGGAAACTCCCTTTACAGTGGAGCATGGAGGTAATCCTATGAAGGGATTTACAGCCCCATCCTAATCCTTTAACATACGGTTGAGGAAAACCACAAAATGGAAGACAGTCACAAGATACTGGGAATCCTGGCCCAGCCAGGGGATACAATTAGATCTATGACAGGTGGAAAGGGTGGGTGTGCAAGGGGGGAGGGTTTAGATTAGATAGTTCATAGAAATTTGGTTGGGTGAAATCTGTGACAGCAAACATTAGAAAGAAGATCAATATTAACTGGACTTCAACACAACTTACGTGCTCCTCCTATCTTTACCCAATATTGCAAGGAAAGAGTAGCTGGGGCAGTGGGATGGGGACCATGCTCTCAGGGGAAATTGAGACCAATTGGCACAACCAGCATTTTGCTAATGAAGACTCTCTGCATCCCACATTGGTGAGTGGCATCTGGGGTCTTAAAAGTTGCCAAGTTGCCATCTGAGGGTACAGCAAATGATCCCAACTCAGCAGGAACGGATGATTGCCAAGATCCATAATGACATGGGGGAAACAGAACCCAGCAGACAGAGAGACCCACGTGAGTGGTTGTCTACATCAACTTGTAACCAGAAGAACCAAACGGTGCCCAGTCACCACCAATGATAGCCATGATGGAGCTCACAAAGTTGAGTCTCACTGGCAACACAAGAAAAGATAAGGGTTCACCCTGAGATCTCCACTAAAAGACCACAACTTATGGTCCAGGGGCTTCGAGGTTCCCCTGGGAGCATGTCCTCTGGCCCTGATATTGCCCCATCCATAAATCATAATGGACAGCAATGAATTGGACTTGGCAACGCAGAGTGACCATATTTTGTGGGTACTTTACGGTTTTAGGCATCTACAGGATGTCATCCAGCTGACCTCATACAGGGGAATGGAGAGTGAGTGGAGAGGAGGAGGTAGGAGACTGCTGAGAGGATAGGACATGTATGGAGCAGAGAAGAGTGTGTTGTCACCATGCAGGGAGAGCAGTGAAAGCTGCATATAGGTGAGCATGCAAATTTATATGGGAATGTACTTTTCATTCAATCATAATTTTTTTTTTTAAAAAAGACCTTAGATGCCACTCACCAATATACAGTATAGAAGACTCTCTTAATAAAAGGCTACTTATGCCAATTGACCTTGATGCTCCATGAAAACATGACTGCCAGGCCCCTGTCCCTACTACTTTGAAATGTTAGGTTGAATTTAGGAAACCTTTTAGTTTAGGGTATTGTCCCAACTCAACAGCACTTGGCTGCGGTAGTCCAGTTATGGTGACTTGCCTACTACTTAGTGCTATCACAGCCTGCACCTAACTGAATTCCTACCAACTATGTAATTTACAGCCAACCAACTCCCTCACTCCCCACCTTTGTAGCCAGTAAAGAGTCTTTTCTCCTATACATAAAGTCTGTCTTTAAGTCTCTATAGTAAGAGTATTATACAATATTTTTCCTTTTGTCACTGACTTATTTCACTCAGCGTGTCTTCCATTTGGAGCCAGGTTATGAGATGCTTCCTAAAATCATCATCATTGCACACTGGTCCACTGAGTATATGTACCATAGTTTGTTTAACCATTAATCTGTTGATTGGCATCTGAGTTAATTCCATCTTTTTGCTGTTGTGGACTGTGCTACAATAAACATTTCTGTGCATTTATCTGTCCATGGGGCAGCCTTTGTTTCTGTAGGATACATTCCGAGTAGTGGTATTTCTGGATCAAATGGTGTATCTATTTCCAGCTTTTTAAGGAAGTGCCCAATTGCTTTCTATAAACGTTGTATCATTTAGCAACCCCACCAGCAATGTAGGAAAGTTCCAATCATTCCATGGCCTTGCCAGCATTTGTTGTTTGTGTTTTTTTGGATTATGACCAACCTCCTTGGGGTGAGATGCTATCTCAGTGTAGTTTTGATTTGGATTTCTCTAATAGACAGTGATAGTCAGCATTTCCTCATATGTCTTTTGGCTGCCTGCATGTCTTCTTTGGTGAAGTGTCTGTCCATCTCCTTTGCCCATTGGTTAATTGTGTTATTTATCTTTTTCTTGTTGATATTTTGCAGTACTTTATAGATTATGGAAGTTAGACACCAACTCAATACACAGTTACCAAATGTTTTTTCCTGTTGTATAGGCAGTATTTAACTGTCTTGATGAAGTCTTTGGATGAGCATAAGTGATTTTTTAGTAGTTCACATCTATCTACTTTCTCTTCTGTTTGTGCATTGTTGATAAGAGTCACTAGTAAGTAGAATCTGTGTATTACAACTTCCATTATTGTCTCTATTTTTTCTTCCACAATCTTTATTGTCTTAGATAGGATAATTAGGTCTTTGATCCATTTTCAGTTATTTTTTTTGCGTAAGGTGTGAGGTATAGATCTTGTTTCAGTTTTTTACAGACAGATATTCAATTTTGCTAACACTATTTGTTGAACAGATTAGTTTAATCCCAGTTTGCAACCTTTAGGCCTTTGTCAAATATCAACTGTTCATTGGAGGATGGTGGTATTTCTGGTCTATGTCTCTGTTTCTGTACCAGTACCAGTATGAGGCTGTTTTGACTACTGTGCCAGTGTAATGGGTTCTAAGGTCAGGTAGTATGAGGTCTCCCACTGTGTTCATCTTCTTCACTAGTGTCTTACTTATCTGAGGTTTTTACCTTTTCCAAATAAGTTTAGTGATTTGTTTTTCCATTTCTTTAAAAAAAGGCATTGGAATTTGTATTGGGATTGCATTGTATATGTAGACCACTTTGAGTAGAAAAGACGTTTTCACAATGTTAAGTCTTCCTATCCATTAGCAAGGTAGGTTTCTCCACTTATGTAAGTCTCTTTTGGCTTCTTGCAGTAAGGTTTTGTAATTTTGTCTGTATGGGTCTCTTACTTCTCTGACTAGATTTGTTCCTAAGTATTTTCTCTTTGGGGGGGGGCATCTATTGTAAATGGTATTGATTTGCTAATTTCCTCTTTGATGATCTCTTTTTTTGTGTAAAGGAATACTACTGATTTATTTATGTTTGTCTTGTATCCTGATACTTTGCTGAACTCTTCTATTAGTTCCAGTAGTTTACTTATGGATTCTTTAGTGTTTTTTGTGTATATGATCATCTCATCTGCTAAGAGGGATACTTTTGCTTCTTCTTTACTGATGTGGATGCCCTTATTTCTTTGTCTTGACTGTTCTTGCCAGAACCCCTAGCACAGTGTTGAATAGCAATGGTGACACTAGTCATCCTTCTCTAGTTCCCATTCTCGGGGGAAATTTTTTTTAGTCTCTTCAGTATGCTACTGGCAACTGACTTTGCATAGATGCCCATTATTGCATTGAGGAATTTCCCTTCTATTCCTATTATGCTGAGAGTTTTTAATACAAATGGTGTTGGCCTTTATCAAATGCCTTTTCTGCATCAATTAATGAAATCAAGTGATTCTTGTCTTTTGTTTTATGTATGTGGTTGATCACACTAATTGTTTTTCTAATGTTAAATCAATCCTGCACTCCTGGTATGAATCCTGCTTGGTCATGTTGAATTATTTTCTTGATATCTTGTGAATTCCATTGCATAGGATTTTGTTGAAGATTTTTGCATCTAGGTTCATGAATGATATTGGTCTATAATTTTCTTTTTTGCGTGATCTTCCCCGGCTTTGATATCAGGGCTATGCTGGCTTCATAGAATGAGTTTGGTCATATATTGTGAAATAGCTTCAGTGGTATTGGAATTAGCTTCTCTCTTAAAGCCTGGTAGAATTTTCTGGTGAGCCTTCTGGGTCAGGGCCTTTTTTTCTTTGCTGTTTTTTTCCTTACTTTTTCAATTTCTTATTTTGTGGTGCATTTATTAACTTCTTCTCTTTGTGATAATTTTGGTAGCTTATGTGAATCTAGAATTTTTTTCCATTTCCTCTAGGTTTTCAAATCTGTTAGAGTGCAGTCTTTTGTACTATTCTGTTATGATACTTTTTTAATTTAGATTCAGTTTGTAGTGACATTTCTCATCTCATTTATTATTTGGGCTATTTGTTTCCTCTCCTGTTTTTCTTTTGTGAGTTTAGCCAAAGGTTTGTTAATTTTGTTGATCTTTTCAACAAAACTTTTGGTTTTGTTAATTCTTTCCATTGTTTTTCTATTCTCTAATTCACCTAGCTCCACTCTAATCTTTATTATCTGTTTTCTTCCAGTGATTGAGGGGCTCTTTTGGTGTTCTTTTTCTATTTGTTCAACTTGTAGAGTTAATTCTTTTTGGAGATCTTTCTTCATTCAGTATGTATTCATGTATAGAGATTAGTTGACTCTGAGCACTGCTTTTGCTGTTTCCCATAAGTTCTAGTAGGATGTTTTCTTCTTTCTCATTTGATTCATGAATTTATTTATTGCATCTTTGATTTCTTCTATAACCCATGAATTTTTGAGCAAGATGTTTGTCAGTTTCCATATGTTTGAATTTCCACCCATGTTTTTTTCTGCTGTTGATTTCAACTTTTATGGCTTTTTGGTCTGAGAAGATGCTTTGCAATGTTTCACTGGTTTGGATTTTGTTGAGACTTCCTTATGGCCTAATACATGTATATTGTGGAGAATGTTCCATGTGCCCTGGAAAACAAGGTGTACTTGTCAGTTGTTGAGTAAAAACTTCTGTATATGTCTATGAAGTTGAGTTGGTTGATTGTCACAATAAGATCTGTATCTTTATTGAGCTTTTTTCTGGATGATCTGTCCATTACTGAAAGTGGAGTGTTGAAGTTTCCTATTATTATAATGGAGTGATCTATCTCATTTTTTGATTTTGTCATTATTTGTTCATTGTATGCAGATGCTCTGATATTGGGTTCTTAAATATGTAATGTTGTTATATCCTCCTTGTATGTTGAATTTTTAAGCAACAAATAGTGGTCACCTTTGTCCATCATGGTGGATTTTGCTTTAAAATGTATTGTATCTGAGATTAATATTGCCACTTCTACTCTTTTTTGCATGTTGTTAACTTGGTATATATTTTTCCATCCTTTGATTTTCAGTTTGTTTATGTCTTTGAGTCTAAAATGTGTTTCTTCTAAGCAGCTTATGGACAGATTTTGATTTTTGATCCAACCTGTTATTCTCTGTCTCTATTGGAGCACTCAGTCCATTTACATTCAGTGTAATTATTGATAGATACTTATTTATTGCTATCATTTTCATGCCTTTGTTTTTGTATTGTCGAGATTTTCTTTGTTCCACTTAATAATCTGTTCTGGGTCACCTTTTTGTGGCTATTCCAAAATTGTTTTGAAGGGTGACTAGGCACTGGTGTTAATGCATAGCTTCCCAAGGGGAGTACTTCAAAGATGACTGTAGTGATACTGAGCAATGAGGTAGGCAGCATTAGAACAATTAAGTTCACAGACTTAATTGTCAGACCTCATGTAACCGATTTGTGTGTTCTCTTTGGTCTTTGTTGTTAGAGGTATCACAGAAAGCATCTGACTACCCTGCCAGCTTGGCCCTACATCAGAAAAATTATTTTCAAATGTACAGAAAGCATTCACCAAGATAGACCATTTTCTAAGTACCAAATATATCTAAATAATTTTAAAATAATTGAAACTACACAATGTATATTTTCTGATACCGTAGAATTAAATAAGAAAGCAATGATAAAAATATAACCCTGAAATCCACAAACATTTGGGAGTTAAACAAAACACTGCAGCTATATGCCAAAAAAAAAAAAAAACCTCACAAGATAAATTAGGAAATAGTTTGGCCTAAATGGAAATGAAAAATGATAGTTTCTGCCAACTTAGTGTTCAGAAAGAGAGGTATAACTTTAAATACTTCTGTTATTAAGATTAGCTGGAATTTATTTAGTTTTTGCCACTTTGAGGAAATTCTCTTCTATTCTTAGTTTAATAAGAGGTTTTTTGTTTTTTGGTCGTTAAAAGATATTAACCTTTGCCATGTGTTCTTCATCAATTGGGATTGTCATTTTTTTTGTTGTTGTTGTTATTTGTTTTTTCATTTATTCTAACTTGATAAATTACATGGAGTTTTGAATGTTGAATCAATCTTTCATTGCTGAGATAAAACTCATTTTTTCATAATACATTATTCTTAATTATATGTTGCTTAGCTTAATTTGTTAAGATTTTAGTAGGTATTTTTGCATCTATGTTCATGAGGAACCAAAACAAACCAAATCAGTTGTCTCTGAGACAATTTTGACTCATGGCACCCTCATGTATGTCAGAGTAAAACTGCTTCACAGGGTTTTCATGCCTATGACTTTAAGAAACATATCTCCAGGCATTTTCTTAAAAATGCCACTCAGTGAATTCAAACTACCAGCATTTTGACTCATAGCACAACACTTAACTGTTTTCACTACCTAGGGATTAATGACGGACATTAGTCTTTAATTTTCTTGTAATATGTGTAATTGATATCAGGATAATCCTGATCTCATAAAGTAAGTTAATATGCTTATTCTTTTAATTTTTTTTATAAAGTAGGTATAAGGATGTTTTACGGAAGTCACTGAGAAAATACTGTGAGGCCAGGATTATTTCTGTGGAGAGCATTTCTGTTTAAACAATTCCTTTTTCCTTAATAGATACAGCACTATTCAGATGTTTTGTTTCTTTATGCGACAATTTTTTTTTTTTATTGTGATGAAAGTTTACAGTCCAAGTCAATTGCCATATATAATCTCGAACATACACCTCTCTGGAACTCTATCTGCTCTCCCTATCCTGTGATAGCATACTCCTACCTTCCACTGCATACTTCCAGTATTCATTCAGCCAGCATTTGTCTCCTTCTCTCCATCCTCCCCTCTCACTGCTAGAGCAGAAGTGGTCAGACAGCCTCATGTGTATATTTAAACTAAGAAGCACACGCACCACTGGCATCACTCCATGTCTTACAGTCCAGTCCAATCTTTGTCTGAAAAGCTGGCTTCAGTGCTTATTTCAGCTCTGGGCCAGCAGCAAGTCCAGGGGCTATGTTCTGAGGGGACCCTCCAAGATACTGGATCATCATGGCTGGTCCTTTAGTAGAGTTCTAAATCTGCACTCCCGTTTTTCTTGGGCTGCATCAGGAACTCTACATTGTGTTCCCTGTCAGGACAGTCTTTGGTGATGGCCAGGTTCCATATAGTTCTTCTAGTCTCATGCTGTTGTAGTCTTTGAAACATATGGACCCTTCTGTCTCATGGACTCATATTTTTCTCTTGTCTCAGATGTTCTTGTACATAACAATTTTTCAAGTTTTGTTTAATAAGGAATTCTGCCATTTCAATTATTCTCTCATAGCTCAAAATTGTGGACTTGGTTTCAAGCTTTGTTATGATGGATTTATATAAACTCCAAGTTGTTTTTTGAGTATTTCTGTTTATGACAGGACTTACTCTCTTATCTTTTCCCTGTATCATGTCAGGGCTTGGTTTCAACCTTTGTTAGGAAGGGTTTAGAGCAGTCCTTAATCTATTGTATGATATTTACTCCTAAGATGCAACGTTTCTGTTTTCTTAGCTATATGCTCAGGAAGCTAGAAGATTTATCTCTACTCTAGCAATGACAAATGTCCCCCAGCACTGTTTGCTTCCTTATCCTTCTGTTTTGTTTTGAATCTCACAGCAGCTTCTCTCTGGTAAGCCTCATGCTGTTTCAATCTATATATTGGCAACCCAGAATTCAGCCACTATTGCTCCACTCTCTGCCTTGCTCCCTTCTCTCCAGATCTCATCTGTTTAAGTTGTGGGTTTGTTTTTTGGGGTGTATTATTCAGTCATATTGTTGTTTATGTTGGTCATGCCAATATGCCATAATTAGAAGCAGAAGCCAATAGTTACATGGTAAATATTGACTTTGGGTATCTTATTTCTTTACATGATTTACAGTCACATAGAATAGAATTAATTCAGCTTCCAGTTTTTTGCTTTTTGCATGTCTCTACTTGGGTAATTTTCTTCTGGAATTCACACATACACAATGTGAGAAGAAAATATAGTTGGGGAACTAATAGATGATCTGCTGGGTCAGGTGTATATATGGAAGCTTCTTACATGTTATTAGTACCTTTGTGGAAATCCTGAACATAGCCCCTTTAGAGAAACAATGTATATACAAAATGTATATACAAAATGAATATTTTTCTTTGGATCAATACAGCCCTTCCCCAGGTTACATGACTTGAAAATTTGAGCATGGAGTATTGGACCAATCTGTCTGACCTAGGCAGAGTCTGGATTGAAGCTCATTCTCTAGAAATCCTGTTTAGAATGTTCACTGTAATGTTGATGAGGCCATGCATGTCTCACCAATTAATTGTGCCTCACAACACAGAAATCAACCATCCTCAACCAATTTGATACTGTATTGAGGAAATTGTACCTGGCACTACTGAACAAAAAGTCCTTTGATCAGGAATTTTTTTTAAATATTATATCCACTATAGATGCAAATCATAGTCTTCTTAGGAAATACAGAGGTATAAGATTAAAACTTCATAAAAGAAAAGAATTTAATTCACAACCCATACAAAAGCTCTTAATATGCTAGGATCTTTCTAATCAACCTATGTACATAGGTCCAACATCAGAAGAATTACTATTAACACCATCTAATTGATTTGGAGGGTTGTTCGCTACTTCAATTTGCAGATCTAAATAAACACCGGTTGGTCCTTTCTTGTTTTTCTTGATCTTGGTGACCTTGAGGAAGAAATAAAGAAAACACAATAAGAGCCCAGCACTTGTGATGAAGCTTATCTCACATTTCACTCTTCACCTGTACTGCCTCTCCTGTCACCAGTCATGTTATTCACCTTATTCTTCCCCAAAGACTGTTTGTTCTTTCTCACCCATCTCATTTAATAGGTTATTTTCTTGAAATATATTGTTTTGTGTCTGAAAAGAGATATTTTCTCATGCCCAGAACAGGCACATTTGAAGAGGGCAGAACTTGCACAAATGGAATGAGAGATAGCAGTAGACATCAGAGAAGAGCTATTTTAGCAAGTGTAGAGCACTGAGGGGAAGCTTAAATTGTGGTAGAAACATGGAAGTAGGGTATGGCTGATAAGGGTTTTTTATGGTGAAATCAGTTTCTTAGAAAAGAACATAGGGATGTTATATTAAGAAATCAGAGTAGTAGTACAATTTATGTACATGCACATGGATATGTGTCTGCGTACGTATTTTTATTTCAGTCATTTGCATGTAAATTTTATTTTGAAAATTGTTATCACAAATCCCACTGTGGAGTTCCATGTGTGCTTTTTTCAGTATGAGACATAGTGTGATATCATACAGAATCAGCCACAACTTTCTCCTGTGGGCCAGGATGTTCATTTCAGTAAAGGATTCTGGCTTTTGCTCTAAGATACATGCATTCTAAAATCTGAAACTTCATGATTTGTATCTGGTAAGAGCTCTATTGAAATCCTCTTCACTAAACTTCTTTTTAATGCTGTTATATTTTCCAGGTTTCTTTTCACTTTTCAGCTCACTTCTCTCCATTCACTTTCATACTGTCCTTTTGTCCACGCCTTCATCCTCATTGTCTCTGATTTTTCATTAGCTTACATAAATATCTAGAATCTCAAGTCAGATAGCTTGTACTCAGATTTCATTTCCACAACCTACTAACGGTGCCAGTTTAGGCCAAATTCCTTATTCTCTCTGAGAGTCTGTGTCTATATTTATGAAATGGAAGTAATTGTTGCATGTCCATCACTGTTGAAACCAGTGAGTTAATGCACACACAGTGCATAGCACGTGGTGAATGATCAGTAAGTGTTTTCATGTAATACTAATGTAAGTTTCTGTATCATTACTTATTCTAGGCAAAGTCATCCAAACCCACAACTTGAGCAATCATGCGCACATTGATAAATTCGTGTTTTCATTATTTTTTTTCCCCTATCTGCTATATCTGCACCCATGTGTCTCCAGATAGATGGCTAGAAATTTCTTGGATATTTTTTAGGCATCCCTTATTCATCTCTCCAAAGTAGAAGACAATTTTATTCCCTGGGGCATTATCTTTTCCTGAATTACTGATCTAAATGAACAGCAGCACAATTGATTCAGTTGCCTGGATGATTTCCTTAAATCATGCTTTAATAATTTTGAATCTTTTATGTTTCTCATTTTCATCACTTAGTCACAAAATGGTGCTACTCTACCTTCAGAAATTTTTAGTCTTCTTTTTATTTTTGTTTATTCACAATCTGCTGATCTTCCATTTTCTTATCAAAACCTGTGAAAAAGGGTTTCTTGACCTTGTCTGTGAAACTAATAAGACATTTTTCTGACTTTAAAAAGTTCTGATATAGCATTTACAGATTTGAGAAGTGTTGATACTGCTGTCATGATTTGTTGAAAGATTCTGTGGTTTTAACAATCAGCTGACTTAATTTAGGAATACTTAACAATATGTTCTCTATAGTTGGGGAATGAGCAGACTCCAGCTTATCACTGCTTCTTCCTCCAAACCTGTTTTCTCTGATGCCTCTCTGCAGGTAGTAGTGTGAAAATGTTTTGCTAATATGGCAAAATCATCCAGCATTGTTTTACATAAAATGTTTTGATTATACCTATTTTTCATAATGAAGTTTTCCTTTCTTGTTTGAAACTTTAGGCCATGCTATCTCATGCTTCATTTACTCTCTGGACTCCATTTCCCATAGTCTTCCATATCTACAAATGTTTTAGTAATATGGGACTCATTGTGTTGTCTCAAATGTTTGACTATTTTAATGTGCATCTCCTCTGCCTAGAATTCTTTCAATCCCTTTATCTTGTCGAGAAACATAGCGTTTACTTCAGACTAGTCTCTAACAGACACTGAGATGACTAAAGTATATGCGTTAGCCTGTTTAACATGTAAATAAACACTATGAGGTAGAAGATTTCAACTTTTCAGAGATAAACATTAACACTGTTTCACCCAATATCATGCTGGTGTCAGAATTCAAAGTTGGTCTGATTTACCGCAAAGGTTTTTTCTAAATTTACTTCCCTACCTTGCTAATTTATATAAATATTTTATTACATAGGAAACCTACCATATGCCTTTGAAGCCTATATGAATGTTATATCTTTATGATCTTAAAAAACAAAACAAAACAAAACAAAAACAAAATAAAAAACTCCTACACTTAAAATACTCCTACCACCTTCTGGACTTTGAGATTTCAGCAGTAGGAATCTAAACAAAGTCATTTGACTATTTGGCAAACTAACACCCCTCTGTCCATTTCTTACCTTAATGAAACTATGAGTCCCACATGCCAGTTTCAGCTTGTAGTCAACTGTTCTCAGTTGAAAGCAGTAGAGTCGAAGTTTATCTCCTTTCACACACCTAAGGTTGTGCCATTTTCCATTCCCCACTACATCCATCTTTCCTGTATTATCCTGTATTTCATAGATTGTGTTCTTCTTATTCACTTTTTTCTGCAACAGAAAACTAACATCAGTTTATAACAACAAAGTTAGTAACTACCTTATGTGTGAGAAAATCCTCGTAATAGAGTAAGCACAAGATTTAAGACAGTAATTACACACACAATTGTACACGGAGGTGGACGTAAGTCATCTCACTGCTCCTTACTTTTATTTAATCTGCTTTTTCAGTTTTCCTTATTCTTGGTGTTTTTATGTCTGACTCTTCTAGAACAGTGAGTCATTTTTCCTATTTTGACCTGGTTCCACTTTCAGGGAAGCTATGTTCTATGTATCACCTGGATTTGAGGAATCAGAAATCCTTGGTGTACTTGTTTGACTCCTGTCTTTATGCAGAAATAAATTGAGAACTGCTACAAGTATTCATTCAATAGAATATAGATGTATAACAAGAAAACTTCTTGTAACTCACTAATTCTTTTCAACCTTCCCCTGTTTACTCAGTTGCCTCTAATACCTTGACCCAGTAACTTAGGTCTGTAATTCACATGCCACAGTCTTTTACTAATCTAAGCCATTACTCATCAATTTTATAATGGCATTTATAAGCATGGCCACTTAAAAGAATGTTGTACACGAAGTAACGAAAATAATTAAGGGTCATCCTAGCTTGCAGGTATCTTAGCATTATGAAGCAGTCAGTGAATTCACAGCAGATCATAGACAATTCTGGGGCTGAATGTATCACTCAAAATAGTACCCAGAATAGAGATATGAACATGACAGTAAAATGCTCTGTGCTTTTTATTCTTTAAAAAAAATAAGATATAGGATTCTATTACCTTCCAATATCTTGCAACTCATTATTTATCAGTTATTCAATAGTATGTTTATGAATAAGTGAATAAGTAAAACAGAGGAGGAAGCATTGAATGCTTACATACCCCTCCTAATTGCTGAATGTGTTTGCCTTCTGGAAAATATTATTACTTTAACTATATGTCAAAAACAGAATTAAAGCTTCTTAGGGCAATCTACTATATAAAACAAGTTTATAAAAATTGAAAATGATATGATTTACATAGTTAGGATGCCACTCAAATAAATAAAATTTCCAGTATGTGAATATTAATTTAGGTCCTCCACTGTCCTTGCTCATTGTGGCTGAGAATAGTTCATAATGATTGGCAAAGGGTCAAGATTCCTTAGCGAATCCTTTTCAAAGAACTTTAAGATGTCTTGGGATGAAGAACGATAATAACTCACCTACACTCATTTCCTGTCATGAAGCAAGCTTCGACTGCCTATCTCTAGTCAAGAAAAGTCCTAATTCCCAGCGTTTAATTAATGGGCAAAGCTCCATTTAGCAAGTAAGGACATTTAATTTTAGGTGTTAGAAGAGAACATGAAAAAGACAAAACAAAACAAACCAGTTTTAAATCATTACCTTATGTAATGTAAACAACCCATACACGAATGTTCCTGATGCTTGCTTTTGAAGATTATCAATTTTGGGAGTTTCATTTGCTCTTTTGATAATCCTGGTTGGGACCTCAATCTTTTGATTATGGCCAGCTTCAGACACAGATGATGCTTCATTTATCTCTAGTACTCCTTTGCATTCAAAATAGTCTTTTATGACAATGAATTTCTTTGGAGTAAATTTTTCCTTCAGACTGGTGTCGAAAACCTTCACTCTGAAAAATTTATTCTCTGTAGCCACTGTAGCATGAAACATCATGCTTTTACTCTTTTCTGGCAATTCAAATTCAAACAACTCTGTTGCTTTTAGTACCATCACCACAATTGGTTCTTTTGTGGGAACTTTCCTTTTGGTGGTTCTCTGACGTTTGGCCTGTGGTCTCTGGTTCTGTGTTAGACAGATACAGGGAAATAAAATTATAAATCTAACCAAGGCATACAAATTCACTTTCCTGTAAGAGAATTCTTAATGATAACATTGGTGCCCAACAAGCTATACAGGTATTAGAGCTAGATTAAAGAGGGATTACTTAACAAAAAGGAAAGGACAACAACCTCATTATCATTTAGCTAGAGCAACTAAAACAGAAGACAGCAGTAATGAAGTCAGAACACACGTCTTTACACATAATGACCTCCTTAAATAAACCGTGATCCTCATTAAGAGCAACGTAGAACAGTGAATGACAAGGGCATTACCACGACTGGACTTAAGTGAAAAATGAGAATAAAATAACAAATTCAATTACACCCTCTATTCATTTAAAAGATCAATAATGAATAAATTTTGAAAAGGTGAAACAAAAACCCCAACTTGAAGAGCATTGAAAATAGAGAAAGTAGAGCACCTAAACCCACAAAACTGCAAACATCAATGATTTCTAGTTTTCACAAGTGGACCTTGGGACATTTTGAGGGTCCAACTTATATTGCCTCTTCCAAAGACATAATAATCTGTTACAAAATGTTGGAAAGAGATGTGCTAGCTTAAAATCTTGTCTGAGGAGGCTCAGATGGAAGCACTGTGGTTGAGCCATGTCTTCAAACATGAATAGGCAACATTTTCAACTCATCACCTTTTCTCTATAGTGGCTTGGGTTCATTCGAGTACAGCAAAATACTCTCATAGACTGAAAGTTGCCTGATCCATAAAAGAAAGTGTAAGAGGCAAGGACAAGCCAGAGCCTTCATAGGGACAGGTATATGGAGCCATCCTAGTTGCTTCCACATTCTAGAAGTGGACTGACTTCTATCAGCACGAGCAATTCACCATAACACAGGGAAGTACATTCCCCAAAGCAAGTTAATTAATAGTCATAGACTCAAATATAAAAAATAACAATACTAATAGCAATATTCAAATTGACAAGAAAGTTATATGACCCATATAAAAGAAATGATACAATTCCTCTGAAGGACTTAAAAGGAGTAGCGGACACAAGCATGTTCACTGCAAAGAGAATTGTGATAGGGCATATGAGGAAGTCAATCCATACGGAATTTATGTTCAAATTAAATTTTTGTTACCTTCATAAAATTAAATATTATATATCCACTATATGATGGTTTATATTTCTATTTATGGACTTGTTATGTTAAATTAAAAAAAAAAGTAGTACAATATTAACCATCATATGACATTATTTTGGGAAAACATGTACAGATTTATGAAGAAAAATATATGCAAGATTTTAAAGAAAAATTTGGTATTAACTGGATGATAGTGTTTCACATAATTAATGAGTACTTTTGGGTTGACTGGTTTTAAGCATTTTCTCAGGTTCTAAAAAAATTATGATATACTTGTACAGGAAAAATGAAAGGGAGAGGAAAAGTAATAAAGAAGGAAAAAGAGAAATTGTTTATGGTGTTATGATTTTTCCTTTGCAGCTGATATCTTTTTTATGCCTCTTGTATTTCTTAGTTATTGAATGGATTGAGTTGTGTTCCCCCTAAATACATGTATTACAATTTTCCTGGGCTGTGATTCCTGGTATTGTGTGCTTGTCCACCACTGTGTCGTCTCTTGTGATTGTTCTGTGGTGTGAACCCTGGCTCCGTGATGTTAGTAAGAAGGGATGGGAAGCAGTTGTAGTGACGAAGCAGTTGTCCTGACGAAGCAGGGCTAATCTACAGGATTAAATTGTGTCTTGAGTAGGTTCCTTTTTAGGACACATAGAAAAGAAGTGAGAAGGGACATAGGTGGACCTCGTACCACCTAGAAGACTGTGCCTGGAGCAGAATGTGTCCTTTGGAATTGGGGTTCCTACATGGAGAAACTCCTAGTCCAGGGGAAGATTGGACTAGATAACCAAGACAGCTATCTAGTGCTGCTGTAACAGAAACTGCAAAAGTAAGTAGCTTTAACAAAAACTAAATTTATTTTCTCACAGTTTAGGAGACCACAAGTCTGAATTCTGCGTGTCAGCTCCATGGAAGCCTTTCTTTCAACTCTGGGTAAATGCACTCAGACGGCAACTTTTCAGGTGCTATTCTTTGGTATCTTTGTGATCTTCATGTGAAATGTTGTCTGTCTTCCCCTATCTCTGCTTGCTAGTTTGTGTTTAATCTTCTTTACATTTCAGAAGAGATTTACTTCACATACATGCTACACTAATCTTGCCTTATTAACATAGCAAAGACAACACTTTCACAAATGGAATTATAACCACAGGCATAGAGATTAGAAACTACATTATATATTTTGGGGGCACTATTCAATTCATACAATTGTGTTTCCAGAAAAGGAAATGCATCATTGATGTGTGATATAAAAGATGGGCTAGCTTAGTATTGTGAACAGTAAAATATAACAAGAATAAATAAAAATGTAATTATTAAATGCAGTCCATTTCCAATTCTGGAGTTTCCCAGACTTAATTCCCTTTTCTCTTTCATCATATTCTTGGGTTGTTTTTGTGGCCTTTAGGCCTCAGTATGGTACTACCTTCTTTACTAGATTAGACGACTCTGATAGTACTGGATTAGCTAGACTTGTTGATAGCTTAGTAGTTAGTTTCTACTATTTCTCTGAATATACGCATTCACTGAGAGCTTTTTGTGAATAAGGCACTGAATACGCACTAAGACACAGTGGTTCACAGGGCCAATGGAGTAGCACTACACTTAAAGCTCATAGTCGGGTGGGGAAGACTAAGACTTGTTAATGGCAAACCAAAAAAAAACTCACCACCTTGGAGTTGATTCTGACTCCTAGGAACCCTATAGACAAAGTAGGACTGCCCCACAGGATTTCCAAGGAATGCCTGATGAATTTGACCCGCTGACCTTTTCGTTAGTAGCTGCAGCACTTAAGCACTATGCTGCCAGGTTTTCCTGATTAACCACAATAGTTATAAATTGTAGAAAAGAAAATATAAGCTCTTACAAAAGTGAACACCATGAAGATTTCACCTATTCTGCGTGAGCTCTCTGGAAGGATTCAGCATCAGGCTATTAATATTGGGATTCATTTGTTAAAAACGTTGTGATGAGATAGGAGCTTTCCAAGTTAGGAACCATGGTTTGTGAAATCTCTGAAAAAGGAGCATGGTGTGTAGAAGAAACTTTTGTAAATTGACAAGTAAAGGGAAACAGTGTGAAAGAGACTTGAGTGACAGTGAACACGCTGCTGTTTTCACCTGTGTGTTATGATTGCTCAACATTTCTCTCCATCCTAGGAACAACATAATATGGAAAAGTTCTTAAGGTTAGAAATTATGTCATCTTTATCAGGTAACCCTTGTGGAAGCAAAAGATTAAAAAGCAGTAAATTCTTATTATATAGATTTAATTTATTAATTATTGAACTTATGTTTAAGTAGTACATGACTTCAGAATCTCAAGGTCATTTCCTATATCTTTGGTAGAAGAAAATGAAGGAAAAGAGGAGTAGGAAGCAAGTACCTCCGGTAAGGAAGTGGAGGATGGAGTCGATGATGCAGTCTGGATCTGCGGCATGTGGATGGTGGCAGATGTGCTGGCTCCAGAAGGACAGGGACGCTGATTCCGTTCCTGGGAAACCTTATTCCTTTTGATTCCAGATGTTCCTTTGTTTGTGTTTTTCCTTTTCTGAAAGTAAGTTTTTCCTCTGGTCATTTTGAGTACAAATGAAGCAGAACACATTTTTCTTACAGTCTAGTAGGTATAATTAGACCTCTAAATGTTATCCTTGGGAACTTGAGGGAATGTTGTCCTTCCTCTGGCAAATTTTGAGAGGTGGGCGCAGACAGTATGATTAAATAGAAGGGAAAGTTATACATGTCAGTCCTCTAATGAACTAAGTGGTGCTTTAACTGACTTGGAAATAGCAAACCTAAGTTTATGCAAAGGTGAGTAAAACATCTTTCCAATCTGATTCTCATGTCACCACATCTTTGTAGTAGGGATGTTGTCATAGGAATTTACATTATATTTGTAAAGAACCTAGCTCGTTTCCTGGCAAGGAGGAGATGGTCAATAATTATTCAATTTTTTGAATTTGAATCCTGATGGAAAATTAATGAAGAACTGAGAACTTGACTGGGGAGAACAAATGGAAGAACAATAAAAAGAAATTTATTCTATGAGTCTGCAAACCTGTTTCTGTTCTTGAATCTTACCTGGCCCCCAGAAGTCTCTTCTACGCTTTTAGATGTCAAAGCTTTACGTGTGGTAGGTGTAGGTGTAGCTGAATCAGCTTCTTCCTGCCTGCCCTTTTTCGTACGGATCATTTCTTTTGCTTTAATTTTCCTTGTGACTGATGCAGAAATAAGACACAATGAACAGGGAAGCAGGTTTAAGGAAAATGAAGCAGTTTTACTACCATTTCCCTCGGTGGCAAAATTACTACTGTTTGCTCTTAGTGGGGAAATAGGGCCAAGCCTGGCTGCAGGATGAACAGTAGTCACAACACTGACACAGGCACTATCTCTTGTGTCCTCAGTGGTTACCTTTATGTAGCTATGCAATGAAGATCCATCCCATCTCTGGACTCCCTCGTACTTCAGTCAAATCCCTTCCCAAAACTGACCTCCTCTCATTTCCTTGAAAAATTGTATTGCTTTATTGATGAAGATATGTTAAAAATAAATCAGTGAAAGGAAATACGATATGGATTTTTGAAATGACAAGATGTTTACAGTGGCCTTTGGTTTTTGAAAATCTGTATTTTGTTTTAGCTAGTGATTTTATATGAGGAGAGCTTCTTTAAACTTCTGATAGTTAGGTTTTCTTGTAAGTACTGCTTCATCTTTTTCAATAGAGGAGATAACGATGCTTGAATAACTATTCTTAACATGTGCATTGATAGGTTACTTATAAAATTATAATATTAATTATAATATATAAATTAAATTATATATAATGTATATATTATATATAATTATAATATATAAAAAATAACCACATACTAAAAGACCACAACTGATGGTCCAAAGGCCTGAGGGTTCCTCTGAGAACATGGACCCAGATGGTGCCCTTGATCATAAATCATTACGGAGATCAAATTTTTGGACAGGAATGGCTTGGACTCAGGGTCACGGAGTGATCGTACAGTGTGTGCACTTGATGGGTCTATGCATATACAGGATGTCGTCCTACTGGCCTCATACTAGAGAGGAGTAGAGAGGGTGGAAAGGAGGGGATAGGGCACTGTTAATAAAATATAACATGTATAGTACAGAAAGGAAGAGTGTGCTGTCACTGGGCAAAGAGAGTAGAAGAAGCTGCAGATAGGTGGGCATGCAAATTTAAAATTTAAACTGGACTGTACACTTACACTCAATCACAATAAAAAAAAAGATAGAGCATAATAAAAAAAAAAGTAGCCACAATTTTTTCAATCTTATTTTGTCGTGCTTAATTTTTCTGATGTACTGGAAACCTTAATCTGCCATTAACTCCCTCTGCTTTTTCTTCTTTTCCTATACTCCAAATATGTTATTCAAAATAAAACAATACTCTTCATAGAAAAAGAATTGCCTTACATTGTCAAGTAACTGTCATCTGAAATACACCACTATCATGGCTACTTATCATGAATTGGAAGACAGATGTTTCACTCTAACCAAGTGTGGTTCTATTCAAGTTTGCGGAGGACTGAGTAGTGCCATCCTGAGGAGTTTTCCTTATTACCTTTCGCTTTCTCGCTTTTAATTTTTTTAACAGTGCCTTTAAGTTGTGGCATATCTTTGAATAATTCTATTAGTTTGTCCACACAGGCAGCTCCTGGGAATATTTCTTCCATTTTGTCTGCAATCTGAATCCTATTATATTCATCTCGCATTTTTTTAGTCAGCTGCAAATCATTGGCTAGTAAAGATTTGATTGCGTTAAACTGATAATCATTGATGAGCTCTAATCCGTTTAATAGAACAATTTTCTTGTATTCATTCACCATCTCTCAAGTTATGGCTGAGCCTATAAGACAAAAAATGAAATACAGTGTTACACACTATACAGAGAGTTTAAAAGACTAGATATTATTGTGTGTGTGAGTGACCCTCGTCAAAACTGTGGCCACAGTGTGAGTGACAAAGACAAAGTATAATCACAGGATATATTATGTAGAATATGTTAATAATTACTGCATTAGGAAATTTTAAGAAATTCTTCACTATTATTGATGATAGTTGACTTGGGTCGGGGGTATGTCTGGTAGAAGGAAGCCTGGAAATAGACTATTGTTCTGATATTTAGAGAAGGAACTATATACTGCCAAAGTTTCTCCTCCCATCCTTTATCAGGCCTGAAGCCTGGCTTTTGGTATCTGTCTGTTGGTTCCTGACTCTTTCTACACGTACTACAACTGGAATAGCTTATGTGCAAAATGTGTTGCAGCCTCTCTTTCCATGGGACTAGGCTTCTTCCGTGATACTATAGTTCCATGCTGGTGTACCTGCCCTTATCCATTATCTTTTTTTTTTTTTTAATACAGCCACTCATCTTTATACAAAGCCTTGATTCTATCTCACTTGAAATTTCTCAGTATTTCTCCATTTGCTTTATGAAAATAAAGCTTCCTCCCTAATGTGGTTTAGAAGGCCTTGAGAGGCCGACAAAATGGGTGAAAATATTCTGATAACAATATATCTGATAAAAGTTTAATATCCAGAATATGTAGAAAACTACAACTCAGCTACAAAAACAAAAACAATGTAATACAAATATGAGCAAATGACTTGGATAACATTGTTCCAAGAAAGATGTACAAATGGCCAATAAACTCAAAGAGATGCTCAACATCATTAGTTATGAAGGAAAGGCAAATCAAATGTGACTGCAGCAGGAGGTCAACAAGGAGATGCCAGAAATTCAAGTTGCATTCAAAAGAGGACAAGGAATAAGCTATCTCATTGTTGATTTTAGATGACTGTTGGCTAAAAACAGAGAATATCATAAGATTTTTTACCAGTGTTTTATTGACCATGCAAAGGCACTCAACTATGTGGATCATAATAAATTATTGATAGCATTCAGAATAATGAACACTTAATTGTCCTAATGAGAAAACTGTACAAAGACCACGAGACAGTTACTCACTCAAAAGAAGGGAACACTGAATGGTTTAAAGTCAGCAAAGTTTTGTGTCTGAATTGCATCATTTCACCCACTAGCCTTTGTAGCAATCAAGTTTCTGAAAGATTACAGCCTTAGAACCAAGGTAGACAGCTCTATCCTGTCCCATAAGGTTGCTACAATTAAGAATCAACTTAAAGGTTGAGAGTTTATTCAACCTATATGCTGAACAAGTAACCCAAGAAGCTAGATTATGTGAAGAAAAATGTGGCAGCAGAATTGGAGGAGGATTTATTAACAAACTGTGACACGAAGATGACATAACCTTACTTGCTGAATCAAAAGAGGACTTGAGGCACTTACTGATGCAGATGTAGTGCTAATGAAGCACTACAGCCTTCAGTATGAATTGTACCTCCACATAAAGAAAATAAGAATACTCACAAGTCGACCAACAACATAGAGAGAAAACTTTGAAGCTGTCAAAGATTTCAGTTTACTTGGATCCACAATCAGTGGCCACAGAAGCAGTAGTCAAGAAATCAACAGCCCTTCTATAATGGTGCTGGCAAAATTGGATATCCATCTGCACTAAATTAAAACAAGACCCGTATCTTATACCTTATACAAAAACTGACTCAATCTGGATAAAAGACCTAAATATCAAATGTAAAACGGTAAAGCTCATCCAAGAGAAAGTAGGAACAACAATGGAAGTTTTAATACACAAAACAGACAGACTTCAAAATCTGCCAAACAAACCACAAACAACAAAAGAAAAAAATAGATAAATGGGAACTACTAAGAATCAAACACTTTTGCTCATCCAAAGACTTTATTAATAGAATTAAAAGACCACCTACAGAATGGGAAAAAATATTTGGCAACTATATGTCAGACTGACACCTGATCTCCATAATCTATAAGGTACTACAAAATAGCAATAAGAAAAAGATAAATCACCCAATTAAGCAATGGGCAAAGGAGATGGACAGACAGTTCTCTAAAGAGGAGATCCAGGCAGCCAAAAGCACATGCAGACATGCTCACAATCATTAGCTATTAAAGAAATTCGAATCCAAACAACAATGAGATACCATCTCACCCCAACAAGGTTGGCCATGATCCAAAAGATGCAAAACAACAAATGCTGGAGAGGCTGTAGAGAGACTGGAACTCTCCTACACTGTTGGTGGGATGGCAAAATGGTACAACCTCTTTGGAAAGTAATCTGGTGCTATCTTAAAATAACGGATATAGATGTACCATTTGACCCAGTAATTCCACTTCTCGGAATATATGCTTCAGAATCAAGGCCATTCACACCAACTGATATGTGCACACAAATGTTCATGGCAGCACAGTTCACAGCAGCAAAAAAATGGAATCAACTCAGATGCCAAATAACAGAGGAATGGATAGGTAAACTATAGTATATATACTCAATGGAACACTATGCAATGATAAAGAACAACAATGATAGCGGGACACATCTCTGAACCTGGTTTCAACTAAAGGGCATTATGTTGAGTGTAAGTAGTCAGCGACAGAGGGACCAATATTGTATGAGACCCCTATGATAAGAACTTAAAAACAGACTCATGCATGGAAGAAAAGACTCTTTGATGGCTGCAAGGGTGGGAGGGAGGCAGGCTGAGAGGGGCATGGTTTAGATTAGATAGTTCATAGAAATTTGGTTGGGTGAAATCGGTGACAGCATGCATTAGAAGATCAGTAATAACTGGACTTCAACACAATTTTAGTACTCCTCTCATCTTAACCCAATATTGCAAAGACAGAGTAGCTGGGACAGGGGGCCAGGGACCATGCTCTCAGGGGAAATCAAGGCCAATTGGCACAGCTAGTGTTATGCTAACAAGGACTCTCTGCACCCCTTAGCGGTGAGTGGCATCTGGGGTCTTAAAAGCCGCCAAGCTGCCATCTGAGGGTAGAGTAAATGGTCCCAACTCAACAGGAATAGTTGATCACCGAGGACAAGAACGACATGGGGAAAAGAGAACCCAGAAGACAGAGAGATCCATGTGAATGGATCTCTACATCAACTTGTGACCAGAAGAACCAGATGGTGCCGAGCTACCACCGGTGATAACCACAATGAAGCTCACAAAGTTGAGTCTCACTGGCAACAAGAGAATAAACAGGGGTGTACCCTGAGATCTCCAATAAAAGACCACAATTGATGCTCCAGGGGCTTCAGGGGTTCCCGTGGGGTCATGGCCATTGGCCCTGATGCTGCTCCTGTCCAAAAATCATAATGAAGATAACTTTTCAGACAGAATGGATTGGACTTGGTGATGCAGAATGCCTACATCTTGTGGGAATTTTATGGTTCTGTGCATCTACAGGATGTCACCCTGCTGACCTCTTGCTGGAGGAAGAGGAGTGAGTGGAGAGGAGGGGATAGGAGACTTTTGAGAGGATAGGACATGCATGAAACGGAGAAGACGGGTGTGCTGTCACCGGGCAGGGAGAGCAGTGGGAGCTGCATATAGGTGAGCATATGAATTTATATGGGAATGTACATTTTCATTCAATCACAATAAAAAAAAGAGAAAAAAAGAAATCAAAAGTCATGTTATGCTGGGCAAATCTGCTGCAAAAAGGTGTCTTCACCATGGTGAATTCACCATGAAGACTAAGGTTTACTTGACCTAAGCCAGGGTGTTTTCAACTGCCTTGTATGCATGAAAAAATTGTACAATGAGTTAGGAAGACTGAAGTATTGCTGCCTTTGTATTATGGTGTTGGCAAACAATATAGGGTGTACCATCAGCTGACAGAAGAATGAATGAATCTGTCTTGGAGGATGTGCAGCCAAAATGCTTCTTAGAAGCAAGGATGGTAAGACTTAACTCTCCCCTTCTTTGGACATGTTATCAGGAGGAACTAGTCCCTAGAGAAGGACATCGTGCTTAGTAAAGTACAGCATTACCCAAACCACCCTCAGTAAGCTGGACTGAGACAGAGACTGCAACAATAGGCTCATGCATAACAAGAATTGTGAGGATGGTGTAGGGCTTAATAGCGTTTCCTTCTCGTACATAGAGTTACTGTGAGTCAGAATCAACTGAATGGCATCTAACAAAAAACACAACAATGATAGAGAACTCCCACAACTCAACTACAAAAAGACAATGTAATTTAAAAATGGGCAAATGACTTGAATAATAGTCCTCTAAGAAAGATAAACAAATGGCCAATAGACACAAAGCACTGCTTAACATCATTAGTCTTTGGGAAATGCAAATCAAAACCACAAGGATATACCACTTTCATACCCATTAGCTTAAAGTAAAACCTTTATGAGTTGCAGGTGGGAATGTAAAGTGGTTCAGCCAGTGTTGGAAAAAAATTTGAAAGTTCCTCAAAAATTGTAACATAGAATTGACAAGTTGTTGTTGTTAGTTGCTCCCAAGAAGATTCTGATTCTTGTCCAACCCATGTGTACAGAGTGGTACAGCTCCATAGGGATTTCAAGGCTGTGGCCTTCAGAAGCAGATTATCAAGTTTGTTTTCCAAGGTCCTTCTAGGTGAATTTCAACTGCCAACCTTTCAGAGTGCTTAACTGTTTGAACCACCCAGGGACTCCAGAATCACATGATTCAGCAGTTCCGCTCCTCTGTATATACCCCATAGATGAGAAAGCAGAGATTCTAACAGATACTCACGTACCAATGTTTATTGCAGCATTGTTCATAATAGCCAAAAAACAGAAACAACCCAAGTAGAATGAATGGGTAAACCAGATGTAATATATAAATGAAAATGGAATATTATCAATTATAAACAGAAATAAAAACTATGTCACACACTATAGCATGCATGAGTGAAATAGGACAGGCACAAAAGGACAAATGTTGTGAATGCCATTTACATGAAATGTCTAAAATAAGCAACTGTATAGAGACCAGCATCACTTAGTGGCTACCTAGGCTAGGCATGGTTGCCTAGTGGTTAAGTGGTATATTTTCTAATCAAAAAGTTTGACAGTTCAAACCCAGCCAGGGGCTCCTAGAAAACTCTGTGGGACAATTCTACACTGACCTAGGGTCACTATAATTTGGAATTGACTAGATGGCAGTAAGTTTGTTTTGCTTTTTAGGATGGGCATGAAGAGGGGAAAAAGGGAACTAATTTCTGATTTGGATGTCTTTTATCTCTTTCCTAACTTAATGGCTCTGGCTAGAACTTCCAGTACAATGTCAAACAGCAGTGGTCAAAGTGGGCCATTTTTGTCATGTACAATATAGTCATTTAATCATCCCATTGAAAAAGATATTAACTATGGATTATTTGTAAATGCATTTTATCATGTTGAGGACTTTCCCTTCTATATCTAGTTTGCTGCATGTTTTTATCAGAAAGTGTGATTTATCAGATGACTTTTCTGTGTCATTTAAGATGATCGTGTATTGCTTTTCTTTCTGTTTGTTCTATTAACGTTGTATACTACATTGATTTTCTTATTTTGAACCACCCTTGAATTTCTGAGATAAATCTTATTTGGTCATGGTGTATAATCCTTTTACTATGGTGCTGGATTTGGTTTGCTACTATTCTACTGAGGATATTTGCTCTAAATCCGTAGTGGATACTGTTCTGTATTTTTCTTGTGATGTCTTTATCTGGTTTTTCTATTAGGGAAGTATGTAATGCTGTCTAATAAAATGAGAGAAGATATCCCCCGCTTTCTGTTTTCCAAAAGAGTTTAAGAAGAATTTCCATATTTTTACCTGAACAAAATATGCCTTTTACTTTTGTCAATCTCACCTTCCCCTCGGGAGGTATTTTCATTAGTAATTCTATGCTAATTTGTTGTTGTTGTTACTGGGGAAAAAAAGTATCATGTGTTTACAAAATTTTTTTTTTTTTTTTTTTTTTGGTGGGGAGGGTACACCTGTAGAATGTGCACAAATGTAGAATGTGCACATCATTTGTATAAAAATAGAGTTGTGTTAATTTTTCTTTACACATTTGGTAGATTTCACAAGTAAAGTCATCTGATTTTGGATAACTGAATTTTCTCACTTTTATGTGATGTTGAGATTTCCTATTTATCTTAATTTATCTAGTTTCTGTGTTTCTAGGGATTTATGAACTTCATCTATGTTGATGCAACATTGCTCTTTGTATTCTTTTGTAAGTTTTTTTGTTCTTTTTCTACAGTAGTCATGGCAACCAGGTGGTGTAGCAGTTAAGCACTACAGCTGCTAACCAAAAAGTCAGCAGTTTGCATCCACCAGACACTCCTTGGAAAGTCTATGGAGAAGTTCTACTCTGTCCTATAGGAACTCTATGAGTCGGAATTTACTCGACTGTAATGGGTTTGATTTGTTTTTTTTTGTAGGATTAATATCCCCACTTTCACTTCTCATTGTAATTATTTCCATCCCCTCTTTTTCACTTGTCAGTTGGCCCAAAATTTTGTCTATTTTAAAGAACCAACTTCTGCTTTTGTTGATTCTCAGTATCAGACTTTAATTTTCTACTTCATTTATTCTTGTTCCAGTCTTTGTTATTTCTGTCCTCTGGTAGCTGTAGGCTTAGTTTGCTCTCCACTGTGTAGTTTGTTAACGTGTAAAGTGATCTGAGGTCATTCTTTTTTAATGTAGGCATTACAGCTATAAACTTCCCTCTGAGCACTGCCTTTGCTGCATCGTATATGTTTGAGTATGTTGTACTTTCCTTTTCATTTGTCTCTATCAATGGCACTTGGCTTGACTAAATATTTTCTGATTGCTCTTGTGACTTCTTCTTACACTTACTTGTTATTTAATAGTATATTGTTTCATTTCTACATGTTCTTGAAATTTCTAGTTTTTCTTTTGTTATTGATTTGCAGTTTCACTACAGTGTGACCAGAAAAGATACCTTGCATTATTTCAATCTTCTGAAAATTACTGAGACTGTTTTTGTAACTTAATATATGGTATACCCTGGAGAATAATCCATGTACTCGAAAAGAAAGTATGTTCAGCTGTTCTTGTGTGGGGTGTTCTAAATATGTCTATTAGGTCTAGTTCATTTATAATTTGGCTTATGTCTTCTATTTCCTTAGTTATCTCATGTTTAGATATTTTATCTACTACTCAAAGTAGTGTGTTAAAGTTTAAATCTCTTATTTAGGACTGTCTACTATAAATTTAGTTTAATTTTTAAATCCTGCCAAATTATGTACATATGAGGTTTGGCAGTTAAGTTCACAAACTCATCCTAAGAAAAGTCCTCCATACCTCATTGCAGAGTATCACTACAGTCACCTTTGAAGTACTCCACTTGGAAAGCTATGCACCAACACCAGTGCCTAGTCTACCCTTCAAAGCAATTTTGGAACTCTTTTGCCACAGTGGCCATCAGAGCTGTTATCATATTATCTTTGATGTCCTGAATGTCATCAAAATGTCTTCCTTCCATATTTCCTTTATCCTCAGGTACAGAAAAAGTCACTGGGGGCCAGATTAGGTGAGTGGGTGGGGGCGGTGTTCCAACACTGGATAAAAACTCCTCCAAAGACAACCAAGACAATTAAGTTTACAAACTTGCTACTGTACCACTGTGAGCAATGACCATTCTGGAAAGAGTTCCAAAATTGCTTTGAACGGTGGGCTAATTGCTGGCCTCAATTTGTAGCTTCCCTAGGGAAGAATTTCAAAGTTTACAGTAGCAATATTCAGCAATGAAGTACACTGAACTTTTTTCAGGATGAGTTTGTGAACTTAACTGGCAGTATAACATCATATATGAGTCGGATCCAACTCAATGGCAGTTGGCTGGCATGTGATATGTATGTATATCATAAACAATACTGAATTATATCGCACTGTATTGCATTATTAATATTTTATATATATCATATGTAAAATAATACAGTGTTTTATTATAGTGGAAAATACAGTATATCATGTTACATTCATCATTATGAATATAACATAGCATGTGGTAAAGACTGAGGCAATGACTGTTGGACTATTTGTGAAAAATAATTCTTTTTCTCATCACAACTATTTTGCTTTCCAATATCTTTGCTTAATATACTGACTCAGGAAGCCAAATACGAGGGCTAAGAGTTCAAATTTTGGGGTTCAAAATACCTGGCTCCTAGAACCTAATCATTTGGCTATACAGTCAATTAGATGCAACTACAAAATAAATTAGTGATTTCTAAGATAAAGACTAAATATTCTTCCATAACGAATCATGGTAGAAGTAAGAAATAGAATATATTTAGAATACATAAAGATAAACGTAAAACATATCAGAATGTGAGTTAAAATGTCAACACTCATATACGTTTAGTTGCCGACGGAGAGAAAACTGAAATTAAAAAGAGAAGATATTTGAAGAAACAATAGGATAAATATCTTGGAAATAAAGTCACATGAACATTCTCAGATAGATCAGGCTAATACAGAACCAAACAGGAGAGTGAAGGAAAAACTCACATAAAGACACAATGTAGCCAAACAGAAGAATCTCAGAGAAGAAGCCAACCATCTGGAAGCAACTAGAGAAAAGGAGCAGGCTAGCTACAAGGAGTCAAGAATCTGCTACTCAACAGCAAAACTGCCAGCAGGAGAATAATGGAGTAATTTTTTACAGTAGTCCAAAATTTCACTTCTATAATTTCAAAACCCAAAGTCGGATCCAACTTGATGGCACTTGGCAAAAGATTTTGAAACCCGAAGATTAATCTTTTGTGAGGTTGGTAACAAAATTTATTAGCAAAGTAATAACTCACATAAGACAACATATAATCTTTATTATTATTATTAATGCCATCTTAGTGTGAATGTTTATATATTTTGCTAAACAAATTTCATTGTATTTAATTTGGATGTGACGACTCTGACCCTACATGATCTTTTATATTTGCTGTCTGAATTAAATAGGCTTTCTGAAGTCACTCAAAATCTGAATTCCAAAGCATGTGCCATCCATAGAGTGTCAGAAAATGTGCTCAATCCATCTCGAGCACCTTCAGTCAATCTATCTTGACTGAATAATAATTTTGAGTATGGAGTTTATATATACTCAAAATGGTATTTAAATGTAAAGACCTGAAAACTATTTCCAGGGTACTGACGGCCTCAGAAGATTTCAAACACAAAAATATACACAAACACTCTTGTAGAAGTAGTCGTCAAAAAACTTAAATAAATAAGGCCAAAAAAATTATTTAAGGTAAAAATGTAAGCAAGAACCAACAATTAACTTAAGCTTATCATTGTCTTATAAAGAAATAAATTCCTGACCAAAGAGAAACAAAATAAGAACAGGGTGAAGTGGCGGAAGGGAACAAGTTAATAGGGACAAGTGAACAGGAGAGTTTGTTGAGTTACTTGTCTTCATGAAGAAGATAGAAATAGGAAAGAAGGAAGAAAAAAAAACTGATGGAAAGGGAGAAAGGATCATAGAGTAAGTAGTACAGATTAAAATAAAATAGTATGGCAGAAACTATATTTAAAAATAGCAATCAACAGAATATAGAAAAAGATTAAATCTGTTATGAGACAAATATTTTCAAACTGGATCTTTAAAAATGCCTGCTTATGTACTATAGACAAATGGTCATTCAAAAGTTAAAAAGCGGAAAAGTGTTACTATGTAAACAGTAATTCAAAGAAAGCACTTTACATTTGTGAAACTTCAAAAAGACCCTAAGACTACACAGTGAAAACTAGTAGAAATTAATAGAACTAGTTCCATTCCACAGCGATAAAATGTTGAAGTCTCAGTAAGATAAAATAGTTGTAAATATTCCTTATCTATTAATAACAAATGTAAATTCTTTGTTATTATTTTACATTTACTTATATTACCATAAATAAGTTTGTCTCTTCCTTTTTTTCTTTTACTACTGGTATATTTGCATATTATGCATATTTATATACAGACTTTCCTCTGCAGAATTCTATACAACACTCACCTCACTGGAAATTTCTTCCACAGTAGTCCAGATCCTGAAATTTTGCCAGAAAGATAAGAATCACTGCTTGTCTTGTAAAAGTAGGAAGCACATCAGGAAAACTCTCAAACTGTACACCGGATATTATAATCTCACGGAAAGTGAAAAAATGGAACTATTCTGGAACATAACAAGGAAGAACAGCTCTGGTTAGAATCACTTAAAAATATGAGTAGTGCTGGCTATCCTGTACTTTGCTTACCTCCCAGGAGAGAGAAGTTATTCACTTATGAGAGAATGTTCAGACTCCTCCTATTATGTTCTTAACTTTCGATTTCCTTAGCCAGAACAAAGGAGGAAGTCTCTTTCTTGTAAACAGCTTAGTCACAATGAAAAATTAAATTAATATTTTGCTTATTTTTTGAAAAACAAATACAGTAACTGAAAGTGATGCCAACATGAGAACTTTCTTCTAGTTGACTTAACATACGGGTCAGTAGAAACTAAAGCTTCTTAAAAGAAGCTAAAATATAAAAAGAGAAAGGTGAGTGAGCCAGTGAATTCTGTCTGATTTCCTGTTCACACAGTGATAGTGGTAGGAGGAGTTCTTAGAAAAGGAATCTATAGTTACCAGTCCTTAACTGCACTTCTGTGATGAACGCTAATGGGCTGTCAAGTTCCTTATGTTTTCAACAGTAAGTTACACATTCTCACAAAAGTTAACAGCTGACAAAACAGAAACATAACAGTAACATAACATCATTGTGAATATGTCAATTCTTTCTAGGGTATTTCAAGATGACTTATACACTAGCGACCCTTTTGACTAGAAACTCTGGTTGTGGTGCGATTAGGCTGCTAACCAAAAGATGGGCACTTCATGTCCACCAGGTGCTTCTTAGAGACTTTACGGGGAGCTCTACTCTGTCCTGTAGGGTCACTGTGAGTTGGAATCTACATGATGGCAGAGCGTTTTGTTTTGGCCCTTTTGATTATGACTTGTTTGTAATTGCTACTGAGTCAATTCCAACTAGTGGTGATCCTGTATGTGCAGAGTAAAAATTCTCAATAGAGTTTTCCAGACAATAACTGTTCAGAAGCAGATTACCATGGGCTCCCTCTTGTCTATGACTACATGACCTTATGCCAAACCAAACCAAACCTATCGCTGTCATTTCTAACTCATAGTGATCCTACAGGACAGAGTAGAACTGCTCCATAGTTTCCAAGGAGCACCTAGTGGATTTCAACTGCCAGTCTTATGGTTAGCAGACATAATATTCAACCACTATACTACCAGGGTTTCCAACAAAGGACAGAGTAAAATTGCTCCAGTGGATTTCCAAGGAGCAACTGGTAGGAACTCCTGACCTTCTGGTTAGCAACCATAGCTCTTAAGCGCTATGCCCCTAGGGTTTCCTCATTATAACTAGGGTCCATTATTTCTATGATTCAATTTCATGATTACTTCTACCTTTGTGAATTATTCACAGACACAAGTGAACAACAGGCTTACATCATTATAATAAACTTTTGCATATTATGCAAGAGTGCTGAGCCTTTGAAAAAGCTGAGGGCCTCTTCAGTGTTTTTTTTCACAGTGCCTCTTATATTTAAGAATAAAAGGGTCACTTTGGAGAATTTAAGGAGACCTTGTGGTTCACTGGTTAAAAATTTGGCCGCTAACTGAAAAGTGGATAATTGAAATCCAGTAGCTGCTCCATACCACAGGATAAAGTTGTGACAGTTGGTTTCAAAAGTGATTGAAGTCTTGGAAGCACCACTTGGGAATTTCTACTCTGTTCTATAGGATTACTATGGGTTGAAATAGACTCAACAACAATGGGTGTTTTGGCTGCAGAGTTTAAGCTGTGACGTGCCAAAAATGTAGCACCAGTCAACAGAGAGTATTATGCTAGCCTAGACAATCCGCAAAAAAAAAAAAAAAAAAGGAAAAGGAAAGTCATTGGGTTAATCCAAACTATCATCATAGAGGAGACAATTGAAATCTGGATTTGGAAACTGTCTGAATAAGCCAGAGGAAGTAAGTCATGGTGAAGCAAGCAGGATCATGAATGACTATTGCTAACACCTATGATGTTCATGATTTGCTTTTATAAATTTTACCTTGCAGCCTGTGAGTTCTAACAGTTAAGTGAGTGAACTTGCCACCTGTGCTTACATTTGTAGCACTGTACAAACAACTCAGTAAGGTTTCATAACCTTAGTATATCAGTTTCTCCCAACCGTGTTCCTGCAGACATGTGGCAGTGTCTTGTTGAGTCACGTTTATTGCTGTTGTGTGTTTTTGTGTGCTGTTGTGAGGATGTCAGAGCTTGAATTTGAGCAATAAATAAATATTGAATTTCTTATTAAACTTGGCAAAAGTCGAAGTGAAGTCCAATTTTATGGGGATAATGCAATGAAGAAAATGGCAGTGTACAACTGAAAATGGTTTTCTAAGGAGAGAGAAAGCATCACTGATGAAGAGAGTTCAGGGCCACCAGTAACAAGTGGAACTGACAGAAACACTGCAAAAATTCATCTAATTGTGCCTCAGAATCATTGGCTGAGTGTGAAAAGTATATCAGACCAATTAAACATTGCTAGAAAAACAGAAAACTCATAACTGAAAATCTTGGCATGAGAAAGATGTGTGCAAAAGGAGTTACAAAGGATCTCATCCATGAACAAAAGCAAACAGAGTTGAAGGTCACCATGAACTTTTGAAGAGGCAAGATAATGATTTGGGCCATGTTACCACTGGTGATGAAGCATGGCTGTACCAATACAACCCTGAAACAAAGCATCAAAGTGTACAATGGAAGTTACCCAATTGTTAACAACCAAAACATTTCTGTCAGTGCAAATCAAGAGTCAAAACCATGTTGCTAACCTTTTTTGATATCAGAGGGATTGTTCATTATGACTTTGTACCAACTGGACAAATAGTAAACCAAGTTTACTATTTGAAAGTGCTGAAAAGACTGCATGAGACAATTAGATGAAAACGACCTGAACTTTTCACCAACAACTCACCAGCTCTTGCATCACTGCAATTTACCAGCACACATGGAACTATCTTTAAGGGAGTTTTTAACCAGTAGACAAATAACTGTATTGGAACATCTTCCTTACTCCCCTGATCTGGCCCCAGTGACTTTTTTCTTTACTCAAAGACAAAGGAAATACTGAAAGGAAGATGTTTTGATGACAGTAAGGACATCAAGGGTAATACAGCAGCTCTGGTGATCATTACAGAAAAGAGTTCCAAAATTGCTCTGAAGGGTGGATTAGGCACTGACATCAGTGACTGTAGTAATATCCAGCAATGAGATACACAGCACTTTTTCTAAAGTGAGTTTATGAACTTAATTGCCAGATCTTGTGTGTGGATACATTGAGCTGGTATTGGTGTATAAAGTTGAGAGAACATTAGGAAATGTCAAACAGAACCCAAACCTAGAGTTTAGGTGGTAGCAGACACACAGCAAGAATGGCCACAATTTCAGAATATTTTCTTGTTCATTTTCTGGAAACCAATTTATGTAGAGTGATATCCTCCAGCAGGACTCCAACAGACTCTGGCAGTCAAAAATAAATTAACAATTCAAATGAAAGGAAGTCATTCCCCTGGAAGCATGTCCCCAGACCTGATGCTGCTCCCAAGCATAGATCACTGCTGAGATCAATTCTTTGGATAGGATTGGAATGGGCCCCGGGACACAGAGTGACATATCGTGTGTGCACTTGATGGTTCTATGCATCTGTAGGATTTCATCCTATGAGCCTGTTGCTGGAGGGGATTGGAGAGGGTGGAGAGATTGTTAAGAGGGTATGACATGTATAGAATGGAAAGGAGGAGTGTGCAGTTACCATGCAAGGAGAGCAGAGAGAGCTATAGATAGGCGGGCATGCAAATTTGAATTGTATTGTAAACTTTCACTCCATCATAACTTAAAAAAAAAATGAAGGGAAGCCAGAAGGATGCTCCCAAAAGTGTACCAAAAGGTGGAATTTTAATAAATGGACCAAATAAATGAGAACAAAAAGGTGAGGTGCAGGAGTAGGGAGGCATTCATCTTGACTCTTGCGGGGTAACCAAACAACTGATGATTTGGGCCATCAGACAGATAAAAGAATTTTCATCTAGCCCTCAACTCTTCCAGAAGAGCTTCTATAAATTGCAAGACTATTTTTCTAACGATATGAGCTCATTACTTACAACTAGGGAAGGAAAGAATGCCTAAGGTAGGAAAAAGGTGTTTGTATGTATCTGCATTGACCTTTTATCCTAAGTGCTATTCTTCTAGGTCACTGAAAGTCCTCAGAGAAAGTCTCCACCAGCTTCATACCCTAATTTATCAATGCAGAATATGCCCATATTCAGGAGAAGGGCAAATAGAAGAGCAATTTCACCAAAAAAAAAAAAAAGAAGAAGAAGAAAGAAATCAAGCCCTTTAATGTTCATATTTAGTCTCAGGGCTAAAAGACATAGTGATAAGATCTGTAGACTTGGAGAAAACAATGGTGTTGGAATGTGTCTTAGTTACTTAGTGCTGTTGTAACAGAAATACAACACATGGATGGCTTTAAAAAGAGAAATTTATTTTCTCACAGAAAGGCACACTCAAATTCAAATTCAAGGCATCAGTTCCAGGGAAGTCTTTTCCTGCTGGCTCTGGAGGAAGGTCCTTGTCATCCATCCTCCCTTTTATTGGGAGCATCTGAGGTGTGGATCCAAAGGATGCACTATAGTCCTGGCACTGCGTGAGATTTCCAAATCTCTCTACTGGCTTCTTTCTCTTATATTCCAAGAGATTGTCTCAAGGCACAGTAAACTCTTATAGATTGAGTCCTATCTCACTAAACACAACCACTGCCCATGCACCCTAATTAACATCATAAAGGTAGGATTTACAACACAAAGGAAGATCATACAATACCTGGAACTATGTTGTTCTTAGTAGGTGCCACTGAGTTTGTTCTGATTCATAATGAGTCCATGCACAACAGAACAAAACACTATCCAGCCTTGCACCACGTCCACAGTCATTTTAATGCTTAAGCCCATCATTGCAGCCATTGTGTCAATCCATCTACCTCAAGGTCTTCTTTTTCACTGACCCTCTACTCTACCAAGCATGATGTCCTGTCCTTCTCCTGGTACTGATCCCTCCTAATAACAAGTTCAAAGTATGTAAGACACAGTCTAGCCATCTTTTCTTCCAAGGAGCACTCTCGTTGTACTTCTTCCAGAACAGATCTGTTTGTTCTTTTGGCAGCCCATGGTACATTCAATACTCTTCTCCAACACAACAATTCAAAGGCATCAATTCTTCTTCTGTCTTCCTATTCACTGTCCAGCTTTCATACACATGTGATGCAGTTGAAAACACTGTGGCTTGGGTCAGACACATCTTAGTCTTCAAGGTAACATCTTTACTTTTCAGTACTTTAAAGAAGTCCTTTGAAGCAGCTTTTCCCCATGTGATATGTCTTTGGATTTCTTGACTGCTGCTTCCATGAGTGTTGATTGCAGGACCAAGTAAAATGATATCCTTGACAACTTTAATTCTTTCTCTATGTATCATGATGTTGTTTACTGATCCAGTTGTGAGGATTTTTGTTTTCTTGATATTGAGGTGTAATCCTTACTGAAGGCTGTGGTCTCTGATCTTCATCAGTAAGTGTTTCAAGTCCTGTTCACTTCCAGCAAGTAAGGTTGTGTCATCTGCATAATGCATGTTGTTAATGAGTCTTCCTCCAATCCTGATGCCTCATTCTTCTGTGTATAGTCCAGGTTCTCTGATTATTTGCTTGACATACGGATTGAAAATGTATGGTGAAAGGATATATAATTCTGTTTCACATCTTTCTTGACTTTAATCCATGTGGGGTCCCCTTGTTCTGTTCACAGGACTCTTGTTCCATGTATAGATTCCTTAAGGGCATAATTAAGCGTTCTGGAATTCCCATTTTCTGCAGTGCTAGCTGTAATTTGTTATGTTCCATATGCTCAAATGCCTTTACATAGTCAATGAAACACAGGTAAATATCTTTCTGATATTGTCTGCTTTCAGCCAAAATCCGTCTGATATCAGCAGTGGTATCTTTGGTTCCATGTCTTCTGCTGAATTCAGCTTGAATTTCTGGCAGTTCTCTGTCAACATAGTGTTATAATAGCTTTTGAATAATATTTAGCAAAATTTTACTTTCATGTGATATTAATGCATCAAAACAAGATGGAAAGAATACACAGAATCATTATGCCAGAAAAAAACTGTTTGATGTTCAACCATTAAAGAGCAAGCATAAGATCGGGAACCAATGGCATTAAAGGAAGAATCCAAAGCTTCATTCAAGCCACTGGCAAAAAACAAGGCTCCAGGAATTGATCGAGTATCAAATGAGGTGTTTCACTAAATGGATGCAGCACGGGAAGTGCTCACTCATTTAGGCCAAGAAATTTGGAAGACAGCTACCTGGCCAAATGATTGGAGAAGATCCACATTTATGCCTTTTCCCAATAAAGGTGATCAAACTGAATACAGAAATTACTGAACAGTATCAATATCACATGTAATTAAAATTTGCTAAAGGTCATCTAAAAGAGACCCAGAATCATGGCCTAGCCAAACTACTACACTCATTTTTAGGGGGACACAATTCAATCCATGATGTAATGTATTTTGGATATAGTCAAATTAAAAGCTTCCCTCTGGTTCTTGATTCCCAAAGGCTGGAACAAAACCAATTATTAAGTAAGCCTGACCAGGCCAAGTTGATTTGTTCCTTTCCAGTCATCAGCCACCTAACAATTGATCTTCTTGTACACTCTCAGGGAATTCAATTAGTTTGCTCTTCAGGAAGAAGAGGGTAAGGTGACTGAATTTTGAATAGCAACTAATTTTGCGTTTTGGGGATAAAATACACTTTTTGTAATATATTAATCTTTGCTCGAAGTCAGGTGGTATAGTGGTTAAAGAGCATGGCTTTTAACTGAAAACATGACAGTTAAATCCGCGAGTGCCCTTGCAATAGAAAGTAATGTCTGTTGTTTCTGTAAAGATTATAGCCTTGAGAGCCTAATAGAGTAGTTCTCCTCTGTCCTACCACAGTCACTATGAGTCAGAACTGGTAATTTTCGGTTTGTTAACCTATGTGTAACTTTTTAATATTTTTGCATTTATGCTAGTGGGGGACATTCATCTTTATTTTAATTTTCTTCTAGTGTCTTTATCTGGTAATGGCATCAGGTAGTCCTGCCTGGTAATAGTTTCAGGCAGATCGAAACTCAGTGAGATACTTCATACCCACTGTTGTTGTTAGGTGCCATAGAGTCAGTTCTGACTCATTGCAGCCCTGTGCACAACAGAACAAACGTTGCCCAGTCCTGTGTCCTTCCCCAGGTTTTCTGGGAACTGGTACCTCATAATCATTAAAGAAATCATTAAAGAAAACAAAAGGAAACCAAATCCACTGCTATTGAGTCAGTTCCAACTCATAACTACCCTGATAGTGTTAAATGGAATATAAGACAAATAAGCAGTTAGAGTAAGATGCTGAAAGTCTTACATTCAGTAACTGATAGAACAAGCAGAAGAAAATTAGGAAGAATATTGTAAAATTTAACCAATTAATGACTTCATTATCACTGAACACTACAAAAAAACTGAAGACTAGGCATTCTTTTAAAGTGTAGTGAAAGGTTGATGAAAATAAAATATATGCAGGGCCTTACAGTAGTCTCAGTAAGATTTGCAAGTCTAATCTTAGAGTGTATGTCATGAATGAAACAGAACTAAATCAGAAATCACTAACAAGCGGATGTCTAGGTCAGAGTAGAACTGCCCCATAGAGTTTCCAAGGAGGACCCAAATTGCTGACCTCTTGGTTTGCAGCCATAGCACTTAACCAGTATGCCACTGGAGTTTCCCATCATACCCGCTAGGATGGTTATTATTAGAAAGTAGCATTCCCATCTGCAATGTACAAAGGTGTTTTTCCTGTAAGAGTTTCAGCAAGTTGTGTTTTACAAGCAATTTGCACATTTGATCTAAGTTATCAAATGTATTTTGATAATTTTAAATTTTCATATTTGATAACTGTATTGATTTTTTACTACCCTTGTAGTGTCTGTAGGATCTCCAAAGTTATTCTCTTTTCATTTCTAATACTGGTTGCTGGTATCGTTTCTTTTACTTTTCTTGATTAGTCTTACAAGTGATTTACCAGTTCTATTAATCTTCTGGTAAACCTCAGTTGCATAGTGGTTAAGTGCTACAGTTGTTAACCAAAAGGTAGGAAGTTTGAATCCATCAGATGCTCCTTGAAATATGTGGGGCAGTTCTACTCTATAGGATCTCTATGAGTTGGAATCAACTTGACAGCAGTGGAGATTTGGGTTTATTAATCTTTTTAAGACCCACTCTGGCTGTTGATTTATTTTTCTTTTTTTCTCTTTTGTTACACATTATTTTTCACTTATAGTTTTTTTTTAATTTGTGTACTTCATTTACTTATTGTTTGCTCTCATTTTTTCTAGTGTTGTAAGGTAGAAATTTATATCCCCAATACAGTCTTCAATTACATCATGTAAAGTAATAGTTTTCTACCCTAAACCTCACTTGTTGCTATGTTTTGTTAAGTTTTATATTGTGAGTTTCATTGTTCACATCGTCTCTTGGTATTTATTGGATTATTTTAAAATGTATTATATATCATTTCAAAATATTTGGGAAATTTCTAAATACCTATTGTTAATGATTTCTGATTTAGTTCTGTTGTTTTCACGACATATACGCTAAGATTTCAGATTTGCAAATCTTACTGAGACTGCTGTAAGCCCCTGCATATATTTTATTTTGGTGAACACTTCACATACTCTTTGAAAAGAATGTCTAGTCTGCAGTTGTTTTTGCAGTGTTCTGTAAGTGATAATGAAGTCAGAATTGGTTGAATGTGCTGTTATTATTTTACAGTAGTCTTCCTAATTTTCTCCTTCTTGTTCTGTTAATTACTAAATGTGAGATTTTTTTCAGCACGGTGGAGCAGCGTTTAAGTGCTATGGATGCTAACCAGTCAGCAGGTCGAATCCATAAAGTGTTCCTTGAAAACTCTATGGAACAGTTCTATTCAGTCTCACAGGGTCACTATGAGTCCAAATCAACTCAAAAGCAGTGCATCTTGTTGCTGTTGTCGTCCCTATAATCGCTTACCTGTATTATGCTTCGTTTAATGCTATCAGTTTTTGCTTTATAATTTTGAAGCTGTGGATTTATAGGGTGGTTTAGTTTTCTGGTAAGTTGGCCAAGATGTTTCCTAAGCTCCTCTTATTTGGCAGGACTTCGTATGTCATACTTTTCTCTGACTCATGTCAGGGCATGATTTTAGGCTTGGTTACAGGAAATTTGTCTACATTGTGAAACGTTTCTCTAAGATCCACTTATTTGGCAGGACTCACAATGAGTCTTTTCTCTGACTCATGTCAGGGCTTGGTTTTAGGCTTTAAGTAGATTCTAGAATAGCCACTATTTTAGTGCTTATCTCCTACTACTAAGGCACAACCTTTCTGGTGTTATTGCTCATAGTAAATGGCACCATTTACTTTGTCATTCATCACAGAATTCAATATACTTTAAATGTTGAGTTTAGATATTTAATTGCCTTAGGAGGCATATACTATCATTTTTAGTTTAGATTCCAATCATTATCCTTTAATGTTTGCCTTATGCATGCCTCAACCTGGTGAAAGTTTGCTTCAGAAGATGTTTATTAAGAGAAACTTAAGAAAACATGGGTGAAGAGCTGAAAGCAATTTTTTGTCTTAAGGCAAGTAAATGAGTCTAGGTCTTCTACACCATCCAAATCCAAAAACCTCACTGCCATCAAGTCAATTACAACTCATAAAAACCCTTTAGGACAGAGTAGAACTGCCCCATAATTTCTAAGAAGCGCTGGTGGACTTAAAGTGCCAAGTTTTTGGTTAGCAGCCCTAGCACTTAACCACTACAGCACCAGGATTTCTGAAGGACGTCCTGATCGGATCAAAAGATGGGAGGAACATACATAGGATGAGAGTGTTTCCTGCTACAATACTGTTGCTTACATTAGAATCTAGAGGTGGCTGATTTAGAGACTGTGAGAAGTGTGGCAATTTAACTGCATACTAATATCTGCCTACCTCAATATGTCAGTACGTGTGCTTGAATTATTTATGTTCACATTAGCTTTAGTTAGGTAAAAACAAGCAAAAAACCTACACTTAAGTAAGGAAAGACATTATCCAGAAAGAAAAAGACTACTGTATTCTGGCCATAGATCAGTAATATTGCAAGAATTAGGCACAAAGGGTTTATTTTTACAGAGATAAAAGTAAAGAAGTGTAGAAAAACCAGGTATGAAGCAGTGGGATGATCAGATAGCAAATCCGGGAGATTAGTTTTGTGTTTCCATCTACACTTGTTGATGTAAAAAGAAGTTCACAGTAAATTCAGTGAAAAGAATTACAAATATTATCACATTTGTATGGGGGAAATTCTAGAAGAATATATACCAAGATATCCGCTGTAGTTAACTCTGAGTGCTGGAATTTTCTTGATTTTTTCTCCTCTCACTAATGTATATTTCTTAATGTTTGTAGAACAATAACATGTAATTTGTGCAATAAAATATACACTACAATTTTAGACAGAATTTTTTTTATAAGTCAGTATGAATATGCAATAATAGCACAGTGGGAGGGTGAGCAAGAGATATGAGCAGGTAATTGTTTTCTTTATTGTGCATTAAATGAGAGTCTCATACAAAGAGCTATATACCCGTTGTTATGTTAACCTAGTGGCACTCCCTACACTGTGACAGCACACCCCACCTCTCTACTCTTTATTTCTCAAGTCCATTCTTCCAGCTTCTGTCCCCTTCTGTCCTCTCATCTGACCTCTGACAAGAAGCTACCCATTTAGTCTCGTGTATCTACTCTTCATCAGTATCATTTTACGTCTCGCAGTCCAGTTCAATCGTTGTCTGAAAAGCAAACTCCAGAAATGGTTTTAGTTCTGGGCTAACAGAGTGTCCCCAAGGCCATGTCTTCTGAGGTCACTCAGATTTGTTAGACTATCAAGTGTTGTCTTTTTTACTAGATTTCAAGTTCTGCACCATACTTTACTCCCCCTCCATCCAGGACTGTCTGTTGTGTTCCCTATCAGGGGGTCATTGGTGGTAACTGAGCACTATGTAGTTCTTCCCATCTCAGACTGATGTAGTCTCTCATTTACATGGCCCTTTCTGTTTTTTGGGCTCATGTTTTCCTCATGTCCTTGGTATTTTTCATCCTGTTTTGCTCCAGATGGATTGGGACCAGCTGATTTATCTTAGAAGGCCACTTTCTAGCTTTTTTTTTATTGTGACTAAGTGAAACTGTACAGTCCAAATCAATTTTGCATGGATGTCTATCTGCAGCTCCTTCTACTCTCTTTGCCCGGTGACAGCACATTCCTTCTTTTCATGCTATACTTCTTGTATCCTCCTAAAAAGCTCCTATCCCCTCTTCTCCACTCTCTTCTTTCCCATATAGAAAGAGACCAATAGGATAGCATCCTATAAATGCATAGAACCATAAAGTGCACACACCATGTGGTCACAACGTGTCCCCAAGTCCAGTCCACTCTTGTCCAAAGAGTTGACCTCAGTAGGGTTTACTGTTGAAGGGCAGCAGCAGGTCTAGATGCCATGTTCCAAGGGGATCCTCCAGGTGATTGAACCATCAATTCGGTCTTTTAGTAGAGTTCTTGAGCTGTGCCCCTCTTTTAAAATCTCATGTTGTCACAGGGATTCAACCCTGTGTGCCCATCACAACTGTCTTTGGTGGTGGCCAGACACCATCTGGTTCTTCTGGTCACATGTTGATAGTCTTCCATTCACATTGGCCCTTCTGTCTCCTGAGCTCCTCCTGCTTTGTGTCTTTGTTGTTTTCAGTCATCATCTGTTCCAAATGAGTTGTGGTCATTTGGTGTACCTCAGATGGCAGCTTGCTAGCTTTCAAGACTGCAGACGCCAGTCTCCAACATGAGTCGCAGAAGACTCTCTTAGCAATGGACTAGTTACGTCAATTGGACTCAGTGCCCCCAAAAGCATAGTCTACAGACCCATACCCCTGCTACTCTAACCTTGAAATATTGGGTTAAAATTAGGAGAGCTTTCATTTTATGGTGAAATCCAGTTAAATTGATCTACTTTCTACTGTGTGCTGTCACTGCTTTCAAATAACCCAATTTGAACCAACAATCTAATCTATAACCAACCCTTCCCCCCCTCCACATGCTTGTAACCATCAAAGAGTCTTTTCTTCTATACATAAGTCTATTTTTAAGTCTTTATAACTAAGGTCTCATACAATATTTGTCCTTTTGCTGCTGACCATTTTGACTCAGCATGTCTTCCAGTTGAAACCAGGTTTTGAGGTCCTTCCTAAAATCATCAATTGTTCTTTATCATTTCATACTGTTCCATTGAGTATATGTACCATAATTTATTATCCATACATCTGTTGATGGGCATCTAGGTTGAGTCTGTCTTTTTGCTACTGTGGACTCTGCTGCAATAAACATTCATGTGCAGATATCTGTTCTTGCAACAGCCTTTGTTATTGTAGGATGTATTCTGAACAGTGGGATTACTGGATCAAATGGTGTATCTATTTCTAGCTTTTTAAAGAAACACCAAATTATTTTCCAAAGAAGTTGTACCATTTTGCAATCCCACCAGCAGTGTAGGAGGGTTCCAATCTCTCCACAGCTTCTTGTTGTTTTGTGATTTTGGATTATGGCCAACTTCATTGGGGTGAGATGGTCCCTCATTGTAGTTTTGATTTTAATTTCTCTGATAGCTAACGATCATGAATGTTTCCTCATGTATCTTTTGGCTGCCTGGATGTCCTCTTTGGTGAAGTGTCTGCCCGTCTACTTGATATTCAGGTCTTTGATCCATTTTGAGTTTGTTTTTGTGTAAGGTGTGAGATACGGGCCTTATTTCAGTTTTTTGCAGATGGATACCCAATTTTGCCAATACCATTTGTTAAAGAGACTGTTTTTACCCTAGTTTACAACCTTAGGGCCTTTGTTGAATATCAGCTATTTGTAAGAGGATGGCGATATCTCTTGTGTCTCAACTCTGTTATTCCATTATTCTATGTGTCTCTTTTTTCTACTGGTACCAGTCTGTTTTGTTACTGAGGCAGTGTAATTGGTTCTAAGGTTGGGTTGTGTGAGACCTCCTGCTGTATTCTTCTTCAGTAGTGCTTTATATATCACCAAACAATGTTGGTGATTTTTTTATCCATCTCATTAAAAAAGGGCATTGGAATTTTTATGGGGTCGCATTGTATATATAGATCACTTTGGGTAAAATAGACATTTTCACAATCTGAAATCTTTCTATCCATGAACAAGGTAGTTTTTTCCACTTATAAAAGTCTCTTTTGACTTCTTGCAGTAGCATCTTGTAATTCTCATTGTATAGGTCTCTTATTTCTCTAGTTGGATTTATTCCTAGGTATTCTGTCTTCTATAGTAAATGGTATTGATTTGGTGCTTTCTTCTTCAGTGACCTCTTTGTTAGTGTAAAGGAATCCTGCTGATTTACTTATGTTTATCTTATATGCTGACACTTTGTTAAACTCTTCTATTAGTTCCAGTAGTTTATTTATAAATTCCTTAGGATTCTCTGCATATAAAATTGTATATCTGCAAAGAGGGAGATTTGTATGTCTTCTTTTTTGATGTGAATGCCTTTTATTTGTTTGTCTTGTCTAATTGCTCTGGCTAGGACCTCTAGTACAATGTTGAATAGAAGTGGTGAGAACGGACATCCTTGTGTACTTCGCCTTCTCAGCGGGAATTCTTTCAGCCTTTCTCCATTCAGGGTGATGTGTGCAGTTGGCTTTGCATAGATGTCCCTTATGGCTTTAAGGAATTTCCCCTCTATTCCTATTTTGATGAGTTTTTGACATGAATCAGTATTGGACTTTGTCAAATGCATTTTCTGCATCAATTGACAACATCAAATGATGCTTATCTTTTGTGTTATTTATGTGGTTTATCACATTAATTATTTTTCTGATGTTGAATCAGCTTTGCATCCCTGATATGAATCTAATTTGGTCATGATGAAGCTTTCTTTTGGTTATGTTGTTGAGTTCTATCAGTTAGGATTTTATTGAGAATTTTTGCATCTAGGTTCATGAATGATATTGGTCTGTAATTTTCAGGCTTTGTGGGATCATTCCTTGGCTTTGGTATCAGGGTTATGCTGGCTTCATAGAATGAATTTGGGAGTATTCCACCCCTTTCTACACTGTGAAATAGCCTCAGTAGTATTGGAATTAGCTCCTGTTTAAAAGTTTGGCAGAAGTCTCCAATGAAGCCTTCTGGGCCAAGACTCTTTTTGGTTGATAGTTTTTTGATGACTTTTTCAATCTCTTCTTTTGTGATGGGTCTATTAAGCTGTCCATTTCCTCTAGGTTTTCAAATCTGTTTAGAGTGCAGTCTTTCATGACATTTTGGTATGATGCTTTTGATTTTAGTTGGGTCTGTTGTGACATTTCCCATCATATTTCTTATTCTCATTATTTATTTCCTCTCCTGATTTTCTTTTTCAAGTTTAGCCAGAGATTTATCAATTTTGTTGATCTTTCCAATGAACCAGATTTTAATTTTGTTCATTTTTTCAATTGTTCTATTGTCTAATTCATTTAGTTCTGCTCTAGTGTTTGTTATCTATTTCCTTCTGGTGCCTGAGAGTTTTCTTTGTTGCTCTCTTTCTACTTGTTCATGTTATATGGTTACTTCTTTGTTTGGGGCCCATTCTTCATTACGGATGCGTGCATTTATGGGGATGAACTGACCTCTGACCACCGCTTTTGCTGTATCCCATGGGTTCTGCTGGAATGTGTTTTCATTCTCATTTGATTGCATAAATTTCTTTATTTCATCTGTAACCCATAGATTTTTAAGCAAGGTGTTGTTGAGTTACCATGAGATCAAATTTGTACCTGTGTTTTTTGGCTATTGATTTAACTTTTATGGCTTTGTGGTCCGAGAAGATGCTTTAAAATAGTTCAGTGGTCTCGCTTTACATGCTAATACATGATCTGTTATGGAAAATGTCCCATGTGCATTGCAGAAGTACTTATCTGTTGATGGATAAAAAGTTCTGTATGTGTCAATGACTTCTAGTTGCTTAATTGTTGTAATAACATCTTTTGTATCTTTAGTAAGCTTTGTTCTGGATGATCTGCCCATTACTGAAAGTAGAGTATTGTAGTCTACTGCTATTGCTGCAGAACGATTTATCTCGTTTTTCAATGATGTCAGTGTTTCTTCAATGTATTTAGATGCTCTGGTATTCAGTGCATAAATATTGAATATTGTTATGTCTTGCGTATGTATTAAACCTTTCAGCAATAAATAGTGTCCCTCCTTGTCCTTAATGGTAGAATTTTACATTGAAATCTATTTTATCTGAGATTAGTATTGCCACTCCTGCTCCTTTTTGTATGTTGCTAACTTGGTATATATTTTTTCATTGTTTGATACTCAGTTTGTTCATATGTTTGAGTCTAAGGTGCATTTCTTATAAGCAGCATATAGACAGATCATGTCTTTTGATCCAGGACATCACTCTCTGTCTCTTTATTGGAGTGTTCAGTCTGTTTACATACAGTGTAATTTTTTATAGGTATGTGTTTAGTGCTGCCATTCTGATGCCTTTATTTTTGTGTTGTTGATGTTTTGTATATTGCTCTCAATATTCTGTTCTGGGTCATTCTTCTTTATGGATTGACTTTTCATCTTTTGCAGTTCTGGTTTTGCATTTATTGAGACTCTTGTGTTGCTTCTTGTTTTGATATGCTGCATTGTTATTTGCCTTGTGGTTACCTCTATGATCCCACTTAATATTCTAAGTTTAAACCAGACTTTAACTTCTAGATGTCTTTTTAATTTCCTCTCCATTGGAAACATTTATACCTGGTATAATATATCCGTCTTTTTGGTGTGATGATGTCATAGTTTTTGTATTAAGATCACTGGTTCCCTTCTTTTAATAGTGTAGCTTTGATTGAGCTTTGTGACTTCTCTGAGTAGGATTCTGGATGCTGTGTCCTCCATTCTTTCCTTCAGTATACCTTAATGTTTTTCTTTTTCTAAATGAGGAGATTCTTTCAGTATTTCTTGTAGTTTTGGTTTGGTTTTTACAAAGTCTTTAAGCTTCGGTTTATCTGCGAATGTCTTAATTTCACCTTTATATTTGAGAGGCAATTTTGCAGGGTATATATTTCTTGGTTACAAGTTTTTCTCCTTCAGAGCTTTGAATGTGTCTTCTCAGTGCCTTCTTTCCAACATTGTTTCTGCCAAGAATTCAGACAAAAGCCTACAGGACTTCCCTTTGTACGTTAGCTTTGTTTTAAGCCTTGCTGCCTTTAAGAACCTCCCTTTATAATTCATTTTATTAAGCTTGATTGTAACATGTGTTGGCGTCTTTCTTTTGGGGTCTACTTTTGTGGTATTCAGTATGCATCTTGGATATCTATGTTCTCTTCTTTCATAATTTCAAGGAAGTTTTCTGTCAGCAACTCTACAGCAATGCTTTCTGCATTTTCATCTATCCTTCCTTGTTCAGGAATTCTAATTATTTGTAGATTATTCCTCTTAATGGAGTCCACGTGTTTCTTAATGCTTCTTTTTTTTCCTTTTCTCTGATTTCTCCTCATAAACGCTGGTGTCAGTTGTTCTGTCCTCTTGGTCACTGCGTCTGACTCCCATCTCCTCAATTCTACTCTTTGGCTTTAAATTGAATTGTCTAAATCTGTAACTTTGTTATTATCTGCTGGATATCAGATTGTTGATGTTCCATCAGTTCAAATAGCTAACTTAGTTTTTCATTTTGTTCTCTTGTATTTTTTTTTATTTCTAGGAGGGCTTTCTATGTAATTCTTCTGTACTTAGTCTCTGATAGTTTCAGAAAGTCTTCATCTGGGAAATTTTTTGATTATTTTGGGAGTTTTCTGGAGCCATGGTGAACTGATTCTTTAAATTGTCAGCTAAGCTCTGTTGACTACATACCATCTAGAAGCTGTTTGACTTCTCTGGTGTTACCTCAACAGGGGCTGAAGGATAGCTCTAAGAGGGGAGTTCTTCAGCTATCTCTATGTGCAATAGTGACTGGCCCTAGGTGTACTCTCTGGGATGGCACTTTCTGCCTCTTGGCTGGCAAAGATGGCACCCTACTTACGGAGTTACTGGGGGGCCATCAGCTGACCCTGTAATGTAGGTCAGTGATGGATAGGAGAGATGCTGCCAGGCTGTCAAGAGTCAGATCTTCAGGTCTTATTTATAAGCAGGCAGCTGGCCAACCACTGATGAAAATAGTCAGGCCCTCAGGTTTGGCAGGCCTCACCTTACAGCTGACAACAAGAGTACCTTACAAACCGTCCCCAGATGCTATGACATGGTGCAAAGTGGAGAGAGGACAGGGCCTTCCAGCCATCCTCTGCCAGGCCCCACACATGAAGCTAGATACAAATTTTCTCAAATGTCACTTTTATGCTAGAGAACCACTTGCCAGACAGGCTGCAGCTCTGCTTGAGAATCAGTGGCAGCTAAGGACCCTGCTTGGGTGACTCCACCTCCCAGCCGGCCAAGATGGCACCCCAGCCAAGCTGCACTTCCTTCAGTGAAATAGCAGTCTATGGTGCAGCTCAGAAAAGAGAGGGTGGAAGAAGGGCATTGGTGGCCTCAGTTTGCAGCCAGCCTCTCAATATGTGGCTATAGCACGGTCTGTCTGTCTGAGGTGCTATATACTGTTTACACAAGCTCAGGAGTTTGACAAATTTGTCAGCTCATGCCCAGTCCACGCTTCTTGGATAATAAAGGTGTCAGTACCTACAGTTCTCTGATATGGTGAGTCAGCAGAAGCTAGGGCTCAGCAGCCTGTGGCTTGTCTTTGCCTAGTAAAATCTGAAAGTACTATGCCAGGTACTAGGGCTCCTCCAACGGCCACTGCTCCATTCAGTTATCATTCCAAGTCTTAGTTCTCAGAGGCAATTGAGGAGATAGTCTGCCGCCTTGGCCCCACCTCTCTATTATTATTATTTTTTTATTGATTGTGTGTTTGTGTCTTCCTGGTGTTTTCTTTGAGTCTCTAATTTGACAGTACTGATTCACTCATCTCCTGTCTTTGGTTGAGTGGATTAATGGTTGGGAGCGTGAGCTCAAGCCTCTGTTTATTGGTTGTGCAGAGTAGCTGGGGTCAGGCCAAGTGGACATGAACCATCAATTGGCAGAAGAATAGGTGATGACTTTTGAAGAGTCTGTGAGATGGCAGATGTGGCAGGCATGGTAAATGAGCAGGGGCATAGTCACTGTCACTCATCAGTTTGGGAGGGGTAGCTGGTTACGAGTTGATTGACAGGCAGGCAAATATACCAGTGCTTGGTTGTCACTGTTCACTGGGTTGAGGGGATGGATGTTGGTGTGTTAATCCAGGAGCACGTGGTCACTACTCACTGGCTGGGGGATCGAATGTTGGGTGGGTGCACACACAAGGTAAAATGATCACTGTCCCTCACCCCCAGGTTGGGGCAGATGGAATGGAGGTTCATGGTCAGTTGCATAGTCACCACTGCTTTCTAAGTTAAGAGCAAGAGGTGGGTGACACAGACACTAACACTTGCTGGGTAAAGAGGAGGTGATAAGTGGCAGGCAGATTAGTGGAGGAGAAGTCTTACTGCCACTTATCAGGTAGGCAAAGTGTGATTGTGATGGGGCTGCCTGAAGTAGAGGAGCAGGTTCATCTTATAGTTAGGCTGGATGGTCAGGTATGAGCCTCCCCTATGACTTCAAATCAGGAGGATGAGAAGAGACAGAGTGCATCCCTTTAGTTAACAGCTATGAATGTCCTGGCACTTCCTGTCCACATCAGCCAGCAGTCAGGACATGCAGCCAATCTAGTGGGATGGGGGCTGGTGGTAAGTTGTTTGAAGTCCAGTCAGATATGGAATCTTCCACAGATACTCCATGGAGTTGTCATGTCATATATGACTGTGGGACTGTAAGTCCAGAACCACTGCTTGTGAGTATACCTAACTGCATCTTGGCTCCCTCTCTACTTTGTGAATGGCAGGATCTCTGAAGTTACTGCTTTCTTTTATGTGCTTCCTTCCTCAGATCTGGATTATGATCTACTCATCTTGCTTCTCCCTAGGTATGTTGTTACAGTTTCTGTGTCTCTTATAGAATTGTTATGAAGTTGCTTTCCTGTGCTTATTACCTAGGGCCACTAATAGCTTTGTCTCAGGAAGGCCACACTAAGCCAAGTTGGCTGGCAGTGCTCCTTTACTTCATGTTGCTCCTCATTTGCTGTGTTTGTTCTGTTTTTACGTCGAGTCATTGTTCAGTTCAAGTCTTTCTCTTTCCTTTTTAATGTTCAGGATCCCAAGGTCATTTTCTGCATCTGTTTCGCTTGGTTGTTTGGATCTCTCCTGTAGACAGATAGTACAATATGTCTAATTAAGATGCTATCTTAGCTCCTCCTGGGCCCAGAAAATATTTTACACTGAGATATGTCTGTTTTCTCGGAGGGACCACTAAGCAGAAGTTGTATGTTGGTTAAACCTGAGGATGGATCAAAATGAGGGACCTAGGGGAAGGAGAGAAGATTCACTAAAGTTTGGTTAACAGCATTTTGTTTCTGATGGATTAGTACGGACAAGCAGTTTAATTAATGTTTATGAGACAAAGAATGGGAATTTGGAGGGTCTGCTGGATGGACTTGTCATAAGTAAACACGGGATGTCTTTGAGTTATGTCTAAGTCACAGAAAGAAAAGTAACAATTTTCAGTAAGCCATTTTATACAACACAAAGAATAAGGCATATGTTATTTTCTAGTGACAGTGTTCAAGTAAAATTCAATATCATTACTATTAATAAGAATCCCCCAGAGAAACTCTGTGTGTATATTTCTGTGTAAGTTCCTTTGTGTACTCGTATCTGACTTTTCAATGTGCTTGATTCATCCTAACATAGAGAAGCAGTTTCTTCACTATAAGTTAATCAGTAACAATAGGTTCATACATAAGAGTAACAACAGTTACTCTTGCATTCTCACAAGGAAGTTATAGAACTCACATAAAGGAAATTATAAAAAACAAGTTCCAACTATCCAAAAGCCAAGTGCTGTTTAGTCGGATCCAATAAAGACACAGATGGTTTGAAAGTAAAGAGATGAAAAAGATATATTGTGTTAACAATAATTATTATAATAAAGAAGATTGAGTAGTTAAATTAATTTCAGACAAAAGTGACTTTAAATTAGAAAAATTATCACAGATAAATATGAATACTACATAATGATAAGTGGATTAATTCTCAAGAAGACAAAACAATCTTTTTTTATTATGACTGAGTAAAAATGTATATTCCCATGTAAATTTACATGCCCACCTATATGCAGCTTCCACTGCTCTCCCTGCCCGGTGACAACAAACTATTCCTCTCTGCTCCATACATGTCTCATCCTCCCAACAGTCTCCTTTCCCCTCCTCTCCACCCACTCTCCTTCCTCCAGCCAGAGGTCAGCAGGATGATATCCTATAGATGCATAGAACCATAAAGTGCATCCAATATATGGTCACTCTGCATCGCCAAGTCCAATCCACTGATGTTCAAAGAGCAGACTTGATGTTCCTAATACCAGAGCATCAAAATATGTGAGGCAAAAATTCAATAGAACTTCAAGGAAAAAGAGGGAAATGCACTATTATAGAGACTTCAATATCCTTGTATCAGCAACTCAAAGACTCAGCAGGCATAATATCAGTAAGGACGTAGTTAAATTGAAGAGCATCATCAGTCAACTGGATTTAATTGACACTCATAGAACATTTCATTCAGCAACAGCAGAATGAATATTTTTTATCATGTTCACATAGAATGTTCACCAAGATAGATCACATTCTGGGCCATCCAACATAACTAAACAAATTTAAAAGAATAGAAATCATACAAAGTATTCCCTAGAATTAAAATGGAATTAATCCTTTGGTGACTTAATAGAACATACAGTATCCCAACTACTTTTTATACCTGTGGAGTTCTTTGGGAAGGAGATAACCCAATTTTTACATGCTTAGTCTCAATTTGGCATACTTTTGAAATACATGAAACTTAAAATCTTGCATGGGAGCTTCATGTTTGCCTGGATTGAGCATTTACTTAGGTGATAACTCCTGGATGTGTCAGTTTTCTCAACTTTTGGCAGCTTTGCCTTTATTTCTGTGAGATCAGCCTCCTTACCATGTTTCCCAGTTACTATGTTCTCGTAAGAACTTCCTCATTATGAGAACAAGCTATTGTCAGTCTTGATTCAACCATAGTGGCTGTTTTCCCTTTTATGCCATTTATTGTCTCCTAGTATTATTGGCTTTCTTTTTCCTAGCTTCTGAACACTAAATAACACCTTTCCAATAAGGACGAATGTATTGCAGTAGCACTTTTTGAGAGACTCGAACTCTTGTAAGTTATTTTTATCATATATTCATTGACTCATATTGGTAAGATTTAGTACATCTTCGTGTCTGCTGGGACATATACGATCTTAGATAACGGGTATCACAGAATTCACTGGAACTTATGTGATGCTAAATAATGGGTCTTAAAATCTACAACTCATAACAGACATTCTGAATTGGCCCTTTAGTCAGCATGCCCTCCATTAACAAAAACACATGAAATCAACAGAAAATTAAAAGAGAAAATATTTGGGTCATCAAAATTAAACTAGAGACCAATAACAGAAAGACAGCTGAAAAATCCCAATATACATGGAGATTGAATAACATATTTTTATATAGCAAATGGAAAAGAAAACAAATATTTTTAAATTAATGAAAACATAATCAAAACTCGAGGTGTAGCAAAAACAGAGGTTAAATTTTTAGACTTGTATGGATATATTAGAAAAGAAGAAAGATGTGAAATAAAAACTCTGAGTTCTGACCTTAGGTATCTTTTTTCTTAAGAAAGAATATTATAAGTCTAAACAAAGTAAAAATTAAAGAAGTAATAAAAATTATTGTAGAAATCAATAAAAATAAAAACAGGAAAATTACACAGAATATCAATTTAACCAAAAGCTTATTATTTTAAATACTGACAAAACTGATAAACCTCTAGACAGACCAACAATTAAAAGAAAGAGGAAAGACCTAAATTACCAAGAAATGAAAAAAAGGATATTATTAATGATACCCCAAACGTTAATAGTACAATAGAGAAAATTAAGAACAATTCCACGGTAACAAAGATGGTAGATGAAATGGACAAATTCCTTGGCAGATACAATCCATTAAAACTCACTCAAAGAGAAATTAATATTCTGAATGTCTCTATCTGTAAAACATATAAATGAATAAATCGACAATTAATAACCTGCTGTAAAAGCAAGCACCAGGCTTAAAGGTTTCACTGGCTGCTACGAGATTCAAAAACAGAGCAGAAAGATAGGGAAGTAAACAGTGTCGGGGGACATTTGTCATTGCTAGAGTAGGGATAAATCTTTTATTTCAGATCTGGAATAATTGTGGCAATTACTTTGTAGTTTACCTCCTGTCAGAGACCTCAAGCCTGTACCTCCTGTTGTTTAAAGCCTGCAAAGTGTTGTCCATGAGCATTGTAATTATTTTACCTGATTTTTCATGAAATATACTGGTGTCAAGCGTTTTACCTTCAATCTCATTAATTCTGACTTCCATTAGACATCAGAGGGCAGAAACCAAGTTTTATCCCTCAAGTTTAAGTTAAAGATGTGAGAGTCTGTGCTTGTCTAGTGGGGTCTAGTGTCCTGGAGAGAAGCTCTAACTCTTGCATCAAATTAGGAAATCCCTGAAGGTAGGCACCCCATCATAGGCATCCAATCCCCTCTTTTCTGCTCACCTTCACATCATCCCATTTGCCCAAACAAGGCTGGGCTAAGGACATTCTTGGGTAGTTCCAAAAGGAAAATATTCCTGCTCTGAAGCAAGAACTATGAAGTAGTCCCATCTCTGCCACCTCCTTGGCGTGCCCTGCTTTCCAGCAGATACCTGGCTTCAGGTACAGATGCTAGAGCTTCACTCATTCTGCCCTGTATTCCGAAGTTGATCAGCAGACAAAGTTTAAGTTGACAAGTCAAGACTTAATTTGTCAGTAGAGAAAACTGAACAAAAAATGTTTGAAATCTCTATTTTTGGTTAGGACTAGCTTTAAATACAGAAGAGACTTCATTTACTTCCAGAATTCTTTATATTCAAAATTATCTGATATTATAATGACTTTTTCTAGTAAATGTGTCCTTCAGCTTGATGTTGAAAACCTTCACTTGGAAGAATCAACTTTTGTAGCCATTGTGGCATGAAACATTGTGTTTTTCCCTTTTTCTGGGGACTTACATTTAAATACCAGTTGGAAATGACTACATGCAACAACAATATGCTCAAATAGAAGTCCCTGGGTGACATAAGCAGTCTGTGTGACACAAGCAGCCTGTGCTGGAGTACTGTCTTAGTCATCTGGTGCCGCTCCAACAAAAATACCATGGAAAGTCTATTTTCACATAGTCCGGTAGGCTAAAAGTCTGAATTCCGAGTATTGACTCCAGGGAAATGCACTCTCTGTCGGCATCAGTCTTCCCATGGTCTGTGAGCATCTTGGTGCAGGAACCTCAGGTCTGACGGATATGCTCTGCTATCAAGTGTTTCTTTCCTAATAGGATGATGTCCCCAACTCTCTACTTGCTACCTTTTCATTTTGTCTCATATAGTATAAAAGGTGGTACAAGCCACATTCCATGGAAACTCTCTGAGGAAGGGTGTTATAGTCCCACCGTAATCCTCTTTTAACATAATATCATCTATTAACCACAGGCAGAGATTAGCATTTACAGGATAGAAAAAAGTACAAAATGAAGGTCAATCACACAATACTTGGAATCATGGCCCAGCCAAGCTGCTACACACATTTTTGAGTGAGACACAATTCAATCCACAACAAGTACTAAACTAAAAGTTTGTTGATTCAAACTGCCTAGTAATGCTGCAGAAGAAAGCCTGCAACTTGCTTTCATAATGATTCCAGCCAAGAAAACACTATGGAGCAGTGGTACTTTGTATCAGATAGGCTTGCCTTGAGTTGAAAGTGATGTGATGGTAATGGACTGGTCTTGGTTTCCATTCATATAGATCTATTGTACAAGTACCATCACTATCATTGGACCCTTTTGAAGAACATTTCTTCTGGTAGCTACTTGATGTTGGACCTGTGGTCTCTGGATTTCTGTAGATCAGAAATAGAGAAATAAAGGAGCAATTCTGAGTGGGAAATACAGAACCACCATTTAATAAGAGAATTTTGACACAACCCTGAGCCTTGACTGCCTTTACAACTATTTAGAGCTGGGGGCATGTTAGAAAGGAACTTCTAGAAAGGGAAAGAGGGTATTTTGGAGTTGCTTAATAGCCAAGAGAAGTAATATAAGAAATGAGTTGTGCCAAAAACGAGACCTTTTTATTTATTTATTTATTTTTAATGAAGTAATTCTTCAGAAGCAAGACACAATACTCAACAAGAGCTAACTACTGGCTATGACAACAAAATCAAGTATAATGAGCATGTGGACAGCACAGAACTGGACGTTATTTCATTCTGGTGTACACTGGATATCTATGAATTGGCGCTAACTTGATGGCACCTAACAACAGCAATCAATGGATGCTTAAAAACATTGTTGTGAAGTGACTTTAAGGATGTTGTAGGATAAAATAATCAGTTTCTAATCATCCCCTTAACAACTGAAGGACAAGAGAATATAAAAGTGGAGACAATAAAATTGAACAGTACTAAAGATAGAAAATTGTGTCCACCACATGTCTCACACTTGAAGATTTGTCATTTATTACTTAGGTTATTATTGCAGTGTGCCACTGACTGCAATACAACTCTTAGTGACTCTATATGGCAGAGTAGAATTGTCCCACAGGGTATCATGGGTTGTAATCTTTATGTAAACAGATCACCAGTTCTTGTATCCATCAAGTGGCTGGTGGGTTTGAGCTGCTGACATTTCAGTTAGCTTATGTCGAGGATTGAATCATGTTCCCCAAAAATGCATGTGCTGATTCGACTCGTCTAGGAGTCCCAGTACGGTGCCATTCCACCCACATTTTTAACACCCGTGAACTAATAAAACAAAATTTTCTATCTGAAAGAATATCAGGCTTCAAAAGTGGCACTTTTGGTCTTTATTCCATTAGCCAGCAACTAGTTATTGTCTGCCATCTAAGCAAACTGTGATTCACCCTATACCTGTATGACAGAATAGAACTATCCCATATAGGTTTCTTAGGCTATAAACTTTATAGGAGCAGATAGTCCTTAGAAATTAAACCAACCAGGGATGTAAAAGACCTATACAAAGGGAATCACAAAATACTGCTACAAAAACCGAAAGTCTCCTACATAAATGGAAAGTAACATACCATACTTTTGGATGGGTAGACTCTACATTGTGATAATGTCACTTTTACTCAAAACAGTCTACAACCACAATCCAATAACCATCCAAATATAAACAGCATTCTTTAAAGAGTTAAAAAAAATAATCATGAATTTTTTATGGAAAGAGAAGATCTGAATAAGTAAAGAATTACTGAAGGAGGATTCTTCACCACTTAAGAACTTGCTACACAGCTATGGTAGTCAAAACAGCCTGGTAGTGGTACTAAGACAGACACATTGACAAATGGAGCAGAATTGAGAATCCAGATGTAAATTCATCCACCTATGGTCACCCAGCCTTTGACAAAAGCTCAAAATCCATCAAATGGAAAAAAGGCGGTCTTTTAAAGAAATTTTCTAGCAGAACTAGGCTTCCATCTGCATTAAAAATAAAATGAAACAGAGCCCACGCCTCCTACCACGTACAAGAAAAAAAAAATTCAAAATGAATCAAAGACCAAAAGCAAAAGCAAAAACAATAAGGATGAAAAATTAGGCTCAATGCCTGAGGCACTATTAAACAGCATAAACAGGATACAAACCACAACTAACAGCACACAGACTCCAAGGAAAAGCAAGATAACTGGGATGTCCTGAAAATTAAACTCTTAGGATCATCAAAAACTTCACCAAAAGAGTTAAAAAAAGAAAAGAAAAGAAAGAAAACCTACAGACTAGGAAAAAACAGTTGACAATGAGAAATCTGACAAAGGTCTGGTCTCTAAAATTTATAGGAAAATCAACACCTCTACAAATATATCAATTATCCATTGTGACAACAAAACATTAAAAAGTAGTTAATTCTCACTATACATATTTGATTTCCCAATTAATTATTGGACTTATTTTTAGGTAGAATATAGGATTTGAATTTTGAGGTCTGAGTTCTAATTTTTGGTTGTGGAAAATGGAGGAAAAGAGGAACAAGAAGAAAGTACCTCACATAAGGAAGTGAAGGATGGAATTGGTGACAAGGTTGGCTCCTGAAGGACAGGGAGGCTGACTCTGCTCCTGGGAAATCTTTTTCTTTTTGGTTACAGAGTTCTCCTTGTTAATCTTTTTTCTTTTCTGAAAAAACTAAAATGCTGGTGGTTTTTGTTTATCAAATGAAGCGAGCATATTTTTATTATTGTTTGCAGTGGATTCTATCTGAGGGTATGTGTTGGTGACTCCAGGCATTTTTATTTTCTAATCTGAGAGGTAACTCGTAAGTAAAATGTGGGGACAATGGTTGCTGAAACAAGGGGAAAAATTCTAAAAAGTAGTAATAAAACAAAACACTTAATTCTAATTAGCTCTGTGGTTGAATTGGAAAAAATACTGGACTTGGAATTAAAAAATCTAGGTTTATATAAGCATGGAAAAGGGTTTTCCAGTTTAGTTTATAACCTGTATTTTTAATGGGATGACTATATCATAATCATTTTCCTGAAATTTCCATCACATTTGTTACAGTGCCTAGCTCTTTGCCTAACACAAAGAAGATGATTGACAGTTACTCTTTTTGATAAAAAGTTTACTATATTGGAGTATTAGTGAAGGAGCAAGTGCCTGAATAGAGAGAACAAGCACAAGAGTCACAGTTTTCTTTTGAGAGACTTCAAGCCTTTCCCTCTTCCTCAGGTTTACCTGATCTTCTTTTGTGTTGTTTATAGGCATTGTAGGACCTGTTCTACCCTGTTTGAAACAAAATTGTATGAAATATGATCTGATTTGTGATGTTACAAACTGGTAACATTGGCCTTTGGATTTTTTAAATATTTTGTTTACATCTAGTGATTTCACAGGCAGGTAAGTCTCACCTTACAGTTATTGTTAGAATAATAACGGGGTAAATAATCAATAGCGCAGGTACAGTAATTGCTTAAATGAATTTTTTTTAATGAAGCATAATTTTTGTAGATTTTCTTTGTCATTTTCTAATTTCTCAACAATTCTCTCTTCTTTTATCCTTTAATGAATGCCATTTACACCTCAAAAATACATCAATCTTCATTACAGGAATGGTAAAATCATAAATTGTAAACAGGTTATTATTTGAGTTTCCACCTTTATTGTGGCTACTTAGTCTTAAAGTGGAAGATAAATGTATCAGTCACGACCAAAGCAAGCTTCTATTTAAGGACGTATTTGGAAAGAGCGAGGAGTTCTCTTATTACCTTTTAACTTTGCTCTTCTAAGCGTTTTGATGGTATCTTTGAGATCTTTGAATAATGTTATTAGTTTGTCCACACAGGCAGCACCTGAAACTTTTTCCATCAAGTCAACAGTCTTAATTGTATCATATTTTTCCTGGCTTTTTGGTGTGAGTTGCAAATAATGGGCCAATAAAGACTTAACCATTTTGAAATTATAATTATTGATCTCCTGTAATCCCTCCAGAAGAACAATTTTCTTGTATTCATCACCCATCTCAAGTTATGGCTGAACCTATAAGAGAAAAACAATGCGCAGTGTTACGCATCTATACAGCATTTAAAGAACTAGATATGCTTGTGTAACTGAGTAGTTTGTACAAACATGTTGTCAGTGGACATAGGTGTAAAAGGAAATACACAGTCACCATATAACCAGTTTGTTTCACTGTGCAGTGCACTGAGAACTGCTGTAGTCATGAGTTCTAAAAAATTCTCTCCTGTTAATGATGATAGTTGAGTTGGGTCAGAAGCGTTTGTGATGAAAGATCTGAAGATAGTCAATTGTTTTTGCATTTAGACTATGGATTATGTAGTGTCAAAGTGCCTAGTTTCTTTTCCTGTTCTTTGTTAAGTTTGGAACCTGGCCTTGAGTGTATGCTTTTTGGTCCCCTGCTGTTACCGAATTGGTCTACGTGCAAAATGGGCTGCAGCTTCTCACTTTGTAGGAAAATCTTTTCTGCCACAATATGTTAGTTGCAGCCTGGAGAACTGACCATTCACTTGACTCTTCCCTCAGAAGACCAAACTCATCACCATCGATTCTGACTTATAATTCTCTTATAGGATAGAGTAGAATAGTCTCATACAGTTTCCAAGAGATTCTGGTGGATTTGAACTGCTGACATTTTGGTTAGCAGCTATATCCCTTAACTGTATACCACCAAGGTTAACATCTTCTGTCTCTGTGGCTCAGACCATGTTCTCTGTGCCATATGTACTCATATCAGTGCTACTTTACTGACTTCTACTTGGCCTCTAATGCAGAATTGCAGCATTTATTTATTTTGGCCTTGATTATTTTAACAGTCTGTTACTTTCCTTCTTCTAGGCTTACTTTCACTATATATTTCCTTCTCCACTTGTCAGTTTGTCATACTGTGGGAGCTTCTTGCTGTGATGCTGGAAAGTATGCCATCAGTGTTGAGACTTCAGCAGGGTCAGCAATGGTGGGAAGGTTACAGCTGAGCTTCCAGCCTGAGAGTATGAAGAAAGACTCCACAGTTTACTTCTGAACAGAATTAGCAAGAGAAAACATCACAAAAAGCAACATAACATTGTCTGATATAGTGCTGGATGATGAGCTCTCCAGGTTGGAAGGCATGAAAAAGATGACTGAGAAAGAGCTGTCTTCTCAAAGTAGAGTTGATTTAATGATGTGTATGGAGTCAAGCTTTTGAGACCTTCATTTGTTGACATGATATGGCTCAAAATAAGAAGAAACAGCTGCAAACATCCATTAATAATCAAAAAGTGTAATGTATGCGATCTGAATCCAGGAAAATTGGAAATAGTCAATAATGAAATGAAATGCATAAACATCATTATTCTAGGCATTAATGAGCTTAAATGGACTGAGCTTAAATTGGCCATTTTGAATCAGACAAGCATATGGTCTACTATTCCAGGAATGACAACTTGAGTAAGAATGGTATTGCATTCATCATCACGAAGAACATTTCAGGATCTATCCTAAAGTGCAATGCAGTGATAGGATAATATCTGTACACCTATAAGAAAGACAGGTTAATATGACTATAACTCAAATTTACATGGTGAACACTAAGGCCAAAGATATAAAAATTGAAGATTTTTACCAGCTTCTGCAGTCCAAAATTGATCAAACATACAGTGAAGATGCATTTATAATTACTAGTGATTGGAATACAAAAGTTGGACACAACAGATTGGTATTGATAAAGTAAGTGTTGGTGACAGAAATGATGCTGGAGATTACATGACAGAACTTTTCAAGACCAATGACTTCATTGCAAATACCTTTTCTTCACCAACACAAATGGTGACCTTGCCAGATGAAATACACAGTAATCAAAGTGACTACATTTGTGGAAAGAGACAATGGTAAAGCTCAGTGTTATTTAAAAAAGACAAAATGGGGGAGAGGAGTCAAGATGACAGACTAGACACACACCTCCTTAATTCCCTCTGAAAACTAAGACCTGGATTGACAATTGAACGAAGTTTTCTGGACACCCAGTGAGCCTTAGGACACAACATAGAGCTGTTGGTTTGGACTGCATGCCACTGAATGGGAAACTGCTTGCTTTGGGCTGAACCCACTCTGGTTGAATTGGCTATCTATTGTGCACTGAAGGTAACTGGTGATTTTAACATTTTTTCTTTTTGTTGACCAGCAGGCAGAGGCATAGCTCAAACAGTAGCCATGCAGACCTGTAGTGGTAAAGTAATCAATGGGTGGAATAACCACATTTTGAGAGCTCATCTATAGACTCAGAGCACCATAACCCCTGTCCACCCTGTCTTTCCAGACCTCTGCCATAGATTTTGCTTTTCCTCAGGGGTTGGACAGATTGACTGGGATACCACCTTATTTGACAGGGAGGCAGAAATACCCAACTGGAGGCCTCAGCAGAGGCTAATTTCCAGGCTGGGAGGCAGTCCCAGGCTGGGGAATGCTTTGCCAGGAGAATAGCTGTGTTTAACACAGTGAAGTCTTATGAGAAGGGCCCAGAAGCCAATGACAGCGGACCAGTAGTCTGTCCTATTTTCAACTATCACAGTATCTGAGAACAGCTGATGAGGCCCCTCTGTTGTCACCCAGAAGGAGGGGCTTACCACACCTGAAAGCCTGACTGATTTTGGAAGCAGACAGTTAAACTTTTACCTTTTTAAAATAAGACTGCCTAGAAAAATAACTGTGGTGCAGCCTGATGGCATCTGTTCCACCCTTTACTGACCCACATCATAGGGTCTGCTGATGGCTTCCCAGTGACTCCATAAGTAGAGATTTGTCTTTGCCAGCTAGGACGTGGAGCCTACTACCCTAGAGATTCCACTGGGCCCACTCACTAGAGTACACAGAGGTGGCAGGTGATCAACTTCTTTCTCAGAGTTGCACCCCAGCTCTTGTTTGACCTGATAGAACATCCAACAGATCTATAACAAAATTACAGAATTAGACAATTCAATTCAAAGCCAAAAGAGTAGAATGGAACAACTGAAAACTAAACTTTCTAACTTTGAACATAGAGGAGAAATCAGAGAAAAGAAACAAGAAAAATAAAGATGCATTAAGAAACATGTGGGATCCTATCAAAAGGAACAATGTGTGCTTAACTGGAATTCCTCAACAAGAAGGGATGCATGAAAACACAGAGTGTATTCTTAAGTTGCTGACAGAAAACTTCCCTGAAATTATGAAAGAGAGAATATCCAAAATGTGTATCAAACACCACATAAAATTGACCCCAAAAGAAAGATGCCAAGACATATTACAATCAAGCTTAACAAAATATTTGGCTTGGCAACAAAATATAAGCAGAAAATCTTAAAGGCAGCAAGACTCAAAGCAAACCTAACATTCAGAGAGAAGCCCTGTAGGCTGTCATCTCACTTTTTGGCAGACACCACGTTGGCAAGGAGGCAGTGCAATGAGACATTCAGTTCCTTGAAGGAGGAGAACTCTCAACTTAGAATTATATATCCTGCAAAACTGTCTTTCAAATATGAAAATGAAATGAAGACATTCACAGATAAACAGAAACTTAGAGACCTTGTAAGAACCAAACCAGACATGCAAGAAATATTGAAAGAAGCTCTTGGCTTAGATAAACAAAACCATTAAGTCTATGTCTAAGGAGACAATGCAGGAGACAACACCCAGAAACCCACTCAGTTAGAGGAGGCACAAAATTCAAAGCATAATATTAAAAGAAAGGATCAGTGATCTTATCATGAAAATTAAGACACGATCACATTAAAAAGAGGTATATACTACAATAGTTATAGTCCTTCTAGATGGAGAGGAAGTTAACAAGATATGTAGAAGTTAAAATTGGGTTTAAACTTAGACTATTAAGGAGGATCATAAGAGTAGCTGCAAAGCACAATAAAGACACAACACATCAAAACAAGAAATGTAACACAGGAACCTCAACAAACAGAAAATCGACACTGAAAATGATGAAAAATTAACCCATAAAGAAGAATGACCCAGAAAAGAATATTAAGAGCAATAGGGAATACATCAACACGCACAAAAAAATACATCAAAATGACAGCACTAAACACATACCTATCAATAATTACACTGAATGTAAATGAACTGAATGCTCCATAAAGAGACAATGAGTGACATCTTGGATCAAAAGACATGGCACATCTGTAAGTTGCTGACAAGAAACTCACCTTAGACTTAAAGGTAGGAACAAACTGAAAATTAGTGGATGGAAAAATATGTATCAAGCTAACAATACACAAAGAAGAGCAGGTGTGGCAATTTTAATCTCAGATAAAATAGACTCTAATGTAAAATCTGCCATTGTGGACAAAGATGGACACTATTTACTGCTGAAAGGTTCAATATATAAGCAGGACCTAACAACTTGGCTAACAATATTAACTATTTATGCATCCAATACTAGAGTATCTAAATACATCAAAGAAACAGTGAATACATTGAAAAATGAGATAGATCATTCCACGGTAATAGTGGGAGACTTCAGCATTCCACTTTCAGTACTGGACAGATCTTCTAAGAGAAAATCTCAATAAAAACACAGATCTTACTGCAACAATTAACCAATTAGACAACAGCAACATATACAGAACTTTTGATCCATCAACAGGTGACTACACCTTCCTCTCCAGTGCACATGGAATATTTTCCACAATAGACCATGTGTTAGGACATAAAGCAAATCTCAACAAAACTCAAACCATTCGAAGATTGGAAAGCATCTTCTCAGATAATAAAGCCGTAAAAGTCAAAGTCAATAGCAGAAAAAAATAGACAGAAATGGAAAACGATAGAAACTGAACAACACTTTGCTCAAAAAGCCATGGGTTGTAGAAGAAATCAAGGGTGAAATAAATTTATGGATTCAAATGAGAATGAAAACACTTCCTACCAGAACCTACGGGATACAGCCAAAACCAATTTGTCTCTATGAACACACAATCTGGAAGGAAGAAAGTATGCAAATCAAAGAATTAACCTTAGGGTTTGAACACATAGAAAGAGCAACAGAGGAACCTCTCAGGCACCAGAAGAAAATGGATCATAAAAATTAGAGCAGAACTAAATGAATTAGAGAACAGAGCAGCTGAAAAAATTCATAAGGCCAAATGCTGGTTTTTTTGAATAGATTAACAAAATTGACAAACCACTGGCTAAACTTACTGAAGAAAAACAGGAGAGGAAAAAAATATCCTGAATAATAAATGAGATGGGAGATGTCACAACAGATCCAACAGAAATCAAAAAAATCATAATACTACAAAAGACTGTACTTTAATAGATTTGAAAACCTAGAGGAAATGGACAAATTCCCAGGTTCATATCACCTACTAAAGTGATCACAGGGAGAAGCAGTACAGCTGAATAAACCTGTCAGAAAGAAAGAGATTGAAAAAGTCATCCAAAAACTACCAACCAAAAAAAGCCCTGGCTCAGATGGCTTCACCGCAGCATTCTACCAAGCTTTTAGAGAAGAGTTAACCCCAGTACTACTGACACTATTTCACAGCATAGAAAGCAATGGAATATTCCCACTTTCATTCTGTGAAGTCAGCATAACCCTGATACCAAGGCTAGGGAAAGATTCCACAAAAATGCAGAACTACAGACCAGTATGACTCATGTACCTAGATGCAAAAATCATCAACAAAATCTTTGCCAATAAAATTCAACAACATATCAAAAAATTAATTCATCAAGACCAAGTTGGATTCATACCAGGGATGCAAGGCCGGTTCAACATCAGAAAAACGATTAATGTGATCAACCACATAAATAACACAAAAGATAAAAATCATCTGATCTTATCAGTTGATGCAGAAAGGCATTTGATGAAGTCCAACACCCGTTCATGCTAAAAACTCTCAGTAAAACAGGAGGAATAGAAGGAAAATTCATCAGCGCAATGTGAGCTAGCTATGCAAAGCCAACTGCCTACATCGTTCTGAATGGAGAGACTGAAAGAACTCCCCTTGAGAACAGGAACTAGACAAGGATGCCCACTCTCACCACATCTATTCAACATTGTACTAGAAGTTCTGGCTAGAGCAATTAGACAAGACGAAGAAACAAAGGGTACTGTCATTGGCAAAGAAGAAGTAAAAGTCTCCCTGTTAGCAGATGATACGATTGTATAAGCAAAGAATCCTAAAGAATCTATAAGTAAACTACTGAAACTAATAGAAAAGCAAAGTATCAGGATACAAGATAAAGCCAGGTCAAGTGCCGTCGAGTCGGATCCGACTCATGGCAACCCTAGGGGCCAGGGGATACAAGACAAATGTAAGTAAATCAGTTGGACTCCTTTATACTAACAAAGAGACCAGTCAAGAAGAAATTACCAGATCCATTCTATTTACTATAGCCCCCAAGAAGACAAAATACCTAAGAATAAATCTAACTAGAGACATAAGAGACCTATACAAAGAGAACAAGACTCTGTTGCAAGAAACCAAGAGAGACTTACATAAATGAGAAGCGACTCGACGGTACTTAGCTTGGCACCCTGCTTATGGTTAGGAATACTTAACATTGTGAAAATATCTATTTTACCCAAAGCAGTCTACATATACAATGCAATGCCAATACAAATTCCAGTGACATTTTTCAATGAGAAGGAGAAACAAACTATCAACTTTGTTCGGAAGTGGAAGAAATCCCACGTAAGCAAAGCAGTACTGAAGGAGAAGAACACACTAGGAGGCCTTTCACTACCTGACTTTAGAACCTATTACACTGCCACAGTAATCAAAACAGCCTGGTACTGGTATAAAAAGAGACTTACAGAGAAACGGAATAGAATTGAGTCCCCAGAGATGCCACCATCCTCTTATGAACAGCTGATATTCAACAAAGGCCTTAAGATTGTAAACTGGGGTAAAAGCCATCTGTTTGACAAATGGTGCTAGCAAAATTGGATACCCATCTGCAAAAAATTGAACCAAGACCCGTATCTCACACCTTACACAAAAACTGACTCAAACTGGATAAAGACCTAAATATCAAAACTAACACGATAAAGCTCATCCAAGAAAAAAATCTGATCAACAATGGAAGTTTTAATATACAATGTAGACAGACTTCCAAATCTGACAAGCAAAACACTATCAATGGAAGAGAAAATAGATACATGGAAACTACTAAAAATCAAACACTTTTGCTCATCCAAAGACTTTATTAATAGAATTAAAAGGCCACCTACAGAATGAGAAAAATGTCTGTCAAACCAACATCTGATCTCCATAATCTACAACATACTGCAAAATATCAACAAGAAAAGGAGAAAATAACACAATTAAGCATTGGACAAAGAAGATGGACAGACACTTCACTAAAGAGGATATCCAGACAGCCAAAAGACACATGCGGAAATGCTCACGATCATTAGCTGTTACAGAAATCCAAATAGAAAAGATGATGAGACACTATCTCATCCCAACAAGATTGGCCATGATCCAAAAAATGCAAAACAAAAAATGCTGGAGAGGCTCTGGAAAAGTTGAAACTATGCTATACTGCTAGTGTGATTACAACATGATATAACCACTTTGGAAAGCAATCTGGTGCTTCCTTAAAAAGATAGAAACAGATAAGATACACCATTTGACCCAGTAATCTCACTGCTTAGAATATATCCTACAGAAGCAAGGGCAGTCACATGAACAGATACATAGACACTAAGGTTTATTGCAGCACAGTCCACAATAGCAAAAAGATGGAATCAACTCAGATGCCCAACAACAGGTGAATGGATAAATAAGTGATGGTGTGTACACTGAATGAAACACTATGCAATGGTAAAGAACAATAATGATTTTTGGAAGCATCTCATAAAATAGTTTCAATTGTAAGACATTATGTTGAGTGAAATCAGTCAGCAGCACAAGTGTAGATATTATGTTACCCCTACTACAAGAACTCAAAAACAGACTCATGTACAGAAGAAAAGACTAATAGCTGCAAGAGAGGGAGAGGGCTGATTATAGATTAGATAGTTGATACAAATTTGGTTGAGTGAAATCAGTGACAGCACACAATAGAAAGAAGACCAGTGTAACTGAACTTGAACATAACTTGAAAACCCTTCCAATCTTAACCCAATGTTTCAAGGACAAAGTAGTCAGGATAGGGGCCCAGGGACCATGCTCTCAGGGGACATTGAGGCCATTTGGCATAAGTAGCCTATTGTTAAGAGAGTCTCCTGCACCCAATATTGGTGAATGGTGTCTGGGGTCTTAAAAGCTAATAAGCTGACATCTGAGGTACACCAAATGGTCTCAACCCAGCTGGAACAGATGATCACCAAGGACAACAATGACATGAGGTCAGAGAACCCAGAAGACAGAAAGACTCCCTTGAATGGGTGACTACATCAACTTGTGACCGGAACATCCAGATGATGCCTTGCTACCACCAATGACAGCCATGATGGGGCTCAGAATGTTGAGTCCCAGTGGCAATAAGAGAACAAAGGGATGTACCCTAAGAACTCCACTAAAAGAGTGCAACTGATGGTCCGAAGACCTGGGGGTTCCCCCGAGAGCATTTGTCCGTAGACCTGATGCTGCGCCTGATTATAAATTGTTACTGAGGTCAACTCTTTGGACAGGAATGAACTGAACTCAGGGATATAGAGTGACCATATCATATGTCCACTTTATGATTCCATGTATATAGGATGTCCTACTGGCCTCTTACTATGACAGAGTGGAGAAGGTGGAGAAGAGGGGACAGGAGATTGTTAAGAGGATATGACATGTATAGAACAGAAAGGAGGAGTGTGCTGTCACTGGGAAAGGAGAGCAGAAGGGGCTGCAGGTAGGCAGGCATGCAGATTTAAAGTGGATTGTACACTTTCATTGAGTCACAATTTAAAAAAAAGTTCTGTCAAAAAGAACTAAAACAGAGGATGTGGTATTGAATTTTTTGCAAGACCTTTCTTCTTGTATCTCATGACAAACTAGCTGTTCAAAGAGTTAACCGTTAGAAGTTATCATCTAATCAGGAGTAAAAGTTAATAAAATTTTTATTTCACCAAAGTGGAATGCAGAAAATATTCTTTCTAAACTACAAACACGCTAACTTTTAAGCACTTAATGACTATTCAGAACAGATGTGAATTTCCTTGAAAATTCTAATGATTTCTGCAGTTTAAACTGGTAATATAAATGCAAATCAAATTTTTTATTGTATTTCTTTTTTTATTTTTTTTATTGTGTTAAGTGAAACTATACAGTCCAAACCAATTTTGCATGTCTGCATATCTGCAGCTAAAAACTATGGAATGCTTCACAAATTTCCATGCCATCCTTGTGCAAGGGTGGTGCTAATCTTCTATGTATTGCTCCAATTTTAGTATATGTTCTGCTGAAGTGAGCACTTTATTGTGTTTCTATAGGCTAAAAAGATCCTATGAACATTACTTGATAGGTTTTTCTTGACTATAGTGATGAGTTGAATGGTGGCCCCCACAAAATAAGAGATTCTAAGACCTAGAACTGGAAAATATTACTTACATGATTGTTTGCAGATGTGACTAAATTAGGAATTATAAGACTAAAAAGGATTACCCCAGATTACTGATGTCCCTGCCTCCTACTTTATTGTTCCAGCAACATCCAACAGTTTCAGATTCCACTGTCTCCAATTCCTTGTGACACAGAATATTGCTTCATTACTTGATGAATTTGTTCATTATCTTTTCTCATCCTGAAATGCCTTTCCCATGTTTCTCACTCTGGTATACATTATATTTCTCTCAAATGGGTATGCCCACACTTCACCCTCTTGGGGAACAATTTTTCCCAGTACAAATTGGGTAAATTCTTGTCTTTGGGCATTTCCATAACACTCTACATATTTCTATGTCTTAGCAGGTGCCATATTATATCGACATATTCTGTTTGCTTCTTTGTGTTCCCGTCTGTGTTAACTGTTGAGAGGAAAGATAATATATTATTCCATATCTTAGTGTCACCAAGTCTCTGACATATTAACATGATCAATATATATTGGCTGAACTAAACACAAACACTCACAAAATCCAGTGCTAGGTCAAAATTGAAACCATTTAACCATTAAATTCACTTTTACGTGTGTTTTATTTTTTCATTTTCTTTAGTAACTTGAATAGTAGTCATTTCTTTTAGAGTTTTCATCCCGCATGTTTTAATCTTGTAATTCTTTTAATTTCTAGTAATAAAAATGAATGTGTTGTGGTATTTAAAGATAACTGAAGGTGTCTTTGGAGCTCTGGTGGCACAAGGGTTAACATTTTAGCTGCTTACTGAAAGGTCAGAAGTTCAAATCTGCCACTCATTTGTTGGAAACCCCATGGATAGTTCTACTCTGTGCTATAGGGTCACTATGATTCAGAATCTACTCAGTGGCAGTGAGTTTGGGTGTTTGGAAGTTGTCTTTGCAACAGCACAAACGAAAAGACCAAAGCTTGCATACAAAACTATGATTGTTATGACCTAAAGTGATCATACTGTGATAAGGACTTCAGTAATTTGAGTCCTTCTAATGGAAAAAGACAGTAACTAGACAGTAAGTGAATTTCTGCTCTGTGCTGGACTTTGATCAGGATTGTTTCTCAAAGCCCTTGATTCCCCTCGAGGTGTCAGTAAGGCTGACATGCTTTACTATAAGTCTCCAGCTGGGTTCTCTTGAAGGCATCTTCGAAAGAGCGTTCTGGTCTGGTGGCCCCTTGTCAGAGGAGGAGTTTAGCTTCTCCACGAGAACTGAATCTGGGTCAGTTTCAGATTCACTTTTAGGGAGCCTGGTCTGGGTAGCTACAGGGCTTCTGAAGGGGCACTGTGACTCGGTAAACTTAAAGCTTATTTATAATTTCAGCATTGTGTTGAATTCCTCCAGGAACTATACTGTCATGTGTAAGGAGTCAACTTCAGGTATTAGGCATGTAACTGTAGTGCTGATAATAATAGCCATCAGCAAAGCTAGCTTGGACTCAGGTAGTACCTACTAACTGCTGGCATAAATTATCTTACTTTGATTCTCCCAACAATCTTACTAGCTTACTAGTAACTATTGTTAATATTTCCAGTTTTGAAAATAATGCAAGAGGGGTTAACAAAATTGCTGTAAATTTTATAAATGTTGATTTGTGGAATTGATTTCAAATCCCAGACTTTCTGGCTGCATATTCTTTGGCAACACTGTTATTACCACCTCTGAAAATTACACTCGTGTTCTGATTTCTTGGTATTTCTGAAAGAGGTGGCTTAGATATGCATATAAGCAGATTAGTGCAGACAGATAGTATCAAAACAGCTTTTTTTTTTCTCTTTGTTTACAGGAAATGATACACATTTTTTTTCTCCGTAGAAGCTGACAGTTTTTAAATATTCTGAAAGAGTTTGAACTCAAAAGGCCCTTCTCTTTTGGTTTGTTTCTTGGTATGTTTTGTATCTTTTACCTTCATACCGCTTATTTAATGGTACTGTAACAGAAATACCATAAATGGGAGATTTTAGCAAACAGAAATGCATTTTCTCACAGTTTAAGAGGCTAGAAAACCAAACTCAGGGTGCCTGCTCCAGGGGAAATCCTGTCTGTATCAGTTTGGAGGAAAATCTGTTTCTTATAAAGTTTTCCTGAGTAGTTTCCATGGGACTCGGCTTCTCTCCTTTCCCATGTCTGTTCTGCTGGCTTGTTTAATCTCTTTTATATCACAAAAGAAATTAACTTCAGATACACACTACACTAATCCTGTCTCAATAACATAATAAAGACAACATATTTCCAAGTGGGATTACGACTGCAGGCATAGAAATTAGCATTAACAACACAAATTTAGGGGGCGCATAATTCAATCCGTAACAGTCTTCCTTCTTCCTTGCAATCAAAAACATTTCCTTGTTTACTTCTTAAAGCAAGAGTCAGGCCTGCTAATTCTTGGTCCTCAGTGTTGCCACCGTGAGTATCACAAGAATAATCACATCATTTATCATAGTTTGTAAAATTACATTTCAAAAACACGATGGAGTTTGGCACTTCCAATCTTATTTTATACACCTAAAAACAATAGATCAGGGATGGTGTATAATCTGCTTTGAGTTGGAGCTAGTCAGAGGCAGAGTCAAGATTAGAGTTTGGTTCTCTTTTCCTCAATCTACAACTCCACAGTGCCCCCTGTTGAATGCAGGAAGTAGTTGTACTTCCAGATGGTTCAAGTGAAGCTGGGAGGCCAGCCTTGTGACCAGGCTGGGGGACGCCATTCCTAAGTGAGCTGTGTCCCAGAGCTGCTGCTTTAACATTCTATTCTGCAGTCCCAGTTCCCAATTAGTATTAATTGAGGGAGCCTAGAGGAAAGATCTGAGGCTTCCTCAAGGCTCCCTGTTCTGGAACTAATGTTAGGTAACCATTTCAGAGAAAATGCTGGTAATTACTGAACCCAAGGCTGTGCTTGCCCAGCTTGTTTGCCTTCTCATTAGCAAACTTTGCACTTTGCACTGTTGCCCTGCATTGCTGAGAAGAAAAGTTTTACAGGATTCCCTTAGCTGGCTCTCATAACTTCCTTTGGGACATCCAGTAATGCAGGCACTACCTAACAGGCTGTGTGTGACTGTGATAGTTCAGTAATGACTTCTCCGGCTTGACCAAAGGGAAGTGAAAATTGAAGCTCAGGATGCCTAAGTCCTTGCAAGTTACCGTAACTTCCTGACATCAGGCTAAAAAGAACTTGTTTTGCATTCACTGCACAAACATTACTAGATTCATGTCATGCTGTCCAGTTTCTGCTTATAAGTGCCCTGCCTTAGGCTCTTTTCTCCCCATGCACAAAACTCCTTCTGACCCATACAGTTACACAGCTCTTAAATGTTCAAGAAGCACACACACGTTTCAGTAGCACCTCCCTTTCAAGTGAAACAAAACAGGGCACACTTTATCATTTCCTGTTTTTCAAATGAAGGAGCCCTCGTGGCACAGTGGTTAAGAGTTCAGCGGCTAACTGAAAGGCGGGTACTTTGAACCCACTAACCACTCTGATGAAAAAGATGCAGCAGTTTCTTCCATTAAGATTACTGACTTGAAATCTTATGAGGCAGTTCTACTTTGTCCTAGAGGGTCAATATGATTTGGACTAGATGGCAACTTTTTTTTTTACCCCCCAGTAGAACACTGGGGGTGAAGTAATTTACTTAGAACAAGAGCAGGACTTCATCATATCAGAGTGTTGTGCACCTACGGCATGCAAAGAGTGATCTCTAGCTCTGTCCAGCCATTGTCTGTTATGTCATCATCTAGCACTTGTTTCTGAAACCTCACTCCGTATACCTTAATCCATGTCTGTCTACTCTTGTTGACTCTTTTAACGGAGGCATTGTATTTCCTGCTCAGAATGCACACATGCCTATGTCCAGCACAAGTCTGGTCTCCTGAAACCATGGATGTTACTTTCTCCTCCACGTGAATCCAGAAGTTGTTATGCAGGTCTAGTAAGTAGAAGATCCAGCTGCCTTGCAATACCAAAGACAATACCCTAGAAATCACCTGCTTCCCTAATTCCAAATTTTAAAAAGTAAACAGTATTGGAAGGAAAATATATAAAGGACATACATACAAAGCAGAAAATGGACTACATTAAGAAGTAGAAATGGGGACCGGAAACTCTGGCCACAGCCTGTGCTCTTTCTTCTCAACTGCCTCTCCTACTTCCTCTGTTGAGACATCTAGCTCAGCCTTCTTACTTTCCGATGAGTAAATTGAAAGCTCAGGAGGTGACATAACCCACCCAAAGATGTACAGCATACTAGTGGCTGAGACAGACAGAACTTGGCAAAGAAAATGCCACTGTATCTTGAATGTTGTTTATAAAATTATTTCTCTAAAACCTATATAATTGCTCAAATACTTTTGCTTTTATTTTTATGTTTTGTGCCATTAACTTTCGGCTGCTTTTACACACACATACATACAAAGGCACACGTGAAAAGTTTTTAATTTAATTTTTATGCCTTCTTTTTAAGAGAATCATCCCAATTTTTAGACAATAAAAATACAGCTGAGAAGTATTACCGGACTTACAATGAAAGGACAAGGATTCAAGTCTTAGATTCACTCCAGCTAGCTGGGTGAACTTGGCAAGTCTTCCTCAGCCTCGCTGTCTCTGCACAATGACAGACTGAAGGTAGGTGAACACTTCTGTCCCTTAGTTCAGAAAGTTTTGATTCTATAGCTGCAGCTCTTCTTAAGGAAAGCAATACCTGAACTAAGTCCAGATGTTTAGGATCTGAATTTCCAGAACAGTAAGGATAAAAGTATTGGTCTAAAATCCTGTCTTACTGTATTTTGCCATGTAATTCTGAAGTAACTTCTTTGAGACACCAGTTTTCCCATATTTAAAAAGATTATAATGAACACTACCCAGTTTATAAGGATTAAAGAAACTAAGCAGAGTACTTAACACTGTCCCCACCCCTTGTTGTTGTTAGGTGCCGTTGAGTCAATTCTGATTCACAGAAACCTATGCACAACAGAATGAAACCCTTTCCAGTCTTGCACCGCATCACAATTGTTTTTATGCTTAAGCTCATCATTGAGGCCACTGTATCAATCCATCTTGTCAAGGGTCTTCCTCTATTTCGCTGACCCTTCACGCAACTGAGTGTGATGTCTTTCTCCAGGGACTGATCCATCCCAACAACATGTTCAAAGTATGTAAGATGCAGTCTTGCCATCTTTGCTTCCAAGGAGAATGCCTTTTGGTTAGCAGCCATAGTACTTAAACTGTATGCCACCAGGGCTTCCTAAGAAAGACCAAGCAATGGAAAGTTCACTTGCTGCCTTTCCAGCATATAGATGATACAGTGAAATTAGAGTTCAGGTATAGACTCTGTGTACTATGCTAAGGAAGGCAACACTGTTGTAGTGGGCCCATACAGGTCTATGCAGGGGTGAAAGGCATTCAAAAAAACTTCTTCTAGAACAGAGCTGTTTGTCCTTTTGGCAGTCCATGGTGGAATTAACACATAATAAATATACCCATTGACTTTGAGTTGAGTTGAGTCCAATTCATGGTGACCTCATTTGTTACAGAGTATAAGTGCTCCATAAGGTTTTTGGCTATCATCTCTATAGAAGAAGATCACCAATCCTTTCCCCTGCAATAAAGCTAGGCAAGTTGTAACTACAACCTTTATATTAGTAGTGGAGTGCAAATCATTTGCTCCATCCAGAAATCTCATTCAATGAATAATACCAATCTTTACTATTCCAGATACAGTGAAAGGTAGTAGTTAGAAAACTTGCTTTGAAGCCTGTCACCCTAAGTCTGCCACATTAGCTCTACTGCTTGCTTGCTGTATGACCTTTAGCAATTCACTTACTCCCTTTCTGCCTCAGTTTTCTCAGCTGCTAAATGGTAACAATAACAGAGTCTTCTTCATAAAATTATTGTGAGGGTTTAGGAGGTGGGACTAAGATGAGAAGCAGTCCAGTGCTTCCTGAGAGCCCTCTTACAACAAAACCTGAAAAAATAAGTGAATAAATTATGTATGACATTCTAGGGGCCCTGAACATCAAAGACAAAATTTAGAAATTGTACTGAGCAGCAAGGCAGGGAGAGAAGTTTCTGAAGCAGCAAGGTGTTACCAGACCTGAGCTGGCAGGAATCAGCACTCAGTGGACTGATCTGCTGGTGTGAGTGCAGTGACGCAAGCAGTGGCGTCCAAAACATGTTTTCCATATTGGCACAGACCAAAAAAAAAAAAAAAAAGTAGCAGTCAGGTCAATTCTGACTCATAGCAACCCTATGGGGCAGATGAGAACTACGCCATAGAGTTTCCAAGGAGCACTGAGAGGATTTGAGCTGCTGACTTTTTGGTTAGCAGCCACAGCACTTAACCACTATGCCACCAAGGTTTCCTAAGAAAGACCAAGCAATGGTGAATTCACTCACTGGCTTTCCTAGCATATAGCTGATATAGTGAAATTAGGATTCAGGTATAGACTCTGTAGTACTATGCTAAAGAAGGCCAACATTGTTGTTGCGGGCCCAAACACGTCTATGCAGGGGTGAAAGGCATTAAAAAAATCCATGGATTCTATGAAAAACAGCACTTACTCATCAAAAGATAAGTAACTTGCATTTCATCTACCGTGCACAGATCAAAAACCTCTGGGATAAATCTCTCTCCCATTTACCTGGCCCCCTTCTCCTTTGCAACTGGACTAATCCAGTGCCAGAGATGGACACGTTCCTTGGGCTAGAAGTAGAACTCTTCATGTCTCCTTAGCCGATGTCACATTCTTGTAGATGGAACAAATTAATAAATAGGGAAAAAAATAATCAGCCAGCTCTTTGAAGCTGGAGACTTAGGGCACAAACAGTTCCTTTGCCTAGGCTCAGGTAAAGGGGGCCCATGATTTCTGAATGCCTTTCATCCCTAAATAGACCTATGGGCCTACTACAATATTGTTTGCTTTTGTTAGCGTAGTACCACAGAGTCTATACCTGAACCCTAACTTCACTGTATCAGCTTTGTGGTGGAAAGGCAGATTCCTGCAATTTGGCACTGCACAGCCTATTAAGCAGAGGCACCACCCACCCATAGCAAAGGTCTGAGGACTGGTGCTTCCCCACAAGCCACCTATCCACCCATGACAGCAGTCTAAGAATAAGTGGTGATCCCCAGTCTTTATAGTCAACAGCATTGGGAAACCATAGTCCAGGTGCAAAACCTACGTACTTACATGCTCTAGGGAACAGGTACGCATCTTCCGCAGACACTCAGGGGCAGCTGTGAGTACATGCAGACAGATAACTTTGCCTACATGAACCACCCCTGCTCAAATAGGACAGTAAGTGAGGGCCTATACCACACACTTGGTGACTGACTACCTGTATACCTGAGCCGAATCCACACAGGAAAAGTAAATGGACTCCTAGGTTGACATACCTTGTAACAGCTCTCACCAACTGGTAACAAGATATTAGAACTTCGAAGTCCCCAGTAATCAAACTAATTCACATGACCAGCCTATTTGGACATATCAAAACAAAACAAAATGGGAAGCTAGGACACAGTCAGCAAACACAACACCAGTAAGTACAATACTTACTGATAGCTCAGAAACAACAATCAACATCAAGTCACATAAAGAGGCAGATCACGATGACTTCAGAACGCTCTCCAAACAGTCAAGAAATCTTCCCAGGGGAAGAGAACCTTCTGTAATTACCAGAGGCAGAATGCAAAAGGTTAACATACAGAACTCCTTAAGATATCAAGAAGTAGATCAGGCAAAACTCAGAAGAAGCCCAGAAGCATGTAGACACAGCAATGAAGGAACTCAAAAAATTAGAGAAGGGCATAATGACAGATTTAACAGACTGCGAGACTCCATAGACAAACAACAAACAGAAATCCAGACGATTAACCAGAAAATTTCAGAATTAGACAACTCAGTAGAAAGTCAGAAGCAGAACTGACACAATGTCAGTCAGAATTAGTGAGACTGAAAATAAAGTGCTTGACACCAACATTTTTCTGAGGAAAAATCAGATACAAGAATTAAAAAAAAAAAACAAAAACTAAGAAACCCTAGGAATTATGTGTGACTGTACCAAGAAGAATAACCTGCAAGTGACTGCAGTACCAGAACAGGGAAAGATAACAGAAAATACAGTCACCGTGGGGGTTACACTATTTTATACATCCAAAGCACACAGGACAGTAAACATTACGTATGAGTTCATTCATATTACTGAAAACTTTTCCACATAAATTTCTGCAGTGATAATTTCTTTTTTGAGCATGCCTAGTTTTACACATAGCTCATCTGTTTTCCACAGAGAGGGCCAGTAGAACTGGTAAAATTTCAAATCAAGCAACTCCTTTGGAGCTAGGTGAGCAGTGCCACCCTATGGCATCCTGCATATTTTTCACTGCTTTTTTTTTTGTTTGTGTGTGTGTGTGTGTGTGTGTGTGTGTGTGTGTGAACTTTATACTATCCTTCGTGTACAGCTTTTGGACCTCCAGCCTTCTGTTACTCTTCTTCTCCTTCTACGTTATAATTCCCTCAACCTGCCTTTATTGAGGAGTGGTCGCTGGGGCAACAGAAGACTACTTCACCAACCAAGTCCCTGGTGGCATCCTCAAAGATTTGCTGGCAGTTGCTTATGTCATATTAATCAACACTCATGAGTTGGATCCAACTCGCCGGCACTTGGCTTGCCTTGGGTCTGTGTTTGGGACACTTAGAATCCAATTGTAGGGCTATAAAGAGCTCTCTAAGAACTCCAGACAGCACATTTCTTGCCGTTGATTTCTAGGCCAGTGCTGTGTCATTCATTTACAGATTAGTGAATGAATGCATGCGTGAAGAACTCCTAAGGTTCTAAAGAGGAGGAGAGATGAAGTGCCCCTCATATATCACCATCAGGAAGCGATCTCCTTATTAATGTCACTTCGTTGCTCCAGTCTCTCCTCCCCCTCTTACTTCAGAGTCTTTCACTCTGTACACCTTTCTGAAGTCTTTCCCTTCAGATCTTCCTCGGGGTTAAGCGTCCAGAAAATACAGCTAACAGGTATGCTGATCTATAATCTCGCTGTCTCTGAATCTCCTAGTGGTCAGACAAAGCCTGAGGGAAGCAGAAGCCCTGGACTGGTTCCTTTTGGCAGCCAGCAGCCTTTCTGCTTGTCTGTGTGCCGCATAATCGTTATGTAGTGGTTGCTACCATTGCTAACCAAACGATCAGCAGTTCAAATCTACCAGGAGTTCCTTGAAAACTATGGAGCGGTTCTATTCTGTCATATATGTTTGCTATGAGTTGGAATGGACTCCATGATAATGATTTTTACTTTTATTTTTTGATGATAACAGAAAGAAAAGGGAAGAAATGTGTTAGTGTGACACTGAGATACATCTTTGAGGCCTATGTTTTGTCTCCTTTCATGTTAAATCAGGTTTCTCCCTCTAGAAGGTAAAAATTGTGTACATATATGTACATATGTATATACAAGTATACAATTCAGACAGAATATACATATATACTCATATATTCAAACAAATCACCTTGCAGAAGCATCAAGCCTAGCATATTAATATCTAAGATATTTATACAGTTTAACAACCAAGTCAAGCCTGAGTATTTTAGAGGATGAAACAGGCAATAGTAATAATTATTCTGAACATAAGACATTAGCCAGAACTCTCTTGAACAAACCAGAATATGTGATTGCACTATGTGAAAATATTGACATGTATTTCTAAAATTAAAACTTTTGTTTAACTAGATAATCTCCATTTTAGTGAATTTGGCTCTAATTCGTGATGAACCTATGTGTGTCAGAGTGGAACTGCACTCCTTAGGATTTTCAGTGACTCTTTTAAGAAACATTTCCAGGCCCATCTTCCAAGATGCCTCTGGATGGCCTTGAACTTTCAACATTTTGGCTACCATTTCATTTTTCTAAAATCAAGATATTCTTAAACAGGTACATGCAGAAGTGTGTTTCCCAGCTCCCAGCACCCTCTGCCCCTTACTTCCCCTTGCCAGCCCCAACCCCTAACCTCTGCCATAGAGAACAACTTTCACTAGTGTTTCCTATTACACTGTAGGAGACTTGATAGTGTAATGGTTAAGATGCAGTAGCTAACTAAAAAGTCAGCAGTCTGAATCCACCAGCCCCTATATGGAAACCCTATGGAGCAATTCTACTCTGTCCTATAAGGTTCTTATAGTCACAACTGACTTCATGGCAATGTGTCTTTTTAGTTTGGTGGTGCAAATAGTTTACACTTATCTACTAACCTAAAGGCTGACGCTTAAAGTAAATTTAGGGACACTGAGGAAGAAAGAGCTGGAATAGCCTGTTAAGATTATAGCCAAGAAAATCCTATAGGAAGTTCTGCTTCGTAACATATGTAAAATATTCTTACGAGTGAGAATTGACTGGATGGCAAAGGGTTTTCATTTTTGGTTGATTTGTAAATGCCTGTTTTAGGGCCTATCTCACTCATTGCAAATTAAACATCTTTTTTTTTTTTTTAATATAATTGAGTGAAAATGTACATTCCCATATAAATTTACATGCCCACCTATATGCAGCTTCCACTGCTCTCCCTGTCTGGTGACAGCACATTATTCCTCTCTGCTCCATACATGTCTTATCCTCTCAACAGTTTCCTTTCCCCTCCTCTCCACCCACTCTCCTTCCTCCAGCCAGAGGTCAGCAGGATGATATCCTATAGATGTATAGAACCATAAAGTGCATCCAATATATGGTCACTCTGCATTGCCAAGTCCAATCCACTCGTGTCCAAAGAGTGGACCTTCGTTATGATTTACGGGCAAGGGCAGCATCAGGGCCAGGGGCCATGGTCCCAGGGGAACTGTGAAGCTGCTGGACCATCAATTGAGGTCTTTTAGAGGAGATCTCAGGATGTACCCCTTTTTATTCTTGTGTTGCCAGTACGACTCAACCTAGTGAACTCCATCGCGGCTATCACTGGTGGTGGCTGGGCACCATCCAGTTCTTTTGGTCCCAAGTCGATGTAATCACCCACTCATGTGGGTCTCTCTATCTTCTAGGTTGTCTTCACCCCATGTCGTTTTGGTCCTCAGTGAGCATCCGTTCCTGCTGAGCTGGGACCCTTTGCTGTGTCCTTGGATGGCAGCTTGGCAGCTTTTAAGACACCAGACGCCACATGCCAATGTGGGGTGCAGAGAACCCTCCTAGCAAAACGCTAGTTGTGCTAATTGGCCTCGATTTGGTCTAACAGCATGGTCCCGTGCCCCCCGCCCCAGCTGCTCTATCCTTGAAATATTGGGTTAAGATGGAGGGAGCACTCAAAGTTATGCTGAAGTCCACTTAATGTTGTTCTTGTTTCCAATTTCTCCCAACCAGATTGCTAGCAACTATCTAAACCCTCCCCACCTTGCCCTCCCTCCCTCTCCTCCCTTGCAGCTGTCAAGGACTCTTTTCTTATATACATAAGTCTATTTTTGAGACATTATCATAGAGTTCTCATACAATATTTGTCCTTCTGTCACTGACTACTTTCACTCAACATAATGTCTTCCAGTTGAAACCAGGTTAGGAGATGTTTCCTGGAATGATCGTTATTCTTTATCATTGCATAGTGCTCCATTGAGTATATGTACCATAGTTTACCTATCCATTCTTCTGTTGTTGGGCATCTGGGTTGATTCCAGCTTTTTGGTATCTGGACTGTGCTGCAATAAACATTCTGGTGCATGTGTCCGTTGGTGTGAAAGGCCTTGATTCTGTAGGATATATTCCAAGTAGTGGAGTTACTGGGTCAAATGGTATATCAATATCCATTTTTTTAAGGAAGCACCAGATTGCTTTCCAAAGAGGCTGGACCATTTTGCAACCCCACCAACAGTGTAGGAGGGTTCCACTTTCTCCACAGCCTCTCCAGCATTTGTTGCTTTGTGTTTTTTGGATCATGGCCAATCTTGTTGTGGTGAGATGGTATCTCATTGTCGTCTTGATTTGAATTTCATTAATAACTAAAGATCGTGAACATGTCCGCATGTGTTTTTTTGGCTGCCTGGATCTCCTCTGTAGTGAAAAGTCTGTCCATCTCCTTTGCCCATCACTTAATTGGGTGATTTATTTTCTTTTTATTGATATTCTGTAGCATCTTATAGATTATGGAGATCAGGCGTCGGTCTGACATAGAGTTGCCAAATATTTTTTCCCATTCTGTGGATGTTCTTTTAATTCTATTAATAAAGTCTTTGGATGAGCAAGTATTTGATTCTTAATAGTTCCCATTTATCTATTTTCTCTTCTGTCGATTGTGGTTTCTTCGACAGATTTTGTAGTCCTCATTGTATATTAAAACTTCCATTGTTGTTCCTATCTTTTCTTGGATGAGCTCTGTCGTTTCAGGTTTGATATTTAGGTCTTTCATCCAGCTGGAGTTGGTTTTTGTATAAGGTGTAAGATATGGATCTTGATTCAGTTTATTGCAGATGGATAACCAATTTTGCCGGCACCATTTGTTGAAGAGACTGTTTTTACCCCAGTTTAATGTCTTAGGGTCTTTGTTGAGTATTAACTGTTCATAGGAAGATGGTGTCATCTCTGGAGTCCCAGTTCTGGCCCATTGATCGATCTATCTGTTCTTGTACCAGTACCAGGCTGTTTTGACCACTGTGGCAGTGTAGTATGTTCTAAGATCGGGTAATGAGAGGCCTCCCAGTGTGTTCTTCTTCTTTAGTAGTACCTTACTTATCCAGGGCTTACTTCCTTTCCAAAGGAAATTGTGATTTGTTTCTCCATTTCATTAAAAAATGTTGCTGGAACTTGTATTGGGATTGCATTATATGAATAGATTGCTTTGGGTAAAACAGACATTTTCACATGTTAAGTCTTCCTATCCATGAGCAGGTACGTTTTTCCATTTATCTAAGTCTCTCTTAGTTTCTTGTAGTAAGGGCTTGTAGTTCTCTTTGTAAAGGCCTGTTATTTCTCTGGTTAAATTAATTCCTAGGTATTTTATCTTCTTAGGGGCTATCGTAAATGGTACTGATTTGATAATTTCTTCCTTAACTGTGACGTTGTTGGTATAAAGGAATCCTACTGATTTACTTATGTTTATCTTGTATCCTGAGACTTTGCGGAACTCTTCTATCAGTTTGAGTAATTTACTTATAGATTCCTAGGATTCTCTGCATATACAATCACATCATCTGCAAACAGGGAGATTTTAACTTCCCCTTTGCCTTTTATTTCTTGGTCTTGACTAATTGCTCTGGCTAGAACTTCTAGCACAATGTTGAATAGAAGCGGTGAGAGTAGGCATCCTTGTCTAGCTCCTAATCTCAGGGGAAAGTCTTTCAGTCTCTCTCCATTCAGGATGACGTGGGTAATTGGCTTCGTATAAATGTGTTATTGTGTTGAGGAATTTGCTATCTATGCCCATTTTGCTAACAGTTTTTAGCATAAATGGGTGTTGGACTTTATCAAATGCCTTTTCTGCATAAGTGGACAAAATCAGGTGATCCTTGTCTTTTGTGTTGTTTATGTAGTTAATCACATTAATTGTTTTTCTGATGTTGAACCAGCCTTGCATCCCTGGTATGAATCCCACTTGGTCATGTTGGATTATTTTCTTGATATGTTATTGTGTAATATTGGCAAGAATTTTGTTGAAGATTTTTGCATCTAGATTCATGAGTGATGTCGATCTGTAGTTCTCTTTCTTTGTTGGGTCTTTCCCTGGCTTAGGTATCAGGGTTATGCTGACTTCGTACAATGAGTTTGGGAGCACTCTATCCCTCTCTATACTGTCAAATAGTCTCAGTAGTATTGGAGATAACTCTTCTCAAAATGCTTAGTAGAATTCTGCAGTGAAACCATGGGCTTGGACTTTTTTGGTTGGCAGTATTTTGATGACATTTTCAATCTCTTCCTTTGTAATGGATTTATTAAATTGTTCTGCTTCAAGTTGTGATAATTTGGGTAGGTGGTATGAGTCAAGTATTTGGTCTATTTCCCCTAGGTTTTCAAATTTGTTAGAGTACAGTCTTTCATAGTAATCTGTTATGATATTTTTGATTTCTGTTGCATCTGTGGTGACAACTCCCCTCTCATTTCTAATTTGGGTTATTTGTTTTCTTTCCTGCTTTTCTTTAGTAAGTTGAGCCAGTGGTTTGTCAGTTTTGTTGATCTTTTCAGAAAACCAGCTTTTGGTCTTTTCAATTTTTTCTAGTCTCTAATTCATTTAGCTCTGCTCTAATCTTTGTGATCTCGTTTCTTGTGGTGCCTGAGGGGTTCCTCTGTTGTTCTCTTTCTACTTGTTCAAGCTGTAGGGTTAGTTCCTTGATTTGGTTTCTTTCCTCCTTCCAGATGTGTGCATTTATGGAGATAAACAGACCTTTGAGCACTGCTTTGGCTGTATCCCATAGGTTCTGGTAGGAAGTGTTTTCGTTCTCATTGGAATCCATGAATTTCTTTATTTGATCCTCGATTTCCTCTATAACCCATGTTTTTTTGAGCAAGATGTTGTTCTGTTTCCAAGAGTTCCACTTTCTATCTATGTTTTTCTGCTATTGATTTCAACTTTGATGGCTTTATGATCTGAGAAGATGCTTTGCAGTACTTCAATGGTATGGATTTTGTTGAGCATTGCATTATGGCCTATCACATGGTCAAGTCTGGAGAATGTTCCATGTGCACTGGAGAAGAAGGTGTAGTTGTCTGATGATGGGTGGAAAGTTCTGTATATATCAATGAGGTTTAGTTGGTTAATTGTGGCAATGAGGTCTTCTGTGTCTTTACTGAGCCTTTTTCTAGATGATCTGTCTAGTATTGAGAGTGGAATGTTGAAGTCTCCCACTATCATTGTGGAGTCGTCTAACTCTCTTTTGAATGTAGTAAGTGTTTCTTCGACGTATTTAGGTGCTCCGATATTAGGTGCATAAATATGTAATGTAGTTAAGTCTTGCTTGGGTACTGAACCTTTCAGCAGTAAAAAGTGTCCATCTTTGTCCATGATGGTGGATTTGACATTAAAATTGATTTTGTCTAAGATTAGAATTGTCACCCCTGCTCTTTTTTGTTCATTGTTAGCTTGACATATATTCTTCCGTCCCTTAATTTTCAGTTTTTCCTATCTTTAGGTCTCAAGTGAGTTTCTTGTAGACAACATATGGATGGGTCATGTCTTTTGATCCAAGAGACACTTGGTGTCTCTTTACTGGAGCATTCAGTCCATTCACATTCAATGTAATTATTGATGGGTATGTGTTCACTGCTGCCATTGGGATATGTTTATTTTTATGTTGATGTTTTCTCTGTTGTTCGTATTAGTATGTTCTGGGACACTCTTTTTTGTGAGTTGATTTTTAACCTTTTTCAGAGCTGGTTTTGTAATTATTGAGACTGCTGTGTTACATTTCTTGAAATGGTATGATACATCTTTGTTGTGCTTTACAGCTGCCCCTATGATCCCCCTTAATAAACTATATATAAACCCAATTTTAATTACTACCAGTCTTGTCATCTTCCTCTCCATCTTGAAGGACTATAACAACTGTAGTACATCCCTCTTTTTAATATGATGACATCATAGTTTTCATGATGATCACTGGATTGCTTCTTTCTGTATCAAAGCTATGATTGTCTTTGGAGCCTTCCCTAACTGAGTAGAGTTTTGAGTAGTGTGTCACTCTAAAATATAAAGTTAGTGGTTTCGTTCTTCTAAGCCAGAGCCAAGAACTTCTTTCAGTATTGCTTGTAGTTTTGGTTTGATTTTTACAATGTCTCTGAGTTTCTGTTTATCTAGGAATGTCTTAATTTCATTTTCGTATTTGAAATATAGGTTTGCAGGATATATGATTCTTGGTTGGAAGTTCTTCTCCTTCAAGGCTTTGAATGTGTCATTCCACTGTCTCTGTGCCAGCATGGTTTCTGCTGAGAAATCTGAAGAGAACCTACAGGATTTCCCTCTGAATGTTAGCTGTGCTTTGAATCTTGCTGCCTTTAAGAGTTGCTGCTCATGTTTCATTTTGTTAAGCTTGATTATAATATGTCTTGGAGTCTTTCTTTTGAGATCTATATTGGGTGGTGTACGACATGCATCTGAGATGTCTACATTCTCTTCCTTCATGATTTCTGGGAAGTTTTCTTTCAGCAGCTCAGCAATGATACTCTCTGTGTTCTCAGCCGTCTCACCCTGTTCATGGACTCCAATTAATCGAAGGTTGTTCCTCTTAATAGAGTCCCACATACTTCTTAATATTTCTTCATTTTTCTTGTTTCTTTTTTCTGATTTCTGCTCATAGATGCTGGCCTCACTAGCTCTGTCTTCCAAGTCAGAAATTCTTTTTTCTATTTGTTCCACTCTGTTTTCTTGGCTTTGCATTGAAGTTTCTATGTCTTTGAGTTTGTTCTTGATCTGTTGGATTTCTGAGTACTGGTGTCCCATCAGATTGAACATCTTGCTTAATTTTTCATTTTGTTCTGCTGCATTTTGTATAAGGTCTAGAAGGGCTCTGTATATAATCATTTTGTACTCACTTCCTGATGCTTTCATAAGAGTTTCTTCATCTGGAAAATTCCTTGGTTGTTTTGTTTGGGAGCCTTCTGAAGCCATGGATGATTTCTGGTATGCCACAAGTGTCTGTTGCTTTTGGGGTCTCATGTGAGTATGTAGAGGCTGGAAGAGTTACTGTGAGGATGGACTGCAGATGCTTCTCTAGGCTGTCTTAAAATGTAAAGCAAAAGGTATCTGACCACTTCACAAGTCAGTTAGGTTTTCAGGTGTAGAGGTCCCTCTTCTCAGCTGGCAAAGTAAGTGCCACTATATCCAACCCCAGATGATACAAACTAGTTCAGAATACAGTAATGCTACTACCCTGTTGGCCTCTGCTGACATGGCCTAGCCTTAGGCAACACTGTGTAGAATACTGCTTTTATGGTAGAAAAGCACTCTCCTGTGGGCAGGCTCTGGCTCCCAAGCTAAGAATTAGGTCCAGCTGTGGCCACTGTATCCAACATGGTGCCATCCACACAGGCAGCAGACAGAAGGGCTTAAGGTGCTGAGAGGTAGTGATTCCTCTGATTCTGTTGCAGGGCCCTCAACATAGGTGGCACTGGGTAAATTTCTGCTTTTCTGTCAGAGAAGCACTGTCCTGTTTGCAGGCACTGGCTCCCAGGCTAAGAATGAGGTCCTGCTAGAATCTCCGTACCCATCATGGCATCCCACACACTGACTGCGAAATTCCGTACAAACGCTGCTGAGGCAGGTATAAAACAACAGGCTCAAAGTGGCTAGATTAACAGAATCCTAAGCCTGCCTCTGAAAATATGGGAATTTCGCCTGCCTATCCCCCCAGCAGCGTGTCTGAGTCTAGCCGCTAAGCAAGAGCCAACTCCGCCTGCCAGCCAAGGCAGAAGAAAAAAAAAAAAGTCAAAATGGTGTGTTTACCTTCAGTCCGTGAGAGCCAGGGCTAGCCAGGAGCAAGAGTCAGCAAAAGAGAGGAGGTTTTTCACTCAGCGGTATGAAGTCCAAAGTAACAGCCCTGTGCCATGTACTGAGGCTAATTAGGTGATCAGAAGGCTCCGTTTGATTATCAATTCAGGTCTTGGTTTCCAGAGGGATATAAGGAGACGTGTGCTTAGTCTGCCATCTTGACTCTGCCCCGCTGCAAATTAAACATCTTGATGAGAAGGTCTATGTTCTGTGCATTTCATTTTCCCCAATATGAGGCACTGGAAGTAGAAGATGATGTTCAATAAATTTATTTACTGAATGAATAACAAAATTGGTGGATTACTCTTCTCCTCATACTATTTTAGCTGCATTTGATAGAACCTTTTCTAATCTGATGGTACTCTTTCTTAAAAAATAATACTACACATAAATATGACCATAATATAGAATATTTAGATCAATTAAAATCTATTTACAAAAATTGTCTTAGAGCAATTAATCATCTGTTCCTTTCTAATCATTTCCCAGAAACATAGGCTTTGTTCAAATAATTTCCATCATCTCATTCATACTTTTGAAATTCTGCTTTCTTCACTTAATATTATAGCTGAATCATGAATTTATTTTATTTTATTTTATTGTGATTAAATGAAAGTATACAACCCTAATAAAATGTGCATGCCTGCTTGCCTGCAGCACCTTCTCTTCTCAGTGAGTGCCTGGTGACAGTATTCTCCTCCTTATCGTTCTATACTTTTTTTGTATCCTCTAAACAATTTCTGTCCCCTCCTGTCCTCTCTCTCCTGTTCCATCTAGAAAGACACCAGTAGCACAGCCTCCTATAAATGCATAGAATCACAAAGTCCACACACCACATGATCATACTGTGTCCCAAAGTCCAGTTCAGTTTTGTCTGAAGAATTGATCTCAGTAGTCTTTTCTGGACAAGGCCAGCTTCAAGTATAGTGGCCATGCTCCCAGGGGATCCCCCTGGCCATTGGGCCATGATTTGTGGTCTTTTAGTAGAGTTCTTGAGCTGTACATCACTTTTCCTCATGTTACCATAGGGAAGCAACATTGTATGCCCCATTACGGCTGTCTTTGGCAGTGGCCGGCACTATCTGGTTCTCAGTTACTCATTCAAATGGGTCCTTTTGTCCCCTGGGTTCTTTTTTCCTTGTGTCTGTTGTTTTCAGTGCTCATCTGTTCCAGATGAGTTGGGACAATTTTGTGTACCTCAGATGGCAACTTGCTAGCTTTTAAGGCCTCAGATGCCATTCACCAACATGGGATGCAGAAGACTCTCTTAGCAATAGGATAGTTATGCCAAATGAACTTGATGTCCCCTAAGAACATGGTCCCCAGGCCACTCCCATGCTAGTCTATCCTTGCAGTGTTGGGTTAAGGTTAGAAGAGTTTTCAGTTTATGGTGAAGTCTAGTTAAGTTGATACACTTTCTACTATGTGTTGTCACTGCTTTCACCTAACCAAATTTCTATCAGCTAGCTCTAATCTATAACCAACCTTGCCCCTCGCTCCCCAGTCTTGTAGCTATCAAGGAGTCTTTTCTTCTGTATGTAAGTCTATTTTTAAATTCTTATAGTAGGAGTCTCATACAATATTTGTTCTTTTGCTGCTGACTGATTCACTAGGCATAACATCTTCCAGTTGAAACCAGGTTATGAGATGCTTCCCCAAATCATCGTTGTTCTTTACCATTGCATAGTATTCCATTGAGGGAATGTATCATATTTCATTTATCCATTCATCTATTGATTGGCATCTGGGTTGATTCCATTTTTTGCTATTGTGGACTCAGCGGCAATAAATATTAGTGTATACATATCTGTTTTTGAGACAGTCTTTGTTAACTGTAGAATGTATTCCACACAGTGGGATTACTGGATCAGATGATATATCTTTTCCTAGTTAAAATTTGAAGGAAGCACCAAATTGCTTTCCAAAGAGTTTATGCCATTTTGCAATCCCATCAGCAGTATAGGAGAGTTCCAGTGTCTCCACAGCCTCTCCAGCATTTGTTGTTTTGTGTTTTTTGGATCATGGCCAACCTTGTTGGGGACAGATGGTATCTCAGTGTAGTTTTGATTTGTATTTCTCTGATAGCTAGAGATCGTGAGCATTTCCTCATGTGTCTTTTGGCTACCTGGATGTCGTCTTTGGGGACGCGTCTGTCCATCTCCTTTGCCCGTCACTTAATTGGGTTATTTGTCTTTGTCTTGTTGATATTTTGCAGTACCCTGTAGATTATGAAGATCAGTCTTGTCTGACATGTAGTTGCCAATTTTTTTCGCATTCTGTAGGTGGTTTGTTAGCTCTTTTGATAGTATTTGGATGAGCAAAATTGTTCGATTCTTAGTAGTTCACATTTATCTGTTTTTTCTTCTGTTGATCATGCTTTGTCAGATTCTGAAATCTATCTAAGTTGTGTATTAAAACTTATGTTGTTGACTATATTTTTTCTTGCACGATCTTTGTCATTTTAGGTTTTATATTTAGAACTTTGATCCATTTTTGAGTTAGTGTTTATGTAAGGTGTGAGTGATGGGTCTTGTTTCAATTTTTTGCTGATGGATATCTAATTTTGCTAACATCACTTGTTAAAGAGAATATTTTTACCTCAGTTTGCAATCTTAGGGCCTTTGTTGAATATCAGCTATTCATAAGAGTTGGTAGGTGATATGAATCTAGAAATTTGTGCATTTCCTGTGTTTGCAAATCTATTAGAGTACAGTCTTTCATAGTATTCTGTTATGACTTTTTTTTTATTTCAGTTGGGTCTTTTGTGACATCTCCCATCTCATTTCTTTTTTGGGCTATTTGCTTCCTCTCTTATTTTTCTTTTGTAAGTTTAGCCAATGATTTATCAATTTTCTTGATCTTTTAAAAAAGCCAGCTTTTGGTTTTGTTAATTTTTTAAATTGTACTTCTATTCTCTAGTTCATTTACTTCTGTCTAATTTTTATTGTCTGTTTTCTTCTGGTGCCTGAGGGATTCCTATGTTCCTCTCTTTCTACTTGTTGATGCTCTAGAGTTAATTCTCTGGTTTGGTTCCTTTCTTCATTCCAGATGTGTGTATTTATAGAGATAAATTGATGTCTGAGCACTGCTTTGTCTGTATCCCATAGGTTCTGATAGGATGTGTTTTCATTCTCATTTGATTCCATAAATTTCATTATTTAATCCTTGATTTCTTCTATAACCCATGAATTTTTCAGCAAGATGTTGTCCAGTTTCCATGAGTTCAAATTTCTACCTAGGTTTTTCTGCTATTGATTTCAACTTTTATTGCTTTATGGTCTGAGAAGATGCATTGTAGTAATTTGCATTGTGTTGAAACTTGCTTCATGCCCCAACACAAGGTCTAGTGTGCAAAATGTTCTATGTGCATTGGAGAAAAAGGTGTACTTCTCTGTTGATGGATAAAAAATTCTGTATATGTCGATGAGGTGTAGTTGGCTAACTGTGGTGACAAGATCTTCTGTATCTTTACTGCGCTTTTTTCTGGATGATCTGTCCATTACTAAAGGTAGACTGTTGAAGTTTCCAGCTGTTATTTTGGAGTGATCTGTCTCATTTTTCAACATTGTCAAGTGTTTGTTCAACGAATTTAGTCGCTATGCTATTGGATTTATAAATAATATTGTTATGTCCTGTTTATGTATTGAAACTTTGAGCAATAAATAGTGGCCATCCTTGTCCATGATGGTAGATTTTACATTGAAGTCTATTTTATCCGAGATTAATATTGTCCCTCCTGCTCTTCTTTGTATGTTATTGGCTTGGTATATATCTTTACGTCTTTCAATTTTCATTTTGTTCATGTCTTTGCATCTAAGGTGTGTTTCTTGTAAACAACATATAGACATATAGACAGGTTGTGTCTTTTCATCCAGGATGTCACTCACTGTCTATTGGACAATTCAGTCCATTTACATTAAGTGTAATTATTGATAGGTATATCTTCAGTGCTGCCATTTTGATGCTTTTATTTTTCTGTTGATGTTTTCTACGTTGCTGTTAATATTCTCTTCTGAGTCATTCTTTTTTATAGGTTGACGTTTCATCTTTTTCAGTGTTTGTTTTCTGTTTGCTGAGATTCCTGTATTGTGTTTCTTGTTTTAATATGCTGCACTGTTATTTTGCTCTGTGGTTACCACTATGAACCCCCTTACTATTCTAAGTTTAAACTAGACTTTAACTACTGCATATCTTTTTAATTTCCTGTCCATCTGAAAGGGTTGTAACTACTGTAATATACTCTCCTTTTTACTGTGATGTTATCACAGTTTTCATGATATGATCACGGATTCCTTTCTTGTAATATTGTAGCTTTGATTGGGCTTTGTGAGTTTTTTAGCTGAGTAGGTTTCTGGATGCTGTGCCCTGCATTGCCACCTTAAGTACACACATAATGTTTTTGCTTTTCTAAGCAAAGGGCTTCTTTCAGTATTTCTTGTAGTTTTGTTTTGTTTTTTTGCAATCTCTAAGATTCTGTTCATCTATGAATGTCTTAATTTGATCTTCATATTTGAAAGGCAGTTTTGCAGGATACTTAATTCTTGACTGGAAGTTTTTCTCCTTCAAGACTTTGAATGTGTCATCTCACTGTCTTCTTACAACTTCATCTCTGCTGAGAAGTCAAACAAAAGCCTACAGGGCTTGCCTCTGAATGCTTGCTTTACTTTAAGATTTGCTAACTTTAAGAGCCTCTCTTTATGTTTCATTTTATTATGGTTGATTATGTCATGGTGGTTTTTTTTGGGGGGTGTATTTTTTTGTGATGTTTGCTGCACGTCTCAGAAATCTATATTCTCTTCTTTCACAATTTCAGGGAAGTTTCCATCAGCAACTCTACAACAATGCTCTTTGTATTTTCATGTATCCCTCCCTGTCCAGGAACTCCAGTTAGCCATAGATCATTCCTCTTAGTAGAGTCCCATATGTTTCTTAATGCTTCTTCATCTTTCTTAATTTTTTTTTTCTGATTTAGCCTCATAAATGCCAGTGTCACTTGCTCTACCTTCCAGCTCACTTACTCTGGCTTCCATTTCCTCTATTCTGTTCTTTTGGCTTTGGTTTGAAATGTCTAATTCTGTAATTTTGTCATTGATTTGTTGGATTTCAGATCATTGATGTTCCATTTGTTCAAGTAGCTTGCTTAAATTTTCATTTTGTTCTGCTGCATTTTGTTTAATCTCTTTGAGGGCTCTATACATACTTTTTTTGTACTCAACTCAGAAAAGTTTCTTCTGGGAAGCTTTTTGATTCCTTATTTTGAGAGTTTTTCAAAGCCACCATGGACTCTTTCTTGAAATGATTAGCTATTGATTGTTGTCTACATGACAACCATAAGTTTTTCAGTTTCTCTGGTGTTATCTCAACAGGAGCTGAGGTGTAGTTCTAAGAGGGTAGTTTGTTACCAGCTCCCTCTGTGTACTCTAATGGACCCTCTGAGGTGGCAGTCTCTGCTTTCTGGCTGGCAAAGACAGCACACTACCTATGGTGTCACTGCAAGGCTGTCAGCCAATGCTATGATGCGGATCAGTGAAGAGTGTAGGAGATGCTGCTGGGCTGCTTAGCAGTCAATTCTCCAGGTGGTCTTATTTTATAAAGCTACTTCTCTGCTAAGTGAGGAGCTGTCCAACAGTTGTTGACATCAGTCAGGGAAGGTGTGGCAGCCCCTGCCTTCCAGCTTCCAATGAAAGCACCTCATGGGCCTTCCCCATATAGGGAAGGGAGAGATTATGGCCTTGCTATCAGTTTCTGACAGGGCCCATCCATACCTGTAGGCACCACCATCCTAGCACAGCTTTCCTGCTGGAGAAACACTTTCCAAACAGGGGCTGCTGCTCCTTGTGAGAATTAGCATCAGCTAAAGCCTCCTGATGGGTGACTCTACATTCCAGCTAACTCAGATGTCATCTCTCCTGAGCTACCCTGCCTGCTGTGAAATAGCAGATTCTGTGGTGCAGTTTAGAAGCAAGAGGGTGAAGGGGCAGTGATGTCCTCAGCCAGCAGCCAGGCTCTCAATATGTAGCTATCCCTTGCATTGTCTCTCTGCTGCACTGTATGATTTTAATTAAGCACTGCAGTGCAGTATATTAGTTGGCTCATGCCCAGTCCCCACCTCCCAGATAATGAAGAAAGCATCGGTACCTGCAGTCCTCCCAGATGATAAGTCAGCAGATGCAGGACTCAACATGATGCTAGCTCATGTTAAAGAGAGGTAGTTTCCCCATTAGTGGTGACTAGTCCAATCTTATGCCACAGCCTAGGGTTCCCTGGATGTCCATGCTACTCCATTCAATTATCATTCCAGGCCTTAGTTCTCAGAGGTAATTGAGGAGACATGTGTCTAGCCCACCATCTTGGCCATGTCCCCATAATCATGAATTTCTTGATGGAAACACTGAGCCTTCTATATTTTACTTTCTCTAGTCCTGATTTGGAAACCATGGTGACATCATGGTTTAGTGTTATGGCTGCTAACCAAAAGGTCAGCAATTCAAATCTGCCAGATACTCTTTAGAAACTCTATGGGGAAGTTCTACTCTGTTTGTAGGGTCTCTATGAGTTGAATCAACTCAAGTGCAGTGGGTTTGTTTTTTTATTTTACTTTATTATATATTTTGTTACTTTCTAATGAGGGGCTAACAGGAGAAGAAAATCAATTTCCCTAGTTAAGCAAAGCCTACATTTGGAACTCTCCAACTTTTAGCTTTCCTCTTCAGGCTACTCATAACTCTAAAACTGCTCCCTACACATTCATCCAGAATGCTGAATCTTTAGTATACATTTTGCATTCATTTCATTAAAAATGAGCATCAGTATCATATTGATTGCTTTCTGAAGACAAGTGGCAAATAGTTGTTGCAATTTACTAATTTCATACCAAGCCAAGCCAACATATAATTAGCCCATTACAAAACACAAGTAAAGTCTCTATCAGACTGTGTCTTACAGAATTCACAAATATGGTTGCAAATGAGGGATGTTTTGGTGTTAAGGACTGTGAGGATACAGTAAATTTGTGAAATGACAGTTACAACCATACATTCTGGAGAAAGGTTACGTATTTCAAAATAAAATAGAATCTACATTCAAGGCTGGAAAAGACCGTATGGGAACCTCTACTATCTAAACAGCTGAGATTATTTTACTCAAGTAAACATTTTTCCAACATTGACATTACATTATTTTCTAAGTAAAATTCTTAATACTGAAATCATCCTTTTCGATTGCTTGAACAACCCTAGCACTCACAGGAAGACTTTTCAGGTTGATCTGAAGAGCATCTGTTGTTTTTACTGAGTTTATGTGGAAATTTCCATGGTCATTTTCCTGATCTCCAATTTAATGTTGCTATTATCATGCCTTCTGAACCCAGTTTCTAAAAGTCAAACTACAATCAGACACACAATTAGAAGTACGAATCTGTTACCCTCATCTTAGTCATCCAGTGATGCAATAACATGAGTACCACAAGTGCATTGCCTTAAACAGAAATTTATTCTCTCTCAGTTTAGGAAGCTGTTTCAATCACCTCAGGCTGCTCTAATGGAAATACAACAGAGTGGATGGCTTTAACAAAGGAAGGTTTATTCTTACACAGTCTGGTAGGCTACAAGTCCAAATTCAGGATGTTCACTCCAGGGGAAGGCTGTCCCTCTTGTCAGCTCTGGAGGAAAGTCTGGTACTCCATCAGTCTTTGTCCAGGGAGCATCTTGGCGCAGGAACCTCAGGTCTCAAGGACGCGTTCTTCTCCCAGCGCTGCTTTCTTGATGGTATGAAGTTCCCAATTCTCTGCCTGCTTCTCTGTCCTTTTACCTCTTGTAGGATGAAAGGTTTAAGGGTGGGGCAAGCCATACTCCAGAGAAACTTCCTTTACAGGGGAGCAGGAAGGTAATTTTATGAAGGGTCTTATAGCCCCATCCTAATCCTTTAACATACAGCTTAGGAAAACCACAAAATGGAAGACAGTCACAAGATACTGGGAATCTTGGCCCAGCCACATGGCTACACCTATTTTTTGGGGGACACAATTCAATCCATGACAGAAGCTAAAGGTCCAAATTTAGGGAGAAAGTTCCTGAGAATGCTTTCTCTGTGTTAGCTCTGTGGGAAGGCCTTTGTCATCAATCTTCCCTTAGTGTAGGAGCTTCTCAGTGCAGGGACCCTGGGTTTAAAGAATGTGCTCTGATTTTGGCTCTTCTGGCATGGTGGTAAGACATCTCCTTCCTCTCTGCTGGCTTCTCTTTTTTATATCTCAAGAGAGATTAACAAAGATATAATTTAATCCTGTAGATTGTGTCCTGCCTTATTAACATAACTGCCTTTAATCCAGAAACCACAGTGGTTAAGTGCTGTATCTGCTAACCAAAAGATCGGCAGTTCAAATTTGCCAGACTCCTTGGAAACTCTATGGGGCAGTTCTACTCTAACCTGCAGGGTAGATAGCAGTTGGAATCAACTCAATGGCAATGGTTTTGGTGGCTTTTGGCCTTTATTCCTGCCTCATTAAAATCATAGAAGTTAGAATTTATAACATACAAGTCATTATATCAGGAAGCCCTAGTGGCGTTCAGGGTTAAGTGCTATGTCTGCTAACCAAAAGGTAAGCAGTTCAAATCTACTGGCACTCCTTGGAAACTCTATGGGGCAGCTGTACTCTGACCTCTATGGTCACTATGAGTGAGACCCAACTCAATGGTTGCAGGTTTTAAGTAATTACATCAGTTGACAAACAGGAGGACAATAACACACTACTAGGAATCATGACCTAGCCAAGTCAACACACATTTTTTGGAGACACATCTCACTCTACAACAATCTCAGTAGGTTAATGATTTCAATGAATTACTTATATAGTCTCTGTATCAATTGAGTCCATGCTTATGTAGAGTGCCAATTCAAATTCAGAGTTCACATATTGAGTAAGACTTTATGAAGATGACACTCATAGTGATAGAAAGGAAAATGATGATGGAAAACTGGAAAAGCATCATGTGGCTAACATATAATAATAATGGTGGCGGTGGCATAAATAATGGTAGTAATGCTGGTGGTGATAGTTTATAACAGTACCTGGGCTATTGTAGTATCCAGGAATAATTAATTAAATGAATAAATGGCAGTGAACATGGTGAATATAGTAGTGGTGGCGATTATCATGAAGATGGAGATAATCAAAGCAGTAGTGATGATTCTGCTGATCATTCTCATATGCTGGTAAGGTTAAAAGAAAGCAAAACTCTGATGCTGTTGTGTCAACTCCAGCTTATAGTGACCTCTGTAGGACTGAGCAGGACTTCACCATAAGTCTGCAAGGAGCTCTTGGTGGATTTGAGCTGCCAGCTTTTTATTTGGCAGCAATAGCACTTAACCACGACACCACCAGGGTTTCTACTGGTAAGGTTAATTGTGAGTAAAACTGATAATTTGTCTCCTGCCACCATCCAACAGCCTTTTACAAAACTTCTTAAGACACTGAGACTCACTTTTAGGGTACAGAAGGTGTTATTCTCCATGTGTGCATAAAAGCATGCAAGATGGATCATCTCTCATCATGGTCAGTGATGCGGGATTTGGAAAAGCTCCAGAGGCTCATAGGAGGCAAAGTTCCTGGAATAGGATACCACAGCCCAAATAGGAGAGTTGAGGAGTTGAGAAAAGTCTACTATGCTTCCCTATGCCCAGCTCCCTGCCTCAAAGGAACACCATTTGATAGTCATATCAGGCAGCTCCAGGGAATACACAGCAAAAAGGCCCTGGGATACCAGGCTTCCAAGAATATGAGCTACAGTTAGGGAACAGTATTACATGCAGAAAGGACACTGAGAAGGAAGCTCAACTTCTAATATTATCAAAAACAGTCAGGAGATAGGCAGAGATCTTGCAGCAAAGCGGAAAGTAGTTGAAGACGAGAACTAGGAAACAGTTTTGATCCATTCCTGGGTTGGTCCTATTAGACTGTGGAAGGAAAACTCTAAGACCGTTGGTGTTAGTGCTCTCTCCCCATAAATATATTTCAGTGATTCAGAGAGTGATAAATTATTCCTTATGTAAGAGACTTACAAAACATCTACATAAACCTTTATTTTAGAAAATAGGAAGTTGAGGTTAAGTAAAGTTTCTCAATGTGCATTGCCAGTTAGTGGCAAAGCAAGTTTACAAAGTCAAATCTGAGACTTCAGAGAAAATTCTTTCTGTCATCCTACAAGGCTTCTAGATCATTTCCTCGGAGGAAAAGATAAAAGAGCTCTTCGTTCATTGCTTTTCTCCCTGAAACTTTTTGGACAAGTTCTCCTTCATGTATCATCTTTTTAAAAGGCATAGTGTGTCCACTGGGTGAGTTATCATTAGACACCATGGATGTAAGCTTTCAGAGATTGTCTCCAGAGCTTCTGCATTTTTTTTTCTCCCAGCTATTCTTCTCCTAGTCCTTAAAAGAACAATCTACATAATACAGAAGGGCTTCCTAGAGGAGGTATCATTAGTCACTTTTTAGGGGAAGGTATTTTTTCCCTCTGACAGCCAAATACTGCTGGTTATTTTATCATAGGAGAGGGAGTGCTAAGAATTTTCCCCACTCTCCTTTTTTCCTGAAGGTGAAGGAGAGAAGAAATATAATAGTCTGATCTCTAGAGTTCAATATTGTAAAAAAGGTTAAACTAGAGGATAAAGAGCCTTGCTTTCTAGTTTCACCGCAGTCACCAGTAGATTCTATGGTATGAGAATGACCATTTCTGTTTTCTGGTCTTCAGTTCCTCTACTGCAAAGTGAGGATATAGATTACATAATGTCTCAGTTCCTTTAAGGCACTCAAATTCTACATCATTGGCACTAAGAACATTTCCTGAATTAAAGAAGATTCTTCTGTCCTTTGCCTGTTAGTATTGTGAATGATAAATCATGTCAACTACACTTGGTTCCAAAGTTTCATCCTTACTGTTTTCAATACCACTAGGACTCTGAGACTTTTTGCCTACTTAGGGAACTTGTGCATCTATCTCTTCACCTTAGCGGGGAATCTTCATAGCTTCTTACACCATCTGATTGCACAGGATACAGATAAGAGGATTGAGGAAAGGGGTAAGAAGGGCAGACATGAAGGCAATAAGCCTGCCTGTACCCTCAGGTTGGCTTGCAGGTGAACCTACATACACTGTGTAGACAGAATTGTAGAACTGAGTGATTATAGTCATGCAGGAAGAACAGGAAGAGAAGCCCTTGGCATGGCTGGAAGTGGAGGACAGCTTAAACATAGCTTTCAGGATATACCAATAGAATGCCAAAGTGAGCAAAAAATTACACCCAGTGCTACACCAATCATTGTTCCATGGACCCAAGTGTATCAGCCTGTGTCCACACATATCAATTGCATTAGTGGTGGCAGATCACAAATAACGGGCTACCTCCTGCAAGCAAAAAGGAAGAGTGGCTGTGAGGCTGGTTGGCACAACTACTGCTGAGAGGCTAGTCACTTAAGTGACCCCTGGTAGCCGTAACTATTTGTCTGCTCATGAGTAGATAGATGGTAGCAATATGGCAGACAAATGGCAAGAAAGCAGTATGCCATCATGAAACCCAGCAAATGGCACTCAGTAAGTCACACCCAAAGAGTGGAAGCCATAGAGCTGGATAAAGCACAGACCAAACACGATGAGTGAATGTCTTTGAAGCAAGGTATGCAGCAGCTGATCAGAGTTAGAACAAGCAGAGAGAAAGGAGATATAGTCTCTAATTCCACCTCAACCTAGCACAGGAAAAAGGTCGCAAGGGAGGAAAAAGCAAATTACTAGGTATTAAGGTTTTCCTTTGGAGCCCTGGAGACACAGTAATTGTTTGGCTGCTAACGAAAAGGTTGGTAGTTCAAATCCCGCTGCTGCTCTTTGGAAATCCAATGGGGCAGTTGTGCTCTGTCCTAAAGGGTAGATATGAGTCAGAATTGACTCAACAGCAAAAGGTTTAGTCTTTCTCCACCCTTCTATTTCCTATAAGCTTTCTCGTTCTATGTGTACTCGTAGAAGAAGAAAAGAGGATCAAAACCTCTTCTTGTGTTATAAGAATCATTTTAGTTTTCTTGTACTATTAAAATAATAGTGATAGTAGATAGAGTAAAAGACTAGAATTCCACTTTTTAAAATAGTACAATCTAATAAGAATAAACAGAAATGAAAATAGAAAAATGCAGTCTTTTCCTTTAATTTTCAGGCATTTGTGTATGGTCTTGTATACTCTTCCTTCTGCCTATATTTCTCCAACTCCTATACTCCTCTCCCTTTTTCATCTCCTTGTTTGTTTTTGCATCTCTTGAGCCTCCATACTGATATAACTTACTTTACAAGATTTAATAATCTGCATTTAGTACTTAATTAGGTATACTGACTCATATACTTAGCTTTCATTTTTGCATTAAGTAAAATATATTAATTGACAGTCTCTTGTGAAGCAGGCAAAAAACTAGGCACTAGGTTACATTGGTTTACAAGGCCATCAAGGTAGTCCCCCTCTTGGAAATCATAATAAAGTATACAAACATTTCTTAACTACAATTGTTATAAATGATAAAAATTAAAACATGAGGGATGGGGAAAGATGGCAGACTACACACACATTTCCTCAATTGTGTCTGAGAACTAAGGCCTGGAATGATAATTGAATGGAACAGTGTGGACATTGTGGGAGTCCTAGGATCTGGCATAGGGTTGTCAGATTGAGCTAGAAGCCACTAAGAGGGAAACTACCTCTCTTGAAGATGAAGCAGTGGCATACTGAGTCATGCTCCTGTGAACACATTGTTTAGGACACCTACAGATACTGAGGTTTTCTTTGTTATCCGGGAGACAGGAACTGGGCATAACTCAGCCAATACACTGCAGTACAGTACTTAAGTAAACAGTGTATAATGCAGCAGAGAGACTGTGCTTGGGATAGCCACAATTTGAGAGCCTGGCTACCATCTGAGAGCACCACTGCACCGCCACCCTCTCTTTTTTGAGCAGAACCATAGATTCTACTGTCTCACGGGAGGAAGGACAGCTAGGGAGGGATGCCATCTTGGTCAGCTGGCAAGTACAGTCAGCCACCCAGAGATTTCAGCTGGGGATAATCCTCATACTGAGAAGCAGTGATTTCTCAATTGTTTGGACAGGGCTTCTCCAGCAGAAAAGCTGTGTTTTAAGAAAGTCGTGCCTAAAGTTAATGATGAGGCCTGGTGGATTCAGGTGGCAAAGCCCTACACCCTGTCTTCTTGGAACCACATCACAGCATCTTCAGACAGCTTCTGAGGTGCTTTTTTTTGTCAGCTAGAAGGCAGGGCCTTCCACACCTAATGGCCCGAATGATTTGGGCAGCTGCTGGACAGCTCCTCACCCAGTAGTTAAACACTATTTTAAAATTCAAACACCTGGAGAACTGACTGCTTAGCAGGGTGGTAGCATCCCCACCACCCTTCACTGATACACATCATAGCATTGGTTGATAGCTCCCCAGTGACTTTGTAAGTAGCGTGCCATCTTTGCCAGACAAGAGGTGGAGCCTGCCAGTCCTGAGAGCCCACCTGCCTTTGGTGGACACTATACAATGACCCTCTCAGCAAATAAACAGCTTTTAAACTAAACAGATCTGTAGAGTGCAGTGGTCCCAGGCAGGTGAGTGGGTGGTCTCCTTCTCTCCTCCATTCTCTGAGCTACACCATAGGCTTGACTGACACAATGACAGAGAGTTCCCACAAGTAACTCCTAAGTTTAGCAGCCAGTCTGCCACCCCAGAAAGTCTACCTGAGACCAGTCACTAGAGTACACAGGAGTGACTGGTGGCCAAAACTAGTAGTGACTTTATTCCTCTCTTAGAACTATGCCTCAGCTCATGTGGAGGTAACACCAGGGAAACTGAACAGCTTTTTGATGGCATGGGGACAACAATCAATAGCTAACAATTTGAAGAAGCAGTTCACCATGGCTCTGGAAAACTCCCAAAATAAAGAATCAAAAAACTTCCAAGATGATGATTTCCTGAAATTATCAGAGGTCAACTACAAAAGAATTATGTATAGAGATCCCCTAGAGATTAAACAAAATGCAGCAGAACAATTGAGTAAGCTATTTGAACTGATAAAACATCAATGATCTGAAATCAAGCAGGGCAATAATAAAATTACAGAATTAGACAACTCAACCCAAAGCCAAAAGAGCAGAACTGAGGAGATAGAAGCCATAGGTAGTGAGCTTCAGGATAAAGCAACTGACACTAGTGTATATGAGGAGAAATCAGATACAAGAAATAAGAAAAATGAGGAAACATTAAGAAACATGTGAGACTCTATTACAAATAAGTGAAGTTCCTTAACAGGGAGGGATAGCAGAAAATGCACACAGTATTATTGTAGAAGAGCTGACAGAAAACTTTCCTGAAATTATGAAATAAGAGAACATTGACATCCAAGATGATTATTGAATGCCACAAAAACTAGACCTCAAAAGCTTAATGAAATGAATCATAAACAGAGACTCTCAAAGGCTTTCATCTGCCTTCTTAGCAGAAATGACACTGGCAAGAAAACAGTGGGATGACACATTTAAAGCCTTGAAGGAAAAAACTCCCAACCAAGAATTATATATCCTGCAAATGTGTCTCTCAAATATAAAGATGAAATTAAGACATTTACAGATAAACAGAAGCTGAGAGACTTTGGAAAAATCAAACCCAAACTACAAGATAGACTGAAAAAAGCTCTTTGTTTAGAAAAACAAAAAACATAAAATGTTTACTTAAGGGGGCAATATAGGACACAGCATCTAAAATCCTACTTAGGGAAGTCACAAAGCTCAGTCAAAGCTACAATATCAAAAGGAGGGAAACAGTGATCATATCATGAAAACTATGATACCATCACACTAGAAAGACAGATGTATTATAGTAGTTATAACTCTTTGAGATGGAGGGGAATTTAAAATGATATGCAGAAATTAAAGTCTGGTTTAAACTTAGAATATTAAGGAGGATCATAGGTGTAAAAGTCAACCCATAAAGAACAGATCACTAAAAGCAACACAGAAAACATCAACAACACAAAAATAAAGGCATCAAAACTACAGCACTAAACACATACCTATCAATAATTACACTGAATGTAAATGGACTGAATGGTCCAATAATACGACTGTGAGTGACATCTTGGATTGAAACACATCACTCTTCTATATGTTGATTACAAAGAATACACCTTAGATTCAAAGATATGAACAAACTTAAAATCAAAGGATGGGAAAATATATGGCAAACCAGATACATACAAAGAAGAGCAGGAATGGCAATGCTAATCCTAGATGAAACAGACGTTAATGTAAAATACACTGCTGTGGACAACAATGGTCGCTATTTATTGCTGAAAGGTTCAATACATAAGCAAGACATAACAATGTTAATTATTTATGGACCCAATGCCAGAGCATCTAAATCTATCAAACAAACACTGATGACGTTGAAAATAAGATAGATCAGTCCACAGTAATAACTGGGGACTCCAGTGCTCCACGTTCAGTAATGGATAGTCCATCCAGAAAAAAGCTCAGTAAACACACAGAAAATGTTATTGCAACAATTAACCAACATATATAGACATATACAGAACTTTTTACTCATCAACACATAAGTACCCCTTCATCACCAATGCACACATCCAGAACAGACCATGTGTTAGAGGATAAAGCAAGCTGTCAACAAAATCCAAAACACTGAAGTATTGCAAAGCATCTTCTTGTACAATAAAGCCAAAAAGTCAAAATCAATAGCAGAAAAAATGTAGGTAAAAGTTTGAACTCATAGAAAGTGAACAACATGCTGCTCATAAATCCATGGGCTTTAGAAGAAATCAACTATGAAATAAAGAAATTTAAGGAATCAAATGAGAATGAAGACATATCCTATCAGAACCTATGGGATACAGCCAAAGCAGTGCTCAGAGGTCACCTTGTCTCTCTACATGCACACATCCAGAAGGAAGAAATGATCCAAACCAAAGAACTAAACCTACAGCTTGAACAAGTAGACAGAGAGCAACTGAAGAACTCCTCAGACAACAGACAAAAACAGATGATGATGATTAGAGCAGAACCAAATGAATCAGAGACTAGAAGAACAATTGAAAACAAATTAACAAAGCCCAAAGCTGGTTCCTTGAAAAGAGTGACAGAGTCCATAAACCATTCGTTAAACTTACAAAAGAAAAACAGGAGAAGAAACACACAACTCTACAAAGAAATGAGATGGAGCCATCACAGTGGACCTCACTGAAATCAGAAGTATCGTAACAGGATACTACAGAAGAGTGCACTCTAACAGATTTGAAAGTCTAGAAAAGACGGACAAATTTCTGGAGTCATATCACCTGCCAAAATTATCCCAAAGACAAGTAGAACAACTTTATAAAGCATCACAAAGGAAGAGACTGAAAAAGTCATCGAAACAAACAACAAACAAAAACAAAACAACAAACCACCAACTCCAAAAAGTCGTGGCCCACAGGGCTTCACCAGAGAATTCTACCAAACCTTTAGAGAAGAGTTAACTCCAATCCACTGCAACTATTTCACAGCATAGAAAGGGATGGAAGACTCCCAGATTCACCCTATGAAGCCAGCATAACCCTGACGCCAAAGCCAGGGAAAGACCCCGGAAAGAAAGAAAATTACAAGCTGCTATCACTCGTGAACCTAGATGAAAAATCTTCAACGAAATCCTAGCCAATAGAATTCAGCAACACATCATTAAGAGTAATGATAATAATTCAACATGACCAAGTTGCACTCATACCAGAGACGCAAGGCTGGTTCAGTGTCAGAGAAACAGTTAATGTGATCAATCACATAAATAGCACAAAGGCTAAGAATCACCTAATTTTGTCAATCAATGCTGAAAAGACATTTGACAAAGTCCAACACCCATTCATGCTAAAAACTCTCAGCAAAATGGGGATAGAGAGGAAATTCCTCAGTGCAATAGGGAGTGTCTATGCAAAGGCAACAGCGTACATCATCCCAAATGGAGAGAAATGGAAAGAATTCCCCTTGCGAACAGGAACCAGACAAAGATGCCCACTCTCACCACTTCTATTCGACATTGTACTAGAGGTTCTAGCCAGAGCAATTAGACAAGACAAAAAAATAACAGGCATCCGTATCAGCAAAGAAGAAGTAAGAATCTCCTTATTTGCAGATGATGTGATTGTATATGCAGAGAATCCATAGGTAAACTATTGAACTAATAGAAGAGTTCAGCCAAGTATCAGCATATAAGATAAACGTCAGTAATACCCACAAAGAGATCATCAAAGAAGAAATCATCAAACTGATAGGCCCCAAGAAGATAAAATACCTAGGAATAAATCTAGCTAGAGAAATAAGAGGCCTGCACAGAGATAATTACCAGGCTTTACTGTTAGAAACCAAGAGAGATTACACAAATGGAGAAACCTATCCTGCTGATGGATAGGAAGACTTAACATCATGAAGATGTCTATTTTACTCAAAGCAGTCTACACAGATAGTGCAGTCCCGACACAAATTCCAGTGTCCTTTTTTTAATGTATGAAAAAACAAACCACCAATCTGGTTTGCAAAGGAAACTAAACCCTGGGTAAGTAAAGCACAAGTGAAGAAGAGGAGCACAGTGGGAGGCCTCAGACTACCCAACTTTTGAACCTACCATGCTGCCACGGTAGTCAAAACAGCCTGGGACTGGTACAAAAAGAGACAGACAGACCAACAGGACAGAGTTGAGAGCCCTGAGATGCCATCATCCTCTTACAAATGGTTGATATTCGACAAAGGCCCTACGATTGTAAATTGGGGTCAAAATGGCCTCTTTAACAAATGGTGTTGGCAAAATTGGACATCCATCTGCAAAAAACTGAAACAAGAGCCATACCTCACAGCTTACACTAAAGCTAACTCAAAATGGATCAAAGACCTAAATATCAAAGCTAAAATGATAAAGGTCATGCAGGAAAAAGTAGGGTCAACGATGGAAGTTCTGGTACCCAGTTTAGATGGCCTTGAAAATCTGACCAATAAAGCACCATCAACAGAAGAGAAAGCAGGTAAGTGGGAGCTACTAAGAATCAAACACTTTTGCTCATCCAAAGATTTTTTCAAAAGAGTTAAAAGGCCATCTACAGAATGGGAAAACAATATTTCCCAACCACATGCATGTCAGACCGACGTCTGATCTCCATCATCTGCACGGTACTGCAAAATATCAGCAAGGAAAAGGTGAATAATCCAGTTAAGCGATGGACAAAGGAGATGAACACGACACTTCACCAAAGAGGACATCCAGGCAGCCAAAAGACACATGAGGAACTGCTCACAATCAATAGCTATTGGAGAAATCCAGATCAAAACTACAATGAAATGCCTGTCTCACCCCAAGAAGGTTGGCCCTGATCCCCAAAACACAAAACAACAAATGCTGGAGAGGCCGTGGAGAGATCAGGAACTTTCTACACTGACAATGGGTTTGCAAAATGGTACCACGGCTTTGGAAAGCACTTTGGCACCAAAGCTGGAAATAGACACACCATTTGATCCAGTAATCCCACTGCCCAGAATTCACTCTAGGGGAACAAAGGATGTCACATGAACAGATACAGCACAGGAATGTTTATTGCAGCACAGTTCACAGTAGCAAAAAGATGGAATCAACCTAGACGCCCATCAACAGACCAGATGAATGAATAAATGAACTACAGTTACACATACGCTATGGAATACTATGCAATGGTAAAGGACAATGAAGATTTTAGGAAGCATCTCATAACCTGGTTTCAATCAGAAGACTTTATGCTGATTAAAATTGGTCAGCAGCAAAAGGACAAATATTGTATGAGATTCCTACTATCAGGACTCAAAAATAGACCTGGGTACAAAAGAAAAGACTCTTTGGTGGTGACAAGGTTGTGGAGGAAGGGAGAGGTTTGGTCAGAGATTAGAGAGTTGATAGAAATTGGGTTAGGTGAAAGCACACAATAGAAAGTAGGTAACTTAGCCGGACTTCACCATAAACTGAATGAAAACTCTTCTAATCTCAACCCAGTACTGAAAAGATAGAGTAGCAGGGTCAGGGTCTGGGGGCCAGGCTCTTGGGGGACATAGAAGTGAAGTGGTGTAACTAGCCTATTTCTAAGAGAGTCTTCTGCACCCCATATTCGTGAGTGGCATCTGGGCTCGCTTTTAAGCTAGCAAGCTGCCATCGGAGGTATACCAAACAGTCCCAACTCATCTGGAACAGATGATCACCGAGAACCACAAAGACAGGAGGAAAAAAGAGCTCAGGAGACAAAAGGACCCATGTGAACAGGAAGGAGACTGTATCAGCATGGGACCAGGAGAACAAGATGGCACCTAGGAACCCCCAAAGACAGCCGTGATGGGGCACACAATGTTGAGTCCCGGTGGCAGCGTGAGCAAAAGACCAGTGCAGCTCAAGAACTCTTCTAAAAGACCCCAACTGATGGTCCCACGGCCAGAGGGATCCCCTGGGAGCACGGCCCCTAGACCTGCGGCTGCCCCTGTCCAGGAAAACACTACCGAGGTCAAGTCTTTGGACAAAAATCAACTGGACTCGGGGATACAATGTGACCACACGGTGTGTGTACTTTACTGTTTTATGCATTTCTATGAGGCTTTCCTACCGATCTCTTTCTAGATGGGGCAGATGAGGGTGGAGACGAGGGGACAGGAGGTTGTTGCGAGGCTATGACAAGTACAGAATGAAAAGGAGGAGTGTACTGTCACCGGGCAAGGAAAGCAGAAGGAGCTGCAGATAGGCGGACATGCAAAATTGATTTGTCTTGTATACTTTCAGTTAATCGCTATAATAAAAAAAAAATAGTGATAATAATAATAAAAAACGCAACAACCAAGAAAGACCCACTGTCGTCCAGTCGATTCTGACTCATTGTGACCCCACAGGACAGAGTAGTACTGCTCCATAGAGTTTCCCAGAAGCACTTGGCGGATTTGAATGGCCGACTGTCCAGTTAGCAGTCGTAGCACTTGACGACTGCGCCAACAGGGCTTCTGAATCGTGTTCAGCCAGAGTCTACACCCATTAGACGATGACCCTCTGTTTCCCCTTTCCCAGTCCTCTGGGAAACTGCCACTCTACGTCGTAGCAGAGGCCGGACGTCGGGCAAAGTAGCCCTTGAATAGGAACCCGGGTATCTCCGCGCTCGGCCCCGCATCCCCACCCCCCTCCTCCGGCCGGCCGAAAGCCGGGCTCAATAGGGTACCCGGCTGGAGGGTGTGTTGTGGGGCCAGAGCGGGTCCACCGGCCGGAAGAACGCTCTAGCTGAATGGGTGCTGGCGAGGCCTCCGTGTACCCTAGCAGCGGCGTGCCGCGTGGAGATGCGCTGTGTTGCCCGAGGTGAGCCGGGCCCCTGTAGGGGGTTCCCTTCTTTTTCTCGCCAGCTGGTGGTGGGGCTGAAAGTGCAGCCGCGTGGCTCGTGTGGTGTTGGGAAACAAGGACCCCCCCAAACCGAAAACGCACGGATGGAGCCCACAGGCTGACAAGAGGGTGCCTCGGGTGTTAGCAGCAAGGGGATCCGGGGCGGGAAGAACGCACTGGATGGTGGCCAAGGCTTTGGGTGGTGTGCTGCCGGTTACAGCAGTGTAGGGCGAGAGCCAGTTGCCATTCCTCGGGCAGAAGTCAGAGGACCAACGGGGAGCACAGACACGCACGCCACGATCAAAAGCTAGCGCGGATTAAGCAGGAAGCCCGGTGCGCCCCCGCATCTATTTGTTCGCTCTCCTGTGGTGAGCGACTAGCCACGGGCTTCAGCACATCTTTGCTGCGGTGTGGTGTGCGGAGGACAGGTGAGACGGTGACCTGCAGATCGATGGTAAGCCACAACTGGGCCCCCGTCTACCTTGTTTACCGAGTAATCCGGGCCTGACAGAGGGCCGGGGCGTGGGGGGGAGAGCCAGCGCGAGGACGTGGGAACGAGAGAGGAGAGGCTGTGATGCTGTGAGGAAAAACGGCAAGGATGTGGGGGCGGGCCGGTAGGAGGGCTGTGTTAGGTGGTAGACAGTTGGGCTGGGGCTGGCCGGAAAGGCAGTGGACTGGATGGAGGGGTTGGAGGCGCTAAAGCACTGCACCTGTCAGGGATGTGCCTGACAAGTTGGTGCTTCTGAGCGGTGTGTCGACGGCGACCGGAGGCTGGAGAGGCAGAAGGATTCCAAGGCTGGAGAGTGGTGGAATGTCGCCCAGTAAAAGGGCAGAGATGTGTGCGGTGAAAGCTGGGGTCAGGAGGTGGCTGTTGCCAAAACACGTTGACTTGTCACGGTTAGAATTCGAACCCACGGCTCCGGAGTAGACTGAGACCTTAATGCAGCGCCTTAGACAGCTTGGCCATTCTGACGATGAGCATAGGATCCTCGCCGTGCCCTGTTGCTCTTCACCTGGCTGCGACACTGAGAACACAGCGGTGTCCCCAGGCCGGCCCGCGCGCCTCCTGGACGGCCTTGTGGCTGCGCAGGGGACTGGCAGCGCGCCAGCATGCGCTGCACTCAGGGCCTTCTGTCCCTGCTGGGTCCCCCGCCCACGCCTCAGACCCCCTGCCCCGGGCAGTGCCAGCCGCTGCCGCGGGCCTCTGTCCTTAGGTCAGCTCGGGTGCCCACCAACCGGTGCCGCCGCCTCCTCCTCCTGCTCCTCGCAAACTTTTCCACCTGCTCGGTCTCCTTTCTCCTGGCGGTATTGCCGCCTCAGAGGCCACTGGCAGCGACGCCAGCAGGTCTTGAGTATCTGTCGACTGTCTGTAGGGGGGCGGGGGCTGGCGGGGCTGTCAGGGTATCGAGGATGGGGGCTGGCAGGGCCCGTGCTGTCTGCAGAGCGGGTCGCAGGGAGTAAGCCGCAGGAGCGGGCAGCTGCGTGATCTGTGGTGGCGTAGCAGGACAGCATTCTGGAGCCAGGCTGGTCACTGCGGTCATCGTTAGTATAGTGGTGAGTATCCCCGCCTGTCAAGTGGGATACCGGGGTTGGATTCCCCGACTGGGAGGCAGACGCCCTTTTTGGCCTCTGCCGCCACCCAACCGGCGCCAGCTCTCAGGTCCTGTTACCCACGCACTGCCTTGCCTCGACCCTCTACGGGAACCTCGGCGCCATCCTTTGCCTGGCCTGCCCACAGACCGCCCTGGGCACCCACCTTTCCTCTCAATCCTCTTAACCAAAAAGCCCCGTGGCCCGCCACCCGCAGCGCTTGACTGCGCAGCAGTACCGTCGCAAGTGTATTCTCCCGCCGGACTCAGGGTGGCCGAAGCCCTCTAAGCGGCTACGACGGCCAAGGGCCAGGGGCCAGGGCAGGAGCGGGGGGAAGGAGATGGGGAAGGAAGAGGCGGCCGGTCCGACATCAACACCCTCTCTCTGCCGGCTGTGGCCCATCCGAGCCTCGTCCAGCGGGCGGCCACATGGCGGAGAAGGGAAGGTCCCTGGCGAGCTGAGGGTCGGGAGCAGATGTACCCCCGGGGGCAGGCCGAAGCAGGGGCAGTTCAGGACAGTCGGAAGTGGGGCTGCGTCCGGGGCCAACCGAGGCGGACACAGAGCGAGAACGAACCAACGGCGGGGCTTGGGGCGGGTAGAGAAGAGGCTGGGCTAGGCGGGTGCACCCCACACCTGGAGTTGGTGGCAGTGATGGTGGAGTCTTGGAGCTGCACAAAATGTGCCGCGTTGGTGGTATAGTGGTGAGCATAGCTGCCTTCCAAGCAGTTGACCCGGGTTCGATTCCCGGCCAACGCAGTGTGGTGACACTTTTGCGGGAGTCCTGGGCCCAGGGCCCAGGGCCCAGGGCCCAGGGCCACCGTGCTAGGCATGGGTGGTAGAGCTGTCCCTGGGCTCGGCGTTTTAGTAGGTGTGAGAGAAGGAAGGAGCCATCCAGTCTTCTGGAGGAACTGCAAGCAAGGGGCGGGCACCTGAATTATTTGAGGAGGCCGGGATCGTTGACTGACGGCTGGCCTTCGGCGCTGAGTCCAGATGGCTCAGGCGGAAAACAGCTTCCCAACGCTCCCTCGTAGGTTAGTGGTTAGCATTCAGCGCTTTCACCGCTGCTCCCCGGGTTCGATTCCCGGTCAGAGTGCTATTCTTCTTCCTCTCGGCTGCCAGAGCCGCCTCGCACCTACCTCCACACCTGCGTTTTATAAAGCCGCCCAACGCTTGCTGGCCCAGCCCACCACCCGGCCTGCTGTCTCCACCGATGCCGTGCAATCCTTTCCGTCTCCTTTGCGCCTGGCTCTCGCTCTGGCTCGCTCACTGCAGTCTCGCCTGCCTTCTCGTCCGGCCTCCGGAGCTCCAGCGCTCTCCCTCAGCCCCAAACCCCACAGGCCAGGACAGGCGCGGGCCCGGCGTCCCCGAAGCAGCCTGCGTCCCATTTGGCGCCGGACGCTCGGGGCTTGCATTTTGCGCGGCCACCGGGCCACACCTGGGCCAGAGGAGCCAAGCTGGCCGGGCGCTGAGAGCCCCCACGAGGGCGGCAGCAGGGAGACCAAGGAAGGACCGCCGAAGAGGAATTTTGGAAGAATTTTGGAACGCTGGGTTGGCCCCAGGGTCCCGGGCGTGGGCGGGAAGCGGAGGGCGGGGTGAGGGAGGGGAGGGAAGAGTGGGGTAAGAGGAAGAGGGGACAGGATCCCGTCGGGGAAAGCGACGAGCCAAACCTCTGGGGTTCGGCCGCCTGAGGCTCGGAGATAGCAGACGCCTGTCCCCAACCGTCGAACGCGATTTCATTAGCCAGGCGCCCACAGATCTCCACTTGGATGGATGGAAGCTGGCCGAGAACACCCCTACTTCAGCCTCCCCGAAGGTACTACCCCAGCATCACTTTATGCCGTCCCTGGAACAGGTCCACCCAGCTGGGAGTTCCCATTTACAATGGAGCATCCTTGTTCGGAAAGGATGGATGATGCCACCACGCTCAAGTAAGATGGCAGACAGCAGTCATGTCCAACCCTACCAGGCCTGTAGCCGGGCGAGCAGCGGGTAGTCTCCTCTTTGTTCCTAGGTGGCTTTTCTAACACACCCACTTTACCTCCAGCGACACTCAGCGACCTCACGCCGGGCAGTCATTCCTCGGGCATCTGTCTCTGCCCTTGTCTTCCCACCCACCTCCCCTCTTCTCTTAGTTTCTGTATCTCTCTAATGGTGGTGAAAGAAATGGGTCACTGTCACCATTTCCAAGTGCAAGATTCAGCAGTGTCACGGACATTCACCATGTTTTCTAACCACCACCCCTGTCCGTTTCCACCTTTTGTTTGAATCGTTCCCCTAAAAGACCCACTGCCCCTACGGGAACCTATGGGATACGGCGAAAGCAGTGCTTAGAGGTCAGTTTATCTCTCTACATGCACACATCTGCAATGAAGGAAGGACCGAAACCAAAGAATTAAGCCTACAGCTTGAGCAAGTAGAAAGAGAGCAGCAGAGGAACTCCTCACATACCAGAAGCAAACAGGTGATAAAGATTAGAGCAGAACCAAACGAATTAGAGACTAGAAGAACAATTGAAAACAAATTAACAAAGCCAAAAGCTGGTTGTTTGCAAAGAGCCACAAAATCGATAAACTGCTGGCTAAACTTACAAAAGAAAAACAGAAAAGGAAACAGCCCAACAAAGAAATCAGATGGAGTCATCACAATGGACCTCACTGAAATGAGAAGTATCATAACAGAATACTACAGAAGAGTGTACTCTAACAGATTTGAAAACCTAGAGATGGATAAATTTCTGGAGTCATTTTCCCAAGGAGAAGTAGAAGAACTTAATAAAGCACCGCAAAGGAAGAGAGTGAAATAGTCATCCAAACAAACAAAAACAAAACAACAAACCACCAACCCCAGAAAGTTGTGGCCCAGAGGGCTTCACCAGAGAATTCTACCAAACTTTTAGGGAGGAGTTAACTCCAATCTTACTGCAACTATTTCACAGTGTAGAAAGGGATGGAATACTCCCAGATTCATTCTATGAAGCCAGCATAACCCTGACACCAAAGCCAGGGAAAGACCCTAGAAAGAAAGAAAATTACAGGCCACTGTCACTTGTGAACCTAGATGCAAAAATCTTCAACCAAATCCTAGCCAATAGAATTCAGCAACACATCAATAAGAGTAATGATAATAATTCATCATGACTAAGTTGCATTCATACCATAGACACAAGGTTGGTTCAGTGTCAGAGAAACAATTATGTGATCAACCACATAAATAGCACAAAGGCTAAGAATCACGTGATTTTGTCAATTGATGCCAAAAAGACATTTGACAAAGTCCAACACCCATTCATGCTAAAAACTCTCAGCAAAATGGGGACAAAGGGGAAATTCCTCAGTGCAATAGGGGGCATCTACTCAAAGCCAACACCTACATCATCCTGAATGGAGAGAGACCGAAAGAATTCCAGTTGAGAATGGGAATCAGATGAGGATGTCCACTCTGACCACTTTTGTTCGACATTGTGCTAGAGGTTCTAGCTAGAGCAATTAGACAACGGGCATCCGTATCATCAAAGAAGAAGTAAGAATCTCTCTACTTGCAGATGATATGATTGTATATGCAAAGAATCCTAAAGAATCCATAAGTCAACTACTGGAACTAATAGAAGAGTTCAGCAAAGTATCAGAATATAGGATAAATGTAAGTAAATGCAGGATTCCTTTACACCAACAAAGAGATCATCAAAGAAATCACCAAATCAGTATCATTTATAATAGCCCCAAGGAAGATACAGCATCTAGGAGTAAATCTAACTAGAGAAATGAGAGACCTACACAGAAAGCACTACAAGACCTTAGCACAGGAAACCAAAAGAGACTCATGTAACTGGAGAAACCTACCCTGCTCATAGAGGAAGACTTAACATTGAGAAAATGTCTATTTTACCAAGACTGACCTACATATAAAACACAATCCCAATACAAATTCCAGTGTCAATTTTTAAGGAGATGGAGAAACAAATCACCAATTTTGTCTGGAAAAAGAGGAAACACTGGATAAGTAAAGCACTACTGAAGAAGAGGAGCACAGTGGGCAGTCTCAGGTTACCCGACCTTAGAATCTGTTACACTGCCTAAGTAGTCAAAACAGCCTGGTACTGATACAAAAGGAAACAGAATTGAGGCCCCACAGATGCCACCATCCTCTTATATTTGATAAAGGCCCTAAGCTTGTAAACTGAATTAAAACCATCTCTTTAACAAACAGTTTTGGCAAAATTGGATATCCATCTGCAAAAACTGAAACACGACCCATTTTTCACACCTTACACTAAAGCTAGCTCTAAGTTGATCAAAGATCTAAATATCAAACCTAAAATGGTGACGATCATGTAAGAAAAAATAGGGTCAGCAATGGAAGTTCTAACATAGCTCATACAGACATCAAAATCTCACAAAGCACAAGCAACAGAAGAGAAAATAGATAAATGAGAACTACCAAAATGAAACACTTTTGCTCATCCAAAGATTTTATCAAAAGGGTTAAAAGACTGCCTACACACTGGGAAAAAGTACTCGGCAATTACATGTCGGACCGAAGTCTAATTTCCCTAATTTACAAGACACAGCAAATTGTCAACAAGAAAAAGATAAATAACCCATTTAAGTGATGGGCAAAGGAGATGGACACACACTTCACCAAACAAAACATCTAGGCAGCCAAAAGACACACGAGCAAATAATCAGAATCATTAGCTATCAGAAAAGTCCAAATCAAATCTACAATGAGATACCATCTCATGCCAACAGGGTTGGCCATAATCCAAAAAACATAAAACAAATGCTGGAGAGGTTGTAGAGAGATCGGAACTCTCCTACACTTCTGGTAGGATTGCAAAATGGTGCAACTTCTTTAGAAAGCAATATGGCACTTCTTTGAAAAGCTGGAAATAGATATATCGTTTGACCCAGTAATCCCACTGCTTAAAATATATCCTACAGAAGCAAAGGCTGTCACATGAACAGATAAATGCACACAAATGTTTTTTGCAGCACATTCCACAATAGCAAAAAGAAAGGATCAACCTAGATGCCTATCAACAGATGAATTTATAAATAAATTATGCAATGATAAAGAACAACGATGATTTTAGGAAGCATCTCATAACCTGGTTTCAATTGGAAGACATTATGCTAATTGAAATCAGTCAGATGCAGAAGGACAAATATTGCATGAGATCCCTGCCATAAGAACTTAAAAATAGATTTACGTACAAAAGACAAGACTCTTTGATGGCTACAGGGGTGAGAAGGGAGGGAGAGGGTTGCTCATAGATTAGATGGTTGATATATATTAGCCGGGTGCTGTCGAGTCGGTTAAGGACCGTTAAAAAATGGTGGAGTAGGCACACATCTTCTCATTTGTGTGGAACACTGAGCATTTGGGGAGCCCTAGAACGTAGCATATTTTACTAGGCAGCATTGTCAGACTAATCTTCCCCTCTCCAAAACGAGCCAGTGGCTGTCTAACCTCTGCTTCCACTGTTTCACGGTATTGGAGAACTGCAGCTTTCACAAATGGCTGATAACATATTTTCATTATCAGTTGGAAGGCAGAGTCTGCTGTTACGGACAGATCATCCAGAAAAAAAGCTCAGTAAAGATGCAGAAGATCTTACTGCAACAATCCACCAACTTTACCTTATAGACATAGACTGATCTTTTCATCCATCAGTGGGTAAGTACACCTTCTTCTCCAGTGCACATGGAACATTCTTCAGAATAGACCATGTGTTAGGTTATAAAGCAGTTCTCTATAAAATCCAAACCATTGATTTACTACAAAGTATCTTCTCAGACCATAGAGCTATAAAAGTTGAAAGTTGACAGAAAATTGATAGGTGGAAATTCAGACTTATGGAAACTGAGTAACACTTTTCTCAGAAAGCCTTGGTTTATAGAAGAAATCAAGGAATAAAGAAATTTATGGAATGGAATGAGAATGAAAACACATCCGACCAGAATATATGAGATACAGCATAAGCAGTGCCCAGAGGTCAGTTTATAACTGCACACATCCAGAAAGAAGAAAGGGCCCAACTTAAAGAATTAACCTTACAGCTGAACAAGTAGAAAGAGAGCAACAGCAGTACCCCTCAGGCACCAGAAGAAAACAGATTATAGGGATTAGAGAAGCACTAAATGAATTAGAGAATAGAAAAACAATTGAAAAAATTAACAAAACCAAAGGCTGTTTCTCTGAAAAGATCAACAAAATTATAAACCATTGGCTAAACTTACAAAAGAAAAACAGCAGAATATACAAATAACCTAATTAAGACATAAAATGGGAATTGTTACAACAGACACCTAGCTGAAATAAAAAAAATATCATAACAGAATACTATGAAAAGCTATACTCTAATAGGTTTGGAAACCTAGAGGAAATCAAAAAATTTCTAGATTCATATCACTCACCAAGATTATCACAAACAGAAGTGGATCAATTTAATAAATCTATCACAAAGGAACAGATGAAAAGTCATCAAAAACCTACCAACCAAAAAAAGTCCTGGCCCAGAGGGATTCGCTAGAGAATTCTACCAAACTATAAGACAAGAGTTAACTCCACTACTATTGAGGCTGTTTCACACCATAGAAAGGGATGGAATACTCCCAAATTCATTCTATGAAGCCAGCATAACCCTGATACCAAAGCCAGGGAAAGAAGCCACAAAAAAAGAAAACTACAGACCAATATCACTCATGAACCTAGATGCAAAAATCTACAACAAAATTCTAGCTGATAGTATTTAACAGCATATGAAAAAATAATTCATCATGATCAAGTTGGTTTCATTCCAGGGATGCAAGGCTGGTTGAAAATCAGAAAAACAATTAATGTAATCAACCACATTAATAACACAAAAGATAAGACTCACCTGATTCTGTCAATTGATGCAGAAAAGTCATTTGACAAAGTTCAACACTCATTCATGCTTAAAACTCTCAGAAAAGTAGGAATAGAGGGAAAATTCCTCAATGCAATCAGTAGCATCTACACAAAGCCAACTGCCTTAATCATCCTGAATGGTGAAAGACTGAAAGAGTTCCCTTTGAGAATGGGAATTAGGCAAGGTTGCCCACTCTGACCACTTCTATTCAACATTGTGCTAGAAGTTCTAGCCAGAGCAATTAGAGAAGACAAAGAAATAAAGGGCATCTGTATCGGCAATAAAGAAGTAAAAGTCTCCCTGTTTACAGATGATATGATTGTTTATACAGAGAATCCAAAGGAATCCATAAGTAAACTATTGGAACTAACAGAGGAGTTTAGCAGACTAACGGGATACAAGATAAACAGAAGTAAACCAATAGGATTCCTTTATACCAACAGTGAGATTATTAAGGCAGAAATCACCAAATCAATTCCATTTACTATAGCCCCCAAGAAGATAAAATACCTAGGAATAAATCTAACTAGAGAAATAAGAGATCTTTACAAACAGAACCACAAGACCTTACTACAAGAAACTAAAAGAGACTTACATAAATGGAATAATCTACCCTGCTCATGGATAGGAAGACTCAACATTGTGAAAATGTCTGTTTTACTCAAAGCAATCTACTTATATAATGCAATCCCAATAAAAATTGCAGCAACTTTTTTTTTTTTTAAATGAGATAGAGAAACAACTCATCAACTTTGTTTGGGAAGGAAAGAAACTTTGTATAAGTAAAGCATTATTGCAGAAAAAGAACATACTGGGAGGCCTCTCACTACCTGACTTTAGAACCTATTACACTGACACAACAGTCAAAACAGCCTGGTGCTGGTATGAAAAGAGACATATAGAACAATGGAGCAGAGTGGAGAGATGTCACCATCTTCCTATGAACAGCTGAGATTTTAAAGAATGGTCTCTTTAACAAATGGTGCTGGCAAAATTGGATATTTGTCTGCAAAAAATGGAATGAAGACCCATATCTCACACCTTATACGAAAACCAACTCAAATTGGATAAAAGAGCTAAATACCAAATCTAAAACAATAAAGCTCATCCAAGATAAAATAGGATCATCAATGGAAGTTTTAATACACAATGTAGACAGACTTCAAAATCTGACAAAGCATGATCAACAGAACAGAAAGTAGATAAATGTGAGCCACTAAGAATCAAACACTTTTACTCATCCAAAGACTTCATCAAAAGAATCAAAAGACCACCTACAGAATGGGAAAAAATATTTGGCAACCATATGTCAGACTGATTTCTGATCTCCATAATCTGTAAGGTATTACAAAATATCAACAAGAAAAGGATAAATAATCCAACTAAGTGATGGGTGAAGGAGATAGACATTTCTCTAAAGAGGATATCCAGGCAGCCCAAAGACACATGCAGAACTGCTCACAATCATTAGCTATTAAAGAAATTCAAAACAAAACTATAATGAGATACCATCTCACCCCAACAAGGTTGGCCATGATCCAGAAAACTCAAAACAACAGATGCTGGTGAGGCTGTGGGGAAATTGGAACTCTTCTACACTGCTAGTGGGACTGCAAAATGGTACAACCAATCTGGCGCTTTCTTAAAACTTGGAAATAGATATACCATTTGATCCTGTAATTCCACTGCTTGGAATTTATCCTTCAGAAACAAAAGTTGTCACATGTACAGACACATGTACACGAATGTTTGTTGCACCACAATCCACAATAGCTAAAAGTTGGAATCAGCCCCAATGCCCATCAACAGATGAATGGATAAGCAAACTATGGTACATAAACTCAATGGAACACTATGTTATGATAAAAAACGACAGTTTTACAAAACATCTCATAACATGGTCTCATTTGGGATAGATCATGCTAAGTGAAATCAATCAGTGTTAAAAGAACAAATTCTGTATGAGATCCCTGTTACAAAGACTTAACAAGAGAATTTTCCACAGAAGAAAATGACTGTGTTGGCTTACGTGGGTGGAGGGATGAGGGTTTATCATAGGTGAGATAATTGATAGATGTTAGAAATTTTGTTCTTTTACTGCAATTAGTAAATAAATTAAATTTTAAAAAAAGGAATTTGGTTAGGTGAAAGCAATGAGAGCACACTGTAGAAAGTACATCAGCTTAAGTGGACTCCACCATAAACTGAATGCTCTTCTAATCTCAACCCAGTATTGCAAGGTAGAGTAACAGGGGTGGGTGTCTGGGGACTATGCTCTCAGAGGACATCAAGGCCAATTGGCATAACTAGCTTATTGCTAAGACAGTCTTCTGCACCCCATGTTGGTGAGTGGTGTCTGCAGCCTTAAAAACTAGTAAGCTGCCATCTGAGGTACATCAAATGGTCCCAACTCATCCAGAGCAGATGATCACTGAGAACAACAGAGACAAAAGGAAAAATGTGCTCAGGAGACTGAAGAATCCATATGAATGGGAGACTGTATCAACAGATGACCAGGAGAACCAGATGGTTTCCGGTCACCACCAAAGAGAACTGTGATGGGACACACAACGCTGAGTTTCTGTGGCAACAGAAGAGAAAGATGGGTATTACTCAAGAACTCTAATAAAAGACCAGAACTGATGGTCCAATGGCCTGTAGGATCCCCTGGGAGCATGGCCCCTAGACCTGCTGCTGACCCTGACCAGAAAACACTACTGAGGGCAACTTTTCAGACAGAAATGGACGGGACCCAGGGATACAGTGTGACCATATGATGTGCATTTATAGGAGGCTATCTTACTGGTCTCTTTCTAGATGGGAAAGAAAAGGATGGTGAGGAGGGGACAGGCGCTTTTTAAGAGGATGCCACAAGTGTAGAATGGAAAGAAAGAGTGTGTTGTCACTGGGCAAGGAGAACAGAAGGAGCTGAAGGTAGATGGGCACCCAAAATTGATTTGGATTGTATACTTACTGTCACTTAATCCCCCAAAAATAAAAATTGCTTAAAAAAAAAAAAAAGTAAAACACATGGTCCTTCCAAATTGAACATCAAGAATTATACACATAGTCTCCATAGGGTCTCAGAAAGGATTTCCTCTAGAAGGATATGAATATTGCCATCCAAACTATTGTTAGATTTTGTCAGATTAAGGAATTTGCAATCAAGGGACATATATGGAGTTTAAAACTCTGAACAAGGAGGGAGTATGATGTTGAAGAAACAATAATGGATTAGTGAGCAAAGGGAACAAGTATAAAACAGATTGGAGCAGTAAACAATGGCTACACTGCTGTGTTCCCCTGCATTGGGGTGAATGTTGCACTTCTCTTGCTCTCCCCCTGGAACAAACACAAAAAAGAATTTGAGATCACATACAAGGCCAACTTCATCAAGTATCCACTATAACAACAGAAGTTCAAAAAGCATTGAATTCTCAGCATATGCATTTGATTTATTAATCAATTATTGGACTTATTTTTAGGTAGGACATGAGATTAAAATTTTGAGGTTGGAGTCCTGACTTTTAGTTTTAGAAAATGGAGGAAAAGTGGAACAGGAAGAAAGTATTTTAGCTAAGGAATTAAAGCGGCAGGTGATGAGATTTGAAGAGATAGGCAGGAGGATGGTGACCCATGGTTGCAGATGTATTGGCCCCCGAAGGACTAGGAGGTTGATTCTGCCCCTGGGAAAACTTTTCAGTGACAGGATTCTCCTTGTCTGTGTTCTTTCTTTCCTGGAAAATACATACATACATATATATGTGTGTGTGTGTGATGTACATATATACATATATATGTAAAACCTACTGCGGTGGATTCCAATTGATAACAATCCTAGAGGTCAGAATAAAATTGAGCTATTGTCATATTACCTTTGATGCCCTGAATGTCATCAAAATATCTTTCTGTCAACATTTCTTTTATCTCTGGGCAATAAAAAAAAGACATTGGAGGACAGATCAGGTGAGTATACAGGGTGTTTCAATAGTTATTTGTTTACTCTCTAAAAACCGCCTCACAGATAGCTGTACAATTAAGTTAGCAAACTTGCCACAGTGCTCAGTGGCCATTCCAGAAAGAGTTATAAAATTGCTTTGAAGGGTGGACTAGGCACTGGCATCAGTGTATAGCTTTCTAAGGAGAGACTTCGAAGGTGACCATAGTGATATTCAATGATGAGGTGGTGAAGTATGTAGCACTTAGAACAATTCAGTTCACTGACTTAACTGGCAGACCACAAAAATAAGAACTAATGTTTTTCAGTATCCAAATGAAGCACGGTGTATTTTTTTATCATGCATTAGGTTCTATCTGCAGGGATGTTGTGGCAGTTCCAGGGATTTCCATTCTACACCCTGAAGAGATACCCAGCAGACAAGAGCCAGGCATAGGTGGTTGCTTAAACAAAGGGAAAGTTTCCTTAAACAAACATCTTACTCTTCTAATTACCTCTGAGGTAGAATGGGTAGGACACTGGTCTTGGAATTTAAAAAAATCAAGGTTGTGTTAGCATGGAAAAGAATTTTTCCAGCCTAATTTATAACCTGTACTTATAATAGTATTATGATATCATAGTCCTTTCATTACTACATTTTTACCCTTTAATTTTTTTTTTTTTTGATGGTGTATGTTTTCATTATTGGAATGCATGTTCACTTAGGTTGATAACATGTATTGTGAGAAGTATGATCTGTTAATATGAGCAACTGACAAGGCAAGTCGTACTTTGGTGCCACCACTCCGTAACATGAAACTGGCTATGAGAACTAGATAGATAACTTATGGTGATACTCCTTCTGTTAGGTTACATGGTGAACCTGTAGTTTTCCAAATATGACACAGAAAGATATTAATAATATTCACTATCACACAAAAATCCATAATTATACCAATAAATCTTATCTCACAGAAACAAATGAAAAAGAGGCAAAAGTTTATAAAGCTAACACATCCAAGAAGTACCACCTAATAGAATGATTAATTTATACAACAGTGAGGGTCCAGCTCTGGTCTTCTTGGCTTCATGCATTTCTAAAGAATCTCACCTTGACACGAAATGGATTCGAACCTGAATTATGCCTTACATCAGTGGTCTGGAGGCATAAAAAGTAGCTGGTACATGACTAAAACAATAGTAACAAAAGGGCTATTTATGCCCCATAAATTCCAGTCGTATTTATTATATTGCCTAGTTCATTGCTTAGCACAAAAGAGAATATTAATAGTTACTATTTTGATAAATAAATGTTATGTTGGAACAATAATGAAGCAAAGGCCTGATGTGAAGAATGAGGGCAAGAGCCATTACAGAAGAAACTTCTGTGAGACTTCAAGCCTGTCCTTCTTCCTCAGGCTTCCCTGGTCTTTCTTATGGTCAGTGTAGATGCTGCAGGACCTGCTGTATCTTGCTTGCTGCCTTTCATTAGAATAGTCTTTTCTTCAACGTCCTTTGCAACTGGTACAGAAAAAGGAAGACACAATAAACCCAGAGAGCTAGTCTAAGGTAGCTGAAGGAGTTTCAAGATTATTTCTTTCCAACTCCTACTTGGAAATCAAGAATTTGCTTTGGTCTCATTAGCAGAGCCTAGTTACATAGTGGTCGAAGGAGAAACAAGGGCATGGTTCTGTTTCATGTGTTTCCTTTACCTCCCTATACAATGAACAAGTCACTTCTGTCCTCTGAACTCTCATGCACATCAGCCAAAGTTTTTCCCTGAACTTTTATTCCATTCTTGTCCTTCAAAAAATCTAGTTTTCTTGACACTAGTTGGTGAGTCATTTTCTGTAGATTTTTTCACAAAGTAGAAACCAAATTATATGAGACATGATCTGATTCGTGATGCTACAAACTAGTGCTATTGGCTTTTGACTGACAAGACCAATGAGTTCACAGATAGGTAAGTTATAATTCATGTTTGTTACTAGAGAGAATAATAGTGATAGTCTTAATATAGCAGGTGTAATAATTGCTTAAATGTAAATATATTTTCAGGGAAGCATAAATATTGTAATTTTCGTGTCATTCCTAACTTTTCTAATGTACTAGTAGTTTCAGCCTTTTTTTCACAACTCTCTGCCTTTCATTCTTTAGCTGAACCTCAAATAAACCCATTGCCATCGAGTCCATTCTTGTTCATAGTGACCCTATAGAACAGAGTAATAATGTTTACAAGTTGAGGATGGTGGATTTAAATTGCTGACTTTTTGGTTAGTAGTGAGTTCTAAACTACTATGCCACCAAGGCTCCTGAAACAAAAATACACCCTCTAAAATCCATCAGACTTCATCACAGGAATGGAAAAGTCATAAATTGTAAAGTGATTTCTAAAGTTCCACCACTGTCACGGCTACTGAGACTTAAGTCGTGAAAGGAATATATCAACTAGGACAAAACCAAAAGGCCAAACCCAGTGTCATCAAGTCAGTTTTGACTCATGGCAACTCTATAAGACAAAGTAGAACTTCCCCAAAGAGTTTCCAAAGAACTCCTGATGGATTCAAACTGCTGACCTTTTTTTTTAGCAGCTGTAGCACTTAACCACTATGCCACCACAGTTTACAGCTATGACAAAGGCAAGGTTTTATTCAAGGATCTGATAAGTTTAGGATTGGTTGGAGTAAGGAGGTTGCGCCTATAACTTTTTAGCTTTGCTCTCTTAAGCATTCCATAGACAGTACCTTTGAAACATTTCTTACATCAAGTCAACAATCTTAATTCTATCATATTCTTCTTCTTTTTTTTTTTTGTCAGTTGTAAATCATGGACCATGAAATTCTTAAGTATTTTAAAGGAGTAATCATTGATGACATATAACTCCTTCAGCAGAACAATTTTCTTGTATTTGTCTCCTATTTTTCAAGACTATGTCTACAAGAGAAAACAACGTCATGTTGCACATTTATAGAAATTAAGGGACTTGACATGCCAGTGTGAGTGAGTAGCCCAATGAGTTGTAAACAGATATGTGTGACAGAGAGGAAATAAAATCACCATATCACCCACTGAGTCACTTCAGAGTATATTGAGAACTGCTGCATTAGTATGTTCTAAGAAATTCTTCCATATTAATGATAGTAGTTAAGTTGGGTCAGTGGTGTATGCGGTGGAAGGAAGACTGAAAATAATCATTTGTTGTCAGATTTAAGGAAACCCTGGTGGGGTGGTGGCTAAATGCTATGGCTGCTAAGCAAAATATCAGCAGTTTGAATCCACTGGGCACACCTTGGAAATTCTATAGAGCAGTTCTACCTTGTCCTACAGGTTCTATATGAGTAGGAATCAGTTCAATAGCAGTAGGATTGGTTATTTTGGGGTTTTGTTGAATTTAAACTATGAATTATGTAGTATCAAAGTCTCTGATTCCCTTCCTCATCCTCTGTTAAAGGTGAAGCCTAGCGCTGAGTGTCTGCTTTCGGCCTCCACTATGACTGAGATGATCTATGTGCAAAACTGGGTGCAGCTTCTCAGTTTACAAGAAAATGCTTCTACCACTATACAGTAGTTCCATGCTGGAGACCCAATCATAGTTCACTTCTTTCTTTCCTAACAGCTATTATTAGGATCCTCTGTCTTTGAATCTTGGGCATGATCTTTATCGCATATGTATTTATATCATTGCCACTTTGGTGGACTTCTACTTGCTTTCTAGGGCAGAAGTGAGGTATTTAGTTTGGGGGGCTTGATTGTTTTAGCAGTCACTTACTTTACTCCTTCTAGTCTTAATTTCACTGAATAGCTCTTTCTAGCCAGCCAGTTATCTTTCTATAAAGCTATGACTCTATCTGTCTTAAATCCTTTAACATTTCCCTACTTTCTTTATAGTTTTTTTGTTGTTGTTTACCATGTGTTATGGATTGAATTGTCACCCAAATATGTGTGTCAACTTGGTTAGGTCATCATTCCCACAAAATCTACTATTTTGTGATGTGATGTGATGTGATGTAATGTGATGTGATGTGATGTGATGTGATGTGATGTGATTATGCTATGAGCTTTAAATCCTAAGCTGTAAGATAATGTTATTGTTAGGTGCCACTGAGTCAATTCCAGCTCTCAGTGATCCTATATACAACAGAACTTAACACTACCCAGTCCTGTGCCATGCCCACAACTGTTATGCTTGACTCCATGGTAACAGCCAATGTGCCAATCCATCTTATTGAGGGTGTTCTTCTTTTTTGTTGATACTCTACCAAGCATGATGCCCTTCTTTAGGGATCTTTCCCTCCTGACAACATGCCCAAAATATGTAAGACATAGTCTCCCCATCTTTGTTTCCAAAGACCATTCTGGCTGTATTTCTTTCAAGACCTAGCTGTTCACTCTTATGGTAGTCCATGGTATACTCAATATTCTTCTCTAATATCCAATACTCTATACCACAATTCAAAGACATCAATTTTTCTTCTGTTTTCTTTATTCATTGTCTAGCTTTCAGATGCATATGATGTGAGTGAAAACACCATGACTTGGATCAGGCATACCTTAATCTTCAAGGTGACATCTTTGCTTTTTAACCTTTTAAAGAGGTCTTTTGCAGTATATGTGCTCAGGGCAATGCAACTTTTGATTTCTTGACTATTGCTTCCTTGGATAATGATGTACATTCAAGTAAAATGAAGTCCTGACAAACTCAATCTTTTTTCTTTTATTATAATTTTGTTTATTGGTTCACTTGTAAGGGTTTTTGTTTTCTTTATATTTAGGTATAATCAGTTACTGAAGGCTGTGGTCTTCTTTGATCTTCATCGGTAGGTGTTTCAAGTCCTCTTCAGTTTCAGCAAGCAAGGTTGTGCACTTGCATAACACAGGTTGTTAATGAGTCTTCGTCCAATCTGGATGCCTTGTTTTTATTTCATACAGTCCAGATTCTCAGATTACAGTATACAGACTGAGCAAGTATGCTGAAAGGATGCAACCCTAGTGCACACCTTTCCTGACTGTAAACCATGTAGTGTCTCTTGTTCTGTTCAATGACTGCCTCTTGATCCATGTATGAATTCCTCATGAGCATAATCAAGTACTCTGGAATTCTCATTCTTCACACTGTTATCCATAATTTGTTAGGAGCCACAGAGACAAATGCTTTTGCATACTCAATAAAACAGAAGTGAACATTTTTCTGGCATTTTCTGCTTTTAGCCAGGATACATCTGATATCAGTAATGATATTCTTGGTTCCTTTTTCCTCTTCTGTATCCAGCCTGAATTTCTGTCAGTTTCTTGTCTGCAGCTATTTTTGAATGATCTTCAGCAAAATTTTTCTTGAGTGTGATATTAATGGTATTGTTCAATAACTTATGCATTTTGTTGGATCACCTTTTATGAAAACAAGCATAAATAAAAATTTCAGCTGGTTGGCATGGATGAGTGAACACTTCCAACACTTCTTCTGTTTGTTGAAACATCTCAATTGTCATGTGATTATTTGTGATGTTATTGAGGCACAATTAGAGGCAGTTATGTTAATGGGGAAAGACTCGCTCTGTAGGATTAGATTGTATCTTGAGTCGATGTCTTTTGATACATAAAAGAGAAAATCAGGCATAGAGCAGGGGGGCCTCATTCCTACCAAGAAAAGCCAAGAGTGTACTGAATCTTTTGGACCTGGAGTCTCCGTGCTGAGAAGCAGCTAGACCAGGGGAAGACTGATGTCAAGGACTTTCAGCAAGAGCACACAGAAACAGAAAGAATTCTCTTGGAGCTGATGCCCTGAATTTGGACTTCTAGCCTCTGAGATTGTAAAAGAATAAATTTCTGTTTGTTAAAGCCACGCACTTGTGATATTTCTGTTATAGCAATACTAGGTAACTAAGATATCCAGGTGTGGAAGTTCCTGAATAATCTTTTTCTTTAGTACTTCTCTTACATTTCTATTTTGCACATATTAAGCTTTAGAAATATACTGTATATATTACTTTTGCAGCCCTCCTGACTTCATGTTGCCAAGCCATTCCCACCTTTCTTCTTCTGACTTTCATACAGCTTTCAAGACCTAGCCTAGTATGGATTCCAATATTCTGTTTTAATTAATGAAGGGTTTTAGTTTAGGTACCCATGTCTTTGGTTACCTTTTATATAATTTGTGTGGTCAAATTTTTTATTCTTTAAACTGTTTTCTTCGTGAGTGCACATGGATGCTGTCAGGCTGAACAGGCCCATAAAGTAAGGGAAAAACCCCACACTAAGGCTCCAAGAATTTCCTAAGATAAAAATGTGATCATTCGTGTCTGACAAGTGGACCTTAATTATGATTTATGGGCAAGGGCAGCATCAGGGCCAGGGGCCATGCTCCCAGGGGAACCCCAAAGCCGCTGGACCATCAATTGCAGTCTTTTAGTGGAGATCTCAGGGTGCATCCTTTCTTATTCTTGTGTTGCCAGTGAGACTCAACTTAATGAGCTCCATCGCAGCTCTGGTGGCTGGGCATCATCTGGTTCTTCTGGTAATGGATTGGACTTGGTGATGCAGAGTGACCACATATTGGATGCACTTTATTGTTCTGTGCATCTATAGAATATTATCCTGCTGACCTCTGGCTGGAGGAAGGAAAGTGAGTGGAGAGGAGGGAAAAGGAGACTATTGGGAGGATGAGACATGTATGGAGCAGAGAGGAAGAGTGTGCTGTCACTGGGCAGGGAGAGCAGTGGAAGCTGCATATAGGTGGGCAAGTAAATTTATATAGGAAGGTACATTTTCACTCAGTCATAATAAAAAAATAAAATATAAAAAAAATGTGATCACACACAAAGATTTAAGAATGAAGTTGAAACTGCTTCTCAACACAAAACTGATTGCAGCACAAGAATAGAATAATGTTTATATAACACTTCTCAAAAAATTCCATTTGTAATTCTAAAATGTAAAAGACAAAAAAACAAAAACATTTTGGGGGCAGAATGGGCTTAAGGGTGTGGTGATGAAGTGTATTTGCAAAATAAAAGTTGACAGAAAGTGGTATGTAGCCACTTATAATCTCTTCATCCTATATTAGTGTGAATAGTCACATAATTTGCTACAGAAATACTAATGCATTTGATTTTATGAATGCTTGCTATCTCTGTTTGGTCATCTATGCAGTACTGCAGATAGAATGTACACATTAAATAGCCAATTTACCAGTTGTGGCTCAGCTAATTCCTATTCAAGGTGCCAAGGTATGCCAGAGTGGCACTGTGCTGCATAAGATCAGCTGAACAGTGTTCAGGTAGTATTTTGAAACTAAAATTTTATACCTAGTGAAATGTTACTTGAGTGTTGAAAACCAAAAACTAAATTCATTGTAATTGAGTCAATTCTGACTCATAACCATGTTATAGACATAGTAGGACTGGTCCATAGGGTTTCTAAAGAATAGCTGTTGGATTCAAGTTGCTGACCTTTGGGTTAACAGTAGAGCTTTTAACCACTGCACCACTAGGCTTCTATTTAAATGTTACAGCTTAAAAAAATATGTTCTCTAATCGTCAAAGAGTTTGAAATTTTGCACTACTAAGATTAATACCAACAACTCTTTGGGAAGAATTATTCAATAAGAAAATAAATAGGGGAATGGATTCAAGATGGTGGACTAGACACATGTCTTCTTAATTCCCTCTGAAAACTAAGGCCTGGATTGATAATTAAACACAGCTTTCTGGACACTGAGTGAGCCCTAGGTTATAGCATAAGGCTGTCAGTTTGGATTAAATGCCACTGAATGGGAAACGTCGTGTCTTTGTCTGAGCCCTGTCTGCTCTTGTTGAATTGGCTCGCTCCTGCAGACTCAAAGTAATTGGCATTTTTAACTATTTTGTCTTTGGGTTGTCTAGCAGATGAGGAATGGGCTTAACAGACTGCCACACTGAGCCGCAGTGGTGAAATTATCAGCTAGTAGAATAGCAACATTTTGAGAGCCCAGCTCCAGACTCAGAGCACCAAAACTTACCCATTGTCTCTTTATGGACCTCTGCCATAGATTTGGCTATCTTGCACTGGGTGGGACAACTTGATGGAGATGCCATCTTGGTGGGCTGGGAGGCAGAATTACCCAACCTGAGGCCTCAGCAGGGGCTAATTCCCACACTGGGAAGCAGTCCCAGCCCAGGGAGTGCTTTTCCAGCAGAAAAGCTGTGTTTAGCACAGTGTAGCATTACAGTTGGGGCCTGGAAAGGGATGAGAGCAGGCCAAGAGCCTGTCCCTACTTTGAACTATATTACAGCATCTGGAGGCACCTGAGGAGATGCCTATGTTATCAGCTGGAATGAAGGGCTTTCCGTACCTGACAGCCTCACTGATTTTGGAAGCAGTCAGATAGCTTTTGTCTTTCACAGTAAGACTGCCAGGAGAAATAACTGCAGTGCAGCCCAGTGGCATCTGTCCCAGCCTTTACTGACTCACATCATAGGGTTGACTAACAGCCTCCCATTGACTCCATAAGTAGGGCTGTCTCTTTGTAAGCCTGGAGATGGAGCCTGCTACCCCAGATATTCTACTGGGCCTACTCACTGGAGTACACAGAGGTGGCTGGTGATCAACTTAATTCTCAGAAATGCTCCTTAGCTTCTCTCAAGGCAACATCAGGGAAACTAAGCCTCTAGATGTCCCAAAAGCAACAAACTCTAGCCAGACATTTAAAGAAAAATCTACCCATGGCTCCAGAAAACCCCTGAAATAAAGAACAAGGGAACTTCCCAGATGAATGATTGGAGGTCAAGTACAAAAAGAATTATATATAGACATCTCCCAGACATTATACAAAATGCAGCAGAGCAAAATGAAAAACTAAGCAAGCTGTTTGAACTGATGGATCACCAGCATTCTGAAATCTGACAGATTAATAACAAAATTACAGATACAGACAATTCAATTCAAAGACAAAAGAGCAGGATAGAACAAATGGAAATTAGACTTACTGACCTTGAAGACTGAGGTACTGACACCAGAATTTATGAGAAGAAATCAGAGAAAAGAAACAAGAAAAATGAAGAAGCACTAATAAACATGTGGGATTCTATCAAGAGGAAGAATCTACATTTAATTGGAGTTCCTGAACAGGGAAGGATACATGAAAACACAGAAAGTATTGTTGTTGAGATGCTAACAGAAGACTTCCTTGAAACTATGAAAGAAGAGAACATAGATATCCAAGACATGTATTAAATGCCACAAAAAAATGGCCCTACAAGAAAGACATCAAGACATATTATAATCAAGGTTAACAAAATGAAACACAAGCAGAAACTCTTAAAAACAGCAAGACTCATAGGAAAGTTAACATTCAGAGGGAACCCTTGTAAGCTTTTGTCTGGCTTCCTGCCAGAAACGATGTTGGTGTGGAGGCAATGGGATGAAACATTCAAAGCCTTGAAGGAGGATTACTTCCAACCAAGAATTATATATCTGGAAAAAACTGTCTTTGAAATATGAAGATGAAATTAAGACATTCACAGATAAACAGAAACTTAGAGGCTTTGTAAAAACCAAATCAAAGCTACAGGAAATACTGAAAGAAGCACTTGGTTTAGAAAAACAAAACCATTAACTCTGTATTTAAGGAAGCAATGCAAGACACTACACCCAGAAACCTACTCAGCCAGAGAAGGCACAAAACTCAATTAAAGCTATAACATAAGCAGAGATCCAATGATCATATCACGAAAATTATGATTCTATCACATTAAAAAGAGGATATACTACAATAGTTATTGTCCTTTCGGATGGAGACAAAGTTAATAAGATATGTAGAAGTCAAAATTGGGTTTAAACTTAGATTATTAAGGATGATCATGAAGGGCAGCTGCAAAGCACAATAAAGATGCAGCAAATTAAAACAAGAAATGTAACACAGGAATCTCACCAAACACAAAACCAACACTGAAAAGGATGAAAATTCAACCCATAAAGAAGAATGACCCAGAAAAGAATATCCAGAGCAGTAGAGAAAACACCAACACTAAAATAAATACATCAAAATGACAGCACTCAACACATACCTATCAACAATTACACTTTATGTAAATGGGCTGAATGCTTCAGTAAAGAGACAGTGAGTGACATCCTGGATCAAAAGACACAGCTCATCTATATGTTGCTGACAAGAAACTCACCTTAGGTTTAAAGATATTAACAAACTGAAAATTAAAGGATGGACTAAAATTTACCAAGTTAACAATACACACAGAAGACCAGCTGTGGCAATACTAATCTCAGATAACATAGATTTTAATGTAAAATTTACCATCATGGACAAGGATGGTCATTATTTATTTCTGAAAACTCCAATACACAGCAGGACTTAACAATATTAAGTACATACGCACCCAATACTAGATCATCTAAATATATCAAACAAACACTGTCTACATTCAAAAATGAGACAGACCAATCCACAATAATAGTTGGAGACTTCAGCACTCCATTTTCAGAATTGGACAGGTCTTCTAGAAAAAAGCTCAGGAAAGACACCATTAACCAACTAGACCTCATTGACAAATATAGAACATTTTATCCATCAACAGATAACTACACCTTCTTCTCCAGTGCACATGGAACATCATCCAGAATGGACCATGTGTTAGGACACAAAGCAAATCTCAACAAAATCCAAACCATTCAATTATTGCAAAGCATCTTATCAGACCATAAAATCATAAAAGTAGAAATCAATACAGGAAAAACATAGACACAGAAACTCATGGAAATCAAACAACATCTTGCTAAAAAAGCCGTGCACTATAGAAGAAATCAACAATGAAATAAAGAAATTTATGGATTCAAGTAAGAATGAAAACACTTTCCTCCATAACCTATAGGATACAACCAAAGCAGTGCTCAGAGGTAAATTTATCTCTATAAATACACACATCCAGAAGGAAGAACAGACTCAGTCCAAAGAATTAACTCTACAGCTTGAACAAGCAGAAAGAGAGAAGCAGAAGAACCCCTCAGTCACCAGAAGAAAACAGATAATAAAGGTTAGAGCAGAAGTAAATGAATTAGAGAATAGAAGAACAGAAAAAAATGATGACAAAAAGCCGTTTTTTTTTAAAAGATCAACCAAATTGACAAACCATCGACTAAACTTGCTAAAGAAAAACAGGACAGGAAAGAAAGAACCCAATTAAGAGATGAGATGTGAGATTTCACATCAGACCCAACAGAAATCAAAAGTATCGTAACAGAATACTATGAAAGACTGCACTCTAACAAATTTGAAAACCTAGAGGATATGGACAGATTCCTAGATTCATGTCGTATACTGAAATTATCACAAGAAGTAGAACAACTGAATAAATCCATCACAAAGGAAGAAATTGAAAAAGTCATCAAAAAACTACCAACCAAAAAACGCCCTGGCCCAGATGGCTTCACAGCAGAATTTGATCAAGCTTTTAGAGAACAGTTAACTCCAAAACTACCGAGACTATTTCACAGCATACTCCCAAATTCATTCTATGAAGCCAGCATAACCCTGATACCAAAGCCAGGTAAAAATCCAACAAAAAAAGGACAACTACAGACCAATATTCATGAAACTAGATGCAAAAATCTTCAACAAAATCCTTGCCAATAGAATTCAACATCATATCAAAAAAAATAGTTCATCACAATCAAATTGGATTCAAAGCTAGGAAGCAAGGCTGGTTCAACATCAGAAAAACAAATAATGTGATCAATCACGTAAATAACACAAAAGATAAGAATCATCTGATCTTACCAGATGATGCAGAAAAAGCATTTGACAAAGTCCAACACCCATTCATGCTAAAAACTCTCAGCAAAATAAGAATAGAAGGGAAATTGTTCAATGCAATAAGGACCATCTATGTAAAGGCAACCACCTACATCATCCTGAATGGAGACAGACTGAAAGAATTCCCCTTCAGAAAGGGAAATGGACAAGGATGCTTACTCTCTCCTCTCCTATTCAGCATTGTACAAGTTCTGGCCAGAGCAATTAGACAAGACAAAGAAATAGAGGACATCCACATTGGCAAAGAAGATGTAAAAACATCCCTATTTGCAGATGATATGATTGTATACACAGAGAATCCTAAAGAATCCATAAGCAAACTACTCATACTAATAGGAGAGTTCAGCAAAGTATCAGGATACAAGATAACAATAAGTAAATCAGTAGGATTCCTTTATACCAACAAAAAGATTATTAAAGAAGAAATCACCAAATTAATGCCATTTACTATATCTCCCACGAAGATAAAATACCTAAGAATAAATCCAACTAGGGAAATAAGAGACCTATTGAAAAGGAACTACAAGATCTTGCTACAATAAACTAAGAGATACACAAATGGAGAAACTAACCCTGTTCATGGATAGGAACACATGACATTGTAAAATTGTCTACCTTACCCAAAGCAATCTACATATAGAATGCAATCCCAATACAAATGCCAGTGACATTTTTTAACGAGATGGAGAAACAAATCACCAACTTTGGAAAGGGAAGAAACCCAGATAAGCAAAGCACTGCAGAAAGTTAACAAAAAATCCTCACAACTGGACCAGTAGGCAACGTTGTCATAAATGGAGAAAGGATTGAAGTTGTCAAGAATTTCATTTTATTCGAGTCTGCAATCAATGCCCATGGAAGCAGCAGTCAAGAAATCAAAAGATGCGTTGCACTGGGAAAATCTGCTGCGAAGGACCTCTTTAAAGTATTCAAAAGTAAGGATGTCTCCTTGATGACTAAAATGCTCCTGACTCCAGTCATGGTATTTTCAATCGCATCATATGCATGTGAAAGTGGAACAATGAACAAAGACAGAAGAATTGATGCCTTTGAATTGTGGTGTTGGGGAAGAAAGGTGAATGTATCATGGACTGCCAAAAGAACAAACATCTTTTCTGGAAGAAGTACAACCAGAGTGCTCCTTGGAAGCAAAGATCACAAGACTGTGTCTTGCAGACTTCGGACACGTTGTTGGGAAAGATCAATCTCTGGAAAAAGACAGCATGCTTGGTAGAGTCAGTGAGAAAAGGAAGACCCTCGATGAGATTGACTGACATAGTGGCCGTAACAAAGGGCTTAAGCATAAAAACAATTGTGGACGTGGCATATGACTAGGCAGCTTTTCTTGTGTTGTTCATAGGGTCACTATGAGTTGGAACCGACTTGACAGCACCTAACAACAGTATCTTGAAGTCTCTGTCTTCCGTGTTTGCATTGCCTGTTTTTCTGTGTGTGTCAGATCTCCTTCTGTCTTTCTCTTATAAGGTTATATGTGGAAACCACCTAGGTAATCCCAGATAATCTCCTCATTTTGAGATTCCTAATCAATGTTTTCCAATAAAGTAACATTCACAGATTTTGGGGATTAGATAATAGGTGTATATTTGTAATCATCAGCCTACTACCATCTACATTCTTAAGTTTAGAAAAGAAAAAAAAATCTTCTATGATCTGACGCTATCTAATTTTCCATATTTATTTCCTACAGTCTTTTTTCTCTGTATTAATCATGCTTTCTCTCACCACAGATATGTACCATTCTCAGTTTACACTATGGCCATACAATATCATTTTCTTCCCTATTTCTTCTTGGGGAACTGTATTTATTCTCGAGTCAAGACTGTAAAGGGCTCACTGATCCACAAAATATGTTTGTTGATTTTTTTTCCTAAACATCCACAGATACGTTTGTTCATATCATTACTATGTTATTATCATTTGTGTAGGCTGAGGTTTACCTCATGTTGCATAGAAATCAGTGATTGCTGTCTCTAGCTTTTACTCCTGCCTGCAAAGGTAAAATCCCAGTCTACTACTATGCTTCCTTCATACTTCTATTGTCATTGTTGTTAGGTACCATTGAGTCAGTTTCAGCTCATACTGATTCTGTGTACCACGGAACAAAACACTGCCTGGTCCTGAGGCCTTGCTCATTATAGCTGTTATAGCTAGGCCCATTTTTATACTCACTATGTTGATCTATCTTGTGAAGAGTCTTCCCCATTTCCACTGACACTGTACTTTACCAAGCATGGTATCCTCCAGGGACTGATCCTTCCTGACAACTTGTCCAAAGTATGTAACACCAGTCTCACTATCCCTGCCCCTAATGAGCACTCTGGTTATATTTCTTCCAAGACAGATCTGTTATTTCTTTTGGTAGTCCATGATATAGTCAATATTCTTCACCAATACCACCATTCGATGTCATCAATTCTTTTTCTGTCTTACTTATTCATTGTCCAGTTGTCACACACATATGATGTGATTGAAAATGTCATGGCTTGAATCAGATGCACCTTAGTCTTCAGAGGGACATTCTTGTTTTTCCACACTTTAAAGTGATCTTTTGCAGTAGATTTGCCCAATGCAATGAAGCTTGAGTTCTTGACTGCTGAGTGCATGGGCGTTGTTTTTGGAACCAAGTAAAGTGAAATCTTGACAATCTCAGTCTTTTCTCCATTTATCACAGTTTTGATTATTGGTCTACTTGTGAGGATTTTTGTTTTCTTTGTTTTGAGTGCAGCAGTCTTTGATCTTTATCAGTAAATGCTTCAAGTCCTCTTCACTTTCATCAAGCAAGGCTGTGTCCTCTGTATAACTCAGCTTGTCAATAAGTTTCTCCACACCTAATGTCCCATTCTTCTTCATGTAGTCCAGCTTATCTGAATATTTGTTCAGTATATAGATTCAACAGGTATGGTGAGAGAGTGAAACCCTGACACATACCTTTCCTGACTTTAAACTACACAGTGTCCCCTTGTTCTGATCAAATGACTGCCTCTTGATCTATGCACAAATTCCTCATTAGCACAGTTAAGTGATGTGGAATTCCCATCCTTTGCAATGTTATGCATAGTTTGCTATGCTCCTCACAGTCAAATGACTTTGTATAGTCAATATAACACAGTTAAACATCCTTCTAGTAGTCTCTGCCTTCAGCCAGTATCCATCCAACGTTAACAATGATATCCCTGGTTCCATGTCCATGTCTTAATTCAGCCTGCATTTCTGGCAATATATTGCTGCAGCTGCTTTTGATTGACCTTCAGCAATATTGGAAATTGTCAAAAATGATATGGAACACATAAATATCAATACCCCAGACATTAGTGGGCTGAAGTGGACTGGCATTGGCCATTTTGAATGGGACAATCATATGATCCACTATGCCAGGAACTACATCTTGAAGAAGAAGGGAGTTTAATTATTCATCAAAAAGAACTTTTCAAGATCTATTATGAAGTACAATGGTGTCAATAACAGGATAATATCCATATATCTATAAGGAAGACCAGTTACCATTGTTATTACATGAATTTATGTACCAACCCTTAAGGTTAAAAATGAAGGAAGTGAAGTTCTATGAGTGTTTGCAGTCTGAAATTGATGGAACATGAAATAAGGATGCATTGATAATTACTGGTGATTAGAATGTGAAAGCTGAAAACAAAGAAGAAGGATCCCCAGTTGGAAAATACATCCTTGGTAATAGAAATAATGTCAGAGATTGCATGATTCAATTTTGTAAGACCAACTACATTGCAAATACATTTTTTTCACCAACATAAATGATGTCTATACACATAGGACTTTCCAAATGGAATACACAGAAATCAGCTACATTTGTGGAAAGAGATAATGGAAATACTCAATATCATCAGTCAAAACAAAGCCAGGGACTGACTGTGAAATAGACCATCAGTTGTTCAAATGCAGATTCAAGTTGAAACTGAAGAAAATTAAATCAAATTCATGAGAACCAACTTTGAGCATTAACAAACAAAACAACCAAACCCGCTGCCACTGAGTTGGGTCTGACTCATAGCAACGCTAGATCAGAGTAGAACTGCTTTATAGAGTTTCCAAGGAGCACATGGCAGATTTGAATTGCCAGCCTTTTGTTTAGCAGATATAACACTTAACTCATTACACCACCACAGTTTCCCACTTTGAATATATCCCAACAGAGTTTAGAGATCACCTTAAGAATAGATTTGATGCATTGAACACTAATGACAGAAGGCTAGATCAGTTGTGTAATAACGTGAAGAAAATAATACATGAAAGAAGCAAGAGGTCATTAAAAATAAAAGAAAGAAAGACCAAAATAGATGTCAGGAGAGATTCTGGCACTTGCTCTTCAATGTCAAGCAGCTAAAGCAAAAGGAAGAATTGATGAAGTAAAAGAAATAAAGATTTCAAAGGGTGGCTTGAGAACCAAAGTAAGTATTATAATGACATGCAAACAGCTAGAGATGGAAAACCGAAAGGAAAGAACACACTCAGCATTTCTCAAGCTGAAAGAATTGAAGAAAAAATTCAAGCTTTGAGTTGCAATAGTGAAGGCGTCTATGGGGAAAAAAATTAAATGATGCAAGAAACATCAAAAGAAGATGGAAGGAATACACAGAGTCATTACACCAAAAAGAATTGGTCCATATTTAACCATTTCAGCAGGTAACATATGATCAGGTACGAATGGTACTGAAGGAAGAAGTCTGTGCTGCATGAAGGCATTGCAAAAAAACAAGGCTCCAGGAATTGATAGAGTATCAACTGAGATGTTTCAACAAACTGATGCAGTGCTAGAAATACTCACTAATCTCTGCTAAAAAGTTTGGAAGATAACTACCTGACCAGCCAGTGGGAAGAGACCCATATATATGCCTATGCCTAAGAAAAGTGATCCAAATGAATACAGAAGTTATCAAATAATATCATTAATATCACAGGTCTGTCTTCACGGAGTGGCAAATGGGCTCACCAACATATCTAAATACTATGCTGTCTTTGGCCAATGCTGTGAATTCTGCCAGTCCTGTAACCCCTAAAATCTGAAAGCTTTTGCCACTCTTATCTAGCAGCCCATTGCCATTAAAAGGCAACAGAATATAATATGTTGTTTAAGTCATAAACAAAAAAACCAAACCAAACCTGGTGTCATCGAGTCAATTCCAATTTTTAGTGACCCTATAGAATACAATGAAATTGCTCCATACAGTTTCCAAGGAGTTCCTGGTGGATTTGAACTGCTGATCTTTTGGTTAGCCCACATAGTGCTTAACACTATACAACCAGGGTTTCTGTTTTGGGCCATAGTGACAGAAAATGCCATTTTTTCCTTTGTGGGAGCGGTTCATGGTTTGTCACTGGGTAGTTCAAATGGTTTGCAATCAGCGGCTAATCTGAAGGTTCTTGGTTCAAACTTACTGTAAAAGAAAGGCCTGGCAATCTGCTTCAGTAAAGATAGAGAGAAACTAGGGAGCATTTCTATTCTGTAACACATAGGATTGTCACAAGTTGGAATTGACTCTGTTTTGATAGATTTTTTGTCGGGGGGACTATGTTAGAGGGGTTCCCAAGTTATACTGTTGGGGAAACAGTAGCTTAGAACACCCATCAAGAAAATAACTTTTCTCTAGTTCTGACATTTAATTCCATTCATAAATGAGATACATCTGTGTCTTTGATTTATTTTTACGAACTATGAAGCTGATACAATAGAAATGGAAAAATCAATGAGAATTTCAATGACTCCCATAGAAACAAAATTTAAAAATTACTGAGAAAATGTTGACTAAGACAAAGTTAACTTAAAAATCTGTTGGACAGACTCTGGAGAAAATGCCAACTTTTAAGAACATAGGATAATTTGAAACAGAAGAAAATGTCCTTTAAAATTCTAATGATTAGTGAATTTTATATCTGTAATAACTTTATATCTGTTATAACTGTATAACAGTTATAACTGTAATAACTGTAATGTGAATGTAAACCAAATTTTTTGTCATGTTTCTTTGTGGAGAAAAATGAAGAAAAAAAATCACATGGAAGTCCTCTGATAGCTTTTTCTGGGCTATGGCAATGAGCTGAACGGTGTCCCCTAAAAACACGTGGCCTAATCTCTGGAACTTGTGAATTACAGGTGTGATTAAATTAAGAATATTTAAATAAAAACTTTATTCCAGATTATCCTGGTGGGTACCCAAATTCCACCCTTTTTCAGCACTTGTATGAAAAACAGATCTATGACCCCTTTCTAGTCAAAGGTACGAATAGAGAGCCATGCTTGGGGCTGGTAGAAGATGTCCAGAAAGAAATATTTGTTTTTTTACTTTTTTGTTGTTTGTGATTTTTCCAACTATCTCTACGTTTCCATTTGGAATGAGATGAGGCAAAGTTGGATAGAGGATGACTAAAGAAATATTTTATGGAAGTTATCATTGAACCAATGAATGAACTTTCCCCTCCCAGTTGTGGAATCTTGCTGCAAATTTCTTTTATCTTAAGTCATTCTGCTTAAGGTTTTATATCGCTGCCAGCCAAAAGCAATCATTTCATAAAATCCTCCAGAGATTATCTATCACTCAAAAGAAAAAGTTCCTTTTGGGGGGGGGCTTGGCCTTTGAGGGTCTTCTCGTCTGTCTGTAGCCTCATTTCTTGTCAGTCCTTGCCTCCTACCCTATTGTTTCAGTAACATTAGACAGTTTCCCCTACCTCCAGTCTCCCCTCATGCATCTTACTATTTCATGACTTAATGCATTTGTTCATTATCTTCTCTCGTCTTGAAATGCCATTCCCATGTTCCTCACTTTGCTCCACAATAGTTCCTTCAAATGGTCATGCTCAGGCTTTGTCTACCAGGGAAAGCTTTCATTGTTGAGCACAGATTGGAGAAATTCTCTCTGTCGTGGATTGAATTGTGTCCCCCCAACATATGTGTGATAATCTGACTCGGCCAGTGACTCCCATTTTGTGATTTTCTGATGGACTTGTAGCCTGCTGGATGGTTTAAGAATAAACTTGTCTTTGCTAAAGTCACCAACTTGTGGTATTTCTGTGGAAGCTGCTCTCACAGACCAAAACACTCGTCTTTGGGCATCTCCATGGCACCCTAGATCTTCCTTTGCTGACATTTTCTGTTCATTTCTCTGTGTTGAATCTTGAGAGGAGGAATACTATTTTTCATCTTTGTAGCACCAATTTGCCAAACATATATGAAGGTGATCAATAAATTGTACCTGAATTAAACAAAATGCACAAAATCTAGTGTAAAATTTAGAGCACTTAACAATTGAATTCACTTTTTGTATTTTATTTCTTCTCTTTCTTTAGTAACTTGAATCTCAAAGAAATGTAGTCATTTCTTTCAAAATTTTCGTTCTACATTTTTTTCATTCTGTAATTATTTTAATTTCTATTAATAAAAATGAATATGTATTTAAACATAACCAAAGGTTTCTTTGAAGCCCTGGTGGTAGTGGTTAACAGTTTAGCTGCTAAACAAAAGGTCATCTGTTCAAATCTACCAGCTACTGCTTAAAAACACCATAAAGAAGTTCTACACTGCCCTATGGGGTCAATGTAAGTCAGAATTGACTTGACAGCAATGGGTTTAGGATTTTGGAAGTTTTGCTTGAAATAGCACAAACAAGAAGACCAAAGCTTGCATACGAACATGTGAGTATAAGTTGTGGTTATCAAAAGGGATAACACTGTGATAAAGACTTTAATAATCTGAGCCCTCCTAACAGGGAAGAAGACAGAAACCTAGACATTAATTTGAACTTCTGCTCTGTGCCAGACTTTGAGTAGGATCCTTTATCACTGTCCCTGATTCCTCCCAGTGACTCTGTAAGGCTGATACTCCATAGTTGAGACACGATGTGTTTCCAGCTGGGTTCTCTTCAGGGCATCTTCAGGTCTGGTGGTCCCCTGTCAGAATAGGAGTTCAGATCTTTAGAACTGAGTCTGGGTCAGTTTCAGAAGTCTTTCTGATCACTTTTTAAGGAGTGTCATCTGTGAACAACTACAGGGCTTCTGGAGGGGCCGTGTGACTCCACAGAGTTAAAACTTGTTTGTGATTTTAGCCTTTTGTTGAACTCCTCAAAGAATTGATGCTCCCACGTGTAAGGAAGCAACTTTAGGTATCAGGCATGTCGTTACAGTGCTGATATTGACAGCTGCCGACCAAGTTAGATTTTACTCGTGTAGCACCTACTAATTGTCAATATAAATTGCCTTACTTGGTTCTCTCAACAATCTCACTAAATAAGTGTTATTAATATTTTCAGTTTTGCAAATGATGCAAGGTGGGTTAGCAAAATTGCACTGAATTTTATAACTGATAATTTGTGGAATTGATTTAAAATCCTTGGTTTTCTGATTGCATCTTCTACAACAATATTGTTATTAGTAACATTGAAAACTGCACTTGTGTCCTGGGAGTCGTGGCATGGACACACAGGCAAGTAGATCTGTGCAAACAGGCAGATTAGAATGGCCTTTTTTTTTTTTTCCTTTCACTTAAAGGAAATAATTTTTTTTTTCCTAAAAGTGAAATGGTAATTTTAAAACATTCTGATACAGAAGACAGGAGTGTCAAGTTCTTCCTTTCTTTGAACACAGATAGTATATACCTCCCTCTCTCTTTTTTTCCCCTCTTAATTTTGGTTCGTTTCTTGGGGCATATTATTCCTTTTGCTGTCATGTCCCCTACTTTACTCTCGCATTCAAACATCTTTAGTGTGTGTGCTGTGTACATGTGTGTGCTGCATGTGGTTTTTTTAGTTTGTTTTTTAAATTAGCACTCAGGTTACTAAATTATTGGCTACCAATGCTGTTACCTTGGGTATTAGAATAAAAATTGCATCATTTACTGCAGTTCTTAAAATTATAGTGCAACAAACAGCAGAATTCATCAATTCCAATTTTGTTTGATTAATATCTATTTTTAAAAAATGAGGTGAAGGAAAGTGCATGACCTGCTTTGAGTTGGAGCTAGTTAGTGGCAGAGCGAAGAATCAAGTTCAGTCCTCCTGCCTGCAAATCCCAACCTCCACAACGCCCCTTACTGAGTGAAAGAAACTGATGCCCTTCCACACGGTTTGGGTGAAGCTAGGAGGCCAGCAACCTGACCGGGCCTGGGGAAACCATTCCTGAATGGGCTGTGTCCTCCAGCTGCTTCTTTGACATTCTATTCTGCAGTCCCAGGTTCCCAATTAGCATTAATTAGGGAACATAAGAGGAAAGACTGGAGGCCTCCCAGTGCTTCTTGTTCCAGGACTCATGTTGTGGGTAATCTCTGCAGAGAAAATGCTGTTAATTACAGAAGTTGAGGCTGTGCTTCCTGAAGTGGGCACAGTCTCTCTGGGAACCATTCCCTTGCCTCTCCCTCTGGCTCCCCCAGCTCAATTAAACAGCTTGTTTACCTTCTCATTAGCAGACTTGTTTACATTTGACTAAGTTCCCTTGAGTTATTCAAAAGAAATGTTTTACAGGAAGATTTGTTTAGCTGGAAAAGTCTGACTGTCACGTCTTCCTTTGGGAATCTAGTTCCCTACAGTCTATGTGTGGCCGTGACAGTTCAGCAATGGATTCATGGCTTCTTTGCTTGGCCAAGGGGAAATGGTAGCTGAGTCTGGGCTAGCTAAAGCTATACACTTTCCCATAACTTCAGAGATCAGACTGAGAAGGAGAGGTATTTAGACTCATTTTGGATACAGTGATCAAAGATCACCAGTCTCATCTCATGCTGTTCGTCTTTTGAGTAGATGTTCACCTGCTTTCTGAGTGCTCCTGCTGACCCACGCATTGGTACAGCTTTTTAATGCTCACAAAGCACGCACATGTTTTAATAGTGCCCCCTTTGAGGCAAGATGAGATAGGATACATATTATTTCCTATTTTTCTGATGGAGGCACAGTGATTAAAAACACAGCTGCTAACAGAAGGGTTGGTGCTTGAACCCAGCAGCTGCTCTGTTGCGGAAAGTTGTGGCACTTGGCTTCCATGAAGCTCAGAGCCTTAGAAATCCTTTGTGGTGGTTCCACTCTGTCCTAGAGGGTCAGTACAAGCTGGACTCCTTGGTTAAGTTGATTTTTTTTTTCCCCAGTAGAGACCTGAGACTGAAATACCTTACCTTAACAAGAAAAGGATTTCCTTGTACCAAAACGTCCTGTGCCTACTGTACCAGAAAGAAGATTTTTAGCTTTGTCCAGCCTTTCTCAATTAAGAACACGTGAGATGACAATCAAAATTGTCCAATATTTCAGTCCATTCAGATCAACTATCAGTAATTTAACAAAATGCCTGTGTATTTACCACCAGCAACATCAACAGTAATAGCAATTCTTACTATTTACTGATAGTCCAGTACAGTGAGCATATAAAGTTATGCCTGAAATAAAAAACCTGAGGCTTATAAAAGCTATTTGACTAGACCAGAGTCACAACATATTAGTGAATCTAGCATTCATGTTTAGGTGAATGCAGAGGGAAGAGGTCATTTTAGCCGAAGGATTAACATGTGGGACATCCCCCAAAACTAAACCCACTGCCACTGAGGCAATTCCAACTCATAGTGACCCTATAAATAGAGTAGAACAGCTCCACAGAGTTTCCAACTAGTGCCTGACAGATCTCAAGTTCTGACCTTCCGGTTAGCAGCCATAGCACTTAATCACTACACCACCAGGGTTTCTTGTAAGTTATATAAGTGATAATAAATGGGAGATCCAATTATAAATCACAGACTGAGAAAATGTTAGTGCCTCATCACGACCCTGGCTTAATTTTCCAACTGATGGCACCAGAATGTTTTAAAGGGTCCCTCCTTTGTTCCTTGAAGAAAATAGTTCCTGAGTTAGACGTAGGGGAAATGAAAGGCTCAACAGAATGTCGGGATCTCATTTTTCTTCATCCTTTCTGGCTGTTACCATCAGGAGGAGTTTTGAATTACATTATGTCATCATCTAGCATTTGTTTCCTAAACCTCAAATCATATGACTGAGGCTCAAATCTTGTTGACTCTTTTGATGGGGGCATTAGATTGTATTTCCTGATCAGAATGCACACGTGTCTATGTCCACCACAAGTAGTCAGATCTCCTGAAACCATGGATGTTATTTCGTTCTCTACACAAATCCAGCTGTTGTTGTGTAGGCCCAGCAAGTAGCAGAACCAACTCCTTTGCAGTATCAAAGACAACATCCTGGGAATCATCTAATCCCTTATTTTCAAACAAACAATCAGAAGCAAAATACAGAAAGGAGATAACTGTGAAGTAGAAATGGACTGAGATGAGAAGTAGGGATGGGGACTAGAAGCTCTGGCCATGGCCTGTGCATTTTCTTCTTAGCCAGTTGTGTCATCGCTTCCCCTGCTGAGATAATATAGCCCAACCCTCTGATTTTCAGACAAGGAAACCGAGAGTTCGGGAGATTACATAACCCACTCAAGGATGCACAGAATGCTAGTGTGTAAGGCAGGCAGAATTTGGCAGAGACAAAGGCATTGTAGATATCTAGAATATTTTTTATAACACTATTTTTCTAATTCCTGTATAATTGCTCAATAATCAATTTTTACTTTTTTTGTTGTATTAATTTTACACAAGCATGCATAGTTTTAACTTAATTTTTATACTTTCTTTCTAATAGAGCATCACCCCAATTTTTAACATAATGACAAAGAAGTATTATTGAATTTGCAATAAAAATACATGGATTCAAGTCCTTGATCCACTCTAGCTAGCTGGGTGAACTTGGCCAGACTTCCTAGGGCCCACTCTTTCTACAAAATGAGAGACTGAGGGTAGATGAACACTCACATACCTTCCAGCTTAGGGAGTTTTGATTCTATGGCTGCAACTCTTCTTAAAGAAAGCAGGACCTGAACTAGGGTGAGATGATTAGGATCTGAATCTCCAGAATAGTGAGGAGAAAAGTGTTGGTCTAAATCTCTGTTTTATAACACTTTGCTTTATGATTCTTAAGTGACTTCTATGTGACATAAGTTTTCTCATATATAAAAAGATTACGACAACCACTACCCAATCTTACAAGAATTAAAGGAAAGAAAACAAGCAAAGTGACTTACTGTTCCTAACTCTTAAAAAAAACACTGCTATCAAGTTGACTCCAGCGTGTAGCGACCCTATAGGGCTGAGTAGAACCACACCATAAAGTTTCCAGTGAGCACCTGGCAGATGTGAACTATTAACTTTTTGGTTAGCAGACTTAGCACTTAACCACTACGCCACCAGAGTTTCCGTCACTAACCGTTAGGAACAATAAATAATATATACACCCATTGCCACTGTGACTAATTCACACCCAATTTGTTACAGAGTAGAACTGTTTCATAGGGTTGTTTTTGGGTTTTGGTTTTTCTTTTTTGCTACAGTATTTACAGAAGAAGATCACCAATCCTTTCCTCTACAGCACTGCTGAACTTTAGGTTAGTAGTCGAGTGCAAAATATTTTTGTCACTCGGGGACCATTTTCAGTAAATAATAACAATCCTTACTACTCCAGTGACAATGTAGTGTCGTGCTTAGAAAAGTCACTTTAAAGCCTAGCTGCCTGGCTCTACCACATTTGTTCTACCACTTACTTGTGTGACCTTAAGTGTTAAATGGTAATAATAATAGAACGTTTTCAAGAATTACTGTGAGGGTTAGATTATTTTATACACATAAAACATGCTGAACACTGAACACTGTAAGTAAGTCAATATCACTGAACACTTTTCCACATAAATTTCTACAGAGGAAATTGTTTTGGAACATTCCTACTTTCACACATAACCTCATATTTTTCCCACAGGTAGGATCAGTAAATTGCTAAAACTTCAAACCAAGCACTTCCTTTGGACCTGGGTAACCAAAGCCTCCCTACTACCTTCTGTGAATTTTTTTTTTAGTGAAATTTACACTAGTGCATGGATTTCGGGCCTCGATGTTTTGTTACTTTTTCTACCCTTCTCTCCTGTAGTTGCCTCAACTTTCCCTTATAGAGGGGGCGTCCTTGGGGCAACCAAACACTACTTGATGAACAAAGACTTTGATGGCAATCCCAAAGGATTGCTAGCACTTGCTCGGATCACTTTAATCAACACTGTGGAGTCTATATTGTGTGGTGGGTTTCAGGCACCAATAACTCAATTGTGAAGATGCAAAGAGTTCCCTAAGAGCTCCAAATAGCATGTATCTTGCCATTGATTCTTTGGGCAGTGCCTGTGTTCAAGTAGCTCTGGTGATTCAGAGGTTAAAGCACAAAGATACTAACCAACTAGCCTGTGGTTGGAAACCACCAGTCAGTCTATGTTGGAGGGATGTGGCAGTCTGCCGTATCTTTTTATTTTTTTAATGTGTGGAGGTTGGCAGTTTGAATCACCAGCTGCTCCTGTAAACTTTATGATGCAGTTCTACTCATAGTTTCACTATAAGTCAGAATCAGCTTGATGTCAATGAGTTTTCTTGTGTGTGTGTGAAAAATAAATGGGAAGAAATGCATCCATGTGATACACTGAAATAATGCTCAAGGCCAGGTTTTGCTCCATCCATGTTAAATCACGTTTATCATTCTAGAAGGGGAGAAATTACACACACACAGATACATATATATGTCTATATATGCATATATATAAATATACACATATAAACAACAAAACAAAAATACACATAAAAATTAAAATTTGTGTATATTCATATATGTATATATGCATATATACACATATAAATACACACATTGAGACTATACACTTTGCAGCAGCATCAAGGCTAATATTGTAGCATGTATGATATTTATACAGTTTACTATCCAAGTCAAGTCTGAATATTTTAAAGAATGGAATATGACATTAATGATAACTCTCAGCTATGCTGAAACAACAGACATTAGCCAGAACTCTCTTGAGCAAACCAGGATATTTGATTACACCATGTCACTGTATTTTTTTTTGGTAAACATTTTATCATACTTTAAGTGAATATTTACATAGAAAATTAGTTTGCCAATCAGTAATTCATACACAAATTGTTGAATGTCATTGGTTGTAATCCCAGGAATATGTCAGTACACTCTCCCTCCTCACTTTCTCTGTTTTCATTTGTCTGATTTCCCTATCTCCCCTTGCCTTCTTAGCTTTGAGTTTGGAGAAAGGTTGACCTTTTTGTCTTATATATAGCTGGTTGTCATAAGCAGCATATTGTTCATGGGTGCTGCTGTTTATTTTACAGTCTGATCTATTATTTGGGACTCTAATGGCACAGTGGTTAAGAGATCAACGGCTAACCAAAAAACTGGCAGTTCAAATCCACCAGCTTCTCCTTAGAAACCCTATGGACACCTTTACTCTCTCCTATATGGTCACTGTGAGTTGAAATTGACTTGACAGCAATGAGTTATTTTTTGGTTATCTATTGTTTTTCTAAAATGGTACCTCTGGCAGTGTCTTTAGTTTCCAGTTAGGAGATTCTCTCGGGACACTAATCTCAAGGGTTCCTCCAGTCTCTTTTAGACTAGTATATCTGGTCTTCTTTTTTCCTTTTTAACTTTGTTCCAAATTTATTATCTCAATGTGAGTGAAGACTTCTATCGTGGCCCTGTACTGAGTTGTTAGTAGTGGTAGTCAAGCACTATTTAATAGAGCCCTGGTGGCACAGAGTCAAGCATTGGGCTGCCAACCAGCATCCACTGCTTAGAAACCCTGCAGGAAAATTGTACTGTGCCTTACAGGGTTCCAGTGAGTTGAAATTGACTTGATGGCAGTGAGTCTGGGATTTTTTCTTTTGTGGTTCATTAGTCCTTTGGACTGTTTCCTTCAGTTTTTGATTTTCTTCATTCTCCTTTGCTACAAATGGGGAAAGACCAGTAGTCACTTCTTAGATGGCTGCTTGCAAGTTTTTAAGACCCTGGATACTACTCACTGTACTAAGGTGTAGAACACTATCTTTGTGAACTGTACTTTGCCAATTTACCTATATGTTCGAAGAGAGTATCATCCTTAGCCTTGAAGTCTAGTTGTTCAGTCCCAATGTGTAAGTAGTTTCTGTGACTATGCTACCATGTGTTCTAATATATACGAGGTTAAACAATGAAGTCCACGAACTTAATTGTTCTAAGTGCTACATACCTCTTCGATGACTATCACTACAGTCACCTTTGGAGTATTCCCCGTGGGAAGCTATGCGCCAATGCAAGTGCCTAGTCGAGCCATCAACTGTGATCGCCGTTGCCCATGGTGGCATGGTGGCGAGTTCACAAAGTTGACTGTACAACTGTGTGTGAGGAAGTTTTTAGGCAGTAAACAAACAACTGTATTGGAACCACCCCCGCCCCGCCCTTTTCCACTCACCTTATCTGGCCCCCGGTGAAGTTTTTCCTTACACGAAGATAAAGGAAACATTAAAAGGAAGACGTTTTGATGACATTCAGGACATCAAAGGTAATACAACAACAGCTCCGATGGCCATTCCAGATAAAGAGTTCCAAAAGTGCGTTAAAGAGTAGGTTAAGCACTGGTGCTGGTGCGTAGCTTCCCAAAGGGAGTACTTGGAAAGTGCCCTTAGTGATTGATACTCAGCAATGAGGTATGTAGCAGTTTTTCTAGGATGAGTTGGCAAACTTCATTGTCAGACTCGTAAGTGTATGCACGTAGCATTACAAATATGTCTGTAGAAATATCCACAACCCTAACTGTGGGAGTACTCCACTATGACCTCCCTCACCTAATTAGCATACATACTTATTTATGTATCTATTCACAAGCTATTGTTTACTAGTGCCATTGCAGGATTATATACAACATTTACTATAGTTGAATTTTATTTTTCATTTGTCTCCAAGTCTGCCTTTGCTTTGCTCGTGTTCTGACTTTCCTCATACTGTCTATCGCCTGATTTTTCGCCAGAATTAACACTTGTCTTCTACCTCACTCTCACTCCCATTCCTGGTAAGCATTAAAGAATATTTCTTTTCCTGTGTAAACCTTAGTCTTGCCTTCTTATAATAGTGGTCTCGTGTATTATCTGTCCTTTTGTGATTGGCTTTTTTTCACTTAGTGTAATAGCCTCCACATTCAGCCATGTTGTGAGATGTTTTGTTGATTCATCACTATTCATAATTGTTTCATATTACTTTTATACCACAGTTTGTTTACTCGCTCATTTGTGGATGAACACTTAAACATTAGTTTCTATCTTTTTACTGTTGTGAATAATGCTGTGTTAGGCATGGGCGTTGGTTTATCTATCTGTATTAATTATACCTCTCATTTCTCTACGATTTATACCTAGGAGTGAGTTTCCTGGATTGTATGATAATTTTATTTCTAGATTTTTTTTAAGAAGCATCATAGCACAGTGGTCAAAGGCTTGGCTGCTAACCAAAAGTCTGGCAGTTCAAATCTACCAGCAGCCCCTTGGAAAACTTGTGGGATATTTCTACACTCTCTTATAAGGTTGGTATGTTGCCATGAGTCAGAATCAAACTGACAGCAATGGGTTGAATCATTTTCAATAGTTGTTGTTCCATTTTTATCACCCACCAGCAGGGTATGAATTCTAGTTGCTCCTGAGCCTCATTAGCATTTATTGCCAAAGTGAGATGTACTTTTAATTCATATCTCCGTAGTGAGCAACAACTGCTGGCATCTTTTCAAGTGTCTGTTAACTGCCTGAATGTCTTCTGTGGTGAACTGTATGTTCATATCCTTTGCCCATTTTTAAATTTGTTTGTCTTTGTGTTGTTGGAGTGTTGAACTTTTCTATAGATTTTAGAGATTAGACCTTTGTTGGATATTTTATAGCCAAAAAATTTTCCCCACTGTGTAGGTTTTCTTTTTAGATTTCTGGTGAAGTCTTTTGATGAGTCTAACTGTTTAATTTTTAGGACACTCTAGTGATCTAGTTTATCTCTTACTGTTTGTACATTTTTGATTATGTTTGGTATCCTATTTATGCCATATATTAGGGCCCCTGGCACTCTCCCAAGTTTTTCTTCCACAAGCTTTTTGTTTGAGGTTTTACATTTAGGTCTTTGACTCGTTTTAAGTTAGTTTTCATCTATGTGTGAGATATGGATTTCTCTGAAAATGCATATCCAGTTTTGCCAGCAACACTTATTGAAGAGATTTTCTCTTCTACATTTAATGGTCTTCCACTCATTGTCAAAGATCAGTTGTCCATAGGTGAATGGATTTACTTCTGGGTCAATTCTGTTCCGTTTATCTATGTGCCTGAGGTTCTACCAGTACCATACTCTTTTAACTATTGTGGTTGTATAGCAGGTTCTGAGATCAGACAGTGCAAGGACCCCTATTTTGTCCTTCATCAACAATGTTTTGCTTATCTGGGGTCTTTTTCCATTCTATGGAAAGTTGGTAATAAATTTTATATCTCAGTAAAGACTATTGCCATAATTTGAATTAGGATTGGATTGTATTTGTAGATCACTTTTGGTAGCATTGACATTTTCACATTGTTAACTCTTCCTGTTCATGACATGTATTTTTTAAATTGAAATTTTTGTTTCATTAGATAATATCTATTTTTATCAAGTCGTCTCTGACTCATGATGATACTATGTGTATCAGGCTAGAACTGCACTCCATAGCATTTTAATTGACTGATATTCACAAGTAGATTTTCAGGCCTTTCTTTCCTGGTTGCTCTGGGTGGACCTCCAACTTTTTGGTTTGCAGCTAACACCTTTGTTTTACGAAAATTACAACATTCTTTAGAAAAGGTACACATAGAAGAGTGTTTCCTTGACTCCCAGCCCCATCTGCCTCTTATTTCCCCATACTAGCCCCCACCTTCCACCTCTTCCATAGGAAACAACTTTCATTACTATTTTGTATAATCTTGTATTTTTTTTTATGAAAAAAAAGATAAAGAAATATGAATATCCTGTGTGCCTTTTCAATTTTTTGGGGTGTCATTGCAAAAAGAGCCTTCTTGTTTTGATAAACAGCTTCATGGTATTGCGTGTTTAATTAGTTATCAGTGAAAGGGTTGGTTGCCTTCAGTCTTTTGCTATTACAAAGAGAGCTACAATGAATAACTTTGTTTCACTTAACTGCATATACATACCTGTAAGATGTGTTCTTAAAAGTGGGATTGCTACCTCATAAAACAAATAAAGCATGTAACTTGCATAAGCATTGGTACATTTTCTTCAAATAGATTACACTGTCTTGTACTCCAGTGGCCAATATATGAAAATGTCTGTTTCTTTGCAGCATCCCCAACAATGTACATTTTTAAACATCTAGGTCCTTTTCTGGAAAGTATCTCTGTGTTACTTAAAGTTATATGTACTTTCTTGCAAGATAACGTGAACGTCTTTTCACATGTTTAAGTGTCCCTATGGAGCAAAAAGTTTGTGCTTGGCTATTAATTGAAAGGTTGGCAGTTCAAACTCACCAGTGTCACTGTGAAATAAAGGTCTGGAGAGCCTCTGTTAAGATTAAAGCCAAGAAAATCCTACGGGAAGTTCTATTCTATAATAAATGGGTAACCATTACTGGGAATTAACTTGATAGCAATATGTTTGGTTTGCATTTCGTGATTTTTAAGTTCTTGTTTTGGAGTCTCCCTCATGCCAAATTAAGCATCTTGAAAAGGACTATGCTTTGTGTATTTCATTTTCCTTAATATAAGGCACTGGAAATAGAAGGTGTTCAATAAATATAGTCTCTGCATGAATAACATAATTACACCTATTCCTCACTTACTGACATGTTTGGGTTCCAAAGATAGGTGGTTTTGAAAAATTGTAGTTACACAAAAATTGAGGACAATCACATCAGGCCACAAAATGAAGGATGACTATGTCAGATTACAAATAGACAGTGATTGCATCAGTACATCACTGGCAAGCTACTGAGAATTATGGCCTGCCCATGTGGACACATAATCCCAGCCATTAGAGCTAGTGTTACTCTCACCTTGCACCTCAGATATTTATGGCTAGTGAGAAAATATATGGTTAATGAGAAAAATAGTTGGATAGTAGGTTTTTACTACTACTGCAAATGCAAAATGTCAAATAATGAGCTAACTGATGAGTGAGGAGTAAGATCCTTTCTCATGCTCTTTTAGCTACATGTGATGTAACCTTTTCTTATCTTTGGATTGTATATTCTTTTTTCCTTCAAAAATATTATTATACATAAATACAGTGACAATATACAGTACTTAGATGAATAAGAATTAATAACCACTACAGAAATTATTTAAAACAGTCATCTCTTCTAATCATTTCCCACAAATGCAGGCTTTGTCAAATATTACCAATCATATGAAATGTTGGTACATTGAAATTTTGCTTTCTTCTCATAACAGCAGGGATTCTTAGCTGTCGCTCTTGTTAAGTCACAGATAACTTGATGGAGACATTGGGCCTTGCTTTCTTCATTTTGGCCACTCCTAATTCAGAATACATATTAAGTGAGCACTGTTGCCTGGTAGGGGTTGATATGAAAAGAAAAACAATTTCATTAGCTAGGCAAATATTTCACTTTAGATTCTGCAACATTTATTTTTCTTATTCATGCTACTTATAACTCTATTCATCCTCCCTCAGTCTTACAGAATGTTTAATCTTCAGTGTATCTTTTGCATTGATTTCAGTTTTTGTAGAAGTTGCTTATAAATAAGTAACAGTATCACACTGATTGCTTTCTGAAGACAAGAACACGGTTGTTGTAATATGACTTCATTTAACACCAACCCAGTTCAACATGAAATTGGCCTGTTCCAAAGTATGTAACAAGACTGTATTAGACTATGTCCTATAAAATCCACAAATGTGGCTGATTACGGGGGATATTTTTGTGTTTAGGATGGTGAGTAATGTAGTTATTCTGTGAAATGGTATTTGCAATTGTACATTCTCAAGGAAAGTCAGGTGTTTCAGACGAAGTAGAATCTACACTTAAGGCTAGAAAAGACTCAATAGGAACCTCTAATTGTCCAGACATCTAAGATATTTTTACTCAAAGAGGCACTCTTCTAACTCTGAGCTCACAGTATATTCTAAAATAGAAATGTCATAACTAAACATCATCCTTACTGGTTGTTTAAACAGCTCTCTTACATCATTACATCATCTGTCAGTGATTTGTGTGTTGCCTTGATGCTGAAAGTTATGGCCTGATATTTCAAACAGCAGCAGGATCAACTGAAGTGGACAGGTCGTAGTGGAGCCTCCAGGCTAAGGCAGCCTGGCTAACACAGACTAGGAAGAAGGGCCTGCTGGTCTACTTCTGAAAGAATTGGTCAGTGAAAACCTTATCAACAGAAGCAGAACATTGTCTCATAGAGTGTCAGGAGATGAACTCCTCAGGTTGGAAGGCTCTCAAAGTAAAACTAGGTAAGAGCTATTTCATTAAAATAGACTGGAATGACATGGAAACTCTGGTGGCATTAAGTGCTACGTCTGCTAACCAAAAGATCAGCAGTTCAAATCCAGGCATTCCTTAGAAATTCTACAGAGCAGTTCTCCTCTGTCTTATGGGGTGACTATGAGTCAGCATTGATTTGATGGGTTTTTTTGTTTGTTTTAGTTTTTTTTAATGACATGGGTAGAGGAAAGCTGCTTTCAGTGTTTTCATTTGCTGCTTGTGGCATGACTCAAAATGAGAAGAAACAGCTTCTAACATTCATTAATAACTGTAACATGGAAAGCACAAAGTATGAATCTAGGAAAACTAGAAGTTGATAAATTGAAATAGAAAGCATAAATATCAGTGTCCTAAGTATTAGTGAGCGTAAACAGACTCAGACTGGCAATGGCTATTTTGAAATGGGCAGTCCTGTAGTCTACTATGGCAAGAATGATAAACTGAAGAGGAATGACATGGCATTCAGCATCAAAAAGAACATTTGAAGATCTATTTTGAAGTGTGGAGCCCTGATTGTACAGTGGTAAGAGCTACAGCTGCTAATTAAAAAAAAGAAAGGTTGACAGTTCAAACCCATCACCTGCTTCTTAAAAACCCAATGGGCCACTTCTACTATGTTATATAGAGTTTCTATTAGTCAGAATTGACTCAACAGCAACGAGCTTATTCTGAAGGACAATGTTGCTGGTGACAATATTGATATGCCTACAAGAAAACCACTTAATACAACCACTATTCAAATTTGTACACCAAACACTAAGACTAATGGAGAAATTGAATAGTATCACCAACTTCTGCAGTCTGGAATTGATCAAACATATAATGAAGTGTCCTGATAATGGTGACAGGAATGAGAAAATAGGAAACAAAGAAGAAAGATCTGTAGTTGAAAAATATGGCTTTGGAGACAGAAATGGTTCTGAAGATTGCATGATAGAATCTCAAAGGGGAAAAATTTATTCCTTTAAAATACCATTTTTTAAATAACATAAATGAGGACTATACACATGGATGTCACTGAATGCAATACATAGAAATCAACTCAGACATATCAGAACAAGGCAAGGTGTCGACTGTGGAACAGTGTAAAAACCAAACCAAAACCCATTGATGTCAAGTAAGTCTCGACTCACAGCATTCCAATAGGTCAGAGTAAAACTGTCCCTTAGAGCTTCCAAGGAGCAACTGGTGGATCTGAACTTCTGACCTTTTGGTTAACAGCTGTAGCACTTAACCAGAGCACCACTAGGATTTCCCTCAATGTAAAGAGAACAAAAATCCTCACAACTGGACTGATAAGCAACGTGATGATAAACAGAGAAAAGACTGAAGCTGCCAAGGATTTTTATTTTGTTCCACAAGCAACATTCATGGAAACAGCAGTCAAGAAATCAAAGTGTTGCACTGAGCAAATCTGCTGCAAGAGACTTCTTTCCAGTGTTAAAAAGTATTAAAAAGTAAAAATATCACTTTAAAGACTAAAGTGTTCCTGACCGAAGCCATAGTATTTTCAATTGCCTGTATGCGTGTGAAAGCTGGGCAATGAATAAGGGAGGCTGAAAAAGAACTAACATCTTCGTATTATGATGTTGGCAAAGAGTGTTGAATATACCATGCACTGCCAGAAGAAACTTTTGGTGGCACAGTGATTAAGAGTACAGCTGCTAACCAAAAGCCTGTGGGGCAGTCCTACTCTGTCCTATAGGGTTGCTATGAGTTATAACTGACTGGAAGGCAAAAAGTCTGGATTTGGGGGTTTTGCCAGAAGAATGAACAAATCTGTCTTGGAAGAAGTATAGCCACAATGCTCCTTATCGGCAAGGATAGTGAGACTTCTCACATACTTTGAACATGACATCAGGAAGGATCAACTCCTGAAGAAGAATGTTATGTCTGGTGGAACAGAGGGTCAGTGAGAAAGAGGAAATCCCTTAATGAGATGGATTGACGCAGTGGCTGCAACAAGTGCGCAAACAATGAAAAGACTGAGGATGGTGCGGGACCAGACAGTATTTGGTTCTGTTGTATATGATGAGTCTTTGAGTTGAAACTGACTCAATGTCACCTAATACCAATATTGAGAAGATCCCACAGAAAGAATTTACAAGGTGATCTGATGATATTCAATGGTTATTCCTAAATTTATGAGGTTTTTGTACAAATATTCATAGTCAATTTAATTTTGCTTTTATCTTGTCCTCTAATTCTTATTTCTGAGAACTAAACCACAATTGCATCTTCAAATAACACAAACCAATTACCTTCCAATGAATTAACACTTTCAATCTATTATGTGATACCTGTATTGATCCAGTCCTTGCTTATATAAAGTGCTGATTCAAATTCAGGATTCATATACTGACTATGGTTTTTATGCAGATGATTCTTGTAGTGATGGAAATGAGGGCAATGACGGAAATCGGGTGTTGTATCAATATCATGTTTAAATAATGGTGGTGGTACTGTAAATAATGCTAACAATGCTGGAGGTGGTGGTTTAGAATAGTGCATGAACTATAGCAGGTATCTGTAACAGTTGAATCATGAACAAATGACAAGTAATAGTGGTGGTTGTGATTGTTATGGAGACAGATGTAGACAATCAAAGTAGGAGTGGTGGTGCTACAGATTATTTCCATTTGGTGGTAAGGTTAACAGTGAAAAAAAAATTAATGACTTACTCATCCTGTGGTGTTATGGATTGACTAGTCCCCCTCCCTCCAAACGTGTCAATTTTGCTAGGTCATAACTCTCTGTATTCTATGATTGTCTACCATGTTGCCATCTCATGAGATTTCCCTGTGTGTTGTAAATCCTAACAGTATAACATAATAAATTGGATTAGTGGCAGTTGTATTGATGAAATCTATGAGATTAGATAATGTCTTTAACCAATCTGTCTTGAAATACAAAAGAAGCCAGCAGACAGATGTGAGGACCTCATATTACCAAGAAAGAAGTACTAGGAGAAGAGTACATCCTTTGGGCCTGAGATTTCTGCATACAGCTCAACAAAACAGGTTGCAGAGTTGGGAAAAGTGAGCTACACTTCCCTATGCACAGTTTCCTGCCCCAAGAGTAACCTCTTCTGAGAGCCTCAGCAGGCAGCCCCAGAGAATACAAAGCAAGAAGCCCTGGGAGGCCAGACTCCTAGGAGTGTAAGGTATAAGTCAGGAAAAGTTTTAAGAGTATAAAGGGCAGTGAGGAGAAAGATACAAGTCCTCATATTATCAAAATCAATCCAGTAATGGGGAGAGATGGGGCGGTAGAGGTGAGAGTTGTTAAAGATGCAAACTAAGAGAAAGTTCTGACGCTTTCCTTAGTGAGGCTTATTAGACCATGGGAAGTAAAGTCTAGGAGCAATGATGCTAACACTCTTGTCATTAGTAGTTTTCAGTGAGTATACAAGATGATAAACTATTTTTTCTGTAAGAGACTTACAAAATTTATATTTAAACTTTCTTCATTTTAGAAAATAAGAAATTGGGATTAGGTGAAGAGAATTTTCTCTGTGCATCACCACTTACTGGCAAAGCAAGTATACAAAGCCAAATCTGTGACTTCATATAAAATTTCTTCTTTTTTTACTACAAGGTTTCTAGATCAATTCCTAGGAAGAAAAGGGGAGCTATGGCCTCACTGGTATTCTCTTGGAAAATTCCTGGTTCATATGTTCTTCAGTGAGCATCTTTTAAAAGGTATAGTGTATCCACTTGGTAAGTTATCATTAGGTACTGTGGACTTAAGCTTTCAGAGATTGTTTTTAGTGTTCACACATTCATTTATTTTCCCATCTCTTCTTCTTCCAGTCCTTAAAAGAAAAAATTATGAATTTGAAAGGGGCTTCCTGAATAAAGTCTTAACAGTTACTTTTTAGGGAAAATTTTTTTTCTCCCTGACAACAAATATTGCTGGTTATTTTATCACTGGAAATTATAGGAAATAGAGTGATAGGAATTTTCCGTCTCTCCTGTTTCCTGATGCTGGAGAAGAGTCTATGTCTGAGTCTATGGATTCCAATATCAGGGGTTAAAAAAAAAAAAAAAAAAACAGGTTTAAACAAGAGAAGCAGGAGCCTTACTTTCTAGTTCTGGCTCAGTCACCAGTTGACCGTACCTTACGAGGCCATCTGTGCTTTCTGATCTTCAGTTTCTCTACTGCAAAGTGAGGAGTGTTGGATAGATAATATCTTAGTTTCATTCAGGTGCTTATATTCTACATTCCTGACACTAATAACACTTCCTGAATCCAAGGAGAAACCTTCATTACTAATCCTCTGTCCTTGCCCCTCAGTCCTGGGAATGATGAAACATGTCAACCACACTTGGACCCAAGGTTTCATCCTTGTTGGTTTCACTATGACTGCAACTCTACGGCCTCTTACCTTCATAGGGATTCTAGGTATCTACTTCTTCACCCTGGCTGGGAATCTGTTCATCATTGTCCTTATTCAAACAGATCCTGGGCTGTCCACACCCATGTACTTCTTCATCAGTGTCCTCTCCTTTTTGGAGCTCTGGTATGTCAGCACTAGTGTGCTCACGCTGCTACATACCTTGCTCCATGGACAGTCACCCATTTCGTGTGCTCTGTGCTTCATCCAGCTGTATGTTTTCCACTCCTTGGGCATGACTGAGTGCTGCCTGCTGGGTGTCATGGCTCTGGACCGCTACCTTGCCATCTGTCTCCCACTTCACTACCATGCACTCATGAGCAGACTGGTACAGTTATGGCTAGCAGGGGCCTCTTGGGTGGCTGGCTTCTCAGCAGCACTTGTGCCTGCCGGTCTCACAGCCACACTTCCTTTCTGCTTGAAGGAGGTAGCTCATTACTTTTGTGACTTGGCACCACTAATGAGATTGGCATGTGTAGACACAGGCTGGCATGCTCAGCTCCATGGGACAGTGATTGGTTTGGCCACTGGGTGCAACTTTGTGCTCATTTTGGGACTCTATGGGGGCATCCTGAAAGCTGTGCTGAAGCTGCCCTCAGCTTCCAGTCGTGCCAAGGCCTTCTCTACCTGTTCTTCCCATGTGACTGTAGTAGCTCTGTTCTATGGTTCTGCCTTCACGGTGTATGTGGGTTTACCTGGGAGCCAACCTGAGGGTACAGACAAGTTTCTTGCCTTGGTGTATGCCCTTATTACCCCTTTGCTCAATCCCATCATCTATACCCTTCGAAACAAGGAGGTGAAGGAGTCTGTGAAGAGGGTCACTGATAGGATCAGAACTATTTTGAAGGGACTCTGATGATCTCAATTGTCATAATCCAAGGTTTTGGTAACCATTAAAATCAGCTTGTTAGTCAACCATCTGGTGAGAGTCAAAGCAAACACCGGTAAACAATCAATCAGATTATTGATCAACAATGCCGCAAACATCCACTGAAGAGGATATAGTTATGGGTTGATCAAAATTGGGAATATACAGCGAGAAAAGGAGATCTGGTCTCTGATTCTCCCCCAAACTAATGGAAGACAAGCACCACAAAGGAGGAAGAACATAAAATACTAAACACAGTGCAAAGAGGTTAGCTAAACACGTGTCCCTGGGTGGTGTAAACAATTAATGTGGTAACTGATAACTGGAAGACTTGAGTCCACCCAGAGGTGTTTCAGAAGAAAGGCCTGATGCTCTACCTTTGAAAAATTAGTCATTGAAAATCCTTTAAAATATAGTTCTACTCTGATACACATAGGATTGCCTCAAGTAGGAGTCGACTCAATAGCAGCTGGTTTGGTTTTGTTTGCATATCTTAAAGAGACAGCACACTAATGAGAAAATGGAGACTAACTGTGATAGCTAAGATTGAGTGTCAACTTGGTTGGGCCATGATTCTCAGTGTTTCTGTAGTTGTATCATGTAATTACTTCCCTGTTACAATCTGATATGTGATCACTCCCATAATAGAATCTGTTGAGTGGTGCTGGAGGGAACAGGGCTTGTGATAGCTCACCTCCCCATTGGCCTTCATCTCTCCACCTTCTGCCATCTACTTTCTTCTTTCCTGACCACATTGCCAAGGCTGTTGGCCTGTTCTAGATCCAGCAGATGCCTCTTGTTGAGCCTCCAGTTCTTGGGACTCGACATAGCAGCTTACCAGTCTATGTCGGGATTTGTCAACTTTCACAGATTTTGTGGAGGAGCCCTGTCTCTGACCTGCTGACCTTGGATTTTTCAGCTTCTGAGGCTGTGTGAATTGGGAAACGCCTTTATCCTGATCCAGGACATGGGACATTTCAGCCTCTAATCCTTAAAACACTTATTGTCTCATGGGATAAGAGCAGGTAATTGAGGTGTGGTTGTTGTCTGGTGATGTCTCTTCCAATGTCATGGAATACACTTTAGAAACTATCTGAGCCCTCGTTAAACAAACAAAAAACTATCAAAAGAAAAGTTCTGCAATTCTTGTATATAAAGCACACACATACAAAGTAAAAAATAGGTGGAAATAGAAAGTAGAAATGGGATCTTGAAGTGCTGATCACTCCTTATCCTTTCTTTTCCCCCTCAGCCCCAAACCATTTCCTCTACTGAATAGAATTTAAAAATTACTGACCAAGTTCAGTCACCATATTTTTATGATGAGTAACCTGAGTGCGAAAGGCCTGCAAAAGGATGAACAGATAACTAATGGCAAGGATAGAATGTAAGCTTTGAGACTAGATGACTGCGTGAGTCTTGAACGCAGTCTTTTATTCCCTTCAAACTCTCTTACTGCTAAAAAATCAAATCAACTATTGTGTATGTGTACTCCATGCCAGAATTGATGGCATCTGGTGGTAAATATAATTTTTCATTTAAATTTCATATTATCCCTTTGAAAAAGGAGGAATCAACCTAATACTGAGACAACGAAAACAGAAATAATTCTGCATAGTAAAGAGACAGGGATTCAAGCCCTACATCTACTCCAGCTGGTTGGGGGACCTTGACAAGATTTCTTCAGTCTCATTCTCTCTGTCAGTAAAAAGATAATGCAGGGAGAGGGTGAATACTCACAATTCTCCCAACCCAGGGAGTTTTGATTTTATGATTTCAATACTTCTAAAGAAAGCAGGATGAGAACTAGGTCCAGATGGGTAGAAAAAGGTGCTAGTCTAAATCATACTTTTACAATTTTTTTTTTTTTGTCTACATGATACTAGACAAAAAACATAACCTCTCACTGACCTCAGTTTTCTGCTCTCTATAGAAGGAGACAATAATTTTCTACAACAAAGTCATCTAAGGATTAAGTGAAATTAAAGACGCCAAGTGTTGAATAAATAAATTAGCTTTAATATTCCAAAAGAAATGCCATGTAATGATTAGAACATGGACTCTGAAGCCTGACTACCTGGGTTCAAACATTAACTCTACCATTTACTTGCAATACCCATAACTTTCCTGTGTCAGTTTCCTCATCTATAGACAGAAAATAAACTACAATGAATCTTTCTTCAGAGAATATTTGTAAGTTAAATTAGTGTGTGCACATAAAGCATGTAGAATGATAAGAACCATAAGAATTTAATCACTATTGCTTCAAGTTTGTCACATAATATTCTCCAGTGGGGATTTTGGCCTTGAGAATGCTTGCTTTTATGTATATATATTTTATGTCTGCTATGAGTGGGTGTGATAGAACTAGTAACACTTCAATGAATGCAGAATATCCATTTGATATAGATGCCCAAAGTCATCCTTCCATGTCCTCAGAAGTAATCTCTGCTTCCATGAAGTGTCTGTTTGTTCTCTAGATACATTACTCCATTCTACTAGCCTGCTAAGTCTATTGCTTTTGAGCTCCTATCTTTTCCTTCCCCTGAGCTTCACTTTGTGTAAACTGGTTTTCTTAAAATAGTTGTCATGGGCAAAACAAAAATATACTTCCTGTAAGTGGTAGCACAAGAGAATGCTTAGAAATGGCTTGCCTTTGCAATGGCTGTGGCCATATTATTATTTAATAACACCGTGGGCCACTTTGGGAAACCCTGGTGGTGTAGTGGGTTAAGTGCTATGTCTGCTAACTAAAAAGTCATCAGTTCAAATCCATCAGGGGCTCCTTGGAAACTCTATGGGGCAGTTCTACTCTGACCTCTAGGGTCAGTATGAGTTGGACCCAACTCTACAGCAGTGTTCTTTTTTTTTTTTTTGGTGGCCCACTTTCACTATGAGACCTATACTATGCAATGGGACTTAGGAGCTTACATTCCTGTTGGGGAGACATGAAAATAGTTATCTAACAGCAAAAGGCAACGTGTATTTCACCACTGATTTCTAGTACAGTGCCTGACATTCATTTATTTATGAATAAATTAATGAACAAGTGAGTGACTGAACCCCTTGAGTGAGCACTTCCAGCACCACATCCATTTGTTGAAACATCTCAATTGATATTCCATCAATGCCTGGAGCCATGATTTTTGCCAATGCTTTCAATGCAGCTTCAACGTCTTCCTTCAGTACCAGGATCCTGATCATATAGTACTTCTTGAAGTGGTTGAATGCCCACTACTTCTTTCTGGTATAATGATTCTCTGTATTCCTTCCATTTTCTTTTGATGTTTCCTGAGTTGCTTAGTTTTTCCATGTAGAATCCTACACTACTGCAGCTTGAAGCTTGAATTTTTTCCTCAGTTTTTCAGCTTGAGAAATGGAAAACTTGCTTTTCTCTGTTTTGTATCTCCATCTCTTTACACATCATTATAATGCTTTACTTTGTGTTCTTGAACCGCCCTTTGAAATTTATGTTCAGTTCTCTTACTTCATTATATCTTCTTTTTGCCTTAGCTACTTGATGTCTGAGAGCAAGCTTCAGAGTGTCTTCTGACATCTAATTTGGTCTTTTCTTTCCTTCCTGTCTTTTTAATGACCTCTTCTGATGGATGATGGCTTTGATGTCATTCTACAACTCATCTGCTCTTCAGTCATTAGGGTTCAACACATCAAATCTGTTCATGAATTGGTCTATAAACTCAGGTGGAATATATTCAACGTCTTTGGCTTTCATGGACTATTCTAATTTTCTTCAGTTTTAGTTTGAACTTGCATATGAATAGTCGATGATCTGTGTTGCAGTCTGCACATGGTCTTGTTATGACTGCTGATATAGAGCTTTTCCATCATCTCTTTCCACAGATGTAGTCAATTTGATTGCTTTGTTTTCTGTCTGAAAAGGTTCATGTGTATAGCTGCTATTTATGTTGATGAGAAAAGGATATTTGCAACGAAGTCTTTAGTCTTAGAAAATTCTACCGTGTGATCTCCAGCATCATTTCTATCACTCAGACCATGTTTTCCAACCATTGATGCCTCTTCTTTATTTTCAACTTTTGAATTCCAAATCACTGGTAATTATCAATGCATCCTGATTGCATGTTCTATCCATTTTAGACTGCAGAAGCTGGTAAAAAATCTTCAGTTTCCTTATCTTTGGCCTTAGTGGTTGGTGCGTAAATTTGAATAATAGTCATAGTAACTGGCCTTCCTTGTAGACATATGGATATTATCCTATCACTGACAGCACCGTGCTTCAGGACAGATCTTGAAATGTTCATTGTGACGATAACACAGTACTATTGCTCTTCAATTTTTCATTCTCAGCATAGTAGACCATATGATTGTTTAATTCAAAATGGCTGATATCAGGCCATTTTAGTTCCATAATCCCCAAGATAGTGACTACCAGGGGATATAATGAAAATAAACTATATATATATATATATTAATTCTCATTTTATATGTATATATAATGAGAATAAGTCCCAGGTAGTAACCACAAAGCAGATATAGTCAGAATAAGCCAGCACTGAAACACAGCATCATCAGACCATACACTCTGTACAATCTTGAGGCTGATATTCTACTGCTTTAAGTGTTCATACACCTTGATATCCCAAGCCAAATAAAACCGAAAGCAAAAGAAGTTACTACTAGTAACTACCTTACTGTATCAAGTATAAACTGGAGTTATTCTGAGCTAACAAGGACGTATGATAATATTATATCACCTGCTATGGTATTTATTTATTTACTTTAAATGGTTTATTTGCTTTATCAAATAACATATCTACATCTACAGTTTTCAATAGTTAAGCCAGCCAGCCAAGTGCCATCAAGTCGGATAGTTAAATCAATCTAAAAAGATTTATATAGAAAGCCTTGATGCAGCTGCCCAACCCATCTCGTTTCTGCTTCTCACTCCCACTTCCTGAGTGTTTAGAGAGCATCTTTATTCAAATCCAAGAAAATTTAAATATTCTTATAATCTCTAGTTATTAGATGTAAGCCGCTTTACTACGTGCTTTGTTCTATTCTTGCTTTCTTTTAGCTGATCTTAGAGACTTTTCACTGAGGAGAATGACTTCTTGTTTATAAAAAGAAACAGTTGTGTAATATTCGACTGTGTTTTCAACTGAAACAAACAAACAAAACTGGTCACTGTGGAACTTATTCTGACTCACAGTAACCCCTTATGTTTCAACATAGAACTGTGCTCTAGGGGGTTTTCAAAGGCTGCGATCTTCAAAAAGTGGATCACTCGGTCTTTCTTCTGAGGTGCCTCTGGTGTATTCACACCTTTTAATTAGGAGTCAGACATTTTTCCATTTTCTTCACTCAGAAACTCTGTGTAATTTGACAAATCCCATATTGAGAAGGACTCTTGCATTCCTTTCAGTTTGGGCTGAAAACCGAAGGGCAGTGAGTAACCTTACGTAAACACCGTTTCATGTATGTGCTTGCAAATTCCTTGAAAGTAAATTCCCAGGTCATGGTGCAGATTACCATGAATTTGGGTAGAAATTGCTAAATATTCCTCAAAAGAGATTATGCCATTTAATTCTCCCATTATCAACGAATGTAACTGTGTTTCTCCACAGCAACTTCAATAAAATGTATTTCTAAACTTTTGAAGCTGTGTAAATATGAACGTCGAGAAGCCATACCTCATTTTAACTTCAAGTTGCAGATTTGTCTTACCTTGTATAGGACTCCTTATGTTTAAAAAACCTGTTCTAAAACTAACTGGCTTTGGGGGGGATCCCTGTCTTCCTGACTCTACAGCAAACATTTTAAGGGAAAGGACTATGTTTTATGCGTCTCTTTTTCCCTAGTTTCTAGTGTAAGGCCTAGGGGATAAAAAATATTTAATAAATGTATGCAGTAAATGAATAAGTGATAATGTTCTCTGTTAAGTTACTTTAGGTGTATTATTGACACCATTTTTTTCTTAACCTTTAAATCACATATTTTTGAGCACTGAATTACTTGTAAATACAACCGCATTAAAATGTTTCAGTGAGCAAAATTTTAAAATCACTTATAATCCTATCACTTTAAATCAATAGGTCACTCATTTTAATTTCTTTTTTCCTTAATTTTATTTTTTTATTAATTACAGTAAAAGAATAAAATTTCTAACATCTATCAATTATCTATGATAAACCCTCAGTCACTCACCCACTCATGCAGCCGACACAGTCATTTTCTTCTGTAGATAATTCTCTTGTTAAGTCCTTATAACAGGGAACTCATTACACTGATTGATTTCACTCAGCATGCTCTCTTCCAAATGAGACCTTGTTATGAGATGTTTTCTAAAATTTTCATTGTTTTTTATCATAGTATAGTGTTCCAATGAGTATGTGTACCACAGTTTGTTTATCCATTCATCTGTTGATGGGTGTCGGGGTTGATTTCATCTTTTTGCTATTGTGGCTTGTGCTGCAACAAACGTTCATGTACATGTGTCTGTTCATGTGACAACCTTTTTTTTCTGAAGGATAAATTCCAAGCAGTGGAATTACAGGATCAGATGTTATATCTGTGTCCAGCTTTTTAAGGAGGCACTATATTGTTTTCCGAAGAGGAAAACAATTAATTAATTTCTAATTTACATGTGCATTTTCAAATACTTGCAATATTATTGTGAAGTTTTAAAGTTTGAATTTTAGTTTTTCACTTAAATTTATGAATTTCACTTAAGCTTTTAATATAACTGTTTTTAGACATTACCGTTCCCCCTAAATCATGAATTACATGTTAAGGGTGTTAGGTCTTATTTGTTTCTCTTGCTCCCATTTCTGGAGTGAGAAATTACTAAATAAAAACTCTTCTAAAATATGATGACATGAGAAGAATAAAATCAACTTCCTGTGCTAGGCAAACCATATACTTGCAACCCCTGAACTTTTACCTTCCTTATTGCTGTTTTTAAGCAACAAACTCCTTTACTCTTCATCTGTATAGAATGGAAATCTTTTAGTATATAGTTCTACACTGAGTCAACACTTGCCTGGCAACTGATTCTAGGTAGTATCTATGAGTCCTATGCTCAAGTATTTATGTAACACTGAGAGTCTTCTGAAGGATGGCACATGATCCTCATAATCTGTTCTGTTAACGGCAACTCACTGCTATACAGTTGGACACTACAGAAATGAAGGAAGTCTCTGTCTTAGTTTGTCCTGATTTCCGATTCTGAAAAATCAAAGTACACTTGGATTTGTAAATTATTCAAATGTTTACTTTGAATATGTAAATACTTTTATTCTATAATTTATTAGCATTCCATACATAGTAAGGGTGTCCTATTTTTGACAGCTCGTGGCAGCCATATTTGGGAAGCTATAGCCACCGTATTTATCACTTTTTTGGATTGGTCTTGACAAATAGCCATGAAAAGTTCCACAGTTCCACAACATGTAGAAAGTATTAAAGTTTACTATCAAACATTCTGTCCATTATGTGAAATTTACAATGTGTATATTCATTCCACCAAGAGATCAATTTGATGTTTGATCAATAAAATGGAGACAACTAAGGCTGTTGCCAATCAGACAACACCTGTGTGTCAGTGAAACACCGGTTTCAATGGAAACATCACTACCATTCATCAGAGTGTACATCAGAATCTACCCAGTAAATTTCTTGCAGAACCCAAGAAATAGACCTTTCGTAGACCACAATTGGGTGGAATTTGCAATCTGGACTTGAAGCTTTACCCTTACAAAATTGTTTTAACTCAAGACCTGAAGTTCAATGACCACATACTGCACCATACATTTGCTAACTTGGCTCTGGAGCAATTGGAATTTGACCCTGCTTTTGGCCCACTTTTGGATGAGCATTTTTGTTAACAAATAAAACTGTCTCATTTGGAGACACTGAGAATTTAATGGAGATTCAAGATATCCACTTCATCCCCAAACATTACAATTCAGTGTAGATTTTTGTCCAGTGGAATTATAGGCCCTTATATTTTCCAAGATGAATGAGGAGATGCTGTGACTGTGAAAGACATCAGGCTATGATAACTGATTAGTTTGGCCCCATTTGGAAGGTGCTACTGCAGCCATTTACCCAAAGTTTGTTTCCATACATGACACCATTAAATGTACTTCAAAATTAGAAAACAATTAAAACTGTATCATTTACACAACTTTGTTTGATTCACATACAAAGAGGACACCTTTGTTGGAAGACCCTCTACATGCTCACAATGTTCAACTGAGGTCAGAGCTCAAATAATAATTTCAGGACTTTGATGAAGATATTGAAGATACAGGTAGAGATAAGAGTGATCATGGAAAAGTGTCCATGCATTATAGAGTACCCTGAGTAAAAAGAATGGTGCTGATGTGTAAGTAATGACAATGGAGGCTTAGAACTGTGTACCACATGTATAGGAGCTTGGATGGCACAAGTGGTTTATTTCCAGCTGCTAACCTGAAAGTTGGTAATTAGAACCCACCCATTGAATCTATGGAAAAAGGAGAAAAAAATCCATTGTTGTCAAGTTGACTGTAACTCATAGTAACCTTATAGCACCCCATAAGAGAAAGCGTTACAGGGTTTCCAAAGAGGGGCTAGTGGATATGAATGACCAACGTTTGGTTAGCAGCCAAGCTCTTAACCATCATGCCATCAGGGCTCCATAGAAGACAGCTTGTTCAGTAAACAGTGATTGATCATGGACATAGTGAAAGTAGAGGTGGTGGTGACAGTAATAATAGTGGAGATGCTCAGCCTGGACAGAAATGCTGGTAGTCCTATGTTGCTTGTGCTCACATAGTGGTGAGGTTGGTAGCAATTAGAGTGAGAAGCTGAAGGAGAAATCCCCTTATAAGGAGAAGTTTTAAGAAACTGAAACTCATCGCCAGGTGCCAAAAGTGTTATTCTCTGTGTATGCACAAGGACATGTAAGATAGATCTTCTCTAACTGTGGAAACTATATGGGAATTGTAAATACTCTATGGATCCAAAAGAAGAAATACCTCTGGGATTGGATTTCAGAGCCTAACAATGAAGCTTGCAGAGCTGAGAGAAGTCGTTTGAGAAATAGTGATGATCTACTTCACTTTCCTGTGCTTAAATTCATGCCTTAGATGAAACACTATTGAGAGCTAGTTACACCAGGCAGCCCTAGGGAATAGACAGTAAGGAAGCTCTGGAAGGGTAGCATTTCCAGGAGAATGAAATATAAGTAGGAAAGTGTCTTGAGAGAAGAAAGGACTTCAAGAGGAAAGCTGCAAGTTCTAATAGCATCAAAACAGACAGGTAATAGGCAGGGATGGTGAAGTAGAAATGAGAGTAGTTGAAGGCCTGTCAGAATGTGGGAGAAAAACTCTTGACCACCTGCCCCTAATCCTACCTGATAAAGACTTCATAGTTTCATAGACCACCAGGGCTTTAAGTGGCATAAAACATCTATTTAAATTTTTTAGAGAAGAGGGATTGGAAGAGAGAAGTGGCCCACCCTAGTGTCCATTGAAAGTTAGTGGCAGAGCAAGTTTATCAAGCTAGCTCCTAAAGCAAATGATCCTTCTTCCACATTGCAGGTCATCTAAACTAAGACCATTGGGGCTTGACCTTACCACGTTTTCCCATTTGGAACTCCTGGTGCATGTCTCCTTTAGGAACCTTTCCTTAATATGTCCACTGTTCACCGGCTGATTCTTTTTCTGGCTCTACTGTTCTGAAGGTTGAGGAACTATAAACAAAGGAGTCATATTTTTCCCCATCTTTTCCTCTTTTAGTCCTTAATGAAAAAATTCCTGAACTCCAAGGAGGCTCCTGAAAGAGCCTCACTGGTAAGTTCTTAGAAAGGATGTGTCTTCTTCACCACAGCACAGTACAGCTGATAGCTGGATACAAAGCAGATGCTGAAAAGAGTTGCAGGGCATTTAATCAAGCCTATTATAGAAGAGATTACTATGGGAATTTCCCTATTTCTACTTCTTGCTGGTGAGGTATGTAGGCAAGACTATCAGGGCCTGTGACTCTGGTGCTACCTCTGTACAATAAGAAAAGCTATGGCTTGGAAATCAGGGAACCTAGAATCCACTCCAACTTTCTCAGCAACAGATTGTGACACAGAGCAAATCACTTCTTCCTTCTGGTCTTCAGCTCCCTTTTTACACAGTAAGAGGAATTGATTTGATAATGTATAAGATACTTTTGAGGTCATGTGTTCTATGCCTTTTCTCTTAGAAAATTTCTCAACTCAAGAAGCCTAAAGTAGTTAACATAGGGTGACTATGAATCAGAATTGACACAGCGGCAGTGTGTTGGGTTTTTTGGTTTAAAGGAGTTAATTTTCTGTCTTCACTCCTTGTTCCTAGGAATGATCAATCACGTCAACATCACTTGGATCCAGAATTTCATTATTTCTGGTTTCACGACTACTGGGATTCTACAACCTCTTGCTTTCTTGGGAACCTTGTGCATCTATCTCCTCACCCTAGCAGGGAACCTGTTTATCATTGTCCTGGTTCAAGCGGATTCTGGGCTGTCCTCACCCATGTACTTCTTCATCAGTGTCCTCTCCTTTTTAGACCTCTGGTATGTCAGCACCACAGTGTGCACGCTGTTGCATACCTTGCTCCATGGACGTTCACCTATCTCATCTGCTTTGTGCTACATCCAGCTGTATGTGTTCCACTCCCTGGGCATGACTGAGTGCTACTTGTTGACTGTGATGGCACTGGACCGCTATCTTGCTATCTGCCACCCACTCCACTACCATGCAATCATGAGCAGACACGTACAATTATGGCTAGCAGGGGCCACTTGGGTAGCTGGTTTCTCATCAGCACTTGTGCCTGCCAGTCTCACAGCCACTCTTCCCTTCTGCTTGAATGAAGTGGCCCATTACTTTTGTGACCTGGCACCACTAATGAGACTGGCATGTGTGGACACAGGCTGGCATGCTCGGGTCCACATCGTGGTGATTGGACTGATAAATGCATGCAATCTGGTACTCATTTTGGGACTCTATGGGGGCATCCTGAGAGCTGTGTTGAAGCTACCCTCAATTGCCAGTCGTACCAAAGCCTTCTCCACCTGTTCCTCTCACATGACAGTAGTGACCCTCTTCTTTGGCTCTGCCTTCACTGTCTATGTGGGGCCACCTGGGATTCAGGCTAAGGGCACGGACAAGTTTATTGCCTTGATGTATGCACTTTTTACTCCCTTCCTCAACCCCATTATATATACTCTTCGTAACAAGGAGGTAAAAGTGGCTGTGAGAAGAGTCATTCAGAGAATTAGGGCTGTGTTAAAGTGACTCTGAAGATTTATGGGTTCAGAGACCATTTACTTAATCACTGAAAAAAATAAGTTCAGTAGTCAGTCAACTAATCAAATATAATGATATCTAATAAGTAATTTCCCAGACATACTGTGTACGCCAACTAAAATGATCAGAGTCTTGGATTTGGCCAAATTAGGCAATGCAAAATGAGGAGGATATTATTTTTGAACCAATTTGTCTAAAATGGGAGAAGGAACACAAAATAAAGTATAACAAAAAATTAAGGGTGTGAGTAAAAATTTTCAGGTAGACTTAGAACTTAAAGAGCTCTATTGAGAGATTTGGGAAGAAGAGAAGTGGCTTTAGGAGCTGTGGTTAAGATAAAAAAAAAACCTGGTTCCTGTCTCATAGAGGTGGGCATGTAAATTTATGTACATTTTCACTTAGCCATAATAAAAAAAAAAGATAAAAAAAACCTATAGATTGAAAAAAAAGTAATAAATTAACTTGGGGAAAAAAGAATTGCTCGAGTAAATGTTCATATGTGAATTAGTGAGCAATGGGAGTTATAAAAATGGACATATAGAAAGTAGAAATCATTTCTGTTCTCAAAGACATTACATTCTGTGTTAAGGAGTCATTTCCCTCCCTTCCTCCCTCTCTCTCTTTCTCTCACGTACACACGCACGCGTGTGCACACACACACACACACACACACACACACACACACACAGCAACAGCAGCTGCAGATAATATGGAGTAACACCCAGAAATAAACTCTTCCATTTTACTGTATGTGTATCTGCAATAGTGTGAGGCCATGAAAACTGGTGAAGGGAGTGCACGGATTTGCAGGGAAAAACAAAAGCAAATCTCACAGACATTTATTCTGACATCAGTTTATTCAGCCTTAGACTTTGAAATCCTAATAACCTAGGTACTCAGTTTCAACTTCTCTGCAGCTTCTCTTCAAATCAGTCATAGAAATGTAGTGTCAACCAAGGACATTCGTTGCTTCAGGCTCAAATGGTCACAGTTCTCCTGAAAATATGAAAAAAACTCACTTGAAAACTCTCTCTCCTGGGCAGCATTTTTTCGCCGTTTTTTTTTTGTTGTTGTTGTTGTTGTTTTTCAGTTTTTTTTAATGCTAAACTTCTGGGTCTCTTGTTTTTAGATAATAATGTTCAAAGACTTTCTAAGCATGAATGATTTACTATTCAGTTTTAACTTGTTTTACTGGGAGAAAATTTGGCATGAGGTAAAACACAATAGTATTGACTTCCTTCCCCTTTCAGTCTCCTGACTGGGAACACACAATGTTCTGAAATCCCTAGTTGTCTGTTGGTGAATGATTTATCAGTGCTGAGGCTTTTCTATTGCTGTGTAGCTGCAGGTACTTTTCCCCTGATAATTTCGACCAGACTTGGACTATACTGTTTGCTCTGAAATTTAGTGGCTTGGAATTGACTTGGCAGCACTGGGGTTGGTTTCTTTTTCTTTTTTTGCAAGTAATGGTTTAATTCTTTATTTTATTTTATTTTTTATTATGACTGAGTGAAAATGTACATTCCCGTATAAATTGATATGCCCATCTACATGCAGCTTCCACTGCTCTCTGTGCCCAGTGACAGCACACTATTCTTCTCTACTCCATATATGTCTCATCCTCCCAATAGTCTCCTTTCCCCTCCTCTCCACCCACTCTCCTTCCTCCAGCCAGAGGTCAGCAGGATGATATCCTATAGATGCATAGAACCATCAAGTGCATCCAATATCTGGTCACTCTGCATCGCCAAGTCCAATCCATTCATGTTCAAAGAGTGGACCTTCGTTATGATTGCTAAGAGGGCTTTCTGCACCCCACATCGGTTGAGTGGCACCTGGGGTCTTAAAAGCTGCCAAGCTGCCACCTGAGGGCACAGCAAATGGTCCCAACTCAGCAGGAACGGATGATCACCAAGGACCAAAATGACATCGGGTAAAGACAACCCAGAAGAGAGAGAGACCTACATGAGTGGGTGCCTATATAGACTTGGTTTCTTTTTAAGCAGAGGCTCTGCTGGCATAGTGGTTAAGAGCTTAACAGTTAACCAAAAAAGGTCAGTAATTCAAATCCACTAGCCGTTCCTTGGAAACCCTACGGGGCAGGTCTACTCTGTCCTTACAGGGTCACTATAAGACAGAATCAACTAAATGGCACACAACAACAGGTAAAGGAAACCTATTTTAATATGACTAAATCATGAAAATTACTTTGTAGGATTAAAAATCCACATTAGCAGAAATCCAATCTTTGATTCTTTCCCTCCCCAAGCCAAAATGATTTTTCTTTGTGACAAGAAATAGTTAAGGTGGACTATAATGGTAAGATCAATTAGGCTAGGTTCAAGTTTCAGACTAAGCCAACACAGAAGTTTTAAAAATTTATCTTGAGTAAATACTACTTGCAATTCAATGGATGCCCCCAGGAAGTAATTGAGTCATGAACTTCTGAATTAGGCAGGGCCTAAAAATTTATCTGGTCAAAACCCGTTTGTCTTATAAAAGATAGATCGGAAGGTCTAAGGCTACATGGCAAAGTGGCAAATTGAAAACACGCTGGGAATAGAATAGTATAGTGGGTTTTTAACTCCTCACCTAAATCCTTTCTGCTATACCGTGGGACTCGCAGTGTTCATTGTTTTCCTGAAACAATGCACCCCCTCATGCTGTGTGTGTGTGTGTGTGTGTGTGTGTGTGTGTGTAGTAAAAGCACTAACTTGCAGAAGTAGGCAGGAATCTGCATTCAACAAGTCATAGGCTTCCTCTATCGGTCTGTTTTACACCTAGAGTAATTCACATACCTGTAAAGAACATGGCCTGCTATGGGGTATTACAAGACTGTACTGGTCAACTTTTCTGCTCTGGACTTCTTGCCATCTTCTAACTGCCTATCTCTCTACTTGCATTTCTAGAAGTAGGACTAGGCTTCATACTTCGCAGAACCATTCCAAGATCACTTACATAAACATACTATTTTGTACTTAAATATTTTGTATCCATTTTCTCATGAAATCTCCATTTCAAGAAATGGGTGCATGTCTTTCCAAAATCCACTAGTTGGTAAAAAGTCTGAACTCAATCCAAATTTTTTAACTTACCACGCAAGAGGAAAAAAGAACAGCATTTTGAAAACCAAAGAGGATCTGATCTTACTGAGCCTTTACCTTAACTAAAATTTCTGTCAAGTGTGTATTTTTCAGTCTATATGAAACCCAGGCATCAGACCATAAAATGACCATATGAGCTTTCAATTAGGTTACCTCTAGCTGAAATGAATTTTCACTTAAATGTGAACTAGAAAGAGAAAATCCTTTTTAAACATGATATTTATCAACCCAGATTTATTTATCTGAGCCTACAAAGTCCTTTTGGAAAAGTATTTTGTCATCTACAGGTATAGAGTTGCAAAAATTACACCAACATTTTGAGAATAATTTCCTTTGACCCACTTAGTGAACAAAGCTTTTTGATTCTTCGTCAAATATGGGGGCATGGATTAGTTGTGCAATAAATAAAACAAACAAATGTATCCATTGCTCTTGAGCCAATTATGATGACAGTGACCTTGCAGAACAAAGTTGAACTTCCCTATAGGATTTCCAAAGAGTAACTGAAGGATTTGATCTGTTGGCTTTGGTTAGCAGCTGGACTCTTAACAACTGTGCCAGCATGGCTCCTATGTAATACATAAGGCTTATAAAATCACTTGGAATTACTTTAGGGAAACCTTACTCATACAGAATTTTTCTTTTTTTTAATGAGAATATGCATCCCAGATCTACTATATTAGGGAAGTTGAGAGTGGGAGCTAGCAATCTGTAATTTAACATGCCTTCTAGATGATTCAAAAGCAAGCTAAAATTTGAAAACCTCTGATCTAGTCTGGTTTCTGAGCTTGGAAGGAGGAATTAGGCATGAGTAATCTGGCCACTTCCTCTGCAGTTCTCAGCCATCCTGCTGAGGATGTGTGTTCTGCTCTGCTATTCACTTTGCTGTAGAAGGAACTTGCCTCACTGAGGAAGTCTGTGGCTTTCGGTGCTGCTTGATAAAACCTTCCCATGAGTAGTTAATATATCAGGCATGTAAATCACAAATAAGGGCATAAAGTCTTTGAGGACAATAATTAACAAGATCTACTTACTGAAAGTGTATGGAATATAGACTTGTTCCAAGCACGTGTAGAATTAAACAAATGCTAGGCCATAAAACGAGCCTCAAAACAGTTAAGAGAGTTACTATATAGCACATAATTTCTAATCATGATTTAATTAAACTAGAAGTAAATAATTATATGATAAGATTATAATGTCTATAGGGGGAGAAGAAAGTTGCTGTTGAGCTGATTCTGACTCATGGTAACTTTATGTGTTACAGAGTAGAACTGGGCTCCATAAGGCTTTCTTGATTGTAATTTTTTTTAATACTTAATTGTGCTTTAAGTGAAAGTTTACAATCTAAATCAATTTATCATACAAAAATTTGCACACACATTGCTATGTAAAAAATATGGAACACTTCATGAATTTGTGTGCCACCTTTGCACAAGTGCCATACTACTCTTACCCATATCATTCCAATTTTAGAATATGTGCTGCTAAGTGAGCACTTGTGGAAGCAGTTTACCAGGCCTTTCTTCTGTGGTGGCTGTGGATGGAACAGAACCACCAATTTTTAGTTGAGTGTGAACCATTTGTGATTCCCAGGAACGTTTAAAATGTTCATATAATAGATATTAAAATAAAACACTTCTAAAGCTACTAAAACACTCATAAGCAATTTATGAGACTAACAGTAAATTATAAAGATAATATTGATTTGTTTTTAAATCTGAGCAATAATAAATATCATAATTACAAAACTTTTGAGATAAACCTAAACTAATTGTTAGATAAATTCATAATCTTAAATGTTTACATTATAGACAAAGAAATACACAATATTAACTACTTAAGCAACCAAATTAGGAAATTAGAAAAATTGTAACAGAGGAAAAACAAAAAAAATAGAAGAAAAAAAATAACTATAGAAGCAGATTTTTATTTGATTTATAAATCAGAAAGCTGGGTCTTGGAAGAAAAGTTCATAAAATAATAAAAAAATTTGGCAAGATTAATAAAGAATAAAGAGAGAGAAAAATTGGGAATGAGCAACTGATACAACAGCAAGTGCAGCAAAGTTTAAAACAATAAAAGAATGTTATTAGTGCCTACTCATTAAAAGGAAACTTTAGTGGCATCACAGTTAAGTGCTATGGCTGCTAACCAGAAAGCTGGCAATTGGAATGATTCAGTGGCAGTGGGTTTGGATTTTTTGTTCATTAAAATGTTAAATAAGCTAGAGTCATTTTCAGAAAATTGAAAATCTCTACTACCAATTTCATAAGCAATAGAAAATCAAAATTGTATTGAATTAGAAGTTAAAAATACTTCTGGAAAGTAAAAATCAAGCCCAGATAGTTTAACAGGTGATTTCCACCAAATACTGAGGAAAATAATAATTCTTAAACTCTTCAGAGAACAGAAACACTGGAAAATCAATACAATAATAAAGTTTAACTAGTCATCCTAACACAGATTCTGAAGTAAATAAGAAATGTACAATGAAAAAAGAATTAGAGGCAAATCTCACTTATTAACATAAATGCAACTTCCCCACCCCAACCCACAACACTGTACTCCTATATTAAGGCCACCAAAGCTTATAAAGTGTTAATAATGAGTTTGGTTTTTCTCAGGAACACAAAGTAGGTTTCATATTTGAAAACTGAGTAACGTTATTTACCACAATTAACAAAACAAATGGAAAAATCATGATTATCCCATTTGATGCAGAAATAAACATTTGATGTACATTTCAAATATTCAAAAAGCATTACTAATTTAAAAAAATAAAGAACGGTAAAATCAAATCTACAAATAACAAAAAGCTTTTTTAATCTTATTATTGGGCATTCTTTAAAAACATGTAACAAACCTGGTAGTGAAGTGTGAAAAGCTTTCCCATAAGGACATAAATGAAGCAAGATTAATAGCTAATAAAATTTCTAGTCATCATTGCTTGAGACACTGCCTAGTGTAGCAAATAAGAAAATAGTAGTCTAAAGCTGCAAAGAAAAAAAAAGTCCGAAATTATTTGTAGATGATATTCTAATTTATGTTGGAACATAAATAAAACTTTAGATAAATTATTAGAATTAATACAGCAATTGACAAGTTTACTAGATATGATTCATTGGAAAAGAAAGTAAATTGTATGTACGTAAAAATTAAACACATAATTAAAGAATAAGATTTATTATAGCAGCAAAATATATGTTAAATACCTAGCTAAGGATGTTGAAGTCTTTCTTTTCACTATGAATACATCTCTGTTGATGGTCATTATACAAGCCCAATATAAGTACTGGCATAGTGAGTAGCCCCTACTTGTCCGTCAGTGAAGGCTTGCTTATCACTGTGATGCTGGAAGCTATGACACTGGCATTTAGGTACAAGCAGCGTTAACCATGGTAGACAAGTTTCAGCTGAGCTTCCAGACTAAGACAGACTAGAAAGAAGGACCCAACAGTTCACTTCCAAAAGGAATTTGCTAGGGAAAACCTTACAAATAGCAGCTTAACTCTGTCAGATATGGTGCTGGAAAGTGAGACCCCCCAGGCTGGAAGGCACCCAGAAGATGACTGGGGACAAGCTGCCTCCTCAAAGTGGAGTTGACCTTAGTGAGGTGGATGAAGTAAGGCCTCCAGGATCTTTGTTTGCTGATATGGCATGACTCAAAATGAGGAGAAACAGCTGCAAACATCTATTAATAACCACAAGTATGAATCTAGGAAAACTGAGGATTGTCAAGAATGAAATGGAACACGTAAACATTGACATCTTAGGCATTAGCAAGCTGAAATGGACCAGTATGGGCTATTTTGAATCCAACAATCATATGGTTTAACAAGCTTCAAAGGAAACTTTCAAGAGGGACAGTGTTGCATTCATCATCAGAAGGAACAATTCAAGATGAGTCCTGAAGTGCAGTGCTGTCAGTGATAGGATAATAACCATGCACCTACAAGGAAGACCAATTAATACCACTACTATTCAAATTCACACATGAGCCACTAAGGCCAAAGAGGAAAAGGTTGAAGATTTTTACCAGCTTCTGCAGTCTGAAATTGATCTAACCTGCAATCAGGATGCGTTGGTAATTACTGGTGACTGGAATGTAAAAGTTGGAAACAAAGAAGAAACATCAGTAGTGGGGAAATACAGCCTTAGTGATAGAAATAATGTCAGAGATCACCTGACAGAATTTTGCAAGACTGATGACTTTTTCATTGCTAATATCTTTTCTAACAACACAAAAGGTGACTGTACACATGGACCTCACTAGATGGAACACACAGGAACCAAATTGACTACGTCTGTGGAAAAAGATGAAGGAAAAACTCCATATCAGCAGTCAGAACAAGACCAGGTGCTGACTGTGGCACAGATCATCAATTACTCCCATATGAATTCGAATTGAAACTGAAGAAAATTAGAACAAATCCAAGAGAGCAAAGCATGACCTTGAGGATATCTCTCCTGGGTTTAAAGCCCATCTCAAGAACAGGTGTGATGTGTTGATCACTAATAACTGAAGACCAGATAAACTGTGGAATGACATCAAAGACATCATCCATGAAGAGAGCTAGAGGTCATTAAAAAGACAAGAAAGAAAGAAAAGACCCAATTGGATGTCAAAAGAGATTCTGAAACTTGCTCTCAAACATCAAGCAGCTACTGCAAAAGGAAGGAATGGTGAAGTAAAAGACCTAAACAGAAGATTTCAGACAGCAGTCTGAGACCAAAGAAAGTATTACAATGACATGTACAAAGAGTGGAAAAGGAAAACCAGAAGGGAAGAACACGTTCTGTATTTCTCAAGCTGAAGAACTGAAGAAAAACGTCAAGCCTCAAGTTGCAATAGTGAAGGATTCTACAGAGAAACTATTAGATGACTCAGAGAGCATAAAAGAGGGTGGCAGGAATACACAGAGACATAATACCAGAAAGAACTAATCGATGTTCAGCCATTTGAAGAGGTAGCACGTGATCAGTAACCAATGGTACTGAAGGAAGAAGCCAAAGTTGCACTGAAGGCATTGGCAAAAAACAAGGCTCCAGGAATTGATGGAATATCAGTGTGATGTTTCAACAAACAGATGCAGTGCTGGAAGTGCTCACTCATCTATGCCAAGAAATTTGGGGGACAGCTACCTGGCCAACTGACTTGAAGAGATCCATAGTTTTGCACGTTCCAAAGAACGGTGATCCAACCAAATGCGGAAATTACTGAACAGTAGCATTGATATCACATGCAAGTAAAATATTGCTCTAGATCATTCAAAAGCAGCTGCAACAGTATATTGACAAGGAACTCCCAGAAATTCAAGCTGGATTCCGAAGAGGGTGTGGAATCACGGATATCATTGCTGCTGTCAGATGGTTCTGGGCTGAAAATGAAGAATATCAGCAAGATGTTTACCTGTGTTTCATTGACTATGCAAAAGTATTTGACTGTGTAGATTGTACTAAATTATGGCTACCGTTGTGGAGAACAGGAATTCCAGAACACCTAATTCTGCTCTTAAGGAATCTGTATATGGATCAAGAGGCAGTCGTGTGTGAACACAACAAGGGGACACCGCATGGTTTAAAGTCAGGAAACGTGCACATCAGGGTTGTATCCTTTCACCGTACACTTTTAAACTGTATGCTGAGCAAATAATCTGAGCAGCTAGACTCTATGAAGACAAACAAGGCATCAGGTTTGGAGGATATCTCATTAATAACTTGTGTTACACAGATGACACTACCTTACTTGCTGGAAGTGAAAAAGATTTGAGATACTTACTGATGAAGATCAAGGACCACAGCCTTCAGTATGGATTGCACTTCAACATCAGGAAAACAAAAATCCTCACAACTGGACCAGTAGGCAACATTGTCGTAAGTGGAGAAAGGAATGAGGTTGTCAAGGATTTCATTTTATTTGGGTCCACAATCAATGCCCGTGGAAGCAGAAGTCAAGAAATCAAGACATATTGCATTGGGAAAATTTGCTACAGAGGATCTCTTTAAAGTATTGAGAAGATGTCACCTTCACATCTTTACCGTGCCTGACCCAAGCCATGGTATTTTCAGTGGCATCATATGCATGCAAAAGCTATACAATGAACAAAGAAGACAGAAGAAGAATTGACACCTTTGAATTGTGGTGTTGGAGAAGAATGTTGAATGCACCATGGACACCGAAAAGAACAAACAGACCTGTTGTGGAAGAAGTACAGCCAGAGTGCTTCTTGGAAGCAAAGATGGCAAGACTGTGTCTTATACACTTTCAACATGTTGTCAGGAAGGATCACTCACTGGAGAAGGACATCACTCCTGGTACAGTGGAGGGTCAGAGAAAAAGAGGAAGACCCTTGATGAGATGGCTTGACACAGTGGCTGCAACAGTGGACTCATACATAAAAATGATTGTGTACATGGTACAAAACTGGGCAGTGTTTTGTTCTGTTGTTCATTGGGTTGCTATGAGTTGGAACCGACACGACAGCACCTCACAAGAACAAGACTGTAGTGGTTAAGAGCTATGGCTACCAGCCAAAAAGTCAGCAATTCAAAGTGACAAGGTACTCCTTGAAACCCCCCCCCGGGGGGGGGCAGTTCTACTCTGTCTTATAAGAATCAATTAGACAGCAGCAGGTTTGATTTTTGGCACATAAGTTGTTTGAGAGAACGAAGTCATGAATAGAGAAATCCATATTAGAAAAATGTTTATTCTTCCTGAGTTAAACAATTGGTAAAATCAAAAATTCCAAGAGCAGTGTTCACAGAATTTTTAAAAACATGTTATTGTGCTTTAATTGGAAGTTCACAGTCCAAGTCAATCTGGCATCTAAAACTCCACACCCATACCTCTATGCAATTCTAGCTGCTCTCCACTCACCCCTTGACAGCGCGCTCCTCCTTTCCACCCTGTACTTCCCATATTTATTTAACCAATTCCTGTCCCCTCTTCCCCACCTCCCATTTGTCTCTAGAAGGAGTTGCTCCACCAGCCTCAACTATATATTTAAGTCAAGAAGCACACACTTCACCAGCATCGCTCTGTCTCACAGTCCAGTCCAGTCCTTGGAGAGTTGGCTTGGGTACTGGTTTCAGCTCTGGGCTAGCAGAGAGCCCAGGGGCCATGTGCTCAGGGGATCCTGCAGAATGTCAGACCATCAGGTCTGGTCTTTCAATAGAGTTCTAGATCTACACCCCATTTTCCTCTTGCTACCTCAGGGACTCTACATTGTTTTAATTGTCAGGGCAGTCATTGGTGTTGGCCAAGCATCATCCCCTTCTGGTTAGGTGCTGACGTAGTCTCCCAATCACACGGCCCCTTCTGCTTCCTGGGCTCGTATTTTCCTCATTGCTTTAATGTTCTTCATTCTCCTCTGCTCCAAGTTGTTTGGGTCCAACTGCTCCTTAGATGGCAGCTTACTAGATTTTAGGAACCCAGGTGCCATTCATCAAAACAGGATGCAGAACAGATGAGTGTGTGTCTACATAGACTTGGGACCAGAAGAACTGGATGGTGCCTAGCCACCACCAGTGATAGCCACGATGGAGCTCACTAAGTTGAGTCTCACTGGCAACACAAGAATAAAAAGGAGTGCACCCTGAGATCTCCACTAAAAGACCGTAATTGATGGTCCAGCAGCTTTGGGGTTCCCCTGGGAGCATGGCCCCTGGCCCTGATGCTGCCCTTGCCCATAAATCATAACGAAAGTCCACTCTTCAGACATGAATGGATTGGACTTGGCCATGCAGAGTGACCATATATTGGATGCACTTTGTGGTTCTGTGTATCTATAGCATATCATCCTGCTGACCTCTGGCTTGAGGAAGTAGAGTGGGTGGAGAGGAGGGGAAAGGAGATTGTTGGGAGGATGAGACATGTATGGAACAGAGAGGAATAGTGTGCTGTCACCCAGCAGGGAGAGCAGTGGAAGCTGCATATAGGTGGGCATGTAAATTTACATGGGAATGTACATTTTCACTCAGTCATAAAAATAATAAAAAAAGAAACAAACTAAGTAATGCCAATTGACCTACATGTCCTCTGACACCATGGTCCTCAGAGCCCTGCCCCTGCTACTCTGATCTTCAAAACATTGGGTTGCATTTAGGAAACTTCTTAGCTTTTGGTGTAGTCCAACAATGTTAATCTCTTTTCTACTTCCTGTTGTTATTTCCTTCACTTAACCCGATTCTTGTCTTCTATCTAATCTGTGAATACACCTCTCCCTCCCTCCCTTCTCTTGTAACCATCAAAGATTTTCTTCTATCCTTAAACTTTTTCTTCAGTCCTGATAATAGTGGTCTCATACAGTGTTTTTCTTTTTGTGACAGTCTAATTTCACTCAGCACGATGTCTTCCAGATGACTCCATGTTATCAGATGTTCTTTAACATTGCATTGTATTCCATTGTGTGATTATACTATAGTTTGTTCATCCATTCTTCTGTTGACAGGCATCTAGGTTGATTCTCTTTTTGCTGTTGTGGACAGTGCTGTCAACAAATGTTGATGTGCATGTATCTGTTCATATGACATCTTTTATTTCTCTAGGATGTAGTCCAACCAGTGATATTGCTGGATCACATGGTATTTTTATTTCCAGCTTTTTAAGAAGGCCCCAAATCAATTTCCAAAGTATTTGTACCATTTTACGTTCCCACCAGCAGTGTAGAAGAGTTCCAGTCTCTCCACAGCCTCTCTATCATTTACTGGTTTGTGTTTTTGGATTAATGCCAGTCTTGTTGGGGTGAGATGGTATCTCACTGTAGTTTTGATTTGGATTTCTCTAATGACTAATGATCCTGAGCATTTCCTTGTGTGTCTGTTAGCCATCTGGATGCCTTCCTTGGTAAAGTGGCTGTTGGTGTCCTTTGTCCATTGTTTAATTTAGTTTATATGTCTTTTTCTTGTTGAGGTTTTGAAGTACATGTAGATTATGGAGATTAGACTCTAATCAGATTTGCAGCTGCCAAAACTTTATTGCCAGTTGGAAGGCAGTCTTTTTACTCTTTTGGTGACGTCTTTAGACAAGCACAAGTGTTTGAATTTTAGCAGTTACCATTTATCTATTTTCTCTTCTGGTCTTTTTGCATTATTAGTAATGTTTTGTAGTCTGTTTATGCCGTGTACTAGGAATCCCAGCATTGTGCCTACTTTTACTTCCATGATGTTTATTGTTTTAGACTTTATATTTAGGCCTTTGATGCATTTTGAGTTACTTTTTGTACATGTTATGAGATATGAGTCTTGCTTCATTCTTTTGTAGATGGATAGCTAGTTTTAGCAACATCTTTTGTTGAAGAGACTGTTTTTTCCTCTATTCACAGACTTTGGGCCTTAGTCAAATATCAGCTGCTCATAGGAGGATGGTGCTGTGTCTGGTTACTCTATTCTGTTTCATTAGTCTATGTATCTGTTTTTGTACCAGTATCAGGCTGATTTGATTACCCTGGTAGTGTAATAGGTTCTAAAGTCAGATAGCATGAAGCCTCCTACATTTGTTCTTCTTTTTCAGGAATGCTTTACTTACCCAGGGCTTCTTCTTTTTCCATATGAAGTTGGTAATTTGTTTCTCCATCTCATTAAAAAATGCCATTTAAATTTGTATTGGGATTGCATTCTATGTATAGATTATTTTGGGTACAACAGACATTTTTACAATGTTGAGTCTTCCCATCCATGAGCAACGTAGGTTTCTCCACTTGTGTAGGTCTTTTCTGGTTTCTTGTAGTAGAGTCTTGTAATTTTCCTTGTATTGGTCTTTTAGAACTCCTATTAGATTTATTCCTAAGTATGAATTTCTTTATTGCATCCTTGACTTCTCCTATTACCCAGAAGTTTTTGAGCAGGATGTTGTTCCATTTCCACGTGTTTGATTTTTCCTTTGTTTTTTCTGCTTCTGATTTTTATTTTTGTGGGTTTATGTTCTGAGAAGATACTTTGCAGTATTTTGATGCCCTGGATTTTGTTAAGACTTGCGTTATGGCCTAATGATGCCGGAGTTTACTTGAGATATTTAGAAACTCCATCACTGGGTACGCAAATATTTAATATAGTTATGTCCTCCTGATATGTTGAACCTTTTAGAAATGCATAGTGACCTTCCTTGTCCACTGTGGTGGATTTTACTTTAAAGTCTATTTTGTTTGAAATTAATATTCACTCCTGTTCTTTTTTGAATATTGTTAGCTTGGTACATATTTTTTCACCCTTTGAGTTTCAGTTTGTTTGTACCATTAAGTCTAAGGTATGTCTCTCATAAGTAGCACATAGATGGATTGTTCTTTTTCATCCATGCTGGTATTCTTCATCTCTTTATCGTTGCATTTAACTCATTTGCATTCAGTGTAATTATTGACAGGTATAAATTTAGTGCTTTAATACTGGTGCTATTTTTTTGTGCATTGTTGAAGTTTCTTTGTTTCACTCAATTTTCTGGGCTGAGTATATTTTTCTTTATCGATTTTCTTTTCTTCTTTTTCCTTATTGTTGTTTCTAAATTTGCTGAGGCTCCTTGATTTTGTTTCTTGTGTCAGTGTATAGGATTGCTTATTTCCTTTGTAGTTAACTTAATGTTTACCACTAATGTTTTAAGTTTAAACTAGATTTAATTTCTTTGTATTGCCTTGACTTCCTCTCATCTGAAAGATCTATGAATACATTGATTTGTCCCTCTTTTAGTGTAATCTCATCATTTACATAGTGATGTCTCTGCTTTCCTATTTTTACTCTTTTTTCTTTGATTTATTTTTGTGGATTCCCTATCCATCTTGATATCCAGATGCTCTGTCCTGCATTGTATCCTTGAGTATATATCTGATGTAACTGATTTTCTAATCGAAAAATTTCCTTGAGTATTTCTTGTAATTTGAGTTTGGTTTTTGTACACTCTCTCAACTTCCATTTATCTGGGAATGTCCTAACTGTACTGTTACATTTGAGAGACAATTTGGTAGGATACATAATTCTTGGTTGACTGTTTTTTTTCCCTCAAACTTTTGTATATGTCATCATTTTGCCTTCTTGCCAGCGTGGTTTCTGCTGATTAGTTTTTATTCTGTCTTAATGACTCTCCTTTGTAAGTTTTTGTTTGTTTGTTTGTTAAATCTAGCTAACTTTAAAAGTTTCTCCTTATTTTCATGTTGGTAAGTTTGATTACAATATGTCTTCGTGTCTTTCTTTTGAGATCTACCTTCTCTGGAGCTCAAGAAGCATCATCTTAGATGTCTTCTATTCTTTCATGATATCAGGTAAATTTTCTGTCCACATATCTTCAACAGTTCTCATTGTATTTTCTGTTATCCTCCACATCCCTGTTCTAGTACGCTAATCACTAAGAATTAGTCCACTTTATAGAGTCCCACAGAATTTTTAGTGAGGCTTCTGCTTCTTCTTTTTTTAATTCTTTTGTCTGATTTTTCTTCATACATGGTTGTGTTAGTTGCTTTATCTTCAGTTTCACTAATTTTGCATTCCATTGCCTGAATCCTCCTTCTTTGACTTGTTATTAAATTGTCTAATTGTCTTGTTGCTCAAGCATTTCCCGTTTAATTTTTAATTATGCTCTGCTGCACTTTGCATTTATGTCTTGAAGAGCTCCAGATAACTGCAGGAAGTCTTCTTAGTCTGGAAAATTTTTGATTCTTCATTTTGGGAGTTTTCTGAAGCCATGGTGATCTGATTCTTTAAATGATTAGAAATTGATTGCTGTCTCTGAGCCATCAGAAAGTTGTAATTTCTTTGTTTGCTTATTGAGTTCTAATTTATAGAAACCCCAAATCCACTGCTATTGAGTTATTTCTGACTCATAGCTACCCGAAAGGGTCCCTAACTTATATAAATATATGTATTTAATTTATGTTTTTCATGTCCAAATAGTTTGGTCATTTGACTTAGTTTGATTATTGTAGCCTTAAAAATTCCAGTGTCCTGTCACAGGATAATTAGAGATGTGACCTTGCTGAGAAAGGTAGGGTGAGTTCCCTGCTCAGGGGAGCCAAAATATCTTTATTTCTTTCCTTCCCTTTGTTTCCCTCTCTAAGTCAGGAAGAACAGCTCACAGCATGTGTGTAATATGTCTCCCTTCTGGCCCATGTATTTACCAGAGTTTAGCACCCAGGTGCAGATTAGAGAATGGAGGGCCAAGTGCTCAGAAAAGGAAGACAAGTCAGCATGTAGGAAAGGTTTAAATCTGTAAAAGTTCACTGTATGTGTAGTTTTCTGAAGCTCAGCTTCACCACTGAGAAAGATGTGTTCTGTTCATGGCTTTGCTGCTCTTTTCAGCCACTGGAAGCTGCAATCCTGCAGCTCCACTGGCCTGGCTGAAGCAGGTCCCTCAGAGGATGCAGATTTAATTCTGTCTGGTTGCTTCCACAAATGTTCTTTCCTTCTGGTCACATAGTTCTATCTTTCAGCTTTCCAAAGCTTTCCTCCTGATATTCAGGGCTCCTGGAATGTTCTATATGATCATTTCAGTTGTTTGGGGGATTCTTTTCAGTTCTACCCTGGCCCCTAGGGTCGCCATGAGTCAGATCTGACTCAACAGCACTTGGCTTTCACTTATTGTTAAAGGGATCAGAAAATATCTGTGGCTACTCTGCCACCTTAGCCCTGCTTCTGTATTAACAGAATTTGACAACTTTTTCCTAAGGTCAGAAACCTTGGTGGTGTAGTAGTTAGTTGCTATATTTGCTAACCAAAAGGTCAGCAAATCAGATACACCAGGTATTCCTTGGAAACACTGTGGGACAGTGCTGCTTTGTCCTATAGGGTCACTATGAGTTGGAATTGAGAGCAGTGAGTTTGGTTTTTGTTTGTTTGTTTTTTTCTAAGGTCAGAAATAGTCATAATAATCAAGAAGAAGGAGGAGAAGGAGTAACGGTGGCATGCAGTGAGGTGGTGGCACCTAACACATCTTAAGTGGTTCAGGCTCAGAAAGTAATTTAATTGTACTCGATGGCCTATTAGAAGAAATTGTACTTCACAGTTTGGCTTTATGGTGAAGTGATTTTTTTTTTTTTTTAAATATGAAGTGGTTACTTCATGACTTTTCAAAAACGGAGCCAGAGCAGGCCATGTGAGAATTTATTATGAAGTTTAGAAAGAGTCAGATTTTAGACTCTTAAACAGAGGTTATAGGGTGCCCATCATGTTTAGATAAAAAGCTGTCACATGTAATTTTATTTTTTCAAGATTGCTGCAAACTTCAGCAGAAAGGAGACATTGAAATGGAATTATCATTTCAAAGATTAAAAGCCCTTCTGAATCACACACACACACATGCACACAAAAAATATATATGTAAACCTTGGTGGCATAGTAGTTAAGGGCTATGACTGGTAACCAAAAGATTAGCAGTTCAAATCCAGCATGCACTCCTTGGAAACTATGCGGAAGTTCCACTCTGTCTTATAGAGTCGCTATGAGTCGGAATCAATGGCAACTTCTTCTATGTATATGGAAAACAAAGGTTGAGTCCCGTGTATTTATCTACCTATCTATTTATTTTGGTAAGAAAATACCTAATTCAGATACATCTAAAAAGATTACACACAAATGCAAATTGAGAAACATTCTTAACCTTTCATACTGAATAGGCTTTATGATGCTGTATAACCTACCAAATAATTGTTAGACACTTACGTCAAACATAATGGCTTACATTGTACAGGTGTAACAAAAATTAACACCAACAGAGTTCTTGTTTTTTCCATGAATGCACAGAAATACAATGGGTGAGATTTAAGTTTATGATAAACTTCAGTTCAGAGTAATGCTGCAATTTGTTTAGTATGCATACTGATCTAGCTCCCTGGGTTGCAAATATTATACACTTTAGCTTCTCCTATTAACAGTAATCAAAAGATCCAAACAAAACTGTCTAAGCAAACTTTGAGGTGCAAATGATGAACTTTACAGTATCTTTTTAGTTATATACCTTATTTCCTTCTCCATGGGAGGATCGTTTGTGATTTCATATTTCTTTTCTCAAAAGAAGGTTTATATGATGTTTCCATTGTGACCATTGTCCTTACTAGAGTTTGCCTGGTGTTACCTCTCTTGTAGCCCAGTCAAAATGACCTTAAAAAGATATTGCCTGCAAGTCCAAAAGACAGGGCTCATAGTGGATATCAGCTCTAAGAGTCTGTCTGTAAAAGGACATTGAAGCCCAAATACGAGAAATCTTGTAGAAGAACGTCTATTTGCTCTAAACATATTTAGCTTTTATCTGCTGGATCAGTGTTTTCTGGTATAGGAAGACCTATCTTTACAAGGATTATAATGGGAGCAGTCAAACTTCCAGTCAGATAAATGTTATTCAAAACAAAGTATGTACATATGTGTGTGTGCATGTGCACAAGCATGCATGTGGGTACACCTGTGTGCAAGGGAAGTCTCTGGGTAATGTAAACAAATCACTCAGCTGCTAACCAAAAGGTTGAAGTTTTGAGTCTATCCAGAGGAGACTTGAAAATCTTGGTGATCTACTTCCAGAAAGTTAGCCATTGAAAACCTATGTAGCACAGTTCTACTCTGACACGTGGGGATGTCATGAGTCCGAATTCATTCCTCAGCAACATTGTGCATAATGTGACAGGAGGAGGGCAGGAGAAAGGGAGATGGCGAGTTTGCAATACTACAACCTAGGGAGCTAAGTTGACTCAAGGGCCATATTAAACTTGTAGCCTGTTTTTATAAATAAAGTTTTAGTGGAATACAGCCACCTGACATAGTGGTTAAGAGCTTGACTGCTAACCAGCTGTTCCTTGGAAACACTATGGGGAAATTATACTCTGTCCTGCAGGGTTATTAGAAGTCAGAATCAGGTAGATGGCAATGATTTGGGGTTTTATCATTTATATGATTTTGTCATACAATAGAAGCCTAGAGTAGTTGTAACAGAACATAAGGATGGCAAAGCCTAAAGTATTTACTCTCTGGCCCTTTAAGAAAATATTTGCTGGCAACACAAGAATAAATAGAGGTGTACCCTGAGATCTCCACTAAAAGACCACAGTTGCTGGTCCAGGGGCTTTGGGGTTCCCCTGGGAGCATGCTTCCTGGCCTTGATGCTGCTGCTGTCCATAAACCATAATGAAGGTCAACTTTTCAGACAGCAATAGACTGGACCTGGCAACACAAAGTGACCGTATCTTGTGAGAACTGTATGGTTCTATGCATCTGTAGAATGTCATCCTGCTGACCTCTTACTGGAGGAAGGGGAGTGGGTGCAGAGGAGGGGATACGAGACTGTTGGGAGGATAGGACATATATGGAGCAGAGAGGAAGGGTGCGCTGTCACTTGGCAGGGAGAGCAGTGTGAGCTGCCTATAGGTAAGCATGAAAATGTACATTTTCATTCAATCATAATAAAAAAAGAAAATATTTGCTGAAAGAAGATCCTTATCTCCCACCATGCACAAAAACTAACTCAAAATTTATCAAAGACCTAAATATGAAATAGAAAACACAAGGATCTTGGGGGGAAAATGGAGGTAAGACAATGAAAGCCCTTATCTGTGGCATTAACAGCCTACATGGACAAACTCCAAAATTGAAAATAGAAAATCATGGCTATTAAAAATTAAACACTTACACTCATCCAAAGCCTTCATCAAAAGAGTAGGGGGTACTTACCGAGTGGGAAATAATCTTTGACTACCATGCTTCAGATTGATGTCTAAGCTCTCTAATCTACAAGATACTGCAAAACCTAACCAAAAAAAGACAAATGATCCAGTCAAAAAATGGGTAAAGGACATGAACAGGCACTTCACTAAAGAAGACATATAGGATACTAACAGATACATGAGGAAATGCTCATGATCACTAGCCATCAGAAAAACTCTAATCAAAACTATTATGAGATATTAGCTCACCCCCAAAAGCTGGCAATAATTAAAAAAAAAAAAAAAAACAAAACACAAAATGATAAATGCCAGAGAGGATATGGAGAAACTGGAACTCATCTACACTGTTGGTGGGAGTGTAAAATGGTGCAACCACTATGGAAACTGATTTGGTGCTTTCTTAGAAAACTAGAAATAAAAATACGATAAGATCCAGCAATCTTACTCCCAGGAATATATCCCAGAGAAATGAGGGCCAATGTTAAAACAGATACATGGATCCTCAATGTTTATTGAAACTCTCTCCACAATAATAAAAAGATGAAAGCAACATAGATGCCCATCAATAGATAAATGGTTAAGCAAACTATGGGTTATTCATATGATGGGATGTTGTTGTTGTTAGGGGCCATTGAGTTGGTTCTGACTCATAGTGACCATGTCAACAACAGAATGAAATGCTTTCTGGTCTCGAGCAATGTCCACAGTTGTTTTTATGCTTAAGCCCATTGTTGCCGCAACTGTGTCAATCCATCTCATCAAGGATCTTCCTCTTTTTTGCTAACCCTCCACTCTCCCAAGCATGATGTCCTTCCCCAGGGACTGATCCTTTCTGACAACATGCTGAAAGCATGTAAGACGCAGTCTTGCCATCTTTGCTTCCAAGGAGCACTCTAGCTGTACTTCTTCCACAACAGATCTGTTTGTTCTTTTGGGTGTCTATGGTGTACTCAACATTCTTCTCCAATACCATAGTTCAAAGGTACAGCTTTTTTGTGCATATGATGAAACCGAAAATACTATGGCTTTAAAGAGGTTCTTTGCAGCATATTTTCCCAATGCAATGCGTCTTTTGATTTCTTGACTGCTGCTTCCACGGGCTGTCATTGTAGACCCAAATAAAATGAAACCCTTGACAACCTCAATGTTTTCTCCATTATGACAATGTTGCCTACCAGTCCAGTTGTGAGGATTTTTGTTTTCCTGATGTTGAGGCGCAATCCATACTGAAGGCTGTGGTCCTTGATCTTCATCAGTAAGTATCTCAAATCTTTTTCACTTCCAGCAAGTAAGGTAGTGTCATCTGTGTAACACAAGTTATTAATGAGTCATCCTCCAAACCTGATGCCTTGTTTGTCTTCATAGAGTCCAGCTTCTCAGATTATTTGCTCAGCATACAGTTTAAAAATGTATGGTGAAAGGATACAACCCTGATGTGCACCTTTCCTGACTTTAAACCATGCCGCGTCCCCTTGTTGTGCTCACACGACTGCCTCTTGATCCATATAGAGTCCTTACGAGCAGAATTAGGTGTTCTGGAATTCCCATTCTCCACAACGGCAGCCATAATTTAGTACAATCCACACAGTCAAATACTTTTGCATAGTCAATGAAGTACAAGTTAACGCCTTGCTGGTATTCTTTGCTTTCAGCCAAGACCCATGTAGCAGCAGCAATGATATCTGTGATTCCACACCCTCTTCAGAATCCAGCTTGAATTTCTGGGAGTTCCTTGTCAATATACTGTTGCAGTTGCTTTTGAGTGATCTAGAGCAAAATTTTTCTTGCGTATGATATGAACACTATTGTTTGGTAATTTCCGCATTTGTTTGGATCACCTTTCTTTGGAATGGCCAGGTAGCCATCCCCCAAATTTCTTGGCATAGGTAAGTGAGCACTTCCAGTACTGCATCTGTTTGTTGAAACATCACACTGATATTCCATCAATTCCTGGAGCCTTGTTTTTTGCCAGTGCCTTCAGTGCAACTTTGGGTTCTTCCTTCAGTACCATTGGTTACTGATCACGTGCTACCTCTTCAAATGGCTGAACATCGACTAGTTCTTTCTGGTATTATGTCTCTGTGTATTTCTGCCACCCTCTTTTGATTCTCCCTGAGTCATCTAATAGTTTCTCTATAGAATCCTTCACTATTGCAACTTGAGGCTTGACGTTTTTCTTCAGTTCTTTCAGCTTGAGAAATATAGAATGTGTTCTTCCCTTCTAGTTTTCCTATTCCAGCTCTTTGTACATGTCATTGTAATACTTTCTTTGGTGTTCTCAGATTGCTCTCTGAAATCTTCTGTTTAGGGCTCTTACTTCACCATTCCTTCCTTTTGCAGTAGCTGCTTGATGTTTGAGACCAAGTTTCAAAATCTCTCTTGACATCCAATTGAATCTTTTCTTTCTTTCGTGTCTTTTTAATGACCTCTAGCTCTCTTCATGGATGATGTCTTTGATGTCATTCCACAGTTCATCTGGTCTTCAGTCATTAGTGATCAACACACCACAGCTGTTCTTGAGATGGTCTTTAAACCCAGAAGGGATATCCTCAAGGTCATGCTTTGCTCTCTTGGATTTGTTCTAATTTTCTTCAGTTTCAATTCAAATTTGCACGGAGCAGTTGACGATCTGTGCCACAGTCAGCACCTGGTCTTGTTCTGACTGCTGATATGGAGTTTTTCCTTCATCTTTTTCCACAGACGTAGTCAATTTGGTTCCTGTGTATTCCATCTGGTGAGATCAGTGCGTACAGTCACTCTTTGTGCTGGCTAAAACTGGTATTTGCGTTGAAAAAGTCATTAGCCTGCAAAATTCTATCGTTCAATCTCAGGCATTATTTCTATCACTAAGGCTATATTTCCCCACTACTGATGCTTCTTCTTTGTTCTTAACTTTACATTCCAGTCTCCAGTAATTATCAATGCATCCTGATTGTTTGTTCAATCAATTTCAGACTGCAGAAGCTGGTAGAAATCTTCAACTTCTTTCTCTTTGGCCTTAGTCATTGGTGCATAAATATTAGTCATATTAACTGGCCTTCCTTGTAGGTGTATGGATATTATCCTGTAACTGACAGCATTGTGTTTTACAACAGATCTTGAAACATTCTTTTTGATGATGAATGCAACACCATTTCTCTTCAAGTTTTTGTTCCCAGCATAGTAGACCACATGATTGTTGGATTCAAAATGGCCACAATTGGTTCATTTTAGCTCACTAATGCCTGCCAAGCCAAGTGCCGTCGAGTCAGTATTTATGCATTCTATTTCATTCTTGACAATTTCAAATTTTCCTAGTTTCATACTTCATACATTTCATATCCCAAATGTTAATAGATGTTTGTAGCTGTTTCTTCTCATTTTGAGTCATGCCACATCAGTGAATGAAGACCTAGGAGGCCTTACTTCATCTGCATCATTGAGGTCAACTCCACTTTGAGGAGGCAGCTCTTCCCCAGTCATCTTCTGAATGCCTTCCAACCTGAGGGCTCACTTTCCAGCACCGTATCTATTTTAAGCTTTTTCCTGGCTAAACCCTTTCATAAATAGACTGCCAGGTCCTTTTTCCTCATCTGTCTTAGTCTGGAAGCTCAGTTGAAACTTGTGTACCATGGATGACCCTGATGGTACCTAAATACTAGTGATATAGCTTCCTGCATCACAGCAACAAGCAAGGCTCCACTGACAGACAAGTGGGGGTTGCTCATGAGGTGGGATAGTACGCAACAATAAGAAACAATGATGGCTTAAGGAAATACCTGACAACATGGGACCATCTGGAGGTCTTTATGCTGAGTAAAATTAGCCAGAAGCAAAGGGACAGGCATTGTAGGAGACCATTTATAAAAACACAACAAATTATTTAAGAACAGAATAAATCAACCTTTGATTGTAGGGAAGGAGGAAAATTGATTTACATGAATTAGATAGTGCTTAGGATTCAGATTGGCTGTAGGATGTGACAGCACATACTAGAAAAAAGATGCTCACATCTGCTCTATTTCAAAATTAAACTGTTTCCTAAATGTGGCCTATTTCTTTGGAGAGAGAGAATAACAGGGTCTGGGGTCTGTGGGCTATGCTTTCAGGGGAAATATAGGCTAATTGGAATACCCAAGCTTTCTTTTATCTTTCTTTTAAGAAAATGCTCTGCATACCACTCGGGTAAGTGTCATCTGGGGCCTTAAAAGCCACCAAGCTGCCATCTAAGTAACATCAATTGGTCTCCATCCACCTGGACCAATGGTAAATATTGAACGTCAAGGACAGGAGGAAAATATAAGCCAATCAAGTGGAAGGTACCACAGGAGCCAATGTCAGGTTCAGCAAGGGACCAGAAGAGCTAGATGGTGGCCAGCCTGGAAGGGGTACACTGTTCAGGACCCTGGAAATAACAGGAGAAAGATTAGAGGGCAGAGCTAGAACTCTACTAAAAGACCACATTTGATGATGCATAGACTGGAATCACTTGGCTTGGCTAGACTAGAATACCCCATGAGAGCACGGCTTCTGGACTCTCTAACTGTAAACCACATCCTACACGGAGGTCAGCTCTCCTGACAAACAGTACTGGACTACACAAAACAAAAAGTGAGGCTGGCAATGAACAAACCTTTGGACTTTAATATATAGGTGGGACTGTTCTAGAGGTTCATTACTGGAGCCAAGATGATTAGGTGATGGGGTCATGGAAAGTTCCAGATGAAAGGGAGAAGTGTGCTGTCATGGGGGAGGGGAGAGGAAAACAGAGTAGCTGTGGAAGTTCCAGGTGTTATATGGCAAATTGATATAGATTGTTAAATTGTTCTTAAATCTTAATGAAACTTGTTTTAAAATATATACATATACTTGTTGAACTCTAAAGTATTTAAATGGTATTCTATAACGTATAGGGTGGTAACCTTTATACTTATTACATTATGATCTTAGGGAAAATTATACTCTCAGGACAAATTAATAAGTGGTCACATGCTGTTTTAATGCTGGTTTCCAGTTTGCTATCTCTCCACTGATGATTCTGCATTTCAACCGGCATTCTTAGACTAATTTATATTGAATTTTTTCCTGCTTCCATTTCCCCCTGCCTGAATAATTCTAGTCTTCTGGACACATCTCAAATATACTTGTAGTGGAGAGGAAGGGAAAAAGTATTGTGTTGTAGCTATAACAGAAATACCACAAATGGATGACTTCAACAAACAAGTTTTTTCTCCCATAGTCTAGGAGGCTAGAAGTCCAAACTCAAGATATTGACTGCTGGGGAAGGCTTTCTTTGTTGGCTCTGGAGGAAATTCTTTATTATCAATCCTCCCCTGGACTAGGAGCTTCCCTACACAGAAGCATCAGGTCCAAAGGACACACTATAACCACAATCGTGGATCCGTGCCACCTGTCCGCAAAACCAACACTGAGACAGGAGGTGAGCTGACTTCATTTAGTCACCTCATTGAGTGCCAACACACAAGAGGCAAGGGGGAATCAGTTCCTCCAAAGCTTGCCTGTATGCATAGGCTAAGCCTGTAGGTTACATAGGTTAACTGGGGGAGGGAGGGCAGGGAGTGGAGGCTGGTTAACATTTTTCTTGGTCCATGCAAGTAATTCTTTCAGTGTTTCAGCAATATTCTTTGTGGGGGTCTGCATGGCTCCAAAGGGCTTGAGAATCATCCAAACTACCTGGTGATTCGATTCAATAGTCTTAGACAGTAACTGAAAGGAGATAAACAGAACAGTTAATCAATGCTCCTAAGGGTGAAGAATAGCCACGTTTTGTTATGACCAGTACAAGGTAAATTCTTATGGATGGAGAAGAAGCAAGTTCTCTGGGCTTAAAGTTTATAACATGGTTGTCATAACTACTGTTTGCAGCAAGATGGAATCAGACCAGCCAAGGGCCTCCCTTTCAACACTGTGCTCCCAGTACTGCTGTCTTGGTGATGTGAGATCTCTACCTCTCTACTCATTTACCTTTCCTTTTATCTGTTTTAAGATAAAAGGTGATGTAAGCCATATCCCAGAGAACTCCTTATCTTGGGCTGGGTTTTTAGAGAAGCAAAACTAGTAAAGCATAGAAATGTATGTAGAGAAAGATATTTATATCAAGGAAATGGCTCCTATGATTTTAGAGCCTGGAATGTCCCAAGTCCATCAATCATAATAGAGGCTTCTCCTGCTTCACATAGCTGCAGGAGCTGGCAAACCCAAGATCAGTGGGTCAGAGAGCAGGGCTCTTGTTCACAGGTGAAATTTCCAAGTGTTGTATGGCATATCCCAAGATCAGCAAGAAATCTGCTAGTTCAAGTCCCAAGAACTAGAGGTCCGATGAATAGGAGGCAGGTGTGAATCAAAGACAGGCAAAACCCAGAGCATCCAATTATTTTGAGATATAGGCCACATGCACAAGGAAACTCCATTATAATTGACTGGCTTCTTATTGTAGATCCCATCATGGCAGTGAGCATATATAAACAATTGAATCATGACCGAACCAAGTTGACATAAAACCTTAACCATCACATTCCCTTTATGCTGAATCAGTAAGGGTATCACAATCTACCTTAATCCTCTTTAACTTACTCTAATCTTGCCTCATTAAGCACAGGCAAAGATTAGGATTTACAATACATAAGAAAATCACATCAACCACAAAATGAAGGACAATCACATATTACTGGGAATTATTGTCTAGCCAAGTTGACACATATTTTAGGGGACACAATTTAATCTATGAATGATGAGATAAGAGTATGGTTTAGAGAGTTCATATTTGGATGAATAACATTTCTGACAGAATTTTTATTTAATAATGACTTTAAAGAAAAGTGTCTAAGGATCTGACACAACAAACTGTGATTGATCCACACTGACATTAAAAAGTTTTACCAATAACACATAAGAACTTAAAGAGCATACTTGTTAAATTTCTAGATCACACAAATGTGGAGTATAATATGTAACAGTGCAGGTGACAAAATCATTGAAATTAACATGATTAACATGTCACAGATACCAAAAGAATAATAACTTCAATGAGGAAAGTATCAATTATTTTTGGAAACACTTAAAATGAAAATAATACAAGAGCTAGTAAGGAGAGAAAATAACATTTATGCATCACATAGAGTTATGGACTGACTTGAGTCCTATAAAAAGATATGTTGAAGTTTTAACATGAGGCACCTTCCTGTGAATGGGACCTTGTTTGGAAATGGGGTCTTCAAAGGTTAAAGGATAGTCAAACAAGTTGGGTCCTAAAGAAATAGGAAAAGCACGTGAGGCCCACTCAGTAGCTTAGAGACCCTAAGCATGATGGCTGTCTGACTAGAACCAGTTAGTAGCTGAGCACTTAACCACGGAAGAGTTACAGACACACACATAGAACAAAGAATGCAACATGAAAATGGAATCATAAATATAAATTATGATGCAGCTGCATGTCAAGGCATTCCTCGGGGTACCAGAGCTAGGAGAGGTAGAAAACCATCTTCCCCTAAAACCTTCAGAGAACACAGCCCTGCAGATACCCTGAATTTAGTTTTCTGGGCTCCAGAATTGTGAGATAATAAATAAATTTTAGATTTTGTCCTTTATGTATCTATCCTTTGTATTTTGTCCTTTGTGTGTTTCGTTTGTGTATGAAGAAGGCATCGAAAAGCCGTATTGTTCTACTGTTGACTATAAACAGCCTCACAAATACCTGTTCACTCAGTGATGATGATGGTATACGATTCAAAAAAAACACAGTTTAATAATTGTGTCTAAGTACTTGCAAAAACATCGTTGTACAAATCAGAAGAAAACTAGACACACCCCTCTTCTGGCTTATATGAGTGACTGTCAATTACTTCTTTGTCAAGTACTTCTTTGTCAATTATAACTTTAACTTTCCATCCAGATAAGATCCATTAAAATACCCAAAGATTTATTCTCACTAAGTGTTCGCATCCAATCCAGAGCAAGCCATACTTCCTTGAATCTGCTCCTAAATCACCTACTGTGAATCTCAACACATTAAGAATTCCTTTCTAACACCCTCTTACTGAGAGATTCCTTACTTAACATGGAGTATAATTTCCATCATTGATATGTTAGTAAGTCTGATAAACAGCAGATGCCTTCGTATTCTGGATGACATACTTTGTTTAATTTGCAAAATCCAAACACCGAACTTGTTGTTATGGAGTCAATTCTGATGCATAGCAACCCTATAGGACAAAGTAGAACTGCCTCCATAGGGTTTCCAAGAAGTGACTGGTGGAATTGAACCACTGACTATTTTATCACCCATCTTAGCTCTCAACCACTGTCCCACCAAGGTTCCTTGACTCTCAAAGCAACCCAAATATGCCCTCTTCACTGCCAGCTGCCATTGAGAACGTTCTGACTCATGGAAACTCCATGTGTGTAGAGCAGAACTACTCCATAGGGTATTCAAGTCTGTGACCATTCAGAAGCAAATCACCATGCCTTTCTTTCAAGATAATCTGGAGGGGTTTGAACCAACAACATTTCTGTTAGTAGTCAAGAGCTTAAAAAATTGTGCCACCCAGGAACTCCATGCATTCTTTAAAAAAGAAAAAAAGCCAAACTTACTGCTGCCATCGAGTTGATTCCAGCTCATAGTGATACTATAGGACAGACTAGAACTGCCCCATAGAGTTTCCAAGGAGCTCTTGGTGGATTTGAACTGCCAACCTTTTGGTTAACAGCTGTAGCACTTAACCCCAAAGCCATCAAGGTAAAGGGTACATAAATTATGGATGATATTTATGAATATGAACTTTAAAGCAAGTGTCACTTTGTAACTACAGAACCTTGGTTAAGAATGCCGGCGGAACAACAATTAAGCACTTGACTAGTAACTGAAAGGTCAATAGTTTGAACCCACCAGCAGCTTCATAGGAGAAAAAGCCAGGCTATCTACTTCTGCAAAGACTGTTGTTATTTGATGTCTTGAAGTCAGTTACAACACATAGCAACCCTATGTACAACAGAATAAAACGTTGCCATATCCTGCACCATCCTCACAATTGTTGCTCTCATTGTACCCGTCTATGTAGCGACTATCCCAGTCCATCTTATAAAAAGCCTTCCTCTTTTTTGACGACCTTCTACTTCACCAAGCTTGTCCTTGGTATCCTTCTTCAGGGATAGTGCTTCCTGATAACTTGTCCTAAATACGTGAGACTGAGCAAGGAGAATTCTGGCTACATTTCTTCCAAGATAGATTTGTTTCGTCTTCTAGTACTTCTTCTTCTCTACTTCTTCACTACTTTGTCCATAGTATATTCAATATTTTTCATCAATACCATAAATAAAAAGGCATCAATTGTTTTGTCAATCTTCATTATTTATCCTTCACCTTTCACATGCATATGAGATAGATAAAAATGCTATGGCTTGAATCAGGCTCACCTTAGTCCTCAAAGTGACATGTTTGCGTTGTAACACTTTAATTAGATATTTTGCAGTAAATTTGCTACAAGACATCATTTGATTTCTTGACTACTGCTTCCATAGTGTTTATTGTGGATGTCAGTAAAATGGAACTTTCAACAACTGTAATATTTTCTCCATTTATCATGACGTTGTTTATTAATCCAACTGTGGGGATTTTTGCTTTCTTTATGTTGAGATGTAATGTAATCTGAAGGTTATAGTCTTTGATCTTGCATGTTTAATTGAACCAAGAAACACATTCTTTATGTTTGTTACTATTTGTTTTAAAGACTTGTCTAATTTTTGCCTGAAAAATGGACTTTGATCTTCATCAGTGTTTATGTCGTCTGCATACCACAGGTTGTTAATGGGTCTTCTCTCAATCCTAATCCCATGTTCTTCACATAGGTCAGCGTTTCAGATTATTTTTTTACCATACAGACTGAATAATTGTGGTAAAAAGGTGAGATTCTGACATACATCTTTCCTGATTGTAAACCATGAAGTATCCTCTTGTCTTTTTCAAATGACTCACTCTTGGTTTATGTAGTTTCCTCATGAGCACTATTAAGGTTTCTGAAATTTCCATTCTTCGTAATATTACCCATAATTCGTTATGATCTGTACAGTTGAATGCCTTTACGTAGTCAGTAAAACACAGGTAAACATCTTGCTGGTTTTCTCTGTTTTCAGTCAAGTTCCATCTGATGTCAGCAATGATATTCCTCATTCCCCATCCTCTGCTGAATCTGACTTTAATTTCTGGTAGTTCCTTATAAATGTACTGCCACAACTACTTTTGGATTATCTTCAACAAAATTTTATTTGCATATGTTATTAATGATATTGTTCAATAATGTTCACATTGTAGGGGATCACTTTTCTTTGGGATGGTCAAAAATATGACTGTCTTCCAGTCAGTTGTCCAGGTAGCTATGTAGTGTGATGGATCACTTTTGTGTGTCCTTTCTAGTCATTGTCTTTTAACTCCCACCCAAGTGATTGGTTAGGACTGTGTAACAGGGTCACTGTGGCCCATCAAAGGGATTGGCCAGTTCTGCCATCTTACTGGGCTTGAGATGAGCCACCCTAGAGACAAGAAAGAGAAGGGCCCATTGCCAGCAAGAAAGGAGAGATCACCAAGAGAGACCCACAGAAGATAGCACAGTGGGCTTCCCAGCTTGTGGATCAAGACAGTGTAGTGCCTTTAGACAGAGACTGGGGACCAAAGAGGACTGTCTGTGAGCACAGCTGGGAAACCGCTGTGATGATGGAAGAACTGTACCACTGAAAATTCCTGAGTCTGAATTATAACTTTTCAAGAAACTCCATAATTGTGAGTATGATATGTGAGTTCTTTGTGGCCATTGCAGTGAATTATTGAACCCAACAGAAAAGTAGAGAATGCTGTATAAGTGACAGTTGGTATAAAAATTTGTAAATATGTGGAGAGAAGGGGGTATTTTTGACCTCTGTCTCATAGGAATTAGCCTTGGTCTGTTGATCTTGGTGAAGTTAGGGGAGGTCAGACATTGTCGCCATGTCTTTTTTAAAAGCTGTCTTAAATTTCTTGGCATAGATTAGTGAACATCTCCAAAGAGACATCCATTTAGTTGTTGAATAATCTCAAATTCTTGACTACCTTTTTTGCTATTACCTTCAATGTAGCTTGAACTTTTTCTTCCAGAATCATCAGTTCTTGATCATATACTACCTCCTGAAATGGTTGAATGTCAACCAAGTATTTTTGATAATGATTCTCTGTATTCCTTCCATCTTCTTTTGATGCTTTCTGCATTGGTCACTACTTTGTCAATAGAATCCTCCAATATTACAGCTACAGACTTGATATTAAGAGTGTTCTCCCTTTTTCATTTTTTAATGCCAAGTCTTCATACAATTCCTTGTAATACTTTACTTCATCATCTTGATCACCCTTTAAAATCTTCTGTTGAGCTCCTTTACTTCATAATTTCTCCCATTTTCTTTAGCTGCTCTAGTTTCAAGAGCCCATATATGACTGTTATTCAAATTTATACACTAGCCACTAGTGCCAAAGGTAAAGAAATTGAAAAATTTTAACACCTTCTGCAGACTGAAACCGAGACACAATCAACATGTGTTCATAATTAACAACTGCAATGTGAAAGTTGGAAACAGAGAGGAAGGGTCAACAGTTGGAAAAGATGGCCTTGGAGACAGAAAAACTTTGAAGAGCATGTGCTAGACTATTGTGAGACCAGTAACTTATTCATTGCAAATACATTTTTTTTCAACAATATAAACAGTAACTATATACATGGAGTTCACCAGATGTAATATTCAGGAATCAAATCAGCTACTGTGGAAAGAGGTGATATAGAAGCTGAATACCATTAGTGAAAACAAGGCCAGGGCCTGCCCACAACAGACTATCACTTGAACATATGACAGATCGAGTTTAATGAGAAGAAAATTAAAATAAGTTGACAAGAGCCAAAGCACAAACTTGAGTATATCCCACTTGAACTTACAGACCATCTCAAGAATAGATTTGACACATTGAATAGTAATGTCAGAAGGTCAAATTAGTTGTGCAATGGCATCAAGGACAATTAACACATGAAGAAATTAAGAGATCATTAAAAAGAAAGGAAAGACCAAGATGTATGTCAGAAGAGACTTCAAACTTTCTGTAAAGATTACAGCATAGGAAACCCTATGGAGCCATTCTAGTCTGTTATGTAGACTGAATGGCACCCAACAACAACCATTATCAACACTCTAGAGTCAGCAGAGCTTAGCAGTGATGAACATGTGCTCTGAGGTCAAAGTCTTTAGTCCATAATCAAAGTCTGTGCCTCACTGTTTTAGTCAGCTAGTGCCACTTCAACGGAGATCACAAGTGGATGGCTTTAAGAAGATGAATTTTATTTCATCACAGTCCAAACCCACTGCTACTGAGTCGACTCTGACTTGTAGCAATCCTACAGACAGAGTAGAACTGCCCCGTAGACTTTCCAAGAGTGCCTGGTGGACTTGAACTGCTGACCTTTTGGTTAGCAGCCATAGAACTTAACCACTATGTCACTGGGGTTCCCTCCCAGTGTTGTAGCCTAAAAGTCCAAATTTAGGGTGTCAGTTCCATGGGAAGGCTTTCTCTGCTGACACTGGAGGAAGGTCCTTGTGGTCAACCTTCCCTGAACTGGAAGCTACTGAGACACAGAGACTCAGGTCCTTTCTAAAGCATATGCTCAGGTTCTGGCATTGCTTCTTCGTGGTATGAGGTCTCTCAGTCTCTGCAGGCGTCTTTCCTTTCTATCTCCAGGAGCTGCCTCAAGGCATAAAATAGTCTTACACATTGAGTCTAGCCACACCCACAGAATTGCTATCTATCCACCCTCATTAACATCATAGAGGCAGGATTTATAACATGGAAGGCACATACAATACCAGGTATCATGACATATTTAAATCGCTACAGATTTTGGGAGGAACACAATTCAATTCACGGCACTCTTTTCTCAAATGTAAAATAAGAATAATAAGACATTCATAGTATGAATGTGAGGATCATATTAATTGATCAATGCAGTGTACTAAATGTTAGGCTGAAACCCAAGCCCCCTCCCCCAACCATTCGAGCAGGTACCCACTCCTCATCCTTTGTCTCGCTCTCTCCTGACCTATTTTTCCTTGGACGAATCAGGAACCTCTGGCCTCCTCCACTCACCACTTAGGGTAAGTAACCAATCCCCTCAACCAGACACATACCCTGCCCCCAACTCACCCTCGTAAACCCCTCTCACTCTGGTCGGATCCTGGGCGAGTTCTGGTCCACGTAATTTCCACCCTTCCAGTGTCTCTGCCTCCTGACTGTCCAGCAAACCGTGGTACTACGTCTGAGGCACCTCCACAGCTCTTAGGTTTGAGTCTCAGAAAAACACAGTTGGGAGACGACGTCCGCTGTGAGTCTCAGACCATCCGTCCACGAGACCCTTACTGAACGAATGAGACATCACTATCTTCAGAAGGTTTTTTCCACGGGGTCTGGAAATATGGGAAACCAGAACTCAAAGCCCAACCTGTCCACTCCTTTGGGCTGCCTCTTACATAACTTCTAGGTTCTGGGGCTAGATCAAGACCTGCACCCTAAGCACCTAATCTCTTACTGCACCACCGCCTGTCCTCAGTACCCACTAAATAATGGGTCTAAATGGCCTGAACAGGGAACCTTTGATTACGAGTTCTAATAGACCTTGACAACTTCTGTCAGTGCACAGGTAAATGGCCGAAAGTCCCCTATGTCCAAGCCTTTTTCTATCTGCGCTCCCATCCCTCACCCCTCTCCACATGTAATACCACTCAAATCCTCTTAGCCAGAGAAACCCCCACCTGAGCTAACAAAGGGACAGACCAAATGGATCCCAACCCCCACGTGAGCTAACCTCTTAATTCTATGACTCACCAGAGTCCCACTCACCTCCTGCCCAGAGACCCCCACCCTACCCCGAGCCAGCATACCCAGCAGCTCCCCGACTATCACCTCCACCCACATCCCCAGACACTACCATACCCAGTCCTCCTTTACCCTCCCCAGTCAATAGCCCCACCCATTCTCAGCAACAGAGCCAGCCTACACAAAGCCCGCCCCTCCTTTGTCCCTTATGCGAAGTGAAGGTAACTGAGGGAGTGATCTAAGTTTATGCCCCTTTCTCTCTAACAGACATTTCCCAAACTGAAAAAAGGTTAGGCTCCTTCTCAAATGACCCTACAAATTACACAAAAGAATTCCGTTACCTTACACTGGCCTATGACTTAACTTGACAAGACCTGTGGGTCCTTCTCTCTTCTACCCTGTGCAGATGAAAACCCTGCTGTCTTTCTCAACCACCTTACTGAGGCACTTACCCAATTAACCCTTTAGATCCTACCTCCCCAGCAGGAGCCACGGTCTTAGCAACCCACTTCATAACACAGCCTGCCCCAGACATTAGGAAAAAACTAAAAAAGGCTGAGGACTGTCCTCAAACTCCCATATGAGATCTGGTTAATATGGCCTTTAAAGTCTTTAACACCCGAGAGGAACAGGCAGAATCAGAAACTCAGACTCACCAGACGTCACACCTACAGGCCCAGGCCTTGGTGGCAGCCCTGATGCCAGCAAATGAGAGAAAGAACACTCCAAGCTGCACTCCACCAGAAGCGTGTTTCAAATGTGGCAAAGAAGGGCACTGGGCCAAACCCTGTCCACAACCTCGGCCGCCCACCACTCTGCGCCTGGCATGTGGTCAGTGGTGCCACTGGAAGAGTGACTGTCCCTCTATGAAGGATCATGGGGGACCATACTCTCCATCCCCAGACCTGCCACTGGCCGTCCTGGGACTAGCAGCTGAAGACTGAAGGAGCTTCAGCTCATCAACCCCGATCACTCTCTCTGAGCCCAGGGGAACTCTCAAAGTAGCGGGTAAGTCAGTATCATTTTTAACTGACATGGGGGCTACCTATTCTGTTCTCTCCTCCCTACGTGGGCCAAACTTATTCTTCCCCAATCTCAGTCATAGGAATTAATGGACAGCCCTCTAACCCACCAACAACGGGATCCATTTCATGCCTGTTAGACAATAAAATCCTAACACACTCCTTCCTAATAATGCCCTCCTGCCCCACTCTGCACCTAGACAGAGACCTCCTCTCTAAACTAGGATCCACTCTACAGGTTACTCCAGACCCCTCAGCTTCCCTCATACTCTCTTTAAGAGCTGAACCCCTTCACCTACCCAACTTTCCCCTACCCCCAGACCACATAGACCCCAAAGTTTGGGATACCTCAACCCCAACTATTGCCACCCATCACCAGCCCGTCATTGTACAGCTATAAGACCCTTCACACTTCCTGTGCAGACCACAATTTCCCATCTCCCCCAATCACAGATGGGGGACTAAAACCCGTCATCCAAAGACTACTCACAAAGAGTCTCTTAATACACACCCACTCACCATACAACACCCCTATCCTGCCAGTACAAGATCTGGGTCTAATCAAAAAAGCAGTAGTCCCCCTTTGGCCAGTTACCTCCCTTATCTTTCTCTTCTCAGACAGCTCCTGTGAGAACACGCAGACAGGTACCTTCCACAGCCTGTACCTGTTTACAACTGTGAGATCCTCCATACCAAAGAGCAGGACAATATAGGACCAACCCCCTCAGCGTTCCAGGAACTTACCTAACCACAAAAGGCTAGTTTCGGGAGTAACAGGAAGAAAATGTACCCGAAATAACCGCCCTAGCCCCGAGCCCTGAGCTTACACAAACCACGAATTGCCGAAATCAACCTCCCCAACGCGGAACCTTTCCCCAACCCTACCTCCCGCAGGAATGTAAGACCCTGCCTTTATATACTCTGTAATTCTCTTGTTCGGGGCTCATTTCCTCTACTCTGACAAGAGTATGGATTGAGCCCCAGCACGCTGGAATAAAAACCTCTTGCTGTTTGCATCAAGAACCGTCTCTTGTGAGTGACTTGGGGTGGCGTTCGCACTCAGGACCTTACATTTTGGGGGCTCGTCCGGGATGAGACGACCACCCCTCACTCTCAAAGACTAATTTGGAGGTAAGAATAAAAGGCCTAATCTCTGTCTTGTCTCTATATGTTGTTCGCTCAGTTCTGAAATTTGGCGTGCACACTTTCGGTTTGGCGACATTTCTGACTCCGTGAGGAATCAGAAACAGTATCTTGCAGACGTGCGGGGAAAAGATACAGGTTGCTGTCCTGATGGACGCCTCAGGAGGAACGGGGGACCAGGGACACTTGGTGGGCCCCCTCTGTATTTTGGTATTTCGGTAATTTTGGTATTTTGGTAATGGTACTGTTTTTGTCTTGTTTTGTCTTTGTTTCATTGAGTGTGGAAACTTGATGCGTCCATAGTCTGGTTCTGTTTTTTGTCTTGTTTTGTCTTTGTTTTATTGAGTGTGTGGCTGACGATGGGACAGACGGTCACTACCCCCTTACTTTGACACTTGACCATTGGACTGAGGTAAAGGAGAGAGCTCATAATCTGTCTGTTAAGGTTCGGAAGAAGCCCTGGAGAACTTTTTGCACCTCAGAGTGGCCCACCTTCAATGTGGGATGCCCCCCCGAAGGCTCTTTCAATCTTTCTTTGATTCTGAAAATTAAATCAGTTATTTTCCAGGAGGAACCCAGAGGACATCCAGACCGGCAATCATACATCACCGTATGGCAAGATCTGGTTCGAAACCCCCCCTTGGGTAAAACCCTGGATGCCAGAGCAGATGCATGTCATGGTGGCCCGCCCACCCCCAAAAGGAGAGACAACTGACCAAAAACCCAAACCTTCGGTTTTCCCTGAAACCCAGGACCTCTTACTTCTTGATGACCCCCCACCCTATCCCCCCGTATTTCCACCTAACATTTGGGGGCTCTCCCGGGATTTCAAGAGCGACTTCTGCGGCCGGCCGATCTGGTTTGACCTCACCGGTGAGTCTGGATATTGTCTGTCTGTGCTCGAGCTCTGGTTCTGGGACTCACTAAGAGAGAATCTGGACGCAGAATTGCTCTCTGAGTTGGAGGCTGGGGGACGCCTCAGCTTTCCATCTGGGCGGGCACCGCTGGTTCCTTTCTGGGTTCTGCGGCCTGTAAATCCCACATCTGGTTTTTGTTTTGTTTCTTCTGTGACTGGTCTGTGTCTGTTTGATTGTGTTGTTTGTCCTGATTGTTACTTTTGCCACCATGTCTGTGTCTGTTCTGTTGTCTCTTTGATTGTGTTGTTTGTCCTGATTGTTACTTTTGCCACCATGGGGCAATCTTCTCGCTCTGTAACACCCCTAGACCTATTCCTTAACCACTTTCAGATTTCCAGAAACGAGCCCGAGACTTCGGCAAGGTGTGGTCAGAAAACTCCACACACTTTGTAATCTGAAATGGCCGGCCTTTGGTACTGGATGGCCACCCACGGGATCCCTAGACATTAAACAAACCCATTCTGTTTTTCAGGTCATCTCTGGCGATCTGGGTCACCCTGACCAAATGCCATACCTTGTTGCTTGGCAAGACTCCCTCAGGCGGTCACCTGCGTGGCTGCAACCCTATGTTCCCCCTAAACAACCTACTACAACCCTGGCGGTTCAGGGCTCCTCAAAACCCCCGCCAGCTTCCCTTCCTCCATCCGATTCCTCTGACTGAGTCTCCCACTTCCCTAACCCCAGTTCCTGTTTCTCCTCCTGCCACCACCGGGGCTGAGGGAGCCAAAGCCAGTCTCTGTGGACTGTACAGGGTCCCTGCAGACCCTCCAGTCCTGACTGCTCCCCCGACCCCCGCCACTTGTGCAGCACCACCTTCCTCTGACCTCCAGAGCCCAGCCCATATCCGCTCAGGGCGATCTTTTCAACCATTTATAGAATCCTCTCTCATATTTTCCCCTTGCGAGCTATAGGGAACATGACTGAGGCTGGGACCCCCTTCTTGGTTTATACTCCTTTTACCTTGATATCCCTCTTAGAAACCACATACAGCAACTTCTCCAAGCCCTCTTGACCACTGAGGAGAGGACTAAGATTGTTTCCCTAGCCAGAAAACAGGTGCCGGGAGATGATGGAAACTTTACGAGTGATTTAGATGAGATTAACCACGCTTTTCCCCTGATCCACCCAAATTGGGACCCAAACACCACTGTAGGTAAGCAGCACCTAACTTTCTACCACCAGATTCTTATGGGGGGTCTCCAGGCCACCGCTGGGCACCCCACAAATTTGTCTAAAGTAACACAGGTAATTCAGGAACCCTCAGAATCCCCAGCAGCCTTTCTGGAACGACTGATGGAGACATACCACACATATACTCCCATTGACCCTGAGTCTCCCCAAAATCAATGGGCCATTAACATAGCCTTCGTGGGACAGTCAGCCCCTGGCATCAAAATAAAAATACAAAAAATAGAAGGATTCGAGGGAAAGAATCTATCCAAGCTGATGGAAATTGTTATGAAAACCTTCAATAACTGCGAACTACCAGAAGACAAACAGGCCAAAAAGGTAAGCAGAATCCTCCTGGCAGAAGCCCGGGGCCACGCGCCACTGCACCCTTGGGAGAAGAAACCGGTCAGACAAGGAAGCCAGGAAAGCCTCCCCTGCAGAGAAACCAGTGTGCCTACTACAAGGAAGTTGGACATTGGAAGGGTGAGTGCCCCAAAAGAAAGCCCCCTCCAAAGGTTCTTAACCTAGAGGCCTGAGGGTGTCAGGGCTCACCGGCCTCGCCCCGAGCCCAGGGTAACTTTAAAAATAGGGGGACAGCCAGCAGAATTCATGGTCAACACCGGGGCTAGCAACTCAGTTCTAATTGAACCCCTAGGCCCCATAACTGAAACCAGAACCCTAGCATGAGGAGCTACTGGGATTAATGCCTACTCATGGACTGATGAACGAAAGGTAGATCTGGGAGTTAAGACTGTCTCCCTCTCGTTTATAGTAATGTCTGAATGCCCGTGCTCTTTACTTGGAAGAGACTTGTTATCAAAAATGCAGGTGACTATCCACTTTGCTGGGGATCATGCTTACCTGACACCCCAAGTCAATGTGATAGCCCCTTTAGAGGAAGAATACAGATTTTATGATGGTTCTGACAGGGCCCCCTGCTCTATCCTCGTGATATCAGTGGATCAATTGATCAAAGAGATTCCCCAGGTCTGGGCTGAAAACAACTCCCCAGGACTGGCCAAACACCAACCACTGGTTATAGTGACTTTAAAACCATCTGCCAGCCTGATTCAGGTGCAACAGTACTCCATTGTGCTACAAGTGAAGAGAGGGATCAGGGCCCACATTCAAAGACTCAGAAAACATGGAATACTGGTGCCCTGCCAGTCACCCTGGAATACTCCCCTCCTGCAGGTGAGGAAGGCAGGAGGGCTGGACTCCAGACCAGTCCTAACCCGTACACTCTCCTGAGCTCTCTGTCACCAGGACACCGGGTGTATTCAGTGCTGGATTTAAAGGATGCATTCTTCAGTATACCCCTGAGCCCGCAGAGTCAGCCACTCTTCACCTTCGAATGGCGGGACCCAGAAGATGGCTTCAGCGGGCAGCTGACCTGGACTGCCTGCCACAAGGGTTCAAGAACTCTCCCACCATCTTTGATGAGGCCCTTCATCGGGACTTACGTGAGTACAGGCATCAGTGGCCTGACATTTCCCTTCTACAATATGTAGATGACTTATTACTCGGGGCACCCGATGAAGACACTTGTTTAAAGGACACCAAGTCCCTGTTAACTCTCTTGGAGAAATTGGGATATCAAGTCTCTGCTAAAAAGACACAGGTCTACGTCCAGGAGGCGACTTACTTGAGTTTCCAACTCAAGGGGGGACAACACTCCTTATCCAAAGCAAGAAAACGGATTATCCTTGGAATTCCCACCCCATGTATGCCACGGCAGGTGAGGGAGTACCTGGGATCCGCTGGGTTCTGCCGACTCTGGATCCCAGGATTTGCAGAGATAATGCGCCCCCTATACGAGCTGACCTGAGGAAAGGAAAAGAATTTTATATGGACTAAAGAAACAGAATAGGCTTTCCAGACTATAAAAAAGTCACTCCTGGAGGCACTGGCGTTAGCATTACCCAACCTGGAAAAGCCTTTCCAACTATACATTGATGAAAATAAAAGAATAGCCAAGGGAGTCCTTACTTAGACACTCAGCCCATGGAAAAGGCCGATGACCTGTCTGTCTAAACAGCTAGACCCAGTGGCCTCAGGATGGCCAAGGTGTCTTAGAATTGTTGCGGCCGCTGTTCAGCTGACTATGGGACAGCCCCTGACCATCACTACCCCCCATGCCATCAAAGGAGTCCTGTGTAGCCCGCCTCATAAGTGGATTTCCAATGCCCTGCTAACCCACTACCAGTCTTTATTACTAGATCAGCCCCGAGTTGTGTTTGCTTCTAGCTCAGCCCTCAACCCAGCCACACTGCTGCCTGATCTGGACCTGGAAGTTGAACCGCAAGACTGCACTGAGGTGCTTAGCCAACAGCACGGCCTTCACCGAGATCTTGTGGACGTTCCCTTGCAGGACCCTGATCTCACTCTGTTCACTGATGGGAGCAGTTTTATCAGGGACGACACCAGGTACACAGGGGCAGTGGTGGTAGCCGGAGATCAGGTCCTCTGGTCACGAGCCTTACCATCTGGAACATCAGAGCAACAGGCTGCCCTCAGCCTAGGCACCAGGCGGTGCAGGCTGCTCCCTGGCCAGGCTGCTGTACGGCCTCAGCAGCCTTCTCAACGCCAGCGAGGGCTCGTGGCGGGAGCTGGAGCACGTCTACAGCCAGCACAGCTGCATCCATGACGGGCTGAGCCACACAGCCCGTGCTCTGGACAGACCCCGCCACAGCGCTGGCACTACCAACGCGGGCCCCATCGCCGGCCTCACCGCTCCACACTGTCCAGTCAACCTTGACACTACATTAGCGGTGCTGTACAAGGAGACGTTGTCTACAGGTGGGACTGCGACAACTGGACATGTCGCTGCTGTGCCAGCTGTGAGGTCTGTATGAGTCAATCCAGGACTATAAGCACCTGTGCCAAGACCTGAGCCTGTGCCAGGATCTGTCCTTGTCCCTGCACTCTGACAGCTCCTACCCACCAGATCCGGCCTCTCAGATGACGAGGAGCCTCCTGACGCCAGCCCTCACCATGCCCCAGACACACAATGCCCGTGACCAGTGGCTACGAGATGCCTTCCACATCATCGGGCTGAAACAATGGAAGCCCAAGGCAATAACCTAGCTGACCCAGCAGCTAAGGAAGCTGCCCTCAGCCTCCTGGAGATCAATTCTATCCAGCTTCCCGAGCCGACCCTTCCCGAAGAGCCCACCTAGAAGAGAAGAAAGGATGACACTATACTTCGGGAGGTCTCCCCATTCTCCCTCAAAAACTGGGAGAGAAGCTCATCCGCCAGATCCACCAGACCACCCATCTGGGAGCAACAAAATCCAGGAACTTCTGTCTCCAAGGTACTATATACCCCAACTATCCCAGCTTGATGAACGAATAACACATACCTGCCAAGCCACTAATGCAGGCAGCTCTGGTAAGGCCCACCAAGGTAAGAGAGAAAGACGTACTATGCCTGCAGTACATTGAGAACTGGACTTCACTGAAATTAAGCCCAGCAGATATGGATATAAGTACCTTTTAGTTTTCGTAGACACATTCTCTGGTTGGACTGAGGCATTTCCCACTAAGAGAGAGACAGCACAAGTAGTTTGAAAAAAAACTCCTGGAAGAACTCATACCTAGGTTTGGGGTTCTGTTGATGCTAGGATCAGACAATGGCCCTGCCTTTGTGGCCATAGTCTCTCAGGGAGTAACATCTGTTCTGGGGAAACTACATTGTACCTATCACCCCCAGAGTTCAGGACAGGTAGAGAGGATGAACCGGACCCTTGAGGAGACCTTAACCAAATTGACCCTAGAAACTTGTGGTGACTAGATGGCCCTGCTTCCCTTTGCCTTAATGCGTATGTGTAATTCTCCCTACCCCCAAGGCCTTACGCCCTATGAAATTGTTTTCGGGAGGCTACACCCCTCTGCCCTAAACCAAGGGATAACATACTTTCTGAAATTTCTAATCATGACCTGCTTAAGTCCCTCCAGGCCCTGCAGAAAACTCAAGATCTGCTTTACCCCTTGTCGAGATGCCTCTACGATCTCCCTCCTGTAAAGCCACATCAGTTTCAGCTGGAGGTCTAGTCTGGGTCCTGAGACACCAAAAGGAGACTTTGGAGCCCCATTGGAAAGGACCCCACACAGTAATCCTGGCAACCCCACTGCCGTCGAGGTTGACAGGATCTGGCCCTGGGTCTATCACTCCCATCTACCTTCAATGGAGGGTGCGACAACATAGTGGCCCTGAGGCGACTTCCAAGAAATCTCGGCCCTCCCGAGGTGACTTCACCGGTTTTTCACCTTGATTCATATGACCTTGTGGGGGTTCTATAGGCTCACAGCTTAAGAAAGACCCATACCCGGTTCGTGCACACGAACACTCAAATACTGGGGGATGTATACATGCTGATGGGTGGGGGTGGGCTACTAACTGCCTCATGCAACAACTGGCTAAGAAACAATTTTACGTCTGTCCCGGGGCTAATGTCTATGGATCATGTGGAGGAACAAATGATTATTTCTGTTATACATGGGGCTGTGAAACCAATGCACCCTGGATCAGGGAAAATAGGGGACCTCATTAGGATCAGTTGAGTCTTTGTTCTCCTGGTCCCCCTAGCTGACCACCCTAATGTCCTCCCTTATAGGACCCCTGCTAATACTGCTATTACTTCTGACGCTGGGACCCTGCATTCTCAACAGACTAGCAACATTCATTAGAGAAAGAGTCAGCGCAGTACAGATTTTATTACTCAAACAACAATATCAGGCCCTGCAACAGCATCCTGATTATAGAGACATGGATATCTGAGTTTTCTATGATTAGAAAACATTTACAAATAGGAAAAGTGGGGAATGTGTGATCCTCCATACCAAAGAGCAGGGCAATATAGGACCAACCCCCTCAGCGTTCCAGGAACTTACCTAACCACAAAAGGCTAGTTTCGGGAGTAACAGGAAGAAAATGTACCCGAAATAACCACCCTAGCCCCGAGCCCTGAGCTTACGCAAACCATGAATTGCCGAAATCAACCTCCCCAACGCGGAACCTTTCCCCAACCCTACCTCCCCCAGGAATGTAAGACCCTGCCTTTATATACTCTGTAATTCTCTTATTCGGGGCTCATTCCCTCTACTCTGACAAGAGTATGGATTGAGCCCCAGCGCACTGGAATAAAACCTTCTTGCTGTTTGCATCAAGAACCGTCTCTTGTGAGTGACTTGGGGTGGCGTTCGCACTCAGGACCTTACACAACAGAGGCAACTGACCACCTACACCCAGGAGACGTGATATTTCTAAAAACCTTACATCCCAAACCTCTACAACCCCGGTGGACAGGCCCGCATACTGTCATCATAACTACCCCCACAGCCGTAAAACTCCTGGGAGACCCAGTCTGGCACCACCTCTCATGGGTAAAGAGAATCCCAGATGATCATGACTCACATACCTGCCAACCTCTGGGCCCTACCCCGCTTCGTTTTAGTCGAGTCACTAATCCTCTCAACTCCAGTAAGAGCTGAAATCTCCACAGGCTATGCTTGGAAATTTAAAATCCGAACCAATGAACCGTTCCCCCTATTTACCGATGAAAAGAAGGGAATTGCCCTAGGGAATTACCCTAAGAGCCCTCACCCAACCCCTAGGCCCCACATTCACCCCATCACATATCTCTCAAAACAATTAACTCCGACTCTAACACAAGTGTCCAAAAACATTGCCCAAACAGAACAGGTCCTAGAAAACTGAATCTTAAACAAACCACACACAACACAGCTGTCTTTCTGGACACAGATCATCGAACACACTTTGTCATTTTTTAATCATTCTCAGACATTATCCAATAGCACCAACTGTTTTCTCTGTGCTTCACTTCTGTGTCCCCCATTGGCGGCGGTTCCAATGAACTACATCCACCCAGCCCTTGTCACCTCAGACACCCACTCCTATATCACTCCCACACTAAAGGTGGAGCCTGAGATCAACAATCGGACACAACCTCCCCAAATCTGCCTCATAACCAAGAACACCATAACCACAGCACTCCCCTCCTGCACCCGAAATATTACCATACAGGACCAAACTGGCCCAGCACCGGGTACCTATTTTTGGTGTAATAGAACTTTACAAAAGTGGCTGAACTCTACCACCCCGGGACCTTGCTTTGCAGTCACAATAGCGCCCCAATTAACCCTTTACAATGAATCTGAACTAGCTTGGCTGCTACCCACCTCCCATTACAAACGAGCAGTATCCCTCCCCATCATGGTCTCACCCTCGCCTCCGCAGTCTCAGCCACCGGACTGGCAGGCAGAGCCTTTGGATACAGTATAATCACAGCACAAAATTTCCAAAACAACCTACAAAGCCCTTGAAACCACTGTTGACTCCCTAGCCTCCCTACAGTGACAACTAACCTCTCTGGCCCAAGTCACTTTACAGAATCGGAGAGCCTTGGACCTACTTACAGCTGAAAAAGGAGGAACCTACCTTTTCCTGAGAGAATGCTGCTACTACATGAAAGAAACTGGCCAAGTAGAACAGAACCTTGATATCTTAACTCACCTGAGTGAAGAGCTGAAGAGAAGGCATCAAGTCGAAACACCCCCACTAGATTGGTTCCAGTCACCATTAATGGCATGGCTCTCCCCGTTTATCAGACCCCTAATACTAATAAGCCTCTTTTTTCTTTTTGCTCCTTGCTTCCTCAGGTTCCTAAAAGACCGCATGAAAGAGATGTCCAGAGTCACCGTAAACCATTGCCGATGGGTCTGCTCTTCCCCAACTCCGGCCTATAATCTGACCATGCCCATGTCCAGCAGGAAGTAGATAATGACTGAATTCTTAATCCATTATCACCAAAAAGGTCAGAATGTTAGGCGGAAACCCAAGCCCCCGCCCCCAACCATTCCTGGATCAGTGGAGTCAAAACGTTTTATCTGCCAGCTGTTCCTGAAATTCCATTCAAATGAGAGGAGCTGCCCTGGCCGACTAGCTATCATTCCTTTCCCATAGGCTCAACTCTCCTTATGTTAATTAAGTAACTTTAATCATCCACAACCCCATAGGCTACTTGCCACAGTTCTCATCGTCAGGGCCACTGTTTTCAGTGCTGTCCTCAGTAAGGTCCTCCCTCTCCCTTTATAAACCCTCAATCTCTGATCCAGCACTCGGTTTTGCAGGCTCCGCCGTCCCTAGAGCTCTGTAAAGCTGCCCAGGATGCAAATAAACTTTTCCTTTTCTTTCTCCTCATCTCTCTGGTTTTTCCTGTACATACTTTCGATTAAGAGAAACTTATTGCACCCCAAAATCTCTAACACTAAAATGATATGTAATTGCTCCATAAACTTTTCTTTTTTTTTTTTTTTGAAGCTGGCATTCAAATTACATTTTTTAGGCTTCAAAACCTTTCATTTTTTCCCCTTGAACAGGCATCTCCTATCAGACAGTTTTGCCAAAGGAAGAGCAATGTCTTATTAAATCAGGCATACAGTCAAGAAAAGCAACTGGATAAAATATGAGGTGTGATACAAAATTTCTTTAGACTTTTAAATGTTAAGATAGTAAGAATTTGGGGGAAGGCATCTCTGAGCCCACCTGGGAAAAGACAGATTGGAAGTTTCTCCAAGTGCGTTCCCAGGAGCCTAACCTACATCTGGGGCTAGGGTTTTCCCTTGCCTGTGCTTACTGTGACTGAAAGCATTCAGGATTAGCTCTGGGGAAACTACCTTCTGGGAATAGGACTTGTTAAAGGGTAGAAAGTTCTCTTAGATCCAGTTTTGGTCTCCCACAGATGCACTGAGCCAGGCAAGAGCAAAGCAGACACTGAGTGATGTTCAATGGTTGGTAAGTGATCTGGGGTTTATGCTAGCTTTAGTACATGGGGAGCTTAGAGGTAACACCAATAGTAATTTAAAGAAATATAATTTTGAAATCTGTGGTTTTGTGGAAATACAACTTCAATAACTGGAACTTAGAATGCCTAGTTTTCAGAATCACAGACTATCAGAGTTTCAAGAGACTTTAAAGATCATCTTTTACATTCTCTTCTCCCATTTAATACTTAAATTCATTCTACTATCAAGAAACTGGCTAACTTCTCCTTTGAGGAAACATCTGCTTCCTTTTGAGACAAGAATTTACCTGTGTGGTTCCATAGACCAGCTTTGTGCTGGCCCTTAGGGCAGAAAGCAGAGGTTTCTGACAAAATCTCTTGTGCCATATGAGCTGTGACAAAGAAGATCTAGTAATAAAGCATTCTTTCAGGGGAAGTTGCACCTGAAAATATTTCTCCTAGAGTCAAAAAAATAAAACCAGACCTATTGCCGCCAAGTTGATTCTGACTCATACCAACCACATAGGCGAGCACAGAACTGCCCTATTGGGACTCCAATGCTGTAATATTTATGAAAGCCGACTGCCACATTCTTCTCCTCCATAACAGCTGGTGGGTTTAAATTATGGGCCTTTCAGTTGATAGTCAATCGCTTAATCACTGCACCATCACAGATGCAAGTGATAGTTCTCTGATTGGAAGATTAAAATCATTTAATGTTGCAAAAAGCTGAGGTTTCCAGTAATCCTTAAATTGTTGCGTTTGTAAGACCTTACTTAGTCTAAGCATACAACTGGTTTCAGAAAAGCTAATGCGTAGAGGAGGTAACATGATCAAGAATAACTGCTCTTAGCACACAAAAGATAAGCAAACAGATGTTTCTTAAATTGAATCTCTCTGGGTGAGTGGAAGTAATGGGTCTTTCAACAGGATTTGGGAAAGTGAGATGCTAAGTTTATTTTGGATTTACTGAGCTTGACAAGCCTAGAGGAGAAGAAGAATATGTTCAGGTGCAATTGATTAAAACAATTTTTTTTACTAAAAGTTAGGCAAGGAAAAAATTGAAACACATTCAAGAACTTTTGCTGAGCATCTGTGCTGTTTTGTTGGCAGTGGGCTATACAATAATAAAATAATGAATAAATTAATAATTAGTAAATACTAAAATAATTAATAAAATAAAATAAGCCTTGGCAGTGAGATATGCAATAACTAATAAAATACTGCACTTACTCTCAAAGACCTTATAATTTTGGGCACAAGATAGACTCATTCAAAGACGATATAGTTGTGTAAGTGGAAACTCTGTTATGAGGACATAGAAAAAAGAATAAGTAACTTCTGTAGCCAAGCCAATTCAAGCCCGTTGCCACTGAGTTGATTCAGACTTATAGTGAGACTAGAGAGGAGCCTAGAAAGCCTTCATTAAAGGGGTAAATTTGGCCTGATTTTGAAAGATTGGAAGCAGTTATTGCATGAAGGAAAGGAGGAGGAAGGAAAACCAGAAGCAAATGTTCGGGTAGGACAAAGGTACCAGAAACACAAGGAAGCAAAGTCTCTGTTTACATAGGTTTGTCTCCTGTAATTAGAGTGTTACAGGAAAAATGAGCATTTATAAATAAACTTTAAACAAAACTCCAGGGAGCAAAGATCACTCCAAACACTAAAGTTCTTTTAAAGGAGGAAGGAGCTTTATTCAGCCAGCAGAATGCAGTGGACCGAGTCCCAAACTGGCTGTGTTCTCTGCCTCGTTAAATTCCAGTGTTTATAAAGGCTTTACAGAGAGTTAAAGAAATTTTCATACAGCATTCCTATTGGTATTAGTAGTTTTGCAAATTATCATCCTACTTTCTAACTGGTATTAACATGGTTACAATGATAAAGATAATCAAATTAAGTTGTGGGGAGTGGGCTCCCCTTTCTCTGGGAGCCATCTGCTCACAGGAAACACTTGTGTGGGAGTTTCCTTGTGCCAGGCTTCCAGGCACCTGACGCTTTTTAAAAAGGCTATAACTCTTTAGGTTGACGGCACTTGGCTTATAACTCTTCAGGTTTGAAGCCCTTGCCAAGCCATTCTGACATTTTAGAAAAGTCTATAATTCTTCGGACTTTCCTCTCTCAAGAGCAGTGAATACATAATCCCTATAGAATAGAATGGGTTCAAGTAGTATACTTAAACATTAATTATTTTGAATCAATTTAGCAAATCCAAAAGTTTATTTATCTTCCAGGGCTCTTGGGTTTGGGGCAATTTTGGTGCAATTAATTATTTAATATGGCCCTTCTGGCCACGGTCTTTGAGATTCACACACAATGATTGAATAGGACTATGCAAATAAGACACAAGGAATGTTAATGAAGGGACTGATTAATTTTTTAACCACATTAGACTTAAAATGAACCATCCTAAAGTTGGAAGGGAAGATCTCAACCACCACCAAGAAAGAAAAGCCACAAGTGGAGTGTATCCTTTGGACCTAGGATCCCTGTGTTGAGAAGCTCCTGGAACTAGGAGATCAAGTGAAAGAGAGGTCTGTAACACCAAAGACGGCAAGAAGCGGCAACAGAGAAATGGTAGCAGGAGAGGCAGGAGACTGCAGGACACCAGTGAGAGACCACAAAAAGACCATCAGATTGTGAGGTGGACTTCCCAGCCCACGGAATGAGAAAGCTAAGTGCCTTTGGGCAAGGATAGGTTGCTTCCAGCCACTTGGTGCAGCTAGATTTGCCTATCCAGAGAGCTAGAGCTCAAGACCTTCCTGCTGAGGCTTATTAGCTGAGTAGAGTACTTCTGGGTACTTACTAAAAATAAAATAAAATAGATAACAAGCCCACTGCTGCCAACTCAATTCCAGCTCATAGTGACCCTATAGGACAGAGTAGAACTGACTCCAAAGAAATTCCAGGGAGTACCTGGTAGATTCAAACTGCTGACCTTTTGGTTAACAGAGGTGACACTTAATCAATATGCCACCAGGGTTTACCAGGGCATTTACAGGCAGAGCTAAAGCAGGGCAGTGGCTAAAGGACCAGAAGGGGGAGTGTGGTTTCCCACTTAGCTGATAGGGCTGTCCTGATTGAGTGTTTGAGTGCTCCTGAACCAGAGATGTAATCTGTTAATTCCCTATTAAACCCCTTAAAAGTGTTATCTGGGAGTTCTGTGTGGCAATTGCAACAAATTATCAAACTTAGCAGAATAGAGTGTGCTGCAGGATGAACAGATGGCATCAGAATTGGTATCTCAATCATTCAGTGCTGCTGTAATAGAAATACCACAAATGGGTAGCTTTAAAAAGAGAAATTTGATTCTGTTACATTCTATTGGGCTACAAGTCCAAGTTCAAGACATTAGGTCCTGTGTAAGTCTTTCTGTTTTCACTCTGGAGGAAGCTCCTTGATGTCTGTCAGTTTTCTCTGTACTGGGAACTCCTGAGCTTCTGCTCCTAACACTACAACACTGCCTGCATCTAGGAGATTCCCCCATTCTCTGCTTGCTTCCTTTTCCTTTATATCCCACAAGCTTGGCCCAAGGCACAAAACAGTCTTATAAATTAAAAGTCCTGCTTCTGCCAACACAGTCACCACCCAACCTCTCTTATTAACATGAAAGAGGCAAAATTTACAACATACTTGAATATCACAGAGTACCAGGAATCACAACACAGCCAAACTGCTGCACAAATTTTGGGGCGGGGTTGCAGGGGAGTTGGGTGGCACAGTTCAACCTACGACAATTTGTAAAAGGGATGTAGAGGGAACGTATGTCTGATCTCTGTCTCATAGTAGTTAGCCTTATTGATCTTGCTCCTTCCTCCTCCTGACGTTAGAGGAAGGCAGATGCCTTCGCCACACTATTTTTACAGCAATGTATAGAACTGAGTGATTAATATGAGGCAAAGGGAAAAAAATGGCCTATAAATTATTGCCACGAGTTGGATCCGACTCGACGGCACTTGGCTTGGCTTTAAGCTAATTCGTTTAATTAAACAATCAATTCTTACAACCAAAATGCGAAGTGGTAAAATTACAAAAACAAGCAAGAGAATGCAGTTTGTCAGTATGGTGGTTGTGTTTCGGGAGAAACACCAGTGTTCATGCCACCTGCGGAAGGCCAATCATTGAGACAGAAGGTTAGAGTGGATTCAGTCAAAGATTTTATTTGTGTCCTAGTTTACACAAAGTGGCAGAGGGGATAGCTCCTCCCCAAATCTGCCCAACCTGTTATTGTTTCATGCAAGTGTTTTTAAAAGGTGAGGCTTTGCTAAGATCAGAGGTAGGGAATTCAAAGGGTTAGGGAATGTGTTTTGAAGATGTATCTGGGCTTTTTCAATCTTTTTTGATCTTCGTTGGCTGTTTGAGTGATAAGGTACCAGGTGCCACCTGGGCCTGCAGTGTCACAGATCATTATGTCTCTCAGGCCATGAGCATCAGGTTGGGGCACCAGCTTATCGAGGTCATGTAGCTGATTAAACCCCAACTGACCTGATTCAGGTTCTGGTTTGAGCTAGCAAGTTCAGTCTCCCAAGGGGTAACAAACTGAGCTTCCTCTCCCGCAAAGCACACAGGAATGTATCCTTTTTGGTAGCAAATGATGGAAAAGTTTATTAAGGGAAAGTACATTCCAAAGAGGGAACAGGTCAGTCTCTGTGAGTGGAAAAAAGACTCAGCATAGATTTTGGGGGTGCTTTTTATTGGCACAAGCGTAGGATGATGTCATAGATAGGAGAAGGAGGTAGTATTTGGTTTTTGATTCTGTTTGAAGCTACTGTAGCCACTTCACAGTTGCCAGGAGGAATTGTAGTATTTGCAACACAACAGCCAGAAAGAATTTATATTTGCATTACAAACTGTCAGGGACAACTGCTGATATGTGGCAGATCAGGTTCCCTTGGCAACCTTATCAATACTGTATGTGTTCTATAATGAAAACCAGACCTTTGTTATCTCTAGAAAATGTTACATTCTAGAGTAAAATATGTTAGTATGAGAGATCGGGTTCCCTAGCTAACTTTGACATTTCCCCCCTGAGGAGGCATGGGCCTGAAATCTTGATTGGAATGTGGCAAGTGAACTTCTCTTTTGCTACTTCCTGCTGTTTGGAGGTGTAGTCCTCTGTAGTCCTACCTACTTGTCAGACCCATATTCCTCCAGTGCATTGGCTGGGAAACATTGAGTTGCCTGATCTTCCACCTAGTTGGTGGGGATAGGCTGGTGTTTTTATGGGACCATGAGTTTAACTTGGAATTGTTGTAGCCTGGAAGAGATAAAGTGAATTAAGATATTAAAAATTAGGAACTCAAAGGTAAGGACAAGCAAAAAGATTAACAAGGGAACTACCAGTGGTAGTAATAGTGACATTAGCCAGTTGGGAGGGTATAGTCTGGGATCACATTAGCGATGGGGATCTCAAGTATTTCCTTTTCAGATGGCAGCTGCTTATCCTTTGGTTCAGTTCCCAGGTACATTAGAAGGACATGTAGTGGTGGAAGCGGGACTTTCTGCACATGTCTTTGGAGTTGGTTCCATCTGAAAAACAACTTTGAGGAAGCATACACAATTGTTTGGAGACTTATCTTAGTGTCCCAAGACAGCTAATATTGTTTATCACTAGTTTTAGTCATACCAGATGCCCTCATGCTCCCTGTCTTCTTCCTGACTGTTGACTCAAAAGAGGTACTACATTTTTCCTAAGGTTTCCATTGTGCGTTTCCCCAGAGACTGTTTTGTCTGCAACTCTGAAACTTTTTATGTAACCTGACTGAGAATTTATTTTGGTATATGCCGTTTTGGTCCTGTAGTTTTTAATATATTAAGCAACAATATAAGTAATTCTTAGTCCTCATTTCTTATATTTAGTCAAGTTTTAAATTTATGTGTTCCCAATTTACTTAGTAATTTTTGTCCTAGCAATACAACAGGACAGTCATGACTATCTAAAAAGGAATGCCTTAGTAATTGTGACCCCATCAGACATAAGAGTAAAATTTCTTTGACCTTGGATTTTTTTTTTTGTTCAAGTGTTTGAAAGGATGGAACCATGGCTTCTTGTGTTTGTAAGGGTGAAATTGCCACTCAGTTGGTCTTAGAGTGTACCTAAAGCTAAAGGCAACAGAGTTGCTGTACTAGTGGGCTTAGAGGGCACAGTTGTAGCACTAGGCTAAGTGTCTCCACTAGGAATCCAGAGAGTGGGGCCAATACGTAGAGTCTGCAGGGCAGGGCCATCATGTAGAATGTTTCAGAGAATGGAAGATTATTTTAAAAGCTTTGAGGTCTACTGTAATGTGTTCTTCAAACTTGCTTGTTCTCTATAAATGCCTAGTTTCACTGAAATTTTTCCTGTTAGTTTAATGGAAATGTATATACAGCTTGAACCTGCCTGTTCTACTGTTGTACTTTGGTGGCAGATAACTTGTATTCTAGGTTTCACAGACATAGAGGAGTTTTTGCATTTTCAACTTGGAACTGACTTAAAACTTCTGCCATGTGGGATGTACATATTTTCTCAATGACTTTTGCTATGATGGGATGAAAATGTTACATGTTTCAAAGATGTGAATGGGGGGCCAAAGGGTGAAATGTAATGGATTTGGTTTGGCCATAGTTCCCAATATTTTATGATTGGCCTCCATTTTGTGATTTTCCTATGCTGTATGTTAGAGAAGATTAGGGTGGGACCATAAATCCTTTGCTAAGGTCACCTCCCTGCTCCAATGTAAAAGAAGTTTTCCTGGAGTGTGGCTTGTAACACCCTTTATCCTTTTATCTTACAAGAGATAAAAGGAAAGAGAAGCAATCAGAGAATGTAGAACCTCATACCATCAAGAAAGCAGCACCAGGAGTAGAGCACACGCTTCAGACTTGAAGTTCTTGCACCAAAATGCTCCCTGACCAAAGACTGATGCAACACAAGGACCTTCCTCCTGAACTGACAAAAAACAAAAGCCTTCCTCTGGAGTGGACATCCTGCATTTGGACTTGTATCCTACTGGACTGTATCGGAATAAACTTTTCTTTGCTAATGCCATCTACTCATGGTATTTCTATTAGAGTAGTACTAGCAGATGAAAACAGTTGCTATGAGTTGGAATTGACTTGAAGGCAATGGGTTGGGTTTTTGGATTTAACTCCTGCTCTTCCTAGAAAATTCCACTCAAGGATGTCTTCCTGGGCTGTCATCTTCAGCTGATAAATTAGTTTCTTTCTTGACAACCTGCAGTGTCCTGTACTTCACAGACTATACTGAGACTGGTGGGTCAGCCTACTCTATGAGGTCACAAGCTTTCTTGACAGAGATTGTTTCTTATTTTATTTTATCTTTTTCTCTGACAAAGATGCCCCTTTTGCTTAGCAGCTATGTGCTTAACTACTTGTACAGGTGACACAAGTACAGTTAAGCACATGGTTACTAACCAAAAGGTTAATGGTTGAAACTCACTCAGAAGATCCTCAAAAGAAAGGTCTGGTGATCTTCTAAAAGGTAACAGTCTTGAAAACCTAGGGAGTACATTTCTTCTCTGTAGTACAAGGGGTCACCCTGAGTCAGAATTGATTGGCCCAGAATTAATTTTTTTAATGCTTGATACTTATGTTTTCAAAGGTGAACTGAAAAATAAGAAAAATAGCTTGCTGCTACATTGATTTCTTCCACCCACTGATCGTTGGTTGAGGGAAAATATGGCCCTGGAGGGAGGATAAAGTGTTTGGGGGAGACCGTATAGTATATAGGTAAGTAGCATGGAGTGTAAAAAGTTGAAATTCTGTTTATGTGACCTAGTATCTATAAGAACTAGAGAAATGACATGTCATCTCCATTCTTTCCATTCTCTCCATTCTTGACTTTTCTTCATTTGTAAAATTGTTAAATTAATGTTACTTGTCCCACTGGATTTGCAGAAATTAAGTATTAAATTCAAAACAGTTAGGAACATGCTTAACCTACCTAATATGTAGTATAAGTACTAAAAAAGTGGAAACCCTAGTGGCACAGTGATTGAGTGCTACAGCTGCCAAGCAAAAGATCAGTAGTTTGAATCCACCAGGTATTCCCTAGAAACTCAATGGGGCATTTCTACTCTTTCTTACAAGGTTGCTATGAGTTAGAATTGACTTGATGGCAATGGATTTGGTTTTGATACTAATGAGACGTAGCTATTATTGTTTTTGTTCTTTTTTTTTAGGGTAATAGTAGTAATTAAAACCATACTCAGAGAAATGGAGTTTTGAGTTGGATATGGTAAGAACCTGAATTTAGTTTTCTCTCCTTTTCTTTTTAAGCCAAGGCTCCCATGGAGCAATGCAACCACTCAAGCCTGGCTGAATTTGTGCTACTTGGCTTCCCCCAAGTGGGACATGTTAGGGGATGGCTATTTGTTCTGCTCCTACTGGCATACCTATTCACCATCTGTGGCAATTTGCTCATCTGCTTGGTCATACGACTGGATACAGCTCTACACACACCAATGTACCACTTTGTAAGTGTTCTCTCCTTCTTGGAATTGTGGTATACAGCTACCACAATACCTAAGATGCTAGCCAATCTTCTCAGTGAAAAGAAGACCATATCTTTTGCTGGATGTCTCCTTCAGACATACTTCTTCCACTCCCTAGGAGCCTCTGAGTGCTATCTTCTTACAGCCATGGCCTATGACAGATACCTAGCCATTTGCCGGCCTCTCCACTACCCCACAGTTATGACTCCAACACTTTGTGCCAAGATGGCTGTTGGTTGTTGGACTTGTGGCTTCCTGTGTCCCATTGCTGAAGTCATGCTTGTCTCTCAGCTCCCCTTCTGTGGTTACAATAAAATCCAACACATTTTCTGTGACTTTCCACCTCTGCTGTTCCTGGCCTGCAAGGATACATCCATTAATGTCCTGGTGGACTTTTTTATCAATGCCTTCATCATCCTTATCACTTTCCTATTTATCATGGTTTCTTATGGCAGAATCATGGAGGCTGTGCTGAAGATACAAACAGCATCAGGAAGAAAGAAAGCCTTCTCTACTTGTGCCTCACATCTCATTGTAGTCCTTGTCTTCTTTGGGAGTATAATTTTCATGTATGTGAGGCTGAAGAAGAGCTATTCACTGACCCTTGATCGGACACTTGCTGTAGTCTACTCTGTACTGACCCCACTGGCCAACCCAATTATCTATAGTCTTCGTAACAAGGAGCTCATTAAGGCCATTAAGAGGACAATCTTCCAAAAGAGGGTGGAAGCTAATGCCATGGATTGAATTGTATCCACCTCCCCACAAAAAATGTGAGTAGCAACTTGGATAGGACATGGTTCCTGGTATTGTATGATGTTACTCTATATTGTAAATCCTGCCTCTATAATGTTAATGAGGGAGGATGGGCAGTGGTTGGATTGGAGAGGTAGGAATCAATTCTTAAGACTGTATTGTGCCTTGGGGCAATCTTCTCAGACATAAAAGAAAGAAGCTAGCAGAGAGACTTGTGGATACCACCATTAATCAATCAGTAGAAGGGTCAGAGCATATCTTATGGACCTGGGGTCCCTGTATCTAATAAACTTTCAGTTCAGGGGAAGATTAGTGACAAGTACCTTCCTGTGGAGCCAACAGTAAAAGACTTTCCCTGAAGCTGATACCCTAAACTTGGACTTTCAGCATACCTTTCTGTGAGAAAATAAATTTCTCTTTGTTAAAGCCATCCACTTGTGGTATTTCTATTACAATGTCACTGGATGACTAAGACAGCTAATTCCACTCATCACTCATTTTCTACAATAATCCTTTCTGCATGTTGGCATCATAAACATCCCATGGACCTTTGGCCTAGATCACATTTCCTCACATATTTTTATCCCCTTTGGATCTGACTCAATGGCACTTGACTTGGCTTTACATATTTATGTGTTTTTCTGTCTCCCTCAACTTTGTTGTTTTTGTTAGGTGCCGTTGAGTCAATTCCAACTCATAGCAACCCTATGTGGAACAGAAAGAAACACAGCCTGGTCCTGTGTCATGCTTACAATCACTGCTTGTTTGAGCCCATTGTTGTAGCCACTTATAATCCATCTCATAGAAGGTCTTCCTCTTTTACCCTCACCCACTTCCTTACCAAGCATAATGTCCTTCTCCAGGGCCTAGACCCTCACCAGCCTTGCTTCTATGGATTTCTCTGGCTTTACTTTTTCCAAGACAGATTTATTCTTTCTTCCAACAGTCTATGGTATATTCAGTGGTCTTTACCATGGGTTCAGTCATTAAGCAATTGACTTCTAACCAGCAGGTCTGGGGTTCAAACCCACCAGCCCCTCCCTGGGGGAAAAATGTGGCAGCCTGCATTTCTTAAACATTAAAATCTTGGAAAACCCTGTAAGTAGTTCTCTTCTGTACCACAGGGTGTCTAGGAGTCAGAATCTATTCAACAATAATGTTTGTTTGTGTGTGTATATATGTGTGTGTGTGTGTGTGTGTGTGTGTGTGTGTGTGTGTGTGTGTGTGTGAAGGGGAATAATTTATGAGTTATTGCAATACCAGGACAAGAAGGATAGCAGAAAATACAGAGAATTGTTGAGATATGTTGACAGAAAACTGCCCTGATATCATGAAAGATGAGAAGACATCTATCCAAGGTGATCGATGAACTCAGTGCAAGGGAGATCCCAAAAGAGAGACAAGACACATTATAATCAAACCAAAACTAAAGATAAAGAAGTTTTTTTTTCTGTTTTTATTTTATTTTGATTGTGATTGAGTGAAAGTTTACAAACAATTCAAATGTGCATGCCTGCCTACCTGCAGCTGTTCTCCCTGCTCTTCTTGCCCGGTGACAGCACAATCCTCCTTTTTGTTCCATACATGTCATAGCCTCTTAACAATCTCCTGTCCCCTCCTCTCCACCATCTCCACTTTCTTAAAGAGAAGCTTTTAACAGCATCTAGGCTTAAACAAAAAGTAACATACAAAAGAAAGGTGGTAAGCGTGAACTCAGATTACTCAGCAGACGCCATGTGGACAAGAAGGTAGTGAAAATTGTCTCTGAAAAATCATGGCAAAATCAGGACATTCCCAGATAAACAGAAGTTTAGAGAATTTGCAAAAAACAAACTAAAATTCGGAGAATCACTGAAGAAAGTTCCTCAATTAGAGAATCAATAACACCAGATATATACTCAAGGATAAGAGGGAGAACAAAATACCCAGGTACAACACAGAAGTGGAATCCACAAAAATAAATCAAAGGTAAAACACTAAAAATACAGAAACGGAGATCTCACTATGTAAGTGATGACTATATGATACCAAAACATAAATCTTTCAGATGGAGAAGTCAAGGCAATACAAAGAAATTAAAGACTTGTTGGAACTTAGAAAATTAGGAATAACTACAAAGGAAATTAACAGTCCTACACATCAAAACATGAAACAAAATCAGGAAGTTTCAGCAGACATAAAACTAACAACAATGAAAAGAAAACCCATAAACATGACTTAGCTCAGAAAATTAAGTGGAACACAGAAACCGTCAACAACAGACCAAAAAAGGAATCAAAATGACAACACTAAATTTATACTTATCAATAATTACATTAAATGGGAGTGGGTAAATTCATCAATAAAAAGTAGAGAAATGGATTAAAAAGTATGATCTGTCTATATACTGCTTACAAGAGACACACTTTAGACTTAAAGGCACAAACTGATACTCAAAGGATTGAAAAACATATACCAAGCTAACAACATTCAAAAAAGAGCAATAGTAATTTCAGATAAAATAGACTTTAAAGTAAAATCCAACATGGTGGATAAGGAAGGTCACTACATATTGCTTAAAGGTCCAATATATGAGTGGGATGTAACCATATTAAATATTTATACATTCAATGAAATAAACTCTAACAGCATTCAAATGTGGGAGATACAGATCCACAATAACAGTATGAGACATCAACACACCATTTTCAGTGATAGTTGAAACTTTCAGAAAAAAACTCAATAAAGACATAGAATATCTAAATGGCACAAGCAACCAACTTGACCTCATAGATATACATAGAACAATCCACTAAACAAATAAGTATACTTCCTTTTCCAGTGCACATGGAACATTCTTTAGAAAAGAGGACATATTAGTTCATAAAGCAAGTCTTAACAAAATCCAAAGCATTGAAATATTGCAAGACATATCCTCCAACCATAAACCATAAAACTATAAAACAATTCCAGAAAAAGTAAGAGTAAAAATCAAACATATGGAAACTGAATGAAATGTTGCTCAAGAGCATCTAGGTTATAGGAGAAATCCAGGATGCAATAAAGAAATTCACAGAACCAAATGAGAATGAAAACAAATCCTAAGAACCTATGGGACACAGTGAAAACCTTGCTCAGAGGTCATCTCAATAAATGCATACATCCAAAAAGAAGTTCCCAAATCAAAGATTAAAGCCTACAATATGAATAAGAAGAAAGAGAGCATCAAAAGAACCTATCAAGCATCAGAATAAAACAGATAATGAAAATTAGAACAGAACTAAATGAATTAAAGAATAGAAAAACCATTGAAGGATCAAAATCTGTTTTGTTGGAAAGATTAACAGATTCGATAAACTGTTGGCCAAACTGACAAAAGAAAAAGAGGAAAGGAAGCAAATAACTTGAATAAGAAAGGAGATAAGCAATAACACAACAGTCTCAATTGACATTAAAGAATCATAGCAGAATATTATGAAAAATTGTACTCTAGTAAATTAGAAAGCCTAGAAGAAATGGATAAATTTCTAGAAACACATTACCAACACTAGCAGAAACAGAATTAGAAAAACTTAATAAACACGTCAGAAGAGAAAATATTGGAAAAGTAATTAAAAGCTCCCAACCAAAAAAAGTTCTGGCCCAAATGGCTTCACTAAGGAATCTACCAAACTTTTAGAGAAGAGTTAACACCACTATTACTAAAGATATTTCAGAGCATAGAAAAGGATGAAACATTCTGAAATTCATTCTATGAGGCCATCATACCCTCATACCAAAACCACATAAATAGAGCAAAAAAAAAAAAGAAAGAAGAAAGAAAGGAAAGAAAAGGAAAATTATAGACTAATATCTCTCAGGAAATTGGATTCAAAAATTCTCAAAAAGTTCTAGTCAATAGGATTTAATGACACATAAAAATAATAATGATAAAATAATTCACCATAACTAAGTAGGATTTATAAAAGGGATGGTTCAACTTTAGAGAAAAAAACTGATGTGGTCAAGCACAAAAACAAAACAAAAGATAATGATCACTTGATTTCATCAATTGATGCAGAAATGGCACTTGACAAAGTTCAACATCCATCCGTGCTAAAAACTCTCCACATAATAGGAATGGAAAGAAAATTCCTCAACATAATAAGGAGCATCTAAATCCTGGTGGTGTAGTAGTTAGGTGTAGTAGTTAGGTGTTAGGTTAGGCATGCTAACCAAAATGTTGGCAGTTCAAATTTGTCAAGCACTCTCTGGAAACTCTAGAGAGCAGTTTCATTCTGCCCTAAAGTGTCACCATGAGTTGGAATCGACTTGAGGGTGGTGGGTATTTTGAGTACACAGAGCTAACTGCCAACATTTTCTTAAATAGAGAGAGACTGAAAGCATTCCCCTTGAGAATGGAAAGCAAACAAGAATGCCAATTGTCACCATTTTTATTCAACATTATTCTAGAAGTTCAAGCCAGCTCATGTAGGCAAGATAAAGGAATAAAGGTATCCAAACTGGTAAGGAAGACATAAAAGTATCTCTATTTGAGACATGATTTTATACACAGAAAACTCTAAGGAATACACATAAAAATTATGGAAACTAATAGAAGAATTCAGCAAAGTAGCAGTATATCAGATAAACATAAATAAATTAGTGAGATTCCTATACACCAACAAAGAGACCATCAAACAAGAAACTAACTAATCAATACCACTTACAATAGCTCCCAAGAAGATAAAATGCTTAGGTTTCAAAAGATCTACTCAAATAAAATTACAAGACTCTACTGCAAGAAATCAAGAGATCTACATAAGTGGAGAAACCTACCTTGCTCATGGATAGGAAGACTTAACATCATGAAAATGTCTATTCATCCCAAAGTTATCTACACATACAATGCAATCCCAACACAAATTTCAACTGTATTTTTTAATGAGATGGAGAAACAACTCACCAACTTCACATGGAAAGGGAAGAAACCCTCGACAGGTAAAGCATTACTGAAGAAGAACAAAGTGGGAGTCCTCACATTACCTGACTTTAGAATCTATTACACAGCCACAGTAGTCAAAACATCCTGGTACTGGTGCAAAAACAGATGCATAGAACAATGGAATGGAGTAGAGAATCCAGATATAATTCCATCCACCTATGAACAGCTAGTATTTGACAAAGGCTCAAAGTATGTGAAGAAATCAATTTGTTCTTTTGGCAGTCCATGGTGCATTCAACATTCTTCTCCAGCACCACAATTCAAAGGCGTCTATTCTTCTTCTGTCTTCTCTGTTCATTGTCCAGTTTTCACATGCATATGACGTGATTGAAAATACCATGATTTGAATCAGGCATACTTTAATCTTCAAGGAAATGTCTTTACTTTTCAACACTTTAAAGAGACTCTTTGCAGCAGATTTTCCCAACACGATGCATCTTTTGATTTTTGCTTCCATGGGTGTTGATTGTGGGCCAAGTAAAATGAAATCCTTGACAGCCTCAGTCCTCTGTCTATTTATGGCTATGTTGTTTACTGGTCTAGTAGTGAATGTTTTTGTTTCTTTGATGCTGAGATTCAATTCATACTGAAGGCTGTGGTCCTTGATCTTTATCAGTAAGTATTTCAAATTTTCTTCACTTCCAGCAAGTAAAGTGACATTATCTGCGTAACACAGGTTGTTAATGAGTCGTCCTCCAATCCTGATGCCTCATTCTTCTTCATATAATCCAGTTTCTAAGATTATTCGCTCAGCATATAAGGTGAAAAGGTGTGGTAAAAGGATTACACCCCTGATGCACACTTTCCTACCTTCAGACCATGTAGTGTCCCCTTGTTACAGTCACACGACTGCTTCTTGATGCATATGCAGATTCCTTAAGAGTACAATTAAGTATACTGGAACTCCTATTTTGTGCAATGTTAGCCATAATTTGTTATGATCCACATAGTCAAATGCTTTTTCTTAGTCAACGAAACACAGGTAAACAGCTTTCTGATATTCTCTGCTTTCAGCCAAGATCCATCTGACATCAGCTAATGCATTGATTGGTATCTTAGCTGGTAGGAGACTGCTCTGCCCTGAAGAGTTCTGAGCTGATGTTGTTGACTGGGTCTTTTAGCTGATGGGCGGAAAAAAGATAGAGTGAGCAGCTACTACTTGTCTGTCGTGGAGGCTTTCTTGTTTCTGTGATGCTGGAAGCCAAACCATTGATATTTAAGTATCAGCAGGATCACCTGTGGTAGATAGGCTTCAGGTGAGATTCCAAACTAAGACAGACTAGAAAGAAGGACCCAGCAACTTACTTCTGAAAAGAATTAAGCAGGGAAAACCTTATGAATAGCAGTGGAACATAAACAGACTGCAAAGCGTCAATAACAATGCACAAGCAGCAGGAAAAAAAAATAAATGATAGCTCTTAAAAACCGAACACTTTTGCTCATCCAAAGACTTCACTAAAAGATAAAAAGCTCATAAGTCATAACGAAGTTTCACTCGTCAGACACGAATGGATTGGACTTGGCGATGCAGAGTGACCATATATTGGATGCACTTTATGGTTCTATGCATCTATAGGATATCATCCTACTGACCTCTGGCTGGAGAAGGAGAGTGGGTGGAGAGGAGGGGAAAGGAGACTGTTGGGAGGATGAGACATGTATGGAGCAGAGAAGAATAGTGTGCTGTCACCGGACAGGGAGAACACTGGAAGCTGCATATAGGTGGGCAGGTAAATTTATACAGGAATGTACATTTTCACTCAGTCATAATCAAAAAAAAAAGAGAGAGAGAGATAAAAAGGACTACCTACAGACAGGGGGAAAAAATGGGCAACTGGGAAGCTAATTGGCATCTAATCTCTGAAATTGACAGGGTGCTGTAAAACTGCAGCAAAGAAAAGACAAATAACACAATTAAACAATGGGAAAAGGATACTAACAGGCACTTCACCAAAGACAACACCCAAGATGCTAACAGATACATGAGGAAATGCTCAAGATCATTAGCCATGAGAGAAATCCAAACCAAAACTACTATGAAATACCATCTCACCCCATCAAGGCTGGCATTAATCCAAGAGGAACAAAACAATAAATGCTGGAGAGGTTGTGGAGAGAATAGATCTCTACACTGCTGATAGGAATGTACAGTGGTACACCCACTTTGGAAATCAATTTGGTACTTTCCTTAAAAGCTAGAAATGGAAATACTATGTGATCCAGCAATACTACTGCTTGGAATATATCCTAGAGAAATACGGGTTGTCAAAAGAATAGATACACACACATGAACATTTATTGCAGCACTGTCCACAATAGCAAAAAAGGTGGTATCCATTTAGATGATCATCAGCAGATGAATGGATAAACCAAATATGGTGTATTCACATAATGGAATACTATGAAATGATAAAGAATAGAGATGATCTTGGGAAACATCTGAGAACATTGAGACATCTGGAAGACAATATGCTGAGCTAAATTAGTTGCAAAAGAGCAAATATTGTATCATACTACTTATGAGGACTCAATAAAAGGTTTAAACATGGAAGACAATAATCTTTGATGATTACCAGAGAGGTGAAGGGGAGAGATGTGTATTTATAGGTTAGATAGTTGGTAGGAATTGGGTTACATGAAGAAAATGACAGCATGTAGTAGAAAGGAGATTAACACTATCAGACTACACCAAAAAGCTATGAGGTTTTCTGATTACAACCCAACATTTCAAAAGTCAGAGTAGCAAGGGCAGGTGTGGAGACTGTGGTTTCAGAGGACATCTAGGTCAACCGACATAACTAAGCTTTTTTAAAGAAAATATTCTGCATCGTAGTTTGGTGACTGGCTTCTGGGATCTTAGCAGCTAGCAAACTGCCATAGGAGCATCAGTTGATCCCTATCCACCTGGAGATGAGGAGAACAAAGGACATCAAAGACACAAGGAAGTTATGAGTCCAGGAGACAGAAGGAGCCAAATGATAGGGATAGTACATCGGCATGAGAACATAAGAACTCCATAGTGCTCAGCCACTACAATAACTGCTGTGACAGGGAACAGTGGGAGAAATGGGAATGCAGATCTAGAAATCTATTAAAAGACCAACCTTGATCATGTGACATCCTCTAGGGTCCCCCGAGCACTGGAATCCTGGACTGGCTGCTAGCCCAGAGATGAAACTAGTACCAAAGCGAACTCTCCAGGGTGATACTGTTGACATGTTTGCTTCTTAGCTTAAATGTAAACATGAGGCTGTCAGAGCAGCTTCTCTTGAGAAGCAAGATGGAAGGGTGGAGAGGACCAGAGAGGAGCTAGTTGAATGAATATGGGAAGTACAAAGTGGAAAGCAGCTAGAGTTTCATAGAGGTCTGTGGTGGGGTGTGGTGGTTATATGACTTGGATTGTAAACTTTCACTTAAAGGACAATTAACATTCTCAAATAATACTTGTCTATTATTGACTTAGTGAATACTCATCTCCCTCCCTTTCTACCCCTGTAAACATCAAAACATTATTTCTTCACGGTTTAACCTTTTCTTGATCTCTTATAATATTGGTGTCATATATTTGTCCTTTTGCAACTGTCTTATTTCAGTTAGCATAATGACTTCCAGATTCCCCTGTTATGTTTCAAAGATTTATCATTTTTTTTACAACTGTATAGTATTCCTTTGTGTGCATATACCATAATTTGTTCACCCATTCATCTGTTGATGGGCACCCAGGTTGTTCTTACCTTTTTGCTATTGCAAACAGTGCTGCAGTGAACATGGAGATAGTATTAAATCTCTTACATCTCTAGGATATGTTCCAGGGAGTGGGACTGCTGGATCATATTTCTATTTCTAGGTTTTTAAGGAAGTGCCTAATTAATTTCCAAGGTGGTTGTGCTATTTTACATTCTCACTAGCCATATACAAGTGTTCCAGTTTCTTCACAACCTCTTTAGCATGTATTAATTTGTAGTTTTTGATTAATGCTAGCCTTGTTGGGGTGACGTGGTATCTCGTTGTAGTTTTAATTTGCATTTCTCTAATGTGTAGTAATTGTGAGGTTTTTCTCAGGATCCTGTTATCAGCCTGAATTTCTTCTTTGTTGAAGTACCTATTCATATCCTTTGCCCATTTTCTGATTTGGTTAATTGTCTTTTGCTATGCAGTACCTCATAGATTTTAGAGTTTAGGTGCTGATCAGATTTGTTGTATCCATTTTTTATCTCAGTCTGCAGGTTCTCTCTTTACTCATTATGGTGAAGTCTTTGGATGAAAATTAAGTGTTTGATTTTCAGGATCTCCCAGTTACCTAATTTCTCTTCCAGTGCTTGTGTATTGTTACTAATATTTCATAATAAGTTTATGCTATTTATGAGTGCTCCTAGTTTTGCCACTACTTTTTCTTCCATGGTCTTTATTGTTCTAGATTTTATGTCATGTGAAATATGAGTCTTGTTTCATTTATTTGCATATGGATATCCAGTTATACCAGCATCATTTGTGAAAGAGACTCTCTATTCCCCAGTTAATGGACTTTGCACCTTTGTTAAATATCACATGCTAACAGGTGGGTGATTTTACATCTAGATTATCAGTTCCTTTCCACTGGTCTATGGATCTGTTGTTGCACCAGTACCAGGTTGTTTTAGCTATCATGGCAGTGCAATCGTTTCTTGAGTTAGGTAGTATGTGGCCTCACACTTTATTCTTCAGTAACGCTTTACTTATTCAAGCCTCTTCCCTTTCCAGATGAAGTTTTGTATTTGCTTATTTCATTAAAAAATACCATTGGAATTTGTCCCAAGATTGCATTATATGTAGAGATCTCTTGGTGTAGAATAGATATTTTCACAATGTTGAGTCTTCCTATCCATGATCAAGGTATGTTTCTTCTCTTGGTTAAGTCCCTTTGGTTTCTTGTGGTAGTGTCTTGTAGTTTTCCTTGTATAGGCATTTTATGTCTCTGGTGAGATCTGTTCCTAAATATTTATCTTCTTTGGGACTATTGTGAATGGTACTGATTTGGTGATTTCCCTTTTGATATTCTCTTTGTTGGTGCAGAGGAATCCAACTGATTTTTGTACCTTTGTCTTATACCCTGATACTTTGCTAAACTCTCTTCTGTTAGTTCCTGTAGATTTTCTTGTTTGTTTATTAGTTCGTGGATGCTTTAAGGTCACTATGAGTCAGAACTGACTGTACAGCAGTAGGTTATGGCCTTTGGTGTATAAGATCATATTACATGAAACACAGTGTTACTTCTTCCTCACCAGTTTGGATGGCCTTTATTTCTTTTTCTAGCCTAATTACTCTGGCTACAACCTCCAGCACAATGTTGAGTAAAAGTGGTGATGAAAAGCTTCCATCTGTTTCCTATTCTCAAGAGGAATGCTTTCAGATCTATCTATTTATAATGATGTTGGCTGTTGGCTTTATGTAAATGTTCTTTATTATTCTGGGAAATTTCCTTTCTATTCTTATTTTTCTCAGTTTTTGTTACAAATGGGTGTTGAGTTTTGTCAAATGCTTTCTCTGCATCAATTTGTAAAATTATATGGTTCTTGTCTTTTTGTTTTGGGAAACCCTGGTGGCATAGTGGTTAAGTGCTATGTCCACTAACAAAAAAGTTGGCAGTTCATATCTGCCAGGTGGAAACTCTATGTAGTAGTTCCAATCTGTCCTATAGGGTCATTATGAGTCAGAATCAACTCAACAGCAGCAAGATTTTTTTGTCTTTTGCTTTATTTATGTGATAGATTACACTGAATGTTTTTCTAATGTTGAGCCATCCTTGCATACTCAATTGATCATGGTCAATAACTGTTTTGGTCTTTTGTTGAATTCATTTGGCTAAAATTATGTCGAGGATTTTTGCATCTCATTTCATGAGCAATATGGTTGGGTATTTTTTCCTCTGGCTTGGCTATTGGTATCTTTACCTGATTTTGGTATCAGAGTTACGCTGCTTTCATAGATTGAATTTGAGAGCAATCTCTTTTGTTTTCTGCACTCTGAAATACTTTAAGTAACAGTGGTGTTAACTATTCCTTACAAGTTTGGTAGAATTCTCCAAGGAATCCTTAGGGTCAAGGCTTTTTTGTTGTTAGGAATTATTGTTATTACCTTTTCAATCTCTTCTTCTGTTATAGATTTATTTAGTTTTTCTAACTCTGTTTGTGTTAGTTTATGTAGGTAGTGTGTTGTTATTAGAAACTTGTCCATTTCCTTTAGGTTTTCAAATTTGTTAGAGAACAATTTTTCATAGCATTCTGTTGTTATTATTTTTATTTTTATTATTTAATTACAGTTGTGCCTGTTGTGATATTATACATCTCATTTCTTACTGAGGTTGGTTGCTTCTTCTCCTGTTCTTCTTTTGTCAGTTTGGCCAATGGCATGTCAGTTTTGTTGATCTTTTTTTTAAAAAAAGCAGTTTTTGGTCTCGTAAACTATTTCAATCGTTTTTCTGTCTCTCATTGAATTCTGCTTTGCTGTCTCATTTCTTCTGGTGCTCAAATGTTTCTTTTGCTGTTCTCTTTCTATTTGTTCAAATTGTAGGATGAGTGCTTTGGAACCTTTTTTTCCTTTTGGATACATTCGTTTATTGGTATAAATAAATCTCTGAGCACTACCTGTGCTGTGTCTCAAAGAGTTTGATTCTGTTAATTTCCTTATTCCATTCTTGATTTCTTCTATAACCCAGTAGTTTTTAAGCAACGTGTTCAGTTTCTACATAGTTGGTTTTCTTTGCTTTGCTTTTTCTGTTATTGATTTCCACTTTTATGGTCAGAAAAGCTGCTTTGTGATATTGTGATGGCTTGCATTCTCTTAAGGTAAGCTTAATGTGTTCTATTCTGGAGAATGTTCCATGTGTGTTGGTAAAGAAAACATATTTGTCTGTTGTTGGGTGGAGTGTTCTGTGTATGTCTTTGAGGTCAAGTTGGTTGATTGTGGTATATAGATCTTGTGTGTTTTTATTAAGTTCCTTTCTGGATGTTCTGTCATTTACCGAAGTGGTATGTTGAAGTCTCCTACTATAATTTTGGAACTCTTTATTTCTCTTTTCATTCCTGTTAAGAGTATGTTACATACATACATATATATGTGTGTACATATATATGTGTATACGTCTATATAGAGAAGCACTGTCACTGGGTATGCATAAATATTTATTGTGGTTATATCCTCCTGGTGTACCGACCTTTTAATCATCATACAATGTCCTTCCTTATTCATTATAATAGATTTTACTTTAAAGTCTGTTCCATCAGAAATTAATATTGCTACTCCTGCTCTTTTTTGAATGTTATTTCCTTGATAAGTCTTTTTTCCCCATCTTTTGAGTTTTAGTTTGCTCTGTCTTTTTTTTCCGTTTAATTATTTATTTATAATTTCTCCACTGTGTATTTTCTTTTTTTTAATTTTTATTTAACATAACTGAGTGAAAATGTACATTCACGTATAAATTTACATGTCCACCTATATGCAGCTTCCACTGCTCTCCCTGTCCTGTGACTGCACACTATTTCTCTCTGCTCCATACATGTCTCATCCTCCCAACAGCCTCCTTTCCCCTCCTCTCCGTCCACTCCCCTTCCTCCAGCCAGAAGTCAGCAAGATGATATCCTGTAGATGTATAGAACCATAAAGTGCTTCCAATATGTGGTCACTCTACATTGCCAAGTCCAATCCATTCCTGTCCAAAGAGTGGACCTTTGTTATAATTTATGGGAAAGGGCAGCATCAGGGCCGGGGGCCATGCTCTCAGAGGAACCCCAAAACTGCTGGACCAAGTTTGCTCTGTCTTTAAGTCTAAGGTGTCTTTTGTAGGCAGTATATATAAGGATCACTTTTTAAAACTCACACTGGCACTGGGTTGTTATTGTTGTTTTGTTTTTTGCTCTTTATTGGTGTGTTTAATCTATTTACATTTGACAAAGTTATTGATAGGTATGCCTTTAGTGTTGATGTTTTGGTGGGTTTTTGGTGCATTATTGACAGTTTCTTCTTTCCAGTTAATATTTTGTGTTGTTTTTCCGTATGTATTTTCTTCTCATGTTTTTCATCACTGTTGGTTTTGTATTTGCTGAGTCTTTACATTTTTCTTGTTTTTTTTACTTTGATGTGTAGGATTGTTAGTTTCCTTTGTAGTTAACTTAATATTAACCCCTAGTTTTCTAAGTTTAAACCAATAATTTATTTTTTATATTGCCTTGATTTTCTCTCCACATGAAAGATACTACTACATTTTTAATCCTTCCTTTTTGTTATACTCTTGTCATCTTTTACATAGTAAAATCTCTGTTTCCCTATTTTCAGCGTCTTAGCTTTGATTTATTTCTGTGACTTCCTATCTGGGTCAGTATCTGTTCACTCTATCCCGTGTTCTGGTCTTGGATTGTTATCACATGTTATTGATTTTCTGATTGCAGGACTACCTTTAGTGTTTCCTGTGACTTTGGTTGTTTCCCGCCACCACCCCCCCCCCCCAAAGTTCTCTAAACTTTCATTTATGGGAAATGTGTTACTTTCAACATCATATTTCAGAGACAGTTTTGCTGGGTTATAATTCTTGGCTGGCAGTTTTCTGGTGTTGTTTTTTTTTTTTTGTTTGGTTTGTTTTTTTTCCTGCAAAGTTTTGATATATGTCATCCTGTTGAATTTTTGCCTACATGGTTTCTCCTGAGTAGTTTTAGTTGTATTGACTCTCCTTTGTAGATCATTTTTCATTAATCCCTAGCCACTCTTAAAATTATTTTTGGTTTTGGCAAATTTGATTGCAATATGTCTTGGTGACTTTCTTTTGATATCTACCATATGTAGCTCAATGGGCATCTTGAAGAGATGTCTTCTTGTCCTTCACAATGTTAGGGAAATTTTCTACACAAAAATGTTCAGCACTTCTCTCTGTATTTTCTACTATTCTATCCTCTCTTCCAGTACTCCAATCACTCGTAGATTTTTCTTCTTGATAGAATCCCCCAGAATTCTTGTTCTTCAAAAACAAAACCAAAAAAATTTCAATGTTTCTTTAAATATGCTGATGTCAATTGCCTTCTTTTTAATCTGACTAATTTCTGACTGCCATTGTCTCCATTCTGCTCATTTGACTTTCTCCTGGGTTGTCTGATTCTGAAAGTTTGCTACTGATCTTCTGAATATCTGTTTGCTCTCTGTCAATGGATTCTTGTAGCCTTTTCAATTTGACATAATGCTTTGCTCTAAACTTTTTATGTTCCTCAGTTGCTGTGTCTGTATCTTTCTTGGCTTCTTCAGTGCTTGGCCCAATCTCCTTCCTGATCTCTTTAAATGTTCTGTATATTGACCTTTTGTATTCTGCATTGGTTAATGTGAGGAAGTTCTCTTCATCTGGAAGATTTTTTGATTCTTTGGGAGTTTGCTGCAGCCAGGAGAAACTGCCTTTTTATGTGATTTGATATTGACTATTGTCTCTTAGCCTTCAATAAGTTATTCTATTTACTGTTTTCCTGTTTGCTTGCTGTGTCTCAGCATCTTGTTTTGTTTTATATTGATGTGCCCAGATGGGCTGCTTGTGTGAGCTAGCATAATGATTGTGGTCTTTTGAAGCTCTAACATCTTGTCACTAGGTGGTTAAAGTTGTTACTAGGTATGTGAACTGAAGAGTCTATTCACTGTTCTTGGTTGGATTCAGCTTTAGTGTTCAGGTAGTCCACCAAGTGTGTGATGCAGGCTCTTACCTAGTCATAGATGGGCAGAGGTGGTTGGTATAGGCACATATATCTGGCTACATGCACAGAGCAAGGCAAGAATTTGACATCTACTCCTGAATGTCTGTAAAGAAAGTATGTTTCTATATCCTAGAGTGCACAGGTGGGTAGGTTTTGCTGCTGGACTATGAGTACCCAGGGCTGTTGGCTATAAGAATTGGAGGCACCACTTATTCTTGGACTTCTGTTGGGTGACCTAGTGGCATGGATTGAGCCACCAGTTCTCAGCCCCTAATGCCTGTAGGTGATGATCTTACTCGATAGGGAAAGTGGTGTCAAATTTCACAAACTTGCCTCTCTACCAAATAGCTGAAACAGGACAGGTTAGACTTCAGATACACGTCCTGTCATGCCATGTTACTGAGGGCCTACTCTGTTGATGGCTCACACAGGTCTACACAAAGCTAAAAAGTACCTAAAGTCTGTGGACCTCTTAGGTCTATGCCTAGGGAAAGGAAATTTTACTACGTCTTCCTGGCTTAGGGGAGCCAGCATATTATATTTTCATGTTTGTTAATTTATTCCCTTTCCAAGGCTGAGACAATGGTTCAGGTTGCATGGCAGATCCTATATCTGGCCTAGAAACGTGCCTGTCTCTGAAGCCAGCTTAGACCCAGTGTACAGCAAGCAGGTGACAAGTAAATGGGAGAAAGATTTCTCTCCAAGGTGTATTTTTGATCTGCACAGTAGGATAGACATAAGTTACTTATCTTTTGCTGATCGTTTGCCACTTATCATTGACTATAGAGGTGTAAGTAGACTCTCTCCAATGTGGAAAACACTTCCCAGATGTAACCATTTGCCTTACTGTGCTCTTGTCAGTAGACCTGCCTGTAGGGTGCCGATTCCCACGAGGCAACTCCTTAATACTTCTGAAGTGTTTCTCTTCTTGCCACTCTGCCTGATTCATCAACTATGTGTTCGATATTCAGGACCCCTAGATTGTCATATATGATTGATTCACTTGTTTTTCAGGTCTTTCTTGTAAGAGGGACCACAGGAAGAATCTGACTATTCTGCTGTCTTGACCTTACCTTTCAACACAATGTATTTCTACATCTATCTATTTCTTTCTAGATTTTACTGTAAGTAGCAGGGAGAAACCATGACACACCTTTCAGATCTTGCTTATAAGTGTCTTTAGCTAAATACCCAAGTTAATCACTTACAAAGTTCACTTTTTGGCAGACATTGAGACATGATTCAGATAAGTTTTCTAACACTATATAAAGAGATTTCCTTTCTTCTAGTGTTCAATAACATGTTTACCATTTATTTTTAAAATGTCACTGGGAGAACATTTAACATCTGCATTTCAAATGAGGTTGTATTCATGGTGATAGAAACTTCTATTACAGCTCTCAATTCTTTCTCACCCTTTATCACATTCACCCCTATATTGTATAATTCTACCAACAATCTTTTTAAGGCAGTCTGGGTTTAAGTATGCTCTCACTATGAAGAGCATCAATATCCCTTCAGCATCTATCTACCCATTTTTAAATTCGAAATCTGTTTCCATATTTAAGTACTTGTGAGAACAGCAATCCCAGTCTTAGTACCCAAATATCTTAGTCAATATTCCACAAGAAAAAAAAAATCATATGCATATGTGTGTGGTTAGCAACTTAGTTCTTAAGCACTATGTCACTAGAGCTTCATATGGTTAGCAGTTATGGACCCAGCTGCTTGCCAAAATGTCAGTTTAAATTCACCAGCTGCTACCTAGAAACCTTGTGAGAGAAGTCTACTATGCCTATAGATTAGTTTGAGTCAGAATCAGCTTGACAGCAACAGGTTTGGGTTTTTTGGTTTTGTGTATGTGTGTGTATATGCATATGTTGTGTGTATATATATATGTGTGTGTATATATATGGGTGTGGGTGTATATATATGGGTGTGTATGTGTATGTGTGTATACATATATATATCGGTGCATGGCTTTGGCTATATATAGTATATATATACTGTTTCAGTGGTTAAAGCAATCAGTTCCTAACCACAGGAGAAAGATGTGGCAATCTGTATCCATAGAGATTTACACCATTGGAAACCATAAGGTTACTAGGAGCTAGAATTGACTCAGTGGAAGTGGATTTTGTTGGGGGATACTTACACAGGGAGAGAGAGAGAGAGGGAGGGAGGGAGAGAGAGAGAGAGGTTTACTTCAAGGAAAGGAACTGACTTGCATTATTACAACGGAAGGGACTAGAAAGCCCAAATCCCATAGGTCAAGTAGCAGGCTAGAGACTCCTACAGGTTTCCATTCTGAGCTCCACAGATGATAGAGACAGTGAGAGTTCTGCCAAAACTTATTTGTAGTCTCGTGTCAGAACAAACTCGTTTCAACTCATGATTAATTACATTACATTAGATTCTGTTATGAAATGTTAATTGCTTTTCTTAAGGCTAACTACATAATAACAACTAGACTAATATTTGACTAAGCAATTAGAAGCTACAGTTTAGACAAGTTGACATATAAACTTAGCCATCATATGATTATAAGGCTCGTTTTTAAAAAAGTGTTGTGTTTTAAGTGAAAGTTTACGATCCAAATAAATTTGTTCTATGAAAGCCCACACGCATACCACTGTCCATCTCCAGCTGCTTTTCTCACCCTGTGACAACACACTTCTCCTTTCCACCCTGTACCTTCCGTATTCATTTAACCAATTTCTGTCTCTTCCTCTTCTCCCTCCCATCTTGCCTCTTACAGGAGCTGTTCCCATAGCTTCATGTATATATTTAATCCAGCCAAAGACAAGCCAAGTACAATCGAGTCGGATGCGACTCATGGGGATATTTAAGCCAAGAAACAAACATTTCACCATCATCATCACTCTAAGTCTTATAGTTCAGTCTAGTTGCTGTCCGGAGAGTTGGCTTCAGATCTTGTTTCACCTCTGGGATAGCAGAGAGTCCAGGGGCCATGCCCTCAGGGAACCCTAGAGAATGTTGGGCCATCTAGTTTGGTCTTTTAATTGATCTAGATCAGCACCCTTATTTTTATCTCTATGTCAGAGACGTTATGTCATGTTCCCCACCAGGGCAGTCATTGGCAGTGGCCAGACACCTAGTTCTTCTGGTCTCTTCCTAATGTAATCTCTCAATCTTAATTTTTCATCTGTCTCCTGGACTCATATTTATTTTCCTTGTATCTTTTCTGTCTTTTGTTCTCCTCTGTCCCAGGTGGATTGGGATCATCTGACGTTTCTTAAGATGACAGTTTGCTAGGTTTTACAACCCCAGATACCACTCACTCAGTGAGACACAGAATATTTTCTTTAAAAAAAGAAAAACTTAGTTTTGCTAATTGATCTAGGTGTCTCCTGAAACCATGGTCCCCAGAACTCTGTCCATGCTACTCTGACCTTCAAAATGTTGGATTGTATTTAGGAAAACTCTCAGCTTTTGGTGCAGTCCAGCAGTGTTAACCTCCCACTGCAATGTGCTGCCAATTCCTTCAGTTAATCCAATTCTTATCTACCATTTAATCTATGGATAAATTTCTCCCTTCCTCCCCACCCTGTAGCCATGAAAGATTATTTTACTCTGTAGTTAAATACTTTCTTGAGTCCTGATAATAGTGTTCTCATACAATATTCATCCATTTCCAAGTAATTTTATTTGGTATAATATCTCCCAGTGATTCCACATTATCAGATGTTTCCCATAATCGTAGTTGTTCTTTATAATTGCATAGTATTTCACTATGTGAATACACTGCAGTTTGTTTATCCATTCATCTGTTTATGGACACCTAGGTTGATTCTATCTTGTTGCTATTGTGGACAGTACTACAATAAACATCAGTGTGCATATATCTAGTCATATGACAGCCCTAGCTTCCCTAGGAAATATTCCAAGCACTGGGATTACTAGATCATATCATGTTTTTATTTCTTGCTTTTTAAGAAATTGCCAAATCAATTTAGTCGTTGTGTCACTTTACATTCCTACCAGCTGTATAGAAGAGTTCCAGTCTCTCCACATGCTCTCCAACATTTACTGTTTTATTTATTTATTTATTTGAATTAACGCCATCCTTGTTGGGGTGAAATGACATTTCTTTGTAGTTTTGATTTGGATTCGATGGCACTTGGCTTGGCAGTAGCTAGAGATTGTGAGCATTTCCTTATGTATCTGTTAGCATCCTGGATGTCTTCTTTGGCAAAGTACCTGTTCATATCCTTTGCCCATTTTTCATTTGGGTTGTTTGTCTTTTCAGCTTTGGATTTGGCAACGGCACTTGGCTTGGCAGTAGACTGTGCAGATTAGATACCAATCAGATTTATAGTATTCAAAAACTCTTTCTCACTCAGTATGTAGTCTTTTTATTCTTTCAATGAAGTCTTTAGCGAGTGTGCATGCTTGAGTTTTAGGAATTTCTGGTTATTTATTTTCTCTTCTGGTGTTTGTACATTCTTAGTTATATTTTGTCCTCTGTTTATGCCATGCATTTTTGCTTCCAACATTGCCCCCCCTTTTTTTTACATGATATTTACTGTTTTAGGTTTTATATTAGGTCTTTGATTCATTTCAAGTTAGCTTTTGTGGATGGTAGAAGGTACAGATCTTGTTTCAACTGTTTTGTGGGTGGATATCCAGTAATGTCAATGCCATTTATTAAAGAGATTGTCTTTTTCCAGTTTAAGGACTTTGGACCCTTGCCAAATACCAGCTTCTCACAGGTGGATGATGTTATACCTGGATTCTTAATTTTGTTACAGTCCCTGTAACTGTTTTTGTGCTAGAAGCAGGCTGTTTTGACTACCATATCAGTGTAATAGGTTTCAAGGTCAGGTAGACTGAGGCTTCCCACTTTGATTTTCTTCAGTAACTTACCTGAGACTTCTTACCTTTCCTTAAACAATAAAAAATTAAAAATACAATGGGAATTTCCACTGGGATTGCATTATACCTATAGATCACTTTGGAAAGAGTAGACATTTTCATGATGTTAAGTCTTCCTATGCATGAGCAAGGTAGGTTTCCCTACTTCTGTAGGTCTCTTTTGGTTTCTTGCTGTAGAGTCTTGTAATTTTCTTTGGACAAGTGTTTTATGTCTCTGGTTAGATTTATTCCTAGGTATTTTATCTTCTTGGGGGCCATAGCAAATCATAATTTGGTGATTTCCTCTTTGTTAGTATAAGGGAATCCAACTGATTTATGTATGTTTGTCTTGTATTCTGATAGTTTACTGAATTCTTCTATTAGTTCCAATAGTTTCTTGTGGATTCTTTAGAGTTTTCTGTGTATAAGATCATATCATCTGCAAATAGATACTTTTATCTCCTTAGCAATTTGAAGGCCTTTTATTTCTTTATCTTACCAGATTGCTCTGTTTAGAACCTCCAGGATAATGTTAAGAGTGGTGACAATGGACATCCTTGTCTGGTTCCTGTTCTGAAGGTGAATGCTTTCAGATTCCATTAAGGATGATGTTGGCTATTGACTTTGCATAGATGCCCCTTATTATGTTGAGGACTTTCTCTTGTATTCGTATTTTGCTGAGAGTTTTCAACATGAATGGGCATTGGAATTTGTCCAATGTCTTTTCTACATCAGTTGATAAAATCAAATGGTTTTTGTCTTTTATTTATTTGGTTGATTACATTAATTGTTTTTCTAATGTGGCCTCATCCTTAGTATGTATCCCACTTGGTCATGGTCAATTATTTTTTTGATAGGTTATTGAATTCATTTGGTTAGAATTTTGTTGAGGATTTTTGAATGTAAGTTCATGAGAGACAATGGTGTGTAATTTTTGTTTTTTGTGCTGTCTTGATCTGTTTTTCATATCAAGATTATTCTGACATCATAGAATGAATTTGAGAGAGTTCCATCCTTTTCCATGCTCTGGAATATCTTTAGTTATAATGGTTTTAACTCTTCTCTGAACATTTGGTGAATTCTCTAGGGAAGCCACCCGGATCAGGGCTTTTTTCAGTTTGTAGTTTTAAATTACCTTTTCAATTTCTTCTTTTGCGATGGGTTTATTTAATTGTTCTACTTCTGTTTGTTCTAGTTATGGTAGGTGATCTGTTTCTACAAATTTGTCCATTTCCTCTAGGTTTTGAAATTTATTAGACTACAGTTTTTCATAGCATTCTGTTGTGATTCTTTTAATTTCATTCACATCTGTTGTGATGTTGTGACCTCATTTCTGATATGAATTATATTTGCCTCTCTCCTGGTTTTGTTTTTTCACTTTGGCCAATAGTTTATCAACTTTGTTGATCTTTTTTTTTTTTAAAAAAAACAGCTTTTAGTCTTGTTAATTCTTTCAATCATTTTTCTGTTTTCTATTTCATTTAGTTCTGCTATAATTTTTATTATAATTTATTATAATTTTATGCCATCTTCTGGTGCCCAAGAGGTTCTTTTGCTACTCTCTTTTCACTTGTAAAGTTGCAGGGTTAATTCTTTGATTTGGGCCCTTTCTTCTTTTTGGATGTGTCTTTTTATTGAGATAAATTGACCTCCGAGTACTCAGTTTGCTGTGTTTCATAGGTTTTGGTAGGATGTGTTTTCATTTTACTTGATTCCATTCTTGATTTCTTCTATACCACAGTTGTTTTGACAGATTGTTGATCAGTTTCCATGTATTTGATTTTTCTTCCTTTTTCAGTCTGTTAGTGATTTACACTTTTATGGTTTTGTACTCTGCAAAGATGCTTTGCAATATTTCAGTTCTTTAGATTTTCTTAAGGATGGTTTTTTGCCTAATATGTGCCATGTGCATTGGAAGAGAAAGTATATTTGGCTGCTGTTCAGTGGATGGTTCTGTATATGTCTATGAGGTCAAGCTGATTGTGGTATTTAGCTCTTTCATGTCTTTACTGGGCATTTTTCTTGATGTTCTGTCCTTCACAGACAGTGATGTGTTGGAGTCTTCTGCTATTGTTGTGGAGCTGTCTACTTTACTTTTCAATGCTGTTAAAGTTTGTTTGATATGTTTAGAAGTTTTGTCTTTGGGTGCATTAAAATTTAATATGGTTTAATATTGATTGTTTAAGCAATATACAGTAACTTTCCTTGTCTACTATGGTGTATTTTACTTTAAAGTGTATTTTATCTGACATTAATATGGCCACTTCTGTTCTTTTTTGAATATTGTTAGCTGGATTTTTTTTTTCTTATCCTGTGAGTTTTACTTTATTTGTATCTTTAATTGTGTCTCTTGTTGGCAGCACATAGGTAGATCATTTTGTTACTCTTTTTTTCTCTTTATCTGTGCTTTAAATCCATTTATAGTCCCTGTAATTATTGATAAATATAAATTTAGTGCTGTCATTTTGGTATGTTTTTTGGTGTGTCGATGACAATTTCTTTGTTCCACATAATTTTCTGTGCTGAGTCATTTTTTCTGTATGGGTATTCTTTTCATCCTTTTCATTGTTGGTAGTTTTGTATTTGCTGAGAATTTTTGTATTTGTTTCTTATTTTTTGCCTGTGATTAAGTGACAGTATACAATCCAAATTAATTTTGTATGCCCAGCTATCTGCAGGTCCTTCTGCTCTCCCTGCCTGGTCACAGTACACACTTCCTTTTCATTCTGTACTTGTCATATCCTCTTAACAAGCTCGTATCCACTACTCTCCACCTTCTTCTCTCCCCTCGAGAAAGAGACCACTAGGATAGCATTCTATGAATGCATAGAACCATAAAGTACACACATCGTATGGTCACATTGTGTTCACAAGTCTAGTCCTTTTTTGTCTGAAGACAAAATGTACTTGACCTCAGTACTGTTTTCTGGACAGGAGCAACAGCAGATCTAGAGGCCATGCACCCAGGGGATCCCCCAGGCCATCAGACCATCAACGGTGGTCTTTTAGTAGAGTTCTTGAATGGCACCCCTCTTTTTTCTTGTATTGCCACAAGGAGTCAACATTGTGTGCCCCATCATGGCTGTCTTCAGTGATGGCCATGCACCATATGGTTCTTCTGGTCAAATGTTGATACAGTCACCCATTCACATGCATCCCTCTGTCTCCTGAGCACTTTTGTCCTTGTGTCTTTGTTGTTCTCAGACATGATCTGTTCTGGATGAGTTGGGATCATTTGGTATATCTCAGATGTCAGCTTGCTTACTTTTAAGACCCCAGATGCCACTCACCAATATGGGTTGCAGAAGACTCTCTTAGCAATAGTCTAGTTATGCCAATTGGCCTTGATGTCCCTTGAAAGCATGGTCTCCAGACCCCACCCCTGTGCTTTTTTTTTCTTTTTTTGTAGGATCTTTCCCTAGCTTTAGTATAATGGTTATTCTGGCTTCATAGAATTGACTTGGGAATATTGCATCACTTCCCATGCAGTGAAATAGCTTCAGTAGTGCTGGAATTAACTTCTTCCTAAAAGTTTTGTAGAACTCTCTGGTGAAGTCATCTGGGCCAGAGCTTTCTTCGGTTGAAGGTTTTTTTTTTTTTTTTAATTTTTTTATTTTTTCAATCTCTTCTTTTGGCATGGGTTTATTAAGCTGTTCTACTTCTCCTTGTGATAATTTTGGTAGGTATATGAATCTAGAAATTCATCCATTTCTGCTAGGTTTTCAGATCTGTTAGGATACAGTCTTTTGTAGTATTCTGTTACGATACTTTTGAGTTCAGTGGATCTCCCATCTCATTTCTTATTCAGGTTATTTGTTTCCTTTCCTGTTTTTCCTTTTGAAGTTTAGTCCATAGGTTCTCAATTTTGTTGATCTTTTCAAAAAACCAGCATTCTGTTTTGTTGATTTCTTCAATTGCTCTTCTATTCGCTAATTCATTTAGTTCTGCTCTAATTTTTATTGTGTGTTCCTGAGGGGTTCCTCTATTGCTCTCTTTCTACTTGTTCATGCTGTAGTGTTAATTCTTTGTTTGGTTCCCTTCTTCGTTCTGGATGTGGGCATTTATAGATATCACTTGACCTGTGAGCACTGCTTTGGCTGTATCCAATAGGTTCTTGTAGAATGCATTTTCATTCTCATTTGCTTTCACAAATTTCATTATTTCATCCTTGATTTCTTCTATAATGCATGGATTTTAGCGTAAGGTGTTATTTGGTTTCCTTGAGTTCAAATTTCTACCTATGTTTTTTCTGCTATTGATTTCAACTTTGATGGCTTTATGGTCCAAGGTGATGCTTTGCAATAATTTGTTTGAATTCTGTTGATACTTGCTTTATTCCCTAACACATGATGTATTCCAAAAAATATTCCATGTGCATTGAGAAGAAGGTGTAGTTATCTGTTGATGTCTAAAACTCTCTGCATGTGTCAATGATGTCTATTTGGTTAATAGTCACAATAAAATCTTCTGTATCTTTACTGAGAATTATTTTGTATGATCTGTCTGTTATTGAAAGTGGAGTGTTGAAGTCCCCCACTATTACTGTGGAGTCACCTATCTCATTTTTTGATGTTGTCAGTATTCATTTGATGTATTTAGATATTTTGGTATTGGTGTGTAAATATGTATACTGTTATGTCCTGTTTATGTATTGAACCTCTGAGCAATAAATAGTGAACATCCTTGTCCATGATGGTGGATTTTACATTATTTATATTATATTATTTTACATTATTTACATTACATTATTTTATCTGAGATTAATTTTGCCACTCCTGATCTTCTATCTATTCTGTTGGCTTAGTGTATATTTTTCCATGCTTTAACTTTTTTTGTTCATATCTTTGATTCCATGATGTGTTTCTTGTTAGCAGCACATAGACAAATTGTGTCTTTTGATCCAGGATGTCACTCACTGTCTATTTATTGGAGCATTCAGTCTGTTTGAATTCAGCATAATTATTGACAAGCATGTGATCTGTGCTGTTATTTTAATGTGTTAATTTTTCTGCTGTTATTTTCTATGTTGCTCTTAATATCCTGTTCTGGGTCATTCTTATATATAGGTTGACTTTTCATCTTTTTCTGTTTTGGTTTCATGTTGGTTGAGACCCCTGTATTATGTTTCTTCTTTTGGTATGTTGCTGTGCTATTTTGTTTGCTGGTTACCCTTATAGTCCCCATTACTATCCTAAGTTTAAATCAGACTTTAACTTCTGCTTATCTTTCTAAGTTTCCATCTGAGAGTGTTATAACTACTGTAATAATTCCCTCTTTTTACCATGATGATGTCATAGTTGTCATGTTATCATCACTGGTTACCTTCTTTAATATTACAGCTTTGATTGAGCTTTGAGAGTTCCTTCACTGAGTAGAATTCTGGATGTTGTGTCTTGCATTGCCTGCTGCAGTATATACTTGCAGTTCTTGTTTTATTTTTTTTACGCAAAGAGCTGCTTTTGGCATTGTAGTTTTGGTTTAGTTTTTACAAAGTCGCTAAGCTTCTCTTTATCTGCAAGTGTCTTAATTTTATCTTCATATTTGCGGCACAGTTCTGTAGTATATGTAATTCTTCATTGGCAATTTTTCTCCTTCAAAGGTTTGACTGTGTCATACCACTGCCTTATTGCCAACATTATTTCTGCCCAGAAGTCAGATGAAGTCTCCATGGTTTCCCTCTTTATGTTAGCTTTGCTTTAAACCTCAGTACCTTTAGGAACGTCACTTTATATTTCATTTTATTAGGCTTGATTATAATATTTTTTGACGTCTTTCTTTTAGGGAGTAGTTTTTTTAGTGTTTGATGAGCATCTTGGATATCTATATTCTCTTCATTTGTGATTTCAAGGAAGTCTTCTGTCAGCAACTGTGCAACAGTACTCTGTATTTTCATCCATCCCTGCTCAGGAACTCTAAATATTTGTTGATTATTCCTTAGTAGAGTCCCAGATGTTTCTTAATGATTCTTCATTTTTCTTAATTCATGTCTCTGATTTTTCCTACTAAATACCAGTGTCAGTTTCTCTGTCCTCAAGCCAGTTAACTCTGGTTTCCATCTTCTCAATTCTGCTCTTTTGACTTTGGATCAAATTGTCTGATTCTGTAATTTTACTATTGATATGCTGAATTTCAGATCATTGATATTCCATCAATTCAAACAGCTTACTTAATTTTTCATTTTGTTCTGCTGCAGTTTGTTTAATCCCTAGGAGTGCTTTGTACATAATTCTTTTGTACCCAACCTTTGATTGTTTCAGAAAGGCTTCTTCGTCTGGGAAGTTTTTTAATTCTTTATTTTGAGAGTTTTCCAGAGCCATGGTGGACTGCTTCTTTAAGTGGCTAGCTGTTGATTGTTGTCTTTATGCTGTCAAGAAGCTTTTCAGTTTCTCTGGTGTTGCCTCAGAAGGACCTCAGGTGTAGTTCTAAGTGGGGAGTTGATCACTAGCCATCTCTTTGTACTCTAGTGACTGGCTCTAGTGGACTCTGCTGTGGCAAGCTCCACCTCTTGGGTTGCAAAGTTGTCACCCTACTTATGGAATCACTGGGGGATTGTCAGCTGACATTATAGTGTGGATCAGTGAAAGGTGGAGGAGATGCTGCCAGGCCACTCAGCAGTCAGCTCTGTTGGTAGTCTTATTTTAAAAAGGTACTTTACTGTGGAAGGAGGAGCCGTCTAACTGCTGCTGAAATCAGTCAGGCCCTTAGAGATTGTATTCCCTGCCTTCCTTCCGACAAGGAAAGCACCTCATAGGCTTTCCCCAGATGTTATGACGTGGTTCAAAGTAGGGAGTGGTTACAGTCTAGCTGTCATCCTCTGCCAGGCCCCATCTATGACTCTAAGCACCACCATCCTCAACACAGCTTTCCTGTTGGAGAAGCACTTTCCAGACAGGGTCTGCTGCTCCACGTGAGAATTAACCCCAGCGAAGACCTCTAGGTTGGTGACTCCGCCTTTCAGATGACCAAGATGGTGTCCTGCCCTTCTTGCCATGAAGCATCAGAGTCTATGGCACAGCTCGGAAACAAGAGGGTAGAGGGGCAGTGGTGCCCTCATTCAGCAGCCAGGATCTCAATATGTGGCCATCCCAAGTACATTCTCTCTGCTACACTATACACTGTTTACTTAAGCACTGCAGTGTATGTGCCAGTTCATGCCCAGTCCTCACCTCACGGCTAACAAAGAAGACCTCAGTACCTGTAGTCCTCATAAATCGTGAGTCAGCCGAGGCAGGACTCAGCATGCCACTGCCTTGTCTTAGAGAGAGATACTTTCCTCCTTACTGGCATGTAGTCCAGATAACCCTACACTAGATCCTAGCTCTCCCTGGACATCCATGCTGCTCTGTTAAATTATCATTCTAGGCCTTGGTTCTCAGACCAACTCAAGGAGACATGTGCCTACTCCACCATCTTGGCCTTGCCCCATTCTTTTTGTTTATTTTGATGTGTAGGATTCTTAATTTTCTTTGCAGTTACCTTTATATTTAACACTAATATTCTAAGTTTAAACTAGTCTTTAATTTATTTTTATCACCTTGACTTCCAACTTGACAGCACTTGGGTTGGCTTGACTTCCTCTCTGCCTAAAAGATGTATGAATACATTAATTTGTCCCCGTTTTTGGTACAATGTTTTCATTTACTTACTGAGATCTCTCCCTATTTTCAGTGTTTTAGTTTTGTTTTGTTTTTGTGGTTTCACTGTGTTGATATCTGCATCCTCTATCCTGCACTGTATCCTTCAGTATATATCTAATATTGATTTTCTAATTTAAGAATTTCCTTCAGTGTTCCTTTTTTTAATGACCTTTCTTTTTTTTATTTGTAGTATTTAAATGCATTACAGTGAGTATCTCATTTTTATAATCACAAAATAATTTTTTTTTTTTTCCTATAACATACTCTTAAGGAAACCATGGTGGTACAGTGGTTCAGTGCAGTTCAGATCTCCTTTTAATTCTGGTGTATATTTTTTAAATTCTCTAAACTTCTATTTATCTGTGATGTTGTAATTCTGCTGTCATGGTTGAGAGACAATTTTGCAGGATATATAATTCTTAGATGGCAGTTTTTCCCTTCAGGACTTTGTATATGTCATCCCAATGCATTCTTGACAGCCTCATTTCCACTGAATGATCTGAGCTCCGTGTTATTGACACTCCTTTGCACATTATTTTTTGTTTAATCCTCCCACCACTGCTGCTGTTGAGTCAATCCAGTTTCATAGCAAACCTATAAAACTGCACCACAGAGTTTCAAGGAGTACTGGATGGATGAGAACTGCTGGCCTTTTGGTTAGCAGACATAACAATTACTATGCCACCAGTGTTTCCTGTTTAAGTCTAGCTACCATTAAAAGTATCTCCTTATGTTCAGTTTTGATAAGTTTGATTATAGTATGTTTGGTGTCTGTCTTTTTGGGGTGTCTCTTGTGTGGAATTCAATGAGCATCTTGGAGAGCTATCTTTTCATCTTTCGTGATATCAAGGAAATTTTTCTGTCAGCACGTCTTGACAATTCTTTGTATTTTGTGTTTTCTTTGACTGTTCTGATCCTCCAGTCATTTGTAACATATTCCTTTTGATAGATTCCTACGTAACTTTTACTGATTCTTCATTTTTTCAAATTCTTTTATCTAATTTTTCCTCACGTATGCTGGCATCAGTTGTTTTATCTTCAGTCTCATGAATTCTGCATTCAATTGCCTCAATCCTGCCCATTTGACTTTCTAATAAACTGTCTAATTCTATAATTTTATTATTAATCTTCTGAATTTCAATTTTTTCTTCCTCAATTATTTCTTGTCACCTGTCTATTTTTTTTACTCTTCTCTGTTGCACTTTGCCTAATCTGCTTCCTGATATTTTTGGAGAGCTTTAAATATTTCTCTGTTGTATTCTACCTCCCATAATTGCAGGATGTCTTCTTCATCTAGAAAATGTTTCGATTCTTTGTTCTGGGAGCTTTCTGAAGCCATGATGTTCTGCCTTTTTAAATACTGTGAAATTGCTTGCTGTCTCTGACCCATCAGAATGTTGTAATTTATTTGTTTGGTTATTGTGTGTGTGTGTGTATACAGTTAAGTCCGTGAATTTAAGTGCTCTAAATGCTATTTACCTCACTGCTGAATATTACTATGGTCACCTTTGAAGTGCCTACATGGGAAACTGTACACCAACTCCAGTGCCTAGTCCACCCTTCAAAGCAATTTGGGAACTCTTTCTGAGGAATGATCATCAGAGCTATCATCATATTACACTTGATGTTCTGAATGTCATCAAAATCTCTTCCTTTCAATATTTCCTTTATCTTCAGGTAAAGAAAAAAGTCACTGGCATCCATGTCAGTGAGTAGGGAGGGTGTTCCAATACAATTATTTGTTCATTGGCTAAAGTGTCCCTCACAGACAGCTATACAATTGAGTTTGTAAACTTGCCATCTTGCCACTGTGCTCAATGACCATTCCAGAATGAGTTCCTAAATTGCTTTGAAGGGTGGACTAGGTGCTGGCATCAGTGCATACCTCCTTAAGGGGAGCATTTGGAAGGTGACCGTAGTGATATTTAGCAACAAAGTAGGTAGCACTTAGAACAATTGAGTTCATGGGCTTAATTGTCAGACCTCGTGTGTGTGTGTGTGTGTGTGTGTGTGTGTGTGTGTGTGTGTGTGTGTGTGTGTGTGTGTGTGCGCGAGCCAGCCAAACTCCCTCCATCCCAACCCCACCTCCACCCCTGACTTTGTTTCCCTCTTCATGTCCAGAATAATAGCTCAGGGTGCACTTGTAAGATGCCTCACTTCCTTCCCAGGTAACACACCAGAGTTTAGTGCCTGGTGTAGAGCAGAAAAGGGATGGAAAATTGCTGGGGAAAGTGAAAGAAACCAGCACGCAGCATGAATGAAAGATTGAAATACATAAGAGATCACAAGCATTTAGCTTATTATGCTCAGGTGAAATTCCTCTGTGATTCTTAAGTGTGGCCATCTGAAGCTCAGCTTCCCAGTGAAAAAGACATGCTCTGCTTACTACACTGCTGCTCTGTTTGGCTGCTGGCTGGCCTGCAGCTCCACTTGACTGGCTTAAACAGGTCTCCTCTGTGATGTGTGGATTTAGTTATGGCCAAAGTAGTTGCTTCTGGACCTGCTCTCCCCTCCCTGTCACCCAGTCTGATCTCTCAGCTTTTCCCGTGGTACTCAGGTCTATTAGCATTCCCTATCTAACCCATTCAGTTGTATTCTGTTTTTCTGTTGTCATTGTTAGAGGGATCACAGAATATTTGTAGCTACTCAACATCTTAGCCCCAGAAGCAATTAAGGTTGGTTTTGTATGGGCTTCAGTTTTTCTTTTTTTAAATTTAAGCCCCACGGAAATTACAGAAATATAGTGCAATGAGACTTTGTGTTGACTTCATCTGGATTTCCTCAATGATAATACCTTACGTGGTGATAAAAAAAAACAATCAAACCCAGGAAATTGACTTTGGCACAACATTACTACTCAAGAGAAAACCGGGATTCATTTTCACTTTTGGTTATCCAATTGTTCAGCAACATATATTTTAAGACTATTCTCTCCACTGAATTAATGGCCTTTGCACCTGTGTCAAAAATTAGTTGTCATTATAAATATAGATCTATTCTGGACTCATCTGTTCCCTTGAACTTCATGTTTATGTTTATCCTTCCAAAACTATGTCGTCTTGGTTGTCACATTTGTCCTAACTGTTAAGACAAGTTGTGTGAGTCTGCTTAGTTTGTTCTTTTACATCAAAATCCACTTGATGACAATGGGTTTTTTTTTGCTTGTTTCTTTTTTACCTATTTTTTTTTTTTTTTTTGGCTTATCAGGATGAGGAATTTCCATTGTATTTCCAATTTGGGAAACGGATAAATATTGTGATTCTTTAATCATGAATGAATATGGAGTTTTGTCAAGGTCTTTTTTTCTGGAACTTCTGAATGAATGACACACATTTTTGTCCTTTAGTTTTCTTCATATGGTAAGATACATTGATTGTTTTCAAACACTGAATCAACATTAATTTCTAATTTACTATGTTATCAAAAAAGCCCATTGCCATCAAGTAGATTCTGACTCACAGAAACCTTATAGATCAGAGTAGAACTGCCCCACAGAGTTTCCTACTCAGTTGGAACTGCCAGCCTTTGGTCAGCAGGCATAGCACTTAACCTCTGTACCACCAGGGTTTTCTTATTATGTTAGTTACCCTTTTATTTTTGCTGAATTTCATTTGCTTAAATCTTGAGGGTTTGTGCATCTCTGCTCATGAGGGATATTGACTTGTAATTTCTATTTCCCTGTGATGTTTTGGTCTAATTTTAGTGTCTACTTAATGTTGGCTTTATCTGATGACTTGGGAAGTGTTTCTTCCTATTCCACACTCTGTAAAAGTTCATATGGAATTGTTATTTATTCTTCCTCAAATGTTTGGTAGAATGTCCACCGTAGTCACCTGGACAAGTGTTTGGTTGTTGGAATTTTTTTAACTATATGTGTATGTGTGTGTGTGTATATATATATATATACACACACACATACACACACACATATATATATATGCACACATGCACACACACACACACACACATATTGCATGAGATTTTGGAGTTTGTGTTTTTCAAGGAATTTTCCATTTCAATTAGGCTGCTGAGCTTATGTCAAGATTTTCATTGTACAACACATCCAGTAGTACCATCCTATTGGTAGCACTGAAACTTATTTTCTTTCTCTCATTCCTGATTTTGTAATTTGTTTCTTTCTTTTTTCTCTCTCTCTTTCTTTTTTTATGGTCAGTCTTGTTAGAAGACTGTGCTTTTTTTTTTTAACCAAAAAATCAGCCTTGGTTACATCTATTTTCTCTGTTGTTTTCTATTCTCAATTTCAATTAGTTCTGCTCCTATTATTTTTTCCATCTTTTGTTTGCTTACATTTAATTTGTTTTCTCACTTTTTCAAAGTTGATCATAGATTTTTGAGCTTTTTTTAATATAAGCTTTGAATTATACAAATTTCCTCTAAAAACTGCTTTAGCTCTATTACACAGGTTTTGTATGTTGTGTTTTCATTTTAATTCAGTTCAAAATGTTCCTGATTTTCCATTATGATTTGCTTTTTGATCTATGAGTTATTGAGAAGTGTGTTATTTTATTTATAAATATTTTTGAATATTTTAGATATCATGTTTAATTTTTCATAGTACGCTGACATACTTGGTGGTATTTCAATTCTTCTAATCAAGCCTATTTTATAGAATATAGAGCTTCTTTTGGTAATTATTCCATGTGTCCTTGAAAAAATGTGTGTATTGTGATGTGTCCTTGCTAAATAGTCCCCTTAATCTTTATGCAATGCCATTTTTAAAACCTCTATTAACATTTCTTGTCCTCAAGTCTTCTTTATCTGATGTTAGAGTTTACTTACTACAAATTCATCTTCATGTTTGCAAGGTATTTTTTATCTATACCATTGACATACTTATGCTTTTATTTTTGAAGTAGACTTTATAGTTTGTTCTAATTATTTTCACCAATCTGAAAATCTCTTTTCCACTAATATTTAATTCTCATAGACTATAATAGTTTATGAATAAAAACATTTTCTCCATTCATTACCACTGTAATTTTTCCATAAGGAAGTAATATTTTCTTCATACTAAATACAGAAATTTAAGCATTCAATGAGATAGCCAGTGTCACATAGATGACTGGAAAAATACATGGAGTTGACATCAAAGATCCTGAGAAACTATTCTTTTTAGATCAAGATAACACTAAAGTGGGTTTTGAGTGCAAGAGAGCATAAAGCTACTAAAGATTTAAGTGACAGAAAGGGCCAGGATGTGCCACGAAAGTATTTTGTCCGCCATATCTTCTCAGGATCGAAGAAGGGCATAACATTTTAGAAATATACTATCATAACTGAAAGATATAGCTTTCTCCCGAGTAACACAGCACAAAAACTGAGATTTGAAATTAGAGGTCCCAGGCCAATTACTGTTAATACTGCCTGAGAAGATAAAATTCTCTCTCAATTTAGACTCTTAGTTTTTATTATTATTGTGGAAAGCTAATAGGTTACAACTTCCCATATGACTGACAATCCTCAAGATAGCACTCTAGCAGCCCCAGGAGGATGGCTTGGGAGGCTCGGGTGCTTCCGCCTGTACTTGAAGACACTATCAATAATACAGATCATGGGTGATGGATTCTTGTGTTTTAACTTATTCCCACAGGTTTCATCAAAATGCTAAGACTTCAACTCCTCAAGGTCCAAGAGTGGCTGGAGGTAACACAGCTAATAAGTGAAAAGTGAGCAGAGAATTTTCTGACAAATCTAGTCCCTGGTGCAGTAGCTGGACTCCCACAGTTGAGTTCTAGGAGAACCTGCTGTCCCATCCGGCTCTTCTTTAGAATTTTATCAGCCAGGTATTTTTATCCTCATTGTCTTCTCCAGTCTGAGCCCTGGGAGAAGAACTAGAACATTCCAAAATAGGGAAACGTGGAGAATAGTAACAGTCCATAGAATAGATCATTTGAAATACAATCACTGTTTTCCTTAAAACAGGTATTCTGCTCTTAAAATACTGTAGTGAAGAATCTGAGTTCAGAATTAGAAAACTGATGATGTTTTGAACTAGCTGTGTAATATTTAGAAAGCCATTTCCTCATTCTGGATCTACTCTGTCTTAAGAAATGAAGCCACTGGAATTAAGGAATCCTAAGTTCCTGTCTCTCTTCCAACCACAGCTTTTTGACCCTATGCCTAAGTAATTAGAGGCTATAGGTAATGTCATTGTGGGAATTTGACATTAGAATGCAAAGGACTTTTTCTAAAAGGCTTCTTGAAGTAAGGAAGTTAGGATTTCACAGAACTTGCAAAGATAAATGTTAGTACTGCAGGCAGCAGATTTTACAAGACCCCTGACTCCAATGTCAGGAGACGATCAGGGTCAAATGAATTACTGGTGAGCTAAAGAGATATATAGTGTCATCATAATAATCTTTTCGGTGGACATCACAACTGTGATGTATCCAGCATTGTATAAAACACTCTGGGGTTTGTGGGGTATAGCATGAAATTTCTTTGAGATGGTAAGACATATATACTTGGAAAAATAGTTGCATTAAATGGCAGCGTATTTGTGAAGGAGAGTAAAGTAGTTCTATTGGGAATCTGGAGGTCAGGAAGATCAATGTGCACCTTGGGTGGTCAGGAAAGAAAGTGAGGGAATTGAACCAGAAAATGGGTTAAATGTCTGTAGATTGACTTAGAATATAGTATATTTCTATTGAAGATACACAGCAAATAAAAGAATGATGACCAACTTCGGGGGCTCATTTAGTGAAAAATAAAGTTTCTCTGATGATTATGAAATTAATGTTTAAAAGCATGAACCTGGACCAGAGACACGAAACACTACATGGAGGTCATTACAACAGGGCAGTTTCACAGAGTAAAGCTATTTCACAGAGTAAAGCTAGGAATAATGGTTGAAAGTCAGATTTCAGGTTAACGAAAGAAAGTTCAAGCAACATGCTATGTTTTTACAGCAAAGAGGACTATCTCACCAGGGCAAGGTGTTAGTGCCTGGCTCTATCAGTCCTGGCACAGGCTGTGTGCCCACCTGTGAGCACGGCTGCCCTTTTGGTTGAGAAGATTTGAATTTTCACTGGCCAGAATCAAAATGAGAAACACAGAACAATATACAACTTGGTTTACATTGTTTATTTTTGTTCTAATATTTTAGACTTTCTCTTACTTGTAATGTTAAAGGTTTTTTATTTCTATGAACTGATGAGAATTTGATACATTTAATAATATTCTTAATGATTCTGTGAAACATGAAGTTGTTGGGGGCCATTGGAGGGAACGGTTCCTAAAGTTCCTACCAGTACTGGTTCAATATTTCTTTGTGTTTGAAATTAGATTGCAATTAGACTTGCAATTAGTAATGATGAAAGAAACTTGTTTAAATATTACAGAATTGTCATTGGAAATAATAAAATAAAGTAAAAGACAATGTGACAGAAAAATCATCAGAATTTTTTTGCCGTACTTAAAATCAAACCTGTGGCCACTATGTTGACTCCAACTCACAGTGACTCTGTAGAACAGACTAGAACTGCCCCAGAGTTTCTCAAGGCTATAATCTTTACAGAAGCAGACAGGAAAGTCTTTCTGCTGTGGAGCAGCTGGTGAGTTCAAACTGCAGACTATTAGATTAACTACTTAGCCCATGACCACTGTGCCATTGAGGATCTTTTTGCCATATTTAATGTGGGTACATAAAACAGAGGGGAGTGATCAAAATTGCTGACAATTGGAAACTGAAGAATTCAGAGAATGTAGGGTAGCTAATTTTCATTGGGAAACAATGATTTTGTGATGATGACCTTTACTTCCCAGACAGAGTTTCAAGGATATCAGTAAGCAGTGAAGCAATGTATGGTTAGTGAAAAAGTCTTTGGAGTCATGTGGAATAAAGGGTGAAGTTAAGACTGAGAACGTAAATGAACAAGGTAGTAGCTTTCAAGAAATCAAAAGATCAAAGTACTATCTTTCAGTATTCAACCCTGAAGCCATCCCCTCAACTGGATATGGAAGTTTAGTTAAGTACTCTTGATAGCTCATACATGAGTGTGATTGTGAAGCCAGAGATGAGAAAGGCAAATCTAGGAACTGGGATTTAGATGTAGAGTGGAAAGAACATTAAAAAAAAAAAAAAAATTAGAAAAAAGATCTGAGTTGGCTAGAAATTTAGGAATAATCCTTCATAGGAGAAAGAATTAGACAGTGAACAGACAGAATTGAAATTTTAAAAAATTAAGTGAATATGGCAGCCCATGAAATGTTCCTGATGAAGCAATGTTATCAATTTAAGAGATCTGTCCAAAAGTAATCCTTTGGCACCTTAGTAGAGAAACAATCTATCTTAAGTCTCCAAATGAGTTGAATTTAATAGTGAATACATTTCCTGGGATTAGCAGAAAGCATTTGCCCGGAAGAAGACTAGAAAGTAAAATTAGTTTGGATAGGAATAGAGGGGTCTAAAGAGGCAAGATGTAAGGAAGTTGGAAGATAGATGCCAGCCAGCCAAGTGCCGTCGAAGTCGGATAGATGAGCCTTGATTTATTTCATACCTATCTGCTTTATACAAGTGCTACTTTTTGCCTAGAATAGCCATCTGACAAATTCTCACTCTTCCTTCTTTACTAGATAAAGTTTACCTCTTTTGTGAGACCTTCCCGATCTTCATATCTAGTCTGTGTTACTCCTTTACTGCTTTTTTAATGCCTACCATGTATGTACATTAGCATTTATCTTGCTAAATTAGCTTATTCACTTAGCTTATTCACTTAATACTTATTCAGATGTTGCCATGCTCCATACACTGCTCTGAAAACTTGAGATAAACCATTGAACAAAACATATAGCTGCCCTCATATAGCTGACATTCTCACAGAGGAGAGAAATAATGAATGATAGAAATAATAAAGAACATTAGAAAATGACAAGTACCACGGAAAAAATTAAAACTAGACTAGGGAAATGTGAAAGCAACACTGGAGATGTGGATATAGGGGAGGATGTGGGCTGCAGTATTATATACTGTAATCTAGATAAAGCCTGTTGAGATGGTGAGATTGAAGTAAAGGCTAGAAATAAATGGAAGAATTATCCAAGGGGGTTTTGGTGGAACAGCATTCTAGAAAGAGGGTACAACTACCCCAAAGGCTAAACACACATCTATTGTGTTCAAGGAACTAAATAGATTTGAGCAGTGGAGAAACCTGATTTACTGTTTACAAGGATCACTCTGATTGCTATGCTGAGATTGGGTTCTAAGAGGACAAGGATTAGAAGTAGAGACATCTATTAGGAGTCTATTGTAGTAATAATATATGTAAGAGATGACTGTGGATCAAATCAAAGTGGTGAATATATGAGAGAAAGTGCTGAGTTGCAATTGCCATCACCTGAGATAAAGAAGACTAGGAGTAGAGCCCAGGGAATTTTAAGTTGATATGTCTAATAAAACACTCAAGTAGAGATGTGAATGAGAAGTTAAACATAATTCCAATTATATATCTTCATTCTTGTACATTGACAGTATTTTTTTAAGTATAAATGATAATTTACAACTTTGTTGTTAGGTGTCGTTGAGTTGGTTTTCACTCATACAACAGAATAAAACACTGCCCTCTCCTGCGCCATGCTCGCAATTGTTTTACGCTTAAGCCATTGCTGCAGCCACTGTGTCAATCCATCTTACTGAGGGTCTTCCTTTTTGACACTGCCCCTCTACTTTATCAAGCATGATATACTTCTCCAGGAATTGATGCCTCCTGACAAGATATCCAAAGTATGTAAGATATAGTTTGTCTATCTTTGCTTCTAAGGACCACTCTGGTTAGACTTCTTCCAGGACATGTCTGTTTGTTCTTCTGGCAGTCCATAGTAAGTTCAATATCCTTCTTCAACACCATAATTCAAATGCATCAATTCCTCTTCTGTCTTCCTTATTCATTATCCAGCTTTTGCATATATATGATGCAACTGAAAATATCATGGCTTGGGTCAGGCAAACCTTAGTCTTCAAAGTGACATCTTTACTTTTCAACATTATATAGAGGTCTTTGAAGCAGATTTTCCCAGTGCAGTGTGTGTTTTGAAGCAGAATTTCCCAGTGCAATGTGCATTTTGATTTCTTGACTGCTGTTTCCGTGAACACTGAATGTACAACTTAGATGAGAAATATGTACGCTGCTGTTGTGTACCATTGAGTCAATTCCAGCTCATGATGATCCTATAGATGTTCAGAACTGTTCCATAGAGTTTTCTAGGGTATAATCTTCAGGAAACAAATGTTAAATCTTTTCTCCAACAGAAGCACCCTCAAGTTTGTACCAGTGATCATTTGATTAACAGACAAGGGCTTAATGACAATTCTACCAGGGCACATATAATTTATATCTTGGGCAAGAAATATTTATACAGGATGATATGTACCTTGGAAAAGGCACACTTAAATTTCTAAAATGTGTGTAGATTCTGCTAAGGAAGATGAATGGGTTATTGAACGGACATTTGGGGCTAAAAATGGCTAGACTGTTCAAGGAAGCATTTTAAATCTAATTGTAAGGGTAGATACACAGCAGGAAAAGGAGGTCTGGTTGCACAGGAATTAAGTACTCAGCTGCTAACCAAAAGGTTTGCTTTTGAACCCGCGAGCTGGGGATAGATGTGGCAATCAGCTTCTATAAAGATTACAGTCTTAGAAAGCCTATGTGGCAGTTGTACTATGTCTGTGAGATTGGTATGAGTCAGAATTGATTTGATAGTAGTGAGTTTTTTGGTTAGTCTGAAGGAGGCTGGTGAGATGGGAAATTGAAATGCTGGCCTGTCAAAGCATTTACTGAGAGGGCTCTACTGTGATGTTTGGGAGAAGGACAAAAGTGCTCTGAGGGTCACTTCCTCGTTGGGATTCCTATGGTTTAACTCTCTTCCACATCCTCTTGTACTTTACATTCTAGGGACATGAACGGTGAGCAATGGATACTGGTAACTGGAGCCAGGTAACAGAGTTCATCATCTTAGGCTTCCCTCATCTTCAGGGTGTTCAGAATTACATCTTTATCTTGTTACTTCTAATTTACCTCACCACTGTATTGGGAAACTTGCTGATATTCCTGGTAGTTTGCCTGGACTCCCAGCTCCACATACCCATGTACCATTTTGTCAGCATTCTCTCTTTCTTGGAGCTTGGTTATACGGCTGCCACAATCCCCAAGATGCTGGCCAACTTGCTCAGTGAGAAGAAAGCTATTTCTTTCTCTGGCTGCCTCCTACAGATCTATTTTTTTCACTCCCTGGGGGCTACTGAGTGCTACCTCCTCACAGCCATGGCTTATGATAGGTACTTAGCCATCTGCCGGCCCCTCCACTACCCTAGCCTCATGACCCCAGCACTCTGTGCCAAGATTGCTGTTGGATGTTGGCTAGGAGGCTTGGCCGGGCCAGTGGCTGAAATTTCCTTGGTTTCTCATCTCCCTTTCTGTGGCCCGAATCACATTCAGCACATTTTTTGTGATTTTCCTCCTGTACTGAGCTTAGCCTGTACTGATACCTCTATCAATATCTTGGTGGACTTTGTCATCAATTCCTGCAAGATTCTGGCCACCTTCCTGCTGATTCTCACTTCCTATGTGCAGATCATTCGCACTGTGCTCAGGATTCCCTCCACCGCGTCCAAGCGGAAAGCCTTCTCTACTTGTGCCTCACATCTCACTGTGGTCCTTATCTTCTATGGGAGTATCTTCTTCATGTATGTACGACTTAAGAAGAGCTACTCACTGGATTATGACCGGGCCCTAGCAGTGGTCTATTCAGTAGTCACACCTTTCCTCAACCCATTCATCTATAGCTTGCGTAACAAGGAGATCAAGGAAGCTGTGAGGAGGCAGCTAAAGAGAGCAAGAATTCTGGACTGAATGGGATGGAGCCAATTGATTGTGTGGCTGAGAATGTAGTGGTCCATAAGATTAGCAATGACAAGACAGGAAGAATCAAGTAGGGTTTTTCTGCATAGGATACTGGTGCTGGGATGAGTGCTTCCTAGCTTTCATTGTTATTCTGGTTATGACTTGTGATGAAATCACATGCAATTTGTAGAAAAGGTACACTTTCTAGCAACTTGGTGTAGTGCAGTGGGTTTCCACATCTAAGATTTTTGTGTATCACACTTCAGATTTTTGTCAATCTGTATTCACCTATAAAAATATTTTTTTCAAATTAACATAAATGCTTTTAGTCATGTCCTAAGCAATAATATCTATTAAATAAATGCATAATTTTTAGAATTAAAAACTAAGGGATTTACTTGTATCACTTGCAGTTATTTCACATATTCAAATCATTTATGAAGTATACTGGAAAATAGTGGTATAGTAAAGTTTTTTTTTCCCCCAGTACAACCTATATCTGGGTTTAAATTCTAGTTTTTCCAGTCATGTATTAATTGCATGGTTTTAAGAAAATAACTGAGCCTGGCTGTATTTTCTGAAAATGATTTTCTTGTAGGTTGTTTTGAGAATTACTGATAAGGTGTATAACCACAACACTCAGTATCTGGTACGTAGCTGATAGTACATACAGAGAGAGATAGATTTATCACGAGGGATTGGGGCACACCACTATAAAAACCAAAAACAAAACCCACTGCTGTAGAGTGGATTCTGACTCATAGTCACAACTTCTTGTGACCCTATAAGACAGAGTAGAACTACCCCATGGAGTTTCCAAGGAATGCCTGGCAGTTTTGAACTGCCAGCATTTGGTTAGCTGACATAGCACTTAACTACTATGCCTCCAGGGTTTTCCATACCATTATAGGGGCTGGTGTATAAAAATTCAGACATCAGGTGACAGGCAAGAAATTCTATCAGTCTCAGGTCCCGTATTGTTAGGTCAAGCAGTGGAGCAGAGAGAGAAATTCTGACAGAAGGTATATTTACAACCTGGAGGCCAAATGCCCCCTGGACAAAATTCTGGTTTTGCTCTAAAGTCCTTCAATCATCTGGAAGAAGCCCACCCGCATTACGGAGGGTAATCCCCTTTACTTAGGACAAACTGATTTCGTTGCTAATCACATGTGAATACTTCACAGCAATATCCTGACTAGCATTTCACCAAGCAATTTAGTACAACAGCCTAGCCAAGTAGGCACATAAAATTAATGACCACATCTATTATTAGGCTGTTTAGTCAAGTAGAGTTCAACTCATAGTTGACCCTGTGAGACAGAGTAGAACTACCTCATAGGATTTCCAAGGAGTAACTAGTAGATTTGAACCGCCGACTTTCTGGTTGGCAGTCTGTGCTCTTAGCCACTGCACCACCAGGCTTCATAAATAGTGTTGTTGTTATTAAGTACTGTTTAGTTGGTTCAAACCCATAGCAACCCTACACGAAACAGAGCAAAACACTACCTCATTCTGAGCCATATTCACAATCATTTTTACACTTAAGCCCATTGTTGCAGACCATTTGTCAATCCATTTTCTTGAGGATCTTGCTCTTTTTCATCGACCCTCCAAAGGTGTCACTTACTGTATCTTCTTTATTCATTGTCTAGCTTTTGCATGCATATGATGCAACTGAAAATACCTTAGCCTTAGATCAGGCACACCTTAGTCTTCAAGGCGACATCTTTACTTTTTAACACTTTAAAGAGGTCTTTTGCAGCAGATTTTCCCAATGCAATGCATCTTTTGATTTCTTGACTGCTGTTTCCATGGACATTGATTGCGGAATCAAGTAAGATGAAGTCGTTGACCACCTCCTTCCTTGCTCCATTTATCATAACATTGCTTAGTGATCCAGTTGCAAGGAGTTATGTTTTCTTGGTTTTGAGTTGCAATCCATGCTGAAGACTATAGTCTTTGATCTTCACCAGTAAGGGTTCAAGTCCTCTTCATTTTCTGCAAGCAAGATTGTGTCATCTGCATACTGCAGTTTGTTAATGAGTCTTCTTCCAATCCTGATGTCTCACTCTTTTTCACACAGTCCAGTTTCTCAGATTATTTGCTTGGCATACAGGTTGAAAAGGTATAATGTAAGGATACAACCCTGAAAAACACCTTTCTTGATTTTAAGCCACACAATGTCCCCTTATACTGTTCTAATGACTGCCTCTTGATCCATGTACAGATTCTTCATGAGCACAATTAAATGTTCTGGAATTTCCATTCTCTGCAATGTTATCCATAATTTGTTATGATCCACACAGTTGAATGCCTTTGCATAGTCAATGAGACATAGGTAAATGTCTTTCTGGTATTCTCTGCTTTCAGCCAAGATCCATCTGACATGAGCATCACCAATGATATCCCTGGGTCCATGTCCTCTTCTGAATCTGGCTTGAATTTCTGGCAGTTCTCTGTCAATATACTGTTGCAGTCAGTTTGGGATGATCTTTAGCAAAATTTTACTTGCTTGTGATATTAATGTTATAGTTCAATAATTTCTGCATTTGGTTGGATCCCTTTCATGGGAATAGGCATAAATATGAATCTCTTCCAGCTGATTGGCCAGGTAGCTGTCTCTCAAATTTTTTGGCATTAATGAATTAGCACTTTCAGCACTACATCTCTTTGTTGAAACATTTCAACTAATATTCCATCAATTCCTGGAGCCTTCTTTTCTTGCCCATACCTTCAATGCAGCTTGGAGTTCTTTCTTCAAAGTCATAAGTTCCTGATCATGTGCTAACTCTTGAAATAGTTGAATGTCAACTTCTGTGTCAGTTCATCTTACTATGGGGGCTTGTGTGTTGCTGTGATGATGGAAACTATGCTAGTTGTTAGTCAGATACCAGCAGGGTCATATATTGCAGACAGCTTTCAGCTGTGCTTCCAAGAAATTAGGACCCATTAGCCTATTTCTGAAAGGAATTAGCCAGTGAAAACCTTATGAATAATAGCAGAACATTGTCAGATATGGTGTCAAAAATAACCCCCCCAGATTGGATGGCACTCAAAAGACAGCTGGGGAAGAGCTGCTTCCTCAAAATGGAGTCACCCTTAATAACGTGGATAGAGTCAAGCTTTCAGGGCTTTTGCTTATGTGGCTTGACTTGAAATGAGAAGAAATAGTTTCAAAGGTCCACTAATAATCAGAATGTGGAATGTACAAAACATGAATCTAGGAAAACTGGAAATGATCAATAATGAAATGGAACACATAAATATTGATACACTTGGTATTAGTAAGTTAAAATGGACTGGTACTGACCATTTTGAATCAGATAATTGTATGGTCTCCTATGCCAGGAATGAAAACTAGAAAGAGGAATGGTGTTGCATTCATTGTCAAAAAGAACATTTCAGGATCTGACCTGAAATACAATGCTGTCAGTGATAGGACGACATTTATATGCCTACAAGAAAGTCCAGTTAATACGATTATTATTGAAATTTACACACAAACCACTAAGGCCAAAGAGGAAGAACTTGAAAATTTTAGCCAACTTCCGCAGTCTGAAGATGATTGGACATGCAGTCAGGGTGTGTTAATAATTACTGGTGATTGGATGCAAAAGTTGGAAAGAAACAAGAAGAAAAGTTAAAATAAAAATACCATTATCATCCAGCAATCCCACTCCTAATGTATATCCCAGACAAATAAGAGTCTTCACACAAATAGATATATGCACAATTTTCTTTGCAGCATTGTTCACAATGTGAAAAACATGGAAACAATATAGATGACCATTAACAGATGAATGGGTAAACAAACTATGGTATGTACACACAGTGCAGTACTATGCAATAGTACAGAATAATGATGAGTCTGTGAAGCATCTCATAACATAGATGAACCTAGAGGACATTATGCTAAGCAAAATAAGTCAATCATGAAATAACACCACTACTGTAAAAATTCATGAAAAGTTTTACACATAAAACAATCTTATTTTATTTACTTATTTATTATAAATAAGTGAAAAGACACATTCCAAGTCAGTATTGCATGACACCAATCTGCAACTCCATCTGTTCTCCTCAAACAGTGACAGCACATTCCTGCTTTTCACTCTATATTCTAGTATCATCTTAACAAGCACCTGTCACCTCCTTTCTACCTTCTTCTCTCCTGTCTGGAAAGAAACCAGTAGGACTACCTCCTATAAATGTATAAAACCATAAAGTACACACACCATGTGCTCACACTGTGTCCCCAAGTCCAGTCCATCCTTGCCTGAAGAGCTGACCTCAGTACTGGTTTCTGGTCAGGGCCAGTGGCGTGTCTAGGGGGCAAGATGAGGGATGGGACCTGAGGATGGAAAAACGTTGAATAGACAATAAATAAATGGGTGAAGGGTAAGACAAAACATAACAATGGGGAAGCTAGCACAAGTTGGCCAGGTGAAGTCATGGAAGCTTCATGGATATAGCCAACTTCCCTGAGGAATAGGATTACTGGGCTGAGGGTTGTGAAGACCATGGTCTTGGGGAACATCTAACTCACCTGGTATAACATAACTTATAAAGAAAATGTTCTGCGTTCTACTTTGGTGAATACTGTCCGGGGTCTTAAAAGCCTGTGAGTGGCCATCTAAGATAGTCCGCTGGTCGCATCCCTTGGAGAATGAGGGAGAATGAAGAAAACTAAAGACACAAGGGAAAGATTAGTCCAGAGGACTAATTGGCCACAGCTACCACAGTCTCCAGCAGACTGAGTCCAGACTTAGACTAGATAGTGCCCAGCTACCGTTACAATAGTACCACTACAACAGAGGGTCCAAAACAGAGTTGGAAAAAAATGTAAAATAAAATTCTAACTCGCAGTAAAAAACAGATTTATTGTTCTACAGATATTACAGAAACCCTGAGAATATGAACCCTGGACACTCTTTTAGCTCAGTAATGAAGTAAATCCTAAGGCTTACCCTCTATCCAAAGGTTAGAAAAGCCCGTAAAACAAATTAGGGCTAAAGGAGCACACCATCCCAAAGGCAAGGTATAGAAGGCAGGGCGAGACAGAAAAGCCGGTACTAGGTAACCCAGTGTCAAGCAGGCAAAGTGTTCACATGTCATGGAATTGTTAACAGACGTCTGCAAACAGTATGTGTAATAACTATTTAATGAGAAGGTAGTTTGTTCTGAGAATGCACAACAAAACGGGAAAACACAACAAAACAAAAACTCAGACTTAAAAAAAAAAAAAGAACTATCAAACCCACTGGAGAATGTTGTGGGAGTGTCAGCTGGTGTGAGAACTGGTAAAGACAGCAGACAGGAGACTTATTTGGCTTCTACTTCATGGAAGTCAGACTTGCACTGTTGATCTTGGTTCTCTTTCCTCTTTGTGGGGCTGGAGGGTGTCAGACACTGCACTTACGCTGTTTTTACAGAAACAGACGTTGTGAAACTTGGGTAGCTAGTGTTTGCCACAAAGTTTCCAGAAATCCAAATCTAAAGATTAAAAAGTGTACCATGGTGGCCCTGAACTGAGCTTTCAGCTCAGAACAACAATGAAAGTTAAAAAAAGTACTAATTGATAACGAGTAATATTTGTCATAAGATTGCTATGAATTGAAACCAATTTCAACAGTATTTACCAACAACAACAAAATGCTTGTTAAGCACCATAGGCACTGTGCTGAGCGTTTTATATATGTTACTACATTTCATCTTCCCTTCTATTATACAGGGGAAAACCGAGGCCCAGAGAACGTATGTCAGTCCTCCAAGGATTCATAGTCTGTGTTCAAATTCCTCTGTCTTCATGTCCACATGAAATTTACTCCAGGAAGGGAAATACTTGATGGTAGTGGGGTCTATCCAACACTGGAAGAGGCTCACTAGGTTAAGTCTCCAAGCAGAGGCTGGATAATATTTTTTCAGATATGCTGAGGAGGAGGTTCCTAAATCAGATGTAGAAGGAACTAGATGTCTCTTAAGGTAATTTCCTAAATCAGATGTAGAAGGAACTAGATGTCTCTTAAGGGGGAATATAGATGTTTGCTCATGGTGATAGCCTTTAAGTATAGAGCAAAGACATCATTACTCCTAAAACCAATAAAACCAAAACCCATTGCCATCAAGTCAAATCTGATTCACAGTGACCCTATAGGACAGAGTAAAAGTGCCCCATAGAGGTTGAAGGAGCATCTGATGGATTTGAACTGTCTAGCTTTTGGTAGCGGATGTGTCTCTTGACCACTACACAGCAAGGGTTTCCTCATTACTCCAAGGAGCTGTTTATATACTGAACTGCTGTTGTTAGGCATCCCTGAGTTGGTTCCAACTTGTACCAACCCTATATATAACAGAATGAAACACTGACTAGTCATAAGCCATTCTCCAAATCATAGTATGTTCGAGACCAATGAAGTAGGGCTGAGGACAGGAAGAGATCAAGGGAAGGACTGAGAAATAAAGAATCAAGATGAATTATTGTGCTAATGAGACTACTTTGAATTATGCCTCCCCACCTGAATGACACACCATCCCTGCTTCACTCCTTTTCCTTCTACCACCTTAAGCTGATACGGGCAGTTTTTGTCATCGTCATCATCAAGAAGATTTACCCGTTTATCTCTATGTTCCCTTTGATCTTATATTCGTTCACCAGCACTCTGAACCAACCTAACCTGCTAATCAACTGGAACAAGAACTCAGCTTAGATATCCTACAGATAGTCTGCAGAATCTTATAGTAAAACTTCTGACATTCAGAAAGATGAGTAGACCTTATTCTGCAGCCTATATGCCCTCACTCTAATGGGAGATGTGGAATAAAAAAAAAAACATTACCAGCAAGAAAAGCAGAAAGGTAGAAAATAAGTCACATCAAAGTAAGTGCAGATACTGCTTTTAATATCAGGGCTGGAATTTCTCTTGAGGACGGTGGTAGTCTGGGGACAACAATGGTAAAGACTATCATTCCTGAACATCAGTCTTAAAGGTTAAGGTTATCCTTGTGAAAAGAATCAATATGAAGGGTTGAGAGAGAGGAGAAAACAATATTGCATGCACAGCCCGCGAAGATTATTAAAACACAAACATTAGACTAAGGAAGGTGTAGAAGAAATAATGTAAAGACTGGGAACAAAGATTATATTGGAATCAGCATATCTATTGACAAGAAACATATTGAATTTGATAGATTATGGCATCTTTATTAATAGCAGCAATAATACTTCATTAGACTGCAACTCCAAGACCTCCAAAAGCTGAGACAACTGCTTTGTGTGTTATCAGTGGACCCTTAGTATCTAACACAGTACCTGACAGAGCAACTATTTAACCTTTTTTTGTTTCTAAATAAATCTTGAAAACTAGAGGAGTAAACTCTTTTACCACTCACTATATAATTATTGCCAAGTGCCGTCGAGTCGGATCCGACTCATTAGTGATCACTTTTTACATCCTGAATAATGTATTTTCTTTGGATCTTTTCTTAGGTTCAGTGATTGGCTTGGGATGGAAGCTCTGTGCAGTGGACCTAAGATCATGGCTGTTTTAAGAGCTTGGCTATGGGATCAGACATAATTAAATGTCTAACTTGAATACCTAATAATTAGCTCTGTGCACTTGAACAACTTTTTGAAACTCTGTGCTTTGCAGATGTTACTCATTTGTAAAACAATGTTAATAATATTTATTTCACAGGATTTTTACGAGAATAAATAAGAAAACATACTATTTAAAACATTAGCGTTTATGAATATCAGAGAGCTGTAGGACACATATTTATCTTATTACCCACTAACTCTGTTGTTACCAAACCTGAGTGACCATCAGGATTGTCTCGGGAACTTTAATAAAATACAATTGCCTGGTTTTAAGCCTCAGATATTCTGAATCATAAGTTCCAATGAGAAAATCAATGTAGGGAAACACTGATGTAATTAAAACTCGTCACTTACAAATGAGGAAGCTGAAGATAAGAGGATTAAGTGACTCATCCAAAATCGCACATTTTAGCGACAGAAAAACTGTAAAAGCTTGTCTTTGAAACCCCTACTCTGATAGTTTTTCCATGATACCACCATCACCTGAGCAGAGATATTCACAGAAGAAACAGCCAATGGCCCCTCTTGAAGACCGATAAGGTTTTGTAAGCTTTGAGGCATGAAATCTGTATAACTGAACCTGTTAAACACCAAGCAGAGTAAACAAAATGGAATATTTATTGGGGGCAGAGAATACAGTTGAATACCTGTCATTATGTACTGAACTTTAAGCACATCATTGAACTTCTTGGAGTTTCCGTTTTGACATTTAAATAATGATGGTTCCTGACTTTGGATATTTTCTATTTTGAGATATCACATATGTGAAAATATTTTACACTGTAAAGTGCTAGACAAATACAGCAGATATCGATTATTGTTATTTTTTGCATCATTCCCTCTGGGCCTGGAACTCCATCACATGCATTTGATGTTGTCAGTCCATGGTTGCTGGGTAGAGTTTACAGACTAAATAAGAGAAGTATTAGCACACTTTTCATTAGGTTGAGATGTTGAATAATAGAGGGACATGTTGCTGGAAAGGGAATTTGAGGAAGTTAACAGCAGTGATTTTTCAGGATTGTTATGTCCTTTATTGATTTCTCTTCTTCCTTTCTCTCTGCACCCACACTAGCATATGAGGCCAAAGAAGACAAAGATGGAATTCCAGCTGGTGGACTGTGAGCGGAAAGCCAACCTGTGATATAAAGCAGGAGAATCCATATACACTACATTTAGTTTTCACAAATATTGTTAACCCTTTGATGTCAGCTACCAACTGGTAGCTACCTAGTTGCTACCAATGACTTGGATGCAGCTGTTATTTCTTCTTGTTAACAGAATAAAGAGTTATGGCAATAGATAAAAGGAAAAGAGAATATCAAGACAAGACAACGAACAGCGAAAATCTGAACTTGCAGGAGGGTTTTCAGAGTCTCCCGCCTCTAGATCTATCTCCCGGCCCCACTAGCCCACTTCTGAGAACAGAAAAGCCTCCCAATGGCTTCTTTCATGTCCTTGTTTCTGAGACTGTAGATGAGGGGGTTGAGGAAGGGAGCAAGGACAACAAAAGTGACAGCAATTACTGTATCCCAAAACACTGAATAGGTGGCTGAAAATCGCAAATACATGAGGGCCACACTGCCAAAAAACAGCAGGAACACAGCAAGGTGGGCGGCACAGGTGGAAAAAGCCTTGTGACGGCCCTCTGCTGAGGGCATCTCCAGGATTACCACGATGATCCGAATGTAAGATAGGGCAATAACCAGGAAGGAGGCCAGGATCTCCACTGCATGAATGGCATCCACAATAACCATTAGTGATGTATCTGTGCAGGCCAATCTTAGCACAGGAGTGAAGTCACAGAAGATCTGTTGAATCTGGTTGGAGCCACAGAAAGGCAAGGCTGCAATCCATGCAATTTCTGGGAGCACAAGGAGGAACCCACAGAGGCAGGAGCCAGTTGTCAGCTGAATACACAGTTTGGGAGTCATGATGGTTGGGTAACGGAGAGGATTGCAGATAGCTATGTACCTGTCAATGGCCATTGCTGTCAGGACACAGCCCTCTGTGATGCCAAGCGAGTGGAAGAAGTACATCTGCAGGAGGCAGCCAACTAGAGAGATACTCTTCTGGTCACTGAATAGGTTAGAGAGCATCTTTGGGATGGTGGTTGTGGTGTACCATATCTCCAGGAAAGAAAGGACACTGATGAAGAAATACATTGGGGTGTGAAGTGCTGTGTCTAGCTGGATGACAATGAATATCATTAGATTCCCAGTTATGATAAATCCATAGATGAAAAGCAAAGGAATAAAGAATAAAAGACCACCTTCATAGAGATCTGGGAACATAGAGAAGAAGAACTCAGTAACCATTGTCTGATTCTCATTGATCACCAACTGTGTCATCTATGAAAGGAGGAAAGGAGACAAAGAAACTATGGGAATTGGAATCACAGTTACCCGCTGAAAATTGCTTCAGTTCTTTCTACTGCAGTTACTTAAGCTAATTCTGGAATCTTAAACAGGTCATTTAAAAACAACTGTCAAGTGGTGCCTATGTGCCAGAGATCTTTGGAATATTTGATTTTGGACCTGCAAATGAAATTTTTACAAACATTTCCAGGTGATAACATGAAACCACAAAGCAGTACATAGACTAAATTATTTCAAATTATTTTCTGGAGGTCCACCCATTTTTTAAAAATTTCTACCTCTTTTCTCCAACCATTATGCACTCTGCCCCTTCAGGAACAAATAAAACAGTAATAATAAAATAATATTAATAATAAAATATAAAGACCATGTGTGGAGACTGTCTTTCAATATTTTTGAAGTAAAGTTGCTCTTCCCAACAACCTTCTGCCCTAATATCTAACCACCAGGGTCATATAGAGTTTATATCTTTATCTTTCTGCCTTATTTCTGTTAGTGTCATAGTAGCATTGTGGCATGTCTGTATCTCATCAAATGTCAACCACTGAGATATCAGGAAATATTCCTTCTGCCATTCTTTGCCTTTCTGTACCTTCACCTTTCCTTCCTCCACCATTAACAGTCATCATTAATAGTTGTTCAGACAAAAAGTCTTCCAAAACCTATCTTGCACTTGATTACTGGCACTGAACTCAGGACAAGTATGTAACTCCACCCTCCATACTCCATCCTTCTTCTCAAGAGCCAGGGTGAAGGAGACTATTCTGAATAAAAAAAGAAAAAGAAGAGAAATCATTCTCCAGTAACTGGGACTCTCTTGAAGAAGAAGCATCACAAAATCAGCTGTGATGCTTTCAGCCTTTGGTTCTGAAATCAGACAAAAGTCTATTTGCTGAGGGGAAAGGACAAGTAAACTTTTAAAAAGGCTAATTACAGTCGGTGATAGCAGCATATATTACCTCTGAATTTGACTATTTCCATATTTTTTCACTGCTGTTATTATCCCAAACAAGGATTCCTAGATGAACATTGCTAAGTATAGCTTTAATATCACTTATTATTTTTCATTTTTTCCCTAAAACATTCAAAGTAAAACACAGAGTTCTTATACTTATTGCCTTCTTAGACTTGATTATAATAAAAATTTACAGCTGAATATCCTTTTACATGTTCAGCAGCTTAGCTGAACAGGACTCGTTTCCTGAATGTTCATTTTTGCTTATACTACTTCTTCCTTCCACTCCCTTGATATTCCTTCTAGCTGGAATCTCAGTCATCAGTGTTCAGTAAGCACTTCCACCTTTGTGGCCATCTTACTGATTCCCCAGTGCTAGAAGTAATCACTTCCTCCTCTGACTTTTACAACACTGAATGGGTCTTTTTCTTTCACAATGTTGAATGGATTCTTCCTTGAATTTTCAATATTTGCATACCAGGATTACCTTTGCAAGTACACTAAAAGCCCCAGGATGAATTGTACACAGAGGGAAATGAGAGTTTCATTATCACAATGTAATGTGTGTGATGTTAGGTACTTCATGTGTTTTACTATATGTATTCAATCTCATTTATTTCTACCTACTATTCATATGAGCAACCCTGGTGGCATAGTGGGTTAAGTGTCACATCTGCTAACCAAAAGGATGGAAGTTTAAATCCTCCAGGTGCCCCTTGGAAACTCTATCGGAAGTTCTACTCTGACCTCTCAGATCACTATGAGTCTACCTGAATTGACGGCGCTTAGTTTGATTTTTGTTTTTTATTATAAATATACGTATATATTAACTATTATTTTATAGGTAAGGAAACTGACAACCAGAGAGGAAAAATAGTGTTGTCAAATCTGATTAACTAAGTTCCCAAAGCATAACAAGAGCACAGGCCTATTTGCCTTAGCATATGTTGTGTACCACTGGGAGTTTAAGGTCAGATTTCATCAGCCATTCTGTTTGTTTCCTAATTTAAATATCTTTTTACATTTAGGACTGTCCTATGTGTGAGGTGAGAGATGAGTTTTCACAGAAAGTAGCTGATACGGTTTCTTCAAGAGACTCTTAGTCTATAGGGTGGAGCAAGTAAATGCAAAAATAAAATGTAGATTCAAATATGTACATTACAGACTAGAAAAATTATTTTATAGAGGATGCCTCTCTTCTTGTGCTTTAAGTCTCCTGGAAGAAACATAAAAGATAGAAACTTCATGAAGAAACAGGCAACAGAGCTCAACATAAGGGTAGAGCCCCCATGTAAGTTGTGAAAGATTTGAAGTGTTCCCTGACTAAATGTTCCCTTTTCTCTCCTTTCTGAATTTGTTTTTTCTGAGCCTAATGGGCCAAAGAATGGCCACACTGTATTGCTATTATGGAGACATAGACTAACAAGGCAGGGGACTATGCAGTTATGAGAAAAAACAAGCAAATCAAGAGTGAAAGTTGTTCATAAAAGCCAACCAAGGTGACTGCTTTGTTGCTTTGAGCTTGGTGTCCTTCTCACTTATAAGGTTACAATCATAATTCATCATGCATACATATATTCAACTAAAACTCATACATTGATTGACCCTCTGCTATGTAACAGTCACTGCCATAGGTTCAAGGGCAATAAAAAGGTAATAAAGGACAAGAAAGGTAAATAAAACATTATTCTTGTTCCTGAAATATAGGTCGAATTTTGTTTAAGATGATAGATAAATGACAGCATACAAGGAGCTCAGCCATAAATATTCCTTGTATAGTTAATAGAAACTTGAATAACGCTTTGGTCATGGACAAAAGCAGTAATTTGTTGCATGACCCTCCCTCTCTCCCTTCCCAGAAGTCCGCTATTCTTTGGGCTTAGACATAAGTTTAGTGCTAGAAAGACATTAGTTGTTATCATTATCTTCATCTGTTGGCTGAATTATATTCTTTCTAATGTATCTTCTGGGTTTCATATCTCACTATTCTAAGTTCTTCACTCATGTAATAAAGCAGCTCTGGTGACACAGTAGTTAAAGTAATCAGCTGCTAACTGAAATACTGGTAGTTCAAAACCAGCCATCATCTCCACAGGAGAGAGATGTAGCAGTCTGCTTCTGTAGAGTTGTATAGTTTCTTAAGCCTTTTAGGGTTACTGTCAGTCAGAATTGACTTGATGGCAGGGTAACTAAGTTATTAAAATACGAGATTTTACCCAATTTATTGAGTACCTTTTTATAAATTCAGTTCTATCCTGGCCCCTAGGGTAGCCATGAGTCGGATCCGACTCGACGGCACTTGGCTTTGGCTTGGCTTTTATAAGTTCTAATTAGACAAGTATTTATCAAATCTTTTGAGGACTTTTTGCCTTGAAAGCTCAGGGCAATAGCTGGTCTGTCATAGGTTAAGAAGATAAAGGAAATATTAGGCATGTGCCGTTGAAGAAAACACCATATGAGAGGTCTCAACTGGATGATGCCCTCTCACAACTGTATTGAGTACTTACCCTTGCCTGAGACAGTGATGATGACTCCTCAGAATCTCCAATGACACCTATGTCATGTCCTATGCTGTTGGTGAAGAAATAGATGTCTCTGAAGCATCTTCAGGGAATATCTAGAATGAAGAGATTGTCTTTCTTGGGAGTTTCTTTGTAGACGATACAGGAACTAAAGGAAAATGGCCCATCTTTTCCCTCTAGGGTCAAATTAGAGGAAAAGTATCACACAGTAATTTGGTATCCCCTGGGGTCAGGTCTCAAAAACTTTCCTGTGGTAGGTAACCTTGTCTTTCTTGGGGAGTACAGGGCTGAGCACGGGGACTCAGGACATCTGCGAGAGCCAGAATAGACTTCAGTCTTGATCATAGTTCTCTGAAGTAAACGTCAGTAAATACTGATTTTCTCTCATCCTTTCACTCGACGGCACTTGGCTGGCTCATCCTTTCTCTCATTTCTCACCATGCTTTCCATTTCCTCTACTGAGATAACAGTGAAAATAATAACACATACACATCTATATCTATAAATTAAATGTGAAGTTAGTGCTGGTGAGGAAGTAGTTAAGCACTTGGCTACTAACGGAAAGGTCCAGAGTTTGAACTCACCAGCCACTCCTTGGGAGAAAAATGTGCTAATCTGCTTCTGTAAAAATTTATAGCCTTGAAAACTAGAATGGTTCTACTCTGTCCTGTAGGGTTACTAGGATTCAGAATTGACTTGAAGATGATGGCTTTGGTTTTGGTTATATGAAAAATTTTAATTTCTTTTTTTTTTTCTTAAATACAAGTTTTTTCATCTGGATCTTTAGCAAACATATCAGGTCTGGTCAGGCTACCAACCACCACATAATAACCTGATGTCAACTGTACATTTCGATTTTAAAACTAAGGTGCTGCCTTAATGAAATCAAGTGACTTCACAGCTAAATTAAAAGCTATTCTGAAATAAAGTTAAATCTTCACTTCTACTGTTCTACAGAGGCATTTCATTCTCTTTTAAAAACATAAGTACTGTAACAGAAAGAGAGCAAGAGTCAGAATTTCTAGCATGGAGAATATCTGTTAAGAATATTTACTCAGGTTGGTCTAAGTAAAACATCTTACTTAAACTTGTCCCTGGAGCCTAGGAAATAGACTTGATAAGGTGAAAGTAGGTTTCCTGACCCCTCCAAATAGATTTCATTTATCATTTCTGCTATTTCCTTATTTCCCTGAATTAGAGTTCGTTTACCACTTGTTTTATCTTTTTAAACTAAGGGAAAACAAAAGCCTGTTACCTAAACGTAAGGGGAGAAACACGCATGTATCTGCATTGACCCAGTCCATTCCCAAAAGAATGCTTTGTCAAACAAATTTCAAGATGTAGCAAACAAACCTGCTGCCAATGTCAAGAAGAATGTCTTGATCAAATATTTGCCAAGAAACAAGTAATTTATATAAGGTTAGAGATTAATGTTAAGTAAATCTGTAGCTTGACAAACTCTTTGTAAATTCTTGTTATGTAATTTCTATTGTGTGTGACTGGGAGCACATCTATTTCTTTGTTTCTCTTAGTAAAATTCTCATTGTTCTCCCTATAATTTGGGACATACAGCAGCTCTGCCTGAGTGCTCCTATGTTTCCTCATTTCACAAAATGTATTTCTCTCTTTATGAAAACTTTTTCTTTTTTCTTTTTTAAAATTTTTTTATTATGACTGTGTGAAAATGTACATTCCCATATAAATTTGCATGCCCACCTATGTGCAGCTTCCACTACTCTCCCCGCCTGGCGACAGCACACTATTCCTCTCTGCTCCATACATGTCTCATCCTCCCAGCAGTCTCCTTTCCCTCCTCTCCACCCACTCCCCTTCCCCCAGTCAGAGGTCAGCAGGATGATATCCTATAGATGCGGAGAACCGTAAAGTGCACCCAATATATAGTCATTCTGCATCACCAAGTCCAATCCCTTGCTGTCCAAAGAATGGACCTTCATTATGATCCATGGGCAAGGGCAGCATCAGGGCTGGGGCCATCCTCCCAGAGGAACCCTGAAGCTGCTGGACCATCAACTGCAGTCTTTTAGTGGAGATCTCAGGGTGCTTCCCTTTTTATTCTTGTGTTGCCAGTAAAACTCAATTTTGTGAGCTCCATTGTGGCTATCACTGGTGGTGGCCGGGCACCATCTGGTTCTTCTGATCCCAAGTCGATGTAGGCACCTACTCTTGTGGGTCTGTCTTCTGGGTTGTCATTTTGGTCCTCAGTGAATCTGCTCCTGCTGAGTTGGTGTGCCCTCGGATGGCAGCTTGGCAGCTTTTAAGACCCCAGATGCCACTCACCAATGTGGGGTGCAGAGAGCCCTCTTAGCAAAATGATAGTTGTGCCTTTTGGCCTCGATTTAGCGTAAGAGTATGGTCCCCTGAACCCCGCCCCAGCTACTCTGTCCTTGCATTATTGGGTTAAGATGGGAGGAGTACTCAAGTTAAGTTGAAGTCCACTTAATATTGTTCTTGTTTCTAATGTGTACTCTCACTGATTTCACCCAACCAAATTTCTACCAACTATTTAATCTAAACCCTCCCCCATGACCTTTTCTCCCTCCCCTCCCTTGCAGCCATCAAAGAATCTTCTTCTTGAGTTCTTATTGTAGATGTCTCATATAATATTTGTCCTTTTGTCTCTGACTACTTTCACTCAACACAATGTCTTCCAATTGAAACTAGGTTATGAAATGTTTCCTGGAATCATCATTGTTCTTTCTCATTGCATAGTGCTCCATTGAGTATATATACCATAATTTACCTATCCATTCCTCTGTTGTTGGGCATCTGGGTTGATTCAATCTTTTTGCTATCATGGACTGTGCTGCAATAAACATTCTTTTTTTTTTTTAATTTAATATGACTGAGTGAAAATGTACATTCCTGTATAAATTTACATGCCCACCTATATGCAGGTTCCACTGCTCTCCAGTGATAGCACACTATTCCTCTCTGCTCCATACATGTCTCATCCTCCCAACAGTCTCCTTTCCCCTCCTCTCCACCCATTCTACTTCCTGCAGCCAGAAGTCAGCAGTATGATATCCTGTAGATGTATAGTACCATAAAGTGCATCCAACATATGGTCAATCTGCATTGCCAAGGCCAATCCATTCATGTCCGAAGAGTGGACCTTCATTATGATTTATAGGCAAGGGCAGCATCAGGGCCAGGGGCCAGGCTCCCAAGGGAACTCCGAGATCTCTGGACCATCAACTGAGGTCTTTTTGTGGAGCTCTCACGGTGCACCCCTTTTTATTCTTGTGTTGCCGTGCATGTATCCACAGGTGTGAATGGCCTTGATTCTGCACGATATATTTCAAGTAGTGGAATTACTGAGTCAAATGGTATATCTATATCCATTTTTTTAAGGAAGCGCCAGATTGCTTTCCAAAGAGGCTGGACCATTTTGCAACCCCACCAACAATGTAGGAGAGTTCCACTTTTTCCACAGCCTCTCCAGCATTTGTTGCGTGTTCTTTCTGAAAACTTCTGTTTTAATTTCCAGCACAACATAGGTCTGGCATGTTTTTGGTAAAACACAACTTACATGAGCAAGACGAAAGTGGTTCATCTGATTGTGTTAGGATTAACCAAAAGCCAAACCCATTGCTTTTGATTTGCTTCTGACTCACAGTGACCCTGTGGAACAGAGTAGAACTGCCCCATAGTGTTTTCAAGCCTGTAATCTTAATGGAAGCAAACTGCCACCTCTTTGTCCCATAAAACCCAACCCCTTGTCGTTGAGTCGGGTAGACTCATAGCTACTCTAGATGTCACAGTAGAACTGCTCCATAGAATTTCCAAGGAACACCTGGCGGGTTTGAACTCCCAGACCTTTTGGTTAGCAGACATATCATGAAACCCACTATGCCACCAATGTCCCACAGAGGATAGAAAAACAAAAGCATATGTTGAGCAGTGTACGAAAATCTTAATGGCATAGTAGTTAGGAGCTATGGCTGCTAACCAAACAATCAGCAGTTCAAATCTGCCAGGCACTCCTTGGAAAGTCAATGCAGCATTTTTACTCTGTTCTGTATATTCTGTATAAATTGGAATTGACTCGAAGGCAATGGATTTGGAGGTTTTTTGTTGTTGTTTTTTCCCATTGGTTTACAGCAGTGTATAGGTGACAACCAAGTTAAAAAGTGATTACAATTATTTGAAACGATTACAGTTAATTAAAAAAATGGGTTAAATTCTAAAAAGAGACATGTAGTGAAAACCAAATAAAAAGAAACAAAATCACAGAACCCTGGGCATAAAAAAAATAGGAGGATGTATGTGGATATGATAGAAATAAAAGGGGCAAAGAGAGAGACAGAGAAAAGGCAAAAGAAACTAAGCACTATGCAGTGGCCTTATGAAGGTCCTTGAAAACTACATTAAGATACTTGTTTTCTTTTAATTTTGTTGTGTTTTCGATGAAAGTTTGTAGCACAAATTAGTTTCTAATTTAAAAATTTATACTCATTGTTTTGTGACATTGGTTACACTCACCTCAATGTGTCAGCACTATCTGCTTCTCCCTTTCCACACTAGGCTCTCTGCCTATTTTGTCCAGTTTTCCTGTTTCTTTCTTCTCCTTGCTATTGGGCAGGTGTTGCATGTTTTGTCTCATATACTTTACTGAACTTTTAAGAAGCGTATTCTTAATGGTGCTTCTTAGCAAACAAACTTGCAGCCAATGTCAAGAAGAATGTCTTGATCAGCGAATTTATTTGCTTTATTGAATTTTAAGAAGCACATTCCTGCCTTGTGTTGTTTGTTTTATAGGCCTGTCCAATCCTTGGTTGAAAGGCAGACTTGGGAAGTGGCTCTTGTTCTGAGTTAGCAGGGTGTCTTGGGGATGTAGTTTTTGGGGTTCCACCAGTCTCTGTTAGACTAGTAAGTCTGGCCTGTTTTTGTGAATCTGAATTCTGTTCTACATTTTCCTACTGCTCTGTCTGGAACCTCCACTTCCATCCCTATCAGAACAGTAGGTGGTAACAGCTGGGCACTCAAGTTTTTCTGGGATCAAGCTGGTAGACTAGGCTGTGGTTCATGGAAATCATCTTTAGTACATGAAGACCATCTTTTCCTGTGTCTTTGATTTTATTCATTCTCCTTTCGTCCAAATGTAATGGGATCTTAGGTGGCTTCTTGCAAACTTTCAAGACCTTAGTCATTACTCACCAAAGTAGGATGTAGAACATTTTCTTTGCGAAATATGCAAATTACACTAGGTGTCCTGTCCCTTTCTCCCTTCTAGTCCTCACCCCTGGGATGGTGTGCCTCTTTTGTCAATTTTGTTCTACAGGCATGTCTAATCTTTGGATAGAAGGTTAACCTTAAGAGTAACTTCATTTCTGAGCTAAAAAGATGTGCAGGGGCCATATTCTCAGGGTTTCTCCAGTCTCTGTCAGGACAGTAAGTCTAGTACTTTATCATGAGTTACAATTTTATTCCACATTTTTCTCTGGCTTTGTTTGAGACAACCTATTGTGACCCCTGCCAGAGAAGCCAGTAGCGGTAGCCTGGTACCACCCAGTCATACTGGACTCAGTCTAGAGGAGTCTGTGGTAGTCAACATTCATAGTCCTTTGGACTAAATTTCCTTTGTGTCTTTCCTTTTCTTCATTCTCTTTCACTCTGGAAGGAGTGAGACCAGTGGAGTATCTTACATGGCTACTTACAGGCTTTTGAAACCCCAGACACTACTCACCAAAGTAGGAGGTAGAACAGTTTCTTTATAAACAACTTCCTGCCAGTTGAGCTAGATGTCCCCTGAGACCATGGCTCCCAGTCCTCCAACCCACCAACCCAATAACTCAATCTGTCAAGGTGTTGGATGTGGACCTTACCTTGGTCAAATTGTGTGGACTTCCCCTACATTGCATATTGTTTATCCTTTCAATAGATTTGACATTTGTCTACTACCTAGTTAGTGATATTCCCTCCTCAGCCCTTCCTTCCTTCGTAACCATCAAGGATCTTTTTTTTCCTATATGGAATCTTTTTCTTCAGTTTTTATGGTAGTGATTTCTTCTGATTCTTATCCTCTTGTGATTCATTTATTTCACTCAGCATCATACCCTCCAGATTCATCCATGATGTGAGATATTTCACGGATTAGTCAGTTATTTATCATTGCATTCCATCATGTGTATGTACCATAATTTGTCTATCCACACGTGTGTTCATGGTGCTTAGGTTGTTGCCATCTTCCTGCTGTTATAAATATTGCTGCAATGAACATGAATGTGCATGTGTCTATTAATGTGAGGTCTCTTATTTCTCTAGGACATATTCTTAGGCTGTCTGTCAGAATAGACTCTACGGCAATAGATTTTTAGGAGTGGGACTGGTGAATCACATGATGTTTCTATTCTAGCTTTTTAGGAGTTGCTGTGTTATTTTCCTTAATGGTTTTATCATTTTACATTCCCACCAGCAGTACATAAGTGTTCCAGTTTCCATGAAACCTCTACAACATTTGTTATTTTCTGTTTTGTTTGTTTTTTTTTGAGTACCAGTAATATCGGGGTGAGATGATATCCACTGTGGTTGTCATTTGCATTTCCCTAATGGCTAATAATTATTAGTATTTCCTCAAGTGTCTATTAGCTGTCTGAATGTCCTCTTTGGTGAATTGTCTGTTCTTATACTTTACCCATTTTTAAATTAGGCTGTTGGATTTTTGTTATTGAAGTATTGAAGATTTTATAAATTTGGCTCTTGTCAGACATGTCATAGTGAAACTTTTACCAAGCCCATGGATTCTCTCTCTCTCTCTCTCTTTTTTTTTTTTTTTTTTTTTTTTGTAAAGTCTTTAAGCACAAATGTTTATTAATTTTTAGGAGCTCCCAGTTATTTAATTGATCTTGTGGTGTTGGTGCTTTGTTCATTATGGTTCACATTTTCTTTATGCCGTATATTATCATCCACAGTGTTGTCCCTGAAGCCCTAGTGGCATGGTAGTTCCGAGCTCAGCTGGTATTAAAAGGTTAGTGCTTGAAATCCAAGAGCTGGTGTTTGTCAACCTATAAGGCATTTCTAATCTGTCCTACAGGGGTTCCTATGAGTTGAAACTGACTTAACAACAGCAGGTTTGTTTGTTTGTTTGTTTTGGTCAGCATTGTTTCTATTTTTTTCTTCCTCATGATCTTTATCATTTTAGTTTTATGTTTAGGTCTTTCACCCATTTTGAAGTTTTGTTTTTTTTGAGTGGTGTGAGGTATGGTTCCTGTTTCATTTGTTTACAAATAGACATCCAGTTTCATGAGCACTATTTGTCAAAAGGACTACATTTCCTCATTTAAGGAACTTGGGTCACTTGACAAAGATAAGCTGACCACAGGTGGATGGATTTGCTTCCCGGTTCTCAATTCTCTTCCATTGGTCTATGTACCAGGTCCAGGCCATTTTGACTATCATGGTTGCATGGTAAGTTCTGAGATTGGGTATTGTGAAACCTCTTACTTTGTTCTTTTTCTTCTATAATGCTTTGCCTATCTGGGAACTTTTTCCTTTCTACAGAAAACTGGTGATTCGTTTTTTGATCTCATTAAAGAATGTTATCAGTATAATATTAGTTATTGGATCAAGACTGTGTTATAACTGGAAATCTCTGAGTGAAGCTAACATTTTCAGAAGTATATGCTTTTCCACTTATGTAGGCCTCTTTTGGTTTCTTGCAATATTATTTTGTAGTGTTCTTTATACAGGTCTGTTAAATCTCTGGTTAGATTTATTCGTAAGTATTTTATCTTTTAGGGACTGTTGTAAATGGTATTGTTATCTTGGCTTCTTTCTTGATGTTCCCTTTGTTGGTGTATAAGAATCTGGCTCATTTTTGCATGTTGATTTTATATTCTGCTACTCTGCTGAATCTTTGCATTAGTTCGAATAGTTTTCTTGTGCAATCTTTAGAGTTCTTTATGTATAGAATAATATCATCTGCAAACAGAAATACTTTTATTACTTCTTTTCCAATTTTTCTTTTCCTGTTGCTGTAGCTAGAACTTCCAGTCTAATGTTAAATAGGAATGATGATGAAAGAAACCTTGCCTTGTTTTCTGTTCTGGGGCGGGGGGGGAATGCCTTTAGCCTCTCTCCATTAAGAATGATGTTAGCTAAAGAAGCTTGAGTTTTATCCTGAAGGTTGTGTAATTTCTAAATGTCATCATGGCAACACTAAAAGGAAGTTTTTCAGGAGGCAAAAAGACCAGGGAGAAGATAGTTCCAATAATACACACAAGAAATAAACATCAACTAAATAAAGGCAATAGTAATGGGGGTAGAGGTAAACAGACATTTGCAAGAGATATAAGTGCAACAAGGGGTGATTGGAGAAGCTTTGTGGGTAAATAAAACTATGGCAAAAATAGACAGAAAATAATGCTATTCCATTTATATTTTTAAAAATTTGAGACGAAGTTAAGGGGCGGAGTCAAGATGGAAGACTAAACACGTGTTTCCCTAAATCCCTCTGGAAATCCAAACCTGATATGATAGTTAAACAGAGCCTTCTAGACACCTAGTGAGCCCTGGGAAGTGGCATAGGGTTGTTAATTTGCACTTCATACCACTGCACGCAAAACCTCCTCTTTTTCACTGACCCCACTCTCAGTGAGCACAGGCATGCACAGACTGAAGGTAACTCACCATTTCAATTTTTTTTTCCTCTGTCTTGGCTGGTGGGCAGAACTGGGACTTGAGTAGCTGCTGGTCTCGAATGCACTGCTTGTGGGACCAGCAAGCTAACTGCCAGGTTCTGAGAGCCTGGCTTTGGACTCTATACACCTTAGCTCCTTTGGCCTGTCGCAAAAAGAAGCCCAGGCAGAGGCCCCGGCCAGACTTGGCTCTTAGGCTGGGAGGTGGCTCCTGCCAAGGGGAGAGTGCTTTTCTAGCAGGGAGATGATGTGTTACACGGTGTCACCTGGGGCCGGGGCCCAGCAGCGGAGGCTGTGGACTCTGGGAATTTCAGAACTCTTGACCACTATTTCTGCTGGGAGCCTGGTCCCGGCTGGCTGGTGAGCTTACACGGGACACCATCTTGTTTTGCTGAGAGGCGGGTCATCCATACGGAAGCCTCAGTTGGACCTTATTCCTGGGGTAAGAGGCACTTTGTACCCAGAAGAAGCTGCGTTTTTAACAGAAAAGCAGAATTCTACACAATATCGCCTACAGCTGGGGCCTGACAACAGAGGCCAGCAGGCCAGTAGCCTTTCTGTATTTTGAGCTAGTTTATAACATCTGGTGTTCAACATAGAGGTGCTTACTTTGCCAGCTAGGAAGAGGGAGGTATACACCTGAAAACCTGACTGACTGTGGGAAGTGCCAAATAATTTTTACTTCTCACCTTAAGACAGCCTAGAGAAACAACTGTGTTACATCTTTACAGCATCTCTCCCAGCCTCTGTTGACCCACATGATGCCCCAAAAGTAACAGATGTTGGAGAGGACGGTAACCCAGAAGTCACCAATGGCATCAGAAGGCCCCCAAAAGAAACCACCTCAGAACTTCCCAGACAAAGAAGCTTTTCTGAAACTATTAGAAGGTGAATATAAAAAGATTATATAGAGAGCCCTACTAGATCTTATACAAAGCGCAGCAGAGCAAAATGAAAAATTAAGCAAGATGTTCGATCTGGTGGAACATCAGTACTCTGAAATCCAACAGATCAAGATCAAAATGAAAGACATAGAAATTTTAATTGAAAGCCAAGAAAACAGAATGGAACAAATGGAAAAGGGAATTTCTGATTTCGAAGACAGAGCCACTGACTTCAGCATCTATGAGGAGAAATCAGAAAAAAGAAACAAGAAAAATGAAGAAGGATTAAGAAGAATGTGGGACTCTGTTAAGAAGAACAATGTATGATTAATTAGAGTTCCTGAACAGGGCGAGACACCTGAGAACACAAGAGTACTATGGCTAAGCTGCCAACAGAAAACTTCCCAGAAATTATGAAAGAAAAGAATATAGATATCCAAGATATGTATTGAACACCATTCAATATAGATCTCAATAGAAAGACTCCAAGACATATTCTAATCAGGCTCAACAAAATGAAACATTAGCAGAAGCTCTTAAAGGCAGCAAGACTCAAAGCAAAGCTAACATTCAGAGGGAAACCCTGTAGGCTTTTGTTGGATTTCTCTGCAGAAATGACACTGGCACGGAGACAGTGGCATGACACATTCAAAGCCTTAAAGGAGAAGAACTTCCAACCAAGAATTATATATCCTGCAAAACTATCTTTCACGTATGAAAATGAAATTAAGACATTCGCAGATAAACAGAAACTTAAAGGCTTTGTAAAAACCAAACCAAAGCTACAAGAAATACTGAAAGAATCTCTTGGTTTGGAAGAACAAAACTGCTGACTTTGTATTTTAGAAGGACAGATTATCCAGAATCCTACTCAGTTAGGAAAGGTTCCAAACACAATCAAAGCTATAATAGTGAAAGAAACAATCCAGTGATCATATCTTGTAAACTATGATATCATCGTATTAAAAAGAGGGATGTTCTATAGTCATTATAGGCCTTCCAAATGGAGAAGAAGTTGACAAGACTGGCAGCAATCAAAATTGGAGTTACATATAGTTTATTAAGCAGGATCATAGGAGCAATCATAAAGCATAATAAAGCCAAGCCAAGTGAAGCAACATAATATATCAAGAAATGTAATACAGGAGTCTCAACAACCACAAAACCAACCCTGTAAAAGGTGAAAAATCAACTTGTGAAGAAGAAGGTCCCAGAACAGATTAATAAGAACAACAGAGAAAATGTCTGCTCAAAAATAAACATATCACAATGACAACACTAAACACATACCTATCAATAGTTACATTGAATGTGAATGGACTGAATGCTCCAGTAAAGAGACACCGAGTGACATCTTGGATCAAAAGACATGACGCATCCATATGTTGCCTATAAGAAACTCAGCTTAGACCTAAAGGTACGAATAAACTGAAAATCAAAGGATGGAAGAGTATGTATCAAGCTAACAATGAACCAAGAAGAGCAGGTGTGGCAATTCTAATCTCAGATAAAATCGATTTTAATGTAAAATCCACCATCATGGACAAGCATGGACACTATTGCTGAAAGATTCAATACACAAGAAGGACTTAACAATATTAAATATATTAGAGCACCTAAATACATCAAAGAAACACTGACTACACTAAAAAAGGAGATAGATCACTCCACAGTAACAGTAGGAGACTTCAATAGTCCACTCTCAATATTGGACAGATCGTCTAGAAAAAAATCTCAAAAAAAGACACAGAAGACCTTATTGCCACAATTAACCATCTAGGCCTCATCGACATATACAGAACTTTCTATCCATTAGTGGACAATTGTACCTTCTTCTCCAGTGCACATAGAGCATTCTCAAGAATAAACTGTGTGTTACAATATAAAGCAGTTCTGAACAAAATCCATACCATTGAATTAATCCAAAGCATCTTCTCAGATCATAAAGCCATAGGAGTCGAAATCAATAGCAGAAAAAACATAGATAGAAAGTGTAACTCATGGAAACAGAACAACATCTTGCTTAAAAACCCATGGGTTATAGAAGAAATCAAGGATGAAATAAAGAAATTCATGGATTCCAATGAGAATGAAAACACTTCCTACCAGAACCTATGGGATACAGCCAAAGCAGTGCTCAGAGGTCAGTTTATCTCCATAAATGCATACATCTGGCAGGAAGAAAGAAACCAAATCAAAGAACTGACCCTACAGCTTGAGCAAGTAGAGAGACAACAACAGCGGAACCCCTCAGGCACTGGAAGAAAAGAGATCATAAAGATCAGAGCAGAACTAAATGAATTAGAGAATTGAAGAACAGTTGAAAAAACTGAAAAAAACCAAAAGCTGGTCTTAGATTCACATCACCTACCAAAATTATCACAAGGTGATGCAGAACATCTTAATAAACCCATCACAAAGGAAGAGATTGAAAAAGTCATCCAAAAACTGCCAACCAAAATAAGCCCAGCCCCAGATGGCTTCACTACAGAATTCTACCAAGCTTTTAGAGAAGAGTTATCTCCAATACTAATGAGACTATTTCAAAGTATAGAAAGGGATGGAATACTCCCAAATACATTCTGTGAAGCCAGCATAACCCTGATACCAAAGCCAGGGAAAGACCCAACAAAAAGGGAAAACTACAGAACAATATCACTCATGAATCTAGATGCAAAAATCTTCAACAAAATTCTTACCAATAGAATACAACAACATATAAAAAAATAATCCATCATGACCAAGTTGGATTCATAGCAGACATGCAGGACTGGTTCAACATCAGAAAAACAATGTGATCAACCAGATAAATACCACAAAAGACAAGAATCACCTGACCTTGTCTATTGATGCAGAAAAGACATTTGATAAAGTCCAACACACATTTATGCTAAAAACTCTCAGCAGAATAGGATTAGATGGCCGATTCCTCAGTGCAATAAGGGCCATTTATACAAAGCCAACTGCCTACATCACCCTGAATGGAGAGAGACTGAAACAGTTTCCCTTGAGAACAGGAGCTAGTGAAGGATGTCCACTCTCATCTCTCCTATTCAACATCGTACTAGAAGTTCTAGCCAGAGCAATTAGCCAAGACTAAGGAATAAAGGACATCGGTATCGGCAAAGAAGAAGTCAAAATCTCCCTATTTGCTGATGATGTGATTGTATATGCAGAGAATCCCAAAGAATCCATAAGGAAACTTCTCAATCTTATAGAGGAGTTCAGCAAAGTTTCAGGGTACTAGATAAACATAAGTAAATCAATAAGATTCCTTTATACCAACAACGAGATTATTAAGGAAGAAATCACCAAGTCAATGCCACTTACTATAGCCCCTAAGGAGATAAAGTACCTAGGAATAAATCTAACCAGAGAAATAACAGACCTTTACAAAGAGAACTACAAACCCTTACTACAAGAAACTAAGAGGGACTTACATAAATGGAGAAACCTACCTTGCTCATGGATAGGAAGACTTAACATTGTGGAAATGTGTATTTTACCCAGAGCAATCTACTTATATAATGCAATCCCAATACAAGTTTCAGTGACATTTTTTAATGAGATGGAGGAACAAATTACCAACTTTGTCTGGAAAGGGAAGAAGCCCAGGATAAGTAAAGCATTACTAAAGAGGAAGAACACATTGGGAGGCCTCTCGTTACCTGACCTTAGAACCTATTACACTTCCACAGTAGTCAAAACAACCTGGAACTGGTACAAAAATAGACAGATAGATCAGTGGACCAGAATCGAGACCCCAGAGTCATTATGACATCATCTGCCTATGAGCAATTGATATCTGACAAAGGCCCTAAGACATTAAACTGGGGTAAAAACAATCTCTTCTACCAATGGTGCTGGCAAAATTGGATGTCCATCCGCAACAAGACCCATATCTTACACCTTATACAAAACCCAACTCGAACTGGATAAAAGACCTAACTATCAAATCTAAAATGATAAAGAATATCCAAGAAAAAATAGGAACAACAATAGGAGGTTTAATACCCAATGTAGACCGACTTCAAAATCTGTCAAATAAACTACAAACAACGGAAGAGAAAATAGATAAATGGGAACTACTAAGAATCAGTCTTGCTCATCCAAAGACTTTATTAATAGAATTAAAAGGCCACCTACAGAATGGGAAAAAATATTTGGCAACTCTATGTTCGACCGATACCTAATCCTCATAATCTATAAGGTACTACAAAATATCAACAAGAAGAAGAGAAATCATCCAGGTAAGTGATGGGCAAAGGAGATGGACAGACACTTCTCTAAAAAGGAGATCCAGGCAGCCAAAAAACATGTGAGGACATGCTCATGATCATTAGCTATTAAAGAAATTGAAATAAAAAAGACAATGAGATACTATCTCACCCCAACAAGATTGGCTATGATTCAAAAAACTCAAAACACTAAATGCTAGAGAGGCTGTGGAGAGAATGGAACTCTCCTACACTGTTGGTGGAATTGCAAAATGGTGCAACCTCTTTGGAAAGCAATCTGGAGCTACCTTAAAATAATGGATATAGATATACTGTTTGGCCTAGTAATTCCACTGCTTGGAGTATATCCTACAGAATCAAGGCCATTCACACCAAGTGATACATGCACACAAATGTTCATCACAACACAGTCCGCAACAGCAAAAAGATGGAATCAACCCAGATACCCAACAACAGAAGAACGGATAGGTAAACTATGGTATATATACTCAATGGAACACTATGCAATGATAAAGAACAACGATGATAGCAGGAAACATCTCTTAACCTGGTTTCAGCTAGAGGACATTATGTTGAGTGAAAATAGTCAATGACAGAAGGACAAATATTGTATGAGACACCTACAATAAGAACTTAAAAGCTGACCCATGCATAACAGAAAAGACTCTTTGACGGCTGCAGGGGTGGGGAGGGTGGGAGGGCAAGGGGGGTAGGGTTTAGATTAGATAGCTGTTAGATACTTGGTTGGGTGAAATTGGTGATAGCACACATTAGTAAGAAGATCAATATTAACGGGACTTCAGCACAACTTGTGTAGTCCTCCCATCTTAACCCAATATTGTAAGTACAGAGTAGCTGGGGCAGAGGGCCGGGGACTGTGCTCTTAGGGAAAATCAAGGCCAGTTGACACAACTAGTGTTTTACTAATGAGGTCTCTCCACACCCCACATTGGTGAGTGGCGTCTGGGGTCTTAAAAGCTGCCAAGCTGCCATCTGAGGACACAGCAAATGGTCCCAACTCAGCAGGAACGGAAGCTCACCAAGGTCCATAACAACATGGGGGAAAGAGAACCCAGAAGACAGAGAGACCCACGTAACTGGATGTCTACACCGACTTGTGACCAGATGGTGCCTGGCTACCACTGATGATAGCCACGATGGAGCTCACAAAATTGAGTTTCACTGGCAACACAAGTATAAATAGGGATGCACCCTGAGATCTCCACTAAAAGACTGAAATTGATGGTCCAGGGGCCTTAGAGTTCTCCTGGGAGCAGGGACCCTGGCCCTGATGCCGCCCTGTCCATAAATCATAACGAAGGTCAACTTTTCAGACAGCAATGGATTGGACTTGTGACTCAGAGTGACTATATTGTGTGGGCACTTTATGGTTCTAGGCATCTACTGGAGGTTGTCTTGCTGACCTCATACTGGAGGAATGGGAATGGGTGGAGTGGAGAAGATTGGAGACTGCTGGGAAGATAAGACATGTATGGAGCAGAGAGGAAGAGTGTACTGTCACCATGCAGGGGGAGCAATGGAAGCTGCATGCATATCAGCATGCAAATTTATATGGGAATGTACATTTTCATTCAATCATAATAAAAAAAAAGGAGTTAAAATAAGAGATGTGGTGTCACATATACTGATAGTAACAATTAAAGTCTTTTTAATGGCATTTGGTTTTTGGTTTAATATCATCGTTCAGAAGAAGGATAGAGATACAGATTAACTTCCACATTTAACTTTAATGAGCATGTGGAAATTTGTCAGTAATCATGCGTACAAATAAAAGCACAATGTAGTTTCAAACCTGTAGAAGAATGAGAGGAAAAGAATTTTGAATAAACTCAGGATAAATACAAAGAAAAGAAAAAAACAATATGAAAAGTAGGAAACATGGAAAGTATATAATTAGATGATAATTCTATTTATTGCTATAAAAATTATCACAAATTTGATTGCTTAAACAACCAAATATGTTATATTACAGTCCTGAAATCAGAGGCTCAGCCAGAGCTGAAGTTGCAAAAACCTTATAACACATATAATTTATGCCTATTGGATAGTTAAATTATGTCATGTTTATACATCAGTCATTTTCTTTCAAAAAGTTGTTCCTGGACACATTGACATGAGTGATTCTCAAAAGCACAATGTCGAGCAAACAAGCAGGTTATAAAATGATACATAAAGTATGATTCTATTTACAGTTACTGATAGGCAAAACTAAGCAGTATTTATTTTGTTTTTGGCTGTAAGTGCATATGCTAAAGATAATAAACGAATCCAGATTAGTGGTGATTTCTGATAAAGAGAAAGGAAATAAGGAGTAAATGATTGAATTAGGAAGAAGTATATCATTGTGATTAGCTGCCATCAAATTGGGCTCTGACTCATGGTGACCCCGTACACAGTGGTGCAAAATGCCTCCCCGTTCTGTGCCATCCACATGATCAGTCTTAGGTCAGACCATTGTGGTCCATAACGTTATTATAAGCTGATTTTCAGAAATATATTGCCAGGCCTTTCTTCCTAGTCTGTCTTAGTCTGGAAGCTCTCCTGAAAACTGTTCAACATCGTAGCAACACCAAAACCTCCACCAATAGACAGGTAATGGCTGAGTTCCTGGAGCACTGGTTTTGAATTGAATATGATATGGCCACTCTGTGTTGCCAAGTCCAATCTAATCCCGTCCAAAGCACTGACCTCAGTAATGATTTATAGACAGAAGCAACATCAGGTCCAGGGGCCATAGGAGTGGAGAGGGTGGAGAAGAGGTGACAGGAGATTGTTAAGAGGATATGACATGTACAGAACAGAAAGGAGAGTGCTGTGGCCAGGCACAAAGAGCAGTAGGAGCTGCACATAGGCGGGCATGCAAATTTAAACTGCATTGTACACTTTCACTCAATCACAATAAAAAAATAAAAACAAATTAAAATAAATGACTTTTATATGCAAATCTGACTTTCTATTTACGGAAAACTGCTGGTATTCAGATTTTGATATAATTTTATCTGTCTACTTTATCTTTTGGCTATTCACAGTTGCCTAACTCTTTAATATATATCAGTAGTTTCTTTCCTTTAGAAATTGCATCTCCAGTGCCCTTTCTACCGGGTAGTTTGGTAAAGTAAGTGTCAGAATACTGGCATGTATACAAATATTTATTAATAATATGGCACAGAAAATATTATTAAACCTGCTCTTGAAAACTCATTGAAGTTCTACCTCTTTATACTTCAGGATTTCCAGTTAGTATAATGAATGTGAATGAACTATTATCTGAAAGGTAAAATGTGACAAAATCATAACCCATAGAAAAGCTAACCTACTGGTGAGACCAAATGTTGAATCTTCCACTAAAAGAAGAAGAAGGGAATGAATAACTCCTGGGCCTACTTTATCCCTCCAAGCTTTATAGGCATCTTGACACATTGTATTTCCATTACTTTCAAGCAGTGGTGTATTTCTAGGTACTCTACACATCTTAATCATCCTGTTTTTCAACAAGACAAAATTATTTCCAACATTCTGTATCCCAGTGGTTCTGAACAAGAGACAGTTTTGCTTCCCCTACACCATGTGACATTTGTAATTTCTGGAGACTTACTGACACAGTGGGTAAGTGTTATGGCTGCTAACCAAAAGGTCAGCAGTTATATTGCTATGCATTTCTTAGAAACTCTATGAGGCAGTTCTACTCTGTTCTGTAGGGTTGCTATAGTCAGCATTGAACTGATGACACTGGGTTTGATTTCTTTTGGGGGGAGACATATTAAGTTGTTATGATTGGGATAGAGGGAAAATACTAATAGCATAAAGTAAGGAAGAGGTGAGGGATGATGCTGAACATGCTACAATGTACAAGACATCCTCCTCTTCCCAAAAAATTGTCCAGTCCAAAGTGTTAATTGTCCTGAAGTTGAGAATCTCTGCTCTACGCTACTTAAAAAAACTCCATGGTGTGTGTCAAAATAGAACTACTCTTCACAGAATTTTCAAGGCTGTTACCTTTCAGGAGTAGATCACCAGCCTCTCTTACTAAGTGCACTGGAATAGATGACTTTTTGGTTAATAGTTCAGTGCTTAACCATTTGTGCCATTCAGAGATAACTATGTTATGGATTTAGATACAAATATTTGAAACTCTTGCCAAACCTGACTCTACACATGAACTGAAAGTCTTTCAAATGTTAATGAACCATTTTGGGGGCATGTCAGCTATTAACTAGTAACCTTTGGAAAACGAATTAAAATTAATCTGTCAGCCGTCCAAAGCCAAGTGCCGTTGAGTCAGATCCAACTCAATATGCATATACATATACAGTTTTTATACATATGCATTACATGGATCAGAGATATGTTTTAAAGCAATTTATATTCAGTACAATAATTGACTTTTTCTTTTTGTACTGTTGCAAAGTGAGAGTAAAATGAAGCTAACCAAGAAAAGCTAGTGCCTGCATTTTTGTTTTTATGAAATGTGAGAACACTAACATGTTCTTAACCTGACTTACTGAGAGGATCCTTTTGTCACTTCTTATGTTGTGTCCTCAATATTTTATCTCAAAACATAAAAATGTACACTTACCTTAGTGTTTTTTTTGCTCATTTTTAATTGGGTATTATAGTTTATGGAGTTCTGGTAGCAAAGTATTTAAGAGCTTAGCTGTTTATCAGATGTTCAGCAGTTCAAATCCACTAGCCCCTCCTTGGAAACTCTATGAGGTAGCTCTACTCTGTCCTATAGAGTCAACGTAAATTGGAAACAACTTGATGTTAATGGAGTTTATTTATATATTCCAATGTGTTGGTGTAATTCACATGGGAAACCATTTGCTGATGTGTTTTACATGGGACACCATTTTGTATGTGAGAGGACGAGCTTGAAGAAATCACACTCACAACAAACTTTTAGTTTGCTATGTGCAGAAAAGGGACAGTCTCCAGCAAGTAGAGACTGACACCAGTTTGTTTAACTCACCAGCTTTTATTGGGCAAAGTAAACAAGTTTTCTGCTGGAAAAGTAAGAAAAAGCATCTTATCAGTGCTCCTTACTTTGAAAGAAGCAGCAGCATTCCCAGGAAAGGGGATAAGAAAGTCCTTGAACTGCTGTCAGTGAATGCTGTTTTCAGAATGTACTGCTTTCAGCACACTGAGAGAACTTTATCTTGAGGACTTTTGCCAGGCTTTTGTCATTCTCAAGACAAGTCCTTATCTTAACTAGACCAGGGTAGGGTAAGCAGGATTTTACATTCTTTCCAAACATGCAAATCCCCACACCAATTAATACATCCAAGGACTTTTTTTGGGGGGGGTATTCAAAATAGTTTTCATTCACTACATGGTAAAAAGTCCTAAATAGGCTGTCAATAAAAATTGTCAAACTGCCATTCAGAAAAAAATTTTATCAATTCATATGTGCAAAGAATGAAGTTGTTCTTGCTTACCTAACAGAACAGTTGACAACATAAGATGTTACAACTGTGAATACTATTTGCAGATTTGACAGCATTACTTTATAATTTGCAAAGCAATTCATGTACTATATTTTATGTATCTTGTTTAATAAACCTTATTTCAGGGCTGTTAAGCTCATAGGAAAGGAAGTTTGTATTTATGCTTTGAATGTACTTAGATTTGCGACTGTACTTGGTTCCATCAGTCAACAAGTGAAACCATTGAAAATATGGATCAGGAGAATCAGACCATGGTGACTGAGTTTTATGTCTCTAATTTCCCTCAGTTCGAGAATGGTGGCCTTTTATTCTTTATTCCTCTGCTCTTTATTTATATATTCATTATTGTTGGAAACTTTACAACCTTCTTTACTGTCCAGCTGGATACATGTCTCTACAACCCCATGTACAATTTCATCAGTGTATTCTCCTTCCTGGAGATTTGGTACACTACAGTGACTATCCCCAAGATGCTCTCCAACCTAGTCAGTGAGCAGAAAACCATCTCCTTCATGGGCTGCCTTCTGCAGATGTATTTCTTCCACTCACCTGGGGTCACAGAAGCTCTCATCCTTACAGCGATGGCCATTGACAGGTATGTTGCCATCTGAAACCCCGTTTGCTACGTAGTCATTATGACCCCTCGTCTGTTCATCCAACTTTCCACTGGCTCTTGAATTTTTGGATTCCTTATGTCACTGCCTGAGATTGTGTGGATTTCCACCCTTCCCTTCTGTGGTCTCAACCAAATCCATCAACTCCTCTGCGACTTTGATCCTGTGCTATGCTTGGCCTGTACAGACATGTCTATGATTCTGTTTGAGGATATGATTCATGCTATTTCCATCCTGACCTCTGTCTCCATTATCATTCTTTCCTATCATCACTGTGATTCTGAAGATGCCCTTGAATGAGAGTCATCAGAATGCCTTCTCCACTTGTGCAGCCCACACTGCTATTTTCTTGCTGTTTTTTGGTAGTGTAACCCTCATGTACCTGCATTTCTCTGTCATTTTGCAGACCCTTCTGGAAAAGACCATTGCACTGATGTCTGCTGTTCTATGCTCCGCTTTCGAATCCTATAATCTATAGTCTAAGGAATAAAGACATGAAAAATGCCATCAAGAAAATCTGTTCTCAGATTCCTGAGAAAACGCTCATGATCATTAGCCATTAGAGAAATGCAAGTTAAAATTACAATGGGATATCACCTCATCCCAACAAGATTGTTATTAATCCCCAAACCACAAAATAATAAATGTTGGAAAGGGTATGGAGAGATTAGAACACTTACACACTGCTGGTGAGAGCGTAAAATGGTACACCACTTGGAAAATTGATCTGGTGCATTCTTAAAAAGCTAGAAATGGAAGTACTATATTGTCTATCAATCCTACTTCATGGAATATATCCTAGAGAAATGAGAGCTTCCACACAAAGAGATACACACACACACCAGTGTTCACAACAGCATTCACAATAGCAAAACGACGGAATCAACCTGGGAGCTCATCAACAGAAGAATAGATAAACTACAGCATATTCACGTAACAGAATATTATGCAATAATTAAGAACAATGCTGAATCTGGGAAACAGAAGAATACAGAAGTCATTATGCTGATTGAAATTAGTCAATTGCAAAAGGATAAATGTTGCATGAAACCACTATTGTAAGAACTCTAGAATAGGTTTAAACACAGAAGAAGACATTCTTTGATAGTTACAAGGAAGGTAGCAGGAGAGAAATTTTCACTAACTACATAATAGATAAGAATTATTTTAGGTGAAAGGGAAAACAACATACAGTAGAAAAGTCCACACACATCGACTCACCCAAACCTTAAAAGTACTCTAAATAAAACCAAACACTTCAAGGAACAGAATGTCAGGGTTGAGGATTTGGGGACCGCGGTTTCAGGGGACATCTAGGACAATTGGTATAATAAAGTTTATTAAAACTAAGAAGCATCAACTGGTCTCAATCCACCTGGAGCACAGGAGAAGGGGTGTCAAAGAGACAAGGAAAGTGAGACCCCAAGAGACAGAAAGGGTGACATATGCCAGAGACTACATCAGCATGAGACCGGAAGAACTAGATGGTGTCCAGCTATCACCAAAGTCTCACCTTACAGAGAACTCAATAAAGAGTTCCTGCTAAGATGGAAGAAATATGGGGTGTAGAATTTGAACTCTGGTAAGACAGCAAGACATGATGGCCTAACAGACTTTAGGGTTCACAGAGGACCCTGCCCCCAGACTGTTAGCTCAGAACTGAAACCATTCTGGAAGCCAGACAAAGATTGAACTGGCACATAACACACAAAAAATGATACTAGTAAAGAGGATGCTTCTTGGCTTGACCACGGGAGACTAACTGGCAGCTCCTATCTGGAGGCACGATGAAAAGATGGAGGAGCACAGAAGCTGGTTAAATGGAGATGGAGACAGGAAATATGGGTGGGAGTGGGTAGTGTGCTATCACAGTGTGGGGAGAGCAGCTAGGGTCACATGGAAAAGTATGTACAGGTTTGTGTATGAGAAACTAACTGGAATTTTGAACTTTCACTTGAAAAAGGATGACAGGTATTTTTCTTTAAATTTCTGTCCTCAAAAGATATTCAGTATCTCTAGGAGTTAGATAGAATTCACATACATCTGTTCATGGAGCTATCTTCATCTCCATAACTTTAATATGCTAATAAATCAACCATTAAAATTATTACACGTTTTTTGTTATCAGTTGGGTGTTCACTGTCAATGTTTCTAATCTAAAGGACTATTTGATCTGATAGAGGAAGACTTCTGCAGGCTAAGCAAGTCTGATATCATTCACAAATTATAATGGAATATTTTCTTCACTTTGTAACTCCAAATAAGGTGGTGGTGTTGTCTTCAAGTCAATAAAGTATACTGGGTTAAAGAATAGTCAGAAACATTACTTCCATGTCTATGTATTTTCCCTACCTACACTTTCGTTCTCTGTTCACAAAGTCTTTATACCATTTTCTTTTTCAATTTTAAAAAGATTAATGAGATACACAGCAAAGATGTGGCTTGGGCCTGGGCAAGAAAACTTAGTCTTTACTTCTATATATGTTATATTCTAGTACATTACAATGACTGTGGTACATTAAACCACTGACTTTGAATTGTGTCATGATGTTATTCTGAACTCCCTTGCAGATTATGTTAGTAAAACAAAAAGCAAATGAATTAACTATACAAAAATGTACAGTTACATGATGTATTTTTTTTGTTTACGATCACTATTATTAAAATTGAACTATTTCCTATTATGTATAAATGGTATGCTATCTTCATACCTCAGTTTCTTTGTTCTCTTTGGTGTTCTGCTCTGGAATGTCTTTTTCTTCCTTTATGTCTGCTATGAAACTCGTACACACCATTAAAAAGTTCACAGACTAGAGAAATGCAAATCAAAACCACAAAGAGATACCATCTCACCTTGGCCTTACTACAAAGAATTTGAAAAAAATTGTAATAATAGAGAGGTGGGCCAAGACTGCACACTAGTAACATGTCTCCTTGATTCTCTCTGAGAAATAAGGCCTATAAAAACAACTGAACAGAACAGAGTGGACAATCTGGAAGCCCCAAAATCAAGCAGAGGGTTGTGAGATTGGTCTGGGAAAGAGGAAGAGGAAAACTAACTGTGTTGGAGGTGAGAAGGCAGCACAAAGTGTCCTGCTTCTGCTGGCACAGAAGCTGAGAGGCTTACAGGTACAGACGCCATCTTTGTTAACCAGGAGACTAGGACTGGACTGCTGAGCCTATGAGCCTGGCAGGGGCAGTACTGAGCTAAACAGCCTCAGCAGACAGTATCTTTTACAGCAGAGAGGTTGTACTTCAGACAGTCACACTGGGAGAACCCAGCAGTGGCTGGCAGCTGAGGGTACAGATAGGATGCCATCTTAGTCAACTGAGAGGCAGAGTTAGCCATGCCTGTGGGTCCAGCCACAGCTAGCTGTCATGCTGAGCAACAGTGCCTATCTTGACAATACCTCTCTCATCAGAAAAGCTGTTTTTAAAACAATCATACCTAGGAAATGCAGCCATAGCTGACAGCGGAGTATGGCAGTGCCCCTCACTTTTCTGAGCCATGCCATATCATCTGCTGATGTGGCCTCTGAGAGATTGCACAAGTAGTTCATCATCTTTGTCAGCCAGGAAGTGGGGCCTGCCAACCCTGAGGGACCAACTGGTACCAACTGATACTGGACAGTGTCTCTCTCAGGAGAAAAGCAATGTTTAAGACAACTGCAACTAGAGAACACAGCAGGGGTTGGTGACTGAGTGTGGCAGCATGCTTTCCCCCTTCACTGAGCCACACTAATGTTTCTCTTGATGCAACCTCTAAGAGACTCCATGGGTCGGTCAACATCTTTGTCAGCCAGGAGGTGGGGCCTGTCACCCCTGAGGGCCTGGCTGGGACTGGCTGCCACTGGACAGCATCACTATTAATAGAGAGGTTGTTCTTAAGACAGTTACTCTAGAGAACACAGTGGCAGCTGGCAGTCAAGTGAGTTAGTGGTCTTCCTCGCTCCCTTCTCTGAGCTACACTGTAGCATCTGCCAGCATGACTCTAGAGAGTCAGCACAAATAGGTCACCATATTTGTCAGCCAGGAGGCAGGGCCTGCCACCCCTGAGGGCCCAGCCAGGCCCAGCCACCAAGCTGAGCAGTGCCACTGGGCTGGACAGCATCTCTTTCACCAGAGAAGTTGTATTTAAGACAGCTGTACCTGGAAAACATAGCTGTGGCTGGAGGCCAAGTCTACCAGTGCCCTTTCTCACTCTCTACTAAAAGCTACACCATAGCTTCTGGTGACACCAGAAAACTGAACAGATTTCTGATGGTGTGAAGACAATGATCAGCATCTAACTATTTGAAGAAGCAGATCACCATGGCTCCAGAAGTAAAGAATCAAAAAGCTTCCCAGATGAAGAGCCTTCCTGAAATTATCAGAGGTAGAATACAAAAGAATTATGTATATAGACCTTCTAGATCTTAGGATGGAGATTAAACAAAGTGCATCAGAACAAAATGAAAAAATGAATAAGCTATGTGAACTTCTAGAACATCAACAATCTGAAATTCAGTAAATCAATAATAAAATTACAGAATTAGTCAACTCAGTGGAAAGCCAAAAGAGTAGGACTGAGGAATGGGAATGCGGAATTAGCAAGACTGAAGATAAAGAAGCTGACACCAGCATTTATGAGAAGAAATCAGATAAAAGAATTAAGAAAAATTAAGAATCATTATGAATCATGTGAGACTCTACCAAGAGGAACAATTCATGTGTAATTGCAGTTCCAGAAGAGGAAAGGATAGCAGAAAATACAGACAGAATTGTTGAAGAATTGTGGGCAGAAAACTTCCCTGACATGAAAGAAGAGAAGACAATTACTCAAGATGCTCATTGAACTCCACAAAAGGTAGATCCCAGATGAAAGACATGAAGACATTTTATAATAAAGCTTAACAAAATTAAATATGATGAGAGGCTCTTAAAGGCAGCTAGGCTTAAACAAAAATTAACATATAAAGGGAAGCCTTGTAAAGTGTCTTTTGACATTTCAGCCAAAACCATGTTGGCAAGGAGACAAAAGGATGACAACATATATAAAAGTTTGAGGGGGAAAAAAACTTCCAGCCAAGAATTATATATCTTGGAAAATTGTCTTTTAAATATAATGGTGAAAAAAGGACATTCTTAGATAAATAGAAGCTTAGAGACTTTGCAAAAACCAAACCAAAGTTACAAGAAACATTGAAGGAAGTTCTTACTCAAGAATGCAATGCAGGACACAGCATCCAGAGTCTCAATTAGTTAAGGAAGTCACAAAGCTGTAATAGTAAAATGAAGGAAAGAGAAAGCTTAGCATGTAAACTATGACAAAAATATACTATAAAGAGGGATAGAAACAGAAATAGTAAGTGGTAACTTTGATAAGGGTATAACAGTACGCACTACCGGAGAGGCCAGCTCAACTTGTACAAGGTCAAGTCAAGGAAGATCCAAACTTCTGAGGGACAGAATTATTGGGTTGAAGGCTGTGAGGGACATAATACTGGGGAACATCTAGTTCAATTAGCATAACAGTTTATAAAGAAAATGTTTGACATTCTACTTTGGTGAGAAGGGTCTGAGGTCTTAAAAGCGTGTGAACAACCATCTAAGATAGTCCACTGTTCCCACTCCATTGGGAGTAAGGGAGAATGAAGAAAAGCAAAGACACAAGGGAAAGATTAGTTTAAAGAACTAATGGACCCCAAGTACCACAACTTCACTGCAGTGAGTCCAGCAGAACTAGATAGTGCCTGGCTACCATCACTGACTGCTCTGACAAGGATCACAATAAAAACAAATAAATAAATAAAACAATCAAATTCTGTACTGTCAAGTTGATTCTAACTCAAAACAACCTTATAGTATACAATAGAACTGCTGCATTGAGTTTCCAAGGAGTATTTGGTGAATTTGAACTGCCAACTTTTCAGTTAGCAGATGTAGCACCTAACCATGTCACCAATGTTTCCAGGATCACAGCAGAGAGTTCCAGATAGAGTTGCAGGAAAAGAACAAAGTTATAACTCACAATAAAAGGCCAGACTTACTGGCCTAAGAGACTGAAGAATCTCTGAGAGTACGGACCCCCAAAATTCTTTTATCTCAGTAATAACATCATGCCTAGGATTCACTCTTCAACCAAAGATTAGAGAGGTCCATAATATAAAACAAGGCTAAAGGGTTGCACCAGCTTAGGGGCAAGACTGGAATGTAGGAACCCACAGGAAAGCTGATAATAGCGAACCCAAAGTCAAGAAAGGAGAGTGTTGGCATGTCATTGGATTCTCATCCAATGTCACAAAACAGTATGTGTGCTCACTACTTAATGAGAGAAGCTAGCTTGCTCTTTAAACCTTCAGCTAAAGGAAAAATAAATTTTAAAAAGCTCATATACATGTTATTAACTGGAATAAACTTTCCTGTCTTTCTCCCACAAAACTATATTGCTAGTTTTATGGGCGGAGGGAATTAGTTCCAGAAAAATATCATTGTTCAACTTATGGGGGGAAAAAGACAAGCACATGGGTCAATAGTCAGCCTTATCATAAATAACAGGAGTTCCGCCAAAAGGTAAGGGAAGAAGAGAGAGATGTCAACAATGGAAACATCAATACTATGAGACAACAGTCAATGGGCTCAAACATAGCAATGACTGAGAGGATGACACAGGACCAGGCAATGTTTCTTTCAGCTGCTATGAGTCAGACCAAACTTGATGATTCCTAATGTAACATGTATATGAAACTGCACTTGAAAAATGTCATAGCCTTTCAGAGGATGTGTTGTTGTCAGGTGCTGTTAAGTCACTTCCAACTCATAGCGACCCTGTGCACAACAGAACAAAACACTGCCTGGTATTGTGCCCTGTTCACAATCACCTTTATGCTTAAGCCCATTGTTGCAGTCACTGTGTCAATCTATCTAACTGAGAGTCTTCCTCTTTTTGCTGACCCTCCAGTCTACCATGAATGATGTCCTTCTCCAGGGACTGATTCTTCCTGACAACACGTCCAAAGTATGTAAGAAGCAGTCTTCCCATCTTTGCTTCCAAGGAGCACTCTGGTTTTATTTCTTCCAGAACAGATCCATTTGTTCTTCTGGTGGTCCATGGTACATTCAACACTCTTCTGCAACATCACAATTCAAAGGCATCAGTTCTTCTTCTGCCTACTTTGTTCATTGTCCAGCTTTTGCATGTATATGATGTGATGGAAAATACCATGGCTTGGGTCAGGCACACTTTAGTCTTCAAGGTGGCAAAGGATCTCTTTAAAGTATTGAAAAGTAAAGATACCAGAAGAAGAAGTGACCTCTTGTTCTATGCATGGATGATGTCTTTGATGGCATTCCATAGTTCTTCTGGTCTTAGTTCATTAGTGGTCAACACATGTTCTTGAGATGGTTTTATAAACTCAGAAGGGATGTACTCAAGGTCATACTTTGGCTTTTGTGGGCTTATTCTAATTTTCTTCATTTTCAGTTTGAATTTGTAAATGAGCAATTTATGATCTGTGCCACAGTCAGCACCTGGTCTTTTTTCTGACTGCTGATATGGAGTTTTTCCATCATCTTTTTTCCTCTTTTTCAGAGGGTAGTAGAGTTAAAGAAGAAAGAAACTCTGGTTGTGTTAAAAACAATTCTTTGCAAGAAGGTATGGCTTTATAACTTACTGATTCTGAGAAAAACTATACAAACACTCTTGGAGTTCCTAACACTGATGAGAACTAATCAGAAAAGATCAGAAGAGGAGGCTTCCATTAATTAATCTATGGGGTAATGAATTTTTTTTTTTTTTAGTTAGCAAGGAGAAATTACCCAATAGAGAAAGCTTCCCAAGAAGATTTTAGAACCAGGTTAAACAGCCTTTCTTACTGGACAAAATTTACCTCACACTACACAGGCCCAGGAAAGAGAAGGGACCCCATCATCTGCTGGGGGTAAGAAGAAAATGCATATGGATCTGGGATGCAAGCTGGTCCTATGTCAAGAAAGTAAATTGCTTCCTGTGTAGAGGAGTGACAAAGGTACTTAGCTAGTGGTTCTGTCATTGACTTCAATAGAGTGGGTGGAGAGGAGGGGAAAGAAGACTATTGGGAGGATGAGACATATATGGAGCAGAGAGGAATAGTGCGCTGTCACCGGGCAGGGAGAGCAGTGAAAGCTGCATTTATATGGGAAGGTACATTTTCACTCAGTCATAATTAAAAAGAAAATATTTGAGGATGCATTTGAGACTATATGAATGGCTGAATATAATCAGCCTCGGAGGTTTAGGAATAAAATATGCTTATAAAAAGCAAATTTGCTGATGGTGTTGTATGCTATCTGGGCTATGAAGAATTAAGTTAGTTTTTTTTTAACTTATAAATGGTATTGTTTCTCTGCTGTCGCACCTTCAGAATTGTCCAAATTAATTTAGATCCAGGAAGTGACCATTTTACACACAGTCCCTGTTGGATCCAAATCTGATAAATATATACCAAATAAGTTGATAAATAAAGACTGATCCGAGACGTAGGAGGATCCTGTTAAGTGAAAATATTATCCCAAGATAATGGTTCAAACAGATCACTGTTTCTCTATCACACAAATTGTTATGCACACATTTCTCCCAGTGGGATGGAATAAGTCTATATCTCTCCTTCTGCCTTCCAGCAGATACAATTCTGTTTTCGTTTTTAAAAAGCAATATTTTATTGTGCTTTAAGTGAAAGTTTACAATCCAAGTCAATTTGTCATACAAAGACTTGCAGGCACACTGCTATGTAAGTCTAGCTGCTCTCTCTGCTCTGTGACAGCACCCTCCCTTCCACCTTGTATTTCCCATGTCCATTCAACCAGCTTCCAGCCCTACCCTTTTATCTTGCCTCTGGATAGGAGCTGCTCAATTAACACATATCTACTTAAGCCAAGAAGCACACTCTTCACCAATATCATTTTACGTCTCATAGTCTAGCCTAATCTCTGAAGAGTTGGCTTTGAGAATGGTTTCAGATCTTGGCTAATGGAGAATCTGGGGGCCATGTCTTCCAGGAACCTTACCATCTGTCAGACTGTCAAGCCTGATCTTTTTATAATACAGTTTGACTTTTGCACACCCATTTTTCTCCCAGTACATCTGGGACTCTGTTGTGTTTCTTGTCATGGCAGTCACTGGTCGTGGCTGGAAACCGTTTAGCTCTTCTGGTCTCATGCTGATGTAGTTCCTGATTTACATGGCTCTTTTGTCTCTTGGACTCGTGTTTTCCTTAAGTCTTTCATTCTCCTCTGCTTCAGGTGGAATGGAACCAACTGATGTTATTTAGAAGGACGCCTGCTAGCTTCTAAGACCCCAGACACCACTCACCAAAGTTGGAGCCAGGAAATGTAAACCATAGAATAGAACACTGATTTTGCTAAAACATAGGTACTCAGATTCTATTGAAAGGATGCATAAAAATCACTTCAGGAAACCAATATAGACGTCAGTAACAGGAGAGTAATTGTGATTGTTTCAGCATTCTAAAATGTTTCACTTTTCAGTATTTAGTAGGGATCATCTTTACACTGATTTACAGACGAAGACAGTTTTTAATATTCTCCGACCCTTTAACATTCTTGAGTGTATATGAGGTCATGCAAGTAAGTTCACAAACTTATCCTAGAAGTGTTACCTACCTCATTGCTGAATATCATGACAGTTACCTTGAAGTACTCCCCTTCAGAAGCTATGCACTGATGCCAGTGCCTAGTCCACCCTTCAAAGCAATTTTGGAACTCTTTTCTTGGAATAGCCTTCAGAGCTGTCTTTGTGTTAACCTTGATGGGCTGAATGTCATCAAAATGTCTTCCTTTCAATATTTCCTTTATCTTCAGGTAAAGAAAAAAGTCATTGGGAACCACATCAGGTGAGTAGGTATGATGTTCCAATAGAGTTATTCATTTACCAGCTAATGACTCCTTCACAGAAAAACAGACAATTAAGTGCCCGAACTTACAACTGTGCACAAGAGCCATTGCAGAAAGAGTTCCAAAATTGCTTTGAAGGGTGGACCAGGAACTGGTGTTGGTGCACAGCTTCCCAAGGGGTGTACTTCAAAGGTGGCTGTAGTGATATTCAGCAATCACTTATGTAGTACTTAGAAGAATTAAGTTTGTGGACTTAATTATCAGACCTAGTATGTGTCTGGGACTAGAAGGATGGTATTCTATTCTCTAATTCTTTTATTGCTATGTATATAACTCTTAAATTGACCTCCTTTATTGAAAATTGTTGCAAATTTTATATTTTCTCTCTTCTTTCAGTCAAATATTACCCACAGTCTCTTACCCCTTGGGTTTTAGTCCAGGCTGATATTTTTATTAATTTCAGTCCCTTGGGTTTTAGGCCAGTCTAATATTTCTATGAATTTCAGGCCAGACCTGGTTCTTACATTATTTCTTGATTATCTCTAATCTTGCCCACTGACATCTGCTAAGATTTGTAGAATCTATACAACCAATAGTGATGAGTGTGTTCCAATGAACTCAGAAGGCCTACACCATTACCCCTTTCTACTTGATGCTGAGTTTTCCAAAGCTGGATTTTGGAAATGTTTACTTCTGATTATGTTTGCTTCACCTGGAGCTGAGAATTGTTTAGTCAGGAGACCCTTTTGCTTAGATATAATATTGGGAAGTCTGAGTGAAGACTTGCCACATAAACTAACAATGAACAATCCTGTTTAGCAGCAGAAGGTATTCTCTGAACCAACAGGGAAATATCTTGAAGCCAACCCTACAGGTCAGGCTTTGACATCATTTCCATTTGTGATATTCTTGGCCATTACCCAACACCTGTTACCATTGTTATTGAGTCGATTCCAACTCGTATAAACCCTGTAGGACAGAGTGGAAGTGCCCCATAGGGCTTCCAAGGAGTGCCTGGTGGATTCTAACTGCCGACCTTTATGATTAACAGCTGTACTTTTAACCCCTAAGCCAAAAGGTTTCTCTATTCAGTACAATAGCCTTGTATCACTTGTTCTCTAGTAGATTCTCCCAACATAGCTGTTCTATCTACACCCAACTCACGTCATTTTTGTCCTTTGCGATTATCTGTTCCAGCTTAGTTAGGACAATTTGGTGTACCTCAGATGGCAACTTGCTAGCTTTTAAGACACCAGCTGCTACTCACCAGTATGGGGTGCAGAGGACTCTCTTAGCAATAGGCTAGTTCTACCAGTTGGCCTCGATGTCCCCTGAGAGCATGGTCTCTAGACTCCACCCTTTCTACTCTATTCTTGCAATATTGAATTAAGATTAGAAGACTTTTCAGTGTGTGGTGAAGTCCAGTTAAGCTGATCAACTTTCTGTTGTGTGCTGTCACTCCTTTCACCTAACCAAATTTCTATCAGCTATCTAATCTATCCAACTCATCAGCCGGATCCAACTCTACGGCACTTAGCTTGGCTTTTATTTAAACTACACCCAGCCCTGTACCTCCCTCCCCACCCTTGCAGCCATTAAAGGGTCTTTCTTCTGTACACAACTGTATTTTTAAGTTCTTACAGTAGGAGTCTCATAGTATTTGTCCTTGTGCTACTGACTGATTTCACTCAGCATAATGGCTTCCAACTGAAACCACATTATGAGATGTTTCCTAAAATCATCATTATTTTTTACCACCGCATAGTATTACATTGTGTATATGTACCGTAGTTTATTTATCCACTCATCCATTGACGGGCATCTGGGTTGATGCCAACTTTTTGCTGTTGTGGACTGTGCAACAATAAATATTTATGTGCATGTATCTGTATGGTAGCCTTTGTTTCCATAGGATATATTCTGAGCAGTGGAATTATTGGATCAAATGGTATATCTATTTCTAGATTTTTATGGACAAGCCAAATTGCTTTCCAAACATGATGAACCATATTGCAATCCCACCAGCAGTATACAAGTGTTCTGATCTCTCCACAGAATCTCCATTATTTGTGTTTTTTGTATCATAGCCAACTTTGTTGGGGTGAGGTAGTATCTCATTGTAGTTTTTTAATTTTTTAAAATTGTCTATTATGACTGAGTGAAAATGTACATTCCTGTATAAATTTACATGCCCACCTATATGCAACTTCCGCTGCTCTCCCTGCACGGTGACAGCACACTATTCCTTTCTGCTCCATACATGTCTCATCCTCTCAACAGTCTCCTTTCTCCTCCTCTCCACCCACTCTCCTTCCTCCAGCCAGAGCTCAGCAGGATTATATCCTATAGGTGCATAGAATCATAGGGTGCATCCAATATATAGTCACTTGCATCGCCAAGTCCAATCCATTTGTGTCTGAAGAGTGGACCTTCATTACGATTTATGGGCAATGGCAGCATCGAGACCACGGGCCACGCTCCCAGGGGAACCCTGAAACCACTGGACCATCAGTTGAGGTCTTTTAGTGGAGATCTCGGGGTGCATCTCTTTTTATTCTTGTGTTGCCAGTGAGACTCAACTTACTCTGTTGCGGCTATCAATGGTGGTGGCCAGGCACCATCCAGATCTTCCAAACCCAAATGGATGTAGGCACCCACTCATATGGGTCTCTCTATCTTCTGGGTTATCTTTACTCCATGTCATTTTGGTCTTTGGTGAGCGTCAATTCCTGCTGAGTTGGGACCATTTGCTGTACCCTCAGATGGCAACTCATTGTAGTTTTGATTTGGATTTCTTTAATAGCTAATGATCATGAGCATTTCCTAATGTGTCTTTTGGCTGCCTGGGTGTCCTCCTTGGTGAAGTGTCTGTCCTCCTTTCCCCTTTGCTTAATTCAGTTATTTAATGTTTTCTTTTTTATATTTTGCAGTACCTTGTAAATTATGGAGATCGGATGTTGATATGACATGTGGCTGCCAAATACTTTTTCCCATTCTGTAGCTGATTTTTAGATGAGCAATGGTGTTTGATTCTTAGAAGTTCTCATTTATCTATTTTCTATTCTGTTGATCATGCTTTGTCAGATTTTGAAGTCAGTCTAGGCTATATATTAGAGCTTCCATTGTTTAGCCTTTTTTTTTTTTTTATCATTTGAGGTTTGATATTTAGGTCTTAGATCCATTCTGAGTTAGTTTTTGCATCATGTGTGAGATATGGTTCTTGTTTCAGTTTTTTTGCAGATGGATATCCAATTTTACAAACACCATTTGTTAAAGAGACTATTTTCACCCCAGTTTACAGTTTTAGGGCCTTTGTCAAATATCAGCTGTTCATAGGAGGATGATGGCATCTCTGGGGTCTCAACTCTGTTCCATTGGTCTATATGTTTCTTTTTGTACCAATACCAGGCTGTTTTGACTACTGTGGCAGTTTAATATGTTCTCAGGTTGGACAGGGTGAGGCGTCCCACTGTGTTCCTCTTTTTCAATGCCAGCCAAGTACCATCGAGTGCTTTATTAATCCAGGGTTTCTTCTCTTTCCAAACAAAATTGGCGATTTGTTTTTCCATCTCATTAAAAAATGTCACTGGAATTTGCATTGAGATTGCATTATATATATAGATTGCTTTGAGTCAGACCCTACTCGACGGCACTTGGCTGGCTGGATAAAATAGACATTTTCACAATGCTAAGTCTTTTTATCAATGAACGGGGTAGGTTTCTCCAGTTATGTAAGTCTCTTTTGGTTTTTTGCAGTAAGGTCTCGTAGTTCTGTATGCGTAGGTCTCCTATTTCTCTGGTTAGATTTTTTTCCTAGATATTTTATCTTCTCAGGGGCCACAGTAAATGGTATTGATTTGGTGACTTCTTTGATGATGTCTTTGTTAGTATAAATGAATCCTACTTGTTTACTTATGTTTATCTCACATCCTGATACTTGGCTGAATTCTTCTATTAGCTCCAGTAGTTTACTTATGGATTCTGTAGGTTTCTCTACATATACAATCATATCATCTGCAAATAAGGAGATTTTTACTTCTTCTTTGCTGATGTGGATGCCATTTATTTCATTGTCTTGTCTATTTGCTCTGGCTAGAACCTCTAGTACTATGTTGATTAGAAATGATAAGAGTAGGCATGCTTGTCTAATTCCCATTATCAAAGGGAATTCTTTCAGTTTTTCTCCATCCAGGATGATGTAGGCAGTTGGCTTTGTGTAGATGCCCCTTACTGCATTGAGGAATTTCTCCTCTTTTCCTGCTTTGCTGAGAGTTTTTATTATGAATGGGTGTTGGACTTGGTTGAATGCCTTTTCTGCAGCAGGTGACAAAATCAGATAATTATTATCCTCTGTGCTATTTATGCGGTCGATCACAATATTTTTCTGATGTTGAACCAAGCTTGCATCCCTAGTATGAATCCATCTTAGTCCTGATGAATTATTTTTTGGAAATTTTGTTGAATTCTATTGGCAAGGATTTTGTTGAGGATTTTGGCATCTAGGTACATGAGCAATATTAGTCTACCCCTTTTCTTTCCCTGGCTTTGGTATCAGCATTATGTTAGCCTTATAGAATGAATCTGGGAGTCCTCCACTCCTTTCTATGCTGTGAAATAGCCTAAGTAGTATTAGAGCTAATTCTTCTCTAAAAGTTTTGTAAAATTCTCCAGTTTGAAATAATCTGGGCCAGGACTTGTTTTGGTTGGTAGTTTTTTTTTATTGTTTCTTCAATCTCTTCCTTTCTGATGGGTTTATGAATTTGTTTTACTTCTCTGTGTAATAATTTTGGTAGGTATATGAATCTAGAAATTTGTCCACTTCTTCAAGGTTTTCAAGTCTGCTAGAATACAGTCTTTTGTAGTATTCTGTTATGATTCTTTTGATATCAGTTGGGTCTGTTGTGATATCTCCCATCTGGTTTCTTATTTGGGTTATTAGTTTCCTCTCCTGTCTTTCTTTTGTAAGTTTAGACACAAATTTATCAATTTTGTTGATCTTGTCAGAAAACCAACTTTTGGTTTTGTTAATTTTTCCAATTCCTCTTCTATTCTCTAATTCATTTTGTTCTGTTCTAATCTTTATGACCTGTTTTCTTCTGGTGCCTGAGGGGTTCCTCTGTTGCTCTCTTTCTACTTGTTCAAGCTGTAGGGTTGTTTCTTTGATTTGGGTCCTTTCTTCATTCCAGATGTGTGCATTTGTAGAGATAAACTGACCCCTGAGCACTGCTTTTGCTCTATCCCATAGGTTCCAGTAGGATGTGTTTTCATTTTCATTTGATTCCATGAATATCTTTATTTTGTCCTTAACTTCTTCTATAGCCCATGGCTTTTTGGTCAAGGTGTTTCCATGAGCTCAAATATCTACCTATGTTTCTCTGCTATTGATTTTGAATTTTATGGCTTTATGGTTTGAGAAAATGCTTTGCAATTATTCAGTGGTTTGGATTTTGTTGAAACTTGCTTTATGTCCTAACATATGGTCTATTCTGGATGGCTTGTCCTGCAGTGTCTTCTTAAGTATGCACTTAATGTTTTTGTTTTCCTAAACAAACAGCTTCTTTCAGTATTTCTTGAGGTTTGCTTTCATGTTTACAAAGTCTCTAAGCTTCTGCTTATCTGCAGATGTCTTAATTTCATCTTCATATTTGAGGGGTAGTTTTGCAGGATATACAACTCTTGGTTGGAAGTTTTTCCTGTGTTAGGGCTTTTAATGTGTCATCCCATTGCCTCCTTGGCAACATTGTTTCTGCCAAGAAGTCAACTGAAAGCCTACAGGAATTCCTTCTGAATGTTAGCTTTTCTCTGAGCCTCACTGCCTTTAAGAGCCTCTCTTTATGTTTCATTTTATTAACCTTGATTATAATATATCTTGGTGTCTTTCTTTTGGGGCCTACTTTTTCTACTGTTCAATGGGCATCTTGGAAATCTATGTTCTATCTTTCATACTTTCAGGGCAGTTTTCTGTCAGCAGTTCTACAACAATACTGCCTGTATTTCCAGTTACCTCTCCTGGCCTGGAAACTACAATTATTCATAGATCATTCCTTTTAATAGAGTCCCACTTTTTTTTAAATACTTCTTCATTTTTATTATTTCTTTTCTCTGATTTCTCATTATAAATGCTGGTGTCAGTTTCTCTACCCTTCAGCTCACTAACTCTGGCTTTCAGCTCCTCAAGTCTGCTCTTTTGGCTTTTGATTGAATTGTCTAATTCTGTAATTTTATTATTGATCTGCTAGATTTCCTATTGTTGAAGGTCCATCAGTTCAAATAGCTTGCTTAAGTTTTCATTTTGTTCTGTTGTATTTTGTTTAATCTTTAGAAGGGCTATCTATATAATTCTTTTGTACTCAACCTGTGATAATTTGAGAAAGGCTTCTTCATCTGGGAAGTTTTTTGTTTCTTTATTTTGGGGGTTTTCTGGAGCCATGGTAGACTGTTTCTTTAAGTTGTTAGCTAGTGATTGTTGCCTCTGCACCATCTAGAAGCTGTTTGCTTTCTCTAGTGTTACCTCAACAGGAGATGAGTCATAGTTTTAAGAGGGGAATTGGACACTCCAGATGGCAGGCTCTGCCTACTAACTGGCAAAGTCCACCCCCTTCTGACGAACTCACAGGGGGGCCATCAGTGGAATCTATGATGTGTGTCAGTGAAGGGTGGAGGATATGCTGCCGTGCCACTCAGCAGTCAGTTCTCCAGGTAGTCTAACTTTAAAAAGGTACTTACTACTAAAGGAGAAGCTGTCCAACAGCTGCCAAAATCAGTCATGCCCTCAGGTGTGGTAGACCTGACCTTCTGGCTGACAATGAAAGCACCTCATAGGCTCCCCCCAGATGCTATGATGTGTTGTTTTTCTTTCAGTTAGGTCTGTTGTGATATTGCCCATCTCATTTCTTATTCAAGTTATTTGTTTCCTCTCCTGTTTTTCTTTTCTCAGTTTAGCCAGTGGCTTATCAATTTCATTAATCTTTTCCTTTCTTTATAATATTTTTTTTATTTATTGCGATTGAGTGAAATTACAATACAGCTGAAATTCGCATTCCTGCCTATGTGCAGCTCCTACTGCTCTCCTTGCCTGATAACAGCACACTTCTTTCTGTTCTATACAAGTCATGTCCTCTTAACAAACCCCTCTCCCCTCTTCTCCACCCTCTCCAGTCTCCTCTAGTAAGAGGCCAGTTGGGTGACATACTATAGATATGTAGAACCACAAAGTGCACACACAATATGGTCATTCTGTGTCACTGAGTCCAATCCATTCCTGACTGAGGAGTTGACCTCAGTAATATTTATGATCAGAGGCAGTTTCAGATCTAGAGGCCATGCTCCCAGGGGAAACCCTAGGCTTTTGGATGATCAGTTGTGACCTTTTACTGGAGTTCTCAGGGTGCATTATTTTCATATTGCCATTGGGACTCAATTTTGTGAACTCCATCATGGCTGTCACTGGAGATGGTTGGGCACCATCTGGTTCTCCTGGTTGCATATAGTCACCCATTCACATGGGTCTTTCTGTCTTTTGGGTTCTCTTTTCCCCATGTCATTTTGGCCCTTGGAGATCATCTGTCCCTGCTAAATTGGGACAATTCGGTGTACCTCAGATGGCAGCTTGCTAGCTTTTCAGACCCCAGACCCCCCTCAGCTGTATGGAGTGGAGAAGACTCTCTTAACAATAGGCTAGCTATACCAACTGGCCTTGATGTCCTCTGAGAGCACAGTCCTCAGACCCCCATGCTTGCTACTCTGTCCGTACCTATTGGGTTAAGATCAGAAGAGTTTTCAGGTTCTGTTGAAGTTCAGTTAAATTGATCTTCTTTCTAATATGTGTTGTCACTGATTTCACCCAACCAAATTTCTATCAACTGTCTAATCTATAAACAGCCCTCACCCTCCCTCCTTGCCCTCCCTTGAAGCCTTTTGAAAAAGAGTCTTTTCTTTTGTACATGAGTCAGTTTTCAAGTCCTTAAAGTAGGATCTTATACTATATTTGTCTTTGTGCTGCTGACTAATTTCACTCACCACGATGGATAGAAAGTTCTGTATATGTCAGTGAGGTCTAGTTGGTTAATTGTTGCAATAAGGTCTTCTATGTCTTTATTGAGCTTTTTGTTTTTTACAGTATAATCTGTCCTTCTCCTTAATGGTGGATCTTACATTAAAATCACTGTATCTGAGATTAGTGTTGCCACACTTACTCTTCTTTTTATGTTGTTAGCTTGGTATATATTATTCCATCTTTTAATTTTCAGTTTGTTTGTATCTTTAAGTCTAAGGTGAGTTTCTTGTAAGCAGCATATAGACAGGTCATGTCTTTTGATCCAAGATGTCACTCATCTCTTTACTGGAGCATTCAGTCCATTTGTCTTCCATGTTATTATTGATCCCCAAGTGCCATCAAGTCAGATCCAACTCATGGATAGGGTAGCCATGAATAACTATTGACAGGTATGTGTCTACTGTTGTCATTTTACTGTATTTATTTTTGTGTTGATGTTTTCTCTGTTGCTCTTACTATACTGTCCTGGGGCATTCTTCGTTATGAGTTAATTTTTCACCCTTTTCAGTGTTGGTTTTGTGTTTGTTGAGACTCCTGTGTTGCATTTCTTGTTTCGATATGTCTCTTCTTTGTTGTGCTTTGTGGCCACCCCTGCAATCCCCCTTAATGATGTATGCTGAAACCTGATTTAAACTTCTAAATATCTTAACTTCCTCTCGATCTGGACGGACTATAACTGCTGTAATATATTCCTCTTTTTAACATGATGGTACTGTAGTTTTCATAACATGATCACTGGATTACTTCTTTCAGTATTATAGTTTTGGTTGGGGTTTTGTCCCTTCCCTAACTGAGTAGGTTTCTGGATGATGTGTCCTGTATTGTCTCCTAAAATATTGAGTTAATGGTTTTGTTCTTCTAAGTCAATAGCTTCTTTCAGTATTTCTTGTAGCTTTGTTTGGTTTTTTACAAAGTCTCTGAGTTTCTATTTATCTGCGAAGGTCTTAATTTCATTTTCATACTTGAAAGACAATGTTTGCAGGATAGATAATTCTTGGTTGGAAGTTTTTCTTCTTCAAGGTTTTGAATGTGCCACCCTACTGCCTTTGTGCCAGCATGATCTCTGCCAAGAAGTCAGATGAAAGCCTACAGGGCTTCTCTCTGAATGTTAGCTTTGCTTTAAGTCTCACTGCCCTTAAGAGCTTCTGCTTATGTTTCATTTTGTTAAGCTCCATTATAATGTGTCTTGGAGTCCTTCTTTCTGGGTGTACATTGTATGGTGATTGATGCACATCTTGGATATCTATGTTCTCTTCTTTCATAATTTCTGACAAGTTTTCTGTCAGCAAGTCAACAACAATCCTTTCTGTGTTGTCAGGTATCCCTTTCTGTTTAGGAACTCCAATTAATCATAAATTCTTCCTCTTGATGGAGTCCCACATGTTTCTTAGTGCTTCTTCATTTTTCTTGTGTCTTTTCTCTAATTTCTCCTCATAAATGCTGGTATCAGTAGCTCTTTCTCCCAAGTCAGGAAGTCTATTTTCCATTTGTTCAGTTCTGTACTCTTCGCTTTGAATTGAGTTTTCTGATTGTTTAATTTTGCTGTTGATCTGTTGGATTTCAGAATGCTGGAGTCCTTCAGTTCAAACAGCTTGCTTAATTTTTCATTTTGGTTTGCTAAATTTTGTATAATATCTCGGAGGGCTCTATATGTAATTCTTTTGTATTTGACCTCTAAAAGTTTTAGAAAGGCTTCTTCATCTGGGAAGTTCTTTGGATTTTTCTTTCTGGAGATTTCTAGAGCCATGGTTGGATTTTTCCTTAAGTGTCTGGCCAAGGTTTGTTGCTTTTTGAGCATCTAGAAGTTGTTTAGTTTCTCTGGTGTTGCATTAATAGCAGTTGACGTAGAAGTTGATCACCACTTATCTCTATGTACTCCAGCGACTGGCCCCAGTGTAATCTCTGTGATAGCAGGCTCCACCTCCTGGCTGGCTAAGGTAGGAACCTACTTATGGAGTCACTAGGAGGCAGCTAACTGACCCTAAATTGTGGGTCAGTCAAGATTGGAAGAGATGCCGTCAGACTGCACCACAGTTGTTTCTCTAGGTAATCTTATTTGAAAGGTGAAAGCTATCTGACAGCTTCCAAAAACAGTCAAGCTGTAGGTGTGCAAGCCCCTCTTTCCAGCTGGTATTGGAAGCACCTTTATATCCATACCTAGATGCTGTGATCTATTTCAAAGTATGGACAGCCTACTGCCCAGCTGTCATCAGGTGTCAGGCCCTACCTGAAGGGTAAACTGTGCTAAACACAGCTTTTCTTCTGGGGAAGTGCTCCCCAGGCTGGCACTGCCTCCTAGCCTGGGAATAACCACCCAATGAAGCCTCTATTTGGGTATATCCTCCTCCCAGTATTACAAAACTGCATCCCACAGAGGCTGTCTCACCCTCTGTGAAACAGCTGAATCAGTGGTGGAGGTTCAGAAAGAGGAGTGGAAAGGCCATGGTGCTCAGAGTCCAGATCCAGGCTCTCAAAATGTGGCTATTCCACTCGGTGGTCATGTCAGCAGTGTGGCAGAACTTTGCTGCCAGTTAAGCCCAATCACTGCCACAGGCTAATGAAAAGGAAAAAAGTTAAAGCCAGTAGTTACCGTCAGTCTGTGAGAGCTGGCCATTCAACAAGTTCAGGGTCCAGGAAAGAGAAGTTTCCCGTTCAGTGGCATGTAGTCCAAAGTGACAGCCCTATGTCATGTCCTAGGGTTTACTGGGTGTCCAGAAGGCTCTGTTTAATTATCATTCCTGGCCTTAGTTTTCAGAGGGAGGTAAGGGAATGTGTGTCTAGTCTGCCATCTTGACCTGCACCTGTTAATCTTTTCAAAAACCAGTTTTTAGTCTCATTGATTCTTTAAATGATTTTTCTATATTCTGATTCATTTATTTCTGCTTTAATTTTTATTATTTTCTTTCTTCTGTAGCCCCGTGGGTTCTTTGCTGACTTCTTTTAAATTGTTCAAGTTGAAGAGTTAAGTCTTTGATTTTGGGCCATTTCTTCTTTTTGAATGTGTCTGTTGAGGTGAATTGACCACTGAACACTGGTTTTGCTGTGTCTCATACGTTCTGGTAGAGTGTGTTTGCATTCTCATTTGATCCTATGGATTTCTTTATTCACTTTTGATTTTGAGCAAAATGTTGTTCAGTTCCCATGTTTTTTATTTTCTTCCATCTGTTTTCTATTAATGATTTCTAGTTTAACAGCTTTATGGTCTGAAAAGATGATTTGTATTGTTTAAATATTTTGTTAAGGATTGTACTGTGTCCCAGTATTTGGTCAATTCTGGAGAACATTCCATGTGTACTGGAAAAGAAAGTGTACTTGGCTGCTGTTAGGTGGAATGTTCTCAATATGTCTGTGAGGCCAACTTAGTTGATTATGGCATTCAGATCATCCATGTCTTTACCGAGTTTTTTGAAGATGTTTTGTCCTTTACTGAGAGTGGTGTGTGTGCTGAAGTGCCCTACTCTTATTGTGGAACAGTCTGGTTTCAGTGCAGATAGTGTTTTTTCTGTTCGTTTGCTTTTTAGGTATTTTGGAGCCTTGTCATTGGGTGTGTAGACATTTAATATGGTTATGTCTTCCTGTTCTATTGAGCTTTTAATCATTATATAGTGTCTGTCCTTATCCACTGTGGTCAACGTAACTTTAAATTCTGTTTGTCAGAGATTAGTTTTGCCATTCTTGCTTTTTTTTGAATGTTATTAGCTTGATACAATTTTTTTCCTTCCTTTGAGTTGTAGTTTGTTTGTGTCTTTGAGTCAACAAGGTCTGACAGTTAAATTGTGAACACATCTTTGAAAAAAGTGTTACATACCTCATTGCCGAATACCACTACAGTCACATTTGAAGTACTCGCCTTGGGAAGCTATGAATTGATGCTAGCACCTAGTCTACCTTTCAAAGTAATTTTGGAACTCTTTCTGGAATGGCCTTCAGAGCTGTTGTTGTATTACTTTTGATATCATGAAAATATCTTCCTTTCAGTATTTCCTTCATTTTTAGGAGAAGACAAATGTCATTGGAGGTGAGATCAGATGAGTAGAGAGGGTGTGTCAATGCAGTTATTTGTTTACTGGCTAAAAACTTTCTCAAAGTCAGTGCTGTGTGAGCTGGTATGTTGTCATGATGCAAGAGTGATGAGTTGTTGCCAAAAAATTCAGGTTGTTTTCATCTTTTTAATGCAGCCTTTTTCAGCACTTCCAAATTACAGTAAACTTGGTTAACTGTCTAGGTGTAAATTCATAATAAACAATCTCTCTGATATCAAAAAAGGTTAATGACATCATTAGACTCTTGATTTGGACTGACAGTTCTTTTTTGGTTATGGAGAATTGGCTGACTTTCACTGTGCACTTTGATGCTTTGTTTCAACATCATGTTGGTACACCCATGTTTTGTCACCAGTGATAACATGGCCCAAAACATCATCTTGCCTCTGTAAAAGGTCTTGGCAAACTTTGGCTTTCTTTTGTTTTTGTTCATCAGTGAGCTCCTTCAGGATCATTTTTGCAAAAACCTTTCTCATTCCAAGGTTTTCAGTTAACATTTTCCTCTTTGCCTATCAATGTTTACTTGTTATACTTCTCACAGTCAGCTGACGATTTTAATGCACAATTTAAGAAAAATTTGTAATGTTTTTGTCAGTTATTCTCACTACTGGCCCCCTTGACCTCTCCTCCTCAGTTACACTTTTTCTCCTCTCAGGAAAACATTTAATCCATTTGCATAGTGCTGTTTTCTTCATGGCATTATCCCCATCAACTTTGACTACCATGCACCTGATTTCTCTTCCACTCTTGCCAAGTTTAATGAGAAATGTAATGTTTGTTCATTGCTCTAATCCAAGCGCTGACACTTTTGCCACATACAGAAAAATATGCAACAAGAATAATGAACACCACACAACAAGACACTGCCACACATCAGCACAAATACAGCTGTGAGAAACTGATATATCAAGGTTATGAAACCTTACTGAGTTGTTTGTGCAGTGCTGCCAACATAAGAGCACAGTGGCAAGATTGAGAATTTAATTGTCATTTCTTATGAGGTATATGAGGTATGTATCCTGTCAGCTGCATATGGAGGGGTCATGTTTCTTTACACAATCTGTTACTCTCCTTCTCTTTATTTGTTCATTTAGTTTATTTACATGCTGTGTGATTATTGATAAGTATGAGTTTAATACTGTCATTTTGATGTTTTTTGTGTATGTTACAGATAATTTCTTTGTTATATTTGATTTTCTGTGCTGTTTCTTTTTTCTTTGTGTGTTTTCTCATCTTTCAATGTTTGTGGTTTTGTAATTGCTGAGGTGTTGTGGTTTGCATGTTTTTTATTTTGTTTATTGTTTTGATGTGTAGAACTTTTTATTTCTTTTGCAGTTGTCCTCTTTGTCCCCTTTGTTAATCTCAAAGTAATCTAGTCTTTAACATCTTTGTATCACTTTCTTTTTTTCTCATCTGAGAGGTCTATGGGTGCATTAGTCTCTTTTTTGTATAATGTTGTCATTTAAATCCTGGGATCTCTGAATTTCCATTGTTTTTCATCCAGCTTTGAGTATCTTTTGTGGATTTCCTATCTTGATGGGATCTGGATGCTCTGCTGAGTGAGTCTTTGACTGTATATCTGATGTTTTTTATTTTCTAATCAAAGTATTCTGTTCAATATTTCTTGTAATTTTGGTTTTAATTTTGCAAATTCTCTAGACTTCTGTTTATCTATGAAAGTCCTAATTTCATCTTCATATTTGAGAGACAGTTTTGCAGAGTATATCATTGTTGGTGGGCTTTTTTTTTTTTTCTTTTTTCCCTTCAGGACATTGTTTATGTCATTCCACTGTCTTCTTGTCAATATGGTTTCCAGTGAATAGTGAGAACTTAGTTTTAGTGGTTTTCCTTTGCAGGTTATTTTTTTCCCTAAGCTTAACTGCCTTTAAAAATTTCTCCTTAGGATCCATGTGAACGGGAGACTGTATCAACATGTGACCAGAAGGACCAGATTGTGCCTAGCAACTACCAAGGACAGCCATGATGGGGCACACAATGTTGAGTCCCTATGGCAACATGATAAAAAGAAGGATGCAGCTCAAGAACTCTACTAAAAGACCAGAACTGGTAGTCAAATGGCCTAGACGATCCCCTGGGAGCAACACCCCTAGACCTGCTGCTGTCCCAGACCAGAAAACACCACTGAAGTCAACTCTTTGAACAATAATGGACTGGACTCAGGGGCACAGTGCGACAATATGGTGTGTGTACTTTATGGTCTATGTATTTTTTTTTTTTTTTTTGGATGCTGTCCTAATGATCTCTTTCTAGACAGGAGGAGGGGATGGAGAGTAGGGGACAGCAGCTCATTAAGAGGATACTAGAAATATAGAATGAAAAGGAGGAGTGTCCTCTCAATAGAATCCCATATAACTCTTACTGGTTATTCATTTTTATTGACTCTTTTATCTGATTTTTTCTTGGTGTATGCTGGAGTCATTTACTTTGTATTCAGTCCTCCTAATTCTGTATTCCATTTGCTTGATCCTGCTCCTTTGACTTCCTCATTTTTTTTCTTTTTTTGTGAATTAATAACAATTTTACAGTCTATATCATGTTGCTATCTAACACCCAGAACTTTCACCTCTGTTCTATTCTAGCTGCTCCCCACCCCACATGATAACATGCTTCCCCTTTTGTTTGGAATTTCCTGTTACCTTTTGATAAAAGTCTGGCCCTCCTCAACCAATCAACTCAGCTCTAGCAAAGGGTACCTCAGACAACCCCATGTATGTTTCTAAAGGTTTGCTCACCTCCAGTATCGCTCTGTGTTTTGCACGGTGCAGGTCAGATTTTGTCTGGGGATCTGGCCCTGGTGCTGGATGCAGTTTGGGATTAGAGAGTCCAGGGGCCACACTCCCAGGGGGCCCTCTGTTCTGAAGGACCATCAAATGTGGTCTTTTGGTGGGTTCTAGTTCTACGCTCTACTCTGTCTGTGTTGTCTTCTCCTGCTGTGTCCAGAGCTGCATTCTGTATACCCCATCTAGGCTGTCATTGATGGTGGCCAGGTACCGTATAGTTCTTCTGGTCCCATCCTGAAGCAAGCTATGGCTCTTATGGCCCCTTCCATCTGGTGGGCTCATATTTTTCTCCTGTCCTTGATGACCTTCATTTGCCCCAAGTCCAGGAGGATTGGGACCATTTGGTGCTATTTAGATGGCAAGTTGCTACCTTTTAAGACTCTGGTTTCCACTCTTCCAGGTGGTATGTGAGTGATATCTTGAGGGAGAGAGAAGAAAACCTTTGGTATGCAAATTAGCCCAGATGGCCACTGAGAGCATTGCCCTTCAATACTAGACCCTATATCTCTGTTCTTCCAAAGAGGTGGTCCACATTAAGGGTACAATTTGGTATTGAAGTTGAGTAGTTGTGGGTACCCCACTTCTAGTGTGTGCTGGCGCATCCTGTACCCATCCCTAATCCTAAAAACTATGTAATTTGTAAAAAAAACCCTCTACTGTGCCTAAATGATTAGTTGGGTACTTATAAAAATTATCTCATACAAAATTTGTCCTTTTGTGTCTGGCTAATTTTGCTCAGCATAATTTCCTCTAGATGGTCCCACATTGACAGGTATTTCTCTAAGCCATTGTTGTTGCTCACTGTGTAATATTCCATTGTGTGAATACACCACAGTTTGTTTAACCATTAGTCTGTTCATGGGCGTCTAGGTTGTTTCCAAACATTGGAGTGCAAGTATCTGTTTGAGTAGTGTTCATTATTTACTTGGGATATATTCCAAGGAATGGTATTGCTGTATCATTTAGTATTTCTACTTCCAGTTTTTTAAGAAAGCTCCAAATAGATTTTGATAGTGGTTGAATCACTTTACAGTCCCACCAACAGTGTAGAAGAGTTCCAGTCTCTCTACATCCTCTCCAGAATGTATTATTCTGTGTTTTTTGAATTATTGCCATTTTTTTTTGAGTGAGATGGTATCTCACTGTGGTTTTGATCTGGATTTCTCTGATGACTAATGACTGTCAACATTTCCTCATGCATCTGTTGGCAACCTGTATGTCTTCTTTGGTGAAGTGCCTTTTCATGTCCTTTGCCTATTTTTTAATCAGGTTGTTTGTCTTTTTCTTATTGACGTTTTGCAGTATCTTATAGATTAGAGAGACTAGGCAGTGGTCAGATGCGTGGTAGGCAAATATTCATTCCCACTCCATAGGTAGTCTTTTTACTCTTTTGATGAAAGCTTTGGATAAGCATAAGTGTTTGCTTTTTAAAAGTCCCCAATTATCTGTTTTCATTTCTGATGATTGAATGTTGGTGGTGGTTTTTGTTAGACTGTTGATGCTTCCGTGGACTAGTGCTTCCATCATCTTCCCAATTTTTCTTTCCAAAAATGTTATTGTTTTAGCTTTTATATTTAGGTCTTTCGTCCATTTTGAATTAGTTTTTGTGCGTGATGTAAGGGTCTTGTTTCATTTTTTTGCAGGTGGATGTTAAATTATGCTAACACCATTTGTTAAAGAGACTGTCTTTACCCCAATTCACTGTCTTTGGCCTGTATCAAAGATCAGCTGTTCATAAGTGGATGAAGTTATATTAGGATCTTCCATTCTGTTCCATTGCTCGATGTGTCTGTTTTTCACCAGTAACAGGTTGTCTTGACTACTGTGGCAGTGTAGTAGGTTTTAAGTCCAGGAACGGTGAGGCCTCCTACTTTGTCCCGCTTCTTACTTATCTGTGTCTTCCTTTCCATATGGAGTTGGTGATTTGTTTCTCCATCTCATTAAAAAAAAATTATTGAAATTTGAATTGGGATTGCATAGTTTGTATAGACTGCTTTGAGTAGTAGACACATTTTCACAGTCTTAAGTCTTCCTATCCAGGAGCGAGGTAGACTTCTCTACTTGTGTAAGTCATTTTTTGTTTCTTGCAGTAGTGACTTGCAGTTTTCTTTGTATAGGTCTTTTATATCTCTGGTTAGATTTACCTCGTTAACTTACCATCTCGAGGGTTATGGTAAATAGTAATGACCTAGTGATTTCTTCTTTAGTTGTCTCTTTGTTGGTGTAAAGGAATCCCACTGATTCATGTATGTGTATTTTGTATCCTGATACTTTGCCAAAATCTTCTATTAGATACAGTAGTTTTTTTGTTGGATTATTTAGGGTTTTCTAAGATCATATCAACCACAAATAGCAATACTTTGATTTCTTCTTTGCCAGACTGGAGGCTGCTTATTTCTTCATCGTATCCAACTGCTCTGGCTAGGACCTCCAGAACAATGCTGAATAGATGTGGTGACGATGGTCATCCTTGTCTAGTACCTGTTCTTAAGGGGAATTTTTTCACCTTCTCTCCATTAAGTATGATGATAGCTGTTGGCTTAGTGTAGATGGCCTTTATTATGTTGAGGAATTTCCCTTCTATTCCTATTTTGCTGAGAGTTTTTGACAGGAATCAAAATTGGACTTTATCAAATGCCTTCTCTGCACCAGTTGATGGAATCAGGTGGTTCTTGTCTTTTATTTTGTTTATATGTAGTTGGTTACATTATTTTTCTTATGTTGAACCACCCCTACATGCCTGGTATGTATCCTACTTGGTCTTGATAAGCTATTTTTTCGATGTGTTGTTGAATTCTGTTAGCCAGGATTTGTTAAGGATTTTTGCGTCTAAGTTCATGAGAGATATTGGTTTGTAATTTTCCTTTTTTGTGCTGTCTTTACTTGGTTTGGGTACAAGGATTATGCTAGCTTCATAGAATGAATTTGGGGTATTCCATACTTTTCTATGCTCTGGAATATCTTTAGAACTAGTGGTGTTAACTCTTCTCTGAACATTTGATAGAATTCTGCAGTGAGGCCATCTAAGCCAGAGCATTTTTGGATGGAATTTTTTTAATTACCTTTTCAATTTCTTCTTTTGCAATGGGTTTGTTTAGTTGTTCTATCTCTGATTTTACTAGTTTAGTTATGTGATATTTTTCCAGAAAATTGTCCATTTCCTTTTGGTTTTCGAATTTATTAAAGTATAATCTTTTGTAGTATTCTTGTATCATTCTTTGAATTTCAGCAGGGTCACTTTTGATATTGCTCTCTCATTTCTAATTCAGATTATTTGTTTCTTGCCCTGTTTTGTTTTGGTCAGTTTGGCCAATGGTTTATCAACTTGGTTAATCTTTTTGAAAAGCCAGCTTTTGGACTTACCTACACTTTGAATCATTTTTCTATTTTCTATTTCATTTACTTTTGCTCTAATTTTAATAATTTACTTTTTTCTGGAGCCAGATGGGTTCCTTTGCTGAGATCTTTCTAGTTGTTTAAGTTGATGAGTTAACTCTGATTTTTTCTTTTTGTATGTGTGCATTTATTGATACGAATTGACCTCTGAGCATTTCTTTTGCTGTGTCTCACAGATTTTGGTAGGTTATGTCTTAATTCTCATTTGATTCTATAAAATTCTTTATTGCATCCTTGATTTCTTGTATTACCCAGTAGTTCTTCAGCAAAATGTTTTTCAGTCAGCATGTTTTTTTATTTAATTTGCATATTTTTTCTGTTATTGATTTCTGGTTTTATGGGTTTGTGATCTGAGAAGAAGCTTTGTGTTATTTCAGTATTTTGAATTTTGTTGAATATAGCTCCATGACCTAATATGCGGCCAATTCTGGAGAATGTTCCATGAGTATTTGAAAAGAAAGTGTACTTGGTTTCAGTTGGGTGAAGTGTTCTGAATATGTCTGTAAGGTCAAGTTAGTTGATTGTGACATTTAGATCCTCTGTGTGTTTGCTGAGCTTTACAGGATGTTCTATCCTTTCCTGAGAATGGTATGTGTGTTGAAGTGTCCTACTCTTATTGTGCTACTGTCTCTTTCTCTTTCCAGTGCAAATATTGTTTGCTTTATGTATTTTGGAGCTTTGTCATTGTGTATGTAGATATAGTACGGTTATGTCCTCCTGTTGAACTGAGCCTTTAATCATTAGATAGTGACCCTCTTTATCTTGTATGATGGATTTAACTTTAAAGTCTACTTTGTCAGAGATTAGTATTGCCTCTGTTGCTCTTTTTAGAATGTTATTAGGTTGATGTATTTCTTTCCAACCTTTGAGTTGTAGTTTGTTTGTGTCTTTGAGTCTAAACTGTGTCTCCTGTAAGCAGAATATTAATGGGTCATTTTTTAAATCCAATCTGCTACTCTCTTTCTCTTAATTTATTCTATTTACATTCAGTGTGTTTATTGATACATATGATAATAGTGTTGTTATGTTGATGCTTTTTTTCGGATATTGTGGACAGTTCCTCTGCTGCATTCCATTTTCTGTGCTGAGTCTTTTTTCTTTATGTATTTTCTTTTTGTGGCTACCAGTGTTTCTTTTCTTGAAATTGTGATTTTGTGTGTTGGTTTTCAATGTGTAGAATTACAAGTTTCTTTTGCAGTTACTCCCTTAGTCTCTTTTAGTAGCCTAAAAGTAGTCCAAACTTTAGTCTGTGTGTCTCCTTGACTTTCTCCACGTCTTAGAGGTCTATGTGCAGCTTTCTTTGGCCTTCTTTTTCATATAACATAGTTGTTGATTATATCCCGAGACCTCTGAATTTTTATATTTTGTGACTTGGTTTTTGTTACCATTTTTGGATTTCCTTTCCTGATGTTATCTAGATACTTTGTCAAGTGCTAGATGTTTAACTATATATCTAATGCTATCAATTTCTAATCTAAGAACTTCCTTTAATATCTCTTGTAATTTTGGTTTGCTTCCTACAGATTCTCTAAATTTCTGTTTATCTGTGAAAGTCTTAATTTCATGTTCATATTTGAGAGACAATTTTGCAGTATGTGTTATTCTCATTTGATAGTTCCCCCCCCTTCAGGGTTTTGTTTATGTTATCCCACTGTCTGCTGGCCAGCATTGTTTCAGCTCAGTGATCTGAGCCTAATCTGAATAATTTTCCTTTATTGGTTATTTTTTGCTTATTTCTGGACACCCTCAGTAGCCTCTCCTTGTTTCTAGTTTTATTGAGCTTGATTATGATAAACCTTAGTGTATTTCTTCTGGGATCTGTCTTGAGTGGGGCTTGATGGTCATCCAGATTTGAGATCTTCTCATCTTTCATGATATCAGGTAAGTTTCCTGTCAGCGGGTCTTTGACTATTAGTTCTGTATTTTCAGCTGTCTCACCTTGTTCTGGTACTCCAATCACGTGGATATTATTTCTCTTAATAGAATCCCACATCACCCTTAACGATTCTTCACTCTTATTGAGTCCTTTTTTCTGATTTTTCGTCATATGTGCTGATGTCATTTATGTTGTCTTCAAGCTCACTAATTCTGCCTTCTGGGTCCTCAGTCCTGCTTCTTTGATTTTTCCGTTGAGTTATCAACCTCAGAAATTTTATTGTTAATCTGTCAGATTTCAGATCATTGCTGCTCAAGCATTTCTTGTAGTTTATTTAATTTTTCAGTGTGCTCTGCTGCATATTGCCTAATCTTTCTCCTGATATCTTGCAGAGCTCAGAAACAGCAGCAACAGTTACCGCTGTGACTTGGGGAAGAAGGCACAAATGAGTGACCACTCCCTCTCCCTGCACTGCACATGAGTCCAAGGCTGAGGCTGTATAAGGGATCTGCCGAAACCAGAGGCAGTTGCAGCAGCAGCACTTGAGTCCTGTCCACTTAGGAATGACTGTGAAAGCATCAATCTTTTGTATTCTGCCTCTGATAGTTACAGGAATTCTTTTCATCTGGGAAATCTGTTGATGCTTTATTTTGGGAGCTTTCAGAAGCCATGTTAGTTTGCTTCTTCAGGTGTTTAGGGATTGATTGTTGTCTTTGAGCCATCCAGAAGTCATTGCAGTGAAAGAGACTTAATAGTTTGCTTGGTCCGACTGCCATCTCTCTGTTGAGGCTTGGCCATAGATTCTCCATGCAGTCTGATTACTTTATGTTGCTTGCTCTAACTATCCTGCACTGGTCTGCTGCTGCTACTGGCACAGCTTCCAGGTTGGGGAGTCGTGTCTCCTTTCATCACTACCACCACTGCTTCTGCTCTGTGTTGGGGGGAAATTACCTGTGCAGTCACTGTGTTTTCACAGCCATTCCTAAGTGGGCAGGACTTGAGTGCTGCTGCTGCAACAGCCTCTGGTTTGGGCAGATCCCTTATACAGCCTCAGCCTTGGACTCATGTGCAGTGCAGGGCGAGGGAGTGGTCACTCATTTGTGCCTTCTTCCCCAAGTCACAGTGTAACTGTTGCTGCTGTTTCTGTTGCCTCTGGGTTTGGCAGTGATCTCCAGAAGCTTAATCCAGTGGCTACCTAGCCACTGGGGCAATCATTCCCCTTGCCCTGGGTTCCCTGAGCTGAAGCCTCCCAGGTGTACTCAGTTCCAATGGCTGCCTAGCCACCAGGGTGATCGTCTAATACCTCTAGAGTCACCTCTCTGGTGCATCTGACTCCAGTGGCTGCCTAGCTGCTGGAGTAATCACTTCTATCCCCCATGTTGCTTGAACCCAGCCCTCCCTGTCACATGTGGCACCAGCGATCGCCTAGCTGCTGGCTTGATCACTCCCTCTGTGTCGCCTGAGCCCAAGCCTCCCTGGTGCACTTGGCTGTAATGGTTGCCTAGCCACTGGGGAAATCACTTCACTTCTCCAGGGTAGCCGAAGCATAGACTTCCACAGAACACTTTGCTCCAATGGCTACCTAGCCATCGGGGTGATCATTCCCCTCCCCTAGTGTCACCTGAGCCCAAGTCTCCCATGTACACTTTGCTCTGGTGGATGCCCAGTCACTGGGGTCATCACCTAACTCCAGAGGGTCACCTGAGCTCAGTCCTCCCTGGCACATGTGACACCAATGGCTGCCTAGTTGCTGGAGCAATCTTTCCCCTCCTCCTGATTCACTGGAGCCAAGGCTTCTCAGTATATGCAGCACTAATGGCTGTCTAGATGCTCGTGCTCACTGCTATCCATACTTCTAGAAAATAGAGAAGGAATCCTATTATGTACACTTTTGGCTCCAAATAGCTACATCAAACTGGTTTCCTAAATGTAACTGTTTTTAAAGCTGAAGAGTCAAATTCCTGAGGACCTGCCAATTTTTCCTAATTCCAAAATGTACTGGCCATGAGTATTGTGTGAGCTTATCTCCCAAACAAGCAAGCCAAGCCAAGTGCCTTCGAGTCAGATCCGACTCATGGCAATCCTAGAGGCCAGGGTAGAACTGACCTCCAGAGTATTCAAAGAGCACCTGAAAAAAAAAATACCCATTGTCATTAATTCAGTTCTGACTCACAGAATTGTCCTACCCTGTAGGACAGAGTAGAACTGCTCCATAAGGTTTCCAAGAAGTAGATGGTGGATTCAAACTGCTGACCATTTAGTTAGTAGCCAGACTCTTAACAACTATGCCACCAGGTCTCTGCTTATCTCTCATTTGCCTCAGAAACAGGAGTTCAAAACATTTTAAAGATGTTTGTCGATCAGATAAAGAAAGCAGATTAGCAATAATAAAACCAAAAGAAAAGGGGAATGTCAAAATGATTTAAAATATCACGTACATGTTCATGTCAATTGTCCTGTATTTTGAAGTCTCTTGAGACAGCTATAAGGTTTTCAGAAAATTGACAGTTTGTCATTTAAGAAAGATGATTCCAGTAGATGAGTAGAGCACGGGTTGAAGTCTGAAAACAAGTTCACTTAGGAATAACTCAGTCAAACATAATCAGTGTATTCTTTTGTCCTTGTGAATCTGTTTTCCAAGTAGAAGTTTTCTTAAAAGAAAACAAAGAAAAATTTTGCCCTTCATGTTTTCACATAGATTCAACATGCCATTGTATGTATTTTTCAAAAAAAATACAAACACAAAAAGACTTTCATATGCAAACCTGAGTTTCTATTTTTGGAAAACTGCTGCTATTCAGATTACAAAATAATTTTATCTATCTACTTTATCTACTGAGCATTCACAACTGTCTAACTTTTTGATATAGGAGATCTGACAATGAAGTCCACGAACTTATTATTCTAAGTGCTACATACCCCATTGCTGAATATCACTACAGTCACCTTTGAATTACTTCCCTTGGGAAGCTATGCACCAATGCCAGTGTCTAATCCACCATTCAGAGCAATTTTGGAACTGTTTCTGGAATGGCCATTGTGCACAGTGTTAAGGTGGCAAGTTTATAAACTTAATTGTGCAGTTGTCTGTGAGGGAGATTTTAGCCAGTAAACAAATTACTGTATTGGAATAGCCTCCCTACTCACCTGATTTGCCCCTCGATGACTTTTTTCTTTACCTGAATATAAAGGAAAAACGGAAAAGAAGACATTTTGATGGCATCAGGGACATCAAGTATAATACAACGACAGCTCTGATGGTCATTCCAGAAAAAAGAGTTGCAAAATTGATTTGAAAGGTGGAGCAGGAACTGGCATCATTGCATAGCTTCCTAAGAGGAGTACTTGAAAGGTGACTGTAGTGATATTCAGCAATGAGTTACATAGCACTTTTTGTAGGATGAGTTTGCGAACTTCATTGGCAGTCCTCGTATAACAGTAACTTCTTTTCTTTAAAAAAACCATCTCTAATACCCTTTCTACCAGATAGTGTGACAAAGCAAATCTCAGAATACTGGCATGTATACAAATATTTATTAGCAAGCAGCCATAGGAAATAATATTAAGCCTATTCTTTGATGTCTCCAACTAGTAGAAGGAATTAAAGATTATCAGAAATGCAAAATATCACAAAATCATCATGTGTAGAAAAGCTGACATGCTGGTAATATCAAATATTAAATCTTCTATTAAGAGAACACAGGAATCAACAGATGCTGGGTCTACTTCATCCCTTCAAACTTTATAGATATTTGACACACTATATTCCCATTACCGTTTCAAGCAAAAGTACATTTCTAGCCAGTCAGCATATCCTGATCACCTTGTTTTTCACCAAAACAAAATTATTTCTAACATTCTGAATGCCAATGATTCTGAACAAGGGCCGATTTTACTCCCCCTACACCATGGGATATCTGATTTCTGGAGACATATGAAGCTGTTATAACTGGGATAGAGGGAAAACACTAATAACATATGGCAGGGTAGAAGTCAAGGATGACGTTGAACATCCTACGACGCACAGGACATCCTCCATTTCGCAAAGAATTATCCTGTCCAAAGTGTTAACAGCTCTGAAGTTGAGAAACTCTATTTTGTGCTCCTTAAAGAACTCTGTGCTATGTGCCAAGATAGAGCTATACTCCACAGAATTTTCAAGGCTCTGACCTTTCAGAAGTATATCACCAGTCTCTCTTACTAAGTGCACTGGAACAGATGAGTTTTTAGTTAACAGTTTAGCAACTTAACCATTTGTGCCACTCAGTGATAACTATGGTGGGATTTAGATATGAATATTCAAAACTCTTGCCAAACCCAATTCTGGGTATGGACTTCTAGTAGAAGTTTTCCAAAAGTCAGTAAATCACCCTTGAAATATGTCAGCTGTTAACTAATCACCTTTTAGGAACAGATTCAAATGAGTATGTGTATGCAGTTTGTGTGTATATAGATGATATAGACTGAGACAGAGACAGGGAAAGAGACAGAGATACATAGAGAAACAGAAATAGAGATAGGGAATAGACATAGATACATCAAATCAGTCAAAAATGTCATGTTTTAAAGTAAATTACTTTCAGTACAATATTTGACTTTTTATTATTACTCATTGTTATTCCAGCTTTGCAACAGTGTAATCAATTCATGCGACCAAACAAAAACTTTGTTTTTGTTTATCTAACAGAATAGTTGACAGCATAAGATATTACAATTGTGAATACTGCTTGCAGATTTCACAGCATCACTTTATAATTTGCAAAGCAATTCATATACTGTATTTTAGTACATTTTATTTAATAAACTTCATTTCTGGTTGAGCTGCAGGAAACAAAGTTTGCATTTATCCTTTAAATGAACTTACATTTGCGACTGTATTTTGTTCCACCAGCCAACAAGTGAAACCACTGAAAATATGGATCAGCAGAATCAGACCATGGTGACTGAGATTTATTTCTCTGTTTTCCCTCAGTTTGAGAATGGTGACCTTTTATTCTTCATTCCTTTGCTCTTTATTTATGTGTTCGTTACTGTTGGGAACTTTATGACCTTCTTCGCTGTCCAGATGGATACACATCTTCACAATTCCATGTACAATTTCGTTAGTGTCTTCTCCTTCCTGGAGATTTGGTACACCACAGTGACTATCCCCAAGATGTTCTCCGACCTAGTCAGTGAGCAGAAAACCAACTCTTACATCTGCCTTCTGCAGATGTATTTCTTTCACTCACTTGGGGTCACAGAAAGCCTTGTCCTGACAGTGATGGCCATCGACAGGTATGTTGCCATCTGCAGCCCCCTTCGTCATGCAGTCATTATGACCCCTTGACTGCTCACCCAACTTTCCACTGGCTCTTGCATTTTTGAATTCCTTATGTTACTGCCTAAGATTGTGTGGATTTCTACCCTTCCATTCTGTGGCCTCAATAAAATCCATCAACTCTTCTGTGATTTGGAACCTGTGCTACACTTGGCCTGTACAGACACATCTATGATTCTGGTTGAGGATATGATTCATCCTGACCTCTGTCTCCATTATCACTATTTTTTGTTTAAGAATCATCGTTGTAATCCTGAAGATACCATCTGGTGAGAATCATCAGAAGGCATTCTCCATTTGTGCAGCCCACATTGTTATTTTTCTTGCTGTTTTTTGGTGATACAACTCTCATGTACCTGCATTTCTCTTTCACTTTCCTGCCACTTCTGGACAAGACCATTGCATGCATACTTGCTGTCCTTGCCCCACTTTTCATTTATATAATCTGTAGTCTGAGGGACAAAGATATGAAAAACGCCGTCAAGAAAATCTTCTGTTCTGAGATACCTGAGAAAATGCACATGATCATTAGCCATTAGAGAAACGCAAATTACACCTACAAAGTGGTGTCATATCACCCCAACAAGGTCGTCATTAATCCAAACAACACAAAATAATAAATTTTGGAGACAATGTAGAGAGACCAGAATATTTATGCACTACTGATAGGAGTTTAAAATGGTGTACCACTTTGAAAATCAATTTGATGCTTTCTTAAAAAGCTAGGAATAGAAATATGGTATTATTCAGCAATCCCACTTCCTCAAATACATCCTAAAGAAATAACAGCTGTCACACAAATAGACATGCAAACCAATGTTCATTGCAGCACTGTTCACAATATCAAAAAAAACGGAATCAATCTAGGTACTCATCAATGGAAGAATGGATGAAGAAACTATAGTATATTTACACAATGGAATATTATGCAATAATAAAGAACAATGATGAATTTGGGAAACATTTCATAATATGGAAGAATCTAGGAGGCAACATGCTGACTGAAATTAATCAGTTGCAAAAGGAGAAATATTGTATAAGACTTCTATTTTAAGGACACAAGAATAGGGTTAAACACAGAAGAAAACATTGATAGTTACAGTGCACCTGACAGGGTGAGGGATATGTATTAAATAGATAACAGACAAGAATTTTCTTAAGAGACAACATACAGTAGAGGAGAAGTCAGCACAAATAGACTAAAAAAGCTTAGAAGTACTCTAAATAAAATGAAACCCTTCGCGGGACAGAGTAGCAGGGTTGGGTATCTGGATACATTTAGGTCAATTGGCATAACGAAATTTATTAAAATGTTCTGCATCCCACCTTGGTGAGTGGTGTCTTGTCTTTTAAAAGCTAGCAAACAGCCATCTAAGAAGTTTCAATTGATCTCAATGCCACTGAAGCACAGGAGAAAAATGAGCATCCAAGACACAAGGAAAGTGAGCCCAAGAGACAGAAAGGCCTACATATACCAGAAATTATATCAACATGAAACCAGTAGAACTAGGTGATTCCAAGCCACCACCAAAGACTGCTCTTACAGGGATCTCAAGAGTCCTTGATGGAGCAGGAGAAATGTGAGGTGCAGAATTGAAATTCTAGTAAGAAGACCAGACTTCATGATCTGACAGAGTCCCCAGAAGATGTGGCCCCTGTGCCCTCTGTTAATCCAGAACTGAAACCATTCTGGGTGGCGACTCCTCAGACAAAGATTAAACTGATAAATAACACAAAAAATGATACTTGTGTAGACAGTGGTTCTTGTTTTTTGTAGATGTAGGAGAAAAACTGTGCAGCTCCTGTTTAGAGGTAAGAGGAGACAACACATGGGAATACGAGCTGGTTAAATGGACATAGGTAACACAGGAGGCAAGAATATACTGTCACAGTGTGGAGAGAGCAGCTAGGGTCACATGGCAAAGTGTGTGTAAGTTTTTGTATGAGAAACTGACTGTAATTGTAAACTTTCTCTTAAAATACATTGAAAAAAAGTTTTTAAGTCTTCAAATCTCAAAAGGTGGTCACTATCTCTGAGAGTTAAATGGAATTCACACACGTCTGTTCTAGGAGATCTTATCATCTTCTTAACATTAATACACTTATAAATCAGCTATTAAAATTATTATACACATGTTGTTTTATGTTGCCAACTGGGTGTTCACTGTCCATGTTGCTAATCTGAGAACTATTGTTTGATCTGATAGAGGGAATCTTCTGTAGATTTACCTTGGTATCATTCACAAATTATAATGGAGTATTTTCTTCACTTTTCAGCTTCAAGTAGTGTGGTTGTTATCATCCTCAAATCAATAAAGTATAGTTGGCTAAGTAATAATCATATATATCACTTGTGTGTCTATGTATTTTTCCTACCTACTCTTTCTTTCTATATTCACAAGGTCTTTATACCATTTTTTTTTTTAACTTTAAGAAGATTAATGAGATCCACAGCAGAGATGTGGTTTGGTCCTGGGTAAGAAGCTTGGCTTCGTAACACCTAACTTACAATCTTTATTTCTACATAGCTTATATTCTAGTATATTACAATGACAGTAGCACATTAGACCACTGACTTGGTGTTGTGCCATGCTGTTTTTATGAACTCCTTTGTGGTTTGTGTTTATGGACCAATAAGCCAATGAATTAATCATACAAAATCTATAAGTTATACTTTGTATTCATTTTATTTAGTTTAAACCCTCCCAAAAAAACAAACCTACTACCACCAAGTTGGATAGACTCATAGTGACCCCAGAGGTCAGAGCAGAACTGCCCGATAGTTTCCAAGGAGCGCCTGGTAGATTTCAACTGTCTACCTTCTGGTTAGCAGATGCAGCACTTAACCCACTATGCCACCAGGGTTTACTTATTTAGTTTAAGATCATTGTTAATAAAATTGCACTGTTTCCCATTATGTTTAAATGGCATGCTGTTTTCATAATCTTGACTTCTTTGTTCTCATTGCTTTTTTGGTTTAGAATGCCATTTTCTTCCTTTTTCTCTGCATGAAACTCATACTCACCATTAAAAATGTTCACAGACTAGAGAAACACAAGTCAAAACCACAATGAGATACCATCTCAACCTGGTATTACCACCATGAATTAAAAAAAGAAGAACAAATGTTAAGAGAGGATGCAGAGAGACTAGAACTCTTATACACTGCAAGCAGGAATACAAAATGATGTAACCATTATGGAAAATGATATGGCGCTTCATCAGAAAGCTAGAAATAGAGCATACAATCCAGAAACCCCACTTCTAGGAATATGTTCTAGAGAAATAAGAACATGCACACCAGTAGATAAATGCATATCCATGTTCACTGCAGCATTTAAAAATGATACAGATACTGTCATGGATTGAATTGTGTCATCCCCAAAATAGGTGGAGTGATCTGATTGGGCCAGGATCCATGAATTCTGTGATTGCCTTCCATTTTGTGATTTTCTGATGCTGTAAATCCTAATCTCTGCCTGTAGTTAACAGAGTGGATTATATTAGAGGGGATTAGGGTAACACTGTAAATCCCTACATAAGATCACCTCCCTGCTCCACTGTAAAGCGAGTTTCCTTAGAGTGTGGCTTATCTCACCCTTTATTCTTCCATCCTGTGGGAAAAAAGAGAGAAGCAAGCAGAGAATTGGGAACCTCACAGCAACAAGAAAGCAGCATCTGCAGAAGAGCCCATCCTTCAGACCTGAGGTTCCTGTGCCAACATGCTCCCAACCAAAGGCTGGTACAACACAAGGACTTTCCTCCAGAGCTGACAGAGGGAAAGCCTTTGCCTGGAATGGACACCTTGAATTCTGACTTGTAGCCTACTGGACTGTGTAAGAATAAACTTTACTTTGTTAAAGTCATCCACTGGTGGTATTTCCTGTTAAAGCAGTACTAGATGACTAAAACAGATGCCTATCAACAGATAAATAGAAAAACAAACTATGGTACATACACACAATGAAATACCGTGTAGTGATAAAGAACAGTGATGAATCTGAGATGTATCTCACAATGCAGATGAATTTGGAGGGTATTATGCTGAGTGAAATAAGTCAACCACAAAAAGACAAATAACGTATGAGACCACAACTACTCGTGAAAAGGTTTACACACTAAAAGAAACACTGACGATTACAATGGAGGAAAGGAGTGGAAATTGAAAAACACTAAATAGACAATAGATAACCTTGGCAAAGTGTAAGACAGTACACAATACTGGGTAAGCCAGCACGATTTGTCAAAGGCTAGGTTATGGAAGTTCCATAGACACATCCAAACTCTCTGAGGGATCAGATTACTGGGCTGAGGGATCTGGGGCTATGTTCACGGGGGAAAATCTAGCTTAATTAGCCTAACACAATTTACAAAAAAAAAAAGAGAGAAAGTTCTACATTCTACTTTGGTGAGCAGTATTCGGGGTCTTAAAAGCTTGTGAGCAGCCATCTAAGATATTTGACTGTTGTCGCCTTATTGGAAGCAAAGGAGAATGAAGAGAATAAAAGACACAAGGGACACTAGTTCAAAGGACTTATGGACCACAAGTAACACAGTCTCCACTAGGCTGAGTCCAGTGTTGCCTGGCTGTTGTCACTGACTGATCTGACAAATGTGACAGAAATCACAATAGAGGGTCCCAAACAGAGCTGTGGAAAAGTATAGAACACAGTTCTAACTCAGACAAAAAGACCAGACTTACTGGCTTGATAGTGACTGGAGAAACTGAGATCGTGGCCACCAAAAGCACTTTTATCTCAGTAATGAAACCACACCTGGGATTCACTCTTCAACCAAAGATTAGACAGGTCCGTAAAATAAAACAAGACTAAAGGACTATAGCACCTCAGGTTCAAGACTGGAATGTAGGAAGGGACAGAAAAGCTGATAATAGGGAACCCAAGGTCAAGAAGGGAGAGTGCTAGCATGTCATGGGGTTGTTAACCACTGCTGCAAAACAGTACCTGTACTCATGGTTTAATGAGAAGTTAGTTTGCTCTGTAAACCTTTGTCTAAACTACTTCAAAAAATAAAACCAAACAAATCAAAAAACCCAGCTCATATGCATTTTATTCTCTGGGATTAAGGTCTCTGCCTTTCTCCCACAAAACTATATTACTATTTTCTGGGCTGAGGAAATTAATTCTAGAAAAAAGATCTTTGCATAGAACCGTAAAGTGCACACACAATATGGTCACTGTGTCCCCAAGTCCAACCAATTCCTGTCTGAAGCATTGACCTCAGTAATGATTTATGATCGGGGCAGCATCAGGTCTAGGGGCCACGCTCGCAGGGGAACCCCCAGGCCTTTGGAACATCACTTGCTGTCTTTTAGTGGAGCCTGCCCTACTGGCCTCTTACTAGAGGGGAGTGGATAAAGAGGAGGGCACAGGAGATTTTTAAGAGGCTATGACTTGTATAGAATGGAAAGGAGGAGTGTGCTTTCAGCAGGCAAGGAGAGCAGAGGGAGCTGCAGATAGGTGGGCACGCAACAAATTTAAATCGGATTGTACATTTTCTCTCAATTGCAAAAAAAAGGTCTTTGCCTAACTTAACAAAAGAACCCTAAACTAAGTACACAGGTCAATTGTCGGTGATATTCTAAGCATCAAGAGTTTAGCAAAAAGGTAGGGGAAGAAGAGAGAGATGTCAACAATGGAAACATCAGTACTACCAGACAAAAGACAATGGGCTCAAACATAGCCGTGGTTCAAAGGACGGCACAGGACCAGAAGATGCTTCTTTCAGCTGCTATGAGTTGGAGCAAACTTGATGATTCCTAATATAACAGGGATATTAAATTGGACTTGAAAACTACCATAGTCTTTTCAGAGGGTAGTAGAGTTAAAAAAGAAAGAAAAGAAACCCTTATCATTCTGAAAACAATTTTTCATTATGAAAACTTTACCAACACTCTTGGAGTTCTTAACACTGAGGAGGACTAATATGAAAACATCTGAGGAGAAGACTAATTAATCCATGGGGAAATGAAATTGCTATTTTTTCTAGTCAGCAGGGAGAAATCCCACGATACAGAAATCTCCGCAAGAAGCTTTTAGAAACGTGTTTAATGGTCTCTCCTGCTGGACTAAAGAGACTTTACACTGCACAGGCCCAGGAAAGAGAAGGGATCTCATTGTTTCTGCCAGAGGTAAGAAGAAATTGCACATGAATCCTGGACACAAGCTTGTCCTACGTCGAGAAAGTAAATTCCTTCCATGTAGAGGAGGAAAAGGACACTTACCTAGTGCTCCTCTTACCTTAAATAATATTCAAGAACATATTTGAGATTATATGAGTGATTGAATGTAATTGGACTCAGAGGCTTAGGAGTGAGATATGCTTATAGGATGAAAAATTGCTGATAATTTCGTATTCTATCTGGTTTATGAAGAAGTAAGATTTTTTTAAGCTTATAAGTTATTTTGTTTCTCTGCTGTCACAGTTTTAGAATTCTCCAAATAAGATTTACACACTGTCCCTGATGGATTCAAGTTCAATGAATATATACCAAATAAGGTGATAAATAAAGAGTGATCAGAGATGTTGGAGGATCCTGTTAAATGAAAGTATTACACCAAGGCAATGACTCAAACAGATCACAGTCTCTCTATGAGACCAATTTTTTATGCACTCCTTTCTCCTAGTGAAATGGAGTCAGCCGATATCTTTCCTTCCACTTTCCAGTAGATATACTGTCTTTTCCTTTAAAAAAACAAATAATATTTTATTGTGCTTTAGGTGAAAGTTTACAGTCCAAGTCAATTTGCCATGTAAAAACTTGTAACTCTAGCTGCTCTCCCCACCCTGCAACAGCACACTCTCCCTTTCTACTTTGTATTTCTCAAGTCCATCCAACCAGCTCCTCTCCTTTTCTGTCCTTTCATCTAGCTTCTGGGCGGAAGCTTTCCAGTTAAACTTATCTGTCTATTTAAGCCAAGAAACACCGGTATCATTTTATGTCTCATGGTCTACGCCAATCTCTGTTTGAAGAGGTGGCTTCAGGAATGGTTTCAGCTCTGGACTAACAGAGAATTGGGGGTCCATGTCTTCCAGGGGCACTCCAGTCTGTCAGACTCATCAAGTCTGGTCTTTTTAGTAGAAGTCAAGTTCTGAACACCTGTTTTTCTCTGACTATGTCTGGGATTGTGTTGTATTTCCTGTCAAGTCACTCATTGGTCATGGCTGGGCACCATTTACTTCTGATCTCATGCTATTGTAGTCTCTGTGTTACCTAGACTTTTCTGTCTCTTGTGCTCTTATTTTCCTTATGATTTTGATGTCTTTCATTCTCTCTGCTTCAGGTGGGTTGGAACCAATTGATGCTACTTAAGTGGCTAGCTTTTAAGATGCCAGACACCACTCAATAAAAGTGGCACCCAGGAGATACACTTTGTAGAACAGAGCACTGATTTTACTGAAACATGGACACCCAGATCCTATTAAAAGGATGCACAACAATCACTTCAGGAAACCAATAGAGATGCCAGTAACAGGAGACTGTACCTGTTTTAGCGTTACAAAATGTCTGAGTTTTCAGGAATTAGTAGAAATCATCTTCATACTCATTTGCAAATGAAGACAGTTTTTAATATTCTTTGACCCTTCCCATTATCTCTTCTTGAGTATGTATGTGGTATTCTTCTACTCTTTTATTGTTTATTACTATACATAGAACTCTTAAATACACCTCCTTTATTGAAAACTTTTGAAAATATTACATTTTCTCTCTTTTTGTTTCAGTCAAACATTACCCACAGTCTTTTACCCCTTGGGTTTTAGTCCAGGCTAACATTTATACAAATTTCAGGCCCTTGGGTTTTAAGTCAGTCTAGTATTTCTATGAATTTCAGGACAGGCCCAGTTTTTACATCATTTCTTGGTTATTTCTAAGTCTTACCATTAACTTCTGCTAAGCTTTGCCGAGTCCAGACAGCCAGGAATGATAAACCTATTCCTATGGACTCAACAGGCCTGTACCACTACCCTTTTCTAATTGATGTTGAGTTTTATAATGCTGTTGACTTTTGCAGAAGTTACTGCTGATTATATTTCCTTCACCTGGAGCTGACATTTGTTTATTTCGGAAATTCTTTTGCTTAGATGTAATATTGGGAAGTATGGGTGAAGACTTGCCACATGAACTACCAATGAAAAACACTGTCTAGAATCAGAAGCTATTCTCCAAACCCATAAGGAAATATCTTTAAGCCAAGGTTCCAGATCAGGCTTTTACATTCTTCTCAGTCCTGATATATCTTTCAATTACCCTATGCATGTTACCATTGCCATCGAGTAGTTCTACCCTGTAGCACAGGGTGGAGCATCCCTTATATTATTTCCAAGGAATACCTAGAGGATTCTAACTGTGAGCTTTATTATTAACAGTTGAACTCCTAGCTACTAAGCTATCAGAGTTTCCTTATGTACTACAGTAACCTTGTATCATTTGTTCTCTTCAGTAGACTTTACCAATAGAGCTATTATTACTGTATCCAACTAATATCATTCTGTCCTATCTTTTCTCATGTATGCTCAGCAACAGTTTTTACCTGGAAAATAACCTTGTGTATGCCTACAATATCTATTTACTTTCTTCGTAACTGAAATCAATCTTTTTCTGCTACCTAAAGATTGTTCCTTTGATAAGTAGCTTGGTAAATCCCCCCATCAGCCTAAGTTGGGTAATCATGGGACATTCAAGTTGAGAGTGATGAACTTACCTAATATCTCTTCTTATAATCCTTTACCAGATGACCCTGTTTCCATATCATCAGTATTCTCTCATGTTTAGACGCTAGATGTATGACAACTATTTCACTTTAAATTTTTTAAATTTGATATGTGTAATATTTTATGCTCATTAAGCATAAAATCCTTTCTTTTTAGTTTATCTGTTATTTCTGGTATTTCCTCTTTAACCTCTTTAAAATGTTCAGCCTCTGCACCCCTTAATTTACTCAATTACCAATGCACTATTTTCTTCACATTCTTATCTATTCATGTCAAATTCCAGAATCCATAAATTTATCTTCAGAGTCAGAAAGTCTTGTTTCCAGTTGTTGAGTCCAATTCTTTTGGCTTTGAATTGAATTGTCTAATTCTGTAATTTTGTTATTGATTTGCTGGATTTCAGAATGCTGATGTTCCATCAGATTGAGAAGCTTGCTTAATTTTTCGTTTTGCTCTGCTGCATTTTGTATAATGTCTAGGAGGACTCTCTATGTAATTCTTTTGTAGTCAACTTCCAATAGTTTCAGAAAGGCTTCTTTATCTGGGAAGTTCTTTGATTCTTTATTTTGGGCATTTTCTGGAGCTATGGAAGCATTTCTTTTTTTTTATGTTTCGGTAGGGTCTGTTGCTTTCTGGACATCTTGAGGCTGTTCATTTTCTCTGGTGTTGCTTTAACAGGAGCTGAGGTGCAGCTCTGAGAAGGAAGTTGATCGCTAGCCACCTCTATGTACTCCAGTGAATGGGCCCAGTGGAATCTCTGAGGTAGCAGATTCTGCCTCCTAGCTGGCAAAGACAAGGCTGTATGTGGATCAGTAAAGGCTGCAAGAGATGCTCTCAGGCTGCACCACAGTTATTTTTCTAGGCAGTCTCATTTTAAAAAGATAAAAGCAATCTGAACACTTAGAAAATCAGTCAGACTGTCAGAGGTAGAAGGCCCCTCCTTCTGGGTGACAACAGAGGGGCCTCATCAGCTGTTCTCAGATGCTATGATATAGTTAAAAGTAGGATAGGCTATTGGCCTGCTGTCATCCCCTTCCAGATCTCACCTGTAAGACTACATCATGCTAAACACAGCTTTTCTGCTGGCAAAGCACTCCCCATCCTGGGGCTGCCTACCAGCCTGGGAATTAGCCCTTGCTGAGGCCTCCAGTTGGGTATTTCCATCTCCCAGTTGAACAAGATGATGTCCTGTCAAGCTGACTCACACCTGCAAAACAGCAGAATCTATGGTGGAGGTCCAAAAAGAGAGGGTGGAGGGGCTGTGGTACTCTGAGTCTGGAGTTGGTCTCTCAAAATATTGCTACTTCACCCACTGATCACCTTAGCAATGTGGGTCTGCATAGGTGCTGTTTGAGCCACTCCCCTGCCTGCTGACCAATAAAAACAAAATAAAGTTACCTTCAGTCCATGGTAGCCAGTCGATTCAATCAGAATGGGACTCAGTCAAAGAGAAGCAGTTTCATATTCAGGGCATTCACAGCCCTATGCCATGTCCTAGGTCTCTCTGGGTGTCCAGAAAACTGCATTCAATTATCAAACCAGGCCTTAGTTTTCAGAGGGAACTAAAGAGATGTGTGTCTAGTCCACCATCTTGACTCTGTCAGAGAATCCGTAAATCCAAACGCCCTTTGCCATTATCTTTGAACTTCTTTCTCACTTGGACAATATGTACCCTGTATGAATGTCGTGATTTAACATTTTAGAAATTACACCCAAACTCCTAAATGCTGCTGAAGGGAAAATAAAAGCTAAGAATATACCAAGAAAAGCAATGGATATATTAATTTGCTCATTTTGTCCCACCTTGGGGCATTTCATCCATTTCCTTTAAAGTTTCTTTTGTTAGAATTCTTATCTTGCTCTCAGAAGTTTGTCTAATCTATAATTCAACTGAGGAATCCCTTCACTTTTTCTTCTACATAAATTATTCCTTTAACTTATAGCTGTACTTCAATGCTTTTCTCCTCTTGTCTCATCCTCTTTTGCCTTTCAAGCGATTTTGGTCCGTGCATTAACTCCATCTACCTAGGATGCTTTCCTGTCTTTGTGCTTTGATCTTTCCCTTGCAGTCGCCATTCATCTCAAATATATAAATATTCAATTAGTAAAATATAAAATAATTATATAAACAAAAGCCTCCATTCTTTCTTCCACATCCCTGAGAGGTAGTATTCTCTCTTTACACAACCAAGTTTATTGAAAGAGTATTTGATTTACACTCATTGTGTTTAATTATTCATTATTCACTGAGCTGCCAGTGTAAAAATTATTTGTAATTTATACATTTCTTCCCCATGTTCCACATACAGCTTATAACTGTTCGCAATTTTTCATCCTAAATAACCAACATGGCTATATCTATTCCAATCTTTTGTTCATAAGTTTCTAATTGTGTTTTTAAATTATTTTTTTAATTAATTATTTTTAATTTGCACATGGTAAAATGTACTAGTTGTGGCTTTCAGTTCTATGAGTTTTGACAAATGCTTAAAAATCATGTAGCCACTACCAAAATCAAGATATGGAATAGGCTGCACAGCTCCAAATTCCCTCATAGTACCTCCTTATAATTATAACTAGCACTTTGATTTCTTACATCAGTTCTTTGTAGTATTCATTATACAGGTTCTGCATACACTTTCTTAGATTTAATCCAAATATTTCTTAATTTTTGGTGTTACTGTAAATGTGTTATTTTTAAATTTTGAGTTCTACTTTTTCATTACCAGTATATAAAGATATAATTGGATTTTATGTATTGACCTTTTAGCCTCTAATCTAGTTTTTTGTTTTTACTTCCTCATGTCTTCTCTGCCTCTAATCTACCCTACTCAAAGCAAGCAGGCTCACTTTTTAGATGATTTTTCACCTTTCTTATTTGCTGTAATTCAGTCTGGTAATAAATTTCTATAAGTAAATGACTTTGTCTTTAAAAATATTTAGATTAAACTGGTCTTCAATTGATAACAGCTTTTGTTTGTTTTCTTATATTTTGTTGTTTTGTTCCTGTTTATTTAATTTTGTTTTCTTCTTTATGATCAGTCTCTTATTTAGATAATGCTTTCCGCTTGTTTCTACTATGTTCTAGGGAGAATTTGTATATCTTTTTTATTCTCAGTGAATTCATTGATAATAACCAGTTTGAACGAATTAAAACTCACTATCTTGTTCCATAGCATAGAGTTTCAAAAACTCAGAATTGTATCTTTAACATAATAAAGGACATTGAAAAACCTGTGACTAAACTTTCTCATTAGCTTTGCTTAACAATGTGATTTTTCATTCTGCATATTAGAAAGTTAGTAACCATGAATACGTCCATAGTCTTGTAATGATAAGACAGAAGTGTTAAAGCTTACTCTGAAATTCTGAAATGATCATTTATCAAAGTGCAGGCAGTTAGAGATTTGGCGGACATATATATATCTATACCCAAACCCAACCCATGCCACCCAGTTGATTCTGACTCATATCTATAGTTGATTTATACATACAGTTACATAGTTATTTTATATCAATATAGCTGTTATATATAGATGTCATATATATCTATAGTTGTATATAGTGATACATACATATATATGTGTATATGTATATAAACAGTGATTCATATATATACATACACATGTATGTATACATGTATATGTGTATATACATGTACACATACACATATGTATATGTATGTATACCTGCATACATATATATGTATGTGTGTGTGTATATATATATATATGTATATATATGTATATGTAAAGCAAAAGGAAAACCCACTCTATGATTCATAGAGACTGTAGAGGTCAGAGTAGAACTGCTCCATAGAGTTTCCAGGAAGCACCTGGAAGATTTAAACTGCCGATCTTTTGGTTAGCAGATGTAGCACTTAAACTACTGCGCAACCACTGTTTCCATGTATATGTGCATATATATATATATGTATATATGTATGTGTGTGTGTATGTGTCTGTATAATTGTTGTTATTAGGTGTTGCTGAGTCTATTCTGACTCATAGCAACTCTACATGCAACATAATGAAACACTGTCCTGTGCTGTGTCATCCTTACAACTATTTGCTATGCTTGAGCCAACTGTTGCAGAAACTCTCTCAGTCCATCTCATTGAGGGTCTTCTTTTTCATCTTCGTCTTTTTCAGTCACCTTCTACTTTACCAATCACAATACCCCGCTTCAGGGACTGGTGCCTCCTGATAATATGTTAATACTACATGAGACAAAGTCTCAACATCCTTGCTTCTAAAAAGCAGTCTGGCTATATTTCTCCCAAGACAAACTTGTCCATAGTATATCCAGTACACTTTGCCAACACTGTAATTCAAAGTCATCCATTCTTTGATCTTCCTTATTCATTGTTCAGCTTTCACATACAAATGAGATGACTGAAAATACCACGGCTTGGGTCACGTGGACTGCAGTACTCAAAGTGATTATCTTTAGTTGTCAACACTTTAAAGAGGTCTTTTGCAGAAGATTTGCCCAATGCAATATATCTTTTGATTTCTTGACTGCTGCTTTCATGGGCATTGATTGTGGATGAAGTAAAATGAGGTCCTTGAAGACCTCAGTGTTTTCTCCATTTATCCAGTTGTGAGCATTTTTGTTTTCTTTATGTTGAGGTATAATACCCACTGAAGGCTATGATCTTTGATCTTCACCAGCAAGTGTCTCAAGTCTTCTTTGTTTTTAGCAAGTGAGATTGTGTCATCCATATACTGCACGTTGTTAATAGTCTTCCTCCAGTCTTGATCCCTCTGTCTTCTTCATACAGTCCAACTTCTCAGATTGTTTGTTCAGTTTAAACATTGAATAAGTGTAGTAAAAGAATAAAAACCTGATATACAACTTCCCTGATTTTAAAACACACTTTATGACCTTGTTTTGTTTGAATAACTGCCTCTTGGTCTTTGGACATGTTCCTCATAAATACAGTTAATTATACTGGAATTCTCATTCTTCACAATGTTATCCATAAATTGTTATGATCCACAAAATCAGATGCCTTCATGTAGCCAATAAAACATAGGTAAATACCTTTCTGGTAGTTTCTGCTTTCAGCCAAGATTACTCTGATATCAGCAATGATATAAATTGTTGCATGTCCTCTTTTGAATCAGGCTTAAATTTCTGACAATTGCCTATTGATATATTTCTGCAACTGCTTTTGAATGATCTTGTGCAAAATTTTATTTGCATGTGATATTAATGATATTGTTCGATAATTGCCACATTCTGTTGACTCATGTTTCCTTGGTATTGCCACAAATATAGATTTCTTCCAGTTAACCAAGAAGATATTTTCCAATTTTTTTCATATACAAGTAAGTATTGCTGCCTGCATTTGCTGAAACATCTGAATTGATATTCTGTCAGTTTCTGGAGTCTTGTTTTTTGCCATTGCCTTCAGTGAGGCTTGGACTTCTTTCAATGCCATCTGTTCTTGATCATATGCTACCTCCTGAGATGGCTGGATGTTGAACAGTTCTTTTTGGTTTAGTGACTCTGTGTATTCTTTCCATCTTCTTTTGATGCTGCTTATGTCATTCAATGTTTTGCCCATAAAAACAAAACAAAACAAAATAAACAGACCCTGTTGTTATTGAGTTGATTCTGACTCATAATAGCCCTACAGGACAGACTAGAATTGCTTCCATTGGGTTTCCAAAGAGCAGCTGATAGGTTTGAACTGCCAACTTTTGGTTAGAAGCTGAACTCTTAACCACTATGCCACCAGATATATAAACAAATGTTCTGTGAATAACAGGTAAATCAAAGACACATTAGTATCCATAGGGTAATAACAGTTTCATGTTTGTAATAATCCTGTTCTATTATAATCTGAAAGATTACCATGTATAATAACAATCAACATGTTCTATACTCTCTTTTGGTGCTTGATTTTCCAGAAGCTACAGAAGTAACACTTGTCAAGCTTAACCAATGTAAAGAAATTCTTCATAGAATTTGCTCCAGGTATATACTCTGTTCTGAAATTAAAACACTTTGAGTACCAAAATGTGCAAAACACTTCTCATTGGCTCCATGTGTGTTTAAAATCTCTTCTTTTAATTCAGGATTTCAAATGTTATTCTTCATGTGCATAAAAATATTAACCTCTTTTCTAAACACACTCAAAGTTGCTTCGTGGTCCAATTAAAGAGCATAATGTATGAAACTGGGAATTTTCATGAAGATGAAAAGGCAACTTCGTAACTGTTCTTATTGGGGAAGAGAAGTAAAAGTTCAATTGTCTAATCTGTAGCTGGGCAATTTAATTTTGCCCTGTAGAATTGCTATGGAGTCAGAATTGACTTACAGCAGTTTTTTCTGTTGTTATTTATGCTTTTCAATCAGAAAATTTATCTGTTGATTCAAAACCATTTTGGACATATTTGTAAAAGACTGTCATTACTATCCTACTTTATTTTCCTTAAGTTTTAAATACAGCGTTACTAGCATTTTATCTGCTTATTACTTGTCTTTTTAATTTGAATATAAGCTTCACGAAAGTACAGATATGTTTTCTTCACCACTGAATGTAATAAATGCACAACTGTGTTTGGCACATAATAAGCATTAAGTGACTATCTGTTTAAATGAATAAAACAATAAATAGAGACAACAGATCTGCCTAATGCATATTTTTCTTCAGACTCTCAAATAAGCCAACAAAACTGATTTTGTAATTTGATCTAAGAAGTGATTGGTGTCTTTCTACCCATAAGATTTAAGACTGTTGAGAGGATGGTGAGAAACAATCAAACTACTACAGTGACAGAGTTTCTCTTCTCTGGATTTCCTCACTTTGGAGATGCCAGCTTCCTCTGCTTCATTTTTTTGTTTTTCATCTATATGTTCATTGTCATTGGGAATCTCATTGTGTTTTTTGCAGTCAGGATGGATGCTCATCTCCACAATCCCATGTACAATTTCATCAGCATTTTCTCTTTTTTGGAGTTCTGGTACACCACAACCACCATCCCTAAGATGCTCTCCAGCCTTATCAGTGAGCAGAGAACTATCTCCATGACTGGCTGCCTCTTGCAGATGTATTTTTTCCATTCGCTTGGAAATTCAGAAGGAATTTTGTTGACCACAATGGCTATAGATAGATATGTTGCCATCTGTAACCCTCTCCGCTATCCAGCTATCATGACCTCACAGCTGTGTGCTCAGCTCTCTGCAGGCTCTTGCATCTTTGGATTTCTTGTGTTGCTCCCAGAGATTGCATGGATTTCCACATTGCCTTTCTGTGGCCCCAATCAAATCCATCAGCTTTTCTGTGACTTTGAACCTGTGCTTCGCTTGGCCTGTACAGACACTTCTATGATTCTGGTTGAGGATGTGATCCATGCTATTGCCATCATCTTCTCAGTACTGATCATTGCTCTCTCTTATATCAGAATCATCACCGTGATCCTGAAGATTCATTCTGCTGAAGGTCGTCGGAAGGCCTTTTCCACCTGTGCAGCCCATCTTGGTGTCTTCCTCATGTTCTACGGCAGTGTGTCACTCATGTACCTGCGTTTCTCTGCCTCTTTTCCACCAGTTTTGGACACAGCCATTGCAGTGATGTTTACAGTCCTTGCTCCTTTTTTCAACCCTATCATTTATAGCTTCAGAAACAAGGACATGAAGATTGCAATTAAGAAGCTTCTCTTACCTTGGAAGGTGTTTAAATCATCTGCAAGTTAATGCTAGTTCAAGGCACATGCTACTCAGAACCACAAAATGCACATGTAACTCACTTGGTGTCACACTGTTATTTTGTCTGTTATTCTAGTCCTTCCCATGTCTAGGAGTATATGATTATTTTTTTTATACAAGTTCAGCTAAGATGATGTGGACTACCTGTGTAGAGTTGTAAAGATAGATGATGAATATGAAAGAAATACAATGTTTAAGCCATTAAGTTATGCTTTTATGAAAATTAAGTTTATTATAGTAACTTAATAACTATAGATTATAAAATACAATGGCTAGAGTGCATATCTATGGAATACCTCAAGGTTCCTATTTCAGTGCTACCACATAATAGCATTGTGATTTTGATCAAATAACTGCTTAACCTCTCTGTGTCCTAGTTTCACCAATTATAAAATATACATAAAAGTTAAACATTTTTAAAGTAGCACTGCATATGGTTAGCATGAAAATTATGCAACTGCATAAGATAATACATGGCAGAATAAATGCATGAGTTGTGTTGTTCATATTATTTACTACTATTTAACAGTATTTGCTGCATATGTTCTTTAGAAATGCATGAGTAACATATAAAAAATAAAAACACTTATTAATACTTAGTTGTTTTTCTTGAGTTTACAGTATTTTTGCTTTCTTTGTGTTCCCTTTAAAATATGTGGTCTGTATTGTCACCAAAAATAATTTTCTAAAATGCAAGTTTAGTCTTCTGTATTAGAATAACAATTTAAATCTACATATTTCATTTTTTCCTTCCACCAAAATCCTATTTAAATAAACAAGTCAGAACTAGGAAATTTTTTATAACCCTAAGCACTAGAAAGAGCAGTGGCAGCACAGTAGTTAAGAGCTTGACTGCTAATCAAAGGCCTAGGAGTTCAAAACCATCAGTTGCTCTTGGAAACCCTCTGAAGCAATTCTACTCTGTCCTGTGGGGTCTCTATGAGTCAAATTCACTCAACAACAATGAATGAAACTATAAACTAATTAAAGATATAATGAGAAAGCATAAACTATATAAAAGGTTGGCCAAACACATTCATGATGATTATACTACTTTAATATACTGAAATTATTATGTATCTTATTCCTATCAAGGAAAGAAAAAGTAATAACGGCCTTGTTTGGCTATAGTATACACAGCAGCACTGCTTTAGGCAATTGAGTCATCCTTCAATGACTAAAGATGCCTTTTTTTTGAAGTTGTTAAATTTTTTTATTATTATGACTGAGAATATACAATCCCATATAAATTTGCATACCTGCTGATGAGCGACTCCCACTGGTCTCCCTGCTCAGTGACAGCACACCCCTATTTTCCATTCTGTACATGTCATATCCTCCTAACAATCTCCTATGCCCTCCTCTCTACCCTCTCCCCCACTTCCAGTAAGAAGTCAGCTGGATGACATGCTACAGATGTATAGAACCATAAAGTGCACACAAGATATGGTTCCTCTGTGTCACTAAGTCCAATCCATTTCTGTCCAAAGAATTGACCTTCATTATGATTTATGGACAGGGGCAGCATCAGGGCCAGGGACCATGCTCCCAGGGGAACCCCAAGGCCTCTGGACTATCAATTATGGTCTTTTAGTGGAGATCTCAGGGTGTACCCCTTTTTATTTTTGTGCTGCCTGTGAGACTCAACTTTGTGAGCCCCATCACAGCTATCACTGGTGATGGTCGGGCACCATCTTGTTCTTCGAGTCACGTGTCGATGTGGTCACCTGCTCACATGAGTCTCTCTGTCTTCTGGGTCCTCTTTGCCTCACATCATTTTGGTCCCTGGAGATGATCCGTTTCTGCTGGGTTGGAAAAACTTGGTGTACATCAGACAGCAGTGTGGCAGTTTTTAAGATCCCAGATACCACTCACCGCTTTGGGGTGCCAAAGACTGTCTTAGCAAAACACTAGTTGTGTCAACTGGATTTGATTTTCCCTGAAAATGTGGTCCCTGGCCACCTGCCCCAGCTGCTCTGTCCTTGCAATACTGGGTTAGGCTGGGAGGAGTTATCATGTTATGTTGAAGTTCAGGTAGAATTGATCTTCTTTCTAATGTGTGCTGTCACTGATTTTCCCCAACCAAATTTCTATCAACTGTCTAATTTATGCACCACCCTTTCCCTTCCTCCCTCCCCATCCTTGCAGCCATCAAAGAGTCTTTTCTTGTATACATGAGTTTTTAAATGCTTATCATGGGGTTCTCATACAATATTTGTCCTTTTGTCTCTGACTACTTTCACTCAACATAATGTGCTCCAATTGAGACTGTGTGATGTTTCCTAAAATCTTCGTTGTTCTTTATCATTGTACAGCATTCCATTGAGTATATACACCATAATTTACCTATCCGTTCCTCTATTGTTAGGCATCTGGGTTGGTTCCTTCTCTTTGTTATTGTGCACTGTGCTTCAGAAAACAGCTGGTGTGAATGGCCTTGATTATGTAGGATACATTCCAGGCAGTGGAATTACTGGGTCAAATGGTATATCTAGATTGATTTTTTAGAAAGAGCCAGATTGCTTTCCAAAGAGGTTGCACCATTTTGCAATCCCACCAACAGTGTAGTAGAGTTATAGTTTCTCCACAGCCTCTCCAGCATTTGCTGTTTTGCTTTTTCTGTATCATGGCCAACCTTGTTGGGGTGAGATGGTATCTCATTGTCTTTCTGACTTGAATTTCTTTAATAGCTAATGATCGTGAGCGTGTCCACATGTGTTTTTTTGGCTCCCTGGATTTCCTCTTGAGAAAAGCGTCTGTCCATCTCCTTTGCCCATCACTTAATTGGAGGATTTATCTTTTTCTTATTGATATTTTGTAGTACCTTATAAATTATTGAGATCCGGTGTCTCTCTGACATATAGTTGCCAAATATTTTTTTTCCCATTCTGTAGGTGATCTTTTAATTCTATTGATAAAGTCTATGGATGAGCAAAAGTGTTTGATTCTTAGTAGTTCCCATTTATCTGTTTTCTCATCTGTTGATTGTGGTTTGTTTGTCAGATTTTGAAGTCTGTCTATATTGTGTAATAAAGCGTCCATTGTTGATCGTAATTTTTCTTGAATGAGCTTTATCATTTTAGCCTTGATATTTAGGTCTTTTATCCAATTGGATTTGGTTTTTGTATAAGGTGTGAGATATGGGTCTTGTTTCAGTTCATTGCAGATGGATATCCAATTTTGCCAGCATCACTGGTTGAAGAGATTGTTTTTACCCCAGTTTAATGTCTTAAGGCCTTTGTCAAATATGAGTTGTTCATAAGAGGATGGTGTCATCTCTGGGGTCTCAATTCTGTTCCATTGATCAATTTGCCTCTTTTTGTACCAGTCCAGGCTGTTTTGACCACCGTGGCAGTGTAAAAGGTTTTAAAGTTGGGTCGTGAAAGGCCTCTCACTGTATTCTTCTTTTCCAGAAGTATTTTACTTATCCAGGGCTTCTTCCCTTTCCAAACGGAGTTGCTGGTATGTTTCTCCATTTCATTAAAAAATGTCACAGGAATTTGTATTGGGATTGCATTATATAAGTAGATTACTTTGGGTAAAATAGACATTTTCACAATGTTATGTATTCTATCTATGAGCAGGGTAGGTTTCTCTATTTATGTAAGTCTCTCTTAGTTTCTTGTAGTAAGGTCTTGTAACTCCTTTGTAAAGGTTTGTTATTTCTCTGGTTAAATTTATTCCTAGGTATTTTACCTTCTTGGGGGCTATAGTAAGTGATAGTGATTTGGTGATCTCTTCCTTAATAATCTCATTGTTGGTATAAAGGAATTCTACTGGTTTACTTATGTTTGTCTTGTGTCTTGACACATTGCTGAACTCTTCTATAGATTTGAGTAGTTCATTTATTGATTCTTTAGGATTCTCTACATATACAATCATATCATCTGCAAATAGGGAGATTTTTACTTCCTCTTTGCTGATGCAGATGCCCTTTATTTCATGGTCTTGTCTAATTGCTCTGGCTAGAACTTCTGGTACAATGTTGAATACGAGAGGGGAGAGTGGGCATCCTTGTCCAGTTCCTGTTCTCAAGGGGAATTGTTTCAGTCTCTCTCCATTCAGGATGGTGTAGATAGTTGGCTTTGTATAAGTGGTCCTTATTGCATTTAGCGATTGGCCATCTATTCCTATTTTGCTGAGAGTTCTTAGCATAAATCGGTGATGGACTTTATCAAATGCCTTTTCTGCATCAATGGACAAAGTCAGGTGATTCTTATCTTTTATGTTATTTACATGGTTGATCACAATAACTATTTTCCTGATGTTGAACCAGCCTTGCTACCCTGGTATGAATCCAACTTGGTCATGATGAATTACTTTTTTGATATGTTGTTATAGTCTATTGACAAGAATTTTGTTGAAGACTTTTGCATCTAGATTCATGAGTAATATTGGTCTGTAGTTCTCCTTTTTGTTTGGATCTTTCCCTGGCTTTGGTATCAGGGTTATACTGGCTTCATAGAATGAATTTGAGAGTATCCCATCCCTTTTTATACTGTGAAATAGTCTCAGTAGTATTGGAGATAACTCCTCTAAAAGCTTGGTAGAATTCTGTACTGAAGCCATCTGGGCCAGGCCTTTTTTTGCTTGGTAGCTTTTTGATGACTTTTTCAATCTCTTCCTTTGTGATGGGTTTATTAAGTTGTTTTGCTTCACCTTGTGATAATTTTGGTAGGTGATATGAATCTAAGAATTTGTCCATTTCCTCCAGGTTTTCAAATTTGTTAGAGTACACTCTTTCATAGTATTCTGTTATGATATTTTCGATTTCTGATGGATCTGTTGTGATACACCCCTCTCATTTCTTATTTGAGTTATTTCCTTTCCTGTTTTTCTTTAGTAAGCTTAGCTAATGGTTTGTCAATTTTGTTGATCTTTTCAAAAACCCAGTTTTTGATCTTTTCAATTTTTTCAATTGTTCTTCTATTCTCTAATTTGTTTAGTTCTGTTCTAATCTTTAGGATCTGTTTTCTTCTGGTGCCGGAAGGGTTCCTCTGTTGTTCTCTCCCTACTCATTCAAGCTGTAGGGTTAGTTCTTTGACTTGATTTTTTTCTTCCTCCCAGGTGTATGCATTTATGGAGACAAACTGACCTCTGAGCACTGCTTTGGTTGTATCCCATAGGTTCTGGTAGGAAATGTTTTCATTCTCGTTGGAGTCCATAACTTTCTTTATTTCATCCTTGATTTCTTCTATAATCCATGGTTTTTTGAGCAAGATATTGTTCAGTTTCCATGAGTTCCACTTTCTATGTTTTTTCTGCTATAGATTTAGACTTTAATGGCTTTGTGGTCTGAGAAAATGCTTTGCAATAATTCAGTGGTATGGATTTCATTGAGATTTGGTTTATATCCTATCACATGGTCTCTTCTGGAAAATGTTCCATGTGCACTGGAGAAGAAAGTGTAGCTATTTTCTGATGGACAGAAAATTCTGTCCATGAGGTCTATTTGGTTAATTGTGGCAGTAACATTTTCTGTGTCTTTATTGACCTTTTTTCTAGATGATCTGTCCAATACTGAGAGTGGAGTGTTGAAGTCTCACTATTACTGTAGAGTGATCTATCTTGTTTTTGAGTGTAGTCAGTGTTTCTTCGATGTATTTAGATGTTCTAGCATTGGTTGCATAAATATTTAATATTGTTAGGTCCTGCTTGTGTATTAAACCTTTCAGCAATAAATAGTGTCCCTCCTTGTCCTTGATGGTGGATTTTACATTAAAATATATTTTATCTCAGATTAGTATTGCCACAGCTGCTCTTCTCTATGTATTGTTAGCTTGATATGTATTCTTCCGTCCTTTAATTTTCAGTTTGTTCATATCGTTAAGTCTAAGGTGAGTTTCTTGTACAAAACGTGAGGATGAGTCGCTTCTTTTAATCCAAGATGCCCCTTGTTGTCTCTTTATTGGAGCATCCAGTCCATTCACATTCCGTATAATTATTGATAGGTATGTATTTAGTGGTGTCATTGTGATACTTTTATTTTTGTGTTGATGTCTCTGTTGTTCTTATTATTCTGTTCTGAAACATTCTTCTTTATGACTCAATTTTTCACCTTTTTCAGTGTTGGTTTTGTGGTTGTTGAGACTTCTGTATTATGTTTCCTGTTTTGTTATGTTGCATCTTTATTGTGCTTTGCAGCTGCCTCTGTGATCCCCCATAAAAGTCTATGTTTACACACAATTTTAACTACTACAAGTCTTACAAACTTCCTGTCCATCTGGAAGGACTATAACGACTGTAGTCCTTCTTTTTAATTTGACGTCATAGTTTTCATGATGTGATCACTGGATCATATCTTTTAATATTACAGCTTTGATTCAGTTTGGACCCTTCCCTAACTGAGTAGGGTTATGGATGATGTGTCCTGTATTTCCTTCTAAAATAGAAAATTGATGGTTTTGTTATTCTGAGTCAAGAGCTTCTTTCAGTATTTCTTGTAGCTTTGGTTTGGTTTTCACAAAGTCTCTGAGTTTCTGTTTATCTGTGAATGTCTTGATTTCATTTTCACATTTGAAAGATAGTTTTGCAAGATATATGTTTCTTGGTTGGAAGTTCTTCTCCTTCAAGGCTTTGAATGTGTCATGCCACTGTCTCCGTGCCAGCATTGTTTCTGCAGAGAAATCTGATGAGACCTACAGGATTTCCCTTTGAATGTGAGCTTTGCTTTGAGTCCTGCTGCCTTTGAGAGTTTCTGCTTGTGTTTCATTTTGTTAAGCTTGGTTATAATATGTCGTGGAGTCTTTCTTTTGGAATCTATATTGAACGGCTTTTGATATGCATCTTGGATATCTGTATTGTCTTCTTACATAATTTCTGGGAAGTTTTCTGTTAGCAGCTCAGCTACAATACTCTGTGTTCTCAGGCGTCCCACCCTGTTCAGGAAATGAGATTAATCATAGATTGTTCCTCTTAATAGAGTCCCATGTGCTTCTTAATGCTTCTTCATTTTTCTTGTTTCTTTTTTCTGATTTCTCCTCATAGATGCTGGAGTCAGTAGCTCTGTCTTCCAAATCAGAGTGTCTATTTTCCATTTGTTCCATCCTGTTTCCTTGGCTTTGAATTGAAGTTTCTATGTCTTTGATTTTGTTTCTAATCTGCTGGATTTCAGAGTGCTGGTGTTCCATCAGATAGAACAGCTTGCTTAATTTTTCATTTTGCTCTGCTTCATTGTGCATAGGTCTAGTAGGGTTGTATATATAATCCTTTTGTATTTGCTCTCTGACAGTTTCAGAAAGGTTTCTTCATCAGAAAGTTCCTTGGATCCTGCTTTTGTGGGCCTTCCGAAGCCATAGGTGTATTTTTCCTAATGTTCTGGTCCAAAGTGTGTTTGTTGCTTTTCGGGCATCTGGAGGTTGTTTCTCTACTGTTACCTTAATGGGATCTAAAACTCAGTCTGAAAAGGAAGTTGATCACCAGCTATGTACTCTAGCAGCTGGGCTCAGTGGAATCTCTGGAGTAACAGGCTCCACCCTCTAATTGGCAAAGACACAGCCCCACTTATAGAGTCACTGGGGAGCTGTCAGCTGATTCTATAATGTGAGACAGTAAAGGCTGGAAGAGGTGCTAGAATCACCTTAGATCTTTCTCTGTTGAAAGGTAAAAGGTATTTGACAGCTTCCAAAATTAGTCAGTCTTTCAGGTGAGCAAGTCCCTCTTTCCAGCTGGCAAAGTAAACACCTCTATATCAAAGACTGCTTTACTGCCAGAAAAGTGCTCTCCAGGAAGGCACTGCCTCCCAGCCTGGGAATTAGGTCCACCTGAGGCCTCCATATAGGAAACTCTGCTTCCCAGTGAATCAAGATGGAGTCCCACACATGCTCCTCCACCAGCCTTGGGAAAGGCTTAATCAATGGTGGAGAGGTTCTGAGAGAAAAAGGTCAGAGGTGCCAAGTTACATAGATTGCAAGGCCAGGCTCTCAAAACATGTTGATTTCACTTACATATCTCATCAGCAGTGCATCTGAGCCTTGCTGCCAATCAAACATTAGCCTTCCTGTGGCTAACACAGAGAAGAAGAAAAAAATGTTGGTGATATACCTTCAGTCTGCTGAGCTGGCACTTAACAAGCCAGGGTCAGCAAAAGAGAAGAAGATACTTGCTCAGTGGTATGTAGTCCAAATAGATAGTCCTATGCTGTGTCCTAGGGTTCACTAGGTGTCCAGAAGACTTCATTTAATTATAAATTCAGGCCTTGGTTTCCAGAGGGATTTAGGGAGACATCTGTTTAGTCTGCCATCTTGACCCCACCCCAGAAAAAGCATTTTAAACAGAAAAATAAAAGCAACATTAAAATAAAGGAAAAACAAAAATAAAACCAAAATGTCACCAGTACTTAAAAAAAAGGTCATCGACAGATTCCCAGACTTGAAACATTTCTTCAAGTATGAATGCAGATGATACTCAATTCAATGAAGTACTAGTCTGCTGGATGCTGACCAAAGAGAGAAGAGAAATGAACCTTGTAGTTAAGTTGATGAGCTTTTGTAGAAAAAATATCGAAATAGTCAAAGCTTGGAGAAGCAAATGCTAAGAACCATGGTCCACTGGGAACACTGGATGAAATGAATGCATCAAAGGACCTGTGGAACTTCCTAGATCACAATGAATCTGTCCCAAAGACTTCTGTCACTGACGGGCATTCAAAGTAAATCTGAGAATATGAGCTAGAGAAGTTAGGAAGTATGTTGATTAACTCAAACTTTCCAAAAAAAAAAAGTACAACCTCTTAGCACAATAGCAGTTGTCTATAATTAACAGATGTCATAGAAGATGCTTTCATATTTGACATTAGCAGTTATAGCTATAACACTTTGTTGTTTTGCTTTTGTGATTTTTAGGATTTTTTTTTTTTTTTTACACCTGCATATACAGATGCACACACAACTACCTTCTTTTGTGCTTAAAAAAATATTTTGGGCTTTTCCTGCACTCTAAGTTTTTAAGAACATCAACTTTTTCAAATACATAGCCCAACAGTCAGTTAAGTATTCGTTATGACTAAAGAGAGAAAGAGATCATACGGAGTCTTAGAGAGTGAAAGAAAGTATCCTCTTATGAAAGAGAATAGTCCTAATTAAAAAGAAAAAGAATCATTAAACTTTTATAATTATAAACTCTCAATGAAGTTAGTGAAAGTAGTTTCCATTAGCAGAAATTATCAGCAAATGAAACAACTAAGAAATATAAGATATGAAGGCAATATTAAAATGCAGATTTAATGCTGCAAGCAATAAAAACAGTGATTTAGAATGATGCTGGAAACCCTGGTGGCATAGTGGTTACATGCTATGTCTGCTGTCTAAATGGTCAGCAGTTTAAATCTGCCAGGTGCTCATTGGAAACTCTATAGAGCAGTTCTACTCTGTCCTATAGGGTCACTATGAGTTCCAATTGACTCGGCAGCAGCGGGTTTAGAACAATGCCTGGAGAAAATATCCTAGAACTTAGAAACACCATGTGGAGAACTGATGTCATGTAAAAGGAAATATATGTGTGTGTGAATATATATATATATATATATATAGACACGTGGATATATACATGGATATATACACAAAGGGAATATATTATTATATTATACAGATCAAATGAATGGTATTAGGGAATTCTAGAAAGATACAAAACAAAGTGAAATTAATAATTCAAATAAAGGGAAAGTATAGTTTAACTGAAAAATGCTTATCAGATAAAAAGGGACATTTCATGCTATGCTAAATCATTAAATTTACAACATGACCTGTTGAATTTTTTTTAATTTTAAGGAAAAAAAATACTATGCTAGACCAGGAAGATAAGATCCCCAATCACAGAAAGAAAAGATAGACAAAACCAGAGAGATAAATGTACACGTTAAAAGTAACTTGATTTAGACAAAGAAAAAAGTAATAACCTTGATTTTTCAATGTATGGAGTACTGAGTAATTCTTTGAAAAAAATTGGCAAAGAAAGGGTGAGGGATTTACTGGTCAATAGAAAATTCAGCAGGGTCAATGTGAGTTGTTTGGAGTCAAAAAGATGCACACACATTGGCAGGCTGAGAACAAGTGGCATTGTTCCTTTGCTTTCTCCAGTATTGGCACAAAATCCACAATGACAGGCTTATTTTGAAATATTCTTATTTTCTGTTTAATAATTTTTACAGATGATCTTTCTGTCGTCATTGTGGTTTCTTCAAGACTGTTCACAACTATATGTTAATGTAAGAAGGGCAGGGCCACAATAAAACTGTTCTTTCCATTGCTCCTTTGTGACTCAAAAGTAAATGAAACAGTGAGATAGCTATAGAAAGGTGCTTACAGTGTTCAGGAAGATGAACACAGGCAGGGGAAAAATGTTTATTGGTAATTTTGGTCCAGAAATATAATGAAAGGAAAATGCAATGAGGGCACCTTTAACTAATTAACCCCATAAGAGAAGGTGATCTTCTACACCAAGGTACAGAGAAGGAGGCCCCTATAGAGCCTACTGCCTTGGAATGCCTGCTACGATGATTATAAACCCCTTCGTAGATGGGCTGAAGAGATATTAAAGATGGGATACTCAGAATGACAGAGTAGTGTTCAGCAGAAAAGACTGTCGAAGTTTAAGACTGGAGAAGTAATTCATTTAACTTGGAAGTGAATAACAATTGTACAACTCAAACACTCCATTACTGAAGAGTTTCCAAGACTTGAATGTTGGTAGAAACTACGGTAAATTTAGGCGGAAGCTTTGTATTCTGGGTTATGTATGAAAGAGGCTACCACATATGTGATGCCATCTTTTGAGAGTTCATTTAGGCCACACATGATCGGGGCTGTCATTAGAACTTTCCAAACAGTCTTTAACTTTCTTTCTTTCTTTCTTTTTCTTTTTGTATGTGATTAAGTGAAAGTGTACAGTACAAAGTAATTTTGCATGTCCACCTGTCTGCAGCAAATTTGCTCTCCTTGCCCTGTGACAGCACACTTCTCCTTATGATTCTATACTTGTCGTAGCCTCTTAATAAATTCCTGTCCCCTCTTCTCCACCCTCTTCTCTTCCATCTAGAAAGAGACCAGTAGGACACCATCCTATAAATGCATACAGCCAGAAAGTACATACTATATATGGTCACATTTTGTCTTCGAGTCCATAGAGTTAATCTCAGTAATGTTTTATTATCAGGGGTAGCAGCAGATCTAGGGGCCATGCTCCCAGGGGGACCCTGAGGCCATCAGGCAATTGACTGCAATCTTTTCTTAGAGTTCTTGAGCTGTACCCATCTTTTTCCTGTGTTGCCACTGGGACTCAATATTCTGTGCCCAATACACACTGCTTTTGGTGGTGGCTGGGTACCATCTGGTTGTTCTGGTTACATAGTGATAAAGTACCCATTCACATGAGTCCTTCTGTCTCCTGGGCTCTTTTTCCCTTCTGTCTTTGTTACTCTTGGTGATCGTCTATTTTGGATGAGTTGGGACCATTTGGTGTACTTCAGATGGCAGTTTTCTAGCTGTTAAGGCCCCAGATGCTGCTCACCGATATGAGGTGCAGAAAATTCTTAGCAGTGGGCAAGTTATGTCAACTGGCCTTGGTGTCCCCTGAAAGCATGGTCCCCAGACCCCCATCCCTGCTACTCTATCCTTGCAATGTTAAGATTGGTAGGATTTTCAGTTTATGTTGAAGTCCCTTTAAGTTGATCTTTCCACTGTGTGCTGTCCCTACTTTCACCCAACCAAATTTCTATCAACTATCTAATCTATGACCAGCCCTCTCCCTCACTTCCCACACTTGCAGCCATCACAGAGTCTTTTCTTTTGTACATAGTTGACTTTTAAGTCGTTATACTAGAGTTCTCTTGCAATGTTTGTTCTTGTGCTGCTGATTGATTTCACTTAGCATTATATCTTTCAGAGAAAACCAGGTTATCAGATGCTTCCTAAAATCATCATTGTTCTTTAGCATTGCACAGTGTTCCACTGAGTATAAGTACTATAGTTAGTTTATCCATTCATCTGTTGGGCATCTGAGTTGATTGCATCTTTTTGCAGTTGTGGACTGTGCTGCAATAAACATTTGTGTGCATGTATAATGTTTATGTGACTGGCCTTGATTCTGTAGAATATATTCCGAACAGTGGGATTACTGGATCAAATGGTATATTTATTTCTAGCTTTTTAAGAAAGTGCCAAATTGCTTTCCATAGAGTATGCACCATTTTGAAATCCCACCAGATGTGTAGGAGAGGTCCAATCTCTCCACAACCTCTCCAGCATTTGTTGTTTTGTGTTTTTTGAATCATGGCCAACCTTGTTGGGTGTGATGGTATCTCATTGTAGTTTTGATTCGGATTTCTCTAAGAGCTAATGATTGTAAGCATTTCCTAGTGTGTCTTGGCTGCCTGAATGTCTGTCTATCTCCTTTGACCATTGCTTAATTGGGTTATTTATATTTTTCTTGTTGATATTCTGCAGTACCTTGTAGATTATGGATTTTAGACATTGGTCTGACAGGCAGTTGCCAAATATTTTTTCCCATTCTGTAGGTGGTCTTTTAATTCTCTCGATAAAGTCTTTGGATGAGCAAAAGTGTTTGATTCTTAGTAGTTCCCTTTTGTCTATTTTCTCTTCTGTGGATGGTGCTTTCTCAGATATTGAAGTCTGTCTAAGCTGTATGTTAAAACTTGCATTGTTGACCCTATTTTTTCCACATGTGATCTTTATTGTTCTAGATTTGATATTTAGGTCTTTTATCCAAGTTGAGCTAGTTTTGTGTAAGGTGTGAGATACAGATCTTGCTTAATTTTTTTGCAGAAGGGTATCCAATTTTGCCAGCACCATTTGTTAAATAGATTGTTTTTATCCTGATTTACAATCTTAGGGTCTTTGTCAAGTATCAGTTGTTCCTACGAAGATGGTGGCATCTCTGGGGTCTCAACTCTGTTCCCTTGGTCTACATGTCTCTTTTTGTACCAGTACCAGCCTATTTTGACTACTGTGGCAGTGTAGTAGGTTGTAAGTTCGGTACTGTGAGTCCTCCTAGTGTGTTCCCGTGCTTCAGTAGTGCTTTCTTTATCTGGGGTTTCTTCTCTTTCCAAACAAAGTTGATTTTTCCTCCATCTCACTAAAAAATGTCACTGAAGTTTGAATTGGGATTGTATTGTGTATGTAGATCACTTTGGGTAAAATAGACATTTTCACAATGTTAAGTCTTCCTATTCACGAGCAGGGTAGATTTCTCCATTTATGTAAATCTCTCTTAGTTTCTAACAGTAAGGTCTGTATAAGTCTCTTGTTTCTCTAGTTAGATTTATTTCTAGGTTTTTTTTTATCTTCTTGGGGCTATAGAAAATGGTATTGATTTGGTGATTTCTTCTTTGATGATCTCTTTGTTAGTGTAAAGGAATCCTACTGATTTACTTATGTTTCTCTTATACACTGAGACTTTGCTGAACTGTTCTCTGTTGTATTAGTTCCAGTAGTTTACTTATGGATTCTTTAGAATTCTCTGTATATACAATCACATCATCTGCAAATAGGGAGATTTTTACCTCTTCTTTGCCTATGCAAATGCCATTTATTTACTTGTCCTGTCTAATTGCTCTGGCTACAACTTCCATAGCAATGTTGAAAGCACTGTGAGTGGGCATTCTTGTTTGGTTCTTGTTCTCAAGGGAATTCTTTCAGTCTCTCACCATTCAGGATGATGTAGGTGGTTGGCTTTGTGTAGATGCTGCTTATTGCATTGAACAATTTCCCTTCTATTCCTATTTTGCTAATAGTTTTTAGCATGAATTGATGATAAAGCCAAAGATGGACTTTATAAAATGTCTTTTCTGTAGCAATTGATGAAGTCAGGTGATTCTTTTACATTATTTATGTAGTAGATCACATTAATTGTTTTCCTGGTGTTGAACCAGCCTCACATGCTTGGTGTGAACCTACCTTGATCCTGATGAATTATTATTATTATTATTATTGATATGTTGTTGAATTCTATTCGCAAAGATTTTGTTGAACACTTTTGCATCTAGGTTCATAAATGATACTGGTTTGTGATTTTCTTTATTTGTGGAATCTTTCCCTGGTTTTCTTGTCAAGGTTATGCTGGTTTCATACAATGAATTTGGTAGTATTCCATCCCTTTCTATGCTGTGAAATAGTCTCAGTAGTACTGGAGTTAACTGTTCTCTGTAAGTACGGTAGAATTCTGTGCTGAAGCCATCTTGGCAAGAATAATTTTTGGTTGGTAGTTTTTTTTAATGACTCTTTCAATCTCTTCCTTTGTGATTGGTTTATTAAGTTTTTCTTCTTCTCCAGGTGATAATTTTGATAGTTGACATGAATCTAGAAATTTGTCCATTTCCCCTAGGTTTTCAAATCTGTTAGAGTATATACTTTTGTAGAATTCTGTTATGATACTTTTGATTTCATTTGGGTTGATTGTGACATCTCCCATCTCATTTCTTATTTGGGTTGTTTCCTGTCCTGTTTTTCTTTTGTAAGTTTAGCCAATGTTTATCAATTTTGCTGATCTTTTCAAAAAACCAGCTTTTGGTTTTATTAATTTTTTCAGTTGTTCTTCTATTCTCTAATTCATTTAGTTCTGCCTTAATCTTTATGATCTATTCAGTTGGTGCCTGAGAGGTACTTCTGTTGTTATTTTTCTATTTGTTCAAGCTGTAGGGTTAATTTTTTGGTTTGGGTTCTTTGTTACTTCCAGAGGTGTATATTTATAGAGATAAACTGACCTCTGAGCACTGGTTTGGCTGTATCCCATAGGTTCATGTAGGATGTGTTTTCATTCTCATTTGATTCCCTAAGTTTCTTTATTTCATCTTTGATTTCTTCTATAACCCATGGCTTTATTATTATTATTATTATGACTGAGTGAAAATGTACCTTCCCATATAAATTTACATGCCCACCTATGTGCAGCTTCCACTGCTCTCCCTGCCTGATAACAGCGCACTATTTCTCTCTGCTCCACACATGTTTCATCCTTCCAACAGTCTCCTTTCCCCTTCTCTCTGTCTACTCTCCTTCCTCCAGCCAGAGGTCAGCAGTCAGTGACAAAAGGAGAAACATTGTATGAGACCCCTACCATAAAATCTCAAAAACAGACTTATGTGTAGAAGAAAAGACTCTTTGACAGTTGCAAGGGAGGGGAGGGAGGAAGGGCGAAGGGGGAGGGTTTAGATTAGATAGTTGCTAGAAATTTGGTTGGGTGAAATAGGTGATAGCACACATTAGAAACAAGAACAATATTAAGTGGAATTCAGCATAACTTGAATACTCCTTCCACCTTAACCCAGTATTGCAAGGACAGAATAACCCATGGCTTTCTGAGAAAGGTGTTTAGTTTCGATGAGTTCAGATTTCTATCTATGTTTTCTGCTATTGATTTAGACTTTTATGACTTTGTGGTCTGATAAGGTGCCTTGTGGTAATTCAGTGGCTCAGATTTTGTTGAGACTTGCTTAATGTCCTAACACATGGTCCATTTTAGAATATGTTCCATATACATTGGAGAAGAAGGTGTACTTATCTGTTGGTGGATCAAAAGTTCTGTATATTGCAATCAGGTTTAGATGGTGAATTGTCACGATAAGATCTTCTATATCTTTACTGAGCTTTTGGGGGGCAATGATCTATCCATTACTAAAAGTGGAGTGTGGAAAACTCCCACTATTGTTATGGAGTGACGTATCTCATTTTTCAGTGTAGGCGGTGTTTGTCCCATGTATTTAGATGTTCTATTATTGGGTGCATAAATGTTTAGTATTAGTAAGTCATGTTTGTTTATTGAATCTTTCAGCAATAAGTAGTGAACATCCTTGTCCACAGTGGTGGAGTTTACCTTAAAATGTATTTTATCTGTAATTAGTATTGCCATACCTGCTCTTCTTTGTACATTGTTAGCTTGGCATATATTATTCCATCCTTTAATTTTCACTTTGCTCATATCTTTGAGTTTAAGGTGTGGTTCTTGTAAGCAACGTATATAAGGGTCATGTCTTTTGATCCAGGATAGCATTCGGTATCTCTTTATTGAAGCATTTAGTCTGTTGGCATTTAGTGTAATTATTGATAAGCATGTGTCTAGTGCTGTCATTTTGATGTATTTTACTTTCATGTTGGTATTTTCTATGTTCCTCTTATTATTCTGTTCTGGGTTATTGCTCTTTATGGATTGAATTTTCAGTGTTGGTTTTGTCTTTGTTGAGACTCCTGTCTTATGTTTCTTGTCCTGATATGTTGGATTTTTATTGTTCTTTATGGCTACCTCTATGATCCCTCTTAATACTCTAAATTTAAACTCAATATTAACTTCTCCATGTGTTCTTAACTTCCTCTCCATCTGAGGGGACTATAACTACTGTAGTACATCTCTTTTTAATGTGATGGTGTCATAATTATTGTGATATGATCACTGGTTCCCTTCATTTTATATCGTAGCTTTGATTGAGTTTTGTGAGTTCCCTAACTGAATAGGTTTCTGGATGTTGTGTCCTTTATTGCCTCCTTAGATACAGATTTAATGGTTTTGTTTTTCTAAGCAAAGAGTTTCTTTCAGTATTTCTTGTAGTCTTGGTTTGGTTTTTACAAAGTCTCTAAGCTTTCATTTATCTGTGAATGTCTTAATTTCATCTTCATGTTCAAGAGACATTTTTGTAGGATATATAATTCTTGGTTGGAAATGTTTCTCCTTCAAGGCTTGGAGTGTGCCATCCCGCTTCCTTCTTGCTAACATTGTTTCTGCTGAGAAGACAAGTGAAATCCTTTAGGATTTCCCTCTGAATATTAGCTTTGCTATGCGCCTACCTGACTTTAAGAGATCTGTTTATGTTTCATTTTATTCAGCTTGATTATAGTATGTCTTGGTGTCTTTATTTTGAGGTCTTGTCGACGGCACTTGGCTTTTGGCTTTGTGGTATTTGACACACCTCTTGGATACCTATGTTTTCTTCTTTCATAAATTCAGGGAAGTTTTCTGTCAGAAACTCAAAAACAATACTCTGTGTATTCAGCTATCCCTCTCTGTTCAAGAATTCCAATTAATCATAGATTTTTCCTCTTAATAGAGTCTCACATGTTTCTTAATGCTTCTTCATTTTTCTTATGTTTTTTTCTCTGATTTTTCCTCCTACATGCTGATGTCAGTTGCGCTATCCTCAGTGTCACTAGGCCTGACTTCTGGTTGTTCAGTGCTGCTCTTTTGGCTTTGTATTGAATTGTCTAATTTTGTTATTGATTTGCTGGATTTCAGGTCATTCATGATCCATCAGTTTGAATAGCTTGCTTAATTTTTCATTTTTCTCTGCTGTATTTTGTTTAATTTCCAGGAGGGCTTTCTATATAATTCTTTTGTATTTGACCTCTGATAGTTTCAGAAAACCTTCTTCATCTGGAAAGTTTTTTGATTCTTTGTTTTGAGAGTTTTCCACAATCAAGGTGGTCTGTTTCTTTAAATGATTAGCAATGATTTGGTGACTTTTGGCCACCTAGAGTCTGTTTAGTTTCTCTGGTATTACCTTAACAGGAGCTGAGGCATAGATCTGAGAGAAGAATTGGTCACCAGCCATCTCTATGTACTCTAGTGACTGGCTTCAGTGGATTCTTGGGGGTGGCAGGCTCTGTCTCCTCGATGGCAAAGACAATACCCAACTTATGAAGTCACTGGGGAGCTGTCAACTCACCTTATGATGTGGGTCAGTAAATGTTGGAAGAGATGCTGCCAGGCCACTCAACAGTTATTTCTCCAGGCAGTCTTATTTTAAAATGCTGGGAGCTGTTTGAGAGCTGCTAAAATCAGTCAGTCCATTAGCGTTGCAGGCCCTTCCCTGCTTTCTGGCTGACAATGGAAGCACCTCTTCAGCTGTCCCCAAATGCTGTGACGTAGTTCAAAGTAGACAGGGGTTATGGCCTTGCTGTTGTTCTCAGTGGGGCCCCACCTGTAAGCTAACATATACTAAATGCAGCCTTTTGCCGTGTAAGTGCTTTCTGGGCTGGCTTTGCTCATCTCAGCTTGGGAATTAGCCCCTGCTGAGTCCTCCAGTTGGTTGACTTCACCTCTCAGCTCGCTAACATGGCATTTCAGCTGAGCTGCCCTTCACACTGTGAAACAGTAGAAGATATGGTGGAGTTCAGAAGAGAGTTTGGAGTGGCACTGGTGCCCTCAGTCAGCAGCCAGGCTCTCAAAATATGGCAATCCCATTCACTGTCTCCCTGCCACACTGCATGCTGTTTAGCACTGCAAGCTCCTGCAGTTCAGTGTATTTGTCAGCTCATACCCATCCTCTGCCTCCCGGATAACAGAGGCTTAGTCAGTACCTGCAGTCTGTCCAAGTGGTGAGTCAGCAGGAGCAGGGCTCAGGGTGCACTGCCTCATGTTAGGGAGAGGTAGATTCCCATTTAGTGGCACGCAGTCCAATCTGATATCCCTATGATATAGGTCTCCCTGGGTCTCCAGAGTGCTCTGTTCAATTATCATTCCAGGTCTTAGTTCTCGGAGGGAACTGAGGAGATGTGTGTCTAGTCTGCCATCTTGGCCCCACTGCCCTTCTTCATTTCTAATTAGAATGCAAAATCATACAGTCATTGTAGCAAACCATTTGGAGATTCCTTCAAAAGTTCAACATAAATTTATCATGTGACCTAGCAGTTCCACTTGTAAGTGCATACATAATAAGACTGAAAACAGGAGTTTCAACAAATACTTATATACAAATGTTCATAGTACCACTATTCACAATAGCCAAAAAGTAGAAACTGCCCATGTGTGCATCCACAACAAATATATGTATATATACATATAGATATATAGATATATATATAAAATAGATGATATAGTCATATTGTAGAATATTTTTCAGGAATTAGAAAATGAAATATTGATATATGCTATTGTGTGGATGAGTCTTGAAAACATGCTATGTGAAAGAATCCAGATTCCAAAGATCATATACCATATGATTCCATGAATATGAAAAGGTAAATCCATACAGACTGAAGGATTTTTAGAGAGATAATGGGGACTGACAGTTTAATTGTTGTTTTCATTTGGAAAAAATGATTTATTTTAAAGTTCTAGATAGCTAGGTATGTTTATCTTTTTCTTTACTGTGCATCTTTTCTGTATTTGGAAATTCTCTCAAGCCTATATATGTACTAACTGACCCTTTATTTTCTTCCAATCATTTTTGTTTGTTTCTTCTATTAGCTCTTTATTTTTTTTTAGAAGTGACATTTGCATATGATGTAAGGTTAGCACTTGACATTGTTTTGTTTTTGAAGCATATCTACTTATGCCTTGATTCTATAATAAATCATCTCTGATGCAATACAAGATAAAATACCACCTGTTCCTAAACACTGATGGTGCAGTGGCTAACTGCTATATCTCAACCAAAAGTCCAGCAGTTCAAATCCGCCAGGTGCTCCTTAGAAGTCCTAAGGGGTAGGTCTTCTGTCTTCTATAGAGTCACTATGAGTCAGAATCAACTCAATGGCAGTGGCTTTTGGTTCTTTCTGTAAAAAGCTTTCATTTTTCCCCTGTTTTTCTCTGTCATTTCTTCTGATCCTCCAGATCTTTTTACCTTTTCATGTCTTTGTACTGTATCAATAGGATAATCATGCCAAAAGCAAAGTGCCATTAAGTCAGATCCAACTCATGGCAACCCTATCCTATGATAAATTTAAATATCTACCAGAGAAAGTTTTCTTTCAGCAGTATTCTTTTTCCATATTTTCTTGGTTATTTTCAGACATTTACTCTGTTGCATGAACTTTTACTTAGTTTGCATAGTTTTCATACCACTACAAAAATAAACAAATGAACTTCACTGAGTTGATTTTTGAATGACAAAATACTTATCATTACTCTAGAAGTATTAGTGTTCTATTGCAAGTATTATGAAAGAGAAAATAATTCAATTTTTAAAATGTATTTGTGTGGTCATAAAATTGCTGAAACTATTTCCTCATGGTAAAGTGATGAAAATAGAATTACAGAGATACAGGAAAGGAATGGGAGCTGGAAATGCTATACAAGAACACAGACCAATCTTTGATACATTCTGTAGCAAAAATTTGGAAATATAAAGACTTCAGAATGCTTGAGGCAGGGTAAGATGGCACAGCAGTCAGACACTTCTTGTGATCCCTCTAACAACAAAGACCAAAAAAAAAATTAAATTAATTGATTTTGTGTGACATTCTAGGAGCCCTGAATATCAAAAGGAATGTTGAGAAATCAGACTGATTGGCAAGTGAGAGTAGATCCAGAAATACCTAGGGTTTGCCAGATTGAATTTGGCAGGAATTGGCACCCTGCAGCCACATCATCTGCAGCAAGCATGGTGAGGGCAGTAGTGGCATTCAGAAACAGTCTTCCACAGCAGCAGAAACTGAGCATTGGAAAGCCCACTAACATCTCCAGAATCAGTGAAAAGCAGCCCTTGATTGCCAAAAGTCAAGTACCTGCACCTAAACTACCACACATTTATCTAAAACTGTCTTTTAGGGTAAATCTATCTCCCTTTTATTGGAGCTTCTCTCTCCATTCTCTGTACTGCACCCAGGAAAGCTCCAGAAAATGGTGCATCTCCTGGACTGAAAACAGGATCCCGTACGTGTGTCTGAGCCATTCTTCCAGACGTAGAAAGGCAACAATTTAAAAAGATAAGGGGAAAAAATAATCTGCTGGCTCTCCTAATCTGAGAACTCAGGGTAGATGCAGTTTCTTTACCTAACAGCAGGCACAAGGGGTCCATAGATACTGAATACCTGGTGGCTTTGCTGCCAATCTCTTGGTTAGCAGATGTAGCATTTAGCTGCTACGCCACCACAGTTTCCATTACTGGTATATAAGACCTGAAGTGATAGCAGTGAAGACTGCACTTCTTAGCTCAAGTAGATGCATGAGACTAACTGGGAAGCTCCTGTCCAGAGGCTTGATGAGAAGACAGAGGGGAGTAAGAGCTGCTTTTAAAGGATACAGGAAATACAGGGTAGAGAACAGGAGTGCACTGTCTCAGTGTAGGGCAAGCAGCTAGGGTTACATAACAAACTGTAGATATGAGAACCTGCACTGAATTTAAACTTTCACTTAAAACGATAACAATGTAAGTAAATTTAAAAAGAAAAAGAAAAAAAAAGATTTCAGAATAATCAGTATGAATAATTTGAAGAAATGCCCAGACCAGATGACTGAGAGAAAAACTGTCATGTTTCTCTCCTCTTAATTTCCAAGCAATCTATAATTTAAAATGATTATGGAGTTAGCCCAATTTAATTTGCATAAATTGGGTAACAGACTGGAAAATAATTTGTCTTTTGCACATTTAAAGAGGTGACAAAATGACAATTCCTTTCCCTACTTTCTAGTATCAGTAGAATTGATCACTTTTCTATGTTTTATGTGTGTGTTTAATTTACTTTCTTACTGAACAACAAATAACTATCATCCTTAGAAAAACAATGTAATGAAATAAAAAAGAGTCACTTGATTTTATCGATTGACACAGAAAAGGCATTTGACAAAATCCAACACCCATTCATGTTTAAAAACTCTTAGCGAAACAGGAATAGAAGGGAAATTCCTAAACATAATAAGGAGCATCTGTGCAAAGCCAACAGCCAACATAATCCTGAATTTAGAGTCTGAAAGCATTCCCTTTATGAAAATCAGACAGGAAGTTCCATTGTCACCACTTTTATTCGACATTGTCCTGAATGCTGTAGTCACAGAAATCAGGCCAGATAAAGAAATAAAGGGTATACAAATGGCAAGGAAGAAGTAAAGCTAAGCCAAAGGCCACTACCACCAAGTTGCTTCTGACTCATAGCAACCCTGTAAGTCAGACTAAAAGTGCCCCATAGAGTTTGCAAGGAGGGCTTTGTGACATTGAACTGCTCAGCTTTTGGTCTGCAGACATAGCACTTAACCTCTATGTCACAATGGCTTCCAAGGAAGAAGTAAATCATCTCTATTTCCAAACAATGCAATCTTATACACAGAAAACCCTAGAGAATCCACAAAGAAAGCTACTGGAACTAACAGAAAGATTCAGCAAAATATCAAGATATAAAATAAACATACTTGAGTCAATTGGATTTTTTTGAATCAACAAAAAGACCATCAAAAAGGAAATCACCAAGTCAGTACCATTTATAATCACCCCAAGGAGATAAAATGCCTAAGAATAAAACTAACCAGAGAAGTAAAAGGCTATACAAAAAACTACAAGACTCTACGACAAGAAACCAAGAGACCTATATAAGAGGAGAAATCTACATTAGTCATGGAGAGGAAGACTTAACTTTGTGAAAATATATATTCTACCCTAGGCAATCCATAGTTACAATGCAATCCAAAGACAAATTCCAATGGCATATTTTTATGATGTGGAGAACAAATTACTGACTTCACACAGAAAGGGAAGAAGCCTAGGCTAAATAAAGCATTACTGAAAAAAAGAATTAAGTGGGAAGCTTCACACTAACTGACTTTGGAATCTGTTACACTGCTGTGGTGTTGTGACAAAATAGATACATAAACCAATGGAACAGAATTGAAAATTCAGAAATAACACTATTCTCATATGAGCAGCTGATATTTGACAAAGGTTCAAAATCCACAAACGGGGAAAAGACAGTCTCTTTAACAAATGGTTTTGGCACAATGGAAAGTCCATCTGCAAAAAAAAGAAAAAAAGAAAAGAAACAAGACCCATATCTCACACCATGCACAAAACTAAATCACTGTCAATCAAAGGCATAAATATATAATCTAAAACAATAAAGATCATAAATTAAAAAGTAGGGACAATGCTGGGAGCCCTAATACATAGCATACACAGACTACAGAATATTACCATCCATCCACACACACCAGAAAACAGACAACAGAGAACTCATAAAATTCAAACACTTAAACACTCATCCAAAGGCTTCATCAAAAGAATAAAAAGACTTTTTACAGACTGAGAAAGCATTTTGGGCTACCGTGAATTTGATTGGTGTCTAAGTTCCATAACCTACAAGGTACTACAAAACCTCAACAAGAAAAAGACAGATAACCCAGTTAAACAATGGGAAAAGGATATGAACAGCACTTCTCCAGAGAAGACATACAGGCAGCTAATAGATACACGAGGAAATGCTTATGATAATTAGCCATTAGAAAAATTTAAATCAAAACTACGATGAGGTACCATGTCACTCCAAGAACGCAGGCATTAATCCCGAAAAACACAAAACAATAAATGTTGTAGAGGTTGTAGAGCAATTGGAACTCTCCTATACAGCTGGTAGGAAGGTAAAATGGTAAATGCAGTTTAGAAGTAGATTCAGATCTTTCTTATAAAGCTAGAAATAGAAACACTGTATGATCTAGCAATCCCACTTCTTGGAATGTATCCTCAAGAAATAAGGTCTGTAACATAAACAGATATGTGCATGCCGATGTTTACTGCAACAGTGTCCACGATAGCAAAATTTGATTCAACCTGGGTGCTCAATAGTAGGTGATTGTATTAACAAACTACAATATATTCATGTGACGGAATGCGTGTGCCTGTAAAAATATGTGTTGTAAATCCTAACCCCTATACTTACGGATGTAATTCCACTTCAAAATAGGCTTTTCCGTGTTATATGAATGAGACCAAATCAATGCTGGGAACGTTTTAAATCAATCACTTTTGAGATATAACTTAACAGATTAGCCACAGATGAAGTCCAACACAGAACAAGACAGACTTCATCTAAAGAGGATGGAAACAGAGCAGTCTATAAGCAAAGGAACTCCAAGAATGGCCAGCTAGAGAAGCTGGGACAAGACTAGAGAAGCTGAGACAAGAACTTTTCCCTAGAATGGACAGAGAAACTTTCCCTAGTGCTGGTGACCTGAATTCTGACTTCTAGGCCCTGAGACATGGTGATTAAGAGCTATGGCTGCTGATCAAAAAGCTGGCAGTTGGAATCCACTGTGCACATCCTGGAAACTCCATGGACAGTTCAGCTCTGTCCTATAGGGTGGTTATGAATCAGAATTGACTTGATGGCAACAGCCTTTGTAACCATGAGAAAATAAATTTCTGTTAGTTGAAGCAACTTACACAGTGAGTTTCTGTTATAGTAGCACTAAGAAACTAAACTACTAACTCACTATGTAACCAAGGTGATTTGTTAAAGGTCATTCAGTAAGATACTGGCCATGCATGAAGAAGCATGGCTTCATCATAGTCACAAGGCAAACTTTATGTATTAACTCTGTTTCATTCCCAGTCAGCTTCACTGATTTTGAAACATGCACACACTAGTGTGAGTTAGGCATGATGTTGTCATCATCATGGACAATATTTGTTGCTGAGTTAACTACTGTAAAGAGAATTTGAGTAGACTGTATCTATACCCCTAAAAATATTTCATCTTAAGTAGAAATAACGGAAGAAAGCATTAAGACATAACAATGTGCACATTTATATCAACAAATTTATTAACTACTTGATGTCTTTCAAAAAATAGTCTATTTTCTCCCATATCAGTGCTAAGATAGTTTTCACAGTGGTTATAATGTCAAAACAACTAACAATTGGCATTTTAATACTCAAAATTATATACAAATAATTATTCCTATTTCCACAGTCTTGCTTGCTAGAAATGAAGATTTGAAACACTTGCTGGTAACAATCAAAGACCACAGCCTTCAGTATGAATTATACCTCAACATAAATGAAACAAAAATCCTTACAACTGGACCAATAAGTAACATCATGATAAATGAAGAAAAGAGTGAAGTTGTCAAGGATTTTATTTTTCTTGGATCCACAATCAACACTCTTGGAAACAACCACTCAAAAACCAAAAGACACATTGAATTGGGAAAATCTGTTGCAAAAGACCTCTTTAAAGTGTTGGAAAGCAAAGATGTCACATTGAGGACTAAGATGTGCCTGATCCAAGCTATCGTGTTTTCAGTTACCTCACATACATGCAAAAGCTGGATGATAAATAAGGAAGACAGAATAACTGATGCCTTTGAATTCAGTGTTGTTGAAGAATATTGAAGGAGGGAGTGAATCGCCAAAGGAACAAACAAAGCGATCTTGGAAGAAGCACACTCAGAATGTACCTTAGAAGCAAGATAAAGACATTTCACATACTTTGGATATGTTGCCAGAAGGGACCAGTCCCTGGAGAAGGATATCATGCTTAGAATAAAGTACAGGGTCAGCAAAAATGAGGAAAGTCTTGAACAAGATGGATTGATACAGGTGCTGCAACAACGGTCTCAAACATATCAGCAATTGTGAAGATGGCACAAGACTGGGCAGTATTTCCTTCTGTTGTTTATAGGGTTGCAATGAGTTAGAAATAACTGGAGGACACCTGGCAACAACAATCTCATGACTCTAAAGTAGTCCCTCAGTATTTACAGAGGACTGCTTCCAGGATCCCCCACAAATACTAGAATCCCAAGATACCAAAGTCCTTTATATAAAATGGCTTAGAATTTGCATATAACTTAGTCACATCCTCCCATGTACTTTAGATTATCTCAAGGTTACATATAATGCCTAGTACAACGTAAATACTATGTAAAAAGTTGTCTTATCAAAGTTGAAGACTTGTCCTGGGAGGCAGTCTTTCTCTTCTCTAAGTTTCTCTCACTATTCTGGGAATGCTGATGCTACTTGGGCATCAGCCAAAGCGATTCATCCATCCTCTGAGTTTCTGGAGGCTGTAACACTTTCCATGCCTAACCAGTCATATCTTACTTACCTGAAACTCCCTTCTCATGCTCTTCTCAACCATCTCACACTTGGCCTGTAAGAAACTGCTTTAACCAGTCAATTGACAGAACAAAAAAAAAAAAGGATGCACACACCACCACTAGCAAATGCAACTAAGTGAACAAGATTCCAACAATGAGTCCTAGAGAGAGACTGAGAATCTGTGAGACAGTGGGAGGCTACAGCTGGAGAAGCTTGCACATCACTTCATTCTCATGAATCTAGTGTAGCTTATGGCATTTCACCGTATTCAGGTTTTGTTTTTTTGCAACTTTTTTTGTGAATATTTTCAGTCAGCAGCTGTTTGAATCTGTGAATGAGGAAACTACTCATACAGAGGGTCTATTGTTGTTTATTGTACAATTTCTTATCCTATCAACATTCTTATAAATATGGCAATTAATCTGTTCTTGTATAAAAAGACCTTTCTATTTTATAATTTTTTTTTCTTCAAGATAAATTTCAAGGAGCTGACTTACCAGTGGAAAGCGAGCAAACATGTTCATGGTCCTGGGGGGCAGGGGGGGGTGGTTATTACTTTCTTAAATGTTGTACAAATAATATACTAATGTAACTATTTTAATACAACTTAAATAGGTTAACACTTGGCATATAGAATAAATGAAGATATTTAATTATTCTACAAGACATCAGTTCAGTGACTAGCAAACTGAAATGTTAGTACTACAATTTCTTCAGAGGACTGCAAGAGACTGTAAGAGACTGAGTCCTTCATGTTCTTGTAACAGAAGCATATATTAGAAACCTTGCAAAGTGTGGAATCTTGGTATATATAATATACTTTCTTAATCCTGGACTCTGTACTTAGCCATTTTTCTTTCTTCGACTATTGGGATGTTAGGTGGATTTTACTGAAATTGAAAATGTCCTTTTATAGGTGGGTTTGCTTTCTTATGCGCTGGTTATTGCCCGTAAAGTAACCACAGCCCAGGTAGCAGGTTGCCTTTCAGCCTTGCTCACGTAATGAGGACATAATTCAGATGATGATGGACAAGAGGAGCTGGCCTGAAACCAGCTTGTAGCCAAAAGTCTGGTACCAGAGCCCAAAACTCAAAACCCAAGCTGCTGCCAACTCACTAATTCAATAACAGGAGAGAAAAATGATTGTGGCTTTACTACCCATGTGTAACACACTTGACATGTCACTACTCTCTGCTGGAGTAGGATTCCATCTGCCTTGTAGCATCCTGAGACCACTGAAATGTACTGTATGGCAGTTGTTATCTGAGTCTTAAGATATTGTAGTATATTGTTAGGTTTGTAGAATTGTTTTACAATCTGATTCTATCATTTTGAAAATGATTGGTTGCATCAAATGCATCGTTCTTGAACCATATTGCTGTTTTAACATATTTAAAGCATTTTTATGCATCAAAATTATCTGAAATGGTTGGTGTAGGAGCAATTCAAGGCAGTCATTATACACTGTTTATTTTGTTATTTTTGTGCCCATAGTCACCTGGCATTTAAATTGTGCTTGAGAATAAAGATTTGGTATTAAAATATTTTAAGGTAAAATAAAGATAACATGCAAAAGTTCTTCATAATTTGGGGAAGCAGGAACATGAACAATAGGTTGAAAACTATAGAAGCTGCTGCTTTTTAAATATATTACCTGCTTATATTATGTACACAAAATATTTTGAGTTAATCCAAACATGGTACAAAGTTAAAATGTATTTTATGTGATATTCTCTGCCTAAAAGTTTATGTGTCATGGAAATTAGTGTGCTTGTGTCGCAAAGCATAATATTACCTTTTTTGCATATCTGGTAATTTTTTAATGAAATAATGTACTTCAAAAGTATTGCTGTAGTCTACAGGATTATGATTTAATCTGACACTGTACAATCCCAAGGTTGCAGAAGTGTCTTGGGTGGAGATTATCTCAATTTTAAGACATTATATTAGGTTGACTCAAACTCAAAACCAAACCCATGGCCATCAAGTCAATTTTTACACACAGCAACCCCATAGGACAGAGTTGAAGTGCTACATAGAGTTTCCAAGGAGTGCCTGGCAGATCGAAGTGCCAGCCTTTTGTTTAGCAGGCATAGCACTTAACCACTATATCACCAGACATTTCTGTACAATTTTTGAAATAATCGTTTTTGAAATAATTCTATAATTTCCAGAAAGATTACTTGATCAAATGTGTAGTTCTTTAGCCATGTTATCTGCTCCTTGATGTGTTAAAGTGGTTTTACACAGAAATTTGAGATGTTTCAGAAACTAATCAGGAGGTAAAGATTTGATACCAAGTGGTAGGTGATAGTGTAGGGATACCAGGAAGTTATTATTTGGAAAGTGCACTGTTTCAATACAACTTCCAATTTATCCTTTGACTAAAAACTAACATGACAAAATAATTAGTGTGTACGCCTTTGTCTGAAAATATATCACTTTGTATTGCCTATTTAATTATTATAGAGGAGAAAAAGGTGATTATAAAATAAACTTTCCACTTACAAATCCACAAGAGAGTATAGAAAAAAATCCGGTAGAAATATTGGCAATTCATGGGGAGATAATTTAAAAGAAGAGAAACCTGAAAGGCTAATAATTACATAAGAATGTGTTTAAACTCTTCGGTAAGACAAAGAGTTAGTGGGATGCAGAGAAAAAGAAATGCACATGAATCCTAAACCTGTGAATATAAACAGTACACCTACTCTAGAGAAAATCTAGTGGAAATTAAACTCAAGTACACCCCAAGACTTATGAGTTCAGCTTTTACAGATATTGCCAAAAAATATTTCACAGACATTTATAGTTTAATATGCAAGAAGGTGTTGTGTGGGGTGTGCAATATTCCAGAGAATCATGTAAGTGTTAGATGCTATAAGCCTAGTGAACACAAAGCAAAATAAATAATTCATTAAAAAAACAAAAAAACAGCAATGCAATGAAATCAAATCAATATAACATATGAAAATGAAAAGTACATGTACACAAACCAAAATTTGCCTAAAAACACATAAAGAAATATATTTGTCAAAAGAACTGAAATGCTTGCATATGGATGGAAGATAGAAGAGAAAATAGAAATAAACAGCAGAAAATACAAACATTAAAAGGTTATGTAGAAATGTAATTTTTAATAATGTGACATTATATATAATTAGTGTTTTTAAATTTGCTTCCTGAAATAAGGATACATTTCTTTATGTCTTCCCAAGTCATAATATAAAATATGTTATTTTTATATCAAAATCTGTAGCATAATACTCCATATTGTCATCTACTTGAACTGTTTTATTGTAAACTGTTTTCAATTATCTATTAACATAAACAAAGCAAAAGTGAAAATCTATATACAATGTAATAGTGGTGTGATATCAATTCTCTGAAGTGTAGCTATAGTATCAGACTGTATTCACAATTTAAACATTGATTAGATAATGCCAAATCCCCATTCCAAAGGCTGTAAAAATTTATACACCCTGAAAATGTAATACAGAGTAGGGTCATTATGAGTCAGAATTGACTTGACAGCAACATGTTTTCAACACATTACCTATTCAATGTATATCACTCTTTGCATTCTTTGCCACTCTAATTAGGCAAAACAAACACACTTAAATTTGTATGTATTTGGATATTATCACAGTAAAATAACCATTCACATGTTCAACAGTGAGTTGTAGCTGCTTTTGTAGTTTCTAGTCACTTCTTGGTTATTACTTGTCAGTTTTTCTACTGAGATTTTTATTTTGTAATTTTTCATTCATTGAAATAAATAACTATACATATATTGTTATAATTTTTCAGTAATTACCAAATGTAACGTGCATATATGTGTACATACATATGTATATAAAAGGCATACTATAGTCTATGGATATGTTGGAATTTTTTCAATAGCTATTAAATGGCTATAATTACATACATTTACTAGGCATGGCTTTACATACTCCTTGAAGACCTCTGGGAGACTACCGAGGCTGTTATTTTGTCTTCTTTATGGGAAAGAAACATGAATTTTTCCAATAGTAACAATAAATGTTTTGTTGTTAAAAAAAAAAAAATACTTATTGATGTTTTCTTGTTTGTTTGTGATAAGGTAGGCAAAAAGTGAAAACAATTGAAAAATTCATATAAATGTTGGAGAGGCATGGAAAGATGAAAACTTGTATACTTAGTGGGAATGTAAAGTGATACAACCTCTGTGGTAATTGAATTGGCTTTAAAAACTAAAAATAGAAATACTATATGATCCAGAAATTCCTCTCCTTGGAAAATATCCTAGAGAAATAGGAGTGTCACATGAGTGGATACACGCACACCCATGTTCTCTGTAGTACTAGCCATGGTAGCAAAAAGATGGAATCAACCTAGGTGCCCATCAATGGATGAAGGAATACACAAGTTATGATATATTTACGCAAGGTAATACTGAGCCATGCTAAAGAACAGTGATAAAATTATAAAATGTCTCATAACATGGGGAATCTGGCAGGCATTATCTTAAGTGAAATTAGGACACAAAAGGACACAATTAGTTTGGCACAAAAGAATATGAGACCACCATTATAAGAGTGCCTAAAAGGGGTTAAACACAGAAGAAGACATGCCTTGATGGTTATGAGAGTTAGGAGGGGCAAAGATATGTATTCAATAATTAGTTAGTACATAAGAATTATTTTAGGTGAAAGGAAGGACAACATGGGAGAAGTCAACGTGATTTGACTAAACGAAAAGCTAAGAAGTTTTCTTAACACAGCCAAATACTGTGAGAAACAGAGTGGAAGGAATAGAGGGTTGAGGACTGCGGTTTCAGGATACAGCTAGGTCAACTGGCATAACAAAGTTTAGTAAGAAAATATTCTATATCTCAGTTTGGTTTAAGAACCTGGCAAGCAGCCATCTAAGAAGTATCAACTGATCCCAACTCACCTGGAGCAAAAGAGAGTGAGGAATACCAAGAGACAAGAGAAAATATAAGCCCAAGAGACAGAAAAGGCCACATAAACCAGATACTATACTAGCATGAGGTTGAAAGAGCTAGATGGCACCCAGGTACTGCCAATGACTGCCCTGAGATAAATGAAGTGCAGAAATTAAACTCCAGTAAAAAGGCTAGAATTTATGATCTGACAGACTATAGGGTTCCCGAAGACATGGCTCCTGGTTTCTCTGTTAGTCCAGAACGGAAGCAATTCCTAAATCTAACTCATCAGACAAAGATTGGATTGGACTATAAGACATACAAGGGATGACAGTTAAGTCAATGAACTAAACAGTTCTAAGTGCTACATACTTCATTACTGAATATCACTACAGTCACCTTCAAGGCACTTCCCTTGGGAAGCTATGCACCAATGCCAACATATAGGACACACTTCAAAGCAGTTTTGGAACTCTTTCTGGAATGGCCATTGTGCATGGTGGCAAGTTCATGAACTTAATTGTGTAGTTGTCTATGAGGGAGTTTTTAGCCAAGAAACAAATAACTAACTGTTTCAGAACACCCTCCCTACTGACCTGGTCTGGCCACAAATGACTTTTTTCTTTATCTGAAGAGAAAAGAAATATTGAAAGGAAGACATTTTGATGACATTCAGGACATTGAGAGCAATATGACAACAGCTCTGATGGGAATTCCAGAAAAAGAGGTCCAGAATTGCTCTGAAGGATGGACTAGATGCTGGCATTGGCGCATAACTTCCCAAGGGAAGTACCTCAAATGTGACTGTAGTGGTATTCAACAATGATGTATGTAGCACTTTTTCCAGGATGAGTTCATGAACTTAATGGTCAGTCTTCATAAAATGGTTCTGGCAAGGAATGTGTTTCTTGACATAAATATATGCATGAGACCAACTGAGCAGCTCCTTTCTGGAAGCAAGATGAGATGGCAATATTTGCCGGATCTGGCTGTATGGACATGGGAGATACAGTTTGGAGAGGAGTGTGCTGTCACAGTGTGAGGAGGTCAACTAAGGTTGCATAACAGTCATCATGTGTGCTTTTGGAAGACAGATTGACTTGGATCCTGAGCTTTCACATAAAGGACAATAAAATGTTAAAAACAAAAATAAAACAATCTTCTTCCCATTGAAGGGAAGACACATTATTATTACAATTCAAATTTACACACCAACTACTAAGGCCAAATAGAAAGAAATTGACAATATTTACCAACTTTTGCCATCTGAAACTGATTGAACATGCCGCTGGGAAGCATTGATACTGCTGATTGGAATGGGAAAGTTGGAAACAAAGAAGGATTTATAACTGGAAAATATGGCCTTGGTGATAGAAATGACTTCAGAGGTTATTGCACAATCAAATTTCTCAAGACCTAATTATTTCGTCAACTGCAAAAGACTTTTTTCAGCAAAAAAAAAAAATGACAACTATATACATGGAGCTTGCCAGATGGAATCAAATTGACTACATCTGTGTAAAGAGACAATGGGAAAAGCTCAATATATTCAGCAAGAAAAGGTCAAGACCTGTACTGCAGAACAGACCATCAAATGCCCACATGCAAGTTCAAGTTGAAGTAATAAAGTCAGAAAAAGTTCAAAGTATGACCTTGAGTACATTCCACCTAAATTTAGAGACCATCTGAAAAATAGACTTGACACATCAAACATTAATGATCAAGGATCAGATGAGTTCTAGAATTACATCAAGAATATCATGCAGGGAGTCAAGATGATGGACTGAACACACTTCTCCCTCAATCCCTCTAGAAACCAAGACCTGAATTGCCAATTAAATGGAGCCTTGTGGACACCTAGTGAGCCCCAGGACACGGCATAGGGCTGTTAATTTGGACTTCACATGACCGAACGCAAAACCTCCTCTCTTTCACTCACCACACTCGCAGCAAGCATGGGCTTGCACAGACCAAAGGTAACTAACCATTTTGATTTTTTTTTCTCTGTATTGGCCGGTGGTTGGAGCTGGGAGACTAGATGCTGGTCTCGGATGCACTGCTGTTGGGTTCACCAAGTGCAATTGCCATGTTCTGAGAGCCCAGCTTTGGACTCTGTGCATCTTGGCTCCTTTGGCCTATCTTTATACCTCCACCATGTGGTAGCCTTAAGGATGCATTGATGAGGTTCTGCGGGACACCATCTTGATCCATTGGGTAACAGAGATGCCCAGGCAGAGGCCCCGGCTGGACTTGGTTCCTATGCTGGGAGGTGGCACCTGCTTATAGGAGAGGGCTTTTCCACAGTGTCACCTGAGGCTGGGGCCCGGCAACAGAGGCTCTGGACTCAGGGCATCTGGGCACTTTTGGTTTTTCTTCCCACCAGTAGCCTGGTCCCAGCTGGGTGGTGAGCTTGTGTGGGATGTCATCTTGTTCCACAGGGAAGTGGAGATACCCCTATGGAAGTCTCAACTGGACCTAATTCCTGGGCTGGGAGGCAGTGCCTGCCCAGAGAGAGTGCTTTTCCAGCAGAAAAGCAGAATTCTACACAATATCACCTACAGCTGAGGCCCAACAGCAGAGGCCAGCAGGGAAGTAGCCTTTCTGTATTTTAAGCTAGTTTATAACATCTGGGGTTTGATACAGAGGTGCTTACTTTTCTAGTAGGGAAGAGGGAGCTATACACCAGAAAACCTGACTGACTTTGGAAGTTGTCAGATACTTCTTACTTCTCATTTTAAGATGGCCTAGAGAAAGAACTGTGGTACATTCTCACAGCATCTCTCCCAGCTTCTACTGATCCACATGAAACCCTAAAAGCAACAAATTCTGGAGAAAACTGTAACCAAGTAATCACCCATGGCATCAGAAGGCCACCAAAATAAACCACCTCAGAACTTCCCAGATGAAGAATTTTTTCTGAAACCATCAGAAGGTGAATACAAAAGGATTATATACAGAGCCTTCCTAGACCTTACACAAAATTCAGCAAAGCAAAATGAAAACTTTAGCAAGCTATTTGATGTGATGAAACACCAGTGCTCTGAAATCCAACAGATCAAGAACAAAATCAAAGACGTAGAAACTTCAATTCAAAGCCAAGAAAACAGAATGGAACACATGGAAAAGAGAATTTCTGACTTGGAAGACAGAGCTATTGACACCGGCATCTCTGAGGAGAAATCAGAAAAAAGACACAAGAAAAATGAAGAAGTATTAAGAAGCATGTGAGACTCTATTAAGAGGAATAATCTACGATTAATTGGAGTTCATGAACAGGGCAAGGCACCTGAGAACACAGAAAGAGCTGTTGCTGAGCTGCTGACAGAAAACTTCTCAAAAGAAAGACTCCGGGACATTTTCTAATCAAGCTTAACAAAATGAAACACAAGCAGAAACTCTTAAAGGCAGCAAGACTCAAAGGAAAGCTAATGTTCAGGGAAAACCCTGTAGGTTTCATCAGATTTCTCAGCAGAAACAATGCTGGCATAAAGACAGTGGCATGACACATTCAAAGCCTTGAAGGAGAAGAACTTCCAACCAAGAATTATATATCCTGCAAAACTATCTTTCAAATACGAAAATGAAATTAAGACTTTCACAGATAAACAGAAACTTGGAGACCTTGTAAAACTGAAACCAAACTACAAGAAATACTGAAACTTTTGGCTAAAAAGAACAAAACCACTAACTTTATATTTTAGAAGGACACATCATCCAAAATCCTACTCAGTTAAGGAAGGCTCCAAACTCAAACAAAGCCATAATAGTGAAAGAAATGATCCACTGATCATATCTTAAAAACTATGGTATCATCATAGTAAAAAAAAGGGATATACTGCAAGCATTATATATAGTCCTTCCAGACGGAGAAGAAGTTGACAAGACTGGTAGTAATTTAAATTGGGTATATACATAGTTTATTAAGCAGGATCATAGGGGCAGCCGTAAAGCACAACAAAGATGCAGCATACCATACCAAGAAACTTAATAAAGGAGTCTCAAGAACCACACAACCAACTCTGAAAAAGATGAAAAATCAACTCACATAGAAGGTCCCAGAACAGATTAATAAGAACAACAGAGAAAACATCAGCACAAAAACAAACATATCACAATGGTAGCACTGAACACATACCTATCAATAATCACATTGAAGGTGAATGGACTGAACTCCCCAGTAAAGAGACATCGAGTGATGTCTCAGGTCAAAAGACATAACTCATCCATATGTTGCCTACGAAAAATTCTTCTTTGACTTAAAGATAGGAACAAATAGAAAACTGAAGGATGGGCGAATATGTATCAAGCTAACAACAAATAAAGAAGAGAAGGTGTAGCAATTCTAATTTCAGATAAAATTGATTTTAATGTAAAATCCACCATTGTGGATAAGGATGGACACTATTGCTGAAATTTTCAATACACAAGCAGGACTTAACAATATTAAATATTTATGCAGCTAATATTAGAGCACCTAAATACATCAAAGAAACACAGACTACACTCAAAAAGGAGATAGATCACTCCACAATAACAATAGGAGACTTCAAAACTCCACTCTCAATATTGGACAGATCATCTAGAAAAAAGATCAGAAAAGACATAGAAGACCTTATTGCCACAATTAACCATCTAGGTCTCATCGACATATATGAAACTTTGTATCCATCATTGGACAACTACACCTTCTTCTCCAGTGCACATGGAACATTCTCCAGAATAGACCATGTATTAGGACATTAAACAATTCTCAACAAAGTCCGTACCACTGAATTAATGCAAAGCATCTTCTCAAATCATGAAGCCATAAAAGTCAAAATCAATAGAAAAAAACATAGAAAGTGGAACTGATGGAAACTGAACGGTATCTTACAAAGCCATGGGTTGTAGAAGAAATCAAGGATTGAATAAAGAAATCTGTGGATTCTAATGAGAATGAAAATACTACCTACCAGAACCTATGGGATACAGCCAAAGCAGCTCTCAGAGGTCAGTTTATCTCCATAAATGCACACATCTGGAAGGAAGAAAGAAACCAAGGCAAAGAACTGACACTACAGCTTGAACAAGTAGAGAGAGAACAACAGAGGAATCCCTCAAGCACCAGAAGAAAACAGATCATAAAGATCAGAGTAGAACTAAATGAATTAGAGAATAGAAGAACAATTGAAAAAACTGAAAAGACCAAAAGCTGGTTTTTTGAAAAGATTAACCAAATTGACAAACCACTGGCTAAACATAATAAAGTAAATCAGGAAAGGAAGCACATAACCCAAATAAGAAATGAGAGGGGAGTTGTCATAACAGATCCAACAGAAATAAAAACACCATAATAGAATACTATGAAAGACTGTACTCTAACAAATCTGAAAACCTAGAGGAAATGGACAAATTCCTTGATTCATATCACTTACAAGGATTATCACAAGGTGAAGCAGAACAACTTAATAAACTCATCACAAAGGAAGAGATTGAAAAGGTAATCCAAAAACTACCCACCAAAAAAAGCCCAGTCCCTGATGGCTCCATGACAGAATTCTACCAAACTTTTAGAGAAGAGTTATCTCCAATACTACTGAGTCTATTTCACAGTACAGAAAGGGATAGAATACTCACAAATTTATTCTATGAAGCTGGCATAACCCTGGTGTGAAAGTCAGCGAAAGACACAACAAAAAAGGAGAACTACAGACCGATATCACTCATGAACCTAGATGCAAAAAACTTCAACAAAATTCTTGCCAATAGAATACAACAACATATCCAAAAAATAATTCATCACGACCAAGTTGGATTCATACCAGGGATCAAAGTCTAGTTCATCATCAGAAAAACAATTAATGCAATCAACCAGATAAATATCACAATAGACAAGAATCACCTGATTTTGTCTATTGATGCAGAGAAAGCATTTGGTAATGTCTAATACCTATTCATGTTAAAAACTCTCAGCAAAATAGGCATAGGTGGCAAATTCCTCAATACAATAAGGACCGTCTATACAAAGCCAACTGCCTACATCATCCTGAATGGAGAGAGACTGAAGCAGTTTCTCCTGAGAATAGAAACTAGACAAGGATGCCCACTCTCAACTCTCCTATTCAACATTGTACTAGAAGTTCTAGCAGAGCAATTAGACAAGACCATGAAATAATGGGCATCTGCACTGGCAAAGATGGAGGAAAAATCTCCCTATTTGCAGATGATGTGATTGTGTATATAGAGAATCCTAAGGAATCCATAAATAAACTTCTCAAACTGATAGAAGAGTTCAGCACAGTCTCAGGATACAAGACAAACATTAGTAAATCAGTAGGATTCTTTTATACCAACAACGAGATCATTAATGAAGAAATCACCAAATCAATACCATTTACTACAGTCCCTAAGAAGATAAAGTACCTAGGAATAAATCTAACCCAAGAAATAACAGACCTTTACAAAGAGAACTGCAAGTCCTTACTACAAGAAACCAAGACAGACTTACATAGACAGGGAAACCTACCCTGCTGATGGATAGGAAGGCTTAATGTAGTGAAAATATCTATTTTGTCTAAAGCAATCTAATTGTATAATGCAATTCCAATACAAATTCCTGTGATGTTTTTTAATGAGAAGGAGAAACCAACTGCCAACTTTGTTTGGAAAGGGAAGAGGGCCCAGTTAAGTAGAGCACTACTGAAGAAGCAGAAACACTAGGAAGGATCTCACTACCTGACTTTAGAACTTAATACACTGTCAAAGTAGTCAAAAAAGCCTGACACTGATACAAAAAGAGACAGATCAATGGAGGAGAATTGAGACCCCAGAGATGACATCATCTTCCAGGGAACAGTTGATATTCAATAAAGGCCCTAAGACATTAAACTGGGAAAAAAACAATCTCTTCAACAAGTGGTGCTGGCAAAATTGGATATCCATCTGCAAAAATTTGAAGCCAAGCCAAGTGTTGTCGAGTCAGAAAATATCAAATCTAAAACAATAAAGCTCATCCAAGAAAAAGTAGGAACAACAGTGGAAGTTTTAATACACAAGGTTAAAAGACTTCAAAATCTGTCCAACAAACCACAAACAACAGATATTAGATAAATGGGAACTATTAAGAATCAAACACTTTTTCTCATCCAAAGACTTTATTAATAGAATTAAAAGGCCACCTACAGAATGGGAAAAATTGTTTGGCAACCTTATGTCAGACTGACACCTGATCTCCATAATCTGTAAGGTACTACAAAATATCAATAAGAAAAAGATAAATCATCCAATTAAGCGATGGGCAAAGGAGATGGACAGACATTTCACTAAAGAGAAGATCCCGGCAGCCAAAAAATACATGCAGACATAATCATGATCATTAGCTATTAAAGAAATTCAAATCAAAACTACAATGAGATACTGTCTCACCCCAGCAAAGTTGGCCATGATCCAAAAAATGCAAAACAACAAATACTGGAGAGGATCTAGAGAAATTGGAACTCTCCTACACTGTTGGTGGGATTGCAAAATGTTGCAACCTCTTTGGAAAGCAGTCTGGTGCTTCCTTAAAAAGCTGGAAATAGATATACCATTTGACCCAGTAATTCCGCTGCTCAGAATATATCCTACAGAATCAATGTCATTCACACCAACAGATACATGCACACAAATGTTTATCGCATCACAGCCCACAATAGCAAAAAGAAAGAATCAACTCAAATGCCCAACAACAGAGGAATGGATAGGTAAAGTATGGTATATATACTCAATGGAACACTACGCAATGATAAAGAACAATGATGATTTTAGGAAATACCTCATAACCTGGTTTCAATTGGAGGGCATTATGTTGAGTGAAAGTAGTCAGCAACAAAAGGATAAATATTGTATGAGACCCCTATGATAAGAACTTAAAACCAGACTAATGTATAGAAGAAAAGACTCTGACAGCTGCAAGTGTGAGGGTAGGAAATAAAAGAGGGTGAAGTGGGGACGGTTTAGATTAGAGAGTTGATAGAAACTTGGTTGGGTGAAATATGGGACAGCACACATTGGAAAGAAGATCAATATTAACTGGAGTTCAACATAACATGATTACTCCTCCCATCTTAATCCAATATTACAAGGACAGAGTAGCTGAGGTGGGGGGCCATGGACTGCTTTCAGGGGAAATTGAGGCCAACTGACACAACTAGCATTTTTCTAAGAGAGATCTCTGAACCCCGCATTGGTGAGTGGCATCTGGGGTCTTAAAAGCTGCCAAGCAGCCGTCTGAGGGTACAGCAAATGGTCCTAACTAAGCACAAATGGATGATCACCAAGGACCAAAATGACAGAGAAGATAGAGAGACCCTCGTGCATGGGTGACTACATGAACTTGTGCTGGAAGAACTGGATGGTACCCAGCCACCACCAGTTATAGATGTGATGGAACTCATAAAGTTGAATCTCACTGGCAACACAAGAATAAAAAGGATTGCACCCTGAGATCTCCATAAAAAGACCACAACTGATTGTCCAAGGGCCTTGAGGTTCCACTGGGAGCATGACCCCTGGCCCTGATGCTGCCCCTGTCCATAAATCATAATGGAGGTCAACTCTTGGACAGGAATGGATTGGAGTTGGTCACACAGAGTTACCATATCATGTGTGCACTTTATGGTTCTATACATTTTTAGGATGTCATCCTGCTGACATCTTACTGGAGGAAGGGGAGTTGGTGGAGAGGAAGGGACAAGAGATTATTGGGAGGATAAGACATGTACGGAGTAGAGGAAGAGTGTGCTGTCACTGGGCAGGGAGAGCAGAGGGAGCTGCGTATAGGTGGGCATGTAATTTATATGGGGATGTACATTTTCGGTCAATCATAAAAAGAAAAAGAGTATCATATTCGATGAAAAGAAGAAGCCATTAAAAAGACAGGAGAAAAAAGAAAACATGAAAACAGATATCAGAAGAGGCCTGAAGCTTGCTCTTGAATGTTGAGTAGCTAAAGCAAAAGCAGAAAGTAGTGAAATAAAACAGCTGAACGAAGACTTCAAAGTGCTGCTTGTATTATAATGACACTTGCAAAGACCTGGAGATGGAAAAGCCAATGGGAAGAATATGCTTGGCATTTCTTAAGCTGAAAGAACTGAAGCAAAATTCCAGCCTCAAGCTGCAATATTGAAGCATTCCATGGGAAAAAAAAAGCCTAATTACAGGAAATATCACGAGAAGATGAAAGGAATGCACAGGGTCAATATACCAAGAACTGTTTCACATTCAACCATTTCAAAAGGTAGCATGTAATCAGAAACCAACGGTACTGAAAGATGAGGTCCAAGCTGCATTGAAGGCATTGATGAAAAACAAAGTTCCAAGAACTGAAAGAATAGCATTTGAGGTAGTTCAGCAAACAGATTCAACACTGAAGTGTTCATTGGTCATGCCAAGAAATTTGGATCATAGCTACCTGCCTCACTAACTAGTACAGATCCATATTTATGCCTATTCCCAAGAAAGGTGATCCAAATGAATGTGGAAATTACAAAGTGGTATATTCATATCACATGCAAGCGAAACTTCGATGAAGAAGATTCAAAAGCAGCTACAGCAGTATATCAACAAGGAACGGCCAGAAATTCAAGCCAGATTTCAGAGAGGATGCAAAACAAGGAATGCTGTTGCTTTTATTAGATGAATCCTGGTTGAAAACAGAGAATGCGAGAAAGATGTCTATTGTTGTATTTTATTGACTGTGTGGATCATAACAAATTACAGATAACATTGCAAATAATAGGGATTCCAGAAGACTTAATTATGCTCATACTGAGCCTGTGCATGGAGCAAGAGGCAGTTATTCCAAGAGAACAGGGTATAGTGCATGATTTAAAGTCAGGAAAGATGTATGTCATAGTTGTATTCTTTTACTGTACCTATTCGATCTGTATGCTTAGCAAACAGTCTGAGAACTTGGTCTATATGAAGAACAGGTCATCAGGATTAGAAGAAGACTCATTAACAACCTACACTATGCAGATGACACAACCTTGTTTGCTGAAATTGAAGAGGATTGGAAACACTGACAAAAAATAAAAGACCACAGTATGGATTACGGTGCAATATTAAAAAAAAAAAAAAAGCATACCTGGACCATTAAACAACATCATGATAAACAGAGAAAAAAAATTACGTTCTCAAGAATATCCTTTACTTGGATCCACAATTGACACCCATGGAAACAGTAGTTTAGAGACAAAAGAACATCTTGCACTGGGCAAATTGGCTGCAAAATGTCTCTTTAGTGTGCAAAAGTAAAGATATCACTTTCAAGACTAAGATGCACCTGACCCAAGCCATGGTGTTTTCAATCATCTCATGTTCACGCAAAAGTAGGCGATGAATAAGGAAGATCAAAGATGAATTGACACTTCTGAACTGTGGTGTTGGCAAAGAATATTGAATGTGCTATGAACTACCAAAAGAATGAACAAATCTGTCTTGGAAGAAGTACAGCAAGAAATTTCTTTAGAAGAAAGGATGATGAGACCATATCACACATAATTTGGATATGTTACCGGGAGGGATCAGTCCCTGGAGGACAAGTGGATGGTCAGTGAAAAAGATGAAGACTTTCAATGAGATGGACTGACAAAAGGGTTGCAAACAATAGGCTCAAGCATAACAACAATTGTGAGCATGGCTCAAGACATAGCAGTATGTTGCTCTGTTGTGCATAGGGCCACTGTGAGTCAGAACTGACTCAACAGCACCTAACAAAAACAGTATAGATGGAAGAACTCAACATTTAATAGCAACAAGTTATGATCACAAAGTTGCTAGAGCTATTTTTGCATACTAAAGAAGTGAAAAGAAAACTATAGACAATTTAGGAGAGAATGGGGGAAAGAAAATTCTATACAAGAAGCACAGACCAATTTTTGGTATATTTTTTGGTAAAAGGCAGGAAATACAAAGATTTCAGAAGAATCAATGTAAATGATCTGAAGGAGAGCCCTGAATACATGGTTGGGAAATAAATTTGACATTTCTGCCTGTTATTCAGTGTTGGCACAATTGTACAACAGAAATGTTTTTGATGGAAATAGTTTTACTTTCTATTCATTTTTTTTATACACGATACTCAACATGCAGTCAACAAGCCACCTTTAATGTGGTCCCATTTCTTAGGTTAATATAACAACAATGAGTCTTGTAAAAAGTCTTCTTTAAATGGCTCACTACAACTCCACACCTGTCCAAGAGTGGCTGGTTAAATTATGATGATGATAAAGGGCTAATGAAGTTCAGCAAAACCTACAAGTCTTCCTTTGAGCACTAGTTCCCCTTTGATTTGAAAATCTAATGAAAGAAAAATGCAGAGGATAACTTTGCTAATTAATCCATGAGGGAAGAATATCCTTTTAATTTATTCTGAGGGGACTAAAACCTCAGTGGAGCTCCCCTTCCTGTCCGTCATTTCCCTATGAAAACTAGGCCATAGATAAAATTTCCCTTCTGGAGGACATAAGGTATATTTAGGAACACAGAGACTCATGGAAAGGAATAAGTGCCTGTAGTCTTTGGCACAAGTAAGTTTAAGTTCACTGAAGTCTGGAAAGAAAGCATTCATTCCCTATGTTAAGGAAAAGAGACATTCTAAAGACTCAATTAATGAGGATTTGAGGAAGCTTCAATGTTGACTTAAAACTAAACGCAAGTCTGTCAGAAATTCCATCTCTAGAGTCTGGGCTGTGTAGATTTAAACTTACAAATAACAACCTGTTATTCAGACATGCTGTATTTCTTTTTATAGTTTGTTCTTATATTTTCCTTTTATAACAACCTTAGTCTTGGCTTTTTTTAGATTTGATTATGTTTCCAACTCTGATTCAAATATGATTACTTAAAAATAAACTACTCTCATATTCTTAATGCATGTACACAATCGTGGAAGATAGAGACAGACTACGCCTTAATCAAGGTCAGAACTTATGGAAGGTGAAAAAGAAACAAGACAATTTCAATGCAACATAATGGTTACAGTAGAGGACCACTAGAGGACAAAACAAACAAAACAAAACTCCGAAGTTGTGTGTGTGTGTGTGAAGGCAAGCATACGACCACAGCAGCAGTTGGAAGGGTTTCTGAAGAAGACAATGACAGAAATGAAACTCGAAGCCTGAGATTAAAAGGTAAAGAATAACAAATAAGAGGATCTTCCAAGAAGAGTTAGGATTCAAAAAATCAATTATCAGCAAGTTAGCAGAGTGAATTCATAACACTGCCTATAGCATGGCATTGAGACAGTAGCATATGCTGACGTTTGAATATGTTTGTCAGATATTCAGGACATGCATGAAAAATCTGGGCAATGAAGAATTGATGCCTTTGAATTATGGTGTTATGAAGAATTGAATATACCATAGATATGGAATAACTGAAAACTATCTGATGCAAGTTCACTAATACAATATGCAAATATATGAGATTAGGGACAAGAGCATGAATTTGGAATCATACCAATCTACAGAATGGCTAAAATAAAGTGTGTCCATCAGGTTTAAAATCACATACATAAAGCATACAATAAGGAAATATTGAAGAGGAAGCTTCAGTAGGTTGAAGATAAAACTGGCGCCTTCAAGGAGAAACAATAAGGAATTTCTGATGCAAAGACGGAGTCATGATGTAAGCCTGACGCTTTTTCATAGTTTTAGGACTTAGTATGTTGCTGATCCCCAGACACATTTTGTCAAGAATTTCATTTTACTTGGACCCACAGTTAACATCCATGGAAGCAGGTGTTAAGAAATCAGATGGCATATTGCATTGAGCAAAGTTGTTACAAAAGATCTCTTTAAAGCATCAAAAAGCAAATATGTTACCTTGGGAACTAAGATGTACCTGAACCAAGTCATGATATTGCCAGTCTCCTTGTATGCATGAAAAATCTGGGCAATGAATAAAGATGAGTGAAGAATTGATGACTTTGATTTATGGTGTTACGAAGGATTGAATATACCATAGACAGTCAGAAGAGTGATAGAATCTGTCTTGAAAGAAGTACAACATGAAAACTTCTTAGAAATAAGGATGGTGAGATTACATCTCACATACTTCAGACACATTATCAGAAGGAATCAGTCCCTGAAGAAGGGTATCATGCTTGGTAAAATGGATGGTCAGCCAAAAAACAGTAAGACCCTCAATGTACTAGGACTGCAGTGCTTTGTTTTGTTGTACACAATGTTGCTATGAGTTGGAACCCATTTAATGTCACCTAACAACAGCACTGTAATTGATAAACAGGGCAGATTGTTTCCATGTGTTATCACAGAAAGAAGTTACACAGCATGTGTATCTCCTTTAGGAGATACCACTTATATTGTTCTTTCAGAAAGCTTGGCTCTGAATGGACTGGTAAAGCTGACATTTAGCTACATACACTAGCTATATACATTCATGTATCAACTCATTTAACCATTGTAACAGTGCTGTTAAATAGACACTACGACTTCATATCTACAGAGTGAGATGTTAAGGCTCAGAGAGATAATTTACCTTGTAAAATATTACTCAAGTAATAAGAGATAAAAAGAATACTGTCTAAATTGAGCTCACTCTTTAAATTTTTATGTTATAAAATCAAAAACCCAAACCCATTGCCATCAAGTCAGTTCCAACTTACAATGACCCTACAGGACAGGATAAAACTGCTCTATAGGGTTTCCAAGGAGCTCCTGGTGGATTCAACTGCAGACCTTTTGGTTAGCAGCCACAGCTTTAACCATCATGCCACCAGGGTTTCCATTATGCTGCATGGCCTCCCAAATAAACAAAAATGATAAGAAGATATAGGCAAGACATTAATTATTCTGAATCTGGGCAAGTTTGTAATAAAAAATAATACCAACTGACCAAAATAATATTTATGTTTTCACTGCATTGATTTCCTTTTGTTAATTGTGTGTGTCCTCTTCCTTATTCATAGGTAGCTTCACAGCATATGGAGAATGGAAGTCTATCAACTGTGACTGAATTTATTTTCATTGGGTTCCCCCAGCTCCATGATGGTGGTCTCCTGCACTTCTTTCCATTACTTTTCATCTGCATCTTCATTGTTATTGGGAATTTAATGATTTTCTTTGCTGTGAGGATGGATATACGTCTCCATAATCCCATGTATAATTTCATCAGTATCTTCTCATTCCTTGAGATATGGTACACTACCACCATCATTCCTAAAATGCTCTCCAATCCGAGCAAAAGACCATCTCCTTCATTAGTTGTCTCTTGCAGATGTACTTCTTCCATTCACTTGGAAACACTGAAGGTGACTTGCTAACTATCATGGCAATTGACAGGTATATAGCTATCTGTAGGCCACTTCGCTACCCAACCATCATGACCCCCCACGTATGTGCTCAGTTTTCTGTAGGCTCTTATGTCTTTGGTTTCCTCATCCTTCTACCTGAGATTGTGTGGATTTCAACCTTACCATTCTGTGGTCCCAGTCAAATTCAACAGATCTTCTGTGACTTCACCCCTTTATTGAATTTGGCCTGTACAGATGCTTCTGTGACCCTGATGCAAGATGTAATTCATGCTCTTGCCATTCTAGTAACAGCTCTAATTGTTTCTCTTTCTTACATCAGAATTATTGTTGTGATTTTGGCCATCCCTTCATCTGAGGGCCGCAAAAAGGCCTTTTCCACCTGTGTTGCCCACATTGCTGTCTTCTTGCTCTTTTTTGGCAGTGTAGGCCTCATGTATCTTAGACTTTCTGCGACTTATACACCCGTCTGGAACACGACTATTGCTCTGACATTCTCTTGCTCCCTTTTTCAATCCCATTATATATAGCCTAAGAAATAGGATATGAAAGAAGCTATTAAGAAGCTCCTTTGTTCTCAAAAGGTGTTTAATATATCTGAGAGGTAACTTAAGTTGCCTCTCCGACTCGACGGCACTTGGCTTGGCTAACTTAAGTTGCAGGTCTCTATGTGAATGGTATTCCTTCCCAACAAATTGATCTCAAAAATGATGAAATTTAAAACATTTATGCAATTAGCTCAGTTTTCATAGATGTGAGCTGGTGAAGCCATTCTTATCACTGTCAAGTCAACTGTAACTTACAATGAACCCATACTACACAGTAGAATTGCCCCATAGAGTTTCCAAGGAATGCCTGTTAGATTCAAACTGTCAAACTTTTGTTTAGTGGCCATATAGTTTAGCCTCTGAATCACCAGGGTTTCTGAGCTGGTTGACAGTGGCAAAGAGAGTCCTCTGCAGATATGACCAAAAAAAAAAAAAAATTCCTCTCTCACTTTCTAGGTACTGGGTAATATTTTCATTTCTATGTTTAGTTTTAATTACCTCTTTTATTTCAAAATGGATCATTAGTTAAATAGCAAAACTTACATATATTACCTTGACTATTCAGCTTCTTTCCCACTTTTGATATTTAAGATGTCTTTGTAATACCATTAATGTCCTTACAAAGTCTACATGGTACAGTCAAAGTGCATGTTAATTTTCCATAATACTAGTGACTTGTCAAAAACCATTCATCATGATACTAGATAAAGAGAGGCATGGCTTCTGACCCCCAGAGTGCAGACTTTATTTCTCTGTGCTTTTTCCTTGGTGATTTAAAACTTAAAATTGTGTACTAAGGATTATTCTTGAATCTATACAGTTTATAACCATCAGTTTGGTGTTGTATAATGTTTTACTGATTGAAAATGCTAAACTATTTCTCTATTTTGAAGTATTATATCGTGTTCAGTCTGGCACTAGAATAATACATTTGACAATAGCAATTTTCTTGAATAAAATCTTGTCTTATTTTTAATTTTTTTCTTCAAAATTCATTCCAAGAAGCTGTCTTAAGATAAAATATGCATATATGTTTAGAATTCTGTGGAAATATTGTTTTGTTAAAAGGTTGTACCAACAATGTATCCATGTAATATTTTCAGTACAACTTAAGTCACATGGATTTACATATAGATTAGGTAAAGAAATCTGATTATTCTGTGGAGTATATGAACTCTGTGACTGCTAAATTGAAATTATCGAACTGCTGTAGTAGGGTGCTGTCATAAATGAAGCTATTAGTCCTTGTTACTTCCTTCCCTGTAACAGAAATATATAGCCGCAATCTTCCAATGAAAGGAATCTTGGCAGATGGAGTATACATTCTTGATCCTGGGCTTCGGATTGGTCATTTTTCTTTCTTTGGCTGCTGAGATGTAAGGTGTACATTACTGAGATTGAACATGGTCTTTTGTAGTTGAGTTTGCCTTCTTATACTCTGGTGATCCACCATGAAAGTAAACACAGCCCAGATAACTACTCCTCTATAAGCCTTGCCCACATAATGAGGCAATGGTTCAGAGAATGACAGACATGTGGAGCTGACCCAACCCCAGCCTTTGGCTTGAACTGGTGTGCCAGAATCTAAAAACCAGAACTCAGAGCCTGAAGCTCTTCCTAACTCGGGTGGGTTGCAGCAGACTCACAGATTCATAAGCATGAGAATAAATGATGATTGCTTTAATGGTCATAGGTGTAACACTTGATTCTTTACTGCATTCTGCTGGGTTAGGATATCCTCTAGTACTGTACCATTCTGAAACTGCAGAAATGTATTAGCTAGAGGTTATTATCAGACTCTTAAGATATTACGTTAGGTTGTTGTGTTTGTAGAATTATTTTCAAATGTAATTCTAGCGTTTCCAGAGTGATGACTTGCATCAAATGTATAGTGTTTAAATCATGTTCTCTGCTTGATATATAAAGAATTTTTACACGTTAAAATAATCTGAGACATTTCAGGAAAAAGAAAACGAGCTGAAGATTTGATACTAAATGGTGAATGGTGTAGGAGGGATATAAGATACTCATTCTTTGGAAGTTGTATTCTCCTTTCTACACTGCTTATTTCACTAGTCTTGTGTCTTGCATTCAAATTGTGCTTGAAAGTGAAGTTTAGCATTAAAAATATTTTAAAGTAAAATAAAATCTAAATTCAAAAGTTCTTCAAAACATAAGAATACAAGAAATGTACAAAACAGATTGAAGAATTGTAGGCTATGTTATCTTTATATATATGTATACATTTGTTTATCTTTGTACATGAGCAAGACATTTTGAGTTAACCCAAGTATGCTGCAAAATTAAAATGCATTTATATGATACTCAGTGTGTCGCATCCGGCACACCAGTGACCAACACTGGGAAAAACCCATATCCAAGGGGAACAGGAAAGGGGATGAGAAAAAATTCACTCACATCACACAAGATAAAGTGGAAGCCAGGCGGAACCAAGGTCTCTGATGGAGAGCAATGGCCACCGTTCCTCAATGGGAAACTTTATTCATAGGGTTACAATCAGGAGGAGGTTGGCAGGGCAGTCTATTTTGCCAAAAGCAGTTACAGTGGTATTGGGGTATCTCATGATTGGCTGATCCATACATGGAAGTATCAGCAAGGCACAAGGTAAGGGAAAGAGGCAAAGGTCAGGCTTTCTCAGAGGCTGTATCATAGTCAAGAAATGCTTAAACATTTGTGCAGAGGTATCAGCAAGGTGAGGGAGTCAGACAAAGGTCAGGGTCTCCCGGAGGTTTTACCATGCCTGAAAAAAGCCTAAATGTACACCAATAAGACAACAGGTGGGACAGCACATTCCTAGCAGCCCACAGCATAGTGCCTAGAAATTGATGTGTCAATCAAATTAACATGCCTTTGTTTGAAAGCATAATATGGTAATCTGACCCTAAAAAATTCCAGTAAATTTCCATTAGTCCTTACACTGTGCCAAGCTAGATTTGGACTCCGCTCATGTGCAGTGCTAGATGTAACCATTAATCAACCTTACTAGAAAATGCAGAGGGGTGGAGTCAAGTGGCAGACTAAACGCACATCTCCATGAATCCCTCTGGAAACCAAGACCTGATATGCTAGTTAAGTGGAGCCTTCTGGACACCTAGTGAGCCCTTGAAAGTGGCATAGGGCTGTTAATTTGGACTTCATACCAATGCAACATTTCCTCTTTTTCACTGACCCCACTCTCCATGAGCACAGGCTTGCACAGACCGAAGGTAACTCACCATTTCCATTTCTTTTTTCTCTGTCTTAGCCAGCAGGCTGAACTGGGACTTGACTAGCTGCTGGTCTCAGACTCACTGCTGGTGGGAATGGCAAGCATAATTGCTAGGGTCTGAGAGCCTGGCTTTGGACTGTATACACCTTGAATCATCTGGCCTGTCGGGAAAAGGAGAAGCCCAGGCAGAGGTCCCGGCCGGATTTGGTTCTCAGGCTGGGAGATGGCTCCTGCAATAGGGAGAGCGCTTTTGTAGCAGGGAGGCAGCGTTTTGCACAGTGTTGCCTGGGGCTGGGGTCCAGGGGTGGAGGCTGTGGCCTCTGTATTTCGGCACTCCTGGCCTCTCTTTGTTCTGGGAGCCTGGCCCTGGCTGGCTGGCAAGCTTATGCGGGATGCCATCTTGTTTTACTGGGAGGCGGGGTCATCCATATGGAAGCCTCAGCTGGACTTAATTCCTCAGCTAGGAGGCAGTTCATACCCAGAAGAGACTGCTTTTCTAACAGAAAAACAGAGTTCTACACAGTATTGCCTACAGCCGGGGCCCGATAGCAGAGGCCAGCAGGTCAGTAGTCTTTCTATATTTTGAGCTAGTTTATAACATCTGGTGCTCAATGTAGAGGTGTTTACTTTGCCAGCTGGGAAGAGGGATATATACACCTGGAAACGTGATTGACTTTGGAAGTTGCAAAGTACTTTTTACTTCTCATCTCAAGACTGCCTAGAGGAACAACTGTGGTACATCTTCACAGTATCTCTCCCAGTCTCTGTTCACCCACATGAAGCCCAAAAAGCAGCAAACATTGGAGAGGACGGTAACCTGGAGGTCACCAATGGCATCAGAAGGCCCCCCCCAAAAAACCATCTCAGAATGTCCCAGACGAAGAAGCTTTTCTGAAACTATCAGAAGGTGAATACAAAAGGATTATATACAGAAACTTACTAGACCTTATACAAAATTGAGCTGAGCAAAATGAAAAATTAAGCAAGCGGTTTGATCTGATGGAACATCAGTACTCTGAAATCCAGCAGATCAAGAACAACATCAAAGACATAGAAACTTCAACTGAAAGCCAAGAAAACAGAATGGAACAAATGGAAAAGAGAATTTTTGATGTGGAAGACAGAGTCACTGACTCCAGCATCTATGAGGAGAAATCAAAAAAAAGAAATGAAGAAGGATTAAGAAGAACGTGGGACTCTGTTAAGAAGAGCAATCTATGATGATTGGAGTTCCTGAACAGGGCGAGACATCTGAGAACACAGAGTACCGTGGCTGAGCTGCTGACAGAAAACTTCCCAGAAATTATGAAAGAAAAGAATATAGATATCCAAGATATGTGTTGAATACCACTTAATATAGATCTCAATAGAAAGACTCCAAGACATATTCTAATCAAGCTCGACAAAATGAAACATAAGCAGAAACTCTTAAAGGCAACAAGACTCAAAGCAAAGCTAACATTCTGAGGGAAACCCTGTAGGCTTTCATCAGATTTATCTGCAGAAACGATGCTGGCACGGAGACAGTGGCATGACACATTCAAAGCCTTAAAGGAGAAGAACTTCCAATCAAGAATTATATATCCTGCAAAACTATTTTTCAAATATCAAAATGAAATTAAGACATTCCTAGATAAACAGAAACTCAGAGGCTTAGTAAAAACCAAACTAAAGCTACAAGAATACTGAAAGAATCTCTTGGCTTGGAAGAACAAAACCACTAACTTTGTATTTTAGAAGGACACATTATCCAGAATCCTACTCAGTTAGGGAAGGCTCCAAACACAATCAAAGCTATAATAGTGAAAGAAATGATCTAGTGATCCTGTCATGTAAACTGTGATACCATCATATTAAAAACAGGGGTGTACTGCAGTTGTTATAGTCCTTCCAGATGGAGAAGAAGTTGACAAGACTGGTAGCAATCAAAATTGGTGTTATATATAGTTTATTAAACAGGATCATAAGGGCAGCCACAAAGCACAATAAAGAAGCAACATACCATATCAAGAAATGTAATACAGGAGTCTCAAAAACCACAAAATCAACCCTGAAAAAGGTGAAGAATCAACTCGTAAAGAAGGTCACAGAACAGATTAATAAGAACAACAGAGAAAACATCAACTCAAAAATAAACATATCACAATGGCAGCACTGAACACATACCTATCAATAATTACATTGAATGTGAATGGTCTGAATGCTCCAGTAAAGAGACATAGAGTGACATCTTAGATCAAAAGACATGACTCATCTATAGGTTGCCTACAAGAAACACACCTTAGATCTAAAGATATGAACAAACTGAAAATCAAAGGATGGAAGAATATATATCAAGCTAACAATGAACAAAGAAGAGTAGGCGTGGCAATCCTTATCTCAGATAAAATTGATTTTAATGTAAAATCCACCATTGTGGACAAGGATGGACACTATTTATTACTGAAAAGTTCAATACACAAGCAGGAATTAACAATGTTAAATATTTATGCACCTAATATTAGAGCACCTAAATATGGCAAAGAAACACTGACTACACTCAAAAAGGAGATAGATCACTCCACAATAATAGTAGGAGACTTTAACACTCCAGTCTCAATATTGGACAGATCATCTAGAAAAAAGATCAATAAAGACACAGAAGACCTTATTGCCACAATTAACCATCTAGACCTCATTGGCATATGCAGAACTTTCTGTCCATCAGTGGACAACTACACCTTCTTCTCCAGTGCACATGGAACATTCTCCAGAATAGACCATGTTTTAGGACATAGAGCAATTCTCAACAAAATCCATACCACTGAATTAATGCAAAGTGTCATCTCAGATTGTAAAGCCATAAAAGTCAAAATCAATAGCAGAAAAAACATAGATAGAAAGTGGAACTCTTGGAAACTAAACAACATCTTGCTCAAAAACCCATGGGTTATAGAAGAAATCAAGGATGAAATAAAGAAATCTGTAGATTCCTGGGAGAATGAAAACACTTCCTACAAGAACCTATGGAACAGCCAAAGCAGTACTCAGAGGTCAGTTTATCACCATAAATACCACACATCTGGAAGGAAGAAAGAAACGAAGTCAAAGAATTGACACTACAGCTTGAACAAGACTTCAGTAATAGAATTAAAAGGCCACCTACAGAATGGGAAAAAATATTTGGCAACTCTATGTCAGACCGACGCCTGATCTCCATTGTCTATAAGGTACTACGAAGTATCAGTAACAATAATAAAAAGATAAATCATCCAATTAAGTGATGGGCAAAGGAGATGGACAGACATTTCTCTAAAGAGACCCAGGCAACCAAAAAACACATGCAGACATGTTCATGATCATTAGCTATTAAAGAAATTCAAATCAAAACAACAATGAGATACCATCTTACCCCAACAAGGTTGGCCAAGATCCAAAAAACACAAAACATTAAATATTGAAGAGGCTGTGGAGAGATTGGAACTCTCCTACACTGTTGGTGGCATTGCAAAATGATGCAACCTCTTTGGAAAGCAATCTCATGCTATGTTAAAATAATGGATATAGATACACTATTTGACCCAGTAATTCCACTGCTTGGAATATATCCTACGGAATCAAGGCCATTCACACCAACTGATACATACACACGAATGTTCATTGCAGCACAGTTCACAATAGTAAAATGATGGAATCAACCCAGAGGCCCAATAACAGAAGAATGGATAGGTAAACTATAGTATATATACTCAATGAAACACCATGCAGTGATAAAGAACAACGATGACAGCAGGAAACATCCCTCAACCTGGTTTCAAGTGGAGGACATTATGTTGAGTGAAAGCAGTCAGCACAGAAGGACAAATACTGTATGAGATCCCTACAATAACAACTTAAAAGCAGACTCATGCATAACAGAAAAGACTCTTTGATGGCTGCGGGGGTGGGGAGAGCAGGAGGGCAAGGGGGGAGGGTTTAGATAGTTGTTAAAAATTTTGTTGGGTGAAATTGGTGACAGCACACATTAGTAAGATCAATGTTAACGGGGCTTCAACACAACTTGTGTACTCCTCTCATCCTAACCCAATGTAGCAAGAACAGGGTAGCTGGGGCTGGGGGCCAGGGACTGTGCTCTCAGCGAAAATTGAGGCCAATTGACACAATTAGCATTTTGCTAATGAGGTCTCTCCGCACCCCATATTGGTGAGTGGCGTCTGGGGTCTTAAAAGCTGCCAAGCTGCCATCTGAGGAACAGCAAGTTGTCCCAACTCAGCAGGAATGGATGATCACCAAGGCGCATAATGACATGGTGGAAAGAACCCAGAAGACAGAGAGACCCACGTGAGTGGGTGTCTATATCGACTTGTGACCCGAAGAACCAGATGGTGCCCGGCTACCACCAGTGATAGCCACAATGGAGCTCCCAAAGTTGAGTCTCACTGGCAACACAGTATAAATAGGGGTGCACCCTGAGATCTCCACTAAAAGACCTCAACTGATGGTCCAAGGCCCTCACAGCTCTCTTGGGAGTGGGGCCCCTGGTCCTGATGCTGCCCCTGTCCATAAATCATAATGAAGGTCACAGAGTGACCATATTGTGTAGATACTTTATGGTTTTAGGCTTCTATCAGAGGTTATCCTGTTGACGTCATACTGGAGGAAGGGGAATGGGTGGAGCAGAGAAGATAGGAGACTGTTGGGAAGATAACATATATATCGAGCAGGGAGGAAGAGTGCGCTGTTACGGTGCAGGGAGAGCAGTGGAAGCTGCTTGTAGGTCAGCATGCAAGTTTATATGGGAATGTACATTTTCATTCAATCATAATAAAAAAATGCAAAAAAGAAAATGCAGCAACAGAAGGAACAAATCAGAAGGAGTATCGCCACCTAAAGCCTATGCTGACGTGAGGAGTCCAATAAGAACCACGTAACTTCCTATTTCCTGGCTGTCTTCTAGAATTTTCTTCCTCAATATGGCTGTGTGGCTGTCACCTTACTTTCCATATCACGTATAAGTCTAGCTTCCACATAGGTTGGCTCAGGGAGCCAGATCCAAGGACCGTCCTCCTGGTCCCTTGCTCTGTGACTTGAGGTAAAATTTCTTTCTCCTTCTCAGACTGGTGTCCAGATAATTGGCAAGTCTGAGTATTCCAGACAAGTATCCATCTTCTAGGGTTAACAAAATGACTTCTTCCTGCATGTTTACTTATTTCCAGGGTTAAAAAAGTTTTCTTTCAAAATGCCTTTAAAGCAAAAAGAAAATACAAAAAATTCTAGTTAGGAATTAGCAAATGATATGGGCAAATAAGTTATAGGAAGAAAAACCCCCAAACCAATACTCGTAATTATGGAAAGAAATACTTTAGTGATACTGAATATTAGTAGGAATTTGGAGATAAATGTACATTCATAGCTGGAATGTAACCTGGTGTAGCCACTCACAGAAAACTCTGGTAGAAATTAAGTTGAGCTCAAATGTACCCTCTGTCCTAGCAATACAGATTTTAGGATTGTCTTCCAAACTTATTTTCACATGTTGGTAAGTTGACACCAGTGAAGTTATTGTTTGGAGTATTGGGTGGTGGGAAGCATCTGGGGCCCTGTTGCATAGAAAGATATTTAAAATATATTGAATAGATATTTCAAACGATGGTACAGCTGTTAGATATTATGAACTGAATGAATATAAAGTTTATAAATAATTCTTCATTTATTATTATCAGTAAAAATTTCAGCAATGCAGTGAAATCAACTCAGTAGAACTCATGAAAATTAAAAATACAAGTACAAAACTAAAAAATGCATACTTCATAAGAACATATACAATAGAAAAAGATTTGCATAAAATAAAATGGTTGCGTATAGAGAAAAAAATAGGAAGAGGTATGAAAATAAAAGGTAATAAATAAAAATAAATTTTAAATACAAACTATGCGTATAAAAATGAGTTTTAATTGTTAAAAAAGATGTCATATAATCAGTGTTCCAAAATTTGCTTTCTGAGTTGTGTTGTTTCCGTACTAAAAGGCTGCAATATAATAAACTGTGTTATAGTTGTGCTTTATTCTGTAGAGTCACCATGAGCTGGAATTGACTCGATGGTAGAAGTTTCTTTGGGAGGTGAGGAGGGTTATGCTGAAAATTTAGTTTTGTTTTTTTATTAATTACATTTGTAAATAAGGGCACGGTTAAAATCTACATATGTTTGCACAGTGTTATATTGTTGTTAGATCAATTCCTAGAAATATAAGTGCAGCATAAATCAGTATTCAAGTGTACAAACTAAGTAGATAACATCAACTCACCACTCCAAATGGTATAAAAATTGATACATCCAGAAAATTTAATTGAGAGTGCCTATTATCCCAACCTAATGAGGCAACTCAAACAGATTATCTCAATCAAATTAGGTAAAAAACAAACTGATTTAAATTTTCAGGTATTTGAAAATCACCAGAATCAATTGTCTTGTATATGCTCAATAGCCAGTTGTAGCTCTATTTTGTTGTTAATTACTTGATTATTATATATTGCCAATATTTCTATTGAGCTCTTTGTTTTGTAAATTTTAATGAATTGAAAAATAGCTATTTCGTTACAGTTATAAGGTTCAATAAAATGTAGAAATATGCATAAGATGTATTATAATCTATGAAACTATGGATCTGTTTCAATAAATCTAAAATGATTGCTAATATGGAAACTTTCTAGCCAGGCCTTTTAATACTACTTGGAAGGCTACTATTACTTGATTTTGTAGTTGATGATGGAGAATTAAAGTGTAATCTTGAATCTACAATGAAATACCACAATATAACTAACTAAGGTATTTTATAGAGTCTCATTAAATACAGTGCTTAACATTATGTAGACCTATATATTCTGCTTAAAATTTCTGAGAAATGTTTTCAGCTGGAAAAGAATACAGCATATACTATATGCTAAACTGTCAATCCAAAATCGATACTCAAACTTCTAATTCTCTGCCTACTTCTACTAAAGGGGTTATCACCGGAGTTGTGGGCAGAAATTTGCTAAGTTTCTGAATGAGTTTTGTCAATTTACTGCCTTGAATGTGAATATAAGGCCTGTAGTTTAGAAACCCATTTTGCAAACATAAAAAAAATGCTAGGAGGATCACCTTATCCACAGACTGAAATACAGAGAGATTAGTACACAGGATATAGATTTTCTATTACCTGAAGCTCAAGGACTCTTGGTGGCACAGAGGTTAAGTATTCAACTAATAACTCAAGGGTCAACGGGTCAAACCCGTCAGCTGCTTGTTAGGAGACAGATGTGGCAGTCTGCTTCCATAAAGTTTTATAGCCTTGAAAACCTTATGGGGCTGTTGTACTACAGTCTATAGGGTCACTACCAGTTGGAATTAACTTGAAGATCGTATCACTCCTAAAACAAGTATCATTCCTGATACAAGTATGAATTATTTTAATTATGTCGTTAAAGTCAATAATCAGTTACGTATGCTGCGCTACAGTGTCTGGCATTATGTTGAAATAGTCAATGTGAATATGAGAGTTTAAAGAAAATATGTTCCTATCTATCAATTTCCAGGTAAGCTAGTGATCACAGAAAATATGTATTTTTCTAGATAAAACTCAGATTTTGTTTTTTGACAGTCATCTTTGTTAATAGGAATTAAAACCTTTTAGGAAGAGGTTTTTTTTTCTTTTAATTTAGGGCAGAAGAAATTCAAGAAGGAAGTGTACTTTCTTGTGGTTTAAAAGCAACAGTGATTTCAAAAGATTCTGAAATAAAATTGTTTTTAAATTATAATAAAAAGTATGCAGCCAATTAAAAATAAACGTAAAAACTGTGTATTCATTCTGAAAGTCCATTGACATGAAGTCAATTCCAACTCTTTGCAGACTTATAAGACAGAGTATGTCTGTCACATAGGATTTCAATGGCTAAATCTCTGCAGAAGCAGGCTGCTCTATCTTTCTACCATAGAGTAGGTACAGAGTTTGAACCACCTACTTTTTGGTTAGCATGCAGGTACTTAACCACTGTGCAACCAAGAATCCTTATGTATCTGTAGCGACACTCAAAGCATAAAGCCACTCAATTCAAAACCTTCTCTCTGGCTCTGAAAATAACATTTTATTTGGATTGATTGAGGAAAAAAAATCATATGTTGATTATATGAAAGTTCAAGAGACGAGTAGAAGTCTATCCAAATCCATCCATTTACTATAACAATTAGTACGTATTATCTTGAGATATTTTTAATACCAGTAGAGACACTTATTTATGTCATATTATAAAAGCATTTTAAGGCCTTTCATATACAACTGCATCTTCATTTCTATATCATCCAATAAGAGCTGAAGTGAAATCAGCACTTTGCAGAGACCCTTGAGTAATTCAAGTAACATCCACCTATATATTAATAATAATAATAAGGAAGATTGTAACAAAACTCTTCAAATAATGGAAACTTTGACAAGAAATTGCAACAGAGGCTCTGGAATCAATCGGACTTTTAGTGTTCAAATCTTGCACAACTACTTTCTAGCTGTGTGACCCTGAGCAGCTTACTTAGCCTCTCTATGCCACAGTCCTTGTCAAGATGAAATGAGTTAATATATTTAGTATAGTTCCTAGCCCTGTAGTAAATGCTGAATAAACATTGCCTTTTGCTGTTGTTGTTACTTGCTGTAGAACCAACTTCAACTCATGGCAAACTTATGCAGCTAATGTGCCAATCTATTTCACTGAGGGTCTTCCATACTCTGTCTGGGCCTCTACTTCACCAAATATGATGTCTTACTATGCCAACTGATATCGTCTGACAATGTGTCAAAAGCAGGAGTCAGACAATGTTTTGTTATGATCCTTAAAGTCTTCATTACCAGACCCTCCTGGCTCCTATTGCATTGCTTTCTCCACTGTTTTAATGGATTTTCTTCTCAAATCCCAGAATTTACAGAAATGCTCCTATTTCTCCTTCATACTTCCTCCACACACAGGAAAAAGACTAACATGAAGAATGTGGAAGAATTCTTGCCTATACATAACTGCTGCTTTGTATAACTAATGTGATTAAAAAAAAATACAGCAACTCAACCACTTCTATTACCTTGTGAATAATTTAATATAAAAAACCCTTTATTAGAAGATAGCTTGAGAGGAAATGGGAAGACTCGATCACTAAAATGAAGAATGAGAACAGGTTGTCATATTCTAATTTTGTTAGACAGCATGTGTTACTTCAGAGATAGCTCAGAAGAGTAGAGGAAGAAAACATATCCCCCACTGGCACAAGAACAAAGTATTCTTGCTTTTCCATCTCTTTTTCTTATCTGCACAGGAATGACAGCTCCAGGAATCAGGACTGAATCTTCACTCCACTATTTCTAAGCCTATGATCTTAATCAAATCATATTTTTAGACTTACTCAATTTTTAGTGAAGCCTTTTCTGAATTCATAAGGAAGAACTATCTACTTTCTTCAAGCACTTTGTTATTTTATCTGTTAGGGAGCATGCCATCTCCTATTTTGATATGCATCAATTTGCATTTTCAAAGTTAGTGGATATTTTCAAAGAAAAGGAATTGTATCACACTCATGTTTTATAATCAGAAATGTTAATGACTAAATAAAAACATGGAAACAATTCTGATAAAAGTGGCATAAAAAGCTATTAATTTGCTTTAGCCTCTGGCAGACTACATTGCCTCAGTTATTTCTCTTTCTGGAAAGATCTCTTCAAGAGATGCACACAGAAAGACAAAACTGGAGGAAACCACACATTTTTAGGTAAAACACTGGCACCAAACTTCAGTGTGGGAGTAGTAGGTGCGCTATGTGGAAGGCCAATTATTTTTTTCTAAGATAGGCTGAATGGCTTAGAAACAAAGCAGGATACAAGCCCAGCTCCCCCTCTCCATTATTTCTCTGATATCCTCCCTTTTACTGAATCGATTTTGGACCTCTCTAATGTTTTTTTAAGATGTCATTTTGATGACTAAGGTGTGCCTGACCTAAACCTTGATCTTATCAATAACCTTAGGTGCATGTGAAAGTTACACAAAGAAAAAGGAAGACAGAAGCATTTATGCATTCGAACTGTGGTATTTGTGAAGAATATTGACTATATTGGGAAATACCAGAAGAACGAGCAAACTAGTCTCAGAAGATACATAACCAGAATGCTCCTGCAATAATTCAGGTTGTATGTCAGCTTGCCTGGGACATGGTTCTCAGTGGTCTGGCCGTAGCAATGGAGTTTGACAGTCATATGATGATGTGATCACTTCCATAATAAGATTTGATATAATGTGATCACTTCCAGTGTCTGCTGGGAGTAGCCAATCAGTTGAAAAAGCATTTGTTTGGGGATATGCCCAGTATCCAATATAGTTGGACGTTCTTTCACTTAGTATGCATCCTGAAGCTGGCTTCTGCTTATCTGACGTCCAGTTCTTGGGACTTGAGCTAGCAGCTTACCTGTCACCTTGCCTGCCAATCCTGGAATTTGTCAATCTTCTCAGCCTATGAATAAGAACCCTGCTCTCTGATCTGCTAATCTTGAATCACTAGCCCCTGTGGGTATATGAATCAGAGGAAGCCTCCAGCTTGACCCACAGACTTAGGACAGTCCATTCTCTACAACCTTGTGTTTCATTTCTTTGATATAAGTCTTTCCATATAGTCATACACTTTACTGATTTTGCATTTCTGGAGAACCCAGCCTAAGATTGTCCCTTAGAAGAAATGATGGCAATACTTCATCATGCTTACTTTGGACATGTCATGAGGAAAGCTGAATCACTAGAAGAAGATCTCATGTTAGGTAAGGTAGAGGGTCAGTGAAGTCAAGGGAAACCCTCAATGACGTATATTGACGTAATAGACACAACCATGGACGCAAACATGTCAACAACCAAAAAGATGGTTCAGGACTTGGCAATGTGTCATTCTGTTATAAGTAGGGTCACCATGACTAGGAGCTGATTCAGCAGCAACTAACAACAGTGAGTGAATCAATAGCCCTAAAGTCTGAGTCTTGGAAACCCTAGTGGTGTAGTGGGTTTAATGCTATGCTTGCTAACTATAAGGTCAGCGGTTCAAATCCATCAGGCACTCCTTGGAAACTCTATGGGGCAGCTCTGCTCTGACCTCTAGGGTCACTATGAGTCAGACCTGATGTGATGGCAGTGGTGGGGTAAAGTCTGAGTCTTAGATTTTTAACATCTGAGTCATTAAAAAGCCAGTCCACTCACAAGTACTACAGAAAAGAAAAAGAGTTCTATTCGTCTCAGTGCCCGGAGCTCCCAGACTATCTCATTTGTCTTCAAGTATAGTTCCTTGGGATTTGGGCTCTTTTACTAACCAGCCTGAACTCTTTTCCCTAATGAAGCCGTTATGCAGATGGTTGTTTTCTTACTTATTTTGAGTCTATTGAGTCAGATTCCCAAGGGAATCTGTCTTCCCATTACAGTTATACTCAGGGAGAGAGAAAGAGATTAGTAATAATTAAAAAAAATATTCTACAGGGAGAGTCAGGTTTATATACTGTTAAGTGATAAAGAATGTATAGTTTAGACAAAGGACTCATGGAAGAAACAAAACAGAATAGCAAAGTATGTCTTTAGTAGCTCTATCTGGTTGATTTTATCAGGGTAGGCAAAAATGGTCTTTAACCTGCTTGTTCCAACTCTTGAACCCCACAGCAGCAAGGTCAGTGAATTAACTGTCCTGTTGGAATGTAATATATTCAGATAAAGAACAACCTACTTTTATAATAATAGACAACCCCAGGGCATATGGAGATACTGTGAGTAGCTATTTGGAAGCTTTTAAACAAGAAGGGGTTAGAAAAGCATGGTATAAGGCAAGTTAGCATGAAGTGTGAAGGTTTTGATTATTAAATTTCCCGGGAAATGGTCAGATGCAAACACAGCTAAAACTCAAGTGATTGCTTTAAAATGACACATATGTTTTGTAAATAGACTTCTGAGATCTTTTCACAGTTAGTGTTCCAAGATACAGACCTGATATTTGAGTTGGTTGTCACACATTTCGTGTCAGTGACATTTGCACTAGACTTATCATTGCTGAATTTTGGATGAAGACAGTATAATGTTCAATAAATAAAACTGTTTTTGTTTTGTTTTGTTTTGGGGGGAGGGTTGAGGAGCTAGTATAGCCTCTTGTTTCAGATCTTATCTATCTTTTCTTTAGCTTGACCATGTCTCTTTAGGGGATTAGAGAATCAGGCCTAAGCCTGCTCAGAAAGCAGCTTCTTGAACCAGGAACCTGATTTAACTTGTAAACTGTTATCCTGAGTGTCACAGTTAGAAGATGTGCTGACTAATGTTACAGATATCAGTCTTACAGGGATAATGATGTATGTACATGAAAAAGCCAAGAACACTAAAAAGTACTTGAAAAGAGAGTGAATATGTAAGAGAGCACAAGTGTGGTATACAGTGAAATAGGTGATACTGGTTTTCAGTTATTTCACAACTAGAGAAAATACATATGAAACTTGATGAGAAAAAAAGAGACAAAAGAAGGGAGGCAAGAGGAGGATATTTTAGGCAGAAGAGATTCTCTTTAGAAATGTTCAGAAACCAGAAAATGGAAGAGATGTTTTCATAATCGTAACAGATTTGCTGTATAGGAATGGTAATTAACAGATCACCATAGCAACTGGAGACAGAACTTTTTTCTGCAAAAATAACACAACATGAATTTCTGTAGATGATGCTAATTGCTGCATGTAGGAGAAGTTTAATAAGTTTGAATTAGGTAATTAATGAACAACTATAGGGGCGCACGTACAACAATAGTTGCCACCTAGTTGAACCCAACTTATAGCAACAAGATAGAACAGAATAGAACCGTGCCAAAGGATTTCCAAGGAGGGACTCTTGGATTCAAACTGCCAGCCCTTTCGTTAGCAGCCAAACACCTAAGCAGCTAGTATAAATAAGAAGCTATTAACAAAATGTTATTTCCTAAGACATGTTCAAAACAAGATAACCATCAATGGCAGACAATCAGATAAGTTTATTATACTCTGTGTTGGTGATTACTAAAGAGTTGTCCCATAGGGTTAGAGATTTGTTTCCTTTTCGTAGAGGTGAAATTTGGAGGAAGAGAATGGTGACAATGTAAAACATGTATATAAGTATGGAAAGGAAGTCACATGAGGAAATCAGCTTGAAAGAATGGAAGCCTCAGAAAAGTGAGACAGGAAGCAGAGATGTTTTTTAAATCTATTGTAATAGGAGAACATTTTGGCAAGACATAAAATTAAGATGAAGATAGTGTAAATAGAAATGTATTAGTGATACAGCAAAGGAACTCTGTGGTGCAACAACTAAGCACTCAGCTGATAGCCAAAATGTTGGCAATTTGAATCTACCCATTGCTTCTGAAGAAGAACTGTTGATCTATTTCTTTAATGATTACAGCCTAGGAAGCCCTATGAAACAGTTCACAAGGGATTACTATGAGTCAAAAATCAGTTCAACAGCACATAACAACAGCAACAAAATGACATAGCAAAAGGAGAAAAAAGTAAACTGTGATGATTCACTTGGTTTGGGGGCAGAGAGAATAATACACAACAGATATCAAATGAGCAAAATTGCTCTAGATGAAATTAAAAAGTCAACTGCAGAAATTGGATGAGTGCTGAGAGTATAGGTAGAGGTGGCAAGTTTGTGTTAAGGTGAAGTTTCTAAGCGGGAGAGTTCTGCAGAAATTGTGGGATGCAGGAAGGACATAGGGCATTCAGAAGTCACATAAGTGGATGAGAGCTGAAGGACAGTGGAAGCTGAAAAATACTGAGTGAATGTTATTTCTGTAGAAGAGAATGAAAAATGAAAGGAGACTAAACGAAGACAAATTTTTGAGCTATCACCATATTCGGGAAATGGAAAACAGAAAATTCAGTGATGGAAACTGGGATAGTATGATGTCAAGGATACAACAGAAAGTGAAACTTTTAAGAACAGACTGATTGTTCTTTGGATGTTAGCGGTAACGAAAAGAGCTAAACCATTGGAAAAACATTGATACAACTTAAGAGAAGAGATAGGGAAGGTCTAGAGCAGGTAATTGGTTGAAAGTGAATCAGGAGGGAATGATGCAATAAATATGTACTATGTTAGGAAAAAAGATAAAAGGTATTGATAGAAAGAAAAAAATCTAAGTAGAGACAGGAGAGTAAATGGTTTAGTTGCACTTTTCTTTCAGATAAGGCATTTGTGCATATGTAGTAGCAAAAGAAATTAATGAAGAGAGAAAAAGAAAATATTCTAAATAAGAAATAAATTCCTAAGATGATATCTTGTAACGTGTGGGTGTTAATTTATATTCCATGAAGCAAGAGAGAAAAATTCTGCCAGCCCTGTCATCTTGATCAAACTTTAGTAAAGCAGCTCCGTCTTTATCATTTACTATATTCCGTTTCCGTGTATTGCTTCATTTGTACAAAGACTTTATGGTATAAAACATGTTTGAAAACCACTTACCTAGAGTTTACAGAGTAAAAAGGTTGAGAGGTATGGAGGCAGAAGGGTCTATTTTTTAAAAGAAGGAAAAATAACATGTATATATTGCTATAGTTTTGTGACATTGAGTCACTGTAACAAGGAATATATATATACGTCTCTCTCTGTGTATATATATACATACGTACACACATATACCTATATATGCATATATATGTATACATATATATATACACATACACACACACACACACATACACACACACACACACACACACAGACACACAGAGCCAATGAAGAGATCTCTCCAGAGACTGAAATTTGGTAAATGCTTTCTGACTAATGGTAAACACCTCCTAGAAGGCTTGAGTCTACGGGAAGCTGAAATATTCACCTCCAGCCAGGAGATGGAGAGCCCCAAATCAGACCACTACTCAGGATTTTATCTTCCCAGCTTTCTCTTATTCCTGCGGAGAGTCTGTACTCTGTTTTCTACCACTGTTAATCTTGTGTTTATTGTTATTGAAAACTTGGTCCTCACCACAGTAGCTCAGCTTAATACTCACTTGTGTGTGTGTGTATTCATGTGTATATGTATGTATATACACACACAGAGAGAAACAAACATATATATATATTCCTTGTTACAGTGACTCAAAGTCACAAAACTATAGGAATATATACATATATATGTATATGCATATATGCAGGGAGGGGGCAAAGTCATTTAGAGGCAGAAAGGGGAGGAAAATGGATAGAATTCACTAGTAATAGCTTTGTCTTTGTCCTTAACATATTAAATAAAATTACATGCCAAAGATCAGAGAAAGAACTGGAAGAATTTATAGAAGTAATTCTGAAACAGTTATGGAGAGACTGTTTGGGAATCAATAAGACTGGAATATAGAAAAGAATAATGCCTTAATCATTTGTTATCCTTTTAGCTCCTTGTCTACTTCTATGTCTATATTTTTCTTTAGAAAGAGGCTTTAAAATATGACCCCTGACAGTAGGATCATTGTCACCCAGGAATCTGTTAGAAATGTACATCCCTACATCTACTGAATTAGAAATCCTGAAGATGGAATCCAGAAATTTGTTTTAACAATCCCTCTGGGTGATTCTAATGCATACCAAAATATCAGCACTACTGATCTAAAATGTTAGATGTACCTTTTGACTGGATATTTTCCATACTACCATTTTAGTTTTAAGCATCTACGGAATACGGACTATTTCCTTCCTACTCTGTCTTTCTCTTCATCCCCAATACTGACAACTATCTAAACACTGGAATTTGGTAAATATATTTACTCTCTGACTAATGGTAGGTACCTCCTAGAAGGTTTGAGTCTTCTGGACGTTGAAACCCTCATTTCCAACCAAGAGATGGAGAGCCTCAATCAGACCACTGCTCAGGAGTTTATCTTCTCTGCTTTCCCTTATTCCTGGAGAGATTCTGTCCTCTGCTTTGTACCACTGTTTGTCATCTATACTTTCATCATTATTGGAAACCTGGTCATCATCATGGTAGTCCGACTGAATAGTCACTTGCACATACCCATGTACTTATTTATCAGTGCCCTTTCTTTCTTGGAGATTTGGTATACCACAGCCACCATCCCAAAGATGCTCTCTAGCCTGCTTAGTGAAAGGAAGAATATTTCTTTAAACGGTTGTCTACTGCAGATGTATTTTTTCCATTCAACAGGGATCAGTGAGGTTTGCCTCCTGACAGCTATGGCCTTTGACCGCTACCTGGCCATCTGCAGCCCCCTTCATTATCCCACCATCATGACTCACAAGTTATGTGCCCAACTGACTGTAAGTTGCTGTGTTTGTGGCTTTATTACACCCTTCCCTGAGATCGCCTGGATCTCCACGTTGCCATTTTGTGGCTCTAATCACCTTGAGCATATCTTCTGCGACTTCCTCCCAGTGCTACGCCTGGCCTGTACAGACACACGTGCCATCATTATCATTCAGATAGTGGATGCTATCCATGCAGTGGAGATAACTGCAGCTGTGATACTCATTTTCATGTCCTACATTGGTATTGTGGCTGTGATTCTACGTATTCGTTCAGCTGAAGGTCGCCGCAAGGCATTTTCTACGTGTATCTCCCACCTCACTGTCTTTTTACTCTTCTTTGGCAATGTGGCTCTCATGTACCTACGCTTCTCTGCCACCTACTCCTTATTCTGGGATACAGCCATTGCCCTAGCCTTTGCAGTTTTATCCCCCTTCTTTAACCCTATTATCTATAGTCTGAGGAATAAAGAGATAAAAGAAGCTATAAACAAGCATATGGGTCAAGCTAAAAATTTTTTTCATAAGACCAGGAATCTCAAATAAGATATTATAGTTGTTGTTGTTAGGTGCTATTGAGTCAACTCCAACTCGCAGCAACCCCATGCACAGCAGAACCGAACACTGCCCAGTCTTGCACCGTGTCTACAATTGTCTTCATGCTTAAGCCCACCAATGTGGCCCTTGTGTCATTTTCATATCCTTATCAAGAGTCTTCCTCTTTTTCACTGACCCTCCATTCTACCAAGCATGATGGCCTTCTTCAGGGACTGATCCTTCCTGACAACATGTCTAAAGTATGTAAGATGCAGTCTTGCCGTCTTTGCCTCCAAGGAGCACTCCGGTTCTACTTCTTCCAGGAGAGATCTGTTTGTTCTTTTGACAGTCCATGGTATGTTCAATATTCTTTTCCAACAACACAGTTCAAAGGCATCAATTCTCCATCTGTCTTTCTTGTTTATTGTACAGCTTTCTTTTGTATGCTTGTAATGTGACTGAAAATGCCTTATAGCAGGAAGTTTATATTGTTGCTCACTTCTCTACATCTTCAACAGCTCTGTTCTTTTTCCATGTCATCTTTTTAGTGAAACTGGTCTTCTGTGGTCATCAGTAAACAAAATCCACCGACTGCTCAATTTAATAGACTATTTTTCAATCATTTTCCAATTTGGCATCTTTTTGTATCCGATTTTGTTAACACTCTGTCTTCCCACTTCATTTAAGGTAAATATATTTTACTGAAATCACATGGATAAACATTTAATTTTAACAGTGATTTTTTTGTAAGATACAGTAATTTAAAAAATTATCTTCTTAAGACTAAGCTCTCCCATGGTGTCTCAAGGATGGTTTTATTTTCTAAATTAGACATTTATGTGTTGTTTGATAATTAATCTAACAATTCATAAAATCAACCAATTTTTAATGATAAATTGAAACAGTTAACCTTTGTTGTCACTATAGTCAAATGTATTGTATGTATTAGGTAATAAATATCTAGTGAAGGAATAAACCACAATCACTATGCTGCATGCTTATTGCACATAAACCAATTAACTGTATTGGATTCATTTTTCCAGTTCTTTCCTCACTCAGCTTTCATGCTGTTGAACTATCTTTTTTATTTCTACATTTTGTCAAAGTTCTTTTTTATTTGTTTGTTTTTTGTAGTGTCTTCTCATATCACTTTATAAAGAATGATTTTCTCCAAGGCTTATGTCTCTTCTAGGTTGGGATACAATTCACCACTGTGCCAGTGGTGGTAAATTTTTACTCTTTCCTTGCTTGCCAGCACATGTTCTAGAATTGTCAGCCTAATTTTCCCACACCTATACCACAGCACCTCTGACACAGTAACTCCTAAACGTTAAAATTAAGAATTAGATGGCAAGATGGAAGTAAAAGGAAAGGTTTTGTGAAAAGAGGCTAATAGTAATAAAGATCTGGAATAGAGAAAAGATGGAAAACAAGAGAGAAAGTCATAAGTTGTGGATGGAGTAGTTTTGTTAAAAAAAGACTTCAGGAATTACTTGATGAAAGAATATGAAGATCCACAGTCAACATAAAATTTTGTATTTTCTGAGGCCTAAAAATTCTTTTCTACACGTTTGCCTTTAGATTTCTCCCTAAATACTGTTTAGGGAGGGTTCTTGGCAAACCAAGAAAAACAATGGACCTCTTTCAAGAAATGCTTAAATCACCAATAGGATTCACAATCATGGAAGCAGCAGAAGAAATCAAATGACTTATTGTATTGGGCAAATATACCACAAAAGACCTCCTTACAGTGTCAAAAAGCAAAGACGTTGCTTTGAAGACTAAGATCCACCTGACACAGACATGGTATTTTCACTTATCCCATATGTATGATAAAGCTGGACAATAAATAAGGATGACCAAAGAGAAATTGATGCATTTGAATTACGGTGTTGGTAAAGAATACTGAATATATCCTGGACTGTAAGAAGAATGAGCAGATCTGTCTTGAAAGAAATACAGCCAGAATCCTCCTCAGAATCAAAAAAGGGGAAAATTTGTCTCCTGTACTTGGAACATGTTATTAGGAGGGACTAGTTCCTAGAGAAGGACATCATGCTCGGTAAAGTAGAGGGTGAGTAGAAGAGGAAGACCCCTGAAGATATGGATTAACACAATGGTTGCAATAACGGGCTCAGACATAGCAAAGATGGTGAGAATGGCACAGGACTGGGCAGGGTTTGTTCTGTTGTACCTAGGATCACTATGAGTTGGAACAAACTCAGCAACATCTAACAACAATAAAAACATAAGGGAAGAGTGAAATAGATGCAAGAAATGTTGCATAATTTCTTTAATGCCCTTGAAATATGAAGAATGGAATTACTTTACTGATTGATTGTTTTTATTACACTTCCATAAATGTAATGTTGTTACAGAATGCATACATATAAATCTCCAGCATATGAAAGAGATTCACCATTGTTTCTGTTCTCAAACTTTTTTCATGTCATACTATGTAATTATTTCCTAGATATCACAGTATCTAAAACTATAACTAAGACTACTCCCTTTCCCACTCTACTATACTTCAAGCTTATCCTTTAAGCTCCTCTCTCTACAGGAGACAGAGTTGTTTTTCAAACTTACCACTGATCATCATACTATTCTGGCTGCCTTGGTCATTCGATGCTGCTGTAATAGAAATAGCACAACTGGATGGGTTTAATAAAACAAGTTTGTTCTCTCATGGTCCAGTAGGCTACAAATTCTAATTCAGGGAGTCAGTTCCAGGGGAAGGCTTTCTTTCTCTGTGGGCCTGGGGAGGGTCCTTTTCATCAGTCTTCCCTTGATCTGGGAGTAGCTCAGTGCAGGACCATCAGGTCCAAAGCATACACTCTGCTCCTGGCACTACTTTCTTCATGATATGAGGTCCCCAATTCTATACTTGCTCCCCTTTTCTTAAATCTCTTATAGGATAAAAGTGATTCAAGCTACACCCCAGGGAAACTCCCTTTCTATTGGATGAGGAAAGTGATCTTAGTAAGAGAATTAGAATACCATCTTAATCCTCTTTAACATAATCAAATCTTGCCCTATTAACCACAGATGGAGATTAGGATTTACCATTTAGCAGTATCACAAAATGGAAGACAACCAAGCAATATTGGCAATCATGGCCCAGGCAAATCACTATCAACAATTTTGGGAGGACGTAATTTAATTCACGACACTGGCTTAAAACTCCGTGTGATTAAACTTGAGCTTACTCCAAATTGTGAACGTAAAGTAATTTTGCTAGCTATAGTACATTCATACATTGAATGCAAAGAATGTTTAGCTGGGAAAAAAAGAGGAATCAATCATATATTACCTCATAAATGGGATACTCATGAATGCACAGAATTAGGGAGATATATCTTTTGGCAGAGAAGAAACAGAAGCTGCAAACCTATGGCTTGTTTATTTTAAATGCACAGTTGAGCCTCAATATTTGAAGATTCTTTATTCAAGGAATCCCATATTTGCTAAAAAGAAAACTCCCAGAGCACACTTGTGAATATTCATATGCATGTGTATGTACAAAGTGTCAAAAATCCAGATGCAGATGAAAAGTTATGTATTTGCTAATTCAGCATTTTAGGTCCTAATGTCTTCACAAACCAAAGCTACCATAAATAACAGACTCTCCGATATATTTAATCATATCTTATTATATTAATAATATAACATATTTGTTGATTAAAAAACACTAATATAATTACCATTTATTGAGCACTTACCATACACAGTATGACAATTTCAAAAACTTGCCACCATGCACTTACGTTGGCAGCACTGTACAAACAACTCAGTAACTTTTAATAACTTTGGTGTCTTACAGCTGTGTTCATGTTGACATGTGATGATGTCTTGCTGAATGACCTTCAGTATTGTTGTTACATGTTTTTGTGTGCCATCTTGAGAATCTGTCAGTAGAGCAGTAAACAAACGTTAAATTTCAGATTAAACTTGCCAAGAGTGGAAGTGAAATCTTTGATATGTTAGCACAAGTTTATGAGGATAATGCCATGAAGAAAACAGCAGTATACAAATGGATTAAATGTTTTTTTCTGAGGGGAGATAAACTGTCATTGATGAAGAGAGATCATGGCAGCCAGTAATGAGCAGAACTGACAAAAATATTGCAAAAATTCATCAAATTGTGCATCAAAATTGTTGGCTGACTGTGAGAAGCATAGCAGACCAAGCAAACACTGATAGAGAAACACAAAAGTCTTAACTGAAAATCTTGTCATGAGAGAGGTGTGTGCAAAAATTGTCCCAAAGAAACTCACTGATTTAAAAAAGCAAAGAGGAGTTGAAGTTTGTCAACACCTTTTGGAGAGGCAAGACAATCTTTTAGGCCATGTTATCACTGGTGATGAAACACAGGAGTACCAATGTGACCTTTGAAATAAAGCATCAAAGAGCACAATGGAAGTCAGACAGTTCTCCACAACCAAAAAAGCTATCAATCCAAATTAAGAGTCAAAATAACGTTGCTAATCTTTTTTGATATCAGAGGGGATGTTCATTATAAATGTCAGAGGGATTGTTCATTTTAATGTGTAAACTGGACAAACAGTTAAAAGAAACAGCTGCATAAAAAGTTAAACAAAAATGAACTTTTCTCCAACAACTCAGAGCTCTGGCATCACAGCTATGCACCAGTTCACACAACACTGTCTATGAAGGAGTATTTAGTCAGTAAATAATTTCATTGGAACACCCTCCCTAGTCACCTGATCTGACCCTCAATAACTTTTTTCTTTACCTGAAGATGAAAGAAATATTGAAAGGAAGACATTTTGATGACATTCAGGAAATCAAAGGTAATACAACAACAGTTCTGATGTCCATTCCAAAAGAGTTCTAAAATTTATTGTAAGGGTAGACCAGGCACTGGCATCAGCGCATAGCTTCCCAAGGGTAGTGCTTCAAAGGTGATTGTAGCAATATTTAGCAAAGACATATGTTGCACTTTCTGCAGGATGGGTTTGCAAACTTGTCAGATCTTTTTAAGACGTTGTATTAAATGTCTTCTATACACTACTCTGGAAGTCCCGCTGGCATACTGGTTAAATGGTATGTCTGCTATTGAAAAGATTGGAAGTTCAAATCTTTCAGGTGCTACTTGGAAATGCTATGGGGCAGTTCTACTATGTCCTATAGGGTTGTGATATGGTTGCTGTGAGTTGGAATCAATAATAAGTTGGAATGGACTGAATGGCAGTAGGTTTTTTGTTTGTTTTGTTTTTGGCAGACGCTACTTTATGCAACTCTATGCAATAGGTGGGTTAGTGATTGAGAGCTCTTCTGCTAAACAAACAGTTGGCAGTTTGAGTCCACCAACAGCTCCTTGGAAACCCTGTGGGTTTCCTATAGTGTCTGGCCTATAGGGTCTCTGTGAGTCAGAATCTATTTGATTCCAACTGTTTTTCTGTTTTGTTTTTCATGCAGGAGGTGTTATTATCATTCTTGCTTCATAAGTGAGGGACTGGGAGTTTTAGGAGTTAAATGATTCATCTAAAACCAAAGTCACGGATATTATCTATATAAGGTAAGGAAACTGTGGTTGTGTGGTTGGTTAAGTGCTGTGTCTGCTGACCAAAAAATTGTCAGTTCAAATCGACCAGGTGCTCCTTGGAAACTCTATGGGGTACTTCTACTCTGACCTATAGGGTCACTATAAGTCAGAATCAACTTGACAGCAATGAATTTTTTGGTTTTTATGTAGGGCAAAGTGAAGGAAATAGGCCTAGATGTTGGAGAATCTACAAAGATAATAAAAAGATCAGGACAAGATGTTGCACCCCTCTTTGCTCTACCTCTCTTATCTAACATCTTCTTTCTTTTCCTCTTTTTCTCCCCATCTTTCCCTTTTGACACTTGCCTGTGTTTTCAAAGTCCTAACTGTGCTATGACCTATAGACTTAATGAATGAAATGAAGGCTAGTAACTGAACATGATCTCTAACTGCAAGTTGAATGCTTTTCCCTAACTATTATCATAGAAATAGATTGTTTTGTTTTGATACCTCAGATCCCCAGGACACCGTGGAGAAAACTCTGGGGCAGAAATCAAGTCATTTACAATCTCTAAGAAATCTATTTTGGAATGTGTCTTATCCCATTTGTCAGAAGAAGCCAGAAAAAGCCAGAAGAATGTGCTGGTCAGAGGTGAGTTTGGAGCTAGATGTCAGAGAGTCCAAAGCAGTACTGTGGGCTAAGGAAGACTACCTTCCCCCAACTGTAGCTTCACTGGCTGTGAGACAGAATACAGAACACCAAGTAGGTTAAAATGAAAGGCGTTGCCAAATGTATTATAGAGAAAAAAAGATTTATACTTGTTATTTGTGCAAGAAGTGGGACAGATACGGAAAAATACAACTTGCCTTTTTACTTTGTAGGTTATAAGCAAAAGCCTGCTTCTGTTCACAAGTGCATGAGGGTATGAGCCTGGTTTTGAAAAGAGCTGATGCCTATAAAGTGATTTTTCATCATTTTACCTTACTCCTTGTAACAAATGTATTAAGTATTACCATATCCTTTGTGCAAATAAAAAATGGGGGAGGGAGAGGTTAACCTGCATAAGGTAAGAGAGTGGACTAATAATGGAATAAGTAACCAAAACAAATCCAGACTTCAAACCAAATGCTTTTCTCACCAAAATACATGATGTTAGTACTTTCTCAGCATTATTACAGATGTTGCTTATAAAGTATTCCAAATAAATAGATTTACATCCTTACCTATCCTTCTGTTGTTGTTAGGCGCCACTGAGTTGGTTCTGACTCGTAGCAGTCCTCCGTACAACAGAGCAAAACACTGCCCGGTCCTGTGCCATCTTCACAATCATTATTACGGTTGAGTACATTGTTGCAGCCAGTGTGTCAACCCACCTAGTTGGGTCTTCCTCTTACTTTGCTGGCCCTCTACTTAGCTAAGCATGATGTCTTTCTCCTGAGACTGGTCCCTCCTATAACATGTCCTAAGTAAATGAGATGATGTCTTGCTATCTTTGCTTTTAAGGAGCATCCTGGCTGTATTTTGTCCAAAACAGATTTGTTTGTTCTTCAAGCAGTCTGCAGTATGTTCAGTTTCCAACACATAATTTAAAGGCATCAATTTATCTGCAGTCTTCCTTATCGATTGTCTAACTCTCATATGTATGATGCAATTGAAAACATCATGGCTTGGGTTAGGTGCACACTCATCCTTCTAGGTAATAATAATAACAACAATAACTACTATTAATCATCATTGTTATTTCCATTCTTCTAAGGAGTAATAATAGTGATGATGATGATGAATAGTTAATATTTATTTTCTATATGTACTGTGCATACAGTGTTTTTGTATCTGTTATTTTAATTAATGTACACAACATAATGAGGTAAGTGGTTTCATCATTTCTAGTTTGCAGTTGAAAAACAGAGATAAGGAGCAGATGAATAACTTCCTGCAAAATGTAGTAGGATCAGGATGTAAGCTTTAATAAACGGTAATTTTTCTGAAATCTCACTGAAATTTATCTGTAACACTAATGGTTTTCTACCCTGTATTATCAGTCATATACCTGACTTGAGACACAGTGGTTTTTTGGATAACATCTTTACTTTATCTTGTGTCTAGCACTTTGTTCTACATATCCATGACCTTAATAAATGATGTTGAATTGTTTCATGACTTGTGATCCTCTGAATGATTGAATTTATCTAGAGTACAAATGGAAGATGGTAAGAGTTACCTCTTCATTTCTACCATTTTACTATTCTTGTTTAAGAGTTTGACAATTTGAATACCATATTTTTAGAGATTTGGCTATTTAAACAGGGTATACGTATTTCTAGAAAAATGAGTCATGGATAATAACAGCTTTATGTTCAGTTACCTGAAAGGTAAAAGGTCTCCCAAACTTTATGACTGGCTGAATTTTTTAAAATGTGGGTCATTTTGCAGCCAGGAAGATATATATTTCTTAGATATTTTAGACTTAAGCTCAGAATTTCATCTTCTATTCCTAGTTTGGAAACCCTTGTGGTGTAGTAGTTAAGTGCTATGGCTGCTAACCAAAAGGTCAGCAATTAAAATCTACCATATCCTCCTTGAAAACTCTGTGAGACAGTTCTACTGTGTCCTATAGGGTCACTATAAGTCAGAATCGATTCAATGCCACAAGTTAGATTGCTTTTTTTTAATAACATCAATGTATCCACTTACACATATTAGTAGAATGATACCATTAACACTTCCACCACTTTTTCACTATAATTTGAGAGCATGGTTCCCTAGTTACAAGTTTTCCATAAACCTTGAGCACCAGAGAGCTGTAGTTGCATAATAGTTAAAATCATCAACTGTCCAGTGAAAGCTTGGCAGCTCCATGTCACCAATGGCTGCACAAGAGCTGCACCGACGGCTGCCATAGAGATTTACAGCCTTGGACAACCTATGGTACTGCTGTGAGTGGAAGTCGACAACACGGCAGTAGATTTTGGGTTTGAGGCATTAAAGGAAGTTGTTTTACACAAAGAACAGCTTAGTAATAGTAGAAAAGACACATTTCATATTATTCCTAAGTTGAAATTATATGTCTACAATGTATCAATTGATGTTCTAGGCATCAGAGATACAACTGTGAAAGAAAAGCATACATCCTTGAGCTCACCAACTTTATATATGATTAGGTGGTGGCATAAACTTGTCATAATCATATATATGATAGTAAGAAGTATTATGGAGAAAAATTATAAGACATAGTTAGGACTGGAAAGAATTTAGGCTGAGTGTGATTAATTTTAAATATTGTGAATCAGGAATGGTTTCTCTTAGCAGCTAATTTTTGAGCAATGACCCAAAGAAGTGAAGGAAAAGAGATGTTGTTCAGATAGATATTCTGATGGCAAACATTCTAGGTAAAGGCAGGCAACATGAATACAAGTGTTCTAAGGTAGGAACATTCCAGGTATCATTTGAATAGAGTGGTTGGGGTAGGTATGGTGAAGTAGAAGTCAGAAAAATCATTGTGAGACCAGGTAATATAAGGATTAAAAAGACCATTAGTAAGGCATTTGACTTTCAGGTAGAGCAAATGGAAACCACAAACGGGTTTTTGGCAAAGAAGTAACACTACCTACCTTATCTTCAAAGAGATCTGTCTCAGTGCAGTGCTGATAGACTGAAAATGCACAAGGACAGACAAGTTTCTATACTATGGCAAGAATACAGGCAAGAGTTGATGTGGTAAAAAGTGATCGGATTTTGAATATGCTTTGAAGGTATAATTGATAGACTCTGCATACTGATTTGAAGTAGGACGTGAAACAGAGGAGACAAGACTGATTCCAATGCATTTGGCCTAATGAACTGGAAGAATGAAGCTTCTGTTGACTGGGATAAGATATTTGTTTAATTTAATATTGATTTATCCCACTACTGTTTTCCAAAGAAGTGTGGGCAAGAAAGTAGTAAAGTACTTCCTCTAGCTTTCAATTTTTTTTCCTCTGTGTTACTTGCCTGTTCTACATAGAATGTGCCCACTGAGAAGAATAGATTACTCCAATCTCCAAGCGAAAGGGGAGACAATAAACTCTTCCTGAGTTTTCAGAATCCAGGTTGAAGTTGCCATGGTTTGTACTTGCCTATATCTCCACCTTCTATACTTTTCACTCCCATCAACATTTACTCAACACTTACTGGTGCAAATCATGAGGTTAAAATTTGTTATACACAGTAATTTGAGGAAACAGACATGATATTGCAGTATAAGCCATGATATAGGATTTGAAATATTAATTGCCATGGTAAAAGCAAGAAGAGAAAAAAATAAATCTGAGTAGGAGAATTTGTGGGGAGGTGCTGTTTGAGAAGAGTTCTGACTTGTTATTTTTCTGAGCAAGGGAGGACCAACACAGAAAGCAGAAAAAAAGAAGATAAAGAGTTTCATTTTCTTCTAAGCACTACGGAAGTATAAGGAAGAAATCTGCTAATTATAAAAGAGAGTAGCAGAAGTAATTTAATATATAAAATCTATCTCATAATGTAACTAGATAGTTGAAATGCCACTATTTACATATATGGAATCTTGGCTATCTTTTTGATTATCCTTTATATTTTATCATGTTACACAGTGGATGCAACATACCAAGTAATCACCAAATATTTGAATGAGCAAATGAAGCGAACATCCAATGAATTTTCTAAACTAGATGTCTAGGAGTCGTAAGTCTTTTTATGCTCTCAGGTGACAGGATGACAAATAAGAGTTATACAGCAGTGACTGAACTTGCTTTCACTGCTTTTCCTCACTTGCAAGAAGTTGATCTGTTGTTTTTGATTCTCTTGTGCTTTATATATCTACTCATCATCATTTGGAACCTTATGGTCTTCCTTGCTGTCAAACTAGGTTCCCACCTCCACACTCTGATGTAATTTCTTACTGGTGTCCTCTTCTTCCTGGAAATCTGGTATATTGTGACTACCATCCCCAAGATGCTGTCTAGCCTAGTGAGTGAACAGAAGACCATCTCTCTAGCTGGCTGCATCCTGCAGATGTATTTCTTCACTCCCTTGGCATCACTGAGGTCTGACTGCTCACTACTATTGTTATGAACAGATAACTTGGCTATCTGGAAACCCTTCCACTGTACTACATTCACAGTATCTCGCTTCTGCACTCAGCTGATACTGCGTTGTTGCTTCTGTGGGTTCTTCATATAACTCCCTGAAATTGCTTGGATATCTACATACACAGATTATCTTCTGTGACTTTGATCCTATCTTAAATCTGGCATGTGTAGACACTGGCGCAATTATATTTATCAAGGTTGTGGACACTGTACTCACTGCACATCATCGCTGCTGTAATGCTTGTGGCTTTGGCCTATGTCCACATCATTAAACTAAGCCTATGGATCCACTCTGCTGATGGATACTGAGTGGTCTTTTCCACCTGTACTTCCCACCTTGCTATTTTCTTGATACTTTTTGGAAGTCTGGCCTTGATGCACCTGCTCTTCTCTGTCAAGTACTCCTTTTTCTGCAACACAGCCATCAGACTAAATTTTGCAGTGTCACCATTCTTCAACCCAATTATACATAGTCTAAGAAGGCAAGAGATCAAGGAAGCCATAAGAAAGTATGTGTGCCAACCCACTCTGTTTATACATCATATGAAATAAGACAAAATGTGCAACTATTAATTAGGAAAGTATATATGTGTCGACGGCTGTAATAACGTTTTGGTGTGCTTGCTTGCTACTTTGTTCATTTTTCTGTGCATTAACAGTAAATGAAACCTTCAGCCATTCTGACTAGCCCAAGAAATTAAGTATCTATAGCATCCAAAGAGAGCGAGATTAAAAATTCACACAGCTCCCTGGCTTATTCATTCTTTAAATCCAGAAGGAGTCTCATGAAATGCTGCTTCTTCCCTGAAATCATGCCTAATTTCATGAATTAAGGATTTAACAAACATGCTTTCCACATTGCTTGGGCCTCTGTTTAGCTTATTTTTTGTATTATGTTAAATGCATACGTAACAAATGACATTTCATCATTCTTCACAAAAACGATTTAGTGACATTAATTGTCTTTAGCATGTTGTTAAACAATTACCATTATCCATTTCCAAACATCCCATCACCCTAAACAGAAATTAAGTGGCCCCTAAACAATGAAATTTCCTTTCACCCTCCCCCCTGTCTACTCCTGGTGACTGTTAATAAGCTTTGATGTCTATACATTTGGCTATCCTATATGTTTTATATAAAATGGGTCATACAATATTTGTTCCTTTGTGATTAACTTGAGTCAGCATAACGTTCTCAGTGTTCATCCAAAATGCAGCGTGTTTCAGGACTTAATTTCTCCTCATGTTTGAGCAATATTCCACTGTATGTATGTACTACATTTAGTTTATACACTCATCGTTAATGGACATTTAAGCTGTTTCCATCTTTCACTAATATAGTGTTGCAGTGGACGTTGATGCACAAGTCTGTGTTAGTGTTTCTGATTTCAGTTGTTGTGTGTGTGTCTGTGTGTATATGTGTGTGTGTGTGTGGTGTGTGTGAAATTGTTGGATCATATGTTAATTCTGAAAACTCTGGTGGTATAGTGGCTAGTTACTATGGCTGCAAACCAGAAGAATGATGGTTCAAATCCTCTAGGTGCTCTTTGGAAAATCTATAGGGCAGTTATACTCTGTCTATAAGGTCTCTATGAATTGGATTCGACTCAATGGCAGTTTTTTTTTTTTTAATGTTAATTCTATGTTTATCCTTTCGAGGAACCACCAAACTGTTTTCCATAATGGCTATACCATTTTAAAATCCCACCAGCAACGATTGAGGGTTAATATTTCTCCACATTGTTACCAACACCTGTTGTTTTCTGTTTTTCTAATCATAGCCATCATAGTGAATGCGAAGTGATATCTCACTGTGGATTTTGAATTGCTCGTCTGTAATAACTAATGACATTCATCATCTTTTCTTTCGTATTTTATGTAATTTTTGGTCTATATCATGCCACAGTTTACATGTCATTTGTGCCTCTTTAGTTTGGAAGCTCCTTGGAATAATCATATTTTGTTCATTTCTTTATCGTCAATGCTTAATAGAATGCTTTGCCCAAAGAAACACTCAATAATAGTTTAACAAATTAGTAAATGAAAAATTAGGGGAAGGTTTTGTGTTTCTGAGTTATGAATTACGGGTGGAATGACTCAAGGTATTCTAAAGCCCAAGAGAGAATGGTTGAGGAAGGTAAAAGAATGGGTGAAGACAAAATCATAGCAGATTTGCACATGCAGGCGTTCTTAACCATGAAACAAGCCATAATACAATTGTTCCGCTTAAACAGATGTTATATGGCATATATTTAGACGTGAAATACGACTTGCCTTGATATTTTAGGAGTCTAGCCTAGACTAGCTTAGCCTAGTGCCGTTGAGTTGATTCAAACTCATAGCGACCCTATAGGTCAGAGTAGAACTGCCCCATAGAGTTTTCAAGGAGCGATTGGAGGATTCGAACTGCCGACGTTTTGGTTAGCAGACATAACACTTAACCACTAAGTCACCAGGGTTTCCTTTGGGAATCTAGTAACTTAAATATAAGGATTAAGCCTCATAGTTTAATAATGCCTGTGAAGGAAATAATATGTTTATTCCTGGAAGTCAGTGCTATTTCCTAGTTTCTACTATTCTAATAAGAGGTCGTATCTTTCAGCTGATTTTTTTCTGTTTATTTTTCTGAATGAGACTGTATCATCCTATATGCTGGTTTTGTAAGATTTAAAAATGATCAAGGCTTGCATAGTTTCTTGTGATTGTTGTACCTTGAAATAATTATCAGCGGATGTGAATATCAAAGAATTTTAGGTAAGGCTGCTGAAGATACGGAAACCCTCGTTATGTAGTGGGTTAAATGCTACGCCTGCTAACTAAAAGGTCAGCAGTTCAAATCTGCCAAGCTCTATTTGGAAACTCTATGGGGCAGTTTTGCTCTGACCTCTAGGGTTGCTATGAGTTGGGCACGGCTCGATAGCAGTAGGGTTGGTTTGGGTTTTTGGCTGAAGGTACATTACAAAACAGGCTTTAAAAGCAAGCATTTAGCTTTATGAAATTTTTTCCTATATTATAATTCTACTCTTTACATTCTAATTTTCAAGATTAATAATTCAGAGTGAAATATCTGACTTAAATAGTTAAAAAAAATACAAGGTTGGCGTTATTCACAATGGTTAATAACAGCAATTCTTTTACTGTGTAGAATTTACTACAAAGTGTTTTTTAAATCTGCCACCTGATTAAAGCCATACAACATTTCTTTGGAAAGGCAGATTAGTCTTTATTACCTCCACTATAAGCTCAACAAAAAATTTAAACAAACTTTCAAGAATAATATTGCGCTTATTTTTTATAACTAAGCCTTAGAATCAAAGGTTTCAGTTTCAAATTCAGCGTCCTTTCCATTACTCCAAAATCTTAAGTTACATTGTATAAAGGAAACATTAAGATGCCTTTTTTTTTTTTTTTTTTACTCAGTGTAGTTAACCAAATGAAGGAAAAAGAAAATTTAAAGAAGTACAAACGAATTAAACAGGGAGAATGAGAGACCATTGGAAAAGATTTGTATTTCTGGACTGGAGAATTGCAAACTTGAGTAATATATAAATTTGTAGTTAGAGTTAAGAGGCATATTATCTCAGAAGACCTGAAGTGATGAGTTGAAGTAGATGGCTGTTAACTGCAAAAGGTTTTTTGCTTATTTGTGTTTCAAATGCTATTATTTACTGTTCTGATCTGTTAAAGAAACAAAAATTGTTAAATGAGCGGATCTTTGTTATGATTTATGGTCAAGAGCAGTGGAAGCTGCATATAGGTGGGCATGTAAATTTATAAGGGAATGTACCTTTTCACTCATTCATATTAAATAAAAAAATGGAAAAAAATTGTTAAATGAAAAATAATTCTGCCAAGCCAAGTGCCAAAAATAATTCTAGAGAAACAAAAAATACATTCCAAAGTAATAAATGACAGTTGTAAAAAATGAAATGGTATATTCCATGGAAGAAATTTTATCAGTAAGTTAAAATATTTGTCCTTGCTGGTAAAGAAACTGAACTCTAAAAATAATTCAGAGTAAACAGGCACATATTTTAGTGACCTTAGTTGGGAAGACTTTAGAATCTTTAGATGTAAATTATCTCCCATAGTTTCTAAGTTCAGAGGAGATGAAACATGTTGCTTCATTCTGATGCCTGAGCAGAGTCTACAACAAGGTGGACAGTGCTGATTAAACCACCCCGTGAAGTTCAGATCTTCCCACAGTTGATAATCATGGGCATATGCAACAGTCCTCCAAATGAATTACTCCCACGCTGTTAAAACTGTATATAGATTTTTTTTATTATTACTATGATTGAGTGAAAATATACAATCCCATACAAATTTGTGTTACTTACCAATGAGCGGCTCCCACTGCTCTCCCTGCCTGGTGACAGCACACTTCTCCTCTCCGTTCTGTACATGTCATATCCTCCTAACAACCTCCTACCTCTTCTGCTCCACCCTCTCCCCCACGTCCAGTAAGAGGTCATCTGGATGACATCCTATAGATGCATAGAACCATAAAGAGCACATGATATGGTGGCTCTGTGTCACCAAGTCCAATCCATTTCTGTCCAAAGAGTTGACCTCCATTATGATTTATGGACGGGGGCAGTATCAGAGCCAGGGGCCATGCTCTCAAGGGAAGTCCAAGGCCCCTGGACCATCAGTTGCAGTCTTTTAGTGGAGATCTCAAGGCGCACCCCGTTTTATTGCTGTGTTGCCACAAGACTCAATTTTGTGGGCCTCTTCACGGGTATCACTGGTGGTGGCCAGGCACCATCCAGTTCTTCTAGTTACGTAGATGTAGTCACTTACTCACATGGATCTCTCTATCTTCTGGGTTCTCTTTGCCCCATGTCACTTTGGCCCTTGGAGATCAACTGTTCCTGCTAAGTTGGGACAATTTGGTGTACCTCAGATAGCACCTTGACAGCTTTTAAGACTCCAGATGCCACTCACCAATTTGGGGTACAGGAGACTTTCTTAACAAAAAGCCAGTTATGCCAATTGACTTCAGTGTCCCCTGACAGCATAGTCCCCAGACCCCCACCCTAGCTCCTCCATCCTTGCAATATTGGGTTAAGATGGGAGGAGTAATCATGTTACACTGAAGTCCAGTTAAAACTGGTCTTCTTTTAAGTGTGCACTGTCACAGTTTTCACCCAACCAACTTTCTATCAACTATCTAATCAGTTCCCCACACTTTTCCTCCCTCCTTCCCACCCTTGCAGCCATAGAGAGTCTTTACTTCTATGCATGAGTCTGTTTATAACTTCTTATAGTAAGGGTCTCATACAGTATTTGTCCTTTTGCTGCTGTCTGCTTTTGCTCAACGTAATGTCCTCCACTTGAAACCAGGTTATGAGATGATTCATAAAATCATTATTGCTTTTTATCATTGCATAGTTTCCATTGAGTACATATACCATAGTTTACCTATCCATTCCTCTGTTGCTGGGCATTTGGGTTGATTCCATCTTTTTGCTATTGTGGACTGTGCTTCAATAAACATTCATGTGCATGTATCAGTTATTGTGAATGGTCTTAATTCTGTAGGATATATTCCAAGCAGTAGAATTACTGGGTCAAATGGTATATGTATTTCCAGCTTTTTAAGGAAGTGCCAGATTGCTTTCCAAAGAGATTGCACCATTTTGCAATCCCTCCAACAGTGTAGGAGAGTTCCAAGTTCTCCACAGCCTCTCCAGTATTTGTTGTTTTGTGTTTTTTGGATCATGGCCAACCTTGTTGGGGTGAGATAGTATCTCATTGTAGTTTTGATTGGAATTTCTTTAATAGCTAATGACTGTGAGCATGTCCACATGTGTTTTTTGGCTGTCTGGATCTCCTCTTTAGAGAAGTGTCTGTCCATATAAGTTTTTCATTGTTGTTGTTTGTTTAGTGAAGCTGTCTGTAATCAAATGTACCATCTCCTGTTGATCAACTGTACCTTCAAATGGAATCTCTCAGCATTCACTTAATGCTGTACAAGACGTAATTCAACAGACTGCACATGTTTCTGGTCCTCCAAAATATTTGCCATGCGCTTTTGACCTGAGTCTTTGTCTAATTTCGTCTACTGCCTGAAACTTGATGAGGCTGAGTAATCCTACCGTATTTTTGAAACCTCTCTCGCCTAATCAGGGTTTCTATCATCAAAGTCAGTGAGCATTCTTGGAAAATGATAGGAATGACTCCTGGAAGTTCAGAGGCCCATGTATAAAGTCGTAATAGTGTAAGACTTCTTATTATTTCCCTCCATCAATCCTGATAAGGTGCTCTAATATCGGTACCAATAATGACAAAGGATGTTTAGAGTTTAAAGAATCTCAATATTTTGGAACTGGGAGAATGGAGTGGGAATGAATTTAAATATGGCAGCTGAAAGAGTAAAAGCTAGAGCACTGTCAGAACAACTACTAACATGGGTGTCTCCTAACTGCAATAGCTGAAAACTCAGAGAACAGAAGGCTGTTGTTATCTGTCAAACCTCTCCACTGAATGTCTTCATAGGCATTCACATTGCTACTTTGCCCTAACCACTATAGATCTTATTTTATTTCATAATCACCAGTCCTGCTAGTCAAGCCGTACTATTTCCTTGATCATGTGTTGGCACTTTAGATTATCGAAGAACAAGGATAACCAGAAGTATTGATGGGACTAAGAAAAGACAGATTGCAACAGGAGAGGTACAGAAGGGCATGGTGGTCATGTTGACATGGAGTTGATCATTGTTCAAATATTTTTAAGGAAAATGTCTGTAGAATAAGACTTTACTTCCACGAAACTGCTTTCTTATACTAGAATAAGGTAACAAAGTATGATTTGCAGAATTTTCTAAAGATTAAAAATTAATGTACATTAATTATATCAGTATGTAGACTAAACAGTAGATATTCAGTGGACCCTGGTGACACTGGTTAAGAGCTTGGCTGCTAATGAAAAGATCAGAAATTTGAATCTAACATCCACTCCTCAGAAACCATGTGGGGTGATTCAACTTTGTCTTATAGAGTCACTATGAGTTGCAATCAACTCAGCAGCAATGGATTCAGGTTGGTTAGATACTCAGTAGGTGGTAGTTCTTATTTCCTGCATAAAGATCAAATAATATCACATCCCAACTCCAGAGGTTGCTGAGGACACATTATAGAGTGCTTTTTCTAAGACTGTTATTCCTGTTTTTTTAGTAGCTAAGCTAGAATGAATATAATGAAACCATCAGGAAAAAGGAAATAATAGTAGAATCTAATGAAGACAACTTAAGGTTCCCACAGTGTTTCTGGATGAGATGATCCAGGAAGAGGGAAACTAAAAATGTAGAACTTTAATCTCCCTTCATGCGCCTTCAAAAGCAGGCTATTCAAGTTGAGACTGTCATTGAAACGAGGTCTGGCATGAATAACCAAAACTAAACCCCTTGCTGTTGAGTTAATTCCAACTCATAGCAACCTGATAGGGAAGATTAAAACTGCCCTATAGAGTTTTCAAGGAGCACATGATGGATCTGAACTGCCAACCTTTTGGTTAGTAACCTTAGCACTTTCCCACTATGCCACCAGGGTTGCCTTCACATGGATAGCTCCATCGTCTGTTGCGAGGGTCTGAAACCATCCCACTACTTGTTTGCTTGTTTGCTTGTTCTGCTTTTGTAAAGCTGTCCAAAAGAACTCTATTTTGGGAGAAGAATTTATGCTTCCTTTATTTCCGTTAAACTTGAAACTAATCAAAGAAACAACGCATAATCCTATTAGAGTTGCTTTATCCTATGTCTTTAACTTTTTTCTTCCTTGTTTTTCACCTAAGAACCTACAAATCTTTTCTTCTTACTGTTTTCTTTTTTCTTTCTTTTCTCCTTTCCCCTCCCTTTTCTTTTCTCTCCCCTCCCCCCTCTTCCTGTCCTTCCCCTCCTCTCCTTGCCCCTTTCTTCCCCATTCTCCACTTTCCCTCCCCTTCTCACCCGCTCTTTCCCTTCCCTAAATGCATACCTTGGGAAGTTTATGAGGGATGGCATGCTATATAACTGGAACTAGCAATGTATAAAATATTTTTGGCTTATAGTCATTGAGAGCAGTGGGCCAAAACTGTTGGGAACAGCTGAAGAGATCCAAAAGACTTGTCAGGAGGTGTTGATGCTTTACCAGAAGTTCAAAGAGCTGGTTGCTGAGAGGGGTCAGAAGCTTAATGAGTCCTATTACTATCAGATTTTCAGGTGGGATGAAAATAACTTCAAAAAGTGGGTTAGGGAGAAACTTAACATGCTATAGCATGAAAGCTACAAAGAGTCAATTAACATACAGATCTCTCAGTTCCATTGATTTCCTCAGATCTGAGCTAAGATCTCTAAAGAAGGGGGAAAAAAAGCTTGGCTATGAAACATATGCTAACATTAAAAAGTCAATGAGGGGTGCAGTCAGATTCCATTTAGAAAAACAAAAGCAAAAATCAACTAGAGAAATCAGAAATTAAAGGAACTGAACTAAGAGAAAAAAATTCCAAAGGTTAACTTTTCTTCATTAAAGGGTGGGTGTGACAAGAATAAAACCAAAGAAAAGAAGGGGGTCGTTTGTGGATCATTAAACTGATATACAAAGTTTACATTCTTATAAGGATATGAAAAACTGTCATTGTACAATTAGTTTCCTAGAGTTGCTGTAATAAATTACCAGTTTGTTTATACCTATTTGTTTATACATTTTTCTGTTGAAGAACACCCACGTGGATTACATCGTTTTGCCATCTGCACAGTGCTGCAGTGAACATTGATGTACACATACCTGATCATGTGACAGCCCTTATTGCACCGGGACATATTCCAAGCAGTGGAATTGTTGGATTATGCGGTATTTCTATCTCTAGCATTTTAAGAAATCACCAAGCCATTTTCCAGAGTAGCTGGAAAGTCATGTTGCATTACCACCAGCAGTGTAGAAAAGAGGAACCCATTTTTAATGTAACATCTAGTTTGCAACTTAATCTACGTACCAATGTTCTTCCAATATCTTGTATTGATAGTCATTATAGGATCTTTTTTGTGTAACTGGATTTTTTTTTATTGTGTGTATATTTTCTTTTAGTAGTCTACATAAATGCACAATACATATGTGAAAATTGACTTGTCTTTACAGTTTTAGTATACAAATTCTAGCCCATTTTACTGTCAACAAAATGTGGTCAGAGAACAGATCTTTAAAAAAAAATTGTTGTGCTTTAAGTGAAAGTGTACAATTCAAGTCAATTTGTCATACAAACACAAATGCACTGTTATGTAAGCCTAGTTGCTCTTCCCACACTGTGACAGCACACTCCTCTCCAAACTACATTTCCCGTATTTATTCAACCAAAACTTGTCTCCCTCTGCCCTCTCATTTCACATCCAGACAGGAGCTACCCAGTTAATCTGATGTATCCACTTTAGTCAAAAACACACTCTTCACACTCTTCATTTTATATCTAATAGTTCAGTTGAATCTTTGCCTGAAGAGCTGAATTTGGGAATAGTTTCAGTTCTGGACTAACAGAGAATCCAGGGGCTGTGTTTTCTGGGGACTCTCCAGTATGTCAGGGCATCAAGTATGGTCTTCTTAACAGAGTTCCCATCTTGTACTGTATTTTTCTCCTGCTGCTTCCAGTGATGCAGGGAACAGAGTATTTTAACCAGAGTAGATTTTAATTATAAAGAAAAGTCTATTCTTCTATACATAAGATAATGTGCTGTCACTGGGCAGGAAGAGCAGTGGAAGGTGCATATAGGTGGGCATATAAATTTATATGGGAATGTACATTTTCACTCAGTCATAATAAAAAAAAAGAAAAGTCTAAAACAGGGAAATCTGAAAAATAATTCATTAATATAGAAGAGAAATTATTTTGTAGTATTTATAGATTTCTATTATTCACATTAATTAAAAATATTTGAGAAATAGTTAAGATGTATTCACATCTATCAACTTTGGTAATATGATCATGTTTTGTCTGATTGTACCATAGGGTTTGGAGAGACAGAAAGTTCACATGCTACCTTGTGCAATGGAATAGTTGAAAAATATAAGCTTCTTGAAAACGTGACATAGATGTTAACTTCAATTTCACAAGGTATGTGTTAGACAGTCTCATTAGTCACTAATCTGGCATTCAAAGTCTTCAAATATACAGTCTCATCATAGTCTTACTGCTTTGGTACTACTCATGCTTTATTACTCAGGAAAATGTGTCTCTTATCCTTTCTGGAAAACAGTTTATGTTAAGTTTTTTTCTGTGCCTTTGGTTGCTCTGCTTAGAAGTCCCTTTGCTTATCACCTGCTTGTTAAAATTCTGTTATTCAAGTCCTAGTACAAGTGGATACCATTCCATGAATTCTTCTTCCTTTCTCTTCTATAGTTTGTGATCACCCTCTTCTCTAAAATCTCAAATAATTTTGTAAGGTTTTTTTCTCTTAAGGAAGATCACATTTGACTTGTTTTAATCCTATTCCCAAATAAATCTTTGTTTTTCCTTTAAATGTTTGTTAAGCAATTAATGCAAGTGTGAAGACAGGAAGAATTTTATCCAGGGAACACTCTGCCCAAGTATTTGAGTCTGCCTACTCCACAACTCCGTGCTTCCATTTCCAAATGTCTATCTGGAGGAACTGCACTGTCTGTGGGACTTTCAGACAGAGCTGACCCCGGAGAAGGGCTCCCTTCTTCTTCGGGCTGTGAAACTACAGCAGTACTTGCAGGAGTGTGCTGACATATTGGAGTGGACTAGAGACAAGTTATAGGAGCAAACATCTGTATTTGGGACTTCCCATTTATCTGTCCCATTCTCCCTACACAACTTACTGCATGTTATTGGTTAAGAAATTAGAATCTATTTCTGGACTTTGTTTCTTGGAAGGTGGGGATGTAGATGAAGCTTTTGGGGTATTCTGAAGATTCGTAACTTTGAAATTCTTAGCTTCATTGAGATTCTTAACTTTGTTGAGTATGAATATGTAGAAGAAAAGACACAAACATTGTATGTTGAAAAATGGTCCATGGGTTTTTTGCTCTTACTCTGGAGCCAGGCTGAGAAGATAGCTAGTTCTTTCCCTTATCCCTTGTCCCCTAGTACCTAGTATTTATAAAGCATTGTAAAATTCTAAACAGTAGAATAATAATTTCACAGTTAGAACTGAAGATTTATCCAAGGAAGTTCTTAGCGTATCACTTTTGTAGATAACTCAATGTGCTGAACTGAGTAAAATCAGGATGAATTTATTTTTCAAGTTCCAAAACACAAAAATGATGATTTCAGGGACTCTGGCCAACAATGCCCATGCTCCTTCTGAAGGATTTGCTTGAAAGCACAGCTATCAGTCAGGGTAATATATTCATTTGCTTCTAGATCTTCCTGGCAAGGGCATTCCCAGGCACCCTGTCATCTCCATCTAAGTTATTCTAGGGATGTGGGCAGGTGTCTTGGGCTTCTAAACTGTAAAAATCCCTAAATTCTTTCTGGTGACTCAGTAGACTTTTATACGTCTATAGGAGGTGACCTTGACATTAGTGAAGCTAAGTGAAGACTATGATTGCACAGATATTCTACATAAGAAGTTCAAAGAGTTCCAAGCAGAACTAGAATTTTGGAGGGGGAGAGTGGATGGACTGAATCAGTATGCCAATGAGTGTGCCAAGGTGAAGAGGAAGTAACAGCATCGTTCCAGTATAGGGTTCTGATCTTCAAGGAGAACCCTGGCCAACAGATAGGGTTGGATGAAGATAGGAAGTAGTAAGAAAACAGAAGGATGCATATCACTATCTCCAACACTGTGAGGTTCACAGATGACTCATGTTTATGAAGCAGACTTTCTTCATGAAGAGGAACAAGAAAAAACTGGCATAGAATATTAAATAATGTTAGGTCTTGACTATGAGATTATTGGGGGAAAGAGGAAAGGAGGCAGATTTACATTCATTTACTTAAGAAAATACTTCATTAAGTTTGCAATCTTCTGTCTATATAGAGGCATAAAATGTAATTTAAAAAAATATCCAACTCTTGACTATAATATTCTTTCTTGTGCTTGGTTTAAATTTATTAGGACTGCCGCTTTGTAGTGGAAATAAACTTTCTGTGTTATAGAACAAATTTCGAAGATAAGTAGTGACTGAAGCGAGGAAAATAACTTATGCTTCCCTTTTTTCTAGGCCACATTTTTAAGAGAGTCTAAATTTTCCCCCTTTACCACTTTTACTTGTTTGGGAAACTTTTTTAGTTATCTGCTACTATCTAACAAGCCATTGCAAAACCTAGACAATGAAAATATTATTTTTTCATCATTTCTTTTCTTGGAGCTCATGTGATTGGCAGGGATGTGAATGAAGCTATCCAGTGGATCAAGGAGAAAGCTTCTTTCACCTCTGAGAACTACAGTATCAACACCGTTACCTTTGAGGCACTGTTCCAGTCACAAGGCACTCAAGAGGAACCTTCCAGCTGTGGAAGACAAGTTAAGCTTCTGCTTAAAGAATGTTTGTCCCTTTGACATTGAAATGCCAAATGGTGGTCATTTTATCTACATTATGCCTTCAGAGGGCACAACGAATTCATTGTGGTACAAAACAGGAGTTAAGTGTTGTCTGCCTACCAAAAGGTGAGCAGATGGAATCTGCAGATGCTCCTTGGAAACGCTGTGGAACAGTTCTACCTGTCCTACAGGGTCACTGTGAGTGAGAGTTGACTCAATGGCAGCGCTGTTTTTTTTTTTTTTTTTTCTTTTTTTTTTTTTTTTGTGTGTGTGTAATATAAAACAAAAAACTGAATCATTTGCTATCTAGTGGATTCATACTCACGGCAACTTTACAGGGCAGAGTAGAATTGCCCCATAGGGTTTCTGAGAAGCAGCTGGTGGATAGATTTGAACTACCTTCCTTATGATTAGCAGCCATAGCTCACTGTAGCTGTTAACCACTGCATCACCAGGACTCCATTTTAACACAGTGGTATTGAAAAATACCCAGTCATCCCATTCCACTACTTAAATTTCTTTAATACTTTAATTTAAATTGGTGTATATTTCAGACAGCTTTGTGGTTTTTGTTCTCATATAACTTAAAATTAAAAAGGAAAGATACTTCCAAGAATGGTTTTCTAATCTCACTCAGTAAAATGTAGTACTTCTGTGACAGGGAATTGTTTATTTATTTATTTTATCTAACCACACTTTCTTCTGTTGCAGGTTAATCCCATTTACCTTTATTTTTTACCAAGTAGAAACAACAAACTTTTTTCTTCTTCCGTTTTCATAACAAATTTTGAGATACTTAAAACACATTTCTGAATACACCTTCGGATTCCCTTCTTAAAGATGGAAAAGTCCAGCTCCTTTATCTGGAGGAATGCACATAGACATGAGAGAACTTGAAGTAAACCAATATTCTCAAGTGATTTGTGTCCTTTATTTCTTTTCAAAACTTTATCTGTAACTTTAACCAATTTATTCTGAGCACACACAGGAAAACCAGTCCACAGAAATATCCATACTGTGTGTTTGTCATAGCTCTGACTCTTTATCCAGTTTATGAAAAAAAAAGTCCCACCATTCTACTTCTTTTATTCTTCCTCATTTTTGTTTTTGGTCTTTTTTCATAAATAATACAGATAATGAAATCCAAGACCTCAGACAACACCTAATCATGGCTGAGTATGAGAAAAACTAATGGTAGCAGATGTAAAGTCACATCCACATTTTGGTGCTAGAAACCCTGTTCCCAAAGAATTGTATTCAGAAAGTAATGTCACAGAACTAGAATTTTCTTAACCTGTTGGGGAAAAAAAAAATGTTTTTCTAACTCATTCATTAACATCTAAAGAAATAGTACAGTGAGTAGTGAAGGACAGGCTTGGACCTAAACCTTGGGCAAATAGTTGTTGCCGGGCAAATAAATTACTTCTCAGTTTTTGCATAGTAAAGGGCATGAAGAATAATATCTGCTTAGTAGTATTAGTAAATGAATAATTAAAGAGAAATATTAAGTGAGAGCATACACATAAAGCACTTAGAACAATGTTAGACAAAGCAGACTCAGTAATCATTATTAATACAGAACATTAGGATATTAATAGAAAATATTGATATAAACAAACTATTATTTATATTACTGTTTTACTACACCCCACACATGTACATCTTTGCTAGGAGGAGTAAGAGTGCTTGGGTTTTATACTTAGTTTCTTTTTCATTCCAAAGGTGAAGGAATTACAGGCCAAAGCAGACAAGCTGCAGGTCTCCCGTCCTTCGGAAGCACCCCTGATCTAGCCCACAAAAGAGAAGCTGGTCTCCAATCGGACTGATATCTATACCTTGGCTTCCAGCACATATGTAAGACTGCAGGCATCTTATGGGTAGGGAATACTCTTTCCTATGGTTTTACTTATCTGTACAGAGTCCAGCTATAAAATTTTATGCTAAGAATGAGGAGAGTACAGTAACCAGGGGCCCAGTTCCTGTGCAGGTTTAGTAGAGGCAGAAAAAGTTTGTATTCACCAAGGGAAATACTTTCCAGGCTGACATAAGCCTTAGATCACGTCTCTCCTCACCTCCGCTCTTTCTGTTTTTCCTGTTTATATAGCAGTAGGTTGCTCTGAAGTCACCCATAAAGCTGGAAGTGGAGCTGAAAGAACATTTCAAATCAGTTTTTACAGCTTTGGAGATGAAATAAAATCTCAAAGCTCAATAATATCAGAATAAACCTAAAATTAATCCATGGATTTGGGTTAAAAGCTTGCCCCCTGTAGGTACAAGGAAAGATTTATAATATATAGAGAGATAGATAGATAGGTACAGAGATAGGAAATAGCTCATGTAATCACAAAAGCTGATTGTCCCAAGTTCTGGCACAAGCCTCACGTGGCCACGGAAGCTGAGGAACCAAAGTCAGCAGAACTCTAGATCACCAGTTGTGCAGGTTCTAGATCACTGGTTCTACATCACTGGTTGTATAGGTCAGTGGATTCCAAGCTGGTGGTGAGACGAAGCGGCAGAGGCTGGGAAACCCAGGATCCGTGGGTCAGGGAGCAAGAGCGGCAGAGGCTGGTGAACCCAGGATCAGCAGGTCAGAGAGCAGGACTCTTAAGTGCCGACTGTAAGGACTGATGAATCCAACAGCTGCTAGTTCAAGCCCTGGAACCAGATGCTGGAAGAAGAGAGCAGGAGTTCCTGGCTACATAAGCAGACCAGCAGTAGTTGTGGAAGGTCAGGCGAGAGAGCGAGGGGCGGGGAGCCACCAAAAACCCCGCCCTGCCACTTAATACAGCAGCCAAATATGGAGTAGCCAAGTTGACATAATCCTGACCATCACACCCCCCAAAATTACCTTTTGGGCATCATTTGTAATAATTAATTCTATAGTTAGTTGCTAGATCAAAAGAAAGATGGTTTTCCCCTCATTGTTATGATTTAAAACTAAATGGTGAGTGACATGGATCTAATTGCGTCCCCCAAGAAATATGTGTAGCCATGTGGCTGGGCCATGATTCCCAGTCTCTTGTGACTGTCCTCCATTTTGTAGTTTTCCTCTGCTGTATGTTAAAGGATTAGGGTGGGACTGTAAATCCCTTTATAAGATCACCTCCCTGCTCCACTGTAAAGTGAGTTTCCCTGGAGTATGGCTTGCACCATCCTTAATCCTTTCACCCTGCAAAAGATAAAAGGAAAGAGAAGCAGGCTGAGAACTGGGAACCTCATACCATCAAGAAAACAGTATTGGGAGATGAGTGCGTCCTTCAGACCTGAGGTTCCTGCGCCAGGATGCTCCCTGGACAAAGACTGATGCAACACTGGACTTTCCTCCAGAGCTGACAAGGGGGAAAGCCTTCTCCTGGGACAGACACCCTGCATATGGACTTGTAGCCTACCAGACTGTATAAGAATGAACCTTCCTTTGTTTAAGCCATCCACTCTGTTATATTTCTGTTAGAGCAGCCCTAGCTGACTAAAACAGTGGGCATATAATTTTGTTGACTAAGCAACATTATTATTAATAGACTAAAGGTGAGCTGAACTATATGAGGTGCTCTTAGTTCTAACTAACTCACCTCTCCCACGAGGAGCTTCTTGTAATTTACATGGCATGCGCTTATTTACCTGCAAGCACTAGACTCCATTTCACATATCTTCGGAGTTAAGGTTTTGGGGATGCATCATATAACTATTCTTTGTGGTGGAAACAGAAAGAAGAAGATTTATCTTTATTTATTTAAAGAAAATAGTTGTGCAGTCTCTTGCCAGACAAAAGGAAATTGTGGGATAGATGTAAAGATAAATACAGATGATATAGATATAAATATACATGGGTGTACATAGGTATACAGGCAGAGTGGTAGATAAGCTGACAGATAGGTAGATAAGCAGGTAGATGGACAGATGATGAACAGACAGACAGAGAGATACATGGATAGATGGATACATAGATAGAGACAGAGAGAGATATCATAGCAGTCCCCTGGTGCCCTGGTGGGGAGGAATGTTTAATGCAATTGACTGCTAGCCAGAAAGAGCCTCAGAATAAACATCTGGTCATCTTCTACTGAAAAAATCAGCCATTGAAAATCTTATGGAGTATGGTTCTACTCTGATACATGAAGGGTCTCCGTGAGTCAGAGCTGACTCAACAGCAACTTGTTATACATACAATAAAGAAACTTCGGGAGTTGTTTCTGTTGTGCTTTCCCATTTAAGATTTAATTTCATTATCACTGCAGTTCCATAAAGGGAATGATCATTAGATAAATTTAACTTTGTAGTGTTGTGGTATGGATGGAATGGCCACATACACCATTACACGAGGACACACCTTCTCTACAAAAGGACAGAAAAACAAACTCATTGACAGCAAGAAAATTCCGACACACAGGGACTGTATAGGATAGAGTAGTACTGTCCAATATGGCTTTCAAAGATCAGGTAGTGGGTTTCAACTGCTGACCTTTTTAGCTAGCAATCAGGTGATTAACAATTGTACAACCAGGGCTCCTCACCTTCTTTAGGGATGTACCAGCAGGAGTCAGAGATTTACAACCTGTGACAAAAAAGGAACATTTACTATTGAATGAAGGAAATACGTTAGGGAATAGGAAGGACTTGGGTTACCACTAGGAGTTCCTGGCCTAGCTTAATGGAACTCACCACTAACCACCTGTTCAAAATCCTTTCACATCTGGTATCTCCTTCCTGCCATTTCCTTACATTTGTCACAGGTATCATCTGTTCCTATCTAAATATAAAAAACTCTGAGGCTGGACAGAGGAATAGAACACCCTAATCAGTGATGATGAGCTGCCTGTAGATGTGGCTGAAAGGAAGCCCTACTGGATAGCATCAGCAGCATAAGATACTGACAGAGGGAAGCTCTCCCCATGTAAAGTAGGAGAGTGGTAACCAAGTTTCTTGAGACATTTTGTTCTACAGCCACACAATGAGATTGACTCTTATGATGATTGGTTTCCATCTGCTTATGAGACTGGTTAAAACCTGCTGGATGCCAATCCCAAAGTTTATAAGGAAGTTAAGAAAAAGGTAACCTAATTTAACAGAGTTTGTGAGATTTTAATGATGTAACTATCCATCACTTGATCTAATAACATAGTAATTTTCGAATGGGAAAGAGATACATACTTCATTCTTTAGCTAAACTGGGCCACTTGTAATTCTCAGACATGCTTTACCTTTCCTCATCTCTGTGCCTATTTGTTTTGTTTCTCATCAATCCCATGAGTTAAACATAATTTGAAACCCCCTTTACACTGTACCTGGCTGTTGAAAAAGATATGATTTATAGTCTTTTGTATCACCCTAAATTCCAAGGATAGTCTCCAGTAGTGTGCAGTATGTGAGATTGAGAAACCGTGTTTAGAGATCTTCCAGAACTCTCTTGCAAGGTTGTAATATAGATTTTTATTATTAACAATTTTCTGCAAAAGTAATACTGAAGTCTCTAAGTTCTTTACAATTTGACCTGTTTTTCTGGAATTCTGACATGAGGGCAGCTATAAGATGAACTTTCTTGGGCAAATGTTTGGGCAGATGTAATGGTTTTTGTGAGCTTAAGAGTGCTCGATTTCCCCTTCCTTGATTGTTCTTATTCCCTTTCAGAATAAAATGTAACTTCTCAATCTGACATTTTAAGTGCAATGAAATCAAATTTCATCAAGTGCACAGTCTTGGGACACTGCACTTTTCTCTAATGTATATTATGTAATCTAACAGTTACTTTGCATTCCAATAATACCCTTCTCAAGATACTCCATCTTCCTAAAGCCCTCATCCTCACTGCTCTTTAAATTTTTGTTCGGACATTCCTTCCCATACTTTTCAACCTGATTCTTTAATCAGAATTAATATCTTCTTCTTGCTGTTATACATATTAAGAGATGTATACCTCTTTATGGCATCTACCTGTTCTTTTACTACACTACAATTATTTGCTTAAGCCTTATAGCCTTTAAAGGAAGCACCCATTTCCTGCTCATCTTTGTGTCATTCAAAAAGTCTTGCACTTATTAGATGCTCAATAAATGCAGGACATATTGAATTAGTTAAATATCTTTCTTTTACCCTCTCTTCTCCTTTTGAAAGATGACAATACTTTTTAACAACTGGGGGACAGGTATCAGCTTCAGTATGAACAGTGGCTGGATTTGCACCTGTTCTAAATGAGACAGTGAACAAGTAGACAGTTGAATGAGTAGACAAGAGGTAACAGGACAGGTCCAACAATCTCCATAAATAATTTCTCCTACCCTTCAACACCACTACGAAAACCATGACCATCCTCCTAACTACTTCTCTGATCAAAGCTTTGTTCTGAGAATTGGAGAGTGATCCACAAGAAGAACCACCAATTTCTTCCTGGACACATGCATAAGGGACCACATAAATGCATCGCATAAAAAATTATCACAATGTAACATAAAGCTAGATGAATATCAAATTGCTAATTGGTCATGAAGTGAAAATTGTGATGAGTCAGGCAAGGTTAATAAAGGCAGAATTTTTTGAGGGAATGAGTAGTCCTCTTGAGGGAGGTTTCACAGCTGAGAATAGTGCCAACATTGATTGAGAAATGCTAGGGAGCAGACCCAGAGACAGAAGCGAGAAAGTTGAATAGGAAGAATCAGAAGGAGGTTTTAAGCTTCTGATATTTGAGGTGTGAGTCTGCCTATTATCCCCCCATTGTGAAAACTTTCAACTTGTTCTCCAGCCCCTCACCTTTCTCCTTGTTGCTTGTCCCAGGGATAGTTAAATGGGCCTGTTTCTTACTGTTGTGGCACATGTGTAATTTGTCTGTTTGTGACCTTCAGCCCTTCTCAAATACTGAGGACTTGGAAAATTCCCCGGGAAGTGAAAATGCCCTTCTTCAGAAGAATAATGACTTTGAGGAAGGTTTTACTGTCCAGAGAAAGAAGATTATGGTCACTACAACAATGAGCTCAAACATAAAAACAATTGTGAAGATAATACATATCTTTGAAGTGTTTTATTCTGTCATACACAAGGTCACTATGAGTTGAAACCAACTCCACAGCACATAAAAGCAAGATAACAGTAATATCTAGACTACTTTCTCTTCTCTATTAATATCTAGATATCTAAGTAACAGATATGTGAGTCCTGGTTTGGGTATTGGGATCCATGTTTATATAAATCATCTCAAACAGCAATTGTCCTTAGGTGAAGTCATGGTATAACTACCATGCTCTACTGCTAACTAAAAAGTTGGTGGTCCATGTTGACCTAGAGGCATCTCAGATGAAACACCTGGCAGTCTTCTGAAAAACAGCCATGAGCAAACTAAAGAACACAAGTTTACAGTGACACACTTGGGAATGCCATGAATTAGAATGGATTCAATGGCAATGGGTTTGGTTTGGTTTGGTTTTATAACTGCCAGATACCCCATGAGGATAATTCTTAAAAGAGATACCATAGAGAAGACTATGTTCATTTCCATACTCAACAACATACTTGGAGTTCTATAGAGCATATTTAGAAAGCTTTTCAGGAATCCAGGCCCTTTTCTTTTTTTTTGGTATAGTACATGATTGTGTCTTGCTTTTTCTTCAGTGTAAACAGAAACCATTGGATTCATACTTAATACAGAATCATTACCTAAGAGTTTGAAATGTGTTTAGTTTTTTTTTTTTTTAGCTTTTTCTTCTCTAAGAATATCTTCCATTCATTATTCTTCTTTTAGTTTGTCATACTGTGTGTGCTTACATAGTCAAATCTGAAAAAGGCCTCTTGAAAGTGCTAAAAAGCAAAGATGTTGTTTCGAGGACTAATTTGTACCTGACCCAAGCCATGATATTTTTACTTTCCTCATACACATGTGAAAGGTGGACAACAAATAAGGAAGATAGGAGAAAAATTGATTCCTTTGAATTATGTTGGTGAAGAGTATTGAATATACCATGAACTGCCAGAAGAATAAACAAGTTTGTCTTCTAAGAAGAACACATATGTCTCATGTACTCTAGATACATTGTGAGGAGGGGCAAGTCCCTGGAAAAGGACATCACACCTGATAAACCATAGGATCAGTGTAAAGGAAGAAGACTCTCAATGAAATAGAATGACACAGTTGCTACAACAATGGGCTCGAACACAATTGCAAAGATGACACAGTATTTGGAAGCATTTTATTCTGTCGTACACAGGGTCACCATGAGTTGGAATCAACTCAACAACACACAAAAACAACGTAACAATAATATCTGAACTATTTCTCTTCATTATTAATATCTAGATATCTAAGTAATGTTTATTTTCATTTATAGGATATCATACCTTTCATTATCTTTGTGTTTCTTTTTTAATGCTATTACAGAGTTTTCCTGTGACTTGTAAGTTACAGTGTTCCAAAAAGTGGTCAGTACAAAAGCAGGGCTCAAGAGTACTATAAGGATGACCTCATATCTCCAATACATTGTCTGCCTTTCACTGTCTCCTAAGATGGTACTGGCTTTGAACTCACACACACACACAACCATAAGTACTCCCAACATCAACAGTAACAATCAAGTTCAAAGTCTTAACTATTAATCTTGGATAATTACAGAGCTTAATATAGTTCTTTGTTAATTCTTACATCTGTCTTATTCAGTCTCACTGAGGAAAGCTAACAGTTGTCAAATAACTGACACAACCACACTATTCATTCATTCATTTTCAGAACTTATACAAGACAGCTACAAAAAATATAACCACTATGACTAAGAGAAACTTGGTTCTGTGTGGAATAACATAAGATTGAGGCACCAGATATTGACAGATTAGCCTGTGAATTGGGTTCGAAGAAGGTTTGGGTGTCATGGTGACCAGGACAGGTAAGGAAGCTCACATTTCGACATTTGTTCCTACTGACAGTGATGTTGTTGGTTGTCTTTTGCAACTGCTGGCTCAAAGGGATGACCTATGTCAATAGGCTGCACTTACATGAATGCTGGAAGATTCATTGCTGCTGCAACAACTGTATCAAGATTTCGATGATCCAAAAAAATAAATAAACGAGAAAAAAGTTGGCAAAAGAAGAGTTCAAGGCAGATAGACTGTGTTCTGGTTCTGAACATACTCACTGGAAGTTAGTTTCACGGAATTGCAGTCTTGGAGCTGAAGTGACCATATTCCAAAGAAACTTTAGTCGTGTCTAGACTAAGTATAAATAAATTCTGGAATTGATTAGCCATCCCTCCATGTCTCTAAAAAGATGGAGAGGTAGTATGTGTTTCCCTAGTAATTTCCAACTCGGTACTTGTACTAGAACAATATTCTCTTGTATCCTAATCTTGATGTGATTAGATTTATAATGAGGAAAACCTTCTGCACTCAAAATCTCTGTCCTTACTTCATTGAGCAACAATCTCTTTTTGTTTTTTTCTTTTTCTTTTTTTAATCTTGTCTCAGGACACAAAGAATTTGAAGAGCCAAGTACAAAAACAGCATGTCTTTGAAAAAGAGTTGGCAGATAATGAGATCCTATTCAACGACCTAGAGAAAACTGGCCAGAAGATGATTGAGAATGGTCACTATGATGCTGACAATGTGGCTGTTCATAAAAATGAAGTTGTCAGCCTCTGGAAGGAATTACTGGAGGCTGTAAAACAGAAAGGTTGGAAGCGAAAGTTTGGTGAAAAGCCATTTCTTAAATTCTAAAACTTAGCTCTGTGAATTTACCTGGCAACATCTATACAGAGAGATGCTACCTGTTTGCTGTTCCTGCAAGTGTCTTCCTTCTTGATAGTCAAGAAGTTCTTAAAGTCCAATACAAGTTCATCACATGAATTTAGCATCACATTTTAAAATATTTTTATTATCTATTCACGGATGCAGATTTTTTGTTTTTTAACTGAATTTACTTTTGTTTCCTTCCCTTTTCTCTTACTTTTTGTTTTCTTTCTCTGATAAATATTCAGGAACCATGAATTAGTTATTCACTATCATATGGCATTGCTATTTCTAACTTTCTAACAAAGATTCAAATTGATTTCCAAAGTGGTTGTACCATTTTACTTTACCACTAGTAGCAGGGAAAAGTTCCAGTTGCTCCACAACCCTTTTAACATTTATTATTTTGTGTCTTTTGAATTAATGCCAGCTTTTTTAGGGTGAGATGATATCTACTTGCACTTTTGATTTGGATTTCTCTCATAGCCACCGATTGTGAGCATTTCTTCACGTATCTGGTAGCTGCCTGGATGTCTTCTTTGTTGAAGTGTCTGTCCATATCCTTTGTCCATTGTTTAATGGTGCTGTTTGTCTTTTTCTTGTTGATGTTTTGCAGTACCTTGTAGATTATGAAAATTAGACATCCAACAAATATATCGTTGCCAAATATTTTTTTCCCATTCTTTAGGCAGTCTTTTAATGCTCTTGGTGAAGTCTTTGGATGACCATAAGTGTTTGATTTCTAGTAGTTCCCACTTAATATGTTTTCTCTTCTGCTGGTTGTGCATTGTTGGTAAGATACTGTAGTCTGTTTAAGCTGTGTATAAGAACTTCCAATGTTCTCTCTAGTTTTTCTTCCATAATCTTTACCGTTTTAGGTTTGATATTTAGGTCTATGATCTATTTTGAGTTAATTTTTGTGTAAGGTATGAGATGCCAGTCTTGTTTCAGTTGTGTACAGATCACCATTTGTTAAAGAAACTGTTTTTAATTCAGTTCATGACCTTTGGGCTTTTGTCAAATATCAACTGTTGATAGGTAGGTAGTGTTATTTCTGGATTCTCTATTCTGCTTAATTGGTCTATGTGTCACTTTTTGTACCAGTACCAGGTTGTTTTGACTACTATGGCAGTGAAATAGGTTTTAAGGTTGTGTACTTTGAAGCTTTCCACGGTGTTCCTCTTCTTCAGTAGTGCTTTATTTATCCAGAGTTTCTTTGTTTTCTGTCGTGGATTGAATTGTGCCCCACCAAAATATGTGTGGCCATGTGGCTGGGCCATGATTCCCAATATCTTGTGATTGTCCTCCATTTTGTGGTTTGTCTATACTGTATGTTAAGGGATTAGGGTGGGGCTGTAAATCAGCACTGAGAGAAGAGCACATCCTTCATACCTGAGGTTCCTGTGCCAAGATGCTCCCTGGACAAAGACTGGTGCAAAACTGGACTTTCCTCCAGAGCCGACAAGGGAGACAGCTTTCCCCTGGAGCAGACATCCTAAATTTGGACTTACGATCTACTGGACTACGTAAGAATAAACCTTCCTTTGTTAAAGCAATCCGCTTTGGGATATTTCTGCTAGAGCAGCACTAGTTGGCTAAAACACTTCCCAAACAAAGTTGGTGATTTGTTTCTCCATCTCATTAAAATATCACATTTGAATTTGTATTGCAATTGCACTTTATGTGTAGATCACTTTGGATAAAATAGACGTTTTCACAATGTTAAGTCCTCCTATCCATTAGCAAGATAATTTTCTGCACTTACATAAGTCTGTTTTGTTATCATGTGATAGAAAAACAAAAACCAAACTCACTGCCATCAAATTGGATCTGACTCACAGTAACCCACCCTAGTGGTCAGAGTAGAATTCCCCCATAGAGCTTGCAAAGAGCACTTGGTGGATTTTAACTGCTGGTCTGTTGATTAGCAGACATGGCACTTAACCCACTTGTAATTTTCTTTGTGTAGGTCTCTTCCATCTCTGATTAGATCTGTTCCTAGGTGTTTTATTTTCTAGGGGGGCTATTGTAAATTATAATGATTTGGTGATTCTCTCGATGATTTCTTTGTTGGTGTAAAGGAATCCTGCTGATTTATTTCTGTTTTTCTTATGTCCTAAAGCTTTACTGAACTCTTCTATTAGTTCTTGTGGTTTATTTTCGGATTCCTTAGGGTTTTCTGTGTATAAGATCACATCATCTGCAAATAGGAATGCTTTTGCTTCTTCTTTACCAATGTGGATGCCCCTTAGCACTGCTGGCACAGTGTCATGGATTAAATTGGGTCCCCCAAAAATGTAGTAAAAATCTGACTGGGCCATGGTTCCCGGTATTTCATGATTGTTCTCCATTTGGTGACTTTTTTCTTTTGTTATAAATTGAAATCTCTGTGTGTGGTTAACAGACTGGTGTGTTAAAAAGGATTAGGATTAGGATTAAGGTTACCTCCCTGCTCCAATGAAATGGGAGTTTCCTGGAGTGTGGCTTGTGCCACCCTTCATCCTACAAGAGATAAAAGGAAAATAAATCAATGAGAGAGTTAGGTACCTCATATCATCATGTAAGCAGCACTGAGAACAGAATGTGTCCTTTGGACCACAGACTTCTGTGCCGACATCTCTAAGACCAAAGAAGGACTGATGTAACACAAAATCTTCCTTCAGAACCCACAGAGAGAGGGGGAGAGAGAGATAGAGAGACAGCGTTTTTCTACAATACCTTGAATTTGAATTTCTAGCATACTGGACTGTGTAAGAAAAAACTTATTTTGCTAATGCCACTGACTCATGGTATTTCTGCTAGACTATTAACAGATAACTAAAACACAATAACTCTTAAGCTTTAAAATTAAAAATCAGTAAATGTATTTGCTCAATGCAATAAGTAGTTTTTTCATTGAACTTAGCAAATGGGAGGTTTCTTGAATGACGAATCTCTAGGTGTTGAAACTTAACTGCATACCTAAGCAAGCCACAGGTTTGCAGCTGCTGTTGCCTGCATGCTAAAAGATACATCTCCCTAATCTTGTGAATGAAAGTTCATTCAAACTTCCTTTACATTGCATTTGTAAAAGGAAGGTTTTACAAAGTGAGGTTAATAGTATTTAATAAACAGCTGAATGGAAAAGAAAGAAAGTGAGAGAAAAAGTCATTTTGTGGTTTGAGTAGTTTGGTAAGGAGAAAAGCCTTCAGAGCATACTAGGTAAGTGAACATGAGAACTGAAAATCTACACAAAATTGTAATTTTCGAGACTTGAAATGTCTTTCTTATATATTTATCTTCAAATCTCTCCCTAAATTTAATTTAAGGAGAGCTTTTGGCAGACCAAGGAAAAACAACGGACATCTTTTAAGAAATGCCTAAATCCACAACTGGATTCACAACCAACATCCATGAAAGAAGCAGATAAGAAATCAAATTACTTATTGTACTGTGCAAAAATGTTACAAAAGACCTCTCTAAAGTTTTAAAAATTCAAAGATGTTACTTTGAAGACTAAGGTCCGCCTGATCCAAGTCATGGTCTTTTCAATTGTTTTGTTTACATGAGAAAGCTCCACAATAAATAAGGAAGAGCAAAGAGAAGTGATGCTTTTGAACTATGGTGTAGATGAAGAATATTGGACTGTCAGAAGAATGAACAAATCTGTTTTGGAAGAAATAAAGCCAGAATGTTCCTTAAAGTTGAAAATGGGGAAATTTGTCTCATGCACTTTGAACATATTATCAAAAGGGACTAGTCCCCAGAGAAGAGCATCATACTCAACAAAGTAGAGGGTGAATGGGAAAAAGGGAGACCCCTAGATACAGACTGACACATTGGCTGCAGCAATTAGCAACGATTATGAGAGTGGCACAGGACTGGGCAATGATCATCATACTCTGTTGATTGTCTGGTCATCCAGTGCTGCTATAACAAAAATACCACAAGTGGATGGTTTTAAAAAGAAGTTTATTCTCTTACAGTCCAGTAGGCTATACATTTGAATTAGGGCATTAGTTGCAGGCAAAGGGTTTCTCTCTCTGTTGGCTTGGGAGAAGAGTCTTGTCATCTATCTTCCTTTGGTTTAGAAGCATCTCAGTGAAGGAACCTCAGGTCCAAATTATACACTCTGCTCCTAGCACTGCTTTCTTCATGGTACGAGGTCTCCAACTCTCTGCTTGCTTCCCTTTCCTTAAATCTCTTGAACGATGAAAGGATAAAAGGTGGTACAAGCCACATCCCAGGGAAACTCCCTTTACAGTGGATCAAGGAAATGACCTTAGCAGAGCTGTTACAGTTCGACCTTAATCCTCTTTACTATAACCCAATCTTGCCCTATTAAGTAAAGGTAGAATTCAGGTTTATAACACAGAAAAACCACGAAGTGGAGTATATCCACACAAAAAATGGATGTCACAGTCCAGCCAAATTTCTACAAACCTTTTTGGGAGAAAATAATTAATGACACTGGTTTAAAACTTCCTAAGATTAAAGCAGCTCTTATTTCAATTTATGAATATAAAGTAATTTTACTAGCTATTGTGTGTATGTATGCTGAATGAAAAATAGGTCTAAGAGAGAAAAAGAGATGAAAGAGAAAAAGGAAGTTCATGGTATGTTCACATTCGTATGTCACCTTGTAAATGGGATATTCATGAATATTTAGGATTAGGGAGAGGTACATTTGGGCATGGAGGAAACAGCAGCTGCAAACTTGCGGTTTGTTTACTTTAGACATAGATTTGAGCCTCAAAATTTGAAGATTCTTTATTCAATAAATCTCCCATCTGCTAATAGGAAAAGTCTTAGAGCACTCTTGTGAGTATTCACATACATGTGTACAAGCAAAGAGTCAAAAACCCAGATACAGTTGAATAAGTTTTGCATTTCCTAATTTGGCATTCTGTCTCCCAAGGTTATCATAGACCAAAACTACCATGAATAACAAATACTCTGATACATATGAGCTTATTTTATTGTATTAATAACATATTTACAAATGTAATACTGGTTGATAAAAACAATAATTACCATTAATTGAGGATTTACCATCTGTAATACATTGTATTAAATGTTTTCTGTACTCCAATTTACGTAACCTTATACCATAGGTGGCTTAGTGATTAAGAGCTCACCAGTCAAACAAACAGATGGCAGTTTGAATCCACCAACTGCTCCTTGGAAACCTTACAAGGTTTTCTACGGGGTCTGTGTAACAGAGGGTCTCTGTGAATTAGAACTGAATTGATTCCAACGGTTTTTCTGTTTTATTTTTCATGCAATAAGTGTTACTATCTTTCTTACTTTATAAATGATGGGATTATGAGTTCTAGGAGTTAAATGATCTATCTAAAGCCAAACTTACTGCCATCATGTTGATTCTAACTCGTAGGAACACTACAAGTACAGCTGCCCCATAGAGTTTCCAAGGAGTAGCTGGTAGATTCAAACTCCTGGTCTTTAGGTCAGCAGCTATAACTCTTAATCACACACCACCAGGCTTTCTGATGTATCTAAATACATATGTTTAATAAGAAATCTACCTGTGATTTCAGTAGTGTCTATATAACTTCAAAAGCTTTGTCCTTAACCAGTCTTCTACATTTCCCAATACTGTGGTTATTTTTTTGAGGAAACAGAGAGAGAGGATAGATACTAACAACTAAGAAGCATGGGTAAGAAGCAAGGAGCTTCTTGTTAGTACTACTGACAAACTTTATTTAGTTCTTTAGTGACTAATTTTAAATTATTTACTATGTACAAGGAATTGTGGTATCAGAACAACACAGTTCCAAAGTAAATTCCTAATATCCAGAATTTCAAAGTGGAAATCAGGTTGTAAAAAACAAAAGGATGTATTGATTAATAAAAAGCTAAGCCCACTGTCATCCGGTAGATTCCAACTCATAGCAACCCTATAGGACAGAGTAGAACTGTTTCACAGATTTTTAAGGAGTTCCTGGTGTATTTGAACTGCTGACCTTTTGGTTAGCAGCTGTGTGCTTAACCACCACACTACCCGAGTTTCCACAAGAAGATTGAGAACAGCTTAATTTAGATTGCATCTCAGGGGACAAAAAATCAAAACCTGATGTATAGTGAGTATCTATGTAGGGCAAAGCAAAGGAAACTGGCCTAGATATTGGATAATATTCAAACAAGATAAAAATATTAGGACAGAATGTTGTGCCTCTCTGTAACCTTCCTCTCTTATCTAATGTCTCTTTTTCTTTTCCCCTTTTCCTTTCCATCTTTCCCTTTGACTCCCCACTTTTTCAGAGTCTTGACTGTACCATGATCTATGGACCTAATGAGTGAAATGAAGGTTAGCAACTGAATACCGCCTCTAATTGGAAGTTCCCTTAACTGTTCTTATGGGAATAAATTGTTTGGTTTTGATGCTTCAAATCCCCCAGACAACTTGGAAAAAAACTCTGGTGGAGAAGTCAAGTCATTTGTAACCTCTAAGGAATCTATTTTGGCATTTGTCTTATCCCATTTTCCAGAAGAAGGTAGGAGAGGGTTCTGGTCAGAGGTAAGTATGGAGCTAGATGTCAGAGAGTTCAAAGCAGTGCTGTGGGCTAAGAAGGGACCTCTTCCCCCAACTGTAGCTTCACTGGTTGTGAAATAGATTACAGAACACTTTGAGTAGGTTAAAATGAAAGTCTTTGGTCAAACATATCAAGAAGAAAAAAAAGATGCATTTGGTATTTGTTCAGCAAGGGGGCAGATGTTGACAAATACAACTTGACCTTTTATTTTGCAGGCTGTACATGAAAGCCTGCTTCAGTTTACATGAGCATTAGAGTGTGAGCCTGATTTTAACAGAACTAATGCCTCTAAAGTGATTTTTTTTCATTGTGTCACCTTGTTTAATCCTCATAATAAATATAATAAGTATTACCGCATCCATTGTGGCAATAAAAAAGGCAGAAAGAGGGGAGGCTAACTTGCCTAAGGTAACAGAATTGGCTAGTAGTAGAACAAACAACCAAACAAGTCCAGACTTCAAACCGAATGCTTTTCTCACTAAAATATATCATAGCAGTACCGCCTCAGCATTACTGAGGGTGTTAGGTAAAACTCCTCCCCAATAAATACATTTATATTTTTATCTAACCTCTGTTGTTGTTGCTAAGTGCCATGAGTTCGTTCTGACTCAGTGATCGTCTCTACAACAAGACTAAATGCTGCCGAGTCCTGAGTTATCTTCACAATCATTATTACGCTCTTGCCCATTGTTGCAGCTGGTGTGTCAACCCATCTAGTTAAGGGTTTTCCTCTTTTTCGCTAGTCTTCTACCTTGCCATGGGTCGGATCCAACTTGACGGCATTTGGCTGGCTTGGCTGTACCTTGCCAAGCATGATGTCTTTCTCCAGGGAATGGTCCCTCTTGATAACAAGTCCTAAGCGAGATAAATTCTTGCCATAGCAGCATTTTGGCTGTATTTTGTCCAAGACAGATTTGTTTTTCCTTCAGGCAGTCCACAGGGTGTTCAATATCCTTCACCATTACGTAATATCTTGTGATATTGAACTGCTGACCTTTTGGTTAGCAGTTGATCACTTTATCCATTAAAGTGCTAGGACTCTCTAATACCCAGAATAGGATTTATTCAAAATCCTTGGGCTGATAGAAAAGTTGTAATTAGGGAAACATGTTCTTAAATTACAGTGGAAAAGTGGTGGAAGTGTTAAGTGGTATCATTCTATGAATATATGTAAAAGGATATTTTAGACTAGGAGTTAAAAAAAAAACCTGCTGCATTGAGTCAATTCTGACTTATACCAATGCTATAGGACACACTAGAACTGCCCCATAGAATTTCCAAGGAGTGCCTGGTGGATTTGAACCACCGACCTTTTGGTTAGCAGCCACAACACTGATGATACTACACCAAGAGGGTTTCTGGACTAGTGATAGAAGACGAAATTCTGGGCCTAAGACTAAAGCACCTACAAAATATATAGTTCCATAGCTACAAAATGATCCAGAATTTTAAAATTTGGCAGAGTGTCTACATACATTCAGGTAACTGAACTTAAAGCTGTTAGTACAAATGACTCTCTTTTTCCTAGAAATCCAAATACCCTATTTAAATAGCAGTATCTCTAAAAATTGGTATTCTAACTACCAAACAGTTAAAAAAGAACAATAAAGTGGTAGAACTGGAGAGGCAATTCTTACCATCTTCCATTGTACTGTATATAGATTCAATCATAGAGAAAATCATAAGTCATGAATTAATCCTACATACTTATAATGGTTATTGATTTGCAGAGCCAAGTGTTATACATAGGATACAATAAAGATTACCCAAGAGCCACTGTGCCTCAAGTCAAGTTTATGGCGGGTAATTCAAGGTAGAAAGCCATTAGTGTTAGTATCAAAGTTCAGTGATATTTCAGAGAAGTTACTGCTCATTGAAGTTCACATCCTGGTTCTACTTCATTTTCAGGGAGGCTCCAGAAGAAAAAGATGGCAATCAGCTTTCACAGAGACCGATGGCTTTGGAAACACTATGGGGCTGCTATGAGTTGAAATCAACATGATGGCCGTAGTTTTGGGTTTGGGGCATTAAAGGAAATCATTTGGCATGTAGGAACAACCTGGCAGTAGTAGAAAAGATATATTTTGTAGTATTCCTAAATTACAGCTACATGTCTACAATGTTTCAACTGATGTTTTAGATATTAGAGGTATAACTATAAAGAAATGTGTATTTGAGTAGGTAGTGGATAATAACCTAAATATGATATAATTACATATGTAACAGAGAGAAGTATTATAGAGAAAAAAAGATAAGATATAGCTAAGGACTAGGAAGAATTTGGGCTGAGTGTGGTTTTTAAATATCATGAATCAGGAGCAGCTTCCCTTAGCAGGTAATATTTGAGGAATGACCCAAAGCGTAAAGCGAAAGAGATGTTGTTCACAGAAATATTTCAGTGAAGAACATTCTAGGTAAGGCAGGCAATCCGAGGGCAAAAACTCTGAGGTAGGACCATTCCAGGTATCTTTTGGATGGAATGGCGAGGGTAGGTGTGAATAACTAGAAGATAAAGTAAAAAAAAAAAAAAAAAATCATTATGGGACCAGGTTATATAAGGACTCAAAAGACCATTAATAAGGCATTAGGCTTTCAGTTAGAGTAAGTAGGAATCAACAGGAGGGTTTTTAGCAGAGAAGTAACATTATCTAATTTGTCTTCAAGTAGATCTCCCTCAGTGCAACGCTAATAGATTGAAAATGCATAAGGCCACACAAGTCTGGGGGCTATGGCAAGAATACAGGCAAGGCTGGTAGTTTGGACCAGTGCTCAATGTGAATGTAATGAAAAGTGACCGGATTTTGAATATGTTTGAAGATATAACTGAAAGGCCACTTACTGGCTTGAAGTGGGATGTGAGACAGAGGAGACAAGATTCACTCCAAGGAATTTGGCCTAAAGTGTTGGAAGTATGAAGTTTCTGTTAACTAGGGTAAGATATTTACTTCATTTATTATTTATTTACTCACTACCATGTTCCAAAGAAGTATTGGCCAGCAAGTAGTATAGTGCTTTTTCTAACTCCCAATTTTATCTTTATTTTTGTCTAGCTATTTGCCTGTTCCACATATGATGTGCCCACCCAGAAGAATTTAATCTATTATACCCATCTCCAGGCAAAAGGGGACATAAGAAAGTCTTTCTGAGTGTTCAGAATTCAGATTGAATTTGCTATGGTTTTGTGTCCAGCTGGCTTAGGCAAATGCTGCTTATCTCCCTATCTTCTATAAAATTCACCATCACCAATATTTATTGAACACTTACTGGTGTAAATTATCAGGTTAAAATATATTATACACAGTAATTTGAGGAAACAGTTATGATGTAGTAATATAAGCCATGATATATGATTTGAAAAATTAATTGCAATGGGAAAAACAAGAAGAGAAAAAAAATAAATTGGACTAGAAACATTTGTGGGGAAACACTATTTGAAGTGAGTTCTGACTGACTGCTTTTCTGAGCAGGAGAGGGGCCAATGTAGAAAGTAGAAAGAAGAAGGTAAAAGTATCAACTTCTTCTAAGCAGTGGAGAAGTATAAGAAAAAAAAATCTGCTAATTATAAAAGCTCATTCTTGGGTAGTAGAGGCAATTAACTATAGAAAATCAATATCCTAGCATGACTGGGTAGGAGAAATAACACATTTTATATATTTGGATTCTTGGCTATTTGTTTTCAGTTTCTGCCGTTTCAGCATATCTCACAGTGTATACAACATACCAAGTAATCACCAAATATTTGGATGAACAAATGAACTGATCATTCAGCACATTTTCTAAACTATGTGTCTAGGAGCGTTAAGTCTTCTTTTTATCCCCACAGGTGAAAGGATGATGAATAAGACTTCCACAGCCGTGACTGAATTTGTGTTCACTGCTTTTCCTCATTTGCAAGAAGATGGTCTGTTGCTTTTCATTTTCTTAGTTCTCATATATCTGTTCATCATCTTTGGGAACCTCATGGTCTTCCTTGCTGTCGAGCTGGGTTCCCACCTCCACACTCCTATGTATTTTTTCATCAGTGTCCTCTCCTTCCTAGAGATCTGATACACCACAACTACCATCCCCATGATGCTGGCCAACCTAGTGAGTGAACAGAAGACCATCTCTCTAACTGGCTGCCTCCTGCAGATGTATTTCTTTCACTCTCTCGGCATCACTGAGGTTTGCCTGCTCACCACTATGGCAATGGACAGATACTTGGCCATCTGCCACCCACTCCACTGTCCTACAATCATGACATCTCACCTCTGTACTCAGCTAACCCTGGGTTGTTGCTGCTGTGGTTTCTTTACACCACTTCCTGAGATTGCTTGGATATCCACACTACCGTTTTGTGTCCCAAATCAAATTCAGAATGTCTTCTGTGATTTTGATCCTATCTTGAATCTGGCATGTATGGACACTAGCACAATTGTATTAATCAAGGTTGTTGACAGTATACACGCTGTGGAGATCATCACTGCCATAATGCTTGTGGCTTTGGCTTACATGCATATCATTAAAGTAATCCTACACATCCACTCTGCTGAGGGACGCCAAAAGGCCTTTTCCACCTGTGTTTCACACCTTGCTATTTTCTTGGTATTTTTTGGAAGTGTGGCTCTGATGTACCTACGCTTCTCTGCCAAGTACTCCTTTTTCTGGGACACAGCCATCAGCCTAAATTTTACAGTGCTGTCACCATTCTTCAAGCCAATTATTTACAGTCTAAGAAATAAAGAGATCAAGGAAGCCATAAAAAAATCATGTGTGCCAACTCACTCTATTTCTATGTCATAAGAAATGAGACAAAATACATAGTTACTAGGAAAGTATATACCTGCCAGCAGCTATAGCAATGTTTTGGTGTGCTGGCTGCTGCTTTGTTTACTTTTTTTACACATTAGCAGTAAATGCAAACTTCAGCTTTTCTGACTAGTTCTGAGAACTTGTATGGAATGCACAGAAAGTGTGATTAAAAAATCACACAGTTCCTTGGTTTATTCATTCTTTTTGTTTTTAATTTAATATGACTGAGTGAAAATGTACATTCCTGTATAAATTTACATGCCCACCTATATGCCGCTTCCACTGCTCTCCCTGTCCGGTGACAGCACACTGTTCCTCTCTGCTCCATACATGTCTCATCCTCCCAACAGTCTCCTTTGCCCTCCTCTCCATCCATTCCCCTTCATCCAGCCAGAGGTCAGCAGGATGGTATCCTATAGATGCATAGAACCGTAAAGTGCATCCAATACATCGTCACTCTGCATAGCCAAGTTTATTCATTCTTAAAATCCTGGAGTTACATAGAATTCTGCCTCTGTCCTGAAATCATCCCTAATCTAACAAATTAGAGATGTAATAAAAATGCTTTCCTCTGTGTCTATGTAACACACTGCTTGCCCTCTATTTAGCTTATTTTGTGTATTGTGGTAAGTGTGTATATAGCATGTTACTTGCCATTTCGACATTATTTACGAGTACAACTCAATGACATTAATTAGGTTTTGCACGTTGTTCAGTCATCACCATTAGCCATTTCCAAACATCCCATTACCATAAACACAAACTCAGTGTCCGCTAAACAATGAAATTACCTTTCACCTCTCTGCTGTTTGCCCATGGTAACTTCTAATAAACTTTTATTTCTATACATTTGCCTATCCTCTATTTTTCATTTCAGTAGGATCAAATAATGTTTGTCCTTTTGTGACTGACTTAACTTAGTCAGCAAATTGTTCTTAATGTTCATCCAAATTGTACCATGTTTCAGGATTTCATTTCTCTCTATGTTTGAGTAATAACTTACTGTATGTATGTAGCACATTTTGTTTATCTGTTCATCTGTCAATGGATATTCAAGCTGTTTCCAACTTTTAACAAATACAAATCATGTTGTAGTAAACACTGATGTACAGGTATGTATTTGGGTATCTATATAATTTCATTCAGAAAAATAAATATATATATGAATGGAATTGTTGCATCATACATGTTAATTCTGTGCTTGGTTTTTTTGAGAAATCCCCAAACTATTTTCCATAATAACTATAGCATTTTACAGTCCCACTAGCAATGATATAGGGTTAAAATTTCTTCACATCATAACTAACACCTGTTGTTCTCTATTTATGTAACTGTAGTCATCCTAGTCAATGCAAAGTGATATCTTGCTGTGTATTTTGAATTGAATTTTCATGATGATTAAAGGCACTCATCGTCTTCATTTGTATTTTACATAATTTTTGGTCTAAGTTATGCCACAGTTCCCATGCCTTTAGTTTGGGAGATCATTCGAATATCTTAGTTTGTTCATCTCTTTATCCTCAATACACAACAGAATACTTTGTCCAAAGAAACACTGAACAATAGTTTAACAAATTAGTAAATGAACAATTAGGGGAATGTTCTGTATTTCCAAATTATGAATGCTGGGTGAAATAATTCAAATTATCCTCAGACTCAAGAGAGAACAGCAGAGGAAGGTGAGAGAATGGGTGAAGACAAAATCATAGTAGATTTCCACAAAGAGGTGTATAGTTAGATGTTGAGCAGGACTTCAGTTGGTATTTTAGGAGTCTAATAACTTAAAGATAAGGATTGAGCTTCATAGTTTACTAATGGTTTTGAAGGAAATTAATATGTTTATTCCTGGCACTCGCTTCTATTTCTTAGTTTCTACTCTTCTAATAAGAGACCATATTTCTCAACTGATTTCTAAGTTTATTTTTTTTCTGAATGAGATTAGACTATCATACACACTGGTCTTATAACATTTATAAATGATCGAGGCTTGCATGGTTTCCTTTCTGATTGTTGTACCTTGAAATAATTACTAGTGGATAGAAACATCAAGTAATTTTATGTAAGATTGCTGAAGGTACACTGCAAAGCAAGTTTTAAAAATAAGCTATTAGCTGTATTAGAAACTCTCTTATATTGGATTTCCAACTTTTACATTCTAATCTTCAAAATTAATGATTCAGAATGACAATTCTGACTTGAATAATTAAAAAATACAAGGTTTGTACTGTTCATGTTGGTTAACAATAGCAATTATTTTACTGTGTAGAATTTACTGCAAAGTGATTTTTAATCTATCACATGATTTGAGTCATATAACAATTCTCTGGAAAGGTATATTAGTCATCATTATCTCCATTATATGTTCAACAGAATTTAAATACGTACTCAAGGATGATCTTGTCCTTAATTGGTAGAACTAAGCCTTCAAACCTAAAGTTTCAGTTTCAAATGCAGTGTCCTTTCTGTCACTCCAAACTCCTAAATTAAATGGCTCAGTGTACAAAGGAAACGTTATGTTTATTTATTTAATCAGTGTAGTAAGGCCAAAGAAAGAAAACAAAAATTTAATAATGTTTAACAGTAGAGAAAAAGAGGCAGTGAAAGAGCTCTATTCCTTGATTGCACAGTTGCAAATTTGAGAATATATAAATTTATAGTTGGAGTTACAAGGGGAATAACTTCACAAGACTTCAAGTGATGAGTTTAAGTTGATTCTGTTAACTGCAAAAGGTCTTCTGTTTATTTATTGAAATGCTACTATCTATTCTTCTGATCCACTGAGGAGATAAAAATTATTAAATGAGAAATAATTCTGGATAAACAAAGAATACATTCCAGAGCAATAAATGACAACATTAAATAATAAAATGATGACCACTATTCTGTGTAAGACATTTTAATTTATTATTAAAGTTAAAATATTTGTGCTTTCAGGTAAAGAAAGTTGAACCCTAAAAATAATTTGAAGTAAACAGGTACAAATTTTAGTGATCTACGTTGGAAAGACTTTAGAATTTTTGGATGTAAATCATCTCCCGTAGTTTCTAAGTTCAGAGGAGATTAAACATAGTGCTTCAGTTTGTTGTCTGAGTAGAGCCTGCAATAAGCTGGACAGTGCTGATTAAACTGTCCTGTGAAACTCAGATATGTCCGTAGCTGATAACCATGGCCAAATACAACACCCCTCCAAATTACTCCCATGTTTTTAAAACTGTATATAGACTTCTCTTTAGTGAAGCTGTCTGTGGTCAAATGTACCGTCTCCTCTTGATCAACTGTGGTTTCAACTACACCCTCTCAGCATTCCCTTATGTATGGTATGGCATGTAATTTGATAGACTGCACATGTTTATAGTCCTCCATAATACCTGCCATGCACTCGACCTGAATCGTTATGTAATTTCCTCTGTGGCCCAAAGCTTGGTCAGGCTGAGTAGCCCTGCTGTCCCTATTAATCCTCTCTCCTCTATTCAGGGTTTCTATGATCAAAACCAATGAGCATTCTTGGGAAATGATAGAAATGACAAGCAGAAGGTCAAAGATCCATGCATAAAGTCATAACTGTATAAAACTTCTTATTATTCCCCTCCATCAATCCTGAGATGCTCTGATATTTGTACTAATAACAGTAAAGGATCCTTAAAGATTAGAGAATGTCAACCCTTTGTGGCTCGGTGGACAGACTAGGACTGAATTTAAAGTCAGCAGTAGACAAGGTAAAAGCTAGAGAGCACGGACAGAACAACTGTTGCCATGGGTCTGTCCTGAATCTAGTAGCTGAAAACTCAGAGACCAGAAGCCTACTGTCTATCAAACCCCTGAATGTCTCCTGTGGATCCTCACGATGTTACTTTGCCCTAAATACTATGTCATTGTCGTAAGGTACTGACGAATTGGTTCCAAATCAGTAACCCTTAGATCAGACTAGAATTGCCCTATAGAGTTTCCAAGGACCTCCTGGTAGATTTAAATGTCTGACCTTCCGGTGTGCCGCTGTAACACTTCACCAATACACCACCAGCATTTCCTTAAACACTATAGCTTTGATCTTCTTTTGTTTTACTTCACAATTGCCAGTCCTGCTGGTCAGGTCAAACTACTACCTTGGTCTCAGGTTAGTGCTTCAGATGATCCAAGAACGTGGGTAGCCAGAAGTACTGATGGGCTAAGAGTAGATAGAATGTAACAGAAGAGGAACAGAAGAGTATGGTGGTCATATTGACATAAATTTGACTCATTGTTTAAACATTTACAAGGCAAATAACTATGAAATCAGACTTTACCTCTCTGAGACTGTTTTCTTACATTTAAAAATGGAAATAATAAAATGTGCTTTGCCAAATTTTCTAAACATTAAAAATTAATGCAAATTAATTACATCTATACGTAAACCAACATACCCTAGATACTCAGTGGACCCTTGGTGGCACAGGGATTAAGAATTAGGCTGCTAACCAAAAGGTAGGCAATGAAAATCCAACATCCACTCCTGAGAAACCCTATAAAGAGGTTCTGAGCTGTCCTAAAGGGTCACTATAAGTTGGAATCGACTCAACACCAATGGGTTTAGATTGCTTAGATACTCAACAGTTGCTGGTTTTTATTTCCTGGGCAAAGTTCAAATAAAATCACATCCCAGCTCCAGAAGTTGCTGGGGATATGTGATAGAGTGCTTTTTCTAAGACTGGCGTTCCTGTCTTTTTGTAGCTACACTGGATTTGAATATAATGAAACCATCAGGAAAAGGCAAATAATACTAAACACTCAAGAAGAGAACTTAGAGTTCCCTCAGTGTTTTGGATGACATGATCCAGTAAGAGGGGAACCAAAACTGGAGAACTTTAATCTCCTTCATGGGCCATAAAAAGTAGGTTATTCGTATCAAGACTGACACTGAAATGAGGTTTGGCATGAATAACTAAAACCAAACTCATTACTTTCAAGTAATTTCTGACTCATAGAGACCCTATAACCAAAAAAAAAAAAAAACAAGCCCAGTGCTGCTGAGTTGGTTCTGACTCTTAAAGACCCTGTAGGACAGAGTAGAACTGCTCCATACAGTTTCCAAGGAGCACCCACATACTTGAACTGACTACCCCATAGAGTTTCCATTAAGCACCTGGTAGATTTGAACCACTAGCCTTTTGGTTAGCAACCAAAGCACTTTCCCACTATGCTACCATGTTTTCCTTGGCCTGGATAGCCCCACTGTTTTGTAAGAGGGTCTGAAAGCATCCCACTATTTTTTTGTTGGTTGGTATTGTTTTTGTAAAGTTGCCTAGAAGGACTCTGTTTGGGGAGAAGAGTTTATGTTTTATTTCCTTTATAAATAATATGTAAACTAGTGTAACTTTTTTAGACATTGTAGGAGTCAGTCCATTCTTCAAATGTTTGTGACTAAACTATATAGTTTCAAATGAGATACCCTAATTTTTGTTTGATGAAGTACAGATAAACACATTCATCTCTCATTTCTTTCATTCTTTCCATTTAAATGATTAAGGGTACAGGTAAAAAAAATTGAAAGAACAGTTTTTGAGACTAAGTATATAATATTTTCTGTATTTTAAAAAGGAGCCTATATCAAACATCAAGATTATTATTGAATTAGCCAGCCAGCCAAGTGCCGTTGAGTTGGATATTATTGAATTAAAGATAGTTAAAAATATTCAGTTGAGATTTGATAAAGTTGCAGAGTTGTGTTTCCCACAAACGTGTTGGAACAAGAATATACAGGTGTAACCATAATATCCTGCAACACGTTTTCACCTTTTCAAAATGTGTAATTGAGAGCTTCATGTAACTAATGCCATAATGAAATCAAAATAATCTATTGTTTTTTTTACTGCAGCAGCTATTCTGGCCTCTGCACTGCCCTCTTTTCAGAGGGGTGCAGAGCCCTCTTAGCTCCTGTGAACTCGGTCTCCTGAGAAACAGCTTCAGCCTGGAAAAGCAGAAGCTAGGAAGACTGCTTGGCATTTTGTCTGTCCTCCACTTGCTTTCTCGCTCCTTATGTCCATCAGGGTGGAACTGGCAGGCTAGTCTCACTAGCTGGGGAATTTTCTCATAAGTTTTGTCTTTGCCTGATATAAACAACCTGGCTAGAGTTTAATGAAGAGTTTCCTGTGAGTGCTTTGTGATACATATACTTTCAAGCTACATGCTTGAAAACATGAAATATTTCTTGCTGAAATGATATGTAGACTCTGATGTAAAGGCTGTGTTTTGTGACTCTGGGGAGAACAGCCTGCACGCCAAGTGTCTGGTGGTATCATACCTCCTAATAAACCTTCTTCCTCTTTCTAACTTGGAGTATGTTTTATTGGCTTGACTGCTTCAGGGCACAGACCGAAATCAAGTAACAAGGGTGACCTAAGTTCTTGCAGTTGTGCTGTTTGAAGGGTGGACAACCCAGACACTATTAAACCTAAAACTAAGCAAAGAAAAAAGGAAAATCTTGTCATAGCCTCTTTATCTTATTTCGTTAAGTCATTAACTGTATTTTTTCCTGCCTAATTTTTCATCTAAAAGCCTATAAATCTTATCTTTGTTTCCTCCCTTCCTCCCTTCCTCTCTTCCTCTCTTATTTTTTCTCTCTTTCTCTCTTTTTTAGGAGACTTGTTGAGACACTTTGAGAGACATAGCCCCTAGAACTGCTGAGTCACCCAGCATCTGTGAAAGTTAGCAGCTGCTTCCACTGAATCTGTCTTCTGAAGATAACCTGGATTGTATGTGGTTGGCGGGATTCTGGGCACAAGAGAGAAGGTGTTGCTGCTATTGCTCTTCTTTTCCCTCCTTCTCACATATTTAACGTTCTGTCTTCTTTATCTGACTTAAACCAGACAGTTCCATGTGAATTGCCTCTCTTGTGGGTACATTTTATGTTGCCACATTCCAGATCTTTAAGAAAAAATAGAATACTTTCCAAAGGAAACCGTGAGTATGGAATTATCTGCAGTGAAATTTGTCACTAATATAATGAGGAAAACTCTGGTCTTTGAACCTTCTTCACTATCTTTGACAGAGGCATCAAGGTGTTATTTGTTTGTTTGTTTGTTTTTTACTTTGGAGATGTTTAGTTCATTCAGGGTGATGTTTTCAAGGTCTATCAATGTTGTAGCATGTATCTGTATGATTGTTTAATTCCACTTATGTGAAATACGTAGAATAGGAAAGCATACTGAAGCCAAAGTTTGTTAATAGTTATCTGAGGCAGGTGGGAAAGAGAGGAAAAAACAGACTCACTGCTTAGAGGACATCCAGCTTCTGTTAAGAGGGATGGGAAAATTTGGAAATGGATAGCGGTAATGATTGAACATAACAAACATAACTAATGTCACTGAATTGTACAGATGAAGGATATTGAAGACAGTTTGTTACATATATAGTTAAAAAAAGAGAGAAAAAAACATTGCCAATGAATTGACCGCTACTCAGAACAAACCTATAGGACAAAGTAGAAGTGCCCCATAGGACTTCCAAGACTATAATTTTTACAGAAGCAGACTACCACATTTTACTTCCATGGAGAACCTGGTGAGTTCAGACTATCTACCTTACATTAACAGCTGAGCACTTAACCACTGCACCACCAGAGTACCTTCTGTTACTTGGTTTCATCTGAACTCTCCTTTTTGAATGTCTCACTCTGAGCCATGGCCTTGTATTTTAAAACAGCACCAATATCCAATAATGATCTTTAAGTCAGTTCACATAGAGGACAACAAAGCACCTGCAAAAAAGTCGTACTCAAAAGAGAAATGACCTCCATACAGTGATTTAATTCTACAGGCACACTAACAAAGCCCACCCACAAAATGGCAAATATGAATTAGGAAAAATAAAGAGAAACTAAAATTTAAACTCTACATTAAGTGTCACGGGTAAGATAACCTTAGAAAAACTGTGCCCAAATCTAGATGGATGAAATATAGTCTACAGAGATTTCGCTGGACTTCATGACCTACAGATCTGATGCCTTCTTAGGAAAAGGATAATTTGTGTTGTTTGACCATACGGAGTTTTTGTTTGTTTGTTTATCTATAAGCTAATTACTGAGATCCCAATTATTTAAAGTGTGTGATAATAATTGGATAGAAGATGGACTGAACTTTTGATTTATGGTATCTGTGAAGAATACAAATTATAAGAGGAAACACTATGTGAGGCATTTTTAAGTATGAAAAAAGCAAAGCTTTCAATCTCCTTATATACAATACCAGTCGTTAAGTTACTTGCAAGCCATTTTAAATCATCCATTGCATTTGATTTAAAGTTATCACTAGTTGTCAACATTATTTTAGCCTTTGAAAGCAATAAAATTACATTTCATTTTTATCCATCCAAAATTCTGTGATTTTACTAATTCAAATATGTCTTCTATTATTAGCCCAAAGTAATTCTATTTATAAAACTTCATAAATGTTGGTGCAAGGTTCTCTGAAAAATTGACAAAGTCTTCTGGACAATCAAGTATCACTAGCCTGCATGATAGCCGTGTATGGTTAAAATAATATACATATACTATAGTTTATCTGGAAACACTGGTGGCATAATGGTTAAGTGCTAGATCTGCTAAGCAAAAGGCTGGTGGTTCAAATCTGCCAGGCACTCCTTGGAAACTCTATGGGGCGGTTCCACTCTGACCTATAGTGTTGCTATGAGTCAAAAATCAACTCAACAGCAGTGAGTTTTATAGTCAACCTGGAAACCCTGGTAGTGTAGTGGTTACATTGCTACAGCTGCTAACCTAAAGATCAGTAGCTCAAATCCTCCTGGCATGCCTTGGAAACTCTATGGGGCAGTGCTACTCTGTCTTATAGGGTTGCTATGAGTCAGAATGTACTTGATGGCACTGGGTTAGGTTTAGTTTTATAGTCCATCTGACAACATTTAAGACTCTTCTATAGGCTTAAAGAAATATGAACATAGCACTAACATAAATGCATTCCTTGGGAAGTATAAGAGGGATAGCATGCTATATAACTGGACCTAGCAGTGGATAAAAGCTTTTTGACTTGCAGGTTATGGAGACCACTGGGCCAAAGCTGTTGGAAACAGCTGAAGAGATTCAAAAGAGGCGCCAGGAGGTGTTGACACGTTACCAGAGGTTCAAAGAGCTGGTTGCTGAGAGGGGTCAGAAGCTTAATGAGTCCTATTACTATCAAGTTTTCAGACGGGATGCAGATGACTTGGAAAAGTGGATCTTGGAGAAAATCAACATGTTACAGCATGAAAGCTATGTAGAGCCACTTAACATACAGGTCACTCAGTTCCATTGACTTCCTCAGAGCTGACACTAAGCTCTCTAGGGGATGGGGAGAGTTTGACTATGAAATACATGTTAATATTAAAAAGTGAATGTGGGTACAATCAGCTTCCATTTAGGAAAACAAAAGCAAAAGTCATCTACTGGAATGGGAGTTGAAGAAACTGAACTAAGAAAAATAAATCCAAAGATGCATTTTTCTTTATTGAATAGTGGGGTGACAAGAAAAGAAGGAGGCACTTAGCAGATTGCTGAACTTATGTTCAGAGTTCACATTCTGATGAATATGTATCTGGTTATCTGTAAGGGGACAATGTAATAAAAAGATTAGGCTTATCTGTTAGGGGCAGTAATTCTGCATCTGAACAGTTCATCTCTTCAAATTTTTAAGCTTCAAGGTCTTAGTTGAGCAGAAAAATGTCACCCTAGATAATATTTAATAGATGTAATAGTCATCTGAAGTTAAACTACAGGCAAAAACGACAAGTCAATAATTCAAGAAATTCATATGGTATATCATGCAATCTTGATTTTGGATGGCATTAAGGATGGAATGAAAAGGCATCAATATCTCTGAAGCACTTGCTATCCATTTCACTCAAGAAGACATGTGCAATCAAGGTGTCCACTTTTTCTCAAGTGGCTTCTTATGCCCTTGACAGTCCAACTGAGAAGTCCTAGGTAAAGAAGTTTGGTAAAAGTACCCTGCTTGTACTTGTTCAGCTAGTACTATAGCACAGGGATGTGGCATAGTCAGATCAGAAGAAAGGTTTACTTGCCTAAAAGGGGTAGTTGATGTTGGAGATGGAACACCCAGGAAAAAAAGCAAAATGATGTATTAAATGGATTAATGAGAAAGACCAAAGTTGGCATCTAGCAACCTCTCCATTAAAAAAAAAAAATGTTTAACTTCAGATGAATGTTACATCCATTAAATCGTATCTAGAATGACATTTTCCTATTCAACTAAAAAAAAAAAGTCATCGCCATCATAATCATCATCCTTATTGTGCTTTACCTTCAACAGCAGTTATTCCTCTTCGCTGAGGAGAACCCTCTGCTGTCGAGTTGGTTCCAACTCACAGAGACCCTGAAGGGCTGAGCAGAACTGTCCCATAGGGCTTTCAGGAGCAACTGGTAGATTCAAACTGCCAACCTTTTGGTTAGCAAACAAGTCCTTAACCACTAGAAGAGAAGCTACATGTTACAATTTTTCATTCTCATAGAAGGCAATTGAGCCTTTAAAAATCATAGCACAGTTATCAAGAAGTTCCTTGAAACAGTGGGAATAGGAAGATGTCCTCTTCTATTGTCTCCGGCTTTGAGTCTACGGCTTTTTGAAAACTTGTACCTAAAGTGTTTATTTCTTCTAGTATGTGACGGTTGTAGCTATAGTTTTAGGTTACCACTTAATGTAAGTTAGAGAATGAATAGTTTTATCTGAAGATAGGAAGAGATACAACAGGATTTTTATATGGTTAAGAGAGACTGACATCATCACCTGTAAACTCTTGTTTCCAAATTGCAGGGAAAATACCAGAAACATGAGTCCTTTGAAGCAGAATTACAGTCGAAATCAAAAGTCCTTGATGCACTGGAAGAAATCAGTAAAGAACGTTTTCCTGAGGGGCATTTTGCCCATAAAGACACAAAGGTAAATGTATGGTAGAGCTCTGGAGGAGAAATTTAGAATTGCTGATTATGTGATCAGACTTTGGGTTGGTTCTGACAGGTATAGATCTCTATCAACCTGGCTTAGAAAAATGGTTCCTGCCTCTTATCTTCTACTGGAATTGGATAAGCAAAAATAAAATTATTGAGTTTCCTTCTTCTCCTAGGTGTAGGGGGAAGAGCTGTTTTACAAAAGCTATCATTGGATGATATATTAGTTCCCTAGAGTTCCCATAATAAACTACCACTAATTCAATGGATCAAAATAACAGACATTTATTCTCTCACAGTTTTGGAGACTGTAAGTCTGAGATCATAGGATCAGTGGGGCCTGTCTCCCCACAGACCCTTTAAGGAAGAATTCTTCATTGCCTCACACGGCCATCATGTGTTCCTTAGCTTTCGGTGATGTGACTCCAGTTTTTGCCTCTGTCTTCATATACCAGACATACTGGATTTGAGTTCATCCAAGTGACCTCATTGTAACCTTACTAAAAACTTGATTGGAAACTATTTCTAAATATGACCATGTTCACAAAGACTTGGACATCCTTTAGGGGACACAATTAAACCTCATGATAGATGACACCAAACTTACCTTTATGCTACTAGAGGATAATATGTCCCAGGATTAAAATCTTCCTTCAAGACTGTTTCACATTTCACAGGTGAATTGACTTTCACAGTGTCCTTTCTAATTATATCTTGTACTCTGAGGTCGCTTTTCCTTACTCCTCACTTCACATAAGAATTGCTTTCTTATTTCAGTCTTCTCTGAAGCCTTGCCTTCTTTGTCTGCAATACCTGTTTCTCTTCATACATGACACCCTAAAACTACTATTGCAGTTCTCCAAATCCACTATTGCCCACTTTGGAAAAATCCTGAAATCCCATATCTTCATAAAATCTTGTCTGAATACCTAAAACTAAATATAATTGTATTTAATAAACATTTATCACTTTGGAATCCATTTTTAATGTAACAGATATTTTGTAACTTAATCCATATACCAGTATTCTCCCAATATGTTAAGGTTCATAGTCATTTTAGGGTTTTTTTGTGTGAGTGGATTTTTTACTGTGTATGTATTTTCTTTTAATTGTGAAAAGTATTTAGTGTATATTTTTAAACTGTAACTTGTCTTTCTATATTAGGCATACAAAATCTAGCCCACTTTGCTGTCAACAAAATGTGGTCGGGGAACAGACCTTTTTTAATGTGTGTGTGTGTGTGTGTGCGCGCGCGCACGTGTGTGTATGTATACATATATACATATGCACATGCATAAATGTATTATTATTCTTTAAGTGAAAGTTTGCAGTTCAAGTTAGCTTGTTACAGAAAAACTTACACACACGTTGTTATGTAACCCTAGTTGCTCTCCTCACACTGTAATGCCATACTCCTCCTCTCCAACCTGTATTTCCCGTGTTCTTTCAACCAGGTCTGTCTCCCTCTGCCCTCTCATTTTGCTCATGGATAGCAGCTGACCAGTTAGTCTCATGCATATACTTAAGCCAAGAAACACACTCTTCCCCAATATCATTTAATGTCTTATAGTACAGTCCAATCTTTGTCTGAAGTGTTGGTTTTGGGAATGGTTTCAGTTCTGGATTAACAGAGAGTTCAGGGGCCATGTCTTCTAGGGACCCCCCCAATATATCAGATCATCAAACCTGGTCTTTTTAATAGAGTTCCAATTCTACACCCCGTTATTCTCATGCTGTGTCAGCAGATGCAGGAAATGCAGTCTTTTGAAACAGAGTAAATTTTACTGATAAAGAGAAGTCTAAAACACAAATATTTCAAAAAAAATCAATATAAAAGAAAAATTATTTTGTATTATTTATAGATTTTTATTATTCACATGAATTAAAATGTTTCATAAATGTTTAAACATCACCATGTCAATCAGCATTCGTAGCAAGATTGTCTTGTGTGCTCGTGTTATGTCAGACTGTATCACTGTGTGGTTTCGGGATAAAGGAGTTTCACGTGCTACCGTGAGTGATGGAACAGTTGAGAAATATAAGATTCTTATAAATATGACATAGACGATGACTTCAATTTCATAACATATGTGATAGATGATCTTATGGGTCACTAACATGACATTCAAAACCTTCAATTATACAGTCTCATATTCTGACTGCTTTGGTGCCACTGATTTTTTTATTATTAAGGTAAATTTTTTCTCATATGCCTTTTATAAAACAGTTCATGTTTAGTTTCTTCTGTGCCTTTGTAGGTGTTGGTTGCTGTGCTTAGAAGACTCTGCCTGTCACCTTCCTGTCAAACTCTATCTGTTCTTCAAGCTCCAGTTCAAATGAATACCCTTTTATGAATTTTTCCTCCTTCCTCTTCAGTAGCTTATAATCACACTCTTCTCTAAAACCCAAAATCACTTTTTAAAAATTTTTCTCTTATGGAAAATTAAATTTGGCTTGGTTTAAAACCTTTATATATGTATATATATCCTATTTCTGCCTTTAAATATTTGTTAATCGATTAATGCATATATCAGTAGAGGAAGCAGTTTTATCTAGGTAACTGTCTGCTAAGTCTTTGAGTCTACCTAGTTCATAACTCTGTGCCTGAGTGATTCTGCCTTCCCTCCTCAAAGGACCATCTGGAGGAACTGCGCCGCCTATGGGACCTTCTACTAGAGCTGACCCAGGAGAAGGGCTCCCTGCTGCTGCAGGCCCTGAAACTGCAGCAGTACTTACAGGAGTGTGCTGACATCTTGGAGTGGATTGGAGACAAGGTATAGGACCAAACGTCTGCATATAGTGCTTCATACTCATCTGTCCCAGGCACCCCATGCAACTAACTGCAGTTTATTGGTTAAGAAGTCAGGATTTATTTCTGGACTTTGTTTCTTGGAAGGTGGGGATATGGGTGAAGATTTATGGATGGACTAGAGATTCTTAACTTTGTTGAACTCTTAACTTTGTTGAACTCTTAACTGTGTTAGAGCTTCTTAACTTTGTTAGAGATTCTTAAATCTGGTGAATATAAATATGGAGAAGAAAAGACACAAATGCTACGTGTTGAATGATGGTCTATCTCCTCTAATCCTCGAACTAATTTCCATGGGTTTTTTGCTCTTACTCTGGAGCCAGGCTGAGAAGATAGCTAGCTCTTTTCCTTATCCCTTGTCCTCTGGTGCCTATTATTTATAGAAACAAAACCAGAACAAACCCAGTGCCATCTACTCAATTTCAACTCACAGTGACCCTATAGGACAGAGTAGAACTTTCCCCATAGAGTTTCCAAGGCACACCTGGTGGATTCCAACAGACAACCTCATGGTTAGCAGTTTTAGCCCTTAACCAACTACACCACCAGAGTTTCCACTATTTATAGAAGTATATAAAATTATAAACATTTAAAGAATAATCTTATAGTTAGAATTGAAGATTTATCTAAGTTCTCAGTGCACTGCTTTTATAGACATCTCAATATGCTGAATTGAGTAAACCAGGATGAATTTATTCTTCAAGTTCCAAAACACAAATACTTCTAGGTACTCTAGCCAGCATTGCCCATGGCCCTTCTAAATGATTGACCCGAAGCACACCCCTGGATCAAGACAGGATACCATATAGTTTTGCTTCTAGATCTTCCTGGCAAAAGCCCTCCTAGCCACCACTGGCATCTCTATCTAAGTTATTCTGGGAATGTGGGAAGGTGTCATGGACTTTTGACCTGCAAAAATCCCTAAATTCTTTCTGATGACTCAGGAGACTTTTCTATGTCTACAGGAGGCTATCGTGACATCAGTGGAGCTGGGTGAGGACTGGGAGCGCACAGAGGTTCTACATAAGAAGTTTGAAGAATTCCAAGCAGAACTAGAATTTCGGAGGGGGAGAGTAGATAAACTGAACCAGTATGCCAATGAATGCGCCAAGGTGAAGTAGCAGTAGCAGAATCATTTCAGATAGGGTTCTGATTTTCGAGGAGAACCTCTAGCCAACAGATGGGATTGGAAGAAGAGAAGAAGTAGTAAGGAAACAGAGGAATGCACATTACTTACTCCTACACTTCGCATTTCACAGATTACTTGTGCTCATGCAACAGTCTTTCTTTGTAAAGAGAAACAAGAATAAACCACATAGTATATAAAACAATGTTAGGTTTTGAGATACAATCTCAGGGGCAGGAGGGAGAGGACAGACAGAATTACATTCATTCAATTAAGAAAATGCTTCATAAGTTTCCAATCTTCTCTCTAGATAGAGGCATAAAATGCAAATCAAACAAACAGTAACAAAAATCCTCCAGCTATTGACTATATTGTGCTTTTCCATGTGTGGTTTTAAATTTATTTTGACTGTAGCTTTGTAGTGGAAATGAACTTTCTAGATCATAGAACGAATATTGCAGATAAATAGTGAAGGAAAATAACTGATATCTCCCATTTTTTTCTAGACCACTTTAAACTTTTACCACGTTTCCTTGGTTGGGAAAGTTTTTTGGTTGTCTACTACTATTTAGCAAGCCATCAAAAAACATAAACAATGAACATCTTATTTATTCATCATTCAGTGAGTTAGATGTTAGAGCTACTCATACAGGAAGTTCTGGTTCCACCTGGTAGTCTCCAGTAGTTGCAGTTACTTAGTTATACAGCTGGAGTGGAGAAGCTAAAATGTCTGGGATTTTGGAAAGAATGATGAAGGTTTTCTCCATGTCTTGTCTCATAATTAAGTGGACTGCAGTTCTTTCTATACAATTGTTTCAAGGGGGGTAGAAGTAAAAGCTGAAATGCTTCTAGAAGCCTAGGTCCCAGAGCTCATAGAATGCCAGTTCTAGTACAGTCTGCTGGTTCAAGAACATCACAAAACTATCTAAGATCTACAAGGTGAGGAAAAGAAAAATAGCATGACCACAAGAATTATATACCAAGAGGTACAGAGTGATTTGTTTGCTGTTTTGGGGTAGAGCCCAAAATAGAGTGACACATTAGGAAGGACCACCATTCAAGAAAGAAAAATGTGGCTATACATATACACATACATGTTTGGTCTGGAGTTTGGGGAATGATAGTGTGAAGAAATGGGAGGAGGAGGAGCAGGAAAATACTTGGATGTATGGGAACTCCTAAAAATTGGCAGTTATCCAAATTCTGATTCTGAAAGTTTAACATAGAGTTCCTGGATCCCACAGCTTCAGAGTTTGCAAAAATTACTGAAATTTTCCACAAAATTGTGCGTATACATATGCATACATTTATTATTCTGGAAAGAGGAAGATACCTTCATTGGATTCTCAAAGGCATCAGAACCCTGAAGTATTAAGAACCACATCCCTAGAGTTTTGGAAAGTCAAATTAGATTAGATAAAGGGGATTTTTTTTTTTCCCCAGGACTTTCAAGGGCTTTGGAAGCTATGAACAAAGTAGGGTTCTGAACATAAGCTTAGAGCTGGGCAGCCTTTATCCTTAGGCTGGTCCAGTGCTATGTGAGCCAGCTGGAGGTGAGAAGAGAGTAAATGGTTTTTAGTTAGTCTCCCCTCCCTGTAACTCCATCATGGGTTTTCTTCCACAGGAAGACCACACTGAATTAGATTCCATTAAGTCAAAGCAGGATGAAGTAAATGCTGCCTGGGAGCGTCTTCTTGGTCTGGCTCTCCAGAGACAGAAAATCTTATCTGATGCTGCAGACCTTCAGCGATTTAAAAGGTATGGATTTAGTTACTGTATTTCAGACAATTTTGAAATTACATACTTGTTATTTCTGTTAGGTTCTTTCTATTCTCTCTATTAAATAGCTGCCAATACTTGAAAAAAATGAAATTGTGTACTTGCCTTTGGTGCAACAAAAAAGGGGTGGTTAAGAAAACTGAGATTTTCATTGTGGCTAAGCTTGTGGAAATCAAAAGCCAAAGCAACAAAATAGTACCAGGAAATCAGTGATGGAAGTTTTGCAGAGGCAAGGAAAGCAGATTAAGATTTGGATGGAGATAGAGGAATAAAGCTGAGAAGAAGAAATTAATTCAGGTATGTAGGCATTATCTCCAGAGACTCAACCATCCGGAAGCTCAGGTCTCTAATATGTCAGTGGAAACCACTACCAAGCAAAATATCTTTATACTATTTTCTGCTAACATGTAAGAAAGCAGTGTATTGATCATCCTGAGTGCATTGGGGCAGTCCTTGCTCTGCACTTCTTTGCTCTGTTGTTCCTGGGATCCTGCCATTTTCTTTTCTTGGAGCTCATGTGAATGTCTGGCAGGGATGTGAATGAAGCCATCCAGTGGATGAAGGAGAAAGACCCTATTCTCAAATCTGAGGACTATGGCACTGACCTGGTTACCTCTGAGGCACTGTTCCACAGTCACAAGGGACTTGAGAGGAACCTTGCCGTCATGGATGACAAGGTAACACTCTACTTGGGAATGGCTGTCCCTTGACGTGGAAGTGGACCATGGTGGTCATCTTGTCTATGCTATGTCTCCTAAGGATACAATCAATTCATTGTTTGTGATATAAAACCAAACCGTTTGCCATCAAGTCACTTCAGACTCATGGTGACCCTATAGACAGAGTAGAATTGCCCCATAAGGTTTATGAGGAACAGGTGGTAGATAGATTTGAACTGCCGTCCTTATTGTTAGCAGCCATAACTCACTATATAGCTCTTAACCACTGCACCACCAGGACTCTGTTTTAATATAGTGATACTGAAAAATGCCACGTCATTCTGTTTTGTTACTTAATTTTTTTAATATTCTAATTTAAATTTATGCATATATCTTATGTAGTTTTGTGGTTTATTCTTTTTTTAAAATTTTTAATTTTTTTATTTTTATTTAATATGACTGAGTGAAAATGTACATTCCTGTATAAATTTACATGCCCACCTATATGCAGCTTCCACTGCTCTCCCTGTTCAGTGACAGCACTCTATTCCTCTCTGCTTCATATATGTCTCATCCTCCCAACAGTCTCCTTTCCCCTCCTCTCCACCCACTCTCCTTCCTCCAGCCTGAGGTCAGCAGGATGATACCCTATAGATGTATAGAACCATAGATCACAATTAAAATGAAAAAAAGATACTTCCGAGGCTGGTTTTCTAATTTCACTAAGAATGCTTCTATGGCAGGGAGTTTTTTTTTCCTTCTTCTTCATGTAACCGTGATTCCTTCTGTTATAGGTTAATCTCATTTACTTTTGTTCTTTACTAGGTAGATAAATGAAACCTTTTGTTCTTCTCTGTTCAAAATACATTTTGAGATACTTAAAACACATTTCTGAATAGTCCTTTGAGTTCCCTTCTTAAAGCTGGAAAAGCCCAGCTCCCTTAGGTATAGGAATATGCATAAACATGCCAGAATTAGAAGCAAGCCAATATTCTTGAATGATTTGTATGCCTTATTTCTTCCTCTCCAAACTTTATCCAAAATTTTTACCAATTTCTACTGACAGCCAACTGGAAAACCAGTCCACAGAAAGCTCCATACTTGTCCATAGCTCTGTCTCTGTATCCAGTTTCTGAAAACAGTCCCTTCATTGTACTTCTTTTATTCGTCCTTATTTTTGTTTTTGGTCTTTTTATTTTTTCACTAAAAAATATGGATAATGAAATAAAAAACCTTAGGCAACACCTAATCATGGCTCAGTACAATGAAAGAACTTAATGGTACCATGTAAAAAGACACATCCACATTTTTGTGCTAGAAACTTTGTTCTGAAGAATTGCACTCAGAATGATCTCACAGTACTGTAATTTTCCTAGCCTCTTAGGAAAAAATGTTTTTTTCTAACACATTAATACATAGGTAAATAATACAGTGAGGTGGTAAAGGACAAGCTTAGACCTCAACCCTGCCCAAACAGTTGCTGTAGTTGAGCAAATAAATTACTACTCAGTTTTTGTAAATTTAAAGGGAATTAAGAATAATATCTGCTTGGTAGTATTAGTAAATGAATAACTAAATGCTGACTACTAAATAAGAGAATACATTAAGACGTTTGCCAAGTGCCATCAAGTAGAATGTTAAATGAAATATACTGAGTAATTATTAATATATAGCACTAGGATATTAATATAAACTATTACTATCAATAAATTATTGTTATTTATGTTACTATTTTACTAAACTACACACGCATACATCTTTACCAGGAGGAGTAAGAGTGCTTAGATTTTATACTAAGTTTCTTTTTCATCCCAAAGGTGAAGGAGTTATGTGCAAAATCAGACAAGCTGGAGATCTCCCATCCCTCGGAAGCACCCCTGATCCAGCCAATGAAAGAGGAGCTAGTCTCCAACTGGACTGACATCCGTGCTTTGGCTTCCAGCAGATATGCAAAACTGCAGGCATCTTATGGGTAGGCAACCGCTCTTTCCCATGGTTTCACCTGTCTCTACAGATTTCAGTTAAAAATATTTTATACTGAGAGTCAGGAGAGTACAATAACCAGGGCCGCAGTTCTTCTGCCTGTTCAGTGGAGGCAGAAAAAGTTTGTATTCACCAAGGCACATGCTTTCCAGGCTGACATAAACCTTAGCATCGCACCTTCCTTCACCTCTACCCTTTCTGTCTTCCCTATTTATATACTAGTAGATTCCTATAAAGTAACCCATAGAACTGGAAGGTGAGCCGAAAGAACATTTCAGATGAGTTTCTACAGCTTTGGGGATGAAATAAAATCTCAGAGCTGAATAACATCAGAATAAACCTAAAATGGTTTCATGGATTTGGGTTAAAAACTTACCCCCCCAGATTGTTATGTGGCCATCATTTTTGTAGTTAGCTCTTATAGCCAAGTGCTGTTGAGTTGGATGCGACTCATGGCTCTTATGGTTAATCGTTAAATCAACCAAAAGATAGTGCTCCACTTATTGCTGTGATTTAAAGCTAAATGATGAGCATTTGATTTTGTTCAGTAAGTAACTTTTTTGTTATTATTAACAGACTAAAGGTGAGTGAGATATACAAGTGCTCTTAGCTCTGACTCTAGATTCCCTCTCCCACAAGGTGCTTCCTGTTATTGACCTGGCGTGTGCTGACTTACTTGTGAGCTCTTGACTCCATTTCACGTAGCTTTGGAGTTAAGAATTTGAGGGTGCATCATATAATTATTCTTTATGGAGCAAAGGGAAAGAAGAAGATTTATCTTCACCTATTTAATAAAATAAGTGCAGTCTCTGGCCAGACAAAGGTTAATTGTGGAATGGATATAAAGGTAGATACAGATGATGTAGATATAAATATATAGGTATGTAAATAGATATACAGACAGATTGGTAGATTAGAACATAGGCATGTAGGTAGGTAGATAGATGGACAGACAGACAGATAAATATATAAATATATAGATACATAGAGACAGAAGGAAAGAGAGAGATACCATAGCAGTCTCCCTGTGGTGGGAATGGCTAATGCAATTGACTGCTAGCCAAAAGGAGCCTCAGAATAAAGATCTGATGATCTTCTGAAAAATCATCCATTGAAAATCTTGTGGAGCACGGTTCTACTCGGATATATACAGGGCTGCCATGAGTCAGAGTTGACTCAGCAGCAACCGGTTGTACATAAAGAAACTTCAGGAGTTGTTTCTATTGTGCTTTTTCATTTGTGATTTAATTTAATTATTATTGCAATTCTATAGACGGAATGATCTCTAGACAAATGTAACTTTGTAGTGTTGTGGTACAGACATAATGGTCACATATACCATCACACAAAGACATACCTTCTCTACAAAAAAAAAAAAAAAAAAAAAAAAAGAAGAAGAAGAAGAACTCATTCAAATCAAGCCAATTCCAATTCATAGTGACCCTACAGGACAGAGTAGGACTGTCCTACATGGTTTTCAAGGAGCAGCTAGTGGATTTGAACTGCTGATCTTTTTGATTAGCAGTCAGGTTATTAACCATTGTACACTGAGGGCTCCTCACATTCTTTAGGGATGTACTAACTAGAGTCAAAGATTTACAACCTGTGCCACTAAGGGAACATGGACCATCAAAAGCAGGAAACACTTTGGGGAATAAGAGGGACTTGGGTTAGGATTAGGAGTTCCTGTCACAGCTTACTAGAACTCAACACCAACTCTCTGCTTAAAATTCATTCGCATTTAGTTTCGCCTTTTTTTTTTTTTTTTACCTTTTCAACAGGTATCATCTGTTCTTATCTGACTATGATGAACTCTCAGGCTGGATGAAGGAGAAGACTGCCCTGATTAGTGCTGACGAACTGCCTGTAGATGTGGCTGGTGGGGAAGCCTTACTGGACAGGCATCAGCAGCATAAGGTACAGAGGCAAGTTCTTCCCATTAAGAGAAGGAGGGTGGTAGCCACGTTTCTTGCTACATTTTGAAACGTCTTTTGATTACAGAATGAGATTGACTCTTATGATGACCGATTTCAAAGTGCTTATGAGACTGGTAACGAACTGCTGGATGCCAATCATGAAGCCTCTGAGGAAGTTAAGGAAAAGGTAACCTAGTTTAAAAGTGATTGTGAGATTTCAATGACATAGTTATCCCTCACTTAATCCCATAATAACATAGCAATCTTCAAATGGGAAAGACATAGAAACCTTGCAAACATGATTAATAATATGATCCAATTTTCATATGGCTCTCTTTCACATACAACATTCTTTAACTAAATGGGGTCACTTGTAGTTCTCAGGCATGCTTTGTTCTTCCTCTCCTTTGTGCTTTTTTTTAAAAATAAAAAAAATCAACTCTGTAGCTTTTAAATAATTGGAAACCCCTTTTTCATTTTACTTGGCAATCAAAAAACATGATTTACTGTCCTTTATATCTCACTATATTTAAGGGACAGTCTCTAGTAGCATGCAGTGGGTACAGCTGAGAAGCCATGTTTAGAGATCTTCCAGAATTCTGTGGTAATATTATAATATAAATTTTTAATATATTATAAATATAAATAAATTTATAATATAATTTTTATTATTAAAAAAATTCTGCAAAAGGAATAGGGAAGTCTCTAAATTCTTTATAACTTGGCCTATGTTCTTGTAATTTTATCATGATAGCAGCTATAAGATGGAATTTCTTGGCCAAACATTTTGGCAGAAACAAACGTTTTTATGAGCTTAAGAATGCTCATTTTCCTTTTCCTTGATCCTTCTTATTTGCTTTCAAAATAAAATGCAAGTTCTCAGTCTGCCATTGTAAGTGCAATGAACTTGAACTTCAAGTGCACAGTCTTTTGGGACACTGTATTTTTCTCTGAAGTACATTATGTAATCTAACAGTTATTTTTGCATTCCAGTAATACCATATGCTCAGGTATCACATCCTCCTAGAATCCTTATTCCTACTGCTCCTTAAATTTCTGTTTTGAGAATCATTTCCATATTTTTCCTACCTGGTTCTACTAATCAGAATTCATCTTTTCTTTTTTCTTTAAGACATATTAAGACATACATCTTTAATAGTATTTATCTCATTTTTTCCCATACTATAGTTATTTGCTTAAATGTTGCAGACTTTAAGGGAGACATCCATTTCCTGTTCATCTACACATCATTCAAAAGTCTTGCATTTATTAGGTACTCACTTTATGCAAGACATACTGAATTAATTAAGTATCTTCCTTTATATTCTCTCCTCCTTTCCAAAGATGGCAACACTTGAGAACAACTGGGCTGCTCTGCTGGAACTGTGGGACAAGCGTCAGCATCAATATGAGCAATGCTTGGATTTGCACCTATTCTACCGAGACAGTGAGCAAGTAGACAGCTGGATGAGCAGGCAAGAGGTAACAGAACAAATCCAACAGTCTCCATAAATCACTTCTTCCACCCTTCAATACCGCTATAAACACCATTGCCATCTTCCTAACTACTTCTCTGGATCAAAGCTTGTTCTGAGAATTGGAGGGTGATCCGTAAGTAGACGATCCTACAATTTCCTCATGGGCAAATGCATAAGTGAATACTTAAATAGATAGCATAGAAACTATTTTCACAATTTACATAAAGCAAAATGAGTATCAAATTGCTAGTGGATCATGAAGAGAACATTGTGATAAGTCAGGCAAGGTTAATCAAGGAAGGATTTTGGAAAGAAGTGATCAGTCCTCTGGAGAGAGCTTTGACAACTCAGAATATTGCCAACACTGACTGAGAAAATGCTAGGGGCCAGACCTGGAGACACAAGTGAGAAAATTGAATGGGAGGAATGAGAAGGAGGTTTTAAGGTCTTGGTATTCGAGGTTTGACTATACCTATTACACTCCAGTTGTGCTAACTGTCACCTTGTTCTGCACCCCCTCACTTTTCTCTTTATTCCTTTGTCTCAGGAGTAGTTAAAAGGGCCTATTTCTTACCATTGCAGCACGTATATAATTTGTCTGTCTGTCTCCTTTAGGCCTTCCTGGATATTGAGGACCTGGGAAACTCCGTGGGAAGTGCAGAGGCCCTTCTTCAGAAGCATAATGACTTTGAGTATGCTTTTACTGCACAAGAAGAGAAGATCACAGTAAGAAATGAGTCCTGGCTTGGATATTGGGATCCATGTTTACATAAATCATCTCATACAACACTTGTTCTTAGTGTCATGCTGTAACCACCAAGGAGTTCTTGAGTGATGCAAATAGTCAACATGCTCTACTGCTAGCTGAAAAGTTGATGGTCAAAGTTGCCCTACAAGCACCTCAGACAAAATGCCTAGCAGTCTTCTGAAAAACAGCTAAGAGCAAACTAAAGATCACAGTTTTACTCTAACACAGTTGGAAGATCCCATGAATTAGGATGGACTCAATGGCAACTGGTACTGTTTTGCTTTATAACCACCAGATACCATAAGAGGATGATTCTTTTTTTTCACTGTGCTTTAAGTGAAAGTTTGCAGTTCAAATCAAGTCACCACATAAAACCTTCCACACACTCCACTATGCAACTTTAACTGTTCTTCCCCTCACCCCTTCCCATGACAGCACACTCCTCCTTTCTACCCTGTACTTCCCACATCCATTCAACCAGTTCCTGTCCCCTTTCACTCTCTCATGTTGCATCTGGATAAGAGCTGTTTAGACAACCTCACGTACATGGTTAAGGCAGGAAGCAAATTCTTTACCAGCATCACTGTGTGTTTTCTTGTCCAGTCCAGTCTTTGTCTAAAGAGTTCACTTCAGTACTGATTTCAGCTCTGGGCTAACAAAGGGTTCAGGGGCCATAATCCTCAGGGGACCATCTAATCTGAGGAACCATCAAGTATGTTTTTGTTTAAAAGAGTTTTAGTTCAGCCCATTAATTTTTTAAGAGGATGATTTCTTAAAAGAGATAACACAGATCTTTTATCCAGTATGGAGCAGAGAGGAATAGTGTGCTGTCATCGGGCAGGGAGAGCAGTGGAAGCTGCATATAGGTGGGCATGTAAATTTATACGGGAATGTACATTGTCACTCAGTCACAATGAAAAAAAATTTAAAAAAGGGATAACACAGAGAAAAAGAAGTTCATTTCCATTCTTAACAACACACTTTTTACTCTATAAAGCTTTCTTTGTTTTTTGTTGTTGTTGTTTTGTTTTGGCTGCAGTACATGATTGCGTCTTTTTTTTTTTCCTTTGGTGTAAGCAGAAACTATTGGATCCATATTCAATATAGAATCATTAAGAGGTTGAAATATGTTATTTAGATTTCCTTTTTTTTTTAGTTTTTTTTTTTCTCTAGTATTGTCTTCTGTCCACCATTCATTTGTCAGTTTGTTTGCCTAGGGAAATCTACTGAAAAAGACCTCTTAGAAGTGCTAAAAAACAAATATGTTGCCTTGAGGACTAAATTGTGCCTGACCTAAGCTGTAATAATTTTAATTGCTCGTATGCATGTGAAAGCTGGACAACAAATAAGGAAGACAGAATAAGAATTGATGCCTTTAAAGTATGGTATTGATAAAGAACATTGAATATATCATGGATTGACAGATGAATGAACAAGTCAGTCTTGTAAGAAGTGCACATATGTCCCACATACTTTGAATATGTTATCAAGAGGGATGAGCCCCTAGAGAAGGTCATAACACTTGGTAAAATAGATGATCAGTGAAAAACAGGAAGATGCTCAATGAGATAGAATGACATGGTGGGTACAACAATGGGCTCAAACACAGCACCAATTGCAAGGATAGCACAAGACCTGGGAGTGTTTTATTCTGTCATACACAGTGTCACTATGAGTTGGAACCATCTCAACAGCACATAACAACATAACAGTAATATCTAGACTTAGTTTTCATTTTAACATTTGAATGTCTAAGTACTATTTGTTATTTTCATTTATAGAATATAATGCCTTTCATTATCTTTGAATTTCTTCTCTAATGCTACTACAGAGTTTTCCTGTGATTCATGTTACAATGTTCCAGAAAGCTGGCTAACATATTAGGGAGGCTCAGGTGCTATAAGGAAGAGTTCATAGGTCAAATATATTGTATACCTTTCATTGTCTCCTAAGATGCTACTGGCTTTAAACTGACACACACACACACACACAAAAAAAAAAAAAACAAAAACAAAAAAACAAAAAAAACTGCCACTAAAACCAACAGTAACAATCAAATTCAAAGTCTTCACTGTTAATCTTTAATTGATACAGAGCTTAATGTAGTTCCCTATTAATTCTTATGTCTGTCCCATTCTTTCTCACTGATAAAAGCTAACAACAGTCAACTAACTGAGGGAAAACCACCTCATTTTTTTCTTCAGAACTTAGACAAGACAGCAACAAAACTGATTGATGATCACCATTATGATTCAGAGAAAATTGCTTCTATACGGGATCAGGTAAGCTTGGGACTCCAGATATTTTCAAGTCTATCTGTTCACCAGGGTCAAAGACTGTATTATGGTTGTAGTTACCAGGAAATGTAGTGAAGCTCATGTCTCCACATTTATTCTTGCTGACAGTGAAGTTCCTTATGGTCTTTTGCAGCTGCTGGCCCGGAGAGACAACCTGCGTGAAAGGGCGGCCACTCGACTCAAAATGCTAGAAGATTCATTGCTTCTGCAAAAGCTGTATCAAGACTTAGATGACCTAAAGAGCTGGATCAACAAGAAGAAAAAGTTGGCAGATGAAGAAGAGTATAAAGTAGATAGGGTTTTGGGCTCTGAACATACTTACTAGGACTTAGTTTCATAGAAATACAGTCTTGGAGCTGAAGTGGCCATTCTCCGAAGAAGCTTCAGTCATATCCAAGCTAAGCATAAATAAATGCTGGCATTGCTTAGGCTTTCCTGACATGTGTCTAAATGAGGGGAGTGATGGTATGAGTTTCCCAAGTAATTTCTGACTGCAAACTTGTCCTACAACAGTCCTCTGTTGTATCCTAATCTCGATACAGTTAGATTTACAATGAGGAAAAATCTGGTCTTCAAAATCTCTGTCCCTCATTCATCAAGCAATGATTTCTTTTTGTTTTTCATTCTCCCCCACCCCCCCCCAGGATATACAGAATTTGCAGAGCCAAGTACAAAAGCAGAAAGTTTTTGAAAAGGAGTTAGCAGAAAATCAGATCCTACTCAATGACCTGCAGAATACTGGCCAGAAGATGACGGAAAGTGGTCACTATGACTCTCACAATGTGACTGCTCGTGTGAATGAAGTTGTCAGCCTCTGGGAGGAATTATTGGAGGCTACAAAACAGAAAGGTTGGAAGCAAAAGTTTTGGTGAAAAGCCATTTCTTAAATTCTGAAACCTAGCTTTTTTCTCTTTACCTGGTGACCTCCATACAAAGGGAAGGTACCCACTTACTGTTCCTGCCAGTGTCTTGCTTCTTGTTGGTCAAGATGTTTTTAAAATTCAACATAGACTTATCACATTATATTTTAAAGCAATCTTGTGTTTTCAATGTGTTATGTAGTTTTTTATTTTTTTAACTGAAATTACTTTTGTTTTCTTCACTTTTTGCCTACATTTTTTCTCTTATAAATATCCAGGAACAATGAATTCATTATCAGCTATCGAACATTAAAAAAAAAAAAAAGAAAAATATTTCCATGGAGTCAATTCCCACTCATAAGGGTCCTATGGAACAGAGTAGAACTGCACTATTGGGTTTCCAAGGAGCAACTGGTGGCTTGAACTGCCAATCTTCTGGATAGCAGCTGAGCTCTTAATCAGTGTGCCACCAGGATTCATCTAAAGTTAATGCCTTTAAATTATGCTTCTAATTTTCAAAAATTGTGACACAGTGTACTATAGTTTATAGACTGTAGTCTGTAGTCTGTTGTGACTTAAGTGATTAAATTAGACATTAGAAGAAAATTAGTGTACTTGCACTGTTCCTGTGATATTTTATTCTTATAAGTAGGTCTTGATGATTCATTGCTTTTTATCTGAAAGTGTTCAGACCCTGCTGTTTTCTCTTAAAAAATTTCTGTCTTTCTGAGTAGACGCTACTTGTATTTAACCCAACCTCTTAACAATAATTAAATCCAGTAATAAGTTTTACCATCAATCTTCCCCTTATTATGAAGATCATCTATAGATAAGACTCTGCTTTGTTTACAGAAGTTACATCAGACTGATTTGTTTTGATAACAGTCTGATTTTTTTTAGGAAAAAAAATTCCAACTTGACTATAGCTGTAAGAGGTCTCTGCTGCTACTCTCTGCTTTCCCACCACCAGGAGACACAGACAGTTTTAAGTGGATATAATATAAGAGATCATAGAATATGATCTGTGAGATCATAGAATAAATAATTTAGTGGAGAACAGTATGGGTAACAAAGACAGCTTTTCTCCAAGTGATGCCTCAAATTTTAAACTGAGCCAACTCCAAGTTTTCTATTTTTCTGATATTTTTGGAAAGCACAGTGTTTGTATTTGAATCTCTTTGAAAATCAGATCTAATAAGAAAAGAACAAATGTCATGAGAATACCTGAGATAGTTAAACCTGGCACAACAGTGCTGTAACTCATGAGGAAATGCAGCCTACTGCTTGTGTCTTGAAAACATTACTGTACTAAAAAAATATGATCAGAGTTATATAAATTTAACATGATTTCAGATACAACCTCAAGTGAGAAAGTTATATATGTATATCCCTTCTTTGAATATAATAATGCATAAACTAAAAAAAAAAAAATACAGACCTGTTGCTTTCGAGTTGATTCCTACTCACAGCTACTCTACGGGACAGACTAGAACTGCCCCATATGGTTTCTCGAGAGTGCCTGGTGGATTCAAGCTGCTGACCTCTTGGTTAACAGCAGTAGCTCTTAGCTATTATGCAACCAGGATTTCCAAAAATCTTATATTGCTCTTTAATGTGAGGGAGGTATGTTATAGCGCATTCAGAAAAGAACAGTATGGTACTTCATGCCATGTATCTTACGTCTTTTCCCAGGGACCCAGTTGTATGAAGCTAGCCAGCAGCTGCAATTTGAAAATAATGAAGAAGATCTAAATCGGTGGCTGAAGGAGGTGGAGAGGCAAGTTGCTTCTGAGGATTATGGGAAAGGCCTGGCAGATGTCCAGAATCTACTCAGGAAACACGACCTTCTGGTGTCAAATGTGGCTTCTCGTCAGGTTTGTTGCTAGTTTTTTCGTGGATTGTGGGATACTGGTGTATACACTCTAAACAGATCCCTAAGAAATATGTCAAGAGAGCAAGGGACTAAAGGTAAAAACTCATTTTTTTTTTTAAGGTGGTCAACTGCCTCTTTCCACCATCTTTTCTGACTCAGAGTTTCTCCTGGGTGCTCAGTGTCTTTTGTTAGAACTCCATGGCTAATGTAAGACTGTGTTGACCCTACTAAACATAACTATTTTCTCAATCCAGACGTCTGGATTCTGCACATAGTCTTGTTACTTACTAGTTATATGATCTTTTGTAGTCATCTTCATCTTTTGGGTACTGGGTATTCCCACCCGTAAGATAAGAATTTTGGATAAAATTGCCTCTCCCTGTTCTGGTATTCTGTAACTGAAAGCTTGAAAACATAAGTGGTGTTATTGTTTTCGTGAAGAAAACTGAAACCCAGAGAAGTAAAGTGGCCTCCCCTGTGTCACAGAGAAAATTAACAGCAGCACTAAGACTGTGATGCAAGTATCTAGGCATCTTGTGGGAATGGTTCTTATTCCCACTACCCATCAGACTATTATTTAAATAAACTTATCAGTAGGTTTATAGGCACAGATACTTCATAGAGTTTCTGGAGAATTCAGTGAGAGTCCAGTTCTAGTTTATTCAATTTCTTATTCCAGGAATCATGGTTTCAGTTTGAAAAGATTATGCCATTTATGGAAACCCTGGTGATATAGTGGTTAAGTGCTACACCTGGTAACCAAAAGTTGGTGGTTCAAATCCACCAAGTATTCCCTGGAAACTCTATGGGGCAGTTCTCCTCTGACCTATAGAGCTGCCATGAGTTGGAACTGACTCTACAGCAGTAAGTTTGAGTTTTGAGGTTTTTGTTGCTGTTTACCGGTAGGTCTCGCTATCTATCTAGTTAAAATACACATTTATAATGTCTTTGCTTTGGTTATTCTGGGTCAATTGTAAAATACATGATAGCCTACAGAAAACAGGAAAAAGAGTCACTAAAATAGCTTTAAGAATAGTTGAACAAGGTTGTAAATAAAAGGCTGGAAGTAGCAAAGCCATGTGAAGATGGCTGAGGTTTATATGGAAAGGCAAATTTTTGAATGAAAGAAAAGATTCGGAGAAAAATAAAAAAATAAAATAAAAAGGTTATCCTGAGAAAGAGGAACAGAAGAAACAGCATATGTGTAAGCCTTTAAGAAACAAGAATATGTGCCCCTACATAGAAATGGTAGGGCAGCTGTCAATAGCAATCGATTTTCCTTGTAGGGATGGATGCTAAGGAAATTTATGACATGAAATGTAAAAACTAAAAAAGATTTCTGATTTCTTCTACTTCAAATTTCTCTTCCTATAGGTGAAAAAAATAAAATCAAAATCAGTGAAAGATCTTTCTGAATATTACATGGGAATTGAGTGACATCAAAGCACAGAATCCAGGTCTTCTATTTTCTTAGTGTAGGACATCAAGCACTTCATCAGTGGTTTTCAAAGATGTCTTGCTTATCTAGTGCTGCTGCTATAGAAATACCACAAGTGGGTGACTTTAATGAACACATAAATACATTTTCTCATGATTTAGGAGGCTAGAAGTCTAAATTCAGGGTTCCACCTCTAGAGAAAGCCTTTCTCTCCCTTTGGTCATTATCTGTTTAGCTTCTGTTTTCTAGTTCCTTAGAGACCTTCATGTGGCTTAGTACGAATCTTTCTCTCATCTCTACTTGCCAAATCTTCTCCTTTTATCTCTTGTAAGAGATTGACTCAAAACACACACTATACTAATCCTGCCTCATTAACATAACAGAAAACTGATTCCCAAATGGATTATAACCACAAGCATAGAAGTTAAGATTTATAACATATGGTGGCCAGTGGGGAGGGGAATGGGGATCACAATTCAATCTGTTAACATTTCACACTTTGGTCCACAAATTTTATGACCTTGCCATGCACAAAACGTGTTCACCCCATTACATCACATCAAAAGTCTTAAAAAAAATTCCGAGTCTAAAAATCACATTTTGTAAATCATCTAAGTCAAATATAGATGAGATGTTAAGCCAAATTCCTCTTCAACTGAAAATCTGTGAAATCTAGACTTACAAGTTATCTGTTTCCAAAATACAGTGGTGGAACAGTCACAACCTAGACTTGTCCATTATAAAAAGGAGAAATTTGAGTATAAAAAGGGATAACAGCACCCAGCAAGTCCAAATCCCAGAAGAATAATTTACATTTGTTCTTAAGACTTGAAAACAGTCCTCTTTTCTTTAACAACATCTGCACAATGGCCCTGCCCTCCAGACTCTGGATGTTGACCATATCCTCTGGACTTTGAGTAGATACTCTTTGGCCCTGGGCTACAGCTGAGCCACTCACACTCTTTGGAATGATAACTCTGCTCCCTGCACTTTTGGCAGCCCTGTCCTCTTAGTCCATCTGAGTGGTTGCCTCACCACCTTGTCCTCAGCAGTCCTTGTTTGCTGCTCCTTGAGCATGGCAGAACCACACCCTCAGCTTTGAGTTCAGCTTTGAGTGGTGGCTTCATGCCCTGGTACACCTTAACAGTAGCCCCACATGCCAGAAACAAGCTGGTCAAAATCCAACTCCTTGAAACCTAGGAGAGTGTATCCCCACCCTTTAAAACCAAGGTGGCCCTGCTTCCTATACTCCATCCAACAGTTCTCATCTCTGAGTTGCTCCAGGGATGGTCCTTTTCTTTTCTTAGGGTCAATGAATGTCAGTCCTTTGGCCTGTTGCCTGTCTGTAGAATTCCAAGAGGCAGACAGTTTTCTTTTCCTTCGTTTTGTCTCTGCCACCTTCAGCTTAAGCTGACGTGTTTTCTGCTGCGGTAGTTTATTTGAGCCATCAGCCTCAGGCTTAATCTCCTTTAAAAAATGATTGTGTAGTCACATCTTTGGTGAATATTCCAGGACATGTGTCCTTAGTTTGTACAACAGAATTTTCCAAATATTTAAGTTCCATCTTCATTTTGCACAGTTCATTTTTAAGTCCATCTCTTTCCTCTCTCATTTAGTATAAGCAGCAAGGAGAAATGATGTACCTCCTTCAAACTCTGCTTAGAATTCTTATCACCAGCTATCCAAGTTCATCATTTACAAGTTCTGCTTTCTACCAAACATTTGAACATAATACAGAAAAGGTCTTTCCCACTGAATAAAAAGCACTGCCTTTCTTCCATTTTTCTTGTCATACATTCATCATTATCTTTTAAAGCATCACCAGAAGCACACTTACCGTTCACACTTCTGGTAACATTCTGTATCCTCAAAGATGATACAGACTTTCACCATTGTTCTGCTTACTTCCTTCTGAGTCCTCACCAGAATTCCCTTTGATATCTATAATTTTATGAACAGTCTCTTCAAGGTAATTTAGGCTTTTACATTAGGCACCTTGAAACTCTTCCAGCCTCTATCCATTAGCCAATTTTAGAATCACTTCCACATTTCACATGTTTATTAGAACAACACCCACTCCTAGTACCAAATCCTGTCTTATTTAGTGCTGCTACAATAGAAATATCAAAAGTCAGTGGCTTTAACTTACAAATATTTATTTTCTCGTAGTTTAGGATGTTACAAGTCTGAATTCAGGGTGCTGGCTCTAATGGAAGCCTTTCTGTCTCTGTCGGCTCTGGGGTAGGTTACTGTCTCTTTAGCTTCTGTTTCCTGGTTCCTTGGAGACCTCCATGAGACTTGGTATCAACCTTTCCCTCATCTCTGTTTGATTACTATGCTCATTTTATCTCATTGTAAGAGACTGACTCAGAACATACCTTACACTAATCCTGTCTCATTAATAAAGCAGAAAACTGACTCCCAAATGGGATTATAATCACAGGCATAGAAGTTGTGATTTATAGCACATACAAGAACTACCAATTTTAAATTTTCAATTTCATCCTAGAAAAAGTGATCCATATCTCATTGTTGAATATCACTATGGTCACCTTCAAAGTACTCCTACTGGGAACTGATGCACTAATACCGGGCCTCGTCCACCCTTCAAAGCAATTTTGGAACTCTTTTTCTGGAATGGCCAATGGCATCAGAGCTGTCACTGTATTACCCTCGATGTCCTGAACATCATCAAAGTGTCTTCTTTTCAATATTTCCTTTATCTCCAGGTAAAAAAAAAAAGTCATTGGGGGCCGGAATCAGATAAGTAGGGAGGGTGTTACAATACAGTTATTTGTTTACTGGCTAGAAACACCCTCACAGACAACTATATTATTGAGTTCCAGAAAGAGTTCCAAAGTTGCCTTGAAGGGTAGGTGAGGCACTGGCATTGGTGTATAGCTTCGCAAGGGGAGTACTTTAAGGTTGACCATAGTGATATTCAGCAATGAGGTGTGTAGCACTTTCAACAATTAAGTTGACAGACTTAATTTTTGGAGATGCAGTTCAATCTGTGGCAAAACAGCATTGTGGATCCAGCATGATGATGATGTTTGAAAATCATTCTATTACCCTGTGATATCATTTAAAGTCAAAGAGTCCTAACTGTCAGCTTCTCAGAGGCTTTTTATTTTAGTTTTTTACGTAGTCTTTCATTTTTTGTGAAGCAATAAGTATGCATTCAGAAGTTGTCAGTCAATATTTTGTTCTAAATTGAGAAAACATAGATCAAACTCTTAACAGTTTGAGCCTTTTCTGGCAAAACAAAATATGTTAAACCAATGCCTGCTGTTCCACTGTCACTGTTTCTGTTGAGTATTTCTGTTATGTATAATTCAACCCCACCACCAGCAACAACAAAAAAAATAGTCAAAACACCTGAGCACTGTGTTTCCATCATGCCATTAGTGGTTGACTAGTAAAGATGGAATATGTCTCTTACATCTATTTTACCATACAGCCATACAAGCAAAGTTTTATTTCTAGGGAGGTTTCAAAATCCTTTTATTTATTTATTATTTTCCATTCTCCAGTATGGTCCAAATAGAGACAATGATTTTCTCAAGTTCACAGAAAGGAGGTACTGGTCAAGCCCATGCCTTTGCATTTCTCTTTAAGTGGTCTGACGTTTTCCATGATTTATTTTCTTAACATCATGTTTCATCTTATAAGTGCTACACCTGCTATACAACAAGGTTAAGACTTAAAAGTTTCCATTTTATTTACATTTGTAGTTCATCTTAAAGAAAGTGATACAGGATGAGACTGGAATAGAGATAGCAAAAACTTCCTACTCTTTTCCTTAGAATCATTATTTAGAAATACTCCAAAGAGTTAAGCATTGTGTCTGATTTATTTGATTTTCTTGGAGCATCCCTATAAACATTTTACCCTTTTATAAGTGTAGTTTGAGAACCACTGTCTCATATATTGTGCTTAGACTGGTAAGTTGTTCTGTGCTGCAGTAACATCTTGCACTGTTTTCACTAGGTTAATGAGAGGTTTTAACATGGTGTGTATGAGAGCTAATTCTGCCCTTGTGTCCTTCCTCCAGACTCCAACCTCTCCCATTTTACACTTTTTCCTATTTTTCCCTCAGGGTCAAGTGGACCTCCTCACATCCCTGGCTGCATATTTCAAGGAAATAGGTCATCCTGATGCTGGTGACATATGGTCAAGGCAGGAGTCCTTGGTGTCCCAATATGAAGCCCTAAAAGAGCCTCTGGCCACCCGGCGAAAGAAGCTCACTGACCTCCTCCACTTTCAGCAGCTCTGCAGAGACACTGAGGATGAGGAGGCCTGGATCCAAGAGACAGAACCCTCAGCAGTGTCCACCTACCTTGGTTAGTGCAACCTGAGCTGGCTGTGCCATGAGACAGGGCCAAGATGTCTGCAGATTGATGGAGAGATCGGGGATACAGCAAGGGCGTGGAAAGTGCTCTCAGCTCTTCTCCAGACTCAGGAGAATTTGCCTAGTCTTCCACAGAAGGATTCTGTAAAACAAAGTCATACAGAATAATCTACCTCTAAAACAACAAACATAAACAGTGCAATCATTTCAGGGCCTAACTAAAACTAAAATGAGAACTAAAGAACTCAGGATTTTTTTTGTTGCTGTTGTTTGTTTGTTTGTTTTTTGGTCACTGTACCTTAAGTTATTTTGAAAGTCCTTGGCTAATCAGTTCATGTACCAGATGTTTTTGTCTAGGCTGTGTCACTCTCTTTGTTCTATGTTTTTGTCTTTTATGCCCTTTCAAATTGTGTGAGCTATTACAGACATAAAAGGGGTGAAAAAGCAGATACTGTTTTTTCCTTAGATGCTGTCAGTTCACCAGATGCTGTCATTTGCTGGATGCTTGCGTAAAAATACTGGAAAAAAATTACATAGGAATGTAGTGGAAATTTTGCACACAAGTGTTAAGAGTATATAGAAGGGACTTAATGATGACAATGGTGAGGGTAGTCTGAGATATTTTCTGAAAGATAAAAGACTTAGGCTTACTTGAAAAGGGAGAGGAATAAGTCTTGGGCAGAGATTTTTCGGGAAAGTCAGTTTGAGAAGAAAAGTTTAGAAAGAAGAGTGGGGACACGTGAATAGGAGACAGACAAAATGAAATTGATAGCAGGAGTTGGGAACATTAGATGATATAGGAAATTCACAATAGGTAGTATTTAGTGTGTGTTTGTTAGTTCATTAAGGTTAAGCGAAAAGTGAGACACTTGTTATTATTTCTAATCCCTACAAAGAAAACTTCAAGTATGCTCTAACTGTGGTGAGAAAACTTATGCTTAACCTTAGTGGTGTAAGTGCTACGTCTGCTAACCAGAAGGTCAGCAGTTTAAATCCACCAGGCGCTCCTTGGATACTCTGTCGGTCAGTTCTACTCTGGCCTCTAGGGTCACCATGAATCGGACTCGACTTGATGGCACTAGTTTTTTTTTTTTTTTAAAGGATTTGAAAACTTTAAGTCCTTAGCAACTAGCAAGTGGTAGATTCTGCTTTTCATACTGTGATATGACAAAAGAAAATTAGTTATATGGTACTAAAAATTTGAGCTTAGGAGTCTCCTTCCTACCTATCTTCAAAGAAAATAGTGATCTTTGCATTATGTTTTGTAGAGTAATAAGTTGAATTTTCTTAGCATGAAGAAACAAGAGCAAGATTACAGCAGAATTCACTCTGATGGTGTAAATTTCAGGAAACCCAGTCACTGATTAAAATCTAGAATGGAAGAAATTGTTGGTCCAAAGTTTCTAATAAAAATAAAATAGACTTTTCTCATTCCATGCAACACTGTAGTCTCATAACTTGGAATTTCTCTCTTATGTAGGTAAAGACCTGATTTCCTCCAAGAATCTCCTGAACAGACATCGTGTTATCTTGGCTGACATTGATAGCCATAAGCCAAACATTCAAGAGATAACAGAGAGAGGAAACCAAATGGTAGAAGAAGGTATGAATCATTCACACCAGGTTGGTCAAGTCATCACTATCTGCAAAATTTTATGGTTTCAAGGGAATTTGAAGGTATATACCTTCCTACCCATTGAAATTGCCTTTGGACATTTCTTTCTTTAAAATATATATATATATAATATACATATTAAATATATATAGTTGTTATTAAGTGAAAGTTTACAATCCAAGTCAATTTTCCATACAAGATCCTGTACACATACATCTGTGCAACTCTAGCTGCTCTCCTAACCCTGTGACAGAACATTCCTCCTTTCCACTCTATACTTCCCATATTCATTCAACTAGTTCCTGTTCCCTCTCTCCACCCTCCCCTCTCATTTCTATAGAGTAGCTGCTCAAACAGCTCATTGTCTTATGACTCATAGCCACCCTATGGGACAGAGTAGAACTGCCTCACGGACTTTCGAAGGAGCATCTGCCTACCCTTTAGAAGGCAGGTGTAATGCTTGACCACTGTGGCACCAGGGTTTCCGTGTCTGATAGTCCAGTCCAATTTTCATCTGAAGAGTTGTCTTTGGTACTGGTTTCAGCTCTGGGCTAGCAATGAGTGTAGAGGTCGTGTTCTGAGGGACTCTCCAGGGTGTTGGACCATCAGTCTGGTCATCTAATAGAATTCTAGATCTGCACCTCCAGTTTTCTCCTACTGCATCAGGAAGTCTATGTCACATTCCCTGTCAAAGTAATCATCAGTGGTGGCCATGTGCCATTTAGTGCTCCTGGTCTTGTGTTGATGTAGACAATTCTAACAGCTAGGTTTACATCTTTGTGTATTCCAGTGTATACCTTGTCTCATGAGCTAGTCCCTTCTATCTTTTGTAAAGCAACAATGGCTAATAATAATATATATTGTACCTTAATCATAGATATGCTTCTCTATAGAAGAATCCATAATCTAAGTTCCAAAGCTCCATAAAACAAATCAGGTCTCATTCTTATTTATTAGCTTCCAGTTCTGAGACGACAACACTGAAGTTCCCAATACCTTATTGCTTTCTGTTTTCTTAAATTTTTTACTTTATACAGTGTCAGTGCCTTTCCTCATCTTGGTTTCCATTCTTCAGAACTCCTACTACTTAAACATGATATTCGGAACTGAACATCAAAGGCTAGGTGTGGTATAGGCAATTTAGATTACATCCACTAATTGAAAAGTAAATTCCTGCCAACCAATGGTGTAGTGGGTTAAGTGCTATGTCTGCTAACCAGAAGGTTGGCAGTTCAAATACACAAGACACTACTTAGAAACTATATGAGGAGGTTCTACTGTGACCTCTAGGGTTGCTATGGGTCAGACAGAACTCGTTGGCAGTAGGTTTTTTTTTTTTTTTTTTTTTTTTTAATGTCCAGATTTAAAAAGTGTAGGTTACAGCAGTGGGTTTGTTTGTTCGTTTGTTAATATTTAAACAGTTGAGATAATAAAGTTCAGATCCCAACTGAAAGATTCAAACAAGAAACAAGACCTAGACATCTACTTCTAGAAAATCAGCTATTGAAATTCTGTGGAATACAGTTCTACTCAGACAAACATGGGGTCGCTATGAGTCAAAATAGACCTGACAGTAATTTTTATGTTAGTATAGGACTTGGAAACCCTGGTGGCACAGTGGTTAAGAGCTGCCAACAAAGAGGTGTCAGTTTGAATCTGCCAGATGCTCCTTAGAAATTTATGGGGCAGTTCTACTCAGTCCTCAGTCCTTTAGGATCACTATGAGTCAGAATTGACTCAATGGCGGTGCATTTAGTTTTTTGGTATAGAGAGCCTCCTATTTCTTGTTTCGTGATGTCTCCAAGTGTACAGTTACACATTCGTCTATTTCTCCCTTCAGTATGATCAGTTTTTATTTCATTATTTTGAAGCTCTGTCATGAGGTATATATACTTTTAGGATTGCTATATCTTTTTCATAAACTGAAATCTTTAACTTTGTGAAAAATACCACTTTATCCTTAGTGAATTTTCTTGCTCCAAAGTTTACTGACTGAGATTTTAGTAGTTTCAGCTTTCATTTGATTGGCATTTGCATGGTACATACTTTTCCACTCTTAATTACACTCTTTAGCTCTATAAATATATATATTTAAAGGGTGTTTCTTACAAATAGCATGTCGTTAAGTCTTGCTTTGATTTTATCCTATCCAGTATTTTTTTCCCTTTTAATTAGAGTGCTTATGCTAGTTATACTTCATATAACTATCAGTATGGTTGAAATCAAATTTAGTATTTCCCTTTTTGTTGTCTTTTTTTTCATTACTTTTTTCCTTATTTATTTGAATTTGGATTTGAATTTTGGGATTTGGAGTTTTGAATTATAATTCCATTTTCCATATCGTTTACTAGCTATGTTTCTATTGTGTGTGTGCAACTGTTTTTGTGTGTATGTGCTTTTTCCATGGCAGTGATCCTTGAATTACTGTCCAGGGACATTTTGAGGTCCTTGAGATATTTTCATGGGGGACTCAGAGTTAAAATATTTTTATAATAATTATAAGACATTGTTTCCTTTTCTTTTTTTAATTATGACTGAGTGAAATATACATTCTCATATAAATTTACATGCCCACCTATATGCAGATTCCACTGCTCTCCCTGCCCGATGACAACATACTATTCCCTCTGCTCCATACATGTCTCATCCTCTCAACAATCTCCTTTCCCCTCCTCTCCACCCACTCTCCTTCCTCCAGCGAGAGGTCAGCAGGATGATATCCTATAGATGCGTAGAACCATTATTTTCATGAGTGTGAAATTTACCAGAGCCTACATGCAGTGTGATAATGTTATTTATCTGATGGCTACTGGAATGCATACTTTTTGTGGGACTTTTTTTCTTTAAAATTGTCTATATTAATCAACGATATAATGACTACCAATAGATAGAGCTAGTCAAGACATTTGAAACCCTCAATAAGTTTTAAAATTATAGAAGGATCCCAACATCAAAATGTTCGAAAACCTCTATACTCTTTGACTGGAGAAAATAAATAGAGACAATTGTTTTGCTATTTTGTTTTGAGTAGGAGTAGCCTAAATAATTTTTAAAATTACAGAAAGATCCCAACATCAAAATGTTTGAGAACCTGTATACTCTTTGACAGGAGAAAATGAAAGAAGACAGAATTGTTTTGCTATTTTGTTTCGAATAGGAGTAGCCTTTATCACAAAGGTTGTTACTCTTCCTAATTTTGCTAAAAGCATTATGGTATGAGAGACATTAATGAGAGTGACACTTAAACATTTTGTATAACTAACCCTCAGGACACTTTGCTTCAGAAGATGTGATCTCCAGATTGAAGAGTTTGAATGAGAATGTGGAATCTCTACAGATTCGAGCTACTAGACGGCAGAATGACCTTGAGGCCAATGTCAAGTTACAGCAATACTTGGCTGACCTGCATGAAGCAGAAACATGGATTAAAGAGAAAGAGCCTATTGTGAACAACACTAATTATGGGGCTGATGAAGAAGCAGCAGGAGTAAGCTGGGGGTATGAGGGTGCATACTGTCTCATGAGTACCACTGAGAAGCTCATTGTCTCAGTGAATACCATTGTCTCATCAAACGGTACCAAACTACTAGTGTAGACTTCCTTGGACTGAAGGATCCATTGCAGATTCCACTTGGTTACTTGCAGTTTCGAGAATGATTACATTTGTGGTTCTTCTGCTGGAATATTCTCAGAATGGACAGTAGTCTCAAGAGATACACACATTTGTCTAAGTAGAGATTTAGACATTTTAGAGATTATCTAAATCCAAAAAGATATTAAAAGAAATTTATGACTCTTGGTTTCCTCTTAAAATCCCTAAAGGAACTTTGGCCTCTCATGAAGCAACCAGGGTATTAAGGCATAAGAGCATTAATTAGTTTATTGAAATAAAAGCAGACATACATGTTGGGGCAAAAAGAAATTCACAAGTCAACTCTGACATTAATAACAATTTCTTTGTTTTGTTAACTGGAATTAAAGAGAAGGTGACATGGTATTTTATGAATCTTTGGCACTAGAAATAACTGACATCGGTATTTAAATTTGTACTGATGTTTCATCCTACAAATTAATGTTATAAGGAATATTCATTTTCAGATATAATTCATACTGGTAAAACATTTTTGCAATTTTGAGTTCATTTGATTGTAGCAAAGGTATAAACGTATAGAAGTCATTTATTAACCCTTATTTTCTCTATACTTTAAAAGCTTGGTTTAAAAAGACCCTTATATTGGGTGAAATGTGGATCATACTCAGACTCTAGACAAAAATTGGCATAGCCTAAAATAACAGAACTCTCCAGGGGTGTTTGTTGTTTTTCTTGTATTTCCTCTTATGATCCTCTCATCAATAAATCCAGGTTCTTCTAAAGAAACATGAGGCCTTGCTAGTCGATATCAAAGCATTTGGAAATAGTATAAAAGAACTGCGCGATCAGGCAGAAGACTGTCAGGTAAGAAGGAATCACAGGAACACATATTTCCCACCACAGAGATAGCCAGCCAGCCACGTGCCATCAAGTCGGAGCCGACTCATGGCAACCCTAGGGGCCAGAGTAGAACTAACCCCCAGAGTAAAAAAGTTATTTTTATCATGGGCTTCTACTTTGTACAATCCAGAAAACTGCTGTGAAGAAAACACAAAGCTATATGATCTTTAAAGGCAGGAATGGTAGCATCTTTGCAGCCTTTACAAAAATACAGTCCAAAAGATATTCTATTTCTGCTCTACTTTCTTTGTTTTCCTTTCTCCTTGTTTTCCTTCATAATTTACTACCCTCCTTTGTTTTTTATACAAAGATTTATAAAATGTATACCATATGGAACTCATTTGAAGGACAGAAATTTAAACAAGGTGGCATACATAATAGTTGCACAAACAAGAAAAAAATGTCTCAAAGAAAGGGACATTTATTTCTCCTGAAGTTAGAATGCTGGGAGATAAAATATTTTCACAACTGAGGTGAACCATTTTATCTGTTATTTAAAAAATATGTGGTTCACTTGCAGTCAAGGAGGAAGATGTTTTCTAGTTAATAAGCTATGCGAGCAAATGCAGAGAGGTGTAATACAATAAAGTGTACTTGGGAAATGAAAAAGGCAAATCATTGAAAAAGTGAGAATGGCTAAGGTGCAAGGTGATGCGGGATACCGTGAAAATTAATGAAGGTGCGATCAAGTCAGAGTCGGACAATGATATAACGGTGTCTGTAGTGTGTAGTAGAAGATAAAAAGAGACACATTTCCTGTATTCAAGGTGTTATTTTCAGTGAGACTTTCTAAATACGTACCGTGGGAGTAAACAAAATACATAGAATCAGCATGGCAAGACAATACATATGTAGCAGACTCCCATGCTATGCATTTTGTAGTGTATTTTAGGCACCAGAAAAACCAAATTCACTGTTGTCAAGTTGATTCCAACTTAGAGCAGACCCAAAGACAGAACAAAACTGCCCCATAAAGTTTCCAAGGAGTATCTGGAGGATTTGAACAGCTGACTTTTGGGTTAGCAGTCATAGGACTTAAGCACTGTGCCATCAGGTTTTCATTTTTAGGCACCCAAACCCAAATTCACTAATTTTAATTGATTCTGACTCACAGAGAGCTTATAGGTCAGAGTAGAACTGCCCCACAGAGTTTCCAAGGAGCACCTGTATGATTTGAACTGCTGACTTTTTGGTCAGCAGAGGTAGTACTTAACCACTACATCCCCAAGGTTTCCTTTTTAGGCACCCCAAAACCAAACCAAACCCACTGCCATCATTGATTCCAACTCATAGCAACCTTATAGGACAGAGCAGAACTGCCCATAGTTTCTATGGAGCACCTGGTAGATTTGAACTGCCAACTTTTTGGTTAGCAGATGTAGCACTTAACTACTAGGATATCAAGGTTTCCATAAGGCACAGTGGGTACTAAATAAGAAGGAATAAATTTATTCACTGCATGTCATGAGTAAAAATAGTGCTTAAAGGATGCCATCAGAGTTACCTGTGAGGGAAAAAACATTTTCAAGCCCATTTGAAGAAGTGATAGATCATGGCTTAGGAAGAAAGTATAAAGTATATACTTTGTTCATTCTATAAGAGATATGATATTTGCAGGAGGAGAAATAAAAAAAATAATAATTAATTTAAAAAAATCAAGCTTGAAGAGTAGGTGGCTTGCTAAAGAGAAATATGGTTTATTTTTCTTCTTAGTTAACTTTTTTTTTTAATCTAGTAGCCTCTCTTGGGCCGTAGATCATCTATCTTCTAAAATGAATGTACACAGCTCCTTGACATAATAACTTAAAAACAAAGGAGTAGGAAAGATTTGACAGTAGAGACTCAGGGAAGGGGAAAGGTGATGAGAGACAGCAAGCCCTTCACTTTACTATACAAATTTCTGAAACTTTGATGTAACTAATCCTTTTAGAACTTCTGTAAATGTAAATCACTGCTCCTACTTTGAAAAAAAAATGGATTGGATTACTTGATATGGTGCTGACAGAGTATATACAAACTTGTTTACTTTGTGTTCACATTTCCTAGCTAGCTGATCTTCTGAGAAGTGTTGGGTAGGGCGCTGTCTCTGCAGGCCACATTTTACAATTTATTGCTAAAACCCCATTGTCACCAAGTCTACTCCAACCCATAGGGACCCTAGAGGACAAAGTAGAACTCCCCCTTGGGGTTTCCAAGGAGAGGCTGGTGGATTTGAAATATCAGCTTTCATGGTAAACAGCTGCATGCTTAACCACTAAGGTACCAGGGCGAGCAGCTAATAAAGAGGCTGTGGTCAGGGAATGTCTTCTGTCAGGCCCAGGGGCTGCCCAACATCAGTAGGCTCTGGAGGCAGGAGCAAGGGCGAGATTGCAAAGGTGGCTGACACGCTTGTTTACTGTTTTCCTTCAGCGACAACAAGCTGCGTTAGTGGAAGAAGCTGGCCATGAAACAAGGGTTGTAGCTCTATACGATTTCCAGGCCCGCAACCCCCAAGAAGTCACCATGAAGAGAAGAGATATCTTTACCCTGCTTAGTTCCATCAACAAGGTGACTTTTCTTTGTAAATTTCTTTCCATCAAAAAGAGGCTCTTTCACAGCCAACTCTTTTAAAACTACCAGGTGTTCATATTTTGGCTAGTGCAACATTTTTCTATCAATCTGTCTGTTAAATGATGAATTTATTTAGCAGTATCTTTAGTCTGTAAGATCATGCAGCTGTCTTTCTCCAATCTTTATAGCAACTCTATGAGATAAAATTATAATTCCAATTTTACGCTTAAATAAAGGAAGTTTCAAAGAGCTTAAGTAATTTTCCCAAAGACATATAAACCATGACTGACAATTCCACAATACATGTGAAGAATAAACTGCCCTCTTCTTTCTGCCTTTTCCCCTTTGCTTTTCTGTGCCAGTATTACTGGTGATGGGGTGAGAAATATCTGGGGTTAGGTGGAATCTGACAAAAGATTTTCAATTTATTCTGAATATGTTTTCAACCTGATTTTCTTTAGAATTTATACCTATGAGTACAGTGACAAATTATTGATTAGAATTATTAACATATTTTTCATACATATACGTATACATATGTATATGTATGAAAAATATGTTTATATATGTAATATATATATTTCACAGTGAATTTCTAAAACTACTTGAGGAGAAAGAAGTGAAGAGACATTTCATTCTCAAATATGCTGTTTCCCAGTCTGCCCTCTGTCTTTGCTCAGGGCTTTTCAGTTTACCACGTTATCTTCTGATAAGATTAACTTCAGGATACGTGGTATACCGATACTTGTGGCCAGCGAGTTGATTCCAGCTCAGAGCAATACTATATGGCAGAGTAGAACTACCCTGTAGAGTTTCCCAGGAGGGCCTGGCAGGTTTGAACTGCTAATCTTTTTGGTTAGCAGACAGCACTTAAACACAACACCATCAGTGTACCAATAGCCCCCAAATACTCTGCCTGCATCCAGGTGATACGTAACTAAAAACCATTTGGAGAAGTAAGTTTCAGGGCAATGCACAATTTTTACAAGCTCTGGGCGTAGGGTAAAGGAGAAGAATATGGAGAAGATAAATTTTATATAATATTGTCATACACATTTGTTTCATCCACAAAAAGCCTAGTTAGATTTTGTCTTCTCTGTGTATGTGTATGTATGTGTGTCTGCAAGTACGCGCACATGCCCACACAAGAAGATCTATGTATGAATTCCTTGGCTGTACAAAATGTCTCATCATTAAAGGCATTAGAGAATAGTCTTTGATTTTGAAAACCTCTGCACACTTCAAAGTCTAGCATTAAATGTCTGATTCCTAGATTCCAGAGGCTTATCTCTTGAACTCATGTACTCCTCATCTACCTTCTTCATGGTATGTGAAAAGTGTATGCCACCCATAAGCTATGGTTTGCTTCTCTGAGCCATCCAAACTGTGCCTGTACCTACTTAGTTTAGAGAGTTGAAGCTTTTACAAATTTTGAGCTTTACAAGAACTAAGGACGATATGGGGATGTTCTCTTCCTTCAGGACTGGTGGAAGGTGGAAGCTGATGATCTCCAGGGCTTTGTCCCTTCTAACTTTGTCAGGAAACTGACCTCTGATGAGGCCCGCAGGCTTCCACAGCAGCGGCGGGGAGAAAAGCCAGGCAGCATTATCCAGCGTCAGGAGAATATTGAGAACCAGTAAGTTCATTAAGCAGTGTTTAAGCACACATTTCTTTTTTTGTCTAAGATCCTTTTTCTGATTTTGATTCTGTTAGATTAGAAGTTTCTTTGCAAATTCATTGAGTTTTAGGAGCTGAAAGTATATCTGGAGTACTACAAATACTTTCATACAGGGAAAATGAACCCCAGAACCATTAAGGTGATTGCTTAAGATCAGAAACTTAATAGACCCTTGTGGTCTGACTCACTGCCCAGGATTCTTTTAAGATAATCAAAGGTCCTGATTTCCATATAAATTCTGTTTACCATACCAGGCTATGTCTTATCCAGTTGCCATCTGGCCTGTGAAAATTTCATTTTTACAGGAGGAAGGGATGCTGCTATACATGCTATTGTAACATTGACAATTTATCACTTCTAAATGTGACACTGTGTGCTTGTGTGTGTACTCTAATGCCTTTTTTCTTTTTATTCTTCTAAATATTCTATTATGATTAAGTGAAAGTTTACAATGCAAGTCGATTAGCCATATAAAACCCCATACATACACCTGTCTGCAACTTTAGCTGCTCTCCAACCCTGTAAACAGCACACTCTTTCTTTCCATTCTGTACTTCCCATATTCATTCATCTGACCCCTGTGCCCCCCTCTCGCACCTCCCATCTCATTTCTGTAAAGGAGCTGCTCTGACAGCTTCATGTCTTATAGTACCATCTAGTTTCTATCTGAAGAGTTGTCTTTGGTACTGGTTTCAGCTCTGGGCTAGCAATGAGTCTAGGGGCCATATTCTCAGGGGACCCTTCAAAATGTGAGACCATTAGGTCTAGGCTTTTAGAATCAAGATATGCAACGTTTTCCTTCTGCTATCACAGGGAGTCAACATTGCATTCCTCTAAGGGCAGTCCTTGGTGGTGGCTGGGCACCATGTACTTCTTCTGGTCTCATTTTGATTTTCTCTCTAAGTTATACGGCCCATTTGTCTCTTGGGTTCATATTTTACTCTTGTATTTGATGTCCTTTGGTTTTCTCTACTCTGGATAGACTGGAACCAATTGATGCTACTCAGATCGCAGCTTGTTAGCTTTAAGGACCCCAGATACACTCACCAAAGTGGGATGAAGAACATTTTCTGAAAAAAAAAAAAAAACCTTAGTTATGCCACTTGATCTAAATGTCCCTGAAAGTCTGGTCCCCTGATCCCTGCTACTATGACCTTCAAAATGTTGGATTGTATTTAAGAAGCTTCTTAGTCCTTGGTATAGTCCAGCAGAGTTGAACTCCCTTCTACTTTGTATTCTGACTTACTTTACTTAACCTAAATCTTATCTACTATCTAATCTGTAAGTACCAGTCTCTTCCCTCTCCTCCCTTGTAACCATCAAAGATTATTTCTTCTGTGCTTAGGCCTTTTATTGAGACTTCATAATAGAGATCTTATAAGTATTTGTCCTTTTCTGACTGATTTCACCAGCATAATGTCTTCCGAATGGCTCAATGTTATCTGATCTTTCCTATGATCACTGTTGTTCTTTGTCATTGAATAGTTTCCATTGTGTGACTATACTGTAGTTTGTTTATCCATTCATCTGTTGATGAGCACCTAGATCTATTCCATCTTTTTGTTATTGTGGGCAGTGTTCCAATAAACATCAGTGTGTATGTATCTGTTCATGTAACAGACCTTATTTCTCTAGGATATAGTCCAAGAAGTGGGATTGCTGGATCATAGGTATTTCTATGTCTAGCTTTTTAAGAAAGATCCAGGAGGCGGAGTCAAGACAGCAGACTAAGCACTCGTCTCCTTATATCCCTCTGGAAACCAAGAGCTGAACTAATAATCAAATGGAGCCTTCTGATCACCTAATGGTGATCAGGACACGGCACAGGGCTGTTAATTTGGACTTCATACCACCGAGAAAGAAACCTCCTCTCTTTCACTGACGCCCGCTCCTGGCTAGCCCTGGCTCCCACGTACTGAAGGTAAATGCACCATTTTGACTTTTTTTTTCTGTGCCTTGGCTGGCAGGTGGAGCTGGCTTTTGCCTAGTGGCTAGACTCAGATGCACTACTCGTGGGATAGGCAGGCAAAATTGCCATATTTTGAGAGCCAGGCTAAAGACTCTGTTCATCTAGCCACTTTGGGCCTGTCTTCTTATAACTGCTACAGTTTGGTTTGTACAGAACTGCAGTGCCTGTGTGAGGGATTCCATGTTGCATACAGAGATTTTAGTGGGATCTAATTCTTAGCCTGGGAGCCAGTGCCTGCAAACAGGATAGCGCTACTCCAACCGAGAAGCAGTAATTTACACAGTGTCACCTATGATGGGGGCTCGGTAACAGAGGCAGAGGACTCACTACCTCTTGGCACTTTTAGCCCCTCTATCTGCCGAACATGTGGAGGGTGCCATCTTGGATATGGTGGCCACAGCAGGAACTAATTCTTAGCTTGGGAGCCAGAGCATGCCCACAGGAGAGTGCTTTTCTACCAGAAAAGCAGTAGTTTACACAGTGTTGCCTAAGGCTGTGCCCTGTCAGCAGAGGCCAACAGGGCAGTAGCATTGCTGTATTTTGAACTAGTTCATATCATCTGGGGTTGGACATAGAGGTGCTTACTTTGCCAGTTGGGAAGAGGGACCTCTACACCTGGAAACCTGACTGACTTGGGAAGTGGTCAGATACCTTTTGTTTTACATTTTAATACAGCCTAGAGAAACATCTGCAGTCCATCCTCACAGTATCTCTGCCAGCCTTTACTTACTCACATGAAACCCAAAAAGCAACAGATGCTTGTGGCACAGAAGAAATCACCCATGGCTTCAGAAGACTCCCAAACAAAACAACCAGGGAGTTTTTTAGATGAAGAAACTTTTCGGAAATCATCAGAGGGGAATACAAAAGAATTATATACAGAGTCCTCCTAGACCTTATATAAAATGCAACACAGCAAAATGAAAAATTAAGCAAGCTGTTCAATCTAATGGAACACCAGTACTCTGAAATCCAACAGATCAAGAACAAAATCAAAGACATAGAAACATCCATCTAAGGCCAAGAAAACAGTATGGAACAAATGGAAAAAAGAATTTCTGACTTGGAAGACAGCTACTGACACCAGCATCTGTGAGCAGAAATCAGAAAAAAAGAAACAAGAAAAATGAAGAAGAATTAAGCATGTGGGACTCTATTAAGAGGAGCAACCTTCAATTCATGGGAGTCCCTGAACAGGATGAGACACCTGAGGACATAGAGAGTATTGTTGCTGAGCTGCTGACAGAAAACTTCCGAGTAATCAGGAAGGAAGAGAATATAAGTATCACAGATACATATCATACATAACCCAACATAGATCTCAAAAGAAAGACTCCAAGACATATTATAATCAAGCTTAACAAAATGAAACATAAGCAGCAACTCATAAAGGCAACAAGACTCAAGGCACAGCTAACATTTAGAGGGAAACCCTGTAGGCATTCATCAGATTTCTCAGCAGAAACCATGCTGGCACAGAGACAGTGGCATGACACATTCACAGCCTTGAAGGAGAACTTCCAACCAAGAATTATAGATCCTACAAAGCTATTTTTCAATACAAAAATGAAATTAAGACATTCTCAGATAAACAGAAACTCAGAGACTTTGTAAAAACAAAACCAAAACTACAAGAAATACTGAAAGAAGTTCTTGGCTTTGACTTAGAAGAACAAAACCTCTAACTTTATATTTTAGAATGACACATTACTGAGAATTCTACTGAGTTAAGGAAGGCTCCAAATTCATTTACAGCTTTAAAATTGAAAGAAACAATCCAATGATTATCACGAAAACTATGGTGCCATCACATTGAAAAGAGGGATGCACTACAGTCATTATAGTCCTTCTGGATGGAGAAGAATATGACAAGACTGAAAGCAATTAAAGTTGGGTTTATATATAATTTATTAAGTGGGATCACAGGGCAGCCATAAAGCACAACAAAGATGTAACATAGCATATCAAGAAATGTATCACAGGAGTCTCAACAACTACAAAACTAGCTCTGAAAAAGGTAAAAAAGCAACTCAGAAAAAAGAATGTCCCAGAACAGATGAAAAAGAACAACAGAGAAAGCATCAACACAAAAATAAACATATCACAACGGCAGCACTGAACACATACCTATCAATAATTACATTTAATGTGAACGGACTGAATGTTCCAGTAAAGAGATATCAAGTGGCATCTTGGATCAAAAGACATGACCCATCCATATGTTGTCTACAAGAAACTCACTTGAGACTTAAAGATAGGACGAAACTGAAAACTAAAGGATGGAAGAATATATATCAAGCTAACAATGAACAAAGAAGAGCAGGTGTGACAATTCTAATCTCAGAAAAATCAATTTTAATGTAAAATCTACCATCATAGACAAAGATGGACACTATTTATCACTGAAAGGTTCAGTACACAAGCGAGACTTAACTACATTAAATGTATATGCACCTAATATCAGAGCACCCAAATATGTCGAAGAAACACTGACCACGTTCAAAAAAGAGTTAGATTGCTCTACAATCATACTGGGAGACTTCAACACTCCACTCTCAATATTGGACAGACCGTCAAGAAAAAAGCTCAGTAAAGACACAGAAGACCTTATTGCCACAATTAACCATTTACACCTCATTGACATATACAGAACTTTCTATCCATCATTGGACAACTACACCTTCTTCTCCAGTACACATGGAACATTCTCCAGAATAGACTATGTGTTAGGACATAAAGCAATTCTCAACCAAATCTATACCACTGAATTTATGTAAAGTATCTTCTCAGATCATAAAGCTGTAAAAGTCAAAATCAATAGCAAAAAAAAAAGCATAGATAGAAAGCGGAACTCATGAAAACTGAACAACATCTTGCTCAAAAAAACATAGATTATAGAAGAAATCAAGGATTAAATAAAGAAATTCATGGATTCCAATGAGAATGAAAACACTTCCTACCAGAACGTATGGGATACAGCCAAAGCAGTGCTCAGAGGTCTGTTTATCTCCATAAATGCACACATCTGGAAGGGAGAAAGAAACCAAATCAAGGAGCTGACCCTACAGCTTGAACAACTAGAGAGAGAACAACACAGGAACCCCTTAGGCACCAGAAGAAACCAGATCATAAAGATTAGAGCAGAACTAAATGAATTAAAGAATAGAAAAATAATCAAAGAAATTGAAAAGACCAAAAGCTGATTTTTTGAAAAGATCAATAAAATTGACAAACCACTGGCTCAACTTACTAAAGAAAAGCAGGAAAGGAAACAAATAATCAAAATTAGAAATGAGAGGGGAGTTGTCACAACAGATCCAACAGAAATAAAAAAATATCGTAACAGAATACTATGAAAGACTGTATTCTAACACATTTGAAAACCTAGAGAAAATGGACAAATTCCTGGATTCATACCACCCAAGCCACCTACCCAAATTATCACAACGTGAAGCAGAACAACTTAATAAACCCATCACAAAGGAGGAAACTGAAAATGTCATCAAAAAACTGCCAACCAAAAAAGCCCAGGCCCAGATGGCTTCACTGCAGAATTCTACCAAGCATTTAAAGAAGAGTTATCTCCAATACTACTGAGACTATTTCACAATATAGAAAGGGATGGAGTACTCCCAAACTCATTCTGTGAAGCCAACATAACTCTGATACAAAGCCGGGGAAAAATCCAACCAAAAAGGAGAACTACAGACCAATATCACTCATGAATCTAGATGCAAAAATCCTCAACAAAATTCTTGCCAATAGAATACAACAACATATCAAAAAAATAATCCATCATGACCAAGCTGGATTCATACCAGGGATACAAGGCTGGTTCAACATCAGAAAAACAGTTAATGTGATTAACCACATAAATAGCACAAAAGACAAGAATCACCTGATTTTGTCCATTAATGCAGAAAAGGCATTTGGTAAAGTCCAACATCCATTCATGCTAAAAACTCTTAGCAAAATAGGCATAGACAGAAAATTCCTCAATGCAATAAGGGCCATTTATACTAAGCCAACTGCCTATGTCATCCTGAATGGAGAGAGACTGAAAGACTTTCCCTTGAGAACAGCAACTTGACAAGGATGCCCACTCTCACCTCTCCTATTCAACATTGTACTTGAAGTTCTAGCCAGAGTAATTAGACAAGACCAAGAATTAAAGGGCATCTGCATCAGCAAAGAAGAAGTCAAAATCTCCCTGTTTGCTGATGATATGATTGGATACGCAGAGAATCCCAAAGAATCTATAAGGAAACTACTCAAACTGATAGAAGAGTTCAGCAAAGTTGCAGGATACAAGATAAATCTAAGTAAATCAGTAGGATTCCTTTATACCAACAAGACTGTTAATGAAGAAATCATCAAATCAATACCATTTACTATAGCCCCTACGAAGATAAAGTACTTAGAAATTAATCTAACTAGACAAATAACAGACTTTACCAAGAGAACTACAAGTCCTTACTACAAGAAACTAAGAGAGACTTACATAAACGGAGAAACCTACCCTGCTCATGGATAGGAAGAATTAACATTGTGAAAATGTCTATTTTATCCAAAGCCATCTACTTACATAATGCAATCCCAATACAAGTTCCAACATCATTGTTTTAATGAGATGGAGAAACAAATACCCAATTTTGTTTGGGAAAAGAAGAAGCCCCAGATAAATAAGGTACTACTAAAGAAGAAGAACACACTGGGAGGCATCTCATTACCCAACTTTAGAACATATTACACTGCCACAGTAGTCAAACCAGCCTGGTACTGATACAAGAAGTGACAGATCGATCAGTAGAACAGAATTAAGACCCCAAAGATGACACCATCTGCTTATGAACAGTTGATATTTGACAAAGGCCCTAAGACACTAAACTGGGGTAAAAACACTATCTTCAACAAATGGTGCTGGCATAATTGGATATCCATCTGCAATAAATTGAAACAAGATGCATATCATACACCGTATACAAAAACCAACTCAAACTGGATAAAAGACCTAAATATCACATCTAAAACGATAAAGATCATCTAAGAAAAGGTAGGAACAACAATAGAAGTTTTAATACACAACATAGACAGACTTCAAAATCTGTCAAACGAACCACAATCAACAGAAGAGAAAATAGATAAATGGGAAGTATTAAGAATCAAGCACCTTTGCTCATTTAAAGACTTTATTAACAGAATTAAAAGGCCACCTACAGAATTGGAAAAAACATTTGGCAACTATATGTCTGACCGATGCCTGATCTCCATAATCTATAAGGGGCTACAAAATATCAGTAAGAAGAAGATAAATCATCCAATTAAGCGATCGGCCAAGGAGATGGACAGATATTACTCTAAAGAGGAGATCCAGGCAGCCAAAAAACACATGCAAACATGTTCACGATCTTTAGTTTTTAAATAAATTCAAATGAAATCTACAATGAGATACCATCTCACCCCAACAAGGTTGGCCATGATCCAAAAAACACAAAACAACAAATGCTGGAGGGGCTGTACAGAAAGTGGAACTCTTCTACACTGTTGGTGGGGTTGCAAAATGGTCCAGTCTCTTTGGAAAACAATCTGGTGCTTCCTTAAAAAAATGGATATCGATATACCATTTGACCCAGTAATTTCACTACTTGGAATATATCCTACAGAATCAAGGCCATTCACACCAATGGACACACATGCAAGAATGTTTATCACAGCACAGTCCACAATAGCAAAAAGATGGAATAAACTCAGATGCCCAACAACAGAGAAATGGCTAGGTAAACTACGGTATATATACTCTATGGAGCACTATGCAATGATAAAGAGTAATGATGATTCCAAGAAGCATCTCACAACCTGGTTTCAACTGGAAGACATTATGTTGAGTTAAAGTAGTCAGCAACAAAAGGACGAATATTGTATGAGACCCCTACGATAAGATCTCAAAAACAGACTTATGTATAGAAAAGACTCTTTGACAGCTGCAAGGGAGGGGAGGAAAGGATCATGAAGGAAGGAAGGTTTAGATTAGATAGTTGGTAGAATTTTGGTTGGGTGAAATCGGTGATAGCACACATTAGAAACAAGAATAACATTAAGTGGACTTCAACATAACTTGAACACTACTTCTGTCTTAACCCTATATTCCAAGGACAGAGTAACTGGGGCAGGGGACAGGGGACCATGCTCTTAGGTGAAATCGAGGCCAATTGGCACAATTAGCATTTTGCTAAGAGAGCTCTCTGCACCCCACATTGGGGAGTGCATCTCAGGTCTTAAAACTGCCAAGCTGCCATCTCAGGGCGCAGCAAATGGTCCCAACTCAGCAGGAACGGATGCTCACCGAGGATCAAAATGACATGGGATAAAGACAACCGAGAAGATAGAGAAACCCACATGAGTGGATACCTACATAGACTTGGGACCGGAAGAACCAGATGGTGCCTGCCCACCACCAGTGATAGCTAAGATGGAGGTCACTAAGTTGAGTCTCACTGGCAACACAGGAATAAAAATGAGTGCACCCTGAGATCTCCACTAAAAGACTGCAACTGATGGTCCAGCGGCTTCGGCGTTCCCCTGGGAGCATGGCCTCTGGCCCTGATGCTGCCCTTACCCAGAAATCATAATGAAGGTCCATTCTTCATACACGAATGGATTGGACTTGATCATGCAGAGTAACCATATATTGGATGCACTTTATGGTTCTATGCAACTATAGGATATCATCCTGCTGACCTCTGGCTGGAGGAAGGCGAGTGGGAGGAGAGACGCGGAAAAGAGACTGTTGGGAGGATGAGACACGTGTGGAGCAGAGAGGAATAGTATGCTGTCATCAGGCAGGGAGAGCAGTGGAAGCCCACATATAGGTGGACACATAAATTTATATGGGAATGTATGTTTTCACTCAGTCATAATTAAAAAAAAAAAAAGAAAGATCCAAATCAATTGCACAGTGGTTGAACCATTTTAAATTCCCACCAGCAACATAGAAGAGTTCTGGTCTCTTCACAACCTCTCCAACATTTGTTGTTTCACATTTCTTGAATTAATGCCAACCTTGTTGGTGTGAGATGATATCTCATTACAGTTTGGGTTTAGATTTCTCTAGTGGATAATGACTGTGAGCACTCGCTCACATGTTTGTCAGCATCCTGGATGTCTTCTTTGATGAAGTGTCCATTTAAATGCTTTGCCTACCTTTTCATTAGGTTGTCTTTTTCTTGTTGAGGTATTGAAGTACCTTGTTAGATTATGGAGATGTGATGCTGATCAGAATCATAGATGCCATTTTTTCCCGTATTCTAGATATTTTTTTTTTACTCTTTTGGTGAAGTCTTTGATGAGCACAAATATTTGATTTTTAGAAGCTCTCAATTATCTAATCTCTCTTCTGGTGTTTGAACATCACTTGTAATATTCTGTAGTCTGTTTATGACATGTGTTAAGTCTTCCAGTGTTGTCCTTATTTTTAGATTTTAGATTTAGGTCTTTGATTATTCTGAGTTAGTTTTTGTATATGGTGTGAAATATGGGTCTTGTTCTTTTTTTTTTAAAAAAAAAAAAAAATGAATATCCAGTTTTGCCAACACCATTTGTTGAAGAGAGTGTTTTTTCCCCCCAGGTCACGGACTTCTGGCCTTTGTCAAACATCAGCTCTCGTAGGCAGCCGGAGTTTGATTTGGATTCTCTATTCTGTTTCATTTATATATGTATCTGTTTCTTACCAGTATCAGGCTCTTTTGACTACCTTGGCAGTATAATAGGTTCCAAAGTCAGGTGGTATGAGGCCTCCCACTTTGTTATTCTTTCTCAGTAATGTTTTACTTTTCTGGTTTTTTTTTCCCTTTGCATGTGAAGTTGATTACTTGTTTCCCCATCTCATTAAAAATGGCATTGAGATTTGTATTGGGATTGCATTGTATCTATAGTTCACTTTGGGAAGAACAGACATGTTTTATGATGCTAAGTCTTCCAATTCATGAACAAGGCACTTTTCTGCAGTTATGTAGTTCTCTTTTGGCTTCTTGCAGTGGACTCTTATAAATTTTTTTTGTATAAGTCTTTTACATCTCTGGTTAGATTTATTCCTAAGTGTTTTACCTTCTTGGGGGGCTCTTATAAATAGTATTGGTGTGGTGATTTCCTCTTTGATAGGCTCTTTGTTAATATAAATGAATCTGTCTTATTTATGAATGTTTACCGTATTTCCTGATACTAGTTCCAGTAGTTTCTTTGTAGATTCTTTAGGGTTTTCTGTGTATAAGACTATATCATCTGCAAATAAGATACTTTTACTTCTTTCATGATAATTTGGGTACCTTTTTTTTTCTTTTACATTGCCTGATTGCTCTGGCTAGCACCTCCAGGACAATACTGAATAAAAGTGGTGACAATGGGCATCCCTGTCTCATTCCTGTTTTCAATCTCTCTCCATTCAGGATGACATTGGCCATCTGGCTTTGCATAAATGCCACTTATTATGTTGAGGATGTCCCTTCTATCACTAACTTGTTGAGAATTTTTCTTTTCTTTTTTAAACACGAATGGGTGTTGGACTTTGTGAAATGTCTTTTCTCCATCAATTGATAAAAAATCAAGTGGTTCTTGTCTTTTGTTGTATTTATGTGGTTGGTAGATTACATTAATTGTTTTTCTAGTGTTGAACCATCCCTGTATCCATAGCATGAATCCTCCTTGGTCATGACAAATTTTTCTTTTTAAAATATTCTTGAATTGCATTGGCTAGAATGCTTTTTACTTTTTGGATACTTTTCTTATTGTGATTGAGTGGAAGTGTACAATCCAATTTAAATTTGCATGCTGGCCTATCTGCAGCTCCTTCTGCTCTCCTTGCCCAGTGACAGCACACTCCTCTTTTCCATTCTGTACATGTCATATCCTCTTAGCAGTCTCCTGTCCCCTCCTCTCCACCCTCTCCACTTCCCTCTAGTAAGATGCCAGTAGGACAACATCCTATAGATGCAAAGAACCATAAACTGTACACACCGTATGGTCACTCTGCATCCACAAGTCCATTCCAGTCCAAAGAGTTGACTCAGTAATGATTTATGATCAGAGGCAACATCAGTTCTAGGGGCCAGGGGACAAGCCAGGCCTTCAGGCAATCAATTGTGGTCTGTTAGTGAAGTTCTTAGGGTACACCCTTTATTATCTCACATTGCCCCTGGAACTCAACATTGTGAGTCCCATCAAGGCTGTCATTGGTGATGGCCGGGCACCATCTGGTTCTTCCGGTCACATGTTGATACAGTCACCCATTCACATAGGTTTTTCTCTCTCCTGGGCTCTTTTTCCTTTATGACCTTGTTCTTGGTGATCATCTGACCTGGCTAGGTTGAGACCACTTTGTGTACCTCAGATGGCAGCTTGCTAGGTTTTAAGACCCAGATGCCACTCACCTATATGGTGTGCAAAAGACTCTCTAAGCAATAGGTGACTTGCGCCAATTGGCCTTGATGTCCCCAGAGAGCATGGTCCCTAGATCCCCACCCCTGCTACTCTATCCTTACAATATTGGGTTAAGATTGGAAGAGTTTTCAGGTTATATTGAAACCCAGTTCAATTGATCTGTGCTGTCACTGATTTCACTCAACCAAATTTCTATCAACTATCTAATCTATAATTAACCCTTCCCTCCTTTGCAGGCATCAGAGTCTTTTCTTCTGTATATGAGTCTGTTTTTAAGTACTTATAGTAGCAGTCTCATACAATATTTGTCCTTGTGCCACTAATTTCACTCAACATAATGTCTTCTGATTGAAACCAGGGTATGAGATGCATCCCCAAATCATCATTGTTCTTTATCACTGCATAGTATTTCATTAAGTATATGTATCATGGTTTACTCATTCATCTGTTGCTGGGCATCTGGGTTGATTCTATCTTTTTGCTATTGTGGACTATGCTGCAATAAACATTCGTGTTCATGTATCAGTTCATGTGACTGCCCTTGATGCTGTAGGATATATTCTGAGCAGGGAGCTTACTGGGTCAAGTGATATATCTATTTCCATCTTTTTAAAGGAGCACCAAATTGCTTTCCAAAAAGGTTGTATCATTTTGCAATCACACCAGCAGTGTAAGAAAGTTCTAATCTCTGCACAGCCACTCCAGCATTTGTTGTTTTGTGTTTTTGGATCATGGCCAACCTTGTTGGGGAGAGATAGTTTCTCATCGTAGATTTGATTTGCATTTCTTTAATAGCTAATGATCATGAACATTTCTGTATGTGTCTTTTGGCTGTCTGGATATCCTCCTTACTGGTGTCTGTCCATCTCCTTTGCCCAGTGCTTAAGTGGGTTATTTATTTATCCTTTTCTTGATGATACTTTGCAGTACCCTGTAGATTATGAAGATCAAACATCAGTCTGACATACAGTTGCCAAATATTTTTTCCCATTCTGTAGGTGGTCTTTAATTCTTTCGATAAAGTCCTTAGATAAGCAAAAGTGTTTGATTCTATGTAGCTCCCATTTATCTATTTTCTCTTCTGTTCGTCGTGCTTTGTCAGATTTTTGAAGTCTGATTAATTTGTGCATTAGAACTTTCATTGCTGATCCTGTTTTTTCTTGCATGATCTTTATCATTTTAGGTTTCATATTTAGGTCTTTTAGTCAATTAGAGTTGTTTTTTTGTATAAGGTATGAGATATCTGTCTCCTTTCAATTTTTGCAGATGGATATCCAATTTTGCCAGCAGCATTCTTTAAAGAGACTGTTTTTTTCCCTAGTTTGCACTCTGATGGCCTTCACCGAATGTCAACTGTTTGTAGGAGGATGGTAGCATCTCTGGGGACTCAACTCTGCTCCACTTGTCTATATGTCTCTTTTGTACCACTACCAGTTTTGACCACTATGACAGTGGAATAGGTTCCTTTTTTCCCCCTCCTGTAAAAGACTTTTTTTGTTATTATTTTTATTTTATTTTTTTATTATGATTGAATGAAAATGCACATTTCCATATAAATTTTCATGCCCACCTATATGCAGCTCCCACTGCTCTCCCTGCCCAGAAACAGCACACTCTTCCTCTCTGCTCCATACTTGTCTTATCTTCCCAAAAGTCTCCTATCCTTTTCTCTCCATCAACTCCCCCACCTCCAGTAAGAGGTCAACAGGATAACATCCTGTAGATGCACAGAACCGTGAAGTGCACACATGACATGGTCCTTCTGTGTCGCTAAGTCTAATCCATTCATGTCCAAAGAGTTGACCTTCATTATGATTTATGGACAGGGCCACCATCAGGGCCAGGGACCATGCTCCCAGGGAAACTCTGAGGCACCTGGACCATCAATTACACTCTTTTAGTGGAGATCTCAGAGTGCACCTCTTGTATTCTTATGTTGCCAGTGAAACTCAACTTTGTGAGCTCCATCACAGCTATCGTTAGTGGTTGCCGGGCACCATCTGGTTCTTCTGGTCACAAGTCAATGTAGTCACCCACTCACGTGGGTCTCTCTGTCTTCTCAGTTCTCTTCCTCTCATGCTGATCTTGGTGATCACTCATTCCTCCTGAGTTGGGACCATTTGCTATACCCTGAGATGGCAGCTTGGCAGCTTTTAAGACCCCAGACACTACTCAGTTATATGGAGTGCAGTGGGCTTACTTAGCAAAAAGCTCATTGTGCCAGCTGGTCTTGATTTCCCCTGACAACACAGTCCCCAACCCCCTGCCCCAACTACTCTGTCCTTGCAATATTGGGTTAAGATGGGAGAAGTAATCATGTTATGTTAGAATCAAGTTAATGTTAATCTTTCTAATGTGTGCTGTCACAGATTTCACCCAACCAAATTTCTATCAACTGTCTAATCTAAACCCTCCCCCTTCTCCCGCCCTCCCTCCCCACTCTTGCAGCTATCAAAGAGTCTTTTCTTCTATGCATGAGCCTGTTTTTCAGTTCTTATCATAGGGGTCTCATACAATATTTGTCCTTCTATCACTGACTACTTTCACTCAGCATAATGTCCTCCAATTGAAACTAGGTTATGAGATGTTTCCTAAAATCATTGTTGTTTTTATCATTGCGTAGTGTTCCATTAAGTATATATACCATAGTTTACCTATCTATTCCCCTGTTGTTGGGCATCTGTGTTGATTCCATCTTTTTGCTATTATTGACTGTTCTGCAGTAAACATTTGTGTGCATGTATCAGTTCATGTGAATGGCCTTGATTCTGTAGGATATATTCTGAGCAGTGGAAATACTGGGTCAAATGGCACATCTATATCCAACTTTTTAAGGAAGTGCCAGCTTGTTTTCCAAAGAGTTTGCACCATTTTGCAATTCCACCAAGAGTGTAGGAGAGTTCCAAGTTCTCCACAGCCTCTCCAGCATTTGTTGTTTTGTGTTTTTTGGATCATGGCCAACCTTGTTGGGGTGAGATGGTATCTCATTGTAGTTTTTATTTGAATTTCTTTAATAGCTAATGATCGTGAGCATGTCTACATGTGTTTTTTGGCTGCCTGAATCTCCTCTTTAGAGAAGTGTCTGTCCGTCTCCTTTGCCCATTGCTTAACTGGATGATTTATCTTCTTCTTATTGATATTTTGGGGAACCTTATAGATTATGGAAATCAGGCTTCGGTTGGACATATACTTGCCAAATATTTTTCCCCATTCTGTAAGTGGCCTTTCAATTCTACTTATAAAGTCTTTGGATGAGCAAAAGCATTTGATTCTTAATAGTTCCCGTTTATTTATTTTCTGCTGTTTGTGGTTTGTTGGACAGATACTGAAGTCTGTCTACACTGTGTATTAAAACTCCCATTGTTGTCCCTACTTTTTGTTGGATGACTTTTGTCATTTTAGATTTGATCTTTAGATCTTTTATATAGTTTTTAAGTTGGTTTTTGTATAAGGTGACAGATATGTGTCTTGTTTCATTTTATTGCAGACGGATATCCAGCACTATTTGTTGAAGAAATTGTTTTGACTCCAGTTTAATGTCTTAGGGCCTTTGTCGAGTTTCAACTGTTCATAGGAAGGCAGTCTCATCTCTGGGGTCTGAATTCTGTTCCATTGATCTGTCTGTCTCTTTTTGTACCAGTACCAGGCTGTTTTGACTACTGTGGCAGTATGATAGGTTTGAAAGTCAGGTAGTGAGAGGCCTCCCAGTGTGTTCTTCTTCTTCAGTAGTACTTTACTTATCCGGGGCTTGTTCCCTTTCCAAACAAAGTTGGCAATTTTTTTCTGTATCTCATTAAAAAATGTCACTGGAATTTGTATTGGTATTGCATATATAAGTAGATGGCTTTGGGTAAAACAGACATTTTTGCAATGTTAAGTCTTGTCATCCATGAGCAGAGTAGGTTTCTCCATTTATGTAAGTCTTTCTTAGTTTCTTGTAGTAAGGCCTTGTGGTTCTCTTTGTAAGGGTCTGTCATTTTTCTGGTTAGGTTTATTCCTAGGTACTTTATCTTTCTGTTCTCAAAGGAAACTATTTTAGTCTTTCTCCATTCAGGATCACGTAGGCAGTTGGCTTTGTATAAATGGCCCTTATCGCATTGAGAAATTGGCCGTCTGTTCCTATTTTGCTGAGAGTTTTTAGCATGAGTGGGTGTTGGACTTTATCAAATGCCTTTTCTGCATAAACCAACAAAATCAGGTGATTCTTGTCTTTTGTGTTCTTTATGCAGTTGATCACATTAATTGTTTTCTCTGATGTTGAACCAGCCTTGCATCCCTGGTAGTAGTCCAACTTGGTCATGATGGATTGTGTTTTTGATATGTTGTTGTATTCTATTGGCAGGGATTTTGTTGAAGATTTTTGCATCTAGATTCATGAGTAATATCGGTCTGTAGTTCTTCTTTTTCGTTGGGTCTTTCCCTGCCTTGGTACCAGGGTTATGCTGGCTTCCTAGATTGAATTTGAGACTATTCCATCCTTTTCTTTACTGTGAAATAGTCTTAGTAGTATTGGAGATAACTCTTCTCTAAAAGCTTGATAGAATTCTGTGGTGAAGCCATCTGGGCCAGGGCTTTTTTTTGTTGGCAGTTTTTTGAAGACTTTCGATCTCTTCCTTTGTGTTAGCTTTATTAAGTTATTCTACTTCACCTTGTGATAATTTTAGTAGGTGATATGAATCAAGGAATTTTTCCATTTCCTCTAGGTGTGCAAATTTGTTAGAGTACAGCCTTTCATAGCATTCTGTTATGATATTTTTTTATTTTGTTTGATCCATTGTGACAACTCCCCTCTAATGTCTTATTTGGGTTATTTGTTTCCTTTCCTGTTTTTCTTTAGAAAGTTTAGCCAGTGGTTTGTCAATTTTGTTGGTCTTTTCAAAAAACCAACTTTTGGTCTTTTCAATTTTTGTTCTATTCCCTAATTCATTCAGTTTTGCTATAATCTTGATAATCTGTTTTCTTCTAGTGCCTGAGAGATTCCAATGTTGCTCTCTCTCTCTCTACTTATTCAAGCTGTAGAATTTGTTCTTTGACTAGGTTTCTTTCTTCTTTCAGATGTGTGCATTTATGGGGATAAACTGACCTCTGAGCACTGCTTTGGCTGCATCCTATAGGTTCTGGTAGGAAGTATTTTCTTCCTCATTGCCAGCCAAGTGCCATCGAGTCAAATCCGACTCATGGCGACCCTAGGGGCCAGGGTAGAATCCATAAATTTCTTTATTTCATCCTTGTAGAAATCCTTGATTTCTTCTACAACCCATGACTTTTTGAGCAAGATGTTCAGTTTCCAAGAGTTCCACTTTCTATCTGTGCTTTATATGCTATTGATTTTGACTTTTATGGCTTTATGATCTGAGAAGATGCTTTGCATTAATTCAATGATATGGATTGTACTGAGAACTGCTTTATGTCCAAACACATGGTGTATTCTGGAGAATGTCCCAAGTGCACTGGAGAGGAGGGTGCAGTTGTTTACTGACAGACAGAAAGTTCTGTATATGTCAATGAAGTCTAGTTAGTTAATTGTGCCAATAAGGTCTTTTGTGTCTTTACTGATCTTTTTCCTAGATGATCTGTCCAATATTGAGAGTGAAGTGTTGAAGTATCCCACTATTATTGTGAAATTATCTGTCTCCTTTCTGAGTGTATTCAGTGTTTCTTTGACATATTTAGGTGCATAAATATTTAATATTATTAAGTCCTGTTTGTGCACTGAAACTTTCAACAAAAAATAGTGTCCATCTTTGTCCATGTTGGTAGATTTTACATTAAAAATCTATTTTATCTGAGATTAGAATTGCCACCCCTGCTCTTCTTTGTTCATTGCCAGTTTGATATATATTCTTCTAGCCTTTAATTTTCAGCTTGTTCCTATCTTTAAGTCTAAGGTGAGTTTCTTGTAGGCAATGTATAGATGGGTCTTGTCTTTTGATCCAAGATGTCACTCGATGTCTCTTTACTGGAGCATTCAGTCCATTCACATTCAATGTGATTATTGATAGGTATGTGTTCAGTGCTGCCATTGTGGTATGTTTATTTTTGTGTTAATGTTTTTTTTTGTTGTCCTTGTTAAACTGTTCTGGGACAGTCTTCTTTTTGAGTTGATTTTTCACCTTTTTCAGGTTGTTTTCATGGTTGTTATGATTCCTATATTACATTTTCTGATTTGATATGTTGCATCTTTATTGTACTTTACTGCTGCCCCATCATCCTCCTTAATAAACTATATGTAAACCCAATGTCAGTTACTACCATTCTTATCAACTTCCTCACCATCTGGAAGGACTATAACGACTGTAGTACATCCCTCTTTTTAACATGATGGCATCATAGTTTTCATGATATGATCGCTGAATCATTTCTTTTACTATTATAGCTTTGATTGAGTTTGGAGCCTTCCCTAACTGAGCAGGATTCTGGATGATGTGTCCCTCTAAAATATAAAGTTAGTCGTTTTGTTCCTCTAAGCCAAGAGATTCTCTAAAGATTTCTTGTAGATTTGGTTTGGTTTTTACAAAGTCTCAGTTTCTGTTTATCTGAGAATGTCTTAATTTCATTTTCATACTTGAAAGATAGTTTTGCAAGATATATAATTCTTCATTGAAAGTTCTTCTCCTTCAAGGCTTTGAATGTGTCATGCCACTGTCTCCATACCAGCATTGTTTCTGCTGAGAAATCTGATGAATGCCTACAGGGTTCCCTCTGAATGTTAGCTTTGCTTTGAGTCTTGCTGCCTTTAAAAGTTTCTGCTTATGTTTCATTTTGTTAAGCTTGATTAGAGTATATCTTCAAGTCTTTTGAGATCTATGTTTGGTGGTATTTGGTATATATCTTGGATCTCTATGTTCTCTTCTTTCATAATTTCTGAGAGTTTTCTGTCAGTAGCTCAGCAACAATACTCTGTGTCCTCAGGTGTCTTCCCCTGTTCAGGAACTCCAATTAATTGTCAACTGTTCCTCTTAATAAAGTTCCACATGCTTCTTAGTACTTCTCATTTCTCTTGTTTCTTTTCTCTGATTTCTCCTCATAGATGCTGGCATCAGTAGCTCTGTTTTTGAAATCAGAAGGTCTATCTTCCATTTGTTCCATTCTGTTTTCTTGGCTTTGAATTGAAGTTTCTAGGTTTTTGATTTCCTTCTTGATCTGTTGGATTTCAGAGTACTGGTGTTCCATCAGATCAAACAGCTTGCTTAATTTTTCATTTTGCTGTGCTGTATTTTGTATAAGGTCTAGGAGAGCTCTCCATATAATCCTTTTGTATTCATCTTCAAACAGTTTAAGAAAAGCTTCTTTGTCTGAGAATTTCTGAGGTGGTTTCTTTTGGGGGCCTTCTGATGCCATGGGTGATTTTTTGGTTATGTGTTTTATGGTTTTCTCCAGAGTTTGTTGCTTTTGGGGTTTCATGTGGGTCAGTAGAGGCTGGGAGAGATGCTGTGAAGATGGATTGCAGTTGTTTCTCTAGGCCGTCTTAAAATGAGAAGTAAAAAGTATTTGAAAATTTCCAGTCAGTCAAGTTTTCAGGTGTATACGTTCCTCTTCCCAGCTGGCAAAGTAAGCACCTCTATATTGAACCCCAGATGTTATAAACTAGGTCAAAATACAAAAAGGCTACTACCCTACTGGCCTTTGCTGACAGGCCTCACCTGTAAGCAATACTGTGTAGAATTCTGCTTTTCTGCCAGAAAAGGGCTCTCTTCTGGGGAGGCACTGCCTCCAGCCCAGGAATTAGGTCCAGTTGAGGCTTCCGTATACATATCCCCACCTCCCAGTGGAACAAGATGGTGTCCCGCACAAGCTAGCCACCTAGCTAGGACCAATCTACTGGTGGAAAATGAGGCCAAAAGTGCTGAGATTCACTGAGTTCACAGCCTCTGTTGCTAGGCTCCAGCCTCAGGTGACACTATGCAATATACTGCCTTTCTGCCGGCAAGCACTCTCTCCCCAGCAGGTGCAGCCACATGGCCTAGGAATGAAGTCCAACTGGGGCCTCTGCCTGGGCATCTCAGTCATCATGGTGTCATGCACAAGCTTACCAACGTATCAGTATGGCTACCACATGGCAGAGGTAAAATGTTAGGCCAGAGGAGCTGAGATGCATAGAGTCCCAAACTGGGCTCTCAAAGCATGGCAATTGCACTTGCCAATCCCACCAGCACTGTGTCTGAGACTAGCGGCTAGTCAAATCCCAGCTCCACCACCCGGCCAATAAAGAGGAAATAAAATCTAAATGGTGAGTTATCTTTGGTCCATGCAAGCCTGCACTTGCAGAGAGTGGGGTCAGCGAAAATGAGGAACTTTTGCATTCGGTGGTATGAAGTCCAAATTAACAGCCCTATGCCACGTCCTAGGGCTCACTAGGTGTCCAGAAGGCTCTGTTTAATTATCAGTTCAGATCTTGGTTCCAGAGGGATTTAGTGAGACATGTGTTTAGCTCCACCCCCCTGTGTTATATTTCTTGTTTTGATATGTTGTATGTTTATTGTACTTTGTGGCTACTCCTATGATCCCTCTTAATGACATAAGTTTAAACTCAATTTTAAATTCTACATATCTTATTAATGTCCTCTCTGTTTGGAAGGACTATAACTACTGTAGTATATCTCTCTTTTTAATATAATGGTACCTTAGTTTTCATGATATGATCACTGGATCCTTTCTTTTAATGTTATAACTTTGATTGAATTTTTTTGCTTCTCTGAGTGGCCTTCTGGATGTGGTGTCCTGAATTGTCTCCTTAAATGTACAATTAATGGTTTTGTTTTTCTAAGCAAAGAGCTTCTTTCAGTATTTCTTATATATAGTTTTGGTTTAGCTTTTACAAAGTTTCTAAGTTTCTATTTATCTGTGAGTGTCTTAATTTCATCTTCACATTTGAAAGACAATTTTGCAGGATATATAATTCTTGGCTGGAAGTTTTTCTCCTTCAAGGCTTTGAATGTGTCATGCCACTGCCTCTGTGCCAATGTTGTTTCTGCTTAGAAGTCAGACAAAATCCTACAGGACTTTCCCTCTGAATGTTAGTTTTGCTTTGAGTCTTGCTTCCTTTAAGAGTTTCTGCTTATGTTTCATTTTGTTAAGCTTGGTTGTACTATGTCTTGGTGTCTTTCCTTTAGGATCTACTTTATGTGGTGTTCAATACACATCTTGGATATCTATGTTATTTTCTAATTTCAATAAGTTTTCTGTCAGCAAGTCAACAACAATCCTTTCTGTGTTTTCAGGTATCCCTCCCTGTTCAGGACCTCCAGTTAATCATAGATTATTCCTCTGGATAGAGTCCCACATGTTTTTTAATGCTTATTCATTTTTGTTGACTCTTTTCTCTGATTTTTCCATGGAAATGCTGGTGTCAGTAGCTCTATCTTCAAGGACAGAATGTCTGTTTTCCATTTGTTCTATCCAGGTCTTTTGGCTTTGAATTGAAATGTCAAATTCCGTAATTTTGTTATTTATCTGTCAGATTTCAGTATACTGATGTTCCATCAGTTCGAACAGCTTGCTTAATTTTTTATTTTGCTCTGCTGAATTTTGTATAGTATCTAGGACATCTCTCTATATAATTCTTTTGTTCTTGGCCTCCAATAGTAGTTTCCGAAAGTGTTCTTCATCTGGGAAGTTCTTTGATTCTTTATTTTGGGAGATTTCTGGAGGCATGGGTGGATGTTTCTTCATATGTTTGGCTAGGGTTTATTGCTTTTGGGACATCTAGAGGATCTTTAGTTTCTCTGGTATTGCCTCAACAGGAGCTGAAGTGAAGTTCTGAGAAGGAAATTGGTTTCCAGCCACCTCTGTGTAGTCCAGTGACTGGGCCCTGTGGACTTTCTGGCTACCAGGCTTCACCTCCTTGCTAGCAAAAACACAGCCCTACTTATGGAGTCTCTGGGGGGCTGTCAGCTGACCCTATGATGTGGGTCAGTAAAGGCTGGAAAGGATGCTGTCGGGCTACACCGCAGTTATTTCTGCACACAGTCTTATTTTAAAAAGCTAAAAGCTATCTGACAGCTTCCAAAATCAGTCAGGCTGTCAGGTGTGGTGAGCCCCTCCTTCCAGCTGATAGCGGGCACATCTTTTTTGCTGTCTCCAGATGATGTGATGTATTTCAAAGTAGGGACAGGTTACTGGCCTGCTTTCACCCCCTGCTGGGCCCTATCCTTTAGGCTATACTTTGTTAAAAACATATTTTCTGCTGGAAAAGCGCTCTGAGAGCTGGCAATGCCTCCCAGCCTGGGAATTAGCCTCTGTGGAGGCCTCTAGTTGGTTAACTCCACCTCCAAATCAAACAAGATGGTGTCCCAGTCAAGCTGTCCCACCCACCACAAAATAGCTGAATCTGTGGCAGACGTTATAAGGAGAGGGTGGTGTGGCTGTGATGTTCTGCATCCAGAGCTGGGCTCTCAAAATAGGTCTATTCCACCCACTGATCATGTCAGCACTGCGACTCAGTGTAGCAGCCAGTTAAGCCCATCTCCTGCCTGCTGGGCAACAAAAAAAAGTTAAAAACACCGGCTACCTTCAGTCCATGGCAGCTGATCAATTCAGCAAGAGTGGGCAGGGCTTGGTCAAAGACAATAATTTTTTTTTTTTAATTTTTATTTAACATGACTGAGTGAAAATGTACATTCATGTATAAATTTACATGCCCACCTATATGCAGCTTCCACTGCTCTCCTGTCCGGTGACTGCACACTATTCCTCTCTGCTCCATACATGTCTCATCCTCCCAACAGCCTCCTTTCCCCTCCTCTCCATCCACTCCCCTTCCTCCAGCCAGAGGTCAGCAAGATGATATCCTATAGATGTATAAAGCACATAAAGTGCTTCCAATATATGGTCACTCTGCATTGCCAATTCCAATCCATTCCTGTCCAAAGAGTGGACCTTTGTTATAATTTATTGGAAAGGGCAGCATCAGGGCTGGGGGCTATGCTCTCAGAGGAACCCCAAAACTGCTAGACCATCAATTGAGGTCTTTTAGTGGAGATCTCATGGTGCACCCCTTTTTATTCTTATGTTGCCAATGAGACTCCTCTCTGTGAGCTCCATCGTGGCTATCACTGGTGGTGGCTGGGCACCATCCGGTTCCTCCGGTCCCAAGTTGATGTAGGCACCCACTCTTGTGGGTCTCTCTGTCTTCTCGGTTGTCTTTACCGCATGTCATTTTGGTCCTCGGTGAGCATCCGTTCCTGCTGAGTTGGGACCATTTGCTGTGAAAGACAAGAGATTTCCTGTTCAGTAGCGTGTAGTCCAAACTGATAGCCCTATGCTGTACCCTAGGGCTCACTGTGTGTCCAGAAAGCTCCATTTAATTACCAATCCTGACCTTAGTTTTCAGAGGGAGTTAAGGAGACGTGTGTCTAGTGTGCTTTCTTGACTCCTCTTCCTATTGGCTAGAATTCTGTTGAGGATTTTGGCATCAACAAATATGTTCATGAGAATGTTGTTCAGTAATTTCCTTTTTGTGTGCTCTCTTTATCTGGTTTGGGTACCAGAGTTATGCTAGCTTCATAGAATGAGTTTGGGAGTATTCGCTCTTTTTCTGTGCTGTAAACTACCTTTAGTAACAGTGGTGTTAGCTTTTCTCTAAAAGTTTCATAAAACTGGTGAAGCCATGTGGGCTAGCAATTTTTTGGTTGGAAGTTTTTAATTACCTTTTCATTCTCTTCTTTTGTGAATGGCTTATTAAGTTGTTCCACTTCTGATTGTGTTAGTTTGGTAGGGAGTGTTTCTAAAAATTTGTTCTTTTCCTCTAGGTTTTCAAATTTGTCATAGTACAATTTTTCATAATATTCCATTATGATTGTTTTTTTTTTAAGTTTCAGTTGGGCCCATTGAGACATCACTCCTCTGCTTTCTTATTTGAGCTGTCTGTTTCCTCTCTTGTTTCTTTCTTTTCTTTCCTTTTTTTTTTTTTTTTTTTTTTTGGTCACTTTGGCCAATGATTATCAGTTTTTTTGATCTTTTCAAAAAAGTAGTTTATGGTCTGCTAACACTTTCAAGTTGTTTTTCTTTTTTCTTTCCCCGTCCCACCCCCCCCCCCCGGCCCAAGTTTCTAATTCATTTATTTCTGCTCTAATTTTTATTGTTTTCTTCTGGTGCTTGAGAGTTTTATGGGCTCTTTTCACTTGTCCCAAGTGTACAGTTAATTCTTTGGTTCAAGCCTTTTCTTGTTTTTGAATGTGTGCATTTATTGAGATAAATTAACCTCTGAACACTGCTTTTGCTGTATATCATAGGTAAGATGTGTTTTCAATCTCATTTAACTGTATCAATTTCTTTATACCATTCTTGATTTCTACTGTATCCCAGTAGGTTTCTTTTTTTTTTTTTTGAGTAAAGTGTTGTTCAGCTTTCATGTGTTTAATTTTTTATCCTTGTTTTTTCTGCTATCAATTTTGACTTTCATAGATTTGTGGTCTGATAAGATGTTCTGAAATATTTCAAGTGTTTGGATTTTGTTAAGACTGGCTGTATGGCCTAATACATGGTCTCTTCTGGGGATTATTCGATGAACATTAGAAAAGCAGGTAAACTTGTCTGTTGTTGGGTGGAGTGTTCTATACATGTCTATGTGGTTGAATTGGTTGATTGTGGCATTGAGATCCTTCATGGATTTATTGAGCTTCTTTCCTGAAGTTCTATTCCCTCACCAATAGAGTAATGTTGAAGTGTTCTGCAATTATCATGGGGCTGTCTATCTTACTTTTCAATGATGTTAGAGTTTGTTTGATGTATTTAGAAGATCTGCCATTTGTGTGTAAATATTTAATATGGTTATGTCCTCATGAGGTATTGACCCTTTAAGCAATATATAGTGACCTTGCTTGTCTACTGTAGTGGAGTTCAATTTAAAGTGTATTTTACCTGAAACTAGTATCACCATTCTTGCTCTCTGTAGAGTGCTGTTAGCTTGGTATGTGTTTTTTGATTCTTTAAGTGTAAGTTTGTTTGTATCTTTGAGTCTAGGTTGTTGCTCTTGAAGGCAGCGTTGTCCTTTAAAAAAAAAAATTCTGCTACTCTTTGTCTTTTTGTTGGTGCATTTAACTTATTTACATTCAATGTAATTATTGATAGGTAAGTAGTTTTGATACCTTGTTTGGTGAGTTGTTGACAGACTCTTTGTTCCACTTAATTTTCTGTGCTAAGTCATTTTTCTTTTCATTCTTTTCATCCATTTACTGTTACTGATTTTTTATCTGCTGGGACTTCTTGATTTTGTTTCTTGGTTTGATGTGTATATATTAAATTTCTTTGTGGCTGCCTTTATATTTACGCCTATAGTTCTAAGTTTAAACTAAGTTTTTATTTCCTTGTGTTGGCTTAACTTCCTCTCCATCTGAAAGTTTTGTGACTACATTGAATTGTTCCTCTTATACCACAATGCCATCATTTACATACTGAGGTCTCTGTTTCCCTATTTTTAACATTTTAGATTTGATTTATTTTTGTGGAGTTCCTTTTCATGTTTCTATCTGTATGCTCTGTTCTACCTTGTATCCTTAAGCATATGTCTGATGTTATTGATTTTCTAATCAAAGAATTTCTTTCATTGTTTCTTGTAATTTGGGCTTGATTTTGCAAATTATCTAAACTTCTGTTTATCTGTGACTGAATTTCACCATCACATTTAAGAGACAATTTTGCAGGATACACGATTCTTGTTTGGAAGTTTTTTTCTTTTAAGGCTTTTGTAAATGTCATCCCATGTCCTGATTGCCAATAATGTTTCAGCAGAATAATCAGAGGTTATTCACATGTCTTGCCTTTGTATGTTATTTTTTGTTTAAGTTTTGCTGTATTTAAAAGCATTTATTTATCTTTTTTTGTTAAGTTTGATAAGAATATGTGTCTTGGTATCTTTCTTTTGGTATCTACCTTATGTGGAATTTGATGAGTAGCTTGGATAGATATCATCTAGTCATTCATGATGTCAGGGATGATTTCTATCAAAACTAATATGTATCTATATCTATCAAAACTTACATATACATATATATGCATATTACTTTTTAAAGTGTCCAAAGAACAGTTGACTGCACTGTTGTCAATTGGAGTGTTCAGAAATACTGTCACTAATAGAGTAGCTGGGGTGGGGGCCTGGGGACCATGCTCTCAGGCAAAATCAAGGTCAATTGGCACACCCATCCTTTTCCTAATGAGGGCTCACTGCACCCCATATTGGCGAGTGGCATCTGGGGTCTTAAAAGCTGCCCAGCTGCCATCTGAAGGTACAGCAAATGGTCCCAACTCAACAAGATTGGACGATCTCCGAGGACCAAAATGACGTGGGGGAAAGAGAACCCAGAAGATAGAGAAACCCGTGTGACTGGGTCTCTACATCGACTCGGGACTGGAAGAACCAGATTGTGCCCAGCCACCACCAGTGATAGCCACAATAGAGCTCAGAAAATTGAGTCTCACTGGCAAGAATGAATAGGGATACACCCTGAGATCTCCACTAGAAGACCACATCTGATGGTCCAGGGGCCTCGGAGTTCCACTGGGAGCATGGCCTCTGGCCTTGATGCTGCCCCTGTCCATAAATCATAATGAAGGTCAACGCTTCAGACAGCAATGGAGTGGACTTAGTGATGCAGAGTGACCATACCTTGTGGGCACTTTATGGTTCTATGCATCTATAGGATATAATCCTGGTGACCTCTTACTGAAGGAAGGGGAGTGGGTGGAGAGGAGGGGATAGAAGACTATTGGGAGGTTAGATCAAGTATGTAGCAGAGAGGAAGAATGTACTGTCACTGGAAAGGGGGAGCAGGGGAAGCTGCATATAGGTAAGAATGCAAATTTATATAGATGTGTACATTTTCATTCAATCACAATAAAAAAAAAAGAAAATGTTGTCACTGGGTAGTGAGAACTGTTACTAGGGGCAGAGGCCCCATTGCGAGTTTACTTTTCCTGTGTGTGTTCACTAGGCATCTAGTCAGTTTGTCCCCAAGTTCCAGAGTCTGTGGGAGGATGTTGATTACTGCAGTCTCAGGTTGCTAGCTGTGCATGCTATGAAAGGTCCCAGAAACTGTGTGCTGAGAAAGGGAGGGATCCTTCTTTGAGAAACGACACTGGCCAACAGACCTGAACCTTGGGAAATGGTCTGTTTCTGCCCTTAGTTCTCACTTTAGTGGCACAGCTTCAGGTATGCCATCAGAATCAGGCACCCTGGCACAACACAGTCAAGAAAGTAGGAAGCACCGAAGAGAAGGAGTTTGTGCCCCAAGTAAAGAGTTTTGAGCCACACATGTCTGATTTATTTATCTTTTGATGTTTAAGTGGAAGAATACTATAATTCTATAGGTATGTGTTTCTGAAGTTTGGCTTTCCAGCTGAGAAATACACTCTCCAAATGTGGCTGTATTCATGGCACTGGTGCAGCCCTCCTTCAGAGTGCTGACTCCCAGCAGCCCATCCTGTCTTGTTTGGGCAACTCTTGACTCAATCTGATCTCTCTATCAGTTAGCTCATTCTCCTGGCTTTCCCTACTGTGTTCAGGTCTTTGTTATTAGAGGGATTGAAGGATGGCTCTCATTATTCTGTCATGTTAAACCTACCTCCCTCTTTTTCATTCTATCTTTATTTCTTCTCATTTACATTCTTTTGATTTCTCCTCTACTTTTTCTCTCATCATGTCTCCACTCTTTTTTGTTTTCTTTTTTATTCCACCTTTCACATTCTCTTGACTGCACCTCCTAGGTACCAATCCCTTCTTAATCTGGCAGAAGAACGCAGACGTCGCCTATTGCAGCGTTACAATGAATTTTTGCTGGCCTATGAGGCAGGAGACATGTTGGACTGGATACGAGACAAGAAAGCGGAAAACACTGGGTTGGAACCAGATGATGTATGGGAGTTGCAGAAGAAATTTGATGAGTTCCAAACGGTGAGAAAGAATAACTTTCTCCTCTGGAGGGATATCATGACTTTCCTTTATCCCACATCTCTTATGTGATCTCTTAAATTATTTAATATTTACTGATTATCCTCCCCAAAGTTACTGACAGTTCCACAGCTCAGACACTCCTCTGGATATTGTTGGCATTAGTGACTGAAAGAGGAGTGGGAAGAAGCTAGTCACCCCACCTTTATTGCCTACAGTCCGCAACACTCCCAAATTCTGCTGGGAGTGGCTAGTTTTTCTGAATTTTTCAAAATGTTCCCACTACCATAATGTCTTCCTGATCCCCAATATGAGATGGGATATTGTAGGACTCTGTGTTAGGTCTAATCATGGGGGCAAGGTTAGTGGGAAGAGGGGAAGAATAACCTGACTGTACAGCCAGAAATCTTCCACATGTAGTATTTACTGCATACTTTAAATGAATATTAGCTATTTTGGAAAGCTTTGGATAGCCACCTGATATCAGGGAGTGTTTGTATACTCTTTTGCAGATTGAAGGAAGGCAGTCATGGTATATTACAGCTGATGTTGCAATATCCTTTAATATTCAGCCTAGAGAGGGAAAGGATGAAAAGGTAATTCTTGAGAAGGGGATTTACACTGTCTTGGACAAATATTTTCCATCCAGGATTTGAAGACCAATGAGCCACGGCTGAGGGATATCAATAAGGTGGCTGATGAACTGCTAATTGAAAATCTTCTGACGCCAGAAGGAGCTCATATACGGCAGGTAACTAAGACTTCTTTCATTCCTTCTAACCACCAACTAGAACTTGTTGTGTCCTCATTTCTTTTCCATACACAACTTCATATTCTACAGTTTAGTTAGCAGCATGAAGAAAGTAATGGCAGTGTAAAACTGGCTACAGGGAAAGCCAAAGCAAATAACTCATGGACTATCAAAAGAGACTTAAGGTTGCATCGTGGTTAAGTGCTACAGCTGCTAGCCAGAAAGTATGCAGTTCAGCTCCATCAGATGCTCCTTGGAAATTCTATGGAACAGTTGTACTCTATCTATAGGGTCACTGTGAGTTGAAATCAACTCAAAAGCAGTCGATTTGGCTTAGTTTTATCTATTAATGTCCACTGAATTTTCTCTGTGGTCCCACGATAGGTATTATGGGGATGTGTTGGAGACAAGGTAAAAGTAATTAGACCTAGCAATTCAGATTAGCTTTAAGAGGCAGTATTCATGGACACTGGACATTAGGACAACTAGATTTAAGTCCTGGCTCCACCATTGTCTCTCTATGTATCCCATAGCAGCTCAATTCATTTTTAAGCACCTCTGTTTCTACATTTGTAAAGCAAAAGCGTTTAACAGCTTGATCTCTTATGTTTTGTTTTAATTTCCTGTTCTGTGTTCCACTAAATTGAACCTAAAGTACTTGTCTCCATCTGCACCCCTGAAATCTAACTTTCTAATTGAAAAGTTTATATAATTGCATTTGAACTGACCAGACATCTTTAAATTGTAACACATACTCACCCCGCTACCACTACCACACAGTCACAGGAAATCTAGTACCCAAATGCCTGAATGTAAAAGAAAATACAGACCAACAGACAAAGGGGTTATGAGAGTGGGAAGAAATTTATCAAGAACACTTACTGGAAAGGTAGTTTCTGAAAAACCTACTGAAAAAGGAGATGAATATAGACTTATAGATGCAGTAGGCGGAACATTCTGTGCATAATTCACTGATCTGGACTATGGTTCTATACATATGTGATATAAATTTATGGAATACCCAGTCCAGTTCTCCAGGTTGTCAGACCACTGAGATCAAGTTTTCTGCTCAGTTTTGTGGAGAATATCATGTGGTGAATAAGGAGAAGGAGTATTCATGTGAATAATTTACTTACTTTTTATAGAAAGTAGGCCTGTAAGGGGTTATTAAACCCATTGCTCTTAAGTCGATTCTGACTCAGCAACTCTATAGGACAGAATAGAACTTCCCCCATAGAGTTTCCAAGGAGAAACTGGTAGATCTGAGCTTCCAACTTGTTGGTCAGCAGCTGTAGCACTTAATCACTATGCCACCAGGTTTCCAAGGGGTTACTGGGTTTCTTAAATTCAGGGTACCAAAAAGTGTTGGATATCACCTAGAGAAATGTTATAGTTTCTAACTACCTGAGCAACATTCCACTTATTTTTTTGAAGGCTGCAATAAAAAAATCTTTGGCAGCATTCATTGACTACTTCATCAGGGTTAATGGTTCTAACCTGGAACATCAGTTGGAAAAGAAAAGAAATTTTTTCTCTACCATCTTGGAGTAAATGAGGCTCAAGCTTAGGCTATCCATGAGAAAAGCAAAGCTGTGTCATTTCTGCAGGAGATAAAATGAGAACAAACAAGATTTAAATTTCATCTGGTCTTGAGACAACACTGAGCTATCTGAGTTATCTCCATGGATAAAGTCTGATGTTTTGGTCCATTATTAGGAGATGAATACCCACTGGGCCTCCCTGAAGAAGCTGGCAGAAGAACAGAGCCAACTGCTAGGCAGCGCCCACGCTGTTGAGATGTTTCACAGGTGAGAATTTTAGCCTCAGAAAGTGGTGATGTTGTAGGAGCCACTAAACTATCCCCCAATTCTGTTTACTAAGGTAGAATCACAGTTCTAGGGCAACTCTTCTTTCTGAGACAGAGCCAATTTTCCAGTAGGATAAAAGATGTTTCAGTAATAGGTTCCTCATTTGGAATATAGGGTGCTAGAAGACAATCAACTTCAATTTTTCTAATGTCTAGGCTGAGCTCTGGGTCTACATGTATATTTTCTAGTGATAGTGAATGACACTTAAAATAGAAACAAGAGGTTGAAGCAACTGTTTGTGGAACTAGAAGTGGATAGGAGAGGGCACCAAACAGCATTTGACTTTAACTATTTTCCAACATTTACGTTGGGGTTCCAAACTTGTATCTGCATTTAAAAAGAAAATAAACAAAGCAAATGAACAAACAAAATAGAAGCCAAACACATTCTCTATGTATAAATATATTCTTGAAGATTTGAGGAAGAGAAAACTGAAATTCAGACTGGTCTGGCTGTTCAGAATGACTTAAAATCAGAAGCTTAGTAATGGAATGTTAAGCGTGTGACTCTGCAGGCAGATCACTTGGTCAAACTTAGGTTCCAGTATTTGTCAGTGGTATAATTTTGAGAAACTATTTAGTCGGATCCAACTCGGAGGCACTTGGCTTGGCTATTTAACCTCTTACAGCCTTAGAAGGACAATAGCAAGTATTCCTCAGGGGGTTGTTGAGCAGTTAAATGATGATTTTGATGAAGTTCACTGTAACAACTAAGACAACTGTGATAGGAGTGACTTCCATAGGAATCCAGCTAGTCTTCCTTTGTTCCACAGTACATAGGATTGCCACTAACCAGCAAAGTCACTCTTTACTTTCTCATGTACCAGAGAAGCAGATGACACAAAGGATCAGATTGAGAAAAAGCACCAGGCCCTTAGTGCAGCTGACCCTGGCAAGGACCTGTTCAGTGTTCAGGCCCTTCAGAGACAGCATGACGGCTTTGAGCGAGACCTCATACCCTTGGGGGAAAAGGTGAGACAACTTGTGCTCCTAGGCTTTCCAACACTTTGCTTTTTAAGCTTACATTTACCAACACTCTTCTTCATTGTTTTTCCCCAACTTCTTGGTTTTGCATTTATCTTTATCTCATTTCATCCTTGTTCTTCATGCCATTTTCTTAAGGCAAATACATACTAAAAGGACAGGATGACCCGTGACCATTAATACAGAGGGAATTCATGTTGGAAGCAAACCTCATACTTGCCACATGATTATCCTGTATTCTCTTGCGACTTTAATGAATTCCAAGTATCCAGAAATTGCCTGAAGCTATTTGAGGCCATACCCAGGGTGGCAAGGCCTATACCTGGGAATGGTGCAGAATTTCTCCACCCAGGAGCCATATGAGCTTCCCAATCCTGCCTTGATCCAAAAGTAAACTCTTGAGCTTGCCAGCAATATTCTGGGATAAACTATAGGTATTACACAGCTTGGCATTATCAGGAAGAACAAAAAGTACAGAAGATGTATTTATTGGAAACGTTTTCATGTCAAGAATCAGGGATAGTGATTTTGCCACTAACTAGCAAAGTCACTGACTACCCTGCCCCATTGCCTTCTTATTTTCAACAGAAGTTTGGCAATACCAATTTTGACTAATTCATAGAATTACTATGTGAACTAAAGGGTTGGTATTATCATTTTATAAAGTAATAAGATGTGCTTTTTATATCGCTGATGTTTATTTTGAATGATGCGCACCAAGTTCTCGTCTCTTCTTTTGCAAGGAGTCAGGTGTGATTACGCTCTAATTACACTAGGCTAATTAGCAGAGTTCTTCCATCTTCCCAGGTGACCAACCTGGGGGAAACAGCAGATCGGCTGAGTGAGTCCCATCCAGATGCCACTGAGGACCTGCAGAGGCAGCGAAGAGAGCTGAATGAAGCCTGGAATGACCTGCTAGGAGGTGCAGAGGATCGTAAGAAGAACTTAAATGAGTCCCAGAAACTCTATCAGTTCCTCAGCAATGCCAGGTAAAGCCCAAAAGGTAGACCTCCAGCATATGGAGAGGGTAATCCCATGTTTGAACCCTGAGTAGTGCTCATAGAAGTCTGATTGCAAGCGCTTTGCTGTTCATTGCTGGGTATTGACACCACTATGTTCACTTCTGGTAAAACATGAAAATACTCCAACCCATAAAATATTGAAGTCAGAAGTAATGTGGAGCCGTATAGGCCAGTTAAGTAGGCTTCTATTGAACGTGTAGTATGTATATGGCGATGTGTTAGGAGTTGTAGGGGTAGGGACTTCATCCTGTTGAAAAGATGAATACAAAAAACGATGGTAGAATAAAAAACATCCCCAAAGGCACACCCTAACAAACAACAGGGATAACTTACAGGTGAAGAGAGCAGATCATGCATTGTAGAAAAAGTAGCGTTTTACTGGACCTTATTAGTCAAAATTTAACAAGTAGGACAGAAGTGGAAAATACACTTTGTAGAGGGAGCTATGCAAATAAAGCCACAAAATAAGAAAGCACAGCATGTTTGTCATGGAACAGAAGCCACTAAAACATAGGTTTGTATGTCAGTAGCAAGAGAAAAATTTTTAGATGTTGGAATCAAATCATGGAGAAATTTGAAAGCTTTGTTAAATAACTTAAAGATTGTTACGGTTCAAAGATCACTGGCAAATACATACTATCTATGAAACTATTCCTACATTCTGCTCTATCATATTAATATACTAAAAGGAGCATTTAGAGTGAGGGGTTCAGGAAGTAATAGCTCACATTGCAGTGATGTCAGAGAAGAAAGGAGGCACATTTTGGCAAATGGTTGTGCTTGCTCTTGGCCTCTTCTTCCACAGTTTGGTGCCTCTGGAAAAAGTCAGTCTTCTACATGGTGTAAATATCCCGTGCTTTCATTCCCCAAATGCATGTATCTCTGCAGATACAGATTCCATCCAAATGGTATACCCTTTCTTGTATGAATTGTTACTCTTCAAAATTCCAAATATAATATTCCCATCTTCTGAAATCTTGTTATTTCCTCTTATGGCACCTTTTTTTCCCCCTCCAAGGTGTTGGATTTTTTTTTTCTGATAGCTAATAGTGTTTATGTTTTGTTTGCTTTTTTTTTCCCTTTTAGTGGAAAATGTGAGCTCCTAGAAAGCAAGCATATGTCTTTTTCTCAATGTTAGATAATTAGTAAACACTAATAAAAAACTTAGTTACTTGAATAAATAAGTGGATGATTTTATAAAAGAAGAGATCTTTCTGTTGCAGAACTGAGCTAATGATTTCTACTTAGCAAACAGTGGTCAGGATAGCTTTTATGTTCAATTGAACCTTCATATGTAATACTAAGTTAATGCATACCTACTTGACATTTGCCCTCTGAGAAAGACAGATGTTAGGTCTGTGTTATCCTTCTTCTTGAAGGATAACAGAGAGAATGCGAAATAGACCTATGACTTAATCAACAACACGTGTTTCATGTGCAGAAGCCTGTACTGAATTCTATTATAAATAAGAGCTAAAGGAAGTTCATTCCTTCCTTGAGATTCAGTGATGAAACAGATCTGTAAACGCAAAAAGCTACTTAAAATGGGCAGGAGTTAATAGGAGTGACAGAATACATACTGATTTAGGATGCCATAAGCCTGGATTCCAGCTCAGATATGTCCTTTTAATTACATAACGTTGGATAAGTCACTTTTTTCAATCTGATTTTTTCGTCTCTAAAACTGAAAAAAAATAAATTACTCATGCTCTATGAAGGAATGTTACAAGAAAAAGATAATATGTATGAAGAGTTTTACAAATGCAATGGATTACCGTCATTAAGTGATACAGTGCAAATAACAAACCTGAGATCTGTAAAGAATATAAAGGCAGGTCAATGTCAATCCCTCTGTAGAAAGAGACAAGTGATAGGCAGACAACCCTGTAGCAATTTAGAAGGTTTTGTTATAGATACTAATATTCTGCCTAATTCTCTAGGGACCTACAGAACTGGATGAGTGCCATCAGTGGCATAGTATCATCACAGGAGCTAGCTGAGGACTTAACTGGCACAGAGATCATGCTGGAGAGACATAAGGTATAGTCACAAAAGTCACAGCCACAGATCTTTGGACCTCACAGAGAGCCCTTGTTTTGCAATTCGTAGTAACAGGATTGACTTCAGCAATCTCTCTCCCTTTTTCCCACAGGAGCAGCATGTTGACATGGAGGCGGAGGCTCCAAACTTTCAGGCCTTAGAGGACTCAGGTGCAGAACTTATAAACAGCGGGCACCATGATAGCCTCATAATTGAGTCAAAGCTTCAAGAAGTCAGACAAGAGAGGGGTGATTTGAAGAGAGCGTGGGAACAACGCAAGAACATGCTAGAGCAATGTCGAGACTTGCAGGTCAGCAAATTCCGAATCACTAAGCAGGATAAACGTCAGTCTGTTGTTTTATGCAATTTCACATAATATAAGTTTTCATCTCACTGGCCTTTCCATACTATAAGTGGAAGGGTAAGTCATGTTCTCTGATATGAGGTTATCTGTTTCTCAGACTGTCTTCATCATCTAGTACTGCTATAACAGAAATTCCACAAATAGATGCCTTAACAAATACAAATTTATTTCTTCACAGTAAAACAGACTAGAAGTCCAAATTCAGTATTTTCTCTGTTGGCTCTGAAGAAAGATCTTTGTTATCAATCTTCATTTGAACTGGCAGGTTCTGAGCTTCAGAGACCTTGGGTCCAAAGTAAGCCCTCCTCTCCCAGCACTGCTCCTTTCTCGATGGTATTAGCTTTCAAATCTCTCTGTTAACTTCTTTCTCTTTACACTCAAGAATTGCCTCAAGGCACCCTATAATATTACACACTGAGTTCTGCCTCACCAACAAAACTGCCTCCCATATAAGAACATCACAGCATATAGAAACATCACACAATACAAGGAATCATGGACCAGCCATATTGCTACACATATTTTTTGGGATACACAATTCAATTCACGGCATTCTACCCTTTGTCCCCTCAAAAACACATCCTTGCACCGTGTAAAATATACGCATCTCATCGTAGCAAAAGTCTTAAGTCCAATTCCAGAATCCAGAATCCAGAAATTCCTCATAAAATTCTGAAATAAAGAACAAAGCTGTCTACCTCCCAAACACAATGGTAGAACAGGTAGGCACAAGCTAGACATTTCCATTACTAATGAGAAAACTTGCAGGGAAAGAAGGCATAACAGGTCCCACGAAAATTAGTAGAACACATTATATTAGCCCTCAAGGCTTTGAAAATAATAATCCATTCTGAGACATTTTGCACAGTGGCTCTGAACCTAGACTCTAGGTATTGACCACACTCTTCCAGATTCTAAGTGGATAGACCCCTTGAATCTGGTCTACAACTCTGTCTTAGAGGCCCACTGGGACAGCAACTCTGCTCCTTTGGCTTTAAGTGGACCATTTTGCTAGCACAGCTGAGTGGCAACTCCACCCTTTGAAACACCAGAGGTCACTGTTCCACCATTTGAAATCCCTGCGGTCATAGCCTTACATTTGACACTGAGGTAGCTCATGTCCTTGTGCTCCTTGTCTCTTTAGCTTCTGCTTCCTGTGGCATCCTGCCCGAGGCATCAGCCCACATCTGCCCTGTTTCAAAATTCTGTAGCACCACCAATTTAAGTGCCTGGAGGCACCCCACTCCACCAGGAAGCCTCATTCACACAGGCACTCAGCTGTCACACTTCATGTCAGGTCAGCAAGCCTAGTTCCAGCAATAAGTACCCAGAGGCACCCCACTCTGCCGGGAAGCCTTCTGAACACAGGCATTCAGCTATCTAGCTCTGTGGGTTGGCTCCAGCACTGTTTCATGTTGATCTCCTGGTTCTGCATTGCCAGTTTGCTGTTTTTCTCATCATTGCTTTTTCTCATCATCTGTACATTCCTTGATGTTAGTAGTTCTCAATTCCTTCTGAGTCTTCTATTCATCATAGTTTCAAAACTTCTTCCACCTTTTGGGTATCTCTTAGAGCAGTACCCCAATCTCTTGGTACCAAATTCTGTCTTAGTCATCTAGTGCTGCTATAACAGAAACACCGCAAATAGATGCTTTGACAAAGAGAAATTTATTTCCTCACAGTAAAGTAGGCTAGAAGTTCAAATTCAGGGTGTCAGCTCCAGTGGAAGTCTTTCTGTGTTGGTTCTTGAAGAAGTTCCTTACTATCAATCTTCCCTTGGAATGAGAGCTTCCAGGGTCCAAAGTACCCCCTCTTCTCCTAGCACTGCTCCTTTCTTGATAGTATGAGGTCCCTAAATCTCTCTGCTAGCTTCTTTCTTTTATATCTCAAGAAATTGTCTCAAGGCACAATATAGACTTACACTGAGAGTCCTGCATTACCATCACAACTGCTTCCTATCCTCCCTCATAAACATTGTGGTGGCAGCATTTACAACATAGAGGAACATCCCTCAATACCAGGAATCATGGCCCAGCCAAATAGCTATACACATTTGGGGGGGCATACAGTTCAATACACAACAGCATAATAGTTGTAGTGTTGTTTTCTCTTATCCTTTTTAGAAAAGCCAGCCATGATGGAGGTCAGCTCCAGGCATTAGATCGTGGTTATCTATCTGCTTGCTTATTTTTATTGAGAACCTACTATGTTCAGTTAAGCATAAAAATGATTGTGGACATGGAGCAAGACTGGGCAGTGTTTTGTTCTTTTGTGCATAGTGTCATTATGAGTCAGAACTGACTCAGTGGTACCTAACCACAACAGCTATATTCAGTGCCCCGGACACACAAAGGTTAGTAAGGTAGGGTCCCTTTTCTTAAGAACTGAAATCAAGGGTGTAGAAAAATTTTTCTAATACAATAATATGGTGATTAATAAAATGAAATGTACAAAATTTGCTTGGAGACTAAAGAGAAGGGAGCAATTAATCCTTTTGAGGGGAGTAAGAGTGTCACTGGCTACACTAAAGGAGATGATGTTTAACCAAAGTTTTAAAGAGGTAACTGACCAGTATTCACCAGGTGTAGAATTTAGAAAAGGATATCCTGGAAATAATATATAGCTTATATAAAAGAATACAATAGGTATTCAGAGTAAAAAAACATGAAACAGATATAATTCATGGTATGGATACTACTTTGGGGGGGGATGTGTATGTGTGTTGTGTGTGCCCATGAATGTCTGGAGATTTGGGGTTCTGGCTATAAAATCTGGCTTGAAAGTCATTCAGGCTCTAGTTTCTTCTTGGCTATTGAAAATGTTTGCTCACTATTCCAAACATCTCAATGTCTTCTCATTTGTTATATACTTGTCTTTCACAAAGTAAATCCTTACTTCATCTGCTCTAATTTTCCTAATCATCCAAGTACCTCTAAATTACCTTAGGTTAGAGGAGGTTTTCTCCAAGCTTATCTAAATTTCACATGTTTCTGACCTGGGGAGTCTTGGAAGGTGACTAGAAGATTGTCATAAAACAAAGTCTTATCTTTAGCAAAGACTCACAGGCCCTTTCTTGTTCCTAAATATACACAGCTCATCTTACCACTGATACTGCTGCAAAGCAGCTATTGAGAATTATGTAGCCCATATGTTTATCAGAAATATCTGCCAATTCTAAATGCTTGAAATAATAATATCAGATTTTTTTGGAAGTGGAAGCTTCCAGGAAGTGAGGGAGGCTACTCTCCTTGTCCCTAAAGCCACCAAATTACCAGTGAGAACTCTGAAGATGTGGTTTCCAGAAACTCTTAGGAATAAGCCACCCTCCTCTCTGAAAGGAGTTAATGACCACCCAAGTAAGATAATTCATATATTGAAACAATTACAGGTGAGATTAAGTACTGATTATACTCCAACCTACCCTCCAATTCTCAATCTTTCTACCTACCTTCCTACCTTCCTACTTTTCTACCTTCCTTCCTCCCTTCCTTACTTCTTTCTTTCTTTCCTTCCTTCCTTCCTCCTCCCTCCCTCCCTTCCTTCTCTCTCTCTCTCACACACACACGTGTGCAAATATTTCTTAGAAGAATATGAGTACCTGCTGCAGATCTCTTATGCCAGTACAATATCACTGGGGAGAGGTAAAATCATTCCATATGTCCTCCCAGAATGAATTATGAATGTACCATATACCTCTAATTTCATTTCCCATAGGTGTTCCAAGGGAAATGTGATCAGGCTGAGAGCTGGATGGTGGCACGTGAGAATTTCCTGAAGTCAGATGACAAGGACTTCTTAGATAGCCTGGAGGCCTTGATGAAGCAACGTGATGATATGGACAAAGCAATCACTGCCCAGGTAATAGCAACTGATATAATGAGTATAATTATTTCAATAATAACTATTAGTAATAACAACATTTTTGTGGTTTTATGATTTATACATATTACGATACTCATTTTCTTCGTACCAAAAACTGAGGTAGGCAGGGCAGTTTCACACTGTGGCATGTGGAGCTCTCACTTTAAGTTCGATATTGTTATTTTTCAGGTTTAAATCAAAACCCAACATATTTGTGCTCTAGAGGAGAGAATACAGTGATGAATATTGCCTAGGCTCATTGCTTAGGATAAATGGAAAGATGAACAGCTTTGCAGGGTTGTGTTCTTAGACTGGATTAAGTGGAAACTACTTAATCCACTTATCAAGCCCAGCAGTGAATATACTAGAAAGCTAATGAGCTACCCTATTGCACAGATCCTTACCAAGACTCATTTTTTCTTCAACCAAAATAAATATTTTTTTCTGAAGTTTCTTTCATTCTGATTTTAATGAAGCAGAGTCCTTAAATTGTATAAGTTTCAGATACCACAAAACCTGAATTCATTCTTAACTAAACCTACTGAAAAAGCTTAATTTGCCAAAGTGAGCCATACTAGCGCACAAAGCTTGAGGTGTGAGGAAGTTTATTTTTGCATGTTTTTAAAATTATGGTAACTGCTTGCTACATGGACTAAAGGGTTTTCTCTGGAGCTACCTCTTATATTAAAGGATTAGCATTTTTATTTTCCCAGTCTTCCTTGTGGAAACCCTGGTGGTGTAGTGGTTAACAGCTATGGCTACTAACCAAAACATTGGCAGATCAAATCTCTCAAGTGCTTGTTGGAAACACTATGATGTAGTTCTACCCTGTCCTTTAGGGTCACTGTGAGTTGAAATAAATTCAGTGGCAACAGGTTTAGTTTTTTTGGTTTTAGTCTTCGTTATAGATAAAGTTGTGACCATCTTACATGACTACTCAGTTCAGTGCTTTAAAATTCATCAATGGAAATAAAATTAATAAGAACTCATGTGTAAAGGGAGAGATATGAAAATTTGCACAATTTTTCTGTAAAATCTTAGCTTCTCTAAAAGAAATAAAGTCTAGAAAATAAATAGATGCGTAAATAGCTAGATGTACAGACTGACAGAAAGAGAGAAGGTATAAAAGTAGGTAGGTAGACTGAGGGAAAAAGAGAATTCTCCATCTCCTTTAAGTTCAGAGGGATGGATGAGTATATTTTCTTGTATGAATATGATAATTAATGATCAGTTAGCGTATGGCACTTATAAATCCATTTCACAAACATATTTCAAATAATTAGTCCAAAAAAACCTCTAGAATGTTGATTCTCGTCATCCTCTGTCTATAGACAAGGAAATTAAGTGTCCCAGAGAAATCATATGACTGATTGCTTAGCTAAAAACTAGGGACAACAACTTTTATACCAAATTCATTGAGAAGACTCCATTCAATGTAATTTTTATCTAACATAAATCAACAGAAAATCATGTGAAATGACTCTTTGGCAACCAGTTTTATCCCCTCTCTCATGTTAAATTTAAAATTCACTTTTCTTTTTAAGATTTTCATAGAAATTATTTAGATCACAAACAATGTATCAGTTGTATTTTAGATGTGTTCTCATGTATAGTCTTATCCAATAACAGGCGAATATTGAGTCAGTATTGGAAATGTACAGTTAGCTTACATTTTAAGAAAACATTGTTTTCAATATTTGATCAGACAGAGCAAAAATTGGTCATGCCTTCCAAACTATTTATATTAGGAAATTTCAAAAGCTAATCAAGAAGAATCTAGAATTAAAAAAACCTGACATTTAGAACTTAAAGAGACTTTAAGACTATGTCAGCAACCAATGCACAAATAACCCTTTTGTAATAGCCCTGGGAAATGGCTATTCTCCAGAATACCCAGTTCAGTACAAGTAGCCCATCTACTTGTTGGCCAGCACTAATTATTAAACATGTCATATCTTGTTCAAGTGAAAAGCACCTCCCTCTAAAAGCATTTAACCTTTGGCCCTGTACTGCCACCCCTCACCTCCACCCTCCGCCAAACCAGAGGATATGGCTGTCCTTTTCTAGGAGGGAGTCTGGGATTGTACCCAGGGACTAATCTCCAGACATCTGGACTCTTTCCTTTTCCTTTCACTAGGAAGAGAAGATCACTGACCTAAAACATTTTGCTGAGCGACTCATTGACAATGACCACTATGCCAAGGAGGAGATTGCTGCTCGGCTCCAACAGGTTCTAGACAGGTCAGACTTGAGTGGTTGTTTTGTGAACTACATGAAGATCTAACAAAGGAATTTATTTGATAGTCTTGAAGAGAAAGGTGATACTTTGGGTTCTTCTCCTTTCCAAATGCCTAAAAATATCTTGACACCTTGGGAAACTTTTTGACCTAAACTCATAGAATGAAAGCTCTGAAAAGTGCCTTAGAATTATCTGGCTTAACCACTTCATTTATACTTGAAAATAATGAGATTGTGTGAGAGGGGAAGGGTCAGGTTAGCAAATAGAAAGATTCACAGATGCAGTTTCAGAACTTAAAGGAAAGGCAAAGGACAGAGAATGACCTGGTCCCCCACTGCAGGTGGAATGCTCTCAAAGATCAGCTGATTGTTGAGAAAAGGAAACTGGCAGACTATGCTGACCTGAAACAATTTAACCGTGACCTTGAGGAATTGGAAGAATGGATCAGCGAGATGCTGCCCATAGCCTGTGATGAATCCTACAAAGATCCTACCAACATTCAGGTAAATTCAAAATAAGAATCTCAGAAGACTTTACAATATCCAGATTTCTGGTTGCAAGGTCATCCCATTATGGTGACCACTTCTTTACTGTTGAGGCCACTAACCCTGCCAGTGTGAATTTTTCCGTCTAATGTGCCATGGGTCCTTCAGAAGTCATCACCACCCTTCTGAAATGCTGTGACAGAAGTATTAATTCTTCCTTTTCATCAATGTTTATTTTATCCTGCCTCCCTAAAAGAGATGAAAATTTTGTTTCTTTTCACCATCAGAGGAAATACCTGAAGCATCAGGCCTTTGACAGTGAGGTAAATGGCCGAGCTGAGCAGGTGAAAGCAGTAATCAACTTGGGGAACTCCCTGATTGACAGAGAGGCATGTGATGGAAATGAAGAGACCATTAAGGTAGGATTTTCTGCTATGACTAGGCTGTGATCCAGAAAGGCTTAGGTGAACATTTTATTATTTCAGTGTTTCCATGTGAGGACCCCCGGTGGTACAGTGGTTAAGAGCTCATGCTGCTAACTAGAAGGTCGGGATACAGAACATATACTATGGTTAGCAATCTTTCCTGTAATTGTTGCACAAAACCAACCAAAACCAAATCCACTGCTGTCAAGTCAATGGCAACTAATAGAGACTTATAGGACAGAGTAGAACTGCTCCATAGTTTCTAAGGAGTGATTGGTGGATTTGAACTGCTGACCTTTTGCTTAGCAGCTGTAACACTTACCCGCACTGCCACGAAGGAAGAAAACACGGATGTTCAGACCTTTTGCTCTCATGATACTCTGAACTTAGAAATCCAAGAAAGCTTTAGACATAATTTCTAATTCTTATCATGTTTAGTACATCAAGTCTTGAAATGCTTGTTCTATGTTGTCTATACAGTCAAAAGTCTTTTAGCATTCAGAGGTCAATGAGTGTAATCTGGCCAGGACCATGTTTGAAAATACTCCCTTCTTTCTAATACATCCTGTTGTTTCCTAGGTTAAGTACAATGGTTGAGCTTGTATGATATTCAAGTATCAGCAAATTTGGATTAGCTCTTCTCTCTAGAGCTTACCTTCAGTGTCCTCTCAAGCTGCCCAGGATTCAGAGTCCTCACCATTCAAATGACTTCTCACTCTCTTTGGATTAGGAGCAACTGAAAAACCTGGAGGAACATTGGAACAACCTGCTTGAGAAAACTAAAGACAAAGGGGAAAAGCTTGATGAGGCTAGTCGCCAGCAGAGGTTCAACACAGGAATCCGGGCTTTTGAGTTCTGGCTGTCAGAGGTAATTATACCTGGGTATAATTAGGGTGCAAGAGCTTTAGGCAGGTAGAAATGGGAAACACTTGTTTTTTCATAAGATGGAATTGGGACTCTAAGTCTTTTCACGTAGTGAGGATGTAAGTAATCTACCAAACTACCCAGTAATCAGGGGACAGCAGAAATGGGAGAATCCATGCCAGGATCTCAGCTTATCTGCTAAAATATGTGTCATGAAGTATCATAAGATGACTGGAAAGAAAGTTTTAAGACTATTTAATTTAGTAATCTATCAAATTCAGAAATCCCATCTGTTGAATTTCTATATAGAATGCACTGGCCTATAAATGCATATCTTAAATGATAGGAAAATCATCATTACCTTCCAAGGTAAGACTTTGTACCTTTGGGAAAATCTCACCATTGGGAGAGTTTCCCTAGTTTAGAACTGAAATGTGTTTACTTTAATTCTGTTTCTATATGCATACACTAAATGTGTCTAGTTTTCTTGGTTCTTCTGTTGAATTCTTTCAACATTTTCTTCATATTGGTTGGTGTCGAGTACACTTATATTTCTGATTTCTCTCTTTTAAGATGCTTAATTCATTCTACTTCTTCTAGGATGGTGACCAGAACTGACCCAATGCTAAAGGAAATAATATTAGTGCATAATAGAATGATATATTTCTTCCAGTGTTCAAAATACTCTACTTATACAAATCAGCCTCAGATTGTTGGAATAGGACAGGACATTCTTTGCTAGGTGGAATGGGAAAGGACATTCTATCTAGTGTAATGGCTTAACAAAAGAAATGTTGTGTTAGGAAATGAACAAACCAGCTGATATGTGTAATGGAGCTTAGAGGCTCCAGAAAAAATGAGTTACAATTCTGTGCTATCCAAACTTTGATTCCACACTGAAGAATAAAATAGAAGTATAGGTCCTTCTAAATTTTCCTCAGTAGAATTCCATCAACATTTTTGCTAATTTTTAGGGGTCGCCATGAGTCGGATCTGACTTGACGGCGCTTGGCTTGGCAAGCTGGAAGAGATTTTAATAATACTAATGACACATAGTCTACCATGATCTTTGGGAGCACTCGGTCAAACAGAGATATATAGCAATCTTGCAATGAAACTCAGAAATGTTGAACACAGCAGCTAGTATATGGCAGAGTCAGGTTACAAATGCAGATCTGATTGAGTCTAAAAAAAATCTCATTGGATCTTGTCCCACAACTTCATTTTTCAAATGGCTATCAAGAAATGTAGACAACTCTTACCTTTTCTTCTTCAATTTATATCAGAGCTGTTTTCCACTAGATTCTCAAATGTTCCATCCCATACTTCCTTGGACTCAATTCCTAACTCTGATGCCTTTCCGAAGTCTACTAACCTCATAATTATAACATACGCAAGGGTTATTGAAAGTTCCATATTTCTTTATAGTTTGCTGGTCCCTTGATGGGGAGAGGAGGTTGGACCAAGATGCTTCTCTGTTCTTATCTCTGCTGGGTAGCTGCTGCATTATTCTCTAAGCAACCTCTTTTAAAATATGTCAGTATTCTCTACATTGGAAAAGAGCTACTAATTTCTGAGCAATCACTATATGTTTGGCACATCGTATATGTTAATTCACTTAATCCTAATAAGAGGCCCAAATTTTACTGATATGAACACCAAGGCTTACAGAGAAGCTAGAAAATTGATTCAGATTCCTAAATACTCCAAGTGGGAAAGCTGGAATTCTGATCAAGTATGGCTCCAAAGACTATATTCCTTTCATTATAACTACTCATCTCCCTGCATTTAGAAATTTTTTTTTCTTTTTTTGCTGTTGGACATTAGGTTTGTTTTAACGCTTATTTATTTAGATAAGTGGGCTTTGTCAAAGTATTTTATTCCAGATTCAATAGTTAATCAAATATTTAATGATTGAATGGCTTTGTACAAACTAGAACATTTTGTTTTATAAATGAAATTGGAAAATTTTGCATGAAATCAGTACCTTACGATGACCTTTTGAACACCAAAGCAGATGTGTGGCATAATCCTAAGTGTAAAATCTATGACTGCGAGGAATGTATCAAATTTCTTCATTAGAGTGTCCATAGTGATAAATACAGTGCCAGATATCTAGTAAGCATTTAATAAATGCTTATCAGATAAACAAATGAATGTATGAATTGCTTTCCTTGACCTTTTTTTGGGAAGAGTTTGAGGGCATAGTTGCTAAGCATATCCTCCTTAAAGATAGTTTTTATTTGACAGTTTTATTGCTTATTCTTCCAATCCCAGGCAGAAACACTGCTGGCCATGAAAGATCAGGCCAGAGACTTAGCTTCAGCAGGCAACCTGATCAAGAAGCATCAACTACTGGAAGCAGAAATGTCAGCCCAGGGGGTAAGTATTCCTGGAATATCATTCCTTGGCCAGAATGGAAATGCTTCTTACCTTCCTTCTTTCCGTCATAAGAGACCATTTGAGAGCACAGCCTCGCACAACTAATCTTAGTGTTATCAGTAAGCAGTTACAATAGTCAGATCAAATCCATGGGCTTCAGAGTCATTGTAACAGTAACTGCTATCCAATCATCATTAAGCTATAGATTACAAAATTCTAGAGGTAGGTCCTAAGGCTGTCCTACTTATCTTTTTTTTTTTTTTTTTAACAGATGCATGCATATAAAGTCCCTATCTTCCAAAGCTATTTGATCTTGTCTTTGAAAAACAAGTTTATTTTGTAGAATTTAATAGAAAAATGAGATCAGATGAAAATGTATGAAATTAAGTTGTAAAATGCATTCAAAATTACATATACACTCTGGAAATCCCATGCAGGATTTCAGTTGCATCCTAATATTAACAAGAATTAGGTCATGGGAAGAGTTAGGGACATACAGGTTTCAATTTCATATTAGAATTTTTATATCATCAATTTTACTTGACTATACAGATACACTAGAAATAAGTCAAAATCTTTCTAGGTATATGGCTTCAGTATGTGAAGATGTCCCCTGTGACATCAGTAGGTGTTAATATCAGAGTGAGAATACATACTGAAAAGCCTATTAAATTCTTAGGTATGTTGTATGGCCGGGCTAAAAATCTTACCAATAGAATAGCTTGTTTTGAATATTTCAATCAATTATTATCTCTATCTGTGACCATCAAATTCACTGCTGTGAGAGAAAAAAATCACACATGGGAGAGAGTGCTTGTTCACCATGATCTTACATTCTAGTTGAGGAGAAAAGACTCACACAGAAGAAAGAACACATAAGGCCAAATGAGCAATTTGGGTAAAAAAATTAATGCTATCTGTACTGCTCTGTGGTTTGCCTCTTCTCCAACTTGATAACTCATGGTACAACATGGTATTTACTGTCTTCAAAAGCAGTCTATGTGAACCAGTCTTTGAACGTGAACTAGAGGCAACCAAAGGTCTTGGGCCTACTTACTGTGTCTATAATGTTCACTGAGCAAACTTGGGTTTTTTAGGGTAACCTTGAGGAACTGAATCAATTGGCTGATATACTGCTCTCCAGTGTGACTTTCAATGAGGACCAGATTATACAGAAAAGGAACAGTGTCAATGAGCGCTTCCTAAATGTCCAGAATTTGGCCGCTGCACATCATGAAAACCTGAAGGAGACCTATGCCTTGCTAGAGTTCTTCCAGAAGCTAGATGATGAGGAATCCTGGATCAAGTATGTACCAGATCAAGTGGGAAACTAATCCAAGACAGTAGATAATCCACCAAATAGGTATTTATTTACTACTGGAATAAAATACAGTGTTGTTGGTCATTAAACGTGTTTGTCTCATTCTAATGTCAACAATTTTTCCACTTTCAAATTTCCTCACTGAATGCAGGAAAAGAGATGATCATCCAGTGACTAGAGAACAGCTGTCATGCATGCTGGGAACATAATGAAAAGACCACATGTGTTTGTTCTAGATAGTTCATAAACTGTAATTCTTGTGGAGACAGTTGGATATTTGTGTCACCTAGCTAATGAGATCATTATAATTATTTCATCTGTATCCAATATATCTTCTATGATCCTGAAGTGGACACTGAACAGAGATTACTACATAGTACCTGCCCTGGTTTAATTTCTAATTCTATTTCTGTTGTAGAAAATGTGATTGAGAATATCTTAACAGACTAAATTATTTTTCCTACTTCCTATTTAACCTTTCTCACTTAACTACAATGCCACCATGGTTTCCATTGTATTCCTGTCCTACAAACCTGCCGACTCTTATTATTGACATCAAGCTAGAGTGAGGCACATAGAGCTTTCCACTCTGGCAGTTATCTCCACTCATAGGGCTATGAGTAGAACATTCCTAAACTATTTTAGAAACCCTAAGATCACCTTCTCTATGTCGTTTCTGACTGCTAATGACCACATTCTCACTTTTTATGTTCTGAACCATCCCAACTGCTGTGACTCTTGTCAAATTAGCCTGCCATATTTACATTAGTTGAATTTATTATTTAGGATGGCATATTAGGATGGCATATCTGTGCGTATGGTAGACATCAGCATGTTATTATCACTTGTAATGGCATTAAGTCAGAAGGTTTTCCAGCAGCCACTGAGACTAATTATGTTTTTGATTACTGGTACCGGGTTGTTCCAGAACATACCATTCTCCCCCAATCTCAGCCCCCCTTCCCCACCAGAAAACCATTGTTCTAGGCTGATAGCTTCCTCTTTCTTCCTCGGCCCCAGGGAGAAATCAGCCCAAGCGAGTTCCAAAGACTACGGGAAGGATCTGCAGGGTGCTCAGAACTTGAAGAAGAAACACAAACGCTTAGAAGGAGATCTGGTAGCACATGAGTCTGCCATTGAGGTAGGAATCATAGAACATTGAACTGGAAAGACAGAGATCATTTAGTTCTGGTCCTTGTTATGGATAAATAGGATGATGCTAGAATATGTGAAGGTAGCATGCACAGGTCACATAGTTACAGAGATCGCAAGTGTTCTTTTCTCCTACAGCTTATCTTCTATGAACAAAAAAATTCTGTACAGCGACCAATGCTCTTACTTGGCAGAAAACATTTGTAACACTACTGGGACCAGTTTTTGACAATTAAGATACAGATGGGAACATCTAGGAAAGTTGTACTTGAACCATGTGAGGAAAAGGTGATTCTCAACCTGGCTTGGGAGTAGAGTCAATTTATAATTCTAAATAATCCATACAGCAGGCCACAGAGACCAGTCTAGTGTAAATGTTGAGATACTTACCAAAAATTCTGGACAAGTTTAGCATGATAGGTCTTTTTTATTCTACAGGATTTTCAGGGCTATCCTGAGTCATATAGAGCTTGTAAGTGATCTGGAAAGTAGAAAGGGATCAATAGATAATTCACCAGGGGCTGTGACTGAATGGGGAGAGATTGTGGGGTGATGGAACACAAAAGAGGTGTGTTCTTCAGAGTGTGCTGCATACGGCAAAGGAGCTGGAGGACAAGGCTGCTGTGGGACAAGAAGAGATCCAGGAGCGGCTAGCTCAACTGGTTGAACACTGGAAGCAGCTGAAAGAGTTGGCCAAGGCTAGGTGAGTGTAGGATAGGAGGTCCAGTTCTCTTTCTGGGTTGCAGATATTGTGTGTGTATTGGGAGAATACCTAAGGGCCTGCCTAAAATTAATCCGTCTCCTTTTCTACCTATGCGTCTCTGTATTTTAAGTCCTTGCTCAAATGCCGTATCTCCTATGAAACTTCTTACTCATTGCCTCCAACCAAAAGTGATTATTACCTGTGTTTGGATACACCTTTCCTCCTTGGTTATTTGCCTTTTATCAGTAATAACACATTATTCCCCATACCAGGTTATCAGCTACATACCTGTTTTACTTTGTGTTATCTCCCCAGTTTTAAAGTTGTGTTTTGAATTGTGTATGGCATATGGCCAGGACTGAACAACTTCTGCTTTTGATTCCATGTCTGTTGGCAATGGAAACACATTTCTTCCTGGAACGTAAGAGCCTGTGCAGCTTTATTCTGCCTTCATGATGTAACAAAGCATGCAATTGTCAGTCTAGAGATGGACACTGCTTAGCTGCTGATATTCTTTAATTATGAAATTTGAGTGTTTGCTTAAAGCTTCCTAGAGAGTAGACAATGCTATATAAAACTGAGCTTCTTGAGTCTATCAGCTGCCCAGGAGATCAGTACCAATGGCCACTGTGCAGGTACCAGATGGCACTATGGTCTGGTTTCACTGTAACTTGCTTGTGTAATAAACCAATCTGTTTTGGTGAGATTGTTACCCTGCTGTACTCTGATTGGCTGCCAATTTTCCTTATCCTTTTTGTTTGGGTCTTACCTCTACTCCTACCCCATTACAGAGGGCTTCAGTTGGATGAGTCCCTAGAATACTTGAAATTCATGGAGAATGCTGAGGAAGAAGAAGCTTGGATTGGTGAAAAGCGAGCTATGGTCACTCGCGGGGATTCTGGAGACACTTTGGCTGCCACTGAGGTGAGTAACAGTGTGAACAGATAATTTTCTTCTTTTTGTTGTGGGCTTTTTCTTAAGCAGTCAGTGTTTATATGTGTAAAGGCTGAACTGTTCTCATTGTGGTGAAGGAGATGAAAGAAATATGGATTATTCTTCTAATTGTAAATATAGGGAATCAAAATCCAAAAATGTCAATGACTTATGAAAGATCATGGAACCAACCAAGTGTGAAGGTAAGACTCACATCATATTCCCATGATCTGTGAGTCATAGTTGTCTTGGTTAAAAATCAGGAGGCCTTTCCTTATAGGGATAGATTTTCTAATCATTATCAATTGTCAGAGTGTCAACCTCAACCCATGTGACCCCATGTGTGTCACAGTAGTATTGTGTTCTATATGGCTACTTTTTTTTTTTGGAAGCAAGTTTCCAGAGGTTTCTTTTGATGTACCTTTGGGTAAAATCAAACCTGTAGCCAAGTGTGTTAACCATTCAAACCACTCAGAAACTCTTAGATTTTCTAGTTTTCTCAATTCCTGATGTTAACACTAATTTGGCAAGTTGTAAATGATCATTAGCTGAGCATTTAGAGGTAACTTTTTAAATGTAATATTATGTTTCTCAACAAAGAAATATTTGACAGCTGCAAGGAAGGGGACGGAGGGAGGGGGAGGGGGGAGGGCTTAGTTTAGATAGTTGCTAGAAATCGGGTTGGGAGAAAGCGGTGATAGCATACATTAGAAACAAGAACAACATTAAGTGGACTTCAGCATAACTTGAGTACTCCTTCCATCTTAACCCAATATTGCAAGGATAGAGTAGCTGGAGCAGGGGGCAGGGGACCATGCTCTTAGGCAAAATCGAGGCCAATTGGCACAACTAGTGTTTTGCTAAGAGAGCTCTCTGCACCCCATATTGGTGAGTGGCGTCTGGGGTCTTAAAAGCTGCCAAGCTGCCATCCGAGGACACAGCAAATGGTCCCAACTCAGCAGGAACGTATGCTCACCGAGGACCAAAATGATATGCGGTAAAGACAACCTAGAAGATAGAGAGACCCGCAAGAGTGGGTGCCTTCATCGATTTGGGACTGGAAGAACCGGATGGTGCCTGGCCACCACCAGTGATAGCCACGATGGAGCTCACTAGGTTGAGTCTCACTGGCAACACAAGAATAAAAAGGGGTGCATCCTGAGATCTCCACTAGAAGACCTCAATTGATGGTCCAGCGGTTTTGGGGTTCCCCTGAGAGAATGCGCGTGGCCCTGATGCAGCCCTTACCCATAAATTATAACAAAGGTCCACTCTTTGGACAGGAATGGATTGGACTTGGCAATGCAGAGTTACCATATATTGGATGCACTTTACGGCTCTATACATCTGTAGGACATCATCCTGCTGACCTCTGTCTGGAGGAAGGAGAGTGGGTGGAAAGGAGCGGAAAGGAGGCTGTTGGGAGGATGAGACATGTATGGAGCAGAGAGGAATAGTGTGCTGTCACTGGACAGGGAGAGCAATGGAAGCTGCGTATAGGTGGGCATGTAAATTTATATGGGAATGTACATTTTCACTCAGTCATGTTAAATAAAAAAGAAAAAGAAAAAAAATAGAAATAGACAAGCTGTCTGTGATCTTAGGTTAACATGGATTTTGATAGGTTTTGAGAGAGTGATTACAAAACAATCATCATCTGGGGACCATGAGAACTGTACTTAGTAACCAGAAAATTGGGGATTTACCAGGAGTTATTTGTGAAGAATGTTTCATGACACATAAGAAAGTATTGATGAACTGTCTAAAAAAAGGTTGAAACCTTTATAGCACAAAATTCAACCTACTAACTCCTTCTCGTTACAACTTTTAGAACACATGAATACTGTTGTACATGTTCATGCTTTTTTTATAATTTGTTTTTATTGTGAACAAGTAAAAGTATATAATCCAAATTAAATTTGCATGCCTGCCTATCTGCAGCTTCTTCTGTTCTCCTTGCCTGGTGAAAGCACACGCCTCCTTTTCTTTATATGTATGTCGTATATATAAACAATCTCCTTTCCCCTTCTCTCCACAATCTCTTCCCCCACCTAGTAAGAGGCTAGTAGGATGCATCCCATAAATGCATAGAACAATAAAGTCCACACACCATATGGTCACATTGTGTCCCCAATTCCAGTCCATTCATGTCTGAAGCGTTGACCTCCATCATGTTTTCTCATCAGGGGCAGCAGCAGGTCTGGGGGGGGGGGTCATGCTCCCAAGGGAACCCTCAGGCCTCCAGACCATCAGTTGCAGTCTTTTAGTGGAGTTCTTGATGTGCACACCTCTTTTTCTTGTATTGCCACTGGGACTCAATATCGTGTGCCCTGTCACAGCTGTCTCTGGTGGTAGTAATGCATTGTATGGTTCTTCTGTCCACACGTTCATACAGTCACTCACTCAGCTGGAATCTTCTGTCTCCTGGGCTCTTTTTCCCTCATGTCCTTGTTATTATTGGTGATCATCTGTTCCTGCTGAGTTGGGACCATTTGGTGTACCTCAGATGGTAGCTTGCTAGCTTTTAAGACCCCAGCCACCACTCACCAATATGGGGTGCAATAGACTTTCTTAGCAATAGGCTAGTCATGCCAATTGGCCTTGATGTGCCCTTGAAAGCATGGTCCCCAGACCCCCGCCTCTGCTACTCTATCCTTGCAATGTTGGGTTAAGATTAGAAGTTTTCAGATTATGCTGAAGTCTAGTTAAGTTGATCTTCTATCTAATGTGTGCTGTCATTGATGTCACTCAACCAAATTTCTATCAACTATCTAATCTATGACCAATCTTCTTCCACCCTCCCCTCTCTTGCAGCTGTCAAAGAGTCTTTTGTTCTGTACATGAGCCTATTTTTAAGTCCTTTCTAGTAGGGGTCTCATATAATTTCACACAGATCATGTCTTCCAACTGAAACCAGGTTGTGAGATGCTTCCTAAAACCATCATTATTCTTTATCATTGCATAGTGTTTCATTGAGTATATATACCATAGTTTGTTTATTCATTCATCTGTTGTAGGGCATCTGGGTTGATTCCATCTTTTTGCTATTGTGGACTGTGCTGCAGTAAACATTTGTGTGCATGTATCTGTTCATGTGACTGTCCTTGATTCTGTGGGATATATTCTGAGCACTGGATTACTGTATCAAATGGTATATCTATTTCCAGCTTTTTAAGGAAGCTCCAGATTGCTTTCCAAAGAGGTTGTACCATTTTGCAATCACACCAGCTGTGTAGGATAGTTCCCATCTCTCCACTGGCTCTCCAGCATTTGTTGTTTTGTGCTTTGGGGATCATGACCACCTTGTTGGGATGAGATGGTATTTCAGTGTAGTTTTGATTTGTGTTTATTTAATAGCTAATGATTGTGAGCATTTTCTCATGTGTCTTTTGGCTGCCTGGATGTCCTCTTTGGTGAAGTGTTTGTTCATCCCCTTTGCCCACTGCTTAATTGGGTTATTTACCTTTTTCTTGTTGATATTTTGTAGTACCTTGTAGATTATGGAGATCACATGTCAGTTCAACTTGTAGCTGCCAAATATTTTTTCCCATTCTGTAGGTGGTCTTTCAATTCTTTTGATAAAGACTTTAGATGAACAAAAGTGTTTGATTCTTAGTAGTTCCCATTTATCGATTTTCGCTTCTATTGACAGTGCTTTGTCTGTCAATTTTTGAAGTCTGTCTAAGCTGTGTATTAGAACTTCCTTTGTTGAACCTATTTTTTCTTGTATGATCTTTATCATTTTAGGTTTGATATTTAGGTCTCTTATACAATTTGAGTTAGTTTTTGTGTAAAGTGTGAGATGTAGGTCTTGTTTCAGTTTCTGTAGGTGGGTATCCATTTGTGCCAGCAATATTTGTTAAAGAGACTGTTTTGTACTCAGTTTACATCTGAGGGCCTTTGTCGAACATCAGCTGTTCATAAGAGGATGGTGGCATCTCTGGGGTCACAACTCTATTCCATCAGTTTACATATCTCTTTTTGTACCAGTATCAGGCTGTTTTGACTACTGTGGCAGTGTAATAGGTTCTAAGATTGGGTAGTATGAGGCCTCCCACTGTGTTTCTGTTCTTCAGTAGTGCTTTGCTTGTCTGGGGTTTCTTCCCTTTCCAAACAAGGTTGGTGATTTCTTTCTCCATCTCATTAAAAAATGTCACTGGAATTTGTATTGGGATTGCATTGTATATAGAGATCACTTTGGGTAAACGTCATTTTCAAGATGTTAAATCTTCCTTTCTATGAGGAGGGTAAGTTTCTCCACTTATGTATGTCTCTCTTGGTTTCTTGCAGTAATGTCTTATAGTTCTCTTTGTATAGGTCTCTTATTTCTCTACTTAGATTTCTTCCTAGGTATTTTATCTTCTTGGGAGTTATAGTAAATGGTGTTGACTTGGTGATTTCTTCTTTAATGATCTCTTTGTTGACATGAAGGAATTCTACTGACTTACTTACGTTTATCTTATACCCTAACACTTTGCTGAACTCTTCTATTAGTTTGAGTAGTTTACTTGTGGATTCTTTAGGATTCTCTGCATATACAATCATATCATCAGCAAATAAGGAGATTTTTACTTCTTTACTGATGTGGATGCCTTTTATTTCATTGTTTTGTCTAATTGCTCTGGCTAGAACTTCTAGTACAATGTTGAATAGAAGTTGTGAGAGTGGGCTTCCTTGTCTAGTTCCTGTTTTCAAGGGGAATTCGTTCAATCCCTCTCCATTCAGGGTGATGTAGGTGGTTGGCTTTGCATAGATGCCCCTTATAGCATTGAGGAATTTCTGTTCTATTCCTATTTTACTAAGAATTTTTAGCATGAATGGGTGCTGGACTTTGTTGAATGCTTTTTCTTCATCAATTGATAAAATCAGATAATTCTTATCTTTTGTGTTAGTTATGTGATTGATCACATTAAATGTTTTCCTGATGTTAAACCAGCCTTGCGTCCCTGGTATGAATCTAACTTGGTCATGATGAATTATTATTATTTTTTAATTGTTGTTGAATTCTTTTGGCAAAAATTTTTTGAAGATTTTTGCATCTAGATTCATGAGTGATATTGGTCTGTAATTTTCCTTTCTATGGGATCTTACCTGAAGTCAGCAGTGTAATGCTGACTTCATAGAATGAATTTGAGAGTATTCCATCTCTTTCTATGCTGTGAAATAGCTTTAGTAGTACCGGAGTTAATTCTTCTCTAAGAGTTTGGTAGAATTCTCTGGTGAAGCCATCTGGACCAGGACTTTTATTGATTGGTAATTTTGGGATGACTTTTTCAATCTCTTCCTTTGTGATGGGTTTATTAAATTGTTCTACTTTTATTTGTGATAATTTGGGTAAGTGATATGAATCCAGAAATTTGTCCATTCCCTCTAGGTTTTCAAATCTGTTGGAGTACAATCTTTCATAGTATTCTGTCATGCTACTTTTTGTTTTAGTTGGGTCTGTTGTGATATCTTCCATCTCATTTCTTATTTGGGTTATTTGTTTCCTCTCCTGTTTTTCTTTTGTAAGTTTAGCCAATGCTTTATCAATTTTGTGGATCTTTTCAAAAAAACAGCTTTTGGTCCTATCAACTTTTCCAGTTGTTCTTCTACTCTCTAATTCATTTAGTTCTGCTCTAATCTTTATGTCTGTTTTATTCAGGTGAGTGAGGGGTTACTCTATTGCTCTCTTTCTACTTGTTCAAGCTGTATGATTGAGTCTTTGGTTTGAGTCCTTTCTTCATTCCAGATGTGTGTGTTTATAGAGATAAACTGACCTCTGAGCACTGCTTTTGCTATATCCTATAGGTTCTGGTAGGATGTGTTTTCATTCTTATTTGATTCTCTAAATTTCTTTATTTCATCCTTGATTTCTTCTATAACCCACAGCTTTTTGAGCAGGTTGTTCAGTTTCCATGAGTTCAAATTTCTATCTATTGTTTTGTTGCTATTAATTTTGACTTTGATGGCTTTATGATCTGAGAAGATGCTTTGCAATAATTCAACAGTTTGTATTTGTTGAGACTTGCTTTATGTCCTAACACATGGTCCTCTTTGGAAAATGTTTCATGTACATGGGAGAAAGTGTACTTATCTGGTGATGGATAAAAAGTTCTGTGTAAGTCCATGAGGTCCAGTTCTTTAATTGTCACAGTAAGATTTTCTGTGTCTTTACTGAGCTTTTTTTCTAGAATATCTGTCCACTACTGAAAGTGGAGTATTGAAGTCTCCCACTATTATTGTGGAATGATCTATCTCATTTTTCAGTGAAGTCAGTGTTTGATGTATTTACATGCTCTGGTATTGGGTGCGTAAATATTTAATATTGTTAAGTCCTGCTTGTATATTGTAACTTTCAACAGTAAATAACGACCATCCTTTTCCAAGATGGTAGATTTTACATTACAATCTGTTTTATCTGAGATTAGCATTGCCACAGCTGCTCTGCTTTATGTATTGTTAGCTTGGTATATATTATTCCATCCTTTAATTTTCAGTTTGTTTGTATCTTTAAGTCTAAGGTCTGTTTCTTATAAGCAACATGTAGATGGGTTGTGTCTTCTGATCCAGGATATTACCTGTTGTCTCTTTATTGGAGCATTCAGTCCATTGACATTCAGTGTAATTATTGATAGGTGTGTGTTTAGTGCTATCATTTTGATGCATGTATTTTTATGTCAGTGTTTTCTCTGTTGCTCATAATATTCTGTTCTGGGTTATTCTTCTTCATGGGTTGACTTTTCATCTTTTACAGTGTTGGTTGTGGCTGTTCAGATTCCTGTCTTATGTTTCTTGTTTTGATATGTTGCATTTTTGCGCTTTGTGGCTACTCCAATTATCCTCCTTCATATTCTAAGTTTAAACCCAAATTCAACTTATGCATATCTTTTTAACTTCCTCTACATCTGAAAGGAATATAACTACTGTAATATATCCCTCTTCTTAGTGTGGTGATGTCATAGTTTCATGATACAATCACTGGTTTCCTTCTTTTAATATGGTAACATTGACTGAGTCTTGTGACTTCCCTAACTGAATAGATTTCTAGATGCTGTGTTCTGCATTGCCTCCTTAAATATACACTTAATCAGTTTGTTTTTCTAAGCAAAGAACATCTTTCAGTATGTCTTGTAGCTTTGGTTTTGTTTTTTGCAAATTCTTTAAGTTTTTGTTTATCTGCAAATGTCTCAAATTCATTTTCATATTTGAAAGACAGTTTTGAAGGATATATAATTCTTGGTTGGAAGTTTTTCTCCTTCAAGGCTTTGAGTGTGTCATCCCACTGCCTCTTTGCCAACATTATTTCTGCCAAGCAGTCAGATCAAAGCCTATAGGTTTTGCCTCTAACTTTTAGCTTTGCTTTGAGCCCCACTGCCTGTAAGAAAATCTATGTTTTATTTTATTTAGCTTAGTTATAGACTGTCTTGGTGTCTTTCTCTGGGCATCTGGTTTTTCTGGTGTTTGATACATGTCTTGAATATCTATGTTCACTTCTTTCATAATTTTGGGGAAGTTTTCTGTGAGCAACTCAAAAATACCCTGTGTTTTCAGCTATCTCTCCCTGTTCAGGAACTTCATTTAATTGTAGATCATTCCTCTTAATAGTGTCCTGCATGTTTCTTAACCTTTTTTCATTTTTCTTATTTCTTTTCTCTGATTTCTCCTCATAAATGCTGATGTCAGTGACTCTCTATTCAAGCTCATGAATTCTGACTTCTCTCTCCTCAATTCTGCTCATTTTGCTCTGAATTGAATTGTATATTTGTGTAATTTTGCTATTGATTTGCTGGATTTCAGATTGTTGATGTTCCATCAGTGAATAGCTTGCTTAATTTTGCATTTTGCTCTGCTGCATTTTTTTTAATCTCTAGGAGGACTCTGTATGTAATTCTTTTATACTCTACCTCTGATAGTTTCAGAAAGCCTTCTTCATCTGGGAATTTTTTTGATTTGTTATTTTGGAAGTTTTCTGGAGCCATGGTGGACTGTTTCTTTAAATGGTTAACTATGGTTTGTTGCTTTCAGGCCATCTAGGGGCTGTTTAGTTTATCTGCTGTTACCTCAACAGGAGCTGAGACACAGTTCTGAGAAGTGAATTGGTCACCAGCCACTTCATTGTACTCTAGTGACTGGCCCCAGTGGACTCTGGGGGTGGCAGGCTGTGTCTCCAGACTGACAAAGGAGGTGTCTTACTTATTGAGTCACAGGGGGCCAACAACAAACCCTATGATGTGGCTCAGTAAAGGTTGGAAGAGATGCCGCCAGGCTGCTCAGCAGTTATTTCTCCTGGCAGTCTTATTTTCAAAAGTTAGGAGCTGTCCAACAGCTGCCAAAATCAGTCAGACCATCAGGTGTGGCAGGCCCTGCCTTCCAGTTGACAACGGAAGCACTGCTTCAGCCTTCCCCAGATGCTATGACATAGTTCAAAATAGGGAGGGGTTACGGCCTTGCTGCCATCCTTGTTTGTGCCCTACCCATAAGGTAACACTGGGCCAAACACAGCCTTTCTGCTGGAAAAGTCCTTTCTAGACTGGTACTGCTTCTTAACTTGGGAATTAGCCCCTGCTGAGGGCTCTAGTTGGGTGACTCCACCTCCAAGCTGACCAGTATGACATACCAGATGAGCTTCCCTTCCCACTGTGAAACAGCAGAATCTATAGCAGAGCTCGGAAAAGAGAGGGTGGAGGTGCAGTGGTGCCCTCAGTCAGCAGCCGGGATTTCAAACCATGGCTATCCAATGCACTGTTTCTCTCTTGTGCTATGTGCTGTTTACTTTAGCACTGCACTTTAATGCATTTGCAAGCTCATGCCCATCCCCCATCTCCCAGATAACCAAAAAAAAAAAAAAGCGTAAGTACCTGCTGTCTGCCCAAGAGGTGAGTCAGCAGGAGCAGGGCTCAGAGTGTGCTGACTCATGGCAGAGAGAGGAAGTTTCCTGTTTCATGGTATGTAGTCTAATCTGACAAAACTATGCCATATCCTATGGCTCCCTGGGTGTCCAGAGTGCTTCATTCAATTATCAATCCAGGCCTTAGTTTTCACAGGGAATTGAGGAGACATGTGTCTAGTCCAGCAGCTTGTTTCCTTCCCTGCTTTTCTTTAAAAAACAAACAAACATCTTATTGCACTTGAGGTGAAAGTTTACATAGCAAATGATATACGAATTGTTCCATGACATTGGTTGCAATCCCTGTGATATGTCAGTACTCTCCCAGTTTTCTTCCCTGTTTCCCCATTTCCATTATTCCAGTTTCCCTGACCCTCCCAACCTTTTTACCTTTGGTTTTCAAGCCAATATTTCTCTTTAGATCTCATATAATTACTTATCTTAATAAACACATTCTTTATGGATATTATATATTTTTCACATATTTTATAGATCCATCTATTATTTGACTAAAAGGTAGCTTCCAGAAATGTCTTCAGTTTCAAGTGAAATGGTTACCTTAGGGTAATAGACTCAGGGCTTCCTCCAGTTTTGTTCAGACTGGTAAGTAAGATTCTTTTTGTTTTTTTAATTTGAGTTTTGTCCCAAATTTTTTTATCTGTTATATATGGGACCTTCTACTGTGGTCTTGGTCAGGGTGGTCAGTATGAGTAAACAGGCACCATGTAGTTCTACTTATTTTAAATAAAGCTGTAGATCATGTGGGCCGTTACTAATTCAGACTTATTGCTTCCTTGAGTTTTCAGTTTTCTTCATTCTCCTTTGCTGCAGATGGGAAGATACCATTAGTTGTTTCTGAGATGGCCTCTTTGAAGTTTTAAGACCCAAGACAATCACCAGGCTAAGATGTAAAGCATTATTTTAATGAACTGTGTGTTGTCAGTCGGTCTAGGTGACACATGGTCCTTAGCCTTCAAGTTCAGTAAGTTCAGTCCCTTTAAGCAGTTTCTATAACTGTGCCCCCATGTTTACATATATGTATGTATGGATGGATCTGACTCAACGGCACTTGGCTTGGCTATATGTACATATGTATATGTATGTGTATATATGTACTAACTATATACACGTAACATGTACAAATTTACATGTAGAAATATCCACAGCCATTACCTATATATGTATGCTGATGTACTTCCTGACCTATTTAGCATACATGTTTGCCTATGTATCTACTCATTAAATATTGTTATTATGGGTTTTGCAGGATTATCTATATTACAGCATTTACCATATTTCCCTTGATTCTTGGGTACCTCTCAGGGTCTTTCTTTGCCTTATTCTTGATGTTCTGACTGTTTTCATACTCTGTATTGTTTTTCCTTTCCCACAGTTAACACTTGTGTACTATCTAGTTAGTGATCATTCCTTCTTCCCGTTCTCTTTTTGCTCTTGTGAATGATGCTAGAATAAGTATGGATGTTTGTATGTCTGTGTCACAACTCTTATTTCTCTAGGATATATACCTAGGAGCGGGATTGCTGGATCATATGTGTTTCTGTTTCTAGCTTTTTAAGTACATGTCATACCATTTCAATAGTGGTTGTACTATTTTACAGTTCAACCAATAGTGTATGAGAATTCCAGTCTCCCCACAGCCTCACCAGTATTTCATTTTCTGATTTTTTGTTTTGTTTTGGTTTAAATTGAAGTTTTTGTTTGTTTGTTTAAATCAGGTCATTATTGCTGGGGTGAGGTGGTATCTTAATGTACTTTTGATTTGCATCTCTTTAATAGCTAATGACCATGGGCATCTTTTTATGTATGTTTTAGTTTTTCAGTGCTGCTTTAACAGAAATACCACAAGTGGGTGACTTTAAAAAGAGAAATTTAATTTGTCACAGTGCTACCTCAAAGGGAAGGCTTCTTCAGCTGGCAATGGAAAAGGTCCTTTTTGTCAATCTTCCCCTGGACTGGAAGCTTCTGAGGTGCAGGGACACTGGTCTTTTCCAAAGGACACACTTAGCCACCCCAAGCCACAATACAACCGCATATATTAAGTCCTGCCCCACCAACTCATTGCAGCCCATCTACCCTCATTAACATCACAGAAGCAGGCTTTGCAATAAAAAGGACATCATAAAATACCAGAAGTCATGGTCTGCCAGATTGCTACACAGATTTTTTTGGGAACACAACTCAATTCTTGACAATGTGTTTATTAGTGGCATAAATGTCTTCTTTGGTGGTCTGTTCTTGTATGTAGCCTATTTTTTAATAGAATTGTTTGTCTTTTCGTTGGTGGGAGTTGAAGTTTTCTTTAGAGATTTTTTTTTTAGAGACAGGATCTTTACCAGACATTATTACCAAAAATTTTTTCCTAATCTGTAAATTCTGTTTTCACTCTTTTGGTAAAGTTTTTGGGTGAGCATGATTACCTAATTTTTAAGGGGCCCTAATTATCTAATTTGTATTCTGCTGTTTGTGAATTATTAGTTATGTTTTATAGTCTACTTATACCATAATTTAGGGCACCTAGGTTGTTCGACTTGGCCAGGTTGGTCATTATATTTTCTTCCATGAACTTTATAGTCTTAGGTTTTACAATGAGGTTTCCGATCCATTTTGAGTTAGGTGTTTTGTTTTGTTTTGGTATGAGGTGTAGTTCCTGTTGCATATTTTTTGTGAAAGAACATCCAGTTTTGCCAGCACCAAGTGTTAAAGCTACTATGTTATTCACTTAATGGACTTAGACCTTTTGCTCAAAGATTAGCTGTTCATGTTGTTATTCTTGTGTGCCATCAAAAATTTTTTGACTTATAGTGACTATAGCCAAGCCAAGTGCCATCGCCATGAGTCGGATAGTGACTATACGACAAATGAAAAACTGTCCTGTAAAGTTCCCAAGGAGCACCTGCTGGATTCAAGCCACTGAACTTCTGTTTAGCAGCCTGAGCTCTTAACTACTTTTATCACCAGGGCTCTTGTGGCTCATTTGGTTGCCCTTAGATGGCTGGATTTATTTCTGTGTTCTCAATCCTGTTCCACTGGTCTGTGTGTCAGTCGTTGTATCAGCACCAGGCTATTTAGGTAAGTGTGACTGTTTCCTAGGTTCTAAAATCGGGACCTGTGAGGCCTCCTACTTTGTTCTTCTTTAATAATGTTTTACTTATCCGTGACCTCTTTCTTTTCCATATAAAGTTGGTGTTTAGGTTTTACATGTTGTGACAAAATATTGTCAGAATATGGATCAGGGTTGGATTATACCTACAGATTTATTTGGGTAGTACTGACAATTTCAAAATATTAAGTCTTATTGTCCGTGAGTCTGGTATATCTTTCCATTTATGTAAGTCTCTTTGGTTTCTTGCAGTAGTGTTTTATAGTTTAGATAAGTCTTTTATGGCCTTAGATTTGCTACTTATATTTTATTTAGAAAGGGGGGTTATTGTAAATGGCATTGTTATCTCACCTCCTTTTTGTACTTTGTTAGTGTAGAGGAATCCAACTGATTTTTGTGTTTTGATCTTGTACCCCACCACATTACTGAATGCTTCTATTAGTTCCAGTAGCTTTCTTGTGGAATCTCTGGAATTTCCTATGTATGGTATCATATTGTCTGCAAATAGGGATAGTTTTACTTCTTCCTTACCAAATTAGATGTTCTTTATTTCCCCTTCTTGCCTTATTGCTCTATCAAGGACTTACAGTACAATATTGAATAAGAGTGGTGATAAAGGGCATCTATGTACTCAAGGGGAATGTTTTCAGTCTCTGTTGAGAATAATTTTGGTTTCTGGTTTTATATATATGCCCTTAATTATGTTGAGGAATGTCCCTTCCATTCCTATTTTGCTGAGAGCTTTTAATAGGAAAGAGATTTTATCTAATACATTTTCGATATCAATTAAGATGATCATATCATTCTTTTGTTTTGTTTTGTTTTATTTTAATTATGTGTTGGATTACATGGATTGATGTTCTAGTGTTGAACAGTCTTTGCATCTTGCTGTCGTTGAGTCAATTCTGACTCACAGCGACCCTGTGGGACAGAATAGAACTGGCCCATAGAATTTCCAAGGTGCATCTGGTATAATGTCACCCATCTCATTTCTTATGTTGGTTATTTGTGTCTTCTCATTGCTTTACTTTGTCAGTTCGGTGAGTGGTTTGTCTATATTATTGATCCTTTCAAAAATCCACTTCTAGTCTTTGATTCTTTCCATTGGTTTTCTCTTTTGTTGCACTTGTTTCTGACCAAATTTTTAACATTTATTTTTTTCTGGTGACTGTGTCCTTCTTTTGCTGCTCTTACTCTATTTGTTTAAGTTGTAGAGTTAAGTATTGATCTGGGTCCTTTATTTTCTGATGATTGAATTTTTGCTATGGATTATTCAAGTACTGCTTTTGCTGTGTCCCGTCATTTTGGTACGATGTGTCCTTATCTTTATTTAATTGTAAGAATTTTTTATTCTTAAATTTAAAACAGCCTTCTACTTGTGTATATTGCTTTGCCTTCCTGTCCATATGGAAGTTTTCTAACTATATCATTTATTTTCCCTTGTTGTTGTGCAGTTGTTGTCATTTACAGATTGACATCTCTGGTGCTGTTTTTAGTCTTCTAGCTTTATTTTACTTTTAGAATTCTTAATCTGAATTGTTATCTGACCAGTGATATCATGTGTCTTAATCTCAGGTTGATATCTGATGTTGTTAGTTCTCTAGTCAAAGAATTCCCTTTGACATTTATTTTAAGGGTGATCTTTTTTTTTTTTTTTTTAACGAATTCCCTTAATTCATGTTTCTTTAGAAATGCCTTAATTGTTCCATCATATTTGGGAGACATTTTTGCTGGATATGCAATACTTTGTTGGTGATTTTTTTTTTTTTAATTTCAGGGTTTAATATATGTCATTCCATTGCCTTCCTGCCCACATGATTTCTGCCAAGAAATCACAGCTTACTCTTATTTGGTCCCCTAAGGAAACCCTGGTAGTGTAGTGGTTAAGTGCCATGGCTGCTAACTGAAAAGTCAGCAGTTCAAATCCAGCAGGTGTTCCTTGGAAACTATGTGGGCAGTTTTACTCTATCTGTAGGGTTGCTATGGGTTGGAGTGAACTCATTTGCGGTGGTTTTTTGGTTTAGTGTAGGTAACATTTCATTTTCCCAAGTTTTAATATGATGTCTTGCTAATTTTCTTTTGAGATTTATCCAGCATGGAGTTCAATGAGCTTCTTGGAAGGATAGCTTCTCATCATTCATGCCATTGGGGATGTTTTCTGCAAGAAAAAAAGTCAAAGAGAAGAGTTTTTATTTTTATTTATTTATTTATTTTTTTTTTGGTCTCATCTTTTGAAATTCTGGTCATGCATGAATTATTTCTAAAAATTAAAAAAAAATGTAATTTCTCGTTTTTTCCCCTGTTCTTCTTTTCCTGATTCTACTCAAAAAAGTGTCAAGGAATTTGTCTCCTATTCCAGTGATTCTGTCTTCCATTGCTTCAGTTTTACTCATAGTCCTTTAATGGGTTTTTGTTTTGTTTTAAGCCTTCTATTGAACTGCGCCAAGTGCCGTCGAGTCGGATCCGACTAGCCACTTCTAAACTTTCATTATTAACCTCTATTTCTAATTGTTGTTTTGTATGGTTTCTAATTGTCTATTTTGTCATTTTGTTCTTGTATTGTTTTCCTGAATTCTAGAATTTTCTGTGTTTTTTTCCTCAATGTTTTACTTGGTGGCTTTCTTGATCTCTTGAAGAATCCTATCAATGTCTTTAATTTTGTATCAGGTAATTCTATTACCATTTCTTTTTTGTGAAACTTTTGTGACCCTTTATTTTGGACATTGAGCCATCTTTACTTCTTTATTTGATTTGGTATTGCTGTGGTTTATGAGGCATTAAGATATTATTAATATTATTGATTTCTTTTACTTATTTTTAGTTTTTAATTTGTCCTGATTTTGTTGTTTGGTTGGTTTTTCTATATCTGGATGGATGGTGTAGGCATGCTACACTGGTCACTAGTACAGCAGCAGAGTGAGTGGAGCAGAAGCTGACAGTGTGCACACAAGTCTGTTCATCTGTTGTCCAAGACATCTGGAGTCAGACTGGGTGTTCACTGTCATTAGTCCAGCGGTACAGGAGCAGGAGATGTTACTTAACAAGTGGCCAAAGTGGCAGTTGTTGTGGGTGTGACTAGATGAGCAGAGAATGGGAGCAATTCCTCTCCCACTTTCTAGATCAGTGGACCAAGGTGAGTGGTGTGCATGCAGGCATTATGGGAACATGCTCTCCACTGCTCTCTGAGTCTGTGGGCAGGAATGTGTGACAAGAACTCCCTACTGCTTACTGTGTGGGGTGGATGAAGGACTAGGGGTACACTGGATTGTGCTCTCTACCTAGCCAGGTTGGAGAGGTGGTTCACAGGCTTGTGGGAGCAGAGTAGCCACCACTTACTGGGCCAAATGGGGAGGTGGTTGGCAGGCATGCATATGGGAGTGCAGTTGTAGCCTCTCATCAGATCAGAGGTTGAGTGATAGGTAGATTAGTGTACAGGAGCATACTTGCTGCTTCCTGCTGGTTCAGGGAGGGAGGTAGTAGGCAGATGAGGGTTCAGTAGGGCACAACCACTACCCTTTACCTAGTCAGGTGGGTGGGTGATAGATATGCACATGAAAACAGAAATGCAGCCTCTTACCATGTCTGGGGATTTGAGAGGTAAGCAGGCAAGTGTGTAGGAGCATAGACACCACTACTTACCACGTCACGGAGTGTGTGGTGGGGCAGTAGACTTGCAGGGATTGCCTCCTACCAACTATGAGAAGAAAGCACTGGGGTCCAGTGGGGTTCAGAACCTTCTGTTAATATTGTATGGATCTATTGCTTTCCATATGTCATACATCTTAATTGTCAGAAATTGCCATTCATCAGTAAAACTGACTCAGAGTCCTAACTCCCTCCCTACCCTGTGAATGCCAAGATTCCTGGAATTTTATCCTCCTTCCTGTGCTTTCTCCTCTTAGATCCAGATCATAATACACTCACCTTGCTTCCCAGGTGTGGTGTCTACACAGTTTCTGTGTCTCATATTGGGAATACCCTGAAGTTTCCTTTCTGTGTACTTCTCCCAGAGCTGCTACTGGCTTTGTCAGAAGATTGCCATGCTGAAGTGGGACTTGGTAGAGTACCTCTGCTGTGTATCATTCCAAGTGCACTGAATTCTTTTAATGTTTCCTCCAGTCAGTGTTTGATTCCATTCTTTATCCTTCCATTGGTGGTCTGGGTTTCAAGATTGTCATCTACATCTGTTTTACTTGGTTTCTAGTGTACACCAACACTCAAAAGACTCAGGGTTTGTTTTTTTTTTTTTTTTTTTTTTTTTGCTTTCTCATTCTTTAAAGTAAACTTTGTATTTTAAGAATTGTAGATTCACATATAGCAGTAACAAATAGTACAGAGAGATGCAGTGTATACTTTAATTAATTTCGTCCAGTGGTATCATCAGTTACTATAGTGCAGCATAACAACCAGGGTATTGACATTAATGCCTTTAAGAATCATGATATTTCCATGTCCACAATCATCCCTATGTTTCCCTTTTATAGTGACACTGACCTTCCTCCTGTCCCTATTCCTTCCTTTACTTCCGATAACCATTATTCTGTTCTCCATTTCTAGAATTCTATCATTTTGAGAATGTTCCATATGATGAAATCATATAGTATGTAACTTTCTGATACTATTTTTGGTACTCAGCACAGTTCTCTGGAGATTTATTCACATTGTTACATGTGACACTTCTTTCTTCTTGTTGATGGGTAATATTCCATGGTATGGATCCACTACAGTTTATTTAAACATTCAGCCATTTAAAAACATCTGGATTGTTGCCAGTTTTTGCTTACGAATAAAGCTGCTATAAGTACTTATGGACAGATTTTCATGGGAATATAAGTTGCCATTTTTCAGTGATAAATGTCAAGGAGTCCGATTGTTGGGATTTATTGTAATTATATGCTTCATTTTATTTTTATCTTTTTAAACAAATTTTATTGTGATTAAGAACAATTTGGGGGGGGGTGCAGGGCCAGTATGGTTGACCAGACACATGTCTGCTCAATACCCTCTGAGAACTAAGACCTGGAATGATGCTTGGAAAGGGAAGAAACTCTGGATAAGCAAAGCACTTACTGAAGAAGAATAACACAATGGGATGCCTACCACTACCCGACCTTAGAACTTATTACACTACTGCATTAGCTAAAGCAGCCTGGTACTCGTACAAAAAGACACATATGGTTCAATGGAAGAGAGCTGAGAACCCAGAGATGCCACCATCCTCATATGAACAGTTGGCATTCAACAAAGACCTTAAGATTGTAAATTGGAGTGAAAACAAGTCTCTTTAACAAATGGTGCTGGCAAAATCAGATATCCATCTGTAAAAATTGAAACAAGACCCATATCTCACACCTTACACAAAGCTAACTTGAAAATGGATCAAAGACTTAAATATCAAGCCTAAAATGATAACAGTCATGCAAGAAAAAATAGGGTGAACAATAGAAGTTCTAATACACAGCTTAGACAGACTTCAAAATCTGACAAAGCACAGTCAACAGAAGAGAAAATAGATAAATGGAAACTACTAAGAATCAAACACTTTCGCTTATCCAAAGACTTTACCAAAAGAGTTTAAAGATGACCTACAGAATGGGAAAAAAATATTTAGCAACTATGTGTTAGACCGAAATCTGATCTCCATAATCTACAAGGTACTGCAAAATATGAATTAGAAAAAGGTAAATAGCCCAATCAAGTGATTGGCAAAGGAGATGGACAGATGTTTCACTGAAGAGGACATCCAGGAGCCAAAAGACATATGCAGAAATGCTGACAATCATTATCTATCAGAAATCCAAATCAAAATTACAGTGACACACAAATGTTTATTGCAGCACAGTCCACAACAGCAAAAAGATGGAATTAACCCAGATGCCTAACAACAGATGAATGGATGAACAAACTATGGTATGCATATTCAACGGAACACTATGCAATGGTAAAGAATAATGGTGGTTTTAGGAAGCATCTCAAAACCTGATATCATTTGGAGGACATTATGTTGAGTGAAATCAGTCAACAGCACAAGGACAAATATTGTATTAGTCCTATACTATAAGGACTTAAAAACAGACTCACGTACAAAAGAAGACTCTTTGATGGCTACAAGGGAGGGGACAGAAGGAGGGAGGTTATCCATCAGACAGTTGATACAACTTTGGTTGGGTGGAAGCAGTGACAGCACACATTAGATAGAAGATTGACTTAACTGGACTTCAACATAAAGGCTTGGCTCTAATCTTAACCCAATATTGCAAAGATAGAGTAGCAGGTGTGCAGGTCCTAGGGCCATGCTCTCAGGGGACATCAAAGCCTATTGGCATAACTAGCGTATTGCTAAGAGAGTCTTCTGCACCACCTATTGGTGAGTGGCATCTGGGGTCTTAAAATCTAACAAGGTTCCATCTGAGGGACACAAAAAGGTCCCAACTCAGCTTGACTAGAGATCACCAAGAACAACAAAGACATGAGGGAAAAAGAGCCTAGAAGACAGAAGGACACATGTGAATGGGTGACTGTATCAACATGTGACCAGAAGAACCAGATGGTGTCTGACCACCACCAAAGTCAACTGTGATGGTGCACACAATATCGAGTCCCAGTGGCAACATGAGAAAAAGATGAGTGCACCTCAGGAACTCCACTAAAAGACTGAAACTGATGGTCCGAAGACTTGGGGGTTCCCCTAGGAGCATGGCCCCTAGACTTGTTGCTGCCCCTGACCAGAAATCATCACTGAAGTCAACTCTTTGGACAGAAATGACTGGACTCTGGGACACAGTGTGACCATATGGTGTGTGCACTTTATGGTTCTATGCATCTATAGGATGTTGTCCTACTGGCCTCTTACTGGAGAGGAGGGGAAAGGGAAGAGAGGAGGGGACAGGAGATTGTTAAGAGGATGTGATACATATATAATGGAAAGCAGGAGTGTGCTGTCACTGGACAAGGAGAGCAGAAGGATTTGCAGATAGGTGGGTATGCAAATTTAAGTTACATTATATACTTTCACTCAATCACAGTAGAAAAAGAAAATCTACAATGAGATACCATCTCGACCCAAGGTTAGCCATAATCCAAAAAACACAAAACAACAAATGCTGGAGAGTTTGTAGAGAGATAGGAATAAGATATGTGATAAAAATGAAGACTTTTTGTTCAATTTACCCAATCTTCTCCTTTTCCTATGGGAAGAGAAACAGTGTTCCTGATAAATTATTTATAACTACTAGAACTACAATAGACATATTTGACAAATTATAGAGGCTTTAATTCTCTTTCAAATGTTTTTACTTTTAATGTGGCACTGTGGAGTCTATTTGGGAATGTATTTAAATGGAGAAAACATTATTTTATATAAATCAAACCTATATTAGATGTGCAGTACCTGCACTGTCTAAGGTGTCCATTGAGTTCCAGAAAAAAAATGGAAACAAAAGGTGAAAATTCTAAGGAGACAACATTTCCTGCTCAATGCATATATAAAAAATATGATTAAACCAAGTGTCTCAGTCTTCCAAATGAGGTTATCTGTCCGATATCCATTTACAGCTTCTGCATAAAGATGAAATATAATGCAGTCATAAAATATAATATAGGCCATCTTGTAGTAAAAGGAGTAACCATTTTATTTTCATGCCTAAGAATGTGATATATTAAAAATGTATTTCTTATCAAAGATTACTTATAAAGAATGGATTAATAATCTGAATTCCATATATATGGAATATATATATATATGGGTATATATATATATGGATATATATATACACACTGGATTCTTACATAACCCATTGCCATCCAGTCAATTCCAATTCACAGCATTTCTGTAGGACAGAGTAGAATTGCCTGCATAGGGTTTCCAAAGAGTGGTTTGTGGCTTTGCTCTGCCAGTCTTTTGGTTAGCAGCCATAGCTATTAACTACTTACACCACCAGGGCTCTGGATTCTTATGTGGTGCAGGAAAAAACTAATGGAATAACTCAAAAGCAAGAGGCAATCATGAAAGGCAGCAGTGGAGTAGTGGTGGCAGTGGTGGCACTGATGATTGCTATAGATATATTTTAGGGGAACACTAGGTAATATGAAAGAGTACTGCTCCTCATGCTTCGTTCTCACCCCTCTCTCCATTTTTCTAGCCAAACAAGAATCATAGCTCCGTAAAACCCACTGCCATCAAATTGATTCCAACTCATGGAAACTCTATAGAACAGAGTAGAACTGTTCCATAGTGTTTCCAAGGAGCACCTGGTGGATTTGAAGTGCCAACCTTTTTGTTAGCAGACGTAGCAGTTAACCACTACCCCACCATGGCTTCCGGTAAACCCAGCAAAAACAAAAGATTTAGAGTGATGTTGAAATAGAGATCAATGTTCCTTTTACCCTCTTTAGAGCCAATTCTTACTATAAAATCTCATTGCTACAGAGTCAATTCTGACTTACAGTGACCCTATAAGACAGAGTAGAGCTGCCACATAGAGTTTCCAAGGAGCACCTGGTATATTTAAACTGCCCACCTTTTAGTAGCAGCTGTAGCACTTAACCAGTATGCCACAAGGTTTTCCATTCTTATTATAGAGTGTCATTAGTACCAAGTATTTTTCTGACAGGTTATTTATAGAAGTTCACAAATTTCAGTATGGAAGCCTTATATATCATCTCAATCAACATTCTAATTCCCAAATCCAGAAAGACATAAAGTCATATGGTAAGTTAGCAACAGTATCACTTGTATTCTTTTGACTCCTTTTGGCAAGATCATTTTATTTGACAAGTGAAGAGTTTTAGGAGACACATTTAATAGAGTTACGAAGAAATAGGGACCCGTAGTGGTGCAGTGGTTAAGCACTTATTTACCAGCTGGAAGATCAGCTGTTCAAACCTACCAGCAGCTACATGGGAGAAAGATGTGGTAATCTGCTTCTGTAAAGAGTACAGACTAGGGAACCCTGGGGATTGTTTCTACTCTGTCCAATAAGGTTGCTATGACTCAGAATTGACTTAAAGCACACAGCAATAGCAACATGCAGTGGGAAGTAGGCACACACCTAGTCCTGGTGAATGACAGTAAAGCCAGCCAGATTATAGGCAGGATAGCTTTTCCAGCCTAGCATATTTTGATTCTCACTGACTCATTTATACAGAACTTGCTAAAGAAGCACGAAGCTTTGGCTATTGACTTTGCTGTCCATGAGACCCGAGTGGAGCAGGTGTGTGCTCAAGGAGAAGACATCCTGAATAAGGTGAGGCAATCCAGAGATTCCAGGTCAAACTCTTTTCAAAAAGGATTGACCCAATTTAATTGATCTCTGTTATGCTGCCTTTTTTTCCCCTCAGCAAATAATTATCTTTTCTGTTGCTTTTTTTTCCTAGATTTGTTTTTCTCTTCAGTTCTTATGCATATACCTTTCAACTTTCCTGAAATCCTTTTGATACTCTTACACTACTATGAAGAATAAGGTGTTTATAAAAATCTGGTTTTGGTCACAAGGTACTGTAGGAGTATGAAGAAATTTCTTTGTAAACCTGTAAGGAAGAGGACTACATTGAAATCTCTTTGAAACTGAAGATTCACTCTTCTGGTTTTATAAAGCCTCATTGGTCTAAGTGCTATACAGAGATGACTCCATATGTTTTAAAGGCCTATACCAATGAAGAAGGTTATAATTACATGACAGACATGATAATACTTTTCAGTTGCTGGAACAAAAATGACCATCTGAGATACAGATGGATAACAGAATAATTATACTAGACAGAAGAGGGTAATTGTGTATTGGGGATGAGGGATTTATAATGACACTAAAGAAATCCAAACTTCTAGTCCTGAATACTAATCAGCATATCTGCTTCTCTTCTTCTCTCTTCAACTATGGTATTTCAGGAGGAAAGTCAGCACAAGGAGAAGATTTCTGCCAAGATACAGTCTCTTAAAGAAAAGACCCCTCTTCTAGCTAAGGCAATAGCTGTTTGGAAGTTGCAGCTGGAGAATGATTATGCCTTTCAGCAGTTTAACTGGAATGCCAATGTGGTAGAGTCCTGGATAGGTATGGTGTGTGGGTTTCAGAAATGCCGATAAATCCCATTTGTAGAATAATATCTGAGAGTTCTCTCTTTTACATGGGGAAAGGTAGTGCTTCCTGAATCATGCTCTCCGGTTCTCTCCAGACGCAATTACAATCACATGTTTACAAGCACACACACACAAAAAAACATGCTGATAGGGTAACTAAGGACTGTGACTGCACAGGATGGAATTGGAGAAACTGGTGATTTCACGTGTGATGTGCAGATAGGTAGGGTCAGATAAAATCATTCTAAAAATAAACTTGATTTGACTATAATTTATGGATCATCTGGAATTTCCCTTTGTTCTATGAAATTCTCATTTGTGTTGTCCTTACCTCTATTTCCCAGCTCATCCTGTGTAAACCTAGGGAAACAATCCTTGAGCTCTACTGCTCTCAGATTTCAGTGGAGCACCCACATTGATAGTCATGAGACTGCAGAGAGCAAATATTCTTTTTCTTGTTACTAGGGCTGGTTCACACCAACTATATTTCTACTTTTATTATTTCTTTTTCCTTTTAGCTGAGAAGGAAGCAGGCCTGAAGACCAATGGTAGTAGAGTGGATCTCTCGGCCTTCCATGCTCTCCTGACACAGCAGGTGAGAGCAGGACTGCCTTGTAGAGAGATACTAGTGAGGCCTAAACTCAGTCTTCTAGGAGTATTTAACTTATGAATTTTGTGATTTCTTTAAAAATTGTCTTTAAGATCTGTAACATGTTGTCCTTTTTCATTCTTAATATTGTTAAATCGGTAATTTCTTCTCTCACTTCTTATTGTTTACCTTCTTATCTTCTCCTCTCTCCTTCTATGTCTTCTTTTTCCTATGTTACCTTTCAAACATCTAACTTTTGTGCTTACATCCCATATATTATAGTTCTCCTCAAGGGGATAGTCTCATATAAGCCACTCTGTTAAAACAGTAAGTGGAACTCCCTGAATTTTGTAATTTGGGTATCAACGTTTCTGCAGAAAGTTTATTTAGATGTTTGGTAACCATAGGAGAGCTTTTGCTAGTTTGTATGTTTCTGGGATCCCTAGAAGTGTACTACAACTAATTACAAAACAAAATGTAATATGTAATATAAGAGAGCTTAAGAGAGAACATGTGCTAGCCAAGCCAAGTGCCATCGAGTCGGATCCGATCATGTGCTATAGGAAAGTCTTTAATTTTCACTGAAAAATTTTGGAATATAATATCATGACCCTATCTTCCCTTAGCATTAGATTTACATCTAGCCTACCATCTAAACATAATACATACATCATGCATACACCTGGAATTCAACTGTAATTCCAACCCAAACCTTCACTGAGACCTCTAAGTCATATTTCCATTTTCTTACTCACCACCCTAACACTTGCTTAACCCTTAATTTGTTTATTACCAATAACTGGCAGAACCCAGGCATGAATAACACTTTTGAACTGCAGTGTTCCTCCTTCACAACTTCTTTGTCTGTCTTTGTCAGGACGCTCTAGATGCTAGTCTGCAGAACTTCCAGCAAGAGAGGCTGCCTGAAATTACTCACCTGAAGGACCAGCTGGTGGCAGCTGAGCACAGCCAGACCAAGGCCATTGAGGAGCGCCATGCTGCACTGATGAAGCGCTGGGAACGGCTGCTGGAAGCCTCTGCAGCCCATAGAGAGAAGCTACTAAAGCAACAGCTACCCCTACAGGAGGTAAAGAGAAAGTGATCAGGTCTCTGTTAACTGTATATTAGCTGTGGACCCCAGAAAAAGAAACTAACAACTCTAGTTGGATAATTTATAGAGATTTGAGTACAATAAGAGTGACCGGGAAGACATTCTTGGCAATTAAGAAGTAGGCCACTTTTTAATTTGTTTTGATTGATCAACCAGTTCTTCAGCTGATTAGAGATGGAAGCCAAGTGCATGTAGTGGAAGAGGTAGGTGGGTGGAGCAAGAGGATGGAGAATCGTTGTATATGGTAGAACTCAAACTGGTGAGCAGGAGACATGGTTGTCTTTGTGCTTTTCTCTAACTCAGGTAAAAGGTACATGGATAAGCATTCGTGAAACTTCTATGTTCATCTTGTGTTAACTTGTCCTAGCTAGGGGAGTCTGTACATGCTGCTTAACACGTATGAAACTTCATTTCCTCACTTACGAAATGACAATATTACCATTCTTGTTTGCCTTTCTGTATTATTATTATTAAAAGGTACAATGGATTTTAAAATGCAGTTTAAACCACTAAAATCTATACAGACATATATGATTGAAATGTTCTTTCCAGTGTTGGTAACTAAAGTATTAGGTGTTAATTATGAATAATATAAATAAGGAAAGAAAATCAGAATAATTAGTAAAATTACAGAAATTAGTGAAATTACAACAACAAAAATCAGACCTGGCAACAAATTATCACAGGGTAAAAAGGGGAATTAAGGAACAAGCACACATATAAAAATCAAAATGAGTCTAGACCCTTACTTAATTTCTACTTTATCAAAGACATAAGACCTACAGAATAAACAGTAAGTGAAAAACTTAAACCAATTAAATACACAACTTTATACACATATAATTCTTCTTAGAAAGTTCTCATTTTTTCTGTTTTGCCTAGCTTTCAAACTGAATAGTTTTTAATTGTATTTTAATTATACAATAATTGTTAAATAGTCAACAAATACTTAAAATTATGAAAATATCATGAAGTACCTTTTAGGTTATTTCCTTCCTGGTTTGGAACCATGTTACTTTGCCTGTATTTCTCTAATTTCTATACTGATTGTTGTAAGGAGTGAGAAATAAAAGCTTAGTACCTTTGCAATCCCACTCCATTTAGATCAATTTTCTCCTCTTTATCCCCCATGTTTAAAACCAAACCAAACTCATTGTCACCGAGTATAGACAACGTCTATTCTATTAGTTCTAAAAGTCTACTAGTAGTAGACTATTAGGTAGAATTGATAGTGACCCTGTAAGACAGGGTAGAACTGCTCCATATGGTTTCCAAGTCCTCATAGAAGAAGCCCTGGTAGTGTACTAGTTAAGAGTTCAGTTGCTAACTGAAAGGTATTTCAAACCCACTAGCAGCTCCACAGGAGAAAGTCGTGGCAGTCAGTTCCATAACAACTGACAGCTTTGGAAGTCTATGAGGTAGTTCTACTCTGTCCTAAAGGGTCACTGTCAATCTGAATCAACTGGACAGCTATGAGTTCTTAATGATTATCGTGCCACCAGGGCCCCTTGCCCACATTTTTCCAAATGCATTGCCATCAAGTCAATTCCATACTTTAAACAAGTTATCTAGAGGGACCAGTCCCCGGAGAAGGACACTCTACTTTCTAAAATAGAGAGGGTCAGCAAAAAAGTGGAAGACTCAATGAGATGATTGATACAGTGGCTACAAAAATGGGTTCAAATACAACAGTAATTGTAAAGATGGTGTAGGACCAGGCAGTGTTGCCTTCTGTTGTACATGGCATTGCTATGAGTCAGAACCAACACTAATACCTGGCAGTGTAATAGTAACAGCACTCTCCAGGTAGGAAGACATTAAAATCTGTAAACGTCAGGAACCATGAAATTTTCAAACTGAAAATAACCTTCACCACCTTTGAAATCTTAGAGCTGAAATAATCTTACAAGTCAATTAACTTCCTCATTTGTAAACAGTGGACAACTGGACCAATTTTCCACAATGAAAAAATACCAGGACCAGGCTGTGTACCTCTGAGTCACGTTTTTGTCCTTTGGACCACCTGCCCCCCACTGATTTTATTTCTTCCCTCTTAGAGCACTGGTCCTGCAAATACATGATGACAGACATTATTTTTATTTTCAGTCTTCTCTTCCATGAAGAGGCTTTACCAGGAAAGATGGCAGTATCTTCTTTTCTCTCTGCAGGCTGAGAATCTCTTCATGGAATTTGCAAACAAAGCTTCAGCTTTCAACAACTGGTGTGAAAATGCAGAGGAGGACCTCTCGGAGTCAGTGCATTGCAACAACCTAAATGAGATTCGGCAGCTAAAGAAGGACCATGAGGCCTTCTTGGCTTCCTTGGTAGAGGCTGAAACCAGATTCAAGGATTTGAAGGAGCTAGACAAGCAAATTAAGGCCTTAAATGTGCCCTCTAGCCCTTATACCTGGTTAACAGTGGAGATACTAGAAAGGATCTGGAAGCGCCTATTGGATGTCATCAAGGTAACTTGTGGACACAGCACAGATTTGGATATACTGAGAGTGATCTCTTAATTTATTATCCATGTTTGTGGACTTTTGAAATAGAATGGGGCAATATTAATACACTGGGGAACCCCGAAACCGCTGAACCATCAGTTGAGGTCGTTTAGTGGAGATCTCAGGAGGATGAGACATGTATGGAGCAGAGAGGAATAATGTGCTGTCACCGGACAGGGAGAGCAGTGGAAGTTGCATATAGGTGGGCATGTAAATTTTTACGGGAATGTACATTTTAACTCAGTTATATTAAATAAAAATAATAATAATAATAATTACACTGGGACATCAGGTATAATCCAGAAGTATCCAAGAAAAATTGAGAAATGCTCCATAGTTTGAACAGTCTCATACATCTGTGTGTTGAAGACTGATTCGGGGATAGCATTAGCTCCAGGATGTGGCTCGAGTATTTGGTTACGAAATAGTTTTCAGATGACTATTCATATGAAATGTGTATATGTGTATATTATATATAATATGCTTATAGATATAATAAATGTATATAAATATATAAATGTTATACATATGTATGTCTATATATACGTATGTATATCACATATATTTAATCCAAGGCAATCGTTCACTATTTTATAATCTCTCTGGGTGACACATATGATTAAGTTCTTGACTACCAGCCCAAATACTATCAGTTCAAACTCACTCAGAGGTACTTTAGAAGACAAGCCTGGTGATTTACCTCCAAAAGGTCACAGCCTCGAGAACCTCATGGTTCAGTTCTACTCTATACATACAGGGTTTTGCCATGAGTAAGAACTGATTTAACGGTTACTAACAAGAATTTCCTATTTTATTTGCACCTCAAAAGTGACTATTTATGTCTTTATTTTTTATTTTTATCCATGTATGATGTGTTCACAGTTGAAACTATGGTAAATAAGGAAAGCTTTAACAAGCATAGACATCATAATATCACTATCTGTCTCAATTATCTAGTGCTGTTTTAACAGAAATATCACAAATGATTGGCTTTAACAAACAGAATTTTATTTTCTCACAGTTTAGGAGGCTAGAATTCCTAATTCAGATGCCTGCTCTAGAAGAAAGCTCTCTCTCTCTCTGTCAGCCCAGGAAAAGCCTTTGTTCTTTGGTTCCTTGGTGATCTTTATGTGGTATGGCACTATTTTTACCCATCTCTGCTTGCTTCTCTGCTTACTTAATCTTACTCTTTTATATCTCAAAGAAGACTCACTTAAAACACATTTTACACTGCCAAGTCTGCCAAGTGCCATCGAGTCGGATCCAACTCATGGCGACCCTAACACTTCCTTATTGACACAACAAAGGAAATCCATTCTTAAATGGGATTGTAACCAGAGGTATAGGGGTTAGGTTTTATAACACAAATTTTTGGAGACACAATTAAATCCTAACACTGTCTTTAGATGGCAACTCTTTTTTACCCCCCCTTTAAGTTTGTTCTCATGTTCACTCAAGTTTTACCCACAAAAGAGGTCAAATTTGCCTTTATGAGTGAGGTATTGTTACTAGCGAGCAGTGCTGTTGAGTCGGATCCATTACTAATCTTGACCTTAGAGCCTCCTTCAAGAATTTATGAGAACTAATGTGGGCTTTGTCACATTTTGAATGTGGGAAGAGGTGGGCTGTAAGAAATAGCAGTACAAAGTACCTGCCTCTGGAAGACAAGTTAAATACAGAAGACAGTATTTCAGCTGATCCTAGGAACCATCTGTTTTACTGCAAAGGGTAACTTTGAATGGAGTTCTTCTGTCTGTGGCTTGCTGTTTTAGGAACGGGAACAGGATCTGCAAAAGGAGGAAAAAAGACAAGTGGATAATTTTGAGATGTGCCAGGCATTTGAACAGAATGCCGGTGACTTTCTGCAGTGGATCATGGAGACCAGGTATGCTGTGCTACTCCCCAGCCCATTATCCATATGTTGCATGTACGTGTGTTTCTGAGCACATGTCTAGGGATGAAGAGAAACTTCTATAGCATTCACGCAGTCCTAAAATTACTATATGCTGTGTCTGCTGTACAATTGGAATTGACTGCTTTCTAAATCAATCCTTACCAAAATTACGAAACAGAAATTTCAATCTGCTATCCATTGTCTTCTCTTCCGTATTTTCTCTTGAATACTGTTGACTTTCTTCCTGTAATTATAATATAAAACTATTAGCAGTCATTTATGTTTGCATGCCTCTTTGTACTTTACAAAGTACTTCCACATCCATTACCTCACTCAGCTTTCAGAACAACCTTGAAAAGTGAGCAGAGCAGATTTTACTGGCTCTTTTTCCAAGTAGGGAAAGATGCTCAAATAGATAAATTGACTTGTTAAGGTCATATAAGCATTTATTGGCACAACCAGAAGTAGAGCCTGCTTTGAATACCTTATATGAAGCTATTAGGTTTTCTACCTACTAAAACTGTAATGAGAATCAAGGGAGGTAATACATGCTAATTGCTTTTACTAAATACAAAGTGTTCTACATGTGAAGATAACATTTGTCACATCTTCTGGAGGTAAGTGACCTAGAAAAGAAGAGACATAACAAGAGTAATGCATTAGAATAAATGAACAGAATTGAGACATTTTGTTGGAGTTGGGGGGTAAGCAGGAGATATCCCACTTGTGGAGTTTTGAGGGCTCAAGTGGTGATTTAAAAATCCATGGTATCTGCTATTCCTGGAAACCCTGCTATCAGAGTGGTTAAATGCTACATCTGCTAACCAAAAGTTGGTAGTTCAAATCAGTCAGTGCTCCTTGGAAACTCTATTGTACAATTCTACCCTGACCTATAGGGTCACTATGAGTCAGAACTGACTCGCCGGCAGTGGATTGGTCTACTGCTTCTGTATACATACCAACAGGAGTATGTCCGACCATAAACAAAGGGAAGTCCTGTGTCACAGCTAAAAAAAATACAACAGAAGGCAGAGGAAGCACAGCTCATCTTTCTTTGTCACTGGCCTTGATCCTACTGTCACAGGGTCCCCTGCAGTGTTGGCCCAGCAAGGACATGTTCCAAGGTGACTGCTGTGCTCTTTACCCTGAAACAAGGAGCTTCACAGAAGGCTCTGAGCTTCTCCAAGTGGGAAAAACTTTGGAAAGAGTGGATGGGATAGGTTCAAGTTGTGTGACTCAAAGGATTGAGAACCTTTCATAAATCTATGGCAATAAGACCACTAATGTAATCCATGCTAACATAGTTTTCTTTTTCTCTCTTCTGATTCCTGTTTTGGACCTCCATGACCAGGGATTATTTTCTGGATGGGTCAGTATTTTATGTTATCATGTCTGTTTTGCTGTATCTTATTCTGGAGGAATTTGTCAGGGAGGACATTGCGCCAAGACACCTTTATCCCATCACATTCTGTAGTACCTAAATAAAAATATGAGATGAGACAGAGAAACATAACATACCATTCTGGCTATACTCCCCACAAGACACAGGATTATCAATACTAGGTCCAGGCTATGTTTGAGGATAAGAACTAGGAGAGAACTTTGGAAGCTTTCTCTTGAGTAGAGAATGAGAAGGCATGCCTAGTTCCCTTCTCTTCAATCTGACAAGTTTGCTAATAGACAGAAGGTTTGAGACTGTCTTAGTTACTTAGGGTGCCATAATACAATACCACACAGCCTTTGGTTTTAGAGAACCAAGATTTATTTTCTCATGGTTCTGGAGCTAGAACCCCAAATCAAGTTACTGGCTATGTCAATCTCTTCTGAGCTTTGAGAGATAAGCTGTTCCATGCCTCTCTCCTCTCTCCTCTCTCTCACGAGGCTGCAAGCAATCTCTGGCATTTCTAGTCTGCCTATATAAATATTTATCTTCTTTTATTATCATACAGCCTTTGTCTTCTTCCTGTATGTATTCTCTATGTCTGTCCCTCCATGTCTATTCTTCCCTTTTATAAGACATCCCTTAGAAGACATTAGGACATTAAGATATTAGAACCCACCTTTATCAAGTATAGCTTAGCTTAACTAACAATGTCTTCAAAGAAAGTCCCTATTTCCCACACAAAATCACATTTGCAGGTTCTGAGGTTAGGGCTTCAACATATCTTTTTGTAGGACACAATTCAGTCTATAACAGAGGCTATGAAAATTCACATGAATTTATAACTAGACAGAAGTAGAAGCAGAGAAGTGTAGGTGTTTTGTGTTGTTATGTCTACATGAAACATTTACATCTGATATTATGAGTAACGTTTCTTTGATTCTTCACTAGATCTTTGCTTAAAGAAACAGGAACTCTGGAATCCCAATTGGAAGCAAATAAAGTAAGTGATATTTGTTAATTAGCTGAAGATGTTGCCGGAATTACAAAGAATGCAAGAAAAACAACTCAGAAACAGCTCTCTTGATACTGTTAGGTAAACTCTATGGTTGAAAGTCAAGTGTTTAAGATTCTGGCCAGGACTCTGCCACCACTTCTTGGATATGGACCTCAGTTTACTTATATCTCTGAGCTTTAATTTGTGATTACATTGTTGGGTTACAAGAGGGATTAAATAGGGGAACACAGGCAAAAGTTCCTAGCCTATGACATGGAACACTGATAAATTTCTGTTATGATTTAATGTGTTGAATATCAGAACATCTTTTGATAATTAGGTGAAGCAGTATGGTAAATAGTGTGTCTCAACCGAATTTCTATGATCATCTCATTAGGATAAAAATTTAATCTCCTGTATATACATGATAAACTAAAAACAGGATGAAGTTTTGTCACATAAAGATGATATTTGGTGGACCACAAGCCATCGTAACATCTAAGAATTTTTTATCTCCCTCCTCCTTTAACCAGATCACCTCTTGAGGACAATTCCCCACTGAGAAAACACGGGCCACATGAAGAAATTTGACATATAATATCCCTGGGTGATGGAGATCTGGGTTGTGGATGTCTGCCTATTCTGATGCACAAAGCCCAGAAATGAACAATGGGCCTTATTCCTGTTATTCCTAATAGACCTAATAGACCTTGAATGAATATCCAAATATGTTAAATAGCTTCAGTCAAGCCTTTAAAACATTTGTCAGATTTCCAGATTTTGGAACATGCATTTCTTCCATATTCAAAATATTAAGTGGGCCTGAGAGTTTCTCCATAATCAACAACACAGATCACTGGAACGTGATGATGACACACGGATCCTAACAATTCTGCTTTTCTTTATTTGCAGTATATAACTATCAAGACTTAGGTTTATGTAGTTGCAAAATTCCAGATTTCTTAGATGCCATTTCATCTAAGCCCTGTTTTATAAATGACAACTATAGAGGTAAAGAAGTTTTGCTAATAGTGCATTTTCACTGAGGATGGAAGGATCTCTGAAAAGAACTGAAATGAAGTAATTAGGGGAAATTCCAATCATCAGGCTCCTTCTTCCGTCTTACACCTGGTTTTGAAGTTGATACCATGGCTGACTGTCTCTCTCCTTCCTCTGTTCTTATCCAGAGGAAGCAGAAAGAGATACAAGCCAAGAAGCGCCAGCTAGCCATGATTGTGGAACTGGGTGAGAATATGGAGAAAGCACTGATTCTTGACATGAAATATAGCACCGTTGGACTGGCGCAGCAGTGGGACCAGCTCAACCAGCTGGGCATGAGGATGCAACACAACCTGGAACAACAGATCCAAGCCAGGTACTGACAGCTGGGGATGGTCGAGGATCGGTATTGGATGTTAGGAACTTAACGCCTAGGGGCTCTGAGATGGATGTGCTCTTTAAGTGCAGCCACAGGTAACAAGTAAGTGAATGAAAATGGCCATATTCCAATACAACTTTATCTATGGCTAGTAGAACTTGAATTTCATATAATTCTCATTTTTCACAAAATGTTGCTTTGTGACTATTTTCAGTCCTTTAAAAATGTGAAAACCATTCTTAGCTCACAGGCTGTACAAATACAGATGATGGGCTAGATTCTGCCAAACACTGATCTTCCATAACATCCACTAAAGTTACTTTCTCTTTCATATGTCATGTTTTCTGCCAGTCTTCTACATTTTGTATTATAAACTAATATATATTTTTTTCTTTCAGGGATACAATAGGTGTGAGTGAGGAGCGGCTAAAGGAGTTTAGCAGAATCTTTAAGTGAGTAAAATTTATGGTAGATTTCACTGTATATTTTCCAGACATTTCATAATGAGTTTCCAAATAAGCAGTATTCTTCTCCCTCAGTGAGACCTAATAGGCTTGAGTGAATGTCAGATACATTAATTAGCTTTAACCATGGCTTTTAGTATAAGATTTCTGGATTTTAGAAAATGTCTTTCTTCCACATTCAAAGTGTTATGCTTTCCCTTCCCCCTCAGCCCCCAGCTATTATACTAGAAGCACACAAACACAAGTTGGCCCTCTGTTCAGTCTCTGGTAACCTTGTAAAACATTAAAAAAAAGAAAAAAGAGACACAGCTTGTCCAAGAAGAACTGCTTCTTTCTGTTACTATTTTGTTCTCTATTGATATTGATGCATTGTTTTTCTTCTTTAGACACGTTGATGAAAATTCGACAGGTCGCTTGACTTACAAGGAGTTCCGGGCCTGTCTAAGAGGACTCAATTACTTCTTGCCTATGGTGGAGGAGGATGAACCTGAACCCATATTTCAGAAAATTTTGGATGATATTGATCCAGGGAGGTAGGAGTATGACCAAGGGCTAGACTATGGCAGTCACTGGGGTTTGGAGAGACAAGTATAGATATTAAAACTGGTCCAAACATCATAAAACAAACTTATTTTTATTAAGAACACACACACACATACAAATTGGTTGCTGTTGAGTAAAACTTGACTCACATAGACTACCATAACTGAGTCAGGAAGTCCTTGGTGCCCTTTGAGAATTAGTTTAGAAATCAGTGGTCCTAACTCCAACTCAGGCATCAGTTCTGCATTTTGCTCAATCTATGGTTTGTGTTTGTTTTATGAATTTTAGCTGGTTCTGAAGAGTGAAGTTGAGAGAATTCCTTTATTTATGTAAGGTTCTATTAGAAACATGCATGATTCAGAGGCCAGAATTCGAGGGTGGGTGTTGATATGTTTGTCAGAGTGAGATGGGGACACGGAGGATTCGAGTTACTGTTAGGGAGTAATGCTTTCTTATAATAAGGAATGGAGAAGCCCAGAAATTATTTAAAGTACTGAAGGTAAATTCCAAAGCTCTATGAAAATAATTAGGCTGACTGACTCATATTAAAATAAAGCCTAGGGCTTAAGAAGCAAGCAGCATTTATTTCAGGCTCTAAAGGTGAAAAGGGGGGTCAAAATTAAGAACATGGACTCAGTGCTCAGCTAGAAGAGGCCCTTGGAGAATCTAGTCCCCCTCTTTCTCTGAGATACTGAGTGAGATGAAGAAAGGGGTCTGTTTTCCTCTCTTGAGTCTTGAAAGGACAGAACTCCTGATCTATTTCTCCCACAGAAAGGGCTATATCTCATTGGAGGAATACACTTCATTTCTAATTGACAAGGAGTCAGAGTACATCAAGTCCAGTGATGAAATAGAGAGTGCCTTCCGTGCTCTGGCAGAAGGAAAGAACTATATTACCAAAGAGGACATGAAACAGGTTGGATTTCGGTTGTTTCTATTCTAATTATACTGTTGTCACAGTCTGGATTATGGTATTTCAGGACTGGATGCTTGCTGTATAACCTCATTTTATTTATTTACTTATTTTCTGTACAAGATAAAATTTTGTTTGGTCCCCACTTCTGTTGTCTTGGCCTAGCCCTAAAACCTACAGTAGTTGTCTGTTGACTATTGAACTTAACCCAAAATCTTCAACTCAGTTTTTAAGGCTACTTCTTATCCTGTCTTATTTAATAAGCTGAATTTAGAAAAAGGAATAGTGAGGTCAAAGTCAGACTGGACTCTTCAGGAAGGAGCTGAGTCCAAGTGTTGAGTTGGTCTTCTCCATCAGAAACTTAGGGAGAGAAGTGAGTGATAGAACCAAGCTGATTTTTCCTTCCAAATTCTTTCCACTCCCTGAATTTAAGGGATTTGGGTGAGCCCAAGCGACTAACTTTCTTTGAATCTCTATAACTGTAGTATGCACCTCTCTTCTTTCTATGCTTTTCAGGCCCTAAATGCAGAACAAATGTCATTCTGTACCGCCCACATGCAGCAATATGTGGACCCACAGGGTCGAAGCCACCGTGCCGGCTACGATTATGTTGGCTTCATCAATTCCTACTTTGGCAACTGATAAACATTTCCTCAGGGATCACACAGAAAAATACTCGTGTGGTATAAAGTATTGGGGATGAAAGGGAAACGCAAGTCAAAACGGAAGGAAGATGGTGGTCTCAAAGCGTGTGTGTGTGTGTGTGTGTGTGTGTGTGTGTGTGTGTGTGTGTAGTGTCTGTGCGTGCAAATGCGTGCGTGCGAGCATGCGCGTGTGTGCGCGTGCTCATTACATTTATAGAAGCGCTAAAAATTTCAAACTTAGGAAACATAAGGGGTTCAAGGAGTTGGAGGACCAGAGGCTCTGGGCTTATTTTGTATGCAACTAGTCATTGTTGAAGAGTGACAAGTCTTTATTTTGTTATTTGTTATGTCCTACTCTGTTTTGTTTTGTTTTTTCTTGCTCACATAATAAAGTATTTCTTTTTATTTATTGATTTATTGTTGTTGTTTAGAATGTACACAGCAGAACCTACACCAGTTCAATAATTTCTACATTTACAATTTGCTGACACTGATTCTTCGAATTATGAAACTATTTTCACCCTCCTTTTATGAGTTGTTCTTCCTTTACATAAACTCACCAGTCCCTAAATTTTCTATCCAATCTTTGGAGCTTTTGTTGTCAATTTGATCTCATATACATAGACCTTAAAAGAACACAATGCTGAAGGCAGACATGCTTTACACTTAAGCTAAATTATTCTTTGGTTTTAAGACTTCTGGAGATATTTTCAGCTTAAAGTTTATAGGTTATCTCAGTGTAATAATTTCAGAGGTTCATTCAGACATCATGACTCCAGAAAATCTGAACTCCATTAGATTTGAAATTCTGTCTGTCCAGCATTTGCCCCTTTTTGCTCAGAACATTTCTACAGAATTTTTGATCAAACCATTCAGTAATGGTAATCAGACACCATCCAGCTGTTCTGGTGTGATGGCAAAGAGGCAATTGTTCATGGAAGCAATTAGCCACATAATCATTTTCTTTTTCTATTTCTGATCCTCCTCCTTCCTCTGTTGCTCCAGGTAAATACAGACTAATTCTTTCCTTTTTTATATAGTATTCTTTGTTTTCATTGTAATGAAAATATACACATCAAAACATTTGCCAATTCAGTAATTTCTACACATATAATTCAATGACATTGATTACATTCTTCATGTTATACAACCATTATCACTGTCTTTTCCATATTGCTCCCCCAGAAAAGCATAAACTCAGTGAACTTTAAGCAAAAGCTTACCTTTCCTCCACTCTCCCACCTGCAGTAACCACTAATAATTTTCAGTTTCTATATACATATTTGCTTATTTCATATAAGTGAGTTCGTACATTATTTGACCTTTTGTGAGTTATTTCACTCAGCGTGTTGCTTTCAAGGTTCATCCACAGTGTGGTCTACATCAAGACTTCATTTCTCTTCATGGCTGAGTAATATTTGTATTTGTAAACCACATTTTGTTCATCCATTCATCTGTTAATGACCATTTCAGTTGTCTTCACCTTTAGCCAATGAAGAAAGTGCTGCAATGAACATGAGTGTACAGGTTTCTGTACAAAATATGTTTCCTGAGAATATGGATTTTGTCTAAAAATATATCCCTTTGAAATAAATTCTCCTCTCTCAAATCATGACCTACTTCTAATTCATTGATGAATCATGTGAATCCTGCCTTTGAAAAATCTCTTGTATTTGTCATTTTCTTCAGTTTCTATCACTGCTATCCAAGTTTAGGCCTGCCTTTCTTTTGTACTACAGTAATGGATTTCCCACTGATCTCCTAGCTTCTGGTATCTTTCTGCTGAAATCTATCACCTACTCCACTGCAGGACAAGTTTTACTAAATCATTTCTCAGATGCCACTCTATTCTCCACTCAAAGGTTTTCTGTGTCCTATCTCCCACTTCCAAAAGTATCAAGCCTAAAATAAAGTATTAAGACCACTGCCTATATCCAACAAAATATTCTTAACCCAATCAACTTTTTTCCATCATTGAGGGGATATTTCCATTCCCTCTGGACAAAATTAGCCACACCCTGAAATAAACCTACGCTGTCTTACTGCCAAATCTTTAGTTACGTTGTTTTCTCAGAGTGTCCTTTCTCCTCACTCGTCACATTCATCCTTTAGGGACGAGTTCAGCACTACTTCTGACGTGAAGCCTTTTATGATCCTACACATAGATCAGCATGTTCCTCTGAAATCCAGTATCACTGTGCTTACAATTAACCAGTTACTGCCTAGTAAACTCTAACTCATAGATTCCTTATGTGGTTGCCAATGGCTCATTTTTAGGCCATAGATCCTCAAACATTTCTTCTGAGGTATCCTTGTATTGACTCAAACCTCACACCTTTGATTAGCAGTGGAGCGTATTAACTAGTTGAAGCACCAAGGACTCTATTTTTTCTTAGCACATGCCAATAGATGTCACTACTGTTTACTGGAATATTACTAAAACTCTGTTATTATACAAAGATCATACAAGAATGCTCTTGTTTAGTCAGTAACATGAAACTATGCAGTTATAACCATCTTATAAATGAAGACTTTGGAGCAGAGAAAGGTTAATGAACTTACCAGGATCATATATCCAGAAGGTTCCAGAACAGAGCCCTGATTTAAGTTCCTGCGTGGTGTTTTAGGAGTTAATTACATGTTCATTTTTCTAAGAATGTCTGGCTTCATGCAGCCTACATTGTAGGCAGGGAGAGAAAAGCAGAATGGGTAGTCCTGTCACAGACTTAAAGGGACAGTATCCTTGTTGGAAAGTGACTCAGGTGAGGAGGATCCTTGATACTCAAGATTATGTGGCCACCAGAGAATAGCACCATATACCATGGAAACTAGGAAATAAACGTATTTCCTGAAATAGAATCTGCCCTGCTAAGAGAACTAATTAAAAGGTAGAGAACAAAATAACAGTGAGCCAAAGGCAGACAGGAGAGAGGATATTACATTTAAAAAAAAAAAAAAAAAAAAAAACCCACTCTCCTTCCTCCAGCCAGAGATCAGCAGGAAAATATCTAGAACCATAAAGTGCATTCAATATATGGTCACTCTGCATCACCAAGTCCAATCCATTCGTGTCCAAAGAGTGGAACTTTGTTATGATTTATGGGCAAGGAAAGCATATAGGTGGACATGTAAATTTATATGGGAATGTACATTTTTACTCAGTCATAATAAAATAAAAAAAAAAAACAGTAGGAGTGAAAGAATATCCTGCTTTTTTAATTGAGCAAGACATTCAAACTGATTTGTCAAACTGATATTCACTGACTTTCTGATTTTAGAAGAATCTTATAGTTCATGTAATTTGGCAATTGTTTTAGAAATTTGCTGTAATATTCCCGTTATGGTTCCTGTCAGCCCCGCGTGAACCCAATCATTCCAAACTTGCTACATTTTATTCAAATTATTTAGAAAATATCTCAGTGAACTGAGTTTCAGTTACTAGGATGGCACCTGAGATTGAAAGTGAAAATTCACAGACAGAATTCAGTATGAGCTGAGCTTGGAATGCAGAGCAAGAGTCTAGGCATCCCATGGGAAAAGTCAGGAGGCAGGATGGAAATCTTCAGGTGCTTTGAGGTGGGACAGCTCTGGTTTAGGACTCTAAATACCTGGCCCAAGGCATGGGTTTCTGTCCTATGCCTAGTCTACTCAGAGGAGACTGTCTCATCAAGCTTCCCTTCATCCTTTACCCAATAATCTTCCTTGGAAAACATTTTTCAGAGCTGTCTTCACAGCGCGATTTCTCAGACTATAAACCAGGGGATTGAGAAGAGGAGTCACCACAGTGTAGGTGACAGCAATAAGCTGATCCCGCTCGAGAGAGTAGCTAGATTTGGGCCTCAAATACATGAAGGAGGCACAGCCATAGTGAATAATGACCACTGTGAGATGGGAGGCACAAGTGGAGAATGCTTTTTTCCTCCCCTGGGCAGAGGGGATCTTCAGGATGGCTGCCAGGATGTAGGCATAAGAGACAGTGATGAAGGAGAAGGAGACCAGGAGGACCAGCAGGCTGAGGACGAAGACCCCTAGCTCACTTAGGCCTGTATTCCCACAGGCCAAGCTCAACACTGGGGGTGTATCACAAAAAAAGTGCTCGATCTCGTGAGAGCTGCAGAATTGGAGGTGGAAAATGACCAGCGTCATCCCCAGCCCAAAGAAGTACCCAGTCAGGAAGGAGGTACCAACCAGCTGGGCACAGAGAGTAGGATGCATCTGGCTAGCATAGTTCAGTGGAGCACAGATTGCCACATATCTGTCAAAGCCCATGACAGCCAGAAGGAAGCAGTTTGTACAAGCCCATGAAGCAGAGAAAAACATCTGGGCGGCACAGCCTACGTAGGAGATGGCCTGGTCACCCACAATGAGGCCAGAAAGCATTCGAGGGATGATGCCCAAAGTGTAGCAAGCCTCAGAGAAAGATAGATAAGAAAGGAAGAGGTACATGGGAGTGTGCAGATGGCTGTCCAGCCTAATGACTATGATAATACAGACATTGCTGGTCAGAGTGATGACATACAGTGAGAGGAACACAGCAAACAGCAGGAGGTGAAACTCCCGAAAGCTGGAGAAACCTAGGAAGACAAAGTCCCTCCAGAAAGTTACATTAGTCTGTCCCATTCTGAGTGATACCCTGATGGAACTGTCAATTCTTTCCATGTTGTTGACAGATGCCTACCTTCTTCAGAAGGCAGGATGAAGAGAATTCTTTCTTCTCTGTGCCTACTGTAGCTTGGAAAGGAAGCTATAATTTAAATTGCAACCCAACGTGAAATGGTTGTTACGTTAGACACACCTATCCATTCTCACACGCATAGATGTTCATAAGCATATGTACAAATACATGATTATAATATTCTTATGTATCATTTTTACACAAACACATAAACACATGTATGTAGACACATACAGAATTACATACTCCATATACAATATTTCCATATAAATATGCACACTGCATGCATTAGAACCACATTTTGCGCATTTATCATTAATGAACATATATGTAAATGTATCAGGCATGCATACACGTTACAGTGAGTATATATTTGGATAACACATGGCAACATACGCACCACAAATATGTTCTTCATACACACAATGCCACATACATATTTTCTGTAAGAACCTGGAATGGTAGGTCTCAAGGGATATTATTTTATAGATCAGGTAGCAAATGTCAGGAGGAGTGAAGTAACATGCCTAAAGTCACACAGAACCTGGACTAGAGTACAATTTTCTGTAATGTTAATCAAACATATGTCCCACATACTACTGTCCTCAGACACTGAGAAGCACTATCAGGATACAGAATAACAATCACCTTTCTGGATAATAGTACCCTGTGTTTACACAACTTCTTCCCATCTCATAATCCACTTCATTCTTTCAAAACTGCTTGGGAAGAAGGCAGGTACTTTTTACATATGATGAGTACTTTGGAAGGATAAGAATTCAGAGCTGGTTGAACAGGGAGTATCTCTCAGCCATCAAAAGCAGCTGCCTCCAAAAGAGCTTATGTGAACCAGGGCATGGAGGAGTTTAGGCAAAGGAGATTTCTCCACTCACCTAACTGGGCTCACACCGGGAGGACAAGTTTTATTTCTAGGTAGACTGCAGTAGACCTCTGCCTAGCAAGCCTGCAAGTGGCAGAAAGGACCGGAGGGTCATCTCAGGGACTGCTTTCTGACAAAGAGCCACATTCCAAATGACAGCAAGAAACCTGTTCCCACACTCCCTCCCTCAGGTGGTGAATTGTATCTGCTGCCATCAAAACAGCTTCTCTCTCTAAGGATTGCCCCACCCCTATGGGTGCAGTTTCAGGAAGTACATCTAATTGTGCATCTTGCGATTACCTAGGAATATCCTTTGGGGGGAAAGAGAAAAGAAAATATGAACAGAGAGATGTTAGACTGATGACTCAAAGAATACTTAGTAAATTATTTAGGTGCTAAATACTTACAGTCACACATTAAGTCACTTTTGAAACTTAACAATAACCTAGTGAAATAGGATTGACAGTTGCATTTCATAGAAGAGAAAATTGACCTAATAGCCTAATGACCAGCCCAAGCTTACAGAACTCAGAGTTTATGCTTCAAACTCCACGCTATAAAGAGTATAACAAAAACCAGGAATTCATCTTTTCCCTACTGTTGTCTCAAGTGCTTAAGGGGACCATTTCCCTTGTGAGTCCAGTTTCAAAGTCCTTCTGAACAATATGTTGATCTCCACAAGTCTCAATTTCTTCCTGTATCCTCATTCCCCATATGTCTACTCTACTTCTTTTAGACATCTCTTTTTAATAGCAACATAACCTGATTTTCATCCTCTCTCTTTCCACAGTGATACAATGTCTACACCCAGCTTTCAAATCCTCTTTCCACTAGTCAGAGTGTCCTGAAGCCTCAAAATGTCTAGAAAGTCTACCTAGGTTAATTTAAGAATAGTTTTATCTGACTCTTTCCTTTCAAAGTGGGTGTTTCTCTAATATGCTGATTATGTGAATACTTGGAGTTGCATGCATTAAGCGGGTTATTCATTTAGTCTTTGCAACACTTAAGTATTTTTATTATTTCTATTACCATGGTCTGCCAGAAGAAAGAACAAATGTATCCTGGAAAAAGCACTGCCAGAATGCTTCTTAGAAGCAAGGGTAGTGAGACTTTGTCTTATATACTTTGAGTATGTTATCAGCAGGGACTGGTCTGTGAGAAAAACATAATGCTTGGTAAAGTAGAGGGTGAGCACCAAAAAGGAAGATCATCAAGGTGATACGGATTGACACAGCAGCTGAAAAAATGGGTTCAAACATGGCAATGATTGTGAGAGGAGGGCACAGAAACAGGTAGTGTTTCGTGCTGTTGTACTTCGTGTCACTATGAGTCGCAACCTACTTTATGACGTCTAACAACGTCTTAGATAAGAAAGCTGAGATATGAAAAAAATAAATAATTTAACACGGATAACACAACAGGTCAACTCAAGAACATACTCCCCTAAGTACCACTCTATAACTAGTATCCAGCACTTGATAAGAGAATACAAAAAAAAGAGGAAAGTAGTGCAGCACTACTACGACAATTGCTTTATAGCTATTTTCCTTGCACTGTTTTTTTGGTGCATATTCTAAGAATTGCAGCATGTGTGCATCTTTAGCTTAATATAATCTACTTAATTTAATACTGAATTAAATCCAGTTGCTGTCCAGCTGATTCTGATGCATAGAAACCCTGTAGGAGAGAGTAGAAGTAGCCCATAGGGTTCCCAAGGCAGCAATGTTTATGGAAGTAGACTGCCACTTCTTTCTCCAGTAAAGGTCTGGTGGGTACAAACTGTCAGATTTTTGGTTAGCAGCCGAGTCCTGTAACCACTGATCCACCGGGTCTCCTTAATACTGTGTTACTTCCTGTAAAATTTATAAATCTGCAATGATTTAGTTCTATTTACCTTTCCCCAATCTCACTTTTTATTATCTATGTATTACCTTCCCCCACCTGTCTGTCAGTTTGTGGTACTGTGGGGAGCTTGCTTTTTGTTGTGATGCTGAACGCTATACCACAAGTATTCAGATGTCAGCAGGGTCACCCGTGGCAGAAAGATTTCAACTGAGCTTCTAGACTAAGAAAGACTAGAAAGAAAGACCCAGCAGTCTCCTTATGAAAATGAATTAGCCAGGAAAAACTTTATGAATAGCAGTGAAACACTGTCTGATACAGGGCCAGAAAATGAGCCATCCAGGTTGGAAATCACTCAAAAGACAAATGGGGAAGAGCAGCCTCATCAAAGCGGAGTCAACTATAATGATGCAGATGGAGTCAAGCTTTAGGGATCTTCATTTGCTGACGTGACACAACTCAAATTGAGAAGAAACAGCTGTAAATATCCATTAATACAGGAATGTGGAATATATGAAGTATGAATCTAGGAAAATTGGAAATCATCAAAAGTGAACTAGAATGCATAAATATTTATATCCTAGGAATTACTGAGCTGAAATGGACTGGCACTGGCCACTTTGAATCAGACAATCATATTGTCTACTATGCCAGAAATGACAACTTAAAAAGAAATGGTGTTGCAATCATTATCAAAAAGAACATTTCAAAACCTAACTTAAAGAAGAACTCTGTCAGTGGCAGGACAATATCTGTATGCCTACAAGGAAGGACTATTAATAAAACTATTATTCAAATTTATGCAGCAACCACCAAAGATGAAAAAAACTGAAGATTTTTACTAGCTTCCACAGTCAAAGTGATTGAATATGAAATCAGGGTACACTGAAAATTACTAGTGATTGGAGTGCAAATTTTGGAAACAAGAAAGATTGATAGCTGGAAAATATGGCCTTGGAAATAGAAATGATGCCAGAGAGCACATGATGGAATTTTGCAAGACAAACAACTTACTTATCACGAATGCCTTTTTTCATCAACATAAGTGACAACTATATACATGGACCTCACCAGACAGAATACACAGGGTTCAAATTAACTGCATTCATAGAGGTGATCAAAAAGCTCAGTATCAGCCCTCAAAACAAGACCAGGTATTGATTGTGGCACAGACCACCAATTGCTAATACGTAAGTTCATATTGCAACCAAAGAAAATCAGAACAAGTCCAAGACAGCCAAAGTACAACCTTGAATATATCCCACCTGAATTTAGAGACCATCTCAAGAATACGTTTGGTGTGTTAAACCCTAATGACTGAAGACCAGATGAGTTGTAGAATGACATCAAAGACATTGTATATGAAGAAAGCAAGAGGTCACTGAAAAGACAGGAAAGAAAGAAAAGACCAAATTGGATGTAAGGAGAGACTCTGAAACTTGTTCTTGAATGTTAAATTTCTAAAGCAAATGGAAGGAATGATAAAGTAAAAGAACTCAACAGAAGATTTCAAAGGGGAGCTTGAGAAGACAAATTATTTTAATGACATGTGCAAGGAGCTAGAAATAGAAAACCAAAAGTAAAGAACACAGTCTGCATTTCTGAAGCTGAAAAAAACTGAAGAAAAGATTTCAAGCCTCGACCTACAATAGTGAAGAGTTCTACAGGGAAAATACTACATGACACAGGAAGCATCAAAAGATGGAATGAATTCAGTCATTATACTAGAAAGAATTGCTTAACATTCGACTATTTCAGCAGGTGACTATGAACAGGAATGGAACTGAAGGAAGAAGTTGAAGCTGCACTGAAGGCAGTAGTGAAAAACAAGTCTCAGGGAATTGATGGAATATCAACTGAGATATTTCAAGAAATGAATGCAGCACTGGAAGTGCTCACTTATCTATGCCAAGAAATTTGGAGGACAGCTACATGAACAACTGACTGCAAGAGATCCATATTTATGCCTATTCCCAAGAAAAATGATCCAGCTGAGTTGGAAATTATCAAACCGTATCATTAATCTCACGTGCAAGTAGAATTTCACTAAAGATTATTGAAAAGTAGCTGCATCAATATATTGACAGGTAACTGTTGAATTCAAGTCAGATTCAGAAGAGGACATGGAACTAGGGATGTCATTGCTGATGTCAAGTGGATCTTGGCTGAAAACACAGAATACCAGAGATATGTTTGCCTTTGTTTCATTGAATATACAAAAGCATTTACTGTGTGGATCATATCAAAGTATGGATAACCTTACCGAGACCGGGAGTTCCAAAACATTTATTTGTGTTCTTGACGAATCTGTATATGGATCAAGAGGCAGTTGTGTGAACAGTACAAGGGGGTGCTGCATGGTTTAAAGTCAGGAAAGTTATTCATCAAGGTAGGTCTTTTCACCATACTCAGTTCAGTTGGTATGCCAAGCAAATAATCGAAAAACCTGGACTACGTGAAGAATGGGGCATCAGGACTGGAGGACAACTTATTAACAACCTGCATCATGCAGGTGAGACAACCTTTCTTACTGAAAGTGAAGAGGACTTGAAACACTGATTAAGATCACAGACTATAGTCTTCAGAATATGGATTACACCTCAACCTCAAGAACACAAAAATCCTCACAGCTAGACCAGTAAGCAACATCATGATAAATGGAGAAAGAACTGAGATTGTCAAGGATTTCATTTTACCTGTTTCCACAATCAATGGCCATGGAAGCAGCAGATAAGAATTCAAAAGACATATTACTTTATGAAAATCTACTGTAAAAGACCTCTTTAAAATGCTGAAAAGTAAAAACATCTCCTTGAAGACTAAGGTGCTCCCGACTGAACCCATGAAATTTTCAATCACATCATATGTATGTGACAGCTGGACAATGAATAAGGAAGACAGAAAAAGACTTGTCGCCTTTAAATTGTGATGTTAGAGAAGAATATTGAACATACCATGGACTGACAAAAGAATAAACAGATCTTTTATGGAAGAAGTACAAGAGTGTTCCTTAGAAGCAAGAACGGCATGACTGTCTTACTCTGGACCTCCTCTCAAGAGTGATCAGTTTCTGGAGAAGGATGTCATGCTTGGTAATGTAGAGGGTCCATGAAAAACAGGAAGATTCTTACAGGACAAAGTGAAATGGTCTCGCAGAGTTTCCAAGGCTGGTGGATTTGAACAGCCGATATTTTGGTTAACTCTTCATCTCTGCACACCAGGACTCCATATCTCTGCACATGTATACATATATGTAAAGTTTGCCTACCCCAAATGTAATGGAGATATTATCTATATTTTCTTTTAGCTATCTTATATTTTTAGCTCTTACATTTAGGTCTGTATATCATTTGGATAATTTATATGTACAGAATGAAGTGAAAATTAGGATTTACTGCTTTTTAACTATACTGAATGCCATTGTGCCAGCACCATTAATTGAAAAAACTTTTCTTTCTTTATTAAATTTCACTAGCACCTTTGCTGAAATTTAATTGGCTGTGTGTATAAAGAAAAGTTTCTGCACTGTTTGTCTATTTATTTATCTGTTTACGTACCTTTTGGTCAATATTACATGGTTTTCATTATTGTTCCTTTTTAATAATTTTGAAATCAAGTGTTTAAGTCCTTTAAGTTTTTGTTTGTTCATCTTTACATTCTTATCTATTCTTTAAAATTACTTTGCCAATTTCCAGAGTAACACACATTGGAATTTTGATTGAGTTTGCAGCTAATCTGTGGATCAATTTAAGGAATTCATATGTTTACAATGTTGAGTCTTTTTATTCAGAAACATGATACATAACTTATTTAAGTCTTCTTTAGTTGTCCAATTCGATGGCATTTGGCTGGCTTGGCTGAGTTGTGTCTAATCAGTAATTGTAGTTTTAATTGTAGTGTACTTCTCCCTCTTTGGTGTCTTGGTGGCACAGTGGTTAAGAGTTCAACTGCTAACCAAAAAGTTAACAGTTCCAATTCACCAGCTGCTATTATGAGGCAGTTGTACCCTGTTCTTCGGTTGCTGTGAGTCGGAATCAACAACACAGCCATGAATTCCCTTCTTTGACTAAATTTAAACCTACATTTCTTTGGTTCTTGTTTTTATGCTATTGAAATTGTCATTTTTCCATTTAATATCATTATTTATTACCAAAATATAGAAACAGAACTGATTTTTGTATGTTGAATTTACATTCTGAGACCTTGCTGAACACACCTATTCCTTTTGCAGAATTTTATTTGCTTACTTATTTGAAGATTAGATAAGATTTTGAAGATACTAAGTCATTCAACTGCAAATTAACACAGTGTGAGTTATTTCTTTAAAATCACTGATTTTTATGCTATATCTATCTCTTTCTTGAATCATTGCACTGTTTTAGAACATCTAGGACATGTATACAAGCAGTGAGAGTGGATAGCTTTGTGTTACAGTGAGGTATAAGTTAGCTTTGGGTTCTTCATAGAAATGGAGATTTTCAAGAATTGCCATTTATTTTTACAAATACTTTTTGCCTGCAAATATTGAGATAAGTAGATTTTTTTAAAATACTTTGTAGATGTGGTAAGTTATGGGAATAGATTTTAAGTAGTCTTACTGCATTCTTGATTAAATAATTTTTATCATGAACAGTATTCTTTTACATATACCTAAAAATGTTTGTTAATGTATTGTCAGGGATTTATATATGTGTATATATATACATATATTATTATGATTGAATGAGAATATACCATCCCATATAAATCTGCATACTCATCAGTGAGTGGCTCCCACTGCTCTCCCCGCCTGGTGGCAGTACACTCTTCTCCGTTCTGTACATGTCTTGTCTCCTAGCAATCTCCTATCCCCTCGTCTTCACCCTCTCCCCTGCATCGAGTAAGAGGTTAGCTGGATGATATCCTATCAGTGCGTAGAACCATAAAGTGCACACATGATATTTTTCCCCCTTGACATCAAGTCCAATACATTTCTGCCTGAAAAGTTGACCTGCATTATGATTTACGGACAGGGGCAGCATCAGGGCCAGGGGCCATGCTTTCAGGGGAACCCTGAAGCCCCTGCACCATCAATTCACTAAAAGAGTCTTCTGCACCCCAAATTGGTGAGTGGTGTCTGGGGTCTTAAAAGCTGCTAGGCTGCTATCTGAAGTACACCAAATGGTCCCAACTCAGCAGGCACAGATGATTTCCAAGGATCAAAACAACCTGAGGCAGAGAGAATCCAGAAGACAGGGAGACCCTGTGAGTGGGTGACTACATCGACATGTGGCCAGAAGAACTGGATGGTGCCCGGCCACTACCAGTGATAGCCATGATGGGGCTCACAAAGTTGAGTCTCACAGGCAACACGAAAATAAAAAGGGGTGCACACTGAGATCTCCACTAAAAGGGATTTCTTTTTATTGTTTATTTCTTTATTGTGATTAAGTGAAAGTATACAATCCAAATTAAATTTGCATGCCAGCCTGTCTACAGCTCCTTCTACTCTCCTTATCCTGTGACAGCACACTCCTCCTTTTTGTTCTATATATGTAACACCCTGTCAACAATCTGTTATCCTCTCCTCTCCACCCTTTCCTCTTCTTTCTAGTAACAGGCCAGTAGGACAGTATCATATAGATGTGTAGAAAGATGAAGTACATATACCATATAGCCACATTGTGTACCTGAGTCCAGTCCATTCCCGTCTGAAGAGCTCATTTCAGTAATGATTTCTGGTCAGGAGCAGCAGCAGGTCTAGGTGCCACACTCCCAGGGGAACTCTCAGGAGCCAGACAATCAACTGTGGTCTTTTAATGGAGTTCTTGTGTTTTTCTAGTGTTACCACTGAGAATCAACATTGTGTGCATCATGAGTGTCCTTAGTGGTGGCCAAGCACCATCTGGTTCTTCTGATCACTTACTGATACAGTCACCCATTCACATGGGTCCTTCTGTATCCTGGGCTCTTTCTCCCTCTTGTCTTTGTTGTTGGTGGTCATCTTTTCCAGATGGGACCATTTTGTATACCTCAGATGACAGCTTGCTAGCTTATGAGACCCTAAATGCCACTCAGCAATATGGGACACAGAAGACACTCTTAGCAATAGGCTAGTTATGCCAATCGGTCTTGATGTCCCTTGAGATCTTGGTCCTCAGACCCCACTCCTGCTACTCTCTCCTTACAATATTGGCTTAAGGTTAGAAGAGTTTTCAGTTTATGTTGAATTCCACTTAAACTGTGTGCTGTCACTGCTTTCACCTAAACAAATTTCTATCAACTGTCTAATCTATGACCAGCCCTCTTCCTCCCTCCCCTCCCTTGCAGCCATCAAGAGTCATTTCTTCTTTACCTGAGTCTATTTTTAAGTCGTTGTAGTAGGGGTCTCATACAATATTTGTTCTTGTGCTGCTGACTGATTTCACTCAGCATAATGGCTTCCAGTTGCAACCAGGTTATGAGATGCTTCCTAAAAATCATCATTGTTTTGTATCATTGCATAGTGTTTCATTGAGTATACATACCATAGTATATTTACCCACTCATCTGTTATTGGGCATCTGGGTTGATTCCATCTTTTTGCTGTTGTGGACTCTGCTACAATAAACATTTATGCACATGTATTTGTTGCTGTGATTGCCCTTGATTCTGTAGTTTATATTCTGAGCAGTGGGATTACTGGATCAAATGATGTCTCTATTTCCAACATTTTAAGGAGGGACCAGATTGCTTTCCAAAGAGGTTGTATCATTTTACAACCCCACCAGTAGTGTAGCAGAGTTCCCATCTCTCCACAGACTCTCCATTGTTTGTTGCTTTGTATTTTTTGGATCATGGCCAACCTCGTTGGGGTGAGATGGTATTTCATTGTAGTTTTGCTTTGGATTTCTCTAATAGCTAATGATTACCAGCATTTCCTCCTGTGTCTTCTGGCTACCTGGATGACCTCTTTGATGAAGTGTCTGTTCATCTACTTTGTCCATTGCTTAATTGGGTTATTTACCTTTCTTTTGTTAATATTTTGCAGCACCTTGTGGATGGTGGTCTTTTAACTCTTTTGATAAAGTCTTTAGAAGAACAAAAGTGGTTGATTCTAAGTAGTTCCCATTTGCCACACCCTTGCTGAGGGAGTTCCCCTGGCGTATGGCTTGCACCACCCTTTATACTTTCATCCTATGAGAGACAAAAAGAGAAAAGCAAGCAGAGAATTGGGGACCTCATACTACCAATAAGGCAGCTCTAAGAGCAGAGTATATCTTTTTGACCTCAGGTTCCTATGCCAAGATGCTCTCATTGAATTTGGACTCAACCTACCAGACTGTAATAAATTCTCTGACTGAATGGACTTACAATTCTTAAATGGATTTGTGGCTTAGGGTCGTTGGATCCGACTTGATGGCACTTGGCTTGGCTGGCATGTAATAATAAAATTTCCTTTGTGAAAGCCATCCACTTTGTGGTATTTGTGTTAGAGCAACACTAGCTGACTAAAACATATGTATTTCTTTTTCTAGCTTTTTAAGAAAGGGCCAAATCTGTTTCCAAAGTGGTTTTACCATTTTACACTCCCAGCAGAGAAATACAAGAGTTCTATTTTCTCTACAACTTCTCCACCATCTAATATTTTCTTTCTTTTAGTTTTTTGAGTAATGCCAATCTTGTGGAAGTTAGATGATATATCACTGCATGTGAGTTTAAATTATTTTACTATGCTTTAAGTGACAGTTTGAATTCCAAGTAAATTTGCTTTATAAAATCCCACACTCACACCGCCATGCAACTCTAGCTGCTCTCCCCACCCCGTGACAACACATTCCTACTTTCTCAGTGTGCTTTTGATTTGCATGTCTTGAATGGCTAATGATCACAAGCATTTCCTCATGCACTTGGCAGCCACTTAGTGTCTATTTTGGTGAAGCGCCTATTCATGTCCTTTGCCCATTTTTTTCTTAATTGTGATTGAGTGAATGTAGTATACAATTCAAGTTAAATTTGCCTGCTTGCCTATCTACAATTCCCTTTGTTCTCCTAGCCTGGTGACAGCACACTCTTCCTTTCTGTTCTATGCATGTCGTATCCTGCTAACAGTCTTCTAACCCCTCCTCTGTACCCTCTCCCATCTGTTCTAGTAGGAGTTCCGTAGGACAGCATCCTGTAGATGCATAGAAACATAAAGTGGACACACCATATGGTCTCCTTATGTCCCCAAGTCCAATCCATTCCTGTCCGAAGAGTTGACCTCTGTAGAGAATGATGATCTGGGGCAACAGCAGGTTTCGGGCACATGCTCACAGGAGAAGTCTCAGGCCATTAGAACATCAATTGCAGTCTATTAGTAGATTTCTTGAGGTAAACTCCTCCTTCTTTTGTGTTGCTGGAACCTGACATTGTGTGCCCCATCACAGCTGTCATTGGTGATTGCTGGGCACCATCTGGTTCTTCAGATCACATGTTGATACAGTCATCCATACATGTGAGTCCTTTTATCCTCTGGTCTCTTTTTTGCTTATGTCTTTGTTGTCCTTGGTGATCCTGTTTCAGCTGAGATGTGATCATTTGGTGCACCTCAGTTGGCAGCTTGCTAGCTTTTAAGATCCCAGATACCACTCACCAATATAGGGTGCAGAAGATTTTCTTAGCAATAGGCTAGTTATGCCAATTGACCTCGATGTCCCCTGAGATCATGGTCCCCTGGCTCTCACTTTTCTTAATATATCCTTGCAATATTAGGCTAAGAATAGAAGAGTTTTCAGTTTATGTTGAAGTCCAGTTAAGATGATCTTTCTGGTGTGTCTGCTTTTACCTGACAAATTCTATCTACTATCTAGTCTATAACCAGCCCTCTTCCTTCTCCCTACCCTTCCTTGTAGCCATCAAAGAGTCTTTTCTTCTGTTCATAAGGCTGTTTACAAGTTCTTGTACTATGGGTCTGATACAATATTAGTCCTTGTGGTGCTGACTGATTTCACTTAACATAGTCTCTTCCAGTTGAAACCATGCTATGAGATGCTTCCTAAAATCATCATTGTTCTTTATCATTGCATAGTGTTCCATTGAGTATATGTACCATAGTTAACTTATCCATTCACCTGTTGTTGGGCATCTGGGATGATTCCATCTTTTTACAATTGTGGACTGGGCTGCAATAAACATTCATGTGCATGTATCTGTTGGTGTGACTGCCCATAATTCCAAGCAGTAGGACTACTGGATCAAATGGTATATCTATTTCCAGACTTTTAAGGAAGCACCAAATTGTTTTCCAAAGAGGTTGTACAATTTTGCAGTCCCTCCAGGAGTGTAGGAGAGGTCCAATCTCTCAACAGCCTCTCTAACATTTGTTGTTCTGTGTTTTCAAATGATGGCCAACTTTGTTGGGGTGAAACGGTATCTCACTGTAGATTTGACTTGGATTTCTTTAATAGCTAATGATCATAAGCATTTCCACGTGTGTCTTTTGGCTGCCTGGATGTCTTCTTTGGGGAAGTGCCTGCCCACTTAACCCACTTAACTGGGTTATTTATCTTTTTCTTGTTGATGTTTACAGTACCCTGTACATTTATGGAGATCAACCATTGAGCTGATATATGGTTGCCCCATTTTTTTCCCGTTCTGTGGGTAGTCCTTTAATTCTTTTGATAAAGTCTTTGGATGAGCAGAAGTGTTTGATTCTTAGTAATTCCCGTTGATCTATTTTGTCTTCAATTGATTGTGCTTTGTCTGTCAGATTTTGAAGTCTGTCTAAATTGTGTATTAATCCTTCCATTGTTGATCTTTTTCTTTTTTTGCATAATCTTTATCGTTTTAGGTTTGACACTTAGTTCTTTTATCCAGTTTGATCTGGTTTCTGTGTAAGGAGTGAGATATGGATCTTCTTTCAATTTTTTTAAAACATGGATAACCAATTTTGTCAGCACCATTTGTTAGACTGTTTTTACTGCAGGTTAGAGTCTTAGGACTTTTGTCAAATATCAACTGTTCACAGGAGGATGGTGGCGTCTCTGGGGCCTCAACTCTATTCCATTGGTCTACATGGAATAGTACCAATACCAGACTGTTTTGACTACTGTGGCATTGTAATAGGAACTAAAATCGGGGAGTGAGAGGCTGCCCAGTATGTTCTTTTTCTTCAGTAGAGCTTTGCTTACCTGGGATTTTTTTCCTTTCCAAACAAAGTTAGTGATTCTTTTCTCCATTTCATTAAAAAATGTCACTGGAATTTGAACTGGGATTGCATTGTAAAGGTAGATGCCGTTGGGTAAAAATAGACATTTTCACAATGTTAAGTCTTTCCATCTATGAACAGGGTAGGTGTCTCCATTTATGTAAGTCTGCCATGAGTCGGATCCGACTCGACGGCACTTGGCTTGGCTCTTAGTTTCTAGCAGCAAAGTCTTGTAGTTCTCTTTATATAGGTCTCTTGCTTCTCTAGTTAGACTTATCCCTAGGAACTTTATCTTTTGAGGGGGGACTATAGCAAATGGTATTGATTTGGTGATTTCTTCTTGAATGATTTCTTTGTTGGTATAAAGGAATCCTATTGATTTCATTATGTTTATTTTATAACCTGATACTTTGCTGAACTCTTCTATTGGTTTGAGTAGTTTACTTATGCATTCCTTAGGGTTATCTGCCTATTCAGTCATATCATCTGCAGATTATATCATCTGCAGAGGCTTTTACTTCTTTGCCAGTGTAGATATCCTTTATTTTTCCTTGTTGTCTAATTGTTGTGGCTGAAACCTCTAATACAATGGGTGAGAGTGGACTCCCTTGTCTAGTTCCCTTTCTCAAGGGGAAATTTTTCAGTCTCTCTCCATTCAGGATGATGTAGACAGTTGTCTTTGAGTAGATGCTCCTTGTTGCATTGAGGAATTTCCCTTCTATTCCAATTTTGCTGAGAGTTTTTAGCATGAATGAGTGCTGGGCTTTGTCGAATTCCTTTTCTGCATCAATTGACAAAATCAGGTGATTCTTATCTTTTATGCTATTTATGTGTTTGATCACATTAATTGGATTTTGGATGCTGAACCAGCCTTGTATCTGTGGTATGAATCCAAATTGATTATAATGAATTTTTTTTCATGTTGTTGAATTCTATTGGCAAGGTTTTTGTTGAAAAATTTTGCATCTAAGTTCATAAGTAATACTGGCCTGCAGTTCTCCTTTTTTTGTTGGATCTTTCCTTGGCTTTGGTATCAGGGTTATGCTGGCTTCATGGTGTCAAATTGGGAGTATTCGGTCCTTTTCTATGCTGTAAAATAGTCTCAGTAGTATTGAAATTAACTCTTCTCTAAAAGCTTGGTAAAATTCTGTGGTGAAGCCCTCTGGGCCAGGGCTTTTTTAGTTGGTAGTTTTTTGATGACTTTTTCAATATCTTCCTTTGTGACAGGTTTATTAAGTTGTTCTTCTTCTCCTTGTGATATTGTGGTAGGAGATGTGAATCCAGGAATTTGTCCATTTCCTACAGGTTTTCCAGTCTGTTAGAGTACACTCTTCCACAGTATTCTGTTCTGATACTTTTGATTTCTGATAGCTTTTTTGTGACATCTCCCATCTCATTTCTTATTTGGGTTATTTGTATCCTCTTTTGTTTTTCTTTAGTAAATTTAGCCAACAGTTTATCAAATCTGTTGATCTTTTCAAAAAACCAGCTTTTAATCTTATCAGTTTTTTGAATTGTTCTTCTATTGTCTAATTCATCTAGTTCTGCTCTAATTTTTATGATATGTTTTCTTCTGGTGCCTGAGGGGTTCCTCTGGTGCTCTGTTTCTACTTGTTCAAGTTGTAGTGTTAATTCTTCTTTTTGGGTCATTTCTTCATTCTGGATGTGTGCATTTATAGAGCTAAATTGACCCCTCAGTACTGCTTTGGCTATATCCCACAGGTACTGGTAGAAAGTATTTTCATTCTCGTTTGAATCCATGAATTCCTTTATCTTGTCCTTGATTTTTTCTACAACCCATGGCTTTTGGAGCAAGGTGTTGTTCAGTTTCCATGAGTTCCAATTTGCGTCTATGTTTTTCTCTGCTATTGATTTCAACTTTTGTGGTTTTATGATCTGAGAAGATGCTTTGCAATAATTCAGTGGTTTGGATTTTTTTGAGATTTGCTTTATGTCCTAACCCATGATCTATTCTGGAAAATGTTTCGTGTGCACTGGAGAAGAAGGTGTAGTCATCTGTTGATGGTTAAAAACTTCTGTATATGTTTAGAAGGTCTAGTTGGTTAACTGTTGTGATAAGATCTTCTGTGTCTTTATCGAACTTTTTTCTAGAAGATCTGTCCGCCACTGAAAGTGGAGTGTTGAAGTCTCCCACTGTTATTGTGGAGTGATCTATCTCATTTTTCAATGTAGTCAGTGTTTGTTCGATGTATTTAGATGTTCTGGTATTCGGTGCGTAAATATTTAGTATTGTTAAATCATGCTTGTCTATTGAACCTTTCAGCAATAGATAGTGATCATCCTTGTTCACAATGGTGAATTTTACACTAAAATCTATTTTATTTGAGGTTAGTGTTACCACACCTATTCTTCTTTGTACATTGTTAGCTTGGTACATATTCTTCCATCCTTTAATTTTCAGTTTGTTCATATCTTTACATCTAAGGTGAGTTTCTTGTAAGCAATATATAGGGTCGTGTCTTCAGATCCAAGGTGTCACTGGTTGTGTCCTTACTGGAATGTTCAGTCCATTTACATTCAGTGTAGTTCTTGATAGGTGTGTGTTTAGTGCTGTCATTTTGATGTATTTATTTTGGTGTTGATTTTTCCCTGTTGCTCTTAATACTCTGTTCTAGGTCATTCTTCTTTATGGGTTGATTTCTTATCCTTTTCCGTGTTGGTTTTTTTGTTTTCGGAGACTCCTATGTTACATTTCTTGCTTTGATATGTTCTATCTTTTTTATGCTTTGCAGCTACCCCTTTGATTCCCCCTCTTAATGATCAAAGGTTAAACCCAAATTTAACTTCTATATATCTTATTAACTTTTCCATCTGTAAGGACTACAAGTACTTTAGGACATCCCTCTTTTTAACATAATGGTATTGTAGTTTTCATGATATGATCACTGGATCCCTTCTTTTAATATTATAGGTTTGACTGAGTTTTGTGCCTTCCCTGAGTAGGCTGCTGGATGATGTGCCCTGAATTGCCTCCGTAAATACACAATGGTTTGTTTTTCTAAGCCAAGAGCTTCTTTCAGTATTTTTTGTAGGTTTGGTTTGGTTTTTACAAAGTCTCTTACATTTCGGTTTATCTGCAAATGTCTTAATTTTGCCTTCATATTTGAAAGACAGTTTTGCAGAATATGTATTTCTTGGATGAAAGTTGTTCTCCTTCAAGGCAGTGAATATGTCATCCCACTGCCTCTGTGCCAACATTGTTTCTGTAGAGAAGTCAGACAAAAGTCTACAAGGCTTCCCTCTAAATGTTAGCTTTTCTTTGAGCCTTGCTGTCTTTAAGAGTTTCTGCTTAAGTTTCATTTTGTTAAGCTTGATTATAATATGTCATACTGTCATTTTTTTAGGATGTATTTTTTGTGGAATTCAGTACACATCTTGGATGTCTATGTTCTCTTCTTTCATAATTTCGGGGAAGTTTTCTATTAGCAACTCAACAATGTTCTCTGTGTTTGCAGGTATTCCTCCCTGTGCAGGAACTCCAGTTAATCATAGATTGATTATTCCTCTTGATAAAGTCCCACATGTTTCTTAACGCTTCTTTGTTTTTATTGTTTCTTTTCTCTGATTTCTCCTCATAAATGCTGGTGTCATTAGCTCTAGCTTCAAGTTCAGTGAGTCAAATCTTCAGTTGTTCAATTCTGCTCTTTTGTCTTTGAATTGAATTGTGTAATTCTGTAATTTTGTTATTGATCTGTTGGATTTCAAAATGCTGGTGTTCCATCAATTCAGACAACTTGCTTAAGTTTTCATTTTGCTCTGTTGCATTTTGTATAATGTCTTGGATGGCTCTCTATATAATTCTTTTGTACTCAACCTCCAACAGTTTCAGAAAGTCTTCTTAATACGGGAAATTCTTTGATTCTTTATATTGAGAATTTTCTGGAGCCATGAGTGGACTTTTTATCAAATGTTTGGCTAGGATATGTTGCTTATGAGACATGCAGAGTCTGTTTAGTTTCTCTGATGTTGCCTTAACAGGAGCTAAGGCACAGTTTTGAGAAGGAAGTTGATCATCAGCCACTTCTATGTACTCCAATGACTGGGCCCACTGTAATCTCTGGGGTAGCTGGCTCTGCCTCCTGACTGGCAAAGATACAGCCCTACTTATGGAGTCACTAGTGGGCTGTCAGCTAACCCTATTATGTGGGTCAGTAAAGGCTAGAATAGATGCTTTGGGGCCTCACGGCAGTTATTTCTCTAGGCAGTCTTATTTTAAAAGGTAAAGCTACTTGACCACTTCCAAAATCAGTCAGGCTGTCAGGTGTGGAAAGCCCCTCCTTCCAGCTGATGACGGAGGACCTCATCAGCTGTGATACAGTTGCAGATGCTGTGATATAGTTCAAAGTAGGACAGGCAACTGGTTTGCTCTCATCCCCTTCTGGGCCCCTTCTATAAGGCTATGCAGTGTTAAACACAATTTTTCTGTTGAAAAAGCACTCCCTGGACTGGGATTGCATCTCAGCCTGGGAATTAGCCCCTGCTCAGGCCTCTGGTTGGGTATTTCTGCCTCCCAGTCAAACAAGATGGCATCCAAATCAAGCTGTTCTGCCTCTGCAAAACAGAAGAATCAATGGCAGAGGTCCAAATAGAGAGAGTGGAGGGTCTATGGTGCTCTAAGTTCAGAGTCAGGCTCTCAAAAAGTGGCTATTCCACTCACTGATCACTTTATTACTGCAGCACTGCATACCACTGATTAAGGCCATTGTCTGCCTGCCAGCCAACAAAAAGAAAAAAAGTTAAAACCACCATTTACTTTCAGTCCATGGTAGCTGGGTGATTCAACTAGAGTGAGTTTGGCAAAAGACAAGCAGTTTCCCATTCAATGGCATGTAGTCCAGACTGACAGCCCTACGCCATGTCCTAGGGCTCGCTGGATGTCCAGAAAGCTCCATTCAGTTATCAATCCATGCCATAGTTTTCAAAGGGAATGTGTCTAGTATACCATCTTGACTCCACCCTCTTTTTAACTCCTTTATCTGATTTTTTCTCAAATACACTGATGTTAATTGCTTCATCTTCTGTCTTACTAATTCTGCCTTTCTTTTCCTCAGTGTTGCTCCTTTGACTTTATAATGAGTTGTTCATTTTTGAAATGTTATTATTAATCTTTCAAATTTCTACTTGCCATCTGTCTATGCTTTCTTATAGCCTGTTAAATTCGTCACTATGCTCTGCTGTGCTCTGCCTGATCTCCTTTCTGATCTCCTGAAGAGTTCTAAATCTTAATCTTTTGTATTATACCTCCAATTATTCCAGAAAGTTCTCTTCATCTGAAAACCTTATGGATTCTTTGTTTTTGGACCTTTATGAAGCCACCATGGCTGCCTCTTTAAGTGATTTGATGTTGACATTGTCAACACAACTCGTGTTTATTTAGTTTTACGTTTGCTTACTGTGCTCTAGCTTCTTTAGTTCTTTTCTTTTTGAACTGCCAAAATAAGTTGGTTATGTGAGCTAGTTTAATTATCAGTGCCATTGAATCTCTCACGTCCTGTCACCAGGTGGTTAGAGTTGTTACTAAGCCTTGATGCCCAGGAGTCCTTTTCCTTTTCTTGTAGTATTCAGCTCAGAAGCCCAGGTAGTTGATCACCAAGTGTGTGGGACAGGCTCTTTTCCTTACAATAATAGCTGGGCAGGGTAGTTGGTATAGGCAAAGGTATCTGGCTCCATGTGCTGAGAAAGGCACAGGGCTGACAACTTTCTGAGAGTGTCTTTGAGGAAGACATGTCCACTTTTGTCTGTGCCTAGGCAAAGGAATTGTTTGTGCCCTGAGTTCCTAACTCAGGGGTCTTGGAAGATTAGTCCCTCCCTCCTCAGTGTGATAATTTTTTCCCTTTGCAAGTCTGGGAAAATGCCTTAGGACACATGTTAGGAGTAGTATTTCCAACCCAGGAAATGTCTCAGCCTCTGAAACTGGGCACATTGTGAAGAAGGGAGGTCGAAGCTCTGAGAAAAGGGAGAGACGTTTATCCTGAAGTTAAGATACTCGTGTGGTAGGTTAGATAGAAGCTGCTTGATGATCAAATGCCATTTTTCACTGACTCTGGAGGTGTAAGAGGGCTCTCTGCTGCTGGCTCTTTTCCACTGTGGAAGATGCTTTCCAGAAGCCACTGCTCTGTTCACTACTCTCATTGCTGTTGATCTACTTGCTGGATTCCAATTCCTGCCAGGTCAGGCCTAGCCAATCCTAGATATTTACGGACTTAGTCTACCCTACCTGTTGCTCAGTCTGATTTCTCAGCGTCCTCTTTGATGTTAAGGGCTCCTCAAATGTCATACATAATCTATTTGGTTTTTTTCAGTCTTTGTTGCTAGAGGGTTCATAGGAAGCTTCCAACGGCTCTGTCACCTTAGTCCCATCTCCTCTAAAATACTTTTTTCTTTTAATTAACAATAATAGGGTAGGGGAGATGGAGTCTATTTCCCTTCCTGTTGAACCTGGCTTGTCTTTATGCCTTTATGACTTATTTTGAAGAACAGAATATGGTGGACGAAATGTTGTGCCAGCTCTGGGTCTGCCCATTAAAAGCCTAAAAGCTACGTGCCGTGCAAAGAAGCTGATGCAAGGCTATTCAGTGGTAAGAAACTAGACAAACTGTGTTGAGAGAGAACATGTATATGCAAATGAAGATCCTAGTCACGTGAATAAGGCCATCTTAGATATTCCACCTTCGTCCAGATTGAGAGCTGAATTAAGCCACCAAGAGATGTCATCACACAAAGCAGAAGAACCTCCTAATCAGGTCACATAATTTTGAGAAATAACAAGTTGTTGTTTTGAGCCACTTGGGAGATATATATATATATGTAAACTCAGTGTCGTAGAGTTGATTCTGACTCATAGTGACCCTTTAGGTTAGAGTAGAATTACCCCATAGAGTTTCCAAGGAGTGCCTAGTGGATTTGAACTGTTGATCTTTTGGTTAGCAAATGTAGTACTTAACCACTGTGACACCAGGTTTTCCAAATGTATACACACACACATACACATATACATACACATATGTAAGTATATGTGTATATATACATACACACACATTGAGTGTCACAATAAATACTATTATATTCAATCAAAAATGACTTAAGAAATGCATGAAAATGGTATATTTGCTTCTATATTTACTTATTTGATTGTTCTTTCCTTTGTGACGTCACAAAGCTTCTGTTAACACTTCTTCATGTCTTATGTGAAGTTTTCTTTAGCTATTCTTTAAATTTAGGTCTACAGATGAAGAAAGGTTGTAGTTTTCCTTCTTCTGACATCTTTCTTTTCCTGAATTCCTGAAGAATGATTTTGCTGGGTATAGAATGGTAAGTTAATGATTTCTTTCTCTTCCTTCCCTTTCTCTTCCCTCCCCTTCATTTCCCTTTTCTTCCCCTTCTCTTCCCCTTCTCCTCCCCTCCCTTGTCCACTTACTTCCCCTACACCTCTGTGTCGGCTTCCCTCCATCCCTCCCTCCCACCTTCTTTCCATCCTTCCTTTACTCTATCCTATCAATAATTGAAAAAATTGCTGAAAATTCCCCATGATTTCGGATGAGAAATCCACCGTCATTAAAACTGGTGTGCTTCATTTCCCTGTGATTACTTTGAATATTTTTTCCCTCGCCTTTGGTTTTCAAAAGTTTAATTACAATGTGTCTTGGATTTATTTATTTGGGTTCTATCCTATTGGGGATTCTAACTCTGCTTATTGAATTTGCAAGTTTATATCTTTTACTAAATTTAGGACATTTTGTTCAAATAATTATCTCTCCAAATACCTTTTTCAGACCAATGTTCTTCCTCTTTACCTTTGGTGACGCCAGTAATATAAATGTTCATTCTGTTAGAGTCTCTTCATTCTGTTAGAACCCTCTGTTCACTTCTTTCTCAATCTACTCATTGTTGTTCAGATTGATTAAACTGTATTAAATTGATAAAGGTCACTGATTCTAGCTTCTATTATTTCATCTCTGCTATTGAGTCATTTCTGCAACAATAGTTTTTACTTCTATCTTTTCTTTTTGGTTATTTTTCAATAACTTCTAGTTCTTATTTTTCTATATTTTCTGTTTTTGTATTATTCAAAGGTATTATTAATTTTTTGGAATGAACTTTATAATGAATGTAGCTTATCAAGCTCCAGACAAACTTCTTGCAATATCTGTCCAACCTGGAAGAACATATTCAACTCCGGACACTTCACTCCTATCCCCGTCTAACCCTAGAGGGACTCCTGACTCACAAGACAAGCCCACATCTAAAATTCTCCAGGAAGTACATCCTTGAGTTTGGAACATCTCCACTCCCTCCACAGCCACTCAACCCACTGGAAACTCCTGAAACTTTACTTTCCCTTTTATAGGACTGGTATTTACAGGAGGAATTCATTGATTATTCATGGCAGGAAATCTCTCAGTGGTAGAAACAGGTCCCCCTACCTCTTTATAGTCACCTGCCTCTTCATCACCAACTCCCTTTCTAGCAAGGCCTCCATGGATGTCCCCCCCTCCTACTTAATACCTTTAACCTAAATCATTCTGTCCTGAACCACACTGCTAAATATCACAGAAGCTGGATCTGTTTGTCCATCTCCCCAAGTGGCCCCTAGGGAGACATGGACCCAGTCCCCTGTATACCTGATATAAACTAAAGATAAAGGATCTGCCTTTCTCACCAAAAAAGACCATCTCCTAGGAAATTACCCAACTCCCTTGGCCAGCTGAGCCACACAGCTGTTCCAAACCTTAATTGGAGGCATATGATCCCTCCCCATCACCTCCACCCAAATCTCAGGACCAATATCCCAGAACTTAACTCTCTTAAGATGAGCTCCCTTCTACATGCAACAAATAGATGAAGGGCTAAACCTAGGACACCTAGATTGCAGACACTGCAGCAATACTATCAAAACTACCCCTATCCCACAGGACCCAAAGTCAAAGGGTGGAGTATTCCTTTTCCCCGAAAGTCAATGGCATGTTTCTTCAACTAGCACATTTCTCAGGGCCACCCCAGTTCCAAGGTGCATCATCTGGAATGTGTATTGTCCTGAGTCAAAGTCTCTTTCCCTGGATTAATACCCTCTCCTTTTTCCAACAACCTTCCAAAATAAGCCCTCATTTAGGGGAAACCCTTTCCAGCACCTTTTCAATTTGGAGCACTGAACCATCCACCAGACAAGGGTCATATGATTTTCTCCAACTTTTCTCTATACATGTCAGTGTATGTATCCTAGAAGATGGTCTCTTCTTCTTTTACAGGAGCCAGACATATTCTTCCCTACCCACAAACTGACAAGAACATGCACTCCGATCTGCTTATCCTCAAATACTGATATCACTACCCCTAACCAACCCTTAACTATACCTGTAAAAGCCTCAGTCTGGCCAAAAAGAGCTCCCATCCTTATACCTCTATTGGCTTCCTGGGGGTCACAGTGGTTATTGGTACCAGAATAGAAGGGTCAAGTATTATGCTCTGTTATTTTCACTTCTTCTCACAAGACCTACAAAAGACATATCCAAAGGACTGGTAAGAGTACAAGGTCAAAAAGATTCTCTAGCTGCTGTCACCCTGCAAAGTAGAAGCATCATAGATCTGCTAACCACAGAAAAGGAGGGTACTTGTCTTTTTCTAGGCAAAGAATATTGTTTCCATGTTAACCAATCAGGCCTAGTCTGAGATGCAGCTAAAAAACTCTCAGAGAGAGCAGGCCAATTCCAAAGACAGAGAGGAGGTGACTGGAATATCTGGCTAAATTCACAAAAAATGCCTTACTTGACTTTTTCCATTTATAATATCTCTTATTTTACTCATTTTCGGATGCTTTCTTGATCCAGTCTTATTCAGAGCCATAATAACACTGATCCAACAGTCAGTCCACAACCTTACCCACCAAGTGATTCAGATTCTGCTTCTCCAAGAGACTTGACAGAACTATACCAAAACCTCCCTAAAAACAACCAATGGACCTTGCTTTTTGCTGGTTATCAAGACACAAGTATAGAATGCCAGGAGCTCAGATGGTCCCGCTGACTCTCCATATACCCTACATCAAATCAATGACCCTTATCAACAGGAAGTAGCTAGAAAGAATAACAATGCCACTCTGTCCTTTAACCAAAAGAAGGGAGTTGAGGGAATTCTGTCTCTGGAATTCAAGGAGGTTTAGCACAAGTCTTACACAATGATCACATCCCACCAATAGCTGAAAACAGTCTGGTATACCTCACAGGTACCTCACCATAAAACCATAAACAACTTTTGTGCCAGCCACCCCCTACCTCCTTATCAGAGTCTTTCACTGTTAAACCATTAATCACCTTACCAGAGCTTTCCACTATAAAACCATAAATAACTTTTGTATCAGTCATTCTTACTTCCTCATCAGAATTTAAAAGCTGTAAAAATTTTCTCTACAGGCTATTAGGCAGGTTGAGCTATGTCTTGGTTCAGATACCATTTTCTTTCTGTTCAAATAAACTTCACCCTCACATTGGTGTATCTCTGCCTCTGTTTTGTACCATTCTATTCCTAACACATGTCTTTTAATATTTCTTCTTTTCTAACATAAGAATTAAAACTATAAATTTTCTAAAAAATTCCATAACTGCAGTGCACAAACATCAACAGATGTTGTTTTTATTATTATCCAGCTAGATATATTATCTTCTTTAACCACAAATTATGTAGAAGGAAAGAAAAATAAGTAATAGCCTGGCTTTATACACTGGCCTACCTCCTATACCAATAATTGCTATAGTCCTAATGGTCTAGCTAAGAACCGTTGGCCCTCTAATCAAGAGGAGTTGGTTGAAGGTGTAGTATATTTTAAGCAAAAGTGGAGAAAGTAAAATTATTGAGCAAAAAGTGGAAGAGAAAGTGATAATGATGACTTAAAGTGATCTACTGACTCTATCCACAGATTAAAAATTATGAAACATAGATAAAATTATTTAAAAAAATAATAATGGAAGTAACTGGAAAATGACCATGGAGATCAGAAATTTGAAAAACTGTTGATTTTAAAATAGTTATTTTGTCCCATTAGGAGACATTTTGAGTTGGAGACTTTTGGCCTGGGAGCATTTCCCAACACACTCTACCTCCAACCTCAGCAGGCAGGTAATAGATTTTAGATAAGCAGTAAAATTGGGTTTTTAAGAGGAGAAATGTTATAAACAAAGAGTTACAGAAAAGATGAAATCCCAGATCTGAATATCATCACTGCTACAACAATGACTGATTACAGACAGCACATTGGGGAGAGGGGTGAAAGATGCAAAACAAAGAGAAATATATTCTTGAAAGATGAATGTGCACCATAAAATTGATGATGTTTCTGTGTCTTTGATTATGTTTATTGCAATGCTACAACACATATATATGTGAATACTGATCTGGCACTTTACTGGCCTGAGTTCTCACACATAAGAACTCAGAAATAGCATTTTAAAAGCCCACTGCAGTTGAGTCCAACTCATAGCAACCCTAGAGGTCAGAGTAGAACTGCCACATAGTTTCCAAGGAGCTCCTGGCAGATTTGAACTGCTGACCCTTTGGGTAGCAGATGTAGCCCTTAACAGGAATTGCATAGCAACTGAAAATTTAGGGAGCAATGGGAAGGAAGATTTCAAATGTCTCAAAAAAGGCAGCATATGGAAACACAATTTGAGGAGACACCAACTACTGAAAACTGCAGCTGAGAAATATTTCTTTACTTTTATCCCTGGGGAGCTAACTGTCAACTACAAAAATTAAAGGGCAATAATCAGGAAAATCTATAACAGATTCCTGAGTCACTACAATGTCTTATCTAAAATGTTCAGTTTTAAATCAAAATTTTTAACATATAGAAAAATTAATGAATCTTGATCCTCACATATAAAATATATATACTTGGATTCAGTAGATGAAGTAGTCGCATCAGCTATCACTAATACATTTAAAAAATGAAAAGGAAATACAATATTAAAGAATGAATATGAGGAGTGCCAATTAAGTTCATAAACTCATCTTAGAAAAAGTGCTCATTGATGAATATCAGTGTTGTCACCTTTGAAGTATTCCCTTTGGGAAGCTATACATGGATGCCAGTGCCTAGTAAACTCTTGAAAGCAAATTTGGAACTCTTTCTGGAATGGCCATAAGAGCTGTCATTGAATTACCCTTGATGTCCTGCATGTCACCAAAATGTCTTCCCTTCAATATTTGTTCTTAGGGTGAAGAAAAAAGTCAATGGGGACCAGATCAAGTGAGTAGGAAGGGTGTTCCAATACAGTTATTTATTTACTGGCTAAAAGTTGCCTCATAGACAACTATACAATTAAGTTCGTGAACTTGCCACCGTGCCACTGTATGCAATGGACATTTCAGAAAGAGTTCGAAAATTGCTTTGAAGGGTGGACTAGGCACTGGCATTGGTGGATAGCTTCCTTAGGGGAGTACTGTGAAGGAGATTGTAGTGATATTAAACAATGAGGTATGTAGCACTTAGAGCAATTAAATTCATGGACTTAATTGTCAAACATCATAGATTAGAAAGATAAGCATATAAATGGAAATTATAGAAAGCAGCCAACTGGGGGGGGAGTCAAGATGGCAGACTAAACAGATGTCTCCCTAAATCCCTCTGATAACCAAGACCTGAACTGATAATTAAATGGAGCCTTCTGGAAAACTAGTGAGCCTTACAACATGGCATGGAACTGTTAATTTGCACTTCATACCACTGAACAAAAAACTTCCTCTATTTCACTGACCCCCTGCTCTTGGAGTGTGCTGGCATTCAGGGACCAAAGATAACTCTCCATTTTAACTTTTTTTTTCTCTGTCTTAGCCAGCAGGCAGAGCTGGGACTTGTCTAGTGGATACTCTCAGATGCACTGCTGGTGAAATCAGCAGGCAAAATTGCCATATTTTGAGAGCCTGGTTTTGGATTCTATTTCTGCCTGCACCATTGAGTAGCCTGTACCGAAGCAGTTGGGGAACCTGTGCAGGACGTCATCTTGGTCCACTGGGAGGCAGAGGTACCCATACAGACACCTCAGTGGGACTTAATTCCTAGGCTGAGAGGTAGCACCTTCCCGGTGGAGAGCGCTTTTCTGACAATAAAGCAGTATTCTACACAGTGTTGCCTGTGGCTGGGGCCCAACGGGCCAGCAGGGCAGTACCCCTTCTGTGTTTTGAACTAGTTTATAACATCTGGGGTTTGGTATAGAGATGTTTACTTTACCAGCTAGGAGGACGGACCTGTACACCTGAAAGGCTGACTGGCTTTGGAAGTTCTCAGATACCTATTACCTTTTGTTTTAAAACAGCCTAGAGAAACAACTGTGGTCCATCCTCACAGCATCTAACCTAGCCTCTATTGACTGACATGTGGCCCAAAAGGCAACAAACTCAGGATAAAAACGTAACCAAGAAATCACCCATAGATTAAGAAGGCCCCCCAAAGAAACAACCGAAGAACCTCCCAGATGAAGAAACCTTTCTGAAACTATCAGAAAGTGAATACAAAAGGATTGTATAGAGTCCTCCTAGACCTGATACAAAATGCAGAAGAGCAAAATGAAAAATTAGGCAAGCTGTATGACCTGGTGGAACTTCAGTACTCTGAAATCCAAAAGATCAAGAACAAAATCAAAGACATAGAAACTTCAGTTCAAAGCAAGAAATTAGAATGGAACAAATGGAAAATAGACTCTCTGACTTGGAAGACAGAGCTACTGACTCCAGCATCTATGAGGAAAAATCAGTAAAAAGAAACAAGAAAAATGAAAAAGCATTAAGAAACATGTGAGACTCTATTAACAGAAACAATCTATGATTAATCAGAGTTTCTGAACTGGATAAGACGTCTGAGAACACAGAGAGTACTGTGGCTGAGCTGCCGACAGAAAACTTCACAGAAACTATGAAAGAAGAGAATATAGGTATCCAAGATGCATATCAAACACCACTCAAAGTAGATATCAAAAGAAAGACTCCAAGACTTATTAAAATCAAGCTTAACAACCAAAAGGCCAAGAAGTCCCAACTCAGCAGGGACGGATGCTCACCGAAGACTAATATGACATGGGATAAAGAAAACCCAGAAGATAGAGATACCCACATGAGTGGGTGCCTACATTGACTTGGGAGCAGAAGAACCAGATGGTGCCTGGTCACCACCAGTGACAGCCATGATGGAGCTCACTAAGTTGAGTCTCACTGGCAACACAAGAATAAAAATGTATGTTCCCTGAGATCTCCACTAAAAGACCTCAACTGATGGTCCAGCAGTTTCAGGGTTCCCCTGGGAGCATGGCCCCTGGCCCTAATGCTGCCCTTGCCCATAAACCATAATGAAGGTCCACTCTTTGGACATGAATGGATTGGACTTGGTAATGCAGAGTGATACACTTTATGGTTCTATGCATCTATAGGATATCATCCTGCTGATCTCTAGCTGGAGGAAGGAGAGTGGTTGGAGAGGAGGAGAAAGGAGACTGTTGGGAGGATGAGATATGTATGGAGCAGAGAGGAATAGTATGCTGTCACCGGCCAGGGAGAGCAGTGGAAGCTGCATATAGGTGGGCATGTAAATTTGTACAAGACTGTACATTTTCACTCAGTCATAATAAAAAATAAAAAGTTAAAAAAATCAAGCTTAACAAAATGAAATGTAAGCAGAAACTCTTAAAGACAACAAGACTCAAATCAAAACTAACATTCAGAGGGAAACCCTGTAGGCTTTCATCAGATTTCTCAGCAGAAACAATGCTGGCACAGACAGTGGAATGACACATTCAAAACCTTGAAGGAGAAGAACTTCTAACCAAGAAAAAATATATCTTGCAAAGCTATCTTTCAAATATGAAAACGAAATTAAGACATGGGCAGATAAACAGAAACTCAGAGACCTTGTAAAAACAAAGCAAAGCTACCAGAAATACTGAAAGAATCTCTTGGCTTAGAAGAACAAAACCACTAAATTTATATGTTAGAAGCAAATACAGGACATATCACCCAGAAACCTACTCAGTTAGGGAAAGCTCCAAACTCAATCAAAGCTGTAGTAGTGAAAGAAATGATCCAGTGATCATATCTTGAAAATTATGATGTCATCATATTAAAAACAGAGATGCACTACAGTCATTATAGTCTTCCCAGATGAAGAGGAAGTCAATAAGACTGGCAGTAATTAAAATTGGGTTTACACATAGTTTATTAAGAGGGATCATAGGGGGAGCCATAAAGCACAACAAATATGCAACATATCAAATCAAGAAACGTAATATAGGAGTCTCAACAACCACAAAACCAACCTAATAAAGGTGAAAAATCAACTCACAAAGAGGAATGTCCCAGAACAGATTAATAAGAACAACAGAGAAAACATCAACACAAAAATAAACATATCACAATGGCAGCACTGAACACATATCTATCAATAATTACATTCAATGTGAATGGACTGAATGCTCCAGGAAATGGACATTGAGTGACATCTTGGATCAAAAGACACAACTCATCCATATGTTGCCTACGAGAAACTCGCCTTAGACTTAAAGATAGGAACAAACTGAAAATTAAAGGATGGAAGAATATATATCAAGCTAACAATGAACAAAGAAGAGCAGGGGTGGCAATTCTAATCTCAAATTGTAGACAAGGATAGATGCTATTTAATACCAAGAGGTTCAGAACACATAGCAGGACTTAACAATATTAAATATTTATGCACCTAATATTAGAGCTACCCTGGGCCCTAGGGTCGCCATGAGTTGGATCCAACTCGACGGCACTTGGCTGGCTGGCAATATTAGAGCACCTAAATACGTCAAAGAAATGCTGACTATACTCAAAACTGAGGTAGAAAACTCCACAATAATAGGGGGAGACTTCAACATTCCACTCTCAACATTGGACAGATCATCTAGAAAAAAGCTCAATAAAGACAGAGAAGACCTTATTGCCACAGTTAACCAACTAGACCTCATCAATCCATACAGAACTTTCTATCGATAAGTGAACAAATTCTACTCCAGTGCACATGGAATTCTCCTACACTGCTGGTGGGATTGCAAAATGTTGCAACCTCTTTGGAAAGCACTCTGGCACTTCCTTAAAAAGCTGAATCTAGATATCCCATTAGACCCAGTAATTCTACGTCTTGGAATATATCCTATGGAATCAAGCCATTCACACCAACTGACGCGTGCATACAAATGTTTATTGAAGCACAGTCCACAATAGCAAAAAGATGGAATCCACCCAGATGCTCAACAACAGATAAATGGGTAGGTAAACTGTGGTATATATGCTTAACTGAACACTACAAAATGATAAACAACGAGGATTTTAGGAAATATCACATAACCTGGTTTCAATTGGAGGACGTTATGCTGAGTGAAAGTCGTCAGCAATAAAAGGACAAATATTGTAAAAACAGACTCATGCATAGAAGAAATGACTCTTTGATGGCTGCAAGGGTCAAGAGGGTCGGAGGGTGAGGGAGGTGGGTTCAGATCAGATAGTTGGTTAGAAATTTCACTGGGTGAATTCTGTGACAGCGCACATTAGAAAGATGATCAGTATTAAGTGGACTTCAACATAACATGATTACTCCTCACATCTTAACCCAATATCACAAGGACAGAATAGCTGGGGTGGGGGGCCAGGGGCCATACTGTCAGGGGAAATCGAGGACAATTAGCACAACTAGCATTTTGCTAAAAGAGCCTTCTGCACCCCACATTGGTGAGTGTCACCTGGAGTTGTAAAATCTGTCAAGCTGCCATCTGAGGGTACAGAAAATGGTCCCAACTGAGCAGGAATGGATGATCACCAAGTACCAAAACAGTATGGGGAAAGAGAACCCAGAAGACAGAGAGACCCATGTGAGTGGATGACTATATCGACTTGTGACCAGAATAACCAGATGGTGCTTGGCCACCACCAGTGACAGCGATGATGGAGCTCACAAAATTGACTCTTACTGGCAACACAAGAATAAAAGGGGGTGTACCCTGAGATCTCCATTAAAAGACCACAGTTGGGAGGAGTCAAGATGGTGGACTAAATGCACGTCTCCCTAAATCCCTCTGGAAAACAAGACCTGAAATGATAATTAAACAGAGACTTCTGGACTCCTAGTGAGCCCTGGGATGCAGCATAGGGATGTTAATTTGGACTTCATACCACTGAATACAAAACCTCCTCTCTTTCACTGACCCCACTCTCGGTGAACAGAGGCTTGCACAGACGGAAGACAGCCTAGAGAAACAACTGTGGTCCATCTTCACAGTATCTCTCTCAGCCTCTATTGACCCATATGAATCCCCAAAAGCAGCAAACATCAGAGAAGACAGTAATCTGGAAATGACCCATAGCATCAAAAGGCTCCCAAAAGAAACCACCTCAGAACTTTCCAAAGAAGCTTTTCTGAAACTATCAGAAGGTGAATATGAAAGGATTATATATAGACTCCTCCTAGACCTTATACAAAATGCAGCAGAGCAAAACAAAAAATTAAGCACGCTGTTTGATGTGATGGAACATCAGTACTCAGAGATCCAGCAGATCAAGAACAAAATCAAAGACATAGAAATTTCAATTCAAAGCCAAGAACACAGAATAGAACAAATAGAAAAGACAATTTCTGATTTGGATGACAGAGCTACTGACTCCAGCATCTATGAAGAGAAATCAGAAAAAAGAAACAAGAAAAATGAAGTAGCATTAAAAACCAAGTGGGACTCTATTATGAAGAACAATCTACAATTAATTGGAGTTCCTGAACAGGGCGAGACAACTGAAAACACAGAGAGTATTGTTGCTGAGCTGCTGAAAGAAAACTTCCCAGAAATTATGAAAGAAGAGAATATAGATATCTAAGATATGTATCGAAGACCACTGAATATAGATCTCAATAGAGAGACCCCAAGACATATTCTAGTCAAGCTTAACGAAATGAAACATAAGCAGAAACTCAAAGGCAGCAAGACTCAAAGCAAAGCTGGCATTCAGAGGGAAACCCTGTAGTCTTTCATCAGATCTATCAGCAGAAATGATGCTGGCACGGAGACAGTGGCATGACATATTCAAAGCCTTAAAGGAGAAGAACTTTCAACGAAGAATTATATATCCTGCAAAACTATCTTTCAAATATGAAAATGGAATTAAGATATTTGCAGATAAACAGAAACTCAGAGACTTTGTAAAAACCAAACCAAGCTACAAGAAACACTGAAAGAATTTCTTGGCTTGGGAGAAAAAAACTGCTAACTTTATATTTTAGAAGGACATATTATCCATAGGGAAGACTACAAACACAATCAAAGCTATAATAGTGAAAGAAACAATCTAGTGATCATATCATGTGAACTATGATATCATTGTATTAAAAAATGGGATGTACTACAGTCATAATAGTCCTTCCAGATGGAGAGGAAGTTGACAAGACTGGTAGCAATCAAAATTGGGTTTCTATATAGTTTAGTAAGCAGGATCCTAGAGACAGCCATAAAGCCCAATAGAAAAGCAACACACTGTATTAAAAAATGTAATACAAGAGTCTCAACAATCACAAAACCAACCATGAAAAAAGTGAAAAATCAACTCACAAAGAAGGTTGCAGAAAAAATTAATAAGAACAACAGAGAAAACATCAACACAAAAATAAACATATCACAATGGCAGCACTGAACACATATCTATCAATAATTACGTTCAATGTGAATGGACTGAATGCACCAGTAAAGAGACATCAAGTGACATCTTGGATCAAAAGACATGACTCATCCATATGTTGCCTACAAGAAACTCACCTTAGACTTAAAGATAGGAACAAACTGAAAATTAAAGGATGAAGAACATATATCAAGCTAACAATGAACAAAGAAGACCAGGGGGTGGCAATTCTAATCTCAAATAAAGTCAATTTTAATGTAAAATCCACCACTGTGGACAAGGATGGTCACTATTTACTGCTGAAAGGTTCAATACACAAGCAGGACTTAACAATATTAAATATTTATGCACTTAATATGAAAGCACCTAAATATGTCATAGAAACACTGACTACACTCAAAAAGGAGAGAGATCACTCCACAATAATAGTAGGAGACTTCAACACTCCACTCTCAGTATCAGACAGATCATCTAGAAAAAGCTGAATAAAGACACTGAAGACCTTATTGCCACAATTAACAAACTAGAACTCATTGACATATACAGAACATTCTATCCATCAGCAGACAACTATAACTTCTTCTCCAGTGCACATAGAACATTCTCCAGGATAGGCCATTTGTTAGAACATAAAGCAATTCTCAACAAAATCCATACCGTTGATTAATGGAAAGCATCTTCTCAGATCATAAAGCCATAAAAGTCAAAATCAATAGCAGAAAAATCATAGGTAGAAAGTGGAATTCATGAAAACTGAACAACATCTTGCTCAAAAAATCATGGGTCATAGAAGAAATCAAGGATGAAATAAAAAAATTTATGGATTCCAATGAAAATGAAAACACTTCCTACCAGAACCTATGGGATACAGCCAAAGCAGTGCTCAGAGGTCAATTTATCTCCATAAATGCACACATCTGGAAGGAAGAAAGAAACCAACTCAAACAACTGACCCTACAGTTTGAACAAGTACAAAGAGAACAACAGATGAACCCCTCAGGCACCAGAAGACAACAGATTATAAAGATCAGAGCAGAACTAAACGAATTAGAGAGCAGAAGAACAATTGATAAAGTTGATAAGACCAAAAGCTGGGTTTTTGAAGAGGTCAACAAAATTGACAAACCACCAGCTAAACTTACTAAAGAAAAACAGGAAAGGAAACAAATAATCCAAATAAGAAATGAGAGGGGATTGATCACCACAGATCCAACAAAAATAAAAAATATCAGAATATATCCTACAGAATCAAGGCCATTCATACCAACTGACACATGCACACGAATGTTCATCACAGCACAGTCCACAATAGCAAAAAGATGGAATCAACCCAGATGCCCAACAACAGAGGAATGGATACGTAAACTATGGCATACATACTCAGTGCAACAGGATGTAATGATAAAAACAAGGATGATTGCAGGAAACATCTCTTAACTTGGTTTCAAGTGGAGGACATTATGTTGAGTGAAAGCAGTCAGCACAGGACAAATATTGCATGAGACCCCTACGATAAGAACTTAAAAATAGACTCATGCATAGTTACTGGCCCTGATGCTGCCCCTGTCCATAAAGCATAATGATCAACTTTCTGACTCGACGGCACTTGGCTTGGCTTTCGGACAGCAATGGATTGGACCTGGTGATGCAGAGTGACTGTATCTTGTGGGAATTTTATGGTTCTGTGCATCTATAGGATGTCATCCTGCTGACCTCTCGCTAAAGAAAGGGGAGTGGGTGGAGAGGAGGGGATAGGACACTGTTAGCAGGATAGGACACGTATGGAGCAGAAAGGAGGGGTGTGCTGTCACTGGGCAAGAAGAGTAGTGGGAGATGCATATAGGTGAGCATGTGAATTTACATGGGAATGTACATTTTCATTCAGTCATAATTAAAAAAAGAAAAAATATCATAGCTGAATACTATGAAAGACTGTATTCTAACAAATTTGAAAACCTAGAAGAAATGGAAAAAATCCTTGATTCTTATCACCTACCAAGATTATCACAAGGTGAAGCAGAACAACTTAATAAACCATCACAAAGGAAGAGAAAAAGAAAAAGTCATCAAAAAACTGCCAACCAAGAAAAGCCTGGGCCCAGATGGCTTCACCACAAAATTCTACCAAGCTGTTAGAGAAGAATCATCTCCAATACTACTAAGACTATTCCACAGTATAGAAAGGGAGGGAATACTCCCAAATTCATTCTATGAATCCAGCATACCCTGATACCAAAGCCAGAGAAAGACCCAACAAAAAAGAACTACAGACCAATATCACTCATGAAAGTAGACATGAAAATCGTCAACAAAATCCTTGCCAATAAAATACAACAACACATCAAAAAAATTATCCATCATGATCAAGTTGGATTCCTACCGGGTATGCAAGGCTGGTTCAACATCAGAAAAACAACTAATGTGATCAACCACATAAATATCACAAAAGATGAGAATCACCTGATCTTGTCTATTGATGCCGAAAAGGCATTTGATAAAGTCCAACACCAATTGATGCTAAAAACTCTCAGCAAAATAGGAATAGATAGCCAATTCCTCAATGTGATAAGGGCCATTTATACAAAGCCAACTGCCTACGCCATCCTGAAGGGAGAGAGACTGGAACAGTTTCCCTTGAGAACAGGAACTAGACAAGGATGCCCCCTCTCATGTCTCCTATTCAATGTTGTACAAGAAGTTCTAGCCAGAGCAATCAGACAAGACCAAGAAATAAAGGTATCTGCACCAGCAAAGAAGGACTAAAACTCTCCATATTTGCTGATGATATGATTGCATATGTAGAGAATCCTAAAGAATCCATAAGGAAACTACTCAAACTGATAGAAAAGTTCGGCAAAGTCTCAGGATACAAGATAAACATAAGTAAATCAGTAGGATTCCTTTATACCAACAACGAGATTATTAAGGAAGAAATCACCAAGTCAATACCATGTACTATAGCCCCTAAGAAGATAAAGATCCTAGGAATACATCTAACCAGAGACATAACAGACCTTTACAAAGATAACAAGTCTTTACTACCAGAAACTAAGAGCAACTTACATAAATGGAGAAACGTACCATGCTCGTGGATAGGAAGACTTAACATTGTGAAAATGTCTATTTTTCCCAAAGCAATCTACTTACATAATGCAATCCCAATACAATTTCCAGTGACAGTTTTTAATGAGATGGAGGAACAAATTACCAACTTTGTCTAGAAAGGGAAGAAGCCCAGAATAAGTAAAGCATTTCTGAAGAAGAAGAACACACTGGGAGGACTCTCATTACCTGACCGTAGAACATATTACATGGTCACAGTAGTCAAAACAGCCTGGTATTGGTACAAAACCAGACAGATAGATTAGTGGAACAGAATCAAGACCCCAGAAATGACATCATCTGCCTACAAACAGTTGATATTCTATAAAGGCTCTAAGACATTAAACTAGGGTAAAAACATTCTCTTCAACAAATGGTGCTGGCAAAATTGGATATCCATCTGCACAAAATTAAAACAAGACCCATATCTTACACCTTATACAAAAAACAACTCAAACTGGATAAAAGACCTAAATGCCAAGCCAAATCCAAGTGCTATCGAGTCAGATCTGACTCACGACCTAAATATCAAATCTAAGACAATAAAACTCATCCAAGAGAAAGTGGAAACAACAATGGAAGGTTTAATGCACAATGCAGACAGATTTCAAAATCTGTCAAACTACAATTATCAGAAGAGAAAATAGATAAGTGGGAACTGCTAAGAATCAATCACTTTTGCTCATCCAAAGATTTTATTAATAGAATTAAAAGATCACCTACAGAATGGGAAAAAATATTTAGCAACTCTATGTCAGACCAGCACCTGATCCCCATAATCTATAAGGTATTACAAAATACCAATAAGAAAAAGATAAATCATCCAATTAAGCAATGGGCAAAGGAGATGGGCAGACACTTCTCTAAAGAGGAGATCCTGGTAGCCAAAAACACATGTGGACGTACTCACGATCATTAGCTATTAAAGAAATTCAAAGCAAAATGACAATGAGATACCATCTCACCCCAACAAGGTTGGCCATGATCTAAAAACCGCAAAAAAACAAATACTGGAGAGTCTGTGGGGAGACTGGAACTCTCCTACACTGTTGGTGGGATTGCAAAATGGTTCAACCTCTTTGGAAAGCAATCTGGCGCTCCCTTAAAAAATAGATACAGATATATGATTTGACTCAGTAATTCCACTGCTTGGAATTTTACAGAAACAATGCCATTCACACCAACTGATACATGCACACGAATGTTCATCACAGCGCAGTCCACAATAGCAAAAATATGGAATCCACCCAGATGCCTAGCAACAGAGGAATGGATAGGTAAACTATGGTATATATACTCAATAGAACACTATGCAATGATAAAGAACAACAGTGATTTTAGGAAACATCTCTTAACCTCGTTTCAACTGGAGAACATTATGCTGAGTGAAAGTAGTCAGTGACAAAAGGACAAATATTACGTGAGACCCCTACGATAAGAACCTAAAAACAGACTCATGCATACAAGAAAAGACCCTTTGACGGCTGCAAGGGTAGGGAGGGAGGCAGGGTGAGGGGTGGAGGGTTTAGATTAGGTAGTTAATAGAAATTTGGCTGAGTGAAATATGGGACAGTACACAGTACAGTACAGAAAGAAAACCAATAATAACTGGACTTCAACACAATTTGAGTACTCCTCCCATCTTAACCCAATACTACAAGGACAGAATAGCTGGGGCGGGGGCCCAGGGCCCTTGCTCTCAGGCAAAATCAAGGCCAATTGACAGAGTAGCATTTTGCTAATGAGGACTCTCTGCAGCCCTCATAAGTGAGCGGTGTCTGGGGTCTTAAATGCTACCCAGCTGCTACTGGAGGGTACAGCAAATGGTTCCAACTCAACAGGAACAGATGAACACCGAGGAGAAGAATGACATTGGGAAAAGAGAAACCAGGAGATAGAGAGACCCTCGTGAGTGGGTATCTACATTGACTCATGACTAGAAGAACTGGATGGTGTGGGGCCACCACCAGTGATAGCCACGATGGAGCTCACAAAGTTGAGTCACACTGGCAACAAAAGAATAAATAGGGGTACACCCTGAAATCTCCAATGAAAGACCACAATTGATGGTCTGGGGGCTTTTGGGTTCCCCTGGGAGCATGGCCCCTGGCCCTGATGCTGCTCCTGTCCATAAATCATAATGAAGGTCAACTTTTCCTATAGCAATGGATTGGACTTGGCGACACACAGTGACCATATCTTGTGGGAATTTTATGGTTCTATGCATCTACCGGGTGTCATCCTTCTGACCTCTTGCTGGAGGAAGGGTAGTGGGTGCAGAGGAGGGGACAGGAGACTGTTGGGAGGATAGGACATGTATGGAGCAGAGAGGAGGAGTGAGCTGTTACCAGGCAGGGAGAGCAGTGGGAGCCGCATATAGGTGAGCATGAGAATTTATATGGGAATGTACGTTTTCATTCAATCATAAAAAAAAAAAACCCACAATTGATGGCCTAGGGGCCTCAGATTTACTGTGGAAGCATGGACCCTGGCCCTGATGCTGCCACTGTTCATAAATCATAACGAAGGTCAACTTTTCCTATGGTAATGGATTGGACTTGGTGACATAGAGTGACCATATCATGTGTGCGCTTTATGGTTCTGTGCATCTGTAGGATGTCCATCCTGCTGATCTCTTACTGGAAGCAGGGGAGTGGGTGTAGAGGAGGGAATCAGAGATTGTTGGGAGGTTAAGACATGGATGGAGCGGAGAAGAAAAGTATGCTGTCACCAGGCAGGGAGAGCAGTGGTAGCTGCATATAGGTGGGCATGCAAATTTATATGGGAATGTACATTTTCATTCAGTCATAATAAAAAAAAAGTAGCCAATTATAAATCCAGTGAGAAATACAATAGCTGAAACCACAATGAAATGAGCTCCAGAGTGCTGCAGAGATAGTACAAGCAAGAACCAGTGAAAAAACAGAAAGTTTCTACTGAACAGCATAGAAGAAAATGGAGAGAAAATAAACAAATTCTTGGATACCTTTGGAAAATTGCAACTGGTCAAACATACTGTATTTGGAACCCCCAAAATAAAGAAACAGAGAATTAAAAAATTTAAAGAAATATCTGAAAAACTCACGTATTTTGTGAAAAAAAAAAACAAATTTATAAATTCAGTGAAACACAAGGAAGAGAAACACAAAATAAAAGTACACCTGTATTCCTCAGATTCAAACTACTGAAAGCTGAAAGTAAATAAAAAATACTGAAAGAGTACGGGAAAATTACCCACTACATAGAGTGGAATATTCATGATTGGTGGCAACCTTCTCAACAGAAGTTTTGGAGGATGGAGACATTGAAAACACTGAAACTTGAAAGAAAAAATCACTCCAGTAAATATTTTATATCAACTGATCTATATTTCACAAATGAAGTTAAAATTAAGACACTTTTGGATAAACAAAAATTGATGTTGACTGTTAGTCACCTTGCAGTACAAAATGTACTGAAAAACACATGTACATACTTTTTCTGTACATTTCTCTCTGGATGTCTGTTTTATTTCTTGAAAAATAAATTTGGGGAGTTTTAAGACACTATTTCTTCAAATATTTTTCTGTCCCTGTCTTTACTCCCTTTTGGTACTGAACTATGTGTATGCTGTTCTTAAGATGTTCTACATTTCTCTGAACTTGGTTTATGTATTTATTTGTATTTTTATTTATCTACCCGTCTATTGATTTGTTTTGTCACATTCATTTCTCTCTCCATTCTTTGAGTTGCTCGTAGTCTACCCACATATCCTCAGTGTCATTAATTCTGTCTTCTTCCAGTAAAAAATTTACTTTTAGGCACCTCCAAATAATTTTCATTACAGTTATTGTACTTTTTCAGCTACTGAATTTTCGAAGTAACCATCAGAAATAAATTCAGAGAACTAAAGGAAACTGTGAAAAAGAAGTAAAGGAAGAGAGGTTAACATTAATACATCAGAGACTACTGATAATTATTAAAAAGAATCAAATGTGTTCAGATTTTATTCCATACATTTAAATTACTGAAGATGGAGCACTGATTTCTTTGTAAAACCTGAAGATAGAAAATGTAAAAAAAAAAAAAGAGAATAATAGCTTCATTACCTTAGGATAGGCAAAGGTAAAACTTCATCAGAATTAATAACCTCTGTTCATCAAAGAAAATAAGACAATAAAACGCTACACCACTCTATATGAGCAACATGAGCAACCAAACCCATTGTCATAGAGTGACTTCCAACTCAGAGCCACCCTATAGGGCACAGTAGAACAGCCCAAGAAGGTTTCCCATGAGCAACATTTTGGTTAGCAAGCCTGCTCTTAACCACTGTGCGGCAGTCAGTCTATAAGAAAGAATAATTTCTATAAAGCTAATCATACATCTAAAATGTAAATCCTATGTAAACTTGTGTAAAACCATGCTGTACCTGTTTACTTCACAGTAATGAAAAACTAGAAAAAATTCCAAATGTACATGAGCAGGTAAATGGATAAAAAAGTTGTAGAATATTAAAAAATATAATAATATCTGGGAAGATGAGACATATATGAAGTAGAGAGGAATAGGGTGCTGTTACCGGGCAGGGAGAGCAGTGGAAGCTGCATATAGGTGGGCATGGAAATTTATATGGGAATGTACATTTTCACTCAGTCATAATAAAAAAAAAGATGATGCTAAAAGAAAAAAATAATATCTAGCAACAAAGAGAAATATTTAGCATATCTACATATGCAATAAAATGGGTAAAGACCTGACTCAACAGCAGTGGGTTTGGGTAAAAAACAGTTATGTTACATATAAAGTGGTGTAAGCTACCAAGTTCATATTGTGTGAATCCATCTACGAATTTTGAGAAAAAGGAAAATTTATGTTACAAAAATCAAGTAACTTACGATTTCTAGAGCTTTGGCTGATATAACATGATCAAACCTTATTATTATTATTTTTTGAAAAAAGTATACAATCCAAATTAACTTTCTATGCCCACCTATCTACATCTCCTGCTCTCCTTCCCTGGTGACAGCACATTCCTCCTTTTCATTCTATACTTATCTAACCTCTAAACAAGTTCCTGTCCCCTCCTTTCCACTCTCTTCTCTCCTGTCTAGGAAGAGATCAATAGAACAGCATCCTATAAATACAGAGAGCCATGAAGTACACACAGCATATGGATACTTTACATCCCTGAATCCAGTCCATTTTTGTCCCAAGAGTTAACCACATAAGTGTTTTGTGGACAGGGGCAGCAGCATCTCTTGAGGCCATACTCCCAAGGGATCCCACAGGCTGCTGGAATAATCAGTTGAAGTCTTTTAGTAGAGTTCTTGAGGTGCATCCCTCTTTTTCTCATGTTGCCACAGGGACTCAACATTTTGTGCCCCTGGTAGTCTCCAGGCACCATCTGGTTCTTCTGGTTGCATGTTGATACAGTCCCCCATTCACATGGGTCCTTCTGTCTCCTGGGTTCTTTTACCACCATATCTTTGTTGCTCTCAGTAGTCATCTCTTCTAGATGAGTTGGGACCATTTGGTGTACCTCAGATTGCAGCTTACTGGCTTGTAAGACCCCGACACCATGCACCAATTCGGAGTGCAGAAGACTCTTCTAGCAGTAGACTAGTTATGCCAATTGACCTAGATGTCCCCCAAGAGTGTGGTCCCCAGGCCCTGTCCCTGCTACTCTATTATTGCAACATTGGATTGAGATTAGAAGAGCTTTTAGTTTATGGTGAAGTTCAGTTCAGTTCATCTACTTTCTACTCTGTGCTGTCACTGCTTCCACCTGAACAAACTTCTATCAACTATCTAATCTAGGGAAAACCCTGGTGGTGTAGTGGGTTAAGTGCCACATCTGCTAACCAAAATGTCAGCAGTTGAAATCCACCAGGTGCTCCTTGAAAACTCTATGGAGCAGTTCTACTCTGACCTCTAGGGTTGCTATGAGTTGGACCCAACTCAGTGGCAGTGGGTTTTGTTTGGTTTTTGGTATCTAATCTACGATTAACCCTTGCCCTCCCTTGCCACACTTGCAGCCATGGAAGGGTCTTTTCTGTTGTACAGAAGTCTATTTTTAAGTCCTTATAGCAGGGGTCTCATACAATGTTTGCTTTTGTGCCACTGAATGATTTCACTCAGCATAATGTCTTCCAAATGAAACCAGATTATGAGATGCTTCTTAAAATCATCATTGCTCTTTATCATTGCATAGTGTTCCATTGACCATTGAGTATATGTACCATAGTTTGTTTATCCATTCATCTGTTGGTGGGCATTTAGATAGATTCCATCTTTTTGCCATTGTGAACTGTTCTGCAATGAACATTTGTGTGCATATAAATGTGTGACATTCTTAATATCTGTAGGATATATTCTAAATAGTGGGATTACAGGATCAAATGGTATACTTTATTTCCAGCTTTTTAAGGAAGTGCCAGAATGCTTCCCAGTGAGGCTGTAACATTTTGCAATTTCACCAGCAGTGTAGAACAGTTCCAGTCTCTCCACAGCCTCTCTAGAATTTGTTGTTTTGTGTGTTTTTTGGATCATGGCCTAGCTTGTTGGGGTGAGATGGTATCTCATTGTACTTTTGATTTGGATTTGTTTAATAGCTAATGATTGTGAGCATTTCCTGATGTGTCTTTTGGCAGCTGGATACCTTCTTTGGTGAAGCATCTGTCCATCTCCTTTGCACATTACTTAGTTGGTCTATTTACTTTTCTCTTGTTGATATTTTGTAATAACTTGTAGAACATGGAGATCAGATACTGGTGTGACATCTACTTCCCAAATATTTTTTCCCATTCTTTAGGTGGTCTTTTAACTCTTTTGATAAAGTCCTTGGAAGAGAAAAACTGTTTGACTCTTAGTAGATCTCATTTATCTATTTTCCCTTCTGTTGATTGTTTGTTGTCAGATTTTGAAGTCTGTCTAAGCTGGGTATTAGAATTTCCATTGTTGACTATTTTTTTTTACATGATCTTTATTGTTTTAGGTTTGATATTTAGATGTGTGATCTATTGTGAGTTACTTTTTGTATAAGGTGTGAGATATGGGTCTTGTTTCAGTTTTTTCCAGATGAATATCCTATTTTGAGAACACATCTGTTAAGGAGACATTTTTACTCTAGTTTACAATCTTAGGATCTTTGCTGAGTATCAACTGTTCGTAGGAGGATGGTGGCATCTGTGGGGTATCAGCTCTGTTCCATTGGTCTATATGTCTCTTTTTGTACCATTACCAGGCTGTTTTGACTATTGTGGCAGTGTAATAGGTCTTAAGGTCAGGTAGTATGAGGCCTCCCACTGTGCTACTCTTCTACAGTAGTGCCTCGCTTATCTGGGGTTTCTTCCCTTTTCAAACCAAGTTGGTGTTTTGTTTCTCCATCCCATTAAAAAATAATACTGGAATTTGAGTCAGGCTTGCATTGTATATCTGAATTGTTTTGAGTAAAATGGACATTTTTACAATGTTGAGTCTTCCTATCCAGGAGCAGGGTAAGCTTCTCCACTTATGCAGTTCTCTTGGTTTCTTGCAGCAAGATCTTGTATTTCTCTTTGTATAGGTTATGGTACATGGTATTGATTTGGTGATTTTTTTTGAATGATCCCTGTTGGTATAAAGGAATTCTACTAATTTACTTACGTTTATCTTATATCTTGATACTTTGCTGAACTCTTCAGTTAGTTCCAGTAGTTTACTTATGCATTCCATAGGGTTCTCTGCATATTCGATCATATTATCTGCAAATAGGGAGATTTTTACTTCTTCTTTGCCAGTGTGGATTCCCTCTTTTTTGTGTGTTGCCTAATTGCTGTGGCTGAAACCTCCAGCACAATGCTGAATGGAAGTGGTGAGAATGGGTATCCTTGTCCAGTTCCCATTTTCAAGCAGAATTCTTTCAGTCTCTCTCCATTCAGGATGGTGTAGACAGTTGACTTTGCATAGATGACCCTTGTTGCATTGAGGAATTTCCCTTCTATTCCAATTTTGCTGAGAGTTTTTAACACGAATGGGTGCTGGACTTTGTCAAATGCCTTTTCTGCATCAATTGACAAAATCAGATGATTCTTACCTTTTATGCTATTTATGTGGTTGATCATATTAATTGGATTTTGGTTGCTGAACCAGTCTTGCATCTGTTGTATCAATACAGTTTGGTCATGGTGATTTTCTTTTTTTTTTTTTTTCATGTTGTTGAATTCTATTGGCAAGGATTTTGTTGAAGATTTTTGCATCTAGGTTCATGATTGATACTGGTCTGTTAGTTGTTCTTTTTGTTGGATCTTTCTCTGGCTTTGGTATTACGGTTATATTGGCTTCATGGAATCAAATTGAAAGTATTCTATCATTTTCTACGCTGTGAAATAATATTGGAGTCAATTCTTCACTAAAAGCTTGGTAGAATTCTGTGCTGAAGCCATTTGGGCCAGGGCTTTTCTTTGGTTGGTAGTTTTTTGATGACTTTTTCAGTCTCTTCCTTTGTTATGGGTTTTTTAAGTTGTTTTTCTTCTCCCTGTGATGATTTTGGTAGCTGATATTAATCTAGGAATTTTTCCATTTCCTCTAGGTTTTCCAGTCTTTTAGAGTACTGTCTTTTGCAGTATTCTGTTATGAAACATTTGATTTCATTTGGGTCTGTTGTGTCATCTTGCATCTCACTTCTTATTTGGATTGTTTCCTCTCTTGTTTTTTTCTTTTGTAAGTTTTGTCAATGATTTATCAATTTTGTTAATCTTTTCAAAATATAGCTTTTGGTTTTGTTCATTTTTTCAATTGTTCTTCCATACTCTAATTCATTTAGTTCTGCTCTAATCTTTATGATCTGTTTTCTTGTGGTTTCTGAGGGGTTTCTCTGTTGCTCTCTTTCTACTCATTCAAACCTAAGGTTAATTCTTTGGTTTGGGTCTTTGATTCCTTCTGGAGTGTGCATTTATAGAGATAAATTGACCTCTGAGCACTGCTTTGGCTGTCTGTCATAGGTTCTGGTAGGATACATTTTTATTCTCATTTGATTCCATAAATTTCTTTATTTTGTCCTTAATTTCCTCTATAACCCATGGCTTTTTGAGCAAGGTGTTGTTTAGTTTCCATAAGTTCAAATTTATATATATATGTACATTTTCTTCTACTGTTTTCGACTTTTATGGCTTTATGGTCTGAGAAAATGCTTTGCAATAATTCAATGGTTTAGATTTTGTTGAGATTTGCTTTATCTCCTAATAATGGACTATTCTGGAAAATGTTCCATGTGCATTGAAGAATAAGGTGTACTTATCGGTAGATGGGTAAAAAGTTCTGTATATGTTGATGATGGCTAGTTGGCTAATTGTCACAATAGGATCTTGTATGTCTTTACTGAGCTGTTTTCTGGAAGACCTATCCATTACTGAAAGTGGATTTTTGAAGTGTTCACCTATTACTGTGGAGTGGTCTATCTCACTGCTTGTTTGATATTGTCAGATCCTCTGGTATAGGATGCATAAATATTTAATGTTGTTAAGTTTTGCTTGTGTATTGAAGATTTCAGTAATAAATACTGACCATCCTTTTCCACAATGGCAGGTTTTACATTAAAATCTATTTTATCTGAGAGTAGCATTGCCATACCTACTCTTCTTTGTATATTATTAGCTTGGTATACTTTATTCCATCCTTTAATTTTCAGTTTGTTCACATCTTTAAGTCTAAATTCTGTTTCATGTAAGCAGCATATGAATGGGTCGTGTCTTTTGATCCAGGATATCAGTTGTTGTCTCTTTTTTGGAGCATTCAGTCTGTTTACATCCAGTGTGATTATTGATAGGTATGTGTTCAGTGCTGTCATTTTTCTGTATTTATTTTGGTGTTGGTGTTGTCTCCATTGCGCTTAATACTCTGTTCTAGGTCATTATTCTTGATGGGTAGAATTTTCATCTTTTCCAGTGTTGACTTTTTGTTTATTGATACTCCTGTATTAATTTTGTTTTTTTATGTTGCATTGTTATTGTGCTTTGCGGCTACCCCTGTGATATCCCTCAAGAATCTAAGTTTAAACTTAATTTTTACTTGTGTATCACCATGAGTCGGATCCAACTCAACAGCACTTGGCTTGGATACCTTTTTAACTTCCTTTCCATTGGAAAGGACTGTAACTACTGTAGTATATCCACCTTTTTATTGTGATGTCATATTTTTCTTGATATGATCACTGGTTTCCTTCTTTTAATTTGTAACTTTGATCAAGTTTTGTGCCTTCCCTATCTGAATAGGTTTCTGTATGGTGTGTCCTGCATTGACCACTTAAATAGACACTTAATGGCTTTATTTTTCTAAGCAAAGGGTTTCTTTCAACTTTTTGTAGCTTTGGTTTGGTTTTTACAAATTCTCTAAGTTTCTGTTTATCTGCGAATGTCTTAATTTCATCTTCATATTTGAAAGACAGTTTTGCAGAATATATAATTCTTGGCTGCAAGTTTTTCTCCTTCAAGGCTTTAAATGTGTCATCCCACTGCCTCTGGGCTAACATCATTTCTGCTGATAAGTCAGACAAAAGCCTGCAGGGTTTCCCTCTGAATGTTGTTGGATCAGCTTTTTTAGGGGGGAGATTTTTTAAGGCGGGAGATAGGCATAAATATGGATCTTTTCCAGTTGGTTAGCTAAGTAGCTGTAGTCCAAATTTCTTGGCACAGAGAGTGAGCACTTCCAGTTTTGCATTCACTTGTTGAAGCAAAAGCTTTGTTTGTCACCAATGCCTTCAGTGTAGTTTGGACTTCTTCCTTCAGTACTCTCAGTTCAATTGACCATTACCTCCTGAATTAACTAAACATTGACCAGTTATTTTTTTGGTACAGTGACTTCATGTATTCTTTCCATCTTTTTTTTTTAATGTTTCCTGCATCATTTAATATCTTCCCCAGAGAATCTTTCAGTATTGCAAATTGTGGCCCGAATTTCTTCTTTAGTTCTCAATGGAGTTCACCAAGTTGAGTCTCACTGGCAACACAAGAATAAAAAGGGGTGCACCTGAGATCTCCACTAAAAGACCACAACTGATGGTCCAGCGGCTTTGGTGTTCCCCTGGGAGCACAGCGCCTGGCCCTGATGCTGCCCTTGCCCATAAACCATAATGAAGGTCCACTCTTCAGACACGCGTGGACTGGACTTGGCAATGCAGAGTGACCAAATATTGGATGCACTTTATGGTTCTATGCATCTGTAGGATATCATCCTGAGGACCTGTGGCTGGAGTAAGGGGAGTGGGTAGGGAGGAGATGAAAGAAAACTGTTGGGAAGATGAGACCTGTATGAAGCAGAGAGGAATAATGTGCTGTCACCGGGCAGGGAGAGCAGTGGAAACAGCATATAGGTGGGCATGTAAATTTATATGGGAATGTACATTTTCACTCAGTCATAATAAAAAAATGAAAATAAATAAATAAAAAAGAAATGTCAAGCATGTTATTCCCTTTCAATTTTTTTTCTCCTGGTCTTTGCACATGTTGTCATAATATTTACTTTGTGTCCTCGAGCCACTCTTTGAAATCTTCTATTAAGTCCTTTTACTTCATCACTTTTTCCTTTTTGCTTTAGCTATTCAGTGTTCAACAGCATTTCTCAGAGTCTCTTTTGACATCCATTTGGGTCTTTGCTTTCTCTCCTCTCTTGCTTTCTTCATGTATCATTCTACAACTGATCTGCTCTTTGGTCATTAGGATTAAACACATCATACCTATTGAAACTATCTCTAAATTCACTTAGGACATACACAAGGTCATACTTTGGCTATTGTACACTTGTGCCAATTTTCATCAGTTTCACCTTGAACTTTCAGATGAGTAAATGATGATCTGTTATGCTATTACCCCTTGGCCTTTTTCTAACTGATAATACTGAACTTTTCCATCATCTTTTTCCACAGATTAGTCGATTTGATTCCTTCGTATTCCACCGGGTGAGGTCCACGTATATACAAGCTTTGTTTATGTTGTTAAAAAAAAAAAAAAAAAAAAGGTATTTGCACTGAAGAAGTCATTGGTATTGCAAAATTGTGTCATGCAATCTCTGGCATCATTTCTCTCACCAAGGCCATATTTTCCAACTGTCAATCCTTTATCTTTGTTCCAACTTTTGTATTCCAATCACTAGTAATTAACAGTGTATCCTGATTGCATGTTAGATCAATTCCAGACTGTGGATGCTGGAAAAAAATTCAGTTTCTTCATCTTTCTCCTCAGTGCTTACTACGAAAATTTGAATAATAGTCATATTAACTGGTCTTCCTTATAGCTATATGGATGTTATCCCTTCACTGACACCATTGTACTTCAGGAAAGATATTGAAATGCTCTTTTTCACAGTGAATGTAATACGGTTCTTTTTCAAGCTGTCATTCCTGGCATAGTAGACTATGTGATTGTATGATTCAAAATGGCCAGTACTACCCAATTTAAGCTCATTAATGACTAGGACATCAATGTTTACATGTACCATTTTATTTTTTATGATTTCGAATTTTCCTTAATTCATACTTTTTATATTTGAGGTTCCAATTATTAACGAATGTTTGAAGCTCTTTCTTCTTATCTTGAGACATGATATATCAGCAAATGAAGGTCCCCAAGAATTTGACTGCATCCATGTCATTAAGGTCAACTCAACTCTGAGGAAGCATCTCTTTCCAAGTCATATTTGACTGCCTTCTACCCTGATGGGCTCCTCTTCTGGCATCATATGAGACAATGTTTTCCTGCTATTCATAAGGTTTTCACTGGTGAATTCTTTTCAGAAAAAGACTGACAGGTCTTTCTTCCTAGTCTGTTGTAGTATGAAAGCTCAGCTGAAGTATATCTACCATGACTCTCCTGGTATCTCAATACCAGTGGCATCGCTTTCAGCATTATAGTAACATACAAGCCCACACATTATGAAAAACTGACAGATACTTGGAGAATTCCCATTAATTAGGCTTCAGAAAAGGTTTCCAAAGTTTAATGAGTTGAACATGCATCTCCAATCTTTTCCAAGTTAGACAGAGGGTATCAAGTATATTATAAAATATTACTGTAGACCGTATGATTGTATGATTCAAAATGGCCAATACCAGCGCATTTAAGCTCATTAATGTCTAGGATATCAGTGTTTATACATTACACTTTATTTTTTATGATTTCCAACTTTCTTAGATTCATGCTTTGCATATTCCAGGTTCCAGTTATTAATAGATGTTTGCACTTCTTTCGTCTCATTTTGAGTCAAGCCATATCAGCAAATTTTAACATATGTAGGAATATATCTAAATTAAAGAAAAAAATCTGTACTTCACTGTAACAGTCTGGGAGCTCAGATTTTATTTTTGAGTAAAATTTATTGAGACAATTTACACCCCCAAATTGTATCTCTTTTATTGCATAATGTGATGATTTTTGAAAGATATAGGTGAGCCTGGAAAATTACCGCCACAATTAAAATATAGAACATTCTCACCACCACCAAAAATGTCTCCATTCTGGTGAAGAACCCACATGTCCCTTTACACTTGGCCCTCTGCAACTGGAGATCTGCTTTTGCACTAGACATTAATTTGCATTGTCTAGATTAATACAATATTCAATCATTTATAGTGTGTGTTTTTCTCCACTGTATGTGAGGGTATTGGGGACTATGAAGAGTTTACTTTTACTGATGATGTGTTGATGTAAGGACATCATATTTTGTTTCTCTATAGGGTCACCATGAGTCGGATCCAACTTGACTGCACTTGACTTGGCTATTCACCTTCTGGGTATTTGGACTGTTTCTAATTTTTACCTATTGTAAATAAGGTGCCAAAAGTTCATGTACAATTTTTTTTCACATCCCTAAATTTTCAATTCTCTTGTATAAACAACTAGGAGTAGATTATCTAGGTTTGTAAGGCAGATAGATGAGTGTGTTTAACTTTTAAAAACATATCAAATAGCTGTCAAGTTGGTTGCACTGTTTTTTACATCCTAAAAACAGCATATGAGAGTTCCAATTTCCAAACATACTTGTCAGCAATTTGTAGTAAGTATTTTTTATTGCAGACCATTCTAATGGGTGCATACTTCATCTCACTGTGGTTTTATTTTCTTCTTATGAATAATAATGTCAAGCATCTTTTCATGTGGTTATCATTATTTAGATTTCTTTTTTTTGTTAAGTGCCTGTTTACTTTTTTGACTACTTTTAATAACAGTAAATATTCTAGGTGAAAAGTCTTCTATCAGATACCATGATGTGTATCTTTTCTGAAATTTAATTTTCCCTCTTTTTCAGTGTATATCAAAATATATAACTCCCTAACTTCAATTAAGTCAGTTTATTTATTTTTTAATCATCCTTTCTTCTGTGTTGTAAGAAATCTTTCATAACCCCAGGGTTGCAAGTTTTTCTACTATATCTTCTTCCATACATTTTATCATTTCAGAGTGCCTTTGTGTTTTAGTCAGCTAGTGCTACTGTAACAGTTAGAGATACCACCAAGTGGATGGCTTTATCAAAGAAGAGCTTATTCTTACACAGTCCAGCAGGCTACAAGTCTAAATTCAGGGTGTCTGCTTCAGGGGAAGCCTTTCCCTCTGACGGCCCTGGAGGAAGTTACTTATGTTGTATCAGTCTGATCAGGATGCATTTTGGCCCAAGAATCTCAGGTCTGAAGAATGCATTCTTCTCCCTGTGCTGCTTTCTTGATGGTATGAGGTTCCTAGCTCAGTGCTTGCTTCTTTTTCCTTTTATCATTTGTATGATGACAGAACAAAAGTGGGTGCAAGCCACACTCCTGGGAAACTGCCTTTACAGTGAAGCAGGGAGGTGATCTTAGGAAGGGATTTACAGTCCCACCCTAATCCTCTCTAACATAATCCATTCTGTTAATCATAGGCAGATATTCATGTGATTATAATCATAGAAAACTGTTCCTGTGGGAGCACCATTTTTTTTCCTTGAGAACTAACCACTGATTACATCTGAGATAGTCACATCTTCCTGTCTTTGTAGACAAAGTTCAAAGTCTTGCTTTTATATATAGGTCATTTGCAGAAAGAGGATGAACTGGACTAATATACAGACTATTCCCATCAGTGTCACAACTTCCCTTTCTTTTCACTTAAAGGGTATGCTTGAGGCTTTCAAAAGATATTCTCTTGATTTAATGATACTCTTGATATTTTAATCAATGAATTCACTGACAATACATTAATAAATATAGCAAATGGCCACTATTTCTAGCAATAAATATGATCCTTGATATTCCTAGTGACATCTTCTAAAATCAACACAAAAAGGATGTTCTTTTCACAACTGATAACATTTGCAGTACATTTAGTTCTGGGAGGTCCTGTATAAGATATAACATGAACAGAAGGAAATTTTTGCAATAAATGTAATTGCAAAGAATCTGGAACTACAGCACATGTAGAGTCATCAGAAGAATCAAGGAAGCGGAGCCTGGAATACTGAAGGCACTACATGATATGACACTGCTTTAGTACATCAAAAGATGCTTTTTTATTTCAGCTTGTTATTTCTATGACTAAGGTGTGAAAATAAGTGCACATGGAGAATGCTGGGGAGATGATGACATGAGCACATTTAAGATCTTCACCCTCTTCATATAAATACCAAAGAAAGCAACTAGAAGACTGTAGTCAAATTTGTGAGAATTCTGAAACTCACGATGGATGATAGCAAAGAGCCAAAAATTGGGACTACTTAAGGACAAATACCAGTAAGAAGGACCATCTGTTTTCCACTGTCCTACTGCAGTAAACAGATAGCTTTAAAGGATCCATGCCTTCACTGCCATCCAGTGTATACTCTCCAGTGCACTGGGAGTCCTGATGTCTTATTCTAAATTAAGTAGGACAGATATTGTGAGCAGACTGTTTAGGGTGTCTATTCAGACTAGACTGGAGGACCCCCAAAAGGCTGAATCATCAGCTTCACCAGAACTGGAGCCCTCACAGAGCAGAAGAAGCAGTGACTAAGAAGTGAAGACTGTGTCCACCTGAGAGTGCATTTATCTCTGCGTTTCCTGAATAGTATGGAAGCAGATGAAAGACTGAAACTTGAGTCTGTCATGAACCAAAGAGCTCAAGGAAAAGAAGTGTTAAACAAAATCTGAAGGCTGGAACTATGTAAGACAATCTTACAGAAATTAGTGCTTTCAAAAGCAACATGTATGCAAAAAATTATGCAGTCCAATAACCACTTAGTAAAATTCTAATGTGTTAGCTTCAACATCACCACCACCACCAACAAAAAACAATGCACAGCAAGTAAAAATAATGATCTATTCAAATGAACAAACCAAAGGGAGAGACAGTATTTCTGTTGCAAGCCCAAATAATGCACAGATTTGAAGACTACGATACGACAATATTAAACAAGTTAAAAGAACTCAAAGAAAAGTAAAAGAACTAAAGTCAATAAAATGGCAGTGGAAAAAATAGACTGTAAATAAAGACATATAGTATAAAAAGAAAGCCCAAAAAAATGCTAGAACTGAATTGTACAGTAACTAAATTTTTTTTTAAAAAAGAAGTCATTGGAAGAATTTAATAGAACACGTGAGCTGGCAGAAAGAAAACAAATCTACAAACTAGAGGATAAAGCATTTGAAATTCAAGAGTCAGGGGCAATTAGAGAGAAGAATTAAGAGCAGACTCATTAGTATAGTCTAATGGAAATGAGAGGCACCATCAAATGAATTAGCATATGCATCATGGAAATGCCAGAAGCAAATAAGAGAGAAAAGGACATAAATACATTTGAAGAAATAATGGCAGAAAACTTTCTAAATCTATGAAAAACATGAACCAACAAATTCAAGAAGTTCAACAAAATCTAAGTCAGAAAAACTAGAGAGACCCACATTCAGTGACATCATAATTCAGCTCTCAAAAACTAAAGACAACACAAGAAAATTACTGTAACTAATAGAACGGGTCAGCAAAACGGCAAGGTACAAGATTAACATATAAAAATCATCTGGGTTCGTCTACAGCAACAAAGAGATTTGCAAAAAGATAATCAGGAAAATATGTCATTTACAATAGCCAAAGGGTAAAATATATAGGAGTAAATCTAACTAAGGACGTAATGGACTTACACAAAGAAAACTATAAAACACTATTGCAAAAATACTGTAATAGGCTTGGCTACATAAATGGGGAAAAGATTACCATGCTCATGATGGGAAAACTTAATGTTGTGAAGCCATCAATACTACTCAAAGGGACTCATAGGTAGATCCCAATCCAAATTTCAACAATATCTAATGAATAGACAAACTTACGTCTAACTTCATATGGAGAAGAAAGAGAGCTCAAATATTACTGAAGAAGAACAAAATAGAAGACCTCACACTTCCCAATATCAGCAGTGACGATACAGCCATGGCAATCAAAATAGCCTGGTACTGGTACAATGACAGACACAAAGAAAAATGGAACAGAAATGAGAATCCTGAAATAAATCCATTCAGTTATTGACAGCTGATGTACAGTAAAGAACTGAAAGGTCAACTAAATAGGAAATAAGTGCTCTCTTTAACAAAAAGTGCTTGCAAAAGTAGATACACATCTGCAGAAAAATGATACAGGATCCATTCCTCACAACACACAGAAAGCTACATCAATATATATCAGAAATTTAATGTTAAACCTAAGTCTATAAAGTTCATAGACTCTAATTTACAACATAAATAGACTATCAATCATAACTAAAAATTCACAGACAACAGAAGATACACAAGATAACTGGAACCATGGAAAAATTTAATACTTATGTTCATCAAAAGACCAATGAAACAATACAAAGAGAGACTACAGACAGGGAAAACTGGGAGGCAACTGCATATGTAAAAGTGGTCTGGTATCTAGAATTTATAGAAAAGATCAACACCTCAACAATAAAAAGACAATCCAATTAAGAGGAAATGAAAACACAGCTCATCAAAGAAACTATTCAGGAAGCTAACAGAGAAGAAAAGAGGCAAGTGATCACTAGCTATTAGACAGACGGAAAACAAAAGTACAACGAAATACACTGTAAAAATTTTTTGTATTTTTGCTCAATCTACAAAAGTACAATGAGTACAATTTCACCCCAACAATGGTGGCACTGATGAAAAAATTGAAAACAACAAATTCTGGTGAGGCTGTGGTGACATGCTAGCGGGAATGCAAAACGGCAGAACCACTATGGAAAAGGGTATGGTGCTTCTATTAATAGGTAAAAATGGAAATATAAAATCCAGCCATACTGCCCTAGGTAAAAATTCTACAGAAGTGAGAGCTGTGATATGGATAGATATATGCACACCCATGTTTACTGCAATTTTGTTCACAATAACAAAAACATAGAAATGACCTAAGTGTGTCTCAACGGGGAACACACATATGATGCAATACTATGCAACAATAAGGAATAAAGATGGATCGGCCAAAAATTTCATAACATGGAATAATCTAAAGGCCATTATCCTGAGAGAAATACATCAACAACAAAAGGACAAATACCGTGTGAGACCACTATTATAAAAAGTCAAGAATAAATTTACACACAGAAAGAAACATTGTTTACGATTATTAGGGACGGGAAGGGAACAGAGTTAGTATCACTAGATGGTAGACTCATGCTAATTCTGGTGAAAGAAAACCCATTACAAAACATAACAGAGGTCAGCACAACACAACCAAGGCAAAGAAAAACACTGCTAAGCACCCAAAAATAATTCTTTCCACAGATGTTTTAGTCAGCTAGTGCTGCTCTAACAGAGTGGATGGCTTTAACAAAAGAAAGTTTATTGTTACACAGTCTGGTAGGCTGTAAATCCATATTCAGGATGTTCACTCCAGGGAAGGCTTTCCTCCTTGTTAGCTCTGGAGGAAAGTCCAGTATTGCATCAGTCTTTGTCCAGGGAGCATCTTGGCACAAGAACCTCAGTTCTGAAGGACACGCTCTTCTCCCAGTGCTGCTTGCTTGATGGTATGAGGTTCCCCATTCTCCACTTGCTTCTCTTTCTTTTATTTGTTGTAAGATGAAAGGATTAAGGGTGGGGCAAGCCATACTCCAGGGAAACTCCCTTTACAGTGGAGCAGGGAGGTAATCCTATGAAAGGATTTACAGTCCCACCCTAATCCTTTAACATACAGCACAGGAAAATCAGAAAATGGAGGACAATCACAAAATATTGGAAATCATGGCTCAGCCACATGACTACACATATTCTTGGGGGGACACAACTGAACTCATAACAGATGTCATCAATTTGATTCCTGTGTATTCCATCTGCCAACGTTCAAGTGAAGAGTTACCATTCTGATGAAAAAAACTATTAACAATGAAGAAGTAATTGTTTTTGCTGTTGTTAAGTGCTATCAAGTCAATTGACTCATTGTAACCCAGCACTGCCCAGTACTGTGATGTCCTCATTATCCTTAAACTCATCCTTGTTATCCTTAAGCCCATTGTTACAGTCACTGTGTCAGTCCATCTTGTTGGGAATTTTCCTCTTTTTCACTGATCCACTACTCTACCAAGCATGATGTCCTTATATGGGGACTGGTCCTTCCTGAAAACACGGCCAAAGTATGTGAGACAAATAATCACCATCCTTGATTTCACCACATGTCTGTCAGTTTGCAAAAAGAAGAAATGATGAAGTCAAAGAGCTGAAAAGATTTCAAATGGTTGCTCAAGAAGACAAATAATTTTACTATTTTTTATTATGATTGAATGAAAATATACATTCCCATATAAATTTGCATGCCCACCTATGTGCAGCTCCCACTGTTCTCCCTGCCTGGTGACAGCGCACTCTTCCTCTCCATTCTATACATGTCATATCCTCCTAACAGTCTCCTATCCTCTCCTATCCACCCTCTCCCCTGCCTCCAGTAACAGGTCAGCAGAATGACATTCTATAGATGCATAGAACCATAAAGTACACACACGGCATGGTCTCTCTGTGTCACCAAGTCCAGTCCATTCCTGCCCAAAGAGTTGACCTCCATTATGATTTATGAACAGAGGTGGTATTTTCAATCACATCATATGTATGTGAAAGATGGACAAAAAATAAGGAAGACAGAAGAAAAACTGATGCCTTTAAATTGTGGTTTTGGAGAAGAATATTGACTGTACTATGGACTGCCAAAAGAACAAACAGGTCTGTTCTGGAGGAAGTACAAACCTAGTGCTCCTTGGAAGCAAAGATGGCAAGACAGCATCTTATATACTTTGGACATCTTGTCAGGAGGGATCAGTCCACGGAGAAGGACATCATGCTTAGTAGAGTGGAAGGTCAGGAAAAAAGAGGAAGACCCTTGATGAGACGGACTGACACAGTGGCTTCAATGATGGTCTTAAGCAGAGAAATGATTGTGGATATGGTACAAGACCAGGGATTGTTTCATTCTGTTGTGCATAGGATCACCATGAGTTGGAACCAACTTGACAGTACCTACCAACAACAACAGCTACACAATACTGAGAAACGGTCTAGACAAGTTGACACATAACCTGAAAATCACAGGTGTCATATACCTTATTTGTATAGTACCACTCAATCACTATGTGGCAGTCACAAAAATAGTATCTAGAAAAGCCATATTAAGTAATTCATTGCACTGAAACCATATACTAGGACACAAAACAAGGCTCAACAAACTTAAAAAGATTAAAATCATATAAAGCATCTTTTTGGACCATAGTGCTACGAAACTAGAAATCAACAACAGGATAAATAAGGGGAAAAGTAATAACATAGAAACTAAGTACTATACTACTAAGGAATCATTGGGCCATAGAAAAAAAAAATCAAACCTGAAATTAAATTATTTTTATAATCAAGTGAAAATGAAAACACAGCATCTAGAAACCTTTGTGACACAGCAGAAGCAGAACTTAGAGGGCAATTTAGAGTAACAAATACCTTCATTAAAAAAGAAGACCTGGACACCACCTATGACTGCCCTGACAGGGAACACATTGTAAAGTCTCTGATACAGTGGAAGAAAAATGGATGTGCAGAACTAGAACTCTATTAGAAGGCCACACCTGATGGTCTCTGTTAAAAGACTATGCCTGATGGTCTGTCAGACTGAAGGTTCCCCTGAGGACCTGGCCTGCTGACTCCCTGTTAGCCTACAGCTTAAAATAATACTGAAGCCACCAACTCTTTAGATAGAGATTGTATTGGCCTATAAGACATAGAGTGATGATGGCAAAGGATGTGCTTTTTGGCTTAAATTTGTACATGAGAAAGTGAGAGCAGCTCTTGTCCAGAGGTGAAATGAGAGGGTAGAGAAGGACAGGAGTTGTTTGAATGTTCATGGCAAGTACAGAGGGGACATTAGGACTGTGCTATCACAGGGTGGAGAGAGCAGATAGCATTGCATAGCAGTGTGGATGCAGGGTTTTATACGGCAAATTGACATGGATTATACACTTGCACAATAGAATATTTTTGTCGCTGTTGGAAAAAGAAGCTAGAAAATAGATTTGGGGACTTCATACCACGAGTAAAGAATCCCTGCCAGGAACAGAGCATGTCCTTTGGAAAGCTTTCAGTGTTCCTGTGCCTCAGAAGCACTGTGACCGGGGAAGAATTGACAACAAGGATCTTCCTTCAGAGCCAATAGTGAAAAACTTGCCCTGGAGTTGATTACTGAATTGGGACTTGTAGCCTACTAGACTGGAGCAGAATGAAATTATTCTTTTTGTCGAAAAAAAAGGGGGAGATAAAGAAGAAAAACACAAAACTGTTAACAAATCTACATTAGATTTGTTGACTTTTCTACAGCAGCAAGAAGAAAAAGCAAAGCAAAAAAAGTAAAAAGCTACTGGAAAGAAAGAAAAAATCTCAATAGAAAAAAAAAATAAAAGAATGAGCAAAACTATCAGTTCGTTATTTGAAATGATTGCCAAAATAAACAAACCACTAGCTAGACTGACAAAAGAAAAATCTGGAAGAAGCAAATAACCAAACTAATAAATGAAATTGGTGACATTACAACAAATCCATTGGAGATAAAGAAGATCATAACTGGAGGCAGGGCTAAGATGATGGAGCAGCCAAAGATATGACAGAAAATTACAGATGACTACCTCTCATGACTATAGATGCAAAAATCCTGAACGAAATTCTAGACAATAGAATTCAGCATCATGTACAATACTACTAAAAATAAAACACAACCAAGTAAGATTAATACCAGGCATACAAGAATGGTTCACCATTAGAAAATGAATTAGCATAATAAACCACATAAACAAAAGGAAAGAATTACATGATCATCTCAGTCAATGCAGAAAAGGCATTCAGCAAAGTCCAACACCCGTTCCTGATAAAACCTCTCAATGAAAAAGAAATAGAATGAGATTTCTCAACATAATAAGAGACCCTGATGCAAAACCAATGGCCAACATCATTCTTAATGGCGAGAGGCTGAAAGCATTCCCCTTGAGAGCAGGAACAAGACAAAGATGTCCTTTATCACAACTCTTATTTAACATTGTACTGGAAATCCCACCTAAAGCAATAAGGCAAAACAAAGAAATAAAGGGCATCCAAATCGGTGATAAAGAAGTTATACTGTTCCTATTGGAATATGATAAGGTACTATACATGTTGTTAGGTACCACCGAGTCAGTTCCAACTAATAGCGACCCCATATAAACATAATGAAACACTGTCCCATCCTGTATCATGCCCACAATCATCATCATGCTTGAGCCAATTGTTGCAGTCACTTGGTAAATCCATCTCATTGAGCGTTTTCCTCTTTTTCATTGATCCTACACCTTACCAAGCATGATGTTCTTCTCCGTGGAATAATGCCTCCTGACAACATGTGGGAGGCACAGAAGAAACCAAAAGTAACAGAAAAGTAGCAACAGCTATAGACAAATGGCACTCAGGCACTCTGCCAGTGTGGACTGTGGGAATCAAAGCAGCCAGGGCAGAAGCAGGCTCTTCCTGGTGACGAGACTGTGGCTGTGGAGCAGAGGAGGCTGGAGGAAGGAGAAAGGAAGGGAAACAGTGAGGGCTTTCACATGCTCCTTGTCTGACAACCTGACAAGAGTCCAAGCTGGTGAACACACTCTGCAACAGCTGTTAGGAAACCTCTGTTGCATCCCCTCTGACTCTCTGATCTCTGTCAGCTTCTTATTCCATTTGGTGTTTGAGTGAGTTCTTTATTTCTTTATTCAACACTTTCAGTTCCAGGACTGATGTATGTCTCTGTTTTACTTAATTTTTCGGGCCTTTGCTGTGGCGGGACAATCTGCTGCTTCTGTCTGTGGAAATTTGTTGGTGGGAAGTCTCCGTCTTTACTGATCAGTCACTGTTTTAGATCTCAACACACATATCATAGGTTCCATCTTCTTTCTTCCACCAAGTTATAAACACATTGTAACAAAATATTTCTTGTAATTTACTGACTTTTCTCACAGTGTTTAGCGCAATCTCAATGCATTGAAGGCCCCTTTCTTTATTATTGTTATTTTTTATTGTGCTTTAGATAAGACTTTACAGAACAAATCATTTAACTTTCAACAAGATATACATAAATTATTTTGTGATGTTGACTGCAATCAATCTTGTTGATACTATAGACACTTCTTAAATTCCCAGGAAGGAAGTCAGTGATTAGAGGGAAAGGGTAAGCCTGCTGCTCTCAACAGGAGACTGAATTCAGCCGCGTTTCAGGAATGCATCATCCTATTCACCCATTCCAAGACAAAACAAAACTAATGTAGTAGCAGAAAGCCTTGATGGTAGATAGGATATGAACTCTGCAAGTTTTAAATCCCCAGAGATGCCTACAAGAGTTTAGAAAGTCACATGTTGCACAAAGCCCTGTAACTAATGAGAGCAAATTACAAAGTTGGAGAGGAAAGTTTTCTGCTCCCTCTGATGAGGAGAGAGGAAATCCCCTACGGTCTTCTAACCAGAACCAAACCTCTAGAGCTGAGGAACCTCAAGCCTTGATGATAAACAAGGTCTTTAAAATGGAAGGAGAAAAGTTTCTAAACCCTTGTAATTTAGTGGGTATTGAGAATCAATCCCAGCACATATGGCCCAGCCTCACAACTGATGTTACAAAAAACCTAGAGCCATAGAAATCTAAAGCTTGCGTGAGCTCTGAGCTCTGTTCCTTACTTCCCAGCCAGGAAAATTTAGGACTAAAAGGTACAGAGACTTTCTCAAAGTCAAAAAGTACTGGAGACAAAGTGAGGAATCTTGACTCTTAGATCGATTCTCTCCGTACTGCTTCAGTCTTTGTCTCTGTTGAGGAGAAAACAAACTAAGATTCTAACAGTGTGAAAATTGTGTTTTGGAAGAATATTACTGTGGCAGTGAACTGGTCTTGCAGCACTGACAAAGTACAAAAGGTAGGAAACTATTCTAAACAAGCTGACTGCCCTCTCTTTGTAACTATCACTATAAAAAAGAAAGGATCTTTTAGGAAAAAAAATTATATATTTTCTCCAAATCAGAATTTTTCTCTGGCTTTAGAAAAAAACATATATATTTTGTTTTGTCAGTGGATCCGAATTTGTATTTCCTATTTATGATTACTCACATATAATATGGTGTGGATACAGTGAGAGAAAGAAGGTAACTGGAAAAGAAGAGTTAGCAGAAGATGAGGAAATACTAGGACAGGGGTGGCTGACTATTAAAGAATTACAACCTTGTCAGATCCATGAAGGTAAATGAATGAAATAAAACATATAAGAAAGTCCTTTGGGTTCTGGATTATTTATAAAACATTTGTAACTTAGATCTCTTTCTCAGTGATTCTGCTGTCTCTTTGTAACCAATTAAATTTCGCTATGAGAAGGCTTAATATCAGCTTGAATTAAACTTAGAGTAGAAACACTGTTCATCTCCAAGCTCACAAGTCACTCCCATGCTATACTGAATAGCACAGTGAAACAGAAATTGTTTTTAGATTAAGTGCTGCTTTTGATTATTAGCCCATCTATCTGAAAAATATTGATTATTACCTTAAAAAATGCTGTATATTGCCACCCTGGGATATACAGAAATATATGATTTGTAATCTCTTTCCTTAAGAGGGATGTTTAGATAATTAAAGTCAAAACAATTTGGTTCTAGTTACAAATACATCATTTCCTAGATACAACTATATTGTCTGTAAAATAAGTAAAATAGTCAGAGCTGCCCTGCATGCTTCAGGCTGTTCCATGTACTTCATAGTGTATTAAAAAGAGTAAAATCAATGGAAATTTGAAAGAATTTGACAATACATAAAGTTTATAAATGCTAATTATTAAATATGTTGGCATGGAGGCAGGCAAAGCAGCAGCTCAGTGTAATTCAAGGTGAGGGGATATGTTAAATACAAGTATGAACAACATGTACAAGTCAGAGGAGAATGTAAAATTATTGCAGGATTCAGAGTGACTAAGTAGCATTTATTTTACAGAATGTTTATCTTGGCCTTGAAGAAAGAGTCAAAATCTCAGTTGTTACCTGTCTTGCACTGCCTAAAAAGTCTGTTTGCCAATACCACTTCATACCCTAATTAATCACTAAGAATCCTACAGCTCCTGACATATCCTACCTTCTTCCTTGTGGATTCTCAGATTAGGGGTAAAGAAATATGTTCTTTACTTTCCTTTACAATTTCATAACCTAAATGTCTTTTCCAAGAAGAGATAATCACTTTGGGCTTCACTGAAAATTATGTGATTGTCCGAACCAGATTCCAAAATTGCTAGGAAATAACTTTCAACTTTTACTCTGTAGATTCTTATAAATAATATTTTTTATTGAATGCTACTGTTTCACATCCTGACTCAATCTATTACCCAATTGATAATTTTTTCACCATTTAGGATCTGGAGCAAATCTGGTTCTCCAAGCACACCTGAATGTCCTGCATAGTTTTCCTGTGTTGCATTACCAGCCAATAAAAATCTGTTTCAATACTGGCCAGAGTAAGCTTTTCAGCACTTAGCAGACAATCATTCATATGCTGCTGAGTAAATGAAGAAATAAATGAAGGGAAACACATCACTTGCATAAGCACTGTGCTTTGTTAAACTAAATGAAAGATCAATTGAAAATTAGAATTCTCTAATGATTTGCCTTATTAATACCCAGATTTCCATTTGATGATATCCAAGCAGAATGGAGAGCTGAAGGCTTATTTGTTGTTTTTTTTCAGACTGAAGATAAACTATGCAGCTCAACCAGACAATAGTGAAAGAACTCATCTTATTTGGCTTTTCTCTTTACCCAGATGTACAGATACTACTATTTGTGATCTTTTTTTGCCTCTACCTTCTAACCCTTGTGGGTAATCTGACCATCATGGTTTTAACTTGCATAGACAGAGCCCTCCACACCCCTATGTACATCTTCCTCAGTGCACTCTCCTTTTCTGAGACGTGCTACACATTGAGCATCATCCCTAGGATGCTGGCTGACCTACTAACCACAGACAGAAGTATCTCAATCACAGGTTGTGGCTTGCAAATGTGTTTCTTCTTGGGCCTTGGAGGCACTAACTGCATCATTCTCACTTTAATGGGTTACGATCGCTTTCTGGCCATTTGCAACCCTCTAAGATATCCACTGCTTATGACCAACATAGCATGTGGACAACTAGTGGCTTCTGCTTGGGCTGGAGGCTTCTTTGTGTCTCTGATAGAGACAGGACTGATATTCAGAAACTTCTTTTGCAGACCCAACTTTGTCAAACACTTCTTCTGCCATATGCGGGCAGTTGTCAGGTTGTCCTGTTTGGACAACAACCTCACAGAATTCATTGTAACAGTGATCTCAGTGTCGGGTTTGCTGGGTACCTTCCTACTCATTATCGTCACTTACGTCTTCATCCTTTCCACTGTCCTGAGGATTCCTTCAGCTGAGGGCAAGCAGAAGGCATTTTCCACTTGTGCCTCCCACCTTACAGTGGTTATAATCCATTTTGGATTTGCATCTGTTGTTTACCTGAAGCCAGAAGGTTCACAAGGAGATGACACATTCATAGCTGTCCCTTACACTGTTATTACTCCTTTCCTCAGCCCTCTCATTTTTAGTCTCAGGAATAAGGACATGAAGGATGCTTTTAGAAAGGTTTGGGGAAAGATAGCAACCTAGAATAAATGAAATTGTACTCCTGATGCATGTTTAAAGCATCGTCAAATGTCTCCCAAAGGCAGAGAGGTATTTACTACTGACCGCTGGAGAAACCCATACACTTTCCTTTTTCCATAGGTTAGGATATGAGAAATATTTGACAAACTTTAGATCCTATACCATAGCAAGTATTTCTTTAATTGTTAAGAAAGTTGTTTAATCCATCTCCTTCCTACTATCAAACAGTAGGCCATGCCAGTTCATCTCAAGGTGACTTGATATGTAAAAGGAAAAAAAAAAAAAAAAAATCAAAATTCACACAACAAAGGAAGAAGAATTTGTCTAGGCAAGATTATTAAATACTGGATTTTTCTGTCATTTTTCTGATAAGAAAGACATGCGATAGTAGTCATCATGTGCATGTGAATTAAGATGTGTTTTTAAGCATCTGTGGTTACTATGTGCTTTTAAAAACACATTGTTCATGACTCTGGCCTTCCAATGACTATCAGATACTGATCTTTGAATATACAAGATATCTTGAAACAGATTGAAATGTGTAAACAGAAAATTAGAGCCTACACTTTCAATGCACAGGGAAATCCATAGGTGAGTGGTGTAAATAAGCCAACTTTCTATAAAATGAGATGCTTAAGAGCAAATGTTCAAGAATTGTGTCATGGTATTGCAATTTGACAAAGAAAGATGTTTAGAGATAATTTGGGCAGACCATACAGTGAATAAGACAAGAAACCAGATAAACTCTTTTACAGTTATTTATATCCTAAGGAAGAAAAGTAGAAACACTCCTAGGATTCTATCATAGAAAAATAGTGGAGGATCTTAATGAAACCCAGACATACAAGCCTAGGAAAATTCTTGAATCGTTTTCTTGGCTTTACCGTTAACCAACAGTATTAACTCTCATGAAAGACATGAATGTTGTGCTGGGATTTCAGAGTATTTAAAACTCATATGAAAAGTTCTGGAGTTTCTGAGCTCCATTATTTACAAGGCTGTTATGAAAATAAATAATTTATAAAAATTATTACATAGACCAGTTGGTTAAGGTTAACTCTTCCTATGAATCTGTTTCCTTTCCTGGGAACTTTTCATGGTTCATGGGTAGGCAGAAGATCTTCTTTTTTCAATGTTGGTCACTGCTTTATTGAAGAGTGTTTCTTCTTCTTTGTTCCCACTCCTGCAAACTGCTTACTTAATCTGTGGTAGCTATGTTTTTAAATTGAAAGTTGTTGTCAATGAGTCAAATCTGACTCCTGCTGACTCATGTGATGCAGAGTAGAAATGAGCTCCATAGCGTTTTTGTGGTTGCAAACTCTACAAAAGGGATCCCTAGGCCTTTCTCCTGTGGTGCCACTGGATGGATAGGGACTGCCAACACTGTGGATGGCAAAAATTTTTTACCACCAAGGACTCTGAGATCTAGGAGATAAGTAATAACAATTTACTTACAGATAATACCATGTTGAGTCATTTTAAATGAATAATATAATTGTGAATGCTATAAAATCTAAGAGTCGTGATATAGATTATCACGTAGTACTTTTGGGTACATGGCTCATAAACCTACAAATTTTATTCCTATAACCAAATGGAAAATTATTTTTAAGAAATACATATAAAGTTTCAAAAATATCAAAGTGCTGAGTGCATAAAATATTTCAAATTTCATACAAGGCAAGTATGAAATATTAAAGTAATTTTAAAATAACTATAAAAATATTGAGATAAGTCATTCCATGAATTAGAAGATTGAATGTAGTAGAGATATCTATTCTTACTATATTAATGTGAGGATCAAAAGAATTCCAATCAAAATCATTTCTTTTTTCTTTTTGGAGAGGGAAAGTACATTTGTAAAAATAGTTGCTTTTAAGTCATTCCAATCCATGGTGACCCAGTGTGTGTCAAAGGAGAACTATGCTCCACAGAGATTTCAATGGCCAGTTTTTCAGAAGTAGATCATAGGTCTTTCTTCCAAAGCATTGCTCTGTGAATTCAAACCACCAACCTTCTGTTCAGCATTAACCATTTGTACTCCCCAGGAACTGTGTGGAAAATGGTGGGGTGATTTTAAGTTTTACATAGGCTCACCAATAAACAATACACTCTTGAAGAAGTACAAGATAGGTAGATGGGTTCTACCACATAACAAGACTCATTATATAACTACAATGTGATATTGACACAAGTGATAATTAAACAAATGGGAGTAAAATAAACAGCATCCAAAGAATGACATATATACAGGAATCTGCTTATGACAAAGACAGCTTTGCAGAACTGTGACAGAGACACACCTTTCATTAATTGCTAATAGGGAAGTATTTATGTAAGAAAAATTAAACTTGACTCCTACCTGACACTACAGGTTTTTTACTAAGAATTTCAATAACTCCAACTTTAGCGTTGCTTATTTATTTTTCCTATTTTATTTTATTTGTCTTTATTATTTTATTTTTTCTTATTTTGGGGGTAAACTTGACATTTTCCTTCTATAATATTAATTCTTTTTCTTTCTTAGATTATGTCTTTACCTTACTTTTTCTGTTATTGATTTCTTCTTTTATGGCTTTTCATTCTGAAAAGATGCTTTCCAGTATTTTGATGCCTTGCATCATGTTAAGACTTGCTTTATGGCCTAATATAGGAACTATTCTGGAGAATGTTCCATGTGTGTTGGAAAATAAAGAATAGGTGACCGTTGGGTGAAGTGTTCTGTATGTGTCGATGAGATCAAGTTGGTTATTTGTGGTATTTAGGTCTTCTATGTCTTTATTGAGCTTCTTTCTGGATGCAATGTTCTTCACCGAAAATGGTGTGTTGAAGCCTCAAACTGTTATTGTAGGGCTATTTCTCTTCTCAGTGCTGTTAGAGTTTCTTTCATGTACTTTGAATTCCTATCATTGGATGCATAAATATTTAATATACTTATGTTCTCCTGATGTATTGACCCTTTAATCCTTATATAGTGTCCATTTTAGTCCACTGAGGTGGATTTTACTTTAAAGTCTATTTTATCGGAGATTAATATTGCTGCTCCTGCTCTTTTATGAATGTTGCTTTTTTCATACCATTTCTTTCTATTCTTTGAGTTTTACTTTCCATATAAAGTGTGTCTCCTGTAGGTGGTACAGAGAGAGAACTTTTTTGTTTTAAAAAAATCCATTCTGCCACTCTGTGTACATTGGTGCATTTAATCCATTTACATTCAGCATAATTATTGACAGGGACGTGTTTAGTGCTGTTATTTTAATGTCTTTTTTGTGCATTGTTTACAGTTTCTTTGTTCCATTTAACTTTCTGTGGTCATTTTTCTTTGTGCTTTCTTTTCATCTTTCTCATTGCTGTTGGTTTTGTATTTGCTGAAACTTATATTTTGATGTGTAGCACTGTTAATGTCCTTTGTGGTTACCTTAATATTTACTCCTATTTTTCTAAATTTAAACCAGTCTTTAATTTCTTTGTATTGCCTTGACTTCCTCTCCATATGAAAGAACTATGACTACATTTTTAGCTCCCCCTTTTGCTATCATATTGTTCTTTTTTACATATTGACATCTCTGTCTTCCTATTTTCAAGATTTTACCTTTAATTTACTCTTACAATTTCAATATTAGTGTTGATATCTATTTGTGCTGCCATGCATTCTAATCTTGGGTTATTATCTGATATTATTGATTTTCTAACTGAAGAACTCTGTATCTCTTATACTTTGAGTTTAGTTTTTGCAGATCTAAATTTATGTTTACCTGTAAATATCCTAATTTTACTGTTGTATCTGAGAGTTTTGTGGAGTGTATAATTCGTGGCTGGCAATTTCTTTTCCTTCAAGGCTCAATATACGCTATCCCATTGCCTTCTTTCCTGCATGGTTTCTGCTGAATAGTCTAGGCTCAGCATTAATTACTCTCCTTTGTAGATTACTTTTCATTTATCCCTGTTGTTTTTAGGCACAGTCAAGTTGGTTCTGCTCATAGTGATCCTATGAAAAAAGGAACAAAGCACTGCCCAGTCTTGTGCCATGTCCACAATTATTTTTATGTTTAAGCCCATCCTTGTGGCCATTGTGTCAGTCCCTCTCTTCGAGGGTCTTCCTCTTTTTTGCTGACCCTGCACTCTGCCAAGCATGATGTCCTTCACATAGGACTGATCCTTCCTCACAATATGTCCAAAGTATGTAAGATGCAGTCTTGCCATCTTTGCTTCCAAGGAGCACTCTGGTTGTACTTCTTCCAGAACCGATCTGTTTGTTCCTTTGGTAGTCCATGGTACAACATTTTTCTCCAACATCATTTATCCCTAGCCACTTTTATAATTCTCTCCTTATCTTTAGTTTTGGCAAGTTTGATTACAACAAGGCTTAGCATCTTTGTTTTGTGATCTACAAATGTAGAGTTTGATGAGTCTTTTGGATAGATCTCATTTTTGTGATATAAGGAAAATTTTCTCTTAACAAATTTTCAGCAGTTCTCTCTATATTTTCTGTTATACACCCCTCTCCCTATTCTGGTACTGCAGGCACTCATGAATTATTCTTGTTGATAGAGGCCTACATAATCCTTATGTATTTTCTTTTTAAAAAACTTGCCTACTTAATTTTTCCTCAAATATGTTTGTATCAAGTGTTTCATCCTAAGTTTCACTAATTCTGCATTCTATTGCCTCAGTTCTGTGTCTCTGACTTTCTAATGAGTTGTCTAATTCTGTTATTAATCTGCTAAATTTCAGAATGCTATTTCTCTATGTTTTCTTGCAGCCTGGTCATGTTGTCCTTACGTTGTGAATTTTGCATGATTTACTTTCTTATCTCTTGAAGAGTGCTAAATATTGATCTTTTTTCTATTCTACCTCTGATAATTCCAGGATGTTCTCTTTATCTGGAAAATTTCTGGATTCTTCGTTTTGGGATATTTCTGAAGCCATTGTGGTCTGCCTTTTGATTTGATGTTGACTATTGTCTCAGAGCCATCAGTCAGGTGTTGTATTTATTTATGTTTGCTTCCTGTGTTATGGAAACACTGGTAGAGTAGTGGTTAAGTTCTACATCAGCTAGCCAAGAGGTCAGCAGTTCAAACCCTCCAAGTGCTCCTTGGAGACTCTGTGGGACTGTTCTACTCTGTCCTATGGGTTCACTATAAGTCATAGTCGACTCGATGGCACCGAGGTTTTTGTTGTTGTTGTTTGTTTGTTTGTTTGGTTGGTTGGTTGGTTGGTTTACTGCGTTGTAACTTCTTTGGGTTACTTTTTTGAAATGCCCAAACAGGCTGGTCACATGAACTGGCTTGATTATTTGTGCCTTAGAGGTTCTAATATTTTGTCACCAGGTTGTTAGAGCTGCTACTAGGCATATTGGCATAGTCATCAGTTTACTTTCCTTATGTGTATTCAGCTCTGGTGCCCAGGTACTCAGCTACCAAGTGTGCTGTGCAGGCTCTCTTCTACATCCCTAGGTGACCAGACATTTTTGATGTATGCACAGGTTTCTGTCTGTACACACAGAAAGGTAGGCTGCTGGCAGCCATCTGTGGGTGCAACCATCCTTCCTATAGTTTCATATATTTGCGGTTTCTTTGCTACTCATGAGTTGTACTCTCTGACAACTCAATCCAGTTAAGTGTTAGTCAGTATTCACATACGTGTTACAGTAGTGGAATAAACTCAGTGAAAGATACCAAAAAAAAAAAAAAGCTCACTAATCTTACGGTATACTTTTGTCTTTCAATAATATATTCCTTTTGGTCACCAGGAAGTTTGTCCCTGTTTCTTAATACAAGTCATCAGAGAGCTTTTGCTGCAGCACAATAGATGTTCTAGAGACTGTATGCAGTGATAAAAGTCTTTCAAGGTCTGTGGAACCCTTTCTGCCTTCACCTAGGCAAAAGACCTATTTCTGCCCTGTGTTCTCAGCTTAGGAGAGCTGATAGATTTCTCACCCACCCCTGTTTGTTAAATTGTTCCCTCTTCAGATCTGGAAGAATGTCTGAGGGCGCCAGCAAGGGGTCCTACTTCCAGACCATTTTATGTCAGAATATGAAGCCTGCTGCAGTACAGAGAAAAGGAGAGGGAAAGGTTGCAAAAAGGCAGAGAGGTTTAGCCTGAAGGGAAGTGTTTATCTGCAAGAGGCAGGTTAGATGCAAGCCACTCAACTTTTGATGATTGAACACTACTATTCACTGATTCTGGATGTATGTAACTAGGCTGTCTGTCACTCAGTCTGTCTCACTGGGGAGGACACTCTCTGAAAGCCACTGCTTCACTCACCATGCTGGCCACCACTGATCCTCCTGCTGGGTGCAAATTGCAGCTGTGTCTCTACCGACCGTCCCTTCTCTGTTTCTCAGTCTGATTTATCAGCTTTCCCTTTGATGTTCGGGTCTCCTAGAATGTTATACATAATTGATACTTTTTATTTTTTGGATCTTTGTTGTTACAGGGATCACACTGAAGCATCCAATTATGTCACTCTCTTAGCCCTGCCTCCAGGTTATATCTTTAAATATTCCTCCATTTCTAACATAGAATTAAAATTATGAAATTTCCTTTAATCAATTGTTTAACTATAATCAACAAACCTCAATAGATTTGTTTTCATTATCATGCAGGTAGAAACATTTTCTTCTTTAAGCACAAATTATGTAAAAGAAAAGAACAAAGTATGTAATACCCGATATTGTTTAACTGCCTACCTTCTACACCAATAATCGCATTCAGGGTCCATATGTTCTGACTGGTCTAGCTAAGAAAGCTGGCCCACCTGGATGGAGGCGTATGCTAAAGGTATAGCATATTTAACCAGAACTAGAGAGAGTAAAGACATTGAGCATGAAGTGGAAGAGAAAGAGGTAATGATGATTTCAAGTGATCTAGTGATTCTACCCATAGATTAAAAGTAATGACATAGACAAAATTAGGAAATATAACTATTGGAACTCACTGGAAAATGGTCAAATACAGTCAGAATTTTGATACTTAGTGAAACTTAAAATATTGTTATTTTATCTCACCAGATGACACTATGAGCTTCAAGCTTTTGACTGGGAGCATTCCCCAACACACTCTGCTTCCCACAATGATGAGTAAATAATAGAGTTTAGAAAAGCAGCAAAACTGTATCTTTAAAGAAATTTTGTAAACAAAGAATTACAGAAGAAATGAAATCTCAAATCTGAGTATTATCTCTGCCCACAGACAGCATGGAGGTGGGAGGAGGGGAGAGATAGGAGGTGAGATGTAAAACCAAAAGGACTATATTATTGAAAGACAAAAGCACACCATAAGATTAGTGAGGTTTTTTCTTTCTTTTTTGGTAACTTTCACTGAGTTTATTCCACTACTGTAACACATATGTAAATACTGAATGTGACACTTAACTGGATTGAGTTGTCAGAGGGTACAACTCAGGAGTAGCAAAGAAACTGCAAATCTACGAAACTATAGGAAGGATGGTTGCAAATATCTGAAACAAGGCAACATATGGAAACAAAACAATTTGAGCAGAGACACTAGCTACTGCAAGTTGCAGATGAGAAGGATTTTGTACTACTATTCCACCGATGCTAACTTCCCACTCAAAACTAAAAGAATAATCCTTACTAAAATCTATAACAGATTTCAGAGTATCACTGCAATGTCTCCTCTAAAACATCAAGTTTAAATCAAGATTTTTAAAACATACAAAAATTTAAGAAAGCTTGATCCATTCACGTGAGAAAAAGGCAGTATATATTGATTCAAATGAGCATAAATTTGGATTTAACATATAAAATATTCACATCAGCTAAGTAATGTGTTAAAAAAATGAAAAAGAAATACAGTATTAAAGAGTGAAGGGCAGGACCAAGATGTCAGACTAGACACATTTCTCCCTGATTCCTTCTAAGAAGTATGGCCTAGAAAAATAATTGAATGTAGCAGTGTGGACATTGTGGGAGATGAAGACGAGGTGTACGGTTGTGAGATTGGCCTGGGCTACAGAAAGGAGGAAATTGCCTCTGATGGAGGCAAGACAGTGGCTCATTGAATCCTGGTTCTGCTGGTGCATTTTTTGAAAGGATTACAGGTATGGATGCTGTCATGGATTGAGTTGTGTCCCCACAAAAGTATGTGTAGCCATGTGCCTGGGCCATGATTCCCAATATTTTATGATTGTCCTCCATTCTGTGATTTTTCTATGCTGTATGTTAAAGGGTTAGGATGGAAAATTTCTTCACAGGATCACCTCCCTGCTCCACTGTAAAGGGAGTTTCCCTGGAGTATGGCTTGCACCACCCTTAATACTTTCAGTCTACAAGAGATAAAAGGAGATGGAAGCAAGCAGAGAATTGGTAATCTCACACCACCAAGAAAGCAGCACTGGGAGAAGAGCATGTCCTTCAGACTTGAGGTTCCTACATCAAGACGCTCCCTGGGCAAAGACTGATGCAATACCAGAATTTCCTCCAGAGCCGACAAGGGGGAAAACCTTGCCTTGGAACAGACATCCTGAATTTGGACTTGTAGCCTACGAGATTGTGTAAAAATAAACTTTCCTTTGCCAAAGCCCAGGTGCTCCCTGAATACTCTAGAGGGCAATTCTACTCCACTGGGTTTGGGTTTTTTGTTAAAGCTATCCACTCTGTGGGGTTTCCATTAGAGCAGCATTAGTTGACTAAAACAGACGACTTGTTTGTTAACAGGCTGGGACTGGGACTGCTGAGCCTGTGAGCCTGGCACAAGCCAGCTACTACACTCAACTGCACTGCTTAAGTAAACAGCATATCCCACAGCAGAGATCTGTGCTTGGGACAGCCGCATCTGGAGAACCCAACTGTGGCTGGAGACCAAGGGTGTCAGTGCTCCTCCTCCATCTCCTCTCTCAGCTATGCCATAGATACTGCTGACTCACTGGTGGAGAGGTGGCTCACGCAAGATGCCATCTTGGTCAGGTGAGAGGTGGAGGCAGCTGTACCTGAGGGCTCAACTGCTGCTAATTCCCACACTGAGTAACAGTACCCATCTGGACAATGCTTCTCCCAGCAGGAAAGCTGTTTTTAAGGTGATTGCAGCTAGAGAATGTAGCCAGGGCTGGTGGCTGAGTATGGTAGTGCTCTAACTCCTCCCTTCCTTGAGTCATGTCATACTGTCTGGGGATGGTCTACAAGACACCATCTTGATCAGCCAGAAGACAGGGCCTGCCACCCTTGAGGCCCCAGCTGCTTGCAGCTGCAGTTGGTAAACACCTCTCTCAGCTGAAAAGCAGCTTTTAAAATAAAAGCAGCTAGAAAATGCAGCAGTGACTGGTGGATAAATGTGGTGGTGCCATTTCCACCAACATTCACTGAACCACATCAGAGGGTCATCTGAAAGCCCCCCGAGGGATGGCATAAGTAGGGTGCTATCTTTGCAAGCCAGGAAGTGAGGCTGGCTGCTTCTGAAGGCCTGGCTGCTTTTAAAAGCTCCTAGATAGCACCGCTCTGTGCAGAAAACCAGTTTTTAAGACAAACACCGAGGTCCCTGGCAGCTGAGTGTGGTGGCATCCTTCTCACCATAATCCCAACTGGCATGACAATGGAATGTCGGCACAGGTAGCTCACCACCTTTAGCAGCCAGGAGGCAGGGGCTGACACCGCTGAAGGACCAGCTTGGGCCAGCCAACAAGCCAGGCATCATTGTAGGGCTTTACAGAGTTTATACTGCCAGAGAAGCTATCAACAAGTCACACCTAGATAATGCAACTGTGGCTACAGACAAAATCTAGCAGTGCCCTTACTCCCTTCTTAGAACTATGCCACAACTCTTACTAGTGTAACATTGGAGACACTGAACAACTTCTCAATGGTGTGAAGACAATAATCAGTATGTAACCATTTAAAGAAGCAGAACACCATGACTCCAGAAAACTCCCAAAATCAAAAATCAAAAAACTTCCCAGATGAAGAAGTCTTTCTGAAATTATCAGAGGTAGAATACAAAAAAAAAATATGTACAGAGTCCTTCTAGAGATTAAATGAAATGCAGCAGAACAAAATGAAAAATGAAATAAGCTATACGAACTGTTAGAACATCAACAATCTGAAATCCATCAATTCTGTAATAAAATTACAAAATTAGACAATTCAATGCAGAGCCAAAAGAGCAGGATTGAGGAAACGAAATACAGAATTAGTGAGCTTGAATAAAGGAATTGACATCATCATTCATGAGGAGAAATCAGGTAAAAGAAACAAGAAAAATGAAGTAGCATTAAGAAGCATGTGGGGCTTTATCAAAGGGGAATAATCTACAAATAACTGGAGTTTCTAAACAAGGTGAGATAGAGAAAATTGTTGAAGTGTTGTTGACAGAAGACTTCCCCAAAATCATGAAAGAAGAGAACATAGATATCAAGATGCTTATCAAACACTACAAAAACTAGACCCCCCCCCAAAAGACACGAAGACATACTATAATCAGGCTTAATAAAAACTAAAGAGAGGTTCTGAAAGCAGAAAGTCTTAAATCAAAACTAACATAAAAAGTGATGGTCTGTAGGCTTTTGTGTGACTTCTCAGCAGAAACTATGATGGCTAGAAGTCAGTGGATGACACATACAAAGCCTTGAAGGAGACAAACTTCCTACCAAGAATTATACATTCTGCAAAATTTTCTGTTAGACAGGAAGGTAAAATTAAGACATTCACAGATAAACAGAAGCTTAAACACTGAGAAAACCAAACCAAAACTACGAGAAACACTGAAAGAAGATCTTTGTTTAGAAAAACAATAACGTCAACATATACTCAAGGATGCAATGAAAGACACAGCATTCGGAGTCCTACTCAGTTAGGGAAATCACTAAGCTTAATGAAAGTTAAAATATTAAAAGTGTGGAACCAGTAATCTTAACACAAAAATTATGACATCCTCATACTATAAAGAGGGACATTTTACAGTAAATACAACAGTTTCAGATAGACAGGAAATTAAGAAGATATACACAAGTTAAAGATTGGTTTAAACTTAGAACATCAAGGGGATTGATGAGGTAACCACAAAGCAAACTAACATCATATATCAAAACAAGAAACATAGTACAAGAATCTCAACAAACACAAAACCAACACTGAAAAAAGATGAAAAGTCATCACACAAAGAAAAACAACCCAGAACAGAATATTAAGAGGAACAAAGAAAGTATCAACAGCACAAAAATAAAGGCACTAAAATGACAACACTAAACACATAGCTATCAGTAATTAACACTGATGGACTGAATGTTCCATTAAAGAGACAGAGAGTAAAAGCATGATCCTTCTATGTGTTGCTTACAGGAAACACATAGACTCAAAAATATGAACTGAAAATCAGAGGATGAAAAAGTATATATCAAGCTAACAGCATACAAAGAGCAGGAGTGGCAACACTAGTCTCAGATAAAATAGATGTTAATGTAAAATCCACCATATGGGACAAGTATGGTAACTATTTATTGCTGAAACTTTCATTACATAAACAGGACATAGCAATATTAAATATTCATGCACCCAATACCACAGCATCTAAATACATCGAGGAAACACTGACTACATTGAAAAAGGAGATAGATCACTCCATCATAATAGTGGGAGACTTCAACACTCCACTTTCAGTAATGGATAGATCATCCACAAAAAAAGCACAGTAAAGATAAAGAAGATTTTATTGCAACAAATAACCAACTAGTCCTCATCGACATATACAGAATTTTTTATACAACAAACAGGTACACTTTCTTTCCCAATGCACATGAAGTGTTTGCCACAATACACTACATATTAGATTATAAAGTAAGTCTCAACAAAATCCAGACTGCTGAGTTATTGCAAAGCATCTTCTCAGACAATGAAATAAAAGTTGAAATCAATAGCAGAAAAAACATAGGTAGAAATTTGAACTCCTGGAAACTGAACAACACCTTGCTCAAAAAGCCATGGGTTATAGAAGAAATCAGAGATGAAATAAAGAATGTACATAATCAAATGAGAATGGAAAAACTTCCTAACAGAACCTATGGGATACAGCAAAAGCAGTGCTCAGGGGTCAGTTTATCTCTATAAATGCAACATCCAGAAAAAAGAAACGATGCAAACCAAAGAATTAGCCCTACAACTTGAACATGTAGAAAGAAAGCAACAGAGGAATCCCTCAGGCACTAGAAGAAAACAGCTAATAAAGATTAGAGCAGAACTAAATGCATTATAGAATAGAAGAACAATTGAAAAACTTAAAACCAAAAGCTGTTATTTTTTAAGATCAACAAAATTGATAAACAATTTGCTAAACCTACAAAATAAAAACAGGAAACAAGTAACCTAAATAGGAAATGAGATAGGAGATATCACGACAGACACAACTGAAATCTTAAGTATAATAACGGAATATACTATGAAAAACTGTACTCTAACAGATTTGAAAACCTACAGGAAATGGACAAATCTCTAGATTCAAATCACCTACCAACATTATTACAAGGAGAATTAGAACAACTCAATAAATGGATCAAAAAAGAGGATATTGAAACACTAATCAAAAAACTACCAATCAAAAAAATCCTGGCCCAGATGGCTTCACTGGAGAATTCTACCAAACTTTTAGAGGGGGATTAATTCCATTACTACTGAGACTATTTCACGGCATAGAAAAAGACAGAATACTCCCAAAGTCGTTCTATGAAACCAGCATAATGATGATACCAAAGCCAGGGAAAGATCCCACTAAAAAAGAAAATTACAGATCAATATCACTCATGAACCTAGATGCAAAAGTCTTCAACAAAATTCTTGCCAATACAATTCAACAACGTATCGGAAAAAAAAAAAATTCATCATGACCAAGTTGGATTCGTATCAGGGCTGCAAGGCTGGTTCAAAGTCAGAAAGACAATGTGATCAACCACATAAATAACACAAAAAATAACAATCACCTGATTTTGTCCACTGATGCAGAAAAGGCATTTGACAAACTCCAACACCCATTTATGTTAAAAATGCTCAACAAAATATGAATAGAAAAGCAATTCCTGAATGCAACAAGGGACATCTACACAAAGTCAACCACCTACATCATCCTGAATGGAGAAAGACTGAAAGTATTCCCCTTGAGAACAGGAACTAGACAAGGATGTCCACTGTCACCAATTATATTCAGCACTGTCCTAGAGGTTCAAGCCAGAGCAATTAGACAAGAGAAAGAAATAAGGGGCATACACATTGGCAAAGAGGTAAAAATATACCTATTTGCAGGCAATAAGATCATATACACAGAGAACCCTAAAGAATCCATAAATAAGCTACTGGAACTAATAGAAGAGTTCAGCAAGGTATCAGGACACATGCTAAACATAAGTAAATCAGTAGGCTTCTGTTACACCAAGAAACAGATCATCAAAGAGGAAATCATCAAACAAATACCATTTACTATAGCCCCCAGGAAGATAAAATACCTAGGAATAAATCTAACAAGAGACATAAGAGACCTATACAGAGAAAATTACAAAGCTTTACTGCAAGAAACCAAGAGACTTACATACATGAAGAAACCTACCTTGTTCAATGATAGGAAGACTTAACATTGTGAAGATGTCTATTTTACCCCATACAACATATATATTGCATGCAATCCCAATACAAACTCCAGTGTCATTTTTTAACGACATGGAGAAACAAATTAGCAAGTTTATTTGGAAAGGGAAGAAACCTTGGATAAGAAAGTACTACTTATGTAGAACACAGTGGGACACATTATATTATCTGAAGTTAGAACCTGTTTACACTGCAAGGTAGTCAAGATAGCTGTTCCTGGTACAAAAAGAGACCTACAGACCAATGGAACAGAATCGAGACCTCAGAAATATCACCGTCCTCTTAGAGACAGCTGATATTCAATGAAGGCCTAAAGGTTGAAACCTAGGGTACAGTCTCTTTAACAAATGGTGCTGGCAAAATTGAATATCCATCTTCTTAAAACTGAAACAACACCCATGTCTCACACCTTACAGTAAAACTAACTCAAAATGGATCAAAGGCCTAAATATCAAATGCAAAACAATAAAGATCATGCAAGAAAAAAATAAGGTCAACAATGGAAATTAGACAGACTACAACATCTGACCAACAGTGCATGAACAACAGAGAAAATAGATAAATGTGAACTACTAAGAACTGAACACTTACGCTCATCCAAAGACTTTATCAAAAGAGTTAAAAAACTACTTACAGAATGGGAAAAAATATTTGCAACTACATGTTGGAACGATATCTGATTGCCATAATCTATAATGTACTGCAAAATGTTAGCAAGAAAAAGGTAGATAACTCAATTAAGCAATAGGCAAAAGAGATAGACAGACACTTCACCAGAGAAGACTTCCAAGTAGCCAAAATACACATGAGGAAATGCTCATGATCATTGGATATTAGAGAAATCTGAATCAAAACTACAATGAAATACAGTATCACCCAACAAAGTTAGCAATAATCCAAAAATCACAAAACAACAAATGCTGGATAGGCTGCAGTGAGATTGGAACTCTCCTACACTACATGGAAATAAAAATATTATATCAACCAGCAATCCCACAGATCAGAATATATTCTGCAGAAATAAAGGCATTTACACGAACAGATACATACCCATGAATGTTTATTGCAGCTATGTCCACAATAGCAAAAAAGATGGAATCAATCTAGGTGCACATCAACAGACGAATGGACAAACAAACTATAGTACATATACTCAGTTGAACACTACGCAATGATAAAGAACATGATGATTTTAGGAAGCATCTCATAACCTGATTTCGACTAGAAGACGCTATGCTAAGGGAAATCAGTCAGCAGCAGAAGGGTAAGTATTGTATGAGACTTCTGCAATAAGGACTGAAAAATAGACCTATGTACAATAGAAAAGACTGATGGCTACAAGGGTTTGGAGAGAAGGAAAAGGGCTGGTCATATGTTGATAGTAGGAAGGAATTTGATTGGGCAAAAGTAGTGACAGCACACAGCAGAGAGTAGATCAAGATAACAGGACTACACCATAAACTGAAAGGTCTTCTAAACTCAACTCAATATTTCAAAAGAAAGAATAGCAGGGACAAGTGTTTGGGGACCATGTTTTCAGGGGGCATTGAGATCAACTGGCATAACCAATCCTTTGTGAAGAGTCTTCTACACCCTATATTGGTCCCCCATCTGAGTCTTGAAAGTTAGCAGGCTGCTGTCTGAGGTACACCAAATAGTCCCAACTCATCTGGAACAGACGCTGACAGAGAACAACAAAGACAAGAGGAGAAAAGAGCCCAGGAGACAGAAGGACCTATATGAATGGGAGACTGTATCAACATGAGACCACAAGAACGAGATCGTGCCTGGCCACCACCAAAGGAAGCCATAATGGGGGACAGAATGTAAAGTCCCTGAGGCTACATGAGAAAAAGCAGTGTGTAACTCAGGAACTGAAGTTCCCCTGGGAACCTGATCCTTAGACCTGCTGCTGGCCCTGACTGGAAATCAGTACTGAGGTCAACTCTTTAGGAAAGAATGGACTGAGCTTGGGGACACAGTGCAATCATATAATGTGTGTACTTTATGGTCCTATACATTTATAGGAAGCTGTCCCGCTGGTGTCTTTCTAGAGGGGAGAGAAGGGGGGGAGAGGAGGGGACAGGAGCTCATTAAGAGGATACTAGATAGAGAGAGTAAAAGTGGGGAATGTTCTAGTCACCTAGTACTGCTCTATTGGAAAATACCGTGAGTGGAAGATTTCATGATGAGAAGCTTTCATTGTCACAGTCTGGGAAGCCACAAATCCATTCCTAAGTTACAAGTCCATTCAGTATGAAAAATCATCACAGTCCAGTAGGTTGAGTCCACATCCAGTGAGAGCATCTCAGCACAGGAACCTTGGGTCCAAAGGACATGAGCTGCTCTCGGTGCTTCTCTTTCAGTGGCATGAGGTTCCCAACTTCCTCAGCTCACTTCTCTCCCTTATATTCCACAAGCTTGAATCCTGCCTCACTAACACAACTGCAAACCCTTCTCCATCATCAGTATCACAGAGGCAGGATTCACAACACATGAGAGGAAGGGTGCCATATTAGAACTCCTAACTAAGTCAAATCAACACATACACTTTTGGAGGGACACAGTTCAATCCATGACATCCCACCCTTTGGCACCCCAAAAATCATATCATTAGAACACAAAATATAGTCATTCATAGCACAGTGATGGTTTTCATTCATAACATAGCAACAGTTTTCATTCCATAACATATACCAGGCAGATTATCAGAACACATTAACATTCGATGTTATGACTTCAAAAACATTATTCCATACTCTGAGATATTTCATAACCACTCCCTTCAAACTCTTGGTGTGGGCCAAACTCTCCAGATTCTCAGTGGAGGCACCTGGGTTTCATCTTGGCCTTTCAGGCCCACTTGGACAGAACTCTGTCTCCTTGGCTTTAGGTGCACCCTAAGCCCAACACAGTGGTAATTGCACTCCCACCAACACAGAAAGCCCTGGCTCCACCCTTTCATGGCCATAACTTCAGAGACTCAGGAGCTCAGCTTCTCACCAACCTGGGGCCGCAACCCCACATCTTCATGGGGCCACAACCTCACATCTGCCCTATGGAGCAAGTGTTCCAACACTCTGTAACTCCATAGCTCCCCTGATTCAAGTACCTGGAGGCACCCTACTCCATCAAGTAGCTTCCCGCACACAGGCACTCAGCCCTCTTGTTCCGTGGGTCAGCAAGCCTAGCTCTGCCTATTCAAGTGCCTGGAGGCACCCCACTCCACCAGGAAGCCTCCTGCACACAGGCATTCAGCATTCTCACTCCATGGGTCGGCTCCTGGTTCTGCTGCTGCCAGTTGACTGTTGCTGTTGCTTTCCTCACCATCTGCTGCCCTCAGGTGCTAGCAGTTCTCTAGGGTACCTTCTTTCATCCACTCACAGTCTCAAAAAAAGCTTCCACATTTTAGGCATTTGTTAGAGTGGTACCCCACTCCCAGTACTGAACTCTGTCCTACTCACCTGGCACTGCTGTAACAGAAAATACCACGAGTGGAAGGTTTCATGATGAGAAGCTTTTATTGTCACAGTCCGGGAAGCCACAAATCCATTCCTAAGCTACAAGTCCATTCAATATGAAAAATCATTGCAGTCCAGTAGGCTGAGTCCACATCCAGTGAGAGCATGTCAGCACAGGAACCTGGGGTCCAAAGGATGTTCTCTGCTCTAGGTGCTTCTCTCTTGGTGGTATGAGGTTCCCAACTTCCTCAGCTCACTTCTCTCCCTTATGTTCCACAAGCTTGAATCCTGCCTCACTAACACAACTGCAAACCATTCTCCATCATCAGTATCACAGAGGCAGGATTCACAACACATGGGAGGAAAGGCACCACATGAACTCCTAACCAAGTCAAATCAACACATGCATTTTGGGGGGAACACAATTCAATCCATGACAGGGAATGTGCTGTCACTGGGTGAGGAGAGCAGATGGAGCTGCAGATAGGCAAGAATGCAAAACTGATATGGATTATATGCTTTCAGTAATCACGACAAGAAAAAGAATGAAGGGATTAGAAACACTAGCAGATAAATGGAAATTATAAAAATGGGCCCAATTTAAATCTAGTGAGAAAAACAACAGCTGAAATGAGAGATGTATGTAATAGACTCAATAGTAGTTTAGAGATCGTAGATGAAAGCATTAGTGAATTTGAAAATAAGTCAGTAGAAATCATCCATTCTAATGAATGTAAAGGGGAAAAGAGATTAGGAAGTGGTCAAAAGCATGGCAGGCAAATATTTATAGGTAGTCTTTTTCCTCTTTTATTTTTATTGTGATCAAGTGAAAGTGTACAATCCAGTTTAAATTTGCATGCCCACCTATGTGCAGCTCGTACTGCTCTCCTTGCCCAGTAACAGCACATATCTCCTTTCTGTTATATACATGTCATATCCTCTTAATCTCTTGTCCCATGTTCTCCACCCTCTCCACTCCTCTATAGTAAGATGCCAGTAGGATGATATTCTATAGATGCATAGAACCATAAAGTGCACACACGATATGGTTACTCTGTGTCACCAAGTCCAATCTATTCTTATCCGAGGAGTTAACCTCAGTAATGATTTACAGACCAGGGCAGCATCAGGTCTAGGGGCCATGCTCCCAGAGGAACCTCCAGGCCTTTGGACCATCATTTGTGGTCTCTCAGTGGAATCCTCAAGGTGTGCCCCCTTTTATTCTCATGCTGCCACTGGAACTCAACTTTGTGAGCTCCATCATGGCTGACACTGGTTGTGGCCAGTCACCATCTGGTTGTTCTGGTCACATGTTGATGCAGTAACTCATTCATGTGGGTCTCTCTGTCTTCTGGGTTCTCTTTCCCCATGTTGTTTTTCTCTTTGGTAGTCATCTGTTCCTGCTGAGTTGGGACCATTTGGTGTACCTCAGATGGCAGCTTGCTAGCTTTTAAGACCCCAGATGCCACTCACCAATATGGGATGGAGAAGACTCTCTTAGCAGTATGCTCACTAGTTATGCCAACTGGCCTTAATGTCCCCTGAGAGCATGGTTCCTGGATCCTTACCCTTGCTACTCTGTCCTTGCAATATTGGGTTAAGCTTGGAAGAGAATTCAGATTGTGTTAAAGTCCACTTAAATTGATCTTCTTTCTAATGTAGGCTGTCAATGATTTTACCAAACCAAATTTCTATCAACAATCTAATCTATAACCAGATCTCTCCCTCCCTTCCCTTGCAGCCGTCAAAAGACTTTTCTTCTTGTACATGAGTCTATTTTTAAGTCCTTATTGTAGAAGTGTCATACAATGTTTGTCCTTACACCGCTGACTAATTTCACTCAACATAATATCTTCCAACTGAAAATAGGTTATGAGATGCTTTCTAAAATCATCATTGTTCTTTATCATTGCATAGTGTTCTGCTGAGTATACATACCATAGTTTATCCATTCATCTGTTGTAAGGCATCTGGGTTGATTCCATCTTCTTCTATTGTGGACTGTGCTGTGAAGAACATTCATGTGCATGTATCAGTTGCTGTGAATGGCCTTCATTCTGTAGGATATATTCCAAGCAGTGGGATTACTGGGTCAAACGGTAAATCTATTTCCACCTTTTTATGGAAGTGCCAGATTGCTTTCCAAAGAGGTTGTACCATTTTGCAATCCCACCAGCAGTGTAGGAGAGTTGCAATTTTTCCATAGCCTCTCCAGCATTTGTTGTTTTGTGTTTTTTGAATCGTGGCCAACCTTGTTGGGGTAAGATGAAATCTCATCATGGTTTTTATTTGAATTTCTTTAATAGCTAATGATCGTGAGCCATTCTGCATGTGTCTTTTGGCTGCTTGGATATCCTCTTTAGTGTGTGTTCATCTGCTTTGCCCATCACTTAATTGGCTTATTTATTCTCTTCTTGAAGATATTTTGTAGTACCTTGTAGAGTACGGAGATCAGATGTCAGTCTGACATGTAGTTTGCAAATATTTTTTCCCAATCTACAGGTTGTTTTAATTATTTTGATAAAATCTTCAGATGAGCAAAAGTGTTTGATTCTTGGTAGTTCTATTAATTTGTTTTCTGTTGATTGTGCTTTGTTTGTCAGATTTTGAAGTCTGTCTACATTGTGTATTAAAAGTTCCATTGTTGGTCCTATTTTTTCTTGGATGAGCTTTATTGTTTTAGATTTGGTATTTAGGTCTTTTATCCAATTTTGGTTGGATTTTGTATAAGGTTTGAAATATGGGTCTTGTTTCAATTTTTTTTTGCAGATCGATATCCAGTTTTGCTAGCATCATTTGTTAAATTAAGTATTTTTACCCTGGTTTAAAATCTGAGCGCCTTTGTCAAATATCAGTTGTTCATAGGAGGATGGTGACATCTCTGAGGTCTCAATTCTGTTTCATTGGCTTATAGGTCTCCTTTTCTACCAGCACCACGCTGTTTTGTCTGCTGCGGCAGTGTAATAGGTTCTAAAGTCAGGTAGTGAGAGACCTCCCCTAGTGTGTTGTTCTTTTTCAGTAGTGCTTTACTTATCCGGAGTTTCTTCCTTTCTAAACAAAGTTTCTGATTTGTTTCTCTATCTCATTAGAAATGTCACTGGAATTTGTATTGAGATTGCATAATATAAGTAGATTGCTTTGGGTAAAATAGACATTTTCACAATGTTAAGTCTTCCTATCCATGAGCAGGGTAGATTTCTCCATTTATGTAAGTCTCTCTTAGTTTCTTGTAGTAAGGACTTGTAGTTCTCTTTCTAAAGGTCTCTTATTTCTCTAGTTAGATTTATTCCTAGGTATTTCACCTTCTTGGGGGCTATATTAAATGGTATTGATTTGGTGATTTCTTCTTTAATAATGTCTTTATTGGTATAAAGTGATCCTACTGATTTACTTAGTTTTATCCTATATCCTGATACTTTGCTGAACTCTTCTATCAGTTTGAGTAGTTTACTTATGGATTATTTAGGATTCTCTGCAAATACAATCATATCTTCTGCAAACAGGGAGATTTTTACTTCTTTGCCGATGCAAATGGCTTTTATTTCTTGGTCTTGTCTAATTGCTCCAGCTAGAACTTTTTGTACAATGTTGCATAGGAGAGATGAGAGTGGTCATCCGTATCTAGTTCCCATTCTCAGGGGAACTCAGTTTCTTCCCATTCAGGATGATGTAGGTGGTTGGCTTTGTATAAATGGCCCTTATTGTGTTGAGGAATTTTCTGTCTATGCCTATATTGCTAAGAGTTTTTAGCATGAATGTGTGTTAGACTTTATCAAATACCTTTTCTGCATAAATCGACAAAATCTGGTGATTCTTGTCTTTTGTGTTCTTTATGTGGTTGATCACATTAATTGTTTTTCTGATGCTGAACCAGCCTTGCATCCCTAGTATGAATCCAACTTGGTCGTGGTGAATTATGTTGTTGAATTCTATTGGCTAAAATTTTGTTGAAGATTTTTGCATCTAGGTCCATGAGTGATATTGGTGTGTAGTTGTCCTTTTTTGTTGGATCTTTCCCTCACTTTGGTATCAGGGTTATGTTGGCTTCATAGGATGAATTTGGGAGTATTCCATTCCTTTCTATGCTGTGGAATAGTCTCAGTAGTATTGGAGCTAATACTTCTCTAAAACTTTGGCAGAATTCTGTGGTGAAGCCATCTGGGCCAGGGTGTTTTTTGGTTGTTAGGTTTTTGATGATTTTTTCAATCTCTTCCTTTGCGATGGGTTTATTAAGTTGTTCTGCTTCACCTTGTGATAATTTTGGTAGGTGATATGAATCTAGGAATTCATCCATTTCCTCTAGGTTTTCAAATCTGTTACAGTACAGTCTTTCTGAATATCCTGTTATGATATTTTTTATTTCTGTTGGATCTGTTGTGAGATCTCCTATCTCAGTTATTTGTTTCCTTTCCTGTTTTTCTTTAATAAGTTTAGCCAATGTTGATTTCGTTGATCTTTTCAGATAAACAGCTTTTGGTCTTATCAATTTTTTCAGTTGTTCTTCTATTCTCTAATTCATTTAGTTCTGCTCTAATCTTTAGGATTTGCTTCTTTCTGGTGCCTGAGGGGTTCCTCTGTTGCTTTCTTTCTACTTGTTCAAGCTGTAAGGTTAGTTCTTTGGTTTGGGTCCTTTCTTCATTCTGCGTCTGTGCATTGATAGAGATAAATTGACCCCTGAACACTGTTTCGACTGTATCTCATAGGTTCTTGTAGGAAGTATTTTCATTCTCAGTTGCATCCATAAATTTATTCATTTATTCCTTGATATCTTCTATAACCCATGGCTTTTTGAGCAAAGTGTTGTTCAGTTTTCTATGTGTTCCAAATTCTGTCTTTTTTTGCTATTAATTTTGACTTTTATGGCTTTATGGTCCAAGAAGATGCTTTACAATCGTTCAATGGTATGGATTTTGTTGAGAAGTGCTTTAGGTCCTAATACATAGTCTATTCTGGAAAATGTTCCATGTGCGCTGGAGAAGAAGGTGTGGTTATCGGCTGATGTATAGAAAATTCTGTATATGTTGATGACACCTAGTTGATCAATTGCTGTGATAAGATCTTCTGTGTCTTTATTGAGCTTTTTTCTAGATCTGTCTAATACTTAAAGTGGAGTGTTGAAGTCTCCCATCATTATTGTGAAGTGATCTATCTCATTTTTCAATGTAGTCAGTGTTTCTTCAATGTGTTTAGATGCTCTAGTGTTGGGTGCATAAATGTTTAATATTGTTAAGTCCTGCTTGTGTATTGAAATTTTCATCAACATATAGTGTCCGTCCTTGTCCATGATGGTGGATTTTACATTAAAATCTATTTTATTTGAGATTAGTTTTGCCACATCTGCTCTTCTTTGCATATTGTTAACTTGTTATATATTATTCCATGCTTTAATTTTTTGTTTGTTCATATCTTTAAGTCTAAGGTGAGTTTCTTGTAAGCAACATATAGACAGGTTATATCTTTTGATTCAAGATGTCACCCATTGTTCCTTTACTGGAGTGTTCAGTCCATTTACATTCAGTGTAATTATTGATAGTTATGTGTTTAGTGCTGTCATTTTGATGTATTTATTTTTGTGTTGATGTTTTCTCTGTTGCTCTTAATATTTTGTTCTGGAGTATTCTTTATGGGTTGATGTTTCACCCTTTTCACTGTCAGTCTTGTGTTTGTTGAGACTCCTATATTACATGTCGGGAGCCGAAATCATCTTAAAGAAAATCTTAGAGAAATTTACTGGGCTAGGCTCACTTAAGAAAAATATTGTGCCAGCAGGGTCATGAGAAATGACTGCTTAGCAATATCCCAAGAAAGAATAACAACATGTGGCTGTCCTTGGATAGGGCTAATTATTAGATCAGAGGTTTTGAGAACTAGGGAACACAGGTGCGTGAGAAAGACCAGAGTTAAGAATAAACAAAGAAGTGTGTGCTGTATAAAAGTTTGCTCAGAAAAGAAATAAACATCTAAGCTTGACTGAGTCCCCACTGATGTGATTGTTTCGGCCTTATTCAGCTCCCGCGCTTTCCCCTCAGCTCTGTTCGTCTGATGGCTGGTACCGTCAATTACATTTCTTGATTTGACATGTTGCATCTTTATTGTGTTTTGCTACTCTTATAATCCCCCCTTAATAATCTATGTTTAAATCCAATTTTAACTTTTCCATATCTTGTTAACTTCCTCTTTATAGGAAGGATTATAACTACTATAGCATATCTCTCTTTTTAATGTGATGATATAGTTTTCATAATATGATCACTGGATCACTTCTTTCAATACAATAGCTTTGATTGAGTTTGGAGCCTTTCCTAACTGAGTAGGTTTCTGGATGATTTGTCCTGTATTGTCTTCTAAAATATGGAGTTAACAGTTTTGATTTACTAAACCAAGAACTTCTTTTAGTATTTCTTTAGCTTTGCTTTCATTTTTACAAAGTTTCTCAGTTTTTGTTTATCTGTGAATGTCTTACTTTGATTTTCCTATGTAAAAGACAGTTTTGCAGAATATATAATTCTTGGTTAGAAGTTTTTCTCCTTCAAGGCTTTCAATGTGTCATCCCACTGCCTCTGTGCCAGCACTGTTTCTCCTGAGAAGTCAGATAAAAGTCTGCACGTCTTCCCTCTGAATGTTAGCTTTCCTTTGTGTCTCACTGCCTTTAAGAGTTTCTGCTTATGTTTCATTTTGTTAAACCTGATTATAATATGCTTTGGTGTTTTTCTTTTGGGGTCAATTTCATGTCATGTTCTATACACATCTTGGATGTCTATGTTCTCTTTCCTAATTTTAAGGAAATTTTCTGTCAGCAACTCAACAACAATACTTTCTGTTTTCAGGTATCCCTCCCTATTCAGGAACTCCAATTAATCACAGATTGTTCCTCTTGACAGAGTCCCACATGTTTTTTTAATGCTTCTTCATTTTTCTTGTTTCTTTTCTCTCATTGCTCCTCATAAATGCTGGTATCAGTAGGATATGTCTTCATTCTCATTTGATTTTATGAGTTTTTTTTTATTGCATTCTTGATTACTTCCATTACTCAGTAGTTCTTGAACAAAATGTTATTCAGTCTCCATATTGCTAATTTAATTTTCATCTTTATTCCCTGTTATTGTGGTCTGAGAAGAAGCGTTGTATTATTTCAATATTTTGAATTTTGTTGAGTATCTCTCTGTAACCTAATATGTGATCAATTCTAGATAGCATTCCATGAGTATTGGAAAAGAAAGTATACTTGCCTACTGTTGGATGAAGTGTTCTGAACATGTTTGTGAGGTCAAGTTGGTTGACTGTGACATTTAGAGCCTACGTGTGTTTACTAAGCTTTTTGCTAGATGCCTTTTTCTTTACTGAGAGTGGTGTGTTGAAGTCTTCTACTATTATTGTGGAACTGTCTATTTCTATTTTCAATGCAAATAGTATTTCTTTAATGTATTTTGGAGCCTTGTCATTGGATGTGTAGATATTTAGTGCGGTTATGTCCTCCTGTTGAAATGAGCTATTGACTATGAGATGTTGACCCTCTTTATCTTGCATGGTGAATTTAACTTTAAAGTCTATTTTGTTAGAGATTAGTACTGCCACTCCTACTCTTTTTTTTGAATGTTATTAGCCTGATATATTTTTCTAATCTTTGAGTCATAGTTTGTGTTTTCAAGTCTCAGCTGTGTCTCCTATAAGCAGCATATAGATGCCTCATTTTGTTTATCCAGTCTGCTACTCTCCTTCTTTTAATTGGTGCATTTAGTCCATTTACATTCAGTGTGACTACTCATATGTATGATGTTAGTTTTGTCATTTTTATCCCTTTTTGGGGGTGTTTTGGAAAGTTCCTCTATTGCATTCCATTTTCTGTGCTGAGTCTTTTCTCTTTATGCATTTTCTTTTTATGACTTTCAGTTTTAATTTTCTTGAAACCGAGATTTTGTATGCTGCTTTTTGGTATGTACAATTATAGGTTTCTTTTTCAGTTACTCCCTTAGTCTGCTTTATTAGTCTGAAAGTAGTCCAGACTTCAGTGTCTATGTATATCTTTATCTTCCTCCATATCTGGAAGGTCTATGTGTACCTTTCCTTGACCCTTTTTCATATATTGTAGTTGTGGATTATATCCTGGGATATTCTGAATTTCTATTTTTTGTGATTTTGTTTTGGTTATTGTTTTGGGGTTTCCATTCCCAATGTTATCTAGACACTCTGTCAAGTGCTGGAAATATAAGTATATATCTAATGCTATTGATTTTATAATCTAAGAACTTCCTTTAATATTTCTTATAATTTTGGTTTTATTCCCAAAATTCTCTAAATTTGTAGATTCTGCTAAAAGATGGTGGAGTAAACCGATGTCTCCTCATTTTCCACTGAGAACTAAGGCCTGGATGATATTTGTATGGAGCATTGAACATCTGGGGAGGCTTAGGACCTGACATATTTGACTAGGCAACAGTATCAGACTAATCTTCCCCTCTCGAAAATGATCCAGCGACCATCTGACTTCCACTTCTCCTGCTTCATTGTATCAGAGAACTACAGCTTCTGCAAACATCTGGTAACATACTTTCATTATAACATGGGAGGTGGAGACTGCTGCTCCTGACTGCCTGTTCAGGCCAGCCCTTTGGACAGCTCCCAGCTCCCAGTCCAGCACCTGGACAGCTCCCTGCATAGAAGTGCAGTTTATGTTTCAGGCTGAAATGCCTGTATATCTGCCTGGAGATCTGCCTGTTGAGAGGCCTCAGCTTTTCCTCCCTCTCTCCTCTGACTCATGTTGTAGAGTGGGCTGACAGCCCTCAATTTATCCATAAGCAGAGCAGCCTCTTTGCTACCCAATAAGCAGGGTCTTCCACCCTTGAGAGTCCACCTGGAGCAAATCACTAGAGTATTAGAGTCAGCTAGTGACCAATAATTCTCTTAGATCCATTACCAGAGAAATCAAACAGTGTCTATATTGCACGTAGGCAGCAGACTATAATCATTCAAAGAAGCAAACTTCAAATGCTCCAGAAAATTCCCTAAATAAAGATTCAAAAAATTTCCCAGGTGAAGTCTTTCTCAATCCACTGGAGGTTGAATGCAAAAAGAGTTATATATAGAATACTCCTAGAGACTAAACAAAATGCAGTAGAACAAAATGAAAAATTTGATAAGCTATTTGAACTGATGTAACATCAATGACCTGAAATACATCAGATCAATAACACAATTACAGAATTAGATAACTCTATCCAAAGCCAAAGAGCAGGATTGGACAGATGGAAGTTAGACTCAGTGACCTAGAAGACAGAGTATCTGACACCAGCATTTATGAGCTGAAATCAGAGATAAGAAATAAGAAAAATGAAGAAGCATTAAGAAACATGTGGGACTCCATGAAGAGGAATAATTTACATTTAATTGGAATTCTTGAACAAGGGAGGATTCATGACAATATAGAGAGTATTGCTGTAGAGATTTAACAGAAAAATTTCCTGAGATTATGAGCAAAGAGAACATAGGTATCCAAGATGTTTATTGAACACTGGAAAAGCTATACCCCAAAAGAAAGACAGTAAGGCATATTATAGTCAAGTTTAATAAGCTAAAATATACACAGATGCTTCTGAAGGCAACAAGGCTCAAAGCAAAACTAACATTCTGAGGGAAACCCTGTAGACTTTTGTCTGACTTTTCTGCCAAAATAATGCTGACTAGAAAACAGTAGGCAGACACATTCAAAGCCCAGAATGAGTAAAACTTCCATTTTAGAATTGTTTATCCTGCAAAACAGTCTATCAAGTATAATGGTGACATTAAGAAATTTAGAGACTTCATGAAAACGAAGCCAAAATTACATGAAATATTGAAAGAAGCTCTTCCATAAATGTATATTTTAGGTGACAATTAAGGACACTGTATCCAAATTTCTAATCAGTTAAGGAAGTCACAAAACTTCACCAAAGTTACAGTATTAAAATGAGGGAATTTGTGATCATATCATGACAGCTATAATACCATCACATTAAAAGTGGGATACACTGCAATAGTTATAGTTTTTTTTTAGATGCAGAGGTAGTTTCAGAGTTATGAAGTAGTTAAAATTGGGTTTAATCTTAGTATATTAAGGGGAATAATACATGCAGCCACAAAGCAAATTAACAATGCATAGTAGTATCAAAATAAGAAATGCAATACAGGAGTCTCAATGAACACAAAACCAACAGTGAAACAACAACCCATAAAAAAAATGCCTCAGAACAGAACATTAAGAGCAATCTAGAAAGCATCAACACAAAAGTAATTACATCAAAATGATGTGACTAAACATATACTATCAATAATTACATTGCATGTAAATGGACTGAACGCTCTAGTAAAGAGACAGAGAGTGACATCGTGGATCAAAAGACAAGATCTGTCTATATGCTACTTACAAGAAATACACCTTAGACTTAAAGATATGAACAAGTTGAGAATTAAAGGTTGGAATAACGTATATGAAGCTAACGATAGACGAAGAGCAGGTGTGGCAATACTAATCTCAGATAAAATCGATTTTAATTGAAAATCTACTGTTGTGGACAAGGATGGTCACTATTTATTGCTGAAAAGGCTCAATAGTCAAGCAGGACTTGATAGTATTAAATATTTATGCACACAATATCAGAGCACATCAACACGTTGAACAAATACTGACAACACTGAAAAATGAGATAGATCATTCCACAATAATAGTTGGAAAATTCAACACTCCCTTTTCAGTTATGGATAGATCATCCAGAAAAAAGCTGAGTAAAGATGCAGAAGATCTTGTTGCAACAATCAACCAACTTGGCCTTATTGACATATACAGGTCTTTTCATCTATCAGCAGAGAAGTACACCTTCTTCTCCAGTGCACATGGAACGTTCTCCAAAATAGACCATGTGTTATGTCATGAAGCAATTCTCTATAAAATCCAAACAACTGATTTACTGCAAAGTATCTTTTTGGATCATAGAGTTATAAAAGTTGAAATCAATAACAGCAAATGCATAGGTAGAAATTCAAACTTGTGGAAACTGAACAACACTTTGCTCATAAAGCCTTGGGTCAGAGAAGAAATTAAGGACAAAATAAAGAAATTTATAGCTTCAAATGAGAATGAAAATACATTCTACCAGAATTTATGCGATACAGCAAAAGCAGTGCTCAGAGTTCAATTTATCTATATAACTGCACACATCCAGAAAGAAGAAAGGGCCCAAATTAAATAATTAACCTTACAGCTTGAGCAAGTAGAAAGAGAGCAACAGAGAAACTCCTCAGGTACCAGAAAAAAAAAAAACAGATTATAAGGATTAGAGCAGAACTATATGAATTAGAGAAGAGAAAAACAGTTGTAAAAATTAACAAAACCAAAAGCTGATTCTTTGACAAGATCAACAAAATTGATAAACCATTGGCTAAATTTACAAAAGAAAAACAGCAGAAGATACAGATAACCCAAATAAGAAATGAGATGGGAGATGTTACAACAGACCCAGCTGAAATAAAAAATATCATAACAGAATACTATGAAAGGCTGTACACTAACAGGATTGAAAACCTATGGGAAATGGACAAATTTCTAGATTCATATGACTCACCAAGATTATCACAAGAAGTAAATCAACTTAATAAATCTATCACAAAGGAAGAGCTTGAGAAAGTCATAAAAAATCTACCAACCAAAAAAAGGCCTAGCCCAGATGGCTTCACTGCAGAATTCTACCAAACTTTTAGAGAAGAGTTAACTCCAATAATATTGAAGCTATTTCACACTATAGAAAGAGATAGAATACCCCCAAATTCATTCTGTGAAGCCAGCATAACCCTTATACAAAAACCAGGGAAAGACCCCATAAAAAAGAAAATTACAGACAAATATTACTCATGAACGTAGATGCTAAATCTTCAACAAAATTCTAGCCAATACAAATCAACAGCATATAAAAAAAGTCATTCATCATGATCAAGGTGGTTTCGTTCCAGGGATGCAAGGCTAGTTCAACATCAGAAAAACAGTTAATGTAATCAACCACATAAATAACACAAAAGATGAGAATCACCTGATTTTGTCAACTGATACAGGAAAGGCATTTGACAAAGTTTAACACCCATTCATGCTTAAAACTCTCAGAAAACTAGGAATAGAGGGGAATTCCTCAATGTGATCAGTAGCATCTATGTAAAGCCAACTGCCTTCATCATCCTGAATGGTGAAAGACTGAAAGAATTCCCTCTGAGAGGGAACTAGATAAGGATGGCCACTTTCACCACTTTTATTCAACAGTGTGCTAGAAGTTCTAGCCAAAGCAATTAGACAAGTCAAAGAAATAAAGAGCATACATAGTGGCAATGAAAAAGTAAAGATTTACCTCTTTGCAGATGATATGATAGTTTACACAGAGAATATAATGGAATCCATAAGTAAGCTACTGCAACTAAGAGTTCAGCAAAGTATTGAGATACAAGATAAACGTAAGTAAATCAGTAGGATTCCTTTATACCAACGGTGAGATTATAAAAGAAGAAATCACCAAATCAATTTCATTTACTATAGCCCCCAAGAAGATAAAATACCTAGGAATATATCTACCTAGAGAAATAAGAGATCTTTACAAAGAGAACTACAAGACCTTGCTACAAGAAACCAAGAGACTTACACAAACAGGGTAATCTGCCCTGCTCATGGACAGAAAGACTCAACATTGTAAAAATGTCTATTTTGCCCAAAGCAATCTACTTATATAATGCAATCCGAATACAAATTCCAGCAACTGGAGAAACAAATCAACAGTTTTGTTTGGGAAAGGAAGAAGCCCTTCTTTAATAATCTCACCATTGGTATTAAAGCACTACCAAAGAAGAACACACTGGGAGGCCTTTCACCACCTGACTTTAGAACCTATTACACTGCCACAGCTGTTGAAAACGCCTGGTACTGGTACAAAAAGAGACATATAGACCAATAGAACAGAGTAGAGACCCCAGAGATGCCACCATCCTCCTACGAACAGCTGATATTTGACAAAGGCCCTAAGATTTTAACCTGGGGTAAGAAAAATCTAACAAATTGTGCTGGCAAAATTGGATATTCATCAGCAAAAAATTGAAACAAGACCCATATCTCACATCTTATACAAAAATCAGCTCAAATTAGATAAAAGACCTAAATATAAAACCTAAAATGATAAAGCTGATCCAAGATAAAATAGGGTCAACAATGGAAGTTTTAACACACAATATAGATAGACGTCAAAATCTGATAAAGTACTTTCATCAGAAGAGAAAATAGATAAATGTGAATTACTAAGAATCAAACACTTCTGCTCATCCAAAGACTTCATCAAAAGAGTTAAAAGACCACCTACAGAATCTGAAAAATATCTGGCAACTTAATGTCAGACTGACAATTGATCTCCACAATCTATAAGGTTTTACAAAATATCAAGAAGAAAAGGATAAATAATCCAATTAAGCAATGGGAGAAGGAGGTGGACAGACACTTCTCTAAAGGGGATATCCTGACAGCGGAAAGACACATGCAGAATTGCTCACGATCATTAGCTATTAAAGAAATTCAAACCAAAACTACAATGACACAGGATAAAGACAACCCAGAAGATAGAGAGACCCACATGAGTGGGTGCCTACATCTACTTGGGACCAGAAGAACTGGATGGTGCCTGGCCACCACCAGTGATAGCCGCGATGGAGCTCACTAAGTTGAGTCTCACTGGCAACACAAGAATAAAAGGGGGTACACCCTGAGAGCTCCACTAAAAGACCTCAGGTGATGGTCCAGCAGTTTCAGGGATCCCCTGGGAGCATGGCGCCTGGCCCTGATGCTGCCCTTGTTCATAAATCATAACAAAGTTCCACTCTTTGGACACGAATGGATTGGACTTGGCGATGCAGAGTGACCATATATTGGATGCACTTTATGGTTCTATGCAAGTATATGATATCATCCTGCTGACCACTGGCTGGAGTAAGGAGAATGAGTAGAGAGGAGGGGAAAGGAGACTGTTGGGAAGAAGAGACATATATGGGGCAGAGAGGAATAGTGTGCTGTCACCAGGCAGGGAGAGCATGTAAATTTATATGGGAATGTACATTTTCACTCAGTCATTAAAAAAAAAAAAAAAACCTACAGTGAAATATCATCTCACCCCAACAAGGTTGGCCATGATCCAAAAAAACACAAAACAACAAATGCTGGAGAAGCTGTGGAGAAATTGGAACTCTCCTACACTCCTGGTGGGATTGCAAAATGGTACAACCTCTTTGGAAAGTAGTCTGGCGCTTCCTTAAAAAGCGGGTGATACATATACCATTTGATCCTGTAATTCCACTGCTTGGAATTTTTCCTGCAGAAACAGAAGTTGTCACACAAACAGACACATGTACACAAATGTTTGTTGCAGCACAGCCCACAATAGCAAAAAGTTGTAATCAATCCCGATGCCCATCAACAGATGAATGGATATGCAAACTATGGTACGTACTCAATGAAACACTATGCTATGATAAAAAACAACGACAGTTTTAGAAAACATCTCACAACATGGTCTCACTTGGAAGAGATCATGCTGAGTGAAATTAGTCAGTGTCAAAAGGACAAATTTTGTATAAGACCCCTGTTATAAAGCCTTAACAAGAGATTATCCATAGAAGAAAATGTGTGGGCTACATGGGTGAGTGGGGGCTGAGGGTTTATCACAGATGAGTTAATTGATAGATGTTAGAAATTTTATTCTTTTATTGTAACTAATATAAAAAATAATATTAAAAAAACAAATTCTCTAAATTTCTGTGAAATTCTCTGTGAATTCTCTAAATTTATCTGTGAAAGTCTTTAACTTCACGTTCATATTTGAGAGACAGTTTTGCAGGATATGTTATTCTTGGTTGACATTTTTTTTTTCCTTCAAGGCTTTCTATATGTTATCCCACTGTCTTCTGGCCAGCATCATTTCAGCTTAGTAGCCACAGCTTAATCTTCATAGTTTTCTTTTATACGTTATTTTTTGCTTATTTCTGGCTACCATCGTTAGTCTTTCCTTTCTCTAGTTTTATTGAGCTTGTTTATGATATATCTTAGTGTATTTCCTTTGAGATATATCTTGAGTGGAGCTTGGTGCTCATCCTGAGTGGAGATCTTCTCAACTTTTGTGATGTCTGGGAAGTTTTCTGTCATCAGGTCTTCAACTATTTGCTCTGTATTTTCAGCTATCCCACCTTGTTCTGGTAGTCCGATTATACAAATATTATTTCCTTTATTAGAGTATCACATCACCCTTCTCGATTCTTCACTTTTATTGAGTCTTTGACTTTTCCTCATGCATGTTAGTGTTGTTTAATCTGTCTTAAAACTCACTAATTCTGCCTTCCATGTCCTTGATCCTGCTCCTTTGATTTTCTATTGAGTTATCAAGCTTGAAGATATTAATTTGTCAAAGTTCACATTGTTGCTGTTCAGGCGTTTCTTGCAGCTTATTTAATTTTTCAGTGTGCTTTACTGCATTTTGCCTAATCTGTCTCCCGATATCTTGCACAGCTCTGTACATCAATCTTTGTATTCTGTCTCTGATAGTTTCAGGAACTCTTCTTCATCTATGAAACTCATTCATGCTTCATTTTGGAAGTTCTTGGAAGCTGTAGTAGTCTGCTGCTTTAGGTGTTTAAAGATCGATTCCTGTCTCCAAGCCATCCAGAAGTCATTACAGTGAAAGAGATTCAATAGTTCAGTTGGCCTGACTGACATCTCTCTGTGGAGGCTGGGCACAGATTTCCCGTGCAGTCTGATTTTCTGTTTCTTGTTCTTACTATCCTGCACTAGTCTGCTGCTACTTCCAGTGCAGCTCCCAGGTGAGGGAGTTGTTCTTGCTTTCAGTAGCATCAGCACTACTTCTGCCTCTGGGTTGTGGGGAGGGTTGCTTTTGCAAGTGCTGTGATTTTGCAGTGACCCCAAGGTGGACAGGACACAAGTACCACTGCTGAAGCTGCCTCTGGTTTGGGCAGATCCCTTGTAGAGTCTTAGCCTTGGACTCAGGTGTAGGGGGAGTGGGTGGTTGCTCACTCCTGCCTTCTTCCCCAACATATAGCAGCAATTGCTGCTGCTGTTTCTGTTGCCTCTGGGTTGGGCAGGGATCTCCAAGAGCTTTGCCTGTGGCTACCTAGCCACTGGAGCAATCACTTTCCTTGCCCTGGGTCCCCTGAGCCCAAGTCTTCCAGGTATACTCAGCTCCAATGGTTGTCTAGACATCGGGGTGATTGCCTAACTCCTCTAGAGTCACCTGACCCCAGGCCTCACTGACACAGCTGGCTCCAGTGCCTGCCTAGCAGCCGGGGTGATCACTTCCTTTTCCCCAGGTCAACTGAGCCCAGCTATCCCTGGCACATGTGGCACCAGTGGTTGCTTAGCCACAGGGTCATCACTTCCCCTGGGTCATATGAGTCCAAGCCTCCCTGGTGCACTTGGCTGTGATAGCTGCCTAGCCAATGGGATGATAACCTAACTCTTATAGGGTTACTTGAGCTCAGGCCTCCCTGGCGAACCCAGCTTAGTTGCTGGGATGATCACTCCCCCTCCCACGAGTTGGCTGAGCCCAGTCCTCCGTGACACACATTACACCAGTGGCTGCCTAGCTACTTGGATAACCACTTCATTTCCCTAGGTCACCTGAGCCCAGAGCACCCTGGTTCACTTGTCTCCGATGACTGCCCAGCTGCTGGGATGATCACTTTAGAACTGGCCCACTCAGCTCCAATCCTCTCCCATCTAGGGGTATACTCTCTCAGTCTCCCACCCCCGGGCTACAGGAGTCCAGAGCTTCCTGGCCCACTGGGTCTAAGGCCAGTTCAGGTCTGCCAGTGGCTGGGTTATTTACTCTGCCTCCCTTCTGCCCCCAGGTCCCTCAATTGCCTACTCTGTTGCCATGGGGCACCTGGACCTGGGGCCTCCCAGTTTCTCACAGTACTAAGGCCTGCTTTGTGAGGCATACTTCCATGATCCCCCCAGCTCTGCCGTCTCCTGTCCTATTGCTCTGGGATGCTAGGAGCCTTGGCTTCCTGTCCCTGTGCTCCCTGCCTATCTCCCTGCTCCTTAGGCTGATGTGTCCTGGCCCCTTGCCACTCTGAGTCATGTGGGGTCAATGGGCCTGATCTGGCCAGCCTTGTCCCAAAGTATTCTAACCTTCGTGGGGGTCTTAAGATCTGCAATTCAGCTGTGATGCTTAGGCTGGGGCAGGTCTCTTTAGTCATATTCAAGGTTGCTCCAGCTCTTTTTCTTTGGCTCCCCTTGACTGGTAAGATTCACTGGAGGCGGGTTTTCTCCCTGCCTGGTTTGCCTTCAATTGGCGGGGAATCTCTGCCCAGACTGTGTTGTTATCCAAGGTGGTTCATGGCTCCTAAGATATTCCTTTTCCTCTCTTTGTACTTATGGTTCTCTAAGAACAGTTTCATCCTCCTGGATTGCTGTAGTTGCTGTATTTCAGTAATTTTAAGGTGCATAGTTGTTTGAGGATTTAGCAGGAACATGTTGTTACTCTACTGTCTTGTCTTTGACCCCACCCCCATCACTTTTTTCCTGCCAGTTCAGAATCTGCTGTTGGCTTTCTCCAGGTAATTTTCGTCTCAGTTACTGTATCTTTCTAATTACAGAATGTTCAACACAGGCATCAGAAATACTGAACTAAAGGAACTAAAGGAAACCATGATAAAGAAGTTAAGGAAGAAAGGACAACATTAAGATACAAAACAGAGACTACCAATAAAGAGCCAGAAATTATTAAAAAGAGCCAAATGTGTTCAGCTTTTATTCCATGTACGTAAATTACTCAAGATGGAGCACAGACCACTATGTACAAACTAAATATATAAAACAACTAAAAGAAATCAGAGAATAGCCTCATTATCTTGAGATAGACAAAGGTAAAACTTTACTGAAATTTAAAATTTCTGTTCATCAAAGAGAATAGGATAATAAACTGCTATAAATACTCTAAACCAAAAAGTAAAAAAAAAAAAAAAAAAATCAGTGCTGTAGAGTCAATCAAATCCTAGCCACCCAACAGAATACAGCAGAACTGACTCAGAGGGTTTCCTAGGAGTCATCTTTTGGTTAGCTATCCTGCTTTTAACAACCACACCACCAGGGCTCCACAGTCAGTCTATAAGAGAGAGTGATTTCTATAAAAGTAAACGTATACCTAAAATGTAACTTTATTACATAAAGTATGTAAAACTATGTTGTAATTGTATACTTCACAGTAATGAAAAACTAGAAACATTCCAAATGTCCATGAACAGGTAAATAGATAACCAATTTGTTGAAAACTAAAAATTATAGTAATATCTAGCAGTAAAGACAAATGAGCTACCAATATATGGATAAACCTCAAAACATTATGTTGCGTGTAAAATGTCAACAGCTACACAGTTGATCTTGTGTGATTTCATTTGTGGGTTTAGAGAAAAAGAAAAATTTGTGTTATACAAATCAAGTAATTTACTGCTTCTGAAGCTTTGATTAAAAGAGTATGACCAGACTTTCTAAATGATAAATATGTTCTCGATATTGATTTCAGTCAGAGAAGCTTACCTATGTACATGCTTCTGTCAAAGTTCCAACTGTGCCCTCATGGTCTATGCATTCTGCTATATGTAAATTATACCTCAGTTTTAAAATGATTTAATATTTAATGATTTAATAAATTGCAGATGGTAAAACTTGACAGTATCTTCTTGGGCAATAGCCTTACACAGAAGAAACAGTGAGGAAATACTTGGAATTATCTGTCAAGTGCTAGAGAATGTAGCAAGTATTGAAATAATATGAATCCAAGGTACACTCCCTGATATCTAGAATACTACAGACTAATGGAAATAATAAGATCAGGAAGAAACTAGAATAATTTATTTTCCTTCTTCTGGTAAACAGTAACTCACTATTCCTTCCATGGTAAATAAATTAGAAAAAAAAATCAGAGTGCATAACATTAGCAAAAGTCTTACATCTTTAATAAGATAGAATATATTGTTTTAATTTAAAATTAGACTGGCTTAACAATATGTATTCTCTATTTTATGGTATCTAGAGTTCAGTAACATGATTACTTGTGTGAATCATGAAACAAGGTAAAGGAAAAAACTGCTCATGTTGTGAGGATATTATTAAGAGGACAGAAAAGAGAAACCAGAATACTGCATCTCAATATGCACTGAAGAAAGATGGCCACATGAAAAAGATGCAGAGTTTTAAGTTATGCTGCCACAAGTCAGTGAACATATGGCCACCAGAGCATGAAGAAGCAAAGATAATCCTCCAGTACAGGCTTCAGTAGTGAATACTGCTGAATCCTTATTTCTCAGAACACATTGCTGTCACAGATTTAGGACCTTTACTGTTGTGAAACTTAGTATCTATCCCCTCACCACATGAATTTTTCAATCAATGTCTTGTTATTCCTGAGGACCTGCTAGATCAAAACAAAAGAGTCTCTAAAATGATCAGAGTGAAAGTAAGTGCACGGAGAATGCTGAGACGATAACAATGTGAGGATAACTAAGGTCCTGACCATCTTCACATAAACACCAGCAAACAGAAATCTGTGAGAACCATGAAACTGACAATGGATAACAGCAAAGAGACAAACCTTGAACAACATAAGGACAAATCTCAATGAGTAGGACAATCTCTTTTTCTACTGTAGGATCCTTGGAAGCCTACAGATGGCTTCTGAGGAGTCGTAACTACGCTGCCAGCCACTGCATACTCTCTTTTGCACTTAGAGTCCTGATTTCTGCTCACAAAAAAAATATGGCCAGACAGCTATTTAAAGTGTATATTCAGGGCCCTAAAAGACTGAAACCTCAATCTAGCAAGAGCTGAACACTCAAAAAGCAGGAGAGGGAGCAGTGACTAAGAGCTAAAGGCTATGTCCACTTTAGGGTGGATTTACTAGTATATGTTTACAAATGAGAAATCCTGGTGGGGTAGAGGGCTAAGTGCTACATCTGCTAACCAAAAGGTAGGCTGTTCAAATCCACCAGGTGCTTCTTTGGAAACTCTGTGGGGCAGTTCCACTCTGAGCCATAGGGTCACTATGAGTTGGAATTGACTCAGTGGCACAAGATTTTGTTCTGTTTTATAAGTCAGAATGGAAGCAGAGAAAGAACAGAACAAGTAGAAGGAGTGAAAAGCAAAATCTGAAGACTGAAACTTCACAAGACAGTCTTGTGGAAATTAATGCTTTCATAGAAATGACAGTTCTTTCAAATGAAGAAAGCAAAGGCAGAGATTGGGTTTTTATGGAAGCCTGAATATTTAACAGATTTGAAAATATAATACAACAAAAATAAGCCCCGCAGAGTAGCTGGGGTGGGGGGGCCAGGGACCATGCTCTTAGGAGAAATTGAGGCCAATTGGCACAACTACTGTTTTGTTAAGAGAGCCAGGGGTCTTAAAAGCTTGGCATCTGGGGTCTTAAAAGCTGCCAAGCTGCCATCTGAGGGTACAGCAATTGGTCCCAACTCAGCAGGAATGGATGATCACCAAGGACCAAAATGACATGGGGGAAAGAGAACCCAGAAGATAGACAGCCCTGTGTTAGTGGGTGACTACATCGACTTGTAACTGGAAGAACTGGATGGTGTCTGGCCATCACCAGTGATAGCTGTGATGGAGCTCACAAAGTTGAGTCTCACTAGCAACACAAGAATAAAAAGTGTGGTGGAGTCAAGATGGTGGAGTAAGCACACATCTTCCTAAATCCCTCTGGAAACCGAGATCTGAACTGATAATTAAAGGGAGACTTCTGGTCACCTAGTGAGCCCTAGGATGTGGAATAGGGCTGTTTATTTGGACTTCATACCTCTGAATGGAAAACCCACTCTTTAGCTGACTCCCGCTCCTGGCCAGTCTTGGCTTTCACTGACTGAAGGTAACTCACCATTGTGACTTTTTTTTCTCTGTCTTGGCTGGATGGTGGTGCAGGGTCTTGACTAGCAGCTAGTCTCAGATGCACTGCTGGTGGAATTGGCAGGCAAAATTGCCATAATTTGAGAGCCTGGCCTAGGACTCTGTGCATCTCACCACCTTTGGCATCTCTTTCTGCCTCTGTCATAGTGTAGTTTGTACAGAGGCAGTAGGTGGTGAGCTTGTGTGGGACACCATCTTGGCTATGGAGGCCTCAGCTGGACCTAATTCTTAGCCTGGGAGGCAGTACCTGCCCACAGGAGAACACTTTTCCGGTAGAAAAGCAGTAGTTTACACAATGCCACCTATGGCTGGGGTCCAGCAACAGAGACTGTGGACTCTGTGCATCTCGGCACCTTTGGCCTCTCTTTCTCTGCTATAGTGTAGTTTGTATGGAGGCAGTGGGTAGCAAGCTTGTGTGGGTCACCACCTTGGATACGGAGGCATCAACAAGACCTAATTCCTAGGCTCAGAAGCAGCACCAGCCCACAGGAGAGCACTTTGCTGGCAGACAAGACATGTTTTATACAGTGTCACCTAGGGGCGGGGCCTGTTGGCGAAGTCAAGAGGGCAGTAGCCTTGCTACACTTTGAACTAGTTCATAACATCTGGGGTTAGATATAGAGGTGCTTACTTTATCAGTTGGGAAGAGGGCCCTGTACACCTAAAAACCTGAATGACCTGGGAAGTGGTCAGATACCTTTTACCTTTCATTTTAATAGGGCTTAGAGAAACAACTGAGGTCCATTGTCACAGCATGTCTCCCAGGCTTTATTGACTCACACAAAGCCCCAAAAGCAGCAGACTCTGGAGAAAGCCATAACCAGGTAATCACCCATGGTTTTAGAAGGCCCCCAAATACAACAACCAAAGAGCTTTCTGCAGGAAGAAACTTTTCTGAAATTATCAGAAGGTGAATACAAAAGGATTATATAGAGAGCCCTCCTAGAGCTTATATAAAATGCAGCAGAGCAAAATGAAAAATTAAGCAAGCTGTTCGATCCGATGGAATACCAGTACTCTGAAATCTGACAAGTCAAGAACAAAATCAAAGACATAGAAACTTCAATTCAAATCCAAGAAAACAGAAAGGAACAAATGGAAAAGAGAACTTCTGATTTGGAAGACAGAGCCACGACTCCAGCATCTATAAGGAGAAATCAGAAAAAAGAAACAAGAAAAAGAAAGGAGCATTAAGAAGCATGTGGGACTCTATTAAAAGGAACAATCTATGACTAATTGGAGCCCCTGAACAGCGCAAGACAACTGAGAACACAGAGTGTTGTTGCTGAGCTTAGAACTTGCCAGAAGTCATGAAGGAAGAAAATCTAGACATCCAAGATCCATACTGAATGCCTCTGAATACAGATCTCAAAAGAAAGACTCCAAGACACATTATAATCAAGCTTAACAAAATGAAACATAAACAGAAACCCTTTTAATTATGATTGAAAATGTACGTACCTGTATAAGTTTGCATGCTCACCTATATGCAGCTTCCACTACTCTCCCTGCACGGTGACAGCACACTCTTTCTCTCTAAGCAGAAATTGTTAAAGACAGCAAGACACAAAGCAAAGCTAGCATTCAGAGGGAAACCCTGTAGGATTTCATCAGATTTCTCAGCAGAAATGACACTGGCATGGAGACAATGGCATGACACAGTAAAAGCTTTGAAAGAGAAGAACTTTCTATCCTTCGGGGGACAACTACACTGTCCTCTTCAGTGCACATGGAACATTCTCCAGAACAGACCATGTGTTAGGACATAAATCAATTCTCAACACAATCCATATCATTGAATTAATGCAAAGCATCTTCTCAGATCATAAAGCCATAAAAGTCAAAATCAATAGCAGAAAAAACATAGATAGCAGAATTCACGGAAACTGAACAACATCATGCTCAAAAAGCTGTGCATTATAGAAGAAATCAAGGGTGAAATAAAGAAATTTACAGATTCGAAAGAGAACAAAAACACTTCCCACCAGAACTTATGGGATACAGCCAAAGCAGTGCTCAGAGGTCAGTTTATCTTTATAAATGCACACATCGGGAAGGAAGAAAGAAACCAAATCAAATAACTGACTCTACAGCTTGAACAAGTAGAGTGAAAACAACAGAGGAACCTCTCAGGCACAAGAAGAAAACAGATCATAAAGATTAGAGCAGAACTAAATGAATTAGAGAATAAAAGAACAGTTGAAAAAGTTGAGAAGACCAAAAGCTGGTCTTTTGAAAAGGTAAACCAAATTGACAAACCACTGGCTAAACTTAGTAAAGAAACAGAGGAAAGGAAACAAATAACCCAAATAAGAAATGAGAGGGGAGTTGTCACAACAGATCCAACAGAAATAAAAAATATCATAGCTGAATCCTATGAAAGACTGCACTCTAACAAATTTGAAGACCTAGAGAAAATGGACAAATTATTTGATTCATATCACCTATCAAAATTATCACAAGGTGAAGCAGAACAACTTAATAAAACTATCCCAAAGGAAGAGATTAAAAGTCATCAAAAAACTGCCAACCAAAGCAGATGGCTTCACTGTAGAATTGTACCAAGCTTTTAGAAAAGAGTTATCTCCAATACTATTGAGACTATTTCACAGTGTAGAAAGGCATGAAATACTCCAAATTCATTCTAGGAAGCCAGCATAACCCTGGTTCCAAAGCCTGGAAAAGACCTAGTCAAAAACGAGAACTACAGACCAATATCACTCATGAATTTAGGTGCAATAATCTTCAACCAAATTTTTGACAATAGAATACAATAACATGTCCAAAAAACAATACATCATGACCAAGTTGGATTCATACCAGGGGTGCAAGGCTGGTTCAACATCAGAAAAATGATTAATGTGATTAACCACATAAATATCACAAAAGACAAGAATCACTTGATCTTGTCTATTGATGCCAAAAAAGCATTTGATAAAGTCCAACATCCATTCATGGTAAAAACTCTCAGCAAAATAGGAATAGGCAGCAAATTCCTCAATGCAATGAGGGCCCTTTATACAAAACCAACTGCCTACATCATCCTGAATGGAGAGAGACTGACAGTTTCCCTTGAGAACAGGAACTAGACAAGGATGCCCACTCTCATCTCTCCTATTCAACATTGCACTAGAAGTTCTAGCCAGAGCAATTAGACAAGATGAAGAAATAAAGGGCATCTGCACTGGCAAAGAAGTAAAAATCTCCCCATTTGCAGATGTGATGTTTGCATATGCAGAGAATCCTAAAGAATCCATAAGTAAACTACTCAAACTGATTGAAGAGTTCAGCAAAGTCTCAGGATACAAGATAAACATAAATAAATCAGTAGGATTCCTTTATACCAACAATGAGACCATTAAAGAAGAAATCACTAAGTCAATAACATTTACTATAGCCCCTAAGTAGATAAAATACCTAGGAATTAATCTACACAGAGAAACAAGAGACTTTTAGAAAGAGAACTACAAGTCCTTACTAAAAAAAAATAAGAGAGACTGACATAAATGGAGAAACCTACCCTGGTCATGGATAGGAACAGTTAACAATGTGAAAATATCTGTTTTTGCCCAAAGCGATCCACTTATATAATACACTCCCAGTACAAGTTCCAGTGACATTTTTAAATGAGATAGAGAAACAAATTATCAACTTTATTTGGAAAGGGAAGAAGCCCCGGATAAGTAAAGCACCACTGAAAAAGAAGAACACACTGGGAGGCCTCTCACTACCTGACCTTAGAACCTATTACACTGCCACAGTAGTCAAAACAGCCTGGTACTGGTACAAAAACAGACAGATAGATCAGTGGAATGAATCAAGACCCCAGAGATGACATCATCTACAAATGAACAGCTTATATTTGAAAAAGGCTCTAAGACATTAAACTGGGGAAAAGATAATCTCTTCAACAAATGGTGCTTGCAAAATTGGATTTCCATCTGCAATAAATTGAAACAAGAGCCATGACTTATACCTTATAGAAAAACCAACTTAAACTGGAAAAACGACCTACATATAAAATAAAAAATGATACAGCTTATTCAAGAAAAAGTAGGAACCACAACGGAAGTTTTAATGCACAACATAGACAGACTTTAAAAATCTGTCAAACTAACCACAATCAACAGAAGACAAAATAGATAAATGGGAACTATTAAGAGTCAAACACTTTTGCTTATCCAAAGACTTTAATAGAATTAAAAACTACAAACTACAGAACGGGGAAAAAATATTTTGCAACTATATGTCAGACCAAAGCCTGATCTCCATAATCTATAAGGTACCACCAAATATCAATAAGAAGATAAATCATCCAATTAAGCAATGGGCAAAGGAGATGGACAGACACTTCTCTAAAGAGAAGATCCCAGCAGCCAACAAACACATACAGACATGCTCACAATCATTGGCTATTAAAGAAATTCAAATCAAATCTACAATGAGACACCATCTCACCCCAACAAGGTTGGCCATGATCCAAAAAACACAAAACAACAAATGCTGGAGAGGCTGTGGAGAAATTGGAACTCTCCTACACTGTTGGTGCAATTGCAAAATGGTGTAGCCTCTTTGGAAAGCAATCTGGAACTCCCTTAAAAAACTGGATATAGAAATACCATTTGACCCAGTAATACCACTTCTTGGAATATATCCTACAGAATCAAGGCCATATACACCAACTGATACATGCACACGAATGTTTATCACAGCAAAGTCCACAATAGCAAAAAGATGGAATCAACCCAGATGCCCAACAACAGAGGAATGCATAGGTAAACTACAGTATATACACTCAATGGAACACTATGCAATGACAGGAAACATCTCATAACCTTGTTTCAACTGGAGGGCATTATGTTGAGTGAAAGCTGTCAGTGACACAAGGACAAATATTGTATGAGACCCCTACGATAAGAACTTAAAAAGAGATGCATGCATAGAAGAAAAGACTGATGGCTGCAAGCATGGGGAGGGTGGGAGGGTGAGAGGGGAAGGGTTTAGCTTAGATAGTTGTTAGAAATTTGGTTGGTTGAAATCTGTGACAGCACACATTAGAAAGAAGACCAATATTAACTGGACTTCAAGACAACTTGAGTACTCCTCCCATCTTAACCCAATATTGCAAGGACAGAGTAGCTGGGGCAGGAGGCTGGGGACCATGCGCTCAGGCAAACTCGAGGCCAATTTGCACAACTAGCATTATGCTAATTAGGACTCTCTGCACCCCATGTTGGTAAGTGGTGTCTGGGGTCTTAAAAGCTGCCAAGCTGCCAAGCTGCCAAGCTGCCATCTGAGGGTACGGCGAATGGTCCCAACTCAGCAGGAATGGATGATCACTGTGGTCCAAAAAGACATGGGGGAAAGAGAATCCAGAAGACAGAGACACTCACCTGAGTGGTGTTTTAGTCAGCTAAGGCTGCTGTAACAGAAATACCACAGAGTTGATGGCTTTAATAAAGGAAAGTTGATTCTTACACAGTCTGGTAGGTTGCAAGTCCATATTCAGGATGTTCACTCCAGGGGAAGGCTTTCCCCTTGTCAGCTCAGGAGGAAAGTCTGGTATGGCATCAGTCTTTGTCCAGGGAGCGTCTTGGCCCAGGAACCTCAGGTCTGAAGGACGCGCTTTTCTCCCGGTGCTGCTTGCTTGATAGTACAAGGTTCCCAATTCTCTGCCTGCTTGTCTTTCCTTTTATCTCTTGCAGGCTGAAAGGATTAAGGGTGGGGCAAGCCATACTCCAGGGAAACTCCCTTTACAATGGAGCAGGGAGGTAATCCTATGAAGGGATTTACAGTCCCACCCTAATCCTTTAACACACAGCATAGAAAAACCACAAAATGGAGGACAGTCACAAGATACAGGGAATCATGGCCCAGCCACATGGCTGCACCTATTTTGGGGGGGACAGAATTCAATCAATGACAAGTGGTATCTACATCGACTCATGACCAGAGGAACCAGATGGTGCCCGGCCACCACCAGTGATACCCATGATGGAGCTCACAAAATTGAGTGTTACTGGCAACACAGTAACTCCACTAAAAGACTACAATTGGTGGTCTAGGGGTTTCAGGGTTTCCCTGGGAGCATGGCCTCTGGTCTTGATGCCACCCTGTCCATAAATCATGATGAAGGTCAACTCTTCAGACAGCAATGGATTGGACTTGGCAAAGTATAGTGACCTTGTCTTGTGGGCACTTTATTGCTTTGTGCATCTATAGGATATCATCCTGCTGACCTCTTCCTGGAGGAAGGGGAGTGAGTGGAGAGGAAAGGATAGGAGACTGTTTGGAGGATAGGACATGTATGAAGCAGAAAGAAAAAATGTGCTGTCAATGGGCAGGAGAGCAGTGGGAGCTTCATATAGGCGAGCATGCAAAGTTACATGAGAATGTACATTTTCATTCAATCATAATAAAACAAATGAATGCAATAATAAAATGGGGTACTCCCCAAGATCTGCACTAAAAGATCACAACTGATGGTCTCAGCGTCTCAGAGTTCCCCTGAGAGCATGACCCCTGGCCCTGATGCTGCTGCTGAGTCATAATGGAGGTCAACTCTTTGGACAGGAGTGGATTGGACCTAGTGACACAGAATGACCATATCATGTGTGCACTTTATGGCTCTATGCATCTGTAAGATGTCATCCTGCTGACCTCTTACTGGAGGCAGGGGAGAGGGTAGTAAGGAGAGGATAGGAGATTGTTGGGAGGATAAGACATGTATGGAGCAGAGAGGAAGAGTGTGCTGTTACCGGGCAGGGAGAGCAGTGGGAGCTGCATATAGGTGGGCATGCAAATTTATATGGGAATGTACACTTTCATTCAATCATCAAAAAATAAAAATAATAAATAAGCTCAAAAAACTGAAAGAAACAAAATAACTCAGGTAACAATAAAATGATAATTAAATAGAGTATAAATAAAGATATATGCACTAGTTAAAAAGCAAAAAGTAATACTGAAAATGAATAATACAGTAAGTAAAATTTTTAAAAAACAGAAGTCATTGGGAGAATTTAACAGAAGATATGTGTTGAATATGCAGAGAATACCAGAAGGATGTTTACCTGTGTTTCATTGACTATGGAAGGCACTCCACTATGTAGATCATAATAAATTATGGCTAACATTGTGGAGAATGTGTATTTCCAAATGCCTAATTGTGCTCTTAAAGAATCTGTATGTGGATCAAGAGGCAGTGGTGTGAACAAAACAAGAAGACACTGCATGGTTTAAAGGCAGAAAAGGTGTGCATCAAGGCTGTGTCTTTTCAGCATACCTTTCAATCTGTATGCCAAGTAAATAATCCAAGAAGCTGGATTATACAAATAAGAATGAGGCATCAGTATTGGAGTAAGACTGATTAGCAACTTGTGTTATGCAGATGACACCATCATACTTGCTGGAAGTGAAGAGTTGAAACACTTACTAATGAAGATCAAGGCCCACAGCTTTCAGTATGGATTGCACCTCAACATCAGGAAAACAAAAATTCTCACAACTAGACAGGTAAAGAACATTGTCATAAATGGAGAAAAGATTGGGATTGTCAAGGATTTCATTTTACTTGGGTCCAAAATCAATGCCCATGGAGGCAGCAGTCAAGAGATCAAAAAATACATTGCAGTGGGAAAATCTGCTACCAAGGATCTTCTTAAACTATTGAAAAGTAAAGATGTCACCTTGAAGGCTAAAGTGTACCTGACCTAAGACATGGCATTGTCAATCACATCATACGCATGTGAAAGTAGGACAATGAACATAGAAGACAGAAGAATTGATGTATTTGAATTGTGGTTTTGGAGAAGAACACTGAATATACCACCGACTGCCAAAAGAACAAACAGATCTGTTGTCGAAGAAGTACAACCAGAGTGCTTCTTGGAAGCAGAGATGGCAAGACTGCCTCTTACATACTTTGGACATGTTGTCAGGAAAGATCAGTTCCTGGAGACGGACATCATGCTTGGGAGAGTGGAGGGTCAGTGAAAAAGAGGAAGCCCTTGATGAGATGGATTGACACAGTGACTGCAGCAATGGGCATAAGCATAAAAATTATTGTGGACATGGTGCAAGACTGGGCAGTGGTTTGTTCTGTTATTCATAGGGTCACTATGAGTCAGAACTGACTCAACAGCATCTAACAACAACAACTTGAGTTGATAGAAAAAAATCATGAAGTAGAGGAAAAGTACTTGGAAATTTCGAGTCAGTGGCAACAAGAGAGAAGGATCAAGATTGGCAAGCACAGCTGAATGGAAATAAGGGGCACCATCAAGTAAATGAACATATGCATTATGGAAATGCCAGAAGAAAATAAGAATATATTTGAAGAATAATATATTTGAAGAAATAATGGCAGAAAACTCTCCAAATCTGATGAAATACGTGAATCAACAAATCCATCAAGTTCAAGAAACTCCAAGTAAGACAACCAAAGAGATCCACACTGAGACACACCATTATTGAGCTCTCAAAACCTAAAGATAACACAAGAAAATTAGTGGAACTATTAGAATGGTTCAGCAAAATGGCAGGGTACAATATCAACAAATAAAAGTCAGATTCCTCTACACTAACATAGCTCCAAAATGAAAGGTGATCCAAAAAAATACAAATAATATCAAAAATATCATTTATATTACACGCAAGTAAAGTTTAACTAGAGATCATTGAAAAGCATTTGAGACAGTAGACAGACAGGGAACTGCCAGAAATTCAACACAGATCCAGAAAAGGAGGTGGAACAAGGTTTACCATTGCTGATGTCAAATAGATCATGTCTGAGAGCAGAGAGCACCAGAAAGATGTTTACGTGTATTTCATTAACTGTACAAAGGTATTCAGTTGGGTGAATCATAACAAATTATGGATAACATTGCAAAGAATGGGAATTCCAGAACACTTAATTGTGTTCATAAGGAATCTATACACAGACCAAGGGTCAGTTGTTTGAATAAAACAAGGGAATACTGCGTGGTTTAAAGTCAAGAATGGTGTGTAAGGTTTGCATCCATTCACCATACTTATTTGATCTGAGTGGTGAGCCAATAATCCTAGAAGCTGGACAGTGTGAAGAAGAACAGGACATCAAGATAGGAGGGAGACTCATTGACAAACTGTATTATATAGATGACCCAGGCTTGCAGGCTGAAAGCAAAGAGGACTTGAAACACTTACTGATGAAGACTGAAAACCACAGTATGGATTACACATCAACATAAGGAAAACAAAAATCTTCATGTCTGAGCCAACCTCATGATAAACTAAGACACTGAAGCTGGAAGGATTTTATTTTGCTTGGATCACAATCAACACCACCATGGAACATCAGTCAAACCATAATGAAATTAAACTGTTGTGTGCTACCTAATCTATCTTTACTAATAGTAACCTTATTTGATGGAGAACTGCATTATAAGGTTTTCTATGCTATAATTTTTATAGGAGCAGATTCCGATGTCTTTTATCCTATAGAGTGGCTGGGTGGATTTGAACCACCATCTTTTGGTTTGCAGTCAGTCTCGATTTGACAGGCAAGGATATACACCACTCTGCTAATGAGGACAGGGGAAGAATGAAACCAGATATCAATAATAAAAAAAAGGAAAAAACAATCAAAAATATGTTGAAATTAAGCAATACGCCGTTGCCCGTAAATCATAAGGAAGGTCCAGTCTTCGGACATGAAGGGATTGGACTTGGCGATGCAGATTGACCATATATTGGATGCACTTTATGGTTCTTTGCATCTATAGGATATCATCCTGCTGACCTCTGGCTGGAGGAAGGAGAGTGGGTGGAGAGGAGGGAAAGGAGACTTCTGGGAGGATGAGTCATGTATGGAGCAGAGAGGAATAGTGTGTTGTCACCGGGCAGGGAGAGCAGTGGAAGCTGCATATAAGTGGACATGTAAATTTGTATGAGAATGTACATTTTCACTCAGTCATAATAAAAAAAAAAAAAAGAAATTTTTAAAAAAACACACTCTTAAACAACCAATGGGTCAAATAAGAAATCACAAAATACTTACAAATGAATGCAAATGAAGACAACACAGTAAAGATTTTCAGATACAGCAAAGGCAGTGCTCAGAGAGATATTTATACATGTCAATGCCAACATTCACAGAGGATACCTCAAAGCAGTAATGTAGCTGTACATCAAGAGGAATTAGGAATAGAAGTACAACTTAGGCTCATAGCTAGAAGAAAGAAGAAAGTAATATCAGACTAGAGATAAAATGAGGTACCGAATAGAGTAATAATAGAATGAAACAGTAAACCAAAAGTTCATTCCTTGAAAATGTCAATAAAATTCACAATCCTTTAGTTACAGTGCTGTCATACTGGTTGAAATTTTCTTTATTATTTCTTGCAGGACAGGTGCGGTGATACAAATTCTTTAGCCTTTTGTTTATATGGTTATGTTTTAATTATACCCTCATTCTTGAAGGACAGTTTTGATGGATATTTATGATTGACAACTCCTTTCTTTCAGCACTTTGAATATTTTATTCCGTTGCCTTCTGGCCTCCAAGTTTTCTGAGGAGAAATTGGCATTAATCTTTTTGGTGATCATTTGTATGTAATGACATGCTTTTCTATTACTGTTTTTAGAATTTCCTCCTTTAGATTTTAAGAGCTTAATTACAAAATGTAGCAATGTTGGCCTCTTTGGTTTGTCCTACTTGAATTATGCTGAAGAGCTTCTTTCATTTGTTGACTCATATATTTCATCAGACTTGTAAAGTTTTCTGCCATTACTTCTTCAAATAGTTTCTCTGTGTATTTCTTATTTCCGCCTGGGATTTCCAAGATGTATATGTTCATTCACTTGATGGTGCCTTCATCCCTTAGCCTAAGTTCATCAATCTTGATCCTTCCCTCTTGTTGCCCCTTAGACTTCAAAATTTCAAATTACCAGCTGAAATCCACGTGTAATTCTTTCATTATTTGTTTTAATTCAGTTTTTACATTTTTTGGTTTCAGTTTCTTTACCTATGTATTGGTTTTTATTTATATTCTAATTTTTTCATGTACTATTTTCCTAATTTCCTTTAGTTCTTTTTTTAGTACTTGAGCACATTTAATATTGCTGTGTTACAGTCTTCATATTCGTTCATCATTTGGGCTCCCAAAGAAACATTTTCTGTCTCAGTCTTGTTCATTTGAACAGGCCATCATTTGTATTTGCTTTTCCTTATGTTTTATTATGATTATTATTGTTGCTCTAGAAGCCAGAACATCAGAATTTTACAAGGTGTTCCAACCCATTGCTATCAAGTCAATTTCAACTCATAATGACTCTATGGAACAGAGTAGAACTGTCCTATAGAGTTTCCATGGAGGGACTGGTAGATTTGAACTGCTGACCCATTGATTAGCAGCTGCAGCACATAACCAATGTGCTACCAGTGTTCCCTGCAAGGTGTTAGGCTTCTTGACTTTCTAGTATACACGTTGTTTTGAAAGCACGAATTTCAGCAAGAATCTCTTGTGTAGTTTCAGCCTTCAGACTTTTCTCACCATTCTTTACCATTCCTCTGTGTGAGTTCTTTAGTTCATGACAAAGTTTTCAGTCCTTCTTCTGCTTCCATACTGATCAGAAAATGCATACTGGTAAATCCATACTCAGGTGGGTACAGCATTCTTTCTTTAATTATTTCTCCCTCCCATGATATATGGGTGCTCCAATTTCAGCCAGACTGAGGTTACAGTCCTTCAGTGACTTGGAAACATATTGGGAAGCAAACACTGATTAGTTCACTCTCAGGTGAACCTAGCCTTCAGTTTTTCATCGTTGCTCCATCTTCTGTTCTGTGAGGGCTCCAGTCTTTTAGGTGGCCCCCAGCCTAGTCTGGATATATACCTTTGACAGATTCCAGCAATATCTGAAGCAGAATAAAAAGGAGAAATAGGAATAAGAAGAAGAGGAGGAGGAAGAAAAAGAGGAAAAGGAAGAAGCAGCAGCAGCAACAGTAGCCTACTCTCTAGTAAAAGACCAGGAAAGAAGCAGCCATCAAGACAGAAAACTGATGCTTCCATGGTGGTTGATTGTGTATCTAAGTAAAATGAAATTCTTGACATATATGATCTATTCTCTGCATAATGTGATGTTGCTTATTGATCCACTTACAAGAATTTTCTTTCTGTTGAGGTGTAATCCATTGTGAAGGCTGTAGTCTTTGATCTTCATCAGTTAGTACTTCCAGTCTTCCCTTTCATCAAGCAAGGTCCTGTCATCTATATGCTGTAGGTTATTAATGAGCCTTCTTCCAACCCTGATGCTACATTCATCTTCATATAGTCCAGTTTGTTAGATTATTTGCTCAGCATACAGTTTAAATAAGCATGGTGAGAGGATACGATGACCCTGATGTACACCTTTCCTGCTTAATCTAAAGTCAGCTCTACCAATGCTGACCTATTAGAGTTGTTACATAATAAAGAAATAAAATTCTATCTTCTCTAAGCTGTTGTATTTTGGGGGTCTTCTCAGTTTAGAGAGCACCTATAATGCATCATTCTCATACTTGTCTGTCAGTTTATCATACTGTGGGGTCTTGCTTGTTGCTGTAATGCTAGAAGATATACTACTGGTATTCAGATACCAGCAGGGTCACTAATGGTGGACAGGTTTCAGTGGAGCTTCTAGACTAAGAGACAGTAGGAGGATGGATTTTGCAGTCTACTTCTGAAAAGAATTAGCCATAATCTATAAGGTATTACAAAATATTAACAAGAAAAGGATAAATAATCCAATTAAGTGATGGACAAAGGAGATAGACATTTCTCTAAAGCGGATATCCAGGAAGCCAAAGAACACATGTAGAATTGCTCAATTTCATTAGCTATTAAAGAAATTCAAATCAAATTTACAATGAGACACCATCTCACCCCAACAAGGTTGGCCATGATCCAAAAAACACAAAGCAACAAATGCTGTAGAGGCTGTGGAGAAATTGGAACACTCCTACACTGCTGATGAGATTGCAAAATGGTGCAACCACTTTGAAAAACAAGCTGGCACTTCCTTAAAAAACTGGAGATACATATACCATTTGATCCTGTAATTCCACTGCTTGGAATTTATCCTTAAAAAAAAAAAAAAAAAGGTTGTCATGTGAACAGACACATGTACACAAATGTTTGTTGCAGCACAGTCCACAACAGCAAAAATTTGGAATCAATCCTGATGCCCATCAACAGATGAATGGATAAGCAAACTATGGTACATACATTCAATGGAACATTATGCTGTGATAAGAAACAATGATAATTTTAGAAAATACCTCATGACATGATCTCATTTGGAAGAGATCATGCCGAGTGAAATTAATCACTGTCAAAGGGACAAATTTTGTATGAAACCCCTGTTATAAGGACTTAACAAGAGAATTATCCACGAAAATGACTGGGCTATGTGAGTGGGTGAGGGTCTGAGGGTTGATCATAGATGAGATAATTGATAGATGTTAGAAATTTTATTCTTTTACTGTAATTAATAAAAAAATTAAAAAAAGAAGAAGAAGAATTACCCAGTGGAAATCTCATGAATAGGAACAGAATACTGTCAGATATAGTACCGGAAAAAGAGCCCCCCAGGTTGGAAAGCACTCAAAAGACAGCTGATGAAAAACTGCTTTCTCAAAGTAGAGTTGATCTTAATGACATGGATGGAGTTAAGTCTTTAAGACCTTCATTCGATGATGTGGCATGACTTGAAGTGAGAAGAAACAGTTGCAAACATCCACTGATAAGTGGAACATAGGATGCAATGAGTATAAAACTAGGAAAACTAGACATCATCAAAATGAAATGGAAGACATGAACATCTGTGTCCTAGGTGTTAGTGAGCTGAAATGGACCAGTATTGGCTATTTTGAATTGGACAATCACATGGTATACCATGACAGGAATTGAAGCTTGAAAAGGAATGGTGTTGCATTCATTGTCGAAAAGAACATTTCAAGATCTGCCCTGAAGTACAATGCTATCAGATAATATCCACATACCAACAAAGAAAGCCAGTTTATATGACTATTATTCAAATTTACACACCAAACACTAAAACTAAAGATGAAAAAATTAAAGATTTTTACCAACTTCTGCAGTCTGAAATTGATTGAACATGCAACCAGGATGCACTTCAGATACAGCAAATTCATCACACACACACCTCCAGGAGGTAGACTATTTTACTTCTTACAGCTGCAACTGGCCAAAAAAAAAAGTAGAAAACTCAGTGGTAATAAGAATCGGAAAAAGCAGAGTTGTAAGAGAAAGAAGACACCATTGTTTTCAGAAACAGATTGCAAACTGAGCCTGAAACAGGAACATCTTATCAGTCATCTTCCCCTTCTAGCCTTCTAGCTCAATTCTATTCACAAAGGGATATAGTAATGATAATAATAAAAATAAAAATAGATGAGCAACTAAAAAATGCTTCCTTCAAAGAACTTGTTGACTAGTGGGTGAGAAACAACTTATCTCTCTCCCTTTTAAGTACAGTTAAGAGAAATGTAAGCAAAGGTGGATGGAGTCAGACAAATTAACATTTAAAATTTAAATAGTCTAAAAGTTCTATCAGAACCAATTGGTCCATAGTTTTCTTACTTCACTGCTTTGTTATTTTGATGGAATTTTAGATTCATACTATTAGGATATCCAGTCTACCTGTGTAAACCAAGGCCTCTTTTGTGCCTCTGACTTGCAGAAGCTCTGCATATATGAGTGGCATGCAGGCATGAACTCAGGAACTTTTTCAACTTCTTCCCAGGATACGTTCCTTCCAGACCTTGCTCTTTTGTAGTATATCATGTGCCATAGAATAAGTTGTCCCTGAAGTGACTTGGACACAATCCTGTTGGGAAGAGGTAGGTCACCATGACAATGTATCTTAAGGGACTATGTCCCTGATGGTAAGGTGATAAGGACTGGTTCTTGCTGCCTGTGCTTGCTTCACAGCCCTGGATGCCAAGTATCTGCCCTACCATCCCACGAATGACTCAGGGACCAGCATGAAGTATCTGTTTTATTGAAGTATGGCTGGGGCTGACCATATCTACCCAGAAACAACAGGTAAAAAGCTTATTAACAAAAACAGAACATATAAGTGAACATGGAGGAGATGCAAGACAAGAACTACCTGAAACTTTGGGAGACAGTTTATTGTCATTCAGGTAAAAAAAACAAACCTGTTGCATCCAGTAGATTCTGGTGCATAGTGACCCTGAAGCACAAAGTAGATCAGCCCTATAGTTTGCTTCAAATCCTCCAGCCATCCTCCGTAGTTCTTAAATCTCTCATAATCCTGAAAGTCTTCTCTTAAATTTCTCTAGATTTTCAGTGTCCTTAAAAACCTGAAAAACTTTAATCATTCAGTTACCTCATACTGAGTACTTACTATTTTACCGTTATATACATTTGTTTACAATTGTGGAAACGGTACCCAAGAAATTTATTTTAAATATTCTCAAGTATAAGGACTTTATTTAAGTTCCAATATGCTGAAATGCTTGGGTTTAATTCCTAATATAGATATTTGTGAAAATGATAGATAAGGCATCATTTCATATAGGAAATTATGTAGAAAGGGATAACCCAAGAAGTACAGAGGCTGAGAGGCAGGGACAGTATTGGTATATTTAGAGAGTAGCACTCTCTTCATTCTCAGGCCTGTTTGCAAAACTAACCTATCATATTCAACCCATATTTACACGGCCTAGGCATAGTTTTGGAAACTACTGGTTCAATGTCACTGCTGTTCACAGATAAGTCAAAAAGTAAATTTGCTTTTACATGAAAGAGTCTATCTGGCTATATCCATGGAAACTTACTTATTTCTGTGAAGGGTATGGGTAGTAGCTAAGTTTGCTACCTTCATTGCTACAGTATGCAGATTTATTCCAGCCACCTCTGGAGTAAATGTGTAAACCCACCCAAAAAAGAATTCACTTTCTCGGTCTTAATCTTTTCTCAAAATAAGGGTAAACCAAATGAAGCCTATTGCCTTTGAATCAGTTCTAACTCATAGCAACACTATACCAACACTATAGCAACCCTATAGGGCAGAGCAGAACTGCCTCATAAGGTTCCTAAGGCTGTAATCTTTACAGAAGCTGAGTTATGTATTTTTCTCCTGCTGAGCTGCTGATGATTTTGAACCACCAATCTTTTGGTTAACAGATGACCACTTAATCATTGCACCAGCTGCTATGAGTATTAGACAAGTTATTATATGAAAAGCAAATGGTAATGTACATGTAGTGATCAATATTTTATGTCTTCTTTGTGTACCATGTGGACACAGATTAAGTAATCATAATGATACTAGGTGGTCCTCTGTTGTTGATGCAACACATTGTTTGCTGAGTAAGTTGAGGTTATTCAGTTTCCTACTATGAAATAAAGAATTCAAACAAAACAAAAATAGTTTGAATGTGAGATACATTTGTATATATGTGTTTGATGTGTCCACAGACTAAGATTTGTGCTGCTTCTCAATGAGAGCCACTGGCATCTAGGCAATGTATTATTCAGAGTTTGTTTATGTAACATCCAAGACATGGAAATTATCCAGGAATCTAGGCAATTTTGTGTAGCGTAAATACCCAATTTCAGTGACCCAAGTGATGTCTGCTTGGTTTTCAGTCTCACTGACTCATGGTTTCACGAAAGAATTTTAAAATAACAAATGTTTCACGTTGTGAGAAAATCATCATCATTATCTAAAATATCTCTGTGATTGTCATATAGCCTTAAGAGATGTGAATGACAATAGGAGCAGCAGCCCTTTGTGATAGATAAGGAAGCAGGTTCAGCCTTGTAGAAAAGAAGCAGTAATTTCCCTGGTTTCTAAATTATCGCAATATGTATTAAGTCATTCAATATACATTTATTGGGCCCCTATTTTAGTTTAAAGGAAGCAAATTACAGGTAAATACACAGTCTTACCCCAAAGATGTGGTAACAGAGTCATATTTACAATAGCAATAGAGGGATCCATTTAAAGTAGCCTCACTTGTTTGCTGGGATTATGTTCCAAGACCCCCAGTGGATGCCTGATACTACAGCTAGTACCTAACCTTACATATACTGTTTTTCCTAGGCATACATACCTATGATAAAATTTAATTTATAAATTAGGTACAGTAAGATATCTTTAGCATATCTGAAGTGTGGATGTCACTATGTTTGTGCTTTGGGGTCACTATTAGGTAAAATAAGGGTCACCTGAACACAAGCAACAGTCGATCTGATAACCGAGATGGCTACTAACTGGCTAAAGGATGGGTAGCACATACCATGTGGATACTCTGGACAAAGAGACAATTCATATTTCAGCCAGGATAGAGCATAGGATTTTGTTCTGCCACCTTTGTTGTGTTGTTAGGTGCCGTTGCATCAGTTCCAACACATAGTGATCCTATGAACAACAGAACGAAACACTGCCCTGTCTTGCACCATGTCCACAATTGTTTTTATACTTAATCTCGTTGTTGTGGCCACTGTGTCAGTTCATCTCATCGAGGGTATTTCTCTATTGTGCTGGCTCTTCACTCTACTGTGCATGATGTCCTTCTCCAGGGATTGATCCTTCCTGACAACATGTCCAAAGCATGTAAGACACAGTCTTGCCATCCTTGCTTCCAAGGAACACTCTGATTATACTTCCAGAACAGATCTTTTTGTCCTTTTGGAGGTCCATGGTACATTCAACATTCTTCTCCAACACCAGAATTCAAAGGTATCAAGTCTTCTTCTGTCTTTTTTATTTACAGTCCAGCTTTCACATGCATATGACGTGACTGAAAATAACATGGCTTGGGTTTGGTGCACTTTAGTCTTCAAGGTGACATCTTTAGTTTTGAATACTTGAAAGAGATCCTTTGTATCAGATTTTCCCAATGCACATGCTACTTAGAATAGTACATACTTTAAAACTCATGATTTGTTTATTTCTGGAGTTTTCCATTTAATCTTTTCAGACTACAGTTGACTGCAGATAACTGATGCTATGGAAAGTGAAGCTGCAGATAAGGGGCTATTATTATGCACAATATAGGAAATGGAAACAGGCTTCATAGAAGAACTAATGTTTACAGTGTCAGTGTATGTATTAAAGTGCACGTGTAGAAAACAGAGTGGTATCTTGAAGAACTGCCAATGTGTCTAAAGAGTTAAATAAAAGGATAGACGATGAGTATGGAGGAGATGGTGACTGAGAAAAGGAGAATCTGAGTGCAAGTAGAAGACAAAATTGAACAGTAATGTTGATACTATTTTATCTCAAGAAGTCCTGTGGGTGAAGACTTTCCCTTGGTTCTGAAGGAAATACAGTTTGTGAAATCCTCAATAAGTTTCAGACTGTCACATTAATTATTCTCTGAAAGCTGAATTATTACATGAAAAGTGTTGGTTTAAAGATTTTATCAGTGTGTGAATGTTGAAATTGCAGCCCAGAAATTAAACAAACAAACAAAAGAAGAACAAGAGTTCAGTGTACACAGTATATGGATATACTCAGATCTACAGTAGGAATTGGAGCACAGTAATTAGAAATACATTGACTCTTTTGATGTAGGTAGTTTCCAAAGGCCAGGTCATTAAGTTAAAAATCATTATGCAACAATGGAAGATGACCACATCAAATCACAAAGTATTATCTGGGAACCATATGTCCCTGTGGATTCAACAGGCAAATAATGTTGATTGGTCCTATATATCCCACTGGTCATGAAATAGATAGTAAATATTTTTACTTTTGTTGCAAAATCAAAATGTTGATAATATAGCAGTTGATAAGTGAGGCATAGACGTAGATCTGGGATGGCCTGTTCAAGGGGGGAGGGAAGGTTAGAAGCAACATCTCGATAAAAGGGAGAGGAAGTGTTTATCAGAGATTAGAGACAGAGGTTTCCCTGGGCACCAAGCTTCTTGGCAATAGTGGGACAGTATGATCACCAAATGAACTGGGAAGCTACCATGATGATGACACAAAGTGATCTTGAGAAGTAGGTAGGAATTGGAATTATGAACACCTCTGAGTATGCAGAATCCTACTTAATGATTTGTATTTGAATCATTAGACAATTTCAGCCACAGTGGAAACAAGACTAATTTCGGACAAACTTGTGAAAGAAGCAATGAGTTGCCTAGGCTATTTCCCACTCTTGACTTAATTCCTAACAATTTCTCTGCTCCATCCCTCAGGATTGTTCCTAGGCCAAGCTGGAGTTCCAAGTCAATTTTATGCACTTGCTAATTTTTATTTAGTTCAGCTATCTTGACTTACAAAATACCTATTTGAATGGAGTAAATTATTCCAGATTACCAAGACCAGGATTGAAATTTGATCCACTTTTATGGGATACCTACTATGTTGTGGGCACTGCTCTGTGAACTGAAAATAGAGAGGTGATGACAAGCCCATTTCTGAAATTCCTGTCATTGCTCAGTGTACTACAGTATCTGAATTTCCCTATCTTAGTTCTTGGGGGTTTCTAGCCATTATCTCTAAATCTTGCCCATCCATCATTATTGTTACCTTTCCCCAAGACATGTTCTTTCTTCCTACACTGCTCCCACATTTATCACACATACCTCTTCTCTAATCTGTGTTGTAGGAAAGTATCTGACACATTAAGTTGTTGCTTTTTTAAACTGAAGTTTACGGACACAGGAGGGTACTCAAATCTTTTCAAAGTGTAAATATGAATAATCCCAAATGCATCATTCTGTGACCTTCAACTTCCTTATGAACTTTTCTTAAAATTGATCTCCTTGACAAAAGCTTTTTCACCTTTCCATTTCTCTTTACAAAACACTTTCTTCCACCTTGTGATGGAAGGAGTAAATGAATCTTACTGTGTAACTTCTCCCTAGTCTAAGATGGTGTGATTGACATAGTCAAGTCTGAGAAAGTGAATTATCCCTATAAGTGGGTCAGAAATCTTCTTGCAAGTTCGAGGTTTCCAATCCATTATTTTCAACACATTGAAAAAAGGCTTGATCAGGTTAATAGCCAATAGATCAATAAAAGAAAAAATAATGATAGATTACATGCAATTTCTGTCACATAAAAAGTAAAAAGTTTTAGTTTAGTGTAGTAACTGTAACAAAACACTTTCCACTCTTCTGTGCCTCTTCTCCATGTATGAGGTTTGACAATTAAGTTCAAGAGCTTGATTGTTCTAAGTGATACATACCTTGTTGTTGAATATCACTGCAGTCATCTTCGAAGTACTCCCTTCGAGAAGCTATGCACTGATGCCAGTGTCTAGACCACCCTTCAAAGCAATTTTGGAACTCTTTTTGGAATGGCCATTGTACATGTTTGCACTGTGGGAAGTTTGCTAACTTAATGATATAGTTGTCTATGAGGGAGTTTTTAGCCAGTAAACAGATAACTGCATTAGAATACCCCCCTCCCCATTCACCTGATCTGGCCCCCAGTAACTTTTTTATTAACCAAGGATAAAGTAAATATTGAAAGGAAGACATTTTGGTGATATTCAGGACATCAAGTGTAATATGACAACAGCTGTGATGGCCATTCCAGAGGAAGAGTTCCAAAATTACTTTGAAGGATGGACTAGGTGCTGGTGTTGGTGCATAGCTTCCAAAAGAGAATACTTCAAAGTTGACTGTAGTGATATTCAGCAATGAGGTATGTAGCACTTTCTCTAGGATGAGTTTTCAAACTTGTCAGTCCTTCTATTTCATGGATATTTATTTATGTGCTAGTTTTTTCTGTGTTTCTATCCTGAAATGAAAAGTATGAGTGGATTGTTGAAGATTTTCTTATTATGATAATAACCAGCCTTCACAGATGCATGAAATAAATGGGACAAAATGCTTTTCCAATCAAATTCTTAAAAATTCTAGAGTTTATTTGGTATCAAAAAGAGTTCATGTGCCAGCAGCAGCCTCTGTGAAACATGCTCCATGGGAAAGAGAGAAATTGAGTTTGTTGTCATTGTTGAGAATATACAACAGCAAAACATAAACCAATTCAAAATTTTGGAATGCCCAATTCAGTGATATTGACTAAATTCATCTGACTATACAACTGTTCTCACTCTAATAATTGTTAAAAATTTTATGGGTAGGCCAAGGCCAAGTGCCGTCACTTTCTAAAAATTCATTGTGTGTTTATGCTGCTTTGGTTAAGTGTATTCAAATAATAGTCATAAAGTGATATCTAGAAGAAAATCCTTTAAAAACACAATAACCTCTAGAGTACAGGAAACAAGCACTGAAAATAGAGGCTTGCAGTTGTAAAAATGTATTATAATACCATGAAATTGTGTTTCTTAGGAAAAACAATGTAAAATTCCCATCTTTTAAAGAGACCTGCATTCTTGTAATTTTCAATGAAACTATCATTGTATTGTAGCTCTGATATTCATTAAATTCTAGTGGGTGTATAAATAAATTATGTAACAGACTCATTTAGAGTGTTAATATTCACAATGCAGTGTAAATTAGGTGTTCTGCAATTATTTAGTGAATAATAAAAAATAGATGTTAACTTAAAAACATGCATGCACTATTACTTTTTGAAAGTTTTTTGAAGGAAAAATATGAATACAAGTGCTTTAAGTCACATGAAACTTGAAAATGCTTAATGAGATTTCATATGTGACCCAATCTCAAGTTAGATTTGTCATAATACCAGACAACCTCTGGAGACATATGCCAATGCTATGGGAAAGCAGAAGTGGCCAATGCTATGCATAGGCACAGTACAATGGTTGGGAAGGAGGCGATTACCTGGTCCAGCTGGCTGCTTCACCAGAAGTATCAGTTTCTCAGTGTTGCTGTAACAAAATATCACAAATATGACTGCTTAAAACAACAAACAATGCGATTCTGGAAGACAGAAGTCTGAAACCAGTATCACCGGGCTGAAGACCACACTGCTTCTAGAGGCTCCAGAAAAGAATCTCTTCCTTTCCTTTTCCAACTTCTCTGGCTTGTGGCCTCCTCACTTCAGTCTTAAAGGCCAGCAGTGGAATGTCTTCAAATCACTTTACTCCATATTCACAGCTACTTTTCTGTATGTCCGTGTCAAGTCTCCTTTTGCCTTCTTTTTCTGAGGATACCTGTGACTGTAATTAAGGCTCATTTGGATAATTCTCCCTATTTCCAGATCTTTAAGTAAATCATATTTGCAAACTCTTTACTATATATACTGATACTTATAGTACCATGTTCTATACTTAACAGGTACAGGTACTAGGACATGAATATCTTTTGGGAGGCCATTTTTCAGCATGGGGAATAAGTCACACTAAATCTGGCACAAAGAATGTACTCAAAAAACTTGTAAAGGAATAAAGGTATGGTTTCTCTCCAGATACAAGAGCTTCTTTATCTTCTCCATGCTGATTTTTTTCTCAGCTTTTGAATGGACACTTTTCAAATGAACCTCCCTCTTGCCTTGTCACTTGTACCACAACTCAAGAAATCTCTTTGATCAACTGTTATTAATTTCCCTTGGGAGATGTGCCCTCAAGCTTCATTTTGTTGTCACTCATTGTTTTATGCATTTAGTTAACAAATATTGAATAAAATTGCTATGGAGTTTATGAGTTTGGAGGTGTTCCTAAGGGAAAAAGGGAGAGCATGTCATGAATAAAAAATCAGGACTCAAATACTAAGTTTGTTTCTGAAATCACTTAGCAGCATTTATGAAATGCCTATTGTAGTTAGTTTTGTAAATATTAAGGACAATCTTCAAGTATGAGCACATTTCTTATGAAGTAGGAGATAACTTATCAAAGTGAAGAAACAGATAAATAATAAATGACTGATACTAAACCACTGAAAAGCTTCAAAAGGCTATAATTAGTGAGAGATGGTACATGCTTTGTTTACCTGTCTTTTAACTTCTTATTCTTCCGTTTTTTTCAGAGTCAGGTGGACAAAGATCATGAGAAATTTGAGTGGAGGCCAGGTAGAGGAATTTATCTTGGTTGGCTTCCCCACTTCATTACCTCTCCAGTGGCTCCTGTTTAACCTATTCCTTGCAATTTATCTGTTGACATTGTTTGAAAATGCACTCATCATCTCCACCATCTGGCTCAGTCCCAATCTTCATCGCCCCATGTATGCTTTCCTTGGCCATCTCTCATTTCTGGAGCTGTGGTACATCAATGTCACTGTTCCCCGGCTCCTGGGAGCCTTTCTTACACAAGACTGCAGAGTATCTTATGTAGGCTGCATGACCCAACTCTACTTCTTTATTGCCTTGGCCTGCACTGAGTGTGTCTTGCTGGCAGTCATGGCCTATGATCGCTACCTGGCCATCTGTGAACCTCTTCGTTACCCTAGTCTCATGTCTCCCACTCTGGCGGTTCGCCTTGCTGCTGCTTCTTGGGGCAGTGGCTTCTTCAGCTCCATGATGAAACTTCTTTTCATTTCCCAGCTCTCCTACTGTGGACCCAACATCATCAACCACTTTTTCTGTGATATTTCCCCACTCCTCAACATCACCTGCTCGGACAAGGAGCAAGCAGAGATAGTAGACTTCCTCCTGGCCATAGTGATGATTCTACTCCCTCTACTGGCTGTGGTTTCATCATATATTGCCATCATTGCAGCTATCTTGAGGATTCCTACTTCTCAGGGACGCCAGAAAACTTTCTCAACCTGTGTATCTCACCTGACAGTGGTTGTCATCTACTACTCCTCCACTCTTTTCACCTATGCAAGGCCCCAGGCCATGTACACTTTCAATTACAACAAGATTATCTCTGTGCTCTATACTATCATTGTACCCTTCCTAAACCCAGCCATCTACTGCTTGAGGAATAAGGAGGTAAAAGATGCCCTCAAGAACACCGTGCTGGCTAGATGCCGCTATCCTAGAGATGGCCTAGACTGATGTACTATAGAAGCTGGCAGAGAAAGAAGAACAGGCCCTTAATGAGGCCACTCAAGGAATCATAGAATAGGCTTTAAAGGAACACAAGTATCCATCTGTCCAGAGTTTCTCTAAATATCATCTGGGGACTTCCTAACACAAACGCAAATTTATGAATCATTAGCCTTGAAACCAATGCCTTTTACTTCTGTCAGCTTCATACCCACTGCAGTTCAAAGCAGGGAGATGCAGTGCTGCTGTTCAGCCACATGTGCACAGGTGAACATGACTAAAACCATGGTGGTGTAATGATTAAGTGCTAAGTCTGTTAACCAAAAGTTTGGCAGTTCAAATCCTCTAGGTGTTCCTTGGAAACTGTATGGGGCAGTTTTACTCTGAGAGATAAAGTGGCTATGGGTTGGGATCAACTTGATGGCAATGGCTTTTTTCTACTCTTCACCTCCCTTATTTCACTCAGTGTGATATAGAGCCAGTTGATCAAATAGGTATTGATTTAGTAATAGTTAAAATGAATTTGAAAAGTTTGATATAAATTGCTCCTAGAATCTTTTCTAGTACTATGTTGTTGTTTGGTTCCACTGAGTCAGTGCTGACTCATAGTCACCCTGTAGGTCAGAGTAGAACTGGCAATAGAGTTTACAAGGAGCACCTGGTGTATTTGAACTGCTGACCTCTTGGCTAGCAGCTGTAACACTTCACCACTATGCCGCCAGGGTTTCTTCCAGTACTACACTCATCTTCAGTTTCAAATGTTTTGTGAATAGGCCATACTTGTTGCTAAGTATTTAAACATTTTCCCCTAGGTAAAATATCTTAATAACATGAAAATTCCTTATTAAGAGGAAAGATATGGGAATCAGAGGTAGAGTGCCTTATGTTTGAAGCCTGAACTATATACACTTCCCAAGTTCTCCTGAATTTTAGACACTTGCTCGATTACTTAGAGAGATTTCTACAGTCTGACTCCATACTTACTTATCTAAAATTCTGTATATTAGAATCAAATTCACTGTTTTTTCATGTGGAATACATGAAAAAATAATTCAATATATTATTAAACAGATTCCAATAAACACAGACTGTCAGTCAATATATATTTACCTGTTCTAATCCAGGTTTTGGAAAAATAAAAATGCTTGACCATCAATCAAGGAAAACTACAAGAGCAATAATCACATTAGGTTTTCCAGTATCTAAAACAAAAGCAAAACAAAACAAAAGCCCTGACACTTCAAAAAGCACAAATTGCTTTATTTTCATGAAAATTTTAATCTCTGATCATCACATTCTCTTCTCCTTTTACATAGAAGTGATAGTTTATGGTTCAGACCTTGAAACTAACAGATTTCAGGGGGCGGAGTCAAGATGGTGGACTAAGCAGACGTCTCCTTATATCCCTCTGGAAACCAAGACCTGAATTGACAATCAAACAGAGCCTTCTGATCACCTAATCAGCCTCAAGACACAGCACAGAGCTGTTAATTGGGACTTCATACCACTCAGTGAAAAACCTCCTCTCTTTTGCTGACTCCCGCTCCTGGCTAGCCCCGGCTCTCACGGACAGAAGGTAAACACACCATTTTGACTTTTTTATTTCCTCTGTCTCGGCCAGCCAGCAGAGCTGGGTCTTGCCTGGTGGTTGGACTCAGACGCGCTGCTGAGGCGATAGGCAGGTGAAATTCCCATATTCTGAGAGCCAGGCTCAGGACTCTGTTAATCTAGCCACATTGAGCCTTTCGTTTTGTAGCTGCCTCAGTGGAGTTTGTGCAGAGCTCCGCGGTCAGTGTGCGGGACACCATGTTGGTACCGAGATTTTAGCAGGACCTCGTTCTTAGCCTGGAAGCCAGTGCCTGCAAACGGGACAGCGCTTCTCCGTCAGAAAAGTCGTAATTTTGCACAGTGCTGCCTACGTTGGGGGCCCTGCAACAGAAGCAGAGGAATCACTACCTCTCGGCACCTTTAGCCCCTCTGTCTGTTGCCTGTGTGCAGGATGCCATCTTGGATACAGTGGCAACAGCTGGACCTAATTCTTAGCTTGGGAGCCAGAGCCTGCCCACAGGAGAGTACTTTCCTATCACAAAACTGGTACTCGACGCAGTGTTGGATAAGGCTAGGCCCTGTCAGTAGAGGCCAACAGGGCAGTAGCATTGCTGTATTCTGAACTAGTCTGTTATCATCTGGGGTTGGATATAGTGGCACTTACTTTGTCAGATGAGAAGAGGGACCTCTATACCTGAAAACCTAACTGACTTGTGAACTGGTCAGATATCTTTTGCTTTACATTTGAAGACAGCCTAGAGAAGCATTTGCAATCCATCCTCTCAGTACCTCTTCCAGCCTCTGTATACTCACATGGGACCCCAAAAGAAACAGACAATTGTGGCATACAAGCAATCACTCATGGCTTCAGAAGGCTCCCAAACAAAGCAACCAAGGAGTTTTCCAGATGAAGAAACTTTTATGAAAACATCAGGAAGTGAATACAAATTGATTATATACAGAGCCCTTCTAGACCTTATACAAAATGCAGCAGAACAAAATGAAAAATTAAGCAAGTTGTTCGATCTGATGGAACACCAGTACTCTGAAATCCAACAGATCAAGAAGAAAATCAAAGACATAGAAACTTCCATGCAAAGCCAAGAAAACAGAATGGAATAAATGGAAAAAAGAATTTCTGACTTGGAAGACAGAGCTACTGATGCCAGCGTCTACGAGCAGAAATCAGAAAAAAAGAAACAAGAAAAATGAAGAAACATTAAGAAGCATGTGGGACTCTATTAAGAAGAACAACCTTCGATTAATTGGAGTCCCTGAACATGGTGAGACATCTGAGAACACAGAGAGTATTGTTGCTGAGCTGCTGAAAGAAAACTTCCCAGAAATCATGAAGGAAGAGAATATAGACATCTCAGATGCATCTCATATGCCACCCAACATAGATCTCAAAAGAAAGACTCCAAGACATATTATAATCAAGCTTAACAAAACAAAACATAAGCAGCAACTCTTAAAGGCAGCAAGACTCAAGGCAAAGCTAACATTCAGAGGGAAACCCTGTAGGCTCTCATCAGATTTCTCAGCAGAAACCATGCTGGCACAGAAACAGTGGCACGACACATTCAATGTCTTGAAGGAGAAGAACTTCCAACCAAGAATTATATACCCTGCAAAACTGTCTTACAAATATGAAAATGAAATTAAGACATTCCCAAATAAATAGAAACTCAGAGACTTTGTAAAAACCAAACCCAAACTACAAGAAATATTGAAAGAAGTTCTTGGCTTTGGCTTAGAAGAACAAAACCACTAACTTTATATTTTAGAACCACACACTACTCAATACTCTACTCACTTAGGGAAGGCTCCAAAGTAAATCACAGCTTTGATTTGGAAAGAAGCAATCTAGTGATCATCATGAAAACTATGGTGTCATCATAATAAAAAGAGGGATGTACTACAGTCGTTATAGTCCTTCCAGATGGGGAGGAAGATGACAAGACCGGTAGTAATTAAAATTGGGTTTATAAATAGTTTATTAAGGGGGTTCATAGGGGCAGCTGTAAAGCACAACAAAGATGTATCATACCATTTCAAGACATCTAACACATGAGTCTCAACAACTATAAAACCAGCTCTGAAAAAGGTGAAAAATCAACTCACAAAAAAGAGTATCTCAGAACAGACTAATAAGAACAACAGAGAAAATATCACCATGAAAATAAACATATCACAATGGCAGCAGTGAACACATACCTAGCAATAATTACATTGAATGTGAATGGACTGAATGCTCCTCTAAAGAGACACCGAGTGTCATCTTGGATCAAAAGACACGACCCATCCACATGTTGTCTACAAGAAACTCACTTGAGACCTAAAGACAGGAAAAAACTGAAAATTAAAGGATGGAAGAATATATATCAAGCTAACAATGAACAAAGAAGAGCAGGGGTGGCAATTCTAATCTCAGACAAAATCAATTTTAGTGTCAAATCCACCATTGTGGACTAAGATGGTCACTATTTATTGCTGAAAGGTTTAGTACACAAGCAACACTTAACTATATTAAATATTTATGCACCTTATGCCAGAGCACCTAAATATGTTGAAGAAACACTGACTACGCTCAAAAGTGAGTTAGATGACTCCACAATAATAGTGAGAGACTTTAACACTCCACTCTCATTACTAGACAGATCATCTAGAAAAAAGCTCAGTAAAGATAGAGAGGACCTCATTGACACAATTAACCAACTAAACCTCATTGATATATACAGAACTTTCCACCCATCAACAGACAACTACACCTTCTTCTTCAGTGCACATGGAACATTCTCCAGAATGGACCACGTGATAGGTCATAATGCAATGCTCAACAAAATCCATACCATTGAATTACTGCAAAGCATCTTCTCAGATCATAAAGCCATAAAAGTTGAAATCAACAGCAGAAAAAACATAGATAGGAAGTGGAACTCTTGGAAACTGAACAACATCTTGCTCAAAAAACATGGGTTATAAAGGAAATCAAGGATGAATTAAAGAAATTCAAGGATTCCAATGATAACGAAAACATTTCCTACCAGAACCTATGAGATACAGCCAAAGCAGTGCTCAGAGGTCTGTTTATCTCCATAAATGCACACATCTGGAAGGAAGAAAGAAACCAAATCAAGGAACTAACTCTACAGCTTGAACAAGTAGAAAGAGAACAACAGAGGAACCCCTCGGGCACCAGAAAAAAGGAGATCATAAAGATTAGAGCAGAGCTAAATGAATTAGAGAATAGAAAAACAATTGAAAAAATTGAAAAGACCAAATGCTGGTTTTTGAAAAGATCAACAAAATTGATAAACCACTGGCTAAACTTACTAAAGAAAAGCAGGAAAGGAAACAAGTAACCCAAATTAGAAATGAGAGGGGAGTTGTCACCACAGATGCAACAGAAATCAAAAATATCATAACAGAATACTATGAAAGACTGTACTCTAACAAATTTGAAAACCTAGGGGAAATGGACCAATTCCTTGACTCATACCACCTACCCAAATTATCACAACATGAGGGAGAACAACTTAATAAACCTATCACAAAGGAAGAGATTGAAAAGGCAATCAAAACACTGCCAACCAAAAAAAAGTCCGGGCCCAGATGGCTTCATGGCAGAATTCTACCAAGCATTTAGAGAAGAGTTATCCCCAATACTACTGAGACTATTTCACAGTATAGAAAGGGATGGAGTACTCCCAAACTCATTCTATGAAGCCAGCATAACCCTGATACCTAAGCCAGGGAAAGATCCAACAAAGACAGAGAACTACAGACCGATATCACTCATGAACCTAGATGCAAAAATCATCAACAAAACTCTTGCCAACAGAACACAACAACATATCAAGAAAATAATCCATCATGACCAAGTGGGATTCGTACCAGGGATGCAAGGCTGGTTCAACATCAGGAAAACAATTAATGTGATAAACCACATAAATAACACAAAAGACAAGGATCACCTGATTTCGTCCATTGATGCACAAAAGGCATTTGATAAAGTCCAACACCCATTCATGCTAAAAACTCTTAGCAAAATGGGCATAGACGGCAAATTCCTCAACACAATAAGGGCCACTTATACAAAGCCAGTTGCCCACATCATCCTGAATGGAGAGAGACTGAAAGACTTTCCCTTGAGATCAGTAACTAGACAAGGATGCCCACTCTCACCTCTCCTATTCAATATTGTGCTAGAGGTTCTAGCCAGAGCAATTAGATAAGACAAAGAAATAAAGGGCATCTGCATCGGCAAAGAGGAAGTTAAAATCTCCCTGTTCACAGATGATATGATTGTATATGCAGAGAACCCCAAGGAATCTATAAGTAAGCTACTGAAACTGATAGAAGAGTTCAGCAAAGTCTCAGGATACAAGATAAACATAAGTAAATCAGTAGTATTCCGTTATACCAACAACGAGACTGTTAAGGAGGAAATTATCAAATTAATACCATTTACGATAGCCCCTAAGAAGATAAAGTACCTAGGAATTAATCTAACCAGAGAAACAATAGACCTTTACAAAGACAATTACAAGCCCTTACTACAAGAAACTAAAAGAGACTTAGATAAATGGAAAAACCTACCCTGCTCATCGATAGGAAGGCTTAATATTGTGAAAATATCTATTTTACCCAAAGCAATTTATTTATATAATGCAATCCCAATACAAGTTTCAGCATCATTTTTTAATGAGATGGAGAAACAAATCACCAATTTTGTTTGGAAAGGGAAGAAGCCCCTGATAAGTAAGGTACTACTAAAGAAGAAGAACATACTGGGAGGCCTCTCATTACCCAACCTTAGAACATACTACACTGCCACAGTGGTCAAAACAGCCTGGTACTGGTACAAGAACACACAGATCAATCAATGGAACAGAATTGAGACCTCAGAGATGACACCATCTGCCTATGAACAGTTGATATTCAACAAAGGCCCTAAGACATTAAACTGGGGTTAAAACAGTATCTTCAACAAATGGTGCTGGCAAAATTGGTTATCCATCTGCAATAAACTGAATCAAGATCCATATCTTACACCTTATACAAAAGCCAACTCCAACTGCATAAAAGACCTAAATATCAAACCTAAAACGATAAAGCTCATCAGTGACAAAGGGACAAATACTGTATGAGACCTCTACGATAAGACCTCAAAAACAGACTTGTGTACAGAAGAAAAGTACGAACAACAATGGAAGTTTTAACACACAATGAGGACAGACTCCAAAATCTGTCAAAGAAACCTCAGTCAGCAGAAGAGAAAGTAGATAAATGGGAACTATTAAGAATCACTTTTGCTCATGCAGAGACTTTATTAATAGAATTAAAAGAACACCCACCGAATGGGAAAAAATATTTGGCAACTCTATGTCAGACTGATGCCTGATCTCCAAAATCTATAAGATACTACAAAATATCAATAAGAAGAAGATAAACCATCCAATTAAGCGTTGGGCAAAGGAGATGGACAGACACTTCACTAAAGAGGAGATTCAGGCAGCCAAAGAACACATGCAGACATGTTCATGATCTTTAGTTATTAAAGAAATTCAAATCAAGACAACAATGAGATACCATCTCACCCCAACAAGATTGGCCATGATCCAGAAAACACAAAACAACAAATGCTGGAGAGGCTGTGGAGAAAGTGGAACCCTCCTACACTGTTGGTGGGGCTGCAAAATGGTCCAGCCTCGTTGGAAGGCAATCTGGCGCTTCCTTAAAAAAATGGATATTGATATACCATTTGACCCACTAATTCCACTACTTGAAATATATCCTACAGGTTCAAGGCCTTTCACACCAATGGACCCATGCACCAGAATGTTTACTGCAGCACAGTCCACGATAGCTAAAAGATGGAATCAACCCATACCCCCAACAATAGAAGAATGGATAGGTAAACCATGGTACATATACTCAATGGAGCACTACGCAATAATAAAGAAGAACAATGATTCCAGGAAACATCTCCTAACCTGGTTTCAACTGGAAGACATTATGTTGAGTGAAAGTAGTCAGCGACAAAGGGACAAATACTGTATGAGACCTCTACGATAAGACCTCAAAAACAGACTTGTGTACAGAAGAAAAGACTCTTTGACAGCTGCAAGGGAGGGGAGGGAGGGAGGGGGAGGGGGGAGGGCTTAGTTTCGATAATTACTAGAAATCTAGTTGGGAGAAAGCGGTGATAGCACACATTAGAAACAAGAACAACATTAAGTGGACTTCAGCATAACTTGAGTACTCCTTCCATCTTGATTCAATACTGCAAGGATAGAGTAGCTGGGGCAGGGGGCAGGGGACCATGATCTTAGGCGAATTCCAGACCAATTGGCACAACTAGCATTTTGCTAAGAGAGCTCTCTGCACCCCACATTGGTGAGTGGCATCTGGGGTCTTAAAAGCTGCCAAGCTGCCATCCAAGGACCAAGCAAATGGTCCCAACTCTGCAGGAACGGATGCTCACCGAGGACCAAAATGACATGTGGTAAAGACAACCGAGAAGACAGAGAGACCCACATGAGTGGGTGCCTACATCGACTTGTGACCGGAAGAACCGGACGGTGCCCGGCCACCACCAGTGATAGCCACAATGGAGCTCACAGAGAGGAGTCTCACTGGCAACACAAGAATAAAAAGGGGTGCATCATGAGATCTCCACTAAAAGACCTCAATTGATGGTCCAGCGGTTTTGGGGTTCCTCTGAGAGCATGGCCCCCGGCCCTGATGCTGCCCTTTCTCATAAATTACAACAAAGGTCCACTCTTTGGACAGGAATGGATTGGACTTGGCAATGCAGAGTGACCATATATTGGAAGCACTTTGTGGTTCTATATATCTACAGGATAACATCCTGCTGACCTCTGGCTGGAGGAAGGGGAGTGGATGGAGAGGAGGGGAAAGGAGGTTGTTGGGAGGATGAGACATGTATGGAGCAGAGAGGAATAGTGTGCAGTCATCGGACAGGGAAAGCTGTGGAAGCTGCATATAGGTGGGCATGTAAATTTATATGTGAATGTACATTTTCACTCAGTTATGTTAAATAAATAAAAAAACTAACAGATTTCAGTTGGATCCTAGTTTTGTGACTAATAAGTTATATGATCATGGGCAAGAAACTTTATTTCTTAGTATTTCTATTCTAAAATACTACATCTTTCTCAGTGGATAAATTTGTCCTTGGGAAATTTTCTAGCTCTACTCCCCTGGAAATCTAATCAATGTTATGCTGTAACATGACTTATGGTACAAATGATCCCTGATTTATAAAAGTCCTCTCAACTGGATAATAATGTAGACATTAAAAGTACCTCATGGAAAGTCATAGCTTTGAGGCTATGTTTTTAATTAAGCATGTCTTTTGCAGGATACTCTGGGAACTTTTGGACACCTGTGAAATAGTTACAAGGGATAGTGTTTTTTATGGAGCTTGGAGATTCTGTGTCCAGGTGGACTCTGTACTCATCTGTGTGAATCTCAGGTAGTTACTCTCAAGCTGTGACTTTTAATGTCAAAATCTCTTCCTTTTACTGCTTTTAGGACTTCCTCAGGTAAGAGAAATATCAGAGGCATCCCTGCTGGCATGTTGTATTTCCTATCCTTTATTTTCCTAGGTAAAATTCAATGCCAAGTATGATCTGTTATAGTGGATGGGTTTGACTGTCTGGTGGAGCCTAAGGCTTCTGGCATATAATATTGTTAGTTCACAGTAAACACTGGACCCAACATTATTGTCATTTTGGTATTATGAGTCAGATCCAACTCGACGGCACTTGGCTTGGCTGGCATTATCATTATCATTATATGCTTTCTAAATAAGTGCCAGTTCTACTAAACCATTTCAAACTCTACTCTTATTCAAACCAAGATTGGAGAATTGGCCAAAGTGGGACATGAGAGTGTACCCTAAAACATATGTGGAAGACAAAGCTTCAAGCATCCTTATAACCATGAGAAGAAGATGATAAATTGACTAAAGTTTTTCATTTCCAGTGATCTAATCTAAAATTATGCCATGTCATCATTAAATTAGTCAGGTTTACACTAATCCTTTTTTAAATGATCATTACATGTTATGACTCTTTGTTAGAAGGTCAGATATAGAATATTGCCTTCCTCTTAGACATTTTTAGAAAACCTGGTGATGTAGTGGTGAAGTGCTACATCTGCTAACCAAAAGGTCTGAATTTCAAATACACCAGGCACTCCTTGGAAACTCTATGGGAGAATTCTGTCTGTCCTATAGGTTTGCTATGAATTGGAATTGATTCGATGGTAGTTTTTTTTTTTTTTCCTTATCCACTGTGCCTGGGTTTCCTTACCTGACACTCGTCACTTAGACAATTGTCTACATATTAAAAAGAGGAATAGTTAGGTACTGTCAACTGGAAACCCTACAGGGCAGTTCTACTTGCAATATAGAGTCGCTATGCATTGAAATTGACTTGACAGCAATGGATTTGGTGTTTTCATTTCTGTACCTGATACAATTATATTGTTTTAATTGTATTTAGCTCCTCAGAATCCTTCATATAATTTTTAATTAAATTTTTAAATTAAATAAACTTGTCTCACTTTACAAAGAAAAATTCAAAAATCAGTTGCTATGAAGTTCATTTTGATTTATGGTAACTCCATGTATATCCAGAGTAGAACTGTGTTCCATGGAATTTTCAGTGTCTGATTTTTTGAAAGAAGATCTTCAGGCCTTTGTTCCGAAGTTCCTCTGCCAGGATATGAACCTCCAAAACTTTCTTTTAGCAGCTGAGTGCTTCAGCCATTTGAAAAACCTGTAGAAAAAGCATAATTCCCCAAAATGTCATGTTTTGCCATTCTATCAGCTGTGACATTAATTGGCTTTAGTCACTGAAGGATGGATATTTCTTCCCAGACACTGTCTGCAATTCTAGTAGCTACTACCAAGTCAGTTTTCTTTATAAATTTATTTGTTTTAGGATACGAACATATGTTCCATGCGTCTAGCTTTTTAGCATATGGTGATAACAGAGAAGGAGCAAGAAAGTTGTAGGCAGTCAAATTCCCCAACATTCTTTAAGTGAAATTAATCTTTTTAAAAAAAGGTCTCACTGTTCATCACAACTGACCAGGAATGTTCTGCATTAAAAGAGGAGATAAAAGTTATGTGATTTTTATACACAATACACTGCATAGAAGATACAGATATGAACATCTACTTCAAAATTTTTCTACTGTAATAAACTAAATATAAAGCATATATTTTACAGAAATAATTATAAGATACTAACACAAAGTGGAATATATGAGTTTCTCCAGTAAAATTTAACTTTTCATTTAAAAAATTATTGTCTTTCTCATAAACATTTATCCTATTTCCCCAGAGTCAGACACTTTTTGTACACAAGCACTGTACTTCTCACCAAAAGCACAGGTGTAATCTCTCCTTAAAGAAAAAAAAAAAAAAAACTTTATTCTTTAACATTTTTCTTCTTCTGTGATAGAAAACAATAAAACTTAGACCTCAGATTTCTTTTCCATTTAAGCATCAGAGCTATAACTACATTATTTTGTACCAAGGAATGATTATAAGCAGTTGTACTAGGAAAAGGCCATGATTTGTTTTTTTGTCTGTTCTAAATTGAAAACAGTAGCTAAAAAGATAAAAACAAGCAAAAAGTTCATATATATAAGTATCAGTTGTGTCCATAAATCTTCCCAGTCACTGTTTGTGTTATTCCCTGTCTTCCTCCACAATGAAGTTAAGCGTTTACTGTGCTCTAAAAATAAAATGAGATTATCTCAGTTTTTCATACCCACATCCAACAGGTATTTCTAAGTGTCTTTTATGTGTCAAACACTGCGCTAGAAAATAATGAAATCCTTTCCTTTGAGAACTCTTGGTCCATTAACTTTTAATTAATTTTTTAAAGAGATCTATCTGTCTTCAACCAAACTTTACAAATTAAGTGAACTTTTTTTTTTTAAAGAAGCAGCACAAAGTAGAGTCCTTATCACAATTCATTTCTGGTTTAAAATGAAGTCCAGAAAGATGAAATGATGCCTCAACAGGGAGACCAATTAACTCGTAATCAGAACAGTTTCATTATTTCATCAAATATTTAGGAAAATTTCAAACTGTCAAAAATTCCTTGTTCAAATACAAACATATTACGAAAGACATTAGTAATTCATTTTTTTCACATACCTTTAGATTGCTGAACACAATATGATACAAATGCTCAAAAATAACAGTATACACTCATATAGTGTTTATTCTGTGGAAGACACTGTCCAAGAGTTTGTATATAAACTATATATATACCAGCTAAAAGGGGAGAGATTCCAGTCTACTCATAGGAACCTCAGAAGAAGAAACTATCGGTCTACTTCTAAAAATAGTCGTTAAAAACCTTATAGAACACAGTTCTACTTCTGAAACAGATAAAGTTGCCATGAGTCCAAGTTAACTCTACAGATTTTTTTTTTTTTTTTAAGATGAAGAATGTGATACTTGGAGAGGTCTGAGTGTCTGTTTACATCACAGCTGGTGTTTCTGAACCACTGACCTTTTGGTTAGCAGTCAACTGCGTAAACCACTGAACCACCAGCATTTCATTCATCTATTACTGTACTATATAATTTGTTATGTTGGCTGATGTACTGGTGTGTGTGTATACCTGTGGTACAATATATGAATGTATTTGGAATGTGTGTGTGTTTATATGCTCATATGCTTGGGTCTCCACATATGTGTAGGTAAATACTATTCTTATTTTTCTTGACTTATGGTACTGAGTCATAACACTGATTCTCACCAGAGGACTTTATTACTTGTGAGAAGAGGTCCCAGAATGAGAAGAAGGGACATACACAATTTCACTTGCTTTCACTTTCCTCAAAGTCTCATAGAGGAGCAGGGGCAACATACTTCAAGTTTAAAGTCTCTCTTGTGCCTTCAGACTCCACTTAGCTTACCAGTTCTTTCCCTTAGTATTTCTCCAACATTCTCTTGAGTCCTGGAAAGGCCAAATACTTTTCTGAGGGCTGTATCTCTTGGGAGGTACCTTCTGGGTGACAGGGAGTTGGTTCCTGCTCCTCACTACTGGGAGGCAGCAAGGAGCACAAATAGCACAATTCTGCAGCTTTTTCAAGCTCAGTTGAGATACATATCAGATTTTTCCAGAAACTCTCTGCATTTAATGACATTGTCTTCCTCCCATCTAAATGATTTCTTCTCTTTTCTAAATGGAAACTAGCCTTCCCCGACAAACGTGGACAAGAGTCGTAAGTTACATCTCTAAGAAAATGGTGAGTTGACAAAAGATATTTTCAAACGGAGGATTTAGGTAGCTTCTAATTACTATAAGTAGAAGCAGAGACTAATTCAAAATCATTTTTACTTAGATTACAGATTTACAGTTTTATGGATTTGCTAAAATAGTTTGACATTTTTCAACCTGTGGTGAGTAAAGGAACAACAGGCTGTAGTTAGAGAGTAGAATATGGCTGTAGACCATGTTAATCAACACCTATGTGTATTAAGCTATGTGAAAAATGTTGTGAATTTAGAGGTATTATGTAATATGGATTTTCATGCCAGCTTGAGGATTTACTGTAAGAAACTATCGTAGATGAAATTTTAGAATGCCTCTGAAAACAGTTCAGTGGTCTGTTTTCCTCAAAATTCATCAGTTCAATGCATCAGCTCAAACTTGTGTCTTACAAAGTAAGTCTACTCTGATTGAAGAGACAGAAACAGAGACAGTGGCAAAGGGAATGATGAAATAATGTATGGAATAAATAAATATTTTAATATGAATGGTGGTGGGTAAAATATATGTTGTGATAATTAGGACTAGGTTATAGAAATTTTGATGACTTGAATTTCTTTGGAAGATGAAAAAAATCTTCACTTTTCTTCATAGTACCATCAGAGGAAGAAGGCAGGACTCTCCATTCTACTGACTATTGAAAACAATGTATCATGTAGTTACATTTATCCTCAACCTGAGATCCTAATATAAACTTTAAAGACTGTATGTTCAAAATGGAAAGCATAGAATTTAGTCCCCTTTTCCAAAACCTAGTGAATGGAAACAAAATGATTTTAAAGCATAGGACGTGGTTTTGTAAAGTTATGAGGAGCACAGGTTACAAAGCCCCAAACCAAATGCCACTGCCACTGAGTCAATTCCAACTCATAATGAATCCTGTAGGACAGAGTTGAACTGCCCCGTGGAGCTTCCAAGGAGCACCTGGTGGATTCAAACTGCAGACCTTTTGATTAGCAGCCTTAGCACTTAACTGCTGCACCATCAAGGTTTCCACAGGTGACACTGAAACCAAAACCCACTGCTGTCGAGTGGATTCTGACTCATAGCAACTCTATAGGTGACAGGGGACAGGAAATATAGATTATGCTTCCTTGAGGTCTTCAAAGCCAATGCACAGCAGAAGCTGACTAGAAGCTGCAGAAGGGGTCACTATTTGAGAACTAGCTGTTCTGTCCTGTCACAAACTTCAGAGTTGCTATGCATAAAGCCTTGCTGGTAGTTGTTCTTGAGAGGTACTGGAATAAGGAAATGGACTAGAATTACATCCCTTTAAAAATTACTCTAAAGAATAAGCATACATGCTTCTCCTTTTTTGAAAGTCTCTTATCACTGGAGGTCAAGTATCTATACCTGTAACTTTTTCTCGTCTTGTAGGATTTGGCAGAGTAACTGAATTACACACAAATGGTTGTTCTGTCACATCTCTCACTAGCTATGTCCCAACTTGGGAACTTATGGGACCCTCTGTTTGGCCAGACCAATCTCCTGAGAGCTGGCGTATTAATGTTTAGAATACTTGTTTCCCTAAGGCAGTGTTCAACCACACCAGTTTTTCCCCCTGGCCTTTTTTTTCCCTCAAGTAACAGGACAGATCCCTTTCCCACCCCATCATGACCACTGGGCTCATTGCCCATTATCTGTCAGGAAGACTATCCCTACCTTCTGTGGACCAGAACCAGTGCCTTGTGCTCCTGTGATGTGAAAATCTCAAGGAGATGAGTCTGTTAATATTAACTGTTTTTAGAACAAAGCTAAGCCTTGCATACCACGAGCATGTTACTTTTTTCAAAGTCTTTGGATGTTGTGCACCACTAACAGTCACAGTTAAACTTGAATAATCCAGGTAGAATAACCACAAACCACAGGGAATGTTCATCATGATTATACAGAAAATAGAAAACGGAAACTGGATGATTGAGCCTAAAGAAAGAAATAGATGAAATGGCAACAGGGGAGTAGACTGCAATTGGGAAAGTGGATACTTAATGGATCTGACAGCTATTTTCAAACAGTCAAAGACTGTCCTTTGACAAAGTAATGAGATATACTCTGTGCAGCTCTGGAAAACAGAACTAGGACTTATGAATATGGTAGAGTCAGGTACCATAAAAATTAAAAAAAAAAAAAAAATCCTCGATTCCCAATTAGAGAATTCTAAAAAGAATGTGCTGACTTCATAGATACTGAATTTTCTCTTCTTGGAGAGGATCATGCAAAGGTTAGGTGAATACCTGAAACTATGCACTGGAGATTCCTGAATTTCGTAGGACATTAAACCATATGACCAATCAAGTTTCTTTTAAGTTTATATCTTACATTTTTAGAAATTCAATTTCCCCCCTTTTACTTCTTTTTCCCTTGTGTGTGTGTATGTGGGTGTATAATTAATACAATGGATTATCAATTATGTAAGCTAGTAGTCTTTTTCACACAAAAAAGGCATAATTGTGAAATATTCCAACCTTTCTGAATCTGCTCAAATCAAACTAATATTTATGATTTGTCCTTTTTAAGCTTTCATTATTTGGGCAGTAGAAGGAATTAAACTGAGTGCAGTGTGCCAAATAACAAAGAACTAAAGGTTGCTAAGGACTAAAATATTTTCCATTATGAATTGCTGCTTTGCCACTTCTGGACAGTAAGTTTGAGATTCAGGATACTGTGATCTTCAATTTGATCTTGACTTTCATTCCTGGATCTTTGATTCTCCACCCTCTGAAGTTTTATTCTCAAAAGAGTATTCTTTAAAAACTGTTTTCAGAGGTATAATTTCTTAGGGGGAAAAAAAAGAAAAACTTATTTGAAAGGCTTATCCAACTTGTAGATTATCCTCTTCCTAGGGTCGCCATGAGTCGGATCCGACTCGACGGCACTTGGCTGGCGACTCATACATGAAAAGAAGTGAGAAAGAAAGAAATGTGGCTAGTTAACTTCAATTCTATATGAACTTGAGCTATTTAGTATCTTTAGATCAACTTAGCACCATGACATTCAGCCTACCTAACTCCTTGATTGTGAAGATTAAATTAAATAATGTGCATGTATGCTTTCAGGCATCATAAAATGATATAGAAACATGAGATATCATCTTTGTGAAACCATTGTAGAACTTTCCGGACAGCCTCCTCAGAGAACCACTTGCTGCAGAACTCCCATTGGAGGGAAGCCTGCTTGCTATCTGAGTCTCTCTTCCTCATACACCGTCTGCCATGTGGACTATCTAAACAGCCGTAGAAGCTTCTATGAGATGTGACTCAGGCAATATAGCCCAAGATATTTGGAGACTAGATCCCTTGCTGTGTCTATAATGTATGTGGGTTTAGGCAAAACATGCTACCTCCTTGCACATTAATTTTCCCGTTTATCAAAATAAAAATATTTTGATAAACAATCATATTTTATTTACATTTCACAGGAGACTTTTGAGTTATCAAATGTGATCATAATGTGCTTCCAGTTATTTTCCTCTTTTACTTGACTACTAGACAGCTCAAAGTAAAGTCTAAGCTAAACTGATCAAACTGGTTGGGCAGAAGTACTTGATACATGTTTTATACTCCTTTCCTCTGTAGACCTTCCCTTTTTGCTGATTTGTCTAAAGGTTCTGTGTCTGTATTTTTGAATATCATTTAGAAGTAAATGAGTCATTCTTGTTAAAATACTATTCTGTTTCATTAGCTTAGTCTTGGTCTTAAAATTGAGATCTTATTAACTCTTGAAGCACCTACCCCAAAGATACTAATTTCTATTTACAAATTACTGAAAACGTGTTACACTGTTTTTTAGAGAAACTCTCAGAACTCTATAGTCAGGCAAAAAATTTTCTATGTGGCACTGACGAGGGCCTCAGAATTGGAAGACTTCAGGGTAGAATGTCATGTCTGTATTTTTATGGAATATAAAAAGGCACCAAAGGACTAAGTCCAACAACACTTCTCATGATACCAGTCACTATATCTACTGTCTGAGGAAGTAATACTGTCCTTCAGTAGTTACAAACATATTAATTTCATTTATCCACTTGAAAGTATGTCAATGGAGGTGAGAGGAAACCAGAATGGAGAGGGGTTCTGAATTGCTCTCAAAGAGATCCCAAAGTGGTTTAGGCTCCTAAACTTAGAGATAAAAATAAAATAAGATGTTGGAAAAGATCAGATGACTTTATAACCTTGTTTAGTCTGTATCAGCAATTTTAGACCTGTTCATAAGCTCCATCATCCTCTGTCTTAATGAGCTTTATGTTGTGTGTGTGTGTGCATGTGTGTGTGTATTTGAGGGGCTGTATTCCAGTATAAACCAGAATTAGTTGCTGTCTATATACTACTATAAGTATAAGTTGCCTTTTTGGATGATCTATGTCTCTGTTTTCTTCTCTAACTGTAGATAATTGAGAGTTGGCAGTTCTACCTTTCTTTAGGATCCTAAAATTGAGGTCTAAATAGGAAATAAGGTATAGAAGTGGTGGCCATTAACTTTTTGGCTCTTTCATCCTATGACAATTGCCTTAGAAAAATGTAGCCCTCTCCTAATTGTTTCACATTGTTTATGTCACATAGCATGACTGAAACAGCAAGAATGACTTGAGCTTTAGAGAATAGCGGAAAAGAGAATTCAAACAATAAGATACAGAGAAAGGCTTGCAATGGTAGAATACCTAGTATCCAGCAACTTAGAATGATTCTCTGCATAGTCTAGAAAATGGTCATTTTGATACATTACTGGACAAGAATGTAGCAGGTACTAATGGCAGAGGGTATCTTGGTTCTATTTTTCTTCCCATTATCTTCTAACCATTTTGGGGTTCTTCAACCTAATATTCCTGGATAAGTCCTATATTCCTCCTACTTTCTCTTTAACAATGTCTATTAGCTGCACGACTTAGCTGTTTGGTTGGTTGGTTGGTTTAGGGTGAGGGAACTGGTACAGATGGGATGCAGGTAGAGTACTGTAAAAGAGTAACAGTAAACATTTAAAGGAACTTAATGTAAATTCTAAAGATAGCCATACAATGTGATATTTAGTAACTTTATTATCCACATGAGAAATAAAGTAAGATTCTGAAAGTCTGTATCATATGCTCAGTTAACTACAAAGAGGGACAAAGCTGGGATCTGAGTCCACTTTTTCCAAACTCATTTTTTTTTAATTGTGATTAAGTGAAAGTATGCAATCCAAATTAATTTTGCATGCTCACCTATCTTCAGCTCCTTCTGTTCTCCTTGCCTGGTGAAAGCACCTTTCTCCTTTTCATTCTATACTTGTCATATCCTCTTAACAGTCTCTGTCCCCTCATCTCAATTGTTCCAAGCTCTTAATCAAACACTCTATACAAAAGGCTGGATCACTGGAAACATTTCCTTTAAAATTGCTTTATTCAATTTTGTTCTCTGAGAAGCTGGTTAACAATCATTAAATCTTTGTTTTATTTTTTTGCTGTGAACTGTCATGTGCTTTCTCAACTATTAATTCACTCAAGCTTCCAAATTTTATTAAACCGATAAAAAAGAGGATTCCTTCCAGTTCACAAATAAGTGGAGTCATGCAATTTCTTATTAGAGCCATACAAATTATAGCTGAGGAATGAGCCTTTGAGTCTCCTATCTCCTCTAAATATTTAGTAGAGAAGGCTGTTCTGACTATTGAAAAACAGTAGTGAAGAGACCATCTTTCTATGGCAAATACGATACACTGGGAAAAGCATACTACTTGGAGTCAGGAGATTCCAATTTTTCCCACTGTATGACCTCAGATAAGTTATCTCTCTTGGCCTAATTTTTTAAAAAATAAAGTATAAGGTCCAGTTTTGTTCCAAAGTATTTTGCTTCTGACCCTAATTTAAGATGACGTATATAAAGGAAGGATAGCTCCTATTGTGATGAGTTTGCTACTGGTGGGTCCTATCATTGTCAGTAACTACAAAGTGGTACTTGGGTGAATGGAAGGAATTAACTTTGCTTGTGTCCACAGCCAATCATGATCACCAAGACTCTGGAGGTAGACAATCGTACAGCATCAACATATTTTGTTCTTCTGGGATTTCCAACACAGCCTGCCTTCCAGCTGCTCCTCTTTTCTGTTTTCTTGGCAATATACCTGCTGACAATGCTAGAGAACTTTCTTATCATTATAGTCATTTTCAGGGATGGACAGCTGCACAAGCCCATGTACTTCTTTCTGAGCCACCTTTCTTTCCTAGAGATGTGGTATGTCACAGTCATCAGCCCAAAGATGCTGGTAGATTTCCTCAACTATGACAAGAGCATTTCTTTCAATGGCTGCATGACTCAACTTTACTTCTTTGTGACCTTTGTCTGTACTGAGTACATCCTCCTTGCTGTCATGGCCTTTGACCGCTATGTGGCCATTTGTAATCCATTACACTACCCAGTCATCATGACGAACCAGCTTTGTGGTGCACTGGCTGGAGGATGCTGGTTCTGTGGACTCATGACTGCCATGATTAAGATGGTTTTCATAGCCCAGCTTCACTACTGTGGCACACCTCGCATCAACCACTACTTTTGTGATATTTCTCCACTCCTCAATGTTTCCTGTGAAGACTCCTCTCAGGCTGAATTGGTAGATTTCTTCTTGGCCCTCATGGTCATCGCTGTTCCCCTTTGTGTGGTAGTGTCATCTTATGTCACCATCCTCGCCACTATCCTCAAGATTCCTTCTGTTCAGGGCCGCCAAAAAGCATTCTCCACCTGTGCCTCTCACCTGACAGTTGTCAGTCTCTTCTATTCCACTACCCTTTTCACATACGCCCGCCCCAAGCTCATGTATGCCTACAATTCCAACAAAGCAGTATCTGTGCTTTACACTGCCATTGTCCCCCTCCTCAACCCCATCATTTACTGTCTGAGAAACCAGGAAGTAAAGGGAGCTCTCAAGAAGAGTGTAATTTGTAAAGGAAGTGGTACCACAGAAGATAGGACTTGGAGTAGTTGAGAACTTGCATGATCCCTTTAAGCTTGACTTGGGAGGTCATTATTATATACTTCTTCCTACAGTCTCACCTTTGCTCACCTACCAGCCTCTGATACTTTAACAACACTTTCTTTATTGTGTGTGTTGCTGTACATGTGTTTGCCAAAGTTTAGAAAATAATATTTCCAGAAATTAGCCTCTACTACCAGGTCATATCAGTTTTAAACATTTTACAAAAACTATTTCAAGTGAATAATAAAGAAAGCAAGGAAGGAAGGAAGAAAGATACATACTTTCATCACACAACTTAATAGAATAAATTCCAGACAGGAAAAATAGGTTAATATAAATAATAGAACAATCTCTCTTCTCACAGATTGCAAAAGTACTTCTTAACATTTTATCTCTCTATAATATAAAAAACTAAGAAAACAAAACTCTGTAATATACAACGTCTTTATGTTCGAGAAAAAGCCTTTGAAATACATTTTTAAGAAACTAACTTTGGAGGCAGAGTCAAGATGACAGACTAAACACACGTCTTCCCAAGTCCCTCTGTAAACCAAGACCTGAACTGGTAACTAAATGGAGCCTTCTGGACACCAAGTGAGCCCTAGGATGTGGTGCAGGGCTCTTAATTTGGACTTCGTACCACCGAACGCAAAACCTCCTCTCTTTCACTGGCCACACTCTCGGTGAGAGCGGCCTTGCACTGACCAAAGGTAGCTCACCATTTTATTTTATTTTTCTCTTTCTTGGCCAGTGGGCAGAGGCGAGACTTGACTAGCCACTAATCTCAGATGCACTGCTGGTGGGGTCGGCAAGCAAAATTGCCATATTTTGAGAGCCCGGCTTTGGACTCCGCATCTCGGCACCTTTGGCATCTCTTTTACCTCTGCCGTACTGTGGCTGGTACCAAGGTGATGACAAGATTGTGCAGGATGCCACCTTGCTCCAAACCCGTTCCTGTCAAGTTGATTCTAACTCTTAGGGACCCTACAGGACCGAAGAGAATTATCCTGCAACTTTCCAAATAACAGTTGTTAGATTCAAACTTGTTGGTTAGCAGTAAAGTTCTTAAACATTGTGCTACATGGGCTCCAGGACTATAAAGATAACAAAACATTATAAGTAGCCAATAAACTTTGGTAATATTTAAACTTAATACTATGAAAATAAAATTCAAACATCATTGAGAATTTTTTTTAAATCAGTTGTTTATCTTGTATTCTGATCCTTTACCAGACTTTTCTATTAGTTCCATTATTTTTTAGTTTCTTTATGTTTCCCTGACTTCCTCTCCATACGAAGGATCTATTACTGCATTTTTAAGTCTGTCCCTCTTTTTTTGTAATAATGTTGTCATCTTTCACATAAGGACATCTCCTTTTCCCTATTTTTAGTGTTTTGTCTTTGATTTGTTTTTGTGATTTCCTTATCTCAGTTGATATCCAGTTTCTCTGTCCTGTATTCTCTTCTTGGGTTGTTACCTGATGTTACTGATTTTCTAACTAAAGTACTCCCTTTAGTATTTTTTGTAATATTTTTTTTTTTTTTTGCAGATTTCCTAGATTCCTGTTTATCTCGAAATGTTCTAACTTCATTAAATTTGAGATAGTTTTGCTGGATGTATAATTATTTGCTGTCAACTTTCCCTTCAAGGCTTTGTATACAAGGATTGCCAGTTAGGTTTGTGAATTCTTCCTAGCAAAAGTGCTGCATATCTCACTGCAGAATGTCACTAGGGTCACCTTCAATGTACTCCCTTTGGGAAGCTATATAAATGATGCCAGAGCTATATAAATGATGCCAGAGCTATATAAATGATGCCAAAGCAGTTTTGGAAATCTTTTGGGGAATGGCCATCAGAACTGTCCTTATATTGCCCACGATGTCCTGAATGCCATCAAAATGTCTTCCTTGCAATATTTCCTTTATCTTCAGGTAAAGAAAAACTTCATCGGGGGCCAGGATCAGGTGAGTAGTGAGGGTGTTCCAATAGTTATTTTTTTACCAGCTAAAAACTTCTTCACAGACACCTACACAATTAAGTTCACCAACTTGATGCTGTGCCACCGTGTGCAGTGGCCATTCGAAAAAGAGTTCCAAAATTTCTCTGAAGAGTGGACTAGGTGCTGGCCTGGGTGAATAGCTTCACAAGGAGAGTACTTCTAAGGTGATCACAGTGATATTCAGCAATGAGGTGTACAGCATGTAGAACAATTAAGTTTCAGGACTTGTCATATCTCATATGTCATTCCATTGCCCTCTTAATTTCATAGTTTCTGCTTAGTATGACATCAGTTTTATTGACTTGCCTTTATAGGTTCAATTCAATGGCGCTTGGCTGGCTTTATAGATTATTCTTTGCTTATTCCTAGCCATTTAAAAAATTGTCTCCTAATCTTGAGTTTTGGCATGTTTAATTATAATATGCTTTGGTGCCTTTCTTTTGGGATCTACCTTGTATGGAATTCAACAAGTCTCTTAGTTAGATATCTTTTTATCTTTCTTAATATCAGGGAAGTTTTCTGTCAACAAATTTCTGACACTTCTATCCATATTTTCGTAACCTTCCCCATTCTGGTACTCCAGTTGCTTGTGGATTATTCTTCTTGGTAGAAGCCTACATAATACTTAATGTTCCCTGAGTTTTAATCTTTTTTTATGGTTTTTCCTCAGATATGTTGGTGTCATATGCTTTTTCTTTAACTCACCAGTTGGAATTTCCATTGCCTTAATTCTGCTCCCTAGGCTTTCTATTGCATTGTCTAAATCTGTAATTCAATTGTTAATATTCTGTGTTTCTGTTTGCTGTCTCTGTGTGCTTTTATGAAGCCTATTCAATTTGTCATTATGTTCTGCTGCAGTTTTCCTCATCTCCTTCCTAATCTCTTGAAGACTTCTATATATTAATCTTTCATATTCTACCTCTGACAATTCCAAGAAGTTCTTTTCATCTGGAATATTTCTTGAACCTTTGTTTTGGGAGCATACTGAAGCCATTTCATTCTGCCTCTTCAAGTATTTTGATATGCACTGTTCGTCTTTGGGCCATTAGTAAGCTATGGAATTTATGTATTTTATGTTTGCACACTGTGTTCTAGCTTCTTGTTTTGTTTTGAAAGGCCCAAATAGGCCGATCTGGTGTCCTAGTTTGGTATTGGCATGTCTCAAGCTCTAACATCCTGTCACCTGGTAGTTAGAACTGATACTTGTCATGTGAGCTCAGGAGTTCATTTATTTCTCTTGTATGGATTAAGGTCATATCCAGACAGTCATTTAGCAAGTGTGTGATGCAGGATCTCCTGTATAATGCAAGATGAATAGGGGTGATTTGTGTAGGCACAGGTATCTGGCTGCAGGTCCTGAGAAAAGCAGAGGTCTGATAGCCATCCCAGAGCATCTGTGAAAAAGGTATGCCCCTTATGCATGCTCCTAGGTGAAGGAATTGTCTTTGCCATGAATTTATGGCCCAAAGGAGTTGGAAGATTTTGTCCGCCTTCCCCCAGACTATTAAAATGTTCTGTATCTGAGTCTAGGAGAATGGCTCAGGACTCACATAAGGAGTCTACTTCAAGCTCAGGTAATGTGTCAGGCTCTGAGCCTGGTAGAGCACAGAGAAGGGATATGGAAGCACTGAGAAAAGGGTGAGAGATTTATCCTGAAAGATTGAAATCCATGCATGTGCACAAGGTACATTAAAGGCTAGGCACTTAAGTTTTGACTATCAAGTGCCATTTTTCACTAGTTCTGGAAGCGTGAATGGACTCTTCACCTGTCTGTCTCTCCCATTGAGGAAGATGCTCTCCAAACGCCACTGCTTAGTTTACCACACTGGCTGCAGCTAATTCTTGACAGGTTGGGTATTGTCAGTCATAGGAACTTCTGGATCTACTCTCCCTTTGCCATCTCTCAGTCCAACTACTCTGCTTTCCTTTTTATGGTCAGTACTCCTGAAATGTCACAGGCAATCAATTCATTTGTTCATTTGTATCTTTGTTGTTAGACACCTGACTGCTTTGCCATCTTGGTCCTGCCCATTCAACTCAGCATTTTAAATAAGACTTTAAAAGCAGTGTAAATGTCATAAGCTGTGGAATGTTTAAGTAAAATGGGTTCAACTATGGGACAAAACATCATTCTGTTTTCTTAAAGTCTTTTTTTTTTTTTTTTCAGAGAAAAGCTAATGATATTCAATATTTAAAACCGGAAGGAAAAAAGTAGAACACAAAATTATATGCCATAATCTTAATATTGGAAAAAAAATTACATTTACAAAATAGGTACATCGATATGTATGTATATGAAAAAGTTTCAAAAATTTTTAATGATGCATTAAAATTATTTTCTCAGAGGCTATGGATTATTAAATAATTTGTTGTATTTTCTAAAAGTTCTGTAATGGAAATGTATAATACTTTTAATTTCCATGTGTTGCCTTTGAGTTGATTCTGACTTATTGTGACCCTGTAGAACAGCATAGAACTGCCCCCATTGAGTTTTCTAGGCTGTAAATGTTCCAGAAAAAGAGCTCCACTCCAAGTCTTTTCTCCAAGGCATTGCCTGGTGGGTTCAGACCACCAACCTTTCAACTACCTGCTTAGCAGCTGAGCACTTACCCATTGCATCATTAGTGCTGCTTTTGTAATTACTATACTATATAGACTATTATACAGGAGAAGAAAACACTCCCTATCTTTGTTGTTTTCACCCAATGCACTCTCATTATTTAAACAATAAGAGAAAATTCATAGGTAGAAATTCAAACTTACGGACATTCAACAACACTTTGCTCAAAAAGCCTTGGGTTATAGAAGAAATTAAGAAGAAAATAAAGGAATTTATGTATTCAAGTGAAAAATGAAAACATATGCTATCAGAATTTATGGGATACAGCTAAAGCAGTGCCCAGAGGTCAGTTTATCTCTATTACTGCACACATCGAAAAGAGGAAAGGGCCCAAACTAAATAATTAACCTTACAGCTTGAACAAGTAGAAACAGAGTAATAGAAGAAGCCCTCAAGCACCAGAAGAAAACAGATTATGAACCTAAATGCAAAAACATTCAACAAAATCTAGCTAATAGAACTCAACAGCAAATAAAAAAAAAATCACTCATCATGATCAAGTTGGTTTCATTCCAAGGATGCAAGGCTGGTTCAACATCAGAAAAAGAATTAATGTAATCAACCACATTAATAACACGTAAGATAAGAATCACCTGATTTTGTCAATTGATGCAGAAAAAGCATTCAACAAAGTCCAAACCCATTACTGAGAAAAACTCTCAGCAAAATAGGAATAGAAGGGAAGTTCCTCAACGCAATCAGTAGCATCTACACAAAGCCAACTGCCTTCATCATCCTGAATGGTGAAAGACTGAAAGAATTCCCTTTGAGAACGGGAACTAGACAAGGATGCCCACTCTCACCACTCCTATTTAACATTGTGCTAGAAGTTCTAGCCAGAGCAATTAGACAAGACAAATAAAGGGCATCCGTATCAGCAATGAAGAGGTAAAAATCTTCCCTCTTTGCAGATGATATGATTGTTTATACAGAGAATCCAAAGGAATCCATAAGTAAACTATTGGAACTAATAGAGGAGTTCAGCAAATTACCGGGATACAGGATAAACATAAGCAAATCAGTAGGATTCCTTTATACCAACAGTGAGATTATTAAAGAAGAAATCACCAAATCAATTCCATTTACTATTGCCTCCAAGAAGATAAAATACCTAGGAATAAATCTAACTAGAGAAATAAGAGTTCTTTACAAAGAGAACTACACAACCTTCCTACAAGAAACTAAGACAGATGTACATAAATGGAGTAATTTACTCAGCTCATGGATAGGAAGACTCAACATTGCAAAAATGCGTATTTTGCCCAAAGCAATCTACTTATGTAAGGCAATCCCAATACAAATTCCAGTGACTTTTTTTAATGAGATGGAGAAACAAATCATCAACTTTGTTTGGAAAGGGAAGAAACTTCAGATAAGTAAAGCACTATTGAAGAAGAACACACTGGGAGGCCTCTTACTACCTGACTTTAGAACCTATTACACCATCTCAGTAGCCAAAACAGCCTGGTACTGGTACAGAAAGAGGTATATAGACCAATGGAACAGAGTAGAGATCCCAGAGATGCCACCATCCTCCTATGAACAGTTGATATTTGACAAAGGCCCCAAGATTTTAAACTGGGGTAAGAACAGTCTCTTTAACAAACGGTGCTGGCAAAATTGGATATCTATCTGCAAAAAAATTCAAACAAGACCCACATCTTACACCTTATACAAAAACCAACTCAAATTGGATAAAAGACACAAATATAAAAACTAAAACGATAACCCTTGTCCAAGATAAAATAGGATCAACAATGGAAGTTTTAATACACAATGTAGACAGGCTTCAAAATCTGACAAAGCATGATCAACAGAAGAGAAAAGAGATAAACGTGAGCTACTAGGAATCAAACACTTTTGCTCATCTAAAGACTTCATCAAAAGAATTAAAAGACCACTCACAGAATGGGAAAAAATGTTTGGCAACTCTATGTCAGACTGACATCTGATCTCCGTAATCTGTAATGTGTTACAAAATATCAACAAGAAAAGGATAAATAATACAATTAAGTTATGGGTGAAGCAGATAGACAGACGTTTCTCTGAAGAGGATATCCAGGCAGCTGAATGACACATGCAGAATTGCTCACAGTCATTAGCTATTAAAGAAATTCAAATCAAAACTGCAATGAGATGCCATCTCATCCCAACAAGGTTGGCCATGAGCCAAAAAACACAAAACAACAAATGCTGGAGAGGCTCTTGAGAAATTGGAACTCCCCTACACTGCTGGTGGGATTGAAAAATGGTACAACCTCTTTGGAAAACAGTCTAGCCCTTCCTTAAAAAGCTGGAGATACATGTACCATCTGATCCTGTAATTCCACTGCTGGCAATTTATCCTTAAGAAACAGAGGTTGTCACAAGAGCAGGCACATGTACACGAATGTTTGTTGCAAGCACAGTCCACAATAGCAAAAAGTTGGAATCAATCCCAATGCCCATCAACAGATGAATGGATATGCAAACTGTGGTACATATACTCAAGGGAACACTATACTATGATAAAAAAACAACCACAATTTTAGGAAACATCTCATAACATGGTCTCGTGTGGAAGAGATCATGCTGAGTGAAATCAGTCAGTGTCAAAGGGACAAATTTTGTATGAGACCCCGGTTATAAGGACTTAACAAGAGAAATATCCGTAGAAGAAAATGACTGTGTTGGCTACATGGGTGAGGGAAGGGTAGTCATAAATGAGGTAACTGATAGATGTTAGAAATTTTATTCTTTTACTGTAATTAATAAAAGATAAAAAAGTTAAAAAATAAAAATAAAAACAATATGAATGACAAGATTCAGTATATGGCAATTAAGGAGTCTTGGTATTACAAAAGGTTAAGAGTTCTACTGCTAACCAAAATTTGGTGATTTGAATCCATCAAGTGGCTTCACCAGATAAACAACTGGTGGTCTATTTCCATTAAGACTACAGCTAAGAAAATCCTGTGGGACAGTTCTACTCTGTCACATGGAGTTTCCATGAGTCAGAATTGACTCATCAGTGCCCACTGACAACAACATATTATGATCATTGATTGTAAATGATATTGTGTTGACAGTTTTATGGAGCTGAATAAACGTCACCATTCTTATTTCTGATGAAGTTCTTATACAAAATAAGAAATAAAAATGAGCTAGCAAGTGGAGGTTAAAATATCATTTTCATTGCCAAAAATGTCCTTTTAATACACACATATATTTGTCTGTGGACTTACCTGATAACTTTCTTTCTATATGCAAAAGTTTTTTTTTTTCCCCCAAAATTAAGATTATGTCATTTAATTTTCTATTCTAGGTTGCTAGACATGTATTAGCAGTTTGGCAGCAATGGGCTTCTTATAACTAAACCTTCAACTTAAACAGACTTCTTTGCTCAATCAGCTAGCACTACCGTACACCTTTGGGTATCCCCACTAGTGTTTTGAGACTTCGTTACCCAAAGAGGAGGAAGGGAAAAAGGTTGTGATGTGTATTTGCTACTTTTCCCAGGTAAGGCAAGAGGTCAGAGGCATCTAGGTAAAAATCCCACTTCAAGGAAACCAGAGGTGTTAGAAAAACTTTCTATTTTTTTTTATAATAATATTGCTGCTCGTGTACACACACACACATACACGCGGTCTGATAATTAAGTTCACGAACTTAATTGTTCTAAGTGCTACATACCTCGTTGCTGAATATCACTACAGTCACCTTGAAAGTACTCCCTGTGGAAAGCTATGCACCAACAGCGTGTCTAGTCCATCCTTCAAAGCAATTTTAGAACTCTTTCGGGAATGGCCGTTGCACACAGTGGCGTGGTGGCAGGTTGGCAAACTTAATTGCATAGTTGTCTGTGAGAGAGTTTTTAGCCAGTTAACAAATAACTGTATTTGAAGTCCACCCGCCCTCTCCTGATCTGGCCTCCAATGACTTTTTCTTTACCTGAAGATAGAGGAAATACTGAAAAGAAGATATTTTTATGACATTCGGAACATCAAGGGTAATGGCGACAACTCTGATGGCCATTCCAGTAAAAGAGTTCCAAAACTGCTTTGAAGGGTGGACTAGGCAGGGCTGCTGATGCAATGCTTCCGAAGGGGAATAATTTGAAGGTGACCAAAGTGATATTCGGCAAGGAGCTGTGTATCAGTTTTTCTAGGATGATTTCGCAAATCTTAATTGGCAGTCCTCGTGTGTGTGTGTGTGTGTGTGTGTGTGTGTATGCAAAACAAGCACATTGTCATCAGGTCAATTCTAATTTATAGTGACCATAAGAACAAAGCATAAATGCTTCACAGTGCTTCCAAGGCTGCAATATTTACAGATAGAGACTACCACATTTTTCTCCTGCTGTGCTGCTGGTGGTTTTGAACTGCCAACCTTTTTGTTAGCAGCTGAGCGCTTAACTGCTGCACCTTTAGGGATCTTACATATAATTTTATCAACTATTTGTAAAGGAAAATTTTTTAACATATCCATTTAATAGTTGAGAATAACTCCCAGATAATGGCTAGTAGTAATAAAGTAGTTAATTTTTAAGTGAGAAAAACAGAACTCTGATCAGATAGCAAGTTTTCTAGCACAGCCTTGTGACTGCAGGCATTAGCCAATGTGACATACTGTAATGCATTCACTAAATAAGCATTTATTGCATATTTAAATAGGTCAAGAAGACCAACAAAAAATACTATTTAATACATAGTCACTGCTTACCCCCAGATCAAAACCTAGCAAACTTGTAAAGAAACTCAAAGAATTCACGCCCTGATAGTACTTGTGTTATCTAGGGGTGGGTAGCGCAGTCAGATTTCCAAGAGGAGAGAGAGATACAGGAAGGCAAAATCATTGAGGTGGTAACTACCACTTTGTGAGCCTATGAAAGAAAAACAGCAGGCCATCCTGTCTTCCTGAAAGATCTGAGCTGTGTCCCTTTGTTCTTTAAGATCAGAGACTGGGATTTGGTAGGATCCATGAATATCTGTTGTGGAACACACCCTCAGGCAGAGATTTGCAATGGAGTGCTCTCTTTTCCCATTCACCATTTTGAATTGAGTCAAAAAAAGGTAATAGCAGTTGTCTTTTCAGGAAGAACTTATGAGCTAACTGCAATTGTAATAATGGAATACGGACCTCCAATAAAAACAGCAATAACACTGACAAAATTGTCAAAATCTACACTTTCAGTATTCTGAAAACTACCCAAAGGCTTGCAAAAATCTGAGATACATTTATTCAGTAAGAGTGACTGAAGTTCTGTGTGAACGTTGAGGTGTTCTAACATACCTTATTTCCAATATCTATCCTCAGCTCTGTAGTAGCTTTGAAAATCGACTGTCTCGCTGTCACAGTAGCCGTGAAAACTAGTAGTCAAGCAGCCACCACAAGAAGGACAGACTGGGTCTGGAACCCCTGAAAAAGCCTATCACCAGAAAATTGTCATTATTTGCCTTGTCTTATACTTCCGTAGAAACTCTACTTACAGGGTTTGTCTTTATCTAAATCAAAACTTGCTCGTCATGAACAGTCTTTTCTCTGAAATAACTCTCTAAGACGACCAATGGAATTGTTTAAGATCACAACTACCTGAAGCAACAAAAATACTGGGGAAATCAAGAAACTAACCAAAAACTTTAAAAGAAATAATTGAAGAATGAGATTCCAAAAAGGAGTTTTACATGGTTCTGACGTAGTTCTAGGTATTTAAAAGCATGTGGAATGCTTTGAACATGACCATAGAATACCTAAGATGCTTTTAATCTCATTTCGGACTGATGTTCATGTTGTGCATAAGAAGGAGGTAAAGACTGATGCATAGTTGCAAACTGAGTATTGGAATGTCAAAAGGTGTCACAACAGTCTCACATAACATCTCAGCAAAGACTCAGAAACTTAACAGGTTCAAGGCAAATAAGGGAATATCTGTTCAATAATTAGTGACCACTGAGATAACTGAACAGAAATTTCAGTGGCCACACATGGAGAAAATGCAGACTTTAAAGAATAAGTCCAAGAAAGCTATTAAACGAACAGCAAATGACAATAACACCAATAATAACAAACACTAGCTGTAAGAATAATTTGAATTCCAGAGTTGCGACCTTTAAAATATCCAATTTTTAACATTTTTAACAATCACAAGAGGGAAGTGTTATATGAGCTGGCTTATATGAAATGAGAAGACTAGGCAAAAGTATAGAGATCAAAGTTAACTGCTGGCTGCCGGGAGCAGGAGAGAGGATGACAGAGGCAGACATCGTCTAGGGAGACATGAGTTTCTGTCTGTGGCAATGTGGAATTTAGTACTGATTATAGGTATAGGTTGCACAGCGTGATTAATGTAATTGTCATCACTAAGTTGTACACTTGAAAAAGTTTGGATTGGCAAACATCGTGTTACACATATATGTATTTATTTATGTGTGTGTATACATACATATAAGCTTTTTATAGTGCTTCAAGTGAAGGTTTACAATCCAAATTAATTTATCACATGAAGCTACACACAGACACTAGTATGCAATTCTAACTGCTCCCCACCCCATGACAGCATGCTCTGCCTTTCCACCCTGTACTTCCCATATCCATTCAACCAACTCCTGTCCCCCTCCACCCTCTCATCTTGCCTCTGGACGGTTGCTGCTCAGACAGACTCATGTATGTATTTAAGATAAGAATCACGTTCTGCACCAGCATCACTCCGTGGCTTATAGCCCAATCCTGTCTTTCTCTGAAGAGTTGCTTTTAGCTTTGGGATAAAAGAGAGTTCAGGGGCCATGTCTTCAGAAGACCCTCCAGTCTAACGGACCATGAAGTGTGGTCTTTTAATAGAGTTCTAGTTCTGTGTACCCGTTTTCCTTGCAGTACATCAGTGACTTTACATTTTATTCCCTGTCAGGGCAGTCAGTGACCAGGAACCATCTAGTTCTGGTTTAGTGCTGAAGTGGTCTCTAGATCATGTAGCACATGTTGTCTGCTGGGTTTATATTTTTCTTCTGTCTCTGATGTCCTCTGTTCTCCTCTGCTCCAAGCGAACTGGGACCAGTTGATCCTACTTAGATGGCAGCTTGCTAAGCTTTTAAGACCTCAGATGCAACTCAGCAAAGTGGTAAGCAAAACATTTTCTTAAAAACAAAACTTAGGTATGCCAGTTAGCCTAGATGTCCCCTGAAACCACGGTCCCCAGGCACCTGCCTTTGCTATTTGTTTTCGTCAGCTGGGGCTGCTCTAACAGAAATACCACAGAGTGGATGGCTTTAACAAACAAAGGTTTATTCTTACACAGTCCGGTAGGCTACCAGTTCATATTCAGGGTGTCTGCTGCAGGGTAAGGTTTCTCCCTTGTCGACTCTGGAGGTAAGTCTGGTATTGCATCAGTTTTTGTCCAGGGAGCATCTTGGTGCAGGAAACTCAAGTCTAAAGGATACTGTCTTCTCCGGGTGCTGCTTGCTTGATGGTGTCAGGTTCCCAAATCTCTGCTTGCTTCTCTTTCCTTTTGTCTCTTGCAGGATGAAAGGATTAAGGGTGGTGCAAGCCATACTCCAGGGAAACTCCCTTTACAGTGGAGTAGTGAGGTGATCTTGTAAAGGGATTTACAGTCCCACCCTAATCTTTAACATACAGCATAGTAAAACCGCAAAATGGAGGACAGTCACAAGATACTGGAAATCATGGCCTAGCCACATGGCTACACATATTTTTGGGGAGACACAATTCAATCCATGACTCTACTCTATCCTTCAAAGTGTTGGGTTGAATTTAGAAAACCTTTTAGTTTTGGGTATAGTCCAGTTGGGCTAACCTCCATTCTGCTGCATGCTGTCACAGCCTTCATCTAACCCAATTCCCATCTCCTGTCTAATCTATGACTACCCATCTCCCTCCCTTTCAATAAGTCCTTATACTAGCAATATCATATAAAATTTGTCCCTTTGCAGCTGACCAATTTCACTCAGCATAGTGTCTTGCAGACTTTATGCTATCAGATGTTTCTAAGACTGTCATTGTTCTTTATCATTGCATATTATTCCACGGTGTGAATACCACAGTTTGTTTATCTGTTCTTCTGTTTATGGGTACTTAGATTGACTGCATCTTTTTGATACCGTGAACAGTGCTGCAATGACCATTGGTGTGTGTGTGTATCTGTTTGTGTTACAGCCCGTATTTCTCTAGGGTATATTCCAAGAAGTGGCTGGATCACATGCTATATGCAACTAGCTTTTTGAGACGTCACCAAACCAATTTCCAAAGTAATCATACCAGTTCACATTCCCACTATCAGTGTAAGAGTTCAAATCTTTCTGCACCCTCTCCAACATTTATTATTTTGTGATTTTTGAATTAGTGCCAGCCTTGTTGGGGTGATATGGCATCTACTGTAGTTTTGATTTGGAATTCTCTAGTGGCTAGTAATTGTATTTCCTCAAGTATCTGTAAGCATTCTGGATGTCTTCTTTGATGAAATGGCTGCTCATATAGTTTGCCTATTTTTAATTGTGTTGTCTTTTTCTTGTTGAGGTTTTGCAGTAGCCAGATTATGGAGATTAGATGCCAGTCAGATTCATGGTAGCCAAAGTTTCTCCCAGTCTGTAGGTGGTGTTTTTTATTCTTTTGATGAAGCCTTTGGATAAGTGTTTGGCTTTTAAGAGTTCTCAGTTATCTATTTTCTCTTCTGGTGTTTGTGAATTGTTGGCAATATTTTATAGTCTGTTTATGTTGTGTATTAGGGCTCCCGGCATTGTCCCTATTTTTTTTCCCAAGATTTATATTGTTTTGGATTTTATGCTTAGGTCTTTAGTCTATTTTGAGCCAATTTTTGTTCACGGCATGACATATGGGTTTTGTTTGATTGTTTTTGCAGATGGATATTCAGTTATGTCAACATCATTTGTTAAAGAGACATCTTCCCAGTTTATGAGCTTTGGATCTTTGTCAAATATCAGCTGCTCATAGGTGGGTGATGTTATATCTGGGTTGTCATTTCTGTTTTATTGATCTATGTATCTGGTTTTGTTCCAGTATCAGGCTGTTCTGACTATGTGGCAGTGTAACAGGTTCTAAAATTAGGTAGCATGAGGCCCCCCACTTTGTTCTTCTTCTTCAGTAATGCTGTCTTTATCTGGGGTTTCTTTGCTTTCCACATGAAGCTAGTGATTATTTTCTCCAACTCATTAAAAAATAATATTGGAATTTGTATTTGGATTACATTGTAGCTATAGATCACTTTGGGTAGAATAGATCTTTTCACGATGTTAAGGAAAAACAAGGTAGGTTTTCCCACTTTTGTAGGTCTCCTTTGATTTCCTGCAGTAGAGTCTCATACTTTGTGTAGATCATTTACATCTCTGGTTAGATTTATTCCTAAGTATTTTACCTTCTTGGGGCTATTGTAAATAGTATTGATTTGGTGATGGTCTCTTCACTGGTGTAAAAGAATACAACCAATTTATGGATGTTTCTCTTGTATCCTGATACTTTGTTGATTTCTTCTATTAGTTACAGTAGCTTTTGGGAGGATTCTTTAAGGTTTTCTGAGTGTAAGATCATATCATCTGCAAATAGAGATAATTTGACTTCTTCCTGACCAATTTGGAAACCCTTTATTTCTTTATCTTACCTGATTTCTCTGGCTACAACCTTCAAGGCAATGTTGAATGAAAGCAGTGGCAATACACATCCTTGTCTGGTTCCTGTTCTCAAGGGGAATGCTTCTAGATTATCTCCATTTGGGATGATGGTGACTATTGACTTTGCATAGATGCCCCATGTTATGTTGAGAAATCTCCCTTCTATTTCTGTTTTGCTGAGAGTTTTTAAAAGGAATGGATGGTGTACTTTGTCAAATGCCTTTTCTTCTTCAAAATCAAGTGGTACTTGTCTTTTATTGTATTTATGCAGTTGATTATATTAATTGTTTTTCAAATGCTGAACCATCCCTGCATCCCTGGTATACATCCCACTTGGTCATGGTGAAATATTTTTCTGATATGTTATTGAATTGCATTGCCTAGAACTTTGCTGAGGATTTTTACATCTACATCCATGAGAGATATTGGTCTTTTGTTTCCTTTTGTGTGCTATCTTTACCGGGTTTTGGATTAGGGTTATGCTGGCTTCATAGAATAAATCTGGGAATATCTCATCTTTGTCTATCCTCTGATATCTTTACTAACAGTGGTTTCAACTGTTCTCTGAAAGTTTGATTGAATTCTCCAGTAAAACTGTCCAGGCCAAGGCTATTTAATTTGGGAATTTATTAAATTACCTTTTCAACCTCTTCTTTTGTTTTGGGTTTGTTTAGTTGTTCTGATTCTGTTTGTGCTAGTTTTGGTAGATTATATGTTTCTAGAAAGTTGTCCCTTTTTTATAGGTTTCAAATTTATTAGAAAAACATTTTTCGTATTATTCTTTTAGAGTTTTTTTCACTTCAACTGGGTCTATTGTGATGTCACCTATCTCATTTCTTATTTGAGTTATTTCCTTTCCTGTTTTTCTTTTGTCACTTTGGCCAATGGTTCAACAATTTTGTTGATCTTTTGTAGAAATCAGCTTTTGGTCTTATTAACTCTTTTAATCATTTTTCTGTGCTCTGATTTGTGTAGATCTGCTCTAGCTTTCTTCTAGAGCCCAAAGGGTTATTTGCTGCTCTCTTTGCATTTGTTCCAGTCATAGATTTAATTCTTTGATTTGAGCCCTTTCTTATTTTGGGATGTGTGGATTTACTGAGATAAATTGACTTTGAGCATTGCTTTTGCTGTGTCCCATAGATTCTAGTAGAATGGGTTTTCATGCCTATTTAAGTTTTTAAATTTCTTTATTCCATCCTTGGTTTCTTCTGTAAACCAGTCACTTTTGATCCAGGTATTATTCAGTTTCCATGTGGTCCATTTTTTTCCTTTCTTTTTCTGTTATTGATATCTACTTTTATGGCTTTAAGGTCTTGGAAAAAGCTTTGTAATATTGCAATAATTTGAATTTTGGTAAGGATTGCTTTGTGGCCTAATATATGTTCAGCAATGGAGAATGTTGCACGAACATTGAGAAAGAAAGTATAACTGGCTGCTGTTCAGTGGAGTGTTTCATAGATGTTTGTGAGGTCAGTTTGGTTGATTGTGATATTCAAATCTTTCTTCTTTTTATTGAGCTTTTTTCTGGATGTTCTCTTCTTCACTGAGAATGGTGTGTTGATGTCTCCCATTATTATTGTAGAGATGTCTATTTCTCTTTTCAATGCAATTAGTTTTGCTTTTGTTCTATGTATTCTGGAGCCCTGTTGTTAGGTAGTATGGTTATGTCCTCTGGAGTACTGGTCCTTTAATCATTATATTACGTCCTTACTATCCAATGTGGTAGATTTTATTTTAAAGTCTACTTTATCAGAGATTACTTTTGCCTAATCTTTAGTAAATGTTGTTAGCTTGATCAAGTTTTATCATCCTTTGAGTTTTAGTTTGTGTCTTTGAGTCTACAGCATGTCTCCTGTAAACAGCATATAGATAAATATTTTTTTTTCTAGTCTGCCACTCTGTCTCCTTATTGTGTTTAGTTCATTTACATTCAACATGATTATTGGTAGGTATGAGCTTAGTGCTGTCATTTTGACATTTTCTTTGTGTGTTGTAGGTAATTTCTTTGTTGCATTTAATTTTCTGTGGTGAGTTTTTTTTCTTTATGCAGTTTTCCTTTCATCTTTTTCAATGTTGCCAGTTTTGTATTTGCTGAAACCTCATGATTTTTTTGTTGTTTTCTTTATTTTTATGCATAGTACTGATAGTTTTCTTTGTGGTTGCCTTAATATTTATGCCTATTTTTCTAAATTTATGCCAGTCTATAATTCATTTTTATAGCCTTGGATTTCCTCTCCATATGAAAGGTCTGTATTTTCTCCTGTGTCCCTCTTTTTTGTTATAATGTTTACATAAAAACATGTCTGTTCCTATTTTCAGTGTTTCACCTGTGGCTTATTTTGTGATCCCTCTATTTAGGTTGATATTCACTTGTTTGACTCTATGTTCTGGTTTTGGGTTATTAGCTGGTGTTCCTGATTTTCTAACTAAAGCCCTCCCTTTAGTATTTCACATAATTTTGATTTGGTTTTGGCAAATTCTCTAACTTTCTATGTATCTGGAAATGTTCTAATTTAGCCATCACATTTGAGGGACAAATATGATGGATATATAATTCTTGGCTGGGAATCATTTCCCTTCAAGATTTTGTATATGTCGGTCCATTTTCTTCCTGCTCTCATGATTTTTATTGACTGGTCCAAGCTTAGTCTTACTCTGTTTTGCAGGTTATTTTTTATTTATTCCATAGACACTTTTAAAAGTGTATCCTTATCTTCAGCTTTGGCAAGTTTGATTATAACATGCCTGGTGTCTTCCCTTTGGGATCTAGTTTGTGTGGTGTTCAATGAGCATCTTGGATAAGTATCTTCTCACATTTTGTTATAACAGAGAAGTTTTCCGTCAGCAAATCCTTGACAATTTTCTCTCTATTTTCTGTATGGGAATACTCCCAGAATACAAATACCCCCATTCTGGCATTCCAGTCACTCACAGGTTATTCCTCTTCATAGAGTCCTACAGAATTCTCAGTGTTTCTTCTTCTTTTTGTTGTTGTTGTTGTTTTTAATTCTTTTTATCTGACTTTTACTCAAATATGTTGATATCGTATGTTTTTTCCTCATTCTCAGTAATTTGGCCTTTCATTGCCTCAATTTTTCTCCTTTCTGTTTTGTTCCCTAAGTCTCTAATGTTGTTATTAATTTTCTGAATTTCTAATTCTTGCTGCTATATGCTTTCTTTCAGCTTGTACAACTTGTCGTTATGTTCTGCTGCATTTTGCCTCATCTCCCTCCTCATCTCTTGGAGAATTCTAAATATTAATCTTTTATATTCTCCCTCTGATTGTTCCAGAAAATTCTGTCTCCTGGAAAATGTAATTCTTTGCTTTAGAGCTTTCTGAAGAGATTGTGGTATGCCTGTTTAAGTGGTTTGATATAGACTACTGTTTCTGAGCTATCAGTACATTGTATTAAGTTTATGTTTGCCTGTTGTGTTCTAATTTCTTGTTTTAAGATGTACAGTCAACTTTTCTTATATGGATTTGGCTCAGGTGTTATGTAGTCAGTCACCAAGTATATGGTGCAGGCTCTAGCCTACTGTTCTAGATAAGCAGAGGTGATTTTTATAGCACACGTGTCTGGCTACAGCTGCTGAGAAAAAAGAGTGTCTAGCAACCATCCCCAAGTGTTTGTGAGGATGGTATATCCCTTATGTCTTAATATAGGTGAGGAAACAGTTTCTGCCTTGATTTTCTGGCTTGGAGGATTCAACAGTGTCGCTGCCTGCAACCCCCGGAACCCGCCCGGGGCCCCAAGCAGGAGACACCGAATGCAGGGAGACAAGAGAGGAACAACAACAACTTTATTTTTCTGGGCTTCGGCTTATATACCGAGCCATGTCCAATAGGCATTCAGTTTGGCATGGGGTGAGGGCGGCTTTCTCTTCTAACTGGCTGCAATCATCAGGCCATCATGGGCGTCACACAGGGGCTGACGTGGGGAGGCGGGTTTACTCAGGGCGCGGTCGGGTGTCTCGGCGCCATCTTCAAGGCGCGGCTGCGATGTGGGCTTCCCACATCTCCCCCTTTTTGTTTTAATAAAAGCAAGGTACAAGGCAAGGTATCGCAAGAAACGCCTGGCTTGGGTCATCCTAGCCCAGAACTTCTCTCTTACCCGTCATCAGGCCGGCTGCAGCAAAAGGCAGGGGCCCTGTCTTAGGTTGAGGGAGCCTGGCTGGAGGTTGCCCGTCATTGACTGCTTTCAAGCATCTGTAACCACACCTGGCTACCCTGAGTGTCAGCTGCCACTTCAGAGTAGGCCTGTACCAAAAGGGAGTATTTGATCTCCTGTGGTTTCTTATGGCGACATAGACAGTAGCAGCCTACACCGATGGCCAATATGAAGAGGAATACTATCCCCACAAGACCAGCCCATTCCTTTGTCAGCACGCCCAATTGAGACCAAAACCCTCGCATGATTGAGGCCAATGAAGCGTCCACTCGGGTGGAGTTGACAGACATTATGGCATTACGCAACTGAGTGATAAGCGCCTCAGTCTCTTTGGACCAATTTCCAGTCAATTGTTGAGACAGAGTTCTAGAGAGATAAGCAGCCCTGGAGATGTTGTGAAAATGAACTGGAGTGACGCAGACGCTGGCTAGGCGCCGCTCACAGCCCAGCTGCACTAGCTGGGTTAAACTGTCCACTTGCTCTTGAACTAAGTCTACACGGTGATTTAATATGTGAATGGCTCCCAGAAGTTTTCCATTAACTGCAAGCTGTGTTTGTAGCGTTGTAGCGGTGTTTTCTGCCATTTGATTAAGGGCGTCGGCTGTTTGCACAGTTTGAGTCAAGGCTACTGCAGCGGCGGCTGCCGCAGCGACAGAGGCAGTAAACTGCCGCAACAATGGCAGCGGTAATTCCAAAGTCTCCTTTGGAGCGCAAATGAGTTGACAGTGACGATCGGGTGTTCTGCACTGGCCATGGTACGTAGTGAGGCAACCTAGTAACTAGAGCGGTATGAAACATAGAAGCATTCCAACATAATGAGTAGGAACAAGTATTATTAGTACATGAAACGGGGTCATTAGAGGGACGGGAGTCATGCATTAACATGAACATGAAAGGTGGTTGCACACAAACAGGAGTGGGAGGGAAGGTAAGGTTAGAGCCCACTCCTTGTGTTTCTAGTGTGTCCTCAAACACACCTGTGGAATTTCACTTCACAGTGGTGTTACTAATTGTACCACCGGTCAGCATGACAACTGGGGTTATGTCAGTGCAACCTCCACCGACACCACAAAGTAGCCAAACATCAAAGGATTAGTGGGGCTTGCCTGTGTTGGAAACTGCCAGGTATAATTCTTCCCGGGGGAGAAGTGGTTGGCCTGCGTTCCAATATTGGGAGAGAATGTGAAAAAGGATTTGACAGCCCACGGGGACCGATGGCTTTGGCAGCCAGTCCAAAGCTGGGGCCAATCACGGGTGCTTTTGCAATAGGGGGCCCAGCGAGGCTGGGGGGGGACAGTAGAATTTCCTTTGGGGATCATGAGGGGTAAACGACCTTGCAGCAAGGTACCATTCGTGGTGGGGTTAGAGCTATTTTTTTGGGGGGGGTCAAACCACCCCGCAGACATATTATACAGTGTGACACATGGGGTGTTCTCTATAGAGTTTTCTAGATCAGACAGGTTGTGGGGCACACGAAAGCAGAGAAGGCCCCGCAAGGTGACATTGAGTGGACGAGGTTCAGAGCTGCTGCTCTCATCTACCGGAATCGAGGGAAGTTGAAGGGAGTCATTAGTGGTAAAAAGTTGGGGGAACAACCCTGAAGAATAGTGGACTGGGAGAGGTAGGGGCAGAACATCTAAGAGCCCCCAATACTTATCTGTGTCTGCGCCATCAGTGTCCACAGCATCAGCGTTGGAAGCTTCATTGATTAGCAGAGGTGTCAGCAGTAATGACAGGGGTAGGATTTTCAGGAGAGTCATCAGCGGAGACATCATGCCTGACTAGTCGGATCAATCGGCTGGGAACCCAAATAGGAGCTTGGGAGTCCTGCGGGAAAATACAAACAGCTCCTCGGGTGATAGTGACAACTGGTGCTGGACCCTTCCATTTGCCAGAAAGGGTATCTTTCCATATAGCTGTTCGTGGAGGGGTTTCCGCCGCACCACTATGGCGCTCTGCAGCGGAGCGTCCCTCCTTATCCAAAGTTAAAAAATTTAGTGTAAACAGGGCCAGGGCCAGCCTGTTCTGAGGAGTGTGTCCCTGCCCAATTCCCCTTTTTTGTTTTAATAGACAGGCTTTGAGGGTTGAGTGAGCTCTTTCAACTATTCCCTGGCCCTGGGGATTGTACGGGATGCCATGGGTGCAATGCACACGCATGGCTTGCAGGAAATTTTGGAACGGTAGGCCGGTGTAAGCAGGTGCGTTGTCTGTTTTAAGACTGAGTGGGGCACCCCAAGCTGCCCAAGCTGTAAGACAGTGGGAGATAACATGCCGGGCTGCCTCGCCTGTGTGGGCTGAAGCAAAAATGATACCAGAATAGGAGTCTACAGAGACATGAACATATTTTAATCTGCCAAATTCTGGAATATGAGTGACATCCATCTGCCAAAGATGGCAGGGACGAAGGCCTCGGGGGTTCACACCCACCGAAGGGGTTGGCAAGTGAGGTGCACAGGCAGTACAGTTGCGCACAACGTCACGAGCTTGTTCTCGAGAGATACCAAAGTGACGTGAAAGGGTTTGTGAGTTGACGTGGAATTGATCATGAAAATTTTGCGCCTGTTGTAGGGCCGAAAGGATGATAGGCATGCGGGTTAACTGGTCTGCCATTGCATTACCTAGTGTAATTGGCCCAGGGAGGTTTTGGTGTGCTCGGTGCTGAACAATGAAAAAGGGGGAGTTGCGATTTAGAATAATTTTCTGGATGTCAGTAAACACAGCAGCAGCAGGCGAGTTGGAGCAAATGACCCCTGCTGCTTCCAGAGCTCTGACTGCATTAACCACATATGCAGAATCTGAAACGATGTTGACGGGGTCGGTATTGTTCTGCAGAGCCAGCTTAACTGCCTGTAACTCTACCAACTGCGCTGAACAATTTGGGAACAAGTATGTTTGGGTGGAGTGATTGGGAATGACAATGCTGCCAACACCAGAGTTGGAACCATCGGTGAAGATGGAGAGAGCATTTGGTATAGGCTTGTCAGAAGTACAGCGCGGGAAGATGATTGGATGGCTAGCACTGAACTGGAGCAGAGGGTCTTTCGGGTAATGATTATCGATTACTCCCGAAAATGAACATAAAAGGACGGCCCAATCATCAGAGGTTGTCACAAGGGTCTGTATTTGGGTTCTGTTATAGGGAGTAATTAACTTTTCGGGGTGACGTCCAAAGAATTCGACAGCTTGGGACAGTCCGAGCGAGGCCATTCTTGCCACAGCGCCCGGGTACCATTCAATACTGCGCTGCGGGGAAATGCGGGGGTGAACCCATCGAAGGGGGCCACCCTGCCATAACACCCCTGTGGGCTGGCAAGGAGTGGGCAAAACACAGAGTGTGAGGGGGGCGTCAGGGTTCCTGCGCTTTAAGGCAGCGGTGGAAAGGGCTGCCCCCACTCTTTTTAGGGCCTCCCTTGCTTCTGGAGTTAACTCGCGAGGGGAAGCCAACCCCGAGTCGCCCTTAAGAATGTCATACAAGGGGCTTAGCTCGGAGTTTGAGAGAGAGAGATATGGGCGGACCCACTGAATGTCCCCTAAAAGTTTTTGAAAATCATTGAGTGTATGCAAGTGATCCACTCGTAACGTGAGTTTTTGAGGGGCGACAGTTGTAGGTGAAACACTAGCTCCCAAAAACTCCACCACCTCTGTCTTTTGCACTTTGTCTGCTGCAATAACAAGGTTAGCTGCCTCCAAGGCCTCCTTGGGTATCCGCTCTGGTTAGATCTCCACCCAATTTATTCCAGGCGCTCAGCGTTAAATGACCCGAGACCAGGAACCAGGGGGCCACTTCCTCCACTGCTGAGAGGAAAGTTTTAAGGGTCCCCTGTTTAATCTGAATGCCCCTACATTTTAATAGTTCCTTTAAAGGCAGAAACAGCCTCTGGCTGCTTGGGTGATTCCCCATTATCTTCCCGGTAAATACCGCTCCAGTAAATACTGACCCAGGTAAATACCTGCTCACCCGTCCAGGCGTCCCCGCGGTGAGGGTTGCAGTCCTATCCCCTTCAAGTCCCTGTTCGGGCGCCAAATGTCGCTGCCTGCGACCCCCGGAACCCGCCCGGGGCCCCAAGCAGGAGACACCGAATGCAGGGAGACAAGAGAGGAACAACAACAACTTTATTTTTCTGGGCTTCGGCTTATATACCGAGCCATGTCCAATAGGCATTCAGTTTGGCATGGGGTGAGGGCGGCTTTCTCTTCTAACTGGCTGCAATCATCAGGCCATCATGGGCGTCACACAGGGGCTGACGTGGGGAGGCGGGTTTACTCAGGGCGCGGTCGGGTGTCTCGGCGCCATCTTCAAGGCGCGGCTGCGATGTGGGCTTCCCACACAACAGCATGTTTTTATTTTTATTTTTTTATCTCTCTTTGTCAAATTTGCTAAATTGTTCCCCCCTCTGAGGAGGGGACATGGAGAATGACTGAGGGAGGACTTAAGGAGTCCTATTTCTGATTCAGTTAATGGCATCAGACTTCAGGGCTCAGCACAGTGCATAGAAGGGAGGTGGAGAATGCCTCAGAGTGCTCCTGAGGAGTCCCATGTCCAGCCCAATCAATAGTGTCAGACTTCTGAGCTGGGCATAGTGCAGAGAAGGGAGGGAGGTAATGGCCCAGAGTGGACTTGAAGAGTCCTACTTCTCGCTCAGTTAATGGGTAAAAAAAGTCAGATCCACTTGCAGAAAGTTACATTCAAAGACTTAGCTTTTTGCAATCTGGTCCTGTCTCTCACTGGATCTCGAGGCACAAGTGGACTTTCCAGACAACTACTCCCACTGAGGAAGATGTTCACCAGCCTCTACACTCTACTCACTATGAAGTGACTGTGGTCATTTCTCAGCAAGTCAAGTCTGTGGAATCCCATGTACTTCTGGTGTTATTCTCCCTTCCCTACTATTCTTTCTTTCCCATTGTTCAGTCCAACTTCCCTTAGACATGCAGAGCTCCTAGGATGCCATTTATCTGGATTCATTTGTTCATTTAGGTCTTTGTTGTTACTGGAGTCACAGAAAGTATTCATCTGTTCTGTCATCTTTACCCTACCTTTAAGTTATATATATTCATATAAAAAAAGAGTACAGATTTCAACATGAAACATGCAAAGAAACAGGAAGAATGGCCTATGCACCGAATGAAAGAGAAAAAAAAAAAGTAATAGAAACTGACCTTTAGCCAAGTGCCGTAGAGTTGGATCTGACCCTACCTTTAGGAAATTTAAATATGAAACTTAGTAAACAAAGAGTTTAAATCAGCTTTACAGAAACTTGTTAAACAATTAAAGGATATCATGCCTTGACAACTTAGTAAAATACAAAAGTATTACTTTGCCAAATAGAGACTATTAATAGAAATTATAAAAAAGGAAACAAATAGAAAATTTGAAGTTGAAAAGTTGTAGAATGTAAATGTAGTATTCACTAGATAATCTGTCACTGATTTGATCTGAAAGAATAATCAGTGAACTTTAAGCTAGGTTAATTGAGATAATCCACTTTGAAGAACAGACAAAAAAGAGTGAAATTATAAATAGAGCCCTGCATATCTATGGAATTCCGTTAAGCATAATAACAATGCATGATGGGAATACCAGAAGAAGAAAAGAAACAAAAGAAAAAATATTTGAAGAAACAAAAATTGAAAAAATAATACTAGATGAATTATTTACTTATTAATATGTCTAAGAATACTTACTTTCTAGTGTTGAAATAATTTTGAAGTTCTGGAATAAACTCCATTTATAATAGTGATTATTATTATTAAGAACACACGCATTCACATGTTCTTAAACATATTCATGAACTAAACTGTCAATAAACTAACATAATATTTATTATAATCTTGTTAAAAGTTTTTGCATCAATGATCATGAGTGGTGTTGATTTTTGGTTTTCTTTTTGCATAACTTTTTTGTGACCACTTTGGTATAAAGGAAATTATTTCCTCTTCAAATAAGTAGGGAGATGTTATTATTCTTATTTTCTGAAAGAAAATATATGAAATTGCTGCCATTTTCCCCTTAAATGTTTGCTGGAATTTGCCAGTGAAACAGTCTGGGCTTGGACTTTTATTTGTAAAAACATTTTCACTATAAAGTATATGTTTTTAATGTTGTTACTGTAGTTAGCTGCCTTTGGGTCAGTTCTAATTTATAGCAACCCTATGGACAACAGAACAAAACACTGCCCAGTCTTGTGCCATCTCTGCAATCTTTTGTTGCTTAAACCCATTGTTGCGTCCACTGTGTCAATCCATTGCATCAAAGCTCTTCCTCCTTTTCATTGATCCTCCACTTTACAAAGCATGATGTCCTTCTTCAGGGACTGGTCCCTCTTGACAATATGTCCAAAGTATATAAGTATATACTTTGTCCAAAGTATATAAGATACAGTCTTGCCATCTTTGCGTCAAAGGAGCACTCTGGTTGTATTTCTAGAACAGATCTGTTGATTCTTTTAGTGGTCCATGGTACATTCAACATTCTTCTTGAACACCACATTCAAAGGCATCAATTCTTCTTTCATCTTTTTTTGCTTATTGTCAAGCTTTTGCTTGCATATAATGCGATTGACAATACCGTGGCTTGGATCAGGCACCTTTTCGTCTTCAAGGTGACATCATTACTTTTCAATACTTCAAAAAGTTCCTTTGCAGCAGATTTTCCCAATGCAAAATATCTTTCTTTTTTTATTGTGATCGAATGAAAGTTAACAATGCAATTCAAATTTTCATGCCCACCTGTCTACAGCTCTCTCTGCCCTCCTTGCCCATTACAGCACCTCCTCCTTTCTGTTCTCTCATATCCTCTTGACAATCTTTTGTCTCCTTGTCTCCACTCTCTCCACTCCCCTATAGTAGGAGGCGAATAGGACAACATCCTGTAGATGCATACAACCATAAGGTGCACACACGATAGTCACTCTGTGTCCCCAAGTCCGTTTCATTCCTATCAGAAGAGTTGAGCTCAGCAATGATCTATGAACTGGGTCAGCATCAGGTCTAGGGGTCATGCTCCCAGGAGAACTCCCAGGACCTTGCCATTAATTGCAGTCTTTTAATGGAGTCTTAGGGTGCACCCCTTTTTTTCTCATGTTGCCACTGGGACTCAACATTGTGAGCCCCATCATGTATGTCATTGGTGGTGGCCAGTCACCGTCTGGTTCTTCTGATCATATGTTGATACAGTCACCCATTCATAAGGGTCTTTCTGTCTTCTGGACTCTTATTCCCTCATGTCATTGTTGTCCTTGATGATCACCAGTTCAGCTGAGTTGGGACCATCTGGTGTTTCTCAGACGGCAGCTTGCTAGCTTTTAAAAGCCCAGATGACACTCACCTATATGGGGTGCAGAAGTCTCTCTTAACAATAGGTTGGTTATGCCAATTGACCTCAATGTCCCCTGACAGCATTGTCCCCAAGCCCCAGCCCCTGCTACTCTATCCTTGAAATATTTGGTTAAGATTGGAAGAGTTTTCAGATCATGACGAAATCCAGTTAAATTGATCTACTTTCTAATGTATGCTGTCACTGACTTCACCCAAATTTCTATCAGCTATTTAATCTATAACCAACCCCCTTCCTCTGTCTCTCCCTTCTCTTGCAGCCATCAAAGAGTCTTTTCTTCTATATGTGAGTGTTTTTAAGTCCTTGTACTAGGGTCTCATACAGCCGTGATGGGGCACACAATATTGAGTTCCTGCGGCAACATGAGAAAAAACAGGAGTGCAGCTCAAGAACTCTACTAAAAGACCACAATTCATGGTCCAATGGTGGGGGGGAATTCCTTGGGAGCATTGTCCCTAGACCTGCTGCTGCCCCTGTCTAGAAAACATACTGAGGTCAACTCTTCAGATAAAAATGAACTGGATTCAGGGACAAAATGTGTCCATATGGTGTGTCCACTTTATGGTTCTATGCATTTATAGGAGACTTTCCTAATGGTCTCTTTCTAGACAGGAGAGAAGAGAGTAGAGAGGAGGGGACAGGAGCTTATTAAGAGGATGCGACAAGTATAAAATGAAAAAGAGGAATGTGTTGTCACAATGCAAGGAGTGTAGAAGGAGCTGTAGATAGGCAAGAGTGTAAAAAATTTATTTGAATTGTGTACTTTCATTTAATTACAATAAAAAGGAAAAATAAAGAATATTTGGGTTATTTCCTTTGTGTGAACTTTGGACATAATTTTTCAAGTATTTGTGTATTTCACTTTCTTTGTTAAATTTATGACTGAAGTTATTTATATTTCCTTTAATATCTATAATATATGGATGGATTCATTTTCTAGTACAGATAATTTGTGTTTTCTCTCTTTTTACTTGGCTTGGCTCTTTTTACTTAATTAACCTGGTTAGCTATTTACTGATTTTATTGGTTTTCCATAAAATTGATTTGAATTTTATTTATTTTCTATTGATTTTTTCCTTTTCCATTTAATTGTTATAGATGTTTTTTCTTTCTCTTGCCTGTGTTTAGTACGCTATAATTTTTTATTTTTCTAATTTGATGTCCTGGTTTGAATTGTGTCCGCCCCAAAATGTGTGCAGCCATGCGGCTGGGATATGGTTCCCAGTATCTTGGGACTGTCCTCCATTGTGTGGTTTTGCTAAACTGTGACGGCACTTGGCTTGGCTTGGATGTTAAAGGATTAGGGTGGGGCGGTAAATTCCTGCATTGGATTACTTCCCTGCCCGTCTGTGGGGTGGGGTTTCCCCCGGAGTGTGGCTTGCCCCACCCTTAAGGCATTCAGATAAAAAGGAGAGAGACACAAAGGACAATTGGGGAGCCTTGCTACCATCAAGAGAGCAGCACCAGGAGTAGAGCACATCTTTCAGACCTGAGGTTCCTGTGCCAGGACGCTCCCTGGACAAAGACTGATGCAATATCCAACTTTCCTCCAGAGCCGACAAGGAGAAAGCCTTCCCCTGAAGTGGTCACCCTGAATATGGACTTGCAACCTACCGGACTGTGTAAGAATAAACGTTCCTTTGTTAAAGCCGTCCACTCTGTGGTATTTCTGTTAGAGCAGCCCTAGCTGACTGAAACATCTAATTTCTTAAGAAAGAAGTTTAATTTATTGCTGTGGTTCTCTATTTTATTATAAGGCTATAATTTTCCTATAGACACTGCTGTATCTATATCTGCAATAATGGGAAAAGGAGGACATTTAGGTCTGACACCTTTTATTATTTATTTTAAATATTATGCATTGTCATCAGCTGACGTTGTGTTTGGGAACAGTGAGCGTTAGGGCTATGGAAGTGGAAAGCAGTAAATTGACTTTTTATGTAAGAGTGAACATACGTGTAACAGCTTTTATAGAATACAAAAGACTGATTTTCTTCAGAAAAAATGTTTTTATGGTCTATTTGAGTTTATTCCTTACTCTGAAAATTTATTCATTATTATGAAAATCTGCTTTATTAAATGATTTTTTCAAGTAACATTTGTATGCTAAAAGTAAATAATAGATACACTATTTTCTGAGTTTTTAGAAGTTAGGGTTTTGCCATGTAATATCCATCGCTCTTCTATGATATTAATGATCATTTTTCTCTATGCTTTTATTTCTTATCCTCTTAGAAAATTAGAATCATACAATATTTGTCCTTATACGATTGACTTATTTCCCTCAGCATTATTTCTTTTAGACCCATTCATGGCATAATATGTCTCATGGGCTCATAATTATTCTTTATGGTTGCATAGTATTCCTTTGTATGTATGTATCACATTTTGCTTATCCATTCATCTGTGAAGGGTAATTAGGCCATTTCTATTTTTTCTTTTTTTGCTACTGTAAATAATGCTGAAAGGAGCACAAGTATGGGTATATCTGTTCATGTCACTTCTGTTAGGTCTCTAGGGTATATACTTAGTGGTGGGATGTCTGGCTCATAAAGTAGCTTCATTTATAGTTTTTTGAGAATGAACCATGCTAGTTTCTGTATAAATTGTACTATCATAAATTATCTTTAAAGGAGGACAAGTGTCTACAATAAAACTCCCAAAATAATAATCAGTTCAGAAGGCCTGAGGTTCTGACTGTGGAACCAGGAAAAAGTTTGAGAAGGAACAGATGAGGAGAACAGGGAAATAATTATCTTCAGGAGGATATTTGGATTTGGGAATTATTGTCATTTGTGCCTTTCTTATTCACTTAGTTTTCATTATAGTGGAATTTTGTTAAAATAAAGTATAAGGATGGTGTTTACAAATGGGACATAGAAAATTAAGTGTTAAAAATGGTAGTTAATAACATAATTATTATGGGAAAGTATTAGTCAAAAAAGGAAAGTCTTTTAAAATGGTATATGGTAATAGAAATAAGATACTGTTGACAGGAACCCAAACTGTAGTGTCTACCTCCGTGAGAAGAGAAGAGACTTTTCAAGCACCTCAACTAACTCCAGTTGGTTAAACTATGTCCTATCCCCCACAGCGTCCTGCTTCTGCCACCCTGATTATTCTATATTGTCCTAGGTCCTGTTGTAGTGCAAGAATTCTTAAGGTATCACAAATTAATCTCTTCTACTTTACACGTCAAGCTCACATTCTTTCTAAGAATAAACTTTGTGAAACGGATCATCTAACTTTTTAGAACTCACAGATACTGCTGAAGAGCATTTATTTGATTCCCATGATGTAATAGAATACAAGTCAAGTATGTAGACTTTCAAAATAGAGCTTCAGGAGTTGTGCTGGTAAGTAGTTTTGCTTTACTAAGTATCTAGGACAATGGTAGAAAACATCTGGTGATATGATCATCAATCACTCTCATATCCAGCCCTACATAGGCATCAAGCGTAAGTATTCCGATCAATGCAGCCATTAATAATCACGTTTTCAAGCATAAATAATTTTTACCATCCAAACCCAGGAGAAGAGATGCTGTGGAGAGGTAAAAGAAATAAACAGGAGATTGGCTATTCTAAATGGGATAGAAAATCCCTCCACATCCTGGAGTTATGGGCCTAAGAACAAAGGAAAGGACTAGAGGCAACACATGCCGGTTCTCGGTTGTTTTAAAGAAAAGTAAAGCTAAACCAAGAGAAGTAGGCTTCCTAAATACAGAAAATGAAGGTACTGTTGAGTTGATTCTAATTCATAATGATCTCTTGTGTATAAGGTAGAACTACATACTCTAGGGTTTTCAAGTCTGTGACCTTTCAGAAACAGATTAACAGAGCTTTCTTCTGAGTTAGTTGTAGATGGGTTCAAATGGACAGAAGTTAACCACTTAACCATTTGTGCCACCCAAGGACTATATAGTAAGGTTGTACATACATGACATTTTTTTTTCTTTTAGTCTGGAAAACCTAGCTTTCAGAGACGCGTATACTTGTAATAGAGCTCATAGGGAATTAATGAAAACATAGGCTGCAGCAACATAAAATTAACTTCCAGAAAAAAACACGTGATTGTTCAACCTCACCCACATTATTGTACCCGTGTCCTGGAGACTTAAGACACTGCTAACGAAAGAGAAAATACCTAGAAAAGAGTCCCAAGAAAGCTAACTAGGATTTTGAGATGTGTGTGAAATGTAATACATCACGAATATCAAAGGAATCTTCAGCGAGGTTTAAAGTATTGCAGTGGAAAGATCCATTGCCTGTCTTAAAATATTTAAATGGCTGCTGAGTAGATGAAAGATTAAATGCAAGTTATGTGTCTGCAGATAGTAACAGCCACCAAGAGTAGTAATATATACAAAGTTGGAACTTTTTAACACTCAGAGATACTTAATAGTGGCACAGTTAATCAGAATACAGAATGCTTCAAGAGTATGTGTGCAATGATAAGCACTTGAAAGTGATAGTCTTGTGTTTTTTTCCAACACTGGCAGCGCATGGTTATATGAATAATGAAAAATAATTAATGGATTACATTTTCTCCATGATGTTTTTGTGAAGCGTCTTACAGTGATTCTCCTAAACCCTAGAGAAGTTGTAATTGTTGAATCTTCTATATTAAATTCACATTCACATCATGTTACTTATCCTTCACTAAAGAGACTAACATAATTCTTTCAGTATCCCAAAATATCAAAATGCTCATTTGTACAAGTTTGAAATGTGTTCGTGGCTTGAATCCAAGTAAGCCAGTCAAGTGCCTTTGAGTCGGATCCAACTCAGTTGGTCGCCATGGATCCAAGTAAGAAGCAGTCCAATTTCTAAGTTACACCTTGAAAAACTTATCAAATAACACCATGCAATAGCTTGCAATACAAGGCTGGTAAAGTGCTATCTAAAGGGAAGACAGGAATTTTTATTAATGTTATGCCTAGTGTTACATTCTCTGAAAAGGTGATTCCATTGATGTGACATATTCTTGTTACAGAACTTCAGGATAAAACCCTCCTCTGCCAATTACTTTTCAAATAGCCATCTGGACATCCTTGTTCCTGCGGCTATGTACCATGGGGCTAATAATGGAGTAACAATTGTATAGCTTGCTGTTACCAGACTATCTTTGCTGGAAGAGAATGTGGATGATGGTCTCAGGTAGACAGAGGAAACACAGCCGTGGTGGACAATAACCACAGTGAGATGGGACACACAGGTACAGAAGGCTGTTCGCTTGCCTTCAGCTGATGGGATTTTTAGGATAGTGCAGACAGTGAAGCTGTAAGAGATGCAAATGAAAGTTACGGCAACCATGAGTGCTAGAACTCCACCAGTGAAGATGACCAATTCATTAATGTTGCTATCAGTACAGGAAAGGCGGATGACTGGTGAGATGTCACAAAAGTAGTGTTTGACCTCATTGGGCCCACAGAAAGGAAGTCTATAGACTAAGAGGGTTCCTACCATTGAGAATAGAAAACTAATCCCAGCACAAGTGGATGTCAGTTGTCCACGTGCTTGCCAGCTTATAAGAATGGGATAGCGAAGCGGATGGCAGATGGCAGCGTAGTAGTTATAACCCATCACAGCCAGTCGCATGTGATTAGTGACAGTGAAACCAAGGAAGAACAACATCTGAGTGGCACAGCTAACAAATGAGATTTTTTTGAGCAGAGACAACAGGTTTATGAGCATCTTGGACAAAATTACAAGTGTATAGCATGTCTCAAAGATGGAGAGGATCCCTAGGAAGAAGTACATAGGTATATGGAGGTTGCAATCTGAGCGGATGACAGTAACAGTGGTGATGTTCCCACTGAGGGTAGTAAGATCTGGGCAGAGAAAACCAGCAAAGAGAACGTGCTGGGTTTTCCCAAGGCTGGAGAATCACAACAATAGAAACTCTGCGATGGAAGAGATGTTAGCTTTTTTGACCTGATTCCTGGAATTGGCCTAAGGAGAAAAGGAATGAAGGAACAGGTTATTCTGTTAACCCTGAAAGATATATCTGTATGTCTGGCGGTCTGCTATCATTTGTGGAACAAAGGTTAAAAAAAGAAAGCCTAAAAAAAAAATCTTATTGATTATATGACTTCATAGGATTGTTTCCATGAAGAGATGGACAGATGACATCTATTTTCAGTGGTATATGTACATCTTTTACAGTATTGAAGCCTAGGTGTTCTGTTCATGCTGCCTACTTCAAATAGAAACTAGAGAGATGAAAACAAAAACCTCCTTTGTAACAATCTCTGTTGGCCTTACTGGTTTCACAGTCCTCTCTGTCCCAGTGGCTTGAATCCTCTATCTTAAGTTGTTGTTGCTTTTTAAATTCAAGAACTTAGCCAAACACATACACGTTGTAAGCTTTTAGTAGATGTCATTTTCTGCTGTATGTCATGCTATTTTATTTTTAAGAAGTGGCTACCAGTTTTTCTTCTTGGGGTTTCTTTAAGTTTATCTCTGTAAAATATTTTATTTTTCTAAATTTTAAACTCTGTTATTGTATTTTCAAATGAACTACTAGACCAACAGTGGACCTCTACTTCAATTCTTCACGCTTTTAGTGACAATAAGATTATGTTGCCATTATTTGACCCTTTCACTGAATCATAACATCTATTTTTGACACATTTGATTCAAAGGAATTGGGAGGGACTATAGTACATATCGTTGCTAAGTTGATATACTTAAGCAGTTCTAAATAAAACAAAGTTATCACAGATCAGTCTTTGATTCTACAACCTTCTTATTCTGCTAAGAAGATGGACCTGATTTAGACTTCTGCTATTATTGCTGTGTTAGACTTCAAAAAGAAGGAAGTCTAGGGTACCAGGAATCTCCTCAAAATGAGCAATCGCATCTATTCATCACAACGTTTCTCTTGTATTTGAAGTAGAGTCCGCTACTGACTGACCATGTTTGACTTCTGGGCATTATGAATCCTCCTATTTCTCCTGGCCAAATAGTGGATAGATCCATTTCCCCTCAATTCAACTAAAATCAAGGATGAATTCCAAAGAGCAATTAAAATCCATCGAAAATAGTTAAATAATTAAAGAATCTAAAAACATGGAAATTGATTACAAAAGGAACGTTTTCTAGCAATGTAACTTCATTCAAGAGACCAACTGATTTCTGAACTTACACAGCTGAGGTATAATTCTTTCATCCATTACCATTTCTAAGTGTTTCCTGTTGGGTATCTGCACTTTCAAAGGGGTGATTGTAGCAGAAGTTACACTTTAGTTTTCTACCTGAGTGGATCATAGTATAACCAGTAGGTTAATGTTTGTATGTTACTCGAGCAGGCAAATTATCACTTCCAGTTATTTATTCATTCATTAATGTGTTAAATTATTAAAAATTGCTAAGTACAGCCATTTAATATTGTCTACCCATACACTTTTATTAGGCTATATAAGCAAATCGCTATTCTTAGCAGAATGGTGCTAAGTTACCTTGTCTTCTTCACAAACTCTCTTTTCTCTAAATGAATCAATAATAAAAGGTAGTTTCTCTACATTGATACTGATTTCTGATTTTACAGCATCCTACCTCTTTGCTTTTGGTTCCTTTTCTTCCTTTATTTAGAACAACTTTATCAATTTTTTGGCTGACTTATGAATTTTTCCGTCTTCTGATCATCCAAATAAAAACATCAACTTCTGGCTACTCTGATCTCCCAAAATAGGAATGATAGAAGTATCCCTCTCTCTTAAATTACTTAGTAACTTTTTTGTTGTATACTGAAATATATTATGGAGAATAACGTCTTCTACTCACATATTAGAATGCAAATGATATGAGGGTAATTTTGTATTTACCCTGGCCACTAGGGTCACCATGAGTCAGACCCGACTCAGGGGCGCTTGGCTTTGGCATAACATCTAAAAACAAATTTCAACTTAAAAAATATTTACCTTATGAATTGATCGTTAATTATTTTTTAAGCACACTTTGTAAACTATATTTAAGTTCATGGAAAGGATGGTAAAATTTCAAGCATCAGGAGGAGGCATCTGTGAACAGAGATCCAGTCGAGGAGGCATCTGTGAACAGAGATCCAGTCAACAACTTAGTAGGGCTTACTGCATAATTATAATCACATCACCCCACACGTATCTGTCACACAACCAAGAAGTTGTGGAACATGGGACAGACCCCATTTCTCATGAAATTCTCTTCCATAAATTTTTATTGCTTGGACTCTTTACTCTTTACAATGTTTTATAAATCATTTGGGGGCTAACATAGGAAAAGCTACCAGGATATTCCCTAGGGAGTGAATAAATTTACCTTATCACTTCTTGTATCTGAGGTTTATGCAGTAGTTTACTTGACCATAGGATGTTAAGACTGATGTTCAAAAACTTTAGAAGGTTTGTAAAGAAAGATGATTCAGTTAGAAACTCACTGCTTTTGTCCATCATTGGCTATTATACTTTTCTAATATACTTTCGTGACCAGATGGCATTTTCATGTGGCACTCAAAAATTTATGATGAATGAGTGGGATGTTTAAAACTCATACTTGACAGAGAATTATGGTTACCTTGCTTTTCTTTTTCAACTCTACGGTAAAGACACCCTATAGGAAAAGTTCTTTTAGTGATGGCTGATGGAGAGTGAGTCAGTGCCACGGGCTTATGAAATCATGTTTTGGGGCACTTATTTGAACCCTCCTGGTGTTTATTACAGCTCAGTTGGTAATGTTCTTTTTTCTAGCCTTCAAGCCCTGTCTGTAATATTCTCTCTGTGTGTATTTGTTTGTTTGTTTCTTTCTTAGAACAAGCTACTATATGTATTTGTAACTTACTCTTCTCACCATCACTAGCCAACTAGACAAACAGACTAAAGGTTAGGAGATTATCGTAACATTTCTAAAATTATCACTGTTGTTACTTCTCTGTCAGTCTCTATCAGATGCTAAATGCTTTTTTCACTCAAATTTTCTGTGTAAAACAAACCAGCAGGGGCATTTCCTTACATTCCTTAACATACAGTTATTAGAAATACAGTGAATTCAGCATCTTCAAATCAAATTAAATTATGAGATAATTATCTTCCTAACAATTTTTATTCTGAAGTGCCACTTTTTTTTTCTGACACTGGCATATCAATGCCCCGAAGTGTGTATCCCTACCTCCTCTGCTGAGAATTCTGAGAAACATCCCCAAAGCCTCATTAAAGAACTTTTCTTTTGTATCTTATCAGTTGTGGTCCCTATATGCGAGCTGATACTTATACTTTTCAAAACTCCAGAGAGTCATTATTGTAACATTGTTTTTGGCAAAGTTCCATTGTCCCAATTAGTGAAAAGGATGAGATAATACTATAGATACTATAGACCCCATGGGGAAAAAAAGAACAAGGGAAAAACCAGCATTTGCAATCAGGTGGCTGTCCCTCCCAGTTTTCCAGACGGTTTGTTAAGGAGCTGAAGGCAGTGGCAGACTAACAAAGAGGAATTAAGTGTGGAAAACCTATATTTTAGAAGATTATGCAGAGTTAACTTTTTGAGGACTTTTTTCACCAAGGAGAATGTTTTCTTCTTAGGCTTCACGAATAAGTCCTTTCTTTATCATTACCAAAGAAGAAACAAATTTAAGTATGAGTTCATCTGAAAATTCCATATTCAACCTCTGCCACGAGGAGATAAGCATGAAGTGCGGGCTAGAAAAAGGAGTAATGTCTTGATTGGCAAAATAGAAATCCTAAAAGCCAGCTACAGAGAACAGATTTAGAACATGAAGAAAAGTTGTGTGGTGATTAGGTGTAGGTGCGTCCCACAGATTAAAAAATCTAAATGTCCATCAGTGGATGAATGTGATTAAAAAAAAATGTGGTATACCCATACAATGAAATACTACTCAGTCATGAGGATAAATTAAGTCTTGACGCATGTTAAAACATGATGGACTTTGAAAACATTATGCTGATAGATACTCCAAACTCCTGTAAGGATCAAATTACTGGGTTGAAAGCTGGGGACCATGGTCCTGGGGGACACCAAATTAGATATAATCTAGTTTATTAAAAAAATGTTCTATGTCCTACTTTGGTGGATACCATCTGGGTCTTAAAAGTTAGTGAACAGCCATCTACTGGTCCAACCCTGTCTGGAGCGTGGACGAATGAAGAAAACCAAAGGCAGAGTGGAAAGATTAAATCAAAGGTTAATGGAACATAACTACCACAGCTAAACTAAGTCTAGAACAACTCTAATACCATCTATGGTACCTGGCTAGCACCAATGATTTCTCTGACGAGATCTAACACAGAGTCTTGGACAGCGCTAGAGAAAAATGTAGAACAAAATTCTAACTGACAAAAAAAGGAGAGTGGGGCAGATTTACTGGTTTGATGAAGACTGGGAAATCTTAACAGCATGGCCCCCAGACATCCTTTTTAAAAACTCAGTACTGAAGTTACTCCTGAGATACACACTTCAGTCAAGGACTACACAAACTCAAAACAAGCCAATAACACATACAGCTGAATCATGTATATAAGATCAAATGGACACACCAGCCCTGAGGCAAGGATGAGAATGCAAGAGGAGACGGGAAAGCTAGATGAAAGGAAATGGGAACCCAAAGTCGAGGAAGGGAGATTGTTGACAGACACGTCCCTGGGTTGGAAACAACTGTCACGAACCAAATGTGTATTAATTGTCTAAGGAGAAACTAATTTGCTCTGTAAACTTTCATCTAAAGCACATCGATGCACACACAAAGCATTATGCTGAGTGAAATAATTCAATCACAAAAGGATAAATATTGTATTATCTTCCCTTATATAAAACAACAGAAATGAACAAATGTATAGAGGCCAAAGTTTATTAATGGCTACCAGGGATGAGAGTCAGAGGGGAAAGAGGGAATCATTATTTAGAAAGCAGAGCGTTTCTGTTTATGATGATGGGAAATCTGGCAGTGATTACAGCTGGTGGTTGTACAACATGATGATGTAGTTGCCAGTTAAACTGGTAAATGTGTTAATACAGCTTTTCTCAATAATAGTAAAAGATCTCCAATCAAGTATTTGCCTCGAGGTATGGAATAGGATTAAAGTCTGTGAGTAACAGCCACAGGAAGATGCGTAGTTCCCCACTTATCTAGCCTCATTCTTTCCTGCAGTTCTCCACTGGTCTGACTCAAGAAAGATGAGGAGTGGTTACGATGGAAGCAAAACCTAGGAAGTGCCTATTCTACATGAATGTGCCACTTTTTCCCATCAGGAATTTAAAATGATGTTAAAGTTCAAGTTCTCTATTGCTGAACTCAAACAACACTATGTATAAACCTTCAAGTTTTCAATAAAGTGTTATTCTTCCACTTTGGTGAGAAATAATGGAAAAAGCCCCTTTCCTCTCCCTCAGGATTTCATGAGTAACTCCCAAGAGGATGACAGCAAAGGTTGAGGGCACCTAGCAACAGGATCTACCTCAACTTACTCTGCTTGCTACAGAATCCTGTCTTTGACTCCCAGCAGAAATGTTCCTGTCAGCAATTTTTAGAAGTTGCTCTGAAAGCACTTAAAATTTCTAAATGAGATGTGATTCCTCAATCACAGCCTTTCCATTTCAAGTTATATCTTGGTGTTGTGTAATTCTTTCCAAGAAACCTGTTCAAAGACTGCTGAAGCTTCAGGACAAGAATAAATTTGAAAAATAATTCAGTTAGTCACATTCGTAGAATTACTTCTTGACACAGTTGTATGAACTCAGGCAAGATCTCAAACCAGGAACTACCTCCTGTTTCATTCTCATGTGCTTACAAGCAATTTTCAAGAAGTTAAATATAGTCATTGCTTTTTAGTCAAGTCCAAACTCAGTTTTTAAACAAACTTAAAGTGAGGCATATTCCATTTCAGATATTTACATATGGTTTACATATGCTAGCAAAGAAATGGCCCTCCTTCTTTTAATTCGATGTTCAGAGTACACAAACTGAAATCAAATTGAAACTCAGTCTAGAAAACTTTGTCTTTAAATGTCTTATATCACTTTCATTGTCTTATTCTTAAACCACTATTGTAAAAATGGCTTTCTTGGTTTTCCAAGGATAATCAGGCACAACTCAAAAATTTGCCCAGTGTTTAATATGTGATATGCATAATAAAGGTCTCAGTTCTATTTTCCAGCAATAGGAAATCAATTCTAATTTTTATAGGTATGTTTTCAGGATTCTGTGAGAAGCTCTTAAGATTCTTCATTTTCATTCTCTTCCATCTATCCTGAAGCATGAGGCATATGAAAAAAAGATCACATTAAAGAAAACTGGAAAATATATAAAGAAGAGAAACATGGTATATATGAAAAATGAAGTTAAATTTTTTTAAATAAGCAACATCAAAGAATAAAGAATAAAATAGAAAAAAAAATTATGATGCATAAAATTAGAAAGCATTCCTGAACTGTAAAGGAAATATGTGAACTTGATATAATGAAAGCCACTATTCCAGGATACTTATTCTTCCATATTACTAAGTAATATAAAAACGAACACATACTATGTGTATAAATGATGGAAAGATAAAGGAAAAAATTTTAAAAAATTACAAAAAAGGATGGCAGTGTACTATTAATCAGCGACTCGACGGCACTTGGCTTGGCTTGGTTTACAAGTGAGAGAAACACAATACAATCTAGCATAAGTTAAGAGAATTCATTGTTTAAATAATTGTCAATTTCAAGACAGTTCTTTTCAGATATGATGATTCCAGAAATTGAACTGCATTATTGTAGTCAGTCTTAACTCAAAGTCTGTAGTTGTTCCAGTACTGCTGTAAGAAAGTTTTACAAATTAGGTGACTTATAAAACCAAAACCCATCATAGGTGAGTTTATTCCAACTCAAAGCAGTCCCATAGGACAGGGCAGAACTGCCTCATGGGATTTGTAATGCTGTAACCTTTGCAGATTGGAAACCCTGGTGACGCTGGCAGTTTAAATCCCGCAGACATTCCTTGGAAATTCTATGGGGCAGCTCTATTCTGTCCTATAAGGTTGAGATGAATCATAAACAACTCTTCACAATTTCTTTTCTTTTCTTTTTTTAGTCTTCAAGGAAGCAGGCTGCACCTATCTTTCTCCCAACAAGCCGCTGATGAGTTTGAAGCACTGGTCTTTGAGGTGACTTGTGAGAAATTTATTGTCTCACGGTTATGGAAGCTAGGAATTTGAAGGCCCTGACATAGAGTACGTTTCATGCCTCTTCCCAGCTTCTGAGGATAGCTGAGCTGTGATTGCTCCTTGGCTTATAGATTACTTCAGTTGTTTCCTTCTTTACATAATCATCTTTCCTTTAGGTCTTTCTCTGTGTTTCTTCACCTCTTTATAAAGACGTTATTCATACTCTGTACAGCTTCTTCTTAACTGATAGTTACCACAAACCATGCTGCCTGCTGGAAAGAGCAATCTTTGAGATAGGGTGAGATGAGATGAGAAACAATAGACTTTATTCTGTAGGTATACAAGGAGACAGAGGGGATAGATTTCTCCAAATTCACCCTCCCTAAAATGGAAACTAGCTGGAGGTTTTACAGAAAAAGGGAGGTGAAGTTTTATGAATCCCAGGAATCTGTAGCATGTTAATTCTTTTTTAGATGGGCACCATGGTCACATGCCAGATGTGTTGATCTGTTAATTGATATTTTGGCCCAGAGGCGGTCTGGCAGTCCTATAAGTTCCCAGTCACAAATTCTTAACTTAAGAGAAAGTAAAGGAAACAGTGAGAAACTCATGCTTGGGAATATGTGCTCACAGACAGAATTAAGAAACAACGGTGCAGGTTATGTTCAAGATGCAGTCACTTATTTTACTTTCCTGGTTCCAATAAGATCTTCAGAGGCTATTTTCCAGTAAGATCATATTCAAAAATACATATCTTTTTGGAAAATGTGATCCAATCCACAACTGATGTGAGCCTCAAAAAAATCAATCCTCCAACACTATATTTATCATCTACAATTTACTTTTCCTCCTTAACACATATGTCCATATGTAATTGAATTTTTGCTTTTGTGTATCTTATTTATTTTCTATCTCCATAGATGAATTTTTAGGTGTGTTTTTCTAAGCATTTTATCTATGTCTCCTAGTACATTGCCTGATCCATAATTGCCTGACTTTAGATAAATATTTGTTGAGATGATTAATATTTTTTTTCTCCCTCTGTTTCATTTGAATCAGCTTCATTCTTTGGCCTGGCTTTTTACTTAAGCAGGTTTCTGTTTATTTTTTTTAAGCAGGAAATAAATAACAATGAATGTTTTGAATGCCCACTCTTATCATTACAGTTCGAAAGAATGAAAGATTCTCTGACTTGCACACCTATATATAAAACATCATAAAGATTCGGACTGTGTGGACCAGAAAGTAGTGTTAATAAGACTGAATGCAGAGGTATTTTCAACAAGCCATTTAAGAAAGAATGGAAAACCTAGCCGCATAGTAGATGAATTTGACTTCACCAAAGAGTCAGTAGCTTGATTCCATAAGGAGCTCCTTGGAAGCTCTGTAGGGAAGTTCTACTCTGTCTATAGTGTTGCCTCCTATGGTCAGTTCTACCCTGTCCTGTAGGGTCACTGTGGGTCAAAAATGACTAGATGGCAATGGGCTGGTGAGGGTCTTTCCCTGACTAAATTTCTACATACTGTTTCTAGATTAATTAGATTTTACCATACCACAATAACCAATGCAGGAACCAATGGTACTGAAGGAAGAAATCAAAGCTGCATTGACGGCACTGGCAAAACACAAGACTCCAGGAACCAATGGAATAGCAGTTATTTCAACAAATAGATGCAGCACCAGAAGTGCTCACTCATTTACACCAAGAAATCTAGAGGACAGCCAGTTATTAGAACAAAAGCAGAGTCTTTCACTACCTGTGGTTTACTGACTCTATAGTGGTGCCTTGGAGGGCCCCACCATAGTGTTGCTGCTTGGGGTTCGTGGGATGAGGAGGTCCTGTCATTCCGTGAGAATTGGGGGTGATCTAAAAAAATGCCTTTGAGGCCTTCTGTCTTAAGCATCCCTCACCCTGGTGCTTTTCAGCATCTGGTTCAGTAATATAATGACAGCTCTGATCGCCATTCCAGAAAAAGAGTCCCAAAATTGCTTTGAAGGGTGGACTAAGTGCTGGCATCAGTGCATCGCTTCTCAAGGGGAGTACTTTGAAGGTGACTGTAGTGTTTTTCAGCAATGAGGTAGGTAGCACTTTTTTAAGGATGAGTTTGTGAACTTAATCAGCAGTCCTGGTACTTGTCTGTTTCTTCAGAGATAGGACTTTCGGAGTAAAGAAAGCTAAGACCTCAGTTAAAAACCACACCTTGGAACTTGAAAGATGCCTAAGTAGTGAGAAACTTACTGCCTTTGAGGTTTATGTACTTTTCCAGCCGGGATAGGGGAGTGAAGAAACCCAGAACCAAGAAAGCAGTCAGTCACATTACAAGGGACTGCAAATGACTAGGAAGCAAACATTTCACTCCCACTTGCTGGAGGGACAGGTGATATTCCTATATGAGCAACCAGATTTCTAATTTCAGTATTTCTTACATGGAATACTATAGTGTGTGCAGTGTAGAATCTGGTTCTCATCACATAGCCCTAGTTGAGGTGGTTCAAAGTGAAGCAGTGTAGTTATTAAGTTATCCTTGCTCCAGAAACCTTATGTTTACCTTCAGGATGACATGACTAAACATAGACTTTAAAAACATCATCAAGAAGGAATCATGAGTATTAAAATTATGTTTTATTAATCATAAAGCTTATTTCTTCTTAATTTCTTTAGAATATATATAACAACAACATTAGAATATACATGAATAAAGCAATATATATATAAATATATTCATCTTCCTATTAGGTTTTTAATGTTTACAGATGTAATATATTTTAGCATAAAAGACAAGGTGAGAGTAAATGAATATATGCCTTTTCAAGCTTTCTACATTTTAAATGAAGCCATACCAGTTTGTATTTACTCTACATAAACACTGAAAGTTAAGGATCTAACTGCTTTTCAGCTCCATACCTGTCCTTCATTCTCCTGACTGTGATACTGAAACGTCTCCCTACCAGCTGGCACAATGTTAAACTTTGACAGCAGAGGGTGCTGAAGGGACATCATAAATAAAAGGGGCTCATCTTTCTGTTTCTGATGTGCTCTGCTCTGTTTGAAGCTGCAGTCTGTGGAGAATAGTAGCTCATGTAACATCAAGTAGCCCTTCTCCCGGGCTGGTTCAGTAGTACCATCTGAATAGATATTTTCCCAGAAAATTCCATGGTTCAGTACCTTCTCATAGATGGCCTTCCCCAGTACCCTAGAGGGTGACTTCTCAGTAAGTTCTAAACCATAGCACCTCTCATAGATGGCTTCCCCCAGGAAACAAGAAGGCAGTATCCAGAGGGATTTATGCTAATTTCAAGACTTATTTATAAGACACAATAAACAGGAGAATGTGGTGTTGGTGTAAACATAGACAAATAGACCAATGAAATTGAAACCAGAGGCTCAAAAGCCTCAGATTAAAGGGTGCTTAAGATCAAAGGCCTGAGAAGCATTGCTTCAGATCATCCTCAATTCTCAGGGAAAGACAGGACCTCCACATTCCACCAACCCCAAGCAGCAACACTATGGTGAGGCCCTCCGAGGCATGACTATAGATTCAGTAAACTACAGGCAGTGGAAGACTGCCCTCTGTCCTGATAATTGAACTCTAACCAATGATAAAGGAATTAAGTAGGAGGCCAGGGAGGACAGTGAAGTCACTTGTGTTTAAGTGTTTTTCTTTCAGAATGCTGGCCAGATGAGGTCTAGCACCACTTTGTTTTCCTTGATGGCCAGTGATGTCCTGTAAGATTGAGAAGCAGATAATGCCTTTATCACCAAGATGATCTAGAAAGGCCAAAGGATTGAAGAAACACTGCCCCCTCCTTAAGCTGCTTTTGAACCCTTGCATTGGCATGTCGTTTCTCCCTTTAAATACTACAACCTTGCCTGACAAATAGAGACAAGCTTTGAGGACAAGACTACCCCCTGTTCCTCTGTACACTAGCATGCAAAATAAACTTTTTGTCACTCACCCAAATAGCTGTCTCAGATATTAGCTTTTTCAGTGGCAGGTAACAAGAATCCAGAGCCTTTTCGGGAAACAAAATAAAATATAGAGTATAGAAATAGATCTACAAATGCATGGTCAGATGATTTTCTATAAGGACAATTCAGTGGAGAAAGTATAATGTTAGGCTATTTTTGATGGCTAACTGGATACAGTGATTTTGATTTGCAACCCACTGTTGAGGTAAGGAAATCCTGGTGGTGTAGTGATTAAGTGCTATGTCTGCTAACCAAATGACTGGCAGTTCAAATCCACCAAGTATTTCTTGGAAACTCTATGGGGAAGTTCTACTCTCCTATGGGGTCACTCAACGACACTGGGTTTGTGTTTTATTTTTGTTGTCTTTTTGGTTTATCCATGCAAATAACACAGTTCTTGGGAAAAAAAGTAGTCAATCTCTAGATGTCCAGGGCAATTTATCTTGAAACAAAGAAATTGTGTCTCCGCCAACCTCTCATCTGAACACCTACATGTCTACCCCCCTTCGCTAAACCCTTCCATAAACTTACCAGCCTAGACAGAGATGTTAAGATGTTTTTTAGGGTACTAACTCATCATCCTCTTAGATCGCCGGCAGCCTGAGTAAAGCACTCTTAAAGAATCAATGTCTGTCTCTGCATCTGGCTTAGAAATGGTAGGCAACGTAAGTCTGTCACCAGTTTTTTGTTTTTGTTTATTTTTTTGGTAACAAATACTCAGAGTTAAGTTTATCAAACAAATGTAAACCCTCAAACATTGTTTGAAGTATAAGGTAGCAAAAGTACTTTTCATAACTGTTTGGCAGGTTCTTATAAAGTTAACACATACGTATGCTGTATGACTTGGAAATTGCTCTCCTAGATATTTGTCCAATAGAAATCAAAAAATCTCTATCCAAATATGTTTTCAAAAATTTTCATCTAGCTGTCTTCCTAAGAGCTGAAAACTTGGGGAAAAAATTACCCATCATTAGGAGATTGAATAAACAAATTATAGTATATTTATATAATAGAATAAAAGGAACGCACTGTTAAATAACACACAACATGGATAAATTTTAAACACGATGTTGAGTGAAAGACATTAGTTAATTAAAAGTACACAGTGTGTAATTCCAGATACCGTGCTGACAGAGTGGTTAATTCCTACACCTGCTAGTCAGAAGATCAGCAGTTCATATCCAGAAGGTCTCCTTGGAAACCCTATGGGCAATTCTTCTCTGTCATGTAAGGTTACTATGAGTCAAAGCTGACTCGATGGCAAAGGGATGTGATTCTATTCATATGAAGTTCAAGTACAGTCACATTTAGTATTTAATGCCAGAAGGTAGATCATTGATGATGATATAAGGAACAAGTTTGAAAAGTGCATGAGATTATATTATGGGGTCATGAAAATGGTGTGTATATTGATCATATTTCTGGTCAGTTAGGCGTACATATTTGGCAAAGCACATCAAACTACACACCTAAAAAGAGTGCTTTTAATGTATGTGTTACATATGCCCTATTCTGAACTTCTCAAGCTGAAAGAATTGAAGAAAAAAATTCAAGACTCGAGTGGCAATAGTAAAGGATTCTACAAGGAAACTATTAAAGGAGTCAGGGAGCATCTAAAAAAGATGGAAGGAATACACAAAGTCAGCATACCAGAAAGAACTAGCTGATGTTCAGCCATTTGAAGTGGTAGCATATAATTAGGAACCAATGGTACTGAAGGAAGAAGTCAAGGCTGTGTTGAAGGCACTGGCAAAAAATAGGGATCCAGTAACTGATGAAATAGCAATTGAGATATTTCAACAAACAGATGCAGCACTGGAAGTGCTCACTCATTTATGCCAAGAAATGTGGAGGAGAGCTACGTGGCCAACTGACTGAAAGAGATCCATACTTATGCCCATTCCAAAGAAAGGTGATCCAATTGACTGTGGAAATTATCGAACAATACTGCTGATATCACATGCAAGTAAAATTTTCCTCGAGATCACTCAAAATCGATTACAACAGTATATTGACAAGGAACTTCCAGAAATTCAAGCTGGATTCCAAAGAGGACATAGAACCGCGGATATGATCGCTGATGTCAGATAGATCTTGGCTGAAAGCGAAGAATATCAGAAAGATGTTAACTTGTGTTTCATTTACTATGCAAAGGCATTTGACTGTGTGGATAATACTAAATTATGGCTAACGTTGCAGAGAATGGGAAGTACAGAGCATCTAATTGTGCTCTTAAGGAATCTATATATAGATCAAGAAGCAGTCATGCAAATGGAACAGGGGGACACTGCATGATTTAAAGACACAGAAGATGTGTGTTAGGGTTGTATGCTTTTACCCAAGCAAATAATCCTAGAAGCTGGATTATATGAAGAAGAATGAAGCATCAGGAGTGGAGGATGATTCATTAACAACCTGCGTTACACAGACAACATCACCTTACTTGCTGGAAATGAAGAAGATTTGAGACACTTACTGATGAAGATCAAGGATAATAGCCCTAAGTATGGATTGAACCTCAACATCACAAAAACACAAATCTTCACAACTGGACCAGTAAACAATATTGTCATAAATAGAGAAAAGATTAAGGTTGTCAAGGATTTCATTTTACTTAAGTCCACAATCAATGCCCTTGGAAGCAGCAGTCAAGAAATCAAAAGATGCATTGCACTGAGAAAATCTGCTGCAAAGGACTGCTTTAAATTATTCAAAAGTAAAGACGTCACCTTGAAGACTAAAATGTGCCTGACCCAAGCCATGGAATTTTTAATTGCATCATATTCGTGTGAAAGTTGGACCATGAACAAAGAAGACAGAAGAGTTGATACCTTTGAATTCTGGTGTTGGAGAAGAATGTTTAATGTACCATGGACTGCAAAAAAAGCCAACAGATCTGTTCTAAAGGTACAACCAGAGCACTCCTTGGAAACAAAGATGGCAAGACGGCTTCTTACATACTTTGCAAGTGTTGTCTGGAAAGATCAGTCCCTGGAAAAGGACATCATGCTTGGTAGAGTGGAGAGCCGGCAAAAAAGAGGAAGACCCTCAACAAGATGGATTGACACAGTGGCCACAATGATGGGTTTAAGCATAAAAACCATTGTGGACATGGCACAAGACCAGGCAGTGTTTTGTTCTGTTGTTCATAGGGTCACTGTGAGTTGGAACTGACTTGACAGCACCTCACAACAACAACATACATGACTCAATAGATTTCACTAAAAGGTTGACATACAGTAAACATCCACACTCTGATTAGTGTAAAATTGGAGATTTATTGAAGGAAAAGAGCTTGAACTAGAAATAAACTGAGCTGCATATGGTAGAATCCAGGAATTTAAAATTGGCAACTCAGCATTGATGTTTTGTACCAAACAAAACAAAACAAAACAAAACCTACTGCCATGGAGTCAATTTCAACTTATTTATAGGAGAACAATGACATGAAACATGTTACTTGATTGGTATTTTCAAACTTAGATCACTGAAAGATTATTACATGATTGGTAGTCACAGGGTTAAATCATGGAAAGGCATCATTCTATTGGTAGTTGATCATTTTAAGGTCAGGAGTCATGTGCCCAGTTCCATAAGGTGACTGTCTTAACAGAGTAGAGTTTCTCTCTTACACTGGTTACAGTGCAGCAATTACACAAATATGTGACAGGGAGGGGTCACAATGTTGCTACATCATCATCATCAAACATTCATTTCATAGGAACAGTATGGAAAAGGGTTCCTTCTGGGATGAAAAGAACCAAAAAGAAAAATTGCACTCAATCCCCAAATTGACCATCTCAGATCATAACAGGAATCCTCACAACTGAATGAGTAAGCAATTTTTTTTAATTGCCTTACATTGGATGAAAATATAAATGAATGAAGCAATCAGCCTCATACCATATACCAAAGTTAATGCTATAAAGCTTTCATAAGCAAATACAAAGGAATATTTCTTCAATCTTGGTTTAGGGAAATGTTTTGTATAGAAGATACAAGAAATACATTGCCGAGAAAATGGAAATACAAGTCATAGACTTAGGGAGAATATTCACATTACATATATCTCAAAAGCAACTTTGATCTGATAAGTAACTACTGGAATTTAATAATTAAAAGACAAAGATTAAATTAGGCATAATACAAGGACAATTTGCTAAAAAGATATGTGAATTGTTAACATGTACATGCAAAAATTACTCAGTGTTGATCATCTAGCACAGTTTCTATAGCAGAAATACCACAAGTGGATGATTTTAACAAAGATAAATTTATTTTCTCTCAGGCCAGTAGGTTATAAATCCAAACTCAGGGTGCCAGTTCCAGAAGTCTTTCCCTTTCTGTCAACTCTGGAGGAAGGTCCTTGCATTGCATCAGTCTTCATTTGGTCTGGGAACACTTCAGCACAGGAACCTCAGGTGTGAAGGCCACGGTCTTCTCCCAGCACTGCTTTCTTGATGGCATGAGGTCTCCAACTCTCTGCTTGCTTCGCAAAAGTAGTGCAAGCCATAACCCAAGAAACTCCCTTTGTAAGAGTGTTCAAGTCTCAACTTAACCCTCTTTAACACAATCCAATCTTGTTCTATTAACCACAGGTAGAGATCACAATTTACGACATAGGTAAATCACAGAACGAAGGACAACCACATAACAGTGGGAATCATGGCCCGGCCAGATTGATACGCTCAGTTTTGAGGGGTAAAATGTATTAAATAATGCAAAATAGCACTAATGAGGTACTACTATTCCCCTCTTCTATAATGATTAATATTATTAACAACAATAACAACAAAAATCTAGTAATATGAAAAGCTGAATAGGGTATGAAACAATTTGTGGTGGTATCATGTGGTACACTCACTTTGGAAACAATTTTGGCAGCATCTTATAGAGTTAAATATAAACCTACCCTTAAAAAAAAAATGTCTATGACTTGGTTCCAACTCATTGCAACCCCAGAGGACAGAGCAGAATTGCCCCCATGGGGTTTTCAACACTCTAAATCTTTATAGGAGCAGACTGCCATATCTTTCAGGAGCAGGAGCTGGTGAGTTCAAATTGTTGACCTCTCAGTTAGCAGTCAGGCATTTAACCACTGCACCATGAGGCCTCTTTACACCTACCTTATGATCCAGAAATTCTACTCATAGACACATATGGTTAGTATTAAGTGGAATCAACTAAACAGCAACAAGTTTGTTTTGTTTCCAGACATATAAAAGAGACAAATGACAACAAAAAGACATTATGTACAAAGTATGTTCTCAGCAGCTTTATGTACAGGAGCCAATAACTGGGGATTTTGCCAATCAACAGATAAATGTATAAACACATTTTTGTATATTCATACAGGTGACTCCTACTCAGCAATAAAAGGAACAAACTGTTGATACATGTCAACATTATGTTATATGCAAGAATTAAGACATCAAACAGACATACTGTATCAATTCACATACATCAAATTCAAGAAAGGCATATATTTTCTCAAGGCAAAGAGTCAACTGGAAAGTGACATGTGAAAACCTTGGGTTAATGGAATTATATAGCTTGGTGTACAGTTTAAATGGAGGAATGTATTTTTCAAGATTCAGATAACTTCCACTTAAAGTACTTGAGTGAAAGAAATCACTCTTGACATAAGTGAAGCCAACTTGGATGCTGAACCGTTACTTCAACTCTGTGTAACCTTCTCTGACATTTGTGTACTGAAACCTAGCAACGGTCTGGGAATGTCTCCAGGCCATTGTCCTGAGCATGTGATACATCGTATGATCGAAACTGTGAGCTAATCCTTAGTTACTGTATGTTGTACTTCCTTGTACCCTGGTTACCAAAAGGGTATAAATACTCCAATAAAACTGGGCTCTGGGCTGCCGAATGCCATGAGCCCCTGATCCCCTAACTGTTTCATGTCTGTCCTTTCTCAGTCGTCGGCGCAAGCCTCCTCCTCCCACCATGTTCATCGGAGGACGACCTGTTCTCCGACACTTGAGTTATATATAAATCATTACTTAATTAACAAATAAAGATAAGGAGCAACATGAATGTAAAGGGGAAATTAAAACCTCCATGATTAGAGGAAGAGAAGATTGGAAAAGAGAGGGGATAGAATTCAGTAACTTGTTAAAAATTTAAACATTATTATCCACAAAATATATTTAAGAAACTCCAAGTATAGCATTAGACGTTGTAAAGGAGAAAGTATAGGAAAAGAGCAACTTTATCTGGTAATTCTATTTATTGAGAGAACAGCAACAACAATAACAACAAATGACCAATGATAGTAGCTAAAAAAACCAGTTGGCCATTTATGGAAAATGAGCTAAAACAAGGAAAAGGCTTTACAATCTCCAATTAACAGTTGAATATGTTTAATGACACAAGAGGGAGTTCTGTAGCCACAAAACTATCAGAGACTATCCTCTGAAGTGTACAAGAAAACCCATCTCACTATACGTGAACTCAGATAAGGATCATGGTCATATACTACACAAGAATTTACTTAAAAAAAAAAAAAATCAGCAGAACACCATCCCTGTAAGAAATGGCTATGTAACTGTATGGTGGAAAACTGTCATGTACTGTCTCAGTGTCACTTCAAATGCAGAAGTTGTTGTCCAGCTCCTGGGAGTGATGTCAGTAGTCAGCCTTCTGCTGTTTGCTCCTTCAGAAATTTCCTCAGGAACATAGACACCACACCCAACCTCTTTCTGCAGAAGGCCACACTCAAAGACTGATTGACACAGGGGTGTAAAATTTCAGCCATGTTGGTCCAGCTTATGACGGCTCTGAATGGTTATTCTAGCTGAAAACTTTAACTACTGTCAGTTGAGGATGTGCCTGGTACTGCATTCAGCTACATTTTCTCTGTCCTATTCTCCTTAGGGCCACTATGAGTTGGAATCAAATTGATGACAATGGGATTTGTTTTCTGCTTTCTTTCCCTCCATTCCACAGGGATTACTTTCATAACATTTATTAATAAATCTTGTACACAAAGCTACAAAACATAGTTTGCTTCCAGAGAATACTACCTGCAAGAGCCTGGAAGTCATGCTAATGAAATAGACAAAAACTCAAACCAAATATTTCAAAATGAGATAAATGAAATTAAAGGAATAATAGAACATAAGATATAATAGCAAAATCCAAATTTTAAAAAAAATCCATGAGTGTTTGGAGAAACAGGAATTTGGAAAAGAGAGGGGATATAAGAAATGTAAATGAAAAAAAAATCATTTTATAAATGGAGTCTAAACTTGAATGAACATAGGACTAAATAAACATAACAGATAGTGACATAACATGAAAATATATTATAAAAAAGGGGAGCACAGGAACCTAGAAAAAAAGATAAAAATAGTCTAGAGATTATATTTTCTCTATTTTCATTGTCATAAAGTTAGAACCAGGCAAATAACTAATGTGGCATATTAGAAGACACAGGAATTGTTTCCCTTGAAGAAAGGGGAATGGATAGGGTTTTTTTTTCAGTAATATTCTATTTCTTGACGTATTCATGCTTACTTTGTGAAAATTTATTGTCAGTAATGATTTATGCATGTTTCAGTAAGTATGTTTTATTTCAACACAGAAGTGAGAATCACATACTATTTTATTTAAAAGGGATGCAATATATTTGACATGAGCATACTAGTTTGTCCAGACATGGACAGTAACTTGAAATTTGCCTCTAAAAATAGAGAGTGCCAAGAGAAGAAAGAGGCAAGGAACTCCAGTGTGGCAGCAAAGGAGTTTATCAGAGAAATGTACAATCAAGGCATTCTGAATGGCTGTAAAGCTGAAATAGATTTTTCCATTCTGCTTTGTGAGAGCAGACATTTTTATAGTGGTGGTGTACAATAGTGGTTTCATGTCAGGTGCTTACGTAAGAATACCAGTTGAAGTAAACTGATGAGCTGCATAAGAGCACTCAAGTTCAGCCTTGCAAAACTCGTTTCCCTTTCAATTGGGAGCCTCCCCATACGGACATTTTCTCTTTTGTAGTACAAGAGACCCCACACCCTTTCCAACTTTAGCAGATACCGAGGCGGAGTTGGGTAAATGCATGTGATAGTCATACACGTGCAAGAGACAGAGAAAGTTACTGTGTGCTCAGTAGGATGAGGAAAAGGAACTGGAAGAGAGAAGGCAATCCAGTTCCCAGCATCCTTATTAAATAATGCTCTGCCGACCAAGGACTTTACATAGGCAGCCTGAACGGGAGGCACAAAGTCAAACCATTCCTCCAGCAATCCACTCCCTGACTCTCATCAGGGTGCCAGAAAAAGAAGCATACAGGTACTAAGTCCTGATATGTCTATCACCCATTTCAGACATTGAGCTGCATGTTGTGGTTTGGTGCATAACTGTGGTGAATGCTATATATGTGCGTCACTTGCTAGCCAAGTGCCATTGAGTTGGATCCGACTCATGGAGACCCTAGGCACCATTTAATGAGAGTTACTGGTAGGACTGTCCGCAGCAAGTTAAACAGCACTGCTTGGAAGAGACATTGCAAACAGTCATCCCATGTTTGGCTACATTTGTCCAGTCTTAGGTGTGTGTAACATGCCCTGACTTATTTATGTAACACAGCCTATTTCTTCCGATATAGCATATCTTTATGAATAGTATATATTTCATAACAAGCAATACAAAAGCTCCCTTTCCTCAGAACAGTTGAATGAGGTATTATCTACCTAGTAACTTGTAATTTACATTTTTAACACAGAGAGACAAATTTTCTTCCAAGTTGGAGCCTGCTCCACAGGCAGCTGTCATATTTCAAAAGTTGATTCCTGTTAGTAATGGAGTCATCCATATTCATTTATCACACGATGTCCTCAATATATGAGGTTATATATTCAGTTATCCCGTAAGGTATCCTCCTTGTTGATGAATCAGCTGGAACAATGCAAGGAGATGGCTGGTCATGTAAATCCTAATGTTGACAGAGTCAACAGTCAGTCTGATTTATAGCTCTAGAAAAATCCTGTATCGCTGGGACCCATGAATAAGGTGGCTGTCCATCAATGTGAGATAATCTGGGAATAGAAAGAAACAATATTAACAACTATCTCTTTCTCTCCATTGTTGTATCATGGGACTTGAGGTAAGGGTTGCTGAGGTGTATCCGCTCTGCCCTGGTCTTGAGCTAATGACTTCTGTGGGAACCCAGATCTTTTGTCAGGAACAGTTGTATACAAAAGAAACACATCTTCTAGAATAGACAGTTTGATCAAACAGTACAAATTAGAAATACTCTTGTAAGAAACTGCTGCATTGATACCCCAGACTGCTTGCCTCAGATGTATAGTTCAGGCTGGAGCTGCCTTGTCCTCTTCCATCATCCATTTAACTCTGTCCACTGAAGTGTTCAATGGCTCCTGTATCTTGGGTTTGATATAGTGTGAATAGTTTATGCCAGATCCAGTAGAAGCCTCTGAATAGGTTACAAGACCCCAATATGGTTTACCTGCAAGAAAGCTCTGGTCTATTGGCTTAGAAATCTGTTCTCAGAAAGATTTTAGCTTGTCCAGGGCCTTGTAGGCTGGTCAGCTTTTGCATGCTATTCTGTGTTTTCTCATGACAGTAGGAGTCTATACCTGTAGGCCCAGTCTAGGATGGTGTGTGAATTTCCATGGTCTGTCCTCTTAAATCTGGGAGGTGATCAGTTGTACATCTCTGCTCTCCAGTGGAGAACACTACAGTCTTTGCAGTGTGTTGCTAAGAGCAGCATATTCATTTCTGGGTTTCCCCTGTCAACCTAGGGGCATTTCTATTGATCATTCACGTAAGCAATAGAAGCTCATTAACAGCAGAACTGCTTTTTTTTTTTTTTTTTTTTTTTTTTTGGTCCTGATGTCTCACTGCCATAGGGTCTTGCTTTGTATATCAGTCTGAGGGTTGCAAGCAACCGGATTAAATGGTCAGGATATTATTTATAGCCCAAGTCACAGTTACTGTGTGAACCACCAAAAGCAGCCCTGATGGTAGCAATTCCTACCAGGACTTTGTGGCAAAAGTTAACAAGCCATCCAAGTGCCGTCGAGTTGGATCCAACTCATGGTGACCCTAGGGAAAGGAATATATTAATACATCAACATCATCAAAACATAAAATAGGGTATTATAGGGACCTGCAAGGGACTTAGTTATAATAAAGCTTGGGCAAAGGTCTTAATAATGGTGACTTTAGACCCAAAAGCTTTCCTCATTTTGGTGTCAAGTGTTATAGAGATCACAGTCACTCGTGCAATGGTAACTAAAACCCCAAGACATACAATTTCCATTTCCTCAATGAACTTCAGTTGTAACGTAAAGCGTTTGGTCCTCCCGAGTGGCCTAGGCTTAACCTTCCATCTTAATTATTTCTGAAAGTCAGAATATTTGGGCAAAGCTGGCAGAGCCTTCAGTCATTTCTGGAGCCTCCACCACACCAGGTGCAAGCATGGGTTCTGCTCAGTTATCTTGTAACATGAAGCCAGGCCCTCCTATTTTAATTTTCCTCTTACTATTGCATCTATGACTAGGTTACTGTTCAGTTATCTTGGTGAGAACAGTTATCAGAGAATTCCAGGGGAAGCTTCTAAAATCTCTTCAAGGCTGCTTAGCACAAGTTATCCTGAAAGGCTTTTTACCCCAATTTTTTCTCTGCTGTTCTAACTCTTGCTTTGCACAGGATTTTGCAGTGTGTTCTCAGCACCGGGAACCTGCTGAGAACCCCTACAACTATCTCTGGTCTTATGATTGGAGAGCTTTGAGCAATGGCTAGGGGATTGTTCCCCTAGCCCTTCAATCCCACATCCTTACAAATCTACAGATGAGTGTTTTTTGCTTATTGTGTTCAATGACACAGCTGTTCAATGACTCACTTGTGGCCACATACAACTGCTCCACATCACTTTCCAACTGTAATTGTTTTGCAAAGCTCTTATGTATACTTCAGCAGCTAGCTGGGCTTCAGTGGCCAACCCAACAACCTGGAGCAACGGCCATCACACAGCTGTTGCTCTCCTAGCTTCTTTTCCATGCTTATGAAGGTACACATCTACTCACAACCAAGCTATGCTACCACTCATATTCAGGGAATTTCCATATTTATGCAGTAGTCCACAAACAGCAAGCGTATGGATCAGACCTTTCTGCATGGAGATCACTAGTTGATTGCGATTTCCTCTGCAGATGCCTTACTTCTACTTGACATTTACTTAGTCACCTCTCCAAATCACCAATTGTCTAGGCATAGACCATTAACTTGAAACTTGCCCCTAAAGATGGAAGATTCCAAGAGACTGAAGAAAGCGGTGGGAAACTCCAGTGTGAGGGCAAAGGAGTTTATTAGGGAGACTTAAAGATGAGGTAAGTCCTGGATTGCCATGCAAGGAATGTGAATTAATTTCATGAACTCATCCTAGAAATAGTGCTGTGTAGCTCATTGCTGAATATCACTATGGTCAGCTTCAAAGTATTCCCCTTGGGAAGCTATGCACCAACACCAGCGCTAATTCAAAGCAATTTTGAGACTCTTTTTATGGAATTGCCATCAGAGCTGTCCTGCTATTACCCTTGATGTTCTGAATGTCATTGAAAGGTCTTCCTTTCAATATTTCCTTTATCTTCAGGTGAAAGAAAAAAGTCACTGAGGTCCAGATCAGGTAAGTAGGGAGGATGTTCCAGTACTATTGGCTAAACACTCCATCACTGAAAACTATATAGTTAAGTTTGTGAACTTGCTACCATGCCACCAAGCACAATGGCCATTCCGGAAAGAATTCCAAATTTGCTTTGAAGGGTGGGCTAATGGTGAGTATCAATGCATAGCATCCCAAGGGGAGTACTTCAAAGATGACCAAAGTGATATTCAGCACCAACATATGTAGCACCTAGAGCAATCAAGTTTGCAGACTTAATTGTCAGACCTTGTAGTACCAAAGTAGACTGCACCCTGCAGTGGGAAAGCAGATGTCTTACAGTGGAGGTGGATAATAGTGGCTCCATGCCAGGAGTTTACATGGGAATGTAAACTGTGGAAAACTGGAGGGCTGCATGAAGGTGCTCATGTTCAGCCTCACAAAGCTTGTTTCCTCTTCAATCCACCTCCCAAGACCAGCTCCTGCAATCTGGTATGCTTTCTTTTCTGTGTCACAGTATAAGAGACCCCATTCCCTTCCCACCAAGAATACCTGTAGAAGTAGGTTTGGCCCACTGACATGTGGTGCTCACATGCATGCAAAACACAGAGAAAGCCACTATGTGCCCAGAACAGGAGGATTGTTCCTCTGATAAGAAGAAGGAACTGGGAGAAAGAAGACAAGCCAATTCCCAGCCTCCTTATTAGAAAATACTCTGGGACCTACTTTAATTTAGGCAAGTGGATAGGAGGTGCCGATGCAGACCATTCCCTCAGTGTACCCGTACTATTTCTTCTTGTATCTATTTCCTCTGTGAATATTTTCCCTTGTCCTGTTTGGCCTCTGTATTTCACATTCAAGGTTTGCTTTGAATATCTGGTAATCTTGGATGTTAAAATATATTTCAGACAGTGATGTTAAAAGCTTGTTAGAAGTTCTCCGTACATGTGAGGGTGTGTTGTGGCCTAAAGACACTCTAGGAGATTGTCAAGTAGGGTTACACTAGTCATTTTACTGAAGCAATTTCTAACCTTCAGTCACTTTTCACAGAGAAAAAAACAAAACAAATCTTCTCATTTTCTCAATAAGGAGCTTAATATTGACTGTCAGCCTTCTGGGGCCTGAATGTGGGAAAGAGTTGATGATGTTCCCTATAGAAGAGTACACACAATTTTTCCTTCTGCACTCAGCACACTACTCACATTTATTCCAGTTTTGCCTGATATCTTGAGTCTAGATTGCCTCTGGTTTAATTGTAGTAGAATTAAACCTCCATTCTTACTTTGACAGGGAAGATATATAATGCCATTAGTAAACAAACTACAGTCTGCACTCTAGCACCATTCTGTGAATTCTTTGTTACTGGTTTGTGATAAGATAGGTGTAGAAAATGAATTGATTTTTAATCAACTTTTGTAGACTGTGGTATTACTGAGACTAACTATAATTAATAGACGTCTTTTTAAACACGTTGCTCACAAGTTCAAATGTATTCCTTTTTTTTATTATTGTGATGGAGTGAAAGTTTACAATACGATTTAAATTTGCATGCCTCCTATCTGAACCTCCTTCTGCTTTCCTTGCCCAGCAACAGCATAATCCTCCTTTCCGTTCTATACATGTCGTACCCTCTTAACAATCTCTTCTCCTACAGGGCCTTTGTTACATATCAACTGTTAATAGTATGATGGTGGCAATCTCTGTGGTCTCAACTCTGTTCCATTGGTCTATAAGTCTCTTTTGTACTAGTATTGTGTGGTTTTGACTACTGTGGTAGTATAACAGGTTCTGTAGTCAAGTAGTGAGAAGCTTCCCAGTGTGTTCTTCTTCAGTAATGCTTTGATTATCCAGGGTTTCTTCCCTTTCCAAACAAAGTTGGTGATTTGTTTATCCACATCCTTAAAAAAATGTCACTGGAAGTTGTATTGGGATTTCATTGTATAGGTAGATTACTTTCATGAAACAGACATTTTCACAACGTTAAGGTCTTCCTATCCCTGAGCAGGGTAGGTTTCTTCATTTACATAAGTCTCTCTTAGTTTCTTGCACTAAGGTCTTGTAGTTTTCTTTGTGTAGGTCTCTTATTCCTCTAGCTAGATTTATTGCTAGGTACTTTGTCTTCTTGGGAGCTATAGTAAATGGTATTGATTTGGTAATTTCTTCTGTAATGATCTCTTTATTGGTATAAAGGAATCCTACTGATTTACTTGCGATTATCTTGTATCCTGATAGCTTGCTGAACTCTTCCATTAGTTTGAGTAGTTTACTTACGGATTCTTTAGGATTCTCTGTGTATACAATCATATCATCTGCAGATAGGGAGATTTTTACTTCTTCCTTGATGATGTAGATGCCCTTTATTTCTTCATCTTGTCTAATTACTCTGGCTAGAATTTCTAGTACAATGTTGAATAGAAGTAGTGAGAGTGGGCATCCTTGTCTAGTTCCTGTTCTTAAGTGGAATTCTCTCAGTCTCTTCATTTAGGATGATGTAGGCAGTTGGCTTTGCATAAGCCAGCCGAGTGCCGTAGAGTTTAGATGACCCTTATTTTGTTGAGGAATTTCTCTTCTCCTCCTATTTTACTGAGAGTTTTTAGCACCAGTGGGTGTTGGATTTTACGAAATGCCTTTTCTGCATCAATTGACAAAGTAGGTACTTTTTATCTCTTGTGTTATTTATGTGGTTGATGACATTAATTGTTTTTCTGATGTTGCATCCCAGGAATGAATCCAAGTTGGTCATGATGAATTATTTTTTTGATATGTTGTTGAATTCTATTGGCAAGGATTTTGTTGAAGATTTTGACATCTAGATTCATGAATGATATTGGTCTGTAATTCTCTTTTTTTGTTGTTATCTTTCCCTGACATTGGTATCAGGGTTATGCTGGCATCCTAGAATGAATTTGGGGTATTCCATCTCTGCATATCCTGTGAAATAGTCTCAGTAATATTGCAGTTAACTCTTCTCTAAAAGTTTGGCATAATTCTGTAATGAAGCCATGCAGGCCAGGACTTTCTTTGGTTAGTAATTTTTTTATGATTTTTTCAATCTCTTCCTTTGTGATGAGTTCATTAAGGTGTTCTACTTCTCCTTGTGATAATTTCAGTAGCTGATATGAATCTATGAATTTGACCCTTTCCTCTAGGTTTTCAAATCTGTTAGAGTACAGTCTTTCATAGCATTCTTTTATGATACTTTTGACTTCTGTTGGATCTGTTGTGACATCTCCACTTCATGTCTTGTTTGGGTTATTTGTTTCCTTTCCTGTGTTTCTTCAATAAATTTAGCCAGTGTTTTTTCAATTTTGTTGATCTTTTGAAAAACTCAGCTTTCAGTCTTATCAGATGTTCTATTCTCTAATTCACTTACTTCTCGTGTGATATTTATGATCTGTTTTCTTCTGGTACCTGAGGTGTTCCTCTGTTGCTCTCATTCCAAGCTGTAGGGTTAATTCTTTGGTTTGGGTCCTTATTCCCTCCAGATGTGTGCATTTATACAGATAAATTGACCTCTGAGCACTGCTTCAGCTGTATCTCATAGGTTCTGGGAGGATGTGTTTTCATTCTCACTTGCTTCCATAAATTTCTTTATTTCATCCTTGATTCCTTCTATAATCCATGGCTTTTTGAGCAAAATGCTGTTCAGTTTCCATGAGTTCCAATTTGTATTTATGTTTTTTCTGCTATTGATTTTGAATTTTATGGCTTTATGGCCTGAAAAGACACTTTTCCATAATTCAGTGGTTTGGATTTTGTTGAGATTTGCTTTATCTGCTAACACACGGTCTCGTCTGGAAAATGTCCCATGTGCACTGGAGAAGCAAGTATAGTTATCTGTTGATGAATAAAAGGTTCTGCATAAGTCAATGAGGTCTAATTGGTTAATTGTGGCAATAAGATCTTCTGTGTTTTTACTTTTTCCTAGAAGATCTGTCCAATATGGAAAGTGGTGTGTTGAAGTCTCCCACTATTTATTGTGGAGTAATCTATCTCATTTTTCAATGTAGCCAGTGTTTGTTTGATGTATTTAGATGCTCCAGTATTGGTTGCATAAATATTTAATATTGTTAAGTCCTGTTTGTGTATTGAAAGTTTCAGCAATAAATAGTGACTCTTCTTGTTTGTGATGGTGCATTTTACATTAAAATCTATTTTATCTGAGATTAGCATTGCTACATCTGTTCTTCTTTGTTTATTGTTAGCTTGGTATATATTATCCCATCCTTTAATTTTCAGTTTGTTAGTATCTTTAAGTCTTAAGGTGTGTTTCTTCTAAGCAACATACAGGCAGGTCTTATCTTTGGATCCAAGATGTCACTTATTGTCTCTTTACTAGAGCAATCATTCCATTTAGATTCAGTGTGATTTTTGGTAGTTATGTGCTTTTTTGCTGTCATTTTGATGTATTTATTTCTGTGTTGTGTTTTCTCTGTTGCTCTTAATATTCTGTTATAGGTCATTCTTCTTTATGGGTTGACTTTTCAGCCTTTTTGGTTTTATGTTGGTTAAGATTCTTGTATTACATTTCTTGTTTTGATATGTTGCTTTTTCATTGTGCTTTGAAGCTAGCCCTATGATCCCCCTTAATATTCTAAGTTTAAACCCAATTTTGACTTCTACCTGTCTTACTAACTTCCTCTCCATCCGAAAAAGATTATAACTACTGTAATATATCCCTATCTTTAATGTGATGACATCTTAGTGTTCATGATATGATCACTGTTTACCTTCTTTTAATATAATAGCTTTAACTGAGTTTTGTGTATTTCCTTGACTGAGTTTTGTGTCTTTCCTAACTGAGTAGGTTTCTGAATGTTTTGTCCTGTCTTGCCTCCTTAAATACACAGTGTTTTGGTTTTCTAAGCAAAGAGCTTCTTTCAGTATTTCTTGTAGTTTTGGCTTGATTATTACAAAGTCTCAAAGCTTCTGCTTATCTGTGAATGTCTTAATTTCATCTTCATATTTGAAAGACAGTTATTCATGATATATAATTTTTGGTTGGGAGTTTGAGTGTGTCATCCCACAGCATCTATGCCAACATCATTTCTGCCAAGAAGTCAGACAAAAGCCTACAGGGCTTCCCTCTGAATGTTAGCTTTGCTTTGAGTCTTGCTGTCTTTAACAGTTTCTGCTTGTGTTTCACTCTATTAAGTTTGATTATAATATGTCTTGGTGTCTTTCTTTTGGAATCCTTTTTTTTGTGTGGCATTTGAGACACATCTTGGATATCTATATTCTCTTCCTTCATAATTTCAGGGAAGTTTTCTGCCAGCCACTCAACAGCTATACTCTCTGTGTTTTTAGGTAACTCTCTCTGTTCAGGAACTTCAATTAATTGTAGATTATTCCCCTTTATAGAGTCCCACAATTTCTTAATGCTTCCTCCTCTTTCTCATTTATTTTCTCTGATTTTTCCTCATAAATGTTGGTGTCAGTAGCTCTATCTTCAGGGTCAGTCAGTCTAGTTTTCAGTTGTTCAGTTCTGCTCTTTTGGCTTTGAATTGAATTGTCTGTAATTTTGTTATTGGTCTGTCAGATTTCATCATGTTGATGTTCTGTCAGTTCAAAAAGATTGCTTAATTTTTCATTTTTCTCTGCTTCATTTTGTTTAATCTCTAGGAGGGCTCTCTATATAATTCTTCTGTACTCAACCTCTAATAGTTTCAGAAAGGCTTCTTCATCTGGGAAGTTGTTAGATTCTTTATTTGGGGAGTTTTGTGGAGCCATGATGCCTTGTTTCTTTAAATGCTTGGTGATGGCCTGTAGCTTTGGGGACATCTAGAGTCTGTTTAGTTTCTGTGGTGTTGCCTCAACAAGAGCTGAGGCATTGTTCTGAGAAGGGAGTTCGGCACCACTCACCTCTGTGTACTCTAGTGACTGGCCCCAATGGACTCTCTGTTGTGGCAGACTCCCTCTCCTGCCTTGCAAAGAGACCATCCTTCTTATGGAGTCACTAAGGTGCCGTCAACTGACCCTATGATGTGGGACAGTAAAGACTGGAGGAGATGCCATTGGGCTGCACAGCAATTCTTTCTCCAGGCAATCTCATTTTAAGAAGCTTAAATGTATCTGACAGTTTCCAGAATAAATCAGGCTGTAAGGTGTGTTTGGCCTCTCCTTCTGGCTGACAACAGAGGTAACTCTTTGGCCATCCACAGGTGGTATGATGTAGTTTAAAGTTATGAGGGATTACTGCCTTGCTGCCATCCTCAGCTGGACCCTACTCATAAGGCAACACAGTGCTAAATGCAGGTTTTCTGCATGAAAAGCACTCCTGGACTGGCACTGCCTCCTAGCCTGGGAATTAGCCCCTGCTAAGGCCTCCTGTAGGGTTACTCTACCTCCAAGGTGAACAAGATGGTGTCCCTAGCAAGCTACCCCTACCTACCTTAGCAAAACAGCTGAATCTACAGGTGCACTCCCAAAAGAGAGAGTGGAGGGGCTGTGGTGTCCTCAGTCTGCCACCAGGGTCTCAAAATGTGGCTATCCCAAACACTTTCTCTCTGCTGTAGCACACACTGCTTGCCTCAGCACTGTGGCTCAGTGAAGCCACTGGCTCATGGCCCTCCCCTGCCTACCAGTTAACAAAAACAAAGAAAAGTTAAAAATACCAGTACCTTCAGTCCATTGGAGCTGGCCATTCAGCAAGAGCATGGTTCAATGACAGAGAAGTTTTCAGTTTAGTGGAATGTAATCCAAACTGACAGCCCAATGCCATGTCTTAGGACTCATTGGGTGTCTAGAAATCTCTGTTCAATTACCAATCCAGATCTTAGTTTTCAGAGGGAATTAAGGAGACATGTGTCTTGTCCACCATACTGACTCAGGCCCTGAGATATCACTTTTTAAAGATTTATTTTCATTGTATTTTTCTTGATGCACGGGACTGTGAGAAAGAAAACTGGTCCTTCATGTGAGTGATTGAAAAAGCACTGGTCAAGAAGCCATGTGTTCCTTAAGTTACCAGGCATAATTCAAAAGGATTCACAAATTATAACTCAAAGAATTCCAACAAATAGAACTTAAATCAGTCACACTCTCTCACTAACACAAAAGAAAGCTAGTAATACATAATATCCAAAATCAAACCCAATCTGTTTCCACTGAGTCAATTCTGACTTACAAAAATACTATACAACAGAGTAGAAGTTCACCACACAGCTTGAAAGGAGCATCTTGTGAATATGAACTGCCAACTCCTTTGTTAACAACAAAGTTCTTAACCACTGAACTGCTAAGGCTCTAGTAATACATAATAGAAGTTGTTTAAATATCAGCAAGGAATTATCTATAATAAATAAGTTCTACTTCCTAAAAATATGTGGTCAATAAATGACAATTGCAAGGATATTAGACTAAAAAAAGGAACAACAACAAAATAATAATGGAGGTGGTCAATGATATATTTAGAGACATTTAGTGCCTGAGTTAAGTGACTTCATAATTTAACTAGTAGAAAGGAAAATGAAAGAAAACATCATTGTAAGACTGAAAAATAAGAGACAAAAATAGGAACAGAAGTAGGAATTTAAAAATATAAGAGAATAATATGGTTTTATATACTTTAAAAATGTAAATAAAATTAGCAAGGAAGAGTACAGTTACATTTTACCCAGGAAAAGAAAGTCACAAGTTAAATACAAGTCTCAATTTTATGCATTAAGATGTGAAAATAGTATTCATAAGCTTCTAAATATCTAGAGGACTGCACCAAAAAATACAAGGTGTCTAAAAGTCACATAAGTAATGCAAAGAGAAGTTTCAGGTTGTCGTAATAACTGTCTCAAACATCTCTGAAGCAGGATATAATAGATGAAAAACTGAAGATCACAGAGAGGCAAATGTCAGCTAAGATGAAGAAAACAATGAGAGCTAAGTACAACAGGGAAATCCTAGTGGCATAGTGGTTAATTGCTACAGCTGTTAACCAAAAGATCAGCAGTTCAAATCTACCACACAATCTTTGGAAACTCAATGGGGCAGTTCCACTTGTCTACAGGGTTGCTATGCATTGGAATTGACTTGACTGCAACAGGTTTGGCATTGGGAGCCTTGATGGTGTAGTGCTTAAGGGCTGTGGCTGCTAACCAGAAGGTTGGTAGTTTAGATCTGCCAGGCCCTCCTTGGAAACTCTCTGGGGCAGTTCTAATCTGTCCTATAAGGTTGCTATGAGTCAGAAGTGACTTGACAGCAGTGTTTATTTGTTTGTTTTTTAAGTACTGTAGAAATGTACATTTTGTGAAGTCCCCAGTACCCAGTCAGCAGAGGCTGGTTTCCCTCAAGATACTAATGAAAGAATATATGTACAAGCTGGAGATAGGACTGGGTGACCACCTATGTCCCTCCACATGTCATGCGTCATATTAATGTAGTTTAATGATGTCTGAAACTGCGTATCTCCTTAAAGAGTTCAGTGCTGAAAGCCATGTGGACATATTCTTAAGCTTGTGGTATAATGAATGACTAATTATCATTTTTGTATTTATTTTTGCACCTTAACTTCTATGTAACCTAAACAGTGATTCCAAGGAGAGGTCAGAAAAAGTATTTAGAAACACCATTTCTATAGAATCTGAAACAAAATAACATCTTTGCAGAGATGTGAAAAGCCTCAATTAATACAATAGTAGTTGTTTTCCTCCGCTAGTGCTGTGCTAACATAAATACCACAAAGTGGATGGCTTTAAAAAAGGAAAGTTTATTGTTATACAGTCCGGTAGGCTACAAGTCCAAATTCACGATGTCCACTCCAGGGGAAGGCTTTCTGCCTTGTCAGCGCTAGAGGAAAGTCCTTGTGTTGCATCAGTCTTTTCCCAAGGAGCATCTTGGCACAGGGAACTCAGGTCTGAAGGACTCACTCTACTCCCAGTGCAGCTTTCTCAATGGTGTGAGGTTCCCAAATATCTGTGCCACATTTCTCCCTGTACAGCTCAAGAGACTGCCTCAAGGCACAAAAGGAACTTACATGTTGAATCCTGCTCTACCAACACAACTGCTGCCCATCCATCCTTATTAACATCATAGAGGCAGGAACTCCAACATAGAAGAACATCACACTATACCAGGAATTAGGCAGAGCCAAATTGTTACAGATTTTTGGGGAACACATTCAATCCATGACTATGGTCTTCTATTATATGGTTTCCTTTATTACATACATTTTCTTTAATATTACCCATTTGACACAAAAATTCAGTGAAATAGAAAAGAAATTACACTATCCCCATTTTCATATCAAAAATTAGTTTCAGAGAAAAAAACTAGCTTTCTTAAAGCTGTGATTTAACCAGTGTCTAATTTAACTTTCTAATTATACTTACAATGACTTTTTCCCCATTGTGTCAAACTGTTACATCTAAGCCACCCAGGCTTGGGCTCCTCATTTCAGGCTAGTCATAATCTTAAGCACAAAGTATTTTCAAAGGAGGTGGTGGGTAAACAATCCAAATACAAGGCAAGCAGTGATGGTTGTTAAAACTGTTCTGAGAAATATGAATCTAGAGGAAGAACAGAAAGAGGAGGAGGAGGGTTATCTTTTATTTCCAGATATTTTGCTGTCTCCATAAATCTTTACAACAATCCAAAGAAGAGCCTATTAGTACTCCCTCCTTACATAGGTCAACAATAAGTCCTCAAACGGCCAAACAACTCATCAAAATCATAATTAAAAAGATAAATAAAACAGACACTCTGATAATTGAAACAATTATAGATACATATTCTTATTAATCCATATGTGAAAGTAAAATTGGAAAGTGTTCTAATCATAAAGTCTTACAGGAAAACTTAGTCTTCCCAACAATTTTCCTAATAGCCATCTGAACATCTTTGTTCCTGAGGCTGTACACCACGGGATTCAACAGCGGGGTGATGATGGTATAGGTCACTGTCACAAGCTTATCTTTCCCTGATGTGTGTTTGGTTGAGGGTCGCAGGTAGACAGAGGAAGCACAGCCATAGTGGACAATAACCACGATGAGATGGGAGGCACAGGTGGAGAAGGCTTTTTGCTTGCCTTCAGCTGATGGAATCCTCAGGATGCTGCAGACGATGAGTCCATAGGAGATACAGATGAAGATCAAAGGCATAAGAAGTACAAGGACTCCAGCAATGAAGATGACTAGTTCATTAATTCGGGAATCAGCACAGGCAAGGTGAATGACAGGGGAAATATCACAGAAGTAGTGCTCAATTTTGTTGGGACCACAGAAAGGGAGGATAAACACCAAAGTTGTTCCTACCAGAGATATCAGGAAGCCACCAATAATAGAAGTCACTGCCAATTGTCTACAGACCCTCCAACTCATAAGAATGGGGTAATGCAAAGGCTGGCAGATGGCCGCATAGCGATCATAACCCATTACTCCCAGAAGAAGGCAATTGGTGACAGCAAAACCAAGGAAGAAGAACATCTGGGTGGCACAACTCAGGAAGGAGACTGTTCTGAGTACAGAGAGCAAGTTGATGAGCATCTTTGGCAAGATAACAATTGTGTACAAGGTCTCAGAGATAGAAAGTACACACAGAAAAAAGTACATGGGTATATGGAGGCTTTGGTCCAGCAGGATGACTGAGATGATGGTGAGGTTTCCACTGAGAATGATCAAATAGAGAGAGGAAAATACCACGAAAAGGACAAACTGCAGTTCCCCAAGACTGGAGAAACCCATCAACAGGAACTCAGTGACAAAGGAGGAATTGGCCATGTAGAACCGATCCCATGGAATACAGACAATATGGTCAGGTTCAGAGACCTTTGAAACAGAAAAATAAGGGAGAATAACCCTGTATTTAAAAAAAAAAAAAAAAAGAAAAGAAAGAAATGAGAACAAAACCCTTGTGCCACTCTGGTATAAATGAGAAAGAACAGGCATGAGAGAGGGGAAAAAAAAGATTGTAAACTTACCAGAAATCATTCTAAAGCAATATTCACCTTAAGTGCTATTTTATAGCCAATGATATTACCACGGGCTGTGGGGACAAACGCTCACGTGAAATGCACATTCACTTACAAAGACCATATCCTTGGTTCTCCCTACTCCTATGCAGAATTAGCTTCCTCCTTTTTTTTTTTTTTTTGGTTTGGAATCAACTCCCAAAAAGAGTTTTTAGTACACATTACTATTTTAAGCAGTTACTCTTGTATCCAGATTACTAATAAGTATATTCAATAAATTATAGCTTTAATATCTGAAGACCTACCCCACATCCTTTGACTATATGAAGTCCGCAAACTTAATTGTTCTAAGCGCTACATATCTCTTGCTGAATATCACCGTGGTCACCTTTGAAGCACGCCCTTTGGGAAGCTGTTCACTGATGCCAGCACCTAGTCCACCCTTCAAAGCAATTTTGGAACTCTTACTGGAATAGCCATTGTGCACAGTGGCACGGTAACAAGTTCACAAACTTAAATTTGATAGCTGTCTATGAGGGAGCGTTTTGCCAGTAATTACACAAATAACTGTATTGGAATACCCTCACTACTCATCTGATCTGGCCCGCCATAACTTTTTTTTTTAATCCAAAGATAAAGGAAATATTGAAAGGAAGACCTTTTTATGATATTCAGGACATCGAGGGTAATACGATGAGAGCTCTGATTATTATGTGGATCTAGGCACTGGCATGGGCGCATAGCTTCCCAAGGGAAGTACTTTGAAGGTGACTGTAGTGATATTCAGCAGTGAGGTATGTAGCACTTTTCTAGGATGAGTTTACTACTTAATTGTGAGAACTTGTATCCCGTCTAGGGTACCATTCACTTACGAATCTTCGTGGCTTGCTTTTAAATTATATAATCTCTCTTTCATGACTAATCATGTAACTCATTCTCATTCATTCATTCATTAAAATTAATTTCATTTAGAAATATTGCTACTACCTTAGAACTAGACTTAAGACTTACATAAATGCTTATAGGGTAGTTCTGGTTTCTCCTTATAGAAACATATGGCCAGAATAATTTAGTCTTCTTTCAGCATTCCCTGACTGCCTATCTGGATATTTGTCCTCCACTTGACATGCCTAACTTGGAGACTAAACAGGCTGTCATTCCTAGGATGTGTCCCTGAATTCCTGAGTATGGAAGCTCAAATGCTTTCCCTACAGCTTATGACACAGTCATTGTTGGTAGCACTGACAGTATATGTCTGTGAGTGTATGTGTGCTTGTGTCTGTTGGAGTGTGTGTGCTTATGTCTGTGTGCATAAATTATGGAGAATACAGATTTAACCCATTTGACATTTTTCACACAGACAATTCATTAAAACTTATTATACCAATAATGTGCAAATATCCATTGCCAAATTGTGTCCTCACAAATAAAAAAGATTAATACTACCTAAACAATGATCTCCCCCCTTTCTTTATCTCCCCTGCCCCTAGTAGCTCCATGAAACTCTAATCTCTACATATTTGCCTATTCTGGGTATTTTATCAAAGCTATCTTACTCACCCTCATTACCTACCTGAGTCTGTTGCTTTATCTGGATTATGTACCTCAATAAAAATTTCAAAATCCTCTTACTCATCTAAACTGCAAATTTTATGAAGATTTTTAAACCCACCATTTCTTTCACCCCTCTCATCCAATCTATGTCATTATACAATACTTCTAGGATCTACTCCTTTCTTTCTACAGGAAATGAGCTATTACCTATGCTATTAGAAGAGCCTTATAAACAGACATCATGGATTCTGTCTTTTCCTACTGTAAGCTGTCCTTCCACAAAAGCAGCAGAGTTGTTATTCTATAGGATAAGTTTGATTCTACTTAGCAAAGTAAAAAAATTATTATCCAGATCTTTCACATTTTCCCCAAACTACCTTTCAAGTCACCACTGCCATTATATATACTTTTCCACATATCACTATGTGTCTACTGTAAAGTATATAATTAGCATTGAATTGTTTTGAACAGCTATGCCAATTTTCGTATTACCTCCTTAAGTCTGGAAGTATTTCATGCTTTGTATTTGTGGTTATTGTTGTTTAGTCTGTTTTCAACTCCCAATTTAAATATCACACACTTAATGATTCCTTCCGATAGGTTCCTAATCATGCAGTATCACTTCTCCCTTTGTGTTTCTTTAGCAATTAATAAATTCTTGCTTGCTTTAACACTAGTGTTACAAGTTTTTCTTTGACTCCCCAAAGTGTAGTCTACCAGAGGTGAAAATTAAATCTCTACTACAAGAATGCCCAATGTATCCTTAATAACTGACTTGTTGAAAATAAAGAATTGGAGAATTATCCCAGTTTCCTGTCTAAATTGTGTCACATTTCATAGGTAGACAGTGTTTGATTCCAGGGAATTTCCAAACTTATTTCCTGAGCATTAAGCAGGAACATAGTGTTAACCTCTGCTTCAGCAGTTTGAGATGAACAATTTCTCTGTTATGGGTTGAATTGTGTCCCCCCAAATATGTGTGCAGCTGTTTGAGTAGGCAGTGATTCCTCATATTGTGCGATGCTCCTGTGTGCAGTAAACCCTGCTTCTGTGATGTTAATGAAGGAGGATGGGCAGCAATTGCTTCAGGTAGGGTTCAGTGTGTAAGACTGCACTGTACCTTAAGGCAGTCTCTTGAGATAGAAAGGAATGAAGCTAACAGGGAGAGATGAGGATCTTATACCACCCAGAAGCAGTGCTGGGAGCAGACTCCTTCCTCTGGAAAGAACCCAGGGTCACTGAGCCTCAGAAGCTCGCAGTCCAGGAGGTTAACAACAAGGACTTTCCTCCAGAGCCAATAGAGAAAGCCTTCCCTGAAAGCTGATGTCCTGAATTTGGCCTTGTGGCCTACTGAACTGTGACAGAATAAAATTTCTGTTTTTAAAGTTTGTGATATTTCTGTTAGAGCAACACTAGGTGACCAAAATGCTCTCTGACACCAGTATCTAAATACAGAGGCAAAAAAATCTATTAAATATTGTCACTATTTTATTTTTATTTCTGATCACTAGGTGGTTTCCTCCATTACTCCTCTTGTTAACTTTTTAATACTACTGGCCTTGAAATGCCTCTCAAATAATGAAATTGCTAGCTCTATTGTCTAGACAAAAGACTTAATAAATTTTCAAAAAGAGACTAGCATCAAGATCTTTAACTCTGATTTTTATGTCTTTTCAGTAGTTTCATCTCTAAGCTTTCATAAATAAGGAATATGCTGCATACTGTTTGACCAGAATAAAAGTTTCTGTAGAATCATTCCTGAGACATCATCTCTTTACCTTTCTGTTTTCCTCCTCTCCTCTCTTTGGTATTTTCTCTCTTAAGGATCGCCCCCAGAATGAAAGGTAACTTGGTGTCCAAAATAAGTTGGAATTTCTAAAGGTAAAGAAACTCCATGTTACTCAGTGACTATCTCATGATGAAGGTCACCTGTCTTTTAAAACTCATTGTTGAAACTTAGGTGGGAATTAAAACTTGAAAATGAAATTTACCCTGGAAAACTTTGACTTTATTCAACATAGCCTATGATGCTGCATAAAATATTTGGAAATAGGAGAATGCTTCAAGAGCTGGAATGTGATGTTATTAAAGGTTTACAGAAAACCTTGGGAAAATGAAGAAAAAGAAAACAAAAGAGGAAGAGAGTAATTAAACAACCTCTTTAACAAGCAGAAAGAGTGAAGCAATATTCATGATTCTCTTTAATTACTCTTCATCTTCTATTAGGTAAAGTACAATTTCCTTAAGGTAGGTAGGTAATAAGGTACCTGATGCTGTGTTCCCACCTATATTTACAACCTCTTCTTATGTGACGGCACTTGGCCTGGCTCTTATAACTCTTTAATATCAAGCCATCATCACACATAAAATACACAGAATTACTAACATCTACCTATGTATGCATTTGGACTTCAAGAGACGGAGAGAAAAGGAGAATATTAGCCTCCAATATTCTTTCACCTTCATCTGTGGCCCACTGATTTTTCACAATTTTTAAGTCACTAATTAGGGAACTACCTCTAATACGTCAAAGAGGCTTTGCTGTTCTCAATGTTTCTAAAACATGTTTCGTATATTCTTGTCAAAATACACTATGTATTACATCCACATTATTTTTCCTGTCCACGTTTCTAATCAGAAATGGTGTGGCATAATGGCTAAATGCTACGTCTGCTAACCAAAAAGTTAGCAGTTCAAAACCGCCAGGTGCTCCTCAGAAACTCTGTAGAGCAGTTCTACTCTGCAGTATAGGGTTGCTATGAGTCAGAATTGACTCAACAGCAATGAGTTTTGGTCCTTCTAATAGATTTGTGTCTCTCAAGACTGTGCCTTATTTCACTTTGGATCCTCAGAACATAAACCAATATTTAAATAAATGAAATATGAATGCTTAATAAATACATAGAATAGTCCTTGAGTGAAATAATAATGATCCCAATTACTTCATTTTATAGAAGCCTGGTTTGCTTATGCACTACTTTGTATTTCCTAAGTCAATACACTTTGTTCTCCATGCTGTCTATTGAACTCATATAGTTTGGTTTTCCTTCTTTATAAGACTAAGACTGTGTCATTCCTATGACAGACACAAACTTGTCCTTTAGCCCTTCTCCTTGGCTCTGGTCTCAACCCTTGTCCTTACATTTTGCACTATCTACTTGCCCTTTCTATCACTTGAATGCATTTCTTATTCTATGGTACTACTAACTAGGGGTGACAGGTCATCAGCTCATCAGAAAAACCAGTAATTTTAAAATTTAACAAGAAAATAAAGCATTGGCTGTCACTCCTCTTGTAAACAGCAAATCAAGGAAATTAAAGTTTCACATTCCTTCAAACAAGATTTCTGGTGCCCAGTGGCATCCTAGTGTTTGTCTCACACACTTTTTAGAAATATCCCTGAAATTTTCTCGATGAAATTTGCCAAAATTGTCTCATCTGTTGTGATGCTCTAGGGTTCTTCTTCCATTTGGACCAATATTATAAAATCATCTGCATTGTTCTATAGAATATCACCTGTGCATTTTCTCTATGGTCACTTTCAAAATATCTTCAGTAGCATCATCAGTGTTCTTCCTTTTTCACATTAGCTGTGGCTTCAGTGACTTCGTTGGCAATTGAGGTACTTACCTCCACAGGAAGCAAATCACCATTCTGTGTCCAGTACTTATCTATCATGCCCCCAATTAGAAAGTAAAACAATGGTTATACACTATGAGGATTACTTGGCCAAAGAGAAGGCCCTCTCTGATACACTATGGAAACTGTTTGGCTTCCTCTTAGAAATTCTCTGGGGACTCATTAGAGAGATGGAGATTTTCTGGGCACCAGCTGTGAAAAAAAGAATATATATGTACATATAGTTACTATTTTACCAATAGATTATAGTGTAATTCTGTATCAATTTTTAAGCCCTAGTCTCTAGTGTCTTGACAAGCTTCTGTTTCCTGTCCCTTAGAACATTAACTCTTTTTATTTATTTTTTTTATTATGACTGAGTGAAAAACTCTTATAACCTGACATCTTATTTCTAGAAAGTACAAGAAATCTTCAGAGCAGCCATGCAGAGAAAAACTAAGGCTGCAAGTCAACCACTCCATCGGAATATACAGCCAATAGTCAGCAAGAACTTAACAGCCACATAAAGTAAAACCTTACAAGGGAATTCTTTTTTTTATTATGATTGAACGAAAATGTACATTCCCATATAAATTTGCATGCTGACCTATACACAGCTTCCACTGCTCCCCCTGCATGGTGACAGCACACTCTTCCTCTTTGCTCCATACATGTCTTATCTTCCCAACAGTCTCTTATCTTCTCCTCTCCACCCATTCCCCTTCCTCCAGTATGAGGTCAACAGGACGACCTCTTATAGATGCCTAGAACCATAAAGTGCCCACACAATATGATCACTCTGCATCACCAAGTCCAATCCATTGCTGTCTGAAAAGTTGACCTTCATTATGATTTATGGACAGAGGCAATGTCAGGGCCAAGGGCCATGCTCCCAGGGGAACCCCGAAGTCCCTGGACCATCATCTGTGGTCTTTTAGTGGAGATCTGTCTACCTGGTTTCAACTGGAGGACATTATGTTGAGTGAAAGTAGTCAATGACAGAAGGACAAATACTGTATGAGACCCCTATGATAAGAACTTAAGAGCAGACTCATGCATAACAGAAAAGACTCTTTGATGGCTGCAAGGGTGAGGAGGGTAGGAGAGTGAGGGGGGAGGGTTTAAGATAGATACTTGTTAGAAATTTTTTTGGGTGAAATTGGTGACAGCACACATTAGTAAGATTACTAGTAACGAGACTTCAACACAACTTGTGTACTCCTCCCATCTTAACCCAATATTGCAAGGATAAGTGAATTCTATTGCACAAGTTGAGTCAAACCATCTGACCCTACATGTAACACACATAAGTTGTTTCCACTGAATTCTTCCAACTTCAATAATAACTAACCAGGACATATATGTATATATATGAAATTAATGTGCTGTTGTAATCAAAACTTAAAATATGTGGCATTAATTTGGGGTTTAGTGATAGCATAAACCTTTAAGAGTCTTGAGTCTGTCACTAAGATCTAGAAAGGGCTTTAGGAGACTGTGGGTAAGGACTTAGAAGGACAAGAGAAAAATGTTAGTAGTATTTGTTTGTAAGAGGACACTTACTGTGCATCATCAGCATTCCAAGTGTCATAGCCTAGAACATAGAAAGGGTAGCTAATAAACTAATAAATTTTCCCAAGAAGATTTCTATAAAGATTATAAAATTCTCCAAACTGTGATACCAAAACCCCATGGCCAGTGAGTCGATTGTAACTCATAGAAAAACCATAGGACAGAGTAGAACTGCCCTATAGGCTTTCCAGGGAGCAACTGGTAAATTCAAACTGGAGACCTTTATGTTTAGCAGTCATAACACTTAACCACTATGCAACCAGGGTTTCCAAACAAACAAAGGTACTCTAAATTTTTTTTAGAAGAATTTAGGGGAAATGGAAAGGATACAGGACTTAGCTGAATTTAAAAATAAAGTTGCTTCACCTCCTCAGTCTCTTCTGACAAAAAAATTACCAAATTAATAAATGTTTTCTAAGAAAAGATCAAATCTAAGTTGCTGTCAGGAATCTACAGCCTTAGGGTCAAGATCTCAAGGACATTGAAAACTATGCCTAATTGAAATTCTGAGCATAATAAGGGCATGTCTTCCAAAATCTTTAAGCTAAACAATAGGACTTTTAAGATACTTAAAACTGTTGTCATATAGCCAGATCACAAGTGAATCACAATAAAAAAAAGTGTAACTGTTGCCTAATGAAATTAATTATAAATTAATTTTCAAAAATATGTAAAGAATTATTTTAACATATAAATTGGAATTGATTAGATACCAAGAGTTTTATGGTGACAAAGGGGACAAAGACATTAAAAATGAAAAGACATCTTCAAACTCCCCTTTCTTATATGGAAGAAGAAAGTTGAGAAAATTACTCTCATCAGATAAGTTAAAATAAAAAGGGATGACCCAAAGTGTGGAAAAAGATCCCAGAGGTTACATTGAAAGGCCATGGTGAATCCTTTCCAGAAGTAAGATTAGGCTCTGACCAATGAACTGGAAACCTATTCCCACATGGACTCCAAAATTGCCATGGAATTGACTACTATGTGTCATCTTTCTCCCTTATATTTTAAAAGGCAGCATCGATTGCAGATATCCAATGCCTATTATTGCATGTTGGATATATCAGGAACAGATAACTAGGCTTTTTCCTTAACAAGACTTCAGACTGAAATAACCTAGACCTCAATAATTTCATCTGTACTTGATTAGATGACAAATCTTAGACACTGAACCTCAAACCACTGGATGTTGTATTTGGGTCAGACTTTGGAGGGTCAGAAAAGGAGGTGAATGTATTGTACTTATGGGAGAAAATGTGAACATTTCTCGTCAGAAGGAAGACTATATAGAATTAAAACCAAATCCACGACCACCAGCTAGATTCCGACTCCTAGCAACTCTATAGGACAGAGTAAAAATATCCTATAAATGGGGGTCCAGGGACCATGCTCTCAGGGGGCAGCGAGGCCAATTGGCATAACTATCCAATTGTTAAAAGAGTCTTCCATACTCCATATCGGTGAGTGGCATCTGGGGTCTTAAAAGCCAGCAAGCTGCCATCTGAGGTACGCCAAATGGTCCCAGCTCAGCCAGAACTGATGATCACCAAGGGCAACAAAGACGAGGGAAAAAGAACCCAGAAAACAGAAGGGCCCATGTGAATGGGTGACGGTATCAACATGTGACCAGAAGAACCAGATGGTGCCTGGCCACCACCAATAACAGCCATGATGGGGCACACAATGTTGACTTCAGAGGTAACATGAGAAAAAGAGGGGTGCACCTCAAGAACTCCACTAAAAAACCACAATTGATGGTCCAAAGGCCTAGGAGTTTTGGGAGCACAGCTCCTAGACCTGATGCTGACCCTGATTATAAACCATTACTGAGGTCAACTCTTTGGACAGCAATGGATTGGACTCAGGGACACAAAGTGACCATATGGCATGTGCACTTTATGGTTCTATGCATCTATAGGGTGCTGTCCTACTAGCCTCTTACTGGAAAGGAAAGGAGAGGATGGAAAGGAGGGAAGATAAGATTGTTAAGAGAATATGACATGTACAGAATGGAAGGGAGGAGTGTGCTATCACTCGGCAAGGAGAGCCAAAGGAGCTGCAGATAGGTAGGCATGGAAATTTAACTTGGATTGTATACTTTCACTCAATCACAATTAAAAAACAAACAAACAAACAAAATGCCAGATGGAGTTTCCAAGGAGCACCTGGTAGATTTGAACTGTCAACTTTTTGATTAGAAGCCATAGTACTTAACCACTATACCACCTGAGTTTCCATAGACTTAAGGTACCTGCAAATACCTATATGATCTTTCCATTGAAAAACAAGGTCTATGTCCCCATATGAATCAGATTGAATCTGTATATATGACTGCTTTGATCAATACAATACCATTAAAAAAGTAATAATACAATACAGTGCAGTGGTGCTATGCATCAATTGATTAGAAGCTTCTACTTCCTGGTTTTTGGAACACTCCCTCTGTGAACCCAGCCACCATGCTGGGAGGAAACCCAAGGATTTCATGGAAAAATTCACATGGAGAGAAAATGAAGCTTTCAGTTAATAGCCCTAGTTCAGCAGTTGGTTATCACGCAGCACCATCTTTTCACTCATACGAGCAATGTATCTTGGAAGTGCATCCCTTAGTCCCAGTTAAGCTGCCCAGCTGACTGCATGGAGCAGAAAGAAGACACCCTCATAAAACTCTCTCAAAACTGCAAATTTAGGAGAAAAATTGTTTATTATAAACTATTTGGGGGACATAATTGTTGCTACACTTTCACATGTTCTTCCATGGTCTATTGTACTTTGTAGTCACTTATTTAAAATTAAGAGATGTACATTAGTCACCTATTGTAAGCTGATTACTGTGTGAAGGACAGAGATAAAAGTGGAAGGGGCAAATAACTGGATATGACAAGTATTCCTCTGGCATTACTGACAGTCTATTAGAAGAGACGAGATATGAGTAGAGCTCAATAAGAGCGTAAGTGTGATCTTACTTTCTGTGATTTTTAATGAATTAAAATCTGACAATATTTCCTGAATCAGGTGAAAATGGAGGGAAATTGTGATGAAGATAAGATTACACATTGGACAAAGGAATTGATAGTCTTTTCAGTTGAGGACTAGCTTGGTTTCTAGATCAGCACTAGACCAATCACCATGAGGATTCTACAAGTCATAAGCAGATGGGTTTGAAGCCCAGGGAAGCAACTTTATGTTTACTTTTTACAGCTCTTCTTTGTCACTTTGGCTGTAGAATGATGATATAAGACCAATGTGGTCATTTTTCTATCACTGGAAAGCATTTTTCTGTAGAAGAATTACTCTTCCAGTTATTGATAGGAGTCTTTCAAAAGAAAAATTTCAAATTTTCCATGTTTGTACTAATGAGAAATGAAACTAAGAAGCCCCAAATACCAAGAATGGAACAAGAAATGAAAACCACAAAATAAGATGGATAAAAATTTTAAGTTACCTTAGTGTCAGATTGCTGTCAAAATTATTCCATGCACTAGTATGGAACACCAAATACAGTGGCATTTTATGAAAGTTGATTAAAATGTTAAATAGAAAATCTATTCCTGAAGCTTCCTGTTAATTACCCCTTTTTCCTTCAGTTTAGAATCTAAATTATTTCTCTAATATTTATGTACAATGTTCTCAAAACATTTGACTCCTAAATGACTGCACAGTAGCTCTTCCTAATTTTTCAAAACAAATGTGACATCATAAAAAAAAGCACTTTCAATGGAGTTTTTTGGTAAACATTGAGTTCAGAAAGTTATTGACTGCATAAAGAGACAAATAGTAGGCCTGGCCAGTGGTATACTTTTGGATAGTCACCTTAATCACTGCGGACCTCGTATTACCTACAGACAATTGAAAACGTATTGAAAGCTATATATCAAATACCTTCAGTTGTCTTATGTACACATACCTACCGTCATCTAGTTAATTCCGACTCTCAGTGATCCTACAGGACAGATTAGAATGGCTCTGTAGAATTTTGTGGAGTATCTGGTAGACTAGAGCTGCTGACCTTTCTGCTACCAGCTGTTACAATTAACCACTATACCACCAGAGTTTCCTATGTACATCCAGAGAGGAAATTTTATAAAAAGAGTAAAATAAGATTTGTTTACAGTATATGGACTATATAAACCCATCCATGGTCTCAGACTATGAGGATCCTCATTCCTGGAAAAGCACATCTAAACAATTAAAGCCAGTTTTTGCCATCTTATCCATTATTTTACTTTTAATACTAGTATTTTCTTAGTTCTAACTGAAACCCAGAAACTGAAGAAATGAAATGTGCCAATTACTTTTTTTAAAATTGTGAATAAGTGAAAGTGTACAATCCCAATCAATTTTGTATGCCCACCTATTTGCAATTCCTTCTGCTCTCCTTCCACAGCCACAGCACACCCCTCCTTCTCATTCTATATTTGTGGTATCCTCTTAACAAGTTCCTGTCCCTTCCTCTCCACCCCCTCTTTCCCATCTGGAAAGAGACAAATAGGACAGCCTCCTATAATAACCAGTCCATTTGTCTCAGAAGAGTTGACCTCAGTAGAGTTTTCTGGTCAGGGGCAGCAGCAGGTCTAAGGTCCATTCCCCCACGGGATCCTGCAGGTTGTGGGCCATCAGCTGTGGTCTTTTAGTGGAGTTCTTGAGCTACACTGCCACAGGAACTCTGTACTGTATGCCTCATCGTGGCTCTCCTTGGTGGTGACCAGGCACTATCTGGTTCTCCTGGTCTCATGTCGATACAGTCTTTCATTCACATGGGTCCTTCTGTCTCCTGAATTCTTTTTTCCTCATATCTTTGTGTTCTCGGTGATCACTTGGTCTGGATCAGTTGGGACAATTTGGTATACCTCAGATGTCAGTTTGCGATCTTTTAAAACCCCAGACACCACTCACCAGTATGGAGTGTAGAAGACTCTCTTAGCAATAGGCTATCTATGCTACCTGGCCTTGATGTCCGCCATAAGCATGGTCAGCAAACTTCCACCGCTGCTTTCTATCCTAGCAGTACTGGGTACAGATTAGGGGAGCTTTTATTTTATAGTGAAGTCCATTTAAGCTGATCTACTTTCTACCACGTACTGTCACTGCTTTCAACTAACCGAATTTCAATCAGCTATCTAAACTATAATCAACCCTTTCCCTTCCTCGTGATCCTTCTGGCCATCAAAGAGTTTTTTCTTTTTTACATAAGTTTATTTTTAAGTCCTTAGAGCACAGATCTCATACAATATTTGTCCTTTTTGCTGATGACTAATTTCAGCCAGCATAATGCCTTCCAACTGAAACCACATTATGAGATGCTTACTAAAATCGTTATTGTTGTTTATCATTGCATAGTGTTCCACTGAGTATATGTAGCCTAATTCATTTATTCATTCATCTGTTGTTGGGTATCTGGGTTGATTCTATTTGCTATTGTAGAATGTGCTGCAATAAACAGTCATGTGCATGTATCTGTGTGACAGGCTATATATTCTGAACAGTAAGGTTACTGAATCAAATGGTGTATCTATTTCCTGTCTAAGGAAGTGCCAAATTGCCTTCCATAAAGATTGTACCATTTTGCAATCCCACTCTCCATAGCCTCTCTAGCATTTGTTGTTTTGTGTTTTTTGGATCATGGCCACCTTTTTGGGGTGAGATGACATCTCATGGTGGTTTTGATTTGGATTTCTCTAATAGCTAATGATCACCAGCATTTCCTCATGTATCTTTCGGCTGCCTAGATGTCCTCATTGTTGAAATGTCTGTCCACCTACTTTGCCCATCACTTAATTGGATTATTTACCTTTTTCCTGCTGATATTTTGCAGTACCCTGTAGATTATGGAGATCAAATGCCAATCCATCATGTAGTTCCCAAATATTTTTTCCCATTCTGTAGGTGATCTTTAAACTCTTTTCATGAAGACTTTGGATGAGCAAAAGTGTTTGACTTTAGTAGTTTCCATTTATCTATTTTCTCTTCTGTTGCTCATGCTATGTTTCTCAGATTTTGAGGTCTAAGCCATGTATTAGAACTTCCATTGTTGCCCCTATTTTTTATTGCATGATCTTTATTGTTTCAGGTTTGATACTCAGGTCTTTAATCCATTTGAGTTACTTTTGGCATAAGGTGTGAGATATGGGTCTTGTTTCAGTTTTTTGCAGATGGGTATCTGATTCTGCAAACACCATTTGTCAAAGAGACTGTTTCTACCCCAGTTTACAATCTTAGAGCCTTTGTTCAGTATCAACTGTTCTTAAGATGATGGTGGTATTTCTGAGGTCTCAATTCTGGTCTGTTGGGCTATAAGCCTCATTTTGTACCAGTACCAGGCTGCTTTGATTACTGTGGCAGTGTAATAGCTTCTAAGGTCAGGCAGTGTGAGGCCTCCAACTATGTTCCTCTTCTTCAGCAGTGCTTACTTATCCAGGGTTTCTTCCTTTTTCAAAAAAAGTTGGTGATTTGTTTCTCTGTCTCATGGAAAAATGTGAATAAAATGTGAATAAAAATGTAAATCACTCAAAGTGATTTACATATACAATTGAATTTGCATTGGGATTCCATTATATATGTAAATCACTTTGAGTAAACTAGGCATTTTCACAATGCTAAGTCTTCCTATCGGTTCTGAACAAAAAGTGAAGTGTGCTGTCATGTAAGTGGAGAGGGAGGAAGCCAGATTAAAACTGTGGTGAAAGTTCTGGGTGTTACATGGCAACATGATCTAGACTGTAAAATTGTTCTTAATTCACAGTATAAATAAAATAAATAAATAAAAATTTTAAAAAGCACTTGATGCTTCTATGCATCTATAGGATATCATCCTGCTGACGTCTGGCTGGAGGAAGGGTAGTGGGTGGAGAGGAGGTGATAGAAGACTGTTGGGAGGATGAGACATGTATGGAGCAGAGAGGAATAGTGTGCTGTCACCGGGCAGGGAGAGCAGTGGAAGCTGCATATAGGTGGGCATGTAAATTTATACAGTAATGTACATTTTCACTCAGTCATAATAAAAAATAAAAAAGTCTTTGCATCCATGAACAGGATAGGTTTCTCCTCTTACATAACTCTTGTTTGATTTCTTGCAGTAATGTCTTGTAATTCTGTATAGGTCTCTTATTTCTCTGGTTAGATTTATTCCTAGATATTTTATCTTCTTGGGGCTATACTAAATGGTACTGATTCAGTGATTTCTTCTTCAATGATCTCTTTGTTGGTGTAAAGGAATTCTACTGATTTACTTATGTTTTATCTTGTATCCTGGTACTTTGCTGAACTCTTCTATTAGCCCCAGTAGTTTACTTATGGATTCTATAGGACTCTGCATATACAATCATATCATCTGCAAATAGGAAGATATTTTTACTTCTTCATTGCTGATGTGAGAATCCTTTATTTCTTTGTCTTTTCTGATTGCTCTGGCTAGAACCTCTAATACAATGTTGAATAGAAGTGGTGAAAGTGGGCATCTTTCTCTAGTTCCTGTTCTCAAGGAGAGTTCTTTCAGTCTCCGTTCAGGATGATGTAGGCGTTTGACTTTGCATAGATGCCACTTATTGCACTGAGGAATTTCCCCCCTGCTATTTTGCTGAGAATTTTTAACATGAATAGGTGTTGGACTTTGTCAAATGCCTTTTCTGCATCAATTGACAAAATCAGGTAATTCTTATTTTTTGTGCTATTTATGTGGTTGTTGCTATCAGTTGTTGTTCTGAAGTTGAACCAGCCTTGCATCCCTGGTATGAATTCAACTTGTTCATGATGAATTATTTTTTTTTGATATGTTGATAAATTCTCTTGGCTGGAAGTTTACTGAAGATTTTTGCATCTAGTTACATGAGTGATATTAATCTTTCCCTGGCTTTGGTATCAGGGTTATGCTGGTTTCATAGAAGGAATTTGAGAGTATCCTATCTTTTTCTATGCTGTGAAATAGCTTCAGTAGTATTGGAGTTAACTTCTCTCTAAATGTTTGGTAGAATTCTGTGGTGAAACCATCTGGGCCAGGCCTTATTTTGGTTGGTAGTTTTTGATGACTTTTTCAGTCTCTTCCTTTGTGATGGGTTTATTAAGTTGTTCTACTTCTTCTTGCAATAATTTGGGTAGGTGATATGAATCTAGAAATTTGTACATTTCCTCTAGGTTTTCATATCAGTTTGAGCACAGTCTTTCATAATATTCTGTTATGATATTTTTTATATTGGTTGTGTCTGTTATTACATGCCCTATCTCATTCCTTATTCAGTTTATTTATTTCCTTTCCTGTTTTTCTTTTGTAAGTTATCCAATGGTCTGTCAATTTTGATGATGTATTCAAACAGCAAGCTTTTAGTTTTGTTAGTTTTTTTCAATTGCTCTTCTATTCTCTAATTCATTTAGTTCTGCTTTAATCTTTGTTATCTGTTTTATTCTGGTGCATGAGGTGTTTCTTTGTTGCTCTTTTTCCACTTGTTCAGGCTGTAGAGTTAATTCTTTTGTTTGGGTCTTTTATTCATTCTGGATGTGTGCATTTATAGAGATAAATTGATCTGTCAGCACCGATTTTCTCATAGGTTCTGTTAGGATGTGTTTTTATTCTTATTTGATTTCCTAAATTTATTTTGTCCTTGATTTCCTATATAACCCTTGAGTTGTTGAGCAAAGTGTTGTTCTGTTTCCATGAGTTCAAACTTCTACCTGTTTTTCTGCTATTGATTTCAACTGCTATGGTTTTATGGTCTGAGAAATGTTTTTCTGTAATTCAATGGTTTGGATTTTATGAAGACTTGCTTTATGTCTCAACACATGGTCTATTCTGGAAAATGTTCCATGTGACATTTATAGATGTTAGTGAGATCTAACTGGTTATTTGTAACAATAAGATCTGTATCTTTACTGTTGCAATAAGATTTCTATCTTTACTGAGCTTTTTTCTAGATGATCTGTCCATTACTGAAAGTGGAATGTTGAAGTTTCCAATTATTATTGTGGAGTAATTTATCTCATTTTTCAATGTAGTCAGTGTTTGTCTGATGTATTTAGATGCTCTGCTATTGGGTGCATAAATAGTTTATATTGTTATGTCCTGCTTATGTATTGAATTTTTTGAGCAGTAAATAGCAACCATCCTTGTCCACAACAGTGGATTTTACATTAAAATCTGTTTTATCTGGTACTTGTGTTGCCACTCCTGCTCTTCTTTGTATGTTGATAGCTTAGTATGTATTTTTCTATCCTGTGATTTTCATTTTGTTCATGTCTTTGAGTCTAAGGAGTGTTTCTTGTAAGCAACATATAGATGGATCATGTCTTTCAATCCAGGATGTCACTCACTGTCTCTTTATTGGTGCATTCAGTCTGTTTACATTCAGTGTAATTATTGATAGATATGTATTTAGTGCTGTCATTTTGATGCCTTTGGTTTCTATTGTTGATTTTTTCTGTGTTCCTCTTAATATTCTGTTCTGGGTCATTCTTTATGGGTTGACTTTTCATCTTTTTCAGTGCTGGTTTTGTGTTTGTTGAGACTCCTGTTATTTCGTTTCCTGTTTTGATATGTTGTGTTGTGATTTTGCTTTGCAGCTACCCCTACAGTCCCATTTACGATTCTAAGTTTAAACCAGACTTTAACTTCTGCATATCTTTTTAATTTCCTCTCTATCTAAAAGGTTGTACCTAGTGTAATATATCCATGTTTTTAGTGTGATGATATCATAGTTTCAGTGTTAATATCACACATTTGGTGTTTTTGTTTTTCTAAGCAAAGAACTTCTTGCAGTATTTTTTACAGTTTTGGGCTTCTTTTTTACAGTCTCTAAGTTTCTGTTTATCTGTGAATGTCTTAATTTCATCTTCATCTCTGAGACACAACTCAGGATATATAATTCTTAGTTGGAAGTTTCTGTCATTCAAGCTTTGAATATGTCATCTCACTGTCTTGTCAACATCATTTCTGTTGAGAAGTCAGACAAAATCTTACAGGACATACCTTTGTTGTCAACTTTGCTTTAAGCTTCGCTACCATTAAGAGCCTCCCTTTTTGATTCATGTCATTAATCTTGATTATAATATGTCTTGGTCTCTTTATTTGGGGGTTTAGGTTTTGCAGTATTTGATAAGCATCTTGGATATTTACATTCTCTTCTTTCACAATCTCAGGGAAGTTTTCAACTCTTCAACAACACTCTGTGTCTTCAATTAGGTCTCTTTGTTCAGAAACTCCCATTATTCGTAAATTAGTCCTCTTAATAGAGTCCCACATGTTTCTTAATCTTTCTTAATGGAGTCCCACATGTTTCTTTTCACTGATTTCTCCTTCTAAATATTGGTGTCAGTTGCTGTATCCTCAAGCTCACTAATGCTGGCTTCTATCTCCTCAATTCTGCTCTTCTGGCTGTAAGCTGAATTGTCTAATTCTGTAATTTTATTATTGATCTGCTGGATTTCAGATTGTCAATGTACCATCAGTTGAAATAGGTTACTTAATTTTTTATTTTGTTCTGTTGTATTTTGTACATCATTCTTTTGTACTTGACTTCCAATAACTTCATGAAGACTTCTTCATCTGAGAAGTTTTTTGATTCATCACCTTGGGAGCTTTCTGGAGCCATGATGGACTCCTTCTTTGAATGGTTAGGTATTGACTGTTGTCTTCGTGTCATCAAGAAGCTGTTGAGTTTCTCTGATGTTACCTCAACAGGCATAGTTCTAAAAGTGGAGTAAGACACCACTAGATTTGATCACCAGCCACTCCTATATACTTTCCTCACTTAAAACTATGCAGTATTTCCTTGTTCTGTTCACATGACTGCATCTTGATCCATATATAGATTCCTCATGAGCACAATACAGTTTTCTAGCATCAATATTCTTCACAATGTTATACATAATATGTTATGGTCCACACATCGAATGCCTTTGTATGTCAATAAAACACAGGTAAACATCTGTCTGATATTCTTTGCTTTCAGCCAAGATCCACTTGACATCAACAGTAATACACCTGGTTCCACTTCCTCTTATGAATCTAGCTTGAATTTACGGCATTTCCTTGTCAATATAGTGTTGTGAACATTTCTGAGTAATCTTGAGTAAAATTTTACTTGCGTGTGATATTGTTGCATAATTTCCACATTCAGTTGGATCACTCTCTTGGGAGCTGGCATAAATAAGGATCTTTTCCAGTCAGTTCGCCATGTAGCTGTCCTCTAAATTTCTTGGCATAGGTGAGTGAGCACTTCCAGAGCTGCATCTGCTTGTTGAAACATTTCCTTTAATGTTCCATTAATTCTTGGAGACTTGTTTTTCACTGATCCTCTCAATGTAGCTTTGACTCTTCAGTACCACTGGTTCCTGATCATATGCTACATCTTGAAATTGTTGAGCATCAACAGTTTCTTTCTGGTATAATGACTGTGTATTTCTTCTACTTTCTGAGTCATTTAATATTTTCGCTGAAGACTCCATCACTATTGCAACTCAAGAATTGAAGATTTTGTGCAGTTCTTTCACCTTGAAAAATGCAGAATGTTTTCCTACCTTTTGGTTTTCTATTTCCAGCTCTTCACACATGTCATATAATACTTTGTCTTCTCAAGCAAACCTTTAAAAATCTTCTGTTTAGTTTTTTTACTGTCATTCCTTCATTTTGCTTTAGCTACTTGATGTTCAAGAGTAAGTTTCAGAGTCTCATATGACTTACAATCTTGTCTTTTTTTCTGTCCTGTCTTCTTAATGGCCTCTTTCTTTCTTCATGGATACTGTTTCTGATATTATTCCACAACTCCTCTGGTCTTCAGTCATTAATGTTCAATGTATCAAATCTGTTATTGAGATGGTCTGTAAGCTCAGGTAGGATATACTCAAGGTTGTACTTTGGCTCTCATGGACTTATTCCAGTTTTCTTCAGTTTCAATTTGAAGTTGCATATGAGCAATTGATGGTCTATGCCACAGTTAGCACCTGGTCTTGTTCTGATTGCTGATATAGAGTTTTTCTGTTCTCTTCCTATAGATATAGTTGATTTGATTCTTGTGTATTCCATCTGATGAGGTAGGTCCATGTATATAGCCATCATTTATGTTGGAGGAAAAAGATATTTGCAATGAAGTTGTTGGTCTTGCAGAAGTCTATCAAGTGATCTTCAGCATCATTTCTATCATCAAGCCCATGTTTTTCAACTACCAGACTTTCTTCTTTGTTTCCAACTTTTGCATTCCAATCACCAGTACTTACTGATAAATCCTGATTGCATGTTCAATCAATGTCAGACTACAGAAGCTGGTAAAAATCTTCAGTTTCTTCATCTTTGTCCTTAATGATTGGTACATAAATTTGAATAATATTTTTAATAACTGGCCTTCCTTATAGGTGTACTGATATGATCCTATAACTGACAGTGTTGTACTTCAGGACATAGCTTGAAATGTTCTTTTTGAAGATGAATGAAATACCATTTGTCTTCAAGTTGTCATTCCTGACATAGCAAATCATATGATTGTCTGATTCAAAATAGCCAATACTGGCACATTGCATCTCACTAATGTTTAGGATATTGTTGTTTATGTGTTCCATTTCATTTCTGATGACTTCCAATTTTCCTGGATTCATACTACCTATATTCCACATTCTGATTATTAAGGTACACTTGCAGCTGTTTCTTCTCATTTTGAGTCAAGTCACATCAACAAATGAAGTTCCCAAAAGCTGTACTCTATCCATATCATTAATGTCAGCTCTACTTTGAGGAGTCAGCTTTTCCCCAGTCATCTTTTCAGTGCCTTCCAACCTGGGCTGCTCATTTTCTGGCTCTATATCTGACAGTGTTCTGCTGCTGTTCATAAGGTTTTCAGTGAGTCCTTCTTTTCACAAGTAGACTAGTCCATCTTTGTCTGGAAGCTAGCTGAAACCTGTCTGCCGTAGATGAAACTTCTGGTATCTGAATATCAGTGGCACAGCTTTCAGCATCACAGCAACACCCAAGCCACTGCAAATAGAAAAACTGACAAATGAGTGGGTCATAGGCAAACACAAAACTTCATGTTTCCTCTTATATGGTCTAGGAAAACTTGTTGTGTAAAAAATGTGAACATTCGAGATTTTGTGAGTAACAATTAAGTGTAAGGATACTATGCTGTTCTTATAGCTGTGGTTGAGTTGGCTTTGACTCATGGTGACTCCATGTGTAACAGAATGAATTATCACTCCATCATCAGCCATCTTCATGGTCAGCTACACACTAATATAAAAGCAAAAACCAAAAAAACGTTCCACCTTGCACTAGTCTTTTTGCCTAGAGTGGGAAATCCTGAAAGATGGTATCCTTTTTACCTAACTGCCAGTTTGTTGTTGCTGTTGTTGTTAGTTGTTGTCCAGTCATTTCCATTTCTTAGTGACTCAACAGAATGAAATGCTGCCTGTTCCTGCACCCTCTTCACAGTGGTTGCCATGTTGCAGCCCACTGTTCCAGCCACTGTGACAGTTCATCTGATGGAGTCAACCATCTTTTTGCTGACTCTTTACTTAACAGTGCATGATGTCCTTCTGTACTTCTGAGACATGAAAAACAAGAGCAACTACACAGATGGAGTTTCTAAAGAGTGTGCTATGAGTCGGATATGACTCAATGGCAGTACCTTTTTTTTTTAACCCAAATGGAAGGAGCGAGACAATCTGGTTGGACTGGGAGAATGTCAGGTAGTTATGTGGGTTGATCTTCTTTTAATTGTTGCAAATTGTTGTAATATGAAACTTGCCATTTTAACCATATAATTCAGTGACATTAGTTATATTCACAATGTTGTACAAACAACACCAGGAAGCATAGTGTCTGTGTACCATCCTTTTAGTAGAGCTCAGTGTGATATCTCATAGTCCATAGGTTCTCAGACTTTAGTATGCATCATAATCATTCAGAGGATTTATTGAACACAAATTGATGATCCTCACTCCCAGAAATTCTGTCTCTGTAGATTGGAGTGGGGCTTGAAAACCTGCATTTCTAATAAATTCCTAGTACACACTGAAAATGCTGGTTTGAATTTAACACTTTGAGAATGATGGCCATAATAAATGCCTGTTGAATGATTTTGGTTGAGCCAACACATATTGGTTCTGGATGCTATTCTTGGACATGTCTTCAATAACTCTGAAAATGTTATGAAGATATTTGAAAAATACTAGCCTATTTGGTGTAGGTCAGTGGTATTCAAAGACTATCTCAGATGTTTTCCATTTTTTAATAATTTATTTTTATTACATTTTACTGAACTATTAGTCTGTTATTAAATGAAAAAATAAGACTGGTCCTCCACTGCAGATGATTTTATTTAGAAAGCATTGATGAAGAGGCTGTATGTTCTTCATAGGACATGAAATCAGTCCTACATTTCAGTCCTTCAGTGGGATGGCCTACCGTGAAGAAAATATGTGCGTTGATTTCCTTTCATTGGCTTATCTGGTCGCTATACAGGTGTATTTTTTTTTTTTTAATTTTCTGTTTGTCACAGACTGACTTCAGTAATCAGTTTTCATGCTTCTCTAATTGGTTTGATATTTTCCATGGTTTGCATCTCATTCTTCATATTAAAGAGTCCTTTTAGGAAGTCAAGATGGCATACTAGACAAACATCTCCTTCATTCTTTCTGAAAACTAAGGCCTGAACTGATAACTTAATGGAGCTTTCTGGACACCCAGTGAGCCTTAGGACATGACACAGGGCTGTCAGTTTGGCCTACTTGTGACTAAACTGAAAACTTCTTCTCTCAGTGAGCACCACTTCTGCCAACTAACCACTTGCAGACTGATGGTACTGGAACTTTTAGCTTGTTTTTATTTTTGTTGGTTGGTAGGTGGGGGATGGGTATGATTCAGCAGCTACACTAAGCCATAGTACTGAAGTGAACAGCATGTACTACAGTGGAGAGACGGTGTGTGGAATTGCCAAATTTTGAGAGCCTGGCTTCATACTGAGGGTACAACAGTCCCTCCACCATCTCTTTTTAGAGCTCCACCATGGAGTCAGCTATCTCACAGTGGAAAGGTTAGCTTGAATGGGATGGCATCTTGTGCAGCTGGGAGGTGGAGTTACCCAAATGGAGGCCACAGTACGGGTAACTCCTAGGCTAGGAGGCATTGCCAGTTTGGAGAGTGCTTTTCCAGCAGAAAGGTTGTGTTTATCTCAGTGTTGCCTTATGGGTAGTGCCTGGCAGGCAATGGAAGCAGCACAGAAGCCACAGCTGAAGAGTTGTCTCCATTGTCAGTCAGAGAGGCCTGCCACACCTGATGGCCAGACTGATTTTGAAAGCTGTCAAATATCTTTTAGTGTTTTAAAATAAGACTGCCTGGAGAAATAACTGCCATGCAGTCCAATGGCATCTCTTTCAGCCTTTACTGAACCATATCATAGAGTTTGTTGACAGCTCCCCAGTGACTTCATAAGTAGGGTGGTCTCCTTCCCAGTCAGGAGGTGGAGGCTGCCATCCCAGAGAGTTCACAAGGGCCAGTCACTAGAGAACATAGAAATGGCTGGTGATCAACTCCCTTCTCAGAACTATGCCTCAGCTCCTGTACAGCCTCTAGATGTCCTGAAAGCATCAAACCTTTGCCAAGCATGTAAAGAAAGAACCCGCCATGGCTCAAGAAAACTCCCAAAATAAAGAATCAAAAACCATCCCAGATGAAGAAGCCTTTCTGAAACTATCAGAGGCTGAGTAGAAAAGAATTCTAAAGAGAGCTCTTCTAGACATTAACAAAATACAACAGCCAAGCCAAGCCAGAAAGATTAAAAATTAAGCAAGCTATTTGAACAGATAGAACATCAAAATTCTGAAATCTGACAGATCATTAACAAAATTACAGAATTCCATTCAAAGCCAAAAGAGCAGAATTGACAAATCAGAAGTCAGACTTAGTGATCTTGAAGATAGAGCAACTGACACCAGCATTTATGAGGAGAAATCAGAGAAAATAAATAAGAAAAACACAGAAGCATTAAGAAACATGTGGGATTCTATCAAAAGGAATAATCTGTAATTAATTGGAGTTCCTGAATACGTACATATAGCTTAAAACACAGAGAGTATTGTTGTTGAGTTGCTAACAGAAAAGTTCCCTGAAATTAACCAAGCAAGCCAAGTGCCATCAATTCAGATCTGACTCATGGTGACCCTGAAATTAGGAAACATGAAAACATAGATATCCAAGACTGAATAGAATGCCACAAAAACTAGACCCCAAAAGAAAGACACCAAGACATATTAAAATCAAGCTTAATAAAATGAAACACAGGCAGAAAATTTTAAAGGCAACAAGTCAAAGAAAAGCTAAGAATCAGAGGGAAGCCCTGTAGCCTTTCGTCTGACTTCTCCGCAGAAATGATGTTGGCATAGAGGCAGTGGGATGACACATTCAAAGCCTGAAAGGAGAATTTATTACTTCCAACCAAGAATTATACATCCTGAAAATTCCTCAATGTAATAAGGGGCATGTATGCAAAGCCTACAACCTATATCAACCTGAATGGAGACAGACTGAAAGAATTCCTCTTGAGAACAGGAATTAGACAAGGATGCCCACTTTCACCACTTCTGTTAAGCATTGTACTAGAAGTTCTGGCAGAGCAATTAGACAAGCAAAGAAATAAAGAACATCCACACAGGGAAAGGAATTAAAGTCTTCCCATTTGCAAATGATATGATTCTATACACAGAGAATCCTAAAGAATCATAAGTAAACTACTGAAACAAATAGAAGAGTTCAGCATAGTATTAGGATATAGGATAAACATAAGCATATCAGTAGGACTCAAATATACCAACAAAGAGATCATTAAAGAAGAAATAAATACAATTTACTACAGCCACCAAGAAGATAAAATACTTAGGAATAGATTTAAATAGGGAAATAAGAGACCTACACAAAGACAGCTACAATACCTTGCTGCAAGAAACTAAGGGAGATTTACATAAATGGGAAAAGCTGCCCTGTTTAGGGATAGGAAGACTTAACATTGTGAAAAAGTCTATTTTACACAAAGTGATCTACACAATGCAATCCCAATACAAATTCCAGTGACATTTTTGATGAGATGGAAAAACAAATCATCAACTTTGTTTAGAAAAGGAAGAAATCCCAAAGCACTACTGAAGAAGAACACAGTGGAAAGTCTCTCACTGCCTGGTTTTAGAACCTATTACACTGCCACAGTAGCCAAAACGGCCCAGTAGTGGCACAAAAAGAGACATATAGACCAATGGAACACAGTTGAGACCCCAGAGATGCCACTATTCTCTTGATATTTCACAGAGGCCTTAAGACTATAAATTGGGGTATAAACAGTCTCTTTAACAAATGGTGCTGGCAAAATTCAATATCCATCAATAAAAATTTAAACAAGACCCATACTTCACATTTTACACAAAAGCCAACGCAAATTGGATAAAAGACTTAAATATCAAACCTAAAATGATATTATTCAAGAAAAAATAGGATCAACAATGGAAGTTATAATACACAGCTTAAATAGACTTCAAAATCTGACAAAGCAAGCAAAGTCAACAGAAGAGAACATAAATAAATGGGAACTAAGAATCGAACACTTTTGTTCATCCAAAGGCTTTATCTAAAGAATTAAAAACCATCTACAAAAAGGGAAAAAATATTTGGCAACTATATGTCAGATCAACATCTAATCTCCATAATCTACAAGGTACAGCAAAATATCAACAGCCAAGCCAAGTGCCATCGAGTCAACAAGGAAAGGGTAAATAATCCAATTAAGTGTTGGGCAAAGGAGATGGACAGGCACTTCACTAAAGAGGATATCCAGGCAGCCAAAGGACAAGTGAGGAAATTCTCATGAACATTAGTTAATAAAGAAATCCAAATCAAAACTACAATGAGATACCATCCCACCCCAACAAGGCTCCCCATGATCCAAAAAACACAAAACAGCAAACATTGGAGAGGCTGTGGAGAAATTGAAACTCTCCCACACTGCTGGTGGTATTGCAGAATGGTACAATTTCTTGGTAAAGCAATGTAGCACGTCCTTAAAAAGCTGGAAATAGATATATCATTTGACCCAATAATCCCACTGCTCAGAGTAAATCTTACAGAATTAAGGGCAGTCACACAAACAGATACATGCATAAGAATGTTAAGGAGAGTGGGTGGAGAGGAGGGGAAAGGAGACTGTTGGGAGGATGAGACATATGGAGCAGAGAGGAATAGTGTGCTGTCACCGGGTAGGGAGAGTGGTGGCAGCACATAGGTGGGCATGTAAATTTATATGGGAATGTACATTTTCACTCAGTCATAAAAAAAAAAAGAACGTTTATTGCATCCCAGTCCACAATAGCAGAAAGATAGAATCAACCCAGACGTCCAACAACAGATGAACTGATAAACTATGGTATATATCCTCAGTGAAACACTATGCAATGATATAGAACAATGATGATGTCAGGAAGCATCTCATAACCTGGTTTCCACTGGTAGACATTATGCTGAGTGAAATTAGTCAGTGGCACAAAGACAAATATTGTATGAGACCCCTACAATAAGGACTTAAAATAGACTCTTGTACAGAAGAAAAGATTCTTTGATGGGTGCAAGGGAGGGAAGAGAGGGAGGGAGGGAGAGCACTGGCTATAGATTATACAGTTGATAGAAATTTGGTTGAGTGAAAACAGTGACAGCACACTTTAAGAAGATCAACTTAAATAGACTTCAACATAAACTGAAAACTCTTCTAATCTTAACCCAATATTGCCAGGATACAGCAGCAGGGACAAGGGTCTCGGGACCATTTTCTCTGAGGAAATCAAGGCCAATTGACAAAACTAGCCTACTGCTAAGAGAGAATTCTGCACCCCATATTGGTGAGTGATGTCTGGGGTCTTAAAAGCTAGCAAGCTGCCGTCTCAGGTACACCAAATGGTCCCAACTCAGCTGAAATAGATGATCACCAAGGACAGCAAAGACATGAGGGAAAAAGAGCCCAAAAGACAGAAGGACCCATGTGAATGCATGACTATTATCAACATGAGATCAACAGAACCAGATAGTACCCAGACACACCAGTGACAGCTGTGATGAGGTGCAAAATGTCGAGTTCCAGCAGCGACATGAGAAAAAGAGGAGTTTACCTCAAGAACTCCACTGAAAGACCACAAATGATGGTTCAAAGGCCTGGGAGTTCCCCTGGAAGTGTGGCCCCTAGACCTGCTGTTGACCTTGATCATAAATCATTATCAAGGTCAATTCTTCAGACAGGAATGGATTGGACTTAGGGATACAATGTGACCATATGGTATGTGTACTTTATGATTCTATGCATGTGTAGGATGCTGTCCTACTGGCCTCTTACTAGAAGAGAGAGGAGAGAGTGGAGAGGAAGGGACATGTACAGAGAATATGACATGTACAGAACAGAAAGGAGAAATGTGCTGTCACCATGCAAGGAGGGCAAGAGAAGCTGCAGATAGGAGGACATGCAAATTTAATTTGGACTGTATACTTTCACTCATAACAATGAAAAATAAAAGAGTCCTTTTGCTTGTTTTGGAAACCGTGGTGCTTAGTGGTTAAGTGCTACATCTGCTAAGCAAAAGTCAGCAGTTCAAATCCACCAAGCACTCCTTGGAAACTCTACTGGACAGTTTTACTTTGACCTATAGGGCTACTATGCATCAGAATCAACTATACAGCACTGGCTTATTTTCAAATGTGTTTTTATACCCCTGCTATCATTTCAGTGGGTTTGTAGTTGCAACATATGTTAAATCCACAAAAACATATTTAATATATTTTTTAAAAATTTATTCCAAACAAAATTAATTAATTGATGCTGTTAGACATGTAATGAAAACCAAATAAGCAAAATGCAAGGCAGCATCTTAATTAACCATTATGCAGCTATGTCATATCACATACACATAAAACAAATTAAGATATAGTAAACTAAATTAGTTTCACTAGCAAAATTAAGAAATCTCTGAGTATTAAAATTTTAATCTGAATTAAAGCACTTAACTCTATTAAGTGATCAGACAAAATTCACAAGAAACCACAAAAATTCAATAAATTAAAAGTAAAGAATATATCAATCACATCTTCAAACTAACACGTAACAAAGAAATCTGTAAAAGTTTTTTAAGTATCAGCAAGGTAATACGTATAATAAGCACATTATTCCTAAACAAAAATTGCTTTATAAATAACTATTGTTAACCTGTTAGAAAAACATGAGAATGGAATAGTGTAATGGAAATTCTCAAAGCTAGACTTACAGAGACACCTGCAGTACCTTAAATATCTTCACTATTTTAATAGTAAGAATAAAAACTTCAAAAAAATCATTGTAAGATTGCAAAATAGCAAAGAAAAACAACAACAGAGGTAGTAGCACTTTAAAAATAAGACAGCATTATTTATTATTTTATACATTTCAATTTAAAAATAAAACTAGTCTGAAAGAGTACAGTTACATCATAGCCTGGGAAAGCGAGTCACATATTAAGTACAAGCTTTGGGTTTTTTGCATCAATATTTTTAAATATTGATAAGCTGTGTTACATAATGAATAGTTTCTAAAAGTGATCATGAAAGACATCTAGAATTGCTGTTTCTGGAGAACCAGGAAGAAAGAAAAGGTCTTGGCAGAAATACGAAAAGCTTCAGTTAGTATAATAGTAACACAATAATGCACTATGTATGGCTCCACATTTTACACATGTTTTCTTTTTTCAGATTCATTTGATTCAAATCAAAACCCTATGAAATAACCCATTGCTGTCAAGTTGATTATGACTCATTGCAAACCTACAGGACAGAGTAGACCTGCTCCATAGAGTTTACAAGGAGCACCTTCTGGATTTGAACTGCTGAACTTTTGGTTAGCAGCTGTAGCACTTAACTGCTATGCAACCAGGATTTCCGAACTATGAAATAGGAAACAAAAATTACATTAATCTCATTTCTGTATTATAAAATTTAGGTTTACAAAACAAAAAGCTGTCTCAATAGCATGACCTAATAAGTGTCTAATCTAAAATCTAGTTATGAAGGGAGTGAAGGTTTTCCCCTCAATATGTCATACTATTAGACGTAAGCCACCTTCTGGTTTGGGGATCTTATTTGAGGCATGATCAATCAAAAAGCATGATCAATGAAGACTGATGAGAAACAAGCCAAACAAAGGATAAAACATTGTAGTTTATAAGACACATTTAAGAACTATGTTAGAGAAATAAGAGGTGAATGAGGAGAGTGATTGATTCAGTACCAGAAACTGATTCTTTATAACTCAGAGAAGAATATATTGTTATCTCCAATTTACATACAACACCACTAAGGCCTCACGATGTCAAACAACTCATCTCTAAGAACTCACAGTTACACAGATGAATAGAACAGATACTCTTACAATTTAAAAAAATAATAATCAATACATATTTTTATTGTTATAGACATGTATGTACACTTTTAAAACACTGAAATCATTAAATCTTCAGAAAAAAGCCAGTCCTGCCTATCATTTTCCTGATAGCCTTCTGGACTTCTTTGTTCCTGAGGCTGTATACCATGGGACTCAATAGCGGGGTGATGATGGTATAGGTCACTGTCACTAGTCTATCTTTGCCTGATGTGTGTTTGGCTGAGGGACTCAAGTAGACAGAGGAAGCACAGCCATAGTGAACGATAACCACAATGAGATGGGAGGCACAAGTGGAGAAGGTTTTCTGCTTGCCTTCTGTTGACTGGATCCTCAGGATAGTTTGGACAATGAAGCTATAGGAGATGCAGATGAACAACAAAGGCACAAGGAGCACAAGGGCCCCACCAATGAAGATAACTAGTTCGTTAACATGGATATCGCCACAGGCAAGGCGAATGACAGGGGAAATATCACAGAAGTAGTGGTCAACTTTGTTGGAGCCACAGAAAGGGAGGCTAAACACAACAGTTGTTCCTACCAGAGATGCCAGGAAGCCACCAATAAAACAAATTATGGCCAGTTGTCCACAGACCTTCCAACTCATAAGAATGGGATAGTGCAAAGGCTGGCAGATGGCAGCATAGCGATCATAACCCATTACACCCAGAATAAAGCAATTGGAGACAGCAAAACCAAGGAAGAAAAACATCTGGGTGGCACAACTCTTGAAGGAGAGTGTTCTCAAAACAGACAGCAAGTTGATGAGCATCTTCGGCAGGATAACCATTGTGTATAATGTCTCAGACACAGAAAGGACACACAGAAAAAAGTACATAGGAGTGTGCAGGTTACAGTCTAGGTGGATGACTGAGATGATGGTGATGTTTCCACTCAGGATGACCAAATATAGGCAAAGAAAAACCACAAAAAGGACAATCTGCAATTCTTCAAGGCTGGAGAAACCCAACAATAGAAACTCAGTGACAAAGGAGGAATTGGACATCGAAAGTTGATCCCACAGAGTAAAGTCAGTGTTATCGGGTGCAACGGCCTTTGGAACTGAAGAACCAGGGAGAGTTACCCCTCTTAAAAAAAGAAGTACCAATCTAGTTTGAAATAGAAATGGTACTGGAGAGAAAAAAAGAATTCTATATTAACAAAACATTGTTCTAAACTGATATGCTATTTTTCTGCAAGTAATTTATCCAATGATTAAGGCAATGAGTACTTATTTAAAGTGCACAGACATTTGTTTACAAAAATCTAATCTTTCAAGTCTCCTCCTTAGAAACTCATGTAGTCTCTACTCAATATACTGGTAGTCTAATTATTAAAGAAAAATAAAACAACTTTTATGTGTGGTATGATTTTAAGAGATTCTTCTTTAACCCAGGTTACTGACAAGAGATTATATTGAATGAGCAATAGCACCAACGCCTGAGGATCCACTTCCACCTTCTTCTAATGTATCCCATATCTGGATCAACATCAGTCTTTGTTTCACGTTCTGATAAATGACACAGATTTCCTTTCATGAGTAATGTAACATATTTCCACACAGTTGTTCATAACATTAATCTGTTTGGGAACTACAACTATTTCCTTAGAACTGGCTTTATGATAAACTCTCATAACATACTAGACCCTGTTTCTCCTTAAAGAAAACATAACTAGAATAATTTAATTTTGCTTCAGCATTCAGTGGTTGTCATTTGAACATATATCCTATGCATGATATACCAGGCTTGGATACTGAACAGACTTTTGTTCCCAGGATATATTCTGGATTCCCAGGTAGATACTTGCCTAAACAAAGATTTAATAAAATTTCCAAATGGAACTAGAATCAATAGATTTACTCCTTGTTTGAAAATATTTGAATTGTTTTATCTATAAACTTTATAAATAAGGAATGCATGGCATGATGTTTGAATAGAACAAAAGCCCCACTAGCATCTCTCCTGACACATCATCTCTTTACCTGTCCATTTCCTCATCTCCTTTCTTTGTTATCTTTTCTCTTATAGGATTATTTCCAGAGTGGAAAGATAACTTCATATCCAAAAAAAGTTAGAGTTCCTGAAAGGAAAGAAAGGCCACCTTACTCAAGGGCTACTGCATGACCATCACCAGCCCCTAGCATTTTCAACCTCAAACTTTTAATCTAAGTGGTAATTAGAACTTGAAAATAAAAAATTCTCTGTGGAAAAATTGAGCTCCATTCAACACAGCCTTGGATGCTGTGTAAAATATTTGAAACGCAAGAGAGATCAAGAACTTGGATGTCAGAGTATTGCAGATTTACAGAAAAGCTTGTGTCAACGAGAAAGGAGAAAGAAAACGAAAGATGAAAAGAATAATTGAATTTTCTAGCAAATGTAGAAGGTAAGTTGATCTATGTTTATCATTTTCTATGACTCTTTGTCACCTATATGGTAAAACTAACTCTTAAGATAAATAATAGGGCACCTGATGCTTTGCCCACATATATACACAATCTCATCCTCCAAGTCTCAGCTGTGTTACTACAAAAAAAAAAAAAATGAGACATTGTTACACAGAAATACTTATATATCCCTATACATGCCTTTGTATTTAAAAGTGAAAGTAAGAGACGGGGATCAGTCTCAGACTCTAACGTCTTTCCTCTTTTCTGCGTTCAGCTCATTGTTAATGTTTTTTAAAGTCATGAATTGGTGAACTTTCTCTTATCTTTCTAGAGATAGGTTTCTGTTCTCTCTTCAGTGCCTCTAAAGCTTGTTTCCTGTGCTTTAATCAAAATACTCTACATGTTATGTCCAAATAAATTTTTCTTTCTATCTTCCCAATAGATTTGTGAACCTCAAGAATGAATACTGTATCTTACTCCATTTTTCCCATCATAACATAATACTTACATAAATAAGATAGAAGTACTTAGAATAAATTAATGAAATAGTCCACTTATGAATTAATAATGATTTGAACTAGTTCACTTTTCCCTGTTCACCACTGTATCTCTCCTAAGTTGAAACACTTTCTATGTTCCCATACATTCTGTGTACTCTATATCATCCTGTTTTGTTCCCTTTAAAATTAATAATGCATTCACCCTATGAAAAATCAGAACTAACTCTGTGGTTCTTCCTTATTGTCTCTTATATTTTCATCCATTTAGCTGTCTTTTCAGTTATTTGATTACATTTTTTATTTTTCACTAAATAGTTATAAAACCAAAATCCATTGTTGTTGAATGAATTTCAATTCATAGTGTTCCTATAGGACAGAGTATAACTGCCTCATAGGATTTCCCAGAAGTGGCTGTTGGATTTGAACTGCTGCCCTTTCATTCTGTGGCTATAGCTCTTAGCTGCTGCACCACCAAGTCATGAGAAAACCCAAGAAGTTTTAAATTTAACATAGAAATAAAATAGTAGATTGATATGCCTTTTCTCTTATTAAGAAAACCAAGGTCCCAGTGTAAGAAAGAATGTTTTCCATTCCTTCAGATCAGAATTCTGGTGCTCAGTGACATGCAGGCACCCTGACTCTCAGATACTTCTGTAAAAGTTTCTATATGAGGTTTACCAAAATTTTCTCCTTTGGCATGATTTTCCAGGGTTACTTTTCCACTTGCCAGGAACTTCCCGGATCTGGACTAGTATAGGAAAAATCCTCTACATTACTCCACAGAACAATATCACGTGTGTATTTTCTCCATGAATAGGTTGGCAATTGCCTCAAGCAGCATCACCAACAGCCTTTCCTTTTTACATTATCTATGGCTTTAGTGCCTTGATTGGTAAATGAGATACTTATCTCCACAGGGAGCCAGTTACCACACTATGCCCAATTTTTGTCCATTATTTCCCCAAATAGTAATTACATTGTAGGAATAAGTTGGCTAAAAAGAAGACCGTTTCTAATACACCATAGGGATTAGTTGGCTTCCTCTTAAATATTCTCTGGGGAGTGATTAGCGAGGTGAAGATTTTTTTGACATTATTTATTTTAAAACACACACATGCATATGTATGAAACATCCTTTGAGTTTCTCTACCTGTTGCTTCTTAATTTTCATTTGTAGGTTGGAGAAGACAGATTTCTTGTTAACCATCCCCATTCTGAAAGATAGAAGAAAGTGATAAAGATGTGAAGAATGGAGGAGAGAATATTGGATTTGCTAGTGACATAAAATCTTTCAGAAAACTAGTAAATACATTTGTCTCTAAAATACAGTTTGAACTTGATAAACATGTGTTCAGTTAATCAATGAATCAATCAATAATGACTGGAAAATGGATAAAAATGTGAAAGTTTCATGGTACTTATAGTTTCAGATTGCGTATTGCTTCATTCTGACAATAGTGCAGGCACTGATAATGCAAATAGGATAAATACTAGAAATTCATGACAACTCTCTGGGGGATTTATGTGATCTACTCATAAGTGGAATCATGCCAAGTCAAGTGCCGTCAAATTCAGACAGTGATGGGGTGGAGTCAAGACTAAACACACATCTTCCTAAATCCCCCTGGAAACCAAGACCTGAATTGAAAACTAAACAGAGCCTTCTGGACACCGAGTGAACCCTAGGACACAGTATAGAGCTGTTAATTTGGACTTCATACCACTGAACAGAAAACTTTCTCTCTTTCACTGACTCCCACTCTTGGTGAGTGCTGGCTTTCATGGGTGGATGGTAACTCTTCATTTTAACTTTTTTAATCTGTCTTGGCTGGTGGGCAGAGCTAGGACATGACTGGCAGCTGGTCTTGGGTGCACTGCTGGTGAGATCAGTGGGTGAAATTGCCACACTCTGAGATCCCAGCTTTGGACTCTGTGCATCTCAGCACTTTTGGCCTCTCTTTCTGCCTCTGCCATTGAGTGGCCAGTGTCATGGAAGGTGGGGAGCTTGTGTGGGACACCATCTTGTTTCACTGGGAGGAAGATGTACCCATATAGGGACCTCAGCTGGAACTAATTACTAGGCTGAGATCTAGTGCCTGCCCAGAGGAGAGTGCTTTTCCAGCAGAAAAGCAGTATTCTACACAGTGTCACCTATGGCTAGGACCCAGTGACAGAAGCCAGCAGGGAAGCAGTCTTTCTATATTTTGAACTAGTTAATAACATCTGGAAGTGGATATAGAGGTGCTTACTTTGCCAGCTGGGAAGAGAGACCAGTACACCTCAAAACCTGACTGACTTTGGAAGTTGACAGATACCTTTTACTTTTGATTTTAAGATGGTCTAGAGAAACAACTGTGATCCATCCTCACAAGATCTCTTCCAGCCTTTGTTGACTTACATGATGCCCCCAAAGCAAAAAAAAACTCTTAAAGGTATAACAAAGAAATCACCCATGGCTTCATAAGGGCCCCTCCAAAGAATGAACCAAAGAACTTCCAAGTTGTAGAAACCTTTCTGAAACTATCAGAAGGTGAATACAAAGGATTATATGTATGGTCCTCCTAGACCTTATGCAAAATGAAGCAGAGCAAAATGAAAAATTAAGCAAGCTGTTGGATCTGATGGAACACCCGTACTCTGAAATCCAACAGAACACAAACAAAATCAAAGACATAGAAACTTGAAGTCAAAGCCAAGAAAACAGAATGGAACAAATGGAAAAGAGAATTTCTGATTGGGAACACAGAGCCACTGACTCCAGTATCACTGAGGAGAAATCATAAAAAAAGAAACAACAAAAATTAAAAAGCATTAAGAAGCATGTGGGACTCTATTATAAAGAGGAACAATATGTAATTAATTGCAGTTCTTGAACAGGGCAAGACACCTGAGAACACAGAGAGTATTGTTGCTGAGCTGCTGACAGAAAACTTCCCATAAATTATGAAGGAAGAGAATATAGATACCCAAGATGCATATCAAATGCCACTCAATATAGATCTCAAAAGAAAGACTCCAAGACATATTAAAATAATGCTTAACAAAATGAAAACATAAGCAGAAACTCTTAAAGGCAGCAAGACTCAAAGCAAAGCTAACATTCAGAGGGAAAACCTGTAGGCTTTTGCTGAATTTCTGAGCAGAAACAATACTGGCACAGAGACAGTGACATGACACATTCAAAGCCTTGAAAGAGAAGAACTTCCAACCAAGAATTAGATATCCTGCAAAACTACCTTACAAATATTAAAATGAAATCAAGACATTCACAGATAAACAGAAACTCAGAAACTTTGTAAAAATCAAACCAAAGCAACAAGAAATACTGAAAGAATCTCTTGGCTTAGAAGAACAAAACCACTAACTTTATATTTCAGAAGCAACTACAGGACACATCACACAGAATCCTGCTCAGTTAGGGAAGGCTCCAAACTCAATCAAAGCTATAATAGTAAATAAATGATCCAGCGATCATGAAAACTATGATTTCATCATATTAAACTGATAGAAGAGTTCGGCAAAGTCTCAGGATACAAGGTAAACATAAGTAAATCAGTAGGATTCCTTTATACCAACAATGAGATTATTAAGGCAAAATCATCAAATCAATACCATTTACTATATAGCCCCTAAGAAGATAAAGTACCTAGGAATAAATCCTACCAGAGAAATAATAAACCTTTACAAAAAGAACTACAAGTCCTTACTATAAGAAACTAAGAGAGACTAACATCAATGGAGAAACCTACCCTGCTTACTAATAGGAAGATTTAACATTGTGAAAATATCTATTTTTACCCAAGGCAACCTACTTACACAATGCAATCCCAATACAAATTCCAGCGACATTTTTCAATGAGATGGAGAAACAAATCACCAACTTTGGAAATGGAAGAACCCCCGGATAAGTATAGTACTACTGAAGAAAAAGAGCACAATGGGTGGCCTCTCACTACCCAACTTTAGAAACTATTACACTGCCACAGTAGTCAAAACAGCTTGGTACTGGTACAAAATGAGACAGATAAATCCGTGGAACAGCATTGAGAGCCCAGAGATGACACCATCTGCCTATAAACAGTTGATATTTGACAGAGGACCTAAGACATTAAATTGGGGTAAACACAATCTCTTCAACAAATGATTCTGGGAAAATTGGATATCCATCTGCAATAAATTGAAACAAGACCCATATCTTACATCTTATACAAAAATCAGCTCAAACTGAATAAGACCTTATCAAATCTAAAATGATAAATCTCATCCAAGAACAAGTAGGAACAACAATGGAAATTTTAATACACAATGTAGACAGACTTCAAAATCTGTCAAACTACAATCATCAGAAGAGAAAATAGATAAATGGGAACTGCTAAAACTCAAACACTTTTGCTCATCCAAAGACTTTATTAGTAGAATTGAAAGGCCACCTACAGAATGTGAATAAATATTTGGCAGCTGTATGTCAGACTGACACCTGATCTCCATAATCTATAAGGTACTACCAAATATCAATCAGAAAAAGATAAATCACCCAGTTAAATGATGGCCAAAGGACATGGACAGACACGTCTCTAAAGAGGAGGTCCAGGCAGCCAAAAAACACATGCGGACATGCTCACGATCATTAGCTATTGAAGAAATTCAAATCAAAATGACAATGAGATACCACCTCAGCCCAACAAGGTTGGCCATGATTCAAAAATTTCAAAACAACAAATGCCGAAGAGGCTGATGGGACTGCAAAATGGTGCAACCTCTTTGGAAGGCAATCTGGAATTTCCTTAAAAAGCTGGATCTAGATATACCATTTCATCCAGTAATTCCACTGCTCAGAATACATCCTACAGAATCAAGGGCATTCACACTGACTAATACGTGCACATGAAGGTTTATTGCAACACAGTCCACAATAGCAAAAAGGTGGAATCAATACAGATGTCCAATAACAGAGAAATGGATAGGTACACTATGGTATGTATACTCAATGGAACACTATACAATGATAAAGAACAACGATGATTTTAGGAAACATCTCATAACCTAGTTTCAATCGGAGGACATTATGTTGAGTGAAATTAGTCAGTGACAAAAGGACAAATATTGTGTACGAGACCCCTACATAAGAACTTAAAAACAGGTTCCACACATAGAAGAAAGGACTCTTTGATAGCAGCAAGGGTGGGAAGAAAGACTAGGGAGGGAGCATTGAGATTAGATGATAGAAATTTGTTTGGGCAAAATCTGTAACAGCACCCATTAGAAAGAAGATCAGTATTAACTGGATTTCAGCATAACATGATTACTCCTCCCATCTTAACCCAGTATTACAAGAACAGTGTAGCTGGGGTTGGGGGCCAGAGACTATGCTCTCAGGGGAAATTGAGGCCAATTGGCACAACTAGTGTTTTGCTAAGAGAGTCTTCTGCACCCCACATTGGTGAGTGGCGTCTCGGGTCTTAAAACTTCCAAGCTGCCATCTGGAGAAACAGCAAATGGTCACAGCTCAGCAGGAATGGATGATCACAAAGGACCAAAACAACGTGGAAGAAAGAGAACCCAGAAGACAGAGATACCCATGTGAATGGGTGACTACATCGACTTGTGACTGGAAGAACCAGTTGGTGCCTGGCCACCACCAGTGATAGTCGTGATGGAGCTCACGAAGTTGAGTCTCACTGGCAACACAAGAATAAAAAGATTTGCACCCTGAGATCTCCACTAAAAGACTGCAACTGATGGTCCAGGTGCCTTGGAGTTCCCCTGGGAGCATGGCTCCTGGCCCTGATGCTGCCCCTATCTATAAATCATAATGGAGATCAACTCTTTGGACAGGAATGCTTTGGACCTGGTGACACAGGGTGACCATAGCATGTGTGCACTTTATAGTTCTATGCATCTATAGGATGTCTTCCTGCTGACACTGGAGGTAGTGGAGTAGGTGGAGAGGAGGGGATATGAGATTGTTAGGAGGATAAGAGATGTATGGAGTGGAGAGGAAGAGTGTGCTGTCACAGGGCAGGGAAAGCAATGGAAGCTGCATGTAGGTGGACATGCCAAGAAAAAATTACACTGGAGGCAGGGATAAAATGGTGGCCTAGCCACAAACATCTCCTCTGATCCCTCTAACAACTAAGGCTTTGAAAAACAACTGAATGGAACAAAAAGGACAGTCTAGGATCCCTAAGGTCAAGTGGAAAGTTGTCAGACTGGACAGGTTAACAGGAAGAGGAACATCTACCTTTGTCAGAAGTCAATCAGTAGCACAAAGAGTCTTGCTTCCGGTCGCATGGCAATAAAGAAGCAGCGTAGGTGCAGAGGTCATGTTTCTTGGCTGCATGTCTAGGACTAGCACTACTGCACCTGACAGCATGGCTGTGTCTGACTACCATGCTGACCAGTGATGCCTGTATGGAGAGCATCTTTCTCAACTGAAAAACTGTGCTTCAGAAGGCCACATATAAAGAACATGACAGTAGTTAGCAGCCAAGGACAGCAGTGTCTTTCTCCCCTCCCTTCTCTGAGCTACACTGTAGGATAAATTCTAGTGTACTACCTTGACCAGAAGGGGGATTGTATCTGTTTGCCTTGCCTTTCCTCCTGGACTTGGAGAGGGAAACAAAGGGAAGGGTACAAGAAAAACTTCCATCAGCTTCCTTGAGGTGTGGATTACTGCACTATAGAGCCTCAGGCAAATTCCTGCAGGTCATCTTAAGCTAAGTGCTTGAGATCCCTCAGCGATCAATGCTTTCCTACGTGCTGGCTTCCATAATTATTCTCTGCTCTACACCTGAGGCTAAATTCTGATGCACCATCCCCGCAGAAGTGAAAAATTTTACTTGTGTACCTTGAGCTTTTCTCCTGGGCTTGGAGACGGAAACAAAGGGAAGGGTAGAAGACAAGTTCTACTGGCTCTGCTGAACTTGATTGTTATACCTACAGACTCACAGCACAAGTTCACTGAAGTGTCAAAAGCTAAGTGCTCATCAACTTTTGTGACTGAAACCTTTCCTGAACACTGATTTTGCTGCTTACAACCAGCCCTCCCCCCCTCCTCTACACTTCATTCTAAATTCTAGAGCACTACTTGAGCCAGAATTGGCATACTTTATGTGTGTGCACTGAGCTTTTCTCCTGGACCTGGAAAGAGAAAACAAGGGAGGGCTAGAAGAAGAGTTTTGTTAGATCCCCTCAGCCAGTAATGTTTGTTATATCTCTCAGTGCATTAATAACTATAACCATCGGGTCATAAGGCATCAGAATTAACAAGACTCCAATAACCACTCCAGCTTAAATGACTGGAATATTTGGACAGTCAAAACCAAATTAAAATCCATATACATATATGTTAGATTTTAATAACCTAACAAATAAATCACAACAGCTTTCTAATGGCTTGAAGACAACAATCAATTTCTAATCCTTTAAAGAAGCAGCTCATCATGGTTCCAGCAAAGTCCCAAAATACGGAATTGAAAAAATTCCCAGATCAAGAAACCTTTCTGCAATAACTGGAGGTAGAATACAAAAGAGTTTCATATAGAACCCTTCAAGAAATAATGATGGAGATTAGACAAAGCAAAGCAGAATAAAATGAAAAATTAAACAAGAAACAAGAATTGCTAGAGCAACAGCAATCTGAAATTCAGCTGATTAATGAGTTAATCAATTCAGCAGAGTTTGACAATTGATTAGAAAATCTATTTTTCATTTGTTCCATTCTGTTTTCTTGGCTTTGAAATGAAGTTTCTATGTCTTTAATTTTGTTCTTGATCTGCTAGATTTCAGAGTACTGGTGTTCCACCAGATCAGACAGCTTGCTTAATTTTTCGTTTTGCTCTGCTGCATTTTGTATAAGGTCCAGGAGGGCTCTTTATATAATCCTTTTGTATTCACCTTCTGATAGTTTCAGAAAAGCTTCTTTGTCTAGGAAGTTCTGAGGTGGTTTCTTTTGGGGGCCTTCTGATACCAGTGTGATTTCTTAGTCAAAGCCTTCTTCAGAGTTTGTTGCTTTGGGGGTTTCAGATGAGTCAATAGAGCCTGGAAGAGATGCTGTGAAGATGGACCACAGTTGCTTCTCTAGGCCATCTTAAAATGAGAAGTAAAAAGTATCTGACAACTTCCAAAGTCAGTCAGGTTTTTGGGTGTATAGGTCCATCTTCCCAGCTGGCAAAATAAGCACCCCTATATAGAACCCTAGATGTTATAAACTAGCTCAAAATACAGAAAGGCTACTGGCCTGCTGGCCTCTGCTGTCGGGCCCCAGCCGTAGGTGATACTGAGTAGAATTCTGTTTTCCTGCCAAAAAAGCACTCCTCTCTGGGCAGGCACTGCCTTCCAGCCCAGGAATTAGGTCCAGCTGACGCTCCTGTATGGGTATCTACACCTCCCAGTGGAACAAGATGGTGTCCTGCACCAGCTCACCACCCCGCTGGGACCAGGGTACTGGAGGAAAGAGAGGTCAAAAGTGCTGAGATGCCCAGAGGCCACAGCCTCCATTGCCAGGCCCCAGCCTCAGGCAACACCATGCTAAAATACTGCCTGTCTGCCAGAAGAGCAGTATCCCCCTGGCAGGTGCCACCTCCTAGCCTAGGAACCAAGCCCATCCTGGGCTTCTGCCTGGGTGTCCCCATCTACCAGTCAATCAAATGGTGCCCCACACAAGCTCATCACTGCATCCGTAAAGGTACCACATGGCGGAGGTAGAAAGATAGGCCAAAGGAGCAGAGACGCAGAGTCCAAAGCCAGGATCTCACAACATGGCAATTGCACTTGCCGATCCCACCAGCAGTGCATCCAAGATCAGCAGCTAGTCAAGTCCCAGCTCTGTCCACTGGACAATACAGAGAAAAAAAAAAATCAAAATGGTGAGATACCTTCAGTCCATGCAGGCCCGTGCTCGCTGAGAGTGGGGTCAGTGAAAGAGAGGAGGTTTTGTGTTAAGTGGTATGAAGTCCAAATTAACAGCCTGATGCCATGTCCTAGGGCTCACTAGGTGTCCAGAAGGCTCTGGTTATTATCAATTCAGGTCTTGGTTTCCAGAGGGATTTAGGGAGATGTGTGTTTAGTCCACCATCTTGATTCTGCTCCCCAAGTTAGAGAATTCAATAGAAAGTCAGAGTAGCAGTATCCAGACAATGGAATTCAGAATTAATAAGACTGAATATAAAGTAACCAACACCAGAATTTAAGAGGGTAAAACAAGTAAAGAAATTAAGAAAAATGAAGAATCATTAAGAGTTATGTGGAACTCTTTCAAGAGGAATAGTTCACAAATGACTGGAGTACTAGACAGGAAACAGTAGCAGAAAACACAGAGATTTGTTGAAGATTTACTGAGAGAAAACTTCCCTGACATTATGAAAGACAAGAAGATATCTATCTAAAATACTCATCAAACTCCAAAAAAGGTAAATTCCGAAAGAAAGATTTCAGGAGATATTATAATCAAGCTTAACAAAACAAAATGCTCTTAAAGGCAGTTAGGCTCAAAACAAAGCTAACTTACTAAAGAGTGTCTTTTAGATTGAGTTCTGATCATTCAGGGCAAACCATGCTGGCAAGAAGGCCAAGGGATGTCACATATAAAGCCTTGAAGAAAAAGAAAAGAAAAGAAAAACCTTCCAACCAAGTATTATATATCCTGCAAAATTTTCTCTTAAATATCGAGGTACAATTAGCACCTTCTCAGATGAACAGAAGTTTAGAGAATTTGAAAACCAAACCAATATTACAAGAACTACTAAAGAAAGTTCTTTGATTGGATAATAATAAAATCAGACATATACTAAAGGATACAATTCAGGACACAGCATCCAGAGTCCAACTTGCTTAGGGAAGCCACAAAATTCAGGCCAAGTCAAGCCAAGTTCCATCGAGTTGGATCTGACTCAATCGAAGCTAAAATATTAAATTAGGGAAACAGAGATCTCACTATGTAATTTATGACAACATTATACTAAAAGGAGTAAGAAATTAATGTATTCACAGACATTTCAGATGGAGAGGAAGTCACAGTGATACAAAGAATTTAAAGACAGACTTAAGTTTGGAACATAAGAGAAGGACAAGTGGGGTAGCCACAAAGCAGACTAACAATACGTTACGTTAAAACAAGAATTACAATCTGCAAGTCTCAACAGATACTAAACCAACACTGAAATAGATGAAAAGAAAACCCAGAAAGAAAAGCAACACAGAACAACTATTAAGTGGAACAAAGAAACTGTCAACAACAGACACACAAAAGTGACAATATTAATCTCAAATAAAGTAGACTTTAAAGTAAAATCCACCATCATGGACAAGGATGGTCACCATCACTTAAAGGTTGAATACATAAGGGTGATATAATAATATTAAATACTTAATATACCCAACATCAGAACTTCTAAATACATTGAACAAACACAGACACTGTAAAGTGAGATAGATCACTACACAATAACAGTAGGAGACTTCAACAAACCACATTCAGTAATGGACAGAACATACAGAAAGAAGTTCAGTAAAGATGTGGAAGATCTTATCATGACAATCAGCCAATTCAACCTTATAGACATTGTTTTAGTCATCTGGTACTGCATTAACAGAAATACCACAAAGTGGATGGCTTTAACAAAGGAAAGTTTATTCTTACACAGTCCAGTAGGCTACAAGTCCAAAGTCACGGTGTCTGCTCTAGGGGAATGCTTTCTCCTCTTTTGGCTCTGGAGAAAAGTCCTAGTGTTGCATCAGTCTTTGTTGAGGGAGTATCATGACTCAGGAACTTCTTGTCTGAAGGATGCACTCTTCTCCCAGTGCTACTTTCTTGATGGTGTGAGGTTTCTACATCAAGATGTTCCCTGGCCAAAGATTAATGAAACACAAGGACTTTCCTCCAGAGTCGAGGGAGGAGAAAGCGTTCCCTGGAGTGGACACCTGAATTTGGCCTTTAGCCTACCGGTCCGTGTAAGAATTAACTTTCCTTTGTTAAAACCATCCACTTTGTGGTGCTTCTGTTAGAGCAGTACCAGGTGATTAAAACAGCATTTGATACAGGGAGTGGAGTGCTGCTCTAACAAATACCTAAAATGTAGATTGATGGAAGACTTAGAAGGAACCAAGAACTGTTAACACCAATGAAGGCATAGATGGTGAGAAATGATGAGCAGAGGACCAGTGGTAGCAGCAATGGACAAGTAGAAGTAGAACCAGAGCAGTGCCAGACAGCACTGGAGCTGACCCACAGAGTAGGAGAGCTGAGTGCCTGTGCACAGTGGTTTCCTGGACAACTGGGGTGCCTCCAGGCACTGGAATCAGTGGAGCTACAAAGCTTTGGAACACTTGTCCCTGTGGGGCAGATGTAGGCCTGCAGCCTGGGCCATGGGGCCATAGGAAACAGAAGCTGAAGAGACAAAGAGCATGAAAAGCTGAGCTGTCTCCATCTCAAAAGTTATGGACATGACCTCAGGGTTTTGAAAGGGTGGAACCATGGCTTCCTGTGTTTGTAAGGATAGAGCTGCCACTTAGCTGGGCTTATGGTGTACCTAACGATGAGGGGGCAGAGTTGATGTCTAAGTGAGCCTAGAAGACAGAGTTGTAGCACAAGATCCAGGGTCTCCACTCAGAATCTGGAGATGGTGGCTGATACCTAGAATCTGGAGGACAGGGCTATTGTGTAAAATGCCTCAGACAATGTAAGATTATTTTTGAAGCCTTGAGAGCATTAATGTAATGTGTTCTGCTGACTTGCTTGTTGCCTATTAATGCCTTCTTTCCTGGCAATTTCTCCCATTTGTCACGGAATGTCTAAATTGTGCCTGTTCTGCCATCATATTTGGAAGCAAATAGTTTGTATTCTAGGTTTCATAGATGTTAGAGGAATTTTTGAATTTTGGACTTGGAATTGATTTAAGACTTCTATTCTATAGGGCAGATATGATTTTGCTATGATGAGATGAATACATTATACGTTTTAAGAATGTGATTGGGGGGCTATAGGGTGTGATGTCATTGAATCAATTGTGTCACCAAAAATATGTGTAGTAGTTGTGGTGGGCTAGGACTCCCTGTGCTCTGTGACTGTCCTCTATTTTGTGATTTTCTTATACTGTACGTAAAAGGACTAGAGTGGGACTGTAAATTCCTTCATAAGATCACCTCCCAGCTCCACTGTAAAGGGAGTTTGTTTAGAGTATGGCTTGTATCACTCTTTATCCTTTTATCCCACAAGAGATAAAAGGAAAGGAAAGCAAGCAGAGAATTGAAACCTTCACACCATGAAGAAAGCAGCACCATGAGAAGAGCATGTCCATCAGACTTGAGGTTCCTGCACCATGATGCTCCTTAAGCAAAGACAGATGCAACACAAGAACTTTCCTCCAAAGCTGACAGAGAGGGAAAGCCTTCCCCTGTAGCAAAGATCTTGAATTTGGACTTGCAGCCTACTAGACTGTGTAAGAATAAACTTTCCTCTGTTAAAAGCCACACATTTGGGGTCCTTTCTGTTAGAGCAGCACTAGCTGGCTAAAACAGACATATATAGACTTTTCCACCCAACAAGAGACAACTAAATGCTCATGGAACATTTTCCAGGGTAGACTCAACAAAATACAAAACATTGAAATATTGCAAATTATTATCTCAGCATATATAGCCATAAAAGTTGAAATCAATAGCAGAAAAACCATGGGTAGAAGCTCAAACTCATGGAAACTGAATGCCAGCTTGCTCAAAAATTTGGGGGTTATAGAAGAAATCATGGATACAATAAAGAAAATTAAAGAATCACATGAGAATGAAAATACATGCTACCAGAACCTATGAAACAGAGAAAACAGTGGTGAGAAGTCAATTTATCCCAATAAGAGAAAGTCCCCAAATCAAAGAATTAGTACTACAACTTGAAAAAGTAAAAAGAGAATAACAGAAGAGCTCCTCAGTCACCAGAAGAAAACAGATAATGAAAATAGAACAGAACTAGATAAACTAGAGAACAGAAAAACTTAAAAAAAAAAGTTGACTTTTTTGAAAAGATCAACAAAATCAAAAAACCACTGGTGAAACTCACAGAAGAAAAACAGGACAGGAAACAACCTGAATAAGACAGGATGTGGGTACTTTTACAACAGACCCAGCCCAAATTAAAATGATCACAATAATATATGATGAAAAATTGTACTGTAATAGATTAGAAAACCTAGAAGAAATGGACAACTTTCTAGAATCACATTACCTACCAAAACTATCACAAAGAAAAGTAGAATTAATAAATCCATCACAAAAGAAGAAATTGGAAAAGTCATTAAAGAAACTAACCTATTTTTAAAAAAATCCTGGCCCAGACAGCTTCACTGGAGAATTCTACCAAATTTTGAGAGAAAAGTTAATACCAATACTACTAAAGATATTGCACAGCATAGAAAAGAATCAAACACTTCCAAATTCATTCTAGGAAACCAGCATAGCCCTCATACCAAAGCAGGGTCATACAGCACCAAAAATGAAAATTATAGACAAATATGTCTTATGAGTTTAGATGAACAAATACTCAACAAAATTCTAGCCAATCAATTCAAACAACATATCAAACTAATTCACCATGACCAAGTACGATTCACTTTGAAACACTTACTGATAAAGATCAAGGACCACATCCTTCAGTATGGATTGTATCTCAGCATCAAGAAAACAAAAATCCTCACAACATGACCAGTAAGCCACATTGTCACAAATGGAGAAAGGATTGATGGTATCAAGAATTTCACTTTTCTTTGGTCCACAATCAATGCCCGTGGAAGTAGCAGTCAAAAATTCAAAAGACACATTGTATTGGGAAAATCTGCTACAAAGGATCTCTTTAAAGTACTCAAAAGTAAAGATGCCACCTTGAAGACTAAAGTGTGCCTGATTCAAGCCATGGTATTTCCCAATCACATATATGTATGTGAAAGCTGGACCATGAACAAAGAAGAAAGAAGAATTTATGCCTTTGAATTGTGGTATTGGAGAAGAATGTTGAATGTACCACAAACTGTCAAGAGAACAAACAGATCTGTTCTGGAAGGAGTACAACCAGAGTGCTCCCTGGAAGCAAAGATGGCAAGACTGCATCTTACGTACTTTGGACATGTTGTCAGGTAGGACCAGTCCCTGGAAAAGGACATCATGCCTGATAGAGTTCAGGGTCAGTGAAAAAGAGGAAGACCCTCAGTAAGATGGACTGACACAGTGTGGCTGCAACAATGGGCTTAAGTATAAAAAGTATAAGTATAAAAACAATTATGGATGTGGTGTAAGACTAGACAGTGTTTCGTACTGTTGTTCATAAGGTCACTATGAGTTGGAACTGACTCAATAGCACCTAACAACATAACAACTAGGATTCATACTAGGAATACTAGTGATGGTTAAACATCAGAAAAACAATTAATGTAGTCAACTATATAAATAAAACAAAAGACAAAAATTACTTGGTTTTATCAATTGATGTAGAAACGGCATTTGACAAAGTCCAACACACATTCATGTTAAAAACTCTCAGCAAAATAGTAATAGAAGGGGAATTCCTCAACAAAATAAGGGGCATCTGTTCAAAGCCAACATCATAGTGAGTGGAGAGAGACTGAAAGAATTCCCCCTGAGAACAGGAACTAGACACGGATGCCCATTATCACCACTTCTATCCAGCATTATGCTAGAGGTTCTAGACAGATCAATCCAACAAAAGAAAGAAATAAAGGGCTTCCAGTTTGGTAAGGAAGAAGTAAAAATATCTCCATTTGAAGATTATATGGTCTTATACACAGAAAACCCTAAAGAATCCATAAGCTACTAGAAGAGTTCAGTAAAGTATAATGATACAAGATAAATATAATAAATCAGTAGGATTACTTTACTCTAACAGAGATGAATAAAGAGGAAATCACCAAATCAATAACATTTACAACAGCCCTCAAGAAGATAAAATACTTAGGAATAAATCTAAACAAAGATGTAATAGACCTACACAAAGAAAATTACAAGACCCCATTGGAAAAAACCACAAGAGACATAAGTGGAGAAATTTCCCTCGCTCATGGAGAGACTTAACATTGTGAAAATGTCAATTGTACCCAAAGTGATCTATAGATACAATGCAATCCCAATACAAACTCCAACATCATTTTTTAATGAGATGCAGAAAAAAATACTAAGTTTGTCTGGAAAGGGAAGAAACCCCAGAGAAGTAAAGCATTACAGAAGAAGAGAAGCACTATGGGCGGCCTCATACTACTTGACCTTAGAACCTATTACACAGCCATGGTAGTCAAACAGCCTTGTACTTGTACAAAAACAGACAAATAGACCAATAGAACAGAATAGAATCCAGAAGTAACAACATCCACCTATGAACAGCTGATGTTTGACAAAGGCTCAACAGCTGCAAACTGGGTAAAAAAAAACAGTCTCTTTAACAAATAACTGGGGAGGGGGCAGAGCCAAGATGGCAGACTGGACACAATGTCCACTTAATTCCCTCTGAAAACTAAGGCCTGGATTAATACTTAAATGGAGCCTTCTGGACACCCAATGAGACCTAGTATGTGGCATAGGACTGTCAATTTCGACTACATGTTACTGAACGTGAAACTTTTCTTTCACTGAACCCCGCCCTTGTTGAATGGCTGGCTCTCATGAACTGAAGATAACTTCTATTTTTAACTCTTTTGTTTTTTTGTTAGTCAGTGGTGGCAATTGGGCTTAACTGGCAGCAAAGCTCAGCCACATTGCTGACATGATCAGTAGGCAGAATAGCCACATTGTGAGAGCTCAGCTCTGGACTTAGAGAACCATGGACCCTCCACCCTATCTTTCCAAACCTCCACGATTGATATGGCTATTTCACAACAGGCAGGGCAGCTCATGCAGGATGCCTTCTTGTGCAACTGAGAGATGGAGGTACCCAAATGAAGGCCTCAGCAGGGACTAATTCCCAGGCTGGGAGGCAGTGCAAGCCCAGGGAGCACTATCCCAGCAGAAAAGCTGTGTTTAGCACAATGTAGCCTTATGGGTAGGGCCCAGCAGCAGATGACAGCAGGGCAGTAGCCTGACCATAGTTTGAACTAGATCACAGCATCGAGGGACCAATATAGTGGTGCTTCCTTTCGACGGCACTTGGCTTGGCTGGCCTTTGTCAGCTGGAAAGTGGGGCTTGCACACCTGACAGAAAGCTGACAGAAAGCTTTTAACTTTCAAAATAAGACTACCTAGAAAACTAACTATGGAGCAGCCTGATGGTAGCTCTCCTAGACTTTAATGACCCACAACATGGGGTCAACTGACAGCCCCCCAGGGACTCCACAAGTAGGGCTGTGTCTTTGCCAGCCAGGAGGTGGAGTCTGCTAACCCAGAGATTCCACTGGGCCTGGTCACTGGAGTACATAGAGGTGACTGGTGATCAAATGTCTTCTCAGACTGCATCTCAGCTGCTGTTAAGGTAACATCAGAGAAAGTAAACAACCTATAGATGCCCTAAAAGCAACAAACTCTGGCCAGACACTTAAAGAAAAATCCACCCATGATTCCAGAAAGCTCCCAAAACAAAGAACCCATATCTCACACCTTATACAAAACCAACTCAGATTGGATAAAAGACATAACTACCAAATCTAAAACAATAAACCTCATCCAAGAAAAAATAAGATCAACAATGGAAGCTTTAATACACAATCTAGACAGACTTCAAAAACTGACAAACATGATCAACAGAATTAAAATTAGATAAATGGGAACTACTAAGAATCAAACACTTTTGCTCATCCAAACAAAGTATCTAAAGAAAAGAACACCTACAGAATGGGAAAAAATATTTGGCAACTGTATGTCAGACCAATGTCTGATCTGCGTAATCTACAGGGTACTACAAAATATCAACAGGAAAAGGATAAATAATCCAATTAAGCGATGAGCCAGGGAGATAGACAGACACTTCTCTAAGTAGGATATCCAAACAGCCAAATACACATGTATAAATGCTCACAATCATTAGCTGTTAAAAAAATTCAAATAAAAAATACAATGAGACATCTCATCCCAAAAAGGTTGGCCATCATCCAAAAAACACAAAACAAGTGCTGGAGAGGCTGTGGAGAAACTGGAACTCTCCTACACTGCTGATGGGATTGCAAAACTGTACAACCTCTTTGGAAAGCAATCCGGTACTTCCTAAAAAAGCTGGAAATAGGTATAGTGTTTGACCCAGTAATCTCTCTGATTGGAATACATCATACAGATGTAAGGGTAGTCACACGAACAGATACATGCACACAAATGTCTATTGTAGCACAGTCCACAATAAGAAAAAGATGAAATCAACCCAGATGCCCAACAACAGATGAATGGATAAATAAACTATGGTATATATACTCAATGGAACATTATGCAATGATAAAGAACAATGATGATTTTAAGAAGTGTTTTATAACTTGGTTTCAATTTGAAGACATCCTGTTGAGTGACATTAGTCAGTGGCACAAGGACAAATATTGTATGAGACCTCTAGTATAAGGACTTAAAAACAGACTCATGTACAGAAGACAAGACTCTTTGATGGCTGCAAGGGTGGGGAGGGAGGGAGGGAGGGAGATGCCTGGTTACAGATTAGATAGTTGATAGAAACTTGGTTGTGTGAATCCAGTGACAGTACACATTAGAAGGAAAATCAACATAACCTGAAAACTCTTCCAATCTTAACCCAATATTGTAAGGTCAGAGTAGCAGTAGTGAGAGTCCAGGGACCATGCTTTCAGGGGACATTGAGGCCAACTGGCATAACTAGCCTAAAAGAGCTCTTCTCCATCCCACATTGGTGAGTGGCATCTGGGGTCTTAAAAGCTAGCAAGCTATATTAGAGGTACACCAAACAGTCCCAACTCAGCAGGAACAGATGATCACCAAGGACAAAAACGACATGGAGGAAAAAGAACCCCAAAGACAGAAAGACCCACAGAGTGGGTGAATACATCAACATGTGACCAGAACAACCAGATGGTACCTGGCAGCGACCAGTGACAGCTGTGATGGGGCTCACAAAGTTGAGTCTCTGTGGCAACGTGAGAATAAAAAGGGGTGCACCCAGACAACTCCACTAAAAGACTGCAACTGATGGTCCAAAGGCCTGGGGGTTCCCCTGGGAGCATGGCCCCTAGACCTGATGCTGCTCCTGTTCATAAACCATCATTGAGGTCAACTCGTTGGTGCCACTGGATTGGACTTGGTGACACAGAGTGACCATATTGTGTGTACACTTTACGGTTCTGTGCATCTGTAGAATGTCATCCTACTGGCCTCTTACTAGAGGGGACTTGAAAGGGTGGAAAAGAGGGGACAGGAGACTGATAAGAGGATATGACATGTATAGAACAGAAAGGAGGAGTGTGCTGTCACCAGGCAAGGAGAGCAGTAGGAGTTGCATATAGGCAGGCATAAGAATTTAAACTGGTTTGTACACTTTCACCCAACTGTAATAAATAAATAAAATATAAAAAGCAAACAAACCAAAAACCCCAAATAGAGTTGGCAAAACTGGGTATCCATCTGATTTTGTACCAGTACCAGACTGTTTTGACTACTATGGCAGTGTAATAGTTCCTAAGGTTGGGTAATGAGAGGCCTCCCACTGTGTTCTTATTCTTTAGTGATGCTTTACTTATCCTGGGCTTTTTCCCTTTCCAGACAAAGTTGGTAATTTGTTCCTCCATCTCATTAAAAAATGTAACTGGAATTTATATTGGGATTGCATTATATAAGTAGATTGTTTTGGGTAAAATAGACATTTTTGCAATGTTAAGTCTTCCTATCCATGAACAGGATAGGTTTCTCCATTTATGTAACTGTCTCTTAGTTTCTTGTAGTAAGGGTTTGTAGTTCTTTTTGTAATGGTCTGTTATTTCTCTAGATAGATTTATTCCTAGGTACTTTATTTTCTTTAGGGCTACAGTACATGGTATTGACTCAATGATGTCTTCCTCAATAATCCCTTTGTTGGTGTAAGGGAATCCTACTGACTTACTTGTGTTTATCTTGTATCCTGAGACTTTGCTGAACTCTCCTATCAGTTTGAGTAGTGTCCTTATGGATTATTTGGGATTCTCTGCATGTACAATCATATCATCTGCAGACAGGGAGATTTTAACTTCTTTGCCAATGTAGATACCCTTTACGCCATGGTCTTGTCTAATTGCTTTGGCTAGAACTTCTAGTACAATACTGAATAGGAGAGGTGAGAGTGGGCATCCTTGTCTAGTTCCTAGTCTCAAGGAAACTGTTTCAGTCTTTCCATTCAGGATGATGTAGGCATTTTCCTTTGTAACAGCCCTTACTGCATTGAGGAATTTGCCATCTATTCCTATTTTGCTGAGAGTTTTTTAGCATGAATGGTGTTGGAATTTATCAAATGTCTTTTCTGCATCAATAGACAAGATCAGATCATTCTTGTCTTTTGTGGTATTTATGTGTTGCTCACATTATTTGTTTTTCTGATGCTGAACCAGCCTTGCATCCCTGGTATGAATCCAACTTGGTCATGATGGTTTATTTTTTGGATATGTTGTGTTCTATTGGCATGGGTTTTGTTGAAGATTTTTGCATCTGGATTGATGAGTGATATCGGTTTGTAGTTCTTCTTTTTCGTTGGGTGTTTCCCTGGGTTTGGTATCAGGGATATACTGACTTCATAGAAGGAATTTGAGAGTATTCCATCCCTTTCTACACTGCAAAATAGTCTCAGTAGTATTGGAGATAACTCTTTTTCTAAAAGCTTGGTAGAATTCTACAGTGAAGCCATCTGGGCCAGGGCTTTTTTTAGTTGGCAGTTTTTTGATGAGTTTTTCAGTCTCTTCCCTTGTGATGGGTTTATTAAGTTGTTCTGTTTCATCTAGTGATAATTTGGGCAGGTGATATGAATCAAGGAGTTTGTCCATTTCTTCTAGGTTTTCAAATTTATTAGAATACAGTCTTTCATAGTATTCAGCTATTTTTTTTTTTTTATTTCTGTTGGATGTGTTATAACAAGTCCCCTCTCATTTTTTATTTGGGCTATTGGTTTCCTTTTCTGTTTTTCTTTAGTAAGTTTAGCCAATGATTTGTCAATTTTGTTAATCTTGTCACAAAACAAGATTTTGGTCTTTTCAATTTTTTCAATTGTTCTTCTATTCTCTAATTGGTTTAGTTCTGCTCTAATCTTTATGATCTGTTTTCTTCTGGTGCTCAAGGAGTTCCTCTGTTGTTCTCTACTTGTTCAAGCTGTAGGGTCAGTTCATTGATTTGGTTTCTTTCTTCCTTCCAGATGTGTGCATTTATGGAGATAAACTGACCTCTGAGCACTGCTTTGGCTCTATTCCATAGGTTCTGGTAGGAAGTGTTTTCGTTCTCATTGGAATCCATAAATTTCTTCATTTCATCCTTGATTTCTTCTGTAACCCATGGCTTTTTGAGCAAAGTGTTGTTCACTTTCCATGAGTTCCGCTCTCTATGTTTTTTCTGCTACTGATTTCAACTTTTATGGCTTTATGATCTGAGAAGATGGTTTGCATTAATTCAATGGTATGGATTTTGTTGAGAATTGCTTTATGTCCTAATACATGGTCTATTCTGGAGGATGTTCCATGTGCACTGGAGAAGAAGGTGTAGTGTTCCACTGAAGGAGAGACAGTTCTGTAAATGTTGATAAGATCTGGTTGGTTAATTGCGGCAATAAGGTCTTCCGTGTCTTTATTGAGCTTTTTTTTCTAGAAGATCTGTCCCATATTGAGAGTGGAGTGTTGAAGTCTCTTACTATTATTGTGGAGTGATCTGTCTTCTTTTTGAGTGTAGTCAGTGTTTCTTTGATGTATTAAGGTGCTCTAATATTAGGTGCGTAAATATTTAATATTGTTAAGTCCTGCTTCTGTATTAAACCTTTCAGGAATAAATAGTGTTCATCATTGCCCATGATGGTGGATTTTACATTAAAATCTATTTTACCTGAGATTAGAATTGCCACACTTGCTCTTGTTTATTCATTGTTAGCTTGATATATATTCTTCCATCCTTTGATTTTCAGTTTATTCCTATCTTTAAGTCTAAGATGAGTTTCTTGTAGGCAACACGTGGATGGGTCATGTCTTTTGATCCAAGATGTCACTCGATGTGTCTTTCCTGGAGCATTCAGTCCATTCACATTCAATGTAATTATTGATAGGTATGTTTTCAGTGCTGCCATTGCAATTTTATTTTTGTGTTGATGTTTTCTCTGTTGTTTTTATTAATCTGTTCTGTGATTTTCTTCTTTGTATGTTGATTTTTAATCTTTTTCAGGGTTGGTTTGTAGTTGTTTACACTGCTGTATTACATTTCTTAATACGGTATGTTGCTTCTTTATCATGCTTTATGGCTGCCCCTATGATCCCGCTTGATAAATTACATATAAACCCAATTTTGATTGCTACCAGTCTTGTCAACTTCCTCTCCATCTGGAAGGACTATTACAACTGTAGTACACCCCTCTTTTTAATATGATGATATCATAGTTTACATGACAGGATCACTAGATCATTTCTTTCACTATTATAGCTTTGATTGTGTTTGGAGCCTTCCTTAACTGAGTAGGATTCTGGGTAATGTGTCCTTCTAAAATACTAAGTTAGCAGTTTGGCACTTCCAAGCCAAGAGATTCTTTCATTATTTCTTGTAGCTTTGATTTGTTTTTTTTTTTTACAAAGTTCTTGAGTTTCCATTTATCTGTGAATGACTTAATTTCATTTTTGTTTTTGAAACATAGTTTTGCAGGATATATAATTCTTGGTTGGAAGTTCTTCTCCTTCAAGGCTTTGAATGTGTCATGCCACCGTCTTCGTGCCAGCATCATCTCAGCTGAGAAATCCAACGAAAGCCTACGGGGCTTCCCTCTGAATGTTAGCTTTGCTTTGAGTCTTGCTGCCTTTTAGAGTTTCTGCTTATGTTTCATTTTGTTGAGCTTGATTGTAATATGTCTTGGAGTCTTTCTATTGAAATCTATATTGAGTGGTGTTCGATACATGTCTTGGATATCTATATTCTCTTCTTTCACAATTTCTGGGAAGTTTTCTGTCAGCTGCTCAGCCAATACTCTCTGTGTTCTCGGGTGTCTCGCCCTGTTCAGGAACTCCAATTAATCATAGATTGTTCTTCTTAAAAGAGTCCTACATGGTTCTTAGTACTTCTTCATTTTTCTTCTTTCTTTTTTTCTAATTTCTCCTCATAGATGCTGAAGTCAGTGGCTCTGTCTTCCAAATCAGAAATTCTCTTTTCCATTTATTCCGTTCTGTTTGCTTGGCTTTGAATTGAAGTTTCTATGTCTTTGGTTTGTTCTTAATCTGTTGGATTTCAGAGTGCTGATGTTCCATCAGATCGAACCACTTGCTTAACTTTTTGTTTTGCTCTGCTGCATTTTGTATAAGGTCTAGGAGGGCTCTGTAAATAATCCTTTTGTATTCACCTTTTGATAGTTTCAGAAAAGCTTCTTCATCTGGGAAGCTCTGAGTTGGTTTCTTTTGGGGGCCTTCCGATGACATGGGTGACTTCCGGGTTACCATCTTCTCCAACGTTTGTTGCTTTTTGGACTTCATGTGGGTCAATAGAGGCCAGGAGAGATGCTGTGAAGATGGACCACAGTTGTTTCTCTAGGCACTCTTAAAACGAGATGTAAAAAGTATTTAACAACTTCCAGAGTCACTCAGGTTTTCAGGTGTATATGTCCCTCTTCCCAGCTGGCAAAGTAAGCACCTCTATATTGAACCCCAGATGTTATAAACTAGCTCAAAATACAGAAAGTCTACTGGCCTGCTGGCCTCTGCTGTCGGGCTCCAGCTGCAGGCAATACTGTGTAGAATTCTGCTTTTCTGTTGGAGAAGCAGTTTCTTCTGTGTAGGTACTGTCTCCAAGCCCAGGAATTAGGTCTAGCTGAAGTTTCCGTATGTATGATCCCCCCTCTCAGCAAAACGAGACGGAGTCCTGCACGAGCTCGCCAGTTGGCCTGAGCAGGCTCCCAGCAGAAAGAGAGTCCAAGAGTGTTGAAAAGCCCAGAGTCCACAGCCTCTGCTGCTGGGCCCCAGCCCCAGGTAACACTGCAAAACACCACCTCCCTGCTAGAAAAGTACTCTCCCCCCAGCAAGAGCCACCTCCCAGCCTAAGAACCAAGTCTGGCTGGGGCCTTTGCCTGGGCTTCTCTGTTTCCCGATGACCAGAAGACACGAGGCGTATAGATTCCAAAGCCAGGCTCTCAGAGCCTGGACATTACCCTTGCCAGTCCCACCAGCAGTGCATTCAATACCAGCAGCTAGTCGAATCCCAGTTCTGCCTGCCAGCCAAGACAGAGGGAAACAAAAATTGAAATGGTGAGCTACCTTCAGTCTGTGCAAGCCTGTGCTCACTGAGAGTGGGGTCAGTGAAAGAGAGGAGGTTTTTTGTTCAATGGTATGACATCCAATTTAACAGCCTTATGCCATATCCCAGGGCTCACTAGGTGTCCAGAAGTTTCCATTTAATTATCATTTTAGGTCTTGGTTTCCTGAAGGATTTAGGGAGATGTGCATGTAGTCTGCCATCTTGACTCCGCCTCTGGATATCCATCTGAAAGAAAAACACAACTGAAACAAAATGCATATCTCACACCTTACACACGAACCAACTGAAAAGGGATAAAATACCTAAATATCAAATCTAAAATGACAAAGACTATGGACGAAAAAATAAGGACAACACTGGCAGCTTGAATACATGGCTTAAACAGACTACAAAATATAACTGTCTACAAACTGCAGAGAGAAAATAGATAAATGGGAACTACTAAAAGTCAAACACTTACGTTCATCCAAACACTTTATCAAGAGAGCAAAAAGAATGCCTACAGCCTGGGGAAAAGTATTTGGCAACTATATATCTGACTCACATCTAATTTTCATAATCTACATTGTACTGCAAAATATCAACAAGAAAAAGACAAAAAAACCCATTTGAACAGTGAGCAAAGGATATGGACAGCTACTTCTCCAAAAAAGACATTCAGTTAGCCAAAAGACACAAGAGGAAATGCTCACAATCATTAGCTGTTAGAGAAATCAAAACTGCCATGAGATTACATCTCACCCCATCAAGGCTGCCACTAATTCAAAAAACACAAAGTAACAAATATCAGAGAGGCTATGGAGAGACTGGAATTCTTCTACACTGCTGGTTGGAATGTAAAGTGGTACAATCTCTTTGGAAAGCAATTTGGTTCTTCCCTGTAAAGCTAGAAATAGAAATATCATATGATCTGGCAATTGCACTGCTTGGAATATATCCTAGAGAAATAAGAGCTTCACATGAAAAGATACATGTACATGAACGCTTATTGCAGCACAGTCCACAATAGCAAAAAGATGGAATCAACCTAGGTGCCCATCAACAGTTGAATGGATAAACAAATTATGGTATATTTACACAAAGGAACACTATACAATGACCAAGAACGATGGTGATTTAATGAAACCTCTCATAACTTTTTATCTACTGGAAGGCACTATGCTGAATGAAATCAATCACAAATATTCTATGAGACCACTATTATAAGGGCTTAAGAGAGGGCTCATGCACAGAAGAAAGTACTTTCTGAGGGCTACAAGGGTGGAGAGGGAGGAAGAGAGTTATTCTTAGATTAGACAGTAGGTAGGAATTTGGTTAGGTGAAGAGACATCTTGCAGTTGAAGGCAGATCAGGACGACTGGACTGTACTATGAACTGAAAGGCTTTCAAAATTCAACCCAACATTTTAAAGTACAGAGTAGCAGGGACAGAGATATGGGTACCATGGTTTTGGTGGACAGTGAAGTTAACTGGCATAGCTAGCCTTTTTCTAAGGGACTGTTCAGCATTTCATATTGGTGAATGCCATCTGGGGTTTTAAAACCCAGTAGGCTGCCATCTGAGAAACATCAACTAGTCCCAACCTCCCTGGAACACGTGAAAACCAAGAACATCAAAGACATGAAGAAAATATGAGCCTAGAAGACAGTAGGGTCTGTATGATTAGGAGACTACATCAGCATGAGACCAGTACTAGACGGTTCCCAGCCACTACCGAAGACAGACCTGACAGGGAACAAAATATAGGGTTTCTAACGTAGCATGAGTAAAACGAGAGTACAGATCTAGAACTCTATTAAGAGACCTGATTTGACGGTCCAACAACCTGTAGGGTTCCCTGGGAACACGGCTGCTGCACTTGCTGGTAGCCCTGAGCTGAAACCAGTACTAAAGCCAACACTTGACACAAAATCAGACTGCACTACAGGACAAAGACTGATGCAGGTGGTATGTATATTTTACTGCTTAATATATATATAAGGCTGTCCAACTAGATTCTTCCTGCAGTATATTTTAAGTGGTTTTCCTATACTGTATATTCAGAAAATGTGAATTCTAGACTATAAAGTGTCTTCTATTTTAATTTTCAGTGAATGTGACATAATAAAATATTATGCTAGAAAATTTTATGTTCTGTCTTCACAAGGACAGCTTCCTCTTTTACCTCATAGCGACATTTTTTTTTTCTGAAATTTAACATTGAAGGGCAAGTTGAATCTATTAAGGAGATTTATAAGATCTATAAGGTAACTTACCTATTAGGAAAGCATGGTGGCATAGTTGATTAGAAGCTACAGCTTCTAATCAAAAGGTCGGCAGTTGGAATCCACCAGGTGCTTCTCAGAAACCCTATGGGGCAGTACTACTCTGCCCTGTACAAGCACTATGAGTTACAACAGACTCACTAGCAATGGGTTTTGGATTTACAAAGTAGCTGCAGGGATGTCAATTCATTTCTCCTGACATTAAATTATAAAATGTATATATACTATGACGTGAAGATATAAATCATCTCTTAAGCAGGTTAAAAAAAATTTTAGTCATGATGAAATGTTAAAAGTAAAATGGTATTATAAAATGATAGGATAGCATTAAACGGTTTAGATGAATTTAGCCAGGAACAAGGACCCTCATGAATTAGGTCCACAAGTGGGCTTTAGAAAATCTGTAAACTCCTTAAATCATAAACACAGAGCTCCCCCCACATGTGCAAGAGGACAGTTAATTTATTGGATACAAAATTTTCAAAAGATTCTCAAAGAATTGTGTGCTCAATACGCATCCTAGAGTGATTAGATTATCTAGGACAACACTACTTGTCAGGCTAATTACTTCATTCTTTGCCCCAGTTACCACTTTCTGTACTTAACGTGTGCCTATGGACACTGTCATAACAGTTTATTCTAGAGTAAAACCAGAAGTAGTAGAATATCATGTTAAAAAAAAAGCAAATTCTTCTTAGTTTCAATGGAAGAACGAAAGCTGAGGTAAGAAAATGTGTCAGCTACGCTCAAAGAGTAAAAATGTGGAGTGAAAAAAAAAAGGCAACATCTTCTTAGGAGGGAACTATTAGAATTCTTGATGTTTTATCTCCCTCAGGAGGGAACCATCTTTAGACTTTGATATGCGTACTTTGGAGATAAAGAAACACAGCAGACATACATGTCTGATTTCTCCTGAGATTTCTAAATGTTGGATTCTGTGGCTACTGATCTGAAGTACTAGAGTGGAGAGAAAGAAGTCTATACTATAATTCACTGTATAGGCAAAGATGTATGAGTTTTCCTACTGGACTGGTATGTGTCAGATGGGACAGAAAGCCATTATGAAATCATTTTAAAAAGGGATTTTCCCAAGAGGACCTCCAGCAGACACAGAATCTAGGTAAGTGGTGGACTCTCATAATCGAGAGACACATTCGCAATCTGTCAACCACACTTGGGCCTCATGTATGTCACAAGAAATCTAAAAGTTCCTAGTAAGGCAATCTTCCAAAAGCCTATGAAATCTCTCTATATGAGAAAACTCAGTGTGTAACATCAGCTAAGACCTGAGTGCACCATTACCAAAGCATGACAGTGGCAGTCAAATAAGAAATGTCCTCCACCTAATTCTTCACCCTCCGTAATAGTAATTTATTATGGATCAGTCACTAAAGTTAGTAGAGAGAGAAATGATTTAGAGAGCTCCTTGGAAACTCAGAGGGACAGTTCTGCTCTGCCCTTTAGGGTATCTAAGAATTGGAATCCACTCAGCAGCAGTGGGTTCAGTTTAGCACGGTTTTTAATACAGAAGATAGAATCTACTCCCCCACCCCCAACTTGTTTCCAGTGTAGGCTTCCTAATGTACAGAGGAAGGCTAAAAATTGTAACATGAAATGAAATTTAAACTTTTAATTTTAACAGTGGATTGAGAAGTTAAATTTGAACCTCCCTGAGATTTCACTCAAAAAGCGGGAAAGCATCAGTCTGTAGATTAGATTTAAAGAGAGTGAGAACAAAATACATCTATGGTGTACATCTTATATAGTTCCACAGTTTTCAAGAATTCTTTACTGTTACAAGGCACATTTGATAAAGAAAGAAATTATTTATTATGGCATCTAAAATAAAATAAAATTTCATTTATACAGCTTCAGAGATCTTTTCTTTCCTAATACTTTTTTTAAAGCAAACTGGACATCCTTGTTTCTGAGGCTGTACACCATGGGGTTTAATAATGGGGTGACAATGGTGTATATCACTGCCACTAGCCTGTCCTTGTTGGAGACATAGTTTGCCGTGGGTCTCAGGTAGATGAAAGAAGCACAGCCATAGTGAACAATGACAACAGTGAGGTGAGAAGAACACGTGGAAAAGGCTTTCTTCCGTCCCTCAGCAGAAGGAATCTTCAGGATAGTCTTCAAGATGCAGAGATAAGAAATGCAAATGAAGAAAAAAGGGATCACAAGTACAAGAACTCCACAGATGAAGATGATGAATTCATGAACATCAGTGTTAGTGCAAACCAGACGAATGACTGGTGAGATATCACAGAAGTAATGGTTTATCTTATTGGCATTACAGAAAGGAAGGCTGAAAACTAAATTTACTACCATAAGGGAGGCCAAGAAACCTCCAACCCCACAGGTAGCTGCCAGTTTTCCACACATCTGCCAACTCATAAGAATTGGGTAATGTAGAGGGTGACCGATGGCAGCATAGCGGTCATAACCCATCACACCCAATAGCAGGCAGTTGGTAATAGCAAAACCAAGGAAGAAGAACATTTGAATGACACAGCAGGTGAAAGATATTGTCCTAGCCACAGAAAGTAGATTAATGAGCATCTTGGGCAAAATGACAAACGTGTACAAAGTTTCAGAAGTGGAGAGAATGCAAAGGAAGAAGTACATTGGTGTGTGGAGGCTTCGTTCCAGGCAAATGATACTGATGATGGTGACATTGCCACTCAGAATGACTAGATACAGAAAGAGGAAAACCACAAAGAGGGCATGCTGAATTTCACCAAGGCTTGAAAAACCTAGTAACAGGAATTCAGTGACCATAGTGAAGTTTTCTGCCATGACCTACAGAGAAGAGAGATAAACCATATTCACGTAAATGGATATAAGAGACTATGGTATTTTTTCCTCCTACACTGAAAAAGAGAATAGAAGTAGAACACAAAGAAGTGAGATCTTAGTTCTGCTGAAAATAATTATTTCTTTCTTTCCAACTATGTAAGATATTCTTTGGATACTTTGGCTTCCTCTGTTGGTTTTGCCAGTCTTCCAGATTTACCATGCATTTAATCTTATTTGGCTACTAGGATCACTAATGTGATAAATTAACTACTGTTGCCTCTTATGTTTTCTTAATTTGGTGTTTATAAGACTACTAGGAATAATTTTTCCCAGAGTTAAAGACTGAAACTTAAAATGGGTGTGATACCCACTATAGCCTTTAATCTGAGAAAGAAAGTGGAACTAAAGCCACAGAGAGAGAAGATAAGCTAGCTACCTCCGCATCTGTACTCTGTGAAGCTGAGACTTCTGAAACTGTATAGTGGTGATGGTTGAAAAACTCTACCAATTTTCTGAAAAATTTTAATTGTACTTCTGAAATGAATGTTTTTATGGTATGCAAAGTTTACCCCAATAAAGTTATTTTTAAAAATATTGAGCTATTTGGAGGGGAAAAAGGCACCCATAGAGAGCCTTTATGGTGCAGTAGTTAAGCCCTAGGTTGCGAACTGAAACGTTAGTAGTTTCAGGACAAAGTTGTTTCAGGACAAAGTTGTGGCCGTCTACTTCAGTAAAGATTATAGTTTTGGAAATCCTGTAAGGAAATTCTACTCTGTGCTTGAGTTGCTATGACTTGGAATTGACCCAATGGAAATGGGTAGAGCATCCATAGACAATATTTTGGTAATTTAACTTTTTGCATATGTGTCTGTTTTAATTACTAAAGAGAGGTCATTGGGGCATTAAGATCTATTTAACATTAACCATTTAAATGCCTTCTAGAGTCTCCAAATGTTCTTCAAACACATCACAGATCATCAAATATTACTATAAAATAATTATAAATGATTTGTGTTTTAAATCTGGGAAGGAGGATTTTCTCATGCTATTAATGCTAACTTCTATCTCAAATCACAATAAAGTGGTCATAAATACATACAAACAGAAGAGAAGATTATGTCCATGAATAACAGATTGGGGGTGGATTCTATTGAATTCAATATAAATAGATTGAGTTAGTTTAATAATTATGATTTTTCCTTTGAGTTCTTCTTTGGACAACACAAACATTTAAAAAATAATAACAAGCTAACTTTTTGACACATTGTATCTGAAAGCAGGGTATTTCCTGGATCAGGATTGTCCATGTCACTTTTCACCTCCACTACGCTTACCCAACATCACCTCTACTTTTTTATAGAGCCGTTTGGATTTTGCCAACCTAGAACACAACCTGGTCTGCTGCAGTGCCTCTGAATTCTGAGAGATAAACCATCTTTAGAAAAAACATTGTTTGTGGGTTGTGGAAGGAGGAAGAGACTTACAGGTAATGTAACTCAGGGTGAGAGTTTTTGAACAATCTTCTCTGTTGTATAAAAGCAAAGAAATGTACACTACCTTTAATTCTCCAGTGAGAGTTTTTAAGGACCCTGGTGGCACAGTAGTTAAGAGCTCATTCTGTGGTATATGGCAGGAGTATAGGGTGGTTTGCTTCTGAAATATTAGTCAAACCTGTTGGTGTCAGTCAACTCCAACGCATAGTGACCCTATAGAAAAGAGTAGAACTGCCCCATTGGGTCTCCAAGGAACAGCTGGTAGATTCCAACTGCTGGTTTTGGTTAACAGCATGAGTTCTTAACCACTGTGCCACCATGTTCCTCCATACGATTAGAACCTTGGAAACCTTATGGGACATTTCTACTCTGTCCTACAAGATCTCTAAAAATTGGAATTGCCTTAACAGCAGTATGTTTGATTTTGTATTTTTAGTGATAGTTTTAAAACTTAATAATTAGGGAAAATAAGAATGCTTTTTAGTGCTGTGTATCATAGTTCAAATTTACTCTGTTCACTATATACCTAAACTTCCCCTCATTTCTAACAAGTAGAAATTTAAAAAAAAAAATCTTCATATACTTAATCTGTTAACAAATATTGGTCTGGGACAAACTTATACCTTTAATCAAGAAGTAGAAAAAAAAAAAAAAAAAAAAAGAACCCTAACACAATATGGAATAAAACAGTCTAGAACATTAAAATGTAGAATAAACCTAAAATATTGGAAAGAAAACAAGGCATGAAAATAACAGAGTTCAGTAAATGGCAACTCTAAAACAAAACAAATGAACAAAAACAAAAAGAATGACAAAAGAAAATTTTAGTAAAATTACAGATGTTAATTACCTGTAATTAAATGAAATAGAGAAATACTTTTAAAGGACTAAAGAGAAAGAATAGACAAAGAAGAAAGACAAAATGAATCCGACATACACATTGGAGTCTGTATAAAGAACATCATCATCTAGCATTATTATTAAAGACAATTTTCCTGAAATAAAAGAAGACCTGCATCTATATATTGAAAGGTACATTATGTATCTGGGAAAATCAATCAAATAGTCAATTCTAAAACATATCCTAGTAAAACTATCAATATTTAATTATAAAGAAATGTATGCCTTTGAACAAATAGATCACTGACAATAAAAAATTCCTATTGGTATCAAATTTTTTCACAGAAATATAAAATGCACAATGAGAGGAGGGTCCAATATGGTGGAATAGCCACAAGTATCTGGTGATACTTCTAACAGCAAAGAACCAGGAAAACAACAGAACAGATTATACATGACATTCTAGAAGTCCTGAATATTAAGAGTAAGATGAGAGATTGGACCGGGTAACAGAGAGGGGAGAACAATCAAGAAGCAACTGGATCTGCCAGAATTAGATTGGTGGAAATCCACATTCTGCAGGAGGCTTCACTATTGCCAGCACTGTCAGCAGAGCAGCAGGGCAGCAAGTGGAGTGCATCTTTCTCAGCAAGGAAGCTGAACTTTGAGCAGTCATAGTTACAGAATCATAGAGGATTTCCATTTCAGTGTCATAAGGTAAATGCTTGTGAACTCATGTGGATCTAAATCTTTCCTAAGGGCCAATCTTCTCTTCCTTTCCCCATCACTTCTCCCTCCCTTTTCTGCACTTCACTGAGTGCCAAATTCAGATGCTCTACCTTGGCTAGAAGTGGGACCCATTACCCATGCCCTGAGCTATTCTCCTAGACTTAGAGAGGGAACAATTTAACAAATCGGGGTGGGGGGGCGTAGGGCAGTGGAGGAGCCCTGTCAACCATCTTCCTTCCAGCACACACAGAAACCTGTGCACACACTACTTACCCTTCACCTAACTACCTCTCTGAGAAAGCAGACACCACAAACTTTGTAGCAAACTACCTCGGCTCTCAAGCTCTGTAAATACAAGAAAAGTAATTTCACACCTGGGCTCTCATGCCTGGGAACACCTCTAATCACCTGGTGAAAGGAAGTCAGAATTTCTGAGGTTCCAATAATCAAACTCACACAATCAGCCTATTTGGACCTTTAAAACTATGTGTATAGGCATAAGTATAAGTATATCATATATTAACTATATATTATATATAACAATATACATATATAATATATTACACTATATATTATATATAAAACAATATAAATATATAAAGTGTTCTGCGTCCTTTAATGACTTATAATTGAGTATTGTCTCCAAGTCATTCAAAAAATTTTATAATTTATTTGTATATGTGTTTGCTTGCTGTGATGTAACATACATATGTGTACACACATACACATACATATAACCACCTCACACAATCAGCCATATTTAAAACAATATATATATTGTTTAAATATACATAGATTGTTTTAAATGTCCAAATAGGTTGACTGCATGAGGTAGTTATGTGTGTGTGTGTGTGTGTGTGTGTGTGTGTGTGTGCAAGTTACAACACAGTAAGTGAATGTATATAAATAAATTACAACTACTTTCAGATGGCTTGGAGACAACACTCAATAGTAACTCATTAAAGGAAGCAGAACATTATGTTTTCACAAAACTCTGAAACATCTGTTCCAGATGAAGACGACTTTTTGGAATTATTGGAGGTAAAATACAGAAGATGAATGCTTAGAACTCTTCAAGAGGAAAGAGTTCAGGTAAAGTGCAGCAAGAGCATAATAACAAACTTAATAGGCTACAAGAAATACTTCAGGAACAATAGTTAAAAATTCAGAAGATTAACAATAAAATTACAGAAAGAGACAGTTCAACAGAAAGTCATAAGAGGAGCATGACTGAGGCAGTGGAACGAAGAATTAGTGAGACTGAAGACAAAGCAACTGACACCAACATATGTAGGGAAAAATCAGGTAAAATAATTCTAAAACCATGAACACTAAATGTTATGTGGAACTCTAACAAGAGGAACAGTTTATTAGTGACTGAAGTACCAGAACAGATGTGGATAACAAAATACAGAGAGAAACACTGAACATTTGTTGACAGAAGATTTCATTAAAGACAAGAAGGTATCTATCCAAGATGCTCATTGAACTCCACACTAGTTAGATTCCAAAAGACGACCTCAAGAATATTACAATCAGACTCCTCAAAAATAAATATAAGGAGATGCTTTTAAAGGCAGCTAGGGTTAAATGAAAACTAACCTCCAAAGAAGAGTCAATAAGACTAAGCTTGTACTACTCAGCAGAAATCATACTGGCAAGAAGGCAATTGGATAACATATACAGAGCCTTGAAGGAAAAAACAAAAATGCCAGCCAAGAATTACACATCATGCAAAATTGTTTCTCAAATATGACAGTGAAATTAAGACATTCTCACAAACAGAAGTTTAGAGAATTTGCAAACACAAAACTGAAATTACCAGAAATACTGAAGAATTTTCTTCAATTAGGAAATCAATAACATCAGATAATAACTCAAGACTACAACACAGGACAGAGCATCTAGATATCAACCCAGTTAGGGAACCCACAAATATAAATCGAAGTTAAAACACTAAAAATAGGAAAACATGTATAACAAGACAATACTAACTCACAAAGAAGAGCTAAATAATGTAATCATAGATCTTCCATACGAAGAAAATGTCAAGGCCACACTAAGAAATTGATGACTGGTTTAAATCTACAATAACAGTGCTAAAATTTGGATTAATAGGGCTAAATATTATGGTAACCTCAAAGTAAGTTAGCAATCTTTAACATCAAAATAAGAAACAAAACCAAGGAATCTCAGCAAACATAAAACCAACAATGAAAAATATGAAAAGAAAACCCATAAAGAAAAACAACTCAGCACAGAAAATTAAGTAGACTAGAGAAACTGTCAAGGACATAAAAAAAGATCATAATGACAGCACTAAATTCATACCTTTCAATCATTACATTGAATGTAAGTGGGTTAAATGCACCAATAAAGAGAAGAGTAGCAGACTGCATAAAAAACATTACCCATCTATATACTACCTACAAGAGACACACCTTAGAATTAAAGATGGAAAGGAACTGAAACTCAAAGAATGGGAAAACATATACCAAGAAAACAACATTCAAAAAAGAGGAGGAGTGACAATATTAATTTCAGACAGTTGAGTCTCAATGGCTATTATTTAACACTGGCAGACCAAATAATGAATACCTTACAAAAAGAGAAGAAGCCCTGATGGCACAGTGGTTAAGTTCATGGCTGCTAAGTAAAACATCAGTGGTTCAAACTCACCAGCCGCTCCATGTGGGAATGATGTGGGACTCTACTTCCATAAAGATTATAGTCTTGGAAACCCTGTAGGGCAATTTTATTTTGTCCTATAGATTCGCTATGAGTTGGAATATACTTGACTGTAATTGGTTTGGTTTGTTAGAGTTTTAGAAAAAAAGATAACAGATTTTTTTTTAAATTCTGAAAATAAAACATAACTGTATGCATTGGACAAGAGACACATTTATTACCAATTAAGAAACGCAAAAGTAAAGACCTAACCAAATTATACCAATTTCACAGAAACCTTAAAAGTGAGGGTTATGAGATTTACATCTGGAAATTTGAAATTCAGCCTGGGAACATTAAATGAATAATGAAAACAAAATATAATTTTAATGGTAACAGCAACAATTCACAGTAAAATTATAATAAACATGAATATGTGTCCTTAAGAACACTGATGCAAACTTCTTAAGATTATAAAATATTTACAAGGAAAACCATCCAGATACACTAATAATGGAAAACTTATACACAGTACTCTGTTCAGAATAGTACAGAAAAAATATATGTATAAGTAAGGATTTATGAGACTTAAAGATTTCAGAATAAGTTAAGTATGTTTTATGGGTATATGTTGAACTTCATTTTCTAATAAAAGGAGTATATAACATTTCTTTTAAAGGAACATGAATTGTTCATAAATGTTGACTGTGTACTGTCACATAGAAATCTTCTGTGACACAATGTGAAAATGATATAAACAATATCTCTTGCTCCCTACTTTTTTTATTATGACTGAGTGAAAATACACATTCCCGTATAAATTTACACGCCCACCTGTATGCAGCTTCCACTGCTCTCCCTGCCCGGTGACAGCACACTATTCCTCTCTGCTCCATACATGTCTCATCCTTACAACAGTCGCCTTTCCTCTCCTCTCCACCCACTCTCCTTCCTCCAGAGGTCAGCAGGATGATATCCTATAGATGCATAGAACCATAAAGTGCATCCAATATATGGTCACTCTGCATCGCCAAGTCCAATCCATTCGTGTCCAAAGAGTGGACCTTCATTATGATTTATGGGCTGCTATTTTTTAAAATTACCAATATACAATAAAGTAGAATGACTCTTTCATCTGAGAATTTAAAAAATACTTTTAAACAATTACTGGATCAAATTAAAATGAAATAAACTCAGAAAATAACATCAGTCATACTCTTTCAGTATGTCTGTATAAGCTAAGATTGAACAGGGATCTCACAAAAGTTGCTATCCTTAAATATTTGTATCAGTAAATAACACATAAAACATTAGAAAGGTATAAAAGAACTAATTTAAAAATTAAAAGGAATTAAATAATGCAATTAAAATGACAATAATATACAAACATACATACATATGTACATTGATTCCTTGAAAATATAGACAAAACAAACAACTGATTACTATTTTATTCAGGAGGAGAATAAGAGAGAGCACAGATATACATAGTACAAAGTAACAAAGGGAAAAACAATCTCAAAGACATTTTGAAATGTTATGATAGAGTCTTGCACAAATCTGTGTAAATGTTTGTAAAATCTGTCTAGATGAAATCAATAAATTTGTGAAAATTATTCATAGACATCACCTCAACAGAAATAAACGGTTATATAATTTCCTTAGAAGTAGAGAATATTATCAAAGAGCTACTCCTCAAAAGAAACATCACATCCATATTATTTCATAAAGCAGTTCAATGAACCTTCAAACACAGGATGACACCAATGCTGTGTAAACTGTTTCTGATACATATATTACTAACAGAATAAATACTTCCTTAATACATAGACAAAAATCAGTTCCAATCTTTAATTCATGTAATGTCCAGAAATAAGTACATGGGATACATAGGTAAAAGTTAAAAATTAAAAAATCAGGAAAATATATCACTGAATGAAAACCTTTAAAATCTAAGGTTAATGATAGCAAAAGGTAATCAGAAAGTAGTAAAATAACCAACAATTTGACTGTGTAAAATGCTATGTACATCAAAAGCATAATCAGAAATATTAGAAAACAAGTGGAAAAACTACTAAAAATATATCTCTCAAAATGTTAATATTAATCACTGATTACAAATTGATGGAGAAAATAACTAAAATTCTAAAGCAGAAAATTGATATAAGCATACAATCTATAAGAAATAAAATGCATCAAGTCCATGAAAATTATATCCTGAAAGTTAAAAGTAAGCTGAGAGATCTTTGACACTTATGAAATTAGTGGAGGTGTGGATTATATAAGTGACAAAAATATTTGTTAATGGCATTATAAATTGGTTATAATTTTATATGAAGAAATACACCAAAATGTATGAAAACTCCTAAACACAGTAATTCAGTTTGTTACAGCAGTTCTATTTCTGGAGGTCTACCTTACTATAAAAGGTTTAAATATAAGTAACTACTTACAATGAGGAAAATGAAGAAGTCATAATAAAAACTCATAGCATTAGGTATAAGAAAGGCAATAATGTGTCATGGGTGCGACCACAGAATCTGGAGCTAAATAACTTGAGTTTGGGTTCCCTTTCATCTATTTTATGATTAAGTGACCTTCAACAAGTTACTTTTCTATTTTAGTTTTCTCACTGAAAAAATAGACTGCTGAGAGAAATGTAATAGCACATATAATTCCTCAGACCAGTGTCTGCAATCTAGAAAGCACTCATTAATGGTATTATTTTCTTTTACTATTATTTTTCTAACTGGATTCTTTTGTCCCTAGACAATTCTGTCATTCTAAAACAGTGATTTTGAAATGATATGTGTAGTCAATGTGTTATACAATCAATGTAATGGTAAACATACAGTAGTTTTAAAGTCAAATAGGAGGTAGATGAGGAGAAAGTACACAGAGTATCAGTAACCCTATTTAAAGTAAATATTTTGTTTCATTTTGGGTTTGTACGTGTGCATGTTAGGTGGCAATGTAAAATATATTTATTACTTTTCTTGGTGGTAGAGCTATGACTAAAGAAGGTAAAATATGACGGGCTACAGAGCCATGGATCTGTGTGGCCTTTCTTGCTGTTGTTCCTTCCGTGCCTTGTGAAGCTACGGGAGGCCACATGGTAACCGTACGCCCTTTTTTCATGTTCACACTGTCTGACCCAGCACTAACTCTGTTGGAAAATGAACAGTTCAAATGGTACATCCTGGGACCCAGAGAAATTCAAAATTTATAACTAACAAAGTATCTTCTTACTTAAAACTTCATAAAATTCTAAGTTTTTAAGGAAAAAAAATAATGTTATTGATATCTAGTTTCTTGCTACAAATTCATCTCTTCCAGCTCCCAGTTTTTTTCTGTTTTTTTGCTTTTAACTGTGTTTGAGCAGATCCTTTGATCTCCTAGGAAAGAAACAAAAACAAATGATTCACTCCCGTGACAGCTCCCAGAAGCATTTCTTTCAAATCCGCACACCTAAGTCCTCCTCATTCTATTTGGTTCCTAGGTACATTGGCAAAGAAAACAAAGATCCCTGACCTTATGAAACTCATGTTTTAGAACTTCTCACATTCTAGATAGTGATCTCTTATCAGTTCTCTCTTGCCCAGACATTTTGAGCTCTGAGAAGGCAGAGACCACGTTGGTGTTCATTTAACCAAAGTTATGTGCCAGGCACCATGGCTTCTCACGCATATCTGTAACCCCAGTCAGCCTCAGTATTTCAAGCAACTATTCAAAATCTTGAATCTATGTGAGCAAATTACTTGTGAAACAAATTAACATATAAATAAATCATTGAAACTATTTATACATATTTGTCATGTAGATGGGGAAGGTACATTCAGTGAGCAAAGAAGCTAGAGAAAGATTTGTTGTGAAAAGAAGTATGAGATGAAGGGTAAAATGTCTGATTTCCTTTCTTATTTCAGCATTTTCCTCAGTAAATCATTTAACCATCTTGAATTTTAGTTTTCTCTTCTGAAATTGGAAAATTATGGTGGTTAATAGCATAAGGAACAAAATGTAACCCAGAATTGCACACAAACCCAAACCAAACCCACTGCCAAGTTGGTTCCAACTCATAGCAACCCTATAGGACAGAGAAGAACCTCCCCATAAAGTTTCTAAGGAGTGCCTGATGGATTCAAACTGCTAACCTTTCGGCTAGCAGTCATAGTTCTTAACCTTTATGCCACCAGAGTTTTTGAAGTGCACATAATAAGCTCTAAAAAGAAACATTTCATTTATTCCCTCCTATGGCCTTTCTGCAATATCTCCAATGTTTTCTTTTCTAACATTAAGAGCTCACTCTCAGTATTACTATTTTTCCATCCAACTACCTTTCCTGTTATCTTTCCCAGTCCTTCACTATCATATATACACATGACATACTAGGCTATCTGCAATTTCTGTATTGAACACAACATAAAAGGCATGACTAGTTCTCATATTTGAGATGACATAAATGTGCTCCAGATTTTTGATAATTTACTGCATAATTTTTAAAAGTCACTTATGCAATAAGCAAAAAAACAAGTTCCCAAAGCTAAAGAATTTCAAGATGCTCAAAATAAAAGTCTATGGAAGAGCTGAAGTCAGTTATCCTGTCTCTGAATCACAGGTGTGAAATTCAACCAACTTACACTACTTTACCGTTACAGAAATGTCCAAGTGATCTGCCATAATTATTACCACTCTCAATATGTGTCAGTCTTTTTTTGACATTTTTTACTTTTCTTTTAAACCAGCAACACGACTCACCACTTCACTTCTTAAAACAGTGTGCATTATTTCTCTTCTGCTTAGCCCAATGCAGCTATGATCCTAATGAGTGATAGTAACGGGCTTTCCTCTCTGGCTGGCAGCATTATTATTTCACTGCCCGCCTTAGTAATCTTACTACACAGCACCCTAGGGAGCCGTTACTATATTGCTCCTAATACAGGTCCTGCTTCCCACCCCCCACGGTTAACAACTATGATCCAAAGGGAAAATAGACCTCAAGGCTATTTAGTGAAGTGACACATTAGAAATCCCTAGTAAAGCGACACATGAGAAATCCCTAGTTAAGCAACACATTAGAAACCTGGAAGCTGTGAGCCACTGTCAGCAGAAAATTTTCCTCCCATAAACCCATTTCTGCTGTTCCTGCTTTTGCACCCTTTAGTTGAAGGCACTGGGTGGCACAGCAGTTAAGAGCTCGGCTGCTAAAAAAAAGACTGGCAGGTTGTACTCTGATTGGGATTACACCAGAGGGTTCTAGACAGAGCTGGAAAAAAGTAGAACAAAATTTGAATTCTCAAAATAGGATCAGACTTACTGGTCTGACAGAAACTGAAGAAACCGTGAGAGCATGACCCTTGGACACCCTTTAACCAGTTTTGAAGTCACTCCTGAAGTTCACCTTTTAGTTAAAGATTAAACAAAAAAAATAAACAATAATACATGTAACTGAACCATGTATACAAAACTAAATGGGCACACCAGCTCAGAAGCAAGAGTGAGAATGCAGGAGAAGGGGACAGTAAAGCTGGATGAATGGAACTGGATAGAGAGTTGGCACATACTGGGGTTGACAACCAATACCACAAAACAACATGTGTATTAATTGTTTAATGAGAAATGCATTTGCTCTCTAAACCTTCATCTAAAGCATAATTTTAAAAAAATGCTTTCCTCAGAACAAATAAACAAGAAGTCACCAGTTTCAATTCACCAGCTGCTCCTTAGAAACCCTATGTTGCGGTTCTACTGTGTTTCACAGGGTCGCTATTAGTCACTATTTGCTCCATGGCACTGGGTTTTTGGGTTTGTGCTTTTTCAGTCCTAAACTCTAGACTCTATTTTGAAAGGAGTAGAAAGCTTTGAATAGGGCAGAGCAATGGAATTACTGTTGCTTGTAGCTCCAGTAATAGCAGAAACAAAGAGAAAATCTGGAGGATAGAAAATAGTAAGGCAGCATGTAGGTAGGGGACCAGAGACACCACTGATGTAATGATTCATTCCAAAAAACATGTACTTGTTACCTATTTTCTGTCATGAAATATGTTATATCATGTGGTACGGACTCAACTAAATACTAGCTTCTACCTAAATTTAAAGAGAATATAAAATAATGAATATAAAGCTAAGGAAATTTCGGGGGCCATGAAAAACTTCAGGCCCCCAAAACACAGGAAGTCTGGAAAGCCCCTGAAAACGCACGGGCGTGAAAACTTCCCACCCGTCACTGCCCAGCGTCACTGTCCAGGCATACCACCTAACCAATCATAAAACGCCAAGTGCCTCACACCAGATATCACCTGATTCTAAATCCCTCCCCTTCCCGCTGTATATATATATCCACTGCTAAAATAAAAAATTTTTGAGGCTTGATCAGAATCCTGTCTTGCCTCCATTTCTTCGCGTCTCTTGCCCCGTTTTCCTTTTCACAGGTTCCTCCCCGCCCTCCGTTGATTTGCCCCGCGGGCCGGAGCAAGGAAACATGAAACAATGTGTCACCATTTAGAACAGCAAATATTTTTAGAAAGGCATTTTAATTCACGGAGTTAAAATTTACCTTCAAATCTGTTACAAACTATTGAAGGATTTGTATTCTAGGACATCATCTGATAATAATCAAGTTTAAAAAGGAGATAATGTTGATAACAATGATAATCAGTATTTAAATTGTGTTCACAATTTGCCAGACACTGTTCTAAGTGTTTAATGTATTATCCAATTTAATATAATTTAGATCACCATGGCAGTACTGTGATGAATGGTCTGAGAATACCCACACTTGAAGTTCTTGCAGCAATCTAAAGAAGAAAGAAAGAGGCCATAGAAAAAAAGAACAGATGTGATCGAAGAACTTTAAGTTGGTAGACTCTAGAGGACATATTGGCTGATTCAGTGCATGGTATAGATTTTTTTTGAAAACGGTGAAGGTGATGCTCAGGTGCAGGGCTTGACTACTGGGTGAATGAAGTCAGCATTCACTGACAGAGGGATTTTAATTTGGACCCTGAACAATCTCTGAAGGTTGTTAGAACTGACATCTCAGAGAGCTTGGCCACATAGCAAGAGTCTGGATCTCATGATGGATGGCAAGGTAATTTAAAGCACAGACCTAGAGTCCAAAAGCAGTTTATCTAGAAGGTGGGACTAAGACAGTGAAGTAGTCAGATGCTTCCTGTAATCCCTTTAACAACAAAGACCAATAACAACAAAAAATAATCATTGTATATGATATGATATATCATATATCAGACTGAGCAACAGGAAAGGGAGAGTAAGTTCAGAAGAAGCCAGGAATGACCAGATCTGACCATGTGCAAAAGTCACCTGCAGGCAAATCAGTAGCAGGGAGCAAGGTGAGGAGAGCAGTGTCTATCAGAAAGATTCTTCCACAGCAAGAAAGACCAAGCACTGGAGAGCCCACTTACACCTCCAGAATCAATGAAAATCAACATTGGATCTTCAAAACTAAGTAGCTTATGTCTAACCTACCATGTGCAGATCTAAAACTGTCTTTCAGTATAAACTATTTTCACAGAGCCTCCTCCTCCCTTCTCTGCATATCTGGGTGCCTAACTCCAGAGACTGACACATTTCTTGTGGCAGGAAATAGAACCAGACTTGGAAAGCTAAAAATTTAAAAAATAGCAGGGGGAAAAATTCTGTTGGCTCCCTAAGCTAGGAACTCAAGGAAGAACTGTTTATTTGCCTGGGCATAGGCACAAGGGGTCCACAGAATATGAATGCTTCTTACCTCTGAATACAGCGTCAAGAATCCATAGTTCTGTAGCAAAACCTATCTGCCTATGCACTTTAAGAAATAGGGACACATCTTCCTCACAGACACTCAAGGATAGCTGTCAGCCCTCTGCTTTTCTCAGCACATGAAGACAGATGCTTGTGTCTGCACCAATCACCCCTTCCCATTTAAGACTATAGGGGAGAGCCTGAAGTACTACCTTAGTGACTGACTAACTGGGCATTTGAGCTTAATACATGCAAGAAAAGTAAACAGACACCTGGGCTGACATGCCAATAACAGTTCTAATCACCTGGTAACAGGACATTGGAGCCTCATATGTACCAGTAATCAAATTTGCTCATAGGAGCAGACTATTTGGATGCTTCAAAATGAACCAAAGAAGATGGAATACAGTCAGAAAACATAAAATGAGTAAAACGTGTTACTGATGGCTCAGAGACAACAGTCAATATCAAGTCACATACAAAGGCATACCATGATGGCTTCAGAAAGATCCAAAAATGAAGAATCAAGAAATTTTCCAGATGAAGAGAACTATCTGGAAATAACAGAGTCAAATACAAAAGATTAATATTTAGAACTCTTCATAACATTAGGAAGAGATCAGGCAAAATGCAGCAGAGCATAACTGCAAATTAAACAAGCTGGAGAAACAATATAGAAACATCAATTAGAAATTTTGAAGCCTAATAATAAAATTAGAGAATTATACAATTAAATAGAACATTAAAAGAGCAGAACTGAGACAATGGACAGCAGAATTTGTGAGAATGAAGCTAAAGCACTTGACACCAACAAACTTGAGGAAAAATTATACAAATAAAATAAATTAAAACTGAAAATAGGGAAACAAATGTCAATGTGTTAAAGATGACAATATTATACCACACAGAGAAACTTAAAAAAATTTAGTCTAAGGTCTTTATATGGAGATGAAGTCAAAGATATACAAAGAGCAAAAGGCAGCATTTAGATTTAGAAAAATAGGGGTAAATATTAAGGTGACCACAAAGGAAACTAACAATCTGACACATTAAAATAAAAAACAGGAAAAACAGTCTCAGCAGATACAAAACTAACAAGAAAGAAAGCAAAGGAAGGAAATAAAATACATAAAGAAAAATGACTCAAAATGAGAACAGAAGCTTAGAGAAACAGTAAAAACCAAGCCAAAACTACGAAAAAATACCAAGAGGCTCTTTGCTTAGAAAAACAAAAACATTAAGTGTATGCTTAAGCAGGCAATGAAGGACACAGTATCCAGATTCCTACTCAGTTAGGGTAGTCACAATGCTCAAATCAAAGGTACAGTATTAGAAGAAGGCAACCAGTGACCATATTATGAAAACTATGACATCATCACACTAAAAAGAGGAATATATTACAGTAGTTATAACCCTTTCAGATGGAGAGGAAATTTAAAAGATACGCAGAAATCGAAGTCTGGTTTAAACTTAGAATGGTACCAGGGATCATAGGAGTAGCTGCAAAGCAAAACAACGGTGCAACATCTCAAAACAAGAAACATAATACAGGAGTCTCAACAAACACAAAACCAACACTGAAAAAGATGAAAAGTCAACCCATAAAGAAGAATGACCCAGAAGAGAATATTAAGAGAAACAGAAAATATCAACACAAAAATAAATGCATCAAAATGACAGCACTAAACACATACCTATCAATAATTACACTGAATATAAATGGATTGAACACTCCAAAAAAGAGACAGTGAGTGACATCCTGGATCAAAAGGCACAATCCATCTATAGTGCTTACAAGAAACACACCTTATACTCAAAGATATGAGGAAACTAAAAATCAAAGGATGGAAAATACATACCAAGCCACCAACACATAAAGAAGGGTGGTAATGACAATACTAATCTCAGATAGAATAGACTTCAATATAAAATCCACAATCGTGGACAACAATGGTCACTATTTATTGCTGAAAGGGTCAGTACATAAGAAGGACATAACAATATTAAATATTTATACACCAATACCAAAGCATCTAAATACTGACAACATTGAGATAAATCACTCCACAATAATGGTTGAAGACTTCAACACTCCACTTTCAGTAATTGACAGATCATCTAGAAAAAAAGTTCAGTGAAGACATAGAAGATACTATTGCGACAACTAACCAAACTAGACCTCATCAATATATACAGAACTTTTCACCCATCAACACATAAGTACACCTTCTTCTCCAAGGCACATGGAACATTTTCCAGAATAAACCATGAATTAGGACATAAAGCAAGTGTCAACAAAATCCAGGCACTGAATTATTGCAAAGCATCTTCTTGGACCACAAAGTCATAAGAGTTGAAATCAATAGCACAAAAAAAAATATGTAGAACTTTCAACTCATGGAAACTGAAGAACACCTTGCTCAAAAAACCATTGGTTACAGAAGAAATCAAGGATGAAATAAAGAAATTTATGGAAGCAAATGACAATGAAAACACCTCATACCAGACCCTATGGGACAGAGCCAAAGCGGTTTTCAGAGGTCAATTTATTTCTATAAAGACATGCATCTGGAATGCAGAAAGACCCAAACCAAAGAATTAACCCTACATGTTGAACAAGTAGAAAGACAACAACAGAGGAACCCCTCAGGCACAAGAAGAAAACAGATAATAAAGATTACAGCAGAACTAAATAAGTTAGATAATAGAAGACCAACTGAAAAAATGAAAATCAAAAACTTTTTTTTTTTTAATGTCAATGAAATTGATAAATCATTGGCTAAAATTACAAAAGAAAGACAGGAAAGAAAACAAATAATCCAAATAAGAAATGAGATGGGAGATGTCACAACAGATCCAAGAGAAATCAGAAGTATCATAACAGAATACTATAAGACTGTACTCTAACATTTGAAAACCTAGAGGAAACTGACAAATTCCTAGACTTATATCATCTACCAAAATTATCACAAGGAGAAACAGAAGAACTTAATAAATCCATCACAAAGGAAGAGATTGAAAAAGGAATAAAAAGACTGCCAACCACAAAAAAGTCCTGGCCCAGATAGTTTCACTATGTAATTCTACCAGACTTTTAGAGAGGATTTAACTTCAATACTGCTGAGACTACTTCACAGCATGGAAAGGAATGAAATACTCCTGAATTCATTCCATGAAGCCGCCATAACCCTGACACCAAAGCCAGGGAAAGATCCCACAGGAAAACAAAATTACAGACCAATGTCATTCATAAACCTAGATGCCAAAGTCTTCAACAAAATTCCTGCCAATAGAATTCAACAACATAACAAAAAATAATTTATCATGACCAGGTTGGATTCACACCGGGGATGTGAGTCTGGTTCAACATCAGAAAAACAATTAATGTGATCAGTAACATAAATAACACAAAAGAATCACCTGATTTTGACAACTGATGCAAAAAAAGAAAAAAAGGCATTCAACATAGTCCAGAGCCTATTCATGCTAAAAACTCTCAGCAAAATAGGACTAGAAGGGAAATTCCTCAACACTATAAGGGGCATCCATGCAAAATCTACAGCCTACATCATCCTGAATGAAGAGAAATTGAAAGCATTCCCCTTAAGAAATGTAACTGGACAAGGATGCCCACTGTCACCACTTCTATTCAACCTTTTACTAGAGATTCTAGCCAGAGCAATTAGACAAGACAAAAAAATAGAGAGCATCTGTATTGGCAAAGAAGTAAAAATCTCCCCATCTGCAGATGATATGGTTGTATATGCAGAGAATCCCAAAGAATCCATAAATAAACAACTCAAACTAATAGAAGAGTTCAACAAAGTATCAGGATATAACATAAACATAAGAGAGAGAATTACTTTACACCAACAAAGAAATTTTCAAAGAAGAAATCACCAAATCAATACCATTTACTATAGATTCAAGAAAATAAAATACCTAGGAATAAATCTAACCAGAGAAATAAGAGATGTCTCCAGAGAGACTTACAAGACCTTACTGCAAGAAACCAAAAGAGATTTACGTAGGTGGAAAGTCTACCCTGCTCAAGGATAGGAAGACCTAAGTGTGAAAATGTCTATTTTACCCAAAGAAATCTACATATACAATACAATCCCAACACAAATTCCAGTGTCTTTTTTTTTGTGATTGGGTGAAAGTTTACAATACAATTCAAATTTGCATGCCTGTCTATCTGCAGATCCCTCTGTTCTCCCTGCCCTGTGACAGCACACTCCTCCTTTCCATTCCATACACGTCATATTCTGTTAATCTCCTGTCTCCTTGTCTCCACCTTCTTCATTCCCCTCTAGTATGAGGCCAGTAGGATGACATACTATAGATGCATAGAACCATGAAGTGAGCATATGATATGGTCACTCTGTGTCCACGAGTCCATTTCATTCCTATCTGAAGAGCTGACCTCAGTAACGATCTATGATGAGGGGCAGCATCAGGTCTAGGGGCCACAATCCTGTGGTAACTCTCAGGCCTTTGACTGCAAATTGTGGTCTTTTAGTGGAGTTCTTAGCGTGCACTCCTTTTTTTCTTGTGTTGCCACTGGGACTCAACATTGTGAGCCCCATCATGGCTGTCATTGGTGGTGACCGAGCACCATCTTGTTCTTCTGGTCACTTGTTGATGTCATTACCAATTCACAGGAGTCTTTCTGTCTTCTGGGTTCTTTTTCCCTTATGTCATTGTTGTCCTTGGCAATCATCTGCTGTAGCTGAATTGGGACCATTGCGTATTCTTCAAATGGCAGCTTGCTGTTTTTTAAGATCCCAGACACCACTCACCTATATGGGGTGCAGGAAACTCTCCTAGCAATTAACTAGTTATGCCGATTGGTCTGGAGGTCCCCTGAGAGCATGGTCTCCAAGGCTACCGCCCCTGCTACTCTATCCTTGCAATATTGGGTTAAGACTGGAAGAATTTTCAGGTTATGTTGAAGCCCAGTTAATCTGATCTTCTTTTTTTTTTAATTGTGATTGAGTCAAAGTGTGCAATCCAGTTTAAATTATCACACTTGCCTATCTGCCCTCAGTCTGCCCTGCTTAACAGGTGACAGTATATTCCTCCTTTGCATTTTATACATGTCATATCCTCTTAACAATCTCCTGTACCCTCCTCTCCATCTTCTCTACTTCCCTCTAGTTAAGAGGACAGTAGGATGACATCCTATAGATACATAGAAACATAAAGTGCACACATGATATGGTCACTCTGTGTCCCTGAGTCCAATCCATTCTTGTTAAAAGAGTTGATCTCAGTAATGATTTATGGCCAGGGGTGGCAGCTGGTCTAGGGGCCACGCTCCCAGGGGAACCCCCTGGCCTTTGGGCCATCAATTTCTTTAAGTGGGGTTCTCAGGGTGCACCCCTTTTCATTTTCATGTTGCCACTGGGACTCAACATTGTGAGAGCTATCATGGATGGCTTTGGTGGTGGCCAGGCACCATTTTGTTCTTCTGGTCATATGTTGATGAAGTCATTCACTCAGGTCTTTGCGTCTTCTGGGTTCTCTTTCCCCCATGTTGTCGTCGTCTTTGGTGATCTTCTGTTCCAGCTGAGTTGGGATCATTTGGTGCACCTCAGATGGCAGCTTGCTAGCTTTTAAGACCCCAGATGCCACTCACCAATATGGGATGGAGAAAACTCTTCTAGCAATACATTAGTTCTGCCAATTGGCCTCGATGTCCTCTGAGCGCATGGTCCCTAGACCCCTGCCCCTGCTACTCTGTCTTTGCAATATTGGGTTAAGACTAGAAGAGTTTTCAGGTCATGTTGAAGTCCAGTTAAACTGATCTTGTTTCTAATGTGTGCTGTTACTGATTTCACCCAACCAAATTTCTATCAACAATCTAATCTATAAACAACCCTCTGCCTCCTCCCTCCACTTCCTTGAAGCTGTCAAAGAGTCTTTTCTTCTCTACATGAGTCTGTTTTTACATCCTTATGCTAGAGATCTCATACAATATTTGTTCTTGGGATGCTGACTGATTTCACTCAACATAGTGTCTTCCAATTGAAATCAGATTATGATTTCAATTTGTATTCAGATTACATCATATATGTAGATCACTTTTGGTAAAAGAGACATTTTCATAATGTTAAGTCATCCTAAAGTCATCATTGTTCTTTATCATTGCATAGTGTTCCACTGAGGACATATACCATAGTTTGTTTATCTGCTCAACTGTTGTTGGGCATCTGGGTTGATTTCATCTTTTTGCTGTTGTGTACTGGGCTGCAATAAACATTCGTGTACATGCATCTGTTCGTGTGACAACCCTTGGCTTTCTAGGATATATTCCAAGCAATGGGATTACTGGGTCAAATATATATCTATTTCCAGCTTTTTAAGGAGGCACCATATTGCTTTCAAAAGAGGTTGTACCATTTGCAAGCCTACCAGTGTGCGGAGAGTTCCAGTTTCTCCACAGCCTCTCCAGCATTTGTGGTTTTGTGTTTTTTGGATCATGGCCAACCTTGTTGAAGAGATGATATCTCATCATAGTTTTGATTTGAATGTCTTTAATAGCTAATGATTGTGAGCATTTTTGCATGTGTCTTTTGGCTGCCTGGATGTCTTCTTTAGAGATGTGTCTGTCCATCTTCTTTGTGCAGTGCTTAACTGAGTTATTTATCCTTCTCTTGTTGATATTTTACAGTACTTTGTAGATTATGGAGATCAGATATTGGGCTGACATATAGTTGCCAAATGTTTTTTTCCCATTCTGTAGGTGATATTTTGACTCTCTTGATAAAGTCTTTGGATGAGCAAAAGTGTTTGATTCTTAGTAGTTCCCTTTATCTATTTTCTCTTCTGTTGATCATGCTTTGTTTGTCAGATTTTGAAGTCCATCTAAGTTATATATTAAAACATGCACTGTTGATTCTATTTTTTCTTGAATGATCTTTATCATTTTAGCTTTGATATTTCAGTCTTTTATCCAGTTTGAGTTGGTTTTAGTGTAAGGTTTGAGATATGGGTCTTGTGTCAATTTTTTGCAGATAGATATCTGATTTGGACAGCAGCATTTGTTTAAGAGACTGTTTTTACCTCAGTTTAAAATCTTAGGACCTTTGTCAAATATCAACTGTTCATAGGAGAGTGGTGGCATCTTTGGGGTCTTAAATCTTTCCTGTGGTCTAGGTGTCTCTTTTTGTACCAGTACCAGGCTGTTTGGACTACTGTGGCAGTGTAACAGATTCTCAAGTCAGGTAGTGAGAGCTCTTTTACTGTGTTCTTCTTCTTCAGTAGTGTTTTGGTTATCTGGGGTTTCTTCCTTTTCCAGACAAAGTTGGTGATTTGTTTCTCTACCTCATTAAAAAATGTCACTGGAATTTGTATTCAGATTACATCATATATGTAGATCACTTTTGGTAAAAGAGACATTTTCATAATGTTAAGTCTTTCTATCTATGAGCAGAGTAGGTTTTTCCATTTATATAAGTCTCTCTTAGTTTCTTGCAGTAAGGTCTTGTAGTTCTCTTTATATAGGTCTCTTGTTTCTCTAGTTAGATATATTCCTAGGTATTTCATCTTCTTGGGGACTGCAGTAAACGGTATTGATTCAATGATTTCTTCTTCAATAATCTCACTGGTGGTACAAAGGAATCTTACTGGTTTATTTATGTTTATCTTGTATCCTGATACTTTGCTGAACTCTTCTATTAGTCTGAGTTGAGTATGGATTCTTTAGGATTCTATATGTATAGAATCATATCATCAGCAAATAGGGGGATTTTTACTACTTCTTTGCTGATACAGATGCCCTTTATTTCTTTCTCTTGTCTAATTGCTCTGGCCAGAACTTCTAGTATATGTTGAATAGGAGAGGTGAGAGTGGGCATCCCTGTCTAGTTTCCATTCCCAAGGAGAATTCTCTCACTCTGTCTGCATTCACCATGATATAGACGGCTGGCTTAGCCATTAGATAAATCCAAATCAAAACTACAATGAGATATATACCAAGCCCATCTCACCCTAATAAGGCTGAAATTAATCCAAAAAACACAAAACAATATATCTTGGAAAAGTTGTGGAGAGACTGGAACTCTTCTACGGAGCTGGTGGGAATGTAAAATGGTACAACCTCTTTGGAAATTAATTTGCCCTTTCTTAAACAGATAGAAATAGAAATACTGCATGATCCAGCAATCTCACTTCTTGGAATATATTCTAGAGAAATAAAGGCTGTCACACAAATAGATACATGTGCACCAATGTTTATTGTAACACTGTCCACAATATCAAAAAGATGGAACCAACCTACATGCCAATCAACAGGTGAATGGATAAACAAACTACAGGATATTCACGCAATGGAATAGTAAGCAATGATAAAGAACAATGATGATTCTGGGAAACATCTGATAACAGGGTGTCATCTAGAAGACATGCTATGCCAAATTAGTCACAAAAGGACAAATATTGCTTGAGACTACTATTATAAGGACTCAAAAAAAGTTTAAGCACAGAGGAAAATAATCTTTGATGGTTACAAGTGAGGGAAGTGAGGTAGAGGGGTATTCACTAGATAGCAGTTTGGTTAAGTAAAGCAAGTGGTAGCACACAACAGAAGGGAGATTAATACTGTGGGGCTACACCGAAAGTTAAGAGGTTTCCTAAATACTAATCAACATTTTTAAGTTCAGAGTATCAGACACAGGGGTCTGGGTATCATGGTTTCAGGGGGCTTCCAGGTCAATTGGCATAAATATGTTAGGTGTTTTTTTTTTTTTTTTTTTTTTTTTCTTTCTTAAGAATATGTTCTGCACTCCATTTTCATGAGTGGCATCTGGGATCTTAAAAGCTAGCAAGGGACCACCATCTAAGGAGCATCAATTGGTCTGACTCAACCTGGAGCAGAAGAGAATGAAGGACATCAACTACCTGGGGAACATACGAGTTCAGGAGACAAACCACTCCATGTGATCAGGAGACAACATCAGCAGGAGATCAGAAAAACCAGCTACCACAATGACTGCTCTGACAGGGAATACATCATAGAGTTCCTGATGTAGTGAGAGAATATGCAGATCGACAACTCTATTAAAAGACCACTGGTGATGGCCCAACATCCTGGAGGATCCCTTAAGGACAAGGCCCCTGGAATCTCTGCTATCCCAGAGCTGAAACTCCTACAGAACTCAACTTTCCAGACAAAGACTGTACTGGACTACAAGAAATAGAGGGATGCTTGTGAAGTGTGTGCTTCTTGGCTTAAATATACACATGAGGCTGTGAGAGCAGCTCCTGTCCAGAGGTGAGTTGGAAGGGAGAAGGTGGGGGGAAAGGAGCTGGTTGAATGAATATGGAAAGTACAGGATGGAAAGGAGGAACATGCAGTCCCTGGGTGGGGAGGGCAGCTAGGATTGCATAGTGGCATGTGTGGGATTTTATATGGCAAATTAATTCATTTGGATTGTAAACTATCCCCTAAAGCACAATAAAATATTCTTTAAAAACGCAATGAATAAATAAATAAAGTTAACAAGAAAGATACACACAAAAAATCTCTTTCTGTTTACTGCTGTCTCATCATAGGCAAGCTTATTGTGAAAACAAACATTTGATCTCTTTCATGCCAAGTACTACACAAGGAATTAGGTAGACAGAGTTACAGTTAATACAAAATCTACACCTTCAAGAAGTTCATATTCACTGTAGATAGACTCAAGGGAAAAAAAAATTAAGCCTACATTCTTTGGTCTCCTAAGATTCATCCATCTCCTTACTGCACTGGGACTCTTTTAGGCATCATAAACTTTCTGTCTGAAAGGATCCAGCTTCCACCACTCTCTTCCCTCAAATAGTCTCCTGTTTTTGGTAACTCATGCATCTTTCAGTTTGTAGGTTAAGTGTTGATTCCTAAGGGAAGCCAGCTCCACACCATCTATTCCAAACTAAATTTCTTTTAGTATTTTTTCCCCTAGTTTCTGTTCTTTTGCCTCTTAGCTCATACTCCATTTTTTGGTAATGCACATGTACCTGAATTTATCTGTTTACTGGGACTCTCTCAAGTCAAACCACAATGTCAATGAGGGCAGAGACCGCATATACTTTGTTTGTCATAGATTTCCAGTAGTTAAAATAGTTTCTGGTGCACATTAAGCTATGGATTAATATTTGTTGAAATGATAAGATATATAACAATAATAATAATGATAAAGTCCCTGATGCTTTGAAAAAACAAAGAAGACAGAGACTAATCTCACTGGTAGGGTAAGGCAGGTAAACAGGAGGCTCTGGAGAGAGACAATGGTGGCTGAAATTATCTTGAAATATGAGAAGAGATGTGGTAAGTTAAATAAACTTCTCCAAAGAGAAGAGATTGAACATGAGAGAACATGATGAGTAAGGTAAGCAGTTTGGAAATGGCAAATAGTTTATGCTCAGAGTACACCAGTTACCAGATGTGCGAAAACTATTCTGACTTATAGCTCCATGTGTGTCAGAGCAAAACTGTGCTCTACAGAGCTTTCAGCAGCTTATATTTCAGAAGTAGATCACCAAGACTTGTTTCTGAAGCGTCTCCGGGTACACTCAAGCTTCCAACAATTCTGCTAGCAGCCAAGAGCTCTGTCTGTACCAGGAAGTCCATGAGAGTACACAGGATGGGTCATACAGGGAATGGAAGGTTATAATTCCATGTAGGGAAGCAGAGACAATATGATAAATTCATGTTATCCAAAAACTCTGGACTTCATCCTGGATGGCAAGGGAAGCTACTAAAAGGTTTTCTAAGACTTTTTTTTAGCTTTCCAGGATTCTAGACTTCTACACTACCAATATTTATTCAGTTCCTTTTGCTCAAAATTATTGAGGCGTGCGCTGCTAGGACTTGTCTTAAAGATAATTACTAAATAGAGATAATGGGGGAGAAAATTATATAGGAAAAAGACTCCAAGAAAGACTGATTTCATACAAAGACAACAATCCCAAGTAAAGTCAAATAGACAAAGACATTTCAACAATATGAAGATTGAGAAGGTTTGTTTTTTTTTTTTCTTTTCTTTTTTTGAGACTCGAAAGGGCAGAATGGGTGAGGCCAAGGTTGCCTGTCATCTTCAGGAAAAGAGGAACTGAAAATAGGAAAGGGTACAATTATACAGATTTCTGCTTCTGTTTCCTGAAACTAGTCAGCTTGGATACGTTTTTGCTTTCATCCATTGATGTATTTGTTTTTGAATGACCAATATTTAGAGCAGTGAGTTACAACAAAATTTGTTCTGGAACTGCGTGATGTCTTCTCATCTGTGCATACTTATGTTAGAAACCTTACTACTGGCCACTAGTTCTCCCCCCGACACGCATTCGTCCCATGACCACTTTGTAGAGCAGTGGGTTACCAATGGCCACATAGTGATCATAACTCATAGCTGCCAGCAGAGAGGAGAGCAGCCAAGGAAAAGGAAAGTAAACATCTGGATGGCACCCAGCAAAGAGATGGTCTTCTTCTGGTTCAGCAGGTCAACCAGCATTTTGGGTACAATGACAAAAGTGCAGCAGGTCTCAGAGCAGGAGAGGACAGTGAGGAAGAACTACATGAGTGTGTGAAATGCCTGTTCAGCACAATGTTGGATACGACAATGGCAATGATGGCCGCAGTGAAGAGGTAGAGGAGTAGGAGGACAACAAAGAGCAGCGGCTGCAACCCAGCCAGAGATGAGAAGCCCAGGAAGACAAACTCTTTCACCACTGTCTCAATGACTGACACCATGGAGAACGGCACTATAAAGAAGAGCTAGGAGCAGACCACGAGGAATAGTAAAAATGCATGAGTAGTTCGAATGTATGGGTAGAAAGCCAGAGTTTCTCAGCTTCTTGGAGTCTTACCAAATTCCTATGTAAAATGTCCTTCTATTACAGTACAGCTGGACATTTAAATGAGAAAATGTGTGACAATACACTTTTGCTTGGCACATAATAGACAAAAAATTAGCTGAAAAATTAAATACTAGCTGTTTAATTAGCAGAAAATGAAGTCTGACTCATTGCTCTTTGAAGGGCTGATTTGAACTCCTGATTTCTTAGACTGTATATCATTGGATTGAACAATGGAGTGAGGATAGTGTATGATACAGATATCAGAGTGTCTTGGCTTGAAGAATAATTGGATTTAGGCCTTAAGTAAATGAAAGAGGCACAACCATAGTGAACAATTACCACAATGAGATGGGAGGCACAGGTGGAGAAGGCCTTGTATCTTCCCACAGAGGACGGGATTTTTAGAATGGCAGAGATGATGCGGATGTAGGAGATCAAGATAAGTAGCAGTGGAATAACCAGGACAAACACACCAAGCATGAATATGACCATCTGACTCAGGTGGGAGTGGTGAGATGCCAGCTTGAGGACAGGAGAGATGTCACAGAAGAAGTGATGGAGCTGGTTGGAGGAATGGAATGGCAGATGAAATATCAAGCAAGTGGTGACCAGGGAGACACTGAAGCCACAGGCACAGGCAGCAGCCACTAGTCCCCCACACACCCCTTGTCCCATGAGTATTATGTAGCGCAGTGGGTTACAGATAGCCACATAGCGATCATAACCCATGGCTGCCAGCAGGAAGGAGTGAGAACAGCCAAGGAAAAGGAAAGTAAACATCTGGATGGCACAGCCCAGGAAGGAGATGGTCTTCTTCTGGGCCAGCAGGTCAACCAGCATCTTGGGTACAATGACGAAAGTATAGCAGGTCTCAGAGCAGGAGAGAACAGCAAGGAAGAAGTACATGGGGGTGTGAAGTGCCCTGTCCAGCACAATGGTGGATATGATGATGACATTGGTGGCCAGAGTAAAGAGGTAGAGAAGCAGGAAGACAACGAAGAGTAGCCGCTGCAACCCAGCCAGAGATGAGAAGCCCAGGAAAACAAACTCTCTCACCTCTGTCTCATTGACCCACTCCATGGAGCATGCTGCTACAGAGGAGAGCCAGGGACAGACCATGAGGAAAAGAAGAAATGTATAGGTAGTTCAACGAAGTCTTCAGGCAGTAGGCATTTCTAGATTTTTGGTGAAACAACTTTATTCCTTCTCTAAAATGCCTGCCAAAAGAAGAATTAAGGTTACTTATGCAACAGAATAACTGACAATCCATCAGGATGCTTTCTCTAAGACTTGAGAACATGCTGCCTGCCTAGCCAAGGATTCAGGAATTACCTAATAGTTTCTTCTTATCTTGTATTTATGGCTTGTCATATTTTTCTTGTTTACAAAAAAATCAAAGGAAACTGTCATCAGAAAAGTGAAAAATGTGTTTAATTTCACATATCTGCACCTAATCACGATGTGGAATAAAATAATGAGTTGTATTCAGACACAAATACGTGAACCTCAATTTACCCAACCATGAAATGAGGCAAGAAAGGAAGAATTAGATGACCTCTGAGTACGTGTGAGAAGGCTCATGTTTACTGATGACTTATCATTAAGTATGCTAACATAGATGATTAGCTTATATCTGTCTCAATGATAAGCTTATGATATACCTGTCTCAATCTTTCCTGACAATAATCTTATATAAAGACCCAGAACAATAATTAAAGCAATTTTTGGTTACATTTCTTACAGACTGTCAGCAAGAGATCAATTAGGAATATTAGAAAAAGTTGCACAAACAAGAGCCTGAATCAAGGTGAACAGAAGAGAACATTAGTTAAAAGAAACAATTCTTTTCAGGGAGAGAATTGTTGCTAGGTGTGGCAGGAAGTGATTCATTCACTTTGAAACAGTTTGCACTACACTTTGCTTTTCCTGTTTTGAATCACCTCAGAGGAACTCAGAGAAACAGAGTCTTCCCAAAAGGCTTACAACTTGCCACAGAGAGACTGGACAACAGGAAGCTGACCAGGTTCTACTTTCCTTCCAGAACTTAGTCTTTAAATACTTTATATTTTATTATACCTTAAATATTTCTTTTGAACATTCTGCTAGTACAGTTTGCAAACTGCTGCTGTATCTGTTGTTGTTGTTGGGTGCCATCAACTAGATTCTGACTCAAAGTGACTCCATGTGACAGAAAATACTCCATAGGATTTTTTGGGCTGTAATCCTTACAGAAGAGGATTGTCAAATCTTTCTCCTGTGGAGCCAGAATGTGTCTGCAGCCTGTCAGAAGAGATAATTTCTAAATTTCTTTTTAACCCTGTGGTCGGATGATGTTTTCTTGGGTAGATTTTTTAATTGGGAAACCTAACAACTAAAGAAAGGATTGTCTGGGTGCAAAAATCATTTAGCATTCATTGGGCACATATGCTATTTATGTACTCAGGACTTTAAGTCATTTTACGTTGAAGATACACTCTATTCATTTTCTAATAGGAATTTTGGTTGTTGGGTTTCTCTTCTTGATAGTAACCTTTCGCTTTTTAGATCCTAAGTTAAATCACTGAACCTCATTGTTTCTGTCCCTAGAGATTAGAGATAATAACTTTTGCTTTTTATTATGTATTCAAAACTGATTCTAAATTTAACAGGTATAAGCACTTATTTTTTTGAAGTTAGTACTAATATTCTTGCAAACTCTCGTTTAAAAATTACTTAACATAAACAATAGGAATTTCTTTACTCTATAAGTATAAATAGATAATTGTTATTTTCGTCAGCTGTCTTCAAGTCAGCCACCTGACTCATAGGGACCTTATGTATTACCAAGTTAAAATTCTCCATACTTTTTCCTTGGCTATAATCTTTACAGCCTGTGGAGACACTGTGTCGGTTGAACTGCCAACTTTTTGGTTAGCAGCCAGTTACAAACCCTGTCTACCACTCAGGCTACTTACAGAGGTTAGTACTTGTTTTAGACAGTTAGTGCTGCTCTAACAGAAATACCACAGAGTGGATGGCTTTAACAAGTGAAAGTTTATTCGTACACAGTCCAGTAGGCTGTAAGTCCAAATTCAGGATGTCCACTCCAGGGGAAGGCTTTCTCCCTTATCTGCACTGTAAGAAAGTTCTTGTATTGCATCAGTCTTTGATCAGGGAGCATCTTGGTGCAGAAACCTCAGGTCTGAAAGATATGCTCCTCTTCCAGTTCTGCTTTCTTGATGGTGTGAGGTTCCCAATTCTTGCTTACTTCTGTTTCCTTTTATCTCTTGTAAAATGAAAGGATTAAGGGTGGGCAAGCCATGCTACGGGGAGACTCCCTTAACAGTGGAACAGGGAGTGATCTTATGAAGGGATTTACAGCCCCACCTTAATCCTTTAACATATAGCATAGGAAAATCACAAAATGGAGAACAATCACAAAATACTGGGAATCACAGCCCAGCAACATAGCTACACATATTTTGGTGGGGACACAATTCAATCTGTGACAATACTAAATATAAAGAAATTATAACCATATATATCCTCATATATTATAAACTTTCCCTACTTTAATGCCCCCTTCTGACTAGAAGGATTTCTGCCAGTGAAAGACACCGGGTTAAATCTAAATTTGTTTCTGTTTGGCTCATCACTTTCCTGAAAGTCTTTTCACCTGGAGCCCCAAAGACTTTTAACTGATCTTGTTTTAACTAGTCTACCTGTTAATACCCACTGTGCTCTAACTTCACTGAATCTGGCATATAGAGTAGACTGTGAGACCTGGGAGTTTCAGATTCTGAAGAATCTACCCAATAATAAAAAATGTTAAGTTTAGATTGTTAGTCAGATCTATGAGGATAGCTCATATCAGTAATGTGGATTTTTTAAAAATATGATATTGTCATAACCCCACAGCCTCAATGAGTTATGTGATTGATGTGTTTGTTCTTTTCATGATGTATGATGACTGAAGCTCTTCAGTTCATCTGAGAAGGCAGCCCACAGTGACTCAGGAAGACAACAGAAACCACCAGAGTATAATATCATCAGTATAGAATGACCTAGAGCAGAAAATGAAAACATTATCCTCTACCCAACAAGAGGCTCCAAAATAAAGAGAAAGATCCCACCCTATACAGAGAACCTAAGTTTTATGTTTAGCTTTATGTGACTTTGAGCAAGGTAGTTAACTTGAATGTTGTCTCTACATTTAAAAATTGAAGGGATAAGGCAAACAATAACTGTAATAAATGATTGGGACACAAAGAAGGTACTAAAGCAGAGACCCCTTGCTTATTTGAACAATGTATAGCAGAAGATGTTTTGACATATGGTAGTAGTGGAATATTACGACCCTTAGTATCCCTGCCAACTCAGAGAGTTCAAGATTTTCTAGTTTGATGATCCCCAAGATCTTCCTTATTATCATATTCTAGAACCTATGGATGGGATTCAGGTTGTGATCCCTAGAGAAAACATGTGCTGTCCAATTCTTCTAACCCATCAGATGTTCCACTGGGACTTTATGCAATCCGGATTTAAATAGCAACTCAATATGTGAGGGCCTGGGTTCTCCAAAAAGGGGACAATATATGGGACTTCCATAACAAAACTTCTGAGAGATCCAAACATTTATTTTAAGGAAATCACCAATCAATGAGAGAAATTATATAGATAGCCTCAGAAATTAAAGAAATGTACTTGTTATCTTCTTAGGTATGCTTGAAGATTCTAAATTTCCCCTCATTGCCTTATTAAACTACTATTTGAACATCAGATTTCAATTATAGGTAAAAAAAAAATAAATAAAACTGGAATACACAGCAGAGAGAAAAGTAGAGATGTGATAAGTATATGTTTCACATCAGCCAACCTCAAAGAAACAAAAACAAAGAAAAAATTGAACTGAGGGCAAAAATGACTTACTTTATCCATCAAGAAAAATTCAGAAAACTATGGAAAATGCCAGCTGCTGTCAATGATGACCTCACGTTTGCCAGATTACCACTATGCTCCATAAGGTTTTCAGTGTTGATTTTCAAAAGTAGATCTCCAGACTTCTTTTCTGAGGCACCTGAGTAGACCCAATCCTCAAAATCTTTTGGTGGTGGCTGAGCATATTTACCACTTGCACCACCTAGGAAATCCTGTTTACTCTTAGTACCTGGGTTAAAAAGTAGTTCCTAATTCTTTTTATTGCTGCTGCTTACCTGAGCTGCCATCATTGATCTCCATGGAGGTGAGGAGAAAACATTCTGTAGCATTGCGCATCACTTATGGTCCAGGTCCCACAAAGTCTCAGACTAGATCAGGGTTTCCACTGCCCAGTAACGATCTACAATGTTCTATCTAGAGACAAGCAGCTATTGGGTCTATGGAGAGGAAACAACAGCAGATATCTGCTTAAGAGAGAGTCCTCATCTGCATCAATAAAACTAGCCTCCTACTCTGTATGTCTGTCAGGACTCTCAGCTCCTCAAGCCTAAGTGACTAGATATTCTGGTGATCAACTTGGGGTGTGGTTATCAGAAACTTGGAGTGTGATCATTGGACTCGTGAGGTGATGACAGCTACTGTGCTGAGAGACATTGCCTTGGGGTTAATTAGGAGGCAACATTATTATAAAAAAAATAATGTTACCAGTTTCTCAAAAGTGGCCTTAGTTGAGGAGCTTGGGGAGTAGAAGCCATGAGTATAATTACTCTAAGCCTGAATTAAAAGCTGAGTCCATCTTCCTTCCTTATTGACTGGATTCTGAAGTAGAACTCACCAGAGTTAACACTGCACTCTCTTTGAAAGAATCAATAAGGGATTTAATTAAAAGTTCCTATTCCCGTAGATTGGAGTCGTGACACAGAGTGGCCATGTCATTTATGCAACTTACGGTTTAATGAGTCTATAGGATGCCATCCTACTTACTTCCTACTAGAGGGAAGTGGAGATTGTGGAGAAGAGGGGACAGAAGGTTGTTAAGATGATATGGCATGTATAGAACAGAAAGGAGAAGTATGCTGTCACTGGGCAAGGAGATTAGTAGGAGCTGCACATTGGCAGGCATGCAAATTTAAACTGGATTGTACTTTTCACTCAACCACAATAAATAAATAAAATATACGTAAAAAAAAATCGTATTCCCAGACCCCCCTCCCTGGGAACTATAATTTGACGGGAATAATCTGAAAGAACCTAAATTTTTAAGAAGATTTCAAATCTAGTTGACCTCTGTCACTAAAATGCTTGTTATCTAACAAATGTCTTTTACCAGAGCGACTAAATAATATAAAGTGCTGTTTTATCCAAGCTAATCCATAGTCAATATAATTCTAATTCACATGCATTGTGAAGACAAACTGACAGGTGGATTACTAAGATTTGCAAAGACAAATTTTGAGAAAGAATAGATAATATAGGGATTCACTCATCCCAGAGGTAAGATACCATTATAGCATGCTAATGATGCAAGAAAAGATGAATGATATGAAAGAACACCACCGTTTGTCTGCCTGTTTTTTGTATGTGGAGATCTGCAATGTTGCTATGATGCTGGAAGTTATGCCACCATTATTTCGAATACCAGAAAGGTCACCCATGGTAGACAGGTTTCACTGGAGCTTGTAGACTAAGAGACTGGAAAGAAAGACCTGGTGATCTAGTCAGCCAATGGAAACCCTATAGAACACAGAATATTGTCCAACTTTTTGATGCACCATTTGGACATGTCATCAGGAGACACTGATCACTGGACAAGGACATCATGTTTGGTAAATCTGAGGTAAAGCAAAGCTGAGGAAAATCTCAATGAGATGGATGGACAAAATTGGCACAGAAATGACACCTAGGATAATAAAGATGGTGTAGGGCCAGCTAATGTTTTATGCAGTTATACGTGGAGTCACCATGAACCAGAGCTGACCAGACAGTAGCTAATACCAACATAATGAGACAGAAGAAAAAACTAAGAAATTGATCTTTACATGTTTGAGAATTTGGTCTTCAATAAAAGAGGCAATCATGATTATTTAGTAAGTAGTAATGGAAAACTTAGATTTCTCTGTGTAGGCTATCACTCCGAAGAAGGTAGTCTGGTAGAATAATGAAATGGATTATTGAATGTGCAGTTACAGTAGTACCTGTGTAATAACAAGTTATGGGGCCCCATATGTCTCCTGAAGTAGCCTAACCTCTATATCAGCAACCAATATATTGTGCCCATTCTCTAATAACAAGAATATATGAGTCTGGGAATCAATAGAACCAGGAATCAAACTGTTTCCTTCCATTATTAACCCTAAGGATTCATTCACATAAGTTTAGGCTTTGTTATTTAGAGGTCTTATTTACTGAAAGAATTTAGATAACAGCTACCTGGCCAGCTTGTAGACTGGTAGACCTGGCCAACATGGAAGACATCCATGTTTGTCTGTTCCCCAGAAAGGTGATCCAACCAATGTGTAAATTATTAAACAATATCATCAAAATTACGTGTAGGACTTCTTTGGAAAGCAATTTGGCACTTTCTTAAAATGTTAGAAACAAATACCATATGATTTATCAATCTCATAGCTTGAAATATACCCTAGAGAAATTATGGCTATCACATGAACAGATACATGCACACAAATGTTTATAGCAGCACTGTGCACAACAGCAAAAGGATGTAATCAGTCTAGGTGCCCATCAATGGGTGAATGGATAAACAAACTATGGTATATTTACACTGTGGGACACTACACAGTGATAAAGAGCAATGATGATTTTTAGGAAATATCTCACAACATGGAATCATCTGGAAGACATTATGCATTTCACAATCAGTCAGCTGTAAAGGGATAAGAATTGTATGAGACCACTACTATAAGAACTTAAGAAAAGGCTTATTCACAGAAGAAAATACTCGTTCATGGCTACAAGGGTGTGGGGGAGGGCTATTCATAGATTAGATAGTCTATAGCAATGTGGTTGGGTGAAGGGGGTGACAGTACGCAGTAGACGGGATGTCAGCACAACTGGACAGGGGTCTGGGGACCATAGTTTCAGGGACACTGAGGTTAATTGGCATAACTAGTTCTTTTTCCTAAGAAATTGTTCTGCATCCCACACTGGTGAGCAGTACCTAGGGTCTTAAAAGCCTGCAAGCTTGCAACATCAGTTGGTCCCAGCCCACCTGAAGCAGATGAAAACCACAAACAGTAAAGATACGAGGAAAATAGGAGCCCAGGAGTCAGAAGGGTCCATGTGATTGGGAGATTACATCGGCATGGGACCAGAAGAACTAGATAGCACTTAACCACCACTGAAGACTTCTCTGACAGGGAATATAATGTAAAGTCCCCGATGAAGTACTAGAACTCTATTAAGAGAACAGACTTGATTGTTTGACATCCTGGAGTGTCCCCTGAGAACATGGCTCCTGGACTTGCTACTAGCCTTGAGCTGAATACAGCACTGAATTCAACTCATCAAAGATTGGGCTGAACTATGAGACATAGAGTGACACAGGCTGTGCATGTACTTCTTGGCTTAATATGTAAATGAGGCTGTCCAAATGATTCCTCTCTAGAGAGGAGAGAGAAGGAGACAAGTGTTAGTTGAGTGGATACCAGAAGTAGAGTGGAAAGGAAGAGGGTGTTGTTGTAGGGTGAAGAGAGTAGACTGAGTTGGACAGAGGTATGTGTTGTGGGTTTTATATGGCAAATAGATTTGGATTGTAAACTTTCACTTAATCACAATAAAAATAATATTATCTGTTTACCTGTGTTTCATTGACTATGCAAAGGCATTCAACTGTGTAGATCCTAATTACTTATTCAATCTGTATTATGAGCAAATTATCCAAGAAACTGGACTATATGAAGGAGAATTGGGTATCAGGATTGTCAGAAGACTCATTAACTACTTGCATTATGAGGATGACACAACCTTGTTTGCCAAAAGTGAAGAAGACCTGAAGCACTTACAGATGAAGATCAAAGACAACAGCTTTCGGTATGGATTACACCTAAATATAAAGAAAACAAAAAATCCTCATAACTGGACCAAGGAGCAATATACTGATAAACAGAGAAGACGGAAGTTGAGAAGCATTTCACTTTGCTTGTATCCGTGATAACACCCATGAAGCAGTAGTCAAGAAATCAATGACACATTGCATTGAGCAACTCTGCTACCAAGCCAAGCCAAAGCCAAGTGCCTTCGAGTCGGATCCGACTCATGGCGACCAAAGACCTCTTTAAAATGTTGAAAAACAAAGATGTCAACTTGAAGAGTAAGGTGCACCTAACCCAAACCATGGTGTTCTTAATTTCCTCATGTGCATAGAGAAGATGGATGGTGAGTAAGAAAGACCAAAGAGAAATTGACAGTTTTGAATTGTGGTGTTAGATGAGATTATTGACTATACCATGAACTGCCAAACAAATGAACAATTAAGTCTTAGAAGAAGTACAATCAGAATGTTCCTTAGAAGCAATGATGATGAGATTATGTCTCACATGCTTTGAGTATGTTATCAGGAGAGATCATTCCCTGGGAAATGACATCAATCATGGTAAAGCAGAGGGTCAGAGAAAAAGAGGAAGGCTCTCAATGAGATGGACTGATACAGAGGCTGTAACAGAGATTGTGAAGATGGTACAGGACCGGGCAATGTTTTATTCTATTGTCCCTGTGAGTCAGAACTGGCTTGACTCCACCTAACAACAATATTTCCCAAAAGAAGATTACTTTCAAGGATAAATACAAAATGGTTACATTTAACTGAAAATTGATGCTGATTCTCACCAACTTTAGTTTCACTTTATGCTGCTACACCAATAATAGCTGGAAAGGAGTTTATGAGTGGTACAAACAGTTAAAATGATTAGAGGTTTAAGTTTACCCAGAGACACCTGAGGCCTTTCCAAGGCCTGGAGATCTACTTCTAAAAAATCAACCACTGAAAACGCAATGGATCACAGTTCTACTCAGAGACACATGAGGTCACAATAAATTGAATTTAACTTGAGGGCAACTGGTTTGATAGAAAATAGGATTTACTAAAGTGGTTAGGATGATTGATCCTGTTGTTCAAGTAAAGCATTGTTACTACATTACCAGGGAGTAATGTGTCTGGAATCCAGAAGTTTCTCTAGGGTATCTTTCATCACTTTGAAAGGGAGGCCCTTGGCCAGACCAACTCCATCTTACTACAAACAGTAGTTAAGACAACTATGTTATAAACATTGAGTCCTGAGAGCTTGATTTCCCCCATCCGTAAAAATTCACCTTGTACTGGTCATAAGTCACATGGTTATTCTTTCCCTTTGTGTGACGGCCTGCCATCCGGAAAGGCCCTTGTAGACAAAGTCACAAACTTCTGTAAATGACAGGCTGAAACATCTCACCCATGACATGTTTTTTAGCCTATTACCCATGACAATATTTTGTTTCCTAATTAAATTTTCCTCAAAAATTTACCCCCTCCCCTCTTGATGTGAGAATTAAGGAAGATGCCTTCTAAGAGGGGCTTTACGACCCCCTTGGTTTATGAGATTATATTGGGACAATCTGACCAGGAACTTCCGGGGAAAAGAGATCAGAGGAATGGATTTCAATACAGCATGCCTAATAGAACTGAGGCCTGCCCAGCCTCGCTGACTTCCCCCTAATTGTGTTCCCCCCTCCCTTTTCTCCACATACACAGGTTTACAAAGTGACCCTTGAAAGGCTTTCCAAGGGCAATTCTCCACATAGCCATTAAAACTACACAAGCATCTCACTCCCTACAACAGAAAGAACAAATAAACTTCTAGGTTCATTAAAGCTGGTATAGCGAACTGATAACACTAAAGAAACATCTTTCTTAAAGCAGCTGGGCTTGATTAGGGGATAGCAGACACTTACTATCTACACAGGAAGAGATAAATAAAAACTTAGAGAAACAAATGGAGACAGCCAAATGGTGAAGCCTTGAGAAGTTTACCCTTCTGCACCTTCCACTTTGAGGTACGAATAAAACCATTAATTGTGTTCACTGACATTTATCACCACAAACACCTGCCTCAGACCGTTATCCAAAAAGGCCTTGACAATTAATTAGAAGTAGAAGGCCACAAGGGGTCAGTTTCTTGTTAGCCAATAATGTTAGGTTAGTTTCTTGTTAACCAATAGTTTATATAATGAAGGAAGTAGGGTGAAAACTACATCACCTCACCTATAAAAAATAAAGACAGCTCTTGTCCAGACTTTTTGCTTGATCGGGCTGCCTTAAACCAAAAATCTCTTTCCTGTCTCTCTTATTCATTTCCCGCCAACGACTTCCCTCCCTCCGTGCGGGACCCTGAAAAGTGTTGGGGCTGGCTCCCTACACCTTTGTGAGCACTGATTAATTGTTCTGTTTATCCCCTTTCAATCATTCTCTAAGACTATTGAACCAAATCACTAGGTAGCTTAAATGATTATCAAGCCCCAAGTTGTCGGAGCCATGCAGACTCCACGAAGAATATTGTTGAAATATTGAAAGAATTGCTTACATGGGCCCAGGAAAAAAAATTAAGCAGTGGTCTCCTCCTTAATCAACCTGTATTGAGAGAGAATAAAGCTTTTTGTGTGTGGTATTTTTTTTTTATTATGATTGAATGAAAATGTACATTTCCATATAAATTTGCATGCCCACCTATGTGCAGCTCCCACTGCTCTCCCTTACCAATGACAGCACACTCTTCTTCTCTATACCTGTCTTATCCTCCCAGCAATCTCTTATTCCCTCCTCTCCACCCACTTCCCTTCCTCCAGTAAGAGGTCAGCAGGACAACATCCCATGTATGCACAGAACCATAAATTGTACACATGGTATGATCACTCTGTATCACCAAGTCCAATCCATTCCTGTCTGAGAGTTGACCTCCATAATGATCTACGGACAGGGACAGCATCAGGGCCAGAGGCCATGCTCCCAAGGGAACTCCAAAGCCCCTGGACCATCATTTGCAGTCTTTTAGTGGAGATCTCAGGATGCACCTCTTTTTATTCTTGTGTTGCCAGGAGACTCAACTTTGTGAGCTCCATTGCGGCTATCACTGGTGGTGGCTGGGCACCATCTGTTTCTTCGAGTCACAAGTTGATGTAGTCATCTACTCACGTGGGTCTCTCTTTATTCTGGATTCCCTTTCCACCACGTCATTTTGGTCCTTGGTGACCATCCATTCCTGCTGAGTTGGAACCATTTTCTGTACCCTCAGATGTCAGCTTGGCAGCTTTTAAGACCCCAGACGCCATTCACCAATGTAGGATGCAGAGGGCTCCCTTAGCAACACGCCAGTTGGGCCAATTGATTTCACCCGAGAGCATAGTCCCTGGCCCCCCATCCCAGCTACTCTGTCCTTGTGATATTGGATTAAGATGCGAGAAGTAATCATGTTATGTTGAAGTCCAGTTAATACTGATCTTCTTTCTAATGTATGCTGTCACCAATTTCACCCAGCCAAATTTCTACCAACCATCTAATTTAAACACTAGCCTATGCCCTCTCTCCCTCCCCATCCTTGAAGCTGTCAAAGAGTCTTTTCTTCTATGCATGAGTCTGTTTTTAAGTTCTTATCTTAGGGGTCTCATACAATATTTATCCTTCTGTCACTGACTACTTTCACTCAACATAATGTCCTCCAACTGAAACCAGGTTGTGAGATGTTTCCTAAAATCACCACTATTCTTTATCATTGCACAGTGTTCCATTTAGTATATATACCATGGTTTACCTATCCATTTCTCTGTTGTTGGGCACCTGAGTTAATTCCATCTTTTTGCTATTGTGGACTGTGCTGTGATAAACATTCGTGTGCATGTATCAGTTGGTGTGAATGGCCTTGATTCTGTAGGATATACTCCAAGCAGTGGAATTACTGGGTTGAATGGTGTCATGGGTTGAATTGTGTCCCCCCAAAAATATGTGTAGCCACATGGCTGGGATATGGTTCCCAGTATCTTGGGACTGTCCTCCATTGTGTGGTTTCGCTAAACTGTATGTTAAAGGGTTAGGGTGTGGCTGTGGGTTCCTGCATAGGATTACTTCCTTGCTTTGCTATAGAGGGAGTTTCCCTGGAGTATGGCTTGCCCCACCCTTAATGCTTTCAGCCTGCAAGAGATAAAAAGGGAAAGAGAAACAAAGGACAATTGAGAACCTCTCTACCATCAAGCAAGCAGCACCGGGAGAAGAGAGCGTCCTTCAGACCAGAGGTTCTTGCACCAGGACACTCCCTGGACAAAGACTGATGCAATACTGGACTTCCCTCCGGAGCCGACAAGGGGAAAGCCTTCCCCTGGAGCAGTCACCCTGAATGTGGACTTGCAACCTACCGGACTGTGTAAGAATAAACCCTCCTTTGATGAAGCCATCCACTCTGTGGTATTTCTGTTAGAGCGGCACTAGCTGACTAAAACAAATGGTATATCTATATCCAGCTTTTCAAGGAAGTGCCAGATTGCTTTCCAAAGAGGCTGCACCATTTTGCAATCCCACCAACGGTGTAGGAGAGTTCCAATTTCTCCAAAGCCTCTCCAGCATTTGTTGTTTTGCGTTGTTTCGATCATGGCCAACCTTGTTGGGGTGAGATTGTATCTGATTGCCATTTTGGTTTGAATTTCTTTAACAGCTAATGATAGCGAACATGTCGGCATGTGTTTTTTGGCTACCTGGATGTCCTCTTTAGAGAAGTGTCTGTCCCTCTTCTTTGCCCTTCACTTAATTGGATGATTTATCTTTTTCTTATTGACATTTTGTAGTATCTTATAGATTATGGAGAGCAGGCGTCAGTCTGACATAGAGTTACCAAATATTTTTTCCCATTCTGTAGGTGGCTTTTTAATTTGATTAATAAAGTTTTTGGATGAGCAAGAGTGTTTGATTCTTAATAGATCCCATTTATTTTCTCTTCTGTTGTTTGTGGTTTATTTGACAGATTTTGAAGTCTGTCTACGTTGTGTATTAAAACGTCCGTTGTTATTCGTACTTTTTCTTGGATGAGCTTTATTGTTTCAGATTTGATATTTAGGTCTTTTATCCAGTTTGATTTGGTTTTGTATAAGGTATAAGGTATGGGTCTTGTTTCAGTTTTTTGCAGATGGATATCCAATTTTGCCAGCACCATTTGTTGAAGATACTGTTTTTACCCCAGTTTAATGTCTTAGGGCATTTACCAAATATCAGCTGTTCATAGACTGATGGCGTCATCTCTGGGGTCTCAATTCTGTTCCACTGATCTATCTGTATCTTTTTGTACCAGTACCAGGCTGTTTTGACTACTGAGGCAGTGCAATACATTGTAAAGTCAGGTAGTGAGAAGCCTCCCAGTGTGTTCTTCTTCTTCAGTAATGCTTTGCTTATCCAGGGCTTCTTCTCTTTCCAAACGAAGTTGGTGATTTGTTTCTTCATCTCATTAAAAAATGTCAGTGGAATTGGTATTGCGATTGCATTATGTAAGTGGATTGCTTTGGTCAAAATAGACATTTTCACATTGTTAAGTCTTCCTATCCATGAGTAGGGTAAGTTTCTCCATATATGTAAGTCTCTGTTGGTTTCTTGTAGTAAAGTCTTGTAGCTGTCTTTGTAAAGATCTCTTTTTCTCTAGCTAGATTTATTCTTAGGTATGTTATCTTCTTGGAGGCTATAGTAAATGGTGTTGATTTGGTGATTTCTCCCTTAATAATCTCGTTATTGGTATAAAGGAATCCTGCCAATTTATTTATGTTTATCTTGTATCCTGAGACTTTGCTGAACTCTTCTATCAGTTTGAGTAGCTTAGTTGTGGATTCTTTAGGATTCTCTGAGTATACAATCATATCATCTGCAAATAGGGAGATTTTTACTTCTTTGCCCGTGCAGATGCCCTTTATTTCTTGGTCTTGTCTAATTGCTCTAACTAGAACTTCTTCTAGTACAATGCTGAATAGAAGAGGTGAGAGTGGGCATCCTTGTCTAGTTCCTGTTCTCAAGGTAAACTGTTTCAGTCTCTCCATTCAGGATGACATAGGCTTTGTATAAATGGCCCTTATTACACTGAGGAATTTGCTGTCTACTTCTATTTTGCTAAGAGTTTTTAATGTAAATAGGTGTTGAACTTTATCAATTACCTTTTCTGCATCAATAGACAAGATCAGGTGATTCTTGTCTTTTGTGATATTTACGTGATCACATTAATTGCTTTTCTGATGTTTAACCAGACTTGCATCCCTGGTGTGAATCCAACTTGGTCGTGATGGATTGTTTTTTGGATATGTTGTTGTATTCTAGTGGCAAGAATTTTGTTGAAGATTTTTTCATCTAGATTCATGAGTGATACTGGTCTATAGTTCTTTTTGTTGAGTCTTTCCCTGGCTTAGGTACTAGGGTTATGCTGGCTTCATAGAACGAATTTGGGAGTATTTCAACCTTTTCTATACTGTAAAATAGTCTCAGCAGTATTGGAGTTAACTCTTCTCTAAAAAAAGCTGAGGCTTTTTTTCATTGGTAGTTTTTGGATTACTTTTACAATTTCTTCCCTTTGATGGGTTTATTAAGTTGTTGTGCTTCACCTTGTGATAATCTGGGTGGGTGATATGAATCAAGGAATTTTTCCATTTCCTCTAGGTTTTCAAATTTGTTAATGTACAGTCTTTCATATAATTCTCTTATGACATTTTTGATTTCTGCTGTATCTGATGTGACAACTCCCCTATCATTTCTTGTTTGGATTATTTGTTTCCTGTTTTGCTTTAGTAAGTTTAGCCAAAGGTTTATCAATTTTGTTGATCTTTTCAAAAAACCAGCTTTTGATCTTTTCAATTTTTTCAATTGTTTTTCTATTCTCTAATTCTTTTAGCTCTACTCTAATCTTTATTTCCCTGTTTCTTCTGGTGCCCGAAGGGTTCCTCTGTTGTTCTCTTTCTACTTGTTCAAGCTGTAGAGTTAGTTCCTTCATTTGGTTTCTTTCTTCCTTCCAGATGTGTGCATTTATGGAGATAAACAGACCCCTGAGCACTGCTTTGGCTGTATCCCATAGGTTCTGGTAGGAAGTGTTTTCATTCTCATTGGAAGCCATGAATTTCTTTATTTCATCCTTGATTTCCTCTATAACCCATGTTTTTCTGAGCAAGATGTTGTTCAGTTTCCAGGAGTTCCACTTTCTGTCTATGTTTTTTCTGCTATTGATTTCAACTTTGATGGCTTTATGATCTGAGAAGATGCTTTGCCGTAATTCAATGGTATGGATTTTGTTGAGCATTGCATTATGGCCTATCACATGGTCAATTCTGGAGAATGTTCCATGTGCACTGGAGAAGAAGGTGTAGTTGTCTGCTGATGGGTGGAAAATTCTGTATGTATCAATGAGGTTTAGTTGGTTAATTGTGTCAATGAGGTCTTCTGTATCTTTACTGAGCTTTTTTCTAGATGATCTGTCTAGTAATGAGAGTGGAGTGTTAAAATCTCCCACTATTATTGTGGAGTCATCTAACTCTTTTTTGAGGGTAGTCAGTGTTTCTTTGATGTATTTACGTGCTCTGATATTAGGTGCATAAATATTTAATATAGTTAAGTCTTGCTTGTGTACTGAACCTTTCAGGAATAAATAGTGTCCATCTTTGTCCGTGATAGTGGATTTGACATTAAAGTTGATTTTGTGTGAGATTAGAATTGCCACCCCTGCTCTTCTTTGTTCATTGTTAGCTTGATATATATTCTTCCAACCTTTAATTTTCAGTTTGTTACTATCTTTAGGTCTCAAGTGAGTTTCTTGTAGACACCATATGGATGGGTCATGTCTTGTGATCCAAGATGACACTCGGTGTCTCTTTACTGGAGCATTCAGTCCATTCACATTCAATGTAATTATTGATAGGTATGTGTTCAGTGCTGCCATTGTGATATGTTTATTTTTATGTTGATGTTTTTCCTGTTGTTCTTATTAGTCTGTGCTGGGACATTCTTTGTGAGTTGATTTTCACCTTTCTCAGAGCTGGTTTTGTAGTTGTTGAGACTCGTGTGTTACATTTCTCAAAATGGTATGATACATCTTTGTTGTGCTTTACAGCTGCCCCTATGATCCCCCTTAATAAACTATATATATATACCCAATTTTAATTACTACCAGTCTTGTCATCTTCCTCTCCATCTGGAAGGACTGTAACAACTGTAGTACATCCCTCTTTTTATTATGATGACACCATAGTTTTCATGATGATCACTGTATTGCTTCTTTCTGTATCAAAGCTGTGATTGACTTTGGAGCCTTCCTGAAAAGAGTAGAGTATTGAGTAGTGTGTCATTCTAAAATATGAAGTTAGTGGTTTCCTTCTTCTAAGTCAGAGCCAAGAACTTCTTTCAGTATTTCTTGTAGTTTGGGTTTGGTTTTTACAAAGTCCCTAAGTTTCTGTTTATCTGGGAATGTCTTAATTTCATTTTTGCATTTGAAAGATAGTTTTGCAGGATATATAATTCTTGGTCAGAAGTTCTTCTCCTTCAAGGCTTTGAATGTGTCATGCCACTGTCTCCGTGCCAGCATGGTTTCTGCTGAGAAATCTGACAAGAGACTACAGAGTTTCCCTCTGAATGTTAGCTTTGCTTTGAGTCTTGCTGCCTTTAAGAGTTGCTACTTATGTTTCATTTTGTTAAGCTTCATTATAACATGTTTTGGAGTCTTTCTTTTGAGATCTATATTGGGTGGCATACGATATGCATCTGAGATGTCTATATTCTCTTCCTTCATGATTTCTGGGAAGTTTTCTTTCAGCAGCTCAGCAACGATACTCTGTGTTCTCAGATGTCTCACCCTATTCAGGGACTCCAGTTAATCGAAGGTTGTTCCTCTTAATAGAGTCCCACATGCTTTTTAATGTTTCTTCATTTTCCTTGTTTCTTTTTTCTTATTTCTGCTTATAGACGCTGGCATCAGTAGCTCTGTCTTCCAAGTCAGAAGTTCTTTTTTCCATTTGTTCCATTCTGTTTTCTTGGCTTTGCGTGGAAGTTTCTTTGTCTTTGATTTTCTTCTTGATCTGTTGGATTTCAGAGTACTGGTGTTCCATCAGATCGAACAGCTTGTTTAATTTTTCATTTTGTTCTCCTGCATTTTGTATAAGGTGTAGAAGGGCTCTGTATATAATCATTTTGTATTCACTTTCTGATGCTTTCATAAAAGTTTCTTCATCTGGATAACTCCTTGGTTGCTTCGTTTGAGAGCCTTCTGAAGCCATGGGTGATTTCTTGTATGCCACAATTGTCTGTTGCTTTTTGGGTCTCATGTGAGTATGTAGAGGCTGTAAGAGGTACTGAGAGGATGGATTGCAAATGTTTCTCTAGGCTGTCTTAAAATGTAAAGCAAAAGATACCTGAGCACTTCACAAGTCACGTAGGTTTTCAGGTGTAGAGGTCCTTCTTCTCAACTGACAAGGTAAGCACCACTATATCCAACCCCAGATGATAACAAACTAGTTCAGAATACAGCAATGCTACTGCCCTCTTGGCTTCTGCTGACAGGGCCTAGCCATAGGCAGCACTGCGTCGAGTACCGCTTTTGTGATAGAAAAGCACTCTCTTGTGAGCAGGCTCTGGCTCCCAAGCTAAGAATTAGGTCCAGCTTCGGCCACTGTATCCAAGATGGCGTCCTCCACACAGGTAGCAGACAGGGGCTAAAGGTGCCAAGAGGTAGTGATTCCTCTGCTTCTGTTGCAGGGCCTGCAACGTAGGTGGCACTGGGAAAATTACTGCTTTTCTGTCGGAGAAGCACTGTCCTGTTTGCAGTCGCTGGCTCCCAGACTAAGAATTAGGTCCTGCTAAAATCTCAGTACCAACATGGCGTCCTACATACTGGCTGTGGAAATCCATACAAACCCCACTGACGCAGATATAAAATGAAAGGCTCAAAGTGGCTAGATCAACAAAGTCCTAAGCCTGGCTCTCAAGATATGGGAATTTCGCCTGCCTATGCCCCCAGCAGCATGTCTGAATCTAGCCACTAGGCAAGACTCAGCTCCACCCGCCGGCCAAGACAGAGAAAAAAAAAGTCAAAATGGTGCATTTACCTTCCATCTGTGAAAACCAGGGCTAGCCAGGAGTGGGAGTCAGCAAAAGAGAGGAGGTTGTTCGCTCAGTGGTATGAAGTCCCAATTAACAGCACTGTGCTGTGTCCTGAGGCTGATTAGGTGATCAGAAGGCTCCGTTTGATTATCAGTTCAGGTCTTGGTTTCCAGAGGGATATAAGGAGACTTGTGCTTAGTCCGCCATCTTGACTCCACCCTGATCTATCTCATTTTTGAGTGTAGTCAATGTTTCTTTGACATATTTAGGTGCTCTATTAGTAGGTTTATAAATAGTTAATATTGTGAAGTCCTGCTTGTGTATTGAAACTTTCAGTAATAGTGTCCATCCTTGTCCATGATGGTAGATTTTACATTAAAATCTATTTTATCTGAGATTAGAATTGCCATACCTGCTCTTTGTTCATTGTTAGCTTGATATATTCTTTCATCCTTTAATTTCAGTTCGTTCCTATCTTTAAGTCTAAGGCGAGTTTCTTGTAGGCAACATGTGGATGGGTCATGTCTTTTGATCCAAGATGTCACTTGAGGTCTCTTTGCTGGAGCATTCTGTCCATTCACATTCAGTGTGATTATTGACAGGTAAGTGTTCAGTGCTGCCATTACGATATGTTTATTTTTGTGTTGATATATTCTCTATTGTTTTAATAACCTGTTCTGTGTTATTATTCTTTGTTAGTTGATTTTTCACTTTTTTCAGGGTTGATTTCATGGTTATTGAGAAACCTGTATTACATTTCATGATTTGATATGTTGCGTCTTTGTTGTGCTTTTCTGCTGCCCTATGATCCCACTTAATAAACTATGTATAGACCCAATTTCGGTTACTACCTTTCTTACGAACTTCCTGTCTATTTGGAAGGAGTGTAGTACATCCCTATTTTTAATATGATGACATCATCGTTTTCATGATATGATCACTGGATCATTTCTTTCACTATTATAGGTTTGACTGAGTTTGGAGCCTTCCCTAACTGAGTAGGATTCTGGGTGATGTGTTGTGTATTTATTCTAAAATATGAAGTTAGTGGTTTTGTTCTTCTAAAGCAAGAGATTCTTTCAGTATTTCTTGTAGCTTTGGTTTCGTTTTTACAAAGTCTGAGTTTGTGTTTATCTGTGAATGTCTTAATTTCATTTTCATATTTGAAAGATAGTTTTATGAGATACACAATTCTTGATTGAAAGTTCTTCACCTTCAAGGCTTTGAATGTGTTATGCTATGGTTTCTGTGCCAGCATTGTTTCTGCTGAGAAATCTCACAAAAGTCTACAGGGTTTCCCTCTGAATATTAGCTTTGCTTTGAGTCTTGCTGCATTTAAGAGTTTCTGCTTACGTTTCATTTTGTTAAGCTTGATTAGAATATGTCTTGGAGTCTTTCTTTTGAGACCTATATTGAGTGGAGTTCAATATGTATCTGTGATATCTATATTCTCTCCTTTCATAATTTCCTGGAGGTTTTCTGTCAGCAGCTCAGCAACAATACTCTGGGTTCTCAGGTGTCTTACCCTATTCAGAAACTCCAAATTAATCATAGATTGTTCATCTTAATAGAGTTCCATTTGCTTCTTAATGCTTCTTCATTTTTCTTGCATTTTCTGATTTCTCCTCAGAGATACTGGCATCAGTAACTCTATCTTCCAAATCAGGAAGTCTATTTTCCATTTGTTCCATTCTGTTTTCTTGGCTTTGAATTGAAGTTTCTGTATCTTTGATTTTGTTCTTGATCTGTCAGATTTCAGAGTACTGATGTTCCATCAGATTGAACAGATTGCTTGTTTTTTCATTTTGTATAAGGTCTAGGAGGGCTGTCTATATAATCCTTTGGTATTCACCTTCTGATAGTTTCAGAAAATCTTCTTTGTCTTAGAAGTTCTGTGGTGCTTTCTTTTGGAGGCCTTCTGAAGCCCTGGGTGATTTCTTGGTTATGCTTTTCTCCAGAGTTTGTTGCTTTTGGGGTATCATGTGAGTCAATAGAGGCTAAGAGCAATGCTGTGAGGATGGACCTCAGTTGTTTCTCTAGGTCATCTTAAAATGAGAAGTGAGAAGTATCTGACAGCTTCCAAAGTCAGTCAGGTTTTTGGTGTATAGGTCCGTCTACCCAGCTGGCAAAGTAAGCACCCCTGTATTGAACCACAGATGTTATAAACTATCTCAAAATACAGAAAGGCTACTGCCCTGCTGGCCTCTGCTGTTGGGCCCCTGCTATAGGTGATACTGTGTAGAATACTGCTTTTCTGCCAGAAGCGTGCTCTCCTCCAGGCAGGCACTGCCTCCCAGCACAGGAATTAGCTCAAGATAATTCCACATGGGTATCTCTGCCTACCAGTGGAACAAGATGGTGTCCCACATAAGCTCACCACCTGGCTTGGTCCAGGCTACTTTATAGTGGAGGTGGAAAGAGAGGCCAAATGTGCTGAGATGTCCAGAGTCCACAGCCTCTGTTACCAGGACCCAGCCATAGGTGACACCATGTAATATACTGCTTTTCTGCTGGAAAAGCACTCTTCCCCCAGGCAGGCACTGCCTCCCATTCTAGGAACTAAATCCAGCTGATGGCTCCATATCGGTGTCTCTACCTTCTAGTGGATCAAGATGGTGTCCTGCACAAGCTCACCAGCTGAGTAGGTCCAGGCTACTCTATGGCAGAGGTGGAAAGTGAGGCCAAAGATGCCGAGACACACAGAGTCCAAAGCCAGGCTCTCAAAATATGGCAATTTTGCTTACAGATCCCACCAGCAGTGTGTGTGATATTAGTGGCCAGTCAAGTCCCAGTTCTGCCCACCAGATAAGATAGAGAAAAACAAATTAAAATGGTGAATTACCTTCGGTCCATGCATGCCAGTGCTTACTGAGTGTGGTGTGTGGTTGGTGAAAGAGTGGAGATTTTCCATTCAGTGGTACAAAGATCAAATTAACAGCCCCATGTCGCATCCTAGGGCTCACTAGGTGTTCAGAAGACTCCATGTGCTTATCAACTCGGGTCTTGGTTTCCAGATGGATTTAGGGAGACGTGTGTTTAGTCTTCCATCTTGACTCCACCCCCGAGGAGAAAATTTTTAAGAAGATTTCACTTTAAGATTCACAGAAGCCAAGATGCTTCTCTCCCTGTACCAGCTCAAGAACACTTCATCCTGCCCTCACATCGTTTCTTGAGACAAATTCCTGCTTCTAAGAGAAGGGAAATTTCTTCCTTGTAACTTAACACTGACTGCTTATCCTTACCTCTGTAAGTTTGTTGATGCTAATTAGAAAACTGTGTGGAAATTTCTTTCTTTGCTTTCTTGAGAAAGCATATAAAAGGGATGTTTTGATAACAGAATGGCATGCGCAGCCATTTTGGCTCTGAGTCTGGCTGCTACACCATTAGAAATAAAGCCCCTTCCTCTTTAAATGAAGTGGTATTTGAGGTGTTTTCTGCTCTGTGGGCCAAACTTATCTTTTCCCTACAACAATATAACCTCCAGGCTTACCCTGTGCATTCAGGCAAGCTTTGGAGGAACTGCTTCTCCCTTGCCCTTGTGTGTCTGCACTCAGTAAATGTCTTCATTTAATCACCTCACCTCCTGTCTCAGTAGTGCCTTTTCAGAGAGGCAGCACAGATCTGTGACTGTGGTTACAGCTTTATACAGAGGTAAAATTTAGCAGACTAACTCTACTTCATCAAGCAATTCTGACTCATAGCAACCCTATAGATAGAGTAGAACTGCCCCCACAGAGTTTGCAAGGAATACCTTGCAGATTTGAACTGTAGTCTTCCTGGTTAGCAGCCATAACACTTAACCCCTATGCCAGTGTTACCTAAAGCAACCTAATTTAGTCCAAGTCACTAACTGCTCAGGGCCTTCATAATATTGAGGTGACATCTAAGTTCAAAGGACTATTGAATAGATGGAAGAAAAAAATTATAAATACCAATGACCAACCTACAGTTAGGTATAGAAAAGAGCACTTCAGTAACCGTGTTTTGGGGGGAGGGTTGTTTTTGTTTTGCTTTACTTCATGTATATTTGTGCATGTTAATCATTTTCTCCTTTATTATCATATATAAGATATGTTAGTGTTAAGCCTTATGATTCAATCTTTAATGAAAAGTCTATAGAAGAATAATTAACTTACAGAATTCTGTAAGTTTTGGAGATGAATCGGCACACCTCTTTGTGAGAAGCCTGTTACATCATATCAGTTACTGCTGTTTTGAAATTTAAACAAAAGAAGAATGTGTATGAATTGCTGATACAAAATCTTGAAGGGTAAACTTTTCTTGTTATAATTTAATGATACTTACGATCATAGTTACACATCTAAGTTCTTCTTTGTTCTGTAGCAATGAAAATCTTGGAGTCTACTTTTGTAGGCACTTAACCAAACCAAACCAAATTTACTGCCACTGAGTCAATTCTGACTCATAGCAACCCTATAGATCAGAGTAGAACTGTCCCATAGAGTTTCCAAGGAGTGCCTAGTGGATTTGAACTGCTGACCTTTTGGTTAGTAGCTGTAGCACTTAACCACTATGGAAGGATTCCACAAATGAGAGGCATTTATGAGAAATGTGGATGGTGAGACAGAAGTCTTTTCTTTTGGGGGCAGCATGAAGTGCCAGCAATTCTTAGACAGATGTAGGATTTTGTGCTTGGATTTTATATTGGCCGATTGTCACTCAGGGCTGCAACAACTAACACTACTGATGGTGGCTGCCCTGTGATACTGCTGTTCTGAATATCCTGCAACAGTCCTACACAGTCATCCTCCTAGCTGTCCAACAGAGACATAGAGCTGTAATTCCTGTATTAAACTTCATATTACTGTAAGTCACTGGAGTGGCTTTTCTAGTAGTTTTCTTCTATAAAATCAACTACAAATAATCATCTCTTAATCTTTGTAATAGATGCTGGAGCTTTACTTTTGATTGTACAATAGCTTTATCAATACAATTTTATTGGTGTTATAAATACTACCAGAGTTTTGGCATTGTGAACAGCAAAAAGAATTGGTTCTTTGAACAATTATTAATCATTTCTTTAACATCATCCACAGAATAAAATTGCTAAGTCAAGATTGATTAACAATTCAAAATTTAATAGGCATTGTGTTAGTAAACAACCTCCACAAAACCTAGATAAATTTATATTCTTAGCTAAAATATGTGAATATGCCAATTTCTCCACAATGTATGTAGTGGTATTTTTAATCTTTTAAGATCTAGCCCAGATGAAAGATACAAGATAAATAAACATTTCTATATTATTATTAACAAGGGTAAAACATTTCACAAAAACTTATCAGTCATAGCTATCATCTTATGGAAATGTTTTACTTCAATTATTTATAAACTCCATATTACATTTTCATAATGCTGTATGTATTCAGCTATGTTTCCTAAAACATTGTTTGAAAGCAAATCACTTATGTTAGCTGAAATATTTACCATTCTCAGCTCTCTGCATTTGTTCAATTAGATTCAACTTTTTCTCTGGCGTCATTTTCTTTCAGCTTGAAAAGTTGATCACCAAACATCCTCTCAGTTTTTATTTGCCCCAAAAAGTCCTTATTACACTTTCATATTGTTTTATATTTTTGTTTTAAGGGATAGTTTTATGGGATTTCAAATTCTAGACTGAGCTATTATTTGTTTCTTGATCTATTACTGTAAAGATTATATTTTTCTTCTGGCTTGTTTCTTTTGGAAACTTCTGTTGTGTGAGGCAACCTTCTTCTTTACTTAATACATCCTTTGTTTCCTAGTTTAAGATTATTTTTTGCAGTCTTTTCAGCAATTATGATATTCTTTGGTATAGCTTTCTCTGTGTTTGTTATGCTTTGGATTCATTTAATTTCTTAGATTGATTTGGAAATTGAGCAATTATTTTTTCCAATAATTTTTCTGCTTTTCAACTTGCCACTCCACACACATTTATTTTTCATTGTTTTTCTCTATTTCTACCAGTTACTGAGGTCTTTTTAAGATTTTTTTCCTCTTTGTGTTTCATGTTGGATATTTTCTATTGCTAAGTCTTCGAGTTCACAAAGGATGTTTCTTTAGTATCAAATTGATGTTTAACCTTTTCCAGTAAATCTTTTTGTATTCTGGTCAAGGGACAGTATACAATTCAAATCAAATTTCCATGCCTGCCTATCTGCTGCTCCTTTGCTCTCCTTGCCCAATGACAGCACACTCCTCCTTTCCATCATATACATGTCATATCCTCTTAACAATCTCTTGTTCCCTCATCTCCACTTTCTCCTCTCCCTTCTAGTAAGAATCAAAAATTTTGTTTTGGACACTTTGTGTCTAAATCTTCCACTTGGTTTTCCTTCATATGTTCCTTAAGTATACTTACAACACTTATGTTTATTTCTTTGGCAAGTTTTCTAATTTTCCGGATAAATCAGTTGCATTCAAGGCTAGCTTTAAACTGCTTTAATACATTTTATTTACAGTAGGTTGCACATATTAGAATGTACAATTTGATGAGTTTTGATACATACATGTGACTATGAAACTATTACCATAACCAAAATATTAAACATATCTTTCTCTCTTAAGAGTTTTTTTTTTTTTTTTAATAAACCTTTAAAATCCCTCCCTCACTCTATCCCAGTTCACAGGTAACCATTGGCCTGTTTTTTCCTATGATTTAGTTCACGTTTCTTGAATTATGTATGAATAGAATATAGCAGTTAATGATATTATTTAACTACTTCTATTCAACATATTGATTTTGAATATCTGTGTTGTGCATGTATCAGTAATTGTTCTTATTGCTGTATTCCATTTTATGGATATACTGTATTTTATTTTTCTTTTTTCTATTTAAAAATTTGAAATTTGTAAGATGGCGAAAGCAACTAGAGACAGATATCAATATGTGTGTAAGTTTTTATGTGACAAATTGGCTTGCATTATAAACTTTTGGTTAAAGCACAATAATCTTTTGCAAATTAATTTTTTTGTTTGAAAACAGAGTTTTATTACTAAATGAGTGTTTTAGGACCATTTACCTTATTCAATCCTCTCATTTTTATTTATTTATTTTATCGTGATTAAGTGAAAGTACACAATCCAAGTCGGTTTTGCATGCCCACCTATCTGCAGCTCCTTCTGCTCTCCCCACCTGGTGACAGCACATTCCTCTTTTTCACTCTATACTTCTAGTATCGTCTTAAGAAGCATCTGTCCCCTCCTCTCCATCCTCTTCTCTCCCACCTACAAAGAGACCAGTAGGACAGTCTCCTACAAATGCATAGAACCCTAAAGTATGAACACTATATAATCACACTGTGTCCCAGAATCCAGTCCATTCTTGTCTGAAGAGTTGATTTCATCACTGATTTCCAGTCAGGGACAGCAGCAGGTCTAGGAGTCATGCTCCCAGTGGACGCTCCAAGCTGTCAGACCTTCAGTTCAGATATTTTTGCAGTGTTCTTAGGCTGCACACTGCTTTTTCTCACATTATCTCAGGTATTCTACATTTTGTCCCCCATGAAGGCTGTCTTTGGTATTGGCCAGGCACCATCTGGTTCTATTGGTTGAATGTTTATACACTCTCCCATTCACATGGGCCCTTCTGTCTCTGGGGCCTTTTTTCCTATGTTTGTTGTTCTTGGTGGTCATCTGTTCCAGATGAGCTGGGACCATTTGGTGTATCTTGGGTTGCAGCTTCTTAGCTTTTAAGACCCCAGATGCCACTGACAAATACAGGGTACAGAAGATTCTATTAGAAACAGACTAGTTATGCCAACTGGCCTCAATAGTCTCTGAATATATGGTCCCCCAACCTCCATCCCCGCTGCTCTATCTTTTGAAATATTGGTTCTTCATTTTTCTTGTTTCTTTTTTTTTTTTTTATTTCTCCTCATAGATGCTGGAGTCAGTGGCTCTGTCTTCCAAATCAAAAATTTTCTTTTCCATTTGTTCCATTCTGTTTGATTAGCTTTGAATTGAAGTTTCTATGTCTTTGATTTCATTCTTGATTTGTTGGATTTCCGAGTACTGATGTTCCATCAGATTGAGCGGCTTGCTTAAATTTTTGTTTTGCTCTGCTGAATTTTGTATAAGTTGTAGGAGAGCTCTATAAATAATCCTTTTGTATTCACCTTTTGATAGTTTCAGAAAAGCTTCTTCATCTGGGAAGTTCTAAGGTGGTTTTTTTGGGGGCTTTCTGATGCCATCGGTGATTGCCAGGTTCCCGTCTTCTCCAGAGTTTGTTGCTTTTTGGGCTTCATGTGGGTCAATAGAGGCTGGGAGAGATGCTGTGAAGATGGACCACAGTTGTTTCTCTAAGTTGTCTTAAAACAAGAAGTACAAAGTATTTGACAGCTTCCAAAGTCAGTCAGGTTTTCAGGTGTATACATCCTTCTTCCCAGCTGGCAAAGTAAGCACCTCTATGTTGAACCCCAGATATTATAAACTAGCTCAAAATACAGAAAGATTACTGCCTTGCTGGTCTCTGCTATCAGGCCCCAGCTGTAGGTGATACTGTGTAGAATTCTGCTTTTCTGCAGGAAAAGCAGTCTCTTCTTAGTAGGCACTGACTCCCAGCCCACAAATTTGGTCCAGCTGAGGCTTCTGTGTGGATGACTCCACCTCCAAGCAAAACAAGATGGTGTCCTGCACAATCTTGCCAGCTGGCTGAGAATGAGAGGCCAAGAGTGCCAAAATGCCCAGAGGCCACAGCTTCTGCCACTAGGGTCCAGCCCCAGGTGACACCACGCACAATGACACTTCCCTGCTGGAAAAGCACACTCCCCCAGCAGGTGCTACCTCCCAGCCTAGGAACCAAGTCTGGCCGGGGCCTCTGCCTGGGCCCCTCCACTTTCCAGTGGATCAAGGTGGTGTTCTGCACAAGCACATCTGTACGGCTACCACATGGCAGACCAGAAAGATGAGCCAGAGGATCTGAAATACATACAGTCCAAAGCTGGGCTCTCACAACATTGCAATTACCCTTACTGGTCCCACCAGCAGTGTGCCTAAGACCAGCAGCCAGTCAAGTCCAAGCTCTGCCCACCAGCCAAGACATAGGAAAAAAAAAATCAAAATGATGAGTTACTTTCAGTCTGTGCAAGCCTGTGCTCATCAAGAGTGAGGTCAATGAAAGACAGGAGGTTTTGTGTTCAGTGGTATGAAGTTCAAATTAACAGCCCTAGACTGCATCCCAGAAGGCTCAGTTTAGTTATCATTTCAGGTCTTGGTTTCCAGAGGGATTTACGGAGATGTGCATTTAGTCTACCATCTTGACTCCGCCCCTTCACAGAGAAAATTGTTGAAGAGGTGCTGACAGAAAAGTTCCTTGAAATTATGAAAAAAGAACATAAATACCCAAGATGCTTATCAGACACCATAAAAACTAGGTACCAAGAGAAAGACACCCAGACATATTATAATAAAGTTCAATAAAATGAAACATAAAGAGAGGCTGTTAAAGGCAGCAAGATTTCAAAAAACACTAGTGTACAAAGGGAAGCCCTGTAGGCTTTACTCTGATTTCTCAGAAGAAACCATGTTGGCAAGACAGCAATGGGATGACATCCTCAAAGCCTTGAAGGAGAAAAACTTCCAGCAAAGAATTATATATTCTTCAAAATTGTCTGTCAAATAGGAAGGGGAAATTAAGACATTCACAGGTAAACAGAAGCTTACAGACTTTGTAAAAATCAAACCAAAACTACAAGGCATACTGAACGAAGATCTTTGTTTAGAAAAACAAAAACAACAAATGTAACCTTAAACATGCAATGTAAGACATAATACCCAGAATCCTATTCAGCTAGGGAATTCATAAAAGTCAATCAAAGCTAAAATAGTAAAACAAGGGAACCAGTGATCTTAACATGGAATCTATGACAGCATCACAATATAAAGAGGGATTTATTCCAGTAGTAATAACCCTTTCAAATGGAAAGGATATTTAGAAGATGCACAGAAGTTAAAGATTGGTTTTAACTTAGAACACTAAGTGGGGATTGAAGGGGTAGTCGTAAAGCAAACTAACAATGCAAAATATCAAAACAAGAAACATAATACAGGAGTCTCCACAAATACAAAACCAACACTGAAAAAGATAAAAAGTCACCCAATAAAGAAAAACGGCCCAGAATGGAATATTAAGAGAAACAAAACATCAACAATACAACAATACAAAAATAAAGGCTTCAAAATGATAGTACTAATTACATACCTATCAATAATTACACTGAATGTAATTCTTATTAACTGCAAATGGACTGAATGCTCCAATAAAGAGGCAGAGAGTGACAACCTGGATCAAAATAAACAACTCATCTATATGTTGCTTACAAGAAACGTCTTAGACTCAAAGAAATGAACAAACTGAAAATCAAAGGATGTAAAAATACATACTATGCTAACAACACAAAAAGAAGAGTGGGGTGGCAATAATAACCTCACATAAAGTAGATTTTAATATAAGATCCACTATCATGGACAAGGATAGTCACTAATTGCTACCGAAAGGTTCAATACATAATAAGGACATAGCAATATTAAATATTTATGGACTCAGTACCAGAGCAAATAAATACATCAAACCAACACTGACAATATTGAAAAGTGAGATACATCACTCCATGATAATAGTAGGAGACTTCAACACTCTACTTTTAGTAATGGTCAAATCATTCTGAAAAAAGCTCAGTAAAGATACAGAAGATCATACTGCAGCAATCAGTCAACTAGATGTCATCAAAATACACAGAACTTTTTACCTAACAAGAGATAAGTACACCTCCTTTTCTAATGTATATGGAACATTCTCCAGAAAAGAACACATATTAGGTCTTAAGGCAAGTCTCAACAAAATCCAATCCAAAGCATCTTCTTGGACCATAAAGCTATAAAGTTGAAAAGGACTTCCAAATTCATTTTATGAACCAGCATAACCCTGATACACAAGCTAGGGAAAGATCAAACAGTAAAAAACATTACAGATCAATATCACTCATGAACCTACATGCTAAAATCATCAACAGAATCCTAGCAAATAGAACAAACTGAACAACACCTTGGTCAAAAATCCATGACTTATAGAGGAAATCAAAGATGCAATAAAAAAAATTATGGACTCAAATGATCATGAAAACACAACCTACCAGAACCTCTGTGAGACAGCAAAAGCAGTGTTCAGAGGTCAATTATCTCCATAAATGCACACATCCAGAATGAAGAAATGGTCCAAACTAAAGAATTAATGTACAACTTTAACAAGTGGAAAGAGAGCAACAAAGGAAGCCCTCAGGCACCAGAAGAAAACATTTAATAAAGATTAGAGAGGAACTAAATGAATTAGAGAATAGAAGAACAATTGAAAAAATTAACAAAATCAAAAGCTTTTTTTAAAAAGATCAAGTAAATTGGTAAACCATTGGCTAAACCTGCAAAAGAAAAACAGGAGAGGAAACAAATAACCCATATAAGAAATGAGATAGGAGATATCACAACACACCCAAATGAGATTAAAAGTATCATAATAGAACACTATGAAAGACTGTACTCTAATAGACTAGACTTGAAAACCTAGAGGAAATAGACAAATTTCTAGACTCATATCACCTACCAAAATTATTACAATGAAAAGCAGAACTTAATAAACAAATCACAAAAGAAGAGACTGGAAAAGTCATCAAAACCCTACCAACCCCAAAAGGTCTGGCCCACATGACTTCGCCAGAGAATTCTACCAAGGTTTTAGAGAAGTGCTAATTCCAGTACTACTGAGGCTATTTCATAGCGTACAAAAGGACAGAATACTCCCAAATTCATTTTATGAGCCAGCATAACCCTGATATCAAACCCAAGAAAAGATTAAACAATAAAAGAAAATTACAGATCAATATCACTCATGAACCTACATGCAAAAATTATCAGCAGAATCTTAGCAAATAGAATTCAAAATCACATTAAAAAAATAATTCATCATGACCAATTTAGATTCGTATCAGGGATACAAGGCTGGATCAACATCAGAAAAACAATTAATGTGATCAAACAGACTAATAACTGAAAGGATGAGAATCATTTGATGGGGGGATGGAGTCAAGATGGCAGACTAGACACACTTCTCCTCAAGTCCCTCTGAAAACTAAAGCCTGGACTGATAATTGAACAGAGAACTCTGGACACCCAGGGAGCCCTAGGATACAGCATAGAGTTATCAGATTGGACTACGCACCACTAAACGGCAAAATTCCTCTCTCTGGCATGTGCCAGCAAACACTCAGCCCTGCTCATGCTGGCTTGCCACTTGTGAGGATCCCAGGTACTGATCCCCTTTTTTTTATGTTACCCAGAAGGCAGGGGATGGGCATGAACTGGCAAATACACTGAACTGCAGCGCTAACATAAGAAGCACATAGTGCAGCAGAGACACAGTGTGTGACATATTCATATTTTGAGAGCCTGGCTGCTGACTCAGGGCACCACTGACCCTCCACTTTCTCTTTGCTGAGATCTGCCATAGGTTCTGCTGTTTTGTGGTGGGAAGGGCAACCTGGCCAGGACACTATCTTCATCTGCTGGGAGGCCAAGTCCTCCAGCCAGAGACCTCAGCAGGGGTAATTCCCAAGCTGAGAAGCAGTGCCAGTCTAGAAAGTGCTTTACCAGCAGAAAGGCTGTGGTTAGCATGGTGTTACCTCATGGAGAAAGCCTGAGGGAAGAAAGACCACAACCCCTCTCTACTTTGAACTACACCATAGCATCTGTTTCTCTTGTCAGTCAGAAAGTGGGCCTGCCTCATGTGACAGCCTGACTGATTGTGGCAGCTGTCAGACAATTCCTAGTTTTTTAAAATAAGACTGCCTGGGGAAATAACTGCTGAACAGCCTGGTGACAACTCTCCCACCCTTTACTGACTTACATCATAGCGTCAGTTGGTGGCCCCCCAGTCACTTCTTAAGTAGGGTGCCATTCTTGCCAGCTAGGAGGTGGAGGCTTCCACCCAAGATGGTCAACTGGGGCCAGTCAATAGAGTACATAGAGATAGCTGGTGACAAACTCTCTTCTCAATACTATACCTCAGCTCCTGTTGAGGTAACAACAGAGAAACCAAACAACTCCAAGATGCTCAGAAGTCAACAGATCATCACTAGGCATTTAAAGAAACAGAAAACCACGGCTCTGGAAAACATACAAAATAAAGAATCAAAAAAATTCCCCTATGAAGAAGGCTTTCTGAAACTATCCATAGATCAAGTACAACAGGATTATATACAGAGCCCTCCTAGAGATTAAACAAAATTCAGTAGAACAAAATGAAAAATCAATCAAGCTATTGAAACTGGTGGAATATCACCAATCTGAAATCCAACACATCAGTAACCAAATTAAAGAATTAGACAATTCAATTCAAAGCCAAAACAGCAGAATTGAGGAATTGGAAGTCAGACTTAGTGACCTTAAGGACAGAGCAACTGACTCCAGCATTTATGAGGAGAAATCAGAGTAAAGAAACAAGAAAGATGAAGAAGCATTAAGAAACATGTGGGAGTCTGTTAAGAGTAATAATCTCCAATTAATTGGAGTTCCTGAACAGGGAGGCATAGTTGAACACACAGGACATTGTTACTGAGCTGTGGACAGAAAACTTCCCTGAAATTGTGAAAGAAGAGAACATAAACTTCAAATGCCACAAAAACCAGACTCCAAAAGAAAGACACCAACACATATTATAATCAAGCTTAATAAAATTAAATATAAACAGAGCCTCTTAAAGGCAGCATGGCTCAAAGCAAAGCTAACATTCAGAGGGAAACCTTGTAGGCTTTCATCTGATTTCTCACCAGAAATGATGCTGACACAGAGACAGTGGAATGACACATTCAAAGCCTTGAAGAAGAAAACCAACTTCCTACCAAAAATTATATACCCTGCAAAACTCTCTCAAATAGGAAGATAAAATTAAGACATTTTCAGATAAACAGAAGCTTAGAGACTTTGTAAAAACCAAACTAAAACTACAAGAAATAGTGAAAGAAGCTCTTTGCTTAGAAAAACAAAACCTTTACATCTATATTTCAGGAGACAGTGCAGGACAAAACATCCAGAAATCTACTCAGTTCGGGAAGTCACAAAACTCAATCATAGCTATAATATTAAAAGAAGAGAACCAGTGATCATATCACAAAAACATGATACCATCACATTAAAAAGAGGGATATACTACAGTAGTTAAAGTCTTTCAGATGGAGAAGAAGTTAAAAAGATATGCAGAAGTTAAAATTGGGTTTAAACTTTGAATATTAAGGGAGATCATATGGGCAGCTGCAAAGCCCAATAACAATGCAACATATCCAAACAAGAAACATAATACAGTACTCTCAATAAAACAAAACCAACACAGAAAAAGATGAAAAGTCAATCCATAATCAAGAAAGACCCAGAACAGAATATTAAGAGCAACATAGAAAACACCAGTACAAAAATAAATACATCAAAATGACAACACTAAACACATACCTATCAATAATTACACTGGATATAAATAGATTGAAAGCTCCAATAAAGAGACAACAAGTGATATCCTGGATCAAAAGACTTGACCCGTCTATATGTTGCTTATAAGAAACATACCTCAGACTTAAAGATATGAATAACTGAAAATTAAAGGAGGCACGGATATATACCAAGCCAACAATATACAAACAGCAGGTGTGGCAATACTAATTCCAGAAAAAGTAGATTTTAATGTAAAATCCACCACTGTGGAAAAGGATGGTCACTATTTATTGCTTAAAGGTTCAAAATAGAAGCAAGACTTAAAAATATTAACATTTATACAATCAATACTAGACCATCCAAATACACTGAACAAACATTGAATTCACTGAAAAATGAGATAGATCACTTCACAGTAATAGTTGGAGACTTCAACAATCCACTTTCAGTAATGGACAGATCATCTAGAAAAACGATCAGTAAAAACACTGAAGATCTTATTGCGACAATTAACCAACTAAACCTCACAGACGTATACTGAACTTTTTATCCACCAATAGATAAGTACACCTTCTTCTCCAAAGCACGTGGAACATTTACTAGAGTAGACCACCTGCTAGGACATAAAGCACATCTCAACAAAAGCCAACTACCAACTTATTGCAAAGCATCTCCTCAGACCATGAAGCTGTAAAACTCAAAATCAATGGCAGAAAAAACAGATAGAAATTTGAATTCGTAGAAATTGAATGACACCTTGCTTAAAAAGCCATGGATTATAGAAGAAATCTAGGACAAAATCAAGATATTTATGAAATCAAAAGAGAGTGAAAACATATCTTACCAGAACCTTCGAGATTCAGCAAAAGCAGGCTCAGAGGTCGATTTATCTCTATTAATGCACATACCAGCAAAGAAGAAAGGACTCAAACTAATAATTAACCCTACAGCTGGAACAAGTAGAAAGAGCAACAAAGGAAACAGTTAGCAGAAGAAAATAGATAATAAAAATTAGAGCAGAATTAAATGAGTTAGAAAATAAAAGAACAATTGAAAAAAATACACAAACCAAAAGCTGACTTTTTGAAAATATCGACCAATTTGATAAATCATTGACTAAACTTATAATAGAAAAATAGGAGAGAAAACAAGTCGAGTAAGAAATGATATGATATGATATGAACAACTGAAAATGAGGAAATGCTCACTATCATTCACTATTAGAGAAATCCAAATAACAACTACAAAGAGACAAGGTTGGCCATCCCAAAAAACACAAAACAACAGCAGCTTTTAAGACCCCAGATGCCACTCACCAATGTGGGGTGCAGAGAGCCCTCTTAGCAAAACGCTAGTTGTACCAGTAGGCCTCGATTTCACCTAAGAGCACGGTCCCTTGCCCCCTGCCCCAGCTACTCGATCCTTGCAATATTGGGTTAAGATGGAAGTAGTGTTCAAGTTATGCTTCAGCATAACTTAACATTGTTCTTGTTTCTAATGTGTGCTATCACCGGTTTCACCCAACCAGATTTCTAGCAACTATCTAATCTAAACCCTCCACCCCTCGCCTTTCCTCCCTCCAATCCCTTGCAGCTGTCAAAGAGTCTTTTCTTCTATACACAAGTCTGTTTTTGAGATCTTATCGTAGAGGTCTCATACAATATTTGTCCTTTTGGCTCTGACTACTTTCACTTTACAGGTCTGTACATCTATAGGATATCATCCTGCTGACCTCTGGCTGGAGGAAGGAAAGTCAGTGGAGAGAAGGGGAAAGGAGACTGTCGGGAGGATGAGACATATATGGAACAGAGAGGAATAGTGTGCTGACACCGGACAGGGAGAGCAGTGGAAGCTGCATATAGGTGGGCATGGAAATTTATACAGCAATGTACATTTTCACTCAGTCATGTTAAATAAAAAAATAAATAAAACTCAAAAAAAAAAAGAAATGAGATGGGAGATGTTATCACAGACTCAACCGAAATCAAAGGTATAACAGAATGCTGCAAAAGGCTGTACTCTAACATATTTGAAAACCTAGAAGAAATGGACAATTTTCTAGATTCATATCACCTACCAAAATTATAACAAGGAGGGGTAGATCAACTTAAGAAATCCATCAGAACGGAAGAGATTGAAAAAGTCGTCAAAATACTACCAACCAAACAACAGTCGGCCCAGATGGCTTCACTGGAGAATATTACCAAACTTTTAGAGAAGAGTTAACTACAACACTACTGAGACTAGAAAGGGGTGAAAAACTCCCAAATTCGTTCTATGAAACCAGCAAACCCTGATACCAAAGCCAGGGAAAGATCCTACCAAAAAAAAAAAAAAAAATTACAGACCAATATCGCTCATGTACCTAGATGCAAAGATCTTCAACAAAATCCATGCCAATAGAATTCAACAACATATTAAAAAATAATTCACCATGACCAAGATGGTGTCACATCAGGGGTGCAAGCCTGCTTCAACATCAGAAAAACAGTGTGATCAACCGCATAAATAACACAAAAGATAAGAGTCATCTGATTTTGTCAATTGATACAGAAAAGGTATTTCACAAAGTCCACCAAACATTCATGCTAAACACTCTCATTAAAATAGGATAGAAGGGAAATTTCTCAGTGCAATACAGAGCATCTACACAAAGCCGACAGCCTACATTAACCTGAATGGAGAGAAACTGAAAGAACTCCCCTCAAAAACAGCAACTAGACAAGGATGCCCACTCTCACCATTTCTATTCAAAATTGCACCAGAAGTTCTGGCCAGAGCAATTAGATAAGACAAAGAAACAAAGAGCTTCCACACCAGCAAAGAAGAAGTAAAAATCTCTCTATTCACAGATTATATAACTGTATACACAAAGAATTCTAAGGAATTTATAAATAAACTACTCAAGCTAATAGAAGAGTTCGACAAAGTATCAGGATACAAGACAAGCATAAGTAAATCAGTTGGATGCCTTTATACCAACAAAGATATCATCAAGAAGGAATCAGTAAGTCAATATCATTTACTATAGCCCCCAAGAAGATAAAATACCTAGGAATAAATCTAACCAGAGATACAAGAAACCTATGTAAAACAATCTTACTGTAAGAAACCAAGACAGACTTACGGAAGTGGAGAAACTTACTTTGCTCATGGATAGGGAGAATTAACATTGTGAAAATGTCTATTTTACTCAAAGCAATCTACACATTCAGTGCAAGCCCAATGCACATTCTAGTGACATTTTTTAATGAGATGGAGAAACTGAATACCAAGCTTGTTTGGAAAGGGAAGAAACCTCGGATAAGCAAAGCACTATTGAAGAACAGGAACACAGTGGCAGACTTCACACTACCTGACCTTAGAAACATATTACACTTCCACAGTAGTCAAAACAGCCTGTATTGGTACCAAAAGAGACATATAGAGCAAAGGAACAGAATTGAGAGTCCATCCTCTTATGAACAACTGAGATTCGACAAAGGCCCTAAGACTGTAAACCGGGGTAAAAACAGTCTCTAACAAATGGTGCTGGCAAAACTGGATAACTTCTGCAAAAACTTGAAACAAGATACATATCTCACACCTTACACAAAAACTAACTCAAGCTGGATAAAAAGACTTAAATATCAAACCTAAAATGATAAAGATCCTGCAAGAAACAATGGTCAACAATGGAAATTTTAACACACAGCTTAGACAGACTTCAAAATTTAACACAGCACAATCAATAGAAGAGAAAATGGACAAATGAGAAGTACTAAGAATCAAAGACTTCCGCTCATCCAAAGACTTTATCAAGAGAATTAAAAACCACCTACAGAACGGGAAAAAATATTTGGCAACAGTATCTCAGATGAACATATGTTTTCCAAAATCTACAAGGCACTGTAAAACATCAAGAAAAAAGGTAAATAACTCAATGAAGAGATGGACAGACATGTCACTGAAGAGGACATCTAGCCAGCCAAAAGACAGATGAGGAAACGCTCACTATCATTCACTATTAGAGAAATCCAAATAACAACTACAAAGAGACAAGGTTGGCCATCCCAAAAAACACAAAACAACAAATGCTGGAGAGGTTGTGGATAAATTGTAACTCTTCTACACTGTTGGTGGGATTGCAAAATGGTACAGCCTCTTTGGAAAGCAATCTAAAGCTTCCTTAAAAAGCTGAAAATAGATATACCATTTGACCCAGTAATCTACCTGTTCAGACTATATCCTGCAGAAGCTAGGGGCGTCACATGAATGTTTATTGCAGCACAGTTCACAATAGCTAAAAGATGGAACCAACCCAGATGACTAACAACAGATGAGTAGATAAACAAACTGTGGTACATATATTCAGCAGAACACCATGCAATGATAGGGAATGATGATGATTTTAGGAAGTGTCTCATAACCTGGTTTCAACTGGAAGATATTATACTCAGTGAAATCTGTCAGCAGAATAAGAACAAATGTTATATGAGACCCCTAGTATAAGGATTTAAAAATACACTCATGTACAGAAGACTCTTTGATGGATGCAAGAATGGGGAGAGAGGGACAAGGTTGGTCATAGAATAGACAGTTCATAGAAATTTGGTTGGGTGAAAGCAGTGACAGCACACATTAGAAAGACAATGAACTGGACAAAAACAAACTGAAAACTCTTCTAATCTTAACCCAATATTGTAAGGATAGAGTAGCTGGGACGGGAGTCCAGGGACTATGCTCTCAGGGGACATCAAGGCCAACTGGAATAACTAGCCTATTGGTAAGGGAGTCTTCTGAACTCCATATTGGTGAGTGTTGGCTGGTGTGTTAAAAGCTAGAAAGGGGCTATCTGAGGTACACCAAATGGTCCCCAAAATAGCTTTGGTGTGGCACACAACATTGAGTCCCAGTGGCAACATGAGAAAAAGTGGGGTACACCTCAAGAATTCCAGTAAAAGACCACAGTTGATTGTCCAGTGTCCTGAGGGCTCCCCTGGCAGCGTTGGCCTTAGACCTGCTGCTGCCCCAGACCAAAAAACATTATTGCGGTCAACTCCTTGTACAGAAATAAACTGGACTTAGGGTCAAAATGTGACCTTACAGTGTATGTACTTTACGGTTCTATGCATCTATAGGATGCTGTCCTACTGGCCTCTTACTAGAAAAGAGAGAAGAGGGTGGAGATGAAGGGAAAAGAGGATATGACAGAGAATAAAAAGGAGGAGAGTTCTGTCACTTGGCATGGAGAGCAGAAGGAACTGCAGGTAGGCAGACATGAAAATTTGATTTCGATTGTATACTTGCACTTAATCTCAATAAAATAAAAAAAGTCACCTAATTTTGTTAATTGATGCAGAAAAGGCATTTGACAGTGTCCAACACCCATCCATGTTAAAGAACAAAACAAAATAAAACTCTCAGCAAAATAGGAATAGAAGGGAAATTCCTCAGTGCAATAAGGGGCATCCATACAAAGCCAACCACCAGCATCATCCTGAATGGAAAGAGACTGAAAGACTACCCCCTGAGAATGGTTACTAGACAAGAACGCCCTCTCTCACCACTTCTATTCACTGGTGTACTACAGGCTCTACCCAAAACAATAAGACAAGACAAAGAAATAAAGGGCATCCTCATTGGCAAAGTAGGAGTAAAAATCTCTTTACTTGCAGATGATATAATTGTGTACACAGGGTATCCTAAAGAATCAATAAGTAAACCATTGGAACTAATAGAAGAGTTCTGCAAAGTATGGAGATGTAAGATACACATAACTCAATTGGTAGAATTCCTTTTTACAACAAGAAGGAAAACATCAAAGAGGAAATCACCAAATCAATGCCACTTTAACCCGGAAGAAGATAAAATACCTAGAAATAAATCTAACTAGAGAAATAAGAGGCCTATGCAGAGAGAATTGCAAGATCTTAGTGAAAGAAACCAAGAGACTTACAGAAGAGGAGAAATTTACTTTGCTTATGAATGAAGACTTAACATTTTGAAAACATCTATTTTACCCAAAGCAATCTACATATACAATGCCATCTCAATACAAATTCCAGTGTAATTTTTTATGGGATGTGGAAACAAATCACCAATTTTGTTTGGAAAGTGAAGAAAGCGTGGATAACAAAGTACTACTGAAGAAGAGGAACTCAGTGGGAGACCTCACACTACCCAATCTTAGAACCTATTATACTGCCATGGCAGTCAAAATAGCCTGGTACTGATACCAAAGGAGAGATATAGACCAATGGAACAGAAACGAGACTCCAGAAATATCACCATCTTTTTACAAACAGTTGATGCTCAACAAAGGCCCAAAGGTCATAAGCTGGAGTAAAAGCAGTCTCTTTAACAAATGTTGTTGGCAAAACTGGATAGACTGCAAAGACTGAAACAAGGACCCATATCTCACACCTTACACATAAACTAACTCAAAATGTATACAAGACCTAAACATCAAACCTAAAATGATAAAGATCATGCAAGAAAAAATAGGGTCAACAACGGTAGTTCTAATACACAGCTTAGATAGTCTTCAAAATCTAACAAAGTGTGAACAACAGAAGAGAGAATAGATAAATGAGAACTACTAAGAACCAAACACTTTTGCTCATTCAAAGGCTTGATCAAGAGAATTAAAAGACTGCCTACAGAACGGGGAAAAAGTATTTGGCAACTATACGTCGGACAGACGTTTGAGCTCCATAATCTACAAGGTACTGCAAAGTATCAACAAGAAAAAGATAAATAACCCAATTAAACAATGGGCAAAGGAGATGGACAGACGCTTCACCAAAGAAGACATCCAGGTAGCCAGAGGACACATGAGGAAATGCTCACAATCATTAGCTACCAGAGAAATCCAAATCAAGACTACCATGAGATACTATCTCACCCCAACAAGATTGTCCATAATCGAAAAAACATAAAACAACAATTGCTGGAGGGGCTGCAAAATGATTGGAACTCTCCTACACTGCTGATGAGAATGGAAAATGGTACAACCTCCTTGGAAAGCAATATCACAATTCCTTAAAAACCTATAAATAGAAATACCACTTGATCCAGTAATCTCACTGTTTGGAATATATCCTACAGAAATTAAGGTAGTCACATCAACAGATACACGCACACAAATGTTTATTGTAGCACTGTCCACAATAGCAAAAAATAGAATCAACATATATGCTCATTATTTTAATCACCTGGTACTGCTCCAATAGAAAATACCACCAGCAGAAGGCTTCATGAAGAGAAGTTTTTATTGTCACAGTCTGGTAAGCCACAAATCCGTATACAAGTTGCTAGTCTATTCAACAAGAAAATTTATCACAGTCTAGTGGGCTGAGTCCAAATTCAGGGAGTGCATCTCAGCACAGGAACCTCAGGTCTGAAGGAGGTGCTCGCTTCAGTGCTGCCTTCTTGGTGGTTTGATGTTTCCAACTTCCTCTACTCACTCCTCTGCCTTATATCCCACAAGCTTGTAACTTGAGTCCTGCCTCACTAACACATCTGCAGCCCATTCTTTATCATCAGTATCACAGAGGCAGGATTAACAACACATGTGAGGAATGACATCATATTGGGACTTGTAGCTGAGTCAAACCAACACATATATTTTTGGGGGTACACAATTCAAGCCATAACAAGCCATAACATAACAAGCCAAAACATTTCCTTAGAACATACAAAATATATACACTGGTAGCATAGCAACAGTTGTAAGTGCAAATCTAAAATCGATACATTTCTCCTCAACTGTGAAATTTGCAACACATGTTGTCCTGTCAAAACACAATGGTATAACAGCCAGGCACGAATTATACCTAACCATTACAAATGGAGATATTTCAGGGAAAGGCATAACACACACCAAGTAAATTAACAGAACACATTGCATTAGCCTTCATGACTACAAAAACAATACTCCAAACTGAGACATTTTATAACCCTCCCTTCAAACTTTAAGTATTGGCCACACTCTGCAATTCTCAGTGGAGGACCCTAGGCTTCAGCTCTGCCTTCCAGGCCCACTTAGACAGCAACTTTGCCCCCTCAGCTTTAGGTGCACCTTAAGCCTAACTAGGTAGCAATTCCACCCTTACAAACACAGAAAGCCCTTGCTCCACCCTTTCATGGCCTTACCTTCTGAGACTGAGGCAGCTCAGCCTCTCATCAATCTTGTCTCATCAACTTCTGCTTCCTATGACCTCATGACCTGGACCTCAAGCCTACATCTGCCCTGCAGGGCCAAGTGTTCCAAAGCTCCATAGCTCCAATGATTCCAGTACCCAAAGCGAACCCACTCCATCAAGTAGCCTCCTGCATTCAGGCACTCAGCCCTCTTGCTACGTGGGTCAGCAAGCCTAGCTCCACCTATTCAAGTGCCTTGGAGGCACTCCATTCCACAGAAGGCTTCTGCATACAGGCATTCAGCATTCTCACTCTGTGGGTTGGCTTCTGGGTCTGCTGCTGCCAATTGACTGCTGCTGCTACTTTTCTCACCACATGATGCCTTCTCAGGTGCTAGCAGTTCACTTGGGTTCCTTCTTCCATCCATTCCCAGTTTCAAAAAAGCCTGTACATTTTAAGTATTTGTTATAGCAGCACTCCACTCCCCATAATAAATTCTGTTTTAGCAACCTGGTACTGCTCCAACAGAAAATACCACAAGCAGAAGGCTTCATGAAGAGGAATTTTTACTGTTATAGTACAGTAATCCACAAATCCATTTATTTATAAATTGCAAGTCTGTTCAGCAAAAGAGGTTATCACAGTCTGGTGGGCTGAGTCCAAATTCAAGAAGAGCATCTTGGCACAGGAACCTCAAGTCCAAACGCTGTGCTTTGCTCTTGGTGCTGCCTTCTTGGTGTTATGAAGTTCCCAACTTCTGCTCACTTCTCTCCCTTATATCCCACAGACTTGTAACTTGAATCTTGCCTCACTAACACAACTGCAGCCCACACTTTATCACCAATACCACAGAGGCAGGACTCACAACACGTGGGAGGAATGGCATCATATTGGCACTCCAGCTGAGCCAAATCAACACATACATTTTTGGGGGGACACAATCCTATCCAGGATAACCATCAACAGATGAACAGATAAACTATGGTACATGCAGTCAGTGGAACACTATGCATGGATAAAGAAAAACAGTGATTTTAGGAGGCATCTCATAACCTGGTTTCAACTGGGAGACATTATGTTGACTGAAATCAGTTAGTGGGAAAAGGACAAATATTGTATGAGACCTCTGCTATAAGGAATTAAAAATAATCTTATCCACAGAAGAAAGGATTCTGACTGCTAAAAGGGTAAGGAGGGAGGGTAAGGGTTGGCATAGATTAGATAGTCAATAGAAATTTTGTTCAGTGAAAGCAGTGACAGCATGCAGTAAAGAGTAGAACAAATTAACTAGACTTCACCATAAACTGAAAAGTTTTCTAAACTCAACCCAATATATCAAAGGAGTGCAGGTGCGGGCAAAGTCAAGATGGTGGACCAAACACACGTCTCCCTAGATCCATCTGGAAACCAAGACCTGAAATGATAATTAAACAGAGCCTTCTGGGCACCTAGTGAGTCCTGGGATGCGGCACAGGACTGTTAAATAGGACGTCATACCACTGAATGCAAAACCTCCTCTCTTTCACTGACCCCACCCTTGATGAGCACGGGCTTGCACAGACTGAAGGTAACTCACCATTTTGATATTTTTTTTCCTCTGTCTTTGGCCATCAGGCAGAGCTGGGACTTGACTGGCTGCTGGCCTCTGATGCTCTGCTGGTGGGACTGGCAAGCGTAATTGCTAGGTTTTGAGAGCCTGGATTTGGACTCTATACACCTTGGCTCCTCTGGCCTATCTGTCTGCCTCTCCCATGTGGTAGCCGTACAGATATGCTTGTGTGGGGCATCATCCGGATCCAGTGGGAAATGGAGACACCCAGGCAGAACCCCTGGCCAGACTTGGATCCTAGGCTGGGAGGTGGTGCCTGTCAGGGGCAGAGTGTTTTACCAGCAGGGAGGTGCTGTTTTGTTCAGTGTCATCTGGGTCTGGGTAGAGTGGCAGATGCTGCAGACTGTGGGCATTTCAGCACTCTTGGCTTTTCATTCTCAGTCGGCTGACAAGCTTGTGTGGGACGCCATCTTGTTTTGCTGGGAGGTGGAGTCATCCACACAGAAGCCTCAGCTGGACCAAATTCATGGGCTGGGAGTCAGTGCCTACTAAGAAGAGACTGCTTTTCCTGCAGAAAAGCAGAATTCTACACAGTATCACCTACAGCTGGGGCCTGATAGCAGAGACCAGCAGGGCAGTAATCTTTCTGTATTTTGAGCTAGTTTATAATATCTGGGGTTCAACATAGAGGTGCTTACTTTGCCAGCTGGGAAGAGGGATGTATACACCTGAAAACCTGACTGACTTTGGAAGCTGTCAAATACCTTTTACTTCTCGTTTTAAGATAACTTAGAAAAACAACTGTGGTCCATCTTCATAGCATCTCTCCCAGCCTCTATTGACCCACATGAAGCCCAAAAAGCAACAAACTCTGGAGAAGACAGGAACCCGGCAATCACCGGCGGCATCAGAAGGCCCCAAAAGAAACCACCTTAGAACTTCCCAGATGAAGAAGCTTTTCTGAAACTATCAAAAGGTGAATACAAAAGGATTATTCATAGAGCTCTCCTAGAACTTATACAAAATTCAGCAGAGCAAAACAAAAAATTAAGCAAGCTGCTCGATCTGATGGAACATCAGTACTCGGAAATCCAACAAATCAAGAATGAAATCAAAGACATACAAACTTCAATTCAAAGCCAAGAACACAGAATGGAACAAACGGAAAACACAATTTCTGATATGGAAGACAGAGCCACTTACTCCAGTATCTATGAGGAGAAATCAGAAAAAAGAAACAAGAAAAATGAAGAAGCAATAAGAAGCATGTGGGACTCTATCAAGAAGGACAATCTATGATTAACTGGAGTTCCTGAACAGGGCGAGACATGTGAGAACATAGAGAGTATTGTTGCTAAGATGCTGACAGAAAACTTCCCAGCAATTATGAAAGAAGAGAATATAAATATCCAAGATATGTATCAAACACCACTCAATATAGATCTCAATAGAAAGACTCCATATTGTATTATAATCAAGCTCAACAAAATGAAACGTAAGCAGAAACTCTTAAAGGCAGCAAGACTCAAAGCAAAGCTAACATTCAGAGGGAAACCCTGTAGGCTTTCATTGGATTTCTCTGCAGAAATGATGCTGGCACAGAGACAGTGGCATGACACATTTAAAGCCTTGAAGGAGGAGAACTTCTAACCAAGAATTATATATCCTACAAAACTATCTTTCAAATATGACAATGAAATCAGGACATTTTCAGATATACAGAAACTCAGCGACTTTGTGAAAACCAAACCAAACCTACAAGAAATACTGAAAGAATCTGTTGGCTTGGAAGAACAAAACTGCTAATGTTACATTTTAGAAGCACATATTATCCAAAATCCTACTCAGTTAAGAAAAGCTCAAAATACAATCAAAGCTGTAACAGTGAAAGAAACAATCTAGTGATCATATCATGTGAATTATGATATCATATTAAAAAGCCAGATGTACTACAGTCATTATAGTCCTTCCAGATGGAGAGGAATTTGCCAAGACTGGTAGCAATCAAAATTGGGTTTATATACAGTTTATTAAGTGGGGTCATAGGGGCAGCTGTAAAGCACAATAAAAAAGCAACATACCATATCAAGAAATGTAATATAGGACTCCCAACAACCAGAAAACCAACCCTGAAAAAGGTGAAAAATCAACTCACAAAGAAGGTTGCAGAACTGATTAATAAGAACAACAGAGAAAACATCAACACAAAAATAAACAAATGGCAGCACTGAACAAATACCTATCAATAATTACAGTGAATGTGAATGGGCTGAATACTCCAGTAAAGAGACATTGAGTGACATCTTGGATCAGAAGACATGACCCTTCCATAAGTTGCCTAAAAGAAACTCACCTTAGACTGACAGATATGAACAAACTGAAAATTGAAGGATGGAAGAATATATATCAAGCTAACAGTGGACAAAGAAGAGCAGTGGTGGCAATTCAAATCTCAGATAAAATTGATTTGTAACGTAAAATCCACCATTGTGGACAAGGATGGTCACTACGTATTGCTGAAAGGTTCAACACAAAAGCAAGACTTAACAATATTAAATATTTATGTACCTAATATTAGAGCATATGTATACATCAAAGAAACACTGACTACACTCAAAAAGGAGATAGATCACTCCACAATAATAGTAGGAGACTTCAATGCTCCACTCTCAATATTGGACATATCTTCTAGAAAAAAGCTCAGTAAAGACACAGAAAACCTTACTGCCACAATTTGCCATCTAGAGCTCATCGACATGTACAGAACTCTCTATCCACCAGCAGGCAACTACATCTTCTTCTCCAGTGTACATGGAACATTCACCAGAATAGACCATGTGTTTGGACATAAATTAACTCTCAACAAAATCCATACCAAAGAATTTATGCAAAGCATCTTCTCAGATCATAAAGCTATAAAGTCAAAATCAATAGTAGAAAAAACATACATAGAAAGTGGAACTCATGGAAACTGAGCAACACTTTGCTCAAAGAAACATGGTTATAGAAGAACTCAAGGATGAAATACAGAAATTTATGGATTTGAATGACAATGGAAACACTTTCTACAAGAACCTAGTGATACAGCCAAAGCAGTGCTCAGAGGTCAGTTTATCTCCATAAATGTACACATCTGGGAGGAAGAAAGAAACCAAATCAAGAACTGACCCTACAGCTTGAACAAGTAGAGAGAGAACAACAGAGAAACCCGTCAGGCACCTGATGAAAACAGATCATAAAGATTAGAGAACTAAATTAATTAGAGAATAGAAGAACAACTGAAAAAATTGAAAAGACCAAAAGCTGGTTTTTGGAAAAGATTCAGAAAATTGACAAACCTTTGGCTAAACTTACTAAAGAAAAACAGGAGAGGAAACCAATAACCCAAATAAAAAATGAAAGGGGAGTTGTCACAACAGATTCAACAGAAATCGAAAATATCATAGCTGAATACTATGAAAGATTGTATTCTAACACATTTGAAAACCTAGAAGAAATGGACAAATTCCTTGATTCATATCACCTACCCAAATTATCACAAGGTGAAGCAGAACAACTTAATAAATCCATCACAAAGGAAGAGACTGAAAAGGTCATCAAACAACTGCCAACTAAAAATAGCCCGGATGCAGATGGCTTCACTGCCGAATTCTACCAAGCTTTTAGAGAAGGGTTATCTTCAGTACTACTAAGACTATTTCACAGTATAGAAAGGGATGGAGTACTCCCAAATTCATTCTATGAAGCCAGCATAATCCTGATACCAAAGCTAGGGAAAGACCCAAACAAAAATGAGAACTACAGACTGACATCACTCCTGAATCTAGATGCAAAAATCTTCAACAAATTCTTACCAGTAGAATACAACATATCCAAAAAATAATCCATCATGACCAAGTTGGATTCATACCAGAGATGCAAGGCTGGTTCAGCATCAGAAAAACAATTAATGTGATCAACCACATAAATATCACAAAAGACAAGAATCACCTGATCTTGTCTATTGATGCCCAAAAGGCATTTGATAAAGTCCAACATCAACTCATACTAAAAACTCTCAACAAAAGAATAACACACAGCCAACTCCTCAGTGTAATAAGCACCATTTATACAAAGCCAAATGCCTATGTCATCCTGAGTGGAGAGAGACTGAAACAGTTTACCTTGAGAACAGGAACTAGACAAAGATGCCCACTCTCACCTCTCCTATTCAGCATTGTACTAGAAGTTCTACCCAGAGCAATTAGACAAGACCAAAGAATAAAGGGCATCTGGAACAGCAAAGAAGAAGTCAAAATCTCCCTATTTGCAGATGATATGAATGTATATGCAGAGAATCCCGAGGAATACATAAAGAAAATACTGAAACTGATAGAAGAGTTCAGCAAAGTCTCAGGATACAAGATAAATATAAGTAAATCAGTAGGATTCCTTTATACCAACAACGAGGTTATTAAGAGAGAAATCACCAAGTCCATATCATTTATTACAGCTCCTAAGAAGATAAAGTACCTAGAAATAGATCTATCCAGAAAAATAACAGACCTTTACAAAGAGAGCTACAAACCCTTACCATAAGAAACTAAGAGAGACTTACACAAATGGAGAAACCTACCCTGCACGTGGATAGGAAGACTTGACATTCTGAAATTGTCTATTTTACCCAAAGCAATCTACTTATATAATGTAATCCCAATACAAGTTCCAGTGACATTTTTTAATGAGATACAGGAACAAATTGCCAACTTTATCTGGAAATGGAAGGAGCCCCGGTTAAGTAAAGTACTACTGAAGAAGAACACACTGGTATGGCTCTCATAACCCAACCTTAGAAAATATTACACTGCCACGGTAGTCAAAACAGCCTGGTACTGGTACAAAAACAGACAGATAGATCAGTGGAACAGAATCAAGACCCCAGAGATGACATCTGCCTATGAGCAGTTGATCTTCGACAAAGGCCCTAAGACATTAAACTGGGGTAAAAACAACCTCTTCAGCAAATGGTGTTGGCAAAACTGGATATCCGTCGGCACTAAATTAAAACAAGACTCATGTCTTACACCTTATACAAAAAGAATTCAAACTGGATAAAAGACCTAACAATCAAATCTAAAATGATAAAGCTTATCCAAGAGGAAGTAGGAACAACAATGGAAGGTTTAATACACAACGTAGACAGACTTCAAAATCTGTCAAACAAACCACTACCATCACAAGAGAAAATAGATAAATGGGAACTATTAAGAATCAACCATTTTTGCTCATCCAAAGACTTTATTAATAGAATCAAAAAGCCACCTACAGAATGGGAAAAAATATTTGACAACTCTATGTTAGACTGACGCCTGATCTCCATATTCTATAAGGTATTACAAAATACCAATAAGAAAAAGAGAAATCTTCCAATTAAGTGATGGGCAAAGGAGATGGAGTGACACTTCTCTAAAGAGGAGATCCAGGCAGCTGATAAACACATGTGGACATGCTCACGATCATTAGCTATTAAAGAAATTCAAATCAAAATTACAATGAGATACCATCTGAGCCCAACAAGGTTGGTCATGATCCAAAAAGCTCAAAACAACAAATGCTGGAGCGGCTGTGGGGAGATCAGAACTCTCCTACATTGTTGGTGGGACTGCAAAATGGTTCAACCTCTTTTGAAAGTAATCTGGCACTCCCTTAAAAAAATGGATATAGATATACCATTTGACCCAAGAACTCCACTACTTGGAATGTATCCTACAGAATCAAGGCTATTCACACCAACTGATACATGCACATGAATGTTTATCACAGCACAGTCCACAATAGCAAAAAGATGGAATCCACTGAGATGCCCAACAACAGAGGAATGGGTAGGTAAAGTATGGTATATATACTCAATGGAACACTATGCCATAATAAAGAGCAACGATGATTGCAGGAAACATCTCTTATCCTGGTTTCAACTGGAGGACATTATGCTAAGTGAAAGTAGTCAGCGACGAAAGGACAAATATTGTATGAGACCCCTACAATACGAACTTAAAAGCAGACTCATGCATAGAAGAAGACACTTTGATGGCTGCAAGGGTGGGGAGAGAAGGAATGTGGGGGTAAGGTTTAGATTAGATTGTTAATAGAAATTGGGTTAGGTGAATTAGAAAGAAGATCAGTAATAACTGGACTTCAACACAGTTTGAGTACTCCTTCCATACTAACCCAATATTGCAAGGACAGGGTAGCCGGGATGGGGGGGCCAGGGACCATGCTTTCAGGCAAAATTGAGGTCAATTGGCACAGCTAGCATTTTGCTAATGAGAACTCTCTGCATCTGTCATCGGTGAGTGGCATCTGGGGTCTTAAAAGCTGCCAAGCTGCCGTCCGAGGACACGGTAAATGGTCCCAACTCAGCAGGAACGGATGCTCACCGAGGACCAAAATGACATGCGGTAAAGACAACCTAGAAGACAGAGAGACCCACAAGAGTGAGTGCCTTCATTGACTTGGGACTGGAAGAACCAGATGGTGCCTGGCCACCGCCAGTGATAGCCACGATGGAGCTCACTAGGTTGAGTCTCACTGGCAACACAAGAATAAAAAGGGGTGCATCCTGAGGTCTCCACTAAAAGACCTCAATTGATGGTCCAGCGGTTTCGTGGTTCCCCTGAGAGCATGGCCCCTGGCCCTGATGCTGCCCTTAACCATAAATTATAACGAAGGTCCACTCTTTGGACAGGAATGGATTGGACTTGGCAATGCAGAGTGACCATATCTTGTGGGAATTTTATGGTTCTATGCATTTATAGGATTTCATCCTGCTGATATCTTGCTGGAGGAAGGTGAGTGGGTGGAGAGGAGAGGATAAGAGACCATTGGGAGGACAGGACATGTATGGAGCAGAGAGGAGGGGTGTGCTGTCACCAGACAGGGAGAGCAGTGGGAACTGCATGTAGGAGAGCATGCAAATTTATGGGAATGTACATTTTCATTCAAACAAACAAAATCTCTGTATTTCTGGCTATTCCTCCCTCTTTAGGAACTCCAATTATTTGTAGATTATTCCTCTTGATAGAGTCTCACATATTTCTTAATGCTACTTCATTTTTCTTATTTCTTGTCTCTGAATTCTCCTCATAATTGCTGGTGTCCACTGCTTTATCTTCAAGCTCACTAACTCTGCCTTCCAACTCATCAACCTTGCTCTTTTGGCTTTGCATTGAATTGTCTAAATTTGTGATTTTATTATTGATTTCTGGATTTCAGATAATTGATGTTCCAGCAGTTCATACAGCTTACTTAAGTTTTCATTTTGTTCAATCTCTAGGAGGGCTGTATACATAATTCTTTTGTATTCTACCTCCAATAATTTCAGTAAGGCTTGTTCATCTTGGAAGTTGTTTGAATCTTTGTTTTGGGAGTTTTCTGGAACCATGGTGATCTGCTTCTTTTAATGGTTGGATATTGATTACTGTCCTCATGTCATCCAGAAGCTGTTCACTTTCTCTGGTGTTACACCAACAGGGAGCTGTGGCATAGTTATAAGAAGGGCATGAGTGAGGAGGCTGCTTGATTTGGTTGCTAGCCTCCACTGCATTCTTTAGGTATAGCTGACTTATGTATAGCTTCTCTGGCAATATAGGTTCTGTCAAGCCCCACAGTGCTGCTCATTTTGATGGCTGGCTCCACCTGGGCCTTCAGGTCTGACAGGCCCCACCTCCTGGCTGCTAAAGGTGGTGAGCTACTTGTAAAGACTGGCACCGTTGCTCAGTGAGAGAATTAGCCTCACCTGAGCCCTCAGGCAAGACTGATTCTGCCTCTCAGCTGACCAAGATGGCGTCCCACCTGAATCATCTGTTACAATGAGGCAGCCGCATCAATGGCACAGCTTAGGTAGAGGGGGGAGGGGCACCAGCAACCTCAGTTTCTCACCACCTCTGTGTTCTCCAAATGTGGATGCCCAAGCACAGTCTCCCTGTGATGGGATACACCATTCACTTAGGCACTGGAGATAAACAACATTGCCATGCATGCCAGGCTCATACTCTCAGCAGACCCAGTCCCAGTCTCCCAGCCAAAAAAGAAGGCATTCATACCTGCAATCTTCCCTGGCACTGTGCCAGAAGAAGCAATACTCACTCTGGCATTGTCTCACCACCAACAAGGTCTTTCCTCCTTCCTATTGTGCTGTTCAATCTCATGATCCTATGCCTGATCTTGGAGCTCCCAGAATGTCCATTCTGCTCCTTTCATTTACTGTTCTAGGTCTCAGTTCTCAGAGGGAATCTAGGAGACAGTATCTAGTCTGCCATTTTGGTCCTGCCCCCTGAATAATTTTTTTAATTGGGTGCTATTACACGTAAAACTGCTATAAACACTTGTGTATATTGTGTATAAGTTAATGAATAATGTGTTTTATAAGGATCAACATAAGTCTGATTCCTATGAGGCAGAGGCTAAAGATGTCCCAAATGCCTAGCTTTTCTAAACAACTATCTCACTCCATCATTTCTAATATCAACAACTCCCCCTCACCTCAGTTCTCTCTCTAGTCTTTGGGTTTCACATTTTGCTACAATGTCTCAGAATTTACAGAAAAGGGCTCACTTAGTTGTGGAGGCCGGCAAATTCCAAATCCATGGGTCTTGCATCAGGCTGGATGCTTCTCCTTACCCATGTGTCTGCAGAGGCTGATGAGCCCAAACTAACATGTCAGAGGACACAGTGCTGTCTTACAAAGCTTTGGAAGATGGCAAACCATGTCAGATGATGGACTGCTGGCTTAAGAGGCTGTAGAAGCTGGTGAATCTTATAACTGACAGGTCAGATGGAAAGCTACTGGCTCAGTGTCCAAGAACTAGAAGTAAGATGATCATGAATTAAATGTAGGATCCACAGTAAGGGAATTTTCCTAGAGAATTCATATCCATCTGATGCAGACCATAGCTATAAGGATATTCTCCCTCCTTGAGAAGGCTGTGGTGTGTCACGTCCTTTAGAAAAGGTAGTGACTAGGGTAAGGGTCTTGGCTTGAGTCACTCTCTCTAGTAATGTCACCACCTTAAGATATAACCTAACACTCAAGATACATCCCCAATCCTGCCTCATTAATATGACCATAGGTATAAAGATTAGAATTCCAACACATCACAAAAGGGACAATAATTACATCAGATCTCAAATGGAGGACAACTATGCATTACTGGTAACCATGGTCTAGACAAGTTGACCCATAATCCCAGCCACTACAGATAAACCCTGGTGGCATAGTGGTTAAGTGCTACCTATGGCTGCTAATCATAAGGTCGAAGGTCAGCATTTCAAATCTACCAGGTGTTCCTTGGAAACTTGATGGGATAGTTCCACTCTGTGTGTAGGGTCACTATGAGTCAGAATCTACTAAATAGCAGTGGACTTGGTTTGGATTTATTTCCACTCAGTCGTTGTGAGTGACATAGATGATGGTTAGGAGGGCCATATTAAATAATTCACTGTAACGCAATAAGTATATTTGTAGGCATGTGTTTTCGTTTGTCCTGGACTAATATGGGGAAAGTTAGTGTTATTCAGTAGGTGTCTAATTTTTCAATGGTCCTTTTTTAAAAATATGTATTTATTTTGTTGTTGTTGAGAGTATATTTTCCAAAGCAGCTATACTTTTACATTCCTTACAGTAGTGTAAGAAGATTCCAGTAGCTCCATATTCTTACTTAGACATACTATTATCAGTATTTTGAATTTTTGCCACTCTGAGAGTGTATAAAACACCTACTGCCATTGAGTCAATCTTGACTTGTAGCGGCCCTCCAGAACGTGGTAGAACTGCATAGGATTTCCAAGAGCAGCTAGTGGATTCAAACTGCCAAACTTTTGGTTGATCACCGTGTTCTTAACCACTAGGCCATAGTGATTCCCTGGTAGTACAATGATTAAGAGATCAGCTGTTTACCAAAAAGTTGGCAGTTTAGATCGACCAGCTGCTTTTTGGAAACCTTATGGGACAGCTCTATTCTATCCTGTAGGGTTACACTAAGCTGGAATTAACTTGACAACAGCGTGCTTTTTTTTTCTTTTAATTAAGAATATATAGTAACATTTCACTGTCATTTTTATTTTCATGCCATTGATGACTAGTGTGTTCATATCTTTTTTCTGTGCTCATTGGCCATCTGTGTGTTGTGTGTCTGAAAATATCGTCTAGTGTATTGCTCATTTTTATTGAGTTATTTTTCTTCTGTTTATTGACTTGCAACAGTTCTTTATGCATTCTAGATACAAGAAATCTTTTGTCAGATACGCGTGTTGCAAGCATCTTCTCCAAATCTGTGGCTAATTTTTTCATTTTTTGTTAAAGGTGTCTTTCTAAAAGAAAAAAAAAATTGATTTTGAAAAAAATCAAATTCATCCATTTGGTTTTGGCTTTGGTTTGTGCATTTTATGTTATTTCTAAAAGAAAAAAATTTTTGCTTCTCCTAATGTTGTAAATAATTTCTTCTAAAAGTTTTCTTGTTTTGTACTTAGTTGTTGAATCTGTCCTGAGTTAGTTTCTTTTTTGTTATGACAGTGGAAGTTTTGCATTTATTCATTTCCTTGGAAATAGCTAGTTTTTCTCTACAATTAATTGAAAAGACTTGTTTCCTTTGCTGAAAATCAGTTGACTGAATTGGGCCTTGCTTTTAAGCTGTGTTAAAGTAGTTCTAGAATGGCCTTTACTACGACCTAATTTACTCCTACTACTAACACGTGGCTTTTTTAAGGTCTTTACTGAACATCTCTGGTGTTCTGTGATGTCTTCCCTCTCCAGCTGGTTGGAATGCAAACATGTACCAGTCTTGTGTAAACACCTTGAATTGTTTAGAGTTCCCCAGTTGTTCTTTGTCTAACCTTATAGAACTTCAACTTATGCTTAGTATTCAGCTTACTATGAAAGGGTACTCATATGTGTATTTTGGAATGACAATGGATTGCTCCTTCTTCTTTTGTACTTTGTTCCACAAATTTTAACTGTTTCAGCCTGCTCAAACTTCACTTGCACTCTCCTCAGCTCAGTGGGACAACTCTGCTTTTCTTGATTTCTTTCTGTAAAATGGGAATTATTTCTGCCTGAAATAATGAAGTTATCAGGAAAATTATGTAATCGAATAGGTAAACAATGATGCTACATAATAAGCATTCAGAAAGCTGCTGTTAATATTAAAATTGGAGTGGAATGGTAGGTCTGCTGTTGTCCATATTCCTTTCGATCTTTAAAGTGACCCATCAATTTCAATAATTTTCACCTCTAAATAACTGTCCCTTTCCCTAAGATTCACTCTGAAATGGCATAGCCCTAACGTTACATGATATTTAGTATGCATTAGCCCATGTCAGACACATACATCAGCTAAGAATTTTTTCTTTCTTTGGATTAAACATTAAAGCACAAAATTTATATTTCTTTCCTGTTCTAGTAGCACAAAAATCGGTGAACATCTGCCTTCAAGAAGAGAAATGTTGATGGGAGAGCAGTAAGGGGAGTTTGAGGAATCTGAGATCCATTGAATTTGATCCTGGATGTGAGAGCTATGCTCCTTCCTGAGCAATACCACAGCACCCTGGTTCTATGCCCATTTTAGCCTTCTTTGTCTTGTGTAGTTCTCTGTTGATTTCTCCATCCCCTCTAAAACAGCAAGCCCTTTTCAAACAGACATCAGTAATTCTAAACCTACACAGACTAAAAGAAATCACCTGAACCAATAACAAAATACTCCTGGGGCTCACCTCAAGTATTTCTGATTCAGAGGATTCTAGGTAGAACAAGCAACACTACGGGCAACTTTACATGCCCCTAAGGAGGCTTGGTATATGTGGTTCATAAATCGCCAGTGACATGGACTGTGTCCCTGTCCTCTCTCTGGCTACCACCACCACAAAAACACACAGAGCGCCTGGAACATACTGCTTACTCAGTCCATATTGATTAAATGATCAATATTTCTGAAGAGTCCAGCAGGTATGAAAATGCACAAATGATTAGAATTTGCATCCACTTAAAATGCAGGTCAAATTAAATACATAAAGCCAGAGCATTGTTGAAAAAAATCTGGTTTATCGTAAGGATGAGGAGAAAAGTACATGAAACCTGTCAAGGATGTCATTTATTTAACTATTTTAAACCATCCATTTAAGTCCAGAATGCAAAACGATAGTAACTGACAGAATGATGATTCATGCCTTCCTTAAGCAAATATAAACTTGAGCCTAAATAATGGCCCGTGAAAATAATCACCTTATTCAAATCTATCTTTACACAGATCAAATAAGCCAGATAATTCATTGGTTTTCTTTTTTTTCTCTGGGCTGAATACACAAATTAAAGCAATACACTTTTAATGGCTGATTCTGGAGTAAGACCTTTCTCAAAGCCACATTCCCTTGGGCTGTCCCAGTTGTATAAAACAGCCAAGCATTTTGCTGGTGCAGCTGCCATCAGAGGCACAGAGCTGCTAAGATTAGGGCTGTCCAGGCAAAGCTTTGTTTCATCTTTCAAGATTCATGGCCTCTGGACTTCCCCTAATCAGATTTAGGGAACAGTCATGGCTGATGTTCTTCAAAATTTGATATGTTTCTCTTCATTCTTTAGACTCTGATGGATACAGGAGAAAGGAATTTGGGATTGAGCCATAACTCTGCTTATAAATGTAAGTGCCTCTTTTGTGTTATTGCTATAGCGATCAGTCTTCCTTCTCAGCGAAATCATCTGCCAATCTATATGTGCTTCTGATGTCAAAGGAAGATTCAGAAGGCATTATGTACAGAAGAATTCGGTCATAACACCAGGATAAAGGGGAAGACATAGGGACAGAGACCATGTAATGAGGACAGTGACCCAATTAGACGTTGCTTGCTGAATATGAAAGAAAGCAAAGTTACCAAAGCCAAGAGCCGTCGAGTTGGATCTGATTCATGCAAGTAAAGTTAGAGGAGCATTATAGGTTCGTATCTAGCAAAGACAAACTGAGAGTGTATATCAGAAAACTCTTGCTAAACTGGACTTAAACTAGGAAATAGGATAAAACTGCTTGACTAGCAGGACAGATATCTACTTTAGCAGAAGAAAAATTGTGATTGATGAAATGGAGGTGACAGGAGACAAGAGCAGACAGAAAGATGGAGCAAAAACCTCTGTACCACGACATAGGGTAGAGAGGGCATTGATGGATAGACTAAGTTACTGGGAGGGTACGTAAGCATATAATGCAAAGCGAAGCTCTGAAAATAGAACTCAGATAAATCAGAAAACAGAGTCTTAGGCAGAAAAGAGTAGGATTTTAGAATATAGTTGCTGTTGTTAAATGGTTTTGCCACTAGACCTTTCAAGTCTTACTTCTTTGGGCTTCAGTTTTGTCATCTGTAACGTGAGGAGTTTGGGTTACATACTAACAGCTGGCATTTATTGAAAGCTCACTGAGTGAAAACTTTTTGTGAGTGTTTGATCCTTACAAAAGTCTTATGATTTTCCATGATATTGCCATTTCAGAGACGAAAGACCGAGGTAAGAATAAGTGGTTTTTCCAAGTTGTAAAGCAGCAGAGCCACGGCTCCAGCCACACCTTTCTCGCTCAAGAGACTACCTCCTTCCCAGTCTCAATCTGCTGCCACTCCAGCAAATGATCGTGGAACAAACTGACAGAGAAGTAATTGATAACGGTAATCAAAGCCATTTAGAGTCACTCAGGGAAGCCTTTCAGGAGATGAAGGTTTAGCTGGGATTTTTTTGTAGGAGATATAATTATTAACTGGCAGTAAAGAATATAGAATATAAGGCAAAAGAAACTTAATGTTATGTGCAGTGTCAGAGAAACAGAAATGAGTTATGTACAACAGCTGGGGGCCAGAGCTTGTCTACATCTGCAGTGTGGAGATACAACCTGATGCTCAGTAACACCAAAAATGGTGATTAAGAAAAGATTCTTGAGACCATGTTAAACTGTGTCCCCTAGAAATACATGTTGTAATCTCCTGCCTTTATGCCTGTGGTCTGTGGGCCCTGGTGGTGCAGTAATTCAAGTGCTCAGCTACTAACAGAAGGTTTAGTGGTTTGAATGTACCAGGAACTCTGAGGGAGAAAGATGTGCCAGTCTGCTTCCATAAAGATTGCAGCCTTGGAAATATTACGGGCAGTTTTACCCTGTCACATAGGGTTGTTATGAGTCAGAATTGACTCCATGGCAGTAGGTAGATTTTTATGCCTTTTGAGAATGGGTTGTTTTTCTTACGATAATGAAAGAAGATTAGTATCCAGTGTAGCTTGGGTTAAACTCCTTTGAGATTTGAAAAAAAATTAAGCAAGCCAGCTAAGAAGCAGAAATGGAGTAAGAGAGATACCAAGTCACACGAAGATCATCCAACAATAGAAGCTCAAAAAGGCAGTGACCTTCCCCAAAAACTGACAAGAGAAAGCCACCCATAGAGCTGGTGCCCTGAATTTGATCTTCTACATTCATGAACTGAGAGAAAATAAGCTTTGTTAAAACCACCCAGTTATGGTATTTCTATTACAGAAGCACTAAGTAACTAAGCTGGAATTTGGTATAGGAAGAGTGGGATGCTGTTTTAACAGAAACTTAAACCGTGGAAGAGGTCTTGGAATTGGGTAATGGGTAGAATACATATGACACCAGCAACAGAATATTGCTTGAAATGTGAACATTAAATATATTTCTGTTATAGCAGTACTAGATAACCAAGACAGATGTAATGACAAATAATTGAAGGAAATGAGAATGTTGTTCAGTAATAAAAGAAGATCCATAAAGAGATATGATTACTTTATTCAAATAACTATAAGACTGTAATTTATAAAAAGAATTGAACTTCTTGTAACTACAGGTGACAAGTAGAGAATAATGGGTATGGATCTATCAAGGAGGCAGTGTTCAGCTAATTATAAGAAAGTTCTAGATGAAAACACTGTATGGAAAGAGAACAAGCTGCTTGGTTTACTGCCTAGACTGTACCATACTTGCCCAGAATGTTTTAAAGAGGTTAACAGAAGAACTGAACGGAGATTGGCTTAGAAGATTTCTGAATTTTTCTCCACTGCAAAGATTGTTAGCTTCTCTATGGTTGATTTAATCATTTTAGTACTATGTAATCTCCACGTCAAATTAAAGCTCTTCCTGCAATCTGAGACTAACAGATTGGAGACAACAGAAATCGAGGCAGAGATCACAAGAGTGGAGGTCTCAGCCCCAGCTTTGCCATATCAGGAAGGTTACTTGGGCTTTCATTGAGTTTTTGGTTTGAGAATTCTATGCACACATAATAAATCTCTGTATATGAGATAATTCTAAGCCCATTCCAAAGACTTCATAATCAATGATGGTAAATAGAATCTGAATATATTTAAAGTTAAATAACTCTAGCAACATCTGAACAAGCAACATTTGAGTCAGAGATCTGAGGAGGTGTAAGGACAATTATTTGTTTTTGTTTTCGTTGTTTCTGAATCATACTTTCACATCATGACTTTAAAGATCCCTGATTTAGAAGAACTGTCTCTCTTTTTTGGATTAAAAAATGGTTTAATCTTCCTAAACCTAGTTTTTGTCTTCAGTAAAGTGACAGGATCTTATGAGAGGAGCTCTAAATCGCTGCTTGATTTAGCAAACAATAACCTTTCTATGCACTTGTTAATAGAAAGAATGGAAACAACTTAAGGAAGTAGATAATTTTTTTTATTTCCTGGAATTAGAGGATTATTTATGCCACTGCTACTCATACCTCCTGATTTCTGCTGCTCCCCTATCAATGAGCTTAAGTTTTTTGTTACTCAATTTTTCATACCAATATTATCTGCTTTGTACAGAAACACAAATTCAGATTCTTGGAAGTCATCTAATTTCTGTCCAATACTCTCTACCATCAATTTCAGGTTGTCTGAATCTGATTCTCTCTGAACAATGAAGAGTCAAAACCAAAGCATGATCAGCGAGTTCATTCTTGTAGGCTTCTCAAACCTAGGAGATCTGCAGATTTTTCTGTTCTTTATCTTCCTGTTGGTCTACCTGACCACTTTGACAGCCAATGCCACCATCATGACCGTCATTCGCCTAGACCGCGCTTTGCATATCCCTATGTATTTTTTCCTTTTTATCCTCTCCTTCTCTGAAACCTGCTATACCTTGGTCATTGTACCCAAAATGCTGACCAACCTGCTTTCCAGAAACCCAGCAATTTCTTTCTCTGGGTGTGCTGCCCAGCTGTATTTCTTTGTGGGCTTGGCTTGTACCAACTGTTTTCTCATTGCTGTAATGGGCTACGATCGGTATGTAGCCATCTGCAGTCCTCTAAACTATATGCTCATTATCAGTAGAACTACCTGCATGCAGTTGGTTCTAGCCTCAAGCTTCTGTGGTTTCCTGATCTCTGTGGTTGTGAGTGTTTTGGTGTTCAGTGTACCCTTCTGTGCATCCAACAGAATCAATCACTTCTTCTGTGACATTTCTCCTGTTATCAAATTGGGCTGTACAGACACCAACCTGAAGGAGATGATCATCTTCTTTCTCAGCATTCTGGTGTTGCTATTTCCCTTTGTGTTAATCTTCATCTCCTATGTCTTCATTGTTTCCACCATCCTCAAGATCTCTTCAGTGGAGGGTCAGAGAAAGGCTTTTGCCACCTGTGCCTCTCACCTCACAGTGGTCATTGTTCACTATGGTTGTGCTTCCTTTATCTACTTGAGGCCCACATCCCTGTACTCCTCAGACAAGGATCGGCTCGTGGCAGTGACCTATACTGTGATCACCCCACTACTCAACCCCCTTGTCTACACACTGAGAAATAAAGAAGTAAAGACAGCCCTGAGGAAGGTTCTAAATAGATACTCATTTCCAAAAACTGTATGAGTAAGTTAATAATTTAGGAAAGTTACATTCATACAAGTGTCCTGGATAGAACTTCAGTTCTACAACCATATCTGTTCTTTTCAATTAAGTGTTCTCCAAAAAAAAAAAAAAAAAAAGAATAAGGACTTCAAGTAACCTTCATTCTTTTTATTTGAAGTTTTTTTCAGAGCTTTAGCCTATATCCAATGTACTAATGTGTAGATTATACCAAATAGTCTCCAGAAAGTCTTGTGAATGTGGAGATTTCTAAAGACTCAAGCCATTGCTATTTTCATATGCTATGAATGTCACTTTTCTCAGATCAACACTTCAAGTATTGCGTCATCTCTTTGTGTGTCTCCAGTCTGTTGATGCGCCTTCTGTGCTGAAGGAAACAGTAGATAATGTTATTGTAAGTTTCTGAATGCTTGTATATACTTGTTGAGGTTTAAAAGAATAATTTGCAAAAAAGGGTTATTTCTGGACAAAATAAAAATTCAGTGATGGATAGATAAGAGGGGAGTTTAAGCCTTATTTCAGATAATTTTCCACTTAAGTACCCCAACCAGGTTTGAATCAGTTACTCCCTATGTGACATGGTAATATCTACCTCAGTTGGACATTGTAATACTTGAATAAGTTAACTGTATGCAATACAATTTGGTGATTATCTGATAAACCCAAACTCACTGCCTTAGAGTCAACTTCGACTCATAGTGACTCTATAAGGCAGAGTAGAACTGCCCAATAGAGTTTCCAAGTAACACCTGGCAGATTTGAACCGCTGACCTTTTGGTTAGCAGACATAGCACTTAACCACTATGCCACTAGGGTTTCTGTCTGATAGAAAGCATTAAAAAGTATATTAGTTTTCCTTCATATCTCGTCCTTTATAATCTAGGTTTGGACTTGATAACAGAAACGATGAAGAAACTGATCCTAAAAGAATTCTGAATTCTGTTTACTTATCAGCTACTACATGCAAACCGTTAAACTACGTACTACAGAGGATGCATTGAAGAATACACAGTTCTCTCTCTCCTTCATCTCATTATAAAAAAAGGCAATGTTTCAGTCACCTTTGTAGATGTATCAAATATATTTGACTGAGCTTACTTTGGAAATTATTAAATATACTTTTCAATGCCAGCCAAGTGTCGTCGAGTCGGATCTGACTATAACTAAATTATGTACTATGAATTTCAATATATTTCCATTGGCCAAACTTTTCGATTAAGCAATGCACAGTGTAAGGGCTCTTGCCTGGGTATCACAGAGGCTGGATTTAAAAGTGCATTCCACAGCCGACTTGCTCTGCGAGCATGAGCAAAATAAACTGTGAACTGGCAATGATAGAAAGCAGTGCTTATCTTCCAGAGATGGTATAAGAGTTCAAAGAGGATATGCCTTAGAATGCATAGCATATTATTTCAAATGTAATGTGCATTTGATGTATTTATTTATTTACTACTTATTGTGCTTTAGGTCATAGTTTACAGCTCAAATTAATTTCTCATACAAAAATTTACACACATATTATTTGCAATCCCACAACATGACAGCACACTCACCCTTTCACTCTGGATTCCCCGTGTCCATCCAACCAGTTTCTGTTCCTTTCTGCCTTCTTATCCTGTCTCGGGACTGGAGCTACCCATTTGGTTTTCTGCGTCTGATTGAACTTAGAAGCTCATTCCTCATGAAAATATATATAAGTGTATACACATATATATACACAACTTTATAATCCAGTCTAATATTTTTCTGAAGAGTGAGCTTTGCGAATGGTTTTAGTTCTAGATGCGCAGAGCATAAAGGGGCCATAGTTTCAAAGGCTCTTCTGGTCTCTGTCAGAATATTAAGCCTTGTATTTTTTTGTGAATTTGAGTTCTCCTCAGCACATCTTTTCCAGTGAAAATTGGAAAGCATTTGCTAGATTTTGAGAATAACATTGTTGCTGTTATATGAATGGTATGGTATGCTGAGGGGCATAAGAAAAGATTAGAATGAAGAACATAATGAAAAAAGATACGAAAGAAAAAGTAGCATTGGAAAAATGGGGAAAAACCAGAAAGGTAAACAAATGGAAGAGTGATAGTCTTAACTGTATTTACTTTATGCCAACAATTTTTTTTTTTTTAGTACAAGCTATATCTGGCACATTTAAAAAAAAATATTTGTTTAATAAATTATAATAAAAGTTGAGTTATCGAAGATCATCTCATCAATCTGCTGAAATAAGTGATTGCAAATTTAAGGGATCCTTTCTTTCTGAATCTTCAGTAGCTCTTTAATATTGATCAAAGCTTATTCTATATTCTCCCCCAGAATGTATATACTCCTTCCATTCATTATCTAACAAGTAATTATCTGGCATCTATTACTCTCTAGTACAACTGAGAGTAACTAAGGCAGATAGGCAAAAAAATATTTCAGATTAGACAATTATGATGAAGTGTAGTAAATAGTTTATTGTGATGCTGGGGTCGTACACAGTGTGAATATCTAACTCAATCTTGGGAAAATCAAGATTGGTTTCCTGGAGTAAATAACATTGAAGTCAAAACCTAAAAAAAAGTAAAAACTAAGAAAGTAAAGAGTGGTAAAAGTGTTTCAGGAGTGCGCTTATCCTCAGAGAAGCAGTTCATAGACTGAAGGTGTTTTTGTTTTATGCTTTTTTTAAAAAAAATATTTTACCGTGCTTTAACTGAAACTTTACAGTCCAAGTCAATTTGCCATATAAAACCCCGCACCCATACCACTAGGTAACTCTAGCTGCCTTTCTTACCCTGTGACAGCATGCTCCTGTTTTCCATCCTGTATTGCCCATATTTGTTAAACCAAACCCTGTCCTCCTCCACCCCTTCATCTCGTCTCTGTACAGGAGCTGCGCAGACAGCCTCATGCATCTATTTAAGTCAAAAGCCCACTGTTCACCAGCATCACTCTATGTCTTATACTCCAGCTCAGTCTTCAACGGCAGAGGTGGCTTTGGTACTGGTTTCAGCTATGGGCTGAGTGTCTGGGGCCGTGTCCTGAGGGGAACTTCAAATCTGTCCAACCATCAAGTGTGATCTTTTATTTCTAGTTCTGCACAGCCATTTTTCTCACACTACTTTGAGGACTTCATTTTGCATTGCCTGTCAGGACAGACATTTTTTGGAGCTGACTAATTTCACTCAGCTTGATGTCTTCTAGATGACTCCATGTTATCACGTGTTTCTTAAGAGCATCATTCTTCATTGCATAGTAGTCCATTGTACAAATGCACTACAGTTTGTTTATCCATTCATCTACTGATGGATACCTGGGTTGATTCCATCTTCTTGCTATTGTGGATGGTGCTGCAATAAACTTTGCTGTGAATGGATCTGTTTGTTTGTCAGCCCTTATTTCTCCAGGACCCAAGGACTTACAATTAGGTTTGTGAACTCATTCTAGAAAACAGTCACCTTCGAAGTACTCCTCTTGGGAAGGAATGCATCAATACTAGTCCAACCTGCAAGCAATTTTGGAACTCTTCTTCTGGAATGGCCTTCAGAACTGTTGTCATATTATCCTTGATATCCTGAATGTTGTCAAAATGTTTTCCTTTCAGTATTTCCTTTAGCTTCAGGTAAAGAAAAAAAAGTTGTTGGGGGGCAGATCAGGTGAGTGGAGAAGGTGTTCCAATACAGTTATTTGTTTACTGGCTAGAAACTCCATCACAAACAACCATACTTAGTTGTAGACTTGCAACCATGCCACCATGTCCAAAGGCCATTCCAGAAAGAGATCCAAAATTGCTTCAAAGTGTGGACTAGGCACTGCCATTGGTGCATAGCTTCCCAAGAGGAGTATATCAAAGGTAACTGCTGGTGCAATTCACGTGGGACACCAGCCGTTGGCGTGATTAACACGGGACACCACTTACAGGTGTGAAATGGGACACCACTTACGGGTGTGATGTGTGTGAGAGGCCGAGGTTGAAAAATCACACTGACAACAAAATTTTAGTTTGCTATGGGCAGAAAAGGGACAGTCTCCTGCAAGTAGAGATTGACACCAGTTTGTTTAACCCACCAGCTTTTATTGAGCAAAGTAAACAAGCTCTGCTGAGAAAGTGAGAAAAGGTATCTTATCAGAATCATTCCCAGGCAGGGGGGACGGGGAAGTCCTTGAACCAGTCTCAGTAAATGCTATTTTTAGCATGTCCTGGTTTTCTAGTCCACTGAGACTAAACTTGCGTCAAGGACTTTTGCCAGGCTTTTGCCATCCTCAAGACAAGTCCCTATCTAGACACAGGCAAGGTCAGGGTAAGCAGGATTTCACATTCTTTCCAAATATGCACATCCCCACACGTAACAAAGGTAACCATTGTGATATTCAGCTATGAGGTATATACCACCTAGAAAGATTAAATTTGCAGACTTGTCAGACCTCATATATTCCAAAAGCAACACTCCCAGATCCCATGGTATTTCTAGCCTTTTTTTTTTTTTTTACATTTTATTTATTTATTTTATTATGACTGAGTGAAAATGTACGTTCCCATATAAATTTACATGCCTACCTATATGCAGCTTCCACTGCTCTCCCTGCCTGGTGATAGCACCAAATTGATTTCAAAAGTGGTTGTACCATCTTACATTCTCACAGCAGTGTAGAAGAGTTCCAGTCTCCCCAAAACCTCTCCAAAATTTATTATTTTGTGTTTTGGGGATTAATGCGAATCTTGTTGGGGTGAGATATCTTATTGTAATTCTGATTTATATTTCTCTGATGGATAATGATGATGAGCATTTCCTCATGTATCTGTTAGTTGTCTGGGTATAGTCTTTGGTGAAGTGCCTATTCGTATCTTTTGCCCTTTTTCAATTAGGTTGTCTTTTTCTTGTTAAGATTTTGCCATGTCTTATAGATTACGTAGATTAGATACTGATCAGGTTTGTGGTTGTGAAAATTTCTTTCCCGATCTGTAGATAGTCTTTCTGCTCTTTTGGTGGTAGTTTTTGGATGAGCTTAAGTGTTTGGTTTTCAGAAGTTAGGTATTTGCACACTGTTAGTGTTACTGTTTGTTTATGCTGTGCATTAGGGTTCCCAGCACTGTGACTATTTTTCTTCCATTATCTTTTTTGTGTTTAGATTTATATAGATTTTATATTGAGGTCTCTGAACCACTTTGAGTTGGTGTTTGTGCATGATATCAGATATGGATCTTGTTTCAATTTTTTGCAAATGGATATCCAGTTACACCAACACCTTACATTAAAGAGACTCTCTCTTCACCAGTTTACAGATCTGGGACCTTTGACAAATACCAGCTGCTCCTAGGTGGATGATGTTATATCTGGGTTCTCAATTCTGTTCCACTGGTCTATGTGCCTGTTTTTGTACCAGTACCAAGATATTTTGACTACCATGGCAATGTAATACATTCTAAAGTCAGGTGGTATGAGGCCTCCAACTTTGTTCTACCACTTCAGTAATGCCTTACTTATCCAGGGCTTCTTCCCTTTCCTTATGAAGTTAGTGATTCATTTCTCTATTTGATTTTTAAAAAGTCATTGGAATCTGTACTTGGACTGCATTGTATCTATAAATCACTTTGGGTAAAATAGACATTTTCACAATGTTAAATTTTCCTATCCATGATCAAGGTAGGTGTTTCCACTTACGCAGGTCTCTCTTGGTTTCTTGCAGTAGAGTCTCATAATTTTTTTTTGACATAGCTCCTTTGTTTGTCTCTCAAACTATGACTTCTGAATGCAGAACATCAACTCTTTATTCCATACCCTCTCCCTGAAGCTACTTATAACCAGCAACCACATCCCCAAATCTCAGGGAGGTATATATATGTGCAACAAATATCCCTCAGGTCCCAGTGAGTTACTAACCTGTGTTCTACTTGGTACAGCTATTGTTCACTAAATGCTGTAACAGATGGTTTAGGGACCTGACAAAAATTCTGTGTTGGTCCTGGTTGTTTATTGAGTTGTTATTTATTCTTCTTCTTTTATTTTACATTAAGTTTCAGGAAACCCTGATGGTGTGCTGGGTTAAGTGCTACATCTGCCAACCAGAAGGTTGGCAGTTCAAACCTGCCACATGTTCCTTGGAAACTCTATGGGGCAGTTCTCCTCTGACCACTAGGGTCACTACGAGTCAGAGCTGACTGTGGGTTTGTTTTTTTTCATTTTTTTGTATATGAAGGTTTGGAAAACAAACTAGTGTGTCATTAAGCAACTAGTACACATACTGTTTTGTGACGTTGGTTATCAAACACACAAATTGTCTACACTCCATTTTTGACCTTGTATTCCCTATTGCTAGCTTTCTTGTCCCCTCCTGCCTTGTAGTCCTTGTTCATGGCACCCGTTAGTCTCATTTTGGTTTATTGACCTGCTAATTTTTCCCTGATGGATAAACCTTAAGAGGGACTTTATTACTGAGCTAAAAGTGTGTGCAAGAGCCATACTTTCAGAGTTTCTCCAATCTCTGTCAGGCCAGTCAGTCTGATCTTTTTTTTTAGTTGAAATTTTGATCTACATTTTCTCCAGCTCCGTCCAAGCCCCTCTGTTGTGGTCCATGTTGGAACAGTCAGTTGCGGTAGCTGGGTACCATTTAGTTGCGCTGGACTGTTTGGTAGAAGAAGTGGTAGCTGTGGTCTATCAGTCTTTTACAGTAATCTTTCCCTTGTGTCTTTTGTTTTATTCGTTATTTCTTGTTCCCAAGAGGGTGAGACCCATGGAGTATCTTAAATGGCTGTTCACAAGCTTTTAAGACCCTAGTCCCTACTCACCAAAGTAGAATGAAGAATATTTTCTTTATAAACCATGTTATAGCAATTGAACAAGATGTTCTCAGAGTCCATGGTCCTCAAAGCCTTCTCAGCTCAAGAACTCAGTTCCTCGGGGAGGTTGAATATATCACAGAGTTTCCATTGCCTTGCCTTGAACAAGCTGTGCTGCGTTCCCCAGTATTGTGTGCTGTCTTACCTTTCACCAAAGTTGTCACGTATCTATTGTCTATTAAGTGTTTTCCAGTTCCATCCCTCTATTTTCTCATCTGTATCAAAGATTGGTTTTTTGTGTGTGAACTTTTTCATGAGTTTTTAAGTAGTAGTAGTAGTATGAGACAAAATCCTGCTGTTCCCGATCGTCCAAACTCAGTTCATGTGCTCATCCTGAACCAAACACTATGGTCAGGGAAACTCCAGTGTCCTGACTGGCTTAACTCGGGTCACCTTCTCTACCCCTAAAATGTCGGGGATGCAATTGGGTGAGAGTGGGAGCAAAACAAACATAAAATTAGAGCACTCTAACCAGAACAAATGAGAGTGCTAGGGACCAAATTTTTTAAATCTCAGAATTCAAATTCAATTTTATTAAATTCTAATCTTCTTGCTTCCCACTTTTTTATGGGCATTATTACTTGTTCTCAGCAATTCTGGTGTTCTCCATGCTGTTATCTGTTCATCAACCAGATACTTGCTGAACTCTTGCTAGACACCAGCTATTATTAGAAGTCTTCAGTGTCTATTAAATTAGGGATGGGAAGGATAATGAAATCATGCTCATTCCTACTGTAGCCACAGGAGAAGTGGGAACTAAAAATTTGTGGGATGAAAAAAAGAATGATGGCACTGTTGGTCAAATGGAGTCTTTCTTTCTATCACTGGGGTAATGACAGATGCTCCCTGAGAAACATCTAGCATGCTGACTGTGCCCATTCGTTCACCCAACATTCAGCAGATGTGTATTGATTATTTCTTACATGCAGCACATTATACCAGGTTCTGGGTGAGGGAGTGAAGACACAGGGAAAAAATGAGCTCAGCAGTTACAGTGGTGAGGTAAGTCTCTTTTCAGCTTCTTCTGATGTAGGTCTTCTCTGAAAGAAATGATTGCTCAGTCTACCCTGTCAGGCTGATAGGAGCCTACTGCCCTGTTAGAAGTATGAAAACACATTTTAAGCTAAACAAGGCATGTTTTATAATATACTTATCATCTTGTATTATCAGTATAATATTTTCCTTTTGTCCCTTTGATAACATGAAAAATTAACAAATCAACTTAAAAGTAGTACAGTTTTCTAAAATTACTGAGTCTGAGAGTGACATAAAGCCTTTGGCTCCCCAAGCCCTACTGCCTGAACCCAATTTTAAGCAATTTGGCGTTTTCTGACTTCCTCTATTTTCCACAATCATCTCAGCTTTTAATTAAACCCAGTGCAACATCTCCATGGCAACGACTCTGGCACTAGGAAACCCACAGAAGAACCACCCACTACTAATAAATGTAATGAAAGTACCAACTGCTTTATGGTCACTATTAGCTGTGAGTTGTGGTCTTTGGTCAGTGGCACAAAATATTGGGAGGAGACTCGTTACATTCAACTTTGGTCAGGGTCTAAGTACCCAGACCATCATCTCATTTCTAACCCTGAGTGTAGGCAATAGCTTCTACCCATTTGGACTTTTCCCCTTCCAGCATTTCAACATGGATTCTTTCTTCTGTAGCTGCTGCATCTCAGGCTCCTCTAAGAGTGATCGAAAGGCTAATGGGATCTGTCTGTGAATCATAGACATCTATCTTGTGTTAGGCACCTGCAGCATTTAGAAACTGGACAATGGACAGGAAATGGGAGTACACAGCTACCCCCTCCCCGTGAGATCTATATTTCCACATCTCAGGTAAGAGACAGAAAAAGTTGACGGGACCTATGGTGATACCGTAAAATTAGCAGAAAAGAGAATGTCACAATTAAGCATGTAAGTTCTAAATAACTAGATTATTACTTAAATATATGGATGTTGTCTTGATTCTGATTTAATTTAACAGAGGACAATAATATGTTTTTATGATAAGGTGTCAAAATTTTTTGAAGAAAGGGCTATCCTAGACAAAAACACTATACTTATTATAGGGTGGAGAACTTACTGAGCACTTTGGAAATATAAAACAAATAACTCACTACTGTGGAGTATAGTTCACTAATAACACAGAAACAAAGAAAGCTTCCCTCTAGGAACTGAAAAACAGGCAGAGACTCTAGCACAATCACATAGAGAATAGGTAGACTCTGGGAAAAAAGCAAAATAAATAAATGCTGTACACAAAGAAAAAGTAAAAATATCTGCATGCTATGATAAATATCTTTATCTGAAAGACAAACACATCTGTTTTGTTGTTAACACATCCACTCAGTTGATTTTTGCCTTGAGATCACCATGGCACTTTGTGAAGCTTAGTTTCTTCATCTATCAAATAAGATTATTCGGTGAGCTCTTTTAAGAGTTCACCAAGCTATAACATTTACGACTCTGGCTTTCTAAAGATACCCCTGAGTAAGAGACAATGACTAAGGTAACAAAACTTTCTCAGTCCTGAGAAAGGAAAATTTTATCCAATTATATATTTCCTGAAACCAACAAAAATTCAAAAGGTATCATGAACTCTTCTCAAAACTGCAAGCCTTCTTTGCCCCTTTCCAATTCTGATTTTTAATTACGTAACTGATAAATGTAAAAAACTTAACCATTGCAAGACCCATCTCTTCCTTTTTGGTGGAACTGGGACTTGAACTTGTAACAAAATTTTAATAGAAGCCTGTTTCACTAACTGCCGTCATACTGAAGGAAGGTGATAGAGTTAAGCTTTTTCTTTCCCCTATGCAGATGTTAAAACTGGCACTGATAGACCAGGAATAGAATAATATGCTGTCGCCGGGCAGGGAGAGCAGTGGAGGCTGCATATAGGTGGGCATGTAAATTTACACAGGAATGTACATTTTCACTCAGTCATAAAAAAAAAAAAAAAGAACTTAACTGAAGCTTATGGTGAGGAAACAGAAGGAAGAAAAAGGGAGAGAAATGAATGTTTTTTCACTCTCTTCTTTCATAGGTCTGTGTGAATTTGTTTTCTCATTGTTAGTGGGGATGACTCCATGTTTATACAGAGGAAAACAATAGGGCACTTGTTCCTAATATGAAGAGAAATCAGCAGTGTGGAAAAGATTGATCAGCTCAATCAAAATGCTGACATAAGCAATGCTGTGCAGACTAGGCCTATATTTTTATCAACATGTGTAAAGGTGGTGTCCAAATGTTGTTTGTTATTCAAAGCCTACCACAAAATTATTTTCCCTTCCTTGAAATTTTCAATATATTTGGCTTGTTCTTATAATATTTATAATAGTTTAACTTATAATATGGCTACTTCTTTAACTGTTTCTCTCTACACTCAGAAAGGAACAATGATTTTACTTATATTTAGGTCTTTAGCACTTAGGACATAATAAAATATGGGAATTTTTCAGGATGTTAAATATAACGTATTCCAGTTTTCAGGAGCTCAAAGTAGTTGTGGTCAGTGCCTAAACGTGTAGACAAACATGTTTTATATAGTATGCATCATCAAAATTATAAAGCACCTTTCTCGGTTATCAAGTGCTGCTATCACAGAAATACCACAAGTGGATGGCTTTAACAAACAGAAGTTTATTCTTTCGTAGTCTAGCAGACAAGAAGTCCAGATTCAGGGCATCAGTTCAAGGCGAAAGCTTTCTCTCTCCTTTTTGGCTGTGGAGGAAAATCCTAGTACTTAATCTTCCCGTGGTCAAGATTCTTCTCCAAGGTCCAAAAGGACACTCCCTGCTCCCAGTCCTGCTTACTTGGTGGTACAAGGTCCCCAACTCTCTACTCACTTCTCTTTCCTTTTAGCTCTTATAAGATAAAACATGATGTGAGTCACAACCCAGGGAAACTCCCTTTACATTGGATCAGATATGTGATCTGAGAAAGGGTGTTACATTTCACACTAATCCTCTTCAGCATAATCCAGTATTGCCTCATTAACCACAAGTAAAAATTAGAGTTTATAACGCCTAAGGAAATTATATCTATCACAAAATGGAGAACACCCACGCAATACTGCAAGCCGAAACATATTTTTGAGGGTACCCGATTCCATTTGTAACAACACCTATAATGAGAAACACCTAAATTTATAAATGTATGTGACTAAGATTACTTACAATTTGTCTTCTGCATTTATCCCCCAAGTCTCCTAAAAAAACAGAAAATTCAGAAAACTTTCCTCATTTTCTACCTGCATAGATAGACACCTGTGTAGATAACTGACTAAAGAGCAAATAGGTAGCAAAGCTAAACCTTCTGTCTCTCTCTCTCTCTCAGTATAGAACAGAGTCCATGGAAAATCAATCTATTCCTAGGCAGGCATGGCAAGCCTCATGGAAATGATGACCTTTCATAAATTTTCTCTCCCTGGGAAAGCACAGACAAGGCAGTTCCAATGACTTGTTATGAGCTAAATATTTGCTATGTCACGGATGAAAATATTTCTTATTCCAATCCCCTAAAAGCAACAATAAACTAATGAAAGGAAAGTATTTATTGAGTACCCACCACTTACTGAACTAGTCTCTTTCATATACATGTTGTCATTTCATTCTCACAATACTTCCGGGGGACATAAAATGAGAAAAGTGTCCTTAAAGAATTAGAGTCTTACCACCAGAACATGCCAGAGCTAGGATTCAAGCTACTATCTATGTTCAAAACTCATTTTGTTCATACATCACCCACCTTTGCAAATGCCCATGAGGGTAGACCAGATGACACACAGAGAAATTCATTAGTAGCTCTAAGAACTGGAGATTCCAGATTTAGAAAGCTAATAGTAAGCACATTACCAGTAAATTTGCCAACCGTTTAGTTAATTAAAAAACAAAACAAAACAACAAAACTTTGTGTTGAGCCCTGGGAAAGGGCTAGAAGATGCAATTGTGGTTAACTGGGTTTGGTTTCAGTTTTGGTTTAAGCTATTTATACGTCTGGATTAAGCTATTTATACATTTTTATTAGACTAGCAGAAAGTAAAAAATATCCAATCTGATAATATTTTTCCAAGCTTGCTTTAGTCCAAGCTTTCTATAACAGATGTAATGGAATCCAGAAACAAGGACAAAAATATTCACTTTTCCAGGGATGTACAAGAGATGTATCACCTCAGTGATCTAGTAATTCCAAGTATATATCCTTCATTTCAATTACCACATCATTTTATAATCTGTTCCTCTGAATATGTCTAACTCTTGAACTATGAGAAACTTGAGGGTCTTGAATCAGGTCTTACATGTGTATCCTTAATACATAGCCCGATGCCAGACACATGGCTTTTGACCATAGCACCTAATGCTTGTGTAGCTGTTAATATTCTTAAATGATTCTTAGCTACAGGTATACTGTTATAACTTATTATTATCAATATTAGTTAAGATAACTTTAATGGCTACTTCTACAGCTGGGTAAATGGAAGATAATCCTCATAAGTTTTCCCTTACTGACAGTTCAATATGCTATAGAAAGAAGCAAAAGTACTCAGGAATTGTAAATAATCCTAGGTACATAAAGTTCCAATTGCCAGATGCTCTTTCCACCACATTTTTCCTATTGTTGGTAGAGATTTATGTTTTCAGTTTAAACAGGTTAAACTCGGTTCTATTTGGTACAGAAATCCCTGAGTATTCTTGGTACTTAGCAATCCTCCTGCACATAATTAGATAAAACCAAGGATTCTCTTACTCTGTGAATTCAAAGAAACCTGTGGTGGCTGTGAATGAGCTATATAACAACATACCAAGTTAGTTTCTAAAATTTATGTTAAAAAGTACTTATCATGAAGTTATAGTTACTTAATATGATTTTAAATGCTGAAGAGAATCAGGTGAGGATACATACAATTCAGATCTTTCTTTCAAGGGAAAAAAATCTAGTGAAGAGAGAGACATGAGAAAAAGCCAATATTTCAAAATGAAGTAAATGCTTCATCAAATTGGCCCTTGATATCTTACACGAGTTTTGAAGAACCAAATACTTGTATTATAAGGTACCAAGGATGCTGCAAATAAGGCAGATTTGACAGACTTGTCAGAATTAAAATAGAATGTTGTAAATAAAAATGAAAAATAAATTATTATGAGCAAGGAATAGAGGGAAGGGAGGACACAAAATATTTGCATAACTGTAATGTCTTCCAGAGATGTTTATAAATGAGCCTAGAAAAATAGATTGGGTTCCAAAATGAAAGGCCTTGAAAACAATACTAAACAGTTTTAATTTTATGCTGTAACTGTGAGTAAAATTTTTAAGGAGAGACTCAATATGACTCAATTTATATTTCATAAAACTAGCCTGCCATCAGGGGAAAGATGGATTGAAGATACGTGAAGGTAGTAACAGGAAAAAAATAAAATAAAAAAGGCTATGATGTGATTTTTAGTATGGTTTAGGAAATGATGAAAAGGAAGAAGAGTCTCAAATACTCTCCCTGCAGGAGGGAGGATTCTGACATAGTATTGGAAGATAGATAGATAGATAGATTCCATCTTGGAATAGATAAATGGGAAGTAAAAGCGGAAAATTTTTTTCCAGCCTTTGGTAGCAGAATAAAAATTCAAAGACAAAAGCCAACATAGAAGGTAGAGCTATGGTTCTGTGAAAAAATTACAGCAAACACAATGATAAAGAACAGAGATGATCCCAGAAAACATCTCATAACTTGGTTTCAACTGGAAGACATTGAGTGAAAGTAGTCACTGACAAAAGGACAAGTATTGTATGAGACCCCTACGATAAGAACTCAAAAACAGACTTATGTATAGAAGAAAAGACTCTTTGACAGCTACAAGGGAGGGGAGGGAGGAAAGATGAGGGAGGGAGGGTTTAGATTAGATAGTTGCTAGAAATCTGGTTGAGTGAAATCGGTGATAGCACACATTAGAAACAAGAACAATATTAAGTGGACTTCAACATAATTTGAATACTCCTTCCATCTTAACCCAATATTGCAAGAACAGAGTAGCTGGGGCAGGGGGCAGGGGACCATGCTCTTAGGTGAAATAGAGGCCAATTGGCACAACTAGCGTTTTGCTAAGACGGCTCTCTGCACCCCATATTGGTGAGTGGCATCTGGGGTCTTAAAAGCTGCCAAGCTGCCATCCGAGGGCACAGCAAATGGTCCCAACTCAGCAGGAATGGATGTTTACCTAGGACCAAAACAACATGGGGGAAAGACAATCCAGAAGACAGAGAGACCCACATGAGCGGATGCCTAAAAAGACTTGGGACCGGAAGAAGCACCAGTGATAGCCGTGGTGGAGCTCACTAAGTTAAGTCTCACTGGCAACACAAGAATAAAAAGTGGTGCACCCTGAGATCTCCACTAAAAGACTGCAACTGATGGTCCAGTGGCTAGGAGCATGGCTCCTGGCCCTGATGCTGCCCTTGCCCATAAATCACAATGAAGGTCCACTCTTAGAACACGAATGGATTGGACTTGGTGATGCAGAGTGGCCACATATTGGATAATCTTTATGATTCTATGCATCTGCAGGATATCATCCTGCTGACGTCTGGCTGGAAGAAGGGGAGTGGGTGGAGAAGAGGGGAAAGGAGACTTTGGGGAGGATGAGACATGTATGGAGCAGAGAGGAATAGCGTGCTGTCACCGGGCAGGGAGAGCAGTGGAAGCTGCATATAGGTGGGCATGTAAATTTATATGGGAATGTACATTTTCAGTCAGTCACAATAAAAAAAAAATACAGCAAACAAATTTGGAGTGTGGATCTAAATTACAGACAAACTAAAATCAAGAGGAAGAGTTTAAGTGTAAGGAGCATATTAATAAACAGCTATTGAATTTGGTGAGTTATATATAAATGTGATGTATTCAGACAGTTTATTTATTTGGGAGATTGTAAAGGTAAGGAAGCCAACTGGAGAACAAATTGAGCTGCAAGATACTCTGAGAGAGAGAGAACTAAGAATCTGGGTAGCCGTATCATGATGAGAGTGAAGGGATGGTTGAATCTGAGAAATGTTAAGAATGTCTTTTTGGCTATGATGTTAGTATTACTTTAGATACTCAAAGCTCGATGTACACTTTGTCTGATTTTAGATATTTCGTGTTTTGAAGAAACAGGAAGGAAGAAGGATGATGAACTCAGAACTCAAAACCCGAAAGCACATGACTGTTAATTTCCTGTGGTTTTACTCATTTTGAGGAATATTTCTTGGAATTGTCTCCTCTTCTCAGATTGTACCCTGATGATGTACCCTGCATGGGGTGGGTCAATGAGACAGTGGTGAGAGAATTTGTCTTCCTGGGATTCTCATCTCTGGCAAGGATGCAGTGGCTGCTCTTCATTGTCTTCCTGCTCCTCTACCTCTTCACGCTGGCTACCAATGCCATCATCATATCCACTATTGTGCTGGACAGGGCACTTCACACTCCCATGTACTTCTTCCTTGCTGTCCTCTCCTGCTCTGAGACATGCTATACTTTTGTCATTGTACCCAAGATGCTGGTTGACCTGCTGGCACAGAAGAAGACCATCTCCTTCGTGGGCTGTGCCATCCAGATGTTCACTTTCCTCTTCCTTGGCTGTTCTCACTCCTTCCTGCTGGCAGCCATGGGTTACGATCGCTATGTGGCCATCTGTAACCCACTGCGCTACACAGTGCTCATGGGACATGGAGTGTGTGTGGCACTAGTTGCTGCCGCCTGTGCTTCTGGCTTTGCTGTTGCCCAAATTATCACATCCCTAGTATTTCATCTGCCCTTCCATTCCTCCAACCAACTGCATCACTTCTTCTGTGACATCTCTCCTGTCCTCGCGGTGGCATCCTACCATACTCACTTTAGTCAAATTGTCATCTTCATGATCTGTGCATTGGTCTTGGTTATCCCCTTGTCATTAATCTTGGTATCCTATGTTCACATCATCGCTGTCATACTCCAATTTCCGTCCACAATGGGCAGGTACAGAGCCTTCTCCACCTGTGCTTCTCATCTCATGGTTGTCACTGTACACTACGGTTGTGCCTCTTTTATCTATCTAAGACCTCGATCCAACTACTTTTCAAGCCAGGATGTTCTGATATCAATGTCCTACACTATCCTAACTCCATTGTTCAACCCAATGATTTACAGCTTGAGAAATAAAGAGTTCAAATTAGCACTTTATAGAGTTGTGGGAAGAGTGATTTCCTTGCCACAACATTAATCTGGATTCTGTTTTTTCCAGACAGTAAAGCAGAAGGTGAAAAAGGAAACATTCCCAGAGAAGTGATTGGGCAACTGAGAACAGAGTTCAAGAATATAGATCTTTTCTCCTGCCTCACTGTCATGTATTTTCTTATGTCCCTCAAAACAATTTATCAGTTTGACTGGGCCATGATTCCTGGTACAGTATGATTTTCCTCTGTGTTATAAATCCTGCCTCTATGATGTTAATCAGGGAGGATGGTCAGCAGTTGATGAGGCAGAATTCAATCTATAAGATTATAGTGTGCCTTGAGGCAGTCTCTTAGGATGTAAAGGAAAGAGAAGCAAACAGAAAATTGGGGACTCCTACCACCAGAAAGCAGCAACTGACAGCAGAGCACATCCTTTGGATTTAGGGTCCCCACACCTTAGGAGCTGTGGCCCAGGGAAAGACTGCTGATAAGGACCTTCTTCCAGAGCCATCAAAGAAAGCCTTCTCTAGGAGGTGATGCCCTGAATTTGGACTTTTAGCCTACTTTTCTGTGAGTAAATGAATTAGACTTTGTTAAAGCCATCCGCTTGTGGTATTTGTTTATAGCAACACTCCTTGACTAAGATTCTTATCAAATATAAAATGCAAAAACCACATTTTCTTGCCATGTTCCCATGAATTATTGCCTATTTATATTCAATTAAGGGAAAAACAATGGATGGATATTATAAGAAACCACTCAGGTGTTCGGAATTCCAGATTCTGGAAAATACCATCACCCAATCTCATCCTGACTAGCAACTAATCATGCAAAATAGTGCTCAGTAGAACCTCAGTTATAGGGCCAGAGGCAGCTATCATCTCCAAGATGCCTTTTTTCTAAGTCTTTCCTTGAACCTCAGACTTTTAGTAGTCAGGTCACAATTTTTTTTTTTTGGATGTATGAGTATGCTTTTAAGTTTTTATCGTAGGGGTCTCATAATAATTCTCCTTCTGTTGCTGACTAGTTTCACTCAATATAAGGTCCTCCAGTGGAGACCAAATTGAGACGTTTCCTGCTATCATCGTTGTTCTTTATCAGTGTATAGTACTCCATGGAGTATATATACCAAAGTTTACCTATCCATTCTTCCACTGTTGGGCATCTGGGTTGATTCCAACTTTTTGCTATTGTGGACTGTACTGCAATGAACATTTGTGTTCTCGTAGCAGTCGGTGTGAATGAGGAATAACTGGGTCAAATGGTATATCTATATCCATTATTTTAAGATAACGCAAAATTGCTTCCCAAAGAGGTTGCACCATTCTGCAATCCCACCAACAGTGAAGGAGAGTTCCAATCTCTCCACAGCCTCTCCAACATTTATTGTTTTGCGTTTTTTGGATCATGGCCAATCTTGTTGGAGTGAGGTAGTACCTCATCGTCGTTTTGATTTGAATTTCTTTAATAATTAATGATCATGAGGGGGGCGGAGTCAAGATGGCGGACTAAGCCCACGTCTCCTTATATCCCTCTGGAAACCAAGACCTGAACTGACAATCAAACACAGCCTTTTGATCACCTAATCAGGCTCAGGACACGGCACAGAGCAGTTAATTGGGATTTCATACCACTCAGCGAAAAACCTCCTCTCATTCGCTGACTCCCACTCCTGGCTAGCCCTGGCTCTCACGGACGGAAGGTAAATGCACCATTTTGACTTTTTTTTTCCCTCTGTCTCGGCCAGCTGGCAGAGCTAGGTCTTGCCTGGAGGCTGGACTCAGCACACTGCTGGGGGTATAGGCAGGTGAAATTCCCATATTCTGAGAGCCAGGCTTGGGACCCAGTTAATCTAGCCACATTGAGCCTTTTGTTTTGTAGCTGCCTCAGCTGTATGGGATGCCATGTTAGTACCGAGATTTTAGCGGGACCTCGTTCTTAGCCTGGGAGCCAGCGCCTGCAAACAGAACAGTGCTTCTCTGACAGAAAAGTAGTGATTTTGCACAGTGCTGCCTACGTTGGGGGCACTGTAACAGAAGCAGAGGAATCACTACCTCTCGGCACCTTTAGCCCCTCTGTCTGCTGCCTGTGTGGAGGACGCCATCTTGGGTACGGTGGCCGTAGCTGGACCTAATTCTTAGATTGGGAGCCAGAGCCTGCCCACAGGAGAGCGCTTTTCTATCACAAAACCAGTACTCGACACAGTGTTGGCTAAGGCTAGGCCCTGTCAGCAGAGGCCACCAGGGCAGTACCATTGCTGTATTCTGAACTAGTTTGTTATCATCTGGGGTTGGATATAGTGGCGCTTATTTTGTCAGATGACAAGAGGGACCTCTACACCTGAAAACCTAACTGACTTGTGAACTGGTCAGATACCTTTTGCTTTACACTTAAAGACAGCCTAGAGAAATATTTGCAATCTATCCTCACAGTACCTCTTCCAGCCTCTATATATTCACATGGGACCCAAAAAGCAACAGACAATTGTGGCATACAAGCAATCACTCATGGCTTCAGAAGGCTCCCAAACAAAGCAACCAAGGAGTTTTCCAGATGAAGAAACTTTTATGAAAGCATCAGGAAGTGAATACAAATTGATTATATACAGAGCCCTTCTAGACCTTACACAAAATGCAGCAGAACAAAATGAAAAATTAAGCAAGTTGTTCCATCTGATGGAACACCAGTACTCTGAAATCCAACAGATCAAGAAGAAAATCAAAGACATAGAAACTTCCATGCAAAGCCAAGAATACAGAATGGAACAAATGGGAAAAATAATTTCTGACTTGGATGACAGAGTTACTGATGCCAGTGTCTATGAGCAGAAATCAGAAAAAAGAAACAAGAAAAATGAAGAAACATTAAGAAGCATGTGGGACTCTATTAAAAGGAACAACCTTCAATTAATTGGAGTCCCTGAACAGGGTGAGACATCTGAGAACACAGAGAGTATTGTTGCTGAGCTGCTGAAAGAAAACTTCCCAGAAATCATGAAGGAAGAGAATATAGACATCTCAGATGCATATCGTACGCCACCCAATATAGATCTCAAAAGAAAGACTCCAAGACATATTATAATCAACCTTAACAAAATGAAACACAAGCAGCAACTCTTAAAGGCAGCAAGACTCAAGGCAAAGCTAACATTCAGAGGGAAACCCTGTAGGCTCTCGTCACATTTCTCAGCAGAAACCATGCTGGCACGGAGACAGTGGCATGACACATTCAAAGTCGTGAAGGAGAAGAACTTCCAACCAAGAACTATATATCCTGCAAAACTATCTTTGAAATACGAAAATGAAATTAAGACATTCCCAGATAAACAGAAACTCAGAGACTTTGTAAAAACCAAACCCAAACTACAAGAAATACTGAAAGAAGTTCTTGGCTTTGGCTCAGAAGAACAAAACCACTAACTTTATATTTTAGAACCACACACTACTCAATACTCTACTCATTTAGGGAAGGCCCCAAAGTAATTCACAGCTTTGATATGGAAAGAAGCAATCCAGTGATCATCATGAAAACTATGGTGTCATCATAATAAAAAGAGGCATGTACTACAGTTATTATAGTCCTTCCAGATGGAGAGGAAGATGACAAGACTGGTAGTAATTAAAATTCGGTTTATAAATAGTTTATTAAGGGGGTTCATAGGGGCAGCTGTAAAGCACAACAAAGATGTATCATACCATTTCAAGACATCTAACACATGAGTCTCAACAACTATAAAACCAGCTCTGAAAAAGGTGAAAAATCAACTCACAGAAAAGAGCGTCCCAGAACAGACTAATACGAACAACAGAGAAAACATCAACATAAAAATAAACATATCACAATGGCAGCAGTGAACACATACCTATCACTAATTACATTGAATGTGAATGGACTGAATGCTCCAGTAAAGAGACATCAAGTGTCATCTTGGATCAAAAGACACGACCCATCCATATGTTGTCTACAAGAAACTCATTTGAGACCTAAAGACAGGAACAAACTGAAAATTAAAGAATGGAAGAATATATATCAAGCTAACGATGAACAAAGAAGAGCAAGGGTGGCAATTCTAATCTCAGACAAAATCAATTTTAATGTCAAATCCACCATCGTGGACAAAGATGGACACTATTTATTGCTGAAAGGTTCAGTACACAAGCAAGACTTAACGATATTAAATATTTATGCACCTAATGTTAGAGCATGTAAATATGTCAGTGGACTACGCTCAAAAGAGAGTTAGATGACTCCACAATAATAGTGGGAGATTTTAACACTCCACTCTCATTACTAGACAGATCATCTAGAAAAAAAGCTCAGTAAAGACACAGAAGACCTCATTGACACAATTAACCAACTAAACCTCATTGATATATACAGAACTTTCCACCCATCAGCAGACAACTACACCTTCTTCTCCAGTGCACATGGAACATTCTCCAGAATTGACCACGTGATAGGTCATAATGCAATGCTCAACAAAATCTATACCATTGAATTACTGTAAAGCATCTTCTCAGATCATAAAGCCATCAAAGTTGAAATCAATAGCAGAAGAAACAGAGATAGAAAGTGGAACTCTTGGAAACTGAACAACATCTTGCTCTAAAAAACATGTGTTATAGAGGAAATCAAGGATGAATTAAAAAAATTCATGGATTCCAATGAGAATGAAAAACTTCCTACCAGAACCTATGGGATACAGCCAAAGCAGTGCTCTGGGGTCTGTTTATCTCCACAAACGCACACATCTGGAAGGAAGAAAGAAACCAAATCAAGGAACTAACTCTACAGCTTGAACAAGTAGAAAGAGAACAACAGAGGAACCCCTTGGGCACTGGAAGAAAGGAGATCATAAAGATTAGAGCACAGCTAAATGAATTAGAGAATAGAAAAACAATTGAAAAAATCGAAAAGACCAAAAGCTGGTTTTTTGAAAAGATCAACAAAATTGATAAACCACTGGCTAAACTTACTAAAGAAAAGCAGGAAAGGAAACAAATAACCCAAATTAAAAATGAGAGGGGAGTTGTCACCACAGATGCAACAGAAATCAAAAATATCATAACAGAATACTATGAAAGACTGTACTCTATCAAATTTGAAAACCTAGGGGAAAGGGACCAATTCCTTGACTCATACCACCTACCCAAATTATCACAACGTGAAGCAGAACAACTTAATAAACCCATCACAAAGGAAGAGATTGAAAAGGTCATCAAAACACTGCCAACCAAAAAAAGTCTGGGCCCAGAAATCTTCACAGCAGAATTCTACCAAGCATTTAGAGAAGAGTTATCCTCAACACTACTGAGACTATTTCACAGTATAGAAAGGGATGGAGTACTCCCAAACTCATTCTGTGAAGCCAGCATAACCCTGATACCTAAGCCAGGGAAAGGTCCAACAAAGACAGAGAACTACAGACCGATTTCACTCATGAACCTAGATGCAAAAATCTTCAACAAAATTCTTGCCAACAGAATACAACAACATATCAAGAAAATAATCCATCATGACCAAGTGGGATTCATACCAGGGATGCAAGGCTGGTTCAACATCAGGAAAACAATTAATGTGATTAACCACATAAATAACACAAAAGGCAAGGATCACTTGATTTGGTCCATTGATGCCGAAAAGGCATTTGATAAAGTCCAACACCAATTCATGCTAAAAACTCTTAGCAAAATGGGCATAGACGGCAAATTCCTCAACACAATATGGGCCATTTATACAAAGCTAATTGCCCACATCATCCTGAATGGAGAGAGACTGAAAGGAACTAGACAAGGATGCCCACTCTCACCTCTCCTATTCAACATTGAGCTAGAAGTTCTAGTCAGAGCAATTAGACAAAACGAAGAAATAAAGGGCATCTGCATCTGCAAAGAGGAAGTTAAAATCTCCCTGTTCGTAGATGATATGATTGTATGATTGTATATGCAGAATCACCCAAGGAATCTATAAGCAAGCTACTCAAACTGATAGAAGAGTTCAGCAAAGTCTCAGGATACAAGATAAACATAAGTAAATCAGTAGGATTCCTTTATACCAACAACGAGACTGCTAAGGAGGAAATTATCAAATCAATACCATTTACGATAGCCCCTAAGAAGATAAAGTACCTAGGAATTAATCTAACCAGAGAAACAACAGACCTTTACAAAGAGAACCACAAGCCCTTACTACAAGAAACTAAGACTTAGATAAATGGAAAAACCTACCCTGCTCATGGATACGAAGACTTAACATTGTGAAAATGTCTATTTTACCCAAAGCAATTTATTTATATAATGCAATCCCAATACAAGTTCCAGCATCATTTTTTAATGAGGTGGAGAAACAAATCACCAATTTTGTTTGGAAAGGGAAGAAGCCCCAGATAAGTAAGGTACTACTAAAGAAGAAGAACACACTGGGAGGCCTCTCATTCCCGACCTTAGAACATACTACACTGCCACAGTGGTCAAAACAGCCTGGTACTGGTACAAGAACAGACAGATCGATGAATGGAACAGAATTGAGACCCCAGAGATGACACCATCTGCCTACGATCAGTTGATATTAGACAAAGGCCCTAAGACATTAAACTGGGGTAAAAACAGTATCTTCAACAAATGGTGCTAGCAAAACTGGTTATCCATCTGCAATAAACTGAATCAAGATCCATATCTTACACCTTATACAAAAACCAACTCCGACTGCATAAAAGACCTAAATATCAAACCTAAAACAATAAAGCTCATCCAAGAAAAGGCAGGAACAACAATGGAAGTTTTAATACACAATGAGGACAGACTCCAAAATCTGTTAAAGAAACCTCAATCAACAGAAGAGAAAATAGATAAATGGGATCTATTAAGAATCAAAAACTTTTGCTCATCCAAAGACTTTATTAATAGAATTAAAAGAACACCCACAGAATGGGAAAAAATATTCGACAACTGTATGTCAGACCGATGCCTGATTTCCATAATCTATAAGATACTACAAAATATCAATAAGAAGAAGATAAACCATCCAATTAAGCGTTGGGCAAAGGAGATGGACAAACACTTCACTAAAGAGGAGATCCAGGCAGCCAAAAAACACATGCGGACATGTTCACGATCTTTAGTTATTAAAGAAATTCAAATCAAGACAACAATGAGATACCATCTCACCCCAACAAGATTGGCCATGATCCAGAAAACACAAAACAACAAATGCTAGAGAGGCTGTGGAGAACGTGGAACCCTCCTACACTGTTGGTGGGGTTGCAAAATGGTCCAGCCTCTTTGGAAGGCAATCTGGCGCTTCCTTAAAAAAATGGATATCGATATACCATTTGACCCAGTAATTCCACTACTTGGAATATATCCTACAGATTCAAGGCCTTTCACACCAAGGGACACATGCACCAGAATGTTTACTGCAGCACAGTCCACGATAGCAAAAAGATGGAATCAACCCAGATGCCCAACAATAGAAGAATGGATAGGTAAACCATGGTACATATACTCAATGGAGCACTACGCAATAATAAAGAATAACAATGATTCCAGGAAACATCTCCTAACCTGGTTTCAACTGGAAGACATTATGTTGAGTGAAAGCAGTCAGTGACAAAAGGACAAATACTGTATGAGACCTCTACAATAAGATCTCAAAAACAGACTTGTGTATAGAAGACTCTTTGACAGCTTCAAGGGAGGGGAGTAAGGGAGGGTGAGGGGGGAGGGCTTAATTTAGATAGTTACTAGAAATCTAGTTGGGAGAAAGTGGTGATAGCACACATTAGGAACAAGAACAACATTAAGTGGACTTCAGCATAACTTGAGTACTCCTTCCATCTTAACTCATTACTGCAAGGATAGAGTAGCTGGGCGAGGGGCGGGGACCATGCTCTTAGGCGAATTCCAGGCCAATTGGCACAACTAGTGTTTTGCTAAGAGAGCTCTCTGCACCCCACATTGGTGAGTGGCGTCTGGGGTCTTAAAAGCTGCCAAGCTGCCATCCAAGGACACAGCAAATGGTCCCAACTCAGCAGGAATGGATGGTCACCGAGGACCAAAATGACATGGGGTAAAGACAACTGAGAAGACAGAGAGACCCACAAGAGTGGGTGCCTACATCGACTTGGGACTGGAAGAACTGGATGGTGCCCAGCCACCACCAGCGATAGCCACGATGGAGCTCACTAGGTTGAGTCTCACTGGCAACACAAGAATAAAAAGGGGTGCATCCTGAGATCTCCACTAGAAGACCTCAATTGATGGTCCAGCGGTTTGGGGGTTCCTCTGAGAGCATGGCCCCCGGCCCTGATGCTGCCCTTCCCCATAAATTATAACAAAGTTTCACTCTTTGGACAGGAATGGATTGAACTTGGCAATGCACAGTGACCATATATTGGAAGCACTTTATGGTTCTATACATCTATAGGATATCATCTTGCTGACCTCTGGCTGGAGGAAGGGGAGTGGATGGAGAGGAGGGGAAAGGAGGCTGTTGGGAGGATGAGACATGTATGGAGCAGAGAAGAATAGTGTGCAGTCACCAGACAGGGAGAGCAGTGGAAGCTGCATTGGGCATGTAAATTTATACGTGAATGTATATTTTCACTCAGTCATGTTAAATAAAAATTAAAAAAAAAAAAGAAAAAAGAAAAAAAATGATCGTGAACATGTCTGCATGTGTTTTTTGACTGCCTGGATCTCACCTCTAGAGAAGTGTCTGTCCATCTCCTTTGTCCATTGCTTAATTGGATGATTTGTCTCTTTCTTGTTGATATTTTGTAGAATCTTACAGATTATGGAGATCAGGCATCGGTCTGACATAGAGTTGCCAAATATTTTTTTCCCATTCTGTAGGTGGTCTTTCAGTTCCTTTGATGAAGTCTTTGGATGAGCAGAAGTGTTTGATTCTTATTAATTCCCATTTATCTATTTTCTCTTCTGATTTGTTGTCAGTGTTGTTTGTCAGATTTTGAAGTCTGTCTATATTGCATATTGAAATGTCCATTGTTGACTCTATCTTATCTTGGATGAGCTTTATCATTTTAATTTTTATATTCAGGTATTTTATACAATTTGAGTTGACTTTTGTATAAGGTGTGAGTTTTTTGCAGATGGATATCCAATTATGCCAGCACCATTTGTTAAAGAGACTGTTCTTACCCCAGTTCAAAATCTTAGAACTTTTGTCAAATATCAGCTGTTCATAAGAGGACGGTGCCATCTCTGGAGTCTCTACTTTGTTCCATTGATCTATATGTCTCTTTATATCAGGCTGTTTTGACTACTGTGGCAGTGTAATAGGTTTTAAAGTCAGGTAGAGGGAGGCCTCCCAGCATTGTTTTCTTTTTCAGTAGTGCTTTACTTATTTGGGGTTTCTTCCCTTTCCAAATGAAGCTGATAATTTGTTTCTCCATCTCATTAAAAAATGTCATTGGCATTTGTATTGGGATTGCATTATATAAGTAGATTGCTTTGGGCAAAATAGACATTTTCACAATATTCAGCCTTCCTATCCACTCGACTTTATTCCACTTATGAAAGTCCCTCCTAGTTTCTTGTAGCAATGTCTTGTAGTTTTCTCTGTAAAGATCTCTTATTTCTGTAGTTAGATTTATTCCTAGGTATTTTATCTTCTTGGGGGCTATAGTAAATGGAATTGATTTAGTGATTTCTTCATTAGTAATTTCATTGTTGGTATAAAGGAATCCCACTAATTTAGTTATGTTTATCTTGTATCCTGATACTTTGCTGAATTCTTCTATTAGCTCTAATAGTTTACTTATGGATTTCTTTTGCTTCTCTGTATAAACAATCATATCATCTGCAAAGAGGGAAATCTTTACTTCTTCAGTACCAATATGGTGAAAGACTGAAAGAATTCCATTTGAGAACGGGAACTAGACAAGGATGCCGACTTTCACCACTTCTATTCAACATTGTCCTAGAAGTTCTAGCCAGAGCAATTAGACAAGACAAAGAAATAAAAGGCATCCATATTATGCTAATATTTTGGGATAAGATACCGGAACACTGACAGTTAGGTACGATTATTGTGTGCTAAAACGTTGTGCGTGTGCAGATGACTCTTCTTTGGTCTTTTGCATTCTTCTTTGTTTTTCGTGTGGCTAAAGCATTAAGTTGTTCTTGGTCCTGCCCTAATGGATTAATACTGAATGTCTTGTCCTCTGTGTTCTTTTTTCACACACACACACACACACACACACACACACACACACACACACACACACACACACACACACCTTTGAATGTTCTGGAAAATGGTAAGACCTCTAAATTCAGAGTTGACTTTTGGAAGAGAAATAGGCTGTATCTTCCAGCTTATGTTACAGAAAACTCTGTGGTTGAGTTTCAGGTGTAAATTCAGTCAATAATAATAGATAATTTTATTTCACATTTATCACTGTTTGTTATGCTTGTATCTTTCCTTCTGCTTTTAGCTCTTGTTGACATCTCTCAGCAGCAGCAGACAGCTGTGGCTCCAGCCAGCAACTTCCTTTAGCACATTCATTGAGTAACATCTTTGCTAAGGAAAAGCTAAAATAAGGCAGCACCAGGGAGTTTGTGTGGCCCTAGCTATAATAAAACATAATATCACTAAGAGAAGATTTGCAGCCTATCAGTCTAGCCTTGCTTATTAGGACCACTTTCCTAAGACATCCTTTCTCATGTTAAACAGGCGAATCATAAATAAGGAGACAGACTCATCTACCGCTAAGGCATAGATTTCCCGTACTTTGTACTGACAAATCCAACTTCGAGCTCACAGACTGATTAACTGTGTCCTGCTCTATATTTATATCAATATCCACTCCCTCCAACAAAAAATACTTTTATTTTCAAAAAACTGTTCAGTAAAATGTTTCCAAGAGATATAAAGTAACATATTATGTCATGAAACACATTACATTTCACCCCAAATATTACTATTAGATATTACATCCCAAATCTCTGTTCTAGACTTCCAACCTTTTACTCTGTCCATCAATCCCACATAGAGCCTTGAGGTTTCACTAATTCCTCTCTTTTGTTCTTAAATCTCTACCAAACATCAGCCATATCACTCACCTTGACTACCCTTCTTTCATATTATGAAAGAAGTCTTAAGTGATTACCCATAATCACTACTTAATATTACTTTATGACATGTGAAAGATTCTAACAGTCAGAATTAAGGCAATAAAAGAGAATCAACGGTGGTTAAACCAGACAGAAGAGATTTGATATAAGAAACCTTCCACATGGTGTGGAACAATGAAAAAACAAAGAAGATGCTGAGGAAACCCACATAAGAACTTAAGGAAGTGATTACTATACTTAAACTAGGGAGAAAAACAAGAAATATGTGTCATTCACAAAAACTAAGAGTTCAGAAGAAAGCCCCTCAAGATGTGGTACTGAGATTTCTCAGAAGGGATCATGGCTTGGCAGTTGAGTAAATAATACATGGGCTATGCCCACAGAGCATGGGAATATACTCACATCATAGGTCATTCCATGATTGTCCAGAGGCACAGGACAAATACAGCTGGTACCTCTCAGTGGGCACAGTAATGCTAGTACTCAGTGCTCTAAAGGAATCTGTTGGCTTGAGCCATGGCTGTCTGCTATTGTTGCTGGGAAATCCAACAAAAAGTAGAAGCAGAAGTAAGTCTTTTCTATTATATGCTTCCCTGCAGTCTCCTGCAAGCATCTTCTATTAGAAGTGCCTAATGGGAATCCAGCAGACAAAGGAATTTATGAAAAAAATAACTATAATCTTAAACCAACCCAAGCAGCTGTGAGTAAAGTACAGAATACAAAGTTATAACTGAATGACTACAGGTAAGCAAGTACATAGACATTTACACTGAGGAGGATAAATAATTTTGTGCTTAGCCAACAAAGATTCTCCCATCAAAAAGATTTATCTTCCATATAAGTCAATGAGAAATCATGAAAAAATATTTTTTTCCTATTTATTGATATATTGCAATGTTAAAATTTATAAAGATCAAGAGTTGATTAGGTTGACTGGGTCAAAAAAAAGTTATTTGTTTCAAAACTATTACCTCAGTGAGACATTTAGGTTGACTGAGTCAAAAAAAAGTTATTTTTTTTTCAAAACTATTACCTCAGTGAGACACTTATACTTCACATGTTTTCACAAAAAGCCATTGGAAAATAAAATATTTAGTTTTGCCTGTACTAGTTTAAAGAGGCTTGGTGACACAGTAGTTAAACATTTGCCTGCTAAATGAAAAGTCAGTGATTTAAACCCAATAAATGTTCTGTGGGAGAAAGATGTCACAATCTGCCTCTGTAAAGTTTGCAGTCTTGGAAACCCTATAGGCCAGTTCTGCTCTGTTGTATAGTCTTTATGAGTCAGAATTCAATCAAAGATGATTTTCTAGGGTTTTGGTATGAGTTCAGGTCAATTCAGAAAAGAAGGCATGTTTAATTTGAGAAAGACATTCTTTAGAAAAGTAGACATGCATTTCTGTGAATGTGTACACCTGTTCTTTTCCTATAATCCCTTATAATTAAAATGTGCCTGTGGCACAAGTGCATGTATATTCAATAGGGCTTTGAGTCCAGTGACCAGAAACTACAGCAAGTATATGTCTAATAGGAAGAAATTGATCAACTCATAGAAATACAACTCTAGGGGCAGTACCAAGATGGCAGACTAGACACATGTCTCCTCAATTCCCTCAAGGCCTGAAATAATTGAACAGAGCACTCTGCACATCCAGGAAGCCCTAGGATATGGCATAAAGTTGTCAGATGGAACTACGTGCCACTAAATGGGAAACTAGCTCTCTGTAACATGAGGTAGCACACCCAGAGCCCCGATCCTGCTGACTCACCACTTCGGTAGACTACAAGTACTGACACCTTCTTTGTTATCTGGGAGACAGGGCTGGACATGAGCCGACAAATACACTGAACGGCAGTGCTAAAGTAAACAGTGTATAGCGCAACAGAGACACCATGCTTGTGATAGCCACATTTTAAGAGACCAGCTGCTGACCAAGGGTCCCAATGCACGCTCTCTTTTCAGAGCTTCAACATAGATTCCACTGTTTAGTGGCAGGAAGGGCCGCTTGGGCAAGAGACCATGCTGGCCAGCTGGGAGGTGAAGTTACCCTACCAGACTTCTCAGCAGGGGCTAATTCTCAAGCTGAGAAGCAGCGCCAATCAGTAAAGTGCTTTTCTATCAGAAAGTCTGTGTTCAGCACAGTACTACTTTACAGGTGGTGCCCAGCTGAGGGTGCCAACAAGGCCATAACCCATCCCTACTTTGAACAATGTCATAGCATCTGAGGGCAGCTGACAAAGTACTTCCATTGTCAATTGGAAGGTGGGGCATACCACACCTGAGAACCTGACTGATTTTGGCAGCTGCTGGACAACTCCCACCTCAACAATGAAGTCACTTTTAAAATTAAGTGGCCTGGAAAAATAATTGTGGAGTGGCCCAGTAGTGTACTGTCCACCCTACTGAGCCAAGTCATAAGGTTGGCTGATGGCCCCGCAGTTTTTCCATAACACCGTCTTTGCTAGCCATGAGGCAGAGTCTGCCACCCTAGAGAATCTACTGGAGCTGGTTACTAGAGTATATAGAGGTGACTGGTGAGGAACGACACGTCAGACCTGTTGAGGTCACCCCAGAGAAACTGAGCAGCCTCTATATGGCCCAAAGGCAACAAACAATTGCTAATCTTTTAAAGAAACAGTCCACCATGGCTCCAGAATGCTCCCAAAATAAGGAATCAAAAAGCTTCCCAGAAGAATAAGCCTTTCTGAAACTATCAGAGGCTGAGTACAAAAGAATTGTATAGAGAGCCCTCCTAGAGATTAAATAAAATGCAACAGAGCAAAATGAAAAATTAAGCTAGCTATATGAACTGATGGAACATCAATGATCTGAAATACAATGGATCAATAAAAAAAATTACAGACTTAGACAATTCAACCCAAAGAGAAAAGAGCAGAATTGAGGAGACAGAAGTTAGACTTAGTGACCTTGAGAATAGACCAACCGACACCAGCACTTATGAGGATAAATCAGAGAAAAGAAATAAGAAAAATGAAGAAGCATTAAGAAACAGGTGGGACTCTATTAAGAGGAATAATCTGTGAATAATTGGAGTTCCTGAACAGAGAGAGACAGCTGAAAACACAGAGAGTATTGTTGCTGTGTTGCTGACAGAAAACTTCCCTGAAACTATGCAAGAACAGAACATCAAGTTCCAAGATACATATTTAACACCACAAAAAATAGACACTTTATGGTTCTAGGCATCTATAGGATATTATCCTGCTGACCTCTGGCTGGAGGAAAGAGAGTGAGTGGAGAGGAGGGGAAAGGAGACTGTTGGGAGGTTGAGACATGTATGGAGCAGAGAGGAATAGAGTGCTGTCACTGAACAGGGAGAGCAGTGGAAGCTGCATATAATTGGGCACGTAAATTTATATGAAAATGTACAATTTCACTCAGTCATAATATAAAAAAAATAGACACTAAAAGAAAAACACCTATATTAAAATCAAGCTTAGTAAAATTAAACATGAACAGAAGCTATTAAAGGCAGCAAGGCTCAAAGCAAAGCTAACACTCAGAGGGAAGCAGTGTAAGCTTTTGTGTGACTTCTCAGCAGAAACGGTATTGGCAAGGAAGCAGTAGGAAAACACATTCAAAGACTTCAAGGAAAAATCTTACAAACAAGAATTATATATCCTGAAAAACTGTCTTTCAAATATGAAGATGAAATTAAGACATTCACAGATACACAGAAGCTTAGAGACTTTGTAAAAACTAAACCCAAACTACAAGAAATATTGAAAGAAGCTCTGTGCTTAGAAAAACAAAACTATTAAGTATATATCTGAGGAGGCAATGCAGGACACAACGTCCAGAATCCTACTGAGAATTCTACTCACAAAACTCAGTCAAAGCTACAATATTAAAATAAGGAAACCAGTGATCATATCATGCAAATTATGACATCATCTCATTAAAATGATGAAAAGTCAGCCTATAAGGAATGACCTAGAACAGAATAGCATAACAGAATGCTATGAAAGACTATAGTCTAACAGATTTGAAAACCTAGAGGAAATGGGCAAATTTCTAAATTCATATCACCTCCCAAAAGAACAACTTAATAAACCCATCACAAACGAAGAGTTTGAAAAAGTCACCAACAAACTACCAAACAAAAAAATTCCTGGCCCACACGGATTCACCAGAGAATTCTACCAAACTTTTAGAGAAGAGGTCACTCCAATAGTACTGAGGCTATTTCACAGCATAGAAAGGGATGGTGTACTCCCAGACTCATTCTATGAAGCCAGCAGAACCCTGATACCGAAGCCAGGGAAAGATCTCATTAAAAAAGAAAATTACAGACCAATATCACTAATGAACCTAGATGCAAAAATCTTCAACAAAATAATTGTCAACAAATTCAACAACATATAAAAAAAAATAATTCTTCATGACTGAGTTGGATTCATACCAGGGTTTCAAAGCTGGTTCAATATGAGAAAAACAGTTAATGTGATCAACCACATAAATAGCACAAAAGACAAGAATCACCTGGTTTTGCCAATTGATTCAGAAAAGGCAACAAAGTCCTATATGCATTCATGCTAAAAACTCTCAGCAAAATAAGAACAGAAGAGAAATTCCTCAGTGCAATAAGGGGAATCTAAGCAAAGACAGCTACCTGCATCATCCTGAATGGAGAGAGACTGAAAGAATTCCCCTTGAGAATAGGAACTAAACAAGGATGCCCACTCTCACCTCTCCTATTCCACATTATACTAGAACTTCTGGCCAGAGCAATTAGACAAGACAAAGAAATAAAGGACATCTGCATTGGAAAAGAAATAAAAATTAACCTGTTTGCAGATGATATGATTGTATATGCAGAGAATCCTAAAAAATCCATAAGTAAACTACTGAAACTAATAGAAGAGTCCAGCCAAGTATCAGAATATAAGATAAATATAAGCAAATCAGTAGGATTCCTTTATATCAACAAAGAGATCAGCACAGAAGAAATCATAAAATCAATACCATTTACTATAGCCTCAAAGAACATAAAATACCTTGGAATAAATCTAACTAGAAAAATAAGAGATTTATACAGAGAGAACCATAAGACCTTACTTCAAGAATCCAAGAGACTCACGTAAATGGAGAAACCTTCCTGACTTATGAATAGGAAGACTTAACACTGTAAAAATGTTTATTTTACACAAAGCAGTATACATGTAAAGTGCAATCCCAATACATATTCCAGTGTCTTTTTTTAATGAGATGGAGAAACAAATCACAAACTTCATTTAGAAAGGAAAGAAACCCCAGACAATAAAGCACTACTGAAGAAGAGGAACACAGAAGGAGGCCTCACTCTTCCCCACTTTAGAACCTATTACACTGCCACAGTAGTCAAAATAGCCTAGTACTGGTACAAAAAGAGACGTGTAGACCAATGGAACAGAATTGAGACCCCAGAGGTGCCACCATCCTCTTATAAACAGTTGGTATTCAACAAAGGCCCTAAGATTGTAAACAGGTAAAAGCAGTTTCTTCAGCAACAACTGGTGTTAACAAAGTTAGATATCTATCTGCAAGAATGTAAAAGGAGACCCATATTTCACACCTTGTACAAAAACTAACTCAAAATAGATCAAAGACCTGAATATCAAACCTAAAACAATGGAAATCATGCAAGAAAATAATAGGATCAACAATGGAATTTCTAATACACAGCTTAGCCAGACTTCAAAATCTGACAAAGCATGATCAATAGAAGATAAAATAGATAAATGGAACTACTAAGAATCAAACACTTTTGGTCATTCAAAGACTTTATCAAAGACAACCTGTAGAACGGGAAAGAAATATTTGACAACTGTATATTGAACCAATGCCTGATCTCCATAATTTACAAAGTATTACAAAATATCAACAAGAAAAATGTGAATAACCCAATTAATCAATGGACAAAGGTGATGGACAGATACTTCACCAAAAGGACATACAAGCAGCTGAAAGACACACAAGGAAATGCTCACAATCATTAGCTGTCAGAGAAATCCAAATCAAAACTACAATGTGCAGAACATAGAGAGAAGTGGGCTGTCACTGGGCAGGGAGAGCAGTGGGTGCAGCTCATTGGCTGTTATACAAATTTATACAGAATTGTATGCTTTCTCTCAATCATAATAAAAAAAATTCAGTAGAAATTGATTGCATTCCAGCATTGGCAAACACTCATTTGAATATTAAACAGTTAACTCTTAAAAAAAAAAAACAAAAACTACAATGAGATATGATCTCACCTGACAAGGTTGGTCGTAATCCAAAAGACACAAAACAACAAGTGTTGTAGAGGCTGTGGAGAGATTGGAGCTCTCCTACACTGCTAGTGGGATTGAAAAAGGGTAAACCTTTTGAAAGCAATTTGACACTTCCTTTAAAAGCTGGAAGTAGATATACCATTTGATCCAGTAATCCTACTGCTCAGAATATATCCTACAGAAACAAAGCCCGTCACATGAACAGATACACACACATGAATGTTCACTGAAATACAGTCAAAAACAGCAAACAGATGGAATCAACAGATGAATGGGTAAACTATGGTAAAGATACTCCATGGGAGACTATGCAATGATAAAGAACAATGATGATTTTAGGAAGAATCTCATAACTTGGTTTTAATTGGAAGACATTATGCTGAGTGAAATTGGTCAGAGGCAAGAGGGCAAATACTGAATGAGCCCACTGCGTAAGAACTTAAAAATAGACTTATGTATGTCAGAAAAGACAGTTTGTTGCCTACAAAGGTAGGCAAGGGGGAGGCTCAGAGGGCTGATCATGATTAGATGGTCGATAGAAATTTGGTTAGTTGAAAGCAGTGACAGCACGCAGTAGAAAGTAGATCAGCTTAACTGGAATTCACCATAAACTGAAAGCTCTTCTAGTCTCAACCTAATATTGTGATGATAGAATAGCTGGGGCGGGGCCTGGAGACCAAGCTCTCAGTGGGCATCAAGGCCTATAGACATAACTAGGCTACTGCTAAGAGAGTCTTCTGTACCCCATATTGGCGATGGAGTCTGTGGTCTTAAAGGCTAGCAAGCTGCCATCTGAGGTACACCAATTGGTCCCAGCTCACCCAGAACGGATGAGAACCACTGAGAACAACGAACACACAAGGAAAAAAGAGCTCAAGAGACAGAAGATCCTTTGTGAAAGAGAGATGTTACCAATATGTGACAAAAGGAACCTGATGGTGCCTGGCCACCACCAAAGACAGCCATGATGGGGCACACAAAGTTGCGTCCCTGTAGCAACATGAGAAAAAGGCAGTGCAGCTAAACAATGCTACTCAGAGACCACAACTCATATTCTGACATCCTGGGGTATCCCCTGGGATTATGGCCCTTAGACCTGCTGCTACCCCTGACCAGAAAACACTATTGAGGTCAACTCTTTGGACAAAAATGGACTGGAGTTCGGGACACAATGTGACCATATGGTGTGTGTACTTTATGATTCAGTGCATTTATAAGATGCTATCCTACTACCTCTTTCTAGATAGGGAGAAGAGGGTGAGAAGGAGGGGATAGGAGATTTTTAAGAGGATATGGCAAGTACAGAATGAAAAGGAGGAGTGTGATGTCATGAGGCAAGGAGACCAGAAGGAACTGTAGACAGGTGGGCAGGCAAAATTAATTTGGATTGTATGCTTTTGCTTAATCACAATAAAGAAAGAAAGAAATACGTGGGAAGGAATATAAACATCTCTGAAGAGTTATGTGATAATTACCATTGGAAGACTGGAGATAGTAGTGGAGATGCTTCAGAGAAATTGAATTCCTTGATATCAAGTGAGAAGAACAGTATTCTAGAGAACAAAACGCATTAGACAATTAACTGTCAAAGATAAGTAAGTAACAACCAGTATACCAGTAACCTTGAAATTTTGGGTAATGATTAATGTTTTCACTTGCAGAGATCTGTGGAAATGACTAATTTATTTCTAGAAATGAAATATTCTATAAATGTGCAGCTTGTGGACAGACACTTAACTTACCAATGTGGTCATGCATGGCCACTTACCCAATTCCTAAGAAGCATGGATGTCAAAGTGGTTAATTGCTTGCCTGCTAACTGAAAGGCCAATGTTTCAAACCAGACAGAACTCCCCTGAAGAAAAATGTGGCAAATTTTTTCCATGAAGATTACTCTGGAAAATCCTATGGAGTAGTTCTATTCTGTCCCATAGGGTGGCTGTGTGTTGGAGTCAACTAGAGGGCAACAGGATTGGTTTTTTTGGTTACCCAATTATCAGTCTGAGGCAAATTACCAAAGAGCCTGGTTAGTATAAGTGGCTTGTGATCAGCTGCTAACCTGAAGGTCAGCAGTTCCACAGAAGAAATACCTGACAACCTGCTCCCATTAAGATTATAGCCAAGAAAACCCTATGGAGCAGTTTTGTTGTGTAACACAGAGGGTCACCGAGAGTCAGAGGATGACTTGACAGCAGCTATCCACAAGTCATTTCCTAAACCAAAAACCTCTTGGTTGTGGGATAGATGGGTAACTTTGAGAAAGACACAGAAGCATGGCCACAATTATATCCTGAGAAACTTGTTCCAATCTTTTCCCAAGAGGGACCTACACATTGGATAAAGGAAAATACCCAGACCTTTTGGGAGTTTAAGTGCTACATCTGCCAGCCAAAGTGTTGACAGTTCAAATCCTCCAGGTGCTGCTTGGAAACTCTATGGGGCAGTTCTACCCTGACCTCTAGAGTCATCTTGAGTCAGACCTGACTCAACAGCAGTGTGTTTGGGTTTTGGTTGTTATTACATACTGACTGAAAACCTACACCGATGGCAGAAGACCCAAAATGCACCTACTGGTTAGAATAGGGAATTAGGAAAGTCGGGTATTGGGTCTACCAGGGTTATAGACTATTTTAACTGGGCTTCTGCCCCTGTGCTGTATGTCTTGCTTAGTTTTACTCCTGTGATAGTGCCATACGGAAGGTCATGAACTCTACTTTCTTTATCTCTGTGTGTCTTATCTTCTTGATCTTTTAGTAGTGTCCTCCAGAATTTCCATATTCCCCTGGGAAAAGTGCCCTCAAATACCAGGACAACTTTTCTAGGTTTCCTTCTCCTGGGTCCTAATCCTAACTTATTGTTAGCGTTCTGATGTCTTCAAACCAATTTCTTCCATCATCTTGTTTAGCTTTTCTAGTTGTTCTTTGTAGGGAGGTTGATTCAGATCACCTCATTCACTATTCCTAAATAAAGACCTACTAATCTGTGAATTTCAATTAAATATTTTAATTAAAGCATATTATATATTTAAAAAGCACGGAAATAATAAGTGTACCACTTGGTAAACTTTTAAAATTGAACATATCAGAAAAACAAATGTTATGAGCATTAATTGTGCCTCTTCCCACCTTTTACTCCCCAAATATAACCTCTGTCCTAATACCTGTCACTACAATTTTGTCATTTTGATCATTGTATGTGTGGAATCATGTAGTGCCTGGTTTATTTCTCCACATAGCAGGTCCATGACAATTTAATGGTTTTTCTTCAATTTGTGTTTTTATAATATCTGTTTTGTTCTTTTCCAGATGCTGAGTGTCATGGATTGAATTGTGCCCCCCCCAAATGTGTGTAGGCCATTTGGCTGGGATATCACTTTCAATATTTTGTGATTTTCTTATGCTATATGCCCATATGTCCTAATCTCTGTTAGAGCAGCACCAGATGACGAAAACAGGATATGGTACTGGGAGTGGGGTGCTGCTCTAACAAATACCTGCAGTGTGGAAGTGGTTTTAAAACTGTAAATAAACAGAAAGCTCAGAAGGAATTGAGAAGAAATTTTAACACTCAAAAAGGCACAGATGATAAGAAATAACATCAGCAGAACCAGACCAATGTGAGACAGCACTGGAGCTGACCCACAGAGTGAGAGTGCTGAGTGCCAGTGCACAAAGTTTTCCTGGTAGAGTGGGGTGCCTCTGGACACTTGAATCAGTGGAGCCAGACTTGCTGACCCACAGAGCAAGGGAGCTGAGTGCCTGTGTACAGGGAGCTTCCTGGCAGAGTGGGGTGCTTTCGTGTACTTAAATTGGTGGGGCTGCAGAGCTTTGGAATACTAACTTCAGCAGGGCAAATGTGGGCCTGAGGCCTGGGCCATGAGGCCATAGGAAGCAGAAGCTGAAGAGACAAAGAGCATGAGAAGCCGAGCTGCCTCAGTCTAAAAAGGTATGGCCATGATCTCAGGGGTTTGAAAGGGTGGAGCCATGACTTCTTGGGTTTGTAAGGGTAGAATTGCCACTCGGTTGGTTTTAGGGTGCACCTAAAGCCATGGGGGCTGAGCTTCTGTCCAAATGGGCCTAGAAGACATAGTTGTAGCACAGGGCCGGGAATCTCCACTCAGAATCCAGAGAGTGTGGCCAGTACCTAGAGCCCAGAGGGCAATGCTAATGTGTAAATTGTCTCAGAGAACAGTGGATTATTTTCAAACCTTTGATAGCTGGTGTAGTGTGTTTTGCTGACTTTGTGTTTTGCTGACTTGTCTGTTGCCTGTTTTGCCTTCCTTGTAATGGAGATGTCTAACTTACACCTGTCTGTTCTACTATTGTACTTTGGAGGCAGATAACTTGTATTCTCAATTTCAAAGATGTAAAGAAGTTTTTGTATTTTTGACTTGGAACTAATTTAAGGCTTTTGCTAGGATAAGATGAATGTGTTACATGTTTCACAGATGTGATTTTTTGGGAGACAAAAGGATGGGATGTCATGGATTGAATTGTGTCCCACCAAAATATCTGCAGCCATTTGGCTGTGCCATCCTTTCCAATGTTTTGTGGTTTTCCTGAGCTATACATCCTAATCTCTTCCTGTGGCTAATAGGATGATTTGTTAAAACCAGTTTAGGGTGAGAATGCAGCACCCTTGCTAAGGGAGTTTCCCTGGAGTGTGGCTTGTACCACCTTTTATCTTTTCATCCTACCGGAGATAAAAAGAGAAGGAAGCAACCACGGAGTGGGGAACCTCACATCACCAAGAAAGCAGCACCAGGAGAAGAGCATGTTCTTCAGACTTGCAATCCTGTGCCAAGCTGCTCCCCATGCAAAGAAGGAAGCAGCACAAGGACTTTTCTCCAGAGCCAGAGTGGGGAAACTCTCCTCTCAGACAGACATCTGAATTTAGACTTGTAGCCTACTGGACTCTGTAAGAATAAACTTTCCTTTGTTAAAGCCATCCACTTGTTGTATTTCTGTTAATGCAGAGTACCAGATGACTAAGACACTGAGTAAAGTTACCTTCTACCATGAGAAATCTGTGTTTGCTTCTGGTAGATCCTTAGAGACACTACCAGTTTAGGATCACTCTAAATTAAAGTCTGAACTTAGGATTCTTTGGTGAATTGATAATGAAAATCTGAGCTGCAAATCAGAAGGTGGTTCTACTAATGTTTGCAAGCTTCTTGGGGTAGAATTTTCTTCCCTATCCCTGTCTTTTGCAGGACACTACATGGTTTAAAGCCAGAAAAGGTGTGCATCAGGGTTGTGTCCTTTTAACATACCTTTTCAATCTGTATGCCAAGAAAATAATCTGAGAAGCTGGATTATATGAAGAATAATGAGGCATCAGATTGGAGGAAGTCTCACTAACAACCTGTGTTATGCAGACAATACCACTTTGCTTGCTGGAAGTGAAGAAGATTTGAAACACTGATGAAGATCAAGGACCACAGCCTTTGTGTGGATTGCACCTCAACATCAAAAAAACAAATATCCTTACAAGTGGACCAGTAAGCAACATTGTCATAAACGGAGAAAGAATTGAGGTTGTAAAGGATTTCATTGTATTTGAGCCCACAGTCTATGCCCATGAAAGCAGCAGTTAAGAAATCAAAAGATGCATTGCATTGGAAAAATCTTCTGCAAAGGACCTCTTTAAAGTATGGAAAAGTAAAGATGGCATCTTGAAGACTAACGTGCACCTGACCCCAGCGATGATATTTTCAATGGCATCATATGCATGTGAAAGCTGGACAGTGAACAAGGAAGACAGAAAAAGAATTGATGCCTTTGAGTTGTGGTGTTGGGAATAACTGAATGTACCATGGACTACCAAAAGAGGAAAGAGATCTGTTCTGGAAGAAGTACAACCAAAGTACTCCTTGGAAGCAAAGATGACAAGATTGTGTCTTACATACGTTGGACATGTTGTCAGGAAGGATCAGTCCCTGGAGAAGGACATCATGCTTGGTACAGTGGAGGGGCAGCAAAAAAGAGGAAGACCCTTAACAAGATGGATTGACACAGTGGCTATAACAACGTGCTTAAGCACAATAACAATTGTGGACAGGGTGCAAGTTTGGGCAGTGTTTCGTTCTGTTGTTCATAGGGTTGCTATGAGTTGGAACTGACTTGATAGCACCTAATGACAACAATAACATCCCTGCCTTGTCTATGCTCTGCCAAAAAACAACTTTCAGTACCTGCTGAAGAGATAGATTTAGCTGTGGCTCATCTTTACATAAGACATTGTCGTTCAGAATTTCAAACAGAGGATCTACCTTTTGGTACAGCTTCGGTGAACACTGGATTTTAAGTCTGTCAGTCTAACCTTGTGAATCCCTCAAATGAATAGCTCAGGTTTACAACTCCATCTTGATAGCTAAATGTCCTCAAAGTAGAAGCAACTTCCAGTGCTCTGCTTGTCTCTCTCTGGTGTTCTTTTCTCTCATTTTGACTGAAAATGCTACTATATTTTCAACTCATCAAAATATTCATGAAAATTTAAGAAGAATTTTCCCAGAAGTTTTGTTTATTTTCAGAAAAAGAGGATTTTCTCAAATATCCAGACTAGGCACTGTCAGAAATAGTTTTGGGGCTTCCTTTTCACTCCTTTTTTGTTTGCATGCCCTAGGACCAAAACATTCAGCAGGTATTTTATTGTTATTATCCCTAATGCTTAGATCACCGCTTAGCTTTCTTCTTCCAGAACTTTCTTATTCATAAAGTTGTTAGCTGATCTCAGCCTTGATTATGCTCAAGAGAATCTTGGCTATGAGGTGTTCCTCCTTGTAGCTGCCCTGTTGTTCCTTGGCACATTTCATTACATTTTTATTACATATAGTTATGCTTATATTTTCCTTCTCTACTCAACCCGCTTCCTCAAAAAAAAGTGGCCATAGTGTTGTGGCCCACCCTAAAGGGCAAAGCAGAACTGCCCCATAGGAGTTCCACAGAGCACCTGGTAGATTTGCACTACCAAAATCTTCTTAACACCCGAACTCTTAACCACTGAGCCACCAGGGTTTCCTGTTTCCTTCTCTACTATCATAAAACCCAGTGCTGTTGAATCAATTCTGATTCATAGCAAGCTTATAGGACAGAGAAGAATGTCCTGTAGAGTTTCCAAAGGGCACCTGGTGAATTCAAACTGCCACTATTTTGGATAGTAGCGGTAGTCCTTAACCAGTACACCATTAGGGTTTCCTCCTTCTCTACTAAATAAAACAAAACACTTCCATTTATAGTCAATTCCAACTCATAGTGACCTTATAGGACAGAGTAGAACTGCACCATGGAGTTTCCAAGAAGTGCCTGGTAGATGTCAACTACAGATCTTTTGGTTAGCAGATGAACTGCTTAACCACTATGCAACCAGAGTTTCCCCTCCTCTGATAGGTCAGATAAATTCATGTAAGTCATTTTCCTTTGTATTACTATGACATACAATGTAGTACTTTGCAAGTAAGGGTTTAATAAATAGTTTCTAAATTAAAGCCATTTCCTTACAATACTTCTATGAAAACAGCAAAGAAATTCAGTTGTTAGACTTTTAATTGAGGCTTTGTTTATCATAGCAGTACAGATACTATCTACATAATCCCTTGAAGTGCATAGCTTGCCTGCATTCATCAACCCCTGCCCTCTTTTAAGCTTTATTTTATCACATCAATCTTTATGTAAACTTCCAGAAAGGAAATCTGTTTTTTCTTGGTACTTGTTTTACCACCTTTTTGTCAGAAGGTAACTGAATTCACTGATATAAGAACACTCATTTATATTTTTATTGATTTACAGAAATAGAAAGTGGTTTTGCAATGTGAATAATTCTCATTTGGTATTTAATAAGATGTCCTTACCCGAATTTTGTCAGTTGTTTTCTCTTTGGTTTGGCTCTCCATAAGTCTCAGAAGGCCCTACTCTGTAAAATCTCAGAAGACTATAAATATTCTCCAGCCTAATTATAGAATCAGAATTGACATATGCATATAGGCTGGGCTATTTTCAGCACCTTATTTAAGATTTTAAAAGATATCAACATCTAAGCATCCAAATAAACTCTTCATGAAATGTTTCAGTGTATTTTTTTCCCGATTATTTAGTCTTTCAGGACAGATGTCACTGGTTTTCCAGTTGACCTTCTACGGTTGCCTCTTCACTTCCAAGATTTTGAGTCATCAAATTCGAAGTTGCGTATCACCTTCTTTCATCTTTTGGACATAAATAGGTAAGTGTATTTTCTTCCTCAGCTGCTACTGAAAAGAGGAAACATTTCACATTTGTGCATATTTGTATCAATGGTGTTATTGTTATGAAAAATATTCTGCATCAAAGGAAATTTTTATTTGCTTTTTTCTTAAAATGAGTGATATTTCCCCTCTGTTTGAGTGTACATGCACACACAATTTATACCACAATTTACACAGATAAACATACAAACCACACTTAACCTGTCAGATTATGATGTTTGGTAGTCAAGTAATCAAAGTAACAGAGGCAGGAAAGCCCATCAGCATAGGCTCACTTTTTTTTAATAAAAAGTAATTTTCAGCAAAGTTAAAAACTTAGGAAGGATATGAATTCTAGTAGAAAAGAGGAACAAATTCTAGGGAAAATAATATTATTTGAAAAGGCTCAAAAACAGAAGTATAATTAAACCAAGTAATTATTCATTAAGTATTTAATTATAGCTTATTATGTACCCAGTACTGTAATGAGAGCTGCAGATCATTTAGAATACATTGCTATAGTCCTTGTCCCAAAGAAATATGCAATCTAATTGGATAAATGAGGCATGGCCAAATGCCGTCGAGTCAGAGCCGGCTCATGGCTACCCTAGGCATATATAGTACCAATACTAGTAATTAGTCAGCTCTGACTCATGGCAACTACCCCCACCACCTATGTCAGAGTAGAACTGTGCTCCAGCCAGTTTTAAATGACTAACTTTTCAGAAGTAGGTAACTAGGCCTTTCTTCCAAGGAATCTCTGGCTGGATAAAAACCTTCAAGCTTTCTGTTAGCAACAAATCATGCTAACTGCTTATATGATAAGTATGTTAGACATTATCTTGTATTTATAATCAATTTGACTGCATATGTCTTGGAGACGCTGGGTAGTGACAATGGTTAACAAACTCAGCTTCAAAAGTAATGTTGGAGGCTTGAATGTGCACAAAAGCTTCTTGGAAAAAAGCCTGGCAATTTACTTCCAAAACAATGAGTCCTCAAAAATGCTACAGAGCGCAGTTCTGCTCTGATATTCATGAAGTTACCATGAATCAGAGTCTATTTGACAGCAACTGGTACTGAAGAAGAAGACCACCTGGGCTGATCTATTAGCCAACAAAGTCTTATTGGAGAAGATGGGGTGTGTAGGGGTCCTTGAGAAGAATTTGAATAAGGAGGAGAACAGACAGTAGACATATATGAAACAATATGAGAAAAGGTACAAAGGGAGTAGTATAGTTGTGGCCAAGAACAGAGCTGATACTCAATATAACCAAATTCTTGTTTCACACACACACACACACAGACACAGAGAGAGAGAGAGACAAAGCTGATGATTTTCGGGGGCTCCTGAAAGCAGACTAATTCATAAAATTGTGATTTAAAATGAAACAGCACACCTCTTGACTTTCCCTGTCTTCTGAGTATTTGTTCTATATCCTTGCTTGCTGACTTTCGTCTCCTTCTTGTCCCTTCCTCTCTTAGCTTTAATCTTAGAGAGAAAATAGCTCATTGAAAGTGGGCACTGCCAGAATGTTTATAATTTAGTAAAATGAATTTTGCTTGAACAAGCAGTATGGAAACACGTTTTAGTCTCTTGGAAAAAGAGGAGTAGACATTCTTCTGGCAAAGTAAAGAATGGATGACATACAATAAGGTGGATACAGCATTGACTAGAAATTAGAAGATTTGAATTCTGGTACTAACTCTACTACTCTAGCATATTGCTTAATTTTCTTAGATCCTATTAACTGAAAAATATTGATCCCCTAGCAAGTTAGAAACTACACTAGATACTGGGAATTCAACAACTAATAAGATACATGTTTCCTGCCCATAAGAAGTTTAAAATCTTCAGAGGGAGCCAAACATACAAGCAGATGAATTCAGTTCAGCATGGTAAGTGAAATGATAAGATGTTCACAAGTTAGTCTCATCACAGAAGGACACTAGTGCACTTGCCTTCCATGTAGCACGAGTTTTTCGTGGTATGAGGTCAAAATGGGGTAGCTGAAAAGAAAGCATATTGTCTACCGCAAAGTTTGCTACAAATGAAAGTTTGTGGAGATATCTACCGGTAAACAAGTGATCCATGGCAGAGATGAATAATGACTGTACATCATGTGTCATGCCGAGCAAATCCTTATATTTTATAGCCTTTAGGCTAGCCAACAAGTCATTACTACAGCATTACTCTAGAAGTGAAGGGAAGGGGCAGAAGAGGGTAAGGAACAGCAGACAGAATGAGAAATCATATCTACTTTGTTTGAAAATTGAATGACATAACAAAAGTAAGGTGCTTGGCACCTGGCACATGCCTGGTAAATATTACCAAATCTTAGCCTCTTAAATATGGTGCTGTAGAGTTGTGCAGATATTATACTTAGATTTTCCTGAATCTGAGTATGATCCTGAAGGTAAAAACAACTAGGACTCTGGGAGGAGGAATGGCTTACATTATAAGATGATGTAACATTCTTGAGATAGTCTCTTCTCTTTCTTTTTCTCCTAAAACTTTCTGATTGTTTTATCTGCAAAACATTCAAAGTGATCCATGGTATTATCCTCCCTGTTGCCTTAACCTCAGTTCTCCTGCTTTGATGCTCATCCAAAGAACAATCCATCTATTTCCCTCATAGGCAAGAATCCCTTAGCCTTCTGGCCCAGCTCTTACGAGTGTATCTCCTCCTCCAGAACCGATAAGCATATCGAGCAATTCTCAGACCATCGAAGAGAATCCAAGGTTGTGGAGCTCCTTAGATGATAAATGAAGGGTAGACTTATTAAAGAACTAGAGGGGAGGGGATAGGAGACGGTTGGGAGCATAAGATACGTATGGAGTAGAGACAAAGAGTGTGCTGTCACTGCGCAGGGAGAACAGTGGGAGCTGCATATAGTGGCCATGCAATTTATATGGGAATGTACATTTTCATTCAATCATAAAAAAAAAAGAACTATGAGGAAGCAAACTTACAAGTCAAATGCAGGGTAACTCTGTCCTAATTCAGGGACTGAGGGTCTTCCTCATGTTTGGATATCAAATCCAGCATATGTGTTTCTCAACTGCTATAAGGGTGATGTGTGACAAGGGTAATAGCATCTAACAGATGGATCGTATTACTACGTGATAAGCATTGTTTTAAGCACTTACATTACCTATGTTGTCTAATAACAACCCTATATAGTGTGCACTATATTTTACAAATGAATCTGTTCTATAGATTTACTGAATCGTTTTGAAGTTCACAAATCTAAATGACAGAAGCAGCATTCACACACTAGAATTCTAGATTCTGATTTTGCTGTCTTTATAAAAATGCTAATTAAATGGATCACACTATTAGGAAAAAAAACAGACCTATGCATACCAGAGTAGAAGGAGACACAAGTAGTACAACGAAAATGAATTAAATTTTCTTTTCATTATGTAAAGGTAATGTTCCCCAGGATTTAACTCATATAAACTACACAGCATTACGTTAAACAAGAAAAGTTACAAAAGCAGTACTATAGTTGTAGCCAAGAATAGAGAGTATATTGGCTAGAACCAAATTCTTGACACACAATCTTATACTGCAAATATCAGTGTGAATTCATTATTCCTTTTATTTATTCATTAATTTAACAAATAAATATCATTTTGGTTGTATCTCAAAGATATATTACTTCCTACCACTTTATTGGTGATGAATTACAGTCTTATCTTCAAATTTGCTAAAAAATGGAACAAACAGTAGAAATATTGATCTTATTGAACTTTCTGAAGAAGTGTGAAGGAAATAAAAGTCACTGATTTCCAGAGTGAAAGAGGGCATTTTCAAGAAGGGAAGTGAAAATGAAAAAAGATGAATCAATTAACTTTACGGAATAAGAGAATCTGTATGCGTGAATCCAAACAAAATAAGGCAGATATGATAGAATGAGGGAGAAAAAAACAAGATGAAATAGAAAGACTTAGAAGGGAAGCTTAGTGCTTAAGATGCTAAAACCTAGTATCTGGAATCAGAAAACAGTTGTATGCTGTGGATCCTCAGACTGGTTACATAACATTTCTTTTTCTCAATTTCTTATTTCGTAACACAGAGATAGGCATACCTACCCTACAGTGTATTATGTAATTTTGTGTGCTGTCTATGCAACTTTACATGTAACGGATACTGAGCACAAAAGTAAAAGAGAAGTTAAAGATAAAAGTTAAAATTTTGGAATATGGAAATTCAGGGGGAAAATCATTATTTTGAAGGATAGCTAATACCTTGAAATTATAGTGAAGAGAAGAACAGATCAAGAATATTAAGTGGACTTCAGCATAACTTGAATACTCCTTCCATCTTAACCCAATATTGCAAGGATAGAGTACCTGGGGTGGGGGGCAGGAGACCATGCTCTTATGCGAAATCGAGGCCCACTGGCACAACTAGCGTTTTGCTAAGAGGGCTCTCTGCACCCCACATTGGTGAGTGGCATCTGGGGTCTTAAAAGCTGCTATCCGAGGGCACAGCAAATGGTCCCAACTCAGCAGGAACGGATGCTCACTGAGGACCAAAATGACGTGGGATAAAGACAACCCAGAAGATGGAGAGACCCACATGAGTGGGTGCCTACATAGACTTGGGACCAGAAGAACCAGATGGTGCCTGTCCACCACCAGTGATAGCCGCGATGGAGCTCACTAAGTTGAGTCTCACTGGCAACACAAGAATAAAAAGGGATGCACCCTGAGATTTCCACTAAAAGACCTCAATTGGTGGTCTGTGGGCGTTGGAGTTCCCCTGGGAGCATGGCCCCTGGCCGTGATGCTGCCCTTGTCCATAAATCATAATGAAGTTTCACACTTTGGACACGAATGAATTGGGTTTGGCGATGCAGAGTGACCATATACTGGACACACTTTATGGTTCTATGCATCTACAGGATATCATCATGCTGACCTCTGGCTGGAGGCAGGAGAGTGGGTGGAGAGGAGGAGAAAGAAGACTGTTGGGAGGATGAGACATGTATGGAGCAGAGAGGAACAGTGTGCTGTCACCAGACAGGGAGAGCAGTGGAAGCTGCATATAGGTGGGCATGTAAATTTATATGGGAATGTACATTTTCACTCAGTCCTAATAAAAAAGAAAAGAATAAGAGATGTACAAACAATTATCAAATATATATATATATATATGTATACGGAGGGCAGATGATGTAGGCCTGTGAATGAGGGAATCTACTAATGCCTCTAAGAGACTTTGCTTTTAATTGTCATTTGAAAAACCAGGAATGCCATAATACGTGGCAGGTTAAAAAAGAAAAGGTGAAACAAATACAGGTTTTATCTTATTCTCAGATATGTGTCATTTGTATTTTCTGAGTATTTATAGCAAGAAAATAGTTTAGGCATCATAGTACTGTTTCCTAAGTGAAAACCACATTATAAAATGGCACTTTGTGAAAATTAAGAGAAGGAAATGTTTGAAGTTAGTCCCTCAGCAAGTTTGTTCTTAAGAAGTGTTTACATTTACCTACCGTCATATGCATTGATAAAATATTTTGAAAGAACATGATGTAGAGAGAGAGAGTCTATTTCCTGAAACAAATTAGAGTCAATGCTATGACTGTAGTCACTAAGATCAAAATGCCAAAAATCACAAAACCAAAACCATTGCCATTTGGTCAATTCTAACTCATGGCAACCTCATGAGTTGCAGAGTAGAACTGCTTCATAAGTTTTCCTGGCTGTAATCTTCATGAAATCAGGCCTTTCTTCAATAGCATTTCTGGGTGGGTTTGAACAGTCAATCTTTAGGTAAGTTGTTGAGCACAAAACTGTTGCACCACCATCTCATTCACCAAAGAATAATGGGAACCTGTATACTAATCACAGGCCAAGAAATCTGCATTCCTTCCTCAAATCACCACTGTGCAATTGAAGGACTCTTGACTTCTCAACGATGCTTTCTGATGTAGCTCAGATAATAAGGGTTGGATTCTCTGCTGTTCTCAGCCAGGGATTATTGTTGAACTTTTTGTTTTGTTGTTCTTTTACCATTATATTTGTCTGCTAATTCTGTTTGGTCCTTTATGCATTGCCTTTCATCTCAGCAGGCCGATATAACTAGTGAACCTAGATGCAAAAATCTTCAACAAAATCCTTGCCAATAGAATCAACACCACATCAAAAAAAAATAATTCATTATGAACAAATTGGATTCATACTAGGGATGCAAGGCTGGTTCAACATCAGAAAGACAGCTAATGTGATCAACCACATAAATAACACAAAGGATAAGAATCACCTGATTTTGTCAACTGATGCAGCAAATGCATTTCACAAAGTCCAACAACAATTCATGCTAAAAACTCTCAACAAAATAGAAATAGAGGTGAAGTTCCTCACTGCAATAAGGGGCATCTTTGCAAAGCCAACCACCTACATCAACCTGAATGGAGAGAGAATGAAAGAATTTCCCCTGAGAACAGGAACTAGGCTAGAGTACCCTCTGTTATCACTTCTTTTCCACATTATAATAGAAGTTCTGGCCAGAGCAATTTGACAAGACCAGAAAATAAAGGACATCTACATCAGTAAAGAAGTAACAATCTCCCTATTTGCAGATAGTATGGTTGTATACACAGAGAATCTTAGAGAATCCATAAGCAAACTACTGGAACTAATAGAAGAGTTCAGCAAAGTATCAGGATATAGGATAAACTTAAGTAAATCAGTAGGATTACACAAAGAGATCATCAAAGAAGAAGTCACCTAATAAATATCATTTACTGTAGCCCCCAAGAAGATAAAATATCTAGCAATAAATCTAACCAGAGAAATAAGAGACCTATACAGAGAATTACAAGACCTTAATGCAAGAAACCAAAAGAAACAGAAGTATACAAACCTACCCTGCTCAAGGATAGCAAAGAATATTTAACATTGTGAAAATGTCTCTTTTACCTAAAGTGGCCTACATGTACAAGGCAATACTAACTAAAATTCCAGCTTTATTTCTTAACATGCTGGAGAAAGAAATCATCAACTTTGGAAAGGGAAGAGCCTCTAGATAAATAAAGCACTACTGAAGAAAAGGAACATGGTGGGAGCCCTCACACTACCTGACCTTAGAACCTGTTACATTGCTGCAGTAGTCAAAACAGACATATAGACCAATGGAACAGAGTTGAGACCCTAGAGATGCCACCATCCTCTTATGAACAGTTGATGTACAACAAAGGCTCTAAGATTGTAACTGGGATAAAAATAGTCTCTTTAATAAGTGATGCTGGCAAAATTGTATACCCATTTGCAAAAAAACTGAGATGAGACCTGTATATCACACCTTACACACAAACTAATTCAAAATGGATCAAAGACCTAAATATCAAATCTTAAACAACAGGAAGAATAGGGTAAATAATGGAATTTCTAGTACATGGCTTAGATAGACTTCAAAATTTGATGAAGTGTGAATAACAGAAAATAGAAAAATGGGAACTACCAAGAATCAAACACTTTTGCTTATGCAAAGACTTTATCAGAACAGTTTAAAGATCACCTAAAGAATGATAAAAAATATTTGGCAACTATATGTTGGATCAGTGTTTGATCTCCATAATCTTCAAAGTACTGCAAAATATCAACAGGAGAAAACTAAACAGCCTAATTAAGCAATAGGCAATGGAGATGAACAGACACTTCACCAAAGAGGACACCCAGACATTGAAAACACACATGAGGAAATGCTCACAATCATTAGCTATTAGAGAAATCCAAACCAAAACTACAAGGAGACACCATCTCACCCCAACAAGGTTGGCCACAATCCAAAAAACACAAAACAACAAATGTTGGAGAGTCTGTGAAGACACTGGAACCCTCCTACACTGCTAGCAGAATTGCAAAATGGTACAACCACTTTGGAAAGCAATTTAGTGCTTCCTTAAAAAGCTGGAAATAGATAGACCATTTGATCCAGTAATCCCACTGCTCAGAATATATCCTCCAGAAACAAAGGCTGTCACATGAATAGATACCTGCACATGAAAATTGACTGCAGTACAGTTCAAAATAGCAAAAGAAGGAGTCAACAAATGAATGGATAAACAATCTATGGTACATATACTCAGTGGAACACTACACAATGATAAGGAACAATAATGATTTTAGGAAGCATCTCATGACGTGGTTTCAATTTGAAGACATTACACAGGGTGGAATTAGTCAGCGCAAAAGGATGCATATTATACGAGATTCCTACTATGACGACTTCATAATAGACTTATGTATAGAAGAAAGACTCTTTGATGGCCAGAAGGGTGGGGAGGGAGGGAAGGGTTTGGTCATAGAATACATACAAATCCAGTGCACTGCCGTTGAGTTGGGTTTGACTCACAGAGACCCTAGAGGTCAGAGTAGAACTGCCCCATAGAGTTTTCAGGGAGCACCTGGCAGATTTGAACTACTGATCTTTTGCTTGGTGGATGTAGCACTTAACTCACTAAGCCACATTAGAAGGTTGACAGAAATTTGGTTAGGTGAAAGCAGTGACAACACACAGCAGAAAGTAGATCAATTTAACTAGATTTCACCATAAACTGAAAACTCTTCTAATTTCAGCCCAATACTGAAAGATAAGAGTAGTATCACGTGATCTGGGGTCCATGCTTTGGGGGAACATCGAGGCCAATTGGTGTAATTAGCCTATTGCTAAGAGCATTTTTTGCACACTGTATTGGTGAGTGGTGTGTGGGGTCTTAAAAGGTAGCAAGCTGCCATCTGAAGTACACCAAAAGTCCCAACTCATGCAAAACAGATGATCACCGAGATCAAGAAAGATGTGAGGAAACAAAGAGCCCAGGAGACAGAAGGACCCACATGAATTGGGACTGTATCAATACGTGACCAGAAGACCCAGATGATGCCTGGCCACCACCAAAGACAGCTGTGATGGGGCACACAGTAGTCCCTGTAGCAACATGAGAAAAAGACAGGTACAGTTCAAAAACTCTATTAAAAAACCACAACTGACAGTAGTCTAACGGCCTAAAGAATCCCCGGTGAGCATGGCAACTAGATCTGCTGCTGCCCCTGACCAGAAACAACTACTGAGATCAACTCTTCAGACAAAAATGTACTGAAGGGAGAGATACAGTTTGACCATATGGTGTGTGTACTTCATGGTTCTATGCATTTATAGGAGAATGTCCCACTGGTCTCCTTCTGGACAGGAGAGAAGAAGGTACAGGAAGGGACATGGGCTTGTTAAGAGGATACTAGAAGTACAGAATGAAAAGGATGAGAGTGCTGTCACCAGGCAAGGAGAGTAGAAGGAGCTGCAGAAAGGCAGGAATCCAAAATTGATTTGGATTGTATAGTTGCATTTATTCAAAAAAATAAAAAAAAAAAAATCAAAGGGCATATCTGTATTCTAGATCTGAAAATATGGTAAAGGAAGCCCTGATGGCACAGTGGTTAAGTGCTCTGCTACTAATAAAAATGTCAGCAGTCTTAACCTACCAGCTGCTCTGTGGGGCAATCTGCTTCCACAAAGATTTAACACATTGCCATTGAGTCGATTCTGACTCAGAGACGTACAGGGCAGAGCAGAAGTGCCCCACAGTGTTTCCAAGGAGCAGCCATTGGCTTCAAGTTGCCAACCTTCTGGTAAGCAGCAAAGCTCTTAACCACTACACCACTAGGGTTCCAATGGTCTGTAAATATTATAGCCCTGGAAACCCTACAGGTCATTCCTACATTGTCCTATAATATTGCTGAGTCAGAATCAACTTGAGGACAATAGATTTGTTTGTTTGTGTGTTTGGACAAAATGATACTTAGAGACAGTAGGGAAATATTCTTATTACAATAAGAATTATCACTTTCTTCCAAACTCATTTACAGAAAGAAGCTTTCCAGATGCAAAGTTTCAACAGAACTACCATGGTCACACAGTTCGTCCTGGTAGGCTTTTCCAGCCTAGGGGAGCTCCAGGTGCTGCTTTTTGTAATCTTCCTTCTCTTGTACTTGACAATCCTGGTAGCCAATGCAGCCATCATGGCTGTCATCCGCTTCAGCCAGACACTACACACACCCATGTATGGTTTTCTATTCATCCTCTCCTTTTCTGAATCCTGCTATACATTTGTGATCATCCCTCAGCTGCTGGTCTATCTGTTGTCAGCCACCAAGACCATCTCCTTTGTGGCCTGTGCCACCCAGCTCTTCTTTTTCCTCATCTTTGCCTGTACCAACTGCTTTCTTATTGCAGTAATGGGTTATGATCGTTATGTGGCAATTTGCCATCCTCTGAGGTACACACTCATCATGAACAAAAGGCTAGGGTTGGTGTTGGTTTCCACGTCAGGAGTCACAGGGTTCTTAATTGCTTTGGTGGCCACCAATCTCATCTGTGACATGCCTTTCTGTGGCCCCAACAGGGTCAACCACTATTTCTGTGACATGGCACCTGTTATCAAGTTAGCCTGCACAGACACCCACATAAAAGAACTGGCACTATTCAGCCTCAGCATCCTGGTGATCATGGTGCCCTTTCTGTTAATTCTTATATCCTATGGCTTCATTGTTAACACCATCCTGAAGATTCCTTCAACTGAAGGCAAAAGAAAAGCCTTTGCCACCTGTGCTTCGCACCTCACTGTGGTCTTCGTCCACTATGGCTGTGCCTCCATCATCTACCTTCGTCCCAAGTCCAAGTCCACCTCAGACAAGGATCAGCTGGTGGCAGTGACCTACACTGTGGTTACTCCTCTACTAAATCCTCTTGTCTACAGTCTGAGGAACCAGGAAGTTAAGACTGCACTGAAAAGAGTTCTGAGAATGCCTGTGACAACAAAGGTGATCTAAAAACAATTTTTTTTAACTTAACCAGAAAGTCAGGGAAGAAGTCAAAGGAATGACATTTTTTCTATCCCTTTTCTAGTCTATATATAACTTGGGCAGTGTGTCCAAGAATTAAGTCCACTATTGCCTTTCTTTTTCCTTTCATTCTATAAGAATTGCAGGCTACTCTACAGGCTACACTCCCCAATGCCTTGTCAAAAAAGCACTCATACTCAACAAAGAGAAGAAAGTATGAGAATTTTTCAGGGGAAAACATAATGTACAAAGGAGGACAAAGATTCCTTTTCTGGTTGGATGGAGAAAACGTGGTCTAAAGATAACTGCAAGAATCTTGTTCAGAACACAAGCATTTCATAATAAATGCACTTTTTATCTCGTTCTATCCTAAGTCAAAAATAAATAAATAAACAAGATGAATAATTTCTAGATCCGACTCAATGGCACTTGGCTTGGCTGGCTTACAGAGTTAGAAGAGTAGGTAGTTGGAACGACAATTTTAAAAGAAGCAATGCAAGATAATCAGACTTGTTAAATCAATATAAACTGTTACAAGAAAAAATTTTTAATTCCTTCTGAAAGGAAAAAAGCTTTGTAGTAAGTGGGTCAAGAGGGGATAAAACTTTGTCCTTGGCCTTAAAAGGAGAACAAGATTTAAGTAATAGGGAACTAGATTTTCCTATAACAAAAACATTGCTCAATCTTACCAGAATTATTGATTTTTATTAACTTTAAATACAAGATTTTTTTAGTTTTGGCTTTAGTTATAAATTGACTGTAATTGCTTCTTTTGCTTTGCCTCTGTATGATGATTTGTTGAAGTCTCCCAGACAATGTAGTTTTATTTTAATAATGGGCTGTAGTAACTGCTAGTGGCATTTTCACACTTGCTGCTCAGTTGAAATGTAACAGTCTGAAGAGGCAGGAATTTCAACTGACCACCCCTACGGTGAAGATAATATAAAACTTAAGTGACTCTAACTGTTCATCATAATAATTAAGGCTACAAGCGCTAAACACATTTGACTTTCACTCCCAACTCTGTAGTGTTCAAGCTATGCAATTTGAGACAAGTTCTTTAAAACTGTTGAAATTGGTGAGACTTGAGTTTTTTATCAGGACATCTGAGACTCTTTTTTAGTGAAAATGTGAATTATCTAGTTAGCACAGTGTCTATTGTCTAGTTGGGAGAGTCAATAACGCAACCCATACCAGAATAAAAATCTCCAAATTTATTAAAACTGTACTGCATCACATATACGAAAGACTTTGCTGTGATTGAGTGACCATAAAAAGTACATATAAATGAAGAAATTGCTTGTTATAATAGATTAACCAGCATGCTTTCTTCCCTCTGTCAAGCCCACTGACTCACTCTATGGCAAAAGGAACATTCAAGCCTAATAAGTTACTTTGTAGTTTGCCTTCGTATCTCAGTGTCTATGAGTCAGATGAATTTGTTCCCCAGACCATTCACAATGGTTGTATTTATCATCCTATTAATTCTATTTGTGAAATATAATTTTATATTATATAACCTTGGAAATCTTGGTGGTACAGTTGTTAAGTGCTATGGCTGCTAATCAAAAGGCCAGCTGTTAGAACCCACCAGACACTCCTTGGAAACTCTGTGAAGCAGTTCTACTCCTTCCTATAAGTTCACTATGAGTTAGGATTGACTCAAAGGCAGTTGGTTTTTTCAAAACTTGGTGAAGTACAATTACATAAAATTGAGTGCTTTGGAAAAATTAGGCATGAGCAAAAGAATCACAGAAGAAAACCAAATCATAACAACCTAGATATGTTACATGTTTTTATTATTTGCCAGTGTCACTAAATTCCAGATCATTCATTAGAATTTAACAAAAGCTTTATGGTTGGGCTGATGGTATATGTACACTGAAGAGCTCCAATCATTAGTCCAATCCTCAAAGTAAAAGCCTTATCCCTAAATCAAAATATTTCTGATTACATATGTATATTTAAATATTTTCAGTTAAAATGAAACATTAAGTTACATGAGTCATTCTTTTTATTTTCTACCCTATGAGATTTTTAGGAATAATTAATCAAGTGTCAATTAGGTCAAGTCAGAGAGCTTCTACTGCGTGTTTTCAAATGTCTTAAAAGATATTTTCTATGGAAGAGGAAAGTGAATAATATGAAAGGAAAACCTCAATTTTTCTCATATGGTGAGAGTATATACCTTATACCTACTGCTGTCAAGTTGATTCTCACTCATAGCAATGCTATAAATCAGAGTAGAACTGGTCCCTGTGTTTACAAGGAGCACCTGGAGGATTTGACTGCCAATCTTTTGGTTAGCAGACATGATACTTAACCACTACACCACCAGGTGAAGGTATAGTGGATAAGCATTTCGAAAAGATAAAACTGTAGGGCCATATAATTTTTATTAATTGCTCCACACATCAAGGTGCGTAAGCAGTTACAACTCTTGTTTTTTCCAAGTTATCACTAAACTCACACTTATTAGCAAGAAATTCACTATTTCATTTTTGAGGTCTTTTACTTTTCCCCGGGGGCTTACACAGATAAAAGAGGAGTCAGGGTAGTTTCTGTGCCAGGGCAGGAGAGAACTGTGGCCAGTTCAGCATATCTTGCTGGTCCTTGGATCTTCCTCGGCTTTTCTGAGCTTCTTTCTGGATGTTCTATATACGTTACCAAAAGTGGTGTGTTGAAGACTCCTACTTTTATTGTGGATCCATCTCTTTTTTCTAGAGTTTGTTTGATGTACTAGATGCTCTGTCACTGGGTGCATAAATATTTAGTATGGGTTTGTCCTTCTGATGTATTGACCCTTTAAGCAACATGTAGTGACCTTCCTTGTCCATGAAAACTGTAGTGGCATAGTGGGTTAAGTGCTGAGTCTGCTAACTAAAAAGGTCAGTGATTCAGATTTGCCAGGCACTCCTCGGAAACTTTGCGAGACAGTTATACTCTGACCTCGAGGGTCACTACGAGTCGGACCCAACTTGATGGCAGTGGATGGGTTCCTTGTCCGTGATAGTAGATTTCACTTTAGTCAGTTTTTTTTTGAAATTGCCATTTCCTCCCGTTTTTGAATGTTTTAAGTTTGATGTATACATTTCTATTCTTAGAGTTCCATTTTGTTTGTATCTTGTGTCTCTTGTAAGCAACATACAGATGGACTGTCATGGATTACATTTTGTCTTCCCAAAAATATGTGTAGCCATGTGGCTGGGCCATGATTGCCAATATTTTGTGATTTTCCTGTATTGTATGTTAAAGGATTAGGGTGGAACTGTAAATCCCTTTATAAGACCACCTCCCTGCTCACTGTGAAAGGACTTTCCCTAGAGTATGGGTTGCCCCACCGTTAATCCTTACCTCCTACAAGAGATAAAAGGAAAGTAAAACAAGCAGAGAACTGGGAACTTCACAGCATCAAGAAAGCAGAACCAGGAGAAAAGTGTGTTCTTCACACCAGAGGTTCCTGAGACAAAATTTTCCCTGGACAAAGACTAATGTAATACTGGACTTTCTTCCAGAGCTGACAAGGAATGAAGCCTTCACCTGGAGTGGACACCACCCTGAATTTGGACTTGTAGCTTACTAGACTGTGTAAGAATGAAGTTTCCTTTGTTAAAGCCATCCACTCTGTGGTGTTTCTGTTAGAGCAACACTAGCTGACTAAAACATAGACCATGCTTTTTTTACCCATGCTGCTACACTTTATCTCTTTATGAGTCCATTTAACTCATTTATGTTCAATGTAATTATTGATAAGTATGCATTTACTGCTGTCATTTTGGTGCCTTTTTGGTGTGTTGTTGATGGTTTCATTGTTCCACTTAATTTTCTGTGCTCAGTTGTTTTTCTTTATAGACTTTCTACTTATTCTTTTCATTGTTGTTGGTTTTATATCTGTGGAAACTTCTTGATTTTGTTTCTTGTTTTGATGTGTAGGGTTGTTAGTTTTCTTTTCAGTTATCTTTATATTTACCCCTAATGTTCTAAATTTAAACTAGTCTTAATTTCTTTGTGTCACCTTGGCTTCCTCTCCATCTGAAATATCTATGAATGTATTAATTTGTCCCTCTTTTGGTATAATGATGCTCTCATTTACATGCCGAGATCCCTGTTTCCCTATTTTTGGTGTTTTAGCTTTGATTTATTTTGTCTATTCCCTCTCCATGTTGATCTTTGGATTCCTTGTTCTAGTTGAAGAACTTCCTTCAGTATTTCTTGTAATTTTGGCTTGGGTTTTGCAAGTTCTCTAAACTTCTGTTTATCCAGGAATGTATTTATTTTGCTGTCATATTTGAGAGATAATTTTACAGGATATATAATTCTTGGCTGGCAATGTTTTCCTTCAAGGCTTTGTATGTGTCATCCGATTGCCTTTTGCCAGCATGATTCCCACTTAGCAATCTGACCTCAGTATTTTAAGTTATCTTTTTGTTTAAACCCAGCTGCCTTTAAAAAGAAGCTCCTTAGCTTTAGTTTTGATGAGCTTGATGATAATATGTCTTGATGTTTTTCTTTTGGAATCTACCTTGTGTGGAGTTCAGTGAGCATTTTGAATAGATATCTTCTTGTCTTTCATGATATTGGGGGGTTTCTGTCAACATGTCTTCAACAATTCGTTTTGTATTTTCTGTTAGCCAGCCCTTCCCCAATGGGTTCTGGGACTCCAATCATTCATAAATGTTCCTCTTGATAAAGTGCCACATAACTCTTAGAGATTTTTCATTTTTGTCAAGTTGTTTTATCTGATTTTTCCTCATACATACTGGTGTTGGTTGCTTTATCTTCAGTCTGACTAATTCTGCATTCCATTGCCTCTATCCCACCCCTTTGACTTTCTATTGAATTCCATATAATTCTGTAATTTTATTGTTAATCTGCTGAATTTCAGATTATTTTTGTTCAAGTATTTCTTGTAGCCTGTCTAATTTTTCATTATTTTGTGCTGCTCTTTCCCTAATCTCCTTCCTGATGTCTTACAGAGCACTTAACAATACTTTTTCTCATTCTACATCTAATAATTTCAGGTGGTCTTTTCCTGAAAAAAATTTTAAATTATTTGTCTTGGGAGTTTTCTGAGGCCTTTGCGTTAAGCTTCCTTAAATGGTTAGAAATTGATTGTTGTCTTCCAGTTATCAGAATGTTGTTGTAAGTTATTTGCTTGATTACTGCATTGACAAACCTTGGCGGTGTGATGTGTTAAGTGCTATGACTGCCAACCAAAAGGTCGGCAGTTCAAATCCACCAGGTGCTCCTTGGATACTCTATGGGGCAGTTCTTTTCAGGCCTCTAAAGTCACCATGAATTGGACCCGACTTGACAGCACTGGGTTTTGGGTCTATTGCATTATAATTTATATGTGTGTGTGCATGCACATGCATGTGTATATTTTTTTTATTTAGTTTTTGAGTGCTTGGATATTCTGGTTGTTTGAGCTAGATTGCTTATTATAGTCTTTAAAATTCATGTGTTCTGTCAACAGATGGTTAGATCTGTGGACTCACTGAGAAAGACAGATGGAGTTACTGGCTCAGAGGATCTGACAGAACTTTTTTCTTCCTCTGCCTTTGTTTCCCTCTCCAAATCTGGGAGAATAACTCACGGCCCCCATTTAGGATGTCCCCCTTCTGGCCCAGGTACTGTGTCAGATTGTAGGGCCCAGTGCAGAGCAGAAGATGGTGAGTGAAGTGCTGCAGAATAGGAGAGAAATCAGCATTTAGAAAAAACTTTGAATACACAAGAGTTTGTAAGAACTTAGCTTATGACATTCAGGTGAAAGTTCTCTGTGATTCTGTAGGTATGGCTATCTGAAGCCCGCCATCCCCAGTGAGACTCACTCTGCTTATGGCACTGCTACTCTGTTCCCTCACTCATCATCATGGTGCAGCTTTGCTTGGCTGGCTGAAGCTTGTCCTTTTGCGGGGTGCAGGTTTAAATCTGGCTGAAGTAGTTGCCTCTGGATCTGCTTTGTCTTCTCTGTCACACAGTTAGATCTCTGAGCTTTCCACTTGATATTTAGGACTCCTAGAATGTCCTACATAACCTGTTCAGTTGTTTTTCTGGTTCATTGTTATTAGAGGGATAAGAAAATATTTGTGGCTACTCTACACTCCTAGCCCCACCTGCCAGACTTTTGTTTTGCTTTAAAGTAATGTCAGTATCAGATTTTTATTGTGATGAAAGAGGTTTCCTTGATTATACAGCAGACTTAGAGGCCAGTGAGTTTATGTTAATGGGTGAGATATAAAAACTCTTTTCAGAAAAAGAAAGTGGGAATGATTGCAAGACTCAAGAAATGCAATAAATGTTGGTGAATTGCACATGTAAGACACTACTGAACTGGTGTGTAATCAACTGTGCATATACTAAACCACAGAAAAAATAAAATAAATGATATATTAAAAAAGGAACCTTCTTGACAGAAGTTTCAGGATTTTCAACTTGTTCATAATATTTATTTTTCCTGAACTCATGTAATAATATAAATGTTATCTAAATAATATATTCATAACAAAACACCTGAATGTCGTAAGCTAAGTTTTTATGAACTCTTGTGGACTCAAAGTTTTTCGTAAATGCTGATTTCTCTCCCATTCTGCAGCACATCACCCACCCCCCTCTGCTCTGCACTGGGCCCTAAAAATCTGACACACTACCTGGGCCAGAAGCGGAACATCTTATATGAATGTCCTGAGTTTTTCCTGGTTTTGGCCAATGTTTTGAAATGTAAGTTTCTTTTGGGTTTTTTATTATTTCTAAAGCAAATTGACTTTTTTGCTTATTATTTTAAAGAATATCTCAGTTTTGTACAGTAAACCAGTTGCCATCAAGTCAACTCTGACTTATAATTACCCTACATGTGTCAGAATAGAAGTGTGCTTCAGATGGTTTTCTGTTCCTGATTTTTGGAAGTAAGTGGTTTGACAGGACTTTCTTGCAAGGCACCTTTGTATGAACTTGAACCTCCAATGTTTTAGTTAGCCCCAGAGCACATTAACTATTTACATCATCCAGGGATGCCTTTTGTATAGTAAAGCTATTTAATTATTAGTGCTACTAAAAGATACAATTGAAAGAACTTGAATAACAAGAGAAAATCTCCTCATACTACAAATAGACATAAGAACAAATCAGGCCCCTTTAGCAAGTAAAGATTTTTATCTAAAATAAAGAACTCCTGCCTTTAGGAGAAGCTGAAAGACCATGGGACACCATGTCGGACAGCTGATGCAAATAATCACAGAACTGGTACGAGAACAAATACAAAATTAAAAAACCAAACTGGTTGATGTTATGCTGACTCTGATTCATAGCAACCCTATAGCACAGAGCAGAACTGCCCCATAGGGTTTCCAAGTTGCAGCTGGTGGTTTAAAACTGCCAACTTTTTGGCCAGGAGTAGTAGGAAGAGGCCCTTCTCCTCTGTTCTTTCAGAATTTACTCTAGAATTTTATATTCTTTCTCTATCTCTGAAAAATATATAGATCAGATATTTCCTCAAGTACCTAGATACTATTTCTTTGGAAACGTAATCATCAAAGAAAAGCAGACTGCTACTTCTTAATTTTCTAGAAGGTTAGCATAGCTTCAAGCCTCCTGATGTAAAAATATGTGAAAATTGGCAATTTTATCCTGAAAACATGAATGTAATGGGATCTACCTATTTAGTTACATAAAGAATCAGATCCCTTTCTGTCTTTGCAGGCTCTTTAACAAATTGTCTGTGATACGTTGGATTCTGGTTTAGTATTCATTAAATAATAAACTTTTGTTTCTCTTCTGTTTTTGTGGGGAAGTTTTCTGGATTTGGAATAGATTTTGTTTTCAATTATATTTCTCTAATACTGAGCATACTCAGCCACTCTCACTCATTAGTTGTAATAATCCAAGGAACACCCCAAAACAAAGTAAATACATGATACCCATTGCCCTCAAGTCAGTGCCAACTCAAAGGAACCATGTAGGAACTTATAACTCACATCCTGAGAATGCATATATTTTTTTTCATATTTTTTTCTTTCAAACTACAACTATAGCATCAAAGGAATTTCCCATGATATATTACTGGACATGAAACCCCCTAGACCTGGTTTACATAGTGTTTTAGTCAGCTAGGGCTGCTCTAACAGAAATACCACAGAGCGGATGGCTTTAACAAAGAAAGATTTATTCTTACACGGTCCGGTAAGTTGCAAGTCCATATTCAGGGTGTCCGCTCCAGGGAAAGACTTTCCCCTTGACGGCTCTGGAGGAAAGTCCGGTATTGCATCAGTCATTGTTCAGGGAGTGTCCTAACGCAAGAACCTCTGGTCTGAATGACGCGCTCTGCTCCCGGTGCTGCTTGCTTGATGGTAGCGAGGTTCTCAAATTGTCCTTGGTTCTTTTTCCTTTTATTCCTTGCAAGCTAAAAGCATTAAGGGTGGGGCAAGCCATACTCCAGGGAAACTTCCCCCATAGCAGGAATTCACAGCCCCACCCTAATCCTTTAACATACAGGTTAGCAAAACCACACAATGGAGGACAGTCCCAAGATACTGGGAACCATATCCCAGCCACGTGGCTGCACACATTTTTGGGGGGACACAATTCAAACCATGACACATAGTCTGTTTACTACACCAGAAAATAAGTGAGCTTGTATGTCTCAGAGATGTTTCTGAACCATCAATGGGCAGACTCTCCAGCAGAACATGTTTTCTCACTTTATTTGAGTGAAAAAAAAAAAAGCTAACAGTCAGAAGCACCTCAACTGCAGAAAAGCAACTGTGGTTTTGCCAAATTGTTAGAGACCTAGAAGGATGGACATTAGCCTATTGCTAATAAGAACATTTGGGAAAGAGAATGGATAGAAAAACCTGTAAGAACAGTCTTTCAATATATATACATTTGCAGCTTACATAAATGTTTACCAATAAGACACAAAAGTAACCTTAATAATCAGATAGATATGGTAGCCTATTCTGAGAATAATAGCCTAAAACCAAACCTGTTGCCTTTGAGTAAACTCCCGACTCATAATGACCCCATAGGCTAGAATAGAACTTCCCCATAGGGTTTCCAAAGAGCAGCTAGTGAATTCAAATGACCAACCTTTCAGTTAGCTAACCTTTCAGTTATAAGTCCAACATTTAACCATTGCACTATGAAGGCTCCGGGGTGCATGTTAAATGGATGACTGGACTTACCAATTGACTGTTATAGAGGAGAAAACATCATAAAGTTTAGTCAAGCAAAAGGGAAATTCTATTTGACATATGTTCAAAAAGGCAAATGTGGAAAACAAACAAGTATGCTACCAGTGCTAATATCTGCCGAAATCTAATCAGCTATGTCTGCCTGAGTCCAGAACCATAATAATAATTATTATTATTTATTATGATTGAATGAAGATGTACATTCCCATATACATTTGCATGCCCACCTCTATGCAGCTCCCACTGCTCTCCCTGCCCAGTGACAGCACACTCTTCCTCTCCGCTCCATACATGTCTTCTCCTCCCAACAATCTCCTGTCCCCTCCTCTCCACCTAATCCTCTTCCTCCAGTAAGAGGTCTGCAAGATAACATCCTATAGACGCATAAAAAAATAAAGTGCACACATGATATGGTCACTCTGTGTTGTCAGGTCCAATCCATTCCTGTCCGAGAGTTGACCTCCATTATGACTTATGGACAGGGGCAGCATCAGGGTGAGGAGCCATGCTTTCAGGGGAACTCTGAGGCCTTTGGACTGTCAATTGCAGTCTCTCAATGGAGGTCTTGGGGTGCACCCATTTTTATTCTTGTGTTGCCAGTGAGATTCGACTTTGTTAGCTCCATCACAGCTATCAGTGGTGGTGGCCAGGCACCATCTGGTTGTTCCAGTCACAAGTTGATGTAGTCACCCACTCACATGGGTCTCTCTGTCTTCTGGGTTCTCTGTCATTTTGGTCCTTTCCTGCTAAGTTGGGACCATTTGCTGTACCCTCAGATGGCAGCCTGGCAGCTTTAAAGATCTCAGACTCCACTTACCAATGTGGAGTGCAGAGGGCTCTCTTAGAAAAATGCTAGTTGTGCCAGTTGGCTTCAACTTCCCCTGAGAGCATGGACCCTGGCCTCCCACCCCAGCTACTCTGTCCTTGTAATATTGGATTAAGATGGGAGGAATAATCATGTTATGCAGAACCATAATTATATATGAACATTACAAATGAGCAAAATCATTGAAAGTTTCACATTTTCACAGATTAGCTAGAAACTGTGACCCTACGTTTTAAATTGTCTCTCTTAACTATCATCAGTACAGGTTTCATCAATGACAGTTAGAGGGTGTTTTCAGTAGTCCAACAAATTTTCTGTTCACTAAATGCTAACAGAAAGTGATAGGAATGGAAAGTCTTTCATGTTTTCTTTGATTTGTTTACATGATAGTTTCCCTAAAAGACATTTTCCAAGATTCCCCTAGCTATTGTCCTTATAACTTAGGGTCCAGTTGATGAGCCCTTATGAGACCTTGTGAGTCCAGCTCTGGATGAGTCACATTCTCTATGCTCAAGAACGGGGAATAATGACTCCACAATTATTCCCTAAATCAGGACTTGGCAATATTCACTTTTCCTCCCCAAAGCTAACCCAACTGTTGCTTACTAGTGAATGCCAACAAATACTATTACCAATAAAAATAATTTACTTTTTCTGTTTGTCACAATTCTGCATTATACTTGCCAGAATGACCCATTGAGGACTCAGTAAAATACCAATTTTGAGAAAACACCTTAAAATATAATTATGCCATCTCATGGAGGACCAATAATTGATCTTTAGCAGTGTCTTGGTGTCATATTGGTTAAGTGCTATGACTACTTACCAAAAGACTGACTGTTCAAATTGTCCAGGCACTCTTTGGAAACTATGGAGCGGTTCTCCTCTGACCTATAGGGATGCTGTGAGTTGGAATCAACTTGATGACCGTGGGTTTGGGTTAGTGGAACATGGATTAAAGAGATAGACTGCTAACCCAGAGGTTGACAGTTCACAACTACCAGCTGCTGCAAGGAAGGAAGGTGTGGCAGTCTGCCTCTGTAGAGATTTACAGCCTTTGAAATCCTGTGGGGTTGCTATAAGCTAGAATCAACTTGATGGCGGTGGGCTTGTGTATTTTGGTTTTATTTTGCAGGAGTGGTCCTGCGTGCTCAGTGGTTAATATCTCAGCCAAAGTAACCAAAAGGCACACTGTTTAAACCTATCAGCCACTTGGCTGGAGAAAAATCTAGCAATCTGATTATGTAAAGGTGAAACCCAAACCAAACCTATTGCCATGGACTCTACTCTGCCCTATGGGTTGCTATGAGTCAGAAGTGACTCAAAAGTCATGGGTCTGTTTTGGTTGGTTTTTTGGGAACACAAGGAGTGAGACATGGGGATTAACGCTCAATTTTTATTCTCAAATTTCACTCAAAATATTTTCTTTCTAATCTTTTTCTCTACTCTGTCCCTATTCTTTAATAATCTACAGAATTTCAGGTCCAGCAGAAGAGCTCTTTCTCAATAATGGGGTTATTGAATTAAAAAAATAAGAACAGCTGGTCATTTCAGATTTCTTAAGCTATTGAAAGTCACTGTTGGAAGGCCCTTGGAAGACGACTGGGGAAGAGCTACCTTTCAAAGTAGAATTGACCTTAATGAGATGGATACAGCAAAGCTTCCGGGATCTTCATTTGCTGATGTGGCACAACTCAAAATGAGATGAAACAGCTATAAATATTGACTAATAATTGAGACATGGGATGTATCAACTATGAATCCAGGAAAATTGACAATTGTCAAAAATGAAATGAAGCTTGTCCAAGAAAAGGTAGGAACAACAATGGAAGGTTTAATACACAATGAGGACAGACTCCAAAATCTGTTGAAGAAACCTCAATCAACAGAAGATAAAATAAATAAATGGGAACTATTAAGAATCAAACACTTTTGCTCATCCAAAGACTTTATTAATAGAATTAAAAGAACACCCACAGAATGGGAAAAAATATTTGGCAACTCTATGTCAGACCGACGCCTGATCTCCATAATCTATAAAATACTACAAAATATCAATAAGAAGAAGATAAACCATCCAATTAAGTGATGGGCAAAGGAGATGGACAAACACTTCACTAAAGAGGAGATCCAGGCAGCCAAAAAACACATGCGGACATGTTCACGATCTTTAGTTATTAAAGAAATTCAAATCAAGACAACAATGAGATACCATCTCACCCCAACAAGATTGGCCATGATCCAGAAAACACAAAACAACAAATGCTGGAGAGGCTGTGGAGAAAGTGGAACCCTCCTACACTATTGGTGGGGTTGCAAAATGGTCCAGTCTCTTTGGAAGGCAATCTGGCGCTTCCTTACAAAAATAGATATTGATATACCATTTGACCCAGTAATTCCACTACTTGGAATATATCCTACAGAATCAAGGTCTTTCACACCAACGGTCACATGCACCAGAATGTTTATCGCAGCACAGTCCACGATAGCAAAAAAATGGAATCAACCCAGGTGCCCAGCAATAGAAGAATGGATAGGTAAACTATGGTACATATACTCAATGGAGCACTACGCAATGATAAAGTATAACGATGATTCCAGGAAACATCTTCTAACCTGGTTTCAACTGGAAGACATTATGTTGAGTGAGTGTAGTCAGCGACAAAAGGACAAATACTGTATGAGACCTCTACAATAAGATCTCAAAAACAGACTTGTGTATAGAAGAAAAGACTCTTTGACAGCTGCAAGGGAGGGGAGGGAGGGAGGGGGAGGGGGGTAGGGTTTAGTTTAGATAGTTCCTAGAAATCTAGTTGGTAGAAAGTGGTGATAGCACACGTTAGAAACAAGAACAACATTAAGTGGACTTCAGCATAACTTGAATACTCGTTCCATGTTAACTCAATACTGCAAGGATAGAATAGCTGGGGTGGGGGGCGGGGGACCATGCTCTTAGGCGAATTCCAGGTGAATTGGCACAACTAGCATTTTGCTAAGAGAGCTCTCTGCACCCCACATTGGTGAGTGGCGTCTGGGGTCTTAAAAGCTGCCAAGCTGCCATCCGAGGACACAGCAAATGGTCCCAACTCAGCAGGAATGGATGCTCACAGAGGACCAAAATGACATGTGGTAAAGACAACCGAGAAGACAGAGAGACCCACAAGGGTGGGTGCCTACATCGACTTGGGACTGGAAGAACCCGATGGTGCCCGGCCACCACCAGCGATAGCCACGATGGAGCTCACAGAGAGGAGTCTCACTGGCAACACAAGAATAAAAAGAGATGCATCATGAGATCTCCACTAAAAGACCTCAATTGATGGTCCAGCGGTTTTGGGGTTCTTCTGAGAGCATGGCCCCCGGCCCTGATGCTGCCCTTCCCCATAAATTATGACAAAGGTCCACTCTTTGGACAGGAATGGATTGGACTTGGCAATGCAGAGTGACCATATATTGGAAGCACTTTATGGTTCTATACATCTATAGGATATCATCTTGCTGACCTCTGGCTGGAGGAAGGGAAGTAGATGGAGAGGAGGGGAAAGGAGGCTGTTGGGAGGATGAGACATGTATGGAGCAGAGAGGAATAGTGTGCAGTCACCGGACAGGGAGAGCAGTGGAAGCTGCATATAGGTGGGCATGTAAATTTATATGTGAATGTACATTTTCACTCAGTTATGTTAAATAAAAATAAAAAAAATGAAATGGAATGCATAAACACTGATATTCTAGGCATTGGAGAGCTGAAATGGACCGGTTTGGGCCATTTTGAATCCAACAATCATATGGTCTACTATGCTGGGAACAAAAACTTGAAGAGGAATGGCGTTGCGTTCATCATGCAAAAGAACACTTCAGGATCTGTTCTGAAGTACAATGCTGTAGTGATAGGATAGTATCCATACACCTACAAGGGAGGCCAGTTAATATTACTATTATTCATATTTATGCACCAACCGCTAAGGCTAAAGATGAAGAGATTGAAGACTTTTACCAGCTTTTACAATCTGAAATGCATCGAACATGCAATCAAGATGCATGCTGACATTTGCTGCTGACTGGAATGCAAAAATTGGAAATGAAGAAGGTTCAGTAGTTGGAAAATATGGCCTTGGTGACATAAATAATGCCGAAGATCACATGATAGAATTTTGCAAGACTAATGACTTCTTCATTGCAAATACCTATTGAACCAACACAAGCAGTACCTGTACACATGGACCTCAGTGAATGGAATACATAGGAAGGAAATCAACTACATCTGTGGAAAAAGATGATGGAAAAACTCCATGTCAGCAGTCAGGAAAAGTCCAGGTACTGACTGTGGCGCACATCATCAATAGCTCATACACAAATTCAAATTCAAACTGAAGAAAGTTAGAAGAAGTCCAAGGGAGCCAAAGTATGACCTTGAGTATATCTCCCCTGAGTTTAAAGATCATCTCAAGAACAGATTTGATGTATTGATCACTAATGACTGAAAACCAGACAAATTGTGGGATGGCATCAAATACATCATCCACGAAGAAATCAAGAAGTCGTTAGAAAGACAAGAAAGAAGGAAAAGACCAAACTGTATGTCAGATGAGACTCTGAAACCTGCTCTTGAATATCAAGCAGCTAAAGCAGAAAGCAGGAATGGTGAAGTAAAATACCTGAACAGAAGATTTCAAAGAGCAGCTCAAGAAGACCAAAGAAAGTATTATAAAGACATATGCAAAGAGCTGGAAATGGAAAACCAGTAGGGAAGAATATATTCTGCATTGCTCGAGCTGAAAGAACTGAATAAAAAATTCAAGTTTCACACTGCAACAGTGAAGGATTCTACTGGAAAACTATTAAACAACTTAGCCAAGAGCATCAAAAGAGGATAGAAGGAATACACAGAGTCATTGCACTAGAAAGAAGTAGTCAGTGTTCAGCCATTTGAAGAGGTAGCATACGATCAGGAGCCAGTAGTGCTGGAGGAAGAAGTCGAAGCTGCACTGAAGGCACTGGCAAAAAAACAAGGCTCCAGGAAGTGATGGAATATCAGTTGAGATATTTCAACAAACAGGTGCAGCGCTGAAAGTGCTCTCATCTATGCGAAGAAATTTGGAGTACTACCTGGCCAACTGACTGGAAAAGATCCATATTTATGTCCATTCTAAAGAGAGGTGATCCAGCTGAATGCAGAAACTACCAAACAAATCGTTAATATCATACACAAATAAAGTTTGCTCAAGATCATTCAAATCGATTGCAACAGTATATTGACAAGGACTGCCAGAAATTCAAGCTGAATTCAGACGAGAATGTGGAGCCAGAGATATCACTGCTGATGTCAGATGGATCTTGACTGAAAGCAGAGAATACCAGAAAGATGTTTACCTGTCTTTCATTGACTATTCATCTGTGTGTATCATACTAAATTATGGCTAACATTACAGAGAATGGGAGTTCCAGAACACCGAACTGTGATATTAAGGAGTCTGTATATGGATCAAGAGGCAGTCATGTGAACAGAACCAGGGGACACTGCATGGTTTAAAGTCAGGTGGGGTGTGTGTCAGGGTTGTATCCTTTTACCATACTCTTTTAATCTGTATGATGAGTAAATAATCTGAGAAGCTGGATTATATCAAGAACAAGGCATCAGGATTGGAGGACAATTCATTAACAACCTGGGTTACACAAGAGACACCACTTTTCTTGCTGGAATTGAAGAAGATTTGAGACACTTGCTGATGAAAATGAAAGACCACAGCCTTCATTATGGATTGCACCTCAACATCAAGAAATGAAAATCCTCACAACTGGACCAGTAAACAGAAACTCTGGTGGTATAGTGGTTAAGTGCTATGTCTGCTAATCAAAGGGATAGCAGTTCAAATCCACCGGGTACTCCTTGGAAACTCTATGGAGTAGTTTTTCTCTGCGCTATGGAGTCACTGTGTGTCAGAATCGACTCAGTGGCAGTGGGTTTTTTTCTCCCTTTTTTGGACCAGCAAGCAACATCATCATAAAGGGAGAAAGAACTGAGGTTGTGAAGGATTTCATTTCACTTGGGTGCACAATCAACCCCTGTAGAAGCAGAAGTCAAGAAATCAAGACACATCGCATCAGGAAAATCTGCTACAAAGAACCTCTTTAAAGTATTCAAAAGCAAAGATGTCATCTTGAAGACTAAAATGTGCCTGACCTAAGCCATGGTACTTTGAATCACATTGTATGCATGCAAAAGCTGGACAATAAACAAAGAAGGCAGAAGAATTAATGCCTTTGCATTGTGGTGTTGGGGAAAATTGTTGAATGTACTGTGGACTGCCAGAAAAACAAACAGATCTGTTCCTGAAGAAGTACAACCAGAGTGCTCCTTGGAAGCAAAGATGACAAGACAGCGTCTTACACACTTTGGATGTGTCATGAGGAAGGATCAGTCCCTGGAGAAAGTCAACATGCTTGGCAGAATGGAAGGTCAGCGAAAAAGAGGAAGACGTTCAAGAAGATGACTCAGTGGCCACAACAATGTGGATACGGTACAAGACCAGGCAGTGTTACATTCTGTTGTTCAGAGGGTTGCTATGAATCAGAACCAGCTCAGAAGCACCTAACAGCAAGAACAACAAGCTATCGAAAAACCAAGGAAATAAAGGGATTGTGGAACTGCTGAAATTATGGTACTGCCTAGGGTGACTTACCCTGCTTTCAGAGGGAATTCAGGTTGCAGTTAATTTACAGGGGTTAAAAGGAAATGACAGAATGTTGAGAATGCCTTTAATGGCTTATTGTACTACCATGCCTAGAGATAAAAAAAACAGCTACAACCTCATGAGGTCAGTTTCTCCAATGGCCCTGACTTCCCAGAAATGGAAGTTTTACTCAACACCAACCAGCTTCTAGGCTAAGTTGAGGTAAGGGAACCTGGAAAGGGCAACTGAGTACATGAAACACAAATGACAATTATATCACTATAATTAGTGGAGGAGATGAGGATTGTAGCCCTGAGTTTAAATAGTTTTGAAATACTCTCCTCTCTCCCCCCTATTCCATGTTACTGTACTAAAAAGTTCTCAGGGCATGATCTCCAGTTCTTGGATAAATCTTCAGCCAGCCACATGACTTACAGATTTTGGGTTATTCATCCCCTACAATCAGATAAATCAGGAGGAAAATTCAGCCTACCACCTGATCCATGGATTTGAGACTTGTCATCCACCACAATTGTGTGAGCTATTTCCCTGAAGTAAAAGTGTATTTATATACATGCTTCACTGGTTTTGATTATTTAAAGAATCCTGCCTAAAATAACATGTATAAATGCTGGAGAGCCCAGTAGCAAAAATTAATACTTGGCTTTGTTCTCTGTTCCTGTCTCAGAGAACGTCCTCTCTCTGACTCCATATAACCTAATCGGCAAAGTAAATTATGGGAACTTATCTTTTGGACCACATGTTTGAGTTTGTGACTCCAACAAGACCAATCAAATTGTCTCATTCAGGATTTAAAATCTATTTATAGAGAGGATTGGAAATCATCCAATGACAATTCCCTAGATAGGTGATTAACAAGATCTTGCTGCCAGTGTTTATGGAGTTGCTCTGTTTCCTTCACAAGGCCTAGGTGGTGAGCTCTTTCTTCACGTCTATGAACTATCCACACCTGTTTCAGTTTTTTGCTGTCTTAAATTAATCATTTTTGGTGTCAAGATCTATGAGGAGTCTGAGACTTTGCCATAGTTAAAAGCCAAGTAGGTCGCCAAAACTGCTTGGATTCTGGTAGAAAAGGCCTGGGCCAAAGATAAAGGACAATTTATTACTTAGAGTGACAGCTGCTGCCACAGATTAGAATTTGTGTTGAACTCAAATTTCCACATGGAAAAGAAGGCCAATGACACCTCTGCATACAGCAGCAGGTGTTGCAGAAAAGGACCTCAGAGTTCAGGAACACAAATATTTTAGAGTGATCAATAAGCAATACCATCTGTGGAGACAGACAATATGTTAATCTTCTGAAACTATTCACTATACAAGCACTAAGGAAAAAGTAGTCTGAGACAGCGAGTGCCTTGCTCCCAAGTCATGCAGAAAAGTGGGAGACACATGGAGAACTGTTTCCCAGCAGTTGGGAGGAATTGCAACTGTACCTTACAACTATGGAAATCTAACATATTTTATTAGTATTTCTATTATGTTATGAAATTAAATCTCTTTTATTGTCTCTAGACATGTAGTTATATCCATAGAAAAGCCTACACATAGAATACTTTACCTTAATCTAACAAAAAATTTCAGGTTTTCCCCAAAGAAATTATATCCTAGGCAATAGTTGAGGATTCAAAGTCACCATATAAATGAACTAGTTTATATATTGAGGTTAGTAAGAAGATGGATCATCTAGTTAGGCAGGCCAGGTTTTTATCCCAGCTATGCCAATTTTTTTTTTTTTTTTTATGTTGCAATTTTGTCTATTTTTTCAGAACCTCCACCTCCTAAACTCTTGTTTTAGTCACCTGGCACTGCCTAACAGAAATACCACCACTGTATGGTTTTAACAAAGAAAAGTTTATTTTTATACATTCTAGTAGGTTACAAATCTAAATCCAGAGTGTTCAGGTGAATGCCTTCCCTCTTTGTTGGCTCTGGAAGAAGGCGTTGTGTTGCACCAATGTATAGTCAGGGAGCATCTTAGTCCAGGAACCTCAGATCCAAATGATGTGCTCTACTCCTAGTCATGCTTTCTTGATGGTTTGAGGTTCCCAACTCTCTACTTGCTTCCCTTTCCTTTTATCTATTGCAGGATAAAAGATAGTGCAGGTCACAATCCAGGGACACTCACTTTACACTGGAGCAGTGAGGTAACCTTAGGAAACATGTTGCAGTGCCACCCTAATACTCTTTAACATAATCCTATCCATCAACAACAGGCATACATTAAAATTTACAACATAGAAAAATCCCAAAATGGAGGCCAATCACACTGTACTGGAAATCACAAACCAGACAAATTTCTACACTCAGTTTTGGGGGGACACAATTCATTCCATGACAACTCTATAATTGGACAAAGCACCAAACTCAGAAAGCCATCAAAAATATTAAATGTGATAATACATGTAGAGTACTAAGCACATTGCAGGGCACAAGTGTAACTAATCCAAAAATTTCACCTTCTGCTGTAATTATTATACCATGTGTTGCTGCTGTAATTATTATACCATGTGTTAATAGAATCCTTAGATGCTGTGAGTGTCCCATTTAGTAGCTCAGGTATACTCAAAATGCTTCCTAACACTGCAGTAGTTAGTACAAAACATATGATTTAACACTACCAAGTTCCACTCTGCTACTGTAGATATCCAAAGAAATAAATTAGACCACCTTCTAACTGACAATGAAGACCAAATGCTAAGGGCTCACGAGATAGAAGCTCTAAACTCAGAGTCTCAGGGCCTGGAGTCATGCTCTACATACCTACTTAAGTTTGACTACTTTCTGACACTTTGTTCTCACCACAATGACTAGAAATGAGTGTGGGGAAGTGGATTTCTCTATCATTAAGCGGTGGAATAAATGATTATTATAAAGTTTCATCTCTGTTTACTTCTACATCTTACCACAGAATACACATTAAAGATTTTTAAGATGAAGACACATAGGCATTTGAAATATGATGAGAGTAAGTACATCCTACTGACTACATAAAGGAATTTGATTGTGTATAACAAATTATGAAAAAAAATTGCAAAGAATGGAAAATCAAGAAAATTAATTGTGCACATGTAGAACTGCATATAGAACAAAAGACAGTTACACATGGTTTAAAATCTGAAAAGGTGTGTGTCAGGGTTGTATTATTATTATTTTCTAATTATGATTGAACAAAAATGTACATTCCCATATAAATTCTCATGCTCACCTATATGCAGCTCCCACTTCTCTCCCTGCCCAGTGACAGCACACACCTCTTCTCTGCTCCATACATGTCCTATCCTCCCAACAGTCTCCTATCTCCTATTCACTACCCACTCCCCTTCCTTCAGCAGGAGGTCAGCAGGATGACATCCTATACATGCATAGAATCATAAAATTCCCACAAGACACAGTCACTCTGCGTCACCAAGTCCAATCCATTGCTGTCCAAAAAGTTGACCTTCATTATGATTTATGGACAGGGGCAGCATAAGGGCCAGGGGCCATGCTCCCGGGGGAGCCCCAAAGCCCACAGACCACCAATTGTGGTCTTTTACTGGAGATCACATGGTGCACCCATATTTATTCTCTTGTTGCCAGTGAGATTCAACTTTGTGAGCTCCATCATGGCTATCACTGGTGGTGGCCAGACACCATCTAGTTCTTCTGAACACGAGTCAATGTAAAGACCCACTCAGGTGGGTCTCTCTGTCTTCTGGGTTCTCTTTTCCCCATGTTGTTCTTGCGCTCAGTGATCATCTGTTCCTGATGAGTTAGAACCATTTGCTGTACCCTCAGCTGGCAGCTTGGCAGCGTTTAAGACCCCAGACGCCACTAATCAATGAGGAGTGCAGAGAGTCCTCATTAGCAAAACGCTAGCTGTGCCAATTGGCCTCAGTTTTGCCTAACAGCATGGCCCCGGCCCCCTGCCCCAGCTACTCTGTCCTTGCAATATTGGGTTAAGATGGGAGGCATACTCAAATTGTGTTGAAGTCCAGTTATTATTGATCTTTTTTCTAATGCATGCTCTCACAGATGTCACCCAACCAAATTTCTTTTAACTATTTAATCTAAACCCTCCCTCCCACCTCCCCTCCCTTCCCACCCTTGCAGCAGTCAAAGAGTCTTTTTGTCTATATATGAGTCTGTTTATAAATTCTTATCATAGTGGTTTCATACAATATGTGTCCTTTTGGGCACTGATTACTTTCACTCGGCATAATGTCCTCCAGTTGAAACCATGTTAAGAGATGTTTCCTGCTATCATCATTGTTGTTTATCATGGCACAGTGTTCCATTGAGTATATATGCCATAGTTTACCTATCCATTCCTCTGTTGTGGGGCATCTCGCTGATTCCATCTTTTTGCTATTGTGGACTGTGCTGCGATGAACACTCCTGTGCATGTCTCAGTTGGTGTGAATGGCCTTGATTCTGTAGGATATATTCCAAGTGATGGAGATACTGGGTCAAATGTTATATCTATATTCATTTTTTTAAGGGAGTGCCAGATTGCTTTCCAAAGAGGGTGCACCATTTTGGCATCCCACCAACACTGTAGGAGTGTTCCAATCTCCCCACAGCCTCTTCAGCATTTGCTGTTTTGTGGTTTTTGGATCATGGCCAATCTTGTTGGGGTGAGATGGTATCTCATTGTACTTTTTATTTGAATTTCCTTAATACGTAACAATTGTGAGGATGCCCGCGTGAGTTTTTTGGCTTCCTGGATCTCCCCTTTAGAGAAGTATGTGTCCATCTCCTTTGCTCATCGCTTAATTGGATGACTTATCTTTTTCTTATTTGCATTTTGTAATATGTTATAGATTATGGAGATCAGGCGTCATTCTAACATAGAGTGTCAAATATTTTTTCCCATTCTGTAGGTGGCCTTTTAATTCTATTAATAAAGTCTTCAGATGAGCAAAAGTGGTTGATTCTTAGTAGTTCCCATTTATCTATTTTCTCTTCTGATGATTATGGTTTGTTTGACAGATTTTGAAGTCTGTCTACGTTGAATATTAAACCTTCCATTGTTGTTCCTACTTCCTCTTGGATGAGCCTTATCATCTTAGATTTGATATTTAGGTCTTTTATCCAGTTCAAGTTGTTTTTTGTATAATGTGTAAGATATGAGTCTTGTTTTAATTTAGTGCAGATGGATATCCAGTTTTGCTAGCACCAGTTGCTGAAGAGATTGTTTTTACCCCAGTTTAATGTCTTAGGGCATTTGTCAAATATCAGTTGCTCTTAGGCAGATAATGTCATTTCTGGGGTCTTGATTCTTTTCCACTGATCTATCTGTGTTTTTTTGTACCAGTACCAGTCTATTTTGACTACCGTGGCAGTGTAATACTTTCCAAGGTTGGGTTATGAGAGGCCTCCCAGTGTGTTCTTCTTCTTCAGTAGTACTTTACTTATCCAGGGCTTCTTCCCTTTCCAGACAAAGTTAGCAATTTGTTCCTCCATCTCATTAAAAAATGTCACTGGAACTTGCATTGGGATTGCATTATATAAGCAGATTGCTTTGAGTAAAACAGACAGTTTCACAATGTTAAGTTTTCCTATCCGTGAGCAGAGTAGGTTTCTCCATTTATGTAAGTCTGTCTTAGTTTCTTGTAGTAAGAGTTTGTAGTTACATTTGTAAAGGTCTGTTATTTCTCTGGTTAAATTTATTCCTAAGTATTTTATCTTCTTAGGGGCTATAATAAATGATACGGACTTGGTGATTTCTTCCTTAATAACCTCGTTGTTGGTATAAAGGTATCCTACTGATTTACTTATATTTATCTTGTGTCCTGAGACTTTGATGAGCTCTTCTATCAGTTTGAGTAGTGTCCTTACGGATTCTTTGGGATTCTCTGCATGTACAATCATATCATCTGCAAATAGGAAGAGTTTTACTTCTTCTTTGCTGATGAAGATGCCCACTGCTCCTGCCTATAAATCATAATGAAGGTCCACTCTTCAGACAGGAATGGATTGGACTCGGCAACACAGAGTGACTATATCTTGGGTGCACTTTATGGTTCTATGCATCTATACGGTATCATCCTGCTGACTTCTTACTGGAGGAAGGGGAGTGGGTGGAGAGAAGGGGAAAGGAGACTGTTGGGAGGATGGGACATATATGGAGCAGAGAGGAAGACTGTGCTGTCACCGGGCAGGGATAGCAGTGGAAGCTGCATATAGGTGGGTATGCAAATTTATATGGGAATGTACATTTTTCATTCAATCATAATAATAAAAAAAGACTCTTTTATCCCAGTTTAAATTTGGAGTGTCTTGTGGAATATCACCTATTCATAGGAGGATGGTGGCATCTGTTGGGTGTCAACTCTGTTCCATTAATTTATATGTCTCTTGTGGTACCAATACCAGGCTGTTTTGACAACTGTGGCAGTGTAATAGTTTCTAAAGTTGGGTAGTGAGAGGCCTCACAGTATGTTCTTCTTCTTCGGTGGTGCTTTACTTATCCAGGGTTTCTTCCTTTTCCAAACAAAGTTGGTGAATTGTTTCTCCATCTTATTAAAAAACATCACTGGAACTTGTATCGGGATCGCATTATATTAGTAGATTGCTTTTAAAATAGACACTTTCATGACGTTAAATGTTCCTACCTGTGAGCAGGGTAGGTTTCTCCATTTACATCTCTCTTAGTTTCTTGTAGTAAGGTCTTGTAGTTCTCTTTGTAAAGGTCTGTTATTTCTCTAGTTAGATTTACTCCTATGTAATTCTTAGGGGCTGTACTAAATGGTATTGATTTTCTGCCTTCTTCTTTAATAATCCCTTTGTTGATATAAAGGAATCCTAGTGATTCACTTATGTTTATCTTGTATCCTGAGACTTTGCTGAACTTTTCTATCAGTTTGAGTAGTTTGCTTGTGGATTCTTGAGGATTTTCTGAGTATACAATCATATCATCTGCAAATAGGGAGATTTTTACTTCTTCTTTGACAATGCAGATGCTCTTTATTCCTTAGTCGTGTCTAATTGCTCTGGCCAGAACTTCTAGTACACTGCTGAATAGGAGAGGTGAAAGTGGGCATCCTTGTCTAGTTCCTGTTCTCATGGGAAACTGTTTCAGTCTCTCTCCATTCAGGATGGTGTAGGCAGTTGCCTTTGTACAAATGGCCCATATTGCCTTAAGGAATTTGCCATATATTCCTATCTTCCTCAGAGTTTTTAGCATGAATGGGTGTTGGATTTTATCAACTGCCTTTTCTACAACAATAGACAAGATCAGGTGATTCTTGTCTTTTGTGATATTTATGTGGTTGATCACATTAATTGTTCTTCTGATGTTGAACCAGCCTTGCATCCCTGGTATGAATCCAACTTGGTCATGATGGATTGTTTTTTGGATAAGTTGTATTCTATTGGCAAGAATTTTGTTGAAGATTTTTTCATCTAGATTCATGAGTGATATCGGTCTGTAGTTCTCCTTTTTGGTTGGGTCTTTGCTGGCTTCATAAAATGTGTTTGGAAGTATTGCATCCCTTTCTATAGTGTGAAATAGTCTCAGTAGTATTGGAGATAATTCTTCTCTAGAAGCTTGGTAAAATTCTGCGTTGAAGCCATCTAAGCCTGGGCTTTGTTTGGTTGGCAGTTTTTGGATGACTTTTTCAATCTCTTGCTTTGTGATGTGTTTATTAAGTTGTTCTGCTTCGGCTTGGCTGGCAATACGAATCAAGGAATTTGTCCATTTCTTCTAAGTTTTCAAATTTGTTAGAATACAGTCTTTCATAGTATTCACCTATGATATTTTTTATTTCTGTTGGATCTGGTGACAGCTTCCCTCTCATTTCTTATTTGGGTTATTTGTTTCCTTTCCTATTTTATTTTAGTAAGTTTAGCCAATGATTTGTCAATTTGGTTGATCTTTTCAAAAACTCAGCTTTTGGTCTTTTCAATTTTTTCAATTATTCTTCTATTCTCTAATTCATTTAGTTCTGCTCTAATCTTTGTGATCTGTTTTCTTCTGGTGCCTGAGGGGTTCCTCTGTTGTTCTCTCTCTACTCATTCAACCTGTGCGGTCAGTCCTTTCATTTGGCTTCTTCCTTCTTTTCATGTGTGTGCATTTATGGAGAAAAACTGACCTCTGACCACTGTTATGGCTGTATCCCATGGGTTCTGGTAGGAAGTGTTTTCGTTCTGGTTGGAATCCATAAATCTCTTATTTTATTCTTGATTTCTTCTATAACCCACAGCTTTTTGAGCAAGGTGTTGTTCAGTTTCCAGGAGATCCAGTTTCTATCTATGCTTTTTCTGCTATTGCTTTTGACTTTTATGGCTTTATGGATCTGAGAAGACGGTTTGCATTAATTCAGTGGTACGGATTTTGTTGAGAATTGCTTTATGTCTTAACACATGGTCTATTCTGGAGAATGTTCCATGTGCACTACAGAAGAAGTAGCAGCTGTCCGCTGATGGATAGAAAGTTCTATATATGTCAATGAGGTCTAGTTGGTTAATTGTGGCAATAACGTGTTCTGTGTCTTTATTAAGTTTTTTTCTAGATGATCTATCCAATATTGAGAGTGGAGTGTTGAAGTCTCCTACTATTATTGTGGAATGAACTGTCTCCTTTTTGAATGTAGTCAGTGTTTCTTTGACGTATTAAGGCGCTCTAATATTAGGTGCAAAAATATTTAATATTGCTAAGTCCTGCTTGTGTATTAAATGTTTCAGCAATAGTATCTATCCTTGTCCACGATGGTGGACTTCACATTAAAATTGATTTTGTCTGAGATTAGAATTGCCACACCTGCTCTTCTTTGTTCATTGTTAGCTTGATATATATTCTTCCATCCTTTAATTTTCAGTTTGTTACTATCTTTAAGTTTAAGGTGTGTTTCTTGTAGGCAACATATAGATGGGTCGTGTCTTTTGATCCAAGATGTCACTTGATGTCTTTTTACTGGAGCATTCAGTCCATTCACATTCAATGTAATTATTGATAGGTATGTGTTCAGTGCTGCCATTGTGATATGTTTATTTTTGTGTTGATGTTTTATCTGTTGTTCTTATTAATCTGTTCTGTGACCTTCTTCTTTGTGAATTGATTTTTTTTTACCTTTTTCAGGGTTGGTTTTGTGATGGTTGAGACTCCTGTATTACATATACTTAATATAGCATGTTGCTGTTTTATTGTGCTTTATGGCTGCCCCTGTGATCCTGCTGAATAAACTACATATAAACCCAATTATGATTGCTGCCAGTCTTGTCAACTTCCTCTCCATCTAGAAGGAATATAGCAACTGTAGTGCATCCCTCTTTTTAATTTGATGATATCATAGTCTACATGATATGATCACTAGATAGTTTCTTTCACTATTATAGCTTTGATTGAGTTTGGAGCCTTCCCTGACTGAGTAGGATTCTGGACAATGTGTCCTTCTAAAATACAAAGTTAGCAGTTTTGTTCTTTCAAGACAAGAGATTCTTCCAGTATTTCTTGTAGTTTTGGTTTGGTTTTTACAGTGTCTGAGTTTCTGTTTATCTGCAAATGTGTTAATTTCATTGTCATATTTGAAAGATAGTTTTGCAGTATATATGATTCTTGGTTGAAAGTTCTTCTCCTTCAAGGCTTTGAATATGTCATGCCACTGTCTCTGTGCCAGCATCGTTTCTGCTGAGAAATCTGACAAAAGCCTACAGGATTTCCCTTTGAATGTTAGCTTTGCTTTGAGTCTTGCTGCCTCTAAGAGTTTCTGCTTCTGTTTTATTTTGTTAAGCTTGATTAGAATATGTCTTGGAGTCTTTCTACTGAGATCTCTATTGAGTGGTGTTAGATACGTATCTTGGATATCTGTAGCCTCTTCTTTTACAATTTTTGGAAAGTTTTCTTTCAGCAGCTCAGCAACAATACTCTGTGCTTTCAGGTGTCTCACCCTGTTCAGGAACTCCAATTAGTCATAGATTGTTCTTCTTAATAGAATCCCACATGCTTCTTCATTTTTCATGTTGCTTTTTTCTGGTTTCTCCTCATAGATGCTGGAGTCAGTAGTTCTGTCTTTCAAATCAGAAATTCTCTTTTCCATTTGTTCCATTCTGTTTGCTTGGCTTTGAATTGAAGTTTCTATGTCTTTGATTTTGTTCTTGATCTGCTGGATTTCCGAGTACTGGCGTTCCATCGGACCAAGCAGTTTGCTTAATTTTTCGTTTTGCTCTGCTGCATTTTGTATAAGTTATAGGAGGGCTCTATAAATAATTCTTTTATGTTCAGCTTCTGATAGTTTCAGAAAAGCTTCTTCTTGGAAGTTCTCAGGTGGCTTCTTTTGAGGACCATCTAATGCCATGGGTGATTGCCGGGTTACCGTCTTCTCCAACGTTTGTTGCCTTTGGGGCTTCTTGTGGGTCAATAGAGGCTGGGAGAGATGCTGTGAAGATGGACCACAGTTATTTCTCTAGGCCCTCTTAAAATGAGAAGTAAAAAGTATTTGACAACTTCCAAAGTCACTCAGGTTTTCAGGTGCATTTGTCCCTTTTCCCAGCTGGCAAAGTAAGCACCTCTATATTGAACCCCTGATGTTATAAACTAGCTCAAAATACAGAAGGGCTACTGGTATGCTGTCAGGCCCCAGCTGTAGGAGATACTGTGTAGTATTCTGCTTTTCTGCTGGAAAAGCGGTCTCTTCTGGGTAGGCACTACCTCTCAGCCCAGGAGTTATGTCCAGCTGAGACTTCTGTATGGATGACCCCGTCTCCCAGCAAAACAAGATGGCATCCCGCACAAGCTCACCAGCTGGCCATGACCAGGATCCTGATGGAAAGAGAGGGCAAGAGTGCCGAAATGCTCAGAGTCCATAGCCTCTGCTGCTGGGCCCCAACCCCAGGTGACACTGTGCAAAACATTGCCTCCCTGCTAGAAAAGCACACTCCCTCTGGCAGGCACCACCTCCCAGCCTATGAACCAAGTCTGGTTGGGCCTCTGCCTGGGATTCTCCATTTCCCAGTGGGTCAAGATGATGCCCCACACAATCACACCTGTATGGCTACCACATGGCGGAGGCTGAAAGACAGGCCAGAGTAGCTGAGTTGTACAGAGTCCAAAGCCAGGCTCTCTGAACCTGGCAGTTACACTTGCTGGTCCCACCAGCAGTGTCAGAGACCAGCAGCTAGTCAAGTTCCAGTTATGCCCACCAGCCAAGACAGAGGAAAAAAAATCAAAATGGTGAATTACCTTTGGTCAGTGTAAGCCTCTGTTAGCCAAGAGTGGGGTCAGTGAAAGAGAGGAGGTTTTGCATTCAGTGTTATGAAGTCCAAATTAACAGCCCTGTGCCACATCCCAGTGCTCACTAGCTCACTAGGTGTCCAGAAGCCTCGTTTAATTATCATTTCAGGTCTTGGTTTCCAGAGGGATTTAGGGAGACGTGTGTTTAGTCTGCCATCTTGACTCTGCCCCTTCAGGGTTGTATTATTTTACCATACTTATTCAGTCTATACATTGAGCAAATAATCTGAGGAGGTGGACTACATGAGGAATAATGCTGTACAGGACTTAAGAAAGGCTCATTGACAACCTGTAATATACAGATGATGCAATCTTGCTTCCAAAGGTGATGAGGGCTTGAAGCACTTATTGAAGAAGGAAAAGGAACTGTATCCTTCAGTGTGGATCACATTTCCACATAAAGAAACAAAAATTCACACAACTGGATCACTGAGCAATGCTGATTATAAAATAAAATGTTGAAATTGTGAAGAATTTAATTTTACTTGGAGCCATAATCAATGCCTTTGAAAGTATCAGTCAAGAAATCAAATAATGAGAAGGAAACATGGCACTCTAGGCATACCATTCCTCTGCAGCAAAGACTTGAAAAACTGAGTAAAACAGATCCAAAGGTCAATCGTGGAATCTTAAGCATTAAAGAAAGGGATAAAGAACTAGATCAAACACTGTACTGATGAAAAATAGAATGAGTATAGATATAGAGTGGAAATCTACTGCCAGCTAACATGGCACAGGGTCACCATCTTGGAACACAGCTAGCAACCCCAGACAAGTAGTACAGAAAGCAATTTCAAGAAGTTCCCAGCATGAGACAGAGCACATAGTAATCAGAGAAACATACTTTCCCACCACTCACCTTCTGGTGAGTTGTCAAAGAACCCCTGATCCTGCAGCCGCATCACCAGAGTCCACAGTGAAAGCCTCCTGCCCATGCTTGTCTGACACCTTATCACTACAAAGCTTTTTTTCCCCCTTCTTTTTTCCTTTTATTTCTAGCTCCTCCTTAGACCTATATGCTACCTCCCCAGGTTCCCACTGGACCCACCATGCTGCTGTCACTAGACAGCCACCAGCCCAGAGCCATACCAGGTCCACTATGTGCCCACCTGCCCACTCCCACTGCACTATTTTAATTAAGTTTGGCTTTTTATTCCTTTTACTTTTTCCTTCTCACAGAGCCCCAGATATCACCTCCCACTCCTTTATCACAAAACTCCCACTGTGCCACAACAGCTACTCCACCACTGGCCTACAATTACCCTGGGTCCACCTCCCCAAGTAACCTCCTTTCTCTTCCCACTGGCCCAAGGTTTGCCCCCCCATTTAATGTCCCTTATTTGGCCATGATTCCTTTTTCTTTTTTTTCTATTTTGCCTTGTCTTTCTCCCTCCAGCCTAGCCCAGTGTGCTACTTCCCCCCTTCCCACCAGATTCCAAGCACCCAAATTCAGTGGCACCCAAATTCAGTGGCCCCAAATTCAGACATTTTCCCAGTTTTCCTTTTTTCTCTGTTCCTTTTCTTTTCCTACCCCTAGCCCTGTATGCCTTCTCCCTCCCTTCTTGCACACCCCACCACACTGCTAGAGAGAGTCACCAACCTGCCACTACCCCAGGTTCTCTCAGTCACCACTATCCTACTCAAATGCATCGTCATTTTTTTAGCCTTTTTTCCACCCTTTTCTTTCTCCTTTCCATCTAGCCCTGTACACCACCTCTGACCATTAACACCAGTCATCACCACAAAATCATCAATAGGGCATCTCCAACAACCCACTGCTGCAGCAAGTGACCAAAATAAAAATGAGATAAACTTTTGGTAGAAAAAAAGACAATGAAACTATATAATATGGAATTCAAAAGACGAATATTTACTACTTGTCAAGAATTAGGTAAGATATCAAAGAAAATAAAGAAAACAGAAAAAACATTAACATCTTGAAAAACAGGTGAAAGTAAAGAAAACCATCAAAATCAAGGAAAACACACAGGAAGCCTTAGAAGAATTAAGAAAAATAATACAAAAACAAAATAAATAAATAAAAAGCAAGAAATCATGCCAAACAGCATTAGAGTTTCAAAAGATAACAAGTTTCAGAAATGGACAAATCAATAGAAGGCTTTAGGAGTAAACTTGAAACAATGAAAGACAAAAATCAGTGAAACTGAAACACATACATGGACGCAACTTTGAAGAAAAATTACAGAAAATGATAACAAAAAGCTAAGAATCATGTGGAACAAAATCAAGAGCAAAAATTTTCAAGCAATCAAAGTTTTAGAATAGGAGGAGGAAACGGAAAACACAGAGAATATTATCAAAGATTTACTAGCAGAAAACATCCTAAATATTATGAAAGATGAGAAGCTGACCATCCAAGAAACACAACTAATGTGATGTAGGACAGACCACAAAAGAAAGTCACCAAGTCATAATAGTCACACTTAACAAACCTAAGACCAGGAAAAAAATCTGAGAGTAGTCAGAGAAAAATGAAAAGCCACATACAAAGGGGAAACAATAAGAGCAAACTTATTACTCAACAAAAACTATGCAAGCAAGAAGACAGTGGGATGACATATATATATAAAACATTAAAGGAGGAGAAAAGCTGACAACCATGAATAATACTAAGACAGAGGTCCCTAGGCTGTGGAAAATTCCACTGCCTCAAGTAACTTTTTTGGTATATCATATAGATTTACGTTAAAATCCTAGTTCCTTTCCTTGACATGTTCCATAGCTTTACATTAAAATTCTGATTCTCCTTTTCTTAATAGCTGCCCAAAACTAAAGGAAATTGGTACAAACCAATTTAGTCACCAGGCTCAGATCCAGGTAACCTTTTAACCCACTAACTTCCTCATACACAGTCAATTTCCTACCTCTGAGTGTAATTTACCTGTCATTTTCTGAACATGTGAAGTTGTATGTAAACTCCACTGCACTTGCATAGTATGATTATGAATGCTGTTGATGTAATTTGTGTGAACTCCCTACTTACAGTCTCTTAAGAGTAATGTTCAACCATACCCATGCAAAGTAATCTTGGTGTCAGCAACCCTAACTGTTTCCCTTCCTTGCACAGCAAAATAAAGGCACATTTCTACTTCCCCACCTTGGTCTCTCATTTACTAGCTAAGTCAGGTTGAATAGAACCTGGGACTTCCACCCAGCAACAAGACATCCTGAAAACTCTCCCACAAATGATAGCAAAGTAGAACATTTCTAGAATTTCCAGATAAACAGAAATTAAGAGAATGTGTAAAATCAAACCAAATTTGCAAGACAATTAAAGGAATCTCACTGAGTGGAGAACAAACTTCAGACAATAATCAAAGTCTAGGACACAGGGCAGCATCAGACAAATATCAAATTAAGCTTAAGAAAAAAAAAAACAAGAAACAAACAAAACTCTCTCAATAATAAAACAAGGCTAAAAGGCTTAAAACATGGAAACAGAAGCATCTGTCTGTAAATGACAACATCAAAACAAGAAAAGAGGTAACAGATGGTATTGGTACAGAACTTTCAAATAGAGAGGAAGTTAAGGTGATATTAAAGAATAAAAGATTGGTTCAAACTTAAGAAGAGAAAATTAAATTTCAAAGTAGCCAAAATGAAAGGTAGCAAAGTTATTCCTCAAAATAACAAAGGAGCAAAATACAAGGACTCAGTAAGCAGAAAATCTATAGTGATGAAAGAAAATAAAATCCATAAACTAAAAGAACTAAGCAGAGAAAACTAGGAAGAAGAAAGACAACATCAGCACCACATACACACACACGTACACACAGCACCACAATATGACAGCAATGAACTCACATGTATCAATAATCACACTGAATGTAAATGACCTAAATGTACCTGTAAAGAGAAAGAGCTTGGCAAAAAGTAAAAACGAAAAGGATGACCCATCAATATGCTGTCTACAAAGGATATACTTTAGGTTCAAAGACATAAGTGTGTTAAAAATCAAAGAATGGAAATATATATCAAGCAAACTGTAACAAAAAAAATCACAGGAGTGGCAATACTAATCTCAGATAAAATAGACTTTAAGGAAACATCAGCTTGAAAACATTTTTTTAAATAACATTTAATAACGATTAAAGGGACAATCCACCAAGAAGGTATAACACTAATAAATATCAACACACCTAAAGACAAAACTCCAGAATGCATAAAACAAACTCTAACAGCACTGAAAAGAGAAGTAAACAGTCTCACAGTAATTGTAAGAGACTTCTGTCTTCTGGTAAAGGACAGATTATCTAGAAACTCAGCAAAGATAAAGAAGAATTAAAGGTTGAAATCAGCCAACTTCACATCATTGACACATATAGAACACTCAACCCAATAGCAGCAAAGTATAACTTCTTTTCTGAAGCATATGAAACATTCTTTGGAATGGACCATATTTTTAGCCAAAAACATCCCTTGATAGGTTCAAAACTTCAAAATAATGCTACAGTTCTCTCTGATCACTACACCATAAAAATCAACAACAAGAAGAACCATCAGAACTGAAAAATATCTTACTTAAAAACCACTGGGTAATAGAAGAAAGATGGAATAAAAAAAGAACATGGAATCAAATGAGAATGTAAAGTAATCACACTAAAGTCTTTGAGACACAGCAAAGGCTGCCTTCGAAGATCAATTTACAGCAATTAATGCACATGTCAAGAACAGGCCAAAATCAACATGTTAGCCCCATAACTTGAACAAAAAGATGAGAACAGCAAATGAAGCTCACTGGCACTGGAAGAGAGGAAATAATAAAGATTAGATCAGGAAAAAAAAAAAAAAACAGAATAGAAATGGATTATCAAGACAAAAAGGTAGTTTTTACAAAAGATCAGTAAAGCCAACAAACTACTGGCCAAACTGACAAAAGAAAAATAGCAGAGAAAGCAAGTAACCCAAATACAATATATGATGGGGGCCATTACAATAAACACAACTGAAATTAAAAGGATCATAACAGAAAACTATGAAAAACTGTGCTCCAATAAATTTGAAAACCTAGAGGAAATGAACAAACTGTTAGAAATACTATCCACCTAAACTAATACAAGCTAGAATAGAAAACATGAACAGATTCATAACAAGAGAAGAAACTGAAGAAGTAGTTTTAAAAAACTGGAAAGAAAAAAAAAAAAAAAAAAACCTCTGGCCCAGATGACTACCCTGGGGAGTTCTACAAGACCTTCAGAGAAGAGCTTGTCTACAAAATGTTCAGAAGAGCCAGTACTACTCAAATGATTTCAGAGCATAGAAAATGAAGGAATACTCCTGAATTCATTCTATGAAGTCAGCATAACCCTACTATCAAAGCATGCAGAGATTACGTTAAAAGATTATTTCAGACCTATAGCTTGTATGAATATACATGTAAAAATTCTTAACAAAAGTCTATCAAGTAAAAATAAGAATCATATCACAAAAATATATCTGTGATAAAGTGGGATTGATACCAGGTATGCAATGATGATTCAACATAATCCACCACATAAATAAAACAAAGGAATCACATGATAATCTCAATCTTCATAGAAGTGGCATTTGATAAGGTCCAACACCCATTCTCAAAACCCTGGCAGCATAGTGGCTAAGTGCTACAGCTGCTAACCACAAGGCTGGCAGTTCAAACACCAAGGACTTCTCAGAAACTCTATGGGGCAGTTCTACTCGATTCTACAGGGTCACTATGGTTGACATCAACTTCATGGAAGTGAGTTTTGGTTCTGAAATATCCATTCTTGATAAAAGTTGTCAATAAAATAGGAATAGAAGAGAAATTCCTCAATGTAATAAAGGATATCTATACAAAACAAAGAGCTAACATTATTCTCAGTTGACAAGAAAAAAGCAAGGATGCTCTTTTGTACCACTTCTATTTAACTTTCTGCTGGAAATCCTACAGAAATAAGCCAAGAAAAAGACATAAAGAGCATCCAAATGGGAAATGAAAAAGTAAAACTACTCCTATTCAAAGATGCTATGTCCTGTCTTAGTCCTCTAGTACTGCTCTAACAGAAATATCACAGTGGATGACTTTAACAAAGAGAAGTTTATTTTCTCACAGTCTAGTAGGTTAGAAGTGCAAATACTGGGCATCAGCTCCAGGGGTGACTTCTTCTGTAGCCTCTGGAAAAAGGTTCTCATCATTAGCAGTCTCTTGATCTGGGATCATCTCAGAGCAGGAGCCCCAGGTCCAAAGGATGTCCTTTGCTCTGAGCACTGATTTCTTGGTGGTATGAGTTCACCATATCTCTCTGCTTGCTTCTCTCAGCTATATCTCAAAAGACATTTGCTTAAGACACTATCTAATCTTATAGATCTCATCCATACAACTGCCAATAATTTACCTGATTACGTCACAGTGATAGGATTTACAACACATAGGGATATCACATCAGATGGCAAAATGGCAGACAATCATACAATACTGAAAATCATGACTTAGCCAAGTTGATGGGTATTTTGAGGGGGGATACAATTCCATTCATTACATTCCACCCTTTGACCCCCCAAATTCATATCTGTGCCACATGTAAAACACATTCACCACTATCATGTCATAATCAACTCAAAATCCAAAGAGTCTCCCTTATCTGTAAAATCTGAAATACAAATTATCTGCCTCTAAAGGTGCAGATAACCTGGAAGAACAGGTACAAACTAGACACTTCCATTACAAATGGGAGAGATTGGAGAGAAAGAAGAAATTAACAGGCTTGATTTTTCATCTTTCTTTTTGGGATACAGCCATAGCAGTGTTCAGAGGTCAATTTGTCTCTAGAAATTCACACATTTGTAAGGAAGAAAGGACCTGAACCAAAGAATTACCCCTACAGCTTGAACAAGTAAAAAAAGAGCAATAGAAGAACCCCTCAGAATACAGAAGAAAACAGGTCATAAAGATTAGAGTAAAACTAAATGAATTAGAGAATAGAAGAACAATTACATTTAAAGATATAAATAAACTGAAAATTAAAGAATGGTAAAACATATAACAAGCTAACAGTACACAAAGAAGAACAGGTATGGCAATATTAATATCAGATAAAATAGATTATAATACAGAATCCACCATCATAGACAAGGATCATCACTACTTTTTTTAAAATTTTTTATTTAATATAACTGAGTGAAAACGTACATTCCTGTATAAATTTACATACCCACCTATATGCAGCTTCCACTGCTCTCCCTGCCCGGTGACAGCACACTATTCCTCTCTGCTCCATACATGTCTCATTCTCCCAACAGTCTCTTTTTCCCCTCCTCTTCACCCACTCTCCTTCCTCCAGCCAGAGGTCAGCAGGAAGACATCCTTTATTGCTGAAAAGTTCAATACACAAGCAAGATTTAACAATATTAAATACTTATGCGTCCAGTACTAGAGCATCTAAATACATTGATAAAACACTGACTACATTGAAAAATGAGATAAATCACTCCACAATAATAGTTGGAGACTTCAACACTCCACTTTGAGTAATGGACAGATCATCCAGAAAAGAGCTCAGTAAAGACTCAGAAGATCTCATTGCAACAATTAATGAATTAGACCTCATCAACATATATAGAACTTTTGCTACATCAACAGTTAAGTACACCTTCTTCTCCAGTGCACACGGAACATTTTCCAGAACAAACCATGTGTTAAGACATAAAGCCAGCCAAGTGCCGTCGAGTCAGATCCGACATAAAGGATATCTCAAAAAAATCCAAACCACTGAATTATTGTAAAGTACCATACAGCCATAAAAGTCAAAATCAACAGCAGAAAAATAAACATAGATAGAGACTGGAATTCATGGAAACTGAACACCTTGCTCAAAAAGCCATGGGTTTTAGAATAAATCAAGTATGAAATAGAGAAATTTATGGAATCAAATGAGAATGAAAACACGTCCTACCAGAATTTAAGGGATACAGCCAAAGCAGTGCTCAAAGGTCAATTTGTCTCTATAAATTCACACATTTGAAGGAAGAAAGGATCCATACCAAAAAACTATCCCTACAACTTGAACAAGTAGAAAAAGAGCAACAGAGGAACCCCTCAGACTGCAGAAGGAAACAGATCATAAAGATTAGAGCAAAACTAAATGAATTAGAGAACAGAAGAACAATTAGAAAAACTGACAAAACCAAAGGCCAGTTTCTGGAAAAGATCAATAAAATTGACAAAACACTGGCTAAACTTTCAAAAGAAAAACAGGAGAGGAAACAACCCGAACAAGAAATGAGATGGTCAAAGTCACAACAGACTCAATTGAAATCAAAAGTATCATAACCCTTTTAAGTGATGGTCAAAGGAGATGGCAGACACTTCGCTAGAGAGGACATCCAAGTACCCAACAGACACATTAGGAAATGCTCACGATCATTAGCTATTAAAGAAATCCAAATCAAAACTACAGTGAGATACCATCTCACCCCAACAAGGTTGGCCATGATTCAAAAAACACAAAACAACAAATGCTGGATTTTAAACTAGGGTAAAAACAGTCTCTTTAACAAATGATGCTGGCAAAATTGGATAGCCATCTGCAAAAAATTGAAACAAGACCCATATCTCACTTCTTACACAAAAGCTAACTCAAATTGTATATAAGATTTAAATATGAAACCTAAAATGATAAAGACCATGCAAGAAAAAATAAATTCAACAATGGAAGTTTTAATACACTCCTAGACAGACTTCAAAATCTGACAAACTTCAAAATCAGACCAACAAAGAGATTGGAATGCTCCTACACTGCTGGTGGAATTGCATATTGGTACAACCTGTTTGGAAATCAATCTGGTGCTTCCTTAAAAAGCTGGAAATAGATACATCATTTGATCCAGTAATTCCACTGCTTGAAATTTATCCTAAAGAAACAAAGGCTGTCACACAAACAGACACATGAATAAGAATGTTTACTGCAGCCCAGTCCACAATAGCGAAAAGATGGAATCATCCCAGATGTCCATCAACAGATGAATGAATGAGTAAACAAACTATGGTACATATACTCAATGGAATGCTATGCTATCATAAAAAACAATGGTGATTTTATAAAACATCCCATAACATTGTTTCAGTTGGAAGATATTATGCTGAGTGAACTCAGTCAGTGGCAAATAGACAAACAGTTTATGAGACCCTGGTATAAGGGCTTAAAAATAGAACTATCTACTGAAGAAAAAAAAAATGCTTTGGTGGTTACAAGGATGGGGGGGTGGGGGTTTATCATAGATGAGATAGTTGATAGATGTTAGAAATTTATTCCTTTATTGTAATAAATAAATAAAACTATTTTTTTTAAAGTATCACAAAATACTAAAGAAGCCTGTACTCTAACAGATTTGAAAACGTCGAAGAAATGGACAAATTTCTAGATTCATGTCACCTGTCAAAATTAGCACAATGAGAAGCAGAACAACTGAATAAACCCATCACAAAGGAAGAGGTTGAAAAAGTTTTCAAGAAACTACCAACCAAAAAAAGTCAGATGGCCCAGATGGCTTCACTGAAGAATTCTACCAAGTACTTAGAGAAGGGTTAACTCCAATTCTGCTGAGACTGGTTCACAAGCTATAAAGGGATGGAATACTCCCAAATCCATTCAATGAAGCCAGCATAAACCAGATACCAAAGTCAGAGAAATATCTCACAAAAAAGAAAACTACAGACCAATATCACTCACAAACCTAGATGTGAAAGTCTTCAACAAAATCCTTGCCAACAGAATTCAACAACATATCAAAAAAATAATTCATCATGACGAAGTTGGATTCATTCCTGGGTTGCAAGTCTGGTTCAACATCAGAAAAACAATTAATAAATAACACAAAAGATAATAATCACCTGATTTTGTCAATTGATGCAGAAAAGGCATTCAACAAAGTCCTATATTAGTTCACGCTAAAAACTCTCAGCAAAATAGTAAGAGAAGGGAAATTCCTCAGTGCAGTAAGGGGCATCTATGCATGAGTCGGATCCGACTCAACAGCACTTGGCTGGCTGGCATGCAAAGACAACCACCTACATCATCCTGAATGAAGAGAGACCAAAAGAATTCCCCTTCAGAATGGGAACTAGACAAAGTTGACCACTCTCATCACTTCTATTCAGCATTGTACTAGAAGTTCTGGCCAGAGCAATTAGACAAGACAAAGAAATAAAGGGCATCTGCATCAGGAAATAAGAAGTAAAAATCTCCCTATTTGAAAATGATGTCATTGTATATGCAGAGAATCCTAAAGAATCCATAAGTAAACTATTCAAATAATAGACGAGTTCAGCAACATATGAGGATACAAGGTAAACATCAGTAAATCAGTAAGATTCCTTTATACCAACAAAGAGATCATTAAAGAAGAAATTACCAAATCAATACCATTTACTATAGCTCCCAAGAAGATAAAATACCTTGGAATAAATTTAAGTAGAGAAATCAGAGACCTATACAGAGATAACTACAAGACCTTACTGCAAGAAACTAAGAGGGATTTATATCAGTGGAGGAACCTACCCTGCTCATGGTTAGGAAGACTTAACATTATGAAAATGTCTATTTTACTCAAAGCGATATACATACATAATGCAATCCCAATAGAAATCCCAGTGACATTAAGGAGATGGAGAAAAAAATCACCAACTTTGTGTGGAAAAGGAGGAAACTCCAGATAAGCAAAGCACTTCTGAAGGTGAGGAACACAGTGGGAGGTCTCACACTACTGAACCTTAAAAACTGATGTACTGCTTCAGTAGTCAAAACAGCCTGGTGTTGGTACAAAAACAGACATATAGACCAATAGAACAGAGCTGAGTCCCCATAGACACCACCATCCTCCTACAAACTGTTGATATTTTAAGAAGCCCCTCAGATTTTAAACTAGGGTAAAAACAGTCTCTTTAACAAATGGTGCTGGCAAAATTGGATAGCCATCTGCAAAAAACTGAAACAAGACCTGTATCTCACATCTTACACAAAAACTAAGTCAAACTGTATAGAAGACCTAAATATGAAACCTAAGATGATAAAGATCATGCAAGAAAAACTAAAGTCAGTAATGGAAGTTTTAATACACTGCTAAACAGACTTCAAAAACTGACAAACAAAGCACAATCAACAGAACAGAAAATAGATAAATGGGAACTACTAAGAATCAAACATTTTTGCTCATCCAAAGACTATCAAAAGAATTTAAGGTCACCTACAGAATGGGAAAAATTACTTGGCAACTACATGTCAGACTGACATCTGATCTCCGTAATCTACAATGTTCTCAAAATATCAACAAGCAAAAGGTAAAGAACCCAATTAAGCAGTGGGCAAAGGAAATGGACAGTCACTTCACTAAAGAAGACATCCAGGCAGCCAAAAGGCACGTGGGGAAATGCTCATGATCATCAGCTATTAAAGATATCTAAATCAAAATTACAATGAGATAACATCTCATCCCAACAAGGTTAGCCATGATCAAAGGACACAAAACAACAAACACTGGAGAAGCTGTGGAGAAATTGGAACCCTCCTACACTACTGGTGGGATTGCAAAATGGTACAACCTCTTTGGAAATCAATCTGGCACTTCCTTAAAAAGCTGGAAATAGATATACCATTTGATCTAGTAATCCCACTACCTGGAACATATCCTACAGAATCAAGGACAGTCAGACAAACAGATAGATGCACATAAGTGCTTATTGTATATGCAGAGAATCCTAAAGAATCCATAAGTAAACTATTCAAATAATAGACAAGTTCAGCAACGTATAAGGATACAAGATAACTGTAAAAAGATGGAATCAACCCAGATGCCCAACAACTGATAAATAGATAAACAAACTATGGTACATATACTAAATGGAAGACTATGCACTGATAAAGAACAATGATGATTTTTGGAAGCATCTCATAAGCTGGTTTCAATTGGAATATATCATGTTGAGTGAAATTAGTGGCACAAGTACAAATATCACATAAGACCCCTACTATAAAGACTTAAAAACAGACTCGTGTAGAAAAGAAAAGACTCTCTGATGGCTCTGAGGGAGGGGAGGGAAGAAGAGAGATTGTTGTAGATTAGATAGCTGGTATAAATTTGGTTGGGTGAAAGCAATGACAACACACATTAGAAAGAATATCAACTTAACTGGACTTCAACATAAACTGAAAACTTTTCTAATCTTAATCCAATATATCAAAGATAGAGTAGCAGGAGTACGGGTCCCCTCTCAGGGGACATGGAAGTCAGCAGGCATAACTAGCATATGGGTAAGAGAGTCTTCTACACCCCATATTGGTGAGTGGTGTCTGGGGACTTAAAAGCTAGGAAGCTGCCATCTGAGGTACACCAAACAGTCTCAACTCAGCTGGAAAAGATGATCTTCAAGGACAGCTAAGACATGAAGGAAAAAGAGCTGAGAAGACAGGAGGGCCCATGTGAATTAGTGAGTGTATCAACATGTGATCCGAAGAACCATATGACGCCTGGCCACCACCAAAGTCAGTTGTGATGGGGCACACAATGTCAAGTCCCAGTGGCAACGTGAGATAAAGAAGGGTGCAACTCAAGAACTCCACTAAAATACCACAATTTATTGTCCAAAAGCCTAGGGGTTCCCCTGGGAGCATGGCCTGTAGACTTGTTGCTTCCCCCAGCCAGAAAACTCTACTGAAGTCAACTCTTCAGACAGGAATGGATTGAACTCAGGGACACAATATACCCACATGTTGTGTACACTTCATGGTTGTATGCATCTGTAGGATGCTGTCCTACTGACCTCTTACTAGAAGGGAGAGGAGAGTGTGGAAAGGTGGTGATAGGAGATTGTTAAGAAGATATGACATGTATAGCACAGAAAGGAGGAGTGTTCTGTCCCTGGGCAAGGAGAACAGAAGGAGCTGCAGATAGGTGGGCATACAAATTTAATTTGTATTGCATACTTTCAATCAATTACAATTGAAAAAAAAAAAAGTAATACTCTTTTCTCCTATATAATTTACATAATGGCCCTATCCTCCATGCTCTAGGTATTGGACACAGTCTCTGGATTCTGAGTGGAAGCCCCTCAACTCTGGGCTTTGCTTCCACTTCCCAGGCCCAGTGTGACAGAAACTTTGCTCCCTGGGCTTTGAGTGCACAGTTCTCCTAGTCCATCTGAATGCTGACTTCCCCCTTAGAAATACCAGAAGTCATGGCTGCACCCTTTGAAGCCCTAGTGGTCCTGGCCATACCTTTTGAGACTAGGGCAGTTCAGCTTCCTGTGTTCCTTGTCTCTTCAGCTTCTGCTTCCTGATTCCTTAGCCTCTTGCCCCCTCAAACCTCATGAGTACATCTGCCCTGCTCTAACACATGTTCCAAGGCTCTGTATCTCCAAGAATTGCCTGGAGAAACCCTACTCCAGCAGTAAATGTCAGCTGGGAGGCACTCTGCACTTTTGCTTTGTGGATCAGCAAGCCTAGCTCTCTGACTCCGTGGGTCAGCTCCAGTATTGTCTGACTCTAGTCTCCTAGTCCTGCTGCTGCTGGTTTTCTGCTGCTACTGCTTCTCTGTTGCTACTAGGTCTCTGCTGCTACTAGTCCTCTATCCATTCAGTTTTAAAACTGCTTCTATATTTTCGACATCCATTAGAACAACACCCGAATCCTAGTACCAAATTTTGTCTTAATCATCTAGTACTGTTCTAACAGAAATACAACAAGTGGATGGCTCTAACAAACAGAAACTTTTTCTCTCCCAGTCAACTGGAAGCCCAAATCCAGAACACCAGGTCCAGGGAAAGGTTCTCTTCTCTTTGTCAACTCTGGAGGAAGATACTTGTCATCCGCCTTTCCCTGCATAAATTCTGTGCATAGGGATCTTGTGTCCAAAGGATGCACTTTGCTCTCAGTGCTGCTTTTTGGTAGCATGAGGGCCCCATGTGTCTAAAAAGGATTCACTTAAAACACTGTCTAATCCTATAGATTTCATCAATATAACTGCCATAAATTCACCTCATTATATCATAGTGATAGGATTTACAACACATAGAGAAATCACATCAGATGACAAAATGGTAGATCATCATACAATACAGGGAGTCATGACCTAGTCAATTTGACAGATATTTTGGGAGGGACACAGTCCAATCCAAGACAAGCAGTTAGTGAAAATCACTAACTAGTAGTAGTCAAGTGTTAGCCTCAGTGAAGGGAAAGACAGCACACAATACTAGGGAAATCAACACATATCCAACAAGGCAAAATCATAGAAGTTTCATAGACATAGCCAAAAGTCTTGAGGTGCTGAGTTACTGGGACTGAGGGCTGGAGGTTGTGGTATTGTAGGACATGTAGGTCAATTGGCATAACGTAGTTCATAAAGAATATATTCTGTGTCTAACTTTGGTTAGTATCATCTAGGACTTTAAAAGCTTGCAATCAGCCATATAAAACACATCTATCAGTCCTACCCCACCTGGAGCAGGCAAACCAAAGACAAAAGGAAAATACCAGTCCAAAGGACTAACAAACCTCATGAATCACAGCGTGATCTCAGAGGTACTAGATGGTGTTCAAGTATCACTACCAACTAGTCTGACAGGGATAGCAAGAGGATATTCTGGACAGAGAGAAAAATGTAGAAACAAGTTCAAATTCACATCAAATAGCAGATTTACTGGGCTGTCAGAGACTGGAAGAATACCTGAGACTATGGCCTCCAGACTCTTTCTAACTCAGGACTGAAACCAACACTCCCTAAGCCTACATTTACATCAAAGATTAGACCAAAAAAAACAAAAACAAAAAAAACCCACAAACAAACTAAACTTACCATTGTATCAGTTTCAACTCACAATGACTCTGTAGGAGAAGTAGAACTACTATGTAGGACTTTCAAGGAATGGCTGGTGGATTAGAACTGCCCCAGTTTGTTTGTCACACAAGCTCTTAAGCTGTGAATCACCAAGACTTCATCATTAGACAGGTCTATAAAACAGTAACACATATGAGAAACATGCTTCTTAGTTCAATCAAGTATAGCAGACCAAACTGGCAACTTCTGTCCAAAAGCAAAGACAAGACGGCAGAAAGGAACAGAAAACTTGGATTAATGGATATGAGGAACATAGAGTATAAAAGGAAAAAAAAGGGAAGTGCTGACACAATAAGAGAATTGAAACCAAAGTTTACAAAAACAATTTGTATATAAATTTTTAAATGAGTAGCTAATATGTGTCATAAAGTTTTGCTTACATCACAATAAAATTTTTAAAAAGTTAAATGATGTATTTCATTGGGTAAATTTGCTGTAAAATATGGCTTTAAAGTTTTTAGAAGAAAAGACGTGACTTGGAGGACTAATGTGTGCCTGACCCAAACCACTCATGAGCATTAGGTAAAAGCTGGACAATGAATAAAGAAGAGGGAAGAACTGATGCATTTGAATTATTGTGTTGAATGAGAATATTGGCTATCCCATGGACTGCCAGAAGAAAGAATAAATATGTTCTGAAAAGAGTATAGCCAGAATGCTCCTTGGAAGCCACAGTTCATCTCACTTTGCACATGGTACCAGAAGGGACAAATTCCCTGGGAAGGACACCAAGCTGATTTAAGTAGCCAGCCAAGTGCTGTCGAGTCGGATCCGACTCGTGGTGACCCCAGGGGAGGATGAGTAAAAAAGAAGAATTCTCTGTGACTTTCAGACATTTCCTTAACTTCACTGAATCTCAGTTTCTTAATTTAGGAATCGGTGATAAATAAAAAGTACCTCAAAGATTCTTACAAGAATTACATAAAATCACGTATTTATGTAGCTGAAGTACAATAGGAGGTCTTCATAGATTGAATAGTGTTGCAAAAAATATGTGTCAACTTGACTATCCCCGATTACCAGTATTGTGTGATTGTCCACTATTTTGTCATCTGATGTAATTTTCTTATATGTTGTAAATCATGCATCTATAACATTATTGAGGCAGGAACAAAGTCAAGTATATCAATAAGGGAGGACTCAATCTGGAAAATAGGATTTTGTCTTAAATCAATCTCTTTTAAGATACAAGAGACAGAAATAAGCAAAGAGAGGGTCTTCCTACCACAAAAAAGGCAGAGCTGGGGACAGAATATGTCTTTTTGACCCAGGTCTCTTACACTGAGAAACCCTTAAACAATGCAAAGATTGATGAAAAGGAATTTTCTTCAGAGCTCACAGAGAAAGCCTTCCCCTGGAGCTGGTGCCATTAATTTGGACTTCTAGGCTCCTAGGTGGTAAGACAGTAAATTTTTGTTTATTAAACCATCTACCTGTGGTATTTCTGTTACAGCAGCACTAGGTAACTAAGACAGAGCTAAATAAATGCTAATTCTCTAGATTTTTTGCTATCTCTCTCTTTCTGGGGAATGTGTCACACTAGCTGCTCAGAGCTAATAAACGCTTTTCATCAGTGAGGTGCAAAAAGAGGAGAGAAGATAATAATGATGTAGTAAGGTATACTGATGTAGGAATATTCCTCAAAATCAAGTTAACATGGTAAAAAATTGATATAGAAATATGGCTAATGTGGAGTCTGTGACCTCTCTAACAATGAAGAACCAGAAAAATAACCGAACAGATTATATAGAATATTCTAGGAGTCCTGAATATCAGGGGAAAAGCTGAGAGACTGGACTGATGACAAGGAGGGGAGAGCAGATCCAGAAGCAACTACTTTGTCCGGAATTAAATCCTCATCCTGCGGAAGAACTTGCTGCAGAAAGTCCAGTACGGCCACACATGGCAGCGAGAAGCCAAGGAGCAGCAGCACGGCAAGCAAAGAGTGTCTTTCTCAGCAGGGAAGATGAGCTTTGGATGACTACACCTACAGAACCGCACAGGACTTCCCTCTAAGTGTCACGAGCAGATTCAAGTCTCTCCAATGCACTAATTTCTCCCCTTTCTTCGACACTTTCCCCTCACTTTTTTGTTCTGCCCCAGGTGCTAAACTCCGACCCATTTATCTGGGCTGGAAGTGAAGCACCTTACAAGCATGACTTGAGTTATTTTCCCATATTTGGAGAGGGAAACAATGAAGGGGAAGGACAAAAAGGTCTGCTAGCAATACTCCCACCTTTATCAGCACACTCACAGCTCTGACCACCCAGTGACAGGGCTCTGGAATTTCTAGAGCTACAATATTCAAACTAGCTCAAATGACCAGCCCAAATGGGCACTCAAAAACTATGTATGTATAGCTTTGTATACATACATAGATGTACGTATAGGTGTGTGTATTTATATATAATTATGTGTATAAATAAACATAAATGTACATGTATAAATGTATGTATGTATTCATATATATATATATATGAAGTCTGACAAGTTCACAAACTCATCCTAGAAAAGTGCTATGTACCTCATTGCTGAATATCACTATGGTCTCCTTGGAAGTATACCCCTTGGGAAGCCATGCACCAACAGTAGAGCCTAGTCCGCCTTTCAAGGCAATTTTGAAACTCTTTTTTAGAATGGCCATCAGAGCTGTCATTGTATTACTCTTGATATTCTGAATTCATAAAAATGTCTCCTTTCAATATTTCCTTTATCTTTGGGTAAAGAAAAAAGTCACTGGGGGCCAGATCAGATGAGTAGAGAAGGTTTTCCAATGCTGTTTACTGGCTAAAAACTTCCTCACAGACAACTAGACACAAACTTGCCATGGTGCCACCATGCAAAATGGCCATTCCAGAAAGAGTTCCAGAATTGCTTTGGAGGGTGGACTGGGCACTGTCCACCAAGGAAAATACTACAAAGATGACCATAGTGTTATTCAGCAATGAGGTATGTAGCATTTAGGACAATAAAGTTCACGGAATTAATCGTCAGATCTTGTGTATGTATACACACTGTTGTCAAGTCAATTCTAACTCATAGAGACCCTGTAGTCCGAACAAAGCTGTCCCACAGAGTTTTCAAGGAGCACCTGGCAAATTTGAACTGCCCACCTTTTGGTTAGCAGTGATAACACTTAACAATTACACCACCAGGATACACACACACACGTGAAAACACAGTAACAACCATAAATAAATTACAACAATTTTCAGATGGCTCAGGTATAACATTCAGATTTTAGTTAATTAAAGAACCAAAACAACATGACTTCAGAAAACTCTCAAAGCAAAGAATGAAAACATTTACCTGACAGAAAACTTACTGCAATTATTGAATGTGGAATACAGGAGAGTAACATATAGTTAGAGCTCTTCAAGACATCAAGAAGGAGATTAGGCAAAGTGCAGTAGATCATAATGAAAAATTAAACAGGCTGCAAGAAATAATTGAGCAACAATCTGAAATTTAGTAGATTAACAATAAAGTTACGGAATTAGACAATTTAATAGAAAGTCAAAGGAGCAGCATTTAAGCAATGGAATGAAGAATTAGTGAGGCTGAAGATAAAGCAATAGACACCAGAATATATGAGGAAAAAATCAGACAAATAATTTAAAAAAATAAAGAATCCCTGAGAGTTACATGAGACTCTACTAAGAAGAATAATTTATGAATGATTAGACTACCATAACAAGGGAAAATAACAGACAATACAGAAAGAATTGTTGAAGATATCTTGATAAAAAAAACTTCCCTGATTTGAAATATGAGATGTCTATCCAAGATGCTCAGCAAACTCCACATAAGGTTATCCCAAAGGAGTGATACCAAGATATATTATAAACAGATTTACCAAAACTAAAGACATTAGGAGGGACTTTTAAAGGCAGCTAGACTTAAGCAAAAACTAATGTACAAGCGAAAGCCAAGTGTTGTTGAGCCAACTCATGTACAAAAGAGAGTCAATAAGACTGAGCTTGGATTACTCAGTAGAAACCATTCTGGAAAGAAAAAAATGAAATGATATACATAAAGCCTTGAAGAAAAACACCTACCAACTAAGAATTATGTATCTTGCAAAACTGTTTCTCAGATACGATCATGAAATAAAAATAAACAGAAGTTAAACAGAAGATAAACAGAAGTTTAGATAATTTGCAAAAACCAAACAAAAATTGCAAGAAACACTGAAGAAAAGTAAAAAACACTGGATATATACTTGAGAATACAATGCAGGACAGAGCATCTAGACATCAATATGGATAGAGAATCCACAAAAATAAAAATAAATCAAAGCTAAAACACTAAAAATAGAGAAACAGAAATTTCAGTATGTAAATAACAACAGCATTCTACCAAAGAAAAGGACAAACTAATGTATTCACAGATCTTTCATATGTAGAGGAAATTAAAGTGATACAAAGAAATTAAAGACCAATTTAAATTTAGAACATTACAGTTAAATATTCAGATAACTACAAAAGAAATTAACAATTGTACACACACACAAAAGAAACAAAATAAAAGTCTCAGGAAATACAAAACCAACAATGAAAAGGATGAAAAGAAAACTTGCAAAGAAAAACAACTCAACACAAAAATTAAGTGGAACAAAGAAGCTGTTAACAGCACTCACAAAAAGTCACCAAAATGATAGCACTAAACTCATACCTATTAATAACTATATTGAATGTCACTGGGTTAATGCACCAGTAAAGAGAAAAAGACAAGCAGAATGGATTAAAAAAGAAAAATGGTCTATATGCCGCCTAAAGGAGGCATCCTTTAGACTTAAAGGCACAAACTGAACTTCAAAGGATGGAAAATATACATCAACCTAACAACACTCAAAAAAGAGCAGAAGTGGCAATGTTAATTATAGATAAAGTAGCCCTTAAAGTAAAATCCACCATAGCAGACAACAGTCACTATATACTACTTAAAGGGCCAATACATCAGGAAGGCATAACCATACTACATATTTATGAACCCAACGGCTGAACTTCTAAATACATCAAACTCTAACAGTATTGAAAACTGAGATAGACATCTCCACAGTAATAGTAGAAAATTTCAACACAACTTTTGGTGATGGACACACTATTCAGAAAGAAGCTCAGTAAAGACAGCCAAGCCAAGTGCCGTCGAGTCGGATCCGACTCATGGCGACCCTGACAGGGAAGATCTAAATGCCACAATCAACCAACTTGACCTCATAGACATGTACAGAACTTTCCACCCAGCAACATACAATTATACCTTCTTTTCCAATGCACATGGAACATTATCCAGAATAGACCACACATTAGGACATAAAACAAGCCTTTGCAAAATGCAAAGCGCAGAAATATTGCAAAGTACCTTCTCAGACCATATAGACATAGAAGTTGAAATCAACAGAAGAAAAAGCAAGAGTAAAAAATCAAACACTTGGAAATGGAACATCTTGTTCAAAAATGACTGAATTACAGAATAAATCAAAATAGAATAAAGAAATTCATAGAATCAAGTGAGAATAAAAATACATTCTAGCTGAACCTATAGGGCACCGCAAAAGCATTACTCAGAGGATAATTTATCTCAATAAACACACACATTCAAAACAGAAGAAAGGGTTCAAATCAAAGAATTAGTGATACAACTCTGTCAAGTAGATAGAGAGCAACAAAAGAACCCCTCAAGTACCAGAGGAAAACAGAAAATAACAATTAGAGCAGAACTAAATGAATTAGAGAATAGGAATAAAATTAACAAGACTAAAAGATGCATTTTGAATAGATCAACAAAATTAATAAACAATTGTTTATAAACTGTCAAAAGAAAAACAAGACAGAAAGCAGATAATTGAATAAGAAATGAGATGGGTGATATCACAGCAGACCCAAATGAAATTAAAAGAATCATAACCGAATACTAATAAATTTGAAAACCTAGAAGAAATCAACAAATTTCTGGAAACATGCTACTTACCAAGCAGAACAACTTAATAAACCCATCACAAAAGAAGAGATTTAACAAGTAATTTAAAAATTCAAACCAAAAAAAGGCCTGGCCCAGATGGCTTCACTGGAGAACTCTACCAAACTTTTAGAAAAAAACTAACACCACTCTTGCTAAATGTATTTCACAGCATAGAAGACGGAATACTCCCAAATGGCTTTTATGGTGCCCTGATACCCTAACTGGGTAAAGATAGCACAAAAAAGGAAAATTACAGACCAATACCTCCATGGACTCAGATGCAAAAATTCTCAACAAAATTCTAGCCAATAGAACTCAAAAACATACAATAAAAATAATAATAAATCACCATGTTCAAGTAGGATTCACACCAGGGAAGCAGGGATGGTTCAACATTAGAAAAACAATTAATGTAATCAATCACACACATAAAAGATAAGAATCACTTGCTTTTATCAATAGATGCAGAAAAGGCACATGACAAAGTCTAATACCCTTTCATATTAAAAACCCTGAGCAAAATAGAAATAGAAGGGAAATTTCTCAACATAATAAGGTGCATCTGTGCAAAGACAACAGCTAACATCATCCTAAATGGAGAATCTGAAAGCATTCACCTTGAGAACAGGAACCACACAGGGATGCCCATTGTTGCCACTTTTACTAAACATCGTGTACAAGATTCTAGCTAGAGCAATCAGGCAAGATCAAGAAACAATAGGCACCCAAATAGGTAAGGATTAAGTAAAAGTATCTCTATTTGCAGAAGAAATGATCATATATACAAAAAACCATAAAGAATCCACACCAAACAAAGAGGACAAAACAACTACTGGAACTAATAGAATTCACTAAAGGGTCAGGACATAAGATAAGCACACATAAATCATTTGGATTATTTTACAGCAACAGAGAGACCATCAAAGAGTAAATCAGAAAATCAATATCATTTACAATAGCCCCCCAAAAGATAAAATATTTAGGAACTAATCTAACGAGAGATATAAAAGACCTATAGAAAGAAAATTACAAGACTCTCTGCTACAAGAAACAAAAAAAAGATTTACTGTCATGTATTGAACTGTGTCTCCCCAAAAATCTGTGTAGCAATTTGGCTGGGCCATCATTCCCAGTATTTTGTGATTTTCTTGTGGTGTAGTGGGTTAAGTGCTACCACTGCTAACCACAAGGTCGGCAGTTCAAATCCAACAGGCATTCCTTGAATACTCTGGGGGGTCAGTTGTACTCTGGCCTCTAGGGTCACCATGAGTCGGATCCGACTCGACGGCACTTGGCTGGTTGGCTATGGTTTATACCTAGCCTCTGCTTATGGCTAATAGACAGGATGATTGTGGTAAAATAGGATTAGGGTGGGACTGTAACTCCATTAGTAAGGTCACCTCCCTGATCCTACTGTAAAGGGAGTTCCCTGGATAACAGCTTTTATCCTACAAGTGGTTAAAGGAAAGGGAAGCAGAGAGTTGAGAACCTCATACCATCAAGAAAGCAGCACCAGGATGAGACACCTGGTGCTGCTTTCTTGATGGTATGAGGTTCTCAACTGGAGCAGAGAGGAATAGTGTGCTGTCACCAGGCGGGGAGAACAGTGGAAGCTGCATATAGGTGGGCATGCAAATGTATGTGGGAATGTACATTTTCACTCAGTCATAATAAAGTAAATAAATAAATAAAAAGAAAGCAGCACCAGGAGAAAACTGCATCCTTCAGACCTGAGATTCTTGCTCCAAGGTGCTACCTGAACAAAGATTGATGTGTCACAAGGACTTTCTTCGAGAGCCGGCAAGAGCATTCCCCTGGAGCTGACATCCTGAGTTTGGACTTGTAGCCTATTGGACTACATAAGAATAAATTCTCTTGTTAAAGCCATTCACTTTCTAGTATTTCTGTTACAGCAGTACCAGATGACTAAAGCACCTACATAAGTGGAGAAAACTACCTTGTTCGTGGATAGAAAAACTTACTATTGTGAAAATGACTTCTGTACCTAAAGTGATCTATAGATACAACAAAACCCCAACACAAATTCCAATCTATGTCTCATTTTTTAATGAGACATAGATATACATCACCAGCTGCATGTGGAAAGGGAAGAAGCCCCAGATAAGGAAAGCATTATCAATAAAAGGACAAAGTGGGAGGCCTCATATTCTACCTTACTTTGGATACTATTACACTCCCGCAGTACTCAAAGCATCCTGGTACTTGTACAAAAACAGATACATAGACCAAAGGAATAGAACTGAGAAACCAGATATAACATCACCCGCCTATCAGAAGCTGACACTTGATAAATGTGGGAGAGTATCTTCAGCAAATGATGTTGGCAAAACTGTATATTCATCTGCAAAGCACGAAACAAGACTCATATCTCACACCATGCACAAAAACTAACCGAAAAGGGATCAGAGACTTAAATATAAAATCCAGCACATTAAAGATCGCGTAAGAAAAAATATGGACAACACTGGGAGACCTAAGGCACGGCATAAACAGACTACAAAATATTATTGACAATGCATGAATACCAGGAAAGAAAATAGATAACCATAAACTACTAAAAATCAAACTAACATGCTCATCCAAAGACTTTGCCAAAAGAGTAAAGCAACTACCTACAGAATGAGACAAAACACTGGCAACCACGAATGTCATTGATGTCTAGTCTCCATTATCTACAAAACACTGCAAAATCTCAACAAGGAAAAGACAAATAATTCAATTTAAAATGGGCAAAGAATATTGTCTTAGTCACCTGGTGCTGCTCTAATAGAAAATACCACGAGTGGAAGATTTCATGAAGAGAGGCTTTATTGACACAGTCCGGTAAGCCACAAATCCATTTATAAATTGTAAGTCCATTCAGTATGAGAAATCATCACAGTCTGGTAGGCTGAGTCCAAATCCAATGACAGCATCTCAGCACAGGAATCTCGAGTCCAAAGGACGAGCTGTGCTCTCAGTGCTTCTCTCTTGGTGGTATGAGTTTCCCAGCTTCCTTGCATCACTTCTCTCCCTTACATTCCACAAGCTTGTAGCTTGAGTCCGGCCTCACCAACACAACTGTTGCCCTTTCTCTATCATCAGTTATCACAGAGGCAGGATTCTCAACACATGGGAGGAAGGACACCGTATTGGGACTCATAGAAGAATCAAATCAACATATACATTTTTGAAGGGACACAATTCAATCCATGACAAATATGAACAATTATTTCATAAAAAAACACATCCAAGAAGCTAACAGATACATGAGGAAATTCTCGCAATTATTAGCCATTAGAGAAACCCAAATTAAACCTGCAATGACATACCATCATCCAAACAAATGTGGCGTTAATCCAAAACACATAAAACAATGAATGTTGGAGAGATTGTGAAGGAACTGGTACTTTTTCACACTGCTGTTGGAAATGTAAAATGGTACAACCACTTTGGAAATTAATTTGGTGCTCTCTTTAAAAGTTAGAAATAGAAATACTATAAGATCCAGCAATCCTACTTCTTGGGATATATCCTAGAGAAATAATAGCTGTCACATGAAAAGACACATGCACATCAATGCTTATTACAGCACTGTCCACAATAACAAAATTATGGACTCAAACTAGGTGACCACCAATATGTGAATGGGTAAACAAGCTATGGAAAAATTCACACACAGTAGAGTACTTTGCAGTGATAAAGAACAATGATGATCTCGGGAAACATCTGATAACATGGAGTCATTTGGAAGACATGCTGAGTAAAGTTAGTCACAAAAGGACAAATATTGTATGAGATAACTATTATGGTAACTTAAGGAAAGCTTTAAACACAGAAGGACACTATCTTTGGTGGTTACAGGAGAGAGGAGAGAGTAAGGAATATTCATAGATTAGACGTAGATAAGAATTGGATTAAGTGAGGGAAGTGACAGCACACGGTAGAAGAGAGTTTAACACTGTTGGACTACACTAAAAGCTGTGAAGTTTCCTAAACAGAAACCATAATTTCAGAGGTCTGAATAGCTGGGACAGGGTTTCAGGGATCATGGTTTCAGTGGACATCTAGGTCAACTAGCACAACTAACCTTTTATATGAAACTGTTTTCCATCCTCTTATAGTGAGTGCTCTCTGGGGTCTTAAAAACTAACAAGCTGTCATTTAAGGAAGATCAATTTGTCCCAATCCACCTGGAGCAGAGAAAAATGAAGAACATCCAAGGTGTGATAAAAATATGAACCCAGAAGACAGAAGAGGCCATATCATCAGAAGGCTGCATCAGCACAAGACCAGAAGAAGTAGATGGTGTCTGGCCACAATCAATACCCTGACAGAGAACACAATCTACAGTCCCTGATATAGTGGGAGAAAAATCATGGTGCAGATCATGAACTCTATTAAAATACCAGACTCGATGATCCAACATTCTGTAGGGTCACCTCAGGACATGGATCCTAGACTTGCTGCTGGCCTAGAGCTGAAACCAGTACCAAAGCCAACTCTTCAGACAAAGGTTTAACTAGATTATAAAACACAGAGTGATGCTGGTGAAGTGCATCCTTCTTGACTTAGATATATACAGAAGGCTGTGAGAGCAGCTCCTGTCCAGAGGCAAGATGGGAAAGTAGAGATAGAGAAGCAAGGGATCAGGAGCTGGTTGAATGAATACTTGAAGTGCAGGGTGGAAAGGAGGAGTGAGCTGTTTACAGAGTGGAGAGAGCAGCAAGGGTTGCATAGAGCTGTCTGTGCAGGGTTTAATATGACAAATTGATTTGAATTGTTAACTTTTCCTTAAATCACAATAATATATTTTTTAAACAAAACAAATGAATATAAAACAATTACAAGACAGAATCAGAACCCCTGTCATTATTTAATCTTAACCTAGTTCAATCTATGTCCAAACCTAGTTCAATGCATCTGTCTACCTAGCTGAAGACTAAACTCACTTCTGTGAAGTTGATTCCAACTGGTAGTGATCCCATGGATTTCACAAGACTATAAACCTCTAAGTAAGTAGATTAGTATGTCTCTCTTATGAGGAGTGACAGGTGATTTTGATTAATTTCACCACTGTGCTACCCAGGCTTTTACATTGGAGAATAGGATCATAGATGTCACCACATGAATAAGCACTCCTTTCCCATTTCCCAGATCAATATAGCTTTAAGGAAGTCAGCTTCCTGACTGCCATCAGTATTTTCAATATGATGTAACTTCCTAGAATTAAAGAACTCCACTGTAATGGTTCAGATTGTGTGTCAGCTTGGCTGGGCCATGATTGTCAGTGTTCTGACAGTGATAAAATGTTGTGATCCCCTTCCCTTTTGGTATTTGATATGTGACCGCCCCCATGATGGAATATGCTGTGAGTAACCAATCAACTGGCACTTCCTTGAGCATGGAGACTGAATCAAATACAAGTGAACATTCTGGCAAGGCTCCAAAACTTTTTCCTAGTGTTGAATTCTGCAGCTAGCTTATGTTTGTCTGGTCTCTGGTTCTTGGGACTTGACCTAGCAGCTCACCTGATTTCTAGCCTGCCAACCCTGGAATTCATTGAGCTTTACAGCCTATGAACAAGAGCCCTGCTCTCTGACCTGAGGATCTTTGGTCTACCTGCTCCTCCGGCTATGAGAATCAGTCAAAGCTTCTATGCTGACCCACAGACTTGGGATACTGTAACCTCTACAGATGTATGAGCCATTCCACTGATATAAATCTCTCTATACATATATATTTATGTGGCTTACTGGTTTTACTTCTCTAGACAACCTAGCCTAAGACATTTGACACCAAGTGTGGTTATAGAGAAACAAAGTTGTAAGGATGAATTTTCTAAATTGGTTCTCAAATCCAGTTAGTCTTGAAGATGTTGATTCTCTACTTCCAGTAGTAAAAATGGCACTGCTAATAAAGGGAATGAGGTGGAAACAAAAATATCAAAATATTACCACCGATAGGTCAGGTATTGATGAAAGGTGAGGCCCAGAGTAATTGCATGCATGTTGCCCTTCTACAGTTTTTCCATCATTAGAAGTAAAAGGAACCTGGTTTGTTGGTCCTACATTCATTAGACAAACTGGTGAAAGAAAAAGATGCACTCAGGGCTTCAAAGTTCAAATGCCCCTTAAACAACCTCAAAATTTCCACTTGTATATTGAAAGAAAATTTTATTTCTTGTAATAAAAGAGCTGACATTGCCAAGAACCAAACAGAGTTTTACTGTAAGAGTGGCTGAATTATTCATTTGACTCTTGGGCCCCACAAGAGGCCCATTCATCTGCTGATTGGCATCTAGTTTGTTTCCCACTTTTTGCTACTGTGATGTTGCAACGAACATGAGAGTACATATGTCAACAATGAATCAGTTGTTAAAAAAGAAAAAAAAAACAGAAACAACAATATCCATTTGTTTTCTCCACTGACAGTCATCCATCTTTTTTTTAATTGTACTTTAGATGACGTTTTACAGGACAAACTAGTTTCTCATTAAACAGTTAGTATATATATTGTTTTATGACATTGGTTAACAGTCCCACAAGAGGTCCATTCATCTGCTGATTGACATCTAGTTTGTTTCCCACTTTTTGCTACTGTGATGTTGCAATGAACATGAGAGTACATACGTCTCCTCATGTAACAGCTCTTTCTTCTTCAGGATGCATTATTACTAGGAGTGGCACTGAAGGATCATACAGCATTTTCTATCTCTAGTTTTTTTAAGGATGTGCCATATTGCTTTCCAAAATGGTTGTATCATTTTTCATTTCTGTCAGCAGTGTCTGAGAGTTCTAATCTCACCAAAGGCTCTCCAATATTTATTATTTCCTGTTTTAGTGATTTGTGCCAGTAATGGTGGGGTGAGATGGTATCTCATTGTAGTTTTGATTTGCATTTCTCTAATGGTTAGAAGAATGTTGAGTGTATCATGGACCACCAAAGGGACAAATAGTTCTGTTCTGGAAGAAATACAACCAAAGTGCTCCTTGGAAGCAAAGATAGTAAGGCTGTGTCTTACATACTTTGAACAGATTGTAAGGAAGGATTGGTCCCTGGAGAAGGCATCATGTTTGGTAGGCTGGAGAGTCAGCAAAAAAGAGGAAGACACTAGGTAACATGAGCTGACAACAATGGGCTTAAGCATAAAAACAATTGTGGACATGGTACAAGACCGGACAGCATTTCATTCTATTGTGCGTAGGGTTGATACAGGTCAGAACTGACTCAACAGCACCTAGCAACAACAGTAACGATGGTTAGTAATTGTGAGCATCTCCTTATGCATCTGTTGGCCACATGAATGTCTTCATTAGTGAAGTGTCCATTTCTTTTGCCCATTTTTTAATTGGATTGCTTGTCTTTTTATTGTAAACATGTTGGATTTTAGAGATTAGGACTTCGATTTACAATAGACGAATTTGTTTCTCCCTTCTTTAGGTTGTCTTTATACTCTTCTGGTGAAGTCTTTTGATGACCATAAGTGTTCAATGTTTAGAAGTGACCAATTTCATAGCTTATTTTCTGGAGTTTGCATGTTGTTGGTAATAGTTTGTGCCCTGTCAATGTCATGTATTAGGGCTTCTAGCATTGACCCTATTTTTTTCTTCTATGAACTTTATAGGTTTGGGATTTATATTTAGGCCTTTGATCCACTTCGAATCCACTTTTGTATGTGGTTTGAGGTCTGAGTCCTGTTTAATGTTTTTGCAGAGGGACATCTAATTTTGCCAGCACCATTTGCAAAAAGTACTGTCTTTTCCACATTTGATGGCCTTTGGGACCTTGTTGAAGATCAGATGACCTCAGGAGAATGAATTTATATCTGGGTTCTCTATTCTGTTCCACTGGTCAATGTGTCTGTCATTGTATCAGCACCAGGCTGTTTTGATTACTGTTGTTTTCTAGTATGTTCTGAGTCAGGTAGTGTAAGTCCTCCTACTTCATTCTTCTTCCTCAACAATGCTTTACTTATCTGGGGCTTCTTCCCTTCAATATAAAGTTAATAATACATCCTTCCAAATCTTCAAAGAATGGTGTTGGTATTTGGATTTGGAATTGAATAATATTTGTCAATTGCTCTGGGTAGAATTTTTATTTTCACAATGTTGGTGTCTTGGTCATCTAGTTCTCCTTTAACAGAAATACCACAGATAATTTTAAAATGATAAATTTTATTCTGTCCCAGTCCAGCAGACTACAAGTCCAAAGTCAGGGCATCAGCTCTAAGGCAAGTCTTTCTTTGTTAGCTCTGGGAGGAAGGTCCTTGCCATCAGTCTTCCTCTGGACTGGGAGCTTCTGAGGCACAGGGACCCAAGTCCTTCCCAGAGGACATAGTCTGCTCCAGACACTGCTTCTAGGTGTTGTGTGGTCCCTAGATCTCTCTGCTAGCTTCTTTCTCTTATAAGAGATTTTCTCAAGGCACATTACAATGTTACACACTGAGAACTGCCCCACCAACACAACTGCCTCGCAACCACCTTCATTAACATCAGACAGGAAGAATTTACAACGTACAGGAACATCACACAATACCAAGAGTCATAAACCAGCCAAATTGCCACACACATTTTTGAGGGGACACAAGTCAAGTCATGAGATTCCACCATTTAACTCCCCCCAAAATCATATTCTTGCAATATGCAAAACATTCATAGCAAAAGTCTTAAGTCCAAGTCCAAAACCAAGAAATTCTTCAACTGCGAAATCTAGAACACAAGCTATCTGCTCCCAAAATACAATGGCAGGACAGGCAGGTACAAACTAGAAATATCCGTTACAAATAGGAGAAATTTCAGGGAAGGAAGGCGTAATAGGCACCAAGCAAATTAACAAAACATATTACATTAACCCTCAAGGCATTGAAATTAATACCCCGTTCTCTAAAACCTTTTGCACAATAGCCCTGTCCTCCGTACTCCAGGATTGGGCACTCTTTCTGGATTCTGAATGGAATTCCTTTGGCCTGGGGATACACCTTTGTTTTCCAGACCCACTAGGACAGCAACGCCATTTTCCTAACCCATCTGAACAGCAATTCTAGCCTTACAAACACCAGGGTCTGCAGCTCTACCCTTTGACACCTTGAGGTCATGGCTATATCTTTTGAGACTGATGCAGCTCAGTTTCCTGTGGTCCTTTGTCTCTTTAGCTTATGCTCCCTGTGACCTCATAGCCTGGACCTCACACGGACATCTGCCCTGATGAATGTTCGCTAAGAATGCTTCAAGCAGAAGACAAAATGAGAATCTACAAAGATGTGAAATTATTGAAAGCTGAGGGAAAAATACCTATGTTAGAAACAAGGACAACAAACAGTCACAAAATCTAATAAATGGTCTAGCAAGTGTGGCAATGACAGACTTTCATATTTTCATCAGAAACCTCAAATAAACAGACATTAGAAAACATGCGCAATATGAACCTTTCCAAAACCAGCAATTATGAGAAAAACATTCAATAAGCAACCCATATTCTTGAGCAAATCTATACCAATAAGAAACTTTTTATACACGGAGACCTGGAAAATGCACATACATACAGGAAAATGTTTCCATTAGGAAATAGGAAACTCTGACAAAACAATAAATGTTGGAGAAGTTGTGGAGAGACGGCAGGACTTCTATACTGTTGGTGCAAATATAAAATTGTACAACCACTTTGGAAATCTGTTTGGTGCTTTCTTAAAAAGCTACAAATGGAAATATCAGATGATCCAGCAATCTCACTTGTTGGAATATATATTAGAGAAATAAAAGCTGTCACATGAATAGATACATGCACCAAATCAACCAAAACCAAACCCACTGCCACCAAGTCATATCCAACTCATAGAGACCCTATGTCAGAGTAGAACTGGCCCATAGAGTTTCCAAGAAGTGCTTGGTAGATTTGAACTGCCAACCGTTTGTTTAGCAGACGTAGTACCTAACCCACTATGCTACCAGGGTTTCCAGATACATGCACATCAGTGATTATTACAGCACTGTCCACAATAGCAAAAAGATGAAATCAATGTAGGTGCCCATCAATAGATGAATGGATAAACAAACTATGGTATACTCATATGATGAAATACTGTGCAGTGATAAAGAACAATGATGATCTTGGGAAACATCTCATAACATAGAGGAATCTGGACCATATTACGCTGAGTGGAATCAGTCAGTTTGAAGAGGAAAAAATATTGCATGAGACCACTGTTATAAGGGCTCAAGAAAAGGTTTAAACACAGAAGAAAACAGTCATTGATGGTTACAAGAGTCAAGGGGGAAAGAAAGGGGTATTTATTGATTGGATAGTAGAAAGGAATTGGATTAGGTGAAGGGAGGGACAGCACTCTAGAAGGATGGTAAGTGTAACTGTACTAAACCAAAAGCTATGAGATTTCCTAACTAAAACCCAACACTTCACAGGACAAAGTACCTGGGGCAGTTGTCTGGGGACCATGGTTTCAGGTGATGGCTAGGTCGATTGGACTAACCAATTTTTTTTTAAGAAAATGTTCTTCTGCATTCCACTTTGGTGAGTGGCTTTTGAAGTTTAAAAGCTAGCAAGCGGCCATTTAAGTAGCTTCAATTCATCTGTACCCACCTGAAGCAGAGGAGAATGAAAAACATCAAAGACACCAGCAAAATGAACCCAAGAGACAGAAAGGGCCATATATTCCACAGATTACATCAGCATGAGACCAGAAGAACTAGATTATGCCCAGCCACCACAAATTACTGCCCTGACAGGAAATGCAGTACAGAACCCCCAACATAGTGGGATTGAAATGGATGAGCAGAACTCAAACTCTATTAAAAATTCCAGACTTGATGGTCTGACAGACTGGGGGGCTCCTAGATTCTCTGTTAGATCGTAGCTGAAATCATTTCCATAGTCAACTCTTCAAACAAAGATTGGATTACACAATAAGACATAAAATAATACCGGTGAAAAGTATACTTCTTTGCATAAGTATACACATTAGGCTAACTCGGTAGCTCCTGTCCAGAAGCAAGATAAGAATTCAGAGGGAGACAGGAACTGGTTGAAAGGACCCAGGAAATATAGAGTGGAAAGAGGAGTGTTCTGTCACAGGGTGGGAGGAACAGTTAAATAGCTGTGTGTGTGCCAGTTTTTGACAAATTGACTTGGATTGTAAACTTTCACTTCGAGCACTATACTTTGTAACAAGAAACAGGATAGGGTGCATAAAAAAAAGCTTCAGTAAGAGGTTTAAATTGGCCAATTTTTAGCCAGTTCATTCAGATAAAAAGTCGTGAGCCATGTTCACCATGCTACCTACCATAAAAGAGAACAAAGTCTGTAACTGGATAAATTCTTGAGAGAATAAAGCTGAAAATGTGAGAATAAGTTGAAACAGCTTTTAGATAAGGACACAACACAATATACTTGACTGTAGTCAGTGAATTCAGACAGTGGGAAAAAGAGTCAGCCAGAACTTTTAAGTATATTCAGGACAGACAGAGATGTTCTTGTCAACCACAACAGGAAAATTGCAGGAAATTTAACTCTGGGCCAGAAAACATTAGATACACAGGAGAAAAAAGAAGACAGCTGCCACTGAGTGGACTCTGATTCATGGTAACCCATGTGTTCTAGAGTACAACTGTGTTCAGTAACTGATTTTTTGGAAATAGACCTTTCTTCATTTCTCCAATAGCTGCCCAACGTTAGCTGTACCACCAAGAGAAGTGGACACAAAAGCACAGAAAAAGTGAAAAGTGATGAACAAAGATGAAGCTGTCGGCAGGCATTACTTTTCCTATTAAGAGTTGCTCCACAGAAAGACTAGTTTAGAAGTTTCAATCAAGAGATTCAAGAAAGTCTCAAAAACGAACTCCTCCAAGTCAGTTGGCCAATGTTTAGAGATCTATATTTGATATAGAAAGACCAGAGTTATCAGAACTAGGATGCAGGTTATACAATGTCCTTAACTTCTGTTTCACCTTCACCCTCCTACACATGACAACCACACCTGTAGTGCATTGTTAGCTTCACTGTCAGCTTCTCTGATGTGGATAAACCAAGACCCAAGTTCATTGCCATATGGTCTATTTCTATTTATAAAAACCCTATAGGGCAAAGCAGAGCTGCTCTTTGGATTTTGCAAGGTTGTGAATATAGACTGTCACATCTTTCTTCCTTGGAGTGACTGGTAGATTCAAACCAATCAACCTTTAGTTAGCAGGCAAGGATTTGCCTCCAGGGATCGTCTGGTGTTGTGGGTTTCTATTAACCTCCTACCACATTCCTGAATCTGGGTCCTTGGACTGTTACCTACTGTTCACTTAATTATGTTCTCTACCCTTAAGCTCATTAGACTAGATCCGTATTTCAACCCGTATGTCAAGACTAGATCGGTACTTCAATCTGTTCTATCTATTTATGTTAAATACTAAAAACACAGTTTTGCTTTCCAAGAATTTGCTTTCTTCAAGGCTAAAACTCTGTATCTTGATCTACATCCCTCCCACATAAAACTTGAATTGTTTCATACAACCGTTTTATACACCAGCTATAGAGTTTTATGTAATTTTAACATAAAAGTACAAAGTTGTTCTATCACTCACTGTGTACAAGGATAATTTCCTTTCTGATTTCTACAGAAATATATACTATTTATTTACAAAATACAAAAAGATTTAATTTTTTATCTAATGGTACAAAGATTTAGGACTATGTTCTAAAAACTACACTTAAAAATTGATATTCCTAGAAGATGTACCACCACTAACATGTGACTTGTGTATTCTAACGAAATTTCTAGGGTAATATAGACTGCAAACTGAGAAGAACCTTCTTGCCTAGAAAAGAGGCAAATGATTAGTTTTTCATGATTTACTCCAGTATTTAGAGAATTGGAATATTTTTAAAAACTTTTTTATTGTGGTTAAATAAAACTTTGCAATCCAGGTTGATTTGCTGTATAAAATCTCAAGTATGCCTCTTTATCTGCTCTTCTCACCCTCTGACAGCCCACTCTTCTTTTTCACTCTTTACTTCCAGTATCAACTCAACCAACACTTGTCCTTACCTCTCCACTCTCTCCTCTGCCTTTTAAAAAGACACCAGTAGGATGTACTAGTATACATATATATATAAAACCATAAAGTACACACACCACATGTATCACCCTGTGTCGCCAAGTCCTTATTTTTAAAGAATAAAATTTATGTCATTGCTAAAAGGCATTTCATTCCTGGTCTCTGAGTCAAACCTGACTCAACAGCAGCTAACAACAGGACACGATAAAATTTAAGTTTCCTTAGCTACTTAACTTTTAATTTTTTTTGTCTAATTTGTCACATTAAAACTCACCTTTTGTGATAGATGTATATTGTTGTTGTCAGATTCCATCTAGTTGATTCATACAGTAACTCTATGTGCAGTATAACAAAACACTGCCCAGTCTTGTGCCATCTTCACAATCTTTGCTAAGCTTGAGCTTATTGCTGCAGCCATTCTGTCAGTCCATCTCATTGAGGGTCTTCCTCTTTTCTCTGCCTCTCTACCTTACCAAGCATGATGTCATTTTCTAGAAACTCGTCCCTCCTGAAAACGTGTCCAAAGTATGTAAAACAAACTTTCACGATTCTCACTTCTAAGGAGCATTCTGGCCATACTTCTTCCCAGACAGAATTGTTTGTTCTTTTGGCAGTCTAGAGTATATTCTTCTCCAACATCGCAATTCAAAGGCATCATTTCTTCAGTCTTCCTTGTTTATTGTTTAGCTTTCGCATGAGTATGAGGTGACTGAAATATCATGGCTTGGATCTGGGACAACTTAATCATCAAAGTGACACCTTTGCTTTTTAACAGTTTGAAAAGGTCTTTTGTTACAGATTTGCTTAATAAAGTACATCATTTGATTTCTTCACTGGTATTACTCTGGGCATTGATTGTGGATTGAAAGTAAAATAAAATCCTTGACAACTGCTGATCATTTACTCATTTATCATGATGTTGCTTATTGGTCCAGTTGTGAGGACTTTTGTTTATGTTTTGTTGTAATCCATACCAAAAGCTATAGTCCGTGATCTTCACCACCAAGTACTTCAAGTCCTCTTCACTTTCAGCAAGCAAGACTGTGTTATCTGCAATTTCAGATTGATGAGTCTTTCTCCAATCTTGATGCCTTGTTCTTTTTATATAGTACAGCTTCTCAGATTTTTTTGCTCAGTATACATTCTGAATAATCATGGTGAAAACACTGATACACAACTTTCCTGATTTTTAACTACAAATGTTCCCTTTTTCTTTTCAAATGACTGCCTCTTAGTTTATGTACAGGTTTCTTACGAGCATTATTAAGTGTTCTGGAATTCCCATTCTTTGCAATGTTGTCCATGATTTGCTATGATCTACATAGTTGAATATCTCGTTTAGAAAATAAAATACAAAAAAAAAAATCTTTCTAGTATCCTCTGCTTTCAGTGAGGATCCATCTGACATTGAAACACTGTCTCCACATTCACATCCTCTCCCAAATCCAGCTTGGTTCTGGTAGTTTTCTGTTGAAATCTGCTGCAAACATTTTGAGTTACCTTCAGCAAAACGTTTTTTGTATGATACTATTCAAGAATTCTTGGATTCTGTCAGATCACCTTTCTTTGCAATGAGCACAAGTATAGATCTTTTCCAGCTGATTGTCCAGGTAGCTAGCTATATTCCAACTTTATTGGCTTACAGATTTCACCTGTTTACAGAAATATCTGAGCTGGTGTTAGGTCAGTTCCTGAACCTTTGTTTTTCATCAGTGGCTTCAGTGTAGCTTAGGATCCTTTCTTCAATACCATTAGTTTTTATCATGTGTTACCTCTTGAGATGCTTGAACATTAACCATTTCTTTTTGGTACAGTGACTGTATTTTTTCCATCTTTTCATGCTCTCTATACCATTCAATAATTTTGTGATAGAATCTTTCAGCATTGCAGTTTGAGGCTTGAATTTATTCTTCAGTTCTTTCAGCTGGAGAAATGCTGCAAGTATTTTTTCTCTTTTGGTTTTCTAACTTTAGGTCATTGCACGTTTCCTTATAATACTTCACTGTTGTCTTCTCAAGCTGTCCTTTGAAACTTTCTGTTTAGCTCTTTACCTCACCATTTCTTCCTTTCACTTTAGCAGTGCTATTTTCAAGAACAAGTTTCAGAAGCTCTTCTGACTTTTGTTTTGGTCTTATCTTTTTTTTAATGACCTTTCCTGTCTTTGTGTATGACATTCTTGATGTTATCCCACAACTCATGTGTCTTGAGTTGTTAGGGTCCAGTGCATTAAATATTTTCTTGAGATGGCTTCTAAATTCAAATAGAATGCACTCAAGGCTGTACTTTGGCTCTCGTGACCTTATTTTAATTTCACTGTGAAGTTGCATATGAACAACTGATGCTCTGCTCCACAGTTGGTCCCTAGACTTGTTTTGACCGATAATACTGAGTTTCTCCTTAGTCTATTTCCACAGATGTAGTCAATTTGATTCCTATATTTTCCATTCAGTAAAGTCTAGATGTGTATCCACCACTGACATTGTTGAAAAAATTTTTTTTGATGAATGAGTCATTGATCTTGCAAAATCCTATCATGCAATCTCAGGCACCATTTCGATGAGCAAAACTGTACTTTCCAAATATCTGTCCTTTTCTTTGTTTCTGACTTTCACAGTCCAATCACCAATAGTTATCAATGTATTTTGATTGCATTTTCATCAGTTTCAGACTACAGAATTAGATAAAAACAATCAACTTCCTTCTCTTTGGTATTACCACTGGTGAGTAAATTTGAGTAATGATTGTATTCACTGGTCTTTCTTGTAAGATTATGAATATTAACCCATCACTGACGGCGTATTTCAGGATACATCTTGAAATGTTCTTTTTTTCCTCGTTTTTTTAAATTGTGATTAAATGAAAACATACAATCCAAATCGGCTTTGCCTTCCCACCTATCTGCAGCACCCTCTGCTCTTCTCACCTCATGATAGCACATTCCTAATTTTCCCTCTGTTTATCTAGTATCCTCTTAACAAGTACCTGTGGACCCCTCTCCACTCTTTTTTTTCTCTTCTGGAAAAAGGTCTATAGGACAGCTTCTGTAAATACATAGAACCAACCGTAAAGTATGCACACCAAATGGTCACACTGTGTCCCCAAGTCCAGTCCATTCTTGTCTGAAGAGTTGATTCATTACTGGTTTCCAGTCAAGGACAGAAGGAGCTCTAAGGGCCATTGTCATGGGTTGAATTGTGTCCCCCCAAAATATGTGTAGCCATGTGTCTGGGCCATGATTCCCTGTATCTTGTGACTGTCCTCCATTTTGTGGTTTTCCTATGCTGTATGTTAAAGGATTAAGGTGGGGCTATAAATCGCTTCATAGGATCACCTCCCTGCTCCACTGTAAACGGAATTTCCCTGGAGCATGGCTTGCCCCACTCTTAATCCTTTCAAACTTCAAGAGATAATAGGAAAGAGAAGCAAGCGGAGATTTGGGAACCTCATACCATCAAGCAAGTAGCACCAGGAGAAGAGCGCATCCTTAAGACTTGGGGTTCCTTTGCCAAGATGCTCCCTGGAAAAAGACTGATGCAATGCCAGACTTTCCTCCAGAGCTGACAAGGGGAAAAGCCTTTGTCTGGAGTGGAAATCCTGAATATGGACTTGCAGCCTACCAGACTGTGTAAGAATAAACCTTCCTTTGTTAAAGCCATCTACTCTGTGGTATTTCTGTTAGAGCAGCCCTAGGTAACTAAAACAGCCATGTTCCTGGGGGTCCTCCAGGCTGTTGTACCACTAATTCAGGTCTTTTAGTAGAGTTATTGGGCTGCCTACCTCTTTTTCTCGCATTGCCTCAGGACCCTGCAGTGTCCTTCATCACTACTGTCTTTGGTGGCAGCTGGGCATGATCTGGTTCTTTTGGTTTAATGTTCACACAGTCTCCTGTTCATATGGGTGTTTCTGTCTCCTGGGCTCATTTTTCCTATCTGTGTTGGTGGTGATCATCTGTTCCAGATGAGTTGGAACCATTTGGCATACCTCCGACGACAGCTTGCTAGCTTTAAGACCCCCAAAGCCACTCGCCAATATGGAATGCGGAAGACACTCTTAACAAAAGACTGATTATTGCAACTAGCCTCAATGTCCCATGAATACATAGTCCCCAGACCCCTGTCCCTGTTACTCTATCCTTTGAAATATTGGATTGAGTTTAGAAAACCTTTCAGTTTAGGGTGAAGTTTGATTAAGTCGAACTACATTCTAGTGTGTGCTGTCACTGCTTTCAGCTAGTCAAATTTCTATCAAGTATCTAATCTATGCCAAACCCTCTACTTCCCTTCCCACCCTCGTAGCCATTCAAGAATCTTTTCTTATGTGCATAACTCTATTTTTAAGTCCATATAGCAGGGATCTCACACAATATTTTTCTTTTTGCTGCTGACTGATTTCACTCAGCATAATGTGTTCCAGTTGAAAACAGGTTATGAGATGATAATTCTTGAAACCATAGTTGTTCTTTATCATTGCACAGTGATCCATTGAGTACACATACCATGGTTTATTTGTTCATTCATCTGTTGATAGGTGTCTAGGTCAAGTCTACCTTCTGACTACTATGAACAGTGCTGCAATAAACATTCATGTGCATGTGTCTGTTTGTATGACCATCTTAATTTTGGTAGGATATATATCGAGCAGTGGGATCACTGGATCAAATGGTATTTCTATTTCTATATTTTTAAGGAAGTGTTCAAATTGCTTTCCAGAGAGTTTGTACCATTTTACGATCCCTCCAGCAGTGCAGAGGAGTTCAAATCTCTCTGCAGCCTCTCCAGCATTTGTTCTTTTCTGTTTTTTGAATTAAGCCAGACTTGTTGGGGTAAGATGGTATCTCATTGTAATTTTGATTTGAATTTCTCTAATAGCTAATATTGCAAGCATTTCCTCGTATGTCTTTTGGCTGCCTGGATGTCTTCTTTGGTGAAGTGTGTGCCCATCTCTTTTGTCCATTTCTTATTTGGGTTATTTACTTTTTTCTTGTTGGTACCTTGTAGATTACAGAAATGAGGAATCAGTTAAACACATAGTTGAGAAGTATTTTTTCCCATTCTGTAGGTAGCCTTTTAACTCTCTAGATAAAGTCTTTGATTCTTAGTAGTTCCCACTTATTTTTCTTCTGTTATTTGTGCTTGCTTACCAGATTTTGAAGACTATCTATGTTGTGTATTAAAACTTCCATTGTTGATCCTATTTTTTCTTGCCTGATCTTTATCATTTTAGGTTTGATATTTAGCTCTTTGATCCATTTTGAGTCAGTTTTTGTGTCAGGTGTGAGATATGGGTCTTGTTCCAGTTTTTTGCAGATGGATATCCAGTTTTGCCAACACCATTAGTTAAAGAGATTGTTTTTACCTGTGTTAACAACCTTTGGAGTTTGGTAAAATATGAGCTGTTTGCAAACAGATGGCGATATTTCTGGGGTCTCATTTCTGTTCCTTTAGTCTATGTGTCTTTTTTTTTTTTTTGTACCAGAACCAGGCTGTTTTGACTACTGTGGTAGTGTAATAAGTTTTAAGTTCAGATAGTGTGAGACTTCCCACTGTGTTCCTCTTTTTCAGCAGTGCCTTACGTACCCAGGGTTTCTTCCCTTCCAAAACAAGGTTGATGATTTGTTTCTCCACCTCATTAAAAAATGACAACAGAATTTGCATTGAAATTACATTGTACATGTAGATCGCTTTGAGTAAAATAGACTTTTTCACAGTGTTAAGTCTTTCTATCCATGAGCAGGATAGGTTTCTCCACTTATGTAAGTCTCCTTTGGTTTCTTTCAGTAAAGTCCTGTAATTCTCTCCACATAGGTCTCTTGTTTCTCTGGTTAGATTTATTCTTAGGTGTTTTATCTTCTTGGGGGCTATAGTAAACGGTATTGATTTCATGATTTCCTCTTTGAGGTTCTCTTTGTTAGTGTAAAGGAATCGTATCAATTTACTTATGTTTATCCTATGTGCTGATACTCTGCTGAAGTCTTCTATTAGTTCCAGTAGTTTACTAATGGATTCTTTAGCTCTGTGTATATATGATCATATTGTCTGCTAATAGGGAGATTTTTTACTTCATCTTTGCTCATGTGGATGCCTTTTATTTCTTTGTCTTGTCTAATTGCTCTGGCTGGAAAGTCTAGAACAATGTTGAATAGAGTGCTGACAGTGGGTATCCTTGTTTATTTTCTATTCTCAGGGAGAATTCTTTCAGTTTCTCTTCATTCAGGATGATGCAAGAAGTTGACTTTGCATAGATGCCCTTTTTTGACCTGAGGAATTTCCCCTCTATTCCTATTTTGCTGAGAGTTCTTAGCATGAATGAATGTTGGACTTTTCCAAATACATTTTCTGCATCAATTGACAAAATCAGGTGATTCTTATCCCTTGTGTAACTTATATGTGGTTGATCATATTATTTTTCTGATGTTGAATCAGCCTTGTATCCCAGGTGTGAATCCGTCTTGGTCATGATGAGTTATTTTTTTTGATACATTGTTAAATTGCACTGGCTGGGATTTTGTTGAACATTTTTGTATCTAGGTTTATGAATGATATTGGTCTGTAATTTTTTTTTATTGTGGGATCTTTCCTTGGCTTCGGCATCAGGATTATTTTGGCTTCATAGGATGAATTTGGGAGTATTTTGTCCATTTCTATGCTGTGAAATAGCCTCAGTAGTATTGGAATTAGCTCGTCTCTGAAAGTTTGGTGGAGTTCTCTGATGAAGCCATTGGATCCAGGACTTCTTTTGTTTAGGAGTTTTTTGTTTTGGGGATTTTTTTTTTGCTACTTTTTCAATCTCTTCTTTTGTGACGGGCTTATTAAGTTGTTCTGCTTTTCCTTGTGATAATTTTGGTAGATAATGTGAATCTAGAAATTTGTCCATTTCCTCTAGGTTTTCTCATCTGTTAGTGCACAGTTGTTCATAGTATTCTGTTATGATATTTTAACTTTGGTTGGGTCTGTTGGCCATCTCCTGTCTTGTTTCTTGTTTGGCTTATTTGTTTCCTTTCCTGTTTTTCTTTTGTAAGTTTAGCTAGTGGTTTACCGGTTTTAATGGTCTATTCAAAGAACCAGTTTTTGGTTTTGTTAATTTTTTCAATTGTTCTATTCTATAATTCATGCAGTTCTGCTCTAATCTATATTCTATTTTCTTCTTGTGCCTGAGGGGTCCCTTTGTTGCTGTCTTTCTATTTGTTCAAGTAGTAGGGTTAATTTGGTTTGAGTCCTTTCTTGATTAAGGATGTGTACATTTATGTAGACAAATTGTCCTCTGAGCATTGCTTTTGCTGTATCCCATAGATTCTCATTTGATTCTATGAATTTCTTTATTATTTCTTTCATTTCCTCTGTAACTCACAGATTTTTGTGCAAGATTTTGCTCAGTTTCCATGAGTTTGAATTTCGACCTATGTTTTTTCTGCTACTGATTTCAACTTTTATGGCTTTATGGTCTGAGAAGATGCTTTGCAATAACTGAATGGTTTGGATTTTGTTGTGGCTTGCTTTATGTCCTAATACATGGTCTATTCTGGAGAATGTTCCATGTGTGTTGGAAGAGAAGGCGTCCAAGCCAGCCAAGTGCTGTCGAGTCGGATCCGACTCATGGCGACTTACCTGTTATTGGGTAAAAAGTCCCGTATATGTCGAAGAGGTCTAGTTGGTTGATTTCTGCAACAAGATATTCTGTATCTTTACTGAGCTTTTTCCTAGATAATCTATCCATTACTGGAAGCGGACTGTTGAAGTTTCTCACTATTATTCTGGAGTGATCTATCTCATTTTTCAATGTTGTCAGCCTTTGTTCAATATATTTAGATGCTCTGGTATTAGATGCATAAATATTCAATATTTTAAAATCCTGCCTATGTATTGAAACTTTCAGTAATAAGTCATCACCACCTTGTCCTCAGCAGTGGACCTTATGTTAAAATATATTTTATCTGAGATTAGTATTGTCACTCCTGCTCTTTTTTGTGTGCTGTTAGCTTGGTAGATATTTTTCCATCCTTTGATTTTCAGTTTGTTCATATCTACTAGTCTGTTTCTCGTAAGCAACATACAGATGGATTCTGTCTATTGATTCAGGCTGTCATTCTCTGGCTCTTTATTGGAGCATTTCATCCATTTACATTCAATGTAATCATTAATAGGTATGTGTTTACTGCTGTCATTTTGACTCATTTATTTTTATGCTGTTGATGTTTTCTTTGTTTCTCTTAATATTCGTTCTTGGTTTTTTTTCTTTATGGGGTCACTTTTCATCTTTTTAAGTGTTTGTTTTGTGTTCATTGAGACTCCTGTATTATGTTTCTTGTTTTGATATGTCACCATGTTAGTTTGCTGTGCAGCTACCCTTTTAATCCCCCATAATGTTCTACATTTGAATAGTGTTTAACTTCTGTATGTTGTCTTAATTTCCTCTCCGTTTGAAAGGTTTATAACTACTGCAATGTATCTTACTTTATGTTGTGGTGATGTCATAGTTTTCATGTTGTGATCACTGGTTCCTTTCTTTCAATATTTTAGCTTTAAATGAGCTTTGTGGCTTCACTCGCTGAATAGAATCCCAGCTGTTGTATCCCTCATTGCATCCTTAAGTATACATTTGCTATTTTTGTTTTTCTAAACAAAGAGCTTCTTTCAGTATTTTTTGTAGTTTTGGATTTGTTTTTACAAAGTCTCTAAGCTTCTGTTTATCTATGAATTCTTAATTTCACCTTCATATTTGAGAGACAAGTTTACAGGATATGTTAATTCTTCATTAGAAATTTTTGTCCTTCAAGGCTTTAAATGTGTCATCCCACTGCTTTCTTGCCACCATCATTTCTCCTGAGAAATCAGATGAAAGCCTACACGGCTTTCCTTTGTTTGCTAGCTTTGTTTTAATCTCACTGCTTTTAAGAGCTTTTCTTCACGTTTCATTTTATTAAGCTTGATTACACTATGTCTTGGTGTCTTTCTTTTGGTGTCTGGTATTTGTGGTGTTTGATAAGTATCCTGGATATCTATATTCTCTTTTTCATAATTTCAGGGAAATTTTCTGTCAGCAACTCTTCAGCATTTCTCTCTGTATTTTCGGCTATCCCTTCCTGCTTGGGAACGCTAGTTATTCATAGATTATTCCCCTTGATAGAGAAGCAAGTGTGTCTTAAGACCTCTTCATTTTTCTTACCTCTTTCCTCTGAATTCTCTTATAAATGCTGGTGTCAGCTGCCCTATCTTCAAGCTCACTAACTCTGCCTTCCAACTTGTCAATCCTGCTCTTTTGGCTCCACAATGAATTGTCTAAATCTGTAAGTGTATTATTGATCCTATGGATTGCAGATCACTGATGCTCCAGCAGTTCATACAGCATACTTAAGTTTTCATCTTGTTCTGTTGCATTTTGTTTAAATTCTAGGAGGGCTGTATACATAATTCTTTTATATTCTACCTCCAATAATTTCAGAAAGGCTTCTCCATCTGGGAAGTTTTTTTGATTCTTTACTTTGGGAGTTTTCCAGAGCCATGGTGGTCTGATTCTTTAAATAGTGAGATATTGATTGTTGTGTTCATGGTGTCAAGAAGCACTTCAATTTCTCTAGAGTTAAACCAACAGGAGCAGTGAATTGTTCTAAGAGGGGAATATGGACACTACTTGATCCGGTTGCCAGTCAGTCACTTCATCATTCTGTGGTGACTGCTCCCAGTGAGTGTCTCAGGGATGGCAGCCCCACATCCCGGTTGCTAAAAGTGGTGATTCTCCATCATCACATCAGTTGAGCCTATCATGTACCTTGGGGAGGTGAGGAGAACGAGATGCCACCACACTTGGTTGCGCTGGACATCTGCACTCTTTTGATGCGTTTATCCTAAAAACTACTTTTTTTGCTGAGAGGGACACCATCCAGCAGGCACCAAGAGCATCTGGAGCATCAGGATTTGCCGGCCATACCTCCTGTCTGGCAGAGATGGCACCCTACTTATCGAGTCTCTGGAGGGCTATCAGTAGATGCTGTGATGTGGCTCAGTGAAGGGTGGCTGAAGTGCCACCAACCCACTTAGCTCCCTGTCACCACTGTGTTCTCCAGCTGGTCTTATTCTTAATGGTGCCTTACTGCTGAGATAAGCACTGTCCAGCAGGTGCAGAGAGCAGGCAAGCCCTCAGAAAATTCAGGCCCTGACTCTGGCTGACAATGATGGCACCTCATAGGCTGTCCCCAGACATCATGATGTGGACCACAGAAGGGAGGGGTTAGGGAACTGCTGCCCTCAGCCTCCAGGGCCCACTACAATCCTTAGATGGGATTGTCTTAGAAACTGCTATTCTGCTGGAGAAGTACTTTCTAGACAGACTTTATTGTTTGGTGTGAGAATTAGCCCCTGCTGAGGCAACAGGCATGGATGACTGCCTCTCAGCTGACCAAGAAGAAATCTTGTCTCTGCAGCCCTTCTTGCTGTGATACAGCAGGGTCTATGGTGCAGCACATAGAAGATGGGGGAGGGGCACTGACACCCGCAGTTGTCAACCAGGATCTCAAGATGTGGCTACCCCAAGTACAATCTCTACTGTGTTATACGCTGTTCACTTAAGCAGTGCTCTTCAGCACCTTAGGGTACCAGGTGCAGGGGCTTGGCAGACCCAGTCCCTGCCTCCCAGATAACAAAGAGGCATCCATATCTGCAGTGCACATAAAGGATGCTTCAGTGGAAGCAGGACTCAGTGTGCCACTGTCTTGCCTCTGACAGAGGTAGTTTCCCCTTTCCTGTCACTCAGTTCAATCTTACAACCTTCTGTGAGATTATGGGGCTCCCAGAATATCCACATTACTATGTTACTTTATTATTCTAGGCCTTAGTTTTCAAAGGGAATTGAGAGGATTCGTGTCTAGTCCACCATCTTCCCTCGGCCCCCTAAAATGTTCTTTTTGATGATTAATGTGAGGCTATTCCACTTCAACTTGTCATTCCTAGCATAGTAGGTGACTGTCTAAATCAAAATGGCCAATATCAGTCCATTTAAGCTTGTCAAGGCCTAGGATGTTGATATCTATGCGTTCTATTTCATTTCTTCACAACTTTCAATTTGCTTAGATCTGTATTTTCATAAAATCCACATTCTCATTACAAATGAATGTTTTCAGTTGTTTATGCTCATTTTGAGTCATGCACATCAGGAAAGGAAGGTCATCAGTGTAATCAAGGTAAACTCTATTTAAAGGAGGTAGTTCTCCCCAGTCATATTTTGAGTGCTTTCTAATCTCACAGGCTCATTTTCCAACATTATAGCAGTTAATAATTCACTGCTGTTCATAATGTGTGAACTAGCTAGTTTTTTTCAAAAGTATACCACAAGTTTTTCTTCTTAGTCTATAAGTGCCACTGAAACCTGTCCACCATGTGTGACTCTGCTGGCATTTGAAATACTAGTGACATAGCTTCCAGCATCACAGCATCGTGCAAACCACCACAATATGACAAACTGACATGTTTATAGATATACAGATATAGATACATATTCCTTGAGTAGTGTAAAAGGTTAAGGTCTCAACTACTAACAGAAAGGTTGATAATTCAGACCTACTCATAGGAACCTCAGAAGAAATGCCTAAAAAGTAAATAGTCTTAAAAATTTTGTAGAAGAACAGATTTTTTTCTATAACACATGAAGTGATCATAAGTCCAAATCAACAAACCATGGGTTTGGTTTTTTGTACAGTTCACAGATATGTGCACACATCACATAAATTTCATATCTTGAGAATAAATATTTGTCTTCATTTGAAGAATTTTGGTAGTCTAAATTTTTCTTGTCACAGGAAAATGGAAGCAACTACTTTCCCTAAAATACATTTTTCTTTATATATAAAATCTGGGTGCTGGGATGAATATCATACATAGTGATAAGCAAACGTGTTGCTACTTGTGTTGTGAGGTTAATTTTAATAGTGACATAGAATGAGGATTTTTTAAGCTCTTTTAATATACTGAGTTCAAATTAGATTTATGTGAGTGCTTTGTAATCTATTAACTTCATTTACTGCTATGACATAAATAGCTAATTTGACCAGTCAACTGAAACTGAAAGAAAAAAGTTTTTTTCTTAAATTCTGAAAGGATTGAGTGCCAGAAGCTTATGTTGCTATTCAAGAGGCTTCAGAAGACAAAAAATCTAAGCAAAGAAGCATTTTCAAACAGGTCGTCCAGTGAGGCAACGTGCTCAAAACTATAGGGAGCATCTCTTCACAAAGGCACTTGAGTGTTGTCAGAGGCATTGGATAAATGGGTGATATAGATATCATCTTTTTCACCACAGACACCAACAGAAGTGGTAGCAGTGAAACAACTCCAAGTAACAGTGTGAGCAGCTGGTAAATGGCAAATGAAAACAAATTGGAAAGGAAAAAGTAAGTCAGGTGCTGTTTGGTAACTGATGTGGACAGAAAGTATAGATGAGACTTTGTACTAGAGAAGATAAGCAAATTGGGGTCACCGGTGTGCTGCGTCCCAGTTTGTAGTCACAGGTGGTAAGACTAGATGACATTTGTTTATGAGTGCATCCCCTTCTAGCCAACCACTGCTTTACATCTATTCAAAACCTGACAATAACTTTCAATCCATTTATAATAGTCTATATGGTCTTCTACTATCTCAGTTTAAGTCAGTGGCATCACTTCATAATATGTTCCTCTTCACTCACTCCAACCCAACCACTCCAAATTTGTTACAGTTTTTAGAGCTGGAATGCAACCTCCTCTAGATACTGTGTGGCTTGTTCCTAGTTCTTGTCTTGGATCCTTCTCAAAAATAATCTTTTCAGAGTGGCCAGATTTGTCCGCAATCCTTGAAAGAATAGGTAATTTTTCTGCTGACACTCTAATTGTAACATACATCAGCAATCATCAGAACTGGTATGGAAATAATTACAAGGAAGGGAGATCAACTTCTTCCTGGGGACATGTGCCTCACTGAAACAAATGCTTACATCTTAAATACAGTACTGTATCATTACCTTATTCTTATCAGCTATTTAAAACTACCATGCCTTATACTACCTAAATAGAATTAGTATAGCATCAAGGTACTGTGTTTAGGAGTCATGGATTTCTAAAGATCACTGTAGATATATAAAGTGTGCTACTTTAACTAAACCAATCAGGAAATGCACCTTTATAGAGGAGACACTCAAGATGAGAGCTGAAAATGTCAAAGAACAGGCCACAGGAGATCCCTGAGAGAAAATGTGCCAGGTAGAGGGAAAAGTAAACTAATGGTCCTGAGATGGGGAAATTTTGGACATACGAGACAAGAAGAAATAGATCCAGTGCCAGAAAGCATAGTGTAGAGTGAAGGAAAGATTGGGAATGAGGTCAGAGAAGGTAACTTGAACTTAGTTGAAGTAAAGCATTATGGTGACCAAAAACTTAGAACCATGGAGAAAAGTCCATTTAAAGGGGAAATATTGAAAATGTATTTCCAGGAGGTGAGACCAAGATGATGGACTACACACAAGTCTCCTTGATTCCCTCTGAGAACTAAGGCCTACGAAAATAAATGAATAAGCAGTATGGACTTCTAGGGTATGCAAGATCTAATGTAAGGTTGTAAGATTGGACTGAGTGACAATAAGGAGGAAACTACCTCTGTTGGAGGTAGGGCAGCAGCACACTGAGTCCTCCTTCTGCTGGTGCATCATTTAAGAGGATTACAGGTATGGAGACCTACTTTGTTAACTGGCAGGCTGGGATGGGGACTGCCAAGACTGTGAAGCTAGCACAAACTGGCTGCTATGCTGAACTGCAGTGCTTAAGTAAACAGCATATCCTGCAGCACAGACACCGTGCTTGGGACAGCCACATCTAGAAAACCTAGCTGCAGTTGGTGACTGATGGCACTGGTGCCCCTCCCCCCTCTTCTCTGAGCTACACAATAGACTGCTGACTCAGTGCAGGAAAAGTGGCTCAGGCAGGGTGCCATCATGGTCAGCTGAGAGGTGGAGTTAGCCACACCTGAGGTCTCACTTGGGGCTAATTCCTGCACTGAGCAACCGTGCCTGTCTGGATAGTGCATCTGTCAGCGCACACACACACAAAAAAAAACTTTTTAAGATGATTGTATCTAGGGATCATAGTGGGGGCTGGTCACTCAGTGTGGAAGTGCCCTAACTCCTCTCCTCCTTGAGCTATGCCATACCATACCATCTGGGGATGGCCTATGAGGTGTTGCCTTTGTCAGCCAGGAGGTGTAGCCTGCCACTCCTGAAGGCCCAGCTGCTTTCATCTGCTGGTCAACACCTCACCCAGCCAAAAAGTAGCTTTTACATTAAGAGCATCTAGAGAACAAAGGTGACTGGTGCCTTTGTGTGATGCAATTTCCACCACCCTTCACTGAGCCACATCACAGCATTGGCTGACAGCCCCCCCTCAAGATTCTATAAGTAGAGTGCCATCTTTGCCAGCTAGGAAGTGGGGCTTGCCACCCCTGAGGGCCCAGCTCCTTCTGGCAGCTGCTGGGCAGCACACCTTGCAGCAGAAAAGTAGTCTTTAAGACAAATGAATCTAGAGAATTCAGTGATCACTGGAAGCTGAGCATGGTGGCCTCCTTCTCTCCTGTATTCAATGAGCTACATCATAGTCTCGACTGGTGTTATAATGGAGAGTTGGTACGTGTAGTTTGCCACCTTTAGCAGCCAAGAGGTGAGGCTTGCAAACCCTCAGGGCCCAGCTGGGTCCAGCCACTAAGCCAAGCAGCATCGTGGGGCTTGTCAATGTCTATATTGCCAGAAAAGCTATATATAAGTCAGCTGAACCTAGAGAATACAGGGGAGTCTGACAATCAAATCTAGTAGTTCCCTTACCCATTGCCTTCTTAGAACTACTCCATGGCTTCCATTGGTGTAGAAACTTAACAGCTGGGCATGAAGATAACAATTAGTAATAGGCTATTTAAAGAAATAGACCCCCATGGCTCTGGAAAACTCCCAAATGAAAGAATCAAAAAACATCTCAGATGAAGAAGTCTTTCTGAACTTATCAGAGATAGAATACAAAAGAATATACTAGAGTCCTTCTAGAGATTAAAGAAAATGCAGTGGAACAAAATGAAAAATTAAGTGAGCTATGTGAACTGCTGGAACATCAATGATCTGAAATCCAGCAGATCAAAAATAAAATAACAGAGTTAGACAATTCAATTCTGAGCCAAAAGTGCAGAACAGAGGAAATGAAATACATAATTAGTGAGCTTGAAGGTAAAGCAACAGACACCAGCATTTATGAGGAGAAATCAGAAAAGAGAAACAAAAGAAACAAAAAAAACAAAAAGAAGAAGAATTAAGAAGAATGTGGGACTCTATCAAGAGGAATAATCTACAAATAGTTAGAGTTCCTGAACAGGAGTGTTAGCAGAACACATAGAGAGAATGTTGAAGAGTAGCTGACATAAAACTTCCCTGAAATTATGAAAAAAGAGGATATAGATATTCGAGATGCTTATCTAACACTACAAAAATTAGACACCAAAAGTAAGACACCAAGACATATTATAATCAGTCTTATCAAAATGAAACATAAAGAGACACTCTTAAAGGCAGTGAGGCTTAAAGCAAAACTAATGCAAAAAGAGAAGCCCTGTAGGCTTTCATCAGACTTCTTGGAAGAAACAATGTTGGGGAGAAGATGGTGGGATGATACATACAAAGCTCTGAAGGAGAAAAACTTCCAAACAGAAATTTTATATCCTGAAAAATTGTCTTTCAAGTATGAAGGTGAAATTAAGGTAAACAGGTAAACAGAAGATTAGAGACTTTACAAAAACCAAACCAAAGCTACAAGAAGTACTGACACTGTTTAGAAAAACAATAGCATCAAATGTATACTTAAGGATGCAATGCAAAACACAGCATCCTGAGTCCTATTCAGTTAGGGAAGTCAATCAGCTTAACCAAATTTAAAATATTAAAAGTAGGGAATCAGTGAGCTTAACATGAAAACTATCACATCATTACAGTATAAAGAGGGATATATTACAGTAGATAAAATACCCTAAAATGGACAGGAAATTAAGATATGCAGAAGTTAAATATTGGTTTAAACTTAGAAAGATCAAAGGGGAACCCACAAAGCAATCCAACAGTGAGACATACCAAAACAAGAAACATAACACAAGTCTCAACAAACACAAAACCAACAATGACAAAGATGAAAAGTAAACCCATAAAGAAAAATGATCAAAGACAGAACATTAAGAGGAACAAACAAAACATCAACAGCATAAAATAAAGACATCAAAAAGACAGCACTAAACACACGCATATCATTAATTACACTGAATGTAAATGAAGTGAATGCTCCATTAAAGAGGCAGAGATTAACAGCTTGGATCAAAAAACATGATCCGTCTATACACTGTCCTCAAACATATGAACAAACTGAAAATTAATGGATGGAAAAATATATACTAAGCTCACAACATACAAAGAAGAGCAGGAGTGGCAATACTAATCTCACCTAAAACAGATTTTAATGTAAAATCCACCACTGTGGACAAGGATGGTCGCTGTTGCTGAAAGGTTCAATTCATAAGCAGGATATAACAATATTAAATATTTGTGCATGAAAAACTAGAGCATCTAGATATGTCGAACAAGGGCTGACAACACTGAAAAATGGGATAGATCACTCCACAATAATAGTAGGAGACTTCAACACTCCACTTAAGTAATGGAGAGATAATCCAGAAAAAAACTCTGTACAGATACAGAAGATCTTGTTGCAACAATCAACCAACTAGACCTCATTGATGGTCATGGATCGAACTGTGTTCCCCCAAAAATACATGTAGCTGTGTACCTGGTCCGTGATTCCCAGTGTTTCGTGATTGTCCTCCATTTTGTGATTTTTCTATGCTATATGTTGAACGATTAAGGTGGGATTGTAATCCCTTCATAAGATCACCTCCATGCTCCACTGTAAAGGCAGTTTCCCTGGTGTATGGCTTGCACCACCCTTAATCCTTTCATTTTACAGGAGCTAAAAGGAAAGGGAAGCAAGCAGAGAATTGAGAACCTCACACTATCAAGAAAGAGGCACCAGGAGAAGAGTGCTTCCTTCAGACCTGAGGTTTCTGTGCCCAGATGCTCCTTGGACAAAGACCAATGCAATATCAGACTTTCCTCCAGAGCTGACAAGGGGGAGCACCTTCCTCTGGAGGGGACATCCTGAATTTGGATTTGTAGCCTACTGGACTATTTAAATGCCACAATTCACTGTCCAGGAGCTTCAGGGTTCCCCTGGGAACACGGCCTCTGGCCCTGATGCTGATCCTGTCTATAAATCATAGTGAAGGTCAATTCTTTGGACAGCACTGGATTGGGTGTGGCGACACAGAGTCATCATATTTCTGGCACACTTTATGGTTCTACGTATCTATAGAATATTGTCCTGCTGACCTCTTACTGGAGGAAGGGGAGTGGGTAGAGCAGAGGGGATAGAAGACTGTTGGGAGGATGGGACATGTTTGGAGCAGAGAGGAAGAGTGTACTGTCACCGGGCACGGAGAGCAGTGGGAGCTATATATAGGTGAGTATGCAAATGTATATGGGAATGTACATTTTCATTCAATCATAATAAAAAATAAATTTAAGAAAAAGAAGAAACTTTTCTTTGTTAAAACCATCCACTCAGTGGTATTTTCATTAGAGCAGCACCTGCTGACTTAAACATCAATGTGTACAGGACTTTTTATTCAACAACAGATAAATACACCTTCTTTTCCAGTGCACATGGAATATTCTCCAGAATAGACCACATATTAGGCCATAGAGCAAATCTCAACACAAACCAAATCACTGAATTATTGCAAAGAATCTTCTCAGACCATAAAGCCATAAAAGTTGAAATCACTAGCAGAAAAACCATAAGTATAAATCTGAACTCAAATATCTTTGAGTTATAGAAGAAATCAAGGATGCAATAACAAAATTTATAGAACCAAGTGAGAATGAAAATACAACATGCCAGAACCTGTGGAATACAGCAAAGGCAAGGCTCAGAGGTCAATTTATCTCTATTAGTGCATGCATCCAGGATGAAAAAAGGGCCCAAGCCAGAGAATTAACCCTACAACTTGAACAAGCAAAAAGACAGCAATGACAACAACAAAAAAAAAACTCTGGCACCAGAAGAAAACAGATAATGAAGATTAGAGCAGAACTAAATGAATTAAGGAACAGAAAAACAACTGAAGGAGTTAACAAAACCAAAAGCTGGTTCTTTGAAAGGATCATCAAAATTGACAAACCACTGGATAAACTTACAGGAGAAAAACAGAAGAGGAAACAAATAACCCAAACAAGAAACAAGACGGGAGATGTCACGATAGACCCAACCAAAATTACAATATCATGACAGACAAAATTACAATATCATCACAGAATACTGTGAACAACTATACACTAACAGATGAGAAAACCTAGAGGAAATGGACAAATTTCTAGATTCACATTACCTACCAAAATTATCACAAGGAAAAGCAGAACAACTTAATAAACCCATCACAAAAGAAGACATTGAAAAAATAGTCAAAAAACTACCAACCGAAAAAAGTCCTGGCTCAGAATGCTTCACCAGAGAATTCTACCAAACTTTTAGAGAAGAGTTAATTACAAAACTACTGAGGCTACATCACAGCATAGAAAGGGACAGAATACTCCCAAATTCATTTTATGAAGCCAGAATAACCCTGATGCCAAAGCCAAGGAAAGATCCCACAAAAAAAGAAAATTACAGATCAATACCACTCATGAACCTAGATGCAAAAGTCTTCAACAAAATTCTAGCCAATAGAATTCAGCAACATATCAAAAAAGTAATTCAGAGAGCAGAGTCAAGATGGGGAACTAGACACACATCTCCTTGACTCCTTCTGGAAACTAAGGCCTGGATTGATAATTGAACAGAACTTTCTGGACACCCAGTGAGTCTTAGGACATGGTAAATGGCTGCCAGTTTGGACTCCATGTCACTAAACAGAAAACTTTCTGTCTCTTGCTGAGCACTGCTTCTGCTGACTAGCCACTCATGCAGACTGAAGATACTGTCACTTAACTTTTTTTTTCTTTTTGTTGGCCTATAAGCAGGTGATACAGCAACTACGCTGAGTTGTAGTACTGAAGTGAGCAGCATGTGCTGCAGCAGAGAGACAGTGTGTGGAATAACCACTTTTTGAGAGACCGGCTGTGGAGTGAGGGCACCATAGCGCCTCCACCCTCTCTGTTCAGAGCTTGATCATAAATACTGTTGTGTCATGGTGGGAAGGGTAGCTTGACTCAGACACCGTGTTGTGCAGATAGGAGGGGGGTTATGCAAGCAGAGGACACAGCAGAGGTTAACTCCCTGACTGGGAGGCAGTGCCAGTCCAGGGAGTGCTTTTCCAGCAGAAAGTCTATGTTTAGCTCAGTGTTCCCTTATAGGTAGCATCTGGCACACCATGGCAGCAGTGTGACTCCCATGGCCTAAGAGGTGCTTCCATTGTGATCTGGAAGGTGGAGCCTCCCATACCTGATGGCCTGACTGATTTTGGAAGCTATCAGATAGCTTTTATCTTTCAAAATAAGACGACCTAGAGAATCCGACTTGATGGCACTTGGCTAGAGAAATAACTATGGTGCATCCTGAAGGCGTCTCTTCCAACCTTTACTGACCCACACTGTAGGACTGGCTGACAGTCCACTAGTGACTCCATAAGTAGGGCCATGTCTTAACCAACCAGGAGGTGGAGCCTACTACCCCAGAGATTCCACTGGGCCCAGTCACTTGAGTATGTAATGGTGACTGGTGAGCACATTCCTTCTCAGACTGCACTTCAGATTCTGCTAAGGTAACACTAGAGAAACTAAACAATTACTAGATGCCCAAATAGCAACAAACCATGGCCAGACACTTAAAGAAAAATTCACCCATGACTCCAGAAAGATCTCGAAAGAAAGAACCAAAGAACTTCCTGGATGAAGAAGGCTTTCTGAATCTATCAGAGGGTAAGTACAAAAGGATTATATAGAGAGCTCTCCTAGACATTATGCAAACTTCAGCAGAGCAAAATGAAAAATTAAGCAAGCTGTTCAATCTGATGGAACACAAGCTTTCTGAAATGTGACAGATCAATAACACAACCAAAGAAATAGAAAACTCAATTCAAAGCCAAGAAAACAGAATTGAACAACTGGAAAACTGACTTTCTGACTTGGAAGATAGAGCTACCAACTCCAGCATCTATGAGGAGAAGTGAGAGAAAATAAACAAGAAAACTGAAGAAGCATTAAGAAACATGTGGGACACTATCAAGAGGAGCAACCTCCTATTAATGAGAGCTCTTGCACAGGGAGAGACTCTTGAAAGCACAGAGTATTGTTGTCGAGCTGCTGACAGAAAACTTCCCTGAGATTATGAAAGAAGAGAAGATAGACATCTGAGATGCTTTTAGAATGCCACACAATATAGAGCCCAAAAGAAAGACAAGAAGACATATTCTAATCAAGCTTAACAAAATGAAACAGAAACAGAAACTTAAAAGCAGTGAGACTCAAAGCAAAGCTAACATTCAGAGGGAAACCCTGTAGGCTTTCCTCTGAGTTCTCAGTAGAAATGATGCTGTCATGAAGGCAGTGGGTTGACACATTCAAAGACTTGAAGGAGAAAAACTTCCAACCGAGAATTACATATCCTGCAAAACTGTCTTTCAAATAGGAAAACGAAATTAAGACATCGTAGATAAACAGAAATTCAGATACCTACAAGAAATACTGAAAGAAGCTCTTTGCTTAGAAAAATAAAACCATTAGCTCTATATTTTAGGAGGCAATACAGGACATATCATCCAGAAACCCACTCAGTTAGGGAAGGCACAAAACTCAATCAAGGCTACAATATTAAAAGAAGTGATCCAGTGATCATATCATGAAACCCATGATATCATCACATTAAATAGTGGGATGTAGTACAGTAGTTACAGTCTTTCCAGATGGAAAGGAAATTAATAAGATATGTAGAAGTCAAAACTGGGTTTAAACATAGATTATTAGGCGGATCATAAGAGTAGCCACAAAGCACAATAAAGATGCAACATATCAAATCAAGAAATATAGGAGTATTATCAAACACAAAACCAACACTGAAATAGATGAAAAGTCAACCCATAAAGAACTATAACCCAGAACAGAATACTAAGAGCAACAGAGAAAACATCAACACAAAAATAAATGCATCAAAATGGCAGCACTGAACACACACCTATGATAATTACGTTGAATGTAAACGGACTGAATGCTCCAGTAAAGACACAACTAGTGACATTTTGGATCAAAAGACATGACCTGTCAATATGTTGCTTACAAGAAACTCACTCTAGACTTAAAGATATGAACAAACTGAAAATTAAAAGGTCGGAGAATACATACAAAGCTAACAATATACAAAGAGCAGGTGTGGCAATACTAATCTCAGACAAAATAGATTTTAGTGTAAAATCCACCACTGTGGATAAGGATGGACTATTGCTGAAAGGTCTGATACACAATCAAGTCTTAACAATATCAAATATTCATGCACCCAATACTGGAGCATGTAAATACATTGAAGAAACACTGACTACATTCAAAAATGAAATACGTCACTCCACAATAATAGTGGATCACTCCACAAGAACCCTCCACTTTCATTATTGGACAGATCAAGAAAAAAGCTCAATAAAGACACAGAAGACTGTTGCCACAATTCACCAACTAGACCTCATCAACATATACAGAAATTTCTATCCAACAGCAGATAACAACACTTTCTTCTCCAGTGCACATGGAGAATTTTCCAGAGCAGCCCGTGCGTTAGCACATAAAGCAGATCTCAACAAAATCCATACCATTGAATTATTTCAAAGCATCTTCTCGGATCATAAAGCCATAAACATCAAAATTGATAGCACAAAAAAAGTGGATAAAAATTGGAACTCATGGAAACTGAACAACATCTTGCTCAAAAAGCCAACGATTATAGAAGAAATCAAGGATTAAATAAAGAAATTTATGGATTACAGTGAGAATGAAAACATTTCTTACCAGAACCTAAGGGATACAGCCAAAAAGGGTCAGTTTATCTCTCTATATGTACACATACAGAAGAAAGAAAGAACCCAAACCAAAAGATGAACTCTACAGCTTGAACAAGTAGAAAGAGAGCAATAGAGGAACCCCTCAGTCACCAGAAGAAAAAAAATCACAAAGATTAGAGAGGAACTAAATGAGTTAGAGAATAGAAGAACAATTGAAAAAATTGATAACATCAAAAGTTGCTTTTTGAAAAGATCAACAACATTGACAAACCGTTGGCAAAATTTATTAAAGAAAAAACAGGAAAGGAAACAAATAACCTGAATAAGAAATGAGACAGATGTCACAACAGATCCAACAGAAATCAAAAATATCATAACAGAATATGACAAAAGACTGTACAGTAACAGCTTTGAAAACCTAGGGGAAATATACAAATTCCTAGATTCATATCAGCTACCAAAATTATCACAAGGTGAAGCAAAGCAACTTAATAAACCCATCACAGAGGAAGAGATTGAAACGGTCATCAGAAAACTACCAATCAAAAAAAAAAAAAAAAAACCTGGCCCAAATGGCTTCAGTGGAGAATTCTATCAAGCTTTTAGAGAAGAGTTAAATCCAATACTACTGAGACTATTTTGCAGCCTAGAAAGGGATGGAATACTCCCAAATTCACTCTGTGAAGCCAGCAGAACCCTGATACCAAACCCAGGGAAAGATTCAACAAAAAAGGAGAACTACAGACCGATATCACTAGTGAACCTAGATGCAAAAATCTTCAGCAAAATCTTTGCAAAAAGAATTCAACAACATATCAAAAAAATAATTCATCATGACCAAGTTGGATTCATACCAGGAATGCAAGGCTGGTTCAGCATCAGAAAAATAATTAATGTAATCAACCACGAAAGTAACACAAAAGACAAGAATCACCTGATCTTGTCAACTGATGCAGAAAAAAGCTTTGGACAAAGGTCATGCTAAAAACTCTCAGCAAAGTAGGACTAGATGGCAAATGTCTCAATGCAGTAGATGCCACTGATACAAAGCCAACTGCCTATATCATCCTGAATGGAAAGAGACTGAAACAATTCCCCTTGAGAACGGGAACTAGACAAAGATGTCCATTCTCACCTCTCCTATGTAACATTGTACTAGAAGTTCTGACCAGAAGAATTAGACAAGACAAAAAAATAAAGGACATCTGCATTGTCAAAGAAGAAGTAAAAATCTCCCTATTTCCAGATGATATGATTGTATACTCAGAAAATCCTCAAGAATCCACAGGCAAACTACTCAAACAGATAGAAGAGTTCAGAAAAGTCTCAGGATACGAGATAAACATAAGTAAATCAGTAGGAGTCCTTTATACCAACAAAGGGATTATTAAAGAAGAAAGCATCAAACCAATGCCATTTAGTACAGCCCCTAGGAATTACATAGGAGTAATAACAGACCTTTACAAAGAGAACTACAAGACCTTACTACAAGAAACTAAGAGACGTAAATGGAGAAACCTACCCTGATCACAGGTAGGAACATTTAATGTTATAAAAGTGTCTATTTTAAAAGCAATCTACTAATATAATGCAATCCCAATACAAGTTCCAGTGACGTTTTTTAATAAGATGGAGAAACAATTCACCAACTTTGTTTGGAAAGGGAAAAAAACCCAGATAAGTAAAGCACTACTGAAGAAGAAGAACATACTGGGAGGCCTCTCACCATCCAACTTTGGAAACTATTACACAGCCACAGTTGTCAGAACAGCCTGGTATTGGTACCAAAAAAGACATATAGATTAACGGAACAGAGTTGAGACCAACAGATTTCCACCATCCTCCTATGAACAGGTGATATTCCACAAAGACACTCCTGTTTTAAACCGGGATAAAGAGTCTTTATTATTATGATGATGATGATTGAATGAAAATGTACATTCCCATATAAATTTGCATACCCACCTATATGCAACTTCCACTGCTATCTCTGCCCGGTGACAGCACAGTCTTTCTCTCTGGTCCATACACATCCCATCCCAACAGTCTCCTTTCCCCTTCTCTCCACCCACTCCCCTTCCTCCAGTAAGAAGTCTGCAGGATGATACCCTATAGATGCATAGAATCATAAAGTGAACCCAAGATATGGTCACTCTGCGTTGCCAAGTCTAATCCATTCCTGTTTGAAGAGTGGACCTTCATTATGATTATTGGGCAGGAGCAGCAGGCATCTGCATTGGCAAAGAAGAAGTAAAAATCTTCCTATTTGCAGATGATATGATTGCATATGCAGAGAATCCCAAAGAATCCATAAATTAACTACTCCTACTGATAGAAGAGTTCTGAAAAGTCTAAGGATACAAAATAAATATAAGCAAATCAGTAGGATTCCTTTATACCAACAAGTCTCTTTAACAAATGGTGCTGGCAAAATTGGATCTTCATCTGCAAAAAACTGAAATAAGACTCATATCTCACATCTCATACAAAAACCAACTGTAACTGGATAAAAGTCCCGACTATCAAATCTAAAGCGATAAAGCGCATCCAAGAAAAATTAGGATCCACAATGGACATTTTAATACACAATGTAGACAAACTTCAAGATCTGACAAACAAAGCATGATCGGCAGAAGAGAAAACAGGTAAATGGGAACTACTAAGAATAGAACACTTTTGCTCATCCAAAGACTTTATCAAAAGGATTAAAAGACCACCTACAGAATGGGAAAAAATATCTGGCAATTGTTTATTAGGCCGACATGTGATCTCCATAATCTATAAGGTACTACAAAATATTAACAAGTAAAGGATAAATAATTCAGTTAAGTGATGAGCAAAGGAGGTGGACAGACACTTCTCTAAAGAGGATATCCAGGCACCCAAAAGACACATGCATAATTGCTCACAATCACTAGCTATTAGCTAATTCAAATAAAACTACTATGAGATATAATGTTACCCAACAAGGTTGCCCATGATCAAAAACACAAAAAACAACAAATGCTGGAGAGGCAGTGGAGAGATTGGAACTCTTCTGCACTGCTGGTGGGATTGCAGCCTCTCTGGAAATCAATCTGGTGCATCCTTAAAAAACTGGAAATAGACCTAAAATTTGACCCAGTAGTCCCACTGCTTGAAATATATCCTACAGAAGCAAGGGCATTCACAAGAACAGACACATGCACACGAATGTTTATTGCAGCCTATCCCACAATGGCAAAAAGATGAAATCAACCCAGATGTCCAATAACAGATGAATGGATAAATAAACTATGGCATATATACTCAGTGGAGCGCTATGCAATGAGAAAGAACAATGGTGATTTTAGGAAGCATCTCATAACTTGGTTTTAATTGGAAGACATTATGTTGAGTCAAAGTAGCCAGTGGCCCAAGGACAAATATTCTATGAGACTCCTAATGTAAGGACTTAAAAACAGACTCACGTACAGAAGAAAAGACTCTTTGACAGCTGCAAGGGTAGGGGAAGAGGGAGGGAGACTGTTGGTTTTAGATTACATAGTTGATAGAAAATTCGGTGGGTGAAATCAGTGACAGCACACATCAGAAAGATCAGTTCGACTGGACTTCAACATAACCTGAATATTCTTCCAATGTTAACCCAATATGGCAAGGACAGAGTAGCAGTAGTGGGGGTCCAGGGACCAAGATCTCAGGGGACATCAAGCCAGTTGGCATAACTAGCATATTGCTAAGAGAGTCTTCTGCACCCCATACAGCCCATATTGGTAAGTGGCATGCGGGGTCTTAAAAGCTAGCAAGCTGCCATCCAAGGTACATCAAATGGTCCCAACTCAGCAGGAACAGATGATCACAAAGGACCATAGTGACATGGGGGAAAGAGAACCCAGAAGACACAAAGACCCACGTGAAGGAGTGACTACATCAACTTGTGACCAGAAAAAGAAGATAGGGCTCACAAAGTTCAGTATCAGTGGCACCACGAGAACAAAAAGGGCTGCACCTAGAGAACTGCACTAAAGGACCACAATTGATGGTTCCAAGGCCTAGGAGCTCCCACGGGAACTCGGCCCCTAGTACTGATGCTGCCTCTGTCCATACATCATTACTGAGGTCAACTCCTTAGACAGGAATAGATTGGACTTGGCGACACAGAGTGACCATATCGCATGTGTGCTTTATAGTTCTGTGCATCCACAGGATGCCACCCTACTGACCTCTTACTAGAGGGAAGTGGAGAGGGTGGAGATGAGGGCACAAGAGATTATTAAAAGGATATGATATGTACAGAACAGAAAGGAGGAGTGTGCTGTCACTTGGCAAGGACAGCAACAGAAGCTACACATAGGTGGACATGCAAATTTAAACTGGATTGTACGCTTCCACTCAATCATAATAAATAAATAAAATATTTGACAACTGTATGTCAGATAGATGTCTGATCTCCATAATCTACAAGGTACTGCAAAATATCAATAAGAAAAGGGTAAATAACCCAATTATGCCTTGGGCAAAGCAGATGAACAGATACTTCACCAAAGAGAACATCTAGGCAACCAAAAGACACGTGAGGAATTGCTCATGATCATTAGCTATTAGAAAAATCCAAATCAAAACTACAATGAGATACCATCTCATTTTTTTTTCTTTGGATAATTGACAACCTTGTTGGTTGTCAGTGGTGTCTGGCCACCGCAAGTGACAGCCGTGATAGGGCTCACAAAGTTGAGTATCAGTGGTACCACAAGAACAAAAAGGGCTGCAACCAGAGAACTGCACTAAAAGACCACAACTGATGATTTCAAGGACTAGGAGCTCCCATGGGAACTTGGCCCCTAGTCCTGATGCTGCCCCTGTCCATAAATAATTACTGAGTTCAACTCCTTAGACAGGAATAGATGGGACTTTGCGACACAGAGTGACCATATCGTGTGTGTGCTTTACGGTTCTGTGCATCCATAAACAACAACCTTGTTGATTGTCAATTATCTAAAGGAAAAAAAAAACCACAAAACAACAAATGCTTGAAATGCTGCAGAGACACTGGAACTCTCCTACACTGTTGGTGATAATGCAAAATGGTACAATCTCTTTGGAAAACAATTTGGAGGTTTCTTATAAATCTAAAAATAGAAATACAATAATATCCAGCACTCCAACTTTTCAGAATATATCCTACAGGAATAAAGGCAATCTCATGAACACATGCTTGCTTACAAATGTTTATTGCAGCACTGTCTGCAATAGCAGGAAAATGAAATCAACCTAGGTGTCCATCAGCAGATGACTGGATCAACACACTATGGTACATATACTCAACGGGACACTATGCAATAACAGAGAACAATGAAGATTTTAGTAAGCATCACATAACCTAGTTTAAAGTAGAGGTCATTACGCTGAGTCAAATCAGTCAGTGGCAAAAGGATAAACATTGTGTAAGACCCCTGCTATAAGGACTTAAAAATAGACTTATGTACAGAAGTAAAGACTCTTTGATGGCTACAAGAGTCGGGAGGAGCAGCAAGAGTTGATCATAGATCAGACACTTGGTACAAGTTTGTTTAGGTGAAAGCAGTGAGAGCACACAGTGGAAAGTAGATCAACTTAAATGGACTTTACCATAAACTGAAAGGTTTTCTAAACTCCACCCAATATTTCAACTGATAGAGTAGCAGGGATGGGGGTCTGGAGACCATGTATTCAAGGAACAGTAAGGCCAGTTGGCGTAACTAGTCTTTTGCTAACAGAGTCTTCTGCACCCCATATTGGTGAATGGCATCTGGGGTCGTAAAAGCTGACAATTGCCATCGGATGTACAGCAAGTTGTCCCAATTCATCTACAACAGATGGTGACTGAAATCAACAAATATACAAGGACAATGGAGCCGAGGAGACGGAAGGACGTATATGAATGGAGGACTGTATCAGTGTCTTGATGTAATGAAACTTTGTGTTGTATCATTTGCTGCCAGAAATAACCCTTTGAAATTATCCTCTCCTCTCCGGATAGACTGAACACGTTCTGGAGAAGATAATGACTTCTGGAGAAGATAATGACAGAGCAAGTGTGCAGTGGATAAGTGACCACAGGCCTCATCTATTAACTTGAAAATGCCTTACAAAGAGCTATAAAATTCCAGTAAGAAATCTATACAACCTACTCAATTATCCATCCAAGAAAGGGGTTGGCAGAGCGTGGTATGAGCTCTGCAACTTACCGGCTCCCTGATCTTCAATAGTTCCTCTTAACTTAATTAAAGGAACTGGATAATTTAATAATTCATATGTCTGAGGCTGCAAAACCAGTAAAGTGCACAAACATACAGAGAGAGAGATTAATATCAAAGAAGCAGTTCATGTGTTTATAGAGGTTGGGATGCTCCAAGTGCCTGGGTTGGAACGGATTCACACAGCTATAGGGGCTGGCAAACCCAAGATGGGAAGGTTGGCAAGCAAGGCTCCCACTTTAAGATCTGCAAATAAGCTGATAGCTCAAGTCCTGAGAGTTGGAGGTCAGACAAGCAGGAGTGGCAGGATCTAGAGCAAGTAAAAAGCCAGAACATATGTTTACATGCAAATGCAGGCCACATCTCCTAGGAAACTCCCCTTAAACTCATAGGCTACTCAAAGCAGAGGCAATAATGGGAATTATCACACATAAACACTGAATCATGGGCCAGCCAAGTTGATACACAATCCTAACCACTGCACCATTTAAAAAACTAAGGGGAAAACAAACATCATTATTATTCAAAATAACAAAGAAAAGTAAACACATAGTTTACGTGCTATCTGATCACTTTTCCTTCAATTGCTTTGATTCTATTCATCAAAATTTACCATCAACATCTATGTCTTCTTTCTAACTGCTCAGCTTATGTATCTCTCCTCTACATATGCACATTAACAGACATATAGACTCACAGAATTTCAGGTAAACAAGAATGCCAGTCCAACCCCATCTTCATTTTGGCAGAATATTTTTTACGTGTTATTATCTTTCTAGCTACCTCTGAAGATGAAACACACTTGAGTCTGAGGCATCCACCTGCTTTCTTCGTCTTTAGTGGGAGGCAAAGGGAGAGAGAGAGGGTTTTCTTACGAGCACAGGTCAAATGGTGCTAAAATGTCAAAATAGGAACAAATCAAGGCAACATCAGTTTTCCTGATGACAAGTTTACTTCAGCCAGGATTAAAAAATGTTACATTATGCAGAACCAACTACCTAATTTGTGGAACCATTAAAAAATGAAAATGAAGTATTTTGTATAGGTATTACTAAAAATTTGAATAGCGCAACAGCAGAACATTAAACAAAACATGAGGCCTTCTAATCAAGGGCACCTGTGTTATTGCATAGTTCACATGTCCAAGAAGCCAGGCCTGAATTAGAGGGTTTTGGTCATGGATATGGATACAAACATGTGAATCCTTCTCTCTAACAACTAAGAAAAAGATGGGAGAGCTAAAGTCTAAATAGCTGCTCAGTATAAGAGATCGGGACCCTAAGCAAGATCAATTCAACTTGGGACTACAAAAAAACATGTAGTTGAGTTGAGCAATCCAGGGACACTCCCTGGAGAAAGAGGAATGTGAGTTAGAAAGAGGTATCACCTGAAGGATCTATCATGATGAATATATGGTCAAAGCACAAAACATATTACTGGCAAATAGTTGAAAAAAAAGACTTCTAACTGATCCAACTCGACAACGTTTGGCTAACAGGTCAGTATCTCTGCCAGGGAAAGCTGTTTTAAGAGAATCATGCTTTGGTTACGGGCATTATCTTTGTTCAAGCAAAACTGGGCAAGGACTTTGTATAGACCATCAACCTAATGTCTTAAGAATCTGCTCAGGCTTGTTTTCCATTTTTTCAAGAATCGAGTTTTAGCCCATGATTCCTGAGCTAAACAGAGCTGAGGTCTTGAAACGCTGGGTTTCTGGGCATTGGCTTCCGTAGCAGGGTCAGGTTTTAGACAGGAGAGGACATCACAGCTTGAGCTGGAAGGAATAGAGAAGACAAGGGCATTAATCCAAAAGAAGGGAAATTGGAGAGAGTAGGATAAGGAAGAAAAGGAGGTAGAGGAAAGAATGGGTTAGGAAAAAGTTGAAAACACAAAGAAAAGGCTCACCTCTGCTTTTTAAACCAAAACTCGAGGACAATCAGCACAACCATTGTGACTGTGACAGCCAGACTGATCAATATCAGGGGCATGGAGTATCCATCTGGTTGGAAGAAAGTATGAATGTCAGTCTATAATACTTTGTATTTCACCACAGTCAGTGCTGCTTATTTCATGAGGGTGAGATATTTCCAGTGTTTTCACTAGCTGTTTCTGGAGCCGACACTTGAATTCCTTCTGAGTCTTTATCACCTATCCTCCTGTCAGATCACTAGGCCTTTCTGTCTTCTCTCTTTAGTACTTTTAATATCCTACTTTCATTTTCTCGAAATTTAGCTGCTCTTACTCTCCACTTCTCTTATCTGGATTCTCCAACTCTTATTTTTCTTATGCCTAACAGTCCCGCCCATTTCACTAACTTGATCAAAAGTCTAAGGACTTTCTTCTACCCTTTCCCCACTGGTCCCCAGTTCTTTCTTACCCCAGTGAATGATTATATCATGGCCTCTTAGACTGCTGTGTTTTACTTGGCAATAAAGACCAGTTGCTTCTCCAGTTGCCACATCCAAGGTTACTCGGAGATACCAGGTCCCATCAGCATTGGGCAGGACATCTCCTTGCCGAGTTCTTGGATGTTCCTTCTTCCCCTGCATCCACCTCACCCACACAGGCTTTGGATGGAAGCCAGAGACGTGGCACACCAGCATCATACGACCAGGACCAGGAGTGGGACCTTTGGATACCCAAACTTCTGGTTTCACTGGAGAGAGATGGAGAGAAATAGAATTCAAGCAGGGAGTCCAGCCAGAGCTCAGGGACCCAGAGTGACTTAACATGATGGATAATCATTTCTTCCCTTGTCTAGGGACCAATCCCAAATCCACACATTGCATCCTCTTTATTCTCGTTATAAATTTCAAAAAGATAATACTGCCGTCAAATCAGGTCAGACTCATAGTGACCCTAGAGGTCAGAGTAGAATTGAGTAGAGTTTCCAAGGAGCACCTGGTGAATTTGAACTGCTGACCTTTTGGTTAGCAGACATTATGACTTAACCCACTACGTAGAAGAGTTAAAGCATTAGGAATAGGAGGAAAGAGAGAGCTGGGCTCACCTTGTCGTTCCAGTTCTGCCTTTCCTGCTTCAAGGATTCCTGCCAGGAATCGAGGGCAAGTGTTGCTAAGAAGATTCTGCACTATTTCTTTAATATCTTTGTATCGATTGAGCACCTTACAGACATTCTCAGCCCGACTCCCTGCTCCTGGAGATGGCTGCCAGGAATTCCCTTGGAAACTCAGGAAATCTGTTCCTTGATAGGCCCCTTTTAGGAATATTTCTGAAGCCTTCCCAGTATGCAATCTACAGCCGCACAATATCTGAAGTTCAAAGGGATCTGTAGGGAGAGGAGGGAAGATAGAACCAGTATGGAAATAATTACAGGGAATGGAGGTAAACAATCTAAAGAGTAAAGAGATTGAAGGGAAGAGAAATTAGCTGGGGAGTCAGCACGGGAGACGAGAGCTGGGGTCAAAATGGGGAAGAAAATCTGTGGGAAAATAATTTGAAGATAAAGCTATTTTGAGATAATTTATGGAAAAGGGGATAAATGTAAAGATTGGTATGAAGATAGGAGACTGGTCTTTAAGAGAACTCACTCATGAGTGATTAGACATAGGCCCAGTCATGTGACAACTAGCGTGATGGAGAAACCCACTGCCGTTGAGCTGATTATGATTCATAGTGACTGTGTAGATAGAGTAGAGTTGCCTCATGGAGAAGGTAGGGCAAATAACTGGTTGGGAGTCTGAGGCCAGGGACCAGTCTTACAGGGAGCCATACTTCAGAATCTGTTCAAGAATGTGGAGAGATTCATGCATGAAGGCCCATCTGTGTATACATACAAAGGTGGAGAAAGGCAAAGAGAAACAGGTGACAGGTATAAGATCAGGAAGGCTGGATGACAGTCCTAGTCCATATATAATCTTTACCATTTGAAGACGATCAGAGCCTTCAGAAAGAACAACTAACTGGGAACAACAAACTTACATTCAAATTGAAACTGGCTGGCAAAAGCTTGCACTGCCCGCTTGAAACCATGGAAGTACAACTGGAACAATGTGTGGAGATTATTCAGCTCCTCCTTGCTGAAGTTCCCCTGAGACCAGGGCCACAGAAATCGAATGGTGCCCAAGACAGTGTCCCAACTATGCGTCTGCAGCTCACCCAGCCAGCCTGAGCCCTGGTTTTGGGCCCAGCTGTGGTTTCCAAAGGAGGAGATCTGGAGTAGGTGGAAGTCAGGGGGCTCTTCTGCTGCTGGATGTGGTGTTCCTGGGGCCTGGAGGTCTGAGAGAGGAATGGCGAATGGACAGAGTGTGAGAGGATGAGAGAAGGGCTCAGAGAAGAAAGGAGTGATGAAGCTAGACAGGTTGCAGATATTCTACTACATACTTTACCCAGGCCAGTTTCTCCCCAAAATCAGAGACAGAAACAGAGTGGGACAGGAATTCCTTCCTGGAACTAACTTGGGATGCAACTCCAAGGAAATCCTATAGAATATTGTTCCCTTCCCCCCACCACCTGTCCCACCCTTACTCCATTCTTCCCAGAGCTTCTCTGTCTGCCTATGCCGCAACCACAGGTGGTTTTCCATCTGAGCTCTTCTTACCTGCCACGTTTTCCCCAAGGCAGTGGAGTCCCTCAAAGAGCAAAAGCAGCAGGAGCAGCATTGAGACTATAACGTAAAAGACACCTAGTAGAACAAGCTACCGTGACAACTCACGTATCGGATCCCCTCCCCTCAATCTTTGGCACTCCTATCTGGCTTACCTTGCTGCACAGACAACCTCTCCTTCTGTGGACTTCCCTGTCAGAGACACTGCACTACCTCCCTCAGCCACAGCCTCCCACAGGGCCTTTCATTTCCCCTTTGTCTCTCCTGCTCCTCTGTGACCCCCACCCCCAGCTATTTGGCTTCCAGATTCTCCCCACTCTTGGCTTCACCCTCCTGATCTCTGCTATTGTACTTACTGCTGTGAAAGGAGTCCTGGTTTTGAACTAAATCTGCAGCCTGTGGCCTGACTGGAAATTAAGTTGCTTTTGAATTTAGAGAAATGAAGTCTACACTTGAGTTTTCAACGTCCTTATCTGCAAAAAGAAGTGATGGAATGTGCCCAGTGGTACTGAGTGACACGACACTCCCAAGCAGTCTTCCCACTGCCTATCTCTCTGTGATCTTCTCTTCCTCTTTCTTGCTGCCCAGCCTCCCCTTCTCCCTCTTCTTTGTCTTCCTTGCCTTTCTCTATGCACATTATTTCTGCCCCTAGAATCTATTCTTGCTCTTCTCATCCATCCTTCCTATGCTCCCTGACGCCCAACCCTTCCCTATGTCTTTTCAGTCTCCTCTTCTTTAAATCACTATCAGAAGACAGTAGGTATCCTAAGTACAACTGTATAATCCACAAGCAAATCCTCATTATCTGCAGGGGAAAAGTAACAGCCATGACAGTGCAGACGATCAGATAACCTAAAGAAAACACAGTGTTTCTTTATTTCCCAGGTCCAATCAGCGCCAGAGTTGAAAAACAGCTATGAGGAGCTTGACATGAAAGTGAAGGACTAGCCAGCAGGTATAGTTTTATCTACTTTGTATAGTTAGATCTGGAGTAAGTGGGCAAGAGCCTTGTCTTGCACCTGAAACTCCACTGCAAGTAAAATGTGTGCATCTAGAGACTGAAGGTATAATTAAACTGTCCCTCAAAAATATCTGTCAACACAATTTCCAATCTTGTAATGACTGTCTACCTTTCCATGATTTCCCTGTGTTGTAAATTCTGTCACTATGATGTTAATGAGATGGATTATCGGTGGTTATACTGATGAGATCTGCAAGATTAGATACTGTTTTAAGCCAATCCCTTTTGAGATATAAAAGAGAGAAGCAAGCGGAGAGACATGGAGACCTCATATTACTAAGAAAGCAGAGCACAGAGCAAAGTGTGTCCTTCAGACCTGAAGTTCCTGCACTGAGATGCTGCCAGAACAACAGAAGATTGATGACAAGGACCATCTTCCAGACCCAACAGGTAAGTGTTCCCTTGAAGATGATATCCTGAATTTGAGCTTGTAGGCTACGAGACTGTGAGAAAATAAATTTCTCTTCGTTAAAGCCATCTGTTTGTGGTATTTCTGTCATAGTGACGCTAAAAAACCACAACAGAGGGTAAGCTTTAACCCTTTAATCTGGGAAGAGGAACGTGCAGGAGCAGGTAGAGGGCATCGTGTCACAACTGGTGGCCTGGAGCACTGATGCCCCCTCAGTGGAAGATGGTTAGACAGCAACTTTGTTGGAACCAGGAAAGTGGTTCCAGTGGACTACAGTGTTTATAGAAGAATTAACTATTGTGTTGAGTCTTTATTTTTATTCCTTTCACTTGATGTTTGCTATGGCAGCCTGAAGGCAGTTGAAACGCCATTCTTTGGGTTTCATATACTCATTCTACTGGCATTTAGTGAGAGCCCATTTAGTGGCAAAAAATGTGACAGACATTAGATTTCAGAAGTAGAAGTCCTTTAGAGAAAACAGAACAAAATCCAACCCCAAATTTCTACTTTTCTATGAAGAGAGCTCATAATATACTGGTAGAAATTAGTAAATAAAGTCCAAACTCAGTCTCATCCTGGTACTATTTCTGAATTCCTGAGGGTAAAAACAAACTAACAAATTATGTTTCAGACAAAGAATACTGTTCGCTTATAAAGAAAAGGCAAAATAGCAGGAAAACATTTCAGAATTTTGAGGTAAACGAAGTGATCTAAGAATTCTTTATTCAGACATAATTATCCTGTGAAGAAAAATTAATCTATATTTCAATCCTCAGGAATTCAAAGAATATACCACATGTTATGAGAAAAATTACCTCTGTAAAACCAAAACTTAGTCTAAGTAAAGAAATGATACAAGAAACACTGACACAAAATGATTTAAAAATTATAGTTCTCTCTGAATAATTGTTTTAAATGAACTTGTACAATTTACCACACCTGTTATTTACCCCAAAATGCTGCCAGGGAGGTGCTAAGAATAATCAAGAAATTAAATTCCATAAAGTTTCAACAAAACCTGACTGAAGGAAGGCTTATGTGAAATCCTATCTTACTGGGGCATCGGAGCAAATAGAAAATGAGAACAGTTAGAAAAGTTGTTTAAATTATGATGTTTAAATAAGACTAAATCAAGATGGCAAAGAGCACAAACATGTTGCTGTTATCTCCAAAATATCTAAAACGCAGAAATAAATGTGTGTTTTAAAAAATGAACACATCCGTTATCATGCTGATAAACAATGAAAAGACCCAACTGCTGAAGAGAAATTTTAGAGAAGTCCTTCAAAAAGGAAATACTTTAAGACGGATCCAACTCTGCAGCCCAAAACATACTCAGAAAAAATTGATAAAAGGGGAAGTCTGTGAATACTATGAACTTAGAGTGACTAAATACAAAATGTGAGGGTAATTAATTAGAGAAGTCCCTGGGTAGTGCAAATGTTTGGCTGCTAGCTAAACAATCAGAGGTTCACATTCACCCAAAGTCATTTTGGAAGAAAGACCTGGAAATTTACTCTTAAAGAATTGGCGATTACAAATTCTATCTAGCTCAGTTCTGCTCTGACACACTCAAGGATGTCATGAGTCAGAACTGAAGCAGTTGCGATGGTACTGATTAATTAATTAAAGAATTAATTGGTACCACTAGTTTTCAGTTTTCAAGAACATTTGCCCTTGTGATGGTAACCCAAAAACTTCTTTCTTAAAAGAGTGATATATTTGCCTGAGAAAAGATTCTGGTTTGAAAATGAGTTCTGTACTTGAAAGAGAAGCAGAACAAGGACTAAGGAAACTAGACCCTCAACTTCAGACCTCCTTTCTTCTTGCTAGAAATTGAAGAATCAGTTGCATCACTAGCATAGAAAGGTCAGGGGGATTATTTTGAGTGATAGCCTCTTACTGCTACAGAAAGTTCAGGTATATTTAATATATTTATTTTAAATTTTATCTAAAAACATAAAAGCAGAAAAGATGTTATGTATTTTTTGAAGAGAGTACTTGACTTACCACATCTTAAAATATACTGGGCAGGTAAATTTATATGGGAATGTACATTTTCTCTCAGTCATAATTTAAAAAAAAGAGAAAAACAAACAAAAAAATGTATTGAAAAGTCAGTGTTAAGATAGACGCAAAATTAGACCTGTGAGGCATTGTTAAAAAGAAAAAGTGATATTGCACTATATGACACAAATTTGTGTTGGTACTTATAGACCAAAGAAAGGAAGTAGTCAAGACAGGACAATGATAACATACCCCGATTATGAATGTCCTTCCTTTGCTTTCCAAGTAAGTGAAGAATGCTAAGAATGAGAGTAATATGGTTAAATTGGCATTTAGGAAAAGTCCCTAAATACCCATGGAATTAAGCAGAGAATGTATCAGAGACTGACGGGAACAAGAAGACAGATGACTTCATAGGCCTGTGGCATAGTGATTAAGTGTTACATCTGCTAACCAAAAGGGTAGCAGTTCAAGTTTTCCAGGCACTCCTTGGAAACACTATGGAACAGTTCCACTCTGTCCTATGGGGTCACCATGAGTCAAAATTGACTAGATGGCTGTAAGTTTGGTTTGGTTTTGGAGGTGAACCAAGGCATTGAGAATGGAGATAACAAGGATAATATGTAGGTAATCAGAATTAGTCAAACAAAAAAGTGTGACAAACATGAAACAAAGTGGTGTCATCCATGAAGGCAGAGAACACAGGTTTGGGATGGACAGTTAGATGCACAGTTGAGTTTGCAGCTTGTTGAGACTGAGGCTACAGTTGGCAGGGTTAGAGTGGTTTGTTGCATGTAGAAAACTAAGGCCTTCACTGATCTCTTTTGTGTATGCTTGCAGCCTTGCAAACATTTACAGACTGCCAGGAATATGTGGAAGCTTATCAAAGCTTACTGTGACTATCTTATTTGCAAATTCTTCAACCTTAGGCAATTAGGAAGCTGATATTCACAGTTTGTTTTACATTGAAGTTACTATTGTTTTTAAAGGTTTATTTGGGCTTAGAATTTCTTCCTCCCCAGAACAAAAAGCAAATCCAGTGCCATGGAGTTTATTCAGACTTATGGGGATTCAGAAGGTACACAGCCTAACTGCTCCATAGAGTTTTCTTGGCTATAATCTTTATGAAAGACGAGTGCGAATCCTTTCTTTCATGGTGTCACTGGGTGGATTTGGACTGCCAACTTCAGGTTGATAATTAAGCACATTCCAAAGACATCAGAAAGAATCCAAGTTTTCTACTTGTCTCTGACTGAATCCCTTGTGTAAATGCAAATTAGACACAGAAATTAAATCTGAAATTAGAAATCAGGGCAAACTTGTGAACTGCTTAGATATATTCTTTTAAGATATACTTAGATTTTAATAACATTGTTTTGTTTTTCATATGTGTCTATTTTTTACAGAAACAGTACACCACAATGGTTAAGCAGACACACTCTGAAGCTACTTGACCTAGATCACAAATAGCAAATCTGCTACCTAGCGGCTGTGAGGTCTTAGATGACTGACTTAACTTCTTTTTGTATCTTTGCTCTTATTTTTTAAAATTGTGCTTTAGGTGAAAGTTTAAAGAGTAAACTAGTTTGTTAAACAATTTACACACACTTTTCTGTGACATTGGTTGCCAAACCCACAGTAAGTCAGATCTCTGCTTTTCTGCCTTGGGTTCCCTATTTCCATTTGTCTGGCTTTCCTGACCCTCTTGACTTCTCATCCTTTCCTTTGGGCTGGTGTACCCATTTAGTGTCATATATACAGCTGAACTATGCATGTTATTGTTTGATGTATGCTGTTGCTGTTGTTGTTGTTGCTGTTGCTAGGTGCCGTCAAGTCAGTTCCAACTCACAGCGACCCTGGGAACAACAGAATGAAACACTTCCTGGTCTTGCACCATATCCACAATTGTTTTTATGCTTAAGCCCATCGTTGTGGGCACTGTGTCACTTTATCTCATTGAGGGTCTTCTTCTTTTCCACTAACCCTCAACTCTAATAAATATGATGTCTTTCTCCACAAACTAATCCTTCCTGACAACATGTCCAAAGTATGTAAGATGTGGTATTGTCATCCTTGCATCCAAGGAGCATTCTGATTGTACTTCTTACAGAACAGATCTGTTTGTTTTTCTGGCGGTCTGTGGTACATTCAACATTCTTCTCCAACACTGCAATTCAAAGTTGTATGGATCTGTCCAATCTTCTACTGAAGAGCAAACTTCAAAACTGACTTCAGTACTGAGCTAAAAGGGTGCCCAGGAGCCATATTCTCAGGATTTCTCCAATCTCTAATAAACCAGTAGTTAACTGCTTGAACTTTTAATACATTTCCTGACCCCAAAATCTATTGGCAAAATGTGGAAGTCTTATGGACTCAGTGTTTGAGCACAACTTCTGACCTAAAGAATAACCATTAAGCTATGCTGAAACCAGGATGATCCTCAACAAACCAAGCTTAAAAAGGAAAGCAGAAATTAAAATAATTAGCAGACAAAGCAGCAATCACACACTGTGAAGCAAGTCAACAAACAAACAGAAGCCAAAAACAATACTTGGAAGTATGAATATGCATATGCTATCTGTAATTTCCACTTTCCAACAACAAACACGAAAAGAAACAAGAAAGTATGACAATACATGAAAAAGGTGAAGTCAAAACAAATTGCCTTTGATTTTGCTTAAGTGTTTGACTTAGCAGAAACAAATGTCTAAGTATCTATTAAACGCATACTAAAGGATACCACATTAAAGATTTAAGGAAATCATGACAACAGTTTCCCTAGTTGTTGAGGTTAGGTGCTATCGAGTCAGTTCCAACTCACAGTGACCCTAAGCACAACAGAATGAAACACACTGTCGGGGCCTGTGCCATGCCCACAATCATTTTTATGCTTAAGCCCATCATCGGAGCCACTGTGTCAATCCATGTTGTCGAGGGTCTTCCTCTTTTTCACTAATCTTTCACTCTACCAAGCATGATGTCCTTCTCCAGGAACTGATCCCACCTGACAACATGTCCAAAGGATGTGAGATACAGTCTCATCATCTTTGCTTTTAAGAAGCACTCTTGTTGTACTTCTTCCAGAATAGAACTGTTTGTTCTTTTTGTAGTCCATGCTACATTCAGCATTCTTGTCCAACACTGCAATGCAAAGGCATCAGTTATTCTTGCGTCTCTCTTATTTATTGTTTAGCTTTCACATGCATGTGATGCAATTAAAAAAACTGTGGCTTAGGTCAGGCGCACTTTAGTCTTCAAGGTAACATCTTTACAACACTTTAAAGAGGGCCTTTGCCACAGTTTTTCCTAATGCAATAAATACATCTTTTAATTTCCTGACTGCTGCTTCCATGGGTATTGACTGTGGAACCAAATAATTGAAATCCTTGACAACCTCAATCCTTTCACCATTCCTCCTGATGTTTATTACTGGATCACTTGAGAGCATTTTTATTTTCTTGAGGTTGAGGTGGAATCCACACTGAAGGCTGTGGTCTTTGATCTTCATCAGTAAGTGTTTTAAATCCTCTTCACTTCCAGCAAGCAAGATTTTATCATCTGTGTAACAAAGGTTGCTAATGATTCTTCCTCCATCCTTATGTCCTGTTCTTCATATAGTCCAGCTTCTCAGATTACTTTCTCTGCATACAAATTGAAAAGATTTGGTGAGATACAACCCTGACACACAGCATTCCTGACTTTAAAATCATGCAGTTTTCCCTCATTCTGTTTGTATAGCTACCTTTGATCCATATACAGATTCCTCACAAGCACAACTAAGTGTTCTGGAATTCCCATCTTCCACAACATTAGCCATAATTTATTATGACCCTTACAATCAACTGCCTTTGCAGAGTCAATGAAACACAGGTAAACATCTTTCTGGTATTCTCTGTTTTTGGCCAGGATCTATCTGACATCAACAATGATATCCCTGATTCCATATCCTCTTCCAAATCTAGTTTGAATTTCTGGCAGTTTCCTGTCAATATACTGTTGTATTTGCTTTTGAATGATCTTTAGCAAAATTTTACTTGCATGTGATATTAATGACACTGTTCAGTAATTTCCACTTTCTATTGGATTGGCCAAAGCCTTCAGTATAGATTATACCGCAACATCAAGAAAACACAAATCTTCACAACTAGACCAATAAGCAACATTTTGATAAATGGAGAAAGGAGTGAAGTTTTCAAGGATTTCATTTTATTTGTGTCCACAATCAATGCCCATGGAAGCAACAGTCAATAAATCAAAAGATGTATTGCACTGGGAAAATCTGCCATAAAGGACCTCTTTAAAGTGTTAAAAAGTAAAGATGTAACCTTGAAGACTAAGGTGCACCTGACGCAAGCCATGGTATTTTCAATCACATCATATGCTTGTGCAAGCTGGACAGTGAATAAGGGAGACAGCAGAGGAAATGATACCCTTGAGTTGTAGCCTTGGAGAAGAACGTTGAATGTAGCATGGATTACCAAAAGAACAAACAGATCTTTTCGGGAAGAAGTACAACTAGAGTGCTCCTAGGAAGCAAAGATGGCAAGGCTGCATCTTACATACTTGAGACGTGTCGTCAGGCGGTATCAGTCCCTAGAGAAGGACATCATGCTTGGTAGAGTGGAGGGTCAGTGAAAAAGAGGAAGACCCTCAATAAGATTGATTGACACAGTATGGCTGAAACAATGGGCTTGAGCATAAAAACCACTGTGGGCATGGCACAAAACTGGGCAGTGTTGTGTTCTGTTGTGCACAGGGTAGCTATGGGTTGGAACTGACTTGACAGAACCTAACAACAGATGTGGTATGATTGCTTCCTCCTTATTTGACAAAATTCCAAAAGTGCTTCATCTCTGCTTTAGCTAAAAATACTATTGGTGGTTAGGTCTATTTTGAGAAGAATTCCCCCTCCTATGTATTTGTCTGGGTCTGTCCCAGTCATACTCCCAGATCCTCTTTTAATGGCCCTCTTACCCAAACTGAAGAATTTGCTGGAAACATGTGGCTTTGTGCAAATCATCCTTCCTTTATTGTGTGCAGGAAAATAATACGGATGGAAGGTTCACCTAAATCTGATTTAGAATAATAATTTAAGTACATTTGCTAAAAATGTATGAATGTATCCAATCTGCTATCATTTATGACTATCTGTAAACATCTTATGACATTCTTGTATTTCTTCCAAAGAAATCTGATTTACAACTTTAATAACTTAGAATAACAATGTTAGTTGCCATCAGGTTGCTTTTCAACTCATATCAAATCATGTGACAGAGTAGAAGTATCCCATAGAATCATTCAGTAGTCAACCAAAATTTTACATAGTAAAATCTCATGTTCCAAGATTGACTGTGCTGTATTTTCACAAGTGCAAGGAAAATGTGGAGAGGGTTAAGACACAGCCTGTCCTATGTGATCACACAGGCCTTTTCTGAACCTCATTCATCTACTCAGCAATTGTTCTATCATAATTCTGCCTGCACAGCCATCTTTCTCCTTTGATTAATTTCCAGGTTTATGTATTGGACACTTTTTACTTCTACGCCCAGTTCTAAAACTCACTAAATTTTCTCTCTGAGATCTCATTCTGTTTTTGATGGAACTTTCCTTAAGACAAAATATGCCATTCCTGTGTACTTATGAAGTCAATGTCATCCCAGTGAGGGGATACAAAGAAGATTCTTTGGCAGCATTCATCTATGTTGCTCTAATTGTTACCTTCTCCTTTGTTGCATTGCCTCCAGGTCTCTCAGAGCTTTGAATGGTTATTTCTAGGAGCCCCTTCCTATTTCTTCCATGAATTCACTAACAAATGATTTTAGCTTCCATTTCTTGAAAACTTGTGAGCAAATACTTCTACCTTGTCTCCTGTCTTCCCAGGCACCTTCTGTACACCAGTACATACATATATCTTTTTTAAAAAGTTACTCTTATATTGATTCTGATTCCTGACAATTGCATGTGTATCAGAGAAGAGCTGTACTCTGTACAGTTTTCTGTGTCTGATTTTTCAGTAGGTCACCAGGCCTTTTTTTCCAAGGTATCTCTGAGTGGATTGGAACAATCAACCTGTTCTAGTTTTGTAATCTGGCTGTCCCTGGTGGTGTAGTGGTTAAGTGCTACGACTGCTAACCAAAAAGTTAACAGTTTGAATCCACTAGGCACTCCTTGGAAATGCTATAGGGCAGTTCTACTCTGTCCTATCGGGTGTCTGCGAGTCAGAATCACCTTGACAGCAATGGGATTAGGGCTACTGAAACAGAAATACCACAAGTGGATGGCTTTCACAGTCAAAACTCCTCTCATGTTTTATTACAAGTGGCAAGAAGAAACCACATGGCCCCTTTAAAATCTTGCTCATCACCTAGGTATCCAAGTTCATCACTTACAAATTCTGCCTCTCAGCAAAAATATGAACACAATGCAGACAACTTTGCTGCTGCATAAAATGGAGCACCCTTCCTCCACTCTCCAATCACATGTCCATCTCTTTCTTCTAAATCCTCTCCAGAAGCGTATTCCTGTCCACATTTGTAGCAACAATTTCTTGCTGGTACCATATATATTCTATATAGCTCTCTTCACTTCTTTTGGAGCCCCCATGAGCATCACCTTTGATGTTGGTAATTCTACAGACTGTCTTTTCAAGGTAATCTAGGCCTTTACTACTGAAAGCGCCGCCCCCCGCCCCCCCAAAATCGCCATTGAGTCAATTCCAATTCAGAGAAATGCCTGCAGATTTTCTGAGTGTCTGTTAGATTTAAAGTGCTAGACCTTCAGTTAGCAGCAATGTTTATTAACTACTACACCACCAGTGCTTCCCTTTTACTATTACCAAGCCAAGTATCATTGAGTCGGATCCGACTTCTTGCGACCCTAGAGGCCAGACTACAAGGCACCTTAAAATTCTTTCAGCGTCTACCCAGTTCTAATACCACTTCCATATTTTAGGTATCTGTTACAGCAGCACCCACTCTGCTAGTACTAAATTCCTAGTTATCTAGTGCTTCTGTAACACAAATATCACAAGTGTATGGCTTTAACAAACAGAAATTTGTTTTTTCACAGTCTAAGAGGCTAGAAGTCAGAATGGAAGGTACTGGCTCTAGAGAAACCTCTCTTTCTGTCATCTCTTCTGAGCTTCTGCCACTGGGAAATCTTCACATGGTCTGACGTCTCTATTACTGTTCTCTGCTTCCCTGCTTGTTCATTTTATCTCTAATTTTTCAAAACAGATTAACCTGAAACACATCCTACACTAATTCTGTCTCAAAGATCATCCTTTCCTAAATGGGATTATAGCTATAGGCACAGAGGTTAGGATTTACAGCATATATTTTGGAGTACACAATCCAATCTGCAACACAATTTTTTGGTTACTAGCAGAAAACATAACCAGCTGTGCTATCCAGAGTTTGCTACACCAGTACAATGATGGCTGTTGACATGAACTGGGTCCACATGCTCCAAAGTTGTAACAGCGTGCTTTGAGGTCCTCAAACTGCTAAACGTGAACGGAGATCTCAGTTTTTCTCCCCATTTTTAATTGTGTATCTATTACATAGTCAAAGAAGATTTAGGGAAAAGGCAAAGTAGTCTGCTCCTGTAAAGATTACATCCTATGAAACCCTGTAGGCTGTTAGTCTTACTCTGTCCTATAAGGTCACTAGGAATCGGAATTAATTCAATGGCAACACACAACAACAATATTTTGAGTAGTACTGTCTAGTAGTGCTATCTGCAATTATGTAAAGATTCTTTTCTGTGCTATCTAAAGCAGTATATAATTAATTAATTAAAAAATATAAAGTGAGAACAGGATTTAAAATAACTTCTAGTTTTTATCGACATCCCTACAATTTTCTGTGATTCACATACATCCAGCTCCAAAGTCTTTCAGATCCTTCACTTATGTCAGAATCCTGGAGACAGACACTTCTAAGTCCAACTGGGAATACTCAATAGACTTGCTTCATGACTGTAGTGTTTCATTCAGGGTGTCAGGTGAGGACAATCATCAGCATAAGAGCCTACCATTTTCCACTCATACTACTCAGTCCCTGGCATTTTATATTCTGGGGTTACAGATTATTATTTCATTATTCTTAGCACAGTTAATAAAATATAGCAGAAGATGGTGTAGCCATTGTGTAAAGTTGGTTTCTTATCACTGTGAGTGCTTCTTCCCTGATTATCTCTGACCAGGGCTGTTGTTATTTCTAAATGGGCTTGTGAAAATGACCAATGTCTAAATATTTGAATGGTAGGTTTCACACTGAATTTCGGCCTCTAATGTTTTTTATTCCAAATAATGAAAGCTATTATTCAACTCTTTCTAATTTAACTTTTCCTTTACACTGTTCCCAATTTCAGAAGAAAAAGGAATTTGTTTTAGAAGTTGTTTGTTGATGTCCTAGGATGCTTGTGCTCAGAGTAAGAGAAATTTCAGCTGGCACACGTTCACATAAATCTCCTTATAAGTTGACATACTTTAGTAAATCCAGAATTTCTTTGAACTTTGTTACATTTTACTAGGAATTTTTAAAATAAACTTTTCATTTTGGAGTAAGCTGATATTTACAGAAAATGCGGAAAGGTAGTACAGAGAAGTCTCATACAACCTTTACCCAGTTTTAGTTACTGATAACATCTTACATAATCCTAGTACATTTGCCAAAACTGAGAAATTAACATTGGTAGTTTGGTATTAAGTAAACTGCAGGTACAAAAATTATTTGTATTTAACCCAGTTTTCCAATAATGACTTTTTCTATTCAGGATTCAATCAATACAGACATTACATTTCCTTTTGTGTCCTTACTCTAATTTGATCTGAGACAATTTCTCAGTTTTTCCCTGTTGTCTTGTCTTGGATGGTTTTTAAGAGTACTGATCAGGAATAATTTCCCTCAATTTCGTTTGCCTGACGTTTTCTCTCATGGTTATACAGGGGCTATGTGTTGCGGTTAAGAACACCACAGAGGCAACACGCTTTTCTTATTACATCATATCATGGACACGTAATAGCAACATGACTTATTGTTGGAGATATTAATCATGATCACTTGGTTAAAACTGTGTCTACCAGGTTTCTCCAGTATAAAACTACTGTTTTTCTTCCCTACTCTGTTCTCTATGCACACACACTCAGTGGGAGGGAAATTAAGCTCCATATCCCGATGGGAGAAGTATCTACATATATAGTTTTTAGAATTCATTTTGTGCAAGCATGGACCAGTAACATGAAACTTGTCTCCAACAACAGAGCATTCTGAGAGACCAAAGAAAGAGGCAGACAACCCCGTTGTGGTGGTGAAGGAGGTTATTAGAGAGACTTGCAGGTGAGACCAAGTACTGGAAAGCCACAAGACAGACAATATCTCTGTGCCTCAAAGGGTAGGAGAGAGGTTTTATAGTGGCAGTGGACAGTAGTGGCTACAAATCAGGGGCTTACATAAGAATGACTCAGCAGACGTAGTGAACTAAAAGACCACTTCAGGGCACCCGTGTTCAGTGTCAAAAAAGCCTGTACACCCCTTGAGGTTGAATCTTACAATCTGGTGTCTCCACTTTTGTGCCATAACACACAAGGATACATTCCCTCCCCACCAGTAGCAGAAAGGGAAGTGAGGTTCGCCAGTTGCTATATGATACCCATGCATATGTAAGAGACACAGAATGTTGCTGTGTTCTGGAACATGGAGATGTCTTCTCTGATAAGGAGAAGAAACTGAGAGAAAGAAGGCAATCCAATCCCCAGATGCCTTGTCAAAAAGTGTTCTGAGTCCAAGGCTTTTCTTAGTCAGCCTGGATGGGAGAGACATAGAGGCAGAAATTCTTGAAGAAAGATTGGCTACTCTTTCTTCATTTGTTTCTTTATTCAAACATTTATATTAATGTGGATGCATGTATGTTTACTTTATACTTTGGATTTTGCTAAAATTTTTACGGTCTGTTGTCACCTCCTCTTCCAACCATGTCAGCAAGCACTCCTGCCCCTGCTCACCCACTTCCCTAGCTTTTTCTTGTTTAAACTGGCTCTCCAAACTGAGGCCTCTCTTCAGGTTCTAAAGACATCTTTATTTCTGCTTTAGCTAAGGATCACCAAACAAACAAAAAACTCTTTGTTGTTGAGGTGATCCAACTCAGAGCAACCTTATAGGACAGAAAAGAACTGACCCATAGAGTTTCCAAGGAGCACCTGCTGGTTTCAAACTGCTGACTTTTTGGTTAAGACCAAACCAAACCAAACTCTTTGCTGTTGAATTGATTCTGACTCAGTGACCCTATAAACCAAAAACACAAACCTAGTGCCATCAAGTCATTGCTGACTCATAGCAGCACTATAGGACAGAGTAGAACTTCCCCGTAGTTTCCGAGGAGCACCTGGTGGATTTGAACTGCCAAATTTTGGGTTAGCACGAGGGTTTCCAGTGACCCTATAAGACAGAGTAAAACTGTCTCATAGAGTTTCCAAGGAGTACCTGGTGGATCTGGACTGCTCATCTTTGGTTAGTAGCTATAGCACTTAACAACTATGCCACCAGAATTTAGATTACCCAGAGTGATTGAAAAGACTTGAGAGAGTTCATGGCTGTCTTGCTGTATGAGAATATATCTTGAAAAAATTGTACAATTCTGTGAACTATTGCTTCTACATTTTTAAAATGGGAACAATGCATTATCTTTCTCACTGAGTATTCTGAAGATTCAATGAGGAAATGTGTACAAAGCACATTGGAAAATAGATTGCATTGCCTGTCTCAGTGCAATATATGAAACCTACGAATATACAGCTAAAATTTTACTTAAAGCTTATTTTTGGCTTTAAAAGTATAAAACACATATGTGGGAAAACAATGGGTTAAAGTAAATAGTTTAAACATCCACATCAAGAAATCAAAACCACAATAACAATTATACCCAAAGAAAGCAGAAAGAAATAATATAGAAAATTATATGATCGTAGAATCAACACACTCAAAAGTTATTTCTTCAGAAAATTTGTGAAACTAATAAACTCCTGTCAAATGAAAGGAAGAGATAAAACAAATGACAGAAATAACACATTCCCAAGATCAGTTATAAGGATGCATAACTGCAAACACTGTGGACATTAATATAATAAAAATATGTTATGAACAAGCCATGGACAATAAACTGGACAGTTTGGATAACTTCAATAAAATACTTGAAAAATAAAACTTATCAGAGTTAACTCAAAAAGTAATACACAACATGAATAGAATTACATTTTCTTCTTTTAAAGTTAACTGTGAAATGTAAAATAAATTTTCAAATACTTCATTAGGCTTCCTTTGTGAACTCTACCAAATATTTACGGAGAAAAACAATAAACTGTCCCTGAAAATAGAAACAGAGGAAGCATTTCTCAACTCCTTTTATAAAACCAACAGAAATTAATACTAATTCCTGACAAAGATATTCCAAGAATTAGAAAAGCATAAATGCAAAACACTAAAGTGTATATACATTATGAATCAGACAAATTATAGAAACACAACTTCAACGTTTGAAAATAATTGTGATTCATAACATTAATGTATAACAGATAAAAACATTTACTGTGTCAAGATGTGCAGAATAAACACATGATAAAACACAACTATTTGGTGTAATTTTAAAAAATGAGTATGTGAAGGAAAATGTCCTTAATCTGATAAAACGTATCCACAACATCTGCAATAAATATCTTAACTAATGTTAATTCCTGAAAAACTCTTATCTTACATAAGTAACAAGACAAAAATACTAGCTATGAAACATCATTATCTTAGATGTCACAGTGAGTGCAACTGGGCAAGAAAGAGCAATCAAAGGCAAAGGGTTGTAAAGAAATAAATGCGAATTTCCTATTTGGAGATATCATGCATGTACAATCATCCACAGATAAAATATCAATCTTATTAAGTTAATTCAACATGAATTCTGGAGCAGAGTCAAAATATTTTTAAATACAGTTGTGCATTTTGACAAAAACATACAAACACACCCATATGTACATATAATCTGATTGACAAAAAAGTAGTTGCAAAGCCCTTGTATTTTGAGGCTGAATGTCCTTGTTTTCCTGAAAGTTACCCATCCAGATGTCATTGTTAAAGTAATGAGTAAGCTAAGGTTTTACAAAGTAAGTTCATTTTTTTTTTAAAAAAAAAGGCATAAGCTCAGAAAACTAGCTTTGTGAGATGATGATTTGGGGGAGGGGGAAGAAAAGGGGAGCAGTAGAAGAAAGCTGTAAGAATGATATGGAGAAACTGATGCAAGATGTCAGAGATCACAGTAATATGAGAATTTTTAAGCAACTAAAAATTTCAACTCAGTGAGTGTGAAACGAAAAGTGAAATTTATTGGGTTCATATAACCAAAGCACCCAGAAAGTAGGTCAGGCTTCAAGTATAGTGTCGTCTGGTCTCTTATACTGCTATCCTGTCTGCAAGGCAGTGGTTTCTTGTATGGTTTCTTTCTGGCCTTCGGTTTAGAATTCTGTAAAAATAACTGGTTAGGCCACAGACTATCCTATAATTGGTCTGTTTTACATACTTTGTAGACATTGGACAGTTTACTACACAAATTACAAATAAAATGTATAAAAATCTTTGCAGGGATTGGTCAATTACTACGCAGATTAGGTGACTGTGATTTATTGAGGAAACTGGTCAGTCTGTGGTCTTGGTGGAAGAAGACTTACAAAGGAGCCAGTTCCACATAGGCTAAGGGGGACCTCACCACTATGAAAAAGAGCTTGAAGAGGAGTGTTTCACTTGGACGTGGGGAATGCCTAGAGAGATCTGTAGTGCTGAAGTTGGTACAAGATGGCAAAAGACTGCATGAGCCAGCAGCAGTAGCACAAGAAGAGTGAACCAGGAGAGCAACACAGTGTGGCTGCAGGGGGCCCGCAGACCCACAGAGCAAGACTGAACTGAGCACCTGCAGGCCAGAGGCTTGCTGCAGAGAGTGGTTTCTCTGGGCGCTTTCAGTGGACCTAAAGAGCTGTAACACTTGCCCAAACAGGACAAAGGGCAGGACCAGCAGGGTCTGGTAGTGGTAGGCCTGAGAGAGGAGCTTGCCTTTCAGCAAAGCTGAAAAGATGCTGAGAGCTTTCTTGGTTGAAAGCTGAACTACTTGAATAGTTAAACCTGTCTACTGAGTTTTATCCTTTTACCTCCAAGTTGATCCTGATCCTGAGCTGTAGCCTATTTTTTCGTAATAAGCAACATTTGTGAGTGTGGTCTGTGAGGCTTAATAAATTATCAGATCTAGCAGGGGAGTAGTGAGTTCTGTGGAGAAGATTGCTAGTGTCAGAATTAACAAAAAAAAGAAAAAAAAAGGTTGGAGAGGGGAGATGTGACTGACCTCTGTCTCATGAGAGTTAGCGTTTTGCTGATTCTGAGTTAGATCCTCATCCCTCTTCTTGAAATTAGAGAACTTCTAAACTAACAGATTACAGTCTATCATTCTCTTGTGTTTCTGTGTGTGTGTGTGTTTCCTCAGAAACAAAATGCTGTCAGAAATTTAGGCCTTGCACACATCATAACATCCAGAAAAAGTGTCCCTCATTCCTTAACTACAAAATGTGAACTTCAGTTGAATTTGATCAAGTTAGGTCAGATGCTCACAATGAATCAACTATTCTGAACTCAGCAATGCCATTGGTATAATCTTTAGTTTCATATAATTTCATGAAGCAATCAGAGTGTTTTTGTGATGATTATCTTAGACCACAGTTTCTAACCCTATCAACTTTGCAGATATTTGGCAGTGTCTGGAGACATAGTTGGTTTTCACAACTGAGGAGCTGCTACCACATCTAGTGGATGGGGATGCTGCTAAACAACCTGCAATACACAGTACAAATAAAAAGAAAAAAAGAAAAACAAGAAAAACTGTCAGGCCCACATGTCAATAATCCTGCTATTAAGAAACCATTAGATCGATGATCTCAAACTTAAACATGCATCAAAATCACCAAAGGGCTTTTTAGATTCGTATTACTGGTTTTCTCTCACAGACTATCTGAGAGTAAATCTAGGGTGAGGCTTAAACATTTCTCTCTCTCTCTCTTTTTAATTAGTTTATTTATTATGATTAAGTGAAAACATGCAAACCAAACCAATTCTATACGCCAGCCTATCTGCAGCTCCATTTGGTACATGTCAGCCTATTTGTAGCTCGATTTGGTCTTCACTGTGACAGCACATTCCTCCTTTTCACTTTATACTTCTAGCATCTTCTTAATCAGTACCTGTCTCCTCCTCTCTACCCTCTTCTCTCATACCTACAAAGAAGCCAGTAGGGTAGCCTCCTATATAGTACATACACCATATGCTCACACTGTGTCCCAAGTCCCGTTCATTCTTTTCTGAAGAGTTGATTTAAGTACTGGTTTCAGGTCAGGGCCAGCAGCAGTTCTAGGGGCCATGTTCCCAGGGGACCCTCCATGCTGTTGGACCATCAGTTCTGGTCTTTGATAGTTCTAGGCTGTTGGAACATCATTTCTGGTCTTTTAATAGAGTTCTTAGACTGCACACCTCTTTTTCCCGTGTTGCCTCAGAGACTCTACTTTGAGTCCCCCATTGTGGCCGCCTTTGGTGGTAGCTGGGCCCCATTTTGTTCCAGTCTCCTGCTGATGCAGACTCCCATTCATATGGGTTCTTCTGCCTCACAGGCTCATTTTAACTCATGTTCTTTGATGTTCTTAATTGTCGTCTGTTCCAGATGGTTTGGGACCATTTGTTGTACCTCAGATGGTAATTTGCTAGTTTTTAAGACTCTAGATGCCACTCACCAGTGTGGGGTGGAGAAAGAAAGCTAAAGACTAGCTATGCCAACTGACCTCAGAGTCCCATGAAAACACAGTACCCAGACCCCCACCCCTGCTACTCTATCCTTTGAAGTATTGAGTTGAGTTTTGAAAACCTTTCAGTTTATGGTATAGTCCTGTTACGCTGATCTGCTCTCTAGTGTTTGCTGTCACTGCTTTCACCTAACTAAATTCCTAACTTCCAATCAAATCAATGAACTTCCCTCTCCCTCCCTTCCCACTCTTGTAGCCATCAAAGGGTATTTTAAGTCCATTTTTAAGTCCTTATAGCAGAGGTCTCACATAATACTTGTCCTTTTGCAGCTGAGTGATTTCACTCACCACAAAGTGTGAGATGCTTCTTAAAATCACCATTGCTCTTTATCATTCATAGTGTTTCATTGAGTATATGTATTATAGTTTGTTTATCCATTCATCTGTTGATGGGCAGCTAGATTGCTATTGTGGATAGTGCTGCAAGGAACATTCAAGTGTATGTATCTGTTCATGTGACCACCATTATCTCTGCAGGATATATTCTGAACAGTGGGATTGCTGGATCATAAGGTATTTCTACCTCTAGCTTTTTAAAGAAGTGTGAAATTGCTTTTCAAAGAGGTTGTACCATTTCACATCTCCACCAGCAGTATAGGCAGGTTCTAATTTCTCCATAGCCTCTGCAGCATTTGTTGTTTTGTGTTTTTTTGGATTATTGTCAACCTTGTTGGGGTAAGATGGTATTTCATGGCAGTTTTGGTTTGGATTTCTCTAATAGCTAACGATCGCGAACATTTCCTCATGTGTCTTCTGGCTACTTGAATGTTTTCTTTGGTGAATTGTCTGTCCACCTCCTTTGCCCATGGCCTAATTGGGTTATTTAACTTTTTCATGTTTATATTTTGCACTACCTTGTAGATTATTGAAATCAGATGTCCATCTGACATGCAGTTGCCAAATATTGTTTCACATTTTGTAGACAGTCTTTTAACACTTTCGATGAAGTCTTTGGATGAGCATAAGTGTTTGATTTTTTGTAGTTCCCATTTATCTGTTTACTCTTCTGTTGCTCATGCCCTGTTGGTCGGATTTTGTAGTCTGTCTAAGCTGTGTATCAGAACTTCCATTGTTGTCCCTAATTTTTCTTGCATAATCTCTATTGTTTTAGGTTTGATATTCAGGTCTTTGATCCATTTTGAGTTAGTTTTTGTGTAAGGTGTGAGACACGGGTCTATTTCCAGTTTTTGTCAGAGGGACATCTACTTTTGCCAACACCATTTGCTAAAGACACTGGTTTTATCCAACTTTACAATCTTAGGGTCTTTGTCAAGTATCAACTATTTATGACAGAATGATGGCATCACTGGAGTCTCAATCGTGTTCCATTAGTCTATGTGTCTCTTTTGGTACCAGTACCAGACTGTTTTGACTACTGTGTCAGTGTAATTGTTTCTAATGTCATATAGTATGAGGCCTCCCACTGTGTTCCTCTTCTTCAGTAGTGTTTTATTTAGCTGAGGTTTCTTCCCTTCCCAGACAAAATTGGTGATTTGTTTCTCCATCTCATTAAAAAATGGCACTGGAATTTGTATTGGGATTGCACAGTATATGTAGATTACTTTGGGTAAAATAGACATTTTCACAATGTTGAGTGTTCCTATCCATGAGTGAGGTAGATTTTTCCACTTATGTCAGTCTGTTTTGGTTTCCTGCAGTAAGATTTTGTAATTCCCTCTGTATGTGTCTCTTACTTTTCTGACTAGATTAATTCCTAGTTATTTTATCTTTTGAGGGGCTATAGTATTGATTTGGTGTTTTCCTCTTTGATGTTCTCTTTGTTAGAGCAAAGGAATCCTAGCAATTTACTTATGTTTATCTTATATCCTGATACTTTGCTGAACTCTTCTATTAGCTCCAGTAGTTTATTTATGGATTCTTTAGGATTCCCTGTGTATACAATCATATTATCTACAAATAGGGATACTTTTAAGTCTTCTTTACCAGTGCAGATTCTCTTTATTTCTTTGTCTTGTCTGTTTGCTCTGGCCAGAACTTCTAGCACAATCTTGAATAGAAGTGATGGGAGTAGGCAACCTTGTCCAGTTCCTGTTCTCAAAGGGAATTTTTTCAGTCCCTCTCCATTCAGGTTGATGTAGGTGGCTGGCTTTCGTAGATGCCCTTTATTGTATTGAGGAACTTCCCTTCTATTCCTATTTTGTTGAGAGTTTTTTAACATGAATGGGTGCTGGACTTTGTCAAATGCTTTTTCTGCATCAATTGACAAAGTCAGGTGATTCTTATCCTTGTGTTATTTATATGGTTGATCACATTAATTGTTTTTTTGATGCTGAACCAGCCATGCATCCCTAGTATGAACCTACTTGCTAATGGTGAACTATTGTTTTGACATGTCGAATTCTATTGGCTAGGACTTTGTGGAAGATTTTTGCTTCTAGATTGGTGAGTGATGTTGGTCTGTAGCTTTCTTTTTTAATGGGATCTTTCCCTGGGTTTAATATCAGGGTTATGCTGGCTTCATAGAATGAATTTGGGACTATTCATTCCTTTTATGTGCTGTGAAATAGCCTTAGTAGAATTGAAATAAACTCCTCTCTGAAAGTTTGGTAGAATTCTCCAGTGAAGCCATCTGGGCCAGGACTTGTTTTGGTTGGTAGTTTTTTGTTTTTTTTTCTATTACTTTTTCAGTCTCTTCTCTTGTGATATGTCTAATAAGTTGTTCCACTTCTCCTTGTGATAATTTTGGTAGGTGATATGAATCTAGAAATTCATCCATTTTCTCTAGATTTTCATATCTGTTGGGGCAATTTTTTGCAATATTCTGTTATGATACTTTTGACGTCGGTTGGATCTGTTGTGACATGTCCCATCTCATTTTTCTTTCAGGTTGTTTCCTCTCCTGTTTTATTTTCATTTATTGATTTATTTATTTTGTGAGCTAAACATATGCATCCCCTGATGGCCTTTCAAGCTCATGGGTGATTCTGCTGGTGATATTCTGTGGTACACACTCCAAAAGTCACAAAATAAGCAGGGAAATGGCCTGTAGCCAAGAGTTCAGCAGGCATACAACAATAGCAAGGCTAAACTAAGATGAATTGGGTTGAATGCATCCTATATGATGCTAAGATAGTGGGGAGAAATCTATGTTTTCAACAATTTCCTGCCCCACTCAAGTGTTTTACCTCCCCCACCAAACCATGATGGACCATATTAAAATTTCCAGGAATTGCTTCCTCTGGATTATCTAAAACTTATACTTGTCCTATCTCCCCTTCCAAAGTCCTCTACACAAGAAAATTCAAAATCCTCCAACATACCATTTTAATCAAAGTGAATTTGAGTTATATTTTTAATGAGGCTTTCTAGAAAACCACAAAATCAATGTGAAAAAAAGAAAGCAACATAATAGCCTGACAATCAAAAATAAAATTGGACAACACAAACCTCAAGGTCCCTGTGGGCAAGAATAAGCTTTTTGAGTCTTTTCCTTCAATGTAAACACCACCTTCACTGATGTTTCTCTCAACACTGTCTCTCACTCATTCTATTGGAAAGGGAGAAATGGGAGAACAATCTAGCAATTCTTCATAGCTAGACTATGTTGTGGTGAAGTAAAGGTGGCTTTCTCTAGAGGGCTCCCAGGCAGGAACAAGGAAACCACACAAGCATAGGAGTTATTGATTATGTAAGAACTACTTTATTAAAAATAGGCCGGTCTACATTGTCAACTGATGAGGAAAAGGGATGGTAGGGGACTTCAAAAAATCATTAGCTTGGCAGTTGAATCAACTCATGTCACTTTTACTGAGCAAACATATATACAGGTAAGAGAACTTGGAAGAGAGCCACTTACAGCAAACACTTCTTTCAAGGAACTTACAAAGTAGAGCCAGCCAAGTGCTGTCTAGAACAGAAATAAAAATAATAGCAATGCCATGGGTCCAAAGTAAAATTATTCTCTCCAGACCAGATAGAACTGCTTCTACTGTGGCACTAGTGAAGGCTTCCTGGAGGAAGTGGCACCTCAGCCAGGCCTTGAGGGTTAGAAAGTCATCCAGACACGTAACAGAAAAGCTGCATTCAAAAAGCTAAGCATCTTTGAAAATACAATTATTCCTGAAAAATTATACTTAGCAGACTTTAACGAATGACACTTAAGCAAGAGATGAAGAAAACAAAAAGGTTTAAAATGAGAAGCCAAAGAGACATTGCAAGTAAGTTGTGTATACTACATTTCATTTATTCAGATACATATTCTTTCTCACATTTTGACACCTGCAATCTCTGGGTGGATCTTACAATCAGTATCATCTCATAATAAATTTACAGTCTTAAAGTTATTATTCTGATGACTTATAGATTACAGTTCATTGCACAAACAGGTAGAGCTCTGATTTAATGAAATGCAATGAGTGTCACACTTTGACCCTGGTTGACATCTTGAGTTCTTTTGCCTAATGGGAGAGGAGATGTGTTGAGTGATCACTGGATATTCTGATATGACCTGTTAAAAAAACACATAAAGATAGCCATGCATTAAGGATGTGGGAGTCTAGCAGAAAGTAAAAAGTATCTGAAGGGAAGAACAAGACTAAAGGGAGACAAATAGATAAAAAAAATAAAAATAAAAAAAATAAGAGAAATGGAAAGAAAAGTCAGTTTAAAAAGAAACTCACCAGCGCTTCATAAACCATAATGCAAGGCCTACCAAAAGAATCAACAAGGGTACTATTATTGCCAAGCAGATCAGGCCAACGGAGATGTGATGTCCTGGTAATTGACAGATGACAGAAAGATGTCATTTCAAATCTCATTTTATTTCTGATCCTATTCTCTGGTTTTCCAGGGCTTCCTTTGCCCATCGAACTGTCAGCACTACTGTCCACCTCCTTCCAGTGTGTGGTGACATTACAGTCCCCTTGCTTGTGTTCATGACACTACACATCCATTCTCTTTCTCTCCTTCTACCCGCCTCCCCCTACCCCAACATATAGGTTCTTCATTTTTGCATATGCAGAATTTTGGCTTGCCTGTTTCATACCAGTTGGGATTCCAAAAAAGCTGAATCAAACCCATTGCCAACAAGTAGGTTTGGACTCGCAGTGAGCCTATACAACCCAGTAGAACTGCCCCCATTGAGTTTCCAAGTCCATAATCTTTACATGAGCAGCCTGCCACATCTTTCTCCCATGGACCAACTGATATGTTTAAACCACCAAACTTTCTGCTGTGCTACCAGTGCTCCTTCCTGTTGGGATTAGGGTATGAGGTACCAATCAATCTCTTTGTCTCTCTATCCTATCTTTCTGTGTCTGTCTCTCTGTGTCCCTGTCTCTCTGATCCATCAAGCCCTACCCTTTGCCCAGCTCCTCACTCTGTGTTTGAAGACTATCTCATCCCATCTTTGGTGGGCACCAATTCTTTCTCACTTTCTCACCCCAGTAGAGTACGATGTCCTGGCCACCTAGACTGCTGTGCTTCACTCGACAAGACAGGCCAGCTGCCTTTTCAATTGCCACATCCGTGGTTACTTGGAGATACCAGGTTCCATCAGCATTGGGCAGGACATCACCTCGATGAGTGCCTGGCTGCTCCTGCTCCCCTCGCATCCACATCACCCAGACAGGCTTTGGGTAGAATCCTGAGATGTGGCACACCAGCAGCAAATGTCCAGGACCAGTAGAAGGACCACTGGACAACCAGACCTCAGGCTTCTCTGGGGCAGAGACAGCATTCAGATTAGGACTCCAGTCCACAGTACAGAGACTCAGACTTCCACATATTTAGACAGTGACCCCTTTCACTCCTATCAGAACTAAAACTGTGTATTTTATTTATTAGGCACCTTTCCTTCTAAGATTAAGGACATTGTTGGATGTGGTATAGAAAAGTCTTGGACAGAGAACAGAACTAACCTTGCCTCTGTAGATCTGCTTTTCCTGCGTTGAGAACACTCAAGAGAAATTTGGGGCAGTATTCCAAGAGGAGCTTCTTTACAGTATCAACGATGCCTTTGTACTGAGAGATCAGTGTACAGAATTGGTCTGCTCTGCTGCCACCCTCTGGGGCAGGTACACATGAATCATTTTGGATGCTGACGAAATCCAGTCCTCCTAAAGCTCCCCTCAGGAAGCTTACAGTGGTCTCCCCAGAATGCAGCTCACAACCTGCAATACCTTGGATTTCAAAGGGGTCTGGGTAGAGGGGAGACATAGAAAATCTTATGAAACAGTGAACAAGAAAGTAAGAAACTGGAAAAGGACCAAATGTTTTTGGGTGGGTAGAAATATCCGGGATGTGAAATGATGAGCCCCAAACCAATTAGAGCATTTAGAGTTTCAAAGAGTGGAGCATTGGTAGGCGTACGTGTCTCGTGGATAGGAGAGGGGTTATAAAGATGTATGATTTGTAACAGGTCAGAGAGGTTAAGAAGGATTCCAGAATAAATGGGAGAGAGCACCCCTGAAGGGAAGGATTGGAGGAGGTGGTCACAATTTAGGTCACTCAGGCACAAGGCAGAAAAAATGAGAATTTATTACTTCACATCCGAAAGAAGAGCAGGTTTCACAGATGACAACCAAGAGCTAGTTGCAAAGGGTGACAGTCTATATATCAGTGAGGAAGACAGGAGGCCCTGAGACCCTGAAATAGTTTGTAAGGTATGAACTCAGAGTGGGAGACTAGTGATGTACATGTGTGCAATTGGATGCAGGAGAGAGGAAAGAATTAGAGGGCGTAGTGGCTCAAACCAAGAGAGAGGAAAGAAGTCTCTGAGAATTCCCTGTAAGTCAGAAAAATGGACTCACATTCCAACTGGAAATCACTGGCTCGGTCCTGTACTTCCCGAGTAAATCCAATGAAGTAGACTTGAAATAGTTCCTCCAGCTCTTTCACCTCTTCATCGCTGAAGTTACCCTTGGACCAGGGCTTTAGGAAGATAGCAGTGCCTGAGTCACTATCCCAGCCATGAATCTGCATATCATCCAACCAACCTGAGCCTTGATTTTGTGCCCAGGTGCTGTTGGCAAAGGATGAGATCTGAATGAGATAGAAGGTCGGCCTCTGAAAATCTGTGGGTGATATAAAGACATGCATAGTAAGGAGAAAGGGAGAAGAAGTAGAGAATTAAAGAGAATGGAAAACGGTAAAGGACAAAAGAGAATGAACCCAGAATTTGAAGAATACAGAGCCATTGAGACATTTACCTGCACCACAGTGCCAGGCGCCAGCCACAACCTCCAGGATGACCAAAGAGGCTGGAGACATGTGTGCCCAGATCTTTAGTTTCAAATGTACCAGGGTCAGTGCAGCCTACTTTTACTTAAACCCCCTCAAACCCTTCATGGGAGCTTCCAGAGTGACTCTTACCATCCTCATTGTCCCCTCTTGGAAGGAGAACTACCAGCAATAGAAATGGCAGAAACAGCATTTCACTGGGAGACAGAATTTCTGGCACAGACCTGGTGTTTGATCTCCAGTTTCAGCAAACCTGAATTTGTCTCTTCCAACTGATGATCTCTCCCTCAGAGAGATTATATCAGAGGAGAGTTGTGCTTTCCGCAGCCCCAGTACTCCCACTCAGATTTTCATTTCCCTTCTAGCCTTGACTTCTTTCTGGCTTTCTCTATTGTTGTGGCTTCCAGCTGCTCTCTTGGTCACCAGTGTCCTTCTTACTACCCTGGAAAATTCCCTATACAATTTTGTAAAGTTCACTTGACTTGCTCAAACTCGTATGTTCACAGTTGTTGAACAATTGCCCAGCTTCACTTGGTTTTAATATACAGTCGGTTTATCCACTCACCTCTGACTTCCTCCAACTGCCCTTCTGCTCTGAAACTCCATCATCACCAGCTCTTAACGTTCTCAGTGACTTCTCTTCCTTATCTCTCCCCTAACACCACATTCTCATTTCTGGCTTTGCTTTGGTCTATCTTGTAAAACTTGACAAATTCTACTTTTTCAAACTCCTTCAGAATGTCTCATTTAAACAAATAATTGCTGTTATAAACATCAGCACAAAGCTGTTTCCTGCAAGACAGAGGTTAAAGATGTTCCAAATGTCTAATTTTCCAAACTGTGTTACAACTCCATCATCTCTCGCATTAACTACTCCCTTTCCCTGTTAGTACTCTCCCCCACAGCCCTTGAGTTAGGTAATTCACTGCAACATCTCACAGAACTCACAAACTGTACTGACAATTAAATGGTTTGTTAGGGAAGTAGCAGTGTATGACTAGGGATGATGAATGACTTGGAAGAAACAGGAACAACTCAAGTTGTGCCTTTACATAGAGTTCTTGATCAAGGCAACGTCTTCTTACCCTCTGCCACTGAGCCCTGCTTGGGGCCTTCTCAGGCAAGTGCTACAGTTCTTAACTCCATGATTCAGCAAGACCTACCACAGTCATCTCGTTGTGTTTTATCACTCTTGCAACCACTATACTGCCATCTCTAGCTGTCTTCTCTGTTACAGCTCCTTCTTTGGTGTGTATGTGTATGTTTGTGTGTGTGTGTGTGTGTGTGTGTATGTGTGTGTGTGTGTGTGTGTGTGTGTCCCTTCAAGCCCAAGGGGATGGCAAAACTGACCAACCCTCCGCCCCCGTTAGAGTTCTATACACCTTATCTGTGTGGTCCCACCCCACAAGTGTTCCATGTACCTTATTTGCATTAGCAGGAAGCTGTCCCTTTGGTAGACCACAAACACCTTGTTTGCGTAGTCCCACTCAGTCACTGTGTAAGAGTCACAAAGACTATGGGTAGAAGGGCCCTTTTAAGTAATACACTCTACTGGGCCACTGTAACAATATAAATTTCAGCCAACTTACCAGTATGCTTGGGAAAGAAGCAGTAGCTATCATGTAGATTAGTGGGCCATATGACTAGAAGTAGTAAGAAAGATGTCTCTTCTATCTGGCTTTCTTTAATTTACTCACAAAACAGAATACAAAGAAATTAACAATGCAACCACCCAGCTGTAGTAATTTTCAGTCTAATAAAGTAAAAAAGACACTCAAAGCAACAAATACAGAAAGTAGATGAGGATACTTCTAATACATAAACCATTGTTGTTTTTAGGTGCTACTGAATTGATTAGTGACTGTCCCATAGCATTTTCTTAACTGTATTCACCAGAGAAGCAGATTGCCTGGTTTTTCGCCCATGGAGCTATTGGGTAGACTCAAATTGCCAACTTTTTCATTAGCTTGACAGGTACACCATTAGGGATTCTCCTTAAATTTTAGACCAAAGCAAATCATCCAAAAGTGCTAAGGGAAAGGATTTTGAATAGAACAATCTTTTAAATACTGCTTCTTAAGTATTGGTTGTACTAAACTCTGGAAACTTCAGTGGCTGCATAGACTATATTCTCTATCTATCTGCTACATCCTTAACACACAGAGAAATGTTTGACAAGAACGTAGGGTACAATAAACACCTGAAAAAAGAGAGAGTGAAGGCAAAAAAGAAAGGAAAGCAGTGAAGAGGGTAGAGAGAGAAGAAAGAATAAATATCATGCAGTCCAGTTTTCAGGCTGCAGTTATTACAAATGCTCGTAATTTAGGACTTTTTGAAATCATCATAAAGTATCACTTTATAGGATAAAAGAAATATATACATTTGTTTTTACTAATAAACATAAATAATTATATTTGAGAAGGATATATAGAAAGTTATTTTTCTATTTTTTTAATTTTATTTTTTAATTATTTTATTATGATTGAGTGAGAATATACAATCTGATATAAGAGGAGGGGATAGGAGATTGTTAGGAAGATAGAAAGTTATGTAAACTCCGCATGCCAAATAGGGAGATCTCTTAGGCCATATGGCTAATTGCTTCAAGAACAGTTCATCTTCATCTGTGCTAGATTCTGTCTTCTTCCAGTTTCTCTTTGTATATTTTTGTCTCAAGCCAATTTTGACTAGATAAGCCCTCATTCTGTTTTCAGACCACTTATGGGCACAAAATTTTCCTTAGCTTTTATGTATTTGATGCAGGCTTCACTTATATAAAAGTTTTGTTATTATTTCCAGTTTGATAGCAGTAAGCATGTAAATTGTTTTGAGCTTATCAAGAGAAAAGTGAAAGAGGAATGTGTTGAAAAGATGCTGAATTAAGTTATTTCACTCCCTCCCAAATCATTAGGTTCTCCTTCACAGCAGGACCAGTTGTCAAAGAGGTTCAATCTGCCACATAGAAAATGAAAATATCAGAACTCTAAGGAGTAGGTATAAACCTCAAGATTCCTTCCAATGAAATTTATTTATTTATGCTTATTATAATGATAAGGTATGATAAGAATTTCATACACTGGTTTGGTCTTCCTTTCTGGGTAAGTCCTTTACCCTTCCCACTCCGAGCAGAGATTGTAGGACTGTGCATGAAACAGCATAAAATTCCAAGGTCTTGCTGACTAATCCCAGTAAGATCAACCTGCACTAACACCATACGACCTTCAAAATTAAGCCCAAAACAAACTGCTAAATGACAGATATGCCTACGGTAATTATAACAGCAATTTAAAGTTTTGATATTTCAGTCAATGTTTTCAGTTTCTGTAGAACTAAAAGCCAAGTCTAACTTGTTTCTGATCACTTACCATAGAGCAATCTATACATGTGAGAGAATTATTCCTCCTTCTGCTGGCAAGCAAGAAGAGATGTCAGGCAAGTTTGAGTATGAGATTGTCTGCAGCTATTCAAAAGAGTTGTTGTTGTTGCTAGGTGTCATTAAAAGAGTATCCTGCTAAGGAGAACTATATTGGAAAGGAGAGCTGAAATCATAGGTGAGAAGAAAGAGCCTCGAGAGGTAACCATATGTTCTTGTTTTTTCTTTTGCTAAAACATTATCCAAATCCATATTTAGATACAGAATGAAAATTGTTTCCAGGTTTAGAACAGTCTACTAAGAGATGGTAAGGTCAGAGAGAATACATCTTGCAGACATTTCTGATGACAATTTCCAGGGTGTTTCTGACATAAAGACTAAAAAAGAACAGAGAATGTGTATGTGTCTGTGTGGATGTGGGGTGTGTGTGTGCATGTGAGTGCACGCGTGCATGTGTGTGTGTGTTGATGTTCACTGTCATGAAAGCACAGCGTTTAAAACATATTATGTATCCTGAGAAGATGACAACATAAATATACCATCATTCCAAACCTCCCCCACAAATATGACGAGGAAACAGAGTTTGCTTTTGAGAGACACTGAATGTGGGAGCATAGGACAGCCACAGGGAACTGCAGACAGATACCAGTCAACGAATCAACCAGTCCCATATAGTAGGAGAATTGCTTCTCTTGCAGTCCCTTTCCCTCCCCCAATTGGGGAAGGAGCTTCAGAAAAAGCCTATTTCCCTAACCACCCAGCCCTTGCCTACAAAAAAAGTCAGAACCCCTGCCCCTGCCCTAAAGTCAACAAGAAAGAGCTCCCCAGGGGTCCATTTGGAGTGTGTCCGAACCTCCCCACCCAGACACTATCAGATACAAGCATACTGTGAGTTGCTACAGAAGACATGTTCAGTGGAACCTGCTGCCATACAAAATATTCTACTGGTATCCCTTCACACCTTGCAACTCAAGCCTCGGAAACCAAAAAAACAAGCCTCCTGGAGAGTCATTTCAGGTCTGTCTTTTTCCCTTTTTTGGTCAGAGCCAAGGACTGCTGACTGAGGCTGTTCTTTACTGAAAAGTAGGAATCTTTAGTGGAAGCTACATACAGAGCCAATAGACCTGAAGATCTCTTTGAATTACGAGCACTGTTCTCCCACCCAGACACTGTCATCTGTAAGACTACTGTAAATTGTTGCAAAAGGGCCCAGCAGTGCAGTCTGCCCCCATAGTAACACTGACTACTGCCCTATACATCCCATAGTTCTGGCCTTTGGAACTACTTCCAGTTGGCACTGAGGACTGTTAAATGAAGCTGCTTGCTCCATATCAGGAAGCAGAAATTTTAAGTGGAGGCTGCATTGACAACCAATATACCATGGGGCAGACTCTGATAACAACAAGGCATACCTCCCTGGGAATCAGAGCAGATTGACACTCTTTTTCCCATTTGGTAATTGTTGGCTGTCAGGCTATTGCAAAATGACACAGAAGACTTTTGGAGTGAAGCCTGCTCCCTTAGACAACACTCACCTACTTACTCGTGCACCTCATAGTACAAGCCTCTGAAATCAACAGAATGGGACTCCTTAGGAACTTGTTTGGGTCTGTCCACTCCCCTTTACAGTTGTCACTGAAGACTGCTCACTGAAGGTGTTGTGTTAGCTAGCAGGCATCTTGAGTTGAGGATACAGCCACAACCAATATACTATGGAACAGGCTGTGAGAGCAACAAGGCAGACCCCCACAGCAATCTGCTTAGAGTGTGACTAATCCTCTTCCAACCAGCAACAGTAGACCACTGGAGGGATATAAACTGCTAGAGAAGGTTCCATGTGGTAGAGTCAGGTGGTAGGTCCCTAAGTGGAGACTATACCCCCAAACATCACAGGGCCACTAGGGTTCTTACCCCAACAAAGCAAATCTCTGAGAGGTCATTCTGAGAAGTTCCAGACCCTCCCCCTTCTGCAATAGAGGGAAGTCTGCCTGTGCTTCCCCTGAACACCTTCTCAGGCATAGGCAGCTACCCACTGATCAAGGAAGTAAGCCTCAGGCAAACCAGGAGGGCAACATCCAACCCTGTAGGAGGCTCAACTAAAACAGCGATTGCAGATACTGAGAAGGGAAGGAACTAATAACCAGATAACCAGAGAGATGAGTTGTGGTTTCTGGCAGACCCATTGATCAGCACACAATACCTCACCTGACTGGGGGTTTCCAATGGTGGACAAGCTGACCAGAGAATGTCTTCTGGTGTCTTTTGGAGAGAGTGAAAATTGAAATACAAGATCTGGAACTTTCAAATCTCAGTTAAACCAGGTAAGAAGAAGAAACTATCACAGAGAAAGAGAGAAAAGGGTTAGTGAAGGTCAGAAACTCTGGCCACCTTAAAGAGTTTCTCGCAGAAAGTAGTGTAGGCGAAAACACCAAATGCTGGCCAAAACTGAGAAAGCTAACAACCTCAAAATTTCCAATTCCTGAGCAACCAAAAAACCCCACTTGGTACACAAAGAACAGAGAAGCAATGGTCCATCCAAAGAACAAGACAAATGGGGTGAAAGTGCACCCAATAATCACATAATGAGGAAAAAAAAAAGGAGAAATATAGTACAACAATACCAAACATGATTAAAGAACTAAGGAAAGGACTAAGAGAAAACATAGACAATGAGCTAAAAGAAGTAAGGGAAACAATGTGAGAACAAAATGAGAATCTAAAAAAAGCTACTGTAATAACTGAAAGGGAGAATAACTGACAAGAGAAGCACAACAAAAGGAATTACCAAAGTATTTAATCAGGCAGGAGAAAGAATCAGTGGGTTACAGGACAAGAGAGTTGAAATTAAAGATACTGATGAATAGAGGTTCGAGAAGCTCAGTACGGTTTAGTAGAATTACTGGACAACAACAAGAGATCTAATACACACATCATGGGAATTCCAGAAGGACATGAGACAGAGAAGGGGACAGAAAGGATATGTAAAAAAAAAAAAAAAAAGGAAAAGAAAATTTCCCCAATCTAACAAAGGACACGAATCTAGAAATCCAAGAAGCTAAAAGAACGCCAAGTAAGATAAATCCAGAGATATATACACCAAGACACATCACAGGTAAGCATTCAAGAATTAAAGAGAGAATACTGAAAGCAATGAGAGAGAAGCATGTAGTCACATACAAAGAATCCTAAATAAGATTAAGAGGCAATTTTCTCAGAAACACTGCAGGCTGGAAAGCAAAGGAATGATATTTTTAAAATGATAGAAGAAAGAAAGAAAGAGGAAAAAAAACAAAAAACAAAAAAACTGACAACCAAAAACAATATTGCCAGGGTAACTGTCCTTCAAAAATGAGGGCGAAATTAAAACATTCCCCAACAGAATCCAAGAGAGTTCATATATATCAGATGGACCATACTAACAGGAATTTTGTGGACAGAATGGAAAACACTAGAAAGTAAATCAAAGCTATGCATAAAAGAAACATCCCTAATAAAGAGGAATGCATGAATAAGAAAAAGAGTACTAAGATATTCATGTTGACAATTCTAAAAGTTTTGCCCTTCAGACTTTTTAATAACAAATATATTAAAGGCAAGAATAAAATTGTATTACAACAAACAGTGCTGAGATCTTGTGGTAACACGAGAAAAAAGAAGGATGCAGCTCAAGAACTCTGCTAAAAGACCACAACTGATGGTCCAACGGCCTGAGGGATCCCCTGGGAGCTGGCACCCCTGACCAGAAAATACTATTGAGGTCAACTCTTTGAACAAAATGGACTGAACTTGGGGACACAATGAGACCATAGGGTGAGGTTCATGCTAATCAATGAGGCTTACAGTTCTATGCATTTATAGGATGCTGTCCTACTGGTCTCTTTCTAGAGGGAAGAGAAGATGGTGGAGAGGAGGGGACAAGAGCTTGTTTAAGAGAATATGGCAAGTACAAAATGAAAGGGAGGAGTGTGCTAGCACTGGGCAAGGAGAGCAGAAAGAGCTGCAGATAAGTGGGCGTGGAAAATTAAATTGGGTTGTATACTTTGTATACTTTCACTTAATCACAGTAAAAATATATATTTTATTGTGCTTTAGGTGCAAATTTACAAGCCATATCAATTTGCCATAAAAAATCCCTCATAAATGCCACTATACAACTCTAATTGCTGCCTCTCTCTTGTGGTAATACACTTCTTTCCATCCTGTACATTCTGTATCCATTGAATCAGCTCCTGTCCTCCTCTACCCTCTCATCTCCCCTCGGGACAGAAGCTTCTCAGACAGCCTCATGTGCATATTTAAGCCAAGAAGAACATTTTTTTTTTAACCAGCATCACTTATGTCTTATAGTACAGTTTAGTCTTTGTCTGAAGAGTTGGCTTTGGTACTGGCTTTTGCTCTACACTAAGAGAAAATCTGGTGGCTATGTCCTCAGGGGACCTTCCAGTCTGATAGACCATCAAGTGTGGTCTTTTAATAGAGTTCTAGTTCTGCACACCCTTTTCCCTCCTGCTGCATCAGGGACTTTACCTTGTGTTTCCTGTCAAGGCAGTCATTGATGGTGTCTGGGCACCATCTAGTTCTTCTGGTTTCATGCTGATGTAGTCTTTGTATCTTACGGCACCTTCAGTCTGCTGGGCTCATATTTTCCTCATATCTTTAATGTCTTTCATTCTCTTTTGCTACAGGTGAATTGAGACCAATTTATACTACTTAGAGGGTTGCCTACTAGCTTAGTTTTAAGACGCCAGGGAACTTTTACCAAAGCGGTATGCAGAACATTTTCTTAAAAAATACTTAGTTACACCACTTAGCCTAGATGTGCCCTGAAAGCGTGGTTCCTAGACCACTGTCCCTACTACCATCTCCTTCAAAATATCCTATTGTATTTAGAAAGCCTTTTAGCTTTTGGTGTAATCCTGCCTTCTACTGCATGTTGTCATTTCTGTCACCTAACCCAATTCCTATCTGCTGTCTCATCAATGAATAGTAGTCTCTCTCCGTCTCCACACTTGTAACCATCAAAGATCATTTTCTTCTATGTTTAAATCTTTTCTTAAGTTCTTATAATGGTAGTCTCATAGTGTATTTGTCCTTTTGAAACTGACAAGTTTCACTCAACATAATGTCTTCCAGATGACTCCACGTTGAGGTGCTTACTAAGATCTTTGCTGTTCATTATCATTACATAGTATTCCTTCATGTGAATATGAGGACTGACAGTTAAGTTTGCAATCTCATCCCAGAAAAAATGCTGTGTACCTCACTGCTGAATATCACTATGTTCATCTTTGAAGTACTCCCCTTGGGAAGCTATGCACCAATGCCAGTGCCTAGTCCACTCTTCAAAGCAATTTTGAAACTCTGTAATGGCCAATAGAGTTGTTGTGTTACCCTTGATGTCCTTAATATCATCAAAATGTCTTCTTTTCAATACTTCCTTTATCTTTGGGTAAAGAAAAAGTCATTGAGGTTCAGATCAGGATAGTGGGGATGGTATTGCAACACAGCTATTTGTTTACTAGCTAAAAACTCCCTTTCAGATAACTATGCAATTAAGTTCATGAACTTACCATTGTGCACAATGGCCATTCTAGAAAGAGCTCCAAAATTGCTTTGAAGAGTGGTGCTCTGAAAGCACCACTAGGCACTGGTGTCGGGGCATATCTTCCCAAGGGGAGTACATCAAATGTGACCGTAGTGATTTTCAGCAATGAGGTATGTAGCACTTAGAACAATTAAGTTTGCAGACTTAATTGTCTGACCTCATATACCATAGTTTCTTCATCCATTCATCTGTTGATAGGCACTTCGTTGATTTCATTTTTTTGCTACTGTGCAGCTATAAACATTGGTATGCATGTATCTATCTGTGTGACAGCTCTTATTTCTCTAGGATATATTCTAAGAAGTGGGATTGCTAGATCATATGGCATTTCTATTTCTATTTTCAGCTTTTTTAAGAAAACGCCAAATCGATTTCCAAAGCGGTTGCACCACTCTACATTCCCATTAGTGTTGTAGAAGAGTTCCAGTCTCCCCACAACTCTCCAACATGTATTTTTAAAATTTTTTTTATTATTATGATTGTATCCAACATGTATTTTTTTGTGTTCTTTGGATTAACGCCAGCCTTGTTGAGATGAGATGGTATCCCACAGTAGCTTTGACTTGAATGTCTCTAATGGCTAATGGAGCTGTTCTACACTGTCCTATAGGATTGCTATAAGTTGGAATTGACTTGATGGCAGTGTATTTGGTTTGGTTAATGGCTAATTGTCATGATCATTTCCTTACACATCCATTAGCGTCCTGAATGTCTTCTTTGGTGAAGTATCTGTTCGTATCTTCTGTCCATTTTTAATTTTTTTTATTGTGATTAAGTGAAAGTTTACAATCCATGTCAATTTGCCACACAAAACCCTAAGCACCCACCCCTATACAGCTGCATCTGCTTTCCTCACCCTCTGACAGCACACTCATCCCCTCCACTCTTCAGTATCTACTCAACCACATGTGCCCTCTTCTCTCCAATCTCTCCTCACCCCTCCAAAAAGAGATCAATTGGACAGCATCATAGACATATTAAACCATAAAGTACACACACCACCTGCATCAATCTGTGTCCCTTAGTTCGGCTGAAGTGTTGACTTCAGTACTGGTCTCAGTTCTGGGATAGCAGCAAGTCCAGGGGCCGTGTTCTCCGGGGACCATACAGGCTGTCAGACCATCAGGTCTGGTCTTTTAATAGAGTTCTTGATCTGCACTCCCCTTTTTCTTGTGCCACATCAGGAACTATACATTTAATTCCCTGACAACACTGTCTTTTCCTGTTTCTTCTGTTCTCATGCATATGCAGTCTCCTAGTTATATGGATCCTTCTGTTTCCTGGGCTCACATTTTCCTCATATCTTTGATGTTCTTGATTTTCATCTGTTCAGGTGGTTTGGGATCAACTGATGTTCCTTAGATGGCAACCTGCTGGCTTTTATGACCACAGGCACCACTCTCCAGTATGGGATGCAGAACAACTTCTGAGTAAAAGAGACTAGATATGCCAGTTGACCTTGATGTCACCTGAAACCATGGTTCCCAGACCCCTGTCCTTGCTACTCTATGCTTTAAAATATTGAAGTGTGTTTAGAAAACCTTAGCTACGATGTAGTCCAGTTGTGCTGCTGACCTGCTTTCTACTGTGTGCTGTCACTCCCTTCACCATACCAGATTCCTGTCAACTATCTAACCTATAGTAACCGTCTCCCTCCCTCCCCACCCTTGTTGCTGTCAAAGGGTATTTTCTTCTGTATATAAGCATTTTCTTAAGTCCTTATAATAGTGGTCTGATACAATTTTTGTCCTTTTGTAGCTGACTGATTTCACTCAGCATAATGTCTTCCAGTTGATTCCGGGTTATGAGATGTTTCATAAAAAGCATCACTGGCCTTTATTATTGCTCAGTGTTTCATTGTGTACATGTACCATAGTTTGTTTATTCATTTATTTGTTGATGGACACCTAGGTTGATTCCATTTTTTGCTATTGTAGACAGTACTACAGTCAACATTCATGTGCATGTTATCTGTTCATATGACAGCTCTTATTTCTTTAGCATATATTCCAAGTAGTGGGATTGCCAGATCATATGGCATTTCTATTGCCAGCTTTTTTAAAAACACCAAATTCTTTCCAGAGAGATTGTACCTCTGTGCATTCCCCAGCAGCGCAGAAAACTTCCAACCTCTCCACAATCTCTCTAACATTTGCCAATTTTTGTTTTGGGATTAGTGCCATCCTTGTTGGCGTGAGATGGTATCTCATTGTAGTTTTGATTTGGATTTCTCTACCTTTTGCACATTTTCTAATTGGGTAATTTATCTTTTAATTGCTTAAGTTTTGCAGTACCTTGTAAATTATGGTGATTAGAAGCTGATGGTGTTTATGGTAGCCAAAAATTATTTCAAAGGCTATAATTAGTCTTTTTATCTTTTTTGTGAAGTCTTTAGATGAGTATAAGTGTTTGATTTTTAGGAGTTCTCATTTAAGTATTTTCTCTTGTAGTGTTTGTGCATTGTTAGTAATATTTTGTAGTGTTTATGCTATTTATAAGGATCCCACCCTGCTTCTTATACTTTCTTCCATGATCTTTATTGTTTTAGATTTTACATTCAGGTCTTTGATCCATTTTGATTTAGTGTTTGTACATAGTGTCAGATATAGGCCTTGTTTCATTTTTTTGCAGACTGGTATTCAGTTTTGCTAACATCATTTATTAGAGACCATCTTGGCTTGGCTGGCTTCTCCCAAGTTTATGAACTTTAGACATTTATCAAATATCAACCGCTCATAAGTGGATTATGTTATGTCTGGATTCTCTACTCTGTTCCGTTGGTCTACATATTTGTTTTTGTAACAATACCAGACTGTTTTGACTATTTTGACAGTGTAATACTTTCTAAAGTCAGGTTATGTGAGGTCTCGCACTAAGTTCTACTTCAGTCCAGGGTTTCTTCCCTTTCAATATGAAGATGATGATTTGTTTCTCCATCACATTAAAAAATGCCATTGGAATTTTATTGGGATTACATTGTGTATATAGATCATTTTGGGTAGAATAGACATTTTCATAATGTTAAGTCTTCGTATCTATGAGCAAGGTAGGTTTTTCCACTTGTAGGTCTCTTTGGTTTCTTGTGGTAGAGTCTTGTTAATTTTTATTGTATAGGCCTTTTACATCTCTAATTACACTTACTCCTAGGTATTTTATCTTCTTGGGAGCTATTGTAAAGTGTATTGATTTGGTGATTTCCTCTTTGATTGTCTCTTTGTTGGTGTAAAGGAATGCAACAGATTTAAGTATATTTCTCCTGTATCCTGATACTTAGGTTGACTCTTCTATTAGTTCCAGTAGTCTTTTTATTCATTTCTTTTTTGGTGTGGATTTGTTAGTGTTTTCTGTGTATAAGATCATATCATCTGCAAATAGAGATATATTGATTTTTTTTCTTACCAATTTAGATGCACTTTATTTCTTTATCTTGCCTAATTGCTCTGGCTAGAACCTCCAGTGCAAAGTTGAATAAGAATGGTGACAGTGGGCATCCTTGCCTGGTTCCTGTTCTCAAAGGGAATGCTTTCATGCTCTCTCCATTTAGGATGATATTTGGCTGTTGGTTTTGCATAAATGCCCTTTTATGTTGAAAGTTTTTAACATGAATGGGTGTTGGACTTTTTCAAATGCCTTTTCTGTATCAATTGATAAAATGCAGCAGCTCTCCTCTCTTGTTTTATTTATGTGGTTGATTACCTTGATTGTTTTACTAATGACAAACCACTCCTGCATCCCTTGTACAAATCCTGTTTGATTATGGTGAATTATTTTTTTGATATGTTCTTGAGTCCTCTTGACTAGAATTTTGCTGAGGATTTGGCATCTAAATTCACGAGAGATACTGGCCTGTAATTTTGTGTGTGTGTGTGTGTGTGTGTGTGTGTGTGTGTGTGTGTGTGTGTGTGTGTGTGTGTGTGTGTGTGTGTGTGTGTGTGTGTGTGTGTGTGTGTGTGTGTGTGTGTGTGTGTGTGTGTGTGTTATCTTCACATGGTTTGGGTATCAGGGTTATGCTGGCTTCATAGAATGAATTTCAAGGTTTTCCACCCTTTTCTATGCTGTGAAACAGCTTTAGTGATAATGGTTTTAAAATATTTATAAAAGTTAGGTAGAATTCTGCAGTGAAGCACTCAGGTCCAGAGGGTTTTTTATTTATTTATTTTTTTTCCCCCCTCAATTACCTTTTCAGTGTCTTCTTTGGTGCTGAGTGTATTTACTTTTTCTACTTCTATTTGTGCTGGTTTTGGTAGGTGATGTGTTTCTAGAAATTTGTCTATTTCCTTTAGGTTTTCATATTTATTAGAATACAACTTTTCTTGGTATTATGATTCTTTCAGTTTCAGTTTGGTCTGTTGTGATATCACCCATGTCATTTCTTATTTGAGTTATTTGCCTCTCCTGTGTTTTTTGGTTTTTTGTTTTTTTTTTTTCACTTTGGCAAATGATTTATAAATTTTATTGATCTTGTAAAAAATATATATTTGTCTTTTTAACTCTTTCAGTCATTTGTCTATTCTCTAATTAGTCCTGCTTTAATTTTTATTTTTTCTTTCTTCTGGTTGCCAACTGGTTCTTTTCTGCTCTCTTTCAATTTACTTCAGTTGTAAGGTTAATTCCTAGGATTAGCCCTTTCTTCTTTTTGGATGTATACATTTATAGCAATAAATTGGCTTCTGATCAGTGTTTTTGCTGAGTCCAATGATCTGACTTGATGACACTTGGCTTTTTTGGCTAGTAGATTCTTGTAGGATGTTTTCATTCTCACTTATTTCTATGAATTTTTTTTATTCCATCCTTGATTTCTTCTATAGCCCAGTTGTTTTGAGCAATGGTTTGTTCAATTTCCATGTGTCTCACTTTTTCTTTCCTTTTTATGTTACTGATTTCTACTTTTATAGCTTTATGGTCTGAAAAGGTGCTCTGTAATATTTTAACAATTTGATTTTTATTAAGGATTGCTTCACGGTTGAATATGTCATCAGTTCTGGATAACGTACACTGGAAAAGAAAGCAAACTTGGTCGCTGTTGGGTGGAGTATTCTGCATATGTTTAAGAGGTCAAATTTGTTGATTGTGGTATTTAGATCTGCCATGTTTTTATGAAGATTTTTTTCTAGACGTTCTTCACTGAAAGTGGTGTGTCAAAGACTCCTACAATTATTGTGGACCTGTCTATTTCTCTTTTCAGTACTGTTAGTGTTTGTTTTATGGATTTTGAAGCCCTGACTTTGGGTACATAGATATTTAATATAGCATGTCTTCATGGAGTATTGATCCTTTAATCATTACATAATGTCCTTCTTTATCCAATGTGGCTGATTTTTCTTTAAAGTCCGACTCGACGGCACTTGGCACTTGGCTATTCTATCAGAAGTCAGCATTACCACTCATGCTGTTTTTTTTAATGTCAATAGCTTGATATATTTCTCCATCCTTTGAATTTTAGTTTGTGTCTTTGAGTCTAAGGTGTGTCTCTTGTAGGAAACATATAGATGGGTCATTTTTTTTTGTTTGTTTCTTTGTTATGCTACTCTCCATCTCTTTGTTGGTGTATTTATTCCAATTACATTCAGCATGATTATTGTTAAGTATCAGCTTAGTGCTGTCATTTTGATGTCTGTTTTGGTGTGTTGTAGACGAATCCTTTATTACATTTAATTTTCTGTGCTGAGTCTTTTTTCTTCACTTATTTTCTGTTCCTCTTTTTCAGGGTTCATGGTTTTGTATATACTGAGACTTCATGGTTTTCTTTTTTTTTTTATTTTGATGCATAAGATGAGAAGTTTCCTTTTCGGTTAAGTTAATGTTGTCCTTGTTTTTCTAGATTTAAACCAGTGTTTAGCTGCTTTGTATCACCTTGACTACCACTCCATAGGAAATTTCTGACTACTTTTTCTGAGTACCTCTTTTTTGTTGTACTTTCAATACAACGTCTCTGCTTCCCCATTTTCAGTGCTTTGCCTATGATTTATTTTTGTGATTCCCCTACTTGGGTTGATGTTCAGTTGCTCTGTATTGTGTTCTGGTCTTGGATTGTTACCTGGTGTTATTTTCTAACCAAAGAACTCCCTTCAATATTTCTTGTAATTTAGGTTTATATTTTATAAGTTCCCTAAATTTTTGTTTATCCAGAAATGTCTTAATTTCACCATAATATTTGAGAGACAATTTTGCTGGATATTTAATTCTTGGTTGGCAATTCTTTTCCTTCAAGAGTTTGTATATGTCGTCCCATTGCCTTCTTGCTTACATAGTTTCTACTTAGTCCAAGCTTAGTCTTACTGATTTTCCTTGTAGGTTATTTTTTTTAAAGTGTCTCTTAGGTTTAGTTTTGGCAAGTTTGATTATAATTTGTCTTGGTATCTTTCTTTTGGGGTCTGCCTTGTATAGGTGTCTTCTCATCTTTCGTGATAATCAGGGAATTTTTCTGTCAGCAAAATTCAACAATTCTGTCAATATTTTCTGTTATTCCTCCCATTCTGCTACTCCAATCACTCATAGATTATTCCTCTTGATGCTTCTTGGTTTGTTTGTTTGTTTGTTTGTTTGTTTTTGGTTGTTGTTGTTTTGATTCATTTGTCTAATTCTTTTCCTCAAATATATTGATGCCATTATTTGGCTTCCCATTGCCTCAGTTCCGCTCCTTTGTCTTTCTTTTTAGTTGTCTAATTCTGTACTCATATTATTAATTTTCTGAGTTTCTTATTCTTTACACTGTATGGTTTCTTGTAGCTTGTACAATTTGTCATTATATGATACTGTATTTTGCCTCATCTCCTTCCTCATCTCTTGAAGAGTTCTAAATATTAAGCTTTTGTAGTCTACCTCTGGTAATTCCAGGAAGTTGTCTTTCTCTAGAAAACTTTATTCTTTGTTTTGGGAACTTTCTGAAAGACATCATGGTCCACCCCCTAAAGTACTTTGGCAGGGACTGCTGTTTCCAAGTTACTGGTAAATTGTGTTTATTTATTTTATGTTTGTCTATTGTGTCCTAGCTTCTTGTTTAGAAACATACAGCTTATTTTTCCTATACAGATTCAGTTCAGGCATTTAAGTAGTCAGTCATCAGGTGTGTGATTCAGGCTTTCAAGTCCCGGATAGGTAAGGGTGATTTGTTTAGGCATAGAGGTCTGGTTTTAGCTGCTGAAAAAGACAATGAGCTACCAGCCATCTCTGAGTATTTGTGAGAATGGCATATTCCCTTAAATCTGAATATAGATGAAGGAAAGATTCTGCTCAATTTTCAGGCTTACAGGAGTTGGTAGAATCCTCCCATGCGAGTTTGTTAAATTGTTTCCCATCTGAGTCTTGGTGAATGGCTCATGGCATGCTTAAGGAGCTGTACTTTCAGCTCAGTTAATGGTATCAAAGTCTAGTGCTGAGCACAGTGCAGGGAATTGGGGGACAGGCTGCAAGGAAAGAGGAGGGAGGCCCATTTGTAGAAAAGATTCAGATCTGTGCTCAGTAGTTTACACTCAAAAACTTAGCTTTTGACCTGGTGATAATTTCTCACTAATTCTGAAGGTATAAACGGATTCTCCAGACAATTAGTCCTGCTGAGGAGCGCACACACCAACCTTTATGATCGGCCCACCATGCAATGGTTGCAGCCATTTCCCAGAAGGTCAGGTCTACGGACTCCTTTGTGCTTCTAGCACCACTTTCCTTTCCCTATTGCTCACTCCAATTTTTCAAGTTTCCCTTTGATTGTCAGGGTTTCTAGTATGTCATACCTACTATATTCATTTACTCATTTATCTTTTTAGGTTTTTACTGTTAGAAGGCTCACAGGAAGCATCTGTTTACTCTGGCAGCTTGCTCCCCCAGCTTTCTTTACAGAAATGGAAAAACCAGTCCTCAACTTTATAAGAAATGGTTAAAACAAACAAAAACAGTATTGTTGAGTCAATTCTAACTCATAGCAACCCTATAGGGCAGTGTAGAACCATAGAATTACCAAAGAGCATCTGCAGATTTGAACTGCTGATCTTTTGGTTAGAAGACATAGCACTTAACTGCTATGAATCTAGGTTTTTGTACAGTTCCAAATAACTGAAGGAACATTGAAAAGGAAGAACAAGGTGTCAAGATTCACAGTTTCTGATTTGATGACATACTTTACAACCACAGTATTGAAAACAGCCTGGTATTACAGTAGACACATAGACCAATGGTACAGAATTGAGAGTTTAGAAATAAATGCATACTTCCACAGTCAACTGATTTTTGACAAGGGTGCTAAGCCCATTTGATGGGGAAAGGAGAGTCTCTTCAATAAACAAATCTGGGAAAATTGGATTTCTACACACAGAAAAATGAAACAGCATCCATACCTCACATCATACACAAAAACCAATTCAAAATATATTTAGGGGTCAAATGTGTGAACTAAAACTATGAAATTCTTAAAAGAACAAACTGGCAACACTGTTAGGCCTAGCTTTTAATAATAGATTATCTAATACAATTTAAAAAAAAAAAAAGCACAACAGCAAGAGACAAAAATAAATAATTTGGATCTCATAAAAATTATAGACTTTGTTGCATCCAAAGACTTTATGTAAAAAGTGAACAAACAAGTATTTCCAGAAATTGTATACCTGAAAAGAATCTAATAACCAAAATAAATATAAAACCTTAACAACTTAACAACAAAAAGACAACCTCATCATAAAATGGACAGAGGAGTTTAACAGACATTTCACCTAAGAGGGCATTCAAACAGCCACCAAACACATGAAAAAATGCTTAGTGCTGTTAGACATCTGAGAGTTCCAAATCAAAACTACAGTGAGATACTATTTCACTCCCACTAGAATGGCTAAGGTTAAAAGAAGAAAACAAGGAATGTTGGTGAGGATGTAGGGGTGGGGAATAATAGGAATTTTTATCCATTGATGTGAGTGACGCAAAATGCTACAGCTGTAGTGGAAAACAGTGTGACAGTCCCTCAAAAAATTAAAAATAGAACTACTATAAACCCAGAAATTCCACTTGACTTGAAAGCAGAGACTCAAAAAAAGACTTACGCACCAGTTCATCACAGCATTATTAACAATAGCCAAAAGGTAGAAACAACTTAATTGATCAACATATAAATGGATAAACAAAATATTGTACATAAATACAACTGAATACACTGGAACAGTAGGAGAAATGAAGTCTTGATATACACTCCAGTATGAATGGAACTGGAAGACATTGAACTGAGCAAAATAAACTAAACACGAAAGGACAAGTACTGGATGACCATACTTATATGAAAATGCAGGAAAAGGCAAATGTATAGGATACAAAGTTTATTAGTGGTTACCAAGATGTGGAAGGGAGGAGAAAAAGGATAGTTAATAGTGATGGAAAAATTACACTGATTAAGGGTAGGTTTGCACAGTCAGTTATTATAATTGTTGTCAAAATGTTGTACTCCTGTAAAAAGTTCAATAAGTAAAAGTTGTGTGACAGATTTAAAGCAGTGACAAAACAAAAAGGAAAAGAGTATAGCTGCTGAGACTGTTTATATACTATCAAAAGTCTCATGGAATTTGTTTCCTTGGTTTGGGGCTTTGGAGTCATGGTATAATGGGACATCACAATTAATCGGCTTAATAATATGTTCAGTACTTCTGTTCAGTCAGCCATCCAAGTCACAATCATTGTTCCATATTCAGAAACAGAAGAGAGTCAGGAATAAGAGGATATGGAATTTGTGGTATATTACCTCCATGAACAACTGTCTTCTTTGCCATGAGACCAGAAGAACTGAATGATGTCTAGCTACCGTTGCTGAACCTTTTGATCAAAGATTCTATAGAAGAGTTCTGATCAAAAGGGGGAAATTTTAGAACAGAATTTCAAATTATCATAGACTATATACTTTCAGAGTCATGAAGAGTAGATGAACCCCTAACACTACTGCCATGAGATAATCTCTAAAAGCTAAACTAAAATTATCCCCCACAGTTATTCATTTTAAAACTGAAAAATAGTTTACCTTAAAACTATCTATATAGTATCAAACTGACAACAGCATCCCAGAGGATTAGATAAGAACCTTAGAGGGCAGTGATTTTACAATACTCAAGGAGGAACAACTCAGAAAAGGAGAATGAGAATGACTGTACAATTCAAAGAATGTACTCAATGTCTCTGAAGTGTACATATAGAAACTGTTGCATTTGTATATGCTTCACTGTATGTATTCTCAACAAAAACAGCAAAATAAATAAAATTTAGAGCTTCTTTTCAGTAGTTCTTAATTTTTGGAGTTTAGAGCAACAAATGTACTTCAGACAAGCAGACCTACAGAATTGTGCTACATGTGCCTCTAGTCAAACACAGCATTTTGTAGGTTACATAAGTAGTAGGGCCTGCTTCTTTTATGTGACACAAACTTCATCTCCATTTAGGCCTTTCCTGTCACTCATAAAGCATCACTAGGTAAGGAACCAGTAAGCCTGTCATTTTTAAATCAAAACCAAGTAGTCTTTACCCTGAGATAACATCTTATGTCTTCTCTTTCTATGTACTTGACAAGTTTTTACAATATTATTTAGCATCCAAAAGTAAAAAAAAAAAAAAGGACTGTAATCAATACATTCACTGTAAGGACAATTTTCAGATTTCTCCAATCACAAGAAAGTATGAAAAAAGCTTCACAAATCTACATACCACCTAACAGAAATGTTGTGGTAGAAATGTGCTTTTTAAATAGAGAAAAGAATGCAAAATGAGTAGTGTTATTCTCTATTCCTGGTTATGAACGTTTCACAACATTAAAGCCAAAGTCCAAGATTTCCACTGCCTAATTTGAGACTTCAGAATAGCACACCAAACCCAGTGTATAATACTTTCAGCAATATTTCCATAATTCAACAAGTGATACGGACTTTTCCACAGACAACAGCAGATACTTAAGATTATAAACCGTTGACATTGACCTCAGCTTTTTTTTTCCCCTTTCTTTGTAAGCATTTTTACCTTGGGTGAAACACCAAAAATCCTATTTATTCTATGTATTATAAATTCACTGGAATTAATTTTAGGAACGAGTGTAAATACCAAAAAGATGTGCAAGCATGATGAATAGATTAATTCTTCACACAACAAATGTACTCCTGACAGCTATATGCCAGCAATGGGAAAGTAGTAGCAGTTAGCCTTGGAAATGATGACAAACAGATCAATGTGAGTGCCAACAATGTCTTAATATACGCAGATACAGGTACCTGTCCTGAGACTCAAGACACTCTAGAGAAAGGGGGATTCTAAGAATTCTGGCCCTTTGTTTCAGGAAACAGTCAAATTTTCTTCAGAGCCAGCATTTACCAATCCAAAGCTACATTGTGTTCCTCAGCTCACTGTTGTTGTCATTGTTGCTATCCTGGTTGATGGCAAACTTGGCTTAAGGTAGTGATAAATTCATGAGAAAACGAAAATGATGCCCAATAAAAGGAGCACTTAGCTTTATACACAAGCCCCTCCATTTCAGCACCATAAAGACTCCTATCTCTGTGCATGGCCTGTTGCAAGGTGCCATCAAGTCGATTCTGACTCATAGAGACCCTATAAACAACAGAACAAAACACTCCCTAGTCTTGCGCTGTGTCCACAATCATTTTTAAGCTTAAATCCATCATTGTGGCTGCTGTGTCAATCTGTCTTGTAGAGGTCTTTCTGCTTCTCGCTGACCCTGCACTCTACCAAGTATGATGTCCTTCTCCAGGGACTGATCTTTTTTTTTTCCATGTATGTATTTGTTTTGGTAGTAAAGGCCTATGCATCACCGGCACTACCAAAACAAATACACATGTGAAAAAACAAACCTTTCAAAATCTAGATTGCTAATCTCATCGACCAAGGGGGATATGTGCTTAAGGTAGGATTCTACATTCATTGACACAGCATATCAATGGATACATGGAATGTAGGAGTAAGAATTTAAAGATGAAAAGTTACTTGGTTCTTCAGAGTCCCCCACAACAAAATAAAAATAAGTATAGCAAAAGCCCACACCAAAAGCAAAAATAAACTTGTCTTGGATCCAAACACAAAATTTCTGCAAAGCTGAGATCAACAGAGGGCTTTCTGTAGACATGGTTGCCAAGCAAACAGGTGCCTGGGCGCTGCTATTGTAAGCAATGCAATCCCTCGCCATTGTAGTAGTGGTCACAGTACCTCAGGAAACTGAACAAAGCAAAGGAAACAGAATTTAATGACTAGCCCACGGTATGACATTTTGTATAATTATATCTGGATTTGAACCAGACAATAAAAGTTAACAGATGCAGAAAAAGGACAGATATCTTTTTATCCACTCATTTAATCATCTATTCAGCAGGTACATTTTGAGTTCCAGCTCTGTACTGACTCTTGAACATCTGGCTTATCATCTGATTAATGACACATGATTACAAACCTGGCAGTGAGTTAACAAAACTCCCTTTTAGCTCAGGGGCTTGATGTAATGGATCAACTCATTGGCTCAGTTTGTATAACTTTAGGCAGCCAAGTGCCAGCCACTGGAGGAGAGCGACTCACATTGGTCTGTGATAAGTAGCTGCCTCCTCAATTATTTGGACACAGATTTAAACCTCAGAGTCATATTCCCCCAAAAATCCATTGTCGTTGATCCAACTCTGATTCACAGACACCTTATAGGACAAAGTAGTACTGCTCCATGGGGTTTCCAAGAAGCTGCTGACTCATTCAAAAGGCTGACCTTTTGGTTAGTAGATATATTAGGCTGGGTTTTCTAGGGAAGCAAAACCAGTAACATGTGTGTGTGCAAGGTAAGATTTATATATAAAGTACAAGGAAAGATACAGGTAGATAGATAGATACAGATAGACGAAACAGCTCACGCAACACAGAAGCTGAATGTCCCAAGTCCTGCCACAAGCCTCACATGGCCAAGAGAGTTTGTGAGCCCAAGATCAGCAGGTCAGAAAACAGACTTCTAGGTCACCAGTTGTGTAGGTCAGTGGATCCCAAGCTGGCAAACCCAAGATCAGCACGTCAAGGAACAAGACTGTCAAGCATCAGCTGTAAAGGTTGATGAATCCAGCAGCTGCTAGTCCAAGTCCAGGAATCAGACTCCGGAAGAAGACTGAAGGAGCTACTGGCTACATCAGCACACCGGCAGTAGTAGTGGAAGGTAGAGAGATGAGAGCTGAGGAACAGAAGCCACCACAGACCCCATCCTGCCACTGGACACAGCAGCCAGATATGGAGTAGCCAAGTTGACATAATCCTGATCACCACAGCAGACAAGCTCTTAACCACTGCACCACAGGTCTTCTGACTGTCAAACTCATTGTGTTTCTGTCTTCTGAAATTCACTCTATATGACGTCTCTCCTGGGCTTTTAGCTCAATTCTGTTTTAACTTTGCTTTCATTGAGTTAAGCATATACATAACAAAACGCTTGCCATTTCAACATTTTCCACCATGTACTACTCAGTGGCATTGTGTTCATGATAATGTACAACCATCGTGATTATTTGTTTCTGAATTTTCCATCACCCTGAACAGAAGTTCAGTATCCCTAAGAAATGAGTGCCCCTTTCTCCTTCCCTTTTGCTCTCAATGGACTTTGATCTCGGTATATTTGCTTGTTCTTTTATTTTTATGTAAGTGAGGTCATATAATATTTGTCATTTTGTGACTAGCTTATTTCACTCTGCATGATGTTGTCAACATTCATCCATACTGTAGCATAAACCAGGACTTAATTTCTCATTACAAATGAGTAATATTCCGTCGTGTATATGCAACACATTTCGTTAATCCATTCTTCTACTGATGAGTATTTAGATTGTTTCCAGTGTTTAATATCCATGATATCTAAAGAACTCCTACAACTAAGTAACAAAAACACAAACAACCCAATCAAAAAATAAATAAAGGACTTGCTTTCAGTTACCTAGTGCTGCTATAACAGAACTGTTCTAAGTGGATGGCTTTAACAGAGAGAAATTTACTGTCTCACAGTCTAGCAGGCAAGAAGCTGGAATTCAGGACATCAGCTCCAGGGGAAGGCTTTCTCTCTCTCTTGGCTCTGAGGGACAGCCTCCTCTGGTTGAGGATCTTCTCAGCACAGAGACCTGGATTCAAAGAGTGTACTATTCTCTTTGAAGATCGAGGACCTTTAGTATGGATTGCACCTCAACATCAGGAACACAAAAATCCTCACAACTCTACCAGTAAGCAGCATTATCATAAATGGAGAAAAGATTGAGGTTTTCAAGGATTTCATTTTAGTTGTATCTACAATCAATGCCCATGGAAGCCACAGTCAAGAATTCAAAAGATGCATTGCTCTGGGAAAATCTGCTGCAAAGGACCTCTTTAAAGTATTCAAAAGCAAAAATGTCATTTTGAAGACTAAAATGTGCCTAACCCAAGCCACAGTATTTTCAATTGCATCATATGCATGTGAAAGCTGGATCATGAACAAAGAAGACAGGAGAAGAATTAATGCCTTTGAATTGTGGTGTTGGAGAAGAATATTGAATGTACCATGGACCTCCAAAAGAAGAAACAGATCTGTTCTGGAAGAAGTACCACCAAAGTGCTCCTTGGAAGACAAGATGGCAAGACCATGCCTTACATACTTTGGACTTATTATCAGGAAGGATCAGACCCCGGAGAAGAACATCTTCCTTGGTAGAAAGTCAGTGAAAAAGAGGAAGACCCTTGACAAGATGGATTGACACAGAGGTTGCAACAATGGGCTTAAGCATAAAAACAATTGTGGACGTGGCTCACGACCGGGCAGTATTTCATCCTGTTGTTCATAGGATTGCTGTGAGTTGGAACCGACTCAACAGCACCTAACAACACTATTCTCCCAGCTCTTGTTACTTGGTGATATAAGATCTCCCTGCCTCTCTGCTTGCTTCTCTCTTTTGTATCTCAAAAGAGATTGATTTAAGACAAAATCTGATCTTGTAGACTGAGTCCTGCCTCATTAACATAATTGTCACTAATCACACCTCATTATCATTACAGAGGTAGAATTTCACAGGAAAATCATATCAGGTGACAAAATGACACTATACTGAGAATTATGCAGTAGCCAAGTTTGCACACATTTTAGTAGAACATAATTAAATCAGTGAAAGTCTTAAACAGACATTTCACCAAAGAAGAAATCAGATCAGCTAATCATCACATAAGTGTCATTACCAGTAAAAACCAGTTCTGTCAATTTGACCCTAACTCATGGTAGTTCCATGTCTGTCAAAGTAGAACTGTGACCCCAAGTGGCTGATTTTTTTGAAAGTAAATCATTAGACCTTTCCTCAAGGGTATCTCTGTTAGCACTTGAACCTTCAATTTTTCTATTAGTAGGGGAACACATTAATGATTTCCACCACCCAGGGACTTCCATTGATCATTAGGAATATGCAGATGAAAATCACTATTAAATGTCACTTCATATCCACTAAGATAGCTGCAATTAAAAGAAAAAAAACACAACTAGAAAATAACAGGTTTTGGTGAGGTTGTAGAGAAATCTTCTTCCATTAAGAATGATCTTCCATTGCTAGTGTGATAATAGAATAGCACAAGCTTTGTGGAAAACAGGCTGACTGTTCCTCAAAAAGTTAACCATAGAATTATCACAGAGTCTACCAATTTCACTTCTACATGTACTGAAAATAATTGAAAGCAGGAATACAACTACATGAATATACACTAATGTTTATTACACAGCATTATTCACAATAGCCAAATGAAGTATATTTTTTAAGTGCATGCATAAAAATAGAAAAGTGCATGTAGCCCTTTACCATTGTCTTGATTCTGACTTATGGCAACCCTACATGTTACAGAATAAAACCGTTCCATAAGGTTTTCTTGGCTGTAATCTTCAAAGAAGCAGATCGACTGGACTTTCTTGTTGGCACAGCTGGTTGGGTCTGATCTTCCAACCTCTAACAGTCAAGCACAAACTGTACCACCCAAGGACCTTACTATATCATGTAATCCATATATATATGAATAACCAATTACATATATTTCAAATTCTAGTGTAAGAGTCTATTTTATTGTTTTTATCATCTACTGTTATTGATGAGGAAATCTTGGTGGTGTAGTGTTTATGCGCTACAGTTGCTGACAAAAAGATTGGCAATTCAAACCCACCAAGTACTCCTTGGACACCTTATGGGGCAGTTCTAGCCTGTCCTATAGGATAGTTACAAGTCGTAATCAACTTGAAGGCTGTGGATCTGAGTTTGGGTTTAATAGTGATTAGGAACCCCTGGTGGCACAGTGTTAAGTACTCCATCTACTAACTGTAAGCCTGGCAGTTCACATCCACCAGGCATTCCTTGGAATCTCTATGGGGCAGTTTTACTCCGTCACACAGGGTCACTGTGAGTTGGAATTGACAACAATCACTTTGGGTTTTTTTGGTTAGTGATGTGATAGTTTCATTCCATCGATTTATTGTTATTTTGTAGGCATCTTTTATTCTCTACAAGACATATTTTATCTTCCACTCTGTTCTAATGGAACATCTATTAGTCAAGTTCTGCAACTTAATAATACAAGAGTATATATCTTGTAATTTCTTAACCCTTTTAAAAAAATTATTGATAGCATCAACTAGAAAGATGAAATACATTGCTGTTGGATCGATTCCAACTCGTAGTGACTGTATATAACACATTAGAACTGCTCGATAGGGTTTTCAAGGAGCAGCTGGTAAATTCAAACTGCCAGTACTTTTTGGTTAGCATCCGCAGATCTTAATTATTGTGCCAATAGGGCTCTCTTAATGTTATAGTGCCTAGGTAACAATTTCCACTATAATATTAATCAAGTCATTAATTCTCTTCATTGTGACCATGTAAGAGTAGACCTAGGTCTTGTATTTTACTTCAGTGTCAGTGATAATGTTTGTAATTTCTATAATTTATAACTAGTTATTTTTTCATATCAGTTGAACTTCATTTTTTTCCATTTACTTTTGTTTTACAAATTTTATTTTTTATGTAATGTGGAAATATACTGTAAGCTGTATTAATTGCACAAAACTTAATAAATGAAAATGACAAAATGAAAAAATTAGATATCAAGGGCAATTTCAAATTTTAAATTAGATAGTATTATATAATCTTCCTTTCCTTACAAAAATTGAAATCTTCAGTTTATTAATATTAATTATCTCTTTTTCTTTCTTTCCATTCATTTATTAGAAGCTTCTCTGAGGAGTTTACGAACACTGTGCCATTGACTTTCAACATTTCATCTTGCTGTGGAGAAGACTGACACCTGTCTTTTTCATCCCCTTAGAAATGACTTAATATTTTGCCTAGAAGCTCCAAACATCCTTTCTTCATAGTTTGCCCAGTTAATTTAATGAGATTTGTTTCGGTATTTATTCATATGCCTTTCAATTACCGAATAATATTCTTTTGTTTCTGATTAAAGTTTCTAGAATTATTTCCTAAAATATTCCCTCTGCTTTAGCTAGATTCTTCTGGGATGTCAGTTTTCCATGTGTGGGATTCCCTTTCACTGCTATCAACATCCATCAATTTCTCTTTAGTCTTTTCATTTGAAGTTCATTTGGATTAGTTTATTCTTGCCTAACTGTTATATTTCTTAATACCATCAACAAAGAATATTTTCCCTGGTGTCATTTTAAATTTGTATAGATTTCTGTGATGGTGTCAATTCTTCTACATATTTCCCCAAATTTTCCAACTCAGGATTCATCTTCTTCTGTTGTTTTATAGCTTTTCCCTGAGCTCTGTAACTGAATAGATTTTTGAATAAAAAAAAGAATGGACTTACCAAAGGATCCTATGACTAACTAGGACACGGCATTTTCCATGTTGAGAGAAGATCAATGATCAGTCTCAGGAGTTCTGCTGTGACTTCGTGAGGCCACTCTCCTCAAACGAACCTCTAAGGATAGTATCAAATGCTCATTTCCCTGTCCTCCTCCCAAAAATATCTACAAACTCACATAAAATTAACCATAGACATGTTCTAGCCAGTGAAAAGTACTTTCTACCTTGTTTCACATCATAAATTAAGGTAATCCACAGAAAGTTATTCCAGTAATAAAGCACTAACAATATAGGTGACTCCTCCAATTTCAATAGAAATTTCCCGCAGTCTTGCATTTCATGTACCATACTAAGATACAAAACTTAAAGGATAATTATTTTATGTATAAAAAATAATTTAGTATCTTTTTGAAAAAAAGTTGAAATTTACTCCAAATAGGTTAAAACCCAATCAAATCCTCTAGCCCTTAAGAATTAAAGCTCTGATTCAAAAAACTTAATTATAGAGCCAAAGAAATTAAAACATACCCTAATATAATACTATGCTCCTTTTTGGCACTCGATTCACAATGCTTGGGTACAGCTGAGGCTTTCTTCAGGAGCTGCAACTTAGGTTATTTTCCACTGGAGTGTGTTCCTTCAAAACCTCCGATGCTGTGTTACACAACCTAAATCTCAAAAGCCCTTTTCCTCTTTAGAGTATCCAAAAAAGTTAGTAGGGCACACGAAACTATCACAGTGCTGGCCCTCACCCATCAAAGTCTAAAATCAGCTAGACATAAGCTATGAAAATAATGATCCAGGCAAAATCTTGTTTCAAGACAAGCACTGTTTTAGAGCCTGAATGTATCTATGAAAAGAAAGGTAGATCTTGCATAACCTTCAAAAGGTTGTCATCCTGTTCCTAATATATTCAGAAATGTGGTCTGTAAACTTAAGCCCAAATAAGAAAAAGTCTCTCAACCAAATGTAGTTTTTGATTTATTCAAATGCCATACTTGAAGAAAAAGCTCACCTATACACACTGCCCACTCTCTGAGGAACGGCAACCGAGACAGTTTAAAAGATTTAGAAATTTACCAGGTCGCAGTCCCAGTAATTTATTTGAAGTTCCACTCTTATTCACATAGTGTGTTCAGTGTCTCATATTTTCATTTCCCCTTTGGCCTTGGAATTTCTGGTGCAAGATTATCTTGTTTCATCTCCATACTGTACTATTACTAGACTTTTTCACTCTTACACCATAATGTAGTGATTTCACCTGCCTCCTAGGAAGAATTCTCCACATTCCCTACACTTATTTCGAATCATGGACCACCGACTGAATGATTCTGAGTGAAATTTTCATTGGTGTCCTTCTTTTTGCCTAGACACAATGTACACTTTTCCATAAGCTTTCAAGACATTAGCTTTCTCAGATATGTACTGGCCAGGCTGTGGGTAGCCTTCTCTGTGGCACATTTTTTTATTTTTTTTATTATGACTGAGTGAAAATGTACATTCCCGTATAAATTTACATGCCTACCTATATGCATCTTCCACTACTCTCCCTGTCCGCTGACAGCACGCTGTTCCTCTCTGTTCCATACATATCTCATCCTCCCAACAGTTTCCTTTCCCCTCCTCTCCACCCACTCTCCTTCCATCTTTTTTGCCGTAATCAATTACATCTTCAGTGTTTCATTTCCCATAATGTTTTATTATTTTTGAGAAGATAAACTTGAATATAAGTATCCGTTTTTTATACATCATAATTTGCTGCTAAATTGAATAGCTTCCTTCTCTGAAACAGGTAGCACTAGAATTGTGCACTGGAATTAATTGCCTTATTTTATTCTTTGTCTCTGGATTAAATCTCCATGTTTTCAAATATATTCCTCTAGATTTTGGCTTGTGTGATCTACCATGAAAAGAAATGTAAACTAAAGTTAAGAGTCTATCAAAAACATCCACTGTTAACATATACTGATTTCAGTTTTAGTCCTTTTAGTCTCCTTTGGCAATTAATCCCACTCAGGAAATTAATCCGCCCTGACTTGGTAGATTGTGCAATATGTCATAACTCTCACGTACCTTTTCTCAAGATTCCTAATTCCATTTTAGGGACAAGCTTCATTATGGCACCAAACCATTTGTATCCTCTACTTCAAATTTTTTATCCTCGAATTTCACCCATTTTAAAAAAATCTACCTTCTTTGAACAAAAATATACAATTTTTCTGTATTAATCAAAGCCTTGATCAGAATCTTTAATTACCAAGTCAAAAGCCAACTTTAGACCACTTACTGAGGAGTGATTCATTTCTCAACTTTTTAATGAAAAGTTTTATCAACACAAAAGGAAAGAGAACGGTATAAAGAACTACCATTTATCCATGACATAGAATTGAAAAAATAATCAACTTGTGTCCAGTCTTTCCATTTATGCTCTTATCTACTTCCTACATCATACAGATCATTTTCAGATAAATTTCAGATATTACATGATTTCATCCAAAAATCTTTCATGTAGCTCTACAAGAATGCTTTTTTAAAATGTAAGCGCAATCACATTACAGTATCTAAAAATTAATGTTTTTTTAAATTTTAACTAAGTGAAAGTACACAATCCAAGTTGGTTTTGCATGCCCACCTATCTGCAGCTTCCACTGCTCTGCCCACTCAGTGAAAGCACACTCCTCTTTTTCACTCTGTACGTCTAATATCCTCTAAACAATCTTCTGCCCCCTCCCTTCTATAGCATCTAGAAAGAGATGAGTAAATGTATGGAATCATAAAGTATGCATGCCATATCTGCCACACTGTGTCCCCAAGTCCAGCCTATTATTGTCTAAAGAGTTCACCTCGCTACTGGTCAGGGACAGCAGGAGGTCTAGGGGCCATGTTCCCACAGGGTCCTCCAGGCTGTCAAATCATCCATCCAGGTCTTTTAGTAGGGTTCTTGGGCTGTACGTACCTTTATCTCATATTGTGGAGAGGATTCTGCATTTTATCCCCGTAATAGCTGACTTTTGTGGTGATTGGGCACCATCTGGTTCTTCTGGTCTCATGTTGATAGTCTTCCATTCACATAAGTCCTTGTGCTCTTTTTTCCTTGCATTTTTGTTCTCAGTAATCATCTGTTCTATATGAATTGAGACTATTTGGTGTACCTCAGCTGGAAGCTCACTAGATTTTAGGACCCTGGACGCCATTTACCAATGGGGTGTAGAAGACTCTGTTAGCAGTGATTAGCTATGTCAGTTGACCTTGATGTCCCCTGAACACATGCTCCCCAGGCCCCATCCCTGCTAGTCTATCCTCTGAAATATTAGATTGGGTTTACAAAACCTTTCAGTTTGCAGTGAAGTCCAATTAAGTTGATCCATTCTCTACTGTGCTATCACTACTTACACCTAATCAAATTTCTATCAACTATCTAATCTATGACCAACCCACTCTCTCCCTCCCTATTCTTGTAGCTGTCAAAGACTCTTTTCTTCAGTGCATAAGTCTACTTCTAAATCTTTATAATAGTAGTCTCATATAATATTATTTCTTTTGTTGCTGGTTGATTTCACTCAGCATAATGTCTTCCCGTTGAAACCAGGTTAGGAGATGCTTCCTAAAATCCTCATTGTTCTTTATTATTGCTTAGTGCTCCATTGAGTTGATGTGCCATAGTTTATGTATCCATTCATCTGTTGCTGGGAATCTAAGTTGCTTCCATCTTTGATATTGTGGACAGTGCTGCAATAAACATTCAGGTGCATCTGTCTGTTTGTGTGACTACTTTTATTTCTGTAGGATATATAATATATCTGAGCAGTGGGATTACAAGATCAAATGGTGTTTATATTTCTAGCTTTATAAGGAAGTGTCAAATTGCTTTCCAAAGATGTTGTGCCATTTTACAACCCTATCAGCAGTGTTGGAGAGCTCCAATCTCTCCACAGCCTCCCCAGCATCTGTTGTTCTGTGTTTTTTGGATTATGGTCAACCTTGTTGGGCTGTGATGGTATCTCATTGTAGTCTTGATTTAGATTTCTCTAATAGCTAATGATTGTGTGCATTTCCTCATGTATCTTTTGGCTGCCTGGATATCTTCTTCAGTGAAATGTCTGCCAGTGTCTTTTGCCTATTGTTTAATTGGTTTATTTACCTTTCTCTTGTTGCTGTTTTGCAGTATCTCGTATATTATGGAAATCAGATGTTGGTCTGACATGTAGTTGCCAAACATTTTTTTCCAATTCAGTAGGTAGCCTTTTAACTCTCTAGATAAAGTCTTTGGATGAGCAAAAATACATGATTCATAGCAGTTCCCACTTATTTTCTCTTCTGTTGATAGTGCTTTGTCAGATTTTGAAGTCTGTCTCAGCTGTGTATTAGAACTTTCATTGTTGAACCTATTTTTTCTTGTATGATATTTTAGGTTTGATATTTAGGTCTTTTATCCACTTTGAGTTAGTTTTTGTATAAGGTGCGAGATATGGGTACTGTTTCAGTTTTTTGCAGATGGATATCCAATTTTGCCAGCACCATCTGTTAAAGAGACTCTTTACTCCAGTTTATGACTTTTGGGCCCTTGTCAGATATCAACTGCTCGTGAGAGGATGGTGATGTTTCTGGGATTTCAACTCTGTTTCATTGGATTATATGTCTCGTTTGGTACCAGTACCAGTACCAGGCTGTTTTGACTACCATGGCAGTGTAATAGGTTTTAAGGTTCGGTAGTAGGAGACCTCCCACTGTGTTCCTCTTCTTCAGTAGTGCTTTGCTTATCCAGAGTTTCTTCCTTTTAGAAAAAAGGTTGATGATTTTTTTTTCTCTGTCTCATTAAAAAAATGACACTGGATTTTGTATTGGGATTGCATTGTATATATAAATCGCTTTGGGTAAAACAGGCATTTTCACAATGTTTGTCTTCCTATGCATCAGTAGGGTAGGTTTCTTCACTTATGTAAGCCTCTTTTGATTTCTTGCAGTAAGGTCTTGTAATTCTTGCTGTAGAGGTCTCTTGTTTTTTCTGGTTAGATTTATTCCTAGGTATTTTATCTTTGGGGAGACTATAGTAAATGGTGTTAATTTGGTGATTTCCTCTTTGATATTCTCTTTGTTGGTGTAAAGGAATCCTACTGATTTACTTATGTTCATCTTATATCCTGATACTCTGCTGAATTCTTCTATTAGTTCCAGCAGTTTACTTACGGATTCTTTAGGATTCTCTACGTACACCATCATATCATCTGCAAATAGGGAGATTTTTACTTCATCTTTGCTGATGCAGATGCCTTTTATTTTGTGCTGGCTGGAACCTCACCAATGGTGTTGAATAGAAGTGGTGAGTTCCCATTCTCAGGGAGAATTCTTTCAACCTCTCTCCATTCAAATTGATATAGGCAATTGGCTTTGCATAGATGCCCCTTATTCTGTTGGGGAACATCCCTCCTATTCCTGTTTTGCTGAGAGTTTTTAACATGAATCAATGTTGGATTTTCAGGTGATTCTTATCCTTTGTGTTATTTATATGGTTGATCACGTTAATTGTTTTTCTGATGGCTGAACTAGCCATGCATCTCTAGTATGAACCTACTTGGTCATTATGAATTATTTTTTGATATGCTGTTGAATTCTATTTGCAAGGATTTTGTTGAAAATTCTTGCATCTAGGTTCATGAGTGACATTAGTGTGTAATGTTTTTTTTTTATGGGATCTTTCACTGGTTTTGGTATCAGGGTTATGCTGACTTCATAGAATGAATTTAGGAGTGTTCTGTACTTTTCTACGCTATGAAATAGCCTCAGTAGTATTGGAATTAACTTCTCCCTAATAGCTTGGTAGAATTCTCCAATGAGGTCATCTGGGCCTGGACTTTTTTTGGTTGGTATTTTTTTATTAGTGTTTTTTCAATCTCTTCTTTTGGGATGGATTTATTAAGTTGTTCTACTTCTCCTTGTGATAATGTTAGTGGATGATGTGAATCTAGAAATTTGTCCGCTTCCTCTGTTTTCACATCTGTTAGAGTACACTCTTTTGTAGTCTGTTATGGTACTTTTTTGCAGTCAGTTATGGTACTTTTTATTTCAGTTGAATCTGTTGTATCATTTCCCATCTTGTTTCTTATTCAAGTTATTTGTTTCCTTTACTGTTTTTCTTTTGTAAGTTTAGCCAATTGTTTATCAATTTTGTTTATCTTTTCAGAGAACCTACTTTTGGTTTTGTTAATTTTATACATTGTTTTTCTTTTTCTAATTTATTTAGTGCTGCTCTAATCTTTATTATGTGTTTTCTCCTGGTGCCTGAGAGGTTCCTCTGTTGCTCCTTTTCTACTCATTCAAGCTGTAGGGTTAACTCTTTGCTTTGGGTCCTTTCTTCATTCTTCATTTACATAGATAAATTGTCCTCTGAGTGCTGTTTTTGCTATATTCTATAGGTTCTGGTAGGTTGTGTTTTCATTGTCATTTGATTCCATAAATTGCTTTATGGCATCTTTGATTTCTTCTATAATCCATGGATTTTTGAGCAACACGTTGTTCAGTTTCCATGAGTTCAGATTTCTACCCATGTTTATTCTGCTATTGATTTGAACTTTTATGGCTTTGTGATACGAGAAGACACTTTGCAATAATTTAATGGATTGGAACTTGCTGAGACTTACTTTATGTCCTAATACATAGTCTGTTCTGAAAAGCGTTCCATGTGCATTGGAAAAGAAGGTGTACTGATCTGTTATTGAGTAAAAAGTCCTGCATATATCAATGAGGTCCAGTTGGTTGATAATCACAACAAGATCTTCTGTATCTTTACTGAGCTTTTTCTTGAATGATCTGTCTGTCACAGAAAGCAGAGTGTTGAAGTCTCCTACTATTATCGTGGAGTGATCTATCTCATTTTTCAGTGTTGTCAGTGTTTATTCAATGTGTTCATATGCTCTAGTATTAGGTGCACAAATATTTAATGCTGTTATATCCTGTTTATGCACTGAAACTTTCAGTAATAAATAGTGACCATCTTTGTCAGTGAATATAGATGTTACATTAAAATCTATTTTACCTGAGATTTGTATTGCCATTGCTACTCTTCTTTGTATGTCGTCAACTTCATATGTGTTCTTCCATCCTTTGATCTTCAGTTTGTTAATATCTTTGAGTCTAAAGTGTGTTTCTTGTAAGCAGCATATGGATGGACTTTGTCTTTTGATCCAGATTGTCACTCACTGCCTCTTTATAGAAACATTTAGTCCATTTACATTCAGTATAATTGTTGATAGAAAAGTGTTCAGTGCTGTCATGTTGATGACTCTAATTCTGTGTTACTGATGTTTTCTTTGTTTCTCTTAGTATTCTGTTCTGGGCTGTTTTTCTCTATGGGTTTACTTTCATCCTTTTTAGTGTTGGTTTTGTGACTGTTGAGATTCCTGTGTTATGTTTCTTGTTTTTTTTTGGTTTTTTTTTCTTTTTTTATTTGATATGACTGAGTGAAAATGTACATTCCCATATAAATTTACATGCCCTCCTATATGCAGCCTCCACTGCTCTCCCTGTCTGGTGACAGCACACTATTCCTCTCTGCTCCATACATGTCTCATCCTCCCAACAGTCTCCTTTCCTCTCTTGTTTTGATATGGCACATTGTTAGTCTGCTTTGCAGTTACTCCTATGATCCTCCTTACTATTCTAAGTTTAAACCAGAACGTAACTTCTGCATATCTTTTTAATTTCCTCTCTACTGAAAAGATTTATACCTTATGTAATATGCTCTTCTTTTTAGTGTGATGACATCACAGTTTTCAAGTTATGATTGCTGGTTCCCTTCTTTTAATACTGTAGCTCTGATTGAGCTTTGTGATTTCCCTAATTGAGTAGGATTCTGGTCGCCATGAGTCGGATCCGACTCGACAGCACTTGGCTTGGCTTGGCTCTGGGTGCTGTGTCCTGCATTTCCTACTTAAGCATGTACTTGATGTTTTTCTAAGTAAAGAGCTTTTTTCAGTATTTCTTGTAGTTTTGGTTTGGTTTTTACAAAGTCTGTAAGCTTTTGTTTATCTACAAATGTCTTAATTTCATCTTCATATTTGAGAGACAATTTTGCATGCTATATAATTCTTGATTGCAAATTTTCTCCTTCAAGGATTTGAATGTATCATTCCACGGCCTTCTTGCCAACGCTGTTTCTGTTGAGAAGTCAGGTGAAAGCATACAAAGCTTCCTTTTGTATGTTTGTTGTTTTAAGTCTCTCTGCCATTAAGAAGTAGTTCAGTTTCTCTAAAGTTCCACCGATGAGAGCTGTGGCATAGTTCTAAGACAAGAATACAGGCACCGCTAGATTTGGTGACCAGGTGCCTCCTCATTCTTTAGCAAGTGGGCCCAGCTGGGCTCTCGGAAGTGGCAGGCTTCACCTCCCTCCTGCCAAAGGTGACAAGTTACTGATTACAACTCTGCATCACTACATCAGTCAAGCCTATTGTGTAGCTCAGGAAAGGGAAGAGAGATACCACCTCACTTGGCTTCCTGAGACTGCTGTTCTCTCTAGATGCATTTAACTTAAAAACTGAGAGGGTCATAGGCCAGCAGGCACTGAAAGCATCTGGACCTTTAAGATTGGCGTGCCACACCTCCTGGCTGGCAGACAGCATTCCACCTACAGAGTCCCTGGGGGGGCTGTCAGCTGACATTGTGATGTGGCTCAGTAAAGGGCAGTGGCAATACTGCCAGCCCACTCAGCCACCAGTCACTGCTGCACACTCCTGCTGTCTTATTTAAAAGACTTTCTTACCACTGAGACAGGCACTGTCCATCAGCTGTCAAAATATTGCTGTCCAGCAGCTGCTGAAAGCAGCAGAGCCTGGGTGACCAGCCTCCCGGCTGACAGCAATGGTGCCCTGTATACCATCCCCAGACACTATGACATGGCTCAAAGATGGGAGTGGTTAAGACCCTGCCACCCTCGGCTGCCAGGACCCACCATGAACCCTAGATAGGATTGTCTAAAATAAGTGCATTTCTGCTGGGAAAGTGCTGTCCAGACAGACATTGTTGCTCAGTGTGGGATTTAGCCCCATTCGAGACCTCAGGTATGGGTGACTCCACCTCTCAGCTGACCAACATGGCATCCCACCAGGCTTCCCTTCCTGCCATGAGTCAGCAGGATCTATGGTGCAGCTCAGAGAAGAGAGAGGGGAGTGGCACTGGCACCCTCAGTCAGCAGTCGGGGTCCCAAGATGTGGCTGTCACAAGCACAGTATCTCTTTTGCAGGGTATTCTGTTCACTTAAGCTCTGCAGTTCAGCACATTAGTGTGCCATCCTTACAGGCTCAGCAGACCCAGTTCCCACCTCTCAGATAACAAAGACGTTGTCCACATCTGCCGTTCCCTTAAACAACGCATCTGCAGAATCAGGACTCAGAGTACCACTGCCTTGCCTCCAGCAAAGGTAATTTCTACTTTCCTGTCACTCAGTCCACTCTTACAACCCTACACCTGATCCTGGGGCTTCCAGAATATCCACTGTTCCATTCAGTTATTGTTCTTGGGCTTAGTTCTCAGGGGGAATCAGGGAGATATGTGTCTAGTCTCCCATCTTGGACCCACCCCAAAATTTATGTTTTCTTGAGAATGTTCCATGTGCAATGGAGAAGAAGATGTAGTTGTCTGTTGATGGATAGAAAGTTCTGTATATGTCGATGAGGTCTAGTTGGTTATTTGTGACAATAAGGTCTTCTGTGTCTTTATTGAGCTTTTTTCTAAACAATCTGTCCAGTATTGAGGAGTGCAGCAATCTCCCACTATTATCGTGGAGTGACCTGCCTCATTTTTGAGTGTAGTCAGCATTTCTTCTTCAGTATTTAAGTGCTCTAATATTATGTACATGGATATTTAATACTGTTAAGTCCTTAATATTGAACCTTTCAGCAATAAATAGTGCCCATCCTTGTCCACGATGGTGAATTTTACATTAAAATCTATTTTATCTGAGACTAGAATTGCCACACTTGCTCTTCTTTGTCCTTTCTTATCTTGATATATATTCTCCCATACTTTAATTTTCAGTTTGTTCGTATCTTTAAGTCTAAGGTGAGTTTCTTGTAGGCAACATATGGATGGGTCATGTCTTTTCATCCAAGATGCTGCTTGATGGCTTTTTACTGCAGCATTCTGTCCATTCACATTCAATGTAATTATTGATAGGCATGTGTTCAGTGCTGTCATTATGATGTATTTATTTTTGTGTTGATGTTCTTTCTGTTATTCTTATTAATCTGTTCTGGGACATTCTTCTTTGTGAGTTGATTTTTCACCTTTTTCAGGGTTGGTTTTGTAATTGTTGAGACTCCTGCATTACATTTTTTGATTTGATATGTGGCATCTTTACTGTGCTTTATGGCTGTCCTTATGGTCCCCGTTAATAAACTATCTATAAAACCAATTTTAATTACTACCAGTCTTATTAACTCCCTTTCCATCTGGAAAGACTATAACGACTGTAGTACCCCGTCTTTTTAATATGATGACATCATAGCTTTCGTGACATGATCACTGGATCATTTCTTTCGCTATTATAGCTTAGATTGAGTTTGGAGCCTTACCTAACTGAGTAGGATTCTGGGTGATGTGTTGTGTATTTGCTTCTAAAATATAAAGTTAGTGGTTTTGTTCTTATAAGCCAAGAGATTCTTTCAGCATTTCTTGTAGCTTTGGTTTGGTTTTCACAAAGTCTCTCTATTTGTGTTTATCTGTGAATGTCTTAATTTCATTTTTGTATTTGAAAGATAGTTTTGCAGGATATTTAATTTTTGGTTGGAAGTTTTTCTTCAAGGCTTTGAATGTGTCATGCCACTGTCTCCACGACAGCATGGTTTCCACTGAGAAATCTGACAAAAGCCTACAGGATTTCCCTCTGAATGTTAGCTTTGCTTTGAGACTTGCTGCTTTTAAGAGTTTCTGCTCATGTTTCATTTTGTTAAGCTTGATTAGAATATGTCTTGGAGTCTTTCTTTTGAATTCTGTATTGAGTGGTGTTCAGTATGCATCTTGGATACCTATATTCTCTTCTTTCCTAATTTCAGGGAAGTTTTCTGTCAGCAGCTCAGTAACAATACTCTCTGTGTTCTCAGGTGTCTTGCCCTGTTCAGGAACTTCAATTAATACAAATTGTTCCTCTTCATAGAGTCCCACATGCTTCTTAATGTTTCTTCATTTGTCTTGTTTCTTTTTTTTTTTAATTTCTCCTCGTAGATGCTGGTGTCAGGAGCTCTGTCTTCCAAGTCAGAAAGTCGCTTTTCCATTTGTTCCATTCTGTTTTCTTGGCTTTGAATTGAAGTTTCTATGTCTTTAATTTTGTTCTTGATCTGTTGGATTTCAGAGTACTGGTGTTCCTTCAGTTCATACAGCTTGCTTATTTTTCAACTTTGTTCTGCTGCATTTTGTATAAGGTCTAGGAGGGCTCTCTGTATAATCCTTTTGTATTCACCTTCCAATAGTTTCACAAAGGTTTCTTCATCTTGGAAGTTCTTTGGTGCTTTCTTTTGGAGACCTTCTGAAGCCATGGGTGATTTTTTGGTTATGCTTTTATCCAGAGTTCATTGCTTTTAGGGCATAAAGTGAGTCAATAAAGGCTGGGAGAGATACTGGGAAGATAGACTACAGTTGTTTCTCTAGGCTGTCTTAAAAGGAAAGGTAAAAGGTATCTGACAACTTCCAAAGTCAGTCAGGTATTCAGGTGTACAGGTCCCTCTATATTGAATCACAAATGTTATAAACCAGTTCAGAATACAGAAAAGCTACTACCTGGTGGCCAGGCCCCAGCCATAGGCGATGCTGTGTATAGTACTACTTTTCTGATGGAAAAGCACTGTCTTCCAGGCAGGTGCTGCCTCTCAGCCTAGGAATTAGGTCCAGCTGAGGACTCTGTATATGTAAACCACCTCCCAGTGGAACAAGATGATGTCCAGCACAAGCTCACTACCTGACTCAGTACAGGCTACTCAATGGCAGTGATGGAAAGGGAGCCCAAAGGTGGCAAGATGCATAGAATCCAAAGATGAGCTCTCAAAATATGGCAGTTTCCCCTGCCAATCCCACTACCAGTGTGCCTGAGATTAGCTTCTAGTCAACTCCCAGCTCCACCCGCAGGCTGAGGCAGAGAAAAAACAGCTAAACTGGTGAGTTACCCTCAGTCCATGAAAGCCAGCAGTCACCAAGAGAGGGGGTCAGTGAAAGAGAGGAGGTTTTCCATTCAGTAATATGAAGTCCAAATTAACAGTCTTATGCCGTGTCCTGGGGCTCACTAGGTGTCCAAAAGCCTCCATTTAATTATCAATTCAGGTCTTGGTTTCCAGAGAGATTTAAGGAGACATATGTTTAGTCTTCCATCTTGACTCTGCTCCCCAACTTTCTTAAAAACACTAACTATGTAGTCAGTGTTCAAATTTCTACAATTGTCTCATGAATTGTCTTTCATAATTTATCAAATCACAACAAAAATAAGGTACATGCATTGAAATTAGTTGATTCCACTCAAACCACACCCACTGGGTCAGCTTGATGCTCACTCAACAGAGAATCTATAGTACAGAGTAGAACTGCCCCATAGAGTTTTCAAGGAGCACCCGGCAGGTTGCAACTTTTTGAATAGCCAACTGTAGCACTTACCTTGTATGCCAATATTTCTTGTGAATATTCTATTGGCTACTACTTCCTATGCTTTTATCCTGTTACTTGTTTATTTAGGAAATGATACCATTTGACTTGTAAAGTTGCCCACATTTTGGATTTTGCTGATTATGTAGCTTTGAGGTCATTTAACATGACTCTTTGTACCTTTTATTTACTGTATATCAATGTTAAATTAAGAGATGTGATCACATGTAGATCTGACTATACTGTAGAAATCCCTCAAGAAGTGTATAATGTCAAGAAGTCTCATTTACTTCCTATATCCACAGTTCTCAAACTTTTGTTCTCAAAATCACTTTACACTTTTGTAATTATTGAGAACACCAAAAACTTGTATTCCAGTGGGTTCTAGATGGAAGGTAGACACTAAATTAAAAGTAAAAACTTACAAAATATTTAAGTCATTATGCATTTATAATACTAATGCTGATTAGGCATAAACCAAAAAACATTATTATTAAACATTTTTTCAAAAATATATTGAAAATTGTGACTTTATAGCTATGTTTAGTTACATTTTTGTAATTTTTCCTTAATGCCCAACTTAACGGACTTCCATACTGCTTCTACATCCAATTTGATGCAATATCATATGTTGTAAAGCCTCTGGAAAACAATGAACCCTCATGAGAGAATAAGAATGAAAAAGTTAAATCACACTCTAGTATTGCTATAAGAAGAATTTTGAACATCTGGCTGAAAGGGGCAGATTAAGATAGAAATTGTAGGGGCAGTCTGAGAAAGTTTCCTGGGTAACAGTAGCATTGTTTCTATGTGGTTTATATAGTTAACTTTCATATACTTCAGTAACTTATGATTTGTTTCCCCTCCTCCCCCTCCTATTCTCCACATTCTATGGAGTTTAAAATTAACTTATGTTTCTCTTAGAGAAGTCAAACAGCCCTGGAGTGAGACAACCAGACCATGAGGGCCCAACTTGCAACTGAAACCAGAGTGGTACTAACAGACCTTGATGGAATATTCACAGAAGGTCTACTCACTACCCAAAAAGGAAACTAACATTCGTCATTTCAAGAACTGACATTATCCACATCAGTCAACCTTAAGCCCTGACCCTGTAAAATGCTACTGTCTGTTTCTGAAGGGCAGATAAATCTTCAGAGAAACCCATTCCCCTCTCTCTTGTATGTAAGTACATAGAAAAGCCTCTTGCTGCTCTCCTCACAGCTGTCTCAGTATTAGCTTTGTGGCAGTCAGCTCAAACCCATGTTTTATGGTAAAATGGACCTCTGAAAGTGTATTAGGAAACCCCACATATTTCTAGGCCATACCTTGACAAGACCTGCCTAATCTGGTATTTCTTGGAGAAAAAAATAAAACATAAGCAAAAACATTGTTCTTCATTTATTAGCTAGACTATTTCTCATGAGAGATATTCTCATAAAAAATTATTTCATTGCTAGAGGTAACCAAAGATAGAATAAATATTTGATTCTTTCATTTCACTTAACAATTTTCAAAAGAATGAACTGCTGGTATACTAGACTGCACAAGTGGCCACTGCTTTTTTTTTTTTTTTTTGCATACTTGTTTGATCATGAATTTCAATTTGAACTGATGCAATATATATAGTCATTATGTGCTAATGCTAATGTTGTCCCATTTTTGCCTAGTAGGATTCTTTTCCAATTAGCTTATTCTGAATTATTTCAAATGTCTCCATCATTGTTTGAGCCCTACATTGCTTTCTGATGTAGCAATATTGTTTCAGGCTCTTCTAAAAATCTTGCCCAAATTAGAAAGCAATCATTTAGCTGAAGAACTTTTAGTGCAAAATACTATCTGTAAACCATAATTTAAGTCCATCTTGGTTTCTGGGCCCTTTAAGTAGGTTAAGCTAAAAACAATGCCATCACATTTTCTATTCATGTTTTCATTTCAATTTTAGAAGAAAAGGATGTCACAGGTTGAAATATGTTGCCCCAAAACTGTGTGTGTCACAGAGGAGGACAGGAGCTAGTTAAATGATCATGGGAAACGCAGAGTAGAAAGCAGAGGTATTCTGTCACAGTGTGGAGAACACTTAGAGTTACATGGCAATGTGTATGTAAGTTTTGCCTAGTGGGATTATAAATTTAGATTGTAAACTTTCCCTTAAAGCACGATGCCAAGCCAAGTGCCGTCGAGTCAGATCTGGCATGATAACATATTTTTAAAAAAGTGTTTATATCAGTTTGGTTGGGCCATAATTCCCAGTATTGTATGATTTTCCTATATGTTATAAACCCACCCTCTAGAATGTTAATGAGGTAGGATGGGTGGCAGTTCAATCTACAAGCTTGGGTTGTATCTTGAGACATAAAAGAGAGAAGTGAGCAGATAGGAAACCTTCTGAGATATAAAAGACGGAAGAAAGCAGTGCTGGGGGAACAGTACCCTTTGGACCTGGGCTCCCTGAGCCTGAGAATCTCCTTAACCTTGGGAAAATTGAGAAAAAGGACGCTTCTCCAGAGCCAACAGAGATAGAAAGTCTTCACTGCAGTAAATGTCCTGAATTTGGATGTTTAGCCTATCCTATGTGAGAAAATAAATTTATCTTTCTTAATGTCATCCACTTGTGATATTTATGTTAAAGTCATTGCACTAGATGGCTGAGACAGAGGGTGTTTTCCTCATCTATTTCACATATATTTCTCTTTTCTCCAACACTGAAAACCTCGAAACTCAATAAACTGACATAATTGTGTACTAACCTAACTCCACATTACATAGGTGGTGTTCTTAGAATAACAATACAAACATTACTATCAACAACATGATTCTAAATATAATTCTCTTTTGACATTAGGAATGTGTAGACAAATAGTTTTTCTTTAGGTGAAGATGTCACCAACTTGGTAAATTATTATGTTCATTTTTGCATTTGGTTCTCAATTTTTATGAACAGAGATTTTCTGACAAGGGCTTAATCCTAAAATTTATAGAAAACTTCAACACTTGAACAATAAAATGATAAACGATCCAAATGAAAAATGGGTAAAGGATATGAACAGACACATGGCATTCAAGGAGGCTAACAAACACATGAAAAATGCTCATATTCACTAGCTATTAAAACCATAACCTAATGCTACTGAGTTGGTTGCAAATCATAATGATCCCATATGACAGAGTAGAACTGCTCCATAGAATATCCAAGGAGCACCTGGTAGATTCAAACTGCTGATATTTTGGTTTGCAGATGTAGTAATTAACCACTATGCTATCTGGGTTTGCATTAACTGTTAGAGATACACCAATCACAACTACAATAAGATACCATCTCACCCTGACAATAATGGCACTAATGAAAAAACAGAAAGTAACAAATGTTGGAGAGGGTACAAGGAGATTAGAACTCTTCTACATTGCTGGTATGAATGTAAAATGATAAAACCACTATGGAAAACAACATTAGCTCCTCAAAAGACTAGAAACAGAAATATCATGAGTCAACAATCCCACTCCTAGGTATGTACCCTAAAGAAATAAGAGCCACAACACAAATAGAAATACGTATGCTCTTGTTTACTGCAGAATGTTCACAATAACAAAAATATGGAAACAACGTAAGTGTCCACCAGTGGATGAATGGATAAGCCAAATGTGGTCTATACATACAATGAAATACTATACAATGATAAAAAATGACAACCTGTGAAACGATCTCACAGCGTGAATAAATTTGGAGGACATTGTGCTATATGAAATAATTCAACTGTAAGACAACAAATGTTGCGTGAGACCACTATCAGAAAGAAACAGGAAAAGATTTACCCAAAGAAAGAAAAAAGATATATTTGGTGGTTACCAAGGATGGACGAGGGGGGAGGAGAAATTACTAGACAGAAGACATGTTAATACTGGAGAAGGGGAAGGCAATACATAATAAGGAAGAAGTCAGCACATGACGAAAACAAAAGAAGACACTGAGAGAAAAGCAAGAACAAAGGTGACTATGGTAATTACTATAAGCTAGAAAATCCTGCAACAATAGTATTAGTGAACAGTCATTTGCAAAAGAATGTGTAAATTCAAAAAAAAAAAAAAAAAAACACTGCTGTAGAGGTGATTCCAACTCATAATGACCCTACAGGACAGAGCATAACTAGATGGTGCCCAGCCACCACTAACAACCGCTGTGATTAGGATCACAACAGAGTCCTGAAGAGAGAGAGAAAAACATAGAACAAAAAATGAAATTCACAGAAAAGATCAGACTTACTGGTCTGTCAGAGTCTGGAGGAACCCCCAGGACTATGGCCCTAAGACATGCTTCTGAAGTGAAACTGAAATCATTCCCTGAGACCGCTTTTCAGCCAGACTATAAAGAAACCCATGAAATGAACCACAACATACAAGAGTAATGTGTTACTTAGAACAATCAATTATACAAGATTAAAAGGACAATATTTGCCCCAAAGCAAAGATGAGAAGGCAAGAAGGGACAGAAAAATGGATGAAAGGAAATGGGACCAGGATGGAAATGTGGAGGCAGGGCATCAATGACAACATTGAGGGGAATGAAACCAATGTCATGAAACACTTTATATACAATTTATTGAGTGAGAAACTAATTTGCTCTGTAAACATTCAACCAAAGCACACCCAAAAAAAGAAACTAATATTATCTTTGTTTTATTTAGAAATTTACAAAATGTCTACAAAGAGTGGAACTTCCAGAATGGCAGAGTTCAGCAAATGCTCTCACCAGGAAAAAAAAAACAATGATGATATTCAACAGTATTTCCAAAATAAACCATTTCAGAATTCTGAAAAATGACCAAAGGCATACCACAAATTGAGAATTGTTTATTCAAGAAGAACTACCTCAACCACAGCAAAAGTCTGTGGTATTTTAACATAAGTTGATCTTATTTCTTCCCTCAGTCCTATGGTACTTTAAACTAAGGATCAGAAAAGTCCACTTGATTTGGAACTCCATGGAAAAATTTCATGCCTGAGACACTGCAAAAACCAATAGCAATTGGTGGCCAAAAAAAGGAAACGCAACATGACAACTGCCCAAAACTGAAGTACTAGTTTAGACAAACATCAGACCAGACAGAATTTGAACAAGGATACGTGGGAAGCCAGGTATCTGTAGTGTATTTTGATAGCTCTCACACACATTTCTAAAGTGGTAGGAGTATATTCGGGAGTGATCTTACAGGGCCTCCTTAACCAACCTGCTTAAACACAAGGACTTGCACAAAGACAGAGTAGAAGCCAGGGCTCTAAATTCTTTGAACATAGAATGTGTGCACCAACCCAAATTCAGTTCCCCTAACTGAAGGGTGGGAGACTTACTAGCACAAGGTATTGAGAAACAGCCTATGAATAATCATTGACTAACCACTAAGCTATTCTGACCCAGGATTAACCCCTGCAAGCCTGACTTAAAAATTAAATTAAAAAAAAATCCTACAGAAATGAACAGAATACCTAAGCAGCTACAGACTGAAGAGGAGACAGACTATGAAAACTAGTCCTGGAAGGGAACTAAGCAAACACACAGGATCTGCAAAACCAGTTACTTTATTCAGAGAAGCCTCAGACTAGAAGCAAACCAATATCCACTAAAGAGGGGCTGGATTTAAAGAAAGACATACGTGGAATATCCATACATAGAATACTCACTGCCTGTCACACTACCTGTCTCTTTGTGTCTGTAATAAGTTGAAAAGACTGGGGGCTTTGTAGTTTTTTAAAAAAATTTGCAATATGAGGCAAAGCCTGAATGGTTCCTCAGGTCTTAGGGAGAAAATGAGATAGCTAAAAAGCCAAAAATCTGTTGCTATCAAGTCTAACACATAGTGACCCAAAAGGACATAGCAAAACTACCCCATAATTCCTAAGGAGCAGCCGGTAAATTTGAACCACAGGCCTTTTTGTTAGCAGCCAAGTTCTTAACCATTATGCCACCAGGGCTCTGAGGGAGCTAAAGAAGCATGGAATTTATTGGCTGAGAAAGAGTTGTTTAAACATAAAGGGAAACATCACTGCTTCAGGTGGTACAACCATATAAGAAAGGAATATAATGAGAAAAGAAAAGCACTCTGATATTTGATCCAATTTTAATGGGTTTTCAACACATATTGCATGAAAATAAGATACTTTGTCATGATCTTTGAACTCAAGGAATTCAAAAATTGCAAACAGAAGACAAATTTAAGATTCTGTCATGCATAGTAGAAAGTAAGGAAGGCACGCAATAGATTCATTTTATAGAGTTTTGAGACATCAGACTAGGGAGCAATTGTTTCCTTTTGAGAACCATGAAAGTTCTCTAGGAGAAATTGCATCACAAGCGTGCTTTGAAGGATGAGTACTACAGAAACTATTCCATATGTTGTTACAGAAATTAAATTGGCTTATGCTCAATCATAATTATTAAACAGAAAGAGTTCAAAAGGAGAGTAGAAAAGATGGCATCACTTTGTTCCTCTGATCTCTTGAACTGTTGACTTCAGGTTCCACTGGGTAAGGTGGGGTAAGGAGTTTCATGGAATGCCATGATACGAGCTGTGAAAGAACAGATATAAAAATAAGCAACTGTTAAGCTGGAGATAGATGTTGGGCAAAATTGACGTGACAAGAAAGAATGAATGAGAAAAGAAAGAAGGTATAATAAAAAATTGAGAACAGAATAAGGAATAAAGAAAACTCACCAGCGCTTCTTAAACAATACCACAAGACTTAGCAGAAGCATCAGGGGCAGTATCACACACAAGGAGATCAAGACCAAATTCCTAGATCTGTGGTATCCTACGGATTTGAGAGACAAATGGATATCATTTTAATTCTATTTTACTCCGTCTGTTGATTTCCCTGTCTTAGCATGTACATTGGGTATCACTCATACAAATCATTCATTTTCCATTTCAGTCACTGTATGCACATTCCATCCATCCCTCTCCCCCAAATCTGACAGTCCCTCATTTTTCGGTTTTCTGTTTCTTTGAGCCACCTGTATTAATTCCTTCTTCTTCTTCTTCTCAACCCTGTATCACCTAGTTCTACAATCTTATCTTCAAACTTTCCTGTTCCCTACATCCTAAATTCAATGGTAATGTTTTCACACTCTCAGCCTCTCCTTTTACTTACCCCAGTAGATGATGATATCCTCACCACCCAGACTGCTGTGCCTCACCCGGCAAGACAGGCCAGGCACATCCTCAGTTGTCACATTCAGTGTGACCCAGTGATACCACGTCCCATCAATGTTAGGAAGAATATCCCCTTGCTTAGTGTCCAGTTGCTCCTCCACACCCCGCATCCACATCACCCAAACAGGCTTCGGGTAGAAGCCAGATGCATGGCAAACCAGTAACAGTCGGTCAGAACTGAGGGTAGCATGACTGGAAAGCCAGGCCTGTGGCCTCACTGCAGAGGGCATGAAAAATACTCAGATGAGAACTCTAACAAACAGCTTAGGGGCTTATATGTCACATTAATAGGCAGAGCTATCTTTTCACTTCTCAGAAATTGTCCCCAGCAATCCCTCTCCCTCTCCTATTCTTCCTCATCTTCAGTTTTAAAACGACAGTGGAAAGGATCAAGACCTAAATAGAAAAATCTTGGAGAAGGGTCTGAACTCACCTTGCCTCTGGAGTTCCATCTTCCCTGCGTCCAGGAGACCCAAGACAAATCGAGGGCAGGTGTTTCTGATGAGGCTCTGCACTGTTTCTTGGATGCCTCTGTACTGATTGATTAAATTACACACATTCTGGGCCCTATTCCCCCCCTTTGGAGATGGCACCCATGACATGTTCTGGAAGCTCAGGAAGTCTGCCCCTTGATATGCTACATGGAAGAAGCTTTTGGGGGTCTCCTTGGAGTGCAGCTCACAGCCAGCGGATACCTGTAACTCAAAAGGGTCTGGTGGAGAGGGTGTACATTGGAGAAAGGGAGCAACAAAACAGATCAAACACAAAAATCAGGGAAATGATAGAAGATTTTGTGATGAAATAGAGCAGAAGAAAAGTTTATATATGAGTAAAAGGGGGTAAAAATATATCTAATCTGGAAAAGGGGAAAAAAGTTGGTGGATACCGTGGAGGTTAAAGGAATAATTGCCATGATACAAAAAATGATTGATTTGAAGATGATTTAGGAAACTGATAGGTGAGGTACATGATATACACTAGATAAAGGGAAAAAAATTTGCGAAGGAGGTGAAACGAAGTTGGCTGTAATGGTTGCTGGGCTATGGAAATAGATAACTAATGATTTTGAAGGAGACAAATGATATTTTAAAGAAGCCAAGCACTCATTTATGTGCCCCTGGATTCTAGGCTATGGAAAGGATATCATTGATGGAGGATTAAATACACACACACACACACACACACACACACAAAGATTCTAGTACCACCAAAAGACTAGGAAATTTTGAGGAGTCACATAGTGTGAATTGTGCTCCAGTAGGATTATACACACAGATATTTACGGTAGTGTAAAGGCAATGGGAAGTTGTCCAGAAAAGCATAAAGTCTGTTTCTCAGAAATAGAAACGTCTTCTGAAGAATTCTCTTAGCTGACTGCATAGCACTTACATTCTAACTTGAACATACTTGCACAGTTTTGAGTCTCCCAAATAAATCCAATGAAGTAGATGCGGAACAGCAGTTCCAGATCCATTAGGTCTTCATCACTGAAGTTGCCCTTGGACCAGGTGTGCATGAAAGTTATATTTCCCACTGTGCTGTCCCAGCCATGAGTCTGCAACTCACCCAGCCAACCTGAGCCCTGATTTTGTGCCCAGGTTTTGTTGGCAAAGGACGAGATCTGGATGACACGGAACAAGATGGGTTCCTGGATGGCTGTGGGTAGTAAAAGTAAGGGGAGTAGATAGGCTTAGCAATGACATTTGTCTGATGCAGGGCTGCATGCTGTCACCAGTGTCCAAAAGAGTAAACAGACCAGGAGAAATGAATGCTCAGATTTTAAGTACTCTGATATACCAGTGACCAGACACACTTTGGGAAAGCCCACCTCATATCTACCCAAATCTACTTTCACCTGACTGAGAACTAACAGAGCAATGCTTACCTTCTTTATTGCTGCTACCTAGGAGGAAAACAGCCAGCAATGGAAGTTGCAGAAAAAGCATTTCATTTGCAGGTGTTTCTTTCTCTCAGCTAAAATTGCCTTTGATCTGTGTTCTCAGCAAAGCTGCCTCTCAGTATCTCTATTCTAATGTTCTCCTCCTACTAACAGACAATCTACCCCTTCAGCCACCATCTGCAGCACAGAATAGCTACTGCTTACCTCAACCCTGCCCTCTCCTTAGATAGAGAGATAAAGAGCATGAGATAGATGCAGCCAGCTCCTGATAAAGCTGCCATGGAAGTGCTGCTGCTGTTGCTGGTCTGTGACTCACAATAAGGAATTACAGATTAATTCAGGCTTGGTGGCATAGTGATTAAGAACCACACCTGCTAACTAGAAAGTCAGCTGTTTGGTTGTACCAGACTTTCTGTCCTATAGGTTTGCCATGAGTTGGGATCAACTCAACAGCAGTGGAGACCTGTGGCTAAGGGTCAGCTCAAACATATAACAATAACATGGTTACCCTACAAGATGCGGTGGAGTAGAATGTATTCTAGGAGAGCAACCAACTAGGCTAACACAGAGAAAGCAAGCTGTGTTTTCAGCAATTTCCTACCCTTTTTGAGTGTTTTCCCTGTTTCTGCAACCTCTCATCCAATACATTACATTCCAGATGGGGATATTGCTTCTAGAAATTCTTGGCATCATCAGAACTTCTGCTTGCCCTACCCTTGTTTCCCAAACCATCTATAGAAAGAAAACTCAGATTTTGTCTCCTTCACATTTTAATAAAATTCGGTTTAAATTTTTTAATTAATTAAATTTATTTTGTTATGACTGAGTGAAAATGTACATTCCTGTATAGATTTACATGCCCACCTAAAGTCAGTTTAAATTTTTAAAGGCAGGTTCTAGAAAATGATGAAATAATTTACAAAAGAATGAATTAAGTTGAACTGCAAACCAAGATATGACTCCATTGATACAGCCCATATCTCTCAAGGCCCTTGAGGATAAGAACTTCTGGATTCTTTCCCTGAAACAATTAATAACCCACCTGAACTATTACTCCTCACACATACTATCTCTCACTCATTCTTGCTAGAAATAAGGATTAAAGATCCTAATCTAGTGATTCTGTGTAGCTGAATTATAGTTACTGTAAGGATAAAAGTGACATTCTCCAGAGGGTTTAGGAAAGAAACAAGGAAAATAGGATGCCAGTGTTTTTTTTATTAACACATGTTTTCCTAAAACGAGGGAAGCCTACAGTATCAACTAATGATAAAATGGGAAACAAGGAGATGACTTAAAAAAAAAAAAATTGAAGTTACATCAACACAGAAAGCCCTGAGTGCACAACGGTTAAGCACTTGGCTACTAACCAAAATGTCAGTGGTTCGAGTACAACAGCTTTTTCAAGGGAGAGAAGACTTGACAATCTGCTCCACTAAAAGTTACAGCCTAAGAAACCCTACAGGACAGCTCTACTCTGTCATGTAAGGTCTTTATGAGTTGGAATTGAGTTGGTGTCTCTCAACTGACAATTTCTCAGTCACTTTCTGTATAAGGGAAAAATTGTGCCTCCCACAGCTCTGAGCCTCCTACTTAGCTTCTCATTTCCCTCACAGCACTGACTCCTTTCTAGAATTTCTCTTACTTCCCTGGCTTCCAGCTCCTGTCCCATTCAACAGCCTCCTTTTTAGGGCCCAGGAAGAGGCCCTGTGTGATTCTGAAAAGGACAATTTACCTTTCCAAGCCTTTATTTTCATATCTGTAAAATAAGTGTTGAGTTCTCCTTGGCTTTCATTTATAACCAGTTTAATCACCCAACTCTGCCTTTTCCCCCACTGGTCTCTCTGCTCTGGAATCTATCAATATGCCTTCCCAGTGTCATCCATGTCTCTCTTTTCCTTATCTTTCCTCGTGAAACCCATATTCTTGTTTCTTGCTTTGTGTTGATTCATTTCTTAAATATCATGTTCTAGTTTATCAAACCATTGTAGAATTTATCATTTAATAATTTAATTTTAGTTAATTTACCATTATCCTTGGGGGAGAAACAACCACTATCATGTGGAAAAGTGGGCCAGATAGTTAAATATATGAAGAACAATGTCTTCTATACAGCTTTCGTTTATTTACCCCGTGATGTGGATTGAATTGTGTCCCCCCAAAAATATGTGTAGCCATGTGCCTCGGCCATGATTCCCTGTATTCTATGATTGTCCTCCGTTTTATGATTTTCTGATGCCTACTCGATGGAGCTTGGCTATGCTGTACGTTAAAGGATTAGGGTGGGGCTGCGAATCCTTCATAGGATTACCTTCCTGTTTCATTGTAAAGGGAGTTTCCCTGGAGTGTGGCTTGCCCCACCCTTAATCCTTTCATCCTGCAGCAGATAAAATGAAAGAGAAGCAAGCAGAAAACTGGGATCAGGACACCATCAAGAAAGCAGCACTGGGAGAAGAACGTGTCCTTCAGTCCTGAGTTTCCTGAGCCAAGATACTCCCTGGACAAAGACTGATGCAATACCGGACTTTCCTCCAGAGGCAACAATGGGGAAAGCCTTCCCCTGGAGCAGACATCCTGAATTTGGGCTTATAGCCTACTGGACAGTATAAGAATGAACTTTCCTTTGCTAAAGCCATCTAATCTGTCATATTTCTGTTAGAGAAATGCTAGCTGACTGAAACACCCACCAAACAATGTACAGAAATTAATACTTCAATCACTTTATTCAAGTCATTTTTAGTTATGCAAAATATATAAATGTTAAAATTACCCATTATAACATAGTAGGATGAGGGTGATTATACTACATAAAACCCTAGGACAAAATAAAAAATAATGGGAGAAAGGGTTTTTGTTTTTTTTTTTTTAGATAGAATATTCCCTAAAACTGTGTCTGCTAAGTGTCTTGCTGTTGTTGGGGGTGTGGTTTTTGTATCTTTTGTATGCTGAGCAATGCAGTGCTTTGGTAGATTGTTTTCACTATTTTGATATGTTCTCAGCACATAGACTATCGCTTAGCAAGTAGATAATGCACAATAAACATTTGAATAAGGAAGGAATAAAGAAAGAGTGAAAACCAGAGATTTGCAGGAGCAGTTAGTTCAAAGAACTAATGAACCACATGAACCACAGTCTACGTAGGCCCAAGACCAGGAGAACTAGATGATTCCCAGCCAACACTACTGACTGCTATGACTGGGGTCACAAGACAGGGTCCTAGACAAAGGAGTAGGAAAACTGTAAAACAAAAAACATCAAATTCACAAAAACAATCAGACTCACTGGTCTGACAGTGAGTCACCAAGGGTCACCAAGCCCATGACCCTAATAGTTTCTGAACTTGAACTGAAGCCATTTGAGAAGACTACCTTTCAGCCAAACCATAAAATAAATAAGAACACCCAAAGGGAACACGATCCTTGGAACAATCAAAAGGGCAATATTTGCCCAAAAGCAAAGGTGAGAAGGCAGGAAAGGGTAGAAAATCAGGAAGAAAGGAAACAGTGAAACTAGGACAGAAATAGGGAGAGAGCTGACATATTCTGGGGAATAAAAATAATGCCATGAAATATTTAGTACATAGTATTGAATGGGAAACTAATTGGCTCTGTAAATTTTCATCTAATGCACAATAAAAAAAATTTTAAAAAGAATAAGAGAAAGAAGGAGGATAAAAGGAGAAAAAAAGAAATAATTTAGTCCAGTTTTCAGACTAAAATTAATATATGGAAGACATTTCTGATTTAGAACTTTTTGAAAGCATCAGAGTCTTACTTGATAGGAAAAGAGAATCTGTATATTGTCATGTTAATGAGCATAAAGAAATATATTTGAAAAGATACACAGAGTGTTCTCATATAAATTTCCTACGCTTACTTATAATGAAACTACGGGTTACTCCTTGCCTGTGTGGCTAAGTGGTATCAGAGTATCTTATTTTTATCCATTTTATGTCATTGGTATTGCAAATAACAAAAGTCCTTTTATATTTTTATATTTGCTAACCATGTTAACCCTTGTGCACTATTTTCTGAGGTGTGATACACATACCATATGAGTGAATGCCTTATTTACGTGGATGCGTTATTTGCAAAAAATATGGTACTTTGTCCCCATCTTTGCTAGGTTTTGTCCTCTCCCAGATTGTCTTTGTATATTCTTGTCTCGAACCAATCTCTACTAGACAAGCCCTTGTTCTAGTTTCAGACTACACACATGTATAAAAAATTTCAATTTGCTTGGATGCAGTTGATCCAAGTGTCATTTATGTAAAAGTTTTGTTATTGTTTCCTGTTTGATAGTTGCAAACCTATGAAAGAAGAATGAAGGAAGATTGGACTGGACTGGACTGGCTAGGCTTGGCTAGGCTTGGCTTGGGCTGTGTTGGAGAGATATAGATTCTTTAAGGGACATTAGCCCCAGAGATCAGTAGATGCTCCCTCATACCAAGGGCTAAATTATGGAAGAGGTTCATTTTACCACCTAGAAAAGAAAAAGTCAGAACTCAAAGAGACAGATATAAAACCCAAGGTTTTTTGCAACAAAATATGTTGATTTATATGTATTATAATGATAAACAGCAATAAACATTCCCCACATTGATTTCCCAGTCCTTTGTTGGTAAGTTGGAACAGAGAATGAAATACTATGTGTGTGTTGTCGTGAATCCAGGGCCTTTCTGACTTAGTCAATACCGTCGCTACAAGGCTGCTGTGACACCTTTAAAATGAAGTTGAGAGTTGTTAAGTGCTAAATACACCTACAGTAATAATCATAGCAACTTAGCAAGCTTTTATATATCCATCAATGTTATTAGTCTCTATAGAACTGAAAGCCAAGCCTAAACAATTTCTGGCCACTTGCTCATGTGGTGGTTCAGACATGTGGTAAAATTGCTTCTCTTTTTAATCACAAGCACGAGGAGATGGGGAAGCTTCTGTTTGCTGCTGCTGTTCAAGCAGCTGAAAAAGGTTGAGTTTTTTGCTTGTGGCTTTCAAAGTTGTTGTTGTTAGGTGCTATTGAGTCAGTTCTGACTCATAACAACCCTACGTACAATAGACTGAAACACTACCTCATCCTGTGCCATGCCCCAATCATTTTTATGCTTAAACCCATTGTTTCAACCACTGTGTCAGTCCAGCTCTCGTTGATGGACTGACCCTCCACTCTACCAAGCATGATGTCCTTCTCCAAGGACAACATGTCCAATATGAGTCATAGTCTTACCATCCTTGCTTCTAATGAGCACTCTGGTTGTACTTCTTCCCGTATGGATCTGTTTGTCTTTCTAGCACTCCACGGTACATTCAATATTCCTCTCCAGCATCATAATTTGAAGGCATCAATTCTTCTTCTGTATTCCTCATTCACTGTCCAGCTTTTACATGCGTATGATGCAATTGAAAATAACATGGCTTAGTGTCTTGCTAATGGGAACTAAAGGATTACTGGAACTTAGTGGGTGAATAACTGACAAGAAAAGTTGCATAAGAGGTTATAACGTGTTCTTGTTCTTCATTTTGCTAAAACATCATCCCAGTACATCCTTGGTCTTAAAATGAAAACTTCTTCTAAATTTACAGTCTATTTCCTAACAGAGGTAGGCTCTTAGGTAGTGTAATTGGTTTGTAACAGGATAAAAACATAAAGATAGGTGACTTGGATCCAGCACTGAGGAAGAAAGGCCTAGTGATCTGCTTCCATAAAGATTATAGCCAAGGAAACCCTGAGGAGCAGTTCTGCTTGCGTCAGAATACACTCGAAGGCAGTAGGATTTTTACTAAGAGGGTGAAGATCAGAGTGGATGTATCATTATTGGTATCGCCAAATGGCAAATTTCATGGTGTGTCTACAAGTGACTGACAAAGAGTTACAGATACAGAGGAAAGGGGAGATGATAATGATTCACACAAAGGCATAGCCTTTCACACATCCTCTGTATTATCACACTACAGACCCAAACCCAGAATCGAACGTAATAAATGCTGAAGATTGTAATCAAAGCAAAATTATCCTATATTGCAACAACATTTTTAGGGGAAAAAATTACATTTGCCATGGTACCACGACCTTCTTTTCAGTACGTCTTGACATTTGGAGCACTGAGTAACAAATAGACACAAGACGAGAAGAACTATAGGAGTTACATTGTGTGTATCTTCAGCCCAAGTCAAACTTAACGTTTTAAATGGAGGAGCTTATATAAACAATAGAGTCTTCTTTTCCTTCTTCAAAACCATAGTAAAGGACTTTTGGACCTGCTATAAAATCCTAGGACACAATCTGCTTCTTTGAGGAACTTACGAGCATTGTGACACTGACTTATAACACTGACTATTGCTGGGGAGAAGACTGGTACTTTCATAGTATTTTTCCCTCAGAAGCAATTTAATATTTTTGCACTGATGGTCTAAGAATACTTTTTTTCCCCTTCAGGTATTTGACTAGGCGTACTGGCAAGTCATTTCCCTGAGTCCCTGAACCCAGCAACTTTCCTTCCGTGGAGAGAGAGAAACTTGACTGTCTTTGCCACGGAAAGAATGTACAAACTTTTGGTGTATGTATCACAAAGAGGTTTACATTTCAGTAAATCAGTATATATGCATATACTGTTAGGTTAACTTGGCATATATACTGTTACATACCCACCTATAAATGAATATGTCTTGTCTCTCCTATGCCTGTTCTCGAAATTCACCCAGTGCATGAAAAAAAAAAAGTGCCTTCATTTAGTATAAAATCTCTAGTATTTCCCTGAAATATAAGGTCTTCACCAGAGTCTGTAATTTCCAGGTAGAAAACCAATTTGAGACCACATGTTGGGCAGTGACTCGTTCAACCTTTTGTTTTTTATTTTTTTATTATGATTGAGTAAGACTATACAATCACATATAAATTTGCATACTCACCAGGGAGCAGCTCCCACTGCTCTCCCTGTCCGGTGACAGCATACTCCTCCTCTCCATTCTGTACATGTCATGTCCTCCTAACAATTTCCTATCCCCGATTCTTCACCCTCTCCCCCACATCCAGTAGGAGGTCAGCCGGAAGACATCCTATAGATCCTATAGAACCATCAAGTGTCATTTTGCAACTTTTTTCTTAGTTTTTAAATATTTTTTAATAATTACTGTAAAAGAATAAATTTTCTAACATCTATCAAATATCTCATCTATGAAAAACCCTCAGCTCCCACCCACCTACGTAGCCAGTACAATCATTTTCTTCTGTGGATAATTCTCTTGTTAAGGGCCTATAACTGGGGACTCATACAAAATTTGTCCTTTTGACACTGATTGATTTCACTCAGCATGATCTCTTCCAAATGAGACCATATTATGAGATGTTTTCTAAAATTGTCATTGTTTTTTATCATAGCATAGTGTTCCATCGAGTATATACCACAGTTTGCTTATCCATTCATCTGGTGTCTTAGGCTTCTAGGGAAGCAAAACCAGTAACATGTGTAGGTACAAGGAAAGATTTATAATATAGACAGACAGACAGACAGACGACAGACAGACTGACGGACGGACGGACGGACGGACGGACGGACAGACGGACGGATGGATGGATGGATGGATAGATGATACAGATATAGGAACCAGCTCACGCAATCACAGAAGCTGAATGTCCCAAGTTCTGGCACAAGCCTCAAGTGGCCACGGAAGCTGAGGAACCCTAAGTCAGCAGGTCAGAGACCAGAGTTCTAGATCACCGGTTGCATAGGTCAGTGGATCCCAAGCTGGTGGCGAGACGAAGCGGCAGAGGCTGGCAAACCCAGGAACGGCAGATCAGGGAGCAGGACTCTAAAGTGCCGACTGTAAGGACTGATGTATCCAACAGCTGCTAATGCAAGTCCCGGAACCAGATGCCAGAAGAAGAGAGCAGAAGCTCCTGGCTGCCAGCAGTAGTCGTGGAAGGTCGGGAGATGAGAGCTGAGGGGCAGGGAGTCACCACAAACCCCACCCTGCCACTTAATACAGCAGCCAAATATGGAGTAGCCAAGTTGACATAATCCTGACCACCACATCTGGTGTTGGGCATCAGGGTTGATTCCAACTTTTTGGTATTGTGGACTGTGCTGCAACAAACATTCGTGTACATGTGTCTGTTAGTGTGACAACCTTTGTTTCTGCAGGATAAATTCCAACCTGTGGAATTACAGGATCAAATGGTATTATCTATTTGCAACTTTTTAAGGAAGCACAAGATTGTTTTCCAAAGAGATTGTACCATTTTGCAATCCCACCAGCAGTGTAGGAAAATTCCAGTTTCTCCACAGCCTCTCCAGCATTTGTTGTTTTGTGTTTTTTGGATCATGGCCAACCTTGTTGGGGTGAGATAGTGACTCATTGTAGTTTTGATTAGAATTTCTTTAATAGCTAATGATCGTGAGCAATTCTGCATATGTCTCGGGGCTGCCTGGATATCCTCTTTAGAGAAATGTCTGTCTATCTCCTTCACCCATTGCTTAATTGGATTATTTATCCTTTTCTTGTTGGTATTTTGTAATGCCTTATAGATTATGGAGATCAGACATCAGTCTGACATGTAGTTGCCAACTATTTTTTCCCATTCTGTAGGTGGTCTTTTAATTCTTTTGATGAAGTCTGTGAAAGAGCAAAAGTGTTTCTTAGTAGTTCCCATTTATCTATTTTCTCTTCTGTTGATTGTGCTTTGTTTGTCAGATTTTGAAGTCTGTCTACATTGTGTATTAAAACTTCTATTGTTGATCCTATTTTATCTTGAATAAGCTTTATCATTTTAGATTTTATATTTAGGTCTTTCATACAATTTGAGTTGGTTTTTGTATCAGGTGTGAGATACTGGTCTTGTTTCAATTTTTGCAGATGCATATCCAATTTTGCCAGCACCATACAAAATACAAGAGATTGTATTTTCCCCAGTTTAATGTCTTAGGGCCTTTGTTGAATATCAGTTGTTCATAGGAAGATGCTGTCATCTCTGCAGTCTCAATTCTGTTCCACTGATCCATCTGTCTATTTTGTACCAGTACCAGGCTGTTTTCACTACTGTGGTAGTGTAATAGATTGTAAAGTCAGGTAGTGAGATGCCTCTCAGCGTGTTCTTCTTCTTTAGTAATGCTTTTCTTATCCAAGGTTTCTTCCCTGTGAAAACAAAGTTGATGATTTGTTTCCCCATCTCATTGAAAAATGTCACTGTTTGTACTGGGATTGCATTATATAAATAGATTGTTTTGGGTAAAATAGAAATTTCCACACTGTTGAGTCTTCCTATCCATGAGCAGGATTTCTCAATTTCTGTAAGTCTCTCTTAGTTTCTTGTCGTAATGTCTTGCAGTTCTCTTTGTAAAGGTCTCATTTCTCTAGTTAGATTTATTCCTAGGTATTTTATCTTCTTGGGGGGCTATAGTAAATGGAATTGATTTGGTGATTTCTTCTTTAATAATCTCACTGTTGGTATAAAGGAATCCCACTGATTTACTTATGTTTATCTTGTATCCCTTTATTTTGCTAAACTCCTCTATTAGTTCCAATAGTTTACTTGTGGATTCCTCTGGATTCTGTGTATAAACAATCATATCATCTGCAAATAGGGAGATTTTTACTTCTTCATTGCCTATATGGATGCCCTTTATTTCTTTGTCTTGTCTAATTGCTCTGGATAGAACTTCTAGCACAGTGTTCAGTAGAAGTGGGCATCCTTGTCTAGTTTCTGCTCTCAAAGGGGATTCTTTCAGTCTTTCACCATTCAGAATGATGAAGGCAGTTGTCTTTGTGTAGATGCTACTGATTGCATTGAGGAATTTCTTCTCTATGCCTATTTTTCTGAGAGTTTTAAGAATGATTGGGTGTTGAACTTTGTCAAATGCCTTTTCTGCATCAGTTGATAAAATCAGGTGATTCTTATCTTTTGTGTTATTAATTCGGTTGATTATATTAATTGTTTTTCTGATGTTGAACCCTGATGTTGGGTCCCTGGAATGAAACCAACTTGATCATGATGAATTATTTTTTTTATATGCTACTGAATTCTAGTGGCTAGAATTTTCTTCAATATTTTTGCATCTAGGTTCATGAGTGATATTGGTCTGTAATTTCCTTTTTTTTTGTGGGATCTTTCCCTGGCTTTGGTATCAGGGTTATGCTGGCTTCATAGAATGAATTTGGGAGTATTCCATCCCTTCCTATGGTGTGAAATAGCCTCAATCGTATCACAGTTAACTCTTCTCTGAAAGTTTGGTGCAATTTTCCAGTGAAGCCATCTGGGCCAGGACATTTTTTGGTTGGTAGATTTTTGACAACTTTTTCAATCTCTTCCTCTGTGATAGATTTATTAAGTTGATGCACTTCTTGTGATAATCTTGGTGAGTGATATGAATCTATAAATTTGTCCATTTCCTCTAGGTTTTCAAACTTGTTAGAGTACAACCTTTCATAATATTCTGTTATGATATTTTTATTTCAGCTGGGTCTGTTGTAACAACTCCCATCTCATTTCTTAATTAGGTTATTTGTATCTTTTACTGTTTTTCTTTTGTAAGTTTTGCTGATGGTTTATCAACTTTGTCGATCTTTTCAGTGAACTGGCCTTTGATTTTGTTAATCTTTCTTATTGTTTTTCTATTCTCTAATTCATTTAGTTCTGCTCTAATCCTTATAACTTGTTTTCTTCTGGTGCCTTAGGGGTTCTTCTATTGCTCTCTTTCTGAAGTTGTAAAGTTAATTCTTTAATTTGAGCCCTTTCTTCTTACTGGATGTGTGCAGTTATAGAGATAAACTGACCTCTAAGCACCACTTTGGCTGTATCCCAGAGATTCTGGTGTGATGTGTTTTCATTCTCATTTGAGTCCATAAATTTCTTTATTTTGTCTTTGGTTTCTTCTATAACTCAGGGCTTTTTGAGCAGTGTTGTTCATTTTGCATACGTTTGAATTTCTACCTATGAATTTTCTGTTATTGATTTCAACTTTTATAGCTGTATGGTCCAGGAAGACACTTTGCAGCAAATCAATGGTTTGGATTTTATAGAGAATTGCTTTATGACCTAATACACAGTCTATTCTGGAGAATGTTTCATGTGCATTGGAGAAGAAGATGTACTTGTCTATCGGTGGATGAAAAAAAAAATGCATATGTCCATAAGGTCAAGGTGGTTGATTGTTGCAATAAGATATGCATCTTTACTGAGCTTTTTTCTGGATGATCTATCCATAACTGAAAGGGTAATGTTGAATGATACTATTATTGTGGAATGATCTATCTCGTTTTTCAGTGTTGTCAGTATTTGTTTAATGTATTTAGGTGCTCTGACATTTAGTGCATAAATATTTAATATTGCTAAGTCCTGCTTGAGTATTGAAACTTTCCGCAATAAATAGTGACCATCCTTATCCACAATAGTGGATTTTACATCAAAATATATTTTATCTGAGATTAGTATTTCCACATCTGCTCTTCTTTGTATGTTGTTAGCTTCGTATATATCATTCCACCCTTTAATTTTCAGTTTGTTCATGTCTTTAAGTCTAAGGTGTGTTTCTTGTAAGCAACATATAGACAGGTCACATATTTTGATCCTGGGTGTCACTCACTGTGTCTTTACTGGAGTGTTCAGTCCACTTACATTCAGTATAATTATTGACAGGTATGTGCTTAGTGCCATTATTTTGATGTAATTACTTTTATGTTGATATTTTCTATATTGTTCTTAATGTTCTGTTCTGGGACACTCTTCTTCATAGGTCGTTGTTTTAGTGTTAGTTTTGTGTTCATTGAGACGCTTGTATTGCATGTCTTATTTTGATACAATGCATTGTTAATTTGCTTTATGGCTATATTATCCCCCTTAACATGCTAACATTAAACTCACTTTTAACTACCACATAACTCTTAAACGTTCTCTGCATGTGAATTGACTATAACTACTGTAATACATCCCTCTTTTAATGTGATGGTGTTATAGTTGTCATGATATGATCACAGATTCCCTCATTTTAATATGATAGCTTTGATTAACTTTTGTGACTTCCCTAACTGGTTAGAATTTTGGATGATGTGTCCTGAATTGTCACCTTAAATACACATTTAATAGTTTAGTTTTTATGAAGTCTCTAAGCTTCTCTTTATCTTCAAAAGTCTTAATTTCATCATTATATTTGATGTACAATTTTACAGAATAAATAATTCTTGGATGGAAATTTTTCTCCTTCATGGCTTTGAAAGTGTTTGCCCTCTCTGTTCTAGCCAGCATTGTTTCTGCAGAGGAGTCAGACAAAAGCCTACAGGGTTTCCCTCAGAGTGTTAGCTTTGCTTTGAGCCTTGCTGCCTTCAGAAGCATCTGTTTATGTTTCATCTTACTAAGCTTGGTTATAACATCTCTTGGTGTCTTTCTTTTGGGGTCTAGCTTTTGTGATGTTCAATAAACATCTTGGATACCTATGTTCTCTTTGCTCATAATCTCAGGAAAGTTTTCTGTCAGCATCTCTACAGCAATATTCTGTATATTACCATTATTCCCCCCTTGTTCAGGAACTCCAATTAAATGCAAGTTATTCTTCTGAATGGAGTTCCACATGTTTCTTAATACTCCTTCATTTTTCTTATTTCTTTTCTCTGATTTCTCCTCATAAATGCTGAGGTCATTTGCTCTGTCCTCTGGTTCACTGAGTCTAGCCTCTATCTGTTCAATCCTACTCTTTTCACTTTGGGTGAATAAACTAACTCTGTAATTTTGTTATTGATCTGATGTATTTGACATCACTGGTGTTCTATCAGTTCAAACAGATTGCTAAAATTTTCATTATGTTCTACTGCATTTTGTTTAATCTCTAGGAGGGTTCTAAATGTAACTCCTTTGTACTTGACCTCCAATAGATTCAGAAAGGCTTCTTCAATTGGGAAATTTTTTGAATCTTTGTACTGGGAATTTTATGGAGCATTTGAAGGCTTCTTCGCTAAGTGATTATTCATGGTCTGTTGTCTGCATGCCATCTAGACACTGTTTGATTTCTCTGGTATTGGATCTAAGAGAATAGTGATTTGGCCCATGTGGACTCTCTGGGGTGGAAGTCTCTACTTACTGGGTGGCAAAGAGGCCATCTTACTTATGGAGAAACTGGGTGCTGTCAGCTAATCCTACAATGTGGGTCAGAGAAGGGTAGGAGGAAAAGCTGCTGGGCCTATCAACAGACAGATCTCCAGGCAAATACATAGTCCTCTCAGCCTTAAAAGTAAACTTCACTTCTGTGTGAAGAGGTGTCCAGGTATTGAACTAGGAACTGTACAACATGCTGGCTGAAACAGGCAGTCAGGAGCAGCAGACCACCTTTCAGCTGATAATGAAAGTACATTACCAGCAGTTTGTGGAAGCTGCAGTTCTCTGATTCGTGAAACAACAGAAGCAGAGGTCAGATGACCACTGGCTCATTTTTGAGAGGGGAAGATTAGGCTGGTTCTGGTGCCTAGTCAAATATATTAGGTCTGAGGGCTTCCCCAGTGTTCAAGGCTCCATACAAATATCATCCAGGCCTTAGTTCTCAGAGAGAAGTGAGAAGATGTGTGTCTACTCTGCCATCTTTTAATGAAAAAGTTTACACACGCCAAAGGAGAGAGAACAGTATAAAGAGTCACCATTTGCCAACTGTACAGACCTGAAAAAATTAACAACTGATGGCCAGTCTTTGTCATCTACTTTCTTATCTCCACTGCTTCCCTCAGATTATTTTCAGATAAATTTCAGGCAACATTTTACTTTGTCCATGAATATTTCAGCATGTATCTCTAAAATATAAGAATAATTTTCTTAAGTATAACCATAATTATATTACTGTATCTAACAGTTAACTTTCTTAGTATAACTAAGTAGCTATCTGGCATTTAAATTTTCTCAGTTGTCTCAAAAATAGTTTTATGTAGTCTATTCATCAAATCAGAATAAACTAAGGTTCATTCATTGAAATTAGTAGATAATTCTCACGAATCTCTTTTAATATATGTTACTTCTTTTCACCTTTATATCCTATGATTTTTCAATAACTGGGCAATTTGTCTTGTAAAATCTCCCAGTCTGGATTTTGCTGATTATATAGCCATCAGGTCATGTAACATGCCCCTTTGTGACCCTACTTAGAGTACATTGATAGATTTAGAGATATGATCAGATTCAGGTTTTATTATACTGTGTTAATGCCTCAAGCAGGTCTGGTGGTCCTATTTCATTGCCTATATCCAGTTTCCAAACTTTTAGTCTCAAAATCATTTTACATTTGTAAAAACTATGAAGAACACCAAAGATTATTCCTGTGGCTAATGAGAGATAGACAGGTAGATAAAGAGACAAATGGATGTGGTATTCTAAGTATAGAGAGTACTGGAGGTTCACTGATAGAACTCTTGTGTTTGATGAAGGAGACCTGAGTTCAATTCCCAGTCAATGCACTTCATGCGTAGTAAACACCTGTCTGTCACTGCAGGCTTGCGTGTTATTGTGATTCCATGCAGGTTTAAGCAGAGCTTCCAGAATAAGAAGGGCTAGGAAGAATGTTCTGGCAATCTATTTCCAATACTCAGTCAATAAAACCCCTCAGCAGTGAGATCCTTATCTTACCATGTGGATGTCACAGTGCCAGGTAGCTTTTTTTTTCCTTTGTACATAGGGGTCACCATGATTTAGGACTGATGCCATACTATCTAACAAGAACAATGTTAAAAGTAAAAACTAACATATTGCTTGTATATTTATTTAAAAATAAATATTTTAATTTTAAGTAAAGCTCAGTTAAAATAATAATCGATTCACTACATGTTAACAAAAGTACTATATTTTTAAATTGTTTCCCCAAATATATGGTAGTTTTGTACCTTTTTAAAAATTTGTTTACTTTTTTGTAATTCTTTTTAATTACGAAATTACTTAATTGACAATACAAGTTAGAGTTTTTTATTTATTCACATTTAAAATGTATTTACATTCTCATAATTGTCTTTAATTATGAAATCATTTAATTAACTGACTTTAGTCAGTTAGATTTTTAAATCTGCTTTTGCATCTAATGTAATACAGTATCACAAGTCATGTAACTTCTGGAAAACAGTGTACCCCCATGAAAGAATAAGAATGAAAAAGGTAAGTAACATCTTGGTGCTGTTCTTGAAGAGTTTTGAACTGTGGACCTTCTGAAAATGTTTCAGCAACATCCAGGATCACACTCTGAGAATAGCTGGCTTAGATTTAGTATTTCTTTAAAAACCTCAAAACTCATTGCTGTGGATTTCCATGCTACAGAACAGTGTAGAACTGCCCCATAAGGTTTCCACTTAGAGTCTGGTAGATTTGAACTGCCGACTCTGCTTAGCAGCCATAGCACTCAACCACTATGCCACCAAAGTTAGCAATGTTTCTTTTGGGGGAAGAAAAAGTTATTGGACTTTTTTATTTATTAGTTACAATATTCTAAAAAGAGACATTCTCATCAAATCACTATTTTTGTTGTCTCAAAGTCATCAAAGATAGAATAAAAATTTATTTTCCTTCCATCTACCAGTTTTCAAAAGAATAGATAGTTTGCACAACAGCCACCACAGGTGATCAACGATTTTTTTTGGCATAACTGCATTATCAGGCATTTCAACACTGACTATTTGTTTCTATCGTGCTCATTATTTGTACTGATACTTGATTTGTCTCACCTTTAGCTAGTGAGATTTGTTCGCAGCTAACTGCTTCTGTATTATTGTAACATGGCTTCACCATTATTCAAGTACTTCATACTTTCTAGCAATATTATTCCCAGCCTTTGTAGAAATGTCACACCCTAAACTAGAGATTAGCCATTCTCCAGGGAACTTTTGGTTCTTTTCACTGAAAAATACTATTTGGAAGTCATAATCTGAGTGCTAGATTAATCTTGGTTTCTAGGCCTTGTAAGTGGGCAAAAGTAAAAATTACCTCATTTTGGAGGTGAATAAATATCACCACAAGTTCAAATTTACACTTTCAATTAAAATTCAAAAGTACAGGGTTTCGCTCGTCTAACATACATCCACTTCTGATCCTCCACAACGAAAATTCTACTTCTTACGAACCAACATAATTATGTATTTATCTAAATTTGCAGTGTGTATCAGATAGACTTAAACAGGAAACTTTGGTGGCATAGTAGTTAAAACCTATGGCTGTTAACTAAAATGTTGACAAGTCAAATCTACCTGGCACTTCTTGGAAACCATGTGGAGAGTTCTGTTCTGTCCTATAGGATCACAACGGATCATAATTGATTCTATGGCAGTGATAGTCTCAGATAACAACAACAACAAAAAATGCTGCCATCAACAATATGTTTACTAAAATCAGTGTGAGGTTTGTCTTTTTTTAACATTAGAGTATATTACCCTAGAAATGTACAGTCTGATTATTGTGCTTTAAATTCACTGGAAATTGGACCTCTCCGTGCAGTGACGCCACCAACTTGATAATTATGCTCTGTTTTACATTTTGCTATCAGTTTTTATAAATTAATATCTTATTTGATTGATTTTCAAGTTTACAAGATCTCTACATGGAGTGGGGCTTCAGGAGTGGTAGAGCAGGGACCCTAACAAGTTCTGTGTCCAAAATTTAGTGATAATACAGCACAAAGTTTTTCAAAATAAATGGTTTTAGAATTCTATAAAATGATCAAATAAATATTGCAAGTTGAAAAGTGTATATTTAAGAATAACTATCTAAAACTCGGTAAGATCAGCAGGGGTCTATCGTATTTTAATATGAGCTATTCTTATCTTTTCTCCAGTCCAGTAGTACAGCAGGCTGGAGACCAGCAGTCTTGCTGCCACTAGAAGGGTAGACCTCTTTTAGAACTCCATGGGAAAGCTCCATGAACAGGGACAACAAAAAAGAAGTAGCAATTGGTGTAACAAATCGAAGGACTATGTTCCAGCTGCCTCAAGTGGCAATACCAGTTTAGACAAACAGCAGACCAACTGAAAATTAAACAAGGACGTCTGAGACTTAGTTGTAGTGGCCTTTGATAAACCCCCATATATTGCTAGAAGTTTGGAGGACTCCAAGTACGTGCAGGGCTATATGCATAATCAGAAGACACCAAAAAAAGGCTCAATTGTCTAATCACCCCTGTCTAAACACAAGACCTTGCACAAAGTGGAAGTAGAAGCCAGGACAGATTGTGAAGCTTCTTGAAAGCTGAATGCGTGCTCCCACTAACATACAGATCCCTTCATCATAGGGTGGAAGTTTCACTGGATTAAGGTGTTTAGGAATAACTTTTGACTCAATATTGGCTGACCACTAACCTATGCTACCTAGAAATACTCCAAGGAGACCTGGCTTAGAAATTAAAAAAATAAAAGAAAGAAATGAAAAATAAAGAGAGAGAGAAAAAAAAAAACAGAGCAAAGACATGATTGGCTGCAAGTTTCACAGGGAAAGAAGTTGGGCAGATTCTATAGAATTAGTCCAAGCAGTTAACTAAAGAAGCAAAACACAACATAAACACCAAAATAGTAGTAATTACTTTATTTGTAAGAAACTCAAAATAGAAACAAAGGGCAGATGGCTAAAAATAAAAAGTATTATATATCCATTGATGGAATTCTATTCATTGAGAAAAAGAACAGACTACTCACACAGTCAGAAACATGGATGACTTAATACACTAAGTGAAAATAAATAAATAAATCCAGACATAAATAACATATATCGCTTATTTCAATTTTGGAAACACTGGTGGCATAGTGGTTAAGTGCTAGAGCTGCTAACCAAAAGAACAGTTCAAATCCAGCAGGTGCTCACTCCTTGGAAACTCTATTGGCTGTTCTGCTCTGTCCTATACAGTAGTGATGAGTCAGAATTGACAACAGTGGGCTTTTCTATTTAGTTTCAATTTTCGTAAGATTATAGAAAAGAAATCTACATTCACAATATGTGAAGTAGGTAAGTGGTTGCAAGAATATTAAGTTGTCTGGGTGCTGACTACAAATTAGCATGAGGGATGGTGAAAACACTGTATATCTCAGCTGTGATGATGTTTACATGGGTGTACATATTTACCAAAATGCCCTGAACTGGACATTTAAAATGAGTGAATTATTTTATATAAATTAAACATCAATTAAGCTTTTTTAAAGTTGTGAAAAAGAAAGAAAAATGTACAAACTGTAAAAAAGACACAGAAAAACAGATTAAACAAACACTGCAATTTAAGGTGGGCATAATATCTGTTTTGAACCCACTGACATGTGAACTATACATGTCTGCCTCATAATCAGTGCTTAAAAAATCTTCATTGAATTAGCAAATGAATGATAAACTAGCTAAAGTTTATCTGAGACTAGCCAAAACACCACCACGCTTTGGTATATTTTACCACCATGCTTTTGAGTATTTGTAATCTGTATTTATATATCTTTAGCCTGGATCCCACCTCGGTTCTGAGTAGCAGCTCTCTTGTTTCTTTTGTGGAAACTTCAGTGACATATGTGCCCCATGAACCTTTATATGTAAACTTATCTGTCATTTTTTTTATTGTGTTTACAATACATAAGAAAGAGAGAGAGAGAGTGTGGGTGTGGGTGAAGAGATTGGCTTTCCATATTTTTCCTTAAAGACTCAGGATGACAATAAAAGACTAATGGAGTGTGGTCTAAGCAGACTAGAAGCACTTAAAGAAGAAGGAAAGCATGGCTCAAAGATGGCGATAATGCCAGGAAGGAAAAGAACAAGAAAACACTATCAATCTGACAGTTAATTTGCTTTGGATATGTGTAGTTTTTGTCTGGGTTTTTTGTTTGTTTGTTTTGACCGAGCACATATTACATGCAGCTCAGACAAGTTTTTTAAGATCCCTTCCCTCAGAGATTTTAAACATTAGAAAGGGGAAAAGATCTAAATCACTTCACTTCTGGGTAAAGAGAAATGATAAATGTGGCAAAGTGTAGTGACAGTACTATGGGAATTCAGAAGACAGACATACACTGTTTATGACTTGTGAATCACAATAGACCTCTGAAAGAAATGATGTCAGAAATGGGATTTGAAGGGTTAATACAACTCCATAAATGAATATCTAGACAAAGTCATTGCATACAGAATAACAGATCTTGGACGGCTTTTTAATTAACAACTGACTACTAAGCAGAAACATGAAAATATATTTAATTGGAGATTAGAAGGTATTTGGCATCAGTATTTATGCTACACTCCTGGATTGTTGTGCTTCTGTTGCATTTGGAGGAGGCGTGGTGAAGAGGTTCACAAGATGCTCTGATACGAACTGTGAAAGAATAGAGATGGGGAGAAAATTTAGCCAAGATGGTAAACACAAAAATGCTGAAAAGAGGAAACAGAAAAGATAGAGTAGGAAACAGAATAGATAAAGAAATACAAGGAACTTACCAGCGCTTCTTAAACCATAATGCAATACCAGTCAGAAGTATCAGAGACACTACCACGGCCAAGAAGATCAAGTTCATTGAGATGTGGTGTCCTGTCAATTTGAAAGACAAATGAATGTTATTTCAAATTTACTCTCAATTTTACTCCATCAATTGATTCCCTTACCTCATGATGTGCATTAGATGTCACTTGCATCAACAACTGCAGTCACGCTACATCCATCACTACTAACAGGGAGGACTCTTCACCTCCTCAAAAACCTCCTACATCTGAGAAACACTCGTTTTTAACCCTCTATTTCTTAAGTCACTCATATTTATTCCTTTTTGAGATCCTTTGCTCTCCACTTCCTACACCTAGTGCTAGTATCTTCAAACTTTGTTCTGCACTCTAGATCAAGGACTGTTTTCTCACATGTCAGCCTCCACTCTTACTTACCCCAGTAGATGACTATATCTTTGCCACCCAGACTGCTGTGCCTCACCCGGCAAGACAGATCAGCTGCGTCCTCAGTTGTGACATTCAGGATGACCCAAAGATACCATGTCCCATCAGCGTTGGGAAGGATATCCCCTTGTTCAGTGCTCAGGTGCTCCTCCTCACCCTGCATCCACATCGCCCAAATATGCTTTGGGTAAAAGCCAGAGACATGACAAACAAGCAACAGTCGCTCAGGACTGAGAGTGGGGTGACTGGAAAGCCAGGCCACCGGCCTCACTGCAGAAGGAATGAAAGGTATTCATATAACAGCACTAACATAGAGTTTAACCCAAAAATTCACCTAGATTCCTACTCACAGCAACACTATAGGACAGAGTTGCACAGGCTGCAAATCATTACAAAAGCGGACTGCTGTATTTTTCTCCTGCAGGGCAGCTGATGGATTCAAATCATTGGCCTTTTAGTTAGCAGCTGATTTCTTAACCACTGTACCAGCAGGGCTCCTCACACATAGCTTAGGGGTTCATATGTGCCACAAATAGGCACAGATATCTTTTCCCCTCTTTGAGGAAACTGCTGCCTGGTAACCCCTCTCCCTCTCCTCTCTTTCCTCATCCTAAGCTTTAAGGTGATAATGAAAAGGATCAAAATTTGAACAGAAAAATCTTAGAGGAAGGGTCTAAACTCACCTTGCCTCTGGAGATCCATCCTCCCTGCATCCAGGAGACCCAAGACAAATCGAGGGCAGGTGTTTCTCATGAGGTTCTGTATCGTCTCCTGGATGCCTTGGTACTGATTGAGCAGATTGCAGGCATTCTGGGCCCTTCTCCCTCCCTCTGGAGATGGCACCCATGACATGTTCTGAAAGCTCAGGAAATCTACTCCTTGATAAGCTGCATGAAGGAAGCCTTTTGGAATCTCCTTGGAGTGCAGCTCACAGCCATAAGATGCCTGGAACTCAAAGGGGTCTAGAGGCAATGCATTGCAGGGAGAAAGGAGAGAAAGAGACATATTGGAAAAAAAAAAATCAGTGGAGGAATGTAAAAACCCAGGGCTTGTTAGAAGGAGAACAGGAAGAAAATTTTTACATGTACGCATGCCAAGCCAGCCAAGTGCCATAGAGTAGGATGTGCATAAGTGGGCTAAAAATCTGTCTGATCAGGAAGAAGGGAATGAAAAATTGGTAAAAATGTGGTAGAGGTGGGGATAACAGATCAATGCATGATGTAAGAAGAGATTGGTTTCAAGATGGTTTGGGGAACTAGTGAGGCATATGATTATAGGCCAGAGAGTGGGAGAGGCACTTGTCCCAGGGAGGTGAGAGCAGAGCATTCTAGGCTGAATGAAGTGGGGCATGCTTCTTAGTCTACAGACACAGACCACCAACAAAACGGAATGAGGAAAGAGATAGTATTTTAAGGGAGTTAAGCACAGAGTAAGTCAGTTACATGCCTCTAGATTTTAGTCCATGCTTAGGAAACCACTGGGAAGGATAAAAGCCACAAGAAAAGAGAATTCTGTAAGGGTGATGGTTGAACAACAAGATTAACATAAGGTGATATCACTGAACTGTACATGTGAAGAATGTTGAAATGGCAAAATGAAAGTAGACAATCCAAATTAAATTCACATGCCTGCTTATCTGCAGCTCCTGCTCTCCTTGTCTGGTGATAGCACACTCTTCCTTTTCATTCTATACTTCTCATATCCTGTTAATCTGCTGCCACCTCCTTTCTACCCTTTCCTCTCCAATATAGAAAGAGACCAGTAGGACAGCATTCTATATACACATAGAACTATAAAATACACACACCATACAGTCACACTGTGTCCCTGAGTCCAGTCCATTTGTGTCTCAAGAGTTGACCTCAGTAGTATTTTCTGGACAGGGGCAGCAGCAAGTCTAGGGGCCATGATCCCAGGGGTCTCCCAGGCCATCAGACCATCAGTTGTGGTCTTTTAGTAGACTTCTTGAGCTGCACCCCTCTTTTTCTCATGTTGCCACAGGGACTCAACATTGTGTGCCCCATCATGGCTGTCTCTGGTGGCAGCCGGGCACGCATGTTGATACAGGATCCCATTCATACGGGTCCTTCTGTCTCCTGGGCTCTTTTTCCCTCATGTCCTTGTTGTTCTTGGTGATCATCTGTTCCAGATGAGTTGGGACCATTTGATGTGCTTCAGATGACAGCTTGCTAGCTTTTAAGACCCCAGATGCCAGTCACCAACATGGGGTGCAGAAGACACTTAGCAGTAGGCTAGTTATTCCAATTGGCCTTGATGTCCCCTTGAGAGCATAGTCCCAAGATTCTGCCCCTGCTACTCTATCCTTAAAATATTGGGTTAAGATTAGAAGAGTTTTCAGTTTATGGTGAAGTCCAGTTAAGCTGACCTGTCTTGTACTGTATGTTGTCGCTGCTTTCACCTAATCAAATTTCTATCAACTGTCTAATCTACGAGTCGGATCCGACTCGACGGCACTTGGCTATCTAATCTATGACCTCTCCCTTCCTCTCCACTCTTGTAGCTGTCAGAGTCTTTTCTTCTGTACATAAGTCTATTTTTAAGTCCTTATAGAATGGGTCTCATGTAACATTTGATCTTTGGTGAAATGGCACAAATTTTTGTTACATATGTATCTACTACACAAAAAAAGGGAGAAACAGAATCCCAGAAATGAGGCTCCAGAACTAATACTGCCTAAAACCCATGGCCTCACCTAGCCTGAGATGAGAAGAACTAGAACAAACATCAGTTCTGACCAGTGACACAAAAGATGGTCACAGATAGAACAGGAGAAAAAATAGGACAAATATCAATTTTCTTTAAAAACAAAAAAGTCATACTGAACTGGTAGAGACTATCACCCTGAAATACCCTTCACATTTGGTACTAAACCCACTCTCAAAAGGAACCTTTCAGCCAAATAAGATTGGCACATAAATTAAACAACACTACCTTTGAGTACTATGCTCCTGTAATTATTCATATGATAACAGTCAATATTTACCATAAAGCAAAGAAGAGAAAGTAAGGGGGGAAGGAAACAGAAGCTAGATTAATGGGATCAGAACAGGCATAGTGGAAATAATGAGGATGCTGATACACTGTGAAAACTGTAACCAATGTCACTGAACCATAATGTGCAGAAGTTGTTAAATATGAACCTAATTTGCTGTAGAAACTTGAACCAAAAATACAATTAAAAAAAAAAACATAAAAACAACAATATCTCAGAGGTAACAAGAGGCTTTGAAATTTTAAGGAGGCAATGTTTAGAACATCCATTAAGAGGTTATTGCATGCAGACATTCATGTTGGGATGCAGATGATAGGAAATGGTCCATAAAGGAATAGTGGTTGTTCCCCAGAAATAGAAAAAAAAACTTCTGAATAATTCCCTTAGCTGACTGCATTGCACTTACATTCTAATTCAAGTGTACTTGCATGGTCCTGAACCTCCTGAATAAATCCAATTGAGTAGACACGAAATAGCAGCTCCAGATCTCTCAACTCTTCTTCACTGAAGTTGCCCTTGGACCAGGTGTGAAGGAAAATTACAGTGCCTGCTTCACTCTCCCAGCCATGTGTCTGCAACTCACCCAGCCAACCTGAGCCCTGATTTTTTGCCCAGGTTTGGTTGGCAAATGACGAGATCTGGATGATACGGAACAAGACGGGTTCCTGGACAACTGTGGGTGGTAGATAATGTAAGGAGGGGTGGGAAATGCAAGCATGAATTAAATACGTAACATGAATTATGTGCCAAAGACAGAAGTGTTACAGCTAGCTCAACTGTGACATTTGTCTAATACAGGGCCCATGCTCTGCCGTTAGCATCCTGAAGAGTAAACCAGAATAGGAGACAGGGACACTCATATTCTAATTGCTCTAGTATCCTTAAGGACCAGACACAACTTGGGAAAATCCACCACACTTTTACCCAGACCTACTTTCATCTGACTGAGAACTGACAGAGCAGTGCTTACCTTTTTCATTGCTGCTACCTGAGAGCAGTACAGCCAGCAATGGGAATTGTAGAAACAGCATTTCATTTGCAGGTGTTTCTTTCTCTCAGCAAAGATGGCTTTTGATTTCTGTTCTCAGTATATCATCCCCGCAGTATCTTTCTGCTGCCAACAGACAACACTCCCTTTCAGCCACTGCCTATAGCAGTGAAACTCTGCTGATTCCTGTGGCTCTGAGCATCCTTCTAGTTAGTCTCCCATTTCCCCACCAGCTCTGACTTAATGTTATCCTCTCCTCTCTGGATTTCAACTGTTGTATCACTAGGCCCCATCCTGTCTATTTCACTTCCTCAACTCTTGCGGACCAATTTCACGCGACGTTTAAGAATTACTTCATCTTTCTTGACTTCTGTGTCTCATCTGTACAACAGAAACGAAAAACTAACTGGCTGCTGTGGATCCTGCTTATTTTATCAGATCACAATTCTTCTAGCTTTCCCATTCACCTCTGCCTTCAGACTCTCCTGATGTCATTTCTTCTTTGTCACTCCATTTCATGCTTCTTCTTTTTTAATGTCCTCAAAGGATTCTTTTTCCCATTTTTCCTCTCTTATTTTACCACCATTCTCATTTCTTAATTCTAATTGCTCATTTATAAACTTGAGAATTTGCTTTCTAGGAATCTCCCACGATGTACCTATGCATCTGTATGAAGTGTAGGCAGCTGTCCAATGTACTTAGAGATGAAATTCTAGCCATTCTAGAATCCACAGTACCATAAACTACATAAAGAATAAAACCTTCTCTTGATCAGAATTCATATATTCACTCACCTAAAAATCACTCAGTTTGTTTTGGCACCAAGGACATATGTACTTACAGAGAACATAATCACTCCAATCAAGGAACTTTTAAACAACAGTAAAAGAAAAAAATCTAAACCAGAATTTAAACTGCACTGTGATCAATACCATTTTGATGTACAAAATCTCTAGATACAAACCTGTTTAGAACAACGTTCTCTGGAGAAACATTTTGAATCCAAAGTCCAGGTATGTCTGTAAGTTGAAGTCCTGGAAGTGAATTTTAACCTGGTGGCTGAATTCTGTGTCTGACTGTGGTAGCTGGAAGATGCAGCTTTCAAAGAGAATGCATACACAAGAAATCTGTAAAAATGCGTGTTGAAGTTAAACATTGTGACCATAGAAACAAAAACATTGCCAAAAATGGAAGCATCTGTTATAGTTTTAATTTACTTACCCTGTTCATTTCAGAGATAGTTAGCGATATGACCCTGAGTTGTTAATATGTGTAAAAACATGACCACAAAACCTTGGTGAGATTTAAGCAATGAATTTATTATTATGCTTTTGCTATCATATGCTGTTGAGAATATTCAATTCGTAGTAAACTTACAGGACAGTATATAACTATCCTAAGGGTGTTCGTGACTATAATCTTTACACCAGGTCTTTTCTTCTGTGGAACCCTGAACGGGTTTGAATTACCAACCTCTCAGCAGCCGAGAGCTTAACTATTGTTGTCACCAAGGCTCTTGTTCATGTGGCCATAAAAACCAAAGAAACAAACCCATTGCCATTGAGCCAATTCCAGCTCAGGGCATATAACTATAGTAACTCTTAAATAATTTGAAATAATTCACTGATGCAAGAACAATCACTTACAACTGCATTTGTAACATCATCTTTTACTCAAGTTCCTTAGTGTTAAAAAAGAGACTGGAAACCAAACTCACTGAATTCTCTTTAGTAGAACATTAGATACTTGGCAATTTCTATGAACCACAAACTCTTCTAAGAGCAAGATATAGTTTAAGCCTCATCTAAAATCATTCATAAACAGAAGGCTTCATCTTTTCCCACTTTTATCTGTTGTCAATGGTAAATGCTGTGGGGCCTTTCCATTATGTCATGAGGGATTACTATGAGTTGGAACAGATTTGCTGGCACCGAGTAACAACACCTTTAGGAAACCCTGGTGGCATAGCGGGTTAAGTGCTCCATATGCTAACCAAAAAGTTGTCAGTTTAAATCTTCCGTACACTCCTTGGAAACTCTATGGGGCAGTTCTGCTCTGACCTCTAGGGTCACTGTGAATCGGATCTGACTCCATGGCAGTGAGTTTGTTTTGTTTTGTCAATAACAACTGCAGTAGATATTACCACCACCTTTCTGTCAGTTTGTTGTACTGTGGTAGCTTGCATATTACACTGATGCTGGAAGCTAACCACTAGCGTTTCAAATATAAGCAAGAACCCATGGTAGAAAGGTTACACCAGAGCCTTTAGAACGAGAGAAACTAGGAAGAAAGACCTAGTGATCCACATCCAAAAATCAACCAATAAAAACCTTATAAATCACATCAGAACAACATCTGACATGCTTTGGACGTGTCATCAGGAGGGGTCATTCACTAGAAGCGGACATTATGCTTGGTGGTGTAGAGGGCCAAAGATACCTTCGGTGAGATGTATTGGCACAGTAACACAATGATGAACTTAAAAATGCCAATATTAGCGAGGACGATGCAGAAAAGGCAACATTTTGCTTTTTTTCTACATCAGACTGCCATGAATTGGAAGAAAGTTGAACAGCAGCTAACATCAACAAGCATTTAGCACGTTGTCTTCTACATGGGTCGATGGGAAAAAACACACTTCTCCTGTTGCCTTGTAATTAGATTGGAGCAAGGTGGCTGAGTTCTGGCCGGTGGAATGCATCCAGGAGACATAATTCATTTCCAGGCTGGGCCTTTCCAAATGGCACATCTGATCATCTTGCCATGCAGAATCGGGTTTGGAGATAACCTGTTCCGGATGGCAGAGCTATGTGACAGAGAAGGGCTGCAGGACCAACATTGACTGGGCTGTATGAGGAATAAAGTGTCTTATGCTAAGCCTCTAATATTCTAAGTTTTTTTTATACACACAAAGCATCCTAGCCATCCTGGCTACTGCAGAAACCAATAAGAAGTGTCCTTTTCCCTCTTCATGATTCAAAAAAGATTAGACATAGAAAGCACGGGAGTGAGGGGTCCAGTTGTGCACTTTATTTCTAATACAGACAATACGAAAATTTTTGCTGAGACTGTTGCTAGTTAGTGATCCACAATCAAAGAACCACAAAATAATCAGACACCAGGCCAGTGGTTAAGACTGCAGTCAAACATACAACAACACAGGCTGCTCTGTAAGGTGGGGTAGAGTGGAACACATCCCGGAGAAGCAACTAACTATGCTTACACAGAGAAAGAAAGCATGTTTTCAACCATTTCCTACCCTTTCCAAGTCTTTTCCTTTTTTCCCAGATCCTGATATACCAGATTGCCTTTAAACATCCAGAGGAGAGAACTGTTTCTGCAAATATCTGGCTTTTTCAGAATTGCTGCTTGTCCTGACTTCTCTCCCAAAGCTCTCTATAAAAAGTAAACTTAACTTCTTCCTTCACCTATGTTTTAATAAAAATGTGTTTGGATAGTTTTAAAAGGGAAGTTCTAGAAAACTACATAATGAGTTAAGTAAATAACCATAAATTGGAAAAAAGATAGGACTGAACTGCTATAGAACAGAATCTCAAGTTTTCTGCATGTGGGAACACCCTTTTTAATTCTTTTCCTTGGACCACCACCTGCACTACTACTCCTCTCACATACTGCCTCTTAATCATTCTCACTCCATCTAGAAATTCTGTGTAGTTGGACTACAGATGTCATCAGGGCAAAGGTTGTTTTCCCTAGAAGGATTTTGAGCAAAAACAAGGAAAACAGAAGAGCATAGTGACTTTTGACTTAAAAATATTTTACAAAGAAGAAGGAGATCTACAGTGTCAACTGATGAGGCAAAGAGAAGGAAAGAGAAAACAAGAAAAAAGTTACCTGAGTAATTACGTCAACTCAGATCACTTTTATTGAGAAAGTAAAGATGCAGGTAAGATAGTTTTCCGGGAATCCACATGCAGCAAACACTGCTCACAAGAAACATATAAAACAGAATAGGAAGAAAAACTCAATTAACGTAATGTTGTGAGTACAGAGTGAAGTCGTTCTCTGTATGCCTCCAGACAATGCACAGTTGCTTCCATTTAGGGCACTAAGGCAGGCTTCCCAGAAGAACTGATACAGTGGCTGGACCTAGAGGGTTAGACAGTCAACCCCAGGCAGACACAGAGAAATTACCTTACAAAGGATCAGCATCTTTGCAAATACTCCACAGTTATATTTAGACTGCTTTGACAAGTGATACTTAACACAGAAGCAGAAAACTTCAAAATAGGAAGATAAATGAGTATTACTAGTAAATTATGTACAAACATACTATATTTCACTTATTCGGAGAACATTCTTTCTCATACTTGAACATTATACTGTTGGTACTTGCTAGCAATAAATACATACTTTTTAAGTTATTTTTCAGTTGATAGATAAATTCTATTGACCCTAGCTAGCATCTTCAGCTTCTAGACTTCTGGGAGGTTTTTACTGATGTGGGAGATGTAATAAGCCTCATGGAATATCATAATACAACCTCTCACAAATGCAAATGAAAAACATGTCAGATAAAAGGACATACGGATTTAGCAGAAAGGGGGAAAGGGCCTGGTAGAAAGGCTAAAGCCAAAGTATACAGTGAAAAAGAGTGAGAAGGATGAAAACCACAACTCACCAGTGCTTAATAAACCATAATCGAAGGCCTGTCAGAAGGATCAAGGAGGGAACTACTACTGCCACATAAGTCAAGTCAGTGGAAAGAGGTGACCCTTATAATTGGGAGAGAACACAGGATGTCACTTCAAACTCTGTTATCTGGTTTTTCAGGACTTACTTTGCCCAGCTGGCTGTCAGCACCAATATCAACCTGTTTCCAATATATGGTGATGTACAAACTCCCTCTCTCATAAACCAAGCTGTCTTATAGCTATCCTTTGTCTCTTTCTCTCTTACCTTCTCCATCCTATCTACGGGTCCTTCATATTCTGTATCTTACTTAGATCACTTGTTTCGATACCTGCTTGTCCCAGAAATCAATTTTTCAATAAGTGTTTGTGTGCGTGTATGCCTCTCACTTTCTGCCTCTTTGTCCCTGTCTCTCTCATCTGTCAACCTCCCCCCTTTCCCAGTTCCTCCCTTCATGTTTGAGGAGCATCTCCTTCCATCTTTGGTGGGCATCAGTTCTTTCTCACTTTCTCACCCCAGTAGAGGACACTGTCCTGACCACATAGACTGCTGTGCTTCGTTCAGCAAGATAGGCCAGCTGCCTCACCAACTGCCACATCCAGGGTTATTCAAAGATACCAGGTCCTATCAGCATTGGGCAGGACATCACCTCAAAAAGTGCCTTGCTACTCCCGCTCCCCTCACAAGCATATCACCCACGTGGGTTTGGGGTAGAATCCTGAGACGTGGCCCAATAACAGCAGATGACTAGGACCAGGAGGGGGTCCACTAGACAGCCAGGCCTTCGGCTTCTCTGGGGCAGGTAGAGTGTCTGGATTAGGACTCTGGTCCTGAGTATACGGACTCATAACTCCACAGGTTTGGACAGTGACCACTTTCACTTCCATCAGAGCTTAAACTATGTATTTTATTTACTAGGCCCCTTTCCCTCTGAGCATCTCCTTATTTCTAACAACAGTAGTGAAAGTGGCGTAGAAAAGTCTTGGTAATAGCTTGGGATGAACTCTGCCTCTGTAGATCTGCCCTCCCTGCATACAGAACTGTCAAGAAAAATCAAGGGCAGTGTCCTGGTCTGAACTGTGTCTGCCCAACGCTGTGTATAGCTGTTTGGCTGGAACATGATTCCCATTAGTTTATGATTGTCCTCCATTTTGTGATTTTTCTATGTTGTGTGTTAGAGTGGATTAGGGTAGGACTGTAAATCTCTTCCTAAGATTACCTCCCTGCTCCACTGAAAAGATAGTTTCCCTGGAATATGGCTTGCACTACCCTTTATCCTTTTATTTTACAAGAGATTTTACAAGCAGAGAGTGATAACCTCACACCATCAAGAAAGCAGCACCAGGTGTACAGCATGTCCCTCACACTTGAGGTTCTTGGGCCAAGATGTTACCTGACAAAAGACTGATGCAACGCAACAACATTCCTCCAGAGCCGACAGTGGAAAAGCCTTCCCCTAGAGTGGACAACCTGATTGTGGACTTATAATCTACTTGACTGTGTAAGAATAACTTTTCCTTTGTTACAGTCATCTGTTCTGTCATGTTTCTGTTAAAGCATCACTAGCAGACTAAAACAGTCAGTCTTTGTAGACGAGATGCTCCATGGTATCATGAATCCCTTGCTACTGACTAAGTACCACACAGAACTATTGTGTCCTCCTGCTGCCGTCTGAGACAAGTGCACACAGGTGATTCTTGGTGATCAGAAAATCCAGTCCCCCTAAAGCTTCCCTTATGTAACTTACTGGAGCCACCCCAGGACTCAGCTCACAACTTGTTCTTCCCTGGATCTTGAATGTATCTGGACATAAGAAAAGCAGAGTTATTAAACAGCAAAAGAAAAAGGAAAGGATAAGGAAGAGACCTAAGATTTTTGGTAGGGGGAAATACCTCGGATGTTAAATAATAAGCCAAAAATTAACTACAGCATATGTAGAACAGAACATTGGGGAACTATATGTACGTCATCAATGGGAGGTAGAGGTTGCTATATAAAGATACCACAGATGATGTAGGTGCAGAGCAGGAGGAATTGGTGTAAGGGATGAATGAGAGAATCATATTGAACGGAGAGCAAGGGGAGAAAACAGTAAAAGAGATATTTTGGAGGAGGAGGAGGTTACACCCGGACAGTAAGGCACAGGGTAGGGACAGTGAAGGTTTGAGAATGAGGGAAGAAATGGTTTTACACTAGACAAAGTAAGGGATGATTAGAAAAAATGAGTTTCATCTATCACAGAAGAGATCAGGCAGCAGCAAGAATTTGAAACACTGTGGAGAGTTATAGAGCCAGGGCAGACTACTCTAGGGGAGGAGAGAAGAATCACAGGAGTAGCAGCCTAAACATATAGGAAAATATCATTGAAAATCCCTCTAGAATTTACATTCCAACTGGAAATGACTGGCAAAGTCTCATATTTCTCATGTAAATCCAATGAAAACCCAAACTCACTGCCACCGAGTTGATTCTGAATCACAGCGACCCTACAGGACAGAGTAGAACTGCCCCATAGTTTCCAAGGAGTGCCTGTTGGATCCAAACAGCCAAAATATTGGTTAGAAGCTGTGACAATTAGTCACTATGTTATAAAGGTTTGCAATCCACTAAAGTAGACTCAAACTAGCTTCTCCAGTTCTGTCCCCACGTCATGGCTGAAGTCGCCCTTGGACTAGAGCTCCGGGAAAACGGCAGTGCTGAGTCACTATCCCAGCTGTGAATCCACAGATCATCCGACCCGCCCGATCCTTAATTTCACATCTTGGTGTTATTGGCAAAGGATGGGATCTGGATCAAGTAGATGGAGATTACACCCTGGAAGCCTGAGGATAAGGAGAAGCAGGAGGGAATGATATAAAATGAAAAGTGAAAAAACATCCAGAGTCTGAAGAGCACGTGAAGCCTAAGCCATTTGCCTGCCCCAGGGTCTGAAGGTTTAGCCTAAACCTCCAGAACAAGGTTGAAGAGCCTGGAGACAGGGGTGCCCAGACACCTAGTTATCCAAATGTACCTGGATCACACACTTTCTACCAGAATGATCCTTACCATCCTCGCTGTCGTCATCTGGGACGAAAACTGCCAGCAGCAGAAATGACAGAAGCAGCATTTCACCGGGAGATAGAATTGTACCTTACAAGCATGTTACTTGATCTATGATTTCAGCAAAGTTTCTGTTTTAATTAACCATCTCTCAGCCATATTTTATATCGGAGACAAACTGTGCCTCCAGTAGCCTTGAGTCTCCCACTCAGCCTCTCATTTCCCCCAAAGGTTATGACTTTTTTTAGAATTTTCTGTTACTTTCCTGATTTTGAGCTACTTTCCTAGTCTCCAATTTCCTGCCTACTACCTTTGAAAAGCCACTATGTGATTCTGAAATACACTCAAGTCTTTATTTTCACATCTGTAAAATGAGAAGTTAACACTAAACAGTAGTCTTTATTGATTTTAATCTGCAGTTTACTCACTGAACTCTGCCCCCCCCCCAACTCCTCTCTTCCTTGGCACTAAATCATTACCTGCTCAGTATTCTTACTGTCTTCTTATCTCATCCCTCTTTTCTGATGTCCCTAACACCACATTTCTGATTTTCTTTTAGTTCCTTTCTTAAATTTTGCGTTTTGCTTTGTCAAATTCTTCTATCACGTCCCATTATAACTATAGCTAAGCTACGCCAACTGCCGTCGAGTCGGATCCGACTCATGGCGACCCTAGGGGCCAGGTTAGAACTGACCCCCAGAGTATTCAAGGAGCTCCTGGTGGATTTGAACTGCCGACCTTGTGGTTAGCAGTGGTAGCACGTAACCCACTGCACCAACAGGTGAATATCAACTTACTAGTTAGATTGCTTTGAGTAGTGTTGATATTTTAATGACAGTTAGTCTTCCCATACATGAATGGAAACCCAGGTGAAGTAGTGATAACCAAGAAGCCTGCAGTTCAAATCCATGAGGTACTCCTTGGAAACATTATGAGGCAGTTCTACTTCATCCTATAGGATTGCTATGAATTGGAATCAACTCCTTGGTGTTGGATTTGGGTTAATCCATAAACACAAAATGTCTTTACATTGATTTAAGTCTTTAATTTCTTTCAGTAAAGTTTTGTAGTTTTCAGTGCACAGTTCTTTCACTTTCTTGGTTAAATTTACTCCTGGTTATTTATCATTGCACATGTTATTGTATATGGAAGAATTTTCTTAATTGCCTTTTCAGATTGTTGACTGCTAGTGTATGAAAATACAATGGATTTCATGTGTTGATCTGGTATCTTGCAACTTTAATGAATTCATTTATTAAATCTAGTTATTTTATGGTGGATTTGGGGGGGATTTTCCATATGTAACCTTATATCATCTGCAAATAGTTTTATTTCTTCTTTTCTGGTTTGGATACTGGTTTTTTTCTTGCCCAGTTTCTCTGTAGAATTTCCAAATATATTGGTGAATAGAAGCGGACACGACATCCTGTTTTAGGGGGAAAGCTTTCAGTCTTACACCACTGAGCATGATGCTAGCTGTGGATTTTTCATAAATTCCCTCTATCACATCAAGGAAATTTCCTTCTATTCCTAGTTTTCGAAATGTTTTCGTTATGACAGGGTATTGAATTTTGACAAATTTCTGTTTCAATCATTATGATTGTATTTTGTGTGCATTACGTTTGATTGCTTTATCTGTAGTGAACTATCATTGCAGTCCTAGGATAAACTTTATGTAAACATGGTGTATAATCTTTCAATATCTACCAGATTCTGTTTATAGAATTATGTTGAGGACTTCTGGATCTATATTCATAACACACATTACTGTGTGGTTTTCACATCTTGTGATGTCTTTGTCTGGCTTTGGCATCAGGATAATGCTGGTTTCATAGAACCAGTTAGAAAGAGTTCCTTCTTCAATTTTTTGGACAAATCTGAGAAGAACTGGTGTTAATTATTCCTTAAATGATTCATAGGTGTTACCTGTGAACCCACCTGGTCCTGGATTTTTTCTTTGTTAGGAGGTTTTTGAGTAATGATTTCATCTGTTCAGTTTTTGTAAGTCTATTCAAGTTTTCTATTTCTTTTTCCTTTTTTCATTAAGATTGATTGAAAATGTACATTCCCATATAAATTTACACGCCCACCTATATGCATCTCCCACTGCTCTCCCTGCCTAGTGATAGCACACTCTTTCTCTCTGCTCCATACATATTTTATCCTCTGAACAATCTCCTATCCCCTCGTCTCCACCCACTCAACTGCCTCCGGTAAGAGGTCAGCAGGATGACATCTTATAGATGCAGAGAACCATAAAGTGCACACATGATATAGTCACTCTGTGTTGCCAAGTCTAATCCATTCCAGTGCAAAGAGTTGACCTCCATTATGATTTATAGACAGGGGCAGCATCAGGGTGAGGGGCCATGCTCCCAGGGGAGCTCCGGGACCCCTGAACCATCAGTTGCAGTCTTCTAGTGGAAATCTCAGGGTGCAGCCCTTTTTATTCTTGTGTTACCAGTGAGACTCAGCTTTGTGAGCTCCATCGCGGCTATCACTGTTGGTGGCAGAGGACCATCTGGTTCTTCTGGTCACAAGTCGATGTAGTCACCCACTCACGTGGGTCTCTCTATCTTCTGGGTTCTTTTTCCCCTATGTCTGTTTGGTCCTTGGTGATCATTTATTCCTCGTGACTTGGGACCATTTTCTGTACCCTCAGATGGCAGCTTGACAGCTCCTAGGACCCCAGACGCCACTCACCAATGTGGGATGCAGAAGGCTCTCTTAGCAAAACACTAGTTGTGCCAACTGGCCTCAATTTTCCCTGATAGCACGGTCACCAGCCTCCTGCCCCATCTAATCGGTCCTTGCAATATTGGGTTAAGATGAGAGAAGTAATCATGTTATGTTGAAGTCCAGTTAATATTAATCTTCTTACTAATGTGTGCTGTCACAGATTTCATCCAGCCAAATTTCTATCAACTGTCTAATCTAAACCCTCCCCCCTCATCCTCCTTCCTCCCCGCCCTTGTAGCCAATCAAAGAGTCTTTTCTTCCATGCATGAGTCTGTTTTTAAGTTCTTATTGTATGGGTCTCATACAATATTTTTCCTTTTGTAACTGGCTACTTTCACTCAGCATAATGTCCTCCAATTTAAACAGGGTTATGAGATGTTTCCTAATATCATCGTTGTTCTTTATCATTGCGTAGTGTTCCGTTGAGTATGTATGCCATAGTCTACCTATCCATTCCTCTGTTGTTGGGCATCAGGGTTGATTGCTATTGTGGACCGTGTTGCAATAAACATTCGTGTGCGTGTATCAGCTGGTGTGCATGATCTTGATTCTGTAGGATATAACCCAAACAGTGGAATTACTGGGTCAAATGGTATATCTATACCCAGCTTTTTAAGGAAGCTCCAAATTGCTTTCCAAAGAGGTTGCACCATTTTGCAACCCCAAAAACAGTGTAGGAGAGTTCCAGTTTCTCCAGAGTCTCTTCAGCATTTGTTGTTTTGCATTTTTTAGATAATGGCTAACTTTGTTGGGGTGAGACGGTATCTCATTGTAGTTTTGATTTTAATTTCTTTAATAGCTAATGATCGTCAGCATGTCCACATGTGTTTTTTGGCTGCCTGGATCTCCTCTTTAGATAACTGTCTGTCCATCTCCTTTGCCCATCACTTAATTGGAAGACATATCTTTTTCTTATTGATATTTTGTAGTACTTTATAGATTATGGAGATCAGGTGTCAGTCTGACATATAGTTGCCAAATATTTTCTTCCATTCTGTAGGTGGCCTTTTAATTTTATTAATAAAGTCTTTGAGCAAAAGTGTTTGATTTTTAATAGTTCCCATTTATCTGTTTTCTCTTCTGTTGTTTGTGGTTTGTTTGACAGATTCTGAAGTCTGTCTACATTGTGCATTAAAACTTCCATTGTTGTTCCTACTTTCTCTTGGATGAGCTTCATCATTTTAGATTTGATATTTAGGTATTTTATCCAGTTGGAGTTGGGTTTTGTATTAGGTGTAAGACACGGGTCTTGTTTCAAATTATTGTAGATGAATATCCAATTATGCTAGCACCATTTGTTGAAGAGATTGTTTTTTCCCCTGTGTAACGTCTTAGGGTCTTTGTTGAATATCAGCTGTTCATAGGAAAATGGTGTCATCTCTGGAGTCTCAATTCTGTTGCACTGATCCATCTGTCTCTTTTTGTACCAGTACAAGGCTGTTTTGACTACTGTGGCAGTGTAATAGTTCCTAAAATCGGGTAGTGAGAGGTCTCCCAGTGTATTCTTCTTCTTCAGTAATACTTTACTTATCCAGGACTTGTTCCCTTTCCAAGTAAAGTTGGTGATTTGTTTCTCCATCTCATTAAAAAAAGTCACTGGAATTTGTATTGGGATTGCATTATGTAAGTAGATTGCTTTGGTAAAGTATCATTTTCACAATGTTAAGTCTTCCTATCCATGAGCAGGGTAGGTTTCTCCAATTACTTAAGTCTCTCTTAATTTCTTGGGGTAAGATCTTGCAGTTCTCTTTGAAAAGGTCTGTTATTTCTTTGGTTACATTTATTCTTAGGTACTTTATCTTCTTATGGGCTACATTAAATAGTACAGACTTGGTGATTTCTTCCTTAATGATGTCCTTGTTGGCATAAAGGAATCCTACTGATTTACTTTTGTTTATCTTGTATCCTGACACTTTGCTGAACTCTTCTATGAGTTTGAGTAGTTTACTTACAGACTCTTTAGGATTCTCTGTATATACAATCATATCATCTGCAAATAGGGAGTTTTTTACTTCTTTGCCAAGGAAGACACCCTTTATTTCATGGTCTTGTCTAATTCCTGTGGCTAGAGCTTCTAGTACAATGTTGAATAGGAGAGGTCAGAGTGAGCATCCTTGTCTAGTTCCCATTCTCAGAGGAAACTGTGTCAGTCTCTTGCCATTCAGGGTGAGGTAGGCAGTTGGGTTTGTACAAATGGCTCTTATTGCATTCAGAAATTTGCCGTTTATTCCTATTTTGCTGAGAGTTTTCAGCATGAATGGCTGTTGGATGTTATTGAATCCCTTTTCTGTATCAACAGACAAGGTCAGGTCATTCTCGTCTTTTGTGCTATTTATGTGGTTGATCACATTAATTGTTTTTCTGATGTGGAACCAGCTTTGCATCTCTGATACGAATTCAACTTGGTCATAATGGATTATTTTTTGGGTATGTTGTTGTAGTCTATTGGCAAGAATTTTGTTGAAGATTCATGAGTGATATCGGTGTGTAGTTCTCCTTTTTTGTTGGGTCTTTCCCTGGATTTGGAACCAGGGTTATGCTGACTTCATAGAACGAATCTGAGAGTATTTCATCCCTTTCTATACTGTGAAATAATCTCAGTAGTACTGGAGATAGCTCTTCTCTAAGAGCTTTGTAGAATTTTGTGGTGAAGCCATCTGCGCCCAGGCTTTTTTTTAGTTGGTAGTTTTGGGATGACTTTTTCAATCTCTTCCTTTGTGATGGGTTTATTAAGTTGCTCTGCTTCAGCTTGTGATAATTTGGGTAGATGATGTGAATCAAGGAATTTGTCCATTTCCTCTAAGTTTTCAAATTTGTTAGAGTACAGTCTTTCACAATATTCTGCTATGATATTTTTTATTTCTGTTGGATCTATTATGGCAACTACCCTCTCAATTTTATTTGGTTTATTGGTTTCCTTTCCTGTTTTCTTTAGTAAGTTTAGCCAGTGGTTTGTCAATTTAGTTGATCTTTTGAAAAAAACAGCTTTGGGTCTTTTCAATTTTTTCAATTGTTCTTCTATTCTCTAATTCATTTAGTTCTGCTCTAATCTTTATGATCTGTTTTCTTCTGGTCCCTGAGGGGTTCCTCTGTTGCTGTCTCTCTAGTTGTTCAAGCTGTAGGGTTAGTACTCTGGTTTGTTTTCTTTCTTCCTTCCAGATGTGTGGATTTATGGAGATAAACAGACCGCTGAGCACTACTTTGGCTGTATATCATAGGTTCTGGTAGGAAGTGTTTTCACTCTCATTGAAATCCATAAATTTCTTTATTTCATCCTTGATTTCTTCTATAATCCATGGATTTTTGAGCAAGATGTTGTTCTGTTCCCATGAGTTCCACCATCTATGTATGTTTGTTCTGCTACTGATGTCAACTTTTATGGCTTTACAATCTGAGAAGATGCTTTGCATTAATTCAATGATATGGATTTTGTTGAGAATTGCTTTCTGTCCCAAAACATGATCTGTTCTTCAAAATGTTCCACGTACACTGGAGAAAAGAGTGTAATTGTCAGCTGATGGATAGAAAATTCTGTATATGTCAATGAGGTCTAGTTGGTTAATTGTGGCAATAAGGTCTTGTGTGTCTTTACTGAGCTTTTTTCTAGGTGATCTGTCCAATATTAAGAGTAGAGTGTCAAAGTCTCCCACTATTATTGTGGAGTGATGCATCTCATTTTTGGGTGTGGCCAGTGTTTCTTTGATATATTTAGGTGTGCTAATATTAGACACATAGATATTTAATATTGTTAAATCTTGCATATTGAACCTTTTAGCAACAAATAGTGTCCATCCTTGTCCACGATGGTGGATTTTACATTAAAATCAATTTTACCTCAGTTTAGAATTGCCACACCTGCTCTTCTTTGTCCATTGTTAGCTTGATATACATTCTTCCATCCTTTAATTTTCAGTTTGTTTATATCTTTAAGTCTAAGGTGAGTTTCTTGTAGGCAACATATGGATGGGTTGTGTGCTTTTGATACAAGATGTTACTCGATGTATCTTTACCAGAGCAGTCAAACCATTCACATTCAATGTAATTGTTGATAGGTATGTATTCAGTGCTGCCATTGTGATATGCTTGTTTTTGTGTTGATGTTTTCTCTGTCATTCTTACTAACCTGTTCTGGGACATTCTTCTTTGTGAGTTGATTTTTCACCTTTTTCAGGGTTGGTTTTGTGGTTGTTGAGACTCCTGTATTACATTTCTTGATTTGATATGTGGCATCATTAGCGTGCTTCATGGCTGCTCCTACCATCCCCCTTAATAAACTCTGTATAAACCTAATTTTAATTACCACCAGTCTTATTAACTTTCTCTCCATCTGGAAGGACTGTAACAACTGTAGTACATCCCTCTTTTTAATATGATGACATCACAGTTTTCATGATATGATCACTGGATCATTTCTTTCACTATTACAGTTTTAATTGAGTTTGGAGCCTTCCTTGAGTAGGATTCTGAGTGATGTGTCGTGTATTTCCTTCTAAAATATAAAGTTAGTGGTTTTTTTCTTCTAAGCCAAGAGACTCTTTCAGTATTTCTTGTAGCTTTGGTTTGGTTTTTACAAAGTCTCCAAGTTTCTGTTTATCGCTGAATGTCTTAATTTCATTTTGATATTTGAAAGATAGTTTTGCAGGACATGTAATTCTTGGTTGGAAATTCTTTTCCTTCAAGGCTTTGAATGTGTCCTGCCACTGTCTCCATGCCAGTATGGTTTCTACTGAGAAATCTGACAAAAGCCTACAGGGTTTCCCTCTGAATGTTAGCTTTGCTTTGAGTCTTGCTGCCTTTAAGAGTTTCTGCTTATGTTTCATTTTGTTAAGCTTGATTAGAATGTCTTGGAGTCTTTCTTTTGAGATCTATATTGAGTGGCCTTTGTTATGCATCTTGCATATCTATATTCTCTTGTTTCTGGGAAGTTTTCTGTCAACAGCTCAGCAACAATACTCTCTGTGTTCTCAGGTGTCTTGCCCTGTTCAGGAATGCCAATTAATCATACATTGTTCCTGTTCATAGAGTACCACATGCTTCTTAATGTTTTTTCATTTGTCTTGTTTTGTATTTGTGATTTCTCCTCATAGATACTGGAGTCACTAGCTCTGTCTTCCAAGTCAGAAAGTCTCTTTTCCATTTGTTCCATTCTGCTTTCTTGGCTTTGAATTGAAGTTTCTATGTCTTTGATTTTGTTCTTGATCTGTTGGATTTCAGAGTACTGGTGTTCCTTCAGATCGATCAGCTTGCTTATTGTTTAATTTTGGTCTGCTGCATTTTGTATAAGGTCTCCAAGGACTCTCTATGTAATCCTTTTGTATTCACCTTCCAATAGTTTCAGAAAGGTTTCTTTGTCAGGGAAGTTCTGTGGTGCTTTCTTTTGGGGGCCTTCTGTAGCCATAGGTGCTTTCTTGGTTATGCTTTTCTACAGAATTTGTTCCTTTAGGGGCATCATGTGAGCCAATAAAGGCTAGGAGAGATGCTGTGAGGATGGAGCACAGTTGTTTCTCTAGATCGTCTTAAAATCAAAGGTAAAAGGTCTCTGACAATTTCCAAAGTCAGTCAGGTTTTCAGGTGTACAAGTCCCTCTTCCCATGTGGCAAAGTAAGCACCTCTATATTGAACTCTAGATGTTATAAACTAGTTCAAAATACAGAAAGGCTACTTCCCTGCTGGCCTCTGCTGTCAGGTCCCAGCCATATGCAACATTGTGTAGAATACTGCTTTTCTGCTGGAAAAGCACTCTCCTCCAGGCAAATGCTGCCTCCCAGCTTAGTAATTAGGTCCTGCTGAAGCCTCCATATGGGTATCTCTGCCTCCCAGTGGAATAAGATGACGTCCTGCACAAGCTTGCTGCCTGCCTCAGTACCAGCTACTCTATGGCAGTGGATGAAAGAGAGTCCAGTGGTGCCTAGATGTACAGAGTCCAAAGCCAGGCTCTCAAAATATGGGAATTACGCCTGCCACTCCCACTAGCAGTACATCTGAGATTAGCTGCTAGTCAATTCCCAGCACAGCCTGTCAGCTAAGACAGAAAAAAGAAATTAAAATGGTAAGTTCGCTTCAGTCTGTGAAAGCCAGCACTCACCTAGAGTGCAGGTCAGCAAAAGATAGGAGAGTTTCCATTCAGTGATATGAAGTCCTAATTAACAGCCCTATGCTGTGTCCTAGAGTTCACTAGGTATCCAGTAGACTCAGTTTAATTATCAATTCAGGTCTTGGTTTCCAGAAGGATTTAGGGAGATATGTGTTTAATCTGCCATCTTGACGCCATCTCTAGCTTTCTATTTCTTGAATAAATTTTGTAGTTTATGTGTTTCTAGGAATTTGTCCATTTCATCCAGTTATATACTTTTCTGGCATATAATTGTCCATAATATTCTCTTATAATCTTTTTTATTTTTGTAAGATCCACAGTAATGTTCCCACTTTTGCTTTTTATTTTAGTGAATAGAGTCTTCTATTTTCTTACTGTAGCTCAAGTTTCATCAATATCGTTGATCTTAAAAAAAACAATTTTGATTCCACTGAATCTGTTGTTTTCTGATTTGTAGTCTATTTCCATTCTAATCTTTATTATTTTGCTCCTTCCGCTAACTTTGAGTTTATTTTGCTCTTCTTTTGCCATGAGTCGGATCGGACTCGATGGCACTTGGCTTGGCTTTTCTAGTTCCTTAAGATGTAAAGTTAAGTTAAAACCTCTCTTCTTTTTAATGAAGGTATTTACAGTTATAAATCTCCCTCTGAATACTTTTGCTGAAAGCTGTAAGTTTTATTACACTATGTTTTAATTTTCACTTCCTTTAAAGCATTTTCTAGTTCTACCTTTTCTTTCTTCTTTGATCCATTGGTTGTTCAAGAGTATGTTTTTAAATTTACATATGTTTGTGAATTTTCTTCTTTTATTTCTTGTTTCATTCCATTTTAGTTAGAGAACACAATTTGTATGATCTCCATTTTCCTAAATGTGTGGAGACGCTTTTTGTCGCTAAATATGTGATCGATCCCGTAGAATGTTCCATGTCCTCTTTAGAAGAATGTGAAACCCATTGATGTTGGGTGAATGTTCTGTATATGTCTATTAAGTCTACTTAATTGGTAATGTTATCTAAGTCTCCTATTTCCTTATTCATTTTCCAACTTGTTGTTTTAACCATTATTGAAAGTATGTACTGAAATCTCCAAGTATCATTATGGAACTGTTATTTCCCCCTTCTGTTTCAGCTCACTCACTCATTCACTGCTGTCCAGTCAATTCTGACTCACAGTGACACTATAGGACAGAGTCAAACTGTCTAATAGAGTTTCCAAGGAGCATCTAGTGGATTCAAACTGCCAACCTTTTGGTTAACAGCTGTAGAACTTAACCACTAAGGCACCAGGATTTCCATTAATGGCTAGAAGAGCCATATTAAGTAAGTAAATGCACTACACAGTGTGAGGAGGAAAAGTGATAAAGTATTTATGTGTATGAATACTTAGCAACACTGATACAAGAATCTGAAATTTATATAAAATGCAGTGGGGAGAGAAAGTAATGTTTATTTGTGCCCCCGGACAAACAACCCCATAAAGAAATTCTAAAGTGGGTGGGACATCCTGTGATTAGAACAACACGAGTAGAGGGCCCCAGATATCTTGGAGGAGCCCAGCATTCCCCTCCTGTCACCAAGACTCTCCACGTTTCTCCCTCCTTTCCCACTGGTGGTAAGGCCACAGGAGTCTCATGTTCACTTTTGCCTGGACTCATCTGGCCCTCCCCTAACTGTGCCTCAGCCACTGACTTTTGCTCTGCTAGAGATAGTGTTTCCTCCAAGCTTCAGTGTCTTGCCTCCACTCCACACATTCTCACATTTTGATCTTCAATGCCAGTCTTCAACAACAGAAACCCTATCCTCTGCCACTTCTCTTTGAGAGAAACCCCAGTGCTTCCCACAATCACATGTATTTTACTAGACCTTACATTTCCCCTCCAGCTCTGTGTCAAGTGATTCTCTCCCTGTTCCCATTTCCAGAAGTCCCTGCCCCTAGTCTGTGCCCTACTCCCTTTCATATTAAACCTAAAACCATGCCACCAGGGCTCTATCTTCTCATTACTCCTACTTAAACTCAATCCCTACATGCATATTCTATCAATGTTAACCACCCTAACTAGATTTTCAACCTAAAACATTACTTTGTCATGTGACCCTTATAGTCTGTGTCTATAGTGAACCATGTGTAAAACACTCTATTGCAAGATAGACAACAAAGAAATAAACTAAGAAGAAAACTACTAAAAATACACATAAACATTTCAAATAGAGTTTTAAAAATTACTTGTATTCACATACACTGTACTCACTTGATGTTATGGAAATCATCAAAAAGCAAAACAAATAAACTAAAAACCAGAGAGTAAAATGGAAGCTTACACTTGTTCTTACAGATGATTGCCACATGGGCCAGAAGGCAAAAGCTTGAAACCACCCAATAAAGGTGAAACTTGGAAATTGGAATCTCCAACTATCGTTATAGACCAAATGATACTTCCTGCTACAACCTCAATCACTGGTGTTCCAAAAAAAAAAAAAATCCTATAAGCAGAACAGTAACAGTAACAAGGAATCATAGGCAATGGGAAGAATTGTTTTTAAATTATTCTTATTAGAATTCTTAATCATAGGTTTATCTTCACACAAATTTAGAGTTAAAATGTATTCTATTTTTGTAGGCTTGGAATACCAAATCCAAGTAGTTAGCATTAAAAAGTTATTCTAAGCTCGTAAAAGGAAGAAATGATGACATAAAAGAACTGGACAAAACATTTCAAAGGCAGCTCGAGAAGACAAAGTAAAGTATTATAAAGACATGCACAAAGACCTGGAGATAGAAAAGCAAAACTGTAAAGACATGCACAAAGACCTGGAGATAGAAAAGCAAAACAGAAGAATACCGTTGGTATTTCTCAAGGTGAAAGAATGGGTGAAAAAAATTAGACTTCAAGTTGCAATAGTGAAAGATTCTATGGAGAAAATATTAAATGACACAAGAAGCATAAAAAGAAGTTACAAAGGGAAGTTGTAGAGCCAAGGAGGTGGAATAGTCAGATACTAACTCTGACCCCTGTAACAACAAAGACCAAAAAGAACAACTGAATTCATTACATATGCTATCTTAAGAGCCCAGAACATGAGAAGGAATGTCAAGAAATTGGACTGAACAGTGAGGAAAGGAGATTAGGATTCTTCAGTCCTGAATGCTAGGAAATGACTGTAGGCTGCAGCGAGCAGAGGTTGGAGGATATACTCCTCAAAAGAAGAAACTGGGCAGAGAATACACTTGCACCTCTGAATAAGGGAGGAACAGCATGAGATTGTCAAAAGCTAAGTCTTTGAATATAACCTACTGCATGCATGGGCTAAAACTTCCCCTTGGGGTATACCTCTCTCCCTCTCTCTGAGCTTCCCCCTCCCTTCTCTACACTGCACCTGGCTCCGGAGTTTGATGGCATTAACTGAGCAAGATGTAGAACACCTTAAGCCATTCTCTGCAACTGAAAGAGAGAGCAGTTTAACAAACAGGGAAAAGTGGGGGAAATCTCCTGGATCTCCTAAACCAGGAATTTAGGGTAGAAAGTTTCTTCATCTAGATTCAGACATAAGGGGACATGCCATTCTCATAGAAACTCAGAGACGGCTGTTATCTACCTGCCTTTCTCAGTGCATGCAACCAGAGAACTGTGCCTACAGAAATCACCCCTGACCATCTCTCCACAGCCTGCACCACACATTTGATAACTGACTACCTGGATGCCTGTGCTGAATCTGTACAAGGAATATAAAGGGAATCTTGGGCTAGGATATCTAATAACAGCTATGACCACCTGGTGACAGGATATTAAAGCTACAAAGATGCTAATAACCAAACTGGCACACACAATCAGCCTATTAGAGCAATTCAAAGAAAAATAAAACAAGAAGTTAGAACACAGTAACCAAACAAAATAAGTAAATTCAACAACTTAATAATGATGGCTCAGGGACAACAGTCCATATTGAATCACTGAAAGAGGCAGACAGTGATGGCTTTAGAAAGTTCATTAAAGAAATATTCAGATCTTCCAGGGGAAGAGAATTTCCTGGGATCATCAGAGTTAGAACATGAAAGATAAATATTTCGAGCTCTTCCGGAGATCAGGAAGGAGATGAAGCAAAATGTAGCACAGCAAAAAAACAAATTGAACAGATTGTGGAAAAACATAGAATGGCAAGAATTAGAAATTTATAAAATTAATAATAAAATTACAGAATTAGACAAATCATTAGAGAGCCAAAGCAGTAGAGCTGAGTCAGTGGAAAGCTGAATCAATGAGATTACAGATATAGCACGTGGCATCAATGTATTTAAGGAAAAATTAGATAGAAGAAACAACAAACACTAATAATTATGTCTCATTCTATCAAAAGGGATAATCTATAAGTGACTGGAGTACCAGAAGAGGGGAAGATAACAGAAAATACAGAGAAGATTGTCCAAGATTTGTTGACAGAAAATTTCCCAGGTATCATAAAAGAAGAGAAGATATCTATCCAACACCCTAATTGAACTTCACACAAAGTAACTCTCAAAAAGGAAGACACCAAGACATACTATAATCAAACAGGCCAGAACTAAAGGCAGAGAGACAATTTTCACAATTGCTAAACATAATTGAAAAATAACATATAAAGAAAAAACAATGAGACTAAGTTTGGATCACTCAGTAGAAACCACACAGGCAAGAAGGCAAGGGAGGGCATATGAGGTCAGACAATTAAGTTTAAATACTTGCCACCATGATCTTACATTGGCAGTGCTGTGCAAACAACTCAGTAAGGTTTCATAAACGTGATATACCAAGTGGCTCACAGGTGTGTTCATGTCAACGTGTGGTGGTGTCTTGCTGAGTGGTGTTCATCATTGTTTTTGCATATCTTTGTGTGCTCTTGCAAGGATGTTGGAGCTTGAATTAGAGTAATGGCAACAGTGGAAGTTAAATCAGACATGTTAGTACAAGTTTATGTGGATAATGCCATGAAGAAAAAGGCAGTGTACAAACAGGTTAACCATTTTTCTGAAGGGAGAGAAAGCATCACTGATAAAGAGAGGTCAGGGCAGCCAATAACAAGCAGAACTGATGAAAACATTGCAAAGGTTCTTTGAATTGTGTGTCAAAATTCTTAGCTGACTGTGAGAAGCATAGCAAACCAAGTAAATGGAGACAGAGAAAAAAAAAACCACCACTGTCAAGTCAATTCCAACATATAGTGATCCTACAGGGCAGAGTAGAATTGTTCCATAGAGTTTCCAAGGAGCACTTGGAAACCACTATGCCACCAGGGTTTCTTTTCTTTCTTTCTTTCATTTTCTTTCCTTTTCTTTTCTTTCTTTCTTTCATTTTCTTTCCTTTTCTTTTCTTTCTTTCTTTCTTTCTTTCTTTCTTCCTTTCTCTCTCTCTCTTTCTCTGTTTATCTCTCTCTTTCTTTCTCTTTTTTCTCTCTCTCTTTCTTTCTGTCTTTCTTTCTCTGTCTCAATTTCCCTCCCTCCCTCCCTCCCTCCCTCCCTCCCTCCCTCCCTCCCTCCCTCCCTCCCTCCCTCCCTCCCTCCCTCCCTCCCTCCCTCCCTCCCTCCCTCCCTCCCTCCCTTCCTTCCTTTCTTTCTTTTATCTGCTGTGAGTGAGTGAAAGTTTACAATCCAGTTTAATTTTGCAGGCACACTGATGTGCAGCTCCTACTGCTCTCCTTGCCTGGTGAAAGCATACTCCTTTCCATTCTATACATCTCATATACTCTTAACAGCCTCCTGTCCCCTCTTCTCCATCTTCTTCACTCCCCTCTAGTAAGACCCCAGTAGGATGACATCCTATAGATGCATAGAACCATAAAGTGGACACACAATATGGTCACTCTGTGTTGCCAACTCCAATCTGTTCCTGTTCAAGGTACAGCATGGTTTCTGATAGAGAAACAGTTAGGAAAATCTTAACTGAAAATCTTAGCATGAAAGAGGTATGTGCAAAAATGGTCTCAAAGGAGCTCACCAATGAACAAAAGTAAAGGAGAATTGAAGCCTGCCAAGACCTTTTGGAGAGGCAAGACATTGTTTGGGGCCAGGTTATTGTTGGTACTGAAACATGGCTGTACCAATAGACCCCTAAAACAAAGCTTCAAAACGTATAATGGAAGTCAGCCAATTCTTCATAACCAAAAAATTTCTGTCAGTCCAAACCAAGAATCAAAACAATGTTGCTAATCTTTTTTTATATCAGAGGTATTGTTCACTATTAATCTATAATAACTGGACAAACAGTTAACCAAGTTTACGATTTATAAATGCTGAAAAGGCTATGTGAAAAAGTTAGATGAAAATGACCTGAAGTTTTCACCAACAGTTCATGGCTGTTGTATCACAACAATGCGCCTGCTCACACAGCACTGTCTGTGAGGGAAATTTTAGCCAGTGAACAAATAACTGTATTGGAACATCCTTCCTACTCACCTGATTGGCCCCCAATGACTTTTTTCTTTACCCAAAGAAAAACGAAATATTGAAAGAAAGACTTTCTTATGACATTCTAGATATTAAAGGTAATACAGTGACAGCTCTAATAGCCATTTCAGGAAAAAAGTTGCAAATTAGCTTCCAAGGATAGACTAGGCACTGGTGTCAGTGCATAACTTTCCAAAGTGAGTACTTTGAAGGTGACCACAGTGATATTCAGCAATGAGGTATGTAGCACTTTTTCTAAGATGAGTCTGTGAACTTAATTCTCAGACTGTGTAAACAAAACATTGAAGGGAAATAATTATCAGCCAAGAATTATATATCCAGCAAAACTTCACCTCACATACAGTGGTTAGATGAGAACATTTCCAGATAGACAGAAATTCAGGAGATTTGCAAAACCACACCAAAATTATAAAAAAAAAAAAAAACAAAACTAAAGGAAGTCCTTTGGTTAGTAAGACAATAACAACAGGTAACAACTAGAACACAGAACAGAGAAATTTTATATCAACCTAGAGAGCTGCAAAAATAAACTAAATAGGGAAACAGAGATGTCATTATGTAACCATTACAACACCAACAAAAAAGAGGAACTTGAAAGAAAATGTAGTCCTATATCTTTCATAGAGCAAAGTCAAGGTGAAACAAAGAAACTAAGTACTGCTTTAAATTTAGAAAAATAGGCGTAAGTATTAGGGTAATCACAAGGAAAATCACCAATCCTATGCATTAATATTAAAAGAAAAGAAAAACTATGAAGTCTCAACAAATATAAAGCCAGCAACTTTGAAAAACAATCAAAAGAGGACACATAAGGAATCATGACTTACCACAGAAAATTAGAAAGAGCAAAGGAGTTTCCTATAATGCACACAAAAAAGACATCAAAATGACAGCACCAAATTCATACCTATCAATAATCGTGCTGAAAGTGAGTGGGTTAAATGCACAAATAAAAAGATGGAGAGTGGCAGATTGGATTAAAAAACATGACTCATCTATATGCTGCCTACTGAAGACAAAACTTAGACTCAAAACCATGAAAAAACTAACACTCAGAGGATGGAAAAAAATATAAGTGAAGCTAACAACATTCAAAAAACATCAGAAGTGGCAATATTAATCTCTGACAAAATAGATTTTAAAGTAAAATCTAGAATAATGGATAAGGAAGAACACTATTTAACCGTTACTGGCAAGCATCAGTATTCTAAGAGGACATAACTGCATTAAATATCTATGAACTCAACAACATGGCTACAAAATACATAAAACAAACACTAATTGCATTAAAAAGAGAAATAGACAGCTCCATAATAATAGTGGGAGAATTCAACACACCACTCCAATGAAGGACAGAACATTTACACAAAACACAGAAGATCTAAGTGCCACAATCAACCAACTTGCCCTCATAGACATTGTTGTAAATCATCTGGTACTGCTCTAACAGAAAATACCACAGGTGGATGGCTTTAACAAAGAGAAATTTTATTATCATGGCCCAATAACCTACAAATCCAAATTCAACATGATAAATTATCAGAGTCTGGTAAGCTAAGGGTCCAAATTCAATATGAGAGCACCCTGGCACAGAAACCTCAGTTCTAAAGGATGCACTCTGCTCTCAGTTCTGCTCTTTTGGTGGTATAAAGTTCCCAATGCTCTGCTCACTTCTTTTTCCCTTTATTTCCCAAGAGATGACCTCAACACAATTCAGGCTTTTATATTAAGTTCTGCCACACTGACACAGCTGCTGCCTGTTCTCCCTCACTACCATCACAGAAGTAGCACTAAAAATACAAAGGAGAAATCATATCATCTTGGGACTCATGGCTAAGACAAATCAACACACACATTTTTTTTGAGAACATAATGCAATCCATAACAGACGTATACAGAACACTTCACCTACCAGCAATGAAGTATACTTTCTTTTCAATGCACATGGGACATTCTCCAAAATTGACCTATAATAGGCCACAAAGCAATCCTTGGCAAAATTTGAAGTTACAAAGCATCTTTTAAGACTGTTAATCCACCAAAGTATAAAACAATACAAGAAAAAAAAAGGAAAAAAAGCAAACACACACGAAATGAACACTACCTTGCTCAAAAACAACTGGGTTATGCAAGAAATCAAAGATAAAGAAATTTATAGAACCAAATGAGAATAAAAATACATCCTACCAAGCAGAGAGGAATAGTGTGCAGTCACCGGACAGGGAGAGCAGTGGAAGCTGCATATAGGGGGGTATGTAACTTTACAGGTGAATGTACATTTTCACTCAGTTATGTTAAATAATAAAAAAAAGATTAAAAAAATGCTCTTCAGATATTGAGGTGGATGTTAAAACTTAAAAATAGATGAGTGTAAATAAATGTATGCTCAATGAAAAAAAAAAATACATCCTACCAGAATCTATGAAACAAAGTAAAAGCAGTGCTCAGAGGTCAATTTAAACCAATAAATGCACACACACAAAAGGAAGAAAAGCACCAAATCAAAGAATTAACTCTACAACTTGAACAAATAGAAAGAGAGTATCAAAATAACCCCTCAAGAACTGGAAGAAAACAGGTAACAAAAATTACAATGAAACTAAAAGAATTAGAGTATAGAAAAACAACTGAAAGAGTTAACAAGACCAAAATCTGATTTTCTGAAAAGATCAACAAATCATTGGTAAAAACTGAAAAAAGAAAAACAGGAGAAAAAGCAAATAACTTAAGTAAGAAATGAGATAGGAGGTATCTCAACAGCCAGCCAACTAGGTCGCCATGAGTCAGATCTCAACAGACCCAATTTAAATTAAAGAATCGTAACAGAATAGCATGAAAAATTCTACCCTAATAAACTTGAAAACCTAGAGGAAATGGACAAATTTCTAGAAACACACTACCTGACAAAACTAACACAACAGAAGCAAAACAACTAAATATACCCATCACAAAGGAAGATATTGAAAAGGCAATTTAAAAACTCCCAATTGGGGGTGGGGAGCCTTGGCCCTAATGGCTTCACTGGAGAATTATAACAAACTTTTAAAGAAGAGTTAACACCACAATTACTAAACGTATTTCAGAGCATAGAAAAGGAAGGAATACTCTCAAATTCATTCTATGAAGCCAGCATAACCCTAATACCAAAACCAGGTGAGGACAGCATAAAAAAAGGAAAATTACAAACAAATATCTCTCATGAACTTAGACATAAAAATCCTTGACAAAATTCTAGCCAAGAGAACACATTCAACAACATATCAAAGAAATAATTCATCTTGACCGAGTGGGATTCATATGAGGGATGCAGGGATGGTTCAACATTAGAGAAACAATTATTATAATCAAACATGTAAATAAAATCAAAAAAAAAAAACGATTTTATCAAGTGATGCAGACACGGCATTTGACAAAGTCTAACACTCATTCCTATTAAGAACTATCAGCCACATAGGAATAGAAGGGAAATTCCTCAGTATAATAAGTGACATCTATGCAAAACCAACAGTCAACATCATCCTAAATGGAGAGAATCTGAAAGCATTCCCTAGAGAATAGAAATCAGACAAGAATGCCCAGTATACCTGTTTTTATTCAACATTGTGCTGGAGGTTCTAGCCAGAGCAATTACGCAACATAAAGAAACAAAAGGCATTTAAACTGGTATGAAAGAAGTCAGAGTATCCCTATTTGCAGATGATATGATCTCATACACAGGAAACCTAAAGTATTCTAAAAAGACTACTTAAACTCTAACAGAAGAGTTCAGCAACGTATCAGGATATAAGATAAATATACATGAATCAGTTGGATTCTTTACACCAATAACGAGACCATCAAAAACAAAATCACCAAATCAATATCATTTACAATACTCCTAAGAAGGTGAAATACTTAGGAATGAATGTAACCAGAGATTTAAAAGCATCTATACAAAGAAAATTACAAGACTTTACTTCAAGAAACCAAAAGATACCTAGAGAAATCGGGAAACCTACCCACCTCATGAATAGGAAGACTTAACATCATGAATATGTCTATTCTACCCAAAGTGATCTATAGATACAATGAATCTTAACACAAATTCCAATGCCATTTTTTAATTGCTTGGAGAAAGAAATCACCAGCTTCGTATGGAAAAGATAGAAGCACTGGGTAAGTAAATCATCACTGAAGAAGAACAATGTGGGAGGCCTCGCACTACCTAATTTAGAACTTATTAGACTGCTTCATTAGTCAAAACAACCTGTTTTGGGCTCAAAAACAGATACATAGACCAATGAAACAGAACTGACAATCCAGGCATAACATCGTCCACCTATAAGCGGCTGATATTTGACATAACTCCGAAGTCCATAAACTGGGAAGACAGATCTCTTTAATAAATGGTGTTCATATAAATGATGTCTATCTACAAAAAAATTAAACAAGATCCACATCTCACATCATGATAAAATCGATCAAAGATCTAAATACAATATCTAAACAATAAAGATCATGGAAGAAAAAATATTAATCCCTAATATACACCATATACAGATTACATAATATTACCAACAACACACAAATACTGGAAGAAAAAATAGGTAACCAGGAACTCCTAAAAAATCAAACACTTGTGTTCATCCAAAGACTTCAACAAAAAAATAAAAAGACTACCTACAGACTGGAAAACAACTTTTTGACTACCACAAATCTGATCAGTGTCTATCTCTATGACCTATATGGTATTGCAAAACCTTAACAAGAGAGAAACAAAGAAACAAAAACATAGCCCAATTAAAACATGGGTAAAGGGTATGAATAGGCATTTCACCAAAAAAGACATTCAGGCAGCTAACAGATACATGAGGAAATGCTCATAGTTAACCATCAGAGAAATACAAATCAAAACTACAGTGAGATACCATTTCACACCACAGGGTTGGCATTAATTCAGAAAACACAAAATAATAAATGCTCGAGAGGTTGTAGAGATATTAGAACTCTTCTACACTGCTAGTGGGAATGTAGAGTGATAGAAATCAATTTGGCACTTTCTTAAAAAGCCATGGGTAGAGATACAACAAGACCCAGCAATCCTACTTAATGAAATATATCCTAAAGAAAGAAATAAGGGCCGTCACATGAACAGGTACATGCAGACCAATGTTTGTGGTAGCACTGTCCATAAAGGCAAAAGGATAGAATCAGCCTAGGTGTCCATCAACAGATGAATGAATAAACAAACTATAATATTTTCACACAATGAAATGTTATGCAGCAATAAGGAACAACAGTGATCTTAGAAAACATTTCCTAACTTGGAGTCATCTGGAGAACGTTATACTGAGTGTAATTAGTCAGTTGCAAAGCGACAAATATTTATGAGACCACTGTTACAGGAACTCAAGAAGGGGGTTAGGCACAGAAGAAAATAATTTTCAATGGTTTCAGATGTGGCAAGAGAGAGGAGGTTATTCACAGATTAGACAGTAGATAGGAACTGGGTTAGGTGAAGGGAATGACAGCCTGCAGTAGAAGGGCAATTAGCAGAGCTGGAATACAAATGCATATACCACAAGCTAAGAGGTTTTCTAAATACAACCTAACATTTTGAAGGACACAGCTTTAGGGGCAGGGGTCTAGAGACTTTGGTTTCACGGGACATCTAGCTCAATTGGTGTAGCAAGGATTTTTTTAGGGAAAATAGTCTGCATTCCGTTTGGATGAACGGCATCTGTAGTCTCAAAAGTTAGCAAGTGGCCATCTAAGTAGCATCAGTCGGTACCATTCACCTGGACCAGAGGAGAATGAAGGACTTCAGAGACAAGAGAAAAATATGAGCCCAGGAGACAGAGGGGCCATCTGATCAGGAGACTTTATCAGCATGAGACCAGAAAAACTAGACAGTGCCTAGCCTCCACTAATGACTGCCCTGATCAGGAACAAAATATAAAGTCCAGAGGCAAGACGAAAAGGTAGAGGGGAAGAGGACTTGATTGAATGGATACTGAAAGCACAGGGCAGAAAGGAGGAGTGGGGAGGGCAGCTAGAGATGCATAGTGGTGTGGGTGCAGGGTTCTGTATGACAAATTGACTTGGATTGTAAACTTTCACTAAAGCATAATAAAATGAGGTTTTTTAAAAAAAAAAAAAAAGGAGAAGGTAGAAGGAATACACAGAGTCATTATATCAAAAAGAACTGGTCAATGTTTAACCACCTGAAGAGATAACACATGATCAGGAACTGATAGTGCCGAAGGAAGAAGTCCAAGTTGTACTGAAGGCAATGATAAAAAAAACAAGGCACCAGGAACTGATGAAATATCGGTTGAAATGTTTCAGCAAACAGATGCAGTGCAGAAGTGCTCACCTGTCTATACCAAAAAAATTGGAAGACAGCTACCTGGCCAAATGACTGGAAGAAATCACCATTTATGCCTATTCTCAAGAACGGTGATCCAACTGAATGCAGAAATTATCAAACAATATCATTAACATCACATACAGGTAAAATTATGCTGAAGATCATTCAAAAGCAACTTCAACTGTATTTAACTGAAAATTGCCAGAAATTCAGACCAGATTCAGAAGAGGACATGGAACCAGGAATACCATTGCTGATGTCACATGGATCTAGGCTGAAAGAAGAAAATACCAAAAAGATCTTTACCTTTGTATTGACTACACAAAGGCATTCAACTGTGTAGATCATAACAAATTATAGATAACATTAAGGAGAATGGGAATACCAGAACACTTAATTGTGCTCATGAGGAATTCATACTTTGATCAAGAGGCAGTCATTTGAACAGAACAAGAGTACACTGCATGCTTTAAAGACAAGAAAGGTGTGCATCAGAATTGTATCCTTTCACCATACCTTTTCGATCTATATGCCAAGCAGATAACCCAAGAAGCTGGACTACATAAAGAAGAACAGTGTATCAGGACTGGAGAAAGAGTTCTTAACAAACTGTATTATGCAGATGATACAATGTTACTCACTAAAAGTGAAGAGGATTTCTTAATGAAGAAGACCAAAGACCCCAGCCTTCAGAATGAACTACGCTTCAACATAAAGAAAATGAAAATCCTCACCACTGAGAATAGATTGAAGTTGTCAAGGATTTCATTTTGCTTGGGTCCACAGTCAATGCCTGTGGAAGCAGCAGTCAAGAAATCAAAACATGCATTGCACTGGGCAAATTTGCTGCCAAAGATCTCTTTAGAAGTGTTGAAAAACAAGTAAGTCACCGTGAAGACAAAGATGCGCCTGACCCAAGCCATGCTATTTTCAGCTGCAACATGTGTATGTGAAAATGGACAATAGTTAAGGAAGACAGAAGAACTGATGCCTTTGAATTGTGGTGTTGGCAAACAGCACTGACTGCCAAAAGGTCAAATTGATCCTGGAAGAAGCATAGCTTTCCTTAGAAGCAAGGAAGGTGTGAATACATCTTACATAAGGACATCGGGACATGTTGTTGGGAGGGATCAGTCCCTGGAGAAGGTCATCATGCTTAGTAGAGTGGAGGGTCAGTCAGAAGGAACACCCTCAATGAGATGGATTGTCATAGTGGTTGAAAGAACAGCTCTAGCATAGCAATGATCGTTGGTATGCTAAGTACTGTGCAGTGTTTTGTTCTGTTGTGCACAGGGTCACTATGAGTTCAAGCCAACTAGATGGCATCTACTAACAAGCTCATAACTACACTGTGTTACTTAACAGAAGCAAACACATACTGAGCAGTAGGGATCCATGATCAATGCAGTCTTCTTTTTCAAAATATAAGCAGTCTCTGTTTTGCACACTCCAAATATGCACACATTTCAGTTGCCATATTGCAGTTAAATAACACAAATCCCTCAACAATGTGGCTCAAATTCCAGTTACCACTAAATGTTAAATGTGAGAAATCACATGAAAAATGTCGCTATTAACTCTTCAGACCACAAACTACATAAATGACAAATATGTCTCATAATCAGTGACCAATCAGCATTTTTTACAAAGTTGGTCGCTATTGTCATTCAACTCTCACACAGACAACCAAGTTCATAGTTGTTTTGCCACCTTATATTCCAGTAATAAACTCATGTGACAGTTTACAAAAGGGACAATAGGCAGAGGGAATTGGTCAAAGGAGATGAAAGTCTAGCAAAGAAATATAACAGTCTAAGTGAAATTTGAATAAATACCTGAATGTAGGACTCTTGATACTACTACTGTTTGAAAGACTGTAGATGTGAAGGTAAAAGAACTTAGTGAAGACTTGGCAGCATAAATGAGGAAAGCAGTTATGATGACAAGAATAAAGATGTCCCAGAGGAAGTGACACCAATGGAAAATTTTATATCATATAAAATCTCAGCAACATTCCAAAAATATTACAGAGGTCTTCTCAAAAAATAAAAATTTGAAAATCAATTCAAACCTAAAAGCACACGGAGTACAACAATGTGTGAATGTATGGAAAAGATGTTTCACATTGTTGAGTTAAATGACAAGAAGACAAACTCTATTCAAGTCACTCGATAAATTTTTAGAAATAAATAAAATAATTTAATTCTGCATCTTTCTATTATGTTAAGTCACGGTGTACTAAATAAATATTAGTTGTACAATTGTCACATTTCCCTATAAATATATAACTAATGGTAAGAGAGTTTTTAACATCCTGACAGAAAATTAAAGATTACTAAGATCATCTTTTTCCCTGTTGTCCATTGTTTAGGAAGAGCACTTTGTAGGGTCCACTTGAAGGAACATTCTTCCAGTCCTACCCTGCATGGCAAATTAAGGACTTTCTGTATTTTATATTCCATAGGATTTGGAGTCAAAGCAGAAAAACTGTCAGATGTTTAGCATCAGAGATATCTTCATATGAACATCATCTCTTGATTTTTCTTTGAGAGTTTCTTAATCCTTTGAAGCTTACAAGTAATTATAAATATTAAATAGGGATTTTTACTATTCTGCTTGTGGTATTAGCTTTTCTTAAATGTCATTCCAAAATAGTTCTCAGCACATCAATTTAGAAGTACATATTTTTTGGAAGTATGTATTTGCCATGTTTTCTATATTCCATAATTTATTAATATCTTCAAATATTAATAAATATCTTCAACTTTCCTATATTTTTAATTTACTGAAGAAAAGAAATAGTAGACTGCCACATCTTCAATTCCTAGTCATGTGAGTTCAACTTCTTTATTACATATTCAGCAATGGTGAGTCTTTTTCTTGCTTACTGTGGATACATCATGAGGAAACATCAATCAATAGAAAAGGACATGATGTTTTGTTCATTAGAAGGCCAGCAAAAAGAAAGGAAACCCTCAATAAGATGGATTGAAACTACAGCCTCAACAGTGGATGGCAGCGTTTTCTAAGGTTTTCTTTGCCTTGTGGCCTGTAGTTTTAGTACTGTGTAAACTCTATATAAAGCCGTTACTTCCACAGAAGTACATTCAAGTTATTTATAGATAAAATAATTTTTTATTTGTGTAACTTCTCAAACAACAGAGAAAATGTAACCATGTATGGCCTGCAGTAGATATTATGTCCAGCCGCCAATCTATCCCCTTTAGCACAAATATTATTATTTCCTCAACTTCGGAGACTGTTGGTTCATGATCACTCATAGCTGTATTCCTCTCCAGAAATTGCCCCCAGGAGAAGAGAGCTGACTTGCCTAAAAGACATCCCTTCCCTGACAACATCTGACATCCAATGTCATAGTACGAAGCGTTGGTCTCATGACCTAATTTTAGAAAATCTCTAAAGGGCCATTTCAGTTCCAGAGCTCCTTTTGAGATTGTCTGAGGTCTCTGTTACAGCCAAGGTCTCTGTACAGCTGTATCACAGCTGTATCAATTCTTCTCTCTACCAAGTCCTTTCCTCTCCCTTTCACAAGTGTTTCTGAAAATACTAACAACCATTCTACCTGACGATATCTACTTCAGATTCTGTTTCCTCATAAAATCACCTGAGACACTCATCGGTATAAAAAACAGCCACTTCTCCTTGGACAAATCCATCCTGAGCAGTAGCCACTTGTCATGATACATATTTCAAATGGACACAAAGCACAGTCTTACAACTGCCTATCCAGGAAACACAATAGAAACCCAGCTACAGAGGTTATGAAAACCAGTCACATTAAGCCACGTAGACTACTGCACACCCAATTCCCAAAGCCAAAAGTCGTTTGTGCTGGCTCCACCAAAAGTTCTTTTGCACATTATTTTATTCTGTTTCTACAATATTTTACTTTCCATCATTGTCTTCTATTTCTCAAGGTTCATATTCCAGGTAGCCTTTGTTAATTCTCTCCTGAGGTGAACGTATTCTCCAATTCTAAAAGATATCCATCTTTCACCAAAAATAGTGAAAATGTATACTAAAACTTTACACCAACGTTTATTACAGCATATAGCTCTTCCTCAGTTTTCATTTCAAGTTACAGCTCTTTTTAGATTCAATGTAGATGAAGTTTCCTTTCGTACTTTGGATTTACTTCAGTCAGGTAAGTTATATCAAACTACCATTTCCCCAAAAGTTCACACTGATCTCTAATACATTTCTTTTAACAAAAATCTTAGATGCATTTTCTCTGTTGTTTGAGAAAATATTCAAATTTAAAAAATGAACTATATACAGACAACTTAAGTGTTACTGTTGAGAATCAGATTTTTCCTTAGCAAAAAAATGCCCCACAGGATTTCTAAGGAGAGATAATTCAACCATGTATGGATTATAATAAATATAATGCTATTTATTACATGGATTTGAACTCCTGGCTTTTTGGTTACTAGCTGAGATCTTAACCACTATGCCACCAGGGCTCCTCATAGATAATTACCATAAAAAAAATAAGGAGCTACTAATAAACATTTTGTAAATAAACCTATTATCATTTCCTTTTGTTTTTTGTTAAATAAAAAAATGAAAGTGTACATATTCTGTGCTTACAATACTGGGTCAAAAGAGGAGGAGTACACAAGTTGTGTTGAAGTCCCATTAACGTTAATCTTCTTACTAATGTGTATTGTCACCAATTTCACCCTACCAAATTTCTAACAATTATCTAATCTAAACCCTCGCTCCTTGCCTTCCCACCCTCCCACCTTCCCCACCCTTATAGCCATCAAAGAGTCTTTTCTATTATGTATGAGTATGCTTTTAAGTTTTTATTGTAGGGGTCTCATATAACAATTGTCCTTCTGTCGCTGACTAGTTTCACTCAACATAATGTCCTCCAGTTGAGACCAAATTGAGAGATGTTTCCTGCTATCATCGTTGTTCTTTATCAGTGTATAGTACTCCGTTGAGTATATATACCAAAGTTTACCCACCCATTCTTCTGTTGTTGGGCATCTGGGTTGATTCCAACTTTTTGCTATCGTGGACTGTGCTGCAATGAACATTCATGTGCATGTAGCAGTTGGCTTGAATGGCCTTGATTTTGTAGGATATATTCCGAGCAGAGGAATTACTGGGTCAAATGGTATATCTATATCCATTATTTTAAGGTAATGCCAAATTGCTTTCCAAAGAGGTTGCACCATTCTGCAATCCCACCAACAGTGAAGGAGAGTTCCAATCTCTTCACAGCCTCTCCAACATTTATTGTTTTGCATTTTTTGGATCATGGCCAATCTTGTTGGGGTGAGGTGGTATCTCATTGTCATTTTGATTTGAATTTCTTTAATAATTAATGATCATGAACATGTCTGCATGTGTTTTTTGGCTGCCTGATCTCCTCTTTAGAGAAGTGTCTGTCCATCTCCTTTGCCCATCGCTTAATTGAATGATTTGTCTTTTTCTTGTTGATATTTTGTAGACCCTTATAGATTATGGAGATCAGGTGTTGGTCTGACGTAGAGTTGCCAAATATTTTTTCCCATTCTGTAGGTGGTCTTTTAATTCTTTTGATGAAGTCTTTGGATGAGCAGAAGTGTTTGACTCTTATTAATTCCCATTTATCTATTTTCTCTTCTGATGAATTTGTTTTGTTTCTTAGATTTTGAAGTCTGTCTATATTGCGTATTAAAACATCCATTGTTGACCCTATCTTATCTTGGATGAGCTTTATCAATTTATCAATTTATCATTTCCTTTATATTTAGCTAACATCTTGGATTACTTAGAGTTAAGTGACAGAAAATCAAAAATACATACGCCTTTAAAGACATGTAATTGGGTTTCTTTCTCTTGTAAAATAACTGAAAGTAGGCAGTGCAGGACTGTTGTAACATTTTGCATCATCAAGAATTCAGTTCCCAGTTTCAGGCTTATTTGGGGTTTTTTTGGTTTTCACTTTTACTATGTTTGGTTTGATTTGGTTTTGGTTGTTATTATACTTCATCCTTATTCCAAAAGTCCTCTCATACACTGAGATCCTTATCATAGGTCCATTCCTCGAGCCTGTATTTTAGCCAACACTACAAAGGAAAAGAAGACATGTGTACACCCAGCTGCCACTGTTTCAGATCACTTTCCAGAAGTTACACACACCATTGGTCTGATCATAGTCATGCGAATAAAACTAGCTGAAACTGTGGCTAGGAAATGAAGTTTCTATCCCACATAGGCTGAGTTTTCTGGAGGAGCAAAACCAGTGAAACATGTTTGTGTGTATGTGTGTCTCTGTGTCTGGGTCTGCATCTGGGTCCAGGTCTGGGTCTGGGTCTGGGGATGTGTGTGTGTATAAACCCCCTACCATTCAGTCAGTTCAGACTCTTAAAAACTTTATAGGACAGAGTAGAACTGCTCCCACAGAGCTTCTAAGGAGTTCCTGGTGGATTTTAACCACTACTCCACCAGGGATACACAAAGTCTGCTAATTAAGTCCCCGAACTTAATTGTTCTAAGCACTACATACCTCACTGCTGAATATCACTGTGGTCATCTACAAAGTACCCCACTTGGAAAGCTGTGCGCTGATACCAGCGCCTAGTCCACCCTTCAAAACAGCTTTGGAACTCTTTCTGCAATGGCCATTGTGCACGGTGGCATGATGGTACAATCTTGAACTTAATGGTATACTTGTCTGTGAGGGAGTTTTTAGCCAGTAAACAAATAACTGTATTGGAATACCCTCTCTACTCACCTGACCTGCCCCTTGAAGCCTTTTTTCTGTGCTTGAAGAAAAGGAAATATTGAAAGAAAGACATTTTGATGACAGGATACCAGCAGTAATATGATGACAGCTCTGACGACCATTCCAGAAAAAGAGTTCCAGAATTGCTTTGCAGGGTGTACTAGACACTGGCATCGGTGCATAGCCTCCCAAGGGGAGTACTTCTTTGATGATCGTAGTGATATTCAGCAATGATGTATGTTGTGTGTACCACAATTAAGTTCACAGACCTAGTTGTCATACCTCATTTTTATGAGGCAGGTCACACTTCAAAGAAAACTTCCCTTACATGAATTTGGTAACATGGAAATATCTTAAAGTCAGTCCAGAGTCACTGATAATTCTCCCTTACTAGGGTTAACAGCAAAATGTCATCAATGTAATGGAGCAGCATGAGGTTTTGTGGAAGGGAAAGGCAACCAAGGTTTCTGGAGACTAAAGTATGCCATAAGAACAAAAAAAAATTGTCATTGAAAAGAAATGATGGTGACACTGTAAGGCAAAGTAGAACTGCCCCACTGGGTTTCCAAGAGCCAAACTGTTGACCTCTTTACCAATATGCTACCAGGGTTTCAAATGACATAAACCAGAAAATAAACAAATAAAACCCAATGCCAGCAAGTTGATTCTGACTCATAGTGACCCTATAGGACAGAGTAGAACTGCCCCATAGGGTTTCCAATGAGCAGTGGCTGGATTCAAACTGTCAACTTTGTGCTTAGCAGCTGTAACTCTTAACCACCAAGTTTTCCAAATTATGTCGTAAGATATGAACAGAGAATCTATAAACCCCTTAGGATAATGCAGTGGAACTGTATTGCTAGCCTTGCCAGAGGAAGACAAACTTTCTCATGATCTTTTCAAATCAAAACCAAGATAAAAGGCATTGGCCAGACTAGTAGCTGCATTCCAAGTACCAGATGTGTTAATTTAACTGCCGACATTTCATTTAGCTTTGCATTAAGATGTAAATAGTTAAATATAAATATATAAATAGTTAAATTAATATAGTAATTATATATTAATATATAAGTAGTTAAAATGTATTAATTTGTTTAGTCTGTGAGACTTCATCTGAAACAGCTTGCAATTTAAATCACCACTTGGTTAAAACACAACAATTCACTATAATTCTTCAAGATCCATTTGGTTCTTACATTGGCTAAAGTGTTGAGTTGAATAGGGATGTTGTGGGAATCACAACCCCTGCATCCTTCAAATCATTGATGACAGCAGTAATCTCTATAATCCCTCCAGGAATGAAGTATTTCTTTTGATTTGCTACTTCCTCAGTAGTGGCAGTTCCAATGGCTTCCACTTGGCCTTTTCAACCATAGTAGTCCTTACTACAAGTGTCAGGGATCCAGTGTGAAACTTCTGTCAGTTAATAAGTATATCCATACCAATTACGCATGAAGAAAATCACTGCAGGATGGTTTTGGGGACCCACCGGCCTACCTGCAAGACAGACCTGAGCTAAAACTTTTAATAACTTGATTTCTATACATTGCCACCTCTTTGGCTGGTAGGCCACAGTGATGTTTTTGGTCTTCTGGGTGGATGTATGGGTCCAATCTGATAAATCCACTCTAACATGACAATTTCCCTAAAATGTGTAGTACTTTCTTCTACAGCATACCCAGGCAGTTCTGGCATTTCAGCTTGACTTACCGCAGGTCACTATTTAATCCATGATTACCAGTGAACCCACAAAATAAACTATTACATCCTTTCCTGACCTCTCAGTTTGAAACACTGAATGAGTAACCTGTACTTAGCTGGACCATGCCAATGAACTCAAATTAATCCAACTTTGTATTCCTTGTAACAACATCTTTCACCATCAGTAGTCATGCCTACACATATTCCCCAAGTTTCTGTTTGTGTATATAAGAAAATCAAGCAATTCTTTTGGAAGGTAACGTATCTCATTATGGGTAACATTTTTTACTTCATCCCTTCAGGCTCACTGGAACTTAATTCTAGTTATAGCACTACAAGCAAAAATGGGTGGGAGAGTCTCGGGAACATTTAGCAATGTCTTGTAAATTATGTACCTCAGGCAATTCCCCTGACAATGCCCCAGGCACCATCACAGATGATGGCTCAAAATCTCTTTAAACACAGCTGGACTAATCTCACCAGATGCATGTTGAAGAGATTATGGTTCTACTAGTGAAAGTGGTTTAGCAGACAAGTGACAAGAGACAGAGCACCCGGTAATCACAGAAACATACATTCCCACTCCTCACTCTTCTGGTAAACTGAAGAAAGATTCCCCTAATCTGGGTAGCCCACATCACTAGGGCCCACAATACAAGACTCCCCAGGCAATTTGACTCCCTTATGTAACACAATGCTTTTTTCCACTCTCTTCCCTTTTTCCCTCTCTCTCATCTACTTCCCCAGCAGCCTGCCAGTCCCTGCCATGCTCCTGCAGCTACAGAGTTGTGGGGCCACTGCCACCCTAGGTGCACCATCCCATTACTTGCCAAATTCTGCCAAGTCTTTGTTTTTTTCTCATTCTTTTTTTCTTTCTCTTCCTTATTTTCTTTTCCCCTCTCACCTAGCCACATATGTTACACCCTCCCCCTTCCCACTGACTTCCATAACTGTCCCAGTCCCCCTCACCAACCACCACTGTACCACAAATATGTTTCTTTTTGTTTTTTCTTTATCATTTATTCTCTTTCTTCCTTTTATTTACCCACTCACAACCTAGACCATCTACACCATATTGCTCACTTTTCTGTTGGCTTCATGATGCCACCAAATCTAGAGTCACCAGCCTGCCACTGCCACAAGTCTGCCCCATATGACACACAGGTTGCTACCATGCTACCATTTTTTTTCTTTTCTCTCTTTCTTCCTTTTCTTTCTCTCGTACCAAGCATCATGTGTCACTTTCCCACTTCCTGCCAGTTCTCACCTTGCTGCTTTGTTAGAGAGCCACTGGAGCACCAACACAACACTGCCTTGGGTCTGGCCCACCCTCGTTCTCTGGCCCCTATTACACTACCTTTTCCCTTTCTTTTCCCTTTCCTCTCCACTTAGCCCCGTATGTCACCATCAGCCTCTGGCAGCCACATCACTACCACTTGCCATTCCTCACTATGTTACCATCTTTACCCTTTTTATTTTTTCTCTTTCCTTTTTTTCTTTCTCCATCTCACCTACCTCTACTTGCCACCTTCCCCAAACAGAAAACCTCCCATAAACACCATAAGAAAGGAAATGATAAAGATTAACCTGAAGTAACCAGAACAAACAAAAAAATAGAATCAACAAAACCAAAATGTAGTTCTTTGAAAAGATGAACAAAATCAACAAATCATTAACCAAACTGATGAAAACAAAACAGTAAGAAAATAACCCAAATACTAAATGAGATGGGGAACATTACAATAGACCCAACTGAAATAAATGGAATCATAACAGCGTACTATGAAAAACTGTACTTTGACAACCTTGGCAACACAGAGAAAATGGACAGGTTGCTGAAAACACTACTCACCAAAATTAATACACGCTGAGACAGAAAATGTGAGCAGATCAGTAACAAGTGATTGAACAGGTGAGTTTTAAAAAAGAAGAAAGAAAATTTTGAGCAACAATGAAAAGAAAGCTCTGGCCCAAACAGCTTCACTGGAGAATGTTATCATATGTTCAGTGAAGAACTTGTACCAGTACTACTCACATTATTTCAACACAGGTGGAGAGGCTTATCGATATGAATGCCATCTTTGTCAACCAGGAGACTGAGACTGGGACTGCTATGCCTGAGAACCTGGCTGGGCCTCATCACCATATTGAGCAGCAGAACCTAAGGGCACTGCAGCTCTCTCAGAAGAGAGGCTGCACTTAAGAGAGTCATATCTACAGAACCCAGCAGGAGCTGGTGGCCAAAAGCCACAGTGCACTTCCTCTCTTCTATTCTCTGAGCTGTGCCATAGATTCTGCTGGCACAACCATTTAAAGAAGCAGTCCACAGGCAGGATGCCATGTTAGTCAGCTAGGAGGTGGAGTCTGTCATGCCTGAAGGCCTGGCAGGGCACAGGTACTATGCTGAGAAGTAGAGCCTGGCTGGACAGTGACTCTTGCAGTAGACAAGCTGTTTTTAAGACGATTGCATCTAGAGAACACAGCAGTGGCTCGCAGCTTAGTGAGGCAGCATCCTTCTCCCCTCCCTTCTCTGAATCATGTCATAGCATCTCCTGGCATGGCTCTGGAGAGACTCCACAAGTGGGTCATCATCTTTGTCAGCTTCGAGATGGAGTCTGCCAAGCCTGGCTGGGACCAGTTACATGCTGAGAAGCAGCCCCTGGCTAAACAGCATCTCTCTCAATAGAGAAGATGTTTTTAAGACATCCACATATAGAGAATGCAGTGGTAGCTGGTGGCCAAGTGTGGCAGCATCTGTCCCCCTTCCTTCCCTCAGCTATGCCGTAACATTTGCTAGTGCGACTCCAGAGAGTCTGCATAAGTAGATCATCATTGTTGTTAACCATGGGTTAGGGCCTGCCACCTCTGAGGGCCCAGCTGGGCTCAACTCCCAACTGAGCAGCAACAACTGACTGGACAGTGTCTCTCTACACAGAGAAGCTGTACCTAAGACAACCACATCTAGAGAATGCAGCAGTTGCTGGTAGCCAAATGGAGTAGTATACTTGCCTCCTCCCTTCTATGGCTATGCCATTGCATCTGCTGGTGTGACACCAAAAAAGCTGAACAGTTTTCTAATGGCTTGAAGACAGCAATCAACAACTAAACATTTAATGAAACAAACCACCCTGGCTCCAGAAATCTCCCAAAATAAAGAGTCAAAATACTTCCCAGAGGCGGGGCCAAGATGACAACTAAATACAAATCTCCTCAATTTCCTCTGAGAATTAGGGCCTGAAATTATAACTGAATGGAGCAGTGTGGACATCTGGGAAGCCCTAGATCCTGGTATAGTATTGTCGTGTTTTACTAGGCACCAGTAATGGACTATATTACACCTCTCAAAAATGAGCTAGCAGCCACTGACATCCGCTTCTGCTGACTCACCATATTGGATAACTGCAGGTACTAACTCTTTCTTTGTTACCTAGGAGGTAGGGACTGGAAATGAGCCAACAAATACACCCAAATTTGACACTTAAGTAAACAGTGTATAGCACAACAGAGAGACAGTCTGAGGGATGGCCACATATTGACAGCCTGGCTGCTGACTGAGAGCACCATGGTCTCTCCATCCCCTCTTTTCTGAGCTGTGCCACAGACTTCTTTTTCATGGCAGGAATGGCAGGTCAGCTGGGATGCCACCTTGGTTGCCTAGGAGGTGGAGTTACACAGCCAGGGGCCTTGGCTTTAGCTGATTCTCAAGAGGATCAGCAGCTCATCTGGCAAGTGCTTCTCCAGTAGAAAAGTGGCATTTGAGACAATTCAAGTCTAGATACATGGGTGCGTCCTTGCAGAGGGCAGCTGGAAGGCTGTAACATTTCCTTACATTGCATCACATCATAGCATCTGGGGACAGCCCATGAGGTATTTTTACGGTTAACTGGAAGGCAGAACATGCCACACCTGAGGGCCTGGGAGTTTTTAGCAGTAGTCAGACAGCTCCTTGCTTAGAAGTAAAATACTGTTGTAAATAAGACCTGGAGATCTGAATGTTAGTAGGCCTGGCAGCTTCCCCTCCACCCTTCACTGACTATATCATAAGGTCAGCTGACAGCCCCCCATGACTCCATAACAAGGGCATCATCTTTGCCAGCCAAGAAGCAGAGTCTGCCACGGCAGAAACTCCACTTGGGGCCAGTCACTAGAGTATGTAGAGATGGCTGGTGACCAACCCCCACTTAGAAGCATGCCTCGGGTTCTATTGAGATAACACCAGAGAAATCAAAGAGCATCTAGAAGGCACATGGACAACAGACCATAGCTAACCATTTAAAGAAGCAGTCCACCATGGCTCCAGAAAACTCCCAAAATAAAGAATCAGAAAACTTTCCAGATGAAGAAGCTTTCTGAAACTATGAGAGGTCAAGTACAAAAGAATTATATACAGAGTGCTTCTAGAGATTTAAAAAAAAATGCAGCAGAACAAAATGAAAAATTAAGTAAGCTATTCAAACTGATAGAACATCAATGATCTGAAATCCAGCAGATCAACAATGAAATTAAAGAATTAGACAATTCAATCCAAAGTCAAAAGAGTAGAATTGAGAAAATGGAAGGTAGACTTAGTGACCTTGAGGACAGAGCAAGTGACACCAGCATTTCTGGGGAAAAATTAGAAAAGAAATAAGAAAACTGAAGAAGCATTAAGAAACATGCAGGACTCAGTTAAGAGGAATAGTTTATGTACAGCTGGAGTTCCTGAAGAGGGAGGGATAGACAAAAATATGGAAAGTGTTGTTATAGAGTTGCTGACAGAAAACTTCCCTGAAATTATGAAAAAAGAGAACATAAATATCCAAGATGTGTACCGAATGTCACAAAAACTAGACCCAAAAGAAAGACACCAAGACATAATAAAATCAAGCTTAATAAAATGAAGCATGAACAGATTCTCTTAAATGCAGTGAGGCTCAAAGCAAAACTAACATTCAGAGGGAAGCCGTGTAGGCTTTCACCTGGCTTCTCAGCTATAATGATGTTGGCAAGAAAGCAGTGGGATGACACATTCAAAGCCCTGAAGGGGAAAAACCTCCAACCAAGAATTATATATCCTGCAAACCTGTCTCTCAACTGTGTTGGTGAAATAAAGACATATGCTGGTAAACAGAAGCTTAGAAACTATGTGAAAAAAAAAAAAGCCAAAACTACAAGAAATACTGACAGAAGCTCTTTGCTCAGAAAAACAAAAAACATTAAGTATACTTAAGGAAGCAATGCAGGACACAATATCCAGAATCCTACTCCCTTATGTAAGTCAATAAGCCAAATCCAAACTACGTTATTAAAAGAAGGGAACTAGTGATCATAACACAAAATCTATGACAAGACCACACTAAAAAGACAGATATAGTAGGCATAACCCTTTCAGGTGGAGAGGAAATTAAAAGGATATGCAGAAGTTAAAGTCTGGTTTACACTTAGAATAGTAAGAGGGATCTTAGGGTTATCCTCAAAGCAAACTAACAACATGACATACTAATATAAGAAGCACAATATAGGAGTCTCAACAAACACAAAACCAACACTGAAAAAGATGATAAATCAGCCCACAAAGAAGAATGACCCAGAACAGAATATTAAGAAAAACAGCTAAAACATCAACAACACAAAAATACACACATGATAATGACACCACTAACCACATAACTGTCAATAATTACACTAAATGTAAATGCACTGAACACTCCCAGAGAGACAACGAGTGACATCATGGATCAAAAGACATGATCCGTTTATGTGTTGATTACAGGAAACACACCTAAGACTCAAATATATGAACAACCTGAAAGTTGAAGGATGGAAAAATAAATACCAAGCCAACAATGTACGAAGAAGAGCAGGAATGGCAATACTAATCTCAGATACAAGAGATTTTCATGTAAGATCTTCCATCATGGACACGATGGTCACTATTTATTCCTGAAAGTTTCAATACATAAGCAGGACATAATAGAATTAAATACTTACTCACCCACTACCAGAGCATCTAAATAAATTGAACAAACACTGACAACATTGAAAAATGAGAAAGATCAGTCCACAATAATAGTTGGAGACTTCAACACTCCATTTTCAATGATAGATCATCCAGAAAAAAGCTCAGTAAATATACAGAAGATCTTAATGCAACAATCAAACAAGTAGAATGTATTAACATATACAGTACTTTTCATCAATCCACATACACATACACCTTGTTCTCCAATGCACATTGAACATTTTCCAGAATAAACCATGTGTTAGGACATAAAGCAAGTCTCAACAAAATCCAAACCACTGAACTATTGCAAAGCATCTTCATGGACCATAAAGCTGTAAACATTGAAACCAATAGCAAAAAAATCATAGGTAGAAATTGGAACTCATGGAAACTGAACAACACCTTGATCCAAACACCATGGGTTATAAAAGAAATCAAGGATGAAATAAAGAAAATTATGTAATCAAATGAGAATGAAAACATATCCTACCAAAATCTATGGGATACTACAAAAGGAAAACAGAAGAGGAAACAAATAATCCAAACAAGAAATGAGAAGGGAGATGTCACAACAGACCCAACTGAAGTCAAAAATATTGTAACAGAAAACTATGGAAGACTGTACTCTAAGAGATTTGAAAACCTAGAGGAAATGGACAAATTCCTAGATTCATATCACCTACCAAAATTATCACAAGGAGAAGTAGAACAACTTAATAAACCTATCACAAAGGAAGAGATTGAAAAAGTCATCAAAAAAATACCAACCTAAAAACATCCTGGCCCAGAGGGCTTCATCACAGAATTTTAATAAACTTTTAGAGAAGAGTTAATTCCAATACTACTGAGGCTATTTCACACCATTGAAAGAGATGAAATACTCTCACATTCATTCTATGAAACATAACCCTGATATGAAAGCCAGAAAAAGATCCACCCAAAAAAGAAAATTACAGACCAATATCACTCATGAACCTAGACGGAAAAATCTTCACCAAGATCCTAGCCAATAGAATTCAAGAGCATATCATAAATAAATAAATAAAATTGACCATGACCAAAGTGAATTCATTCCACGGATGTAAAGCTGGTTCAACATCAGAAATCAATTACTGTGGTCAACCACATAAATAGCACAAAAGATAAGAATCACCTGATTTTCTCAATTGATACAGAAAAGGAATTTGCCAAAGTCCAAAATCCATTCCTGCTAAAAGCTCTCAACAAAACCGAGGGGAAACTGTTCAATGCAATAAAGAGTATCTGTACAAAGCCAACTGCCTACATCATCCTGAATGGTGAGACTGAAAGAGTTCCCCTTGAGAAATGGAACTAGACAAGGATGCCCACTCTCAGCACTTCTATTCAACATTGTAGTAGAAGTTCTAGCCAAGTAATTAGACAAGACAAAGAAATAAAGGGCATCTGTATCTGCAAAGAGGAAGTAAAGATCTCCCTATTCACAGGTGATATGACTGAGAATCCTAAAGAATCCATAAGTAAACTACTGGAAATAATACAGTTAAGCAATGTGTCAGAATAAGAGATAAACATAAGTAAATCAACAGGATTCCTTTATACCAACAAACAGTTCATCGAAGAAGAAATCAGCAAATCAATACCATTTACTATAGCCCCCAGGAAGATAAACTACCTAGGAATAAATCTAACTAGAGACATAAGAGACCTATACAGAAAGAAATACATGAACTTACTGCAAGAAACTAAGAGAAACTTACATAAATGGAGAAAACTACCCTGCTCATGGATAGGAAGACTTAACATTGTGAAAATGTCTATTTTACCTAAAGTGATATACATATACAATGCAATCCCAATACAAATTCTAGTGTCATTTTTTAATGAGGTAGAGAAACAAATCAGCAACTTTGTTTGGATAAGTAAGAAACCCTGGATTTTAAAGCACTACTGAAGAAGAGGAAAGTAGTTGCAGGCCTGACCCTACCTGACCTTAGAACTTGTTACACTACCATGGTACTCAAAACAGCCTGGCACTGCTACAACAAGAAGTATATAGACCAATGGAACAGAGTTGAGACCTCAGAGATGCCACCATCCACTTACCAACAGCTGATACTTGACAAAGGCCCTAAGATTGTAAAATGGAGTGAAAACAGTCTCTTTAATAAACAATGTTGGCAAAATTGGGTATCCATCTGTAAAAAAACTGAAAAAAGACCCGTATCTTACACTTTACACAAAAACTAACTTAAAGTGGATCAAAGACCTAAACATCAATCCAAAAATAATACGATCATGCATGAAAAAATAGGATCAATTATGGAAGTTCTAATATACAGCTTAGATAGATATCAAAATCTGACAGCGCTATCAACAGTAGAGAAAATAGATGAATGGGATATACTAAGGATCAAACACTTTAGCTCATCCAAAGTCCTTATCAAAAGAATTACAAGACCACCTACGGAATGGAAGAACATATTTGGCAATTACACATCAAATCGTCATCAGATCTCCATAATCTACAAAGTACTGCAAAATAAGTAAAAGATATATAACCCAATTAAACAATCAGAAAAGGATATGCGCAGATACTTCACTAAACAGGACATCCAGGCAGTCAAGACACATGAGTAAATGCTCACAATCATTAACTATTGTAGAAATCCAAATCAATACTACAACGAGATACCATTTCACCCCAACAAGGTTGGCCATGATCCAAAAAAAACAGAAAACAAATTCTGGAGAGGCTATGGAGAGATTAGAACTCTCCTACACTGCTGGTGGGATTGCAACATGGTACAACCTCTTTGGAAACAATCTGGGACTTCCTTAAAAAGCTGGAAATAGATATACCATTTGATCCAGTAATCCTACTGCTTGGAATGTATCCTACAGAAACAAAGGCTGTCACATGAACAGACACATGCACATGAATGTTTATTGCAACACAATCCACAGTAGCAAAAAGATGGAATCATCCTAGATGTCCATCAACAGATGAGTGGATTAACAGTATAGTACATAATACTCAATGGAACATTATGCTATGATTTAAAAAAAAAAAAAAACGATGATTTTAGGAAACATAAGCTGTTTTCACTTGGAAGACATTATGCTGAGTGACTTCAGTCAGCAGCAAAAAGACATATATTGTATGAGACCCCTGCAATAAGGAATTAAAAATGGACTTATGTACAGAAGAAAAGACTCTTTGATGGCTACACAGAATGTAAATGGATTAAATGCTCCAATAAAGAAACAGAGAGTAATAGGTTGGATCAAAAACCATGATCTGTCTATATGCTGAATTACAAGAAACACCTTACCCTCAAAGATACAAATAAAGTGAAAATCAAAGAATGCAAAAACATGTATCAAGCTAAAAACATACAAGGAATAGCAGGAGCAACAATATTAATCTCATATAAAGTGCATTTTAAAATAAAATCTACCATCACAAAAAAGGATGGTTACTATTTATTGCATGAAGGTTCAATGCATAAGGAGGACATAACAATATTAGATATTTATGCACCCAACAGCAGAACATCTAAATACATCAAACAAATGCTCACAACACTGAAAAATGAGATAGATCACTCCACAATAGTAATAGGAGAGTTCAACACTCCACTTTCAGTAATGGAGAGATCATCTAGAAAAAAGCTCAGTAAAGATAAAGACCTTACTGTGACAATCAACCAACTCAACCTCATAAGCATATACAGAACTTTTTACCCAATAACAGATAAGTACACATTTTTCAGTGCACTTGTAACATTCTCCAGAATAGATCACATATTAGGCCATAAAGTAAGTATGAACAAAATCCAAACCACTAAATAATTATAAAGCATCTCTCAGACCATAAGGCCATAGAGGTTGAAATTAGTAGCAGAAAACACAAGGGTAGAAATTTGAACTCGTGGAAATTGGACAACACCATGCTCAAAAATTCACGGGTCTTAGAAGAAATCGAAGATGGAATAAAGAAATTAGTGGAATCAAATGAGAGTAAAAACACATCCTACCAAAACCTATGGGATACAGAAAAAGTACAGCCCAGTTGCCAAATTATTTCTGTAAAAGCACATATCCAGAATGAAGAAAGGACCCAAACCAAAGAAGTAACCTTACAACTTGAGCAAGTAGAAAGAGAACAACAAAAGAACCCTTGTACACCAGAAGTAAAGAGAATAAAAATTAGAGCAGAACTAAAGGAATTAGAGAATAAAAAAAACAATTGAAAGAATTAGCAAAACCAAAAGACGTTTTTTTAAAAAGATCAAGAAAAGTGTTAAACCATTGGATAAATTCACAGCAGAAAAAGAGGAGAGGAAACAAATAACCCGAATAAGAAATGAAACAGGAGATGTCACAACAGACTCAACCAAAATTAAAAATATCATAACACAATACTACAAAAACAGTGCGCTCTAACAGATTTGAAATCTAGATGAAATGGAAGAATTTCTAGGTATACATCACATATCAAAATTTTCACAGAGAGAAGTAGAACAACTTAATAAACCCATCACAATACATTGAAAAATTAATTTAAAAAACTACCACCTAAAAAAAATCTTGGCCCAGACAGCTTCATTGGAGAATTCTACCAAACTTTTAGAGAGGAGCTAATTCCAATACTAATGAAGTTATTTCACAACATGGAAGAGGACAGAACATTCCCAAATTCATTCCATAAAGCCAGCATATGCCTGATAGCAGAGTGGGGTACAGATCCAACTAAAAATGAAAATTACAGACCAATATCACCCAGCAACCTAGATTCAAAACACTTCAACGAAATCCTAGCCAAAAGAATTCAACAGTGTATCAAAAAATAATTCATCATGACCAAGCAGAATTCATACCACAGATGCAGGTTCGGTTCAACACCAGAAACACAATTAATGCAATCAATCATGGGAATAATACAAAGGATATGAATCACTTGATTTTATCAATTGAAGCAGAAAATGCATTTGGCAAAGTCTAATACCCATCATGTTAAAAAATCTCAACAAAATAGGAACAGAAGAGAAATTCCTGAATGCAACAAGGAGTATCTATGCTAAGCCAACCGCTAACATCATCCTGAATGGAGCAAGGCTGAAAGAATTCCCCTAAAACAGCAACTAGACAAGGATGCCTGCTATTACTGCTTCCATTCAACATTGTGCTAGAGGGTCTGACCAGAGCAAACAGACAAAATAAAGAAATAAAAGGCATCCACATTGGTAAAGAAGAAGTAAAATATCCCTATTTGCAGATGATATGATTGTATACACAGAAAACCCTAAATAATCTGTATATAAACTATTGGAACTAATAGAAGAGTTCAGCAAATTATCAGGATGTAAGATAAACAAATAAATCAGTAGGATTCCTTTACAGCAACAAAGAGATCATTAAAGCAGAAGTCACCAAATCAATACCATTTACAATAGCCCCTTAACAATGCAAAGCGTCTAGGAATGAATCTACTCAGAGAAGCAAGAGATCATACAGAGAAAATTACTCAACCCTACTGCAAGAAACCAAAAGAGACTTACGTAAGTGGAGAAATCTACCTTGCTCATGGATAGGAAGACTTAATATTGTGAGTATATCTTTTATATCCAAACCAATCTACATATACAGTGCAATCCCAATACAAATTTCAATATCAATTTTTAATGAGATGGAGAAACAAATCAACAACTTTGTCTGGAAAGCAAAGAAACATGAGATAAGTAAGACACTACTGGAAAACAGGAATACAGTGCAAGGCCACACACTACAAGACTTTAGAACCTATTACACTGTCACAGTAGTCAAAACAGCCTGGTACTGGTATGGGACAGAACAGAGAATCTGGAAATAGCGTCATCTACATATGAACAGTTGATATTCAACAAAGGTCCAAAGGTTGTAAACTGGGTTAAAAACAGCCTCTTTAATATATGATCCTGGCAAAATTGGATATCCAGCTACAAAAAACTGAAACAAGACTCATATCTTACACCTTACACAAAACCTAATTCAAAATGGATCAAAGATGTAAATCTCAAACCTAAAATGATAAAGATTATCCAAGAAAAAAATAGGGATGACTATGGAAGTTCTAATACATGGTTTAGACAGACTACAAAAATCTCACCAACAGTGCAAACACAACAGAATAGATAATAGATAAACAGAAACTTTTAAAAATGAAACACTTGTGCTCATAAAAGACTTTATCAAAAGAGTTAAAACACTGTCTACAGAATTGGAAAAAATATTTGGCAACCACGTATCAGACTGATGTCTAATTTCCATCATCTACAAAGTACTGCAAAATATCAGCAAGAAAAAGACAAATAATCCAAGTAAACCATCAACAAAGGAGACGGACAGACACTTCACCCAAGAAGACAACCAGGCAGCCAAAAGACACATGTGGAAATGCTCACAATTACTAGCTATTAGAGAAATCCAAATCAAAACTACAATGAGATACTATGTCACTCCAACGGGGTTGGCAATAATAAAAGAAAAACAAAAACAAGTACTGGAGAGGATGTGGAGAGATTGGAACTCTCCTACACTGCTGGTGGGAATGCAAAATAGTACAACCTCTTTGGAAAGCAATTTGGCATTTTCTTTAAAAGCTAGAAATACCATGTGATCCAGCAATCCCACTGCTTGGAATATTTCCTACAGAAATATAGGCTGTCAAATGAACAAATACATACATATGAGTGTTTATTGCAGCACTGTCTACAATAGCAAAAATCAATCCAGATGCCCATAAACAGATGAATGGATAAACAAACAATGGCACATATACTCAATGGAACACTAAGCAATGACAAAAAAAACAATGGTGATTTCAGGAAGCATCTCATAACCTGGTTTCAACTAGAAGACATTATGCTGTGAAATCAGTCATTTGCAAAATGGTAAGTATTGTATGAGATCAGTATTATAAGGACTTTAAAAAGGACTTACGCACAGTAGAAAAAGCTCTTTGATGGCTGCGAGGGTGGGTAGTAAGGGAGAGAACTGTTCATAGATTAGATAGTCAATAGGAATTTTGTTGGGTGAAGGGAGTGACAGTGTGCAGTAGAAGGCAAATCAGCATAACTGGTCTATATCATAAAATAAACAACAAAACAACAACTCACTGACACTGAGTCAATCTGACTCATAGCAACCCTACAGATCAGAGTAGAACTGCATCACAGAGTTTCCAAGTAGAATCTGGTGGATTCGAATCACCAACCTTTTGGTTACCAGCCATGGCACTTAGCCATTATGCTGCTAGGGTTTTCTAAATTCAACACAAGGTTTCAAAGATTGAATAGCAGGGACAGGTGTCTGGGGACCATGTTTTCAGGGGACATAGAGGTCAACTGGCATAACTAGTCTTTTGCTAAGAGAGTATTCTGCACCCTACAATGGTGAGTGCGTCTGGGGTCTTAAAAGCCAGCAACCTGCCATCTGAGGAACTTCTATTGGGCCCAATCCATCTGTAAAGATCACGACCAAGAACATCAAAGACACGAGGAAAATGAGCCAAGGAAACAGAAGAATCCATATGATTGGGAGACTGCATCAGCTTGAGACCAGAAGAACCAGATGGTACCTAGCCATCTCCAAAAACAGGCTTGACAGGCAATACAGTGTACAGTCCTTTACTTAGCATGAGAAAAAGAGGTAAGAGATCAAGAATTCCACTAGTAGGCCAGAACTGACGGTCTGACAACCTGGAGGGTCCCCTGGTTGCCCCTAGACTTGCTGCTGGCGCAGACCTGAAAACAGTAGTGACGTCAATGCTTTAGACAAAGAATGGACTGGACTCAGTGACACAGAGTGAGCGTGTGGTGTGTGTACTGTATCATTTTATACATTTATATGAAGCTGTCCAACTAGATTCTTTCTAGAAGAGGAGAGGGTGGAGAGGAGGGGACAGGTGTTCATGAAGTGGCTACTAGAAGTAAAGAGTGAAAAGGCACAGGGTGTTCTCATAGGGTGAGATACAATTGCAGATAGGGGGACATGCAAAACTGAATTGAATTATATACTTTCACTCAGTCACAATGAAAAAAAATTTCAGCATATCAAAAAGGGAGGAATACTCCCAAATTCATTCTATGATACCAGCATAACCCTGATAGCAAACCAAAGACACCACAAGAGGAATACTACAGACCAATATCACTCATGAACACATACGCAAAATTTCTAGTCAATCACATTTAGCATCATTAAATAAATAAATTATATATAAATATGTCATTAAATATATAAATATATAATATACAAAATATATATCATTAAATATATATTACATATATTATTAAATAAATAAATTATATATATATATACACACACACACACCACAACAAAGTAGATTTCATACCAGGTATGCAAGCATGAGTCAACATTAGAATATCCATCCACATAATACACCACATAAACATAACAAAAGAAAAGAATCTTATGATCATCTCCATCAAAACAGAAAAGGATTTGATAAATTCCAACACCAATTGCTAATAAAAACTCTCAATAAAGCAGGAATAGAAAGGAAATTCCTTAACATAATAAATGGCATCCACACAAAGCAACAGGAACCTTGGTGACATGGTGATTAAGTGTTACGTCCGCAAACTAAAAGCTCAGCAATTCAAATCTGCCAGGTACTCCTTGAAAAATCTATGGGGCAAGACTTTGGACATGTCAGGAGGTATCAGTCCTCGGAAAAGGACATCAAGTTAGGTAGAGTAGAGGGTAAGTAAAGGAAGACCCTCAGTAAGATGGATTGACACAGTGGCTGCAAGAAAGGGCTAAAGCATAATAATTGTGGGCATGACACAGAACTGGGTGACATTTGCTCTGTTGTATATTGGGTCATTGTGAGTCAGAGCAAACTTGATAGCACCTAACAACAACAAACCTATAAATGAATAATTGCTTTTCTATACATTGATTTTTCAGTTACACTAATCAAAATGTGCAAAGACCTGGACATACAAAACCCAAAGACATTTCTCAAGTTGAAAGAACTGGAAGAAAAAAATTCAAGTATCAATTTGCAATACTGAAAGATTCTACGTGGGAAATATTAAATGATATAGTATGCAACAAAAGGAAATGGATAGAATACATAGTCATTGTACCAAAGAGAATAGATCAATGTTTAATGTCATTTCAAGAGGATGTATATGATCAAGAACCAGTGGTACTGAAGGAAGAGGTCTAGCCTGCACTGAAGATACTGGTGAAAAATAAGACTCTAGGAGTTAACAGAATAACAGTCCAGATGTTTCAACAGATGCAGCACTGGAAGAACTCACTCATCTATGCCAAGAAATTTGAAAGACATCTAGCTTGCCAATCAACTGGAAGAGATCCTATTTGTACCCATTCCAAACAAAAGTGATCCAACAGAATGCAGAAATTATCAAACAGTATCATTAACATTACATGCAAGTAAAATTTTGCTGAAGATCATCCAAAAGTGGTTGCAGCAATACGTCAACAGGGACTGCCAGAAATTCAAGCAAGATTCAGAAGAGGACATGGAAGAGGAGATATCATTGCTCATGTTAAATGGATCATGGCTGAAAGCAGAGAGTACCAGAAAGATGCTTGCCTATGTTTTGTTGACTATACAAAGGCATCCAACTACATGGATCATAATGAATTATGTGTTAGCATTTCGAAGAATGGGGATTCCAGAACACTTTGTTGTGTTCTTAAGCAACCTGCGTTTACATCAAGAGGGAGTTGTTGGGAAAGGACAAAGGGATACTGCATGGTTTAAAGTCAAGGCGATGTGCATCACGGTTGTATCTTCTCCCACACTTTTTCAGTCTGCACACTTGATGTCCTGGATTGAATTGAATCATCCCCAAAATGCGTGTAGCCTTTTGAGCAGGTCATGATTCACAGTACTGTGTGATGTTCCTATATGTTATAGATCCTGCCTCTATAATATTAATGAGAGAGGCTGAGTGGTGGTTGTGTTGATGAGGCAAGAATGAATCTGTAAGATTGCATTGTGCCTTGAGGCAATATTTTGGGAGATAAAGGAAAGGGTAGCAAGCAAAGATTTGAAGACCTCATACAACCCAAGAAGACATTCTGGGAGCAGAATGTTTCCTTTGGAAAGGACTCAAGGTCCCTGCACTTCAAAAGATCCCAGTCCAGGGAAAGTTTGACTACAAAGACCTTCTTCCAGAGAAGGTCTTTCAGTGGAGAAAGAATTGTCCTGGAGCTGATGCTCTCAATTTGTACTTTTAGTCTACTGGACTGTGACAGAATAAAATTCCTCTTTTTAAAGTCATCCTCTTGCAGTATCTCTACTATAGCAGCACTAGATGCCTAAGACACTTAAAAAACAATTAAAAAATTTAGACTATATGAAGAAGAATGCGGCATCAGGATTGGAACAAGACTCCTAAACAACCTGCATTATACAGATGACACAACTTTGCTTGCTGAAAATGAAGGGGACCTGAAGCACTTGCTGATGCAGTTCAAAGACTACAGCCTTCAGCATGAATTGCACCTTAACATAACGAAAACAGAAATCCTCACAACTGGAGCAGTATGCAACATCATGATAAAAGAGAAAAGACTGATGTTGTAAAGGATTTCGTTTTACTTAAATCTGCAATTAGCACCCACTGAAGCAAAAGTCAAGAGATTGAACGATGCATTGCATTGGGCAAATTCACTGTAAAAGGTCTCTTTAAAGTGTTCAAAAGCAAAGATTTCCCTTTAAGGACTAAGGTGTGCCTGAATCAAGCCATGGTGTTTTCCACTGCCTCATGTGCACATGAAACCTGGACAGTGAATAAATAAGGCTGAAGAATAATTGACACCTTTGCATTAATTATGGTGTTGGCAAAGAATATTGAATATATCATAAGCTGCCAGAAGAATGAACAAATCTGTACTGCAAAAAGTATAGCCAGAATGCTCATTAGAAGCAAAGGTGGTGAAACTTCATCTCACATACTTCAAACATGTTATCAGGAGGGACTAATCCATGGAGAAGGACATCACACTTGTTAAAATAGAAGGTTAGCAAAAATGACCAAGATCTTCAATGAGATGGATTGACACGGCCTTCAACATTGGGCTCAAACACAGCAATGATTGTGAGGATAGCACAGGACTGGGTAGTGTTTCATTCTGTTGTACACAGGATCACTATGAGTTGAAACTGACTCAGTTTCAACTATCAACAACAACCAGTGTGGACTTGTTGAAAACATTTCAGGTAACTGAAGTTGAAAATCATGTTTAATGTTTTCCGTTATATCTTTCATTCACTATACAGGTCCTTCTAACGTTGTTTTTTTCTAAAAAAAAAAACACAGTTGTTCATTTACAACCACTCTCAAATTAAATGTCTTAGACTAGAATCTCTAGAGGAGCAAAATCTGTGAAATATATATATGGGGGGGTGACAGAGAGAGAGAAATTTATTTCAAGGAAATGACTGATACCATTTTAAAGGCTGGAAAGCACAAAATTCATGGCTTCCATAGCTGGCTAGAGGTTTCTCCTGATTCAGGTGATTGTAGTTCTGAGAAACTCAAAATCACCAAGTCAGGTGGGAGGCTGCTGGCTCACAGACTTGCAGAATTAGATTGATTCCTAGATCTTCAGGGTAGATAGTAAGCTCATGTCTCAAGAACTGGAGAACAGAGGGTGATGAGTCAGATGCACGATAGAGCGTGGCCGAGATTTGCCAGAACTTCTATACATATTAGATATAGGCCACAACCCCAAAGAAACTCCTATTACATCAATCACAAAATGAAGTGTAATTTCATAATACAGAAAATAATGGCCTAACCAAGTTAACACAACAGTAACCACCACATGGGAGTTGACTTCTTATAGAGAAAGTGGAAAAGAGATTCTAAGTGACAAGCAACATTCTGACATATAACCCCAAGTCATCTATCTATGTGTTATGATTTGAATTCATCAAATCTGCTGCAAAACTTTGGTCAAGCGTTAAAAGGCAAAGGGGCACTTTAGCTTGTAACCAGTTTCGCTGGGATGGGTAACTTGGGAATAAGTTTATTCAAAAAGCAAAGATCTAGGAGTGGTTTTCTAAGGACACTTTTGGTTCATAATTGTTTTAAATATTTTCCTGTCTAAAATGATAACTGGTAACCTCTCTAATGTAGAATAGATTGTACATTGTGTATAAAGGGAATAAATGGTGTTTAAATTAACTAGTGTTTCTGTACTAGAAGAGTGTCAAAACTACTTCTCAAGAAGAATATGGATGTTCCCTATAGGAGCTGTCTGGAAGCATACTTGGGATTCAAGCAGCGGTCTTTGGATAGATCCCTGAAAAGTCATAAGAAATTTATGCTTACCACTTCTACTCACAGCTTAACTGGTTACTAAAGTTATTGTTCTGCATTTAACAGATAATGTAACATCACTATACACAACACGTATGGTACGTAATCTAAAAATCTTTCCACCTCAGTAATAATTAAAATTGTTACTGTTGTTTTCAAGTGGTGACAAGTCAGTTCCAACTCATAGTGGCCCTGTATACAATAAATGGAAACACTGCCCAATCCTGTCTCATCCTCACACTCATTGCTGTGCTTGACAAACTTGTAGCAGCCACAGTGTCATTCTGTCTCTTTGAGGGTCTTCCTCTTTTTCACTGATCCCTAACAAGCATGATGTCCTTCTTTATAGACTGGTAACATGTCCAAAATACGTGAGACAAAGTCTAGGCACTCTCACTTCGAAGGAGCACTCTGGCTGTACTTGTCCAAAACAGACCAGCTTGTTCTTCCAGCAGTCTGTAGTATGGTCTTTATTCCTTGTCAACACAGTAATTCAAAGCCATCGATTCTTCTTTCAGCTTCTTTATTCATTGTCCAGCTTTCACATTCATTTGAGGATTGGGTCAGGTGTAACTTAGTCCTCAAAATGACATCTTTGCTTCTTAGTACCTTATACCTCAGTACCTTATACCTTCTCTTTCAGAAAACTTAAAATTAGTTTGATATTAGCAACATTTATGGGAAACTTAAAGTCTATCCATTCCTAAACATAACCAAACCCAATGCCATTGAGTCAATTCTGACTCATAGTAATGCTATAAGACAGAGTAGAACTGCCCTATCCAGTTTCCAAGGAGTACCTGGTGGATTTGAACTGCTAAACTTTTGGTTAGCAGACATAGCACTTAATCACTAAAGAGAACATGAAAATCTACCCTTGAGATTTCCACAACATTAAAGATCACCACCCCTGAACCACATCTTGTGTCCTGTAGGTCCACTTTTTCCTCATTTTTTTTTACTTTAGACTAATAAAATCATCTCACCTTAAGAGACTTGATAACAAACAGGCTTATTAACCTTACAGAATTTACTGAAAAAACTTTCTGAGAACACTGTTCACTACTCCAAACAGTTGATAGACTAATGGGAAAGCTTTTCTTGTAGCCCAGGACTAGGAATTACTATGTTTCTGAACAACTTATTTGTCTGTATTTTCTCAACATTGAATATGCAATTGACCCTGTCCTTATCATGCTATAAGCAATCAAAAACCAAACTCACTGCTATAGGATATATTGTGACTCACAGCACCCCAAGATAACAGAGTAGCTCTGTTTCACCCTAGAGAACAGCATAGACTACTTCATAGTGTTTCCAAGGAGCACTTGATGGATTTGAACTGCCAATCTATTGATCAGCAGCCATAGAACTTAACCACTACACTACCAGGGTTTCCTAAATTGTGTGTCCCATATGAAGTCAGTGTATAGGATATCATGGCAGTTTCTTACAAAAACTATTTCATTCATTTTGTTACACTAGGGTTGTCATGAGTCAGATCCAACTCGATGGCACTTGGCTTGGCTTTGGCTGTTACACTTGCCATATACATATATATATATATATATATATATATATATATATATATATATACATTCCTATACTTTTTCTTACAGTAAAACCTGGGGAAGCAGGAAACTGTAAGGCATAAAAACCATCAGATGAGGAAAACTCCAAATATTTCCCACTAAAATAAGTGATAGAAAAGAGATAAGATTGTACCCTGCGAAAGGCAAATAGCCTGGTAGACTGAAAAACAAGGCAGTGCTGTCAAGTTTCAGCTCTGACAGATTTCACTGTACTATATTTTTAATATTACATGAGTGGTTTGTAAGAAATTTTAGACTACTATTTAAAATAACTAATGAGTTATTTTGAATTTAAGCACAAGTTTGTAAACTGCTTGATGATTTGGGGGCATTAAGATCTCAAATTTTTGAGGCTAGGCTAACATGGCAGACTGAGCAGCTCCATCCTCCAATCGCTCAAATGACAAAGGCACACAGAAACAACTTTTAAGCAAATTTATATGGATACTCTTGGAGCCTGATCACCAGAAAGAAGCTGGGGCATGAGCCAGCCAGCAGAGAGGGGAGGGTGGGAGCAGATGGGCCTAATTGCCACTCCCTTGTGCCAGAAACAGAAACAAAGCTAGTGCCCCTGAATATAGCCATCAGAGATCCTAGCCATGTCAGGAAAGCATTTTTTTTTTCCCTGCAGAGACAATGAGCCTTAGAAAGACACATGCCAACAGAATTGCAGCTTTCTCCCGTTTGAATGCCAATATATATATTCAGGTGGTCACATGTGAAGCAGAACTTTTTTCTTTGGGGGCACAAAATGTCTTTCTCTCCTTCTCTCTCTCTCTCCTTCTCTCTCTATCAGGAACCCTCCTCATTTTCTTTCTGTGTTGTGTCGAGCCCCTGCAGGCACATGGTACCTGATGTGGCAGTCAGCTACTAACAAAGAAACTTTGGGTCAAAGAAGGCAGCTTTGCTATGCTCAGATCTGCAAAATACTAACCTTTCTGGGCATCGGTGAGCACTTTGCCTTCCACAGTCTGAGCAGCTGGCAACCTGAGTCTTCACTTAGTATCATTCCCCCACGGACAATGTACACTTGGGGTGCATCTAACTGTATGCCCAGGCTGAACAACACAAGAAAGGTAAACTAGCATGTGTAAAATATGGGGCCCATGTCTAGCTACAGGACTAAGCACCTGATGATAGGGTTTCAAAACCTCTGTGGCTCAAATCAAAACAACAACACACACAACTACTCTACCTTAACACTTAAGAAACCTAATGTATTTATAGCCATACATACTCAGCTCAAAACTCAATAATTGAAATTAAAAGAATTTTCTATTGGCTCAGAGGCAAAAATCTAATTCAAGACATCTTATTCAAGAAGCTGAACACCATGGCCTCAGAAAACTGCTAAAACAAAGGGTTAAAAACTTTCCAGATGAAGAGGAATTCCTACGACTATCAGAGGTAGAATATTGAAGAGTTATATTCTGAGCTCTTGTATACTAGGAAGGAAATTAGACAAATTGCAGCAGAACACACCAAAAAATTAAACAGGCTACAAGAAATGATTGAGCAACAAAGATCTGAAATTCAGCAGGTTAACAATAAAATTACCAATTTAGAAAACTCAGTAGAAAGCCGAAGGAGTAGAATCAAGGCAATAGAATCTAGAATGAAGATACGGCACCTGACACTAGCATACCGGAGGGAAAAAAAAATCAAATCAAATATTTTCTAAAAGTGAAGATTCATTGAGAGTTGTGTGTGGTTCCGTTAAATGGAATAATTTATGACTGGTTGGAGGTCCAGAATACTGTGGGAAGTCAGAAAATACAGAGAGAATTTTGAAGGTATGTTGACATGAAATTTCCCTGATACTACGAGAGATGAGAAAATCTGTATCCAAGATGCTCGTTGAACTCCACACAAGTTTCACCCCAAAAGAAACATACGAAGACATATTATCATAAAATTTAATAGAATAAAGGACAAAGTTTTAAATGTTTCAAGACGTACACAAAACATAATATACAAAGGTCAGCCTCTGAGAATTGGCTCCTATTATTCAGCCAAAACGATGCTGGCTCAGAGACAATGGGATGACATATAGAAAGCTTTGAAGGAAAAAAAACTGTTAACCAAGACATTAAATTTTTGAATAACGGAGGATGCTGAACCTTCATTTTAATCTCTATTGTCACCCAGTGGTAAAATAAAGAAATGTATCTCCATCTAAGTTTCCATGGAGTTAGCTCCAACTCACAGTGACTTTGCGTATAACAGATCCAAAGATTGGCTGGTCCTGCCTGCTATCCCTGTACCAGACAATGTTCTGTCATGGTCTATAATGTTTTCATTGGCTGAATGTTATGTTTATTGCGAGGCCTTTCTTCCTAGTTTTTCTCAGCCTAGATGCTCCGGTGAAACCTGTCCACTATGGGTTACCCTGATGGTATTTGAAATACAAGTAACATAGCTTACAGAATTGCAACACTGTGCAAGCCACCACAGTATAACAAACTGACAGACAGGAGGTGGACCCCCACTGTATTAAAAAAAAAAAAAGAAAAACACTGCCATTTAGCCAATTCCAACTCATAGCAACACTATAGACAGAACACAAGTACCCCATAGAGTTTCCAAAGAGCATCTGGTGGATTTGAACTACCAACTTTACGGTTAGCAGCTATAACACTTAACCACTATACCACCAGGTTTTCCAGGGCCCCCACTACAGGTTTTGATACTGATTACAATACCCTGGGATTTTTAACTAGAAAGTTTTAATGTCAACAGATGTTTTGGTTTTATTCTTAGGGATACAAATATTTTGTGCAGAATTACACTATGTTACTGTTTTGTTTCCTTTTTTCCCTGAAAAAGTGCTACCCATGGTGCAATACATTACTTCAATTCAGTCTTTTTATTCTACAGAGTGTAGGTAAATATCTTCCAGTTTGGTTTAATTTTGCTTTGGAATCATAGGTGCACCTTGTTGAGTTAATTGTTCTCCATTTGTGGGTCATATATACCACTTGGGCTGCACAAGGTTTCATTGCTTAATGTCTGGTGTATTTATCTATTATCTCCATTTCCTTTCCTTCTTCACATTCACATATGTTTAAAATAAATACATAAATGAACCCATTGCTGCTGAGTTAACTCTAGTTCATAACTACCCTACAAGCCAGAGTAGAACTGTTCCCGTTGAGTTTCGGAGGAGCGCATGTTAAATTTGAACCACTGACCTTTTAGTTAGCAGCCATAGAACTAAACCACTGCACCATTAGGGTTCCTTGAAGTGTGTTAATGTATATTATTCTGTTTCTACTTTTTCTTACAAAACCCAGTGTTGTTTGATGTCTGCAACTTTAACTTCAACAAAAGGTAGCATACTATAAGGCTTAATTTATTAAGGTATGTTGTTGCACTCAGCACTCTTTTAAAAACTTTCCATTGTATTGTTTGCCTTCCAGTATGTTGTTTTTACGTGTGCATCTACTGCATTTTACTTACATGCTCCCATGGGGGTGAAAATCTAGCATGCTTCCATCACCTTATTACCACAAAAATATGTTGTCATAAATTTCTTTATGTATGTTCTGTCATGAAACTGAGTGAATATTGAATATTATGTATATTCAGAAGTGGGGTCGTCATGTCATCGTGTACTTCATCAGACAAGATACTGCCAGGAGCCTCTCCAGAAAACCTTCACCAAGCTACATCACCCATCACGGCATGAGCCTTTCCACAGATCTCTCATGCCTGCAAGCATGGGGCATCACCATCTTTTCTATTATGTCCCTGTGGTAGTATAATATAACATCCGCCAGACTGAGTCCAGCATAACTAGACAGTGCTCAGCTACTACCACTGACTTCTCTGACAAAGATCATGATAGAAGGTCCCAGAGTGGGAGGAAAATGTAGAACAAAATTCTAATTCACACACACACACACACACACAAAATTTAAACTTACTATGCTGACAAAGCCTGCAGAAATTCTGAGAGTATGGCCCCTCAACAACCTTTTAGCTCAGTAATGGAGGCTCATCTTTTAGCCAAAGATTAGACAGGCCCATAAAACAAAACAAGACTAAAGGGGTACATTAGCCCAGGGGCAAGAATGAGAAGGCAGCAAGATAGGACAGGAAAGCTGGTAACAGGGAACCCAAAGTCAAGAGTGTGGATACGTTATGGCACTGGTAACCAATGTCATAAAACAATATGTGAACTAATTGCTTAATGAAAAGCTAGTTTTTTCAGTAAACCTTCATCTAACACACAATGAAAGAAAGAAAAAGAGAAATAGAGACAGAGAGAGGCAAGAATGAGACAGGGAGGGGGAGAGAGGGGGAGAGAGATGAAGAGAGAAAGAGAAGAAGGAAGGAAGGAAAGAAGAAAGGAAGGAAAGGAGGAAGGGAGGAAGGGAGGGAGGGAGGGGATGGAGGGAGGGAGGGAAAGAAGGAGAAAGAGAAAGAGAAAGAAACATGGAGAGAAAGAAGTTTAATAACATATTGCATTGGGCAAATCTGCAGCAAAAGACTTCTTCAAAGCATTAAAAACCAAAGATGTCACTTTAAGGACACAGGTGCACCTCACCCAAGACATGATATTTGTAATTGTCTCATATGTGTGTGAAAACTGAACAATGACTAACAAAGACTGAAGAATTGGTGCCTTTGAATTATGGTGTTGACAAAGAAAGTTGAGTATACCTGACACTGACACAACAGCTAACTCTGTCGTGGGAGAAGTACAGCCAAGGACGGCAAGACGTCATCTCATATGTTGAACATATCATGAGGAAACATGAGTCCCTGGAGAAGGACAGTATACTTCATAAAAAGTCATGAAAGAAGAGGAAAAACCTCCATGAGATGGACTAACACAATGTCTGCAACAAAGTGTCAGCACAACAGTGATTACGAGGATGGCACAGGATCAGGCAGTGCTTTGTTCTGTTCTACACAGTCACTGTGAGTTTGAACCATCTTGACAGTACCCAATTTTGTTCATAGTGAGTACTCTGTTGAAGGGAAACCCTTAATTTTATAAAACGTAATATATTTTTTAAACTTAGTTTGTGATTTGAGGGTTTGATTGAAGAATTATTCATCAATAGGTCACAAAAGACGTTCTGCTAATTGTAAGATACCAACTTTATAGAAAGACTTTTGCATTTAGGACTATAAGAGTTCAATCTTTGCTCTTTAGATATTTGTAGTAACTTATTCTTTCGTATAATATAAAAATAAATTTACTGAATTTTTCCCAAATTCCAGCTGGAGTTTTAATTAGAAATTTCCTGACATTGTGGAATAATTTAGAGAGACATAATTTTTTATAATAGTAAACCATTCTGTACAACTCAAATTTTCATAAATACTTTCATGATGTTTAACACTATTTAAATTTTGCAGAACTCTTGCATATTTAATTTCTTGTTATTTCAGTTTGTTGTTATTTTAAACAGTGTTTTATTTTTATTATGTTTTGTTGTTTCTTGTGTAAAGCATGCTATCGATATGTTAATATCTATTTTGTGTTTAAATACCTTGCTAATATTCTTATTACTTCTGATAGTTTGCTGTTTGTCCTATTACTTGTCTATGGAGAAAAACATATGAGCTAGGAAAAAAAGCTCTTCCCATGAAATCTTACACTTCTTATTTATAGGTTAATATTGTGTCTGGATAAGTGCTGTACTCTCTCTTATGATTCATATTTTTATTTTCATTGTATGTAATAATGCCATCTGTAAATAATGATAGTTTTGTAAACAATTGATAATGTTTTCAATTTTTATGCATCTTTATTGTACTTGACTTACTGGATTTACCAGTATTTTTAGTATCCTGCTGTTTAGTAATGGTAGTAGAGAGACATATCACATTCCTGAGTTTCATGTGAATGCATCTAAAGCTTTAAAATGTAACAGATTTCATGTGGGCTGTTTGTAGCTACATTTGACCATACATTAGAAGTTCCCTCATTCTCTGCATGGATGTGTTTTATACATTTACATGCAATCAAATGCTTTTTCTGTAACTTTGTGGGTAACCGTATGGTCTTTCTTCATTATTCTGTTAAAGCAAATAATTCCGTTAATAAACTTCACTAGTGTTAAACAGGACCCCTGACGCTGAAATGATTAAGAGCATAAGCAAGCTACAGCTGCTCACCAGAAAAAGACTGACACTTCAAATCTAACAGTTGCTACTTGAAAATCCTATGGAGCAGCTCTACTCTGTCCTATATGGTCACTATGAGTCAGAACCAACTCCACGCCACGTAACAACTGTTAAACTATCCTTACACTGGATAAATGGATAACTTCATTTGGTATTGAATTATTTGCAAATATTTTGACTGAAATGTTTAAGTCTGTACATAAATGAGACTGGCTTGGCACTTGGCTGGCTATATCATTTTTTTTTAATTTTTTGTTTTTGTTTTCATATTTGTTTTGGAGAAATTCTTTCTGTCTTTGGTGTCATGAAAATTAAAGCCTCTTAAAGTTAGCTATTTTTCCACTCCATCTTTTTCTCTACCAAGAACTCATTAAAAGAAATGTAATTATTTGCTTTGGACTAGACTTACGGGGTTAATGAGAATTTTGACTACTAGTTTATTTTCCTTTACATTATTTATTTTTAGATTTTCTCTCCTGTTTTTTTTTTTAAATAAAATTTTTAGTTTTGTCTATAGCAAATATGTTTCAATTATCTAATGTGTTTTAATTATCTAATGCTGCTGTAACAAATACTACACGTAGAGGGCTTCATCAAACAAAAGTTTATTCTCTCACAGTTCAGGAGAGAATAACGTTCACATTCAGGGCACCAACTCCAGGAGAAGCTTTTCTTTCTCTCTTGGCTTCAGAGAAAGGTCCATATCATCTATGTTCCTGCAGTCTAAGACCTTCTCAGTGCAAAGACCCCAGGTTCAAAGGACGAGTTCTGTTCTCGGTGCTTCTTTCTTATTGGCACAAAGTCCCTATTTCTCTGTTCACTTTTCTCTCCTTTAATCTTTTGAAAGAAAGAATGTAATGCAGGGAATGTACCCGGGAAACGTCTTTTACACTGAATCAGGGATGAGATATAAGTAAGGATGTAACAGGCTACACTAATATATTTTAATATAATCTGATCTCATTGGCCACAGACAAAGATTAAGATTTACAACACATAGGAACATAAGACAACTGCACAATACTGGGAATTATGGCTTAGCTAAATTGCACACATTTTAAGGGGACAGGATTCAAGTCATAATAATCGCATACAGTGTTTTCTTAATCAGTATATTAATCTATCTGTAATGATGACTATTTTTCTAGTATTTATTCATTTGTTCTCAGTTTCAACACAAATTATTGTATCTTTATTGATTTTGTTGTTCTTTTTCTAGTTCCTCAGTAGAAATTTTAGCTCAAAATTTTTTAGTCTGCTTGTGTCCAAATAAATGTTTTTAAAATTACAAGCCTCCTAGATATGTCACATTAGGCTCATTTTATGAACCAGAAAAAGAGTATGTGTTCGTTTTTGTAAAAAAGAAGTAACACACGCTTATAAGATTGGGAGAAATTGTGATAAGATACGGTACTTAAAGAAATTCTAGCAATTGTCTTGAAATTCTCAGAATATTTAAAATTTACAACCAAAAGCAGAAGTATATGGAGACAGATGTACTTTGTTTATGTCCGATGTCTGCACTTACAGTTTTAAATGCTGTGGTAACTGAATTTTAAAATTACAGAAAAAATTAAAAAAGTATAGGTAAATTATTTCTGAAGTTTACAGACCACAGTAACTGTCAAATTCACCAATGATTATTCTGGTCCCCAAATTAAAGTCACATAGAAAATGAATTTCGAAGTAGAAATGGATAATGCTAATTTTTTTTATATGAGATATAGACTGGTATGCCTTCAGTCTTATGAAAATCCCTCCTTGTCTCCTGCTCCTGCCTGTGACGAAGTGTACATTTGTGTGTAGACATGGCTAAGTCACTTTTAACAAGAAATCTCCCTTCATTTCCTGTAGAGCCACCCACGCCCACATTCACAGGTTCATTTTTATTTATTCATTTTAATGCTGAGAAATTCTCTGTACACCTTCAGATTCTATGGATTTGGCCAATTAAGGTGATTTTCATGTGTGATGAAAAAAAAAAAAAAAAACATTTTTTAGAAGACCACTAGGAACTGACTTAAAATAATGAATAATGTTTTAAATATTTGTAAGTAGGAGCATTCACTGATGTGTTAAATTGTCTCCTATCTACCGTAACCATCAGGCTTAGGTATTTACTTTAAACAAATGTCTTACATCCCATTAAAAACCTTAGAAAAAGTTAAAACCCAGTAAGTAAATAAATTAGAATAAACTCGAAGTTACAGCAAAGTATAAAACAAACAATAATCATAAATAAAAAATCAAATACTATCTAACTACGCATTTTTGATATTCAACAGAATTTCATATTTTAAAAATCTCATCTTTCAACTTGACTAATTCACTTTAATATAAATAGTGAGAAGATGGGCCATGCTGTAAGTGGGGCGGGCACAATACTCAGCCCCTTTCCTGTTTTCACAAATGCAGTTGCTTTTGTCACCTCTCACCCACTTCAGGATCTGCCAGATAGCTGATGTCACCTGATTTGGGCCCGTGCCCTGGAGCAGTCGAACTGATGAAACATACTCCAAGTTAGACAGAGGAAGAAGGTTTATTAGAAGGTATGATACCATGGAGATTTGACAGCAAAGCAGGCTGTACTCTAAGGAGTCTCAAAAGACAATCTATATCAGAGTTTATATATCATTTCAGCAAGCCAGCCAAGTGCCAAGTGCCGTCGAGTCGGATCCGACTCATGGCGACCCACAGATAACTATATACATCACAAAATAGTCACAGGAAACTCTTCATTAAGCTACAGATAATGTATGTCAGAAACCTGAACTCTAATCTGCGTGTTTGTAACAGGCCAATACAAAATATACAAAATCCTCAGCTGGTGAAACTAGCCTGCCACTAGTCCACTAGTCCACTCTGACCGAGATAAGGAACAAGAAAGTTGTGGATACAAAAAATGCCAGGCAGCCTTCGTAGCTGCTGATTTCCAGACTGAAGACCATTTCTCAGGAGAATGAAGAAGAGGAGGGAGACCAAGGTGACAGGAGCTTTGGGGGCTCCGTGCCCCTTTGGAAAGGGTCCGGTGAGGAGGCCAGAGTAGCTAGTGCAATAAAAAAAACATTTACAGACTATTTAATGTTATGACATCAGTTACGTGAAGCTCTCAGTTACCTGTTTTGAAAATGAGAAAACATGTTGCAGGTATTAGGGTTGCACTGAGAATACAACAAACTCATTCGAACTGCTAAATCTCATAAATTTTATACAATACTTTCTATTCATCATCCAACAGCAAACCTGTTGCACATCGTATACTTTGGTCTCCTTTCTTCCCTAAGGTGATTTTCCTTCAGAGAACACTTCTGTCCCCTAAATAGCAACCCAATATCATGAAAGTTTTTATTTAGGAAAACCACAGAAAAGTAGAAGAGAAGATATGGAAGCTCTTATCTTGCACTGAGATTGATAAGGAATAGTGATTTGGGAGGTTTTCGAGAGGGTGACAAGCCCTTTAAGATTTCTTATATTTGACCCTGTATTGACTAAATATAAGCATAAAAGAAGAAACCAGCTTGGAGGAAGATATATTAATTATTGAAATGTTTGGAGCCACAACTGCTTTGGAATCACTCTCAGTGAATGTGTTTGCCATACAAACAGTAAAAGTTGAAAATGTTTTCAATGAATGAATGATCAAAGAAGGAATGAACAAATGTATTGCAACAGGACAAAATCCAAGATAGGAAGGTGCCTTGCATTTTGATTATTTAACCATCACTGATATTACATTTTATGGTTCATTAAATGATGTTAGATTATCTTCTTAGCCCACATAAGCCCTGGGAAAAATATACTTTTATATGTCTTTACATGAAGAGGAGGATGAGGATAAGAGAGCTACTCTAGAGTCACTTACCCAGGGGCAGAGCTAACACTTGGATTCCAAGTCAGTGGTTTATCAGAGATATATGAAAAAAAAAAGAGTCCCGGAGAGAAATAACCCAGATGTCCTAGTTAGAAACAAGACAGTGTAAAGGCTTTACAAGCTAAGTACATATATAAGAAAGAAAAAATAATAATAATAACAAGAAGCCAATTTTAAGGAATAGTACAATCTCAAAAAGAGAAGTGAAAAAGGGAAGTAAGGAAGAAATTTTGCACATATCAAAGAAAATCATCTGAGAATTTTCTGGGGTTCAAGTACACCACATAGGATGCCTTCAGTAACAGATGACAAAAAACCCAAATTCATTGGCTGAAACAATGCAGGGCATTTATTGACTGAAATAACTGAGGAATGCAAGGGTTACTTAGGCATTAGGTACAGTTCTATGATTCTTTTGTCTCGTTCATCTTAGATGTATAAATGAATCCCCAAGCTTGCTTCTTTTGTGATGAACAGAATGGCTTCAGCTCTCTCAGTCTTGATACTCCACATCATACTGCCTAGGACGGGATGAAGGTGTTTTGTTTTGTTTTATTTCTCCTGTAGAAAATAGTTCAGTGATTCAGCATTCTTGTTGTCAGTTACCACGGAGCTTATTCCAACTCTTAGTGACCTATGTGTGCAGAATAGAACTGCTCCACAGAGTTCTCCAGGCTGTGGTATTTTGGAATTAGGTCTCCATACCTGCCTTCTAAGGTGCCTTTGGGAGGGTTTGAACCACCAACAAAAAAGCTAATAGGTGAATATTTATCATTTGTACCAGCGAGAGACTAGATGACCATTATGATCCCGTAGTTCCACTTGCAGTAATTACTCAAAGAATTGAAAGCAAGAAGATAAACAGATACATATAAATCATTGCAGCATCGTTCACATTAGCCAAAAGATGGAAACAACCTAAATGTTCATCAATAGATGAACAGATAAGTAAAATGTGGTACATACATACAATGAAATATTACTCAGCCATAAAGATGATGAATTACTGATGCACAATACGACATGGACAAACCTTGAAAACATCATGCTGAGTGAAATAAATTACAAAAGGACACATAATATATAATTCCACTTATGTGAAATATGTAGAATATGCAAGTGTATAAGACCTAAGTTTTTTGATGGTGACTAAAGGTGGGCAGAGAGGAGCAGGGAAAGGGAGAGTCATTGCGTAGGAGACACTGAGCTTCTGTTCGGGGTGATGAAAAAATCTAGAAACATAATGATTATCATTACAAATGTTACTGAATTGATATATGTATGGAGCAGAGAGGAATAGTGTGCTGTCACCGGGCAGGGAGAGCAGTGAAAGCTGCATATAGGTGGGCATGTAAATTTATATGAGAATGTACATTTTCACTCAGTCATAATAAAGAAAATAAAAAATAAAAAGAAATGTTACTGAATTGCGCATGTGAAGATTGTTGAAATGACAAATGTTTGTAGGTGTATATTTGCCACAATTTTTTAAAAACTGGAAAACCCTGGTGGTGTAGTAGGTTAAATGCTATGTCTGTTAACCAAAAGGTCAGCAGTTCAAGTCAGCCAGGTGCTCCTTGGAAATTCTACTTGGCAGTTCTACTCTGACCTCTAGGGTTATTATGAGTTGGACACAACTTGATGGCCTTGGGTTTGGTTTTTGGTTTTAAAAAATGGATAATTAGAAGAAAAAAATTAAAGAATGAAAACATACAAGAATTAGGCTTCATTTAAACTGAGCCACCTTAGGACAAATGCCCAGCCCTGAATGATTCCTCTGAGCAAGAACATTAGGATATATGTAATCACTAGCTTAAATGATAGAGTACCTAACTATATGTTAGCTATTAAGAAAGATGGAAATGAAGAATACATCTAGCAAAATAAAATAAAGTCAAGTGAGATTCCCAGGATGGAGAGCCTGCTTCCCACACGTCAATCAGGAAAGGCCTCTCAAATAAGTAGTATCTGAAATAGGCCTGATAATTGATTAATACTGAAATTTATGGAGATGTCTAGGATCTCATGTTATTCCACTGAAACTTAAATCATGGAGCCCATTACCCAAGGTCAGATGACAAATCCTGCAAAATTACATTCATCTTGTATTGATATCTGATCATTAAGAGGAAGTAAACAAAAAGTTTTGCAAGGAGAATTGAAAGGATATCATCACCACAGAGGGTTTAGGTGTATCGTGAGCTTCTGGGATGCTGGCTTCTTGTTCCAAATGGAGAACAGTGACGAGAAGGCTCCAGTAGGCTCTCATAGAAACTGTACAAGGACAGGGAAAAATCACACTGCATAGGTGAAGGTGAAAGGGCGGGAAAAGGGAGAAAAGTACTTGGGATGATGGGGGCAAGAAAGAAGGATACAAAAACTCACCAGCGCCTCCTAAACCAAAATATAAAGCCAGTAAGGAGCAGCAGGGGCACAATCACCGCCAAGACGATCAAGGCCACAGAGCTGTGATGTTCTGTGTAATGGGGTGCACATGAAAATATCATTCTCAGCCAGCCAAGTGCCGTCCAGTCGGACACCCAATCCACCCCATTTAACTCTTCCTTAGTCACATTTCTCTAGCCTTCTTTTTATCCTTTGAGTGCCTGTCTCAACAATCCACTTTCTTCCTGTTTCTTCTCTCCTCCCACTTCTGCTTCCTGTAAGAATATTGCCTATAACCCTCAACACATCCCTGCAGCTATAGGTGCCTCATTTTCAACTCTTCCACTCCTTGCATGAACTATTGTCATCACTTTAGGGCTCAGAATATCTGAGAAAGTAAATATTTTATCTGTTCTTACACTCTGCTTGAAGACCATTTACTCCAATTCCCAGCCTGGACTTTGATTCTTCCTTACCCCAGTAGAGGACGATGTCCTGGCCACCTAGACTGCTGTGTCTCACTCGGCAAGACAGCCCAGATGCCTCCATGGCTGTCACATTCACGATCACCTGAAGATACCAGGTCCCATCAGCATTGGGTAGAACATCACCTCGATGAGTGCCTGGCAGTTCCTGCTTCCCCTGCATCCACATCACCCACACAGGCTTTGGGTAGAAGCCAAAGACATGACAAATCAGCAGCATATGGCCAGCACCAGGAGCTGTGCTACTGGAAAGCCTGGCTTCAGGCTTCACTGGAAATAACAGGAAAGATACTCAAGTACAGACTCTAACACAAAAGTTAAAAGTTCAGCTGTCAGCATCAGTTTAGACATATATGTCTTTCCCACCTCTGGGAATATATCATCCATTATCCCTCTCCTTCCCTCTTTCTGGTGCTGAATTTGAAGGAGGTAGTGGAAAGATGTGATTTTAGAAGAGAAAATTCTTTGAGAGAGGATGTAAGACAAGTAGCATCAATAGAGTTGGTGTTACCTAGTGTGGTAACTGAGGGTGTCACCTCACCATGAACTTCCTCTCATGCCAGACTACAGAGAATCTGTAGTAATGTTTGTTATCATTTTTATTCATAAAATAATGTGATGCAGTTGTAAATTGCTCAGTTGTGGTATTTTTAGATTACAAGAATACTAACAAAATTGTTTTACATAACCTACGTTAAATTAAAACATTATTAATTATATCATTAACAAAGAAGACTTTTTTATTTTTCTCTTTTTCTTTATAATTTCATTCTCAAAAAAAAGTGATTCATACAGATTCACAAATACCAATTACCACCTTACTGTAGCTAAAGCACAAAATAGGACAAAATCAACACCAGTGAAAACAACAGCACGTATTTATAGTGAATGCAGCTGATGCCACATGATTTAAAGGATCCTTGTAATTGGATGATAAGGACACCTCTGACCAAGCACATCAGAAGGCTGAAAAAGCAAATGAGCACAGGCTTTTAGCCTTGTAGGTGCGCTGGTACATGTAATCTGGGTTTACAAAATTATTTTTGTTGTTATAACTAATCACAGAGGTATAAAAATAATAAATTTCTCCTGAAACTTTCACAGAAATTTTAGAGATAATTATTTTGGTGTCAGCCCTCTAACAGTGTCACTCAGTGTGGTCCACACCTCCACGTTCCCCTAGCAACACCACTTGGCAGTACTGACCTTGTCTCCGGAGATCCGCCTTCCCTGCCTCCAGAAGACCCAAGACGAACTGTGGGCAGGTAACACTGAGGAGCCCGTGCACTATTTCCTTGAGACCTTCATACTGATTGAGTAACAGGCAGACACTCTGAGCCACAATTCCACCCTCTGGAGATGGCACCCATGAATTGTTGTGGAAGCTCAGGAAATCTGATCCTTCAAAAGCCGCCCGTGCAAAGCCTTTTGAGTGCTCTCCAGAGTGCAGCTCACAGCCTGCTGCTGCCTGTACCTCAAAAGGATCTGGGGAAAAGGATTACAATTGGAGAAAATAAAAAGTAAAAAAGATAAAATGAGTGTATGAAAAGGTAACAGAAGCAGAAGGGTGAAGTTTGGGGGATGTGAAGTAACGGAGCAAATTTTGGTTTAATTGGAGTTTCAGAGAGATGGGAAATGGTGGGAATTAGAGGTGAAAGAAGAGACCAATGGTATGAGAAAGGGGGAAAATTGTGTGAAGAAGGTGAGGCGAACATTGCGAACAAGAACGTGGGGAGAGACAGATAATGGTAATCTAGAGAACAGAACTTGAACGCATGCGCTGCAGAAGAGAAAGAAAAATCACATTGTAAGGAGTCAGTGAAAGAGTGAGAAAGTTGAGAATATTAAGCCTATAGTTCATAAGAGAGGAACTCATAAGTGTAAGAAGACCTGAAGCTTCTCAAAAGTCAGCATATCCCTCTTTCAACTATAGCCAAAGGTGTGTAATTGCAGTTGTGTTGCTCAGGGAGTGAAGGAAGGTTTTCGGTTATGAGTAGAGGCTGTTGTCTAAAAGAATAAAAACACTTTGAGACACACAACCCCGTGCCTACCAAGTTTCCCCATTTGGGGAACTTAACTCACATTCAAGCTGAAGTAAACTGTCAAAGCTGTGAACTTCCCGAGTCAATCCAATAAAGTACATGCGGAATAGTATTTCCAAGTCACCCAAATCCTCATTGCTGAAGTTGCCCTTCGACCAGGGCCGTAGGAAAATGATGGTGCCAGAGTTACTCTCCCATCTATGAGTCTGCAAATCATCCAACCAACCAGAACCCAGATTTTGTTCCCAGGACTGGTTGTAATAAGATGATATCTGGATGACTTGGTAGGAGACAGGCTCCAGGAAGGCTGTGGTTGGCAAAAGGACAAGAGTGAAGAAAAGAAAGGAACTGCAAAGAAGACATCATGAAAAGCAATAACAGTGCCAGAGAAGCAGCACTCAATATCTGGAGGAATAAAGAATCACAATTTTCTCCTCAGGCATTTGCCTGCCCCAGAACCCATGTTCTTTCAACAACTTCCTGAAAAGCATGGGGATCTGGATGCAGGGATACTCAGAATGGAACTGGCTCAGAACTCTCACTCTCCAGGCGTATCTAGCATTCACATGTGTCATACAAACACCCATGCATATATTCACAGACCCTCTTGAGCCCAACTGGGAAACTCCCAGAGTACTTACCTTCTTCATTGTGACCACCTGGGAAGAGAATAGCTAGCAATAAAAGTTGCAAAAACAGCATTTTTATTGGCAAGTGTTATTTCTGTCTCTCAGGAAAGCTGGTCTCTGGTCTTTGTTCTCCTCAAATCTACCACACCACATCTCTGCTTTGACTTCCTTGTTTCTCCAACAGACAAACCTTCCCTTTACCCCCTGTCTACAACAAAGAAAACCTGCAAAACCCAAAACCCTGTGCTTCCTACTCAGTGTCTCATTTCCTCTCCACTCTAGCTTCCAGCTTCTCTACACGTCATTTGCATCAACGCTGTTCACTTCTTTTAGTTCATCTGCTATGGAATGAGCGTTATGTAGCACTGAAAAGTCATTTTACTTCCATGGTCACTATTTCTCATTTATTCACTGAGTGGGTGAACTTAAATGGTTTTCCAGAATTCCACGTAATGCTTGCTTTACCCTGCTCTTTTCTTTCATTCTGTCCTTCTCTTCTGCTTTTGTATGTTACCTAAATATTCTTTTCCCCTGTATGACCCCCAACCATCACACTGATATCTCTATCTTCTCAGTGGTTCCTTTATTTATTGTTCATGGTTTTTTTTGCATAATCTTCTATTATTGCCCTGTGCAACACTATAAACTACCACAAATTCTCTATTATCCTTAGAAAAGAATCAGCAGCCATCAGAAAGACTTCAGGATCATTGATTCATATAAAGAAAAACTCCCTCTGATTTTCATTGATGTGTATTCACTTACCAGTCACTTAACAACTGCTTAGAATCTTCTTTTTCTCTATACCCATCATTACACAGTGATTGACAAGAACAACGCTTAGACCATTAACTGTGAATTGTAGCATTCGGAGTTTTATTTTAACATATGGAATTGCTGAACAAAAATAAGCTTGCTTGAAACAATGCATTCTAAGTGATTACCCTTGACTTTTTTGACCACTCAGAATTTTTACTTCAGCTCCTGGTTTGGAACAGTAGATCTACACACCTATTGTACTGTAATGCTAACGTCTAATACACTTACCTCTCATCAGCTATCTCATTACTCAGCATTTTAAACTTGTAGTGATAGTAAAAAAAAAAAATCCACTATCTGATATTGTACACATTAATTACATGCATCTGACAGTGATGAACATCTACTAAGGTGCAAGACAGGAGTAGGGCTGGTTGTGATGGTTAAGATTATGTGTTTGCTTAGCTGGGTCATGATTCTCAGTGGTTTGACAGTTACATAATGATGCCACTTGTCACATATGTAATGATGTAGTTAATGTCCATTTTACGTATCAACATGGCCATTCTCAGTTTTTACATAATTTCAATTTTTACATATCAATCTGGTCTTTGGAGCCTAATCATACTGATAAGGGAGGAATGAGTACACAGTATCTGGCAAATGGTTGACGCATCTCAGTTGACATTTGCTGAATAAACAAATTGATCAAAATATTTTTAAAATTATGAAGGCTATCTTTAACACTCTAGAGGGCAGTTCTAGTCTGGCCTCTAGGGTCACCATGAGTCAAATCTGACTCAACATCACTCGGCTTTGACACCTTTAACATAAAAATTTATTAAGACATCAGAAAGTATTATTTGCATTCCAGCATGGTACAAAGAAAATCATATACAGTATTATTTATGTTAAAAGCATGTGCTAGTAAACATAAACTTTGAATAGATGATTCTGCTGTAAATTTTTTATTAGTTACTTAAAAAAAAACTAGTGGGAACATGTAGGAAATGAAGTTAATAAATGATTCTGGCATTATCTATCCAGGATTCCCTTCTTCTTGTCCTGCTTGGATGCTTTTTGCATCTCTTATCACAAGCTTCTTTCTTTTGTTTCACGGTGCTATGCCTATGTAAAGGCTGTGAAACATTTGCTTGTGCTTTAAGTATGCTCTGCATAAAACGTCTTGGTAACTTATTCTGTTGTTTTTCAATTTACAATTAAACAAACTGATATCACGCTAAATTAAGTAAGAAAATCATTTTTTTAAATATGATTAAGTGAAAGCATACTGCCCAACTTTTTTTCTATTTAATGTGACAGTGAAAATGTACCTTCCCATATAAATTTACACGCCCACCTCTATGCAGCTTCCGGTGCTCTCCCTGCCCAGTGACAGCACACTGTTCCTCTCTGCTCTGTACATGTCTCATCCTCCCAACAGTCTGCTTTCCCCTCCTCTCCACCCACTCTCCTTCCTCCAGCCACAGGTCAGCAGGATGATATCCTATTTTTGCATGCCTGCTTATCTGCAACTCCATTTGCTCTCCTCACCCTGTGACAGCATGTTCCTTCTTTCCACTCTGTACTTCTAGTATCCTCTTAATGAGCACCTATCCCTTCTTCCTCACCCTCTTCTCTTACATCTAGAAAGAAACCAGTAGGACAGCCTCCTGTAAGTGTATAAAACCATAAAATACACACAACACATGCTCACTCTGTGTCCTGGAGTCCAGCACATTCTTGTCTGAAGAGTTGATCTCAATATTGGTTTCAGATCAGGGCCAGCCACAAGTCTAGGGACCATGTTCCTAGGGGACCCTCCGAGTGGTCAGATCATCAGGTCTGGTCTTTTAATAGAGTTCTTTAACTTCACACCTCTTTTTCTTGTTTTGCCTCAGGGACTCTACATTGTGCTCCCCATCACAGATAACTTTTGTGGTGGCCAGGCACCATCTGATTCTTCTGGTATCATGCTGATGCACTTTCCCCTTCATATGATTCCCTCTGACTCCTGGGCTCGTTTTTCATCATGTCTTTGATGTTCTCAATCATCATTTGTTCCAGAAGGGTTGGGACCATTTGGTGTTCTTTAGATGGTAGCTTGCTAGCTTTTAAGACCCAGACGCCACTCACCAATATGTGGTGTAGAAGACTCTCTTAGCTAAATACTAGTTATGCCAAATTAGCTCAGTGTTCCCTGAAAACGTGGTCCTCAGACCCCCATCCCTGATACTATATGTTCTGAAATATTGAATATTGAGTCAAGTTTACAAAACCTTTCAGTTTATGGTACAGTCCAGTTATACAAATCTGCCCTCTACTCCATGTTATCACTCCCTTCACCCAACCAAATTCCTGTTGACTACTGTGTGAACATCCCTCTGCCTGTCTCCCTGCTGTTCTAGCCATCAAAATCTTTTCTTCTGTGCATAACTCCATTTTTAACTCCTTAGATTAGGAGTCTCATAAAATACTGGTAGTTCTGAGGCTGACTGATTTCACTCACCATAAAGTCTTCCAGTTGAAACCAGGTTATGAGATGTTTCCTAAAATCATCATTTTCTTTATCATTGTATAGTGTTTCATTGTGTATATATACCGTAGTTTGTTTATCCATTCATCTGTTGATAGGCACCTAGGTTGATTCCATCTTTTCATTGTTACGTATAATGCAGCAATAAACATTCGTGTGCATGTATCTGTTGGTGTGACCACCTTTATTTTTGCAGGATATATTCTGAGCAGTGAGATTGCCAGATCGTATGGTGTTTCTATTTCTAGCATTTTAAGGAAGTGCTAAATTGCTTTCCAAAGAAGTTGTACCACTTTGCATTTCCACCAGCAGTGTAGGAGAGTTCCAACGTCTCCACAACCTCTCAAGTATTTGTTATTTTGTGTTTTGTTGGATTATTGCCAACCTCATTGGAGTGAGATGGTATGTCATTGTAGTTTTGATGTGGATTTCTCTAATAGCTAATGATCATGAGCATTTCTTCATGTGTCTTTTGGGTGCCTGGATGTCTTCTTTGGTGAAGCGTCTGTCCATCTCCTTTGCCCATGGCTTAACTGGGTTATTTGCCCTTCTTGTGTTGATATTCTGTGGCATTTTGTAGAGTACAGAAGTCAGATATCAATGTGACATGTGGTTGCCAAATTTTTTTTCCTATTCTTTAGTCTTTTTTTTCTGCAGATTCATCAGAAATTTATTTATTTATTTATTTATTTTCAAGAACAGATTTTTTTTATTTAATATGACTGAGTGAAAATGTACATTCCCATATAAATTTACACACCCACTTCTATGCAGCTTCCACTGCTCTCCCTGTCCGGTGACAGCACACTATTCCTCTCTGCTCCATACATGTCTCATCCTCCCAACAGCCTCCTTTCCCCTCCTCTCCACCCACTCTTCTTCCTCCAGCCAGAGGTCAGCAGGATGATAGCCTATCAATGTATGATTCTTTAGATAGTCTTTTAACTCTTTTGAAAAAGTCTTTGGATGAGCATAAACATTTGTTTTTTAGTAGTTCTCATTTATGTATTTTCTCTTCTGTTGTTTGTGTATTGTTGGTCAGATTTTATAGTCTTTCTATGCCATGTATCAGAATACCCATTACTGTACCTTTTTTTTCTTCCACAATCATTACCATTTTAGGTTTGAAATGTAGATCTTTGATCCATTTTGAGTTAGTTTTTGTGCAAGGTGTGAAATATACATCTTGTTTCAGTTTTTTGCAGATGGATACCTAATTTTTCCAGCACTGTTTCTTAGAGACACTGGTTTTACCCCAGCTTATAACCTTTGGGCCTTTGTAGAATATCAACCATTCATAAGAAGATGGTGAAATTTCTGGGATCTCAACTTAGTTCCACTGGTCTATATGTCTCTTTTTGTACCAGTACCAGACTTCTTTTTACCATCATGGCAGTGTAGTAGGTTCTAAGGTCATGTAGTGTGAGGCCTCCCACTGTGTTTCTCTTCTTCAGTAGTGCTTTGCTTATTTGGCACTTCTTCCCTATCCAAACAAAGCTGGTGATTTGTTTCTCCATCTCATTAAGAAATGACACTGGAATTTGTACTGGGATTTCATTGCATGTGAAGATCACTTTGGGTAACATAGACATTTTCACAATGTTGAGTCTTCCTATCCATGAGGAGGGTAGGTTTCTCCACTTATGTAAATCTCTTTATTCTTGCAATAGAGTTTGTAATTTTTTCTGTATAGGGCTCTTACTTCTCTGCCTAGATTTATTCTTAGGTATTTTATCTTCTTGGAGATTATTGTAAAGGCTACTGATTTGATGATTCTTCTTTGATGATTTCTTTCTTGGTATAAAAAAAATCCTACTGATTTACTTATGTTTACCTTTTATCCTGATACTTTGTTAAACTCTTCTATTAGTTCCAGTAGTTTATTTGTGGATTCTTTAGGGTTTTCTGTGTATATGATCATTTCACCTGAAAATAAGCACATTTTTACTCCTTCTTTTCCAATGCAAACGCAATTTATTTCTTCATCTTCTCTGATTGTCTGGCCAGAAGCGCTAACACAATGTTGAATAGGAGAGGTAAGAGTGGACATCCTTATCTAATTCCCATTCTCAGGAGGTGTTCTTCTTGTCTGTCTCCACTGAGGATAGTGTAGGCAGTTGGCTTTGCATAAGTGACCCTTATTGCATTGAGGAATCTCTCTTCTATTCCTATTTTGCTGAGAGTTTTTAGCACGAATGGGTGTTGGACTTTGTCAAATGCCTTTTCTGCATAAATTGACAAAAATAAGTGATTCTTATCCTTTGTGATATTTATGTGGTTAATCATATTAATTGTTTTTCTGATGTTGAACAAGTCCTGCATACCTATTATGAATCCAATTTTATTGTGATGAATTATATTTTTGATAATGTTGCTGAATTCTATTGGCTAGGATTTTGTTAAAGATTTTGCATCTGGATTCATGAGTGTAATTGTCTGTTATTTTCTTTTTATGTGGTATCTTTCCCTGGATTTGGTATTAGGGTTATGCTGGCTTCACAAAATGGGCTTAGCAATATTCAATCCTTTTCTATGTTGTGAAATCACCTCAGTAGTACTAGAATTAACTCCTCTCTAAAAATGTCCTCCCACCCTTCTCTGGCCCACATTGTAGGGTTGGCTGACAACACTCAGTTTCTCCATAAGTAGGGCGGCCTCTTTGCCATCCAATAAGCAGAGATTTCCACCCCAGAGAATCCACCCGGGCCAAATCACTAGAATACTAGAGACAGTTGGTAACCAACAATTCTCCTAGATCCAAAACCAGAGAAATCAAACAGTGTCTAGATGGCATGCAGACAACAGACCATAATTAATCATTTAAAGAATCAGCCTTAAAATTCTCCAGAAAATTCCCAAAATAAAGATTCAAAGCGTGAGTCAGCAGAAGCAGGACTTAGTATGCCACTGCCTCATCTTTGAGAGAGGTAGTTACCCCATTACTGGTGCCTAGTCCAATCTGACAACCCAATGCCAGATCCTAGGACTCTCTGGATGTCCACGTTGCTCTGTTTTATATCATTCCAAGCCTTAGTTCTCAGAGAGAATTGTGTAGATATGTGTCTAGTCTGCCATCCTGGCCCCACCCCTCAAAAGATATTCTTAAAAATTTCTGAAGACAGGAAATATGACATATTGCCACAGGTCAGTTCCAAGCCACATAATGGCATCAGTTAAACTTCTCTAACATATACTCAGCAATGGTAAATCTTTGTCTTGCTTACTTTAGCACATCATTAGGAAAGACCAACCAACACAGAAAGAGATGACTAGTAAAGTAGGTCAACAAAATGAAAAGAAACCTTCGATGAGATGGGTTGATACTATATCCTCAACAATGGATGCCATCCTGTCACAGAACATGCACATTTTCTAAGGCTTTCTTTGCCTTGTGGCCTGTGTTTTTAGCGTTATCAGAGACTCCGTATAAAATCATCACTTCCATAGGAATGTGCACAAGTTATCTATAAATAAAATTATTTTTTTATCTGCATATCTTCTCAAACAGGAGAGAGAATGCAACTATGCATTGACTGTAATAGATATTAGGTCCAGCCACCAGTATACCCCATTCAGTACAAATTTTCTCATTTCCTCAGCTTCAGAGAATGTTGATTTCTGGTCACTCATAGCTATATTCCTCTCCAGAAATTGTCCACAGTAGAACAAATCTGGCTTGCCAAAGTGACATCCTCACCATGAACACATCAGCAAGAATTCAAGAACTGGATACGTCCTTAGCAAAAAACATCTCAGATGGTTTCTCAGTAACTGTTCAAACAGGAGAGAAAAACGCAACCACGTAGGGGTTGTGATATATATTATGCTACTTATTACATGGATTTGAACAGCTATTAACTTTTTGGTTAATGGCTGACCTGTTGACCACCAGGACACTGCATAAATAATTACAATGAAAAAACAAAGAGCTACAAATAAATATTGTATAAACAAACCAGTCATTATTTAATTGATATTTAACCTAACATCTCGATTATTTAGGATTAAATGACCAAAAACTAAAACTAAGTATGCCTTTTAAGACATGAAATTGTATTTCTCTGTCTTGTAAAAGAACCGAAAGTACGCAGTGCAGGACTGTTATGACATCCCACAGCATCACAGATTCAGTTCCCAGTTTCAGGGTTATTTGGGGTTTTGGGGGTTTTGATTTTACTTTGTTTGGTTTGCTGTAGTTTTGGTCTTTGTCATTTTTGATCCTCATTCCAAAGGTTATCTCATACTCTGAGATTCTTATCAGAGATCCATACCTAGCTCACATTCTATCCAGCCGTAAGGAGGAAAAGAAGAAACGTATACACCCAGTACCCACTGTTTCAGATATACTTGCCAAAAGTTATGCACATCGTTGGTCAGATCACAGGTATGTGACCAAAACTAGCTGAAATGGGGGCTAAGAAATGAAGTCACTCTCCTGCCTAGTCTGGGTTCTCTAGAGGAGCAAAATTAGTGAAATACATTTGTGTGTTTGTGTGTATGCACATACTTATAAACTGTCTACCTTTCAGTCAATTTAGACTCATAGTGACCTTATAGGACAGAATAGAACTGCCCATAGGGTTTCTAAGGAGTTCCTGGTGGATTATAACTGCCAATCTTCTGTTTAGCAGCCATGACTCTTAACCACTATTCCACCAGGATTATATATAAATAGAGAGAGAGATTTATTTCAAGGAAATTACTCACATAGTAGCAGAGACAGTTAAGTCCTAGATCTATAGGTTAGGCTTCAGGCTGGAAGCTTCTGCTGATTCATGTGGTCACAAGAGTTGACGAAACCAAAATTGGTTGGTCAGGCAGAAGGCTGCTGGCCAACAGGGTTGTGGTGGCTAGCAAATTCCAAGAACTATGCAAGACTGAGAGGTGATGAGATACTCCAAGGGCATGTTCTTATGTATTGGGTGCAACTCACATCCTCAGGGAAACTTCCCTTACATCAGAGCATGAAACTGCTTTTGGTAGCACCCAGATGTCTCAAAATACATCTAGAGTGGTTGATACTTCTTCCGTAATAGGGCTAACAGAAAAATGTCATCAATGTAGTGGACCAGTATGATGCCTGTGGAAGAGAAAGACATTCAAGGTCCCTAGAGACTAAATTATGACATAAAGTTAAAAAACATTGCATCTGGTTAATCCCAACTCATGATGATCCTGTAGGACAAAGAAGAACTGCCCCAAAGAGTTTCCAAGAAGCAGCTGGTGGACTTGAACTACTGATCTTCTGATTAGCAACCAAGATCTTTACAAATGCACCAGCAGGGCTCCAAATTATGATATAAACCAAACATTAAATAAATAAAATCCAATGCAGTCAAATCAATTCCGATTCATAGTGATCCTATAGGACAGAATAGAACTGCCTCAGAGTTTCCTAGGAGTAACTGAGGATTCAAACTGCCAATCTTCTTGTTAGCAGGCATAACTCTTAACCACCATGTTTTCCATTGTGACATAGGACTATAGAATTAAAATACCACTTGGGATAGGACAATAGAAAGATATTGCTGGCCTTACCAGCCTAAAACAGAAAGTTTCTAATGATCCCTTGGAATCAAAATCAAGAAAAAAGACATTGGTCAGATTAGTAGCTACATAGCAGCTACCAGGATATGTATTAATTTGCTTAGTCTATGAAACATCATCTGGAACAGCAGTTGCAGTTTAAATCAGCCCCTGGTAAAATTCAGATCTGACTCGATGGCACTTGGCACTTGGCTTTAATGTCATTCTCCAAGATCCATCTGTTTTCTCCACTAGCTAAATTGACATGTGGAGTGGGATGATGTGAGAATCAGAACTTTTGCATTCTTCAAGTCATTGATCATTGCAATAATCTCTATAATCTCTCGAGAAATATGGTATTGCTTTTGGTTTTCTATTTCCTAGCTAACAGCAGTTCCAGTGCTTTCCTCTTGGCCCTTTGAAGCATAATGGTCTTCACCGCAGTGTCGAGAACCCAGTGTGGAAGTTCTACAAGTTGGTGAGGGTATTTATTCTAATTATTTGTGGGGAAAATGACTGCAGGACAGGTTTAGGTATGCACTGGACCAACTGCAAGACAGACTTGAACTAAGACTTCATTAATAACTTGACCTCCAAATGTTTCCTCGTCTCAGACAGGGGCTACAGTGATGTTTTTGGTCTTCTAGGTGGATCTGTGGGTCTAATCTGATAAAGTCCTTCTAACATGCCAATATTGCTAAGACTGTGGGTACTTTCTTCTACAGTGTACCAAAACAGTTCTGAAATTTCAGCTTGATCTGGCATAGGCCACTGTTTAATCCATGATTCAGTGAACCAACAAGACAAATTGTTTTATCGTTTCCTAACTTCCTGAGCTGAAACACTGTATTAAAAATTTGTGCTTAGCTGGCTTATGCCAATAATCTCAGAGTGATCCAACTTTATGTTCCTTTCACCAATATCCCACACCATTGGTAACCATTCCCACACATATTCACCATGTTCCTTTTTGCATATATAAAAAATTTAGGGGGAGAGCCAAGACGGCAAACTAGTCACAAGACTCCATGATTCAATCTGAGAACTAGGGCCTATAAAAACAACTGAATGGAACAGAGTGAACATTCTGGGAACCCCAAGATCAGGTAGAGGGTTATGAGATCAGACTGGGTAACAGGAAGTGGAGAACTACCTTTGCCAGAGGCAGGAAGGCATTACAAAGTGTCCCTCTTCTGCTACTATAGTGGCTGAAAGGCCTAACTGGAAGACAGAAACTGGGACTGTTGAGCTTGAGAGCCTGGCAGGGGCTGGCTGCCATGGTGAGCTGTAGCACCTAGGTAGGCAGCATCTCTCACAACAGAGAGGCTATACTTAAGACAGTCACATCTAGAGAACCCAGCAGCAGCTGTCAGCCGAGGGAATGAGTGACTTTTTCCCCTTTCTTCTCTGAAATGTGCCATAGATTCCACTGGCACAACACAGGAGGCTGAGAGGCAAAGTCAGCCATGGCTGAGGGCCCAATTGGGGCTGGCTGCCACATTAATCAACAGTACCTGACAGAACAGAGCCTCTCTCAGAAGAAAAGTTGTTTTAAAGACAATCACACTTAGAGAACACAGAAGTGGCTGGCAGCTGCGTGTGGTGACACCCTCCTCCATCCCTCTTCAGAGCCACATCATAGCATCTTCAAGGGGGCCCCTGAGAGACTCCACAAGTAAGTAACCATCTTTGTCAGCTAGGAGGCAGGGCCTGCCACCTCTGAGAGCCCAGCTTCTATTGGCTGCCTCTGGAGAGTACCTCTCTCAGCAGAAAAGCAGTTTTTAGGACAATCACATCTAGAGAACACAGCGGTGGCTGGGAGCCAAGTGTGGAGGTGTCTTTCCCTCCTCCATCCTCTAAGCTATGCCATGGTGTCTGCTGGCATGAGTCTGGAAAGTCAGCACAAATAAGTCACCATCTTTGTGAGCCAGGTAGTGGGGCCTACCACCCCTGAGGGCCCAGGTGGAGCTGGTTGCCAAACCGAGCAGCACTGCTCAGCTTGGCAGTATCTCTCTCACCAGAAAATCTGTACTTAAGACAGTTACAACTAGAGAACAGAGCAACAGTTGGCAGCCAAGTCTAGCAGTGCCCTTACTCACTCTGTTTGTAGAAGAATCACTAAGAAGCTTGTGGATTCAAGAGGAAAAATTTTTGAGTAATTAGAGTTCCAGAACAAAGAAGGGTAGCAGAAAATACAGAGAGAATTGTTGAAGCATTGCTGACAGAAAACTTCCCTTACATCATGAAAGAAGAGGAGATAGCTATTCAAGGTGCTCATTGAACTCTATAAAGGTAAACCCCAAAAGAAAGACACCAAGACATATTATAATCAAACTTAACAAAAGGAAACATAAAGAAAGTTTCATAAAGGCAGCTAGACTTAAGCCAAAACTAACATACAAAGGGAAGCCTTATAGAATGTCCTCTGACATTTTAGATGAAACCGTCTTGGCAAAAAGGCAAAAAAATGACATATACAAAGTCTTGAAGGAAAAAAACTTCCAATTAAGAATCATTTAATTTTATTACTTGATGCTGAAAAAGCATTTGACAAAGTCCAACACCTATTCACGTTAAAAACGCTAAGCAAAACCTCTAAGCAAAAAAGATGACTTTAATTGTTTTCTGGTGTTCAACAAACCATGCATCCCTGCTATGAATCCAACTTGGTCATTATGAATTTTTTTTTGATACATTGTTAAATTTGGTTAGAGTTTAGAAAGAAAATTCCTGGATGCAACAAGGGGCATCTACACAAAGCCAACCACCAAAATGATTCTGTATGAGAGACTGAAACAACTCCCCCTGAGAACAGGAACTAGACAAGGATGCCCACTCTCACAACTTCTACTCAGTGTTGTACTAGAGGTTCTAGCCAGAACAAACTGGCAAGACAAAGAAATAAAGAGTATAGCATCAGTAAAGAAGAAATAAAAGTGCAGATGATATGATTGTATAGGAAATCCTGGTGGCATAGCAGATTAAGCACTTTGTCTGCTAACCAAAAGGTCAACAGTTCAAAACCACCAGGTGCTCCTTGGAAAGTATGGGGCAGTTCTACTCTCATCTCTAGGTTCACTATTAGTCAAACCCAACTCAATGGCAGTAGTGGGCATGACTGTATACACAGAAAACCGTAAATAATTTATAAATACATTACTGGAACTAACAGAATATTTTGGCAAAGTATCAGGCTATAACATAAACATAATAAATCGGTACGATTCCTTTACGCAAACAGGATCATCAAAGAGGAAATCACCAAATCAATAGCATTTTACAATAGTTCCCCCAAAGTAAAGTCAACAAAGAAGTTCTAATACACAGTTTATATAGACTGCTGTAGTCGATAGGAATTCAGTTAGAAGAAGGATGTGACAGCGCTCAGTAGAAGGCAGGTAATCATAAATGAACCACACCAAAAAATAAAAGATTTTCTAAATTCAGCCCAACACTTCAAACAATAGAGTAGCAGGGACAGGGCAATGGGAACTGTTTTCAGAAGACATCGAGGTCAATAGACATAACTACCCTTATGCTAAGACAAGTCTTCTGCACCACGTATTGGTGAGTGGTGTCCAGGGTCTTTTCTTTTTTTTTTTTTTTTTTTTTTGTGTGTGTGTGTGTGTGATTAAGTGAAAGTATACAATCCAAATTAAATTTGAATGCCTGCCTATCTGAAGATCCTTCTACACTACTTACCTGCTGACAGCACACTCCTCCTTTTCACTCTATATATGTCATATTCTCTTAACAATCTCCTGTCCCCTTCTCTCCACCCTCCCTTCCCTCTTATAGTAAGACACCAGTAGGATAGCACCATATAGATGGATAGAATCACAAAGTACACACACCATACAGTCAAATTTGTCCCTGAGTCCAGTGCACTCTTGTCCAAAGAGTTGGCCTCAGTAATGTTTTCTGGTCAGGTGCAGCAGTAGGTCCAGGGGCCATGCTCCCAGGGAAAACTGCAGCCGCCAGACTATGAATTATAGTATTTTAGTGCAGTTCTTGAGATGCACCCCTCTTTTTCTCTTATTTGCCACAGGAGCTCAACACTGTGTGCCCCATCACAGCTGATTTTGGTGGTGGCCGGGCACCATCTGCTTCTTCTCGTCGCACGTTGATACAGTCACCCATTCACATGGGTCCTTCTGTCTCTTGGGTTCTTTTTACCCCGTGTCTTTGTTGCTCTTGGTGATTATCTATTCTGGATGAGCTGGGACCATCTAGTGTACCATAGATGTCAGCTGGCTAGCTTTTAAAACCCCAGATGGCATTCACCAATACAGGGTGCAGAAGACTCTTTTAGCAATAGGCTAGTTATGCCAATTGGCCTCAATATCCCCTGACAGCACAATCCCCAGACCCCTGACCCTGCGACTCTATCCTTGCAATATTGGGATAAGATTAGAAGTTTTCAGTTTATGTAGAAGTCCACATAACTTGATCTTTTACTGTGTGATGTCACTGCTTTCACCCAACCAAATTTCTATCAACTATCTAATCGATGACCAGACCTCTCCCTCCCCACTTTTGCAACCATTAAAGCCATTATAGCAGGGGTGTCATTCAATACTTGTCCTTTTACCACTGACTGATTTCACTCAGCGTAGTGTCTTCCAGTACAAACCACCAGGTTATCAGATGCTCCCTAAAACCATAGTGTTCCATTGAGTAGATGTACCACAGTTTGTTTATCCATTCATCTGGATTGATTCCATCTTTTTGCTATTGTGTTGCAAAAAAAAAAATTCATGTGCATGTGTCTGTTCATGTGACTGCCTATGAGTCTGTATGATACATTCCAAGCAGTGGGATTACTGGGTCAAATGGTATATCTATTTCCAGATTTTTAAGAAAGTGCAAGATTGCTTTCCAAAAAGGTTGTACCATGTTGCAATCCCACCAGGAGTGTAGGAGAGCCTACAATCTCTCCACAGCCTCTCCAGCATTTGTTGTTTTGTGTTTTTTTGGATCACGGCCAACCTCGTTAGGGTGAGAGGATATCTCGTTGTAGTTTTTATTTGGATTTCTCTGTTACAGATTGTGAGCATTTCCTCATGTGTCTTTTGGCTTCCTGGATGTTCTTCTTGGTGAAGTGTCTACCCATCTCCTTTGCCAGTCACTTAATTGGATTATTTACCTTTTTCTTGTTGATATTTTGCAGTACCTTGTAGAATATGGAGATCTGACTTCAGTCTTACATACAGTTGCCAAATACTTTTTTCCCACTCCGTAGGTGGTCTTTTAACTCTTTTGATAGTCTTTGGATGAGTGAAGTGTTTGATACTTAGTAATTCCCATTTATCTATTTTCTCTTCTGTTGATCATGCTTTGTTTGTCAGATTTTGAAGTCTGTCTAAGCTTTGAATTAAAACTTCTCCAACTCATTAAAAAAGGTCATTGGAATTTGTATTGGGATTGCATTATATAAGTAGAGTGCTCTGGGCAAAATAGACATTTTCACAATATTGAGCCTTCCTATCCATGAGCAGGGCAGATTATTCCACTTACGTAAGTCCCTCCTAGTTTCTTGTAGCAATGTCTTGTAATTTTCTCTGTAAAGGAGATGGAGAAACAAATTATCAGCTTCATTTGGAAAGGGAAGAAACCCCGAATAAGTAAAACACTACTGAAAAAGAAGAACATGCTGGGAGGCCTCTCACTACTTGACCTTAAAACCTTTTACACTGCCACAGTAGTCAAAACAGCCCGGTATTGGTACAAAAAGAGACATATAGACCAATGGAACAAAGTAGAGACCCCAGAGATGCCACCATCCTCTTATGAAAAACTGATATTTGACAAAGGTCCTAAGATTTTGAACTGGGGTAAGAACAGTCTCTTTAACAAATGGTGCTGGCATAATTGGACATCCATCTGCAAAAAATTGAAACAAGACCCATATCTCACACCTTATACAAAAATCAAATCAAATTGGATAAAAGACCTGAATATAAAAGCTAAAACGATAAAGCTCATCCAAGATAAGATAGGGTCAACAGTGGATGTTTTAATAGGCAATATAGACGGACTTCAAAATCTGACAAACAAAACACATTCATCAGAAGAGAAAATAGATAAATGGGAATTAATAAGAATCAAACACTTTTGCTCATCCAAAGACTTCATCAAAAGAATTAAAAGACCACCTACAGAATGGAAAAAAATATTTGGCAACTCTATGTCAGACCGACGCCTGATCTCCTTAATCTACAAGATTCTACAAAATATCAACAAGAAAGAGACAAATCATCCAATTAAACAATGGAGAAAGGAGATGGACAGACACTTCTCTAAAGAGGAGATCCAGGCAGCCAAAAAACACATACAGACGTGTTCACGATCATTAATTTTTAAAGAAATTCAAATCAAAACGACAATGAGATACTACCTCACCCCAATGAGATTGGCCATGATCCCCAAAACGCAAAACAATAAATGTTGGAGAGGCTATGGAAAGATTGGAACTCTCCTTCACTATTGGCGGGATTGCAGAATGGTGCAACCTCTTTGGAAAGCAATTTGGCGTTACCTTAAAATAATAGATATAGATATACCATTTGACCCAGTTATTCCTCTGCTCGGAATATATCCTACAAAATCAAGGGCGTTCTAACCGACTGCTACATGCACATGAATATTCATTGCAGCACAGTCCACGATAGCAAAAAGTTGGAATCAACCCAAATGCTCAACAACAGAAGAGTGGATAGGTAAACTTTGGTATATGTACTCCACAGAGTACTATACATTGATAAAGAACAACAATGATAGCAGGAAACATCTCTCAGTTTGGTCTCAACTTTAGGACATTATATTGAGTGACACCAGTCAGCAACAGGACAATTATTATATGAGACCCTTAAGATAAAAACTTAAAAGCATACTCATACATAATAGAAAAGACTCTTTGACGGCTACAAGGGTGGGGAAGGTGGGAGGGCAGGAAGGCAAGGGGTGAGGGTTTAGATTAGTTAATTGTCAGAAATTTGGTAAGGTGAAATTGGTGACAATTCACCTTATTAAGAAGATCAATATTATTGAGACTTCGACACAACTTCTGTACTCCTCCTCTCTTAACCCAATATTATAAGCAGAGTATGTACACTTTAATTTTTTTTATTTAATAAAAATAAATAAAATAAAATAAAAAAAAATGTTGACCCTGTTTTTTTCTTTCATGATCTTTATCATTTTAGGTTTGATATTTAGGTCTTTTATCCACTTTGAGTTACTTTCTGCTGTGTAAGGTGTGAGATATGAGTCTTTTTTCAATTTCTTGCAGAGGGATATCAAATTTGGTCAACACCATTTGTTAAAGAGACTGTTTTTACCCATTTACAATCCTAGGACCTTTGTAAAATATCACTTGTTCATAAGAGGGTGGTGGCATCTCTGGGGTCTCAACTCTGTTCTATTGGTCTATATATCTCTTTTTTTACCAGTACCAGACTGTTTTGACTACTGTGGCAGTGTAATAGTTTCTAAGATTGGGTAGTGTGAAGCCACTGACTGTGTTTCTCCTCTTCAGTAGTGCTTTATTTATCCAGAGTTTCTTCCCTTTAAAAACAAAGTTAGTGATTTGTGTCTCCATCTCATTAAAAAAAAGACACTGGGATTTGTATTGGGATTGCACTGTATATCACTCTCAGTAAAATAAACATTTTCACAATGTTAATTATTCCTTCCTATCTATGAGCAGATAGGTTTCTCCATTTGTGAAAGTGTCCTTTGGTTTCCTGCAGTAAGGTCTTATAGTTCTCTTTGTATAGGTCTCTTGTTTCTCCAGTTAGATTTATTCCTAGGTATTTTATCTTCTTGGAGGTTGTCTGAGTCACCTGTTACTACTCCAACAGAAAATGTGATGAGTGGAAGGTTTCATGAAGAGAGGGTTTAACGACACAGTATGGTAAGCCCCAAATCCATTTATAAATTGTAAGTCCATTCAATATGAGAAATCAGGTGGGCTGAGTCCAAATTCAGTGAAAGCGTCTCAGCACGGGAACCTCAGGTCCTAAGGACATTCTCTGCTCTTGGTGCTTCTCTCTTGGTAATATGAGGTTCCCACCTTCCTAGTCTCACTTCTCTCCCTTATATCCCACAAGCTTGTACCTTGAGACCAGCCTCACTGACACAGCTGTAGACCATTCTCCATCATCAATCTCATAGAGGCAAGATTCACAACACATGGCAGGAATGGCACTATACTGGGACTCTTACCCAAGTCAAATCAACACATACATTTTTAGGGGGACACAACTCAATCCATGACAGGAGCTATAGTAAATGGTATTGATTTGATGATTTCTTCCTTAGTAATCTGTTTGTAGGTATAAAGGAATCCTACTGATTTACTTATGTCTACCTTATATATTGCTGCTTCGCTGAACTCTTCTATAAATTCTAGTAGTTCGCTCATGGGTTTTTAGGATTCTGTACACATACAATTGTATCGTCTGCAAATAGGGAGATTTTTTAGTTCTTCTTTGCTGATGTGGATGCCCATTATTTTTCTTGTCCAATTGCTCTGGCCAAATCCTCTAGTACAGTGTTGAATAGAAGTGGTGAGAGTGGACATCCTTGTTTAGTTCCTGTTCTCAAAGGGAATTCTTTCAGTCTCTCTCCATTCAAGATGATGTAGGCAGCTGGTGTTGTATAGACACCCCTTGTTGTGTTCAAGAATTTCCCTTCTATTCCTATTTTGCTGTGAATTTTTCTCAGAAATGGGTGTTTGACTTTATCAAATGCCTTTTCTGCATCAATGGACAAAATCAGGTGATTCTTGTCTTTTGTGTTGTTTATGTGATTGATCACATTGTTTTTCTGATATTGAACCAGCCTTGCAACCCTGGTATGAATCCAACTTGGTCATGATGAATTATTTTTTTGATAAGTTATTGAATTCTATTGGCAAGGATTTTGTTGAAGATTTTTGCATCTAAATTCATGAATGATTTATCGGTCTGTAGTTCTCCTTTTTGGTTGGGTCTTTCCCTGGCTTTGATATCAGGGTTATGCTGGCTTCGTAGGACGAATTTAGCAGTATTCTATCCCTTTCTATGCTGTGAAATAGTCTCAGTAGTATTGGAATTAACTTTTCTCTAAAAGTTTGGTAGAATTCTCTGGTAGATCCACCTGGGCCAGGACTTTTTTGTTTGGCAGTTTTTGATTACTTTTTCAATCTCGTTCTTTTTGAGGAGTTTATTAAATTTTTCTACTTCTCCTTGTGATAATTTTGGTAAGTGACAGGAATCAAAAAATTTGTCCATTTTCTCTAGGTTGTCAAAACTGTTACAGTGCAGTCTTTCATGGTAAACTTTTATAATACTTTTGATTTCAGTTGGGCCTGTTGTGACATCTCCCACATCATTTCTTATTCAGATTGTTTCCTTCCACTTCAGTTTTTGTTTTGTAAGTTTAGTCAATGATTTAGCAATTTTTCATCAATTTTCAAAATACCAGCTTTCAATTTTGTTAATTTTTTAAATTGTTCTTCTGTTCTCTAGTTCATTTATTTCTACTCTAAACTTTAATATCTGTTTTCTTCTTTTGCCTGAGGGATTCCTCTGTTGCTCTCTTTCTACTTGTTCAAGCCATAGGGTTAATTCTTTGGTTTGGGTCCTTTCTTCCTACCAGATGGGTGCATTTGTAGAGATAAATTGACCTCTGAGCAGGCTGTATCCCATAGGTTCTGGTGGAAAGTGTTTTCATTCTCATTTGATTCCTTAAGTTTCTTTATTTCCTCCTTGATTTCTTCTATAACTCCTGGCTTTTGGGGCAAGGTGTTGTTCAGTTTCTATGGGTTCTAATTTCTGTCTACATTTTTTCTGCTGTTGATTTTGACTTTTATGGCTTTATGGTCTGAGAGGATGCTTTGCAATAATTCAATGGTTTAGATTTTGTTGATATTTGCTTTATGCCTTAACACACGGTATATTCTGGAAAATGTTCCACGTGCACTGGAGAAGAAGGTGTATTTATCTGGTGATGGACAAAAAGTTCTGTGTATATCAATGAGGTCTAGTTGGTTAACTGTGGCAATAAGATCTGTGTCTTTACTGAGCTTTTTCCTAGATGATTTGGCCATTATTGAAAGTGGAATGTTGAAGTCTCCAACTATTACTGTGGAGTGATGTCTCATTTCTTAATGTAGTCAGTGTTTGTTTGATGTATTTAGGTGCTCTGATATTGGGTGCATAAATGTTTAATATTGTTAAGTCATGCTTGTGTATTGAAGTTTTCAGCAGTAAATCGTGACCGTTGTCTACGATGGTGGATTTTACATTAAAATCTATTTTGTCTGAGATGAGTATTGCCACACCTGCTCTTCTTTGCATATTGTTAGCTTAGTATATATTATTTCATCCTTTAATTTTCAGTTTGTTCATATCTTAAATCTTAGGTGTGTTTCTTGTAAGTAACATATAGACACATCATTTCTTTTGATCCAGGGTATCACTCATCGTCTCTTTATTGGAATGTTCAGTGCATTTACATTCAATGTAGTTATTGGTAAGTATACATTTAGTGCTGTTATTCTGATGTATTTATTTTTATGTTGGCCTTTTCTATGTTGTCCTTAATATTCTGTTCTGGGTCATTCTCCTTTATCTGTTTTTTATCTTTTTCAGTGTTGGTTTTGTGGTTGTTGAGACTCCTTTATTATGTTTCTTGTTTTGATGTGTTGAGTTGTTATTTTGCTTTGCAGATACCCTCATGATCACCCTTAACATTCTAAGTTTAAACTCAAGTTTAACTTCTGCATTTTTTTGTAACTTCCTCTCTGTCTGAAATGACTATAACTACTGTAGGATATCCCTCTTTTTAGTTTGATGGTGTCATAGTTTTTGTAATATGATCACTGGTTCCCTTCTTTTAATATTGTAGTTTTGATTAAGTTTTGTGACTTCCCTGAGTAGATTTCTGTATGTTGAATCCTGCATTGCCTCCTTAAATATACACTTAATGATTTTGTTTTTCTAAGCAAAGAGGTTCTTTCAGTATTCCTTGTAGTTTTGTTTTGTTTCGTACAAAGTCTCTAGGCTTCTGCTTATCTGCAAATGTTTTAATTTCATCTTCATATTTGAAAGACAGTTTTTCAGGATATAAACCTCTTGGTAGGAAGTTTTTCTCCTTCATGGCTTTGAGTGTGTCATCCTACTGACTCTTTGCCAACATCATTTCTGCTGAGAAGTCACACAAAAGCCTACCAGGTTTCCCTTTTAATGTTAGCTTTACTTTGAGCCTCACTGCCTTTAAGAGAATCTGTTTATGTTTCACTTTGTTAAGCTTGATTATAATATGTCTTGGTGCCTTTCTTTCAGGATCTAGTTTTTGTGGTGTTCTATACATGTCTTAGATATCTGTGTTCTCTTGTTTCATAATTTCAGGAAATTTTTCTGTCAGCAACTCAGGAACAATATTTGATGTGTTTCCAGCTATCCCTCCCAGTTCATTAACTCCAATTAATCATAAATTATTCCTCTTGATAGACGCCCACATGTTTCTTAGTGTTTCTTCATTTTTTAAATTTCTTTTCCATGATTTTTCCTCATAAATGCTGGTGTCAGTTGCTCTACCTTCAAGGTCATAGTCTGACTTCTGTCTCCTCAGTTCTGCTCTTTAGGCTTTTGATTAAATTGTCTTGTTCTGTAATTTTGTTATTGATCTGCTAGATTTCAGATCATTGATCTTCTATCAGTTCAAATATCTTGTTTAATTTTTCATTTTGCTCTGCTGCATTTTGTTTAATCTCTAGGAGGACTCTATGCATAATTTTTTTGCAGTTGACCTCAGATAGTTTCAGATAGACTTCTTCAATTGGGAAGTTTTTGAGTCTTTATTTTGGGAGCTTTCCAGTGGTCGGATTCTTTAAATTGTTAGATATTAATTGTTGTCTTCATGCCATCAAGAAGCTGTTCAGGTTCTCCAGTGTTACATGGATGGGAGCTGTGGTATAGATCTAAGAAGGGAGTGGGTGAGGGCACTGCTAGATTTGGTTGCTGGCCACCACTGCATTCTCTGTGTACTTATGTATAGCTCATCTGGCAACATAGACTCATTGAGGCTTGCAATGCTACTTGGCTTAGTGGCTGGCCCCAGATGGGCCCTCAAGGGTGTCAGTTCCCACATCTTGGCTGCTAAAGGTGATGGGCAACTTGTGCCGACTCTCCTTCTTCATACCAATTGAGACTATGTGTAGCTCAGGGAAGGGAGGAGAGAGAGATGACACCATACTTAGCTGCAAGAGACCACTGTGTTCTCTAGATGCATTTGTCTTAAAAACTGCCTTTATGATGGGAGAGGTGCTGCCCAGTAGCCGCTGAAAGCAGCTGGGCCCTCAGAGATGGCAGGCCTCAGCTCTTGGCTGACAAAGGTGGCACCCATCTTTTGGAGTCTCGGGAGGGGTCAGCTGATGCTATGATGTGGCTCAACAAAGGGAAGTAGAAATAGGACTATCACACTCAGGTGCCAGTCACTGCTGCTATCTGTAGCCACTCCTATCGTAAAAGCTGCCTTTCTGCTGAGAGGCATTGACCAGCTATAGCTGAATGCAGCTAGGTACTCAGGGGTGCTAAGCCCCAGCCCCTTGCTAACAATGATAGTGCTCCACTTATGGAATCTCTGGGGGAGGGGGGAATCAGCTGACTCTATGATGTTGCTCAGTGAAGGATGGTGCAAGTGGTACCACTACACTCAAGACGCCAGTTACCACTGCTATCTATAAACACTCCTGTCATAAAAGCTGTTTTTCTGCTGAGAGAGGTGTTAAACAGATGCAGCCAAAAGCAGCCAGGCCCTCAGAGGTGGCAGATGGTATGGCATGGCTCAAGTAATGGGGGAGTTACAGCACTGCCACACTCAGCCACCAGCCACTACCATATTCTTTAGGTACAATTGTCTTAAAAATAGCTTATCTTCTGGGAGAAGCATAACAAAGATGCAGCATACCACCATATCGAGAAATATAACACAGAGTCTCAACTACAAAATCAGCTCTGAAAAAGGTGAAAAATCAACTCACAAAAAAGAATGTCCCAGAACAGACTAATAAGAACAACAGAAAACATCAACATAAAAATAAACATATCACAATGGCAGCACTGAACACACACAAATCAATAATTACATTGAATGTGAATGGACTGAATGCTCCAAAAAAGAGACATTGAGTGACATCTTGGATCAAAAGACATGACCCATCCATATGTTGTCTACAAGAAACTCAGTTGAGACTTAAAGATAAGAACAAACTGAAAATTAAAGGATGGAAAAATGTATATATCAAGCTAACAATGAACAAAGAAGAGCAAGTGTGGCAATTCTAATCCCAGACAAAATCAATTTTAATGTAAAGTCCACCATCGTGGACAAGGATGGACACTATTTATTGCTGAAAGTTTCAGTACACAAGCAAGACGTAACTATATTAAGTATTTATATATATATATACCTAATATCAGAGCACCTAAATATGTTGAAGAAACACTGACGACACTCAAAAAAGAGTTAGATTACTCCACAATAATAGTGGGAGACTTCAACACTCCACTCTCAATACTGGACAGATCATCTAGAAAAAAGCTGAATAAAGATACAGAAGACCTTATTGCCACAATTAACCAACTAAATCTCATTGATATTTACAGAACTTTCTACCCAGCAGCAGACAACTACACCTTATTCCCCAGTGTACATGGAACGTCCTCCAGAATTGACCATGTGTTAGGACATAATGCAATTCTCAACAAAATCCATACCATTGAATTACTGCAAAGCATCTTCTCTGATCACAAAGCCATAAAAGTCGAAATCAATAGGACAAAAAACATAGATAGAAAGTGGAACTCTTGAAAAGTGAACAACATCTTGCTCTAAAAACCATGGGTTATAGAAGAAATCAAGGGTGAAATAAAGAAATTCATGGGTTCCAATGAGAATGAAAACACTTCCTACCAGAACCTATGGAATACAGTCAAAGCAGTTCTCAGAGGTCAGTTTATCTCCATAAAGGCACACATCTGGAAGGAAGAAAGAAGCCACATCAAAGAACTAACCCTACAGCTTGAACAAGTAGACAGAGAACACTTCAGGCACCAGAAGAAAACAGATCGTAAAGATTAGAGCAGAACTAAATGAATTAGAGAATAGAAAAAAAAAACTGAAAAAATTGAAAAGACCAAAAGCTGCTTTTTTGAAAAGAACAACAAAATTGACAAACCACTGGCTAAACTTACTAAAGAAAAACAGGAAAGGAACAAAATAACCCAAATTAGAAATGAGAGGGGTGTTGTCACAGCAAATCCAACAGAAATCAAAAATATCGTAACAGAATGCTATGAAAGGCTGCACTCTAACAAATTTGAAAACCTTGAGAGAATGGACAAATTCCTTGATTCATATCACCTACTTAAATTATCACAACCTAAAGCAGAACAGCTTAATAAGCCCATCACAAAGGAAGAGATTGAAAATGTCATCAAAAAACTGCCAACCAAAAACAGCTCGGGCCCAGATGGCTTCACCGCAGAGTTCTATCAAGCTTTTAGAGAAGAGTTATCTCCAATACTACTGAGACTATTTCACAATATAGAAAGGGATAGCGTAGTCCCAAACTCATTATATGAAGCCAGCATAACCCTGATACCAAAACCAGGGAAAGATCCAGCCAAAAAAGAAAACTACCGACCAATATTACTCATGAATTTAGATGCAAAAATCTTCCACAAAATTCTTGCCAGTAGAATACAACATATCAAAAAAATAATCCATCATGACCAAGTGGGATTCATACCAGGGATGCAAGGCTGGTTCAACATCAAAAAAACAATTAATATGATTAACCACATAAATATCACAAAAGACAAGAATCATCTGATTTTGTCTATTGATGCAGAGAAAGCATTTGACAAATTTCAACACCTATTAGTGCTAAAATCCCTCAGCAAAATAGACATAGATGGCAAATTCCTCTATGCAATAAGGGCCATTTATACAAAGCCAACTGCCTATGTCATCCTGAATGGAGAGAGACTGAAGGAGTTTCCCTTGAGAACAGTAACTAGACAAGGATGCCCACTCTCACCTCTCCTATTCAAAACTGTACTAGAAGTTCTAGCCAGAGCAATTAGACAAGACCAAGAAATAAAGGGCATCTGCATCAACAAAGAAGAAGTCAAGATCTCCCTGTTTGCTGGTGATATGATTGTATACGCAGAGAATCCCCAAGAATCTATAAGTAAACTACTCAAACTGATAGAAGAGTTCAGCAAAGTCTCAGGACACAAGATAAACATAAGTATATCAGTAGGATACCTTTATACCAACAACGAGACTGTTAATGAAGAAATCATCAAATCAATACCATTTACGATAGCCCCTAAGAAGATAAAGTACCTAGGAATTAATCTAACCGGAGAAATAACAGACCAGTACAAAGAGAACTGCAAGTCCTTACTACAAGAAACTAAGAGAGACCTAGATAAATGGGAAAACCTACCCTGCTCATGGATAGGAAGATTTAACATTGTGAAAATGTCTATTTTACCCAAAGCAATCTACTTACATAATGCAATTCCAATACAAGTTCCAGTATCATTTTTTAATGAGATGGAGAAACAAATCACCAACTTTGCTTCAAAAGGGAAGAAGCCCCGGATAAGTAAAGTACTACTAAAGAAGAAGAACACACTGGGAGGCCTCTCATTACCCGACTTCAGAACCTACTACACTGCCACAGTGGTCAAAACAACTTGGTACTGGTACAAGAACAGACAGATCAATCAATGGAGCAGAATGGAGGCCCCAGAGATGACACTATCTGCCTATGAACAGCTGATACTCAACAAAGGCCCTAAGACATTAAACTGGGGTGAAAACAATCTCTTCAACAAATGGTGCTGGCAAAATTAGATATCCATCTGCAATAAATTGAAACAAGATCCATATCTTACACCTTATACAAAAACCAACTCAAAATGGATGAAAGACCTAAATATCAAACGTAAAACAATAAAGCTCATCCAAGAAAAAGTAGGAACAACAATGAAATTTTTAATACACAACACAGACAGACTTCAAAATCTGTGAAACAAACCACAATCAACACAAGAGAAACTAAATAAATGGGGACTATTAAGAATCAAACACTTTTGCTCATCCAAAGACTTTATTAATAGAATTAAAATGCCACCTACAGAATGGGAAAAAATATTTGGTAACTCTATGTCAGACTGATGCTTGATCTCCATAATCTATAAGGTACTACAAAATATCAGTAAGAAGAAGTTACATCATCCAATTAAGTGATGGGCAAAGGACAGATATTTCTCTAACGAGGAGATCCAGGCAGCCAAAAGACACATGCAGACATGTTCACAATCTCCAGTTATTAAAGAAATTCAAATAAAAACTACAATGCGATACCATCTCATCCCAACAAGGTTGGCCATGATCCCCAAACCACAAAACAACAAAAGCTGGAGAGGCTGTGGAGAAAGTGGAACTCTCCTACACTGTTGGTGGGGTTGCAAAATGGTCCAGCCTCTTTGGAAAGCAATCTGGCACTTCCTTAAAATAATGTATCTAGATATACCATTTGACCCAGTAATTCCACTACTTGGAATATATCCTACAGAATCAAGTCCATTTACACCAATGGATACATGCACAAGAGTGTTTACCGTAGCACAGTCCATGATAGCAAAAAGATGGAATCAACCTCGATGCCCAATGACAGAGGAGTGGATAGTAAACTATGGTACCTATACTCAATGGAGCACTATGCAATGATAAAGAACAATGATCATTCCAGGAAACATGTCATCATAACCTGGTTTCAACTGGAAGACATTATGTTGAGTGAAAGTAGTCAGCGACAAAAGGACACATATTGTATGAGGTCCCTACAATAAGAACTTAAAAGCAGACTTATACATAGAAAAAAAGAAAAAGACTCTGACGTCTGCAAGGGAGGGGAGAGAGGAAGGGCAAGGTGGGGAGAGTTTAGGTTAGATAGTTGGTAGAAATTTGGTTGGGTGAAATCTGTGATAACTTGAGAGTACTCCTTCCATCTGAACCCAATATTGCAAGGACAGAGTAGCTGATGCAGGCGGCAGAGGGCCGTGCTCTGAGGCAAAATCGATGCCAATTGGCACAACTAGCATTTTCTAAGAGGGCTGTCTACACCCCACATTGGTAAGTGGTGTCTGGGGTCTTAAAAGCTGCCAAGCTGCCATCCGAGGGCACAGCACATGGTCCCAACTTAGCAGGAACGGATGCTCAGTGAGGATCAAAACACATGGGTGAAAGACAGCCCAGAAGACAGAGAGACCCACGTAAGTGGGTGCCTACATCTACTTGGGAGCAGAAGAACCGGATAGTGCCTGGCCACCACCAGTGATAGCGGCAACGGAGCTCACAAAGTTGAGTCTCACTGGCAACACAAGATTAAAAAGGGGTGCACCCTGATATCTCCACTAAAAGATCACAATTGATGGTCCAGCAGCTTTGGGGTTCCTCGGGGAGCGTGACCTCTGCCCTCATGCTGCCCTTGCCCATAAATCATAATGAAGGTCCACTCTTCGAACCGGTATGGATTGGATTTGGCAACACAGAATGACCATATACTGGATACACTTTATGGTTCTATGCATCTGTAGGATATCATCCTTCTGACCTCTGGCTGGAGACAGGGGTGTGGGTGGAGAGGTGGGGAAAGGAGACTGTTGGGAGGATGAGACATGTATGGAGCTGAGAGGAATATTGTGCTGTCACCAGGCAGGAAGAGGAGAGGAAGCTGCATATAGGTGAGCATGCAAATTTATATGGGAATGTACATTTTCACTCAGTCATAATAAAAAAAAAATGTCACTGGAATGTGTACTTGGACTGCATCATATAAGTAGATTGCTTTGGGTAAAATAGACATTTTCACAATGTTAAGTCTTCCTGTCCATGAGCAGGGTAGGTTTCTCCATTCCTGCAAGTCTCTCTTAGCTTCTTGTACTGTGGTCTTGTAGGTCTCTTTGTAAAGGTCTGTAATTTCTCTGGTTAGATTTATTCCTAGGTACTTTATCTTCTTAGGGGCTATAGTAAATGATACTGATTTGGCGATTTCTTCCTTAATAATCTCCTTGTTGGTATAAACGAATCCTGCTGATTTACTTATGTTTACGTTGTATCCCGAGACTTCGCTGAACTCTTCTATCAGTTTGAGTAGTTTACTTACAGATTCTTCAGGATTCTCCACGTATACAATCATATAATCTGCAAATAGGGAGATTTTTCGTTCTTTGCTGATGCAGATCCTCTTTATTTTCTGGTCTTGCCTAATTACTCTGGCTAGAACTTCTAGTACAGTGTTGAACAGGAGGAGAGTGGGCATCATTGTCTGCTTCCCGTTCTCAAGGGGAATTGTTTCGGTCTCTCTCCATTCAAGATGAGGTAGGCAGTTGGCTTTGTATAAATGGCCCTTATTGTATTGAGAGATTTGCAGTCTATTCCCATTTTGCTGAGAGTTTCTATCATGAATGGATGTTGGACTTTATCAAGTGCCTTTTCTGCATCAATAGGCAAAATCAGGTGATTTTTGTCTTTTGTGTTATTTATGTAGTCGATTACATCAATTGTTTTGCTGACCTTGAATCAGCCTGGTATGAATCCAACTTGGTCATGATGGATTTTTTTTTTATTATATTATATTATATTATTGCATGTGTAGTTTGTAGGTAGCTTAAAATTAATGTTTAAAATAACTGACAACTTATTGTGAATTTAAGCACAAGTTTGTAAACTGCTTGATGACTTGGGGGCCTTAATACCTCAATTTTTTTAGTATTAGAGGATGCTGAACCTTCATTTTAATCTCTACTGTCACCCAGTGGTAAAATAAGGAAATATATCTCCATATAAGTTAGTTGCCATGGAGTTAGGTAACTAATGCCACAAAGTAATATGTGTACTAATTGGTTAATGGTAAGCTAGGCTTTTTTGGTAAACCTTCATTTACAGAACAAAAGGAAGGAAGGGAGAAAGGGAGGGAGGGAAGCTGGCAGGCAGGCAGGCAGGCAGGCAGGAAGGAAGGAAATTTAGTGATGTATTCCATTGGACAAATCTCCTGCAACAGACCTATTTAAAGTGTTAAAAGGCAAACAAGTCACTGTAAGGACAAAGGTGCACCTGACCCAAGCCAGGATGTTTGCAATTGCCTCGTATTCATGTGAAAACTGGACAATGAATAATGTAGATTGAACAAGAACCGGTGCCTTTGAATTATGGCATTGACAAAGAAAGTTGAATATACCAGGTGCTGCTGCTACAACAGTGAACAAATCTCTTAGAAGTACAGCCAGAATGTTCCTTAGAATCAAAGATGATGAGACTTCATCTCATTCTTTGAGCATGCTATTAGAAAGGATCAAACCTTGGGGAGGGACAACATGCTTGGTAAAGGAGAGAGTTATCAAAACACAGGAAAAACTCAATGAGATAGATTGACACTATGTCTCCAACAATGGGTTCAGCTTAACAATGATTATGAGAATGGTATAGGACCAGGCAGCATTTTGCTCTCTTCTACATATGTAGAGTCACTACAAGTTAGAAGCAACTGACTGCACCCAACAACAATGACAATGTTGTTCACAGTGTGTACTACATTGAAGGGAAAACTTTAATTTTGTAAAGTGTAATTTAACAATATTTTAACTTAGAGTTCGTTATTTGAGGTTTTCAGAATTATTCATCAATAGGTCACCATAGACGTTCTTCTAATTGTATGCTAACTTTGTAGTATGTCTTTTGTAGTTAGAATTTTATTCCATTAGGTTCAATCTTTGCTCTTCCCTTTCAAAAATGATTTAGATATTGGTACTCACTTATTCTTCCACATAATATAGAAACAAGGTTACTGAATACTTCCAAAAATCCAACTGGAATTTTAATTAGGAATTTATTGAAATTATGGAATAATTTAGAGATAGGTAAATTTTATAATAGTAGTTCATTCTGCCCAAATTTAACTTGTATAATGTCTTTCCTGATGTTCAACAGCATTTAGATTTTCTATGTAGAACTCTTGCATATTCTTTCTTTAGTTAATTTCTTGGTGTTTTATAGATTTTGTTGTTAGTGTGAACAGTATTTTATTTTTATTATATTTCACTGATTCTTCCTTGTATAAAGCATGCTGTCAATTTTTTAACACGTATTTTGTGTTTAAATACCTTGCTGAATATCCTTATTGCTTCTGATACTTTGCTGTTTATCCTATTACTTGTCTATGCAGAAAACCATACTATCTGAAAAAAAAAAAATCTTCCCTTGCAATCCTTACATTACTTATTTATAGGTTAATTTTAGCCCTAGATAAATGTTGCACTGTGTGATTCATAACTTTTTATTTTCTTTGTATATAATGATACCATCAGCATATGATGACAGTTTTGTCTTTAATTTCAACTTTCATCCCTCCTTATTTTTCTTTCTGAATTTACTAGAATGTTTAGTATTCTGCTACACAGTAATGGTAGTAAGCAAACATATCACGTTCTTGAGTTTCATGTGAATGCATCTACAGTTTCAAAATTAAATAAATTTCATGTGGTCCATTTGTTGCTGTGTTTCACCATGCAGCAGAAGTTTCCTTTTAATCTTAGTTGCTAATGTTCTACATGAATGGATATTTATATACAACCAAAAGATTTTTGGTAACTCTAGATAACTACATGGTCTTTCTTTGTTATTCTGTTAAAGTAAGTAATTCTGTTAATAAATTTCTCTGCTGTTAAACAGGAGCCCTGGTGTTAAAGAGTTTAAGAGCTAAGGCGAGCTATAGCTGCTAACCAAAAAAAGTTGGCATGTCTAATCTACCATCACTCCTTGGAAACCCGTGCAGCACAGTGGTTAAGCGCTATCTCCACTAACCAAAAGATCAGCAGTTCAAATTTGCCAAGTGCTCCCTGGAAGCTCTATGAGGCAGCTCTGCTCTGACCTGTAGGGTTGCTGCGGTCAGGGCCGACATGAGAGCAGTGTTTTTTCTTTTCTTTCTATTTTTAGTAGTCATTCCTTGGAAACCCTCTAGGGCAGCTCTGCTCTCTCCTGTGGAGACATTATGAGTCTGAACTAAGCCTGTGGCAAATAAAAACTGTTGAACTACCCCTGAATTGAGTAAATGGTGTTTCATTATGTACTGCTTTATCTGAAAATACTTTATTTGAAATTTTTCCATCTATATGTGAGACATAGATGAGATTGGTTGATAGCATTCTGTAGGTTTTTTGTTTGTTGTTTTTGTATTTCCCTTTAAGATTTATTTTAGAGAAATTCTTGCTGGCTTTGGTACCAAGAAAATTAAGCCTTCATAAAATTAGCTCTGTTTTTTTCCTCCATTTTTTTCCGTACCAAGAACTCAGTATAAGAAATGTAATTATTTGCTCTGGACTAGGCTTATGGGGTTAGTGATAATTTTGACTACTAGTTCATTTTCCTTACTGTATCTATATATATAGATGTATATATATATTTCTTCAATTCCTGAGGCTTTTTAAAATCTATGGCGAATATCATGCTGTAAAACGATTACCTTGGCTATCCAGTGCTGCTACAACAGAAATATCAGCAAGTAGATGGCTTTATCAAGCAAAAGTTTCTTTTCTCACAGTTTAGGAGGCTACAAGTTCAAATTCAGAAAAAGGTTTTCTTTCTCTGTTCGCTCTGGAGGAAGTTCCTTGTCATCAATCTTCCTCCAGTCTAGGAGTTTCTCAGTGCAGGGTCCCCAGGTCCAAAGGACAAGCTCTGCTCCTGGTGCTTCTTTCTTGATGGCAGGAGGTTCCCAATTCTCTGCTCACTTTTCTCTCTTTCAATCTCTTGTAAGAAAAAAGTAATAGATGCAGCACACCTGGGAAATTTCTTTTACATTGGATCAGCAAAGAGACCTAAGTCAGGGTGTAACATGGTACGTTAATCCTCTTCAACATACTAGTAGTGTAATCTCGTTAGCCATAGGCAGAGATTAGGATTTCAAACACTTAGGAACAGAAGGCAACCACACAATACTGGGAATTATGGCCTAGTCAGGCTGACACACATTCTGAGGGGACATGACTCAATGCAAAACAATCACATATAGCATTTTCATGCTAGTATATTAACCCATCTGTAACAATGACTACTTTTCTAATATTTGTTCTTTTGTTATCAGTTCCAACAGAATTTTTTATCTCATTTTTTTTTTCAAAAAGCACACTTTCTCTATTTTCAGTCATCTTTATCAACTTTTTGTTTCACCTTTTCTTTGAACAATTAGTGTCTTAAATTAACTCTCGGCATCTAATATAGTTATTTGATTTTGCTCTTCTTTTTCTAGGTTCATCAGTTAAAATTTTACCTCAAAAGATTTTAGTCTGTTTGCTGTCCAAACGGAAGTTTTTAAAACTATAAATTCTGCTAAACATACCACTTTAGATTCATTTTATGAACCAGAAACAGAGTATGTATTCACTTTTATTTTAAAAACAAAACAAAACAAAACAAAAAAACGTGGTTATAAGATTGGAAGAAATTGTGATAAGCAGTAGTACAAAAAGAAATCCTTATTAGGAATTGTTTTAACAATCTCAGACTAAAATTTTAGTCCAAAACAGAACTATATAAACATAGATATGTACTTTGTTTACATCTACTGTCTGCATAATGCTGAGATAACTGAATTTAAAAATCACCACAGAAAAATTGAAGAAATATAGGGAAATTATTTCTGAAGCTTATAGACACAGTCATTATCAAATTAAAGTCACATACAAAGTGAATTCCAGAGTGAGAATAGCTAATGCGAATTTTCACGGTTCATGATATAGACTGTTTATTCCTTCAGTGCTGTGAAAACTCCTCCATATCTCCTGCTTCTGTCTGTCACTAACTGTACATTTGTGTGTAGATACAGCCGGGTAATGTCCTTCGTTTTTCTTGAGAACCATCCACCCCTACACTTACAAGTTCTCTTTTATGTCTTCTCTCTAAAACTGAGAAATTCTCTGTAAACCTTAAGTTTCTGTGGACTCTGTCAGTAAGTGTCTTCTCACATGTGAATAAAAAATAATATTTTAAGAAGATAACTGTGTAATGACTTACATTAATGAATGATTTATTTCATATAACTATAAATAGGAATATGCACTGATACATTAAATTTTCTCCTACCTACTAAAACCACCGGGCCATAGATATTTCCTTTAAATAAATGTCTTGCATACCATTAAAGAGGTTAGAAGAAATAAAATTCTAATAAATAAATTAGAATAAACTAGAAGTTGCAGTAAATTAGAAAAACAAGTACTAAACAACGCTAAATAAAAACTCAAATACTATCTAACTATGAATTTTTAATATTCAACACGATTTCATATTCTAAAAATCTCATCCTTCAACTTCATCAATTTACTTTTATATCAAATAGTGAGAAGACGGGCCATGCTATGAGTGAGTTGGGGCACAAGGCCCAGCCCCTTCCTGTTTTCGCAAAAGCATCTGCCTTTTCCGTCTTTCACTTACCCACTCCAGGATCTGCCTAGTAGCCGACAATACAACAATCTCATTCCAACTGCTGTAGCTCACAAACTTTATATGTCATTGGCTACTCATCTTCAAATTGCAAGCCTGTCTCACATTTCATAGCTTTGGTCGCATTTCTTCCTTGAGGTGATTTCACTTGAAAGAAAATTTCTGTTCCCTAAAGAGCAACTTTCTGTGATGAAGTTTATTTATGAAAATGAGTTTATTTATGAATGAGTTTATTTAGCGATGAGTTTATTTATGAAAATGACAGAAGAGATGGAAGCTCTTATCCTGCATTGAGGCTGATACGGACCAGCAATTTCATAAGTTTTATAGAGAATGATTTGGTAAATGAAAAGGCTAGGAGACAAAGCCTAGAAGATTTCTGAAGTTTGACCCTGTGTTGATTAAATATAAGCATCAAAGAAAAAACCAGCTGAGAGGAAGATATATTAACTATTGGAATACTTGGAGCCACAACTGGATATCACATATTTTAGAACCACTCTCAGTGAATATGTTTTCCATAAAAAATAGTAAAAGCTGAATATGTGTTGAATGAATGAATGATTAAAGCAGGAATAAACAAATGTATTGCATCAGGCGGAAATTCATGTGAAAATGTATTGTGATTATTTGTCAATGCTATTATATTTTATAGCTTATAAAATGATGTTAGTTTATTTTTTATGTCCATGTAAAATCTGGGAATATATGTTCTTGCCCTCATTTACCTGAAGAGGAGAATGACTATCAGGGGCCCATTCCACAGTCATTCGCTTACCCAGTAGCAGATCCAGTACTTGGATTCCTAGTCAGTGGTTTATCAGAAATATTTGAATAGCATTCAGGGGAGAAACTGAGCCACATGCCTTAGTTAGAAGCACAGCAGTGTAAAGTTTCTACAGGAGAAGTACATTTATAAGAAAAAGACAAAATGACAAGAAACCAATTTTAAAGAATATGCCAAACACAAAAAATGAAGAGAAAAAGGGAAATAAGGAAGTGTACTGTACATGTGAATGAAAATTATCTGAGGGTTCCCTGGGATCCACGTACACCAGATAGGATGTTTTCAGTAACAAACAAGTGAAAACTCAACTTGAGTGGCTGAAACAATTAAGAGCATTTACTGAGTGACATAACTGAGAAGCGCAGGGGTCACTCAGGCTTTAGACACAGGTCAGTCTGGTCTCTTCTGTGATTCTGTTGTCTCTTCCATCTTACATAGACATCTGCGCCCCAACCTTCCATCTTTTGTGATGAAAAAAAAACTTCTTTAGCTCTTTCAGACTTGACGCTCTACATGACATCATCTAGGAAAAGATAAAGCATTTTCTTTTTAAACCCCTGTGGAAAATAGTTTGGTGGTTCCTAAAAAAATGGAACACAAAATGAACATTATTCTTGTTAGCTGCCATTGAGTTTGTTCCAACTCTTGGTGACCTCACACGTACAATGTAGAACTGTTCCACAGGGTTCTCCAGTGTGTGACACTCTGGTAGATCTCCAAGGCTGTCTCTGGGTAGGTTTGAACCAACAACCCAAAACCTCGCAGTTGAGTATTTATGATTTCCACCACTCAGGAACTAGAATGACCATCATGATCCAGTAATTCAACCTGTAGAACTAAAAGCAGGAACACAAACAAATACATGTAAGTCAAAGTCCATTGCATCATTGTTCGCAGTAGCCAAAAGATGGAAACAACCTAAATGTTCATCAGTAGAATAACAGATAAGTAAAATGTGGTATGTGCATACAATGAAATATTACTCAGCCTTAATGACAAATGAAATCCTGATATATGAAACATGGACTAATCTTGAAAACATTACACTGCATAATATGTCAGTCACAAACGCATAAGTATTGTATGGTTTCACTTATATGAAATAGCTAGAATATGCAAGTGTGAAAGACATAAGTTTATCTGTGGTTTCTAGAGGTGGGCAGGGAGGAGGGGAAGAAGGAAAACTCATTGTTTATGGGATATTGAACTTCTGTTAGGAGTGATGGAAAATTTGGAAACACACTGAACACAATTCATGTTACAGAATTGTACATATGAAGCGTGTTGAAATGATAAAAAATTTGTAGGTATAAATTTGCCATGATTTAAAAAAATTAGTAAGAAAAAGGAAAAAATTAAACAATAAAAACACTCAAGACTTAGGCTGCATTTAAACTGAGCCCAGCCCTGAGTGATCCCTCTGAGCAAGGGTGGTGGGATACACGTAATGACTGGCTTAAATGATAGAGTACATCCCTTAGCAAGGAAGAAAGGTGGAAATGAAGAATATATCTGGCAAAGCATAAACAAAGTCCAGCGGGATTCTGAGGATGGAAAACCTACTTCACACACATCAACCAGGAAAGGCCTCTCAAAGAAATTGTACCTGAAATAAGCCTGATAAATCATATTGGAATTTATGGAGATTTCTAGAATCCCATTTTATTTCATTAAAACTCAAATCATGGAGCCAAATAACCCAGTCCAGATTAACCAATCCTGAAAAATTACTTTCAGCTTGTATCAGTAACTAATAATTAAGAAGAAATGAACAAAAAGTTTTACAAGGAGAATTGATCGGCTGTCATCACTGTGCTGTGTTTAGGTGTATCCTGAGCTCCTGAGATGCTGCCTTCTTGTTCCAAACACGGAAGAGAGATGAAAAGTCTACAGTAGGTTCTTGTATAAACTGTTTAAGAACAGAGAGAAGTTATTCTACATAAATGAAGGCAGGAAGTGAGGGAAAAAAGAGAAGGGCACTGGGAGGAAAAGAAGCAAAGATAGAGAAACAACTTGCGGTTGGTGGGGACAAGAAAGATGGATACAAAAACTCACCATCGCCTCCTAAACCAAAATATAAGGCCAATAAGAAGCAGCAGAGGCACCATCACTGCTGAGATGATCAAGGCCGCAGAGGTGCGATGTTCTGTATATTTGGGTACACACAAGGATGTCATTTCAAATCTACCTGATTTAACTCTTTTAATCACATTATCCCAGTCTTCTTTTGTTTATTTAAATGCCTGCCTCAGCAATTCCCTGTATTCCTAATTCTTCTCTCCTCCCATTTCTGTTTCTTGTAAGAATGTTTTCTATAACCCTCAACATACCCCTTCACCTATAGGTTCCTCATTTACAACTCTTCCATTCCTTGCATTTACTATGTTTATCTCTTTGGGGCTCAGAATCCCCAAGGAAACAAATATTTTATCCATTCTTGCACTCTGCTTGAAGACCATGTATTCCCATTCCCAGGCTGGGCCACAGTTCTTTCTTCCCCAGTAGAGGGTGATATCTTGGCCACCTAGACTGCTGTGTCTCACCCGACAAGACAGCCCAGATGCCTCCCTGGCTGACACATTCAAGAACAATTGAAGATACCAGGTCTCATCAGCACTGGGCAGGACATCACCTCACTGAGTGCCTGTCAGCTCCTGCTTCCCGCACATCCACATTACCCACACAGGTTTGGGGTAGAAGCCAAAGACATGACAAACCAGCAGCACCTGGCCAGGACTAGGAGAGGTGTCACTGGACAGCCTAGCTTCATGCTTCGCTGGAAAGAATAGGAAAGATATTTAGGTACAGATTCTCACACAAAATTTAGAGGTTCAGATGTCAACATCAGTTCAGACGGACATGTCTTTTCCACTTCTGGAAATACATCACATGTTATCCTTTCTTCCTGCCTCTTCTAAGCTGCATTTGAAGGAGATGAGGGAAGACATAATGTTACAATAAAAAATCCTTTGAGAGAGGATGTAAATCTAGTGCCATCAGCATGGCTGTTGTCACCAAGTGTGATAAATCATGGCGTCACCCTACCATAGCCCTCCTCTTATACCGGAACATACAGAATCCTTAGTAATGTTTCTTTCATTTTTATTTATAAAATACTATGTGATACAGTTGTAAATTCCTTAAATGTAATATTTTTAGATCACACAAACACTAACAAAATTATTTTATATATTCTTTCTACATTGAATTAGAATATTAGTTACATTCTTAGAAACTGAAGAAAATATTTTTTAATATTTTCTCTTTTTCCTTTATTACTTCATTCTCCAATAAGTGCTTTATATAGGTTCACAAATACTAATTACCACAATATTGTAGCTGAAACAGAAATTATGAAAAAATAAACATAAATGAAAACAACAGCATGTATTTTCAGTGAATGGAGATGAAACAACATGATTCAAAGCATCGCTGTAGTTGGATAATAATGATAGCTCTGACTGAGCACATTAGAAGATTCAAAAAATAAACGAGCACAGATTTTTAGCCTTATAAGTATGTTGATCCATGTAAGCTGGGCTTGCAAAAAGTGGTTTTTATTGTTATAACTAACTGCAGAGGTATTTTTATAAAAATAATAGATTTCTTCTTAAACAATGCACAAAAATTTTATAGATAGGCGTTATGGTGTCATGCCCTTCTGACGGTATCACCCAGTGTCGTCCACACCTCCACACTCCCCTAGCAACACCACGGGGCAAGACTGAGCTTCTCTCTGGAGATCTGCCTTCCCTGCCTCCAGAAGACCCAAGATGTAACGAGGGCAGGTATCACTGAGAAGCCCGTGCAGTACTTCCTTGAGGCCTTGGAACTGACTGAGTACTATGCAGACGTTCTGAGCCATAATTCCACCCTCTGGAGATGGGACCCATGAATTGTTGTGGAAGCTCAGAAAATCTGATCCTTCAAAAGCTGTCTGTAAATAGCCTCTTGTGTCCTCCCCGGAGTGAAGCTCACACCCCCCTGCTACCTGTATCTCAAAGGGATCTGAGGAAGGGAATCGTGAACTGGACAAAAGAAAAAGCAAAACATAAGCAAATAAATAGAAATTAAAAGAGTGTAAAAACATAATACAAGCAGAAGGGAGAAGTTTAGGGATGTGAAGGGACGGACCAAGTTTGGTTTAATTGGAGGTTCAGAAAGAGAGAAATTGACGGGGATTGGAGGTGAAAGAAGAGATGAATGATAAGAGAAAGGGGGAGAACACATCTGGGGGAGAACACATCTGGGGGAGAACACATCTGAAGAAGGTGAGGTGAAAATGTAGGCAACAGACTAGGGAGGATATCAGAGGGAAAGACCTGGGATTACAGCAATCTAGAGAAAACAGAATGTAACAGATTACAATGAATTTATAGACTGCAGAAGACATGGAATGGAAAAAGAAATCACTCCTTAAGTAGTCAATAAAAGAGTGAGAAAGTTGATGGTAGTAAGCCTCTAATTAATGAGAGGAACTCATAAAAAGTGAAAGAATAGAAGCTTTTCAAAACACAGTACATCCTTTCTCCCATCCCTAAACAAAGGTGTATAACTGCAGTTGTCTTGAGAGAGTGAAGAGAAGTTTTAAGTTGTGAGTAGAGGCTGTTTCCTAAAATAATAAAAAACACATTGAGACACATACCCCCAACCCCACCTAGTTTCTCAATTTGAGGACTTTAACCCACATTCAAGCTGAAATTGATGTTCACAGCTGTGAACTTCCCAAGTCAGTCCAACTACTTACAGGCAGAATAGTGCTTTCATTTCTCTGAACTCCTCTTTGCTGAAGTTGGCCCTTGAACAAGGCTGTAGGAAACTGATGGTACCAGAGATACTCTCCCATCTATGAGTCTGAAACTCATCTAACCAGCCAGAGCCCAGAGTTTGTTCCCAGGAATGGTTGTAAGAAGATGATATCTGGATGGCACGGGAGGATACAGGCTCCAGAAAGGCCGTGTTTGGCAAATGTACAGAGTACCATGGAGACAGGCATTCTGAACGAAATAGAGTGAAAAGAGATAATGGTGCCAGACAAGCAGAATTCATAATCTGGAAAAGGGAGAATCATAGTTATGTCTTCAGACATTTGCCTCCTCCAGAAATGCATGTTCTCTCAGCAGCTTCTAGAGGAGCATGAGGATCTCGACACAGGGATACCCAGAATAGAGCTAGACCATCATTCTCAGTCTCCAGCTATGTATGGTACCCAGGAATATCATGCAAATACACATGCAGACCTATTTGCACCTAACTAAAAAACTTTGAGAGTCCTTACCTTCTTCCTTGTCACCATCTGGGAGAAGAGCCAGCAACAGAAGATGCAGAAACAGCATTTCACTGGCAAGTGTCATTTCAGTCTCTCAGAAAAGCTGGTCTCTGATCTTTATTCTCCACAAATCTGCCCCCATAATATCTCTATTCTGACTTCCTTCTTTCTCCAACAGACAAACTTTGCCTTTAGCCCATCTGCGACAAAGAAAACCTGCAAAACTGAATACTGTGAGCCTCCTACTCAGTATCTCATTTCCTCTCCAGCTCTGGCTTACAATTTCGCTAGATGCTATTTGCGTCTATTCTGTTCACTTCTTTTAATCCAGCTTCTATGGAACAAGTACCACTGAAATGTTACTTTACTCCTAGGATCATTTTTCTCATTTACACACTAAGAGGATGAATTTAAATGGTTTTCCAGAATTCTGCATAACACTTGAATTACCCTATTCTTTTCTGCCCCTCTGTCCTCCTCTTCTGCTTTTGCATGTTCCCTAAATGCTCTCTTCTCCCATATGATCCCTCACACACCATATTCATATCTCTGTCTTCTCAGTGGTTTCTTTCTTTCTTTTTCATGGCTCTTTTTTTTTTCAGAATCATCTATTATTGCCCTGTATAATACACGCTACCATGAATTCTCCATTACTCTTAGAGAACAGTTAGTAGCCTTTATAAAGACCACAGGATCATTGAATCATATAAAGAAAAAAAAAACTCTTTCTGATTTTCATTGATGTCCATAAACTCACCAGTCATTTAGCATTTGTCTAAGCTCATCAATATACAGTGATTGACAAGAAAAAGTTATTCCTCAACCTAATATTTCAAAGGATCAAGTAGCAGGGACAAGGGTCTTGGGACCATGTTTTCAGGGGACACTGAGGCCAATTGGCATAACTACTCTATCGCTAAGGGAGTCTTCTGCACCCCATATTAATGAGTGGCATCTGAGGTAGAACAAATTGTCCCAACTCATCCAAAACAGATGATTACTGAGAACAACAAAGATATGAGGGGAAAAGAGCCCAGGAGACAGACAGATTTACATGAATGGGAGACTGTAACAACACGAGAACAGAAGAACCAGATGGTGCCCAGCCACCACCAAAAACAGCCATGATGGGTGACACAATGTAGAGTCCCTGAGGCAACATGAGAAAAAGCGGTGTCTAGTCCAAGAACTAATAAAGACCTGAATTGATGCTCTAGCAGCTTGAAGTGTCCCTTGAGAACATGGTACCTAGACCTGCTGCTGTCCCTCACTAGAAACCAGTAATGAGACAACTCTACTGACAGGAATGGCCCGGACCCAGGGACATGGTGTGACCATATGCTGTGTGTACTTTATGGTTCTATGCATTTACAGGAAGGTGTCCTACTAGTCTCTTTCTAGATGATATGAGGAGGATGGAGAAGAGGGGACAGAATCTTGTTAACACTATACTAGATATGTAGAGTGAAAAGGAGGAATGTGCTATCACTGTGTGGGGAGAGCAGAGGGAGCTGCAGATTTAGATTGTATACTTTCACTTAATCACAATTTAAAAAAAGAAAAGAAGCAGTTATTAAACTAATAACTGTGAATTGTGGTGTTCTGAGTTTTATTATAACATACCGAATCTCGGGACAAAAATAAGCCTGCTTGAAACAACATTTTCTAAAGTGATTACCCTTCACTTTTTATGCCTACTCAGAATTTGTACTTTAGTGGTGGCCTTGAGGCATTCAATCTACACCCCTATTTTACTGCAATGCTAACATCTAATACACATACCCCTCACCAACTATCTCATAACCCAATAACTTGCATTTACAGTAGTAGCAAAAAATCTCCTATCTGACTATTTTTCACATTAATGACGTGTGTCTGGCAGTGATGAACACAGACTAAGTGCAAGATAAGAGTAAGGCTGGCTATGATGGTTATGATTGTATGCCCGCTTGGCTGGGCCACGATTCCCAATGATTTGGCTGTTCCATCATGATGCCTTTGGGCAGCTGTGTCATGATGTAGTCATTCTCCATTTTGTGACTTGATGTGGTCATTCACCTTTTTGCACAATGCTAACTTTTGCATAACAACCTGGTCTTTGGAGCCTAACCATATTGATAAAAGAGGAATGTGAACATAATATCTGGCAAATGGTTGGTGCACATCAGCAGATATTTGCTGAATAAACAGATTAATGCAATTGTTTTAAAAATTATGATTATACAGTGGTTAGGATTCAACTTAGGTGAAGAATGTGACAGCAGGCACTAGAAGAGAAATATGCACAACTGGACTACATCAAAACTAAATCATTTCCTAAATACAATGGCACTGGATGGCACTGGACAAACACAACCCTAGTCTTTGGAAGTACAGAGCAACAGGGACAGGGGTTGGGGGACCATGGTTTCAGGGGACATCTAAACTAACTGGTATACCCATATTTTTTTGTTTTTTTGTTTTTCCTGTATTCTAAAGAAAATGTTCTACCAACCACTTCAGTGACTGGTATCTGGGGTCTTAAAAGCTAACAACATTCCATCTAAGTAGGATCAATTTGTTGCAATCTACCTGGAGCAGAGGTAAATGGAGGACATCAAGAACAGGAGGAAAATGAGTCCAGGAAAAGGAAGATGCCATATAATTCAGAAGCTATCCAGTACAGGACCAGAAGAAGTAGATGGTGCCCAGCCACCACCAATGACTGCCCTGATTCAGTGCAATGTCTGGAGCCCCTGATGTCACAGTAGAAACATAAATGTGCAGAACTAGAACTCTACCCAGTGACCACACCTGATGGCCCATCAGTCAGGATGACCCCAAAGACGTGACCCCTGAATCTCTATCAACCCCAAACCACATCCAACATTGAAGCCAGCTCCCCAAAGACTGTACTGAGCTATACAAGACATGGAATGATGCTGATGTCAAACATCATTTGGGGCTTAAATATATACATGGGGCTGTCTGAGAACTCATTGCTGGAAGCGAGATGATAGGGTGAGGGTGGCATGACTTCATTGAATGGACATAGAAAGTTTAAGGTGGAAAGGGGGAGTGTGTTGTCACAGGGATAGGGGAGAGAAGTGAGGAGAAAAGAGCACTTAGAATAGAATATCAGTGTGAGCTCTGTGTGTTATTTGGAAAATTGATATGGACTGTAAACTTTCACTTAAAAACAACAAAATTTATTTTAAAAAAACTATGAAAGATATCTTTAATGGAAAATTTTTTCCAGGCATCGGAACTTTATTACCTGTAAACAGACATGTTAACATGCAAATTAAATACAGTATTATTTTGGTAAAAGGCATATGTTAATAAACAGAAACTTTCAAGAGAAGATTCTGCTGTAAATTTTCTATTACTTATGATAATTAAAAAAAAACTGGTGAGAACTTGTAGGAAGTGAAGCTAATAAAGTATTCTGGAATCAGGTAGCCAGGAATCCCTTCTTGTCGTGCTTGAGTACTTTTTGCTTCTTTTATCACAAGCTGCTCTCTGGTAGACAGGTTTATATTTTTCTTTCATGGTGCTATCCCTGTGCCAATGATGTGAAACATTTGCTTGTGCTTTGTAAGTATCCTGTGTATAAAGATGTCTTGGTAATTTATTTTGTTGTTTCTCAGTTTATAAGTAAAAAAAAAAAACAACTCTCAGGCTAACTTAAGAAAGAAAATAAATTTTGAAGTTAAGATTAAAATGTAGAAAGATGAAGCCACAAATCCCCTATCTTACAATTATTAATTCAGCAAATATTTACTCAGTGATTGCTATGTGCCTGGAATTGCTGAAAGACATAAATTCACATATTCAAGAACCTAAGAAAATCCTAAGCACCACTAATGCAAAGAAAACTACACCTAAGCACATGAGCATTGAATTACAAAATACAAAGATATAGAGAATATCTTCAAACTATCTATACAACAACACATGCAAAGATGAGTTTGTAAATATTACCAACTTTTAATCTCAAACAATAGAAGTCAGAAGATACAGCAACATTTGTAAAGTGCTGAGGGAAAAAGATAAACCTAACATTTCACACATAATCAAAATATCCTTGAAGACAAATTGAAAATTAAAATAAAAATTTTAATTAAAAATACAATAATTCTTCTCATCCAGACAGGGACCTCAAAACTTGCTACAGAAAAATTTTCAGGGTTAAGGGAAATCAAACTAGATGCCACTTTGATTTTCAGAAAGAAATAAAAAGCTCCAGAAATGTTAAATAGGTAAATATATGTATGTATATGACTAACAAATTTTTAAAAATAACATTGTCTTATAAGGTTTATAACACATTCATGTGATTTATATCAAATATATAAGAATTAAATCAACATATACGGTAGCAAAATTTCTACAACTTCATGATGAAATAGTGCAACATCGACTTAAGTACACTATAAAAAGCTAAGGATCTCTTTTTTCAATCCTTAGAGGAATCATTAAAAAATGTTTAGGCAGAAATCTTAAAATGCAATTTTAAAAAACATTCAATTAATTCAAAACAAGGTAAGAAAGAGGAAGAGGAGCAAAAGCAGAGAGAAAAAACACAAAACAAATCCTCCATATAAAGATAAAATAACAGACTTAAATCCAACTTATATATAAAGATTAATGGACTAAACACTCACTGAAAGGAAAAGACAGTCAGAATCGATATGAATATGAGACATAACTGTATGCTATTTACAAAAAAAAAATAAAAAGCCTACCTTAAATTTGAAAAACACAGGTAGCTTGAGGATAATCCATTGTCACCGAGTTGATTCTCAAAAAGAGCAATCTAATAAGACAGAGTAAAACTAGCCTAAAACATTTCAATAGCTACAATCTTTATATCAGCAGATCGCCACATCTTTTTTCTACAAAGTACTGGTGATTTCCAACCACCACTTCAGGTTAGCAACTGAGTACTTAACCATTTTACTACCAGGGCTCCTCAGCTGGAGGATAGATAGATGGAAAAACATATATGATGCAAATATTAAGAATTAACAGGATGATGTGGCTTTATTAGATTAGATAAAGTAGACTTTGGGACAAAGAGACTATCAAGATGCAGGACATTTAATAATGATAAATGGATCAATTCATCTGAAAGGCAAACAACTGTGAATGTGGGTATACCTGATATAAACATTCAAAATGTCTGAAGTAAAAATCAACTAAAGAATATTGTATAATCATAAAAGTTCTTAACACATCTCCCTATATCAATAAAAACACAGAGGATATGAACAATGCGATCACCTGGATGTACACAACATTTAAAAAACTCCTCTAAATGCAACAGTTGTAGACAAAATATTCTTTTCAAATGCACACACAGAATGATCATCAAACTCAGCTACAGGGTAGGCCATGCAAAGAAACTAAATTTAAAAGACTAGAGAGGCAGAGTCAAGATGGAGGACTAGAAACATGTCTCCTTCATTCCCTCTGAAAACTAAGGGCTGGATTGATAATTAAATGGAGCCTTCTGGACATCCAGTGAGCCCTAGGATATGGCATAGGGCTGTCGACTTGTACTACATGCCACTGAATGGTAAACTTCTTCTCTTTCACAGACCTCCACCCTTGTTGAATGCCATCTCTCAGGGACTGAAGGTAACTTGTGTTTTTTGATGTTTTTTTCTCTGTCTTAGCCTGTGGTGGGGCATGGGCTTAATTGGCTGCAAAGCTCAGCTGCACTGCTGACAGGATTAGGAGGCAGAATAGCCACATTTCAAGAGCCCACCTTTGGACTTTGTGCAGCTCAGCCCCTCCAACATCTCTTTTCAGACCTCTGCCATTGATTCAGCTATTTCACAGTGGGCAGGAGAGCTTGTGCTGAACTCTATCTTGTTCAGCTGGAAGGTGGAATTACCCAAACGGAGGTCTCAACAGGGTTTAATTCCTAGGCTGGGAAGCAGTGTCAGCCTGGAGAGCACTTTTCCAGCAGAAAAGGTATGTTTAGCACACTGTGGCCTTATGGGTGGGGCCCAACAGCAGATGACAGCAGGAGAGTAGCCTTCTGTACTTTGACCTAGATTACAGCATTTGGGGTCGGATATAGAGGTACTTACTTTGCCAACTAGGAATAGGGGCTTGCACATCTGACAGTCTGACTGATTTTGTAAGCTGTCTGTCAGATAGCTTTAACCTTTCAAAATGACCTTGAGAAGTAACTGTGGTGCATGCTGATGGTGTCTCTTCCAGCCTTTACTGACCCACATCATAGGGTCAGCTGACAGCCCCCCAGTGACTCCATAAGTAGAGTCGTGTCTTTGCCAGAGCTATTAGACAAGACAAAGACATAAAGGGCATCCGCATTGGCAAAGAAGAAGTAAAAATCTCCCTATTTACACATGACATGATTGTATGTGCAGAGAATCCTAAAGAATACATAAGTAAACTACTCGAACTGACAGAAGAGTTCAGCAAAGTTATCAGGATACAAGATAAACATAAGTAAATCAATAGGATTCTTTCATACCAACACGATTATTAATGAAGAAATCACCAAATCAATGCCAAGAGCTAAAATATCTAGGAATGAATCTAACTAGAGAAACAACAGACCTTTACAAAGAGAACTACAAGACCTTAGTACAAGAAACTAAGAGAGATTTACAGAAATGAAGAAACCTATCCTGCTCATGGATACAAAAACTTAACATTATGAAAATGTCTATTTTACTCCAAAACAATCTACTTATATAATATGATCCCAATATAAATTCCAGTGACATTTTTTTGATGAGATGGAGAAATAAATCACCAATTTTGTTGGGAAAGGGAAGAAGGCTAGGATAAGTAAAGCACTACTGAAGAAGAACACACTGGGACGCCTCTCACTGCCCAACTTTAGAACCTATTACACGGCCACAGTAGTCAAAACAACCTGGTACTGGTACAAATAGAGACATATAGGCCAAAGGAACAGAGTGGAGACTCCAGCGATGTCACCATCCTCCTATGACCAGCTGATAATTGATAAAGGCCCTAAGATTTTAAACTGGGATAAAAGCACTCTCTTTAACAAATGGTGCTGGCAAAATTGGATATCCATCTGCAAAAATTGAAGCAAGGCCCATATTTCACATGTTATACAAAAACCAACTCAAACTGGGTAAAAGACTTAAATTTCAAAACTAAAACAATAAAGCTCATTCAAGAAAAAAAATAGGAGCAACAATGCAGGTTTTAATGCACAACATGGACTAACTTCAAAATCTGACAAAGCACAATCGACAGAAGAGAAAATAGATGAAAGGGAACTCCTAAGAGTCAAACATTTCCGCTCACCCAAAGACTTTATCAAAAGAATTAAAAGACCACCTACAGAATGAGAAAAAATATTTGGCAACTATATGTCAGACTAATGTCTGATCTCCATAATCTACAAGGTACTAGAAAATATCAATATGAAAAAGACAAATAATCCAATTATGCAATGGGTAAAGGACACAAACAGACACTTCTCTGAAGTAGATATGGAGGCAGCCAAAAGACACATGCAGAAATGCTTACTATCCTTAGCTATTAAAGAAATTCAAATCAAAACTATGATGAGATATCATCTCACATCAACAAGGTTGGCCAAAAACCAAAAAACACAGAACAACAAATGATAGAGAGGCTGTGGAGACACTGAAACTGTTCTACACTCACGGCAGGATTGCAAAACAGTACAACCTCTTTAGAAAGCAGTTTGGCACTTCCTTAAAAAGATGGAAATAGATACACCATTTGAGCTGGTAATTCCACTGCTTGGAATATATCCTACAGAATCAAGGCCATTCACACCAACAGATACATGCAGAAATGAGTGTTTATTGCAGCCCAGTCCACAATAGCAAAATGATGGAATCAACCCAGATGCCCAACAACAGAGGAATGGATAAATAAACGATGGTAAATATACTGAATGGAAGACTAGGCAATGATAGAGAACAATGATGATTTTAGGAAACATCTCATAGTGTGGTTTCAATTGGAAGACATTATGCTGAGTGAAAGTAGTCAGTGGCAAAAAGACAAATATTATATGAGACTTCTATAATAAGAACTTAAAAATAGACTATGTATAGAAGAAAAGACTCTGATGGTTGCAAGTGTGGGGTGAGAGGGAAGCTGAGGACTGATTACAGATTAGATATTTGATAGAAATTTGGTTGGGTGAAATCAGAAACAGCACACATTAGAAAGAAGATCAGTTTAACTCGACTTCAACATAACACGAATGCTCCTCCAATCTTAACCCAATATTGCAAGGACAGACTAGCAGGGGTGGGAGTCTTCAGACCATGCTCTCAGGAGACTTCAAGGCCAACTGGCATAACTAGCATACTACTGCTAAGAGAGTCTTCTGTACCCCATATTGGTGAGCGGCATCTGGGGTCTTAAAAGCTAGCAAGCTGCCATCTAAGGCATACCAAATGGTCCCAACTCAATAGGAACACATGATCCCCAAGGACCAAAATGACATGGGGGAAAGAGAACTCAGGAAACTGGCCTCTTACTAGAGAGGAGGAAAAGGGTGAAGAAGAGAGGTCAGGAGATTGTTATATGACATGTATAGAACAAATACAAAGAGTGTGCTGTCACTGGGGAAGGAGAGCAATAAGAGCTGCACACAGGCAGGATTGAAAATTTAAACTGGATTGTACACATTCACTCAATCACAATAAACAGATAGATAAGAAAAATAAATAAATTTAAAAGAATAAAACTGCACAAGAGTAAGTTCTCTGATCAGGACAAAATTATTAACAAATAATAACATGTTTCAAAACAGAAATATTTGAAAATTAAATAATAAACAAATTAAACAAGAAATCTCAGAAAAAAATGGGAAATACTTCTATCCAAATGTAAATGTAGTGTGTTAAAATTTATAGGATGAAGGAAAAATTAATTTGGGATCTATTTTTAATGTTAAGTGGCTAGGTTAGAAAACAAGTACAATCTAAAATCAATGACAGAAATAAGCTAGCTTTTCCTATGAAAAAAGTAAACTCAAAGCAGAAGGGTGGAAGCAATTTGTATAAGAGCATCCATCAGTGGAATCAAAAACACAAACAATAAGGTTGGTGGCTTCAATCCACCAGGCACTCATTGGAAACCAACCCTATGGAGCAGTTCTAATCTACCCTATGGGGCACCATGAATTGAAAACTACTCAAGGACAGTGGGTTTGGTTTTGGTTGCTTTATGTCTATATGTGAAAGATAAAAGGATTAAGCTTCCATAAGATAATACAGGGCAGTTGTTTCCAAAGTGTGATACCCAGACCAGCAGCATCAGCCTGCAACAGGAAACTTGGTTGAAACACTAATTCTTGGGCAACCTCCCTAACATAAAGAATTAGGAACCCTGCAGAGGGGTCCCAAAAATCTCTGCTCTCTAAAGCCCTCCAGATGTTTATGATGCACATTCAAGTCTGAGAAGCACAGAAAAAGGAGAACATCTGATGACCATTTACTTAAACATGAGTAAAAGACACAAACCATAAAAAAAAAAGATCAGTAAATTGTATCCCATAAAGCCAAGCCAGCCAAATGCCATCAATTTTTTTTTTTTAATGAAAAGGCAAACTTAAAAGAGTAAAGAAAAAGAAACTGGGAGAACATACAAATGCATACATCCAACAAAGTATTAAAGAAAACCAAAAACTAAACCCACTGCCATTGAGTCCCTTTCAACTCATGGTGACCCTATGGGACACAATAGACCTGCCCCATAGGGTTTCCAAGACTACAAATCTTCACAGAAGCAGCCTGTCACATTTTTCTCTTGCAGTGCAACTGATGGCTTTGAACCACTGAACTTTCAGTTAGCAACTGAGCGTGTAACCATTGCAACACTAACCAAAAATTATAGTGACCCTATAGGATGGAATAGAACTGCCTCAAAGAGTTTCACAGCTGCAGTGGGTGGATTCTAAATGCCAACATTTTGGTTAGCAGTCATGCTCTTAACCACTGCACCAACAGAACTTCTAAAAAAGACCGACACTGGTTTCCAGAAAGCTAAACATTTACATAGACACTTCACCAAAGAGTGCACCTAAATGGCCAATAAGCCTATGAAATGATGCAAAGTATTATTAGTCAACAAGGAAACAAAAATTAGAACAAAAAGGGATACACTAACTACACCCTCATCAGAACTGCAAAAATTTATCAGGCTAATAATATCAAATATTGGTCAGGATGTAGATGTACTTGGAAGACAGATTGGTATAATCAGTATAGGAAAGTGCTTGCATTGTCTGTTAAATCTAAAATACATATAAAATCTATGCCCAGCAATTCCATTCTTGAATATAGTTCCAAGAGAAATGAGATCTTATGCTCTCTCACAAAGACATGTGTAAGAATGTTCAAAGCAGTGTTACTCAAAATAGCCAAAATCAAGAAACAAGTACAATGTTCATCAACAGCAGAGTGAATAAATTAAGGTATATTAACACAATAGAAGACTACACAGCAATGAAAAACAATGAGCTACTGCTACATACTACAACATAGATAAATTGCGCAGAAATCATGTTGAATGAAAGAAGAAACAAAATAGTTCTTACTGTATAACTCTGTTAATACCAACCAAAACCAAACTTATTTCTGCCAAGTTGATTCCAACTTATAGCAACCCTATAGGACAGAGTAGATAAAAGGATTAGGCATCTAAACTGGCAACATTTTGGGTAGCAGCTGCAGTGCTTAACCACTATGCAACCAGAATTTGCAACTCCATTAATGTGAAGTTCAAAAATAGAAACAAAACTAATCTATAGTGATAGAGGTCTGAACATTGGTTATTTTTGAAGAAATATTGACTGAGGCAGAGAGCCATGAAGAGAGGCCACTGGGTGTTGAATTTTTTTGTTGTTGTTTTTATCAGATTGCTGGCTTACAGTTGGGTTTCCCCCAGGAAACAAAACTAAAGCATGAAAAGTGAGAATGTCAAAGTAAACTACATTGATGCAGGAACTTTGTAGACAAGTCTTTATTTTGGGACATGATTCCAAGTACCACAGGTAGCAGACTGCAAAGAATAAAACAAGTAGGAGAGAGAGACAGCCCAAAAGCTTGGCTGTCACTGTGGGAAACTGGGCCTGATCTCAGTGAGAAGTCATCTAACTCATGCTTCAGAATTATCCAGTGTAGGGGTACTAATGAGGAGCACAGATCCAGGATTCCTGTCCCCTAATAGTTAAGAGTTGTCCCATCACATGATGCTTCCCCCACACATTGGATTTTGCACCTTCCTAAGTACTAAACATGAGTCTTTGGTGGTTCAGTGATAGATTCTCACCTTTTGTGTTGCAGACCGGGTTTGATTCACAGTCAATGTACCTCATGCACAGCTCCACTTTTTCTGTCTTTGGAAGCTTCAGTGTTGGTATGGTGAATGGGTTTTCTCAGAACTTTCAGAATAAGATAGATTAGGAGGAAAGGCCTGACAATTTACTTCTGAAAATTAACCAATGCAAATCCTGTTAACAGACCCGCAACTAATCATGGAAGTGGCACAGGCAAGGCAGCATTTCCTTCAGATGTGTCTACAGGCACCATAAGTGAGCAGCTAACAAGTCCTACAATCACATCATAAGAAAAGCTTTGGAGCAAAAGAGGCAAAAAATTATACAGTGTAGCTGCAAGATGGATCTGTTACCAACTGCTTGCAAGGATGGGGGGCCAAAACAAGAGGACTGGGAAAACAAGAGGCAGGTGACAGGATGTGCTTGATGCCATCAAGTTTTCATGAGCAAATAAAATATAAAACACAAAAAAACTAAACCCACGGCTGTTGCATCAGACCAACACAAAGTGGCCCTAGGAGTCAGTGGAACAGCCCCATAGAGTTTCCCAGGAGTGCCTGGTGGATTTCAGCTGCCAACCTTTTGGTTAGCAGATGTAGCCCTTAACCCACTACACCACCAGGGTTTCCAAACAAAATACACATTCACAAAATCTATCATGTTATTCACATAGAAATATTTCAATACTGCAGTCTTTTGAGCAACTGTTAAGCATTTAACGCCCACTGCTGCCTAATGGTGACACATAGACAATCACAGCAGCACTAAAACAAAGAGAAAATCCTCTTACAATTATATATTGCTGAGCTTCACTCCATTTGAAATGGAAAATTCAGTGCCTGATGTAGAGCGGTCGTCATCTGCAGTAACAGCTGTTCATCCACTGAGAACTTTATCTTAATACACCACTTGAAGAGGAGTAGGCAAACGCAATGTGACACCTTGTAAATAAACTCTGTTGATGTGTGGAACTTGGTAGGTAATATTTGGCTATGAACAAGAATTTTGTCTGCCTCTGGGCTGTTTGTCCATATTTTCTCCCACAGTTAAAGTTAGCCTCAAGAAAGATCTCCATGCTGCATTCATAATCTAAACAATTCTGATTCCTTCAGTGTTCTGGGGCCACCCTTAAGTGTCCAAATCAAGTAATCTATGAGAAAGTATTATGCCAAGTGAATGACATTAAACCAATTTATCCCACTATTCCAAATACTGACATTAAAAAATTTATATTTTTCCAATTTTATGTATGTTTTACTAAAATCACACTCATTGGGATACTTTTTCCTATGAAAAAAGTGTATGTGGTAAAAACTTATTGGTTAACCAAATGTTGAATTTTACTTTCACAGGATTTTCTTTTTTGAATTTTCTTTGTAGCCATTATTTCTACCAAATGCAATTTTCTGTGATGGAATTTTATAGAACCAAATGTTAACTGTGTGCAGTTTTAGCCACTATTGATTTTATCTTGTATTGGCTGTTTCTGCTATTCCAATTTAATTAAAGTTTAAGATTAAAGCAAAGGTAGTTTATTATATAACTGATGCAATTCCAATCAGATATTCTATTATTGTGATTGGTCATGGACTGGTTTGTTACATAACTAATTTGGTTCTCCCACAAACTTTGCCAACTCTTTACTAACAATGCAGGCTCAGTACTGAGAAAAGAGCACAGAGTAGGATCAAATATTCACTGTGGTATAGACCATTATGTCACATACAAAGGTAGTTGTATTTTTTTGTTTTTCTGTCTCTTGAACTTTAATTTATTTATTCAACTGTATTAATTATTAATTAATAAGACTGACACTTCCACTACAAAGCTGAACAGAAACAGTAAAAATAGACATCCTTGCCTGGTTCTCAATCATAGGTGAAAAGAATACAGTGTCACCACTTAGCATGATGTTAACTGTAAATTTTGCTGCTACCCTTTCCCAAATTAAGAATATTCTCCTTTGAGGCAGAGTCAAGATGGTGGACTAAGCACATGTCTTCCTAAATCCCTCTGGAAACCAAGAACTGAAATGACAATTAAATGGAGCCCTCTGGTCACCTAGTGAGCCCTAGGACACAGCACAGAGCTGCTAATTTGGACTTCATACCACTGAACTGAAAACCTACTCTTATTGGCTGACTCCAGCTGCTGGCCAGTCCTTGCTTTTACAGACCAAAGGTAACTCACCATTTTGACTTTTTTTTCTCTGTCTTGGCCAGCTGGTGGAGCTGGGTCTTGACTAGCGGCTAGTCTCAGATGTACTGCTAGTGGGATAGGCAGGCAGGTGAAACTGCTATATTTTGAGAGCCCGGCTTAGGACTCTGCGTCTTGCCACCTTTGGCCTCCTTTCTGCCTATGCCATAGTGTAGTTTGTACGGAGACGTTGGGCAGTGAGCTTGTGCAGGGTACCACCTTGGATACAGAGGCTTAGGCTGAACTTAATTCTTAGCCTGGGAGGCAGTGCCTGCCTGTAGTAGAGTGCTTTTCCAGCAGAAAAGCAGTAGTTTACACAGTATCACCTAAGGCTGGGGCCTGGCAACAGAGACTGTGGACACTGTGCATCTCAGCACCTCTGGCCTCTCTTTCCACCTCTGTCATAATGCAGTTTGTATGGAGATGCCTAGCAGCAAGCTCGCATAGGACTCCATCGTGGGTACAAAGGCCTCAGTGAGACATAATTCCTAGGCTCTGAGCCAGCGCTTGCCCACAGGAGAGTGCTTTTCCAGCAGAAAAGCAGTGTTCTACACAGTGTTACATATGGCTAGGGCTTGTCAGCAGAGGCTGACAGGGCAGTAGCCTTGCTGCATTTTGAACTAGTTCATAACATCTGGCACTCACAACAACAGGCACTTCCTTTGTCAGTTTGAAAGAGGGTCCTGTACAACTGAAAACCTGACTGACCTGGGAACTTGTCAGATTCCTTTTACCTTTCATTTTTAAATGACTTAGAGAAACAACGAGTTGGATCCGACTCGATGGCACTTGGCTTGGCTAGAGAAACAACTGCGGTCCGTCCTCACAGCATCTCTCCCAGCCTTTATTGACTCACATGAAGCCCAAAAAGTGACAGACTCTAGAAAAAGCAGTAACCAGAAAAATCATACATGGGTTCAGAAAGTCACCAAACAAAACAAACAAGAGCTTTCCACAAGAAGAAACTCTTCTGAAATTATCAGAAGGTGAATAGAAAAGGATTATATAAAGAGCCCTCCTAGACCTTATACAAAATGAAGCAGAGCAAAAGGAAAAACTAAGTCAGCTATTCGACCTGATGGAATACCAGTACTCTGAAATCCAACAAATTGAGAACAAAATCAAAGACATAGAAACTTCCATTCAAAGCCAAGAAAACAGAATGGAACAAATGGAAAAGAGGCTTTCTGACTTCAAAGACAAAGCTACTGACTGCAGCATCTATGAGGAAAAATCAGAAAAAAGATACAGGAAAAATTAAGAAGCATTAAGACTCTAATAAGAGGAACAATCTTCAATTAATTGGAGTCCCTGAACAGAGTGAGACACCTGAGAACACAGAGAGTATTGTTGCTGAGCTGCTGAAAGAAAACTTCCCAGAAATCATGAAGGAAGAGAATATAGATATCCCAGATGCATATCAAATGCCTCTCAATATAGATCTCAGAAGAAAGACTCCAAGACATATTCTAACCAAATTTAACAAAATGAAAAATAAGCAGAAATTCTTAAAGGCAGCAAGACTCAAAGAAAAGCTAACATTTGGGGGAAATCCTGTAGACTTTCACCATATTTCTCAGCAGAAACAATGCTGGCATGGAGACAGTGGCATCACATATTCAAAACCTTGAAGGAGAAGAACTTCCAACTAAGAATTATATATCCTGCAAAACTATCTTTCAAATATGAAAATGAAATTAAGACATTCCTACATAAACAGAAACTCAAACACTTTGTAAAAAACAAAGGAAAACTTCAAGAAATACTGAAAGAACCTCTTGGCTTTAGTTTATAACAAGATCACTAATTTCATATTTTAGAAGGACACATCATTGAGAATCCCACTCAGTTATGGAAGGCTCAAAACTCAATCCAAGCTTTAATAGTGAAAGAAATAATCCAGTGATCGTATCATGAAAACTATGAAGTAATCCTATCAAAAGGAGAGATTTACTATAGTAATTATAGTCCTTCCAGATGCAGAGGAAGCTGACAAGACTGGCAGTTATTAAAATTGGGTCTACACATAGTTTATTAAGTGGGATCATAGGGGAAACATAAAACACAATAAAGATGCAACATACTATATCAAGAAATGTAATGCAGGAGTCTCAACAACCACAAAACTAACCCTGAAAAAGGTGAAAAATCAACTCACAAAGAAGAACATCCCAGAACAGATTAATAAGAACAACAGAGAAAACATCAACACAAAAATAAACATATCACAATGGCAGCACTGAACACATACATATCAATATTACAACAAATGTGAATGGACTGAATGCTCCAGGAAAAAGACATTGAGTGACATCTTGGATCAAAAGACATGACCCATCCATACGTTGCCTACAAGAAGCTCATCTTAGACTTAAAGATAGGAACAAATTGAAAATTAAAGATTGGAAAAATATATATCAAGCAAACAATGAACAAAGAAGAGCAGAGGTGGCAATTCTAATCTCAGATAAAATTGATTTTAACATAAAATCCACCATCATGGACAAGGATACACTCTATTTATTGCTGAAATGTTAAATACACAAGAAGGACTTAAAAATATTAAATATTTATGCACCTAATATTAGAACACCTAAATACATCAAAGAAACACTGACTACATTCAAAAAGGAGGTAGATCACTCCACAGTAATAGTTGGAGACTTCAACATTCCACTCTCAATACTGGATAGATCATCTAGAAAAAAGCTCAACAAAGACACAGAAGACGTTATTGCCAGAATTAACCAACTAGACCTCATCAACATATACAGAACTTTCTATCCATCAGGAGACAACTACACCTTCTTCTCCAGTGCACATGGAACATTCTCCACAACAGACTATGTGTCAGTACGTAAAACAATTCTCCACAAAATACATACCATTGAATTAATGCGAAGCATCTTCTCAGATCATAAAGCCATAAAAGTCTAAATCAATACAGAAAAAAACAGAAAGTGGAACTCAGGAAACTGACCAACATCTTTCTCAAAAAGTCATGGGTTATAGAAGAAATCAAGCATGAAATCAAGAAATTTACGGATTCCAATGAGAATGAAAACACTTCCTACCAGAACCTATGGAATACAGCCAAAGCAGTGCTCAGAGGTCAGTTTATCTCCATAAATGCACACATCTGGAAGGAAGAAAGAAATCAAGGCAAAGAACTGACCCTACAGCTTGAACAAGTAGAGAGGGAACAGCAGAGAAACCCCTCAGGCACCAGAAGAAAACAGATCATAAAGATTAGGACAAAGCTGAACACATTAGAGAAGAGAAGAACAACTGAAAAAATTGAAAAGACCAGAAGCTCGTTCTTTGAAAAGATCAATCGAATTGACAAACCACTGGCTAAGCTTACTAAAGAAAAATAGGAAAGGAAACAAATAACCCAAATAAGAAATGAAAGCAGAGCTATCACAACAGATCCAACCGAAATCAGAAGTATCAGAACAGAATACTATGAAAGGTTGCACTCTAACAAATTTGAAAACCTCGAGGAAATGGACAAATTCCTTGATTCATATCACCTACCCAAATTATCAGAAGGTGAAGCAGAACAACTTAATAAACCCATCACAAAGGAAGAGATTGAAAAAGTCATCCAAAAACTGCCAACCAAAAAAAGCCCAGGTCCAGATGCCTTCACTGCAGAATTCTATCAAGCTTTTAGAGAAGAGTTATCGCCATTACTACTGAGACTATTTCACAGTATAGAAAGGGATGGAATACTCCCAAATTCCTTCTATGAAGCCAGCATAATCCTGGTATCAAAGCCAGGGAAAGACCCAACCAAAAAGGGGAACTACAGACCAATATCACTCATGAATCTAGATGCGAAAATCTTCCACAAAATTCTTGCCAATAGAATACAGCAGTATATCAAAAAAATACTTCATCATAACCAAGCTGGATTCATACCAGAGATGCAAGGCTGGTTCAGCCTCAGAAAAACAATTAATGCGATCAACCACATAAATACCACAAAACACAGAATCACCTGATCTTGTCTTTTGACGCCAAGAAAGCATTCTATAAAGTCCAGCACCCAGTGGTGCTAAAAACTCTCAGCAAAATAGGAATAGACAGCAAATTCCTCAATGCAATAAGGGCCATTTATAAAAAGCCACTTGCCTATGTCATCCTGAATGGGGATGGACTGAAATAGTTTCCCTTGAGAATGGAAACTACAGAAAGATGCCTACTCTCACCTCTCCTTTGCAACATTCTACTAGAAGTTCTAGCCAGAGCAATTAGACAAGACCAAAAGGGCATCTGCATCGCCAAAGATGAAGTAAAAATCTCTCTATTTGCAGATTGTATATGCAGAGCATCCTAAAGAATCCATAAGTAAACTACTCAAACTGATAGAAGAGTTCAGCAAAGTCTCAGGATACAAAATAAACGTAAGTAAATCAGTAGGATTCCTTTATACCAACAATGAGATTATTAAGGAAAAAATCACCAAGTCAATACCATTTTCTATAGACCCTAAAAAGATAAACTACCTAAAAATAAACCTAACTAGAGAAATAACAGACCTTTACAAAGAGAACTACAAGTCCTTACTACAATAAACTAAGAGAGATTTACATAAATGGAGAAACATATCCCGCTCACAGATAGGAAGATGTAAGATTGTGAAAACGTCTATTTTATCCAAAGCATTCTACTTATATAACGCAATCCCGATACAAGTTCCAGTGACATTTGTTAATGAGATGGAGAAACAAATTACCAGCTTTGTCTGGAAAGGGATGAAGCCCCAGATAAGTAAAGTACTACTGAAGAAGAACACACTGGGAGGCCTATTACACTGCCACGGTAGTCAAAACAGCCTGGTACTAGTACAAAAAGGGACTGCTAGATAAATGGAACAGAATTGAGACCCCAGAGATGACACCATCTGCCTATGAACAGTTGATACTGAACAAAGGCCCTAAGACATTAAACTGGAATAAAAACAATCTCTTCAACAAATGGTGCTAGCAAAATTGAATGTCTATCTGCAATAAATTGAAACAAGACCCATATGTTACACCCTATATGAAAAACAACTCAAACTTGATAAAAGACCTAAATATCAAACATAAAACATTGACACTCATCCAAGAAAAAGTAGAAACAACAATGGAAGTTTTAGTACACAACATAAACAGACTTCAGAATCTGTCAAACAAATTGCAATTAACAGAAAATAGATAAATGGAAACTATTAAGAATCGAACACTTTTACTCATCCAAAGACTTTATTAATAGAATTAAAAGGCCACCTACAGAATGGGAAATAATGTTTGGCAACTGTACATCAGACCGATGCCTGATCTCCATGATATATAAGGTACTACGAAATATCAATAAGAAAAAGATAAATCATCCAATTAAGTGATGGGCAAAGGAGATGGACAGACACTTCTCTAAAGAGGAGATCCAGCAAAAAACATGTGCGGACATGCTCACAATCATTAGCTATTAAAGAAATTCAAATCAAAACTACAATGAGATACTATCTCACCCCAAGGTTGGCCATGATCCAAAAAACACAAACCAAGAAATGCTGGAGAGGCTGTCGAGAAACTGGAACTGTCCTACACTGTTAGTGGGACCGCAAAAATGGTGAAACCTCTTTGGAAAGCAATCTGGCACTCCCTTAAAAAACTGGATCTAGATATACCATTTGACTCAGTAATTCCACTGCTCAGAATATAGCCTATAGAATCAAGGCCATTCACACCAACTGATAGACGCACAAGAATGTCTATGGCAGCACAGTCCACAATAGCGAAAAGATGGAATCAACCCTGATGCCCAACAACAAAGAAATGGATAGGTAAACTATGGTATATATACTCAATGGAACACTATGCAATGATAAAGAACAATGATGATTTTAGGAAACATCTCATAACCTGGTGTCAATTGGAGGATATTATGCTGAGTGAAAGCAGTCAGTGACAAAAGGACAAATACTGTATAAGACCCCTATGATAAGAAATTAAAAGCAGACTCATGCATAACAGAAAAGACTCTTTGATGGCTGTAAGGGTGAGGAGGGAGGGAGGGTCAGGGTGAGGGCTTAGATTAGACAGTTGCTAGAAATTTGGTTGGGTGAAACCTGTGACAGCACACATTAGTAAGAAGATCAATATTAACTGGACTTCAACAGAACTTGAGTATTCCTCCCATCTTAACCCAAAATTGCAAGGACAGAGTAGCTGCGGCGGGGGTCCGGGGACCATGCTCTCAGGCAAAATTGAGGCAAAACTAGTGTTTTGCTAATGAGGACTCTCTGCACCCCACGTTGGTGAGTGGCGTCTGGGGTCTTAAAAGCCGCCACACTGCCATCTGAGTGTACAGCAAATGTTCCCAACTCTGCAGGAACGATAATCACCGAGATCCATAACGACAGGGGAAAGAGAACCTAGACAACAGAGAGACTCACGTGAGTGGGTGACTACATCAACTTGTGACTGGAAGAATCAGATGATGCCCGGCCACCACTAGTGATAGCCACAGTGTAACTCACAAGGTTGAGTCTCACTGGCAACACAAGAAGAAATAGGGGTGCACCCTGATACCTCCAATACAAGACCACTATTGATGGGCCAGGGGCTTCAGGGTTCCCCTGGGAGCATGGACCCTGGCCCTGATGCTGCCCCGTCCCTAAATCATAATGAAGGTCCACTCTTTGGATAGCAATGAATTGGACTTGGTGATGCAGAGTGACTGTATTTTGTGAGCACTTTATGGTTCTGTGCATCTATAGGGTGTCGTCCTGCTGACCTCATACTGGAGGAAGGGGAGTGGGTGGAGAGGAAGAGATAGGAGACTGTTGGGAGAATAGGGCATGTGTGGAGCAGAAAGGAAGAGTTTGTTGTCACCGTACAGGGAGAGCAGTGGAAGCTGCATATAGGTGAACATGCAAGTTTATATGGGCATATACATTTTCATTCAATTGTATTAAAAAAAAGAATATTCTCTTTTATTTCTAATATATGAGAAATTTTTATCAAGAGTAAGTGCTGACCATTTCAAATGTTTTATTTGTATCAATTGAGATGGTGGATTTTGCTATATTCTGTTAATGTGCCAAATTACATTATTTGATTTTCGAACATTAAACCAACCTTCTCCTAGAATAAATCCTACATGGTTATGATATAATAACCTTTTAAATCATTGCTAGGTTTTTCAAATAATGTTTTGTTAAGAATTTCTGTGGTTACATTTATGAAACATATTCATTTGTAAGTTTCTTAGTGTTAATATTGGCTGACCTAGTAAAATAAAATGTCTGCAGCAATAGGTTCAGCATAACAATGATTACGAGGACAGCACAGGACCACAGGACCAGACAGTGTTCTGTTTTGTTCTACATAGAGTCATTGTGAGTTTGAACCAACATGACTGCACCGAACGACAGTTTTGTTCGTAGTGTGTACTCTGTTGAAGGGAAATATGTAATTTTGTAAAGTGTAATTTAATAATTTGTTGAATTTAGAGGTTGTGATTTGAGAGCTTAAGAATTATTCATCAATAGTCACTAAAGACATTCTGCTAATTGTAAGCTACTAACTTTGTAGCATGCCTTTTGCATTAGGACCTTATTCCATTGGGTTCAGTCTTTGCTCTTCCCTTTCCAAGATAATTTAGATATTTGTACTCACTTATTCTTCCACATAATATAAAAATAAGTTTACTGAATACTTCTAAAACTCCAAATGAAATTTTAGTTAGGAATTTACTGAAGTTATGGAATAATTTAGAGATACATAATTTTTTATAATAGTAACTCATTCTACACAGCAACTCTAATTTTCATGAATACATTTATGATGTTTAACAGTGTTTAGACTTTCTCTGGAGAACTCTTATGTATTCTTTCTTTAGTTAGTTTCTAGGCATTTTATAGATTTTATTGTTATTGTAAATAGTATCTTATTTTTATTATGTTTTGTTCTTTCTTGTATAAAGTATGCTGCTGATTTTTTAATATCTATTTTGTGTCTAAACACCTTGGTAAATATTTTTATCATTTCTAGTACTTTGCTGTTTGTCCTTTTACTTTTCTATGTAGAAAATCATACCATCTGGAAAAAAAGATCTATTCCCTTGAAATCCTTACTCTTCTTATTTGTAGGTTAGTTTTATATCTAGATAGGTGCTGTACTGTATGATTCATAAATTTATATTTTTTGTATATAATAATACCATCTTCAAATGATAATTTTGTCTTTAATTTCAATTTTCTTTGCCTCTGTTTTTCTTGACTTAGTGGATTTACTAGGATTTTTAGTATTTTGCTACATAGTAGTAAGCAGAAGTATTATGCCCTGAGTTTCCTGTGAATGCATCTAAAGTTTCAAAATTAAATAAATGTCATGTGGGCTGTCTGTAGCTATGTTTGACCATACAGTAGAAGTTCCCTTTTATTCTAAGTTGCTAATGCATGGACATTTCTATACAATCAAATGCTTTCTCTGTAATTGTGTGGATAACTACATGATCTTTCTTTGTTATGCTGTTAAACAAATCTGTTAATAAATTTCTCTACTGTTAAACAGGACCCCTGGTGGTGAAAAGGTTAACAGTTACAGAGTGCTACATCTGTTAATCAAAAAAAGTTGACATTTTGGATCCACCAGCCACTCCTGGGAAACACTATGGGGCAGCTCTACTGTGTCCTATATGGTCATGATAAGTCAGAAATGACTCAAAGGCACATAGCTGTTCAACTACCACTTCATTGGGTAAATGGATAAACTTCACTTAATTTACTACTGGTTTATTTTCAAATATTTTAATAGAAATTTAATAGTCTATATAGAGGGTCTTCCAACAGGATTTCCTATCTTTGAACTTGAATAAGACAAGTTTTGTAAATGATGCAGTTTTAATATTTTGAAGTGCATTTGGTACCATTATGTGTGGAAAAGAACTTCAGGTACATTACTGCCAGGCACCTTCCAAATAGGGCCCAAATTAATCATTTATCATAGCCCAGTAGCTTTTACCATTGACAGTCACAGCCTCTTCTTGTTCATCTTGGGAAAAATAAGGGCCAGTGATTCCACCAGACCAAAATCCATATCAAATGATAACTTTGGGGGGATGAAGTGGACATTCTTGAATCTTCATTGGATTCTTATGGCTCCAAGTATAACAGTTTGGTTTGCTAACAAAACCATTCATTCAAAAATGGACCTAATTGCTTAAGATGATTTTTTGACTAAAATCAGGGTCAACTTCCAATTGTCCCACAGCCCAGTCAGCAAATGTATGGCACAAGCTATGGTCATTGGACTTTAGTTCTTGAGTTAAAACAATTTTGTAAGAGTAAAACTTCAAGTCCAGTTACAAAATCTGCCAAATTGTGGTTGACTAAAGGCCCAGTTCTTGTGCTTGGGGAAAAATTGATTGGGATGGATTCTTGCAGATGTTCTCACTAACAGTGGCAGTGTTTTCATCAGAACTTCCTGGTAACTGAGGTACAGGTGTTGTCTAGTTTGCCACAGACTCGGTTTTCTCAAAGCTTTTGATTAAATGCCAGATTGTTCACTCTGTGGGAGAATTAAGCTCATTATAAATTTCACGTAACACACAAAATGTTTGACAAACAGAACACCCATTTTGATGGTAAACTTTAATAATTTCTATGCATTGTGAAACCATGTAACCTTTCACTGTTTTATGTCAAGATTAATCAAAAGATGTGATAAATATGGCCAAATATCACTGTGGTGAGCTGTCACAAATAGAACATCCTTATTGGAAGAACCTTTACGTAGATGGCACTTGGCTGGCTTACATAATTAGAAACCTTGGTGGCATAGTGGGTAAGCCCTATGGCTGTTAACCAAAAAATCGGCAGATCAAATCTACCAGGTGCTCCTTGTAAACTCTATGGGGCAGTTCTACTCTGTCCTATAGGGTGACTGTGAGTTGAAATTGACTCAGCAGAACTGAGTTTTGTTTGTTTGTTTGTTTACATAAATGAGATTGGCTGATAGTATTTTGTAGTTTTTGTTCTTGATTTTAAAAGTTTGAGAATTTAACATTCTTCAATATTGTTGGAGAAATTTTTGCTGGCTTTAGTGTCGTGAAAATTAAACCCCCATAATTTTAGCTCAGTTTTTTCCCTCCATCACTTTTTCTGCCAAGAACTCATTTTAAGACTAGACTTACGTGGGTTAATGAGAATTTTGACTACCAGTTAGTTTTCTTTATATTTATTTTTGTTTTTCTCCCTGTGCTTTTTTTTTTTCAATAAAATTTTTAGGCTTATATAAGGCAAATGTGTTGCTATAAAACCATTGTCTTAGTTATCTAGTGCTGCTGTAACAGAAATATCACAAATAGATGGCTTTATCAAACAGAAGCTTATTCTCTCAGAGTTTAGGAGGTGAAAAGTTTAAATTTAGAGCACCTCCTCTAAGAGAAGTCTTTCTTTCTGTTTACTTTGGAGAAACATCCTAGTCATCGATCTTCCTCCAGGCTGGGAGCTTCTCAGTGCAGGGTCCCTAAGTCCAAAAGATGAGTTCCACTCCTGGTACTTCTTTCCTGGTGGCACAAGGTCCCTATTTCTTTGCTAACTTCTCTCCCCTTTAATGTCTTGTGAGACAAAAAGTAATTCAGGCAACACAACAGGGAAACTTCTTTTACATTGGATCAGAGATGAGATCTAAGTAAGGGTGTAACAGACTACCCTAACTTTCTGTAACGTAATCTAATCTTACTTCATTCACTCCTGGCAGAGATAAGGATTTACAACACATAGGAACAGAGGACAATGGCATAATACTGGAAATTATGGTCTAGCCAAATTCACATGCATTTTGAAGGGACATGGTTCAATCCACAAAAATCACACACAACATTTTCTTAATCAGTATGATAATCTGTCTGTAATGATGACTATTTCTCCAATATTTCTTCTTTAATTACCGGCTCCAACAGAAATTTTTATCTTAATATTTTTCTTCAAAAAGCACACTATTTTCAGTCATCTTTATCAATTTTTTGTTTCACTTTTTCTTTTAACAACTAGTGTCTCATATCAACTTTCAGCTTCTAATTTGTTTACTGATTTTTACTGAGGTTCTTCAGTTAAAATTTTAGTTCATAAGTTTTAAGACGGCTTTGTGTCCAAATAAATGCTTTTAAAACTATAAACTCCCCTGAATACGCCACTTTAGTTTCATTTTATGAACCAGAAAGAGGGTATGTGTTCACTTTTGTAAAAACAAAATACTAGCAATAACACATGGTTATAAGATTGGAAGAAATCATTCATAAGCAGTAGTGCAAAAAAAGAATCTTTACTAACAATTGTTTTGAAAGTCTCAGAATAATTAAAATTTAAAGACAATGGCAGAAGCACATAAACATAGGTATTTAGCTCATTTATGTCCAATGTCTGCGCTTCCAGTGTTAACTTCTGAGGTAAACGAATTTAAAAATTGCCACAGACGTCTGGGGTCTTAAAAGCTGCCAAGCTGCCATCCGAGGACACAGCAAATGGTCCCAACTCAGCAGGAACGGATGCTCACCGAGGGCCAAAATGGCATGCGGTAAAGACAACTGAGAAGACAGAGAGACCCACAAGAGTGGGTGCCTACATCGACCTGGGACCGGAAGAACCGGATGGTGCCCGGCCACCACCATGACGGAGCTCACAGAGAGGAGCCTCACTGGCAACACAAGAATAAAAAGAGGTGCATCTGATATCTCCACTAAAAGACCTCAGTTGATGGTCCAGCGGTTTTGGGGTTCCTCTGAGAGCATGGCCCCCAGCCCTGATGCTGCCCGTTCCCATAAATTATAACAAAGGTCCACTCTTTGGACAGGAATGGAATGGACTTGGCAATGTAGAGTAACCATATGTTGGAAGCACTTTATGGTTCTATACATCTATAGGATATCATCTTGCTGACCTCTGGCTGGAGGAAGGGGAGTGGACGGAGAGGAGGGGGAAAGGAGACTGTTGGGAGGATGAGACATGTATGGAGCAGAGAGGAATAGTGTGCAGTCACCGGACAGGGAGAGCAGTGGAAGCTGCATATAGGGGGGCATGTAAATTTACATGTGAATGTACATTTTCACTCAGTTATGTTAAATAAAAATAAAAAAAAATTGCCACAGAAAATTGAAGAACTACAGATAAATTATTTCTGAAACTTACAGGTCACAGTAATTACCAAATTCACCAGTGGTTATTTCTGGCCCTCAAAGTAAAGTCATACAGAGAGTGAATTTCAAAGTAAGAAGGGCTAATGCTAATTTTCTTGGTTAGTGACATAGACTGGCTATTCCCTCAGTGTTGTGGAAATTCCTCACCTCCTGCTCCTGCCTATGATGAATCACATGTTTGTGTGTAGATGTGGCCAGATCACTTTTAAAAAGAAATTTCCCTTCCTTTGTTTTTCTCCAGAACCACCCACCCCTACGGTTGCAGTTCTCTTTTATTTCTCCTTTCTAAAACTGAGAAATCCTCTGTAAACCTTCAACTTCTGTGAACCAGTTCAGTTAAGCTTCTTTTCACATGTGAATAAAACAGAATTTTTTAAAAAGATGACCATCAACTGCCTTAAAATAATGAATAAATTATTTTAAATATTAACAAATAGGAGTATACACTGATGAGTTAAATCTTCTCCTATCCTGTATAATCACCAGGCCGCAGTTATTTCCTTTAGATGGATATCTTATATCCCAGTAAAAAGTTTAGAAGTAAAACTTAGTAAGTTATAATAAACTAGAATTTATAATAATTAAAAAACAAATACTAAATAATTCTAAATCATATTATCTGTAAATATTTAATAATCAATAAATTTTCATATTTTTAAGTTATCTTTAAACTTGGTCAATTTATTTTTATATCAAATAGTGAGAAGATGGGCCATGCTATAAGTGGGATGTGGCACAGGACCCAGACCTTTCCCCATTTTCAGAAATGCAGCTACTTTTGCCATCTTTCACTTACCCACTTCAGGATCTGCCTAATAGCGGACAGTACGATAACCTCATTACAACCACTAAGTCTCACAAAATTTATATGCCATTTGCTACCCATCTTCCAATTGCAAACCTCTCTCACATTTTATGGCTTTGGTCTCATTCCTTCTCTGAAGTGATTTCCCTTCAGAAAACTTCTCTTCCCTAAAGAGCAACCTACTATGATGAAGGTCAAGTGTTTATTTAGGAAAATGACAGAAGAGACAGAAACTCTTACCCTCCACTGAGGTTGATAAGGACCAGCAATTTCAGAAGTTTTATAGAGAATGATTTGGTAAACAGAATGGCTAGGAGACAAAGCCTATAAGATTTCTGAAGTTGAACCCTGTGTTGATTAAATAAACATCAAAGAGGAAACTAGATCAGAGGAAGATACACTAATTATTGGAATGTTTGGAGTCACAGTTGCTTCTCACACACTTTGGTACCACTCTCAGTTTGCCATGCATATGTTTGCCACACAGTAAAAATTCAATGAGTTGAATGAATGAATGATCAAAGAAGGCATAAACAGGTGTATAGCAACAGGAGGATATCCATGAGAAAAATGTCTTGCATTTTGGTTATTTAATTGTCGTTGCTATTATTACTGATATGGGTCCATGTCCTGGAGCAGTCAAGCCAATGAAACATACTCCAAATTAGAAAAAGGAAGAAGGTTTGTTAGGAGGTATGATGCCGCCACAGACTCGACAGCAATGCAGGCTGTTCCCCACGAAGTCTCAAAAGACAATTTTTACATCAGAGTTTATATATCATTTCAGAAAGGGATACTTCACGTTTTTAAGCACGTAGCCCACATATAACTGTATACATCACAAAATAGTCACAAGAACCTCTTTATTAAACTACGGATATGTACGTCAGACACCTGGAATCTAATCTGCATGTTCGTAACAGGCAAAGACAAAACATACAAAAATTCCTCACCTAGTGAAACTAGCCCATGAAGTCCACTCAGACTGAGATAAGGAGCAAGAAAGAAAGTTGTGGATACACAAAATGCCAGGCAGCCTTCCTAGCTGCTCTTTTCCAGACTGAAGGCCATTTCTCAGGAGAGCAAAGAAGAGGAAGGAGACCAAGGTCACAGGAGCTGAGGGCATTCTGCCTCCTTTGGAAAGAGGCCAGTGTGGAGGCCAGAGTAGCTGGTGCAGAAAAAAATGCTTACAGATGATTTAATGTTATGGCATTAGTTACGTGAAGGTCTCAGTTACCCATTTTGCAAAGGAGAAAACATGTTGTAAGACATTAGAGTTACACTATTGAAGGCAGAGATCTGAAAAAGCACAGTTTTTCCAGCAACAGGGGGAAACTGAGGCCAGAGGCCTGAGTGGCTTTGCTTTAGTGCCATCACCTCAGGCCCTGTGAGGAACATAATGCTGACATCAGGACTACATCTTAAGTAAGCAACATCCCTCTCTTGTTTTAAAAGTTGTTACACTTTAAGTGCATGACTTAGAAGTGTCTTGCAAAAAGAACAACAGAACAGTTAAGGCAAGTTTAATAACTTGAGGGTTTTTTTTTTTTTTCTAGAACACTAAGTTGGACCAGATGATGCCAGGCTTTGGCCCTCCTGCTCCAATAAGGACTGAAAAGGAAGACCGTGAAACCCAGTCTTATTGACCATTTCTGCCACATTCTTCATGATTGTCTCACCCTTGCACCTGCGTGTAGTTTTCCCTTTATAAACTCCTCCAGTCTGGCCACAGGCGGGCAGACTTTGGTGGAAATATCCCCTCTGCCACTCTAGGTAGCTGGCACACAAATAAAACTTTTGATTAATTCACCCAGACCTCCTGTCTCAGAGATAGGCTTGCAGCAGGTGGCAAGAACTCTGGGGTTTTACTGGTAACACTTTTACATTTTATGGCCTATTAAGTGATGTTAAATTATCTTTTTTGCTCATACAAACCCAGAGAATATATGTTTTTACTCTAATTTAGATGAAAAGCAAAATGAGGATCAGGGAGCCATTCCAGAGTCACTCACTTACCCAGTAGCAGAACCAGCATTTTGATTCCTACTCAGCTGTTTATCAGAAATATATGAAATTCCTTAAAAAAATGGATATTGATATACCATTTGACCCAGTAATTCCACTACTTGGAATATATCCTACGGACAAGGCCTTTCACACCAACAGACACATGCACCAGAATGTTTATTGCAGCACAGTCCACAATAGCAAAAAGATGGAATCAACAGAAGAATCGGTAGGTAAACTATGGTATATATACTCAACGGAGCACTACACAACGATAAAGAATAACGATGATTCCAGGAAACATCTCCTAACCTGGTTTCAACTGGAAGACATTATGTTGAGTGAAAGTAGTCAGTGACAAAGGGACAAATACTGTATGAGACCTCTATGATAAGATCTCAAAAACAGACTTGTGTATAGAAAAAAAGACTCTGACAGCTGCAAGGGAGGGGAAGGAGGGAGGGGGGGTTAGTTTAGATAGTTGCTAGAAATCTGGTTGGGAGAAAGTGGTGATAGCACACATTAGAAACAAGAACAACATTAAGTGGACTTCAGCATAACTCCTTCCATCTTAACCCAATATTGCAAGGATAGAGGAGCTGGGGCAGGGGGCAGGGGACCATGCTCTTAGGTGAAATAGAGGCCAATTGGCACAACTAGCATTTTGCTAAGAGAACTCTCTGCACCCCACATTGGTGAGAGGCGTCTGGGGTCTTAAAAGCTGCCAAACTGCCATCCGAGGACACAGCAAACGGTCCCAACTCAGCAGGAATGGATGCTCACTGAGGACCAAAATGACATGCAGTAAAGACAACCTAGAAGACAGAGAGACCCGCAAGAGTGGGTGCCTTCATCCACTTGGGACCAGAAGAACCAGATGGTGCCCGGCTACCACCAGTGATAGCCACGATGGAGCTCACAGAGAGGAGTCTCACTGGCAACACAAGAATAAAAAGAGGTGCATCCTGAGATCTCCACTAAAAGACCTCAATTGATGGTTCAGCGGTTTTGGGGTTCCCCTGAGAGCATGGCTCTCAGCCCTGATGCTGCCCTTACCCATAAATTATAACAAGGGCCACTCTTTGGACAGGAACGGATTGGATTTGGCAATGCAGAGTGACCATATATTGGTTGCACTTTATGGTTCTATACATCTGTAGGATATCCTGCTGACCTCTGGCTGAAGGAAGGAGAGTGGGTGGAGAGGAGCAGAAAGGAGGCTGTTGGGAGGACGAGACATGTATGGAGCAGAGAGGAATAGTGTGCTGCCACTGGACAGGGAGAGCAGTGGAAGCTGCGTATAGGTAGGCATGTAAATTTATACGGGAATGTACATTTTCACTCAGTCATGCTAAATAAAAAAGAAAAAAAAAGGAAATATATGAAAAGAGTCCAGGAGAGATACGAATCCAGACGCCTCAGTTAGAAGCAAGATAGTGTAAAGGTTTTACAGGATAATTAAATTTATAAGAAAAGGACAAAATGACAAGAATCAATTTTAAGGAATAGGCCAACCTCAAAACAGAAGAAAAATGGAAGCAAGTAAGAATGATGTACATATGATTGAAAATTATCTGAGGGTTCCCTGGGATCCATGTACACCAGATAAGATGTTTTAAGTAACAAACAAGGGAAAAGCCCAATTTGACTGGCTGGAACAATGGAGGGCATTTATTGACTGACATAACTGAAAACTGCAGGGATGACTCAGGCTTTAGATGCAGCTCAGTCTGGTCTCTTCTGTGATTCTTCCATCTCTTCCATCCTACATGGATGACTGCATCCCCAAGCTGCCTTCTTTTATGATGAAAAAAGAAATGGCTTTAGCTCTTTTAGGCTTGATACTCAGCATCGTATATAGGACAAGACATATACTTCTTGTTGTGGAAAATAGTTTGATGATTCCTCAAAAATGAACACGGAACTAGCATTCTAGTTGTTAGTTGCTGCTGAGTTTATTCCAAGTGTTGGCCACCCTACATGTGCAGAGTAGAGCTGTCCCATAGGGTTCTCCAGCCTGTGACCTTTCAGAAATAGATCTCCAAGGCTGTCTACTAAGGTGACTGTGGGTGGGTTTGAACCACAAACCAAAAACCTAGCAGTCATTTTCACCAACAACCAAAAATCTATTTGTCATTTTTGGCACCCAGGGACCAGATCCAGTAATTTCACTAGTGGTATATGCTCAAAAGAATCAGAACCAGGAACATAAACAGAAGTATGTAAATCCAAGTCCAATGCAGCATTGTTTACAACAGCTGAAACATGTAAAAAACATAAATGTTCATTGACAGAGGGACAGATAAGCAAAATATGGCACATACAATGAAATATTACACAGCCATAAAAACAGAAGAATCCTTATACACAATACAACATGGATGACCCTTGAAAACATTACACTGTGTGATATGTCAGTCACAAAAAGCTAAGTATTAGATGATTCCACTTGTATGAAATATCTAGAATATGCAAGTGTGTAAGACCTAAGTTCATTAGTGGTTTCTAGAGGTGGGCAGACAGGAGTAGAAAAGGGAAATTCATTCCTTAGGGGACACTAAACTCCTGTATGAGTGATAGAGAAATCTGGAAACATAACGAACATAATTAATGTTAAGGAATCATACACGTGAAGAATAGTGAAATGATAAATGTTTTGTACGTATATATTTGCCACAAAGTTTTAAAAATGGATAATTAAAAGTAACTTATTTTCTTGTTTCCGAATTTACAAGGAAAATAAAAAAAAAATTATATCAGGCTCCATTAAGGAAGAAAATCATTTTTTGATGTTAAGATTAGAATGTAGAAGGATGAAGAATATCTTATACTTATTAATTCAGCAAATATTTACTGAATGACTGTTATGTGCCTGGAACTGCTCAAAGACATAAATTGATGTATACGAGAACCTAAGAAAATTCTAAGTACAATTAATGCAAAGAAAACTATACCTAAGCACATGAGCATTGAATTGCTAAAAACATAGAAAATATCTCAAATGTGTCTACATAATCACATGCACAAAGAAGAATTTCTAATCATCACCAACTTTCAATCTCAAAAAATTGAAGTCAGAAGACACTGCAACATATTTAAAGCACTTTGGGGGGGGGAATCAACCTAAAATTCCAAACATAATGAAAATATCTTTGAAAATAAAGAAAAAATATTAAATTTTTCATAAAATGTTTTTTAATAAAAACATTTTCAGATTTGAAAAATTAAAATGATCCTTCTCATGCAGACTTGCACCTCAAAAACTGAAATGAAACTAGAAGGAAACTTCTTTTCAGAAAAAAATAAAGAGCTACAGAAATGCTAAATATGTGTATACATATATAAAGAGGTAACAGCATTAGGTAAGGAGGGTAACAGCATTCGGTAAGGAAGGTAACAAAATCACGTGAGGCAGATAACCGCATAAGGCAAAGAAGGTAACAGCATCAGGCAAGGAAGATAACAGCACCAGGTATGGCAGGTAACAGCACCAGGTGGAAAAAGATGATGGAAAAGCTCCATATCAACAGCTGGAACAAGACCAGGTGCTTACCGTGGCACAGATCATCAATTGTTCATATGCAAATTCAAATTGAAGCTGAAAAAAATTAGAAGAAGTCCAGAAAGGCCAAAGTATGACCTTGAGTATATCCTTCCTGAGTTTAAAGTCCACCTCAAGAACAGATTTGATGTGATGATCACTAACGACTGAAGACCAGATGAATTGTGGAATGATATCAAAGACATCATCCATGTAGAGAGCAAGAGGTCATTAAAACGACAAGAAAGAAAGAAAACACCAAATTGGTTGTCAGGCGAGACTCTGAAACTTGCTCTCAAATGCTGAGCGGCTAAAGCAAAAGGAAATAATGGAGAACTAAAAGACCTAAGCAGAAGATTTAAAAAGGCAGCCCGAGAAGACAAAAGAAAGTATTATAATGATATGTGCAAAGAGCTAGAAATGGAAAACCAGAAAGGAAGAACACATTCTGCATTTCTCAAACTGAAAGAATTCAAGAAAAAAATTCAAGCCTTGAGTTGTAATAATGAAAGATTCTACAGGGAAACTGTTAAATGACTCATGGAGCATCAAAAGAAGATGGAAGGAATACACAGAGTCATTGTACCAGAAAGATCTCAGCCATTTGAAAAGGTAACATACGATCAGCAACTGATAGTACTGGAGGAAGAGGTTGAAGCTGTTTTGAAGGCATTAGCCAAAAACAAGACCCCAGGAATTGCCAGAATATCAACTGAGATATTTCAGCAAACAGATGCAGCACCGGAAGTACTCACTCATCTATGCCGAGAAATTTGGAGAACAGCTACCTGGCCAACTGACTGGAAGACTTCCATACTTATATCCATTCCAAAGAGAGGTGATCCAACCTAATGCAGAAATTACCAAACAATATCGTTGATATCACACAAAAGTAAAAGTCTGCTCAAGATCATTTAAAAGTAACTGCAACAGTATATTGACAAGGAACTGCCAGAAATTCAAGGATTGACAACAGGACATGGAACTAGGGATATCATTACTGATGTCAGATGGATCTTGGTTGAAAGTAAAGAATACCAGCAAGATGTCTACTTGTGTTTCATTGACTATGCAAAAGCATTTGATTGTGTGGATCATACTAAATTACGGCTAACATTGAAGAGAATGGGAATTCTAAAGCACCCAACTGTGCTCTTAAGGAACCTGTATATGGATCAAGAGGCAGTCATGCAAACAGAACAAGAGGACACTCCATAGCTTAGAGTCACGAAAGGTGTGTGTGAGGGCTATGTCCTTTTACCGTACCTTCTGAATCTGTACGCCGAGCAAATAATCTGAGCAGCTGGATTATGCAAAAAAGAACAAGGTATCAGGAATGAAGGACGATTCATTAGCAATCTATGTTATGCAGACAACACCACCTTATTTGCTGGAAATGAAGAAGATTTGAGACACTTACTGATGAAAATCAAGGACCACAGCTTGCAGCATGGGTTGCACCTCAACGTCAAGAAAACAAAACTCTTCACAACATTGTCATAAATGGAGAAAAGATGAAGTTACCAAGGATTTCATTTTACTTGGGTCCACAATCAATGTCCTTGGAAGCAGCAGTCAAGAAATCAAAAGACTTGTTGCATTGGGAAACTCTGCTGCAAAGGACTTCTTTAAAGTATTCAAAACTAAGGACGTCATCTTGAAGACTGAAATGCATCTGACCCAAGCGACGGTATTTGCAATCGCATCATATGCATGTGAAAACTGGACCATGAACAAAGAAGACAGAAGAATTGATGCCCTTGAATTGTGGTGTTGGAGAAGAACGTTGAATGTACCATGGACCACTAAAAGAGCAGATCTGTTCTGAAAGAAGTATAACCAGAGTTCTCCTTGGAAGCAAAGATGGCAAGATTGTGTCTTACATACTTTGGACATGTTGTCAGGAAGGATCAGCCCCTAGAGAAGGACATCACGCTTGTCAGAGTAGACGGTCAGCAAAAAAAAGGACATACTTGACAAGATGGACTGACATTGTGGCTGCAACAGTGGACTTAAGCATAAAAATGATTGTCAACATGGCACAAGACCAGGCAGTATTTCATCCTGTTGTTCACAGCATTGCTATGAGTCAGAGTCCACTTGATGGCACCTAACAACAACAATAAAGTACATGCATACACACACACACACACACACACATAATATGTCACTATTTAAATTTTTAAAAAAATACATTGTCTCAGAAGATTTAAAAGATTTAGATGTGAATTATATCAAAAGTATGAGAATTAAGTGGACATATATGGTGGCAAAATTTCTAATTTTTATGATAAAATATTATAACACTGATTCTCTATAAACTGTATAAAGTTAAGGACATATTTCTCCCAATTCTTAGAGGAATCATCAAAAAATGCAAACAGTAGAAACATTAAAACTGAATTCTAAAAAATATTCAGTTAATTCAAAACAGGGCAGGAAAGGAGACAGGGAAGAACAAAATCAAAAAGAAAAAACACAAAAATTCCTCTGTATAAAGATAAAACAACAGATCTAAATCCAACTTACCTATAATTGCATGACATGTTAATAGACTAAACACTTAACAAAATGAAGAAAGTACCAGAATGGATATACATACAAGACATAACTCTATGATTTTACTGAAACACCTATATTAAGTTTAAAACATACGGGAAGTTTGAGTGTAATACTTTGCCACTGAGTTGACTGTGACTCAAAGAAACCCTTTAAAACAGTAAAACCGACCCAAAGGCTTTCAAAGGCTGAAATCTTTATGGAAGCAGATTGCCACATCTGTCTCTTACAGAGCAGTGAGTAAGTTCCAAACAGCACACTTTGGGTTACCAGCTGAGCACTTAACCACCATATAACCGGGTCTTCTTATCTTGAGGATAGATAGATGGAAAAACATGTAAATGCACACATTAACCATTAACAAGCTGAGGTGGCTTTGTTAGATCAGATAAAGTAGACTTTGGGACAAAGATATTATCAACATACAAAAGGATATTTCATAAGGACAAACATCAATTCATCTGAAAGACAAATAACTATGAATGTGTGTATACCTAATGTAAATATTCAAAATGTCTGAAGCAAAAATTGACTAAATTTAACGGAGAAATGAAGTGTTGCATAAACATTAAGATATGACACCTTTCTTTTTTTTTTCTTTATTTAATATGACTGAGTGAAAATGTACATTCCCGTATAAATTTACATGCCCACCTCTATTCAGCTTCCACTGCTCTCTGGGTCTGGAGACAGCACACTATTCCTCTCTGCTCCATACATGTCTCATTCTGCCAAGTCTCCTTTCCCCTCCTCTCTATAGCAATAAAAACACAGAATATCTGAACAACACAATTTAGTATGATGTTGGCTGTAAATTTTGCTGATACCCTTTTCCAAATTAAGAAGGTTCTATTTCATTCCTGATTTATGAGGAAATTTTATCAAAAATAATTGTTGAACATTTCAAATATTTTATTTGTATCTACTGAGATGATCAGTTTTGCTAGATTCTGTTAGTGTGCTGAATTACATTTCTTAATTTTCCAGTATTAAGCCAAGCTTCTTTTCCTAGGATAAACCTTAAATGGCTGTGATATAATAACCTTTTTTTCATTTTTAAATAATACTTTGTTAAGAATTTTTTTGGCTACATTTATGAATAATATTTGTTTATAATTTTCTCATTGTTAATATTTGCTGATCGAGTAAAATAAATTGTCTGCAACAATGGGCTCAGCATAACAATGATTATGAGGACAGCACAGGACCAGGTAATATTTTGTTCTGTTCTACACAGTCACTGTGAGTTAGAACTAACTTGACAGCACCCAGCATGACAATTTTGTTCATAGAGGGTACTCTGTTAAAAGGAAATCCTTTATTTTATAAAGCGTAATTTAATAATATTTTAACTTACAGTTTGTGATTTGAGAGTTCGGTTTAAAAAATTATTCATCAATAGGTCACAAAGGACAATCTGCTAATTGCATGCTACTAACTTTGTAGAATGCCTTTCGCATTTGAAACACGATTCCATTGAGCTGACTCTTTGCTCTTCTCTTTCAAAAATGATTTAGATACTTGTACTCACTTATTCTTTTACATAACATAAAGTTTACTGAATACTTAGAGAACTCCGGCTTGAATTTTAATTAGCAATTTTCAGAGGTTATGGAATGATTTAAAGAGATATAATTTTTATAATAGTAATTCATTCTACGTAACCTCTACTTTTCATGAATACTTCCATGTTTAACAGTATTTAGACTTTCTCTGTAGAACTTTTGTGTACTCTTTCTTTAATTTCCTGATATTAAATAGATTGTATTATTATAAACAGTATTTTATTTTTATTATGTTTTGTTGATTGTTCCTTGTATAGACTTTACTGTCATTTTTTTAAATATCTGTTTTGTGTTTAAATGCCTCTTTTCCCTTCAAATCCTTACAATATTTATCAGTTAATTTTATATCTAAATAATGGCTATAGTCTATGATTCATAACTTTTTATTTTCTTTGTATATAATAACACCATCTGCAAATAATGATAATTTTGTCTTTAATTTCAAATTTTTGCCTCTGTTTTTCTTGACTTACTGGATTTACTAGGATTTTTAGTATCCTGCTACATAGTAATGGGAGAAGGCAAACATATCATGTTCTTGAATTTCATGTGAATGCATCTAAAGTTTCAAAGTTAAATAAATTTCATGTGGGTTGTTTGTAGCTATGTTTGACCATACAGTAGCAGATCCCTTTCAATTTCAGTTGTTAATGTTTTATATGAGTGAACATTTATATAAAACCAAAAGTTTTTTCTGTAGCTCTATAGATAACTACATGGTCTTTCCTCATTATTCTTTGGAAGTGAGTCATTCTGTTAAAAAAAAAAAATTCTCTACTGTTAAACAGGAGCCCTAGTGGTGAAATGGTTAAGAGGTACTGTGAGCTACAGCTGCTAATCAAAAAAAGCTGGCATTTCTAATCTACCAGTCAGTCCTTGGAAATTCTGTGGGGCAGCTCTACTCAATTCCATAGAGACACTATGAGTCAGCACTGACTTGACGGCACATAACAACTGTTAGACTATGCCTGAATTGGGTAAATGGATAAACGCCACTTCATTTAGTAATATTTTATTTGAAAATAATTGAAATTTTTTAGTCTAGATACCTAGACAGGAAACCCTGGTGGCATAGTAGTTAAGTGCTGTGTCTGCTGACCAAAAGGTAGACAGTTGAAATCTGCCTTGCTCTCCTTGGAAACTCCATGGGGCAGTTCTACTCATAGCGACCAACAGGGTCACTATGAGTCAGATGGATTCAACGGCTATGGGTATATCCATGCATAGGTATACATGAGTGAGACAGAAATCAGATTGAGTTGACTCTGCTTATGGCTATGCTTGACCATAGAGTAAAAGATTCCTTTTAATCTGAGTTGTTAATGTTTTGAATGAGCGGACATCTGCATAACACATTTATATAAAACCAAAAGGTTTTTCTGCAACTCTGTAGATAACTAAGTGGTATTTCCTCATTACTCTTTTAAAAGAAGTAATTCTGTTAAAAAAATTTCTCTACTGTTATACATGAATGAGACAGAAAAGAGATTGGCTGATAATATTTTCTTGGTTTTGTTTTAGCTTTTAAGATTTGTTTTGGAGAAATTCTTACTTGCTTTGGTGTCATAAAAATTCAAGTCTCATAGAATTAGATCAGGTTTTTTTCCTCCATCTTTTTCTCTACCAAGAACTCATTACAGGAAATACAATTATTTGCTCTGGAATAGACTTATGGAGTCAGTGAGAATTTTGACTACCAGTTCATTTTCCTTTACAATATTTATTTTTCGGTTTTCTCCCTTTCCTGTTTTTTCTTTTCTTTAATTAAAATTTTTAGTTTTATCTGTGACAAATATGCTGCTGTAAAACCACTGTCTTGGTTATCTAGTGCTTATATAACAGGAATACCACAAGTAGATGGCTTTATGAAACAGAAGTTTCTTCTCTCACAACTTAGGAGGCTAAAAGTTCAAATTCAGGGCACTAACTCCAGGGGAAGTCTTTCTTTCTCTGTTGGTTCTGGAGGAAGGTCCTTGTCATCAATCGTCCTCCAGTCTAGAAGGCTCTCTAGGGCAGGGACCCCAGGTCCAAAGGATGAGCTCTGCTCCTGGTGCTTCTTTCTTGATAGCAGAAGGTCCCTATTTCTCTGCTCACTTCATTCTCACTTAATGTCTTGCAAGAAAAAAAGTAATGCAGGCTACACACTTGGGAAACTTTTACATTGAATCAGGGATTGAGATCCAAGTAAGGATATAACATGCTCCCTAATCCTCTGTAACATAATCTCATTTTATCTCACTAGCCACAGGAAGAGATTACGATTTACAACACATAAGAATATAGGACAACCACACCATACTGGGAATTATGGTGTAGCAAGGTTGACACACATTTTGAGGGCACACAATACAATCCATAAAATCATATATAGCATTTTTTAATTCAGTACTTTAATCCATCTGTAATGATGACTATTTTTCTAATATTTATTCATTTGTTACCAGTTTCAACAGAGTTTTTTATATCTTATTATTTTTTTCAAAAGGCATACTTTGAGTATTTTCAATCATCTTTATTAATTTTTTGTTTCACTTTTTCTTCTAACAATCAATGTCTTGAATTAACTTTGAAGAGGTAGGGACAAGATGGCAGATTATACACACATTTCAATTCTCTCTGAGAAGTAAGTCTTGGAATGATAAATGAATGGAACAGTGGACATCCAGGGAGCACTAGGATCTGACATAGTGTTGTCAGATTTGACTGAGCACCAGTAACAGACTAAATAACCATTCCTCAGGGACAAGCCAGCAACACTGACCCCCCACTCCTGATGACGCACCATTTCAGAGGACTGCAGGTACTGACACCTTCTTTGTTATCTGGAAGGTGGGGACTGGGCATTAGCCAGCAAATATGCCAAACTATGGTTCTTAACTAAACAGTGTATAATGCAGCAGGGAGTACTGTGTGGGATAGCCACATATTGAGAGCCCACCTGCTGACTGAGGCCACCACTGCCCCTACACCGTCTCTTTTCAGTTGTACCATAGATTCTACTGTTTCAGAGCGGGAAAGACAGCTTGGCCAGGACACCATCATGGTTGGCTCTGAGGCAGAGTCACCCAGCTGTGGGCTGTAGCTTCAACTGATTCTCAAGCAGAGTAGCAGGCCATCTGTAAACCGCTTCTCCAGCAGAAAAGAAGTGTTTGAAATAATTCATATCTATATTTATGGGTGGGGTCTAGTAGAGTGTCATGGGTTGAATTGTGTCCCCCAAAAATATGTGTAGCATGTGGCTGGGATATGATTCCCAGTGTCTTGGGACTGTCCTCCATTCTGTGGTTTCCCTAAACTGTATGTTGGAGGATTGGGGTGGGGCTGTAAATTCCTGCATGGGAATACTTCCTTGCTCTGCTGTAGGGGGAGTTTCCCTGGAGTATGGCTTGCCCCACCCTTAATCCTTTTCAGCCTGCAAGAGATAAAAGGAAAGAGAAACAAGGAGAATTGGGAACCTCGTTACCATCAAGAAAGCAGCACCGGGAGAAGAGCGTGTCCTTCAGACGTGAGGTTCCTGCACCAAGACGCTCCCTGGACAAAGACTGATGCAATACTGGACTTTCCTCCAGAGCCGACAAGGGGAAAGCCTCTCCCTGGAGCAGACACCCTGAATATGGACTTGCAACCTACCAGACTGTGTAAGAATAAACCTTCCTTTGTTAAAGCCATCCACTCTGTGGTATTTCTGTTAGAGCTGGACTTTCCTCCAGAGCCAACAAGGAGAAAGCCTTTCCCTGGAGCGGACACCCTGAATATGGACTTGCAACCTACCGTGTAAGAATAAACCTTCCTTTGTTAAAGCCATCCACTCTGTGGTATTTCTGTTAGAGCAGCCCTAACTGACTAAAACATAGAGGAAGATGTGGTTCCTACTTTGAACCACATCATAGCATCTGGAGATGGCCTACGAGATACTCTCTTTGTCTGCTGGAAGGCAGGGCTTGACACACCTGAGGATCTGACTGTTTTTGGCAGCTGTGGAACAGCAGCTCCCTAAGCAATAAAGTACTCTTTTAAGTAAGACCACTTGGTGAACTGACTGCTGAGAGGCCCAGCAGCATCTCCTCCATGCCTCACTGATGCACATCCTAGGGTCCGCTGATGGCCCCAACAGTGACTCCACAAGTAGGGTGCCATCTTTGCCATCCAGGAAGCAGAGCCTGCTACTGCAGTGGCAGAGTCCAAACAGGGCCAGTCACTAGTGTACATAGAGATGGCTGGTGACCAACTCCCCTATCATAAATATGACTCAGTTCCTGTTGAGGTAACACTAGATCTGTCTTCTAGATAGCACACAGACAAAACTTCATTGCTAACCATTTAAAGAAGCAGCCTGCCATGGCTCTGGAAAACTCTGAAAATAAAGAACCAAAAAACTTCTCAGACAAAGAAGGCTTTCTGAAACTATCAGAGGTTGAGTACAAAAGAGTTATATAGACAGCCCTCCTAGAGATTAAAAAAAATGTAGCACAACAAAATGAAAAATTAAGTAAGCTACCTGAACTGACAGAACATCAATGATCTGAAATTCAGTAGATCAATAACAAAACTACAGAATTAGACAATTCAATCCAAAACCAAAAGAGCAGAATCGAGGAGATGTAAGTCAGACTTAGTGACCTTGAGGACAGAGCAACTGAAACCAGTGTTTCTGAGGAGAAGTCAGAGAAAAGAAATAAGAAAAATGAAGAAGCATTAAGAAACATGTTGCACTCTATTAAGATGAATAATCTATAAATGATTGGAGTTCCTGAACACAGAGGGATAGACAAAAATGCAGAGAGCATTGTTGTAGAGTTGCTGACAGAAAACTTCCCTAAAATTAAGAAAGAAGAGAACATAGATATCCAAGATGTATATCAAACACCACAAATACTAGACCCCAAAAGAAAGACACCAAGACATATTATAATCAAGCTTAATAAAATGAAAGAAACACAAACAGATAGTCTTAAATGCAGTGATGCTCAAAGCAAAGTTAACATTCAGAGGGAAATCCTGTAGGCAATTTCCTGACTTCTCTGCAGAAATGATGTTGGCAAGGAAGAAGTGGGATGACACATTCAAATCTTCCAACCAAGAATTACATATCCTGCAAAACTGTTTTCCAAATGTGACAGTGAAATTAAGAGATTTGCAGATAAACAGAAGTTTAGAGATATTGTAAAAGCCAAACCAAAACTACAAGAAATACTGAAAGAAGTTCTTTGCTTAGAAAAACAAAAATATTAAGTGTATACTTAAGGAGGCAATACAGGACACAGCATCCAAAATCTTACTTACTTAGGGAATAAGTTTAATCAAGATTACATTATTAAAAGAAGGGAACCATCATAACATGAAAACTATGATGAGTACCACACTAAAAAGAGGGATATATTACACATGGAGAGGAAATTAAAAAGATATGCAGAAGTTAAAGTCTGGTTTAAACTTAAAACAGTAAGGGAGATCATAAGGGTAGCTGCAAAGCAAAATAACAATGCAACATGTCAAAGCAAGAAGCGCAATACAGGAATCTCAACACAACACTGAAAAAGACGAAGAGTCAGCCCCAAAAGAAGAATGACCCACAACAGAATATCAAGAGCAACATAGAAAACAACAACATAAAAATAAATGCATCAAAATGACAGCACTAAATACACACCTATCAATAATTATACTGAATGCAAATGGATGAAATGCTCCAATAAAGAGACAATGAGTGGCACTGTGGATCAAAAGACATCGTCCATATGTTGCTTCCAAGAAATATATCTAAGACACAGATACGAAAAACTGAAAATCAAAGGATGGAAAAATATACACCAAGCCAACAACATACAAAGAATAGCAGGAGTAGCAATACTAACATCAGATAAAATAGACTTTAATGTAAGATCCACCATTATGGAAAGGATGGTCACTATTTATTGCTGAAAGGTTCAATACATAAGCAGGACATAACAATATTAAATATTTATGCACCCAATACCAAAGCACCAAAATATATCAAACACTGATAACACTGAAAAATTAGATAAACCTCTCCACAGTAATAGTTGGAGATTTCAATACTCCACTTTCAGTAACAGACAGATCATCCAGAAAAAAAGCTCAGTAAAAACATAGGAGATCTTATTGCAACAATTAATCAAATAGACCTCATAACAGATACAGAACTTTTTACCCATCAACAGATGAGTACACCTTCTTTTCTAACACATATGGAACACTTTCCAAAATCAACCGTGTCCTAGGACATAAAGCAAGTCTCAACAAAATCCAAATCATTGAATTATTGCAAACTATCTTTTTGAACCATAAAGCCATATAACTTAAAATCAATAGCAGAAAAATCATAGCTGGAAATTCAAATTCATGGAAACTGAACACCTTACTCAAAAATCCATCAGTTATAGAAGAAATCGAAGACAAAGTAGATTTACGGAATCAAATGAGAATGAAAACAAAACCTACCAGAACCTATGGGACACTGCAAAAGCAGTGCTCAAAGGTCAATTTATCTCTATAAATGCATATATGTGGAACAAAGAAAGAATCCAAATCAAAGAATTAACCCTACAGCTGAATGAGTAGAAAGAGAGCAACAGAGGAAATCCTCAGGCACCAGAAGAAAACAGATAATAAAGATTAGAACAGAACTAAATGAATTAAAGAATAGAAGACCAACTGAAAAAATTAACAAAACCTAAAGCTGGTTCTTTGAAAAGATCAACAAAATTGATAAACCAATGGCTAAACTTACAAAAGAAAAACCGGAGAGGAAACAAATGACCCAAATAAGAATGAGATAGGAGACGTCACAGCAGACTCAGGTGAAATAAAAAATATCATAACAGAATACTAGGAAAGGCTGTACTCTAACAGATTCGAAAACCTAGAGGAAATGGACAAATTCCTAGATTCATATTACCTACCAAAAGGATCACAAGGAGAAGTAGAATAACTTAACAAAAGCATCACAAAGGAAGGGATTGAAAAAGTCATCAAAAAATTACCAACCAAAAATCTCCTGGCCCAGATGGCCTCACCAGAGAATTCTACCAAATTTGTAGAGAAGAGTTAACTCCAAAACTACTGAGTCCATTTCACAGCATAGAAAAGGATGGAACACTCCCAAATTCATGAAACCAGCATAACCCTGATACCAAAACCAAAAAACGATTCCACAAAAAAAGGAAATTAGAAACCACCACTCACGAACCTAGATGCAAAAATCTTTGACAAGATCCTAGCCAACAGAATTCAACAACATAACAAAAAAAAATATTCATTATAATCAAGTTGGACTCATACTAGGGATGCAAGGCTGGTTCAACATCCGAAAAACAATTAATGTAATCAACCACCTAAATAGCACAAAGGATAAGAAACATTTGCTTTTGTCAATTGATGTTGAAAGGCATTTGACAAAGTCCAACACTCATTCATGCTAAAAACACTCAGCAAAATAGAAACAGAGGGGAAATTCTTCAATGCAATAATGGGCATCTATACAAAACCAACTGCCTGCATCATCCTGAATGGTGAGAGACTGAAATAATTCCCCTTGAGAACAGGAACTAGACAAAGATATTCACTCTTACCACTTCTACTCAACATTGTACTGGAGGGTCTAGCCAGAGCAATTAGACAAGACAAAGAAATGAAGGATGTCTGCATCGGCAAAGAAGAGATAATAATCTCTCTATTTGCAGATGATCCCAAGCCAAGCCAAGTGCTGTAGAATTGGATCCAAAGAGAATCCTAAAGAATCTGTAAGTAAGCTACTGGAACTAATAGAGAAGTTCAGCAATGTGTCAGGATATGAGATAAACATAAGTAAACCAGTAGGATTCCCTTACATCAACAAAGAGATCATCAAAGTAGAAATCACCAAATCAGCACCATTTACCATAGCCCTAAAGAAGATAAAATACCTAGGAATAAATCTAACTGGAGAAATAAGAAACCTATACAGAGAGAACAACAAGACCTTACTGCAAGAAACTAAGAAAGAATACTTAAATGGAGAAACCTACCCTGCTCATGGATAGGAAGATTTAACATTGTGAAAACATCTATTTTACCCAAAACGGTCTACATACACAATGCAATCCCAATGCAAATTCCAGTGAATTTTTCATGAGATGAAGAAACAAATCATCACTTTGTTTGGAAAGCGAAGAAACCCTGGATAAGTAAAGCACTGCTGAAGAAGAGGAACACAGTGGGAGGCCTCACACTAACCAACCTTAGAAGCTGTTACACTGCCACAGTAGTCAAAACTGCCTGGTACTGGTACAAAATGAGACAGATAGACCAATGGAACAGAGCTGAGACCCCAAAGATGCCACCATCCTCTTATGAACAGTTGGTATTCAACAAAGGCGCTAAAACTGTAGACTAGATTAAAAAGTCTCTTTAACAAATGGTGCTGGCAAAACTGGATATCCATCTGCAGAAAGTTGAAACAAGACCCATTTCTCACACCTTACACAAAAACTAACTCAAAGTGGATCAAAGACCTAAAGGTCAAAGCTAAACGATAAAGATCATGCACAAAAAAATAGGGTCAGTGATGGAAGTTCTAATACTCAACTTAGACGGATGTCAACATCTGACACAGCACAATCAACCACAGTATAGAAAATACATGAATGTGATCTACTAAGAATCAAACACTTTGCCCATCTAAAGACTTTACCAAAATAATTAAAGGACTACCTACAGAATGGGAAAAAATTATTTGGCAACTACATGTCAGACCAATGCCTGATCTCCATAATCTACAAGGTACTGCAAAGTATCAACAAGAAAAAGGTAAATAACCCAATTAAGCAATGGGCAAAGGAGATGGGCAGACCCTTCACTAAAGAGGACAGCCAGACAGCCAAAAGGCACATGAGGAAATGCTCATAATCATTAGTTATCAGAGAAACCCCCAAATCAGAACTACAATGAGATGCCATCTCACCCCAGAAAGGTTGACTGTAATCCAAAAAATACAAAACAACAAATGCTGGAGATGCTGTGGAGAGATCGGAACTCTCCTACATTGTTGGTGGGATTTCAAAATGGTATAACCTCTTTGGAAAACAATCTGGTGCTTCATTAAAAAGAAGGAAATAGATATACCACTTGACCCAGTAATCCCACTGTTCGAAATATATTTTACAGAAACAAAAGCTGTCACAAGAACAGACATATGCACACAAATGTTTACTACAGCATAGTTTACTACAGCATAGTTCACAATAGCAAAAAGACGGAATCAATCTAGATGCCCATCAACAGATGAATAGATAAACTATAGTACATGTACTCAATGGAACACTACCAGTGATTTAAAAAAAAATGATGATTTTAGGAAATATCTCATAACCTGGTTTCAGTTGGAAGACATTACGTTGAGTGAAATCAGTCAGTGGCAAAAGGACAAATATTGTATTAGACCCCTGCTATAAAGACTTAAAAACAGACCTATGTACAGAAGACAAGACTCGGATGGCTACAAGGGTGGGAGCGGTTGGTCATGTATTAGATAGTTGACAGAAATTTGGTGAAAGCAATGACAGCACACAGTAGAAAGTAGATCAACTTAACTTGATTTTACCATAAACTGAAAACTGTTCTAGTCTCAACTCAATATTGCAAGGATAGAATACCAGGGGTGGGATCCAGGGACCACACTGTCAGGGCACACTGAAGTCAATTGGCATAATTAGCCTATTGCTAAGATAGTCTTCTGCACCTTATATTGGTGAGTGCCATTTGGGGTCTTAAAAGCTAGTAAGCTGCCATCTGAGGCACACCAAATGGTCTCAACTCAGCTGGAACAGATGATCACCAAGAACACCAAACACATGAGGAACAAAACACCCTGGAGACAGTTGCATACAAATGGAATACTGTGTCAACATTTGACCGAAAGAACCAGATGGTGCATGGCCACCAAAAAGAGAGCTGTAATGAGGCACCCAATGTTGAGTCCCTGTGGCAACAGAAGAAAAAGAGGTGTGCAGCTCAAGAACTTCACTAAAAGACCACCACTGGTGGTCTGACAGCCTGGGGGAATCCCCTGGGAGGATGGCCCCTAGACCTGCTGTTGCCTCTGTCTAGAAAATACTGAGGTCAACTCTTCAGACAAAAATGAACTAGACTCGGGGACACAGTGTGACTATATGGTTGGTGTACTTTATTTTTCTAGGCATTTATAGGGGACTGTCCTACTGGTTTCTTTCCGGATGAGAGAGAAGTGGGTTGAAAGGAGGGTGCAGGAGCTTGTTAAGAGGATATGACAAGTGTATAATGAAAAAGAGAAGTGTGCTGTCACAGGGCAAGAAAATTTAACTTTCAGTTTCTAATGTATTGATTTTGCTTTTCTTTTTCTAGGTTCTGCAGTTAAAATACTAGCCCAAAAGTTTTTATTCTGCTTGTATCCAAATAAATGCATGAAAACTACGTATTCCCCCAAACATGCCACTTAAATGCATTTTATAAACCAGAAACAGAGTATGTGTCCACTGCTGTAAAAATAACACATGGTTGTAAGACTGGAAGAAATGGTGATAAGCAATAGTGCAAAAAGACAACTTTACTATTAACTGTTTTAAAAATCTCAGAATATATATATTTTTTAACTGAGCGAAAATGTACATTCCCGTATAAATTTACATGCCCACCTATATGCAGCTTCTGCTGCTCTCCCTGTCCGGTGACAGCACACTATTCCTCTCTGCTCCATACATGTCTCCTCCTCCCAAAAGTCTCCTTTCCCCTCCTCTCCGTCCACTCCCCTTCCTCCAGCCAGAGGTCAGCAGGATGATATCCTATGGATGTATAGAACCATAAAGTGCATCCAATATATGGTCACTCTGCATCGTTAAGTTCAATCCATTCGTGTCCAAAGAGTGGACCTTCATTATGATTTATAGGCAAGGCAGCATCAGGCCAGGGGCCATGCTCCCAGGGCAACCCTGAAACTGCTGGACCGTCAATTGAGGTCTTTTAATGGAGATCTCAGGTAGCTGTGGGGGGCGGGGGAGGCAGGGACCATGCTCTTAAGTGAAATCGAGGCCAATTGGCACTACTAGCGTTTTGCTAAGAGAGCTCTCTGCACCCCACATTGGTGAGTGGCGTCTGGGGTCTTAAAAGCTGCCAAGCTGCCATCCAAGGGCACAGCAAATGGTTCCAACTCAGAATATTTAAAATTTATTAATTTTCTTTCTTTTTAATTTAGTATGACTGAGTGAAAATGTACATTCCCATATAAATGTACACGCCCACCTATATGCAGCTTCCACTGCTCTCCTTGTCCGGTGACAGCACACTATTCCTCTCTGCTCCATACATGTCTCATCTTCCCAACAGTCTCATTTTCCCTCCTCTCCACCCACTTTCCTTCCTCCAGCCAGAGGTCAGCAGGATGATATCTTAAATGCATAAAACAGAAGAATATGAACACAGGTATGTACTTTGTTTATATCCAATTTCTGCCCTTCCAGTTTTAAATGCTGAGGTAACTGAATTCAAAAGTCACAACAGAAAATTGAAAAAGTACAGGTAAATTATTTCTGAAATATATAGGCCACAATAATTATTAAATATGCTAATGTTTATTTCTAACCCCCAAATTTAAATCACACAGAAAATGAATTTCAAAGTATGAATGCCCAGTGCTAATTTTCTCGATTCATGATATAGACTGGCTATTCCTTTAGTCCTGGGAAAATTCCTCCTTATCTCCTGCTCCTGCCTGGGATGAAGCATACATTTCTGTGCAGACAGGTCCACGTCACTTTAAAGAAGAATTTTCACTTCCTCTTTTTTTTGTCTAGAACCACCCACCCCCACACTTACAGTTCTCTTTATTTTTTCTTTCTAAATCTGAGAAATTTTCTGTAGACCTTCAGCTTCTGTAGATGTGGCCAGTTAAGCTGCTATTCACATTTGGATTAAAAAAAAAAAATTTCAGAATACCACCATGAATTGAATTAATATAATAAATAATTTATTTTAAATATTTATAAATAGAAATATCCACTTATGCACTTAATCTTCTCCTATGTACTATAACCATCAGGCCATAGGTATCTCCTTTAAATAAATGTCATACAACCCACTGAAAAGTTTAGAAGGAATTAAAACCTAATTCATCAATACATTAGAATACACCAGAAGTTAGAATAAAGTAGAAAAACAATACTAAATAATTCTAAATAAAAAAATCAAATATTACATATGCATTTTTAATATTCAATACTATTTCATACTCAAAAAATGTCATCTTTCAACTTGATCAGTTTCCTTTAATATCAAATAGTGAGAAGATGGGCCGCACTATGAGTAGGGTGGGACACAAAACCCAGTCCTGTCCCTATTTTAAAAAATGCAGTTGCCTTCACCATCTTTCACTTACCCACTTCACAACGTGCCTAACAACCGACGGTACAACAGTTTCATTCCACTAAGTCTCACAAAGCTTATACATCATTTGCTACCCATCCTCCAACTGTAAACCTGTCTCGCGTTTTACAGTTTGGGTCTCATTTCTTCCCTGAAGTAATTACCCTTCAGAGAAAACTCCTGTTCCTTAAACAGCAACCCACCATGACAAAGGTCTAGGGTTTATTTAATAACAGGGAAGTAGAAGAGGTAGCATTGAGGTTGGTAAGGACCAGCAGTTTCAGTGATCTTATAGAGAGTAATTTGGTAATAGAAAGGTGAGGAGACAAACCCAATAAATATCTACAGTTTGATCCTGTTTTGATCAAAGAAGAAACCAGGTTGGAGGAAGATATACTAATTATTGAACAGCTTGAAGCCACAACTGCTTCTCACACATTTTAAAGCCACTCTCAGTGAATACGTTTCCTATATAAATAGTAAAACTTGAGATGTACTGAATGAATGAATGATCAAAGAAGGAACGAAGAAATGTATTGCATCAGAAGGAAATCCATGAGAAAAAGTCTTGCATTTTGATGACTTAACTGTCATTGCTATTACCTTTTATGGTCTATTAAATGATGTTAGATTATCTTTCTACACCTATAGAAACTTAGGGAATATATATTTTTGCCCTCATTTACATGAAGAGGAGAATGAGGATCAGGGAGTCATTTCAGAGTCACTCAGTTACCCAGTAGCAGGACCAGCATTTTTATTCCTACTCAGTGGTTTATCAGAAATATATGAAAAGAGAAACTGACCCAGATGTCCTGGTTAGAAGCAAAGACAGTGTAAAGGTTTTACAAGATAATTACGTTTATAAGAAAAAGACAAAACGACAAGAAACCAATTTTAAGGAACAGGCCGAATCTCAAAAAAAGGAAAAAGTGGGAAGTAAGGAAGAATGTTGTACGTATGAATGAAAATTATCTCAGGGTTTCTGGGGATCCATGTATGCCAGATAGGATGTTTTCAGTAACAAACAAGCAAAAACCCCACTTGACTGGCTAGAACAATGAAGGGCACTTATTGACTGACATAACTGAGAAGTACAGGGATGACTCAGGATTTAGGCACAGTTCAGTCTGGTCTCTTCTGTGATTCTGTTGTCTCTTCCATCTTACCTGGATAACTGAATCCCCAACTTTCCATCTTTTGTGATGAAAAAGTGGGAGAGAGGAGGTTAGCTCTTTCAGGCTTGATACTCTACATCATGTCATATAGGAAAATACACTGTTTTTTTCTGTGGAAAATAGATCGGAGGTTTCTCAAAAGTAGAAAATAAAATTGGCATTCTTGTAAGTTGTGACTGAGTTTATCCCAACTGTTGATGACCCCACATGAGAAGAGTAGAACTGTTCAAGAGAGTTCTCAGCCTGCGACCTTTCTGACCTTTCGGAAGTAGATGTCCAAGGCTGTCTTTTGAGGTGTCTCTTGGTGGGTTTGAACCACTAACCAAAGACCTAGTAGTTGAGTATTTACCATTTGCACCACCTAGGGACTAGAATTACCATTATGATCCAGTAATTTCACCTGTAGTATGTACTCAAAATAATTGAAAACAAGAATGTAAACAGATACATGTAAATCAAAGTGCACTGCAGCATTATTCACAATAGCCAAAGGATAGAAACAATGCAAAAGTTCATCCAAAGGTGAAGAAATAAGCAAAATGTGCTACATACATACAACAAGATATTACTCAGCCATAATGACAGAAGTCTTAATACACAATACAACATGAATGAACCTTGAAAACATTACACTGAGTGAAATAAGTCAGTCACAAAAGGGTAAATATTGTATGATTCCACTTACATAAAATATCTAGAATATGCAATCATATAAGACCTACATTTTTTCAGTGCTAGAGGTGGGCAGGCAGGAGGAGAAAAGGGAAGCTCATTGCTTAGGGGACACTGAACTACTGTTACGGCTAATGGAAAAATTTGGAAACGTAATGAACAGAATTAATTTCACTGAATTGCACATGTGAAGAATGTTGACACAACAAATCTTTTGTATGTTTGTATTTGTCATGATTGAAAAAAATGGGTAACTGAAAGAAAAAAAATTAAAGAATAAAAACACACAAGAATTAGGCTTTATTTAATCTGAGCCACCCTAGGACAAATGCCCAGCCCTGAATGATCCATCCGAGCAAGGGTGATTGGATATATATAATGACTGGCTTAAATGATAGAGTACCTGTCCATCCTTTAGCTGCAAAGACAGACATAAATGAGGAATACATTTAGCAAAACAGAATCAAAGTCCAGTGGGATTCCAAGGTTGGAGAGTCTGCTTCTCACCCGTCAATCAGTAAAGGCCTCTCAAAGAAGTAGTATCTGAAACAGACCTCATAAGTAATTAATACTGGAATTTATGGAGATTTCTAGGATCTCATTATAATCCATTAGAACTCAAATCACGGAGCCCAATAACACAGGCCAAAATAACAAATCCTGCAAAATTACATTCATCTTCCATTGGTAACCGATCATTAAGAAGAAATAAACAACTTTGCAAGGAGAATTGAAAAAATGTTATCACCATGCTGTGTAAAGGTATGCCTCGAGCTCCTGAGATGCTGGCTTCTTGTTCCAAATGTAGAAAAGTGATGAGAAGGCTCCAGTGGGTTCTCATTAAAACTGTAAGAACAGAGAGAAGTCACTCTGCATAGTTGAAGGTGAAAAGTGAGAGAAAAGAGATAAAAACACTGAGAGGAGAAGTGAGCATACAGTAACAACTTACGGGTGGTGGGGACAAGAAGAACAGATACAAAAACTCACCAGCACCTCCTGAACCAAACCATAAAGCCAATAAGAAGCAGCAAGGGTACCATTACTGCCAAGGTTATCAAGGCCACAGAGTTGTGATGTTCTGTGTATTTGGGGGCACACAATGATGTCATTTCAAATCCACCCGATTTAACTCTCTTAATCACATTACCCCAGTCTTCTTTTGTTCGTTGAATGCTTGCTTCAATAATTTCGTTTCTTCCTGATTCTTCTCTCCTCCCATTTCTGATTCCTGTAAGAATGTTTCCTATTACCCTCAACATATCCCTTCACCTATAGGTTCCTCATTTACAACTCTTCCAGTCCTTAGCTATGTTTATCTCTTTGGGGCTCAGAATCCCTAAGGAAATAAATATTTTATCTGTTCTTGCATTCCGCTTGAAGACCATGTACTCCCATTCCCAGGCTGGGCCACAGTTCTTTCTTATCCCAGTAGAAGACAATATCCTGGCCACCTAGACTGCTGTGTCTCACCTGGCAAGACAGCCCAGATGCCTCCCTGGCCATCACATTCAAGTACACATGAAGCTACCAGGTCCTACCAGCCCTGGGCAGGACATCACCTTGCTGAGTGCCTGGTAGCTCCTGCTTCCCCCTCATCCACATAACCCCCACAGGCTTTGAGTAGAAGCCAAAGACATGACAAACCAGCGTACATGGCCAGAACTAGGAGTGGTGCCACTGGACAGCCTGGCTTCAGAAAAGATACTCAAGTACGGACCCTAAAACAAAACTTACAGGTTCAGAGGTCAGCATTAGTTCAAATAGATAGATCTTTCCCACCTGTGGAAATATGTCATTCATTAACCTCTCTTTCTGCCACTTTCTTATGTTGAATTTGAAGGAAATAGTGAGAAGACATTACTTGAAGACAGAAAATTCTTTGCATGAGGATGCAGGACTAGTGGCATGAATAGAGTTGGTGTTACCCAGTGTGGCAATTTATGGTGTCACCCCACCACGTACTTCTTGTCATAGCAGACCATACAGAATCCTCAGTAATGTTTATTTCATTTTCATTTATAAAATAAATATGTGATACAGTTGTAAATTACTTAAATGCAGTATTTTTATATTACATGAATGCTAACAATATTTGATATATCTCTCTACATTGAATTAGAACATTGTTAGTTATAACTGACAAGAAGTATTTTTCTCCTTTTCATTATTACTTCACTCTCAAAAAAGTCAGTTATACAGGTTCACAAATACTTACTACCACAACTTTGTGGCTAAAACAGAAAGTATGACAAAATAAGCATAGATGGAAATAACAGTATATGTTTGTAGCAAATGGAGATTAAACCACATGATTCAAAGCATCACTGTAATGAGATAATGACAGCTCTGACTGAGCACATTATAAAGTTCAAAAAGTAAACAAGCACAGACTCTCAGCCTTGTAGGTTTATTGATAAATGTAAGCTGGGTTTACAAATGTTTTTGTTGTTATAACTAACTACAGAGATATTTGTATAAACATAATAAATTTCTGCATCGCCAAGCCCAGGGAAAGGAGACTGTTGGGAGGATGAGACATGTATGGAGCAGAGAGGAATAGTGTGCTATCACTGGACAGGGAGAGCAGTGGAAGCTGTATATATGTGGGCATGCAAATTTATACGGGAATGTACATTTTAACTCAATCATAATAAAAAATAATAATAGTAATAAATTTCTCCTGAAACACTGCACAAAAATTGTATACATAGTTATTTCAGCATCACCCCCCCCTGATCCTGCTACCTAGTGTGGTCCACACCTCCACAGTCTCCTACCAATACCACTGCACAGGACTGATCTTCTCTAAGGAGATGCGCCTTCCCAGCTTCCAGGAAACCCAAGAGGAAACGTGGGTAGGTATCACTGATGAGCCCATGCACTACTTCCTTGATGCCTTGGTTCTTATTGAGTAATATGCAGACATCCTGAGCCTTAATTTCACCTTCTGGAGATGGGACCCATAAATGGTTGTGGAAGCTCAGGAAATCTGATCCTTCATAGGCTGCCCGCAGATAGCCTCTTGGCTCCTCCCCAGAGGGCAGCTCACAACCGGCTACTAACTGGAACTCAAAAGGATCTAGGTAGGGAATAGTGAATTGGAGAAAAGAAAAAGTAGAAGAAAGATAAATGAAATGAGTGTATGAAAAAGTAATACAAGCAGCAGGGAGAAGTTTGGGGAGTGGGAGGAAATGGAGAAAAGTTTGGTTTAATTGGAGGTTCAGAGATGGAAACTGGTGGGGACTGTAGGTGAAAGAAGAGACAGTGTGAGAAAGAGGACTAATAGTCTTGAAAAGGTGAGGTAAACTTTTTGGGCAACAGACTAACAGGTATTAGAGAGAGAGATTTGAAATAATAGTGATCTAGTGAAAATAGAATGTAATCGATTATAATGAATGTATAGACTGCAAATGATGGCATTTGGCTTACAAGACTGCAAAAGGCTGAACAAGAAAGAAAAATCACACTTTAAGGAGTCAACCAAAGAGGGAGAATGTTGACAGTATTAAGCCTGTCATTAAGGAGAAAGGAACTCATAAGCAACAGAAGACTTGAAGGTTTTCAAAAGTCCCTAACCAAAAGTGTAACTGCAGTTTTGAAGGGAGTCAAGAAAGGTTTTTAGTTATGAGTAAAAGCTGTTTTATAAGATAATATAAAACACATTCAGACACAAACTCCTACCCAGTTTCCTTATTTGGGGAAGTTAACTCACATTCAAGCTAAATTGACCGTCACAGAAGTGAACTGCCTGATTCAATCCAAGAAAATACATGCGGAAGAGTATTTCCAGTGCTCCCAACTCCTTGTTGCTGAAGTTGCCCTTTGACCAGGGCTGTAGGAAAATGATGGCGTCAGAGTTACTCTCCCATCTATGAGTCTGCAACTCATCCAACCAACCAGAGCCTAGGTTTTGTTCCCAGGACTGGTTGTAATCAGATAACACCTGTATCACATGGTAGCAGATAGGCTCCTGGAAGACTGTGAGTGGCAAAAGTAGAAAGAGAGTGAAGAGAAAAAAAGCATTGTAAAGGAAACAGAATGGAAAGCAATAATGGTGCCGGAGAGGTAGAACTCAAAAGCCTGAGGAGGACAGAACATCGGTATCTCTTCAGACATTTCCCTGTCCCAGGAACCCATGTTCTCTCAACAACTTCCAGAAAAGCATGGAGATCTGGACACAGGGATACTCACAATGGGACTAGCCTGGCAATCTCACTCTCCAGGTGTGTCTGCTACCCAGGAATATCATACAAACACCCACACCCATTCACAGACCCTCTTGCACCTAACGGGGAAACTCCCAGAGTTCTTACTTTCTTCACTGTCACCAGCAGGGAGGAGTATAACTAGCAATGGAAGCTGCAGAAACAGCATTTCGTCGGCAAGTGTTAATTCTGTCTCTCAGAAAACCTGGTCCCTTACCTTTGTTCTCCACAAATTTATCCCACAATATCTCTAGTTGGACTTTCTTCTTTCTCTAACAGACAAATTGTCCCTTTGGTCCCTGTCTGCAACAAACAAAATCGGTAAATTCTGAACCCTGGGCCTTCTACTCAGTGTCTAGTTTCTTCTCCAGCTCTGGCTACCAGTTTCTCTACATGTCATCTGCATCTATCCTTTTTTTTTTTAATTTAATATGACTGAGTGAAAATGTACATTCCCGTATAAATTTACATGCCCACCTATACGCAGCTTCTACTGCTCTCTCTGTCCAGTGACAGCACACTATTCCTCTCTGCTCCATACATGTCTCATCCTCCCAACAGCCTCCTTTCCCCTCTTCTCCACTCACTCTACTTCCTCCAGCCAGAGGTCGGCAGGATGATATCCTATAGATGTATAGAACCATAAAGTACATCCAATATATGGTCACTCTGCATTGCCAACTCCAATCCATTCCTGTCCAAAGAGTGGACCTTCGTTATAATTTATAGGTAAGGGCAGCATCAGGGCCGGGTGCCGTGCTCTCAGGGGAACCCCGAAACCACTGGACCATCAGTTGAGGTCTTTTAGTGGAGATCTCAGGATACACCCCTTTTTATTCTCGTGTTGCCAGTGAGACTCCTCTCTGTGAGCTCCATCGTGGCTATCACTGTTGGTGGCCGGTCACCATCCGGTTCCTCCGGTCCCAAGTCGATGTAGGCACCCACTCTTGTGGGTCTCTCTGTCTTCTAGGTTGTCTTTACCGCATGTAATTTTGGTCCTCGGTGAGCATCCATTTCTGTTGAGTTGGGACCATTTGCTGTGTCCTTGGATGGCAGCTTGGCAGCTTTTAAGACCTCAGACACCATCTATCCTATCTTTTAATTCAACTTCTATGAAATGAGTCTTATGTACCACTGAAAAGTCACTTTACTTCTAGGGTCATTTTTTTCTTATTGAAAAAAAAGGGTGAGCTTAAATGGTTTTACAGAATTCTACATAATGTTTGTATTACCCTGCTCTTTTCTGTTATTCTGTCCTACACTTCTGCTTCTTCAAGTCCCCTACTCTCTTCCCCTGTATAACTGCCCCCACCATCACATTCATATTTCTGTCTTCTCAGTGGTTCATTTCTTTTTCTTCCTTTTTTTTCAGAATCTTCTGTTATTGCCCTGTACAACAGTGTAAACTTCCAGGAATTGTCCATTATTCATAGAGGAGAATCAGCAGCCTTCACAAAGACCACAGGATCGCTGAATCTATAAAGAAAAAAAAACCCTGTTTTCATTGACACATATAAATTTACCAGTCATTTAGCGCCTGCCTGGAACCTAGTGTCTGTCTATATTTGTCAGCACACAGTGATTGACAAGAAAAACACTTAAACCAATAACTGTGAATTGTGGTGTTCTGAATTTTTTTCATAACATACAGAATCGCTGATCAAAACTAAGCCTGCTTTAAACAACTTTTTCTAAAGTGATTACCCTTGAATTTTTTTGACTACACAGAATTTTTACTTCAATGATGGCTTTGAGGCATTCAATCTACACTCTGATTGCATTGTAATGCTAATATCTAATATACTCCTTACCTCTCACTTACAGAAGATCTCATTACCCAACACTTTGCATTTACCATCATAGTAAAAATCCTCCTGTGTGACTGTTCTGTACATTAATGACATACGTCTGGCAGTGAAGAACACTGACTAAGGTACAAGACAAGTGTAAGGCTAGCTGTGATGGTTAACATTATGTGTCCACTTGGCCAAGTTATTATTCTCAACGCTTTGGCGGTTATATAATGATGCCATTGAGCAGTTATGTAATGATGTAATCATTCTCCATTTTGTGATTTAATATGGTCGTTCTTGTTTTTTGCATCATGCTAATTTTTTTCATAACCACCTGGACTTTAGAGCCTAATCATATTGAAAAGTAAGGTATGGGTATCCAGTATCTGGTGCATATCAGTAGATATTTGCTGAATAAAAAGATTAATCCAATTATCTTAAAAATTATGGACGATATCTTTCACACAAAAAATTTTTGACACATCAGAAAATAGTACTTGTAACCCAACATGGTGAAAATTATATGCAGTATTATTTAGGTTAAAGGTATGTGTTAATAAACAGAAGCTTTAAAGAAAAGATTCCACTACAAATTTTCTATTACTTATAATAATAGTAAAAAACAAAAACTAGCAAGAACTTGTAGAAAGTGAAGTTAATAAAGTATTCTGGATTTATATAGTCAGGATTCCCTTCTTCTTGTCCTGCTTGAGTGCTTTTTGCTTCTCTTTTCACAAACTCCTTTCTGGTGGATAGGTTTTTATTTTTCTTCTGGTATTATACCTGTGTAAAGGCTGAGAAACATTTGCTTATGTATTATAACTATCCTCTATAAAAATAAATTATTTAGCAGTTTATTTTCGTGTTTCTCAATTTACAAGTAAAAATTTTAAAAAATTACCTCAGGCTACATTAAGAAAATCATTTTTGATGTTTGTTAATGCTTAATGTTTGCATCATACATGATGTTAAAATTAGAATATAGAACGATGAAACCATAAGTCTCCTGTTAATTCAGCAAATGCTTACTGAATGACTCTTACGTGCCTGGAAATACTTAAAGACATAAATTGATGTATTCAAGAACCTATGAAAATTCTAAGCACAATCAATGCAAAGAAAACTATACCTAAGCACATGAGCATTAAACTGCTAAAGATGAAACGAAAATAGAGAGAATATCTTCAAAGTATCTATACAATCACATGCCAAATAATGTCTAACTATCACCAACGTTCAAACAACAGAAATCAGAAGATACCGCAACGTCCTTAAACAGCTGGAGGGGGGGGAAAATCTACCTAAAACTCCACACATAGTGACAATACCCTTGAAGATAAATAAAAAATATTTTTTCATGAAAAGTTTTTTATACAAACATTTTCTGATTTAAAAAATTAAAATTTTTTTCTCATGCAGACTTGAACCTCAAAAATAGCTATAGAAAATATTTCACAGTAAAGGGAAATGAAACAAGATGGCAATTTTGATTTTCAGAAAGAAATAGAGTTCCAGAAATGTTAACTATGTCAATATACATATATGCGTATGACTATTTAAATTTTTTAAAAAGAACAATTCATGTGACTTATATCAAAATGTAAGAATTAAATGCACATATATTTATACCAAAAATGTAAGGATTAAATGGAGATTTATGTTGGCAAAATTTCTACATTTTTTATGCTGAAATAGTACAACATGGACTCTAAGTAAACTACAAAATGCTAAGGATGTATGTTTCTCGATCCCTAAAGGAACCATTAGAAAATGCAAACAGTAGAAATCTTAAAATTGAATTCTAAAAAATATTCAGTTAATTAAAAACAAGGGAAGAAAGAAGAAACAGAGGAACAAAAGCTGAGAAAAAACACAAAACAAATCCTCTGTATACAAGATAAAATCACAGACCCAAATCTAACTTTCCTATAATTACCATGTTCATGGACAAGACAGTAATCAAAAGGAAGAGGCTATCAGAACAGATACGTACATACAAGACATAAGTGTACGCTTTTTACCAAAAAAAAAAAAACTACATTAAATTTTAAAAACATGGGTAGTTTGAGGATAATAGATTGCCACTGAGTTGATTCCTACTCAAAGCACGTTCATAAGACAGAGTAGAGCAACCCCAAAGGGTTTCAGGGGCTGAAATCTTAATGGAAGCAAGTTGCCACATTTTTCTCCTACAAAGCAGTGGGTAAGTTTGAACCAGCACACTTTAAGTGAGCAGCTGAGGACTTAACTACTGTGCAATCAGGTCTCCTTAGTTTGAGGGTAGATACATGGGAAAACACATATGATGCAAACATTAAGAATTAACAAACTGAAGTGGCATTATTAGATTAGACAAAGGGGACTTTAGGGCAAAGACATTATCAAGATAAATGACAATAAAACCCACTGCCGTTGAGTCAGTTCCAACCATAGCAATCTTATAGGACAAAGCAGAACTGCTCCATACAGCTTCCAAGAAGCTCCTGGCAGATTCAGATGGCCAATCTTTTGGTTAGCAGTCATAGCAATTAAGCACTACGCCACTACGGTTTCCATTATCAAAAAGGATATTTCATAATGACAAATGGATCATTTCATCCAAAAGACAATCATGAATGTGTGTGTACCACTGTAAGTATTCAAAATGCCTAAGCAAAAATTGATTAAATTTAATGAAGAAGTAGAATATTGTATAATCATAAATATTTTAACACATTTCTGTGTAGCAATAAAAAACATAGAGATACGGACAACACAGACAATCACCTGGACATAAACAAAACTTTAAAAAATCCTCTAAATGTACAAATTCAGAAAATATACTCTTTTCAGGTATGCACAGTATGATCATCAAAATTAGCCATAGGCTAGGCTATAGAGGGAAACTAAATGTAAAAGAACAAAACTATATGGGAGTAAGTTTTCTGGTCAGGACAAAATTATTGGTAAACAACAACAACAACGTGTTTTTAAACATAAATATTTGGAAATTAAATATTCCACAAATTAAAGAAGAAATCACACAAGAAAACAGGAAATAATTCTATCCAAATGAAAATGTAACATATTAAAATTTACAGGATGCAGAAAAAACAAAGTGTGGAGGATATTTTTAATTTTCAATGGTTGTGTTATAAAACAAGTAAATTCTAAAATTAGTGACAGAAAGAAGCTTTTTAAAAAAAATAATGTAAACTCAAAGTAGAAAGAAACAATACATATAAGAGCACAAAGCACTGGAATCATAAACACAAACAATAGGCTCAGTGGTTTGAACCCACCAGGCACTCTTTGGAAACCCTATGGAGCAATTCTGCTGTTTCCTATGGAGTCACTAGGAGCTGAAAAACAGTCAACAGCGATGGGATTGGTTTTGGCTTGTTTATATCTAACTGTGAAAGACAAAATGATTAAGCTTCTAGAAGATAGCATCAGACAGTTGTTTTCAAAGTGTGATGCCCAGGCCAGCAGCATCAGCCCACCACAGGGAGCTTGGGTGAAACACACATCTTGGGCCACCTCCCTGAACTAAAGAACTAAAGGCCCCCAAACTCTATTCTCTAAATCCCTCCAGATGATTCTGATGCTCATTCAAGCCTGAGAACCACAGATAAAGGAGAGCATGTGATGACCATTTTCTTAAACATAAGTAAATAACACAAACTCTTAAGAAAAAGATCAATAAACACTATCCACGAAGAAAACATCTTTTTTATTTTTATTTTTTTAATCAAAAGACAACTTTAAAAGCATGAAAAGAAAATCAGAGACTGGGAGAAAATATAAATGCATATATCTAACAAAGGACTAAACCAAACCCAAACCAAAACCACTGCCATTGAATCAATTTCAGTTCCTGGTGACCTTATAGGATGGAGTAGAATCTCCCCACAGGGTTTCCAAGGCTGTAAATCTTTACAGAAGCAGACTGTCACATTTTTCTCTGGCAGGGTAACTGATGGCTTTAAACCACTGAACTGAGGGCTTAGCTACTGCACCAACAACCAAAAAAATGGTAACAAGCCTACAGGATGGAATAGAACTATACCACAGCATTTTCAAGGGACACATGGTATATTCAAACTGCCAGCATTTTGTTTTGCAGTCATGCTATTAATGACTGTACTACCAAGACATCTAGAAAAAGACTGTCACTGGCTCCCAGATAGCTAAACACTTTACTTACGCATTTCACAAAAGAATGCACCTAAATGGCCAATGAGCATATGAAAAATGCAAAGTACTATTAGTCAACAGGGAAACACAAATTAGAAAAAAGAGATACACTAACTACATCCCCATCAGAATGGCTAAAATTAAGCAGGCTAATAATATCAAATATTGGTGAAGATATAGAGAACATGGAAGGTAGCGTGGTATAACCACGAGAAAGATTTTTGCCATAATCTATTAAATCTAAATATCGATATACAAATCTATGACCCAGCAAATCCATTCATGAATATAACCCCAGTGTCCATCATCAACAGAGTGGATAAACCAAGGATTATTAACACAATAGAAGACTACACAGCAATGAAAAACAATGACCTACTGATACATACTACAACATGGATAAATCTCACAGAAATCATGATAAATGAAAGAAGACAGACATAAAACAGTTCTTATTGTATGACTCCACTAATACCTAACAAAACCAAACCTTTTGCTGTCATGTTTATTCTATGGGATAGAATTGCCCTGTAGAGTTTCCAAGAAATTCCTGATGCATTTGAACCAGCAACACTTTGATTAGCAGCTGTAGCACTTAACCACTAAGCAACCAGAGTGTCCAACTCCATTAAAATGAAATTCAAAAACAAAACTAATCTATGGCAATAGTGGTCTGAGTGCTCGTTATTTTTGAAGAAGTACTGGCTGAGACTGAGAGTCGTGAGAGAGGCTGCTGGGTGTTGAAAGTACTTTTTATTAAATTAGTGGTTTACAGTTGGGTTTCCCCCAGGAAGCAAAGCTAAAACATGAAAGGAGAGAATGTCAACGTACACTAAATTGATGTGGGAGCTTTGCTGATAAGACTTCATCTGGGGACATGATTCCACATACCATAGGCAGGAGACAGGGAAGAATGAAACAGAAATAGGCTGGGCTTGATCTCACTATGACCTCCTGAGAAGTCACCTAACTTGTGCCTCAGAATGGTCCAGTGGAGGAATATTAACAAGGAGCACATATCCATGGTTCCCATCCTCTAATAGTTTAGGATTGTCCCATGTGATGTTGACTTACCTACACTTTAATTTTTGCTCAAGTTCCTAAGTGTTAACCATGAGGCAGTGGTGGTTCAGTGGTGGAATTCTCACCTTCCATGTGGGGGAACCTAGGTTCAGTTCTCAGTCAGTGCAACTTATGCACAGCTACCACCTGACTCTCAGTGCAAGCTTCAGTGTTAGTAATATATTGAATAATTTTCATCAGAACTTTGGACTGGGACAGACTGGGAAGAAAAGCCTGGCAATCTATTTCTGAAAATTAACCAATGAAAACCCTGTTAAAAGATCCACAACAGATCATAGGGACAGTACAGGACAAGGTAGCTCTTCCTTCAGTTGTGTCTGGGGTCCCATGAGTGCAACAGTTAACAAGTGTAAGAAGCTTCTCACAGGTGTTCCAACCACATCATAAGAAAAGCCTTCAGGCAAAAAAGCAAAGAATTACACAGTGGAGCCAAGCAAGGCTCTGTTACCAACTGCTTTAGCTACGTCCCGGGACTAAAAAAGGAGGACGGGGAAGATGAGAGGAAGAGCACAAAAAGTGCCTGATACCATCACATTTTTCTGAGCAAACAAACAAAAAATACACTCATAAAATCAATCGTGTTTTTTCCATGGGAAAACTCAGTACTCTAGTCTGTTGAGTAACTGCGAGGTGTTTAGCGCTCAGTGCTTCCTAGTGGTGAAATATAGACTATCAGAGCATCACTAAAGCTCTTTGGAGATGCACAAAGAGAAAATCCTTTGAAAATTCTATGTTGCTCAGCTTCACTCCATTTGGAGTGGAAAATCCAGTGCCTAATGTGGAAAACTCGTCACCTGCAGTAACAACTGTTCATCTGCTGAGAACTGCATCTTAAAATGGCACTTTAAGAAGAGTAAATAAACGCAGTCTAACACCTCGTAAGAAACTATGTTGATATGAGGAACTTTGGAGGTGATACTTGGCTCTGAATGGAGGCTTTCGCCTGCCTCTAGGCTGCTTCCCCGTATTTTGTCCCACAGTTACAGTTAGCCTTAGGTGAGATCTCCAGACTGCATTCGTAATCTAAACCATCCTGACTCCTTCAGTCTTCTGGGGTCACTCTTAAAAGTCCAAATTAAATAAAATATGAGCAAGTATTACACCAAGTGGATATCATTAAGCCAGCTTATTCCATTATTGCAAATACAACAATTAAATAAAATATATTTTCCCATTTTGTGTATATATTATTAAAATTATGTTCATTGGGACTAATTCTTTTCCATATGAAAAATTTATACAAATGTTGAACGAAATGTTGAATTTTACCTTTTACCATCTTTTCTTTTGTGAGTGTTCCTTTTTAACCACTATGTCTACCAAATGCGATTTTTTGTGACTGAATTGTACAGATCTGAATGTTAGTGTATCTGAAGGACGTACTTTTCTGGCAGTGCTGCTTTCTTGATGGTGTGAGGTTCCGAATTCTCTGCTTGTTCTCTCTTTGTATCTCCCGCAAGGCAAAAGGATAAAGTGTGATGCAAGCGGCACTCCAGGGAAACTCCTTTAGCAAGGGTATTGCAGTCCCACTCTAATCATTCCTCTTTTAACATAATCATCTATTGACCACAGGCAGCGATTAGAATTTACAGTATTAGAAAATCACAGAATGGAGGGCAGTCACAGAAGACAGGGAATCCTTGCCCAGCCAAATTACTACACATACTTTTTAGTGGACACAGTTCAATCGATGACAACCACCATGAATTGAATTAAAATAATGAATAACTTATTTTAAATGTTCATAGGTAGGAGCATGCACTGATGTGTTAAATCTTCTTGGCTTTGGCATTGACTCTGTCAGACTATTGGTATCTCCCTTAAATAAATGTCTTACATCCCATTAAACATTTTAGAAAGAATTAAAACCTAATTAATTAATTAATTATAATACACTAGAAGTTAGGGTAAATTATAAAAATTAATACTAAATAATTCTAAACGAAAAATCAAAATACTATCTATGCATGTTTAATATTCAACACAATTTCATATTCTAAAAATGTCATCTTTCAACTTGATCAGTTTACTTTTATATTAAACAGTGAGAAGATACGCCATGCAATGAGCGGGGTAGGGCACAAGACCCAGCCCCTCCCCTGTTTTCACAAATGAAGCTGCTTTCACTGTCTTTCACTTACCTACTCCAGGATCTGCCCAATAGCTGACAATACAACATTCCAACTGCTAAATCTCACAAAGTTTGTATGCCATTTGCTACTCATCTTCCAATTGCAAAACTGTCTCACATTTTATAGCTTTGGTCTCGCTTCTTCCCGATGACAATTTCCCTTCAGAGAAAACTTCTGTTCCAACAGCGACCAACTATCATGAAGTTTGAGTGCTTATTTATGAAAATAACAGGAAAGTAGAATACCAGATGTTGTATTGAGGTATATAAGGACCAGTGATTTCAGAGATTTTATATAGAGTGACTTGATAAATAGAAAGCCTGGGAGACAAAGCCTGTAACTTTCCTGAAGTATGACCCTATGTTGATGAAATACAAGAATCAAAGAAGAAACCAGGTTGGAGGAAGATATATTAAGTATCAGAATGCTTGGAGTCACAATTGCTTGTCACACATTTTGGAACCACCCTCAGTGACTATGTTTGCCATGGAAATAATAAAAGTTGAATATGTATTGAATGAATGAGTGATCAAGAAAGTAATGAACCAATGTATTGCATCAGGAAGAAATCCACAGGGAAATGTCTTGCATTTTGATTATTTAACTGTCATTGCTATTATATTTTATGGTCTATTAAATAATGGTAGATTATCTTTCTATGCTCATATAAAATCTGGGAATATATATTTTTTGCCCTTATTTACATGAAGCAGAGAATGAAGATCAGGGAGCCATTCCAGAGTCACTCATGCAGTAGCACAGCCAGCACCTGGATTCTGAGTCAGTGGTTTATCAGAAATATATGAAAAGAGTCCAGGAGATAAACTGACCCAAATGCCCTAGGTAAAAACAAGTCAGTGTAAATCATTTACAAGGTAAGTACCTTTATAAGAAAAAGAAAATATGACAAGAAACCAACTTTAAGAAATAGGCCAATCTCAAAAAGAGGATAAAGAGGGAAATAAGGAAGAATACTGAATATATTAATGAAAATTATCTGATGGTTCCCTGGGATCCATGTACGAGGACTGACAATTTTGTTCCATGTACGAGGACTGACAATTTTGTTCATGAACTGAACTGTTCTAAGTGCTACATACCTCATTGATGAATATCACTACAGTCACCTTCAAAGTAATCTCCTTGGGAAGCTATGCACAGATTCCAGTGCGTGGTCCATCCTTCACAGCAATTTTGGAACACTTTCTGGAACAGTCATTGCACATAGTGGCAAGGTGGCAAGTTCACAAACTTAATTGTTTAGTTGTCTGTCAGTGACTTTTTAGCCAGTAAACAAATAACTGTATTGGAACACCCTCCCTACTCACCTGATCTGGCCCCCAAAGACTTTTTTCTTTATGAGAAAATAAATATGGAAAGGAAGACATTTTGATGACATTTTGGACTTCAAGGGTAATAGGGCAAAAGCTCTGGTGACCACTTGAGAAAAATAATTCCAAAATTATTTTAAGGAGTGGCATAGGTGCTGGCATCTGTACATAGGTTCCCAAGGGCATTACTTCAAAGGTGACTGTAGTGATATTCAGTCATGAGGTATGTAGCCCTTTTTTTCAGGATGAGTTCACAAACTTAACTGGCAGTCCGTGCACACCAGATAAAATTTTTTCAGTAACAAACAAGTGAAAACCCAACTTGAACAGCTAAAAAAAATGTAGGGCATTTATTGAGTGACATAAATGAGAAGTGCAAGGGTTATTGAGGATTCAGGTACAGTTCTGTGATTCTTTTGTCTCTTTCTGTCTTACATATATGACTACAACCCTCAGCTTGCTTCTTTGTGATGAAAGAAAAAAGAGCTTTAGCTGTTTCAGTCTTGATATTCCACATCATATCATCTAGGACAAAATCAAGTGTTGTTTTCTCTGGAAAATAGTTTGGTGGTTCCTCATAAAATGGGACATCGAATTAGCTGTCTTGTTGTTAGCTGTCATTAGTTTATTCCAACTCTTGGTGATCCCACATGCGCAGAGTGGAACTGTTCCACAGGGTTTTCAAGGCTATGACCTTTGGGAAGTAGATCTCCAAGGCTGTCTTCGGAGGTGTCTCTGGGTAGGTGTGAACCACCAACCAAAATGTATCAGTTGAGTGTTTACTCATTTGCACCACCCAGGGACTAGAATTACTACTATGATCCACTACTTTGACTTGTAGTACATACTCCAGTAAGTTGAAAGCAAGGATGTAAACAGACACATGCAAATCAAAGTCCATTGCAGCATTGTTCACAATAGCCAAGAGATAAAAACAACCTAATCATTCATCAACACATCAATAGGTAAGGAAAATGTAGTACATACATACAGTGAAATATTACTGAGCCATGAAGACAAGAGAAGTCCTCATACACAATACAACATCAAGAAATCTTGAAAACACTATGTCGGGTGATATAAGTCACAAAAGGATGAGCATTGTATGATTCCACCTATATGAAATATCTAGAATATGCAAGCGTATGAGTCCTAAGTTTATTAGTGGTTACTAAAGGTGGGCAGAGAGGAGGGGGAAAAGGAAGGGATACTCATTGCTTTGGGGACACTGAACTACTATTAAGGGTGACAGGAAAAATTTGGAAACATAATGAACACAATGTTATTAAATTGTACATGTGAAGAGTGTTGAAATGACATACGTTTTGTAGGTATACATTTGCCATGATTTTAAGAAATGGATAAATAAAAAGAAAAATATTAAAGAATAAAAACACAAGAATTACGCTTGCCCAACAACAGAAGAATGGATAGGTAAACTATGGTACATATACTCAATGGAGCACTATGCAATGATAAAGAATAACGATGATTCTAGGAAACATCTCCTAACCTGGTTTCAACTGGAAGACATTATGTTGAGTGAAAGTAGCCAGCAACAAAAGGACAAATATTGTATGAGACCTCTATGATAAGATCTCAAAAACAGACTTCTGTATAGAAGAAAAGACTCCTTGACAGCTACAAGGGAGGGGAGGGAGGGAGGGGGTGAGGCTTTAGTTTAGATAGTTGCTAGAAATCTGTTTGGGAGAAAGCAGTGATAGCACTCACTAGAAACAAGAACAACATTAAGTGGACTTCAACATAACTTGAGTACTCCTTCCATCTTAACCCAATATTGCAAGGATAGAGTAGCGGGAGCAGGGGGCAGGGGACCATGCTCTCAGGCGAAATCGAGGCCAATTGGCGCAACTAGCATTTTGCTAAGAGGGCTGCCTACACCCCACATTGGTGAGTGGCGTCTGGGGTCTTAAAAGCTGCCAATGGTCCCAACTCAGCAGGAACGGATGCTCACCGAGGACCAAAATGACATGGGGTAAAGACAATCCAGAAGATAGAGAGACCCACATGAGTGGGTGCCTACATCGACTTCGGACCAGAAGGACCGGATGGTGCCCGGCCACCACCAGTGATAGCCACGATGGAGCTCACAGAGAGGAGTCTCACTGGCAACACAAGAATAAAAAGGGGTGCATCCTGAGATCTCCACTAAAAGACCTCAATTGATGGTCCCGCGGTTTCCGGGTTCCCCTGAGAGCACGGCACCCAGCCCTGATGCTGCCCTTACCCATAAATTATAACAAAGGTCCACTCTTTGGACAGGAATGGATTGGACCTGGCAATGCAGAGTTACCATATATTGGATGCACTTCATGGTTCTATACATCTATAGGATATCATCCTGCTGACCTCTGACTGGAGGAAGGAGAGTGGGTGGAGAGGGGGGGAAAGGAGGATGAGACATGTATGGAGCAGAGAGGAATAGTGTGCAGTCACCGGACAGGGAGAGCGGTGGAAGCTGCATATAGGTGGGCATGTGAATTTATATGGGAATATACATTTTCACTCAGTCATGTTAAATAAAAAATTAAAAAAATAGAAAGAATCAGGCATCATTTAAACTGAGCCACCTTAGGACAAATGCCCAATCCTGAGTGATCTCTCTGATCAAGGGTGGTAGGATGTATGTAATGACTAGCTTAAATGATAGATTACCCGTCTATCCATTAGCCATCAAGAGAGGAGATCCTGTAGTTGCCTACACAAATTAAAGACCAGAATACACTGACTGGAACCTAGAGAAGCAACCAGTCATCCCTGATGCAGTAGGAAGACTGCAGGGTCCCACTGTTTTCTGTGCCTCACTCTCTATTTTACATCCTCCTGCCCACCACCTCCATTTTACTTTCTGAAACTCTCCAGCAGTGCAATAGCAGCCATCTGCCCCTGTCCTCTCTAGATGTTTTCCTTACCTAGGCCCCTTGCTCAACACCCAAACAAATTGGAGATAAATCTCTCTGCCCCTAGTTCAACTCAAATAAACTGTTATACTAGGAAACTAAGAAACAAACACAACAATGCAAAGTAAACACTGCAGAATCAGACATGACGAAGCAAAAATTTTAAGCTCAGAAGACAATAATACTAGTTGTTTTTTCTTTTTAACATTACTTCGTATTCAGTGAAAACCCTGGTGGCATCATGGTTAACTGCTACATCTGCTAACCAAAAGGCTGGCATTTCCAATCTACCAGGCACTTCCTGGAAACTCTATGGGGCAGTTTGACTTTGTCCTATAGAGTAACTAGGAGTCAGAATCGACTCAACAGCAGTGAGTTGGGTTTGGTTTTGTATTCAATACATTACTTCTGCATTATAAATGCTTCAGAAATACTTATTGAACTGATGACTGAATCCTAAACATCTAAGTCTAGCCATGGGTTCATATTGCTATTTAGGGTGATTAGTCATGTTGTAGATTACTTACCTTGATCCTACTTCAGTCTGGCGGAATAACACACTTATTTTCTTCTTTGATCATTTTCATCCTTCCTGGGTATTGTACTTAACCTTACTACCTGTCAGACATCACCTATACCAGCGTTTCTCAATTTTCAGTATACCTACTAACCCAGTGGTGGCTTTCAGTAAAATATAAATTTGATTAAGCCAGTCTGAGGTGAGGCCCCAGGTTTTACATTTCTAACAAGCTGTTAGGTGATAACTCTCCTACTTGTCCCTGAATTACCCTAAAGAGCAAGGCTTTGCTTTGCTTGTTTTATTTGGAATAACTGAAGCAAGAGATATAGCCTAATAACTTTCTATAATGAAATAATAAGCAATAGGGGAAATTATGTTTCTTCTCAGGAGCTGTGGTACTTAATATAACCCTTTCAGCCATGGTCTTTGTAACACACACAATGACTGGGACTATGTATATAAGGTATAAAGAACTTTTGATATTTGGGTTTATGCCTTATCTTGGCAGAAACCCTGGTGGTGTACTGGTTAAGTGCTACAGCTGCTAACCACAAAGTAGGCAGCTCAAACCCACCAAGCACTCTTTACAAACTTTATGGGGTAGCTTTAATTTGTCCTCTAGGGTCACTATGAGTTGGAATCAACTGGACAGAAGTGGGTTTGGCTAATTATCTTGTCTAGGCCGTAATTACCAGCACTGTGTGGTTGGCCTCCATTTTATGTGTTGTGGATCCTGACCCCTACCTGATGATAAAGCAGGATTAGTGTAAGATGCATCTAGAGTCACATCCTTAAAATGAGATATGATTTGAGGGCACAGAGTCAAGATGGCAGACTAAACACATGTCTCCCTAAATCCCTCTGGAAACCAAGACCTGAATTGATAATTAAATGGGGCCTTCTGGACACCTAGTTAGCCCTAGGACACAGCATGGGGCTGTTAATTTGGACTTCATACCACTGAACACAAAACCTCCTCTCTTTCACTGACCCCTCTCTTGGCAAACACTGGTTTGCACAGACCAAAGGTAACTTAACATTTTGATTTTTTTTCTCTGTATTGGCCAGTGGGTGGAGTTGGGACTTGACTAGTCACTGCTCTCGGAAGCACTGCTGGAGGGATTGGCAAGCGCAACTGCCATGTTCTGAGACCCAAGCTTTGGACTCTGTGCATCTCAGCTTCTTTGGCCTATCTTTCTACCTCCACCATGTGGTAGGTATATGGATGACATGGTTAGCTTGTGTGGGACATCGTCTTGATCTACTGGGAGATAGATACACCCAGGTGGAGGACCCAGCTGGACTTGGTTCCTAGGCCAGGAGGCAGTGCCTGCCAGGGGGAGAGTGCTTTTCCAGCAGAGAGGAGGTGTTTTGCACAGTGTCACCTGAGGCTAGGGCCTGGCAACAGAGGCTATGGACTCTGGGCATCTCAGCAGTTTGGGCCTCTCTTTCTACAAGTAGTTTGGTCCCAGTGGGCTGGAGAGCTTGTGCAGGAAACCATCTTGTTCCATTGGGAGGTAGGTAAACCCATACGGAAGCCTCAGCTGGACCTAATTCCTGGGCTGGAGGGCAGTGCCTGCCCAGAAGAGAGCACTTATCCAGCTGAAAAGCAGAATTCTGCACAGTATCAACAACAACTGGGACTTGACAGCAGAGGCCAGCAGTCCAGGAGCCTTTCTGTATTTTGAGCTAGTTTATAACATCTGGAGTTCAATATAAAGGTGCTTACTTTCCCAGCTGGGAAGAGGGACCTATACACCTGAAAACCTGACTGACTTTGGAAGTTGTCAGATACTTTTTACTTCTCATTTTAAGAAGCTCTAGAGAAACAATTGTGGTCCATCCTCACAGCATCTCTCCCAGACTCAACTGACCCACGTGAAGCCCAAAAAGCAACACACGCTGGAGATGCCCGTGACCAAGAAATCATCAATGGGATCAGAGAGTCCTCAAATGAAACCACCTCAGAACTTAACAGATGAAGTTCTTCTGAAACTATCAGAAGGTGGATACAAAAGCATTATATACAGAGCCCTCTGAGACCTTACACAAAATGCAGCAGAACAAAATGAAAAATTAAGCAAGCTGTTTGATCTGATGTAACACCAGTACTCTGAAATCCAACAGGTCAAGAACAAAATCAAAGACATAGAAACTTCAATTCAAAGCCAAAAAACACAGAATGGAACAAATGTAAAAGAGATTTTCTGATTTGGAAGACAGAGCCACTGACTCCAGCAACTATCAGGAGAAATCAGAAAAAAAGAAACAAGAAAACTGAAGACTCATAAAGAAGCATGTGGGATTCTATTAAGAGGAACAATCTAAGATTTATTGGAGTTACTCAACAGGGCAAGATACTTCAGAACACAGAGAGTATTGTTGCTGAGCTGCTGACAGAAAACTTCTCAGAAATTAGGAAAGCAGAAAATATAGATGTTCAAGATGTATATAGAATGCCACTCACTATAGATCTCAGAAGAAAGACTCCAAGATATATTCTAATTAAGCTTAACAAAATGAAACATAAGCAGAAAGTCTTAAAGGCAGCAAGACTGAAAGAAAAGCTAACATTCAGAGGGAAACCCTGTAGGCTTTTGTCGGATTTCTCAGCAGAAACAATGCTGACACAGAGACAGTGGCATGACACATTCAAAGCCTTGAAGGAGAAGGACTTCCAAACAAGAATTATATATCCTGCAAAACTATCTTTCAAATATGAAAATGAAATTAAGACATTCGCAGATAAACAGAAACTCAGAGACTTTGTAAAAACCAAACCAAAGCTACAAGAACTATTGAAAGAATCTCTTAGCTTAGAAGAACAAAACCACTAACTTTATATTTTAGAAGGACACATCATCCACAATCCTACTCCGTTAGGGAAGGCTTCAAACTCAATCAAAGCTATAATAGTGAAAGGAATGATCCAGTGATCATATCATGAACATTATGATGTTATAATATTAAAAAGAGGGATGTACTACAGTCATTATAGTCCTTGCAGATGGAGAGAAAGCTGACAAGACAGGTAGTTATTAAAATTGGGTTTATACAGGTTTATTAAGCATGATCATGGGGCGGCCATAAAGCACACAAAGATGCAACATACCAGATCAAAAACAATACAGGAGTCTCAACAAACAGAAAACCAACCCTGAAAAAGGTGAAAAGTCAACTTACAAAGAAGAATGTCCCAGAACAGATTAATAATAACAACAGAGAAAACATCAACACAAAAATAAACATATCACAATGGCAGCACTGAACATATACCTATCAATAATTGCATTGAATGTGAATGGACTGAACGTTCGGCTAAAGAGACATTGAGTGATATCTTGGATCAAAAGACATGACCCATCCATATGTTGCCTACAAGAAGCTCACCTTAGACTTAAAGATATGAACAAACTGAAAATTAAAGGATGGTAGAATATACATCAAGCTAACAATGAACAAAGAAGAGCAGGGGTGGCAATTCTAATCTCAGACAAAATCAATTTTAATGTAAAATCCACCATCATGGACAAGCAGGGACACTATTTACTGCTGAAAGGTTCAGTACACAAGTAGGACTTAACAATATTAAATATTTATGCACCTAATATTATAACACCTAGATACATCAAAGAAACACTGACTACACTCAAAAAAGAGATAGTTCACTCCACAGTGGTGGGACACTTGTACACTCCACTCTCAATATTGGACAGATCATCCAGAAAAAACCTCAATAAAGACACAGAAGACCTTACTGCCACAATTAACCAACTAGACCTCATCGACAAATACAGAACTTTCTATCCATCAGCAGACACCTATACTTTCTGCTCTAATGCACATGGAACATTCTCCAGAATTGACCATGTGTTAGGACATAACACAATTCGAAACAAAATCCATACCATTGAATTAATAAAAGCATCTTCTCAGTTGAAATCAATAGCAGAAAAATAGATAGAAATTGGAACTCCTGGAAACTGAACAACACCTTGCTCAAAAAAAAAATGGGTTATAGAAGAAATCAAGGAGGAAATAAAGAAATTCATGGATTCCAACGAGAACAAAAACACTTCCTACCAGAACCTATGGAATACAGCCAAAGCAGTGCTCAGAGGTCAGTTTATCTCCATAAATGCACACATCTGGAAGGAAGAAAGAAACCAAATCAAGGAACTAACCCTACAGCTTGAACAAGTAGAGAGAGAACAACAGAGGCATTCCTCAGGCGACAGAAGAAAACAGATCACAAAGATCAGAGCAGAGCTAAACGAATTAGAGAATAGAAAAACAATTGAAAAAATTGAAAAGACCAAAAGCTGGTTTTTTGAAAAGATCAACAAAATTGACAAACTACTGGCTAAACTTACTAAACAAAAACAGGAAAGGAAACAAATAGCCCAAATCAGAAATGAGAGGGGAGTTGTCACAACAGATCCAGCAGAAATCAAAAATATCATAACAGAATACTATGAAAGACTGTACTCTAACAAATTTGAAAACCTTGAGGAAACGGACAAATTTCTTGATTCATATTATCTACCAAAATTATCACAAGGTGAAGCAGAAAAATTTATAAACCCACGACAATGGAAGAGATTGGAAAAGTCATCAAACAACTGCAAAGGGCATCTGCATCAGCAAAGAAAAAGTAAAAGAAGATGGCTTAACCGCAGAACTCTACCAAACTTTTAGAGAAGAGTTGTCTCCAATATTACTGAGACTATATCACAGTATAGAAAGGGATGGAATACTCCCAAATTCATTCTACGAAGCCAGCATAACCCTGGTACCAAAGCCAGGGAAAGACCCAACAGAAAAGGAGAACTACAGACCGATATCACTCATGAATCTAGATGCAAAAATCTTCAAAAAGATTCTTGCCAATAGAATACAACAATATATCAAAAAATAATCCATCATGACCAAGTTGGATTCATACCAGGGATGCAGGGCTGGTTCAACATCAGAAAAATAATGTGATCAACCACATAAATAATACAAAAGAATCAATTGATTTTGTCTATTAATGTAGAAAAGGTATTTGATAAAGTCCAACACCCATTCACACTAAAAACTCTCAGCAAAATAGGAATAGACAGCAAATTTCTCAATCCAATGCAGGCCATTTATACAAAGCCAACTGCCTACGTCATCCTGAAGGGAGAGAGATTGAAACAGTCTCCCTTGAGAACAGGAACTAGACAAGGATGCCTACTCTCACCTCTCCTATTCAACATCATATTAGAAGCTCTAGCCAGAGCAATTAGACAAGACCAAAAAACAAAGGGCATCTGCATCAGCAAAGAAGAAGTAAAAGTCTTCCTATTTGTAGATGATATGATTGTGTATGCAGAGCATCCTAAAGAATCCATAAGTAAACTACTCAAACTGATAGAAGAGTTCAGTGAAGTCTCAGGATACAAAATAAACATAAGTAAATCAGTAGGATTCCTTTACACTAACAATGAGATTATTAAGGAAGAAATCACCAAATCAATACCATCTACTATAACCCCTAAGAAGATAAAATACCTAGAAATAGATCTAACCAGAGAAATAACACACCTTTACAAAGAGAACTACAAGTCCTTACTATAAGAAACTAAGAGAGACCTATATAAACGAAGAAACCTAATCTATTCATGAATAGGAAGACTTAAGTCATAGTGAAAATGTCTATTTTGCCTAAAGCAATCTACTGATATAATTCAATCCCAGTACAAACTCCAGTGACATTTTTTAGTGAGATGGAGAAAGAAACTGCCAACTCTGGAAAGGGAAGAAGCCCCAGATAAGTAAAGTACTACTCAGGAAGAAGAACACAATGGAACGCCTCTTGCTACCTGACCTTAGAACTTATTACACTGCCAGTACAGTAGTCAAAACAGCCTCGTATTGGTATAAAAAGAGACAGATAGATCCATGACAAGAATTGAGACCCCAAAGAGGACACCATCTTCCTATGTACAGCTGACATTCACCAAAGCCATAAGACATTAAACTGGGGAAAAAAAAATCTCTTCAACAAATGGTGCTTGCAAAACTGGATATCCATCTGCAAAAAATTGAAAGAAGATGTATATCTTACACCTTATACAAAAACCAACTCAAACTGGATAAAAGAGCTAAATATCAAATCTAAAACGATAAAGCTCATCCAAGAAAAAGTAGGAACAACAATGGTAGGTTTAACACACAACTTCGACAGACTTCAAAATCTGTCAAACAAACCACAATCAACAGAAAATAGATAAATGGGAACTATTAAGAATCCAAGACTTTTGCTCATCCACCAACTTTATTAATAGAATTAAAAGGCCACCTACAGAATGGGAAATAATGTTTGGCAACTATATGTCAGACCGACACCTGCTCTCCATAATTTATAAGGTACTACAAAATATCAACAAGAAAAAGATAAATCATTGAACTAAGCTATGGGCAAAAGAGATGGGCAGACACTTCTCTAAAGAGGAGATCCAGGCAGTCAAAAAACACATGCAGACATGCTCACGATCATTAGCTATTAAAGAAATTCAAATCAAAACTACAATGAGATACCATCTCACCCCAGCAAGGTTGGCCATGATCCAAAAAACAAACAAACAAAAAAATATGTTGGAGAGGCTTTCAAGAAATTGGATATCTCCTACACTGTTCGTGGGACTGCAAAATAGTGCAACCTCTTTGGAAAGCAATCTGGCTCTTCCTTAAAAAGCTAGATATAGATATACCACTTGACCCAGTAATTCCACTGCTCAGAATATATCCTACAGAATCAAGGCCATTCACACCAACTGATATATGCACATGAATGTTTATCACAGCACAGTCCACAATAGCAAAAAGATGGAATCAACCCAGATGCCCAACAGCTGAGAAACGGATAGATAAACTACGCAACACATACTCAGTGAAACACTATGCAATGATAAAGAACAATGATGATTTTAGGGAACATCTCATAACCTGGTGTCAGTTGGAGGACATTATGCTGAGTGAAAGTAGTCAGTGACAAAAGGACAAATATTGCATGAGACCCCTATGATAAGAATTTAAAAACAGACTCATGCATAGAAGAAAAGACTCTGACAGCTGCAAGGATAGGAAGGGAGGGAGTGCAAGGAGGGGAGGGTTTAGATAGTTGATAGAAATTTGGCTGGGTGAAATATGGGACAGCACACATTAGAAAGCCAAGCCAAGTGCCGTCGAGTCAGAAAGAAGATCAATATTAACTGGATTTCAATATAACATGATTACTCCTCCCATCTTAATCCAATATTACAAGGACAGAGTAGCTGGGTAGGAGGCCAGGGACTATGCCCCCAGGGTAAACCGAGACCAATTGGCACAACTAGCGTTTTGCTAAGAAAGCGCTCTGCACCAACCATTGATGAGTGGCATCTGGGGTCTTAAAAGCTGCTAAGCTGCCATCTGAGGGTACAGCAAATGGTTCCAACTTAGCACGAATGGATGATCACCAAGGACCAAAACAACATGGGGGAAGAGAATGCAGAAGACAGAGAGACCCATGTAAGTAGGTGACTACATCGTTTTGTGACCAGAAGAACTGGATAGTGCCCAGCCACCACCAGTGATAGCCGTGATGGAGCTCACAAAGTTGTGTCTCACTGAAAACACAAGAATAAAAAGGGATGCCCTCTGAGAGCTGCATTAAAAGACCACAATTTGATGGTCCACGGGCCTCAGGGTCCCCCTGGGAGCATGGGCCCTGGCTCTGATGCTGCCACTGCCCATTAATCATAATGGAGGTCAACTCTCAGTCAGGAATGGACTGGACTTGGTGAAACAGAGTGACCATATCATGTGTGCACTTCATGGTTCTATGCATCTATAGGATGTCATCCTGCTAACTTCTTACTGGAGGAAGGAGAGTGGGTGGAGAGGAGGGGACAGGAGTTTGTTAGGAGGATAAAACATGTATGGAGTAGAGAGGAAGAGTGTGCTGTCACCAGGCAGCGAGAGCAGTTAGAGCTGCATATAGGTGGGCATGTAATTTATATGAGAGTGTACATTTTCATTCAATCATAATAAAAAAAAAAAGAAGGAAAATGGGATATGATTTCAGTCACACCCTTACTAATGTTACACCTTTTCTGGGGTGTGGCCTACCACTAAGAAACATGTGTGCATCCTAGCCAACAGCCAAGTGCCGTTGAGTCAGATCCGACTAGGAAGGCTTTATCTGTTTACATCTAGATCTTATGTCTGTTTCATGCTCATTTGGCCTCTCCAGAGGTCTGTCATCTGACCTGCTAATTCTGGGATCCTCCAACCTACACAACTCCTTGGGCTGTCTGCCTATTTTATTACATGATTCTCCAGCTGCCACAGCCTTGTGAGCTAGTAGCCTGTTATCTGAATTGCCAGTTAGGACTTAACAGTTCCTGCAGCCTCATGGTTTGGGAGAAGGTTCTGCCTATGACTTGATCCATGAATCTCAACCTTGCCAGCCTCCACAGTCACATAAGTAATTTTCTTAACATAGTTTGTCAGCGCTGTGAGACAATGCAAGTGAGAGGGAATAGTTGATGCCAGACATGATAGAGTGGAAAAGCAGCTTGAAAAAGTTGGACATATGGTGTATCTTCAAACTCCACTTCATAGGAACCAGTTTTGTGCTGATCATTATGAAAGAAACTATTCATTTAGGGGCTTAGAGAAGAAACCAGGGAACTAGAGAAGTGGAAATTCTCTTGGCCAAGTGAGAAGAGTTTTAACAAGAAAAGTATCAAACGTCTCAACTCTGACAAAAATACCAGGAAGGAAAAGAATAATGCTACAAGTCTGGCTTGAATTCAAGATAAAGTTTTATTTAGAACATATTACATGTAGGTGAGATATAAATTAAGTACAGAAATATATATTAAGAAAACATAGACATTGTTCTCATACAGGTTAAGAATGACAAGGGGAAAATTGACTCAACTGCAATGAGGGACTTGAAGGGAAGAATAAATTTAGCAAAATATGATCAAAGTCCAGTGAGATGCTGAGAATGGAGAGGCTACTTCCTGATCATCAATCAAGAAAGGCTTCTCAAAAACATGGTATTTGAAATAAGCCTGATAGTTGATTAATACTGGAATTTATGGAGATGTCTAGGATCTCATTTTATTCCATTAAAACTTAAATAATGGAGACTGATAACCCAGGCCAAAATAACAAACCCTGCAAAATTACATTTACCTTCTATTGATACTCAATCGTAAGAAATAAACAAAAAGTTTTGCAAGGAGAACTGGAAGAATGTCATCACCATGCTGTGTTTAGGCATTTCCTGAGCTTCTGAAATGTTGGCTTCTTGTTCCAAATGGACAAGAGTGACGAAGAGACTCCAGAAGGTTCTCGTGGAAACTGTGTAAGAACAGACTGAAGTCACTTTGCATAGGTGAAGATGAGAAGTGAGGGAAAAGAAAGAAGGACCCCAGGAGAAGGAGTACTGAAGATAGAGAAACAACTTGGGGGGTGGCAGCATCAAGAAAGACGGATACAAAAACTCACCAGTGCCTCCTAAACCAAATTACAAGGCCAGTAAGGAGCAGGAGGGACACCATCACTGCCACAACAATCAACGCTACAGAGCCGTGATGTTCTGTGTATTTGAGAGCACACAAGGATGTCATTTCAAATCCACACCAATTAACCCCTATATAATCAGATTTCCCAGGCCTTCCTTTGCTCATTTGAATACCTACCTCAACAGTCTCCTTCCTTCCTATTTTTCCTCTCATCCCACTTCTGTTTCCTGTGACCCTCAACATATCCCTTCAATAAATGTTCCTCATTTTCAACTCCCATTCCTTGCATTAACTATGTTTAATCTCTTCTAGGCTGAGAATCCTTAAAGCAATAAATATTTTATCTGTTCTTGCACTCTACTTAAAGACCATGTACTCCCATTCCCAGCCCATGCCAAAGTTCTTTCTTACCCCAGTAGAGGACAATATCCTGGCCAGCTAGACTGCTGTGTCTCACTCGGCAAGACAGCCCAGATGCCTCCCTGGCCGTCACATTCAAGTACACACGAAGATACCAGGTTCCATCAGCATTGGGCAGGACATCACCTCGCTGAGTGCCTGGCAGTTCCTGCTTCCCCCGCATCCACATCACCCACACAGGCTTCGGGTAGAAGCCAAAGACATGACAAATCAGCAGTACATGGCCAGGACCAGGAGAGGTGCCACTGGACAGCCTGGCTTTAGGCTTCACTGGAAAGAAAAGGGAAGATATTCAGACATGAACTCGAACACGAAATTTATAGGTTCAGACATCAACATTAGCTCAGACAAATGTCTTCCCTCCTTTAGGAATATGTCACCCACTATCTTCTCTTTCTGCCTATTTCTTACGCTGAATTGGAAGGAAATACGGGGAAGATGTGATTTTAGCTTAGGAAAGTCTTCGAAAGAGGATGCAGCACCAGTAGCATCAATAGAGTTTGGTGTCACCCAGTGTGGTAACTCACGATGTCACCCCACCACAGACCTTGTCCCGTACTAGACCATACCAAATCTTTAGTAATATTTATTATCATTTTTATTCATAAAATAGTATGTGTTATAGTTGCTTCAATGCACTGTTTTTAGATTACGTGAATACAAACAACAAATTGTTCTATATAACCTTTCTCCATTGAAGTAGAACGTTATTGGTTACATTGGATCCGACTCGACGGCACTTGGTTTGGCGTTAGTAACTGAGGATAAGCTTTTTTATTGAGCTTTTCTCCTTTTTATTTAATTATGACTTGCTTATCAAAAAACTGATTCATACAGATTCACAAATACTGATTATCATAATATTGTAGCTGAAACTGAAAGTATGACAAAATCAGTACCAATGAAAACAACAGCATGTGTTTCTAGTGAGTGGAGGTGAAGCCATGTGATTCAAAGCATCACTACAACTGGGTAACAATTATAGCTCTGACTGGCACATCACCCAGTGCCACCAAGTCAATTCTGACTCATAGTGACCCTACAGGACAGAACAGAACTGCCCCACAGAATTTCCAAGGACTGCCTGCTGGATTTGAACAGCTGACCTTCTGGTTAGCAGCCACAACCCTTAACCGCTACCTCTACCCCCCCCCCCCCCCACACACACCCAGGGTTTCCTACGGAGCAAATTAGAAGGATCGAAAAGTCAACGAGCATAGACTTTCAGCCTTTTAGGTATATTGATACATGTAAGCTAGGCTAACAAAAAATATTTTTGTTATAACTAATTAGAGATATGTTTTAATACAAAACAGTTTCTCCTGAAACGCTGCACAAAAATTTTATACATAGTTATTCTTGCCATGACTCCCCCTGAAAATTTATCCAGTGTGGTCCACACCTCCACACTCCCCTAGTGACACCACTGAACAGGACTGACCTTCTCTACGGAGCTCCGCCTTCCCCTGTTCCAGAAGACCCAAGAGGAAACGCGGGCAGGAATCATCGATGAGCCCATGCACTGCTTCTTTGATGCCTTGGTATAGATTGAGTAATAAGCAGACATCCTGAGCCTTAACTCCACCCTCTGGAGACGGGACCCATAAATAGTTACGGAAGCTCAGGAAATCCAGTCCTTCATAAGCTGCCCGCAGAAAGCCTTTTGGCTCCTCCCCAGAGAGTAGCTCACAGCCGGCTACTAACTGGAATTCAAAAGGATCTGGGGAGGGAATAGAGAATTGGACAAAAGAGAAAGTAATCAGATAAATGAAATACGTGTATGAAAAGCTAGTAGAAGCAAAGGAAGAAGTTTTGGGGATGAGAGGGAGTGGAACAGTTGGGTTTAATTTGTGGTTCAGGGAGAGGGTTATCCGTGGTGACTGGATAGGACAAAAGACATGAATGATCTGAGAAAGGGGGCAGATTGTCTGGAGAAAGTAAGGTAAACAATGTGGGCAGAAGAGTAAGAAAAGTATTGGAGGGAAAGGATTTGTATTATAGCAATCTAGAGAAAATAGAACGTAATAGATTACAATGAATGTATAAAATGCAGGAGAAATTGAATGGGGAAGAAAAATCACACTTTGAGGAATCTGAGAAAGTTGACAGTATTAAGCCTGTAATTTAAGAGAGAGGAACTGACAAGCAGCCAAAGACTTGAAGGTTTTCAAAAGTCAGGATATCCACCCTACCCCACTCCCCTCGGGCCCCCATCTCTAACCAAAGGTGAATAATTGCAGTTGTCTCGTGGAAAGAGTAAAGAAAGGTTTTTAGTTGTGAGCAGAGGCTGTTTTCTAAAAGAATAAATGGCACATTGAAACATATACTGCCACTCTACCCAGTTTCCCCATTTGGGGAACTTAACTCACATTCAAGCTGAAATTGACCATCATAGGTGTGAACTGCCCGAGTGAATCCAAGAAAATACATGCGGAATAATGTTTCCAGTTTTTCAAACTCCTTCTTGCTGAAGTTGCTCCTCGACCAGGGCCGTAGGAAAACGATGGTGCCAGAGTTACTCTCCCATCTATGAGTCTGCAACTCCTCTAACCAACCAGAGCCCCAATTTTGTTCCCAGGAACGGTTGTAATGAGATGATATATGGATCACATGGTAGGAGATAGGCTCCTGGAAGGCTGTGGTGGCAAAAGCACAAAGAGAGTGCACAGAGGAAAGGCAATCCAAAGGAGTCACAACGGGGGGAAAAATGATGCCAGAGAGGCAGAATCAAAATCCAGAGGAAGAGAGAATCATAGTTATCTCTTCAGACATTTCCCTGTCCCAGGAACCCATGTTCTCTCAACAACTTCTAGAGGAGGATGGGGATCTGGACACTGGGATACTCAGAATGGAACTGGCCTGGCACTCTCCATCTCCAGGTGTGGCTGGTACTGAGGTATATCATGCAAATACCCACACACACATTCACAGACCATCTTGCACCCTACTGGGAAACTTTCAGAGTTCTTACCTTCTTCATTGTCACCACCTATGAAGAGAACAGCCAGCAACAGAAGTTGCAGAAACAGCATTTCATTGGCCAGTATTATTTCTCTCACACTTGGCTTATTATTTCCCTCAGAAAATCTGGTCTCTGGTCTTCGTTCTCCACAAACGTACCATACTGTATCTTTATTCTGACTTCTTTCTCCAGCAGATAGACCTTCCTATTTTAGGCCCCTATCTGCAACAAAGAAAACCTGCAAAACCCCAAACCCTTGACTTCCTACTCAGTGTTTCGTTTCCTCTTCAGCTCTGGCTACCAGTTTCCTTACATGTCATCTGCATCCATCCTATTCCCTTCTTTTAATTCAACTGCTGTGGAACAAGTCTTATGTACCACTGAAAAGCCACTTACTACTAGGGTCATTTTTTCTCATTTATACTCTAAGAGGATGAACTTAAATGGTTTTTCAGAAGTCTACATAAGGTTTGTATTACCCTGTTCTTTTCTGTCACTTTGTCCTTCTTTTCTGCTTTTGCATGTTCCCTACATCCTTTCTTCCCCTGTATGATGCCCACCCACCACATTCATATTTCTGTCTTCTCAATGATTCCTTTATTTATCTTTTATTAGGTAATCTTCTATTACTGTCTTGTACAACAGTATAAAATATCATGAATTCTCCATTATTCTTAGAGTAGAATCAGCAGCCATCACAGAGACCACAGGATCACTCAATCATATAATGCTTTAATTGTATTTAGAATTGTCTTAGGTTCTTGAATATGTAAATCTATGTCTTTGAGAAGTTCTAAGCACATAACAGTCACTCAGCAAACATTTGCTGAATTACTAAGTTTAAGATAGGGGACTTGTGGCTTTATCACTCTACTAATCTTTACTTCAGAAACTGATTTTCTTCCTTAAGTTAGTCTGAAATAGTATATTTAGATGTAAATTAAGAAACAAGAAAATAAATTAATTTACATGTAAATTAAGAAACAACAAAATAAATTACCGAGACATCTTTATACAGAGGATACTTACAAAAAACTCCTCTGTTTGATCCTTACTGATGTAAATTAACTCACCAGTTACTTAGCACCTTCCTGGGACCTGGCATCTTTCTATACTCATGAATACACAGTGACTGACCAGAGAAATACTGTGAATTGTGAGGTTCTCAGTTTTATTATAATATACAGAAGCTCTGAACAAAAACAAGCCTACTTGAAACAAAATGTTCTAAAGTGATTACCCTTGACTTTTTTTGCCTATTCAGAATTTTTATTTCAGTGGTTGCCTTGAGGCCTTCAATCTATACCCCTACAGTACTGTACACCTACCCTTCACTTGCCAACTGTCTTGTTACCCAACATTTTGTACTTACTAATACTAAAAAACCTCCTACCTGACTATTTTGCATATTAATGATATACATCTGGAAGTGATAAACACTGACTAAGGTATAAGACAACAGTAAGGCTGGCTGTGGTGGTTAAGATTATGTGTCCACCCAGCTGGGCCATGATTCTCAATGGTCTGGCACTTACAAAATGATGCCACTGGGCAGTTATGTAATTATTGTCCATTTTGTCCAGGGAAAGACTCAACAAAGAAAGAGAACCACAGACCAATATCACTCATGAATCTAGATGAAAAAATCTTCAACAATATTCTTGCCAGTAGAATACGACAACATATCCAAAAAATAGTTCATTATGACTAAGTTGAATTCATAGCAGACATGCAAGGCTGGTTCAACATCAGAAAAACAATTAATGTGATCAACCAGATAAATACCACAAAATACAAGAATCACCTGATTTTGTCCATTGATGCAGAAAGGTATCTGATCAAGTCCAACACCCATTCATGCTAAAAACTCTTAGCAAAATAAGCATAAATGGAAAATTCCTCAACACAACAAGGGCCATTTATACAAAGCCAACTGCCTATGTCATCCTGAATGCAGACAGACTGAAGGAGTTCCCCTGGAGAACAGGAACTAGACAAGGATGCCCACCCTCACCTCTCCTATTCTACACTGTACCAGAAGTTTTAGCCAGAGCAATTAGACAAGACCAAAAAATAGGGCAGCTGCATCAGCAAAGACGTCAAAATCTCGCTGTTTGCTGATGATATGATTGTATATGCAGAGAATCCCAAAGAATCTATCAGTAAACTACTCAAAGTGTGATGCCAAGACCACAGGAAACTTGGTCAAAACACAAATTCTTTGGCCACCTCCCTGACCTAAAGAGTCATGAACTCTGCAGAAGGGCCCCCAAAACTCTTCTCTAAATTCCTCCAGATGGTTTTGATGCCCATTCAAGCCTGAGAACCACAGATAAAGAAGAACATGTGATGCTCAATTTCTTAAACATGAGTAAATAACACAAACCCTAAAGAAAAAGATCAATAAACAGTATCCATGAAGAAAAATCTCTTATTTTTTTTATCAAAAGGTAGCTTTAAAAGAGTGAAAAGAAACTCAGAGACTGCAAGAAAATATAAATGCATATATCCAATAAATGACTAAACCAAACTGACTGCGATCGAGTCAGTTTCAACTCTTGATGACCCTACACCACAGAGTAGAACTATCACATAGGATTTTCAAGGCTGTAAATCTTTACAAAAGTGGATCATCACATTTGTCTCTGGCAGGGCAAGTGATGAGTTTGAACCACTGAACTTTCAATTGCCAACTGAGTGCTTAACCATTTCACTAACAACCCGCAAAATCATAGCAACTCCATGGAAGGGAGTAGAACGGCTCCATAGGGTTTCCAGTGAGCAGCTGGTAGATTCAAACTGCCAGCATTTTGGTAAGCAGTCATGCTTTTAACCACTGTACCACCAGGGCTTCTAGAAAAAGATTGACAGTGGCTCCCAGATAGCTAAACATTTACATATGCACTTCACAAAAGAGTGCACCTAAATGGTCAAAAACATGTGAAAAGATGTAAAGTACTATTAGTCAAAAGGGAAATACAAATTAGAACAAAAAGGGGATACACTACATCCCCATCAGAATGGCTAAAATTAAGCATGCTTATGATACCAAATATTGACGAGAAGTTGGAGAACATGGAAGGTAGATTAGTATAACTGCTATGAGGAAGTGTTTGCCATAATCTATTAAATCTAAAAATACATACAGAATCTATGTCCCAGCAATTCCATTCTCGAATGTATTCCCAAGAAAAATAAGTGCCTATATTCTCACAAAGACATGTGCAAGAATGTTCAAAGCAGCATTATTCAAAATAGACAAAATTGAGACAAGTCCAATGTCCAGCCACAATAGAGTAAATAAGGCATATTAACACAATAGAATAGTACACACCAACAAAAACAATGAGCTACTGCTACATACTGCAACATGAATAAATCTCACAGAAATCACATTGAATGAAAGACAGAAACAAAGTAATTCTTATTATATGACTCCATTAATACCAAACAAAACCAAACCTGTTGCTGTCCAGTTGATTCTGACTCATAGCAATCTATAAGGCAGACTAGAATTGCCCTATAGAGTTTCCAAGGAGCACCTGATGCATAACCCAAACTCGGTTAGCAGCCAAAGCACTTAACCACTATACTAACCAGGTTTTCCAACTCCATTAATATGAAGCTCTAAAAGAGAAACAAAAGTAAACTATGGTAATAGAGGTCTTAACACTGGTTATTTTTGAAGAAGTATTGACTGAGGCAGAGAGCCATGAAGAGAGGCTTCTGGGTATTGGAAACATTTTTTATCAGATTAGTGGTTTACAGTTGGGTTTCCCCCGGGAAGTAAAGCTGAAACATGAAGGAATGTGAGAGTAAACTATATTGATGTGGGAGCTTTGTTGATAAGACTTCATCTGCGGACATGAATCTAAACACCAGATGTAGGAGACTGGAAAGAGTGAAACAGGAAGGAGAGAAAACCAGTCCAATAGGCTGGTTATCACAATGGGAAACTGGATCTGATCTTACTAGGATCTTATGAGAAGTCTTCTAACTCGTGCCTCAGAATTGTCCACTGGAAGGATATGACACACACATATATCGATGATTTCTGTCCCCTAGTAGTTAAGAACTACCCCATGAGATGTTGACCACCTGCACTTTCAGTTCTGGGTGTTTCATAAGCTCTAAGCATGCGGTGTTGGTGGTTCAGTGGTAGAATTCTCACCTTTCATGTTACAGACCTAGGTTCGATTCTCAGTCAATGTACCTTGTGCACAGCTACTACCAGTCTGACGGTTGAGGCTTTAATGTTGGTATGATGTTGAATTGGTTTCATCAGAACTTTCAGACTAGGGCATACTAGGAAGAAAGGCCTGGCAATCTACTTCTGAAAATTAACCAATGAAAATCCTGTTAACTAATCATGGGGATGGCACAAGACAAGGCAGAATCTCCTTCAGTACTGTCTGGGGTCACCATGAGTAAGGTAGTAAATAAGTGTAAGCAGCTGCTCACAGGTGCTTCAACCACATCATAAGGAAAGCTTTCAGGCGGAAAAAAAAAAAAAGACTATATAGTGCAGCTGAAAGGATGCTCTACTACCAATTGCTTCAACAACTGCCGGGGTCTAAAAAGATAGGGTCGCTGTAAGTTGGAATCGACTCAATGGCAGTGAGTTTGGGTTGGTAGGGAATGAGAGACATGGCACAAGAAGTGCCTGACACCATCATGTTTCTATGAGCTAACAAACAAAAACATGCACTCACAAAGTCAAGCATGTTTTTTCCATAGGAAAACTTCAATGCAGTCTGTTGAGTAGTTGTTAAGTATTTAATGCCCAGTGATGCCTGCTGATGAAATTATAGACTATTATAGCATCACTAAAGTTCTTTGGAAATGTCCAAAGAGAAATCCTCTGAAAATTCTACTTTCCTCAGCTTCACTCCATTTAGAATTAATAATCCAGTACGTGATGCAGAGCAGCTGTGACCCATAGTAACAGCTGTTTATCCACTGAGAAACTTATCTTAACACAGCACTTGAGGAAGACTAAGAAAATGCAGTCTGACACCTTGTGAGTAAACTATGTTGATATAGGGAACTTTATAGGTAATACTTGGCTGTGAATAGAGGATTTTGTCTGCCTGTGGGCTGCTTCCTCATTATTTTGTTCCATAGTTACAGTCAGCCTTAAATGAGATCTCCATATTGGATTTGTAATCTAAACAACCCTGATGCCTTCAGTCTTCTGGGGTCACTCTTAAAATTCCAAATAAAATAATCTACGAGAAAGTATTACACCAAGTGAATATCATTAAGCCAGTTTATTTCACTATTCGAAATACCACAATTAAATAATCTATATTTTTCCAATTTATGTGGCCAAGCCAGCCAAGTGCCGTCGAGTCTTAAAACTATATTCCTTGTGATTGATTCTTTTTCATATGAAAAAATTATATGAGGTAAAAACTGATAACTAAAAGGTTGTAATTTAACTTTTACAGGATTTTCTGAGTTTGGGTTGGTAGTTCTTAACTACTAGGGGACAGAAATCATCGATATATGTGTGTGTCATATCCTTCCAGTGGACAATTCTGAGGCATGAGTTAGAAGACTTCTCACAAGGTCCTAGTAAGATCAGATCCAGTTTCCCACTGTGATAACCAGATACAATTTTCTCTGAATTGTACAGACCTGAATTTTACTGTATGCAGTTTTATTGGCTATAGAATTTATTTTATACTGGCTGCTTGTGCTATTCTGATTTATTTAAAATTAAAGATTAAAGCAAAAGTAAGTTGTCAAAAGCTAGGGCTAAGATGGCAACTAGCCGCACACTTTCCTTGATCCCTCTGAGAACTAACACCTTGAAAAATAACTGAATGAAATAAAAAGGACATTCTAGGAGCCCTCAGATCAGTCAGATTGTTGTGAGATTGGACTGGGCAACAGGAAGGGAAACAAGCACGTTTGTCAGAAACTAACTGGCAGCTGCAGCGGGGCCTGCTTCAGCTGGCATTGGAACAGAGCAGCAGCACAGGCAGAGGAGGCTTTCTTTGTCAGCTGGGAAACTAAGGTTGGCATGGCTGCACCCAAGAGCACTGCTGGGGCTGGCAGCCATGCTTGGAAGCAGCATCTGAGTGTAGCACGTCTGTCTCAACTAGGAAACTGAGCTGAGGATGGCCACACTTATAGAACATGGTGCTCACTGGCAGCCAAGTACATCAGTGCCCTTGCCCTCCCCTCTTCTCTGAGCTACATCTGAAGCTAAATTCTCGTGCATTACTTGGGATGAAAGTGGGACATTATACATGTGTGCATTGAGCTTTTCTCCCAGACTCAAAGAGGGAAACAAAGCCAGGGTAGAAGAAACGGTCACTGGCTTACCCGAGCTGTGGATTGCTGCACCTACAGAGCCACAGAAGAGTTCTACTAACCATGTCAAGCTAAGTGCTCATGTACTGTCATGATTTAAGTCTTTCCTACATAGATCACTGCACATGTAACTTCTAAAGCCAAAGGTCATTTGCACTGACTTCCCCAAAGGATCTTTCACACATTATTTTATTCTGTTTCTACAATATTTTATTTTCCTTCCTTGTCTTTTGTTTCTCAGGGTTCATAGTCCAGGTAACCTTTGTTAATTCTCCCCTGAATAGAACTTATTCTCTTATTCTGCAGATATCCCTCTTTCTTCAAAAATAGTGAAAATGTGTGTTAAAACTTTACACCAACATTTATTACAGCATACAGATCTTTAACTTTCAGTTCAAGTTGGAGCTCTTTTCTAGATTCAGTGTAGACAAAGTTTCCTTCAACACTTCAGATTTACTTCAGTGAGGTAAGATATTTCAAGCTATCATTTCCTCAGAAGTTCACTCTAGTCTCTAACACACTTCTTTTAATACAAATTCTGGCTGCATTTTCTCCATTGTTTGAGAAAAGATACAAATCTTGAAAAACCGAGCTTATCTACAGATAACTTCGGTGTTACTGTCAAGAATTTGATTTTTCTTAAGCAAATACGCACCATAAGGTTTCTAAGGGATGCTCAAACAGGAGAGAAAATGCAACCCTGTACGGGCTGTAACAAATACTATGCGATTTATTGAACTGCTTACTTTTCAGTTAAAAGCTGCGTGCTAATCATTGTGTCACCTGGACTCCTTCAAAATAATTACAATGAAAAAATAAAGAGCTGCAAATAAACATTTCATAAACAAACCTGTCATCATTTAATTGATATTCAGCTAATATCTTAGATTTAGTATTAAATGTCAGAAAATTAAAACTACATATGCCTTTTAAGGTACATAATTGTGTTTTTCTATCTCGTAAAAGAACTGAAAGTAGGTAGTGCTTGACTGTTGTGACATTCCACAGCATCAAGGATTCAGTTCCCAATTTCAGGGTTATTTAGGGATTTTGGTTTTTCATTTTGCTTTGTTTGGTTCAATTTGGTTTTTGTTGTTATCATGCTTGATCTTCATCCCAAAAGTCATCTCGTACTCTGAGATCTTTATCAGAGGTCCATTCATCAAGCCCATATTTTAGCTATCAATAGAGGAAAAGAAGACAGGTGTATACCCAGCCTCCATTGTTTCAGATACACTCTTCAGAAGTTATACACAACATTGACAGCCATATGACAGAATCCAGCTGAAATGGTGGCTAAGAAATGAAGTTTTTATCCCACCTAGACTGAGTTTTCTAGAGGAGCAAAACCAGTGAAACGTGTGTGTGTGTGTGTGTGTGTGAGTGTGTGTGTGTACATGCATGCACATATGCCAAGTATACATACATATAAGCCCACTACCATCAAGTGAACTCCTACCCATATTGATCATATAGGACAGATCAGAACGGCCCTATAGGGTTTCTAAGTAGTCTCTCGTGGATTCTAACTGCCAACCTTTAGTTTAGCAGCCATAACTCTTAACCACTACTCCACCAGGGTTGTGTATAAGTAGAGAGAGATTTATTTCAAGGAAATTACATTATATAGGGGGCATATAAGTCCCAGATCCAGAAGCCAGGCTTCAGGCTGGAGGCTTATGCTGATTCATGTCATCGCAGGGGTTGATGAACACCAAATTGGCTGGTCAGGCAGAATATGCTGACCAACGTGGTTGTGGGACCTGGCAAATTTCAAGATCTTCAGGATAGGTGACAGGCTGCTGACTCACACCCCAAGAACTGGTGGTCAGAGGAAGAAAAGTCAGATGCACGACTGAGAGGGCATGAGCTTTGCTAGAATGTCTGTACACACTGGGTACAGGTCACGCCTCCAAGGAAACTTTTCTTACATAAGATCACAAAACTGGTTTTGATAACTTGCGAATATTTTAATATAAATCTAGAGTTATTTATACTTCTTCCTTACTGGAATTATTACCAAAATGTCATCAGTGTAATGGACCAGCTGATGTCTTGTAGAAGGGAAAGGCAATTGATATCCCAGGAGACTACATAACAACATAAGGGAAAAAAAAAAAAAAAAACAATACTGCCATTGAGTCAATCTGAACTCACGGTGACTCTGTAGGACAAAACAGAACAGCCCCCCACAGTTTCCAAGAAGCAGTTGGTACATTGAAACTACTGACCTTTTGATTAGCAACCAAGTTTTTTCCCAGTGCACTACCAGGGCTCCAAATTATATATAAAAAAAACATATAAATAACATATAAACATATAAATAAAACCCAAGGCCATCAAGTTGATTCTGACTTCTAGTGACCCCATAGGACATAGTAAAACTGCCTCACAGGATTTCTAAGGAGCAGCTGGTTAATTCCAACTGCCAATCTTGTCATTAGCGGCTATAACTCTTAACCACCAGGGTTTCCAAATTATGACATAGGACCAAAACCAAAACCAAACCCAGCGCTGCTGAGTTGACTCCAACTCATAGTGATCCTATAGGACAGAGGAAAACTGCCCAAGTCCTGGTGGAGTTGAACTGCCAACCTTCTGGTTAGCAGCTGTAGCACTTCACTACTGTGCCACCAGGGTAGAACCAGACAATGGACATACTCCCTGAGGTAGGACAGTGGAAGTGTATTGCTCACCTTGCCAAATGAAGATAAACTGTTTCTTATGACCCTCTGAAATCAAAGTAAAAAGACATCAGTCAGATAAGGTACCTGGTAGCTGGTACCAAGATCAACCTGTTTTTCCGGCTGACTAAACTGATGAGTTGAATAGGCATGTTATGGAAATCAAAACCCCTACATCCTTCAAATCATTGATAGTGGCAGTAATCGCTATAATTCATCCATGAATGCAGTATTGGATTTGGTTTGCTATTTGCTAGGTAGGGGTAGTTCCAACGGCTTCCATTTGGCCTTTTCTGCAATAACAGTCCTTACTGCAAGTGTCAGGGACCCAGTATGGAAGTTCTGCCAGGTGGCGAGTGTATCTATTTCTACTATGTACTGGTAAAAGCACTGCAGGACAGTTTTGGGGACCCACTGGACCCACTGTAAGACAGATTTGCACTAAGACTTCATCAATAATTTGACCTCTCCATTGTCCCCTCTGTGACTAGTGAGCCACAGTGATGTTCTAGTCTTCTGGGTGGATCAATCTGATAAATCCACTCTAACATGCCAATATCCCTAAAACTTTGGGTATTTAATTCTACAGTATACCAAAGCAGTTCTGGCATTTCAGCTTGATTTAGCATAGGCCACTACTTAATTCATGATTCTATGAACCAACAAGATAAACTGTTTCATATTATCCTAACTTCTCAAGCTGAAACATTGAATGAAGAACCTGTGCTTAGCTGGCCCATGCCCATAAACTCAGATTGATCCAACTTTGTGTTCTATGGGCCAATATCCCATGCCATCAATAGCCATTCCCACACATACTCTCCAGGTTTCTGGAGAATATATTAGAAAATTCTGGAGTATATATTAGAAAATCAAGCAGTTCTTTTGGAATAGCATATGTCCTCATGGGTCACACTTTGTACTTCACCTCTTAAGCTCAATGGAACTTAATTCTAGTTACAGGTCTAGAAGTAAAAACAGTGTGGGTGGGTTTTCGGAACATTCAACAATATCTTATAAGGTATATGCCTCAGGCAACTCCCTGGCAATACCCCAGGTCCCACACCAGGTGATATCTCAAATTCTCTTCAAACACAGCTGGACTTGTCAGGTATGATTTGAAGAGAATATGATTTTGCCCAGAAAGGTAGCTTAGCAGACAGGTAGACAGGAGACAGAGCACCCAGTAATCAGAGAAACTGGTGAGGTGAAGCAAGAGTCTGCTTTTCCAGGTGGCCCTCATCACCAGGGTCCATGATAGGAGAGCCCTCAGCAAACTTGACCCCCTTCTATCACACAAACTTTTTTTTCCACTTTCTTCCTTTTCTTTCTCTCTCTCACCTAGCCATCCTTTTTCTTTGTTTGCAACTTTTGCATTCCGGTTACAAGTAACTATCAACATATCCTGACTGCATGTCTGATCCATTTCAGACTGCAGAAGCTGCTGAAAATCTTTAATTTCTTTATCTTTACCCTTGGTGGTTGGTGGGTAAATTTGAATAAAAGAATTTGTTAAGAGGATATGACATGTATAGAATGACAAAGAGGGGTATGCTGTCACTAGGCAAGGAGAGCAGAAGGAGTTGCAGATAGGTGGGCATGCAAATTTAATTTGGATTATATACTTTCAGTTAATCACAATAGGAAAAAAAAGCCCAAGCCCAGACAACTTCACTGGAGGTTACCATATATTAAGAGAAGAACTCACACCAGTACTACTCAAATTATTTCAGAGCATCGAAAAAGAGTGAATATTCCTAAATTCATTCTATGAAACCAGCATAACCCTGATAGCAAAGCCAAGCAAAGACACTACAAAAAAATAAATAAATAAAACTGCAGACCAATGTCACTTATGAACACAGATGCAAAAATTCTAGCCAAACAAATTTAGCATCAGGAAAATGTGTGTGTGTGTGTGTGTGTGTGTGTGTGTATGCCACAACAAAGTAGAATCCATACCAGGTATACAACAATGACTGAACATCAGAACATTGATATAATCTACTACAGACACATAACAAAAGAAAAGCCATACAATCATCACAATCAAAGCAGAAAAGGCATTTGATAAAGTCTAACACCAATTCCTAACAAAAACTATCAATTAAGTAAGAACAGGAGGGAAAGTCTTTAACATAATAAAAGGCATTTATACAAGACACGACCAATGTATCTGTCAGTTTGTTGTACTGTGGGGTCTTATGTATTACAGCGATGCTGGAAGCTAGGCTACCAGTACTCAAATATCAACAGGGTAACCTACGGGGGATAGATTTCAGTTAAACTTGCCGACTAAAGCAAACTAGTGAGAAGCACCCATCAGTCAAAAAGAGGCTAGGTGCCAACTGCAGCACAGACCATCAACTGCTCCTATGCTAGTTCAAAGTGAAACTGAAGGAAACTTGATTGAGTCCACAAGAATGGAAGTACAACCTTAAGTATACCCCACCTGAGTTTAGAGACCACCTCAAGAGTAAATTTGATGTACTAAACATTGATGAACAAAGACAAGAGGAGATGTGGAATAACATCAAGGACACCATACATGAAAAAGACAAGAAGTTATTAAAAAGACAGAAAAGAAACACTACAAATAGGAAAAAAGAGACCTCACTATGTAAATGATGACAACATTTATGCTGTAAGAGGGGCAAATCAATGCATTTGTAGACCTTTTGAATGGAGAAGACTTTAGGGGAATACAAACAAATTAAAGACTGGTTTAAGCTTAGAACTTTAGGGGTAACTATAAAGGTAACCACAAAGAAAAGTAACAATCCTACAAATCAAAGCAAGAAACAAAGTCAGGAAGTCTCAGCACATATAAAACCAACAAAACTGAGACGAAATAGCACAAAGAAAAATAACTCAGCACATAAAATTAAGTAGAACAAAGAATTTGTCAACAACTCACCAAAAAAGGCATCAAAATGACATTACTAAATTAATAACCAAAAAACCAAACTCACTGCTGTTGAGTTGATTCCAAACTGATAGTGACCCTATAGGTCAGAGTATAACCACCCCATAGGGTTTCCAAGAAGCACCTGGTGGATATCAACTGTAGACCTTTTGGGTAGCAGACGTAGCACTTAACCACTATGTCACTAGGGTTTCCATTAATATGTATCAATAATTACATGGAATGTAAACAGGTTAAATGCACCAATAAAGAGACAAAAAGTAGTAGAAGAGTTAAAAAAGAATAATCTGCCTATGCTGCCTGCAAGAGATACACCTTCAATTCAAAGATACGCACAAACTGAAACTTAAAGGATGGAAAAATATATACCAAGCCAATAGCACTCCAAAAAGAGTAGGAGTAGCAGTACTAGTTTCAGATAAAATAGACTTAAAAGTAAACCCTATCACAGTGGACAACAAAGGTCACTATATATTGCTTAAAGTGCCAACACATCACGAAGACATAATTATATTAAATGTTTATACACCCAATGACAGAGCTGCTAAATACATCAAATGAACTCTAATGTCCTTGGAAAGTGAGATAGGCAGCTCCACAATAACTGTAGGAGACTTCAACACACCACTATTGGTGATGTACAGAACATCCAGAAGTATGTTCAACAAAGACACAGAAGATCCGAATCTCACATTGAACCAACTCAACCTCGTAGACATATATAGGACACTCCATACAACAACAGATAAGTACACCTTCTTTTCCAATGTACAAGGAACATTTTCCAGAACAGACCACATATTAGGCCATAAAGCAAGTCTTAACAAAATGAAAGAACTGAAATATTGCAAAGCATCTTCTCAGACCATGAAGCCATAAAAGCCTAAATCAATAGCAGAAAAAGAAAAGGTAAAAAATCAAGCACATGGAAGCTGAACAACACCTTGCTCAAACTGCTGGATTACAGAAAAAAAAACAAGGATGGAATAAAGAAATTCACAGAATCAAAGGTAAATGAAAACACACCTTACCAAAACAGACAGAATGCAGCAAAAGCAGTTTTCAGAGGTTAATTAATCTCAATAAATGCATACATTCAGAAAGAAGAAAGGGCTCAAATGAAATAATTAACCACACTACTCCAACAAGTATAAAGAGAACTAAGAAAGAACCCCTCAAGCACCAGAAGGAAACAGACAATAAAAATTAGAGCTGAACTAAGTGAATCAGAGAATTGAGAAACGATTGAAAGAGTTAACAGGACAAAAAGCTGATATTTTGAAAAAATCAACATTAGAGAAACAATTAATATAGTCAGCCATATAAATTAAACAAAAGATACAAGCCATTTGATCTAATCAATTGATTCAGAAAAGACATTTGATAAAGTCCAACAACCATCCATGTTAAAAACTCTCAACAAAATATGAATAGAAGAGACATTCTTCAACATAATAAAGGGCATATATGCAAAGCCAACAGCCAACATCACCCTAAATGGAGGCAGTCTGAAGGCATTCCCCTTGAAAATGGGAAGCAGACAAGGAAGCACATTGTTACCACTCTTACTCAATAATGTCATGGAGGTTCTAGCCAGAGCAATCAGAAGAGATAAAGAAATAAACGGCATACAAATCAGTGAGGAAGAAGAAAAGTATCTCTATTTGCAGATTTTATGATCTTACACACAGAAAACCACAAAGAATCCATAAAGAAACTACTGGAACTAATAGAGGACTTCAGCAAAGTATCAGGATATAAGAAAAACATAAGTAAATCAGTTGGATTTCTTTACATTAACAAAGAGATCATCAATGAGGAAATCACCAAAAGAATACCATTCACAGTAGTTCCCAAGATAATAAAACACTAAGGAATAAATCTAACAAAGAAAAGTATAAGACTCTGTTGCAAGAAACCAGAAGAGATCTATATAAGTGGAGAAATCAACCTTTTTCATGGATAGGAAGAATTAAAATCATGAAAATGTCTATTCTTCCCAAAGTGATCTATAAATTAAATGCAATCCCAATACAAACTCCAGCAGCATTTCTTAATGATATGTAGAAACCAATCACTAACTTTGTATGGAAAGAGAGGAAGTCCTGGATAAATAAAGCATTACTGAAGAAGAAAACAAAGTGGTAGGCCTCACACTAACTGACTTTAGAACCTATTACACTGCAAAAGTAGTCAAAACAGCCTCATACTGGTACAGAAACAGATACATAGAGCAATGGAACACAACAGAGAATCACTAAATACAACTCCATCCATCTATGAGCAGCCGATATATGACAAAGGCTTAAAGTATGTGAACTGGGACAAAACAGTCTCCTCAACAAATGGTGTTGATGTTGGCAAAACTCTATATCCATCTACAAAAAAATAAAACAAAATCCATATCTCACACCATGCACACAAATTAACTCTAAATAGATCAGATATCCAAATGTAAAATCTAAAATGATAAAGATCACAGAAGAAAAACTAAGAACTGAATGACTGAACTATGTTCCCCCCATAAATGTGTCTAACTATTTAGCTGGGCCATGCTTCACAATATTTTATGATTGTCCTCCATTTTGTGATTTTCCAATGCTCTATGTTAAAGAGGATTAGGGTGGGACTATAAATCCTTTCCTACTATACTGTGTAAGAATAAACTGTTCTTTGCTAAAACCATCCACTTTGTGATACTCCTGTTATAGCTGTGCCAGGTGACTAAAACAGAGACCTAATACATGGCATAAACAGACAAAAAAAAATTACAAAAAATTACAAATACCAGAAGAGAAAATAGATAAATGGGAAGTTCTAAAAATCAAAAACTTATACTCATCCAAGACTTCACCAAGAGATTAAAAAGATTACATATGGATTGTGGGGAAAAAAAAATTGGCAACCATGACTCTGATCAGCAGGTGATCTCCATAATCTACAAGAAACTTCAAAACCTCAACAAGAGAAAGACAAACAACCCAATGAAAAAATGGGCAAAAGTGCCTGTTCACAGGCACTTCACCAGAGAAGACATCCAGAACACACACATACATGAGGAAATGCTCATAATCATTGGCCATTACTGAAATCCAAATGACAACTATAATGAGATACCATTTCACCCCAACAAAGCTGGCATTAATCCAAAAACCACAAAGCAATAAACCTTACAGAGTCTGTGGAAAGACTGGAATTCTTCTGCACTGCTGGTGGGAATGTAAAATGGTACCACCACTTGGAAATCAATTTGGTGTTTTCTTAAAAAGCTAGAAATAAATATACCATGCAATCCAAAAATCCACTGCTTGGAATATATCCTAGAGAAATAAGGGCTGTCACAAGGACAAATACATGCACAATGACACTTATTGGTGCTCTGTCCACAATAGCAAAAAAGATGGAATCAACCTAGGTGCCCATGAACACATGAACAGATGAACAGACTAGGGTATATTCACACAACTGAATACTAGGCAATGATAAAGAACAGCAAAAATCTTGGGAAACACCTGAAACCATGGAGCAATCTGGACGACATCATGCTGACTGAAATCAGTCACAAAAGGACATATACTGTACAAGACCACTATTATGGGCTCTCAAGAAAAGGGCTAACCACAAAAGAAAATAATCTTTGATGGTTACCAGTTTGAGGAAGGAGAGAGATGGGTACTCATAGTTTAGATATTATATAAGAATTGGGTTAAGTGAAGGCTGTGGCAGCACACAGTATAAGGTAGATCAACTCTGCTGGATGAGACGAAGAGCTAAGAGGTTTCCTAAATACAGCTGAACACTTTGAAGGTCAGATAGCAGGGTTGGAGACCTGGAGACCAGACTTTGGGGGGCACATCTATGTCAATTGGGAAAATAAAGTTTTTTTTAGAGATTGTTCTGCATACAACTTTGGTGAGTGTCTTCTGGGGTCTTAAAATCTAGCAAGCTTTCTTCTAAAGAGCATCACTTGGTCCAAATCCACGTGGAGCAAAGGAGAATGAAGGACACCAAAGACAGAAAGAAAATATAAGACCAGGAAACAGAAGGCATCATATGACTCAAAGACTAAGTCAATATGAGACCAGAAGAGCTAGATGGTGTCTGGCCACCACCAAGGACTACCTTGACAGGGAACACAGTGTAGATTCTCCACCATAATGAGAGAAAAATGGGGGCACAGATGTAGATTTCTATTAAAAGACCAGACCTAATGTTATGACATCCTAGAGGGTGTTGCAAGAACAAGCCCCTAGACTCACTGCTAGCCTAGAGCTGAAACCAGTAGTGAAGATAATTCTTCAGACAAAAATCTGATTGGACTACATAACATGAGGCTGTTGGAGCAACTCCTCTATAGAAATGAGACAGGAGGGTGATGTGGGGACTGGAGTTGGTTAAATGAACATGAGAAGAAAGGATGGAAAGCAGGAGTGTGCTGTCACACAGTTGGGAGAGCAGATAGAGTTGCATAGAGGTGTGTGTATGGGGTTTTTGTATGGCTAATTGACTTGGACTGTAAGCTTTCACTCAAGCACAATAAAATATTTTAAAAATAAGTATTTTGATAATTTGAAAAGCAAACTAACAAAAAAAATACAGGGAAGAAAGAAAAGTTCAATTTGTATGTCAGCATAGACTCTGAAACTTGCCTTTGAATGTCAAGTAGCTAAAGCAAAAGGAAGAAATGATGAAGGAAAAGAACTGAAGATTTCAAAGAGCAGCTTGAGAGACAAAGTAAAGCACTACAACAACATGTGCAAAGAGCTAGAGACAGACTACCAAAAGGGGAGAACATGTTCTGAATTTCTCAAGCTGAAAGAACTGAAGTAAAATTTCCAGTTTCAAGTTGCAATATTGAAGGATTCTGCTAGGGTCACCATGAGTCGGATCTGATGTGACGGCACTTGGCTTGGCTACAGGAAAAAATACTGAATGACATAGGAAGAATTAAAAGAAGACGGATAGTCCTCATACCAAAAAGGACTAGTCAAGGTTCAGTCATTTCAAGAGGAGGCATACAACCAGGAACCAATGGTACTGAAGGAAAAGTTGAACCTACAGCAAAAGCATTGATGAAAAACAAGTCTCCAGGAATTGACAGACTATCAATTGAGATGTTTCAACAAATGGATGCAATGTTGGAAGTGCCCCTTTGTCTATGCCAAGAAATCTGGAGGCCATCTCCCTGACCAACTGCCTGGAAGAGATCCATATTTATTCTTATTCTCAAGAAAGGTGATTGAACCAAATGCGGAAATTATCAAACAGTATCATAAATATCACACCCAAATAAAATATTGCTGAAGATCATTCAAAATCAGTTGCAGCAGTATATTGATAGGAAACACCATAAATTAAGACTGAATTCAGAAGATGATATGGAACCATGGATATCGTTGCTGATGTTAGATCTTGGTTGAAAGCAGAGAATACCAGAAAGATGTTCACTTGTGTTTTATTGACTCTGCAAAGGCATTCAACTGTGTAGATAATAGCAAATTATGGATAACATTGTGGAGAATGGGAATTCTAGAACGTCTAATTGTGCTCACGGGGAATCTGTACAAGGATCAATCAGGCAGTTGTACAAACAGAACAAGGGTACAGCGCATGGTTTAAAGTCAGGAAAGGTCGGTGTCAGGGTTGCATTCTTTCACTGTACCCACTCAATCTGTATGATGAGCAAATAATCCAGAAAGCTGGACTATATGAAGAAGAACCAGGCATCATGAATGGAAGAAGAGCCATTAACAACCCACATTATATATATGACACAACCTTGTTTGCCGAAAGTGAAGAGAACTTGAAACACTGATGAAGATCAAAGACTACACTCTTCAGCATGGATCATACCTCAACGTCAAAAAAGCAAAAAATCCTTACAACTGGACCAATAATCGACATCATAATAAATGGAGAAGAAACTGAATTTGTCAAGGATTTCATTTTGCTTGGATCCATAATCAGCTTCCATGAATGAAGCAGTCACGAAATCAAAAGAGGCATTGCATTGGGAAAATCTGCTGCAAAGGACCTCTTTAAAGTGTTGAAAATCAAAGTTGTCACCTTGAAGACTACAGTGCACCTTACACAAGCCGTGGCATTTTCAATAGCATCATATGCATGCAAAAGTTGGATGATGAATAAGGAAAACAGAAGAAGAATTGACACTTCTGAATTGTGGCATTGGAGGAGAATATTAACATACTATGGACAGCAAAAAAAAACAAACAAACAAATCTGTCTTGGAAGAAGTAAAGCCAGAATGCTTCTTACAAGCAAGAATGATGAGACTGAGTCTTACACATTTTGGACATGTTGTCAGGGGGGATCAATTCCTGGAGAAGAACACTATTCTATGTAAATTAGAAGTTCAACAAAAAAGAGGATGACCCTCAAGAAGATGGATTAACACAGTGGATGTAACAATGCACTCAGTTATGACAATTGTGGGCATGATGCAAGACTAGGCAGTGTTTTGCTGTTGTACATGGGGTCATTGTGAGTTGTATCCATTTGACAGCATCTAACAACAGACCTATAAGTGAAGAATTGCTTTTACATACATTGAGATTTCAGTTCACTCATCAAAATGTAGGAAACACTGATGGTGTAGTGGGTTAAGTGCTATGTCTGCTAGCCAAAAGGTCAGCAGTTCAAATCCACCAAGTCCTCCTTGGAAACTCTATGGGGCAGTTCTACTCTGACCTCTAGGGTTGCTATGAGTTGAATTTGACTCAATGGCAGTAGATTAGGTTTAATCAAAATGTGCAAAGCACTGGACATAGAAAACCAAAAGGCATTTCTCAAGCTGAAAGAACTGAAAAACAATGGAGTATTGATTTTCAGTTTTTAAGATTCTACAGGGAAAATATTAAATGATACAGAAAGCATCAAAAGAAAATGGACAGAATATACAGTCTCTGTACCAAAGGGTAAGAATGGATGTTCAATTTCATTTCAAGAGGTAGTATATGATCAACAACCGATGGTACTGATGGAAGAGATCCAAGCTTCACTGAAAACACTGGCATAAAGTAAGACTCCACAAATTAATGGAATACAAGTCCAGCTGTTTCAAGAAACAGACACAGCACTAGATGCACTCACTCACTCTATACCAAGAAATTTGAAAGACAGCTACCAGGTCAACTGACTGGAAGAGATCCATATTTGTACTCATTCCAAACAAAGGCAATCCAACAGAATGCAGAAATTATTGAACAATATCACTGATATTATATGCCAGTAAAATTTTACTGAAGATCTTTCAAAAGTGGTTGCAGCAGTACATCAACAGGGACTGCCAGAAATTCAAGTCAGATTCAGAAGAGGACATGAAACAAGAGATATTATTGTTGGTGGCAGATGAACGATGATTGAAAGCTGAGAATTCCAGATGCTTACCTATGTTTGACTAGGTAAAGACATTCAACTGTGTGAATCATAACAAACTGTGTGTAACATTTCAAAGAATGAGAATTCTAGAACACTTAGTTTTGCTCATGAGGAATCTTCACTCACACCAAGAGGTAGTTGCTCAAACAGAACAAGGGGATACTGCGTGATTTAAAGTCAAGAAGGTGTGTGTGAAAGTTGTATCCTTTCACGATACTTATTTAATCTGCACACTTGGTGTTCTGGATAGAATTGAGTGACCCCCAAAACGTGTGTAGCCTTTTGGCTAAATCCAGATTTCCATATTATGTGATGTTCCTATTTGTTGTAGATCCTGCTTCTACGATATTAATGAGGAAGATTGGGCAATGGTTGTGTTGAAGGGGCAGGATGCAATCTGTAAGGTTGTATTGTGCCTTGAGTTAGTCTTTTGGGCAATAAAGGGTAGTAAGCATAAAGTCGAGAATCTCACATCATCAGGAAGCAGTGCTGGAAGCAGAACATGTCCTTTGAAAAAACCTAGGATCCCTGCACCTCCAAAGCTCCTAGTCCAGGGGATGATTGACTACAAGGTTCTTCTTCCAAAAGAGAAAGTCATTAAACAGATAAAGCTTTTCAGGAAAGACTTGCCCTGAAGCTCATTCACTAAATTTGGACTTTTAGCCTACTAGACTGAGAGAATAAAATTTCTCTTTATAAAGCCATCCACTCGTGGTATCTCTGTAACAACAGCACTAGCAAATAATTCAGAAAGTTGGACTACACGAAGAAAAATAGGGCATCAGGATTGAAGGAAGACTAATAAACATTTGCATTATACAGTTGACACAACCTCACTTGCTGAAAATAAAGATGACTTGAAGCACTTGCTTATGCAGATCAAAGATTACAGCCTTGAGTATGGATTACAGCTCAACATAAAATTAAAAAAAAAAAATCCTCACAACCGAACCAATAAGCAATATCACGATAAATGGAAAGAAGACTAAGTTTGTAAAGAATTTTATGTTACTTGGATCCATAATACTGCCCAGTGAAGTAACAGCCGAAAGATCAAATGATGCATTGCACTGGGCAAATATGCTGCAAAACAACTCTTGAAAGTGTTAAAAATCAAAGATGTTACTTTAGGGACTAAGGTGTGCCTGACTCAAGCCATGGTGTTTTAAATTGCCTCATGAAGGCCAGACAATGAACAAAGAAGACTGAAGAAGAATCGACACCTCTGAATTCTGGTGTTGACAAATAATATTTAATATATCACAGATTGCTCAAAGAATAAACAAATCTGTCTTGGAAAAAATATAGCCAGAATGACTATTAGAAGCATGGATGGTGAGACTTCTCACATACTTGGAACACAGTATTAGGAGGGACCACTGGAGAAATACATCATGCTTGTAAAAACTGAGAGTCAGTGAACAAGTCAAAGATCTTCAGTGAGATGGATTGACATAGTGACTTCAGCAATGGACTCAAAAATGGCAATTATTCCTAGGATGGCACAGTACTGGGTAGTTTTTCATTCCACTGTGCTTAGGGTCACCGTGAGTTGGAACTAATCAAAGGCCATCTAACAACAGCAACCTGTGGGACTTGTTGGAAACATTTTAGATAACTAAATTTGAAAATCACGTTTAACATTTCCTGTTATGTGTTTCATTGATTAGACATGTCTTTGTAACATTATTTAAAAAAAAAAATAAAATGTTTCCTTAAAACCACTCTTTTACCAAATATCTTACAATGGGGTCCTAGAGGAGCAAAAACTATACACACTTCCTCATCAGGCTGGAGGTCTCTCCTGACTCACATGATTGCAATGGTGAGAAACTCAAAATCAGCAGGTCAGGTGGGAGGCTGTTGGCTCTTAAGGTTGCCGTAGCTGGTTAATTCCAGGAACTTCAGGGCCAACTGCAGGCTCATTTCTCAAGAACTGAAGATCAGAAGATGACGAGTCAGATGCAGCATCCAGCAGTGCCAAGATTTGCCAGAACGCCTATATAAAGGGTCTTCCAATAAGGATGTCCTGTTTTTGAAAGCTCACAGGGGTGAAACTTGTGAAGCTATAGCTGCCATATTTAACCCTTTTTTTGGTCTTCACAAATAGCCATGAAGAGTTACACAATTCCACAATGCACAGAAATTATTAAAGTTTATAACCAAAATGGGTGTTCTATTCACCAAACATTCCATGCATTATGTGAAATTTATGATTCTCATAATTGTTCCACCAAGAGAACAATTTAATCTTTAATCAAAATATTTGAGACAACTGTATCTGTTGCTAACTAGACAATGCCTGTGCATCAACAAACTTCAAGTGAAAATACCACCACCGTTCATTGGGGTGTACATGAGAAGGCATCCCAATCAATTTCTTGCCAAGCACAAGAACTAGGCCTTTCATTGATCACAATTTGGAGGATTTTGCATCTGGACTTGAAGCTCTACTCTTACAAAAATGCTTTAATTCAAGAATCAAAGTCCGATGACCATAGATCATGCCATATATTTGCTGACTGGGCTCTGAAACAATTGGAAGTTGACCCTGCTTTTGGCCAAAAAGCCATCTTCAGCAATGAGGCCCATTTTTGGATGAACGGTTTTGTTAACAAATAAAACTGTCACATTTGGGGTGATGAGACTCCAATGGAGATTCAAAAATAGCCACTTTATCCCCCAAAAGTTACCCTTTGGTGTGGATTTTGGTCTGGTGGAATCACTGGTGCCTAATTTTTCCACGATGAATGAGGAGAGGCTGTGACTGTCAATGGTGAAAGATATGAGGCCATGACACCTGATTATTTTGGCCCCATTTGGAAGGTGCTACAGTAGCCATTTACCTGAAGTTCTTTTCCACACATAATGCCATCAAACATACTTCAAACTAATAAAACAGCTAAAATTATAATTTAAACAATTTATATTCAAGTTCAAAAATAGTGCACCCTCATTCAAAGGCCCTTTATCATATGGGCCATAACTCTAAGGGAACGCCCATTACATCAATCACAAAATGGGGGATAATTACACAATACTGAGAATCAAGGCCCAGCCAAGTTGACACACAACACTACATCACAGGGGAGTTGACTTGTACTAGAGGAAGTGGAAAATCAATTCTAGAGACAATCAACTCTTAGACAATCAATTCTAAGAGTCTGCCATATAGCCCCAAATCACGTATATTTATGTGTTAATGATTTCCACTGGTCAGATCTGCTGCAAAACATCTCTTTAAAGTGTTTTAAAACAAAGATTCACTTTAGCTTATAACCACTTCTACTGGGATGTGTAACTTGAAAATAAGTTTATTTAAAATTCAAAGATTCACAGGCACGTGGGACTCTATCAAGACAAATAATGCACAATTGATTGGAGATCTAGAACAGAGACACCAGAAAACACAGAGAGAACTGTTGAGAATACCTTGACAGAAAATTTTCCTGATATTACGAAAGACAAGAAAACTTCTAAGATGCTCATCAAACTCCATACAAGTGTAACCGCAAAAGAAAGACATCAAGGCACATTATTATCATTTAAATGAATTGAAATAATGCTTATCAAAGGACTCTTTGGGTTCACAACTATTTTAAATAGTTTCCTGTCTGAAATGATATTTGACAATCTCTCTGATGTAGAATTGGTTGTGCGTTGGGTATAAAAAATAAATGGTGGTTAAGTCAACCAGTGTCTCTGTATTAGAATATAGTCAGAACTACTCAAGAAGGGAGGTGGAGCTATCATAGCCAACTGACTAGACTCTTCTTCTTATCCTTCTGTCAACTAAGGCACAGAAAAACAATAAGAACCAAATTTAAAAGGGTTCCCTTGGAGCTCTGATCAACAGTGTGAAGCTGGGAGCATGAGCTGACTGACAGAGAGGGAAGTGTGGGTGCAGATGGGATGAAGTGGCACTTCCCACAAGGACCCCTGCATGCCATCATGGCAAACAAATCCAGTGTCCAGGAACACAGCTAAGCTCATCGGGAAAGTAATTCTTCTCAGTGCAGAAACTGAACCTCAGACAGACATACTGACAGAATCTGAACAACAAAAGATAAGTACAGGTGGTTGTGTGTGGATCAGAACTTTTTTTATCTGGGGCACAAAATCTCTCTCCACCAGGTATCCTGCTCCTTCTCTTTCCTCTCTGTGCTGTGCATGGAGCCTGACTTGAAGAGGCAGTCAGCACCAAACAAAGGAATTTTCAGGTAGCAATAGACAGTTTCCCTTGGCACAGATCTGCAAAATATTCACCTTTCTGGGTGTGGAGACATTTACCTTTCACAGCCTGTGCAACTGGCTACCTGACTGTGCTCTAATCACCACTCCCAAATGGACACTGCACACCTGTGGGCTATCTGATTGGTTACCGAGGCTAAACACACACAAGAAAAGTAAACTAGCACGTGGGCACTTGTGCCTAGCTCCAGGACTAACCACCTGCTGACAAGGTTTCAAAATTTCTGTGGCTCCACTCAACAAAACAGCACATATGACTACTCTACTTTGGTACTCAAAAAACTAAAAATACATAAAGCCACACACACTTAGTTTGGATCCCAAAACTTGACATTAAAACAATCTTCTGATGGCTCAGAGGCAACAATCTATTTCAAATCATTTAAAGAAGCAAATCACCACAGCTTCAGAAAATTTCCCCAAAAAGAATTAAAAAACATTCCAGATAAAGAAGAATTCATGCAATATCAGAGGTAGAATACAGAAAAGTAATATTCCAAGCTCTCATAGACATTAGGAAGGAAATTAAGCAAACTATAACAGAAAAATTAAATAGTCTACAAGATGCCCTTGAGCAACAAAGATCTGAAATTCAGCAGACTAACAATAAAATTACTGATTTAGACAGCTCAGTAGAAAGCCAAACAAGTAGGATTGAGGCAATAGAATTAATGAAATTGAAGATAAAACAACCAACACTAACATACAAAAGGAAAAATCATTAAAAATATTTTAAAATAATGAAGATTCTCTGAGAAGCGCGTAGGATTCTATCAAGACAAATAATGCACAATTGAGATGCCAGAAAACACAGACAGAATTGTTGAGAATATCTTGACAGAAAATTTTCCTGATACTATGAAAGATAAGAAAACTTCTTTCTAAGATGCTCATCAAACTCTACACAAGTGTGACCCCAAAAGAAAGACAACAAGGAACATTATTATCAATTTAAATGAATTAATGACAAGGTCAAAGCTTTAAGTGCTTCAGTACATACACAAAACATAACATACAAAGTTCAGTCTCTGCAAATTAGATCTGATTACTTGGCTCAACAATGTTGGCACAGAGGTAATAGGATGACATGTACACAGTCTTAATGGAAAAAAACTGTCAACCAAGAATTATGGATCCACCAAAACTGTCTCTCAAATATGATGGTGAAATTAGGACATAATAAACAGAAGTTTACAGAATTTGCTAAAACAAAACCAAAACTACAAGAAATTCTGAAGCAAGTTCTTTGACCAGAAAAATCAATAACATCCAACATAAACTCAGAAATACACAGCAAGACAGAACATCTACATTTCAATACAATCAGGGAATCCACAAATATAACAAAATCTTAAATACTGCAAAGAGAGAAACAGACATCTCAGTAAGTAAATGATAACAACATTACACTGTAAGAGGAATAAATTCATGTATTCACATCCCTTTCAGATAGAAAAGAATTCACGGAGAGGCAATGATACTAAAGACTGGTTTAAACTTAGAACATTAGGGTAAACATAATGGCAACCACAAAGAGAACTAGAAATCTTATACATGAAAATCAAGAAGTCTCAGCAGATACATAACTAACAATAATGAAAACAATGAAAAGGAAACTCACAAAGAATAACAACTCAGCAAACAAAATTAAGTGGAACAATGAATGTCTCAACAACTCATCACAAATGGCATCAAAATGACAGCACTAAATTCCTACTTGTCAATAATTACATTGAATGTAAATGGTTTAAATGCAACACTAAGAAGACAAAGATTAACAGAATGGCTGAAAAACCATGGTCTGTCCATATGCCACTTACAGAAAATTCATGAAAGATGCAAACAAACTGAAATTTAAGGGATGGAAAAACATATACTGAAGCCAACAATTATCTAAAAAGAGCTGAACTAAGCTGGTGGAGTAACACTGTGTCCCTGCTTAACCCTGGAACAACTAAGAACCTTAAAATTAATTAAATCCACCAAATACAGCAATCTAGATGGCCTAACCTGCACTTGGAGAATCCTAAGTACAAAGGGAAGCAAAGGAAGATCTTAGGAGCCCTGAACCACCTTGGATAAAAATGATGCAACCTGGGTGGAGATTCTCCACAAACTGAAGGCAATCCAGACGGGGAGAAAATCTGCCTCCAGTGAATCTTAGCAAGAAAGCAGCACCAAGAAGCAAGTGCTGGAGCAACCCTGAATTTGACTAAAAAGACCTGACCCAGACTAAGTGTCACAGCTGCAGCCCACAGCCCAGACCTGAAGACTCCCACACAGGCTAGAACACTCTGGGACGAGGCTGACCATCACTCAGTGCCCCACCAGATCTACTGGCCAGGCAGCCAGGCACTGACTGAGAGCAGCAAGGAGCTGGGAGGCCTCAGCTGGAGGAGCAGCGAGACAGAGCAGGGAGCATGGGGACAGGGGCCAAGACTGTCAGCATCCCAGGGCAATAGGGCAGGACAGGGCAGAGCTGCGGGTAGCTCATAAGTGCACTCCACACAGCAGGCCTTAGTCCTGCATGGGACTGGGAGGCCTGAGCCCGGAAGCTGCATAGCTACAGAGCAAGAGATCATGGGACCTACAGGAGGTGGAGTAAACGGTGCTGTTGCTGGCAGACCTGGGACCTGCTTTGCAGCCAGTAGGCCAGGAATCTCTGGGCTCCCACAGCCTGGCGGTTGGGGATGATTGGAGCCACATGGGCCAGTGAGCCTTGGGCTCAGGCAACCAGACAGGTCCAGAGTGATCCCCCAGCAGCTGGGTAGCCATTGGAGCCACCCATGTCTGAGAGGTCTGAGCTCAGGCAACCATGGGGGAGGGCAGTGAGTACCAATGGCTAGGCAACCATTAGTGCTGCATGCACTGGGAAGGCTTTGGCTCAGGTGAACCAGGAGGAAGGCAGGGATCACCCCAGGAGCTAGTCAGCCATTAGAACCAAGTGCACTAAGGAAGTTTGAACTCAAGTGATCTGGAAGAAGTGAAGTTATCAGCTGGGCAGCCATTGGAACAGCATGTTCTGGGGAAATCGGGCCTCAGGAGACTGGGGGGAAGGGCAGTGAGCACCAGTGGCTAGACAGCCATTAGTGCTGTGTACACCTGGAAGGCTTGAGCTCAGATGAACTGGGAGGAGGAAAGAGATTCCCCAGCAGCTAGACAGCTATTAGTGCCATGTGTGCCAGAGAGAACTGGGCTCAGGCAACATATGGGAGAGGTGGTGGTTGTCTGGCACCTAGGCAGCCAAAGGCACAAGTGAGCAACCACTCCATCTTCCTACACTTGAGTCTGAGGCTGAGACTCCTTGAGGGATCTGCCCAAATCAGAGGCAGCTGTAGCAGCAGCACTTGAGTCTTGCCAACCTTGGAGTGGCTGTGAAAGTGTACCACCTGTGCAAGCAACACCCATCCACCTGCTCCCACCCCCACCCCATCTAGAGGCAGAAGCAGTGCTGGTGCTGCTGAAAGCAGTCATGACTACCCCATCTGGGATCTGTGCTAGCAGCAGCAGCAGCAGACCAGTGCAGGGCAGTAAGAGAAAGCAACAGAAGATAATCAGACTGCACAGAGAATCTATGGCCCAGCCCCAACAGAGAGATGCCAGTCTGGCCAGCTGAACTATTACATGTCTTTCACTGCAACAACTTCCAAACGACTTGGAGACAACAATCAGTCTCTAAACACCTGAAGAAGCAGACTACCATGGCTTTCCCAGATGAAGAAGAGTTCCTACAACTATCAGGAACAGAATACACAAGATTGATGTACACAGCTGTGCAAGATATCAGGAGAGAAATCAGTCAAAATGCAGGACATCCCACTGAAAAATTAAATGAGTTGCAAGAAATGCTTTAGCAGCCAGCCAGCAGTGGTCTAAAATTCAGCAGATTAACAATAAAATCTCTGAGCTTGATAATTCAGTAGAAAGTCAAAGCAGTAGGATTAAGGATATGGAAGGCAGAATTAGTGAGCTTAAAGACAAAGTAAATGACACCAGCATACACAAAGAAAAATCAGATGAAAGACTCGATAAGAGTAAAGAATCCCTAAGGGTATGTGGGATTGTATTAAGAGAAATAATATCCATGTGATCAAAGTACCAGAGCAAGGTGAGACAGCTGAAAATACAGAGTGAATAGTTCAAGATACCTGCTGACAGAAAACTTCCTGGATATCATGAAAGATGAGAAGATCTCCATTCAGGATGCTCATCAAATACCACTCAAGACAGGTCCCAAAGAAATAGACCAAGGCATAGCAGAATCAAGCTCAATAAAAATAGAGACAAAAAGAGATTACTGAGGACAGCCAGAAATAAACAAAAAATAAACTATAAAGGAAAATTATTAAGATTAAGCTCAGATTACTCAGCAAAAATAATGCTGGCCAGAAGACAGTGGGATAACATATACAAAGCTCGGAAGGAAAACAGCTACCAACCGAGAGTAATATATCCTGCAAAACTGTCTCCCAAATATGTAGGTGAAATGAAGACTTTCACAGATAAACAGAAATTTAGAGAACCTTTAAGAACCAAACCAAAATTACAAGAAATATTAAAGGAAGTTCTTAGATTAGAAAATCAATAGCATTAGATACATACTTAAACATCCAGCACTTTACAAAGTGTCTAGATAACATCAGGAAAGGAAATTCCAAAATTAAACCAAAACCAAATCACAAATAATAGAAATTCAGAGATCTCAAAATATAATTGACAACTGTATTATATTAAAAAGAGGGTCAAAGAAAGGTACACATAGACCTTCCGGATGTGGAAGAAGACAACAAGATATACAGACACTGAAGTTTGGACTACTTTTAGATTATAAAGAGACTAAAAGAATATCTGCAAAAGAAATCTGTAACTCTACATGTCTAAAAGCAACATACAAAATCAGAATTTCAAGAACACAAACACTGAAAACCACTAAAAGAAAATATGTAAAGAAAAAAGACTCAGCACAGAAAATAGAATGCAACAAAGGAACTATCCACAACACATCAAAAAAGGCATCAAAATGACAGTATTTATGTCATATTTATCAATAATAACACAATGTAAATGGACTAAATGCACCAATTCAGAGAAAGAAAGCAGCAGATTCGATTAAAAAACATGACCTATCTATATGCTGCTTACAGGAGACACACCTTAGAGTCAAAGATGCAAACAAACTACAATGCAATGGTTGGGAAAAACTATATCAGGCTAGTAACGCCCTAAAAAGCAGAAAGGGCAATACTAATCTTTGAAAAAATAAACTTTAAAGTTAAATCCACCATGCCAGATAAAGAGGGTTGCTATCTAATGGTCAAAGGCTCTATTCAACAGGAGGACATAACCATACTAAATATCTACGCACACAGTGACAAGGCTCCAAAATACATAAAACAAACACTATTTGCACTGAAAATCAAAATAGATAGCTCCACAATAATAGTACAAGATTTCAACACAGGACAGAACATCCCTCCAAAAACTTAGTAAACACACAGAGGATCTAAATGCAACAATCAACCACCTTGATCTTACGTATATATTCTGAACACTTCATCCATCTACACCCAAGTTTAGTTTCATTTCCAATACTCATGGAATGTTCTCCATATTAGGTCACAGAGCAATACTCAACAAAATTCAAAATATTGAAATAGTACAAAGCTTTCTCTCAGACCACAAAGCAATAAAACTAGAAATCAATAACAGAAAAAAGATGCAAATTAAGTAAAAAACATGAAGACTGAATAACATTTGCACAAGAACTACTGGGTAGAAGAAGAAATCAAGGATGCAATAAAGAATTTTATAGAATCAAACATGAATGAGGACACATCCTACCAAAATCTATGGGACACAGTAAAAGGAGTGCTCAGAGATCATTTCAGTAAACACACACATCCAAAAAGAAAGCCACAAGTCATAGAATTAACTCTTCAATTTGAACAACTAGAAAGATCTCAGCAAAAGAACCCATCAGTCTCCAGAAGAAAGCAAATTACCAAAATTAGAGCAAAACTAAATGAGACAGAAAATATAAAAATGGTTGAAAGAGTAGACAAGTCCCAAAGCCAGTTTTTTGAAAAGATCAACAAAATTGATAAGCCATTGGCCAAATTAACAAAAGAAAAACAGGAGAAGAAATAATCTGAATTAGAAATGAGATGGGTGAGATCACCTTGCAGAAATCAAAAGAATCACAGAAGAATACTATGAAAAATTATACCATAATAAATTTGATAATGTAGAAGATATGGATAATTTTCTGGAAAAATACCACCTACCTAAAATAGTAAAATCAGAGATAGAACTACTAAGCAGATCCATCACAGAAGAAGAAATTGAAAAGATAACTTAAAAGCCTCCATCCAAAAAAAGCCCTGGCCCGGATGGCTTCACTGCAGAGTTCTATCAAACATTCAGAGAAGAGTTAACACTACTACTTCTAAAGGTATTCCGGAGTATAGAAAAGGATGGAATACTCCCAAATTCATTCTATAAAGCTAGTATAACCCTGGTACCAAAACCAGGTAAAGACAGCACAAAAAAGAAAAATTACAGACCAGTATCTCTTATGAACTTAGTTGCAAAAATCCTTAACAAAGTCCTAGCTAACAGAATTCAACTACACATTAAAGAAATAGTTCATCACGACCAAGTAGGATTCATACCATGGATGCAAGGATGGTTTAACATAAGGAAAACATTAATGTAATCAACCACATAAACAAAATAAAAGACAAGAACCACTTGATTCTATCAACTGAGACAGAAAAGGCATTTGATAAAGTCCAACACCCATTCATGTTAAAAACTCTCAGAAAAATTGGAATAGAAGGAAAATTCCTCAACATAATAAAGGCTGTCTATAGGGTCACCATGAGTCAGATCCGACTCGACGGCACTTGGCTTGGCACACTAAACTAATAGCTAACATCATACTTAATGGACAGAAGTTGAAAATATTCCACTTAAGAGTAGGTACTAGACAAGGATGCCCATTGTCACCACTTCTATTCAACATTGTTCTGGAGGTGTTAGCCAGATAAATTAGACATGATTAAAAAAAAATAAGGGGCCTCCAAACTGGCAAAGAAGTCGAAGTACCACTATTTGCAGATGATATGATCTTATAAACAGAAAACCCTAAAGAATCCACCAAAAAACTACTGGATCTGATAGAAGACTTCAGCAAAGTATCAGGATACAAGATAAACATACATAAAACAGTGGGATTCCTATACACCAACAAAGAGACAACCAAAGAGGAAATCACTAGGTCATCACTATTCACTATAGCCCCTATGACAGTAAAATATCTGGGGATAAATCTCACTGGAGATGTAAAAGACCTATACAAAGAAACTACAAGTCTCTACTGCAGGAAACAAAAAAATGAATTACACAAGTGGAGAAATCTACCTTGATTCTGGACAGAAAGGCTTAACATTGTGAAAATATCTATACTATCAAAAGCAATCTATACATAAAATGTAATCCCAATTCAACTTCCAATGACATTTTTTAACAAGATGGAGAAACAAATCACCAATTTCATATGGAAAAGAAGGAAGCAACAGCTGTGTAAATTATTACTAAAGAAGAGTAGCAAAGTGAGAGGCCTCACCCTTTCTGACCTTAAAACCTACAACACTGCCACAGTTGCGTCCTTCAAGTCCTTAATGGTGGCAGTAATTTCAGCAATCCCTCCAGGAATATGGTATTGCTTTTGGTTCACTATTTTCCTAGGCAGTGGCAGTTCTAGTGGCTTCCATTTGGCTCTTCCCATCATAATAGCTCTCACTCCACTTGTCAGGGATCCAATGTGAGAGTTCTGCCAATTGCTATTTCAATTATGGATTCTGGAACTGGGGAAATTACTACAGGATGGGTTCGGGTACCTACTGGACCCACTGTAAGACAAACATGAGCCAAGACTCCATCAATAACCTGACCTCCATATGCCCCCACTCTTACTGGTGGGCCACAGTGACATTTTTGGGTCTTCTGGAATTAGAGTCAGTTCAGAGCCAGTATCCAGTAGTCCCCAAAAAGTCTGATTATTTCCTTTTCCCCAGTGAACAGTCACTCTCGTAAAAGGCCGTGGATCCCTTTGGGGGAGGGCAGGAGAAAGATTAACAGTATAAATTTTTGGCAGGGTATCAGAATTCTTCCTCAAAGGGACCTGGCCAGGAACACACTAGGAGAACTCACCTGACCTGACCTTAGAACCTATTACACTGCCACAGTAGTTGAAACAGCCTGGTACTGATACAAAAAGAGACATACAGAACAAAGGAACAGAGTTGAGGGTCCAGAGATGCCACATTCCTCTTATGAACAGCTGATGTTTGATAAAGGTCCTAAGATTGTAAACAGTGAACAAAACAGCCTCTTTGACAAATGGTGCTACCAATGCTGGATATCCATCTGCAAAGACTGAAACAAGACCCATATCTTATACCTTTCCCCAAAATTAACTCAAGTTAGATCAATGTCCTAAATAGAAAATCAAAACAATAACACACATCCAAGAAAAAATAGGGTCAACAATGGAAGTTTTAATATACAGTTTTAATAGACAGACTTCAAAATCTGACAAACAAAACCACGATCAACAGAAGAGAAAACACATAAGTGGGAACTACTAAGGATCAAACATTTTTGCCCATCCAAGCCAAGCCAAAGCCAAAAGACCTTACCAAAACAATTAAAAGACCATCTACAGAATGGGAAAAAACATTTGGCAACTACATGGCAGACTGATGTGTGATCTCCATAATCTACAAGGTACTGCAAAATATCAACTAGAAAAAGGTAAATAACCCAATTAAGTGACAGGCAAAGAAGATGGACAGACACTTCGCCAAAGAGGACATCACATGAGGAAATTCTCACGATCATTAGCTATTAAAGAAATCCAAATCAAAACTACAATGAGATACCATTCCATCCCAACAAGGTTGGCCATGATCCAAAAAACACAAAACAACAAATGCTGGAGAGGCTGTGGAGAGATCAGAACCCTCCTATACTGCTGGTGGGATTGAAAATAGTATCCTCTTTGGAAAGCAATCTGGCACTTCCCTGAAAATCTGGAAATAGACATACTATTTGATTCAGTAGTCCTACTGTTCGGAATTTATCCTGCAGAAACAAAGGCTGTCACATGAACAGACATATGCACACGAATGTTTATTGCAGCACAGTCCACAATAGCAAAAAGATGGAATCTACCTAGATGCCCATCAACAGATGAATGGATAAACAAATTATAGTGTATATACTCAGTGGAACACTATGAAATGATAAAAAGCAATGATGCTTTTAGGAAGTATCTCATAACCTGGTTTCAGCTGGAAGACATTATGCTGAATGAAATCAGTCAGCAGCACAAGGACAAATATTATAGGATACTTCTGCTATAATCATTTAAAAATAGACTCATGTACACAAGAAAAAACTCTTTGACAGCTGCAAAGGTGGGGAGGGTAGGAGAGGGCTGGTCACAGGTTAGACAGTTGACACAAATTTGATTGGGTGAAAGCAGTGACAGCATATGGTAGAAAGAAGATCAGTTTAACTGGACTTCAACATGAACTGAAAACTCTTCTAATCTTTACCCAACATTGCAAGGGTAGAGTAGCAGAGGCAGGTGTCTGGGGACCATGCTCTCAGGGTACATCAAGGCCAACTAGCATTACCAGCCTCTTTCTAAGAGAGTCTTCTACACCCCATATTGGTGAGTGGCATCTGAGGTATTAAATGCTAGGAAGCTAACAACCAAAGTACACCGAATGGTCCCAGCTCATCTGGAACAGGTGATCACAAAAAACAACAAAGACATGAGGAAAAAAGGGCCAAGGAGGCAGAAGGACCTATGTGAATGGGTGACTGTATCAACATGTGACCAGAAGAACCAGATGGTGCCTGGCCACTGCCAAAGACAGCCATGATGGGGCACACAATGTCGAATCCCAGTGGCAACATGAGAAAAAGAGGGGTACACCTCAAGAACTATACTAAAAGACCACGACTGACAGTCCATAGGCTTAGGAGTCCCCCTGGGAGCATGGTTCCTAGACCTGCTGCTGCGCCTGATCAGAAAACATTACTAAGGTCAACTCTTTAAACAAGAATGGACTGGATTCAGGGACAAATCTGACTGCATGGTGCGTGTACTTTATGATTCTATGCATCTGTAGGACGCTGTCCACTGGCCTCTTACTAGAAGAGGGAAGAGAGAGTGGAGAGGAGGGGACAGGAGATTGTTAATAAGACATGAAATGTAGAGAATGAAAAGGAGGAGTGTGTTGTTACTGGGCACAGAGGGCAGAAGGAGCTGCAGACAGGTGGGCATAGAAATTTAATTTGGATTGTATAATTTCACTTAATCACACACACAAAAATTCTATCATGTGATCTCCAGCATCATTTCTATCACCAAGTTCATGCTTTCCAAATAGCAATCTTACTTCTTTGCTTCTACCTTTTGCATTCCAGTTGTCAGTAATTATCAATACATTCTGATTGCATGTTTGATCCATTTCAGACTACAGAAACTGGTAAAAATCTTCAATTTCTTCATCTTTGGCCTTAGTGGTTGGTACATAACTTTGAATAAGAGTCATATTGACTGACCTTCCTTGAAGACATACAGATATTATCCTACCACTGACAGCACTGTATTTCTGGACTGATTCTGAAATGTTCTTTTTGAGGATGAATGCAGCACCATTCCTCTTCAAGTTTTCATTCCTAACATAGTAGACCATGATTGTCTGATTTAAAATGGCCAATATCAGTCCATTTCACCTCACTAATGCAAAAGATCTCAATATTTATGTGTTCCATTTTATTTTTGACAATTTCCAATATTCCTAGATTCACACTTCTTACATTCCATGTTCCAATTAATAGTGGATGTTTGCAGCTGTTTCTTCTCATTTCCAGTCATACCACATCACCAAATGAAGGTCCCAAAGGCTTTACTCCATCTACATCATTAAGGTTGACTCTCATTTGAGGAGGCAACTCTTCCCTGGTTGTCTTCTGAATACCTTCCAACCTGGAGGACTCATTTTCCAGCACTATACCTAACAGTGTTCCACTGCTAATCATAAGGTTTTCACTGACTAATTCTTTTCAGAAGTAGACTGTTGAGTCCTTCTGCCTAGCCTGTCTTAGTTGGGAACCTCAGCTGAAATCTGTCCACCATAGATGGTCTTGCTGTTATCTGATCACTGGTGGCATTCCTTCCAGTATCACAGCAACACAAAAATCCCCACAGCACAAAACCTGACAGACAAGAGGGGAAAGGTAATATACTATATGCTTAACTGATTAAGGCACCCTATTTCAGTCAACCCTTTTTTAAAGACTTTCCATTGTACTGTTTGCAGCTAGCCTGTTGTTTCTGCTTGGACATCTACTGCACTTTAGTTACACGTTCCCATGGGGATGAACACCTTGTATGCTTCCAATTGCCTCTCTACCATAAAAGAAAACGGTGATAAATTTCTTTACATATGGAACTTTGTGAACATCTTATATTATATACATATATTCAGAAATGGGGTCATCAGGTCAACATGGACATAATCAGATGAGATACTGCCAGGAGCCTTTCCAGCATACCTTCACCAAGCTACAAACCTCCATCAGGGCCTGGGCCTTCCCACATATTTCTTATGCCTGCAAACATGAGACCTCACCATCTTTCATACTTTGCCATGCTGGTGATATAACATCTACCAGACTGAGCCAAGCATGACCAGATGGTGCTTAACTACCAACACTGACTTCCCTGACAGGGATCACTTTAGTGTCTCTCAGAGTTGGAGAGAAATATAAAACAAAATTCTAATTTACAGAAAATAAATCAGACTTACTAGCCTAACAAAGCCTGAAGAAATTATGAGAGTATGGCTCCTGGAAACCCTTTTTGCTCAATAATGGAGGTTCATCCTTCAGCCAAAGATTAGACAGACCCATAACAGTTTGTAGGCTAAAGGGACACACCAGCTCAGGGGCAAGGTCTAGAAAGGCAGCAGGAGGGAAAAGGAAAGCTGGTAATAGGGAACCCAAGGTAAAAAGAGAGAGCGCTGATAGGTTGTGGGCTTGGTAACCAACGTCATAAAACAATATGTATACTAATTGCTTAATGAAAAGCTAGTTTATTCAGTAAAACTTCATCTAAAGTACAATTTTAAGAAAAGGAAGGAAGAAATCAGAAACACTGCATTGGGCAAATCTACTGCAAAAGACTTCTTTAAAGTATTAAAAAGCAAAGACGTAACTTTAGGACAAAGGTGCACACGACTCAAGACATGATGTTTGCAATTGCCTTACATGCACGTGAAAACTGAACAACAAATAATGAAGACTGAAGAAAAATTGATGCCTTTGAATTATGGTGTTGACACGAAAGTTGAATATACCGGATACTGTCAAAACAACAATAAATTTGTCTTGGAAGACATACAACCAGAATATTGCTTAGAATAAGGATGGCAAGACTTTATCTCATACCTTGAACGTGTTCTGAGGAAGGATCAGTCCATGGAGAAGATCATTACGCTTGGTATAGTAGAGAGTCATCAGAGAAGAGGAAGAACCTCCATGATACAGACTGACACAGTATCTGCAATAATGGGCTCAGTATAACAATGATTACAAGGATGGCACAGGACCGGAAAGTGTTTTGTTCTCTTCTACACAGAGTCACTATGAGTTAGAACCCCCTTGACAGCACCCAACAATAATGTTCATGGTGTATATTCTGTTGAAGGGATTTCTTAATTTTATAAAGTCTAATTTAATGATTTTTTAACTTAGAGTTTGTGATTTGAAGGTTTGGTTTAATTATTATTCATCAATAAGTCACAAAAGATGTTTTGCTAATTGTAAGCTACTAACATTGTAGTATGACTTTTGCATTTAGAACTTGATTCTTTTGGGTTCAATCTTTGCTCTTCCCTTTCAAAACTGATTTAGATATTGTAGTCATTTATTCTGTCACATAATATGGAAATGAGTTTACTGAATACTTCCCAGACTCCAGCTGGAGTTTTAACTAGAAATTTACTGAAGTTCAGAATAATTTAGAGAGACACAATTTTTTTGTAATGGTAAATCATTCTAATCAACAACCCAAATTTTCATATCTTTATGACATTTCACATTATTTAGACTTTCTCTGTAGAACTCTTGTATATCCTTTCCTTAGTTAATTTCTACGTTTTTGTAGATTTTGTTGTTATAGCAAACAGTATTTTATTTTTATTACGTTTGGTTGGTTTCTTGTATAAAACGTGCTGTCAATTTTTCTATATCTATTTTGTGTTTAAATACCCTACTGCTATTTTTGTTACTTCTAATAGTGTGATGTTTGTCCTATTACTTTTCTATGTAGGAAACCACATCTTCTGGAGGAAAAATATATTCCTATTGCCTTGACATCTGTCATGGATTGAACTGTAAAATGTCCCCCACCCCCCAAAATGTGTGTAGCCATTTTGGGCTGGGCCCTCATTCCCAACATTTTGTGATTTTCTTATGTTATACATCCTAATCTCTGCCTGTGATTGTGTTAAAAGAGGATTAGGGTGAGACTGTAACACCTTTGCTAGGGGAATTTCCCTGCAGTGTGGCTTGCACCACCTTTTATCCTTTCATCCTGTGCAAGATATAAAGGAGGGAAGCAAGCAGAGAATTGGGAACCTCACACAATGATGCAAGCAGCACCAGGAGAAGACTGTATCATTCAGACCTGAGGTTCCCATGCCAAGATGCTCCCTGACCAAAGAGTGATACCACACAAGGACTTTCCTTTAGAACCAATACAGGGAAAGCTATCCCCTGGAGTGGACACCTTGAATGCAGACTTGTAACTTATTGGACTTTGTAAGAATAAACTTTCCTTTGTTAAAGCCATCCACCTGTGGTATTTCTGTTAGAACAGCACTAGCAGACTAAAAGAAAACCCTTACACTTCTTATTTATTGGTGAATTATATATCTCAGTAAGTACTGTACTCTCTTACAGTTCATAATTTTTTTTTGTATGTAATACAAAACCCTGGTGCTGTACTGGTTAAGTGCTACATGTGCTGAAAAAAAGGTTGGCAGTTTGAATCCTCCAGGTGCTCCTTGGAGACTCTGTGGAGCAGTTCTACTCTGCCCTATAGGGTCACTATAAGTCACAGTCTACTCGAGAGCAGTGGGGTTTTTTGGTTGTATGTGATAATATCATCTGCAAATAATGATCGTTTTGTCTTTAATTTCAATTTTCATGCCTCTTTATTGTTCTTGACTTACTGGATTTACTAGGATTTTTACTACTCTGTTACATACTAACAGTAATAGGCAGACACATCATATGTTCTTGAGTTTCATGTGAATGCATCTGAAGTTTCAAAATGAAATTTCATGTGGGCTGTTTGTAGCTACATTTGACCATACATTAGAAGTTCTTTTTTATTCTGAATTGCTAACATTTTCTAGGAGTAGACATTTGAATATAATCAGATGCTTTTTTTCTGTAACTCTGTAGATAACTATGTGGCCTTTCCTCATTATTCTGTTACAGTAAGTAATTTTGTTAATAAACTTCTCTACTGCTAAACAGGACTCCTGGTGGCACAGTGGATAAGAGCTATGGTGAGCTACAGCTGCTAACAAAAAAAATCTTAACACTTCAAATCAACCAGTCATTCCTTGGAAATGCTACCGGGCAGCTCTGCTCTGTCCTACAGAGTTGCTGAGTCAGGATCAACTTGATAGCACATAACAACTGTTAAACTAACCCTGTATTTAGGTAAAAGGATAAAGTCTTGCTTCATTTACTACTAGATTATTTCCAAACATTTTAATTACAATTTATTAGTCTATATAAATAAATGAGATTGGATGACAGCATTTTGTGTCTTCTGTACATGAGTCTGTTTTTAAGTCCTTACAGTAGGGATCGCATGCAATATTTGTCCTTGTGCCACTGACTGATTTCACTCAACATAATTTCTTCCAATTGAAAACAAGTTATGAGATGCTCCCTAAAATCATCATTATTCTTCATCATTGTACAGTGTTCCATTGAGTATATATATCATAGTTTATTTATCCATTCATCTGTTGTTGGGCATCTGGATTGATTCCATCTTTTTGCTATAGTGGACCGTGCTGCAATAAACATTTGTGTTCATGTGACAGCCCTTATTTCTGTAGTATATATTCCAAGCAGTGAGATTGCTAGATCATATCGTATATCTATTTCTAGCTTTTTAAGAAAGTGCCAAATTGCTTTCCAAAGGGGTTGTACCATTTTACATTCCCACCAGCAGTGCAGAAGAGTTTCATTCTATCCATAGCCTCTCCAACACTTGTCAATTTTTGTTTTTTGGATTAGTGAGAGCCTTGTTGGCGTGAGATAATATCTCATTGATGTTTTGATTTGTATTTCTCTAATGGCTAATGATCATGAGCATTCCCTCATGTGTCTTTTGGCTGCCTTGATATCTTCTTTGGAGAAGTATCTGTCCACATCTTTCCCCTGTTGTTTAACTGGGTTATTTGTCTTTTTCTTGTTGATATTTTGCAATACCTTGTAGATTATGGGCAACCCTGGTGGCATAGTAGTTAATTGTTACAACTGCTAACCAAAAGATCGGCAGTTCAAATCCACCACACACTCCTTGGAAATTCTGTGGGGCAATTCTAATCTGTCCTATAGGGTCACTGTGAGTTGACATAGACTCAGTACAGCACTGAGGCTGCTTTTTGGTTTTTTGTACATTATGGAGAATAGACATTGATCAGATTTGTGGTTGCCAAATATTTTTCCCCAGCTGTAAGCAGTCTTTGTATTCTCTTGATAGTCTTTGGATGAGCGCAAGTATTTGAGTTTTACTGGTTTTCATGTCTCTATTTTCTCTTCTGTTGTTTGTGCATTGTTAGTAGTATTTTGTAGTCTAAGCCATGTATTAGAGCTTTCAACGTTGAACGTATTTTTTTATCCCATAATCTTTATCATTTTAGATTTTATATTTAGGTCTTTGATCCATTTTGAGGTAGCTTTTGTGCATGATGTGAGTTATTTGCCTTCTTTCAGTTTTTTTGCAGGGGGATATCCAGTTTTCACAAAACCATTTGTCAAAGAGACTGTTGTCACCCCCATTTATAGTATTTTGAACTTTGTCAAATACCAGCTGTTCGTAGGTGCACAAATTCTCTATTCTGTTCCATTGGATTATATATCTGTTTTTGTACCAATACCAAGCTGTTTTGAAAGCCGTGGCAATGTCTTAAGGTCAGATAGTATGAGAACTCCCACTGTACTTCTCTTCTTCAGTAGTACTTTACTTATCTGGGTTTTGTTCCCCTTTCCAAACAAAGTTGATGATTTGTTTCTCCATATCATGAAAGAATGACATTGGAATTTGTATTGGGATTGCATTGTATGTATAGATCACTTTGGGTAGAATAGACATTTTCATAATGTTAAGTCTTTCTGTCCATGAGCATTGTAGGTTTCTTCACTTAATGCAAGTCTCATTTGCTTTCTTGCAGTAGCGTCCTGTAATTTTCCTTGTATAGGTCTCTTACATTTCTGGTTAGATTTATTCCTAGGTATTTTATCTTCTTGGGTGGTATTGTAAATGATATTGATTTGGTGATATCCTCTTCAGTGGTCTCTTTTTTGGTGTAAAGGAATCCTACTGATTCATTTATGTTTGTCTTATATCCTGTACATAGCTGAACTCTTCATTACCTCCAGTAGTTTTTTTTTATTTTTTTAATGGATTCTTTTGGTGTTTTCTGTGTATCATCATATCATCTACAAACAGAGATACTTATAGTTATTCCTTACTGATGAGGATGTCCTTTATTTATCTTGCCTGATTGCTCTGTCTAGAACTCTAGCACAATGTTGAATAAAAGTAGTGACAATGAGCAACTCTGTCCAGTTCCCGTTCTCAGGAGGAGTTCTTTCAGCCTTTCTCCACCCAGGATGATGTTGGCTGTTGGTTTTGCATAAATACCCCATATTATGTTGAGGAATTTCCCTCTCTTTTTGTTTTCATGAGGATTTTTTAAACATGAATAGGTGTTGGACGTTGTCAAATGCCTTTTCTGTGTCAACTGCTGGGATCAAGTGATTCTTCTCTCTTTTCTTTTTTTACTACAAGTAAAGATCCAACATCTCACAACTTTTTTTTTCTTTTTAATTATGACTGAGTGAAAATGTACATTCCTGTATAAATTTGTTTTATTTATGTGGTAGGCTACGTTATTGTTTTTCTAATGTTGAACAATCCCTGCACATGTTGACTTGCTGACATGAAAATCATATTACAATATTACTAAGGTTAAAGGCATGTATCAATAAACACAAACTTTAGAGGAGATTCTGCTGTAAGTTTTCTATAATAATAATAATGATGATAACTACAAAAACTTGTAGGAAGTGAAGTTATTATTATGGAATCATCTAGCCTGGATTCTCTTGTTTTTGTCCTGTTTGGATCTTTTTTATTTATCTTAGCATGAGCTACTCTGTTGGACATACAGTTTTTCCTTTCATGGTGCTATGACTGTGTAAAGGCTGCAAAATATTTGCTTGTGCTTTACAAGTATCCTCTGTATAACGGTACCTTGGTATTTTTCAGTAAATATTTACCAAATGACTATTGTGTCCCTAAAACTGCTCAAAACCGTAAGTTTACAAATTCAAGAACCTAACAATTTCCTATGCACAATTAGTGCACAGAAAACTACAACTAAGCACGTGAGATTTTAACTACTAAAAACAAAGATAAAGAGAATAGCTTCAAAGTATCTACACAGTCATACACACAAAGAAGGATTTCTAATTATCAGCAACTTAGAATCTCAAGCAATAGAGGTCAGAAAATAATGCAACATCTTCAAAGTGCTGGTGGAAAAAAATCAACCTAAAATTCCACACATAGTAAAAATATCGATCAAGATATTAAAAATAACTTTAAAAAATTTTAAGTTTAATAAAAGTATTTTCAGATTTTAAAAAATTAAAATAATTTTTCTAATACAAACTTGAACCTCAAAAATTGCTACAGAATATGTTTCTTGCTAAAGGGAAATGAGACTTGACGGACACTTTGTATTTCAAAATGAAATAAAGAGTTCCAGAAATGTTAACTATATAGATATATATGATTATTCAACTTTTAAAAAATAACATTGTCTTATGATTATAATACATTATATATGATTTTTTTTTTATTTTATTATTATGACTGAGTGAAAATACACTGCCATATAAATTTACTTGCCCACCTATACGCAGCTTCCACTGTTCTCCCTGTCCAGTGACAGCACACTATTCCTCTCTGCTCCCTACATGTCTCATCCTCCCAACAGTCTCCTTTCCCCTCTTCTCCACCCACTCTCCTTCCTTCAGCCAGAGGTCAGCAGGATGACATCCTATAGATGCATAGAACCATAAAGTGCATCCAATATATGGTCACTCTGCATCACCAAGTCCAATCCATTCGTGTCCGAAGAGTGGACTTTCGTTATGATTTATGGACAAGGGCAGTATCAGGGCCAGAGCCATGCTCCCAAGGGAACCCTGAAACCACTGGACCATCAAACGTGGTCTTTTAGTGGAGATCTCAAGGTGCACCCCTTTTTATACTTGAGTTTTTATATCAAAAATATGGGAATTAAATAGACATATACAGTGGCAAGATATGTACATTTTTATGATGAAATAGTCACAAGACTGACTCAAGTAAACTCCGAAAAGCTAAGCATATTTTCCTTTCAATCCCTTGAGACACTATTAAAAACTGCCAAGAGTAGAAATATTAAAACTGAATTCTAAAAAATATTCAGATAATGCAAAAAAAGGCTGCAAAGAAGAAATAAAGGAACAGAAGCAGAGAGGAGAAACATGAAAGAAATACTCTGTATAAAAATAACAGATCTAAATCCAGCTTACCTATAATTGCATTAAGTGTTAATGTATGAAACACTAATTAAAAGGAACAGACTATCAAAACAGCTATACACAAAAAGGCAAGTCAAGTACCGTCAAGTTGGATCTAATTGTATGCCTTTTACCAAAAAATATATATTAAATTAAAAAAAAAATGAGTAGTTTGAGGATAAGACATTGCAACTGTGTTGGTTCTAAGTCAGAGAAACCACATAACATGGAGTAAAACCGGCCAAAAGGGTTTCAAAGGCTATAATCTTTATGAAAGCAGATTGCCACATCATTCTCCCACAAAGCAGTGAGCGAATTTGCACCAGCACACTTTAGGTTAGCAGCTGAGCACCTAACCACTATAGTACCAAGTCTCCTTAGTTTAAAAGTACATAGAGATGGAAAAATATATATCATGTAAACATCAAGTATTAACAAGCTGAGATGGCTTTATTAGACCAGTTAAAGTAGTCTTTGGGACAAAGACATTAAGACGAAAAGGGATATTCATAAGGACAAGTGGATCAATTCATCTGAAAGACAAACAGCTGTGAATGTGTGTGTACCTAATATAAATATTTACAATGTCTGAAGCAAAAATAATGAGTTTAATGAAGAAAAAAATTAGTTTAATGAAGAAACAGAGTATTGTATAAACATAAAGATATTAATACATCTCTGAATATCAATAAAAATATAGAAGACCTGAATAATACAAATAATCATCTGGACCAAAACAAAACTTTTTTTAAAAAATCCTCTAAATGTGTAACCCTAATAACTTACAAAATGCTTTCTCCTTTTCAGAATGGGTCAATGAGAGCTTCACATAACTAATGCCATAATGATACTCTAAATAATCTGTGTTTGTTTGTTTTTACTGCACCAGCCTCTTCCCAAAGGAGTACAGGGCACCCTCTTCTCCTGTGACCTTGGTCTCCCTTCTCTTCTTTGCTCTCCTGAGAAATGGCCTTTAGTCTAGAAAACAGCAGTTAGGAAGCTGTGGCTTTTTTCCTACCCTCGACTTTCTTTCTTGCTCCTTAGGTCAGTCAGAATGGACTCGGCAGGCTAGTTTCACTACCTGAGGAATTTTTGTCTAAGTTTTATCTTTGCCTGTTACAAACACTCAGATTAGAGCCCACGTGTCTGACATATATACCTATAGCTTAATAAAGAGTTTCTTGGGACTATTTTGTGATGCATTCAGTTATTTGTGGGCTATGTGCTTAAAAACATGAAATATTCCTTGCTGAAAATGATATATAAACTCTGATGTAAAAATTGTCTTTTGAGACTCCATGGAGAAGAGCTTGCGTTGTTGTCAAGCATCCTGTGGTATTATATTTCCTAATAAGCCTTCTTCCGCTTTCTAACTTGAAGTATGTTTCCTTGGCCCCACTGCCCCAGGGCAGTGACCCAAACAGGGTAACAAATGCCCACAACAGGAAACTTGTTGAAACACAAACTCTTGGGTCACCTCCCTGACCTAAAGAATCAGGAACTCTACAGAAGGGACTCAAAGTCTCAGCTCTCTAAAGTTTCCTAGTGATTTTGATGCCCATTCAAGTACGAGAACCACAGATAAAGGAGAACATGTGAGGACCATTTATCTTAAACATGAGTAAATAACACAAACCATAAAGGAAAAGAAAACGTGTTGTTTTGTATTTTTAATCAAAAGACAGTTTTAAATCAGTGAAAAGAAAGTCAGAGACTGGGAGAAAATATAAATGCATACATTCAACAAAGGAGTAAACCAAACTAAAAACCAAACTCACTGTCATTGAGTCAGTTTCAACTTGTGGTGACCCTATGGGACAACTCTATAGAAACCCTGTAGAGTTTCTAAGGCTGTTTATACGTTTACAGACTATCACATTTTTCTTTCACAGGGCAACTGATGGCTTGGAAACGTGAACTTTCAGTTCCCAGCTGAGGACTTAACCACTGTAATACCAACCAAATGCCATAGCCACCCTACAGAATGGAACAGACTGCCCACAGGGTTTCCAAGGAACAGCTGGTGAACTCAAATCGCCAACATTTTGGGTAGGAGCCATGCTCTTAACCACTGCACCACCAGGGCTTCTAGAAAAAGGCTACACTGGCTCCTAGACAGCTAAACATTTACACAGCACTTCACAGAAGAGTGCGCCCAAATGGCCAGTAAGAACATGAAAGATATACAGTACTATTAGTCAACATGGAAATACAAATTAGAACGAAAAAGAGATACACTAACTATATCCCCATCAAAATCATTACAATTAAGCAGGTTTATAATATCAAATATTGGTGAGGAGGAGGGAAACATGGAAGGTAAATTGTTATAACTACAATTATAAGTGGTTTTCAACTCACTATGCCATGATCTATTAAACCTAAAAGAACATACATATAATCTACGATCCAGCAATTCCATTCTTGAGTATAGCCCCAAGAGAAATGGGTGCTTATATTCTCACAAAGACATGTACAAGAATGTTCAAAGTTGCATAATTCAAAACAGCCAGAATCTGGAAACAAGTCCAATGATCCTCAGCAGCAGAGTAGATAAATTAAGGCATATTAACACTATAGAATGCTACACAGCAATGAAAAACAATGAGGTACCGCTACATACTACAACGTGAATAAATCTCACAGAAATCATATTGCGTGAAAGAAGACAGACACAAAATAGTTCTTACTGTATGACTCCACTAATACCAACTAAAACCAAACCTCTTGCCGTCACGTTGCTTCTGACTCACAGCAACCCGGTAAGACCAGATAGAACTGCCCTACAGTTTCCAAGAAGCACCTGATGCATTTGAACTGCCAACGTCTAGTTAGCAGCAGAAGCACTTAGGCACTATGCAACCAGAGTTTCCAACTCCATTAATATGAAATTCAAAAAGAGAACAAAACTAATCTATGGTTATAGAGGTCTGAACACTGGTTATTTTTTAAGAAGTAAGCCACCAGACATGCCACTGGGTGTTGAAAGTATTTTTTTTATCAGGTTAGTGGATTAAAGTTCGGTTTCCCACAAGAAGCAAAGCTAAAACATGAAAGGAGAGAATGTCAAAGGAAAACTATATTGATGTTGGAGCTTTGTAAATAAGACTTTTATTTTGGGATATGATTCCCAGTACCAGAGGCAGAGCAGGAAGAGTGAGACAGGATTAGGCTTGTCATCACTGTGGAAAACTGGGCCTGACACCTCTAGGACCTTCTGAAAAGTCATCTAAATCATGCCTCAAAAATTGTCCACTGGAGGGATATTAATGCGAACCACATATCCATGGTTCCTGTCCCCAACAGTTAAGAACTGTTCCAGGAGATGGTCATTCTCCCAGACTTTCCATTTTGCTCATTCATAAGCCCTAAGCATGAGGCATTGGTGGTTCCGTGACAGACATCTCACCTTTCATGTTGCAGATCCCGATCCAGATCCGGTTGTCAGTGTACCACGTGCAGATACCACACGGCTACCAGTGGAAGCTTCAATGTTGATAGGAAGTTGAATGGGTTTCATGAGAAATACCAGCGTCAGACAAACTAGGAAGAAAGGCCTGGCAATCTCCTTCTGAAAATCAACCAATGAAAATCCTGTTAACAGATTCGCAACTAATGACGGGGATGGCACAGGGCAAGGCAGCATTTCCTTCAGTTGTGTCTCGGGCCACCACAAATATGGCAGTTAACAAGTGTAAGCAGCTTCTCACAGGTGCTCCAACCACATCATGAAACAAGCCTCCAGGCAAAAAAAAAAAAAAAAGCAAAAGATTAATTAGTGCAGCAGCTGAAACAATGTTCTGTTACCAATTATTTCAGCAACAGCTGGGGACCAAAAAAGATGACTGGAAAGATGAGAGGCAGGGCACAAGAAGTACCTGATAGTGTCATGTTCTTATTAACCAACAAAAAATACACTCGGAACCCCAGTCGTGTTTTTTCCCTAGGGAAACTTCAGTACTCCACAATCAGGTAACAACATGTTGAGTTTTTTTGTTTGTCTTTTAACACCCAGTGCCCCCTAGTGGTGAAATACACACTATCGCGGCATCACCAAAGCTCTTTGGAAATGTAAAGAAAATCCTTTGAAAATTCTATGTTGCTCAGCTTCACTCTATTTGGAATGGAAAATCCAGTGCCTGATGTAGAGCAGTTGTCACCTGCAGTAACAGCTGTTCTTCAGCTGAGAACCTTATCTTAATACAGCACTTTAAGAAGAGTAGGTAAACGCAGTCTGACACCTTGTAAGTAAACTCTGTTGATGTGGGGAACTAATACTTGGCTGTGAATGGAGGATTTTGTCCACCTCTGGGCTGCTTCCCCATTTTTTGCTCCACAGTTACAGTTAGCCTTAGGTGAAATCTCCATACTGCATTTGTAATCTAAACAATCCTGACTCTTTCAGTCTTCCAGGATCAGTCTTAAATGTCCAAATCAAATAATCTATGAGAAAATATTACACCAAACGAATGCCATTAAGACAATTTATGCCATTATTCCAAATACCACAATTAAATAATTTGTATTTTTCCAATTTTATGTATTCTTTATTAAAATTACATTCGTTGAGGCTGATTCTTTTTCATATGAAGAAAGTGTATGTGGTAAAATCAGATTGCTGTATCAAATGTTGAATTTTACGTTTTGCAGGGTTTTTTTTTCCTGTAAGTTTTCTTTTGTAGCCATTATTCCTACCAAATGCAATTTTCTCTGAATTCTACAGGTCTGAATTTTACTGTATGCAGGTTTATCACTATGTTTTATTTTCGATTTGCTGTTTCTGCTCATCTTATTTATTTAAAATTTAAAATTAAAGCAAAAGTACTTCATTAGATAATTGATACAATTCCCATCAGATAGTCCATGATTGTGCTTGGTTCTGGATTGGTTTATTATAGAACTAATTTGGTTCCCCCACAAATTTTGAATACTCTTTACTAACTATACAGGCTCTGGACTGAGAAAAGAGCACACAGCAGGATCACATGTTCTCTGCTATATACACCGTTATGTCACATACAAAAATAGTGAGGTTTTTCTTGTTTTTGTATCTCCAGAACTTTCTTTCTCTTTCCATATTATTATTAATTAATGAAATCAGTATTTCCAGTATAAAGCTGAATCTAAATGATAAAAATAGATATCCTTGCCTGGTTCTTAATCTTAGGAGGAAAGAATACAGTGTCACCATTTAGCATGATGTTAACTGTAAATTTTGCTGATGCCCTTTCCCAAATTAAGAATGTTCTCTTTTATTCCTAATTTATGGGGAGTATTTATCAGGCATAAGTACTGAACATTTCAAATGGTTTATTTGTATCTGTTGAGATGGTCAATTTTCCTATATTCTGTTAATGTGCTGAATTACATTGCTTGATTTTTTTAATACTAAGACAGTGTTCTTTTCATGGGATAAATTCTACAAGGTTGTGATGTAGTAACCATTTTATCCACTGTTAGACTTTGAAAACAATGTTTTATTGAGAATTTTTGTGTATACATTTATGAGAAATATTTATTTGTAGTTTTCTCAGTTTTCATATATGCAGACCTTGTAAAATAAATTAAAAACAGGTGCCTTCTGTATTTTCTAGAAGACTTTATGTAAGATTGCTATTTCTTCTTCTTTCAATATTTGATAGAATTCACCAAGCCAGCTGAGACAGTAGTTTTCTTATGCATTGGCAAACTTTTTTAAATAATATTCCTGTTTTATCTCTTCAATAACTATAAGATCTATGTTAATATCTCTCCTTTTATTCTTAATACTAGTAGTTTGAAAAAGTTATTGATCAACTTTTGCTAGCAATCTATCAATGTTAATCTTCTCAAAAACCAAACATTTGGCTTTATTTTCTATTGTACTTACATACTGCTTTCTCTTTATTACTATTTTCTATTTACATAAAGTCATTCTGAGTGGTAGAAATCCTGGTGACCTAGTGGTTAGGAGATATGGATAACCAAAGGGTCAGCAGTTTGAATTTACCAGCTGCTCCTTGGAAACCCTAGTGGGCAGTCCTACTCTGTCCTACAGTGTCCCTAGCAATTGGAATCTATTCAATGACAGCTGGTTTATGAGTTGGTAATCCACTGGAGGGTAACAGGTTTTTTAAATTTTTATTTATATGGAGTCTATTCTGCTCTTTTAGTTCTTTCTTTCTTTTTTTTTAATTTGTTTATTTATTTATTGTGTCTGAGTGAAAATACACATTCACGTATAAATTTACATGCCCACCTATATGCAGCTTCCACTGCTCTCCCTGCCTGGTGACAGCACACTATTCCTCTCTGCTCCATACGTGTTTCATCCTCCCAGCTTTCTCCTTTCCCCTCCTCTCCACCCACTCTTTCTTTTTGTAAGGTGTAATCTTTGGTCGCTGATTTTAAACTTTCATTCTTGTTATTTTTAATGCAAATATTTGAAGTTCTGTATTTCATCTTTATACCACTGGATTGTCCCACATAATTTGATATGTTGTTTCATTTTCACTTGGTTGAAAATATTTTCTAATTTTTCTTTAGTTTGTAACTTAATTTTCAAATACTTGGGAGATTGTCTAGATGTCTTTTGTATCAATCCCGAATTCAGTTCTATTTTGATCAGAGAATGTACCTGAGTGGTTTCAATCATTTGATTGTCATCAAGACTTCTTGCATGCCTCTGATCCACCACAGTGAGTGGTCAGTGTGTTGTGGAAAAGAAACTGTATTCAAAAGTTGTTAGGTATCATGTTCAGTAAGTGTATATTCTAAGGTCAAGTTCATTGATAGCATTGTTCAAATCTATCTCCTTGTTAACTTTTTTGTTCACTTATGCTACTAACTGCTGAGAAAGGGAGCGTGAAAATCTCCAGTCAGGATTCTGATTTGTCTGTTTCCCTCTGTATTTCTATCAGTCTTGCTCCATGAATTTTGAAGTTCTATTTTTAGGTTGCTCTAACCTTTAAGGTTTTTATGTCTTCTTTGTGACTTGATCCTTTCTTCATCATAAAATACCCTGCTTATTTATGATGCTTGGTTTTTTTTCAGTTGATCTTGTAAATCAGCTTCTACGACGTGTATCATTTCTTCTTATCTTTAAGGACTTCTCTTTATAACATTTCTTATGTCAAAGAAAATGTTCGTTGCTTTGTCTACCAGCAACAAACTCTCTTGGCTTGATTTATGAGAAATGTCTGCATTTTACCTTCATTTTTGAAGAATACTTTTACTGGGTATAGAATTCTAGTTTCACAGTTGATTTTTTGTTTTTGTTTTTTCTGTCTTCATTTTCTTTTAGCTCTTTAAAGATATCACTCCACTAACTATTAGCTTATGTTTCTGATGAGAAGTCAATTGTCATTCTTACTGTTACCAGCTGGAAACCTCCTGTTTTGCTCCCTGTGACTTTATCTGTCAATAAACAAGAGGAAATAAAAGTTCCTTTGTTCTGCTGAGCATGGAACTGAGCAATTGAGGCTATTGCCCCCTAGACTGCTTCAAGAAGGCAAGAGAATACAAGTTATTTTTAAGGAGTTTGCATGTAGGGAGTGCATACAAGTTACATCAGCAGTGTTCACTATCATACTACACAGGTTCCAGGATTTTCACAGGGCAGTCAAGCAGAGAAATCACAATTCTGATGCAGATTTTACAATCCGCCAAGCAGTGGAACTGGAAATGGCCAAGCAAGCTGCAGTGGAATTTTCTGCAGCCTTGAGACCTCTGTACTATTATCATTATTCTGTATATGTGCTATGCCTTTTTTCTTGGATGTTTTTGAAACTTTCTCTTCACATTTACTTTCCAGTAGTTTCACTATGAGTAGCCTTGGTGTAGTATATTTCTGCTCTTGTCATTTTAGTGTTTACCTTGCTTGGAGTTCACCAGGTGTCCCTGATTGAATTTGGTCCTTGCAAAATAATGTTTGTCAATTTACCTAGGCCATGATTCCCAGTACTGTATAACTGTCCAGCATTTTATCATCTGATGTGATTTTCCTATGTATTGTAAATCCTTCCTGTATGGTATTAATGAGATAGGATCAGTGACAGTTATGTTAATGAGCAGGACTCAGTCTGCTAGATGGGATTTTGTCTTAAGCAAATCTCTTTTGAGATATGAAAGAGAGAAGTGAGCAGAGAGACATGTGGACTTCCTCATATCACCAAAAAAGCAGCACTAGGAGCACAGCGTGTCCTTTGGGCCTGTGGCTACTGCACAGAGAAGCTCCTAGTCTAGGGAACATCGATAATGAGGACCTTCGTCAAAAGCTGACAGAGAAAGAATAGTCCAAGCGCTGATGCCCTGAATTTGGACTTCCAGCAAGTGAGAGGATAAACTTCTGTCTGTTAAAGTCATACACTTGTGGTATTTGTTACAGCAGCAGTAGATAACGAACTCTAGACACTAGGATTTCTGAATTGTTGAACTGATATCTTACATCAACTTTGAATAAAGTCCGGTCATTATTTCTAAAAATACTTTTTTTCTGCCTCAGTCCAATTATTGTAACACAAGACATAGACACTACTCAGTTTTGCTATTCTTTCATTTTTTTAAAAAAAATGCATTATTTTGTATAATTTCTATTGATCTGTCTTCAAGAAAGTTGTCACTGTAGTGTTGGTTCTGTTGCTATGGTCATCCAATATATTTCTTATTTCACATATTATACTTTTCCATTGTATGTGTTCTGGGTTTTTAGTTATTGTTTGTTTGCTTTTTTTCTGTTTCCTTTTTCTTTTATTTTCCTGAGATTTCCCATATGTTCACAACTGTTTTCATTGTAGAATTCTTTGCCTATGTTTGTAATAGTTGTTTTAAAGTCTTTGCTAGTTCCAAATACTGGGTTATCTGTGGATCTGTTTCTTGTAATTTGTTGACTTTTCATTGTTATTGTTAGGTGCAGTAGAGTAGGTTCCAACTCAGCGGAACTCTATTACAACAGAAACACTTCCTGGTCTTGCACCATCCCACAGTTGTTATATTTGCACACACTATCTACCCACCGTGTCCGCATCATTGATGGTCTTTTTATTTTTTGTAGACCCTTTCCTTTACCAGGCATAAAGTCCTTCTCCAAGGACTGCTCCTCCCAGGTAACAAGTCCAAAGTATGTGAGACAAAGTCTTGCTAGTCATCCTTACTCTGAAGGAGTATTCTGGGTATACTTCTTTCAAGACACATTTGGTTATTCTTCCAGAAGTCCATGGTACACTCAGTATTCTTCTCCAACACCATAATTCAAAAGTATCAATTCTTCTTTAGTCTTCCTTATTCACTGTCCAGCTTTTGCATGCATATGAGGTTATTGAAAACACCATAGACTGGGTCTGGCCCACATTAGTCCTTAAAGTGACATCTTTGCTTTTTGGCACTTCAAAAAGATCTTCCACAGCAGAGTTGCCCATTGCAGTGCCTCATTTAATTTCTTGACTGCTGCTTCCATAGGCATTGATTGTGGATCTAAGCGAAAGAAATTCTTGATAACTTCAATCTTTTATCTATTTATCATGATATTGCTATTGGTCCAGTGGTGTGAATTTCTGTTTTCTTTATGTTGAGGTATAATCTATACTGAAAGTTGTCATCTGCGATAATCCCCAGTAAATATTTCAAGTCTTTTCACTTTCAGCAAACAGGGTGGTATCATCTGCATATCACAGGTTTTTAATGAGTCTTCCACCAATCCTAATGTTGTGTTTTTCTTCACAGAGTCCAGCTTCTCAGTTTATTTGCTCAGCATACACACTGAATAGGTATGGTGAAAGGATACAACACTAATACACATTTTCCTGACTTTAAACCACCTAGTATCTTCAGTTTGAACAATTGCCTCTTAGTCTATATACAGATTCCTCATGAGTGTTCTGGAATTCCCATTCTTTACAATGTTATCTGCAATTTGTTTATGATCCACACAGTACAATGCCTTTTCACAGTCAATGAAACACAGGCAAACATGTTTCTCATGTTCTCTGCTTTCAGCCGAGATCTGTCTGACATCAGCAATGATGATATTCCTCTGGTCTTTGGTCATTAGTGTTCAATGAGTGAAAGCTATTCTTGAGGTAGAATACACTGAGTGTCATACCTTGGCCCTCACGAGCTTACTCTGATTTCTTCAGCTTCAGCTTGAACTTGCATGAGAGCATTTGATGGTCTGTTCTACAATTAGCCCCTGCTCTTACTCTGCAAGATGATATTGAACTTTTTCACCATTTGTTTCCACAGATAAAGTCAGTTTGATTCTTGTATATTCCATCTGGTGAGGTCTAGGTGTGTAGCCACTGCTTATGTTGGTGAAGGACAGGTATCTGCAATGAAAAAATGCCTTCAAAAATTCAATTATGTGATCTACATAATCATTTCTTCTTTGTTTCCAATGTCATATTCCAATTGTCAGTAATTATCAATGGATCTTGATTATATGTTTGATCAATTTCAGACTGGAAAAGTTGGTAAAAATCTTCAGTTTCCTCAACTTTTGCATTAATGGTCAGTGCATAAATTTGAATAATTGTTATACTGATTGGTCATTCATGTAGATGTGTGGATATTATCCATTACTGACAGCTTTGTAATTCAGGACAGATATTTAAATGTTCTCATTAACAGTGAGTGTGACACCATTCCTCTTCAAGTTGTTATTCCTGGCATAGTAAACTATATGGTTGCTGTCATGGATTGAATTGTGTCCTCCAAAAAATGTGTAGCCATGTGGCTTGGTCCTGATTCCCAGTATTTTATGACTGACCTCCACTTTGTGATTTTCCTGTGCTATATGTTAAAGGATTAGGGTGGGACTGTAAATCCCTTCATAGGATCACCCACCTGCTCCACTGAAAAGGGAATTTTTCTGGATTGTGGCTTGTCCCACCCTTAATCCTTTCATCCTACAAGAGATAAAAGGAAAGGGGAGCTAGCAGAGAATTGGGAACCTCATACCATCAACAAAGTAGCACCGGGGAAAGAGCGCACCATTCAGACCTGAGGTTCCTGTGATAAGATGCTCCGTGAACAAAGACTGATGTATTATCGGACTTTCCTCCAGAACAAACAAGGGAGAAAGCCTTCCCCTCGAGCAGCCATCCTAAATTTGGACTTGTAACCTACTGGACTGTGTAAGAATAAATCTTCCTTTGGTAAAGCCATCCACTCTGGTATTTCTGTCAGAGCAGTGTTAGCTGACTAAATCAGTTGCCCAGTTCCAAATTGCCAATACTGGTCAAAGTTCATCTCACTAATACCTAATATACTATATTTATATGTTCCATTTCATTTTGGATAACATCCAATTTTCCTGAATTCATACTTCATACACCCCACATTGTCTGTCAGTTTGTCATACTGCTTCACATGTATGTGAAAGCTGGACACATAGCAGTGTAAAAACTGCCACTTGTCCTCACAGAAAGCCATCATGAACAGCAGCCACTTGCCATGGTAAAAATTTAAAATGAGCACAGGGCACAAAATCTTACAACTGCCTGTCTAGGCTATTACAAAAAAACCCCAGCTGCAGAGCGTATAAAAAACAGTCGTGTTAAACCACATAAACTACTGCACACCTAATTCCCAAAGTTAAAGATCATTTGCACTGACTCAGTTGAAAGATCTTTCACACATTATTTTGTTCTATTTCTGCAATATTTTATTTTCTGTCCTGGTCTTCTATTTCTCAAGATTCATAGTCTAAGTAACATTTGCTAATTCCCATTGAATAGAATTTATTCTCCTATTCTGCATATATTTGGCTTTCATCAAAAATATCCGAAATGTATGCTAAAACTTTATGCCAACTTTTTTTCTTTTACTGTGTTTAGGTGAAGGTATACAATCCAAATCAATTTTGTATGCCTGCCTATCTGCAGCTTCTTCTGCTTTTCTTGCCAGGTAACAGTACACTCCTCCTTTCCATTGTGTACTTGTAGTATCCTCCCAGCAAGCTCCTGTTCCCTTCTCTCTACCCACCTCTCTCCCATCTACCAAAAGACCAATAGGATAGCATTTTATAAATGCATAGAACCACAAAGTACACACACACACTACACACAATGTGTAGTCACATTGTGTCGTCTACTCCAGTCCATTTTCATCCAAAGAGTTGACCTCAGTAGTGTTTTCTGGTTAGGCAGCAGATCCAAGGGTCATGCTCCCAGGGATTGACACTGTAACATCAACAACGGATGGCAACACTTTCTAAGGTTTGCTTTTCCCTCTAGGCCATTGTACCACTAGATGTGGTCTTTCAGTAGATTTCTTAAGCTGCAACCCTCTTTGCCTCATGTTGCCACAGGGACTCTACATTGTGTTCCCCATTGTGGCTGTCTTGGATGGTAGCCAGGCACCATCTGGTTCTTCTGGTCACATGTTGATACTGTGTCCCATTCACACGGGTCCTTCTGTCTCCTGAGCTCTTTATCCCTCGTGTCTTTGTTGTTCTTGGGCATCATCTGTTCCAGATGAGTTGGGACCATTTGATGTACCTCTGCTAGTTATGCCAACAGTATAGTCCCAGTCCCCCACCCCTACTACTCTATCCCTGCAATATTGCAATGAGATTAGAAGAGCTTTCAGTTTATAGTGAAGTCCAGGTAAGTTGATTTACTTTCTACTGTGTGTTGTCACTACTTTCGCCTAACCAAATTTCTATCAACTAATCTATGACCAACCCTCTCCCTCCCTGCCCACCTTTCTAGCCATCAAAGAGTCTTTTCTTCTGTACATAAGTCTATTTTTTTAAGTCTTTAGAGTAGGGGTCTCATAGAATATTTGTCCTTTTGCTGATGAGTGATTTCACTCACATAATGTCTTCCAGTTGAAACCAGGTTATGAGATGCTTCCTATAATCATTATTGCTCTTCATCGCCGCATAATGTACCGCTGAGTATATGTACCATAATTTGTTTATCCATTCATCTGCTGATGGGCATCTAGGTTGATTCCACCTTTTTGCTGTTGTGGACTGTGCTGCAATAAACATTCATGTGCATGTGTCTGTTCGTGTAGCAGTGTTTGTTTCTGTGGGATATATTCCAAGCAGTGGGATAACTGGATCAAATGGTATATCTATTTTTGGCTTTTGAGGGAGGAAACCAAATTGCTTTCCAAAGCGGTTGTACTGTTTTGCAATCCCACCAGCACTGTGGGAGAGTTCCAGTCTCTCCACAGCCTCTGCAGCATTTGTTATTTTGTGTTTGTTGGACTATGGCCAACCTTGTTGTGGTGAGATGGTATCTCATTGTAGTTTTGATTAGGATTTCTCTAATAGCTAATGATCATAAGCATTTCCACATGTGTCTTTTGGCTGCCTGGATATCCTCTTTGGTGAAGTGTCTGTCCATATCCTTTGTCCATCACTTAATTGGGTTATTTGCCATTTGCTTGTTGATATTTTGCAGTACCTTGTAGATTAGGGAGAGCAGATGTCGGTCTTACATGTAGTTGCCAAATATTTTTTCTCATTCTGTAGGTGGTCTTTTAACTCTTTTGATAAAGTCTTTGGATGAGCAGAAGTACTTTATTATTAGTATCCATGTTTCCATTTTCTCTTCTGTTTAAGTTTTGTGTCTCAGATTTTGTAGACTGTCTAAGCCATGTATTAGAACTTCCATTGTGGACCCTATTTTTTCTTGCTTATTTTAGGTTTGATATTTAGATCTTTCATCCATTTTGAGTTAGTTTTTGTGTAAGTTGTGAGATATGGGCCTTGTTTCATTTTTTTTGCTTGATGACTTTTTCAATCTATTTCTTTGTGATGGGCTTATTAGTTGTTCTACTTCTTGTGATAATTTTGGTAAGTGATATGAATCTAGAAATTTGTCTGTTTCCTCTAGGTTTTCAAGTCTGTTAGAGTCTTTCAGAGTATTCTGTTATGATACTTTTGATTTCAGTTAGGTCTGTTGTGACATTCCTATCTCATTCCTTATCTGGGTTATTTGTTTCCTCTCCTGTTTCTCTTTTGTAAGTTTAGCCAATGGTTTATCGATGTTGCTGATCATTTCAAAGAACTAGCTTTTGGTTTTGTTAATTTTTTCAATTGTTCTTCTATTCTCTAATTCATTTAGTTCTGCTCCAATCTTTATGATCTGTTTTCTTTTGGTGCCAGAGGGGTTCCTTTGTTGCTCTCTTTCTAGAACTTGTTCAAGCTGTAGGGTTAATTCTTTAGTCTGGGCCCTATCTTCGTTCAAGGTGTGTGCATTTATAGAGATAAACTGACCTCTGATCACTACTTTTGCTGTAGTCCACAGGTTCTGACACGATGTATTTTCATTCTGATTTGATTCCATAAATTTCTTCATTTTGTCCTTGACTTCTTCTGTATCCCATGGCTTCTAGAGCAAGGTGTTGTTTGGTTTCCATGAGTTTCAATTTCTACCTATGTTTTTTCTGCTATTTATTTCAACTTTTATGGCTTTCTAGTCCAAAAAAATGCTTTCAAATACTTCAACGGTTTGGATTTTGTTGACACTTGCTTTATGTCCTATTACATGTCTATTCCAGAAAATGTTTCATGTGCACTGGAGAAGGTGTATTTATCTGTTGATTGGTAAAAATTTCTGTATGTCAATGAGGTCTAGTTGGTTAATTGTCACAAGATCTTCTGTATCTTTACTGATCTTTTTTCTGGATGATCTGTCCATTACTGAAAGTGAAGTGTTGAAGTCTCCAACTACTATTGAGGAGTGATCTATCTCATTTTTCAATGTTGCTTTTGTTTGATGTATTTAGGTGCTCTGGTATTGGGTGCATATGTATTTAATATTGTTATTTCCTGCTTACGTATTCAATCTCTCAGCAATAGTGACCAACCTTGTCCATGATAGTGGATTTTACACTAAAGTCTATTTTATCTGTGATTAGTATTGCCACCCCTGCTGTTCTTTGTATGTGTTAGCCTGGTATATGTTTTTCCATACTTAGATTTTTAGTTTGTTTATACCTTTGATTCTAAGGTGTGTTTCTTGTAAGCAACATTTAGACACTTTGTGTCTTTTGATCCAGGGTGTCACTCTCTGTCTCTTTATTGTAGCAGTCAGTCCATTTACATTCAGTGTAATTATTGATAGGTATGTGTTTGGTGTTGTCATTCTGATGTCTTTTTTTGTGTGTGTGTTGTTGATGTTTTCTGTGTTGCTCTTAATATTCTATTTGGGGTCATTCTTCTTTATGGACTGACTTTTCATCTTTTTCAGTGTTGGTTTTGTGTTTTTTGAGACTCCTGTATTATGTTTCTTGTGTTGATATGTTGCATTGCTATTTTGCTTTGCAGCTACCACTATGATCCTCCTTACTATTCTAAGTTTAAACCAGACTTTAACTTCTGCATATCTTTTTAATTCCATCTGGAAGAGTGATAACTACTATAATATACCCCTCTTTTTATCTTGATGATGTCACAGTTTTCACATTAAGATCACCGGTTCCCTTCTTTTAATATTGTAGTATTGATTGAGGTTTGTGACTTCCCTAACTGAGTAGGATTCTGTATGCTGTGTCCTGCATTGCCTCCTTAAGTGTATGCTTGATGTTTTTGTTTTTCTATACAAAGAGCTTCTATCAGTATTTTCTATAGTTTTGGTCTGGTTTTTACTAAGACTCTAAACTTCTATTTATCTGTGAATGTCTTAAGTACACCTTCATACTTTAGAGACAATTTTTCTGGATATATAATTCTTGGTTGGAAGATTTTCTCCTTCAAGGCTTTAAATGTGTCATCCCATTGCCTTCTTGCCAACATCATTTCTGCCAAGAAATCAGATGGAAGCCTATAGGACGTCTCTCTCTACGTTAGCCTTGCTTTAAGCCTCTCTGCCTTTAAGAGAATCTGTTTATGTTTCATTTTATTAAGCTTGATTATGTCTTAGTGTCTTTCTTTTTGGGTCTAGTTTTTGTGGTGTTCGATAAGCATCTTGGATATCTATGTTCTCTTCTTTCATAATTTCAGGGAAGTTTTCTATCAGCAACTCTACAACAATACTCTCTGTATTTTCAGCTATCCCTCCCTGTTCAGGAACTCCAATTACTGGTAGATTATTCCTCTTGATAGAGTCCCACATGTTTCTTAATGCTCCTTTATTTTTCTTTCTCTGATTTCTCCTTAGAAATGCTGGTGTCAGTTGCTCTGTCCTGAAGCTCATTAACTCTGACTTCCTCTCCTCAATTATGTTTTTTTGGCCTTGGATTGAATTGTCTGATTCTGTAATTTTATTATTGATCTTCTGGATTTCACGTCATTGATGTTGCATCAGTTCAGATAGCTTATTTAATTTTTCATTTTGTTCTACTGCATTCTGTTTAATCTCTAGGAGGGCTTTATACATAATTCTTTTGTATGTAACCTCTAATAATTTCAGAAAGGGTGCTTCATCTGGGACTTTTTTTATTCTTTATTTTGGGAATTTTCCAGGGCCATGAAAGACTGCTTCTTTAAACGATTAGCTATTGATTGTTGGCTTCATGCCATCTAGAAGCATTTCAGTTTCTCTGGTGTTACCTCAGCAGGACCTGAGGGTGAATAAACTCACCTACTAGATTTGGTCATCAGCTATCACCGTGTACTCTAGAGACTGGCCCCACGTGGACTCTCTGGTGTGGCAGCTTCCATTTCCTGACTGGAGTCACTGAGGGGCCATCTGCCGGTGCTATTATGTGGATCAGTGAAAAGTAGTGCAGATGTTACCACCCTGCTCAGCAGTCAGTTTTCCAAGTGGTCTTGTTTTAAAAGGGTCTCTACTGCTGAGGAAAGAACTGCCCAACTGCTGCTGAAATAAGTCAGGTCCTCAGGTGTGGCAGGCCCCATCTTCTGGGTAACAACAAAGCACCTCATATGCTGTCCTCAGATGCTATGACATGGTTCAAAGAGGTGAGGGGCTAGGGCCTTGCTGCCATCCTCTGCCAAGCCCAACCCATAACTCCAGGTACCACCATACTAAACACATCTTTTCTGCTGGAGCTGAGACCTCAAGGTGGCTGACTCCACATCACAGCTGACCAAGATAGCATTCTGCCTGAGCTTCCCTTCCTGCTGTGAAACAGCAGAATCTATGGCACAGCTCAGAAAAGAGAGGGTGGAGGGGCAGTGGCTCCCTCAGTTGGCAGCCAGGCTGTCAACATGTGGCCATTCTGAGCAGAGTCTTTCTGCTGTGCTACATGCTGTTTACTTAAGCACTGCAATTCAGTGTGTTAGTCAGCTCATGCCCAGTCCTCACCTCCTGAATAACAAATAAGATGTCAATCCCTGCAGTCCTCCCAAATGAGGAGTAAGCATAAGCAGGATACAGCATGCCACTGCCTCATCTCTGAGAGAGGTGGTTTCCCCCTTAGCGGCACCTAGGCCAGTCTGACAATTCCATGAGAGATTCTATGGCACCCAGGGTGTCCATGCTGCTCTGTTAAATTATCATTCAAGGTCTTAGTTCTCAGAGGGAATCAAGGAGACATGTGTCTAGTCCCCCATCTTGGCCACACCCTTTTATACCAACTATTATTACAGCATATAGATCTTCCTCAACTTTTATCTCATGTTATAGCTCTTTTCTAGATTCAGTGTAGATGAAGATTCCTTTTGCACTTTGGAACTATTCCAGTTAGCTAAGTTATTTCAAGCTACCATTTCCCCAGATGTTCACTCTGATCTCTAACATGTTTCTTTTAATATAAATTTTGGCTGCATTTTCTACGCTGTTTGAGAAAAGATACAAATTTTTAAAATGAACTTATATGCAGACAACTTGGATGTTACTGTCAAGAATTAGATTTTTCCTTAGGATAAAATACACCACAAAGTTTCTAAGGAACTGCTCAACAGGAGAGAAAACACAACCCTATAGGGGCTATAGTAAATATTACTCTATGTATCACATGGATGTGAACTGATGACATTTTGGTTAACAAGCTGAGCTCTTAAGCACTGTGCTACCAGGGCTCCTCATAAATAGTTAAAATGAAAAAAAAAGAGCTACAAATACACAATTCATAATCAAACCTGACATCACTTAATTGATATTTAGTTAACTAACATCTAGGATCATTTAGGATTAAATGACAGAAAATCAAAACTACTTATACGATTTAAGCTATGGAATTTTGTTTCTCGTAAAAGAACTGAAAGTAGGCAGTACAGGACTTTTATGACATTCCAAGACATCAAGGATTCAGTTCCCAATTTCAGGTTTATTAAGAGTTTTCTGGTTTTTGAGTTTGCTTCATTGGTTTGATTTGATTTTGTTCATTATCATGCTTTATCCTCGTTCCAAAGGACATCTCACACTCTGAGATTCTTATCAGAGCTCCACTCCTCAAGCCCATGTTATAGCCAACAATAAGGAGGAAAATAACACAGGTGTACACCCAGCCCCCATTGTTTCAGATACACTTTCCAGAAGTTACATACACCATTGGTCAGATTATAGTCATGCAACCAAATCTAACTGAAATGGTGGCTATGAAATAAAGTTTCTATCCTACCTGGCCTGGGTTCTCTAGAGGAGAAAAACCAGTGAAATGTGTTTGTATGTGCCTATGTATGTATATATAAACCTACTACCATCCAGTCAATTCCTAGTCATAGTGATCCTATAGGACAGTGTACAAGTGCCCCATAGCATTTCTAAGGAGTATCTCATGGATTTTAACCGAAAACATTTTGTTTAGCAAATTTGGCTCTTAACCAATACTCCACCATCGTTATACATAAGTAGAGAGAGAGAGATTTTTTTCAAAGAAATGACTCAGTAGTACTGAAGTCAGTTAGGCCCCAAATCAATAGGTCAGGCTTCAGGTTGGAGGCTTCTGCTGGTTCACGTGGCTGCAGGAGCTGATTGACCCCCAAAATGGCTGGTCAGGCAGAAGGCTAGTGGCCCACAGTGTTGTGAGTGCTGGCAAATTCCAAGATCTTCAGGTCAGGTGACAGACCACTGACTCACTTCCCAAGAACCACAAGTCAGATGCAAGACTGAGAAGAGATGAGCTTTGCCAGAATGTCTGGAAACAGGTCACACCACCAAGGAAACATCCTTTACATGAGATCACAAAGCCAGTTTTGATAACACACAAATGTCTTAAAAATAAGTCTAGAGTCATTGATACTTCTTCCATACTAGTGCTAACAGCAAAATGTCATCAGGGTAATGGACCAGTATGATGTCTTGTGTGAGGAAAACGCAATAAAGTTCCCTGGAGACCAAATGACAACATCAGGAAAAAAAATTGTCTGAGTCAATCCCAACTCATAGTGACCTGTGGGACAAAGTAGAAGTACCCCCACAGAGTTTCCAAGAGGCCACTGGTAGACTTGAATTACTGAATTTTGACTAGCAACCAAAAGCTTTACCAGTGCACCCCCCATGGCTCGAAATTATGACATAAATCAAAAAATAAATTAAACAGAACCCAGTGCCACCAAGTTGACTCTCACTCATAGTGATTCTATAGGACAGAGTAAAACTGCCTGATAGGGTTTCCAAGGATCAGCTGGTTAATTCAAAATGCCAACCTTGTGGTTAGCAGCTGTAACTCTTAACCACCAGGTTTCCAAAGTATGACATAAGACCAGAGAATTGATAGATTCATTGGGGTATGACAAAGGAAGTATATTACTGGCCTTGCCAGCTGTAGGTAAACTTACTTGTGACTCTTCGAAGTCAAAATCAAGAGAAAAGGCATTGGCCATATCAGTAGCTGCATTCCAGGTACCAGAAGACATATTAATTTGCTTAGTCCATAAAACTTCATCTAAAACAGTAGTTTTAATTTAAATCACCACCTGGCTAAATTACAATAACCCATCGTCATTCTCCCAAATCTGTTTGCTTTTTCCACTGGCTAAGTTATATAGGGATTTTTTGAGAATCACAACTCCTACATCCTTCAAATTATTGATGGTGGCAGTAATCACTATAATCCCTGCAGGGATGCAGTCTTGCTTTTGGTTTCCTATTTCCTAAGTAGGGACAGTTCCAAGGACTTCCATTTAGCTTTTTCTGCCATAAAACACTTTATGACAATTGCCAGAGATACAGTGGGAAAATTCTGCCCATCGATGAGTATATCTACTCCAATTATGCTCTGGGAAAATGACTGAAGAATGGTTTAGGGGGACCCGATGAACCCACTGGAAGACAGACCTGACCTAAGATTTCACTGATAACTTGACCTTCATACTTTGCCACCTCTCTGACTGATGTGCCACAGTGATGTTTTTCGTTTTTTGGGTGGATCTGTGGGTCCGGTGTGATAAATCCACTCTATTATGCCAACATCCCTAAAACTTTGGGAACTTTCTTCTACAGTATAACAAGGCAGTTCTGGTAGTTCATCTTGATTTAGCGTAGGCCGCTGATTAATGCATGATTCTATAAACAAACAAAATAAACTATTTAATCCTTTCCTAACCTCTCAAGGTGAAACATTAAATAAAAAATCTGTGCTTAGCTGGTCCATGCCAATAAACTCACACTGATTCAACTGTATGTTCCTTGCACTAGTACGCCACACCATCAATAGCCCTTCCCACACATATTCCCCAGGTTTCTGTTTGTATACATAAGAAATTCAAGCAGTTCTTTTGGAATGCAGTGTATCTCCTCAGGGATCTCACTTTGTACTTCACTTTTTCAGGCTCACTGAACTTAATTCTAGTTATAGATCTAGAAGCAAAACTGGCGGGGGTGGGTCTTGGGAACATTCAGCAATGTCTTATAAGGTATGTATCTCAGACAGCTTCCTGGTAATTCCCCAGACACCATCCTAGGTGATGTCTGAAAGTCTCTTCAGACAGAGCTGGACTAATCTGGTCAGTGAGGGTTGAAGGGATTATGGTTTTACTGGGGGAGGTGTCTTACCAGAAGGGTTGACAGGAGACAGAGCACCTGCTAATCAGAGAAATACATTTTCTCCCTCCTCATTCTCCTGAAGAACTGAAGTTAGAATAACCCTATCCAGGAAGCCCTCATCACTATGGGTCCACAATGCAAGACCCTCAAGCCAACCTGCCCCCTTTCTATGGCACTGCTTTTTCTTCCACTTTCTTCTTTTCTTTCTCCTTCTCACCTAGCCCCCTGCACTACTTCCCCAGAAGCCTGCCAGTCCCTGTCATGCTGCTATGACTAGAAAACCATGGCCCCACTGCCACCCTAGGTCTACCCAGTCTCTACCTGCCAGTTTCTGCCAAATTATGAAATTTTTCCATTCTTTTTTCTTTCTCTTCTTTTCTCTTCCCCTCTCACCTAGATTTTTTTTATTTATTCTCTCTTCCTTTTCTTTCTTCCCCACCACCTAGCATGTATGCCACACCATTCCCCTTCCTATCCTTCCACATGCCACCACAGCTATAGTCATCAGGCCGACACTGCCACAAGGCTCCCCTACCCAACCCATTGGTTCTCATCAGCTGCCATTGTTTTCTTTTCTCTGTTTCTTGATTTCCTTTCTCTCGCCCATCTGTCTCCCACTGCATTCCACTTCTTCACTTCTTGCCAGTTCCCACCCTGCCTCTGTGGCTAGAGAGCTACTAGAGTGCTGGCCCACTGCTGCACTGGGTCTGCCCTCACTCTTGTCATGATTTTTTTCTCTCTCTCTCTTTTTTTAATCCTCCCTCCAACCTAGCCCCATATATCATCTCCCCTGCCTTCCCACTGAGCCCTGGGGTCCCTATCACCACCATTTTCTATCTCCCAGTCTTCTGCCTATCTTTTTTTACTTTTTTCTTTTTAACTGTTTTTTTTCTTTCTCCCTCCTACCTAGCTCCATATGCCACCTTCCCCTAAAAGCAGACACCCACATACACTAGAAGAAAGGTAATGATAAAGATTAAGATGAAATGATGAAGAACAGAACAAAACAGTAAAATAGAAAGAATCACCAAGACCAAAACTTGCTTCTTTGTAAAGCTCAACAAAATCAACAAAAAAAAAGTGGCTGAACTGACAAAAACAGGAAAGAAAGCAAATAACCTGAATACAAAATGAGATGGAAGACATTACAAGAGGCCCAACTGAAATTTAAATAGGATATCATCCTGCTGACCTCTGGCTGGAGGAAGGAGAGTGGGTGGAAAGGAGGGGAAAGGAGGCTGCTGGGAGGATGAGACATGTATGGAGCAGAGAGGAATAGGGTGTTGTCACAGGACAGGGAGAGCAGTGGAAGCTGCATAGAGGTGGACATGTAAATTTATACAGGAATGTACATTTTTACTCAGTCATATTAAATAAAAAAATAGATAAAAATAGAAATAAAAAATCATAAAAGAGTACTACAAAAAATGTACTTCAACAAAACTTGATAACATAGAGAAAATGGACAGTTTGCTAGAAAACACTACCTATCAAAACTAATACAAACTGAGAGACAAAAAATTGAGCAGACCCATAACAAGAGACTGAAGAAGTGATTTAAAAAAAAAAAGAAGAAGAAGAAGAAAGGAAACTTCCAACCACAACAACAAAAAAGTCCTGGCCCAGATAGCTGTACTGGAGAATATTACCATACATTCAAAGAAGAACTCATGCCAGTACTACTAAAGTTATTTTAGAGCATAGAAAAGGAAGCAAATACCTAAATTCATTCTATGAAGACAGCATATGCCTGACACCAAAGACAAGAAAAGACATGGACCAAAAAAAAAAAACTACAAAACAATATCACTCATGAACATATCACGTGTGCAAGATGGGTCAACATTAGATAATCCATACATGCAATCCACCACATACATATAACAAAACAATCATATGATCACCTCAATCAAAGCAAATATGGCATTAGATAAAATCCAACACCAATTGCTAATAAAAAATTTCAATGACATAGGAATACAAGGGAAATTCCTCAATGTAGTGAAAGACATCTAAACAAAACAATGCCAGTGGGTCTGTCAGTTTGTCATCCTGTTGGGGCTTGCATGTTGCTGTGATGCTGGAAGCTATACCACTGTTATTCAGATACCAGCAGGGTCACCCATGGTGGACAGATGTCAGCTGAGCTTCCAGAAAAGCAGACTGGAAAAAAGATCCAGCAATCTACTTCTGAAAAGAATCAGCCAGCAAAAACCTTACGAATAACAGTAGAATATTGTTTCGTGTAATGCCACAAGATAAGCTCCCCAAGATGGAAGGCACTCAAAGGCAACTGGTGAAGGGACACCTCCTCAAAGTAGAGTCAACCTTAATGACATGAATAGAGTCAACCTTTCAGAAATATCATTTGCTGATGTGGCACAACTCAAAATGAGGAGAAACAGCTGCAAATAGCCGTTAATCAGAATGTGGTATATATAAAGTATGAATCTAGGAAAACTGGAATTCATCAAAAAATGAAACACATAAACATTGATATCCATAAACATCGGCATCAGTGAGTCGAAATGGACTGGCATTGGCTATTTTGAATCGGAAACTCATTTGGTATACCATGCTGGAAAAGTCAATTTGAGGAAGAATGGTGTTGTATTTATCATCAAAAAGAACATTACAAGATCTATCCAAAAGTACAATGCTCTCAGTGATAGGATATGCACGTGCCTACAAGGAAGACCAGTTGATACAACTATTACTCATATTTACCCAGCCACCGCTAAGGCCAAAGATGAAGAAGTTAAAGTGGTTTTTTGCCAGTTTCTGCAGTCTGAAACTACTCAAACATTCAATCGGGATACATTGATAATTACCAGTGGTCAAAATGTAAAAGTTGGAAACAAAGAAAAATTATCAGTAGATGGAAAATATGCCCTTAGTGATGGAAATGATGTCAGAGATCATGTGATAGAATTTTGCATGACCTGTGACTTCTTCATTGTAAATAACTTTTTCACCAACACAAAAGGAGACTATACACATGGACCTCACCAGATGGAAGACACAGGAATCATGTCAACTATGTCTTGAAAGAGAGGGTAGAAAAACTCAATTATCATCAGTCAAAACCAGGTCAGGTGACAATTACACACCGACCATTGTCACTGCCTAACTGTCCGCCAGCGGAAAGAAGACAAGACACGAGCCACTTTGCAAGTTGCTAGCTTTATTCTTCTCTTACAGTTCTTCTACTCCTACTCCTACTCCTACTGCTGCTGCCGGCTGCTGCTGCTACTCGCCGGCTTCCTGGCACTCGCTCACTTTTATACCCCAGGTCCCTCCAATCCTCTAATGCCACGCACTCTCGAGATGGAGATTCACAATAGGCTAGCTGGAAATCACTGCCCAGAGGCATGCGCACGAAAGCCCTAGGTCTGGTAAACAAGGGTGTGGTCGGAGTTCTGGCCCTGGGCGCCCGCGCCATCTTGGGCCATCGCATCCCGCTTACCACAGACCATCAACTGCTCATATGCAAGTTCAAATAAAAACTGAATAAAACTAAAACAAGTCCATGAGACCCAAAATATGAACTTGAGTGTATCTCACCTAAGTTTAGAGACCAACTCAAGTGTAAATTTGATGCACTGAACACTAATGAACAAAGACCAGAAGAACTGTAGAATGTCATCAAGAACATCGTCCATGAAGAAAGCAAGAGGTTATTAAAAAGGAAAAAAAAGAGAAAATTGGATATCACAAGTGACTCTGAAACTTGCTTTTAAGTGTCTAGTAACTAAAGCAAAAGGAAGAAATAAAAAAAAACTGAGCAGATTTCAAAAAGCAGCTTGAGAAGAGAAAGTAAAGGACTATAATGACATGTGCAAAGAAACTGAGACAGAAAACCAAAGGAGAACATGCTCTCCATTTCTCAAACTGACAGAAGTGAAGAAAAATTTCCAACTACAAGTTGCAATAGTGAAGGATTCTACAAGGACAATATTATGTGACTCAGGAATCATCAAAAGAAGATGGATGAAATACAGAGTCCTTATACCAAAAAGAAGATTCAATCATTTCGAGAAGTAGCATATGATCAGGGACCAATAGTACTCAAAGAAAAGTCAAAGTTGCTTTGAAGGCACTGGAGAAAAACAAGACTCCAGGAATTGATGTAATATCAAAATGTTTCAACTAACAGATGCAATGCTGGAAGTGCTCACTTATCTATGCCAAGAAATTTGGATGCCAGGTACCTGACCAACCAACTGGAAAATATCCATATTTATTATTATTCCCAAGAAAGGTGACTGAACTGAATGTGGAAATTATCAAACAATATCTTTAATGTCACCCATAAATAAAATTTGCTAAAGAACATTCAAAAATGGCTTCAACAGTATATTGACAGGAAACTTCAGAAATTCAGGCTGGATTCAGAAGAAGTTGTAGAACCGGGAATATCGTTCCTCATATCAGGCAGATCTTCACTGAAAGCAGAGAACACCAGTGTTTTATTGTGTTTTCCTGGTGTTTTATTGACTATGCAAAAGCATTCAACTGTGAACATCACAGCAAATTAAAGGTGATATTGTGGAGAACAGAAATTACAGAACACTTAAGTATGCTCATGAAGAGTCTGTACATGGATCAGTTAGGCAGCCATTCAGACAGAACAAGGGGACACTGCATGGTTTAAAGTCAGGAAAGGTAAGCGTGAGGATTGTATCTTTTCATCATACTTAATCTGTATTCCAAGAAAATAATCCAGGAGGCTGGATTATATGAAGAAGAATGTGGCATTAGGATTGGAGGAAGGGTCGCTAACAACCTGCATTATGCAGATAACACAACCTTGCTTGCTGAATGTAAAAAGGACTTGAAGCACTTACTGATGAAAATCAAAGATCACAGCCTTCAGTATGGATTACACCTGAACAACAAATATCCTTACAACTAGACCAATAAGAAACATCATGATAACTGCAGAAAGCACTGAGGCTGTCAAGGATTTCATTTTGTTTCAATCCACAATCAACATCCGTGGAAGCAGCAGTCAAGAAATCAAAAGACACATTGTTTCATGAACCTCTACTGCAAAAGACCTCTCTGCAGTGCTGAAAATCGAAGACATCACCTTGAAGACTACGGTGCACCTGACTGAAGCCAGGGTATTTTCACTTGGGTCATATGAATGTGAAAGCTGGACAATGAATAAGGCAATGAAAAGAAGAGTGAACAACTTTAAACTGTGGTATCAGAGAAGAATATTAATATACCACGGACTGCCAAAAAGACAAACATAACTTTCTTGGAAGAAGTATAAGCAGAGTGCCCCTTAGAAGCAAGGGTGGAGAGGCTTCATCTTACATACTTTGGACATGTTCTCAGGAAGGATCAATCACTGGAGAAGGTCATCAAGCTAGATAAAGTAGAGGGTCATAAAAAAGGGGGAAAACTCTCAAAAGACAGACTGACACAGTTGCTATGACAACATGCTCAAGTATAACAATTGTGGACGTGGCTCAGGACCAGGCAGTGTCTTATTCTATTGCACATAAGGTCATTGTGAGTTGAAACCAACTCGAGAGCACCTAATAACAAGAAAACTATAAATAAATAATTGCTTTTATGTAGGCTTAGTTTTTAGTTACACTAATCAAAATGTTCAAAACACCTGGATGTAGAAAAACAAAAGGCATTTCTCAAGTTGAAAGAACTGAAAAAAAAAAATTGAAATTGATTCACAGTATCAAAAGATTTGCAGTTTCAAAGAATTCTACAGGAAAAATATTAAACCATACAGTAAGCATCAAATGAAAATGGACAGAATACACAGTCTCTATACAAAAAAAAAAACTAATCAATGTTCAGTTTCATTTCAAGAGGTAATATGTGATCAAAAACCAATGGTCCTGACAAAAGAGCCCCAACATACACTGAAAACTCTAGCAAAAAATAAGGATCGAGGAATTAATGGAATACCAGTCCAGATGTTTCAACAAACAGATGCAGCACTGGAAGCACCTACTCATCAATACTGAGAAATTTGAAGGACAGGTGGCTGACCAAGCAACTGAAAGAGGTCCACATTTGTACCCATTCCAAACAAAGATGATCCAAAAGAATGCAGAAATCACTGAACAATATCATTAATATTACAAGTAAGTAAAATTTGGCTGAAGATCATTCAAAAGTGGCTGTGGCAGTACATCAACAGGGACTCTGAGAAATTCAAGTCGCATTCACAAAAGGACATGGAACAGCAGATATCACTGTTGACATCAGCTAGATTATAGGTGAAACCAGAAAATACCAGAAAGATGCTTAACTTATGTTTTATTCACTACGAAAGGATCACATATTCACTATGCAAAGGATAATACATAAAGGATAACAAGTTATGTAACATTTCTAAGAATGGGAATTCCCAGACAGTCAGCTATTTGCATGAGGAACCTGTGCTTACACCAAGAGGCAGTTGTTTGAACAGAACAAGGGGATGCTGTGTGGTTTAAAATCAACTTGTGCGTCAGGGTTGTGTCTGTCACCATATGTATTAAATCAGTATACTTGGTATCATGGATTGAATTGAATCCCCTCAAAAACATGTGTAGGCTTTTCACTAGGTCCCCATTCCAAGTATTCTGTGATGGTCTTTTATGTTGTAGATTCTGCCTCTGTGATGTTAATGAGGAAGGTTGGGCAATGGTTGTGTTGATGTGTGTAATGATGATCTGTAAGACTGTTTTGTGCCTTGAGGGGATATAAAGGGTATATCCTTTTGGGATATAAAGGAAAAGGTAGCAAGCAGACAGCTGAGGACCTCATACCACCAAGAAGCAGGGCTGGAAGCAGAATATGTCCTTTGAAAAGGGCCTAGGGTCCCTGCACCTTGAAAGCTCCCAGTCCATGGGAAGTTTGACTACAAGGATCTTCTCCTAGAGAAGAAAGTCCTTCAACAGAGAAAAAGTTGCCCTGGAGCTGACACCCTAAATTTAGACTTTTAGCCTACTAGATTGTGACAGAATAAAGTTTCTCCTTTTAAAGCCATCCAGCTGTGGTACCTATGTCATAGCATCACTAGATACCTAAAACATTTAGCAAATAATTCAAAAAGTTGGACTATATGAAGAAGAATATGGCATCAGGATTAGAGGAAGACTCATAAATAACCTGGGTTACACAAATGGTACAACCTTAGTTGCTGAAAATGAGGAACACATGAAGCATGTGCTGATGCAGATCAAAGACTACAGCCTTCAGTATAAGTTGAACTTCAGTATAAAGAAAATAAAAATGCTGACAACTGGAGTGATAAGCAACATAATGATAAATGGAGAAAAGGTTTAGTTTGCAAAAGCCAAAAAGAAGAAGAAGAACCAAACCTACTGCCGTTGGGTTGATTCTGATTCATAGCAACCCTATAGGACAGGGTAGAACTGCTCCATAGAGTTTTCAAGGAGCATTTGGCAGATTTGAACTGCCAACCTTTTGGTTAGCAGACTTCGCACTGAACCACTATAGCAGTAGGGTTTTCTTGGGCTGTAAAGGACTTCATCGTCCTTTAGATTCACAATCAAGCCCTTGAACAAGTCTACTGCAAATGATCACTTTATAGTGTTAAAAAGCACAGATTTCGTTTTAAAGAAAGGAGTGTGCCTGACCCAAGCCATGGTGTTCTCAATTGCCTCATATGCAGATAAAAGCTGGACAACAAATAAAGAAGAACTGAAACCTGTGAATCACGGTGTTGGCAAAAATATTGAATATATCTTAGACTACCAGAAGAAGGAACAAATCTGTCTTGGAAGAAGTGTAGCCAGAGGCTCATTAGAAGCAAGGATGGCAAGACTTCAGCTCATATCCTTTGAATATATTGTAAGGAGGAACAAGTTCCCAGAGCAGGACATCGTATTTGTTAAAATAGAGGGCCAGCAAAATAGACAAAGATCTTTAACAAGATGGATGCCACAGTGGCTTCAACAATGTGTCCCAACACAGCAATACATTCTGAGGATGCCACAGGACTAGGTAGTGGGTTTTTTGTTGTTGTACATAGGGTAACTGTGAGTTGGAACTGACTTAGTACTCTCTAACAACACAACCAACGTAGACTTGCTGAAAACATTTCAGAAAACTAACGTTGAAAATCATGTTTAACACATCTAGTTATGTTGTTTGTTCTTTAAATCAATCTAACTTTTTTTTAAAATTTCTTCCTTTATGACCACTTTCATACGAAATACCTTAGCACAGGATCTCTTGAGGAACACGACCTGTGAGTAGTAGGGGGAAGATTTATTTCAAAGAAATAGCTTGCACAGTCATAAAGGCTGGAAAGTCCCAAATCTTTGAGTTCCACATCAGGCTGGAGGTAGCTCCTGGCTTACTAATTGCAATGCTGAGAAACCCAAAATCAGCAGGTCAGGAAGAAGGCTGCTGGCTCAGAGGGTTGCAGGAGTTGTTTAATTCCAAGATCTTCAGGGTAGACTGCAGGCTCATGTCCGAGAACTTGAGGTGAGAGGATGACAAATCAGATGCAGGACTGAGGAAGGCTGAACATTTGCCAGAACATCTATATCTATTGGATATGGGGAACAACGCCAAGGGAACTCCTATTACATTAGTCACAAAATGGAGATAGTTACATAATACCAAGAATCATAGCTTAGCCAAGTTGATACATAACACTATCCATCACAAGAGAATTGATTTGTTTTACAGGAAGTCAAAAATAGATTCCAAAAGACAATCAATTCTTAAACAATCAATTCTAAGAGTTTGCCATATAACCCCACGTCATCTATCCATTTCTGTGATATGATTTGCACTGGTTAAATCTGCTGCAAAACATCTCTCAAAAGTCTTAAAAAGCAAAAAAGTCAATTTAGCTTGTAACCAGTTTTACTGGGATGGTAACTTGGAAATAAGCTTATTCAAAACTCAAAGGTCCATTAGTGCTTTTCTAAGGACTCTTTTGGGTCATACTTATTTTACAAATCTTCCTATCTGAAACAACACCTGGCAATCTCTCTGATGTAGGATTGGTTGTACATTGGGTATAAAGCGATGAAATAGTAGTTAAGTCAACTAGTGTCTCTGCACCAAGACAAAGTCAAAACTACTCAAGAAGACTCTGTATGCTCTCTATGAGAGTTATCACCTACTGGAAGCAGATCTGAGATTCAAGAAACATTAGCTTCCCAAAAGTCATAAGAAATTTATAGTTACCAATTCCACCCAAAGCTCAAATGATTACTAAAGTTATTGTTCTGTGTTTAACATTGCACATAAGAAATGTGATATACAATCTAAAAGTCCTTGCTCCTTAATAATAATTAAAATTGTTATTGTTGTTGTTAAATGGTGTTAAGTCAGATCCAACTCATAGTGACCCTGTACACAATATAACACCACTCAATCCTGTGCTGTCCTTACCACCATTGCTATGCTTGCCAACATTGTGGCAGCCACAGTGCCAGTCCATCTCCTTGAGGTTCTTCCTCTTTTTCACTGATCCTCTGCTTTAGCAAGCATGTTGTCCTTCACCAGGAACTGATAACACATCCAAAATATGTGAGACAAAATCTTACCATTCTCACTTCCAAGGGGCACTCTGGCTGTACATCTTCTAAGACAGACTTGTTGTTTTTATAGCAGTTTGTGACATAGTTGTTACTCTTCAACAACACTGTAATTCAAAGAAATCAATTCTTCTTTGGTCTTCTTTACTCATTGTCCAGCTTTCACATGAATATGAGGTGACTTAAAACACTGTGACTTGCATCAGAAACACCTTAGTCCTCAAAAGGACATCTTAGTTTCTCAATACTTTAAAAAACTCTTTTGAAGACAAGTAACCCAATTAAACAATGGGCCAAGAATAAGGACAGACAGTTCTCCAGAGAAGACATCCAGGCAGCTCACAATCATTAGCCATTAGAGAAATCCAAATCAGAATGACAATGAGACACCATCTCACCCCAACAAAGTTGGCACTAATCCAAAAAACACAAAATACCAAATGGTGGACAGGCTGTGGAGAGATCAGAACTCTCCTATACTTCCAGTGGGAATATAAAATGGTAAAATCTCTTTGGAAGGCAAATTGACTTGGAATATATCCTAGAGAAATAACAGCTGTCACACAAACAAATATATGCCTACCAATGTATTGCAGCACTGTCCACAATAGCAAAAAGATGGAATCAACCATGGTGCCCATCAACACGTGAATGGATAAACAAACTATGATGTATTTACACAACCAAACACTATGCAATGATATAGAACAATGATGATTTTAGGAAACATTTCATAACCTGGAATCACCTGGAGGACATTTTGCTGAGCAAAATCAGTCAGCTGCAAATACAAATATTGTATGAGACCACTATTATAAGGACTTAAGAAAAGGCTTATGCACTGAATAAAATATTCTTTGAGGGCTACAAGAGTGGGAAGGAGGGAGAAGGTTATTCACAGATTAGGGAGTCAGTAGGAATTCAGTTAGGTGAAGGGAGTGACAGCACACAGTAGAAGGCAGGTCAGCATATATGGACTACCTCATAGGCTACTTTTCTAAACACAACTCAGCATTTTGAAGGACAGTGTCTTCGGCTTAGTTTTCTAGGGAAGCAAAACCAGTAACATGTATAAAATGTACAAGGAAAGATTTATATAAAGGAAATAGCTTACACAACTGTAGAAGCTGAACTGTCCCAAGTCCTGGCACAAACCTCAAAAGTCCATGGGAGCTGATGAACCCAAAGTCAGCAGGTCAGAGATTAGAGTTCTAGATCACAGCCTGTGTAAGTTGGTGGATCGGAAGCTGGAGGGCAAGACTGCAAGGCGTCTGCTCACTTATGGAGCTGCAAGGGCTTACAAACCCAGGATCAGCAGGTCAGGGAACTGAAGTCTCACCAGCTGGCTGTAAGGGGTGATGAATCTCACAGTTGCTAGGTCAAGCCCCAGGAGCCAGATGCAAAAAGAGAAGAGAGCAGGAGCTGCTGGCGATGCAAGCAGACAGAAAGTAAGTGGTGGAAGGCAGGGAGATGAGAGCTGAGGAATGGGAAGCCACCACAGGACCCACCCCTGCCACTTGGTACAGCTGCCAAACATGATGAATCATTATGCAACCAAGTTGACAGTCTCAGCCACCACAATCCACCCTTTGTCAACTTGGCATGTGTACACATTTCCCTTTACCATCCACAGTCTCTGAAAGAATACAATTACAAAGCATACTTATGTCTAACATGATATAACTAACACATGTACAAATGAAAATGCATTAGCCCCATTTACATCTTATAAGTAAATAAAAATATCTAATACACACATACACAGCAGAAATACTCATAATAATTACAGTACTTATTTCTGCTACTGGTCATGTGGCCATAACTGGTATTTAGAACTACTTTCTTCTATAACCCATTCTGCATTCCCTTTGCCCTCAACAAGCACCTGAGCTGATCGTGGCTTCTTGCCTGGTGAGATGACCCAAGCCTTCATTCCTGAAGGGTATGGGCTATCAGCAGTCATTTTAGAATTTGGTTGCTGTAGTTTTCCATTGACTTTAATCACAGTATATCGTAGTACTAAGAGGCATCCTAAAGGATCTCTTGCATTCCAGACGTACTTTTTTTTACTTCTGTCATGTAACATCAATCTAGTTTCATCTTGTAGTCAGGATCAATCATGCCAGCCAATATGGTTACTCACTTCTTTGTTGACTCAGAAGCACAAGGAGCTCAAAATGGCCTGGTGGCAATTTTAGCTTCCAATTCAATGGAGTTGTTGATGTATCTTCAGGTGGCAACACTCCTCCCTTTGGAACTAAAACATTTAGAACTGCAGAGCATAAGATCCTGGAGACAGGAAGCAAAAATCTTGCAAGTAGGTCACTAGGGGTAATAATTAGTGGTGCTGCTCCTATTTCTACCCGTTGATTCCCAGACCCATAAATCCTTGCTATGGGAGAAACAGAAACATACACTGGCTGCTGGTTTAGAGTATATACAGTCTCCTGGAGGACATTTCCCCAATCCTGCAAGGTATTACCACCTAGCTAGCGGCACGTTGTATCTCTCGGTGGCCATTCCATCGTTCTATCAAGCCAGCTGCTTCAGGATGCTGGGGAACAGGGTAGGACCAGTAAGTTCCATGAGCATGTTCACACTGCCATACTTCATTTGCTGGGAAGTGAGTCCCTCGATCAGAGGCAGTGCTGTATGGGACACCATGATGGTAGATAAGGAATTCTGTAAGGCCATGGATGGTAGTTTTTGCAGCAAAAATTACCGGTGTGCCAGGAAAGCAAATCTATAAATAGCAGGTATACATATTAGCCCTTGGAGACCTTATAAAGCTCCCATGTACATTTTCTGCCTCTCAGGTTTGTTGGGAAGCTGTTTTCCCACCGACAGTACGTGTGGCCATCAGGCAGGGACCTGTGTAACTGCCTAAAACAGAAGAAATGGGCATGTGCCACAAATCACTGTTTTTACTGAGTTTTGTATGAGCCAGTACAGCTTGATTTCGCAGATGTAGAGAAATTTTTGGTTTTAGGACTTAGAACTGATTTAAGACTTTTCTCATATGAGATGGACATGGTTTTGCTATGACTCTTGCTATGATGGAATAAATGTGTTACATGTTTTAAAGATGTTATTCTGGGGGGCACCAAATTGTGGAATGGCATGGATTGAACTGTGTCCCCACAAAAATGTGTGTAACCATTTGTCTGGGTCATGATCCTCAATTATTTTATGATTGTCCTCCATTTTGTGATTTTCTTATGCTGTATGTTTAAAAGGATTAGGGTGAGACTGTAAATCCCTTCTTCAGGTCACTTCTCTGCTCCAATGGAAAGGGAGTTTTCCTGGAGTGTGGCTTGCACCACCATTTATCCTTATATCTTCGAAGAGATAAAAGGAAAGGGAACCAAGCGAAAACCAGTGAACCTCACACCATCAGGAGAGCTACACTGGGAGTACAGCGTATCCTTCAGACCTGAGGTACTTGTACTCCCCGACTAAAGACTGATGCAAGACAAGGTCTTTCCTCCAGAGCCAACAGAGGGAAAACCTCTCCCTGGAACAGACACCCTGAATTCAGACTTGAAGCATACCAGATTGTGTAAGAATAAACTTTGCTTTGTTAAAGCCATTCATTTTGTGGTATTTATGTCAGAGCAGTACTAGATGACTAAAACAGACACAGGAACAGGGGTCTGGGAACTATGATTTCAGTGGACTTCCAGGTCAATTGGCATAACTAGTCTTTTCTAAGATACTGTTCTACATCCTGTATTAATTAGTGGCCTCTGGAGTCTTAAAAGCCAGCAAGCTGCCATCTGAGGAACATCAGTTGGTTCCAACCCACCTGGAGCAAATGAAAACCGAGAACATCAAAGACATAAGGAAAATAAGAGCCCAGGAAACAGAAGGGACCACATGATTGGTAGACTAGATCGCCACGAGACCAGCAGAAGTAGATGGTACCCAAACACCACCAAAGACTGCCCTCACAGTGAATGCAATGTAGACCGTGAGAAAAAGGGGAGTACAGATTTAGAATTTATTAAAAGACCAAACCTCATGGTCCAACAACCTGTTGGGTCCCCTGGGAACATGGCCCCTAGATTCGTCACCAGCCCAGAGCTAAAACCAGCACCAAAGCTAGCACTTCAGACAAATAATGGACTGGACCTGGTGACAAGGAGTGATACAAATGGTGTATGCATTTTATGGTTTAATATGTATATGAGGCTGCCCAATTGTTGTCTGTTTGTTTGTTTGTTTTCCAAAGTAGAGAAAAGAAGGTAACAAGTGTTGGTTGAGTGGATACTAGAAGTAAAGAGTGTAAAGAAAGTATGTGCTGCCACAAGACATGGAGAGCAGATAGAGTTGCACAGAGGCAGGTGCTTGGGGTTTTATGTGGCAAATTGACTTGGTTTTAAATTTTCACTTAATCACAACAAAAAGAGATCACTTTTCACACGGAGAAAAAGATTTTTTGCAGAACACTTAAAATTAGTTTCATATTAATAATATTTATGGGAAACTCAAGGTCTATCCATCTCTACAGAGACCAAAAAAAATCTACCATTGAGCTTTCTAGAACATCACAGACAAGCACATTGGAACCATGTTCTTTTGTCTCCTGTGGGGCCACTTTTCCTCATTTTTACTATAGACTAATATAGAGACTTAATAACAAACATGCATATGAATCTTGCAAAGTTCATTGAAAGAATTCTCCTAGAATCACTGTTCACTACACCAAACAGTTGACAGAGTGATGGGAGAATTTTCCCTACAGCCCCAGGACTAGGAACTGCTATATTCCTGACAACTTATTTATCTGTGTCTTCTGAACATTGAATATGCAATTTATCCTGTCCTTATAATGCTATATACAACCAAAACCAAATGCACTTCCATAGAATTTATTCTGGCTCATAGCAGCCGTAGACAACAGAGTAGTACTGTACCACCTTAGACAAGAGACTAGAACTGCCTTGTAGGCTTTCCAAGGAGCACTTGTGGCTTCAAACTGCTGACCTCTTGGTCAGCAGCCATATTAGTTAATCACTGTCCTACCACGGTTTCTTAAAACTGGGTGTCTCACATGAAGTCAGCTATCGCTGCACCTTTTTTTATTATTTCATTTATCTCATTTCACTAGCCATTCATCTCATTTCATTATAGTTATTCTCAGTGTAAAAACCTGTGAAAGCAGGAAATTACATAAGGCAAAAACCTATCAGAGAAGGAAAACTCAAATATTGTCCACTAAAACAAGTGATAGAATAGTGCAAAGACTATGTTCCCTGTCAAAGGCAAATAGCTTGCTAGACTCTGAAAAACAAGACAGTCCTGTTGAGTTTTGGCTCTCACAGATTTCATTGTGTTATATTTTTAACATTACGTGTGTCGTTTGTAAGTAGCTTCAAACTAGTCTTTAACAAGTTATTATGAATTTAAGCACAAGTTTGTAAATTTCTTGATGATTTGGGGGCCTTAAGACCTCAAATTTTTGAGTAATAGAAGATGCTGAACCTTCATTTTAATCTCTACTGTCAGTGGTAAAGTAAAGAAATGTATTTCCATCTAAGTTGCCATGGAGTTAGCTCCAACTCATAGTGACTTTATGCATACCAAATTCAAATGTTGCCTGGTCCTGTGACACCTTCTTCTTACACTATATCAGACAATGTTGTTATGACCCATAAGATTTTCACTGGCTGATTGTCAGAAGTTTATTGCCAGGACTTTCTTTCTAGTTTTTCATAATCTGGAGGCCCCGTGAAAACTGTCCACTATGGGTGACCCTGTTGGTATTTGAAATAAAAGTCGTATAGCTTCCAGAATCGTAATATGTAAGTCAGAGTAGTATAACAAATTGAGATAGGTGGTGAATCCCAATATAGGCTTTAGTGATGATTACTGTATCCTGACATTTTTAACCAGAAAGTTCTGTTCTTAGGAATATAAATATTTTATGCAGAGTTACACTATGTTGCTATTTTTTTCCTGAAAATGTGCAACCCATGGTGCAATATGTTACTCCAATTCAGCCTTTTTATTCTACAGAGTGTAAGTAAATATTTTCCAACTCTGTTTAGTTTTCCTTTGTTGTGTTTTCTCTTTGGAATCCTAGGTGTGGCTTGTTAATAGTTCTCCCTTTGTGGCTTGTTGTGTATCATATGGTGTGAGCAGGCTTCCCCTGTTAACTCTCTGGTATGTTTATTTGTCCACTATTATCTCCATTTCCTTCCCTTGCTCACATTCAAGTATGTTAAAAAAAAAAAAAATCCATTGCTGTTGAGTTACTTCTGGCCCACAATGACCCAACCAGACAGAGTAGAACTGCTCCCACAGAGTTTGCGAAGAGTGCCTGGTAGATTTGTACTGCTGACTCTTTGGTTAGCAGCCGTAGCACAAACCCACTGCATCACTAGGGAGTATGTTAATATGTATTACAGTGTCTACTTGATCTTATAAAACATAGTGTTTATTTATGAGTGCAACTTTTCAACAAAAGTAGCATACTAGATGCTTAATTTATTAAGGTAATCTATTTCATTCGACATTTTAAAGACTTTCCATTGCATTGTGTGCATCTAGCTTGTTGTTTCTTTTCCACTTTACTTACATGTTCCCATGGGGGTGAACATCTAGTATGCTCCTAATCACCTCACTATCATAAAAAAAAAAAGGCTGTGATAAATTTATTTATATATGTTAACTATGTTAACATTTTATATATATTCAGAAGAGGGATTGTCCATTCAACATGCATATAATCAGATGAGATACTGCCAGAAGCCTCTCCAGAATACCTTTACCAGGCTACAACCATCCCATTAGGATCTGGTCTTCTCACAGATCTCTCATGCCTACCAACATGGGGCCTCACCATCTTTCCTATTTTGCTAACCTGGTGGTGTAATATAGCATCCACCAGACTGAGTCAAACATGACTAGACGGTGTTCAGCTACCACACCATCACAATAGTAGGTCCCAGGGTGGGAGGAAAATGTAGAATAAAATTCTAATTCTCAAAAAAAGAAAAAAAAGATCAGACTTACTGGACTGACAGAGACTGGAGAAAGTCTGAGAGTATGGCCCCCGTGCATCCTTTTAATTCAGTACTGCAGGTTCATCCTTCAGCCAAAGATTGGACAGGCCCATAACACAAAACAAGACTAAAGGACGTATCAGCCTAGGGCCAAGGACAAGAAGTCTGCAAGAGGGAACATGAAAACTGGTAACAGGGAACCCAAGGTCTGAAAGGGAGAGTGTTGATACATCGTGGTAACCAATGTCATAAAATATATGTGTACTGATTGCTTAATGAGAAGCTAGTTTTTTCAGAAAACCTTCATCAAAAGTACAATTTAAAAAAGAAGAAGAAGAAGAAGAAATCAAACAACATATTGTATTGGGCAAATCTGCAGCAAAAGACCTCTTTAACGTGTTAAAAAGCAAAGATGTCATTTTAAGGACAAGTGCACACCTGATTCAAGTCATTATGTTTGCAGTTGCCTCATATGCACACGAAAACTGGACCATGAATAATAGAGGTTGAACAATAATTGATGCTTCTTAATTATGGTGTTGACAAAGAAAGTTAAATATACCACGTACAGCCAAAACAGCAATAAGTCTGTCTTGGAAGAAGTACAGCCAGAATGTTCCTTAGAATCAACAATGGTGACACTTTGTTTCATGCTTTGAACATGTTATCAGGAAGGATCAGTCCCTGGAGAAGGACATCATTTTGGTAGAGAGTCATCAAAGATGAGGAAAAACTTCCATGAGATGGATTCACACAGGATTTGCAACAGTGGACTCAGCATAACAATAATTATGAGGATGGCACAGGACCAGGTAGTGTTTTGTTCTCTTCTACATAAAGTCGTTATGAGTTAGAACTAACTTGACTGCACCCAATGACAATGTTCTTAGCATATGCTCTGTTGAAGGGAAGTCCTTAATTTTATAAAGTCTAATTTAAGAATGTTTTAATTTAGAGTTTGTAATTTGAGGATTTGGTTTAAGTATTATTCATCGGTGAGTCACAAAAGACATTCTGCTAACTGTATACTTCTAACAGTGTAGTATGCCTTTTGTATTTAGGACTTTGTTCCATTGGGTTCAGTCTTTGCTCCTCCCTTTCAAAATTATTTAGATATTTGTAGTTCTTTATTCCCCCACATAATATAAAAGTAAGTTTATTGAATATCTCGCAAACTTCAGCTGGAGTTTTAAATATGGGTTTACTGAAGTTATGGGAAAAATTTAAGACATAATTTTTATAATAGTAAATCATTCTAAATAACAACTCAAATTTTCATACACACTTTTATGATATTTAACAGTATTTAGGCTTTCTCCAGTATTATATTTATATTTATTTCATTCATATTTCTTCCAAACCACTGACGTTTCATAAAAGAAAGTGGTGGTGTCTAGTGGATCCTCCTCCAGGGACCCTGCAAAAATTCTTTTATGACTTGGACTTCAGTCTCAGTTTGATCAACTAGATAAATGCAATATTATTAGAGAGTTTGGAGAAGCTACCATCCATGGATTTGCCATTTGTAAATTTACTTTTCATCATTAACAAACAGAAACCAGGGATGTTGGTTTCTATATTTTCCATCTGTGTTTTCACCCTATATCTCCTTTTGCCTTTCTTTAAGGTAGCCTGTTGTTTTTTTTTTTTTTTCTTTCTTTATACTTTTAGATAATTGTTTTAAGCTTTAAAAAAATTATTACTGGTTATGTTAGCCATCATAATAAGGGTCACCAACGAATCACAGTTCTGTTTAGAGTTACAGTTTTCTTAGACCATATCAGAACCTTAAACAGTATGATTTCTTTAATGAATTATGCTACTGGTTTTGTATGTTTTAGTTTATATGTACTTATAACCTACAATAAATGTTAAATTTTGCTTTCTCAGTCAACCATTTTTTACCAAAACCAAAATATGTAACTACACAGACTGCACATTTATCCAGATATTTTCATCATTTCTATTGCTTGTTAATGCTTACTGTGTAACTGTTGGCCTCAGGTATCTCTTTTCTGCAGTACAAAGGACTTTCTTTTCCTTTCTGGCAGTGTGGACTCCCTGTTACTGAATTTCCTCAACTTTTGTTTATGTTAAGATAGCTAACTTCCCTTGCATTGGGGCGGATTGTTTTGCATACTGAACAAGAAATTGTTTTTTTTTTTTTTTATGATAATGCAGAGTGATCGAAATAGCCAGAATCCAAAAGAAAGTTAGAGAAAGATCATGAGCAGCTGGTTTGAATTGAATTAGGAAAACCAAATGGTAAAAATGTATGTAAATATGTGCACTTCATTTTAAAAATCAAAGAAATGGCACTGGAAATGAATCAGTATTAATTTTTTAAATAATGGAACTGAAGTAACTTTAATTACATGGAAACATTGCAAGAAGAGTACAAAGAGTACCATATCCCTTTATTCAGATGCCTAAACTCTTCACATGTACCTTCATTTGCTCCATCACCTTTGTTCTCCCCCATTAGGTTCTTATTGTTAGTCTATAACTACTCTAGGGCATGTTTGACATACTGCAGACCATCCCAAAATTCTCCAGTGTGACTTTCCCTGCAGCAAAGACACACTCTCTTACAAAACATCCTTACTGCCCTTCAAGTCAGAAAATCAACACTGATCTGACACCAGGGCTCAGTTTACAGACTCCATTCAAATTATCCAACAGACTCAGCAATGTTCTATCATTTCCTTTGTGTCCAGGATCCTCACTCAGGAACATATGTTGCTTTTAATTGTCATGGCTCTTCTGTGTCCACTCTCCAGCTTTTCAATATTCCCTGACTCTCACATTCTCCACATTCTACAGTCTATAGGTCTTCCCAATGGTTTTATATGTTTCCTCATGACTAAACTCAGTTTACTCACTTATCTGTCAGTTTGTCATATAGTGGGGGCTTGAGTGTTGCTGTGATTCTGGGAGCTATGTCACCAGTATTCAGGGACAAGCTGGGTCACCCGTGGAGGAGAGATTTCAGCTGTTTCCAGATTATGACAGACTAGGAAGAGGGATCCAGCAGCCTACTTCTGAAAAGAACTAACCAGCAAAAATCTTATGACCAGCAGCACAATGTTGTCTGAAACAGTGTTGGAAGATGAGCCCCTCAGGTTGGAATGTACTGAAAAGATGACTGAGAAAGAGCTGCCTCCTCAAAGTAAAGTCATCTTTAATGACATAGACAGAGTCAAGTTATCAGGAGGTTCATTTGTTGTTGTTGTTGTTGTTCAACCCCAACTGAGAAGAAACAAGTGCAAACATTTATTAATAGTCAGAACATGGGAATGTACAAACAAAAAGTGCAGAAAAACTGGAAATTATGAAAAATAAAATGGGATGCATAAACATAGTTATCCTAGGCATTAATGAACTGAAATGGATTGATATTCACCATTTTGAACAGCCATGTGGTCTACTCCACCAGGAATGACAGCTTGAAGAGGAATAGTATACCATGAATAATCGAAAAGCACATTTCAACATCAATCCTGAAGAACATTGCTGACAGTGATAGAATAATATATATACATATAAAAAGAGACCTGTTAATATTACTATTAATTCAATTTATGAGGGGCCAGAGTCAAGACTGCAGACTAGACACATGTCTTCTTAATTCCCTCTGAAAACTAAGACCTGGACTGATAATTAAATAAAGCTTTCTGGACAACCAGTGAGCCCTAACATGGTATAAGGCTACCAGTTTGGAACTACATGCCACTGAACAGGAAACTTCTTGTCTTTTGCAGAGGCCTGCTCTGGTTGAAATGACAAACTCCCATGGACTGAAGGTAACTGGCATTGCTAACTTTTTTTTTCTTTTTGTTGGACATCAGGCAGAGGCTGGGCTTAATCAACAGCTATGATGAGCCATGCTGCTAAAGTGACTAGTGGGTAGAAAAGCCACATTTTGAGAGCCTGGCTCCACAATCAGGGCACCACATCCCCTCCACCCTCTCTTTTCAGACCTCTGCCATAGATTCTGCTGTTTTGCAGGGGTGGGACAGCTTGACTAGGATGCCATCTTGTTTGACTGGGAGGCAGAATTACCCAACTGGAGGCCTCAGCAGGGGTTAATTCCCAGGACAGAAGTCAGTACCAGCATGAGGAGTGCTTTTCCAGCAGAAAAGCAGTGTTTAGCACAGTGTAGCCTTATGTGTGGGGCCCAGAAAGTGATGACAGCAGGCCAGTAGCCTGTCACTACTTTGAACTGTATAACAGCATCTGGGGACAGCTCAAGAGGTGCCTCTGTTGTCAGCTGGAAAGAGGGGCTTGACAAACCTGACAGCCTGACTGATTTTGAAAGTGGTCAAATAATTTTTACCTTTTAAAATAAGACTGCCTAGAGAAATAACTGTGGTACAGGTCTACGGCATCTCCTCCAGTCTTAACTGACACACATCATAGGGTCAGCTGATGGCACCCCAGTGCCAGTCATGTGTTTGCCAGCCAGGAGGCAGAGCCTGCTACCCCAGAGATTGCACTGGGCCAAGTCACTGGAGTACATAGAGGTGGCTGGTGATCAATTTCCTTCTCAGAACTGTGTCTCAGCTCCTGTTAGGGCAGTACCAGAGAAATTAAACAACTTCTAGATATCCTGAAAACAACAAACCCTAGGCAAACATTTGAAGAAACATCCACTCGTGCCTCCAGAAGACTCCCAAAATAAAGAATCAAAGAACTTCCCAGATGAAGAAGCTTTTCTGAAACTATCAGAGGTCAAGCACAAAAGAATTATATAGAGAGCCCTCCTAGACATTGCACAAAATGCAGCAGAGTAAAATGAAAATTTAAGCAAGCTGTTCGAACTGATGGAACACCAGCATTCTGAAATCCAACAGACCAATAACAAAATTACAGAATTAGACAATTCAATTTAAAGCTAAAACAGCGAATTGAGCAACTGAAAATTAGACATACTGACCCTGAAGATAGAGCTACAGACACCAGTATTAGGAGGAGAAATCAGAGAAAAGAAACAAGAAAATGAAGAAGCATTAAGAAACACATGAGACTCTATCAGGAGGAATACTCTACGAGTAATAGGAGGGATACTGAAAACACGGGAAGTATTGTTGAATTGCTGACAGAAAACTTCCCTGAAACTGTGAGAGAACATAGGTATTCACAATGTGTACTGAACACTACATAAAATAGACTCCAAAAGAAACACACCAAGACATATTATAATCAAGCTTAACAAAGTGCAACATAAGCAGAAACTCTAAAAGGCAGCAAGACTCAAAGTAAAGCTAACATTCAGAAGGAAGCCCTATAGGCTTTCGTCTGACTTCTTGGAAGAAACAATGTTGGCATGGAGGTAGTGGGATGACACATTCAAAGCTTTGAAGAAGAATCTCCAACCAAAAATTATATATCCTTCAAAACTGTCTTCCAAATATGAAGATGAATTAAGACATTTGCAGATAAACAGGTTAGACACTTTGTAAAAACCAAGCCAAAGCTACAAGAAATACTGAAAGATGCTGTTTGCTTAGAAAAATTAAACTATTAACTCTATATTTAAGGAGGCAATGCAGGACACAATATCCAGAAACCTCCTCAGCTAGAGAAGGCACAAAACTCAGTCAAATTTACAATATTAAAAGAAGGGATTCATGAAACTATGACACCATCAAATTTAGAAGAGTTATACTACAGAAATTATAGTTCTCCTGGATGGAGAGAAAGTTACAAAGATATGTAGAAGTTAAAGTTGAGTTTAAACTTAAATTATTAAGGGGGATGACAAGGGTAACTTCAAAGCACAATAAATATGTAGCATATTAAAACATGAAACATAACACAGGAGTCTCAACAAACACAAAAATGACACTGAAAACTGAAAAATCAACCCAAAAAGAATGACCAAGAGCAGAATATTAACAGTAACAGAGAAAACACTAACACAAAAATAAGTACATCAGAATGACAGCACTAACCACATACTTATCAATAATTACACTGAATGTAAACAGACTGAATACTCCCATAAAGAGACACGAGTGACATTTTGGATCAGAAGACACAATCTATCTGTATATTGCTTACAAAAAACTCACCTTAGACTTAAAGATATGAACAAACTGAAAATTAAAGGATACAGTAATATTTATCAAGCTAACAATATATAAAGAAGAGCAGATGTGGCAATACTAATCCCAGATAAAATAGATTTTAATGTAAAATACACCATCATGGACAAGGATGGTAACTATTTATTGCTGAAAGGTTCAATACACAAGAAGGACTTAACAATATTAAATATTTATGCAGGCAATACTAGAGCATCTAAATACATCAAACAAACACCAACTACTTTGAAAACTGAGATAGGTCACTTCACAATAATAGTGGGAGACTTCAAAACTCCACTTTCAGTATGGACAGATCTTCTAGAAAAAAAAGCTCAGTAAAGAGACAGAAGATCTTATTGTCACAATTAACCCCTAGACATAATCAACATTTACAGAACTTTTCATCCATCAACAGATAACTACACCTTCTTCTGTAGTGCACGTGGAACTTTCTCCAGAATAGACCATGTGTTAGGAAATAAAGCAAATCTCAACAAAATCCAAACCACTGAATTAGTGCAGACATAAAGCCATGAAAATCTAAATCAATACCAGAAAAAAACATAGATAAAAATTGGAATTCATGGAAACTGAACCACACTTTGCTCAAAAAGCTATGGGTTATACAAGAAATCAAGGATGAAATAAAGAAATTTATGGATTCAAATGAGAATGAAAACACTTCCTACCAGAATCTATGGAATACAGCCAAAGCAGAGTTTAGAGGTCAATTTATCTCTATAAATGCACACATCCAGAAAGAAGAAAAGACTCAAACCAAAGAAGTAACCCTATGGCTTGAACAAGTAGAAAGAGGGCAACAGAGAACCCCCTCAGGCACCAGAAGAAAACAGATCATAAAGATTAGAGCAGAACTACATGAATTAGAGAACAGAAGAACAACTGAAAACATTGATAAGACCAAAAGCTGGTTTTTTTTTTTTTTTTTTTTTTGGAAAGATCAACAAAATTGACAAACCACTGGCTAAACTTAAGAAAAACAGGAAAGGAAACAAATAACTGGAATAAGAAATGCTAAGGGAGATGTCGCGACAGATCCAATAGAAATCAAAAGTATCATAACACAATACTGTGAAAGACCGTACTCTAACAGATTTGAAAACCTAGAGGAAATGGACAAATTCCTAGATTCATGTCACCTGTCAAAATTATCACAAGAAGTAAAACAACTTAAACTCATCACAAAGGAAGAGATTGAAAAAGTCATACAGAAATGAACAATCAAAAAAAAGCACTAGTCCACATGGCTTTACCGCAGAATTCTACCAAGCTTTTAAAGACGAGTTAACTCCAATACTACTGAGGCTATTTCACAGCATAGAAAGTGATGTAATATTCCCAATTTCATTTTATGAAACCAGCATAACCCTGGTACCAAAGCCAGGGAAAGATTCAACAAAAAATGAGAACTACAGACCAATATCACTCATGAACCTAGATGCAAAAATCTTCAACAAAATCCTTGTCAATAGAATTCAACAACGTATGAAAAAAATAATTCATCGTTGGATTCATACTGGAGATGCAAGCCTGTTTCAACATCAGAAAAACAATTAATGTGATCAACAACATAAATAACACAAAAATACGAACCACCTGATTTTGTCAACTGATGCAGAAAGGGTATTTGACAAAGTCCAACACTCACTCATGCTAAAAATCCTTAGCCAAATAGGAATAGAAGGCAAATTCCTCAATGCAATAAGGGGTATCTATGCAAAGCCAGCTGCCTATATCATCTTGAATGGAGAGAGACTGAAAGAATTCCATTTGAGAACTGGAACTAGACAAGGATGTCCACTCTCACCTTTCCTATGCAACATTGTAATAGAAGTTCTGGCCAGTGCAACTGGACAAGTCAAAGAACTAAAGGGCATCTGCATCGGCAAAGGAGAAGTAAAAAATATCCCTATTTGCAGATGATATGATTGTATGTGCAAAGAATCCTAAAGAATCCATAAGTAAACTATTTGAACTAATAAAAGAGTTCAGGAAAGTATCAGGATACAAGATAAACGTAAGTAAATCAGTAAGATTCCTTTATATCAGCAAACAGATCATTAAAGAAGAAATCACCAAATCAATACTATGTACTATAGATCCCAAGAAGATAAAATACATAGGAAGAAATCTACCTAGAGAAATAAGAGACCTATACAAAGAAAACCACAAGACCTTACTGCAAGAAACTAAGAGAGACTTACATAAATGGAGAAACCTACCCTGCTCATGAATAGAAGACTCAACACTGTGAAAATGTCTATTTTCCCAAAGAGATCTGTATATATAATGCAATCCCATTAGAAACTGCAGTGACATTTTTTAGTGAGATAGAGAAACAAATCACCAACTTTGGAAAGGGAAGAAACCCCAGATAAGCAAAGCACTACTGAAGAAGAATACACTGGGAGGTCCCTTACTACCTGACTTTAGTACTTATTACACTGCCACAGTTGTCAAAACAGCCTGGTACTAGTACAAAAAGAGACATATAGAACAATGGAACAGAGCTGAGACCTAAGAGATGCCACCATCCTCCTATGAATAGTTGATATTTGACAAAGGCCCTAATTATAATTGCAGTAGAAACAGTCTGTTTAACAAATGGTGCTGGCGAAATTAGATATCCATCTGCAAAAAATTGAGGCAAGACCCTTATCTCACACCCTACATAAAAACCAATTCCAGTGGGATAAAAGACTCTAATATCAGACCTAAAACAATAAAGATCACTCAAGAAAAAGTAGGATCAACAATGGAAGTTTTAATACACAATTTAGATTGCAAAATCTGACCAACAAAGCACAACAAACAGAAGAGAACATAGATAAATGGGAACTACTAAGAATCAAACAATTTTACTCATCCAAAAGACTTTATCAAAAGTATTAACAGACCACATACAAAGTGGGAAGAAATATTTGGCACCTATATGTCAGACCAACATCTGATCTCTATAATCTGCAAATTGCTGCAAAATATCAACAAGGAAAGGATAAATAATCCACTTAAGTGTTCAGGAAGGGAGATGGACAGATACTTTACTAAAGGGGATAGCCAGACACCTGCAGAAATGCTCATGATCATTAGCTATTAAAGAAATCCAAATCAAAACTACAGTGAGATACCATCTCATACCAACAATGTTGGCCATGATCCAAAAAACATAAAACAACAAATGCTGGAGAGGCTGTGGAGTAATTGGAATACTCCTACACTGCTGGTCGGACTGCAAAATGGCACAACCTCTTCGGAAAGCAATCTGTTACTTCCTTAAAAAGCTAGAAATAATACACCACTTGAACCAGTAATGCATCTGCTTGGAATATATCCTACAGAATCAATGGCAGTCACAAGAACAGACACATGCACACAAATGTTTATTAGAGCACAGTCCACAATAACAAAAAGATGGAATCAACCCAGATGACCAAAAACAGAAGAATGGATAGACAAACTTGGATATATATACTCAATGTGATGCTATGCAATGATAAAGAACAATGGCAATTTTAGGAAGCATCTCATAACGTGGCTTCAATTGGAAGACATTATGTTGAATGAAGTCTACGGACTTAAAAACAGATTCATGTAAAGAAGAAAAGACTCTGACGTCTACAAGGGAGGTAAGGGAGGGATGGTGAGGGCCAGTTATATATTAGACAGTTGATAGAAATTTGGTTGGGTGAAATCACTGACAGCACACATAGAAAGAAGATCAGTTTAACTGGACTTCAACATAACCTGAAAACTCTCCCAATCTTAACCCAGTACTGCAAGGAAAGAGTAGGAGGGATAGGAGTCCGGGGACCATGCTCTCAGAGGACATCAAGGACAGTTGGCGTAACTAGCCTATCACTAAGATAGTGTTCGGCACTTAGTGTGGGTGAGTGGCTTCTGGGGTCTTAAAAGCTAGCAAGCTGCCATCTGAGGTACACTAAATGGTCCCAACTCAGCTGGAACAGGCGATTACAAAGGACAACAGTGACATGAGGGAAAAAGAGCCCAGAAGATAGAAAGACACACATAAATGGGTGACTATATCAACAAGTGACCAGGAGAACCAGATGTTGTCCAGCCACCACCAATAACAGCTGTGATGGGGCTCATAGTGTAGAGTCCCAGTGGCAACATGAGAAAAAAAGGGGTGCACCCCACAAACTCCACTAAAAGACTGCAATTGATGGCCCAAAGGCCTGGGAGTTCTCCCAGGAGCATTGTCCCTAGAAGTGATGCTGCCCTTGATCTTAGATCATCACTGAGGTCAACTCTTTGGAAAGGAATGGATTGGACATGGGGACACAGAGTGACATATCATGTGTGCACTTTATGATTCTATACATCCATAGGATATCATCCTACTGGCCTTTTACTAGAGGGACGTGGAGAGGGTGGAGAGGAGAGGATAAGAGATTATTAAGAGAATATGACATATACAGAATGGAAAGGTGGGGTGTGCTGCCACTGGGCAAGGAGAGCAGAAGGAGCTGCAGATAGGCAGGTATGGAAATCTAAATTATATTGTGAACTTTCGCTCAATCACAATGTGTTTTGTTTACATACAAACTGCTAAGGCCAAAGATGAAGAAACTGACGGTTTTTAGCAGTTTCTGCAATCTGAAACTGTTCAAAAATGCAATCAAGAAACATTGATAATTACTGGTGATTGGAATGTAAAAGTTGGAAACAAAGAAGGATTGGTAGCTGGAAACTATGACCTTGGTGATAGAAATGATGCTAGAGATCACATGATAGTACTTTGCATGCTTAACTACTTCTTCACTGTGAATAACCTTTTTCCCCAACATAAATGGTGATTATACACATGACTTCACCAAATAGGCTATACAGGAATCAAACTGACTACATCTAAGGAAGGAGATGATGGAAAAGCTCTAGATCACCAGTCAAAACAAAGCCGGATACCAATTGTGGCACAGAGCATCAACTGCTCTCTTGCAAGTTTAAATTGAAACCAGAGAAAATTAGAGAGAATCCACAAGAGCCAAAGTATGAACTTGAGTACACCCCACCTTGGTTTACAGACCACCTCAAGGATAGATTTGATGTGCTAAACTCTAGTAACCAAAGACCAGATGAGTTGTGAAATAACGTGAAAGACATCACTCATGAAGAAAGCAAGAGATCATTAAAAAGACAGGAAAGAAAGCAAAGACCAAGTTGGGTATCAGAAGAGACTCTGAAACTTGTTCTTGAACATGAAGCAGCTAATGTAAAAGAAAGAAATGATTAAGAAAAAGAACTGAAGATTTCAAGGGGTGGCTTGAGAAGACAAAATATTACAACGACATGTACAAGAGCTGAAAACAGAACACCAAAAGGGAAGAACACGCTCTACATTTCTCAAGCTGAAAGAACTGAAGAAAAACAATTCAAGTCTCAAGTTGCAGTACTGAAGGATTCTACAGAGAAAGTATTAAACAACTCAGGAAGCATCAAAGAAAAGTAGAATGAGTACACAGAGACATTTCACCAAAAACAACTGGTCAATGTTCAGCCATTTGAGGAGGTAGCATGTGATCAGGAACTGAGGGTACTGAAGGAAGAAGTCAAAACCATGTTAAAGGCATTGGCAAAAAACAAGGCTCCAGGAATTGATTAAATATCGGATATTTCAACACACAGATAAAGCACTAGAAGTGCTCATTCATCTATGCTGAGAAATTTGGAGGACAGCTACCTGGCCAATTGACTGGAAGAGATCCATACTTATGCCCATTCCAAAGAAACATAGTCCGGATAAATGCAGGAATTACCAAACAATATCATAAATACCACATGCAAGTAAAATTTTGCTCAAGATCATTCACAAGAGACTGCAACAGTACATTGACAAGGAACTGCCAGAAATTCAAGATGGATTCAGAATACATGGAACCAGGGATATCATTGCTGATGTCAGATAGATCTTGGCTGAAACCACAGAACACAAGAAAGATATTTATCTGTGTTACATTTACTATGCAAAGCATTTGACTCTGTATCATAACAAATTCTGGATAACATTACAGAGAACAAGAAGCACAAAATGCTTAGTTACACTCGAGAGGAATTTGTATATGGATCAAGAGGCAGCAGTGTGAACAGAACAAGGGGATACTGCAAAGTTTAAAGTCAGGAAAGGTGTGCATCATGGTTGTATCCTTTCCCTATATCTTTTCAATGTATGCCGAGCAAATAATTTGAGAAGCTGGACTATATGAAGAGGAGCTAGGCATCAGGTTTGAAGGAAGACTAACTAACAACATGCACTATACAGATGACACAACCTTGCTTGCTGAAAGTGAAGAGGATTGAAACACTGATGAAGATCAAAGACCACAGGCTTCAGGATGGATTGCACCTCAACATCAAGAATACAAAAATCCTCACAACTGGACCACCAAACAACACCAAGATAAATGGAGAAAAGATTGAGGCTGTCAAGGATTTCATTTTTCTCGATTCCACAATCAATGCCCATAAAAGCAGTAGTCAAGAACCCAAAAGATGCATTGTATTGGGAAAACACGCTGCAAAAAAAAAAAAAGCTCCCTAAAGTAAAGATATCATCTTGAAGACTAAAGTGCGCCTGACCCAAGCCATGGTATTTTCAGTTGCATCATATGCATTTGGAAGCTGGACAAAAATAAGGAAGACAGAAAAAGAATTGATGCCTTTGAATTGTGGTGTTGGAGAAGGACGTTGAATGTGTCGAAGACTGTCAAAAGAACAAACAGATCAATTCTGAAGGAGTGCAACCAGAGTGCTCCTTGGAAGCAAGGATGATGAGACTGCATCTTACATATTTTGGACTTCTTGTCAGGAGGGATCAATCTGTGGGGAAAGGCATCAAGCTAGGTAGAGTGGAGGGTCATCAAACAAGAGAAAGACTTAGAAGGAGATACACTGACACCATGGCTACAACAATGGCATTAAGCAGGAAAACAATTATGGCCATGGCAAAGGACTGGACAGTGTTTCCTTCTGTTGTTCATAGTGTCACCATGAGTTGAAACCGACCTGAGGGCACCTAACAACACCAACCAGCTTAGCATGGCTCCCAGGTCCCTTCACTCCCCTTTCCCAGGGAAGAAAGCTCTCCCTCTAGACCTTTTGGTGAAGCTCCCTCTGAACCTGGCTCACCTAGCTCATCCCTAGCTCACCACAGAGGTGTACACGTGGGTGGTCTGCGGCCACAGATGAGCAGTGGGGAGATTTGGCCTGGAGAGCTGTCAGGCAGTTTGGGGTAGAAAGGACCTCCCCTGTGGGCACATGTTCAGGGCCAGAGGACCTCGGGCCAGGACGACAAGTGAGACGCAGGGGCCCACCATGACACCAACATCCCATGACTCCTGCCCCTAGCTCTCTATCACTTCCAGCCTCTAGGTCACCTCCACCATGCCATCATACCTGTCCTGACCTTACAGATCCTTCTGGTGTGGGTCCACCTGGCTGAGGGTGGGGTAGGGGACTGGAGACATGACCTAACTTCTCACTCCTCACATCTGAACATCTCTTTTTACTAAACCCATTGGGACGTCTCCTGACTGGGGCTTCCTTGGAAGTCCTGCTCCTGACATCTCCAATGTTATAATTAACCTGCTTGTCTAGCACCTCCCTTCCCACAGTAGGTCGTTGTCCACACTTTCTTCTTCTGCAGTCACCACACCTGGGCTGTCTCCTGACACCTGAGAGCCTTAGCTCTCATTCGTGTGATGCCTCCTGGCCCTAGCATCTGTTCCTTGAGCTCACCTAAGCCCTCCTACCTCCTTCACTCTACGGCTCTGTCTTCACCTGAACCCCGTCACCTCTTGTCTCTAACACAAGTGGGTATCCTCCTGATTGTGCACCATCCCTGGCTCCCCCACCCACACTGACTCCCCTGATCCCTGCCTTCTGATCCTTCCTACCTCCTGATTCCTAAGACTGGGCCACCTTCCTGGCCACTCCCATCTCCTCCCGCTACCTGAGCTGAAACCCAGCCTCTCACACAGGTTCAGTTGCCATTCTTAGCAGCATCTTGGATCTTTAGAAATTTCTCTCTTCACGCACCTGGGCTTCTGATCCCTCCCACATCCTCATTTACCAAAACTGACCTCTTCATAACTCCTCCCACCCCTCGTTGCCCAAGCTTTCCCAGGAGATCCTGGCCCCTCCATCACCGCTTACACCTCACAACTGTGCCTTCCCCTCACCCTGCCACTTCCTCACCGACCCCTCCATCCTTCTCAGTTCCTAAGACTGGGAACTCCACAGCCTGTCAGGTCTCTAAGTGACCAAATCCTCGGCCCTCTCCTTGTCCTGCCTACCTCCTTACTACCCTTACAGGAAAAACCTTCCACCTCTTTCCACCTTCTCACTCCCCACAACTTGGTCGCCTCTTGGCCCCTTCAGTCTCTTTATTACTCACATCTGAGCTACCTCCTCACCCTCCAACCTCTTGAATTCTAGTACCTGGCCTTTCCCTTTAGTTCAACCATCACTTCCACCCCAGACCGGGCTTCTCCTTGGCACTCACATCTGCTTCCTTTACAACCCTGCCCAGTCTCGTGACCCTGCCCATCCTCTCATTCCCTATCCAGGGCTTCCTCCTGCTCCCTCCCACCAACTCATGAGCAGCCACATGCACCGTCCCACCTCCTGGCTCCCTGCATCTGTGCCTGCTACTGCCCACACCTGGACCTCCCCCAGGGCTTTCCCAGTTCCCTCATGCAGCGTCCCGCCTTACCTGACCAGCACGCCTTACTAGACAAGCCTGAGTGTGTGCTTGCTCCGGACACCTGTGCCCCTCACCTCCTTATTACTCACCCCTGGTGTTTATCATGACCCCCTACTCCCCACACCAGGGCTTCCTCCTAGCCCTTCTGACACCACGTCACTCCCCACCCCTACGCTGCCTCCCGGCCTGCTTCATACCTCCTTACTACTCACACCTCTTTACTCCTCAAACCTTCCTGCTTTCTGGTCCTTCCCATCTCCCCAGGTGCTACAAATCCAGCCTGTCCTGACACTTTTCACTGCAAACCTTTGCTGTCTGCTCACCCTCCAACCTCTTTATTCCCCATATCCTCAGCTTCCTACCACTGACTATTTTCACATAGATGTTCTCATGACCCCTGCTTTCCCATGAACTTCCCATAATCTGGCTGGTACCTGACTCCAAACTTTTCCTAACACACAACTGAGCCTTCTCCTGACATCCCTCTTCCTCCGTTTCCACACCCAGGCTCCCACCTTCTCACTAACCACACCTGGGCTGCCTCTTGACTCCCACACCTCAACAACCACACCTGTACTTCAACTAACCTGCCTCAAGCCTCCTCACTCCCTACATCTGTGCATTCTACTGACCCACTTCTCACCTTACCCCTCAGAGCACCACAGCTTCCTCCCTCACACTCATACCCCACATGTGGACTGTCTCCTCACCTTTCCCACCTCCTATTTACACACCACTCAAATTGATCCTGTAAACAGGCACTCACAAAAATAAATTACCTGCGCACAAATCATCACAGCAGCACTATTCCTACCAGCAGTCAATAGATGGAACCAATCCATATCTCTATCAACACGGAACTGGGTAGACAAAGTGTGGGATATCATTAAGCCTTAGAAGAAATTGGAAACTGACAAGTGCTTCAACGTGGGTGAACCTCTAACACATGAAGGTAAGAAGTAAGACACAAAAGTTCCCTTCTTTCCATTTAGATGAGAAATACAGATTAGGTGAATTCATAGAGAAAGCCAAACACTGACTGCCATTGGCATGTGGTAGGGTGCCTAGGGAGGGCTGCTCAAGGGTCCAGGGTATCTGTTTATGGTGATGACAATGTGCTTAAGTAGATCCTGGTGATAGTTGAATGACATTGTCAAAAATACATGAAGCCACAATATCACATTCATTCAAACTATTAAAACTTTATTTCATGAGAAACTTATCAGTTAAAATAGTACAAATGACAAAGAATAAAGTTAGCTATAAAAATGCTACAAAGAAACCACACGATGTACTCACTCAGGTTGGGGTAAGAATGAATAAATTTCTGCAGCTGAAGCTCTGTAACTGTGGCTGAAGAGCTCTTATGAAGTAGATGTGGAAAGAAGCTTGATCTCTGGTGCATGTCTCAGGGCTGGGGATGAGGGGCCACGGGACACACTGAGCTCCGCTGTTGCTGCATGAGTAAGACTGAAATCAGCAGGCTGCCCAAAAGCTGGTTCTAGAAGCAGCCCATCATAGGAATCCAGCATTCCAATAGCCTTATCATCTGGCGGCTGGGCCTCAAACGTAGATAGAGAAACTGAGTCTACACTGAGCCCAGTAAGGGATACTGGACTAGGATCCAGTCCTAGGTTGTCTGGAACCCTGTTCTGGAGGTGGTTCAGTCTCATAATCTGGCATTACAATGGGTTCTTCATCTAGTGCCAGGACTAGAGACGGAAGATGTGTGGATGCACTGAACTCTAGGATTGCTTCTGGTGCAGTCTGTGGTCTATGATCTCATTTTGGATGCAGCCCATGGACAGAATCTGCCTTTCCAGCTGGCTTTTTATCTGGAGTCTGGGCCCAAGCTGTAGCTGTAGGACCTGGGGCCACATAGAGCTCTGCCATTGTTACTTCAACAGATGCATCAGCCAGTTGTCCAAAAGCGGGTTCTGGCAGTGACCCAACATAAGACTCCCGCATTCAAGTAGGTTCTTCATCTGATGCCTGGGTACTGTCTCTCAGTGGAGGTCTTGGAGTTACTGGTTTCCCCAGTGTTGGTGTTGGACCAAGAGCAACTTCAACTGGTGGTCCGGGATTGAATTTTGCATGTGCTTCAGGATTAGAAACTGGGGTTTCAGTAGTCTCTTCTTCTGGTGGCTGGGCCTGGGCTAGAGACAAAGGAGCAGAGGTTCCACTGAGCTCCAGTGCTGGAGGCCCAAGGTGAACATCAGCCCACGATCTTGTAGTAGTCTCAGCATAAGAATCCCCACTTCCAACAAGCTGCTCTTCTTGAGCCTCAGCCAGAGGTGGAGGACATTAGGCTACTTGGAGGCTTGGTGTTGGTAGAGGAGCAGGTCGCCCTGAAGTCAGTTCTAAGGAAGGCCTGGGATAAGAATCTGTCATGCCAACAGGTTTTTCCAACTGGTATGTGGGCAACAGTTGTAGAAGGAGGAGCTTTTTCTACACTGAGCTGCAATGGTGACCGAGGAACATCATCGACATCAGTCAGTGGGCTGACAGCTGCTTCTTGAGGTGGGCCAGGGTAAGAGCATGACTCTTCAATAGAGTCTTCATCTACCTGGAGATGGTTAACTTTTTTTAGATCTGATGCAAGCCCTGTTGTTGAGGTACAAGTGGAGAAAAGTTCACTAACATGACTGCCTTTTCTCATGCCTTTCCAATGACAGAAAGTATCCCGTTGCCATGAAGAGAAGCACAAGGGTCAGATTTCCACCTCAGGAAGCCCTCCCTGACTGTGGTCCACCAGAGGAAGTCTGAGATTACTCTGAGCTCTGACTCAGCCCTGTCTCTGGCGGTCCTCTCTGTGTGACCCACCCATATGCCCCTCACAAGCTCACATAAAGGTATGGTCAGTCCTATTCACCCTTTGACTCTGCCTCAGTGGGCACCAGGTGATCCAGCTGACTCCACATTTACTGTGACCTGCACTCCAGTAATGATCCTAGTATATTGACTTGTGCATGCTCTAGAAGGAGATTCAGGCATGAGGACTAGTAGAAGTGATAGCACTGGGGGTAGGTGATGGACAGCAGGGTTAGAGGCATGAGCTTTCTTCCAGGGCACCCCAGCAAGGGCTGGGTCCCTCTGTTTTCCCCTGTCCTTTCAAAGGCCTGGCTCACCCTATGCCACCCCATCTGGCCACCCTGGCAGTGGTAAGCGTGGTCACTGAGCAAGGCTAACACAGAGCCTTGATCCCAGGGATCTTCCTATCGATAAGATTAACAACTTTCCCTCCTCAAGAACCCTGACTTGGATCTCATTCTGTTCTCTGACCCTTTCTCCTCTCAACAGTCACCTCCCTGAAAGCAGGAAACACTGTGTCTGAACCTAGCATGTAGTACTGCTCCAGAAATATCTGAGGATGAGGACACACGTGGCCTGTCCCCTGTCCCACCTTGCCCCTGCCCTCAGGTCCCTGCACCTGAAATTTGGGTACTTGTGTGCTTCGTGCTTCTCTGCACACAACTGACAGTCTCTTCTGCCACAGACAGTGCTCTCGAGAGACAGGTGCACCACAAGTAGCTGAGCCCCCAAGACTGGGATGCAGAATTAGGGAGCAGATTTTCCCCCTCACCTCATATGCTGGCTCTGGGTTATGAAGGGGAAGATCAGAGCTGGGAAGGGACTGTGGTGGAGAAATGATGTCCATAGGACTCACTCTATGTCCCCAGCCTCCCTTCTGCACCTCAGGACACCAGGGCTCCATACCCAGTTTACTGTGACTGTATTTCTCCTGCACGAAGTACTGCAGGGCTCATTACTCCAGGGGGATCTAGATGTGTAGGACCAAGGGTCAGCCCAACCTAGACAGACCACCTAAGACTCCAGGCTTTTCTGGAGACAGAATCCACCCTTTCTCAAACCACTGTCCAGCCACTCTTTCAGCTGGTCCTGGTGGGCGACATCCCTGGCAGAACAGGGGCAGCTGCATCCATTCCCAGAGGAAGTGTCAGGCGTCACATCTAATGCACTGTGGACCTACCTTCTTAAGATATCTTCTGTTCCTGCCTGACTCCCTGACTAAAGTGGAAGCCCAGGAGGTCAGGGCTTCCTGTCTTCATTCACTGAAGAATGCTAAGTGAATAGAACAGTGTCTGCAACAGTAGGGGCTTCACAGGTGACTGTTGAATGTTGAAACTTCAGCAACTTCTCAGATACCCGAGTGTCCTGGGCCCCTCTACCAGCTGCCAGGATTCCCATTCTGCCTGCACCAAGAACAGGGACACAGTAGATGGAACCTCAATCCTCTTTACAAATGGGAAATAAATCTGCTCAGTGGTACACAGGTATTGAGGTGTGAAGCCCACAGCTCCCTTATAGAAGACAGAGGGAAAAAAATGTCAACATCACAGCCCCTTCAGCAGTCTTTTCTACAGAGTTGGGATCCAGGTGTTGGGGCCCTAATGGTTCTGTAGTTAAAGACCTTGGTTTATACCAAAAGGTGGACAGTTCAAATCCACCAGCTGCTTATTGGAAACTCCATAGGTCAGTTCTCCTTTGTTCTCTGGGTCACTACCAGTCAGAATCAACTCACGGGCAACAGGCTTGGTTTGGTGGAGCTTCCAGCATGCTTACCATGGGTTGTTCCATGTGGTCCTGACAATTACCCAAACAAGTTGGTCCTCATACATCCCCACTTTTCATAAGAGCAAACTGAAACTCAGAGAAGTGAGTGACATTCCCCAGACTTACAGCAGTTTAGGGGGATGAGAACCCACTGGGCTGTGGATGGCAGTGTCTTCACCTTTGGAATAACTGTTCTAGGGCTTGCTGAGTGGTAGAAAGCTTCTATAGCTTCTCAGAGAGACATCGATATAGGATGAGTCACTGTCATTGGATTGAATTGTGTCCTCCCAAAAATATGTGTAGCTGTGTGGCTTGGCCATGATTTAGATTATTTTGTGATTGTCCTCCGTTTTGTGATTTTCCTGTGCCATATGTTAAAGGATTAGGGTGGGACTGTAAATCCCTTCATAGGATCACCTCCCTGCTCCACTGTAAAGGGAGTTTCCCAGGAGTATGGCTTGGCCTACCCTTAATCCTTTTGTCCTACAAGAGGTAAAAGGGAAGAGAAGCAAGCAGAGAATTGAGAACCTCACACCATCAAGAAAACAGCACCGGAAGAAGAGCGTGTCCTTTAGACCTGAGGTTCCTGTACCAAGATGCTCCCTGGGCAAAGACTGATACAATACCAGACTTCTCCTCCAGAGCCGACAAAGGGGAAAGACTTATCCTGGAGCGGATATCCTAAATTGGACTTGTAACCTACCAGACTGTGTAAGAATAAACTTTTCTTTGTTAAAGCCATTCACTCTGTGGAAAGGGCTGAGTGGTAGCTCCGCTTCTTAGGCCTAGAAGCACCTCGATGTTTCCCTGTTTTTCCAGTAGCCACCCTGTCAACAGCTTGGCCAAAATGGAGACGAACCGTATCACTGGAATCAAGCTTAATGCAGACACTCAGACAGGGTCACAGACTGCTGGACCATGTTACTGAGACAGCTGTTATGGCAATGTGATTGACTATAGCAACCCTAATTTGAAATGTGATCATTCTTCTCCCCAGCATCCCACTCCTAAGAGTGTCCTTGGTGGATCAGTGGATAAGGATGCACATCAGGTTACTGCAGCCCTGCTGAAAGGACAGCAGAAAGAATCGGCCCAAGGCTAGCAGTGGGGAGAGGCTCAGTCACTGGGGGAACCAGCCTCCCATCTGGAAGCTTCTGTTGCCATGTCAAGATACAGGTCCTGATCTGTAAGATCCATGAGATATGTTCCCTGACATTGCATGTTACAGAAAAAGGTGTATCATAGCCTGTGCCCTACACTTTATGGTAAGGAATCTTGCTCAGCTTGAGACTGTGTGAGACTGGGAGGAGGTATAAAAGGACAGTCCAGGCAACTGCTGCCCAGAGCCCCGGGATGGTGAGTTATACTATGAAACATGAGCAGCACACAGTAAAATGCCTGGCTTATGCGAAGTGGAAACAGTATAAAAGAATCCTTTCTTATATTCCTATAAATATGGGAAAAGTGACCTAGCACCTGGGCAGGCCAAGGAGGGAAGTGGAGGAGGAGAGAGAAGGGTATATGTGGTAAGGACAGGGTTTGGGGTGGTACATTTAGGAAGGTGCTGGAGATCCTTCAGAGGGAAAGACCTGAGAAGGATCTGGGAGTCTGAAAGTATCTGGGCTCTGGGCATCATCTGGCCATCTCGCGGCCCTGTGTGGAGCCCCTGCACTCACCAAGAGCCTGCACCTGCGCCAGCACTCCCTGACCCCTTTCCTGGTGTAGACAGAATAGATGATACACCCTCCTGCTCCTAACAGACCTCCTGTGCAGTTTTCTATAGAGACAGTGTCCAGCAGCAGCCCAGCAAGAATAAAGGGCATTCCAAAGCACCTCCTTCCTTCTCTGTCCCTTCAGGCCCTTGTGTCCTCTGGGCATCCAAGGAGTTGCCAGTTGCCCATCTACACCATGTGCTAGACGGTTCAGCCTGAGGTTCCTCTCCCCCGACACCCCACCATCCAGGGAAGAGTGTAATTGCAGGGGTAGCAGGAGGCTCAGGGGCAGGGATGAGAATCTGGGGCAGCACATGCCAGCAGCTGGGACCACGGGGTGACTGTCCACTCAGGGACGGCAAGAGCTCAGGTAAAGTGCAGGTGATAGAGCTGACTCAACCTGTGACTCACTCCCTGACAATCTCTCTATCAAACCCTGGTTTGAATTGGGACCTCCGGGGGAGTTTTAGGCCCCAGCATCCTCTGTGATCTGGCACTTTGAGCAGGGACATGAAATATGTTACCTTTGTCTCCCCAGAACCCAGACTCCAACGTATCTCACCCGATGGACCATCTCATCCACTGATCTATTCCAGGTCAGCCCAGGCCCATAAACCCAGTGGTGGTGAGGAGCCGTGGGGATGAAGCCATGAGAGCCTTCAATACGTGCTAGTTATGAAGCAGCAGCACAATTTCCTTCCTCCTCCTCCTTGCCTCTCCCCTCCCAATTCTCACTGGGTCACATATCCCCTCCTTCCCTGACCCCCACCCATCTCCCGCCCAAATGGATCCTGCCTCCTCCAACACCTTCCTGCTTCATCACTTCTGTCCTCATTTCCTCCCTGCCCCCTTTACCAGGGGCCCCATGAGGACAAGGGATGGCATGGCCTGGGGACTGGTAAGAACTTAGGGAGTATTTGGGGGCTTCCCAGGTGGGATCACAGTGGTGGCCTGGCTAGGATTGGCACTCTGGGCCACCCTGTGTTATCTTTGCCTTCTTCCAGCTAAATGCCCAGAGCTTTCTGTGATGGGGGTATGTCAGCATGTCTCAGCCTTCACAAAACAGTTGAAGTTCTGAATTTCTCAAGGTTTGATACAAAGGAATATGGGTGACAGCTAGGAAACATTTTCCTAGCTCTAGTGACTTCACTCAAATGAACTGAGTAGGTCACTATCTCTCAAACGAGTGTGCCTGGTTACCAGGGTTTCAAGTTCTTTGTACTCTGTCACTGAAGAAGTGAGATCATTTCCTGCTTTCCCTGAACTAGGCTCACCTCAGATAGGACCACCCCTAAGTTCCCTCTGGACTGTTCAGTGGTCACCTCTCCCCACCCCTTCTCCATAACTGTACACAGTGACAGCAACACAGACCCCTCCCTATAGAACCCAGGGAAGGCCTAGGTGCAGCCAGGGCCTCAGCTTTGAGCAGACAGACTGGGTTCAGGTACACCTCATCCCTGTTAATCAATTTGTGACCCTGGACAAGTCTTTGCGCTTCTCAAAGCTACCTCAGTCTCCCTACCGCAGAGTGGGGCTAATTCTAGCACCTTCTGCCTACTGACATCAGAATCTATGACATGGGAAATAACACCTATGAACCCATGGGTTTTTGTGACATGTAGTTGATGCACCAACTAGCAATAGCAGAATTTCAAGCAGTAGTGGGCAGCAGTGTGGTTGTTGTTAGGTGCCTTCAGTTTGCGTCCACCTCACAGTGACTCTGTGAACACAGAAAGAAAGATTCCCCAATCCTGTGCCATCCTAACAGTCATTGTTACACTTGAGCACAGTGTTGCAGCCACCTTGCCAATCCATCTCCATAAGGCTTTTCTTCTTTTTCGCTGACCCTCCATGTTACAAGTATGATGTCCTTCTCCAGGGACTGATTCCTCCTGATAACAAATCCAAGGTATGTGAGCATAGTCTCACTATCTTCACTTCTAAGAAGCATTCTGCTTACTTCTTCCAAGACAGATTTATTTATTCTTGAGATGGTACATGATTTATTCATTGTTCTTGACCAAGACCATAATTCAAAGGCATCAATTCTTCTTACGTCTTCTTTATTCTTCACTCTGCTTTCCGATACATGTGAAACCACTGAACACACAGTGGCCTGGGTCAGGCACACCATAGTCCTGAAAAGGTGACATCTTGGCTTTTCCACACTTTAAAGAGACCTTTCACAGCAGATTTGCCCAACGCAATGCATCTCTTGATTTCTTGACTGCTGCTTCTATGGGTGTTGCTTGATGATCTAAGTAAAGTGAAATCCTTTACAACTTCAATCTTTTCTCCATTTATCATGATGATCTTCACTGGTCCAAATGTGAGGCTTGTTTTCTTTAGGTTGAGGTATAATCCATACTGAAATCTGAAGTCTTGATTTTCAACTGTAAATATCTCAAATCTTCTTCATTTTCAGCAAACTAGTGTGTGTTGTCTGCATATCATAGGTTGTTAATGTGTCTTTCTGCATCCTGATGTCCTGTTCTTCATGATGTGCAACTTCTGGAATTATTTGCTCAATGCACAGACTAAAAACATATGCAGACAGGTTACTACCCTGGTGCACACTTTTATTTTCAACCACACAATATCCCCTTCTTCTGTTTCAATGACTCCACCCTAGACTACGTAGAGGTTCCTTAAGAGCACAGTTACATGTTCTGGAATTTCTATTCTTTGAAATTATGATCCACACAGTCAAACACCTTTGAATATCCAATAAAACACATGCTAGCATCTTTCTTGAATTCTCTGCTATCAGCCCAGATCATGCGACATTGGCAAGGGTATACCTGCTTTTATTTTCTCTTCTGACTCTAGTTTTAATTTCTGGAAGTTTCCTGCCAGTGTACTACTACAGCCACTTTTGAACGATATTCAGTAAAATTTTACTGGCTAATGATATTATTCATTAATTTCAGGGTTCTGTTGGATCTCCTTTCTTTGTAATGGGTACAAATACAGATCTCTTCCAGTCGGTTGGTCAGGTGACATAAATGAGTGAGCACTTCCAGTGGTACATCTGTTTGTTGAAATATCTCAATTCTAGGGTCCTGTTTTTTACCAACGCCTTCAATACAGCTTCAGCTTCTTCCTTCAGTACCATTGGTTCCTGATCATTTTGCTACCTCTTGAAATGGTTGAAGGTCAACAAGTTCTTTCCAGCATAATGCTATGTGTATTCCTTCCATCTTCTTTTTAATACTTTCTGAGTTGTTTACTCTTTTCCCAGTAGACTCCTTCACTACTGCAACTCAAGACTTGAATTTTTTCTTCAGTTCTTTTTACCTCATAAATGCAGAGTATGTTCTTCCCTTTTGGTTTTCTATCTCCAGCTCTTTGCATATGTCTTTATAATGCTTTACTTTGTCTTCTTGAGTTGCCCTTGAATTCTTCTCTTCAGCTCTATTACTTCATCATTTCTTCCTTTTGCTTCAGCTACTTGAGGTTCAAGACCAAGTTTCAGAGTCTTTTCTGAAATCCAATTTTCTCTTTTTCTTTCTTTCCTGTCTTTCTAATGATCTATTGCTTTCTTTGTCTGTGATGTCTTTGATGCCATTCCACAAATTGTCCAGCCTTTGGTTATTAGTGTAAAACTCTGAAAATCTGCTCTTGAGATGGTTTCTAAACTAAGGTGCAATATATTCAAGATCATACTTTGGCTCTCATGGACTCGTTCTTATTTTCTTCAGTTTCACTATGACCTTGCATATGAGCAATTGATGGTCTGTGCCTCAATCAGCACCTGATCTTGTTCTGAATGATGATATTGAGCTTTCCCATCATCTCTTTCCACAGATGTAGTCAATAGGATTCCTATGTATTCCATCTGGTGACATTCACACATATAGTTGTCATTTATGCTGGTGAGAAAAGGTATTTGCAGTGAAAGAGTCATTGGTCTTGCAAAATTCTATAATGCAATCTCTGGCACCATTACTATCACCAAGGCTATATTTTCCAGCTACCAATCTTTTGTCTTTCCAACTTTTGCATCCTAATCACCAAAATTATCGATGCATACTGATTGCATGTTTGATTAATTTTGGACTGCAGAAGCTGGTAAAGATCTTCAATTTCTTCATCTTTGGTTTTAGTTGTTGGTGCATAAATTTGAATATTAATCATATTAACTAACCTTATTTGTAGGCATATGGATATTATCATATCACTGACAGCATTGTACTCCAGGACAGATCTTAAAATGTTCTTTTTGATGGTGAATGCAACACCATTACTCTTCATGTTTTCTTTTCTGGCATAATAGACTGCTTTATTTACCTCATACTGCTCCAACAAAAATACCACAAAGTGGATGACTTTAACAAAGAAAAGTTTATTCTTACACAGTGCACTAGGCTACAAGTCCAAATTCAGATGTCTACTCCAGGGGAAGGCTTTCCTTCTTTGTCAGCTCTGGAGAAAAGTCCTTGTGTTGTATCAATTATTGTTCAGGGAGCATCTTGGCACAGGAACTTCAGGTCTGAAGTACACACTCAACTCAGAGTGCTCCTTTCTTGGTGGTATCAGGCTACCAACTCTCTGCTTCCTTTGCTTTCCCTTTATGTCTTATAGGATGAAAGGATAAAAGGTGATGCAAGTTACACACTCCAGGGAAACTCCTTTAGTAAAAGTGTTTCAGTCCCACTCTAACCCTTTTTTAACATAATACTATCTATTACTCACGGGCAGAGATTAGACTTTACAGCACAGAAAAAATCACTACACCAGGAGCAGTCACACAATACTGATAATCATGGCCCAGCCAAATTTCTATACATATTTTTTCAGGAACATAGGCCATATGATTTTCTGATTCAGAATGGCCAGTACTAGTCTACTGAAGCTCATTAGTGCCCAAGATATTCATGTTTACATGTTCCATTTCATTTTTGACAATTGCCAATTTTCCTAATTTTATACACCATACATTCCATATTCTGATTACTTGTGGATGTTTGCAATTGTTTCTTCTCATTTTGAGTATTGTCACATCAGCAAATGAAGATCCCAAAATGTTGACTCCATCCACATCATCAAGGCCAACTCTACTTCGAAGGGACAGCTCATTCCCAGTCTTTTGAGTACCTTCTAACCATGGGTACTCATTTTCCAGCATTATATCTGACAATGATTCTCTGCTCTCATAAGCTTTTCACTGCTTTTAATTCTTCTCAGAAATAGACTGCTGGATGCTTCTTTAGTCTGTCTTAGTCTGGAATTTCAACTAAAACCCATCTATCTTGAGTAACGCAGCTGGTATCAAAGTGACATCTTTGCTTTGGAACACTTTAAAGGGGTCTTGTACAGCATATCTGCACAACCCAGTGTGCCTTTTGATTTCTTGACTGCTGCTTGCATGGATGTTGATTATGGATCCAAGTAAAACAAGATCCTTAACAACTTCAATCTTGTCTCATCTTATCATGGCCTTGCTCACCAGTCCAGTTGTGAGGATTTAGTCTTCTTGATGTTGAAGCATAATCACCACTGAAGGTTGTGGTCTTTAATTTCATCAGTAAGTGTTTCCAGTCCTTTTCACTTTTAGCAAGCGAGGTTGTACTATCTACACGACTCAGGTTGTTAATGAGTCTTCCTCCAGTCCCAATGCTGTGGTCTTCTTCATGGAGCCCAGCTTCTCAGATAATTTGCTCAGCATACAGATTAAACACATACAGTGAAAAGATACAAGCCTGACACACACCTTTTCTGACTTTGAACCATGCATTGTCCCCTTCTTATATTCGAACAACTGCCTCTTGACCTATGTACAGGTACCTCATGAGAACAACTAAGTGTTCTGAATTCTTATACTCAATGTTATACCCAATGTTGCCCATAACTTCTTATGGTTCACACAGTTGAATGCCTTTGCATAGTCAGTAAAACACAGGTAAACACCCTCCTGCTATTCAGTATTTTCAGTCAGCATCCATCCATCATCAGCAAAGATATCCCTGGTTTTATATAGTCTTCAGAATCCAATCTTTTTATTCAGGATCAATCACACCAGACAAAATGGTAAAGCTTTTCTTTGCATGTTGATCCAGCACCATGAGGATGACAAAGTTGCTTCATACTATTCTTAACTTCCAGTTCAATGGACTCATGGCTGTCCCTCCATGGGGGCATTCCTTATAACCAGACCTCTAAACTCACAAAGCATATGGTTACAATGGCAGGAAGCAAAAATTTTGTTTTATTATATGTGTATGTGTGCATGTATATATACATATATAAATAATGCATACATATATATACAATTTTTTCCCTTACTTTATCCTGGCTATGAGAGTAACAACACAATATATTGGACACTGGTTTAGAGCATGTACAACATCCTGGAAAATATTACCTTGCAAAGTTTTCACATCTGTCACTGTAGTGTCTTTTCCATTATTCTATCAGTTCAACTGCTTCAAGATGATGGGGAACATGGTAAGACCAGTGAATTTCATGAGCATGAGCCCACTGCTGCACTTCATTTGGTGTGCAGTGAGTCCTTTGATCTGAGACAATACTGTGCAGGATAACATGACAGTAGATAAGGCATCTGTGTGTCCATTGTTGGTAGTTTTGGCAGAAGTGTTGCATGCAGGGAACACCAGTCCATATCCAGAATTAAGTGTCTATTCCAAGAAGGACACTATGCTGCCCTTTCCATGATGGAAGCAGCCCAATGTAGTCATCCTGCCACCAGGTTGCTGGCTGACCACTGAAGAATGGTGCCGTGTACTAGAAAAGAGATACCCAGAACTGCTCAACATCTAAATTCAACAGTTCCCTAAATGCGGCCCACCTCTTTGGGAGGACAGATTAACAGGATCCGGGTTTGGGGGACCCAGCTTTCAGGGGCCATCCAGACTAACTGGCACACCCGAGATTTTTAAACTCTTTTTCTGAGAAGAAAATACTCTTCATATCACCTGGGTGAATGGCATCTGGTGGCTCAAAAGCTAGCAAGCTGCCATCTAAGTAACATCATTTAGTCCCAATCTACCTGGGCCATCAGGTAGACAGTGGACATCAAGGACAAGAGGAAAATATGAGCCCACCAGATGGAAAGGGCCATACGAGCCAGAGTTGGCTTCAGCATGGGACCAGAAGAACTAGATGATGGCTGGCCAGAACAAATGACTGACCAGAGGGGATACATGGTGCTGAGCCATGGACACAGTGGGAGAAGGATTAACGGGAAGAACTGGAACTCTACCCAAAGACCGCACTTGATGATCTGTCAGACTTGAGAGTCCCTCAGGAGCATGGCACCCAAGCTCTCTAACCCCAAATCATATCCAGCACCAGACCAGCTCTCCAGAAAAAGGCCGAACTGGACTACATAGAACATCGAATGAGGTTGGCAATGAACAAACTTTGGACTTTAATATGTACATGGGTCTGTCCTCGAAGCCCATTGCTGGAGCCAAGATGATAGAATGAGGGGGGTCAGCTCTTGGTCAGAGGGTCATTGGTAAGTTCCAAATGAAGTGGGAAAGTGTTCTGTCACAGTGGGTGGATGGGAGAGCAGTTAGAATAGAATAGCAGTGAACGTTCCAGGTGTTCTATGGCAAATTGACGTAAATCATAAAATTGTTCTTAAGTCACAACAAAAATTTATTTTTTGAAATAGGTAGAAATCAGGAAAAAAGGAATTGTTCCATATCTAGCCTTTCCCTATTTGAAAAATACTTTCTGCAACAGTTAGAAACTTAGGTCACATTTACTTTAGTATACCTACATATTTGCTCAAAAATTGACTATATGCTGAAGAAAATCAACTCACAACCACACTGGCTGTCTCCTCTGCCTCGCCTCTTCACATGGTCTGGAATCCTCATGTTCTCAGGCACTAAGAGCCTTGCAGCCAGTGTTGTCTCACATGTGACCTCCACCTCACCACCAGCATTCTTGGGTGCTGACCTATACACAAATGCACACACATGCATGGATCACTTCATTCCTCACTACTCTACAGTCAAGGAAGCTCCAGCTCCACTACTGGTGAGTCTTTGAAGCCCCTACCAAGCCCTCCATAGCCAAAAGAGAGGAAAGAAATGGTAAGGAAGGGAACCAGAGGGGAAAGGAAGCAGAACACAACGGGAAGTCCGCCCTGTCTTCCAGAATACATTTATACCACAAACCAAACTCTGGGCTGACCTTTTGTTGCTTTCCAATTACTTACCCAAAGTCACAAGCCAGAATGGCAGAACCAGAACTCAGAAACTGATAGAGAATGTCACCCAAAATGGCACAGTAGGAAATTGCAAGGTTTCATCCCCTCCAACAAACAACAATTCATCTGGGAAAAACTGACATAATCAAAATTTTCCTAACTGTGGAATCTAGTCAAAGACATAAAACTGGGGAAATACTTAGCAAGGAAAGAAACTACTGCACTGAAATAAGACAGCACTGTAAATAGCCTACCTGCCATCCCAAAAAGGAATAGTTTGTTGTACTGCTGAAATTAAGTTAGCAGCAATTCAAAATTATTAAAAACTTGCAATATTCACTTTTTGTCGTGAGCCCCACCACTATATCAACTAAAAAATATATGCAATATACACAAAGGAAAATGAAAAGAAAATTAAGGTATTACAGTAGGAAAAAAGATTTTTTTAAGTTAAACTCAAGGAGGCAGTAACGGAGAGAAGGCAGGAAAAAAAAGTTATGATATGCAGAGAAAAAAATATCAAAATGAATAAAAAGTAGCTCTTTTTACGTAAGTAATCACTTTAAATGTAAACAGTACGACATGGCTATTCAAAGGCAGAGATTGATAAAAATGGATAATTAAAACCGACATAAGGTAAATGTAAACTGACTATAAGAGGCTTGCTTGAGATTCAAAAACACAAATATGTGGGGGGGCGGAGTGAAGATGGCCGACTAAGCCCACGTCTCCTTATATCCCTCTGGAAACCAAGACCTGAATTGACAATCAAACTGAGCCTTCTGAGCACCTAATCAGCCTCAGGACATGGCACAGAGCTGTTAATTGGGACTTCATACCACTCAGCGAAAAACCTCCTCTCCTTCGCTGACTCCCGCTCCTGGCTAGCCCTGGCTCTCACGGATGGAAGGTGAGCGCACCATTTTGACTTTTTTTTTCCTCTATCTCAGCTGGCGGGCAGAGCTGGGTCTTGCCTGGCGGCTGGACTCAGAAACGCTGCTGGGGGGATAGGCAGGCGAAATTGTCATATTCTGAGAGCCAGGCTCGGGATTCTGTTAATCTAGACACTTTGAGCCTTTCCTTCTGTAGCTGCCTCAGTGGGGTTTGTGCGGAACTTCATGGTCAGGGTGCGGGACGCCATGTTGGTACCGAGATTTTAGCGGGACCTCGTTCTTAGCCTGGGAGCCAGCACCTGCAAACGGGACGGCGCTTCTCCGTCAGAAAAGTAGTGATTTTGCACAGTGCTGCCTACGTTGGGGGCCCTGCAAGAGAAGCGGAGGAATCGCTGCCTCTTGGCACCTTTGGCCCCTCTGTCTGCTGCCTGTGTGGAGGATGCCATCTTGGGTACGGTGGCCGCAGCTGGACCTAATTCTTAGCTTGGGAGTCAGAGCCTGCCCGCAGGAGTGCGCTTTTCTATCACAAAACCAGTACTCGACGCAGTGTTGGATAAGGCTAGGCCCTGTCAGCAGAGGCCACCAGGGCAGTAGCATTGCTGTATTCTGAACTAGTTTGTTATCCTCTGGGTTGGATATAGTGGCGCTTACTTTGTCAGATGAGAAGAGGGACCTCTACACCTGAAAACTTAACTGACTTGTGAACCGGTCAGATACCTTTTGCTTTACATTTGAAGACAGCCTCGAGAAACATTTGCATTCCATCCTCACAGTACCTCTTCCAGCCTCTGTATACTCACATGGGACCCAAAAAGCAACAGACAATTGCGGCATACAAGCAATCACTCATGGCTTCAGAAGGCTCCCAAACAAAGCAACCAAGGAGTTTTCCAGATGAAGAAACTTTTATGTAAGCATCAGGAAGTGAATACAAATTGATTATATACAGAGCCCTTCTAGACCTTATACAAAATGCAGCAGAACAAAATGAAAAATTAAGCAAGTTGTTCGATCTGATGGAACACCAGTACTCCGAAATCCAACAGATCAAGAAGAAAATCAAAAACATAGAAACTTCCATGCAAAGTCAGGAAAACAGAATGGAACAAATGGAAAAAAGAATTTCTGACTTGGAAGACAGAGCTTCTGATGCCAGTGTCTATGAGCAGAAGTCAGAAAAAAGAAACAAGAAAAATGAAGAAACATTAAGAAGCATGTGGGACTCTATTAAGAGGAACAGCCTTCGATTAATTGGAGTCCCTGAACAGGGTGAGACTTCTGAGAACACAGAGAGTATTGTTGCTGAGCTGCTGAAAGAAAACTTCCCAGAAATCATGAAGAAAGAGAATATAGACATCTCAGATGCATATCGTACGCCACCCAATATAGATCTCAAAAGAAAGACTCCAAGACGTATTATAATCAAGCTCAACAAAATGAAACATAAGCAGCAACTCTTGAAGGCAGCAAGACTCAAGGCAAAGCTAACATTCAGAGGGAAACCCTGTAGGCTCTCGTCAGATTTCTCAGCAGAAACCATGCTGGCACGGAGACAGTGGCACGACACATTCAAAGTCTTGAAGGAGAGGAACTTCCAACCAAGAATTATATATCCTGCAACACTATCTTTCAAATACGAAAATGAAATTAAGACATTCCCAGATAAACAGAAACTCAGAGACTTTGTAAAAACCAAACCCAAACTACAAGAAATACTGAAAGAAGTTCTTGGCTTTGGCTTAGAAGAACGAAACCGCTAACTTTATATTTTAGAACGACACACTACTCAATACTCTACTCACTTAGGGAAGGCTCCAAAGTAAATCACAGCTTTGATTTGGAAAGAAGCAATCCAGTGATCGTCATGAAAACTATGGTGTCATCATAATAAAAAGAGGGATGTACTACAGTCATTATAGTCCTTCCAGATGGAGAGGAAGATGACAAGACTGGTAGTAATTAAAATTGGGTTTATAAATAGTTTATTAAGGGGGTTCATAGGGGCAGCGGTAAAGCACAACAAAGATGTATCATACCATTTCAAGAAACCTAACACACGAGTCTCAACAACTATAAAACCAGCTCTGAAAAAGGTGAAAAGTCAACTCACAAAAGGGTGTCCCAGAACAGACTAATAAGAACAACAGAGAAAACATTAACATAAAAATAAACATATCACAATGGCAGCAGTGAACACATACCTATCAATAATTACATTGAATGTGAATGGACTGAATGCTCCAGTAAGGAGACACCGAGTGTCATCTTGGATCAAAAGACACGACCCATCCATATGTTGTCTATAAGAAACTCACTTGAGACTTAAGACAGGAACAAACTGAAAATTAAAGGATGGAAGAATGTATATCAAGCTAACAATGAACAAAGAAGAGCAGGGATGGCAATTCTAATCTCAGACAAAATCAATTTTAATGTCAAAAAAGAAATTCAAATCAAGACAACAATGAGATACCATCTCAACCCAACAAGATTGGCCATGATCCAGAAAACACAAAACAACAAATGCTGGAGAGGCTATGGAGAAAGTGGAACCCTCCTACACTGCTGGTGGGGCTGCAAAATGGTCCAGCCTCTTTGGAAGGCAATCTGGCACTTCCTTAAAAAAGTGGATATCGATAGACCATTTGACCCAGTAATTCCACTACTTGGAATGTATCCTACAGATTCAAGGCCCTTCACACCAACAGACACATGCACCAGAATGTTTATGGCAGCACAGTCCACAATAGCAAAAAGATGGAATCAACCCAGATGCCCAACAATAGAAGAATGGATAGGTAAACTGTGGTACATATACTCAATGGAGCACTATGCAATGATAAAGAATAACGATGATTCCAGGAAACATCTCCTAACCTGGTTTCAACTGGAAGACATTATGTTGAGTGAAAGTAGTCAGCGACAAAGGGACAAATACTGTATGAGACCTCTACGATAAGATCTTAAAAACAGACTTGTGTATAGAAGAAAAGACTCTTTGACAGCTGCAAGGGAGGGGAGGGAGGGCAAGGGGGGGAGGGTTTAGTTTAGTTACTAGAAATGTAGTTGGGAGAAAGCAGTGACTGCACACATTAGGAACAAGAAGAACATTAAGTGGACTTCAGCATAACTTGAGTACTCCTTCCATCTTAACTCAATACTGCAACGATAGAGTAGCTGGGGCGGGGGGTGGGGGACCATGCTCTTAGGCGAATTCCAGGCCAATTGGCACAACTAGCGTTTTGCTAAGAGAGCTCTCTGCACCCCACATTGGTGAGTGGCGTCTGGGGTCTTAAAAGCTGCCAAGCTGCCATCCGAGGACACAGCAAATGGTCCCAACTCAGCAGGAACGGATGCTCACCGAGGGGCAAAATGACATGAGGTAAAGACAACCCAGAAGACAGAGAGACCCACAAGAGTGGGTGCCTACATCGACTTGGGACCGGAAGAACCGGATGGTGCCCAGCCACAACCAGTGATAGCCACCACGGACCTCACAGAGAGGAGCCTCACTGGCAACACAAGAATAAAAAGAGGTGCATCATGAGATCTCCACTAAAAGACCTCAATTGATGGTCCAGCGGTTTTGGGGTTCCTCTGAGAGCATGGCCCCCTGCCCTCATGCTGCCCTTTCCCATAAATTATAACAAAGGTCCACTCTTTGGACAGGAATGGATTGGACTTGGCAATGCAGAGTAACCATATATCGGAAGCACTTTATGGTTCTATACGTCTATAGGATATCATCTTGCTGACCTCTGGCTGGAGGAAGGGGAGTGGACGGAGAGGAGGGGAAAGGAGACTGTTGGGAGGATGAGACATGTATGGAGCAGAGAGGAATAGTGTGCAGTCACCGGACAGGGAGAGCAGTGGAAGCTGCATATAGCGGGGCATGTAAATTTATACGCGAATGTACATTTTCACTCAATTATGTTAAATAAAAATAAAAATTAAAGAAAAAAACAAATATGTGGAAAATCAAAGGATGACAACAGATATTCCATCATAAAATGTAAATGGATATATTTTTTCATAAACGTTTGGCAGCCTATATCCTTTCCACCCTTGAAGGCATTTTGATTCTGAGCTTGCGTTCTTCCATAGTGAACACAGAAAACTTTCTGTCACAGCATCAGGCAGCTCATTAGGAACTACTAATTAATCACCAAGAGTTGTCACTAATCACCAGCGGTGGCTCATGCTGACTTAATTAGAGAAAAAAAACACTCTGCATTGGAGATGGCCCAGTCTCCCCATGCAGACACTGTCACTTGTCCTACCGGTGTCATGATAAGGATATCTGTGGGGAGAGAAGATCCAGGAACTCTGTCCCTATTACTGTGGCCTCAGATGGCCCAGGCTCCTCTCAAACGATGCTTCTATATGCTGAGCTCTGGAGCACAGTACAGCCAGGTGAGTGCTCCCTTAAGTATAAGCTCAGGGCAAGAACAGGACAGAGGTGTATCTAACAGGAGAGTGATGCAGAGAGGAGGTTGTATAGAAATACTGGGCAGGACAGGGGCTCACCTGCCTCGGCAGCAGCAGCTCTGTCTGTGTTTTGGCTGGGTCAAGGTTATCATAGGGCAGGTGTGTGCAGGGAGTCTCTTAGGGTAGGATCAAAATGTGGGCATCATTACAAATCCCTATTCCTAGACCTGACACGGAGAAAGAGGGAGTCAGGCTGTTTGGAACCTGGGACGAGTCCCACGGATGCCAAAACCGCTGAGCTCTTCATTCGTGTGGTAGCCAGCAAACTGTCTCAGAGCTAACACGTCGGGGATTGGGTGTGGATATTGTGGACAAACTGATGTGCAGAGTTTGAGGAAGGGCTCAAATATCCAGGCATAAAACAAAATCCATTCTCAAGCATACATACATATACACACACACAAGTATAAACACACCATTCTGAAGTGTGATAACATAGCTACTTTTCCTTCTGAAATCTCACTGAAGATGCAATCTTCTCAGTATTTCCACAAAGCTTTTGTCCATCCTTGTGTGTTTTCTGGATTCTTTGTGTGAATGTTGAGAATATCTAGGGAGATGAACTCCAGTTAATCTCCTTAATGGTCAAAATAGTTCAATGTTGGAATTTAACTGAACTTCTCTTCTGTTTTTACATTTTATTCTTTTTTCTCCAGATACCTGATTGTGATAAGCAGTCAAAACAAGGGAATAAACAATCTGTATAAAATGTTGCTTTCTACTTAACGCTAAATGGACACTAACTTTGTTGTGCCACTGCAATAACTTAAGTCCTATTTTAATATACATGTTACTTTTTAAATGGGGAAACAGTGGTGCAAAATGATTAATAGAATTCCCCAGGTTACACGAAGCTAATGAATGAATGATCTTGACATGAAATAAGATCTTTCTGACTCCAGAGGCTGAACTCTTGACAACCCGCTCTCCTGTCTCTGGCTCTGTGTCCTGGTGTTATTCCCATATTGCAAATGTGCTGAACAAGATGCTGAGAGATCAGGGCCAGGAGCTAATGTCTCAGCAGCAGGGCCTGGGAGTCAGAAGATGATCTGACATATTTTAATGCAATTGGAACATAGTCAGTTGTCAACTCTGAGAATTCATATTTTTTATCAGAGTGAGTAGATACTCAATAACTTTTTTAAATACATATTCAAAACCAGCAACCATATCTGATGAATCCAAAGCTGATAATATTAAGCTATTCACTGTACTGCTTGCTGTGTTGTTTACAAGGTAGATGAAAAAGACTCAATTTTCCTAAAAGAGTATTCTGGCAACTCTGAACTTTGCTTTGAATTCTTTTATCTTTTCTGCACTTGACAATGGTTTCTGGGTTCTCAGGAGTAATTACAGATCATGGCCCTGGGGTAATGTGACACATTCAACTAGAGTAAGTCAATCTTTGTGTTGCACCAACAGGATCTTTTTACTCTCTCATAGGGACTCTACTCAGATGTCCCTTTATTTGTGACTCCCACATGTGCTATGGCAATTTTAAACTCAGCCATCAAGCCTGATTATTGTCTGTAAAATCCAGAACCAAGCCAAGTTAGACAAAACACGGGAACTCAAAATTTAATGAGAAGTCAATACAATCTATCTATGTCTTGGGTCTAGTAATTAGAATATTTAATTTTTTTGTGTAGATGGAGGAGGGCTAGAGACACCTCAGGAAATGCTGTCTAGGATCTGGATTGTCAGTATCATAAGCTAAAATCTGGAGAATTACTGAGAATTAGAGTACTCTGATCACTGGTAACGTTATCTACAGTGAATAGAATACCTGACAACATTTTCCGGTCATCTTTTACATTCTGAGGGCTACTAATTAAAAAAAAAAAAAAAAAAGTACATTTGGTTTCCAGTCACTATTCCTTATAATAATTTAAGTTCTCAGTAGCTGATAATTGAGTGGTAATTAAATGAAAATAACTGAGAAAATCTTCTGATTTGCACATTATATTCTAATCTTCCATTTCATTTTCATTCCATTTCATTTTCTTAAGCTAATGCATTATCATGACAAACATGATGATCATGAGCTCTAACAGTGGCACAGTACACCCCTGTCTCTGAGTTTTTCATTTACTCATTGACTCAGTACAATTTCATTTAGAACCTATTACGTATCAATGATATTGGTGGACAGGAAATAAATGACACCTCAGTTCATGGAGCATACATTCTGGAATATTCTGGGATTTGGGATATAAAAGCAAACAAAAGTAAAAAGTGTATGTAAAATGGTACATTTGAAATTGATACCAGGGTATGTTCTCTACATTGATATCCTCCTACAGAGTATGAAAATGTCTTTCTTTTCATGAGAAAACACTTCAAGAATGGTTTCCCCAAGATGAATAAATAAGAATGATGAAGACTTCAACCACAGCCCTGACTTACACTCTAGGATGCTCTGTGTCCTCTGTGTCTTTTCAGAACAATGCCCTTTAGAATCACTGAGCAAGTGCATCTGAAAATCCTTTTTTCTTTTCCAGATTAAGCTTGAGACTCTAACCAACATCATTCTCTTCATCCATAATCTCTTCCCAATCTTCCTTGGCCACAGGATGAGGCCCACACACATTATGCTCATGTACATGGCCATGGTCAACTTCTTGTTCTTCTCTCCAATGGGATTCACTATATGGTGGTAAAGTCTGTTCTTCAAAACCCCTCTTCACTCTTGGGTATAAACTTGTTTATTACATTCACTCAGTGTCTCACAGTACCACCTCTTTCCTGATCAATTATCAGCTTGTCACTCTCATTCTTAAGACAGTGGTGTGGACAATAATCCAAGGGAGATCCACCAAGGTGATTTAAGCTTTCTGTTACAACTGCTGAATGATGGGTGTCTTACCAAACATCAGTGATCTTGTGAAGGTTAATAGTTCAAAGGGCATACACTATGATACTTATGCCCAAGGCCAGTAGTACTGCTCACACATGGGTCCCAGTGCAGGTATTTTCATCTTGTGGTCATCCACTAACTACATGTTTATTGACCTCATGGTCTGTGCCAGTGGCTCCAGGAGGCTTCTCCTTCAGAGTCACCACCAGGAAGTGCAGTGTACTTATACCCCCAGCAGCTCCCACAGATGTTTCCCTGAGACCACAGCTACCTGTAGCATTCTAATGCTGGTCACCTCTCTCAACTTTCATGCCCTGAATTTTATCTTTAATTTTTATACCAATACTTATTTAGATACTTGACTATGGTTGATGCACATCTCTCCTGTGTTGTCTGCATGTTTTCCTGCTGTTAGCTCTCAGAAATCCCAGAGTCCGTAGGTTTTGCTCCTGAATTATTGGAAATGCCCATTCAGAGCAGAAATACACAAAAAATATCTTTCATATTATCCATAATTACTCTAAACAGTGGTCATTTTCTGAGTACCAGTTTTGAACATAAAATTCCATAATGATCTTAGGAAGTCAACTCAATACTCAGGCTGCTCAGGAGAATCTAAAAGCTTCTTGATTTAGTTATGAGCTCATAAAGGATCCATAATTTTATTGGGAAAATAAGTTCCCCTCTCTACCAGTGTCACTGTATAGAAGAATCTCATTTTCTCCAAGAGCATCCTTATAAAGAGTTTTTATAAACATTATCCCAATATGGAAATGGCTAATATCTGGCATCTATTGGTGGAGAATTTGGTAATGGTCAACTAAATTTTACTGTAGGTCAGGTGGAGATTTTTATTTTGTAGACAAAAGCAAGCATTCTGCAAGATGAAGAACTTGTTTTCTACACTATTATGTGTTTTTGTTTCACTTGTATTTCTTCCAAAATGCAGGAATGTCATACAAGAAAGCAATGACACCCAATGGATCCTCTTCTGAGAACTTGCAGATTTTCATTAATACTGATCCTTGGTCAAAATTACAGGTGAGATGAATGAAGAAATATTAAGGAGTGTGGAAAAGCTGCCACACATGGATTTGTCATTCATTTTTACTCTTCATCATTATAGAACAGAAACCAGGTATTTTTATGTCTATTTGCCCGACTTTCTTTTTCCCTCTTAGTCTCTCCCCACCCCCCTTAGGTTAGCCTGAGTTTTTGTTTTTACTATCTTTTATACTCTTATTTGTTTTAAGATATAATAAATTCTTATTAGCAGTTGTAGTAGCCATCATAAGATGTATCTCTAACATAATGCAATCTGTTAAGATTTGCTATCTTCCACATTAAACAATATATCAGAAATTTAAATAGCATAATTCCATATTCTTTCTCCAGTGAATTATGCCACTGTTCTTTTTAACTTTTAAATCCATACATCCTATAAATGTTATTACTTTGTTTTCAAGAATCAACAGTTCTTTACAGAAGTTAAGAAATGGGCAGTTAATGCGGTTTGCACATTTATTCACATACTTGTCATTCTATTGCCCTGTAAGTTTTCTTTTTGGTAAAGCCTGGATGAGCACATGTGTTTGATTTTTAGGAGTTCTTGGTTATATATTTTATCTTCTAGCAACTATGCATTGTTAGTAATGTTTTCCATTCTGGTTATGCAGTGTATTAGGTCTTCCAGAGTTGTCTCTATTTTTTCTTCCATGATTTTTACCATTATAGCTTTTATATTTAGGGCTTTGACACATTTTGAACTTGCTTTTGTGCATTGTGTGAGATACGGATCTTTTTTCATTTTTTTTCAGATGGACATCTACTTATGCCAACACCATTTGCTAAAGAGACTGTCTTTTACCCCAAATAAACATATTTTGGGTTTGTCAAATATCAGCTGCTCACAGGTGAAAGATTTTATATTTGTATTCTCAGTTCCGTTCCATTGGTCTATGTATCTATTGCTGCAGTGGTACCAGGCTGTTGTGACTACCAAGGCAGTATAATAGGATCAAAAGTAAGATTGTATGAGGCCTCCCAAACTGTTCTTCTTCTTCAGTAACACTTTACTTATCTGAGGTCCTTCTAGTCTGTATGAAGTTGGTGATTTTTTCTGCAAGGGAGATGATTTTTATATGATGAATTTTTGAACTGCTATAATGGCACTCTCATTTTTAGAATCTCAAAAGTATTTCAAATGAATTTCATGATATTTGACACACATACATTTTTACATTTAGATGTGCAATAAATGAAAATGAAACTAAGCCATTTTACCTTTCTAGTCAGGGCCAGATGAAGGCACTTCAAGCTAGTAAACATTGATGATCTCTAGTGACCCCTGTTGCTTGTTCACACATTCAAATAGTATATTATGTGAGTTATTATACCTGTGTGTAATTGCTGCCTTATGGTCAATCGCCAGGTCAAAAAAAAAAACGAAAATGGATAGAAGGGATGTCTCGGAAGAAAGGCAGGTGCAGATGTTATTGTGCGGCAACGCTGAGCGGGACAGATGCAAATCCTGCCTTGTTCCAAGAAGCCCTATCCATGCTCTTGCTGGGCTTAGTGTGGAGACTACGTGTGCTAGGCAGCATGTGAGAAGATCAGAAAGGTGAGGTTTACAACAAATCACTAGCTCCAGGGTGCACTGATTGGAGAGAAGGAGAGATGGGGTCTCTTTGGAATCTGTGCCAAGACTTGGACAGGCAGAGCCTCTGCGCTCCTGCTCATCTTCTCAGACCTAAATGGTTTAGGTTGGGGAATGAATATAAGTGGACAAACAGATGGGCAGAGTTTGTCTCAGGAATTAAAAGTCCTGATGAAGAAAATGAAATCTAGTGCTATATAGACATACACAAATAGAAATACACAGAAGTCATTTACAGCATAATAACATTATGGGGGCTTGGGGGAGTATATATATATCCTTCCTCAAATTCCAATGAAGTATGATGCTGCTTTCGATGTTTCTCCAAAAATTTTCTGGGTCATTTTTCTTGTATTTTGTCTCATGTGAGAGAAATACTCATATTTTTATATAAGTGCATGAGGATCCTCTTTCCCATTTAACCTGATGTACCAAGAAAAGAGATAATTTTTTTCTTGGGATGAACTCTAGTTAATTTCCAACATTGACAAAAGAGTGTGACCCCTGGAGAACAGTCTATTCTTCCAATGCTATATTTTATTGTTTTTCAACTACATTTGTAAAATCTACCAAGTAAACAATCAGACAATATGTAAGCACTCAAAACCTAACGACAAATTAAAACAATCTGTCTGTGAACTGGGTCTGAGGATTGGGGCCTTATTTGTGGTGTGGGTGGAGTATGTCCAGAAACCACTCAGCAAAACCTTCCCAGATCCAGTTTCTCAGCTTCACAAGTTAGAATCTGAGTAATTTCTGAGACACAGACAGTTTTTTCCCCTGGGGTCTTTCCTACACTGAATAGATATCTGCTCATGTAGCATATTCAAAGGTCTACTGATTTTTTAAAAGGTAATTTATATTGAGTCACTTTGCTGAATTATACCATCAGTTCTTAAAAGATAACAATTATGATATAACCGTATTAAAATTATTTACATAATCTTTAAATTTGTATATTGATTTTCCTTTTTCCACCTTACATTCTTACCTTCATCTATTTTGATAGGCATCACGATGATGAACCCTAGCACTGAAACAGTGCATCACTACCTTTGATTTTTTCCACTTGGTCATGGACTCTGTAATTGTTAATTTAGCACCTATAATGTATCAACCACATTGAACAAGCCACACTTCTCCTGAGTTCATGAACCTTATATTCTGGTCAAGAGTCAAATATAAAATCAATGCAAGATTACTATTGTGAATTGGTGTTAGTGGTATTCTCTGGGTTGAGCCTCTCCAGTGGAATATGAGTGTGTCTTCCTTTCCAGGAATAGAAAATACTGAGAATCCTTTCCTGAGGTTGGACAAGTAGGAAGATGGATGTCTTCAGCCACAGCTCTGCCTTTCACTCCATGTGGTTTCAGAACAGCACTTCAAGAATGATTGGACAAGTGGCACTGAATATTATCTTTCTTTTACAGACTGGGTTTGGAACTCTGGCCAGTGTCATTCTCTTTTTCCATAATGTTTCCAAAATCTTACTTGGTCCCAGGATGAGGCCCACATATGTCATTCTTGTCCACATGGCCATGGCCAATTACTTGATTCTTGTTTCTATTTGGATTCCCCACGTGATAGTAGTTTTCGAACTGAGAAACCCATTGTCCCCTTTTGGGTGTAAACGAGTCTGTTTTGTTAGCCGAGTGGCTTGAAACACCACCCTGTGCTCCACCTGTGTCCTCAGTACCTATCAAGTTATTACTCTCAACTCCCTAAAAGAAGGGTGGAGGGTGCTCAGGGGAAGAACTCTCAAGTTTGGGGGTCCTTACTGTTGTGTCTGCTGAGTGTTTGGTGTTCTGATAAATAGTTATGTTCCTTCAGAAATGACTGCTCCATTGCACAAATACAGTAATGCTCATACCCAAGATAGATGGTTCTGCTCAACTGTGAGCGTCACTGCAAGCAATGTCATTGCATGGTTCATACCCCAAGCTATGTTGATTGTCCTCATAGTCTGGACCAGTAGCTCCATGGTGCTTCTTCTGCAGACACACCACCAGAGAGAGCAGCATATCCGCACTTCAAATCCCTCCTGCAAATGTACCCCTGAGACCAGAGTCACCCACACCATCCTGATGCTGGTAATCACATTTGTCACTTTTTACATGGTAAATTATATTTTGGGTTTTTATGTGAATACTTTCATAGACTATCAACTCTGGTTGGTGCATGCTTATATTTTGGCTTTCTGACTGTCATCCCTTTACTGCTGATCCTCAGGGATCTGAGAGTTCTTCAGTACTACTCATAATTTGTTGGCAATTATTGTGGAAAGGCTAAATATGTATGGGGCTGTTACTAAAATACCCATAATTATTCTATTCAGTGATAATTTACTGAGAACCAATTTTTAACATGAATTTCCACAATGATCATAGGAGGGTAATTTGATATTGGGGTTGCAATGGGGGGTTTGAATGCTGTGGATGAAATTATGGACTCATACAAGAGCCTTCCATAAGTACCACTATATAAAAGAAATCTCCAGTCTTTCAGGAATATTCTCACAAATAGTTTCCATAAATGTTTTCTCAACATGGATATGCCTAACGCTGATATGCATTAGTGTGGAATTTAGTACTGGTCCCTGTAATTTTTATTTCAGAGCAGGTGGACATTATCATTTCTTAGATGAAGATAATGCTACAAGATGGAGAGTGTATCCTCTCTAATATTATATGTCTGTATTTCACCCACATTGCTTCCAAACTGCTGTGGTTTCATAAAAGAAAGCAGTGGTGTCCAGTGGATCCTCCTCCGGGGACCCTGCAGCTATTCTTCAATGACTTGGACTTCAGTCAATTTGACTGATTAGACAGATACATTATTAGAAAGTTTGAAGAAGCTACCATTCATGGACTTGTCATTTGGAATTTTACTTTTCATCATTATTAAGCAGAAATCAGGGACTTTGGTTCTATTTTTTCTACCTGCATTTCCCCCCTTTGCCTTCTTTTGCCTTTCTTTAAGTTAAACTGTTAGAGTGTTTTTCTTTCTTTACACTTTAATTGTTGTAACCTGTAAATTTTCTTTCTTAGTAGTTGTATTAGCCATCATAATAAGCATCACCAACAAATCACATTCTGTTTATAGTTTCAATCTTTTATGTCACAGAGTATATCAGAACCTTGAACAGTATGATTTCTTCAATGAATTATGCTGCTCATTCTATATGTTTTCATCTATATGTACTTACAGCCTACAATAAATGCAGTTAATTTTGCTTACATGGTCAACAATTTTCTTTTTACCAAAATGAAGAAATGAAAAAAAAAAGAAAAAAGAAAAACATATAGGTTGTACATTTATTCACGTTTTCCAAATCTAGTGCTTGTTAGTGCTTGGTGTATAAATGTTGGCCTCAAATACCATTTTTCTTCAGTACACAGGACTTGCTTTTGCCTTTCTGGTAGTGCAGACTCTGTATTGTGGAATTCTCTCAGGTCCTAGGTTAGAATAGCTTAATTTCACTTGCATTTGTTGGTAAGTTTTTTGGGTTTGTTTTTGTTTGTTGGTTTGTTCTCTGCATATTGGACAAGAGATCTGGATTCTTTAAATGACAATACAGAGTGATTAAAATAACCAGAAACCAAATGAAAGTCAGAGAAAGATCATGAGCAGATGGTTCAAATTTATTTAGGGAAAGCAAATGGTAAAAATGTATTTAGATAGGTCCACTTCATTTTAAACCTCAAAGAAATGACACACCAACAAATCATGATTTTTTAAAATAATTGAATTACAATACAACTTCAAATACACAGAAATATTGCAAAAATAGTGCAGTGAGGTTCATATCCATTTATTCAGATGCCTAAACTCTACACAAGTTTCCTCATTTGCTCCATCACTTTTGTTCTCCACCTGTTAGCCTCTTATCGTTAGATTGTAATGACTTTAGGGCATGTTTAACATGGTGCACACCATCACAAAATTCTCCAGTGTAACTTTCTCTGCAACAAAGACACTTTTACAAAATATCCTTACTGCCTGCCCTTGAAGTCAGAACTGATCCAATGCCAGGTCTCACTTTACAGAGGCCATTCAAATTTTCCAACTGACACAACAATGTGCCATCATTTTCCTTTTGTTTCCAGGTTCCTCATTCATGAACGTATGCTGCTTTTAATTGTCATGCCTCTTCATTCTCCACTCTCAAACTTTTCTTCTAGTCCTTCATTATTCTACATTCTCAGCAATCTACATTCTATAGAAGACTTTATCAGGTTTTATCTGATGTTTCCTCATGAGTAGACTCAGTAAACCCACTTATCTGTCAGTTTGTCATATTGTGGGAGCTCGAGTATTGTTGTTATGCTGGAAACTATGCCACTGGTATTCAGATACCATCTGGGTCACCCATGTAGGACAGATTTCAGCTGAGTTTCCAGATTAAGACAGACTAGGAAGAAGTATCCAGCAGTCTATTTTGGAAAAGAATTGCCAGCAAAAAACTTATGAACAGTCGTACGACATTGTCTGATACAGTGCTAGAAGGTAAGCCCCCCAGGTTGGAAGGTACTCAAAAAACAACTAGGGAAGAGCTACCTCCTCAAAGCAGAGTCAGCTTAATGATATGGATGAAATCATGCTTTTGGGAGTTTCATTTGCTGATGTGGCCTAACTCAAAATGAGAAGAAACAGCTGCAAACATTCACTAATAATCAGAACATAGAATGTATGAAGTAAAAATCTAGAATAATTGGAAATCACAAAAAATAAGATGAGATGCATAAACATCATTATCCTAGACATTAATAAGCAGAAATACTGGCATTAACCATTTTGAATAGGACGATCATATGCCCTACTATGCCAGGAATGACAACTTGAAGAATAGCATTGCATGAATCATCACAAAGAATATTCCAACATCTATCCTGAAGAACATTGCTGGCAGTGATAGAATAATACACATATGCATACAAAAAAGACTTGTTAATATTACTATCAAATTTACACACCAACCACTAAAGCCAAACAAGAGTAAATTGAAGATTTTTACCACTTTCAACAGTCTGAAATCAATCAAAATTACAATCAAGATACATTGATAAGCACTGGTGATTGCAATGTGAAAGTTGGAAGCAGAGAAGAAACATCAGTAGGTATAAACTATGGCCATGGTGATATAAACAAGGTTGGAGATCACACAATAAAAGGTTGTATGACCAATGATTTCATCATTGCAAATACCCTTCTTCACCAGCATAAATGGTAACTATACACATGACTCCACCATAAGATTACACAGGAATCAAATTGACTGCCTCTGTGGAAAGAGATAATGGAAAATCTCTAGATCATCAGTCAAAACAAGGCCAGATGCCAACTGTGTCAACTGCCTTATGCAAGTTCAAACTGAAACTGGAGGAAATTAGAGTCCCCAGGAGCCAAAATATGAACTTAAGCATATCCAACCTGAGTTTAGAGACCATCTCAGGGATAGACTTGATGTGCTAAACACTAATAACCAAAGACCAGATGACTTGTGGAATAGCATTGAAGACATTATACATGAAGAAGCAAGACATTATCAAAAGACACAAAAGAAAGTGAAGTCAAAATTAGATCTTAGAAGACATTCTGAAACTTGCTCTTGAGTGTAGAGTAGCTAATGCAAAAGGAAGAAATAGTGAAGAAAAAGAACTGAATATTTCAAAGAGGAGCTCAAGAAGACAAAGTATTGCAATGATAAGCAAAGAGCTGTAAATAGAAAACTAAAAGGGAAGAGCATGCTCTGCATTTCTCAAGCTGAAAGAACTGAAGAAAAATTCAAACCTGGAGTTGCATTAGTGAAGGATTCTACATGGAAGATATTAAAAGACTTAGGAAGTATCAAAGTAGAATAAAGTCATTATACCAGAAAGAAATAGTCATGCTTAGCTAGTTGAAGAGCTAACATATGATCAGGAACCAATGATACTGAAGGAAGAACTTGAAGCTGCATTCAAAACACTGGCAAAAAGCAAGCTTCCAGGAACTGATGAAATATTGAGATATTTCAACAAACAGATGCAGTGCTGGAAATGCTAACATGTCTATGCAAAGAAATTTGGAAGACAGCTACCTGCAAATCGACTGGAAGAGATCCAGAGTATGTCTAGTCCCAAGAAAGGTCATCCAACTCATTGCAAAAATTATCAAACAATATCATTAATACCACATGGAAGTAGAATTTTGCTGAAGATCATTCAAAAGTGACTGCAACAGTACGCTGACTGGGAAATGCCTGAAATTCAACAAGGATTCAGAAGAGGCTTGCTGATGTCAGATGGATCTTGCCTGAAAGCAGAGAACACCAGAAAGATGTTACCCTGTGTTAGACCGACTATGCAAAGGTGTTCAACTATGTAGATCAATACAAACTATGGATAATATGGCAGAGTTTCCAAGGAGCACCTGGTGGATTTGAACTGCCAACCTTTTAGTTAGCAGAGTGACACTTGACCCACTACACCACCAGCGTTTCCAACGAGTGACAGGATGTCAGCATTTTAAGGCTCCAGTAACCACTCTAGCTTGAAGGACTGGACTATCTGGACAGTCAAAATGAAACTAAAATACACACGTGTGTGTACACGTGCATGCGCGTGTGTGTACACGTTAGATTGCAATAACCTAACAATTAAATTACAACAGCTTTCTGATGGCTTGGAGACAACAATCAGTCCCCAACCATTTCAAGAAGCAGACCACCATGGCTCCAGAAAGCTCCCCAAATAAAGAATCCAAAATTTCCCTGATGAAGAAGCCTTCCTGAAATTATCAAAAGTAGACTACAAAAGAATTCTGTATAGAGACCTTCTAGATCTTAGGATGAAGAATAGACCAAGTGCAGCAGAACAAATGTGAACTGCTAGAACAATAATGATCTGAAATACAGCAGAGTAATAATAAAATCACAGAATTAGACAACTCAGTTGAAAGTCTAAGGAGCAGAATCAAAGTAATGGAATGCAGAATTAGCAAGCTTTAAGATACAGCTACTGATACCAGCATTTACAAGGAGAAATTGGATAAATGAATCAATAAAAATGAAGAAACATTAAGAGCTATATGGGACTCTATCAAGAAGGATAATTAATGAACAATTGGAGTACCAGAACAGGGAGTGATAGCAGAAAATGCAGAGAGAATTGCTGGAGATTTCCTGACAGAAAATTTTCCTAACATCATGAAAGACGAAAAAATACCTATCTGAAATGTACATTGAACTCCACAAATGATAAATTCCAAAAGAAAGACACCAAGACATATTATAATCAAGCTTAACAAAATGAAACATAAGGAGATGTTCTTAAAGGCAACTAGGCTTAAACCAAAACTAACTTGCAAAGAATAGTTCTTTAGGGTGAGCGCCAATAATTCTGCAGAAACCATGTTAGCAAGAAGGCAATGGGATGACACATATAAAGCCTTCAAGGAAAAACATTTTCAACCAAAAATTATGAATCCTGAAAAATTGCCTGTCAAATAGGATGGTGAAATTAGGACATTCCCAGATAAACATGAGCTTGAGACTTTAGAAAAACCACACACACACACACAAAAAAAAATAACAAGAAATACTGAAGGAAGTTCTTCAATTAGAAAATCAATAACATCAGACTTATACTCAAAGATACAATTCAGGAAACAGCATCCAGAGTCCTGTGTGGCTAGGGAAGTCATAAAGCTCAATCAAAGCTACAATACTGATATTACAGAAACAGATTTCAGTATGTAAATTATGATAATATACTAAAAAGAGGGACATGTTAATATATTCTTAGACCTTTGGTGACCTAGTGGGTTAAGTGCTATGTCTGCTAACCAGAAGTCTGCAGTTCAAATCTTCCAGGTGCTCCATGGAAACTCTATGGGGCAGTTCTACTCTGACCTCTAGGGTCACTGTGAGTTAGACCTAATTCGATGGTAGTGTGTTTGGTTTTTTGGTTAGATCTTTCAGACAAAGAGAAAGTCAAGGAGACACAAAGAAGTTAAAGACTGGTTTAAACTTAGAACACCAGTGAGGAATACTGAGGTAGCCACAAAGCAAACCAACAATAATACACATCAAAACAAGAAATGTAATCTAGAAGTATCACCAGATACAAAACCAACATTCAAAAAGATGAAAAGGAAACCCATAAAGAAAAATAACTCAGAACAAATATTAAGTGGAACAAAGAAATTATCAACACACCAAAAAAGACACCAAAATAAATGGGGAGGAATCAAGATGGCAGACTAAACACACATTTCCCTAAATCCCTCTGGAAACCAAGACCTGAATTGATAACTAAAAGGAGCCTTCTGAACACCTAATGAGCCCTAGGACACAACATAGGGCTATTAATTTGGAATTCATACCACTGAACAGAAAACTTCCTCTCTTTCACTGACCCCCACTCTCAGTGAGTGCTGGCTCTCATGGATCGAGGGTAATTTGTCATTTTAGCTTTTCTTTTTCTCTGTCTTGGCCAGTGGGCAGAGCTGTGACTTGACTGGCAGCTGGTCTTGGGTGCACTGCTGATGGAATCAGCAGGCAAAATTGTCACACTTTGAGAGCCCAGCCTTGAACTCTGCATCTCAGCACCTTTGGCCTCTCTTTATGCCTCCACTATTGACTGCCCTGTGCCGTGACAGTCAGGGAGCTTGTGCAGGGTGCCATCTTGTTCCACTGGGAGGCAGTTATACCCATCCAGAAGCCTCAGCTGGAACTAATTCCTAGGCTGGGTGGCATTGCCTGCCTGGAAGAGAGTGCTTTTCCAACAGAAAAGCAGTATTCTACATAGTGTCACCTATGACTGGGGCCTGACAGCAGAGGCCAGCAGGGCAGTAACCTTTCTGTATTTTGAACCAGTTTATAACATCTGGGGTTGTATATAGAGGTGCTTACTTTGCCAGTTGGGAAGAGTGACCTGAACACTTGAAACCCTAACTGACTTGGGAGGTTCTTGGATACCTCTTACCTTTCATTTTAAGACAGCCTACAGAAACAATTGCAGTCCATCCTCACAGCATCTCTCCCAGTTTTTATTGACTCACATGATGCCCCCAAAGCAGCAAACTCTCAATAAATGCATAACTAAGGAATCACCCATGGCTTCAGAAGGCCCCCAAAAGAAATAACCAAAGAACTTCCCAGACAAAGAAACCTTTCTGAAACTACTGGAAGGTGAATATAAAAGGATTATATGTAGAGCCCTCCTAGAGCTTATACAAAATGCAGCACAGCAAAATGAAAACTTAAGCAAGCTGTTCAACCTGATGGAATACCAGTACTCTGAAATCCAACAGGTCAAGAACAAAATCAAAGACATAAAAATTTCAATTCAAAGCCAAGAAAACAGAATGGAACAAATGGAAAAGAGACTTTTTGATTTGGAAGACAGAGCTATTGACTCCAGCATCTATGAGGAGAAATCAGAAAAAAAGAAAAATGAAGAAGCATTAAGAAGCATGTGGGACTCTGTTAAGAGGAACAATATACAATTAATCAGAGTTCCTGAACAGGGTAAGACACCTGAGAACACAGAGAGTATTGTTGCTGAGCTGCCGACAGAAAACTCCCCAGAAATTACGAAGGAAGGGAATATAGATACCCAAGATGCATATCAAACACCACTCAATGTAGATCTCAAAAGAAAGACTGCAAGACATATTATAATCAAGCTTAACAAAATGAAACATAAGCAGAAACCCTTAAAGGCAGCAAGACTTAAAGCAAAGCTAACATTCAGAGGGAAATCAAGGCTAACTGCCACAATTAGCGTTTTGCTAAGAGAGCCTTCTGCGCCCCACTCTGCTGAATGGTGTCTGGGGTCTTAAAAGCTGCCAAGCTGCCATCTGAGGGTACAGGAAATGGTCCCAACTCAACAGGAACTGATGATCATCAAGGACCAAAATGACATGGGAGATAGAGAACCCAGAAGACAGACAGACCCATGTGAGTGCATGGCTACATAGACTTGTGACTGGAAGAAGTGGATGGTGCCTGGCCACCACCAATAATAGCCATGATAGAGCTCACAAAGTTGAGTCTCACTGGAAACACAAGAATAAGTAGGCGTGCACTCTGAGATCTCCACTAAAAGACCACAGTTGATGGTCCAGGGCCACAGAGCTCCCCTGGGAACATGGCCCCTGGCCCTGATGATGCCCCTGTCCATAAATCATAATGGAGGTCAACTCTTTGGACAGGAATGAATTGGACTTGGAGACAAAGAGAGATCATGTCACATGTACACTTTATGGTTCTGTGCATCTATAGAATGTCATCCTGCTGACCTCTTACTGGAGGAAGGGGAGTGGGTGGAGTGGAGGGGATAGGAGATTGTTGGGAGGATAATACATGTATGGAACAGAGAGGAAGAGTGTGCTGTCACTGGGCAGGGAGAACAGTAGGAGCTGCATATAGATGGGCATGCAAATTTATATGGGAATGTAAATTTTCACGCAATCATAATAAAAAAATAATAAAAGACACCAAAATGACAGCACTAGATACATATCTATCAATAATTACACTAAATATGAATGGACTAAATGCACCAATAAAGAGACAACAAATAACAGATTGGATCAAAACATACAATCCTTCTTTATGTTGCTTACAAGAAACACACCTTAGACTCAAAGACATGAACAAACTGAAAATCAAAGGATGGAAAAAGATACACCAAGCTAACAACATGCAAAGAAAGACAGGAGTGGCAATATTGATTTCAGTAAAACAGACTTTAAAGTAGAGTCCACTATTAAGGGCAAGGATGGTCACTATTTATTGCTTAAAGAGCCCATGCATAAGAATGATACAATAATACTAAACATTTACACACCCAGTGTCAGAGCTTCTAAGTACATTGAACAAATGCTGGCAACATTAAAAAGTCAGATAGCTCCACAATAATACTCCACTTTCAGTAACAGACAGAATATTGAAAAAAAAGATCATTAAAGATACAAAAGATCTTATTGCAACAACCAACTCAACCTCATAGACATATACAAAACACTCTCCACCCAACAACAGACAACTTTTCCAATGCACATGCATCGTTCTCCAGAATAGAACATGTATTAGCCCATAAAGCAAGTCTCAAAATCCAAACCATAAAATATTGCAAAGCATCTTCTTCTTCCTTTTTTTACTGTTTTTTTTATTATGATTGAATGAAAATGTACATTCCCATATAAATTTGCATGCTCACCTATATGCAGCTTCCACTGCTCTCCCCTCATGGTGACAGCACACTCTTCCTCTTTGCTCCATATATGTCCTATCCTTCCAACAGTCTCCTATCTCCTCCCCTGAACCCACTCCCCTTCCTCCAGTATGAGGTCAGCAGGACAACATCCTATAGACTCACAGAACCATAAAATGCTCATAAAATATGGTCACTCTGCATTGCCAAGTCGAATCCATTGCTGTCCAAAGAGTTGACCTTCATTATGATTTACAGACAGGAGCAGCATCAGGGCCAGAGGACATGCTCCCAGGGGAACCCAGAATCCCCTGGACCACCAATTGTGGTCTTTTATTGGAGATCTCAGGGTGCACCCCTGTTTATTCTTCTGTTGCCAATGAGATTCAACTCTGTGAGCTCTATCACGGCTATCACTGGTGATGGCCAGGCATCATCCAGTTCCTCCAGTCACAAGTCGATGTAGACACCCACTCATGTGGGTATCTCTGTCTCTGGGTTCTCTTTTCCCCATGTCATTATGGACGTCGGTGATCATGCATTCCTGCTGAGTTGGAACCATTTCCTGCACCCTCAGATGGCAGCTTGCCAGTTTCTAAGACCCCAGATGCCACTCACCAAGGTGGGGTACAGAGAGTCCTCATGAGCAAAACGCTAGTTGTGCCAATTGGCCTTGATTTCATCTGAGAGCACCGTCCCTGTCTCCCCACCCCAGCTACTCTATCCTTGCGATATTGGGTTAAGATGGGAGGACTACTCAAGTTGTGTTGAAGTCCAGTTAATATTGATCTTCTTACTAAAGTATGCTGTCACCAATTTCACCCAACCAAATTTCTAACAACTATCTAATTTAAACCCTCCTTCCCTCACCCTCCCGCCCTCCCTACCCTTGCAGCCATAACAGAGTCTTTTCTTCTATGCATGAGTCTGATTTTAAGTTTTTATCATAGAGGTCTCGTACAGTACTTGTGTCACTGACTACTTTCACTCAACATGATGTCCTCCAATTGAAACCAGGTTATGAGATGTTTTCTGAAATCATCATTGTCCTTTATCATTGCATAGTGTTCCACTGAGTATATATATCATAGTTTACCTATCCATTCCTCTGCTGTTGGACATCTGGGTTGAGCAAAGCATCTTCTGAGACCACAAAGCCATAAAAGTTGAAATCAATAGTAGAGAAAACATGGGTAGAAATTCAAATTCATGGGAACCGAACACCACCTTGCTCAAAAATTCATTGATTATGGAAGAAATTAAGGACACAATAAAGAAATTCATGGAAGCAAATGGGAATAAAAACACATCCTAAAAGAACCAACAGGATACAACAAAGGCAATGCTCAGAGGTCATTCTATCTCAATAAATACGTACATCCAAAATGAAGGGGCCAAACCAAAGAATTAACCTTACAACTTGAACAAGTAGAAAGAGAACAATAAAAGAACCCCTTGGGCACCAGAAGAAAACAGATAATAAAAATTAGAGCAGAACTAAATGAATTAGAGAATAGAAAAACATCGAAAGAAGTAACTAAACCAAAAAGTGGCTTTTTGAAAAGATCGACAAAATCAATAAAACCATTGGCCAATCTCAAAAAAGAAAGAAAAAAAATAATCCAAATAAGAAATGAGCGCAATGTCACAACACATCCATCTGAAATTAAAAGAATCATAACAGAATACTATGAAAAATTGTACTCTAGTAGAGTTGAAAACACAGAGGAAATTTCTAGAATCATATTACCTACCAAAACTATCACAAAGAGAAGTAGAACAACAATAAATGCATCATAAAAGAAGCGATTGAAAAAGTAATCAAGAAACTGCCTACCAAAAAAGTCCTGGCTCATCACCTTCACTTGATAATTCTACCAAACTTTCAGAGAAGAGTTAACTTCAATACTGCTCAAGCTATTTCACAACATAGAAAAGGATAGAACATTCCCAAATTCATTCTATGACAGCAGTATAACCCTAATGCCAAAGCCAGGTACAAGTAGCATGAAAAAGAAAATTATAGATCAGCGTCACTCAAGAACCTAAATACAAAATTCCAGCCAACAGAATTCAACAATATATCAAAAAAATAATAATAATTTACCATGACCAAGTAAGATTCATATGAGGAATGCTGGGTTGGTTAAACATTATGAAAATAATTAATGGAGTCAACCACATAAATAAAATAAAAGATAAGGATCACTTGATTTTATCAGTTGATGCAGAAGAGGCATTTCACAAAGTCCAACACCCATTCATGTTAAAAACTCTCAGCAAAATAAGAATAGAAGGGAAATTCCTCAATGTAATAAGGTGCATCTATACAAAGCCAACAGCCAACACCATCCTGAATGGAGAGTGACTGAAAGAATTTCCCCTGAGAACAAAAACCAGACAAGGATGCCCATTGTCACCATTGTTATTCAGCATTGTTCTGGAGGTTCTAGCCTCAGCGATCAAACAAGATAAACAAATAAAGGATATCCACATCGATAAAGAAAAAGTATCTATTTGCAGACACAGTGATCTTATACACGGAAAACCCTAAAGAATCCATAAATAAACTGCTGGACTAATAGAAGAGTTCAACAAAGTATCAGCATATAAGATAAACATAAATAAAACAGTAGGGTTTCTTTACACCAACAAAGAGACCATCAGAAAAGAAATCAACAAATCATTACCATTTACAGAAGCTCCTGAGAAGATAGAATTCCATAGAATAAATCTAACCAGAGATGCAAGAGAGCTATATAAACAAAATGACAAGACCCTACTGTAAGAAAACAAAAGAGATTTACATAATTGGAGAAAACCAGCTTGCTCAGGAAAGAAAGACTTAATACTGTGAAGATGTCTATTCTACCAAAAGTGAACTATATACACAATGCAATTCCAATACAAATTCCAGTGTTGTTTTTAATAAGATTAAGAAAGAAATCACCAACTTGGTTCAGAAAGGGAAGAAACCCTGGAAAAATAAAGTACTACCGCCAAGAGGAAAACAGGGGACACCTCACACTAAGCTACCTTAGAATCTACAATTTCTGACAGTTATGTTCATGAACTCATCCTACAAAAAGTGCTACACACTTCATTGCTGAATATCACTACAGTCACGTTGGAAATACTCCCCTTGGGAAGCTATGCACCCAAGCCAGTGCCTAGTTCACCCTTCAAAGCAATTTTGGAAGTCTTTTCTGTAATGGCCATGAGAACTGTCATTGCATTACCCTTGATGTCATGAGTGTTACCAAAATGACTTCCCTTCAATATTTCTTGGCTTGTAGGTAAAGAAAAAAAGCATTGAGGGACAGATCAGGTCAGTAAGGAGGGCTTTCAACAGAGTTATTTGTATACTGGCTAAAAACTCCCTCACAAGACAAATACACAGTTAAGTTCGCTAACTTGCTACCAGGACATTGTGTGCAATGGGCATTCCAGAAAGTTACAAAACTGCTTTGCAGGGTGGACTAGACACTGATGCCAGTGCACAGGTTCCCAATGGGAGTATTTAGAAGGTAACCTCAGTGATATTCAATAAGGTTTGTAGCACTTCGAACAATTAAGCTCTCAGACTTAATTGCTGGATCATGTATTACACTGTCACAATAGTCAAAACAGCCTAGTACTGGTACAAAAACAGATAATAGACCAATGAAACAGAATAGAGAATCCAGAAATTACACCATCCACATATGAACAGCTGATATTTGACAAACACCCAAAGGCCATGAATTGGCAGAAAAACAGTCTCTTTAACAAATGGTGTTTGCAAAACTAGATATACATCTGCAAAAAATACTGAAACAAGACCTGTATCTCACACTTTACACAAAAACTAACTATAAATGGAGCAAAGACCTAAATGTTTAATCTAAAATGATAAAGATTATGGAAGAAAAAATAGTGACAACACTGGAAGCCCTAATATACAGCTTAAAAAGACTACAAAACATTACTAGCAATGTGCAAAAAGCAGAAAATACATGAACAGGAACCACTAAAAATCAAATATGTATGCTTATCCAAAAACTTTCTCAAGAGAGTAAAAAGATTACCTACAGACTGACAAAAAATATTTGGCAACAACATATCTGATAGGCATCTAATTTCCATAATCTGCAAGTTACCGCAACATATCAACAAGACGAAAGACATATAGCCCAATTAAACAAAGGACATGGACACACTTCAACAAAGAAGACAGCCAGGCAGCCAAACGACACTTGAGGAAATGTTTGCAATCATTAGCTAGTAGAGAAATCCAAGTAAAACTGCAGTGAGATACTATCTCACCCCAGTGTGATCAACAATAATCAAAAACCACGAAACAACAAATGCTAGAGAGGCTGTGGAGAGATTGGAACTCTTCTACGCTGCTCGTGGGATTGCAAAATAGTACAACCTCTTTGGAAAGAGATTTGGCACTCTCTTGAAAAACTACAAATAGAAATAATATATGATCCAGCAACCCCACTGCTTGGAACATATCCTACAGAAATAAAGGCAGTCTCATGAACAGATATGTTCATACCAGTGTTTATTGCAGCACTGTTGATAATAGCTAAAAGATGGAATCAACCTAGATGCCCATGCACAGATGAGTAGATAAATGAACTATGGTATATACACACAATGTAACATATGCAATGATAAAGAACAATGATTTTATGAAACATATCATAACCTGAAATCAACTGGAAGACGTGCTGAGTGAAATCAATCGTCTGCAACAGGACAAATATCATATGAGCCCACTATTATATATGATGGCACTTGGCTTTGGCTGGCTTACTATAAGGACTTAAGAAAAGACTTATGCACAGAAAAAAATATTCGTTCATGGCTACAAGGACATGGAGGGAGACAGAGGGTTATTCATACATAGCTGATAGGAATTCAGTTGGGTGGAGGGAGTGACAATACGCAGTAGAAGGCAAGTCAGTATAACTGGACCACACCGTAAGCTAAAAGGTTTTCTAAATTCAACCCAAGATTTCAAAGGACAGAGTAGCAGGGACAGAGTCTGAGTACTATACTTTCAGAGGGATATTGAGGTCATTTGGCAAAATTAGTCTTTTTCTAGGAGAGTGTTTTGCACCACATATTAGTAAGCAGCACCCAAGGTCTTAAAAGCCAGCAAGCTACCATATAAAGAACATCAATTTGTCCCAACCTACATGAAATGGATGAAAACTGAGAACATAAAAGACATGAGGAAAAATGAGCCTAGGAGACAGAAGGACTCATATGATTGGGAGACTACATGAGCAAGAGGATAGAAGAACTAGATGGTGCCCAGCCACCACCAAATACAGCCCTGACAGGGAACACAACACGGAGTCCATGATGTAGGATGCGAGAAAGGAGTGTGCAGATCTAGAACTCTATTAAGGGACCGGACTTGGTGATCTGACAACTTCAAGGGTGTGCTGAGAACATGGCCCCTAGACTTGCTCCTAACCTAGAGACGAAACCAGTATTGAAGCCAACATTTCAGAAAAAGAATAGACTGGACTTGGGGACACAGAGTGATGCAGGTGGTGTGTGTACTTCATGGTTTAATCTATATATGAGGCTGTCCTACTGATTTCTTTAGAGAGGACAGGAGAGGGTGGAGAGGAGGGGATAAGTGTTGGTTGAGTGGGTACTGGAAGTAAAGAATGGAAAAGAAGAACGTGCTGTCATAGGGTGGGGAGGGCAGATACATTTGGAAAGAGGCAGGTACTCAGGGTTCTATATGGCAAATTTATTTGAATTGTAAACTTTCACTTAAGCACAATAAAAAACTTTTTTAAAGCAAAGAGTAAAAATCTTACAACTGAATTCTAAAAAACTATTGAGTTAATTCTAAACAAAAGAGAAACAGAGGTACAAAAATAAAAAGCAAAAACACAAAACAAATCCTCTGTATAAGATAACGTAACAGACCTAAATCCAGCTTACCTGTAATTACATTAAGTGTTCATGGACTAAACGTTAACTAAAAGGAAGAGACTATCAGTACTGACACACATACAAGACATAACTGTATGTTTTTTAGCAAAAAACCTACATTAAATTTAAAAAACACTAGTAGTCTGAGGATGGTACATTGCTGCTGAGTCAATTCTGGCCCAGATAAGTCCTATAAGACAGTAAAGCTGGCTCAAAGGGTTCCAAAGGCTATAATCTTTATGAAAGCAGATGGCCACATCTTTTTCTCACAAAGCAGTGGGCAAGTTCCAACCAGCACACTTTAGATTAGCAGCTGAGCACTTAACCACTATGCTACTTAGTTTAAAGGTACTCAAACCCATTGCCATTGAGTCAATTCCAACTCATAGCAACCCTACAAATAGAGTAGAACTGCTCCCCAGTGTTTTCAAGGAGCGCCTGCGGATTTGAACTTCCAAGCTTTGGTTCAGCAGCTGTATCACTTAACTACTACACCACCAGGGTTTCTGGTTTGAGGGTAGATAGAAGGAAAACACATTATGTAGGCAGTAAGCATTAACAGGCTATGGTGGCTTTAATAGAGCAAATAAGGCAGACTTTGGGATAAAGAGATTATCAAGATAAAAAAGGACAAACGGATCAATTCATCTAAAAAACAAATAAAAAAAGCATGAATGTATGTATACCTAACATAAAGGTTCAGAATGTCTCAAGCAAAAATTGACTAAATTAAATGGAGAAATAGAATATTTTATAATCATAAAGATTTTAACACATTTCTCTATACCAATAAAAACAGAAGACCTGAACAATACAATCATCTAGACCTAGACATTAAAGGAAAAAAAGTCCTCTAAATTCAACAACTTCAGAAAATATACACTTTTCAAGTGCACACAGTATGATCACAAAAATCAGCCATAGGGTAGGCCATACAAAGAAACTAAATTTAAAAGAATAAAACTGCACAAAAGTATGTTGCACAGGAGTATGATCAAGACAAAATTGTGTTATTAACAAATAATATGATTTTTAAACACAAATAGTTTAAAAATCCTCAAATTAAAGAAAAAATCACAGAAAAAGTAGGAAATACTTCTATCCAAATGAAAATTTAGCATATTAAAATTTATGAGATGCCGAAAAAACAGTTTGGAGGGTGTTTTTAACTATAAATAGTTAAGTTAGAGAAGAAGTATATTCTAAAATAAAGAAAGAAGCTAAATTTCTTTTTTTAAAAAAAGCAAATTCAAAGTAGAAGGAAGGAAACAATATATATAACAGCATCAATCAATGGAATCAAAAACACAGATAGTAACATTAGCAGTTTGAACCTACCAGGAGCTCCTTGGCTACCAACCCTGTGGGGCAGTTCTATTTTATCCTGTAGGGTCATTATGAGTTGAAATCTATTCAGTGGCAGTGGGAGTGGTTTTGGTTGCTTTACGTCTGTATGCGAAAGACAAAATGACAAAGCTTCTGGAAGATAACATAGGACAGTTGTTTTCAAAGTGAGATGCCCAGACCAGCAGCATCAGTCCCCAACAGGAAACCTAGTTGCAACACAAAATCTTGGGCCAACTCCCTGACTTAAAGAATAAGGAACTCTGGGGAAGGGCCCCAAAATTTCTGCTTGCTAAAGCCCTACAAGTGATTCTGATAGTCATTCAAGTCTGAGAACCACAGATAAAGGAGAAGATGTGACAGCTATTTTCTTAAACATGAGTAAATAACACAAACCATAAAGAAAAAGACCAATAAACTGTATCCCATGAAGAAAACATCTTTTTTTTGTTTGTTCGTTTACTCAAAAGAAAGCTTTGTCACCAGACAGGGAGAGGAGGGAGAGCTGCATATAGGTGGGCACACAAATTTCTATGGGAATGTACATTTTCATTCAATCATAATAAAAATAAAATAAAAAACAAAGACAGCTTTAGAAGGGTGAAACGAAAATCAGAGACTGGATGAAAATCTGAATGTATATATCCAACCAAGGACTAAACCAAACTGAAAACCAAACCCACTGCCGCTGAGTCAATTTTAAGTCATGATGAGCCTGTGGGACACAGTAGAACTGCCTCACAGGGTTTTCAAGGCTATAAATCTTCACAGAAGCAGACTGTCACATTTTTCTCTGGTAGAGCAACTGATGGCTTTGAATCACTGAACTTTCAGTTTGCAACTGAGTGCTTAACCACTGTGACACCAATGAAAACATAGCAACCCTATAGGATGGAGTAGAGATGCCCCATAGGGCTTCCAAGGAGCCGCTAGTGGATTCAAATTTACATTTTGGGTAGCGGTCACACTCTTAATTACTACACCACCAAGGCTGTTAGAAAAAGACTGACACTGGCTCCCAGATAGCTAAACATTCACATAGGCACTTCACAAAAGAGTGCACCTAAAGGGCCAATCATAAAGCAAAAAGATGTAAAGTACTACTCGTCAACGTGGAAATACAAATTAGAACAAAAAGGTGATATGCTGAATATACCCCCATCGGAATGGCTAAACTTAGGCAGGCTAATATGTGGAGAACATGGAAGGTAGAGATTGGTATTACCACTAGGAGGAAGTGTTTGTCATGATATACTGAATCTAAAAATATGCATATAGAATCTATGACCCAATAATTCCATTCTTGAATACAGTCCAAAGATAAATCAGTGCTTATGTTCACATAAAGATGTGCACAAACGTCTGAACACTGCTTATTTTTTAACAATAATTGACTGAGGCAGGGAGCTCTGAAAAGAGGCTTCTGGGTGTTGAAAATACTTTTTTTTTAATCAGAATAGCAGTTTGCAGTTTTTACAGTTGGATTTCCTCCAGTAAGCAAAGCTAAAACATGAAATAAGAGAAAGTCAAAGTAAATTATATTCATGTGGGAGCTTTGTAGATATGACTTGGTTTATGGACATGATTCCAAGCACCTGAGGTAGGAGACTGGGAAGCATGAAACAGGAAGGAGAGAGAGCCAGTCCAACAGACTGGCTGTCACTATGGGAAATTGGGCCTGATCCCCTAGGAATTTCTGAGAAGTCATCTAACTAGTGCCTCAGAATTTTCCAGTGGAGGGGTATTAACGAGGAGCACATATCCACGGTTCCCATCCCCTAAAAATTAAGAATTGTCCCATGAGATGTTAATTCACCCACACTTTCAGCTTCGCGAGTTTCTAAGCACTAAGCATGACGCATTGGTGGTTCACTGGTAGAAGTCTCACCTTTCATGTTGCAGCCGCAGGTTCGATTCTCAGTCAGTCCACATCATGCATAGTTACCACGTGTCTGTCAGTGGAAGCTTCAGTGTTGGTATGAAGTTGAATAGGTTTCATCAGAACCTTCAGACTAAGGCAGACTGGGAAAAAAGCCCTGGTAACCCACCTCCGAAAATTAACCAGTGAAAATCCTGTTAACAGATCCACAGTTAATCACAGGGATGGCACAGGGCAAGGCAGTGTTTCCTTCAGTTGTGTCTTGGATCACCATGAGTGTGGCAGTTAACAAGTATAGGGAGCTTCTCACAGGTGCTCCAACCAATCATAGGAAAAGCCTTCAGGCAAAAAAGAAAGAAAGAAAGAAAGAAAGAAAGAAAAGAAAGCGAAAGATTATACCGTGCAGCTTAACAAGTCTCTGTTACCAATTTCTTCAGCAACAGCTGGGTGCCAAAAAGGAGTACTGGGAAGATGAGAGACAGAGCACAAGAAGTACCTGATGCCATCATGTTCTTACCAGCAAACAAAAAATACACTGACAAAATCAATCGCGTTTTCTACTTCGGGAAACTTCAGTACTCCACTATCTGCTGAAAATTTAATGCCTAGTGCCCCCTAGTGATGAAATATAGACCATCACAGCACCACTGAAGCTCTTTGGAGATGTACAAAGAGAAATCCTCTGAAAATCCTATTTCGCTCAGCTTCACTCCATTTGGAACGGAAAATACAGTGCCTGATGTAAAGTAGTAGTCACCCGCAGTAACAGCTATTCATCCTCTGAGAACCTTATCTTACTACAGCATTTTAAGAAGAGTAGGTAAATGCAGTCTGACACCTTATAAGTAAACTATGTTGATGTGGGGAACTTTATACTTGGCTGTGAACGGAGGATTTTTGTCTGCCTTTGGCGTGCTTCCCCATATTTTGTCCCACAGCTACAGTTAGCCTTAAAGGAGGTCTCCATATTGCATTTGTAATCTAAATAATCCTGACTCCTTCAATCTTCTGGGGTCTTAAGTGTAAGGGTACAACAGGGAAGGTTGTCTTGCTCAGACCTACCATCTGAGAGTGATTCAGAAGCCAAGGCCTTCTGGCCGGTTGCAGCCCTTCCAGCCTGGCATGTTTCAGCTACTTCGATAATAGTTATATAACTTGTTTATAATCTTGAAACTCATGTATCTGACTGCCAGCCAACTTTGTCTAGGCCTGTATATAAGGCTACTGTTCCATGAGGCAGCTGAGAATGCTGAATGCTGTACCTGCCTACCATCATCGCATCGGTAAAGCTGGTGTGACTACACCCTGCTGTGCCGACGTTGCTGAGTCTGCATAAATCACGGATCAATATTCCTTGTTTTGAATACCCGCATTACGATGAATGTACAAATTAAATAATCTAAGAGAAAGTATTACACCAAGGGAATGTCATTAAGCTAATGTGTGCTAGTATTCCAGTGTCACAAATAAATAATTTATATTTTCCAATTTTATGCATGCTTTATTAAAATTATATTCATTCGATTCATTATTTTTCATATAAAGAAAGTATATGTAGTGAAAACAGACTAGTGAATCAAACGCTGAATTTTACCTTTCACAGGTTTTTTTCTGTTGAGTTTTCTTTTGCAAACATTATTTCTGCCAAATGGAATTTCCTCGGAATTGTGTAGATCTGAATGTTAATGTACGCTGTTTTATCATCTATATGTTTTGTTTTCTATTTGCTGTTTCTGCTAATCCTATTTATTTAAAATTTAAAAAATGAAAGCAAAAGTAGTTTGTTAGATAACTGATGCAATGCCAGTCAGATATTCTATGGCTGTGCTTGGTTCAACTTTGGTTTATTACGTAACTAGTTTGGTTCTCCACAAAACTTTGCAAACCCTTTACTATCTATACAGTCTCTGGACTGAGAAAAGAGCATTTCGTAGTATCAAATGTTCTCTGTTGTATGCACCTTTATATCGCTGGCGTGGACTGATTGTGTTCCCCAAAAATATGTGTAGCCATGTGGCTGGGTCATGGGTCCCAATATTTTATGATTGTCCTCCCTTTTGTGATTTTCCTATGCTGCATGTCAAAAGATTAGAGTGGGACTGCAAATCCCTTCATAAAATCACCTCCCTGCTCCACTGTAAAGGGAGTTTCCCTGGAGTATGGCTTGCCCCACCCTTAATCCTTTTGTCCTACAAGACATAAAAGGAAAGGGAAGCAAGCAGAGAGTTGGAAACCTCACACGATCAAGAATGCAGCACCAGGAGAATGCATCCTTCAGACCTGACGTTCATGTGCCAAGATGTTCCCTGAACAAAGACTGATGCAACGCCAGGACTTTCCTCCAGAGCTGACAAGGAGAAAAGCCTTCCCTTGGGTGGACATCCTGAATTTGGACTTGTAGCCTACTGGACTGTGTAAGAATAAATTTTCCTTTATTAAAGCCATCCACTTTGTTAGAGAAGCACTAGCTGACTAAAACAATCACGTACAAATGTAGTTAGACTTTTTTTTGTTTTTCAATCTCTATGACTTTAATTTCTTTCTTTTGCAATATTAATTATAAACTAATAAGACTGAGACTTCCAGTACAAAGCTGAATAGAAATGGTAAAAGTAGATATCTTTGCCAGTTTCTCAATCTTAGCAGCATAGAATACAGCGTCACCATTCAGCATGATGATAGCTGTAAATTTTGCTGATGCTCTTTCCCAGGTTAAGAATCCTTTCTTTTATTCTAATTTGAGAGGAATTCTTATCATGAATAAGGATTGAACATTTCAAATTTTTTATTTGTATCTATTGAGATGATCAGTTTTCCTATACTCTATTAATGTGCTGAATTACATTACTTGATTTTTTAATATTAAACCAGCCTTCTTTTCCTCAGATAAACCCTACATGGTTTACTCATTGCTAGATTTTTAAAATAATGTTTTGTTAAGAATTTTTATGTATACCTTTATGAGAAATGTTTGTTTGTAATTTTCTTTTAATTCTATGAAAGAGTTTAGTGTTAATATTTGCAGACCTAATAAAATAAATTAAGAGCAAGTGCCTTTGTTTTCTAAATAACTTTATGTGAGTTTGTTACTTTTTCTTCTTTGAATGTTTGATAGAATTCACCAATCCAGGTCAGACAGTAGTTTTCTAATGTATTGACAAACCCTTTTATAATATGCCCATTTTATCACTTTAATAACTATCGGATCTATGTTAATTTCTCTCCTTTCATTCTTCATTCTAATCCATTGCCATCTAATTGGATCTGACGCATAGCAACCCTGTAGGTCAGAGTAGGACTGCACCATAGAGTTTCCAAGGAGTGCCTGACAAATTTGAACGGCTGTTCTTTGGATTGGCAGACATAGAACTTAAGCCAGTAGGCCACCAGGGTTTCCTAATGCTAGTAATTTAAAAAATATTCTTGATCACTTTTGCTAGTGATCTATCAATTGTATTGATCTTTTCAAAGAATAGACATTTAGCCTCATTGATTTTCTATTGTATTTATTTATTATTTTCTTTTTATTATTAGCCAAGCCAAGTGCCGTCGAGTCAGATCCAACTCCTGGCGACCCATTATTACTTTCTATTTATATAAGGTCACTCTGAGTTAGTAGAAACTCCAGTTGCTTGGTAGTTGGGAGCTACAACTAACCAAAAGTTCAGCAGTTTGCATCCACCAGCTGCTCCTTGGAAACCCTATGGGCAGTTCTAATCTGTCCTATAGTGTCCCTAACAATTGGAATCAACTCACGGCAGCAGATTTATGAGTTGGTAAGCGACTTGATGGCAACAAGTTTCTTTCTTTTTTTAAAACAAATCAGTTTTTTTTTCTGCTCTTTGTGTTCTTTATAAAGTGGAATCTTAAAGGCAAAATCTTTAAACTTTCATTCTTCTCGTTTTTAATACAAACATTTGAAGTTCTGTATTCGATTATACCACCGGATTAAGTCACGTAAGTTGACATGTTGTTTTCGTTGTCAGTCAGTTCAAAATATGTTTTTGGTTTTCTTTTGATTGTGTTACTTAATTTTCAAATACTTGAAGGTTTTCTAGATGTCTTATTGTTATTATCAATTCCAAATTCAGTTCCATTATGAAAGAGAATATACCTGAATAGTTTCAAGCCTTTGAGAGTTATTAAGACTTCTTGTAGGCATACAGTCCACCATAGTGACTGACTGGTCAGTGTGTCCTGGAAAAGAAAATATATTAAGAAGTTGTTAGGTGTCATGTTCAGTATGTGTATGTTATTAGGTAGTATTGGTTGATAGTGTTGTTCAAATCTACATCTTTGCTGACTTTTTTGTTCACTGATAGTACTAACAGCTGAGAAAAGATAAGTTAAAATCACCAGTTATGATTCTGATTCACCTGCTTCTCTGAACATTTCTATCAATCTTCATGAATTTTAAGGTTCAATTATTTGGTTATGGAAACCCTGGAGGCACAGTGGTTATGTGCTGTGTCTGCTCACCAAAAGACTGGCAGTTCAGATCTGCCAGGGTCTTCTTGGAAACTCTATGGAGCAGTTCTGCTCTGTCCTATAGGGTCACTATGAATCAGAATGTACTTGACAGCACTGAATTTGCTTTTGGGTTTTATTATTAGGTTGCCTTAACTTTTATGGTTTTTATGTCTTCTTTGCAAATTGATACTTTTTTCATTATGAAATACCCCTCTTACTTTTGATGCTCAGTGGTTTTTTTTTTTTTTTTCAGTAAGTCTGAGTTTTCTTGTAAATCTGACTTTACAACATGCATCATTTCTTCTTATCCCAAAGGGCTTTCTTTTGTAACTTTTCTTATGTTAAAGGAAATGTTTGTTGCTTAGTCTACCAGCAACAAACTCTCCTGTCCTTATTTGTTCCCTTGTGTATATACACCATAGCCTGTTTATCCTGCCATCTGTTGTTGAGCACCTGAGTTGATTCCATCTCTCTGCCATAGTGGACTGTGACACAATAAACGTTCATGTGCAAGTATCCATTTATGCAACAGACCCCATTTCTGTAGGTTACCCTCTAAGCAGTGGGACGACTGGATCACATGGCACCTCTATCTCTAGCTTTCCAAGAAAGTGCCAAATTGCCCTTCCGAGAGGCTGCACCATCCTATATTTCCACCTGCAGTGCAGGAGCTCTTCAATTTCTTCACAGCCTCCCCAGCATTGGTTGCCCTGTGTTCTTTGGATTGTTGCCAACCTCATCCAGGTGAAATGGCATCTCATTGTAGTCCTGACCTAGACCTCTCCAATAGCCTATAATTGCAAGCATTTCCACATATGCCCTCTAGCTACCTGAATGTCTTCCCTGGTCAAGCATCTGTCCACATCCACTGCCTGCTGTTCGGTTGAGTTATTTGTCTTTTTCTTCCTGACATCTTGCAGTACCCTACAGACCATGAAAATTAGATGCCAATCCAATATGCAGTTGCCAAACATTTTTTTACATTCTTTACGCAGTCCTTCAATTCTCTTGATAAAGTCCCCGGATGAGCCTACATACCCAATTGTAGTAGTCCCTATCTATCCATTCTCTCCTCTGTGGTTCCTGCACTGTTGGCAAAATTTTGTAGTCTGTCCATTGTTGTCCCTATTTATTCTTTCATAACTTTTATCGTTTTATGTTTAATCTTTAAGTCTTTGATCCACTATGAGTTACTTTTTGTGTAAGGTGTGAGATAGGACTCTTGTTTCAGCTTTTTTTTTTTTTATTTAATATAACTGAGTGAAAATGTACATTCCCGTATAAATTTACATACCCACCTATATGCAGCTTCTACTGCTCTCTCTGCCCGGTGACAGCACACTATTCCTCTCTGCTCCATACATGTCTCATCCTCCCAACAGTCTCTTTTTTCCCTCCTCTCCACCCACTCTCCTTCCTCCAGTCAGAGGTCCGCAGGATGACATCCTATAGATGTATAGAACCATAAAGTGCATCCAATACATGGTCACTGCATCTCCAAGTCCAATCCATTCCTGTCCGAAGTGTGGACCTTCGTTATGATTTATGGTCAAGGGCAGCATCAGGGCAAGGGGCCATGCTCCCAGGGGAACCCCGAAACTACTGGACCATCAATTGAGGTCTTTTAGTGGGGACCTCAGGGTGCACCCCTTTTTATTCTTGTGTTGCCAGTGAGACTCAACTTAGTGAGCTCCATGGCGGCTATCACTGGTGGTGGCCGGGCACCATCTGGTTCTTCCGGTCCCAAGTCGATGTAGGCACCCACTGATGTGGGTCTGTTTCTCTTCTGGGTTGTCTTTACCCCATGTCATTTTGGTCCTCGATGAGCATCCATTCCTGCTGGGTTGGGACCACTTGCTGTGCCCTCAGATGGCAGCTTGGCAGCTTTTAAGACCCCAGACGCCACTCACCAACATGGGGTGCAGAGAGCCCTCTTAGCAAAACGCTAGTTGTGCCAATTGGCCTTGCTTTTGCCTAAGAGCATGGTCCCCCGCCCCCTGCCCCAGCTACTCTATCCTTGCAATAGTGAGTTAAGATGAAAGGAGTACTCATGTTATAAGTCCACTTAATATTGTTCTTGTTTCTAATGTGTGCTATCACCGATTTCACCCAACCAGATACCTAGCAACTATGTAATCTAAACCCTCCCTCCTCCCTCCCTCCCTCCCCTCCCTTGCAGCTGTCAAAGAGTCTTTTCTTCTATACACAAGTCTGTTTTTGAGATCTTATTTTAGAGGTCTCATACAATATTTGTCCTTTTGTCGCTGACTGCTTTCACTCAACATAATGTCTTCCAGTTGAAACCAGGTCATGAGATGTTTCCTGAAGTCATCGTTGTTCTTCATCATTGCCTAGTGCTCCACTGAGTATATATACCGTAGTTTACCTATCCATTCTTCTGTTGTTGGGCATCTGGGTTGATTCCATCTTTTTGCTATCATGGACTGTGCTGCGATAAACATTCTGGTGCATGTGTCCGTTGGTGTGAAAGGCCTTGATTCTGTAGGATATATTCCAAGTAGTGGAATTACTGGGTCAAATGGTATATCTATATCCATTTTTTTAAGGAAGCACCAGATTGCTTTCCAAAGAGGCTGGACCATTTTGCAAACCCACCAACAGTGTAGGAGGGTTTCACTTTCTCCACAGCCTCTCCAGCATTTGTTGTTTTGTGTTGTTTCAGCTCTTTTTGCAGATGGATCTCCAACTTTGCCAGCATAAACTATTAAAGAGACAGTTTTTATCCCAATTCATGGCCTTTGGGCCTTTATTGAACATCAACTATTCATAGGAGAATGGAGATATTTCTGTATTCTCTATTCTGTTCCATTGGCCTATTTATCTGTTTTTGTACCAATATCAGGCTGTTTTGATTACCATGCCAGTGTAACAGGTTCCAAGGTCAGGTAGTGTGAGTCTTCCCATTGTGTTCCTCTTTTTCAGTAGTGTCTTACTTATCCAGGGTTTCTTCCTTTTCGAAAGTAGGTGATTTGTTTTTCCATCTCATTAAAAAATGACGTTGGAATTTGTATTGGGATTGCAATGTTAAGTCTTCTTATCCATAAGCAAAGTAGATTTCTCCACTTATGTAAGTCTCTTTTGGTTTCTTCCAATAGGGTCTTGTAATTTTCTCTGTACATGTCTCATACACCTCTGGCTAGATTTATTCCTACGTATTTTATCTTCTTGGGGCCTATTGTAAATAGTATTGATTTAGTGATTTCCTCTTTGATGATCTCTTTGTTGGTGTAAAGGAATCCTACTGATTTATTTTAAATTTATCTTATACACTGTTACTTTCCCAAACTCTTCTATTGGTTCCATTATTTTTCTTATGGATTCTTCAGGGTTTTCATGATCATATCATCTGCAAATAGTGATACTTTTACTTCTTTACCGACGTGGATGAGCTATTTCTTTGTCTTGTCTGATTGCTCTGGCCAAACCTCTAGCGCAGAGTTAAATAGAAATAGTGACAGAGGACATCCTGATCTAGTTCCTGTTCTCAGGGTGAATGATGAATTATTTTTTAATATGTTGTTGAAATCTATTGGCTGGGATTTTGTTGAAGATTTTTAAATCTAGGTTCAAAAGTAATATTGGTCTGTAATTTTCTTTTATGTGGGGTATTTACCTGGATTTGATACAAGAGTTATACCAGGTTCATAGAATGAATCTGGGCATGTTCAGTCCTTTTCCATGCTGTAGAATAGCTTCAGTTGTGTTAGAATCAACTCCTCTCTAAAAGTTTGTTAGAATTCTCTGCTGAAGCCATTTGGGCCAGGGCTTTGTTTGGTTAGTAATTTTTTAATACTTTTTCAATCTCTTCTTTTGTGATGGGTTTGTTAAGTTGCTCTCCTCTTTTTGATAATTTGGTAGGTGATATGAATGTAGAAATTTGTTCATTTCCTCTAGGTTTTCAAATCTGTTAGAGTACAATTTTTCATGTATTTTGTTATGATACCTTTAATTTTGGTTGCCTCTGTTGTGACATCTCCTGTCTCTTTTCTTATTGGGATTGTTTCATCTCCTGTGTTTCTTTTGTGAGTCGAACCAATGGTTTATAAATTTTTGTTGATCTATTTAGAACACTAGTTCTCAGTTTTGGTAATTCTTTCAAATGTTTTTCTATTCTCAGATTCATTAAGTTCTGCTCTAATCTTTATTATCTATCTTCTTCTGGTGCCCAAGGGGTTGTTTTGTTGTTCTCTTTCAGTTTTTTCAAGTTGTAGGGTTAATTCTTTGGTTTGGGCCCTTTCTTCGTTCAGGATGTGTGCACTAGTAGAGATAAATTGACTTCTGAGTAATATGTTTTCTGTATTCCATAGGTTCTGGTAGGACATGTAGTCATTCTCACTTTTCTTCAGGTCTGTGAGGTTGATTGTCACATTAAGATCTTCTGCATCTTTACTTAACTTTTTTCTAGATGATTTGTCCCTTAGTGAAAGTGGAGTGTTGAAGTCTTTTAGTATTGCTATGGAGTGATCTATCTCATTTTTCAGTGTTGTCAGCATTTTTTTTATGCATTTAGAAGCTCTGATATTGGGTGCATAAATAGTTAATATTGTCATAACCTCCTTATATATTATCGAACCTTTCAGTGATAAATAGTGACCATCCTTGCCCATGATGGTGATTTTAGTATAAAATCTATTTTATCTGAAATAATATTGCCACTCTTACTTTCTTTGCCTTTGTTAGCTTCATATATATTTTTTCCATCCTTTGATTTTCAATTTGTTCCTGTCTTTGAGTCTAAGGTGTGTTTCTTGTAAGCTTCATATAGATGCATCAAGTTTTTTCATCCAGCCAGTTACTCTCTGTCTCTTTAGTGAAGCATTCAGTCCATTTACATTCAGTGTAATTATTGATAAATGTGTATTTAGTGTTGCCATTTTGGTACCTTAATTTTTGTGTTGTTGATATTTTCTTTGTTCCATTTAATGTTCTGTTCTGGGTTATTGCTCTTTATGGCTTTTCTTTTCATCTTTTTCACTGTTGGTTTTGCATCTGTTGAGGCTTTTGTGTTGTGTTTCTTGTTTTCATTTGTAGTGTTGTTAGTTTGCTTTGCAGCTGCCTCTTTGCTCCTCACTAATGTTGTAGGTTTGAACCAGTCTTTAACTTTCTTATATCTCTTTGACTCCCTCTCCATCTGAAAGGGCTATGAATGCTGTAATATATCCCTCTTTACAGTGTAATGTTGTCATACTTTATATGTTGAGCTCTCTGTTTCCCTAATTTTAATTTTTTAGCTTTTATTGAGGTTTGTGACTTCTCCAATTAGGATTCTGATATCTGTCTCCTCTATTGCATCCTTGGATATACATCTGGTGTTATTGATTTTTCTAATTGAAGAAAGTCCTTCACTATTTCTTGTAACTTTGACTTGGTTTTTGCAAAGACACAAGCTTCTGTTTAATCTGAGAATGTCCTAGTTTTGCCACCGTATTTAAAAGACAGCTTTGCAGGGTATATGATTCTTGGTTAGAAGGTTTTTTCCTTCAAGTCTTTATAGGTCATCCCATTGCCTGCCTGACAACAATGTTTCAGCTGAAAAGTTGGAGGACAGTCTACAAAGCTATCATTTGTATGTTAGTTTTGGTTTAAGTCTAGCTGCTTTTACAAGCCTCTTTTTATGTTTCAGAAACCCTGGTGACATAATAGTTAAATGCTACATCTGATAACCAAAGTGTCAGCAGTTCAAATCTGCTAGATAATCCTTGGAAACTGTATAAGGCAGTTCTACTCTGGACAGCACTTGGTTTTGGGTTCCTTCTGTCTCATGTTGTTAAACTTGATTATAATATGTCTTGGTGTCTTTCTTCTGGAGTCCACATTTGCAGAGTTTGATAAGCATTTTTAATAGTTCTCTTCTTTCATAATGTCAGCGAAGTTTTCTGTCAGCAACTTTTTCACTATGCTCTCTGTATTTTCTACTATCCTACCTTATTCCAGAACTCTAATTACACATAAATTTTTCCTTTTGATAAGTCCCACATGATTCTTGATTCTTCATGATTTTTCTTGATTCTTTTTTCTGATTTCTCCTCTTAAATTGTGGTGTCAGTGCTTTATCTTCCACCTCACTATTTCTTCATTCCACTTCCTCAGTCCTGCTCTTTCGGCTTTCCAGTGAATTATCTAACTCTGTAATTTTATTATCTATCTGCTGAATCTCAAGTCATTGATGTTCTAGCTGCTCCTATAGTTTAATTTTTCCTTTTGTGCTGCTGCACTTTGTTTATTCTCCATCCTAAGCTCTAGAAGTGCTCTGTACATAATTCTTTTGTATTCTAACTCTAATAATTTCAGGAAGGCTTCTTCATCTGGGAAGTTTTTTGATTCTTTATTTTGGAAGTTTTCTGGAGATGTCGTTGTCTGCTTCTTTAAATAGTTACATATTGATTGTAGTCTTTGTGCCATCAGAAGACTGTTCAGCTTCACCAGTGTCCCACCAGCAGAAGCTATGGCATAGCTCTGAGAAGGGAGTGAGTGAGGGCTCTGCTAGACTTAGCCACCAGTCACCACTGTGTTCTTCAGCTATGGCTGCCTTAAGTACAGCTTGGCTGGTAAGAGAGACCCTGTCCAGCCCAGCAGCACTGCTCGCTTTGGAAGCCAGCCCCAGCTGGGCCCTCAGGGGTGGCAGGCCCACCTGGATGACAAAGATGGCAACCTACTTGAGCTGACTTTCTGGAGTAATGCCAGCAGACACTATGGCTCAGAGAAGAGAAGGGGAAAGTGTGCCACCACACTTGACTGCCAGCCACTGCTGCATTCTCTAGATGGGATTGTCTTGAAAACAGCTTTTCTGCTGAGAGACATGCTTTCCAGCAGCAACTGGAAGCAGTGAGGCCCTCACGGGTGGCAGGCCCTACCTCCTGGCTGACAAAGATGGCTTCCTACTTATGGAATCTCTCAGCCCCATCAGCAGACACTATGATGTGGCTCATAGAAGGGAGGGGGAAGAGCACCTCCACACTTGGCCACCAGCCAACACTGTGTTCTCTAAGTGTGACTGTCCTAAAAAGAACTTTTTGGCTGAGAGCGGCACTGTTGCTCAGTGTGGTAGCTAGCCCCAGCTGGGCCCTCTGGCACTGCTAACTCTGCCTCTTAGCTGACTAAAATTGCATTCTACCTGTGTAACCTCTCCTGCATTACACCAGTGGGATCTATGGTGTAGCTCAGGGAAGAGAGGGAGAAAGGGCCCCAGTAGCCTCAGCTTCCAGCCACCAACCACCACTAGTTTCTCTAGATGTGACTGTCTTAAGTACAGCCTCTCTGCTACAAGAGATGGTATCCACTTAGGCACTTCAGCTCAGCATGGCAACTGGCCCCACCAGGCTCTCTGGCTTGGCAGTCCCAGTCCCAGTCTCCTGGTTAACTAAGATGGAGCCCATACGTGTAAGCCTCTCAGACCATACGTGTAAGCCTGACAGCAGAAGTGGGACCCTTTACACTGCCATTTCACCTCTGACAAAGGTAGTTTTCCCCTTCCTGTCACCCAGTGCAATCTCACAGTCCTCCACCTGTTCTTGGGGCTCCCAGAATGTCCACTCTACTCCATTCAGTTGTTTTCCTAGGCCTTAGTTCTCAGAGGGAATAAGGCAGATGTGTGACTAATGTGCCTTCTTGTCCCCCCCCCCCAGCACCTAAAATAAACTTTAGTAATTTGTATGCATTGTGGAATCATGTAACTTTTCATGGCTCTTAGTCAAGATGAATCAAAAAAAATGTAATGAATATTTCCATTACACCTTCACAAATATCACTGCTCTGAGTTGTCAAAATAGGGCATCTTTCTTGGAAGACCTTTTACTATGTCCATTTTCATGTATGGTTTTAAATTTTTCTCTTCGTCTTTACTTTTCATCACTTTTGATATGACCAGCTTTGGTGTAGTTTGTTTCTGTTGTTGTCGTTTTAGTTTCTTAGTATTTATCATCCTTGGAGTTCACTTTAATTTGTACCCCCAAAAATAATGTATATCAATTTAACTAGGCCATGATTCAAAGTACTGTATGATTGTCTACCATTTTATCATCTCATGTGATTTTCCTATGTGTTGTAAATCCTTCCTGTATGGTATGGATGAGATGGGATAAGTGACATTTATGTTAATGAGGGGGGACTCAATCTACATGATTGGATTGAGCTATTCTCTTTTGAGATATAAAAGAGAAAAATGAACACAGAGACATGGGGACTTCATACCACCATGAAAGCAGCACTAGGAACACAGCATGTCCTTTGAACCTGGATTTCCTGCAGAAGGAAGCTACTAGTATAGAAAAGATTGATAACAAGGACCTTCATCCAAGCTCACAGAGAAAGCCTTGTCTTCGAGCTGATGCCCTGAATTTGGACTTGTAGCCCACTAGCATTTTGGAGAATATAGTTCTGTTTGTTAAAGCCATTCATTTGTGGTGTTTCTGGTACAGCAACAGTAGATGACCAAGACACTAGCATTTCTTGATTTTTTTCCTCCACATTATTTTTTGCTATGATTAAGTGAATGTGTACAATCCAGGTGAATTTTTCACACCTACCTCTCTGCAGCTCTGTCTGCCCTCCTTGCCCTGTGACAGTACACTCCTCCTTTTCTCTACTTACTTCCATTACCCACCCTCCTCTCCACCCCCTCCTCTCCTCTCTAGAAAGAAACTGGTGGGACAGCCTCCTATATATGCATAAAGCCATGAAGTACACACAGCACATGCTCACTCTGTGTCTCCAAGTCCAGTCCATTCTTTGTCTGAAGTGTTAATCTCAGTACTGGTGTCAGGTCTTGGCTAGCAGCAACTCTAGGGATCATGTTCCCAGGGGCCCCTCGAAGCTGTCAGACCATCAATTCAGGTCTTTTAATAAGAGTTCTTGATATGGACAGCTCTTTTTCTCATGCTACATCAGGAACTCTACACTGTGTTGCCTGTCAAGGCTGTGTTAAGTGGAGGCTGGGCCCATCTGATTCTTCTGGTTTATGCTGATATAGTCTACCAATCATATGGGTCCTTCTGTCTCCTGGGATCATTTTTTCTCCTGTGTTTGATGTTCTCAGTTGACGTCTACTCCAGGTGGGCTGTTTACCTTGGTGAAAAAAAGGCATCTGCAATGAAGAATGTTTTTCAAAACTCAGTTATGTGCTCAGACTGCACAAATTTGTAAAAAGTCTTTCATTTCCTCACCTTTTGCATTAACGGTTAGTGCCTAAATTAGAGCAATAGTTGTACTGATTGGTTGTTCATGTAGCCAAGTGAATATTATCCATTACAGACAGCTTTGTACTACAGGGCAGATCTCCAAATGTTCTTTTTAATGATAAATGTAACACCTTTTCTTTTCAATTTGTCATTCCTGATATAGTAAACTATATGGTTGTCCAATTCAAAATGGCGAATACTAGTCCATCTTGCCTCACTAATGCCTAATGCGGAAACAATGGTGATGTAGTGGTTAAGAACTGTGGCTAGCACCCAAAAGGTCGTCGTTGCAATCTGCCAGGCACACCTATAGGATTGCTATGAGTTGGAACCAACATGATGACACTATTTTTTTAATGCCTAATATATCAATCCTTATATATTCCATTTCATTTTTTATGACTTCCAATTTTCCTAGATCAGACTTTATACATCCCCCACTTTTCTGTAAGCTGTGAGGAATTACATGTTTCTATGATGCTTGAAGCTGTGTCACTGGCATTCAGATTCCAGAAGGATCACTCATGGCACACAGGTTTCAACGAGAGTTCCTGACTAAGAAAGACTAGAAAGAAGGCAGTCTGCTTCCTAGAAGAATTAGCCAGTGAAATCTTTATGAATAGTAGTGGAACAATATCTAATATAGTGCCAGAAAATGAACCCCCCAGGCTGGAAGGCACTCAAAAGATGACTGAAGAACTGCCTCCTCAAAGGAATGTCGACCTTAATGAGGTGGATGTAGCAAAGTGTTCAGGACCTTGATTTGCTGGTGTGGCACAACTCAAAATGAGAACAAACAGCTGGGAATATTCATTAATGATTATAATGTGGGATATACAAAATACGAATCTAGGAAAATTGGAAATCATCAAAAATGAAATGGAATACATAAACTTCGATATCACAAGCATTAGTGAGCTGAAATGGGCTTGTATTGGCCATTTGGAATCACACAATCATATGGTGTACTATGCTAGGAATGAAAACTTGAAGAGGAATGATGCTGCATTCATCCTCAAAAAGAACATTTCAAGATCTGTCCTGAAGTACAATGCTGTCAATGATAAGATAATATCCATACTCCTACAAGAAAGCCAAGTTAATACAACCATTATTGAAATTTATGCACCAACCACTAAGGCCAAAGATGTAGAAACCAAAGACTTTTACCAGTTTCTGAAGTCCAAAATTGATCGAACATGCAATCACGAGGCATTGGTAATTACTGGTGATTGGAAAGCAAAGTATCAATAACTGGTGACAGAAATGATGTTGGAAATTACCAGATAGAATTTTGCAAGACCAACGACTTCTTTATTGAAAATACCTTTTTTCATGAACATAATCAGTGACCATACACGAGACCTCACGAGATGGAATATACAGGAATCAAATTAACTACATCGTGGAAACAGACAATGGAAAAGCTCAGTATCAGCAGTCAGAACAAGAGCAGGTGCTGACTTCAGCACAGACCATAAACTTCTCACACGCAAGTTCAGATGGAAACTGAAAAAAATTAGAACAAGTCCACAAGAGCTGGAGTACAACCTTCAGTATACCTCAGCTTAGTTTAGAAACCAGCTCAAGAATGGATCTGATGTATTGAACACTAATGACTGACCACCAGACAAGTTGTAACATTACATCAAAACATCATCCATGAAGGCAGCCAAGTGCCGTTGAGTCGGATCCGATGAAGAAAGCAAGAGGTAATTAAAAAAACAGAAAAGACCAAATTAGATGTCAGAAGACATTCTGAAACTTGCCTTTCAATCTTCAGTAGCTAAAACAAAAATGCATGACTAAATAAAACAAATGAACACAAAGTTTCAAAGGGTGGTTGGAGAAGACAAAGTAGATTATTATAATGACATGTACAATGAGCTGGAAATACAAAACTAAAAGGGAAGAACACCTTCTGCATTTCTCAAGCTGAAAGAACTGAAGAAAAATTCAAATATCAAGTTACAGTAGTGAAGGATTCTATGGAGAAAATATTAAATGATTCAGAAAGCATCAAAAGAAGATGGAAGGAAAACAGGGTCATTATACCAGCAGGGACTGGTCAAAGTTCAACCATTTGAAAAGGTAGCATACGATCAGGGGCTGACGGTTCTGAGGAAAGACGTTGAAGCTGCATAGAAGGCATTGCAAAAAATAAGACTCCAGGAGTTTATGAAATATTAACAGAGACGTTTCACGAAATGGATGCAGCATAGGAAGTGTTCACTAGACTGTGCCAAGAAATCTAGGAGACAACTACCTGGCCAATCAACTAGAAGAGATCCGTGTTTATGCCCATTCCAAAGAAAGGTGATCCAACTGAATGTGGAAATTACTGAACAGTATCATCAATATCACATGCCAATAAAATTATGCTCGTGATCATTCAACAGTGACTACAACAATATATTGACAAGGAACTGCCAGAAATTCAAGCTGGGTTCAGAACGGGACATGGAACCAGGGATATCATTGCTGATGTCAGATGAATCTCGGCTGAAAACAAAGAGTACCAGAAAGATGTTTACTTGTGTTTCACTGACTATGGGCTTAAGCGTAAAAATGATTGTGGGCATGGCACAAGACTGGGCAATGTTTCCTTCTGTTGTGCATAGGGTCACTACGAGTCAGAACTGTCTTGACAGCACCTAACAACAACAACCTACTTCATACATGCCTCATTTCTGTTACTAATGGATGTTTGAAGCTACTTCTTCTCATCTTGAGTGGTGCCGTATCAGCACTCTGTCCAAATCATTAAGGTCAACTCTTGTTAGAGGAGGCTCTTCCCCAATTGTGTTTTGAGTGTCTTCCAACTTGAGGCCTTCATTTTTCGGCACTGTATCAATGTTGCACTGTTCTGTGTAAGGTTTTCACTAGCCAATTTTTCAGAAGTAGGCCATTTCCTCAGAATTGACTTGGCAGCACCTATCCACAACAGGCCATTTCCTTCCTCTTCATGTGTCTTAGTCTGAAAGCTCAGGTGAAACCTATTCATGAGTAACTCTGCTGGCATTTGAAATACCAGAGGCATAATTTGCAGTATCACAGCAACACACAAACCACCAGATGCATGGTGGATTTTTTTTATGGGCTCCCTTTTCCTCTCCTGCTTCATAATATTTTATTGTATATTTTACATTACATATAGATAACAGTGAAGATTAAAATATAGCAATTTTTGCTTTGCTTTTATTTTTAAGAGTGTACAATTACTTTCCTATGTGTAGCAGCTCAAGTGAGGATGTGATTATTCAGATTTCACTATATATCAAGTTAATCCTAAACTAGGCTGCAGTTTTAAGAAGTGTGATCTCATCCATTGTTAGCCTCTCCCTATGCCATACATGTTCCTGCTTAAGTCTAATTTCTTTGATGTTATCAAGGTTTTATCCTGGGGCAGGTAGGGCTAGACCTCAGTTTCATCTCTGATTCAGGGATGGCAGAGCCTCACATTTCTGAGTATCATAAGAATACAAGAGGTAGGGAGAGTGCTTTTTTCTCTGTAGCTCACTGTTTATGGCTCTTAGCAAAATGAAAGGAGGTGCCCGGGATAATTGTTCAGTCATAGACATTATTGCTGCATTTGGGAGTCTTCTATACTCAGTCTCTCTGGCCTGCCCTCCCCATTGCAAACAGCTCATCTATCTCAGTGTCTGGAAAGCTTTCTTCTCCATCTTTGCCTCCAGAGGCTGCCACTGCTGGGTGTCTTTTATAAAGGGCTCTCCTCTCTGAAAATCTTGTCATCTGAGATTTCCTTGCATCTATAGTTCTTCAGTAGTTTCAGAGATGAGTCCAAGTTCTGCAATATCTAGATTTTTTGATGTTACCATAGGAACAAAAGTCTTCCACATCCTTTCATACCCCAGGAAGAAAAATTTTTATTGTGTTTAAACTGTAGCCAAATTGTAAAGAAAATTGTAGGGTCTTTACTTTGTCTACAACTGATCTGGTCTTTTTCATGATTATCTCCTGCTGGTTGAAAGAAAAAGAAAATAGGGAAAAATGTAGTTATGTTCAAAACTCAGGGTAGGATCTAGCATTCTATTATAAGCAACTAGGAGCTCCTACCACACAAAAAGAACACAGGTGGGCTCATTCCTGGTGGCTCACACAAGGTAACAGTCTCTAATCTCACTACTCCAAAAGCAAACAAACAAAATAGGTAACAAATTGAAATATAAACCAACTAGAGTCGATCCCGCAGTTACCATGGGGAAGAGTAAGGGAGATCAAGATTGGGGTGCCAGGAACTCAAAGGCTTCAGAGACATAGAGCTGAAGCCAATGAAGCAGATTTCCAAACCCAGAGGAGAGAGACGTAGAGCACCAGGTAAATGAGGATTTCAGAGAGCCAACCTGGAGATAGAAGCAGGGAGGGGAAGAATTGATCTGACATTCATGCCCAGAGGAATTCTCTTATGTTCGTGTTGGTCGTGGTAGTAACTGCTGTCTAATCAGTTTTAAATCACGGTAATCTTAAATGTGCAGAATAGAACTGCTCCTTTGGGTTTTCAAGACTGTGACCTTCCAGAAGCAGATTACCAGGCCTCTCCTCTGAGGCATCTCTGGGTAGGTTCAGACTGCCAATATTGCAGATGAGACTTGAGCATTTAACTGTTTGTGCCACTCTAGGACCTTTGTTACAGGCATAATCATTGTTAAAATAGCCAAGAAGTTGAAAGCTGAATCTTAGACCCTCAGTTTGGGTAAAATCCTATGAATGATCAGAAGTAAATTTATTCTCTTTGTAGAAAATCTTTTGGAAGTAAATCCCACTGAACTCATATAATTTGAAAACAGTTATAATCTCAAAGAATACCAAACCATTATGAGAAGGAACATATGTAGGTTACTGTGATAGATTTATTTGTGTCCCCCCAAAAATATATATAGAAATTTGACTGGGTTGTGATTACCAGCATTGTGTGAGTGTCCTCCATTTTGTGATTTTACTATGCTGTATGTTAAAGAAGACTTGGGTGGGACTGTAAATCCCTTCCCAAAGTCTCCTCCCTGCTCCACTGTAAAAGGAGTTTCCCTGGATTGTGGCTTGCACCACCTTTCATCGTTTTGTCCTACAAGAGATAAAAGGAAAGGGAAGCAAGCAGAAAATTGGGAACTCCATACCATGAAGAAAGCAGCACTGGGAGAAAAATACATCTTTCAGACCTGAGATTCCTGCACCAAGATTCTCCTTGATCAAAGACTGATGCAATATCAGACTTTCCTGAAGAGCTGACAAAGAAAAAGCCTTCCCCTGGAACAGACTACCTGAACTCAGACTTGTAGCCTACTGGACTGTGTAAGGATAACCCTTCCTTTATTAAAGCAATCCACTCTGTATTTGTTAGAGCAGGATCTGTTAGATGACTAAAACAATTACCAAGGGAGAACATATATAGGTTACCAAGGACTGTTGTAGAAAGCATATATAATAGATTTGTGGAAATTTTTTAAAGGAAAGATACACAATTACAAAGATAAGTGTGTGCGCATATACACGTATCCACTAATACTAATACCCACTGCCATTGAGTTGATTCCAACTCATAGCGACCCTATCAGTCAGAGTAGAACTGCCCCATAGAGTCTCCAAGGAGCACCTGGTGGATTTGAACTGCTGACCTTCTGGTTAGCAGCTGTAACACTTAACCACTATTCCACAGATGTTCCATATATGTATGTATGTGTGTGTGTGTGTGTGTGTGTATATCAGCAGTCAATATCTAGAAATTAAAAATAAATTGATAAAATAGAAAATTTAACTACTGTATGAAATAGTACAGTAAACACTGTTGAGGAATGATTTAGAGAACCATAAAATATTTCTGAGGCATTTTTTTCCAGAATGTAATAAAGAGAAATAAAGAGATGGAAAAATATAAAAGAAGAACTAAGATATGTGGTGTGCTCCTACTCTGCTGGTGGGATTATAAAATGGTACAACCTCTTTGGAAAACATTCTGATGCTTCCTTAAAAAGCTGGAAATATCATTTGATCCCGTAATTCCACTGCTTGGAATTTATCTTTCAGAAACAAAGATTGTCACACAAACAGATATTTGTACACAAGTGCTTGTCGCAGCACAGTCCACAAAAGCAAAAAGTTGGAATCAACCCCGATGCCCATCAACAGATGAATGGATAAGCAAACTTTGGTACATATACTCAATGGAACACTATGCTATGATAAAAAAACAATGACAATTTTAGAAAACATCTCACGCCAAGCCACATCTCATAACATGGTCTTATTTGGAAGAGACCATGCTGAGTGAAATCAGTGTCAAAAGGACAAACTTTGTATGAGACCCTTGTTATAAGGACTTAACAAGAGAATTATTTACAGAAGAAAAAGACTGTGTTGGCTACTTGGGTGGATGGGGGGCTGAGGGTTTTTCATAGATGAGGAAATTGATAGATGTTAAAAATTTTATTCTTTTCTGTAATTAATAAAAAAATAAAATTAAAAAATACATGGTAAAACCCTGGGGATGTAGTAGATAAGTGCTACAGCAGCTAACCAAAAGGTCAGCTGTTTGAATCCACCATGCAGTTCTTGGAAATTCAGTAGGAGAGTTCTGCTCTGTCCTGTAGGGTTGCTATGAGTCAGAATTGACTCGATGGTAAAGGGTTTTAAGAAACGTGGGCAATAATGAGAAGGTATAAAGATGTCTGATTAATCCCCCTCAAAAACTAAAATAAAGAAGTAAACAGAGAAGAGGCAATCTCTTAGTTATCTAGAGATAGTAAGTAACTCTCGCAGTATAAGAGGATAGAAGTCTGAATTCAGAAGTCAGCTCCAAGGGAAAGCTTTCTGTGTCTGTCAGACAGAGAAAGGGGTTTGTCATCAATCTTCCCTTGAACTAAAATTTTCTCAGTGCAGGGGCCCCAGCTTCAGAGGACCTACTATTCTCCTGCTACTACTTTCTTAGTGGAATGAGATCCTTGTATCTGTCTGCTCATTTCTCTTTTTCACATCTCAAAAGAGATTGACTTAAGACACAACCTAAATTTGTAAACTGAGTCTTGCCTTGCTAACATAACTGCTTAGATCTTGCCTCACCAACATCACAGAGGTAGGATTTACAATACATAGAAAAATCACACCAGATGACAAAATGGTGAACAATCACTTAATACTGGGAAACAAAGTCTAGCTAAGTTGACACACACTTTGGGGGGACACAGTTCAATCTGTGATAGGAAGTGTGTAAATAGATATTTGTTTGTGCTGTTGCTAGGTGCCATGGAGTCACTTCTGACTCACAGCGATGTCTATATGGCGGTATAAAACTGTCCCATACACCTTTCTTTCCTGTGATCTTACCAAAGGAGATCATCAGGATTTTCTCTGATGACGCCACTGAGTGGGTCCAAACTGCCAATGGTTTCATTAATAGCCAAATGCTAAAAGATTTATTCCCCTAGGGCTCTGTAAATATACATTGTTGTTGTTAGATGCCAACGAGTCGGTTCAGACTTAGTGACCCTATGCATAGCAGAATGAAACACTGCCTGGTCTTGTGCCATGTCCACAAACGTTTTTACTGCTTAAGCCCATTGTTACAGCCACTGTGCCAATCCATCTCATCAAGAGTCTTCCTCTTTTTCCTTAACCCTTCACTCTACCAAGCATGATGCCCTGCTCCATGGATTGATCCCTCCTGACAACACGTCTAAATTATGTAAGACACAGTCTCAGTAGAAGACAGCCTAGATAAGGTACCAGAAATGATGGTCTGACAATCTGAAGGGTTCCCTGGGAACATGGCCCCTAGACTTGCTGCTGTCCCATATCTGAAACCAGCACCGAAGTCAACACTTCAGTCAAGGGATGGACTGGACTCAGAAACACAGAGTGAGCACGTGGTGTGTGGTACTTTGTGGTTTTATACCTTTGTAGAAAGCTGTCCTACTGGTTTCTTTCTACAGCGGGGAGGAAAGGGTGGAGAGACGGGAACAGATGTTCACTGAGAGGGTACTAGAAGTAACGCATGAAAAGGAGGAGTATGCTGTCACAGGGTGGGTAGAGCAGATAGAGTTATAGAAGAGTGCTGTCACACCTTTCACCTAACCAAATTCACTCTCCCTCACTACCCTTGTAGCTGTCAAAGAGTCTTTTCTTCTATGTATAAGTCCTTTTTTTAAGTCCTTATAATAGTGATCTCATACATGTCTTCATTTCCAAGGAGCACCTGGTTGTACTTCTTCCAGCCAGTCCATGGTACATTCAATATTCTTCTCTAACACCACAATTCAAAGGCATCAATTATTCTTCTGTCTTCTTTTTTCATTGTCCAGCTTTCACACCCACATGATGCAATTGAAAATACCATGGCTTGGGTCAGGCACACCTTGGTATTCAAGGTGATGTCTTTACTTTTTAATACTGTGAAGAGGTCCTTTGCAGCAGAATTTCCCAATGTGATGAGCCTTTTGATTTCTTTTTAAATTTGTTTTACTATGATTAAGTGAAAGTATACAATGTAAGTCAATTTTGCTGGCCTGCCTCTCTATAGCTCTATCTGCTTTACCCACCCTGTGACAGCATACTCATCCTTTTCATGCTTTACTTCTAGTATCCTCCCAGTGAACACCTGTCCCCTCCTCTCTGCCCTTTCCTCCCTTCTGTAGAAAGAAACCAGTAGGACAGCCTTCTACAAATGTATAAAACCATAAAGTACACACACCACATGCTCACTCTGTGTTTCCAAGTCCAGTCCATTCTTTGACTGAAGTGTTGACCTCGATGCTGGTTTCAGAATTGGGCTGCAGCAAGTCTAGGGGCACACCTTTTTTTTCTCATGCTGTGTCAGGTTCGCTACATGGTGTACCCTATGAAGGCTGTCTTTGATGGCGGCTGGGCACCATCTTGTTCTTCTGGTCTCTGCTGATGTAGTCTCTCAATAATAATGGTCATTCTGTCTCTTGGGCTCTTTCTACTTCGTGTCTTTGATGTAGTCAGTCATCATCTGTTCCAGGTGTGTTGGAACCATTGATGTTCCTCAGATGGTAGCTTGCTGGCTTTTAAGACCCAGATGCCACTCACCAATTTGGGATACAGAAAACTTTCTTAACAAAAGGCTACTTATGACAGTTGACCTCAATGCCCCCTGAAAACATGGTCTCCAAACCCCTGTTCCTGCTACTCTATTGTTTAAAACATTGGGTTGAGTTTAGAAAACCTTTAGCCTATGGTGTATTCCAGTTATGTTGACCTGTCTTCTACTGAGTGCTGTCACACCCTTCACCTAACCAAATTCACATTGACTATCTAGGCTGTGAACAGCCCTCTCCCTCCCTCACTACCCTTTTAGCTGTCAAAGAGTCTTTTCTTCTATGTATAAGCTCTTTTTTAAGTTCTTATAATAGTGGTCTCATACAATACATGTCTTTTTGCAGCTGACCTTGCAGTGGAAAGTAAGTTATGAGGTGCTTACTAAAATCATCATTGTTCTTTATCATTGCATAGTGTTCCACTGTTTGTTTACCCATTCTTCTGTTGATGGGCACCTAGGGTGACTGCATCTTTTTGCTATGGTGGACTGTGCTGCCATAAACATTTATGTTTATGTATCTGTTCATGTGACAGCTCTTTTTTCTGTAGGATATATTCCAAACAGGGGGATTGCTGGACTGTATGATATTTCTATTTCCAGCTTTGTAACAAAATGCCAAATCACTTTCCAATGAGATGGTACCATTTTGTATTCCCACCAGCAGTGTAGGAGAGTTCCAATCTCTCCATAGCCCCTCCAGCATTTGTTGTTTTGTTGACTTCTTGATTGTTGCTTGCACGAGCATTGATTGTAGAACCAAGTAAAAGTAAACCCTTGACAACCCACAAGGATTCCTATGTGTCGTAATTCTTCCTCTATGGTATGAATGAGGCAGGATAGGCAGCAGTTGTATTGGTGAGATGGGGAGCCCAATCTGTAAGACTGTACTGTAACTTGAGGCAAAATTTTGGGATACAGAGGACAGGGAAGCAAGCAGAGAGTTGGTGACCTCATACCATCAGGTGGCAGCACACCCCTTGGACCCAGGGTCCCTGTGTCTCAGAAGTTCCCAGTCCAGGAGAAGATTGACAAAAAGGACCTTCCTCTAGAACCAACAAAGAAAGACTTCCCCTGGAGCTGGCACCATGAATTTGGACTTTTAACCTAGTTTTCTGTGAGAAAATACATTTCTTTTTGTTAATGTCATCCACTTGTGATATTTCTGTTATAGCAGCAGTAGATGACTGAGACATTAAAGAAAAAGAGAATCATGAAAGGGTGTTCTAGAGAAAGGAGAAGTCACCTATAAAGAAATGACAGCACAGTGTTTAACAACACGGATTGAAGAGTAATGACAGTGAATTCGGAGCTACAAAATGTTAAGAAAAAATAATTGCCAGTTTAGAGCAGTATTATCCAGGAAAATGCTGCTTAAGAATGAAAGCAAAACTTGGCAACATACATTGATTATAGCTGCACAAGACCAACGTAATTGGTGTCACTAAATTGTACACAAGAAAAATGTTGAACTTACAATTTTATGTTAGTTATATTTTTACAACACTAAAAATGAGGGCGAAATAAAGACGTTTATATATAAACAATAAATTAGGTTTTTAACTGCTAAGACACCTACTCTAAATAAAATTCTGAAGTCCATAATTCAAGAAGATGAAAAATGATCTCAGAATGAAGGTCCCAGATGCAAGAATGAATGGTGGACAAATAAAATAGTGAATAGATAGGTTGTCAAAATAAATGCTTTCTGTAGAAAGCTAGCAACAAAAAAGTAAAGGACAGTAAAGGACAGAGTTGGTATAAAATTTCATTCGTGTACAATGAATAAAAAGCCCTAAAATCTTAGGAGGGCATCATGAATTGAATGTGGTTCCCAAAAACGTCTGTCAAATTGATTGGTCCAAGTTCCCAGTGTTGAGTCATTGTCCACCATTTTATCATCTGATGTGATTTTCCTGACTGTCGCAGATCCCGTCTCTATGATGTTGATGCAGTGGGATTAGCAACAGTTTCACTAATGAGGTAGAACCTAATTTACAATATTAGATTGTATTTAAACCAATCTCTTTTGAGATCTAAAAGAGATAAGGAGCAAAAACACAGGGGGAACTCATGCCATCAAGAAATCTGCCAGGAAAACAGCAGATCCTTTGGAATTAGGGTCCCTATGTTGAGAAGGTGATTCTTTTAATATATATGTATAAAAATATCCAATTACTTAAACAGCCCCTTTAGGTCTAAATTAATCTTTCATATTTACTCTTCTCCAAGGAGGATGAGGGATACCAAAAGACACGAGGCCCCTAATTGCACACTTGTATTTGGTGTGCTGTGGCTGGTTTCTCTGATGTACGATTGGCCAGTTCTGCCCCTTATCATCCTGATAACATCCTTTGATTATTGCCCTGACCCACGGGGCGAATCAACGGAGGGACGAGGGGGAGCCTGTGAAAATGAAAGTGGAGCAAGGGATGCGAAGAAATGGAGGCAAGACAAAATTCTGATCAAGCCTCGAGGTTTTATTGTAGCAGAGGGCTTTGGCTAATATATATAGAAGTTGGGGAGGGGAAGGGCTTAGGACCGGAAGATAGCTGGTATGAGACAGTTGGCGTTCTATGATTGGGCAGACAATATGCCTGTACATTTGACGTTAGGCAGTGATGCGGGGGTTGGTTTGAGAACGCACGCGCCCATTCTCAGGGACTATCTAGACTTCCTGTTTGTTAGGGGCCTGAGGCTTCCTCATGGCCCCTGACATCTCCTCCCTTTTTGTTTTGTTTGTTGGGAGGTGGGCTTTAACCAGGAGAGGGGGTATTGACCACGGCTCCTCCAAGTAATTTTTGGCTCTTGGTATCTTTTGGGGAGGAGAGGTAGAGCCGCCTTGATTTTGTTATAGATACCAACCTCTATGCAAGCCAGGTGTGCCCCAGGGAAAGGTAGAGGAGTTTATTATAACTTTCCCTTGCAATGCTTTGCTTCGCACTTCTCCCGATGCCCATACCTCTCTTGCACACTGGTGAGGAGGTAAGCATGCCTCTACTTCTCATGCTGTTCCCTGAGGAAGGATGTCGGAGTATCCGTTATTGGTGGCATATTCTTCATCAACTGCCAGGCAATGATAATGGACTTGGATAGGTTTAGCCAATGCTGAATCTATTTGTTGTTTGATAAGGCTTGTAAGTCTTTTGAAAGCCCAAGGGCCAAAAGACAGAATTAACATTAAACCGAGAAGGGGGCCGAGGATGGGGAGGAGATAGGGAAGGAATCCGTTCAGTCCAGTCCAAAATGGATTTTCTTGTAGTTTTCTTCGTCTGTTTTGTAGATCTTCCTGTAAATCTTTTATCTTGTTTCGGACAATCCCGGATTTATTGGCATAGAAGCAGCAGTGTTCCTGTAAAACTAAACAGATACCGCCTTTTTCTGCAGTAAGAAGGTCTAAGCCCCTTCGATTTTGTAAGGCTACCTCAGCTAAGGAGTCAATATGATCTTGTAAATCATTGATAGTACCAGAGAGGGTTTGGACATCATCTATTAATTGATGGGATAACTTACTGTATTTGTCTATGGCGATGCCCAGGCCAGCAGAGCCGGTGGCTGTAGCCCTGGCAACTCCCAGGCCCACAAGAAGGGGTATGAATTGGAGGGCTCGTTTTGATCGTCCAGCTATGTAATAAAAGCTGGGGACAGGGACAGGGGTGTCCCCTGATATGATAGAAATATCTGGGAGGAGGTTAGCCTGAACACAGAGTCCTGTCCAGTTTCTGGGTAAGGCTGTATAGGCTAAGTTATTTCCACATATAAAAACCTGTCCAGGGGCTGGACAGAGGGGCTCTGTATGGTTGGTGGTATTGGTACAATTATTAAATGTTATAAATCCGACATCTAGATCATAAAGCTGTTATTTTGGAATGACCCTTGGTAGCAATGGGAAGAATTAAAGCCAACAGGCTGTGTTCGAAAAGGTGGGCTGAAGCTACAGTTACTGGATGAAAGTGTAGAGGAGTTGTTGAAAAAGAGACACAGCATTGGAAGATGGTTTGATATAAGGAACTGTCTCTAACACTGGGACTAAGAGAGCTATGTAAGCACTCTTGGTGTAAAGATTGAAGGGGACATCGTGTAGTATTGTGAAGACCTGTAAGATAGCGAAAAGTTCCACAAGCTGGGCTGACTTAAAGGGAGATTGGGCACTGTAAGGCTGTGAATTTATGACCCATGCCGCAATGTCAGAGGAGGATCCATCTGAGAAGACCAGAGAGGCTTCTTTCAAAGGACTTAAAGAGGTTATTTTGGGGAAGGTAAAAGGATGTAGCCGCGCAAACTGAAGGAGTTTATGGGACGGATAGTGGTTATCAACCGTACCTAGAAACGTGGATAGGGTTATTATCCAATCATCATCATTTTGGGAAAGCCAGTCTATTTGTTCCTTGGTGTAAGGAAGGATAAGTTGGTCAGGGTCCCTGCCGAAGTGTTGGCGGCTCTTTTCTCGGCCCAGTCTTATAAGTTTGGCCACTAGGGAGGGATAGGTGAGGAGAACTTTAGTTGGGGGTGGAGGATAGATGTATCCACAAGAGGGGGCCATTCTGCCACAAAACCCCCGTGGGTGTATGTTGTGTGGCACAGACAATAAGGGCAAAGGGCTGCTCATAAGTTATGAAGGTAACCTGTTGTTGTTGTATGGCCTTTTCAACAATGTGAAGGGCCCTTTTTGCCTCAGGGTTAAGGTGATGGGGAGAGAGGGGGCTGGCATCTCCATGAAGAGTATCAAACAATGGTTTTAATTCCCCTGTTGTAAGTTTGAGGTACTGTCAGAGCCAATTAATATCTCCCAGGAACTTTCGAAAATCATTAAGTGTGTGTAGATGAGAGGTTTTTAGGTTAAGTTTTTGAGTGGTGATTTCATTATTATTTAATTCAAAACCGAGGTAATAATAAGGGTCGGTAAGCTGTATTTTGTTTGGGGCGATTTGAAGTCCAAGAGAAGTTAGTTGGCAGGTTAGGTCCTGGCTGCACTTAAGTACCTCTAAGCTGGAGGCCCCCGCCAGTAAAATATCATCCATGTGATGAATGATATAAATGGAAGACCACCGACGCCTAAGAGGGTCTACAGCCTGAGCAACAAATTTTTGACACAGAGTGGGACTATTGGCCATGCCCTGAGGGAGAACTTCCCACTGATAGTGCTGCATTGGTCCTTTAAAATTAATAACTGGGAGGCTAAACGCAAAGCGTTCTCTATCAAGTGAAGAGGGTGAAGAGGGATGGTAAAGAAGCAATCTTTGAGATCAATAATGATTTTAAAATAGTTAGCTGGAATGGCAACGGGGGAGAGGAGTCCAGGTTGGAGAGCCCCCATTGTAAACGTGGTTTTGTTAATTTCTCTGAGGTCCTGAAGGAGTCGCCATGACCCATTTTTCTTTTTGATCACAAATATAGGAGTATTCCAGGGAGAGGTGGTTGGTTCTAAATGTCCAGAAGCCAGCTGTTCCTACACTAAAGCTGTGGCAGCTGCGAATTTTTGTTCAGTCAAGGGCCATTGATCTACCCACACTGGAGACTCAGATTTCCACTTAGCTGGGGTGCAGGGGAGTCAATGACCGCTAAGGAAAATTTTCACTTCCCAAGCCTGAACGATTATTTATGGCGTTACAGGAAGAGGCTGCTTTATACCTTGATTATTTTTTCCCAGCCCTTGTCCCGGTAGGAAGCCTAGGTTAAGCATCTGTTGGGTAATTATCTCATTTGGGCTACACATGATGACCCCCAGCTGGGATAAGACATCACGACCCCATAGATTAACAGGTAAACCCGGAACAATGTAAAGTTGAATCTGTCCTGAGTTACCCTCAGAGTCCTTCCAAGTAAGAATTTTTGAGCTTTGTTTAGGGTTGACAGACTGGCCAATGCCTTCAAGATGAGTTATTGAGGCCTCACAGGGCCAGTTGGAAGGCCAATATTTAGCTGAAATTACTGTGGCATCTGCCCCTGTATCCACTATCCCTTCAAAGGCCTTACCATCTAATTGGAGGGTGAGTCTTGGCCTATCAGGGGTTACTGGTTGCACCCAATAGGTGTTGGAAGACCCAAAAGCAGAATTCAACCTAATGGACTGTATGTGTTTGGTGGGTGTGGAATCTAAGGGAAGTAATGTAAGTTGTGCTATTCTCTTTCCTTTTGGAACAGACAGGGGCCCCAGCGGAGCCGAGGCCAAAAGAGTAATTTGTCCTGTGTAGTCATTATCAATGACCCCAGGGATGACATGAAGGCTGGCCAATGAGGAACTGCCACGCCCTAAGATCAAACCAAACATTCCTGGGGTTAGTGGCCCATAGACCCCTGTAGGGATGAGCTGAACACCCTGATCGGGCACTAATATTGTATCGGTGGCAGAACAGAGGTCCAACCCTGCGCTTCCAGGGGTGGCACGGCAGAGGGAGCTGATACTTGTCTTTGTGTCTGTTTCTGGGGGATGAACCTGACTGCCCCTAGGTTCTGTCCCAAGGGTGGGGCCAGGGGCTGGCCTCACTGGGAGTTTCCCTGTTTTGGGGGGAGAGGCTGACCGTTGATGTCTGCGGCCCAATGTTTGCCCTTCTTACATCGGGGGCACACTGAAGTAGGAGGTCCCCGATTCTGTTTACCTGTGGGACACTCGCGTACATAATGTCTGGGCCGTTTGCAATTGAAGCAAGTTTTTTGTTGTTTATCATGGTCAAGACCTTTGAGAGCGGCCCCTATAGCTATACCAATAGCATGAGAAGCTCCTATTCCTGAACAAAGTTTAACATAATCAGAAAGGCTACCACTGCGGTGGGGTCTTAGAGCCTCTTGACAAGAAGGATTAGCATTTTCAAAGGCAAGATGTTTAATGAAGGCACTATCGTTTTCTCCTTCCCCCACCAAACGCTCAGCGGTGTCAGTTAGGCGGCTGACAAAGCTACTGTAGGACTCATCAGGGCCTTGAAGGATTTTAGCTAAGGAGCTGGTGGCTGAACCCTTTGGGGGAAGACGCCTCCAGGCCTTGAGGCCGGTGTTTTGTATTTGTGCTAATAAACCAGGGGGAAAATTTGCCTGTTTCTCATTAGTATCATAGGGAGTTCGCCCTAAGAGTTTATCTCTTGTCCAAGAGCGGGACGTCCTGCTTTCACTATTACGCTGGGCGGTCTCACGGCAGTTTTCTGCAAAATCTGTGTGCCAGAGTACGAAATCACCCCCAGATAAGGTGGCTCCTGCCAAGAAATGCCAATCATTAGGGGTTAGCCATCGCTCACTTAGGCTTTCCAGTATGGCCAGGCTGTAGGGGGCAGTAGGGCCATAATTATTAACAGCTGCCGTTAAGTCTTTTAAATGTTTGAGGTTTAGGCGGCAGTATTTTTGTCTGTCTGAACTACTCTCTTCTGGGGCTGGGTTTTCTTCGTCAGAAGCCTCTCCCCCGGAGCCTGGGCCTTCACCAGGCTCGCTACTTACTTCCTCTTCTTCAGTATCATGTTGAGGCCTTTGACTGCGGGTTACGGGAAATGTGAAAAGGGGGCCTTTGGGACTTGAGCCCTGGGGGGTTTTCTTTGAAACCTGGCTGAGCGTTGTGGAAGCAAGCTCCACCTCAAGGGCTCGGATTTCTTTGATAAGCTTTAGGTGTTTGCGTTTCTGAGTCAGCAGTTCTCTTAAGGAGGAAACTTCTTGAGTGAGGGAGATTTTAGCCTGCCGAATGGGGTCTGAAACCATGATTGTGCTGTACTCTGGGTTAAGGGGTGAGGTGAGGGGAGCTGAGGAACCCTGGAGATATGGAGGAGGTTGTAGAGTTTCATTAGGGGGAACGCGGAAGGCAGGGGCGGTGAAAGCCCAACGGTCGCCGCTGCCCTGATATTGTGCAGCCTGACTTTCTAATATTTCCTGGTCTTCGGGGGACAACTGGCCCGCATCGGAATTGTCCCTAAAGGGTTTTAAAGATGGGTAAATCAGGCTAGGCGGGTCAGGATTTGTTTGGGGGATTTCTTTCATATCAGCTGTCTGAGGCTCCTCTGGAACATTTATAGAAACCGATGGGCAAGCGGAGGGGGGGCGAGAGCTATTTAGAAGGACTGTCTCCCCAATGTGAGCAAGTTTTTGAACATCTGGGTCTTTAAGGGAGCTTTGTAACACATCATTAATCAAATTCCAATATGAAAAAGCAGTTACAGGGATCTTCTCAGGTCCAAAGGCTCTATAATAATCATTTAAACAATCCCCAACCCTCTTCCAACACTTAAGAGTCTATTGTTTCCTGTTGGGGAAGCTAAGGGCAGACATCAGACAAGAAATTAAAGAAATGTACTAAATCTTTTTTTTTTTAACTGTAATTCTTTACAACTTGAAGGAATCCCTGATTCCTATCTTTTTGTTAGCCTTAATTCTTCGCATCTTGAAGGAATCTTTGATTCCTGTGAGAAAGAGCTCATGTGAACTCAATTCTTGCCCCATGCTTTTTACCCACTTACCTCTAACAGATCAATCTCGCAGGGCGGCTAGTCCGGCGGTGATCAGGAACGAGTCTTCTCACGGGTCAGTACCGCACGGTAACTCAGGACAAGCCAAACTCACACCTTGTGGAGGCTCAAGGGGTGCCTGCCCAGGGCTTTTCAAGCGGGTCTTTTCAGCAGCTCCGTAACTCGGGCCCCCACGCTGGGCGCCAGTTTTGCCCCGACCCGCAGGGCGAATCAACGGAGGGACGAGGGGGAGCCTGTGAAAATGAAAGTGGAGCAAGGGATGTGAAGAAATGGAGGCAGGACAAAATTCTGATCAAGCCTCAAGGTTTTATTGTAGCAGAGTAATATATATAGAAGTTGGGGAGGGGAAGGGCTTAGGACCGGAAGATAGCTGGTATGAGACAGTTGGCATTCTATGATTGGGCAGACAGTATGCCTGTACAGTTGACGTTAGGCAGTGACGCGGGGGGGGGGGGCGGTGGTTTGAGAACGCGCACGCGCGTTCTCAGGGACTATCCAGACTTCCTGTTTGTTAGGGGCCTGAGGCTTCCTCATGGCCCCTGACAGATTATGCCTTCTCTCTTGGTTAGGTTAGCACCTGGTAGACCCTACCTGTTAACCCAAACCAAATCAAACCCATTGCTGTTGAGGAAATTCCAACTCATAGTGATCCCCTAGGATAGAGTAGATCTGCCCCATAGAATTTGCAAGGGCACCTGATGGATTTGAACTGCCGACCTTTTCCTTAGCAGCCTAACTGTGAACCATCAGGGCTTCCTCTGTTAACTTCCCTCAAATTTCCTTGAGTCATCTTGGAATCTGATAGATACGATAGCTTCTGGGGAATCTCTGCCACATTTGCTAACTGTTCTCTAGCCCAGCCTACCCAGCTATGGAATATGATCTTGTCCTTTCTACCACAGACCCTTTGGACAGGCCCACCACTTGTAGAATAGGACCTGGTATGTCATCCCTATAATGTGTGGAAAAAACACCTGGATCCAACTAATTGCTGAACTGCCTTAGACAGCACTGTAAAGATTCTCAACTGTAGATGCTATAAACAGACAATTTTTCTGCATTTCTCCACGATGAATAGGAAACGCTGGTGGAGCAATGATGAAAGAGATACAGGGGTTAACGAAAAGGTAGACAGTTCAAATCCATGAGATACTGCTTGGAAATCTTATTGGACAGTTCTATTCTGTACTATATGTATGTACTATGTACTGTATGTACTATGAATTGGAACTGACTCAACAGCACTGGGTTGTCTGTTGGCTGTCCACAATGAATGCACACTCTTACATACATGTAGCTTCATGTAGAATAACGTTTCTCACTGTTTCTTTTTTCATTCACTGATTTATTCACTCAGCAAACACATATGGAACATCTAGTACGTGGCAGTCACTAGATACTCTCTCCATCAATGAAAAAGACCCACAATGAATAATTATAACCATGCGATACAAAGTGCTCATGGGGTTTTGTGAAAGTCCGAAGGAGAAACTCTACCCAACCTGGGATAGTTATCAAAAGATTGGAGAGAAGCAGAATTCTTAGGATTACACCTAAGAACAATAGCAGTTAGGCTGTGATACTGGAGGGTAAAGGCTTTCAAAGACGACAGACCACTACTACAAAGGCACAGAGGAGAGTAGAACAACTTTACCATCTGACTCTTTGAATGAAATGTTTGTCGACCCTAGTCCTATTCTCTACATCTTTGAAGAATCCTCACTTATGCTGTAGTCCTCCCTGTTATTGTACAGTCTCAGAGTTAGAGCAGACCAATATCTATGGCAACCGAAGAGACCACCCTCAAGAAGAGGCAGCAGAGGAACATTTACTAATGAGAGTGTATTTCAGACTGAAGCCAGTCAAAACACTTTTGCCACCAGAGGGAGCAGCCTGTCCAGGGCACACTACACTGGTGGCTGGAAATGCTACTGATTTTTGATAACTCAAGACAGTCAAGATGCAGCTCCACCCTTCTTTCCCATGTCCCACAGCCGGAGATGACCTGGGGCCACACTACCAATAAAGGGGACAGGATCCTGTGAAATCAGGAAACATAGACATGATGTTGTCAAGAACCTCGTCAATCTCTAAAAGATTATAGTATTACCTTTATTTCAAAAACTGTTTTAATGTTCGATAGAGAAAGCTGAATCTCATCTGTCTACCCACGTGGTGATATGCACAGCATGAAAAAGTTTTTGGAATTTCATGGTTTCACACACTGAGCTGGCTCAAGCCCTGCCCTTTTGAACATTAGGGGGGCTCCTCTGTTTCTCCCAAAGCAATTTCAAAGACTTAAAAAGAAAATAAAGAAAACAACGCCAAACGCATGGTCTTCGAGTCGACTCTCACTCATGGCGGCCCTATAGACAAAGTAGAATTGCCCCATCTAGTTTTCAAGGAGTGCCTGGAGGATTGGAACTGCTGACCTGTTGGTTAGCAGCCATCGCTCTTAACCACTGCACTACCAGTGTTTCCACAAACACCTTAAACCAAAACCCAAACCCAAACCAAACCAAACCAATCAAAAAAAAAACACTGCATCCAGATGATTCCCACTGACAGCGATCCCATAGATCGACCCTGACTCAGAGTGATCCTGTAACAGACGTAGCACTTAACCATTATGTCACCAGGGTTTCCAGAGTAGAAGTGCCCCACAGAATTTGCCTAAAGTACTTGAGAGATTTGAACTGTAAACTCCTGCTTAGTAGACAAAGCACTTAACTACCACACCACCAGCGTTTACTATTACAAAGACCTTTGGGGGTGGAGAGGATCTGTACCCACTGAATGAACTCACAAAGATACCAGAGCAGGGGATTAATGATCATTTGACTTACGTGGACAATGAGGCAAAAACTTATCTGGAGCCCTCAGAATCTGAGTTCACCTCTTGGTGGGTATTGTTCTTAGTTTTCCACTACTAAATAGGCTTTATAACAAGTAGCTCTGTTATATCCTACTATGAAAGATTTGGTCTCCTTGAGCCATTTAGTCTTGTGACTTTTAATATTACTATGAACTGTAGCTTATAAAGGTGACCATTTTTTTTTATAGAGTCTCGCTCATATAGCTGCATAAGTAAGTCAGTGAAGAGAGAACAACCTAGTTATTTTAAGCCACAAGGGAATTAATACAGAGACTTGTTAGCTGGAGACGGCACTTGGCTTGGCTGGCTGACTCATGGTGACCCTTGTGCTATAGAAGACAGCTGCTCCACAGAATTTTTGTGGGATCCCTGGTGGCATTGTGGTTAAGAGCTACAGCTGCTCGCCGGAAGGTCAGGAGTTTAATTCCACCAGGTAGCCCTTGGAAACTCTGTAGAGCAGTTCTACTCTGTGTATAGGATTGCTATGTGTGGGAATCAACTTATCAGCAGTAAGCCTTTCTTTGTGCAGCTGCTGGCTTAGTTTAAACTGCCAACCTTTAGGTTAGCAGCTTATCAAAAACCACTTACATCACCAAAGCTCCTAATACAGGGGAGGGAAAAAAAAAAGCCAAGCCCACTGCCATCAAGTCAGTTCTGACATGTCACAGTGACTCCACAGGGGTTTCAAACGTGTAAATCTCCACAGAAGCAAATTGCCACATCTTTCTCTTGCATAGCCCCTAGTGGTCTCCATCCACTGACCTTTCAGTTAGCCATTGATCGTTTTAACTACTTAGCCCCTCGGGTCCTTATAATATAGGGAATAGGGTGTCATGAAAGCATTGAAACAATATAGAAGGATACGAAGGAGAGAGTGAAAGTTAGCTAAATTCTTTTTTTTTTTAATTTTTATTTTTATTTAACATAACTGAGTGAAAATGTACCTTCACATATAAATTTACATGCCCACCTATATGCAGCTTCCACTGCTCTCCCTGTCCGGTGACACCACACTGTTCCTCTCTGCTCCATACATGTCTCATCCTCCCAACAGCCTCCTTTCCCCTCCTCTCCGTCCACTCCCCTTCCTCCAGCCAGAGGTCAGCAAGATGATATCCTATAGATGCACAGAACCATAAAGTGCTTCCAATATATGGTTACTCTGCATTGCCAAATCCAATCCATTCCTGTCCAAAGAGTGGACCTTTGTTAAAATTTATGGGAAAGGGCTGCATCAGGGCAGGGGGCCATGCTCTCAGAGGAACCCCAAAACCGCTGGACCATCAATTGAGGTCTTTTAGTGGAGATCTCATGATGCACCTCTTTTTATTCTTGTGTTGCCAGTGAGGCTCCTCTCTGTGAGCTCCATCGTGGCTATCACTGGTGGTGACCGGGCACCATCTGGTTCTTCTGGTCCCAAGTCGATGTAGGCACCCACTCTTGTGGGTCTCTCTGTCTTCTCGGTTGTCTTTACCGCATGCCATTTTGGCCCTCGGTGAGAATCCGTTCCTGCTGAGTTGAGACCATTTGCTGTGTCCTCGGATGGCAGCTTGGCAGCTTTTAAGACCCCAGACGCCACTCACCAATGTGGGGTGCAGAGAGCTCTCTTAGCAAAACGCTAGTTGTGCCAATTGGCCTGGAATTCGCCTAAGAGCATGGTCCCCCACCCCCTGCCACAGCTACTCTATCCTTGCAGTATTGAGTTAAGATGGAAGGAGTACTCAAGTTATGCTGAAGTCCACTTAATGTTGTTCTTGTTCCTAATGTGTGCTGTCACCGCTTTCTCCCAACTAGATTTCTAGTAACTATCTAAACTAAACCCTCCCCCCCTCACCCTCCCTCCCTCCCCTCCCTTGCAGCTATCAAAGAGTCTTTTCTTCTATACACAAATCTGTTTTTGAGATCTTATCATAGAGGTCTCATACAGTATTTGTCCTTTTGTCGCTGACTACTTTCACTCAACATAATGTCTTCCAGTTGAAACCAGGTTAGGAGATGTTTCCTGGAATCATCGTTATTCTTTATCATTGCATAGTGCTCCATTGAGTATATATACCACAGTTTACCTATCCATTCTTCTATTGTTGGGCATCTGGGTTGATTCCATCTTTTTGCTATCGTGGACTGTGCTGCGATAAACATTCTGGTGCATGTGTCCGTTGGTGTGAAAGGTTTTGAATCTGTAGGATATATTCCAAGTAGTGGAATTACTGGGTCAAATGGTATATCAATATCCATTTTTTTAAGGAAGCGCCAGATTGCCTTCCAAAGAGGCTGGACCATTTTGCAACCCCACCAACAGTGTAGAAGGGTTCCACTTTCTCCACAGCCTCTCCAGCATTTGTTGTTTTGGGTTTTCTGGATCATGGCCAATCTTGTTGGGGTGAGATGATATCTCGTTGTTGTCTTGATTTGAATTTCTTTAATAACTAAAGATCGTGAACATGTCCGCATGTGTTTTTTGGCTGCCTGGATCTCCTCTTTAGTGAAATGTCTGTCCATCTCCTTTGCCCATTGCTTAATTGGATGGTTTATCTTCTTCTTCTTGATATTTTGTAGTATCGTATAGATCATGGAGATCAGGCGTCGGTCTGACATAGAGTTGCCAAATATTTTTTCCCATTCTGTGGGTGTTCTTTTAATTCTATTTATAAAGTCTTTGGATGAGCAAAAGTGTTTGATTCTTAATAGTTCCCATTTATCTATTTTCTCTTCTGTTGATTGAGGTTTCATTGACAGATTTTAGAGTCTGTCCTCATTGTGTATTAAAACTTCCATTGTTGTTCCTACCTTTTCCTGGATGAGCTTTATCGTTTTAGGTTTGATATTTAGGTCTTTTATCCAGTTGGAGTTGGTTTTTGTATAAGGTGTAAGATATGGGTCTTGATTCAGTTTATTGCAGATGAATAGCCAATTTGACCAGCACCATTTGTTGAAGATACTGTTTTTACCCCAGTTTAATGTCTTAGGGCCTTTGTCGAATATCAACTGTTCATAGGCAGATGGTCTCATCTCTGGGGTCTCAATTCTGTTCCATTGATCGATCTGTCTGTTCTTGTACCAGTACCAGGCTGTTTTCACCACTGTGGCAGTGTAGTATGTTCTAAGGTGAGGTAATGAGAGGCCTCCCAGTGTGTTCTTCTTCTTTAGTAGTACCTTACTTATCCGGGGCTTCTTCCCTTTTGAAGCAAAATTGGTGATTTGTTTCTCGATCTCATTAAAAAATGATGCTGGAACTTGTATTGGGATTGCATTATATAAATAAATTGCTTTAGGTAAAATAGACATTTTCACAATGTTAAGTCTTCCTATCCATGAGCAGGGTAGGTTTGTCCATTTATCTAAGTCTCTCTTAGTTTCTTGTAGTAAGGGCTTGTAGTTCTCTTTGTAAAGGTCTGTTGTTTCTCCGGTTAGATTAATTCCTAGGTACTTTATCTTCTTAGTGGCTATCGTAAATGGTAATGATTTGATAATTTCTGCTTAACAGTCTCGTTGATAGTATAAAGGAAACCTACTGATTTACTTATGTTTATCTTGTATCCTGAAACTTTGCTGAACTCTTCTATCAGTTTGAGTAGCTTACTTATAGATTCCTTGGGGTTCTCTGCATATACAATCATATCGTCTGCGAATAGGGAGATTTTAACTTCCTCTTTGCCGATGCAGATGCCCTTTATTTGTTCGTCTTGTCTAATTGCTCTGGCTAGAACTTCTAGCACAATGTTGAATAGGAGAGGTGACAGTGGGCATCCTTGTCTAGTTCCTGATCTCAGGGGAAAGTCTTTCAGTCTCTCTCCATTCAGGATGATGTGGGCAATTGGCTTTGTATAAATGGCCCTTATTGTGTTGAGGAATTTGCCATCTATGCCCATTTTGCTAAGAGTTTTTAGCATGAATGGGTGTTGGACTTTATCAAATGCCTTTTCAGCATCAATGGACAAAATCAGGTGATCTTTGTCTTTTGTTTTATTTATGTGGTTAATCACATTAATTGTTTTCCTGATGTTGAACCAGCCTTGCATCCCTGGTATGAATCCCACTTGGTCATGATGGATTATTTTCTTGATATGTTGTTGTATTCTGTTGGCAAGAATTTTGTTGAAGATTTTTGCATCTAGGTTCATGAGTGATATCGGTCTGTAGTTCTCTGTCTTTGTTGGATCTTTCCCTGGCTTAGGTATCAGGGTTATGCTGGCTTCATAGAATGAATTTGGGAGTACTCCATCCCTTTCTATACTGTGAAATAGTTTCAATAGTATTGTGGATAACTCTTCTCTAAATGCTTGGTAGAATTCTGCCATGAAGCCATCTGGGCCCGGACTTTTTTTTTGGGTGGCAGTGTTTCCATGATCTTTTCAATCTCTTCCTTTGTGATGGGTTTATTAAGTTGTTCTGCTTCACATTGTGATAATCTGGGTAGGTGGTATGAGTCAAGGAATTGGTCCATTTCCCCTAGGTTTTCAAATTTGTTAGAGTACAGTCTTTCATAGTATTCTGTTATGATATTTTTGATTTCTGTTGCATCTGTGGTGGCAACTCCCTTCTCATTTTTAATTTGGGTTATTGGTTTCCTTTCCTGCTTTTCTTTAGTAAGTTTAGCCAGTGGTTTATCAATTTTGTTGATCTTTTCAAAAAACCAGCTTTTGGTCTTTTCAATTTTTTCAATTGTTTTTCTATTCTCTAATTCATTTAGCTCTGCTCTAATCTTTATGATCTCATTTCTGCCGGTGCCCGAGGGGTTCTTCTGTTGTTCTCTTTCTACTTGTTCAAGCTGTAGAGTTAGTTCCTTGATTTGGTTTCTTTCTTCCTTCCAGATGTGTGCATTTATGGAGATAAACAGATCTCTGAGCACTGCTTTGGCTGTATCCCATAGGTTCTGGTAGGAAGTGTTTTCGTTCTCATTGGAATCCATGAATTTCTTTAATTCATCCCTGATTTCCTCCATAACCCATGTTTTTTTGAGCAAGATGTTGTTCAGTTTCCAAGAGTTCCACTTTCTATCTCTGTTTTTTCTGCTATTGATTTCAACTTTGATGGCTTTATGATCTGAGAAGATGCTTTGCAGTAATTCAATGGTATGGATTTTGTTAAGCATTGCATTATGGCCTATCACGTGGTCAATTCTGGAGAATGTTCCATGTGCACTGGAGAAGAAGGTGTAGTTGTCTGCTGATGGGTGGAAAGTTCTGTATATATCAATGAGGTTTAGTTGGTTAATTGTGTCAATGAGGTCTTCTGTATCTTTACTGAGCTTTTTTCTAGATGATCTGTCTAGTAATGAGAGTGGAGTGTTAAAGTCTCCCACTATTATTGTGGAGTCATCTAACTCTCTTTTGAGCATAGTCAGTGTTTCTTCGACATATTTAGGTGCTCTGACATTAGGTGCATAAATGTTTAATATAGTTAAGTCTTGCTTGTGTACTGAACCTTTCAGCAATAAATAGTGTCCATCTTTGTCCACAATGGTGGATTTTACATTAAAATTGATTTTGTCTGAGATTAGAATTGCCACCCCTGCTCTTCTCTGTTCATTGTTAGCTTGATATGTATTCTTCCATCCTTTAATTTTCAGTTTGTTCCTGTCTTTAGGTCTCAAGTGAGTTTCTTGTAGACAGCACATGGATGGGTCTTGTCTTTTGATCCAAGATGACACTCGGTGTCTCTTTACTGGAGCATTCAGTCCATTCACATTCAATGTAATTATTGATAGGTATATGTTCACTGCTGCCATTGTGATATGTTTATTTTTATGTTGATGTTGTCTCTGTTGTTCTTATTAGTCTGTTCTGGGACCCTCTTTTTTGTGAGTTGATTTTTCACCTTTTTCAGAGCTGGTTTTATAGTTGTTGAGACTCGTGTGTTAGATTTCTTGAAATGGTATGGTACATCTTTGTTGTGCTTTACCGCTGCCCCTATGAACCCCCTTAATAAACTATTTATAAACCCACTTTTAATTACTACCAGTCTTGTCATCTTCCTCTCCATCTGGAAGGACTATAACGACTGTAGTACATCCCTCTTTTATTATGATGACACCATAGTTTTCATGATGATCACTGGATTGCTTCTTTCCAAATCAAAGCTGTGATTTACTTTGGAGCCTTCCCTAAATGAGTATTGAGTAGTATGTAGTTCTGAAATATAAAGTTAGTGGTTTCATTCTTCTAAGCCAAAGCCAAGAACTTCTTTCACTATTTCTTGTAGTTTGGGTTTGGTTTTTACAAAGTCTCTGAGTTTCTGTTTATCTGAGAATGTCTTAATTTCATTTTCGTATTTGAAAGATAGTTTTGAAGGATATATAATTCTTGGTTGGAAGTTCTTCTCCTTCAAGACTTTGAATGTGTCGTGCCACTGTCTCCATGCCAGCATGGTTTCTGCTGAGAAATCTGACGAGAGCCTACAGGGTTTCCCTCTGAATGTTAGCTTTGCCTTGAGTCTTGCTGCCTTTAAGAGTTGCTGCTTGTGTTTTATTTTGTTAAGCTTGATTATAATATGTCTTGGAGTCTTTCTTTTGAGATCTATATTGGGTGGCATACGATATGCATCTGAGATGTCTATATTCTCTTCCTTCATGATTTCTGGGAAGTTTTCTTTCAGCCGCTCAGCATCAATACTCTCTGTGTTCTCAGATGTCTCACCCTGTTCAGGGACTCCAATTAATCGAAGGTTGTTCCTCTTAATAGAGTCCCACATGCTTCTTAATGTTTCTTCATTTTTCTTGTTTCTTTTTTCTGATTTCTGCTCATAAATGCTGGCCTCAGTAGCTCTGTCTTCCAAGTCAGAAATTCTTTTTTCCATTTGTTCCATTCTGTTTTCTTGGCTTTGCATGGAAGTTTCTATGTCTTTGATTTTCTTCTTGATCTTCCGTTCGTGAGAGCCGGGGCTAGCCAGGAGCGGGAGTCAGCGAAAGAGGGGAGGTTTTTCACTGAGTGGTATGAAGTCCCAATTAACAGCTCTGTGCCGTGTCCTGAGGCTGATTAGGTCATCAGAAAGCTCTGGTTGATTGTCAATTCAGGTCTTGGTTTCCAGAGGGATATAAGGAGACGAGTGCTTAGTCGGCCATCTTGACTCCACCCCCCGAAAGTTATCTAAATTCTTAGCAATCCAAGATAAATACAATAGATCAGTTTTTACTACTCTTAGATTAATTTTTTATGCAAATCCCTATCAACTTATAAATTTTATGGAGATAATACTAGAGCCGTGTTTAAACAGTTTTTTGCTTGTTTACCTGCTTGCTTATATATCCTCTACCTCTCCTATTCTCCTTGTCTTACTTGCCCCACCCACTTAACAGTCCGGTATATCCCTTGGCACCTGTCTCCATGTTGTGTGTGTGTGTGTATACGCATATTCAGCACAAACATCAGGGTTGCCATTGTTGTATTATATACATATATATATACACACACACTCAATGCAGTTTTCTCCATCTTACATTTATTACTGTACAAAACATTGTTATAATTTCTCTGTTCTTAGTCAGCTTGAATAGATTTAAGATTTCTTTCTATGACTGCCCTTTGTTTTATGGTTTGCCTCAAACAGAGAATGCTACTTGCCTCCATAAATTCATTACTAACAAAAATTTTATTTTTAGCTACGTACATTATCACCAAATGAAATATTCACCCCAAATTCACTGGCAGGTAGGCACAGTCATATGACTACTACTGACCAAGCAGTGTAGAAGGGTTGTGCTGGTTGCCTATTACATCTGGAAATTCACCCTTAAAAAGAAGAGGAAATAATTGTGCTTCTTTCTTTACTCCATCCTGCTACTTGGAAAGCTATTACAAAGAATTAAGTGTTAGCATTCATGTTGAACCATGAGAGGAAGTGACAGAGCAGTGATCAGGAAGAAGTCTGTGTCCCTATTAATATTAAGGCTTTTATTAGCCAAGAGTAAAACTTTGCTTATGTTATGTATTCTACTGTATTCCCTTAAAAGATGTGTCACTTCAGCTAGGCTGTGATTACCAGTATTGTGTCACCTGATGTGATTTTCCTGTGTTGTAAATCCTACTTTTATGATGTTAATGAGGTGTGGCTAGCCACAGTTAAGTTAATGAGGGAGGACTCAATCTATAAGATTAAATTGTGTCTTAAATCTCTTTTTAAATATAAAGAGAGAAGCCAGCAGAGAAACAGGGGAGACCTTACACCACCAAGAAAACAACACCAGGAAGAGTACATCCTTTGGACTCAACATTCCTGTGCTAAGAAACTGATAGAACAGGGGAGGATTGATGACAAGAACCTTCACCTAGGACTGATAGAGAGAAAAAGCCTTCTCTTGTAGGTAGTGCCCTGAATTTGGACTTCTAGCCTACTAGACTGTCACAGATTAAACTTCTGTTTGTTGAAGCCATCTAGTTGTGATATTTCTGTTATAGCAGTGCTAGATGACTAAAATATTTGTTTCTCTCTGTTATTTAGCCTGTTTCTATTTTAAGCAGCAGTTCTTAATCATAATAAATGTCTGTTTCCAGTTATTTGCCACTACAAAGTACATACATACAAGAAATAACTGCAACAGCACCCTTCTCCACAAATCCATACTAATTAAATTTACCTAAATGATCTAGATACTGTCCTTATTTCTCAGAAGATGGGAATTCCCAAGTGATCAAAATTTCTTTGTTTTCCAGACCACACCTGCCAGGTTATGCTGATGCAGTGATAGGCCATACCAGAAGAATATTGCATATGATACAAACTCTACCTCTGGGGAGAGCAGGAGGCCTGGAGATTGCATCCAGTCACGTATGCAACGATTCAAGCAACCATGCCTGTGCAATGAAATCCCAATAAATGTTCTCGCATCAAAATTCACAAGAGTTTCCTGGTTGATAAAAACAGCAATATTTAGGAGGGTGACATTCCTTTAGAACATAAAAACTACATGTTGGGGAACCTCCTCGATATCACCTTGTGTCACATCAGTTATAATCTTTTTGCTATCATAAAACTGTAACTATTTCTACATAATGTACATATGACTGAAATGCCTGTTAAAAATTAAGACAAGAATTCTGAGATCATTTTTTAAACAGGCCATTATTCCCACCATCCTGGACAAATAAAAAGAGAATACAAACAATGAAATTGTTCTTGACTTTGAGGGACTCTGGATCAGAGAACAGAGAAATTCAGCAAGAAACTAGAGACAGGCAAGAATCAATTAATCAAAATGAAATGGTATATTGAAGGAAAATTGCTGCTCTGACCTTCCCTGTCCGTCCCCTCAGCCACATGAACTGCTACCTGCTTTAAACTGAGGTAGTAACCCCAGAAAAAGACTCTCCTTCTCCAACCACCAATACAGTTGACAGACCTTTAGCTAGACTGACAAGGATGCAAATAACTAAAATACAAACGAGACATTACAATTGATGCAAAAGAAACAAACAGAACTATGACAGGATTTATGAACTGTATGGTAACAAACTGAGTAACCTAGATGAAATGGACAAATTTTAAAAGCATGTTGTTTTAGTCACCTGGGACTGCTCTAACCCAAAATACCACAAGTGGATGGTTTCATGAAGAGAATCTTTATTGTCACAGTGCAGTAAGCCACAAATCCATTTATGAATTACAGGTCTGTTCAGTAAGAGAAATTATCACAGTCTGGTAAGCTGAGTCCAAATTCAAGGAGAGCATCTCAGCACAGGAAATTCAGGTCCAAAGGAAGTGCTGTGCTATGGTGGTGCCTTCTTGGTGGTATGAGGTTCCTAACTTACTCTGCTCACTTCTCTCACTTATATCCCACGAGCCATTAGCTTGAGTCTTGCCTCACCAGCACAACTGCTGCCCATTCTCCCTTATCAACATTGCAGAAGCAGGATTCATAACACATGGGAGCACTGACACCATATTGGGATTCATAGCCAAGTCAAATCAATACATACTTTTTTGTGAGAACATGATACAATCCACAACACTCCACCCTTTGCCCCCCCCAAAATCATATCGTTAGAGCATGCAAAATGTGTTCATTCATAGCATAACGAAAAATATATGTAGCCATGTGGCTGGGCCATGATTCCCAGTATCTTGTGATTGTCCTCTCTTTTGTGGTTTCCCTATGCTGTATGTTAAAGGATTAGGATGGGGCTGTAAATCCCTTCATAGAATCACCTCCCTGCTCCACTGTAAAGGGAATTTCCCTGGAGTGTGGCTTGCCCCACACTTAATCCTTTCATTCTGCAAGAGATAAAAGAAAAGGGAAGCAGGCTGAGAAGTGGGAACTTCACACCATCAAGAAAGCAGCACCAGGAGAAGAGCACATCCTTTAGACCTGAGATTCCTGAGCCAAGATGCCCCCTAGCCAAAGACTGATTCAATACCAGACTTTTCTCCACAGCTGACAAGGGGGAAACCCTTCCCCTGGAGCAGACATACTGAATTTGGACTTGTAGCCTACAGGACTGTGTAAGAATAAATCTTCCTTTGTTAAAGCCATCCACTCTGTGGTATTTCCGTTAGAGCAGCACTAGCTGACTAAAACAGCCTCCAGTGCTGCCTTTGGTTCTGCTTCTGCCGCCGCTGTTGCTGCTGCTTATCCTTTGCTTCATTTTTTTTTCTCACCATCTGCACCTTCTTCAGTGTTAACAGTTCTCCTTGCTTCCTTCTGAGTCTTCCAATGATTTGAAGTTTCAAAAACAGCATCCACTTTTTAAGTATTTGTCAGAGTAGCACCCTACTCCTGGTACCAAATTCTGTTTTAGTCATCTGGTACTGCTCCAACAGAAAATATCATGAGTGGAAGATTACATGAAGAGAATCTTTATTGTCACAGTCCAGCAAGCCACAAATCCATTTACAAGTTATAGGTCCATTCAATAAGAGAAATTATCACAGTCCAGTAAGCCAAGTCTAAATTCAAGAAGAGCATCTTGGCACAGGAGCCTTGTACCACCATGAAGGCAGCACCCAGACCAGAGCACATCCTCCTGGTACCAAGTTTTCTTAAGCTGGGTTTTCTAGGGAAGCAAAACCAGTAACATGTATACATACAAGGAAAGATTTATATATAAAGGAAACAGCTCACACAATTGTACAAGCTAAGTCCAATGTCCTGGCACAAGTCTCATGTGGCCACGGGAGCAGGTGAACTCAAGGTCATCAGTTCAGAGACCAGAGTTCTAGATCACCAGCTGCGTAGGTCAGCAGATCACAAGCTGGCGGCAGGACTGTGAGCTTTCTGCCGACTCAAAGAGCTGCAGGGGCTGGCAAATCCAGGATCGGCAGGTGAGAGAACAGGACTCCCACTTGCCCACTATAAGGGTTGGTGAATTCAACAGCTGCTAATTCAGGTCCAGGAACCAGACACAAAAGAGAGCAGGAGCTGCTGGCAATGGGAACACACAAGAAGTAGGTGGTGGGAGGCAGACAGATGAGAGCTGAAGGGAGGGAAGCCACCACAGGCCCCACCCCTTCCACTTAAGACAGCAGCCAAACATGGAGTTGCCAAGTTGACACAATCTTGACCACCATGGATATCACCTACCCAAACTAACTCAAGAGGAACTAGAAAGTCCAAAAAAAGACCCATAACAAGTGAAAAGATTTCATCAGTGATCGTAAACTTCACAAAGAAAAAAGTCCTGAACCAGATGGCTTCGCTAGGAAAAGTTACCAAATATTTAGAGAAAACTGACATCAATACTGTGTAAATCCTTCCAAAAGTTAGAGAGGAGCCAATACTCACTAATTCATTCTATAAAGCAAAGTCCTTATACAAAAACCAGACCAAAACACCACAAGAAATGAAAACTGCAGGTCAAGATCACTTATGAATATAAATGCACGATTCCTCAACAAAACAACTAGCAAACAGAATCCAACAGCATATTACATGACTCATACTTTGTGACTGTTATGAATTGAACTGTGTCCCCCCAAGAATGCGTGTAGCCATTTGGCTGGGCCATCATTCCCAACATTTTGTGATTTTCCTATGCTATATAAATCCTAATCTCTGCCTGTGGCTGATAGGATGATTACATTAAAAGAGGATTAGTGTGGGTCTACAACACTGTTGCTAAGGGAATTTTCCTGGAGTGTGGCTTGTGCCACCTTTTAGCTTTTCACTCTACAGGAGACAAAAGGAGAGGGAAGTAAACAGAGCTGGGAACCTCATACAATCAAGAAAGCAGCACGAGAAGTAGAATGTGTCCTTTAGACTCAAGGTTCCTGGGCCAAGATGCTCCCTGACTAAAGACTGATGCAAAACAAGGACTTTCTTCCAGAGCCAAGAAAGAGAGAAAGCCTTGCTCTGGAGATGACACCTTGAATTCAGACTTGTAGCTTACTAGACTGTGTAAGAATAACCATTTCTATTTTTAAAGCCATCCACTCATGGTATCTCTGTTAGAGCAGTACCAGATGAATGAAACAATGCTCAAGTGTGATTTATACCAGAATGCAGAAATGTTCCACATTACAAAATCAATCAGTCTAGTACTCCACATTTTCACTCAATCATGTCAAATAAAAAAAAGAAAAAGAAAAGGCCCACATGATCATCTCTGTGGATACAGAAAAAAGTATTTGATAAAATCCAATAATCTTTCTTGAGGAAAACCCTAAAGAAGACTGGAATAGAAGGAAAATTCATCAATGTTATTTAGAGCATATATGAAAAGCCAACAGCCAAACATTATACTTAATGGGAAAAAACAGAGCTTTCCCCCTTGAGATCAGGAAGAAGAAAACACTGCTTACTCTCTCTACTTCTGTTCAACATTGAAGCCCTACTCTGAGTAATAAGGCAAGAAAAAGAAATGAAAGGTATTTAGATTGGAAAAGAAGTAAAATTGTCTCTATTTGCAGATGATGTGATCCTATACAAAAAAAACCCAAAAGATATCACAAGACATCTACTAGAGTCAACAGAGGAATTTAACAACTTTTCAGGGTACAAAGTCAACAATCAAAAATCAATTAAATTTCATCACAACAGAGTCCAATTCATTGGGAAAGAAGAGTCTCTTCAATAAATGGTGCTAGGAAAATTAGATTTCCACACACAGAAAAATGAAATAGCATCCATGCCTCACACCATACACAAAAACAAACTGAAAGAGGGTTAAGGACCTAAATGTACAAACTAAAACCATAAATTTCTTAGAAGGAAATGCAGGGCCAAAGCTGTTGGGACAAACTTTTGACAGTAAATTACCTAATATAGTAAAAACACAAAGAGCAAAAGACAAAATAAATGAAACCTCATACAAATTTCAAATTTTGGCAAATTAGAAGACTTTACCAAAAAAGTGAACAGGCAAGATACCAACTATAAGAACATGTTTGGACACCATACATCCAGGAAGAGTCTAACAACAAAAACATATACAAAACTTGGACAACTTAAGAACATAAAGACAAACCAGTCATAAAATGGAGATCTTGAATAGACATTTCTCAAAAGAGACACATAAAACACATGAAAAGATGCTCATTGCCATTAGCCACCAAAAAGAAAAAAGTCAAAACTACAGTTAGATGCCATTTTATTCCCACAAGAATGGTGAGGATGCAGGAAAATTGAAACCCTTATCCGCAGCTGGTGGGAGTGCAAAATGCTATAGCCATTGTGGAAAACAGTGTGGTTGTTCCTCAAAGCACTAAAATAGAACTACCATATGAACCAGCAATTCCACTCCTAGGTGTGTACTCCAAAGACTTGAAAGCAGAGTTTCAGAGAACTGGCCACCAATGTTCATTGCAGCACTATTCATGGTAGCTAAAATGTAGAAACAACCTAAATGTCCATCAGCAGATAAATGGATAAACAAAATTTATCATATACATACAATAGAATACTACTAAGCCAGTAGCAGAAATGATATCTTGCTACAATATGGATGGAGCTAGACAACATTATACCAAGTGAAATACATCAATTACAAAAGAACAAATATCGTATAAACTCACTTATGCAGAAGACAAAAAAAAAAACAAATGCATACATAGAATTAAGTTTATTAGAGTTTACTAGGGGTGGGAGGAAGGAGATGCTTAAGGGTAGGGCTGCACAGAGGATTACTATAATTGCTGTCAGAAAGTTACACACCTCTAAAAAGTTAAATTGACAAAAGTTCTGTAGTAGATACACCTACAACAAGGACAAAAAAAAAAAGAGTAGTTGCTGAGGTTTCTTATGCATAATTTAAAACCTTACGGGATTTGGTTCCTTGGTTTGGAGATTTAAGATCATAGTTTCATGGGATATCCCAGTTAACTGGCCTGATAAACTGTTTGGTGGTTCTCTTCTGTCTCCTAGTTCCTTGTATAGTGCCTGGGGTCTTAAAGACTCCCAAGCAGCTATCCAAGACGCAACAATTGGTCTCTGTTCCACTGGAGCAACAGGAGGAGACAGGAATATGGAATCTGTGGATAATTATCTCCACAAACAATTGCCTTCTCTGCCAAGAGACCAGGAGAACTGGATGGTGCCCTACCACCGCTACTTAACATTTTAATCAAAGAGTCTATTGAAGAATCTTTGTCAAAAAGGGGAAAATGCAGAACAGCATTTCAAATTCTCATGAACTGCAGACTTCCTAGAGCCGTGAAGCTTAGATGAACCCTTGAAGCTGTTGCCCTGAGATAATCTTGCAACCTTAAAGCAAAGATATCCCCTGAACCCTTCTTAAACATTACTTGAGCCTAGCTAGCAAAATATGTGTGCCTTGAGCATTATGCTCTTTTAAAATCTGTCACACTGATAAATTAATAACAGCAACTCAAAATATTAGATAGGAAAATTAGAGGGCAGTGAATTTGTATTAGTGGGAAAGAAAGAATTTAGAAAAGGCGGGTGAGAATGGTTGCACAACTTAAAGAATGCAATCCATGTCACTATTTATATGTGTAAAAACTTTTACTGTGTGTCAGGAGCCCTAGTGGCACACCAGTCAAGGGCTAGGCTTCTAACTGTAACGTTGGTGGTTTGAACCCACCAGAGAAAGATGTGATAGTCTGCTTACATAAAGATTTGCAGCCTAGGAACATTTATGTGGCAATTCTACTTTGTCCTACAGGTTCACTATGAATCAGAATCTACTCAGTGGCAACAGGTTTCATTTTGGTTTTGCTGTGTATGTTCTCAATTACAAGAACAACAAAATAAATAAAGGTTAATAAAATAAAGACAAAAAGTCTACTTTAAAAAAAAACTACAATTGTAAGCATGAGGATTTCCTGAGTTATACTAAAATAGTCATTGTATTTCAATCCACAATCAATGTCCATGGAAGGAGAAGTTAAAGAATCAAATGACATATTGCACTGGGCAAATCTGCTGCAAAAGACCTTTGAAAGTCTTCAAAGAGTGGAAGTCACTCTGAGGACAAAAGGTGAATCTGACCCAAGCCAGGGTGTTTTCAGTTGCGTTATATGCGTGCAAAAGCTAGACAAAGTCAGAAAGGCAGAAGAAGACTTGATGCCTTTGAATAAATGAGGTTGTCATAGAATGCAGGACTGTCAATTAAGTTGGAGAACTCATCCTAGAAAAGGTACTACATCCCTCATTGCTGAATATCATTGTGGTCACCTTCGAAGACTGCCCTTGGGAGGCTATGCACTGATTCCAGCATCTAGTCCATCCTTCAAAGCAGCTTTAGAACTTTTTTATGGAATGGCCATCAGCGCTGTAGTGGTATTTCCCTTGATGTCATGAATGTCATCAAAATGGCTTCCTTGCAATATGCCCTTAATCTTCAGGTAAAGAAAAAATTCATTGGGGGCTACATCAGGTGAGTATGTAGGGTATTACAAAATAGTTATTTGTTTACTGACCAAAAACTCCCTCACAGACAACTATACATTAAGTTCTGGAACTTGCCACCTTTCCACCATGCCACCGCGTGCAATGGCCATTCCAGAAAGAGTTCCAAAATTGCTTTGAAGGGTGGACAAAGCCCTGGCATCAGGACATAGCTTCCCAAGGGGAGTACCGCGAAGGTGATCATAGTGGTATTCAGCAATAAGGTCTGCAGCACGTAGAACAATTAAGTTCTCGGACTTAACTGTTGGACCTCGTAGTGAACTGGAAACCCCGGTGGTGTAGTGGGTTAAGGATATGTCTGCTAACCAAAAAGTCAGCAGTTCAAATCTGCCAGGTGCTTGTTCAAACACTCTATGGGACAGTTCTACTATGACCTCTATGGTCTCTGTGAGTCAGAATCGACTCGATGGCAGGGCAGTTGGTTTTTCGGTTTCCTGTTGAATATAACACAGACTACCAGAAGAACAAACAAATCTTTCTTTGAGGAAGTACAGCCAGAAGGCCCCTTAAAAGCAAGGCTGGCAAGACTTCATCTCACGTTATTTGGACATGTTATCAGGAGGGACCAGTCCCTGCTGGAGGACATCATGCTTGGTAAACTGAGGGTGGGGGTGGGAATGATTGCTGTAAAGTCCCTTCTGATTCATAGCAACCTTAACAGACAGAGTACAACTGCCCCATAGGGTTCCCAAGGGGCACCTGGTGGATTCAAACTGCAAACCTTTTGGTTAGCAGCCATAGATCTCAACCACTGTGCCACCACGAGGTCTCCTGGTAAAGGAGAGGGTCAGCGAAAATAGGGAGACGCTAAACGAGACAGACTGACACAGTGGCCACAACAATGGTATCCAACAGCAACAACTGTGGGGATCGTGCAGAACCAGGTGGCATCTTGTTCTGTTGCACACTGGGTCACCATGCACAGACATCGACTTAAGAGTACTTAACAACAAAAACAGAAGTCATTCTAGTGAATTGTCAAGCCCAAAAGTGTAGTAGGAAACCTTGAACTTGCAGGCAGCACATTACAAGTGAGGGGGTCTAGGGGCTTTCAAGCTTACAGCTGGTGTTCCAAGTGGGTAATGAACACCTGGAATTTGGAGACAGCAGGTCAGAAGTTGAAGACCATAAGGGCCCCCCAGCTCGTGGCTGGTATCTGAAGTGCTGGGCCGACTTCAAAGTCTGGAGGACTGTGTTCTTCAACTTTTCAGATCTAACCTAGCTCCTAGCAGTTTAAAAGGAAAACTGCATTCACAGTTGGCATCAGAGAAGACATTTCAGAGTTGGTGTCAGAAGACACACACATACTCAGACACTTTACCCATTCTGATGCATTCATTTTGATAAAATATAGTCCTAAGAGTAGGATTTCTGAGGTGACAGTTCTATGAATTTTTTGTGGAACTAGATTTTGTCAATTAGCTTTCCAAAAGATTGTAAAGTAAAACCACACATAACCCTTCTCTACTGTTGCCACTTTAATAAGAATATTTCTTTATTTCTTTAATTTGCATTTCTGACAACACATGGTTGCACAGTGGTTACATGCTACAGCTGCTAACTACACAAAAAAGATATCATTTTGAATTAGCTCTTAGTTATCTATTCATAGTCTTTGCCTATCTTCTGTCTGAGTGTTTACCTCTTGTAATAAATTTGCAAGAGACTTTGTTCATTAATATCACACCATCTGTCATTTTCAGTATAAATATTTTTCCCAGTCTACAGTTGGCTTATGCCATCTACTGCCATACAAAATATTTATTCATTGATTTATTTTGCCATGCATGGTCTTTATAGTTTCTGAGTTCCTGCTTCGGTTAAAAAAAAAAGATCTTCATAACTTCCAAGTCTGTAATACCTCTGGAATTTATTTCTGTTTATGCCGTGAGATGTAACTCACCTATCACCTCTTTACTAGATGGATAATGAGTCCATTAATAAATCATTCCTTTGCAATGATATAAAATACCATTTCATACATGTTACTCCCATATACATTGAGATCTTTCTAGCTCATTCTGTTTGTCAATTTCTATTTTATTAGCATAGTGTTCTGAAGGCAGCATCTCTGTGTTTAATATCTAGTATGACTGATCTCACACCACTTTTTTTCATATTTTTAATTCACTTCTTTTGGAGGTCACTTGGTATTTTGCTATGTCAAATCTTGTAAACCAAGACTAGACCATATCTTTGTTAATTCAGAACATGCTTTTTATCCCTCAGAAGGTTCTGTAGTGTTCTCCATGTAGGTTTTATACCATTGTTCTGAAATTTATTCCTAAATATTTTATGTTTTTGTGACTTTTTTAACGGACTATTCATTCTCATTTCTATCTCTAATTGGTTACCATTAATAGAGGGAATAGTTTTGATATTTATATATGTATCTTCTCTATCTGATGAAGTTCTCTTACGCATTCTAGCCATTCTTGGTTTTTTCAAAAAGACATACTTTGCTTTTCTATGTATACAGTCGTGTCATCTATAAAAAAGAGCTAAGCTTCTCTCTTCCTTTCCTATGTGTGGGGGAGTGAGAGTTGCTTTATCTTGGCAGTTGATGGGCCTAACAAAAGGAGTCTTCTGCTTGGCTTCCAAAGGCTGCAAAGTCAACGGATATTTCAACTGTCACATTTCTGTGCTAGCTCACCTGGTGCAGGCTTAAGTCATTGAAACGACATCTGTGTTGGGCTCTCTTTGGTCTCTAATCTAATACGCTTCCTGTCTCCTTCACCAGCTTCAGTACTTTAAAGTCTATAATACAATGCAACTTTTGCACCCACCAAAAACTTGACACATTTTTTAAGTCAAAATCCATGGGCTTTCTCTCATAAAGAAGACATTAAGGTACTGTGTTGTAGTGACAGTTGTGACTGTCACTGTTACTGTTCAAGAATAGTTGTTACTGTTCTTGAAATTTAGAATCTGAGATACAGATCATATGTGTAATTACCTACTTTCCTCCATTTCTGCTTATTTTTCTGCAACTAACAGAAATTCATTTTCACCACAAATTCTAACAAGGTTGCTTTTTCTCTCTGTTACTTCCATCTGCTAACCACTAAGTTTAACATCATGTTCATTTAAAGTGCAACATGCTTAAAAGAATTCCTTCTATTGTCACCAAGCATATAATGACAAGTGAATTTGGAGCTGAATGACAACAATCTGACAACACAGCACTCAATAAGGAACAACATGTGCAGAAAGAGGATTTTGTTCTAAAATGAATTCTCTAGATTTTCTGAGCTGTTTTGAACTGGGTATTTGACGGAAGAAAACAATTTCCTGGGGAGGCAGGCCTTTGTTTTCAATACACTTCAAGTTGCTTAAATAGGAAGCAGAGCTTCCATGAATTGCTTTTGAAGCATTTCCAAAGACTTCAGTAGTGACTTTGACATCTCCTAAGAATGTAGTGGAGTACAGGAATGCTGTAACAAGCCTACACTGTTTTAAGAACACTCTGCTGAGTAGCACAGCCTCAGAACACTGAGGTATCAAGAACAATAACATGCCCAGAAGTTCTGAAGATATTGTAGCCTGTGATGCATTTTTACACTGTTGGCCCCCATAACAAGTGTGGCAGCTAGTCAAGACACATTTTATTATCCCCATTTGGCAAAGGAGAAAACTGCTTCAGAGGCCAGAACTGAGATCTCCTGATCCAGTGCACTTACTGATTCATCTCACTTCCTGTCTCTTAGTGAAAGCACTACTTCACATTCCCCTCCCTCCAGAAGTCTTTCTAACCCTAGGCCAGTTCCCTTTTCACTTATAACCTCCCAAAAATTTGCTGCATAATTTTGTTGTTGCTCTTGTTGTTAGTTTCCACCCACAACTCATGTTGTGTAGAGTAAAACTGCTTCACAAGGCTTTCAAGGCTGTGAGCTTTTGGAAGCAAATCACCAGCCCTGACTTCCAAACTGTTAAAGGGAAATCATCTCTCAGTTTTCATTTCAGTGTAGGAAAGAATTCAGAGACATCCACACAAAAGCCAAGCATGGGAAAGAGTTTTAATAGGGGATAGTACACTCAACAAGGGAGCATCAAGTAGTTTCAAGAGGGCTGCTCAGAGGTCTGAGAGCCCGTTCTTTCCTTTCTCCAGGGTTTTATATTCTAGTGTAACATGCGATTCTAAAAAGGGAAAATTAAAATAGACAGCCAAGATTAAATTTTTTATAAAATTGACTTTTTCCCTCTTGTTTTTCTCCTATCTTAAAATCCCTGGCTTCCATCACATAGGTCCTGGCCCAGGAAGTCACACATTAACTGACAGGAGCCACTGAGATAGTAATCTTGGCAGATTTTACAGCTTCTTTAGGTACATCAAACAAGTGAGGAGGCAAAGGAAGTTGCTGAATGACAAGTCCCAGGCAAAGCTAAGGCACCAGGAGGCAGCTGGAGAGTTAGGATCCCAGCTTTTGATGTGTATGTATGACCCCTACTCTTACTCCTGAGACCTGCTCTCCCACAGGGGCCCCTCCAACTGTTCTCCTTGTTCCCTTGACCCCACACCCAGCACTTAGTTTCTCCTATAAAACCCCTGGTTATGACTGACCAATTTGGACAGGCCTGTAAAACAGATATATTGTCTGTCCCCCCATGCTTATTTGCTGGCAAAGTCAGTTAATATTAATAATAATAAAGCCTTTGATCACTCACCCAAATAACCTGTCTCAGAGACTGGCTTTGGGGAGCAGGTAACAAGAATCCAGAGCCTTTTTCCAGTAATACTGGTTTTTCCCTCCCTCCGGAATATTCTGTTCTTCTTGTTCATTGTTCCCTTTTGGTAGTTTGAATTATTTTGATTTGGCTGTTGGGTTATTCCAGGCTTTTTGATGGGCAAATGCTGGCACCTTTGTTCTTCCTGGCCACCAGGCACTTTCTGGTTCCTTTCGCAGGCAAATATTGGTGCTTTTATTTTTCCCTGTCCCTGGTCATTCAACCACTTTATTTTACTCTAACAAAACTAGCAGCCTCTCCTTAATAATTGAGGGCTGTTTGCACCAACCAAGATATCCAAGAATGATGATTCTCAGACTTTAGCTGGGCATCAGAATCATCTGGAAGGCTTACTAAAAAGAGTGTTTATGACTCAGTAGGTCAGGGGAAAAAGAGGCAAAGAATTCATATTTCTAACAATTTGTAGGTGATTCCGATGCTGCTGGTCTGTAGATCACACTTTGAGAACTAATGATTTAGAGGCAGGCAGGATCTTCACCTACATTCTAGGTTCAGACTTGTAAGTCCGGCATAAAAAAGGCTGTTGCCAGCGAGTCAATTTCAACTCACAACCACCCTTACAAGTAAACAAGGCGTAAAATCTTAATTTTCTCAAGCAAAGAATCTCCAACAGGTAACTCTCACATTTTCTGGAAGTTCAACTGCTTTGAGTCCCAGCATAATACTTTTCCACCCTGGAAAACTTTATCTTAAGAACAAAACAAGAAATACTCAGATTGCTCATGAATAAAATTATTTCATTTATTGCAAGGTAGTCAGAGTAAGGTACCCAAGTAACACCTCATAACATTCAGTTAGCACAGAAGAATCAAAATTAACAATTACAGTGTTAGTTCAGTGGTTTGAGTCCAACTCTTTAGACTTCATACTTTACCTTTGACAAGTAGTCTTAGGAATGAAGACTGGACCGCCTCTTAATGCAGAGATGTTCCCTTAGCTGGGATCCAAGATCAGTTGTGGCAAGCAGTATCTCAGCAGGCTCTCAGTCTTCGGGCAGAACAAGAGTCGCAGAGACCTTCTGCCAGTGTCTTGTCTTCCAGGAATGAGCAGACATCCACAAGTTTATGGATTTAGGGTACTTATTAACTTATTGTGTGTGTATTTTAAGTGCAAGTTTACAATTCAAGTCAGTTTCTCATATAAAAACTTACACACGCATTGTTATTGTGACCCAAGATGGTATCTCCACACTTTGACAGCACACTCCTCCACTCCACTATGATGACTGGCCATTGACTGGCCACTAGAGAGAACTACCGCTACCTACAGTACCTTTTTTGCTACACAAAACACGCACACTATGATTTTCCATTTTTAATGAACTCACACAAAGTAAAAGTTTGAGACATCTGTCTCTTATCAGCCCTTCTTTTAAAGGGAAAATATCCCTCTTCAGTTATAAATTCAAATTCATAACAGAAACTGAAGTGAAGAGCCAGTGTATCCTTCAGGATAACTTTCTATAAAATGGACAACTAGGAGCCCCTGAGTTGTCATCAGGCAGTAAGACGGGTTTAAAGAGTCCCACACAGTATTTAAACAACACTTCAAAATCAGACATGTTTAAGAATTTCAAGTTCTCACTGGAATCTGGAAACCCTGGTGGCACAGTGGTGAAGTGCTATGGCTGCTAACCAAGAGGTCAGCAGTGCAAATCTACCAGGTACTCCTTGGAAACCCTATGAGGCAGTTCTAATCTGACCTGTACGTTTGCTATGAGTCTCAACAGACTCAACAGAACCTAATAACAACAACAAAAATGGCATCCAGACTTTCTGGGGTCATTGAGGCTGGATAAACCACCCCCCAAAATTACTCCCCTAATACTATCTTTGAACTTCAAATCTTAAACCAAAACTATGCCCTAAAGTTTTCTTGGAAGAGAAAAAGCTTATTTTAAGTAGTAAAGTACACCTACTTTGAATATGGTGCTCCTGTAAAGAATTATCTATGTGAGATCAAAGCGACAATGGCAACTCAAAAGGTAGGATCAGAAGCTTAGGGGGCAGTCAGTTTAAGGTAATGCTGTCAGAACAATATAAAAAAGGACAGTGGTAGCACAACTTGAAAAATGTAATGGAATTATACAAGTAGAAATTGTTGGGACAGTGTCTCTTTGGCTACATAGGCTTATACCAAAATAATTTATTTTTTAAAAATCAGAAATAATTACATAAAAGTTCATATTTCTATCTTTTCGTGAATAATGCAGCTTGCTTGACAGCAAGGAGCTGGAGCTGCTTCCTTTGGACAGAACATATGCCTTCCAGGTCACTGCAGATACCATCATTAAAACAAGGAATTCACTCACACTGCAGCCCTTATCTGTTTGTCCATGGTAGGTATATGAATAAGTTCATACTCTCCTTTTTACAGAATCACACTGGGTTATAGACTTCCAGTCTAATGAAAGATAGATTGAGTTACATAAGGTTTTATAGTTGCCTTATGATTGTTTTCCATTTCTTCAAGGTAGCTCTCTTTCACTTTTTGGAACTTGAGATCCTGAGTTCCACAGAGACAGATACATCAATGACAGTCACAGGATGTTGTCATAGGACCTGTGAGACAATACAAAGTGAAATGCCATTGAAGAAAAGGGGAGCAGGGGACAGAGGGGAAAAGAAGTAGAGAGAGGGACTGGGAGAGGAGGAGGAGGAGGAAAGGGGAGTCTCACCGATGCCTCTTAAACCACCAGAAGCCTCCAACGAGGACAAGTACCACCACTACTGCCAAGATGATCCAGCCGATAGTGACATGCCTCTCACCTGCTTAGGAGAATACAGAATATTGGTCACACTAAGGCCCCTCCTTATTTCAAGTTTCCTGGTCTGAGTTCTTGTGAGGGTGCCAGGTGCTTCTTATTCCCTCTTCCATTTAAAGAACTCACTCTTACTCCTCCTAAACATAGACTCCTCATCTTTTTTGAGAGTCTAAACCAAAAAACTAAACCTGTTGTCAATTGAGTTTAACTCCAATTCATAGCCACTCTATAAAATACAGCAGAACTGCCCTATAATGTTTCCAAGAAGTAGCTGGTGGATTCAAATTGTTGACCTTTAGATTGGCAGCCAGGCTCCTAATCACTGTATGATCAGGGTCTGGGCATCCCTAATTCAGTTGACTTCAGCATCTGTTAGCATACAATACAAGGGAAGTGTAGCAGCTTTGTAGGAGACTGACCCAAGCCTAACTCTAGCCCTTTCACTTACTAACTGTGGGTAGTTTCCTTAACCTGTCTTAGCCTGAATTGCCTCATCTATAAAATGATAATAATAGTACCTGCCTCAAAAGAGAGTTGTAATGATCAAACAATGAATACCAATAGTATGCTCCATAAAGTGTATGTTCTATATTTGGTTTGGTGAGTAGCATATAGAGTCTTCAAAGCTTGCAAGCAATCATCTAAGACATAACTATTGGTCTTTACTTACCCAAAGATTCAAAGAAGAAAATATTCTGCAGTACTAGCAGTCTGCAGGAACTACAGTCTCACTTACCCTGAGACCACAGGAGCTAGATGGTGCTCAGCTATCACTACCAACTGTTCTGACCAGAGACACAACGATGATTCCTGACAGAATGGGACAAAAAATGTAGAAGAGAACTGAAATTCTTTAAAAACGCCGGATGTACTGGACCAGTTGAAATCAGAGGAACCTTCAAGACTACCATCCTGAGATATTCTTTCAACCCTGAACTGAACCCACTTCCAGAGGTTACCTTTCAGCTAAATAACAGGCTGGCTCATGAAATAAACAATATTGCCCATGAATACAGTGGTGTTTTTAAAAATTCATCTATCTGAGACCCAACAGTGAAGTTAACCCTTAAGCAAAGTTAAGAAGGGAGTGGTGGGTACAGAAACTAGATTAGTTAAGAATGTTGACAAACCATGAAAAAGAAACCAATGTCCCTAAACAATATATGCAAAAAACAAACCAAACTCATTACAGTCAATTTCATTCTGACTCATAGTAATCCTATATAGTCCCAGAGGGTTTCTAAGGTTGTAAATTTTATATAACCGGACTGCCACATCTTTCCTCTGTGGAGTAGCAGATGGGCTTGAACCAGTGGCCTTCCAGTTAGTAGCTGATCTCTTAACCACTGCACCACCAAATCTCCTTTTATCACATATAGAAGCTGTTAAAAAGAGAACCTAATTTGCTGTGTGGACTTTCACTGAAAACACAATAAAAAATTATTTAAAATATTAAAATAAGGGGGCAGAGCCAAGATGGTGAACTAGACACACGTCTTCTTAATACCCTCTGAAAACTAAGGCCTGGACTGACAACTGAACAAGGCATTCTGGACATCCAGTGAGCCCTGAGACACAGTATAGGGTTGCCAGATTGGACTACATGCCACTAAACGGGAAATTTCCTCTCTTGCTAAGCCTCACTCCTGCTGACTCACCACTTGGGTGGATGGAAGGTACTGGTGCTTTTAATTTTGTTTCTTTTTGTTGGCCAGTAGGCAGGGGAAGGGCATCAGTCAGCAGATACGCTGAGCTGTAGTGCTGAAGTGAACAGCATGAGGTGTATCGGAGAGACAGTGTGTGAGATCGCCATGTTTTGAGAACCCAATGGCAGATTGAGGGCACCACAGCCCCTCCACCCTCGTTTTTCTGAGCTTTGCCATAGATTCTGCTGTTTCCGGGTGGGAGGGGCAGTTTGAATGGATGCCATCTTGGTCAGCTTGGAGGTGGAGTCACCCAACCAGAGGCCCCAGCAGGGGCTATTTCCCAGGCTGGGAGGTAATGCAAGTCTGGGAAGCATTTTTCAAGCAGAAAGGCTGCGTTTAGCACAGTGTTGCCTTACAGGTAGGGCACAGCTGAGGATAGCAGCAGGGCCATAGCCCCTCCCTACTTTAAGCTACATCACAGCATCTGCATACAGCCAAAGAGGGGCTTCCACTGTCAGCTGGAAGGCAGGTCTGCCACACCTGATGCCCTGATGGATTTTGGAGGCTGTCAGATAGCTTTTATGTTTTTAAATTAAGACTACCTGGAGAAATAACTGCTGAGCTGCCTGGTGGCATCTCTTCTAGCCTTTACTGACCCACATCACAGGGTCTGATGATGGACCCTGGTAACTCCATCAGTACGGCATCATCTTTGCCAGCCAGGAGGTGGAGCCTGCCACCCCAGAGAGTCCACTGGGTCCAGTCACTAGAGTACACATAGGTGGCTGGTGACCAACTCCTTTCCCAGAACTACACCTCAGCTCCTCTTGAGGCAACACCAGAGAAACTAAACAGCCTCTACATGGCCTGAAGGCAAAAGACCATTGCTAAGTACTTAAACAAACAGCCCACCATGGCTCCAGAAAACTCACGAAATAATCAAAAAATTTCCCAGATGAAGAAGTCTTTTGGAAACTATTGGAGATTGAGTACACAAGAATTATATAGAGAGCCTTCCTAGAGAGCAGAACAAAATGAAAAACAAAGCGAGTGATTCAAACTGATGGAACATCAAAGTTCTGAAACCCAGCAGATCAATAACAAAATTACAGAATTAGACAATTCATTTCAAAGTCAAAGAGCAGGACTGAGGAAACAGAAGTCAGACTCAGTGACAGTGAGGACAGAGCAATTGACATCAACATTTATGAGGAGAAATCAGAGAAAAGAAACAAGAAAAATGAAGAATCCTTAAGAAACATGTAGGATTCTATCAAGCGGAAAAATGAAGAATAACTGGAGTTCCTGAACAGGGAGAGAAAGGTGAAAACACAGACAGTATTGCTGAGTTGTTGACAGAAAACTTCCCCGAAATTATAAAAGAACATAGGTATCCAAGACGTGTATTGAGCACCACAAAAACCAGACCCCAAAACAAAGAAACCAAGATGTATTATAATCACACTTAATAAAATGAAACATAAGGAGAATATCTTCAAAGCAGTGAGACTCAAAGTAAAGCTAACTTTCAGAAGAAAGCCCTGTAGGCTGTCATCTGATATCTTGGCAGAAATGATGTCAGCAAGGAGGCAGTGGGATGACACATTCAAAGCCATAAAGGAGAAAAACTTCCAGCCAAGAATTACATATCCTGAAAAGCTGTCTTTCAAAGATGAAGATGAAATTAAGACACTCAAGATAAACAGAAGCTTAGAGACTGTAAAAAAACAAACCAAAACTACAAGGAACACTGAAAGAAGCTCTTTGCTTAGGAAAACAAAACCATTAAGTGTATATTTAAGGAGGCAATGCAGGACACAACATCCAGAAACCTACTCAGGGAACGCACAAAACTCAATCAGAGCTAAAACGTTAAAAGAAAGGAATCAGTGATCGTATCATGAAAACTGTGACACCATGATATTAAAAAGAGGGATACGCTACAGAAGTTATAGTCTTTTCAGATGGAAGGCAGACAGTAGGGGTAGCCACAAAGCACAATAACAATGTAATGTATCAAAACAAGAAACATCATACAGGAGTTTCAACAAAGACAAAACAAACATTGAAAAAGATGAAAAGTCAGCCCATAAAGAAGAATGTCCCAGAACAGAATATTAAGAGCACCATAGAAAACAACACCACAAAAACAAACACATTAAAATGACAGCACTAAACACATACTTATCAAAAATTACACTGAATGTAAACAGACTGAACACTCCAGTAAGGAGACAACAACTGACATCCTGGATCAAAAGACATACACCATCTATATGCTGCTTACAAGAAACACACCTCAGACTTAAAGATATGAAGAAACTGAAAATTAAAGAATGGCATAATATATACCAAGCTAGCAATATACAAAGAAGAGCAGGTATGGCAATACTAATCTCAGATAAAATTGATTTTAATGTAAAATCCACCATCATGGACAAGGATGGTCACTATTTATTGTTGAAAGGTTCACTACACAAGCAGGACTTGACAATATTAAATATTTATACACCCAATACTAGAGCATGTAAACACATCAAAGAAACACTGAGACTACCTTGAAATATGAGATAGATCACTCCACAATAATAGTGGGAGACTTCAACACTTCACATTCAGTAATGGACAGATCACCTATAAAAAAGCTCAGTAAAGACACAGAAGATCTTATTGCAACAATTAACCAATTAGACCTTATTGACATATACAGAACTTCCTATCCATCAACAGATAGCTACACTTTCTTCTCCAATGCACATGGAACATTTCAGAATAGACCACGTCTTAGCACATAAAGCAAATCTCAAAAAAAATCCAAACCACTGAATTATGGTAAAGCATCTTCTTAGACCATAAAGCCGTAAAAGTCAAAATCAGTAGCAAAAAAAAACATAGATATAAATTGGCACTCATGGAAACTGAACAACACCTTGCTCAAAAAGCCCCAGGTTACTGTAGAAATTAAGGACAAAATAAAGAAACTTATGGATTCAAATGAGAATGAAAACACTTCCTACCTGAACCTATGGGATATAGTCAAAGTAGTGCTCAGAGGTCAATTTATCTTTACAAATGCACACATCCGGCAGGAAGAAAGGAACCAAACCAAAGAATTAACCCGACAGCTTGAACAAGGAGAAAGAGAGCAACAGAAAGAACCCTCAGGCACCAGAAGAAAACAGATCATTACATTTAGAGCAGAACTAAATGAATTAGAGAATAGAAGGACCATTGAAAAAATTGATACAACCAAAAGGTAGTATTTTGAAAAGATCAACAAAATTGACAAACCACTGACTAAACTTACAAAAGAAAAACAGGAGAGTAAACAAATAATCCAAATAAGAAATGAGATGGGAGATGTCTCATAACAGAATACTACAGAAGACTGTACTTTAACAGATTTGAAAATCTAGAGAAAATGGACAAATTCCTAGATTCATATCAACTACCAAAATGATCACATGGAGAAGGAGAACAACTTAATCAACCCATCACAAAGGAAGAGACTGAAAAAGTCATCAGAAAACTACCAACCAAAAATATCCCTGACACAGATCGCTTCACCACAGAATTCTACTAGGCTTTTAGAGAAGCATTAACTCCAATACTACTGAGATTATTTCACATCCTAGAAAGGGATGGAATACTCCCCAATTCATTCTAGGACGCCAGCATAACCCTGATACCAAAGCCAGGGAAAGATCCCACAAGAAAGAAAAATTACAAACCACAATCGCTCATAAACCTAGATGCAAAAAACTTTAACAAAATCCTTGCCAATAGAGTTCAATAACATATCAGAAAAAAACAGTTCATCATGATGATGCTGGATTCATACCAGGGATGCAAGGCTGGTTCAACATCAGAAAAACAATTAATGTGATCAAACACATAAATAACACAAAAGATAAGAATCACCTGATTTCATCAATTGATGCAGAAAAGGCATTTGACAAAGTCCAACACCCATTCATGCTAAAAACTCTCAGCAAAATAGGACTAGAAGGCAAGTTCCTTAACACAATAAAGGCCATCTATGGAAAGACAGCTGCCTACATCATCCTGAATGGAGAGAGACTTAAAGAATTCTCCTTAAGAACAGGAACTAGACAAGGATGCCCACTCTCACCACTTCTATTGAACTTCAACCAGAAGTTCTAGCCACAGCAATTAGACAAGACCAAAAAATAAAGGGCATCTGGCTTGGCTGGCATCAGTAAAGAAGTAAAAGTCTCCCTATCTGTAGATGATATGATTGTATATGCAGAGAATCCTAAAGAATCCAAAAGTAAACTACTCCAACTAATAGAAAAGTTTAGTAAAGTATCAGTATATAAGATAAATATACGTAAATCAGTAGGATTTCTTTACATCAACAAAGAGATCAATAAAGAAGAAATCACCAAATCAATACCATTTATTATAGCCCCCAAGAAGATAAAATACCTTGGAAGAAATCCAACTAGAGAAATAAGAGACCTATACAAAGAGAACTACAGGACCTTCCTGCAAGAAACTAGAGAGACTTACATAAATGCAGAAATCTACTCTGCTCATGGATAGGAAGACTTAACATTGTGAAAATGTCTATTTTGCCCAAAGTGATCTACATATACAATGCAATCCCAATACAAATTTCAGTCACATTTTTTAATGACATGGAGAAACAAATCACCAACTTTGTTTAGAAAGGGAAGAAACCCTGGATAGGCAAAGCACTACCGAAGAAGGGGAACACTGTGGGAGGCCTCACCCCCCACCTAACCTTAGAACCTGTTTATTACACTGCCACAGCAGTCAAAATGGCCTGGTACTAGTACAAAAAGAGACACATAGACCAGTGGAAGAGAGTTGAGACCCCAGAGATGCTACCATCCTCCTATGAACAGTTGATATCTGAGAAAGGCCCTACCATTGTAAACTGCTGTAAAAAGAGTCTCTTTTAAAAACGGTGCTTTCAAAATTAGATACCCTTGTGCACAAAACTGAAATAAGACCTATGTCTCACACCTTATACAACAACTAACTCGAACTTGATAAAAGATCTAAATATCAAGCCTAAAATGATAAAGATCACACAAGAAAAAATAGGGTCTACAATGGAAGTTTTAATACACAGCTTAGACTTCAAAATCTGACAAAGTACAATCAACAGGAGAAAATAGAGAAATGGTTACTACTAAGAATCAAACACTTTTGCTTATCTAAAGACTTTGTCTTAGTAACCTGGTACTGCTCCAACAGAAAATAGCATGAGTGGAAGTCTTCACAAGGAGAAACTTTTATTGTCACCATCGGGTAAGCCACAAATCCATTTATGAGTTGCAAGTCCATTCAGTATGACAAATCATCACAGTCCGGTAGGCTAAGTTCAAATTCAAGGAGACCATTTTGGCACAGGAACCTCAGGTTCAAAGGATATGCTCTGCTCTTGGTGCTGCTGTCATGGTGGTGTGAGGTTCCCAACTTCCTCTGCTCATTTCTCTCTCTTATATCCCACAAACTGGTAACTTGAATCCTGTCTCACTAACACAACTGCAACCTATTTTCCATCATCAGTATCACAAAGCCAGGATTCACAACACATGGGAGGAACGGCATCATAGTGGGACTCCTAACCCAAGGTGGAGGGAGAGAAGGGGACAGGAGATTGTCAAGAGGATACGACACATACGGAACAGTAAGGAGGAGTGTGCTGTCACTGGGCAAAGAGAGCAGAAGGAGCTGCAGATAGACAGGCATGCAGATTTAATTTGGATTGTATACTTTCACTCATTCACAGTAAAATATTCAAATAAAGAAATAAACAGTAATGTATGCTGTGTGCTCTGCCCCCATGAAGGTGGAAGCACTAAATAAACCATAGCTGGAGGTCTAGGGTCGCTGTGAGTCAAAATTGACTCAGTAGCAATGAGTTTGTGTTTTTGGGTGGTGCAGATAATTAATATTCTCAGCTGCTAACCTACAATCTGGAAGGGGAATGTTGCCTGACCCAGAGGTAGCTGGCTGTTTGCAGAAATTGTTAACTGGTCTTTTTAAAGTCTGTAGTCTACTTCTGTTATAAACGATGTCATCCTAAAGTGTTGCTGGAATCTTATCCTCTATACCTATGGATGTGATACTGTTTAGAAACAGGATTTTCTTTGCTATGTTAAAGAGGCCATTATCAGTGTGGCAATATCCTGAAACTAATGATGTATGAATTATACACAGCAGTTTAGAAACAGAGATAAGGAAGCATTAACAGTCAGGGTGGGTGTCACGTGAGGATCATCAAGGAACCCAGGAACACAGGCTGCAGAATCTGAGATGAGGATCCTCCTCAACAGCCAATAGAGAGAGAGCTTAAAGCTGGTGCCCTGGATTTGAGCTTCCAGGCTTGTAAACTGTGAGAAAATAAATCTCTGTTCTTTAAAGCCACCCATTTGTGATCTTTGTGTTACAGCAACAGTAGAGAATTAAGGTGCCTTCCTCCAGCGGAATGCAATCTGGCTGGGATTCTTTATTAGCTCTCTACTTCTGAATCTCTGAGTTGTTCCTTTTTCTCTTTTCCTGCATATGGAACACTTTAATCTTTTTGAGTTTCAGGTCCTCATGCTCCCCGTTCCTGGATGTGGAATCCCTCTCTTCTATTCCTCCGGGTTGGGATCCCTGACTCTCTGTCTTGGGTCAAACTTCACCCCTCAGAGCACCACCCCAGCTCTTCCCCCTACACTGAGGACCACATTCTCCCAATTCCAGCCCAGATCCAAGTTATTTCTCACCCCAGTAGAGGATGATGTCCTGGTCACCTAGACTGCTGTGCTTCACTCGACAAGACAGGCCAGCTGTCTCCCTGGCTGCCACATTCAGGGTTACTCGGAGATACCAGGTTCCATCAGCATTGGGCAGGACATCACCTTGATGAGTCTCTGGCTGCTCCTGCTCCCCCCGCATCCACATCACCCGGACAGGCTTTGGGTAGAATCCGGAGACATGGCACGCCAGCAGCAGACGGCCAGGACCAGGAGAAGGACCGCTGGACAGCCAGACCTCAGGCTTCTCTGTACTCAAAAAGGAAAATGGAGATAGTAAAGTGGAGACTCCACTGTTCTCACCAGAGGATCCAGACCCTGGGCCAGGTTCATGCTACCCACACTTCCAGTATTGGAGATGCAGCCCCTTATAACTTCAATCCATTCATGTTAACTTCTCTGGGAAGGTCTTCTCTGATACTCATTCCTCTTTCTCTGATCCCAATTTGGTATAGCATGTGGGAAGTGGGAGCACTGGTGGCACACTGTTTAAGCATTTAGCTGCTAATCAAAGGGTTGGCAGTTCAAATCCACCAACCATTTCCTGGAAAACTAAGAGATAAATTGGTTTTGGAACTGGCTCTGCAGCAAAAGGTTTGGATTTGGGGTTTCTGGTGGGAAGTGGTTGCAATTATTACGTTTTAACGCAGGACGTAAACTGTATTTATTAGGTACAACCCCAATATAAGATCCCAGAACATGTAAAATCCCCTCTGTACTCCTACAGCATCTTATAGCATGTTCTGCTGTAACAAACGCCGCATGTTCTAGAATTGCTTTAAGTGTTCATTTGTCTTCTCGTCCTCCACCTCAAGCACAGATCCTACTGCCTTAGTCGTTCTTGATCTTCAGTGTATATTTAACTGAATTCATGGTACTTAGTAGGTGCTCATCAAATAGCCCTGATGTGCAGTGTTTAAGTACTCAGCTACTAACTGAAAAGCCAGTAGTTCAAATCCACTAGCTGATCTATGGAAGACAGATGTGGTAGTCTGCTCTCATAAAGACTGGAAACCCAATGGGGCAGTACTACTTTGTCCTTATGGGTCACCATGAGTTGCAACTGACTATGACAAAAGGTTTGGTTAGATTTAACAGGTGCTCAATTTATGACTATGGAATGAATAAGAACCTGCATCCCCTACACATCTCCTCTTAGGTGTTTTTCTCTGATGCTTTTAAAGGGGTGGAGAACCCAGAGTGGAGGGCCCAGAGTGAGGGCTGCAGGCTGACCTTGCTTCTCCAGGTCTGACTTTCCTGCCTCAACGAGACCACGGACAAACTGGGGGCAGGTGTTATTGAGAAGACTTTGCACCATTTCCCTGGTCCCTTTGTCCTTGTTGAGCACAGTAGTAATCACGTGAACCCAAGATGGGGCCTCTGGAGCTGGCTCCCAAGAAGTTCCTTGAAAACTCAGAATCTCCATTCCTTGCGCTGCTGCATGGAAGAAAGATTTTGAGCCCCTCCTGAGGTACACCTCACAGCCGGCAGATACCTGGAGCTCAACGGGATCTGAGGAGAGGCATAGAGATTAAGGAAAGGTTTTAAAAACTGAAAAGGATCAAGGAGAAAAAGAAATTGGTGCCAGGGTTGTACTAGATCATCCAAAAAAAAAAAAAAAACATCGTTGTAGTCAAGTGGATTCCAACTCCCGGCACCCCCATGTGTTACGGAGTAGAACTGCTCCAGGGTTCAGAGAGGGCAGGAAAAGCAAGGGCTATTTTGAGTAGTCTCCAGGCAGAAATGGAAATCAGAAGAGAGTGGAGAAGAGAATCACATCATGTGAGGCCACTGTCTCCCACGTGGAATGCTATGTCCTCTCTCCCTCCTGGGGTACTTGCCCAGGATCCCATCCCTGAACTCACAGGCTGCCTGCACCAATTTGACGATTTCCTGAACATCCCTTTTGATGCTGAAGCGATAAACCTGAAATACACGCTGCAGCTCCTCCCACTGCCCCTCGCTGAAGTTGCCGTGGCACCAAGGCAGCACGCAGCGGATCGTGTCCGAGCCATTGTTCCAGCTGTGGGTCTGCAGCTCCCCCAGCCACGCTAGGCAGTCCGTGCGCGACCAGCTGCTGTTGGCGAAAGACGAGATCTGAAGGGCCCGGAAGGTGAAATTCCCTGGCGGCAATGGGACCAAAGGAATGTTGAGGGAGAGCAGCCAGTCGTCCGGACAGAGAGCATGCCAAGAAGGAAAGAGTACAAATGAAACCCGCTGCGCTGGGGAAGACAGCGCTGTTTGCTAGCTCTGAGCCGGCTCCCGGATCCCAGGCCCGCCTGGCGGCAGGGACTACAGATTCTCAGGGTTACCACCCCGCGCCCGGGGGACTCCCGAGAGGTCCCAGTCTCAACTCTCTCCCTGCCTACCTCCTTCTCGCCGCCCTCCCTGAGACCAGACCTTGGGTGCTCTCGTTCCACTCACTCTCGTAACTCTGCGGAAGCCCCCAGAGCAGCAGCAGCGGTAGGAACCTCATAACGCCTGGAGTCCGACCCTGATCCCCGCCCCCTTGTGCTCCGCTCCGACCTTAAGCCGCAGTACCCAGACCCTGGACTGCTCTGACCGCACAGCTGTTCCGCTCACACGATTCACTTCCTTCCGCTTTTGAGATCCGCCTTTTTCAAGAGATGTGTCTTGCTGTTAACGATTTGAGCAGTAAAGTGCTGTGACCCGAGCCCAAGGCGCAGTCCCAACGCTGCCAGTCATTTCAGTTTCGCAAGTTTGTGTAAATCTGTTTAGCTACGAGTTCAGGATGACCTTTGGCCAAGTATTTGGGTTTCCCTGGGAAGTATTTATAACTGTTGTTGACATTTTAAAAGTAGGACACAACATTGTTTCCATAACACAACCCCAACCAAATGCAGGGAGAAAAAAAAAAGTGATGTCTGGGGTTAGGAGTGGCTATCTCTAAATGGAGAGACTGTAAGTGATTAAGTAATTTTCATTTTCTTTCTTTCTTTCTTTCCTTCTTTTTGCCTTTTCCAAAATTTCTACTGGTGCAAGTATCACGTTTATTACAGAATTTTAAAACATTGAATTTTTTCGGTTGCATATGGAAAGAATTGGCTTAGGTGGCCAAGATTCTACACAACTTTAATATCCTCTGTTCTCCCATCTCCTTACTCCATGTTTTCCAGCCTGTCTGGACTCCTCACTTTCCTTTGCCCAGAGCACCCTCTAGTTGCCCCTGTTTACCTTGTCTGATTCAACTTTCCTTCTGATCCCCAGACTCTTCCTTTCTTCTTTCAGGTCTCTGCCTGTCCTCTCTGGCTTTTCAAGTTCTCCCCTGGCTCCTGGCCCACTCATTCTTCAAATGTGAGCCTCCGCGGTCTAGATCTATGATAAGATTATAGTGTGTACCTTGACAGCCAGCTCCCTGCTTTTTGACACTGAAAAACAAGAAGACATAGTGATACAGCACCTAAGTTCCCTTGAGAAATGGAATCCTCTTTGGTAAGTCAAAACCTGGACAATGACCTGGCGCATTTCTCTCCATCCTTTATCCAGTCCATCACCAAACCAAAAACCAATGCTTTTGAATGCATTCCAGGGCATGGTGATCCCAAGTGTTATAGAGTAGAACTGCTCCATAGAGTTTTCTTGACTGTAATCTTTACAGAAACAACTCACAAGGTCTTTCTTCTATAGCATTCCTGGGTGAGTTCGAGCCACCAAACTTTAGGTTAGTAGTCCAGCTGTTTGTACTGCACAGGGACATAATTCATGACAATTTTCTGCTCTATCTCTTTTAAAATACCATTTTAATGTGTCCCCTTCTATCTCTTTCCGCCTTCACCACCACCCTAACCTTTTGCCTAGTATTCTGAAATAGCTTTTTCAGGATGGTTGTTATTAGGTGCATTAAGTTGATACTACATCGTAGTGCGTGACACAACAAATGGAACAAATCACTGCCCTGTCCGCTGCCTTCCTCACAATCATTGCTGTTTTTGAGCCCCTTGTTACAGCCACTGTGTCAGTCTTTCTTACTGAAGCTCTTTCTCCTTCTCACTGGCCTTTTACCTTACCAAGCATGATGTCCTTCTCCAGGGACCAGTCACTGCCGATGACAGGTCCAAAGTATATGAGACAAACTCTACCATCCTTGTTTCCAACAACATTCTGGCTGTACTTCTAAGATAGACTCGTTTGTTTTTCTGGCACTCCATGGCATATTTAGTATTATTTACCAACACCTTAAGTCAAAGACATCAGTTCTCCTCCAGTCTTCCTTATTCACTATCTAGCTTCCACAGGCGTAAGAGACAATTGAAAATATCATGGCTTGGGAGGCAAAACTTAGTTCTCAAAGTGACATCTTTGTTTCTCAATACTTTAAGGGGATTTTTTGCAGCAGACTTTGCTAATGCAATACAGCATTTGATTTCTTGACTGCTGTAGCCATGGGTGTTGATTGTGGATACAAATAAAATGAGATCCTTAACAAATTCCATCATTTCTCTGTTTATCATGGTGTTGCTATTGATCCAGTTGTGTGAATTTTTGTTTTCTTTATGTTGAAATGTAATCCATACCTTACTTATTGATCGTCATCAATAAGTGCTTCAAGTCCTCTTCACTTTCAACAAGCAAGGTCGGGTCACCTGCGTGTCACCAGCTAATATCTTCCACCAATTCTGATGTCACATTTTTGTTCATCTAGTCAAGCTTCTTGGATTATTTGCTCAGTGTGCAGATGAATAAGTATGGTAAAAGGATACAACCCTGACACAAACAGTTCCTAATTTTAAACCATTCAGGATCACTGATTTAAACCAATCTGTATCACTGACTCAGTATAACTCTGCTCCAGTGACTTTGTATGCACAGGTTCCACATGAGCACAAAAGTGTTTTGCAATTCCTGTTTTTTAAAATGTCAGCCATAATTTATTATGATCCACACAGTCGAATGCCTTTGCATGGTCAATAAAATGCAGGTAAACATCTTTCTGGTATTCTCTGCTTTCAGCCAAGGTCTACCTGACATCAGTAATAATATCCATTATTCCACATCCTCTTCTGAATACTTTTTGGCTTTCTGGAAGTTCCCTGTCAATACACAGCTGCTATCATTTTGAATTATCATCAACAAAACTTTACTAGCATATGATATTAATGATATCACTTGATAATTGCCTCACTCTGTTGGATCATGTTTCTTTGGAGTTGGGCACAAATATGGATCTCTTCCAGACACTTGTCTCTCACATTTCGTGGCACAGATGAGTGAGCACCACAGCACTGCACCCTTTTCTTGAAACATCTCAGTTGGTAATCCATCAGTTCTTGGAGCCTTGTTTTTTGTTAATGCCTTCAGTGCAGCTTGGACTTCTACCTTCAGTACCGTAGGTTCTTGATCATATACTATTTCCTGAGACGGATGAATGTCAAACAATATGTACATATTTTTTGGTATAGTGACTGTTTATTCCTTCCATCTTCCTTTGATGCTTTCTGTGTCATTTACTGTTTCTGCGTAGAATCCTTCAATATTGCAACTTAAGGCTTGAATTTTTTTCTTCACTTCTCTTAGCTTGGGAAATGCCAAGTGTGTTTTTCCTGTGTTCTTCCCTTTTGGTTTTCTATTACCAGGTCATTGCACATTTCATTATATGAAGATTGCCAATTAAGTTTGCGAACTCACCCAAAAAAGAGTGCTGCATACCTCATTGCTGAATATCACTGTGGTCACTTTTGAAGTACTCCCCTTGGGAAGCTATGCACAAATGTCAGCACCTAGTCCAGCGTTCAAAGCAACTGTGCAACTCTTTCTGGAATGGCCATCAGAGCTGTCTTCGTATTACCTTTGCTGTCTTAAATGTCATCAAAATGTGTTCTTTTAAATACTTCTTTTACTTTTGGGTAAGGAAAAAAGTCACTGGGAGCTACATTAGGTGAGTAGGGAGGGTATTCCAATACAGTTACTTATTTACTTGCTAAAAGCTCCCTCACAAACAATGAAGCCCACAAACTTAACATGGTGCCATCATGCACAATGGCCATTCCAGAAAGAGTTCCAAAATTGCTTTGAAGGATGTAGTAGGTGCTGGCATTGGTGTGTAACTTCCCAAGGGGAGTACTTTGAAGGTAACCATAGTGATCTTTAGCAATGAGGTATATAGCACTTAGAACAATTAAGTTCATAGACTTATTGTTAGACCTATACTTTGCTTTGTCTTGCCAAGCTGCTCTCTGAAATTTTCTTTTCAGCTCTTTTGCTTCCTCATTTCTCCTATTTGCTTTAGCTTTCTACGTTCAGATGCAACTTGCAAGGTCTCTTCTGACATTCATTTTGATCTTTTCCTTCTTGCCTTTTTACTGACCTTTTGCTTTCTTCATGTGGGATGTCCTTGATGTCATTCTACAATTCATCTGGTCTTCCATCATTAGCATTCAGTTTGTCAAATCTATTATTGAAGTGGTCTCCAGATTCAGGTGGGATACACTAAAAGTTATATTTTTATTCTCAGAAACTTGTTTTACTTTCTCCAGTTTCTGTTTAAACTTGCATGTGAGCAACTGATGATCTGTTGCACAGTCATCAGCCCTGGCCTTGGTCTAACAAATGGAACTGAGCTTTTCCATCATCTCATTCCACAGATGTAGTTGATTTGATTCTTGTGTTCTCTGTTGGGTGAAGTCCGCTTGTATAGTCACTGTTTATGTTGCTGAAAGAATTTATTTGCCATTGCAAATAAGTCATCGGTCTTGCAAGAGTCACTCACCTAGTCTCAGAATCATTTCTGTCATCAAGGCCATATTTCCCAGCTACCAGTCCTCCTTTGTTTCCAACTTTTACATTCCAGTCACCAGTAATCATCAATGAATCTTGATTGAATGTTAAATTTCAGACTGCAGGAGTTGTTTAAAAATCTTCAATTTTTTTCATCTTGGGCATTATGTGAAATAAATTTGAAAACTTATGTGACATAAATTTGAAAAATAATCATATTAACTGATTTTCCTCATAAACATGTGGATATTATTCTATCACCTGCAGTGTCATACTTCAGGATAGTTCTTAAAATGTTGTTTTTGACTATGAATGTAACACCGTTCTTCTTCAGCTTGTCATTCCCGGTATAGTAGACTATATGACTGTCTGATTTGAAATGCCCAATACCAGTCCATTTCAGCTCACCAATGTGTAGGATACCAATTTTTATGCATTCTTTTTCATTTTTGACAACATCCAATTTTCCTGGATTCAGAATTCATACATTCCACATTCTGATTATTAATAGATATTTGCAGCTCGCTCTTCTCATTTTGAGTGACTCCACATTAGAAAATGAAAATCCTGAAAGTTTGACTCCATCCATGTCAGTAAGGTGAACTCTATTCTGAGGAGGCAGCTCATGCAGTTGTATTTTGAGTGCCTTGTAAACTGAGGGGCTTCTTGTGTGGCACTGTATCAGACAACATTCCACTGCTATTCCTAAGGTTTTCTGTAGCCAGTTTTTCAGAAGTACAAGCCTAGGTCCTTCTTCCAAGTCTGAAAGTTCCACTGAAACCTGTCTACTTTTGGTGACCCTGCTGGTATTTGAAATACCGGTGCCACAGCTTCCAGCATCACAGCAATATGGAAGAAACCACAGGATGACAAACTGACAGACATATGCTGGTTTTTCAGGGTAGAGACCAAAATCTTTGGCAATGCCTGCAATGCTATGCACAGGCTGGTCTCACTCTATCTTCTAACCTCATCTCTTACTCTACTCTGACTTGCTCTGTGCCTTCACCTGGCTGATTTGTTTTCACTTCCTATAATGCATAGAGATTCTTCCTATCCAAATTACTTCCACAAACAGTTCCCTCTGTTTGGAAAGCTGTTTCCTGCCCCCACCCCCTCTCCATAACTAGCTAATTACAACTCAGATCTTATCACAAATGCCAGTTTCTTGAGGACATCTTCCCATGCCACCCAGATTCCACATGAGAAAGGCTAAAAAACTGGATCAGCCCCACCTCTACTCTTTGTCCACTGAATGACTTTGAGAGCCTTTCCTTGCTACACATGCCAGAGTATTGGTCATGTCTCTGTCTCCTTCTGTGGCCACACCTCAGTCAGCTGGACAGCTTCCAGAATATCAGATTCATGTCTCCTTATTCAGGTTTTTCTCATTCTGCCAGCATTAACACTTCATCCACACACCTCAGGCCATGGTAAGAATACTGAAGAAAATAGGCTTTTGCTCTCACTGTTGACTGGAATCTCGGAGAGATTCCCTACCATTGTCTTGATAAGCTTCATGTTAGCCCACAACAGTTGGGGAAAAAATGTAGGAAAACCATTTTTATTGCAAATGAAAGAACAAGTTATTAAAGTAAGATATAACGTTGTCCAAATAATGGGTAGAGGGGACCATGCAAGGGAAACTGTGAGGATGGAACAAAAAAGAAAAATCGTTATAAATATGACTCATGGTACAATCTTTGCATTCGGGTTTCAACTTCCCTCCCAAAACTTTAACAATTCTACTTAGTTTACCTTGAAGTTTTCAAAGGCTAACATTTTTGCAGACATAACCCTTTAGTTACTGTCATATTAAAGGTGTACCAGACACTTCCTGTGCCTCTGATAGCATGTTATTCTGGTTCTGATGCATTTAGCATCAGTGTAGGTCCCTTCCATAATGCATGAAGTTCAAGAGTCTGGAGTTGGACCCTCATTGTTGTGCAAGTTGAGCATTCCCTTAGATAATGATCCCTGGGTATAAGTTCTGTAAACTTCTGCCTTCTTTTTTTTCTTGTTTTATTTACTCTTTATTATTACTTTTTTCCTTTTTTTTTTTTTTCCTATGAGACAATGCTTGCAAGCTCAATTATGGTTTTCCTATATGATGGTTCAATGGCAATATGTTTGGTTTTTGGTTTTTATGTGATCGTTGGGGAGCCCTGATGGATTAGTTTTGAGTTTTTCTGTGTCATATTAAGAAAACAAGGGGATCCCCATGTAACCTTACCTAAAGGCACCAGCAATAAATTATATCTAGTGATGCCACAGATTGGTGGTACCACATTGCCACTCATCTCATTAGTGGCTTGTATTGCCAGATCATAGTTCTCAGCACTCCATATTACCAATCAAAAATGTAAACACACTCTGTTAGTAAAAACGCATTCCAATACTTAAAACACATTCCATCAAAAAAAGTTAAAAAGAAAAAATGTAGTAACGAACAACAAAGAGCCAGTAAAACACATCTGGAGATTGTACATATATAAACCAAACCCACTGCCATCAAGTCTATTCCAACTCATAGAGACCCTGTAGGACAGAGCAGAACTATACCATAGAGTTTCCAAGGAGTGCCTGGTGGATTTGAATTACTGACCTTTTTTGGTTAGCAGCTGTGTAGCACTTAACCACTACTCCACCAGTCTTCCTATTTACATATATATAGCCAAGCCAAGCCAAATGCTGTCAAGTGGGATCCTACTCATGGCAACCCTAGGGGCCAGAGTAGAACTGACCCCCCAGAGTATTCAAGGAGTACCTGGTGGATTTGAACTGCCGACCTTGTGGTTAGCAGTGGTAACACTTAACCCACTACACTACCAGGGTTTCCCAACATATATATGTGTGTATATATATGTATATATATACATATATATATTTTTTTCTGTCCCTCAAAAGTCAGGTGAGTGAGACACTATTTTCCCTGCTTTCTCCAGGAAGAGAATCATTGTCTCATGAAACGTATTGAAATGGATTATGTAGAACAGGTATAAAAAACAAAGAAAGAACCTTTCAAAACAAGATGGAAAAATAATAGTTGTCATTCATCTGTCTGACTTATAGCAACCCCATGTGTTGCAGAGTAGAACTGTGCTCCATAGGATCTTCATGGCCATGATCTTTTGGAAACAGATCAACAGGCTTTTCTTCTTCAAAGGGACCTCTGGGTGAGTTTGAACTGCTGCTATCCTTTTGGTTAACAGTCAAGCAATTAACAATCTGTGCCATCCAGGACTCCAGAGCAAGTCTAACCTCCTCCAAAATGGAGATCAGGAAACCAGGGCAGAAAGAGGTAATAATTTATCCAAGGCTTCAAAATAGCCATGTGGCAGGGACTAGAAGTCAGTCCACAGCACTTTCCACTCTTCCCAGGGAGATCCTATGGTCCGTAACCCTAGATTAATAATATCTTTCACTTTAGAGTTCTTTTGGTTTTGAAATAACTGGCTTATATATTTTGATTCTTTATTTTCTGGTCTTCTTACTAGCAGTATAATCCCCAGTGCCCTCCACGCTGACTAGAACAGTGTAGGTATTCAATAAATATTTGTTCAGCAAGTAAATCACAATTTTGCTAATCTACACGGCAACTGCAAAAGGTAGCAATTTTCTTAATTTGTAAATGAGGAACTCTATCAAAGAGGTGGTGTAAAACTGTCTGAGGCCACACATGAAATGACTTAGTGCTAGAATTAGAATTTTTACAATCTCGCAACTTCAGTTTTCTCCTCCCTGCATTCTGAGGTCATGAGAAAGTAGTTAAGTCATATGACTAATGTGGTTTCTTTTAACTTTAGGAATCTATAATTCTAGGTCATAACTGCTTGAGAAGAAGTTAGAATTTTTTTTGGATGGGAGAGAGTTGGACTAGCACCAGAGATTTACAGATGATTTTCACTACAAGTGGCCAAGTGCCGTCGAGTCGGATCCGATCACTACAAATAGCCATAAATATAACTGATTATTGAGCCATTAAGGTATAATAAGCTCAAGTATTATGAAGGTCATGAAAACTTTTTTATTTTTCTTCTTCCCAGTGCAAAGAATACTGAGTGTGACTTATTTACTGTGGATTACTTGTCTGGCTTCACGTTTTCCTGGTTCTCTGGGTTGTATTCTGACTGTTCTGATCACCATGTATAGGATTACTTACTTCACTTCTTACTCCTAGTAACACTGTTCAGTTTACCAGCTGGGTTAAGTTTCTGTGGTAAAGATTTTCCATTAGTTTCTAAAATACATTTGTTTCCTCTCACTGATTTCTGTGATTCGAGCACAGAGATCCATATATGACATTAGCTTGCTTATGTATTTTGCTTGTTTATTTTCTGATCTTTGGCCCCTGGCCACCTTATTCAGTACTATATTCTCAGTGCTTTCCATACTGACTAGGACATTGTAGATATCTGATAAATACTTGTTCAGCAAATAAGTAACCAAGCACATTTTTTTTTCAACCTTAGTAAGGACTTCCCAGTTTTATTGCATATTTTTTCTAAATGACATGTTTCTTGTTTCATGGGCACATTTTCAATCAAATATGCCATTAGCTTTGATATGTGTTTTCCTCTTGCTCAGTCTGGTATACAACTATCATCATCCTAGACTATCTTTTTTTGTTATTGTGATTAAGTGAGGGTATACAATCCAAATCAATTTTTCATGCCTACCTTTCTGAAGCTCCTTCTGCTCTCCTTGCCCAGTGACAGCACATTCCTCCTTTCATTCTATACTTGTAATATCCTCCTAACAAGCTCTTGTCCCCTCCTCTCCACCTTTTCTCTCCTATCTAGACAGAGACCAGTAGAACAGCATTCTATAAATGCATAGAAGCAAACAGTACACACACCATATGGTCACATTGTGTCCCTGAGTACAGTCCATTTTCATTCAAAGGGTTGACCTCAGTAGTGATTTCTGGTCATGGGCAGCAGCAGGTCTAACCAAGGACATTTTATACGTTTGGGACTATTGCACTTTACATTTTTATTTAGTTGTGATAAAAGTACTACAAAATTTAGATTCCTGGTTTTGTTCACTACTGTGTCTTCAGCACCTTAAAAAGTCTATGGGACAGTTTAGACACTCAGTAAATATTTCCAAAAGAATGAATGTAGATGGTATTAACCCTCATTTTATCACTGACAAAACAACAACAGTAAAATGAAGTACAGGAATGTTAAATAACTTTTTGCCAGTGTGTAAATACTGACAAATGTAGAACAACAATGATCCTGTGAAACATTTCATAACGTGGAGTAATCTGCAAGGTATTATGCAGAGTGAAGTTGGTCAGTTGCAAGAGGACAAAATTTGTATGAGACTGCTATTATGAGGACTCAAGAAAAAGTTTAAGCACAGAATAATCTTTTACGGTTACGAGGATTGAGAGGGAGGGAGAAGGGTATTCACTGATTAGGTAGTACATAGGAATTGGGCTAAGTGTAGGGAGTTACAGCATGCAGCGGAAGAGAGGTCAGCACACCTGGACTATGCCAAAACCTAAGAAGTCTCCTAAACATAACTCAACATTTCAAAGGACAAAGTACAAGGACAACGACTTGGGAACCATGGTTTCAGGAGATATCTGAGATTGACAAAACAAAGATTTTTGTTTCTTTCTTTTTAAGAAAATGTCCTGCATCCCACTTTGGTGAGTGGTATGTGGAGTCTTAAAAGCTAGAAAGCAGCTGTCTAAGTAGCATCAGTTGGTCCCATTGCACCTGGTTCAGAGGAGAATGAAGGACACCAAAAATGTGAGGAAAACATGAGCCCAGGTGACAGAAGGGGCCATATGATACAAAGACTATATGAGCGTGAGAACAGAAGAACTAGATAGTGCCCAGCCACCGCTAATGACTGCCCTAACAGGTATTACAACATAGAATCCCTGAAGTAATGGGAGAAAAGTGGGTGTGCAGGACTAGAACACTATTAAAAAATCAGGCTTGATGGTCAACAGACTGCAGTGCACCTAGAAAACATGGCCCCTGGATGCTCTATTAGCAAGAGCTGAAATCAAACTCAAAGCTGACTCCTCAGACAAAGGTTCAAGTAAATTATAAGACTGTACTTCTTGGCATAAATAAACACATGAGGCTAACTGAACAGCTCCTGTCCACATATGAGATGAAGCAGAAAGGTGGGACAGGAGCTGGTTGAATGGACAAAGGAAATGCAAGGTAGAAAGCAGGAAGGTGCTATCACAGGGTGGGAAGAGCTGCTAGAGTAGCATAACAGGGGCGGTGGTTGTCTGACAAATTGACTTGGATTGTAAACTTGTGCTTAAAACAATAAAATATATTCTTTTAAAATACTGACAAATATTTTATGTACTGCACTACGTGGCTCCCCTTAGATTGCCCCAGGGAACACCTGAATGTGCTGCCCCGGAGTCCTAAGCTGGAGAAAACAGGGTAGCGTGAGAGAGGGCCAAGAGCTTCAGTCTGAAGACACTTGGGAAGCTGCCTCTGCTGAGAGCCTCAAACCTCAAATATCTGTCTATACACTGGGAGTGGGAGTTTGGTGTGTGTGTGAGAGGGAGGGACAGAAAGATGTTTCAGAGAAGAATGACAGGGAAGTAAGAATGAAACCACATATATATAACAGTATTCAGGGTAACATGGCAACATTGAAAGCAAAACAATGACACAGAAAATAAAAACCCTAAGAAGCTAGGAACACTGTGCGTATATCCTTTGAATGTTCTACAGTTAAACAAGAAAGAATTGTGGGCTATAGGCTATAGTCATGTAACAGAGTCAGAGAATCTGAAAATTGAATCCAAAGATTCCCACATCATGTCTATAGATCCACAGTGGATGGAAGCCTAGTATGCACAGTAAATTGAAGTCGACACTGTGCAATCCAGGTCTAGATCTGACCTAGCAATTGTACTCCTGAGTTTATACATACGTGGGCCAATGTGCACCAAGTGACATATAACATATAACAAAAGTGTTACATGATACAGCAACATCATTCATGTTGACAACACACTGGAAACAGCGCAAATGTTTTCATTTACTGTCTCAAAAGTAGTTGTGCTTCATCAAACAGAATGTCCGTGTTGTTTCTCGGTTTTCAAACATCTTCATTCATTACCTCATTTATGGGTGCTTGTCCATTACTTTCTCTATTTGCTGCTTTTGGAACTCCAGTTAGCTGTGTTCTGTAGTTTCTGATTCTACCCTCCTTGTGTCTTTAGCTCTCTTTTATACTTATCTTCTTTTTAGCTCTGTACACTTTTGGTTAATTTCTTCGGAACTATCTTCAAGTTCGCTAACTTTACCTTCAGCTATTTCTCGTCTGCTATTTAACTTGTTAGTTGAATGGTTAATATTAGTGACTCTTAGTTATCTAGTGCCACTGTAACAAGAATACTACTGGTGGGCGGTTTAACAAAGAGAAATTTATTCTCTCATAGTCTAGGAGCTATCAGTCCAAATTCAGGGTGTCAGCTCCAGGCAAAGAGTTTCTCTCTGTGTTAGCTATGGGGCAAAGTCTTCATCATCTATCTTCCATTGGTCTAGGAATTTCTCAGAGCTGAGATCCCAGGTCCAAAGGACATACCATGCTCCTCATGCTTCTTTCTTTGTGGTGTGAGACCCTCATGTCACTCTGCTTGTTTCTCTCTTTTATATCTCAAAAGATATTGACTTAAAACACAATCAAATTTTGTAGATTGAATCTTGCCTCATTAACCTAATTGCTGATAATCTCATCTCATTAACATCATAGAGATAGGATTTACAACACATAGGAAAATCATATCAGAAGATAGAATGGTGGACATTGACACAACACTGGGAATTATGGCCTAGTCAAGTTGACAGATATTTGGGAAGGGACACATTTCAGCCCAAGACAATGATTAATTTCTCATTTCTTGGAGATTTATTTGATTTTTCTTTAATCTTTGTTGTGATTTTTTTTCATATCATCCTGTTTTTTCCTTTATGGTTTCTATTTCTTTGTTTTGCTCATTAAACATTTTAAACATACTTACATCTTTCATGCTGCTTTATCATCTTCAATTCTTGCTTTTATTGAGTGACTGTTCCAATGTAATTTGTCCTTTTTATTGTGTCATCATCATCATAGAGGGTTTTGTGGATGTTTTATAGTTCTATTGCCCATGGGAGCCATATCTGCCTTCTTGTTGTTAACTGCTATCAAGTCAGATCTGACTCACAGTGACCCTTATGATAGAGTAAAACTGGCCCATGGGGTTTCCAAGGAATGGCTGGTGGATTTGAACTGCTGACCTATTGGTAAGCAGCCGAGCTGTTAACTACTATGCCACCAGGGCTCCCTATCTGTCATAGGTTGTGGAAATGGCTACATACAATTGTTTTCCATTTACTTCTGCCAAAGTCCTAGGAATGACAGTGGCCCTGTCCCAGTATTTGTATTAACATCATAGTTTATGGTTCCTACTCTGTGCAGACAGAAAACACAGAGACTCCCAACAAGTTCATATCACAGGCATGAGGTTTTAATTTCTTGGAGGTCTTTTTTAAGAAACCTAAGGCTCTAGCAAGTTTTCTTACCACTTCCCAGAGCCAGTAGGCAAACATGTCTTGCTCCTTTTCCATAGACTTTAATCTGTTAGAAGAGCCAGGATTTATAAAGAGGATCTCTCCTACAGGGTACCACAGACATCGCCATCACTGCAACCACCAATCCACTTTCTCAAGGCCACTGTCCCTGAATGGGTTGTAGAAACTCAACATCCAGTACTAGCACTGAACACCTATGAGCTGACAGAGTGGCCACTCTGTCAGCTCCTTCTTATTGTTCTGGAATCTTTCTTATAGGCATGCTCCTTTTAATTTTTCTGTGCTGTTTATAATCTCTAAGTTATCCTTAATTCTGCATTTGCAAGTCTTTTGAAGTGGTTTCTGGGATAGGTGGGCAGTCCATTACCTTACTCTGCCTTGTCACCAGAAATTATCCACTATAATGCCTAATGTACTTCTCTGAGTATCTTGATTGAAGAGAAGATTTTATAATTCTATTCTATTCAGAAGAGGTCATTCAAAAAGGTGAAGGGTCTAAAATCATTGAAGTAAAGACTGATTTATGGAACTGTGTATGTCTACCCTGTATTTGAAGATCTTTCATGCAAACAGGGTATGGGCAGTAGCACTCAGTCACTTCTTAGTTGCTTCAGGGGTGGCATTAACTCCAGTATATGAAAGTTACCAGGAGACAAATTTGAGTTTAACACAAGAATGAGCACATTTTGTAACTGTTAGTATTATCTAATAATGCTAATAATTATCTGATTTGTTGTGAACTAGGATGGACCTGGATGTCCTGAGTGGACCTGGATGAACATCTTCCAAATGTTCTTTTGAGGGGATTACTGTGTGGAATGCGGCCTTCCAGTGCTAAGATTCTTCAATTTTGTGATGAAATTCTCTTCTTGAGGACTGACTATTCATGGTCTGTGGCTGAAGTAGCACAGAAATCTAAGCTTATAGCTTGAATGCATCGAGAAATATTAACCACTGCTGATGTAGGACAAAGTTCACATATTGGTCAAAAACTGAAAGAAAATACAGCTAAATGGCTTCTTTCTTACCCAGACCCTAATTTCAACGTCAAAGAACAGAGAGGGATTAGCTATACTCTTGTAATCTTATCTTTTCTACTTTAATGACCCATAATTTACAAAGCAGATGCTTTTGAAGAGTAAAACCAAGTAACAGACACAAAACTACACCTGCCAGAGTTATTTTTAACATGTTGCCTTATCTCTTAGATCTTTCATTCCTCCTTGTCTCCCACTACACGTTTTCTTCCTTTTCTCCTCCTTTTTCTCCTCCTCTGCTACCTCGTCTTTGTTCTCTCTTTCTCATCTTTTTATCTTTCCTATCTTCATCTTCTCTCTCTGGCCATCCTATATCTGCATCTAGCCAAGTCATCCCCCCGTCTTCCTTACTTCGTTGTCTCTGTTTTAGTCATCTAGTGCTGCTATAACAGAAATAACACAAGTAAATGACTTTAAAAGACAAATTTTACACTGTCACAGTCCAGTAGGCTAACAGTCTAAATCAAGGCTTTCCCTTTTGTCATCGATCTTCCTCTGGACTTGGAGCTTCTGAGGTGTGGGGACCCTGAGTCCAAAGGATGTGTTCTGCTTCTGACACTGCTTTCTTGGTGATATGAGGTCTCCAACTCTCTGCTTGCTTCCCTTTCCTTTATATCCCAAGAGATTGCCTCAAGGAACAATACAATCTTACATACTGAGTCTTGCCCCAGTAACACAACTACCACCCATCCTCCCTCATTAACATCATAGAGGCTTACAGCATGTAGGAATATCACAACACCAGGAATTAAGGTCTAGCCAAATTGCTTCACACATGTTGGGGGGAAACAATTCAACCCATGACAGTCTCATTCTTCCCTTGTGCCCATGATCCTGACCAGGGTACTCACTTATATCCCAAACAAAAACTTGCCTGTAACACTGTAGAGGCTTAAAACTTTTTTTTTTTCCTGGATGTTCTGGCACAGCCTTGGCCCTGACCCTATGGAGATTTCCTATTTTACCCACAGCCTTGTGTAAGAATCAGATAAACTAAGAAGACAGCCAAGGTTCAGGCCAATTAGTGAAACTTGAGATAAGAGAAGTTAATTTCCCTCTTAGCATAATGCTATAATTGTTTCTATTTATTGAGTAATTTCTGCTTGCTAGCACAACATTAACCCCTTTATAGCATTTTCTTCTTTAGTTCTCACAATAGCCTAATGTGCCCAATATGATTATTAAGCATATTATTCAGATGAGAATACCAAATATCAAAAATGCAGAGTAACTTGTACAAGATTACATAGTAAAAGGGTGGCAGAGATGGGGCACAAATCCAGAGTCAAGTTCTTAACTACTCAAGAACTACATCATCCCCTTAGAAAATGAGAATATGGAGATGGGGCCTTAGTTTCTCTACTAATGTTCTATAAATCTTAATTTCCTCATCCAGAATGTGGAGGCAGGTAATTCCCCCCATAAATGTGATGCTTGCATCCATCATGATGACAAATGTTTATGGTGCATTGTTGTGTACTAAATAAAGCTACCAACATGTCCACTAGGAGCCCTGGTGGTACAATAGTTAAAAGACATGACTGCTAACCAAAAGATCAGTGGTTTGAGCCCACTCTCTGTGGGAGAAAGATGAGGCAGTCTACTTCCATAAAGATCAGACTTGGAAACCTTTGGAGGCAATTCTCTTCTGCCTATAAGGTTGTTCTGCATCAGACTTGACAGCAGTGGGCTTTTGGTTTAACATGCCTGTAGCCTAATTCCTACCCCATTCCAGAACCTGCTCTATATCACCATCAATGGCACCACCATTCCTAAAGTTATTCAGGCAAAAAACTTCAGAGTCATCCTTTATGCCTGTCTTTTAATCCAGCCCATATCATATCTATCAGAAATCCATAAACTCAACCTTTGGTATACACCTAATATCCTACCCCATTAGTGGAAACCCTGATGGTATAGTGGTTAAGTGCTACAGCTGCTAACCAAAAGGTCAGCAGTTGAGTTCCAACAAGCACTCCTTGCAAACTCTATGGGACAGTTCTACTCTGGCCTATAGGATTGCTATGAGTCAGAAATGACTTGATGGCACTGGGTTTTGCCCCTCTAGTAGAGATCTAACATGTCACCAACTCCAATTGTAACTACTCTAGTACATACCACCATTTTTCAACTTGGACTATTAGAATAACCTCCTTTTTGATCTCTTGACTTCACTTCTTCGCCCTACTGAACTTTTTGAACTTAGCATATATAGAGAGCCCTTTAAAATATGTCAGATCACATGACTCATCTGCTCAGAACTCTTCAGTGTCTCTCATCTCACAACAAAATCCAGAGTCCTTACCACAGCCTCCAACAACCTGAAGGATCTAATCCCCTGACATACCTCTCTGGTCTAATCTCCTACCCCTCTCCTCCTCAAGAAACCACTAATCAAATACCCACACCTCAGGATCTTTGCACTACATTTATCTTTGCCTGCTGTTCCTCCAGATGTTGGCATGACTCATGCCCTTACCTCCTTCAGAATTCTACTGAATGTCACCTTTCCTGCAAGCCATTCCTTATACTCTTTTAAGAAACTGCCTCCTTTTTCTTCACTGTCTATTCCCATATCCTACTTTATTTTCCTGCATAATACTCCTAATTACCTGACACAGGTGTATGTCATTATATGTTTACTGGTTTAGTTGCACATTGTCTGTTACTCCCTGCTAGAATGTAAACTCCTTGAGGTTGAGAGACATGGTTTTGTTTGCAGCTGCATACCCAGCACCTAAAACATTGCAAAGGATGTTTTTGTGAGTCAATAAAATATTTGTCCAACAAATTTGTTGAATGAAACAGAATATTTCTTGAACAGCTCTCAGTAATAGTTAAACGTTGAAGTCTAATGGAACAGAATATTTCTTGAACAGCTCTCAATAATAGTTAAATGTTGAAAACAAAGGTTATCACTTGAAGTAACCAAATAGGTGGTTAAAATGGATTAGGCAACTTGAGTGACAATTCTTTGCAATAATATGTCATATCAGTCACAGTTCATTTTTTACAATGAGATAATGAACATGAGGTGTGGTTATGGATCTGGGTAATGATTAGCATGCACAATACCAGCCTGACTTATACAAGTACTTTCCAAGTGGTAATTTCTGTGTAAGTTCCCAAAGAGGCTAATTTTCTTCTACTTCAATTTAATTAATAAAACATTAGCTTCTTCTTATTTAAATTGGACATTAACTTTTTTAAAAAACATGAACAAGGCTAACCATGTGACAAACTTGAATTAACTTTAGTGCATCTCAGGTTACCCACTTGTAAAGTGGGAGCATTCATATCTACTTCATAGGATTTTTGTCATATTTTAAAAGCTGATGTATATAAATTGCATGGCACAATGTCTGACACAAATTAGACACCCAATAAATGATAAAGCCCATGGAAATCAAGTTGATTCTGATTCACTGGGATTCCATAGAGCAGAGTAGAACTGCCCCACAGGGTTTCCAAGAAGCAGCTGGTGGGCTCAAAGACTCAGGGAGATGGCAATGTGAGGAGAACTTGACCCAGTGATGGTGACTTTGAAGATGAAAGAAGGGGACCACAAACCAAGGAATCGAGGTGACCTCTAAAACCTGGAAAAAGCTAGGAAAGTGAAAACACACAATAATAAAATTTGTGTTACAGTGGTTAACTGCTTGACTGATAACTGAAAAGCTGGAGGCTCAAACCCTCCCGCCACTCTGGGGCACATAGATGTCACAGTCTGTTTCTTTAAAGATTATAGCCTTCTCTGCACCCCACGTTGGTGAGTGGCGTCTCTGGGGTCTTAAAAGCTGCCAAGCTACCATCCGAGGGCACAGCAAATGGTCCCAACTCAGCAGGAACAGATGCTCACCGAGGACCAAAATGACTTGGGGGAAAGACAACCCAGAAGACAAAGAGACCCACAGCAGTGGGTGCCTACATCGACTTGGGACCGGAAGAACCAGATGGTGCCTGGCCACCACCAGTGATAGCCACGATGGAGCTCACTAAGTTGAGTCTAACTGGCAACACAAGAATAAAAAGGGGTGCACCCTGAGATCCCCACTAAAAGACCTCAATTGATGGTCCAGTGGCTTTGGGGTTCCCCTGGGAGCATGGCCCCTCGCCCTGATGCTGCCCTTGACCATAAATCATAACGAAGGTCCACGCTTTGGACAGGAATGGATTGAACTTGGCGATGCAGAGTGACCATATATTGGAGGCACTTTATGGTTCTATACATCTATAGGGTGTCTTCCTGCTGACCTCTGGCTGGAGGAAGGAGAGTGGGTGGAGAGGAGGGGAAAGGAGACTGGTGGGAGGATGAGACATGTATGGAGCAGAGAGGAATAGTGTGCTGTCACCGGGCACGGAGAGCAGTGGAAGCTGCATATAGGTGGGTATGTAAATTTATACGGCAATGTACATTTTCACTCAGTTATATTAAATAAATATTTTTTTTAAAAAAGAAACTAAATAAAAAAAAAGATTATAGCTTTGTGCAACACGAGAAAAAGAAGGGTACAGCCCATAAACTCTACTAAAAGACCCAAACTGATGGTCTGTCACCCTGGAGTGTTCCCTGGCAACATGGCCCCCAGACGTGCTGCTGTCACTGACTGAAAACTAGTAATGAGTCAACTCTTTAGACAAGACTGGGCTGAACTTAAGGAGAAGGCATGACTATATGGTCTGTGCACTTTATGGTTCCATGCATTTACAGCAGGCTGTCCTACGGGTATCTTTCTAGATGGGAAAGAAGAGGGTGCGGGGGGGGGTGGGACAGATGCTTGTTAAGAGGATACCAGCTACGTAGAGTGAAAAGGAGAAGAGTGCTGTCACCAGATAGGTAGAGCAGAGGGAGCTGCAGATAGGTGGGCATGCAAACTGATTTGGATTATATACTCCACTAAATTGCAATAATATATATATGTATACACACACACACACACATATATATAGCTTTGTAGACCCTATAAAGCAATTCTCCTCTGTCCTATAGGATTGCTGTGAGTCAGAGTTTGTGGTAATCTGCAACAACAGCCATGGAACACTCCAATACCTTGTGACCTTAGGCAAGATATTTCCCTGCATGAACATTTAGCTCAGTGTATAAGAGAGTTATATAACCTCCTTTAAACCCTGGTGGCATAGTGGTTAAGCACTGAGGCTGCTAACCAGAAGGTTATCAGTTCAAATTCACTGGGTACTTCTTGGAAACTTCATGGGTCAGTTCTTCTTTGTCCTTTAGGGTTGCTATGAGTCAGAATCAACTTGATGGCAGCAGGTTTTGTTTTTTGTTCTTTGTTTTTCTGGTTCATCCCTCAGACTAGATGCTGTAATATCTTACTTCCCTTTTTGCTATTATTTAACCTGTTCCTGACTTTTGGGCACTGCTGGCCCTGCCAGGACCCAAAGTGTGACACGCAAAGAAAATTTAACCAGGGACAATAATACTAATTCAAGGCAATTGCTCTCCACTTACTCAAGCTCTACTACTCACAATTGCACAACATCACAATTTGGGCAGCCTTCTTTTGTTTTCGAAAACATTCTATAAATATCTGCTGGAGGAACAGAGGACTGAAAACAATTTCCTCACTTATACTTTTGGTTTCTCTCCCATTAACTCATCTCATTACTGTCAAGTCTATATTATGACTCATAGTGATCCTATAGCTTTGTTAATACTTGTAAGTTTAAAATTTGAAAAACTATGTATTTTATTGAAAATAGTCACATATATCATTTTTAAGTTTTTGTATATGTACAGACAAAACTATTAGAGGGGAAATCCCTAAACTGTTAACTATTTCCTCTGAGTACAGTTATTAACATTATTTTGTTTCATGCATTCATATTTTTTCCATAATGTCCACAATGTACCTGCATTACTTTTATAATTAAAAGGGGGGAAAAAAACGCTCAGTTTCTCTGCAACAATCAGCTAAACCATAGTAATACAAGGCCATTTCCCACAGCTGTGAAGGAAAAAGTAGGTTTCCTGTGGGTTTTTCTAACACAGGAACCAAATGAAACAAGTCAAACCACTGGGGACTACAAAAAAAAAAAACAATGGCCATTGAGGCAATTCTCACTCTTAGCAACCCCACTGGACAGGATAGAATCACACTGTAGGGTTTCCAAGGAACAGCTGGCGGGTTTGAACTGTGACTTTTTGGTTAGCATCTGTAGATATCTTGGTGTCTCACAGATACCTACTTCCTGATCCCAGAACTTGTGAATATGTTAGATACACAGCAAAGGGGAATTAAGTTTGCAGATGGACCTAGGGTTGTTAATCAGCTTATTTTAAATTAGGAAAATTATCTGGATTAAAAGTGGAAGAGAAAGACAGAAGAGACTTACCAAAGGTCTGAGGGTTTAAGTAGGCTATAAACCATATGATTAATCCCAAATTTAGAAGCTAAGGTGAGTCTAGAGCAGCACTGTCCAAGAGAAACTATAATGCAAGCTACATAGGCAGTTAAAATTTTCCTAGTAACCATATGAAAAGTGAAAAGAAACATGTAAAACTAATTAGCTAATGTATATTGTATTTAACCCGATATAGAGAATCACTATGAATTGGAATTGATTCGGTAGTAGTTTGGTTTGTTTGTATACAAAATATGATCATTTCAACATGTGATCAATATAAAAACATGAGAGATATTTTATGAGTACATTACTTTATATATTTAAGTCTTTAAAATCTGGTATGTATTTTATACCTACAGCGCATCTCACATCTCAGTTCAGAGGCTCCAGTAGCCGTATGTGGCTAAAGACTACCATGTTGAATAGCCCTCACTAAAATGGGCTTTTTTTCCAAAATGTCTGCAGTATACATACGCCAGCCAGCCAAGTGCCATCGAGTCTGGGGGTCAGTTCTACCCTGGCCCCTAGGGTTGCCATGAGTCAATATACATATATTGCTTTTATAATCAAAGGAGAAAGACATTCAGTTTCTATTTAAACAGCCAGGCTGCTAAACCACAGTAATTAAAGATTGTTTCCCATGACTATGAAGAGCAAAAATAGGTTTCCTGGGGGTTTTGCTAACACAAGACCCAAATGAAACAAATTAAAGTGTGGACACCAAAAAAATACTTAACCCTTTGTCATAGAGGCAGTTCTCAGGCTTAGTAACCCTATAGGACAGGGGAGAGCTGCCCCATAGGGTTGCCAAGGAATAACTGGTGGATTTGAACTTCTGATCTTTTAGTTAGCAACCACAGATTTTAGTGTCCCAAAGATGTCTACATTCTAGCCTGTAGAACTTGTGAGCACTTTAGATACACAGCAGATGGAAATTAAGGTCGCAGATAAAACTAAGGTTGCTGATCAGCTTATTTTAAATTACAGAGGATATCTGGGTTATTCAGGTGAGCACAGTAGAATCACAACAGTGATGAGAAGTGGAAGAGGAAGAGTGTAGAAACTCGGAGAAATGGCAATTGAGAAGAACTTGATCCAAAGATACTGGCCTTAGAGATCACAAATCAAGGAATGTGAGTGTCATGCATCGAATTGTTTCCCCCCTAAAAATATATGTAGCTATTTGGCTAGGTCATGATTCCATTATTGTGTGATGTTTTTGTATATTGTAAACCCTGCTTCTATGATGTTAATGGGGGAGGATGGATGGTGGTTATATTAGTGAGGCAAGACTCAATCTGTAAGAATGTTCTGTGCCTTGAGGTAATTTCTTGGGCTATAAAGGAAAGCAAAGCAAGCAGAGAGTTAGGGACCTTATACCACCAAAAAAGCAGTGCCAGGAGCATAGCATATCTGTTGGATCTGGGGTCCCTGTGCCTAACAAGCTCCCAGCCCAGGGGAAGTTTGACAACATGGACTTTCCTCCAGAGCCAACAGAAGAGTTCCCCTAGAGCTGATGCTCTGAATTTGACTTTTATCCTGCTTTTCTGTGACAAAATAAAATTTTTCTTTTTAAAGCCATCCACCTGTAGCACTGCTGTTATAGCAACACTACATAAATTAAGGCAGAGTAACCTCTGGAACCTGGAAAAGCCAAGAAAAGTAATTCTTTCCTCAAGTCTCCCAAAGGAATACAGCCGTGTAAACCCCCTGATTTTAGCCAGTTGCGATCCATTTCTGATTTTTGACCTTGAGGACAGTAAAATAATAAATTCATGTTGTTTAAAACCATCGAGTCTGAGGTAGGAGCCTTAGTGGTGCAGTGGTGAAGTTTTCAGCTGCTAACTAAAAAGTTGCCAACTCAAACCCCCAGCCACTCAGAGGGAGAAAGACGTGGCATTCTGTTTCTGTAAATATTATAGGCTTAGAAATCTTACGGGGCAGATCTGCTCTATCCTAGAGGGTTACCATGGGTCTGAGTTTGTGGTAATTTGTTACAACAGCCATACAAGGCTAACACACCATGTGACCCTAAGCAAGATATTTCCCTGTAGAAACATTTAGCTCATTATGATAAGTGAGTTAGGCTAAATAATCTTTGAGGTCTCTGAAAGATTTGATGGTTGATGACTACGGGCATTCTATTTACCTCTCTGGTTTGGAACCTTGCCACATGCTGACCTTCATAACTTATGGAAGCCTTGGCATTAGACTTACTACCCAGATGCAGATTTTGTCTTTAATTCCTTAAGTCCAGTTCTCTCCTGGTCAGCACTGCTTCAAATTGCCCATCCTTTTACATTATCATTTTTAAGTTATTGTATTATCTAGTGCTGCTATAACAGAAATACTGTACATAGATGGCTTTAGCCAACAGAAGTTTATTCTGTCAAAGCACAGAAGGCTAGAAGTCCAAATTCAGGGTACCAGCATCACAGAAAGGCTTTCTCTCTCTGTCATCTCTGGGAGAAATCCCTTCATCAATATTTTTCTTGCCTACGAGCTTCTCAGAACATGGTACCTGAGTCCAAAGGACAAGTTCCCCTCCTGATTCTTCATTCTTGATGGTAGGATATTCCCCCATCTCTCTGCTCACTTCTTTCTCTTACATCTCAAAAGAGATTGATTCAAGATATGACCTAATCTTATAGACTGTCTTGCCTCATTACTGTAACTGTCTCTAACCCTGCTTCATTAACATCACAGAGGTAGGATTTACAACATATAGGAAAATCACATCAGATGATAAAATGGTACACAATCACACAACACTGGGAATCATGGCCTAGCCAAATTGACACATTTGGGTGGGGAGGGGAGACACTACTCAATGAATAACAATCATAAACTCAACTCATGCCTCATAGTGTGTCAGCATATAAAAACAGACCTTTGACACCCCTACATTGTTCACAATCTTAGTCCTAAACAACAAAACCACTGCCCTTTTGCCCTCTATGAAACTTCAACTAGCTGTAGACTTGCACCATCCAATATGTAGCCTTTAGCCACATGAGGCTAATGGGCATCTGAACTGAGATGTGAGATGTGCTGTAGGAATAAAATACCAGAAGACAAACTGTGGACTCAAAAAAAACACTAAACCCTCTGCCATCAAGTCCTTTTCCACTCTTAACGACTGTATATGTCAGGATAGAAGTGCTGCATCAGGTTTCCAAAGAGCAACTGGTGGGTTCAAACTGTCTACCTTTTGATTAGCAACCAAGCTTGTGAACACTGCATCATCGAGGCTCTAAACTATAGATTGATTCTCTTTAATCATCCTCAGGAGGTTGTCTGCAAAGGTGTCCTAGTGGTGAGGGAAGATGGTCCAGGGTTCTAGAAGATAGAAACATACATTCAATAAACAGAGAAGATTTTCTAGGTAGACTTTTCTACACCAAGTAACAGAAGAAGTCATAGGTTTCCTTAAGCCCAGCCACCTGAACCACAGACACACATATGACCACTACCAGACTAGAAAAGAAGATGCTTAAAAAAAAACACAGCAGAATCCCCAAAGACACCCAAGGACCAAGATCATTTCCTACTCTGCCTTAAATGATATTCTTCCCTTGCCACTGAGTGCTTCTCCAGGCAATCAAGATGCTAGAGTGAGCATGTATCACAACTGAGTGTGTCCAACTGAGTAATCAAGATTCACCACATGGGAGAAGGCAGAAGATCAGGACAAGCATTCTCAATCAGCAGGTGCCTCCCCCAGGACCATGTTATCCATGTTGTTCATATCTGCATTTCAACAGCCCCTGCCTATAGATAGGGGTCTTGGGACATTCCAGAAATACCAATGATTCCACTATCATCCTTCAAACTGCCTTAGCCAACAGAACATAAAGAAAAGATTCAGAGTTTTCAAGTCCAGCAGACTCTGGATGAGTTAATTTTTTCACAGTCTGCAGTCCATGGTCAAAGTGCCCAAAGTGGTGGGGACACCAGTCAAAAACCATTTCCTAAGAGGGAACTTTGCCCATTCCATGAACATTCTTACCCAGGTACACGAAGTACATATCTTAGCATAAGTGAACCTTCTGGAATTCTCCTTTAACTCTCCCTCACTTTCTCTCATCTATATTCTCCCTCAACTATCCTAAGGAACTGAGCTTTCCCCTAATATTCATTTTTTACCAGGACAAAAGGCAGGCCTAGATTTATAGTAGGCATTCTCCTGACCAAATACATTCCCCCTATTCTGAGGACTAGAGAAAGACCCTCAACAAGATGAACCGACAAGCCAGCCAAGCCAAGTGCCATCAAGTTGGATCTGACTCATGGTGACCCTAGAGGCCAGAGTAGAACTGCCCTCCAGAGTATTAAAGGAGTGCCCGGTGATGAACTGACAAAGAGGCTGCAATACTGGGCTCAAACATAGCAACTATTGTGAGAATGTTGCAGGACTGAGCGAGCAGTGTTTCATTCTGTGGTACACAGGGTCATTATGAGTTGCAGCCGACTTCATGGCACATGACTCCAAGGCTTACTCATGACAATCTTGATCATATTCTTGCACCTCATCAGGGTTCTTTATGTATACTTATATGTTTGAAATAGATATATCATCTAAACAAAGCTTTCAGAGATCTATAAAAAGTTCATGGGCCTAAAAGAAGAAAGAAGAGAAAATGAATCCACCAATTGCAATAAGAAAAATTTAGGATAGACTTTGTAAAATATCTCATAGTAAAACTCACCCAGGGATTATCATCTTCTCCTGTGAGTAAAATCCTTCTTCCCTTTCTTGCTTCCATTACCACAGTGTAGTTTCTTTCTGCAACAACTTTATCCTTAAGTAGACTTGTGTGAGTCACCTGGGAAGATCCAATGGAAGATACAGTGTATAACCCCAAGGGATTCCCGGTGTAAGGGAGACAGCAAGACTTACCCCAGTTTTGAAAAACTGGAGGGTGTCTCAGCATTTAGCTAGTCCATTTTTCAAATGATAAAAATGAAATCCATAGAGGGGAACTGACTATTTAATGACAATCTGAATTCTAGCTCCTAAATTCCAGCAGGGTCACCCATGGGAGACAGACTAAAACAGACTAAAGAGAAGGACCTAGTAGTCTGGTTATAAAAATGATTAGCCAGAAGAAAACCTTATGAATAGCATCAGAACACTGCCAGACACAATGCTGGAAAATGAGCCCCCCTCCCAGATTGGAAGACACTCAAAAGACGACTGGGAAAGAGCTGACTTCTCAAAGGAGAGTTGACCTTAATGACATCTATGGAGTAAAGCCTTTGGGACCTTCATTTGCTGATGTGGTATGACTCAAAATGAGTAGAAACAGCTGTAAACATCCATTAATAATCAGAATGCAGAATGTACAAAGTATGAATCTAGGAAAATTGTAAATCATCAAAAAATGAAATGGAACACATAAACATTGATATCCTAAGGATTAGTGAGCTGAAATGGAACAGTACTGGCCATTTTAAATCAGTCATATGGTCTAACATGCCAGGAAGGAAAACATGAATAGGAATGGTGCTACATTTATCATCAAAAAGAATACTTCAAGATCTGTCTTGAAGTACATCCTGTCAGTGATAGGATAATATCCATATGACTACAAGGAAGGCCACTTAATACAACCATTATTCAAACTTACACACCAACCACTAGGGCCAAAGATTAAGAAATTGAAGAGTTTTATCAGTTTCTGCAGCCTAAAATTGATCGAACAAGCAATCAAGATTCACCAATAATTACTGTTGATTGGAATACAAAAGTTAGAAACAAAGAAAAAAGATCAGTAGTTGGAAAATATGGCCTTGGTGACAGAAATAATGCCAGAGATCAAATGATAGAATTTTGTAAGACCAATGACCTCTTCACTGCAACTAGCTCTTTTCACCAACATAAATGGTGACTATATACATAGTCCTCACTAGACAAAATATACATGACAAAATCAAATTGACTACATCTGTGGAAAAGACAATGGAAAAGCTCAATATCAGCAGTCAGAACAAGACCAGGTGCTGACTATGACACAGACCATCAATTGTTCATATGCAAGTTTAAACTGAAACTAAAAAAAATTAGAACAAGTCCATGAGAGCCAAAGTACAACCTTGAGTATGTCCTACCTGAGTTTAGAGACCATCTCAAGACCAGATTTGATGTGTTGAACACTAGTAGCTGAAGACCAGATGAGTTGTGGAATGACATCAAAGACATCATCCATGAAGAAAGCAAGAAGTCATTAAAAAGACAGAAAAGAAAAAAACGATCGAAATGGATGTCAGAAGAGACTCCGAAATTTGCTCTTGAACACTGAGTAGCTAAAGCAAAAGGAAGTAATCAGGAAGTAAAAACTGAACAGAAGATTTCAAAGGGCCATTCGAGAAAACAGTTACAATGACACGTGCAAAGAGCTGGAAATACAAAAACCAAAAGGGAAGACCATGCTCTGCATTTCTCAAGCTGAAAGAACTGGAGAAAAAGTTCAAGCTTCAAGTTGCAATAGTGAAGGATTCTACATGGAAAACATGAAATGATTCAGGAAGCATCAAAAAAAGATGGAAGGAATACACTAAGTCATTATATCAGAAAGAACTGGTCAATGTTCAGCCATTTCAAGAGGTAGCATATAATCATGAACCAAAGGTACTGAAGGAAGAAGTCAAAGCTGCATTGAAGGCACTGGTGAAAACAAGGTTCTAGGAATTGATGGAATACCACACCGAGATGTTTCAACAAATGGATGCAGCACTGGAAGTGTTCACTCATCTATGCTAAGAAATTTGAAGACAGCTACTTGGTCAACTGACTGGAAAAGAGCCATATATATGCCTATTCCCAAGGAAATAGAGCCAACTGAATGAGGGAATTACTGAACAATATCATTAATATCACACACAAGTAAAATTTTGCTCAGTATCATTCAAAACAATTGCAACAATATATTGACAGGGAACTGTCATATATACAAGCTGGATTCAGAAGAGGATGTGGAACCGGGGATATCACTGCTGATGTCAGAGAGATCTTGGCTGAAAGCAGGGAATACCAGAAAGATGTTTACCTATGTTCCATTGCCTATACAAAGGCATTGAACTGTGTGAATCATAATTATGAGTAACTTGAGGAGAACAGGAACTCCAGAACACTTAATTGTGCTCATGAGGAATCTGTATATGGATCAAGAAGCAGTCATGCAAACAGAACCAGGGGACATTGTATGGATTAAAGTCAGGAAAGATGCACTTCAGGATTGTATCCTTTCATCGTATCTTTTCAATCTATATGCCAAACAAATAATCTGAGAAGGTGGACTGTATGAAGAAGAACAAGACATCAGGATTGGAGAAAGACCCATTAACAACCAGTGTTATGCATACGATAAAACCCTGCTTGCTGGAAGTAAAGAGGATTTGAAATACTTACTGATGAGATTAAAAACCACAGCTTTCAGTATGGATTGCACCTAAACATCAAGAAAACAAAAATTCTCACAACTGGGCCAGTAAGCAACATCATCATAAATGGAGGAAGAACTGAGGTTGTCAAGGATTTCATTTTACCTGGTTCCACAGTCAGTGGTCATGGAAGCAGCAGTAAAGAAATCAAAAGACACACTGCATTGGGGAAATCTGCTGCAAGAGGCCTCTTTGAAGTACTGAAAAGCAAAGATGTCATATTGGAGTTTAAGGCATGCCTGACCCATGCCATGGTATTTGCAATCACATCATATGCATGCAAATGCTGGACATGAACAAAGAAGACAGAAGAATTGATGCTTTTGAATTGTGGTGTTAGAGAAGAATATTGAATGTAACATGGACCGCCAAAAGAACAAACAGATCTGTTATGGAAGAAGTACAACCAGAGTGCTCCTTGGAAGCAAAGATGACAAGACTGCATGTTACATGCTTTTGACATGTTGTCAGGAAGGATTAGTCCCTGGAGAAGGATGTCATGCTTGGTGTAGTGGAGGGTCAGTGAAAAAAAAAGAAGACCCTTGACAAGATGGATTGACATAGTGGCTGCAACAATGGACTTAAGCATAAAAACAATTGTGGACATGGCACAAGACTGGACAGTGTTTTGTTCTGCTGTTCATAGGGTCACTATGAGTCAGAACTGACTCAAAGGCACCTAACAACAACAGCAACAACATGGACTGCCAAAAGAACAAACAGGTATATTCTGGAAGAAGTACAAGCAGAGGACTCCTAGGAAGCATAGACAGCAAGACTGCATCTCACATACTTCAGACATGTTGTCGGGAGGGATCAGTCCCTGGAAAAGGTCATCATGCTTTGCAGAGTAGAGGGTCAGTGAAAAAGAGGAAGACCTTCAACAAGGTGGATTGACAGAGTGGCTGAAATGACATGCTTAGGCATAAAAATGATTGCGGGCATGGCACAGGACAGGGCAGTGTTTCATTCTGTTGTGTGTAGGGTTGCTATGAGTCAGAACTGACTCAATGACACCTAAGAACAACAAATTCCAAAGCTGTTTTCTAGACACGAGTGTGAAAAAATATATAGAAATATTGACAAAACTAGAAGCTTTGGTACAATCTACATATACAACACAATCCCAATACAAATTTCAGTGTCATTTTTTAATGAGATGGGGAAACAAATCCCCAACTGTGTTTGGAAAGTGAAGAAATCCCTGATAGTAAAACACTACTGAAGAAGAGGAACACAGTGGGAGGCCTCACAATACCCAACCTTAGAACCTATTACGTTGCTACAGTAGTCAAAACAGCTTGGTACTGGTACAAAAAGAGACACATAGATAAATAGAACAGAGTTGAAACCCCAGAGATTCCACCATCCTCTTATGAACAGCTGATACTCAACAAAGGTCCTGAGACTGTAAATTGGCATAAAAAGAGTCTCTCTAACAAACGGTGTTGGCAAAATTGGATATCCATCTGCAAAAAATTGAAACAAGACTCATATCTCACTCTGTACACAAAAACTGACTCAAATGGATCAAAGACTATCAAACCTAAAATGATAAAGATCATGCAAGGAAAAAAAGGCCAACAATGGAAGTTCTAATACACGGCTTAGACAGACTTCAAAATCTGATAAACAGCACTGTCAACAGAAGAGAAAATAGATAAATGGGGACTACTAAGAATCAAACACCTTTGCTTATCCAAAGACTCTATCAAAGGAGTTAAAAGACCGTTTACAGAATGGGAAAAAATATTTGGCAACTATATGTTGGACCAACACCTGATCTCCATAATCTACAAGGTACTGCAAAATAGCAACAGAAAAAAGGTAAATAACCCAATCAAGTGATGGGCAAAGGAGATGGGCAGACACTTCACTAAAGAGGACATCCAGGCAGCCAAAAGACACATGAAGAAATGCTCACAGTCATTAGCTACCAGAGAAATCCAAATCAAAACTGCAATGGGATACCATGTCACCCCAAGAAGGTTGGCCATAATCCAAAAAACACAAAACAAGAAACCTAGAGAGGATATGGAGAGACTGGAACTCTCCTACACTGCTAGTGGGATTGAAAATGGTACAACCTCTTTGGAAAACATTCTGAAACTTCCTTGAAAATCTGGAAATAGATATACCATTTGATCCAGTAATCCACTGCTTGGAATATATCCTACAGAAACAACGGCTGTCACACAAACAGACACATGTACACAAATGTTCATTGCAGCCCAGTTCACAATAGCAAAAAGATGGAATCAACCTAGATGCCCATGAACAGATGAATCAATAAACAAACTATGGTGCATATACTCAATGGAACACTATGCAGAGACAAAGAACAATGATAATTTTAGGAAGCATCTCATAACCTGATTTCAGTTGGAGGACATTATGCTAAATGAAATCAGTCAGCAACAAAAGGACAAATATTGTATGAGGCATCTGCTACATGGACTTAAAAATACACATGTACAGAAGAAAAGACTCTTTGATGGCTACAAAGGTGGGGAAGGAGGGTGAGGGTTGGCCCAAGATTCTACAATCGATAGAAATTTCATTAGGTGAAATCAGTGACAGCACACGATGAAAAGCAGATCAGCTTAACTGGACTTCGCCATAAACTGAAAGCTCTTTTAATCTCAACACAATATTGCAAGGATAGAGTAGAAGGGGCATATTCTGGGAACGGTTATCTCAGGGGACACAGAGGTCAGTTGGCATAATTAGCCTATTGCTAAGAGAGTCATCTACATCCCATATTGGTGAGTGGCATCTGGGGTCTTAAAAGCTAGCAAGCTGCCATCTGAGGTACACCAAATGGTCCCAACTCAGACAGAACAGATGATCACTGAGAACACCAAAGACATGTGGAAAAAAGAGCCAAAGAGACAGAAGGACCCTTGTGAAAGGGTGACTGTATCAATATGTGACCATAAGAACCAGATGGTGCCCTACCACCACCAAAGACAGCTGTGATGGGGCACACAATGTTGAGTCCCTGTGACAAGATGAGAAAAAGAGGGGCGCGGCTCAAGAACTCTACTAAAAGACAACAACTGATGGTCTGATGGCTCAGGGGATCCCCTGGGAACATGTCCTCTAGACCTGCTGCTGCCCCTGTCTAGAAAACACTACTGAAGTAAAAAATGGACTAGGCTTGGGGACACAATGTGACCATATGGTGTGTGTACTTTGTTGTTCTATGCATTTATAGGAGGCTGTCCTACCAGTCTCTTTCCAGATGAGAGATAAGAAGGTACAGAGGAGGTGGCAGGAGCTTGTTAAGAGGATACAACAAGTGTAAAATGAAAAGGAGGAGTGCACTGTCATGGGGCAAGGAAAGATGTAGATAGGTGGGCATGCAAAATTGATTTGGATTGTATACTTCCACTTAATCACAGTAAAAAAGAAGAAAACTAGAGGCTTTGGTAGAGAACATGTTTTATAAAGAATCAGGCAAATACACAGGAAGTACTCTCTGGTGTACCCTGTTTCAGGGCATCTATGTCTATCAGGGAAGATACCTCAGAATAAATACAATCATAACATGATGGAAGGTGTTCCTGGGTGGCACAAACAATTAAGTACTGGGCTACTAACCAAAACACTGGTAGTATGTAGTATAAATCCACCCAGAGTGATCCCAGAGAAAAGCCTAGCAATCTACTTCTGAAAAATCAGCCATTAAAAACTCTGTGGAACACCATTCCATCTGACACACATGGAGTTGCTGAGCTGGAATCAACTCCATGGCAACTGGTTTCATTTTTGGTTTGATTAATATGACAGAAATTGATCAGGGAGAAAAATGAAGAAGCTTTCTAGTGCTCCCTAAACTAGGACCTCCTATATCAGTGCCATGATGTGCTAGGAAGTAGTATGACCTTCCTGTGGTGGTTAAGGTTGTGTGTGAATTTGGATGGGCCAAGATTCTCAGTGATTTGGTAATTGTGTAATGATGGAGTTTACTTGGCACCACTGAGTTGATTCCAACTCATAGCAAACTGATAAGACTTAATAGAACTGCCCCGTAGGGTTTCCAAAGTTCAGCTGGTGGATTCAAACTGCTGACTTTTTGGTTAGGAAGTGAGCTCTTCACAGTGTGCCACCAGCAATGTAGTTTGGCAGTTACATAAAAATGCAACTTGGCACTTATGTAATGATGTAGTAATCCTCTGTGATTTGATATGATCAATCAGTTTTAAGGGGAGTTTCCCTAGGGGTATGACCTGTGTCCTATATATATTTATGGCTGTTCTGGCAAAACACAGTTGTGTGCTCTAGATCCTGTATTTGGTTCATCATCATCTATTCTCCAGGTCTTGGAACTTGAGCCAGCTGCCTGCCATATTCCTACTGATCTTGGGATTCATAAGCTTCCACAGTCTGTGAGCCAGCATCCTGCCATTTGATTTGTCAACTTTGGATTTGTCAGCCCCTGGAGGTACATGAGTCCAGAGAAGCATCTAACCTGACACCTGACTCAGGGACTTGGGACTTGCCAGCCTCTACAACCACACAAGCAATTTACTTGAGATAAATCTCTCTCTCCCTCCCTGTCTCTCTTTCCGCCTCCCCTTACCCCCACTATGGACAGTGGAGTCAAAGCAATAATCAGAATAGTCCAACTTGTATGGATTCACAGTTCTACTTAGTTAGTTAGTTCCCATTAGTTACTTAATTACTTAGTTAGTTCCCATTCTACTTAGTTATGGTGTCCATAGGAGTGAAATAGATGGGAAATCTATTAAATATTTACTTGATCTCTGCAAGCGGGAGAATTCTAAGTCAAATGAACAACAGTGTAACTTGAATGACCAGCATAGTCATGACCCCTCAATCAATTCCCAGACTTGAGCCAGTTTACAGACCTACAGTCTCTTACGTTAAGGGAAGGCTGAGTCCCCTTCAGGAAGGACCTCACAACACAGACAAAAATGTATCATGTTAAACCTTTATTCCACCTTTCCTGTAAAAATGACATGGGGACAAGGTCTTACCTCCTCTAACCTCACAAGAAGAAAGGAGAATCAAAATCAACAGCCCAAGGCTGATTCCTATGAGGCAGAGGTCAGACACATTTCCTCTCCCTGCCATCTTTACTAATTCGGGCACCAGTCATCTCTCCCATGGTGTTCACTATTTATCTACTGAGTTTGAACATTCATTGCAAGGCCCGCACAGAACTCATAGACCATACTCACAATTTGGGGGGTTATTAGGAAAGTAACATGCTACAGTTCAGGTTCAGGTATGCTCAGGATACAATTCTTCCATCAGGACCACATCTACTATGCCTGTAGACAGGCTTCTCTCTGGCCTCTCCACCTCTACCCTCCTTAGTCAAGTGTTACAAAGTTCTTCTAGCTCTGCCAGCTGGTATCCCAAGGCACCCCATTCCAACAGTTAACACTCTACCTGAAGGTACTCAGCTCTAGTTCTGTGGGTCAGCAAACCTAACTCCACCAAGTGTCCGGAAGCACGCTACTCCAGCAGTAGGCATCCAGCCAGACGGTACACAAATTTCTTCATCCACGGTGTGGGAAGCCTACCACATCATCTCCTACTGGTCTTCTGCCACTCTCTTGCTCTGCTGACTCTGCTATTGCCACTTCTCTGCTGCTGTTCATGTAGTATTCCCACCTTTGGTGTTACAGCTCTCTCACACACACACACACTTTGTCTCTTGAGTCTAGAAGCATCTCAGCACAAGATCCCATGTCAAAATGACGTGTTCTGCTCTTGGCTCTTCTTCCTTGGTGACGGTGAAATCTTCTGCTACTCCCCTCAGGGACAGCACGTTTTAAGCCCATCAGGATCCAGTCCCCCTGGTGCACAATCACTTGTGTGGGAATTACAAGACCATAGCCAGAAAGTCCATACAAAAGCCAATCCATCACACTGCATTTCCTCAAAGGGATATATGATCTTCTATGAGAGTGACTATTCACTTGGGAAAAGAAAATAACAAGACTTATCAAGGATTACTGGGCTCTGGCTCTGAACTGATATTAATTCCAGCCAAGCCCAGCCAAGTGCCGTCGAGTCGGATCCCCAAATGTCACTGGCTCAAGTCTGTAAACCGGCATCAGTCAGAGTGTGGCATATAGAAGTTAGGTTATTAATAGAGTCTTATCTCAGCTTCCTCTCACAATAGGTCCAGTGGATCCCTAGACCCATCCTGCAGTGATTTTTCCAGTTTCAGAATGCATAATTGGAATAAAACCCACTGCTATCACTCATAGAAAACATAGAGGTCAGAATAGAACTGCCTCGTAGAGTTTTCAAGGACCACCTGGTAGATTTGAACTGCTAACCTTTTGGTTAGCAGACATACCACTTAACCACTATACCATCAGTTTCCGTAATTGGAATAGATATATTTAAAAACTGGTGAACCCCTGCACTGGATCTCTGACAAGTGGAGTAAAGATCACTATGATAGGAAAAGCCAAAGTGGAAGTCATTGGAATTGCCTCTCCCTAAAAAAATAGCAAACAAAAAGCAATACCACATTCCAGGAGGGACTGCAGAGATTACTACCGCCAATGAGCACTTGAAGTATCCAAGGGTAGTGGTTTCCACTATATCCCCAGTCAACTTGCCTATTTGGCCTGTGCAAAAACCAGATAGATCTTAGAGAATGACAGTGGATTATCATAAAATTAAACTGGTGATGACCACAGTTTGCTTCAGCAAATTAATAAATTTCCTGGTATCTGCTATGCAGCTAGTGAACTATTAATCTGACCAATGCCTTTTTCTCAATTCTTATTTTGAAGGAACACCACAAGCAGTTCACCATTAGCTGGGAAGGCTGATGATACATCTTCAGTGTCCTACCTCAATGATTTATCAACTCTTCAGCTCTGTCATAATTTAGTCCACAGGACCTTAGTCAACTATCCCTTCCACAAAACATCACACTGGCCCATTACATCAATGATGTTATGTTGATTGGATCTATTCAGGTAGAAGTTAATGACTTGAACTTATTGACTTATTGGTAAGTCATTTATGTCCTAGACAGGAGGAAATTAATCTTACAAAGTTTCAGTCACCTTCCACCTCAGTGAAATTTCTTGGAGTCCAGGGCATGGGCCATGTTAAGATATTCCTTCTAAAATGAAATATAAATTGTTACATTTATTCCTCCCACAACTAAAAAGGAGACATAATTCCTGGTAGACCTTTTTGGATTTGGGTAGCAACATATTCTTCATTTGGGTGTGCTACTCTAGCCATTTATCAAGTGACTTGAGAGCTGCTCATTTTGGGTGGGGCCCAGATCACAAGAAGACTCTGCAATGGGTTAAGGCTGCTGTGCAAGCGGCTCTGCCACTTGAGCCTCGTGATCTGACTGGTTCAATGGTGCTTGAGGTATCAGTAGCAGATAGAGATGCAGGCCCCTATGGGGGGAAAAAAAATTGGTGAAACAGAGCGCAGACCCTTAGCATTTTAGACTAAAGCCCCCAAATCTACTGCATATAACCACTATTTTGTTGAGCAACAGCTTTTGGCCTGTTACTGGTCCTTAATACATACTGAACACATAACCATGGGCCACCAACTCACCATGCCATTACGAACTGTGGTTTGTGTGACCCACAGACATGCACAGCAGCACTCAGTCATTAAATGGAAGTGGTGTATATGAGATTGCACTTGAGGAAGACACAGGTAACTTGCATGAGGAAGTAACCCAAATGTCCATGATCTCCACTCTTGTTACATTACCTTCCACTGGCCAGTCCACACCTCTGGTCCCATGGGGAGTTCTTTATGATCAGCTGACTGAGGAATAGAAAACCTGTGCCTGGTCTATAGATGGTTCTGCACAATATGCAACACCACCCCAAAGTGTACAGCAGCAGCATTGCACCCCTTTCTGAGACTTCTCTGAAGGATAATGGTGAAGGAAAATCCTTCCAATAGGTAGAACTTCAAGCAGTGCAGGTTGTTACTTTGTTTGGAAGGAGAAATGGCCTGATGTGCAGTTATATACGGATTAATGGACTGGGATCAGTGGATTGGCTGAATGGTCAGGGACTGGAAGGAACATGATTGGAAAACGGAACACAAGGAGAGATAGGAAAGGGGTATCTTAATGGGACAAATAAGTGAAGATATCGGTGTCTCATATGAATACTCACCCAAGGATGACTACCACAGCAGCAGATTTTTATAACCAACTGTATAGGAAGGATTATGCCTTCTGTGGAAACCATTCTCTTTCCCAAGCCACTACCATCATTAGCCGGGGGCTTAAGAACAAAGCGGCTATGGTAGCAGCGACGGGGGTTATGCATGGACCCAGCAACATGGACTTCCACTTACCAAGCTACGGCCACCGCTGAGTTTGCCCAATCTGCCAACAGTGGAGACCAGCACTGGGTAGCTGATACGACACTATCCCTCCAGGTGATTAGCCAACAATCCAGTAGCTGACTGATCACACCGAACGGCTTCGGTCATGGGAAACACAGTGTTTGTTCTTATTTGGAAAGAGACTCACTCTAGATACAAATTTGACTTCTCTGAACACAATCTTCTGCCAAAATGACTATCCACAGAACTATAGAATGTCTTATCCACTGTCATGGTTTCCCACACCGTATTGCCTCGGATCAATGGACTCACTTCACAGCAAGTAAAGTACAGAATGTGTCATTGCTTATGGAATTCACCGGTCTTACCATGTTTCCCATCATCTGGAAGCAGCCAGCTTCATAGAACATGGAGGTGGCCTTCTAAAAACACAATTATGGTATCAGCTAGGTAGCAACACTTGCAACGTGGGGGCTATGTTCTCAAGAGACTGTATATGTTCTAAACCAGCATCCAATATGTGGTAATTTTTCTCCCATAGCCAAGATTCCTGGTTCAAGGAATGAATGAACAGAAATGGGAGTAGCACCATTCACTATTATCCCCAGTGACCCAGTAGCAAAAATTTTGCTTCTTGTTCCTGCAACCCCATGCTCTATAAATCCAGAGGTCTTAGTTCCAAAGAGACGAAGGTTCCCACTTGCAGACACAATACAAATTTCATTGAACTGGAAGTTAAGAATGCCATCTGGCCACTTTGGGCTCCTCACACCTCTGTATCAACAGGCACATAAGGGAATTCCCATATTCCCTGAGGTGACTGACCTTGACTGCCATAGGGAAGTAAACCCTGGTTGCACAGTGGTTAAGAGCTATGGCTGCTAACCAAAAGGCTGGTAGTTCAAATCTACCAGGCACTCCTTGGAAACCCTAGGAGGCAGTTCTGCCTGTCCTATAGAGTCACTATGAGTCAGAATCAACTTGACGGCAACAAATGTGGTTTAGTTTTTAGCAAGAGGAAGTTTGCATAATGGAGGTAAGAAAGAGTATGCCTGGAGTAGAGGAGATCCCTTACAACATACACTATGGTCAAAGTCAATGGAAATCTATAGCAACCCAATTCCAACAGGATTACTGAAGGTTAGACCCTTCAGCAACGATGTCTGGTCATACTACCAAGCAAAAACCATAACCACCTGAAGTGCTTGCTAAACTAAAAGGATTACAGAATTGGTGGTAGAAGGAGGTAGTCCTAAATACCCGTTACAACCACACAACCAGTTGTAGAAATGATGTCTGTAATTGCTATGTGTATTTCATCCTTGTATGTGTACATCAATTTTATTTTTCAGTTATAAGATGTAAGTGGGGCTAACACATTTTTGGTTATATACAGGCTAGTTATGTCTTATTAGACATAAGTATGATTTGGCAATTGTTTTTACTTAAAGATTGTCTATGATTTAAGGAGATGTGTACACATGCCAAGCTGACCAAGAGTGGATTGTAATGGTTGTAATTGTGTGTCAGTTCACTGGGCCATGTTCCTCAGCAGTTTGGCAGTTATGTAATGATGTAGTCATCCTCCATGATGTGATCTGAGGTGATCAGCCAGTCATTTTAAGTGGAATTTTTCCTGGGGTGTGGTCAGTATCCAATATATATATGGATGTTCAGGCAAAGCACACTTGTTTGCTCTGAATTCTGGATCCTGCTCGTCATCATCCGACCTTTGGTTATTGTGACTTAAACCAGCTGCCTGCCATATTGCCTGCTGATCTTGAGATTCATTGGACTTTATAGTCTGTGAGCTAGCATCCTGCTGACCTGCTGATCTTGAACTTATCAGCCCCTGAAACTATGTAAGTCAGAAAAAGCCTCTAGACTGATGCCTGACCCAGCAACTTGGAATTTGCCAGCCTCTACCATCGTACGAAACATTTTAAAAGTGTGTGTGTGTGTGTGTGTGTGTGTGTGTGTGTGTGTGTGTGTGTGTGTGTGTGTGTGTGTAGCTGCTCCTCAGAAATGCCACAGGACAGTTCTACTGTATCCTATAGGGTCACTGTGAGTCACGATCATCTCAACATGAATGGGATTTATTTTGTTTTGTTTATATATATATTTATACACAGATATATAGCTATATATGTACGTGTGTGTGTGTTCTTCACTTGTTTTGCTTCTGTAGAGAACTTAGCAACAGCATAACATGTTCTCTGAACATCCAATATAATCCAGTGAAAACACAGCTCCCAGACTAAAGGGATACGAGCCTCTTTTCAAACCCCCTCTTCACAAAGTATGTAACCCAGAGTTGAACAAAAGTTGCCTGCATTGCAGTGCCTGCAACAAGCAAGAAACTCTTCTGGCAGGGAAATTTCATCATCACAGTAAAGCAAATCAAAGATCTATATAGCCTTCATGTTTAATAAATAAACTTAAGGCCAAAAGGAAAATAAGTAAGAATTTCTGGCAGAACTTGATACCAGAAGCAACATTCCTATCCGTCACCTTTCCATGTAGTCACTGACAAGCAGACTTTATCTTTAGTTAGCTAAGCAACAGCTATGACCGCTGGTGGCCCACAGGAACAGGTTAGAAGAGTAGCTCAGAGGTACAGAGAGGTGAAGAAGAAAGAAAAGTGACAAGGTTTAAAGGCCTTAATAAAAAAAGACTAAAGAAAATTCTGGAAAGTTAGAGGGGTGGTCAGGAAAGGCTTCCCAAAGGGAAAGAGATCAGAAATCAAGCAGCATGGACAAAAGTCAAAGTGCAAACATTCTGGGGAAATCTCTTTTCCCTCTCAGCTAACGTCTTCTTTCATTTCTGGTCCAGACAAGAGGACAAAGAAGCTGGTCAAAATAGATGGGTAAAAGGCAGAGATACGCTGAGTCATAACACTATAATAATAATGAAAATATAAGAACACAGGAGAGGAAGTAATAGGAGCAATGGTTGGACCAAGCTGTGAAGGCTGAGTAACAAAACAATAGCAAGAAAATGAGGAAAAGGCATTTGTGGCTTATCAGTTAATTCAGCTCAAACAGAACTACCACCCAGAATCCAGCGTTCAGGCCCTGTTTGTGCCCCCTGAGAAACCAGCCAGCATCTACAGAACATGCTGTTATACTCCTAAAATGCCTAAGACAATATTTGCTCTCATATTTCTGTCAGGTTGACTTTTCCCTAAAATACATCAGAAAAACATGGGTATTCTCTGATATGCAGTCAAATCTCAAACTGAAATTAAAAATGTTCCAGTCATCACATTTATAGGTTTCTTCAGTACTGAATGAAAGGGAAGTTGTGTCTATGTTTTTGTCAAACTTTGTACATTTAGAGGCTTCTTCACCCATTTCCACTACGGTGCTGGAAGAGGAGAAAGCTCTGCGAAAAGCTTTGTCACACTGTGCACAAATCTGAAGTTTCTTTTTAAGTGACAAAAGGTGGCATGTCACCCACATCTTTCCCCAAACACAGTAGGAAAGTATGTCCTTGGGAAGGTTTCTAAGGGACAATCACATCTGGGAAGTTATTGCCCTACTTCTCTTTCTCTTTCACACTCTTCCTGGCGCTGAACTTTTCCAGTTTGAGTGCAGGAAAGCTTTAATTGACCTTTCTTACAATGTTTCAGAAGTACAGCAACAGGCCTTTATTCCTAGTCCTAAGAGACTATATGTTTTCAAAGGACAAACAAATCACTTGAGTGAGTTATAGTTGGAAACAAGGCTTTAAAAAGATTTTAATTTTAAATTTGTTATTACTAGTTACTAAGTCCATGAAATGAAACCAAACCCACTGCTGTCAAGTTGATTCCAACTCATAGCAACCCTACATACAGAGTAGAACTGCCCCATAGAGTTTCCAAGTGGTGCCTGGCAGACTTGAACTGCTGACATCCTGGTTAGCAGCCATAGCACTTAATCAGTATGCAACAAATGTTTCTACTCAATCTGTAGGGTGGAGATATTTAGCCATACAATTTTCTTGTCACCAAAGGAGCAATCTATTGTTACCACAAACACCCTGCCTCCATTTTCTCCAGAGCTAGGTCCTTCTGGGCTAGATCCTGGGTATCCATCCCTCCAAGAAGGGGTCCAAAGTTAAGTGTCTACTTTAGTCCTAGCTATAACGCCAGAACAAGAGAAAGATGTCGTAGTCAGCATCCATAGCAATTTACAGACTTGGAAATCCTATGAAATCACTGAGTCACAATTAGTTTGATGGTAGTTGATGGGCATAATACCAGGAAGTCAGGATCTTCTTCCCTGAATGGCCACATAAACTAAAGATCAGACAGTCACCACACACAGAATCACTACCTAGGTACATTACAACCCCTCTCCCTATCATTTGGAAAGCTGAGTCAGAGAAAATGGAAAGAAGTAACGTTTGGAGGAAAGACTTTCTAGAATGAGGAAATACTGAATGACAACCTATAAAACAGTTGTTGTTAGGTGCTGTCGAGTTGGTTCCAACTCATAGCAACACTATGCACAACAGAACAAAACACTGCCTGGCTCTGTGCCATGCCCACAATCGCATCTGTGCTTGAGCCCACTGTTCCAGGCACTGTGTCAATCTGTCTTGCTGAGGGTCTTCCTCTTTTTCACTGACCATCTACTTTGCCAAGCACGATGAAAGGAATTTATCCCTCTTCCCAACATGTTCAAATAATGTAAGACACAGTCTTGCCATGTTTGCTTCCAAAGAGTACTCTGGTTGTGCACCTTCCAGAACAGATCTTTTTGTTCTTTTGGTAGTCCATAATATGTTCACTATTCTTCTCCAACACCACCAAAGGCATCAATTCTCCTTCAGTCTTCCCTATTCATTGTCCAGCTTTCACATGCATACGATGCAGTAAAAAATACCAGGGCTTGGGTCAGGCGCATCTTAGTCTTCATGATGACATCCTTACTTTTCAAAACTTTAAAGAGGTCCTTTGCAGCAGATTTCCTCAGTGCAATGAATCTTTTGATCTCTTGACTGGTGCATCCATGGGCGTTAATTATGGAACCAAATAAAATGAAACCCTTGACAACCTCAGTCCTTTCTCCGTTTATCATGATGTTGTTTAGTAGTCCAATTCTAAGGATTTGTGTGTGGGTGTGGGTGTGTGTGTGTTTTCCATAAAACAGAGTGAAAAAAAAAGTCTCTGGTGAGATGAACATGTCAGTAAAGACCTGAATAAGTACTCCAGATACAGGGAGTGTGCTTGGCATGTTCACAAAACAGCAGTAAGGTCAGGGTAGCTACAACTGTGTCCATAAAGGAGAGGGCAGGAGATGCAGGCAGAGAGGTAGCTAGGGATCAGATCATGCAATACTTTAGAGAGTAATTATTTTTTATTTTTTAATTTTTTATTTAATATAACTGAGTGAAAATGTACATTCCCGTATAAATTTACATACCCACCTATATGCAGCTTCCACTGCTCTCCCTGCCCAGTGAGAGCACACTATTCCTCAATGCTCCATACATGTCTCATTCTCCCAACAGTCTCTTTTTTCCCTCCTCTTCACCCACTCTCCTTCCTCCAGCCAGAGGTCAGCAGGATGACATCCTATAGATGTAGAGAACCATAAAGTGCATCCAATATATGGTCACTCTGCATTGCCAAGTCCAATACATTCCTGTCCGAAGCGTGGACCTTCGTTATGATTTATGGTCAAGGGCAGCATCAGGGCGAGGGGCCATGCTCCCAGGGGAACCCCAAAGCCACTGGACCATCAATTGAGGTCTTTTAGTGGGGATCTCAGGGTGCACCCCTTTTTATTCTTGTGTTGCCAGTAAGACTCAACTTAGTGAGCTCCATCGCGGCTATCACTGGTGCTGGCCGGGCACCATCCAGTTCTTCCGGTCCCAAGTCGATGTAGGCACCCACTGCTGTGGGTCTGTTTGTCTTCTGGGTTGTCTTTCCCCCAATTCATTTTGGTCCTCGGTGAGCATCCGTTCCTGCTGAGTTGGGACCGCTTGCTGTGCCCTCGGGTGGCAGCTTGGCAGCTTTTAAGACCCCAGACGCCATTCACCAACATGGGGTGCAGAGAGCCCTCTTAGCAAAACGCTCGTTGTGCCAATTGGCCTCGCTTTCACCTAAGAGCATGGTCCCCCGCCCCCCGCCCCATCTACTCTATTCTGGCAATATTGGGTTAAGATGGAAGGAGTACTCATGTAATGATTAAGTCCACTTAATATTGTTCTTGTTTCTCATGTGTGCTGTCACCGATTTCACCCAACCAGATACCTAGCAACTATCTAACCTAAACCCTCCCCCACTTTCCTCTCTCCCCTCACTTGCAGCTGTCAAAGAGTCTTTTCTTCTATATACAAGTCTGTTTTTGAGATCTTATCATAGAGGTCTCATACAATATTTGTCCTTTTGTCTCTGACTGCTTTCACTCAACATAATGTCTTCCAGTTGAAACCAGGTCATGAGATGTTTCCTGGAGTCATCGTTATTCTTTATCATTGCATAGTGCTCCATTGAGTATATATACCGTAGTTTACCTATCCATTCTTCTGTTGTTGGGCATCTTTTTGCTATCATGGACTGTGCTGCGATAAACATTCTGGTGCACGTGTCCGTTGGTGTGAAAGGCCTTGATTCTGTAGGATATATTCCAAGTAGTGGAATTACTGGGTCAAATGGTATATCAATATCCATTTTTTTAAGGAAGTGCCAGATTGCTTTCCAAAGAGGCTGGACCATTTTGCAACCCCACCAACAGTGTAGGAGGGTTCCACTTTCTCCACAGTCTTTCCAGCATTTGTTGTTTTGTGTTTTTTGGATCATGGCCAACCTTGTTGGGGTGAGATGTTATCTCATTGTCGTCTTCATTTGAATTTCTTTAATAACTAAAGATCACGAAGAGGTGAGAGTGGGCATCCTTGTCTAGTTCCTAATCTCAAGGGAAAGTCTTTCAGTCTCTCTCCATTCAGGATGACGTGGGCAATTGGCTTTGTATAAATGGCCCTTATTGTGTTGAGGAATTTGCCGTTTATGCCCATTTTGCTAAGAGTTTTTAGCATGAATGGGTGTTGGACTTTATTAAATCAGTGGACAAAATCAGTTGATTCTTGTCTTTTCTGATATTTATGTGGTACTGCTTTTCTGATAGAAAAGTGCTCTCCTGTGGGCAGGCTCTGGCTCCCAAGCTAATAATTAGGTCCACCTGCGGCCACCGTATTCAAGATGGTGTCCTCCACACAGGCAGCAGACAGAGAGGCTAAAGATGCCAAGAGGTAATTATCTTAAGCATAATCCCAGATGAATTTTCACCTCTTTGTGGTTGATTCTATTCTCAGGGAATGCAAATGAGACTCCTATTACTCAAAACCAAGCTTAATGGTAAGTCTATTTTCCACAGGTGTCTCACAATATTATTAAACTAAGTAAGTATGGTTATTACATTATTCATTCTTTGGAGGATTTATCCGCCATTGTATTCCCTCCAATAAGACAAACAAAATGGGTGGGGGGAGGCGTGGAGGTGGAGACTTCTTTCCCTATTCATTGAGGTCTCTACCTTTTAGGACACATTAATGGATCCCTGCTGACTGATATCTCCATGAGATTAACTTCTCTAATCTCAGCTTCCTCCCATCACTAAATAGGATGGAACAGAATTAAGTCAGTTGGGTTGCATGGCATTGTAGGTATCTGGAGCATTAGGCATGCATGCTCTGCAAGCGATTCTAGTACAAGCAATTTGTATAAAAGCTGAGATAATGCAGAGCCCAGAATGAGAAGGATAATATGCATTCCTCAGACAAGGATGAAGCACACTGTAAACACGGATGCCCCTGCAACCCTTTCCTATGTCAAAGTGATCAAACAACAAGATAAAAAAGAAATATCTTGGGTCAGAATGAGAAGAGGGGGCTGGAACTGGGAGAGAATCTTGAACAGAGGGAGATGCAAAGAGGTGCAATACCTTGGAATGAGATGACAAAGGGATGAGAATGAGCAGAGGAATACACAGGAAGGTAGATGAGACAACAGTGCCATAGTATTTCTGTGTCCTCCCCAATTGGACGCAGCATCTAGGTGCTTTTGGGTTAGTACATCCCCAACCCAGAATCCACAGAGGCTTATTCACCAGCCCTAAGCAGTTTGCACAGGCACAAGAAAAAAACAGTGTTTTTTCTTCCCTTTCTTTCACAATTTATCTGCAACTTCTATCAAATCTAGTTCGTCTTTTTTTTTTTTCTTTCCAATCTCTTTCATTTCCCCTTCTCTATCCTAGAAGGACATTTCTACTCTGTCCTATAGGGTCAGCATGAGTCAGAACCAACTTGATAGCAGTGGGTTTGTTTTTTGTTTTTGTATCCTAGAAGTCGGAAACCGTGGTGGCATAGTGCTTAAGTGCTATGGCTGCTAACAAAAAAGTCTGCATTTTGAATCCACCAGACACTCTTTGCAAACTCTGTGGGGCAATTCTACTCTGTTCTATAGGGTTACTATGAGTTGGAATCGACCTGACAGCAAAGAATTTGGTTTTATCCTAGAAGTCAACCCATGGTTGGGCCCTCTGGAATATTAAAAAGTTGTGGAGGACACAAAGTGACATGTCACAGGGTAACCATCTAAGGCTAGGATTACTCACCAACCTTAAGAAGCAAAGAAGCTACATAGAGATGGGATCAGAAGAGTCAAGGATCCGGAAAGAAGCAAAAAGGAGTGAGGTGCATGCCTGCTGAAATGGAATTACTCAGGATCTGCATGTGCCTGCAAATATTTCCAGTGAGATCCTTTTCCTTGGGGCCCTTGGCATAACTCATGGGGAGAATGTTACCAGGGTTCTGTTTAAGATAGGGACAGAGAAGGCACTCTTGGAGGAAACAGGGCAGAGGAGGATTCCACGGACTGGGTGTGAGGAGGATGACAGAACAGAGAATTTAAAGAATAGTCAGAGTCAGCTTGGGAGAATAAAGGGTGTAGAAGTCCCTGGGTGGCACAAATGGCTTGTGCTCTGTCTCTGATCTAAAGGTTGACAGTTCAAACCCTTTCAGAAGTGCCACAGTAGGAAGGCCTGGCAATCTGCTTTCCTGAATTTCATCATAACAAACCATACCCATTACAGTTGATTTTATTCAGTATCATAGCGTCCCCACAAGACAGAGTACAACTTCCCACATAGGGTTTCCAAGGCTATATGTAACTTTCTTTGGAAACAGACTACCACATCTTTCTTCTGTGGAGTGGCCGATGACGAAGTGCTTAACCACTGCACCACCAGGTCTCCTTTTTCATAAAGATTACAGCCAAGAAAACCCTATGGGGAAGTTCTACATGTAAGACATGGAGTCACCACAGTGGCTAGATGACCAAAAACCAACTTGTTATCGTTGAGTCGATTCTGACTCACAGCAACTCTAGAGGACAGAGTAGAAGGGCTCCACAGGGTTTCCAAGGAGCGGATGGTGGATCTGCACTGCCTTTTGGTTAGGTGGACAACGATTTATAACAAAAAGAAAAAAAAAGGAAGCCAAAAGCAAGGTAGCAACTTAAGGTGCTTAAAGGCAAGACAGAGTGAAGTACAGTGCCACGCCCACGGCAGTTAATCCACACCAGTTTCACCTGCGAAAACAACAGCCCTGAGCCACCTCAGACCGAAACCTGAAGCTGGAGAACTACAACACCCATAGCACTCCGCGCGCAGCTCCAATGACCCAGCCTATTCCGATCCCTACTATCCAATGGATTTCGCGTGCAGTAAAGGGAAGAGTGGGCTCTTCCTGCCCTAAGATTCCTTAAGTTTGGTGCTCAGGAGTTTCAGTGTGCGATGCTTCCCGACAGAGTCTAGGAAAGGTATCCGCCGTCTCTGGACTCCATTAACGGAACGTGGGTTCCTCAGGCAGATGGACCGGCCCGACCCATTTTCTGTAGAGCGCCTCCTCACCTCTTCCGGGGCGGGCCGCGGATTTGCGGCACATGCGCACTTCCCCGCGCCCGCCGGCCACGCCCTCACAAGTGGGAGGCACTGGGTAAATTCCCACGGCCGGGCTCAGGGTCTTGATTGTGTTTCCTGTCGTATGCAGGAAACGTTGAATTTTAGGTTAAAAAAAAATAACGTTAGTTTCTTTCTTTTGTTTAACTTTAGGGTGCAGCACAAACCCACTGCCGTTGAGTCAGTTCTGACTTATAGCGACCCTATGTGCAGAGAACTGCCCCAAATAGTTTTCAAGGAGCACCTGGTGGATTTGAACTGCTCACATAGCACTTAACCACTACACCACGAGGATGCAGCAATGAAGTGTTATTAAAAGAGCCATAAAGCGAAGTCAGATTTGGTCTTTATAACAAGTGATCTGTGGAGTCTTCGGCAAGACGCTTCAACGGCGGAACGTCAACCTCCCCATCTATGAAATTTGAGGGGCAGCCTGCCTCCTTATAGCTTCTGGGAGGACTGTGGAAATACTACTGTTGGTGTTCATAACCCTCCAAGCCCTTGGACAGCAGTTTCCTGGCCAACCTGCTGCCCTAGGCTCCATGCCCCAGTAAACGAAAGGCACCTAGTGGTGCCTTAGTCCAGAAGCAATTGGGAGCAGGAACTGGACATGGAACAGCATTTCTTGTGTCGGGAGGGGGTGATGCAAGGAAGGAGAGGCTTTCTCTCAAGGCCCCATCCTATCGATCAGCAATTCCTGCTGGTCCTCCACCTAAGTATCTTCCCATCTGTTCACTTTCTTCCATCTCCACTGCCATTCACAGATCACTATCATCTTTAACTTAGTTGACTGCAGCAGCCTTCTAGCTGATTTCCCTTTCTCCAGTCCATACCTCCTAGTTGAGTCTTTCTGAAATGCAAATTTGATCATTAAAACAGTTCCCTAGCTTCCCTTTGCCCTCAGAATATAGTCCAGACAAACGCTTTTATCACCTGGCCTCTTTCTACACCTGCAGCCTTCCATCTCTCTGTGTGTTCAAGTCATCTTCAAACATTACCAGTTCCTTCAAGTAGCAGTGACTCTTACCTCAAGGGCTTTTTGCATATGGGAACAATTTAATGAACCTTTTGAACTCTGTTGAAAATCCATTTGAAGTGGTTTTAACCAGTGCCTTCGGTTGTACTTGCAGTTCTCTCCTTCCCTGATAGGTCCTGTAACTTTCTGTAGCCTGAATTACTGAAGTCCAGTCTAGTATCCACTTGGCTGGCTTGGCTACTCTAGTATAAACCCACTGCCGTTGAGTCAATGCTGACTCATGGCAACGCTATCTAGTATGCCAAAGCCAAGCCAAGTGCCGTCAAGTCGGATCCGACTCACGGCGATATCTAGTATAGTCAACTTTAAATCTTCAATCCCACATCAAATTTGTACTCTTGTCCTCCCTTCCCTCAACACCAGCCAAACGTCTTTAATAAGACTTGGTTTGGGGGAAATGGTGTAGTCTGTTGTTTAATAGAAGTCTCCCTTCCCCCAATTTAAACTGCTGAATTGGATTGGAACCAGAAGGAAGAATTATGGAAACAAACGGCAAAAAGTCCTATTACCTAACTGGGCATATGTTTGCAATCTTTTGTTGATTCTCTTTGCATCTTATGTTAAGGCTGACTGGTTGCTGACACCTCTATTTGGAACGGGCCCTGATACTGCTACCTCTTGTGGACACATGGGTTAGTTTCCTGGGAATTCTCTTCACTGCACAACTGCATGATGGGAAATCTGCATCATCTCAACTGCTCCCCACAACCACTCACTCCTGCCTTTAGAGTAACTAGGCTCTCCTGGCTGCCAGTTTTCTTACTAGGAGAACCAGCAAAATGGCCAAAGCCCTGCTAATTTCCACACTGTTCTTTTGGGTCACTGGAAGCACACACATCGTCACTAAACCAAATGGCAGGAGTGAGAGTTCTTTCACTGTTGAATGTTACTCCCTGCTCGAATAATCACAGAGAACAGATCTGCAAGCTAACTTTATGAACAGATAGCCAGCCAGGCACTGAGAAGTCAGTTACTCTTTCTTGCTAGCACACAATTTTCTATGAATGATTCTCTTGGAGACCTCCTCTTGGAAGTGAGGAAAAGAGAGCATAGCACTTGATCTGTTGGCTGGCAACACACGACTTCATCAATACTTCCCACCTACCTCATTTCACTTATTTTTTTGTTTTTTTTTTTCCATCTCTACACTAAGTCTTTTACTTATATCCTGAAGAGGTAGGGAATGCAATGCTGGAAGTAGTTTGGGATAGAAGAGCTTATTTGCCACCTCTTAAGGAGTCCTTGAAGTATGTGCCCCCTAGTTGTTTTGTGGCACTCTAGAACATGAGGTGCAAACTCCTGTTTGTCCTCAGTTTAGGATCCTAACTGACAGTTCCAAAATACAGCATAACAGTTCTACCTAATATCCTACTACACAAATAGAATGCTGTCCCCATTGTACAGCACTCTTGTCGCCTTTTGTGCTTCCCATCTTTATGTAACTAGCACTTCCTCATACTTTAGATCTCAGCATAGGTGTCACCACTACTAGAAAGGACTGGTTAATGAAAACCTAAAGTAGCAGCAGTAAGGAATAGAAACGAGAGGTGTTTCAGAAGTAGAATTAACAGGCCATTGGGTAAATGTAGAGAGTTAGGAAGAAAGAGCAGTCTAGGAATGCTTGCAGTTCTTGCTTTTAAGATAGGATGTGGAAGAGAAGCTAGCTGGAGTGGGAAGACAATCAGGATGAGGAGCCAAAACGGGAGAAAAGGTGTGTGTGTGTGGTATCACTAAAGCTAAGGGAAGAAGTGAATTTCAGGAAAGAAAGATTAGTCAATTCTGAATACATTAAGATAAACCGTGACAAGTGCTCATTGTATTTGGGATACAGAAGCCATTGCTGGCCTTGGGGAAAACATTGAACCGTGGGGATAGCACGATTAAGGTGGGTTACTGGCAAATGAGAGGAAGAGATGGAGACAGCACTCTTCAGGAAACTTGGCCTTGAAGGAAAGGATTAGGACACCAGAGGATCAGTGGAATTTTTTTTTTTTTAAGTTGAGAGACTTAGCATAGTGCATTAGTTTCTGACTGCTGCTGTAAGAAACTCTCTCAAATTTAGTGGCTTAAAGCAGCACAAGTTTGTTATCATACAGTTCTGGAGATTTCAAGTCCTAAAATGAGTTGGCAAGGCTTCATTACTTTTGGAGGTACTACAGAAATCTCCATTTCCTTACCTTTTCTAATTTCTAAAGGCCTCCTACATTCCTTGTTTCACAGCCCCCTTCTTCCATCTTCAAAGCTATCAGTGTAGCATCCTTTAATCTCTCTCTTCCTCTTCTTCTCTCTTCTCTGACTCAATGCTTCTGTCATTGCATTGCCTTCAATCTAAGTCTGATCCTCCTTCCTCCCTCTTGCAAGGACCTATGTGATTACACTGGGCCCAAGCAGATAATCTCCTCATCTCAAAAGTCTTAATCACATCTGCAAAGCCTCTTTTACCACATAAAGTAACATATCCACAGGTTCTGGGGAGTAAGATGGTTACATTGTGAGGAAGTCATTACTCAGCCTACTATACACAGTAATTATGTGGCACATAAAGTGCTCAAAAATATTGTAACTATTAATAATAATATTTCTGTGCTGAAGAGCAAGAACCAACAGAAAGAAACTCATATGGGCACAGGAGAGAGAGAGAAAGGAAATCAAGAACCATAGGCCCAAAGAGATGGAACTCAGAACACAGCTGGAGAGAGGGACATTCTGTATCCTGAGCATTAAGTGAGCTCCTGTACATACACCTGGTCAAAATTACAGAATATGGCATTCAATTCTGTCTTAATAACCTAGTGTTGACATAACACCACAAAGCTAGTGGCTTTAAGAAACAGAAACTTATTGTCTCACAGTTTGGGAGGTTAAAAGTCCAAATCAGGGCGTTCCTGTAGGGGAGTACGCCTCCTTGTCCATAGCTTGGTGTCCCCTTGGTGTTCCTTGGTTTATTTGATGGCTCCTCACATGATCTCTTCGTCTTGTGTATTTTTGTCTGTTCTGCTCTTCTGGTAAGACACCACTCTGAAAGGATTAGGTTTAGGACCCACGCTACTGCAGTACGACCTTACTAACACAACAAAAGAAACCCAAGTTTCCAAATAGGGACACATTTATAGGGGCAGAGGTTAGGAGCTCAATGTCTCTTGGAAGGGTACAATTCAATCCATAACAAAAGCATATTTGTTTTCCTCTTTATTCCTTTAAATGTTCCTGCACTCATAAGAAAATACTCTTTGATGGTTAAAATGGGGGGTGGGGAGAGGGAAAGGGTTATTCATAGATTAGATAGTCATTAGGAATTAGGTGAATGGAGTGACAGCATGCAGTAGAAGGCAAGTCAGCATAACTGGACTACACCATAAGCTAAAAGGCTTTCTAAATTCAACCCAACATTTCAAAGGATAGAGCAGCAGGGATAAGGGCCTAGGGACAATGTTTTCAAGGCGCATCAAGGTCAATTGTCATAACTAGTCTTTTTCTAAGAGAGTGTTCTGCACCCCATATTGGTGAGTGGTGCCTGGGTTCTTAAAAACCAGCAAGCTGCCATATAAGGAACATAAACTGGTCCCAACCCGCCCGGAACAGATGACAACCAAGAACAGCAAAGACATGAGGAAAAAATGAGCCCAGGAAACAGAAGGACCCATATGTTTGGGAGACTACAACAGCAGGAGAAAAGAACTGCACGGTGCCCAGCCACCACCAAAGACAGCCCCGGCAGGGAACCCATGTAGAGTCCCTGACATAGCATGAGGGAAAGGGCTATGCAGACCTAGAACTCTATTAGAAGACCAGACTTGATGGTCCAACACCCTGGAGGATCCTCTGAGAACATGGCCCCTAGACTTGATGCTAGCCCAGAGCTGAAACCAGTATTGAAGACAACACTTTAGATAAAGATTGGACTGAGCTAAGGGATGCAAGTGATTCAGGTGGTGTGTGTACTTTCTGGTTTAATATATATATGAGGCTATCCTACTGGTTTCTTTACAGAGAGGACAGGAAAGGGTGGAGAAGAAGTGACAAGTGTTGACTGAGAGCATTCTGGAAGTAAAGAGTAGAAAAGAAGAGTGTGCTATCACAGGGTGAGGAGAACAGATAGAGTTGCATAGAGACAGGTGCTTGGGGTTTTATATGGCAAATTGACTTGGATTGTAAACTTTCACTTAATCACAATTAAAAAAATAATTGAGGAAAAAAAGTGTGCCTGCACTAGTGAAGCACCATGTTATCATCACTGCTTCTGCCTGACAATCCACCATATACTCTCATAGGAGAGTATATATAGCATATATATATATATGCAATTTGCCTCTGATTTCTTCTATTGCATTTCTGAGAGCTTCTGGCTCAGTCTCTATTGCAAAGTCGATACTTAATAAATGTTTTGGGATGAATAAATAAGTTCATTAATAAGTGAAAAGGCAAATGAATAACTTAAAAGATCTGGAAGCTTATTGATTTCAGGTAATCAGAATGTAGCTACCGCTCACAGTAAAGAAGCAAGAGAAGCAGTAAATTGGAAGTTGTCAAAAATGAAATGGAATGCATAAAAATAGATACCCTAGGCAATGGTGAGCTGAAACGGACTGCTATTGTCCATTATGAATCAGACAATCATATGGTCTACTGTGCCAGGAATGAAAAAGAGGAATGACATTGCATTCATCTTAAAAAAGAAGTTTTTAAGAACTGTCCTGAAGTACAACACTGTGAGTGATAGGATAATATCCATATGCCTACAAGGAAGACCAGTTAATATGACTATAATTCAAATTTATGCACCAACCACTAAGGCCAATGATGTATAAACTGAAGACTTTTACCAGTTTCTGTAGTCTCAAATTGCTCAAACATGCAGTCAAGATGCACAGATAATTACTGGAAATTGGAGTGATAATTACTGGTCTTGGATCTTACTGATGAAGATCAAACACCACAGTCTTCAGTATGGATTACATCTCAGCATAATGAAACAAAAATCCTAACTGCTGAACCAGTAAGCAACATCATGAGAGATGGAGAAAAGATTAAAGTTGTCAAGGATTTCATTTTACTTGGATCCACAATCAACACCCATGGAAGTAGCCAGCCAAGCCAAGTAAGGCAACAGAAATTGGAAATAAGGAAGAAGGGCAGGTAGTTGGAAAATACGGCCTTGGTGATAGAACAATTCTGGAGATCACATAATAGAATTTTGCAAGATCAATGACTTCATTGCAAATATCCTTCTTTCACCAACATAAATGCCAGCTACACACATGGACTTTGCTGGGTGGAATAGACAGGAAACAAGTGGACTATATCTGTAAATGAGATGATAGAAAAACTCAATGTCATCAGTCAGAACAAGGCTAAAAGGCAAATGTGGAAAAGACCATTAATTGCTCACATGCAAGTTCAAGGTGAAGCTGAAGAAAATTAGAAGAAGTCCACAAGAGCCAATGTACAACCTTGAACATACCCCACCTGAATTTAGAGACCACCTCAATAATAGATTTGAATCATTGATGTCTAACGACTGAAGACAAAATGAATTGTGAACGACATCAAGAGCACCATACACAAAGAAAGAAAGAGGTCATTAAAAAGACAGGAAAGAAAGAAAAGACCGAAATGAATGTCAGAAGAAATTCTGAAACTTGCTCTTGAATGTCGAGAAGCTAAAGCAAACAGAAGAAATAATGAAGTATAAGAGCTGAACAGGAGATTCCAAAGGGCTCCTCAGGAAGACAAAGTAAATTATTATAACGACATGTTCAAAGGCAAGGAGTTAGAAAACCAAAAGGGAAGAACACAGCCACATTTTTTCAAGCTGGGGAAAACAAACAATGCAGGAAGCATCAAAAGAAGATGGAAGGAATACACATAGTCACTGTACCAAACAAGAACTTGTTGACAGTGAATCATTTCAAGAGGTAGCATATGATCAAGGAACAACAATAAGGAAGAAGTCCAAGCTGCACTGAAGACACTGGTGACAAACACGTCTCCAGAGACTGATGGAGTACCATTTGAGATGTTTCAACAAATGGATGGAATGCTGGAAGTATTCACTCATCTATGCCAAGAAATCTGGCCAACCAACTGGAAGGGATACATACTTACACCTATTCCAAAGAAAGATGATCTAACTGAGTGTGAAAATTACCAAACAATATCATTAATATCACACACAAGTGAAATTTTACTGAAGATTATTCAAAAACAATTGCAGGACTACATTGACAGGGAATGGCCAGAAATTCAAGCTGGATTCAGAAGAGACATGGGATGGGAGTTATCATTGCTGATGTCAGATGGATCTTGGCCAAAAGCAGAGCATATCAGAAAGATCCTTACCCGTGTTTTGTTGAGTATGCAAAGGCATTCTACCAATTCCGGAATACTTAATTGTGCTTTCGAGGAAACTATACATAGATCAAGAGACATTCATTCAAGCAGAACATGAGGCTACTGCATGGTTTAAAGTCCAAAAAGGTGTGGAGCTTTTCACTGTACTTATTCAAACTGCATGCCAAGTAAACTGAGAAACTAGGCTATGTGAAGAACGGAGCAACAGGATTGGAGGAAGGCTCATCTGTGATATGCAGATGAGATAACCTGCTGCTGAAAGTGAAAAGGATTTGAAACACTTACCGATGAAGATCAGAGACCACAGTCTTCAGTATGGATTATGTCTCAACACAAGCAAAACAAAAATTTTCATTAGTGGATCAATAAGGAACATCATGATAAATGAAAAAAGATTGAAGTTGTCAAGGATTTCATTTTACTTGGATTCACAATCAACACCCGTGGAAGCAGCAGTCAACAGATCAAATGATGCATTGCATTGAGCAATTTGGTGCAAAAGACCTCTTTAAAGTTTTGAAAAGCAAAGATGTCATTTTGAAGACTAAAGTGGAACTGCCCCAAGCCATGGTGTTTTCAGTCACCTCATATGCTGACAAAAGCTGGACAAAGAATAAAGAAGATTTAATAAGAATTGATGTGCTTGAATTATGGTGCTAGCAAAGTAAACTGAATATACTATGAACTATCAGAAGAACAAACAAATCTGTCTTGGGTGAAGAACAGCCAAAGTGCTCCTTTGAAACAAGGATGGTAAGACTTCATCTCACGTACCTTGGACACGTTATCAGGATGGATCAGTCCCTGGGAAAAAACATCATGCCTGGAAAAGTAGAGGGTCTTCGTAAAAAACAAAGACCTCAGTGAGATAGACTGACACAGTGCCTGCAACAATGGGCTCAAGCATGAAAAAGATTGTGAGGATGGCCCACTACCAGACAGTGTTTCATTCTGTTGTACATAGAGTCACTGTGAATCAGAATTGACTCTATGACACCGAATAACAACAATATTACTGTCTCTGGTGTCCTGGTGGCTCTGTACTTAAGAGTTCAGCTGCTGACCAAAAGTCTAGCAATTCAAATCTACCAGCAGCAACCTGGAAACCCCGTGGGATAGTTCTACTCTGCCCTGTACGGTCACTATGGGTTTGAATCTACTCAGTGGTGGTGGTTTTGATGTTATTGTTATCTTGAGGGATTATTATTATTGTCTCTCAGGGTTGTTATTATAAATAAAATATGTCAAAGCATGTTATAAAAAATTTTGAATAAAAATTGATTCCAACTCATAGAAACCCTCTAGGTCAGAGTAGAACTGCTCCATAGTTTCCAAGGAGTGCCTGGTGGATTTGAAGCACCAGACTTTTAATTAGCAGCTGTAGCACTTAACCACTATGCAACCAGTGTTTCCTCAAAGCACGCAGAACAGGGTTACACACAACACAGGCTCTGTAAACTTCAGTTTCTTCTCTTCCGTATAGAGCCTTAAACTAAATGCTGTCCATAAATACGGCACAGGGGACACTGGAAGCTAGGAGGCTCTTGAAACTGTTAGCATCATTTAGATGAGAAGACTCAAGGGCTGACCTTGAGTTATCCCAGTGCCTTGGATTTAAGTGGTGAATACATTTTACCGTCTGCTGCCCTTTAGCCAGTTCTGACCCATGCCAACCCCACATGTGCAGAGTAGAACCGCTTCATACAGTCTTCAAAGGCTGATTTTTCAAGAGCAGATCACTTCTGGGATAGACTCAAATTGCCCATTTTTCAGTTAGCACCAGGAGGATGTTAACTGTTTATATCACTCAGGGACTCCATTCAACACACAGCATCTCCCTTCCCCCCGCCCCCAATACATAACACATCTCTTTTTTCCACCTGAGTTCTGAACCAGTGGACACAGAGAAGTGAGACAGATGGCCAAACTCACCTATGTAACTGATAAAGCTCTCATTGAAAGGTATGGATTAGGTGTGCGGCCACAATGGGCTTCCTAACAGAGAATTCAGAATTAGACTGGTTCTCCCATGCTGTCGTCATCAGTGGAAAGTCACATGCCTCTCACTCATGAGGGTGTACCCCCGTACAGTGTACAGAAAGAAGCAAATCCTAGTGGGGGCACTCTGCACCCTGTGGGGGAGGGAGGATGAATGCCTGAGTGAAGTGACATCAGGAGGGCTAGCTGAATGGAGTTCTCACAAGAAAGAAAAAAAAAATCACAATATAAAGCATTCCCTTAACACCATATTTTTTTCTATTCTGTTTTATTTCTATTTCATTTCTTGTATTCTATTTCTGTTCCTTGTTGGAACACCACCATCCGGTCATCCAGAGCTTCTGGCCAGTGGTAAACTTTTTCTTGATGGTGTGATATGAGTCAGTGGAGTTTCCCCTGGCAATACTGTAACTCAAACTGTGTTGCCCTGCAGAGAGGTGTAGTGTCTGGGCTGTGCCTCCCCGTAAATATGTGAAAGACAATTGCACTCTGAGATCTCCAACAGCTGATTCAGAGAATGATGAATCTACTTGACTGTTTCCTAGAGATCAACAATGCAAGCTGGTAGGATGCCGGAAACTACAGGTCCAGCTCTCCACGAAAGCCTCCTCAATACCAGGTACATGGCTAGAAACTCATTTAAAGTAAATTAGGAGTAACCAGTCAACTCACAGCCTTGTTTCAAGTATCAACTAGAGACTGGGAGGAATGAAGACAAGGGCTTGGGCAACCCAGTTTGGCTGAGAAGATTAATACACCTGAAACTAGGAACCATAAAAGACACAAGAGAGACTGCTCTTGAGTGTGGGGTTTATTTGTAGGGGGAAAGAGATATTCTAAAGTTAGATGTGGTGATGGTTGATCTGTGAATATAGTTTAAATTGTATTGAAAAGTATAGCTTAAAGGGGTGAACTGTATGGCATGTGAATTGTATGTCCATACGCCAAATGAAACGCATTGCCTTTGAGTAAATTTTCACTCATAGGGATACTATAGGGCAGAATAGAACTACCCTCATCGAGTTTTCAAGGCTGCAGTTTTTACAGAAGCAAACTACTACATCTTTCTCCTGCAGAGTGGCTGGTGGATTTGAACCATCAACCTTTCAGTTAGTAGCCAAGCACTTAACCACGGTGCCACCAGGGCTCTGTATGTGTCTGTAAAGATGTTTTTTAAAAAAGAAGACACAGCAGGTTTTAGCCGACTAGAAGAGAGACCAGACTCCCTAATGTTTTTTCACTGTGCCGATAATGTGTGACCTTGGTCACTCTGCTTCTTCACACTTCAGTTTCCTCATCTGTTAGGTAAACAGGTTGGGCCACTGATCTTTAAGCTTCCTGTATTAGTTTACCCTGGCTGTCATAACAAATTACTACAAATTTGGTGACTTAAATAACAGAAATTTGTTATCTTACACTTCTGGAGTCCAAAAATCCAAAAGCTAAGTGTTGGCAAGACCACATTTCCTCTAGGGGCTTTAGAGATGGAGCTGTCCCTTGCCTCTCCTAGCCTCTGGTGGCTGCAGACATTCCCTGGCTTATAGCCACATATCTCTGTGTTCCATTTTCATATCACCTTCTCCTCTGTGTAACTGTTTCTCTCAAAACTCCCTCTGCTTCTCTCTTGTTAGGATACATATGATTACAATAGATACCTCTCAGATAATCCAGGATAAACGCCTCCTCTCTGGATTTTTAACTTAATCACATGTTTTGCCATCTAATGTAACATTCACAAGTTCCAGGAATTTGACATGGATATCTTTTGAAAGGAGGGGTTCATTTACAGATCTTTGAAAGTTTATAAAGTTGGGAGAAAGAATTAACCTGAGAAAAATTGAACAGCTTTGTATGTTCTGCATAACCTCTCTTTATTTCCCTTCCCTTCCATCCTAGTTCTTATTTAAAATAGCTAACGTTGGTATGGAGGCCTGGTAGTGAAGTGCTTAAGAGTTCAAGCTGTTTGCCAAAAGGTCAGCTGTTTGAATCCACCAGGCATTTCTCGGAAACCCCCGTAGGGTCACTACGAGTCAGAATTGACTTGACAGCAATGAGCATAGATATGGGTAACGTTAGTATAGAATTTTATGGTTTGAAAAGTTATTATACAGGTTGTCCCAGACTTATGAGGTATCTGAGTTATGAGAAACCACAGTTAGGACCATCTGGGATTTTTTCCCTCTGTATACCTTACTGGTAGTAATATGTGCTACTTACAGTGTTGCAATGTACAATTTTCCAATGCTGTCATTCTCAGACGGTCACTTACAAACAGTTGTTGGACCTACATCAGTACCAATTTACAACAGAGTCATCAGAATGGAACCCCACCGTAATTTAGGGACCACCTGTACGTTTCTCAGCCCATTCAGTTTCATCTTTGATAAGTAAATGCAGGTTCAGAGACATTAAGTGACTTAACCAAGGTCACACAGCAGACAAGTGTTAGTGTCTGGATGCCAACCTGGATACTTTCATTCCAAATCCTGGCCTCCCCTTTGTCATCTCCTGCCTTAGATTTCATATAGCATCAAATCGTATTAACAGAGTTTCCAGACCATGTGGAATAGATATGTTTCCCTTTATTTGTTCTGTTAAATATGGCTAAAACTGATTACCGTATATAAAGCAAACGTAAGGAGACTCTGAAAGGTAGAAGGGAGAAGGCTGACTGACTAGTGACTTCGGAACCCGAGGATCAACATTGCAGTAAGCTCCTCGGGATTCCTTTTCACTTCACATATCCCACAGATCTGTAAATGAACCCCTCCTTTCAAAAGATATCCATGTCAAATTCCTGGAACTTGTGAATGTTACGTTAGATGGCAAAACATGTGATTAAGTTAAAAATCCAGAGAGGAGGAGTTTATCCTGGATTATCTGAGAGGTATCTATTGTAATCATATGTATCCTAACAAGAGAGAAGCAGAGGGAGTTTTGAGAGAAACAGTTACACAGAGGAGAAGGTGATATGAAAATGGAACACAGAGATATGTGGCTATAAGCCAGGGAATGTCTGCAGCCACCAGAGGCTGGGAGAGGCAAGGGACAGCTCCATCTCTAAAGCCCCTAGAGGAAATGTGGTCTTGCCAACACTTAGCTTTTGGATTTTTACCTCTTGCATCTCAATTATACCTTTCTGTGAGAAGCAACTAGAAAATACCAGCAACTCACAAGAAAAACCTACTCTTTCTAGTCAAAGGACTGAGAAAAGAGTTGTCTGACAAGACAGGAAGCTTAGATAACAGCTATTCTACTTCAGCCAAACACCATGAAACAAACTGTGTCCCCTACCTGTCAGCAGAGGCCGAGTGGAGAGCCTAAACTTCCATTCTTGTCTACGTAGAATATGGTACCCCACCTCAACTCCTACCTTTTTGCCAGGATGGCATCAGAGCAGTCTAAGGGGAGTGAATACTCTACCCCTGCCCAGAGGCAGTGGTGCCCATCCCCATACAGCATCAGTGAAGACCACATGGGGATCCTGAACTTCTAACTATATCTTCTAGTAACAAGGCACCCCTCCGCATCCCTGCCAGACTGGTGCCAGAGGAGGCCCGGTGGGAAGTCAGAACTTTCACCATCACCCAGCAATAACAAGGCTTTTGACACTGTAGTGTTAGCAGTGGCCATGTAGAGAGTGGAAGCCTAATAGACAGCCTGAAAGCCCACATCTACAGGGACATCCTTGCCCCTTCAGAATGCCAGTGGAGACTGAATGTGGACCAGCACTTTTATCTTCTCTTAGTGTTCGTAAGGTGACACCCACTCCTTCCCGTATCAGTAGGGTATCAGAGGAAGCCTGCAAAAATGTAAGATTTAAACAAAATCCAGAGTGTCATACCATAATACCCAAAATGTTCAGTGTGAAATAAAAAAGCATGCATTATACCAACTGCCAGGAAAGTTTAGACTTGAGTGAGGGAAGGCAGTCGATAGTTGCCAACACCACCAAGATGACAGATATTGGAATTATTTGACACAGATTTTTAAGGACTTACAAAAATCTTTCAACAAGCAAGAATAGACCTGAAACAACAACAAAAAAAAAAAAAATAGAAAATCTAAGCAAGCCAGCCAAGTCTAAGCAAAGAAATGGAAAATATAAAAAAGGACCAAATGGAAGTTTTAAAACAAATAACCAGTATAAAAAAAACTTAGCAGATGCACTCAATAGCAGAATGGAGAGGAGGGATGAAAGAAATAGTAAACTGGAAGATTAAAAAGATTCAGAGTTTGATCCAAACTTAAAGACGGAACAGTATGAATGACCCAAATTGAGTAACAGAACAAATAGACTGAAAAAATGAATAGGACCTTAGGGACATCTGGGGCTGTAACAAAAGAACTAATATCTATGTCTTCAGAGTCTCAGAAGGAAACAAGAAAGCCTATGAGACTGAAAATTTCCCAAAGTTGTTAAAAGACATAAATCTACAGATTAAGAAGTCGCACAAATCCACAGGATAAACCTAAAGAAATCCATGCCAAGATGTATCACAATCAAATTTTAGAAAACAAAAGATGAAGAAAAAACTTGAAAACAGCCAGAGAGAAACGATGAATACCTTACCTGTAAGGGGAAAATATCTGAATGACTTGTTTCATCAGAAAACATGAAGGCTAGTAGAAAGTCACGTAATAGTTTCCAAGTGCTGAAAGAACCGTCAGCTTCAGATTCATACTATGTGAAAACATTTTTAATGAAAATATCCCCAAGTGAAGAAAAACTAAGATAATTTGTCACAACCAAACCTACCCTAGATGAATGTCTGAAGAAAATTCTTAGAACCCAAAGGAAATAATTCTTGGAACATCAGGAAAGATTTAAATAATAATAATAGAAAGAGAAAAAATAGGAATAAATAAAATACCCTTGTCTTCTCTTGAAATTTCTAAATTGTGTTTCTTGGTTGAAGTAAAACATAATGTTGTCTGATGTGTATTTCAATGTATGTAGAGGAAATATTTAAGAAAATTATAAATGGGAAATTGTAAAGGGGCTTAAAGGGAAGCATGGTTTATACACTTCATGGGTAAAATGTCAACACCAGTAGACCTTTGTGGTGATGGAATAGTTCTGTGTCTTACTGTAATAGTGGTACAAGAATCTACATATGTAATAACATGGTGTGGAACCATATGCACACATTTTACCAATGTCAGTTTACTGGTTTGGTTTCTTATTATAATTATGCAAGATGCAACTATTTGGGGAAACTGGCTAGAGAGTGTGATCTATCTTTGCAAAATAAAGCATACTTTGAAAAGAGAATGGAAGGGCCATCTTCACTCGCAGTTAGGAAACTTACTTTTCTGTCTACAGGCCATACATGATGACTGGTGGTGCGCAGAGGACAGAGGTTTCTGGACTAGAATCTTCACCTCAGATACTAGCTTCATCCTCCAGTGACATCACAAAGCCTCAGAAGTTCCATCCACTGCCCAGAAAATTTGCCCATTGAACTATGATCCCAATTGAAACTTGCTGAGCAACCTCCTCTGCCTGTTCAGTTACATCCAAAGGGAAATGACCCCAAATGAGGAACAGGAGCAGTAGACTGGCCACAGTTCCACACCCACTCTTAGGATATAGCAAAACAAGCACGATTCTCTTGGTGCTATATTGTAGGTAGTCTGCTCACACCAAATATCTCAATCTTGTGGTGAAACCTATGTTCTTCCCACAATTTCGAGCCTTGTTGAGGGATGGAGACACACTCCCCACTGCTGTAGCCTATCCTATATACCTACTGAAAGTCATCTTCTTCTTCGCCCTGATGGCTGTGGTCTCTCTGTTCATCTTGGCTTGGCAAGTAACCAAAGGCAAAAGACATGATAACAGGGAGCCAGGCCCAAGAAAGGAGGCAGTGCTGCTGGCGTGAAGATCTGCGTCTCTTGGAGATTCCATTGAGGTAAGTAGCTGGAGGGCCAAGAGGTAGCACCATCTTGGTAGTGTTTTAGAACTAGAACCTGCAGAGGAAGAGCTGTTCCAGACAGTTTCCCCAACAGCCATATACAGATCCTATCCTTCCTTCTCCTCTGCCACCACTTCCATTGTAATTCACATACCTCCTGTTGTTCTTAGGTTCATCCAGGCTTCTGAATTTGAATGCCATCCCTCAGTGGACCTTCAAAACTGAAAGTATAAATGGCTCTTGATTTCTGTGTTAATAGAGGAAAGGATCAAATACATGACAAAGTAAAAGTGAATTACAAAGCCCAAATTCTATTTTTTGACTTGGGACATGTTGACAACAGAGAATTTGAATTCTTGGGCCTGTGCTCAGATCATTTCAAACCAAATAATGAAGATATACTGGAAGCTCGGTTCCAGAAGTTTCCTGAAACGGAACCATGCACCCTCTCCTAAATTCTAGGTAAAATGCTTCCTCCTCATCACCAAATACTGGAAATAAAGAACATTTCCTTTCAAAGTGACTTGAATCTCCAGCGCTTTTCTCTTCTCTTCTTCCTCATGCTTAACTCCAACTTTCTAGGTGGCAAAATTTTAAAATATACTATAAATAATAATTTTTCTGTCTTTCTAAAATCTTTTCTGAATTTGGAAAAAAATTAATTCCTTTTCCAAATGACATAGAAGCTAAACGGAAAGAAGTATTTTTGTTTCAGTTTTAGTCATAGGATACTACATGCAATTAGGGAGATTTGACTATTTGCCTGGAAGGAATGAGTCTTTTTCTAGCAGGGGAACCTCTCTGCCTAACCCATTGTTAACTCCTCCTCCTATAAGCATCATAGCAAGTATCCTGCTGCCTCCACTTCCCACACTTGTGCGTGACTCTGGAAGTCTCAAACCAACAGCCCCTCCTTCAAAGGACTTTCCCAGTGCTTCAGAGTCACAGGACCCTGTTTAGCCTGCTCCAAGTCCCCTCTAGTATTTCCATAAGGTACTGTGCCCCTCAAACCCCTGGGTCAGGTTACTCTTTCACTTCTAATTTTACTCATGGAAAGAAAGAAGCTTGATAGCTTGGTATTGAGGAGAGGCTAGCAGAGCTTTCAGACCTAAAGGGAAGATTGAGGGCATCCTTGATCAGAACTCTAACCTGCCTCCTTGAGTGCGTGTTATATTGGTGGTGGTGATGGCTGGTGATTTTTGCTGTTGATCGGCTTCAGCAGACACAGACCTCAGGAGGTCCACTGATGGGATTTGTTACCAGTTAAATGGTGCCAGTAACAGTTACCTTCAAGCAGATTATACCTATGTGCATGGCAGTCCCCTGTATGCAGGGTAGAAACTGCTCCATGGCATTTTCAAGTTGTGATCTCTCAGAAGCAGATTATCAGGCCATTCTTCAGAGAGACCTCCGGGTAGGTTTAAACCAGTAACCTTTCACATAGTAGTTGAGCACTAAACCATTTGAACCACCTGTTATCCAGTGCCTTCGAGTTAATTCCAATTCATAGTGACCCTATGGGACAGAATAGAGGCTGTCCCATAAGGTTTCCAAGGAGGGGCTAGTGGATTTTGAACTGTTAGCTTTTTGGTTAGCAGCCACAGCACTTAACCATTGTGTAACCAGGCTCCTTTTTAGCACCACCAGCTCCCAAATATGTGTGGAATCCTAACTCTTAGTATGTGCATGTGATTCTGTTTGGAAGCAAGGTTCCCATTGTTATATTAATGAGGCCGTACCCTAGTAGGGAACCCTGGTTGTATAGTGGTTAAGTGCTATGACTGTGAACCAAATGCTGGCAGTTCAAATTTGCCAGGTGCTCCTTGGAAACTCTATGGAGTAGTTCTACTGTGGCCTATAGGGTCACTGTGAGTTGCAATCAACTCGATGGCAGTGGGCTTTATACCCAGGTAAAGTGAATCCTGAACAAATCACTTCTGAGTTATAGAAAGAGCAGATTACACACAGGCAAGCATACACAGGGAAAGACAGGTGCCAACAGAGGATCACCAAGAAACCAAGGAATGCTCAGAGCTACCAGGATGAAGAAATCCACACGGCCAACACCCTGACTTAAACTTTTAGTCTCTTGAACTTCGAGAAAATAAATTTTTGTTTGTCAAAGCCACCTGCTTGTTTGTTTCTTTTTTTCCTTTTCTTTTTTCCTGCAATGGTGAAAATATATACATCAAAACATCTGCCAACATAGCTGTCACATTTACAACCCAATAACATTGTGTTTTTTTCCGTCCATTATCACCATCTCGTTCCAAAATATTCCACCACCATTAACATAAACTCAGTGCTTCCCAAACAAAAACTCCCCCTTCCTACTCATCCCTGGTAAACTTGAATAACTTCTGGTTTCTAGACATTTGCTTATTACACATAAGTGAGATCATACCCCCTTTCTCCTTTTGTGGCTGACTCATTTCACTCAGTACAATGTTTTCTAGATTCATCCACATTATGGCATGCATCAGAACTTCGTTAATCTTTATGGCTGTCTAATACTTCATTATATGTACATAACATGTTTTACTTAACCACTCATCTGTTGATGGACAATGAGGTTGTTTCAACCTTTTGGCTGTTACCAAAAATGTTGCAGTGAACAGGTTTCTGTTTAGACTCCTACCTTCATTTCTTCTGGGTATATAGCTAGGACTGGCTGGCTGGTATAGCTGGGTCATATGGCAATTCTATACTGAACTTTTTGAGGAATCGCACAAGCCAAAGGTAGCTAACTCCTTTCTCTAGTGACTCTACCATTCCATATACTCACCAGCAGTGGATGAGGGTTCCAGTTTCTCTACGACTTTAGCAACACTTACTGTTTTTCTTTACTTTCTTTCCTTTTTTTGGTTTTTGTTTTCTTTTTAAATCATTGCCATTCTAATGGCAGTGATATCTCATTGTGAAATGCCTCCTGGCCAAGGAAGTGGCATCCCCCTCACCTCTGCAGCTTGGACCCTCCCCTCCTCAGAGATCACTAACATTCCTGAAAAGCTAGGTAGCTGCTTCTCAATCAACATGTCTGCTGAGAAAACAAAAATCAAGACAGAAGTACTGGAATTGGGGCCTGGATCTAGGGATGGAATGGGAATGGTGTCATGGGATGCATGTAAGTGGTTTCCACACACCTCTTGGTCAAAGAGGAGTTACACAGAAGGCCTCTGGAAGGGTGATAACCTAGCACTCCCAACACTTCAGATTTCTCTCCTGTCCTGCAAATACCACTATTCACCTAACGAAGATTTTTTGAGCTATTACTACATAACAGGCCAAGTCTTGGTACTAGGGACACCAGAGAAAGCAGCCCTGTCTTCTCTCTTCTAGATCCTATACAGTACAATCAGATAGATGTCAATGAAATGATCATAGAGTTGAGCGTTTACTTATAAATCAAGAAAAGTATACTGAAAAAAGAACTGTACATTTATGAGAAGAACCTGACTTGGGCTGGAGAGGGCTTCCTTGGGAAGGTAATGCTGGGCTGAGAACTGAGGAAGGAGAAGGTAAACAGGCAATGGGAGGGGAGAGAATGGGTATGGCATCCTAGGTAGAGCAGCTTGGGCAGAGGCCCTGTCGTGGGAGAAACTTGTCTTGCTGGGATAGAAAGCTGGTCAGTGGATCTGGAGCACAGGAAGTGAGCATGAGTGTGGGGCCGCAAAGTGAGGTCGGGTAGTAGATGGGCCTGGGTCTCGCAAAACCCTGGTGGGCAGTTACAGTGCTCAGAAATAGCCTGTGGAGTAGGGACAGCACTCCTTCCGGTTCATACATTCCTTGATTTAATGACTCTTGTCTGTAATACATGACTATGTTTATGTGTTGTAGAACTCCTAGGCTGGGTTGAAGGCGCCCTGGCAGCGTAGTGGTTAGGGCTAGTGGGTTGGAATTGAAGGCAGGGGTTTTGTTGTGGTTTTTGGTTGTTGTTTTCTTTTTAGGCCAGGTTGTTCCATAGTTCTCGAGGACTATAGGCCACCCTCCTCTATTGAAACTCAGAGAAGTTTTTTTTTTCCTGTTTTCCACGTCTCTTCCTTATTCCCCAATCTCCTCCTTCACCCGGCATTCTTAGTTTCACCCTCTTTCGGGACTTAACGTCCAATCAGCCAGGCTGCAATATATGAGTATTCCCACCAGGTGGCAGCAAAGGATCAATAAGTCAGGTCCTTGACGAAGCCTTGCAGGCAGGAGGACTTTCTCCCTTACACTCTGACTGAGGAGAAGGACACTTGAGTCCTCTAACTCCATGAAGGACTATAATTATGTCATCCACAAGAAAGTGAATCTCTCATCCAGAAGCTCTCTTGGGCTGGAAACATCAAAGTTTTTATAGTACATCGAGCATCAATTATATTCTGACTCTTAACATGACTACCCTTGAAAAAGTCATTATCTCCCCTACAGATGGGAAACTGAAGCTCAAAGCCTTAAACCAAGAGGTTGTGTGTTTGCCCAAAGTCTCATAGCATATTCCAGATGATCAACCCTACCTCTGAGGGCCTTCTCCATTTGTCATGGAATAAGGTACCCCCTGCTTCTGGCCCCATTAGAAATCATCTTGCTCTAAAATGCCAGTCTGCATGATTCTATGTTGTTCTCCTCTATGGGACCTGAACGGTGACTACAGTGCCCTACCCCTCTCCCTTCTGTCTCCTCTTATAGCTTATTCTTGGTACCTTCAGGGAAAACTGCTCTACGCTCCAGATCCTGCACCTGGAGGGATAAAAAGCCAGTAACTACCGGCCACCAAGTCACATCTGGGAGATAGCAGGGACCTGAGGGAGAAAACAGTGAAAAGAAGTAAGACATGCTCCATCCTTCAGGGAGCTTCCAGTCCAGATGTGGCTACGAGCCTCCCTTTGGGCCAACAGCCATCCCAAGGATGGGGTACTAACGGACTGCTCTAGGCATCGGCAGCCGGAGGGGGGCCTGTGGGATAGAACAACCAGGGAAGGTTTACTGAAGCAGGTGAAATGTTGGACAGCCTGCACTTAGAAGTGGAAGGGAGCCCACGAGGCATAAGAAGGGCCAGTGATCCCACATGACCCAAGTGAGGAAGCAATGGGAGATCAGGGTTAGAGGACCAGACAGGGGGAAAGGGCTGCACCTGCCAGACAAGGATGTTCAGTTTCAGCCAACAGAGAGCCAGCAAAGATTTCTGAGAAGGACACTGATAACTGAAATCGACGTTCATGGCTAAAACCCCATAGCCATAGTATGTAGTACGAATCAGAGCAGAAAGAGACTGAGGCAAGAACACCAGTTAAAATGCTAGTTTAATGACAAAGTTCCTGGGGTTTTCCTATCTTTGCGATGTTGCCCATTCTGTTCCTTTCACCTCAAATGCCCTTTTTTTCCGGTCCATAGTCTCCTGAAGGAGACAGGGATCTACCTTAAGAACTTTGTCTAAAAACGGGTAGGAGAAATGGGGACCTCCACCCACTCCCTTTCTTCCAGCCCTGAGGGCTGACTGGCCTCTTAGGGGCTTTTAGTGATGTCACCAGCAGGGGTGGGGTGAGACACCTACTTCTGTGGAAAGGTCTAGGACTCGAAAGAGCTGTCTTTCTGTGAGAATGTGCAGACAGGAAGAGACACCCCTGGCCTTTCTCCATTTCTCTAGATCTTCTCTCTGGCTGTTCCAGGCCACCAAAGCTCAAAAGCAGCCTAGCAATCTAGGATAAGAATTTCCAAGTAGGCAGCACCTGAGAATCAGAGCTGCCCAGAGCTGCCACCGTCCAGACAGAATCATGAAATGTTGGAGCTGGATGGGCTTCAGGCCATGCAGAAAGCCACCCTTACCATACAGGAGCAACTCCTGAGGTCCAGAGAGGGTAAGAGAGGGAGGCAGTGTGCAGGCGAGGCTTGGAGCATGGTGTCAGAGATGTTTAGAGCACCAGCTCCATGAAATATTACCTGAGCATCTAGACAAGTTATTTAAATTAGCAGTTCCCAAACTGTGGTTCTGGGCTCCCTATAACCCTGCCCCCAGGATGGTTCCAGGGGGCCTACAAGGTTGACACTATTTCCGTAAAAATACGAAGATGTTGTTTTTCTTTTCCACTTTCATTCTATGAAAAATGTGCAGTGGAGTTGTTGAAAGGCTACATGAGGAGTCTTCTAGAAAGAAAGGCACGAGAGATGCAGAAATGTAAACAATGCCATACTCCCCTCAGAGTGAACTATTTATTTTAGCATATATTAAATTTTATCATTGTTGTTTTATATGGATTAGTGAAGATGTTTTAAACTTTCGAGTTGATTTATAATATGATAAATACTGATAAATGTAACCTACATAAACAAAGGCTCCTTGTGATCTCTAATTTTGTAGGAGTATAGAAAAAAAAAAAGCCCAATCCACTGCTGTTAAGTTGATTCCAACTCATAGTGACCCCGTCGGACAAGGTAGAACTGCCCCCATAGAGTTTCCAAGGAGCGGCTGGTGGATTCGAACCGCGGAACTGCCAACCAACCACTTGGTTAGCAGCCAGCTCTTAACCCACTGCATAGCCGCGGCATCACCGGAAGTGTAAAAGTACTGAAACTCAAATCTTTTAAGAACCACCCTAAGCCTCCGTTGCCTGCTTTGTAACATGGGCATAATACTGATCTTACGGGATAGCCTGAAGCTTTAAAAAGTCTACCAGGTAAAATGCTTGCTCAGAGTCTCATAGTGAGAGCTGCTCTCGGCTTTCTCACTGCCTCTGAATTCCCCAATCTGTTTCTGGGATAGATATTGAAGGGTTTTGATGTGGAGATGCTTTGCTGCTGGAAGCCAATGTCCGAAGACATTTAAATCCCATCTGTGCCTGGTGCGGATCCCTGCCTCAAGATTCACGAACATGAGTGGCCTGTTGATAACCGCAGAGATCACACCAATGTCACTGCACCTGCAGTTCGCCACACTGACCACCTGAGGGCAGCCTCACCCCACAAGTAGAGCAGGAGAGTTGGCTCAGGTCAGGAAAAGTCTCAGCGAAAGTCTCCCTGAAGTTTCAACTTAAGGAGCTGTATTTTGTAAGGGCAGCCAACCCCGCTGATGAGAATAATAAACTTAGGGAAAAGGAAGCATGACTGAGAAGTTCAGTCTTCCTTTTAAGTAAGAAAGATAACAATATTATTTTGACCCTCAGGCCTTTTTTATAACTGCTGCCCCTACCCACCCCAACCCCCCAGTCTGGCTTAACTCTTTTTCAAGGGAGTACTAGGAGGAGTCTTAAGACGGACACCCGGATCTACTTGGCCTCTAACTCCCGGTGTAGCGAAGCCTTGGTTTCCTTATCCATAAAAGGGAAACAAAATTATCTCCGAGGGTTGTTGTAAGGATCTGGGGAAAAACAACAACAACAGAAAACATTGCTGTCGAATCTATTCCTACTCATAGTGACCCTATAGGACAGAGTAGAGCTGTCCCATAGAGTTTCCAAGTAGCACTTGGTGGATTCAAACTGGCAACCTTTTGATTCACAGCTGTAGTTCTTAACCTCTATGCCACCAGGGTTTCCTTGAGGGTCTAAGAATCTCTGTGAAGCAACCAGTGTGATAAAACCCACTGCTGTGGGGGCGATTCTGATTCACTGTGACCCTACAGGACAGAGCAGAACTGCTCCATAGTTTCTAAGGGGCACCTGGTGGTATCAAACCTTTTGGTTAGCAGTTGTAACACTTAACCACTCTGCCACCAGGGTTTTCCTCTAATAACTCTTGCTGTTAATATTTTAAGCAGAAAAGTAATTCCTTTATATATATATATATATATATATTGTGCTAATCCTTTTTAACACATGCACAAAACGCACACATGCTGGCTCAGGTCAGGTAGGAGCAGAGACTGAACAAGATCAAAGTCCTTGGAGTTTTGTGGATCTCCTTGATTTAACGAACACTCAGTCCAAGATGGCACCAGAGAACAATTGCAGAAATGAGACCTGGGAAAAACAGTACTTTTCTGTTAAAAATAATTAACACCTACAGAGCACTTTGTAAACCCTGGTTGCATAGCTGTTAAGTGCTACACCTGCTAACCAAAAGGTCAGCTGTTCAAATCCTCCAGGACCTCCTTGGAAACTTGATGGGGCAATTCTAGTGTTCCGTAGGGCTGCTATGAGTTGGCATCGACTCGATGGCACTGTTTCTTTTTTTTTTTTTTTGAATAGAGCACTTCAGTATTTACAAACAAACTTCAACTACTTTATTCCCTAACTTCTGAGGACACTGAGAGGAAGTTATGATTAGTCTCCTTCCATAGCCGAGAAATAGGCTCAAAGAAGTGATACAATTTCCTTTGCAAAGCAAATAAATGGTACAGCCAGAATATCCGAGTCTGGGGTGCCCGCGCATTCTCTCCACTGTGCAATTGCAGAAGGCAGGGGAGGTAGAATTCCTACACAGCCTGGACTCCCAGTGAGGTATGTTACAAACTAATCAATGCTCAAATAACTTTAAAATCTATAAAGTTTATTCAAGCAGTATTCTGTATGCATACAGGGAGATCACTTTGTGTTTGTTTTTTTTTAAAAAAAAAAAACCAAATGGCTTAGGGCAGGCTAGTTACAATGCCAGTTTTAAAGAGAAAAGAAGGAAACAGAGTAGAAAATTAATGATTGGCTAATCTCAGCATGGCTGATTGAAATCAGTCCTTCCTGAATCAGCCGACAAGCAGTTGCTACAGACGGAGCTCCCCATCAGCTGAAAATTGCTTTAAGTCAAATTCTTTGAACAACATAAACTTAAAAGGGCTTCAAGGCTATATCACACTTGTCCTATCCAAGAGTGGAGTTTGTGATTTTGTGATAACCAGCTCGACACTGGAAATGCTGGTTGCGCAGTGCTTAAGGGGCTACAGCTGCTAACCAAAAGATAAGCAATTCAAACCTACCAGGCACTCCTTGGGACAGTCCTGTAGAGTCACTGTGAGTCAGAATTGACTCAGCAACAATGGGTTTGAGTTTTTTGTTTTGTTTTGGCTTCTGCATTATTTCTTTTTATCTGTTCTTGTATGCATTTCATGTTGGTCAGTGGTGTTTAAGGATGTTCCTATACACTCAAAGAGATCTGTCAGTTTGGGCCTTGGTTTCTGTCTTTTAACAAGTTTGTGGATATCTCCAATGGCCCAACTTGTCCTGCCTGCTTGCTCGGAGCCAGGAGGGCCTATAGTCCTCACTTCACAGCTAGTAAGGACCACCAGGGCATTTTATTAGCGCAGTGTACGATAAACTAGCCTTTCCCTTTGTCTCGAAGGGTCTCCTGCCACTGCCCTGAGCTGAGAGACTTTCTCTAGCCCAAACTCTCCCAAGCACAGCTACCTCTGAGCCAGTGTGACACTGGCAGGGAGGGGAGGGGATTTGGGGGCTATTTTAGTCATCTAGTGCTGCCACAGCAGAAACACCACAAGTGGATGGCTGTAACAAAGAGAAATTTATTTTGCCACAGTTCAGTAGGCTACAAACCTAAATTTAGGGCATCAGCTCCAGGGGAAGTCTTTCTCTGTTAGCCCTCAAGGAAGGTCCTTGTAGTCCATCTTCCTCTGGACTGGGAGCTTCTGAGGTGCAAGGACCCTGGGTCCTTTTCAAAGGACACGCACTGCTCCCCATTGTGCTCCAGCGCAGCTGCTTGGTGGTACGAGTCCACAACTGTCTGCTTGCTTCCCTTTCCTTTCTATCCCAAGAGATTGCCTCAAGGCACAACGCAATCTTACACATTGCATCCACCTCACCAACACAACGGCCACCCCTCCTCCCTCATTAACATCATAGCGGCAGGCTTTACAGCACATAGAACCATCACACAATACGGAAATCATGGCCTAGCCAAATTGCTGCACACATTGAGGGGACATAATTCAACCCATGACAGGGGCCGAGTTAAACAAACTGGTCCGTGTTCACCTGCAGGACATAGGAGAAGACTGGATCCTGGGGCATTCTTTGTGAGGTAGAGATCATACAGAATTAGGGTTAGGGGGACACTGAGTTTCCTGAGCCAGCTTCTGCTGCTTACACCTTTGGTATCTCAGGCAGGTCAATTCATTGTCTCATCCTCCTCAGCACGAAGCCCCTAGGTGTATCCCAGCAGAAAACAGGCCCAGGTACTATCAAACCCTCTCTGTCTGAAGGGAGGCTTTGACTGATTTCCCCAATGATCTACCGCAACTGCACTTTTTAATGCACATCAGTAGGTACTTCAGCTATTGCTTCTTGTTAACCTGGGATCAAGGAATAAATTTCTGGTGATCTGCAAACTTGGCAAGGGGGAAACACTACATCTTTAGTTTCACTCTCCTCTAACTTAATCAGCATGTTTCTCTGTTACAAGCCCCAGCAGTACCAGCAGCAGCTGGGCCTCAGTCATTAATCGAAATTCAGGCATTCTCACATCATATCAATTGTTGCATGTCTCCCAGGATATCATTTACACACATCACAGTTAGGAAATGATAGTAGTTATTAGATCAACCACGGGATCTGGTTGTCGAAAGCTCCATTAAGAAAGTACATATGTTACCATGTCACATATTGGTTTTGACTCAATTAACAGTATTTCAGAGAAGTTGGTTTCCTTTGTAACCCCAGGGATTTCTGTTTATGCATCTGAAAACATTCTGGGTTCTGAAGAGATCAAGAGCCTGGCAAGCTGAAATGCTCCTGTGTGTCTCAGGGTCCCTCAGGCCTTCTCTGGGCATCACTGCCTAGTGAGTTGTCACAGAGGTCCAAAGAGACATCTGAGGAGCAAGGAACCTAATTCTGGAAACCCTACAAGTGCCAATCTTTTAAAATCTTATTCTGTCACATCATTTAACCTTTACAAGGATCCAGAAAAGATGGCTATAATCTGGATATTTTAAAAAGGAAGAAATTTTTGTCTAGAAGCAGTGAGCACAAACAACCCCTCCCAGTCCTTCCCCTTCAGCTGGACCTTGCCTTGCTGCACCATAGCTGAGTGACTGGCCCCACCCATTGGACAAGGAGATGAAAAGTATTATGGCCACAGATGAGCTAACAACAAAGAATGCACAATCAGCCTGTTCTGGCAAAACCAAATTAAACAAAAAAGCAGGAGAAAACAAACAGATCTATAATCAATAAACAAAGAAAATAACAACTGAATGGCCCAAAGACAGCAGACAATTTCAAAATATATTAAGAAAAATAAGACACAGTGATTCCAGCAGGTGTCCACAATAAAACACCAGATAGATGACTTTCCAGTAGAAGGCACTAGAATTACCTGAGAGGGAACTCAATCTCGAATATTCAGAGCTATCCAACAGTTGAAGAAAAGGCAAATAAAAATGACGAAAAATGGAAAATTTCATGGAATAATTCATGAAAATAATACAGAACAAAATGCTAAAATGAATTCACAACTAGAACTCATACAAAAACAACTAGAAATACTATAGGTGAACAAGATATCAAAAATGGACAGTATTACAGAAGGGCTAGGGAGTAGGTCTGAAATGATGGAAGACAGGATTGGTGAAACTGAAGGCAAATGCTTAGCTACAACTCTGGGGGTAAAAATCAGAAAAAAAAGAAAAAAAACAAAGAAGCCCTGACAATGATGTGGGTAATGGTCAAAAACAAAAAAAACTGCAAGTGGTTAGAATTCCAGAACAGGGAGAGAAAACAGAAAACACAGAGAGGATCACTGAAGAATTACTGACATGAAACTGCCTTAATATCATGAAAGATGAAAAGCAAATCATACAAGAAGCTCAGTGAACTCCACGTAGTAATAGATTCTAAAAGAAAGTCAAGGAATATCATAATCACACTTTCTAAAAACAAAAACAAAGAAAAACTTCTGAGAGCCCCTCAACAACAAAAAAAAGCCATATACAGAGGAGAAACCATAACATTAAGTCCTGATTACATGGCAGAAACCATGCAGGCAAGAAGGCAATGGTGTGATGTACATAAAACCTTGAAAGAATTGCCAACCAAGAATAACATATCCTGAAAAACTCTTCAGATAAGATGGTGAAATCTGGATATTTCTAGACAAATAGAATTTAAGGGAATATATAAAAATCAAACTTTCAAGAATCATTAAAGGGAATCTTCTTATCTGAGAACAAACAGTATCAGACAGCCTGAATCTGGGACACAAAATTATACCAGCCAGATACCAGCCATAAAATGAACTCTCAGTGACTATCCAAAACTAAAACAATTACAAGAGGGATTAATTTGTAAACAACAATAACATCAGAACAATTAAAGAGAGAATAAGTGGTATAGGTGTAGAACTTTTTAACAGCATGGAAAGCAAGGCAATAACCAAGTAACAACACAGTGATTCAACTGCAGGAAGATAAAGGTAAATCTCAAGGTAACCACAAAGAAAGTTAACAAATATATTCATCAAAATAAAGAAGGAAAGCAAAGTTTCAATAAAAACAAAAGAAATCCAAAAACCAAAGAAACTCAGTACAGGGGAGTAAGAGGAACAAAGAAAATGTCAGCATCACACACACACAGACACACACACAAAAGTACAAAATAACAGCAATAAACTCACACCTTTCAATAATTACTGTCCATGTAAATGGTATAAATGCATCCGTAAAGAGGCAGAGAGTGAACAAACAGATTTTTTTAAAAAAACAAGATCCATCAATATGTTGTTTACAAGAGACACACCTTAGAAATAAACATGCCTGGTACTGGTATGGAAACCCTGTTGTGCAGTGGTTATGTGCTATGTCTGCTAACCAGACGGTCAGTAGTTTGTATCTGCCCGATGCTTCTTGGAAACTTTATAGGGCTGTCCTACTCTGTCTATGGGGTTGCTATGAGTCAGAATTGACTCAACAGCAATGGGTTTTGTTTGGTTGTGGCACTAGAACAGATACTCGGGTGGCACAGTGGTTATGTGCTATGTCTGTTAACCAAAAAGCCAGCAGTTTGAATCCTGCCAGGTGTTCCTTGAAAACTCTATGGGACAGTTCTACTCTGTTCTATAGGGTCACTATGAGTTGGAATTGACTCAAAGGCAGTATGTTTTGTTTTGGTTGTGGTTGGCACTGGCACAATGACAGACACATTGGCCACTGAAACAGAAATGAGAACTAAGTTGTAAATCCATCTACCAATGGTCACCTAATCTTCAACAAAGGTCCGAAGTCCACGACATGGGAAAAGTCAGGCTTCTTAAGAAATGGTGCTGGCAAAGCTGGATGTCATCTCATAATATGGAGGAAACTGGAGGGCATTATGCTGAGTGAAATAAGTCAGTTACAGAAGGATCACTGTTATATGGGACCACTGCTATAAAAACTCATGAAAAGTCCACACGTAGAAAGAAACAGTCTTTGATGGTTGCCAGGAAGGGGAAGGACGGGGTGTAAAAATATGAAACAGACACTAGGTAAGTGGTAATGCTGGTGGAAGGTAAGACAGTGCACAGCACCGGGGAAGTCAGCACAACTTGTGCAGTGCACGGTCATGGACGCTCTACAGACGCATCCAAACTCTCTGAGGGACCCAACTACTGGGCTGAGGGCCATGGGGACTGTGGTCTCAGGAAACATCTAGTTTAACTGGCATAACATAGTTTATAAAGAAAGTGTTCTCTATGCGACTTTGGTGAGTTGTGTCTAAGGTCTTCAAAGCCTATGAGCAGTCATCTAGGATACTCCACTGGTTTTACCATTTGAAGCAGGAAAGAATGAAGAAAACTAAAGAAACAAGAGAAAGATTAGTTCAAAGAACTAGTGACCACACCAGCAATGGTCTCCAGTGGACTGAACCCAGTACAACTAGATGAGGCCTGGCTACCACCACTGACTGCTCTCACAGGAATCACAATAGATGGTCCTGAACACAACTGGAGAAAAACACAGAATAAAATTCTAACTCAGAAAGATTAGATTTTCTGGCTTGACAGACAGGAGAAACACCAAGAGCATGGCCCCAACCAGCTCAGTAATGAAGTCACAACCTGACGTCCACCTTTTAACTAAAGGTTAGACAGGCCCATAAAACAGAATGAGACTAAAGGGGCACACCAGCCCATGGGCAAGGACTAGAATGCAGAAAGGGACAGGAAAGCTGTTAATAGGGAACCCAAGTTCAAGAAGGGAGAGTAGACGTGCTGTCAGGTTGTTAATAAATGTCATAAACAGCATATGTACTATTTAATGAGAAACTAGTTTGTTATGCAAACCTTCATCTAAAGTACAATTTAAAAAAAAAGAAAGAAAGAAACAGCAGTGAGCAATATTTCTCCCTTTAAGCCCCTAACCTTCCTACCCCACCCTGAGTAAAGGGTTGGGCTGTCCATTCCCCTATGGCACCACATCTTGTGACAGAGAAGGGCTGGGATCCCAGCTTGTTAGCTGTGTAGCTAGGGGCAAGGCACTCAACTTCGCTGAGTCTCCTAGTCTTCTCCAGCAGCAAAACAAAAACAGTGCCCACGAAGACAGTCCCCCTGAAGTCATCTCTGACCCCCGGTGACCCCCGGTGTGTCAGAGTAGAACCTTGCTCCCTAAGGTTTTCATGGGCTGATTTTCAGAAGTCGATTGCCAGGACTTTCTTCCAGGCAACCTCTAAGTACACTAGAACCTCCAACCTCTCAGTTAGTAGTGGAGCACTTTAAGGCTTGCACCACCCAGGGGCTCGTCAAAGCACTGAGGATAAAAATACTCATTCTATAAGGTTGTTGTGTGGATTCAATGAGAAAATGGATGTGAGGAGCTTAGCACGATGCCTAGGACACCGATTGTATCCTAAAAAGCCACTATGGTCAGTACTACAGAGAAGGGACAGAGATACAACGCATTTGTAGTGGACTGCAGTCCATTTTAGGAATGATAGGCAATTCAAGGCCTGTCTCCCACCTCCAACGCTGCATCAGAAATAGCCAAGAGTTTGTTTCTTCTTTCTCGGCATCCATGACTTCTGGGAAGCCAGCTGGGCTCTCCCCTCTCTCGCAGCAAGGAACTCAAGCTGCAAAGACTAAACGTGTGTCATATCCGGGGAGGGGGTGGACCGGCGGGCAGCTGAAAGCACACGGGTATCGCTGCCCTGGTCCTCGGTGAGCCGGGTGAACCCAACTTCTCTCTCCCGGAGCTGCTGCAGGCGGTGGGGAGAGCGCACCCTCCGTGTCTCCGTGTGCTTGTGTGCAATTTATTTTCTCGCATGGTTGGGGGGAAGCGGCTGTTTCACAAGCTGTACCTGACAGATAATTACACCAAGACAAATGTGCACTGCCTTACCTCTCTTACCGGATGGCAACCTCCAGACGGTTGGTTGGGGGGGGACCGGGGAGGGGCGCAGAGACGCGGGGGAGGTGCTGGGTCCCTCTGACCATTACTCATCCATCAGCCAGCTGGAGAGTGGAGCCGGAGGAGCAGGCTGGGCTCCCACTGAAGCACGGACACTTATCTGGGGTGGATAGTGGCTGCCTTTAAGGATGACAGGCACGGGAAGAGTCCATAACCCACCCCACACCCCACCCCCGCCCCTTCCCCATGTCTGGCACCGAGGCTGGATGTTAACACTGGAGGTTCTGGAAACCAAACCACTCATGGGCTGCAATGAGCAAACCAGACGCGGGTTCCCTAGGAGGTCCCCTGGAGGGACCTCTATACCTGGTTCTGATCAGGCAACTGATGGGAACTTTCTCCTTCCCTCGGCTTCACTCCTTTCCAAGGTTTCTCACAGGGCTTTTCCTCTTCTTCTGGGTCCCTGCCCACACTCCCCTCAACCTCACTATCTTCTTCTCTGTTCTCCTTACGGCCTGTTTAAAACTTCTCTGTTACGTGACAGAAGTGGCTTTTTAACGTTCCCAGGCAAAAGCACAGAAAGCTGTGTATCTATGCTGAAAACCTACATTTTTAAAACATTCAGATGGTTGTGATTTTTCCCTATAATTTTCAATTTATAATTATTTAATGTTGACTAGAATAAAAGCTAATTAATATAAGCCAAATCTATAAATATATAAAACCTTTTTTTTTTTTGAAGAGAGAAAACCACTGGCTGCTCAAGCTGAGGGACACTAAGACTCTGGTTTTAAATGCTCTGAAGCTGAAGAAGAACTTCAACTCTTTCGTCACAAAAATGGAAAAAACATTCTCTTCCTCAGAGAGTTCTTGCCTGATGTAAGGCCCAGTTCTTCATTCAGCACATCATTTGTGGAGCATCTGCTAAGCAACAGCCTCAGGCCTTGCGCTGCGCATGCTCCACTGTTGTGATGTGCCATCAAGCTGGCCCCCGACTCATGGCGACCTGATGCACAATACAAGGAAGCTCTGCCTGGTCCTATGCCATTCCCGTGATGGGTTGTACAGTGTACCAGGCATGACATAGCTTGGTGTATATCACCAAGGACAGGAGCCTGAGATGTGAGAACTGGAGGGTGGGACCACCAAGGCAGGAGTGATTGATTTCCTCTGTGGCAGGGGTCAGAGAAAGCTTCATAGAGGAGCCTCTGTGATCAATAGTTACCACAGAGCTTGGCTTTCCCTGGTCTCTGTAAACAGATTGCTGCCCGCCAAAGTCCCTTGTTTGCTAGATCTATGCAGTGTTATCTTAGTCTCTTGTTCATTCTTCCTCCAGGCCTTCTCTGAACCCTTAGGCAAGGTTAGCCCCTCCACCTCTGCTCCCAGAGCCCCATTCACATTGATCTCAAGTGACATTACTTCTGGTTATATCTCCCACTGCCCCTACTAGACCCTGAACCATAAGGGCCGGGACCCTGTCTTCATTCCCCGGCCCTGGCACCACAAGGCACACAGCAGGTACACATCAATTACAGAGCTGAGCCAGCCTCTCGAATGCATCTCCTTCTGCTTCTGTCATCTTCCTGCGTCCCCCCCTTCCACCCTCCTCCTCCATTGGCTCCAGCTCACCTCCTCTCTCCCTCTCTGCCGTGCCTCCTCCCTGCTTCTTTGTTCTCTTCCTTAAGATCTGTAACCGAGGAGCAATTCCTCCTCCTTGTCAGGCCTATTCATTCTCCTCCAGCCCAGGCGGCTGCTGGAATCACTCCTCTCCCGGTGGGTTTCTGCCTTCCCTCGGCTCCTCCCTCTCTCCCCAGAGCTGGGGGCCGAGCTCTGGCCGGTCTCACAGGCACACATGCTCAGCGCTCAGGGGCATGGTCCTCCAACACTCACGTCCCCATCCAAACACAAACCAGCTTCACAGATACCCCCATTCTTTACCCAGACATCACCACACGTGTGTGCACCCACACAAACACACAAATCCCAGGGGCTCCCAGCCTTTCAGTGAGGTTCCACCTTCTCTTCTTAAGTAGGGTAGCAGATGCCTTATGAACCCCATCTTCTTTGGAGAGGAGGTTCCTGCCCTCTTGGAAATGCCAGCAAATCTCAGGGGACAGGGTCCTCAGATGGCAACAGGCTTGGAGGAGATCTGGCCAGGAAAGTCCCAAGTCTGCACAACACAATGTACCCCCCCCCCCCAACTCAAACTCCAAGCCGCATGCACTGGGGGCTCCTATAGACCTGTAGTGAGTCCCCAGGTAAGCCTTGACACAGGCGCCTCTCCAGGATCTCTCTCTCATCTCTCCCAGACTCTCCCTCATAATTCTTTCCTTTCTGAGAAGGAATTCCTGAGGAGTGTACATGAAGACGTTACCCCCCTGAAGTGTCTAAAGCCTCAAACACCAACAGCCTAGCCCTTTGCTTTCTAACAGATCCAGTTTCCACCCTCTCTTCTTGTGACACCCTTGCATCCCAGCCCATCCCCACTTCCCCTGCTTCATTTAAACACAGAGCAGTCCCAATTCACTCTTCCTCTTCCTTCCCTGCCCTTCATAGCCCATTGAGCTACTTCCTCCCACTCATTCCCGTTACTCATGGAATCCCGTCTTCCACAGAGAACCTTGCTAAATCCATAAGGACAGAGGATACTCCCCTGCCAGGGTAGTCTCCTGGTTCCTGAGTCCCAACACAGATAACACGGCATGTCCAAAAAAAGTAAACCCACCACCAGCAAGTCGACGCTGACTCATAGCAAACCTATAGGACAGGGTACAACTGCCGCATAGAGTTTCCAAGGAGCGCCTGGTGGAATCGAACTGCCCACCCTATGGTTAGCAGATGTAGCACTTAGCCACTGCACCACCAGGGTTTCCACACAGTGTGCAGGGACTTCCAAATAGTGCTACCCCATTATTCTACAGATGAGAGGCTGAGACTGGGGAGGAGCAGGAAGTTAGCAAGAGCACATGGCTCACTGGACTGTGTATGGGTCATCTGCATTCTCTCTGCAGAGCTCACACACTGCTGTAAAGATACCTGCATGGATACAAGTGGTCTGCGGAGACCATTGTGGGGTGTGATGGTGCGGATGGTAAAGAGGGGCGAGAGCTGCAAAGAAGTCTCTGCACAGGGGGTCTTGGGAACTTGGCAGCTGTGAAGATGGTCAACTGGCTGATTCAGCCACCCCTCATCCCGAGAAGATCATCCCATGAGATGCCACCCTGGCCATTCCCAGCAGTTCTCTGAGTTTTTTCTCTGTGTGTGTGTCTTTCTTTCTAATCCAGAAGTCCTCTGGGCTTCAGGGAGCAATAGGTCCCTTGTGAGTGAGGAAGCAATGGGCAAAACCTTCAGGAGAGAAGCTTTCTCATTCTTGAGATTAGTCTCCAAGTATTTTCATTACCTGGAAATGATGGAAGGGGTGTTGGTGTCTTCCTGTGTGCTTAGGGACAAAGGTCAGAATCGGCTAAGAGGTAGGGAGGGGACCCCAAGAAAGAGGAGGCGGGAAGTGGTCTAGAACGCGAAGGGACCCACCAGTTTCTCCACTAGGCCCAGTTCTCTGCTTGGATAGATGCCTGTGTCACCATCCTTGTATTCCCTGTCTCGTCTCTCATCCCACGTCCTCAGCACAAAGAAGAGGGCTGTGGGGAGAAGACACAAAGAGTCACAAAGAATATAGAGCAGAAGAACAAGGGGGAATGTCAGAAACAAGGAAAATGCTTAAGAAGCAGAGAGAGAGAGATTCGAAAGGCTGAGCCAGGAGCAAGGAGGACAGCGGGTGAGAGGCTCCCGACCCGCGAGGATCCAGCCCCCGCCCCGTGCCTGGGCCTCGCCACACTCCAGCAGAAACCATTATAGAGAACAAACTACCTTCTTGTCTCCGAGATGGGTCCCCGGGGCGGAAGGCAAATTGCCTGCCTCGTGCATAATAAACCAGGCGTGGAGAGCAGTGTGGAGGAGGGGAAGAGGCCGCGGCCGCAACCGCTGGGCAGAGACAGTCTCCCCCACCTCCAGTCGTGGCCACTTTGGGGGGCAGCACCTCCAACCCTCTGCCCAGCACGCGACACCACCCTCCGGGGAGCCACGCTGAGGGCGTGAAAGGGAGGGTGGCCGCCCTGGGGAGGGTCCCACAGAATCACCAAAGATTTAAGCACTAGGAGAGGCTCCTAGGACCGCCCTCTGAGCTCCCAGGCCACAGACAATTTTGTGGCCCTTGGCTTATCCCAGGGAAAGCACACCAAGCTTTGGGTGATATTGGCGGGCCAGTCGCCTTCCTGTGGGCTGCCTTTTTCCCCGCCCCACGTGAATAAATCAGCGTCCGTCCCCGCCCCCCTTTCTCCTGCAAGTCCCAACTCCGTGGTTATTCTCCTCACCTTGAACTCTGCGAGAGGAAATGGTTTTCTCTTCTTGCTAAGAGAGCATTTTGTGCAAACTCCTAGTACTTAGCGACGACCCCATCACATTTACATGTATTTAAATGCAGTATGTTCCTACTAGTGAGCATCAAACTCCAGAAGGGCAGAAACCAAACCGTATTTTAGGTATCACATGCCCCCAGTGACTTTACACAGTATCCAGGACATCTGCAGGGCCTGGGTGAATTTATACTGAATGAATGGGTTTTAAAAGAACTAGATGCCTGAATCATCAGTCTATCACAGGTTCTTCTCCACTGGCAACTCCTTTTTTTGTACTCCCCCAACTAAGGGAATTGTTCTGCTGTTGCTATTTGCTGCCTTCAAGTGGGCCCCAATTCGTGGTGACCCCAGGAGCAACAAATCAAAATGCTCCCCAGTTCTGCACCATCCAGACTGTTTTGCTCCAGAGGGTGTTCACTGGCTGCCAGGCCTTTCTTCCTTACCCCTCTTGCTCTGGAAGCTCTGCTGAAATCTCTGACAGCATCACAGCAATGTGACAGGCTCCATTCATCAGAGGCGTAGCTGCGCATGAGGTGTCTCGGCGAGGAACCGAGACAGGTCTCCTACCTGGAAGGTGAGAATCTTAGCATTGAACCACCCATACTTCATCCAGGAATTGTGCCAGAAGGGGAAATTGGGGAGGGGTTGGGAGAAGCATACGAGTTCTGACAATTAATAAGTTCATGAACTCATCCTAGAAGAAGTGCTACATACCTAATTGCTGAATGTCACTACAGTCACCTTTGAAGTACTCCCCTTGGGAAGTACTGTCACCAGCGCCTAGTACACCCTTCCAAGCATTTTTGGAACTCTTTTGGAATGGCCATCAGAGCTGTTATCATATTACCCTTAATGTCCTGAATGTCACCAAGATGTCATCATTTAACTATTTTCCTTATCTTTGGATGAATAAAAAAGCCTTTGGGGTCCAGATCAGGTGAGTAGGGAAGGTGTCTCAATGCAGTTATTCGTTTACTGGCTAAAAACTCCCTTACAGACAACTAGACTATTACATTTGCAAACTTGCCACCATGCCACTGTGGCCAATAGCTATTCCAGAAAGAGTTCCAAAACTGTTTTGAAGCTGGCATCAGTGCATAGCTTCCCAAGGGGAGTACTTTGAAGGTGACTGTAGTGATATCAGCAATGAGGTATGTGGTGCTTAGAAAGATTAGGTTCCCGGATTTAATTGTCAGACCTTGTATACTGAACCCAGTCCCTGCCTGCAAAGAGTCTCAGTCTCAGGTGAAGCCCCTACAAGCAAACTGTAACAACCCAGCATGCTAAGTGCCTAGAGAATAAAGTAAGGGAGCCTCAGCTTGCCAAATGGACCAGGGTCATGGATGGGAGCACAGAGAAGCAGCATCTAGTAGGAGCTCCCAGTCCAGACAAGGTCAGGGGGTGAGAAAGTCTCCTAGGAGTAGGTAAAGCCTAATATAGGTTTTCAAGAACAACCAGGAGTTAGCTGGAAAAGGATAAAATGGAATGGACAAGAGCATTTCAAGGCAGGAATAACTCATTCCAAGGAGGAAGCAGAGGGAAGAAATGGTGTGTCTGTATCATAGGGAATTGCAGGTCGACTCACAGGTGGCATCCTAAAACTCTAGTGAGCCATTTTCCAGGAAGGGTGGCTGGAGAGAAGAGAGCTAAGATCAGTTCATGGAGGCCCTTAACCAACCTGTTAATGGGTTTAATTTTATTCTAACCTTGACAAGGAGCCATGGAATGATTTCCGAGATGAGAGTATCACATCAGATTTGCATTTTAGATAGATTATTTCAGTAGCAGAGTTAAGTATGGATTAGATAGGGTCAGGCTAGAGACAGGAAGATCAGTTAAGAAGCCTCTTATTAATCCAGATGAGAAGGGAAGAAAACCTGAGCCAAAGCAGAGCTAATGGAAATAGAGAGAAGTAGCTCAGCTACAGTGTGAGCAAGAAGGCAGCAACAGCGGCTCTCAGTGACTGAATGGATGTAAGGGATGTAAAGGGGGGAAGGGATGAACTTGACTCCTGTTAGAAAAAGTGGGTTTTGTAGGGCAAGTTAGGCTTGAGATGTTGGACATTGTCCTGGTCATCTAGTGCTGCTATAACAGAAATACTTCAAGTGCGTGACTTTAACAAAGAGAAATTTATTCTGCCACAGCTCAGTAGGAGGTTAAAAGTAGGTGTAAATCCAAATTCAGGCGTCAGCGCCATGGGAAGGCTTTCTCTGATGGCTCTGGAAAAAGGTCCTTGTCATGAATCTTCCCCCTAATTGGGAGCTTCTGAGGCACAGGGACCCCAGTTCCTTTCCAAAGGGTACGCTCTACTTCTAGCACTGCTTCTTGTGAAGTCCCCCACTCTCTGCTTGCTTCCCTTTCATTTAGATCCCAAGAGATTGCCTCAAGACAAAATACAGTCTTATACACTGAGTTCTGCCCTTCCAACACGACTGCAGCTGATGCTCCCTCATTAGCATCATAGAGGCAAGGTTTACAGCCTATAGGAACATCACACAATGCTGGGAATCGTGGCCTAGCCAAACGGCTACACATATTTTGGAAGATGCACAATTCCATCCATGACAAATATGTATGAAAAACATGTGGGTCTGGAGTTAAAAGGAAAGTCTAACTTCATCAGCATAACCTTGGTACTTCCTCAAAGACAAGATCACGCTCAAAAATGAGGAGAGAAGAGGACAAAATGTTGAACAGTTATGTTTCAGAGACAGGCAGCAGAAGAGGAGCTCATTCTGGCAGAAAAGGCATGTCAAAGAGATGGGGATAAATTGAAAGGGCACTGCAAAAACAAAGAGACTTCCAAAAAGTGGTTAGCAGTGTCAAATGCTGCAGAGAAGTTTAGGAATTATCAGGAAAAAGTGTCAGAAAAAACTATGAAAGACTGTTCCCCCAGCAAAAGACTGTTGAGTGGCCTGTCTAGTAAAACCATCAAGATTACCCCGCTTTTCAGTGTCTGTTCATTTCCCTACAACTCAGTTAAGTTGTAGAAAACTGAAAGTATCGCAATGATTCTGAGCCATAGAGATGCAGATCACTTATGTCTGGTGGAATGCAACTGATTACTGCCTTGTGATAGTCCAGTTTTACATCTTTTTGTAAATGCATTTAGAACTCCTGACTGACCTGTGTAAGTGGTATACTTCGTATTTCCCTTTGAAATGGTTTAACCATCTAATGGATTCCTCATTAATTAATGGGCTATATAAAGTTTTTGACATGTGTTCATTTAATGTTTGTATAGCAGTCATGATTTGACCTTTGTTTTTTAAAAAATTACATTTAATAGAGCCAGCCAAGCCAAGTGCCGTCGAGTCGGATCATTTAATAGAAGAAAACAATTAAATAGTTACTGTTGGATTTGATAGCTGGAGCCAGATCTGCTTAGGAGGCTTGGCAGGCACAGCAGAAAGACTGTGGTGGGTTTCAGCAGGAGGTGACAGTGAGGCAGTAGAGACAATGAGTAAGGACAGCGGTGGTTCGCTGGGTGAATTCTCATCTCACATGTGGGGGATCTGGCTTCAATTCTTGGCCAAAGCACCTCCCGGGCAGCCACCACCTGTCTGCCAGGGGAGGCTTGTGTGCTGCTATGCCATGAAACATATTTCAGTGGAGTCTGCCAGACTAAGATGGACTAAGAAGAAAGGTCCAGTGAGACACCAGCAAATCAGCAAGAAAAACTCGATGGATTCCGATGGCTCTGTCTCATGTGGATTTTGGCTTTGGGTCTTCTGATAAACACTTTGAGAGTTTTCCCCTAATACCTGAGGAGTTACTTTGGCCCAGTATTCTACCCTTGAGTGTTTGTTACTTTTGTCCAGGTTGACTGGCATTTCCTGAGTGTGCAGTAAATGATTTGGTTTTGATCCCTTTGGTCTGGTTCTGGGCTGCCTCCTCTGCTATGATTGGTATGTGCCTTGCAGGGATTGGTCAATAGACTATGCAAATGAGGTGAGTTGTGGCCAACCAAGCCAAGTGCCCTCCAGTCGATCCAACTCATGGCAACCCTAGGGCAAATGAAGAAATGAAGTTTATCCGTGGCCAGCCAAGAGCCAATCAGTAAGTTTGTAGCAGTCCCCACTGCCACCACATACTGGGGCAAGCCATGCCTTGAAATTGACGATGGAGATTGTGTGTGTGTGTGCGTAAATGAGGCTAGCCTCACAGAGGTTTGGCAGTCAGAAAGAAGAAGAAAGCAGAAAAAAAAACAGCAGAGAGAGAAAGTTAGAGGAGGCGAGGAAACTTCTAAATGAGCTGTTACAATGGTCAGGGGATATAACATTGAAGACTTGGAGGAGGACCACTAGCAGAACCAAGTGATGGATGGCAGAGCCAAAAGGAGCCTGCCGGTCCTGAAGGGGACGAGAGTGGCCTATCTTAAGTGGACTGAGAGAGCCTGTCTTCAGGGGTTGAGAGGAAACCAGCGTGACTGAGCAGAGCTGAGAGAGCTGTCCGGCACTGAAGAAGGTAGACTTTGCCTGCATGCTTCCTGATCCTGATCCTGAGTTGTAGCCTGTTGATCCTGATCACAAGGTATACCCTGTTCCTTAAAAAGCCACTTAACTGAAAGTGTGGTCTGTGAGTTCTGTGTGGCCATTGCAATGGATTACTGAAACCAGCAGAGAAGCAGAGATTGCCATGGGAGGGATGGCTGTTGTCAAAATTAGTTTTTTTTAAAAAAAGATCAGAAAGTAGTGATATGGCTGACCTCTGCCTCACAGGAATCACCTCTGGGCTGATTTGGGTTTTTTATCTCCCACACAGTTAGGCAGGGTCTGATGCTACTGTTGCCACTACTGCTATCTAGAGTTCACATCAACCCATCATGGGAGTGGCCTGAGACTGATCAGGTTTTCCATTGTGCAAAGGGTTGCTATGAATTAGGACCAACTAAATGGCAGCTAACTCAATGAAGACAATGGATTTCAAGACACATTGTTTCTGAAGGGAAAGGAAGAGACTGAATAACAGTTAGATACACCAAAATCTGCAGTGTGAAAACATGGATTTTCTTTCTTAAATGGGTGTGACTTCAGCCTGTATGTAACAGCGGGTACCACAATGACCCTTTGAACTGTCAATACCTTGGCAAACTACCCTGGATATAAAAACAATGACAGAGAAACACACCAGGCAGAGCTATGAGATGACAAAGGAGGGGCACTTAGGTTGACATGGTAGGGTGAGAGCCTTTCCTGAGGAGATACCTCCTGGCTAGAGTTTTTAAATATGAGAGAGCTAAGCCATGAATCGGATCTGACTCGATGGTACTTGGTTGGCTTAAGTCATCCTTTGTAGGGTAGGTAAGGAGAGCAAGAAAGAGTCAATATCATGTCTTATGAAGGAAGCACTAAGTCCCTGGTTAGCACAGATGATCTGTGCTCAGCTGGTAATGAAAACATTCAGCAGTTTAAACTAACCCAGCAACTCCAAGAGGGAAAGACCGGTGATCTGCTTTAATAAAGACTATAGACTAGAAAATCATATGGAGCAGCTCTACTCTGTAATACACAGGGTTGCTATGAGTTGGTATTGACTTGTTGATTTCTTCCTTAATAATTTTGTTGTTGAAATAAAGGAATCCTACTGATTTACTTATGTTTATCTTGTATCCCGACTCGACGGCACTTGGCATCTTGTATCTTGAGACTTTGCCGAACTCTTCTATCAGTTTGAGTAGTTTATTTATGGATTCTTTGGGATTCTCTGCATATACAATTGTATCATCTGCAGATAGAGAAATTTTTACTTCTTTGCTGATGCAGATGCCCTTTATTTCTTGATTTTGTCTAATTGCTCTCGCTAGAACTTCTATCACAATGTTGAATAACAGAAGTGAGAGTGAGCATCCTTGTCTAGTTCCTGTTCTCAGGGGCAACTGTTTCAGTCTCTCTCCGTTCGGGATGATGTAAGCAGTTGGCTTTGTATAAATGGCCCTCACTGCATTGAGGAATTTGATGCCTGTTCCTGTTTTGCTGAGAGTTTTTAGCATGAATGGGTGTTGGACTTTATCAAATGCCTATCCTGCATCAATAGACAAGATCATGTGATTCTTGTCTTTTGAGATATTTATGTGATTGATCACATTTATTATTTTTCTGATGTTGAACTAGCCTTGCATCCCTGGTATGAATCCCATCTGGTCATCAAAGATTACTTTTTTGATGTGTTGTTGTATTCTGTTGGCCAGAATTTTGTTGAAGATCTTTGCATCTAGATTCATGAGTGATATCAGTCTGCAGTTCTCCTTTTTGGTTGAGTCTTTCCCTGACTTTGGTACCACGTGTTTTAGTCAGCTAGGCTGCTCTAACAGAAATACCACAGAGTGGATGCCTTTAACAAAGGAAGGTTTATTCTTACAGAGTCCGGTAGGTTGCAAGTCCATATTCAGGGTGACTGCTCCAGGAGAAGGCTTTCCCCTTGTCAGCTCTGGAGGAAAGTCCAATATTGCATCAGTCTTTGTCCAGGGAGCGTCTTGGCGCAAGAACCTCTGGTCTGAAGGATGTGCTCTTCTCCTGGTGCTGCTTGCTTGATGGTAGCAAGGTTCTCAATTGTCCTTTGTTTCTCTTTCCCTTTTATCTCTTGGAAGCTGAAAGCATCAAGGGTGGAGCAAGCCATACTCCGGGGAAACTCCCCCTACAGCAGGGCAGGGAAGTAATTCTATGCAGAAATCTACATCCCCACCCTAATCCTTTAACATACAGTTCAGCGAAATCACACAATGGAGGATAGTCCCAAGATACTGGGAATCATATCCCAGCCACATGGCTACACATATTTTTGGGGGGACACAATTCAAACCATGACACCAGGGTTATGCTGGCTTCATAGAATGAATGTGGGAATATTCCATCCTCTTCTACACTGTGAGACAGTTTCAGTAGTACTGGAGAAAACTCTTTTCTAAAAGCTTGGTAGAATTCTACAGTGAAGCCATCTGGGCTTGGGCTTTTTTTGCTTGGCAATTCTTTGATGACTTTTTTTATCTCTTCCTTTGTGGTGGGTTTATTAAGTTGTTCTCCTTCACTGTGTGATACTTTTGGTAGGTGATATGAATCAGGGAATTTGTAAGTTTCCTATAGGTTTTCAAACTTGTTAGAGTAGTCTTTATAGTGTTCTGTTATATTTTTTATTTCTGTTGGATCTGTTGTGACAATTCCCCTTTCATTTCTTATTTGGGTAATTTGTTTCCTTTTCTGTTTTTCTTTAGTAAGTTTAGCCAAGGGTTTGTTGATTTTGTTGATCTTTTAAAAAAAAAACAAAAACAGCTTTTGGTCTTTTCAATTTTTTTCAATTGTCTTTCTGTTCTCTAATTCATTTACTTCTGCTCTAATCTTAATGATCTGTTTCCGTCTGGAGACTGAGGGGTTTCTCTGTTGTTCTCTCTCTACTTTTTCAAGCTGTAGGGTTAGTTCTTTGATTTGGTTTCTTTCTTCCTTCCCAATGCGTGTATTTATGGAGATAAGCTGACCTATGAGCACTGCTTTGGCTGTATCCCATAGGTTCTGGTAGGAAGTATCTTTGTTCTCATTGGAATCCATAAATTTCTTTATTTCATCCTTGATTTCTTCTATAACCCATGGGTGTTTGAGCAAGATGTTGTTCAGTTTCCATGAGTTCCCCTTTCTGTCTATGTTTTTTCTACTATTGATTTCAACTTTTATGGCTTTTTGAGAAGATACTTTGGATTAATTCAATGGTGTGGATTTTGTTGAGAATTGCTTTATGTCCTAACACAGGGTCTATTCTGGAGAATGTTCCATGTGCACTGGAGAAGAAGGTATAGTTGTCGGCTGATGGATAGAAAGTTTTGTATGTGTCACTGAAATCTAGTTGGTTAATTGTGACAATAAGGTCTTCTGTGTCTTTATTGAGCTTTTTTCAAGATGATCTGTCCAATATTGAGTGGAGTGTTGAAGTCTCCTTCAGTTATTGTGAAGTGATCTATCTCCTTTTTGAGTATAGTCAGTGTTCCTTCAATGTATTTAGGTGCTCTAATATTAGGTGCGTGAATATTTAATATTGTTAAGTCGTGCTTGCATATTGAACCTTTCAGCAATAAATAGTGTCCATCCTTATCCATGATGGTGGATTTTACGTTAAAATTGATATTATCTGAGATTACAATTGCCACACCTGCTCTTCTTTGTTCATTATTAGCTTGATATATATTCTATTCTTTAATTTTCAGTTTGTTTATATCTTTAAGTTTACAATGTTTCTTGTAGGCAACATATGGAAGGGTCATGTCTTTTGATCCAAGATGCCACTCAAAGTCTCTTTACTGGAGCATTCAGTCTATTCACATTCGATGTAATTATTGATAGGCATGTGTTCAGTGCTGCCATTGTGATATGTTTATTTTGGTGCTGATGTTTTCTCTGTTGTTCTTATTAATCTGTTCTGGGACATTCTCCTTTGTGAGTTGATTTTTCACTTTTTGTGGTTGGTTTTGTGGATGTTGAGACTCCTATATTACATTCTTTGATATGGTATGTTGCATCTTTATTGTGTTTTACGGCTGCCCCTATGATCCCACTTAATAAACAATGTATAAACCAAATTTTAATTATTATCAGTCTTGTCAGCTTCCTCTCCATCAGGAAGGACTACAATGACTGTAGTACATCCCTCTTTTTAATATGATAACATCATGATTTTCATGCTATGATCACTGGGTTATTTCTTCCACTATTACCTCTTTGATTGATTTGAAGCCTTCCCTAACTGAGTAGGATTCTGGATGATATGTCCTTCTGAAATATACGGTTAGTGATTTTGTTCTTCTAAGCCAAAGCCAAGAGTTTCTTTCAGTATTCCCTGTAGCTTTGGTTTGGTTTCTACAAAATCTCTGAGTTTCTGTTTATCTATGAATGTCTTAATTTCATTTTCATATTTGAAAGATAGTTTTGCAGGATATATAATTCTTGATTGGAAGTTCCTCTCCTTCAAGGCTTTGAATATGTCATGCCACTGTCTCTGTGCCAGCATGGTTTCTGCTGAGAAATCCGACAAAAGCCTACAGGGTTTCCCTCCCAATGTTAGCATTGCTTTGAGTCTTGTTGCCTTTAAGAGTTTCTGCTTATGTTTCATTTTTTTAAGCTTGATTAGACTATGTCTTGGAGTCTTTCTTTTGAGATCTATATTGAATGGTGTTCAGTGTACATCTTGGGTCTCTATATTCTCCTCTTTCATGATTTCTGGGAAGTTCTCTGTCAGCAGCTCAGCCACAATACTCTCTGTGTTCTCAACTGTCTCTCCCTGTTCAGGAACTCCAATTAATCTTAAGTTGTTCCTCTTCATAAAGTCCCACATGCTTCTTAATGCCTCCTCATTTTTCCTATTTCTTTTTTCTGATTTCTCCTCATAGATGCTGGATTCAGTAACTCTGTCTTCCAAGACAGAAAGTCTCTTTTCCATTTGTTCCATTCTGTTTTCTTGGCTTTGAATTGAAGTTTCTATGTCTTTGATTTTGTTCTTGATCTGTTGGATTTCAGAGTACTGGTGTTTCATCAGTTGAAAAGCTTGCTTAATTTTTCATTTTGCTGTGCTGCATTTTGTATAAGGTCTAGGTCTAGGAGGTCCCTATATGTAGTCCTTTTGTATTTACCTTCTGATAATTTCAGAAAAGTTTCTTCATCCAGACATCTCTTTGGTTGTTTCATTTGGGGAACCTTCTGAAGCCATGAGTGATTTCCTGGTTACCACCTTCTCTGAAGTCGGTTGCTTTTGGGGCTCCATGTGCATCACTAAAGGCTGGAAGAGATGCTATGAGAATGGACCACAGATATTTCTCTAGGCAATCTTAAAATAGAGGGCAAAAGGTATCTGACCACTGTTCAAGTCAGTCAGGTTTTCAGGTGTACAGGGCCCTCTTCATAAATGGTGAAGTAAGCACCTCTGTATCCAGCCCCAAATGTTATGAACTAGTTCAGAAAAATGGCAAGGCTACTGCCCTATTGACCTCTGTTGACAGGCCCTGGCTATAGGTGACACTGTGAAAAATACCCTTTTCTGCTGGCAAAGTGCTCTGCTGTAGGCAGACACTGCTTCTCAGCCTAAGAATTAGGTCTCACTGAGGCCACCATAATCAAGATGGCATCCCACACAAGGTTGTCACCACCTCCGTACAAACTGCACTATAGCAGAAGTGGAAAGTGAAGCCACAGGTGCCAAGATGCACAGAGACCACAGGCTCTGTTGCCGGGCCCCAGCCACAGGCGACACTGTGTAAACTACTGCTTTTCTGCCAGAACAGTGCTCTCTTGCAGGCAGACGCAGCCTTCCAGGCCAAGAATTAAGTCCAACTGTGGGCTCCTTACCCAAGATGGCCTCCTGCATAAGCTTGCCACCACCCTGTACAAGCTACACTGTGGCTGAGGTGAAAAGGGAGGCCAAAAGTAGCAAAATGTACTAGCAAAATGTACAGATTCCTAAGCTGGGCCCTCAAAACTTAACAATTTCACCTGCCAGTCCCACCAGCAGTATATCTGAGATCAGCCGCTAGTCAAGATCCAGCTCTGCTGGCTGGCCAAGACAGAGGAAAAACAGTTGAAATGGTGAGATAACTTCAGACTGTGAAAGCCAGGACTGGCCGGGCACGGGAGCCAGGGAAAGAGAGGTTTTCCGTTCAGCAGTATGAAGTCCAAATTAACAGCCCTATGCCATGTCATGGGACTCACTACGTGTCCAGAAGTCTCTGTTTAATTATGAATTCAGGTCTTGGTTTCCAGAGGAATTTAGGGAGACATGGGCTTAGTACACCATCTTGACTCCACCTCCCCCAGTCACTATGAGTTGGAATCAGCTCAACAGCACCACAGCAACACAACAATGAAGTGAGCAAGCTATGGTGGGGAAGGCTTAGAGGCCAACAGCATAGATCCTTGCTCTTGCCACTGCTCTGCCATGTGACCCGAGCCAATCTTTTTACTCTCCTGGACTTTACTTCTGCTAAGCTGTAAAGCAAAGGAATTTATCTATGATGACCCATCTGGCTCTTGGGGTTATCCTGAACATCACATATATAGAAGCCCTGTGTTCTGAGTGGAAAATCAGTGTAAGACATTGGAAACCCTGGTGGTGTAGTGGTTAAGTGCTACATCTGCCAACCAAAAGGCCAGCAGTTTGAATCCACTGGGTGCTCCTTGGAAATTCTGTGGGCCATTCAACAGTGTCCTATAGGTGGCTATGAGTTGGAATTGACTCAACAACAGTGGGTTTCATTATTGGTTTGGTTTTGGTCTCTTGAAAATCCAGGTTGCTTAGTTGCCACTGGAAAGCTGGTAGTAAGGTGGTTAAGTACTACATCTGCCAATCAAAAGGTCAGCAGTTTAGATACAGCAGGAACTTGAAAGCTCTATGGAACAGTTGTATTCTGTCTTATAGAGTCACTATGAGTTGATATCAACTTAATGGCGGTGGGTTTGGTTGTTGTGGTTTTGGTTGCTACTAGATTGACATCCTTAAAAGGCACCAGAATCACAAAATCTTGAATGTTAGTATGAAGCCCAGAAATGATTAAGTCTACCACTTGCCTTTTAAAAATGCCATTCTGTCTGTATATATTTAAAATTCCTCATTGTTTTTGCAGATTAAAAGAAGTAAAGCTATTTCCCTTGGATAGCATCAGCCTATTAACAGAGCTCAGATCCCTGACCCAGACCTGCATGGTCCACCTCAGGGGCCTAAACTCCAACACCAGACTTTCTCTCCTCAACTTAGCAGGAACCTCCAGTGATTTCTACACTTACGTTGAGGTTCTTTTCACCCATGAAGATTTTTAAACCCAAGAGAAACCTTGCTCAGCACAAAGGATCTGCATCTCCCCAGAAGAAAGGGGCTGATTCTTACATAATGAGGTTTATTTCTATATTTCCTCCCTGCTAAGGGGTTTCCTTTCGAAGGGGGGGTCTGGGGTTCCAGCTTCTTTTTGTGGCATGTAGTCAGTACCAAAGGGACAGGCATCAAAAAAATTGTTTTAATAAGTGAGGAGACTGTTAATAGCCTTTTAGGTTATTACAGGGACAGAGCTAGAGCCCTGGGAGCTCTGAGGCTAGAAGCTTCTTGAGTTTATTTGCTGAGTTTTTCTTCTAGCTGGTCTATTGGGTGTTGAGGGTGGGAGGTAGTGGGAGTTCCCTTTGATGTCTAGCTTCGCAGGCCCATCATTCTGAAAGTTGCACGTAAACATGTATACGAAAGAACCTTGTATACCCAAAGTGATCATTTAATAAATATTCACTTCTTTCACATCACAATCCCCATCCTAAGCTTCCCCCAAACTTAAGGTTGTTTCATTGAAGGAGGAAAACCAATCCACTGCTGTCGGGTGTATTCTGACTCGTAGTGATGTCATGGATCAAATTGTGTCCCCCCAAAAATATGTGTAGTAGCTGTGTGGCTGGGCCATGATTCCTAGTATCTTGTGACTGTCCTCCATTTTGTGATTTTCCTATGCTATATGTTAAAGGATTAGGGTAGGACTGTAAATCCCTTTATAAATCACCTCCCTGCTCCACTGTAAAGGGAGTTTCCCTGATGTATGGCTTGCCCCACCCTTAATCCTTTCAGCCTGCAAGAGATTAAAAGAAAGAGAAGCAAGCAGGGAATTGGGAACCTTGTAACCTCGTAGCATCAATAGAGCAGCACCAGGAGAAGAGTATGTCCTTCAGACCTGAGTCTCCTCTGCCAAGATGCTCCCTGGACAAAGACTGATGCAATACCGGACTTTCCTCCAGAGCCAACAAGGGGAAAGCCTTCCCCTGGAGCAGACACCCTGAATATGGACTTGTAGCCTACCAGACTGTGTAAGAATATGTAAGAATAAACCTTCCTTTGTTGAAGCCATCCATTCTGTGGTATTTCTGCTAGAGCAGCCCTAGCTGACTAAAACAGTGACCCTATAGGGCACAGTAGAACTGCCTTCTAGAGTTTCCAAGGAGCGCCTACTGAATTCGAAGTGCCAACCATTTAGCTAGCAGCTGTGGCTCTTAACCACCATGCCACTAGGGTTCCTACGTTGAAGGAAATAAAATTAGCACTTTACCCTTTGACCAAGGTTACAAAGAGCAAGAATGCCAGTGAAGCTAGAGTGATGAGTGGTAAGGGTGGAGAGAAAGTAGGTAGGGGCCAGCTAAGATAGAGCTCATAGGAGATGAAAGAAGTTGGGATTTTATTCTAAGTCCAGTATGAAGTCATAAGATTTGAAGCAGAGGAGTGATACACTGTGATGTGATTTACATTTTAAAAGGATCATTTTGGTTGTGTTATTTTAGTTAAAGTCTAGAGCTGAAACTAAGTACAGTTTTGTTTTGTTTTTGTTTTTGTTTTTTGTAATTTCTTCATCTTTTCCTCCAAGCAGGTAGCATTTCCCCAGAGAATCACCACCAACGCCTACTATGAAGAGCTCACTCTAGGGCACAAAGAGTAGAAGCAGAGAGACCACTTAGGGGGCCACTGTAGGAGCTTAGGGAAAGAAGGGACATTTGGGCTAAGGGACAGCAGTGGAAGCAATGAGAGCTGGCTGGATTTGGAATGCAAATACATTTACTGCTCAGTTGAGCTAGCTCTTCTCTCTGCTGATAAAGAATCATTAGACACATTTTATAAATAATAAAGTTGAGACTTAGAGTATAGGTAACTTGCCCAAGATCTCATGGCTAATAAATGGAGTTTGGACTAGAAACCAGGTCTCCTGATTCTCTAACCAGAGAGAAAACAGATCCAGATCACAATACAGAAGGGACTGAGTCATGATGCTCAGCTACTTGGTGGTCAAAAATTCTAAGTAGGCCCAGCACACAGAGCATACTAAGTTGTGGGATGTGTTCCAAAACCTGGATTGTGGTGCCTAGCTGCCCACAGCAGAGTTGCTGGATCTAGGAACCCATCTGCTTCTACCTCGTACAATTTCCTGAGGATCTGGTATCCTGTCCCAATGCTGTGGAGGGGCTGGCCCTCAGGACAACTGGGAGGTGGGACCATCCCTCCCTCCTGAGGTCAGCCAGATGCGTGTTTGTGTTTACTGAGAGGTTAGAAGGAAACTGTGGTGGCCTGGTCATTAGTGCTTCAGCTGTTAACCAAAAGCTCTGCAGTTCAAAACCACCAGGTACACCTTGGAAACTCTCTGAGGTTTGTGTGAATTGGAATGAGCATGACAGCACAGAAGGGAAGGGACGCAGAGAACATTCACGGGCTGAGGTGGAGGACTCTCCCTCGTGCTAAAGGGGTTTGGTGAGCCACTGCAGTTTGCTAAGGTCTGACCAAAACTCATTTAGAAAGCACAGGGGTGAGTCAAAAAATCTATCATTAGAAAAACAGTTTGAAGACCCAGGAATATTTTGCCACAAAAAGAGCTGTTTCGGAAGAGACATGACATCATGATAACTACATTTCAGTACTGGAAGGGCTGCTTGGGAACAGAGCGGAAGACACAGGCTCACAGCCCTGAGTCAGGATTGCGGCCACCTGGCAGAAATTGTAAAGAGGTAGGTTTATGTTCAGGGGTAGGAAAGAATGTCTTCCAGGTCACCCTGCCAAAATCACAAAGAAAAGTCTGTTTTTTATGTGGTAATAGTAAATTAACAGTAGTATACATTTACACAGACTAGGGTGAACCATATAAAACTGCTGATCTTCAACCATTATTGATGTACACAAACAGTAGTTTCATATGGTTTGAATTACTGTATGTTCCCATCTCAAACCAAAACTGCAACCAAATATGTTGCTATCCATTAGATTCTGATTCATGGAAAGGGTAGAACTGCCCTGTAGAGTTTTCAAGGAGCTCTTCATGGCTGTGATGACCAACTTTTGAGTTAGGAGCCATAGCATTCAACCAAGATGCCACCAGAGTTTCCACCCCGAAGCAATGTCCAAAGCCCTGTGAATGGCCTACAGGTCCTCACAGGATCTATCCCACTCCACCTCGCTAAAACCCCCAAAAACTCATGGCCACTGAGTTGGGTCCGACTCATAGCTACCCTATAGGTCAGAGTAGAACTGCCTCATGCAGTTTCTAAGGAGTTCCTGATGGATCTGAACTGCTGGCCTTTTAGTTGGGAGATGTAGCCCTTAGCCCACTACACCACCAGCGGTTCTTACGACTCTTCCCCTTTCTCACTCTTCCACTCCCAGCCAGAATGGCCTCACTGTTAGTCCTCGAACTCCCTAAAATCGCTTCAGTCTCAGGGCCTTTGCAACTGCTGTGCCCTTTGCCTAGAACATTATTTTCTCCAGACATAAGCACTGCTTAGCCATTCCCATATCCTTTCCCTGATCACTCAACATGAAACGTCACAAGCTCTCCCACTCCCTCCCCCATACCTGGTTCTCCATCTCTCCAGAGCACTACCTACTTTCTGACATACAATTATTTGTGTATTATCCATCACCACCCTTACAGGGTAAGTTCCATAAGAGCAGAGACTTTATTTTGTGCCTTGCTGTATGCTGAGGCTTTGAAATATTCCCAAACACATGAAAAATGCTCAGTATGTGCTTTTTTTTTTTTTTTTTCCATAAATGAAGAATGAGATTTATAGATGAGGACATGGAGGACCAGAGAGGTCAAGTAATTTTCCTCTAAGGGACAGAGCTGGAGGGGAAAGCTAGAGGGAAGCCCAAATGTTCTGACTCCAGAGTCCAGAAATCATAAACCAGCCAGCCCGTGTTCCAGTGCCCTTCTGCCCTCTGTAATCTTGATATCAAAAACACATTCTCAGAGTCAGTTCTGACTCCTAGTAACCCCATTATTTTCAGCACAGAACTCTGCTCCGTAGTGGCTGTGATCTTTCAGAAGTAGTTTGTCAAGCTTTTCTTCTGACACACTTCAAAGTAGACTCAAACTGTCAATTTGGGGGTTAGTATCTGGGGTCTGGCTATCTGGGGTCTTAACTATTCTGTGGTGATCTGACGCAGAGCCTATTTGAGGCTGAATCACAGCCTCCTGCTTTGGGTCCAAGGTTGGACTAGATGGCCCCAGAGGAGCCTTCAATTTCTGAGACTGTAGTATCCATAGTCAGGTATCTGTTTTGGTGAGGGGATCATTGGGTTTCTGAGAAAAGCAAGCTTTTGGTCACCCCTCAGGCTACACAGCATGACTCTGGGGATCTAGTCTCTTTTTGTTAAGAGTGTTGACAGAATACTTTTTGAAAAGAAGTCTCAGCTAGTGTGTCGTTTGGGAAGGTGAAACATTAATATGAGCTTCAAATATGAAATATTCCCTAGTTTACAAATGATTGCAGGATGTGTTTGCATAGCGACCACCAAGAGAGCAGTATTGTGTGGAGAGGAACAAAAAGACAAAGCTTCTCAGTTCAATTCTGGAAGCTGATGGCTCTGCTCTCCCCAGGAGGTTGCCTCTGTGCAGCTAATTATAATGAGTCAAGGAAATGGGAAAGTGAGTACCGATGAAGCGATCTTTCTCCTCCCCCAGGTTCCTGCTCTGCAAAGAGCTAGTGTTTTAGTTTTAGAACCCTGGGGGACCAGCAAGATGGGCTCTATGGTGTTTCAGCTGGATGGGTGCAGTCTCCTCCTATCAGGCGACCACTAGAGCTGCCAGGATGTCGTGTGTGTGTGTGTGTGTGTGTGTGTGTGTGTTGTGTACCTCATTTCACTGAGTGCTCACAATGAGTTTTTACAGACAAATCCACTGTAGCACAGAAAGGTGTGCTGCCCTGCCCAGGGTCACAGAGTTCCATGAAGCATTCCTGGGGATTTTAACCCAAATCTTCTCATTCTGGTTTCTACATTCTTTTCATGACCCTTGCAATGTTGTTGACACCTTTCATGATGTCTCTAAGGAAAGGGCAAAGGTGAGAAAGGACAGAAGCCCTCAACTCTTCTTTCTCCAGGCTGCTAGAAGCTAGCATCTTACCTGAGTGTCCTCCACTAAGAATTCTGCTAACTGGAGCAGAGGTGGTTGTTACTGTTGGGTGCCATCCAGTGAATTTCCTAATCGTAGCAACCCCAAGTGACCAAATACAACTGCCCCATAGGTTTTCTAGACTGTCACCTCTGCCGAAGGAGCCCTACTGGCACAGTGGTTAAGTGCTTGGCTGTTAACCTAAACGATTGTGGAAACAGACTGCCACATGGTTTTCCTCGGGAGCAGTTGGTGGGTGGTTTGGATTAGCAGCCAAACACTTAACCACTTCCTACATACGTGGAGGTGGGTGTTTTTAGGTGCCGTCAGCCAGTCCCAACGCATAGCAACCCCACACACAACAGAAGGAAACGCTGCCTGGTCCTGAGCCATCCTTACAACCACTGCTATATTTGAGCCCATTGTTGCAGCCACTGTCTCAGTCCATCTCGTTGAGGTATTCTTTCCAGTTGACCTTCCACTGCATATGTAGTAGGCACTGTTATTAGTCCTGCTTCACACTGGAGAAAAGTGAGAAGCAAAAAAGTGATTCACCCAAAGCCAAGCAGGAGCATAGGAGCAAGCGGTGAAGCCAGGCTTTTACTACTCTGTGTTAGCCAGCATCAGCTAACCTATGTTGCAGTAACCCAAAACCCAAACCAAACACACTGCTGTCGGGGCAATTCCAACTCACAGGAACCCTACAGGATGGAGTACAAGTGCCCCACAGAATTTCCAAGGAGCGCCTGGTGGATTTGTACTGCCAACCTTCTGGTTAGCAGCCGCAGCTCTCAATGACTATGCCTCCAGGGTTCCCTGTTGCAGAGACAAGCACCCTAAATTTCGATAACCACTAAAACCAGTTGCTGCTCAGTTGATTCTAGCTCATGAAAGACCCTGTGTGTGTCAGGATTTTCAATAGCCGTGCTCCGCACAGTTTTCCATGACTGATTTTTCAGAAGTCGATCACCAGGCCTGTCTTCCGAGGCACCCCTGGGTAGATTCAAACTGCCAGTCTTTTGGTTAGTAGCAGTGTGAGTTGACCACTTGCATCTTCCCTTTTTGACACCTGTGTTCACCACTCATTGGCAGGGGAGTTTGCCTCACAAGTTCATTCAGGGACCCAGGCAGAGACTCCACTACTATGAATTGATATCATCTGGGGTAAATGAGCCACTCAGTCACCACGAAACCCTAACGGCATAGTGGTTAAGAACTTTGCTGCTAACCAAAAGATCAGTAGTTTGTATGCACCAGGTGGTCTTTGGAAACCACATGAGACTGTTCTACTGTGTCCTATAGGATTGCTCTGAGTTGGAATTGACTTGATGGCAATGATCTTGGATTTGTTCTGGTTGTGGTCAGTCAGTATGTCAGGAGTAGAAAGATACAGAGGGTTTCACACTACCAATTAAATCCTTTCATCTGGAAATGACATGTTATTTCTGTTTATAGCCCTTTGGCCCCGACCAGCTGTGTTTGCCTTGCCCAACAGCCAAAGACCTCAGAAAGAGAATACTAGTGAATATCAGGAACGTCTGTGGCAGGCCAATTTGAGAACTCACGCTTGTAAATCACCATGGCAGCATATCAGGTGTGACGATTAAGTCTGTGAACTTAATTGTTCTAAGTGCTACATACCTCATTCCTGAATATCACTATGGTCATCTTTGGAGTACTCCCATTGGAAGCTATGCACCAACACCAGCACCTAGTCAACGCTTCAAAGTAATTTTGGAACTCTTTCTGGAACGTCCATTGCACACGGTAGCACAGTGGCAAGTTTGTGGACTTAATTGTGTAGTTGTCTGTGAGGAAGTTTTTAGCCAGTAAACAAATAACCTTATTGGAACACCTTCCCTGCTCTCCTGCTCTGGCTTCCAGTGACTTTTTTCTTTACCCAAAGATAAAGGAAACACTGAAAGCAAGACATTTTCAAGACATTCAGGACATCAAGGGTAATCCAACAACAGCTTTGATGGCCATCCCAGAAAAAGAGTTCCAAAATTGCTTTGAAGGGTGGACTAGGCACTGATGTCAGTGTGTAGCTTCCCAAGAGGAGTACTTTGAAGGTGACTGAGTGATACTTCACGGTGAAGTATATAGCACATTTTCTAGGATGAGTTCTCAAACTTAGTTCTCTTACCTTACAAGCACGATCTTCTCTAAGTTAAATCCCCTTCATTCATTGTGCTTATGGGTTTAATTCCCCTTCCTCTCTCCTTCCCTCTGTCCTTGGCTTCTGCTGGGATATATCAAGCAGCTTGGAGCGAGTGACTTTAAAAGTTCCTTGTAATCTGCAAAGCTTGCAGATAAAGAGGCTGTTAGTGTCATTTTTCACTTTGTTATATTGAGGTGGCTTGCATGTTGCTATGGTGCTGGATGATATGCCACCAGTATTTCACATCACTACAGAGTCACCCATAGTGGACAGGTTTTGGCAGAGCTTCTAGACGAAGATAGGTGAAGAAGTTCTGGAAATCTACTTGCAAAAAATAAGCCAGTGAAAAGCCTATGGGTCACGACGGCATATTGTCAGATGCGGTGCTGAAAGATGAGTCTCCCAGGTTGGAAGGCGCTCCAAAGACAGTGTTGCAACAATGATCTCCAGCATGAAGACAACACAGGACAGGGCAACGTCTTGTTCTGTTGCACAGGGGTCACCATGCATTGGAGCTGACTCCATGGCAACAGAAAACAAGGTGTTATTACTACTTGTCTTCAGGCTGGAAGTGACCTGAGGAAGGGCTGAGGTTCCTGACACAGGAAGAAGATGCAGAAAGGAGAAAAGCTGCCCTCATCTGTCTCATAGCCAGGGAAGAGAGCAACTCTAAGCCCTGTGAGCCTCACATGGTGTCTTATACAGTTCACAGACTTGTCACCATGTACTGCTGGTCCCATGCTGAGCTCTGGGGATAAAGAAATATACAAAATGTATCCCAAGGGAACACTACACACAGGAAGCACCCCAAACACCCCCAATACTACTTGGCCTAATAGAAATCTCCTGGCCTCCATGTTTGTACAGCCTTGCTGTTTCTCTCCTATTTTTTTTGTTTTCACTCTTTTTGGTTTACTTGTTTCTGGATCTCATTGACCAAGCTGAAGATACTTGTTCAGCTCTTATATCCTGTCTATGCCCGACTGTGTTTTGTGTCTGTTGTGTGACCCTTCAACTTACCTGGCTGCACCCTCCAGATTTACCCTTCAACTAGGCACCTCATTTCCATCCAGGTTAGACTCACCTTGGCTACCTATAGGCTCTTGATTCCGCCCAGATCCCTGGATGCTCTCACCCTCACTGCTCCCTGCCCCCTTCTGCAGCCCCTGCTTCCAGGTTGTGACCTCCAACTTTTCTGGAAACGAGTGGAATTATCTTGAAGATACTTGTTGAATTCTTTCAGCCTATCTCTGCCCGACTGTGTTTTGTGTTTGCTGTGTACAAAAAGGCTTCTGGGGACCCTCTGTAGTTTGCTTGGTGGTGAACTGTGTGATGAAGACAGTAAGCTCTTGTATTTCTCTCAATGATGTAATTTTTTGAAAACAATTTCAATTATCCTTAAATACTCTTGCAAAGCAGGCAACGTGAGATCCTTGCAAACTTAACTCAGAATTTAGGATTTCTCAGTCAGAAAGGAAGGATGTGCGAGCATGTGTGTGCGCACACGTGCTCACCTGCATGTGTACCATGTATGTACACATGTGCACTACTCCATTGTCCGGTTTTTCATTTTTCTTCACCGCAAGTTTCAAAGATTAGAGACATAGTGACTTGTCTTCTACCCCAATGAAAACATTTTAATAAATGAAAACCCTGTTTGCAGCCCCTCTCCCAGTTCCTCTGGGACCTGCATCCCAGATTCAAAGTCTTCCCCTTTGCTATCTCCATAATCAGATTTGGCATTGAACATTTGGATGCTGTGTGCCAAAAGCACAAAGCCTCTAGCTGTTTGTTCCTGAACTGCTATAACTGGTCTCAGGGTTCTGTAACAGTCACAACCTGGTGAGTAAAATCTGTTTGCCCCACACTTTCGAGGTGACACAAATATGTAAACTCTGCAATCTCAATCAAAAAATCACTTTTCTCCAAACCGAGACCACATCACCCCAAATCAGGCAGGCTTTGAAGCACCTTTAGCTGTTCATGCGTTAAATAACACACACTGTGGTACTTTTTAAAACATTTATATTCATATATATAAAAAAATTAAATATATATAATATATAGTGTGTTTAAGACTAAAAATATAGTACATAATATTTAAAAAAAAAGAAAATGAAAAAAGGCAGAATAGGAAAAGGTGTGAGGGAACACACGGATACACATTGCTAAAAATCTACGATGGTTTGTCCTAACAAAAATAATATTTTTTCTCTTCTTTTAATTATCATCATGGATCCATTTATTATCGGGATTTGAGTACAGAAAACTTAACTGGAGCCAGAAATGGAGGTTGCAATCCCAAGAGTGGCTGGGGTGAAAAAGACATGACCACAGGGAAGCCTGGACCTCTTTCTGGTGACATTGGAGGCCACAGTCTTCTGGGTCACTATTGCAAACACAGTTGTGCAGAGTTTGATTGTATTGACAACCCGGCTGCTCTCTCCCCAGTCAGGGGTACTCCCCGGGGGCAGCCTCAGGAGACCTCCAGAAGTGAATAAAAGAGCCCAAGGCCCACCAAAGCTCAAAAAGGCCGATGGCTGAGGCCAGCAAAAAGCCAATGGGCGACAAGGGACTGGTAGGAATGAATGATAGTTCTATGCAAATAGAATTATTATTATTATTGGTATTATTTTTAAGGGCAGGCTTGTACCAGGACTGCCCAGTATGGCCTGTGACTTCTGCGCAGCAATTAGTTCTCCAGGGGCAGGGCCTGGAGTTCCCTCACAGTGATGCAAATAAATGAGATTCTGACTCCCACCTCCCCAACTCAGAACTCCCAAGCGACACAGCCCTCTGTCCTCTCTACCAGCAGAGAGAAGGGGTATCAGGACCAAGCTGATCAAGGTGAGGCCAATGGCATTCAGAAAGAGTCCTGCTTCCAAGACAGGAGTAGAGGGAACATTGTGGGGATGTAGGATAAGGGAAATAAGAAGAGAACTTTTAGGTAAGGAGGCTTGTTTTACAGCCTTTTCACAAAAATAAATGTCTTTCCAACTACATCCCTTGGTCTATATAGTTTTATATCCTATTGTTACCTCCTCACTGGTTTCACCTGGGTCAGGAGCCTCACTGATGTCTTTCAGGTGATCCCCTGAATATGCAGAAAGATGTCTAGAGGCACAGAGTGGGGACCTGGCTCAAGTTACACAGCACTAAAATGTCAGAGAAGTCAGGATTTATGAGGCCAGGCAGCCTCCTGAGGGCCTAGAGTTCAGCACTGGGGACAGAAGTGTCCACACAGCAGAGTGAGGCAGTGACGGAGGGTCCAGTCCAACTGGGTACGTGGCTTTAACACGGTTCTGATCAAACCTGAATGGCCCAGTGTTGCTGTGCTTGTGGGTCAAGGATACTGATCTCTCCATTGTAAGAAGTCCAGGACTCAGGGCCGCTGACAGGAGGGCCCACAAGTTGACGGGAGAGTTCTGGGGCAAGAGATTCCAGAGCAGTGAGCTCCATCCTGTATAGCAGAACAACTGCCCCTCAAAACTGAGGGAAGTGGCAACTGCTGGAACAAGGAGGGGCCATCTGCCTGAAGCCAGGTGGTCAGATATACCTCTGTCAGCCCAGGCAAGCCATTTGTAGCGCACACCTAGCACTGCTTCCATCCCCAGCATCTTTCCTTTTGGACCTTCTCACAGTTTTTGCTTCCCATCAACTTGGTGACTGAGTTTTGAGGAGCTCAGTATTCAGAATGTAGGTTGGCAAGACCATAATTCACCCAGAATCATGAAAACATCCTCAAAAGTCCAGAATTCTTGTCAAAATCATTGTGTCCCTCTTACCTCCACCACTTCCCTTTCTGACCTATGGCTTCATAGAAAGGTCAGCTGTGCTCATTCCTTGCCCAAAACACCTTAGACCCTGGGCCATGCACAGACTCCAGGCTTAACTTTGCTCTGTGAAGTATGGCAAGCTGTTGCTGAGAACCAGAGCTAGGAAGGGCACTCTCGTTATTCCCCAGAGAGGTCGCTGTCTGAAATCTTGGCACATGGTGAAGAAACCTATCACCCTGTTCTACCCAAGGATGCTTCTGCAAGTCTCTTAGAACTCTGAATGGAGAGCAGCACAGATAGCTCAGAGGCTAAATAATCCCAAGGTGGTTTCACTTTGAGATTCATGGTCTGTTTGTGATCAGGGGGTCTCTGGTGGAAATTAATTCACAACACCACAGACATGATCATGAAGCCTGTGGTACATGCTTCTAAGAAGAGAAGTGGATCTCCCATCTTGCCATCCCATATCTGCACCCAACTCCCAGGCAGAGATGGCAGCACCTTACTGGCTGATAATTACAGCAAAAGCAGAATTTTACATTTTTCCAACCCTTTTGCCTCATCTGACGGGCCAGAAAACTGGGGACAATGAACATATGAGTTGGTCCAAGGTCACTCAGTAAATGGCAGCTTCAGAGCTGGGTCCCTGGTCTCCTGGTCCATAGCTCTTTCCACTCAAACAAGAAGGTCAAAGGACACAAGGATCACAAGGTGACCATGTTATCCAGTGCTGAGGCACCATGCTGGAAGATTCTCCAGGCTTAGCAACAAAGGCCCACGATCAAAAGTACCTGTCATTTCCCAGAAAAGCTATTCCATTTGGGGCCTGGCAGGGAAATGCCAACTCAAATTCCAATCAGAATGTAAGTTGCTGGAGGATGGACATTGCTTTGAGTTTGGATGTTCCCTTGGACTATGCACGGAGCCTGCCTGGTACAGAGGAGGCACCAGCATGTGCATTAAGGGACAGAGAAGAGTGAAGTAGCACTATTTCTCAACCAGCCTCCCTGGAGAATTAACTGGGTTACAGAGTGGCCATAGGCCCCTCTCCATCTTTTCAACAGAAGGGGCCCAAGACTTAAACCCCAAAGGAGGAACTAAAAGAATCTAGCCAGACCCCCCAACAAAAAAGGATATTTGTGGGATACTCATGTTTCAAAAGCCACAATCTTTAGACTTTTAACTGTTTGGATTAACCATGGCTTATGGTTTCTGTGAATGTAATCAAAATTTGCATGGATTTGTCTGCACATCATCAACAGATCTTCCTGCTGAGTTTACATAAAAGGTACTGCAGGAAAGTGCCTGTGTTCCAAGGCTGGGTATAAAGCCCCAGGAAGGGCCCACTCCAAGGGGAAGGCCCTAGATGAAACAGAGCACAAAGGGCCAGCAGTTAAGTCTGGAACTGGATTCACTTTCCCCCTAAATATTAGCTGCTCCTTTGCAGAAAGTGACTGTCCAGGAATGCCACCCCACAGATCCACCCCTAAGGGTTTTGATGGCCTGTGGCTAGTGAGCATGTAACTCATTAAAGCAAATGTGACTAAGGAATGGTGACCACTGAGAAAGGGCTAGGTGCATTATGGGAGTTGCACCAGAGGCCCCACCTCCCCTCCCCAGTTTGCCGCAGAGTTGGAAACAAGAGTAGAGGCCAAGACACTCATTCTTCAGACGAGGAGGAGGCTGAGACAAGGGTACAGGTTCTCTTTGGAGCTCCTGTTCTCTTTGGTCAGAGGTGGAGGCTGAGAAACAGCCGTGTGGAATGCGTGTGTGTAGGCGAAAGTGGACGTGGGGCTGAGAGGGAGAAAGCATGGACGATGGGGTGCCTGCAGTGCCCTTCTGCGCCACCTTCTCCAGTCAGCACAAGTTCCCTGTCAGGGTCCATTCCTATGCCCCTCACCCATTTCTCTCCAACACTGTAAAACCTAACCGTGTGTCTGAGGCTCACAAGTCCCCACTCCCTACGCAGCCGCCCACCCAAAGCTTTGGCTGTCAACCAAAGCTGGACACTCAAGGCACTGGATGTGGAAGAAGAAATCTGATTGGTCCGAAAAAGGTGGGAAAACAAAGAAACAAACAAAAATCTCTCAAAAACAAGAGGACCTGCTGAAAGAGAATCACCACTCATGCCCCCTGGAAGGCAGCGTCTCCAACCAGTGGGTGGGCTCTGGGGTAGGACAGCAGGTCTGAAAGCCAGACCCTCTCCCCGAACCCTGTCAGAGCCCACTCCTATGACAGGTCTCACCACCTGAATGTACAAAAATGGATTCAAAGTGCTTGGAGATTGAAAGAGTAATGGAGAGCGTTTGGAACCTGGTGGAGAACAGGGGCTCCTTTTCCTTTCCACTGGGACTTGTATTTGGGTGGGGAAATCCCTACAGCTTTTCTTTCCAAGTGAGGTTTTCATTGTTTTTTTTTTGTTGTTGTTGTTATCTTTGAAAAATAACCTATAGTACCCTCACGCCCACTCCCACCCCTCAGGCTGACTCAAAAGTTAAAGCCAGAAAGTGAGGCAGGCTGGGGGACACTTGGGCTTGGGTGGGCTCTCTCTAGTGTTGGCTTGGGGAACTGCTATGTAGCACACAGCAGTCTTGCTGGTGAGTCAGGACTTGGTTCGTGGCCTTTCCTCTCTCCACCATGAAACCCTCTCTTATGTGCCTGGCCCAGCATCAACGAGAACGAAAGAGAAAAGTTCCTGGGGACATCTGGATACCTCTGCAGGACAGCAGACAGATGTCAACAGTGGGCATCCAAGATGACTGGCATTTTGATCCCAGCAGCATGAAGGCTGGATTTGAACTCAGAACCAGGGCTGATTTGTAGCAGAGCTAAAATTAATCCAAGGTCCCTTCTGTAATCCCCTGAGGAGGGAGAGATGCACCCAGAGCATGAGCGCAGAAAACAGAGAGGCTGGCTGGGCTTTCCTGTTTTCTACCTATCCACGCCAGAGCCACCCACCCCACACTTCATGTTCTTAGGCCAAAGCCTGCCCTTCCTCGCATAACCCCACTCCATTTACGGGAGATCAGAGGGGTGGCATAGAAAGGGGTTGCTAAAAAGTAGCCCCTCTGTTCTCCCCAAGCCCCACTTTCCCTGACTCCATGCTGGGGCCAGGGAAGAGTGCAGGACAGGAAAGACACATCCTCCCGAAGAAGAGGGATGGGCAGGCCCAGAAGGTGGGGCATGCGCAGAGCACCATCCTCGGGACGGGGTGTTTCTGGGAGACCTGCTCCCCACCAGCCACGGTGGGAGGAGGAAGGCTGGTCCGAGACCGCAGCAATGAGCAATGCCCCTGAATATCAGGGAACCGCTGTGAGAGCCTTCTCCTCTGCCCCGCAGAGATGCCCAGCCTGGCTCCACTCCTACACGTGAGTCTGCATGCGCTGCTGGAAGCGCTGGCCATAGTCTGAATGCTGGGAGGTGTAGGAGAACCGAGTGGCTGTGGCGTACTTGCCAATGGGGTCATAAGCCTCATATGGGGTCCGCTCCAGGCCAGAGGGTGGGGCCTGGGGGTAGCCCAGTCGGTAGGTGGGGTACCCAGCTGCCCCAGGGAAGGGATGGGAATTGAACTTCTCATAGTTCTCGTAGGACAGCTGGCTGGTAGTGTCAGTGCCAGCCGGGGCAGCAGGACCAGAGGGTGTGGACTCAGCGACGTAGTCGGAAGCAGGGGCCCGGCTGTACGTGTTGAGCTGGGCATAGCCACTGGAGTGGGAGAGACGTGAAGAGGGGCGTCCATCAAAGCGGGTAGTGGGGCCAGGGGCCCTATAGTCAGGATAGAGCATGGTCCTGGAAGATGGGCGGTCTTCATGGGCACGCACGTTGTAGTAGCCATTGGTGGGGTCCTGGGGCGATGAGAGAAGAGGGTGGACAAGAGAGGTCCCCTTGAGGGGAATGACTGAGCTTCACCAGGGCCCGCTGGGCCTCCTTCGGGTTCTGCCAAGTTCGCCAGACAGAACCACTAACCACCTCCATTTATTCACTAAATCTCCCATCACTCCTCCCCAAACCTGGTCTAACCTCCACCCAGCAGGCCCTGAGACTCCACCTTCCCATTCAGCCCTTGTGCCCTGGCCCCTTCCTCTTCTCTCACCTTCATCTCATACTCTTCCCGGGTGTCGATGGTGTCACAGCGCAGGTCCTGCTTCAGATCCACATCATCCTTAAAGGACTGAGAGTAGCAAGAGTGGGGTCAGACTTGGGGCCCCTGTTCCTGACCCCCAACTTGCCAGCCCCACCTCCAGCGGCCACCTACTAACAACGAAGGGGTTGTAGTCACGGCAGACTGGACCTCTATTCTCTATCTCCAGCCCTCTCTAGCAGATACATGGGTCCTCGCATCACGTGTGCTGCTAACATGCAGTGTAGCATTGGGAGTGTCACTCACTGGCCCACCCTGGGGCTGCTTCCTCATCTGAGCAAGGAGGCAGTTGGACTAGAATACTAAGGATTTCTGGGGAAGAATGGGGCGAAAGAAGCTTGTGGAGAAGCCCAGCTGCCCATCTGTGTTGGAGGGCAGTTAGTGTGTGTGTGTGCGTGCATGCACGTGTATGTGAGATATACACATACATCAGGACCAGGGTGGGCAGATGGAGAGAGGAGACAATGATAGTGGTTGTTATAGAGCTAGGCTAGAGCTGGTCCCAAAAGTGTAAAGAGGGGAGGGTGTCAGGGAGGAACAGGACCTTTACCGAGTAGATGGCCTTCATGACCCGGGTGGCAGTGGAGACGCTGGCAGTGTCGTCATCTCGGTCAGAGTGCATCGTGAGTGGCTCACGGTTCACTGTCTCCACCTTGATGTCTAGTTTCCTGAGGGTCACATCCTTGCGACCTGAAACAGGGATTGATGGTTGGACCATGGGCCTTTTGCCAGTCTTGTGGTGGCTGCTCCTTGTCCCACCTGGGCTGGGGAGCTCAAGTGCCAACCCCCCAGCCCACCACTGCTGTTGGGTGTCCTGGAGGCAGACCACCTGACCGGGACTCAATGCCTGGGAAGGGGTAAGGGAAGGGCTGTGGCCTGCACAGGGCCCATACTCACTGCCTTTGCGGCGCCGGTAGAGGAAGAACACCAAGGCGATGAAGAAGAAGATGAGGAGGATGCCTGCACCAATGGTGGCCCCAGCAATGATGCCCACAGGCAATACCTCTTCAGAGGGGGAAGGAAGGAAACAGAGGTAAGGCGGGAGTCCTGTGGGGCTGCATTAGGGTCTGAGCTCAGTGTTGGCTGCAGGTTAGGCCACAAGTTGCATTGGCAACACTGTATTGTCCCAAAAGGTTAAGTATGACTGAGCTTATCATGGACAGTGTTGGGTTTAAGGCAAGGGTGGATTTGAGAAGAAGGTCTGGATAGAGGTTGGAATTAGCCTTCAGCTTTGGTTTAATCAGCTGGGGTCATGATCAACTGTAGCCTAGCCCATGTCTCATCCTTGCAGCTGGGCATCAGTTTGACCTTGGCCTTGGTTGTCCATCTGTTGCTCTCCTGCAGGCCATCTGACGACAAAACTTGGTCCTTCCTTCCTAGGCTGGGCTCTTGCTGGAGATCAGTCATCACCAGACTCTCCAATCTGTACTCTCATCCCTTCCATCATCTTCCTATATGAGCCTATGACCATTCCATCAACCCTTACCCACCAGGGCTCTAACCAGCACTCCTCAGTTCCCCTGTTCCACAGAGCTAAAACGGAATCCTTGCTGATGGCTTTCCCTCTCTCCTCGGCTGCCCTAGTGCCCTCTGCATCCTGCTTAAACCCACTAAGTTGCTCCTTCCTCTAGCCACCCTGTTCTTCCTTGCCCCCTCACTGGCTTCCTCAGCTATAACTGGACTGAAGGATTCCCATCAGTCATTTTCCATGGAGTGTGCCATCTCCCATGTCCGATGACTGATTCTCTGCAGTACCAGCACCCCCGCCCGGCCCCTTCAAAGCTATCTTTCCCTCATCAGACTTGGGAGCTTTGAAAAGTCAGAGGCAATGCCTCTTTCCCCATGCTGGAAGTCCCATACAGATTCTCCTATAAGACTGTGGATGCCTTAGGAGGCAGGGAATCAAAACTTACCAAGCACCTACAAGCCAGGCATGTTACAGACATTCTCTCATTTAGTCCTCCAACAACCCATTGAGATAGGTAGTTTTACTCCGTTTTACAGATCATTTGCTTTTTTCTCCATCTGAGTTTATTTACTACCATTCTGTAAGCTCCTCCACTAAGCTGAAAGTTCCTTGAGGGCATGGATTGTGTCTTGTCAGCCCTCTCCCTGCAGTCCCTGAGGCAGTCCCTGGCATATAGCACATGCTCAATACATGTAGAAAAATTGGGCACATTTGCCCAGCTGAGCACTGAGGTTGGGTTCTGGTGGGGAGGCCTAGGAGAATGCAGATCATTCATTCCACTTGACCCCAGCCCATAGTTGGCCCCACAACTAACCTGCCTGGCTAGCTCTGGAGATGCATGCGCAGATTCCTATAATGGCTAGGAGCCAGAGAGAAAAGTTCCCCAGGGCTTAACTCCTACCCCCAGAGGAGGAGAGGGAGCAGAATGTCAGGATACTGTGCCCCCAGGTTGCGAGCCAGCACTGCCAGTCACCTCGTTCTTCAAGCTGGATGATAGCCGTGCCTGGCCCAAAGCTGTTCCAGGCAGTGCAGTTGTAGTGGGTCTGGAAGTCAGCCTCCATGACATTGTTGATGGTGAGCGTGGACAGCACCCCACTGCCCGAGTTGGTCCTCTCCACTGTGTAGCGCTCCAGGGTCCCCACCTCCAGGAAGTTCTCCTTCCATGCCCAGGCCTGTGGTGAGGGAAGAAAGTAAGGAAGTAAGGTAGGGATAGGTGGCAGAAATACATATTCAGGTGTCATCTGGCCCCTCCTCAAGGCATCTCTGCATGCCAGGGGTACCCCTAAGCTTAGTCCAATACTCAGTCTGCAACAGACACGAAGTCCCACCTCCTGCCCCAGATCCTTGGCAGTAAGTCTTTACTCTAGGAGAAGCAACAGTTTCCAAACATAGCTGAGCATCAGATTTATCTCGGGAGAGTCTTTGAAAGGCAGATTCTTGGGGCTTGACTCTTAAATATGAATTTCTAGGGGAAAGGCTCAGGAATCTCTGTTTTCATCAAGATGCTTATGATGTGGTTGCATCTGGCCAACTTTTGGGAACCTTTGATGTCACCAAAAAAGTCCTGGTCTGAGAGTTGCAAACACTGACTCTACCAGCGAGTCTCTCTGTGACCTCCCTTCCCCTCTCTGGGCCTGAGTTTCTTTACCTGTAAAATGAGATGGCCAGGCTAGAGCTAGATAATGCTCAGGGTTTCTTCCAGCTTGAAGAGTCTGAGATTCTAACTAAACATAGTTTTAGAACTCTAAGTTTACCTTTAACCAACCTGCAGCAAACCCCACATCTAATCCACCAGGCTGGCTCTGGAGTCTTATCTGTAGATTCTTACAACAGGTGGGAACCAGAGAGAAACATCCCCCAGATCCCCCAGCTCTGGACTTCCTGCCTGGCATCTGCCCTTCATGTCCTCAGCTTCAGAGTAGAGGCTGAGGGAGGGGGAGCAGTGAGATCTGGCCCTTGTCCAGGGATCAATCCTCCCAGATCTGCTAGAAAAGCCCCCCGGGGCCAAACCTCCCACTGCCTGGGCAGCTGTGGTAATGAAGTGTCCCTGTGCAGCCCTGGAGTTAGCCAAATGGTCATTAAATGTGATGAGGGGTTTGACGGTTAATGGTCACGGAAGGAATTAATGGCTCATGGTATGGGGGAGAGAAAGGAGGGAGGAGAGTGGGCTGGTGGACAGAGGAAAATGGAAAAGAAGTGGAGAAGGAGGGAAGGGAGGACGGGGGCAGATGAAGGCAAGAAGAGGCGATCGGGAAAAGGTGAGGGGGTGAGTGTAAGAACAGATGATGTGGCAGAAGAGACAGCTGAAGTGCTAGCTAAGAGAGATGGCAATGGGGAGTCGAATGCCAGGTTCATTTCACACCTGTTACTGTTACTTTTCCCAGCAACCGTATTAAAAAAAAGAATTGGCATGGAGTTGATTCCTACTCATGGGGGCCCCATGTGTGTCAGAGCAGAACTGTCCTCCATGGACTTTTCAATGGCTGTTTTTTTCTTTTTTTTTTTCCCCAGAAGGAGATCACCAGGACTTTCTTCTGAGGCACCTCTGAGTGGACTTGAATCTCCCACATTTCAGTTAGCAGCCAAACATGTTAACCATCTGCCTCTATTTCATGGAGGAAGAAACAGGTTCAAACAACGAAGTAATTTGTTCAGGGTCACAGAGCTAGTAAAGAAGCAAGTGAGATTTGAGCTGGGAAAGGGATTCCAGTTGCCATCAAGTCACTTCTGACACAAGATGACCCCCATGTGTGCAGAGTGAAACTGTTTATTGTCAAGTTTTCAAGGCTGCAACTTTTTGGAAGTAGACCACCAGGCCTTTCTTCTGGGGTACTTCTGGGTGAGTTCAAACTGCCAACCTTTCAGTTAGTAGCTGAATGCTTAACTGTTTGCACCACCCAGGGCCTCCAGGGAAGGGGACAGAAGTGCAGAAGCGGGGGGATTGGAGTTATAGAACAAGGAAAGATGGTTGTAGGAGCAAAGCCAGAGAAAGCAAAAGGTAGCTGAGCAGGGCAGCAGGGCAGGCTGGCTGTCCTCAGCACTCACAATGCGATCTGGTGGTGGCGTGCTCCCAATGAAACACTCCACCTTGCCTCCGTCGCCCCTCACTGCATACTGCACCGCTTCACTGGAGATAATGGGGGGTCCTGCAAGCAAGAAGATGGGAGTCAGGACCAGTTAGAAACTGCAAGGCTTGTCCCCTACTCCCCGCGTCCTCCCTGGCCACTCACCGTTCACATACAGTGGCACCTCCCGCTCAGCCACTCCAATCCGAGGCACAATGGCCCGGCAGGTGTACGTGCCGGCATCTGCCTGGGTCACGGATTTCAACAGCAGCTGGTTGCTGTTACTCAGGACCTGGGCAGAGAGAGCAGCCTCGGGTGGGGAGCCAGGAGGCCTGGGCCCCTAGGTCCATGTGGGCCCCCATGGGAGGCATTGGAAAGAAAGCAGGAAGGGCCACAAGTGAATTCCCAGAAGGGAGAAGGGGCTCCCGAATCCGCCTGACCTAGCCTCTGACTCTAAAAACACACCCTCGTTGCAACAGTGGGTAGAGACAGGAAGGAGGCCTGAGAAGGCAGGTGAAGGGTGTAGTCATTTGAAAGACAGTACAGCCCCTTCTCAAAATCTGTTCTAATGTTTTCATTGCTGAATGAGGTAGGAAGTTTCTCTCTGAAATACCCTGCGCTGCCACTTTGGCCCAAACTGTCTCATGCGGGACCCTGTAGAATTCAACTTTCTCTAGTGAATCATTCTGGCTTCCTCCACCTTTCCTTATAGGCTTCATTTTCCACAGTCACCACTGTGCCAGTGCCACCCCCGGCCCTCTTCCCTCCTCCCACCCATGGGTCATCTTGTCTCTCCCAGTACATTGGAACTGGCCAGCTGCCCCAGGAGGAAGGGTGGAGGTTGACCTTAAGTGCTGTTCTTCTCCTCCAAATCTCAAGATCCTAGAAATGGCCCAGGTTCAAGTTGGAAAAGAATGCTGAGCCTCCTCTTGTCCCCCTGGCCCCATAGAAGGCTGTGCTCCATCCCCCCGGCATTCAGGAGAGGCAGCAGGAGTCTTACCATGTTTGAGTCCTTTTTGGTCCAGGTGAGAGTGAGAGGGGGGTTCCCAACCCAGACACAGGTGAGGGTCACATCAGAACCTATGTCCGTGGTCGTAGGTTTGGGGTCAACTACAATCCGGGGGGCAACTGAGGTAGAAAAAGGCAGCTTATTAGAGTCTCCATCTCACTGAAGGTCACCTCCAAAGAGTGCTCTCTTCCCTCTACTCTGTGCCATGCACGTCCCCATCTTTAGTCCCCCATCTCCTCCAGCGTCATGGAGCCTTCCTCTACTCTACCCCAGGTCCTTTAAAGCCCCCTCCTCTCTGTCCCCCATCCCTGCCCTTTTGGCTACTCACAGTGGACATTTACTAAAGTGCTGACATTGGTGCTCCCCACTTTGTTGTAGACCTCACAGGACACAGGCTCCGTGAAGAAAGAATAATCAACATTCGTCTCATAGCGACTCTCATGGGCGTCTTCTATCAAGAAACCCCCCTTGGCCCACCTGGGGGAGCCAACACAAAGGTGGAATCAGGGCTTGGACCTGCCTCAACTCCACTCGGTGCCACTGGCCTCCCCAAGCATCTCTACTACTCCCAGCCTCCAGGGCTCTGCCAGGGCCTCCCCAGAGGGCACCCAGCCCCCAAGCCTTCACCTGTAGCCCAGGATCTCGGGGTTGGCTGTGGCCTGGCATGTGAAGATGACACGCTCTCCCTCCTGCACCGTCTGGGGCTCAATGGACAGGGTGACCGTAGGAGGATCTACAAGGTAGGGGGCGGAAATCAGGGTCTTTTCTGCCTTGAGTTTCTTTGTCCCTCCCCAGCACATACACTCAGAGCCATCTGCTCTGGAAGTAATCTGAGAATTTGAGTTTCCAGTACCAGCTCCAATAAATACACTGCCTTCTTCACCTCTGGGCTCTTAGAGGGCCAGCTAGGGTGTTGGCCAATGACAGTACAAAACTGTATTCAATGGATGTAATTACCCACTTCAGCCACTAGACGGCACTGTGGGTTCGTTTGACTCATTGGAAGATGTCAGGGGGGCATCCCTCCGTTGCTGTCCACACTCCCACCGTTCCATAGGTAGAGGGAATTTACTGAGCACCTACCAGGTAGCAGATTCCATGCTAGATGCTCTAACACTGTATGTCATGCTTGGGAAGCAGATAAAATCAAACTCATTGCCATTAATTGATTCTGACTCATCATGACCCTACAGGAAAGAGTAGAACTGCCCTCACAGGGTTTCCAAGGCTATAATGATGAAACAGACTGCCACATCTTTCTGCCGCACGGTGGCCAGTAGGCTCAAACTGCCAATCTTTCAGCTAGCAGCTGAGCTCTTTAACCACTGTACCACCAGTACTCCTTAGGAGCAGGTGAAGGTCCACATTTCCTTCCCTGAAACCTTTAGGGGCTAGAATTTTGGAATTTCTACATTTTAAAAAGGCAATACAGTGCATAGACTATCCTATATAAGATCCCCAGCAGAGCCTGGGCAATACCCGTGATCACATGTGTTAGTGAATCTGCAGTAACACACTTAAGTGGGATAAAAAAAGACTGAAGAGCTTCAATTCAGATTTTGCTAGCAAATCGGTTTTCATTTGGAAGTGCAGATAAGTGATTGCAGGACTGCATTTTATTCTCTGGAAATAAACAGTTGGAAACTAAGGCTCCGAGACACTATGTGCACTGCCAAAGTCACACACTGGTTTGGACACGGAGACAGCCTGACTTCACAAGCTATGCCCCTACTCCTAGCCCTGTGTTCACAGTTCAAGGGGAGGAGGAATGTGGCAGTCGTCCTAAGGCCTCTGAGAGATTCTTAGGTTTTCCTGCTTCTCAGATGGTTGCCCACATTCTGCTTTCCACTCCACCGTCTCCAGACTGCTTCTTCCAGGAAGCCCACTTACGGTGCACGTCCAGCTCAATGGAAGTCTCCTTGCCATTCGGGATGGCCTCGTTCACACTGCGGCAGGTGAAGACACGCCCGATGTCCAGGTCTGTGGGGTTAATGAGCAACTGGCTAATGGTGGTTTCCCTCTTCCCATCCTTCAGCAGTTCCTGGGGCAGAATAAAGGTAGGAGCCCTGGTCAAGCAAAAAATGCCCTCCTCTGTGCTTTAGGTGAGCTGCCTCAGAGATGGGCTGGGGCTGCAGGGTACTTTAACCTGGTGCTCAGTCCCTCCGCTACCCCCAGCCTCCTCCCTATGGCTTTGAGGCTCATTCCGGGGAATTCTCTGAGTCAGGCTCAAGTCTCTCCTCTTCTGGAAAGTTTTTATTAGCTAATCCAACACTGAAGACTCTCTCCCCACTTGAACTTGTGCCCTTCACAGTCACTCTGCCATGCATACTGCTCCAGGTACATCTAGCCCTGCCTCATAGGTAAGAGGTGTGTTTGAGTGCTAGGTCTCTCCTGTAGCATGTAAATTACTTGCAGGCAGGGAAGGTACTTAAAGGCTCAAAGTCTCAAGTGGGCTCAGGGGCACCTAGCCTGGGGTTCTCAAGTATGGACAAAGGTGCCCTCCAGCTATTTTTCATTTTGCAGAAAGCTAAGAGAAACCATTTATTAATCAATGTAAGGCTCCCTAGTTGGACAGCAAGATGCCACCCTCTGCTTGACTGGAACAGAACAAAACCAACCAAATGAAAACCTCAAATCTATTGCCACTGAGTTGATTCGGGCTCATAGTGACCCTGTAGGACAGAGTAGAACTGCCTCATAGGGTTTTCAAGAAGCAACTGGGGGATGCAAATTGTGGATCTTTTGGTTAGCAGCAAAACTCTTAATCACTGTGCCACCAGGGCCCCTGAACAGTGCAGAGGCAATAACACAAGTTTTACAGAATCTCTGATTAACATAAAAAAATGGAGGAGGACAACAAATGGCTACTAGCAAATCAGCTGGTGTGAATTTGGAAACACACAGCCCCAGAGGAGAAGAATAATAGAGTTCTTGGTGGTATAAAGGTTAGGTGTTATGGATATGAAATTATTAATCAGCAAATGGAGAAACTCAGGCTCACAGAGAAGTCTGGCTAAGGTCACAGAGCACATTAGTGGCCAAGTCAAAACCAGAATGTGGGCACTCCCTGGGGCTGTACTCTGAAGAACACAGATCCCACGATGGGATTTATAGCCCGCACCTCCTAATGAAGGACTGGGTATGTGTGTATGTTTGTCAGTGGCTGGCAAAGAAATGGCAGATAGAAGATCTGGAATGTAACGCCAGCATCATCAAAAACTTTGCCATGTGATCCTGGGCAAGTCACTTGATGTCTCCTGGCCAGAGCTTCCTCCCCTGTAAGCCAAAGCCAAGTACTGTCAAAAAAAGGTACACAATAATCCCTGCTCCACCAGCTCTTGGTTGTAAGGACTGAGATAAGGTGCCTGCTGAAGGCTCAGGGAGAGAAGTAGAGGTCCTCAGTGGAGACAGTACAGGCAGACCCAGGTACAAATCCCAGCTCTGCCTCTTGCCAGCTGTGTGACCTGGGGCCAGTCACTCCACCTCTCTGACCATCAGTGTCTTTTTGTAAAACAGAAACAATGTGTGTCTTGTGGCCTTGATGTGAGGATTAAGAGATACTGTCCGTAAAGTGCTAAGCACAATGCTGTGCAAGGCACATAGTTGATGATTAATAAAGGTCAGTTATTATTTTTATAACTGTGATTATCAGTCTCCCAGCTACTGAACAGTACCATGAACCTAGGAATTTACTTCCTTTCTCAGGGTCTCAGTTTTCCCAATTGTACAGTGAGAGGGCTGGATCAGGTGGTATCTAAGGCCCCGTCTCACATCTGTGTTTCTGTGTCTGTGGTTGAGGTCATGTGTGGAAAGAACAGTGAACTGAGTCAAGACCCACGTGGAGCTGGGGTACGGGCAGTTCTCACCGTGCTGGCCACAGCTCCCTCCTGCTGTGTCCCATCCCGGAACCAGATGATGGTGGCGGCGGGCTTGGCATTGAAGGCTCGGCATGTTAGGTTGTGGGGGATACCGGCCTGCAGCAGAATCACAGGACCGCCATCAATCCTGGTGTCCTCTGGGGGGACTGTGGGGCAGAGCAGAGCACAGTCAGCCCAGGGTGCAGCCAACATACCCCTGAAGACCCAGCCCCCTGGCCCCTACTAGCATGCCACCCCTGCCATCTAACTCACAAGCACTGTCCACTGCTTCTGTGCCAGCTTCATCCGAGAACCAAGGCCTTCAACTTGCACAGCTTTCGGGTCCCCCTACCCGTTCTTCTTTCTCAGCCTGCACCCCTTGCTGATATCACTGCCCCCAGCCTGCACCCCTTGCACCAGTCTACATGCTCCACATGGAGGCAGTGTCCTCAAATTTACGAAGGTGCTATGCTGTCTCAGAATCAGAGTCTAGTTCATGGCCTGTGGGCCTGGCACGGAGAGGTGGGTATCCCGTGGCCTTCTTCTATCCATCCCCTCTTGTCTGCTTCTCAGCCCTCCAGCAGCCTGAAGAGCTGACCTATCACAGCCATCTCCCAAACAGTCTGCTGCTTTCAGTCTCCACTGGGTTAGCTCTGCTGCTTGGACTAGAGCCAGCAGGGGCTCAGACTCCTGGCTGCCTGACTGTCCTGTGAATCCCCAGCTTCTCTGTTTTGCTCACTGGTGTACTGGTTCCAGTGCAGCAGGGTGCAGGTTTGGAAGCAGGGATAGGAAGTAGCTTGAGTAGAGGAAACTGGAGGAGAGCTGCCGGGGAGTGTCTCCTGGGTCTGTCCAGGCCCATCAAGGCCACACTTGCCCACTCCCAGCAGCAGGGTCCTGGGTGAGCACAGGAGGGAGATGCCAGGGCCAGGGTGAGGAACCCTCCTGTGGGGGCAGAAGAGGGAGGGGAAGCTTCTCCTCCCACGGGCTCTCCATCCTTCTTGGAATGTTGGGCCTTTCCATCTAGTTCAGAGAAAGACAGACCAGGTAACATCTTTCCTACCATCCTGTCTCTCTATAATTTTCCAAATTCTTCTGCTTACCCTGCACAAGCTTGCCACAGCCCCCATATCTTGAGCAAAGAAAAATGGGTATCAGCAGGTAGAAGGCATGTATTCATGTGTGTGAGTGTATCTGTGAACCAGTGCTTATTTCTGTGCTTTAAATTTGTACATCACTATGTGCATGTGTCTAGGGTACAGTGGTTAAGAGCTTGGCTGGTAAACAAAAGGACAGTAGTTTGAATCCACCAGCTGTTTCTTGGAAACCTTGTGGGGCAGTTCTACTCTGTCCAATATATGGTCGCTATGAGTCAGAATCAACTCACTGTCAATGGTTTTTTGTTTTGTTTTTAAATGCGCATGCAGCATCTATGGCCTCAGTTTCCTGGTTTGTAAAACTACAAAAATGACAGAACTCCTAGGCCTGAATGTTGTTATTGAAGTGAAACAAGATCACAGATGTGATGCCAACAGTGAACTGTCATGTGATCAACAAGCATATTTCTTGCATCCACTGAATGCTCACTATTGTGTCAGCTAAGGTACCCTGTGTATATGATTTCATTTAATCCTTACCGTAATGTGTATTTCATTAATCCTTTCATGGTAAATGTCATTAACCCCAATTTACAGATAAGGAACTGAGGCTCAGAGATGCAGAGAGAATTCATTCCTGGGGTTGGAATCTGGATCAGGCACCGGGCCCCTCAGCCCACGCTCACCCGGCTGCCCTGATACTGCTGTGGATAACGAGGTATGTGCGGGTCTCGTGATCTGTGTTGGGTTGGTGTCTGCACCTGAGTACGAGTGGGAGGTATCTTCTCAGAGCCCTGCTGTAAGGAGGAAGGAGAAGGTCCATTCTGTGCAGAAGGCTGGCCTTGGGGAGAAGAGGAGTATCTAAGGGACATGTCCACTTCTGAGGCTGACAGTGTGCAGAGAGGCCACTCCTCATTTCAGCCCTGCCTTGTCCTGGACCCTAGGCTGCTGGGGACAGGGACTGTAGGTGAGGGGAGTCAGAAATGGGTGTAGGAAATGACCTGCCTTGTTGTTGACCCCATGTGGCTGTGGATGAGCTCTTCTGGGAGCACCAGTGGCTAATTCAGTGCTTAGGAAAGACAAGGAGGAGAAAAAGTGAGAGAAGTGCAAGGAGGAGGTGAACTAGCCACCCCTGTCTCCCTCTAAGCTCTGTAACTTTTGGAGCTTCCCCTGCTCTTTGCATCTATCTAAATCCCCAAACAGGCTAGGTAAGGTACCAGTCAGCTCCCCAGCTCATGTGGCTCTCCCCTACTGACCTAACAACTTGATACAATGGCACCCATCCTTCTATACTCCCATTCATATTCTCCTCATCCAGGAAGCTTTCCTTGACTGAACCAAGCCACTAGATGCCATTATCTGCCCTTGTTCCTTAAACACATAGGGGCTTAGGTGTCTTTCTTCATCTTTCTAACTTGGTGCTGGGGTAGGAGAGGGAAGGGTGTAGTATCCAGGGCCCCCTAACAAAGTAGGAGTTCTTCAGGGCAGAAGAGCCTACAACAGAGGCAGTTAGGGAGGACAAAAGAGATTTCTCAAGAAGCTCGTGGTTCCCCTGGAATTATGGTCCAGCATGGCAGCTCACAGTCTTCAAAGAGGGGTGCAAGGCTGCATTCACCCCAGTAGTCATCGTATTCTTACTCTCTAAGCTCAGTCCCACTCCTATCACCATGTTTGTTCTCACTAGCTAGCAAGGCAAAGCCTGTGATTCTAATCCTTCTGGGCCTTTATATCCAAGGAAATTGGTTGCTGGGCCCCGCTAGTCCTCACTTATTCTGACAACTCACATTTGCTGAGACTTTCCCAGTTTACAACTCCCCGTGGAGGGCAGCAGCAAAGCAGCAGTTGCTGAAAGAGGTGGCCATCATTCCACCATTGTTACTGACTTAAAGAAATCCGTGTCCTGAGGTTGTGACCTTTTCAGGGTCCTGCTGATAAACGGCCAAGGTGCGCCTGGAGCCCAGGCCTCCTGACCCCCCAGTCCAGGGCTGTTCCCGCCACACCATGACACTTTGTCCCTCGTCCTTCCTCTCAGCTCCCTCCCAAACTTCCTGGTCTCCAAGCTCACTCCTCTCAGCAGTTCTCTCCTTCCTCCCAGGGTCTTCCCCTTTCAGGGATTTCAGGTTAAGCAGGGGAAACACAGAGGGAGCCAGACAGATCAAAGAGGGGAAGGAAAGAAGAAAGGGCCAGAGTCAATGAAAAAGGGAGAGAAAAGTCACAGGCAGGCAGAAACCAAGTCAGACACAGAACACACCACACAGGCAGGGGCCCTGGAGCTCAGGGAGACAGAAAGGTGCAGGCTGCCTGAGGTGGAGCAAACAGAGGCTCAGGGGGAGGCAGAGGCAGCTGGATGGGCAGAGTGGGCGAGGGGAGGGTGGGAGCTGGCCTCGTTTCTCTGCTGTGTAGGAGAGAGTCCCCTCATTATGCAAACGGCCCCGGGTGTTACCACAGAGGGACATCTGCTCTGTCCCCACTACCCCTGCCCCACCACACACCATGAGTGGCTGCTGGGAGCATAGCTTCTAAGCAACATGGCCCATCCAGGCATAGCCAGGATCCTGGCCACCCCATCCCCAGTTCTTGGCCTCCAAAGCCTATTCCTTTCATTCGGACTCCCCTGTTCCCTGAAGGGGCCTCAAGGTGAATCTGAGGCGGAGTAAGCTCTGTGAGAGAAAAAGAGGGAACAGTGTGGGGAGAAGAACTGGGTGAGAAGAAGGAGCAAAAGGGATGGTTCTGGGGCTTTGGGACAGCTGAGAAGAGGGAAGATGAAGACACTCCCTCACCAATAAGCTCCTTGCCTAGGGTCTTGACCATCCTGTGTTATGGGGTGGGAGGTGGGGGTCTTCATCTCCACAGCTTTGTGGCTAGAAAGCAAACAGCCTGGTGGGTGAGCTGCCTGGGCATGGATGGGAGCAAAGACACAGTCCCCACATACCCCCCACATCCTTCCATTCTCTCCTTGTTCTCTTCTGTCTGGACGTGGCATCTGAAGGAGTTGAGAGGAGGAGTTGAAGAAGAAAGGGCAGAGAGATAGATAGTGGGGACTGTGAAGTCAAAGATGAAGCCAGGAACAGAGAAAGAGAGGCTGGGAAATTAAAGAGGGAATTGGAGAGGGGCAGGAACTGCCAAGACACCAAAGGAAAGAGAAAGGGGAGGAAATGGGAGGGCTGGGACCCTGGAGGGGTACTGGGGTTATTACTGAGCACAGTGAGCTTGGCCCGCCGGGATCGCAGGGCGGCCTCCGTGGCCTGGCACTCGTAAGAGGCGTCATCTGAGAGTTCAGCATCGGTGATCTCCAGGTTGTACTGTCCGGCGTCAGCAGAGCCCACCACCCGATACCTCGGCCAGGCTGCAGGAACAGAGAGTGAGGCCCGGGAAAGGCCAGCCGTGAGCCAGCCTGCATGCTGCCCCGTGCCCAGTGTTCCTCCTCTCCCACCCCTCACCCCCATATCAGGGTCCACATTGGGTTCCACGCCAGCCCTTTTCCCCCTGAGACACCCCCAGCAGGGGAGCAGGTCCCAGACAGACACTGACATCACAGCCCCCTACAGTGAAGCTGGAAGCCTGAAAGCAAGAAGAGCAACAGGAGTCGGTGCGCGGGCGGGGACATGAGTGGGAGCACACGCACTCTCTGAAGCTGTTTGCAGACAAACGTCTCTCATGATAACAGGAAAGAAGGGGAGGAAACAGAATGAGGAGAGGGAGAGCATTTGGGCAGTAGGAAATACAGGGCACCTGGCAGGCTGGGTGGCTGTGGCAGAGGGAAGCCTCAAGGCGGGCTGTGGGGGCCTGGCTGAGGCAGAGCCCTCCAGCTCCCTGAGGGAGCCATGCACCTAGAATCTGAGTTCCCTGCTGAGAGCTGCTGGGGCTGAGGGCCTCGGAGCCTCTGGCCCTCTCCAGTCCCGTCTCCTTTCTCTCTCCGCCTTCCTCTGGGCTCTCATCACCCACCTCCTCTCCCTCCTTTGTCCTCCTCTCTCATGTTCCCCACCATCAGCTCCCTCCCATTACCTCCCTCTGTCCAGAAGTTATTGATTCTTCTCACTCCATATCGATTGATTTCTCCCTTTCTCTGTTTCTTTCTCCTTCTGTCATCAATAGATCTACCAGACCTAGCTCTTTTCCTTATACTGACTGCTCTAACGTAGAAAATTTCTTCTACCTTGACTAACAGCCAGAACCTACAGCAAATCGTCTCAACCTCCTGGAAAAGAAGAACTGATGGAAAAAAAAATCCCCTCATATACTTACATATTGCAAAGCTTTTCAGCTAATAATGTGCTTTCACAAAGCATATTCTTATTCGGTTCAAAACTCAAAAACGTACCATAAGGCAGGCCAAAAAACCAAATCCATTGCTTTTGAATTGATTCCAACTCACAGCAACCCTACGTAGGACAGAGTAGAGCTGTCCCATAGAGTTTCCAAGGACAGCCTGGTAGATTTGAATGGCTGACCTTAACCACTCACTACACCACCAGGGTTTCAGGTAGCCCAGGACTATTATGTCTATTTTACACATGAGTGAGCTATGCCCAGAGAGGGGAGGTGGCTTCCTAAGGACATCCATCTGGTAAATGGCAGAGGCAGGACTGGAATCACGGTCCTCATTCTTCTTCTACTCTGCTAGGCAGCCTTGCCAATGGAATCTTCCCTTGTGTTGGCATATAGAAACTTGTTTTGTTTTATTTATTTATTTTGTTACTGACTCATTATGTTTGCCTCAGCACAGACTACACAGTCAGTGCTTAATAAAGGCTTGTTGAATGAATAAATAAATAACTGCTCTGGCTGATATTAAAATGAGTTTTTGGCCTCTAAGCAGACATCGCCTGGGCAGGGGGAGGAGAGAGGCTGGAGTAGGGCTTGCCTGGCATTTGATGCCCTTGAGATCTCACCAGAAGTGGCCTGTGCTTCCCTCTACCCTTCCAGGAGACAACGCTGTCTCCCAGCACCTCTCTGGGTGCCGGTCTGTCTATCCACCTAAAGCTCTGTTACATAAACGTCTCTTGGTCTTCTTGATCTCTTAGGCTTTTCTCTGCCTTTTTTGAACTCACCTGCACTCAGGAGGGAAGGCAGTTTGGGGGTTGGAAAGTGGGAGAGACTGAGCTCAGGAGAAGAGAGAAAGAGAAGAGGACAGCCTCAACAAGACGAAACAGTAATGGTGCAGCTAGCAGTCATATGTTGGGGTGGGCAGCAGGGCAAAGGGCTTGCTGGGTGCCCCACTCACCTTTGAGGCCTTGGCCCATGCCCAGGGCCAGCCCATCCTTGGTCCATTGCACGATCCCTGAGTAGTTGAGCAGCACACAAGGGAGCACAGCCCGCTGTCCGGCCACCACAGTCTGGTCTGCTGGCTCCTGGCTGAAGCGAGTCTGGGTTCCTGCCACAAGCAATGGTGGCACTAGGTGAGGAGAAGGGCCTCACCCTCTCAGTCTCTCACTCCCATGCTGCAATGGGCCTGAGGGAGAGAACTATGGCTGGGCAGGTGGGCTGTCCCTTTTATGTGAGCCCCAGTCCTTCCCTTTGGGATATTGTGGGCTTGACCTTTATTTCTCCTCCTTCCATGGCCCACGGGAGTGGAGTTCCAGAGCTGAAGTCATTAGAAATCATAGCAAGTGGTGCATGTTATGTAAGGGCCTTAGAGATGAATCAAGTCCAGCCCCCTCATTTTATAGATGATGCTGAGGCCCAGGGACATGAGTACCTCACAAAGACATTGTCTTAGTCATCTAGAGCTGCTGTAACAGAAATACCACATGTGAATGGTTTTAACAAAGAGAAATTTATTTTCTCACAGAAAAGTTGGCTAAAAGTCCAAATTCAGGACATCAACTCCAGGGGAAGGCTTTCTCTGTTGGCTCTGGAGGAAAGCCCTTGAAGTTGATCTTTCCTTGGACTGAGAACTTCCTGAGGTGCAGGGACTCCGGGGTCAAAAGATACACTCTGCTCCCAGAACTGCTCTTTTCTTGGTGGTATGAGGTCCCCCACTCTCTTCTTGCTTCCCTTTTCTTTATATCCCAAGAGAGTGCCTCCAGGCACGCTGTAACCTTGTACATTGAGTCCTGCCCACCAACACAACCACCTGCCCATCCTCCCTCTTCTAACATCATAGAGGCAGGATTTACAACATATAGGAAAATCATGGAGTATCCCAGAAATCACGGCCCAGCCAAACTGCTACACACATTTTTAGGGGGACACAATTCAACCCATGACAGCCACTCAGTAAGCTAACAGCAGAGGTGGGATTAGGACCAGGTAGTCCCACTGCCCCCTGGGATGTTCCACTCTGACCAGCTACCTCACTGCTTTCACCATGTGGACGGGTGAGGCATATGCAGCCAAGAATGACAAGTGCCACAAAGGCTGCCGGCAATGTCACAGTCCCTCTCAGTCACTGGGACTCCAGCATGAATATACCATCTGACCTCCATCAGGACGTGTCATATAAGCCAGTGTGAGCTAACATATTGCAGTGCTGCCCAAGCACAATGCCTTGGGATGCCCCCAGCGAGGGCATCAGGGTAGGTTCCATGGGGTAGGCCTGTAATGATCTGTGTACTCACATGGTCACACATAGTAAATAAGCTCCCTTGGTGGGTGCCCAAACCGAGGTGCTCGGAACACACCTCTTGGCACACTCCATGTGTCTACCCAGAGCTTGGTCTTGAGTGTATGTACACAGAGACATACCTACCCCTGCCGTGGAAGCTGCAGGGTGATGGTGTGACTTCTGTTCCCCTCTCCCTCTGGCTGTGGGAGCTACACTTGGCTGCCCGGCTGGCAGCTCAGCCGGGAGCATTTGATTAGAGAACTGCAGAGTAATTGCCTTTAATTGTGGAGCCTAAATGGAGCAGGGAATTGGATTGCGGGTTTCTTCTCCCCCACTGCTCGCACCCACCCACATCCCTCAGCACTGTGGGCCCCAGTGGTGAGGCAGGCCTGGGCCCTGAGCAGGGCACCCAACAGTTACCACAGCTATGAGTAACAGCTTCCTTTGCCAGACTGCTGGGTAGGGGGAAAGGCAGTGGAGTGGTTTGGGGACAGCAAAGGGAAAGAAAGATCAGGGGCTTCCTTGTTGCTCCCCCATCTGTCATGCCACAGTAACCAAAACCAGACTGTCCCCAGAACTCAGGGGACTCCTCCTCTCCTTTTCCTCCCCAGCTTCAAAGTTTTCACAGAAGCCACAATCCCCAAATCCAGTCCTTTCCAAACCCAGCTTTCCATAATTTCTGTCATTTACCATCACTTCTGTATACAAGTAAATGTTAACTCATTCCTCACCATTCCAGGACTGCCTCATCCTCTAAGCCACCACAGTGCTGAGACCCTAGTCTCATTCCCTCCTCTCTCCTCTTCTCTCCTCCAGACCTAACTGTCTTCTCATTCCCAAATCTGCCTCACATTCTCCTTTTACAGGAAGTCCTCCTGGAGTGATCCCTTAGCTCCCTAGGCAAACACTGGTCATCACACACCTAAGTCCTGCTGTCATAGCTCTAGCAACTCAACTTCTTGTCTTGTCTCAAGCCACCAGGATCTATGCCTGTGGTTTTTTTTTTTTTTTTTTGGTCACAGGATAGAAAGCAGCTGGGGGTGGAGGTGTTTGCTCTTATCTACTCCACCAGCATGAGAACCTCTTCTGTAAGGCTGGGTACTGTATCGGCCCCTCTTTCTCTCTTCCTGAATCTCCCTCAATGCCTGACATCCATATTGGTTACTGCACATAAAGGGGATGGAGAAAGTAGGGGGTGGCGTGGGGTGGTAGCAGGCAGGAATAGAATGATGGCCTGAATATGATTTAGTGCAATGGGACAGCCGTTTAGTCTTTATGAAGTGTGCAAATCCAGTTTTCGGGGTCTGCAGAGCAGGTAAGGAGTTAGAAACAGTGCACCTCTCCACACCCCAACTCTGTTGACCTGACTTCCTATCCTCAGCTTCTAAGGAAAGCACAGAGAAGGCTCACCTACATTTCCAAGGATTAGGGTGGCAGATGCTGAGATCCTGGGGAAGGGGGTGGGTCAGGTGAGGAGCCAGCATTATTAATTCCAGCATTACTCTCATTATTATTCAAATTTATTCACATCCTTGCACATTTCTCTAGAGCAGCTCGGTGCTGCAAACTCTCCACACTCACGTTTCTCCTTCCCACAGCCCCTGGAGCCCAAGTCAAGGGCTTGGGCATGAGGTGGTCAGTGAGCCCTGGCTGAGAGACAGCATTTGTATTCATAGCTTGAGAGTATCTTGCTTGGACCCCAGGCCTCCTGTGGAAGTCTCCAGGGAACACGGAGTATTTCGTTCTCTGTCCACTCACAATAAGGAAGAGACTGACCCTGTGGCAGGTGGGAGGCAATTTGGAGTCAGAACCAAGAAATGGGGATCTTCCCAGAATGAGACACGGTGTGACCTTAGGCATGTCATTTCACCAATGTGAGCCCCCATTTGTTCACCTGAGTGATGACCAGTCAGAAAGATTCCTTTCTGCCTCAGTGCTAAGATGGCAGGTTTAGAAGATAGTCAGATCTACATTCACATTGTACTTCTGCTGCTTCCTAACCATATGACCTTGGCCACACTATTCTCTAACCTTCATTTTCATCACTGGTGAATTAAAGAATGACAGTGCCTACCTCACAAAGTGTTATGAAAGTTAAATGGGATTGCTGTGGTTGTTGTGTGCTCCCAAGTCAATTCTGACCCACAGCAACCCGGCAGGAGACAGACCTGCCCCGTAGGGTCTCCAAGGCTGTAATCTTCACGGGAGCAGATTGCCAGGTCTTTGCTCCCATAGTGCCACTGATGAACCTGAACCTCCAGATGTTATGTGACCAGCGGAGCACTTAACCCCTGTGCCACTAGTGCTCCCCTCAAATGCTGCTTACCTCCACAGTTTATTATGATGTAACATGTACCCTCCAAATGGTAGCTACAATCTTTAATTGCCCTGAGCAGTTAGACAATGGAATCACTGGAAAGCTGAGCACACAGATGAAAAATAAGGCAGCATGTATCTTCTTGGGGATTTTGAAGCAAAATTGCCTCTGGGGTTAGGCCTGGCTGGAATAGTTTAGTCTAGAGACAGGGAGATGGAAGCAATGGCCCCCTAAAGAATCCAGAGAAGAGGAGACATGAAAGGTGTCTTGAGTATTAAATTCAATGGAAAGACAGCCTATATCCCGAGCCTGTCAAAAGTCACAGGCAATGTTCTGTGGCTCTGAAACAGTACCTGCAGCCAAGACAGCACCTTAGATAGAGTCCAGATGTCCCAGCCGTCCCACTCTGCTCACAATTAGGGGAAAGCCCCAAGTCAGCCCCCACAACATCCTATTCTCTCTGACTCTGCACCTCCCTTCATGCCTTTGCACTTGTTGGGGTACTGCTCCTTCCTCTCCCTCAAGATTCAAATAGCGAACTCCTCCATGAAGTCTTCCATGACTGCTTCTGAGCCTCAGGGTGTTTTGCACTCACTTGTCCCTTCAGCTAGAGCATGGCCCATGATGCCCTGCAGGTTTAGAAGACAGTTTACCTTCTGCCCGGAGCTAGTGGCAAATCCTGGAGTCTAGAGTATACCACTCATGGCTTGAGCTCCATCACCCAGCATAAGGCCTGGCTGCCAGACCCACAGCAGTTGTACGATGGCGTGACTGTGAGCAAGTGCCCACATAAAGCATCCTGCCTCCTTATGAAACCTCCACAAAGAAAATGAGAGACAGCATCATCTCTTCATCCGAAGTCTGCCTCCCAAACCCTAGCAGAGGCAGAGACAGGTCAGGACAGCCAATGGGACCCTGCTCTCACAGACAATAGTGCTGGAGCAGGCTTAGCATCAGTCTTGGAAGACATCCTGAAGGAGGGAATGCAAAGCAGAGGTGGCGAGGGGAGGAGACACAGAACTCTGGAAGGTTCTGATGCTGGGCATGATGGTGGTGATGAAGAGCATGGGAGAACAGAGGAGAAAGCCTAGAGAGCAAGCAAGGAGTGAAGTAGCAGCAGGCAGGGTCTGTTCAGCAGGGAAGCTAGAGATACCCTGCTGTCACAGCACAAAGGATGGGGACCACTGGAGAGGTATTTGGTAAGTCTTGAGTGTTAAGAAGATGCCAAGAGCCCAGCTGCTATTGTTCGTATCTCCTAACTCATGGTGACCACATGCAAGACAGAATAAAATGCTGCCTGGTCCTGCATTCCCAACATGTGGCTTTGGATTGGACTCTTATGATCCAGGTTTTTACTGGCTGATTTTAAGAAGTTGATTGCCAGGCCTTTCTTCCTAGTCTGTCTTAGTCAAGAAGCTCCTCTGAAATGTGTTTGGCATCACGAAAACATGCAAGCCTCCACTGACAAGACAGTTGGGGACTGTATGAGCTACAATGACTGTGAATTGAACCTGGGCCTCCAGCATGGAAGGGATAATTCTACCACTGAACCACCACTGCCCTCATAAAACCCAGTACCAGTGGCCTCACAAGTGGGATACAGGGATCCAAGCACATGCCCTCCCTGAGGCCCCAGCTACCTGAGCCATCTACCACCCACTGCTCAAAGTGGAGTTTGCCCTGAAATGGGGAGTGAGATTTCCATCCCATCTCTGCTGCTGCACCCAGTCCAGGAAATAAAACTAGCACTAAGCAGAAATGCAGGGAAACACCTCGCTGCAGGGTGGGACTCGGGTGAGTTGGGGGAAGGAAGCCAGGTGGGAGGAGAATCAGGAAGAGCCTGACCACAGGCTACAAGGGAAAACAGGCCAGCCTCCCATCACAACGTCAAATCAACGGCCTTGCCCTGGCATCTCCAGTCTGGAGTGAGCTTGGTTCAGCGTGCGTGTTTTTAAATGAATTTCCACCTGCTTTGATCTCTCTCTTTCCCTGTCTCAGACACCATCACAGATGTGGTGAACTCTTAAACAGCCATTGTGAAGACAGGCAGAGAAAATCAGAGCCGTACACACAGGCACAGGAGTGCGCGCACGCACACACAGAGGGGAGGCGGACAGAGGCGCAGACGACGCTGAGAGATAAAGACAAAGACAGACACCCACACAGAGGCAGAGGGAGAGACAGGAGAGGAACGAGACCGGAGGGGAAGCAAGGAAGGAAGAGGCCAAGAGAGAAAAAGACATAGGCCCCGGGCAGACAGATCCAGAGAGAACACCAGGATAGACAGGGTGAGACAAAGACACGCAGGAGTAATGGAGACCCAGGCCAAAGGAGGAAAGGCAGAAGTCTGAGAACCACAGAGATGGAGACCAAGGAAAAGACACTGGGAGTTGGACAGGGGAGGCTGCATAGGGAAGGCGGCAGGTCAGTGGATAAGGTGGGGCTGGGGTGGGGCCTTAGCCACACACCATCTCCCACTTGACTACTTCCGGGAGAGCAAGCTATTGTGTGAAATTTGAGTATGGGGATCCCTCACGCTCCAAACTCCCTCTCTCGAGATTGATGACCATTCTATCTTTCCCACCAATTTGCAAGCAGGTGCAAAGATGACAGCACCATATAAGGGTGAGGGAAGCACAGAAGGATCCTGGGGAGGAGCAGGGGGTGTAACAGGTGGTGCCTTGGGAATCTCTGTGCTGTGTGCAAAAAGAGAGGTCAGTGCTGGGGGAAGCCCTGATTTCCTACCAGATTTTCCTCCGTAACTCTGCCAGCCTTGCTTCCTCTGGGTGAACCCACACCCCTCACTACTCCCATAACTCAGAGCTCAGCTATGCTCAGACTTGGACTAGCTCCTTCCCTGTTCTTCTACCACATTGTTTGAGCTTCTGGTGATAGCACTTATCACTGCCTGCCTTGCATTAAAAGTTACTCAAGTGTGTGTGTTTCTGTCTCCTCCCTTTTTCTTGGGAGCCCCAGGAGAACAGAGACACCTTGATTTACCTTTCTAGTTCTTTCAGTCCCAACAACGTTCCTTCATATTAATGACCCCCAATTTTAGAGTGCCAACTGTGTGCCAGGCAACAGTAGAAGACGCTTTATGCACACTGTTCCAAGCATTGTAAACTACCACCAAATCTCCAAACCTAATCTGCCACTGCTGAGTAGATTTTGACCCACGACAACCTCATGTGTTAATAGAGCACAACTGCCCCATACGATTTTTGTTGATTGGAACATTTGTGGTAGCGGATTGCCAGGCCTTTCTTCCAGCACTGGTAAGTGGAACAGCTAATTTTGGGATTAGTAGTGAAACACAAACCATTTGTGACACTACGTGGGAGCTAAGGCTCAGGTACTTAAGTGACAGCCACTGAGTGGCAGAGGTGGGACTTAGACTCTGGGCTTGTAAGCCAAGCCAAGTAAACTCCATAGTTTATGCTCTTGGAACTCTGCCAAGCCAGAATGCTCAGGAAGTATCTCCTCAATGAATGGATTCATGGCCACTGCCGTGAAAGCAGTGTTGGTGTCCCTTAGTTCTGCATCTATTTGCCATTTCAGGTCCCTACTTTATGCTTCAAACTTCTATCTTCACCTGGTGTGCCTCCTGGGAGGGCAGTATGCCTCAGATCTGGGTCTGGTCAGTACCCAAAGCAACTTGCCCCACACATGGCCACCAGTCATGGAGAGGCCTTGATTTAAATACTCCCACATGTGCACAAAAGGAGCCCTCAGGGTGCAATGGCTGAGCTCTAGGCTACTAACTGAAAGGCTGCTGGTTCAAATCCACCCAGCAGCTCCACCGAAGAAAAGATCTGACAATCTTCTCCTGTAAAGTTAAAACTTATTGCTACTGAGTCAATTCTGACTCATAATGACCCTTTAGGACAGAGGAGAACTGTCCATAGGGTTTCCCAGGAGCGGCTAGTGGATTCCAGTTGCTGATTTTTTGGTGAGTAGCTGAGCTCTTAACTACTGCACCACCAAAAAAAATAAAAAAATAAAAAAACAGGCACCAAACCCATCACTGCTGAGTTGATTCCAACTCATAGTGACTCTACAGGACAGAATAGAGCTGCCCTACAGGGTTTCCAAGGAGACCCTGGTGGATTTGAACTGCTGAACCTTTTGGTTAGTAGCCAAGGCACTTAACCACTGCACTGTCAAAGTTTCCCTGAGCCACCAGGGCTCCCTGTAAAGCTTACAGCCTGGAAAACCCTATGGGGCAGTTCTCCTCTGTCACCTCCGATCCCTATGAGTTGAAACCAAATGGAGGTACTTAAGTATACACAAAGGGAAGAGAGATGCTTAAGGATGGAATGACTGTCTACAGCATCCACAGAGGCCTCAGGGTTCACAAAATGTCAGCTTTTAAGCCACTTCTGCCTGCTAGTAAGAGCAGCAGTAATAATTAACTGTGATTGTCAGCTGCCGTTGAATGGGCCCCAGCTCATGGGGAGCCTATGCACAATGGAACAAAACGCTGCCTGGTCCTGCACCATCCCCATGATCAGCTGGGGGCCAGACCATTGTCATCCAAAGGGTTTTCATTGGTTGATTTTCCAGAAGTAGCTTGCTAGGCCTTTCTTCCTAGTCTGTTTTGGTCTGGAAGCTCTGCTGAAACCTGCTTAGTTTTCACAGCAACTGACAGATGGGTGGTGGCTCTGCATGAGGTGGCATTGGCTAGAAGTCAAACCTCATCTCTGCACAGAAGGTGACAACTCTACCACTGGATCACCAATGTCCTCATAATAATAAATGGCCCTTGTTTATAAAGTACCAGCCACTAGGCTAAGCACTTTACTAACACTGCTTCACTTAAGTGTATAACCACCCAGTAAGGTAGGCCCAGTTATCGCTGATAGGGAACCTAAGGCTCAGTGACATTTAGCAACAGTTGCAAGTACTTGCAAGTACAGCTAATATTGAGCCAGTAACCAAAGAGAGGGACCAGGACACCAGGCTCCCCCTGAGATGTGATCACAACAGCCTGCTACTGCAGTCTTCCCATCGCGCCATCTCCTAGGACCTCCTAGCTCAGAATGTGGTCCCTGTGCACACCTGTCTCCAGGGACCTCTTCACCTCTCACATTCCTTTGACAAATGTGGCAGCTTTCACCTGGGACACTCCCTCCTCTAATGCCCCCTTGCCCCTTCTCAACCCTGGCCTTCCTAGGGCAATACTGCCTTATGGTTCTACTGTCTGACTGTCCTCTCCACGCTCATGACAGGGCCGGGGTCCAGGGCCAGGCCAGGAGGAATCACCTGCCCCACTCTCTGTGTCAGCTCGTCTCCTGTTTTAGCCAGGCCTGTCCCTGGGGCTGGGGACCAGACTCCTGCACAAAGGCCAGGGAGGACAGAGTCAAATCCCATGTTTGACTAAGTCTGGCATGTGAATCTCTTAATCTATTGGAGAAGGGTGGGAAACACATAAACTCTTCCACACATGCAATATGCTCCTTTTGGGTATGCCAAGCCAAGTGCCGTTGAGTCTGAGCCTTTTGGGTATATATGCAGCATAAAACAAGCACACACACACACTGGTGTGCTGGTGTAAGTGCACACATGTGCATTTGCACATGCACACACACCTCTCGTACCTTTACATTCAAGTACTTGCTTCTGCATCCATGGGTGCCCACTGCCCTGTGTCTCAGCATACGTGCATTGCTGGTCATACTCTCAAGAGCCCTGCCTGTCAGGCCTGTCCTGAACCAGCGAGGGAGTGGGGCCAAGTACATGAGAAGCTAGAAGAGCCAGGCAGCAGGAGGGGAATGGTGGAGGCTGGGTCCTGTCTCCCCAGATTTATCAAATGAAGAGTAATGAACCCCCTGGGCTGGAGCGCCAGTCCCCATGCTCTCCACTCCAGATTATGCTGCTGGTTCAAAGGGAAGCCTTTGATTCGCACCGACAGCTTTCAGATGGAACTAAATCTCTCCACAGTCTTCTCCTGCTGCTCTCCCTCCCTCTTTCTGCTCTCACATCTTCACTCCTCCACCTCCAAATCTCTCACACCCCCACCTTGGCCCTTTCCTTCCTGCTCTGTGAAAAATTACAACAGCCAGCAAGGCCCCCTCACACTGGATTCTCTTACAGAGAAAAGGATTTCAGTTCTATGGGTTGGGCCAGAAGAGGAACGGAGAGAAGAAAGGGAGTGATTTACACTTTTGATAGGCAGGGAGAGAAGGCAGGGGAAGGGAAGAGGGGCAGAGAGAGAGCAGGAGGGTGAGAGTGCTGGGCTGGCACTGGGCAGCATCAGGACAGATGACAGACAGAAAGCCTGATACAGCTGTGGCAGACTAGGCCAAAGAGAAGCAGCTTGAGGACCGCAGACTGGAAACTCTCAAAGGGGAGCACCAGACCCGCAACTAGTTGACTAGGAATGGAGGGATGGCCTGGTATGTGGATTTTGTCTTACACAGAGTCCAACTCAGAATCTTTGTTGTTCTTAGCCACATGGAGTGACCCTGAGTCATACAACCCCCTGCGCAACAGAACAGAATGCTGCCTGGCCCTGCTGTGGATCACACTGTTGTGACCTATAGGGTTCTCACTGGCCGATTTCTGCAAGTTGACTACCAGGCCTTTCTTCCTAGTCACTCAGTTTGGAAGCTCCACTGAAACCTGTTTAGTAAAGTACAACATCCAAGCCTCCATTTAGAGGCAAGAGTTGGCTACACCTGAGATATGCTGGCTGAGAACTGGACACAGGTCTCCTTAGTGGAAGGCAAAAATCAAACCACTGAACCACCACTGACATGCAGCCTAGAATCTTAGAATGTCAAAATGTAATGTGACTTTAGATACTGTGGAAACCCTGGTGGCATAGTTAAGTGCTATAGCTGCTAACCAAAATGTTGGCAGTTTGAATCCACCAGGCTGTACTTGGAAACTCTATGGGGCAGTTGTACTCTGTCCTGTAGGGTTGGTATGAGTCGGAGTCAGCTTGATGGCCGTGGGCTGGGTTTGGTTTTGGCTTAGCAACAGCGATCTGCTCCTTGGACAGATGAGGGAGCAGAGGTCAGAAAACGCGGTTGTCTTGCTGATGGGCAATCATCTCAGAGGTCTGGTAATGACCAGGTGCCAGATGATAGTTGAAGAATCCAGAATAGCAAACTGTACCCCTAAAAAGAAGTTTTCAGACATTCAATGATTATCACCACATCACCTCCATTCCCCTGACTCTCCATCATTTAAGATATTCAAACACTCTGGGTTCATTTCACAGTCTGAAGTAAAACAGACACAGTGAACCCAGGGGTCTCCAGGGTCCTGACTCAACCACTTGCCTTCTTCTGCTCTTTCCTCATCCCAGGAAACTGCAGGCAGAAGGACCAGCATCTACTCCCTCCTCCCTGGCCCGCTTGGCTATAGCTACCCTGAAGTATGTATGGTCTGGTAGGGACAGCTGAAAGGGACTCTTTCCAGGGACCAGATGAGATTTTACAAATGGCCAGAATCTGGCCCAGTTTCCACAAACTGGAGCCTACCACAGAGGCTGGCTGCAGGGCCCCGGCTGGTGTGCACAGTGAAACATGGCCAGCAGAGTTATTGGTCTGAGGCCCTTGGATAAATCACTGTCAGAGGCAGGATCAGAACTCTGCAAGAGGAAGGGGCCCCAGCTTGAACAATTTGCCCAGGCCAACCCTGCCAAAGACAGATAACAGCACTATGAGACAGCGGTCAGGAGATATGGGCTTATATGGCCCTGGCTCTGCCACTAATCCACTGTGTGACTTTGGGAGAAGTCGATTCACATCTCTGAGTCTCAGCCTCCTCAAACTGTAAAGAGAAGAAGCTGAATAACTTGGCCCCCAAATGCTTTTCCAGTTCTGGTGTTTCAAGATGCTGTTCTTGCCTCCTGCTCTCCTGGGGCCTCAGCCAGACATGTGGACACTCTTAAGGACTCAATCCCATTCTCTGTCACTCTCAGGCTGGTGTGGAGAACTGGGGTACCTGGGGCCTATACTCATATTCCCCATAGCAGAAGTCCTAGGTTGGTGCAAACAGGTAAGTGCTCAAATACTAGCTGAAAGGCTGGTGGTTCAAACCCACCCAGAGGCTCCTTGGGATACAGGCCTGGCAATCTTGCTTCAGAAAGGTCACAATCATTAAAAATATTATGAAGCAGTTCTATTCTGCACACACAGGGTGACCATGAAGAGATGACTCAAAAACAAGTGACAGCAACAACAGGGGCATAAGGCAGAGCTGCAGATTTGTGACATGGTGACAGTGGCTAAGAATACACAGATGGTGTATTTAGCACAGGGGAAGAGGCCATGCTTTGTTTTCCCTGACATCCGAGTTCCTTCTATCCCCTTCCAGCAGGTTCATGGTGGGGAGACTAGGCAAACAGAGGGCAGGTGTGCCTGGGTTCCTGTACTGACCTGCTGGCCCAGGTCCACTCACAAGGATGTTTGGCTCTTAAACTGAAAAACACTGACAGGTGTGACAGGAGACACTTATCCTTCCCCACGGGGACCTTCAACTCCCTCTGCCCTGCCAGCCCACAGACACCTGGGCCAGACCTGATCTGACAACTCTATGCAAATGTGCCCCAGCAGGTGACCCCAGGAATGTTTTACGGGAGGGGCCATAGCATGGTGAGCCCCAGTAGGGTTGCTTGTAACAGGTATGACAGGTGGAAGCAGAAAGGGGGTGACAGGGCTTGTAGATGGTTCTGTTGAAAAAATGGAATTTCAATCTGGCTTCCCTGAGCAAGGGAAGGGAGGTGGAGGAGAGGAGGCAGGTGGCAGGCAAGGACATAGCTGAGACAGGAGACAGAAGCTAAGAAGGAAGAGAGCAAAAGACAGAAAGGGAAGGAGGGGGAGAGGCAGAAGCTGGGACAGCCACAGAGCCAGGAAAGTCTGGAAGAGATGGAGTCAGGAGCAGGAGCTGCGCAGGGGCAGGAAAGGAGGGAGATTCTTGCCCCCGACACTACCCCAGGTCCCGAATTGGCCTCCCGCTGCCCTACAGGAGCAGGAGAATGGGCAGTGCAAAAGCCTGTAGCCATAGCAGGCCTGGAATAGAGTGTGGTCTATATGCAAATACACAATGGGGATCAAGGAGGGGAAGAGGGTCACAGAAAAAAAAAAAAAAAAAGCTGAGTAAAGGAGACAGAGAAAAAGCTGGTGATAGGGTGAACAAGAGACTGTGAAAGACTGTTTCCAGGAAAGGGGAGAGGTAAAGAAGGAAGGCGCTGTGGTCTATGCAAGAGACAAGGAGAGGGACAAAGAGAGAGGAAAAGGGAAGAGAGGTGAGGGCTGGAGAGGGCTGTGGCTACCACCCATCCAACCTTTTATTTAGGACAGAAGGCCAGGGAGGCAGGGTAATACTGGTGGTAGGCATCTCTCCACATCTGGTGGCTTCTGAGGCAGCCCCACCCAAACTCCAAACAGCCCCATCTCCAGAGGCAGGGTGCATCCTCCTCTCCCTAAGCTGACTGGGGGATGGGGGCGCTGGGACATGCTCGAAAATCTCTAGCTGGAAGCCTTCTTGCCAGGGAGCAGGAAAGAGGTAGGGGGAGACAGGGCTTATGGAGAGGAAAGATGGGTGGCTGGATAAAAAATGAGAAGCGAGAATCAAGAAGAAAAAAGGACTGAGGCCATCTGGGAGAGGAAAATGAGAAGGAAGATAAGGGCAGGGGAGCAAGAGGAGAGAAATCCGAGAGTGCTGAAGAGGCGGAGGGGGAAGGAGGGCAGCAGAGGGTGTTGGGGCTGGGAGGGCAGAAGGGGTGGGGAGCAGATTATCACCCTCTGGCCTCATCTGACAGTCTTGAGCATTTAGGTCAAAGAAAAGGAGTGAAATCCTTGAGAAATGGAAGGGATTTCTGAAAGGATTAGCCAAGGAGGGGGAGAAGAAGAGAATGAGGTAGGCTGGTTCTGAGATAATTCAGAAGGTAACTGAGGGCAGGGCCCTTGTCTCTCCCCACAGACTAAGACCGGCTCAAGTGACAGCTACTAATCGCCTCCCTCCCATAAAGGCTCTCAAGGGGCTAGCTAGCTAATCCTTGCCCCAGGTAGCGGTGTGCCCTTTGAGAAGAAAGGTCAGTCTCCCCCTCATCTCCTCACCACCCCCATCATTTGCCTTTCCTTGGGCAGGTAAAACTTTTTCGGAGGTCTGACCTCATTCCCTGGTGGCACAAACTGTTTAGTGACTGGCTGTTTAGCAAAAGGTTAGCAGTTCAAATCTCTTCAGAGGTGCCTCAAAAGAAAGGCCTGGTGATCTACTTCCGAAAGATCATGGCCTTGAAAACCCTATGGAGCAGCTTGACTCTGCACATACCAGTTGCCATCTGTCAGAATTGTCTAGATGCCAACTGGTTTAACTCCATTCCCTCCTCTTCTAGTTAAAGTGGATTCCTCTGGCTCCCTCCCTCACAGAGATGGGTACAAACCTCCCGACAGGCTCCATAATTCATGGAAGTGAAAGTTCTGCTCTGAAAGCCTCCTTCTGCCTGCTTTCACATTCTTAGTTACCACTATTATGAAATTATGAAAATAACTTCAAAGTACTATCTGACAGTAGCCAGAATGGTACCTCTGAGCTCCAGCAACAGGCTCTCAGCCCAGGAAGAAACACAGACTGGTCCCTAGACTCTCTCTATGAGGTGTCCTGGCACTTTTAGCAACAGACTTCTTGATAAACAGCCTTAACTCAGAAATCCAGAAAGATGAGGGTTGGAGCAACAGTAAGTGAAAAAGGCATTCTCTCCTTTACCCCGAAACCACAAGAACCAATGAAGAATCCAGGACCTCTGATACCGTTGATAGTGTTGTGTGCAGTTGAGTCGATTCCAACTCATAGGGACCTTACAGGACAACGTAGAACTGTCCCATATAGTTTCTGAGACTGCAATGCTTGTGGAAGCAGAGTGCTGGGTCTTTTCTCTCAAGGAGCCACTGGTGGGTCCAAACCTCCAACCTTTTGGTGAGCAGCTGAGTTTGTAACCACTGCACCACCAGGGCTCATTCTGCTGGTGCTATACCGAAACTCGTTGCTGTTGAGCCAGTTCTAACTCATAGTTACCCTACAGGACAGAGCAGAACTGCCCTGCAAGTTTTCCAAGGAGCAGCTGGTAGGTCTGAACTGCTGACTTCTTGGTTAGCAGCTGAGCTCTTACCGCGACACCACAGATTCAATTCAATACACTTGTGCTTCTCTGTTTCTAAGCCTAATGAGCTATTACATTACCATGCCCCACTCTGAACTCTTGCCCCCCACCTCTACAAAAATTAAAGGGGTTGGGGGGAAGACCAGCATATTCAGATGTAGGACTTATTCTTCCAGGGTCTGGAACCCATGGCCACAGACAACATCTTCACAGATTTCTCTGGCACTTCCACATGGAATGGAGGACTATGAACAGTTCTGCTAAGGACCTAAAACAGGGAGGCTTGGCGTTCTAATGGGAACACCTATATCCACAACACAGGTATATCGCCAGTCCCCATTACTGCCTCTTTGCTCCTAACCCCAGGTTACAGATTAATGACAGCAGCTCCCAGAGAGCAGAACTGGGAGCAAGGCAAGAGTTTGAATGACCTAAGAAGCAGATGTTTGTGACAGCACGTGGCAGTGAGCTCCCCATGACTAGAAGTATTCAAGATGAGGCTGGGTGACCACATGACAGAAGTGGTCCAGAGGGAAGATGATGACTACTGGGCAGAAGTGATCCAGAGGGTTCTGGATAACATTTAGGATCCCTTTCAACACTAGTGTTTTATGATACTATTCGTACACCAAATACATTTTCTTAGGTTGGACAACACCCATCAAATAATCCATTTGTAACAGATTGATCAAGGTGGACTGAAAATGTTTTGCAGTACTGAAGTTTAAAGGAAGGAATTCTGAACAGAGTTATCTGCAGGGTGAGGAACAATTCAAAAAACTGCCTAGGATGGAAGTCAAAGGTATGAGTAAAACCTTTGTCCTAGGCAATTAACTGTGAAAACTTCAACAAGATAGTGATGTTTCCCAAGAGATGCGACGTGAACATAACTCAATTGATTTACACCTGTAGCTATATTGTAGTTTACCCTGGCTCCCTTTTCAGATTACTAGACTGTAAACTCCTTGAGGCACTAGATGTAATCTTTGGTAGCTGTGTATATTCCAAGATGACCAGTACACTGGTGTCTTGCATGCAATAGACATTCATCATTTGAGTGTCTGTGTTAATGATTAATGGCTAAAGCATTCCTCTCCCCAGAGAAAGTCAATTCAATTCAATATTGATTTATTCAGTCATTCATTCATTTAACAAATATTTATTGAATGCCTGCCCAGTGTCCTGGGCAAAGTTGAACACGACAGACCAGGTTCCTGCCACCACTCAACTTACAGTCTGGTAGATGTACCCAGGTATCCAGACAATATAATGTGACAAGTACCCTGGTGGGACAACCCAGGAGGGAGTTAGAGAAAGTGATGTCTGTGTTGGGTTCTGAAGGATAAATACGAGTTACCCGGGTAAGAGGGGAAAGAAGGGGGAAGAAACTGTTCAGATAAATAGAAACAAATGCAAGGACAAGAAGAAGACACTGGGAAAGTGTGGTGTATTCAGGATTCTGGGAAGAATTCAGGCTAGCTGGTGTGGTCAGCATGACTCCCAAATCAGATGCTGTGCTGGGCAGCAGGACTATGCAGGATGAAAAGGCAGCTGTCCCTGGTCTCACTTTATACCAGTGCTGAATTAAGTGCTAAAGAGTTCTATTGTGCTCTGTCATGCTAGGTAGGAGTAACCCACGATAGGGCGAAATCTGGATGGACTTACTGGAGGCAATGTTGGGGAACCTGAACAACCTGAACACTCCTTGTGAGTATGGATATATGTAGGCCTTGGCTCGTCAAGCTGACTGCCTTAAGAACTGTTAGTCGAATGAAGGAATCAGTAAATACATTGCATACTTTTTATATGTCTGATTTTCATACTGGCCTTCCTTTGTACTGAGACCCATGTCTTCTTAGCCTTTGTTAGTCCTAGGCCCCTTGCACATCAGTAGAGGTGGTACACTGGTGATGTTACTTGGTGTATGGTAGACATTCAGTAAGTAAACATTCACTAAGATGTTTACGTGTGTTTCACTGACTATCTAAAGGCATTCAGCTGTATGGAGCCTAACAGATTATGGATAACATTGCAAATAATGGGAATTCCAGAACACTTAATTGTGCTCACGAGAAACCTGTACATAGACCAAGAGGCAATGTTTTGAACAGAATACAAGAAAACCCTGGTGGTATAGTGGTTAAGAGCTATGGCTGCTAACCTAAAGGTCAGCAGTTCAAATTCACCAGGCACTCCTTGGTAACTCCGTGGGACAGTTCTACTCTTTTCTATAGAGTCTCTGAGTCAGAACTGTCTTGATGGCATGGCTTTGGTTTTCCTTTTTTAATGTGGTTTAAAGTCACGAAAGGTGTGTGATATTTATTAAATATTTGTTAAATCAGTAACCTGAAAAAATAATCCAACAAGCTGGACTGTATGAAAAAAGAACATGGCATCAGGATTGGAGGAAGTGTTGTTAACAACCTGGAATATGTAGACAACATAACCTCACTTGCTGAAAATAAAAAGAACCTGAAGCACTTACTGAGGGAGATCAAAGGCTGTAGTCTTCAGTGTGGATTACACCTTAACATAAAGAAAACAAAGATCTTCTAAACCGGACCAATAAGCAGCATCATGATAAATGGAGAAAAGTTTGAAGTTGTCAAGTATTTCATTTTACTTGGATCTACAATCAATGCCCATGGAAGTAATGGCCAAGAAATGAAATGATACATTGCACTGGGCAAATCTGCTGAAAAAGATCTTTCTAAAGTGATAAAAAGAAAAAAAATATGCCTTTTTAAGAACTAAGGTGGACCTGACCCAAGCCACAGTATTTTCGGTTGCTTCATATGCATGAGAAAGCTGGGCAATGAGTCAGAAAACTGAAGAAGAATTGATGCCTTTGAATTATGATGTTGTCGAAGAAGAAGAATATTGAATATACAGTGGACTGCCAGAAGAACAAATCTGTCTTGGAAAAGGTACAGTTGGAATGTTCCTTAGAAGTGAGAATGGAGAGACTTGGTCTCAGGTACTGTGGATATGTTATCAGGAGGGACCCGCCCCTGGAGAAGGACATTATGTTTGGTAAAGTAGAGGATCAGCCAAAAAGAAGACGACTCTCAACCAGGACGGACTGGTACAGTGGCTGCAGCGATGGGCTCCGGCATAGCAACAATGGATGCGAGGATGGTGCGGAACTGTGCGGTGTTCTGTGCTGTTGTACTTGGGGGTCACTGAATCAGAACTGGGAAGACAACACCTGGCAATAACAAGACAAGCATTCACTAAAACTGCATTGAGCCTTGAAGATGAGAAGGATTTCAGCAGGTGGAGAACTAGGGGGGGGACATTCCAGACAAAGGCAACAGTATGAGCCCAAACAGGGAGACATGAAAGTCCAGTGAGCAGTTGGATGGGGCTAGAATTCACAAAGAACATAGAACCAAGGTCACATCTCCCTAAAAGTTCAACAGTTTCTCTTTCTGGGTCTACCTCTGGGTCTACCTTCAGACACTGCCTTTCAGAAACTTCTAGGTTATGAAGTGAAGCTAGACATAGACAAAGAAATCTTGCTTGAAAGACAAAAGTGAAAGCTATGGCCATTCCACAGTGAACAGAGCACCTGTCAACCAAGTGAGGCTTCAAGAGTAGGGTTAAGGATGATCAGAAGGAATAAGGTCAAGTGTGGTGGTGTGGGCGTGTGTGTGTTGTGTGTTGTGGCACAGATGATGACATGGGTAAGTATCCTTTCTCTTTGCATTCATGTGGCTACAAAGCTGACCTGTGTTTCACATGTCTATATAAGAGGGCTAGTGTGTAACCACCAAGAGGAAGAATGAAGACCTTCTGCCAGGACATTCTAGGTATTTCCAATTAATCTCCATTAGAAAAATTTCCCACAAAGGCACTTCCGGAGGCCCCCAAGCTGGGCTCATCTGGATCAATTCTGCGTAAAGTAAAAGCGGCTCTGACCGGCTGCTCAATCGATCCATCTAACTTGGTTCATTCCACACGTGCAAGGGGCATGGAATGCTAATTTGCTGCAGGGAGCTGAGGAGCCCGGAACTGGAAGCTCTATAATTAACAGCTGCAGGAGCAGGGTCTCAATATGGCGTCATTTAACAGCCAGCTGCCTGCAGAAAGGAGGGTAGACCCAGAGGTAGGCCTCTGGGATTGATGACCTGGGCTGGAGGCTGGGAACTCTGGTCTTCTTGGATCTGCTTCTGACCTCTTTGGTTCTGCCTGACTCCGTTTGCTTTTCAAGTTGACCACAAATGCCCCGAGAGCAGAAAAGACCCAGAGAAACCAAAACATTCATCTAACCATTCTCAAAATATACAAGGCATTGGTGGCAGCGACCAATTGCAAGTCCATAGCAAGGGTAAACAGACTTTCTCCACAAGGCCTTGCATATTTATGACTGTTCCTGGAACCCCAAAGCATGCAAAAGCCAGGACTGCTCTGTGGCTGTATCCCCAAGAAGGCAAGTACACAGCAGAAAGAGGACAGCAACCTACTTGTATGCTTGCCAGCAACCTGACCATCTCTTAGCAGGCCTCCACCTAACCAAGCCTTCTAGTCATCTTCTTGATTCCCCTCCTCCACTCAGTCTTCCCAAAGGGCTTGTATAAAAGATAGTGACTTTTCTTTCCCATTTCATCCAAACCAGCCATTCTGTCCTATGCCCTCCACTAACTCTTTTCAATCTTTCTACTTACTAAAGGTTAGCTGATATTGGACACTCAGCTCTGTTCACTTGTATCTATGTTTTGTAGCTCAAAGGAGCCCTTGTGGTGCAGTGGTTAAGCCCCTGTCTGCTAACAGAAAGGTTGGGAGCTTGAACTCACTCAGACCTGGTGATCTGTTCCTGTAAACATCACAGTCTAGAAAACTGTGTAGGGCAGTTGTACTCTGTCTGTAGGGTCACTGTGAGGCAGAGTCAATACTTGACAGTATCGAACAACAGCAGTCCATCTCAGTCTTAGAACCGCCCAGATGCCAGAAAGAAAAGTCAGATGAAGGAGCTCATGAAAGCTTCATAAAGAGAAGCTTGATAGGCTTGGGGCAAGGGGGATACATATATCCAGATCTAGGAAAAAGCAGCCTGACTGCCTTCACTTGCACTCTCTACATCTCTGTCTTGCCTTCCTACCTAGGAGGATTTCCCAGTGTTGCCCCCCAGGGGGTGGGGAGGAGCCTTTCCTCCTCCACCTTTGTTATTCCTGGTCTCTGCAGTAACCTAATGATTTCTCATTTAGCTGCCCAGCCCTCCATGCAGACAGGCTCCCTTTGATTGCTCGTGACACCAATCTCACAACAAATTTAGCACCTCGTTTCCTGGACGAGCCAATATTCCCCCTCGATTATCTCCCGGAGAGGGGATGGGTTGCCATGCATTCCAACGAGTGGGGCATGTCTACCCTGGTTAGCAGAGTCAATCAAGCTCACAGTCCTCTGGGTGGATAAAGGGATGGGGGTTTCTTGTGGGAGCAGAAGGAGGGCTGCAAGTGCCAGAAAAAGCCTGAGGATGGGGCAGAGTTCTAGACATGGCAGGGGACAGGGGAGGGGCACAGAGAAGCCTGCAGACACCCAACATTCAGTTGGTTTCTATGAAATTTTCTGAAATGGAGCGGTGGGAGCAGTTTGACTTTTTCTCAGACAATTCTGCACCTAACTTCCTTCCCCAATCATTCCTAAAATTCCAGTGTTCAATCCCACCACCCCTATATTCTGACTTGGGGCTAATGGCAGGAGAAGATAGGACAACAATGGAGTTGGCTTGTTTCCCCGAGGTGAAAGGAGAGAAGAAGAGACACTTCCTTCCCCTGTACCCCACCCTAGCCTTCCTTGACACCTTCTCTCAGATGGAAATTACTCTTCTTCAAAAAGTCACTAGCTCTTGGCTGGGCTGCCAGAAGGATGGGGATCCTAGGTGGGAGCTACCCCACTGGACTGATGGGGGTGGGGGTGGGCAGGCAAAAGGGTGTGAGGCAAGTGAGATGGATGAGGCATGAGGGGAAAGGACTTCAACTGGGGGGAGGGGTGTTCCCTGAAGGTAGTATTAATGGGAGGGGGAAGAGTGAAATGAGAGACTGCAGACTCTGATGGGACCCTGGAAGAGATCAAAGGAGAGAGAGGGAGGGAGTGATAAGGCATGAGGTTGCTTCAAAACTGGTGGGGGTGGGGAGAGAGGCAGGGAGTGGAGATGTGGCAAGGCCAGCTCCTCAGAGAACTGAGGCACTCCAGTGAAGACAGAGGGGTCCCAAACATGCAAAAGTTGGCAGCCTTGGGAACCCAGGGCTGGCTGGGCTGTGGAGGAGTGATGGAGAGGAAGGAGAGCAGGAACTGGTACAAGTGGTTCATCCCCAGTGACCACAGACAGGGCAATAGAGGAGGGACAAGGGTCAGAGAATCTCAGAATTCCAGTTGTGAGCAAATCCAGATGTCCTCATGGCCCCACCCCCAGGAATGCAGGATGCAGGCTGCCTGCTGTGAAAGGAGGAGCCTGGAGGAAAGGGGAAAGGACTGATCACTAGGAGGGGTGGCAGATGGTTGCTGTCATTAAACGGATTCCAATAAGTCCAGGAAGCCTTAGACAGCAGAGAGGAGCTTGAATCAACAATGGGTGGAGAGAATTAAGGAGCAGACCTGTGGAGGAGGAGGAACTTACACAGAAATCTCACATCAGCCTGCATAGTTACACATAATCTAATGTTAGCCCCAACAGGAACTCCAACCAAAAGCTAATCTTAAAAATCGCTAACCACAAACACCTAACAAGAATGTGAGTGTCTCAAGGACAGAGACATCTTAAATCCACCTAAAGCCTGATGCAGCCTAAATGATCAACAACTATTTATGGAATAGAGAAGAACGTAAACAAACTCTGGGGAGTCCCTGGGTGGTGCAAATGGTTAAGTGCTCAGTTACTAACCAAACAGCTAGAGGTTCAACTCTACCAAGAGATGCCTTGGAAGAAAGCCCTGGCGAGCTACTTCTGAAAAATCAATCATTGAAAATTCTTAGAGATCACACTTCTATGCAGATATATACAGAACTGCCATGGATTGGAATGAACTTGACAGCAACTGGTAAACCAATCTGTAACCTCTGTTTTTAACATTAACTCCTAACCCAACCAAACTTTCCAGGTCCCTGCAAATGCCCAATACTGACCACTAGTCAGTCTCAACTCCCAGCTATCACTATACCCTCTACCCTAATCCTAAAAACCAGTATTCTTAACTCCAGTTTCATTTCAAACCAAACCCATGGCTGTTGAGTCAATTCTCACTCATAGTGACTCCACAGGAAAGAGTAGAACTGCCTCATAGGCTTTCCTATAAAGCTTTAGGCAGAAAGTATCAAATCCTACAAGAGATATCAATCTTACAGCTTCCTATAGAGCTACAGGCAGAAGGTATCAAATTCTACTTGGTGGATTTGAACTGCCAACATTTTGGTTAGCAGCTGAGCTCGTAACCACTGTACCACCAGGGGTCCAGTTTCACTGCAGCTAACTCTTAATTTCAGTTTTTTTAATACACCAACAGCTCTGGATAGATGGGGTCCTCAGAATTCATCTAGGCAATCAATGGTAGAGACAAAAAAAAAAGTTCCACTGGGAAACCAAATCAAGGTGGAAATGGAGGAGCCTGAATTCTCTGGCTAATTATATATTATTACTCTTTGTCTCTGGAGCTCTTAATGGTACTTGGTTGCTAACCTAATGGTTGGAGGTTTGAGTCCATCCAGAGGTACCTTGGAAGAAAAGCCTGGTGATCTACTTCCAAAAAATTAGCCAGTGAAACTCTATGGAGCACAGTCCTACTCTGATAGACATGGGGTCATCATGAGACAGAGGTGATTCAACAGCGGCTGATTTACTCTTGTCTCTTACCCAGCCTCCTTGAGCTCCCCACCACTTTATCTATATCCTCCCTTCTCTTGTGGCAGAGGGGTTGGGTTTTAGACACTGGAGCTTACCATGTTCGGGAGGCTGTCTAAGGCTACAAGGAGGTTCAGTACAAATAGAGCTTGATGCTTGAGACCTTCCTTGGTGAGGGTGAGCCAGTTTCAGCAGAGCCACAATCTACTGCAGAATGAGGAATGGGTTCCAGAAAAGCTTCCTGCTCACAGAAAAGCTTTCCAGATCCCTCTCCCAGACACAGGGCCCAGGGGCCCATGGGAAGCCCTGTGGTGGAAGGGAGCCTTGAAGGCTGCTGAGCTGCCCTCTCTTGTTTGCTAATGACTGGTGCAGGCACTGCTCCCTCTAGGCTCTGGCCTTTCCTCCTGCATCTCCCAGGAGCAAGGCTCTCCACATCTCTCAGCACCTGTCTGAGCCAGCGACAGGAGCTGAGTATTCTATTCCATTCTAGTCGCAGCCAAATCTGATTATCGGACATGTGATAGATGAGCTGGGTTTGGACCCCCAGTTCAGGCAGTGGGATGATGGAGTTAGCCTGTCATTTTTTCCCCCAGAGGATGACGCATCGGATCCCAGATGTCACCTGGAACGTGTATACCTCGGAGACAGCTCCCCAAACAGAATTCCTGGGAGACTGGAAGCTCCACTCTGGTTTCCAATCATTTCTCCACACAAGGATCTTTGAGCCCTGAAGCACTTGCAGGAAGTGGCATGGGGAAGCCCTGGTGTCAGGACCCCTGGCTGAGGTGGGGCCTGTTGCCTCTGGCCAGCTGCCAATATCTGCAGGGGCCACTTTGAGGGAGGGGGTGTAGAGGCTGCCTCTGCTCTTGGTTAGGGGCCTCCAGGCATTTCTTAGTGACAGCCATGGGCCTTGGAAGCCTGGGGCAGGGCAGGGAGGGAGGAGGAAGAGCAACAGCACAGAATAATAATGAAGGATTTTTAATAACTCGTCAGCTATGGTGTCAGCTGAACAGCAGCAGCAGTGCAACCCTTTGGGAAAACTTTGTGAAGAATTGTCTTCCTAGGAAGTGAGAGGAGTCAGAAGGGCTGAGAGCAGGGTGACGGCATCCTCCTCATCACCAGGACCACAAAGCTGTGCGCTAGCATCCAGCCAGCGGTGCAGGACAAAGTGCAAACAGTGTTACACAGCCCCAGGGCTGGCCCTCTGGGAGCTTGCACTCTGGGCCAGGCCCACAGCTCACAGACACAGCTGAAGACATAAGCAGTCTATGAAGACATTTCAGAGGACTGGCAAGTCACACTTTCAGAAACACAAATCCGCCCAACCCACTCTATGAAGTGACTCAACTGGAAGGTAATTATATGCTTATCAAAGGAGTTCTTCTCTTTACCTAATAATTCAGCAAGGAATTGTTGGAAGTAGCCGTATCATCAAAGAATATTGAAGAAAGCCCCAAGTGACTACCTTTTCAACTGCCTCATTTTTCAGATGAGGACACTGAGAGCCAAAGACATCACAAAAAGAGCTGAGGCAGAGATAGGGCTCCTTAGAAACCAGAAATCCAGGTCTCCTGGACATTAATATAATTTTACATACGAGAATGCCATTTCCATGTATTTTTCAGGGGCACAAGTACTGCAAAGAACAAAATGCCTCTGCATTCCTGCATGTCAAGAGCAGCAGTTTTCTGGGGAATAAAAGGAAAGCACAGCCTGATCTCCAATCCATCATGGGGATGGTGCAAGAATGGGCAATGGTTCCTCCGGTTATGCATGGGTTGGCACGAATTAGGGGGCTCTCTAGACAGCAGCTAACATCTACAATGGGGAGGCAGCAAAGATTTTGAGCCTTAGGAGGTCACTGGCCTTCGAATTTAGTGGCCACCAAAGACAAAGCAGAGGCTCCGCTGCAGGTCCCCAGATGTGAGCTGACTGGGTTCATGAAGAAGCCCTGGCAGCCTGTGGACAGCAGCTTACACCACACAAAGCAGAGAATAGGGGGTCATTGTCACTTGTTCACACAGTGCTGGAGGCAGGGTGCTCAGCCACACTGCTATCCCCTCCACTCCCAGGGCTCTCAATGGACCCCTGATCCAGGTCTGACACTGGATAAAGGAATGCTGGAGGGTTTCTAGGAAATCAGTGAAGGAAAACTGCAGGTTTGGAAGAAGGAGGTGGGATGCAAGGGGAGGTACTGTCACACCCAGCAGATGGCCAAGACAGTGATTCCTTCCTTCCCTGTTGGAGAAAGAGAAACTAAGGCACCGAAGGGCAGGTACCATGTTCCAGATGAGAAGTCCGGAGATGAAAGCAGCAGTCAGCCCTGTGTCCCAGGCCCACATGCCAGGCCCCCTGCCCAGCCAGCTGCTCTGGAAGATGTAAAGAACTATCTAAACGTGATGCATTAGTAACACTTTAGAAATCATATTTCATAGCTGCCCAGCTGGAGCTAGGAAATGAATTCTTCCTCCTGCTCTCCAGTAGGGGAATTACTGTTGGAGCCAAGTGCAGCAGCAGGGACATGTGACTGCGGACCAGCAGGGGGTGGTTGAGGGAGGAGGTTGTGAGTACCCACTCGGCCAGGTCTGGGTGCTCTTCTTCTGCCTGGGGCCTTGAAGCAAGCTCGTTGGCCATCCTCAGCAAGGTGGCCAGCCTGACCTGTGTCTCCCTTATTGTGGTGATCGACTGTCAGTAGTTTCCATGTAGATGGTAGACAGAGCTCATGGCCACTGTTGAGCATCTCTTCAGGTGTGGACCCTGCCCTTGTGTGAGGGAGTCTCCAACAGATGGAAAGATGTATCTTCAGGAGAGAGACACAAGGGCAGAAGATGCCCATCGGTCAGCCCCTTCATAACTACTGCTTCAGGAGAGGGGAAAGGAGTAATCCACAGAGGCTTCTGGGTAAAAGAGTTCACAGCAGGTTGGGAAGGAGTATGGTGAGGGGCTGGGAATGCATGGGGTGAGTGGCCTCTAAGCAGGCCCAGAGGCAGAAAAGGAATGGTGTTGATATAGGCAGCGGGGTTTTGCCTAACAGGACTGAAAGGAAGGAGTGGGCAGGGCAGAGGGGAGGAGCATATCCTGACAGAAAGGGGGAAGCAGGTGGGGAAGCTGCATCCTGTCCTCACTACAGAATAAGCAGCCACCGAGGAATGAGGAAGCAATGGGGGGGGGGACTCATGCCTGCGGACACCAGTGTCTGCTCCTCAGTGAGAAACCAGAAGGCCTCAGGTAGTGGATGTGGAGGAGGGGAAGCTGCCAAAGTCACTGCCATTGCCATCCCCATCTGGGACCCAACCCCAGGTCTTCCTGGAGGGTGCTGGGCTCCTGTCCATGGACTCCATCAGCAATGCAGGCAGCTTGTAATTAGGCATGAGGAACAGACAAACCAATTTTCAATTTAAACCTTATCTACAGGATGCACAGATATAAAGGTAGGTAGTTTCTAAGCCAGCCCTCAATATTTCCAGTGCCTGGAAGGAGATGCAGGGAGGGTGCCCAGGCAGCCCTGGTGACATATAAATTCTGCTCATAATTACATGACTTTCAACACCATGAGAAGCCAATAAAGTATTTGCAAGGCACACAAATTAATGGCATGTTGGCATTCCCAAGACAGTGCTTGGATGGCCAGGGCACAGGAAGGGGGGCTTCTGCTCCTGCCTATGGAGAGCAGAGGAGCTAAGGCTACTGAGGAAAAGAGCTCGTCAGCCTCTCAACCAGAACCCCTGAGATTCAGGTTTCACGTCCTGACCATATATTTCCTTTGGACCCCCTTCTCTGTTAGAGCCACAACCACAGCAGTAAAGGACTGAAGCTGTGTTTCTTCCAGAAGGGAGTGGAGGAGGGTCCTGAGGACAGAAAGAAAGAGCTGCTGAGCTGCAAACAGCTGTTAGTGATGACAGCAAATGTCAGGTTCTAAGAGCTCAGGGGAGACCCCTCCCCATCCTTCGTTCAGTCTCCTCCCTTTTCCTTCTCCTGCCTTCTTCCCTTACCCTAGCTCTTTATAGATCAAGTGGGCCAAGGACAGGCTAGGCAACCCCCAGCTTCTTCATTCTCATTCATTCAGAGAAGACAAGCTCTTGGAGAGCAGGTTTAGCCTCTTTCAGCCACAGTTTCATCACGAGTAAAAACAGGGACAGTCAACTGCAGAAGAGAAGTGTCAGTACGACATCCTGCAGGAATGAGTGTGGAAATGCTTTGTAAAGTGTTTTATGTGCAACGTGCTCCCCCATCACACCTTCACCTCCACCCCCAGCTTGGGCAGTAAATGTGTCCAGATCAGGAACTCCCCCTTTCCCATCCCTCAGTTGTTTCCATACTGCTAGCACAGGCAGCTCTGCAAGAGGAAATACTCAATAAAATACATATTTGTTGAACTGAAGAGAATTGAGAGACAAAGATGAGGAACTGTAACAGAAGTTTGGTTTTGGCAGATTTTAATAGAACAAGTAAAAAAAAACTCACATCAGCTAGAAGTCAGAAGAACAGGTTTAAACTACAGCTCTGCCACTTCCTACCACGGAGACCATGGGGGAGTCTTCACCCTCTCTAGGCTTCCACGGCTGCCCAGTGGGCTGTAAGGAAGATCTGTAAGATCTCTTTCCACTTAGGATGGGTAAACGTTCTTTGAGGACAGAGAGGGCGCCCTGAGAACCACTTTGAGAGAAACTCATGAAGAGGTCCCGGCTCTGGCTCCAGCTGGCTCCAGCTGGCCACCAGCACATCAACTCAGAATGCTGTTTGGGCTAATGAAAAATTAAAGAATAGTAACAATAATGTTTCCAAAGATATCCATGGGCAACTTACTGGCAAGATATCTTGTTTGTAACTTCTTTCTAAGAATTGCTGTCAAGTTTTCCCTCTGATCTCACCCTTATGTCCACCTCTAATCTAATCTCAACACTTCCTTGAATTCCTTCTGGCTCATGGTTCCAGAAAAGTAAGAACTTGAACACCTAAATAATCCAATCCAATCCAATCCAATTCCAATCAGCAAATAATGACAGGGGGCCAGAGTTTATCCTGAGCTCCATAAAGAGGATTAATAAGGCATTACCTTGCCCTGGAAGCATTTATAATAAATAAGTACAAACCAGTTTCTCCAAGTCTGACTGATGTTGACCCCATGTGTTGTAGAACAGAACCTCACTGTGACTTTCCACCAGGTTTTCCTTCTGAGGAACTGTCAACAGTTCCATCAGCGGAGCACTTAACTGTCCACACCATCCAGGGACTCCATATAATAAGTTAGCTTAGTTCAACAGAAGGCATAGGTCGGTCATCAGCTTTGGTGCCTGGGAGAGAAATGACTGATCCCAGGTGTTGGGAAAAAAGAAGAGAATGAATCTGAGATGGTTTGTGCAAGAGCAAAATTAAGGCTTTAAGGATGGTGGAGCTTCAGCAAACAGAAGGTGCCATATGATCCAGCGACTATATCAACATGAGACCAAAAGAACTAGATGGTGCCCAGACAGGGAATGCAACATAAAGTCCCTGGGATAGCAGGAGAAAAATGGGTGTGCAAAACTAGAACTCTACTAAGAGACCACACTTGATGGTCTGCCAGACTGGAGGGTCCCTTGAGGACATAGTGCCTGGACTCTCTGTTAGCCCAGAGCAGAAACCAGTACCAAAGCCAATTCTTCAGGCAAAGATTGGACTTGCCTATAGGACAGAGTGATGCTAGTGAAGAATATGCTTCTTGACTTAAATATATACATGAAGGTGCTTAAACAGCTCCTTTCTAGAGGGAAGATGAGACAGTAGAGGGGGACAGGTGTTGGCTGAATGGATACGGGAAGTACAGTGTGGAAAGGAGGAGTGTGCTGTCACGGGGTGGTGATGGTGGAGTTGAGCAGTCAGAGTTGCATGGTGGTGAGTGTTTGGGGTTTTATATGGCAAAGTACTTAAAGTAGAATAAAATATTTAATAAAAAAAGAAAAAAGATGTTTAGGCTTGAAATCAGTAGATGTGGGAGTAAAAGAACTCTGGGCATAAGGAAGAAAACCCTGGTGGCATAGTGGTGAAGAGCTACAGCTACTAGCCAAAAGGTCAGCAGTTAGAATCCACACAGAACAGTACAGACAAAGTGAGGGAAGCACATGGTATATTAGGGGACTAGTCTAATACAGCAGTGGACATTTGTCAAAAGGCAGGTGTTTTAGTTATCTATAACTCTTGTAACAGAAATACCTCTAGTGAATGACTTTAAAAAGAAAAATTTATTCTGTCATAGCTTAATAGGCTAAAAAGCCCAAATTCCTTCAGCACATCACCTCTGGTGAAGCCTTTCTCTGTTGGCTCTAGAGGAAGGTCCTTGTCATCAATCTTCCCCTGGCCTGGGATGTTCTGAGATGCAGGGACCCCAGGTCCAAAGGATGCACTCAGCTCCTGGTACTGCTTTCTTGGTGGGATGAGGTCCCCAAGGCTCTCTTATATCCTGAGAGATTGCCTCAAGGCACAATATAATCTTATACATAGAGAACTGCCCCACCAACACAACTGTCACCCATCCTCCCTCATTAGCATCACAGAGGCAAGAACTGCAACACAGAGGAACATCACACAAAACCAGGCATCATGGCCTAGCCAAATGGCTACATACATTTTTGAGGGGGCACAATTCAATCCACAACAGCAGGGTTGTCAGGAGTTACTATGATAACCCCTTTCAATACACTTACCAGCTCTATGTACACGGTAATTATAAGGTGTCGCGTTCTTATTGTTTATGAAAGATAAGACAGGACAAGTAGACTGTGATCAGATCATGTCAGGTCTCAAATGTCATTCATTCCTCCATTCATCTAATGCTCATTTACCCTACTATGAGTCAGGCATGGTTCTGGATGCCAGACACAGGAAGTAGAACACATGACTCCTGCTCCCAAGACATCTATGGTGAGCATAGACTTTAACATGTGAGTGAAACAATAAGCTACAGGTATAATGATAGAAGTATGGATAATTGAGGCACAGAGGAAGAAACGGTTGGTTTGCACTACGGGTTGTGGCCTGTAGGACTTCACAGAGGCTTTAGACTAACACTCACTTAGACTAAGACTTGAAAATGGGAAAGTGTTCACTAAGCAGAGAAAGGGAGCTTTGGAGTGAAGAGGTGGTCTTCTGTAGGCCATGGACAAATGTGAGTGAAGGCTTGGGGTCATGGGTGGTTGATGGAATGTGGCACCTACAAGTGATTCCGGTAGTTAGAGTTCAAGACAGAGTGTAAACAGAGGTGGGGCTAGGGAGTTAGGCTGGGACCAAATCACAAAGAGTTTTACATACTTTCTTGCTTTGGTGAGTGGTGTACGGGGTCTTAAAAGCTAGCAAGTGGCCATCTTAGTAGTACTAACTGGTCCCAACCCAGCTGGAGCAGATGAGAATGAAAGACATAAAGAAAACATGAGTCCATATAATCCAGAGACTACATCAGCAGGAGACTAGAAGAACTAGATGGTGCCCAGCCACCACCAATGACTGCCTTGACAGAGAATACAACATAGAGTCCCTGACATAGTGGGAGAAAAATGGGTATGCAGACCTAGAACTCTACTAAAAAGCCCAGACTCGATGGTTTGACAGACTGGAAGGTCCTTGGAAGACACGGCCTCCAAAATCTGTTAGCCCAGAGCTGAAACTAGGACGAAAGCCAACTCTTCACACAAAGACTGGACTAGACTATTAGACATAAAATGATACTAGTGAAGTGTGTGCTCCTTAGCTTAAGTAGAGAGACTAACCGAGCACCTCCTGTCCAGAGGTGATATGAGAGGGCGTAGGGGGGCAACAGCTGACAAAAAAGACACGAGAAATACAGAGTAGAAAGGAGGAATGTGCTGTCACAGTGGGGAGAGCAGCTAGGGTTACAGAGCAGTGTGCATGCAAGGTTTTGTAAACTTCCACTTCAAACACAATAATATGTATATGCTTTAAATGTAAAAAAAGAGAGACAAAAAGAGTTTTACATGCTAGACCAAGAGTTTGGATTTTATCAGAGTGGAAAGTGAATGGAGCCTGAGGACGAGCATTCTGCCAGTGGCTGGGGGTAGATAAGGCAGACAACTGTTTCAGTCATCCTAGAGGCTGTAAAACTAAGACAGTGAATAAAGACACATGAAATGGACATGAAATATACAAAGGAAGTAGAATCAATGGGATTCAATGACCGAAAGAAAGGGGAAGCTGAGAAAGGGGGCCATTTTCAATTTGGGTAACCAGGCAGCTGGTGAAGGCATTCATGGGAATCCTGGTGGAGGAGGGTGGGAGGGTGGGGAGGTAGAGATAAATGATGAGTGGTCAGGTGGCCACCCAAGGTCACTGTAAAGAGTGTGGACTTTATTTTGTAGATGATGGGGAATGACTGAAGGACAGGATTTAAAAAACAACTCTTGTACCCACCCCAGCAAAGCAGTGGGCAAGCCAGAGAGGAGACTGAGCTAGGAGAAGAAAGAAAGGAGAAGAGAGAAGAGAGAAGAGAGTGAGTGTTCGCTATGTCCCTCCAAAGAAGAGACAACAAGACATCTAGTGACAGTTATTTTAGTGTTGACATGTTGACTTTGTTGTGGTTGTGTGTGTTACTGGTAGTGTTTGCAGTCATGAGAATTCAGTGAGACATACACATAATACTTTCAAGCACTAGCCATTGTTATTATTACTTAATATCGTCAACTCTGCCAGCTGTATTTGTTGTATGATCAATTAATAATTAATGAACAATTAATAATATGAACTTATCGTCTATGATTCTTGAGGAAAGCTGGAACTAGGAACTGGGAGTCAAGGCTGTCATCTCGTCCCTTGCTTCAGGAAAGGCCATGTGAAGGAGGGTAAGACCTTCCAGGTGGGGGAACAGGAAGAGCATGGGCACCAAGGCAGGAGGACAGTGACAGCTTTGAGCATGATTGTGAACTCCCCCTGCAACAGCAGTGTGCTGCCACTGTACTTCTCATCCTCCATTGGCCAGGACCTGCCCACATCCACCCTCAAAACAGGAGAGGGCACTCTTTAGCCAACAGTGAAAGCCCAGGAGGAGGTTTTGCTCTGGGCCAGGTTGAGCCCATGTTCTTTCTCCCAAATAAAGTCCATGCTGAAGCGGAAGCAAGGAAGGGCAGACATAAACTGGGAGTTCCTATCTCTCAAGCTTCCAAAGTAAGTTTTGGAAAAGATTAGGTAATGCAACCAGGGAAGGTTCAAATACACTAACTTTAGGGCACATATCTGACTGCATTTTTCAGAATCATAGAATTCTGGAGTTGGAAACAACGCACAAGAGATGATTGAATCCAATCCTCGTATTTCACAGATGAAAAGTCAGAGGCCCAGAGAGGTGAAGTGAATCCCCTGAGGTTACAGAGCTGGTCAACAGGAAAGACAGAAGCATAACCCTGGTCTCTCAGGATGCCCAATCCAGTGTCCTCTGGGCCACCTCCAGCTGCCTGTCACCACAAAAGTCCTGGCACACATTAAACATGCCATCCTGCAGTGCTGAACAGCCTCTCAAGATTAAGTGACTTCTTGCTTTAGTGGGCAATATCCGCCTGTCTTTCTGTTAACCTGCAAGTCCTCTATCTGATTTCCCTGCCCCCTTCCATAACCCTGGGATGGAGGAAATTGGGATTGATCTTCTGGCTGCAGGTGTGGAGCAGGGCTGCTGTCTGGGACATCAGTGATAGAGCTATCTCTGGAATACAAAAATTCCTAGCCAAATCCTCTAGACAGTGGCTCCAGCTGGCACTCACGGATGTGCACATACACCCACACAATGCCTTCTTCCCCAACCCCCAACTCTGGACTTTGGTTTTCTGGCATTAAAGCAGAAAAAGTGCCATCACCTTGGTCCTCATCTAGAAATTTCCAGGAATCACTCACCATCACTTGAGACTAGTTCAGCCCATAAAAGTTGTTCTTCACTCAAGAGTGGGCAGTTACCTGCTATGATTTGGGCCTCTTTAGCTTTAAACAGAGGACTCATCCTGGGTGCTGTCCTCTGTCTTCCTTTGTACCAGGTACTACTGCACCTATATCCTAAGTAGGTCTCAGTTCTGTTCCTACCTCTCTACCCTTTTTACCTTAGTTGAGGTCTTCACCACCACGCTCCCACACTATCGAAATAACCTCCTAATTGGTTCCCTCTAGCTTGCTCCCCTGAAATCCATTCTCCACACAGTTGCCAACATGATCTTCCTAAAACACAAATCTAATGCTACCACCTCCCTGTGTAAAACCCTGCAATGGCTCCCCACTGACTTCAGAAGTTCAAATTAGGTTAGGTCCTGCCCAACCTAGCTGCTATTTAACTCTTGAGCATCATCCTAAGTTCTCTCCAATGCACAATTTACCTTCTAGAAACCCCACACTGCCAGAAGTTTCTATACTCTCCAGGCTGCCTCCTACTTTAGTCCTCCTCATCCTGGCAGACTCAGTTCAGGCTCAATGTCCCAGGAGCCTCCCTTCCACCCCCAGCCTGGCTAAAGCCCCCTAACCTGAGCTCCCGCAGTATTGGTATATCCTGTGACTCCATGAAGCACTGAACTAGAAGCTCCTTGAGGACAGGAGCTATGTTTTTAATTCATCCTTATACTTATCAAGGACCTTTAGTTCTTAATACCAAACCAAATCTGCTGCTGTCGAGTCAGTTCTGACTCACAGTAACCCTACAGGACAGACTAGAACTGCCCCAGAGTTTCCAAAGAGCACGTGGTGGATTTGAATGGCCAACCTTTAGGTTAGCAGCCATAGCATTTAACCACTGCATCACCAGGGTTTCCTTGACTGTTAATAAACATTCAATTTACATTTGCTAAATCTAACTAACCCCTAGAGTTGATTCTCTCCTCCTTTTCCACCTGCCACACCACTTTCTCCTACAAAACAACTTATTCATTCTGTCTTTTCACTTGCTATTCCAAGTTTCTCTTCCTTCCAAATGCTGCCACTTCCAGGAAGCCTGTCCTGATAAGCCCCACCTGACTGCTTCCCTTGGTATTGGTGAGCTTACTTTGTGGGACCTCCCTTACAACACCAACCTTCTCGTTCACTTCTCTCAGAAAAATCAGCTTTTCTCCTACCAAATTAGACAACTCATTTCTCAAGCACATTAAAAGCTTTGCACTCTCCCAGTCAATGTCATACTATTTTCTATCCCTGCCATTTCCCCTCCAGACGGAGGACAAGGACTTTACTTCACCCTGTGAGACAGCACCCAGCACACACGCTCACTGTGAGACATGTGTGACAGGTACCCAACTGTGATGGTTAACAACCTGCGCTGAACTGCTGACTGGTGTGTTTTAGGCTATTTTTGTATGTGTGCAAAGGGTGTGCTCCCTTTTCCTTCACAGGTGTTTCACTTCACCTGTGTCCCAATTTGAACTGCGTCTCCACGGTCTCTTCCCACTTTGATGTTCTGTGACGGAATTCTGTGGCTGTGAGTTCTCCAAGGGCAGAGACTAGATCTATTTCTTTCCCCAGAGCGCCAGCACTTGGGAGGCTCAAAAATATCAAGCTCAGTGAAAGCATTTCCCAGTCTTTGCTTCTCCTCTCCTTTTCCCTCTTAAGGAAGGCGGGAGAACACAGGAGTTACTCATGTCCCCTCAGCAGCCAGTTCTGCCACTCAATGTGGGGCAGTGTCTTTCTTTCCCTGTGCCTCTGTTTCCTCATTTGTAAAATGGAGATGAATTATATTAGCATCTTCTTACAGGTAGAAAATAGGAAAAAATAGTTGTTGTGGAGTCACTTCATGGTGACCCCATATATGTCAGAGTAGAACTGTGCCCATAGGGTTTTCAATGGTTGATTTTTTGGAAGTAGTTCACCAGGCCTATCTTCCCAGGTGCAAAACTCCAACCTTTCAGTTAGTAACTGAGCATGTTAACCATTTGCCGACCCGTGGACTACAAGCCCTAGCTAAGTTCTAATGACTATTATTATTCTGACCTTATCCTCTTTGCCCCCATCCTACTTATTTACAGTTTTTGGATATTTAACCCCCTTTAACCTCTAGTGCAATGAAGGAACTCAAAAGCTGCTGGCTCAGGAAGTATGGGGAACCCCATAGTTTTAGGCCACCCCTCAGTTCCAGAGAACTGTCCTGAAGCAAGAGATCACGAAGCAAGATCAGGAAGAGGAGGGTTGAAGCCAGAGGGAAGGTGCAGAGGAGAGAGTCCCAGGCAGGAGGTGGGAAACCAGCAGGCTTAAAAAATGGCCCTTGCCCATCAATCATAACGAAGGTCCACTCTTCGGACACGAATGGATTAGACTTGGCGATGCAGAGTGACCATATATTGGATGCACTTTATGGTTTTATGCATCTATAGGATATCGTCCTGTTGACCTCTGGCTGGAGGAAGGAGAGTGGGTGGAGAGGAGGGGACAGGAGGCTGTTGGGAGGATGAGACATGTATGGAGCAGAGAGGAAGAGTGTGCTGTCACCGGGCAGGGAGAGCAGTGGAAGCTGCATGTAGGTGGGCATGTAAATTTATACGGAAATGTGCATTTTCACTCAGTCATAATGAAAAAAACAAAAACAAAATGGAAACCAAATCCATCGCTGCTTTGTTGATTCTGACTCACAGCAACCCTATAGGACAGAGCAGAACTGCCCTAGAGAGTTTCCAAGGAGCATTGGTGGGTTTGAACTGCCGATCTTCCAGTTAGTAGGTGTAACTCTTAACTACTACACCACCAGGGTTTAATAGCCAGAGGTTATTTGCTGTAAGCCAGATTGAAGAAACACCAAAAAATTGGAAAAGGGGACACAGAGTACAAAATGTTCCACAAGAGACCAAAATCGTGCCCCAAAAGCCATTTTGTGAATATGTCAGAGAAGGGAGGACATACATTTCAGTCAGAGTGGCCAAGCAGTTGGTAGGTCTGGGAAAGGCAAGCCATCAGGCCAGGCCTCATGAGCTTGGTTCTGGCCCCAGCTCCCTCTTTATAACAATTATGTGACCTCAGACAAGCCTCACCACACTGAGCCTCAGTTAACCCAACTATAAAACAGGCTAATGGGATGGTGCTGGCAGGGTTGTTGGGAGGATTAAATGTGCTCTGTAAGTGATAAAGCACCACCCATCTATCAGGCATCATTTTTATTAAGGCTGTATCTACATGGTCTAGTCATCCAGAAAATGTACCTGATAACTGAGGTTCAAGTGCCTTTTTAAGCCTCATTTATTTAGGCCAAATAGGTTCTCAGTTATCAGAAGGTGGAATAGCCTGGCAAACATTTATGGCCCCCTAGCCCAGCCTGACCTTTCCTTGAACCCCATTACGTACCCCATTCCTCAGTCCGGAATGGGGCCTGTCAGCATTTTCTACACTGTATTGTAACAGTCTGTGTTGTTCTCCTCCACTGGCCAGAAGGGGTTGGGCTTTAATCATGATTTCATTCTTGGTGCCTGGGTCACTGCTGTCTGCATACTAGGCACACAGGATTTGTTTCTAGAAAGAGTACATAAACGGATGCATGGAATTCTTATTTATGCAGCCCTCATCCTTGTAGCTACGTGACCGTTGGTCCTGGTTTTTCTCCCTGGAGTCACATAAAATGAATCGAGTTCTCTTCCATATGACAGTGCTTTAAGCACGTGAAGAGAGCTACGGTAGCCCCCGAGAGTCTCCTCTACTTACGACCAAACATCTCTAGTTTCTTCAACTGCTGTTTCTGCTCCACGGGACCATTCACTTCCATATACAAATAGGCTGCATTTTATCTCCTCTTCAAAGAACTCTCTTTTGATCTCATATCCAGCTACTGCTCCACCACTTTGCTCTCCTACACAGCAAAACTACTCAGAAGTAGTACACACAATTCCTTCCTTCTCATTCTCTTATGAACTTACACCAGAATTTTTCTTGTCAAGGTGATCTGTGACCTCCAAGTCATGAAATCCCTCATTTTCATCCTCATCTTTCATGACCAAGAGACACACAGCAGCCTGGGCCACAGATGCTCACCGCTTTCCTAAAGAAATGTCTCTACAGGGCTTGCAGGACACCAGGCTCTCCTGGCTTGTCCTCTTCCTCCCCTGCCCTCTGCAGTCTCCTTTGCCTATTCCTACTCATCTACCCATTAGACAGCCCCACCGTTTCTCTTTGGCCCTTTTCTCTCTTTCCATTTACTCCCATGGTGCACTCATCCATTCGAATGGTGCTAAGCACTGTTTCTACCTTGATGCTCTCGTCCAGTCCTGATCTTCTCTGTCAGGCTGCTCATCTGGCATCTCCACTCGAGTGTCTCATTGGCATCTCGTCCCTGACATGGCCAAAGCAGAGGTCGTAGTCTTCCCCTCCAAATCTGCTCCTCTTAGCAAATGACAGCTTCACTCCTCCAAGTGTCCAGGCTACAATTTTACAGTCGGTTTTGACACTTCTCTTTCTCTCTCACCCTGCACTGAATCCATCAGAAAAATCCGGCAAGTTCAACCTTCAAAACAATTCCAGAGATAGATCACGTCACCTTGCCCCCACAGGTGCCCCTGTGGCCCACGCCATCACCATCTTGTGCCTGAACTACAGAAGCAGCTGCCTAACAGTCTCCCTACATCCACCCTTTCCTCACATAGTCTATTCTTGACACAGCAACCACAGTGATTCATTAAGCCAGAAATTACATCATGTCCCTCCCAGTGCCCTTCCATCTCATTCAAAGTAAAAGGTTCAAAATCTTAGGCAGCCTTAATAGCCTTGCATGATTTGTGTGTACCTGCATGAGTATACACACATACACACAGACACCTTATTTCTACTGCGTTTTTCCCTTGCACTGTAATATCACAAGTAGATTAAATGGCTCATCTATAGGAATGATTTGACATTATGGCCAAAGAAATGTTCTACAAGGCTAGAAGAATGATATCTGTCATGAGTCCAATTTAGCTTTGCAGGTGTGATGGCTGCAAGACACATAAGTACCTGACGGAAAATGGGTCCAACACTTAGAGGAGGAACACCTCCAAAGTAGCGGCTTCACTGATGACTTGAAACACATGCCTGGTGGTGACTTGGACTGAACTTTGGTACAAAAAGGGATGAGCTTCAGACTACCCAAGAGTTCCTATCCAGATGATCCTTCCAGACCATCGGAATGCCACTCGACCAGCTGTGCTCTGACCCTGTGTGGTCGCTGTGATGGTAAAAGTAGATTATATGCCCCTCTGTTGGCCCTCTATGGTCACCTTCCCCACCACTTCAGCCAGTAAGTACTGCGATAACCATTAGATGTGTTATGACCCTGTGGGCAGTTTTCCTTTCTGCCGTCCTCAGATCTTAACGGAGGTAAACCTCTGATCAGGAAGACTAATGCTGATGGATAAAACTCTCACTTTTCCTCAAGCGCACAGGCACACTCCCACCACAGGACTTTTGCACTTGCTATTCCCTCTGCTTGGCATGCTCTTTCCCTGATATGTCCACTCCCTTATCTCCTTCAGATGTTTACTCATTTATCCCCTTCAGAGTGAGTCCTTCCTTGACGCACTGTTCAGAGTTGCACGACTGCTCCTCCCACTCCCCTCACCCCCATAGACGCTCCAGATTCTCTTTCCTTGTTTTTTAATTCTCCGTGATGTTATTGTTAGGTGATGTCAAGCCAATCTAACTCTTGGTGACCCCACGTGTGCAGAGTAGAACTGTGCTCCATAGAGTTTTCAAGGTGGTGATCTTCTGGAAGCAGATGGCAAGGCCTGACTTCTGAGGCACCTTTGGCTGGGTTCAAACCTCCAATCTATCAGCTAGTAATCAAGCTCATAACTGTTTGTACCACCCAAGGACTCCATAATTCTACGTAGCTCTTACCAATATCCAACTTCCTATGCATTCTGATTTATTAATGTGTCTATTGTCTCTCTCCCTAACATGGACCTTTACAAGGCTCTTTATAAGATCTACTAGAATAGGGATCCCCCCCTTTGCAATTTTTCATTGCTGTATCCTTAGCCTTTTTAAAACAGTCTTGGCATGCAAGAAAAAAGAATGGACTAAATAAATCTGTTATGATTTTGAGAAGCTTTGCCGCTTTCTACTTCTAGAAGTCCAGTGTTTCCCCATCTCATTAAAGTGGGTGTCCAGAAGGGGATGGAATCTCTCTCTCTTGTTGATGATCTCCCAGCACAATGGGGGAGGGAACTTCCCAGCACACCCTGAAGCCGTAGAGCTGGGCATTAGTAACCGGGGCTTGCAGTCAGGAGAGGTGGGATTCACCTGTCTGCAAGGTTTTCATAGCTGCCTCTTACATGAGGTTTCCTGTGTAAGGCATGTGTCTTGCTTGCAAGTACTTCCAGTTTTCACAAAGACAAGGACCATGTCCACCTTGCACATTACTGTATATCTAGCATTTAGCAATTCCTGGTCTAGAGTTGGCACTCAGTTCATACCTGCTGAATGAATGAATAAATATTTACGATACTATCACATGGACTGGGTTGTGTCTCCCCAAAACATCTGTCAACTTGTCTAGGTCATGATTCCCAGGATAGTATGATTGTCCGCCATTCTGTCATCTGTTGCAATTACTTTACAGGTCTACGATGTCAATGAGGAAGGATAAAAGGCGGGTTTGGTAATGAGGCAGAATTCAGTCTACAAGACTGCATTTTGTCTGAAGCCAATCTCTTCTGAGATGTAAAAGACAGACATAAGCAGAGAGATGTGGGGAGCTCATACTACCAGGCAAGAAGAGCAGGAGTATGAATCTTCTGGATCCAGGGTTCCTGTGCTGAGAAGCTCCTAGACCAGGGGAAGATTGATTACAAGGACCTTCTTAAAGAAACAACAGAGAGAGAGAGTCTTCTGGAATTACCACCCTAAATTTGGACTTCTAGTCTCCTAACTTGTGAGAGAATAAAGTTTTCTTTGTTAAAGCCATCCACTTGCGGTATTTCTGCTGCAGCAGCACTAGATGACTAAGACAGATACCAACTTTGGGATTATACTTACATTGCCTCATTGAATCCCCACCAGAACACTACAAAGTACTTATTATCATTCTTACTTCTAGAGATGGAATTATGGAAGCTATGAGAAACTTAGCAACTTGCCTAAGGTCCCAGAGCCAGTAATTTGCAGAACCAGGATGAACGCATCGGATTAAACACAAAGTCTTTCTGGTATCAAAAAAAATGACCCCAACCTCAATGCTGCATTTCCTCGATAGTACTATAATCAGAGACATGTGAAGTAACCACTTTGAGATTCAGTTTCTTCATCTATAAAATGCATAGGCCATCTCCAAGGATAGTAAAGTACTTGGCTTCATAAAGATTATGTAAATAGAAACTACTGGTAATAATTATGACTTCAAGTGAGGTTAATTGCATTAGCCTTTTGGTCACCCTCACCACACATGTTTCTCAGGTCACCTTAAGCTGGTTAGTGGTTGGTGCCTCCTTTCCCCTGGAGGGACTCCACAGGTGTCCTCTCATGGACAGGCACCACCCAGCAGGCACTGTCTGTCAGCAGCCCCGGCTCCCCTCCAGGCAGTCCAGTGGCTGGTCTTGGTGGGAATATATGGGGAGACCAGGGCACCCTCAAACCAGATACTAAAATTCACACTTCCAGCCACCTGTAAACCCCACTAGACCTCCCCACTGTATCTCCAGTAGGCACATTAATGCTGTTTCCCCCTATCATCATACCAGGGACCCAGGAATGCAAAAGTCTTTTCCACTTTCACTGAAACTTACTGCAATATGGTACCCCCTGCCCCTCGTGCTTATGCAATCTCCTGAAGCTTACAGCAAAGGGATGCCTACTGCCCTGCAGCTCATTGCCATAGGGTACCCACTGCCATGCAGATTACTGCATGCAACGGGGTACCAATGCCCCTGCAGCTTACTGCAATGGGGTACTCACTGCCCCTTGAGCAGTGGGGTGCCAACTACCCTTGGAGTTTACTACAACGGGGTATCCACGGCCGCTGCAGCTTACTGAGATAGAGTACCCAGGCTAGGGGAAGACAATGGAGGGACGTGGTGCAGGCTTCCCAGGGCTCCCCTCTGGGTCCCCTGGACTGTCAGTGTTCCCAGACACACAGACTTTTATCCCCTGAAAGGGAGCAGCCAGGCAGAAAGACAAAGGCCATATCTGATCCCTGCAGGGGTGGAGGCCACTGGTTGGGGGAAGGGAGGCATGCTGAAGGGGCCAATTAGCAGGATAAGGGACATACAAGCAGGAATCAGGGAGGAGAAGCATGACCTGGAATCATTGTTCCCAGTCCTCCACTTCCACTGAGAAGGTGAGATGCCACCGAATTGCTGTATGCAGCATCTTATGGTTTTGTCACCCTTTTTAAAGAATTTCCCATTCATTTTCTTTTCTCATTTTAGTCTCCCCCAGTGTGGATCTTGGAAACCCTGATAGTATAGTGGTTAAGAAATACAGCTGTTAGACAACAAGGTAACAGCCTGAATCTACCAAGTACTTCCTGGAGACTCTATGGGGCAGTTCTCTGTCCTACTGAATCGCTAGGAGTTAGAATTGACTTGACAGCAGCGGGCAACAGTAACAGTAATGTGGTTCTCAGGTCCCACTCCGCATAAAGCTTCTCCCTCTCTCCCCACCATCTGCTTCTTTGCTGACATTGTTGGCAGCCATCTACTCAGCCTTCATGTCATGGGGACCTCACATGCAATGGTACAAAATGCTGCCTAGTTCTGGATTATCCCAGTGATTGGTGGAAGATCCCACCCCCGTGATCCACAGGGTTTTCATCCGCTGATTTTCAGAAGCAGATTACCAAGCCTTTCTAGTTGTCTTATTCTGGAAGCTCTGCTGAGACTTGTTTAACATCATAGCAACATGCAAGCCTCCAATGGGAGCTGGGCAGTGGCTGCCCACGAGGTGAACTGGCCTGGAACTGAACCTGACTCTCTTTCTAATTGGAAGCTGAGAATTATACCGCCAAACCACCAGTGATCCTGTGGTCACTTCCTTACTGCAGGAGTGCCCCACTACGAGCAACGAAAATCCTTTATATGACAAATAATAATACCCCACAAAGAGACAGCATATCAGGAGGTTAGTAACCCAGGCTAGAGCCAGACTACCTGGACAAACTGCACTACCTTTCTATGTATCTACTTGCTCATCTACAAAACTTGGGGACAAATATACCTACCTCAGGTTGTTGTGAAGATGTGACAAGGAAATATGCATTGGCAAAGCCCACTGAAGAGTGTCTGGTACTTAGTATGTACTCAATAGACATTAGTTACCACTATAGCACTGTGATGCTCTGCAAAATTATCAAGTGCTTTCATTTTCATAGTCTCACCTGCTCTCTTATTAACCAATATGAAGCATCCCATATTACACATAAGGAAACTGAGGCTCAGATAACAGAGGAGGAGTTAATGACAAGGTAAAGGATGCAAAGATAAGACTCCTAGCCCCTGTTAAAGATTCCTTCTGAATAGCACAGCGGCTTCCTATCAGAACAGGAAGTGTCTGGAGACCACAAAGGTTACACTCGTCACGCCCTGAACACCGACGCTGGGCCCCCTGTCCTGTATGTTCACCTGGAAACTTAGTTCAGTTACCAACTTTCTGACTTACACTCACACCTACACACCCCTCCACACACATATACACACACCCTGGAGAAGGGCCACAACACCGCCCACCTTCTCGTAGAGACCCTTTGCCCTAGGCCTGTCAATTCTCTTGGCATTTGAGGCTATCTCTTCTCCCTGGCCCTCACTCCATGCCTTCCCCTGATATCTTAAGCTCTGGAAGTGCAGCAACTTCTCTGAGCTTGTAAAAAGGCCCTTTGAACTTGGAGGTCTACTTTGTTTTTCTTGTCTTTTCCAAAAGACTGCTCTGGAACAGACCAACTACCCAACCTTCTCTCCATTTCCAGCTCACCAACCCACTCTTTTGCATTCCATCCAAGCCAACCTGCTATCTACATGGCAGTTAATACTAGGACAGAGTTTATAAATTTCTCCAGTTACCCCACTCACAGCAACCGTATAGGATTGAGTAGAACAGCCCCACAGAGTTTCTAAGGAGCACCTGGTGGATCTGAACTGCCAAATTTTTGGTTAGCAGTTATATCAACTTAACCACTACACCCTCAGAGTTTCCAGTTAACATTAGAACAGAGTTTATAATTTCCTCCAATTACCCCATCTCCCAAATACAGGACAGACTTGCTCAAAGTCCCATACACACATCACTACGTAAGGAACCTGAGAATTAAATCTGGTTATTCTAGATGTGACTCATGGCTTGGCTCTTCTAGATGAGGATTAACAAAAAGATTTAAAGAGAAGGATGTTGTTAGGTACTGTTAATTCGATTCCAACTGATGGCAACTGTATGTGATGGAGCGAATACCCCACAGGGTCTCAGAGTCTGTAATCTTTTCATAAACAGATCAAGTCTTTTTCCCTTGGAGTTGCTGGCTGGGTTCAAACCATCAACCAGCCAGCACTTAACCATTGTTCCATGAGTGCTCCTTAAAAAAAAGGATAGGAAGGTCAAAGGAAGTGGGCAGAAATTACTCCTTCCAGGTTAGGTTCTAAAATACTGAGAAATAAGGCTTTGCAAGCAGATGAAAAAGACCAAGCCTTCAGTCTCTGCCCTGGGTGAGACTCCTGCGGCAGAGATCCCCGAGGCCCATCATTCACTAAGTTCTCTACTATACTATAAACTTGGAGCTTCAGAACTTCCCTGTAAAGGATCCCTCCTTTCCTGTCATAGACGAAACTGTGCCCCCCTCCAAAATATGTGTAAGAATGTGGCTGGGCCACGATTCCCAGTATTGTGTGATTGCCTTCCATTTCATGAATTTTCCCATGCTGTAAATCCTAATCTCTGCCTGTGGTTAATAATTTAGATTGGGTCATGTTAAAGAGGATTAGGGTGGGACTGTAACACCTTTCCTATGGTTACCTCCCTGCTCCAGTGTGAAAGGAGTTTCCCTGGAGTGTGGCTTGTGCAAGCAGAGAGTTGGGGACCTCATGCCATCAAGAAAGCAGCACCAGGAGCAAAGAGCATCCTTTGGGCCTGAGATTCCTGTGCTGAGATGCTCTCTGACCAAGAAAAGACGGAGGCAACACAAGGACCTTCCTCTAGAGCTGATACAGAGAGAGAGTACATTTCCTGGAGCCAGCACCCTGAATTCGGACTTCTAAACTACTAGATTGTGTAAGAATAAACTTTTGTTAAAGTCACCCGCTTGTATTTCCATTACAGCATTTACCAGATGACGAAGACACTCCCTCAATTAATTTCTCAATTCCAACTCTGGATGCTTTTCTCCAATGAAATGTTTCCTCTCTTATGCAGCCAGCTGTGTGAAAGACACCCTTGGGGAGCTGTGCCATGCATGCACAACCTGTGGGAGCTGTGCCATGCATGCACAACCTGTGAGGATGAACAAAGCAGCCTTGACTGCAGTCTCCTTTATTAGCTGTCCTGCCCTCAGGCTTCTGTAAGACCTGTGCTTCCCTCCAGCAAAATGCTTACCACAAGTTACTGTGTGTTTATGCATCTGTCTGCCCCAGGGGTACCATTTTATGCATCTTTGTATCCCCAAAACTCAGTAGAGTATCTGGCACATAATAGCTACTCAATTAACGTTTGTTGGATTGCTGCCTATACTCCCTCCTGGTTCTACACCCCGCCTGCTGTATCTCCCTGGATCCATGCTCCCTTCTACATTGCCTCTCAGAGTTATAATCCTAAAACATGAAATGGATTTCACCGTGTTTACTGCTTAGAAAGCTCCATAATGTCCCTGCTGTTTACAATAAAATTCAGAATCCTTAGTTACCCAAGACCCTTCGTAACCAGGTGTCTGACTTCCTGTCTACTTTATCTCCCACTAGCCATCTCAGAGACCAGGCTATCCTCCGGGATTCTCTGAATAGGCTAGGCCTTTTGCTGGCACAGATCGCTTGTGCTAGACTACTACCCCAAAGGCTGACAGTTTGAATCTACCCAGCAATGCCAGGCAATCTGCTTCCATGAGATCATAGCCATTGAACATGCTGTGGCATACAGGCCTACTCTGAAACACATGAAGTTGCTATGAGTCAGAACCAACTCCAAGGAAACAGGGTGTTTTGGTCAGCTAGGGCTGCTCTAACAGAAATACCACAGAGTGGATGGCTTTAACAAAGAAAGATTTATTCTTACACAGTCTGGTAGGTTGCAAGTCCATATTCAGGGTGTCCGCTCCAGGGAAAGACTTTCCCCTTGACGGCTCTGGAGGAAAGTCCGGTATTGCATCAGTCATTGTCCAGGGAGTGTCCTAACGCAAGAACCTCTGGTCTGAACGACGTGCTCTGCTCCCAGTGCTGCTTGCTTGATGGTAGTGAGGTTCTCAAATTGTCCTTGGTTCTTTTTCCTTTTATTCCTTGCAAGCTAAAAGCATTAAGGGTGGGGCAAGCCATACTCCAGGGAAACTTCCCCCACAGCAGGAATTCACAGCCCCACCCTAATCCTTTAACATACAGGTTAGCAAAACCACACAATGGAGGACATTTCCAAGATACTGGGAACCATATCCCAGCCACATGGCTGCACACATTTTTGGGGGGACACAATTCAAACCATGACACAGGGTTTTTTGTTGGTTGGTTGGTTTTAATTACTAGAGTTGGGATTGAGGGAATGCCCATTCACATTTTCTGGAATATTCTTTCCTTCCATCTGGAACACTCCATGCTGTAAGGTCAAGCTCAAAAAGGATCTTCAATTATGAAACCTTCCTAATTTCCCGAGGCAAAGAGAGTCACTCCTTTTACATTCTCCCACATACTGGAGAAGAGGGAGTTTGTATTTACAGAGTGCTAACTAATTCTTCCTTTACAATCATAGTAAAAGACAGACAGTATCATTCTGCCAAACATGAGCTCAGGGAGTCCCTGGGTGCTGCACATGGTTAGGCACTTGACTAGTAGTAACCCAGCAGTTGGTAGTTCAAACCTACTCTGAAGCACCTTAGAAGAAAGGCCTGGTGATCTGCTTCTGAAAAGTCACAGTCTTGAAAACTCTACGGAGCACAGTTCTACCCTATAGCACACAGGGTCGCCATGAGTTGGAACTGACTTGCTGGCAGTAATCACGGGCTCTAGAAAATCACAAACTAACAAAAAGCTAGACTCAGGAACTGGAGTTGCTCTGACTCTAATGGCCCCGTTCTTTCTCCTCCAGCTACCACCTTCTGACTTCCATTATAGGGCTTTGCTTGCTACGCTTTACCCATTTGTTGCTCCCCATGTCTCTTTTCCCTATTAAGCATACGGTTAGAGGCTACTTCTTACTTAAATCTACATCCCTGGAGGCCCTGCCCAGGAACGGGCTTATACAATGTCTCCAATAAATATGGCTAACTGAACAAGTGAGCCAATAAATGAAGGAATGAATGAACTGAGAGTTACATCACTCCCTGAGGCACAAGCAGTACGGTGGAGGAATTGTCCAGAGGGCAAAAACCCAGGGAGACCTAGTCTCCTGCACTCGGCAGGGGAACCCCTTGTGCACGCACTGTCTCCTCTCTTTGGAGCTCTGCTTTACAAGCAAATCAACAGACCTCAAGGTGATGGCAGGGTTGCCAAAAACAAGAAAACCAAACACATCCAAACAAACCAAAAAAACATAACAACAGCACCCCATGGTGACACGCACAGCTCCCTAAAAAGAGTAAGACAAGCACATTGCCTGCCTTCTGGGAGCTCCCTCAGAGACTGAAACACCAACACAGGCAGCAACATCTAGGCCACTTAAAGGAAAGAAAGCCCCGAAAGAGACAGTCAACACAAGACCAGGCTGGATTTACGAGAGCAGGTCACTGGAGGTGTGAGAGGTGGGGAGGAAAGAGAGACCACTGTGCTCAGGCAGGAGGGGTCCCTACAAGACAGCGAGTTCAGGAGTACCTTCAGTGATTGGAGAAACAACAGCCGGATGCACCAGTGTGGGGCAGGGGCAGAAGGCTCCAGGCCTACAGCGACGTGAGCACACGCTCGTCCTGGCCCTGTTCGCCACCCCCGGCTGCCTGGCCCCCACATCCTGCTTGGCCCTTTCTGCTCTCCTGTCCTCCAGCCTGCGTCTCGGGCCAATGCCACTAATTGTTTTCTCCACTGGCCAACTGGTGGGAATGAGGGGCCATAAAGGAAGCAAACAGCACATGCCGTGCATCCAGCAATTTTACTGTTGGCAATTTGATACAGAAAAATAAAATGAGGACAGAACTGCAGGGTCAGGAAAGGGAAGTCTATTTCCCAGTGATTTTCCCCTTTACTGCTGAGCAGTCAGGGCTCCTCTTCGTGGACAATTCTGTTGAAAGCAAGGCATGGGCACTGTCAGCAAAGTTCAGGCATTTATGATGCAAGACCAGGCAGACCAGGCAGGGGGAGAGGCCGTAACAGCATGGCAAAGCCACACTAGTGGAAGTACAATGGAGGTCACCTTGTCCCACCTCCCTCTCAATGATGCAGCCTCGGTCCAGTGTGCCCAGCATGTGGCCATGCAGACTCCTCCCAGAGCCTTCTGGGCTGCAGAGCTTATGCCTCATGAAGCAGCTTTCTGTTTGCTGGACAGCTCTAGCTATTAAAAAGCCTTTCTTGATAGTCTAAGAGTGCTGGATGGCGGAAGCAGTTAAGCGCTCAACAAAGAATCAAAAGGTTGGTGGTTCTAACACACTCAGAGGTGGCTGGAAAGAAAGGCCTGGCTATCTGTTCCCAAAAGGTCACAGCCTTGAAAATCCTATATAATGCACTTCTGCTCCGAAGCAGACAGGGTCACCATGAGTTAGAGTCGACTCAACGGCAACTGGTTATTTTGGTTTCAGTTTTTAATACAGAGCTCGGGCTCTCTGTAATAATGTTTACATTTGTTAATCCCTAGCTCAGCCCTCCCAAGCTGATGGTTATATACAGAGGACCTACTGTGTACGACTGCACATTTGGAAGTTACCAAGTCAAGCCAAACCAGTGCCATCAAGTCAATTCCAACTCATAGAAACTCTATAGACAGAGTAGAACTGACCCACAGAGTTTCCAAGGACTGCCTGGTAGATTTGAACTGCTGACTTTTTGGTTAGCAGTTGTATCACTTAACCACTATGCCCAGGGTTTCACTGGAAGTTATAGCAGCAAACAAAACAGTCTTTCATGGTGGTTACGTTCTCAAGAGCACATCTCCTGTTTCTTCCAAGTAACAGGCCATTTCACTTCTCCCCAGGCCCCCCTTTGGAGCCCTAGTTGGCTCAGACTCCAGTTCATGAGATCTCTTAGGGCTAAGCACAGCACCTCCAGCTATATGCCAAGAAGCATTCTTTTAAGGAGGAGGAGAAAATTTTAAAGGGTAAGGAACTAGATGTCAGCCTTTTACGTATCATCCCATTTTATTTTCGGTGGAACTCTTCCACTAGTTCACACGTTCTCGCATATTTCCTTACTTTCTCTTACCCACTTTCTCCACCACTGACCCGGCGCCTTCCTGCTACAGGAGGGCAAAGCCTGGTCATCTGCTTCCATCATTGCTGGATCGATAAGGTTTAGAACAATGCCTGGCATATAGTTCCTGTTAGTTGCCGGCTAGCAATCAGCTCCTGACTCAAAGACAGGATCAGGCTGTTGAGATCCACAGAGTTTTCACTGGCTGATTTTCAGAAGTACATCGCCAGATCTTTCTTTCTAATCTGTCTTAGTCTGGAAGCTATGCTGAAATCTGTTCAGCATCATGGAAACACAAAAGCTTCCATGGACAGATGTGCAGTGTCTGTAGATGAGATGCATTCATTGGTTAGGAATGGAACTCAGGCCTCCTGCATAGAAGGCAAGACTTCTACCCACTGAACAACCACTGCTCTCTCTGGCATAGAGTAGAGACTCTGTAAGTATTTGCTGAATTAATGACTAAATGGATGGTTACACAGGACTCAATTCACACAGGAGAACAGACGTCTATTCGGGCATCATCACCTGCCTAAGGAGGAAATAGCTGGTCTTCCTTCTCTATCAGCCAGGCAGTTGGGTAACAGGACCCCAGAAGGGTCCCCAGGGAGTTTTGTGGGCACAGAGCCAGGCCCTAACTCAATAAGAGCCACCCGGCAGCGGGCATGCTGGTCCTGTCTGATGTCTAGCTGACAGAGAGCCTGGAACTGTTTTCTGATGGGAAAATGAATGTGTCATAGGAGTCAGGTCCCAGCACTCAGCCCCAGTGTCCTATGGGCAGCAATCAGCTGTGGGCCCCAAGAAGAAATCTGAGGAGAAGAGGAAAGAGGCCTCTGCCCTGGAGACCATGTTCCTAGGATGCTCAAGACAACAAGCCAACAGCTACTGAGGAACTCCAAAGTGAGGCCACAAGAGCCCCAGTTCAGTGTATAGGGAACTGAAGTCCTATGTGCTTAGTCAGAGAACGCTTCCTGGAGGGAAGGAGTTGTAGGTAGGGTTTGGACAGAGAAAAAACACTTACTAGGTAACAACAACAACAAAACAACTGTTATTTCTTGAACTCTAGGAGTCTCCGGGTAATTCAAACAGTTATGCTTGACTATTAACTGAAAAGTTAGAGGTTTGGATCTACCCAGAGGTGCCTCAGAAGAAAGGCCTGGCAATTTGGTCAGCCACTGAAAACACTATAGAGCACACAGTTCTACTTTGACATACATGGGGTTAACATGAATTGAAGTGACTCAATGGCAACATTTTTTTTAATTGAACATTTATGTATGCCAGGCACTCTGCTAACCACCTGTAGACACTGTGTACTGATTAACTTAATGCTCACAGCCTGCCGAGAAGTAGACATGATCAGCCCCTTTGACAGATAGAGAAATGGACACCCAGAAGGATGGTGTAACCTAGCCAAGGTCCAAAGGGGGTCAGTGGCAGCACCAGGCTTTGAACTCAGGTGAACTCATTGCTGCATGGCACGAGTGGGCACCAAGGCATCCTCTGGGATCTTTACCATAGGGGAGCCAAAGAGTTGCAAGGGCCCTCTAGGGGCAGAGCCGACACTATCAAGGACCCAGACCCCACCGAAGTCCAAGATTCACCACACTTCACTAGAGATCCACCAAGGCTTCTCCTACAGCAGCAGACCCAAATCGCCGAGCCCATTGGCCATCCCAGCACCCTCACACCTGTTTGAATACCCTCCCTGGCTGCTCCGCCACAGTGTTTCTTCTCCAGCCAACTGCTTTCCATCCTCATCTCCTTCTCTCCCTAGACCCAAGCCTTAGAACAGAGCCCATGAATACCATCAGGAGGCCTTAGCCATCATCCAGCCCACTCCCTCACTTTTCAGTGGACATCAGCCCAATAGGGCTAGCCAAGGCCACATCAGGCTCCTGGGTCAGCAGGATGTCTGGGCCTTCAATGGGTCATTTCCTCATACAGGCTCTGTCTCACCTAGAAGAAGTCACACTTCTCTCCTCTCCATGAATCCTGTCTCCTTCTTGAAGGTCCTGCTCTAAGCCCGAGAAATCCAGGAGCCCTCTCTAATCGGTCTCCATGTTCTTTTCTTATCTACAAATACATGCTACCTGAGTGTAGGTAAACTGCCTTCTGATACCTGTGAGCACCAAACACATCCCATCATGCCACCATGTGTAAAGCAGCTGCACGTTTTTCATCCCAGCATGACTTCCTAACCCCCCTACCTTGTCCACCACTGATCTCAAACACCTCCAGCTGCTATGTCTGCTCAGGGCTACAGGCTCACCACAGTATCCACCTGAGTAAGTCACAGCCAGAAAGTAAGGCTGCAATAAAAATGAATAAATGAACGAGTCAACAAAACTTTTGAAATTTCATATTCTAATTCTATACTCTAGGGGGCGCCATTTGCATTGCAGTTTATGTAATTGATTCCTCCTTGAGCAATGTCAAGGCCTGAGGTCCCTTCTATATCAAACAGCAAACAAACCACAACACTTTGGGATTATCCTCAGTGTCCCTTGGTTTTGATTGTTGATTTAGGGAAGTCTCTTTCTACACCTTTACAGTCGTCTGCATTTGCAGAAGATGGAAGGCTGACGGTAAGTTCTGTCAGTCCCCGGAAACAGCAGACACTCTTGGCTCTGGAGAGTTCTATAGCACTCTGTCGATTTCTGGGACTGAGGAGTAGTAAAACGTCTTTGTAAGGTGAAGAAGCATTCTCCTCCAAATTACTAGCGACTGCTACTAGGTATACATTGTGGCTAAATCACTCAAATGTCCATTTATTCTTATTCTGGTACAGGATGTTTAGCCATATTGCCTCCATCTGAGAGTCTTCGGTGGGACAAGTGCTTAAGCACTTACCTACTAACTGAAAGGCTGGTGGTCTGAACCCATCTAGAGATGCCTTGGAAGGCAGATCTGGTGATCTTCTCCCTAAAGGTCACAGCCTTTAAAACTCTAAAGAGTGCAGTTCTACTCTGCAACTCACAGAGTTGTCAAAAACCAGAATCAGCTTGATGGCGGTTTGGTTTTTCAGTTTAGTTTCCATCTAGCAGGAACATGGCCTGTGTCCTTCATTACAGCAGTTCTCCAAGCCCTTGATTAGACCCAAAAAGTCATGGACCGATAAAAAGAGCTGAGCTTTAGCGGTTGTACAGGTCTGAGTTTAAAACCCCAGCTCCACCCTCACCCCTCTGGGTCTCTATACCACATCCATAAAATAGGCCTCGTAATTCTTATTTAACAGGGCTCTATGAGAATTAAGCAGGTCAACATTAAGCAAAATATCTAGCCGAGTGTCTAGGGCAGAGTAGGTAATCATTACATACACATTCATTCTTTCCCCCTCAATTTCCCTCGTTCGTCTGCGTCAACTCTCTGCGTGTCTTGTCTCCCTCGTGATGGATGGAGAACTGAGAGATACGGGACAGCGGTCTCTATAGTCCTGGCTGCCAGCAGCCCAGAACAGAGAGCCAAAGGTACATCAGCAACACAGCTTCTGGACCTTCTTCTCTTTGATACTCACGGCCCAGGGCCCCAGTCCTGAGGGAGCTGTTTTAAACACGTTTCCTTCTAAAAGAGAAGAGAAACTGATGGGTGGTAAGTAATTGATCCCTTCAAAGACTCAGGGTGGGCTCCTGAATAGCTACCTAGCCGGGAGATGGAGGGAGATGGCTCCTACCAGCTCCTACTTCAATTGCCAGCTCCAAGATATGATACATACCCACAAGGTGGAAGAGAAGCAGGTGTGGATAACAAAACAGTGGCAAAAATAAGTACACACACACACACACACACACACACACAGTTTAATGTAGATTTTTTTGTTTGGGTAGAAAATGTAGGACAGAGTGAAATTAAATGCTGGTGTTCTCTAGCATGCCTCAATTTCCTTGATTAAAAATTAATGCTCATTTATTTCTGGTGGGAGAAGAAACACATGTGTGCTTTGCAAAAGTAACTGGGTAGCCACATATCCAAAAACATATTTCCTATAGCTACCTAATATGTAGATCACCCACAAGGGCCTCCTGTCTCAGGCTGCCTACTGATGGTGTAACTGACCCAAAGATTAATATAAGAGTAGCAAGAAATGATAATCCCTACATGTGATGAAGGGGGCAGCTGTGGTTGAGTGGTAGAATTCTCACCTTCCATGCAAGAGACCCAGGTTCAGTTCCCAGCCAGTGCCCCTCAGTACTGTCACCACGTGTCCATCAGTGGGGGATGGTATGCTGCTCTGATGCTGCACAGGTTTCAGCAGAGCTTCCAGACTAAGATACACTAGGAAGAAAGGCCTGGTGATCCGCTTCTAAAAATCAGTCAATGAAAACCCTCTGGACCACAAAGGTCTGATCCACAACCAAACATGGGGACAGCGTAGGATCAGGTAGTGTTCTGTTGGGTTGTGCACAGCACTCCCATGAGTCAGGGGCTGACTTGACAACAGCAGACAATAGCATTTGATGAGAAGCTTACAATTCACAAAGCACTTGCCTATTCACTTTTTCCCGGGAGCCACAACAATCAGCTCTAGGAGTCTGAACCTCAGAGAAGTCTGATGACTTCTTCAAGGCCTCGCAATTAGTAAGAGGAGAGTAAGAACTTGAACCCACAGCTGACTCACAACATACACTCTCTTTTCACTGAATCACAAGAGAGAAATGTAACACGAGGCTTGCATGTACATGCAAACATGCTGCAAAGTAAAAATTCAAGGCCAGGTGTGTCAGATGACAGAGATTCAACAAGAACTCTCATCTGTTTTAGGATTATAAACCTTGGTGGCACACAGTTGGTAAGTGCTCACCTGTTAACCCAAAGGTCTGCAGTTTGAACCCAATAGCTGCTCTGTGAGAGAAAAATGTAGCAGTCTGCTTCAGTGAAGATTTACAGCCTTGAAGACCCTATTGGGGCAGTTTTACTCTATTCCATAAGGTTACTATGAGTCAGCATTGACCCAACAGCATACGACAACAACACAATTTTAGGACTGCTTAGGATACTATTAGAACTTGGATTTCAGAGACATGAGAAATGCCAAGTACTTGGAAATAACAGAGAATAGAAATGGGGCAATGAGAATGTACTGGAAACTAAAGTTCCTAAAGTCAAAGAGAAGGATGAAGAGAAACTTCACATTCTACTTCTGAAGCATTGGATTCATGGTGCCTAATGACCACTTACCAGGGGCCAACCCAAAGAAAGGGGACACAGGCTGTGGGACAGTACCAAATCGGACAGCAAATAGCTCACCATCTGCCCCTGAACAGTAAGGTGTTCAGTCTGGGGCACAGCAGCTGCTCACGGAGAGCTGTGAAGTTTCTGAGAAGAGAAATCACAGAGACAGTGGTGGGCAAACTCTCAAAATGAGTAAGGGATCCCCCACTCTAGTCTATGGATGATTTGTAAAGAAAGTGGGGATGACTGCCTGGTGAAGGGAGCTCTAGGTGGTAATAAATGGTTAACCTGCATGGTTACTAATCGAAAGACTAGAGGTTCAAGGCCACTCAGAGACTTCTCAGAAGAAAGTCCTAGAAATCTGCTTCTAAAAACTCAGCCAGTGCAAACCCTGTGGAGGACAGGTCTACTCTGACACACACGGGGTTGCCACGAGTTGGAATCAACCCAGTGGCAACTGTTTTGTGGTAAAAGTGTGCATCTTTGATGGCGGTGAGGTTTCTTACCCCATGTAACAGACTGGTCTGGAATTAAAAGAAGGCATAGCTGAAGTTTCTCTTCTCAGACCTGCTGAGATTTCCTTTTCCACACTTTCAAACTTTGCATCCTATCCCTAAGGAAAATAATACTTCAATGCTGCCTTTGATTCTTTTCTGATACCTACTAATCCCTGAGACAGTGGGAAGAGGTTCCAAGTCCCCCTACAGTCCATTGCATCAAAGCCAACTTCACATGCCCATTTGAGCATCTCCTATGTCCACAGTAGGAGAAGCCAGTCCTGCCCTCAGTAGCCACACAGCACTGGCCCCCAATGATACATCACCCTGATCTCACTGTTCAGAGACTTGTACTTCCTGACTCAGGCAGGTGGACCCAGCTAGCATGGACTCCACCTCACCAGCATCTCTGGGCCACTGTGTAAGTGGCTTCCTTCCCAGAAGGAGAAGAATCTCTGCCTCTGACTCCTCAGTTCTGCTCCACTGTCTCCCCTATCAACCCCAATGTCCCAGCTCCCATCACACATTAAGTGTGTAAAACCTGGTTCTGCCCTATCATGTTCTCATCACGTGCATTAAAAAAAAAAAGACAACTTTTCAGGCTTGTGTAATCTCTCCTTAATCAACTGAGAGTTCTCAAGAGACTGGCAGTAAAGCCGTTTCTCCTCTGGTTCTGCCCGCTCCACTCTGCCTACAGGGGGCAATCTATCCTAGGAATTCAGGGCCAGCCCACAGGCGGTTTCCACACATGATGCTGTCATTCACACTCAACAAATATTTACTAAGTACCAACTGTATACCCAGTGGAAACCCTCGTGGTGCAGTGGACAAGTGCTATGTCTGCTAACTAAAAGGTTGGCAGTTTGAAACTACCAGGTGCTCCTTGGAAACTCTATGGAGCAGTTCTACTCTGTCCTACAAGGTCACTATGAGTCAGAATGAACTCAATAGCAGTGAATGTGGTTTTGGTTTGCATATCCAAGAGTTCCTGGGTGGTGCAATGGTTAACGTACTTGGCTGCTAACTGAAATGCTAGAAGTGCACTTAGCAGCTCCTGGAAAGAAAGATCTGATAATCTCTACTGCTGAAAAGTCAGTCACTGAAAACAAACCCTACGTAGCACAGTTCTACTCTGACATTCATGGAGGCAGTGGTGGTTCAGTGGTAGAATTCTTGCCTTCCATGCAAGAGATCTGAGTTCGATACCTAGCCATTGAGGCTTGCATGATAACGAACAGCTTCTAAACTAAGACAGACTAAGAAGAGAGTCATGGTGATTTACTTCCAAAAATCACCCAGTGAATCACGATGGTCAAGTCCTGTTGAGCATGGGTTTGCCATGAGTCACTGTCCGAATCCACAGCAGCTGCCAACAGCTGTATGTCCATGTTTTTAAGCATTATACTCTAAGTGTTCTATACCCAATTTTTTGTATGAGGAAACTCATGGCTTAAAGAAGGTCACTGACTCACTTAAAATAAAGGGTGACTAGTGACAGAGTAAAAACTAGAACGGGGGTCTTTAGACTAGATGTAGTCTTTTCCCACCCAAACCTCAAGCCAAGCCCAAAGCCCAGGATACCTAGGGAGCACCACTGGGCAGTCCAGGCCAGTTTTTCAAAGAGTTTCAGGAACAAGAATGGAATCCTGACTCTCCAAGCCTCATGGACAGGAGTGTCTGTGTCTGTGTCTGTGTGTGTGTCTGTGTCTCTGTGTGTGTGTGTCTGTGTCTCTGTGTGTGTGTGTGTGTGTGAACATGTGCATAGAACGCAAGAAATGAATAAGAAGGTAGAGAAGGCTTAGGGAAGACATCCTACTGTTTGTTTCCCATTATTGCCTTCAATTCCCTGCTCGTTCAGGGGACCTGAAGCACAGAGCTGAACTGTTGATTGGTTTAATTCATTTGTCTAATTTCCCTGTTCAGAACGATGTCTGATTAACAATTTTGTTGGGGGACATAAAATCTCCCATAATCATTAATGGATGGGGGAGGGACAGAGACAGGTTCCCAAGCAGCAGCCTCCACCAGACCCGGCTGTTTACGGGCTCTGTCTTACAGTTATCTTAATGACATGTCTTAACAATGAGACTATCGCTCACTTTGGACCACGGCAAGCAGATAGAGTTGCAATTTAATGATTGTGAAACAATACTTGGACCTAGTGTGGGGGACCTCAATTATGGGTGTCGATCCAGAGAGATGGGTGCATGGCTGAACAGCTTTGACCAAGCAGGATGTGTATTCTCCAAGTATGAGTCAGAACTGACTAGTGGCAACAGGTTTGTTTTGTTCTTGGTCTACTTCTTTCTGGTTTCCTCACCCTCTCTAGGCCTTTCAGGGTGAAATAACATATTACCACTGTTTATAATTTCACAGTCTCTAGGGTTACTCTGAGTCAGAATTGACTTGATAGCAATGGTTTTCTGTGTTGTTGTTTGTTTGTTTTTTTTTAATAACTTCACATATTGCAAAATATCTTTAGAATTATTAGTGCATAGGTTGTGGGAGACAAACAATACCAACCCCATTTAACAGATGAGGAAAGAGAAGCTCAGAGAAACTGAGGGACTTGCCCAAGGCCACAAAGCTAAGACACTCTACAGCCAAGAGAATCCTCATCTTTGACTCCAGAGGAGCAGGCTGGGTTTGCGGGTCACTGGGCATATTGGAAACCTTGGTGGTGCAGCGGTTAGGTGCTACGGCTGCTAATCAAAAAGTCAGCAGTTCAAATCTACCAGGTGCTCCTTGGAAACTCTATGGAGCAATTGTACTCTGTCCTATAGAGTCACTGTGAGTGGGAATTGACTTGACGGCAGTGGGTTGGTGTGGGCATATGCCACCTTGCTCTCCAGAGAAGTCCCCATAGAGCAAAAACCCTGTTGAAGTCATAAAGGCAGCATTGGATATGGATACGCTTTTAGTGGTTGGGTGTCATGAGATACAGTGAAGCTGCTTCCAACTCACAGAGACTCCATGTGACATAGTAGAACTGCCCCATAGGATTTTCGTGACCATATTGTTCACAAAAGCAGATCACCAGGCCTTTCTTCCACAGTGGGTTCATATCATCAATCTTTCACTCAGTAACTGAGCACTTCACTCTTCGTGCTCCCAGGGCTCCTCCAACTAAAATTGTATGTGAGAGTCTGGATGGTATGTGTATGTAAGGGACAAGGCAGTGACTACATACCTTTCTCAAGATTCTCAAAGGTGTCTATGGCCCCAAAGTTACTGCTTTAATGGGGATGAGATATAGCAAGTTGAGGTTCAGCTTTAATGCTCTCAGGGCTGCAGTTTCCATATTGGAAAAGCAGAAGTCATAGACATTATCATGCCTAATGTCAGAGATTTGAGGAGGACCCAGCTACGTAAGGGGGAGACAAACAGTGGCCAGAAGACAAAGATGGAACAGAGATTTATTTTCATGCTGTGTCCTTCACTTTTTTGAATTCTGTCCCATGTGTATTACCTATTAATAATATAAAATTAAAAATGTAACAAAAAATACACAAAGCCCTCAGGTTACAGTGTGCTGCTTGCAGACAATCTCACTTAGCTCTCTCAACAACCCTGCAAAGTAGAGGTAATGCTCCTTACTGCATGAGGCCACTGAGGCTCAGCACGCTCAGATAAGTTGCCCAAATGTTCCTAACGTGACAAAATATTAGCAGGTTTGGGATTAAAAAATTCATATCTCTCTGATTTCAGAGTTGCTATTTGGTGCTCCTCTCTCCTTTATTATAGGTGCTCATTCCATCTCATAAAAGCTCAGTGTTAAGAGATAAATTTGATGTACATTGGAGGAGAATAAACTTGACTGCATTGCTGCAGGAGGGCTAAAAGTTTCTCCATCATTATCTAAATATAGGGCTCTCATAACTACTTGCCTTACAACCAACGCAGTTGTGCACAGGCAGTCTGAAGAATAGCATGGAAAAAATACATATATATATACACAGAGAGAGGAGAAGAGACACACACAGAGAGACATATATGGGCGTTTGCTCTAGCATGAGCGAGAGAGCACTAAGGATGGCTACTGAGAATGTCTCCCATGGCCTGGTGCTGTAGAGATCTGCCCAGGCAGCTTGGCAAGAGTTGTTCATTCTGCCCCACCTCTAAAATGCACATACCCTTGCCTTGCATAGTCTTGTAAATACTTTGCTCTCGATTCACACGTTAGCTTATTGTTTTCATTCCACCACCTACATGCCCTGTACAGGTTTATCCATGTCAGTGCCTCTGGCTCAGATGGCAGCCCCAGAGGGCAGGGGCTGGGCCTTCCCTATCTCTTTATAATGCAACCAGATGGAGCCAGACACAATTATGTGCTTAATAAAGGTTTGAGCAGATGACCACAAAGATAAAGGTCATTTATTCCAACTTAAATAGAAATGAGGCCTCCGGGCACGGTAATTTCAGCAGACAGTGCTGTGCAGTGGACTGCGTGCTGATACCTGGAGAGAGAGCGAAGTCTGCATCCTGACAGCCCGCATGGCTGCAAAGCAGAACAGGCCTCTCTCGGTATCCATTTGTCTACCTATAAAATGCTGATGATAATGCCAACCTCACAGGGTTGTACTGAAATTTAAACAGAGACTTTGTAATTCCTGGCTTTGTAATTCCTTAAAAACTACAAAGCACTATATGACTGTGACTTTAAGAAAAAAGGGAGGAACAAGTTAAAAAAATAATCAGGTAAACCCCTAAAACCCCTAAGTATCCTATGGGTGATTGCCAGGAAAATGCCTCCTGTGCCTTCCATCCGCAGTAATGGCCCTTGTGGCATTATAGAAACTGTCTTGCTTGCTGTATCCCCTATGCCTGCCATACGATGCCTAAAACCCATTGCTACCGTGTCAATTTCAACTCGTATTGACCCTACAGGGCAGAGTAGAATTGTCTCATAGGGTTTCCAAGGAGTGGCTGGTGGATTCGAACTGCCTGCCATTTTGGTTAGTAGCCTGAGCTCTTAATCACTGTGCCATCAGGACTCTGCCTGCCATACATCCTAGCATATCATAGGCAGACAGAATGAACACCCCAGAAATCCCCGAAAATGCCTGTTGCTACAGTGAGAACTCAGAAATGCATTAAGATTTGCAGCTAGATAACTAAGAACCCCAATTCTTCCTAAATTGCATTGAAGTTGCATCTCTCTTCATTCTGGCTGGCATACACCATACAACTACACACTGCCCAACATTAGGGAGGGGCTGTGTACTTATGTAAGAGACCAACTAGCAGTAATTAACACATAGCAGGGTGCCCTGAATACCCACAAGTCTGAGGAGACACTGAGCAGGCAGACAAAGCTAATCCAATCAGTTTCCACAGAATTATGCAGGTTTTGCAGGAGGTAAATGAAGGTGAAGGTCAGAGGTTGGTAGTGGGGAGAGACAGGGCACTCCAGGTAGAGACAATGGCATGTTCCCATGCTGGAGGCAAGAGTGAGCAAGTCTTTACATCAGGGGCTTGGCAGTAGGTGAGTGGGAGGGGCAAGAGCTGGCCGTATTAGAAAAACTGAGATGGGAAGTGTGAGGACATAAGAGTGTTGGTCCTCTCCCGCATTCAAAGTCCCAACAGAAGTGGTCTCTGAATTATCATTCCTGTTCTGAGCATGCCCCTGTCCTATCTCTAGGAATTAAAGTCCTATGAATTCTTCCTGATGGTGAAGCCTTTCCAAGGCACCCTAATAAATGATCTACTCTTGCTCTGATGCTTCCTGGCTATGCTACTCCCACGGCAATTTAGCAGCTACTGTCTTGCTATGGTGAGTCAGACCCGACTCAGTGGCAATGGGTTTGGTTTTTGGTGCCTTGCTTTGGTGTTATAGTGGTTAAGAACTACGGCTGCTAACCAAAAAGTCTGCATCTCAGATCTACCTGGCACTCCTTGGAAACTGTACGTGGCAGATCTACTCTGTCCTACAGGATTGCCATGAGTCAGAATCAACTCAGTGGCAATGGATTTTTGGAGGGCTTTGCTCTGAGATGACACAAACATACTGGGGACCTACTATGTGCTTTCAGCTGATTGAATACTTCCCACATCCTTGTGTGCTGTCATATCAATCCATTTCAGAGAGAGGTCTTGAAACATAGTAGCTAGGTACATTGTTTCTAGGCCAGACAGACTCAAATCCCAGTGGCTCTGTCACGTATCAGCTGTGAGACTTTGGATGAGTTACTTAACTTCTTTAAGCCTCAGATTCCCCTTCTGTAAAATGAGGATAATATCTCATAGTATCATCGTGAAGATCAAATGTGTTCCTATCTCTTAGGAAAGCATCTGGCACATGGTTAGTGCATAAGGAAACTGAAGCTCAGGAAGATTAAGAAATTTGCCCAAATCTAGTAAGTGGTGCAGCTAGGATTATAACCCAAGGATGTCTGGCTCCAAAACCCATGCTCCCTCGACTTTTCCATATTGTGTCTCATGCTTTCATATTTCTCTCAGCATACCATCCCCTCCTTCACACTTTCCATCATTATAAACCCCACATGGGTACAGAACTAGAACTCTATTAAAAGACCAGACTTGTTGTTCTGTCAGACCAGAGGGTCCCCTGAGGGCATAGCCCCCTGACTCCCTGATAGTCAAGCGCTAAAACCCGTACCAAAGCCAGCTTTTCGAAGATTAGACTGGACTATAAGAAACAGTGATGCTGGCAAAGAACATGCTTCTTGGCTTAAATCTATACATGAAGCTGTCTGAGTAGCACCTGTCCAGAGGCGAGATGAGAGGGTGTAGGGGTTCAGGAGTCGGCTGAATGGGCACAGAGTGGAAAGGAGGAGTGTGCTAGGGGAGGTGGGCAGTTAGAGTTGCATTCTGGTGTGTGCACGCTGGGTTTATATGGCAAATTGATTTAGACTGTAAACTTTTCACTTAAAGCACAATAAAATACCGAGAAAATAAAACCTCCATGGGACAGTGGTTATCTCCTATTCATGTCTCTGTCCTCTGTGGTACCTGAAAGGTGTTCAGTTGGTGTGAGTCTAGATCAGCCTTGCATGGTCCCCTAGCAGCCTGAAAGGAGCTATAAAGCCTTTGTAGGGGAGGAGGGAAGGGGGTGCGTGAGGGAGGAGTCCCTGGGTGACACTCAACTACTAATTAAAAGGTTGGTGGATTGAACTCATCCAGAAGCACCATGGAAGAAAGTCCTGGCAATCTGATTCCAAAAGGTCACAGCCTTGAAAATCCTATGTAGTGCAGTTCTACTATACAAATAGGGTTACCATGAGTCAGAATCAGCTTGAGGGCAGTGGGTTTGGGGAGAAGGGAGGAGTAGGGAAGATATTCATTCCAGGTTTAACATCTGTGAGGTTCTAGAAGTTAAATACTATGAAAGTTCAGGTGTTATTACATATAACCCCATTCCCACACAGCAGGAGCACGGAGGAAGCTGCACTGACCTGAGGCCAGAGTTTCACTTGACCCTAGTTTGCTGGGAAACTCCCTGGCTTTCAAGGCCTCCCAGATTTGGAAACAAAGCATTAGCATCAGACAGAAATATGGAGCAGCAGAAAGGCCCCACAGAGGAGGTACCAGGGAAAAGACTCCTCCACCTGCAGCTCCTTCTCCTTCCCTCCAGGCCCTCAGTTTTCTTAGGACTTACCCAAAAGAAGAGCAGTACCAGAATGCCAAGCAAAATAGGTGTGCCCCCCCTACCCACACCATCCATACCATCTTCTGAGAGGCCTGCTTGGCCTCAGGCAGGGGCTGCATCTGCCATCCTGGCAGCTTAGCACTGCTGTCCCAGTCCCCTATGCTTGCCCTCCCAACCCTCCTGCCCCTGCTCTGCTGGGTGAGGGTATTTCTGCAGACCTCCTGACCTCCAGGGCCCAGAGGAGGAGGCATAATTAGCAGCACTTCTCCTGGGGAGTGGGAGAGGAGAACGGCTCATTAAACTAGCCATGCATGTGTCCCTCCCTGGCTTCTGCCTTTTCTGCTTGTCCTCTCCCCTTTCTCTCCTCTGTTCCCATTTCCCTCTCCCATCCTCTCATCCAGCTGGCTTCTCCACCCTGCTGCCTGATTCCCTCCCTTCCTCTCCAGTAGGGCTCTTGGCTGTCTCTTCCTTCTGCACCTAGCTCTCTTCATCTGCTTTTCTCCCTTCCTTTCTCAGGGTAGTTTTCCCTCCAGCCTCTTCCTTCTTTCTTTCTCCCCAGACCACTTCTTCTGAGGTTCTTCCCCCCCCCCCACTTTCTCTCCTGTGTTTCCTTTCTGTGACCACTTTCTCTGGGCTCTGTCCCCCTCCAGGCTGCATCTTCAGCCTTTCTTTGTCCCTTGTCTCAGAGGCCCCGGTTCCTTGCTTCTCTTGTTCTTTTGCTCCACCTCTTTCTCCCGCTCTCAATTTTCTAGCTCTCCTTTCTTTGTTGGTTTTCCTTGTTTTTCACTTTCCCTTTTTCTGACTATATTCCCTTCACCCCAGATTTTATCCTTGTATTGTTAGAGACTGAATTGAAGCCCCCCAAAAGAAAAAAAAATGTGTTGAGTTTCTTGTACCTGTGGATAGGATCCTGTCTAGAAATAACTCTTTTGTCATGTAAATAAGTTCTTATCAGTATAGGGTGGATCCTAAACCTTGAGTTATAAGACATAAACACACACAGGGGAAGACGGGTGCCACAGGTGCTGAAGCATTCCAAGGAATGACAGAGAACCCCAAGGCTTGTGGACCAAAAAAGCAAGCAAACCCATGGCCATCCAGTTGAGTTTTGACTCCTAATGACCCGGCTGCTAGCCAGAGGGTCAGCAGTTCAAATTTATCAGGCACTCCTTAGAAATTCTATGAGGCAATTCTACTCTGTCTACAGGGTTGCTGTGAGATGGAATTGACTCGATGACAGTGGGTTTGGTTTTTGGTTTTTAGCGACCCTATAGAACTGCCCCCCTTGAGTTTCCAAGGAGCGCCTAGTGGATTTGAACTGCTGACCTTTTGAATTAGCATCAGTAGCATTTTTGCACTATGTCACCAGAGTTTCACACAGACACTAGAACTATAGAAAGAAGTTCCCAGAGGGAACTATTGGGCTGAGACTCTAATTTAGACTTTTAGTCTCTAGACCTGTGGAAAGTAACTGTCTGTCCTTTAAATCCACTTCCTTGTGGTATTTCTGTGACCGCAGCACTCAGTCACCACCTCTCCCCCTCTCCCATTCCTGCTGTCTCCACCACATTGAGAAAAATGTCTATTTGTGTACATGCCTTCCTTTTCAAGGTAGGGTGGAGAGGATGGCAGAAACTTTCAGGAGCACACTTCTGACCTTTCTCATCTTAAGTGGGCTGCTGCATTTAAAAAATCACTGTTAGAAAGTCCCAAATGTGAAAGGCCCTGACAGGAAATAGCTCATAGAGTCAGAGCCAAGGAGATGATGATATGCCTTCTCTGCACAGAGGCGGCAGTCGCAAAGGCACAGGCTTTGCGTAGGAGTGACCCTGGGCACGGGTCATGTTGGTGACAGGGTACCTCAAGCAACACCCGGCCCCACAGCTATTGCTAGGAAATCTGAAGAGAGGGTTTGTTTCTAAATAATATTTTCTTGAGTTTTGTGTGAATGTTTACAAGCAAGTTAGTTTTCCATTTGACGGTTTCACACCAATCGTTCAGGGCTTCTTTTTGGGTTTGGCTTCCTCAGCCTAGAAACAGAAGTTCCAACCTGGAGAAGCTACGTACTTGTCTCTGCCACACTGCTCTTTCTCCGTCTGAACATGCTGCTGGCAGTAAGGTTCCTTTAATTCCTCAGGTCAGCATGTGCAATGGAGGCTCAGGGCATCCTAGCTTTGGGAAAAACACCCAATTCCCTTTGCCTGCTCTCTGTTTCAATGCCCCCTCTATAAACTGTGATGCTTTCAAATATGATCTTTTAGAACTGATTCAAACGGCCTTCCCACACTCATCCTCCAGGGCCACCAATTCCCACAGGACTTGTTCACAATACCTGTTCAAAAACCCTTTGTCTCCTATTCCTCCCTCCCTCTTTCCATCCGTCTTTTCTTTCCTACCTCCAAACAACTTCTCCAGATGATACCAGATAGTTAGGATGTCTTTTCCCCCACACAATAAATTAAAGTTTCTTTCCCATTGTTCAAACAGTTCTAGAAACTGTACTTCTTCCAGGAAGTCTTCCTGGATTGACTCTACTTAAAGCTAGAGAAGCCCTAAGAAATGATTGAATCCCACCTCCATGTAAAGTTAGGATACTACCAGAAGAACAACTGATTTGTCTGGTGCACTTAAAGTGTTATTGGCAAAGTGAAGATAAGAAACTTGTCTCCTAACCCTTTTCATGTTTCACTGCATCAAGAGAAGGGACAAGTGCTGGGCTGATTTGGTGGTCATAGGACATCCACACTACTCTTCTTATCCTCTACTCCAGCATACCTTTCTCTTCGGTCAGGCTCTTTGCTCTATCTGCGATAGGTATTGTTAGTCTTAAATGAAATTTTATTTAACTGTGGGATCCCGGAAGGCAAGTAGCCATACTGTATCCATCAGTGTTTCTTCAGCACCTAAAAGTGCCTGGCACTCAATAAATTGCTTGCTGAACTGAAACGAACCAAAATGAAAACGTACAATTGACTGTATCACACGGCACAGCCTTCACCATTAGTAAGAGGGAGAAGGTGTGTCTTTGCAGACAATGATGATAAAGTGTGCCCTGTCCGCTGGGGCTAGCCCTCTCCCACCACTCCCAGCCACTGACAAAGGACAATAAGGTAGTGGAATAACTGCTGATGGCACTACTTGCATTTTTGGCCCTTTCCAGAGCCCAAAGGGACAAGCAATGGCTTTCTAGGCCCCAGAATTTCTCATTTACTTGGCCCACTTCATGGCTGCAGGGCAGACCACAAGCAAAAATCCAAAACCCAAACCAAACCACCAAACCAGTTACTGTAGAGCCAATTCCAACTCATGGCACTCTCGTGTGTTAGAGGAGAACTATGCTTCACAGGACTTTTCAGTGTCTGATCTTTCAGAAGCAGATTGTCAGGTCTTTCTTCCAAGGTGCCTCTGGGTGCTATGGAACTTTGAACTTCCTAGTTAGCAGCTCAGCACGTTGTTTGTGGCACCCAGGACCCAAGGACGCAACAGGGTTTAAAAAAGAACTAAGGAAGACACCTGTGGATCCTAACATTATCTAGGTGTTTGTTCCTAGCTCATTCCTGCTCCAAATTCAAAGCCTTTTCAGTTGCACCCACACTGGGCACATGCAGAGAAGAGAGTCCAAGGGAGAGAGAAGCAAGCTAGAAAGGGGTTTGGGCCCGTGGCACATTAGCAAAAGTGTAGATGCCCTTTATCTGGCTCAGAGGAACTTAGCAGAATAATACCTACCTAGACACTTGGGCCCTTCTGCCTTCCCTCCAATTCATTTACTGTGCCATCAGTTTGGGAGGTTGTGTGGGAGTTTAAATCTTACGATCTGGGTGTTGGCAGCCGAAAAGTGATCCTGGGTTCCTGGGTGGTACAAATGGTTAAGCGCTCAAAGACTAGCCAAAAGGTTGGTTCAAAACTACCCAGAGACACCTCAGAAAGGAGGTCGGTGATCCACTTCTTGAAAACCCTCTGGAGAAGTCCCATTCTGCACAGAGAAGTCACGCCAATCACAATCTACTGGACAGCTAACAAAGGATCTAGGGCAAGTGCTGACTACTGACAGCAGGGGGCAGCACACTATAATATAGTAAGGTCACTCCATCAGCAGCGGAGCCCCCAGGGCCAAACCAAACCAAACCAAACCAAACCAACCCCATTGTCTTCCAGAAGATTCCCACTCACAGTGACCCTGTAGGGCAGAGAGGAACTGAACTGCCCTACAGTTTCTAAAGAGTGGCTGGTGGATTTGAACTGCTGACCCTTTAGTTCGACAGCCGTAGCACTTAACCACTACACCACCAGGGTTCTTCCTAGGGTACTAGATGCCAGTTTTACAGGGCACTAGTAGTCAGGGAATATGGGTGTGTATTGCTGTATAGCAATGTCACTGCAGCAGGAGTCATGAATCAGGGCTTCTAGTTCTGGCTCAGTGAGAGTCAGCTGTGTGGCCTTGGGAAGGTCACACCCCTCTCTGGTCCTCAGCTTCCTGATTCTCTAAGGTTCCATTCCAGTACCACCACCAACACCTCAGGACATACTAGGTATCTAAGACAAGTTAAATGATAAAATGGCCATAATTCTGGGACTTCCTTCTTCCAGATATTCACAATGTTCTCCACATCCCTGTACTCCACTGGTTTCATTAAATGAGTAATATTCTCTTCTGTAAACCCTACAGAGCAAAGTAGAACTGCCCCATAGAGTTCTACTCTGCCCTGTAGGGTCACTAGAGTCAGAATTGACTCGATGGCATTGGGTTTGACTTGGTCCTCTTCATCACCCTTCTTGCGTTTTGTCTCCCTCACTTCCATATGGCCAGAAACAGGAATGAAGCCTTTCAAACCTCATGATCTTGACCCACTTCTCAAGAACCCACAGTAGGTGCCTGCTGAGAATCCAGATGCATAAGGCATCAGTAGCTGCCCACCATGCCTCACACCCACACTCACACACCTGGAATGAATTTTTTCCCCCTGCAATCCATGTCATTTCTCCTGTTCCCGATTTAGCCCTTCAGAGAAGCCTGGCCAAACCAGCACCATCCACAACCACACCCATTATAATTTCCTGTCCTGTCAGTATTTTAATGCCTCAGGTTGCATTATATTTATCTGGAGTAGCTTATATATGTATATACAAATATATGTATGTGTGTGTACATATATATATAATATATCCCAGTAAATACAGACACAATGTACTCCTGAAGCCTTACCAGTAAACAGAAGAGGCTAAGGAAAATGCCTTTCATAAAGCCCACCACAGAGGCCACACCCACATTACCCTGGGGACCCTGTCTTTGCCAGGTGAGGGAAGAAGGTTAAAATTAACAAATAACAATACGCTCTCTCTTGTTACACATACACATACACACAATTTTAAAACCCGTTACAGTAAGCAAATAGTGTCCAGTCACTTATTTTTCTAACCTCATTTTTACAGGCTTACCCAAGAAGCCGCAGCAAAAAAGAACATTTGGTTTTGACTTAGCCCAACCTCCTCATGCAGGGGGCACTGAGGTCCAGAGAGGTTAAGCAACTTGTTCAAAGCCACACAGCTTTTTAACAGCACAATCAGGAATGACACTGGAGATCGGGAAACAGTTCACCCACAGCTCTTTCCATAACACCCTGATCCTTTCCACAGTTGCCTAAACTAGCCAAACCCAGGAGTTACTTTGGCATTTGCTGGGGTAGAGGATCTGCATTAGAGTACAGCGAAAAGTCCTCACCTGTCACCTGGAAAAGAGTTCTAACATTAAAAAGGTCAGAAAGGTTTAAAGACAAACCGAGAGGATTTTATAGACTTGTTCCAAGAAAGAAACAGCCCTAGAAAGAAGTTCAGGCTAGAGCATTTTTGATCATGAATTTCTGAGGTTGTGGTTGAGATACTTACTTGATGCCAGCCCACACTGGCCGTTTTTAGGTTGCTGCTAAAGGGTGGGACCACCAACACTAAGTACTCTGGGCAAACCCCAGGGTGCTTAGCAACTGAGAAAAAAGAATCACAGAAGGTACAGGCTACAACTTCTTCTTCCTTAGACCCAACACATCCAACTGCCCTTTAAGGTGGTCCTGTCATCAGTTATGATGAAAACATTCACATCTTGGTTATCCGTACCATTAAAGGAGAGCAGTGGTGTGAATAATGCAAAAGTCAATTCTTTTTGGCTTTGGAAAGCATGACAATGAATTTTTAGTAGCGTCTAATTATGTTCTAGTGGAGACTTGGTGGCACGGTGGATAAGAGCTCACCTGCTAGCCAAAGGGTCTCCAGTTTGAATCCACCAACTGCTCCGTGGGGAATTTCTACTCTGTCCTGTAGGGTCACTTAAGTCAAAATCAACTTGACAGCAACAGGTTATTATGTTCTACTGAAGACAGTATTTTTAAGTGTTTGCACTCTCTTAGCACATATTAAGTGCTAGTGAGAGAGGCAGACATAGGTTAGCTAGACGAGGAACCAGACTTTAAGTGACACATTCAGTGTGGGGATCTACCAAGTAGATAACCTATTTCTTCAGCAAGCACTTGTATGTGTTTGTGTGTGTGCGTGTGCGTGCATGTGCACGCATGTGTGCGTGTGCAACGCATGTGGACTTCCTGTGTGACAGGCACTCTGCTACATCCTGGGAGAAGGGGTGACAGAGGGAAGTCACAAATATAACAAGACACACTCCCTAGCCTGGAGGAGCAGACAGCCTAGTGCAGAAGATAGAGATAAACAACTCAGTATCATTCAGTGTCTCTGGGTGCCACAAATGATTAATATATTTGGCTGCTAACAGAAAGGTTGGAACTTCAAGTCTACCAGAAGTATCTTGGAAGAAAGTCCTGGCAATCTATTTCCCAAAAATGAGCTAGTGAAGGCTCTGTGGAGCACATTTCTATCCTCACACACATGAGGTAGTCATGAGTTGGAATCATCTTGATGGGAAACTGGTTTATAATCAAGACAAAAGTGCCAAGCTGATATACAATCAATTAACTTGGGAGGTCCGAAGGAAAAAATAGTTCATACTTTGGTGCAAGTTGAGGATGCTTCCTTAAGTAAGTGGCACTGATAGTGCATCTTGGAGGCAAGTCCCGGATTCAGAAAGTTAAAGGTGGGTAACACGTTGCAGGGCTCTCTGGGGACTGTGAGGAGCAGCACCCACGTGCTTCTGTTCTGAGCCCCAGATGGGAGGTGAACACAGAAAGCGAGGGGACCTGCCCATTTCGCATCCTCCTTAGAGCAAAAGGAATAGCTGAAGACCCCAGACTCTTCCAATGTGCCCCCAGCCCGCCATCGTTTATTTAAACAAGACAGTTCTTTTTCAGGTTCTCCAAACAGAAGTTTGTTGCCACTGATTATTTCTCTGAGCTAAAAAAACTCACCCTGGGAAAAATTCCTGTCCCAGTCCACAGCAATCTATTTTCAACCTCAAACTTGCTCAACTCAGAGCAAATTTTCTCTGAGATTCCCAGACCTGGGCTTTTCTTCACAGGGGGAGCCTCCAGTCTGAGATCTCTCTGTCATTGACCCCTCTACTTTGCTGCCCCTTTACAAATGCAAAGCAAAAAAAAGATGCAGAGGAGGCAGCTCCCTCCGCCTCTCTGCCTCTTTCCCTAGCTCTGTGGTTGCGCTCAGCAATGATCCTACAAGCCTGGAATTTGAGGAATTTCCTGCCCTGTGCTCCCTGGAAGCGCTGAGAGAGACCTAGCAATTAGGCCTGGAGTTTCCACTCCAGCCTTTCTCCACCCAAGTTAAGTGCCCTGGGTGAATAGCTGGGTCTAAGGGGCCAGTGTGGAGTCAGCCTGGGCTGTGCCCATGGCCTTAACCTTCAGCAAGAATGCCACCCTTATAAAGTCACCCCTACCACCACTGGCTCCCCTAATTTCCTCCTAACCACTGGAAGAGCCTCTACCAAAGTCTCCATGATCTTTTCTCTGCCCATCTTGTTGTTGCTAGGTACTATCAAGTTGCTTTTCAACTCCGGGTAGCCCTATGTGATGGAGTAGTGCCACTGCACTGGGTTTCTAAGACTGTAATCTCATACAAGAGCAGCTCACCAGGTTATTTCTCCCTTGGAGAGTGTGTTCAAACTGCCAACTTTTCCACTAGCAGCGAAGCACTTAACCACTGTGAAGGTACCAGGACTCCTTCTGTCCATCTTAGACTACAGTAATAATACTGAGGACAGTCATATACACTTAATTCCTTTCTGAATCCACCTGGTTCTTCTAACAATTGTCTCAGGATAATTAAGTACTTTCATTACTATTATAGCTTTCCCTTCACCCAACACAGGAGCCAAGCTATTTCTTAGCCCCTCATTCACTCCCCCTTCAGCCTGTCCCTCTGTGTTTTTGCCCTATTCCCCTTTGCTAAGGTATTGACTGATTTGATTTGTGCCCTTACACAATATCTGTTTACAGCCTGAGGGTCTTAGGTTTGCTCGGGGCAACATGTCTGTCTCAGGGGTGCCTACAAGGCAGGGGTGGTGGCTCAGGGCCTCTGACTGGTCCATCTATTCAGGAGAGAAGCCTGGGGAAGATGCTCCCAAGTCACCCAGATGAACCTTATGTAACTTCTCTGCTGCAGCAGCCGCAACAGCAGAAACAAATTTCTCTTCCTAATTATGTTTCGTTCAGGCTAATATTAAAATCGGTTGGTATTCCCTCGTCACACATCAATCGATGGCTGGATACCAGGTGCTGAGGCAAAAGCTGCCTGGGATTTAAGCACTAGCCACAAATAGTTCTCGAGCTGGCTCATCCAGTCACCGTCAGCGTGTCTTCCTGAGAAGGCAGGCATTTATGAAGGCTTAGTGGGTGAGGGGCTCCTGGCCTCTGTTTACTCCAGTGTCCCCTTCTATCCAGGTATCAGGTGTCGCATTTTCTTTCCAAGTCTAGTTTTTCAGTCCTCAGCATCCTTTCACGAATGCCTCTTGTTAGCCTTGGCTTTCACTCATTCTCCACTCACAGGACATCTCTTAATCTTTACTGCCCAAGATCCTAGGGACGTTACAACTAGCTGGGACCTTATGCCCCTACCTCCTGTCTCTGCCAGCGCAACACCCATCCTCCTCTCACACTCCATTTTCAGGTCTGTGCCCATCTGTCTGCCCCCGGGTTCCATGGCAACACCACCAGGTGGCCTCCCACCTGTCCACAGGTCTCTCCCAGCGTTGTACCAGCTCCACCCACACCAGTCCGTTCCCACAGCGCTCTCACTGCACTTGTGCACCTCTGCTCTCCTTACTTCCTTTTTTCTGTCCCTGTCTCAGCAAGTATTAAGGCCTGGACCAGTTGTGTAGCACACTGGCACCCGCTGGTTCCAGTCCTGGGCTTTCTTTGCAATCATCCCAACGCTTGCCAGTTCTGACCCCGAGTGACATTAAAATGTTAGCATCCTGTGTCCCCTTACTCCCCTCTTCTCCCAGTTAATCCTCTCAGCATATGCAACAAGCCTCAAAAGGAGAAGACTCTCTGGTTAAAAAGGAAATCAAAGCAATTCCAATACTTCAAGGGGAATTTTCACTATCTCTACATTTCCTTCAGCTTTCAGGGTATTTGCCTTTTGAGGTTGAGAGTTGCCAGTTGCCAGTAACCTCCTCCTCCCCCTTCACATCCCTTTTAAACAAAGCTTTTCTGTCAGGTTTTGACCCTGACCAAGATTTTAACTGGAATCCCGTTTTTTTCTTCTTCTCCCCTCCTACCCCCCCACCCCCCTCTAATTCTGAAGGATCTTTTGTCTTCTTAGCAAAAGAACTGAGAGATTGGGAGGGTTGGAATTTTTTCCTTTTTTTTTTCCTTCCGAGTACTTGGGGAAGAGGGAAAAAAGTCAAAGGAAGGAAAGAAAGAAACCAATAAGGAACAATTTTCGTTCTCAAAAATTTATCTTCATAGAAAAAAGGAGAGAATGAGATAAAGACTTGAAAATGTGAAAGGAAAAAGGGACCTTGGAAGGGAGGGAGAGGTAAAGAAAGCATGGAGAAAATGAGGGAGGGCTGGAGAGAAAGTCCTTGAGAGAAAGAGAAAAAAGAAAGTGAGCCTTGAAGAAACGTGAGTGTGGAAGACAGAGAAAGGACGAAAACGGCAGAGAGCCTTCAGAGACAAGCCCATTACCTAGGTCAAAGCAAAAACCAAAGCCACTGCTGCTGAGTCAGTTCTGACTCATAGTGGCCCTATAAGTCAGAGGAGAACTGCCCCACAGAGCTTCCAAGGAGCGCCTAGTGGATTTGAACTCCAGGTATCCTCAAGACCTAGAGGCAAGAGAAAGAACAGGGGTCTTGTCTGAGGCAGCAAAGAAAGTTCTGGGACTTTATAGAGCCGTAGGGCCTAACTCAAAAAACTAAACCTATTGTTGTGGGAATGATTCCTACTCACGGTGACCGCACGTTTTCAGGGCAGAACTATTCCGAAAGGGTCTGCCTGGCTGTAATCTTGACAGAAGCAGACAGCCAGGCCTTTTCTTCCACGGAGCCATTGGGTGATTTCACCTTTAGGTAGTCACCTAGTACAATCCCTTTGTGTCACCCAGGAACCTTTTTTCCCCTCCAACTCAAAAGCCATGAAAACCAAACCAGTTGTGGCTGAGTCAGTTCTGACTCACGGTGACTCTCTGTGTTGCACAGCAGAACTGTGCTCCTTAAGAGTTTCCAATGTCGGTAATCTTTCAGAAGTAGACTGTCAGGCTTTTCTTCGGAGGTGTCTCTGGATAAATTCAGACTGCCAACATTCATGATCAGCAGCTGAGCTGCTTAACCACTTGCATTATCCAGGAACTTCTCCAATTTAGAAGCCACAAAAAGAACAGGAATCTTGCCCTGAGGCAGTGAGAAGAGCTCACATCTACAGAGTCTAACGGTGCCTAAACCTGTCCACTGTCTTTGAGAGATTCTGACTCATAAGGAATCCTATAGACAGAATAGAACTGCCCCATAGAGCTTCCAAGGAGTATCTGGTGGACGCGAATGGCTCGCTTTTTGGATAGCAGTCATAGCTCTTAACCACTACACCACCAATGTTTCCACAGCATATAGCAAATCCTCCATAAATGCTGGCCTGAACAAAACAGAGTTTTCAGGTAACCCCCTCTTCCAACCCCCAGAGCCAAATGAAAGTTTGGTTGCAAAGGAATGGACAAGAAACAACCAACGCAGGACCAACCTCACCTGAGCCAGATCAAGTTGTAGTGGTGCAAGGTATAGGTTTACCTCTTGCAGTCAGTCGTCTGGGACTCCTAGGGACCCTATGCAACAGAGGAAAACTGCCCCATAGAGTTTCCAAGGAGCAGCTGGTCCATTCAAACTGCTGACCTTTTGGTTAGCAGGAGTAGCTCTTAAAAGGTGTAGGCATAAAGGCCTCACTTTGTGAACTCCTTCTTGTCTTACCCCACCGTCTCCCTCAAGCTTCCTTCGCTCCCTTGCCTGGCTGGACAAAACTGATCCAACAAAATGCTGTCAGCTCTCAACTGCTCACACACAAGTTCCTCACACTGAATGTTATCCATGGAAAAAATCTTAATCCCAGGCAGGCTGATTCCCTTTGCCACCCAGAATGTTTTGGTTGTCAGTCTTGGTGTGAGCAGGGAATTAGAAACTCATTTAAATTGCAGCCCAAGTCAACACTAATAAGCAAGGCAAATCTGATCATTATTATCATTATTAGCACCATGATCCATTCCAAAGTTAAAAAAAAACTTAGCAGCTGAGTGTTATCCATGTTGAAAATCTCCCACTATTGGGTCACTTGGGAGTCAGCTGTATTTACAGAGGCTTTTAAACTGGGAGAAACACTGGTGGCATAGTGGTTAAGTGCGATGGCTACTAACCAAAAGATCGGCCATTCAAATCCACCAGGCACTGCTTGGAAACTCTACGGGGCAGTTAGAACCTGTCTTACAGTGTTGCTGTACGTCGAAACTGACTTGGCGAATGGGAGTTTGGTGGTTTAGTTTAATCTGGAGGACTCCCTCTGCAGCCTTTGGTCCATCTTTACTATACCTCTAAAAAGAAGATTAAAGAGTTTATATAATGTTCATTAAAAATACCATTCACAATTTTGTTGCTAACTTCCTATTTGCTGGGCACTGTGCTCTATATTTTATAGGTCTTAACTAATCTAATTAGTGCATTTGTCCCATTAAAGATTTGTGGCAATGCACAAAGACACACTTGATCAATGAAATAACAAGTAAATTAAAAGAAGAAACTGGGCATTGAGTGAGGACGGTGGTGTTTAGGGAGGCTAGGAGGAGACTGTGGACAGAAGAAATAGAGGTAGGGAAAGGTTAATATATAAAACCTATGCCATAAGATCCTGAATGTTTCGTCAAAGATGAATTGCAAGGTTAGTCTTGAGCATCCAAGCAGCCAAAGCAAAGAAGAAAACAAACAAAATGCATGCCACAAGTTACAGTCTCCATAAAATGAAAACTAGCCAGTTGCTCAGGAAAAGCACAGCTACAGAAATGTCTCTCATGGATCCTCATAAAGGACACTGTGATATGGTGAACCAATGCCTGGACAACATCCCTACCATAAATACAATAAGGAGTTTCACAGAGCTGCTCCCCAGAACATTCCTCAGTGCAGGGTTGTGGCACAGAGCCAAATGCTCAGCTCAGTAAAAGCAATTCTCTGAGGGGCCAAAGCTGTTCAGTCTTGGTTTGCAACTCTAGCAGTCTGGCTTATTCTCAGGATAAAATTTAGAGTATTGGGAGGAATGGAACAGAGGTGGGTGATAAAGGCAGGAGGGAGAGCTGCAGATTTAAAACAGGTCTCTTCCAACTTAGCTATTCTGGCTGCCAGCTAAGATCGGCATCCTGAGATGAGAGGAAGGAAAGAACATCACAGACCTCTCTGACAGTTGTGATTTCTTGGGAGGCATCTGAAGGCCCAGGAAGGCAGAACCCAAAGGATTACCTCCCTGAGGAGATAGGAAGAGGGACCAGCCAGCTGTTGTGATGTCTGAGGGGTTGGGGTCGGGGTACAGTAGGGAGACTGACTGAGACTTACTTAAAAAATTTAAAAGCACTTAGGCATTTTAAAAATCTTTAGCAGCATACAGCTAACCCCCAAAATATCAGCTGAGCTTCTGGCATCTTGAGGTTTGGGAAGATTAAGCCTACTAGAAAAATCCTACAGAGCACTGAAAGAGAAGAAAAGAGGTAGCATTAAACATAGTTATGGAGCTCCCAAACTAGAATGGACCTCTGTTTCCAGAGCAAGAACCTAGGTATCCCGACAAGTCAGAGACCTGGCTGGTGGCAGCCAATAGGGTCAGCCTCTCCTGTGGCATCTGCCATGCTCAATCCTTGAGATTGCCCTAGGAAGGAAAGTCCACAACTGTATTATCCAACTAATGATTTAGTATCCAGAAGTCCCTCCATTTGTCTGACCAAAAAAAAAAAAAAACCTCTTTTCTTCCCCTCTGCAAAGACTACATTTGTCTTAATAGTGAAGGAGAGAAAACTTGCCCAGCCTTGGTTTGAGGAGCTGGGGACTGGAGTGAGAAGGGCAGTCTTCTCCAAAGGGAAGAAGACTGGAGGGAGGGCTGGTGTTCACTGGTAGCTTCTTTGAACTGCTCTTGCAAGTGGGAGGTAGGAGTCACCGGTGGGAGAAGTCGAGAGGTGGAAGCAGGCTGGAATCTCAGGCCAAGTCCCCTGACAATGGGCAGGAGTATGGAACCTGCAGCCTGTTACTTAATTATCTCTGAATGGTTTTTGTTCCTGGCTTTAAACATTTACCCCTATTGGGTTTTCACGGCTTCACAAGCTCTCTATCTCCTTTTCTTTGCCGTTGCCATGGCAACGACTCCAGGCGTACAACTGCTCTCTGATTTTAAATAAAAGTTGAGGTTTCTCTCTCTCTTCCCTCCTCTCCCCTCCTTTTTTTCTCCTACTAGGGATGATATTTCTCACTCATTCTCCCCTTTACCTTCCTGGCTGCCCCCCACACCTCCCCCTAGTCTGTTTTATTATCATCATCTCTTTCTCTCATTTCCTCTTTCACCTGCCTCCTCACTAAAACCTTGTCCCTATCTTTGAGTTTCCAACCTAGTCCTAATCCCCTAGTTGCCACGACTGCAAGAGTAGGCCCCTGAAGAGGGATGGGGGCAGAGGTTGAAGGAGAAGCGTATATCTGAGGAGGACAAGATCGACTGGCACTCCTAAGAGTGGTGTAGTCCACTGTTCTCTCTGGACCACCACCTTCTAGTCTGGACCTCAATTCCTTCAGAGGTTAATGGGCAGTAGACTCCTTATTTCAACACTCCACACCCCTGGAATGAACTATGAAGCACTTTGAGTTCTGTATGATCCCTGATGGTGGAGGAAAGGCCCACGCAAGTCGACTATAGGAAGAGGTGTTTTCCAAATTGGTGGTAGGTATTTTTCAGATTGATGGGAGACAAGTGAAGGACTAAGGTGGAGCTTTCAGATCTAGCCACTGCTTTGGGGCAATGAGTCATTTCTCTTCTGAGTCTTGGTTTTCATTTGTAACATCCAGGGACTGGATTAAGTCTCTTTTTTTCAAATCATACACTATGGTGCCATAGGCATTCTGAGGAGATGCCTTAGCAGCTATAGCTAGGGTGGGGATGGGAAGGGATGAGAAGAGAAGGGAACAGCAGGAGGCCAAGATTCAAAGCAGTGCTGTTGTTTAGTACTGCAAGAGTCTGCTTGACTTGGTTAGGGCAGGAGAGAGGATAGATCTTCCAGCAATCCTCATCACAAACTTTAGACGTTTCCAGAGGAAGTCAGGGTCTTCCTCCACCCCCACCCCACCTTGATTATCCTCATACCTTTATTTTGGGTAACCTGCCTGCTCTCACCCTATTCCTAACCTTGAATTAAAAAGTAAATCACAGTTTATGTGGAAATGTAGTCATTTCTGAAATAGGCTAGAAAAGAAAGTATTTACTTCCGTTCAACAATATAAACTTGTCTCTTTGATTCATGGGATATAGGTCAAGTTTAACTATTTGGATAAAAGGAGAACTGGGGAACAACATGGCATTTAGAAAAGGCTAAGGACTGGGAACTGACGACCTGATTTCTAGTTCTAGCTTATCCTCTGGTTAGTTCAGTGCCAGGAGTAATTTTGTTCCCCAGAAGACAACGGTAATGTCCAAAGACATTTTTCTGTCTTTCTTTCTTTTTCAGTCACACGAAGACAGGCTGCTACTGGCATTTAGTGGGTAGAGAGACCAGGGATACTGTTAAACATCCCACAGTGTGAAGGACAGCCCCACATCTCCATTAAAAAACAAAAAACAAACAAACAAACAAAAAAAAACTGTCCTAAAACATCAGTAGTACTAAGACTGAAAAACTTTGGGTTAGCTATAGCCCCCTTGAGCAAGTTATTTCCCCACTCTGGACCTTAATTTCTTTATTCATAGATTTGTACCTTATCTGTCATTCTTTTAACACATATACACTGAGTGCTTAAGCCAGGCACTGTCATGTGAACAGGAAATAGAGGCAAGACCAAGAAGGCCCTTGCCCCCAAAGTTTACTTCAGCTTGTATTCACAACTCCCATTGAGCAGGCAGAACAAGTTTTATGAATTCTATGGTACAGTTACAGAGAATAAATTGTACAAAGACACATAGAATGCCAGAGAAGAAGCTGGAATCTGAAGGCAGGTCCTCTGACTACAAACTCTAGGCTCTCTTCATTACTCCCCACCATGAAACATTAGGGTTTAATTTAAAAATAAGACCTAACAGATACTGCATGTTTCTTGCATTTCAGATACTGGACCAAGCATTCTATGCAGGTTATTTAATGAAATCATCCTCACTACCTTCCCACGAGGAGGTGAACAGCTTGCACAAGATCACACTGGTAGGAGGTTGCAGGGCCTGAGTTTGAACCTAGGCAGTCTGAACTCCAGACCTTACTCTCTTACCCAGAGTCTAGAGAGGACTTTAGAGGCCTTGGACATTATCTAATGACCTTTTCATATTACAGCTGAATAAGCTGAAGCGTACAGAGAAGACATAACTTGCTCAGAAAGCAGCAGTAAGTTTAGGGTCATGGTCAAGATTAAAATTCAAGTCACAGACACTCAGACTAAGATAAACTCTAATATTCCCCCAAGCTTTAAATTTTTGTAATCTTCCTGGAGAAGGTTAGTGGGAGGTGGGAAGTGCATTTAAAGAAACAGAACAAAGTCTGAAGGCTCAAGAATCAAAACCTGAGGGGAGGGGGAGTGGGAGATACAGCTGGTGGTCATGACAATGAAGAGAGCTGCCTCCAAACAAGAAAGAGAAACACAGAACTCAAAGTTAGGGTGGGGGGCTGGAAGAGGGGCTCAGTGAAAATAAAGATGCTGAGCACAGGAGGAAGGGACTCAGATTAGAAAAAGCAGCAGCAAGACTGTTAGTGACATCACTGCATTTGTCTTCCTTGGCTCCCTCCTGCTTCTCTCCCAGGCTCTCTCAGCTCTAGGTCTCTTAACTAATCATCTTATGCAAGCTGAGATCCCTTCCCTCACCTAAAAACCCACATCGCTCAGGAAAAACGCCCTTTCGCTTCAAGAAGACAGGACCAAGGAGACAGAGAGCTGCTCCAACGTCCATGGGCTCTGCTGCTTTTCCTGATGGAAAAGCCCCTCCCTCAGGGGCAATCTCACAGTCCCCAAACCCAAAAAATAAAGCCAAACCCACTGCTGTCCAGCTGATTCCAACTCACCATAATCCTATAGGACAGAGTGGAACTCTCCACAGGGTTTCCAAAGAGCACCTAGTAGATTTGAACTGCTAACCTTTTGGTCAGCTGCCATACTCTTAACCACCACACCACGGTTTCCCCACAGCCCCAGGCCTCAGGCCAATGCTGCTATCCTCTCTCCCAGGGTAATCCTTGCGAGAATTCTACAGCACAGCATAGGCACCCTGTTTCCTGTCAGGCTCCTTCCCAGGCTCCTCATTTGCTGCTGGAGTCTCTTCAGGGCTCAGTTCATCTGTTCAGATGCTTAAGAAATGAAAAACAAAAACAAAACAAACCCACTGCCTTAGAGTTGATTCTGATAGTAGGGTTTTCTTGGCTGTAATGTTTATGGAAGTGGTTCACCAGGCCTTTTTCCCACAGAGGCACTGGGTAACTTTGAACAGTCAACCTTTAGGTTAACATCCTCCAGCAGCCTTGCACCACCCAGGCTCCCTCAGACACTTGAAAGATCTCCATTTTACAGATGAGGAAAACGGGGGCAGAGGCTTCTTCTCTGAGAGCCCCAGCTCTCACTGAGGGGCCCCAAGCATGACTGACGAAAGAGGTTGGGGTTTGTTGTTTGTTAGTTTTGTTCTGTTTGGTTTTGTTTTTAACAAAACATAGCCCAAGAGCTTGGGGAACATGCAATCTGGCTGGAAAACTGAAAGGTCAGTGTTTTAAAACTGAGTGTAAACCGAGCCTGTAAAATGAGATAAAAGGTTAGCCAGGAAGGGCTCTCAGGTTGTAGGCAGGGGCTCAGGAGAGGAGCCAGCACCTGGTACACGGAAGGCTTTAGGTCTTTACAGACAGGCTGAGATTCCTGCAGTCCCTCATAGTCGATGGCCTTGGTTTTCATTTTTTCCCTTCCCCCGCAGCTCTGGTCGGCCTCTGAGATGATTAAAACCAAAAGAATTTTAAATGTTTGGAATTCACTTTTCACCACTGATGCTTATTTTCTCTCTCTCTCCCCTTTCTTCTCATAATTTCTCCTCTTGGGAGAGCTATCTGTTTGCTTCACTCCTTTCTTCTGGCCCAGTTTACTCCGTGATGATTCCCAGTACACACCAGTTAACTTTGTTTTCATTTAGAGAGGAGGGGAGAGGGGTCTGGGTGGCTCAGGCAAAAGGCAGGAGGAGGGAAGGGTGGAGGGGCCTTGATCTTACTGGTGAAAGTTCCCAGAAAAAGAAAGGTGAAGAAATAGTTTCCAGGGAAAGAAATCTGCCAAATGTTTATGTTCCCACAAGATTCCACAAAACCTTTTCAAAGACCAAAGCTAAAGTTCAGGGCAAAGCCAGAGCATGTTTCTTCAGGGAGAAGCTCTTATCAACATGCACCCACAAAGCACCCAGACCCTTTGTCTAAGGTACTTCACCTTCCAGGAACTGGCTGGGACCATGAGGACAGCAGACCCTCAGTGGTCTGTGTGTCTGTTTGCGGGGGGTGGGCATGCCTGCTCCTCCCTAAGCCCTGAGCCCTGAACCCTGGCCAGTTCAAAAAATGTATAAAACATTTGCTTCCACCCTGGGATCTGAGCAAATGCTGCTGCTCCTGGGTTATCTCCACAATGCCCCCCTGAAATCAGTACTTCCAGCCTTGGTTCACAGTCTAAATCAGAGAGATGCGGGGCCTCATTCAGGAAAAGCCAAGCCTTTTTGTGAACTCCCACAGGATGGCAGAGAGTCAGAAAACTGTGGACGGAGCCTGAAAGAATCTTGGAGATTGAACCTTCCCCTTTCGTGATAAGGAAACAGACCTACATCACTGCAATAAGGTCACTCCATGAGAGGCACAAATGTGGTTACAATGCATATCTAGAGTCCTACTCCAGCACTCTTCCCATACTGCCCTCTGAATATAGATGTTTCTACTCTAATGTATTGATGCATTCTAATTGCGGTGTTGGTGAAGAATACTGAATACACCATGGACAGCCGGAATGCTCCTCATAAGCAAGGATGATGAGACCTTATCTTGCCAACTTTAGATATGTCATCAAAGGGATCAATTGCTAGAGAAAGACATAAGTTTGCTAAAGTAGAGGGTCAGCAAGAAAGCAGACTGTCAATGAGATGGGTTCATACATGGCTGCAACAATAAGTTCAAACACAGCAGTGATGGCAAGAATGAAGCGGGACCGGGCAACATTTTGTTCTCTTAAATGTGAGGTTGCTGTGAGTTGGTGGAGACTCAACCATACCTAATAACAACAACAATGCTGTGACGCCTGTCCCCAGGTGATGCTAACTGAAAAGTCTCAAGTTCAAGGCCACCTGGAAGAGCTTCAGAAGAAAAGCCTGTCAATCCACTTTCAAAGATATCACACACACCCGAGAACCAAAACCAAATCCACTGTTGTCAGGTGGATCTAGCTCAGAGCAACCCTACAGAAACTCTACCCCGTAGAGTTTCGAAAAAACAGCTGGTGGATTCAAACTACTGACTCTCTGGTTCACAGACACATCTCTTAACCACTAGGCCACCAGGGTTACTACAAAGATCACAGCCATTGAACACCCTATGGAACACAGTTCTACTCCAACACACATGAGGTTGCCATGTGTTGGAATCAACTCAGCTGGCAACCTGGTAGCTGGTTGATTGGTTATCATAATGCCTAGGAAACCAGCAGTTGTGCTGGAAGTTGCAAACCATGTGAGACCGCACACCTTTAACCCTTTAGCACACTGGCTCAGCAATAAGCACAGCAGGTAGTTTGAGGCCTGGAGGTCAGCAAAGGGAAAGTCAGCTCTGCCCTAAACTAGATGCCAATAAACTCTGAACCGAAGGCAGCTCCAGGCCAAACAGACAACTTATTGGTGGGAAGAAAAAGTGCACTGGGACAAAGTGGCCCAGGCTGTCAGGCTTTGCTCCATTACATATCCCACAAGGAGAAGGTAGAAGCTGTGTGCTCTTCCTTACGGAGTAAGGAGGTGGAACAAGAGAACCCTCTCTCCCTCACCAGCTTTTTTAAAAAAGAACTGGCTTTATGTGATTTCTACTAGGCACAGGGTAGGTACTTATAGTAGGGTAGGTGATAATAATAATAGCAGTAACAACATTAGTAATAATAGCTTCCTGTTCTTGTAAGCTGCCAGAAGTCAGCAGCCACTCATGGTGACCTTACGTGTAACAGACTGCAACATCTCCAGGTCCTGTGTCACCTCCAAGACTGCTGCTGTATTTGAGCCCATTTCTGGGGCCATCACGTCGACCTCTCTCATTGAGCGTTTCCCTAGTTTAAGTACCTGGTATGTGTCTAGCTCCCTGTTTTACGTATATTTTCAGCAGCCTTTTGAGACTGCCATTTACCAATGAAGACACTGAGATTTAGAGAGGTTACCTGACCAGTCCAAGGCCTTACAGTTTGTTAATGGCCAAGAAAGTTGCAAGGATCCAATTTATTTCATTCTAAAGATCCAGATGGCATAGCTGTTTAAGCACTTGACTGTCAGTTGAAAGACTGCAGTTCGAACCGACCCAGAGACACCTCAGAAGACAGCCTGGTGATCTGTTTCCAAAAGCTTACAAAAAATCCCATGGAGCAATTCTACTCCACACACATAGGACCGCCACGCATCAGAATCAACTCAACAGTAACTAACAACAATAAAGATCAGCCACATTGATCAACACTGTGAAAAACAGACTCAAGAAGGAGAAGGAACGAAAGGACTCCTCTGAAACCCCCATCATCTCCTGCCATGAGCCCTGCATAAGCCTAGGCCGTAGTCATGCTGAGAAGTAGTAACGAGGGACAGACACATGAACACATGCTGGAGATCTGGGGTCCAGCCCAGAGTCATGTTGAACTTGATGGGTAAACTTTCCCAGTTCTTGAGCCTCTCAAATCCTTCATCTGGATTAGTGCCCTTCTGCTTATCTCCAGATTGAAAGCCCAAACAAGGCCAGGACCCTGTGAGCCAGAGGCAACTGTCCAGCAGGTTCCGAGGGCTTGGACCCAGCAGGAACCACCTTTGCTCCCTCCCCCTTGTCCTCACCTCCTGGCCTGTGCTCTGCACATTATAGAGACAGGGTCATTCAGTGGTAAGAACTGGGGCTTTATAGCCCACCAAGTAGACTTGGGTTTACTTTGGTATCGTTTGTACAAATTATTCTCCCTGAACCACAGTTGTTCTTATCTCTAAAATGGGACGAAGAGTATATTATGAGTCAGCATTGCTCAAATAAGTGGAATACCTGGCACAGTGCCTAAATGTTAGCACCTCTCCCTCTTCATTTGACTGTATTACTGTGTGACTACTACTCATTTAGAAACGCTGGTAGCATAGTGATTAAGAGCTGTGGCTGTTCACCAAAATGTCAGCAGTTCAAATCTACCAGGTGCTCCTTGGAAACTCTGTGGGGCAGTTCTACTCTGTCCTATAGGGTTGCTATGACTTGGAATTGACTCAATGGCAGTGGATTTTTGGCTTATTACTCATTTATTTCCATGGGTTTAAGCCCTAAGATGTGTTCTATGTCCTAAAAAAAAAAAGTGCTGCTGTCAAGTCAATTTTCATTCATAGTCAACCTACAAGAAAGAGTAGAACTGCCTCCATACAGCTTCCAAGATTGTAAATCTTTATTGAAGGAGACTGTCACATCTTTCTCTCACAGAGCTGTGAGTAGATTTATCAGCCTTTCAGTAAGCAGTCCAGTGCTGTAACCAATGCATCATCAGGGCGGTTGGGACCTGGTTCCTAATTCAGTGGTGGACCTTCCTCTCCTACCCACGCCCCCCCCAGTCTTCCTCCTTCCAGCTTGCCCCACCCTCCTGCCCATGGGGGTGAACTGTACTTGGGAGCACCCTCCGCTGCTCACTGAGCTTTCTGGCCACCAACCTATAAACCTATCCTGCTGACCCATCCCTGCAGGCCAAGAAAGCCAGAGAAGTCGCAGCTCACATGTAAGGACTAAAGAGGAGCAGGTGGACACGTTCACGACTCCCTCAGGGTGCACCAGCTGGCCTTCCTGCCCACTAGCGGTGTCTCCTTGGGTTTGCTTAGCAGGACTTGGTGTCCTGGTTCCTGGGCTGTGCTCACCATTCCAGTGTCCCTGTTGCTGCACCTCCTTCACCTCCCCTTTGATCTCACCCAGTGGCTGCCTGCTCCCCCACCCTCTCTGGCACTTCTCTTCCCCATCTCTCCCTCTTCCCTGCTCCCCCTCTCTCTTCCCACCCCCCTCAGCCGCTGGCTTGGAGCAGGAGGTTATGAAAATGAGCTGCGTGCCCAGGAGACTGTAATTATCTGCTAAGTGTGAAAGCCAGAGTGATTAATTAAGAGATAATAAAAAGAAAAGGAGGGCGAGAGGGGGGCCTCACGGCTTTGCTTTGATGACAGAACCTAAGGTGAGCCAAGCAATTAGGGGAATCTTTATCGAGAGTTAGCTATAATCCACAAATTATCAAGCTCCAAATGCTTCAGGAGCAGGGTGCATTTCACTCCTACCGAGTGACAGACTAACAGACAGCGTAGGACAGCAGGAGGAAGAGGGCCGGGGGAATATCTGGCTGTGAGCACTGGGGCATGCGGCTCCGCTAGGGGCCGACAGCCCAGAGCAGGCTGCGCCGATAGTTCTGTGCCAGGCCACCAGGCAGCGCTTCCAGGACCCCGGGCCATGGCTGTCCTCTAGGAAGAGTACACCAGCCCCACACAAATGCAGGCTGCCTGCCCCACATGCAGGCTCAGCATCCTCACCTGTCACCTCAGGAGCACAGGACAGAGGACAGCCATGTTCCTCCCCCCACGGACACGGCATTCTTCCTCTTCAGGATTTACATTCTGCCCTGTCCTCCAGGGAGCGGAAGCTGATTTCACACCACTTCCCTCCCGAGGTGCATGGCTGCCTGTGTACGTGGGGATGTGTGGCACATGTCTGGTGTGAATGCTACAGGGGTCACACTTGGTGAAGCAGGCAGCACCATGACTCCTAGCTCCCGGAGGCTCCAGACCACACTGTTCTAAGGGGCAGACCTCGTGGCCCCCACTCTTTCTCCATGGAACACTCCTGGGTGGCGGGTCTCCACTACCTTCCCTTCCACTGCATCTCTCCTTACTCACTCCGTCCCACCCCATTTCATCGCTTCGTTGTTTCTCCCCATTCTCATCCCAGAAGACTTTCCTAACTCCTTCAGTGCCAGTGTCTCTTTCCATCATCTCCTTTGCAGATGCACAGCAGGGTTCAGAATCATTCCTTATTTATAAAATGATCTTTGTACATGTTTGGACACTGTGGAAACAGGGAATCTGTCTGCCCTATTAACATTGGCATCTGAGGACAGAAACCAAGCCTCCTTTCTTCAGTTTAAGCTAAGAGTCTATGTTTATCAAATAGGACCCAGTATCCTAGGGAAAACAGATTCCCAAAGGCAAACACCTCATCAGACACTCAAGTCACAACTTTCTCTGTCCACCCTCACATCACCTGGAATCCACCCAGTTCATCCAGGCAAGGCTGGGCCGAAGACATCCCTGGGTGATTCCAAAAGGAAAATATTCTTTCTCTGAAGAGAATACAAATCATGACTCTGGAGTAGCCTTTGCTACCTCCCAGCATGCCCCACTACCCTGCAGATGTGCAGATTCAGTTTCAGATGCCAGGACCTCTCTCACCCTGCCCTCCAGCCCCCAAGGAGTGAGGAGGAGGGGTCCTAAGGCCATCAGGTAGGAGTGATGACAAGGGCACCAGAATCCTGCAGCCCCCAGCTGCTCCGAGCTGCTGAGAAGAGGAAACTGAACAGGTAAGGGCATGGTGACTCAGCCAGCATCCTGTGAACACCATCCTTCTGGCCATGACTGGGGGACACTGCGGAAGGACAGCCTCCGTAGTTTGCTGGAAAGCAGATTTGACCCCTAAAGAGACAAACTTCAATGGCTCATCTGCATTCTTGGAGGCAGTCTCACATGTCACCTCTGGGCTTGGCTTTGAAGTGTGAAAAAATGAACCTGCTGGGGGACATAGTCATCCAGATATAGAGAAGACTGGAGAGTAATTCAGTGGCAGTCTCTAATCAAATAGTTTTCATGCAGGCACAGGAAGGGCTCAGGTTAGACACAAAGAAGAACTTCCTGCTTACCAGGGATTACAAACAAGCAAACAACAACAAAAAAACCCATTGCTATTGAGTCGATTCTGAGTCATGGTGACCCCACAGAACAGGTTAGAACTGTCCTCAGGTTTCCAAAGAGCAGCTGGTATATTTGAACTGCTGACCTTTCAATTAGCAGCTGAGCTCTTAACCACTGCACCACCAAAGCTTTCCCAAGTGTTATTACATATGAAAGCAAATGAGCAAAGGGTGCTAGTAAAATTCTTCTCTTTTCAGAAAACTGGAGTCACTTGGCTGACTCAAGTAACAAAGCCAGCCTAAAGAGAGAGATCTTGAGAGTGCCAAGATGTTGACATGTGTAAAGAATCGTCACTCCATTTTCTTCCTGACCTCAGGTTCTAGGTTCCAGGAAATCCATCCTGAATGGTCCCACATCCTTCTTTACGGACTTCGAAATGCCTCAAGATTTGTGTTTCTAGTTTGTCTACATTCCCATTTGTACTTGCAGAAGGCTGAATTTGTGTCAGTTCTCTAAGCGAGACAAGAGGACAGAGTGTGACTGATGACACTATTCTCCAAATATACAGACCATGCCCACTGAGCCCTGGGAAGCCCGAGTGCAGACTGCTCCGTCTTCTCGGGCCTGTGGATCCTCCTCCGTGGCCCGACTATGCAAACAGATGCAGAAGGCAAGGAGAGTTGGTGAGCTCACCGTACTGGCTGAACAATACACTTACGTGAGCACAAGAGGCTGCTCTACCCAGAGACGACTCCACATTGTTCTCCCCAAGTCCTGCCCATAGTCAAGTTTTTGACCTACCTTCCTTCCAAAATCAAGTAATTTCCTCATAACCCAATTCCCAAGCCAAAGCCAAGAGGGTCAAAGCCCTGGCTACAGCTCTGTCAAAATGCTTTGCCCCAAGTCTCTCACTAAGAGATGAATTATGGGGGCTTTTTTCATAAAAATAAAAAATCAAGTAGAAGCCCCTGGCTGAGGCATGGAGAAGCTTTCACCAACATATCCCCTTTGCAGCTGGCAGCTGCTGTCATGAATAAAGACTTGAGGGGTGGAGGCAGGGGTGGCTGGAAGCCTGAGGTGGCAGAGAAGGCGGTGGCAGATCTGTCTTAGGGCTGAGGATAGGCATGCCAGCAAACACCATTTTCCATCCCACAACCTGTTTCCTGAAAACAAACATATCAATGATCCTGAATCAATGATCCAGGCTCTGTTAAACAGCTAAACTGGCTGAGAAGTGAATTCAATTAAATGAATTCTATTTTCTCTTGATTTCCATTAGAATGCTGAAGACCTGTTTCCCTAAGGGAAAACATCCCCTAACACCTCAAAGTGTGGTACCAGGACCAACCTGCAGCATCAGCATGCATCAGCATCACCAGGGAACTTGGTAGAAATGCAGAATCTCCACCCTAACCTGGCTGTAGTTGCCACTAGGTGCCATGGAGTCATTTCCAACTCATAGCAACCCTATGCAAAACAGAAGAGAACACTGCCCAGTCTTGCGTTATGTTCACAATTGTTGTTACGTTTGAGCCATTGCTGAAGCCACTGTGTCAATCTACCTCACTGAGGGCTTTTCTCTTTTTTTGCTGGCCCTCTAATTTACCAAGCATAATGCCCTTCTCCATTGACTGATCCCTACTGACAACACATCCAAGGTATGTAAAACACAGTCGCACCATCCTCACTACTAAGGAGCACTCTGTTTGTACCTCTTCCAAGACAGATCTGCTCATTCTTTTGGCAGTCCACTGCATATTTAATATCTTCTCCAACACCACAATTCAAAAAGGTATCAATTCTTCTTTTGTCTTCCTTGTTCACTGTCCAGCATTCACATGCATATGACACAAGTGAACATACCATGGCTTGGGTCAGGCGCACCTTAGTCTTCGACGTGACACCTTTACTTTTCAACATTTTAAAAAGGTCTTTTGCGACGGCACTTGGCTGGCTTGGCTGGCAGTGGAATTTCCCGATGCAATGCTTTTGATTTCTTGAAGGCTGCTTCCAAGGGTGTTGACTGTGGACCCAAGGGAAATGAAATCCTTGACAACCTCAATCTTTTCTCCATTTTTCCTCCCCTCTCTTAGTTCTTCTGAATCTCAGTCTGCACTTAACAAGATCCCCAGGCATTTCGTAAGTGTGTTAAACATTTGAGAAGGATTGTTCTAACAGGTTGGGTGGGTTGAAACTTTCTGGAGAGGTAAGAGTTAAAATGATGGGCAAGTTCACTGTGCATCGTGTTGGAAAGCCAAATTTTTCTGTGACTTACAGCAGAGATAAGGGATGCTGTATCAGTCTGCTTTTCAGGTGAGCAGGGGCTCACAAAGGTTCAGAGGTGAGCCAGGACACAGACTTCACCTAAACCAGCATGCTTTTCCTCTACTATACTGTCTTCCCAAAGTTCTGACGGTCCTGCACCCCAGAAAGCAGAAACGCAGGCATTGCTCACACCGCTGGTCACTTCCCTTGGCACAGGAAACAGAAACACTTATCTGAATGTATATGAGGTCCCTGGGTGGTGTAAACGGTTTGCTCTCATCTGCTAACTGAACGCACCCTGTGGCACTCAAGAAGAAAGCCCAGGCAATCTGCTTTTGTAAAGATGACATTCAATAAAGCTCCCTTTTTTCTGTAACACATAAGGTCACCACAAGTGAGAACCAACTCAATGCCAATGGGTTGGACCCATATTTGTTTATCACCCCTTCACTGGGCCTAATTCCTCAGACAGGCCTTACATCATAAACCATAAAAGGCAGCCGCTGTGCAGTATTAATTACAACCACGATTTACTAAGCACCTATTACCCTTTCCAAGCTGTTCCTTAACATAGATTCTTTCATTCTGTCCTCACAACAATCCTACAGGGTAGGTATATATAATTGTCTCTGTCTTATAAATGAGAAAGCTGAGGAGCCAATTAAGTGGTGTGGCCATGATCACCCCTCTGGAAAGGAGCTGTCTCTCCCAAGCCCTCTGACAAGGGGGTTCCAGGGCATTCTAGGAGTTACCCAATTCTAGGGACAAGGTTATGTTGAAAAAGGCCAGTCTTATGACATGGTCCTGGGATGAAACCAAAGACAGCATGCACAAACGAAATCCCTTAGGTGAATGTTTTACAGGCTCCTTTCTCAATTTTCTGCATAAATGGAAAGCAGCAGTGGTGCAGATAATCCAGAAGTCATTTCAACTTGGCTTTGCAATGCATTAGGCTTTTTTTTTTTTTTCAAACTCAGATTTTCCTTTCTAATTATATTTAGTTCAAACTGGCATTAAAATGAGTTTGCATTCTCGCTTCATCCATTGCCTGGTGAGGGGAGACTTCCCAGATGTGTGCTGGGTGATAGGTCCGTTAGTCTGGAATCAAACACCATCCACAAAATTGCTGACCCAGGGTGGATGCTGGAGAGCTGACAGCCCAGGTGGCAAGAGCCAGCCCTGAGTGTGTGTACAACAGACGGACAAAGGGAAAAATGCAGAGACTGCCCTGGTGACACAGTAGTTGAGAGCTATGGCTGCCAACCAAAAGGTTGACAGTTGGAATCCACAGTTTCAATCCTCGGAAACCCTATGGGGCAGTTCTACTCAGTCCTCTAGGGTCGCTACAAGTCAAAATCAACTCAATGGCAATGGGCATGGCAGTTTTTGCCAAACCACTGCACAGTGAGGTTAAGCTGGTAGATTTCTGGGGGAGAAGGGAGACTGAGGCATATGGGAACAAGTCAATTGCTCAGGGTTTGGGACTAAAACCCAGGAATCTTACTGTTCAGACTAAAAGTCCCTCTGGATGACTTGTTTGTTGGGGGCTGTGGCGTCAATTCCAACTCATAGTGACCTCATAGCACAGAATATAACTGCCCCATAGAGTTTTCTAGTCTGTAATCTTTACAGAACTAGATCACTAGGGTCACTATGAGTCGGAATCCACTGGACAACAATGAGTTGGTTTGGTTTTTCTTCTGCAGGGCCACTGGGTGGGTTCAAACTACCAACCTTTCCTTAGCAGCCAGGTTCTACCAGGTCTGCCTTCTGGATGAAGAGAGATTTGAAATGACGAAAACTCCAGTTTCTTTCATCGGCTTCACCCTGCCAGCATGCCTAGCCTTGGGTTTTTGCTCCTGTGAAAATGCCTTCTCCTTCTCCCTTTCTCTCTCTCTCTGCCCTGCCTGCCCATCTCAGCTCCTTGCCTTTTAATAACCTCCCAGTTAAGTGAATCGAATGGGAAGAGGCAATTAAAAGCACCTCATGGCTTGACAATGCTGGGTAATGGAGCGAGCAAGGCCCCAGGCTGTTCCTGGGAGAATTCAGGAAGGAGGCAAAAGAAGAAGAAGAAGAAGAAGGGGGAAAAGAAAAAAACAACCTCAGCTAAGCTGATTACAAGGATGAAGTTAATTTAGAAATCAGGTCCACTGGGTGAGAGTGACAGGCAGGGCAGGGGGAACTGGACACAAGAGGATGGAAGACTTGGGGAGAACGTGCTTTCTATAAATCGCTTTTCTTCCTGGAAATCATAATCCTTGGGAGGGACCTAGGCTTACTCCTTCGGATTCCTGGGCTCTTTCCATCCGGAGCACGGGGCACAATCAGGGATTGTCCAGTGCCTGGATATCACCAACAAGGCTACATTCCAGAGGCTCCAGCCGCAGCCCCAGTGCCTCACATCTGTGGATGTCCCCTCCCCCTCCCTGCCTCCCTCCTCCACAGCCTCCACCACTTGGACACTTAGACTTCAGCATTTTTCACATACCTCTCTCCCCGAAACCTTTATCTTATTGTATTGTCAATGTGTTTATATATCCATCTCCCTCACTGGACTGAGAGGGCCTCAAGGACAGGGGCTAACTTACACTTACCTTTTTGTCCCTAGTGCCCAGGCACACAGCACAGGCATTTAAATAATGCTTGCACAGTTGAACAATGCTCTCACCCCATGGCCGGAAGCCTCTAGGTTGGAGGTTTCCCTTTGAACCTGCCCCCTCCAGCTCATTTCTGTGTTGAGGCTTTAGGAATCTCTACGCTCAGCCCCCAAATGCACAGACCTCTAAGGCCACTGACCAGCATGTGGAAAACAGCACAGCATAACCTCAGTTGTTGCTGGGTGCCATGGAGTCAATTTCCACTCACTGTGACACCGTAGTACAGTGTTGAACTGCCCTATGAAGTTTCCTAAGATGCAGTCTTTATAGGAACAGATCTCAAGGTTGTTCTGAGAAGTTGCTGAGTGGGTTCGAACTGCCGACCTTATGGGTTGGCAGCTAAGTGCTTAACTGCTGCACCACCAGGGCTCCTCAATATGACCTTAAATGGACTAAATCTACATTGGCCCTCCAATGGAGCCAGATGGTTCCCCATGACTCTGCGCCCAGTGGACACCACCTGTATCAGAAGGGAGAGATGACAAAGCATCCACGAGGCTGCCAGGTCTTCCTCTGGGTTCCCAGCCCTGAACTCTGCCTTTGGGTTTCTTTTTTTCATGCCTCAGAATTCTCAGAGAAGAAGCTTTCCTTACCCTCCCAAAACCTCCCAGCTCAGGTCACAGATCTGAGACTTCCCAAGGCTGAACTCATTATTTCTCTAAGATTTTCTGCTCATTTCTGCCTATTTAAAAAAATAATGAAACAAAATAATTGAAGAGGTTGCAGATCTCCTCAATAGCTCCACTGAATGAGGAGTTCAAGAGAAGGAGAGGATTTGGGGATGAATGGGAGGAATATAATACCAGTTTTCCACCTATTCTTTGTCTGCTTAGAAAACAAATCCCACTTCCTATAGTTCAGTCTTTGGCCTGACTTTTCAAGGCTTTCCCCAGTCTGGCCCTAGTGTACCGTGCCACATGCATCACCTACCTCTCCCCAGATACTCAGCTTTAGTCAACCTCAGTGCCCCTTGCACATCCTAGCGCTGGCTGGGGAAACTCAGCCCATCTGGTGATGTTCTCCCTCTTCCTGCCACAGCCACATCCTGTCCATCCTTAGGCTTCACTTCCTACATGAGGCCTTTCCTGGACACTTAAGCCCAAAGCACATTCCCTCCTTCTAAACTTTCCAGTTCTGATAGAGGACACTGCTGTTGGGGCACCAGAAGCTTTTGGGAGGGACAGGTCAGATGCTGACCTTTTTTTTTTAACTCCCCATAACACCCAGTGCTATGTTTTACAACTAGAAATGTACACCTGCTGTTTTTTAAAAATTTAATTCTCCCCATTTTATGGAAGAGGAAACTGAGGCCTACTCAGGTTAAGCAATTTGTTCTGAAATCGTGAAGCAAGATGCTTAAGAACAAGTATTTTATTTTACTTATTTTGTATAATGCCAGTGTCTAGCACAGTGCCTGGCACATGGGAAGCACACAGTACATTTCTGTTGAATGAATGAACCAGCATCTTACTCTTCCCAACATCTCCTAATGAGGATATACTCTTCATGCCCCAAGGAGAGGAAAAAGCATCAAATGACATAGCCCGGAAGATGAATCTAGGATTCGTAACCCAGCCTGAGGTTGGACAGCCTCCTTGGACAACCCAGCCAGGCTCCGGGTGCCACATCTAAGGTGCTGCCCCTTGTGTGCCTTAAAATCAGGCTCCACTGCCTCCTGGAGGATTTTCCCATCACCTTCCCCAGAGCCAGATCTCCAGAGGAATGAAGCCATGGCATTATCTCCCGGGAAACTCACAGAATTTGCTAGGCAGTGCTAGATATTTCCACCTCTGGATTTAAGACTCTTAATCCTGAGGAAGTCGGCTGGTTGCAAGGTCCATTTATTTCAAGACAATCCCAATTTTGTCAAATGGGCTCAAGGAGGGCAGAGAGGGATGAGGCTCCAGCCCCTGGAGATGGCAGAGGTTAATAAAAGTTGCTGAAGAAATCAAAGGTTAAGGAAGAGAGAAACTGGGAGCTTGGTGAGAGGGCTGATGGAAGCAAAAGGGGTGGGATGGAAGGATGAAAGAAAAATGCAATCTTTGCCCACGTTTGGGAGCAACAGCAGCTTTTATCCTGGGTGCTCCAAGAACTTAATCCAGTCTCACTTTCTGTGAATCAAGGGTAGGAAGGTTGTGAGCCAGGAAATTGGAGCTGCAGGATGGAGAACGACCAAGGTCACAGAATGGGGGCCCCACACGTTCTGGCACTGTTAACCTTATTATGTGCACATCTATCAGAGAGTATGGAACACCTGTGAGACAGGACAAACATCAGGACTTGTGGGACTCAGGACAGCCTCTAAAGTAGAGGACAAATGATACATACAAATGTGACGTGGCTGCACACCAGGGCTCCGGTGAATGTGCGGACCAGGGAGAGGTGTCTGTCCATAGGTATATAGGGTGAAAAGTGGACAGATGCAAGTGCACATGGAGGTGTGTATAAGCATATGCATATGCATGCAGCACTGATGCCCAAGAAGTGGAGGTGACAGTCCGCAGGAGTTTCATTCTGGGAATTGCCCCTGACCTCCACCCCAACTACCCTGCTTCAATTCTCAAGCTGGCTCTGTCACTTACTAGCTGTATTATCTTGGGCAACTCATTTAACTTCTATGGGCCCCTCTTTGTCCATCTGTAAAATGGGCATAATTAACACATACATTAACCAATTGCTGTCAATAGCCAATCGGTTACCAATGTATGTAAAAGAGGAGTCCCCTCCATGAAAGCGAATAACCTGTCCCTCACTCTGACAAAGCCCATTCTGCTGATCCTTGAACTCTGAGCAGCCTCTCTCTGGCATTACATTTCAAGATTAAAGGCACGGCAGTTCTTCCACCCAGCTGACCTGGCATCCCTGCCGCCTTTGAACTGACCTAGCACCATCACATCCTCGCCTTTTCAGGTCAAAGTTCCCTCGAGGACACTGCCAAGTAAACTTCCCCGGAGTCCCTGGGAAGACATCAGGCAGGAGCAAGTTAAGTAGGCAGAGTAGGGGCTTTCTCATCTCTGAAGACATGGAGAGGAATTTCCAGATCCGCAGCTAGAAACAGCTACCAAAAACTGAGGTGAAGGAATTTGCTCCCTTTCCCTTCTTCCTGCCCAGCCTCCACCCTTAGCAAGTTTTCTAATCTGCTTAAGTCTTCAGTTTCCTCATCTGTTAAATAAAGAAAAAGTAACTACCCTGACTACATCACAGGATGATCACATACCTCTGTCGCCTGCAATAATACATGTGAATGAGTTGCTAAAACTGGAAAGCACTAAACAAAGACCAGGTTAAGAGGCTTCAAGGGTTGGAAAGAAGAGGGTTGGGGCATTACACACCTCCTTCTGATAAGGTGCAGTCTGTAAAATTCCCACCTTTGCTGACTACAACCTGTATCCTGATCTCTAAGTTTTGCCTCATGGGCATCATCAAAACAAGGCAATGGGATAGACGTGGGCTGGGGGCTCTAGAGATGAGAGCTGGCTGAGAGAGGCACCAGGAGGGGCTCATCTTCCTCTGTGGGGGCCAGGAGAAGGCTTGTCTCCTTTCTCTTTGACAGTGATTAACTCTAAGGGAGGTGCGGGGATGGGGCTCCACAGTTGAGGTTGCCAGCACAGTGAGGCTTTGTCGTGAAATAAAAGAATGTTTGAATTTGGGATCTAACACTGGACATACGGCCTTCAGTAAGTTACTTAAATTTTCACTTTGGTATCCTCATCTATAAAATGGGGATTACAGGAACTTCACTTGGCTGTTAAAAGGAATAATGAATATGAAAATACTCAGCAGGAATTTGATATGGAAGGAATTTGGTATGGAAGCCAGCTTCCTATGATCGCTTTTCACACACTGAGGCCAGACAGGTGCCTAGGGTATAGGCTAGGGTGCCTACAGGCTGGGATGCCCTCAGGAGGAAGGTTGAAACAAGCTATCCAAGACCCCAGCCTCTTGTCTGCCATGGACAGGGCTGCCTTGGAAGCTGAAGGAAGTATATTTAGGAGAACCCCTGTTCTAGGATACTCCCTAGACCTCCTCTCAGCACTCCATGCCTTGCCCCTGTATCACTCTAACCCTTCCAGGAGTCAGCCTAGCATGGTATAGGAAAAAAAAAAACAAAAGCCAAACCCACTGCCATGGAGTCAGTTCCAACTCATAGCAGCCCTGTGGGTTAAACTAGAACTGCCCTATAGAATTTCCAAGGAGCACCGGACCTTTTGGTTAGAGACGTAGCACTTAACAACTAGGCCACTAGGGTTTCCACCGTGCAGAGGTGGTTCCCAAATTTGTAGTTCACAGCCTCATAAGGCTGTGTTTAATATGAAGAACCAATACAAGATTGCAAGCCTTGTCATTGACTGAGTAAAGTCCTTAAATCAACAAACAATCATTTAACCAGCTGGGACAAAAAAATAAGAATAAAGGGTTGTTTAAAATTTTTTAGTGTGTCTACCTTTATAACACACCCTGGGGGATTACTGATTAATAGCTCTGCTGCTAACCAAAAGGCTGGCGGTTCAAATCCACCAACTACTCCTGGAAACCCTATGGAACAGTTCTATTCTATCCTATATAGTGGAACTTTTTCTCTCTCTTTTTTTTTTTTAATCTTTTTTAAATTTGTGAGAAACTGATTCCCTTTTCCCGGTTGTCCTAATTTGGCCATAGACCAGTAAAAACCCTGCCCCAGGCAGTGCACTATCAATCCTTGTCAGCGTGTGGGACCTCTGCAAAGGGGAAGCGCTCAGGCTTTGGGATCTTCCGGTTACCATGCGTACCAAAAGTAACCTGTCTAAGCCTCAGTTCCTCATCTATAAGATGGGGATAATAACAGGGCAGATCCCATGGGCTTATTGTGTAGATTAAACTAGATAATGCATATAGTTAGCCCTGGGGCTTAATAAACGATCCATAGTATTATTTTCAGATTCTGAAATGCTGCCACCTCAGGCCTCTCACTGCTTCTCACTCAAATGCCAACCTCCTCCACTGTGCTCTCTCCTCAAGCTCTTTCCCAGGCCTGCTCTGAGGAATTTCTTCAAAAAGAGAGAGGCTGATCGGTATTGCCTTCTGGGTCTGCCACAACCCACTTCTCTCCATGAGAGATACAAGGACACAGGGCTAGTCTCTGAGTAGCTGGGGCTAGAAAATAAAAACAGGGTCAAAGAAAGGAGCCAGTAATGACGCGTAGACAACTCAGCTCCCTATCCACTTAGGATGAGCCACAAAGTCCAAACGGCAGGCATTTATGAGCACTTTTCTCAGTGCCAGACACTGCTGCACGCATTATTCATCTACTTGTATATTTAATAGTCATAGCAACTCTATCAGGTGTCCTTACCCTCCTCACCTTACACATGAGCAAACTGAGGCACAGAGAAGGTACCTAACTTGTTCAAGCTTACCAGACTACCAAGTAGCATAAATGGGGTTTAACCAGGGAGCTGGCTGCGAGTTGTGATTTGATCAGCACTGACTACTGCTGCTTTCCACCACTACAGCACTCTCATCAAATCAATCAAATGATCAGATATTTAAGGGGTACTTAACCATCTTTCTGTCAGTTTGTCAGACTTTGGTAGTTTGTGCATTATGGTGATGCTGGAAGCCATACTACCTGTATTTCAAAAGCTGGCAGAGATATTTATGAAGGACAGGTTTCAGTGGAACTTTCAGACTAAGACAGACTAGGAAGAAAGGTCTGGTCATCTACTTCCAAAAATCAGCCAGCAAAAAACCCTATGGATCACAACAGAATATTGTGGGGAATAGTGCTAGAAGATGAGCCCTCCCTAAGTCAGAAGAGAACACGAAACATCCAAAGGCCACAACAATTATCTGGAATGTGTTAAGATGATGAAGATGGTGCAGGCTAGGCAGCATTTCCCTCTGCTGTCCGTAGGGTCATCATGAGTTGAGACTGACTCAGCAGCAACTACTAACAACAGCAGTATGTGTGGCACTATGCCAGGGACTATCTGATAGAAGAGAAATTAAGATTCGGTTCCTAGGGTATATAAAGAGGTCCCAGAGGAGCTTCCATCAGAGAAGAGAGTTTTCATGTCAAGAGGACAAGAGCAGAGGAGCAGAGGCTGGGCCTCCTCACCTCCTAACCACTAGAGAACCCGAAGCAGAGCCTGGACAATCAACCACCAGCTGCTACCAGTCACTGGCAGAAGGTGAGAAGCCTACACCTGAGTTCTTGACTTGGGTTCTCAGGCTGTGGCTACAGGTAATACCAGACACTGAGTACTTGGTTCACACTCTCCCACTGGGCCTCAGTGAGTAGAAGACAGAAGCTAGGGTCCCATCAAGGTCAAAGCAAGCAGAGGGACCTTCTACACTGATTTCTTCCATGTCTCTCTTGGCGTCTTCTCCACACTCAAGGTCCTGCTCTGGCCTGGGCTGGCCTGGGCTGGGCTGGGCAGGTAGAAGCAGGCCATGTGGAGTATATATGTCTGTGTGTACGACAGAAAGGGGACAGCTGATTCCCAACTCTTTTTCCAGTTGTGCCATTCTCTGCAAGGACAGAGCTGCACTCAGGAAGTTAAATACTGGGATTTTAGGAGACCCTCAGGGCCTCTTCTCTTTACTCCTCACCCCACTCAAAAGCAGCAGCACGGATGCCAGAGGAGGGGGTGTGGGCTGTAGGGACAATTTTTTCTCCTGCCCCCTCCACTCCCCTCTGGAGGCAGCTCCCGCCCTAGCTGGCCTGTCATTCCACATTGCTCTGATTAGCTATAATCTTTCTTTTTCAATTTCTCCTCCCCGAGACTGGGGAGCGAGAAAATCTCCCAGAAAATGAATAAATATTTCAATTTTCGGCGCAATCAGTCTGAGGAGCCAGCGCATGATGGAAACGGGGGGAAGGATAATGGTTTTCATTTAGATAAGATACAGAAAATTATTTAGTGAAAAATGAAGATTGATGAAGCCCATTGAAATTCTTTAAAATGCGATTTTTTATTTCCCAACCTAGGCTGAATCTCCCCGTCCCCTCTCCTCTCTGCTCCCCTCAATTCTATGGCCTTCTCTTCCACCCTTTCCCCTTCTTCATTCACCCACTGCTATCCCTCAAACTGCCCCGCCCCCACAATGCCATTCTTTCTGCCCAAGTCTGACCTAGAACTCCTTCTTTCCGTGGATGGACGCTAAGGAGGACTGTCCTGCTAGCCCCCCAACACCATGAGAGTTCCAGTCTCCCCAGATCCCCATTCCCACCCTGGCTGACTCCTTTCCCGGTCCTCAATTAGCTCCCCAGAAACACTTCATAGTGATTTTCTCACCTCTCCTGTCCTCCCCCTGTCTTCTCTGTGCACCCTCCCCCACCTCCACGACTTGTACACCCTTTCCTCAGGTCTTACTCTCACCTCTGATGGGGATGGGTGGGCGGGAGCTCACAGTTCTCTAAGCCCTCCTCCTCTCCTGAGGGAGCAAGGCACAGAACACACACAGCTCTTTCTGGCCTGATTCAGTCTCCATCCACATGTCTCTCCTGTTTGCTAACTGCAGCTTTTGTTTCTTGAAGCACATTAGTATCCATGTTGCTGACATGTGAGGACCGCAGACATAAGCTTGCCCCCAACACATACCAATGCTGACCCAGCTGCCCTGCCCCCCACCACCACCCGGGGGCCTCCTCCTGGTCCCCCTCTCTAGCAGCCTGGTTGAACAAAGTCAGAACTTAAGTCATCTTCCCAACTTTCTGCCAAGTGGCTGGCCTGGCCTGCCAACCCCTGGGCCAGGCCTTCTCCTCTCCCCTAGCTCCATCTCCCACTCTCAGTGCACACTACAGATGGGTGCCCTTTTCATATATTAAATGTGTGTGCGGGGGGTACCCTAGGGAAAAGGTGGATCAAGACCTGTTCCGCCAATTCAGCCACTGAGCTGAGGAGGGGCCACGCAAGGATAAGAGTGGGCCAGGGTAACATGCCACCCACAAACAGGTACACACAAGCCCCAGGAAAGGAACTGAGACCTGGGCAACACCTGAGACTCTTCTATCCAAGCTGACATCCCGCTCTCCAGATTCCCCTGTCCCCAAAAGACCACTTTTTCCATTTTGTAGTCTGCCCATCTCCATAGATATCTGACTATATGAATGTCTGTTCAAGTTTCTTTGTTTGCTAGACAGTTGGTTATCTGTCGGAGGGTTTCTGTGTACAAGCGTGTCTGTGTCCTTGTAAATGTCTGTATGTGTGCATGTACTGTGTACATGAGTTATGATGTGTTTGGGTGCCTGTGTGGGCGAATGTGTGCAATGTGAGCAAAGAATATGAGGGTTTTCCTCAGATGTGTCACTGTCTTTGTGTGTCTGTGTCTGTCTCAGTGTGGGTGATGTTTGCAGGCATGTCTGTCTCAGAAGGTGAGTGGTCTGTCTCAGTGGCTGTGACTGTTTTATGATATTTGTGTCAGTTCCATTCCAGCAAAGGAGAGTAGGGAGAGATCAGGGGGATACCTTCTTCCTTAGGATCAGACTCTGGCGGCAAGGACTCACTCTCCCAGACGCAGGATCTGGGGACTGGACAGTCGGCCCCTCAGCCCCTGCCCTCCCCCACACAGCCCAGCCCCTGATAAGCTAACATCCTCATATCTCCCAACAACCCTCCTCTCCTCCAAGCCTCACCCCTGCCACTGCCAAATAAGCCCCAAACATCAACAGTTTCTTGACACCAAGTGGGGTGTTAACTGCCCCTATTCTGGTACCCCCTCCAAAATTCAAGCCCGGTTAAAGCTGTCTTTGGAACTCCACCTCCCACCCAGAGCCTGCCTGGGCCAGGGTTCCAAATCCCTGCTAGCGGGCCAGAGGCACCCCTCCCTCCCCTGGAGGGGGCAGCCCTGGGCGGACTGAAGCTCAGGCTCCCCCTCTGGCCCCCGCGAAGGGCTGGGCGGGGGTGGTGGGGATTCCCTCCTTAACATCTCAGAGAGCCTGATTCCCCTGCTTTCAGAGCAACCACCCCCACCCCCACCCCAGCTGAAATCTCTCTTCCCAGCCTTCCTCTTAGCCAGGACCAGGGCGTCCGGCCACCCGGCCTCAGAGAGGGGACAGGCAGGGCTTTGGAAAGGACTTTGAGCGTGCGGGTCCCTTTCCGATTCCCAACCCTGGCCCTCGCGGCCCCAATTCTCCTTCTCCCGCGCAGCCAAAGAAAACAACTTGGGCAAATCAAGGGAAAACTCCTTCTCCCCAGCCCCGTGACTCCGTGCCCCCTCCGCCAGGGCTCTGCGCCTGGGACCCGGCCCCCGCCTCATGGCTTCTCGCCCCCCGGGGCTGGCCACCGGCGCCCCGCAAACCCCCACGGGGGGCGCCGTCCCCGGCCCGGAGTGGCAGCGGGCGTCTGAGGGCGGGCGGAGGGGCTTACCTTGGGAGAAAGTATCGGAGAGAGTGAGGATCCAGACAAGGAGGCTCAGCATGCTGTCCGCCCGCTGTGCGCCCGCCGGCGGCTGGGGCCCGGACTTGGAGAGCGAGCGAGAGCAGCGGGCTGGGGAGGAGGGGAGCCCGGAGCCCGGAGCCCGCCCCCCGCCCGCCCCTGCACACACACACACACACACACACACACACACACACACACACACACTCGCGCGCCCGCGCGCACACACACTCACACGCGCACAACTCACTTCCCTTCCCTCTGTTTCTCTCTTTTCCTGAGTCTTCTCGTCCTGCTTCCCTCCCTCCCTCCTTCCCTCTCTCTCTCCTTTATTATCTCTTCTCTCAAGCTTTATCTCTCGGGCTTTCTTTCGATCTCTGTGTCTCTCTCCCTTTCTCCTCCCTTCTCTTCCTTCCCTCTATCCTTCTCTCCCGCCCTCCCTCCCTCCTCCTGACGTCTACTCTCTCTCCGACGGCACCTCCCTCCACAATCCCTCCCCCTGATCCCCCAACGCGCGCACTCTCTCTCTCTCTCTCTCTCTCTCTCTCTCTCTCTCTCTCACACACACACACACACGCTCACACTCCTCACTGGAACAGAGATAGAAGGACAGCAACGAGAAGAAAGAATTGAGGGCAAAGGGTGGCAAGCGCTGGCATTGGGACAGGGATGGCTGGATCCCTGCCTATCCGTCTCCCCTCCCCCATATATATATATGAATATATAGGCATAGATATTCATATATACATATACTCATTCAATCTTGGTCCTGGGCAGGGCTAGGCGGTGGATTGGGGCCGTGTTGGTGGGGGAGGGTGCTGAAGACGGAGCCTCAAGGCTTGAGGATGAGTATAGTGGGAAGATTGTGTGAAGGTATCTGTGCGTTTGGGTGTGTGTCTGGTGCGTGTTCGAAGGGGGCAGGGGGAGATTTGGGAAACATAAAGATCTCTTAAAAAAAAAATCCAACACTGGGAATCTAAACCCTGGTTTTCCCAAATTGGGAATCTCAGTTGACTAATGAATGTGTGGCAGGATGGGGGGTGGGGGGGAGTGGTGAGTGGCGGTGTGGAGTATATTCTTCTCCCCACCGACGCCACCTACAAACCCAGAGCTTTGTCCTGGGCCTGCACTGGGGCCTCACCCATGGCACAGTGGAGCCAGCTAGAGTAGTGATCCATCGCAAGCAGGGAAGAGATGCAGTGGATTTCTTCCTTTGTTCGCCTGGGGCATCTACCCACGCAGAAACCGCTGAAGGCAGCCGGAGGAAAGGGCTGCCACTAGATGATCTCCAAGCACGCAGGAGGTGGAGATCCTCTGGGGTCAACGATGCAAGAAATAGAAAGGGAGGGAAATTCCGGATAGAGTAATGAGGGCGAGGGCGTTCAGGAAGAGTCTCCTGTTTTTGAAGAACAGGGTTAGGCAAATAGCTCCTCCACCAAACCCTCAAACCAGATGCTTGGCTTAGAGGGTCTCTCGGGGTGCCTGAACATTCTGAGGCCCTGGGATGAGGGGAGAAGAAGTGACAGAGGAGTCCCAGGAATTGCACAACTTTACAGTACTGCACTGGTCTGGAGAGCCCTCCACTTCTTTCTTTCCAGATTTTAGGTCTCTTGGGTCTGTAACACTCCCCGCCAAGATTTCTGGATTTCAGCCCCGAAGCTAACTGGGGATGGCTCTCTGCTTCCCTCTGCTGGTGGAAATTGGCCACGATTCTTCTTCACGGATCCTGACACCAGGCTCAAAGGCCGAGACTTATCCATCCACACACAACTAAAAGACACACTAACCTTAGCAGAAAACAATCAAGCTCACATTCAGAAATACAAATATCCACATACCTTGAGTATCCTACATATGTTCACAAACACATATACACAAGCCAAGTAAAGAGCCATCCAAGTGCCGTCGACAAAGAGCCATACGCAGCTAAGAAAGAAACACAATCCACTGAAGTACAGAGACACTCACCAGCATGCAGATCCATAAAGGCCTTTCGTTTATTCATACATAAAATACGCATTCCATATACTTTCATTCAATGCCTACTGTCTTCCAGTCACAGCTCCAGGCCCTGGGGTACAACAATGAAAAAAACAAAAAGCAATAGGGCCACCCTCAAGGTATCATGTATTCTATTCCGGAGGATAGAGAAAGGCAGTAGACAAGTATACAAACACATCACATTGTACAACAACAACAAAATAAACTGAAAAATCATGTCAGGTTGTGTTAAATACTGTGGATATTACCAAGACAAACAAAGCAGGATAAGAGAAATAGGAAGTGGTGGGGAAATATGGAATGGATATTCTTATAGCTAGTCAGAGAAAGCTGTTTAGCTAAAGTGATGTCTGAGTAGACACTTCAGAGAAGTGAGAGATTCAGCTATGGGGGCATCTGAAGGAGAATGAACCATGTACAGTACACGCAAAGGCCCTGAGGTAGGAGTGCGCTTGGAATATCAAGCCAGGCTTTGCTCCTTTTCACTCTGCATGAAGGTGTATGGAAAGGAGAGTTAGGGTGATGGGATTTAAGAAAGTGTTAAGGAGAAGAAGTCTAGATGCAAGAGAAGACAAAATGCATAGCTTAGCAATTATTGCCTGGTGTCCTACTTCTGATATCCAGGTTTAGCAGCGGTTTTCAGTGTGATGAGAGAGATTCGGTTGTCCATAATTTCTTTTCGCCCTCCTTTATTTTACTGTGGTAGACTATACATAACAGAATATTTATCATTTTAAGTGTACAGTTCAGTGACATTAATTATATTCATCATGCTGTGCTGTCATGACCATTACTCATCTCTAAAATTTTATATCACCCAAAATAAACACTTAGTAGTCCTTCAGAAATAAATTTAATTTCTTCCTTCTCCAAGCCTCTGATAACCACATGTCACTGTACATTTACCTATGAGCATTTATCTCTTCTAGCTATTTCATTTAAGTAGGAATATACAATGTTTTTCCTTTTGTGTCTGACTTACTTCATTCACTATGTTTTCAAGATGCATTATCTTGCAGCATATATCAGGATTCCATTTTCTTCAGGGCCAAGTAATATTCCATTGTACATATATGCCACTCTGACAGACATTGATATTTTGTCTTTAGAGACTGCTTTCTTCTGCATGCCCACATGGTGTTGTCTGGGAAGAGCACCAGAAACCAGTCACCTATTCTACCCCTAAACCTTGGTGAAGAAGGAGCCAGGTTTCTCCAGCTCACTCTCTTATCCACCAAAGCAGGGACCATCTCTAAGACATTCTCTCTAGTCCTTTAATTTCCATTGCCCCTCTCCTTTTAATATCGAATTTTCACCAGCTCAGTTCATACCAAACTCACCTCTCCAGAATCCCCTCCACATAATCCCACTCACTCACTCCATCCCTGAGTTTAAGATCCTCCCGCCCAGTTAGTGCTCTTCAAATATCTACTATACATTAGAACCTCCTGAGAGACTTTAAAAAAAACACTAGTGCCTCAGCTTCACCCCCAAGGATTAATTACTTGTCTTGGGGTGAAGCTCAAACATCAGTATTTTTCAGCATCTCCCCAGGTGATTCTCATGGCCACCTAAGCTGGCCCCAATGAGCCAAGCAAACTGCTTTTCCTTGGCCTTCCTCTTTGCCTTGACCTCTTCTCCCCACCAGTGATTCTCTGCTTGCTGCCAACTCTGCATCACCCTCTCCTCCTTATGGAAGAACCCCCGTTAAGTGCTCCTCAACCCTATTCCATCCCTCATCTCTCCAGTACTAACATTCATAATTCTAATTTAATTAATTGCATTTGAATCACATGATCTTATTCCACCTGAGGGTGCACTATCCCAGTATCAGATGGATGATCCCCAGGACAAAAGCTTTCACATTAGACACACTTTCCCAAGAACAGACATACGCCTCCCTTATAAAACTGGGGAAACACTGGTGGCATAGTGGTTAAGTGCTACAGCTGCTAACCAAAAGGCTGGCTGTTCCACCAGGTACTTCTTGAAAACTCTACAGAGCAGTTCTACTCTGTCCTACTCTGTCCTATAGGGTCACTATGAATCAGACTCTACTCAGTGGCAATGGGTTCCAGTTCTAGGTTTTCTCGAACTTGGGGATTCCCTGAGTGGCATAAACAGTTAACTCATTTAACTGCTAGCTGAAGGGTTGGAGGAGCGAGGCCACCAGGAGATGACTCAGAAAAAATGTTCTCATGGCTACTTCCTGAAAATCAGCCATTGAATACCCTGTTAAGCACTGGTCATACTCTGATACCTGGTTATCTAACTTGGAGCTGTCTGGGGGCAATGGCTATGCAAGTTGCCTCAGTGTGGAGCTCCCCAAGGGCAAGGAAAAAGCTGGGTACCCCTCTTCCATCAAAGAGGTAGCATAGCGATTGAAAGCCCAGCGCACAGACAGCGGAAGCAGGCCAAAGAGGGAATTCCGCTCTAGGCTTGCCCCGTATTTGCTACGTGACCATGGGCAGGTTAGTTACTTAACTTTGCTATTTCTTGGTTTCTTCATCTGAAAACAGGGCTAATAACAGTACTTATTGATAGGGTGGTGGTGAGGACTAAACAAGCTAATTTCTACACAGCGCTTAAAACAGTCCTAAGCACTCAGTAACCCAAACCTAAACCCACTGCCATCAAGCTGATTCTGACTCACAGCAATCCTATAGGACAGAGTAGAAATGCCCCATAGAGTTTCCAAGGAGCAGCTGGTGGATTTGGACTGCCAGCCTTTGGGCTAGCAGCTTTATCACCTAACCACTAGGCAATGTTTACAGGTACTCAGTAAATATTACCAGGACCAGTTGCCAGTGAGTCCGCTCAGACTCCAGGTAACCCTGTGTGTACCAGAGTAGAACTGTGCTCTATGGTGTTTTCATGGCTGACTTTTCTGGAAAAATATTGCCAAGCCTTTCTTCCAAGATGCCTCTGGATGTACTCAAGCCACCAACCTTCCGGTTAGCAGACAAAGTCATTAACCATTTGGCCACCCAGGGACTCCCAGGGGCCTTTGGAACCTTCCTCCTGCTGGGTTTGTCCCCAGTCCTATGCTCTGGGCCTTGCCCAGACTGATACATGTGTGCAGGGGGCAGTGGTAATAATCCCTAAGGGCGTTACTTCACAGAAAAAAAAGAAAAAAAGCAGCCAAAGGTTATATATGGAGTTAAGAGAAATATTAACAATTTTTTGAACACAAAAGCAAAAAGATCAAGAGGTCAGGGAGCGAGCAGGCAGGCAATTTATGACCACCTGCAGGAGACACTCCCTGAGAGACAGAAATGAATTCTTTGTCTCAATGAGGGCTAAGAACGGCAGAACAATTCTATAAATTGTCCTCTTTTACCCTAGAGGGAGAAAAGGATTGTGTCCGTCCTGCTTACCAGAGACACAGATGAGAAAGGCCAAGCTCCTGATTTCCAGTCTGGGGAATAATCCTGACCGCAAAGGAGACCCTGAGTCTCCAGGGTGAGACACAGCCAGATGTGGCCTGCCCCCTGCTGCAGCTCCTGTAGCTCAGAGCAGTGAGAGATGCACCCCTTCTCCACCAGCCCCCCCAGCAAAGGAGGTGCTGCCTCAGTCCTTTACTACTTTAATGTCTCGCAGCCCAGGTGGCTGCTTGCATCCTTTCAGGTATTAGGTATTGAGCTTCCTGCTATCACAGTCCTTTTGTTCTCCTTTTCCTTCAGATGCATTTGAGGTACACAGAATACTGGCAGAAGCAGGGAACAGCATTAATGGCAATGGAGAGGGACTCCAGTCTCTGCCGGGGTGGAGGAGGGGGAGGGCAGGTAGAGGCAGGAGGAAAAAGCATCAATCTGTGGACGGACACCCCTCCTTGGTGGACTGAGGGTCCTGAGTCTGGGGCAAACAGGCCTGATCCCTCTGTAAGTGCACTTGGTTCTAAAACCGTGCAGGGAGAGGAGTTCTGGTCCCAGAATCTGGTGCATTGTGCTGTGATGCTGTAAGAGGAAGACAAAGAAACCAGGCTTGCTAGGCAGCAGTGGGATCAATGAGTGGCCATCCTTAATCTGCAATAGAGGGGGAAGGTGGGCCAAGAAAGTCGGGGGCCTTAGAGGGAGATTGGGTGTCAGAGACTATTTCTGGGAGTGGTGCTGTATTACAGTAAACCAAATAAAGTTTAGACACCAGGAAGAACTGGCCACTGAGAAAGCATGTCCACAAGATTTAGAAAGAGGTGGTCTGCAGGGGTTGAATCTGCTCATAGGCAGGCACCGGGAAATGATGACCTTGGCAAAGACAGGCCCCCATGGTGTGTTTCCCCTGAACTTGCACTGTCTGTGAACAACGGTGATCCATTCTGTGCTATCCATTCTCAACCTTTCTCTTTTCAGTGTTTCATATTCCAGCTTTAACATGGGGAGACAATTTGTGCTAAATGGACCAGTTATCTCTTATTAGGTTTAATGAGGATTTCATTGCCTGAGCTCAAAGGGATTGGAACATTCTGGCTACAAATGAGCAGCCCAGTTTAGAAGACCTGCTCAGAGAAAGAGAGAAGGTTAGGGTTCAAGGGCCTTGGGGCAAGGGCACTGAGGTTACCAGTAGGGAGATGGGTGTGAGGGGGAGGGTCGATTGGGGAGTAGACCTAATTAGGAAAAAATTAGAGAAAGTAATGTGAGTTAAAGACTCAAATATCAAGCTTCAGAACTGGATGAGGCCTCACACAACAGGAAGTTGATTCTCCCTCAAGTTGAGACAATTTGTCAAAAGTTGGAAAGTAACTTGTAGTAGAGCTGGGACCAGCCCCCAGACTCCCACCTCCCAGGCCAGGATTTGCCCTCATGTCTGATGAACTCTTACTTTCCCATCTCTGCATCCCCACAAACAGACTGACAGACAGACCAACAAACAAAGACAAGGAATAAAAACAATCCAATCATTTGCCTTGGGATTGATTCCAACTCACGGCAACCCCATATATGTCAAGGTAGAACTGTGCTACATAGGATTTGCAATGGTTGATTTTTTCAGGGAGAGATCTACAGGCCTTCATTCTAAATACTTTTATCACCAAAGGTGGCCCCTATGCTCAAACAACTCTGAACATTACGTAGCTCTACTTTCCTGTACACCAAAAAAATCCAAACCCACTACCATTGAGTCAATTCCAACTCATAGTGACCCTATAGACAGAATAGAACTGCCTCACAGAGTTTCCAAGGAGTGAGTGGTGGGTTCAAACTGCTGGCCTTCTGGTTAGCAGCTGTAGCACTTAACCACTAGCCACCAGGGTTTTCTGGTCCCCTAAAGATGTGTAAAAATCAGGGAGAGAAGCAAGTAAGCAGGAGGGACCTACTAAGAAGCAAGGGGTCTCTCATTTTCTGCCTTTGGACCTCAGTTTTAATTTCCTTGAATTCTATTCCCGAAGTCACAGTCTTTTGCCCATTAACGTTCCCCAGTGCTTCCCCCAAGGACTTAAACCACTCATTTAGTTATGGATTGCAAGGGATGATTTACATTTGCATCTGAGCTAGAGATGACCAGGTTTGCAGTCAGGATTCTGGACTGAAGTTGGGTTAAGGTAACTGAACATCATAGCAAGCTTAGGGAGGAGGTTAGAATAAGCTTCATATGAATGGAAATACAAGGGTTAGGCTTACATAATCCTGATTATAAGACACACACACACACACACACACACACACACACACAACCAAACCCACTGCTGTCGCCTCGAATCTGACTTACAGCAACCCTACAGATCAGAGTAGAACTGCTCTATAGTGTTTCCAAGGAGCGCTTGGTGGATTCAAACAGCTGACCTTTTAGTCAGCAAATGTAGAACTTAAGCACTATGCAACCAGGATTTCCATTATAAGAGGGACCATTAATTAAAAACACAACAGTTAGCAAAATCACTCCAACCCCTTGTAACTCCAAAAGCAGGCTTACTAAGGGTTTGGGTTAAGATTAATTAATTGGTTCATTAATCATTTATCCATCTATCCCACAAAATGTATATTCAAAGCTCATTCTGTGCCAAGGAATAGACTAAGCACCTGGGATACAAAGATGAATAAAACACATCCCTAGTTCTCCAGGAACTCAGTCTAGCGGGAAAGGCTGCCAGATAATTACAAAAGAGTTGGGAAATACAGACAGAGCAAAACGCCCATGTCTTTTAAGAGTGTAGAGCGGGGGTTCCTTAATTCAGCTTGGAAGCACCAAAGAACCTTGTCTAGAATTGAGTATTGAGAATGAGGATGCTCAGCCAAAGCTTGAAGTGTGGTTTTAGGTAAGACAGTTGGTTTCTCTGAGCCTCAGTTTCCTGCCAACTGTGATGCACGGTATTATGAGACTCTGCCTCCAATATGAAGTCAGGGACAATTTCCTGGATACTGATGGTGAATCCCATACATAGGAGTGTCCTGTAAATGCTCCCTGTTTGGGAACTACTTGAAACTCCAGAGCCCACTTTTAGCTAGAATTGCTCCTAAGGCCAGGGGTCGAGGACCCATTTTGTTACTGTTACTCCCTGCACGTGTCATGGGTGTCCTTACTTCACATGACAGCCATGCTCCAGGCCAGTGGCCCTCCTCCCTGCTTCCACTGGCTTTCCAGCTTCTGTGCCAGGGAACAAGCCTAATAGTGCCTGCCATACAGGGTCTGGATGCTGGCTCCAGTGGCATTTCCTAAATAGACAGATGGAGAATGTTGGCTTAATATCCCTCCAGTGCCTCTATCCTAGCCTCCAAAACACAGCCAGCAATAAGGCTGCGACATCCAGACCCCCTCTTACAGGCACTGGCAACTTACCTTCCTATACCACCCGTCTTTAGCACTGGGTCTCAAATCCTACCCCAGCTCCATCCCTGGGTCTGCCCATGTGGAGCCCTAGGGTAGTCTTTAGGAACAGATCCAGGGGAAAGCAAATCCAGAAAAAAAGTTATCCCCTCTGAAAAGAAATAAATAAAAATTCCAGGGACGTCTACAGTAGCCCACTTCCAAGAGTGGCACCACCCACCATCCTATTGATCAAACCAGCAACACGTGGGAGCCTGTACTTGACTGCTCACTTTCCGTCTGCATGCACATTCCATCAGTCTTCTATGCCTGCTCAGAGTTATTTCCAAGGTCATGGTCCACTTCCTTTCTCTGCCACTGTCACTACCCTGGTCAGTGCTATCATCCTCTCCTGTCTTGGTCACAGTGATGGCCTCTCCACGTCTGCTCATTCCTTTCCTCATCCCCCATTCTCTGCAACCCAGCAAGTTTTCTCAAGCTCACATCTGGCCACATCACTCCCCTGCTGAAAATTTGCTAATGGCTCCCATTGCCTTGGGGTCAGTCACAGAACTTTCCCTTGGCCAGCAGAACTTGCCCTGGACAAATCGCCTTGCCTCCCAGACTCACTGCTTCCTCTTTTCCCTTCTATGTCAGTGCTACCAGTCTTCTCTGAGTTCTGAGAAATGACTACTTTTCTCTCTTCGTTGGGCTTCGACACATGTCGTTCCCTTGCGGAAAATATTCTTTTTCCACCCCAGGCTCAGCCCCAGCCCCACCTCTAGGCTAAGTCCTACTCACGCCTCAGACCTTACACTGAACGCTTCCCTGAAGCCTTCTCCAATTCCTCCAAGCAGGTTACATCACCTGTTATTGCCCTCAAACACCCCGTTTCCATCAGCAGCATTAATCACGCTTGTAACGAGCTTTTGAGACCCTGTTTTCTCCGCTGGGTCACAAGTCCTGTACAGACAGAGACTGTGCCAGTGTCATTCACTGCTGTAACCATGGTGCCTGGCACTTGATAGGCTCTTAGGACTGAGAAAAGGGGGGAGATGTTCCCAATTCTGAGTTCTAAAAAGAATTTCTTTGAATAAGGAGGGGCTAGGCTCCATTTTAGGGTGCAAGGGTTAAGAGCTCAGCTACTCACCAAAAGGTCAACGGTTTGTAACCACCAGTCGCTCCTTGGAAACACTAGGTGCCAGTGCACTCGGTGCTGTGGGTTGCTGTGAGTCAGAATTGACTCAACTGCAATGGGTGTGGTTTCTCGCCTTTTGTTTGTTTGTTTGTTTAAGCTCTGTTTTACAGAGTGCACAGCCAGAGGGGTAGCAATCAGGTTTTAGGAGGGACTTTTCCACTAAGGAGGCATTTGAGAAATCCCAGGAAATCATGCTCTACAGAGAACTGGAAGAACAACAGAGCCAGCACGGGAGTTTATTTTTCCTTTTTCTGGGTGAGCGTGTGGAGAGAGACACATATTACCTCAAATGTGGAAGAAAAAAAAAATCCCAGGGAACAGTGAGCAAAGCTATAAATACAGTCAAGCGTCCGGTGACATCACCTGAGCACAGTGCGGGGATTTATGGCCAAGTCACATGGCCCTAAAGTGTATTTATAACGGTGTAATTCACTAGTACTTCTCCCTGCCTGCCTGCCTTCCCTTGTCCCCCTGTTCACTCGTGGCCATGTTCCTTGTTCTTCTGGGGAAATGTTATGGCTGAATGGCCCCCTGCCCTGGATGCTCTGAAGAGTGGAACTGTCACCCTAAAACTGTGCATTCAGAAAACGACAGAGGTTTCCCGTTTCCTAGTAAATCATGAACACTGAAGGCAGGCAGTGAATCAATACGTGCCAGCCTGCCTCTTCTAAGACCCTAACTCACCTTCCACTTCATGGCCAGCTTTACTGCCTCCAGCTTTAGTCCCATACTGTGCATGTACCCTAATCTCTAACCCACTAGCGTTTGCCCAGCTGCTGTTAGTTGCTGTCGAATTGTGTCCAATTCACGACAACAGAACAAAATATTTCCTGGTCCTGTGCCATCTTCCTGATTGTTGGTGTGTTGGAGTCTCTTACGGACTGGATTATGTCCCCCAAAAGACGTGTGTAGCAATTTGGCTGGGCCATGATTCTTAGTATTGTGTGATTGTCCACCATTTTGTTATTTGGTGAGACTGTCCTGTGTGCTGTAAATTCTATCACTAGGATTTAATAAGATGGATTAGCAACAGTTATACTGATGAGCTCTACAGGATTGGGTAGTGGCTTAAGCCAATCTCTTCTGAGATATGAAAGAGAGAGGAGAGCAGACACAGGGGACTTCATACCGCCGAGAAAGTAGTGCTAGGAGAACACTGTGTCCTTTGGGTCTGACTAAGGGAAGACTGATGCGTCCTAAGGACCTTCCTCCAGAGCCAAGAAAGAACGAAAGCCTATACGTGGAGCTAGTGCCCTGGATTCAGACTTCTGTCCAGCCTAGTGAACTGTGAAAGAATAAACTCTTTGTTAAAGCCATCTAATAGAGTTATTTCTGTTGATAGTAGCAGTAGACGACTAAGAGAGAGTCCGTTGCCCAGATAGTCCTCAAGTTTTTACCCTTTTGCTCACGCTTTTCTCTCCATGTGGTATCCTTATCTACTACACATCTCTGGATCAAAATTTCTCCTTCAAGCCCCAACTCAGATGCAACACTTTCCTTAAGATGCCCATCCAGATGACTTGTCTTTAGTTCCCTTTTCCACGTCACTGACACTCCCTTCTCTATTCCTTTGCTTCAGAATAACACTAGGGTCCAGTTGTCTACTATTACAGTCCTGTGTATACATGTCTTAGAGTCCCTGGGTGCTGTCAAGTGGCAGATACTTTTGGTTGCTACCCAACGTGTTGGTGGTTTAAGTTCACCCAGCAGTGCCTCGGAAGAAAGACCAGGCAACCTACTTCTGAAAATTCAGCCACTGAAAACCCTGTGGAGCATGTTGCTACTCTGACACACATGAGATCTTCATGAGTAGGAGTTAGCTTGGTGGCAGCTGGCTTCTGGTCCCTGTCTTGTCTTCTCGAACAGCGAATCCTTTCTCATACATCTTTGTTCCTTCCTTGGGGGTCTGCTTAGGACGCAGCACATGGAAGAATGTTCTTTGCATTGAATACCTGCTCTGTTTGTCTCTTCCGTGAACCTAGTGTCTGTTGAACCTCTACAGCTGCAGCACCATACTGGACATTTTACACGTATTACTGTCAGTCTTCATGACTGCAAGGTAGGTGCCTCCATTTTCATTTCTGTGTAGGGAAACTGAGGCAAAAAGAGGTTAAACAGCTTGTCCAAAGTCCCACAGCATGCAGATTTGAACACAGAAGTCTCACCCAGTGTGTCACACTCTACTGAGTATTTTATATTCTTGGAGACCTTGGGCTGTGTGTGTTTATAATGCCCCAGGGTTTGCATTCTTTGCTCAAAGACGCCGCACACAACAGTCTGCCTCTTCACAGCTAGTTCCAGCATGATTTGTTCAGGCACAGGGGTTATCAAAGTGGCATTTTCTTGAGAAGTTTGTCAGAGAACTGCTGCTTGAAAGGAGAAGCCCCAGTCACTGTCTGTGTTCTGGGAGTCTCCCCGTGTCCTGCCTCATTTAAATTGACATGGTAAAAAAATAGCTCAGAGCCATCAAGAGGAGAGAGACTTTGAGACAAATAGTCACCAGCAAGTACCTACTCCTCACAACACTGGCTCTCCTCTTGACTCTCCATTGCCTCTGCTTCTAGTTTCCTGTGGGAGGTTTTACTACCACCTCTGTTTGGAGTCCAAAGGGGAAAAGAAGCAAAGGCGAACTGAGATTCTCCCTCACACAACAAAACCATCACATGCTTCCTTCAGGGAAAGTTTGAACCAGAAATACCCAAGATGGGGTGGCAGTTGGTGCGGCTCAGGGAGACCAGGACCTGGGTCATGGTCTCCTTCCATAAGCTGAAGCTGGGAGTGGGGGCAGGTGGTAAAGGGGAAAGCCATTCAAAGTAAGTTAGAAAAACAACGTGTCTTTTGAGCTCTTCCTGAATTAAGTCACCGGCATACGACTTAAAACACTCAATAAAATCCAAAATATTTACCAAGCAAATGATTTTTCCTTGATAACTTGCTATTAATACTATTCATAGCTCTTATCTCTTCTATCACTGCCCAGAAGTGAAAAGTGACGAAAGATGATTACCGGAAATGATACGGGTTCTTCCCAACTCAGCCTCCCCGCGTAGTCTACTTGTAACCTAAAATCTGGCTGTAGAACCAGCAGCATCCATTCCTCTAGCAAGTTTGCCTTTTGTGATAAGGCATCTCCTTCTTGTATCTGTATTCCACAACCTGAGAGTTCTACTGTTGCTCTAAACCTCCTGAGTTCCTACTAAAGTGCAAATGACTCCATACTGGGGACACACACACAGCCCTACCTCTGAAGTATATTCGGAAAGAGGACTAGAGCCTAGGGTTGGAGCAATGCCTTCTCCAAAAGGTATAAATTCCCAAACAGTGTAATTACAGTTATGTTGATACTTGATGAGGAGGGACTTTGCCCATAAAGACTGACCAGGAAGTTAACAAAGATTACTTACTCAAGGCCCTTTTAAAGCCCTGTGAGGTAGCCTGCCAACCTTTTCATATGGTTATGTGTAAAAGATGTTAGAGTGAGTTACTTTAACCATGACTTTCCATCTATGGTGCAATGGATAGTTTTTATGCGGCCTTTCTCACCATGGCTGCATAACTTCCACCAAATGATTGGGTGGGGCTTTGCAAATGAGGAGCTTGTAACCCACCAAGGGGTTTAGACAATTTGCTAATAATGAAAACAAGGAGCTATGTACCTTAATGGGGGTGGATCCATGCAAATATAGAGAAGCCTAAAAAGGGGATTAGTTAGTTTTGCCATCACTCTAGGCTTCAAACAAGCCATCCCAGAGGTGGGAAGGAGAACCCTCATCACCATGAAGAAGAAGAGATGGGAGTGGAGCACATGCTTTAGACTGGGAATTACTACACTTTGAACCTCCTAGGTCCAGGAGACAGACAGAGAGAGAGAGAGAGAGAGCAGTAACACTAGATATGATGACAAGAAGCATTAACGGAGCAACAGTGGCAGCAGAGTTAACCCAACCAGGAAACTGGCAGGAGATACTGAAGTGGGCTCCCAGACCCACAGAAAGCTGAGCACTTTCAGACAGGAGGCTTGCTGGTGGAGTGGGGTGCCTCCAGGCACTTGGTGGAGCTAGGCTGGCCAAACTATGGAGTGGAGCAAGAGAATTGAGCCTCTTTGGCCAAGGCTTACTAGCATAGTAAGTTGCTTCTGAAAACGGATCAGTGGAGCTCAAAAGCTCTAGAACACTTGCCTGAGCAAGGCAGAGGCCAGGCTGAGAGGCCAAGTGGCCAAAGTTCGGAAGACCGAGAGAGGCCTGCCTGCAGGCATGTCTGAGAAGATGCCGTCCTGATCAAAGAACTGTATCCTGAGTGGTTTCTGATCCTAAATTGCAATCCATTACTTTCCTAAGAGGCCCCATGATTGTGAATATTGTCTGTGAGTTCTATGTGGTCACAGCAACAAATTACTGAACGCATCAGAAAAGTAGGGAGCGTCATGCAAGGAAGAGTTGGCATCAGGATTGTCAAAAAAGTTGGACGGAAGAAGTATGTCTGACCTCCATCTCATAGGAATCAGCCTTAGGATGTTGATCTTGATTCTTCTTTCCTCTTATGAAGTTAGTTGAAGTCAGCTACCGCTGTAATACAATTTTTATACCATCCATCCCACTTGCCCTCATGTCAGGTAGTAGAGGATCTGGCTAAGGAGAGACTGAGTTGAGAACATATTTAGTTTAGATTAAAGGGATATGTTATGTGTTTCACAATTGTTTGCATGCATAGTAGCTGCTTCCTAGGAATGCTTCCACAAATATTCCTACAGCTGTTTCATGCAGCATTTTGGCAAGACCAGAGGGTGTGATGATAAGGGTGTGTCCTCTAGTGCCTGGACCAGGGTTTGGTGAGTCTGAAGGAGAGACAGCATTTGAAATGTATGGAGCAAGAAGCCAGTCAGCAGAAAGTTCTAGTCAGTGGACCCATAATATTCCAAGGGGTAGATTTGAGTCTCAGTCATCTTTCATCAAAATAGAAATTCTCTGCTGTCAGGAAAATGCTCAGTAATATAATGTATGCAATTATAAACACACTATGTAATAATTTTTGCCATGTATTTTTATAGGAAATTATTAGAAAATATTTTGATGTTGTGAATTGTACTACAAAGCTCTGATTACCCCCAAAGTAATATTTTATGGACAGAAAGTAACAGGTTTCAAATAGACTTTTGGATTGCTTAATAATCTAATTAATGGAGAGGAGTGACCCGTATAAATCCTATTTATTTCTTTGTGATTTGATGAAAATAACATAAAACTTGTAACAGGCCGTTACAACTAGAATAAACTGGTAAATGAGTGTTGTCTTTTACAGGTATTTAAGGTTACTTACTACATAAGAAGGAAACTGTGGTGGTGTAGTGGCCAAGTGCTGTAACTGCTAACCAAAAGCCTGGTAGTTCAAATCCACCAGGTGCTCCTTGGAAACTCTATAGGGCAATTCTAGTATTGAATATGGAGTCAATATGAGTTGGAATCAACTGGACAGCAACAGGTTTGGTTTGGTTCCTACATAAGAAAACTTGAAATGTTTTAAGTCTTACAGCTCAAGTATGAAAAAAACTTGTGTAGCTGGTACTACTAATAAAAATTTTAAAGTTGAAGGAAAATTTTCTGAATCATCAAGAATGAAAAAACAAATTTTGGTCAATTATGCTAGAAGACAATTGAAAGAGGAAAACTGAATTATCATACTGATTTTGCTATAAAAATTACAAACTCATTATGAAGAATCAGTTAAAGCATGTGCTGTGAAAAAGCAGAAAAAATATCACGTAGGCAATGTTATTTTTCTGGATTTTTTAAGAAAAGTTTATTGATTTGCTAGCTTTTTAAATTTTGCAACTTGTTAAAATTTCTTTTCTCATTTTTAAGGAAATTTTTGCTTCTGAACCTGACTTTGCATTTATAACTTTGGTTTTTTCCTTGAACGAGCCCTTACCCTAAACTGTATAAGCTTCAAACCTCATGAAACAGGACTCACCTCTGCTTATAATATTGGCATTTTATTAAGATAACAGACACCCTGGTGGTGTAGTGGTTAAGCTCCATGTCTGCTAACCTAAAGGTCAGCAGTTCAAATTCGCCACGTACTCCTTGGAAACTCTACGGGGCAGTTCTACTCTGATCTATAGAGTTGCTATGGCTATGAGTCGGAATTGCCTGACAGTGGTGGTTATTAATACTGAATTATAATGATAATGGCAGAACTTCTCAGAGTTTACTATGTGAACTGCTTTATGTGAATTATCTCATTTACCCCTGTGAACACCTACCTGTGAAGCAGGTATCATTATTTCTTCCATTTTACAGATGAGGGCATTAAAGCCCCAAAGGTGTTTGGTAACCTAAGCAAGCTATCACGCGGGCGGCACAGCAGTCTGGATACAACACAGATGCTTGTTTCCTCTCTCTGTTGCTCCTGATACATTCGCTCTTTCTCCCACCTTCTCCACCCCTACCCTCTGGGGAAAACCCAGAGCTAAACTCGGACCGTTTAGTCTAACCCTATAGGACAGAGTCTAACTGCCTCCACAGAGTTTCCAAGGAGCTCCTGGTGGATTTGACCGCTGGCCTTTCAGTTAGCGCCTTAGCACTTAACCACTATACCACTAGGGTTCCTTCTCCCTCCCTCCAGCCTGAAGAGCAAACTCCTTAGGGCTAGCTCATCTTGTGAAGGAGCACTAAGAGCTCAGAGGGGTTGAGTGACTTGCTCTAAGACACACAGCTGGCAAACGACGGACGCAGGATTAGACGTCCAGGCAGCAGAGTTTTTCCTCCCACGCAGCAAACGCTGGCTTGGACCCAGACCCCTTTGCAGCTGCCCCCTGGGGTGCGGCCCCCGGGCGGAGACGACGCTCGGCAGGTGTAAACCAACGGCAGCCTGGAGAGGGGCGAAGGAAGGGCGCCGAAGAGCAGGCTGTAGCCTCAGGGAGGAGATGCCTTCAGAACCTCAGCGTCGCCAGGGGCAGCAGCACTGAGTCAGCCGCCCCCCATTTCATTAACTGGAAAATAAACTGGAGCCACAAAGGGCTGGGGGTAAGGGGAGGGCCGGGCCCAGCTGCCGCGGGGCGGGGGCGGCGGGAGGAGGTGGCCAGCTGCGGCCTGAGTGAATCCCGGCTGCCCAACCCCGTGACTCCAGGGCCCCTCTGCCCCCGTGGCAACCCGGAGCTCGGAGAGCTGACTGCCCGGGGCGAGGAGGCAATTTTCCCCTCAGAATCTCCCCACCGAGCTCAGTGGTTACAATAGGCCGTCAGATGGTGGGGAGGGGCGGGGACAGCTCCTGACAGTCCCCCTCTCAGAGCCAAGCCTTCTGCTCCTTGTGCAGAACAGAGAAACATTGAGAGAGTGGCCCTGGGGAAGGGCTGGCCCGAGTAAAATGGGATTTTAAAAGAGAAATGAGAAACTTGCTGCCTTCTGCCCCACTACAGTCTCCCATCCCCTCAACAGTTCCCCACTTCAGCGCACTCTATCAGTCCGTTCATCCCAGGCTTCCCCAGAACTCGGACCCCCCCCCCACTACCACCCCCACCTTGCCTCTGCCCCTTTTCTCCATGCTCACCCTTGTCTAGAGAAGCCGTCCTACCTGGCCTCCCATCTCCTTCCAGTTCCAAACCAGCTGGCCACCACATCCTGCAGATAACAAGACTACTCTAGGCTGGAAGCTGTGTTGCCCACACACCACTCCGCAAACACTGTAACACCTCCCTCACCCTGAGGATGGCTCCGAAGGACCTGAACACAAAGGCCCAAACTGCATGACACAGATAATCTAACACACAGGCTGCTATACTCTCTAGGCTGCAGGAGCAAAGAGGGCTTCTGGCTTCTTTTTCTGTGAATTGAGGGACTGCTTTCTGTAGACTTGTACCCACCTGTTCAGTTCCCTTGGTCCTTTAAGAAGACCCCACTCCTTAATTATTTCAGTACCTTTAAATAATTTATTTTGAATAGATTCAAAGGTTCAAAATTGTAAGTGTTAGTAAAAGAACTGCATTGATGAGTCTTGATCCCTTTATGCTCATCTACCCTGGTCGTCCCCTACCCTTGTCCTTTGTAGGAAACTGGTTTAATTAGCTTCTTCTCTACCCTCCCCGTGTTTCTTTATGCAAATGCAACAAATATTAAATGAAACCCATTGCCATCCAGTCAATTCCGGCTCACAGCAACTCAAGACAGAGAACTAAGTAATGTAATTTTCAGTGTTACCTTTACAGAAGCCGACTGTCACATCTTTCTCTCTATGAGTGGCTGGTGAATTTGAACTGCTAAACTTTCTGTTAGCCCTTAACCACTATGCCACCAGGATCCTTTATGCAAGTACAAGCACATAAAATTCATGCTATTATATATCTCCTTTACTATACAACTGATCGTATACTTACTGTTTGATCCCTTGTTTTTTCACTTTACAATGTATCCAGGTGATTTTCCCGTTGCTGGAAAATCTGGTGGTGTAGTGGTTAAGGGCTATGTCTGCTAACTAAAAAGTTGGCCATTCAAATCTGCCAGGTGCTCCTTGGAAACTCTATGGAGCAGTTTTACTCCTTCCTATAGAGTTGTTATGAGTTGGAATTGACTCAGCAGCAGTGTGTTTGGTCTTGGTTCCCCCCCCCCCATTGCTATAAAGTTACTTCTTTCTTTCTTTAAACAGCTTCATCATTATGTAGCTATAACGTGATTTATTTAACCAACTCTCTTACAAAAAGATGCTTGGGTTGTTCACAAATACCAGTGCCATGTAAGTTTCTTCTCCAAACCCTTTATCCTCACAACAAGCCAGGCATCAGACCCCATTCCCGCCTTCCCTGAACTAAATGTCTCAGAATACTACTGCCTGGTTGACTTACATTCTACCCCGCTTTAGGAGATCAAATCCAGCCCTCTCAGCCTGCCATTCACAGCCACCATGCTGCAAGTCTTCCAGGCCCCTCTGCAGCATAGACTTCGGACAGGATCGTCTGCTTATGGTCTCCACACCTCATCACCATATTCCAGCTTCCATCTTTCCGCTGGCCACACTGCCTGAAATGTCTTTTCATTTTTTTCCAGGAATTCCATGCTCTTCCATTGCTTAATGCCTTCATTTAGCAATTTTTGGGGGTGGGGTGGGGGAATGCCCATGCACCCTGGGGATACAAAGAGAGAAGGCACCGTCCACGTCTCCAAGAAGCTTAAAGACCAGTGAGAAGAACAGATGAATAGGCAAGTACAAAAAGAACACAAAACCAGTAGCTCTCAAATAAATTCCAACTCATGTTGACTCTGTGTGTATCGGAGTATACGTGTGCTCTACAGGATTTTCAATGACTAATTTTTAGGAGGTAGATCACCAAGTCTTTCTTCTAAGTTTCTATGTGTGGACTTGAACTGTCGATCTCTTGGTTAGCATCTAATACCCCCCAGTGACTTCAGGCAATAATGAAGGGCCATGTTAAGTGCTGTACTAGAGGTCAACAGTGGACACTTGGAAAACAGGGGAGGAGGAAGCCCAACACCCGAGTCGGGGGAGCTGTGTTTTGAAGACTGACTAGCTGTCAACATGGGTGAGAACAAGGGTTGGACGTGCTCTGCGGAGGACAGCACATGCAGACTCATATGTGGGAGCATGGCCAACCTAGAAGAAATTAGCAGAGCTAGAATGCAGGGTGGAAAGCCCAGTGGCATAATAGTTAAGAGTTAGGCTGTGAAAAAAAGATTCGCTGTTCAAGTCCACCAGTTGCTACTTGGAAGTCCTATGGGGCAGTTCTACTCTGTCCTAACAGCTTTGCTATGAGTTGGAACTGGCTCAACAGCAATGGGTTTGGTTTGGGATTTTGGAATGCAGGATGAGGATGGTCTTGAGAAGAAAAACGATTAGAAAGGACCTCTCAGCATCACAGTTAATCATGTCTAAGTGTTTGGATTTTATCTTCAAAGTGAAAGGAAGATGGAAAGATAGAAATCAGGGGAATGATCTGTGTGTAATAGAGTATTAAACAGCAGTGTTCCAGACAGTTTAGTAGCTGCAGTGGTCAGAGGTGAGCTGTAGACAGGAACAGTTAGGATACAACTGTAACAGCTGTGACTCCAAGTCCTGCCTCCCCTGTGAAGCCTTCCTGGATCAACCCGTACTGGCTTCTCCTTTCCCAGAACAACACGATGTCTAGTAGTAGCAACAGTTGCGCTAGAAATAGTAGCCAAAGCCACTGCCATCAAGTCAATTCTGAGTAGAACTGCCCCGTAGAGTTTCCAGGGGTATCCTGGTGAATCTGAATTGCCAACTTTTTGGTTAGCAGATGTAGCATTTAACCACTGTGCCACCAGAAATTTAAAATAAATTGTGTGTGTGTGTGTGTGTATGTGCATGAGTGTGTGTATATACCCATTGCCGTCTCTTCCAACTTATAGTGACCCTGTAAGACAGAGTAGAACTGTCTCATTGGGTTTCAAAGGAGCAGCTGGTGGAATAGAACTGCCAACCTTTTGGTTAGTTAGCAGCCTGAGCTCCTAAGCTTTGCTTTACCCAGGCTTCTGTCATAGATTGAATTGTGTGCCCTGCAAATATATGTCACATTGGTGAGGTGATGATTCCCAGTGCTGGGTGATTTTCCTCCATTTTGTGACTGTAATTTTATGTTAAAAAGGATTAGGGTGGGATTGTAAGACTCTCACCCAGGTCACAGTCCTGATCCAACATAAAGGGAGCTTCCCTGAGGTACAGTCTACACCACCTTTTATCTTTCAAAAGATAAAAAAGAAAAGTAAGATAGCAGAGAGGGGAGACTTCACGCCATCAAAAAAGCAGTACTGGAAGCACGGTGTGTCCTGCACCAAGAAGCTCCTCTTCCGGGGGGAACACTGATAAGAAAGCCCAGAGGCAGAGAAAGCCTTCCCCTGGAGCTGATGCTGACTTTCAGCCTACTTGACTGTGAAGACATAAATTTCTCTTTGTTGCATTCATCCATTTGTGATATTTCTGTTATAGTAGCACTAGATAACTAAGACAACTCCACACGTACGTATACATGTACGTATGCATGTATACACATGAAGTATAATGTGTCTGTTACTTGCACACAGTGCCTGGCTCAGTGTCTGCATTCAATAAATCTGAGCTGAAGGAAGACTGTGAACAGTATCATGTGGTCTTTGATGAGTAGTTCACTCCTATCTTCCCCCAGTACCTTGCATGGTGCTGGGCAAATAAAAAAAAAAAGCAATTAATAAATATTTATGGAATGTTAATGGCCTATGAGGAGGAGAAGAGAAGGTAAGACTCTGTATGGAGATTCCAGAAAGAAGAAGCTGGGGCTGGGCTGTAAGTAGTCCCATGGGGAAGGTTCAGCAGGACAGAGAGCCACCCACCCTCAGCACCCCAGGCTGAGCAGACTTGGCAGCCAAGTGGAGTCTAAGTAGCACTTTCCATTAAGTGCTCTTTGGGGAGGTGTAATGTGTCTCTATTTAAAATTAATTTTTTCAGAATTGGAAGCCCCACTCTGAAAAGCAGTGCTCCCCTGGTGGCTTCTGGCAGGATTGGAAAGCCATAACTTTGGAGAGAAGCTCAATAAACTAGAAATTTCCTCCCAGGTGAGCAAGAAACTGCCTCTCTGCTCCTGAAGAGAACATTTTCCAGAACTTTGCTCATCAAGTAGTTGGTTTTCAGGTCATTTCTTCTATTTGTAAGTGAGCCACATTCCAGTCAACTGTCTGTTTTCCTCTCTGATGAATGGGCTGGAGACATAGGCATCCAGAGATGCAGACAACAAAAAAGTCATTTCTTTCTGCCTCCAGGCTGTTTCTGTATTTACATGTGAATGCAGCGACATAGGATACTTTAAAAATTTGTAGTACTGCTAGCAATAAGGAAATACCAATGAATACACGAATTTGGAGACCTTGTTCATGTCAACAAATTTTTACTATCTAGGTGCTGAAGTTAAGAAGATTCATTCATTTAACCAATGCTTACTATATGCTTACTATGTGCCAAGTATCATACTAGACGTTGGAAACAAGCATGATGAAAGCAGACAAAAAACTCCCTGTGTTTAGGGAGGGGAAATAGGCATATGACTTCATAAACAACTATGTCATATATTAGATCATAATAAGCAGTAGAAGAAAATGCAAAAACCAAACCCACTGCCATCAAGCCGATTCTGACTCATAGCAACCCTATAGGACAGGGTAGAACTGACCCATGGAGTTTCCAAGAAGCACCTCTTGGACTTGGACTGCTAATGTTTTGGTTAGCAGACGTAGCATTTAACCACTGTGTCACCAGCGTTTCCATAGTCAGAAGATAAAGCAGAAAGGGAGAGTAGTAAATAGTGGCGGTGCAATGTTTTGTCAGGGAAAGTGAAATAGCCAAACCAGTTGCCATTGAGTCAACTCTGACTCATGATAGCCCCACGTGTATAAAAATATAGGGTTTTAGTTGCTCTATTGGATTTTACTCTATAATGTTTTCAATGTTTTTTTGAAAATAGATCCCCAAGCCTTTTTTCCAAGGCGTCTCTGTGTGGATTCACCCCTCCAAACTGTCAGTTAACAGTGAAGCACATTAATCATTCATATCACCCAGGGATTCCTAGTGTCTTAGACTTGGTTCTCTTGAGTCGCAAAATCAGTAAAACAGAGAGAGAGAGAGAGAGAAAGAGAGAGATTTATATCAAGGAAATAGGTCACATGGGTTGTAGAGGCTGAGATGTCCCAAGTTCACAGGTCCAGCTGGAGGCTTCTCCTGATCTATGTAGCTGCAGGGCTGGCAAATCCAAGAGCAGCAGGACTTCTTCTTAGGGGCTGTAAAGATTGATCAATGCCAAGATTGACAGGTAAGATGGCAGGTAAACTGCTAGCTTACTCCCAAAACATGGAGGTCAGATAAACAAGAGTCAGCTGCAGGATCTAGAGCAAGAAAAATCACATAAGTGTTGCTAGAAAATCTCCTTACATTCGAAGAAGGCCACATCCCCAAGGAAACTCTTCTCTGATTGACTACTCACAACATATCCCTATATGTAGGCTATCACATCATATCAAATCTCATCGCAGATGTGATCACATTATCACATGGCAGCCAAACTGTGTCATAACTGTCAAAAATCACTGAGAAGCATGACCTAGCCAAGTCAACACGCAACCTTAACAATCACCCCTAGATACGTGGTAATCTTGGAGGAAAGAGCATTCTAGATGTAGGAGAGAGAGGAGGCAACAAATGCAATCCCTACAAAGTGAAAACATGCTGTTTTAGTCAGCTAGGCTGCTCTAACAGAAATACCACAGAGTGGATGGCTTTAACAAAGAAAGATTTATTCTTACACAGTCTGGTAGGTTGCAAGTCCATATTCAGGGTGTCCTCTCCAGGGAAAGACTTTCCCCTTGTCGGCTCTGGAGGAAAGTCCGGTATTGCATCAGTCTTCGTCCAGGGAGTGTCCTCACGCAAGAACCTCTGGTCTGAAGGACGCGCTCTGCGCCCGGTGCTGCTTGCTTGGTGGTAGCGAGGTTCTCAAATTGTCCTTTGTTTCTTTTTCCTTTATTCCTTGCAAGCTAAAAGCATTAAGGGTGGGGCAAGCCATACTCCAGGGAAACTCCCCCCACAGCAGGAATTCACAGCCCCACCCTAATCCTTTAACATACAGGTTAGCAAAACCACACAATGGAGAACAGTCCCAAGATACTGGGAACCATATCCCAGCCACATGGCTGCACACATTTTTGGGGGACACAATTCCAACCATGACACATGCTGTATGTGCTTTGGAGAAGAACAAAGAGAAGGGAGTAGCAAAAGACTAGAAAGAAGTCAGAAAGGTAACTGAGGGCCTTGGAGGTCATTGTAAAGACTCTGGGCTTTAGTAGCAAAAAATGTGATGCTGATGAAAGGTTGTGAGCAGAGAAACAATAGTAATAGGGTCTAGCCTTTGTTTCAACAGGAACATCGTGGCTGCCGTAGACTAGAATGGACTACAAAAGGAAACCGGAAGAAACAGGGAAGCTAGCTAGGCTATTCAAAAATCCATGTAAGAGATGATGGTGAACTGGATCAAGGTGAGATCTGTGAAGGCAGAGAGGTAGATGTATTCTGAAGGTAAAATGGATGTATTTGATGATAGATTCATTGTGAGTTGCAAGAGAAAGAGCAGAGTCAAGGATGACCCCCAAGCTTTTGTCCTGATCCCCTGAAAGGATAAAAGTACTGTCATTTCCTGAGAGAAAAGAATGTAGAAGGAGCACATCCTGGTGGATAGAGGAGGTATGAAGGAAGGTCAGGAGCTTGCTTTGGATACACTACAATGTGAAGTGTCTATCAGACACCTAAGTGGAGGGAGATGTCCAGCAAATAGTTGGCTAATACAATTTAGAATTCAGAGGAGAGTATTCTGAGCAAAGATATAAATTTGGGAGTCATTAGCATATAGATGGTATTTAAAGCCATGAGACTGGATGAGATCATCTAAGATGTGAGTGCAGATAAGAGAAGATTCCAAGGGGTGAATGTGGGGACACTCCTGATGTTTAGAGATCAGGGAAATAAGGAGCTACCAGCAAAGGAGACTGAGAAGGAGAGTGAAGAGAAAAACCAGCCAAGAATGGTATCCTAGAGCCATGTGATGAGAGACTGTCCAGGAGGAATGAGTGGTTACCTGCCACAAAAGCCACGGCTATGTCAAGAGCAGAACAGAATGAGGAGGTCATGGATGGCCTTGCCATAAACTGTTGTGGTGTCTTGGTGAAGCGGGTGTTAAGGACTGGCTGAAGTAAGTTCGAGAAAGAATGGAAGTGAAGAGATTAAGGACAATGAATACAGGCAGCTGTCTGAGAAGCTATGCTATTTAATGAAAATAGATAAAGAGGAAACAGGGTCAAGCTTTTTTCTTTAAGACTGGAAAAATAAAACTGAAATAAAGGTAATGCCTGTTCTCAAGTTGCTTTAAGTCTAGGAGGGGAGGCAGATACATAAGCGGGAGTGATGACCTAGAATTGTTCTACAGCAAATACTTAAGAAAGAGTTTTGTACTCTGGAAGATTTTAGGAAACTCTGGTGGTGTAGTAATTGAGAACTACACCTGCTAACCAATAGGTTAGGGCTTCAATCCACCAAGCATTCCCTAGAAACTCTGTGGGGGCATTTCTACTCTGCCTTCTAGGGTCTCTGTGAGTTGGAATCTGACTTGATGGCAATGGTTTTGCTTTTCTTTTTGGTAGAAGACCCTAATCTAACATAGGAAGTGAATACTTTGAAAAGATAATTCCTGAACTAGGTCTTGAAAGATAAGTGATTTTTATCTAAGAAAAGAGAGAAGATGGAAGAAAGAGCATAACGTAATCACAGAAGCCGGTACAAGTTTGTGGTATGTGGCATTTCCATTTTAGAGCTGGGCTGCCTGGGTGTGAATGAATCTCATTCAGGCTCTGCATGACATGTGACCTTGGACAAGTAACAAACTCACTCTGTGCATCAGTTTCCTCACCCATAATGTGGGGATATGATAGAATCTAGCTCAGAGTGTTGTCACGAGGACCAGACAAGTCAATGAATGCAAACTTCTTATACCAGTGCCTCGCATATAGAAGTTGCTCAATAAATGTTGGTCCTTGTAACTACTGAACATAGAAAATGAGGCAAGAATCAATGGAAGATGAGACTGAAGACACAGTTAGCCAGATGTAGAGGGATTATTATGTCATCCTAAGAGATCTGACTCATTCCGTGGGTGATGGTGTTAGGCGTTGTTAGGTGCTACTGAGTTGAATCAGACTCACAGTGACCCCACGTGGCAGACTAAAACTGTCCCTTAGAGTTTCCTAGACTGTAATCATACAGGAGCAGTTGTCTTTTTCCCAAGGAGGTGCTAGGTGAGATTGGAACTACTGTTCTTTCAGTTAGCAGCCAAGCGCTTAACTGTTGCATCACCAGGTCTTCTTCATTCTGTGGACAATGAGAGCCATTGGAGGGTTTCAGGCTAAGGCAGAACATGGTCAGATTAGTGCGTTAAGAGGCCCATTGTAGCTGCCGAATGAAGAAGGGCTGTGTCAGAAAAGATGGGAGGTGTATTCAGGAGACCTGCTTGTGTATTCTTTCTCAACATTCATCAATACGTGCTTCACTTCCTTTTTTGAGCCTTATTTTGTTCATTCCAGAGACAGTGTAGGGGAAAACAAAACAGCCCCCAAAGCCCTGCCGTGAGGATTAAAATAAATAACAGAAGTGCAAGTTTCCAACCCAGTACATGACGCGTGGTAAATACCCAAAAAGTTATGTAAAAAAAAAATTTAATAGCAATATTATGTGGGAAGAACAAAAAGTTGCTGAGTTTTCCCATCTTTATGGCTTATCCCAGGTCCTTAAAAAAAACAGTTGCCGTTGTGTAGAATCTGACTCATAGAGAGCCTGAAGGACAGGGCAGGATTACCAGATAGAGTTTCCAACAAGCGCCGGCTCTTCTTGGGGTGGAACTCTACCAGAAAGTTCTACCCTGTCCTACGAAGTCAGTAACAGTCAGATTTTACTCGATGCCAATGGGTTTGGATTTTTGGTTTTGTGGTGGTGCAAATGGCTTGTGCCCTTCTTAACCTAAAGGTTATAAACCCACTCAGCAGCACTGGGAAAGAAAGGCTTGGCAATCTGTTTCTACAAAGATTACAGCCAAGCAGACTCTGTGGGGGCAATTTTACCCTGTAACACCTGGAGTAGCTATAAGTTGGAGTTCACTCAGGGGCAGTAGATTTAGTGTTTTATTCTACACCTGTCCCAGCTTCTACACTAAGCCCAGCTTGTCGACTGCTTCTGGAAACATGCAAAGGGGCTTAACCTCTCAGACCGACTCAGTGTCCTTCTTCCTCTCTCCTACCCTGCTCTTCTCACCTCTGCAACTGTCTATAGGACTGCAAAGTGGGTAAGGAAACCTTCTGATATCCCAGTCCTTTCCTTTATCTGCTACTTGTCACCAGAGTGCAACTATTCTTCCCCTGACCCCTTGTGCTCAGCCCAGGACACATTCAACACCTTCAGCTTTACATTATCATTTCCCAACACCTATATCTTATCTCCCGTAACAGTCTGCAAATTTCCAGAAGGCACACACTGCACCAGAGCTGCCTCTGAGTACCTGCCTCTACCCGGCTCAATCCCTTGCTCCTGGTGGGGATTTGCTGTTGAATGAACTGAACGCAGAGTTGACTGATGTTCATGCAGTGCTGAAAGCTTGCCAAGCTGTGAGCAAGTGTGAGTTGGTTCGATTATGAAAGATAGGAAATCATGTCTTGTTTTTCCGAGGGGAACATAAAGCCTCCCAGCCGCCTTGGGCTTGCTCAGGCAGAGCAGGGAGGGCTATGACCTGTGGGCTCAGAATGATACTCTTGATCATCTAAACAGCAATCAGCTCATTAAGCCTCATAGTCCCTCATGAAAGTTGATGAAGGAGACAGGGAGCTCGGTGGTTACTATCAGCTCAGCGCCTACCCTCCCACAGTACGTTTGTGTCTTTACCAGTAAGCTTAAAACTGTCACAGAAAGCAAGCCAGTTTACATGATCTTCTCCCTCCTGATCTCTGGGCGCACATTTTGTGCTGATTTGACAGCCGTAGGAACAGATATCTCCCTGGCCCCTAGGAAGGTAGAGGAAACCCAAGCTATGTCTGATGCTCCACCCTTTCTTCCTGGACTATGGAAACCCTGGTTTGAGTTACACAAGACTAGCTCAGATCAATGGTCCAGGAGGGCTGCAAGGCTAAGGAGTGGAAGGGAAGAGGGGATGATTGCAGATGGAGAACAGAATCGAAGGTGCAAAGATGCTGGCATGGAAGGAGAAGTCAAAGATATCTGGCCCAGCTCTCTGGCCCGTAAAAGGTATTATTACTCCCTTTTTGCAGGTTAAGTAGGTAACTGAGGCCCAGAGTAGATGAGTGACCAAGAGCCTGGAAAGTAGTTCCATTTCAGACCTGCTGCACCTTTCATCCCAGCTTTCTGCTTCAGGCTGAAGCTATCATTGGTGATGATGTGAGTAGATGTTGCAGAGGACGTTGTCACCTCAGAACAAGTTTACCAGTGAAGGTGAGTGTGTTTATGTGTTTATGAATGTGCCTATTCTTTAATGCTCAGCTTCACTTGTCCATTTCCACTATGATACTATCAGTGATAGCAGTGAGGAAGACTCATTAACAATGGGTGTTATGCAGATGATACAGCCTTGCTTGCTGAAAGGAAAGAGGATTTGAAACACTTACTGATGAAGATCAAAAGCTACAACCTTCAGTATGGGTCACATCTCAGCATAAAGAAAATAAACATCCTCATAGTTAGACCAATAAAGAACATCCTGATAAATGGAGAAAAGACTGAGGTTGTCAAGGATTTCATTTTACTTGGATACATAATCAACACCCATAGAAGCAGCAGTCAAGAAATCAAAAGACACATTACATGGGGCAAATCTGCTGCAAAAGATGTCTTTAAACTGTTAGAAAGCAACGATATCACCTTGAAGACTAATGTGTGCCCGATCCAAGCCCTGGTGTTTTCAACTGACTCTTACACATGCGAAAGCTAGGCAAAGAATGAAGAAGACTGAAGAAGAATTGATCCCTTTGAACTGTGGTACTGGGGAAGAATATTGAATATATGGTGGACTTCCAAAAGAAGAAGCAAATCTGTCTTGGGAGAATTACAATCAGAATGCTCCTTAGAAGTGAGGATGGTAAGATTATGTCTCACGTACTTTGGACACGTTGTCAGGAGGGATCAGTCTCTCGAGAAAGGTCAGTGGGAAGGAGGAGGAACCTCAATTAAATGAATTGACATAGAGGCTGCAACAATGGGCTTAAGCAAAACAACAATTGTGAAGGTGGCACAGGACCAGGCAACATTTCGTTCTATTGTAATGTAGTGATAGTGTTGCTATAGATCAAAACCAACTCGATGGCCTCTAAAAACAACAATTACTAACAGTAATGATAATGCTAAAAAAAGAAAAAAAAAGATAACAGCATTTACTATTATTTCAGTTCATAGTTGAGGGAATTGAAACGTCATGAAGTTTAGGAATGTACCTATGGTTGCATAACTAGCAAGTTCATAGAACTAGAATTCGTATCTGGGGTGGGACATTAAGGCTGTTCACAAATGTTGGTTTCTCTTTTTCTGAATAGAGGGTAAGATGTTCTGTTTCAGTTGATCTTAGTTCTTGGGCACCACTACGTGACTTGCTTTGGCCTATGACTAGTGAGCGGACAAGTCACTTGTAGCCAGGAGCTTTAGGAACCAGCATGTGCATGTTCTTTTTCCTCAACCTCAGTAGCTGGCAACGGTCCAGGTGGTGATGTGAGGTCAGCAGGGGATGATGGTGAGGTGAAACGGAGCATCCCACTGACCTGCTGTGTAGTCTGAATGAGAAGTAAGCCTTGGTGGTGGTAAACTGATGAGATTTTAGGGCTGTTTTCAGATCAACACAACCCCACTGGTTTAACTGACCTGAAACCCAAGCCCCTCCGGCACAGAGTGTATGCTCTTTAACCTCACGCTCTGCCATCGTCCCCAGTTTCTCCAGCTGACGTAGACAGTTCATCTGATGGGCTCACTAGTGTGGTATTGATCTCAGTGTTCGTCCATCGTTAGATGAGGGACAGAGAGGTGGCGCACTCTTTGTTGTGCTCATCTTTGGCTTCTTAAGTTCCAGCACAGGACCTGGGACACATGAGGTGCTTGCTACCTGTTTGCCCAATGAATATCTTGGGAAAAGGCCTCTGGGCACTGCAGCTGGATGTACCGGGATTATTCTGCATGACAAACCTCCAGGTGACCATCTCTGACCCCACGTGCTGGTGAGGCAACACAAGACAGTACTTGTTTCCTGAACCTCATCCTCGGGACCTCTGCCAAGTGTCCTGGTACCTCGGGAGTCTACCCAGCTGGCTGAGCAGAATTGGTCCCATTCTGTGCAGACCTCAGCAGTAAATCAGCAGGTGCGGGGAATTCACCCCAGAGAAGGCTCTGGCAGCAGGACGAATGAGTAATACAGAGACCATTAAGACGGCATGGAGTTACTTATTTATGGGTACTTTTTGACAGATCTGCGGCTTAATCATTTATCCCTCCGAACATTTAGCCAGGGTCATTGGTAAATAATTCACTTATTACACACTCTGGAGTGGTTTATGGTACTATGACTTATGGTATCACATGAGTACACAACTGGGGAATTGGAATGTGAAGGCCAGAGAAGGCAGGCAGACGGGAGAGTCCTCTCCTCAGAGCTAACCTAGGTCTGCTCAATGTAGGAGGAAGGCATCCAGGCCTCAGGGAGAAGGGCCTTGTGCTCAACTCAGATTGATGTTTTAATATGCAAGGATTTTAGTCCCTGAGCTAATAATGTCCAGGGAGATGGTAAGGGGAGGAAGAAAATGAGCAGGGGCAGAAAGAATGGGGACAAAACCCAGCATCAGCAGCTTTGCAGGATCTAGTGGGAGAAATTCACATTCTTCTACCTGGTACTTGAAGACCTCCAAGAACTAGTCACAGTCCTTTTCTAGTCTTATCACTCATTATATCACAATTTGCTGTGGCGTGCTGATTTTGACTCATAGAGATCCCATGTGTGTCAAAACAGAGCAGTGCCCCGTAGGGTTTTCAGTGGTAGATTTTTCAGAAGTGGATCAGCAGGCCTTTCTTCCGAGGCATTCTAGGTAGACTTGAACCTCCAATCTTTCGTTTAGCAGCTAAGTGTGTTAACCACTTTGTACCATCCTGTGACTCATTACCGTTCTTATCTCTACTTCAGCCACTCGAAGCCCCAACCATAGCTTGTCTCTTCTCTCTCCATGCATTTGATCACATAGGCCGTTCCTCCTGCCTCTTCTTGTTTACCTTCCGTTTTCAGCTCAAAGACCGCCTTCTGCATGTTATACGTGTCCTTGGTTAGTCCATCTCCATAGCTACACTTGGTGTCCCTTCATGGCCAGAACTTGGCCTAAATGAACAGAATCCGGAGCCTGCTCCACAGTGATTTCAGTACGCATTGGTTGTTGTTGATGATAGGGGTAAATAATGAGGCTGATAACAAAGATTCTGTTTTCCTCAACATCCCATCACTGCTTCCCTCCTCCTTCTACATCTCTGCAGTTCCCAAAGTCATTGAAAGCCTGTAGTTAAATCTTTAATTTCTTTGAGACCCTACCTGGCAGGGGATACATTGCAACAAAAGTGGATAAAAGAATTCTTGTTGGGATGGAGGAGGGAGACTGTGAGGAAGCAGGGGTTACTGGAGAAGAATCAAGTGGAGGGGAATGGAGAATTCAAGTGCAAGCTACACATTAGGTAGCATTACTGAGGATCCTTCCCAAGCTATACCATTCCTGCCTATAATTTTCCAGAATGACCTCATAGATTCCAAATGTATTCCCCAGAGTCCTGATCTTAAGCAAATTAGTTTGACCTCCTGAACTGGAAGCCACCTCCATGTCAACTTTTGCGTCGTCTTTGTACCAACACCAGCTATTGCCCAGTTGGTATAAATACTCAAGCCAGGGGCTTTTCCTTGTTTCTGAATCTCCACTGGGAAGAGACAGGGCCTTCATTCTGTCTGGGCCTTCTGCCTAGTGTCTCTTGCCCACCAGAAAGTCCTCCCTCAAGTCCAGCCTCAGGCAGACTTTCTGGGATGTTGAAGAAGCAGGTCCAGGAGGAAACGCCTGGTTTTGTTGGGATGAATTGAGAGACAAGAAAGGACAGGAGTGTACTCGTTCCTAAATACAGTGCTCTGTTTCCTCTCTGCAACCTTGCTGGGCCTGAGGGCAGTTGAAACAGGTCTCTAGTCACTGCTCACAGTGGACAGAGCCATATAGTCTGTTATTATTAGCATAGATTTTTATGTGGCTTTCACAGCAACTGTGTCCAGTAGGTATTCTGGCTAACTTACTTGGCTAGGTAAGGACATTAAGGCTCAAAGAAAGGAAACAGGTTGCTTGAAGTCACCCAAAATAGTAGGAGTTTGGGATTAGGAATGGATCATGCTGACTCCACACTGGAACTGGAACTCTACTGTCCCTCCTGCTGTGGGTTTGGATCACAGATTCTTCCTATCCTCTTTGCTCCCCAGACCAAACCTCCCCACCCCCACCCCCCACTTCCTGTTGCCTTCCGTCCTCTCCTTCAGGTCTCCAGTGTCCACGCCTTGTGTCGGCTTCTGTGGTGCCCGGTTGCCATCTGCTGGCAGGAGTTGCCAGTCCCTCCCACTGCCAGAGTAGCATTTTTCTTTTTTTTTTTTTTGGAGATCCACTCTGCCTCTCCCTCCTAATTCCAACCCCTCTCACTCTCTCCTGAAGTCAGGTAGCTAATATGATACATCACTGGCCAAAAACAAGAAAAAAAGAAAAAAAGCAGGTGTAGAGAAATTTCCTCTATTAGAATGATATATTTCCAAGGGTGAAGTCCCTGCAAGTGTTAAGTTAGCACCTTTGAAGTCTGGTCTAGACGGCTGGGAGAGGTCTGAGGTAATGGGTACGCCCCTTGGCCCTGATCCCAAACAGTAACACCAAAGGCATGGAGGAAGAGGTCAGGTGCTTCTGGAAAACCCATAGTGCAAAGCTATCAAGAATAAAATACAAAAACAGACAAACAAAACAGCCAAAAGCCAAGTGCCGTCGAGTCGGATTCGACTCACAAACAAAACAAAACAAAACAAAACAAAAACAGTTTCAGTCAAGTTGATTCCAACTCATGGTGGTCCCGTTTGCATGAGAGTGGAACTATGCTCCATAGGGTTTCCAATGGCTGATTTTTTGAAGTAGATCACCAGGCCTTTCCTCAGAGGTACCTCTGGTTTGGACTGACACTGCCAACTTTTTCATTAGCTTCCAAGAGCATCAAGTTATTTTCATCCCATAGGGACTCTTAAGAATAAAACACCTTTTCTTTATTCCAGAAGATAAAGATAATCTTGACTGGTTTCTGATACGCACCATTACACAGTGGCTTGTGTGGTAAATAACCTCATCTGCATTTGACAGAGGTGGAGACTGAGACTAGGAGAAGCTTATCAGTCCCCTGGTAGATTAATCTACAGATTCCACAGCTGTTGAGTTGCTTCTGACTCATGTTGACCCTATTGGACAGAGTGGAACTGTTTCATAGAGTTTCCAAGGGGTGCCTGGCAGATTCAAACTGCTGACCTGTTGGTTAACAGACTTAGCATTTAACTATTATACCACCAGTGTTTCCAATCACTAGTGTGGTGAAATGACACAAAACTAATTTTGGGAGATGGCTGTTAGGCCTGGAAAGTAGTTTAAGGGTGCCTAAAATCTCTGACCCATCTGTCAAAATGTGTGAAATATCATTCAAGTCAGTGCTTAGGAAGTAAGTGGTTATCTCTCTCTATAAAGCCAGTGGCTAAATGCTACGTCTGCTAACTGTGAGGTCAGCGGTTTGAATCTGCCAGGTGTTCCTTGGAAACTCTGTGGAGCAGTTCTAGTTGGCCTATAGGATTGCTAGGAGTTGGAATCAACTCGATGGCAGTGGGTACATAAGGAGCCTCGGTGGTGAAGCTGTTAAGTGTTTACCTGCTAAATGAAAGTCAGGTGGTTTGAACCCACTCAGTGGCTTCATAAGAGAAAGACCTGGCAATCTGCTACCGTAAGGATTATAGCCTAGAGAACCCTCTGCCACAGATCTGCTCTGTCACCTGGGGTCACTATGAGTTGAAATAGACTCAGTTGCACCTAACAAGAGCAACATACCACTCGGTCTAGTTTATCGAAGAGGAACACTTACAGTCACAGTTACAGCCACCAGCTGGTTTCAGATATCCTGTGTCACCAAGGGTGTCACCAAGGTTCAAGACAACAGAAACAGGTTGACAGAGGGGAGTCAGGAGAAAGATCCCAAGGGGAGAATGGCCAGAGAGAGTGAATGTAAAAGAGAGAGAGAAGGGGTGGGTGCCAGGAAAGCAATGTAGAAAGGGGAGAAAAACTGAAATGAAATAGAAATATCAGACGACTCTGCATCTCCCATTACCAACCTATGCATCTTCAGGTAAATGTTTTCATCTGTAAAATGGGAATAATACAGTTATGTCTACCTCAGAGGACTCTTCGGAAAATTAAGTGAAATAGCATGGGTGAAACCATAGCACCAGAGTTCAATTCATAGCCCCATGAGTACTTGTTGAATCAGAAATCACGAGAAATAGAGGGCTGATTCACTGTCCCTATATTCCTTGTGTCAACTCCTGTGACTGTTAATCTATATTAACACTAATTCTCCTGGCAGCTTCTCATTATCAAGCACCATGACATCTCATGACTGAAAGCTCTTGCCAGCCCATCCCATCCCGGAATTCCAGAGGTGGCCCTGCTCTCCCCAGCTTTGCAGCAGTACATGTTGCAGATGTGGGCTTTGCCTCCTTCTCCTAAATGTGTCAGCATTCACAGAAGCTACCACTTGCACATTAAACTGAGGCAAGCACTAGTTAGGAGTCTCCGGGAGTAACACGCATTTAACTGAAAGGAAGTAATTTTGGTAATTTTGTTTTCAGGGTTGGGTAACACATTATTACGGATTTGTAGTATAACTCAAGTGCCCTGAATACAAAGTTAGTAATCTGGATTATGGCCCAAGCTTGGAATGAAGATAACACTACTTGTGTTATCTTTCTTCCATAGGTCTTAGAGTTTTTTCATTGACAAACTAAGGGTGTCTATAAGTAGGGTAACAACATTGTTTGCCTGAGACTGAAAGGGTTCCCAGGATGCAAAACTTCCAGTGCTAGCTCCTAGAATATTTCTGGCAAGCTAGGAAGAGTTGGTCACCCTGTTACTAAGCTTTTCTTGCTCTAAACACCCAATGTTTCAATCACTGTCCTACCCAACTTTACCTGTTGGAGATGCTTTTGATTGCAAGAAATACCACTGACTTTCAATACAAGAGCATTTGTTGTTTTAGAAACAAGCATTCCAGAGACCTACATTCTCTGTGCTGCTATGTAATCTCAATAACATCACTGAGCACTCAGGTTCCTTTGTTATCTTGAACATCTTGGATTTCATCTGAAGACTGTTATGTTGAGGTCACAGGTTGGCTACTACAATTCCAGGTGTTACAAAATTATTCGACGCAGGGGGAAGGAAAGGGGTCATACTGGCTACTTCTACTACTTTCATCAGGAAAGCAAATAATTTTCCAGGAGCTCCCTGGTACATTTCTGGTTTGATCTCACTGGCAGGGACAATAGCAGCAAGAGAGTCTTTCTAACTTCTGCAAGTGAGAGGCAGCAAGGAAGAACTCAGTGTATCTGACACACTTGTATTTTCAAGTACTACTTTTCTGAGAGGTCAAATGAGACACTAGTGAATAACTTTTGCTAAAAAGAGAGAAAAAGGCCTTGGGAAGGCTTAGGCATTACCCTTGGAGGTTGAGTAGAGGTGGTTATAATATCAATATCCCCATACCAGGAGGCTCAGGACCCTGAAGTCAGGAGTGCTGAGCAGACTTATGGAAAGCCTCAAGATAGCAATCTTTTCCCCTAAGCACTGTCATCCTCAAAATTCATAGGTGAATTAGAAAAGATTCCTCTAGGCTAGCTAGAGCATCAGGGTCTCTTAATGTGTATCTCTCCTTCCAACACTTACAGAAGCAGCAGTCAGTAAATCAAATGACATATTATATTAGGCAAATCTTCTGCAAAAGACCACTTTAAAATCTTAAAAAGCAAAGATGTCACTTTGATGACTAAGGTGCGCCTCACCCAAGTCATGGTATTTTCAATCAGCTCGCGTGCATGAGAAATTCAGACAGTGAAAAAGGAAGACTAAAGAAGAATTGATGCATGTGAATTATGGTGTTTGGTGAAGAATGATGAATATATTATAGACCACCAGAGGAATGAACAAATCTATCCTGGAGAAAGCACAGCTAGAATGCTCCTTAGAAGCAAGGATGGCAAGACTCCATCTCACTTCTTTTGGACATGCTATTAGGAGGGACCATTCCCTGGAGAAGCATGTCTGCTTGGTGAAACAGAGGGTCAGTGAGAAGGAGGAAGACCCTCGACAAGATGGACTGACACAGTGTCGGCAACGATGGGCTCAGACATAGCAGTGACTGTAAGGATACAGCCAGGCAATATTTTATTTTGTTCTGCACAGGGTTGCTGTGATTTGAGGGCACCTAACAATAACAACATCCCTGCAAGCTCAGAGGAGCCTAATGGGGACATCATCTTTCCTCATTCTCTCAAAAGTCTTGTGAACCTTGGCTGCCCAGACCTAGGCATTGTATAGATGTAGCTCTGCTTCCTTGCACAAGCTCAGCTACTTCTTGACCTCACTGAAGTAGCCATACAGCTTCTTCCCAGTCCTCAACAACTGTGTCTGTGGGATCCCAGTGAAGTGGAACCTTGTCTTACTCATAGCAATGCTGGCTATCGTCTATTGAGAGCCTACTTGTACGTGATGCTACACTAAGTTCTTCACATTGATTATCTCAGTTTTTATTCTGTGAAGGGAATTTGGCATTGTATCTTTGTCATGGATTGAATTGTGTCCCCCGAAAAATGTGTGTAGCCATGTGGCTGGGCCATGATTCCCAGTATCTTGTGACTGTGCTCCATTTTGTGGTTTTCCTATGCTGTATGTTAAGGGATTAGGGTGGGGCTGTAAATCCCTTCCCAGGATCACCTCTCTGCTCCACAGTACAGGGAGTTTCCCTGGAGTATGGCTTGCTCCACCCTTAACTGTTTTGTCTTACAAGAGATAAAGGGAAAGAGAAGCAAGCAGAGAATTGGGAACCTCATACCATCAAGAATGTAGCACCGAGAGAAGAGTGCATCCTTGAGACTTGAGGTTCCTGCATCAAGATGCTCCCTGGACAAAGACTGATACAATACCAGACTTCCCTCCAGAGCTGACAAGGGGGAAAGCCTTCTCCTGGAGCGGACATCCTGAATTTGGACTTGTAGTCTATCGGACTGTGTAAGAATAAACGTTCCTTTGTTAAAGCCATCCACTCTGTGGTATTTCTGTTAGAGCAGCCCTCGCTGACTAAAACAGTCTTATTTAAAGGTGATGCAACAGAGGTTCAGAAAGGACCTGCCCAGGCTCACAGCATGGCAGAGCTAAGATTCAGAACCAGGCCAGTTGGACTCCAGTGGTCTGACTTTTCCTGTTGTAACAATCTGACTTCTGGGTAGTTTTCCCAGACTTTGTACAGTCTCGGGCACACTGTTGGTATTAGATACGTGTGTGGGATTGCTCATTTCCTCCTCCAGTTCTTCTTTTCCTGCTTTTCAAAGACTTCAACTTTCAGTAAGAAAAAGCTCTGTCTCCAGCACCTTTCAGAATAGTGTCTGACACAAGACAGTTCATGTTTGTGGAATGAGTGTTACATAAAGAAGAAACTCCTTATTTTTCCCCAGCTTCCTATATGCACTGATAGAGAAAAGAAGTCTGTCAACATATAAGTTTGTCATTGTTAGATATTATTTGAATTAATTCTCTCTGTCTGTAAGACACCAGACTCAGCAAGATGAAGTAATGTGTCCAAAGCTTACATATTGAACTAGAAGAAGTTTCTAGTCTACAGTATGGAGCAAAGACAGCCAGTTCGAGCACCCCTTTCCTGAATGGAGCCTGGGATGTGGCAATGAGAGCAGAATAATTTGTAGTCACACTTCAGCATCTACTGGGGAATCCTAACTTACTGTTGAGGGACGCTGCTTCACTCCGAGACACAGTTGAGTAAAACTATACAGCAATCTGGCTTCCTTTCAGAATAAAACATGAATCCATATCTAGTTCTACAAGCCACTAACTTGATGATCTTGGGCAAACTGTTCAATCTATCAAAGTCTCAGTTTCTTCTGCTGTAGAGTGGGGGAAAAAATCCTCTCTTGTACTGTTCTGAAGATTAGATGACGGGCTTCATATTCTGAGTATTTTAGCACAAAGGATCTGTAATGGATTGAACTGTGTCCCCCCAAAAATGTGTGTAGCAGTTTGACTGGGTCGTGATTCCCAGTATTGTGTGATTGCCCTCCATTTGGGGATTTTCCTGTGCTGTAAACCCTAATCTCAGCCTGTGGGTAATAGAGTGGATTATGTTAACAAGGAACTGGGGTGGGATTTCAACACAATTACTGAGAGAATTTCCCTGGAGTGTGGCTTGCAATACCTTTCATCCTACAAGAGATAAAAGGAAAGGTAAGCAAGTAGACAACTGGGAACCTCACGCTCCCAAGACAGCAGCGTGTGGAGTAAGTGTGTCCTTCAGATCGGAGGTTCTCGCACCAGGATGCTCCCCGACCAAATACTGATGCAACACAAGGATCTCCTTCCAGAGTCAAAAAGAGGGAAAGCCTTCTCCTGGAGTGGATACCTTGAATTCAAACTTTTAGCTTACTGGGCTGTGACAAAATAAAAGTTCTCTTTTTAAAGCCATCCATTTGTGTTATCTCTGTTATAACAGCACTGGATAACCAAAACAGGATCCCTGGTTGCACAATGGTTACCTTCTCAGCTGCTAACCAAAAGGTTGGCAGTTCAAACCTACACAACAGCTCTGTGGAGGACAAGACCTGGCAATATTTTTTCATAAAGATTACAGGTAGACAATCCTATAAGGCAGTTCTACTTTGTCATATTGGGTTTATATGAATCAAAAATTAGACTCTGTGGCACATAACAGCAACAACAAATACATAACATAGGAATTCTAGGATGGTACAAACAGTTAGGTTCAAATCCACACAGAGGTACCTTGGAAGAAAGGTCTGGCAATCTACTTCTGAAAAATCAGCCACGGAAAACCCTATGGACTGCAGTTTTACTCAGACACACATGGAGTCTCCATGAATCAGAATTGATTTAGTGGCAACTGGGTGGCTCAGCAAACAGAATGATCAAATTTTAATAACTTGTAGTTTTATATGTACATACATGTACACACACACATGCACACACATATATATTATTACTAGACTAGACTGTAGCATGCAGAAATAGAACATTTAACCTTGTGAGTTTCTAACACACTTCTCTTCCTTGCTCTGGGAGAGGCTTTACGTCTGCAAAAGGTCATTGATGTCTGAGGATTGGTTTTGTACTACTCTTCTGTCTCTTCTGACACACCCTTCTGCCAGTTTTTGCCCTCCTGACCCTCCCAGAACTTTCCATTTGGCCCAAATGAGCAGCTTGTTGGGGTCAGAGAGCTGGCCCACAAGAATGCCGTGACATTCCACTCTTGAAACTGGTGATCCTTCATTACTCCCAAGCAGAGGCTGGGCTGTCAGTCAGCAGCTAGATAATTAGCGGAGCCTGGGGACAAGCTGTGGGGAAAAAGGCACCAGCCACCGCCTTCCCATCCAGCCTTCTCTGGAGTGCGGGACCTGGCTCAAGTCCACTGTTAATGTATCCAGGAATTTGGTGAGCCAGTTGTTAGACCATTACAGATCCAGTAATTCTGCTAATCAATCATTAAAGTGCTGGTAGCTTAAAAACCATGGTGCAAGTATTTATACCATTGAAATCAGCAAACACTACAAATCAGGACACCGTTTTCTCCCTGTGAAGTCAGGCTTACTGGTGTATCCCGGTGCAAGTCCTTCTTCCCCTAAAACTCACTCGGAGAGGTGGAGAATACAGGAATTTGAGCTGACATTTGGCTTACAAGGAGAATTTTAGGAAATCCGCTCTTTAAATCATATGTGTTTTAGGTCAGCTAGTGCTGCTCTAACAGAAGTATCGCAAGCAGATGGCTTTAACAAAGGCAAGTTTATTCTTACACAGTCTAGTAGGTTACAAGTCTGAACTCAAGGTGTCCACTCCAGGGGAAGGCTTTCTGTCCATCAGCTCTGGAGGAAAGTCTTTGTGTTGCATCAATCTTTGCTCAGGGAGCATCTTGGCACAGGAACCTCAGGTCTGAAGGACGCACTGTACTCCTGGTGCTGCTTTCTTGATGTGAGGTTCCCAATTCTGTGCTTGCTTCCTAAAGAGATGAAAGGATTTAAGGGTGGTGCAAACCATACTCCAGGGAAACTTCCTTTACAGTGGAGCGGGGAGGTTTTCCTATGAAGGGATTTACAGTCCCGCTCGAATCCTTTAACACACAGCATAGGAACATCAGAAAATGGAGGACAATCATAAAATATTGGGAATCATGGCCCAGCCACATGGCTACACATATTTGGGGGGAGTGCAATTAAATCCATGAGAGTAAGTAATCAAAGGTTGTTATGAAATACTTAAATAAGATGAACAAGTTGCTGTCAATGACACCTCCTGTATATCAGAGGAGTGCTGTGCTCCATGGCGGTTTTTTCCCAAAGCAGATCATCAGGTCTCTCACCTAACAGAGCTCAGGGTGGACTCAAACGACCAACCTTTTGGCTAGCGGGCGAGCATGTGAACTGTTATTACCACCCAGGGACTAGTTAAGTGATATAGGACAGTAAGAACTGAAATATGAAGGTCTCTCTCCATTGATTTATCCCTTCTAGTTCCAGAGATATCCACTCCTATTTTCTTTTCTATCTTCCTAGAAATCATTTAACTCTGGTGGCTTAGTGAGTGGTTAAGAGTTATAGCTGCTAAGAAAAAGCTCAGCAGTTCAAATCCACCAGGGGCTCCTAGGAAACTTTATGAGCCAGTTCTACTTTGTCCTATAGGGTCACTACAAGTTGGAATTGGCTGGACTGCAATGGGTTTGGTTTTGGTTTTTTTTTAGAACTCTTTTGTTGATGTAGAAAAAGAGCTGTGTATACACACACACAGAGAATGGGCTGAACTTGAAACAAGAAACTGCTTCATTTTTTTCTTATCTCTGCTATTCTTGACTGTCAGGCTCTCTTATTTGCCCCTGAAGACAGACTTGACCAGATAGAATTGCTTTCTGGTCACTTCCAGGCATTACAAATCATTCAGTTCAGTTCAGTTTAGTTTAAAACTTAAATCTCATGGTCAGTTCAAAGCGGCTCTCCTACGATTTTGGGCCTATTGGTAGCAACTAGAAGCTGAAACAGACAAGCAGTACCTTTCCCCAGAGCCATGTCTTGAATGTGGACTTGTAGCTCGCTGAACTGTGAAAAAATAAAAGTGTTCCTTATGGTCACCCACTTGGGTTATTTCTGTTATGGCAGCACTAGGAAACTAAGACATATTTGGCCTATAGAGGTAGCCAAATGGTAGAGGTGCGGCTTGCTCTCCTTGCCTCCATCATGCCCTGCTCCAACTAATGGCAAGTGTGGAGCAGTCATTCACCCAGAACTCTGTCCCTGTGCTATGTTCTGGCACACCTGGGAGAACCTATGAATTATTTCTAGTTCAGATATAGTCCGAACTATAGTATTCAGCTAAGAAGTAAGCAGCTAGTGCCTTCTTCCTGTAGGTTCCCACAACTTTTGTAAGTTATTCTCTTGGGACTTTCCTCTGTTATCTTCCCTTGGGAGGGAAAGGAAAAGATTACAGTACTTCAGTCATGTGAGCAGCCTAGATTTGTCTTCAAATTTCTAATCTCTTGTATAGGGTGGGAGTCAGTGACGGGGTGAGAATTGCAGGGCAGCTTTTGCCATCTTTTAATAAGTTCATCAAGCTGCAATCAACACTTTCTTTTAGAATTCAGGGGTATTTATCACCTATTGTTTTCAGTTTTGGAAAGTGAGCTGAAATTTAAAGACAGTTCGTGTTATGGATTACATTAAGCCCTCCCAATGCATGGGTGTAAATCCTAACCTCTATGCCAGTTGGTTATAATCCCATCTGGAAGTGGACTGTCTTTATTACGAGACAGGATTAGTGTAAAGTGTACCTTGACTCAATCTCTTTTGAGATATAGAAGAGATAAAATAAGCAAGATAGTAAGCATGGATGGAGTAAGATAGATGTTAAGACACGTGGAGCCAGGAAGCAGAAGCTGAAAAGACAAGGACCTTCCTATAGAACCAACAGAGAGGAAAGCACTGTGCTCTGAATTTGTACTTTTAGACTCCTAAACTGTGAGAAAATAAATTTTTGTTTGTTAAGGCCATTCACATGTGGTATTTTTGTTATGCCAGCACTAATAACTGAGACAGTCCACATTATAATTTTATTAAGCCAATGAGATTATTCTACGCACAAGGTTCTACCATTTGCTTTTCTTAGCAAACAAAATACTCTGTGCTAGACCTCTTTCTTTGTCATGTAGCTCTGTCTCTTTTGTAAAAATGTGCTTTGCTTTCCTCACACATTGCCTTATCTTCCCCTCTTATGTGAGTGATCATTTCACAAACCAGGAATTTTAGAACTAGCTAAAATACCAATTTGTCAGTTAGCAGTCTGTCAGTGTGTTACACTGTGGGGGCTTGCATGTTGATGTGATTCTGGAAGCTTATGACACCAGTATTCGGATACCAGCAGAGTCTCCCATGGTAGACAAGTTTCAGTTGAGCTTCCAGACTAAGACAACTAGGAAGAAGGACCCAGTGGTCTACTTCTGGCAAGAATTGGCCAGTGAAATCTTATGACTAGCAGGGGAACATTGACACATATAGTGCTGGAGAACGAGCCCGCCAGTTTGGAAGGCACTCAGAAGATGACTGGGAAGAGCTGCCTCCTCAAACAATGGTTGACTTTAATGATGTGGATGGACAAAAGCCCTCTGCTGATGTGGCACAACTCAAAATATGAAGAAACTGCTGCAAACATCCATTAATAATTGGAACATGGAATATATGAAGTATAAATCTAGGAAAGCTGAAAATCATCAAAAATGAAATGGAATACATAAATATCAATATCCTAGACATCAATGAGCTTTAATGGACCAGTGTTGGCCAGTTGTGTGGTCTTCTATGTCACAAAGGAAAATTTGAAGAGGAACAGTGTTGCATTCGTTGTCAAAAAGGACATTTCAAGATCTATCCTGAAGTACAATGCTGTCAGTTATAGGATAATATTCATACACCTGCAAGGAAGCTGGTTAATATGACTATTATTCAAATTAATGCACCAATCACTAAGGTCAAGGATGAAGAAACTGAAGATTTTTACCAGCTTTAGCAGTCCAAAGTTAATCAAACATGCAATCAAGATGTATTGATGATTATTGGTGATTTGAATGCAAAAGCTGGAAACAAAGAATGTTCGGTAGTTGGACAACATGGTGTTGGTGATAGAAATGATGCTGGAGATCACATGTTAGAATTTTGCGAGACTAACGACTTCTTCACTGCAAATGACGTTTTTCACCAACATAATTAGTGACTATACACATGGATGTTGCCAGATAGAATACACAGGAACCAAACCAACTGTGTTTGTGGAAAGAAATAATGGAAAAGCTCAATAACAGCCGTCAGAATAAGACCAGTTGCTGACTGCAGAAAAGACCATCAACTGCTCATATGCAAGTTCAAATAGAAACCGAAGAAATTAAACAAGTCCATGAGAGCCAAAGTATAACCTTGAATGTATCCCACCAGAGTTAGAGACCATTTCAAAAATAGAGTTGATACGCTGAACACTAGTGATCGAAGATCAGATGCGTTGTGGAGTAACATCAAAGATATTATACATGAGGAAAGTAAGAAGTTATTAAAAAGATGGAAAGAAAGAAAGAAAAGACCAAATTGGATTTCAGAAGAGACTCTGAAAATTGCTCTTGAACATCCAGTAGCTAAAGAATTATAATGACATGTACAAAAAGCTGGAAATAGAAAACCAAAAAAGAAAGAAATGTTTTGCATGTCTCAAGCTGAAAGAACTGAAGAAAAAAATTAAGCCTTGAGTTGCAATAGTGAAGGATTCTACAGGGAAAATATCAAACAACTCAAGAGTTATCAAAAGAAGACAGAAAGAATACAGAGTCATTATACCAGACAGAGCCGGTTGGGGTTCAACCATTTGAAGAGGTAGCATGTGATCAGGAACCGATGGTACAAATGAAGAAGAGGAAAGTGCATTGAAGGCATTGGAGAAAAGCAAAGCTCCAGGAATTGATGGAATATCAGTTGAATGTTTCAACAAGTGGATGCAGCGCTGGAAGCACTCATTCACGTATGCCAAGAAATTTGGACAGCTGCCTGGCCAACCAACTGGAAGAGACCAATGTTGATGCCTATTCCCAAGAAAGGGGATCCAACTGAATGTGGAAATTATAGAGCAGTGTCATTATTATCACACTCAAGTAAAATTTTGCTAAAGATCATTCAAAAGCAACTGTAACAGTATATTGACAGGGAACTGCCAATGATTCCAGTCAGAATCAAAAGAGGACGTGGAAGCAGGCTTAAAGTTGAGAATAACACAATGATGTTTATTTATGTTTCTTTGACTATGCAAAGGCATTCTATTCTGTGGATCACAACAAATTATGAATAACATTACAGACAATGGGAATTCCAAAACACTTTAGAACAAGGGGACGCTGCATGGCTTAAAATCAGGAAAGAGATGCATCAGGATTGTATGTTTTCACCATACCTTTTCAATCCGTATGCAGAGCAACTGATCCAAGAATCTGGACTCTATGAAGAACAAGGCATCAAGACAGGAGGAAAACTCATTAATAAGAGGGTTATGCTGATGACACAGTCCAGCTTGCTGAAAGTGAGGAGAATGTGAAACATCAAAGACCACACCCTTCAGTGTGGATAGTACCTCAACACCAAAAAAATAAAAATCCTCACAACTGGACCACCCTAAATTTGAACTTTTAGCTTACTAGACTGTAACAAAATAAAATTTCTCTTTTTAAAGCCATGCACTTGTGGAATTTCTGTTAAAGCAGCCCTATATGACTAAGACAATAAGCAACGGAACTCTTTCTGCCCTGAGTTCCTGCAGATTATTACCTGCCCCCCTCACTCCATTTGTTGAACTGTTGTCTCTCCAAGTCTGGTACAATGGCTCACGGCAAGCATGAGGTTGTGTTTCCTGCCCGGGGACTGCCTCGGTCTCTGGAGCTGGGCATAGTGCAGAGATAGCAAGGGAAAGTGCTGGGAGAAGACAGAGTGGTTTATCCCAAATGAAAATTTCAGGTCTATGAGCTGTAGGCTTTGATTCAAGCCACTTAGCATCTGTCAATGGAATGCTGTTTTGCACTGATTCTAGAGGCTTGAGTGGCCTCTTCGCTGCTTGGTCTCTCCCACTGTAGAAGGTGCTTTTCTAAAGCCACTGCTCCACTCACCATGCTCACTGCTGACAATCTGCCTGTGAGACACAAACTCCTGACGGGTCAGTTCTGGCCAGTCCTGTGTGCTTCTGGACCTATTCTCCCTTCCTTGTCACTCAACTTTGTCTTGAAGTTCAGGGCTCCTAGAATGTCATATATAGTCTATTCATTGTGTGTGTGTGTGTGTGTGTGTGTGTGTTGTTAGAGGGGTCATAGGAAGCTTTCAGCTATTCCACAGTCTTAGCCTTGTCCCACAGCACAGCTTAAGTTGAAGAATTCTCACTGGCCTGTGTCCCTTAGCAGTCAGGTACCATAAAGCTCTTTATCCCAAGTTGCAAAATGAATTTCTTCTTTAGGAAGTTTTTAGTATTTCATTGTATCGATGTATGGTGATATATTTAATCAATCCTCCATTGGTTGACACTTGTTTCTGGTTCTTCCCAATTATAGACAATGTTGCATTGAACATCCATCTGTCTTATATTTTTGTGCACTAAGTCATTGATTTTAAATAAGAAAAACAGCATAAAATCAGATCCTTTTCCTTAAAAAAAAAAAAAAAACTCTGTCACGGATTTCAGGCAGAGAGAAAGGCTGGACTTGATGTACATGGTTTCCTGGGAAAGGCCTTTGAGTGGTGGTGAGTCCATTAACCTTCCTTTTCAGCAGAAATTCTGCTAGAGCAGCATTGGTGGGCTCTAAATCCAAGTCATGGCTATTGATCTGACACCTAAATGAGACACATGGAACTAAGCACTAGGTGACTGGCATTCAGCAGGTGCTCAATAAATGTTTGTTTACACTGACACAAATCAACTATCCTTGAGTAATGGCAGAAAGCCCAGGAATGGTTGTGTGTGTAATTACAAGTCAGCAAGACTGACTTAGTTTTAAGTTGTAAATTGGTTTGACTTCTGCATCATAATGCTTACCGAATTAGTTCTTAACAACTCACCACACCTGCATGGTCATGTGACCCCCATGAAGGCCTCTTGGAGCAGAGGAGATAGCAACACAAAATGTGACTTAGAATACTTCTTTGAGTAAATCTCTGGGCCAAGTCACATTTAAAGAAATAGCAGTCTAGAAGAAAAATGTAATTGAAAGCATTTCAAACGTACCAACAGGAGGCATATATTCTTACAGTGCAATCCTCTTTAGACGCCCATCTTAATTTCAGTCTCTCTCCTTTGCCAAGCAGAAGCTCCAGAACACACTCTTTCCTTTCCTGTCTCTCAGTTTTATACAATTCTTCTGCTCCCTTAGTCCCTTGAGCTCTTCTTCTGTCCACCTTTCTGCACCTGTAGGAATCTCCCCACTGTGGGAACCTCCTTGCATGCACGCACACGTGCTCACATGTGCATGTGCTCACACACACACACTGCACACGCTGTGCACACTCAAACACACACACACCCTACTCTCGACTTGTAAACATTTTTTGTTTAGCCAGGTTTCCTGGGTGGTAAAATTCACCCCTTGCCCCCTACTATGGATTGAATTATGTCCCTCCCCAAATATATGTATCAATTTGCTAGTCCATGATTTGTAGTATGACTGCCAGCCATTTTGTCATCCGCTGTCATTTCCCTATGTGTTGTGAATCCTATCTCCATAATGTTGATAAGATGGAAGGAGGAGCAGTTATTTTAATGAGACAGGACTCAATCTACAAGAAAAGGATGGGTTTTAAGTCAGTCTCTTTCAAGACATAAAAGAGAGAAGCAAGCAGAAAAACAGGGGAACCTCTCAGCACCAGGAAACATGAGCCAGAAGAATAGCATATCCTTTGAGAAGCTCCTTGACCAGAGGAAGATTGATGACAAGGACTGTCCTCCAGAGTCAACAGAAAAAGCCTTCCGCTGCAGCTAAAGCAGTAAATTTAGACTTGTACTTACAAGATTGTGAGAGAATAAATTTCTCTTTGTTAAAGCCACCAGTTGCAGTATTTCTGTTACAGCAGCATCAGATGACTGACACATTCCCCACATTCCTCACTATCACTTTTTTTTTTTCTCCTATAGCCATCAGCACCTTAGCAATTCCAGGGAATAAAATTTTCCATATATTCACACTAAACCCATTGTTGTCGAGTTGATTTCTAGCTCATGGTAAACCTAGTATTAGAGTACAGCTACTCCATAGGTTTTTCTTTATGGAAGCACATTACCAGGACTTCCTTGTGCTGTATTGTTGAGTGGGTTGGAGTTGCCAAACTTTATGTTAGTAGCTGAGTTCAAACTATTCACGTCATCCAGGTATCTTATCTTTACACAACGGACCTGGTAAAAGCGAGAATCCTCTGCCCGTTATGCACCCTTATCACACATCTTCCTAAGCCTATATGGCAGATATTAGTGTTGGCCTTTTTTCTCTAAATCCTTAAATAAAATCGGAAACACATCGAAGGCAATGATTTTGAGTGTCCTGAAGTCTGGCAGTGGTGCCATGATTTCTGGATTCTTGGAAATGTTCATTTGTATCTCCCTCCCAGGATCAAGAACATTCAAATCTCTGGGTTTAAATCACTGAATTCCTGCTCCTATCAGCATCATCTTCTTGCCTAGATAACTCGGCTCATCATACTCCAACAATTATGTTAGGTGTCATCTCTTCCAGGAAGACCATCTTGAATACTATCTTAGTCATCTAGTACTGTGCTGGTAGAAATACCAGAAGTGGATACCTTTAAGAAGGAAAATGTTTATTCTTACACAGTCTGGTAGGCTCCAAGTCCAAGTTCAGGATGTCCACTCCAGGGGAAGGCTTTCCTTCTTTGTCAGCTCTGGAGGTAAGTCCTTGTGTTCCATCAGTCTTTGATGAGGGAGCACCTTAGTGCAGGTCTGAAGGATGCAGTCCTGTCCCAGGTGCTGCTTTCTTGATGGTACGAGGTTCCCAAATGTCTCTGCTAGCTTCTTTCCTTTGTACCTCAACAGACTGCCTGAAGGCATAAAACAGTCTTACACACTGAGTCCTACACCACCAAGGTAAATGCCACCCATCCACCCTCACTAACATTATACAGGCAGGATTCCCAACATGGAAGATCATACAATAACAGGAATGCTGGCTCAGCCAAATTGCTACACATATTTTTTGGGAAGCACAAATCAATCCCTGACAAATACCCAGGTAGAATAATGAGCCCTCACCACAGAAGGCAGTAGGGTGGATCTGTGATGATTCAATACCACATTCCTCCCTTCCCCTCTGTAATCCAAATCACATCTTTGAAGGCACTAAAGGTCCCAGACAGAGCTGGAGAAAAACTAGCCCAGGGATAAGGATTAGAAGGCAGGAGGGGACAGAAAAGCTGGTAATAGAAACCCAAGGAAGAGTTGCCATGCTGTGGGGTTGGTAACCAATGTTGTAAAACAATATATGTGCTAGTTGTTTTACTAATGTACTTGGGATGAAGGTTTAAGAAGCTGATTTGTTCCGTAAACCTTCCTCTAAAGTGCGTTAGTAAAACATATTTTAATTTGTTTTAAATTCAATGAGAACTTCAAATAATAAATTGTTAAATGTACAATAAATAGACTGGTAGGAAATATACCAAAATATCATGTTGCTTGTTTTCATTTGGTGAGATAAAACTATTGTTTCTTTCTCTTACTTTTTAGTATTACCCCAATTTCTGTAATTAGCAGTGATCGTTTTATAAAGAAAAGACTTTATATATATATAAATATATATAATATATATATGTGTGTGTATATATATATATATATATATATATATATATAAAGGGGGCAGAAAAAAGAGCTCTGCCTTATTATGCCTGCAGTTCAACCCCATGAGGCTGGAGCTAGTTATCTGTTCCTGGGCCTGCTATCTATCTGATGATTAGTCTATATCTTTATCTATCTGTCTACATATATATATACACACACACACACCTACACACACCAAAAAAATCAAACTCATTGCCATCAATTCTGACTCATAGTAACTCTCTCTGTTTCTCTCTCTCAGATATATTCATATATACATACCAAAAAACTAAACCCCCAGGTGTTGAGTCGATTCTGTCTCACAGCGACCCTATAGGACAGAGTGGAACTGCTCCCATATGGTTTCCAGAAGTAGACTGCCGGATCTTTCTCCTGAAGAGCAGCCAGTGGGTTTGAAGATCTAGCCTTTTGGTTACTAGTCAAGAGCTTAACCACAACGAGCCTCCAGGGTCTTCTTTATATACCTGTCATATTTTCACTCAAATAATGCACACCTTCTAGGTTTGTTTGCCAACTGTGCCCTCCCTTCAAAAAGAATTTCTATAAGAGGCAGCCTGCTAGCCCTGTTAGCTCTAGGAATGACTTCACTACTGAGTGAAACAGAGTCCAAGGGTCATATTCTTGAGGTTTCTCCAGTCTCTGTCAGACTAGTAACTCTAGTCTATTTTTGTGAGTTAGAATTTTGTTCTATGTTTTTCTCCAGTTCTATCTGGGACCTTCTATTGTGATCCCTGTGAGAAAAATCAGTGGTGGTAGCCAGGCACCATTTAGTTGTGCAGGACTCAGTCTGGCAGAGGCTGTGGCAGTTACTGTCTACGAGTCCATTGGACTAATCTTTCCCTTGTGTCTTTTGTTTTTTTCATGCTTCCTTGCTCTAGACAGGTATTGCACAATTTTTAACATAATTTTGCTCAATATGAAACTATATTTTCACACACACACATGCTTATACATAGAGACCTGGTGGAGCTTGGTTGCTAATTAAAACATTGGCAGTTTGAATCCATCCACCACTCTCTGGACACCCTATGGGACAATTTACTCTGTTCTCTAGGTTGTTAAGAGTCAAAACTAACTTGATGGCAATGTTTTTCTGTGGGGTCTACATATATGCATTACATACATATATACATTTGATATACATATATATATCCACTGTATTTTATACAAATAACACATGTCTTCTACATTTATTTGCCAACCATGGCCTTCCCTGTGAAGTATTTTCATAAGCACTACTATGCCAATTTTTTTTTTTACATGTTGCTGTAAAAAACATTTGTACAGTGCTCTTATAGAAATACTTTTTGAGGGGAGGGCACAGTTGGCAAACAAACCTAGAAGATATACATTATTTGAGTAAAAATATGACAGGTATGTAAAGAAGACCCTGGAGGCTCGTTGTGGTTAAGCTCTTGACTAGTAACCAAAAGGCTGGATCTTCAAACTCACTGGCCGCTCTTCAGGAGAAAGATCCGGCAGTCTACTTCTGGAAACCATATGGGAGCAGTTCCACTCTGTCCTATAGGGTCGCTGTGAGACAGAATCGACTCGATAGCTGTGGGTTTAGTTTTTTGGTATGTATATGTGAATATATCTGAGAGAGAGAGACAGAGAGAGAGTTACTATGAGTCAGAATTGATGGCAATGGATTTGGTTTTTTCGGTGTGTGTGTGTATGTAGATAGACAAACAGACAGACAGATAGATAGATAGATAGACAGACAGAAAGATCAATCAATAGATAGGAAGGTAGATAGACATAGGGAAACCCTAGTGTTGTACTGGTTAAGTGCTATGTCTGCTAACCAAAAGGTCAGTAGTTCAAATCTGCCAGGTGCTCCTTGGAAACTCTATGGGGCGATTCTACTGTGTCCTCTAGAGTCACTATGAGTCAGAATCCACTAGGCAGTGTCTTTGATATGGATAGAGAGAGACAGAGACAGAGAGCCAGCTGACCGACAGAAGACCCATGTGCTTCAGGGTAGAACTGCACTCCACAAGGTTTTCATGGTTGTGACCTTTTGGAAGAAGATCACTAGGCCCCTTTTCTAAGGCACTTTTGGGTGGCTTTGAACCGTCAACCTTTTTGTCAAGATCAAGTACTTAACTGTTTGTTCCACCTAGGGACACCACATACATACCTACACATATATATATCCTTGCTAACTAGCATGCCCATATAATTGAAAACACCTGTAAATATAGAACTAAAATACCAAGAAGACCCATGTTCTAGAATCACACACTAAGACACAATCATAGTTTACATTTTAAAGTGTTTTTACAAGATTTAAAAAATTGTGCGGTTGCATATTCTCATACCATATGCCTTGAGTTTTAATCGCAGACAACAAAGGATCATTCATAGAATTTAGTTGGCAGACTTTACGGAAAGGTTCTGGTGACATGTTTTTTCCACCTAGTGGTTTATTTAATTAAGAAATGATTCATGCCACAGAGATAGGTTTTAAAAATAGAGAAAGTCGTTCATGATATTCTTTGGCAATGAAAATGGCTATTGTGTCCTTTCATGCACTTCTGTTTTTGAGACATGGGTTGGGGGATGGGAGCAGATTGTAGCTTAATAATTATCCCAGATCAGTGTCTCAGCCATATAAATTGGTCGTGCTTAGCAAAGTAGGAATAGATGTAGTGTGTGTGTGTGTGTGTGTGTGTGTGTGTGTGTGTGTGTGTGTGTGTGTGTGTGTGTGTGTGTGTGTGTGTGTGTAAAATCAAATTGCTAACAGATTATCTCTGCACTCCAGGTTAAAAATGTGTGTTTTTCTGGCATCAGGGGGAAAAGTACCAGCAAATAAACGCAAAATAGACTCTGACAAAACACAAGAAAATTTTGGGAAACATACAGAGCTAGACTTTGATGTACAAGTCAGAATCCATTCAGTGGCAGTGGATTTTGGTTTACTGGTTGGAAAATCTACTTGATAGCCTACTCTTCATTTGTTTCTCTTGGTTTGGGTTCCAATTTCCATAAGGAAAGATCCAACAGTCTCTTATACTATGATTTCTCCATTCTTCATACTTCTTCATTAGGTTTTTATCTTTATTAGTTAGAGAATGGCTTCAAGTGATTTAAGATTGTCCCAGGAATGAGAGCTAGGTGTTCAGAACCCTTTCATTTTGTATATATGTTACAGGACCCCTAGGTCTTGCTGGTGTGACACTGAGGCACCTGTCAGGTCAAAAGAACAAAACCTTTGTTTGGCCAGTCAAAGCAGTTCACCAGGACCGGTATTGCCAAGACGGCTCTTCAATCAGCAGGCGCAGGGGTTTATATATGGGAAGGAGACAGGGTAGTGGTGGTCTCTTCTTCAAGGCGTGTTCATGGAGTATTCAGGGTCAGGAACAGTGGACAGTCCTTGCAACGATGCCTGTGACACCAGGTTGATGCAATCACTCTGAGGCTGTCAGTGAGGGAAAATGGCAGCTCAGTTCTGCCCAGCAGCCATATATATAAACCCGGTTTCGTATAAGAGAGAAATTTGAATGGGTGTACATTCCTGGAGAAAACTCCTTTCCAACAACACTGTAGGTCCTGCTTCACTGCTGAGGGCAGAGAAATCTGAAGCCAGCCTTCAAGAGAGTCCTTTTGGAGAAGAGACTGATGATTGTGGTGATGGGTGGTCCTCACTCACTTCTTAAAAAGACAGCATCCATGAACTAGGAGGATGGATGTCCCAGTCTCTATTTTGTATAGCTCTGGTCTTTCTGGAACGGGTATGGAAAGTGTGGTAGGAGTAGGGTGTAGGTAGGCAATACCTTTGGTAGCCCTGGTGGTGTAGTGGTTTTAAAAGTGCTGTGGCTGCTAAACAAAGGTCAACAGCTCAAGTCCACTGGCTGCTCCTTGGAAACTATGTGGTGCTTCTGCTCTGTCCTATAGGGTCATTGCAAGTCAGAATGGACTCAATCCCAACGAGTCTGTGTTTTAGGTAGGCCGTTTGCCCCGTGTTTCCCAGTACTGCCAAGATGCTACCTCTGTTCTGTTTCATCAGTTCAGTTTTAATGATCTTCAAGTTTGTGGAAATTCCTCTTGCCTTCTGGCAGTAGGTTGATTTTTTTCAGTCCTCATTTTTATTGTTGTTGTCCGGTTTGTTGTTTTGTGTGGTTTCATAGATATTTAGTAAGAAGCAGGGTCAAGTGTGGCTAGCCACATGGTATTTAAAACTAGAAGCATAGCTATACACTTTCTGACGGCTGAATCCCCTGGAGCTGACACACTGAATTCAGACTTCTAGCCTCCTAGATTGAGAGAATAAATTTCTGTTTATTAAAGCCATCCACTTGTGGTATTTGTTACAGCAGCACTAGATACCTAACATAGAAGATTACTCACAGCTCTAAAGAATGACTTTTGAGCCAGATAGGAGTGGGGGTAAGCACAGAGGTGACTGTTGCTAGTGGATGGCCTTCTGCTATTTTGTGGACTTTTATTTTCTCTGACGGCCTGTTGGACAGAAATTTGAGCAGGACTCAGCTGATGAGATGATCTTTTTCTCTCTGCCATCGTCCTCAGAGGATGCTTGTATGGCAGTGACTGGGCTCAGCACACAGACTGAGTCAGTGCAAGGCCCTTGAAACTATGAAGAGAAGGGTGTTTGTGTCAGATCAGGTCCTCCGGGAAGCAGACACAAAGGATGGAAGGAGAAGTGCAGGAGATTTATTGGAGAAAATGCCTGAGGTAGAGAAGAGGGAGCAGGAGGAGTCAGGGAAGTTCTCCAGACCTTGATGCTGGTCTGACACGTGTAAAATATGAGCAGGAAGGAAGGCGCGTTGGGTGGGAAAAGACTCAGATTGTTGTGCAGCTCTGAGAAAGTCTTGTTCAGGCCAATGAGTGCTCCAGTGTAAACATAGCCTGTACAGTAACCCCATATTGGGCAGAAATTGGCATGCCAAGCTGCAGGTACCCTTTCCACGTTCAGTGTCTAGACCCACCTGGCGAGAGTGCGGCTTTGGTCTAAATGCTGTAATGGGTCCTGAAGTTATTGCAACCGGAGGTTGTCTCCTAACTGCCCTCCTCAAGATGGGTTCCTTCTTGAAGGAAAATCTGAGCAGAGCACCTTCATGGATGCCACAGGGCTTCTTTTCATACTCTCCTAGAAGGATTAAGAATGTAGTCCATCCTAGCCTGAACATGATGCAAAAAAACAGCTGGTTTCCTATGACTGGATGCAACCTGACTGGGTCCATTCATAGGACACCCAGGAGCTGCTCTTTGGCAGTGTTGAGTGGACAACCCTGAACAACGTCATTTCCAGAGACAATGATATTTAGCTTAAAGATAATCCGATATGTATGCTTTTGTGGGTTCACAGAGCAGTTAAGCTCTTCTACCAACAATTATTAAATTTTATTTTTTTGAGTGAAAATTTTCAGCTATTTCCACAGATTGACATTGCTCACATTCCTCAAGTTTGGCAACCATTCTTGCTATCTTTTCCGTATTATTCCACCACCATTGATATAAACTTATTGCCACCTAAGCTTCTCATCTAACCTTTCAAGTTGCTACTGTCAAATTGATGCCACATAGGTAATTTTTTGAAAGAGTATAATCTTCAAAGCAGACATATTTTGCTAACTTAGCGAAACTAGTATCTGGTTCAAAGAACATTTTAGGGGAGAGTTGTGGGTTGAGGTTTGAGGAATAAAGATTATCTCAGCAATAGTTTCAGAGATTCATCCAGTTTCAATGGGTCCATAAGGTCTAGTTTCCACTGAGAATATGAAATTCTGTCCCACATTTCCTACCTTTTTACCCTGATTCTTCTATAGAATCTTGATCAAAATGTTTAGTAATAGTTATCAAGCACCCTGTAATTCTCCTGGTCTCATGGCACAGGAGTCAGTTGTTTATGGAGGCAACCAAACACTTGTTCTATTTCCTTCTCTGATTCCTGACTCCCCTTCCTTTTTTACTCTATCCACCAACAATTATTGAACAGCCTGCAATGCAGTAAGTCTTGCACTAACTGCATTTGGTATGCAAAGAACAAGATGAAGCTTCTGCCCTCCATTAGCTTGTAGTCTAGCAGGGGAGAAATAATGATGATACATGCAACTAGCACTTGTGGACAGCACTGTTTTAGTCAGCTAGTGGTGCTCTAACAGAGATGTCACAAGCGGATGGCTTTAACAAGCAAGAGTTTATTCTTACACAGTCCAGTAGGCTACATGTCCAAATTCAGGGTGTCTGCCCCAGGGAGTTTTTCCCTCTGTTGGCTCTGGAGGAAAGTCTTTGTGCTGCATTATTCTTTCTTTGGTCAGAGAGAATCTTGTGTTCTTCTCCCATGCTGCTTTCTTGAGGGGGTCAGGTTCCTGCTCCCTGGTTGCTTCCCTTTCCTTTTATCTCCTGTAGGCTGAGAGAATAAAAGGTAGTGCAAGCCACCCTCCAGGGAAACTTCCTTTACAGTGGATCAGGGAGGTGATCTTAGGAAGGTATTTATAGTCCCACTCCAAGCCTCTTTAACATACAGTATACGAAAATCATAAAATAGAAGATGATCATAAAATATTGGAATCATGTTCCAGCCACATGGCTACACACATCGTTAGGTGGACACAGTTCAATCCATGACAAGCATCAAGTGTCAAGCACAAAAGGGAAGTATAAAGGAGAGACCTAGTTTCCTGTACAAAGTTTACCTGTTTCTTCTTTAGAAATGAAATAAGAATAGCAGGAACCATGGAGTCTTGGAAAGCCCTAGAGGAGAGTAATCTAAGACTCAGATCTTGGTTTATTCCACTGATACCAATGAGTGTGGAGGTCGGAGCATCACGACGGGCAGAAGGAGTAGAGGTGACAGGTTACTGGATCTTTCTCTACTCCAGCCTGAATGGGATGTGGTACAAGGGAATGAGATCTATAGAGATATTTATGAAATACACAAAATCTTCTCTCCTTTCATTAGCATGGAGCCATTCAGTCTCCCTTCCCTCCACGCTTTAACATAATGATCATTGCTGGCAGTCAGAGGTCACTTCTCCAGTGTCTTTGCAGGGAGTGTTCACCTTCTAAAACAACCTGAGTCTTCCTTAACTGCCTCTTGGCCTGTACTTTAAATGAATAACTCATTGGCGCAGAGTCAATTCTGACTCATAGCAGCCCTATAGGACAGAGTAGAACTGTCCCATAGGATTTATCCAAGGAGTGGCTGGTGGATTTAACCACCTTCCTTTTGGCTAACAGGGAGCTCTTAAAAACTGTACCACCAGGTCTCCTTTCAACAAATAGTCATGCTGTATCTAGGCCAGGATGTTGGTAAAGTTCTTGTTCATGTTTGTTAATCTTTTCCCTCACTGCTGCCCCCTCAACTCCTTTTTTTTTCACAGACTTAAAAAAAAATTACGAAAGTGAAATTGACATTGCTGAGCAACACTAATATAATTCATTGTCATTGTTCTTGTTCTGACAACTTCAGCAGGGGCTAAAGTAGTGCCTTAGGCTGGGTTCTCTAGAGAAATAAAACAAGCAAGTGTAGAGAGAGAGAGAGATTTTTCTGAAGGAAATGACTAATACAGTTGTAAAGGCTGGAACATACCAAGTCTGTGGGTCAGGATACAGGCATGTCCTGATTTACATATCTGAGGATATTGGTGAACCCAAGACCGGCAGATCAGAGAGGAGAGCTATTTCTCTCAGGCTGTGAAGATCAATGAATCCCAAGATTGGCAGGCAGGACTGCAGATAAGCTAATAGCTCAAGTTCAAAGAAGTGGAGGTCAGAAGAGCAGAAGCCAGCTACAGGATCCAGCAAAAGTCCATGGAGTCTTGCTAGAATGTCCATTTAAAATCAGTGCAGGTCACATGCCCAGGGAGACTCCCTTTTAACTGATTGTCTACTCATAACAGTTTCCAACATGGAGGCAATCATGTTATCTGAAATCTCATCATGCAAGTAATTGCATTATCTTATCAAACCGCTGAGAATCATGGCCCAGCCAAGTTGACACACAACCTTAATGATCTTCACCATCGGAAGACATCCCTCCAAACCTCACCCCATGGAGTCTTCCACATCTCTCCTTCCTCTTGCACCCTGTTCTGGAAATTTAGTCCCAAGGAAACCATTATCATTGCCACATACTGAAAGCAGCTCTGCAGGGCTGACAGCTTATTAGAGTAGATGGGCCTTTGGGGGTCAACCCAAGTAATATAGGTCCCTTTATTTGAAGTAAAAACTTGATATTCCCTTGGATAAGGAGAATGGAAGACAGCTAGAGAAAATAGAAAGAGAAGAAATGCTATCAGAAAAATCATCAGTGGAGAGAACCAAAGGCACTATGTGGATAATGGAGTAATGATGCTTGTGTGGTATCTTTCCGTGTTGATACTGCAGTAGGGGAGTAATAGCTGACAGAGCAGACAGGCAACCTGACATAGTGCTGAATGACACCAGTCACTCAGTAGCCACAATTCTCTGTCTGCGTTAGCCTTAAAACTAATCTAAGTGCAGCAATGGAAACTGAAATGTCTGTATCGGCCTTAGAATTAATGTGGGTGCACAAATGGAAACTCAAATGCCCAGAGAATATGGCCCAGGACTGATGGAATCTCACAACCTGTGCTGTAATGCTACAACACTAGAAGTCTGTCTTGCTTGACTAGCAATCAGCACACAGCCTGTCAATAGAGGGTGTGCTCTCCTAACAGATGCTTAATTTGAAAGACACATCTTGGGGAGGAAAGGAAAGAGCTTCAACTAAAATAAGACATAACCAAATCAGTCTTTCTTCCCAGCCAGAGGGGATCCAGGGTGTCTCATTTACAGTGGGACAAGAGCCACCTGTGTGGTACAACCAGTACTGAGGTACTACATGGTCCTTGAAGATTCTATATGTTTGAGTTCTTGTCTATTAGTGTACAGTTTAATCTAGACATAGCTGTTGAGTGTTGCATAGATATCTGGAAACCCTGTGGTTTCCAGCATAGTGGTTAAGTGCTACAGCTGCAAACCAAAAATCAGCAGTTGAATCCATCAGGCTGTCCTTGGAAACTATGGGGTAGTTCTACTCTGTCCTATAGGGTCTCTATGAGTCAGAATTGACTTGACAGAAAACTGGTTTGGTTTTGGCACATACAGCTCTTCTACCACAGAGGAAGCGGAAGAGATGGGGTAGCAAGGCAGTATTTTGAGGTAATTAAGAAAGCGAGGTCTGAAGTACACTGCCTGGATTGAGTCCCAGGTCTCTTGACACATAGTGTGTAATTTACTTAACCTCACTGGACTCATTGTCTTCATCTCTAAGACAGATGATAAGCATACCCTCACAGGATTATTGAGGTATGTTTTAGTCTTTTGGTACTGCTCCAACAGAAATACCACTAGTGGATGGCTTTAAGAAAAGAAACTTTATTTGTCACAGTCCAGTAAGCTAAAAGTCCAAATTCAGGGTGTCAGCTCCAGGGGAAGGCTTTGTCTCCTGGCTCTGGAGGAAAGTCCATGTCATTAACCACCCCATGCATTGGAAGCTTCTAATCTACAGGGACCCTGGTCCTTTCCAAAGGACACTCACAGCTCCTAGCACTGATTCTTGGTGGTACTGAGGTCCCTAAATCTCTACTGTTTTCTTTCATTTATATCTCAAGAGACTGCTTCAAGGCACAAAACAAACGTACACAGTGAGTCCTCCCACACCAACACAACTGTCGCTCATCCTCCCTCATGGACATCACAGGGGCATTGTTAAGACACGCATAATACAGGAAATCATGACCCAGAAAAATTTCTACTCATATTTTTTGAGAAACACCATTCAACCCGCAACAAGGGCTAAATTAATTAGCAAAGCAAAGTGCTTTGAACACATAGTAAGCTCTTCTTAAATGCTGGTTGTCATTCTTGTTCTCATGGAACTTACACTCTAGTGAGTGTATAAACAAGTATTTATTGGGCACCCTGCTACGTTCTGGGAACTGTGCCATGTGCTGAGAATGATGTGATGAAGACAGATGTGATGCTATCTAGTTGGAGGTTACAGTTGAGATAGTAAAACAATTCTAATTTTCAAAGTAAGAAGTAGGATGATGTCATGAGAGTTAGCATCCCCACCGAGCTACGTGACCTTAGATAAGTCACTACATCTCCCTAAACCTCAGTTTCTTTATCTGAAGAAGGGAAAGATCAGACTGGATCAGGCATCTTGGATGGTTGTTGTCATGGGTTGAATTATATCCCTTCCAAAAACCCCTGTATTAATTTGACTGTGCTATGATTACCACTACCGTGTGGTTGTCTTTCATTTTGTAATTTTCTTGTTATAAATTCTAATCTCTGCCTGTGGTTAATGGGGCAAGATTGGGTTATGTTAAGCAGGATTAAGGAGGTATCTTAGGCTGGGTTTTCTAGGGAAACAAAACCAGTAACATGTATATGTACAAGGAAAGATTTACATAAAGAAAACAGCTCAGGCAGTTGTAGAAGCTGAATGTCCCAAGTCCTGGCATGTGGCCATAGGAGCTCGTAAACCCAAAGCCAGCAGGTCAGAGACCAGAGGTCTAGATCACCAACTATGTAGGTCAGTGGATCCCAAGCAAGAGGGCAAGACTGCTAGGTCTCTGCTGACTCACGTTGTTGCAGGGGCTGGTGACGCAGGATCAGCAGGTCAGGGGACAGGACGCTCACCGGCAGGCTGTAAGGGTCCAAGAGCTGCTAATTCAGGCGAATTCAGATGCTAATTCAGGTGCAAAAGAGAGCAGGAGCTGCTGGCTACAGGAGCAGACAGAAAGAAGGTGGCGGAAGGTAGAGAGGTGAGAGCTGAGGGGCGGTGAGACACTATAGGACCGACCCCTGCCACTTGATACAGCAGCCAAACATAGAGCTACCAAGCTGACACAGTCTTAACAACCACGGGTAGGACTGTAACACTCTTACTCAAGTCACCTCCCTGATCCAATGTAAAGGGAATTTCTCTGGGGTGTGGCTGGCACCCTCTTTTATCCTACAAGAGACAAAAGGAAAAGGAAGCAAGCAGGAGGCTGCTTCAAGAAAACAGCACTAGGAGCAGAGCACATCATTTGGGCCTGAGGTTCCTGCACTGAGATGCTCCTGGACCAAAGGAAGACAGATACAACACGAGCACCTTCCTGACAGGGAGGGAAAGCCTTTCCCTGGAGGAGACACCCTGAATTCATATTTGCAGCCTACTGAACTGTGAAAAAGTAGATTTATCTTTGTTAAAAACATCCATTTGTGGTATTTCTGTTATGGCAACATTAGATGACTACAACAGGTATTGCATGCTGGTAACCATCGTAAAAATAACACCATGAGATCCATCTGATGGATCAAAGAGTTTACTGTGGGGAGATTCTGCTGACTCAAAGCCCACGGTACATCATTCTTGCCCCCCTCCCTATACATAGAAGCATACTCTTTAGTCTACAGAGACACTTTAAAGGTAACCATTATCTTTGTACACACAAAAGTGGGAAACCTTGATTAAGCTGATCTCTGACATTCTTTCCAGCTTCAATATTCAGATTCTGTGAACACTTCTCCCTTTCAGACTTGCCAGTAGGTTTGGAATCCCATTGTTTCTTCTCTGCCAAAATGCAATTGCTACTTGCACAGGATATTGGCTTTTGTAGGTAACTTCAGTTGATAAGATAGGAGTTGCTAGATCTTGTGACCACAGGAGACCTTGGCAGTGATGGGTGTGGGAGGAGGATAATATCATAACAGACAACTCCTAGACACAGCAAGGACAGTGAGACTTCACCTCATGTATTTGGACATGCTGTCAGGAGAGACGAGTCCCCAGAGAAGAACATCATGCTTGGTAAAGCAGAGGATCAGTGAAAAAGCAGAAGATCCAAAATGAGATGGATTGACATAGTGGCTGCAATGGTAGGGTCAAGCATAGCAATGATTGTGAGAACGGGGCAGGACTGGGCAGTGTTTTCTTCTGTTGTATACGGGGTCACCGTAAGTCAGAAACAACTTCATGGCACCTGACAACAACAAGACTGAATAAGTGAAGTAACTGTTGTTGTTGTTGTTGTTAGGTACCCCATAGAGTCAGTTCCAGCTCAAGGCAACCCTAAGCACAACAAACAGAAATTTGTTCTCTTACAGTTTAGGATATTAGAAGTCTGAATTCAGGGAGCTAGCTCCAGAGGAATCTTCCTGTCTCCATTGGCTCTGGGGGAAGGTCTTTGTTATCAATTTTCTCCTGGCCTAGAAGCTTCTCAGCACAGGGACCCTGGGTCCAGATGACATGCTCTACTCCTGGGTCTTCTTGCTTGGTGGTAATGGGGTCCCTCTTCTCTCTGCTTGATTCTCTTTTCTGTCCCCTAAATCAACCTAATCCTGCAAACTGAGTCCTGCCTCATTAATGTAACTGCCTCTAATCCTACCTCATTAACATCATAGAGGTTAGAATTCACAACACAAAGAATAATCATAACAGATCACAAAATAGTGGAAACCACATAATGCTGAGAATCATGGCCTAGGCAAACTAACACATATTTTGGAGGAAACACAGTTGAATCTACAACAGTCCCTATGAGTTGAAATTGACTTGACAGCAACAGGTTTGGCTTTTGAGACTTCCACCTGCTGAAATTTTGTGTATTCTTCTCAGTTTTAATGCACTTTGGGGGAAGGCTGTAGATAGCAGTGGTTACCAGTGAAGGGGATACACGGGAATGTGAATTCCAGCCCCATCATCACTGGTTGTTACGAGTATTTGAGCAACCCACTTGTGTTTTGCCTTATGAAACGGAGAGAACATTATCTTCCATATATGGGTTGTTACGGGGTTGTTCCGAGGACTAAATGTGGTGATGCTTGTAAAGTTGATCAGTTCAGTGTTGGGCACACAAAAACTAAGAGGGTTATTCTTAGCCATTTTATGGAATCCCAAGAAAATTTTAATGTGATTGCTTTTCTACTGAAATCCCTGGACAGAGCAAATGATTAACATCCTTGGCTGCTAACCCAAAGGTTGGAGGCTCAACTCTACCCAAAGGCACCTCAGAAGAAGGATCTGGCAAACTACTTTTGAAAAATCAGTCATTGAAAACTCTATGGAGGACAGATTCTACTCTGACACATTTGGATTGCTATGAGTCAGAATCAACTCAGCAGCAACTGGTTGGTTAACCTTCTGCTACAGCACTAGGTTCATTCTTCAAAGAGATTTTTACCTGTATGTATTTCATGCTAGATTTCTGAAATTCTGCCAGAATGAAAGACTATGTCTACTCATTTTTCTCCCATAATGTTATGCCATGCATGCCATATAATAGAAATTCAAAAGCAATTGCTCCAAGGGGCTTGAAATTGACAAGTCTATTCTGAATATCCTGTTGGCGCTGAAAGCACTGCTTTCTCTTTGGTTATATATTCAGATTCAGCTGCACTTTGCTTGCCAAGGAACGAGGAACAAGAATCAGTTTAAGAATACCATATTTTTGCTTTCTCCTTTTGCATGTGGAGAGGCCAGATCTGTTGAGGGCAGCCTCAGCATCTAAGAACAGCAGCCGCTGATAGATAAGATCAACTTGAATCCAAAGCACAGCTAATCTAATATGATCTTTATAAAAACTGAGAACTTAGATGCCCCTGCAAGACAGATACTCTCTATTCAGTATGTGGTTGCTTATTTTTAGTTTCCAATGTTAGGGAAGGGAGAGAAGGAGAGTAAGAGAGAAATATCAGTTGATTTTTAGACTGATCTTTTCCTCAGCTTGCTCATCCGGTGAGAGTACAAATTCATAAACTATAGGAAATCCATGGGTTAGCTATCTGTAAATGGACTGAATTGTGTTCCCCTAAAATATTTGTCAGCTTGGCTAGGTCATGATTCCCAATATCATATGAAAGTCATCTGATGTGATTTCCCTGTGTGTTACAAATCCTACCACTAAGAGGAATGCTAATTAAGTTCACAAGTTCATCCGAGAAAAAGTGCTATGTACCTCATTGCTGAATGTCACTATGGTCACATTCGAAGTACTCCCCTTGGTGAGCTATGCACCATCACCAGTACTTAGTTCATCCTTCAAAGCAATTTTGGAACTCTTTTTCTGGAGTGATCATTAGAGCTGTTGTAGTATTACCTTTGATGTCTTGAATGTCATCAAAATGTCTTCCTTTCAACATTTTCTTTATCTTCAGGTAAATAAAAAAGGCATTCATGGCCATACAGATCAGGTGAGTAGGGAGGTTGTCTCAACAGCTATTTGTTTACTGGCTAAAAACTCCCTCACAGACAACCACACAACTAAATTCAGGAACTTGTCACTTTGTGCAACAGCCATTCCAGAAAGAGTTCCAAAATGACTTTTAAGGGTGGACTAGGCACTCGCATTGGAGCATAGCTTCCCAAGGGGAGGACTTCAAAGATGCCCATAGTGACATTCAGCAATGAGGTATGTAGCACTCGGAACAATTAAGTTTGTGGACTTAATTGTCATACCGTTTATAATGTAATAGGATGGATTAGTGACAGTTATATTGGTGAGATCTATGAGATTATGTAGTGTCTTAAGCCAGCCTTTTCTGAGATATCAGGACCTCATATCACTAAGAAAGCAGTGCTGGGAACACAGTGCGTCTTTTGGATCTGATATTTCTGCTCTGAGATGCTCTCAGATCCAGGGAAGACTGATACCTTACAAGGAACTTCCTCCAGAGCTGACACAGAAAGAAAGCCTTCCCCTGATACTGCTGCCCTGAATTCAGACTTCTAGCCTGCTGGACTGTGAGAGAATAAAATTCTCTTTGTTACAGCCATCCAATTGTGGTGATTCTGTTATAGCAGCCATAGATGGCTAAGTCACCATCTAATCACTTAAGGCAGAGCTTCAATCACTGCCCACCCAAAACACATACGAAAGCTTTTCTCCCTGCAGAGCGGGAGTGATCACATGAGTGAGCCAAGAATGGAGGGGTTCAACAGCCTGGACGTATCTCCATTACCATGGGGGGTCAAAGTTCTTGGACTCTGACGAATCGGTGATTACAGATGAAATCTGATATCCTGATATTCTAGGCTGGTGGGAACACTTTCCTAGGTATGACAATGGTATAGGAAAGAGGAGAGGGGTGTGATGAAGAAAAATTGTAAAAGTCTAGATTAAAGAGGTACGATAAATGCTATCCTAACTGATTGGCAGTAAGGAAAAAGGAAGAATAAAAATGACTCAGAAACAGCAGCTGGGGCAAGTGAGAGAACGTGGAAATCTATATCAAAAATAGGGCATTCAAGAAAGGAAATAAATCTGTGGAAGAAGAGAGTTTTGATTTTAGATGGGTTGAGTTGAGGTGAGTGTGGAATGTCTGAGTAGAAATTTCTAGTATTCAAAAAGTCCTTTAAGCTCAGAAGTCACGACAGAAGTTAAAGAGGCACAGACTTTTATTGTGTTTTAAGTGAAGTCTGTAGTCTAAGTTTAGCTTCTCATAGAAAAATTCATACACATATTGTTATGTGACCCTAGCTGCTCTCTCTGAATTATGACAGCACACCCCTTCTTTCCACCCCAGAAATCCTACGTCCATTCAACCAGTTCCTGTCCCATCTGCCATCTCATCTTGCCTCCAGAAAGGTGCTGCCCATTTGGTCTCATGTATCTACTTGTGCTAAGAAGTACACTTTTCACGTGTATCATTTTTATGTCTAAATATTTACGGTCTAAATTTTGAAGAGTTGGCTTCAGGAATGATTTCATTTCTGGGCTAATAGAGAGTCTGGAGGCCATGTCTTCTGTTGTCCCTCTAGCCTCAGCTAGGCCATTAAGTCTGGTGTTTTTACTAGAATTTGAATTCTGTACTCTTCTGCTTTGTCAAGGACTCTCTGTTGTGTTCCCAATCAGGGTGGTCATTGGTAGTAGCTGGGCATCATCTAGTTCTTCTGGGCTCAGGCTCATGGAATATCTGGTTTATGTGACTTTTTCTAAAGAGACACAAATTTTTTAATTATTTACATAGAGTCACGGTTAAAGCTCTGATGTAATGATGTTCTTAAATAGAAAGGCTAACAGAAAGAATAAGGTCCTGGGAAACAATCAAAGCTAAGGGACAAATGAGTTAATGAAGGAAAAAGTAAATATGTGGTCAGAGTGAGACGTTGTCGGGGGAGGAGAAGGAGAGTGGGGATCCATGTCATGCTATTGTCATTAAACAGTATTGTTGTGGTGGTGCACCACTGAGTGAATTCCAACTCATAGTGCCCTACAGGACAGAGTAGAACTTCCCTGCAGGTTTTCCTAGGCTGTCATATTTGTGGGAGAAGACCACTAGGTCTTTCTTCTCATGCAGCAACTCATGAGTTCCAACCACAGGCCTTTTGTTTAGCAGAAGAGCGCTTCACCACAGTGTCACTTGGGATCTTTAGACGGTCGTAAATAAGCTTTAAACTGGCCAAGAAACCAAACGTGATTTATCTATCACTCTTTCTCTGATGTCCATAGAAAAATTAGAACACGAGCAGCAGAGAGGTCAATTATAATCAAATAGCATATCACAGCACACGCTACAAAAAAATGGGAGTTGATTTTGCATGTATTTCTGTGAAGGGGGCCAAATGTCTACATTTAGGAATATGTGCCCTCCAGATGCAGGAGCTCACTTTTGGAGCTCAAAATTCTCCACAAAGGTTAAGATGGGTGACTCAAAGACATCACTGGAGACGTGTCTGGGGCCCATTGGGTAGGTAGATGGAGGGACCATACTGGAGAATGTTGACCCTGATTTGAAGGCTACTACGGAAGACTACAAATCCTTCTTTCTCCTCATGTTACCAGATAGACATTTCTCAAGTCTGATGGCTCCCATAACACCTCTCTCTGCTCCAGTTTACCCTGGTCTTTCTTGTCTATATTGTTCTGGATTTTGAGCTGTGGATTCCAGTTGTTTTTTTCAGCTGTGTCAGAAGAAGAGATCATTCCTCATATCCCATCTGCTTCCCCAATAGCTTCTGTTGTCAGCTGGTGGAGACCTGTAATTACACAGTGAACACTGGTAGTTTTATTGACTGGGAGCAGCAAGAAGACAAGGAGTAGAGACATTGTAAACACTGAGATTATTAGAATATCTTGATAGCTGATCCAGTTCTGTTGTACCAGTGAGAAACAGAGGGGGCTGGGATGGCTGCCAGAATGCTGCAATGGAGCCCAGTTTTCAGGAACAAAACAGAAAAGAAGGGATAAAAATCTGGCCCCTTTGACATTCATTGTTTATGTGAAACTGGGATTTATTACTCTTTCCAGACACTGTGGCCTTAATATTTTCTCTTTAACACCGGTATATCCAGAGACTTTTTATGCCCAGCATGGGAAGCTCTTGGTGCTTGCTTTATTTAGCCTCACCATTTCTGGGCTCTGTCATTTCTGAAGAAGCCCAAGTGACACTGGGTCTCTTATATTTGGAAGGGTCTAGTTCCTGAACTCAACTTCATGGGCTACTGATATCTGGTTTCCAAAATAGGTGAGGGAAATCCTATAGAAGATTCAAACACATTTCCCAGGGCAATGAGGCTCAGCTTCCTGGTGACAAGCTTGTAGTGTTCTCAGCACTAGAACAAAAGACTCACAGACTATGGAGCACTGACACCTCTCCCATCTCCCTATTGGCAAGGTCAGCTTGGAAGGGCTCTAGTCAGAGCTCCCTCCTGACAAGGACCCTTGTGCCCTACCATCATAAACCTGTCCACCTCTCCCCCAGCTTATTCCAATCAAGAGAATTAACCCTGTTCTTAACTTTGAGCCTCATTGTTTAGAAGGTGCTGAGTTTCTGAGATGCACACCAGTTGCCAGATGATGATGAGTGGGATGCAAGATTCAGACAGGCAGCCTTACTTAAACACCCATTTATATACTGAAAGCAGCCTATACTCAAAGGAAACTCTCTACTGATTGGCTGCTCATAGCAGAGCTCATCATGGAGTTGATTATATCCCTATATAATTGTCTAGTTACATCATTACATAAGTGCCAAATGGCATCATGACCGTCAAAACACTGAGAATTATGGACTAGCTAAGTTAAGCTCTGACTAGAGCCCAAGTTGACACACAATCTTAACCATCACACTCTTCTTTCACCTGGAAAAACAGGAAGATTAATGTACACTTTCTAGTACATCTAACTTGAATGCTATTTGGAAGAGATTATTTTTTTCCATCACCCTCATAGGCCCACCACATTTTCTTTGAGAAGGGGAGAGAAAGTCTTTGCATACTGTGTTGATTTCAGGCTTGTTTTTTCCAGTCTTCACCCTTCCCCTGCTCTGCTCTTTATTACAAGGGGTAATAATGGAGTGCTGCTGTGCATGCCTACATTTTGGTTTACTGGGTCAGATGACATCCATTTCTTTATGGGCAGGTTCATACCAAAAACTAAATCTACTGCTATTGAGTCGATCCTGACTCATAGTGATCCTATAGGACAGAGTGCAACTGCCCCATAGGGTTTCCAAGGAGTGCTTGGTGGATTCAAACTGCTAACAACCATGTCTCCATGGTTTCCAGCCACATGCAACTTGGGGAACCATGGTCAATCACCCAGTCTGTACTAGGGTCCAGTAGAAAGCCAGAACTGTTTTTCAAAAGGAGACCTGATATCTACAGGACTGGTATAACTCCAACTTCACCCATAATATGAAAGTCTGTGCTGTGATTAACCTGTGAGGGCCTTCCAAAGACTCTAAATAGCTTCCTTATTTACCACAGACATCTCAAACATCATAAATCTAGGTCTCTTAGAGAGCTTTCCTTTTTAATGGGCTCCACTCAAAATTAGCAGTAAATAGGTTAGAGTAACATTCTCTAGTGAGGTATATGTATTTTGATATGGCCAAGAATACTCCAAACTAAAACCCAAACCCCTTGCCATCTAGTTGATTCCAACTCATAGTAACCTAATAGGACAGAGTAGAACTGCCCTATAGGGTTACTAAGCCTGTAAATCTTAGGGAAGCAGACTATTATAGAGAGGTCTGGTGTCTGGGTTTGTGAAATTGCAACTGTGTGCTTATGGTGGCAGCACCGTACAAACAACTTGGTAAAGTTTCATGACTTTGTTATGTCAGTGTCTCACAGCTGTGTTTGTGTTGACATGTGACGATATCTTGTTGAGTGGTGTTCATTGTTGTTGCGTGTTTTTGTGTGCTGTTGTGAGAATATCAGAGCTTCAGTTAGAGCAATGGACAAACATTAAATTTCTTGTTAAAACTTGGCAAGAGTGGAAGTGAAATCATGGACATGTTAGTTGAAATATATGGTGACAATGCCATGGAGAAAATGACAGTATACAAATCAAGTAAACATTTTTCTGAGAGGAGAGAAAGCGTTACTGATGAAGAGAGGTCAAGGCAGCCAGTAACAAGCAGAACAGATGAAAATATTGCAGAAATTTGTCGAATTGTACATCCAAATCATCAGCTGATTGTTAGATGCATAGCAAATCGAGTAAAAATTGATACGGAAACAGGAAAATATTAACTGAAAATATTGACATGAGAAAGGTATGTGCAAAAATGATCCTGAAGGAGCTCAGTGATGAAAAGGAAAGGGCAGCTGAAGTTTGCCAAGAGCTGTGGGAGACGCAAGGTGATGTTTTGGGCTGTTATCACTGTTGATGAAACATAGGTGTACCAAACAACCCTGAAACAAAGCATCGACGTGCACAATGGAAGTCAGCCAGTTCTCCATGACAAAAAAATTTCTGTCAGTCCAAATCAAGAGTCAAAATGGTGTTGCTAACCATTTTTTGATATCAGAGGGATTGTTCATTACGAATTTGTACCAAATGGACGGTTAACCAAGTTAACTACTTGGAAATACTAACTACTCATGGCTCTTGCATCACGATAATGTACCAGCTCACATGGCATTGTCTGTGAGGGAGTTCTTAGCCAGTAAACAAATAACTATATTGAAACACCCTCCTTACCCACTTGATCTGGCCCTGATAAGTTTTTTCTTTATCTGAAGATAAAGGAGAAAAAGAAGGTATTTTGATGACTTTCACGGTATTAAGGGTAATACAACGATAGCTCTGATGGCCATGCCAGAAAAAGAGTTCCAAAACTGCTTTCAAGGGTGGACTAGGCACTGGCATTGGTGCATAGCTTTCCAAGGGGAGTATTTCAACAGTGACCATAGTGATATTTAGCAGTGAGGTACGTCAGCCTTTTTGTAGGATGAGTTTACAAACTTGTCAGTCCTGGTATCTTTCTCCCAAAGTGAAATGATAAATTTAAACTGCTGACCTTCTGGTTAGCAGCAAAGCATTTAAGCACTGCACCACTAGAGTTTCTCTAAGACCACTAGACCCCGTGAAATATAACCACCAAGGTGAAACTTATTGATTACATTGTAGCTTACATGTGTCCTAACAATGTGTTGAGTTGCTACATTCTACTCAGCTGATTTAATCACCATGATGTCATTAATATAGTGGACTCGTGTGACAAGCTGTGGAATGGAGCAAGTGACCCAAGTCTCTGTGAGTGTAATAGGAGACTGGAGACTTGATGTAGCTCTAAGGCAGGACAGTAAAAGTGTATTTCAATATTCCTCTGGTGCTCTCCATTAACAGGAATAGAGGAGAAACAGCATATGCCTGATGAAAAACTACATGACAGGTTCCGGATGTAAACTGATTTGCTCTATGATACTAAACCACAACTAGAGCTGTAGTTGCAACTGGAGTCATCACCCGGTTAAGTTTACAAAATCCATTGTTATTCCCCAAGATGTAAGTGTCTTTCACACAGGCAAATCAGTGAGTTGAATGGGAAAATTTGGTAGGAATAAGCACCCCTGAATCTTTCTAACTAATCTATAAATTCAAGAAAATCCCTGTAAAAATTTCCTTCTGGATTTTTTGAGAAACTCAGTACATTTATTCTAAAAATTTTATGAACTATTTTAAGTCCATAAAAATCCAGATTGTCTTTAATAAAGAAAAATGAAGAGAGGCCATATATGACCAGATATTAAGACACATTAGAAGGCCAGAACAGTAAAAATAATGTAACAGAAGTAAAAATAGAATGAAGCAGAATGAAGAGCTCATAAATAGAACCTGTGCAAATATGAAAAGTTAAAGATGATAGCATGAAATACTGCAGAGGGAATGGCCTGTTTCACACAGAGTATTAGGAAGACTGAATTACTCCAGAGAAAAAAGGAATTTTTACCTATACCCAACATCAAAGTAATTGTGGGTTATGAATGATTTAAATATTTACCTATAAAAAAAATAAAACCACAGAATTCAGGGAAGATAATCTAAGGAGGATATCATTGTGACTTTGGGGTAGGAAGTGCTTTTTAAACAAAGCTCCAAAAGCACAAATTAGGAGGAAAAGAAATAAAATTTGTTTGATTACACAAAAATCAGAGATTTCTACTCAATGAAAGACATATGGACAAAGATGACAGATGACAAAGCGTGGGAGTGACGTTTACAAAGTCTTAAACAAGCAAGGGACTTATTTAGAAAGGGCTTCTATCTATTAACATGGAAAACACCCAAAATCTGTCAACAAAATGGGCAAAGGATACCAAGAGTTATTTCATAAAAGAAACCTCAAAACTAATCTTACTGATAATTAGAAATCCAGAAATAAAACCACCGATGATATTTCTCTCTATTTCCATTTGATTGACAAAATTAGAACACTGAGTAATGCTAATGGTTGACTGGACTTTGAGCTAGGAGATATTTATGCGCTGTATGGGTCTGTAGCAAAATGTAGAGACTTACAGGAGCAACTGGCATTACTGTGCCATTAATCCCATCCCTAGGGCTGTATCCAGACAAATCCTCACATAGTCCCACGACAAGACGTGAAGAGGAAGTTTGTCAGTGTTTACAGTAACAGGTTGGGGATAATCTAGATGTCCATCACCAGGGACTGAATAAGAAAAGTGTGGTAGAATAATATACAGAAGGGGTAATGAACTAGATGAACACACAGTAACATGGACAGATTAATAAACTGGTGCCAAGTGAAAAATAGCGCAAAGTCATATGTAAATAAAACACTTAGAGTCACAGAAAATAATACATGTAAGTGAAGGAAACAGACCAAACACCTTATAATTATTGTCTTAGTTGCTAGTGCTGCTGTAACAGAAATACAACGAGTAGATGGCTTTAACAAGGTGAAATTTGTTATCTCACAGTCTAGGAGGCATGCAAATTTATATTGGATTGTACACTTTCACCCAATCACAACAAATTAAAAAAAATGAAAAGAAAAAAGACAAAATGAAACAAAAAATAAAGGAAATATTACATAGATAAACAGGCAAGCACACTGCAAAATCATTTCAGTTTCAGTAAAGAATACAGAACCAAGGCTCAACTATACACTACATGTGAGGGACATATCTGAAAGAAAATCGTTCAGAAAAGTGAAATGTGAAATAATGGACAAGACACGTCAAGGCAAAAGGCAGTGAATAAAAGAAATGGGGAAGAACTAAAGTGTATGAGAAGGCTCATAAATCTTTGCCACCAAATATCATGGACTCAAAATAGATAGTAAGGAGAACGAAGGAGAAACAAGCCCATCTGCAACGACAGCATTAAGTGACACCTGTGGGCTCATGGTAGATCAATGCATAAAGAATAAGGATACATCTAATTTGATTCGTATGATTAGTAAATAACAGATATACAATTGAATTCTGGACACTGGTAACAGAGAATAAACTTTAAGTATTCATGGAACAGCTACAGAAATTGACCACGTTAGGTCGCAAAGAAAACCTTTATAAAATTCCAATGCAGTAAAATGGAAGTATCTTTAAAAATCAAAAAAATTAGAGAGAAAAAACTCTTATCTTCTAGTAATCAAAAGAGTCTCCCTCTTTTAAAGAATATTGAGGTCAAAGAAGAAAATAAAAGTAACATTGCAGACTATTTTAGTCATCCAGTGCTGCTTTAACAGAAATACCACAAGTGGATGGGTTTAAAAAGAGAAATTTTATTTGTCACAGTTAGTAGATTAAAAGTCCAAATTCATGGTGTCAGCTTGAGGGGAAGGCTGTCTCTTCTGACTTTGGAGGAAGGTCTTTGCTATCAATCTTTTCCTGGAACATAAGCTTGTGAGGTGCAGGGACCCTGGTCCTTTCCACAGGACACACTCAGTTCCCAGCACTGCTTCTTAGTGGTATGAGGTCCTCAAATCTCTCTGCCAGCTTCTTTCCTTTATATTCTCAAGAGACTGCCACAAGGCACAAAGAAATGTTACACACTGAGTCCTGCCCCGTTAACACAACCCTAATTAACATCCTAGAGGTAGGATTTAGCATCGTGGAACACCACACAATATCAGGAATCATGGCTTAGCTAAATTGCTACACAGCTTTTTGGGGGGAAGCACAATTTAATCCATGACACAGACTCAAAAATAATGATAATCGAACACTATGTATCCATACTTGAGATATGACTAAAACTGTTCTCAGGGAATTTTATTAAACATTCAGAAAGTGTATCATAAAGAAAAAATGGAAATAAACTAAGCACTGATCTTCAAAAACTTGAAAAAAAAACAAAACCAATTTAGAAGGAAGTAGATATTAATGAACAATAAAACAAAACAAAAAATCTTCACAATCAAATAGATGAGTAAACCCAGAAGGTTTCCTATGAAAGTAAATAAACCAAAAAACAAACCAACCAAACCTGCTGCTCTTGAATCAATTCTAACTTATAGTCTCTGTCCTATAGGGTTCATACTCTGCCCTATAGGGTTTCCAAGGAGGGGCTAGTGGATTCAAAGTGCCAGTCTCTTGGTTAGCAGCCAAGATGTTAACCACCATATCACCAGGGCTTGCTAAATAGATACAAGTAGCCCAATAAAGAAAGCGAAAATGATAAATACACATTTGAAAAATACAAGAGAAACTAATCATTTATACAGACATGAAGAGAATGAAAGTTTGTTTTACTACCATGGCAAATATATTTGGAAACCTATATTAACTGGATAATTTTCTAGGAAAATATGAATTACCTTTTTTTTTTTTTTTTTTTTTGCTAATAAGAAACAGCTAATTAAACCAATGGTCTTGAAAAGGGAAAGAGAAAATTATTAGATAGCCATACCCTCAAACATATGAGGCCAGATGGTTTTTTACAGTGACTTGTTTCAAGCCTTCCAGGAAAAGATAATTTTAGTAGTATTTAAAATTATTTTGAGCATAGAGGAATAAACTTCCTAAAAGAATAAGAAACTAATACAGTAGTGATATAAACACTTTCAAAGAAAGAATAAAAACAACAGACAAATCCTCTTTATGAATACCTATGCAAAAGCTCTAAGATATTAGGATTCAAAAGGACATTAATATGCATCATAGCCAGGTAGGATTGCAGGGATAGTTGTTAAGTAATCTGTTAATAAATTCATCATACATACCAAATGGTCCCAATTCATCCGAAACAGATGATTGCTGAGAACAACAAAGACACAAGGAAAAAAGAGCCCAGGAGATAGAAAGCCCCATGTGAATAGAAGACTGCACCAACTTGTAACCAGAAGAACCAGATGGTGCCCAGCCACCACCATAGACAGCTGCGATGGGGCACACAATGTTGAGTCTCTGTGGCAACACAAGAAACAAAGGGGTGGAATTCAAGAACTCTATTAAAGACCACCACTGATGGTCTGACAGCCTGGGGGATCCCCTGGTAGCATGGCCCCTAGGTCTGCCACTTCCCCTTCTAGAAGACATGACTGAAGTCAACTTTTCTGACAAAAATGGACTGGACTTGGGGACACAATGCGACCATATGGTGTGTGTACTTTACGGTTCTATGTGTTTATAAGACGCTGTCCTACTGGTCTCTTTCTAGACAGGACAGGAAGAAAGTGGAGAGGAGGGGACAGGAGCTTGTTAGAGGATACAACAAGTATGGAATGAAAAAGAGGAGTGTGCTGTCGTGCGGCAAGGAGAACAGAAGGAGCTGCAGATAGGTGGACATGCAAAATTGATTTAGATTGTATACTTTCACTTAATTACAATAAAAAAAGGAAAAAAATAAATTAATCATGTAAAGGTAAAAGAGAACAAATGTAACACAGAAAAATGTTTTAAAGATTCAATAGCTACTACTGATTATATATTAAATGAGCCAAGCCAAGTGCCGTCAAGTCAAGTTTCTATTAATTTTAGAAAGCAGACAATTGCTTGATTTTCAACTTATAATAACACTACAGAACAGAGAGAAACTGCCCTGTAGATTTTCCAAAGAATGCCTAGTAGATCTGAACTGCCAACAGTTAGCAGCAGTTGCACTTAACCACTACACCACCAAGGTTTTCAATATTATAAATACATTATTTTAAACAAAGGCCAGAATCATGGTTGATGATGAAACACACAAAGTATTCTTATCAAATTTGGAAACAAAGCAAGCACAGTTATTCAACATTGTTCTGGAAAAGACAGACTATGCATTTCAAAAGAGAAAGAGCCATGAGTTCTACATATTAGTAGAGGGAAGTATAAATATCTGTAGGTATGATTGTATACCTAAACAACATGAGAATTGACTGAAAAAATTGGAAATGATAAGAGAACTCTGTAAAATAGATGGATCCAAAATTAGTGTGTAAAACCTAATATTTACTTTCTGTACTAAAATAAACTCCTATAAAATGTAATGGAATATGAACCCAGTATAATAACCCCAACAGTGTTAAAACTCTAAAAATAAATTTAAAAATAAGGGAGTAGAACATACATGAGAAAAATTTTAAAAACTCACTTGAGAGATCTAAACCATGACAGCATTGGAAGACTGTGTAGTTAAAGATGTCATTTTTCTTAAAATTTAGTTATGATTTCAATGCAATCTTAATTCTATCCCAACTAAAACACAAAAAATAGTTTTTGGAGCTTCACTAACCAAGTAAAGAATGAACATGTAAAATCTGGCACATAATATGTGCTCAATAAGTTATCTATTAATATAGATGCCTGGTTTGTGATATGTATATATAAAATATATATGCATTTGGGTTGATTTCTTTCCATATTTACCCAGATTCTAAAAGAAATCATCTGCTAAATATGTTTTGAGACTTAGATGTTACTAAAGTTTTAGGGGTTCACAGGACGGATACAGATACATAAATACAGATATATACATACACATATATCTGTCTGTTTATATTTTTCTATATCTATATTCTGTCTGCTAATATTGTATTATTAAATTTAGAAAGCAGTATAAAAATGACACAGTTTACAGCACAATGGGCATGAATATTGGTATACATACACTTATATATTCATGAAAAACTTTTAGAAGCGTTTGAATATTAACAGCAATTTGAACATTCCGGAGTTAGAATTATGGCTGATTTTTACTTTCGTTTTTGAATATCACTGTTCTCCTAACACGTTTTACATCTGTAACTTAAGAAAAATGAAAAGACACTTTTTAGAAGATAGTTTCTTCCCAAGTCACTTAGAAGTGAAATTAAATACCCACAATTTTCTTTTGTACCATTTATATGCCCATATTTCCACCAGATGTAGGGTCTGTCTCAGTTTATGATTTGCTTGTTCCACCTCAGTAACAGCTACATCTGCCCAAGGGGACAGTACTGGGATCCTCACGTTGTTCAGGAAGAGAATGAGAAAGTCCAGGCCTGGGCCAACATGTCAGCACAGGGGCAGAATTTCCATAAATATTGCATTTTGGGGGGAATTGACTTTGCCTGTAATGCAGGCATGTTGAAGCTTTGGCTCAACAGACCAGGAGAATGAGAGAACTACAGGGAAAAAGCAGACTCAGAGATGAGGCTACTATAAGCCTGCTGAGGGGATGGTGGGGCCACAGGACAAGCTCTAAGGCCCATTAGGAGCTGTGCTATCATTCAGGCCTATAAGGTCAAAAAGGAGAAAACATGAAGCCTGCTGGGCTTCAGTCTCTAGATCCTCACAAAGAGCTAGGCAAGAATGCTACAGTGAAAAGCACAAAAGGTGTTCAGAAGAGGAAGATTCAGGGAGGGCTTGTATAGACAAACTCACAGGATTTCCTGAGAAGTGAGGCCCAGAATGAAGAAGCGGGCTATTCTGGAGTTGGGGACACACTCTCCTCACTGAGAACATCCGTAAGTGGGAACTCGGAACAAGTTCCTGGAACTTCCTTTAGGCTTTGTTCTTTACAAAAGGTCTTGATGAATGTGTTTTCTCTGCTTCTGTCCCAATTCTGTAGAAGGGGGGCCTGATACAATCCTAATTTTCTAACAAAGATAATGCATTTTGGAGAAGTTTAGCCTTATGTGACTGGTAATGAGGGAGGCAGGCCTTATGTGCTGCATAACAGACTCCAAATCCGCGATGCTTTCCAGTGCTCAGTACTGATTCCATTTCCCTGAATGAGTCACAGGACTTTCTGTACCTCTAAAAGTGGTCATTGACCCAGTATTTCTAAGATCCTGTCTCCTTACCACGTACCTTTCAATGCTACCACTTCATTCCCTGTCCCACAGGTTTAGAGTGCTCACCAGAGGCTGGGCAGGGGCTAAGAGGAGCAGTCTCCTGGCTTCTGCTTCGGTCATGGACTCTGAGCTGTCTTTATTCCATTTCCACCTTTAGAGAGCTCTGTCTTTTGTGGGCCGGCTTCCTCGACAGACCAGAATTTTTCCAACAGCACTTCTACATTCTGGGCTCTCCTGTTAAAATCCAGAGATGGCAAAATCATCTGAATCTTCTCACCTTGACACTTTACCGTATTTGGGAACTTGTTTTGATGAGTGAAGTTGTACAGGAGAAAGAGCTCAGAACTGAAAAGATTATAGAACAATATAAGTAATGGAACCTTGATTAAGATCACTCAAATTGTGTAATTTTATGGTTTCATAACTATTTTCTTGGCATTATGACCAATCCACAGCCATGAAAATACCGATGTTTTATTTTTTGAGATGGAAGATAAGAGTTAATAATATGGGCAAGCAAGACAGTCCTTTATCACTCTGGATCAGTCTAATGCAACTAACAGTATTGTCCTGGCCCCATTTCTACTGTAGAATGGATGAGTAGCTTTAAAAGAGGAATGGGCAATGGTGAGTGTAAAACTAATTGGAGACAGCAGCATAGAGAAAGGCCTTAGTATTTGGTTAGCCTACGACTCCTAACCCCAGGTCTTGCCGTTCCTCACCTTCACATACTGCTCCTGCACCCTCATTATACTGTAAGGTCTCAGCCCACTCACACTCAGCCAGTGCCTGTTCTGTCCTGCTGCACAGCGCTGCCCGAATGAACACAGGCCGGGCCTCATCTGCCAATGCCCAGTAGGTAACATGCCTACAGGTGTGTGTGTGGCAGCACCACAGCTCAGCGCCCAGCACAACAGGGCCACGTCCTTCATGTCCCAGCCCCCATCACCAGTTGACCTCACTGCTTAACCTTACCCTCCCTTTGCAGTAGCGGGAACCATTCACCAAGTGAACTTTGGGTAGGGGCTCTGTAAACATAAGAGATTAGAGCACACGCAGAAATTTATACTTGAAACCGCTCTCAGCATTAAGAGAGGATGTTTGATGGCCATGGTATAGTTTTCGGGGATAAGGGACTTACTGACGTAGGGAACCACTTTTCCCTATTCCTATTACCATCTCTTAAGATGATTCTGGGGACAGTACTGGTTCAGTGGCAGAATTCTTGCTTTTCATGAAGGAGACCAAAGTTTGATTCCTAGCTAATGTACGGAAGGCACAGTCACCACTTGTCTGTCAGCAGAGGCTTGTGTGTTGCTATGATATTGAACAAGTTTCAATAGAGTATCTAGACTAAAACAGACTAACACGAGGGGCCTGCTAATCTGCTTCTGAAAACCAGACAATGAAAACCCTGTGGATCACAATGGTCATATCTTGTTGCGCCTCAAGTAGTCATGAGTTGGCGGTAGCTAACGCCAATGACAACAAGATCATTCCGCCTCACCAATGGCTCCACTCAATGACAACGCTTTGAAAAGAGTCCTTGCTTTCACTCTGAAAACAGAAGATGTGGAGACGTAGACACTAGTGGTTTGTTTCTCATGAGCTTAAAAAGAACTTACTAGAATAGAAGGCTAGAACTAGATGTTAGAAACGAAGACTGAAGTAGGGAACAGGTAAAGGTGTAGGGTCACTATGAACTGAAACTGAGTTGATGGCAATGGGTTTGGTTTTTGTTTTAAGGTAACCTAAGTTACTCATTTTCCTTTTGAAAACTGCTCCACAGCTCACTCATGGGTTCACCAATCACAGGCCCATTTATTCTGCAGAGTAGGAAACGGGGAGGGAGAAATGGATACGTTACATAGACTAGCTCGTTTCTCACGCATGCCTTTTTTTAAAAAAAAAGATATTATTGGGCTTGTTTCTGTTTCAAAAAACTGGAGTCATTTAGAAAGAGACTCTCTGTTTCTCCAGGATTTCAGCAGAAAGGAGTAATGTTGGCCTAAATTTGTCAGTGGCCACCTTCGCCTGCCTGAGAAGGAAGTCAGTAAAAGAATGAGAAGACAAAGACCGAGCCCTCCTTGGATGCAGCCCCACAGTCAGTCATATCTACTCCTGATCCCTCCCACCAACTTCTACTTTATTTTGACTTTTTTGCCTGAGACACTTTGACTGAGATTTCTGTCATTTGTAACCAAAATGCTTAGTCTCACGTAGTCAATTACTAAGTTCATGTTTGTTTGTTTAAAAAAGCAAAAATAGTTGTCATAGAGTCGATTCCAAACCATGGCAACACTATCTGTTTCAGAGCAGAGCTAAAATAGAGTTTTCAATGATTGTAACATTTTGGAAATAGATGACCAGGCTTTTCCTCCCAGGTGCCTCTGGGTGGATTAAAAATGTCAATCTTTCGGTTAACAGCCAAGCATTTAACCATTTACACCATCTGAGGACTCTAATTTGATAGCCAAGTCCCTGCAAAAAGGTAGACTTAGAGGTAGACTTAAAGGTAGAATTAGAGGTGACGATGTGAATGTGCTCCTCAAAGCTAATAGATTAAACAGACCGAAAACATGTAAGGCTCTGTAAAGACCATTATGGTGTTAGGGGCTAGTACTGAATATACTGTGGACAACCAGAAGAACAAATCCGTCTTGGAAGAAGCACAGCCAGAATGTTCCTTAGAAGCAAAGATGGTGAGACTTCATCTCATGTACTTCGGACATACTGTCAGGAGAGACTAGTCCCCAGAGAAGAACATCATGCTTGCTAAAGCAGAGGATCAGTGAAAAAGCAGAAGATCCAAAACGAGATGGGTTGACATAGTGGCTGCAACGGTAGGGTCAAGCATAGCAGTGATTGTGAGAACGGGGCAGGACTGGGCAGTGTTTTCTTCTGTTGTGTATGGGGTCACTGTAAGTCAGAAACAACTTCATGGTACCTGACAACAACAAGGCTGAATAAATGAAGTAACTGTCGTTGTTCTTGTTAAGTACCCCACAGAGTCAGTTCCAGCTCAAGGCAGCCCTAAGCACAACAGAGTGAAACACTACCTGGTCTGGTGCCATGTCCACTATCATTTTTATGCTTAAGCCCGTCGTTGCAGCCACTTTGTCAAATCCATCTCATTGATGGCCTTCCTCTTTTTCGCTGACCCTCCACTCTGCCAAGCATGATGCCCTTCTCCAGGGACTGATTCCTCCTGACAGCTCGTCCAAAGTATGTAAGACATAGTCTTCCCCTCTTTGCTTTAAAGGAGCACTCTGGTTGTACTTCTTCTAGAACAGATCTGTTTGCTCTTCTGGAAGTCCGTGGTACTTTCAGTATTCTCCAACACTGCAGTTCAAAGGTATCAGTTCTTCTTATGTCTTCCTTATTCATTGTGTTTTGTTCTGTTGCATATGGGACTGCTATGATTCAGAAACAACTTAGTAGCACCTAACAACGACAAGACTGAATAAATCAAGTAATTGGCTTAATTTAATAGCAAAATACTGAACTTTCTATATCTAAACAGGAAGTTCACGTTATTTTAAAATTCCACATAGAACATAAAGAACATAAATTCTTAATAAATTCCCCAAAGAAAAAATTATGTAGGTTATATTCTTTAATAGAATAATGTTAACCACAAAGGTAATAAATAAATCTATGAGATTTATTTCTCTAAGAAATTAATGACATAAAGAATAAAAATATGTTCATAAGAAATTGTAAATTTCAGGCTATAAAATAAATAAAAACTCATTACACTTATTTTAAAAGTTTGACAGATGAAAGCATCAGTGGTACTTAGACATTTTTAAATGCATTCATTATAAAATGAATGAGGAAAAATGAATAAAATTTTTACTTAAAAGATTAAAGAACATAAAATAAACCTAAAACAAAAAGGAAAAAAAGAATATATCAGAGGTATAGGAGAAATAAATTAGAAAACCAAAAATAAGCATTATTGAATTGGAAAACTGACCCTTTGAAAAGAACAATAAAATAGATAAATCTCTAGCAAATCTGATTAAGAAAAAAAAGAAATCACATAACTATAATAAGCAATAGGAAGAAACCAGAATCATAACTATTAAGGCTGTTTAACAATTATGTGGCACAACTAGCGTTGTGCTAATGAGGACTATCCACACCCCACGTTGGTGAGTGGCATCTGGGGTCTTAAAAGCTGCCGAGCTGCCATCCGAGGGTACAGCAAATGGTCCCAACTTAGCAGGAATGGATGATCACCAAGGTCCAGAAGTCAGAGACACTCATGTTGAGGATGTCTGCATCGACTTGTGACCGGAAGAACCAGATGGTGCCTAGCCACCACCAGTGATAGCCACAATGGAGCTCACAAAGCTGAGTCTCACTGGTGACACAAGTATAAACAGGGGTGCACTTTGAGGTCTCCACTAAAAGACCACAAGTGATGGTCCAGGGACTTCGGAGTTCCCCTGGGAGCACGGCCCCTGGCCCTGATGCTGCCCCTGTCCATAAATCATAATGAAGGTCAACTTTTCGGACAGCAGTGGATTGGACTTGGTGATGCAGAGAGACCATATTGTGTGGGCACTTTGTGGTTCTAGGCATCCATAGGAGGTAGTCCTGTTGACCTCACACTGGAGGAAGGGGAATGGGTGGAGAGGAGAAGATAGGAGACTGTTGGGAAGATAAGACATGTATGGAGCAGAGAAGAAGAGTGTGCTGTCACTGTGCAGGGAGTGCAGTGGAAGCTGCATGTAGGTCAGCATGCAAATTTATATGGGAATGTACATTTTCATTCAGTCATAATAAAAAAAAGAAAAAAATTATGTGAAACTACATAGTCAACATGATATGATAAATTTTAAAATGTATGTAAAATGTTCAACTATTTAGGTAAAGTCTTCCAAATGTTTTAAAAACAGATAGGAAACCTGAAAAAAAAAATAAAAAAGAAGATTCGACAATGAAGAAAAAGGTCTATCAAGCTCAGAGGGTTGTTCAGTTTGGTTGCAAAGACTCTTCGAAGTAATAGATAACTCTAATTATTGTTGTAAACTTCTGCAGGTCATAGAAAACCTGGAAAGCTTTTTACAACTTTTCTGATGCTAACTGATCCCTGAAACTGAAACTAGATGGGTTCAAAAAAGAAAAGCTCATAAAGAAAGGATGTGAAATTTTAAAATATAAGCAAATTGCATATAGCTTTCCATTAAAACAAACATCATAACTAAGAAGGGTTTATTGCAAAAATTCAATGATGCAATCTAATGATGCAATTCACCACAAAAATAGATTAAAGGGAAAAAATCATTTAATCATTATAACATATTAACATGGCAGCTAAAAGCAGAATTTCTCTGATTCTAATGGCCTTGACCTAAAGCTCTAACTTACGGGCTGTGTGATTTGTGGCAAGTAATTTAATCTAAGCTTCATTTTCTCATTTGTAAAATGAGGGTTATTGAGATTAAATGAGATAGTGATAGAATCCAGCACATAGTAGGTACTCAGAAAGAAATGTGGAAATGTGTTATTCCTCAGTTCAAGCATATTCTCTGCTATGCTTCTAATTGGCTTTGTTCAGGGTTCTTCTACCCTGTACTGTTTACAAGGGTTACTTGTGTTTGCTTCCTCATGGATAGCTCTGAGGGGGCAATGTTCTTTCCTTATTAATCTGTGGCATTTCCCTCCTCTCACCTACCCCATTCCCAACACTGGCTTAACTTCATAACCGCGCTCTACTAATAATATCTATTTCAATAAAAAGTGAAAGGAAAGCCAGTGATGTTGTCAAGACCATTGAAAAGGAGTCCCTAAGAGAGTTGACAGGCTCTCTCATAGAACTCAGACTACCCGAGGGACAGAAAAATACAATGCAAGGGAAGTCCAAGCTGTTGTTGGGCATTATTGCAATTGGTCCTCTGGAAGGAGACGATAGACACATCCTGCCTGTGACCTATGATTTGGAATCAACTTGGTGGCAATAGATTTGTTGTCGTTTTCACCTGTGAGATGGAGTGCCACTGCCTCACCACTCTGGGCCCCCAGGCCATTGTCTGCCTCACAGAGAGGTTGCCAGAGTGCTCAGTGGTCAGAGGCTGAACTGTCTCCAGAGGGGCTGACCTGCTCCTCAAGGCAGCATCCTTGTGCTAGAATCAATACAGAATGGGGGCAGATGCACTATTGTCTTCACAGTGAAGCTGCACTATGTCCCCGACGAAGGCCTGGGCCCCAGGAACACTGACTTTTAGAGGGGCTGTGACACTGAAACTAAGAGAGGGAATAGTGACTATCAGAGAGAGTCTCTCCCACTGGGACAGAATGATAACTGGCCGTATCCTGACCTAACTGTCCTCACAGTATCTCTCCAAGACCCCTGGTTTGTTCTCATTGTCACCTCAGAGACAGCTCTCCCAGTGCTCTGATGGGCTGTGATGAGGAACTCAGGGTAGCACGCTTCTGCCACGCCTCATCTTTCCGCCTTAGCCCTCTCCTCTATGTCCTCTGCTACTGTTACTGCTGCTGCTGCCGCTGCCAACCTGCTGCCACAACACCAACTGAACAACAATACTACTATTTGAAATGACCTCTTAACCTCTTCACAGTCCTGGTCCTTGTGATCTCCTTGGAATATTCTCATAACCACGAAAGAAACCTGCCCCAGCTGGGGGTGGCTGCTGGCTGACTGAACGCTTCTTCTCACAGTAACGTTCACGACCTCGCTCTGGATGGAGCTGTCGCCCTTGGCCGTTAAACACTGCTATCCCCTGGCATCCCTCTCCCTGATAACTGGGAGCTCTGCTCTCTGGGAATGCCAAGAGGTCTGTCCCACTCTCGCCTACGTGTTCTCCCTGTGCCGGGAGAACATGGTGTCTCCTGTGACTCTAGTGTCACAGCAGACAAGGACTGGCTTCCTCCCTTCCATCACCTGCCTCTTGGGGGGCACTCCAGTCTCACTGATTGCTGTGTGAACATCAGACAGCAGGTAATGAGGGCTAGGTGTGGAGGAGGACAGGGCTGGGGTGGAGGCCAATACCACCTGTTTAGCATTATAGCTTTATGGAGTTGGTGGAATTAAATGTTTAGGCAGAGGAGTGTCTGTATTACTCGTCTGAGGGCTTCTTGGTGGGAAGCCAGTGTCACCGGTAAAGTGACTCCTTGTCTAGCAGTCTCACACTTACCAATAATCTGGATATCTGTTTTAGAGAAAGTAACACTGTTACAGTGCACAGAGTAAAGGAGTCAGGAGGAAGTTCCTCAGATTCAGTTCCCTAACCTTCAGGGAAGTAGAGCTTGTATGTGACTTGGGTAGCAAGATGGCAGTCATGCAGGTATACTAGGCAAGGAAACTTCTAGAAGGTGGCCAAGAAACAGAAGATGACGTGGTTTTCATCCGACCTTTCACTTTGGAATAGGGTCCAGGTGATGATTTTTCCTCCATTAGTGGTCACAGCTGGCTCTTCTACACATGGAGGGTGGGACAAATCTGGCTTTGGCTAGTTTAAGGACTAATGGCAATTCACTGGCATTTTTAGTGTCAGGTTACAGGAGCACGCTGAGGGATGTTATGAAAGACCACAGGCTCCACCCTACAACTTAGTGTTGAATAATAATAATAATAATAATAAACCCTACCTCGTACTTCCTCTGCATTCTTTAGTCTTCTCTAACAACCACAGGCCACAGTGATCTCATTCTTGAGTATCTCCTGCTGGACTGGGGGCAGAAGAGGTGATGGGGAAATGCCAGGCTGGGGAGTGAGACAGACTGGAGTTACACCTCAGCTCCACCACTTAGTCATTTCATGATCTTATTAAGTCAATCATCTCTCCATTTCTGTTTTCCCACACATAAAATGTGGATAATCATACCCACCTCACAGAGTTCTCATGAAGATTAATTAAATGAGATACATTAAAAAAAAAACAAAACATTTATCACATTGGAAGATGGCTGGTGAGACAGTGGTTAAGTCTTTGACTGCTAAGAAAAACGTCTGCAGTTCAAATCTAGCAGATGCTCCCTTGAAACCCTGTGAGGCAGTTCTTCTCTGTCCTAATGGGTCATTATGAATCAGAATTGGCCCAACAGTAACTTTTTTTTCAAATCACTTTAGAGGCATTCAGCCAATGGTAACTTTATCGATATCACTGTTTCCTGGGATGCTTGAGGTGGGACATGCAGCAAAGTGATTTAAAGCAAATACACTAGAACCAAATAGGTGCCTCGGTTCAAATTCCAGTTTCTTGCTGAATTTCCTTGGGCATGTCATTTCCCAGTTTTGTACTTTTAGTTTCCTCGTCTGTAAAATGTGCGTGGTGGCAGAACCTACCTTGCAAGCACTCTTCACATTACTGCTTCACAGGGTAATTGGAAGGATTAAACATAAAACTGCTCAGAATAGTGCCGGGCGTGTGGTGGGTATTACATAAATCTTTTCCTCACCAGATATTCCTGAGTGCCAGAAGGATATTTTCTAGAACTGAGCAGAATAGCTTGGGTTCAGTTCTGGCGTTTAGTTAAGTCTTTTGTAAGTGCTAAGGCCCCTGGGTGGTGCACATGGTTTGCACTCCACTACTAACCTAAAGATTGGTGGCTCAGACCCACCCAAGTGATGCCACAAAAGAAATGCCTGGCAGTTTGCTTCTGCTAAGACGACAGCTAAGAAAACGCTATGAAGCAGTTCAACTGTATAACACATAGGGTAGCCATGAGTAGGAATTGACTTGACAGCAACAGATTTTATAAGTGCTGGAGATCAGTATTGTTTCTTCTATTGCTATTACATTCTCCCTTTATTGTTTCACCTAGTTAAGTGTGCCTTCTAATGGGGGGAGGCACTTTTAAAAAAATCTTAAAAAAAAAATTTTTTTTTATTGTGATTAAGTCGAAGTTTGCAATCCAAGTCAATTTTCCATATAAAACCTCAAGTACTCTATGGAAAATTGACTTGGACTGTAATCTTTCGCTTAATCACAATAAAAACAAAAACTAGTACCTGCCTCTCTGCAACTCTATCTCTTTTCCTCATCTTGTGACAGCACATTCTTCTTTTTCACTTTTTACTTCCGGTATCAACTCATCCAACATTTGTCCCGTCTTTTCCACATTCTCCTCTCCCCTCTAGAAAGAAACCAGTAGGACAGCCTCACATACATATATAAACCATAAAGTACACATAACACATGCATTACTCTGTGTGCCCAAGTCCAGTGCACTCTTTGTCTGAAAGTGTTGGCTTCAGTACTGGTTTCACCTCTGGGCTAGCAGCGAATCTAGGCACTGTGTTCCCAGCGGACTCTCCGGGTTGTCTCACCAACAAGGCTGGTCTTTTAGTAGAGTTCTTGATCTGCACATCCTTTATTATCATGCTACATCAGGGCTGCACAGCTGTCTTAGATGGTGGCTGGGCACCATCTACTTCTTCTGGTCTCGTGCTGATGTAGTCTTACATTCATAAAGGTTCTTCTGTCTCCTGGGCTCATTTTTCCTTGTGTCTTTGCTGTTCTCAGTTGTCATCTGTATCAGGAGGGTTGAGACCAACTGGTGTTCCTCAGATGGCTGCTTGGTGGCTTTTAAGACCCTGGGCATCACTCACCAATACAGAGTACAGAAGACTCTCTTAGAAAAAGACTAGTATGCCAATCGACCCTGATGTCCCCTGAAAACATGGTCTCCAGACCCCTGTTCCAGCTACTCTGTCCTTTGAAATGTTGGATTGAATTTAGAAAACCTTTTAGCTATGGTGTAATGCAGTAATGCTGACCTGCTTTCTACTTCAGGCTGTCACTCCCTTCAGCTAACCCAGTTCCTATCAACTATCTAATCTATGAATTACCCTCTCCCTTCCTTTGGGAGGTCCCTTTTGCAGAGAGACCATGACTTGTTTATTTCTTGGTTTGTTAAGCATATCTCACTGCTGGCCACTGCTTCAAGAGAGATTATTCCAAAAGAGATTTAGTATGATTATTTTTCTAACAGAAAGAGCAAAGTGATTGGGAAATGACATTGCTACAGAAATTAGTAGAGAAAAGCCCAGTTGGTCTTTGTAGCCCTTATACCCATGGGGATACAAGAAGCACAAAAGAACAGAAGGGCCAAAGATCTGGCCCAGCATCACTCTCCTGCCTTGCCCAGCCCAGCCCAGCCCAGCCCAGCCCAGCCCAGCCCAGCCCAGCCCAGCCCAGCCCAGCCCAGCCCAGCCCATCAATACTCTGCACTCATGTAAGATTGGTTACTCTGCTTCAAGACATTGTGAGACGTTGTCTATAGCCTCACACCACTAATACTTGGAGTCTTCTTTCCATATTTCTGAGATCCAAAACTCTGAAGAGCTCCAGCCCGATGTTAAGGCATGGTCATCTCTGATAGAAGAGAAGCCAAACTAGGTCCGTTACCTATCTGAAGAGAGGTTGACACCACAGGATAGGGTCACTGAGCTTCATTCCATGAGCTTGGAGGGCCTGGCCATCCTGGTGATAGAAATAGCTCTGGAGAGAATAAAACAGAAACCACCAGGCAGTGAGGTGCAGCACTCCTTTTGTGAAGTACCTGATCTTCTCAGCCCTAGTGTGCTAGACACACAGACACCAGCTCAGGGGCACACAGCCTCTCTACCATTTTTCCTCTGTTGTGGTGACTGTGGGCAGTGTCTTCTGTCCTGCAACGTGACCCTCTCACACAGGCCACACTCCTCCCCAGACTCACCCACTGAGGAGTGAGGTCCTCTCCTCGGAGAGTGAGCATACTGTACCTGAGTCCTCTGTCACATCTACAAATAAGAAAAATTCCTATCCAAAATTCAGCTATACAAGTCACTGCCACTAATCTTGCATTTGCAGTGATGCAGTCTGAGGTGTTAAGGAGAGTGGCTGTAGGATTTCCATCCTTGTAGTACTTCTGTCTCTTTATCTTACTATTTTCTTTCCCAGAGCAGCTTATAACCACTCAGTCTCCTCCACAGGCATTGCGTGGTGTGTCGATGCTCAGCCAGTCTGTGTAAGATACAGATACCCGTGGTGGTAGTTAATACTGCCCTGTCCTGTCACCAACTTTCCCAGCTCTGATATCCGCTTGTAAAAGGGAGAGATAGTGTTATATAGGCAGTCCCTGGGTGGTGAAAACTGTTAACCCACTTGCCATTAGTTCAGAGATTGAAGATTTGAGTCCACCCGGAGCACTCAGAGGCAACTCAGAAGAAAGGTTTGACAATTTGCTTACAAAAAAGCCATTGAAAACCGTATGGAGCACAGTTCTACTGTAACACACATGGGTAATCACACATGTCTATTCAATGACAACTTTTTTTTTTTTTTGTAAGGGGAAGGTGAAGTTCTACACACCTGAGTGGAGAGAATGGTCATCCACAGCTCCTCTGGGACCTACTGGCTGCACTGGCTTCCATATCAAAAGCAAGCTGTATTTCCTTCAGTGACTTCTTGTTCTTCACACTTTGTGTTAGTTTCATGTTTGTTAATAGATCTCATTGATTTCAAGCACCAACCATTTTCTGGACAAAATGCAACTTAAATTTGTTGCTCTTACATCTCCTTATATCCCTTCCAGACGGCCTCACGTCTGCAGCAGCCGTGTTTGGGTTCTCTTCACTCTCCCATTCTTTAGAAGCTTAGTGGTATAATTCAAAGGATTCCTTTTTGTCATTCTTCCTAGGTAAAACAAACCAGTCCATGGAGGTATCAGCCCTGGGACCCAGGTCTTCTATTTGTAGAACTCCCTACTCAAATGTCTTTTTTCATTTATGTGAATGAACCTGGGTGAAATGGTCTTCTACATGTGTTCCTACGTGTTCAGGCCTTTGCCTTCCCTGGAAAGTTAGTGGTCACCAGAGGGCCTGTGAGCAGCTTGGTGCTTTGTATCTTCTTTCCCCCACCCTAACACCAGGGAGGAGACCCTGGTGGCATAGTTGTTAAGTTCTAAGCCTGCTAAACAAATGGTTAGCAGTTCAAATCCACCAGGTGATCCTTGGAAACTCTATGGGGTGGTTCTACTCTGTCCTATAGACTCGCTATGAGTCAAAAGAGACTCAAAGGCTCTTATTTTGGTTTTTGGTTTTGACAACAGGGAAAGAAAACAAAATAGGATGAAAGGAGCTTCTAGACAGGTTTCCTGATAGATTATGCATAAAGATAGGAAAGATAGACACCAGGCTGCTCTATGACGGAGCCCTGCAGCCTTGGTCTTTTCTTGGATATTTTTCAGCTGTCAACAGAGCCATGAATTCAGGTTCACATCTCTGTTTGGAGCTGTGGTGCACAGGGCTGGACCTCATGGAAAATGCTTGCTGTTCTGACAAAAAGGCTATTCCAAGGGCTGAAGCTTGAACCATTTCCCCTCTAGTAGAAAGGCAGGTCAGCCACCCGCTAGGAGACTGGAGGAAGAGGCAGCGCATGCAAGTGTGTGTCAAGCTGTCTGCCCAGGTTAGCCCTCCAGGTGTGAGTTTATGGGGAAGAGGAGGAAGGTGGCTCCCAAGGGTCTTGTCTCAGAAGACAGACTGTCTTCTCGCCAGGTCTAGATCCACAGTCTCCAAAGTGACTCTGTAGGAAGTGGAGAGAAAACATCCAGAATTTCCATATTACAGGGAAGCCTGCGAGAGCTGGAACATGATGCCACTGCCTTGTTTGTCTTGGTCTGAAAAGTTTGTTTTCCTTTGACAGGATACAGCCTTAACACTTTTCTGTCACTCTCTATTAGTAGAACATATTTGCATTTTCCTTCTCTGACAGGTTTCCACCCTACATAGGTTTTGGCTTTCACAGGTTTTACTGCATATCAAACATTTTCTCATCTTTTAAAATTTGTTTTTGTGTGTTTTGCAACTTTCACAAAATTTCAACATAAGGGTTTATACCTGTATCTATACATCTGTATTTCTACCGCCTGTAAGCTTGAGATACGGTGGCTTACATGTTGCTATGATGCATGATTATCAATGATAAGTTGGTGTTCCAGTCATCTATTGCTACCGTAACAGAAGTATCACAAATGGATGTCTTTAAAAAGAGCAGTTTTGTTCTGTTACAGTCCAGTAGACTGCAAGTCCAGATTCAGGGTGTCAGTTCCAAGGGAAGTCTTTCTCTGTTGCCTCTGGAAGAACGTTCTTGTGAATCTTCCCTTGGACTGTTAGCTTCCGAGGCACAATTACCCCAGGTCCATTCCAAGGACACACTCTACTCTAGGCACTGCTTCTTGGTAGTTTGAGGTCCCCAATTTCCTGCTTGTTTCACTTTCTTTCATATTCCAAAAGATTGCCTTACCCATTGTGTCGAGTTAGGCCAACTCATGGCGACCCTAGAGGTCAGAGTAGAACTGCCACACAGTTTTCAAGGAGTGCTTGGAGGATTTGAACTGGGTACCTTTTGATTAGCATGCATAGCACTTAACCCACTAAGCCACCAAGGTTTCAAAGATGTCTTAAGGAATGAGACAATGTTAAACATTGAGTCCTGCCTCACTAATACAACCACCACCTGTCCTCCCTTATTAAGATCATAAAGACAGGATTTACGACACATAGAAAGATCACACAATTCTGGGAATCAAGGCTAGCCAAACTAATTTTGAGGGGAACACAATTCAATTCATGACAACAGATTCCAGTGGAACTGGCAAACTAAGACTCCCTAGAAAGATTTTTGAAAATTCTTTGTTGTAGTTGTTGGGTGCCGGTAAAAATCTGTGAGTCACTGTGGAATGTGGGTGTTCCCCAACTAATTTTATGGGGATAGCAAAGGAGTGGACGTTTCCTTCTCTTGTGCGTGGGGATGTCATGAATCAACTCAATGGGAATAACAATATATCTGTATCTATATATGTATCCATATCCATACTCATATCCAAATCTATATCTCTCTGCTCACCACTAGTTGCTGTCAAATCAGCCTCAACTTATGGTGACCCCATGTGTGTCAGATTAAAGCCGTGCTCCACAGGGTCTTTTATAGTCGATTTTTTGGACATAGATCATCATCGTTTTCTTTCTAGGTGTCTCTGGATGAACTTGCACTATCAACTTTTTGGTTAGCAGCTAAGCATGTTAACTATTTGCCATATCCAGGGAATCCATGTTGGAAGTACACGCTCGAAATTTTTGTTCTTGATACAATGAAGTGATCGAATAAGTTCTGGGACAACTGATCTCTGTCTTTCAACCACATGGAAAGTTGCATCACTAGAACAGGAAGTGGAAGCAGATGGTGAAGAACACAGTACTAATAAAGAGAGGGCAGTCTAAGGCCTCTCAGAGGCCCAAAGCCTTCTTATTCCACATTTAGGCTAGGAAAGAGTTTCATTTGAGAATACAGAGAGAAAATTAGTTTGATTAAAGAAGTATTTGAGGAATAAGATCTATGTGACCAAGCTGATAATTACAGGGCTAGAGATTGAGAAGAAATGGTGACATCAAGTTATACGGAGTGTGGAAAAAAGGATTTCATTTTAAGACATCTTGGTAAGTGATCAACTTTTGATATTTTACTTATAGACACATTCCTTAGAATAAGGTACAATTACACATAAACACACATTTGACATAATTTCAGGGGAGTTCACTTGATCCTCTGAGGCTGATCCAGAGATCTTGCTTAAAATGACAAGCCTAGGGTATCAGAGACACAAGCCTTAACTCCCCTTCTTGTGACAGAATGAATACTTTCAAATAAATGATTACAGAAGAAAAGGCAACTTTCCAGTCTAATGTAAAATTAAGTTTTTATTTTTACTCTAATTAAAAAAGAAAAAGCAAGCTAGGCATTGGATAGTTTATGAGTCAGGTAGAAGATCTGGGGATGTTTTTGTTTCATGCAGAGTATCTCTTCAACTCTTGGTCTTTGTAAATATATATTCCACTACTGTCTCCAGTGCTTCTGGCGGGAAACTTCAAGCATCTGTGGTCAGAACCAGGCTAACAGGTACTTTTTCAAACATTACTTTGCGTGCCAAGCCAAGTGCCGTCAAGTCGGGTCAGACTCATGGCTTCTTTGCATAGTCTACCTTTTTCTTCCTAGTTATCTTTTCCTGACCTGCCCCAGGGCTAAATAGTAAAGAGGAAATAATTGATTGCTTCTAGAGGGTCAGGTCAGGGTCTTCCTCCTCATGCAAAAGCACAAATGAATGTCTGACAGTGGAACCGCTCATCCCTGCCAGGGTCAGGACTAGGGTGAGGTGACTGAGGCAATGGGTCCCCACGCTCTTCATCTTAGCTCCAGCCCTGACCACTGTAGCCCTCGGCCGAGAGGCTGGGTGGGTAGTGCCTCTTGGGCCTTGTGAAGTAAGACTTAGAATAGCAGAGAAGTTCACTCATGTGACAGGACAGAAGCAGGAGCTGCAGGGGAAGACAGTCATAGGTTATCATGCAATCCTTACTTGTTTTCAAAAAGTAGTAACCCTCTGAGAACCTCCTGAGTAACATTTTTCCCTCCTCCCCTCTGTCCCTTTCAGTCTTCTTCCTCGTATTGTCTTCCCTTCTACCATCTCTCCTTTTGTACCTCTGTTTCTTTTCCTGTCTCTCTCCCTCCTTTCTTCTCATTCACTGACACTTCCGTAGAATCCAGTGTTTATTTTATAAGCTCCAAACAGCTTACAAACAAAAGTCTTGCTCACCATTAGATGATCTTTTTGTAGGCAAACTCTCAGAAGTTTCATTATTTATCTCTTCTTCTCTCATTTTTCTTTTTAAAGTGTCCTGCCTGGGGTCAGCATAAAAGCCAAAAAGGGCCATGAAAGAAATGGAGGTGTCCTTGTATCTCACTAACACCATTTCTGTCTCCTTTCTTATCCTAGGTCTAGTGTTGTGTTTAAATCTACACAAAATCAAAAAAGCGATTGCCACTGAGCCAATTCCAACTCACAGCGACGCTGTAGGACACGGTAGAGTTGTGCCTATAGGGTTTCCAAGGAGCAACTGGTGGATTTGAACTGCAGATCTTTTGGGGTTATAGTTGAGTGCTTAACCACTCTACCACCACCTTGAATCTATACAAGAACTGTATTTATCAGCAAAAGCCAGAATCTCTTCTAGATCATGGTTAACAGAATCTGAAGCCTCTCCAAAATCTAAGAGCAGAGAGATAAGAAAACCCAAACCAAATCCTCTGCTGCTGAGTCAATTTCAACTCATAGTGACCTTATAAGACAGAGTAGAACTGCCCAGTAGAGTTTCCAAGGAGTGCCTGGCTGTTCTGCACTGCCAGTCTTTTTGGTTAGTAGACATAGCACTTAACCACTATACCACCAGGGTTTCCAGAGAGGTAAGAGTTTAGCTAAAAAAGTTGTAGGTTGTACTGGAAGTTGAGTTTGGGGCAGAGTAGGATTTACATTAGAGTTCAGTAGAATTTGTCCTAGTGGTTAGAAAATGCATTTGATATCTTTAAAGATGTGTTTGATTTTCCCTGGAGATCAAGCAGAATTGGATGTGAAATGAAAGGAAAAGTAATCAGTAACTGGAGTAGAGGCTTGGAGTCCTTTGTCTTTATGGGAGCCTGTTGTGCTCAGCACCACCTGCAGACTGCTTGTCAACCCAGAGATGGATGCTGAAGCCTGCCCTTACTCATTCATGCAGAGAGACTTGTGCTCAGGAACAGGTTCCAGGACATCCAAGCACACATGGTCCTGCCCTTATCCTACCCTCATCTGGCTTGAGCATCCTATTCACAAAGAACCAGAAACAGTGTCTGTAGCAGCCTGAGGTCAGAGCTGAGAAGCTGACCCAGGGACATTTAAGGGCACCTCAGATACAGCTCACGTCCTGCAGCAGTCTAGCCGGGATTGTGCCTGTGAATTTATGAATCCAGGATTATGCATGTGGTTTAGCAAAATTTTATAGAAATAGAAAAAAAGAAAGTAGAAAAACGCTAATCAACATTGCCCCCACCTCCACCTTCTTGGATGCTGAGAAAGTAAATGTTTTCCTACTTTACACAGTTGCTCAGATAGTGTGTATTGATTAGAAAAGCATCTCAAATGTCAGATGTACATTTCATAGTTCAAGTCACTCAAGGGAAGTTTCCCAACTATTTTTTTTAATTGTGCTGTATATGAAAGTTTACAGAGCAAATTATTTTCTCATTAAACACTTAATACACAGATTGTTTAGTGACATTAGTTGCCAACTCCATGATACGTCACTATTATCCTTCACTCCAGGTTCCCTGTTTCCGTTGCTCTAGTTTTTCGGTGCCTTTCTTCCCTCTCATCTTTTCTTTGGGCTGGTGTGCTTACTGGTCTCCTATCCATAAATTGAATGTGAAGCCCATTCTTCACATGTTATTCTTGGCCCTATCGACCTATCTAATCTTTGGCTGCAGAAAATAACAGAATAATGTTCCCTTGTATTTCCTTTGCTATGCAAAGGCATTCAACTGTGTGGATTAGGACAAATTATAGATAACATATGCAGAGACTGGGAATTCCAGAGCACTTAATTGTGCTCATGAGGAATCTGCATGGGTCAAGAGGCAGCTGTGTGAACAGAACAAGGGGACACTGCACAGTTTAAAGTCAGGAAAGGTGTGCACCATGGCTGTATCTTTTGACCATATCTTTTCAATCTGTATGCAGAGCAAATAATCCCAAAAGCTGGATTATATGAAGAAGAATGAGGCATCCAGATTGGAGGAAGACCCATTAACAGTCTGTGTTATGCAGACGATACCACCTTACTTGCTGGAAGTGACTAAGATTTGAAACACTCATTGATGAAGAGCAAGGACCACAGCCTTCAACATAAATTGCACGTCAACATCAAGAAAATGAAAATCCTCACAACTAAACCAGTAAGTAGCACCATGACAGAGAGAGGATTGAGGTTGTCAAGGATTTCATTTTACTTGGTTCCACAATCAACATCTATAAAAGCAGCAGTCAAGAAATCAAGATGCTTTGTATTGGGAAAACCTGCTACAAAGGAACCTCATAAAACATTGAAAAGTAAAGTTGTCACCTTGAAGCCTAAGGCGTGCCTTAGCCATGGTATTTTCAGTCACATCATATGCATGGGAAAGCTGAATAAAGAATACGAAAGATGGAAGAAGAATTGATGCCTTTGAATTGTAGTGTTGGAAAAGAATATTGAATGTACCATGGACTGCCAAAAAAAAACCCAAATATGCCCTGTAAGAAGTATAGCCAGAGTGCTCTTTGGAAGCAAAGATAGTGAGACTGTGTCTTACATACTGTGGACATGTTGTCAAGAGGGATCGGTCCCTGGAGAAGGAAATCATGCTTGGTAGAGTGGAGGGTCAATGAAAAAGAGGGATACCCTCGGTGAGATGGATTGACACAGTGAATGCAACGACAGGCTTAAGCATAAAAATAATTGTGGACATGGCACAAGACCAGGCAGTGTTTTGTTCTATTGTGCATAAAGTCACTATGAGTCACAACCGACTCTTTGGCACCTAACAGTAACAGGGGAGTACAGTCTTATTGTACCCTGACTTTACTGACTTGGAGAAAGATAATACCTCAAATTCCATGTATTAGTTCAGGTGATCCTGTGAGGTATACTTCTGCTTCCTTCTACCTGGAAAAGGCTCTTTTTCTAGAATGGACAAGAAAAGACAGTGCACAAGCATTACTGGTAGAGCATAGTGTGGTGTGTGCAGAAGAGATTGGACTAGACCCACAAATCAACCTGTGCTGATGAAATCATTTCTTTTTTCTATCCCCAGGAAGCAAACATGGTATGCAGAGAAGCGATTTGTGAGAAGCCACCTGTGACGGGGGAAGCCAGGTCCTCTGCAGTCCTAGTCCTTCTTCCCTTTAAAGGGATCAGAAAATAGTCTGAGTAATCTCAGAGCTGGGCTTATTGTTGGGTCAAGATGGACATATTTCCTTATAGACAGTCTTCCCTGTACAGGAAACATGGAATAGGAGGGGCATTAGGAACTGGGTGAATAGGCTTTCCCAGGATGAGGTATATCATTTTCTATAGAGATAGTTTTCAATAGTCAATTGTCACTGTTTTCTCTTCAAGGAAAAACATCAATTAGGTGCTTGAGGTGATTTAAAGTTTCTCTATATTTCCGGATTCTTAATTTAGAAGTCTAAACCACCCAGAATCAAAAGCCCAAAATGTATCATGCAAAAGCGATTGCAAAGAATTGTTCACTGTTAGGTTATTCACTGTACTGAAAACAATAAAATTGCCCAATATTACAGAATAGGTTAGATTAATTGTTGTATAGTCACACAAATGGAAATGTATATAGTTTTGTATGAAGTAAGTGCATATTCTTTTATGTAGAGAGATATACATAATACAGTTAAATAAACAAAGAGTTCAGAAAGCACCATTATAGTATAATCCCATTACAAGTATGTGAAGAAATTACAATTTAAAGACAATATCATTTGTGTCAATTGATCTAGATTTCAGAAACAGAATTTACTTAAGGGAGAAAAGTGCTGTTTTGTTTGGGAAAATAGTTACATTAAAAAATGTATTCACCCCTCCTCCCCCACTACATTTAGGTAGTAGATGATAAGATGAAAAAAGATGTCTAAAATTTCTCTGAATAATAAAATAAAAGCAGTTAAAAACATCATGAGCAAAGAGTTTTCCAGAATATTATGCAATTGCTTTTCGCATTTCTGGGTTAGAGCTGACTGTTTTGAGTTGTAACTTCCTTATGTAGGGGCTGCCCCTGGGGCTCAGTCTCAGGAAAACCATAGCATCTACTCAGTGTATCAGTTAGCTACAGAAAGCATCACATCATTTGAAGTGTTGGGTCCTCAAAATTGTCCCAGAAGATCAAGGAGTTTCAATGACACATTCCAAATCTCAGAGCAGTAAGAGCTAAACGCAATTTGCCTGTGTTTTAGACTAGACAATATTAGTATCAGGGTCGAACATACACTCTGAATTAATTCTCATTGACCAGATTCACAGAAGACTCACTGACAAATATGGAGATCAATTTTGGAAGCTTTTATATACTGGGTGTATCTTTCAATATTCAGAATAGTATTTGGTTGTGATATGTACTATATCTCCTTCTTAGTACCTAAAAAAACAGACTTGTTGCTGTTGAACTGATTTCTGCTCACCCTGTATGTTGCAAAGCAGAACTGCATTCCATAGGGTCTTCATTTCACAAGTAGATGGCCAGGCCTTTATTCCGAGGTGCCACTGGATAGGTTTGACTATCAATCTTTTGGTTAGTAGATGAGAACTTAACCATTTGTGTCACCTAAGTGCTTGAAAACTAGAATCTGCTCACTTAAGTCATTCAAAAATTTGAATACCTGTTGATAGTCTATACTGAATACTGTGGTATACGTTAACTTTTGAATGCCATCCAAAAAATATATAATCCCCATTTCCAAGGTGAAAACCCTGGTGGTGTAGTGGTTAAGTGCCATGGCTGCTAACTCAAAGGTTGGTGTCCCTATCCACCAGTTACACCTTAGAAACTTTATGGGGCAGCTCTACTCTGTCCTGTAGGGTCACTATGAGTTGGAACCAACTCAGTGGCAGTGGATTTGAGTTTTGGTTTTATTTCCATGTAGCTTATGTTCTAATGCGGAAAGACAGATTTTTAAAATTGTGAAAAATTCTGAAAACAAAAATTACAGGGTTACTGTGAGTCAGAATCGACTTGATGGCAGTGGGTTTGGGTTTGGATTTATGAGACTATAATAAGTGGACATTTATATTGGGCAAGTATTAGCTAGGATTCTGGATTGCAAGTGACAGACTCGACACAAATTAGCTTAGGTTGAAAAAAGAAAAAGTGAGAGAAATTTTATTGGTTGTTTTAGCCTGAATTTTCTAGAAATCATAGCCTGAGGCAAAATTAAATTGCTGATGCTTCATTTGGGAAGGGAAAACTCAAATCGACAAGGGTGAGAAGAAAGGGAAATGAAACAAGCAAAGATCTGAAGGAAAGTAAAGCAGTGCATTCTGACACTGGCTATTGATGACATCCAGCTACAAAGAACTAAAGCAAGGTCACAAAACGGGTGCATGCAGTTGGCTGGCAAGACTTCTCCATAGATATTTCAACAAAACATTATGCCTCAGAGTAGTTCATGGGAGAGAAGACTAAGGAAGAATCCATCTGTTCCTCCTGCTTCCTGTGGCATGGTATTTCATTCAAACACTAGAATGCTGTTTAGTGATCATGGAATCAGAGCAAAGGGCTCATGATGTGTCACTAAGGCTGTGGTAGTTTTTTTTTTTAACTTAAAAAAGATATTGTTGTTGTTGTTGAGAATACACACAGCAAAAATATACCAAGTCAGCAGTTTCTACCTGTGCAATTCAGTGACATTGATTACATTCTTCCAGTTATGCAACCATTACCAGCAACCTTTTCTCAGATCCTCGTCTCCTATTAAAATAAACTCACTGCTCCCTAAATTTCCTATCTAATCTTTCTGGTTATTCTTGTCACTTGATTTCATATAGATGGGTTGGAAAAGAGCTTAATGCTCAAAGCAAGATGGATAATGAATGGTCAGAGTCAAGATGGTGGACTAAGCACATGTCTCCTTATATCCCTCTGGAAACCAAAACCTGAATTGATAATCAAATGGAGCCATCTGGTCACCTAGTGAGCTCACAGGACACGGCACAGGGCTGTTAATTTGGGCTTCATACCACTGAACGAGAAACCTCCTCTCTTTTGCTGACTCTTGCTCCTGGCTAGCCCTGGCTGTCACAGACTGAAGGAAAATGCACCATTTGGACTTCTTTCTTTTCTCTTTCTTGGCACTTGGCTTGGTTTTCTTGGCTGGTGGGTGGAGCTGGGTCTTGCCTAGTGGGTAGATTTAGATGCACTGCTGGGAGGATAAGCAGGCGAAATTGCCATATTTTGGGAGCCAGACTTCGGACGCTGTTCATCTAGCCACTTTGAGCCTGTCTTTTTATCACTGCCACAGTGTGGTTTGTACGGAACTACACTGCCAGTGTGTAGGATGCCATGTTGGATACAGAAATTTTAGCGGGACCTAATTCTTAGCCTGGGAGCCAGTGCCTGCAAACAGGACAGCGCTTCTCTGACAGAAAAGCATAGTTTACACAGTATCACCTACAGTGGGGGATCGGCAACAAATACAGAGAAATCACCACTTCTCGGTACCTTTAGCCCCTCTGTACCTGGAGGGCGCCATCTTAGATACGGTGGCCGCAGCTGGACCTATTTCTTAGTTTGGGAGCCAGAGCCTGCACACAGGAGAGCATTTTTCTACCAGAAAAGCAGTAGTTTACACAGTGTCACCTAAGGCTGGGCCCTGTCAGCAGAGGTGAACAGGTCAGTAGCATTGCTGTATTTTGAACTAGTTTGTATCATCTGGGGTTGGATATAGAGGTGCTTACTTTACCATCTGGGAAGAGGGACCTCTACACCTGAAAACCTGACTGACATGGGAGGTGGTCAGATATCTTTTATTTTACATTTTAAAACAGCCTAGAGAAACATCTGCAGTCCATCCTGACAGTATCTCTCCTAGCCTCTACTTACTCACATAAAACCCAAAAAGCAACAGACACTTGTGGCATACAAGCTATCACCGATGGCTTCAGAAGACTCCCAAACAAAACAACTAAGGAGTTTTCTAGATGAAGGAACTTTTCTGAAATCATCAGAAAGTGAAAACAAAATGATTATATACAGAGTCCTTGTAGATCTTATACAAAATGCAGCAGAACAAAAGGAAAAATTAAGCAAGCTGTTCAATCTTATGGAACACCAGTACTCTGAAATCCAACAGATCAAGAACAAAATCAAAGACACAGAAACTTCCACTGAAAGCCAAGAAAACAGAATGGAACAAATGGAAAAAAGAATTTCTGACTTGGAAGACAGAGCCACCGATGCTAGTGTCTATGAGCAGAAATAAGAAAAAAGAAACAAGAAAAATGGAGAAGCATTAAGAAGCATGTGGGACTCTATTAAGAGGAACAACCTTTGATTAATTCGAGTCTCTGAACAGGATGAGACACCTAAGAACACAGAGAGTATCGTTGCCGAGCTGCTGACAGAAAACTTCCCAGAAATCATGAAGGAAGAGAATATAGACATTTCAGATGCATATTGTATGCCACTGAATATAGATCTCAAAAGAAAGACTCCAAGACATATTATAATCAAGCTTAACAAAATGAAACACAAGCAGCAAATCTTAAAGGCAGCAAGACTCAAAGCAAAGGGAAATCATGTAGGCTTTCACCAGATTTCTCAGCAGAAACCATGCTGGCACGGAGACAGTGGCATGATACATTCAAAGCCTTGAAGGAGAAGAACTTCCAAACAAGAATAATAGATCCTGCAAAACTATCTTTCAAATATGAAAATGAAATTCAGACATTTCCACACAAACAGAAACTCAGAGACTTTGTAAAAACCAACCAAAACTACAAGAAATACTGAAAGAAGTTCTTGGCTTTGGCTCAGAAGAACAAAACCACTAACTTTATATTTTAGAATGACACATTACTCAGAAATCTACTCAGGGAAGGCTCCAAAGTCAATCACAGCTCTAATACTGAAAGAAGCAATCCAGTGATTATCATGAAATATTATGGTGCCATCATATTAAAAAGAGGGATGTACAACAGTCATTATAGTCCTTCCAGATGGAGAGAAAGATGACAAGACTGGTAGTAATTAAAATTTGGTTTATATATAGTTTATTAAGGGGGATCATAGGGACAGCTGTAAAGCACAACAAAGATGTAACATACCATTTCAAGAAATGTAACACAGGAGTCTCAACAACTAGAAAACCAGCTCTGAAAAAGGTGAAAAATCAACTCACAAAAAAGAATGTCCCAGAACAAACTAATAAGAACAACAGAGAAAACATCAACACAAAAATAAACATAAAAATAAACAGCAGCAGTGAGTATATACCTATCAATAATTATGTTGAATGTGAATGGACTGAATGCTCCAGTAAAGAGACATCGAGTGACACCTTGGATCAAAAGACATGACCCATCCATATGTTGTCTACAAGAAACTCACTTGAGACCTAAAGATAGGAACAAACTGAAAATTAAAGGTTGGAAGAATATATATCAAGCTAACAATGAACAAAGAAGAGCAGGGGTGGCAATTCTAATCTCAGACAAAATCAATTTTAATTGTAAAATCCACCATCATGGACAAAGATGGACACTATTTATTGCTGAAAGTTTCAGTACACAAGCAAGACTTAACTATATTAAATATTTATTCACCTAATATCAGAGCACCTAAGTATGTCAAAGAAACATTGACTACAGTCAAAAAAGAGTTAGATTACTGCACAATAATAGTGGGAGACTTCAACACTCCACTCTCAGTACTGGACAGAACATCTAGAAAAAGGCTCAGTAAAAATACAGAAGACCTTATTGCCACAATTAACCAATTAAATCTTATCAATATATACAGAACTTTCTACCTATCAGTGGACAATAACATCTTCTTCTCCAGTGCACATGGAGCATTCTCCAGAATTGAGCATGTGTTAGGACATAATGCAATTCTCAACAAAATCCTAGGGTCGCCAGAAGTTGGATCTGACTCAACGGCACTTGGCTGGCTGGCAACAAAATCTATACCACTGAATTACTGCAAAACATCTTTTCAGATCATAAAGCCATAAAAGTTGAAATCAATAGCAGAAAAAACATAGATAGAAAGTGGAACTCTTGGAAACTCATCAACATCTTGCTCAAAAAACTGTGAGTTATAGAAGAAATCAAGGATGAAATAAAGAAATTTATGGATTCCAATGAGAATGAAAACACTTCCTACCGGAACCTATGGGATACAGCCAAAGCAGTGCTCAGAAGTCTGTTTACCTCCACAAATGCACACATCTGGAAGGAAGAAAGAAACCATATCAAGAAACTAACCCTACAGCTTGAACGAGTAGAGAGAGAACAACAGAGGAAACCCTCAGGCACCAGAAGAAACCAGATCATAAAGATTAGAGCAGAGCTAAATGAATTAGAGAATAGAAAAACAATTGAAAAAATTGAAAAGACCAAAAGCTGGTTTTGTGAAAAGAACAACAAAATTGACAAACCACTGGCTAAACTTACTAAAGAAAAACAGGAAAGGAAAAAATAACCCAAATTAGAAATCAGAGGGAAGTTGTCACAACAGATCCAACAGAAATCAAAGATATCATAACAGAATACTATGAAAGACTGTACTCTAACAAATTGGAAACCCTAGAGGAAATGGACAAATTCCTTGATTCATACCACCTATCAAAATTATCACAATGTGATGCAGAACAACTTAACAAACCAATCACAAAGGAAGAGATTGAAAAGGTCATCAAAACACTGCCAAGCAAAAAAAAGCCCGGGTCCAGATGGCTTCACTGCAGAATTCTACCAAACTGTTAGAGAAGACTTATCTCCAATACTACTGAGATTATTTCACAGTATAGAAAGGAATGGAGTACTCCCAAACTCATTCTATGAAGCCAGCATAACCCTGATACCTAAGCCAGGGAAAGACCCAACCAAAAAGGAGAACTACACACCAATATCACTCATGAATCTAGATGCAAAAATCTTCAAAAATTTCTTGCCAATAGAATACAACAACATATCCAAAAAATAATCCATCATGACCAAGTTGGATTCATATCAGGGATGCAATACGGTTCAGCATCAGAAAAACAATTAATGTGATTAACCACATAAATATCAGGAAAGACAAGAATCACCTGATTTTGTCCACTGATGCAGAAAAGGCATTTGATAAAGTCCAACACCCATTCATGCTAAAAACTCTTAGCAAAATAGGCATAGATGGAAAATTCCTCAATGCAATAAGGGCCATTTAAACAAAGCCAACTGCCTACGTCATCCTGAATGGAGAGAGACTGAAAGACTTTCCCTTGAGAATAAGAACTAGACAAGGATGCCCACTCTCACCTCTCCTGTTCAACAATGTGCTAGAAGTTCTAGCCAGAGCAATTAGACAAGACCAAGAAATAAAGGGCATCTGCATCAGCAAAGAAGAAGTCAAAATCTCCTTGTCTGCAGATGATATGATTGTATATGCAGAGAATCCCAAAGAATCTATAAGTAAACTACTCAAGCTGATGGAAGAGTTCAGCAAAGTCTCAGGATACAAGATAAACTTAACTGAGTCTGTAGGATTCCTTTATACCAACAATGAGACTATTAACGAAGAAATCATCAAATCAATACCATTTACTATAGCAACTAAGAAGATAAAGTGCCTAGGAAAAAATCTAACCAGAGAAATAACAGACCTTTACAAAGAGAACTACAAGTCCTTACGACAAGAAACTAACAGAGACTTAGATAAATGGAAAAACGTACCCTGCTCATGGATAGGAAGACTTAACACTGTGAAAATGTCTATTTTACCCAAAGCAATCTACTTATATAATGCAATCCCAATACAAGTTCCAGTGACATTTTTTAATGAAATGGAGAAACAAATCACCAATTTTGTTTGGAAAGGGAAGAAGCCCCAGATAAGTAAGGTACTACTAACGAAGAAAAACACACTGGGAGGCCTCTCATTACCCGACCTTAGAACATACTACACTGCCACAGTGGTCAAAACAGCCTGGTACTGGTACAAGAACAGACAGATCGATCAATGGAGCAGAATTGAGACCCCAGACCATCTGCCTATGAACAGTTGATATTCGGCAAGGGCTCTAAGACATTAAACTGAGGTAAAAACAGTATCTTCAGCAAATGGAGCTGGCAAAATTGGATATCCATCTGCAAAAATTGAAACAAGATCCATATCTTACGCCTTATACAAAAACCAACTCCAACTGGATAAAAGACCTATATATCAGACCTAAGACAATAAAGCTCATCCAAGAAAAGGTAGGAACAACAATGGAAGTTTTAATACACAATGTAGACAGACTTGAAAATCTGTCAAACAAACCACAATCAACAGAAGACAAAATAGATAAATGGGAACTATTAAGAATCAAACACTTTTGCTCAACCAAAGACTTTATTAATAGAGTTAAATAGGCCACCTACGGAATGGGAAAAAAATATTTGGCAACTCTATGTCAGACTGATGCCTGATCTCCATAATCTATAATATACTACAAAATATCAATAAGAAGAAGATAAATCATCCAATTAAGTGATGGGCAAAGGAGATGGACAGACATTTCTCTAAAGAGGAGATCCAGGCAGCCAAAAAACACATGCGGAAATGTTCATGATCTTTAGTTATTAAAGAAATTCAAATCAAGACTACAAAGAGATACTATCTCACCCCAACAAGGTTGGCCATGATCTAAAAAACACAAAACAACAAATGCTGGAGAGACTTTGGAGAAAGTGGAACTCTCCTACACTGTTGGTGGGGTTGCAAAATGGTCCAGCCTCTTTGGAAAGCCATCTGGCACTTCCTTGAAAAAATGGATATCGATATACCATTTGACCCAGTAATTCCACTACTTGAAATATATCCTACAGAATCAGGGCCTTTCACACCAACGGACACATGAACAAGAATGTTTATCACAGCACAGTCCATGACAGCAAAAAGATGGAATCAACTTAGATGCCCAACAACAGAGGAATGGATATAAACTATGGCATATATACTCAATGCAGAACTACGCAATGATAAAGAATAATGATGATTCCAGGAAACACCTCATTACCTGGTTTCAACTGGAAGACATTATGTTGTGTGAAAGTAGTCTGCGTCAGAAGGACAAATATTGTATGAAACTCCTACGATAAAAATTCAAAAACAGACTTATGCATAGAAGAAAAGACTCTGATGGCTGCAAGGGAGGGGAGGGAGGAAGGGCGAGGAGGGAGGGTTTAGATTATACAGTTAGTAGAAATTTGGTTGAATGAAATCGGTGATAGCACACATTAGAAACAAGAGCAATATTAAGTGGACTTCAGCATAACTTGAATACTCTTTCCATCTTAACCCAATATTACAAGGACAGAGTAGCTTGGGCAGGGGGCAGGAGACCATGCTCTTAGGCAAAATCAAGGCCAATTGGCACAACTAGCATTTTGCTAAGAGGGCTCTCTGCACCCCACATTGGTGAGTGGCGTCTGGGGTCTTACAAGCTGCCAAGCTGCCATCCGAGGGCACAGCAAATGGTCCCAACTCAGCAGGAACGGATGCTCACCGAGGACCAAAATGACATGGGGTAAAGACAACCCAGAACATAGAGAGACCCACATGAGTGGTTGCCTACATCGACTTGGGACCAGAAGAACCAGATGGTGTCCAGTCACCACCAGTGATAGCCGCGATGGAACTCACTAAGTTGAGTCTCACTGGTAACACAAGAATAAAATGGGGTACACCCTGAGATCTCCACTAAAAGATTGCAATTGATGGTCCTGATGCTTCAGGGTTCCCCTGGGAGCATGGGCCCTGGCCCTGATGCTGCCCTTGCCCATAAATCATAATGAAGGTCCACTCTTCAGACACTAATGGATTGGACTTGGCGATGCAGAGTGACCATATATTGGATGTGCTTTATGGTTCTGTGCATCTATAGGATATCATCTTGCTGACCTCTGGCTGGAGGAAGGGGAGTGGATAGAGAGGAGGGGAAACGAGGTTGTTGGGAGGATGAGACATGTATGGAGCAGAGAGGAATAGTGTGCTGTCACCGGGCAGGGAGAGCAGTGGAAGCTGCATGTAGGTGGGCATGTAAATTTATATGGAAATGTGCATTTTCACTCAGTCATAACGAAAAAAAAGATGGATCATGAATAAGGAATACTGAAGAACTGACGAGAACACTGAATATGCTGTGGACTGCCAAAAAACACCAAACAAATCTATCTTGAAAGAAGTACAACAAGCATGCTTTAAAAGTAAGGATGGTGAAACTATGTCTCACTCCTCACACATTATCAGGAGGGATCAGTCCCTAGAGAAGGACATCATGGTTGGCAAAATAGAAGGCCAGGAAAAAAAAGAGGAAGAGTCTCAACAAAGTGGATTGGCACAATGGTTGTAACAAGGGGCTCAAGTATAACAACAATTGTGAGGATGGCACAGGACCAGGCAGTGTTTGTTCTGTTCTACATAGGGTGGTTATGAGTTGGAACTAACTGGATGGCACCTAACCACAACAGGTACTGGAGACACATGCTCCCATGAATATTAGTTTCCTAGGGTTGCCATAACGAAGTACCATAAACTGGGTGGATTATAACAACAGAAATTTATTGCCTCACATTTTTGGTGGCGAAGAGTCTGAATTCAGGGCATCAGCTGGATTGATTCCTTCTCAAGAGTTCTGAGGGAGAATCTGTTTCATGCCTCTCCCATCTTCTGGGGATGGCCGGCAATCTTCGTAGATAATTGCAAGCTCTGTCTCCATCTTCGTATGGCTGTATTTCCTCTGCAAGTCTCTCTCCCTGTCTCTTTTATAGAAGCACCATTGATACTGGATTAGAGCCCACCCTACTCCAAGATGATGTCATGTTAACTGATAATGTCTTCAAGGTCCCTGTTTCTAAACAAGGTCTCATTCGAAGGTACTGGGGTTTAAGGCTTCCACAGATCTTCTTTGGGGACACAGTTCAAGCCATAACACCATGTTTAACATTTTATACTAATGTAAGGAAGTGAATTCTCCAAGGTGGAAGCAAGGTGGCAATGAACTGACCTAGGAGGGTGTGTATATTAATATCTGGTTATCTGGGGAGAAAGTATATTTTTCCGACTATACTGGTTTTTCTGGAAGCCTAAGGAGACTAATTTGCTCTCTGTTCTCCCTTTTTTTTCCAACTTCCACCTAAAATCTACTTTTACCCACTTCTAACATACCCAACTCACTAAGAAAGACTTCTCTATTTCACAATCTTCAGCACAAAGCAGGCAAGTAAAATATTCCAACTTTTGAATGACTTAGTGAATGAACTAGATCTATTTTTCAAGTACTTTGGTGCTAAGAACTGCAAAGGAGGTATTGTACATAGCTCAGTCAACTGTTCTTTAAGCATCTGATATTCATCAAAAGCGTTAAGGAGCAAAACTAGTCAAGAACCAGTGACAGTAAATCCTGTTTTTTATTTTTTTTCTCTTTCATTTATCATTTTATATTACAGTTTCCAAGATTATATATAGTTCATGGGTTTGACCTCTTGTTGCACTCAAGTATCCTTCTTAAGAATTGGGAGATACCCAAACCTGGGAAACCCTTGTAGTGTACTGGGTCAGTTCTATGGCTATTAACCAGAAGGTTGGCAGTTCAAATGCTACCAGCTGCTCTTGTGAAACCCTATGGGGCAGTTCTGCTCCGTCTTATATATTGTGAGTCAGAACTGACTCGAAGGCAATGGGCTCGGTTTTTGGTTTTTAAGTTTTGCAGAGAGAAACCTACAAATGCTTCTTTCGGGTAGGTCATTCTGTTGGAAAGAATTGGGTGATGGGCATATTCCTTTTATTATATGTTGAATATTTTTTGCCTCATTTCACAGTGTGAGAGTACTTTATTTATTCAAATTCTGAGGCAGCATCCTAGATATGCAGCTTTTATAATGCTTTTGGCTATAAATTAGGTATAGTATTTACAACACCATTACCTCACTTCACAGTGCACTGCTTCAAACATCTTTGTACATTTTGACATTTATTTTTCTCTTGGGGATATATTTCTAAAATGGGATTACTGAATCAGAAAGAACTTGAACAGCCTTTTTCATATATTGTGAGATCACTTTCCTGAAAAACCGACCATTTGTCAATGCCACTAGCAATATACTTGTTTCTAAAAGATCCACCATCATTGTACTTTATTGTGTATGTTTACTTTTGTTAATTTAACTGAACTATGCCTAGGAAAATTTTGTAATATAAATATACATGGATTTTGTCTTGTTTCATTTTATAAGCGGAATTCTTTGCTTCATCTGCTCAGCATCCGGACCTGATCAAGAAAATAGATGAGGAAAAGAACTGGGAAAAGCTGAGAGTCGAGTAATTGGTTTCCATAAGGAAAAGCAAAGTTAGTTGCAGAAGCAAAATATTCTGAACACAAGAGAAAAGGAGGTTGGAAAATGGAAAGAAGTGATAAAAGAGAAAAACTAGGAGCATGAGAGCAGTGGAAGAGGTTTTAAAATAAGTTTGGAAGTAATAGCTACTTTGATGAATGAAATTTTGAGGAAGAAAATATAGGAAAAAGATATTGAGGAAACTTGACTTTGGGTTGTAAAGTGAAATTTCTCTTTCTTTTTCTTTTTTCCAATATAGTTGGTAAAGAGATAAATTTTACCATGACAATCAAATTCATTGGCCTGTGGTATACATGAACAGAGTTTTATTGCAACCATATTATGATAATTCTTAAAATACACTTCTAAGTTAAAGAGTTATTATAGAGGAAACTGTGATATTTTAATAATGTTCATTGAGAAGGAGGAAGATTCTGGGTAGACTTTTGCCCTACTCCACCATCTAAGACAGGGCCCTCTGGAGACTGAATGGCTCTTGTGAGGTAAGTCATTAAACAAATTTCAAAACCACAGTTAGAGGTCATGTGCTACCACAAACAAGAGAAACTCATAGGGAGTTCCAGCACAGATGACTTAGAAAGACACTGATGGTAAGAGCAGACCCCTGAAGTTTACAAGTGGGACAACCTGAAGGGTAAAGAAGTACTGGAGATTATGTGAGATGTTACAAGGTCCAGCAGATGCCTGCTAAGTTCTCCATGGATGGGGCAAGTTTACAAACCCAGGACTTCCCAGCAGTTGGGAAGGCAAGTGTACTTTAAACAATTTCTTAGGGTCATAGTAACAAATTACCACAAACTGTAGCTTCAGTTGACAGAAATTTATTCTCTTACAGTTCAGGAGGCCAGAAGTCTGAAATCAAGGTTTAGACGGAGTTAGTTCTTCCTGGAAGCTCTGAGGGAGAAGCTGTTCCATAGCTTTCTCTTAGCTTCTGGTGGTTGCCAGCAGCCTTGGTATTTCTTGGATTGTAGCTGCATCACTCCAATTTCTGCATCCATTGTCATGTGGCATTCTTCCCTGATGTGTCTTCTCTTCTTATAAGGACAACAGCCATTAAATTTAGGGGGCACCCTAATCCAGTATGGTGACATAGTGCTTAAGTGCTACAACTGCTAGCCAAAAAGCTGGCAGTTTGTATCCACCGGGTGCTCCTTGGAAGTTCTACTCTGTCCCATAGAGTTGCTGTGAGTCAGACTTAATTTGATACCAGTGTGTTTGGCTTGGTTTCTAATCTAGTATGACTTAATATTCACAAATTACATCTATGAAGAACTTATTTCCAGATAAGACCATATTTGGAGGTTCCAGGTGGACATGAACTTTTTTCTTTGTGTAAAAAAATAGATAACACAACATTTGCCAGTTTAACGTTTGTCACTTGCACAATTCAACGAAATCAATTATTATCAAACATGATGTAACCATTACCAATATCCATTGTCATATTTTCCATTCTATCCCTGTAAATAAAAACTCAATTATCTAAACCAGGCTTTTCCTTTTTCCCCTACCTTTCAGAGATGCTATTTAACCCAGTAAAAAGTCTTGATAGTGTCATGTTTGAAGAAGCACTTGGCCGCTATCTGAAACGCGAGTGATTCAAACTCACCAGCCACTCCATGGAAAGAAAATGTGGCAGTTTGCTCCTATAAAGATTACATTCTTGGAAACCCTGTGGGACAGTTCTACTCTGTGCTATACAGGGCTGCTGTGAATAGGAACCAAACGGACAGCGGTGAATCTTCTAGGCACTACAGACACCTTAGCAATGGTCTTGTTTATGGAGAACAGCGACATCTGGTGGTAGTCATGCAGGAGGGGGGAAAAAAAAAAAAAGACCGGTGAACGTGCCGTTTTTCTTCACATATCGAGAGGTAACAGACGTTACCACTAATGTATTATCTATCAGGAATGTTACACACTTCCAAAATTTAACGTTTACTAAAAAAATTCTGGAAGACACATCTAGGCGGATTCAGGCAAAGTCATCGTAAAGGGTGGCAGGGAGGAGCCATGTGAACCCAGTAAGAGTATGAGAATCTCAAGAATGAGGATGAAATTTGAAGTTGAAGGGCCCCTGTGGGATCCAGCTAGATTTCATAAACATCTTTGCAAGGATTACGGTAACTTTACTGGATTAAAGAGCTGGCTTTTGTGGAGAATTCCTTGTTGGTACCCTGCAAATGCGCTTCTCAGGAGAAGACTAAAGCGAGTTCTGTGGTGTATTTGAGGGTGATTTGAGGGAACATAAAAGACTTTGAAGACATTTAGGGTTTAAATGTTTTCAGTGTATTGAGTAACAACAAAATCAAAAGCAGAGAAACAAAGAAAATGCACAAGTTTTGTTAATAAAGTACATGTTAATGATAACTTAAGTATTTTTAAAGGGGAATTTTATAGCTTAGTTAAGTTTCTTAAACATTTTTAACAGCAATTATAAATTTAATGCACTGTACTGGATTTTCTTTCCCTGTTTGACTAATATTCTCATATACTTAAGTAATCACAAATCAAATAAATCATACTTATAAATATGTGACTATTAAACTCTCCTCAGTGATGTTTACAAACTTAGTGAAATATTCTTTTAACTTTCAACTTCAAGCCACAATTTTAAATAATTTATTCATTACACATTTTTGAAATTGGAATCTCATGGTTAATTTATCACATAATCTAGTAAGCTAAATTATTTTAAATGTTATAGCTATTTAAACCATTAAATATCCAAAGATTTTTTTAACATAGAGACAAAATTAATAAAATGTGTTTGCTTTTACTTCATTATCTCAGTTCTCATTCATGCCTTCATCAGGCTAAAGTCAACTATTCATTTAGGAAATAATTTTGGTAATTGAAAGCAATTTAGAGTTACTAAATGTTTGGAATTTGCTTAAGTGCTAGTTGCAGAGACCTGAATTGATAATGGCTCAAGGATGTTAGAAATTTTATATTTCTTTCATCTAATGTCTACAGCAGCAAATATTGAATCTCTGGAAAGAGTTTCTAATTGGGCCACTCAGGGTCTTTTCCAATTCACATCTCTTCACCATGTTATCTCACTCCTGCCCAGTTTGGCATCTCTGTCCTTTTCTAGGTCCTGGGCTCCTTCTAGCTTTCTATTCTGCATTCCTTACCATACAGCGTCTATCCTAAAAGTTGACTGAAGGTCATAGATAGATACCACATTCCATTCCAGGAAGGGGAAAAGAGGGAAGAAAAAGGGCAAAAAGGCCTCCCACGTAAGTCAACCTCATCTGCAGACCAATAACTTCTGCCTGTGTCCCACTGTTTAGAAAGCAGTCATATGGCCATTCTTACCTGTAAAAGGAGGCTAGGAAATGCTGTTGTTCACTGGTTATCTTGCTGCCACAGTAGGAAGGGGAGAATATGAGGTTTGGCAATTAAGTCTGTGAACTTAATTGTTCTAAGTGCTACATACCTCGTTACTGAATACTACTATGGTTACCTCTGAAGCACTCCTCTTGGGAAGTTAAGCTATGCACTGATGACAGCACCTAGTCCACCCTTCAGAGCAATTTTGGAACTCTTTCTGGAATGGCCATTGCTCACAGTGGCATGGTGGAAAATTTATGAACTTAAGTGTATACTTGTCTGTGAGGGAGTTTTTAACCAGTAAACAAATAACTATATTGGAACATCCTTCCTACTCACCTGATCCGGCCCCCAAGGAAGCTTTTCCTTACCCAGACATAAAATAAATATTGAAAGGAAAACATTTTGATGACCTTCAGGACATCAAGGGTAATACGACGATGACAGCTCTGATAGCCATTCCAGAAAGAGTTCCAAAATTGCTTTGAAGGGTGGACTAGGTGCTGGCATCGGTGCAGAGCTTCCCAAAGGAGTACTTTAAAGGTGACCATGGTGATATTCATCAGTGAGCTAAGTTAAGTAGCACTTTTTTCTAGGATGAGTTGTGCCATCTTAATTGGCATTTCCTTGGAAGTGTTTGGTGGACAACCAGCAACCTCTCTCCGACTGCCAAGCACTGTGGTTTTATTGTATTGGTGCTAGTGGACTAAAGTTGCCATGCCAGTGTGAGCTGCGGTTGTGTCAACTCTGGTAACCCCAGTATGTCAAGAGTAGAACTGTGCTCCATAGGTTTTTTAATGATTGGCTTTTGGAAAGTTGGTATTTCTTCCGTGGTATATTTGGATGGGCTCAAATCTTGAAACTTTCCATTAGCAGCTGAACACATTAGTAATTTGCACTACCTGGAGATTCCATCACATAGTGATGGAGGGCAGAGTACAACTGCCTGATAGAGTTTTCAAAGAGTGCCAGCCTTTTGGTGGACAGCTAAAGCCTTAACCACCATGTCACCAGAGTTTCTACCTTTTGCTGTTGAGTCCACTGGAACTCAGAATGACCTTGTAGGACAGAGTAGAACTGTCCCATAGAGTTTCCAAGGAATGCTTGGTAAGTTTGAATTGCCAACATTCTGGTTAGAAGCCATAACTCTTAACAAGTATCTATCAAATTTTAAAAGCATGGACGCTGTGAGCAGGATTCGAACCTGCGCGGGGACACCCCATTGGATTTCAAGTCCAACGCCTTAACCACTCAGCCATCACAGCTGCCTGCAACTATGAGTTGCTATGGGTTGGATTCAGTTTGACAGCAGCAGGTTTGGTCTTTTAGGGAGGGAGTGGAGAGTTCTACTCTGACCTCTAGGGTCATTATTAGTCATACCCGACTCAATAGCAGTGGGTTTTTTTACGCCAACAGAAACTTCAAATCCATGCCCTGGAAGTGAAATGGCCATGCAGCTCACTGTCCCTGGATTCAAATGATATCTTAACAAATTTGTAAATCTGATTACAGCCTATGACCACTGTCCCCCTACGCTACTACCACTCTAACCAGTTTCAAGCATACCTCTTTGCCATTATGTTGGAGCCAACTGATTCCATTACAAATTCACTTTGCAGTTTCAGCTGGCCAGAGCACAACTGTCATAAACACTTATATAACATACACTTGTACTGGAAACCTTGGTGGCATAGTGGTTAAGAGCTAAGGCTGCTAACCAAAAAGGCAGCAGTTCAAATCCATGAAGCACTTCTTCCATATAGGGGAAGCCATATGGGGAGTTCTACTCTATCCTGCAGGGTCACTATAAGTGGGAATCGACTCAGCAGCAACACTTTTGGTTTGGTTTTGGTTTTTGCAATGTATTAGGGATATCTTACACTTCAGCTTCTGACTCTGTAGTGGCAGCTTCTAAGATCACTGTAATAAGGAGAGAATTGAAGATAGAGTTTCACACAAGGGCACAATATAGAAGAAATCTCTAGAAAATAGGAAGAGAAGGAAGAAAAGTGAAAAGATTTGTATAGGAAGTCTAGGGTGAGGCCAGGAAACTGGAGAATTTGGGAAAAAAATAAAATAGATTTGGGATAATCAGATGCTACGATGAGTGAACTTTAGCAAGAGAGGTGTCTAAAAGAGAATTTTAGAAAATTTTGCTGTGTGCTGTGTGTTGTGATATCCATCATATTTCACTAAGAGATAGAGTTGAAAATTCTATGTTACTTTTCAATGCTTGAGAGGATTGGATTTCTGTACTTTTTGAAAATGCCACCTCACCAAAGTGAATACTGATGAAAAAGCATAGAACCAGTTTATTGTGGTTGAGTAGTGTTTTGTCTTGTGAGAAATGCTTAATTTCTTTAATTATTAGCAAGGTAGAATATTTATCTTTGATTTTAAAATTAGTGTTGCATCATGTGCACATACATAAATGCACTCTTGCTAAAATGTAAACACTACAGATAAAGTTGGCACTCCTCCTGAACGTATCAGTGAACACTAACCCCTCTCTAGATGCAGTCACTGTTGTGATTTTAGTGTTGATTCTTCCAGGCTGTGTACAGAGGTATCTACATAAGATTGCTCTACACATGTGTGCTTTTTTCCAACAAAAGTGAGATCATATTTTCATATGGTTTTGCAATTTTCTTTCCTACATAAGAACCTGTCTTGGTAATCTTCCCAGGCTATCTAGTATTACAGCAACAAAAAACCAACCAACCAAGCAACCAAACATAAAATGTTGCCATCAAGCCTATTTCAACTCATAGTAATCATATAGGATAGAGTAGAACTACCCTACAGTTTCCAAGAAGCAGTTGGTGAATTCAAACTGCTGACCTTTCAGGTTGCAGCTATAGCTCTTAACCACTGCATAACGAGAGATCAAAAACAAGTGAAACCTGTTGCTACTGAGTTGATTCTGACTCAATGTGATCCTGTAGATAACTCTCTTACTTTTTTAAACTCCTACATAGCATTGCATATCACGGCTACATCATGGTTTATTTAGCCAGTGATGTGCAAGAATCCATACATACTGGCTGTGAACTCATTTCTGTAAGCTTATCTCTTACTATAACTCAAGTATAAGACACAGTAGTTAACAACTGTTTAGTAATCGTTTGACATAGTAATTGTACATACATATGTGTATACATGTGTGTGTGTGTGTGTGTGTGTTGAGAAGAGATACATTCTCATGTATAGTTAGAAGAGGAAATCCTGGTGGCATAGTGGTTAAGTGCTGTGGCTGTTACCCAAATGGTTAGCATTTCAAAGCCACCAGGCACTCCTTTGCAACTCTATGGGGCAGTTCTCCTCTGTTGTGTAGGGTTTCTGTTAGTCAGATTGACTCAACAGAAAAAAAGGAAGAAGTTATTGATCAACAGAAGCTTTTGCTTAATGGAGAAATAATTCCAGATAAGGATAATACTAATCTCAAGAAGTCACAAATGAGAAAGTGTGAGATCCTATGGATAACAAGTGTCCACTTTGCCACTGCAGTCCATATGACAGTCCATAGTAGGGAATAATAACTAGAAAAGGTAGCCACGTAGAATGGGAGCAGGTGACAGATGTTGAAATCTGCTGTTACCTATCTTTACACCTGCATCCTCACTGCCCGAGATTCAAAGGCTGTAATTTTCCTCACACTGAGCCAGTGTCTCTTCCGTTCCACGTTGATATCCTGGGTGGAGGCTATTTGCATGCTTTCGGCCACAGGCTTATATGCTTGCCCTCAGGTATTCCTTTGGCGGGTCCACAGCCTAGATCTTGGCACACTGTGACAACATCCTTCAAGTCCCAGCTACTATTACACATAGTGCCCCAGTCACCCACCTGTTTGAATTTCCATTAGCCGCATCTTCGATGAAGACTTTACAAAGGCATGGGATATTAGCTAGGGATGAAGAGCCCCGAATGTATTCAGAGATGTACCCAGACAACTTGAAACTGCATCTACCATTCACAGAGGAGGAGGTAAATGTCTTCAAGTGTTTAGAAGAACAAATGTATTTGTTTTTGAGGTTCCCAAGGAGAGTCTTATAACTCAGGTGTGGGTTCTAAGAGTGTTTGCATGGGTTCTAAGAACTGATGAGTTTTAAGAATTCAGGGGAGGGTGGAGTCAAGATGGTGGACTAAGCACACGTCTCCTTATATCCCTCTGGAAACCAAGACCTGAACTGATACTCAAACGGAGCCTTCTGGTCACCTAATCAGCCCCAGGACATGGCGCAGGGCTGTTACTTTGGACTTCATACTACTGAGCGAAAAACCTCCTCTCTTAGGCTGACTCCCGCGCCTGGCTAGCCCTGGATCTCACGGACTGAAGGTAAATGCATCATTTTGACTTTTTTTTCCCTCTGTCTTGGCTGGCAGGCGGAGCAGGGTTTTGCCCAGCGGCTAGACTCAGACACGCTGCTGGGGGGACAGGCAGGCAAAATTCCCATATTTTGAGAGCCACGCTTGGGACTCTGTTAATCTTGACACTTTGAGCGTGTCATTTTATATCTGCCTCAGCGGCGTTTGTGTGGAGCTCCGCAGTCAGTGTGCGGGATGCCATGTTGGATACGGAGATTCTAGCGGGACCTCATTCTTAGCCTGGGAGCCAGAGCCTGAAATCAGAACAGTGCTTCTTCAACAGAAAAGCAGTAATTTACCTAGTGCCACCTGCTTTGGGGGTCCTACAACAGAAGCAGAGGAATCACTACCTCTCAGCACTTTTAGCCCCTCTATCTGCTGCCTGTGTGGAGGGCGCCATTTTGGATACGGTGGCTGCAGCTGGACCAAATTCTTAGCTTGGGAGCCAGAGCCTGCCCATAGGAGAGTGCTTTTCTATTAGAAAAGCAATACTCTACGCAATGTCATCTAAGGCTAGGCCCTGTCAGCAGAGGCCAGCAGGGCAGTAGCATTGCTATATTCTGAATTAGTTTGTAGCATCTGGGGTTGGATATACTGGCGCTTACTTTGTCAGTTGAGAAGAGGGACCTCTACACCTGAAAACGTAACTGACTAGTGAAGTGGTCAGATATCTTTTGCTAGAGAAACATCTGCAGTCCATCCTTAAAGTACCTCTTCCAGCCTCTACATACTCACATGGGTCTCAAAAAGCAACAGACACTTATCACACACAAGAAATCAGCCATGGCTTCAGAAGGCTTCCAAACAAAGCAACCAAGGAGTTTTCCAGATGAAGAAACTTTTATGAAAGCATCAGAAAGTGAATACAAAATGATTATATACAGAGCCCTTCTAGACCTTACACAAAATGCAGGAGAACAAAATGAAAAATTAAGCAAGATGTTCGATCTGATGGAACATCAGTACTCTGAAATCCAACAGGTCAAGAACAAAATCAAAGACATAGAAACTTCAATGCAAAGCCAAGAAAACAGAATGGAACAAATATAAAAAAGGATTTCTGACTTGGAAGACAGAGCTACTGAGGCCAGCATCTATGAGCAGAAATCAGAAAAAAGAAACAAGAAAAACAAAGAAACATTAAGAAGCATGTGAGACTCTATTAAGAGGAACAACCTTCGATTAATTGGAGTCTCTGAACAGGGTGAGACATCTGAGAACACAGAGAGTATCGTTGCTGAGCTGCTGACAGAAAGCTTCCCAGAAACCATGAAGGAAGAGAATATAGACATCTCAGATGCATATCGTACACCACCCAATATAGATCTCAATAGAAAGACTCCAAGACATATTATAATCAAGCTCAACAAAATGAAACATAAGCAGCAACTCTTAAAGGCAGCAAGACTCAAAGCAAAGCTAACATTCAGAGGGAAACTCTGTAGGCTGTCTTCAGATTTCTCAGCACAAACCATGCTGGCACAGAGACAGAGGCATGACACATTCAAAGCCTTGAAGGAGAAGAACTCCCAACCAAGAATTATATATCCTGAAAAACTATCTTTCAAATACGAAAAGGAAATTAAGACATTCCCAGATAAACAGAAACTCAGAGACTTTGTAAAAACCAAACCAAAACTACAAGAAATATTGAAAGAAGTTCTTGGCTCTGGCTTAGAAGAGCAAAACCACTAACTTTATATTTTAGAACGACTTTACTAATCAAAACTCTACTCAGTTAGCGAAGGCTCCAAAGCCAATCTCAGCTTTGATAAGGAAAGAAGCAATCCAGTGATCATCATGAAAACTATGGTGTCATCATAATAAAAAGAGGGATGTACTACAGTCGTTATAGTCCTTCCAGATGGAGAGGAAGATGACAAGACTGGTAGTAATTAAAATTGGGTTTATATATAGTTTATTAGGGGGAGCATAGGGGCAGCTGTAAAGCACAACAAAGATGTATCATATCATTTCAAGAAATGTAACATAGGAGTCTCAATAACCACAAAACCAGTTCTGAAAAAGGTGAAAAATCAACTCACAAAAAAGAACGTCCCAGAACAAACTAATAAGAACAACAGAGAAAACATCAACATAAAAATAAACACATCACAATGGCAGCACTGAACACATATCTATCAATAATTACATTGACTGTGAATGGACTGAATGCTCCACTAAAGAGACATTGAGTGTCATCTTGGATCAAAAGACATGACCCATCCATATGTTGTCTACAAGAAACTCACTTGAGACCTAAAGATAGGAACAAACTGAAAATTAAAGGTTGGAAGAATATATATCAAGCTAACAATGAACAAAGAAGAGCAGGGGTGGCAATTCTAATCTTAGACAAAATCAATTTTAATGTCAAATCCACCATCGTGGACAAAGATGGACACTATTTATTGCTGAAAGGTTCAGTACACAAGCAAGAATTAACTATGTTAAATATTTATACACCTAATATCAGAGCACCTAAATACGTCGAAGAAACAATGACTACACTCAAAAGAGAGTTAGATGACTCCACCATAACAGTGGGAGACTTCAACACTCCACTCTAAATACTAGACAGATCATCTAGAAAAAAACTCAGTAAAGATACAGAAGACCTCAATTCGGCAATTAACCAACTAAACCTCATTGATATATACAGAACTTTCCACCCATCAGCAGACAACTACACCTTCTTCTCCAGTGCACAAGGAACATTCTCCAGAATTGACCATGTGATAGGCCATAATGCAATGCTCAACAAAATCCATACCACTGAATTACTGCAAAGCATCTTCTCAGATCATAAAGCCCATAAAAGTTGAAATCAATAGCAGAAAAAACATAGATAGAAAGTGGAACTCTTGGAAACTGAACAACATCTTGCTCAAAAAAAAACATGGGTTATAGAGGAAATCAAGGATCAAATAAAGAAATTCATGGATTCCAATGAGAACGAAAATACTTCCTACCAGAACCTATGGGATACAGCCAATGCAGTGCTCAGAAGTCTGTTTCTCTCCATAAATGCACACATCTGGAAGGAAGAAAGAAACCAAATCAAGGAACTAACCCTACAGCTTGAACAAGTAGACAGAGAACAACAGAGGAACCCCTCAGGCACCAGAAGAAACCAGATCATAAAGATTAGAGCAGAGCTAAATGAATTAGAGAATAGAAAAGCAATTGAAAAAATTGAAAAGATCAAAAGCTGGTTTTTTGAGAAGATCAACAAAATTGACAAACCACTGGCTAAACTTACTAAAGAAAAGCAGGAAAAAAAACAAATAACCCAAATTAGAAATGAGAGAGGAGTTGTCACCACAGATGCAACAGAAATCAAAAATATCATAACAGAATACTATGAAAGACTGTGCTCTAACAAATTTGAAAACCTAGGGGAAATGGACCAATTCCTTGACTCATACCACCTACCCAAATTATCACAACGTGAAGCAGAACAACTTAATAAACCCATCACAAAGGAAGAGATTGAAAAGGTCATCAAAACACTGCCAACCCAAAAAAGTCCGGGCCCAGATGGCTTCACGGCAGAATTCTACCAAGCATTTACAGAAGAGTTATCTCCAGTACTACTGAAACTATTTCACAGTATAGAAACGGATGGAGTACTCCCAAACTCATTCTATGAAGCCAGCATAACCCTGATACCTAAGCCAGGGAAAGACCCAACAAAGAAAGAGAACTACAGACCGATATCACTCATGAATCTAGATGCAAAAATCTTCAACAAAATTCTTGCCAATAGAATACAACAACATATCAAGAAAATAATCCATCATGACCAAGTAGGATTCATACCAGGGATGCAAGGCTAGTTCAACATCAGAAAAACAATTAATGTAATTAACCACATAAATAACACAAAAGACAAGGATCAACTGATTTTGTCCATTGATGCAGAAAAGGCATTTGATAAAGTCCAACACCCATTCATGCTAAAAACTCTTAGCAAAATGGGCATAGACGGCAAATTCCTCAACACAAAACGGGCCATTTATACAAAGCCAATTGCCCACATCATCCTGAATGGAGAGAGACTGAAAGATTTTCCCTTGAGACCAGGAACTAGACAAGGATGCCCACTCTCACCTCTTCTATTCAACATTGTGCTAGAAGTTTTAGCCAGAGCAATTAGACAAGACCAAGAAATAAAGGGCATCTGCATTGTCAAAGAAGAAGTCAAAATCTCCTTGTCTGCAGATGATATGATTGTATATGCAGAGAATCCCAAGGAATCTATACATAAACTTCTCAGCCTGATAGAAGAGTTCAGCAAAGTCTCAGGATACAAGATAAACATAAGTAAATCAGTAGGATTCCTTTATACCAACAACGAGACTGTTAAGGAAGAAATTATCAGATCAATACCATTTACAATAGCCCTTAAGAAGATAAAGTACCTAGGAATTAATCTAACCAGAAAAATAGCAGACCTTTACAAAGAGAACTACAAGTCCTTACTACAAGAAACTAAGAGAGACTTAGATAAATGGAAAAACCTACCCTGCTCATGGATAGGAAGACTTAACATTGTGAAAATATCTATTTTACCCAAAGCAATCTATTTATATAACGCAATCCCAATACAAGTTCCAGTGACATTTTTTAATGAGATGGAGAAACAAGTCACCAATTTTGTTTGGAAAGGGAAGAAGCCCCGGTTAAGCAAGGTACTACTAAAGAATAAGAACACACTGGGAGGCCTCTCATTGCCTGACTTTAGAACATATTACACTGCCACAGTGGTCAAAACAGCCTGGTACTGGTATAAGAACAGGCAGATCGATCAGTGGAACAGAACTGAGGCCCCAGAGATGACACCATCTGCCTATGAACAGCTGATTTTCAACAAAGGCCCTAAGACATTAAACTCGGGTAAAAACAGTATCTTCAAGAAATGATGCTGGCAAAATTGGATATCCATCTGCAAGAAACTGAAACAAGATCCATATCTTACACCTTATACAAAAACCAACTCCAACTGGATAAAAGACCTAAATATCAAACCTAAAATGATAAAGCTCATCCAAGAAAATGTAGGAACAACAATGGAAGTTTTAATACACAGTATGGACAGACTCCAAAATCTGTAAACAAACCACAGTCATTACAAGAGAAAATAGATAAATGGGATCTATTAAGAATTAAACACTTTTGCTCATCTGAAGACTTTATTAATAGAATTAAAAGAACACCTACAGAATGGGAAAAAATATTTGGAAACTCTGTGTTAGACCAACGCCTGATTTCCATAATCTGTAAGATACTACAAAATATCAACAAGAAGATAAACCATCCAATTAAGCGATGGACAGAGGAGATGGACAGACATTTCACTAAAGAAAAGATCCAGGCAGCCAAAAAACACATGCGGACATGTTGACGATCTTTAGTTATTAAAGAAATTCAAATCAAGATGACAATGAGATACCATCTTACCCCAACAAGTTTGGCCATGATCCAAAAAACACAAAACAACAAATGCTGGAGAGGCTGTGGAGAAAGTGGAACCCTCCTGTACTGTTGATGGGGTTGCAAAATGGTCCAGCCTCTTTGGAAAGCAATCTGGCGCTTCCTTTAAAAAATGGATATTGATATACCATTTGACCCAGTAATTCCACTACTTGGAATATATCCTAGAGATTCAAGGCCTTTCACAACAACGGACACATGCACCAGAATGTTTATCGCAGCACAGTCCATGATAGCAAAAAGATGGAATCAACCCAGATGCCCAACAACAGAAGAATGGATAGGTAAACTATGGTATATATACTCAGTGGAGCACTACGCAATGATAAACAACAACGATGACTTCAGGAAACATCTCATGACCTGGTTTCAACTGGAAGACATTATGTTGAATGAAAGTAGTCAGCGACGAAAGGACAAATATTGTATGAGACCTCTATGATAAGATCTCAAATATAGACTTGTGTATAGAAGAAAAGACTACTTTGACAGCTTCAAGGGAGGGGAAGAAGGGAGGGAAGGGGGAGGGTTTCAATTAGATAGTTGCTAGGTATCTGGTTGGGTGAAATCGGAGATAGCACACATTAGAAACAAGAACAATATTAAGTGGACTTAAACATAACATGAGTACTCCTTCCATCTTAACCCAATATTGCAAAGATAGAGTAGCTGGGGCAGGGGGCGGGGCACCATGCTCTTAGGCAAAAGCAAGGCCAATTGGCACAACTAGCGTTTTGCTAAGAGGGGTCTCTGCACCCCATGTTGGTGAGTGGTGTCCGGGGTCTTAAAAGCTGCCAAGCTGCCATCCGAGGGCACAGCAAATGGTCCAAACTCAGCAGGAACGGATGCTCACCAAGGACCAAAATGACATGGAGTAAAGACAACCCAGAAGACAGAGAGACCCACATGAGTGGGTGCCTACGTCGACTTGGGACCGGAAGAACCAGATGGTGCCCGGCCACCACCAGTGATAGCAGCAATGGAGCTCGCTAAGTTGAGTCTAACTGGCAACACAAGAATAAAAAGGGGTACACCCTGAGATCCCCACTAAAAGACCTCAATTGATGGTCCGGCGGTTTCGGGGTTCCCCTGGGAGCATGGCCCCTCACCCTGATGCTGCCCTTGACCATAAATCATAACGAAGGTCCATGCTTCAGACAGGAATAGATTGGACTTGGCGATGCAGAGTGACCATATATTGGATGCACTTTATGGTTCTATACATCTATAGGATGTCATCCTGCTGACCTCTGGCTGGAAGAAGGAGAGTGGGTGGAGAGGAGGGAAAAAAGATACTGTTGGGAGAACGAGACATGTATGGAGCAGAGAGGAATAGTGTGCTGTCACCGGGCAGGGAGAGCAGTGGAAGTTGCATGTAGGTGGGTATGTAAATTTATACGTGAATGTACATTTTCATTCAGTTATATTAAATAAAAAATTTAAAAAAAAAAGAATTCAGGAATGGGTTCTAAGAACTTAAGAAAACTTTTTTCCCCCTTTCTATGCTCATCCTAAGAAAAATATGAAGAGTCAGTGGTTTATCCCAGAGACCAAGCTACCCACAGCTGTAGCTATTCAGTCGTATGGTACGTTAGCAGGTATGCTATACTTATGGGTGGAAGCATCTGTCTCGTCATGCTTTATGAATCTTAATGTGCACCTGTGTTGTGTAGGATTGGCTTTGGAACTGTGATCACTGATAAGAGTAACTAGTGCATCCTTCGAGGGTTGAAGAAGGCAGGGATTGGCATTCTGAGGTGGCTGTCAGAATGACTGAGGCTGTCTTTCTAGAAACAAAATGTCTACGTAATGGGATTCTCTTGAGTTTGAGTGCTCTTCCCTTTGGGCAACCATGCTTGCATTACAGCATGGACTCCCTTCTGTTGCTCTCATGTGTTCACCTGACTCCCTCCACCATAGTGACCCAGATGGAAAGGGAAGCCAGAATTATGTGGCATGAGGACTTAGAGTTGGGGGAGCATGAGCACAGGCTCCAGGCATTTAGAAGACCAAATACATTTGTTGTGTGGGATTTCTGAGGGAAAAACTAGGACTCATATGTGGAAAACATCGAGGAGATAATGATTGTTCCAGAGACCATGCTATCTACAACTGCTTGTGGCTGGCTGATTATTATTATTGATTTGCTTTTGTCACCAAAACTCAGGGTTGTTTATTACAAAAATACTAATCACTGTCAGAAAAGAGTTCCTAAAGTCTTCTTAAAAACCCCAGCAGTGACCCTGTGCATCCGGTGTCCTTGGGGATGCTGTGGGAAGGCCATGGTACTCATGCTGTGGGTTCCTTAGAGCACCACGGAGCTGCAATGGCCTCCCGTTCTCCAGGTACCTGCAGGGAGAGAGGCAGGGCAGGTGATAGCAGCAGAGAGTGGAGTCTCCAGGAAAGCAGCATCACGAGCCTGGTTGGCCTGTCTGCATTCTGCCTGACCCTTGTAGTCTTTAAGGCCCCTGATATGCTCTGTGCTGGAACTTCAACCTCTGCTTCTCTGGGCTTTTCTGGAACTCTCCCTTAACAAGAGCCATTACAATACAGAGACTAAGAACATGGGATGTGGAGACAGACTGACTTCATTCAGAGCCTATCTGGGACCCTTACTGTGTGATCTTGAGCAAGATACTTTTGTCTTTTGGGGCAGTTTTGTTAATTAGGATTTAAATTGTTTTGCTGGAGTTATCAGTTTTCAGTTCCACCATTTTGTAAATAAATTTCTAACTAATTTAATCTAATGCAATCCATTTTCATGACTCTCTTTTAAAAGTGAAATTAAAAAGGGCAGCAGAACAATACCTCAGGTGAGCACCAAGAAGGCGAGGTCAGCTTACTCTGCTTTGCCCAGGCCCTTCTGTGCCCTAGGGCATGTTTCCTGGACTTCCAGGATCCTAAATGACAAACCCCTTCTTCTAGCGACAAATGGTTCACTGGAGTGCCCAAGAGAAAACAGGGAAGAGGAGCTATGTGAGGTGGCCTAGGACTAGGAAGTGTCGCAGGGGTTGCTGAGCATCGCTGCTGGCCACTGGCTCTGCAAGGAAGACATTAGACTCTCGGCTCAGTGCTCGCTCCCTAAGGAGTCCCCGGTGGGCGTGTCTACCACGTGTGCTTGCCTGCTTAGCCTCTGGGAGTACTGCACTGTCAAACGGATGTCCAATTCCGACTCTTCCGCACCAACGAAACGGTGCGACCTTAACCTGTGCGACGAAGGGAACAGTTTCTGTTCCTCGGCACAGATACTTTTTCTTTAAGTGATGCTCTTCCATAAGTCTTGCAACATGCTTGCTCTTTGTGGTCTCTGCGGGCTTGTCCGCTTCCCTTTAGGAAGAAAAAAGCAAAACCAGTCAATGCTCGTCTCTGCCAGCAGAGGGCACTGTGCTCTCACGGCCTTTTGCCCTGCTGGGGACCGGTCAAGCTCTTCCGAAGAAAAACCCCTTGTCAGACATACAGAACTTCAATTTGCTTTAGAAATGTACATGTGCTTCTCTGCTATTGTGTAGTATTTTAAATAATTTTTATCTCATTTATTTTTAGAAGGTTATATATTCACACTGTCCCAAATTCAAAATACATAAAAGGGCACAGACTCCCCTTCTCAGCTATTTAGCTTCTACCCTCTGAAAGCAGTGTATGTTATCAAATGCTTAGATAATACTTTCAACAGTTCTCGTGTACAGACAGATAAGTATATCTGTCTTGCTTCACTTCCTTTTCCGTACAAATGGTAACGTGCCACACACTACTCTGTTTTGCTGTTTTCTTTAAATAATAGCTGTTAGAAGTTGTAAATCAGTAGATTAAAAATTCCCTCATCTGTTTTTATTGCCATATAATGTTCCATTGTAATAATGGAAATAATTTAACTTGTTTGTTGATGGAAGTTAATACTGTTTTTAAATACTACCTGTTTCAAATAATAATGTACTGAACAAATTCATTTATATGTAGACTAGAGTGCAAGTTACATTAGGCAAGGAGTTTTTTCTGTGTTGATCACTGATACATTCCCAGTGCCCATGGCTGTACTTGTTAGATGATCAGTAAATATTTTTGGAATTAATTTATTATTTTAAATACATGTGAGTCTATCTGTGGGATTACTATGAATCAGAATTGACTTGATGGCAATCGGTTTGATTTTTTATTTGGATCTGTAAGGCAAATTGCCATACTTACTAGGATAAGTGTATATCCTAAAATGCTTATTAATATTGTATTATACCATCCATAGAACCCTGGTAGTATAGTGGTTAAGAGCTTAGCTGTGAACAAAAGGTCAGCAGTTCAAATTCACCAGCTACTCCTTGGAAATCCTTTGGGGAAGTTCTGCTGTATCCTATAGGATCACTATGAATTGGAATTGACTCTCTGTCAAGGGGTTTGGTTTGGGTATCATTCATGGAACTTGCTGTAATGTATAAGAGTAGTCTTATTTATTTGTTGTGATTGAGTGAAAGTTTACAATATAATTCAAATTTGCTTATGCTGCTTTCTGCAGCTTCCTCTGCTCTCCTTTCCCAGTGACAGCACACTCTTCCTTTCTGTTCTATACATGTCATATCCTCTTAACAATCTCCTGTCCCTTCCTCTCAACACTCTCCACTCCCCTCTAGTTAACAGGCCGGTAGGATGACATCCTATAGATACATAGAACCATCAAGTGCACACACGATATGGTCACTCTGTGTCCCCTAGTCCATTCCATCCCTATCTGAAAAGTTAACCTCAATAATGATCTATGATAAGGGGGCAGCATCAGGTTTAGGGGCCACACTCTCAGGGGGACTCTCAGGCCTTTGACTATCAATTGTGGTCCTTTAGTGGAGTTCTTAAGGTGCACCCCTTTTTCTCATGCTGCCATTGGGACTTAACATTGTGAGCCCCATCATGGCAGCCATTATTGGTGGCCAGGCACCACCTGGTTCTTCTGGTCACATGTTGATATAGTCACCCATACACATGGGTCTTTCTGTCTTCTGGGCTCTTTTTCCCTCATGTCATTGCTGTCCGTGGTGATCGTTAATTCCAGCTGAGTTGGGACCATTCGGTGTACCTCAGATGGCAGCTCGCTAGCTTTTAAGACCCCAGATGCCACTCACCAATATCAGGTGCAGAAGACTCTCTTAGCAATAGGCTAGTTATGCCAATTGGTCTCAGTGTGCCCTAAAGCATTGTCCCCAGGCTCCCACCCCTGCTACTCCATCCTGGCAATGTTGGGTTAAGATTGGAAGAGTTTTCAGGTTATATTGAAGTCCAGTTAAATCGATCTTTCTAATGTGTGCTGTCGGTAATTTCACCCAACAAAACTTTTATCAACTGTCTAATTTTTAACCAATCCTCTTCCTTCCTCCTTCGACTCCCTTGCAGCCATCAAAGAGTCTTTTCTTCTGTACATGAGTCTGTTTTTAAGTCCTTACAGTAGGGTTCTCATACAATATTTGTCCTTGTGCTGCTGACTGATTTCATGCACACAATGTCTTCCCATTGGAACCAGGTTATGAGATGCTTCCTAAAGTCATCATCATTCTTTATCATTGCATAGTACTCCACTGAGTATGTATACCATAGTTTGTTTATCCATTCATCTGTTGGGCATCTGGGTTGGATTCATCCTTTTGCTATTGTGGACTGTGCTGCAATAAACGTTCACTTGCATGTATCTGTTTTTGTGACTGCCTTTGCTTCTGTAGGATATATTCCAAGCAGTGGGATTACTGACTCAAATGGTGTATCTATTTCCAGCTTTTTAAGGAAGCTCCAGATTGCTTTCTAAAGAATCCCACTAGCAGTGTAGGAGAGTTCCAATTTCTCCACAACCTCTCCGGCATTTGTTGTGCTGGTTTTTTTGGATCACGGACACCCTTGTTGGAGTGAGATGATATCTCACCGTAATTTTCATTTGAATTTCTTTAATAGCTAATGATCGTGAGCATTTCTGCATGTGTCTTTTGGCTACTTGGGTAGTCTCTTTAGAGAAGTATCTGTCCATCTCCTTTGCCCAACACTTAACTGGGTTATTTGCCCTTTTCTCGTTGACATTCTGCAGTACTTTGTAGATTACAGAGATCAGACGTTTTTGCATAAGGTGTGAGGTATGGGTCTTGTTTCATTTCTTTGTAGATGGATATCCAATTTTGCCAGTGCCATTTGTTAAAGAGACTGTTTTTACCCCAGTTTAAAATCTTAGGGCTTTTGTGGAATATCAACTGTTCGTAGGAGAATGATGGTATCTTTGGTTTCTCAACTTTGCTCGACTGGTCTATACGTCTCTTGTTGTACCAGTACCAGGCTGTTTGGGCTACTGTGACAATGTAATAGATTCTAAAGTCAGGCAGTGAGAAGCCTCGCAGTGTGGTCTTCTTCAGTAGTGCTTTGCTTATCCGGGGTTTCTTCCCTTTCCAAACAAAGTTACTGATTTGTTTCTCCATCTCGTTAAAAGATGTCACTGGAATTTGTATTGGGATTGCATTGTGTATGTAGATTGCTTTGACTAAAATAGATATTTTCACTATGTTAAGTCTTCCCATCCAGGAGCAGGGTAGCTTTCTCCATGTATGGAAGTCTCTCTTAGTTTCTTGCAGAAAGGTCTTGTAGTTCTCTTTGTATAGGTTTCTTATTTCTCAAGTTAGATTCATTCCCAGGTATTTTGTCTTCTTGGGGGCCATTGTAAATGGTGTTGACTTGGGGAATTTCTTCTTTAATGATCTCCTTGTTGGTATAAAGGAATCTTACTCATTTATTTATGTTTATCTTGTATCCTGATACTCTGTTGAACTCTTGTATTAGTTTGAGTAGTTATGGATTCTTTAGAATTCTCTGCATATACAATCATATCGTCTGCAAATAGGGAGATTTTTCACTTCTTCTTTGCTGATGCAGATGCCCTTTGTTTCTTTGACTTGTCCAGTTGCGCTGGCCAGAACTTCTAGTACAATGTTGCATAGGAGAGGTGAGAGTGGGCATCCTTGTCTAGTTCCTGTTCTCAAGGGGAATTCTTTCAGTCTCTCTCCATTCAGAGCAATGTAGGCAGTTGGCTTTGTACAGATGAGCCTAATTGCATTGAGGAATTTGCCTTCTATTCCTATTTTGCTGAGAGTTTGTAGCATGAATTGGTGTTGGACTTTGTCAAATGCCTCTTCTGTATCAGTTGACAAAATCAAGTGTTTCTTATTTTTTGTGCTAGTTATGTGGTTGACCACATTAATTGTTTTTCTGATGTTGAACTAGCCTTGCATTCCTGGTATGAATCCAACTTGGTCTTGATGAATTATTTTTTTGACATATTGTTGAATTTTATTGGCAAGGATTTTGTTGAAGATTTTTGTGTCTAGCTTCATAAGTTATGTTGGTCTGTAGTTCTCCTTCTTTGTTGGATCTTTTCCTGGCTTTGGTATCAGCATTATGCTAGCTTCATAGAAAGATTTTGGGAGTATTCCATCCCTTTCTATGCTGTGAAATAGTCTCAGTGGCATTGGAGTTAATTCTTCTCTAAAAGTTTGGTGGAATTCTATGGTGAAGCCATCCTAGTCAAAGCTTTTGGGGAGGTAGCTTTTTTAATGACTTTTCCAATCTTTTCCTTTGTGATGGGTTTAGTAAGTTGTTCTACTTCTCCTTGTGATAATTTTGATAAGTGATATGAATCTAGGAATGTATCCATTTCCTGTAGCTTTTCAAGTACTTTAGAGTACAGTCTTTCATAATACTGTGTTATGATACTTTTAATTTCTATTGGATCTGTTGTGACGTCTCCCCTCTCATTTCTTATTTGGGTTATTTGTTTCCTTTCTTGTTTGTCTTTAGTAAGTTTAGCCAATGGTTTGTCAATTTTGTTGATCTTTTCAAAAAATCAGGTTTGGTCTTATCAGTTTTTTCAATTGTTCTTCTAATTTGTTTAGTTTCGCTCTAGTCTTTATGATCTGTTTTCTTCGGGTAACTGAGGGCTTCCCCGATTGCTCTCTTTCTACTTGTTCAAGTTGTAGGGTTAATTCTTTGGTTTGGGTTCTTTCTTCCTTCCAGATGTGTGCATTTATAGAGATAAATTGACCTCTGAGCACTGCTTTGGCTCTATCCCATAGGTTCTGGTAGGAAGTGGTTTCATTCTTGTTGGAATCCATAAATTTCTTTATTTTGTCCTTGATTTCTTCTATAATCCATGGGTTTCTGAGCAAGATGCTGTTCAGTTTCCATGAGTTCCAATTCCTATCTACTTTTTTTCTGCATTGATTTTGAGTTTTATGGCTTTATGGTCTGAGAAGATGCTTTGCAATATTTCAATGGTTTGGATTTTGTTGAGATTTGCTTTATGTCCTAACACACAGTCTGTACTGGAAAATGTTCCCTGTGCATTGGAGAAGGTATAGTTGACTGTTGATGGATAAAAGATTCTGTATATGTTGATGAGGTCTCGTTGGTTAATTGTTGTAATAAGATTGTCTGTGTCTTTACTGAGCTTTTTTCTAGAAGATCTGTTCAATACTGAAAGTGGAGTGTTGAAGTCTCTCACTATTATTGTGGAGTGATCTACTTCATTTTCCAATGTAGTCAGTGTTTCTTTGATGTGTTTAGATGTTCCAACACTGAGTGCATAAATATTTAACATTGTTAAGTCCTGCTTGTGTATTGAACCTTTCAGCAATAAATAGTGTCCATCCTTGTCCACGATGGTGGATTTGACATTACAATCTATTTTATCTGTGATTAGTATTGCCACAACTGCTCTTCTTTGTATATTGTTAGCTGGGTATGTAGTATTCTATCCTTTAATTTTCAGTTTTTTCTTTAAGTCTAAGGTGAGTTTTTTCTTTAAGTCTAAGATGAGTTTCTTGTAAGCAACATATAGACGGGTCTTGTCTTTTGATCCAGGATGTCACTCATTGTCTCTTTACTGAAGCATTCAGTCTGTTTACATCCAGTGTAATTATTGATAGGTATGTGTTTAGTGCTGTCATTTTGATGTATTTATTTTTGTGTTGGTGTTTTCTCTGTTGCTCTTGATATTCTGTTCTGGGTCATTCATCTTTATGGGTTGATTTTTCACACTTTTCAGTATTGGTTTTGTGTTTGTTGAGACTCCTGTGTTGAGTTTTTTGTTTTGATATGCTGCATCTTTATTGTGATTTGCAGCTACACCGATTGTCACTCTCAATAATCTAAGTTTAAACCCAATTTTAACTTCTACATATCTTGTTAATTTCCTCTCCATCTGGAAGGACCATAATTACTGTAGTAAATCCCTCTTTTTAATGTGATGGTATCATAATTTTCATGATATGATCACTAGATCCCTTCTTGTAATATTATAGGTTTGATTATATTTTGTACCTTCGCTAATTGAGTAGGTTTCAGGATGTTATGTTCTGCATTATCTCCTAAAATATAGAGTTAATGGTTTTGTTTTACTAAGGAAAGAGCTTCTTTCTTTGGTTCAGCTTTTACAAAGTCTCTCAGTTTCTGTTTATCCTCAAATGTCTTGATTTCATCTTCATATTTGAAACACAGTTTTACAGGATGTATAATTCTTGGTTGGAAGTTTTTCTCCTTCAAGGCTTTAAATGTGTCATCCCACTGCCTACATGCCAGCATCCTTTCTGCTTCCCTCTGAACGTTAGCTTTGCTTTGAGTCTCACTGCCTTCAGGAGTTTCTGCTTGCTTTTCATTTGATTAAGTTTGATTATAATATGTCTTGGTGTCTTTCTTTTCAGGTCTATAATATGTGGTGTTCCATACACATCTTGGATATCTATGTTTTCTTCTTTCATAATTTCAGGGAAGTTTTCTCTCAGCAACTCAACAACAATACTCTCTGTGTTTTCAGGCATCTTTCCCTGTTCAGGAACTCCAGTTAGTTACAGGTTTTTCCTCTTGATAGAGAGAGTCCCACATGTTTCTTAATGCTTCTTCACTTTTCTTGTTTCTTTTCTCTGATTTCTCCTCATAAATGCTGATGTCAGTGGCTCTATCTTCAAGGTCTCTAAGTCTGACTTCCAATTTGTCAGTTTTGCTCTCTTGGCTTTTAATTGAATTGTTTAATTCTGTTGTTGATCTGTTGAATTTTAGAATGCTGATGTTCCATCAGTTTGAATGGCTTGCTTAATTTTTCATTTTGCTCTATTGCATTTTGTATAATGTCTAGGAGGGCTCTCTATATAATTCTCTTGTACTCAACCTCCAATAGTTTCAGAAAGGCTTCTTAATCTGGGAAGTTCTTAGGCTTTATATTTGAGGAGCTTTCTGGAGCCATGGGTGAATTTTTCTTTAAATGTCTGGGCAAGGTTTGTTGCTTTGTGGACATCGAGAGGCTGTTTAGTTTCTCTGGTGTTGCCTTAACAGGAGCTGAGGCACAGTTCTGAGAAGACAGTTGATCACCAGCCACCTCAGTGTACTCCAGTGGGTGCACAGTGAATGCAGAGCCACAGTCTCAAAGTATGGCTATTCCACGCACTGATGATGTCAGTAGTGCAGCTAAGCTTTGCTGTCAGTTATTCCGATCTCCCACCTGCCAGCTAACAAAAAGAAAAATTTTTTAAAATAACTGTTACCTTCAGTCCATGAGAGGTGGCCATTCAACAAGGGAAGGAGTCAACGAAAGAGAAGAAGTTCCCTGTTCAGTGGCATGTAGTCCAAACTGATAGCTCTATGCTGTGTCCTAGGGCTCACTGGGTGTCCAGAAAGCTCCATTTAATTATCAATACAGGTCTTAGTTTTCAGAGGGAATTAAGGAGACATGTGTCTAGTCTACCGTCTTCTAGAGTAGTCTTCATTCAAGAAAAGATTGCCATGAAATCTATTATCTCTCTTGTATCTACAATTTAAATCATCATGCACTACATGGGAATAAAACTTCAGTTTCTTTGGGCATAAATTTCCCCTAAGATTTCCCTGGCAGTCATTTGCTGTGGTTGACAGGAACTCCATGCAAATGTTATTGCTATTCTCAGTTACCCGGTGGAGAAGACTGTGTTCCATGTTTACTCACAACCCAAATCACACTTCCTTTCAGATCAGACACCTGCAGGCAAGGCAAGTCAGTGAATCTTCTGAGAGTGCATCAGACTTGTATGTTTCTTTCCACAGATGAGTGGTGTTCAGGGTCACCACAGCTGGCTGCAGCAGTGGAGCAGGGGTGATGGGGGGTGGTACTGTGCAGTCAGACAATTTTGTCTCTAAAGTCCTGTTCACCTCATTCTGGGCCTGTCCTCTTACTCTGACCTCCCTTGTTCTCCAAATCTTTCTTCAAGGAAAACTTCTCTACCCCAAAACCTCAGTACAGAAGGAAAATTGAAAATTATTTACACTCATAACCTTAAAAAAAAACATAGAGCATTAGCTCTCCCAGGGATACCTGTTGCCCTAAGCAAAAGAATAACTGGGATGCTGGACACATGTCTTGCAGCCAGTAGATCCCTCTTAGTTTCTCAGTTTTTCCATTGATCAAAACTACATGATCACAAAGATTCCTTCCAGTTCTAACATGTTTTGATTCCTTGAGTCTACAAATGAAATTCCAAGAAACTTAAATGCCACTATTGCAGAAAAAAATGCTTTTGTTACATCAGGGCACTTCTGGCTCTCTTGGCATCACCTCAGTTGACTCTCTAGAACCTTTCTCTCTGCTGGTTCCCAATTCAAGTCCTGCTCGTCTTTCTCCAGACCGTGATCATATGTCTTAAGAATACTGTGCTCCCTGGGGCACCCCTCACAGCTAATCAGACTTGTCTTCTGGCTTTTTTTCACACCACTTCCCTTTTTAAACTTTTTGGTCTTTTCCAGTTGATGATGCAACAATAATGAAACTCCTTACCTGAGGGCTTAATGGTGCTTATAACCCAACGCTTCTTTGTTTCTCTGATTTCCTTCCCCACTACACCCTTTACACATTCTACATTCTAATCATGTTTCACTTCGTCATTCCCTAAACACAATAGGTTTCCACCTTGTGTGATATTGATCCTGCTCTTCTCTTAATGTTAGGAAACATTCGCGGTGTAGTAGTTAAGTGCTATGGCAATCCAATCTGCCAAGCAGTCCTTGAGAGCTCTATGGGGGTAGTTATATTCTGTTTATAGGGCTTCTATGACTCATAACTGACTCCATCACAGTAGGTTTCAGTTTGGGTTTTCTATCCCTGCGTTCTCCTACTTGTCTCTACTTATACTTCAAGGATATCTCCCTAATTAAACTTAACTGCACCTTTCTCTGCTCTTACTCCACACATTTGTAAATAGTCTAATATTTATTTATTTATTTGTCTTTTAAGAGGAAGAGGATTTATTACTGGTGGTGCAGCAGTCAGACTCAGGTCCAAAAAATAGCAGTGCACCCCATTCTGTTATCAAGCATACCAATTTACACATTTTCTCAAAGATGCAAACAAAGAAATTTTCATGCATTCTTTCAATTGGCAACTACAGGTTTATAGATTTTCATATTGCAATTTCTTTGGCATAGCAGTTTCACAAATTATCATTTTACCTTCTAACTGGTGTTAACATGGTTACAAAGATAAAAATGAGCAAATTCTTAATTTGAGAGGAGGGGTTCTCCTTTCTCTGAGGTTGAATTGCTCTCAGGAAGCACTTGTCTGGGGGTTTCTCTTGTGCAAGCCTTCCACGCTCCTGGTGCTTTTTTAAAAAAAAATTATGACTGAGTGAAAATGTACATTCCCATATAAATTTGCATGCCCACCTGTATACAGCTTCCACTGCTCTCCCTGCCCAGTGACAGCACACTATTCCTCTCCACTCCATACATGTCGCATCCTCCCAACAATCTCCACTACCGTCCTCTCCACCCACTCCCCTTCTTCCAGCCAAAGGCCAGCAGGATGGTATCCTATAGATGCATAAAACCACAAAATGTACCCAATATATGGTTGCTCTGCATCACCAAGTTCAATCCATTGCTGTCTGAAGAGTTGACCTTCGTTATGATTTAGGGCAGGGGCAGCATCAGGGCCAGGAGCCATGCTCCCAGGGGAACCCTGAAGCCACTGGACCATCAATTGCAGTCATTTAGTGGAGATCTCAGGGTGCACCCCTTTTTATTCATGTGTTGCCAGTGAGACTCAACTTTATGAGCTGCATCACGGCCATCACTGGTAGTGGCCAAGCACCATCCAGTTCTTCCGGTCCCAAGTCGATGTAGGCACCCAGTCATGTGGGTCTCTCTGTCTTCTGGGTTGTCACTTTGGTCCTCGGTGATCATCTGTTCCTGCTGAGTTGGGACCATTTCCTGTGCCCTCGGATGGCAACTTGGCAGCTTTTAAGACCCCAGACACCACTCACCTATGTGGGGTGCAGAGAGCCCTCTTAGAAAAACACTAGCTGTGCCCCCTGCCCCAGCTACTCTGTCCTTGCATTATTGGGTTAAGATGGAAGGAGTACTCAAGCTATGTTGAAGTCCACTTAATATTGTTCTTGTTTCTAATGTGTGCTGTCACCGATTTCATCAACCAAATTTCTACCAACTATCTAATCTAAACCCTCCCCCCTTGCGCTTCTGCCCTCCTCTCCCTTGCAGCCATCAAAGAGTCTTTTCTTTCATGCATAAGTCTGTTTTTGAGTTCTTATCGTAGGGGTCTCATACTATATTTGTTCTTTTGCCACTGACTACTTTCACTCAACATGATGTCTTCCAGTTGAAACCAGGTTATGAGATGTTTCCTGGAATCACCATTTTTCTTTATCACTGCATAGTGCTCCGTTGAGTATATATGCCATAGTTTACCTATCCATTCCTCTGTTGTTGGGCACTGGGTTGATTCCATCTTTTTGCTATCATGGACTGTGCTGCGATAAGCATTCTGGTGTATGTGTCCGTTGGTGTGAATGGCCTTGATTCTGTGGGATATATTCCAAGTAGTGGAATTACTGGATCAAATGGTAAATCTATATCCACTTTTTTCAGGAAGTACCAGATTGCTTTCCAAAGAGAGTGGACCATTTTGTAACCCCACCAACAGTGTAGGAGAGTTCCGCTTTCTCCACAGCCTCTCCAGCATTTGTTGCTTTGTGTTTTTTGGATCATGGCCAAGCTTGTTGTGGTGAGATGGTATCTCATTGTAGTTTTGATTTGAATTTCTTTAATGACTAAAGATTGTGAACATGTCCGCATATGTTTTGTGGCTGCCTGGATCTCTTCTTTAGAGAAATGTCTGTCCATCTCCTTTGCCCACCACTTAATCAGGTGATTTATCTTCTTCTTATTGATATTTTGTAGTACCTTATAGATTATGGAGATCAGGTGTCAGTCTGACATATAGTTGCCAAATATTTGTTCCCCTAATATTTATTTTATTGTAACCTACTGCTTATATGAATCAGTCTCATCTGCCAGATTGTAACGTCTTAAGCATGATATTCATCTTTGTTTCTTGGTATCACCCAAATATAGTTAAATTCATCTTTGCTGTTATGCACTGAATCTGCCAGGTGCTCCTTGGAAACTCTATGGAACAATTCTACTCTGTCCTATAGGGTTTCTGTGAGTTAGAATCCACTTGATGGCAGTGGATGGGTGGACGGGCACATACGCATTGAACTGGCTTGATGAAATTTTCCTCTTCAGATATCCTGATGAAAAGTTTTCAATGATGGTGAAATTTTCATTTTGTTTAATATTTTCCCTATAATCTGTTACTAAGTAAATGGAAATAAACACAAGCAAGTCATAGAAAAATTCTAAAAATCACAGATTTACATGAATATATGTTAAAATTCTAACCCCTGTGCTATAAATATCACCCCATTTAGAAAGAGGAATTTCTTTTTATTATGTTAATTAGGTCAGACAGTAGAGTAGGTCCTAAGTCTAATAATTTCTGAGTTTTAAAAAGAGCAGACTAGACACAGACACAAGGAGAGGGGTTGGTGGTGACAGAGGGATACAGACACCAAGGAACATCGAAGAATACCAAGACATCTCAAGGAATGCCCAGGGCTACCCGTAGAAAGAATCAATGTGTCTGAGAATGTGACTTGGACTGTTACCCTCCAAAACTGTGAAAAATAAATTTATATTCTTCAAAGCTACTTAGTTGTAGTATTTTTGTTACAGCAGCTCTGGGAAACCAAGATACTGGCCTGTAGTTCTCAACTTCTCCCTGAAATTGTCAATGGGAGTCCTGTCTCATCTTTTTCTGTGAGTTTGTACTCACTAAGCTTCTTGTGATTGTGCTGTTAAATGTAATTAAAAATTCTAGTAGGAAAAGCATGAAAAGGAAAATAGGCTTATTTGGGGGAGTGTCAAGGCCAATGAAATTCATTGAGATTACAGCTGACATACAACCAATCTTTGATAGCAGGAGGGGAAAGGGAGTGGAGAGGATCCAAAGAAATTGGGAAGCTGCAGGACATGAAGAAAGAAGGGTGCAGGAAGCCATTCTGGATTTGGGAAGAGGCCTAAGTCAGCTAGCAGATGAGTTCATGTAAGCACCTTCTCCTTAGATTCTTAGGGCTACCATAATACAATACCATGATGCAGACAACTTTAAAGAACAGAAATTTATGTTTTTTACAGGCTGGAGGCTAGAAGACTAAATTCAGAGCATTGACAAGGCTATGCTCTTTCTTTCTTCTGTTGCATTAGGGAAGACCTTTTCTTGTCTCTTCCAGTTCTGGTAGCATTGAGTGTTTTTTGTCGTTCCACAGCTTGAAGACAGAATTTCACATGCTTCTGTCTTCCACCTATGTACAACTGTATTTCCATGTTTGTCCACTTTTAGAAGACATCACTTAGAAGACATTAGGATTAGAACCCACTTTACTCCTGTATGAGTTCGTGAACTGATGCCATCTACAAAAAAAGCAGTTTGCACAAATTGAAGACACTTCCACTAGTGCAGAGGTTGGAATGTCAGCATATCTTTTTGAGGAACACAACTCAATTCATAACAATTCTTAATACACAGCTCTTCTTACTCTGCAGGCTCAAGAAAGTCCAAAGAAGATCACTTAGTCATGCACCAAGGATTTTTAAGATGTCAGGTATCACGATCTTGGTATTAAAAATACAATGTGAAAAATTGTACTATCACAGTACAGTACTATTCTAGGACCTATGCTAAGACATGGGTCTAGACAGACAACCACAAACCTCTGGACTGGCCAAAGAAACATCAGTTTTAGAGAATATGAAAAAGTGGGAACAGTTCAGCTCAGGACCATCTGCTGACCTGAGCTACAGAACAGTCACAGGTGAAAGAGCAGTAACTGTTTAGCATGCAATCCCCTGGGAAGTTCTTCAGTCACCACACAGGTCCTTCTGCCTCCTGTTTTGCTTCCCTGCTGTTATAGAATGGAAGCATAGTGTCAGTTTATCCTGTAAACACCAGAGAGCTGATTTTCCCCAGAATTTCCGTTGTCTGTTTGTCTTCTACTTGAAGACTCTGATTTATCTATGAGACATGCTAGCATAAAAGAGAGAACAAGGAGAGGCCCTGGAGGAAGGAAGATTTTCCCTTCTCTCCCCACACGCTACCTCTACCCCAACTTCAGGCTGGACTGAGCTTTAAATCCAACAAGTGAATATCTTTCTTTGTGGACTCCTCGCTTTATCCCAGACCAGGACAGTTTCCTGGTTTACAGTCACACTCAGGTTGGTGACTGTCTGGCTGTGTGCTCCACTTCCCTACTTTGTCCATCATGGTGTTCAATTCATAAATCAGCATGTACAGAGGGAAACCAAACTAAAGCCACTGCCATCGAGTCAGTTCCAACTTACAGTGGCCCATGTGTTACAGAGCAGAGCTGCTCAATAGAGTTTTCTTGGCTATAATCTTTATGGAAGCAGATGACAAGGCCTCTGTTCTGTAACACCACTGGGTGGGTTTGAACCATCAACGTTTAGGTTACTTGTTGAGTGAAAAGCATTTGCTCCAACTGGGGGCCTTTATAAAGAGGAAGCATCTAAATAAATGCATCTGAGGCAGTCCCTGTCAGAGACTCAGGTGTTCCAAAGCTCCAGTCCATGCACAAAGACCAAGATGAGAAGTCACATGGTCTGGCAGAAACCTGAAGTTTGCATGAATAGGATTCAGAGCAAAAGAAAAAGCTTTTGATTTAAGGAAAATAGTAGCCAACACAGAAATGGGCACTGGGTGCCAGCAAAATATCCTTAAAAGACTAGACAAAATCAGTCACACTTCAAAGGAGACCAGTCCAGGCTGTTCAGAGTTAAGATGGGGCCATCCAAGCACCCAGGTGACCAGAGAAGAAACTGTCACTGTCCACAGACCCTTCCATCAGTCACCCCTAGAAGAATAAGCACTCTACGTGTCTCCCTCCTGTACTGCTACCTACCAGCTCGGGAAGGAAAATGAAGAGAATATCTTGTCAAAGGGGATACAACTGCTTTAGGGGAGAAGCTTAGGTAGGTGTTTTTGTCAGCTAGGGCTGCTCTAACAGAAATACCACAGAGTGGGTGGCTTTAACAAAGGAAAGTTTATTCTTACACAGGCTGGTAAGCTGTAAGTCCAAATTCAGGATGTCCACTCCAGGGGAAGGCTTTCTTCCTTGTCAGCTCTAGAAGAAAGTCTGGTATTGCATCAGTCTTTGTCCAGGGAGCATCTTGGTGCAGGAACCTCAGCGCTGAAGGACACGCTCTTCTCCCGGTGCTGCTTTCTTGATGGCGTGGGGTTCCCAATTCTTTGCCTGCTTCCCTTTCCTTTTATATCTTCTAGGATGAAAGGATTAAGAGTGGGGCAAGCTATACTCCCTTTATAGTGGAGCAAAGAGGGATTTACAGTCCCACCCTAATCCTTTAACATACAGCACAGCAAAATCACAAAATGGAGGACAATCATACAATACAGGGAATCATGGCCCAGCCACACGGCTACACATATTTTGGGGGGAACACAATTCAATCCATGACTTAAGGGGAAATAACCATTTAAAATCAGACCAACTTGAGATATATTTAATTGACAGGTTAAAATTCCCTTAGGACATCACCAAAAGTTAGGTCCTCAAAATTAAGAGTTCATTGATAACATAAAATTTAGGTCTTTGCACATTTGAGTTGTGGTATATAAGTTATAGCTCTCTCCTACATACATGTGTGATATTAAGACTCAGTGTCATCTGAGTTTGCAAAATAAACATTTGTTAACCTAAAGCAGTTTTAATTCTTGAATGGGAGTTGCATTACCTTCGTTTGCATACCTTGTAGCCTGTCCTTTCCAGTTCTGTATCCCGGATGGTACCATCTCTGCCTGTAAACAATTTTCTCATGCTGCCAAATTTTACACAGTACTAAGCTCCAAAGTAAAACTTCTCTCCACAAAAGCATTATAGAGTATAACAAGTTTATTAAAGAAGCTCAGTTTATTAAATTATTTTTTAGGCTGCAAAGTCATTTTGTTATTGCACAATTAGTTATCTCTTAACTTTATTGAGTATTTTTTTTTCCACCACTAGATAAAATCTCAAGTAACTCTGGCATGTTTTCAGTCATTTTTAGATATTATTAAGCAATTTTCTTTTCAAGCAGTGAAAAAGGGAGGGAGGGAGAGGGGGAGGGAGGGAGGGAGGGAGGGAAGAAGGGAGGAAGGGAAGAAGGAAGGAAAGAAGGAAAGGGAAACAGAGCAAATATGGTCCATCCTAAAATTTGAGCCTCTAATACAATGACTTCTTCCCCACCCCTCTCTCAGCTCAGGGCTGAGCTTGCTAAGCTCAAGCAGCGAAGGAGCCAAGTTGCTCAGTTTCCGTTCCCTTTTCTGTTTCACTTCCTTCTCAATTTATTTTTGGGACATTCACATGTTGAAGGAACTGGATATGGGGTGTATTAATGAAAAGGTATAAATTCTTCCTTGAAGTGGGAAGTCATAATGGGGCTGATGCCCCGTTTCTTGTAACCCAGGGCACCTGCTTGCTCTTTTGTTTTAGCAGCACTTTTCTCTTTAGCTGCTGTTTCAGGTAGTCCTTCATTAGGAACATCCACCCACAGTTCCCCGATGCTGATGATGCCTCCACCAGCTGACTGCTGTATCTCCCGGTACAGCTCCTGACTTCTCTCACCCACTTCCTCTATTGATGCTTCCAGCTGTCCTCCAGGCTAGGATCACTTTCAAGATGATCCAGTCTGATCCATAGTAAACCTTGGAAAACATGTTTTTCCTTGTTGAATTTTGAATGCACGAGCTATTCTCAACCCCACTTCCAGCTTTTAGACCTTTACAAGTGAATTAGGTACCAGTCTGGGTCCTTCCAAACTTCAAGGAGCCATGCAAAATTTTCTTAAGGGTTTTCCAAACCTTTATCTTCATTTGTTTGGAGAAAGATGAAAGAAGGTACCCAGCACAATAAAAACTCCACATAAAGAAATTCCTTGTTACTTCCATATTGCTTAATAAAATCTTGGCATTGTCTCATAGATGGACTCATTAGAGTGACATGGATTTTAGAAGCTCTGACTATGTCCATCACAAGTGGTCTACCACAGATTTTTCCAGGCCTTGGAACTGCCTTCAAAACTGAGATCATATGAAAGGTCATATTTAGAAGTAATAGAGATGTTACTAAAGATTTTTTCATGATGATATGAGATAATTTACATTATTCCCTAACAAGGAAACCAAATAAGTTACCATTAAAAATTTTAATTCTTCCCAATATATCTCTTCTTAGCCCCACAGAAACTGACTCTTGATTTTCCCCATCTCTTATACAAGACATTTGTGACTCTGTGTCTATCTCTTTCTAGAATTTTCTCCCCATCTCCATTTTAATATGAAACTTTTGTTGCCAAACTTGTGTCCCTACTTACAACTTACTGATGTTCTCAAGTATCAGATATTATGCCTTAAGAATGAATGTTTTGTACTAATAGCTACAAGTCGATACTGACTCATAGTAATGCTATAGGACAGACTAAAACTGCTCTATAGAGTTCCCAAGGAGTGGCTGATAAATTCGAACTGTCAGCCCTTTGGTTAGCAGCCATGTCTCTTAATCACTGCACCACCAGGGCTCCAGCTACAAGTTTAAAGATTATGAATTAAAAAATTTCCCCTAAAAATGTTACCTCTTGTTATGGATTGCATTATGTTCCCGCAAAATTGTACATGTTTATTTGACTTGGCTGTGAGTCCAAATATGGTGTGATTTCTCCCGTGTGTTGTGAATCCTGCCCCTGTAATGTTGATGAAGGCAAATGGGCAGCAGTTGTGCTGGAGGCAGAACTCAGGCCACTAATTTGTGGGATATAGGGAGAGAAGCGAACAGAGGAAGTTGGTAACCTCACACCACCACGAAGGCAGCACCGAGAGCAGAGCACGTCCTTTGGACCTGAGGTTCCTGTGCTGAGACGTTCTTACTGGATTTGGACTCAGCCTTCTGGACTGTGATAATTTCTCTTATTGAATAGACCTGTAACTTGTGAATGGGTTTGTGGCTTACTGGACTGTGTCAATAAAATTTCTTTTCATAAAGCCTTCCACTCACAGTGTTTTCTATTAGAGCTGTACCAGGTGACCAAAACAACCCTATACTGTAGCATTCATAGTTTACTGCTTTTTAGTATGTTTACTTGTGCCTCGACTGCTATTTCCATAGGTGTTGATTGTGGATCCAAGAAAAGTGAAGTCCTTAACAACTTCAGTATTTTTCTATGTCTGTCATGATGTTGCTTAGTGGTCAAGTTGTAATAATGTTTGTTTTCTTTTTGTTAAGCTATAATCTGTAGTGAAGGCTGTGGTCTTGGATCTTCATTGTTAAGTGCTTCAAGCCCTCCTCACTTTCAGCAAGCAAGGCTGTGTCTGGTATCCCCTTGTTCTTGTGGAACAACCTCCTTGTGATCCACATACAACTTCCTTATAAGCACAACCAACTGTTCCAGAATTCCTATTCTCTGCGATAGCATCCATAATTTGTTTCGACCTACACAGTAGAATGCCTTTGCATAGTCAGTAAAATATGGGTAAACATCCTTCTGGTATTCTCTGCTTTCAGCCAAGACCATCTGACATCAGCAATGATATTCTTTGTTCCACATGCTCTTCTGAATCCAGCTTAAATTTCTGGTTGTTTCCTGTTGATGTATTGCTGTGACCACTTTTGAATGATTTTCAGAAGAATTTTACTTGCCTCTGATATTAATGATGTTGTTCAATAATTTTTGCATTCATTTGTACAAATTTCTTTGGACTAGATGTAAAAAAAATATAGCTCTCTTTCATTTGTTTGGCCAGATAGCTGCCTTCCAAACTTCTTGGCATGGACAACTGAGCACTTCCACTACTATACTGGTTTGTTGAAACATCTTGATTGGTATTCCATCAGTTACTGGAGCCCTGTTTTTTTGTCAATGTCTTCAGTGCAACTTGGACTTCTTCCTTCAGGATCATTGGTTTTTGATGATATGTTACCTTCTGAAATGGTTGAACCTCTACCAATTCTTTTTGGTACAGTAACTCTGTGTATTCCTTTTGCCCATAGAATCCTTCAGTATTGCATCTTGAGGCTTGAATTTTTTCTTTGGTTCTTTTCCTTGAGAAATACTGAGTATATTCTTCCCTTTTGGTTTTCTAACTCAAGTTCTTTGTACATGTCATGATAATGCTTTACTTTGTCTTCTGGAGTGGCCCTTTGAAATCTTCTATTCAGCTGTTTTACTTCAGCATTTCTTCCATTCACTTTGGCTACTGTATGCTCCACAGCAAGTTTCAGGGTGTCTTTTGATACTCATTTTGGATATCAGAACTCTAAATGACCTCTTCCTTTCTTCATGTGTGATACTCTTGATATTACTCCATAACTTATCTGGTCTTTGGTCATTGGTGGCCAGTGTGTCAAATCCATTCTTGAAATGGTCTCTGAATTCAGGTGGGATATACTCAAGATCATACTTTGGTTCTTGCGACTTATTATAATTTTCTTCAGCTTCAAATTGAATTTGCATGTGAGCAATTGATGGTCTGTCCTGCAGTTTTTTTCTGGTCTTATTCTAACTAACAATATTGAACTTTTCCACCCATTCTTTCTACAGATGTAGTCAGTTTCATTCCTATGTATTCTATTTGGTAAGGTCGATCAATACTGTCATTGTTTATTTTGTTGAAAAAAAGTATTTGCAGTGAAGTTGCTGGACTTGCAAAATTCCATCTTGCAGTCTCTGGCGTGATTTCTATCACTAAGTCCATATTTTTCAGCTACCAGTCTTCCTTTGTTTTGGACTTTTGCATTCCAAACACCAGTAATTACTGATATATCCTGACAGCACATTTGATAAATTTCAGATGCAGAAGTTGGTAAAAATCTTCAGTTTCATCTTTAGCCTTAGTTGTTGGTGTGTGAATTTTACTAACTGTTGTATTAACTGGTCTTCCCTCTAGGTGTATGGATATTATCCTGTCACTGACAGCAATATACTTCAGGATAGATTTTGAAATTGTGTTTTTGAAATGAATACAGTGCCGTTCCCCTGAGATTCGTTTCCAGCATAGTAGACCATACGATTATCTGATTGAAAATGGCCAATACTAGTCCATTTCACCTCACTAATGCCCAGAATATCAGTCTTTATAAGGTTTAGTTCATTTTTGATGACTTCCACTCCTCTTGGAGTTATGCTTTGTACATTCCACATCCCGATTGTTAGTGGATTTCCACAGCTGTTTCTTCTCATTTTGAGTCTTACCACCTCAACAAATGGATTGAAAAGCTTGACTCCATCCATGTCATTGAGATTGACAGCTGTTCCCTAGTCATCTCCTGAGTGCCTCCCAATGAGAGGCAGTCATCTTCCAGCACTGTATTGGACAATGTGTTGCTGTTATTCATAAAGTTTTCACTGGCCTTTTTTTATTTTTATTTTGTCAGAAGTAGGGCACTAGGTCCTCTCCCCTTGTCTGTCAGTTTGGAAGCTCAGCTGAAACTTCTCTACCACAGGTGATCCTGCTAGTATTTGAATACTGGTGGCTTAGCTTTCCAGCATCACGGCAGTGTGCAAGCCCCCCGACAAACTGACAGAAATCAAGAAATCAAATGACACATTGTATTGGATAAAGGTGCTGCCAAAGACTCTGAGAGTGTTAAGCACAGGTACCACCATGAGAACTAAGGCATGTGTCTTAGGCTGGGTTTTCTAGGGAAGCAAAACCAGTGACATGTATATGTACAAGGAAAGATTAGTATATAAGGTAACAGCTCAAGCAATTGCAGAAGCTGAATGTCCCAAGTCCTGGCACAAGCTTCACATGGCCACAGGAGCTGGTGAACCCAAGGTCAGCAAGTTGGAGACCAGAGTTCTAGAACACTGGTTGTGCAGGTCGGTGGATCCCAAGCTGCTGGCAAGATGGAGCTGCAGAAGCTGGTGGTGAGACGGTGCTGCAGAAGCTGGTGAACCCAGGATGGGCAGGTTAGGGAGCAGGACTCTCAAGTGCCAGCTATAAGGGTTGATGAATCCAACAGCTGCTAGTTCAAGTCCAGGAACCAAATGGCAGAAGGGAGCAGGAACTGCAACTGCTGTCTACGAGACCAGATGGGCAGTAGGTGGTAGAAGGCAGAGAGATGAGACCTGAGGGGCGGGAAGCCGTGACAGGCCGTGCCCTGCCACTTGATACAGCAGCCAAACATGGAGTAGCCCAGTTGGCATACTCCTGACCATCACAGCAGGCCTGACCCAAGCCATGATATTTTCCATTGCTTGACACGTATCCACAAGCTGGGAAATGAATAATGAAGACTGATGAATTGATGTTTTTAAATTCTGGTGTTGGTGAAGAATGCTGACTAGTCCATGAATTGCCAAAAGAATGAACAAATCTGTCTTGGAAGATATACTGCCAAATGCTCAAAACAAGGATGGCAAGACTTCATTTCTCATACTGTGGGCATGTCATCAGGGTGGTTCAGTCTCTAGAGAGAAACAGCAGGCTTAGTGAAACAGAAGGGCAGTGAAGAAGAAGACGACCCACAACTGATATCATGGCTGCAAAAGTGGGCACAAGCATAACAACTGTGAGAACGATGCAGGACCAGACAGTGGGTCGTTCCGTAGTGTGTAGGGTTGCTCTTACTTGGAGCAACTAACTCAACAGGGCCTAGCAACCACAGTAACAACAACTTGTGTCTTGAAAGTAAACACTGCCTTCAGCACATCTTTGACTCCTCTCCTTAGCTGAGCTTAGCCCAGGGCTTGATACACAAGAAATAATCAGTAAATATTTGTGGTTAAATTAATAAGATTTGGTTTAAAAACATACTACCAGTTTTGATAGAGCTGAGGGTTAGGATTACCAAAGAATATTTCCAGACCTCTCTTTCTAGCCCTCCTTTTTCTTCTCCTTTTGTATGCTTTTAGCCCTCCCCTTACTTGGCTTTTGGCTTTTATAACATTATCATCTTATTGCATTTTCAACCGCTTTTCAGGTGGCAAATTCCAGCTCATAAAACAGGAGCAGTGACACTGAAAAAGGAAAAATGACCACCCCACACCACACAGACCACATGGTGCAGACACACCAAAGGATATCGTTAAACTCTGAGCAAGAGGTGCCCAGACCAGCAGAACAGAAACTGTTCTCTTGAATGTACAGGTTAAAGAAAATCACCATCTCCTTAGTGAGGAAGGAAGGTGCCTGGTATCACATTTTACAATGTGATATTCTCAGTGGCTAGGTAGGAAGTGCACACGTGTAAATTGTGTACGTAACTCATTAGGGAGCACTCACTGAACCATTAGTACAACGTCTTCTACTTGAGTAGACCCAAAAGTACCTCACAATAAAGGTTTGGCAATCTAGTTTCCTAAAAATCAGCCACTGAAAACAGCTCTACTCAGATGGAGCAAAGTTCTACTCGGATACACACCAGGTTATCATGAGTTAGATTGGACAGTAACTGGTTTATGATGTCTTCCATGGAGAAGCAGCACTATGCAGTGCATCCCAGTAACTTCTGGGACACTTCCAATCCTGGGCCAGCTCCTCATTCAGCAACTCCTTCTTGTCTTCTTGTGGGCCTATACTGAACTGTTTGCTCTGGGGGTACCAGAAGAGAAGCTTTTTAAGGTAAGAAAATCTGTCATTCATGAAGTCTAGATTTGGGATCAAAGATGTCCAGGGAATCTTCCCTGAAGCACAGAAGGCCCTGGGCAAGTCTAATTAGCACTAGGAGGAAGGTGACCTCACCTGCTGGCTAATTTATCTGAGGTGTTATCATATAAGCTACTCCTTTTGTTGTCACTGCTGATTTTCCATTTAGAAGAGGAACAGGAAAGTAAGTTAAGCAAGATTAAATTAGCGAGAAATTTATTTTTTTAAAAAAAGAGAGAAATGAAACTGATAATTCTAGCAAAACATTTTAAAATTATATTTAGCAAAACTACCCTAAAGGGCCAAAATATCTTCCTCAAGGCCACATAGCGACCCAGTTGCAATTTGAACCAGGTCTCCCTGTCTCCAAAGCTCTTATTTTCAGCCTCTACACTGTAACATTTTTTTAAAGGGATGGTTCTAGAAGATCCCAGAGAAGCAGAAGTTGAAGTTCCAGAACAGAGCACACCAGGGGCATTAAGGACAACAAGAGTCAAGCAATACACAGACAGGCCAACCAGGCTCCCAGGGCTGTCTTCCTGGGGACTCTGCCCTTCTGGCTGCCATCACCTGGCCTGCCTCTCTCCCTGCAGGTACCTGGAGAACGGGAGGCCATTGCAGCTCCGTGGTGCTCTAAGGTACCCACAGCATGAGTACCATGGCCTTCCCACAGCATCCCCAAGGACACCGGATGCACAGGGTCACTGCTGGGGTTTTAAGAAGACTTTAGGAACTCTTTTCTGACAGTGATTAGTATTTTTGTAATAAACAACCCTGAGTTTTGGTGACAAAAGCAAATCAATAATAATAATCAGCCAGCCACAAGCAGTTGTAGATAGCATGGTCTCTGGAACAACCATTATCTCCTCGATGTTTTCCACATATGAGTCCTAGTTTTTCCCTCAGAAATCCCACACAACAAATTTATTTCGTCTTCCAAATGCCTGGAGCCTGTGCTCATGCTCCCCCAACTCTAAGTCCTCATGCCACGTAATTCTGGCTTCCCTTGCCGTCTGGGTCACTATGGTGGAGGGAGTCAGGTGAACACGTGAGAGCAACAGAAGGGAGTCCATGCTGTAATGCAAGTATGGTTGCCCAAAGGGAAGAGCAGTCAAACTCAAGAGAATCCCATTACGTAGACATTTTGTTTCTAGAAAGACAGCCTCAGTCATTCTGACAGCCACCTCAGAATGCCAATCTCTGCCTTCTCCAGCCCTGGGAGGACACACTGGTGACTCTTGTCTGTGGGTTCAGTCACACCCTATTCCAAAGCAAATGCTATGTAAGACAAATGCACGTTAAGATCCAGTAAGCATGACTGAAATGAGGTTTCCTGGCCTAATCTCTTCCTTTATTACTGGATTGGGCTTCCTGAATATATCTGACTCTTATTAATTCTTTAAGTCTGTGATGCAAGCACCAGCTTGCCAGAACAGGTTTCCTGTCAGTTGTTCCCTCTGGAGCCTGGCATCTTTACTCACCAACCCATACAAGACAACATGGAAATAATGAAAGTCTTAGTCATCTAGTGCTACTGTAACGAAAACACCACAAGAGAAACTTTATTCTGTCACAGTCTAGTAGGCTAAAAGCCCACATTTAGGGCATCAGCTCCAGGGAAAGAGTTTTTCTCTTCGCTTTGAAGGATGGTACTTGTCATCAAACTTGGACTGGACAAGGACCCTGGATCCTTTCCAAAGGATGTACTGTGCTCCTGGCACTGCTTCTTGTTGGTATGAGGTCCCTAAATCTTTGTTTTCTGCCCTTTTTTTTATATCCCAAGAGACAGTCTCAAGGTACAGTACAATCGTATAGTTCGAACCCTGCCTACCAACACAAAGGCACCCCCATCCTCTTATTAACATCATAGAAGCAGGGTCTACAACACATAGGAGCATCACACAATACCAGGAATCATGGCCTAACCAAATTGCTGCACTTAATTTGGGGGGCAAAGTTCAATCCATGAAAATGGATAGAGAATATAGCCATGAGGTAGCATTTCTTTCTTATATAAATATATTTTATTGTGAATTAAGAATAGTGTTACCATCTATATCACATTGCCATGTAACACCCAGACTTTTCACTGCTATTCTATTCTAGCTGTCCCCCCAGCCTGTGACAGCACAGTTCCCCTTCTGCCCAGAACTTGCCATGACCTTTTGGCCATGGTCTGTCCCCCCTCACCCATTCATCTCGGCACCAGCGAAGAGCCTCTCAGACAGCCATGTGTACATGTTTAAAGGTTTGTTCTCCTCCAGTCTCCCTCCACATTTTGCATAATCCGATTCAGTCTTTGTCTGGGGAGCCAGCCCTGGCGCTAGATGCAGTTTGAGCTTAGAGAGTCAGGGAGCCACGCTCCCAGGAGGCCCTCCATTCGGAAAGATCATCATGTGTGGTCCTTTGGTAGAGTTCTACTTCTGCCTTCTGCTCCTTTTCCCACTATGTCTGGGAATCCGTTCCGTGTACTCCATCTGGACTGTTATCGGTGGTGGCCAGGCACCATCTAGTTCTTCTGGTCCAGTGCTGAAATGGTCTATGACTCATATGGCCCCTTCTATCTGGTGGGCTCTTACTTTCTTCCTGTCCTGGATGTCCATGTTTACCTTTGGTCCAGGTGGAGTGGGACCATTTGGTGCTATTTAGATGGCAGCTTACTAACTTTTCAGACCCCAGATGCTGCTCATCCAGGTGGAATGCAGAGCATTGTCTTGAGAGAGAGAGAGAAGCTTAGGTGTGAAAAATAGTTTGAATGTCCACTGATAGCATGGTCCCCTGACCTCAAACCCTGTTTCTGTGTCCTTCCAAAAAGGTGTGCCACATTAAAGGGACAATTTGGTTTTGAAATTGAGTAATTGTGAGTACCCCACTTCTAGTGCATGCTGCCACATCCCACATGTCACCCTAATCCTGATCGCCATTTACTTTGTAAAAATCTCTCTCCCTCCTTACTTCTCCACCCTAGTAACTGTCAAAGATTGATTTCTTCTGAGCTTAATTGACTTGTTACATTCTTATAATAATGGTCTCATACAAAATTTGTCCTTCTGTGTCTGGCTAATTTTACTCAGTGTAATTTCCTCTAGATGTTTCCACATTGACAGACATGTCTCTAAGCCATTGTTGTTTCTTATCATTGCTTAGTATTCCATCGTATGAAAATACCATAGTTTGTTTAACCATTCATCTGTTGATGGGCATCTAGGTTGCTTCCAACTTTTTGCTATTGTGCAGAGAACTGCAATAGACATTGGTGTGTGTGTATCTGTTTGAGTGGTGGTCATTATTTTTTTGGGATAAATTCCAAGGAGTAGTATTACTGGATCATATGGTATTTCTAATTCTAGTTTTTTAAGACAGTGCCAAGTCAATTTCCATAATGGTTGAATCATTTTGCAGTCACACCAACAGTGTAGAGTTCCAATCTCTCCACATCTTCTCCAGTATTTATGATTCTGTGTTTTCTGGATTTTTGCAAGTTTTGTTGGGGCAAGATGGTATCTCATTGTGGTTTTGATTTGGACTTTTCTGATGGCTATTTCTCCATGTGTCTGTTGGAAATCTGTATGTCTTCTTTGGTGAAGTGCCTGTTCATGTCTTTTGCCCATTTTTTAATTGGGTTGTTTGTCTTCTTCTTGTTGAGGTTTTGCAGTATCTTGTAGATTAGAGAGATTAAGCAAATATTTGTTCTTACTCTGTAGGCAGTCTTTTTATTCTTTTGATGAAATCTTTTGATGAGAATAAGTGTTTACTTTTTAAGAGTTACCAGTTATCTACTTTCATTTCTGATGATAGAGGGTTTTTGGTGTTTTTTGGTAGACTGTTGATGCCATGGGTTAGGGCTTCCAGCATCTTCCCAATGTTTTCTTCCAAGAATTTTTTGTTTTAGCTTTTATATTTAGGTTGTTGATCCATTTTGAATTAGTTTTTGTACATGGTATGAGATAACAGTCTTGTTTCATTTTTTTTTTTGCAGATGGTTAACCAGTTATGCCAACAACATTTGTTGAAGAGATTGTCTTTTCCCATTTCACAGCCTTTGGGCCTTTATCAAGTATCAGCTGTTCATAGATGGATGAAGTTATATTTAGATTCTCAATTTTGTTCCATTGGCCTATATGTTTATTTTTGTGCCCATACCAGGCTGTCTTGACTACTGTGGCAGTGTAGTAGGTTTTAAGGTCAGGAAAAGTGAGGCCTCCCACTTTGTTCTTCTTTAGTAATAATTATCCTTGGCTTCCCCCTTCTCCAGAAGAAGTTGGTGATTTGTTTCTCCATCTCATTGAAAAATGTCACTGGAATTTGAATTGGGATTGCTTTGTATGCACAGATCACTTTGGGAAGTACACACATTTTCACAATGTTAACTTTTCCTATCCAAGAGTAAAGGAGCTTTCTCCATTTATGTAAGTCACTTTTAGTTTCTTGCAGTAAGGTCCTGTAGTTTTCTTTGTATAGATCTTTTATATCTCTAGTTAGATTTATTCCCAGGTATTTTATTATCCTGGGGGCTGTAGTCAATGGTAATGATCTCTTGATTTCCTCTTTGGTGGTCATTTCATTGGTGTAAAGGAATACCACTGACTTACATATGTTTATCTTGTATCCTGACATTTTGCTGAAGTTTTCTATTAGATCCAGTAGTTTTTTGGTGAATTTTTTAGGGTTTTCTGTGTATAAGATTGTGTCATCAGCAAATAGTGATATTTTAACTTCTTTATAAGGCGCAATTTCTTAAGTATTTAATGGCTCAGTGATGTTCTTTGGTTATCAGTGTATTTATTAATTCATTCATTGGTTCAACGGTCATTTATTGCATGCTAAGTACTTGGAAAATAATGGTGGTCAGCATATATGGAGCTCTACTTTCATGGAGCCTACTGGTTAGTAATTGTCAAACTCAATCTATGGTAATTCAGGCAAAGTGAAAGGTGCTCAGTAAGTCCCCCATCTGCAATAAAAAAGAAAACACACACACACACGTAACAGTTAGTTGAAAGATCATTGCTGTAACTCTGGTGTTGGCCAAGGTGAGATCTTGTAGACTGGAACTCTAGGAACTGTCCATTTATGTAGACTAGGGGAGGAGAAGCTTCACCTTGATCTCAAACCAACAGGGCATGGACTTTACACTTTATTAGAGCACCCTGCAGAGTGTTTCTATCCTTTTAGGTGTGTCATATATAAATGTCTTCTAGACAACTTTTTAGTACCGTGTAGCTTTGGGATCCCTACCCTCCTGCATGCCATCCCATGTGCCCCATCTGAGTAAGCCACTTAATGTTAACCTCTCCTCACCTCCCTAGACATTTCAGCTTCTCCATCTCTTGTCTCCTCCAGTCCTATGGCCTGGGCCTGGTCATTGCTCAGAGCTACTACTCCTTTCAAACCGTAAATGCCACCACCAAATCTCTGAACATGGCTTCCCATCCCTTGCACTTTCTAACAATTTCTCCTCCCCCAACTCTTCCTCACTGAGGTTTCTCGTGCACCACAATTTGTTTCGTTTTCATCAGCCCCGTTTGCCAGTCTTCTCTAAGCTTGTTAGGCAACTCAGGTTACTTTCTTAGCTCGAACTTCCTGTCTTTCTGAGCCTGCTTTTCTATGAGTCCCTAACTCTAATCAAGCAGGCTGATAATCTCATCCCTGAGCTACCACCTGCAGCCTGAGAGGCTTTCAAAGCTGAGCAGTTGATAGCATTTACCAGTGTGGGATTTCCTGTGTCACCTGAACTCAGTGTGGACAAACAGTCATTTTACCTATCTTTATCCATGCCTTCTTTTCTCTCGGTGATTATTTTAGACCTTTACCATTTTTCAGATATTCCCTACCCGGCCCATCTCCTCGTTCATCCTAAACAACTTGCCCCACATTTCCCTGAAGGGCACTTCTAGTATCAGGGACAAATTTCTAGTTTCTACATACCACTCCTGGCATTTATTTTTATTTGCATCTTCAGTCACAGTTTTCCTTCCAGAAGTCTGGGAATTATCCAGAATCACTAATTATCCCTTATGTTTGTGTCCGAAGAGCAAAGTCTTGCAGGATCTACAATTAATCATCTCAGATCCATTCCTTCTCTTTATAATCCCTCACAACCCTGTCCATTCAGGCCCTCTTTGGCTCACTCCCGGACTTGTGCAGTGGTCTCTTAGTGAATTTCCACGACTCCAGTGTCCCTCCATTCCAATTTGCCTCCACTCAGCTCCAGAACACACAACATTCTAAGATTCATAAAAACTTTCAGCAACTTCTGGTGCCCTGTGAGATAATGTTCTTCTGTCTGATGAAGTTCCCCTTTCCTCTCCTCGTTTCGCTGACTCTTGTTAGCAAAATACAGTGGATGAAGTTTTTGTCTTCTTTTTCTCTGCTTTTTTCACTCACCTCTCCATACACGCTAGGAAAAGATATATCTGAATTATGAAGGCAGGAGATTCCTGGTGGGTTTTTCTGTTTGCAGACCACATGAAGCTAAATCTTGTCTCCTTCAAGTGTAAGCTAAGTAGATAGAGCACATCTGGTTCTTGAAAGAGAAAACTCTGAAGCTCCTGCTGTTGTGTCTACCACTGGTTAAAAAAAGAAAACCACGGCCATAGGGTCAGTTTGAACCACTGACCTTTTAATTAGCAGACATAGCATTCAACTACTGTGCCACTAGAGTTTTCTATAACTGGTTGGATACGTTCAATTCCAAGGCAAATGCATAGGATCTTGGATTACAGTTGCAATCTCATCTAGCTTCATCAGTATTATAGCTAATAATTGAGCCCTTTCTGACTTCTATGTCTATTAATGCACTGTTTTCAAATCTGGAGACTGGGGTGTGTGATTAATTATCATTTGCAAATCCATATATAATAGATCTTCCATTATCTGGATTCTGTTTATAATCTTTACCATATCTCTCTGAAAATTTGCTTTTTCATTTATAAAGTGAAGATAATATTATATGTCTCACAGGTTTGTTACCACTACCCTGACTTGTGACCACCAAGAAGATTGCAGTCTACTCATTCCAAATTGCTTACATTACTCCATTTAGTGCTTAGCAGTGGCAACACAAGAAAAAGAGGGGTACAGATCAAGAACTCTTCTAAAAGACCACAACTGATGGTCTGATGGCCTGGAGGATCCCTTGGGTCCATGGCCTGTAGACCTGCTTCTGCCCCTGTCCAGAAAAAATGACTGAGGTGAACTTTTTGGACAAAAACAGACTGGACTCAGGGATACAGTGTGACCACATGGTGTGTGTACTTTATGGTTCTATGCATTTATAGGAGGCTGTCCTACTGGCCTCTTTCTAGAAGAGTTCTTTATCTCTCCTTTTGATGCTTAGGGTTCCAAGATTGACATTTGTCTCTGTTTCAGTTTGTTTGTCAGATCTTTGCTGTGAGGGGACTGCATGGTGCTTGTGTCTGTACTGAGGATCTTGTTGCCTAATCTCTGTTCATTGTTCCTTAGACCTAAGGACCACTGAGTTCAGATCTAATAAAGTCCATCACTGCAGGTACCTCTTTCCACTCGATTTCCAAAAGTGGGCCTCATACACAGGACAGACACAGACAGTGAGCAAATCCAGCAATCGTTGTAGAACTTGACATCTCCATCTTGCACTATGGCCTGTTATGGCTGCCTACATGAGCAACTCTGCATTTACTCTGTGGCCTCTGGCTTCTGAATTCTCTAGGCCCTTTTTCTGAAGTGAAGGAACTAAAATTGGCCTAACCCACCATAAACTAACTGTGATCAAGTCAATTCCTACTCATAATAACCCTGTAGGACACAGTAAGACAGTCTCATATGGTTTCCAAGGAGCACCTGGCTGTATTTTGTTGTTGTTGTTTGGTAAGCAGCTGTATCTCTTAACCACTGTGCCACCAGAGTTTCCAAAATTGGCCTACCGCCCCTCAAAACCATTCTTGGAGACAAGCTTTGTCTGATTTTTTGAGAGATGGTCCTATACTTGACATTTGAGTTTCCATGTTGGACCTATCTTCCCTGTTTACATAGTGAAGAGACTAATACAGGTGGAGCTGGGGTTACAGCAGGGTCAAGTTGTGACAAACTGCCCTGGGTGTAGGGGTTTGTTTTCCTGTGCTTCTTCTGGCCATTTCCAATCACTTCCTTCCTCTGGAAACATGCTGAATTCAGCAAGTCTATCATTTCTGCCTTCTGAATCTATTGGTTCCTGGTCATCTGAGAGCATTTCTGTTGCGTATAGGAGCTGTGTCCCTCCCTCCCTTTTCAGCACATTTGCAGCCAAAGCTGAATAGTGCTGCTCTCTCCAGCCTTGAATTTCAGTTCACCATCTTCAGCTACGTCATGGCTCCGCTACTCTCCTTGATCTTTGGTGAGTATCTCTGCTTCTGTTGGTTTAGACTCCAGAGTATTCCAGAGTTTTGATAAGGAGAATCTTTCAGTTGTGCAGCCTACACAGATCCCGCGTTTTCCAAAGACAGATTCTCCCTGCTCTCCTCCTTTCTTTACATCTAGTAATTCTACTAAACCCAAAGAAGCCGTTTAATCCATACCCAATTTATAATCTACTTTGATTGCCAGATTTCAAAAATCTATTCTGCTGGTATTTGCAGTGACCAATTTCTGATAATTTTTACCCATTTCACTTTTTACATGAATTTCCCTAAATGTGCTATTTATGAGAAGACAATCGAATACAGCAAATAAAGGAAGAGGAGCTGTAAGATAAACTCCTTTCCTTTATCATGTTATTTGCTTTCCTCTAAAACATTTTCCACATCACATCTCCCTAATTTCTCCCAACTTCTCCATGCCTAGGGAAATCTGTGGTAAATGGGGATCTGAGAGCTAAAGAAACCCTGGCATCAACCCTGGCTGTTTGATTTCCTATCTGTCTGAACAAGTTCATTATTATAACTCTCCAAAATCCTGCTTTCTCATTTATGAAATGAAGACAATGCTATGTTTTTCACAGGTTTGTTGGGAGTCTTTTTACGACATAACTAATTTTTGCTAGATTCCTTCTCTAATCATTCTCATCCATTTTCACTGCCCTGGTGAGGTCCTAGTCTCTGTCTCTGTCTCTCTCTCTCTCACTCACACACATACACACACACACACACACACACACACACTCAACTGGGCACATATGTGCTCTATGTAAGGCACTGGCCTTAAACATCTGTAGAGCCCACAGGACATTCTACCCATCATAAGGGTCCTGTTGAATTTCTCAGGCTCACCTCAGTCCCACCTCCTTCAGGAAGCATTGCTGGTCTGTGTGATCCTCAGAAGAGAGTCTTCTAGCTGCTTACTAGCTCTATCATGTTCATGTCTTGCATATCAAACTTAGCATAATTTTCTTTGCATGGAAAATTGTTTGTGTTCGTTATTAAGCAGGTAGAGTGTTGTATAATTGTTCATATAAGTATAATGTAATTTTCAGTTTGGGGCAGTTGCCAAACAGATTTCACTCAGTCTGAGTATGGACACATCCTGAAGATCAAGGGCATAGGGCCGTTGAGGGATTCCTTGAAAAGCAAGAAAAGAAAGTACTCCAGGACAAGCCACTTGAAATACTTGGACCTGCCTGAAAAACTTGAGTCTGGAGGTCCAAAACTATGAGTTCCTGTGAAAGAATTATTGAAAATAACTTCGATAGCTGAAAATCCCTACCTTTCAAGGACTATCAGAGATCACAGGACTCAGGACTCTACCACATTAGGAAAGAGCCTTATGAACGGAAGAGTCCCACCCCAGCAGATCCTCCAGGAAGAAACTCCAGTGTAGTGAACAACTGCAGACACATAGCTCTAGAGATGTGGCACTGACTCACTGACTGTAGGGCTGCTTTCTGACCTACTGGTGTAAATCTTGGGTCTATAAACTAGCTCATTTTAAAGTAGTTGAAAAAATTGAAATTGAAAAGAAGAATAATATTTTATGACATGTAAAAGTTACATGGAATAAAGTTTTATCAGAATACAGCCATGACCATTTACTTATGTATTGTTTATGGCTGTTTTATTTTACTTTTGTATTGTGATTAAGTGAAAGTTTACCATCCAAGTCAATTTGCTGTATAAAATCCTGAGCATGCACCTCTTTGCAACTCTATCTGCTCTCCTCACCCTGTGACAGCAGTCTCTTCCACTCTTTATTTCCAGTATCCACTCAACAGATACCTATTCCCTTCTCTAGGTCTTCTCCTTTCCACCAACCCCCAAAACAGTTGGAAAACCTCATATATATATTAAACCATAAAGTACACATACCATCTGCATCACACTGTGTCCCACAGTCCGGTTCATGGCTACTTTTAAACTACAAAGGCAGAATTCAGTGGTTGCAATGGAAACTGCGTGGTCCACAAAGCCTCAAGTACCTACTATCTGGCCTTTCACAGAAAAAAATTTGCTGATCCTGGACTAAATGTGGTGCCAGTCAACAGAGGCCATTCCTGCCACTTTTCCCTACTCTGTGCACTGTCCTCACTGTATCTTTAACTTCTCCCACCAGTGCATCTTTCCAGTGGTCTCTTGCACTCACTCTTGTTGATCCCAGAGGCTACTTCACCACACTGTAACTACAGGCAGCATTACCCAATCAATATAGTTGACTGGAATAGAAATCCAAATCTAGGCACGTCTGGCACAATGCTGCCATCACATGCCCAGGGAACAGGATGAGGTCAGTTAGCTGTGGCAGAATTGGTGTCTGGTTTCTAGCCAATGTCTAGGAATGGCCTTTGAGACTGGCCATCCTAGAAGGAAAGTTCCAGTAAGGCTGACCTTGGAGGTTATGTATGTACCACCCCAACTGTCCCACAAGCTTTGGCAAGGGCTTTTCAGAGAACTGTGTTCAACAAAGCCTTGGAAATTCACTACACGACCTCACTTACTTTCTTCTTTTCTCCCTAGCCATTTGCACTGGACCTGGCCTCTTAGGTAAGATTCTTTCGGGATTCCTGAGAGGGAGGACTTCAGGCTCGGGAAAGTAGAAATTTTGAAGCTATCTGGACCATGGGGAAATCATCATTGTTAGGTGCCCTCTAGTTAATTCTGACTCATAATGAACCTGTGTATGACAGAACAGAACACTGCCCCTTCCTGTGACCTCTTCGCAGTCATGGTTGAATCCACTGCTGCAACCACTGTGTCAGTCAATCTGCCCTTCTGAGTTCTTACCCTGCTCACATAGTCTTGTCTGGATCAATTTCTACCCCCAGAACTTACAAGGAATTTGGGGGGTTATCCTGCAGTGAGAAATTGCTAGGTGGTGCAAACAGTTTGCACTCTTTTGCTTACCTACATGGAAGAAAGCTTTGGTGAATTGCTTCCATGAAAATTACAGCCAAGAAAACTCAATGCATTTGTACTCTGGGGTCACTGTGAGTCAGAATTGACTTGATTGCTTTTGTTTTATCCTGCAAGGGAAGGATGCTCTTTTCCACTTGGCTTCCATGACCCAAGATGCTTGACCAATATTCAAGTATCATATGACTGTATTTCAGGCCAAATAGGAGCAGTTCTACTCTGGCCTATAGAGTTGCTATGAGCTGTAGTTGACTCAGCAGCACAACACTCACACACACACACACACACACTCAGCTTACCACCTTGTGGTTGTATCTGGGAAATGAACTTCCTTTGCCCCACTGTGTACCAACACAGCCAGGTCCTCCCACCAGCTTTAATGTTACCCTTATTTAAACTAGAAATTCATCTTGCCACTGTGCAGCACAATGCTGAGCTGTCAGAGTGTAGCCTCCATTGGCTACCTCTGCAAGGTGTTTTGGGGCAACTCACAAACTGCATAACCAAGCAGAGGCTGGGCTGCACAAAGAGAGTGAGTCTATGGAGGAAAACTATTTTGATGGTACAAACTGAAGGGGATTGTTTGTAAAGTATTGGTTTTGTTTTACATTGTGTCTCCAGTCTATCCTTTCTCTTAAGAGTAGAGACTTTACCAGAGAGAGGGAGTAACAAACTCTGCTATGGATATGGAAGCTCATGCAATTTGATTTCTCAACGAGCAGTGTTGTTGGGTTCTCAGGCAACTGTCAGATTACTTGCTCTTTTTATTCCGGGCTCCAGAGCTATTCCTGTTGATATAAGGAGGAAGTCCTGGTGGTGTGGTGGTTAAGTGCTGTGTCTGCTAACCATGAGGTCAGAAGTCTGAATCCACCAGGCGCTGCTTGGAAATGCTATGGAGCTGTTCTACTCTGTCCTGTAGGGTAACTACAAGTCTAGGAATCTACTTGACAGCAATGAGCTTGGGTTTTTATTTTTGTTTTGTTTTGGTTTTGGTATTAGGAGACAGTGGTTCTCTTTACAACCTCCTAATACCCTAGGGAATTTTTTTTCTAACTCTGACTCCATTTCTAAAGCTTTCTGATAGAAAGGCTGTTAATAGCACTGCCTAGGACACAGCTGCCCTGATGATGTCTTCTACTCTTTTGTAGTTTGAAAATCATTGATCAGCTCTTCTCTGTCTCCTCAAGCTAAATTTCTTTTATATTTACTGTGTTTCTTTCTTTCTTCTTTTTTGTTAATACATATTTCTTCTTTCCCATGGATTCTTCTAGTATTCCATTCCACAGAAAACAAAAACTCATTAGGAGGGAGTTTATTTGGAAATTAGGCTTTTATTATCCAAAATCAAATACAATAGCCTGCCTGTGATCTTGGTAGCTAATCTTTCCCGGAGTAAATAACAACACCATTGTAAACTCCAGTCTTAGTCACAATGATTTATACTGACTTAGAGGTTGTCTCTGGCTGACCCCTCAGGAATTATATTTGTATTCAGAATGTACAAACCTTAAACTGAGGTGAGCAAAGATGGTAACTCTCTTAGTTTTTTTTATCACTCAATTTAATTTCAAGCCTTCATTCTGTATATTCTTCATGCCCAGCCAAAGCCAAGTGCCATGTATTCTTCATACTGGAAAAAAAAAGAAATAAAAAGAAACAACAAATGAACAAACCAAACATAAGTTTTCCAATGCAACTTAATATCAGCGAGATGAGAGCTTTCTTATTCAACTACCTCCTCTGGGGTTGATTAGTTCTGGGTGTTTGTACAGCATTGAAACAAGGCAGGCAGTAGGAAATACAGTCCTCAGAAGTCAGATTCCACCCATATAAGCAGCTGGATCACCTAATGTGGTCCATGTTGGCATCTGTTAAGCAGCTTGTATTGCAGTAGGTCATAGATCAGCCCAAACATGATCCCTCCAGATACACCAGACCTCTCTCAGCTAAATGTCCCACCAGCTAACTTTCCCACTTGGTGAATCATGAAAAATTCTTCTCTTCTCCTTTGCTATTTTGGGACTGCAGAAGACTTGGTGGAATTACCTCAGCCTACTATTAGGTAAGTACAAGCTCCTTGAGGGCAGTAGTGTTATCTGTTTTACTCATCAGTGTTTTCAGTGTTCATAAAGTAATATCTTGAGTATAGTATGTTCTCAGCAAATGTTACCTGATGGCCTCTTTGTTCCCTGTTGTCCCCTACTCAACACCTCTGCCCTAGGAAAAGGGAGAAGTTTGTGTCAGTCTTTTGCTCCTGTATGTTCTATTAAGAAGAAATAAGTTGTGGATTCTTCAGAACTCATGTATAGGTTCTGTGGGGCCTCTTCCCTTCCCCAATCCCGTCTTAAGTCACCCATTAGACTGGTTGGAGCCCTGAGACTCTGAGGCTCTGACACTTCCCTTCCCAGGTGATCTCTGTATTTCTTCTGAGCTGAATGTTTGAACAAGAGAAAATGTCAGAGGAAGTAACATGCATGATGCTAGTCACTGACAATGAAAGACAGAGACAGGTTATTCAGCTTAAAATAAAAAGTCATTGTCATCAAGCTGATTCTAACTCCTAGAGAGTGAAACTGCCCCATAAAGTTTCCAATGTTGTAATTTGCATGGAAGCAGTATTCCGCATCTTGTGACTCGAACCACTGACCTTTCAGTTAGCAGCTGAGGTCTCTAGCCACTGCACCACCAGTACTCCTTTGTTCAGTTTAGGAGCCCAAACTGTACATAGATCCCTTAGTGTCTCGGTCTGACATCCGTGAGGAAAGACAGAGTCATGAACAAGAAAGATCATAGTAGTCTTTGCCAGACTTGCAGGCTGGCCTGGAGTTTCCACTAATTTACAGTATGATTATAGGATCTTTACTTCTCTGATGATTGATTTCCTTATCTGTGAAATAAGGGGATTGGGCTTTATAACACCTATTGGCCCCTTTGGTTCTTACCTCCAGAGATTCTGAGAATTCTATTGGATCTTTAATCAGTATCTTTCCTTTAACCTTCAGACTGGAAAGCCTACAGTCATATCAAGGTGTCTGTAGGTGGACTTTCTTGGGCAAATACAATTAAGAGCATAGAAGGATCAGGACTCAGAGATAGTACTCTGCAGGTCTTCTCTCAATCCCTCCCTTCTGTCTTCACCTCACCCTCCACCAGCTTTTCAAACCTTCTGTGAATAGAGGAAGCAGTCCCAAGATACCTGACCACCCTGAGTACCCTTCAGAGGCCCTTGGGTCTCCAGCTAATCGTGGATCTCCTTGCAGGGTCTTCATACAAAGTGAAACTGGTGAGAGGCCACCACCGCTGTGAAGGGAGAGTGGAGATTGAACAGAACGGTCAATGGGGCACTGTGTGTGGTTATGGCTGGGACCGGGATGATATAACGGTTGTGTGCCGGGAGCTGGGCTGTGGAGCAGCAAAGGGAGTACCCAGCGGTTCTACATATGAGCCACTGGCAGAAGAGAAACAAGACATCTTCCTGAAAGAGTTCAAATGCAGTGGCACAGAAGATACACTGGCTCAATGTGAGGAAGTAAAGAGTGATTATGAGAATTGTAGCCACCAAGACGATGCAGGAGCAGAGTGTGAATGTGAGTATGGTGGGGCTCAAAGACCGTCTGCCAGCTGCCCAGATCCCACAAGCCCACTCTTGTCTGTCTTTACTTCCCACTGTGGACTTTCCCAGGACCTGCCGTGGCTGACTGGTCCCATTCACATCTCACACTTAGTCAGGCCTGGATATAGAAGTTATCTTCACCTAGAATTGTTACACCGACTTCCTTGAGCGAATGCTTTCCTCTTAGCTATAGTACGTATGAGAACCTGTTTCTCTTCTAAGCATACACACAAACAGACATACCCAGATTGTCCTGCAATCACTAAGCATATACTGAACAGTGTATCCTGTATCTGGAGCTGGGGGAGGGGGTGTTATGGAGGAAGGAATGAGCTCACAAAGCATAATGTGTTTTTGTTCTGTAGTTCCAGCTCTCAGGGAGTTCCGCAGATAGTCAGGAGGAGGAGGTACTCACGGGAAACCAACAGACTCTCACGTATTTTTCTCTGTTCCTTCACTCTCATGCATATGTTTGCTTTTGGTACGTTAATGTCTCCCCCCAGTGTATACATGTATTTCCCCTATTAGACTGTGATTTGGCTGAGAGGCTAGGCCATATCTTCTCTTTGTCTCCCCGCTAGTTTGTTACCAGGGAAACAATCACTAAATCTGTGTGACCTGACATTGAGGATTCTTTCTTATTTTTCAAAAATATTGAAGATTGGGAGCACTTATTGGGGATTCTTGAGAGACAGTGCCAACACTGACAGCAAAAGGCTTTGGCCTCAGGCACGTCACTTTCCTGTATGCTGTATTGTGTATGTGTGTTTCATCTAAGCAGTATTTCCACATGCCTTTTGTGAAGAGCAAATGAGAATTGAAAGAGAAAATAATTTGAAAAAATAAAAATGTCACAGAAATGATTAATGGTTCAACTCAGAACTGACTTTTTGGTTCACTCATTTATCAATTCAGCAAGCACCTATAAGCTATTAGGTGCTAAACACCCAATACCTATCAGATGCTAAACACTTGAGTTTACATCGTACTGAACACCAAGAACATAGAGTTGTGTACACTGATTTCTCTTTCCCAAGAAGACTTTATTCTTTCAGTGAACAGATACTTCCTCTTTCTTTTCCCAGTTCTAGAGACTGTGCGGCTGGCTGACGGCCCCGGGCATTGCAGAGGAAGAGTAGAGGTGAAGCATCAGGACCAGTGGGGCACCGTGTGCAAAACGGGCTGGAACCTCCAGGCTGCCAAGGTGGTTTGCCGGCAGCTGCGCTGCAGGCGGGCCATACAGACAAGAGGAATCTGTGACAGAGCTATCCAGGGCCATGGACGCATCTGGCTGAGCCAGGTGTCATGCTCAGGAAAAGAACTAAACATTGAGGATTGCCTTTCCGAGCACTGGGGGAGGAACAACTGCACCCATGATGAAGACATTTGGGTTGAATGCGAAGGTAAAACTTACAAGTTCAGAGGCTAAGTTTATTCATGGACTTATCAAATGGAATTTTATTCTACGATTGTTTACAGAGAACTGTGAAAACATGTGGTAAAATTAATTGCACTTGTCCACAAAGGTCCAGTCTTTAAAATGGGACTAATAATACCTGCCTTTGTATATAAAAGTGGTTTAAACAAACAAAAGAAACTAAACCCATTGGTGTTGAGTTGATTCCAACTCATAGTCGCTGTGGCGACTCATAGTGACCCTATTAATATATTGTTGTCATCACTATGTGCTATTGAGTCACTTCCAACTCATAGCAACCTTATTCACAGAAGAATGAAAACCACTGCCTTGTCCCGCACTCTGCCCACAGCAGTTTTTATACTTAAGCCCATTGGGGCAGCCACTGTGTCAGTCCACCTTCTTGAGGGCCTTCCTCTTTTTCACTGACCATCTACTTTACAAAGCTTGATGTTCTTCTCCAGGGTTTCATCCCTCCTGATAACACGTCCAAAGTATGTAAGATGCAGTCTTACCATCTTTGCTTCCAGAGAATACACTCATTGTACGTCTTCCAGAACAGACCTATTTCTTCTTTTGGCAGTCCATAGTACATTCAGTATTCTTCTCCAACACGACAATTCAAAGACATCAATTCTTTTGTCTTCTTCATTCATTGTTCAGCTTTCTCATGCATATGATTTGATTAAAAATATCATGGCTTGGATTAGGTGCACTGCGGTCTTCAAGGTGTCAATTTTACTTTTCAAAACTTTAAAGAGATGCTTTGCAGTCAAGTTTTCCAGTGCAATGCATCTTTTGATTTCTTGACTGCTACTTCTACAGGTGTTGATTGTGGAACCAAGTAAAATGAAATCCTTGACAACCTCTGTCCTCTCTTCACTTACCGTGGTATTGTTTACCTGTCCTGTTGTGAGAGGTTTTATTTTCTTAATGTGAAGTGCAATCCATACTGAAAGCTGTGTCTTCGATCTTCCTCAGTAAGTGTTTTAAATTCTCTTTACTTCCAGCAAGCAGGGTTGTGTTATGTGTATAATGCAGGTTATTAGTGAGTCTTCTTCCTATCCCGATGCCTTATTCTTTTTCATATAGTTCAGCTTCTTCAATTATTTGCTCAGCATACAGATTGTAAAGGTATGATAACAGGATATAACCTTGATGCACTCCTTTCTCAACTTTAAACCAGGCAGTATCCCGTGTTTTGTTCACATGACTGCCTCTTGACCCAGGTACAGATTCCTCGTGAGCACAATAAATGTTCTGGAATTCCCATTGTCTGCAATGCTGTCCATAATTTGTTATGATCCATAGAGCTGAATACCTTTGCATAGTCAGTGAAACACAGGTAAACATCTTTATGGTATTGTCTGCTTTCAGTCAAGATCCATCTGACATGAGCAATGACATCCCTGGTTCCACATCCTCTTCTGAATCTGACTTGAATTTCTGGCATTTCCCTCTCAACATACAGTTGCAATCACTTTTGAATGATCCTTAGCAAAATAAAGATAATATGTTAAACAATACTAATCCCTATATTAGTATGAACGATTATTAGATAAATTCCATATAGGCTTTTGGAGCCTTATTTCTCAATTCTCAGTAGCACATTTATTTCCTACTGGCCTGGCTTCTTTCTTCCACTCAGCAAGATTTTAAATTGATAATTGCTTGATCTGTACTTTGCTCCCAAATGGTGAGTCTAAACACTGAAATATATTCCTTTTTCCATAAAACATCCCATTATAACAATGGCTTCAATGGGTAAAAAATCTAGTTCTAGACTGCTGCTCGCTGAGGGGCGAGCACAAACTTCCCTGGGACATGGACTGTGACCATCAAAATATCTGTGGTAACCCATGTAATAAGATTTATCTTCCTTCCTTCCTTCCTTCCTTCCTTCCTTCCTTCCTTCCTTCCTTCCTTCCTTCCTTCCTTCCTTCCTTCCTTCCTTCCTTCCTTCCTTCCTTCCTTCCTTCCTTCCTTCCTTCCTTCCTTCCTTCATCCCCTCCTTCCTTCCTTCCTTCCTCTTCCTCTCTCTCCTTCCCTCCCTCCTTTCTTCTCTCTCTCTCTCTCTCTTTTTTTTACTGTGCGGTGGGTGAAAGTTTACAGAGCAAATTAGTTTTCCATTTGATGTTGTTGTTAGATTCTGCTGAGTTGGTTGACTTGGTTTTAACCAACTCGTAGCAATCTTACTTAAAAACAAAATGAAACACTGCCTGGTCATGTGCTGTCTTCACAATCATTGTTATACTTAAGCCCACGATTGCAGTCACTGTGTCAATCCATCTCCTTGAGGGTATTCCTCTTTTTTTATGACTCTCTACTTTACCTCCAGGGAACGGTCCCACCTAACATACTTAAAGTACATGGGCTGAAGTTTTGCCATCCTTGCTTCTAAGGAGAATTCTTGGCTGTACTTCTTCCAATTCAGATTTGTTTGTTCTTCTGGCAGCCCATGGTATGTTCAGTATTTGTTGCCAACACTGTAACTCAATGGCAGCAATTCTTCTCTGGCCCTCCTTATTAATTGTCCAGCTTTTACATGTATGAGGCAAATGAAAATACCATCGCCTGGGTGAGTCTCACTTTAGTCTTCAAAGTGACATCATCACTTTCCAACACTACAAAAAAAAGCATTTTGCACCAAACTTGTCCAATGGCATACGTCATTTGATTTTTTGATTGTTGCTTCCTTACTGCTTATATATTAATATAGACAATAGAGCAAATGAGGACCATAGTCAGGGCAACTTCTTAGGCATAAACAAGCACGTTGTGAGATGAAATTCCTAGGCTTAAAGGCTACAATTCTGTTCATGATTTCTGTGTCTGTTTTCATGAGGGATATTGCTCTGTAATTTTCTTTATTGCAGTGTCTTTACCTGGCTTTACTGTCAGGGTTGTGCTGACTTTAGAATGAATTCAGGAATATTTCTTTCTTTTCCATCCACTGAAACAGTTGGAGTAGTATTGGGGTGAACTCTTCTCCAATTGTTTGGTAGTGTCCTCCAGTGAAATCTCCCAGGACAGTGCTTCTTTTTGTTGCAAGAGTTTTTTTTTTTTTTTTTTTTAATTATCTCTTCAGTCTCTCCTTTAGTTATGAATCTGTTCAGCTTTTCTACCTCCAATTTTTTTAGTTTAGGTAGATAGTGTGTTCCTAGAAAACTTTCCTTTTCTTCTAGGTTTTTAAATTGGATTAAGCACATTTTTTCATACTGTTCTATTGTGACCTTTTTTACTACAGTTGATTTTATTGTAACGTCACCCATCTCAACATCACTCATCTCATTTCTTATCCAGGCTATTTGCTTTCTCTCCTGCTTTTCTTTTGTCATTCTAGCCAACTGCTAGTCAACTTGGTTGACCCTTGACTTCTTCTACTTCTTCTTCCACCCCACAGATCCCTTTGAACTAAGGCTGGATGGAGGAAACAGCCGCTGCTCTGGGCGACTGGTTGTGCTGCACAAGGGTAAATGGGGGTCTGTCTGTGATGATGGCTGGGGAATAAAGGAAAGCCAGGTGGTATGCAAGGAACTGAGATGTGGACAGCCCACCTCTCCATCCCTCAAAGCCCAGCGACACTTCAGCATGGAGGTTGACCATATCTGGCTGGATGATGTTCGTTGCTCAGGCAGTGAGCAGTCTCTGGAGCAGTGCCGGCACAGGTTCTGGGGGCATCATGACTGTACCCACAAGGAAGATGTGTCTGTGATCTGCTCAGGTAAGTCCTGCATCTGCAGTCCTTGAAGACTGGCCTAGCAGAAGGCACAGGGTGGAAGTAGGAGTGGGGGCTCTTTGGACACATCCCTAAGAAAGCCTTATAGCCAAGCCAAGTGCCGTCGAGAAGAAAGCCTTATAAGAAAGCCTAATATCCTGGGCTTGAACTATATGCCTCTTTGGACAAGCAGAAGAATCCCTGCCCCAACTTGAGCTAGGAAACACAAATGAAACTCTTGGTTGGCTGACTCAAGAAGACCTACCAGTTTTATAATCAAGATGGGAGCTGACTATGCAGAGCTATTTGGCCCTGGAAGTAGGACAGACCTGATAGTTGATCTAGTAATGTGAAGGCCAGCTTAGGGCCCAGAGAAAGAGGGATTTGGTGACACAGAGGAAAGTTTAAGCCTTATGCAACTACTTTGAAGTTTTGTGATCTTAAATAGTGGCTTAACTGCTCTGAATCTGTTGTTTTTATGTGTAAAATAGGGAGAAACTTGCCCCTTTTATCTCAGTGGTTTTTAAGATTATGGAGGACAAAATGTGCTAATATATGTCAATATTGTTTGTGGCTCACTGGGGAGCTAACTGGGTAAGTCCTTGGGATACTGCAGCAGACAGTGACTTGGCCCCAGATCAGTGTATGCCTGAGGCCCTAGGAAGGTGTGATCTTTCTTCTTAGCCTCTTCAAGCTGGAGTGAAATAATCCCTTCATGATTTGTTGCCACTCTTATTGTATATTCTTCTTGTCTTTACAGACCTTGACTTTGCTGATGTTTCCAGGGGCTTCTAGTAGCCCAGAAGGACTCTGTTCGTTTCACAGGCCCTTATCCCAGTGCTCATTCTGGGCCTGCAGACTTGAACCACTAGACCTCCTTCTCTAAGGAGGAGTCTGAACACTGTGCTTAATTAAGTCTTGCACTGCAAGCCAAGCACCCCTATCCCTTGCCTGTCAATGTGAGTTACAAGGGAAAAAATGGAAACCTTTTGTAGGTGAAGATGAGCTTCCAGTTGCCCTCACCTTAACATTGACCCCTTGATCTTGGTTTTTAGCCTTTTCTGCCTTTTCCCAAGCTCTGTGGGACTCTCAGTCCTGCCGTTTTTGACCCGATATGCAAGCCATTACTAAAGCAGCATCTGTGTTTGTAAACAAGATGAAAGCAATAAAACAAGAACATTTGAAAGGAAATGTTAATACATGATTTCATAGAAGTTGGGGAGAAATCTTAGAATCATCTTATATTCTTTTATCAAGTCTTGGGAGATCACATTTAATAATACTTTCCTACTTCATCATTCCTTGGTGAGAATAGGACTATTTTTTTTCAGGGCAAGTGTTCTCTAATCTGAGACCTGATCTTTTTCAAGACACTTGGAAAAAGACATTGGATACTCTGATGCCCTGATAAGTACCTTTTTGTGCATCACTGTATCAACTGCCAGAAACCCTGGTGGCATAGTGGTTAAGTGCTACAGTTGCTAACCAGAAGGTCAGCAGTTCAAGTCCATCAGCTGCTCCTTGGAAAATCAGTGGGACAGTTCTACCCCCTCTATAGGGTCACTACGAGTTAGAACTGACTTCACAGCAGTGAGTTCAGTTTTTTTATTTTATACCACTTGCCAATACGGTTGACCTTTAACAAGAAGCCTCTTACAAATGCATTACTATTATCTAAGGGAAGCTATATTGGACATGGAGCTATCACTGTAAGAAGAACAAGAAAAAGGCAGAAGGAGACTGAGATATCTAGAGTTGTACCTCATGGCAGTCAGAAAATCTAGTCTTTGTTTTACTAACCAAGGCTTTGGGACTTGCTGATCTGAGGCACAGCATCATGATATTAAAATGACAATCAAGACTTGGTTGTGAAAATAGACAATCTTAGACTCTGAAGTGAAGCTTACCACTTATAATATGCCTACATTTACACTGTCTAATAGATTAGCTATCACAGTCTCAGCAGCTGCCCATCTATGTGATACGCTCTTTCTGCCCAGTGGGAGGCAGATGTGGCAGCTTCTCATCAATGGCCTTTTCGGAGGATTAGGTGGTAAAGAACTCACCAGCAGACACACAATATGTGTGCTATAGCTCTCTCCTCCAGGCATGGAGCTCTCTCCCTGTCTATCTCCTGCTCTAGTCTCTCAATTTGAAGTTCAGTTCTGCCTCTCCTGTTCCAAAGACTGACACATTTAATAACCCAACTCTGATGTCCTGCCTCTCTAACCTGACTTTTTTTTTCTTCTAACAAATAACTTTATGTTTCTAACTCAAACCCACACTGGTCTCTGGACCCTGACTGTGGTTAGTTTGGTCAAAGCAGTTCAGCTGTAAAGACACAGCCATTAGTGCGAGGAAGGTACAGTGAAACAAAAGGGTAGCAATGAGGGCATGACTTACCATTTGCTGGAGATCAAGGGGACAGTGTTTCCTAAGGTACTGACTCCTTAGCTCTAGAGTCCATAGCCTTTAGTCCTAGAATAATCATTCTTTCAGCATTAGGTTTTAGCAGAGGATACAAAACATTAAACAGAGAGAAACAATTTCTGATGTTGTAAAGCTGTGATGATGGACCAGTGGGGTTCTCCTAACAAGAAGTCTATGAGAAAGTGCATTTGGTGACAAGCCTTGGCCATCTAGTGCCTATCATCTTTTGCTCTGCGTTATTTGGATAAAAAAATGAGACCAAACAGCAGCAAAGAGAGCTACAGTTCATCTATGGAATATTGTGGCTGCTAAAAACACTACATGTTAAGTGTTAATACCACCTAACCAACTATCTCATTTTAGGTGTTCCACAAACACTTGTTAAATCAGTTTTTAAGAACTAACTTGAAAAAATAAAAAGAAAAAAAAATAACAACTGGCTTGGGCATAGGTAGAGAAATCTAACTTCATATAATGGGAGACATTTAGGATCAGCCTAGTAGTCTGTTCTCACAGGTCTTCCTTGCTTTGCCTACAGACTACATAGCATCCTTTCCTCTCCACCCACGGGACCTGGAATCTAGAGGCATGCTGAACTGCCTCAGTGGAATCACTGAAAAGTCTCTTTCCCCTTAGTAGAGTAGGACAAGTTTGGAATTTCACAAAAGGAACTTTGATTTCCCCATTAAAATGCCTCTGGGAATTTCACAAAAACAATGCTAATCAGGAAATGTGAAAACTGATGCACTCGTAATTTTTGGCCCCAGGGTCGCCATGAGTCGGATCCGACTCAACGGCACTTGGCTTGGCTCAATTATATTTTAATTTTGTTTATTTTTTTATAGTCTCCAGAGCTCTTTTCTATATGCTACAGCCAACTTGTCCATAGAGACAGTCTCTTGAATTTTGAACAAAAAAGTGTTGACCTCCCGGTTGCAGCTGACTGGTAGGTACTAACAGTAGACGCCTGCCTCAAGTTACATCAATCAGCTCTTCCCAGAAGCTGGGAATTGTAACCCAAAGTGAAGTTCATTTGTCTAAGTAGCTGAGTTTATCTGTTTATGTTGTCCCAGAATTTGCGGCTGGCCCCCCCCTCTTTTTTCCCAACACAGCAGGTGGAGTGAATATAATTAGTCACATAGCCTGAAGAGATCAAGACTGTCAGGGCTCACAAGCGTGCCTGCTCTCTTCCTCTTGACTCTGTCCATGGACTTATTGGGTGTAGTGTATGGAATACATAGAGAGATTCTGAGGTGCCCACACTTGGTACCATGGATTTCTACATGGTTTAGCTTCACGTCACCATCCAGTGCCACACAGCCTGGCACTAGAAGCTCATTATGGACATCAAGGAGATCGTGGTTCACGTTGCCAGCAAACACCAGTGGGAGTACTAGACACCCATGGATTAAAAGAAAGCTTAAGATCTGGGCTCAGCTGTCTCCTGACCCCGTGCCCTGGAGGAGGGGCCAGGGATCCATCCTTCAGGGCCAGCCTGATCTGCATGCTGGGGCTGTAGCCCCTAAATGAAATGCTTACAGTAACCCCTTCCTGGTTTTTCACCTCTGCAGCACCCACAGCCCAGGAAAAACACTCAACCAATCCATGGTCACAGGGACCCAGGGAGGTCCACACACCTCACATAGCCTGCTATACACGACAAGGGCACAGACTACACACTCCTGCATATCTGATCACTGCGCAGTGTTAACTCCTGACCACTTCGCCTCTCAGGATGCAAAGCAGCCAAACACCATACCTCACACCTTGTTCAACATGCAGCTTGCCACAAGAACACAATGTGGGGTGCGATTACTCACAAGAGGATGAGCACAGGTGGCCAGGGCCTCTGCCTATGGCCCTCATTCTAGTGCTCTAGGGATGGGGGCAGGGGAATGGGAGATGGTGCTGACCATCCTGGCCTCATCCAGCTGAAGGACCCTTGTGAAAGTGACCCCTTCCACCACTACTTAATCTGGACTTTAAAAATAAAAACAAGCAGAATTTGAGCCTGGAGCTTGTGAGTGTATGTTTTGAGGAGTAAAGGGGCCAGAAGATAAACATGCCCAGATCCCCTTGTCACGACAGCCCTGCTGGAGGCCCTACACCTGCCTGCTTAGGTCTGGGAGAGCTCCGAAGCAAGGGTTGTGCCCATTTCTCAAATGGGAAAGCTGAGACCCAGAATTGACCAGGGTCAGAGAACAAGTCAGGGGCACCGTCCTGTACTGACTCTGAAAAAAAAAAGAGGAAACCCTCCCACAGAGATAAATGGATAAGAATGAAACAGATGCACAAGTAAGAGCAAAGATAAGAGATAGAGACAATCCAGGCAGTATTTTCAGTTTCTGATTCTTGTCTTTTCCTAGGGTCCAGCTGTATTTCTGGTCTTGGGTTGTGTAAGAAACTGTTGTGTTCTTATGATAAATTGTTTCTCTTTTTTTTTTTCTTGAGCTATCTCAAGTTGGCTTTTGTACTTTCAACCAAAAAAATCCTAACCAATTCACTCATTTTAAATTAAGTGGTAATTCATCCTTGTATGGCAACGTTATGAATAATAAATTTACTATTACTGTATTTACAAAATTGAGTTTATTAGCTTGAAAAGATACGGAACAATACCTATGAGAGAAGTACAATCAAGAGATACCACTTCAGTGATGCTGGTTGGATAGATGCCCAGTCAGCCTGTTTTGCCCAGATAACATTTATAGCTTATGCCTTTCATATTAAAACACAAAGTTAAAGATCCAGTAAAGGTGGGTTATAGAGGGTCAGGAACTCAGAAGTGACAGCTGTTCATACTTTGTTGTTCTGTTGGAAATGCTCTTTTTCAGCTTTTCCACCTGATGAACTTTTAATCATGCTTTGAAGCACATTTACTTGATCAAAAATAGTTTAAATTAAGTTACAACCCTGATTAAAGTCTTTTAATAATTTCCCATTGCACACAAGGTAAATGTGAACTTCTTAATAAAAGGCATGTTCTGGCACCCACTTGTATCTTCAATCATATCTCGTGCTACCTTCCTCCTCTAACAGCACATTTCACTCACATTGTCTTCTATCCCTTTCTTAAATATACTAGTTTTATTGATGGGAGAGGTTTACCAGAAGAGCAGGTTTTAGGGAGAGGAACAATCACAAATTCTATTTTAGACATGGAGCCAATCAGACCACCGTGTAGAGATGTTGAGTAAGAGTTTAGGAGAGAGGTCTGAGCTGGGAGATACAATCTGAGAAATCATCAGCGTACATACGGTATCTCAAGCCAAGAAGCTAGAGGGCATTAGTCACAAGAAAATGAGCGAGGACTGAAAGAAAGAAGGGATCCAAGAACTGAGTCTTGGGGAACCACAATAAGTGTTGAATTCACAACAAATGTTGGATTCACTGGAAAAAGGGGCTTGGTGTAGATACCATACAGGGTGATGTCATGTGTTGAATTACGTCTCCAAAATGTTTCTCAGCTTGATTAGACCATGGTTCCTAGTATTGTGCCATTTTCCTCTATTAGGAAACCCTGGTGGTGTAGTGTGTTCATTCTACGTCTGCTAACCAAAAGGTCAGCAGTTCAAATCCACCAGGAACTCCTGGGAAGCTCTATGGGGCAGTTCTACTCTGACCTCTAAGGTTGCTATGAGTCGGAACTGACTCGATGACTGTGAGTTTTTGGGGTTGTGATCTGAGGTGATTATCCTATGTATTATAAATCTTAACCTCTATGATGTTAATAAGGCAGAATTAGAGGCAAATTTATTAACAAAACGGGACATAATCTACAGAATTAGGTTCTATCTTGAGTCAATGTCTTTTGAGATAGGAAAGAGAGAAGAAAGCATGGGTGAAGGGACCTCATCACCACCAAGCAAGAAGAGCCATGAGCAGAGTGTATTCTTTAGACCCAGAGTCCGTGAACTGCTATCTACTTGTGCTATTTCTATTATAGTGGTACTAGCTAAGACAAGTGGCAATTCCAGGAAGTGATAGCGAGAGACTGAGGAAAATAAGGCAGGAAAGGGAGAAAATCCAATAAAGTGAAAATTAACAAATTGGTTAATGCAATGGGCAACTGGGTCACCATCCCACTGGGGACCTTCTGAGGAACTGTATAGAATGAACTTCAAAATTGTTTCACCGAGGAATGGAAAATCTGGATAAACCATTCACTCCTATCCCCATGCAGCCTGGACTTCTTCTGTTGGTGTTAAACTCTGTATATGGACTGGGAAAGCTCCTGAATGCAAGTGAAAACTTCAGGAGAAAATCCTAGAGATGTAAGCACTTTGACTGAAGTCATCAGTGTGCATGGGACTTGTCCACAACAGCTGCTGGAGACAATGAAGTGGAAGTAAACTTTAGACTGCAGTATCATGAAAGTCAAGTGAAGACAGCATCTCGGTAAGATTACGCATTAAATGAGTCGACAAGTTAGGTAAAAGATGACTGAACAATGACCTTTTGATTTGACACAGTGGAGCTCATTCATCTTACTAAAAGAAATTTTAAAGAAGTGATGGGAGAAAGAACCTAAGTGGAATAGTTCCTAAGGTCTACTTTCTCAAGGTACGTCATAGAAATAGTTCCCTCTGAGGGCCTCCTGCCTCTTCAGGGTATTGCAAGGACATGGCACTCAGGTTGCTCTTCACATAGAACTCAGAACCACCCACTTTCTGATCTTGTGGAATTAATCATTCTTTCTCTTCCACTTACTTTTTCTCTCAATCTTTATGGCAGATGAATCTGAGTTATTCAATATAATGGTTGAGACAGAGACCAAATGGGACTGATTCAAGAAGAGACTGGAACATGAAGAAGAGATAATAAAGTTGTGATGATAGCCCGGCTGTCCTTTTAACTACTCTAATCATGAGACTTTGCAACTAAAAGAGTATTGCTCCCTGACTCTGTCTTATGCTACATACTCAAATACTTCAGGTTGGGGTATGTTTTGGTCATCTACCTACTCCTTAATGTTTCCTGTGAAACTACACTTGTGTAATTTTACAACAACATTCTCCATAGGCAATGGGTTTTATACCCTGTGTCCCTGTATCCCTGCCTGTTTTATTCACTTTCCTGGAAAGTATCAGAGATATTTCTGTCACCCAGGAACCTTCACGGTTCAAGCTGTCAAGAGCCGGCTTTCTACAACTAACAACCCCAGCAGGGCTGCAGCCAGTGTTATGAACACATGGTGAAGGGGCTTTTATTGGTCAAAGACTGAGACCAAGCCAAGGAAGGAGGAAGACACTTAGGAATGGATTGTGGACTGTGGAGTAGAAGGATTTTCACTCTGTACCAGGTTATTCTGAAGGCAAAACACTTTCAGTTTATAAATGACTAAACAGTGGACCTGGGAAGCTATATATCTAATATGTCGATTGGGAAAAAAAATTCACATAAAACAAACAAACAAACAAAAAATACCTCATTGTCACTGAATTGATTTCAACTCACAGTGACCCTATAGGAGAGAGTAGGATTGCCCCATAGCAATTGCATGGAGCATCTGGTGAATTCAGATTGCCAACATTTCAGTTAGCAACCTGAGACTGCAACCACCAGGGCTCCCTTGAATGAAAGTCTCAACGAAAAATTATTTTTGCCTTGTGAATTCATTGACTTAAAGATGTGGTTTATTCTCAAGTCTGCCACAGGGACTGGAAGAAGCAGGTGAATAATAGAAAACAAGTTCTGATTTGTATTTGTTGTACATTTCACAGTCCTTAAGACATGGCGTCCACTGTGTGGAAGGTGGCTGTGCACCCCAGATTAACCTTTAGTCCTTGCTCACAGTTACCTCTAGGACAGTCTGAGACTGATGTCACTCCAGACATTTCCATCAGAGCTGCTCCTTCAGCCTGTCTCTGTCCTTGGCTGGACTAGTAGACCAAAGTGGTACCATCAGTACTTTTGAGCTGGTGATAGTCCAGACTCTCATTGTAGCCTAAAAGATTTAGTATTGCTAAACTCCCAGAAAGGGAGGGAGCGAAACTGCCATGGCTTTCCTGCTGGACACTGACTCCATGAAAAACTGCTGCGTGAATTGGGTTTTATCTCTCCTAATGACAAAACTTATAGACAGAATCCCAGAGACATAGGAGGTGAGCTCTGACAAGGTCAGAAAAACAAGAAGGAAAAATTCAAAGATAACACTTGAGTATCTGATGAGAGAGGGGCAAACTCTTGAAATATGAGTTTAGGGGAAATTTTCCTGAAGTGGTAAAGTCTTAAAAGAGTTGGTTCCTGTTTGCCTGGCATAGTGATGTTCAGGTTTGGGTATGTTTTGATCATCTACCTCTCCCTTAATGTTTCCTCTGAAACTAAGTTGTGTAATTTTATGACAGCATTCTCCATAAACAATGAGTTTTACACCCTGTCTCCCCACCTGTCTTATTCACTCTCCCAGGAAGTCTCAGAGATATTTCTGTCCCACAAAGACCTTCACAGTTCAAGCTCTGAAGAGCCCACTTGTTGGGAGTCAGTTAATGGTTGTTAATAAGTTTTATTGAGCACTTTCCCTCTCAGAGTGTCTTGACTTGGATGGTATGTTTTGTGTTCATTTAGCATTAAACAGTGGTCAGTCACATTAGAAAACATGGAAATGTATGGAAAGTAGGATATAAATGCCCACAGCTCAATAGTTTTGCCCCTCCTCCGCAGTCATGAACTGAATTATGCTCTCCAGAAAATATGCTTGGCTGTTTGGCTGGGCCACAATTCCCAGTACTGTGAAATGTTCCTTTACGTTGTAAACCCTGCACCTACAGTGTTAACGAGGGAGGATGGGCAGCAGCTGTATCAGTGGGGCAAGACTCAATGTGTAAGATTGGTTTGTGTGCTTGAAGCCGTCTCTTGAGATGCAAAGAAGCTAGCAGAAAGATGTGGGGATCTCATACAACCAAGAAGGAGTTCTAGTCCTTTGGGAAGGACTGGACTCCCTGTACCTCAGAAGCTTAACATCTAGGGAGAGACTGACAACAAAGACCTTCCTCCAGAGCCAGCAGAAAAGCCTTCCGCTGGAGCTGACACCCTGAATTTGGACTTTTAACCTACCGGACTATGACAAAATAAAATTTCTCTTGTTAAAGCCATTCATTTGTGGTATTTCTGTTAAAGCAGCACTAGATGACTAAGACATCCACCTACTCCTAAAAGAGAAAATACTCAAGGGACTCAGAAGGTAGATAAGCTAAGTTTGATTCCTTGGCTTCTTTTCCTCCATGCTCTTTGTCTGTCTCCATTAGGTCCTTGCTTCTATATTTTAACATTAGGACCACCCAGTAATCTATTTTGAGGGAAAGGTGACCTGGACCTTGAGGGTTCGACAGAGATGGCCCAAACAAGAACCCAGATTTATGAAGATGATTCTAAAAGTTGTGAGAATGTTCCAATCTCATGACCTGCTTTCGATGCAGAGCCCCAGATCCAGAATCTTCCCCAGAGATTCTTACGAAACTAGAAAATGACACTTTTTTCTTGTCCCACTCACATGTTTCCCCTTTTAGTATTTATTTTATTCTACTTTGAGGCATAGGCATCACATCTTACGGAGGCTTGGCATATGGTTATGGGGAAGGTCTGCCCAGTGTCCTAGATTCATATGTTCCCAGTAGATAGGTGTCTGCAGGGTTAGAAGGTATCTTACCCCTTAGAGCCCTGGTCTCATTTCTTAGAGCCCTGGTCCAGGGCAACTCTGTTAAATAGATATATGAGTTATATTTATAATTTAAAATTTTATAGTAGCCCCAGTGTAAAAAAAGAAACAAGTGAACTGAATATTAACAACATTTCATTTAACCCAACATACCCTGAATATACATATACATTGAACACGTAACCAATGTAAAGTTTTTATGAAGTATTTTATTATTTCTTTCTTAGTAAGTTTTTCTAATCTGTTGTATAACTTGTGCTTACAGCACACCTCATTTTGGACTCGCTACATTTCAAGTGACTTATAGCCATATGAGAAACCCTAGTGGCATGGTGGCTAAGCACCATGTCTGCTAACCAAAAGTTCAGCAGTTCAAGTCCACCAGGCGCTCCTTGGAAACTATGGCAGTTCTGCTCTGAGCCATAGGATCACTATGAGTCAGAATCAACTCAAAGGCAGTGGATTTGGTCATTGAGGTCATGTAGACTTTGGTTCTTATGAGATGTAGAACTTTGAAAGCTACTTAACATCTTTGAGTTTCAGTTTCCAAAATGAGCAAATCATCTATCCTCAAATCTTTAAACTCAACATATTTATAACTCTTAATAAATTCCCTTTGTTTCCTGAATGTGCTGTATCTTCTCCATTAGTGTCTCAGTTGGTGGCTTTACTATCTCATTCACCTCTGAAGCTAAATGAATTCAATTTGTTTTTTTTTTTTTTTTTCTCCAGCACATCTAGCCAGCCATTAAACCTTTTCAAACATTTTCCCAAATGAGTCCACTCCTCTAGTTCAGATGCACTGGTGAAGGTGAAGATCAGATCTATCCCCTGAGGGGATCCCAGTTTAACCCCTCACCAACTCATCTCCTATAATGCTAGCTATGACTTCCTGACTAAACCACACCAAAGTTCACAAACCCCATCAGTTAGACATCACAAGGCTGTGGCATGTCACAGAATACTTTAAAAAACAATTGTTAAAAATAAATCACAAACACTTAGCAAGTGGTAGATTGCACATAAAATTCTAAAATTCTGGTTTCCTTGACTGATAAAACCTGAAAACCGTTACCTCTCTAGACCTTGAGATTGTTCACTTCACTGTGTTTTGGTAGCTTACAAATGCTCCTTTTCTAACGAATCATGAGTTCTTGGCCGTTAAAGAACATACTTTTCCACTTCTGTATACTGAGCACATAGTGTATTTACCAGTTGCCATCAAGTCAGTCTTGACTCATGGCAACCCAGTGTATTTCAGGGTAAAACTGTGCTCCATAGAGTTTTCAGTGGCTAATGACCTGGAATGTAGATAAATAGGCCTTTTTTTCTGAGGTGCCTCTGGGTGAACTAGATCCTTTAATCTTTTCAGTGAGCAGGCAAGAGCATGGACCATTCATACTATCAAGGGACTCCATCGTAGCATGGTACACAGCCCTTTCCAGAGAACAGCAGATAACACTCCGTTCTTACCCATCCAAGGTCAACAAATTCAGAGTCACAGGAATTGTGCAAAATCGCAGCTTTTGTGCCAATAAAAAATGACTTTGGAGGAAGTGTCTCAGTTGTGTGACCTCAGTGGGTTCTCTGATACCTGACTGCTGAACCAGGCAGATTTACCATCCTGGTTATAGGAAGTTTATAAGCTGTGGGCCTCTGCAACAGGGACAGATCCTTTCTGTATGGACAAGGACAGATTAGAAAACACCAAGCCCTGCCAGGCAGCTTCAGGATATAATATGGATGGTACGACAATAAGCATACTCAGCTGCTTCTCACAAATCCACAATCAGACAAGGCACATCCCCTCCATAATTTTCTTCCTGAGGCTTGGAGAGAAAATTGTCTCCCCTTCATGCATGAAAACTAGACTAACAGTATATAGCAGAGGTCTAATAAATAATTAATAATATTAATTTAAAGATGAAATAAAAAAGGATATATGTAAAGCTTGAAGTTACTAATCTGTTCTATAACTAGGTTATATAACTATACATATATATACACACACACACACATATATATAAAACTTTCCTTATAGTAACAAACAACATTTCATGGTTTATAACACAAGCTTTTCTTTTTTATTATGATTAAGTGAAAGCATACAATCCGAATCAATTTTGCATGCACACCTATCTGTAACTCCATCTGCTCTACTAAAAGACCAGAATTGGTGGCCCAACTGCCTGGACCTAGACTTGTTGCTGGCCCCGACCAGAAACCGGTACTGAGGTCACCTCTTCAGACAAGAAGGGACTGGACTCAAGGACACAGTGTGAGCATGTGGCGCGTGTACTTTATGGTTTTATACGTTTGTAGGAGGCTATCTGAAGAGGTGACTTCAGTACTGGTTTCTGGTCAGGGCCAGCAGCAAGTCTAGGTCCAGGCTGTTGGGCCATCAATTCTGGTCTTTTAGTAGAATTCTTGAACTGTACACCTCTTTTTCTCATGCTACATCAGACACTTTACATTGTGTCTCCCATCACGGCTGCTTTTGGTGGTGGCTGGACACCATCTGGTTCTTCTGGTCTCCTGCTGATTCAGTCTCCCATTCATATGGGTCCTTCGGTCTCCTGGGCTGATTTTTCCTCATGTTGTTCTTGGTTGTCATCTGTTCCAGATGGGTTGGGACCATTTGGTGTTCCTCAGATGGCAACTTGCTAGCTTTTAAGACCCCAGACATCGCTCACCAATATGGGATGCAGAAGACATTCTAAGCTAAAGATTAGTTATGCCATGACCTTGATGTCCCCTGAAAAAGTGCCCTCCAGACCTCTGTCCCTGCTGCTGTATCCTTTAAAATGCTGGGGTGAGGTTAAAAAACCTTTCAGTTTATTGTGTAGTCCAGTTATGCTGATCTGCTTCATACTGTGGGCTGTCACTCCCTTCACCTAACCAAATTCCAACCAACTATCTAATCTATGAAAACCTTTCCCTTCCTCCTCATCCTTGTAGCCATCAAAGAGTCTACTCTTCTGCATGTAAGTCTGTTTCTAAGTCCTATTAGCAGACATCTCATACAATACTTGTCCTTTTGCAGCTGACTTATTTCACTGAGTGTAATGTCTTCTAGTTGAAGCCAGATTGTGAGACGCTTCCTAAAATCATCATTGTTCTTTATCATTGTGTAGTGTTCCATTATGTATATGTACCATCATTGTTTATCCAGTCATCTGTTGATGGGCACCTAGGTTGATTCCATCTTTTTGCTATGGTGGACAGTGCTGAAATAAACATTCATGTGAGTGTGTCTGTTCGTGTGACAGCCCTTATTTCTGTAGGATACATTCTAAGCCGTGAGACTGTTGGATCATGTGGTATTTCTATTGCTAGCTTTTTAAGGAATTACCAAATTGCTTTCAAAAGAGGTTGTACTGTTTTGCATAACCACCAGCAGTGTAGGAGAGTTCCAATCTCTCCACAGCCTCTCCAGCATTTGTTGTGTTCTGTTTTCTGGATTATTACCAACCTCATCGGGTTGAAATGGTATCTCATCATAGTTTTGATGTGGATTTCTCTAATAGCTAATGATTCTGAGCATTTCCTCATGTGTCTTCTGGCTGCCTGGATGTCCTCTATAGTGCAGCACCTGCTTCACTAGATGCTTTGTCTATCTCCTTTGCCCTTTGTTTAATTGGGTTATTTACATTTTTCTTGTTCATATTTTGCAGTATCTTGTAGATTATGGAAATCATACACTGATCTGATAACTAGCTGCCAAATATTTTTTCCCATTCTTTAGGGACTCTTAACTATCTTGATAAAGTCTTTTGATGAACATAAGTGCTTGATTCTTAGTAGTTACCATTTGTCTATTTTCTCCTCTGTTGTTCACGTACTGTTGGTCAGATTCTGTAGTCTGTCTAATCTGTGTATTAGAATTTTCATTGTTGCCCCTATTTTTTCTTGCACGATCTTTATCATTTTAGGTTTGATATTTAGGCCTTTGACTCATGCTGAGTTAGTTTTTTGTTTAAGGTGTGAGATATGGGTCTTGTTTTAGTTTTTTGCAGATGGGTATCGAATTTTGTCAAAACCATTTGTTGAACAGACTGTTTTTACCCCAGTTTACAACTTTGGGCCTTTGTCAAATATCAGCTGTTCACAGGAGCATGGTGATATTTCTGAATTCTGTATTCTGTTCTGTTGGTCTATACGTCTGCTTTCGTACCAGTACAGGTCTATTTGGACTACCATGGCAGTGTTGTTGTTTCTAAAGTTGAGTATTGTGAGGCCTCCCACTGTGTTCTTCTTCTTCAGTAGTGCTTTACTTATCCAGGGTTTCTTCCTTTTCCAAACAAAGCTGGTGATTTGCTACTCCATTTCATTAAAAAATGTACTAGAATTTGTATTAGGATTGCATTGCATATGTAGATTGCTTTGGGTAGAATAGACATTTTCACAATGTTAAGTATTCCTATCCATGAGCAAGGTAGTTTTCTCCACTTACGTAAATCTTTTTTGGTTTCTTGCAGTAGGGTCTTGTAATTCCTTCTGTATAGGTTTCTTCTCTAATTAGATTTACTCCTATGTATTTATCTTCTTGGGGAGTATAGCAAATGGTATTGATTTGGTGATTTCCTCTTTGATGATCTCTTTGTTGGTGTAAAGGAATCCTGGTGATTTACATTTATGTTTATCTTATATCCTGGCACTTTGCTGAACTCTTCTACTAGTTCCAGTAGTTTATTTATGTATTCTTTAGAGATCTCTGTGTATACACTTATATCATCTGCAAACAGGGGTATTTTTACTTCTTATTTACTGATCTGGATGCCCTTTATTTCTTTGTGTTGTCTGATTGCTCTGACCAGAATCTCACTCCAGATGTGTGCATTTGTAGAGACAAATTGTCCTCTGAGCACTGGTCTCTCTGTATCCCATAGGTTCTGGTAGGATGTGTTTTCATTCTCATTTGATTCTATGAATTTATTGCATCTTTGATTTCTCCTATGACTCATGAATTTTCAAGCAAGGTATCCTTCACTTTTCATGGGTTCAATTTCTACCCATGTTTCTTCTCCTATTGATTTCAACTTTCATGGCTTTATGGTCTGAGAAGATGCTTTGCAATAATTCAGTGGTTTGGATTTTGCTTAGACTTGCTTTATGGCTTAATACATAGTCTGTTCTGGAAAATATTCTGTGTGCATTGGAGAAGAAGGTGCACTTATCTATTGTTGGGTAAAAAGTTCTGCATATGTCAATGAGTTTGAGTGGTTGATTGTTGCAGTAAGATCATCTGTATCTTTACTGAGCTTTTCCTGGATGATCTGTCCATTACTGAAAGTGGAGTGTTGAACTTTACTATTATTGTGGAATAATCTATGTCATTTAAAAATGTCAGTGTTTGTTTGATGTATTCAGATGCTCTGATATTGGGTACATAAATATTTAATATTGTATATCCTCCTCATGTATTAAACATTTAATTAATAATTAGTGACTATCCTTGTCCACAGTGGTGGATTTACTTTAAAATCTATTTTGTCTGAGATTAGTATTGCCACTCTTGCTCTTTTTTGCATGTTGTTAGCTTGGTATATATTTTTCCATCCTTTGATTTTCAGTTTGTTCATATCTTTGACTCTAAGGTGTGTAAGCAGCATATAGATGGATCCTGGTTTTTGATTCAACCTGTTACACTCTGTCTCTTTATTGGAGCATTTAACCCATTTACATTCAGTGTAATTATTGATAGACACATATTTTGTGCTGTTGCTTTGGTGCCTTTATTTTTGTGTTGTTCTCATTATCTTTGTTCCACTTAGTGTATGTACGGGGTCATTTTTCTTTATGTGTTTTCTTTTCATACTTTTCAGTGTTGGTTTTGTGCCTGTTGAGACTGCTGTATTAAGTTTCTAGTTTCAATATGTAGTATTGCTAGTTTACGTTGTGGCTACCCCTTGTTCCCCCTTAGTGTTTTAAGTTTAAACCAATTTTTAACTTCTGTATATCTCCTTAACTTCCTCTCAATCTGAAAGGGCTATAAATACCGTAGTATATTCCTCTTTATAGTGTGATGATGTCATAGCTTACATGTTAAGATCTCTGGTTCCTAATTTTAATATTTTAGCTTTCATTGATCTTTGTGGCTTCCCTAACTGAGTAGGACTCTGGATGTTGTATCGCCCATTGCATCCTTGAGTATACATCTGATGTTATGGGTTTTCTAATCAAATAGCTCCTTTCAGTATTTCTTGTAATTCTAGTTTAGGTTTTGAGAAGTCTCTAAGCTTCCATTTATCTGAAAATGTCTTAATTTCATTGTCATATCTGAGAGACAGTTTTGCAGGATATATAATTCTTGATTGGAAAATTTTCACCTTCAAGGCTTTGTATGTGTCATCCCACTGCCTTCTTGCCAAAAAGGTTTCTGCTGAGAAGTCTGTGGAAAGCCTACAAGGCTTCCCCTTGTACGTTAGTCATGATTTAAACCAAGTTGTCTTTAGGAGCCTCTCCTTTTGTTTCATTTTATTAAACTCAATCGTAGTGTGTCTTGTCTTTCTTTTGGAATCTACCTTTTGTGGAGTTTGATAAACATCTTGAATAGCTATGCTCTGTTCTTTCACTATGTTAGGGAAGTTTTCTGTCAGCAACTCTTCAACAATTCTCTCTGCATTTTCTGCTACTCATCCCTGTTCAGAACTCCAATTACTCATAGTGTGTTCCTCTTGACAGAGTCCACATGCTTCTTAATGCTTCTTCATTTTTCTTGATTGTTTTATCTGATTTATCCTTGTAAATGCTGGTGTCAGTTGATTTATCTTCACTCTCATTAATCCTGCCTTCCATTTCCTCAGTTATGCTCTTTTGGCTTTGCATTCAGTTGTCTAACTCTGCAATTTTATTATTGATCTGCTAAATTTCACATTGTTGGTGTTCTGAATTCATATAGCTTGCTTAATTTTTCATTTTGTTCTGCTCCCCTTTGTTTAATGTCTAGAAGGGCTCCATATGCCATAGATTCTGCTGACTCAGCACAGGAGAGGTGGCTCAGACAGGATGCCATCTTAGTCTGCTAAGAGACAGAGTCAGCCTTGCCTGAGGGCACAGCTGTTACTGGCTGTGTTCTACCTCTGATAATTTCTGGAAGGCTTCTTCATCTGGGAAGTTTTTTTTTACTATTTTGAGAGTTTTCTGGAGCCATGGTGGTCTGCTTCTTTAAATGGTTAGATAGTGATTGCTGTCTTTGCACCATCAAAAGGCTGTTCAACTTCTCCAACCAACAGGAGCTGTGGCTTAGCTCTAAGAAGGGAGTGAGTAAGGGCACTGCTAGACTTGGCCACCAGCCATCACTGTGTTCTCTAGATGCCACTGACTTAAGTACAGCTTTTCTGATAAGAGAAATGCTGTCCAGTCCTGCAACGCTGCTCAGCTTGGTGGCTGACCCCAGCTGGGCCCTCAAGGGTGGCAGGCCCCACCTCCTGGCTGATAAAGATGGTGACCTACCTGTGCTGATTCTCTGGAGTCATGTCAGTGGACATTATGGTCAGTGGACACTATAGCTCAGAGAATGGAGGAGAGAGTGGTGTCACTACTCTCAGCCACCAGCCACCAGCCACCACTGCACTCTCTAGGTGACATTATCTTAAAACTGCTTCTCTGCTGAGAGAGACAGCAGCCAATAGCGGCCAGGCCCTCTGGGATGGCAGGACCTCAGGGGTGGTAGGCCCTGTCTCCTGGTTAACAAAGGTGGTGCCCTACTTATGGAGTCTCTCAAGGGTTCATCAGCAGATGCTATGGTGTGGCTCAGTGAAAGGAGGGGGAAATGGCATTGCCACACTTGGCCACCAGCACTCACTGCATTCTCTAGATACAATTTTCTTGAGCACTCCTTTCCTACTGACAGAGGTACTGTCCAGCAGCAGCTGGTACAAGCTGGGACCTCAGGGGTGGCAGGGCCCATGTCATAGCTGACAAAAATGGTGACCTGCTTGTACAATCTTTCCAGTACTGCATCCGCAGATGCTATGATGTGGCTCAAAGAAGGGAGGGGTACGGACACCGCTACTCTCAGCTGCCAGCCATCTCTGAATTCTCGAGGTATGATTGTCTTAAAAACAATTTTTCTGCTGAGGTTGGCACTGTCTACTTAGGCATTGGTGCTCACTGTGGCAGCCAGTAACAGTGGGGCCCTCAGGCATGGCTGACTCTGCCTCTCAACTGACAAAGATGGTGTCCTGCCTGGGTCACATCTCCTGTGCTGAGCCAGCAGAATCTATGGTGAAGCTCAGAGAAGAGAGGGGAGAAGAGCACTGTTACCCTTGTCCACCAGCTACTGCTGGATTCTCCAGATATCTCTATCTTAAGCACAGCCTCTCTGCTGCAAAAGATGCTGTCTACTTAAGCTCTGCAGCTCAGCACGGTAGCCAGTGCCTGCCAGGCTCCCAGGCACAGTCCACTCTCAGTCCCAGTCTCCCAGTTAACAAAGATGGAGTCCATACCTGTAAGCCTCTTAGCTGCTGCACCTCTTTGTGTGCTGTCTCACCTCTGACAAAGCTAGTTTTCCCCTTCCTGTCACCCAGTTCAATCTCACAACACTACGCCTGATCTTGGGGCTCCCAGAATGTCTACTGTACTCCATTCAATTGTTTTTCTAGACCTTAGTTCTCTGAGGGAATGAAGGAGATGTGTGATTAGTCTGACATCTTGACCCCCTCCCATAACTCAGCTTTTATTTCTTGCGCAGACTAACTGAGGACAACAGATCAGCTGAGACTTGTTGAGCTTAGCTGGCCTCATCTGAGTTTGATTCCATGGTACGGGCTAACCTCAGGTTTCCTTCAACTGTCCTCTCACTCTGAACCCTGGGTCAATGGAGCAGCCAAGCCAAACTATACAATTGCATTTATGTGACTGCTTGTATGCAACAAATGCCTGTGAATCTACATTCCTTTTGAGCAAAGCACATCAGAGAGCCAAGCCAAAAGGCAATGAACCAGAAACATAACGTTCCCTCCAGAGCATACTTGGGCAAGTCCCCTGACAATTAGCAGGTGTGTATAATTTTCTTATAGGAAGGGATCCAATACATGGGAGCAGTAATTGAATATACTACAGTAACCTCAAACAAATTCTTTCTCCTCTCGGGGCCATATTTTCTTTACCCAGAAGATAACAAATGATGATTTCCTTCCCCAAACTTCTACCATTAGCCTCCCTTGCAGAAAGCAACCCTCAGTCCATTAGAGATGGTCAGTTGAGCATTGCCATCTCTTCTCCTCTGCCTGTCTGTCATGCAGTTTCATTCTCTAGACTCTCATGTCTGAGTTCACATCATTTTTGCATTGTTACCACTGCACTATGGAGTAAAAGGTACTGTTCTCACTGTACAAGCTCCAGGTAGATCCTCTTGTGAAAATTCTTTTCCTAACTGTGAAGCCCCAGGATAAATCTGTTTTCACATATCTCTCCACCCTTGTGGTGCAACCTTTCACTGAGCATCTTCTGAACTGTATTTTATTCCTATTTAGCTCATGGAATCCTGAGTTTCCTGCTTTCCTTTTTGATAATTTATTGCATTTTCTCTAGAAACCTTCTGTCCTTTCTAAAAGCCATGGTGAATAACTATTCCTTCCTTCTCTAGCGTAACAGTCACATTATAATGTATCACACTTGCCTGGTTCTTGTCTCTAATATGCCCATCATAAGACCAGTTGTTTTCCATTCTTTGCCTAGGATTGGTTTATCAGGAAAATATATATATACATATATATAGAGAGAGAGACCCTCTTTGATACTTTCTTGTTTAATTGTCTACTTACTTATTCCATCGTTGTTAAGATAAACCACAGTCCTCTAGTCCATTTTCTTTAAGCTCCATCTTGATACTAAAGCCAAAGACAAGTACAAACAAAACTACAGACTAAGATCCTTTACTTTTGAATAGATATTCAAAAATCATTAAACAATCCTAAACTCACTGCCACTGAGTTGATTGAACTCATAGCTACCCTATAGGACAGAGTAGGACTGGCCCACAGAGTTTCCACGGAGCACCTGGTGGATTCAAACTGCAGCCTTTTCTTTAGCACATATAGTACTTAACCACTATGCCACCAAGGTTCCAACACAATGCTCGCCAAGTCAAATCTAGCAATATGTTAAAAAATATGTCTATCCTAGTCACCTGACTACAAGTGGGAGGTTTCATGAGCAAAGCTTTATTGAGACAGTCCAGTAAGCTGCAAATCCATTTATAAATTGTAAGTCCATTCAGTAAGAGAATTTATCACACTGCAGTAGGCTGAGTCCAAATCCAGTGAGAGAATCCCAGCACAGGAACCTCAGGACTCTACATTCCTGAGGACGTGCTCTGCTCTTGGTGCTTCTCTTTGGTGGTATGAGGTTCCCAACTTCCTCACCTCACTGAGACCTGCCTCACTAACACAACTGTTGCCCATTCTCCATCATCAATCTCACAGAAGCAGGATTTACAACACGTGGGAGGAAGTGCACCATATTGGGACTGATAGCCAAATCAAATCAACACATACATTTTTGGGGAGACGCAATTCAATCCATGGTATTTATCTTATGAATGCAACTTTTGGTTGATATTCCATCATATACAGTAGCAAAAAGCAGATAAATAGTTACCTATTGCAGGTAGTTTTGTGGTGACTGCGAAAGAGTATAGGGAAATCTTTTAAGATGATGAAACTGTTCTGTATTTTTTTAAAAAGATAAATATAAACAAAGCATTCAGGCTGTGGTGATTTCTGGGAATTCTACAAGAAATGATCTAGGGAAGGCAAGCAAGCATATACAGTGCTATTATATTCCAGTTCTTCAGCTGGATGGTGGGTAGATCTATGTCTTTTCATTTCATCACAGTATTTCATAATTTGTTATACATGTGTTATTTTGTGTACATCAAGTATTACACTCCAAAAATTAAAAAATAGCACACATCCTTTAAACCAATGAAGAAAACAGGGAAGCTAATTTAATCTGACAAAATTCTGAAAGCAAAGGAGTACGACATAACATAAGCCCAGGCAAAGAAATGTGGAACAACATGGTGTATGTGAAGGTATAGTCTTATACAGACCGTTTAAAAGACTCCACACTTCTCATTGAGGAAATTTCTCTGCTTTGGTACAGCAATTTTACATTAGACCAATTCACATCCCACCCACCCCCAAGCTTTCCCCAGGCAATAAGCACAGCTTGTCTTGGATTCCACGTATTCTCTGGCTCTTCTTAACCCTGGATACTTAAAGACTAAAAAACATTGAAAATTACATCAGCTTTCCCCCCTCTACCCCATCATCCATTGGGCCACTATGAGTTGGAATCAACTAAAAGGCAATAAGATTAGTTTTTGGTTTCATCCATAATTTAGGTGGCAGCTCATCAGTCAATCCCTGGCTTGATGATACATTTGCAGAGTATGACTACACTAGAGATGCCCGATAAGCAAAAGGATGTGCTGATGAGTCATGAAGAAAAGACTCTCTTATCAAAGAAGAAAAGAATGCATTTGAATTTCATTGTGCCCAGCCCCTGCCATGATTCTCACCAAAGTAAGAACTTGCATTTGGGAAACTTCCTTTGAAACACCTGAATTCTTGGAGAAGTCCTTGATGTGTTGAGTATATTACTCTCAATTTCCACCACAGTTCTGTCAGTTTGTTGTATTGTGATGGCTTGCATGTTGCTGTGATATTGGGAGCTCTGTCACAGGTATTTTAAATGCCAGCAGAGTCACCCATGGTAAACAGGTTTCAGCAGAAATTCAGACTAAGATCTGGGAGTAAGGACTTGGTGATCTACTTCTGAAAACCTTATGAATAGCAGTGGAAGATTCTCTGATACAGTGTTAGAAGATGATCTCTTCAGGTTGAAGACACTCCAACTGCAAGTGCAGAAGAGCTGGCTCCTCAAAGTAAACTCAACTTTACCAATACAGGTAGTGAGGACTGTTACAGATTGAATTGTAGTCCCACAAAATGTGTGCTGTAAATTTTAAAAAGATTAAGCCCATGACTGATGGATCTAACTATCACAGAAGAAAATACAATTAGCTTAGATTGAAGGGTACAGCAAAGGAAAGAAAGGAAGGAATATCACCTGCCTCTTGGAATTCTACAGGCAAGACAACGTTAAAGGAGCTACATCTGTTGTCCTTCAAAAAAAAAGACGAGATTTATCCCTGAAATGGCTTGAAGATCAGCAGAATTGTTGGAAGGAACAGAAAAGCAGGGCCTTCCTGGGACCATGATCTCCTGGATCTCAAAACAATGATACCACACCCCTCAAGGTTTCAAAGAGTTGGAATTTTGCCATCTCTGATCCAGAATGTGTGGCCTCTGCTAAGGTGCCAGGGGAGGATGGAACTGTCACCAAAAACTGAAGGAGTGAGACTGCCATGCCCAAAGGGCAGAAGAATGGGGCCTGCTGGGTCCAAGATGTGGGATCACCAGTCAGTTGGACAGGGACAATGTGTCTACCCAATGTTGACAGAGCACAGTTGTTGCCCTGTTGGGCCCAGAACACAAAGCTGCAGCCCAGAGTTGAGGACCTCCACCCAAAATTCAAAGGGCATGGCCAAAACTCAGAGTCTGCACAGTTGGGCCCTTGCTTAGATGGTCTTAGAGAACAGAGGATTATTTTCAAATCTTAGAGCTAAACTGTTCTGCTGAGCTTTGGACTTGCTTGATGCCTGTTGTCCCTTCTTTCCCTCCAATTTATCCTATTTGTAATGGAAATGCTAGTTTCTGCCTATTCTACTACTGTACTTCAAAATCAGATAACTTGTAGTCTAGATTTCACAGGTTCACATATGAAGAAGAATTTTACCCCAGAATGGAGTAAGCTAGAAATCTCACCCATATTTGATTTAGAGGATTCATAAGATGAGATTTTGAATTTAGAGCTGATTTAATACTTTTGGAATGATGTGATGGGACGAGCGTGTTTTGCAAGTAGCAAGGACATAAAATTGGGGGGGGGGCTAAAGGATGGAGTTGTATGGATTGAATTGCATTTTTCCCAAAAGTATATCTTGTAAATCCTTACAGGTATGCCTATAGTTATAATCTCACTTGGGAATGGGTTGTCTTTGTCATGTTAACAATGAAGGATTAGCCTAGTGTGTATCTTGAGCCAATCTCTTTTGAGATATAAAAGAGATTAAACAAGCAAGCCGGGAATCAGAGACAGCAGAAGAGAGTCACATAAAGATCACTCAGGAGCAGAAGTTCAACCCTCAAAAGAATAAGGACCTTCTTTCAGAACCAACAGGGAAAGAAAACCAAGAGGTGAGGTTAAGATGATGCAATAGTTGGAAGCTTCATGTAATCTCTCTAACAACAAAGGCCTCCCAAAAATCCAAATTAACTCATTATATATGACATTCTAGGAGTCCTGAACATAAAGGGAATGTTGAAAAATCACACTAAGAAACAGGGAAGGGAGAATCGGTCCAGAAATACCTAGGACAGGCCAAACTTGACCTGATGGAAATCAGTACCCTACAGGCACATTAGCTGCCACCAACACAGTGAGCAGAGCAGTGATCAGGGGAAGCTTCCTCAGTGGGAGAGACTGTGTGGCAAAGAGACAATTCATGCCTCCAGAATCAGTGTAAAGAAACATTAAATCATTTAAAAGCTAAGTGGATTGCATCTAAGCTGCTGCCTATGGATCTAAAACGTCCCATTGGGATAAATCTCTCTTCCTTTTACTTGCACTTATCCCTCCCTTCTCTGCACTGCACCAGGATCCAGAGCCTGATGCATTACTTGGGTCAGAAGTAGGACTCCTTATGCCACCTTGAGCCTTTCTCCTATATTTAGAGAGGGAAGAATTTACCAAATAGTGGGAGGAAAAATAATAATCTGCCAGCTAGCCTAAGCTGGAAAATCAGGGCAGAAACAGTTCCTTTGCCTAGGCTTATGCATGTGGGGACACACCTTCCTCAGAGACACTCAACAACCACTGTCAGCCCCCTGATTTTCTCAGTATGTACAGCTAGATACCTGTGCCTACACAAATCACCCCTGCCTACCTAGCACTGTAGGGTAGAACCGGCACCACACACTTGGTGACAGACTACCTGGGCACCTGAGCTTAATATTAGAAGGAAAGTAAATGGACTACTGGGCTCACATGCCTAGTAACAGCTTTAACCACCTGGTGAAAGGATGTTACAGTCTCAAAGACGTGAAAATCAAATTGGCTTACATGCCCACTCTATGTGGACACTGCAAAACAAATCAAAGGAAGCTATAACACAGTAAGCAAACATAAAACAGATGAATTCAACAATTAATTGATGGCTTGGAGACAACGGTCAATATCAGGTCACTTAAGAGGCTGATGCCTTTGACTTCATAAAGCTTTCAAAACAAGAATCAAGACTATTTTCTGGATGAAGAGAACTTCCTGGAATTATCAGAGGTAGAATACAAACGATTAATATTTGGTACTATTCAAAAGACCAGTAAGGCAATCAGACAAAATGCAGCATAGTGTAATGACAAATTGAATGGCTGTAAGAGATGGCAATCAGAAATTCAGGAGATTAATACTAAAGTTATAGAATCAATAGAAAGTCAAAGGAACAGGACCAAGGCAATGGAATCAGAATTAGGGATACTGAAGACAAAGCAGTTGACACCAACATGTTTGAGGAAAAATCAGACAAAAGAATGTAAATGAATGAAAAAATACTGAGAATTATGTAGGACTCTGTTGAGAGGAATAATCTATAATTGATTAGAATGTCAGAATGGCAGGTGGAGAGGACAATAGAAAATGCAGAGAGAACTGTTGAAGATTTATTGACAGAAACTTCCCTGATACCATGAAATATGAGAAGATATCTATCCAAGACACTCATTGAACTCCACACAAGGTAGATCCCAAAAGAAAGACACCAAGATATATTACAATCCAACTTACCAAGACTAACGATAAGGAGAGAATTTTAAAAGTGACTAGGGATAAATAATAATCTTCAAAGGAGAGTCAGTAAGACTAACCTCAGACTACAGAGCAGAAACCATGTAGGCAAGAAGGCAATGGCATGACATATACAAAACCTTGAAAGAAAAACTCTTCTGCTAGAGCCAGCACCCTGCACTCAGAGTTCTGGCCTCCTAAACTGTGAGAAGATAAACTTCTAGCCATATATTCTGCTTAGTTATCTAGCAGCAATAGATAACTAAGACAGAGACTTTCATTTACTCATGTGGTACAACTCAAAATGAAGAAACAGTTGCAACATCTAGTAATAATCAGAACATGGAATGTTTGAAGTATAAATTTAGGAAAATTAAATTGTTGAAAATGGAATGGAATGATTGAAGTTGCTAGACACTAGTGCGCTGAAATAGATGGTGTTGGCTGTATTTTTCACTGGAGAATGATATGGTCTACTATGCCAGGAAAGACAAATTGAAGAGAAATAGCATCACATTCATGGTCAAAAAGAACATTTCAAGATTGATCCTGACAATGCTGTCAGTGATAGGATAATATCTACATGCTTACAAGGAAGATAAGTTAATGTAACTATTATTCAAATTTAAACACCAGCCACTAATGCCAAATACGAAGAAATTAAAGACTTTTTACCAACTTTTGAAACTGATCAAACATGCAATCAAGATACATTGATAATTACTCATAACTGGAATGCAAAAGTTGGAAAAAAAGGAAAAAGATCAGTAATTGGAAAATATGGCCTGGATGATAGAAAACACACAGGACATTGCATGACTGAATTTTGCAAGACTAACCATTCACTGGAAATACAATTTCTCAACAACATATATGGTGACTATACACACTCACACCTAGCTGAGTAGAATACATAGTAATGAAATAAACTAAATTATATCTGTGTAAAGAGATGAGGGAGAACTATTATTGTAACTGCAATCATGGACCTGTGCCACTTGTCCACAAAGCAAGTACTGAAACAGGAGGTGAGGTGAGGTGAGGTGAGGTGATTAAATGAGAACATTTATTAAGGGCCGACACACAAGAGACAAGGAGAAATCAGCTCTTCCAAAGCTTGCCTGCATGCATAGGCTAAGCCTAAAGGTTATATAGGTTGATTAAGGGGGTAGGGGCTGATTAATATTTTTCCCGGTCCACTCAAGTAATTCTTTCCAAGTTTTAACAGTATTCTTTGTAGAGGGTCTGCATGGCTCCAGCAAGTCAGGGCTTAATAATTACCCAAGCTACATGGTGATTCAGTTCAATGTTCTTAGACGATAATTGAAAGGAGATAAACAGAACAATTAATCAGGCCATGGGACTTACGACCAGTACACGGTAAACTCTTACAGATGTGGAAGAATTGAGTTCTCAGGACTTAATGTTTACAACATGGTGTCTTAACTACCTTTTGTAGCAACAAGGAGTCGAGTTTGCCAAGGGTGTCCTTTTCAGTGTCTTTCATCAGAATAGGGCCAGTGACTGACTACAGAACAGACCACTAATTTCTCATATGGAAGTTCAAATTAAAGCCAAAAAAAAAAAAAAAAAAGCCCACAAAAGTCACATTATAAGCTTACGTACATCCTACTTCAATTTAAAGACCCTCTGAAAAATAGATTTAACGCACTTAATGCTGGTGATCACAACATATGAGTTGTGAGATGACAACAAGCCTGAAGAATGCAACAGGTCATTTAAAAGACAGAAAACAAAGAAAAGACCAAAATGGATGTCAGAAGAGACTCTTGGAGGGGGAGGTGGGGCCAAGATGGCCAACTAGACACATGTCTCCTCAATCCCCTCTGAGAACTAAGATCTGGAATGAAAACTGAACGGAGTAGCACGGACACCTGGGAGCCCTAGGAACTGCCATAGGGTTGCCAGATTCAACTCAGTGCCAGTGACAGGGTGACTCCTTTCTCAAAGACAAGGCAGTGCCACACTGAGTCCTGCTTCTGCTGACTCACCATTTGGGAGGACTGCAGGCACTGACGCCTACTTTGTTATCTGGGAAGCTGGGACTGGGCATGAGCCAGCAAATACACTGAACCTCAGTGCTTAAGTAAACACCATATAACGGAGCAGAAAGATTGTGCATGTGATAGCCACATAGTGAGAGCCCAGCTGCTGACTGAGGGCACCGGTGTCCCTCCACCCTCTCTTTTCCAAGCTGCTCCATAGATTCTGCTGTTTCACAGCAGGAAAGGCAGCTCGGGCAGGACACCATCTTGGTCAGTGGGGAGGCAGAGTCACCCACCTGGAGATCTTAGTGATGGCTAATATTTATGCCTAGAAGCAGGGTCTGTCTGGAAAGTGGTTCTCCAGCAGAAAATCTGTGTTTAGGACAGTGGTGTCTAGAGTTACAGATGGGGCCTGGCAGAGGATGGCAGCAAGGCCATAACCACTCCCTACTTTGAATGATGTCATAGCATCTGGGGAAGGCCTATGAGATACTTTCCTTGTCAGCCAAAAGACAGAGCCTGTCACACTCGAGGGCCTGACTGATTTCTGCAGCTGTTGTGCAGCTCTTCACTTAGCACTAAAGTAGCTTTTTAAAATAAGACCACTCAGAAAACTGACTGCTAAGAGATCTAGTAGCATCTCCTCCAGCCTTCACTGATCCACACGATAATATCAGCTAACAGCCACCCAGTGACTCCATAAGTAGGACACTATCTTTACCAGCTAGGAGGCAGAGGCTGCCACCCCAGAGAGTCCACTGGGGGCCAGTCAATAGAGTACACAGAGAAAGCTGGTGACCAATTCCTCTCTTAGTTATACACCTCAGCTCCTGTTGAGGTAACACCAGAGAAATCAAACAGCTTCTAGATATCATGAAGACAACAATCGATAGGTAACCATTTAAAGAAGCAGTTTACCATGGTTTCAGAACACTCCCAAAATAAAGAATAAAAATATTTCCCAGAAGAATGCTTTCTGAAACTGTCAGGGGTCAAGTACAAAAGAATTATGTTTAATCTCCCTGTTAGAGATTAAACAAAATGCAGCAGACCAAAATAAAAAAAAAAAAATAAGTTATTTGAACTGATGGAACATCAACAATCTGATATCCAGCAGATCAGTAACAAAATTACAGAATTAGACAATTCAATCCACAGCCAAAAGAGCAGAATTGAGGAGATGGAAGCCAGAGTCAGTGAACTTGAGGATAGAGAAACTGACACCAGTATTTATGAAGAGAAATCAGAGAAAAGAAAAATGAAAAAAGATTAAGAAACATGTGGGACTCTATTAAGAGGAATAATTATGAGTTCCTGAACAGGAAGGGATATACGAAAATACAGAAAGTATTATTGTAGAGTTGCTAACAGAAAACTTCCCTGAAATCATGAAAGAAGAGAACATAGGGATCCAAGATGTGTATCAAACACCACAAAAACTAGACCCAAAAGGAAAGACACCAAGACATATTATAATCAAGCTGAATAAAATGAAACATAGACAGAGGCTCTTAAAGTCAATGAGGCTTAAAGCACAGCTAGCATTCAGAGGAAAGCCCTGGAGGCCTTTGTCTGCCTTCTTGGCAGAAACGATATTGGCAAGAAGGCAGTGAGAGGACACGTTCGAAGTCCTGAAGGAGAAAAACTTCCAACCAAGAATTATATATCCTGCAAAATTGTCTCTCAAGTACGAAGATGAATTCAGGCATTTGCAGATGAATAGAAGTTTAGAGACTTTGTAAAAACTAAACCAAAACTACAAGAAATACTGAAAGAAGCTCTTTGCTTAGAAAAACAAAAACATTAAGTGTATACTTAAGGAGGCAAAGCAGGACACAGCATCCAGAATCCTACTCAGTTAGGGAAGTCACACAGCTCAATCAAATCTACAATATTAAAAGAAAGGAACAGGTGACCATAACATGAAGACTATGACAATATCACACTTAAAAAAGGGATATATTACAGTAGCTATAACCCTTTCAGATGGGGAAGAAATTTAAAAGATATGCAGAAGTCAAAGTCTGGTTTAAATTTACAATAGCAAGGGGGATTATAGGGATAGCTGCAAATTAAAATAGCAAGGTGACATATCAAAACAAGAAACATAATACAGAAATCTCAACAAACAAAACCAACACTGAAAAAGATGAAAAGTCAACCCATAAAGAAGAATAACCCAGAACAGAACATTAAGAGCAACATAGAAAACATCAACAACGCAAAAAATAAATGCATCAAAATGACAGTGCTATCACTTACTTATCAACAATTACACTGAATGTAACTGGACTGAACAGTCCAATAAAGAGACAGCGAGTGACACCTTGTATCAAAAGACACTATCCATCTGTATGCTGCTTACAAGAAACACATCTTAGAATCAAAGACATGAACAAATGGAAAATTAGAGGATGGAAAAATATATACCAAGTCAACAACATACACAAGAAGAGCAGCAGGAGTGGCAATGTTAATCCCAGATAAAGTAGACTTTAATGTAAAATTCACCATTGTGGACAAGGATGCTCACAATGTATTGTTGAAAGTTTCAATACATAAGCAGGACATAACAATATTACATATTTATGCACTCAATACCAAAGCATCTAAATACATCAAACACTGATCCAATTGAAAAATGAGATAGATCACTCCACAGTAATAGTTAGAGACTTCAACACTCCACTTTCAGTAACAGACAGATCATCCAGAAAAAAAGCTCAGTAAATATACAGAAGACCTTATTGCCACAATCAACCAAATAGACGTCATCAACACATACAGAACTTTTTACCCATCAGCAGATAAGTACAGCTTCTTCTCCAATACACTTGGAACATTTTCCAGAATAGACCATGTGATATTACATAAAGCAAGTCTCAGCAAAATCCGAACCATTAAATTATTGCAAAGCATCTCCTTGGACCATAAAGACATAAATGTTGAAATCAATAGCAGAAAAGACATAGGCAAAAACTGGAATTCATGGAAACTGAACAACATTTTGCTCAAAAAGCCATGGGTTACGGAAGAAATCAAGGATGAAATAAATAAATTTGTAGAATCAAATGAGAATGAAAACATATCCTACCAGAACCTGTGGGCCATAGCAAAAGCAGTGCTCAGAGGTCAATTTATCTCTATAAATGCACACATCCGAAATGAAGAAAGGACACAAACTGAAGAATTAACCTTACAGCTTGCACAAGTAGTATAAAGAGAGCAACAAAGGAACCCCTTAGGCACCAAAAGAAAACAGTTCACAAAGAGTACAGCAGAACTAAATGAATTAGCGAATAGAACAAAAATTGAAAAAATTAACAAAACCAAAAGCTGTTTCTTTGAAAAGATCAACAAAATTGATAAGCCACTGGCTAAACCCACAAAAGAAAAACAGAAGAAGAAATAACCCAAATAAGAAATGAGATGGAACATGTCACAACAGATCTAACTGAAATGAAAATTATCATAACAATACTACAAAAGACTGTATTCTAACAGATTTGAAAACCTAGAGGAAATGTAGAAATTTCTAGATTCTAATCACCTACCAAGATTATCACAAGGAGAAGTAGAACTACTTAATAAAGCTATCACAAAGGAAGAAATTCAAGAAGTCATCAAAAAACTACCAACCAAAAAAGTCCTGACCAAGATGGCTTCCCCAGAGAATTCTACCTAACTTTTAGAGAGGAGTTAACTTCAATACTACTGAGGCTATTTCACAGCATAGAAAGGGATGGAATACTTCCAAGTTCATTCCATGAAGTCTGCTCAACACTTATACCAAAACTGGGCAAAGACCCCACAAAAAAAGAAAATTACAGACCAATATCACTCATGAACCTAGAAGCTAACTCTTCAACAAAATCCTAGCAGAAAGAATTCAACAACTTATCAAAAAATAATTTATCACAACCAAGTTGGATTCATAGCAGGAATGCAAGCCTGGTTCAGCATCACAAAAACAATCAATGTCATTAACTACATAAATAATACAAAGGATAAGAATGACCTGATGAGGGTGGAATCAAGATGGCAGACTAAGCCCACGTCTCCTTATATCCCTCTGGAAACCAAGACCTGAATTGACAATCAAACAGAGCCTTCTGATCACCTAATCAGCCTAAGGACACGGCACAGAGCTGTTAATTGGGACTACATACCACTCAGCGAAAAACCTCCTCTCTTTTGCTGACTCCCGCTCCTGGCTAGCCCCGGCTCTCACGGACAGAAGGTAAATGCACCATTTTGACTTTTTTTTTTCCTCTGTCTCAGCCAGCGGGCAGAGCTGGGTCTTGCCTGGTGGCTGGACTCAGACACGCTGCTGGGGGTAGAGGCAGGCGAAATTCCCATATTCTGAGAGCCAGGCTAGGGACTCTGTTAATCTAGCCACTTTGAGCCTTTCGTTTGGTAGCTGCCCCAGCGGGGTTTGTGCGGAGCTTCTCGGTCAGTGTGCGGGATGCCATGTTGGTACCAAGATTTTAGCGGGACCTCGTTCTTAGCCTGGGAGACAGCGCCTGCAAACAGGACAGCGCTTCTCCAACAGAAAAGTAGTGATTTTGCAGTGCTGCCTATGTTGGGGGCCCTGCAACAGAAGCAGAGGAATTGCTGCCTCTGGGCACCTTTAGCCCCTCTTTCTGCTGCCTGTGTGGAGGATGCCATCTTGGATACGGTGGCCACAGCTGGACCTAATTCTGAGCTTGGAAGCCAGAGCCTGCCCACAGGAGAGCGCTTTTCTATCACAAAACCAGTACTCAACGCAGTGTTGGCTAAGGCTAGGCCCTGTCAGCAGAGGCCAACAGGGCAGTAGTATTGCTGTACTCTGAACTAGTTTGTTATCATCTGGCATTGGATATAGTGACGCTTACTTTGTCAGATGAGAAGAGGGACCTCTACACCTGAAAACTTAACTGACTTGTGAACTGGTCAGACACCTTTTGCTTTATATTTGAAGACAGCCTAGAGAATCATTTGCAATCCATCCTCACAGTACCTCTTCCAACCTTTATATACTCACATGGGACTGAAAAAGCAACAGACAATTGTGGCATACAAGCAATCACTCATGGCTTCAGAAAGCTCGCAAACAAAGCAACCAAGGAGTTTTCCAGATGAAGAAACTTTTATGAAAGCATCAGAAAGTGACTACAAATTGGTTATATACAGAGCCCTTCTAGACCTTATACAAAATGCAGCAGAACAAAATGAAAAATTAAGCAAGTTGTTCGACCTGATGGAACACCAGTACTCTGAAATCCAACAGATCAAGAAGAAAATCAAAGACATAGAAACTTCCATGCAAAGCCAAGAAAACAGAATGGAACAAATGGAAAAAAGAATTTCTGACTTGGAAGACAGAGCTACTGATGCCAGCGCCTATGAGCAGAAATCAGAAAAAAGAAAAAAGAAAAATGAAGAAACATTAAGAAGCATGTGGGATTCTATTAAGAGGAACAACCTTTGATTAATTGGAGTCCCTGAACAGGGTGAGACATCTGAGAACACAGAGAGTATTGTTGCTGAGCTGCTGAAAGAAAACTTCCCAGAAATCATGAAGGAAGAGAATATAGACATCTCAGATGCATATCATACACCACCCAATATAGATCTCAAAAGAAAGACTCCAAGACATATTATAATCAAGCTTAACAAAATGAAACATAAGCAGCAACTTTTAAAGGCAACAAGACTCAAGGCAAAGCTAACATTCAGAGGGAAACCCTGTAGGCTCTCATCAGATTTCTCAGCAGAAACCATGCTGGCACGGAGACAGTGGCACGACACATTCAAAGTCTTGAAGGAGAAGAACTTCCAACCAAGAATTATATATCCTGCAAAACTATCTTTCAAATACGAAAATGAAATTAAGACAGTCCCAGATAAACAGAAACTTAGAGACTTTGTAAAAACCAAACCCAAACTACAAGAAATAGTGAAAGAAGTTCTTGGCTTTGGCTTAGAAGAATGAAACCACTAACTTTATATTTTAGAACGACACACTACTCAATACTCTACTCATTTAGGGAAGGCTCCAAAGTAAATCACAGCTTTGATAAGGAAAGAAGCAATCCAGTGATCATCATGAAAACTATGGTGTCATCATAATAAAAAGAGGGATGTACTACAGTTGTTATAGTCCTTCCAGATGGAGAGGAAGATGACAAGACTGGTAGTAATTAAAATTGGGTTTATAAATAGTTTATTAAGGGGGAGCATAGGGGCAGCTGTAAAGCAGAACAAAGATGTATCATACCATTTCAAGAAATCTAACACACGAGTCTCAACAACTATAAAACCAGCTCTGAAAAAGGTGAAAAATCAACTCACAAAAAACAGTGTCCCAGAACAGACTAATAAGAACAACAGAGAAAACATCTACATAAAAATAAACATATCACAATGACAGCAGTGAACACACACCTATCAATAATTACATTGAATGTGAATGGACTCAATGCTCCAGTAAAGAGACACTGAGTGTCATCTTGGATCAAAAGATACGACCCATCCATATGTTGTCTACAAGAAACTCACTTGAGACCTAAAGACAGGAACAAACTGAAAATTAAAGGATGGAAGAATATATATCAGGCTAACAATGAACAAAGAAGAGCAGAGGTGGCAATTCTAATCTCAGACAAAATCAAATTTAATGTCAAATCCACCATCGTGGACAAAGATGGACACGATTTATTGCTGAAAGTTTCAGTACACAAGAAAGACTTAACTATATTAAATATTTATGCACCTAATGTCAGAGCACCTAAATATGTCGAAGAAACACTGACTCTGCTCAAAAGAGAGTTAGATGACTCCACAATAATGGTGGGAGACTTTAATACTCCACTCTCATTACTAGACAGATGATCTAGAAAAAAGCTCAATAAAGATAGAGAAGACCTCATTGCCACAATTAACCAACTAAACCTCATTGATATATACAGAACTTTCCACCCATCAGCAGACAACTACACCTTCTCCAGTGCACATGGAACATTCTCCGGAATTGGCCATGTGATAGGCCATAATGCAATGCTCAACAAAATCCATACCATTGAATTACTGCAAAGCATCTTCTCAGATCATAAACCCATAAAAGTTGAAATCAGTAGCAGAAAAAACATAGATAGAAAGTGGAACTCTTGGAAACTGAACAACATCTTGCTCAAAAAACATGGGTTATAGAGGAAATCAAGGATGAATTAAAGAAATTCATGGATTCCAATCAGAACAAAAACACTTCCTACGAGAACCTATGGGATACAGCCAAAGCAGTGCTCAGAGGTCTGTTTCTCTCCATAAACGCACACATCTGGAAGGAAGAAAGAAACCAACTCAAGGAACTAACTCTACAGCTTGAACAAGTAGAAAGAGAACAACAGAGGAACCCCTCGGGCACAGGAAGAAATGAGATCATAAAGATTAGAGCAGAGCTCAATGAATTAGAGAATAGAAAAACAATTGAAAAAATTGAAAAGACCAAAAGCTGGTTTTTTGAAAAGATCAACAAAGTTGATAAACCACTGGTTAAACTTACTAAAGAAAAGCAGGAAAGGAAACAAATAACCCAAATTAGAAATGAGAGGGCAGTTGTCACCACAGATGCAACAGAAATAAAAAAATATCATAACAGAATACTATGAAAGACTGTACTCTAACAAATTTGAAAACCTAGGGGAAATGGACCAATTCCTTGACTCATACCACCTACCCAAATTATCACAACGTGAAGCAGAACGACTTAATAAACCCATCACAAAGGAAGAGATTGAAAAGGTCATCAAAACACTGCCAACCCAAAAAAGTCCAGGCCCAGATGGCTTCATGGCAGAATTCTACCAAGCATTTAGAGAAGAGTTATCCCCAATACTACTGAGATTATTTCACAGTATAGAAAGGGATGGAGTACTCCCAAACTCATTCTATGAAGCCAGCATAAGCCTGATACCTAAGCCAAGGAAAGATCCAACAAAGACAGAGAACTACAGACTGATATCACTCATGAATCTAGATGCAAAAATCTTCAACAAAATTCTTGCCAACAGAATACAACAACATATTAAGAAAATAATCCGTCAGGACCAAGTGGGATTCATACCAGGGATGCAAGGCTGGTTCAACATCAGGAAAACAATTAATGTGATTAACCACATAAATAACACAAGAGACAAAGATCACCTGATTTTGTCCATTGATGCCGAAAAGGCATTTGATAAAGTCCAACACCCATTCATGCTAAAAACTCTTAGCAAAATGGGCATAGACGGCAAATTCCTCAACATAATAAGGGCCATTTATACAAAGCCAATTGACCACATCATCCTCAATGGAGAGAGACTGAAAGACTTTCCCTTGAGAATAGGATCTAGACAAGGAAGCCCACTGTCACCTCTCCTATTCAACATTGTGCTAGAGGGTCTAGCCAGAGCAATTAGACAAGACCAAGAAATAAAGGGCATCTGCATCAGCAAAGAGGAAGTTAAAATCTCCCTATTTGCAGATGATATGATTGTATATGCAGAGACCTTCAAGGAATCTATAAGTAATTACTCAAATTGATAGAAGAGTTCAGCGAAGTCTCAGGATACAAGATAAACATAAGTAAATCAGTAGGATTTCTTTATACCAACAATGAGACTGTTAAGGAGGAAATTATCAAATCAATACCATTTATGATAGCCCCTAAGAAGATAAAGTACCTAGGAATTAATGTAACCAGAGAAACAACAGACCTTTACAGAGAGAACTACAAGCCCTTACTACAAGAAACTAAGAGAGACTTAGATAAATGGACAAACCTACCCTGCTCATGGATAGGAAGATTTAACATTGTGAGAATGTCTATTTTACCCAAAGCAATCTATTTATATAATGCAATCCCAATACAAGTTCCAGCATCATTTTTTAATGAGATGGAGAAACAAATCACCAATTTTGTTTGGAAAGGGAAGAAGCCCCGGATAAGTAAGGTACTACTAAAGAAGAAAAACACACTGGGAGGCCTCTCATTACCCGACCTTAGAACATACTACACTGCCACGGTGGTCAAAACAGCCTGGTACTGGTACAAGAACAGACAGACTGATCAATGGAACAGAATTGAGACCCCAGATATGACACCATCTGCCTATGAACAGTTGATATTCGACAAAGGCCCTAAGACATTAAACTGGGGTAAAAACAGCATCTTCAACAAATGGTGCTGGCAAAATTGGGTATCCATCTGCAATAAACTGAGTCAAGATCCATATCTTACACCTTATACAAAAACCAACTCCAACTGGATAAAAGACCTAAATATCAAACCTAAAACAATAAAGCTCATCCAAGAAAAGGTAGGAACAACAATGGAAGTTTTAATACACAGTGAGGACACACTCCAAAATCTGTCAAAGAAACCTCAATCAACAGAAGAGGAAATAGATAAATGGGAACTATTAAGAATCAAACACTTTTGCTCATCCAAAGACTTTATTAATAGAATTAAAAGAACACCCACAGAATGGGAAAGAATATTTGGCCACTCTATGTCAGACTGATGCCTGATCTCCATAATCTATAAGGTACTACAAAATATCAATAAGAAGAACATAAATCATCCAGTTAAGCGATGGGCAAAGAAGCTGGACAGTCATTTCTCTAAAGAGGAGATCTAGGCAGCCAAAAAACACATGCGGACATGTTCACGATCTTTAGTTATTAAAGAAATTCCAATCAAGACAACAATGAGATACCATCTCACCCCAACAAGATTGGCCATGATCCAGAAAACACAAAACAACATATGCTGGAAAGGCTGTGGAGAAAGTGGAACTCTCCTACACTGTTGGTGGGGTTGCAAAATGGTCCAGCCTCTTTGGAAGGCAATCTGGTGCTTCCTTAAAAAAATGGATATCGATATACCATTTGACCCAGTAATTCCACTACTTGGAATATATTCTACAGAATCAAGGCCTTTCACACCAACGGACACATGCACCAGAATGTTTATCGCAGCACAGTCCACGATAGCAAAGAGATGGAATCAACCCAGATGCCCAACAATAGAAGAATGGGTAGGTAAACTATGGTACATATACTCAATGGAGCACTACGCAATGATAAAGAATAACGATGATTCCAGGAAACATCTCCTAACCTCGTTTCAACTGGAAGACATTATGTTGAGTGAAAGTAGTCAGCGACAAAAGGACAAGTACTGTATGAGGCCTCTACGATAAGATCTCAAAAATAGACTTGTGTATAGAAGAAAAGACTCTTTGACAGCTGCAAGGGAGGGGAGGGAGGGGGCTGGGGGGAGAGTTTAGTTTAGATAGTTACTAGAAATCTAGTTGGGAGAAAGCAGTGATAGTATACATTAGAAACAAGAACAACATTAAGTGGACTTCAACATAACTTGAGTACTCTTTCCATCTTAACTCAATACTGCAAGGATAGAGTAGCTGGGGTGGGGGGCGGGGGACCATGCTCTTAGGCGAATTCCAGGCCAATTGGCACAAGTAGCATTTTGCTAAGGGAGCTCTCTGCACCCGACATTGGTGAGTGGCGTCTGGGGTCTTAAAAGCTGCCAAGCTGCCATCCAAGGACACAGCAAATGGTCCCAACTCAGCAGGAACGGATGCTCACCGAGGACCAAAATAACATGTGGTAAAGACAACCGAGAAGACAGAGAGACCCACAAGAGTGGGTGCATACATCGACTTGGGACCGGAAGAACCAGATGGTGCCTGGCCACCACCAGCGATAGCCGTGATGGAGCTCACAGAGAGGAGTCTCACTGGCAACACAAAAATAAAAAGAGGTGCATCATGAGATCTCCACTAAAAGACCTCAATTGATGGTCCAGTGGTTTTGGGGTTCCCCTGAGAGCATGGCCCCTGGCCCTCATGCTACCCTTTCCCATAAATTATAACAAAGGTCCACTCTTTGGACAGGAATGGATTGGACTTGACAATGCAGAGTGACCATATATTGGAAGCACTTTATGGTTCTGTACATCTATAGGCTATCATCTTGCTGACCTCTGGCTGGAGGAAGGGGAGTGGATGGAGAGGAGGGGAAAGGAGGCTGTTGGGAGGATCAGACATGTATGGAGCAGAGAGGAATAGTGTGCAGTCACCAGACAGGGAGAGCAGTGGAAGCTGCATACAGGTGGGCATGTAAATTTATATGTGAATGTACATTTTCACTCAGTTATTTTTAAATAAAAACAAAAGTTAAAAAAAAAATCACCTGACTTTGTCAGTTGATACAGAAAAGGCATTTGACAAAGTCCAACTAGATTCATGCTAAAAACACTCAGCAAAACAGGAACAGACTGCAAATTCCATGATGCAATAAATGACATCTACGCAAAGACAACTGCCTAATCATCTTCCATGGAGAGAAACTGAGAGAATTTCCCTTGAGAACAGAAACTAGACAGGGATGCCCTCTCTCACTGCTTCTATTCAACATTGTACTAGAGGTTCTAGCCAGAACAATTAGACAGACAGCCAACAAGACAAACAAAGGGTATCTGCATTGGCAAAGAAGAAGTAAAAATCTCCCTACTTGTAGATAATTTGATCATATATGCAGAGAATCCTAAAGAATCCATGATTAAACTATTGGAACTAATAGAAGAGTTCAGCAAAATATCAGGATATAAGATAAACATAAGTAAATCAGTAGGATTCCTTTTTACCAACAAAGTGATCATCAAACAAAAAAAATAACCAAATCAATACCATTTACTACAGCCCCCCAAAAAGATAAAATATGTAGCAATAAATCTAACTAGAGAAATAAAAGACCTATACAGAGAGAACTAGAAGACTTTGCTGTAAGAAACCAAAAGACTTTACAGAACTGGAGAAACTTACCCTGCTGATGGATAGGAAGATTTAACACTGTGAAGATATCTATTATACCCAAAGCGATCTACATATACAATGCAATCCCATTACAAATTTCAGTGTCATTTTTTAATGAGATGGAGAAACAAATCACTAACTTTGGAAAGGAGAGAAACCCTGGATAAGTAAAGCACTACTGAAGAAGAGGAACACAGCGGGAGGCCTCACACTACCTGATCTTAGAACCTATTACACTTCCATAGTAGTCAAAACAGCCTGGTACTGGTACAAAAAAAGACATAGACTGATGGAACAGAGTTGAGACCCCAGAGATGTCACCGTCCTGTTATGAACAGTTCATATTTGACAAAGTCTCTAAGATTTTAAACTGGGGTAAAAACAGTGTCTTTAACAAATCGTGATAGGAAAACTGGATACCCACCTGTAAAAACCTGAAACAAGACCTATGTCTCACACTTTACACAAAAACTAACTCAAAATAGATCGAAGATTGAAATATCAAACCTACAATGATAAAAATCACGCAAGAAAAAATAAGGTCAACAATGGAAGTTCTAATACATGGCTTAGACTTCAAATTCTAACAAACAAAGCATGATCAACAGAAGAAAAAATAGATAAATGGGAACTACTAAGAATCAAACACCTTTGCTCATCCAAAGACTTTATCAAAAGAGTTAAAAGACCACCTACAGAGTGGGAAAAAATATCTGCCAACTACATGTGGGACTGACATCTGGTCTCCAAAATCTACAAGGTACTGCAAAATGTCAACAAGAGAAAGAGAAATAATCCCATTAAGTGATGGACAGAAGAGATACACACTTTATCAAAGAGGACATCCCGGTAGCCAAAAGACACATGAGGAAATGCTCACAATCATTAGCTATCAGAGAAATCTGCATCAAAATTACAATGAGATACCATCTTACATCATCAAATTTGGCCATAATCCAGAAAACACAAAACAACAAACACTGGAGAGGCTGTAGAGTAATTGGAACTCTCCTACAGTGCTGGTGGGATTACAAAATGGTACAACCTCTTTGGAAAGCAATCTGGTGCTTCCTTAAAAAACAGAAGTAGATATACCATTTGATCCAGTAATCCGACTGCTCAGAATATATCCTGCAGAATCAAGGGTAGTCATACAAACAGATACATGTACATGAATATTATTGCAGCACAGTCCGCAGTAGCAAAAAGACTGAATTAACCTAGATGCCCATCAACAGGTGAATGGATAAACAAACTGTGGTACATATATTCAAAGGAACACTATGCAATGATAAAGAACAATGATGATTTTAGGAAGCATCTCATAATGTGGTTTCAATTGGAATACATTATGTTGAGTGAAATCAGACAGCAGTGAAAAGATAAATATTGTATGAGACCACTACTATAAGGACTTAAAAAAAGACTTATACACAGAAGAAAAGACTCTTCGATGGCTACAAGAGTGGGAAGGGAGGGCAATGGTTGTTCACAGATTAGATAGTTGATAGAAATTTGGTTAAGGGAAAGCAGTGACAGCACACAATGGAAAGTAGATCAGCCTGACTTTGCCATAAACTGACAGCTCCCTTTAATTTCAACCCAATGTTGTAACAATAGAATAGCAGGAGCAGGGTCAAGGGCCACACTGTTGGACATCAAGGTGAATTGGCGTAACTAGCCTATCAGTAAGACAGTCTTCTACACCTTCTATTAGTGAGTGGCATCTGGAGTCTTAAAAGCTAGCAAGCTGTCATCTGAGGTGCACCAAATGGTCCCAACTCATCCAGAACAGATGATCACCAAAAACAACAAACATGCGAGTTATAAAGAGCCCAGGAAACAGAAAGACCCAAGTGAATAGGATACTCTATCAATATGTGACCAAAAGAACCAGATAGTGTCTGCCTACTGCCAAAGACAGCTGTGATGGGGTACACAATGTACAGTCCCTGTGGCAACACAAGAAAAAGAGGGGTGCAGCTCAAGAACTCTACTAAAAGACCACAACTGGTGGTCTGACAGAGGATCCCTTGGGAGCATGGTTCCTAGACCTGCTGCTTCAGCTGTCAAGAAAACACTACTGAGGTTGACTTTTCAGACAAAAATGGACTGGACTCGAGGACACAATGTGACCATATGACATGTGTACTTTATGGTTCTATGCATTTACAGGATGGTGTCCTACTGGTCTTTTTCTAAATGGAGAGAAGAGGGTGAAGAGGAGGGGACAGGAACTTGTTAAGCAGATATGGCAAGTATAGAATGAAAAAGAGGAGTGTCCTGTCTCCATGCAAGGAGAGTAGAAGAAGCTGCATATAAGCAGGCATGCACCAGTAAGCTTGAACATAACAATGACTGTGAGAATGGCAAATGAATGGGTAGTGTTTTGTTCTGTTGTACATAGGGTAGCTATGAGTCACAACTGAGTGGACAGGACCTCACAACAACACAATAAGCCACCCAAAAGAAAACCCAGAAGACAGAAAGACCCACATGAATGGGTGACTACATTAACATGTGCCCAGAAGAACAAGATGGCACCTGGCCACCACCAGTGACAGTTGCGATGGGGCTCACAAAGTTGAGTCCCAGTGGCAACACAAGAATAAAAAGAGGTGCACCCTGAGAACTCCACTAAAAGACTGTAATTGATGGTCCAAAGGCCTGGGGGTTCCCCTGGGAGCATGGCCTCCTAGACCCAATTCTGCCCCTGTTCATAAACCATACCTGAGGTCAACTCCTTCGACAGGAATGGATTGGACTCGGTGAAACAGAGAAACCATATCATGTGTGTACTTTCTGGTTCTGTTCTTCTATAATGTCGTCCTACTGGCCTCTTACTAGGGGGGATTGGAAAGGATGGAGAAGAGAGGACAAGAGATTGTTAAGAGGATATGACATGCATAAAACAGAAAGGAGGAGTGTGCTGTCACTGGGCAAGGAGAGCAATAGGAGCTGCACATAGGTGAGCATGCAAATTTAAACTGGATGGTACACTTTTACTGAATCACAATTTAAAAACAAACAAACAAACAATGTAATAGACCCCCAATTTTTGGAAATTTAACAAAACTACACAAAAGAGCATTTTTAATTATCTCAGTCTCCACAGGAGAGAAACAAGAGATTGGCCATTGGCCATTTCTCCATTTACCAGTAAGAAATGTGGAATCTTCTAAAGCCCAAGTGTAAGACTGTTTTCACATACATTGTGCAGTTCCACACCTGTCTTCCTCTTTTGTCTATTTTTGCGAATGGGTGCTGAAGAGTAACTTCCGATCCTGACTTCCTCAAACCTCCCACAAGCTGCTACCACTGAACTCTTAAGTGAATTCTTTTAAATGAAAGGACATCTCCAGTTATAGTTCCTGACCTGGTCCTCATGCTCCTGAGTCTCCTGTTGTTGATTTGTGGTGAGTAGGGCAACTCAAAGCAGAATACAGGATCCCATTACACCGGGGCCTCACTTCCTGAAGAGCTGTGGGGACTTTCTGGGAGTAAGCTTCTGCCTGGGAATGCTGTGAGATACTCAGGGCTCTACTTGCAACTACAGGCTCAACAAAGTCAGAAGGAAAGATACTAGAAAGTCACATTTTTGAAGAAAACTATCATTTCAGTTTTTGTCACATAGAAAGTGCTCACTGTCTCTGTCTTCTCTTCCACCACCACTTCTGTCCTTGTGCTTTTTTCAATACCTGTAAATATAATTCATGTGAAAACCCTGGCTGCTCAGTTCCTTGCCTTTCTTACTATCAGCATTATTTCCCTTTACTCTTCCTTGCACCAGACCTCTATTGTCAAACCCTAACTCACTGTCACCTACAACTGTGCCACTTCCAAAGTACTGGGTTTTGTACCCTCCTTGCCCAGCTACTCACTTGTTATAGCACTCCGTGTTTTCCGTGTGTTCAGCTCTCCACAACTACCTTCTCGTTGTCCGTTCTTCCTCTCCACATCCTCACTTCTCCACAATACTCCTTTGGGTATACCCTAATTTCTCTTCCTCTGTAGCACTTGCCCAATTAACTTCTCCATGTTATTCACACTAGTGCCTAAGCAGCTGGATGTGCTTTTAGACAAAAGGCATAGTCCTGCTGACTTGTCTCACTTTAAATGTAGGAGGCCAAATGTCAAGTGTTACAAGTTCGCTGTATTTTCGAAACCATGTTATCATGCTCTTGATGACCAGTATTCCATTCCTTCTCCTTTCTCCTCAAACTTTCCCTATTACTCTCAATTTCTGACCTTGTTTTAAGTGTTACTGGGAAAATAGAAGCTATTGGAAGAAATCTTCTTCATCTTTCTACTACCAGCCAAGGTACATCTGTACTCACATGCTCTGCTTCCCTCCTTCCATGAACACATCATCCCTCCTCCTGTCTAAGATGGGATTTACTGTTGTGCACTGAGTCTCGAGTTCTCTTTATTTCTTAAAAAACTTGGCTCCATCATCAAAATGTCTCTCTGTTCTAGATCGTCCTTGGGAATATACAACTATGTTATGGTATCTTTTTTCTGAAAAAATAGAAACGTGACCTAATGATCTCTTCCATCTACTGCGTCATTTCTCTGTCTCCCCTTACAAGTTTTCTGTGAGTTGTTGACTTTATTTCATTTCTTCCAATTCTTTCTTTTTAAAGTTAATTTTGCACTTACATTACAAGAAAATTCTCTTTTTTCGTGTCCCTCCTATGAACTTAGGCATGTGTTTAGAGACATGTAACTACCACGATCATCAAAATACAGAACTTTTCTGTCACTTCAAAAAATCCCTTCATGCCTGTGTTGATATTTTTCTGTATCCCTAACCCCTGGCAATTGCTAAACTGCTTTAGGTCCCTACAGTCTTTTTTTCCTCTCATCTTTTCTTAAACCTATCCCATCAATATTTCATCCCCAACACACCACTGAAAATGCTCTTGTTAATATTATCAACCACTTCCTTGTTGCACCGACCAGTGATCAATTTTCATTTCTCATTTTACTAAGCCCCTTAGGGCATTCGATGTAGTTGGGCACTCTCTCTTCTTTAAACACATTTTCATCTGGCTTCCGGCACACCATACTCTGCTGATTTTCTTTTTAACTCAGTATTTGCTGGTTCTCAGTTACCTTTGCTGAATTTGCCTTTCACTGACCTCAAAATGTTGGACCACTCTAAGATTGGTACCTAAACTTCTCTATCTAGACACACTTCCTTAAGTAACATCATCCGGTCACTTTGCATGCCTCATTAAGCTTAAATTTATGTTTATTTCGGCAGCTTTAACCTCCTCTTGAAACACCTCTCCTATGTTCAGCTGCCATTCAGGTGTCTAAGGAGTATCTCAAACTCAACATTTCCAAACAGATCTCTTGACTCTACATCTGCACCACTATCACCACACCACCACAAAACTTGAACTATTTCTCCCCATGACGTCTCCATTTTGATAAATGTTTCCATTATTTATTCACTTGCTAAGGCCAGAAGTTTAGGAGTAATACATAACTCTTCTCTTTCTTTTATACTTCATAGCTAATCCTTAAGTGATCGCTATTGACTTTACCTTCCAAATTTAAACTGAATTCAACCATTGAACAGCATTCATTCACATTCACCCTGTAAACCCAGCACTATGCACAATGCCTGACATATGGTAAACATTCAAAAATATTTGTTGAATGCATAAATAAGCAAAATGTGATTTTTATGTTAGCTATCACTTTTCCCTCCTCTCTACCTGGGTAACTAATTATTCACATGAATATTTAATCTAAAACAGGAATCTCCAACTAAATGTGAACTAAAAAAGATAATAGCAGTAGACAATTTTCGGGCACTGTTCTTAGCACCTTACATGCATTAACTTCAAAAAATCTAGGGGTAGGAACTATTATGATCTCCATTTTACAGAAAAGGAAATGAAAGCACAGGGACACAAAGCATTTTTCACAGGGTCACACAGCTTGTCAGACCAAAAGCCGTTATTAAAGTCTATCCCAGCTGGCTACAGACCTTACTTTTTCCTCTTCTTGATCATTATTGTTATGTCAAAATATCTTGGTTTAATCCTTTAGAGTATCTTTGGAGAAATTTGTATTTCTTCTCTTGTCTGTAAGCTTACTCTTGTTTCTACTTGGTAAATAAAGGGGCATCATTACCTTGAGGGTGATCCCCTCCACTCTGCTTGTCTGACTCAGTTTGTTTCCTAATCACAAACGAGAACAGTGATCATAAATTACTTTATATATATAAGAAGAGCCAGGTGTTGTTTTGTGAGGATGTATTTTGTGGGTGACATGGTATGTGGGGAAAGGAGAAGAAGACAAGAGAGAACAAAAGGAAGAAGGAAGGGGGAGGAGAATAAGAAGGAAGAGAAGGAAGAAAACAAGGAGGAAGGAAAGTGAGATAAGAAGGAAGGCAGAGACAGGAGAGCTCGAGATGAAAGGAGGGTGGATTGTGGAATTAAACTGTGCATACTTTGGGGATTTGCTACTGTCTACTGATCTCTGCTGCGTTTTCTCCTAGCTCCACTCTGTGAACCAACTGGTGAGTTTCACCTCCCTTTCTTCTTCATGATCTGTGGGCACCTTGTCACTCCAGTCATCACAGGAGGCCCACGGATGGCTGTGTAAGCAGCACCAGCTCCTCCAAGGCACACCCTGGTGACACTGTGGAGGTGTACAGATGTCAGCGGCTCCCTTGGATCTGAGCTGCTCTGTTTATTCCAGGCTCTGTACCTGACGCGTTGCTGCTAAGCTGAGTGCACAGCTCTGGTTCTGACATCCAGAACACAGTTCTATTTCTTAGAAGCCCAGAGTGGGAAGGAAAGTAGTGTTTTCTGTACAGTGTCAAAGATGGAAGCTAGAGAATTCCTGTTCTCCAGCCTCAGGAGCTCTAAGGCCCCTGTGTCCTCTCCAGCTGGGTGCTCCACCAGGGGTGATGGAAGAAATGCCGGACACCCACGGAGAACACCCTCACAGTCAATCCTCAGTCCACATGAGACATGGAATGGTACCACTGCCCTCTTTCTAGTTCTGCCCTGCAATGCTAACTGCTACACTAGCAAGATTTTTCTCCCAGACTCCTGTTTATGTAAATTACTTTCACTCCGGTGCTGATTCAAAGTCCTCACTTACGCAGACAAGGAGAAGGGGATGTGTTACTCTTCCACAGAAGACTTTCACTGAGACATGTTTACATCTAATGAATGTACCAATTGCTTTCTTGTGCGTAAAATACCACAACGATAAAAGAGGTCATCTCGCAACCTCAAAAGCTAGGGAAAGCAGGCTGCAGACTCTAACAGACTAGGAATTTCCATCTAAAGAGAACTTCAGAACCAACTCAGTCTTCTGAGTTCCTTACTGATATTTAGCCAAGCCTAATTTGTACATGGAGATTCTGGTGGAGTAGTAGTTAAAAAGCACTACCACTTCTAACCAAATGGTTGCCAGTTCAGATCCACCAGGCACTCCTTGGACTCTCTGGGGAAGTTCTACTCTGCCCTACAGGGTCATTATGAATTGGAATCAACTTGATGGCAGTGGGTTTGGTTTTGCTGAGGAACTCATGCCTCGTGCACGTTTCTGGCCCTCCTGTTGCTCTGTAAAACCACATGGTTAACCAATCCTAGCCTAAATTATGATCAAAAACTGCAGTGAGGAAGCATTTGCCAGGTTGTTTGGGGATGATCTGAAACAAGCTCTGAGCTGTAAGGCTGAGCTCCAGATCCTTGTAGCCCGCCCTGTCCTGTTTCTCCCCTTTCCCTCCCCAAGCTCTTTTCAGAACAAAACCCAAACACATTGCCCTTCAGTTGATTCTGATGCATAAACAACACTGTAGCACAGAGTAGAATGAACTCCATAGATTTTCCAAGGAATGCCTGTGGATTTGAACTGCTGGCCTTTTGGTTAGCAGCCAAGCCACATTCAGATGAGGTTTAAAAAAAAAGCTGGAAAATAAAAATGCAGCAAAATTAGCTCCAACTTATGACAACCTTTTGGGTATCAGAGTAGAATTGTTCCATCAAGTTCTCAGTGCTGTGATTGTTCAGAAGTAGATTGCCAGGCCTTTCTTCCAAGATGCCTCTGAGTAGATTTAAACTGCCAACCTTTAGCTAGTAGCTGGTAACTTAGCCATCTGTGCCATCCAGCAACAGAAACTCCACAAAGAGACAAGATCAAGTCAAAGATAAAGGATGCCTTCTGGAAGGAGATTATTTGCACAAGGGCAGCATGTGTGTGTGTGTGTGTGTGTGATCGTGGAGTGTGAGTAGAGAGGACTCATGGCAAAAGAAAGTCCCTAGCCTGGTGTAGGAGGGTCATATGAGGGACAGACTGTGTCCAACTAGCTGATTCTTTTAAGTCTTGTTTGCAAGTGCTGAGAACACAAAGTACCTCCCATTGAGAATTCTGAACTGCATTGCCTTGGAATATGTTTTATTTCTCTCTCCAGAGCTGCTTCTGTTAGCCAGTCCTGCCCAGCCCATAGAGGGGAACCCAACAACTCTGATCTGTAAGTCCTGGACCCATCTAGTGACAACAGCTGTCCATCGTCGGTTCTGCTTCTTCAGAGATGGCCAGACCCAGCCATTGGCCTGCAGCAGCTCTCCAGAGCTCCAGATTCCCATCATGTGGCTTGAAAACTCAGGGTCCTACTGGTGTGAGGCAGAGCTAGTGAATGCCAAACTTCAACGGAGCAGTCGGTTCCAGATAAATGTGCGGAGTGAGTGCCAGTGGGGCAAGCCGACCAGGATGGGCTGAGGGGGCAGTTCCATAAGGCTGGTTGTCAGTCTGCTGTACTCCGCTCCTGCAGGAACACAAGCTAGTCTAGAGATGTCCTTGAACCTATGAGATCTATCTTGGTTTTCTAGGGTTGCTCTAACACAAATGCTATAAAGGGATGGCTTTAGCAAATGCAAACGTATTTAGTTAGAAGTCCAAATTCAGGACATGGCTCTCATCCTGAATGCCGCACTTATGTTGTTGAGTTGAATCTTCACAACCAGAGTAGGAATCTACTTCATGGCAATGGGTTATCAATAGCATCTCCATTTCGCAGATAATAAACTGAGTCTCAGAGAAGTGAAATAATTTGATCAAGGACACATAGCAAGTAAGAACTGGAATCAGCATTCAAGCATAGGCAGTTGGTTTGCAACCTAGACTTACAACCACCATACACCACTGTATCGATAAAACTGGGGGTTTGGAAGCTCAGTGCTGGTCTTTCCTGCTGTATTATGCTCACATAGGAATAGAAGCTGGTCTAGAGACATACCTGAACGTCCCTCAGTGTTTGGGAGTCTCAGTGACCTACATCCTCCATGGTAGTAACATGGGGTCTCCTTTACACTTAGTTATGTGCTGCTGAGTTGGTTCCAACTCACAAGGACCCTATGTACCACAGAACAAAACACTGCCCAGTCTTGTGCCATCCTCATGATTGTTGTTATGCTTGAGCCCATTGTTGCAGCCACTCTGTCAATCTGTCCTGTTGAGGGCCTTCCTCTTTTATGCTGACCATTTATGTTACCAAGCATAGTGTCCTTCCTCAGGGACCAATCCCTCCTGACAACATACCAAAATATGTGAGCCAACATCTCACCATCCTTGCTTCTAAGGAGCAATTTTGCTGTACGTTTTCCAAGGCAGATTTGTTCATTCTAGAAGTCCATAACATATTCAAGGTGTATTAAATATTCTTTGCTTTCTTACACTACCATCTGCAATTGAGACTCCCCCTTTTTCCTTTATAGGGTATAAATCTCTGACTTTAGCTGAGGCCTTTGTTTTCAGTGCTGTCATGCCTGCTACCTGTTTCTGAAACCCTTCCTACTCAGACCCCTCTTGTATCATCTTCTTTTTACACAGGAATACCTGTTTCTGATGTGAGCTTGGAGATACAGCCTCCAGGGGGACAGGTGATGGAGGGAAAGATGCTGGTCCTTGTCTGCTCAGTTGCTAAGGGCACAGGAGACATCACCTTCCTCTGGTACAAAGGGGCCATGGGTTTGGAACTGGGCACAAAAACCCAGCGTTCTTTAACTGCAGAGTTTGAGATCACTACGGCGAGGGAGAGTGATGCTGAGCAATATTACTGTGCTGCTGACAATGGCTATGGCCCCAGCCTCAGTGGGCTGGTGAGCATCACTGTCAGAAGTAAGTTCTGCTGCCTCTCATCTTAACCAGTAGGTCTCAGGCTGGGTTCCGTGTTCCCTGGGGACACCCTGTCTCTGTGGGCAGGGATTTTAAGTCTTTCCCATCATCAGATGCTCCTCTGACAGCCAATTATCTCTATCAGTTCCAGTGTCTCATCCAGTCCTCACCCTCAGGGCTACTGGGGCCCAGGCTGTAGTGGGGGATGTGGTGGAGCTTCATTGTGAGGCCCAAAGAGGCTCTCCCCCAATCCTCTACCAGTTCTATCATGAGGATGTCATTCTGGGAATGAGCTCAGCACCCTATGGAGGAGGAGTGTCCTTCAACTTGACTGCAGAGCATTCTGGGAACTACTTCTGTGATGCTGACAATGGTCTGGGGCCCCAGCACAGTGAGGCTGTGCTACTCAACATCACAGGTATAGCTCAGGATACAGAACTGTCTTGGTCCATGTCTCTTTCCCAGTTTCCTGGGAAAGTATTGTTGATGTTTCAGTGCTGCTGGTTGGGTGCATCCAAAGACGGGGCTTCTGTAGGTGGTGCTCTTTTAAGTGAGATGTCCAAGGGATGTGGAGGGCCAATTTCCTGGGTATCTCATGTTTCAATGTGATATACTGAAAGTCCCTAGGTAAATACTGTGACTGCCTACTGGAAAGAGCAGCCCTTGGCTGCAACCAACACCTAAGATCTCTGCTCTCCATACCCCAAGCTCACACACAGGTCTCTCTTCTCAGTGCCTACCAAGAACAGAAAGGAACTTCTTACTGGAGGAGTCATTGAGGGGGTACTGAGCACCCTTTGTCCCATCATTATTTTCCTACTATTCTGCTGCTGGCTCAAGAGAAGAAAAGGTTAGTATTTATAGAGATTTGGAGTTTGATACTGTGACATTTGTTTTCACTAAAATAGATTGCACTTATGATGTGTATATTGTAAAAGATGAACATATCCTGCCAAAGGCACTGCCTACAGTTCTGCTCACAACCACCTAATGAGTAGGAATGGCACCTATTAATGTAAAATTTTTAGATAATTCTCTAGCTCTTGTGCGTTATCAGTTACATTTCAACAGATTTGTTCTTCTCTGATTTAATTTTTTATAAAGAAATTAATTCAAAATAATTACTCGCTAGAAGAGAAGTCTAGTTCAAGCTGCTTGGAAGACACTGGCAAAAAATAAGGAACTGGTAGAATATCAATTGAGATGTCTCAATAAATGGATGTAGCACTGGAAGTGCTTACTCATATACACAAAGAAATTTGGAAGATAGCTACCTGGCCAACTGACTGGAAAAGATCCATATTTATGCTTATTCCCATAAAAGGAGATTCAACTATATGCAGAAATTATTGAACAATATCACTCATATCACATGGATGTAAAATTCTGCTGAAGATCCTTCAAAAGCAGGTGCAACCATATGTTGGCAAAGAACTGTCAAGAATTCAGGCCAGCTTTAGAAGAGGATGTGGAACAAGAGATATCATTGCTGATATCAGATGAATCTCATCAGAAAGATGAGAATACCAGAAAGATGTTTACCTGTGTTTTATTGACTATGCAAAGACACTTGACCGTGTGAATCATAACAAACTATGTATGCAATTACGGAGAATGGAAATTCCAGAATACTTAATTGTACTTAATACTTAATTCATGAAAAATTTGTACATGGCTCAAGATGCAGATGTCTGAGAGAATAAGGGGATGTTACACAGTCTAAAGTCAGGAAAGATGTGCATCAGAGTTGTATCCTTTCAGCATATCTATATCACCTATACACTGGGCAAGTAATCCAAGAATCTGGGACTCCATGGAGAAGAACAGGGCATTAGATGTGGAGGAAGACTCATTAACAACATGGGTTTTGCAGATAACACACTATGTTTACTGCAGTTGAAGAAAACAACACTGATGGAGATCAAAGCCTTCTGTATGGGTTGGATTTCAACATAAAGAAAACAAAAATCCTCACAACTGGGATAATGAACAACATTGTGATAAATAGAGAATAGATAAATAGAGTTTGTCAAAAATTTCGTTTTACATGGATCTACAACCAATGCCTGTGAAAGTAGCAGTCAAGAAACCAAATGATGCATTGTGTTGGGAAAATTTGCTGCAAAAGACCTCACTGAAGTGCTGAAAAGCAAAGATGTCATACTGAAGACTAAGGCATGCCTGACTCAAACCATGGTATCTTCAGTCACATCATATGAGTGAGAAAGCTGGACAATGAATAAGGAAGACAGAAGAATTGACTTCTTTGAATTGTGGTGTTGAAGAACACGGACTGCCAAAAGAATGAACAGATCTGTCTTTGAAGAAGTACAACCAGAGTGCTCCTTAGAGGCAAGGATGGTGAGACTATGTCTCCCGTACCTTAGACATGTTGTCAAGTGGAATCTATCTTTGGAGAAGGGCATCATGGTTGGTAGAGAGTCAGGAAAAGAGGAGAGCGATTGAAGAACAATGGGCTCAAGCATAATAATGATTACGGGCGTGGTTCCAGACTCAGCAGTGTTTGGTTCTATTGTACATGGAGTCGCTATGAGTTGGAAATGACTAGGAGCACCTAATACAACAGCAACAGGCAAAAAGTATCACTGACATGGATTCACACAGTGGTTGCAACAATGGGCGCAAATGTAGCAACAGTTGTGAGACTGGCGCTGGACTGGGCAATGTTTGGTTCTGTTGTGCACTGGGTTGCTATGAGTGAGAACCAAGTCAATAGCAACTAACAGCAACAACCAAAAAACAAACAAGTTCCCAGGGTGGGGCAAATTGTTAAGTACTGGACTACTAATGGAAATATTGGCGGTTCAAACCCACCTGGAGGTGTCTCGAAAAATATTATCTGCTTCCAAAAGGTGACAGCCATCAAAAACCCTAAGAAGTACGGTTCTACTCTGAACACATGAGATCACCATGAGTTAGAACTGACTCAGTGGCACTAACAACAACCCAACAGAAGAGAAATACCGTAAAGAGCTCCAGCTGTACTGACTGTATCCTAGTCTTGTCAATGCACCAGTTTTTACTCACCTTTACCTTCTCCCTGATGTGCTCATTTGCACACCTCCCACTGAGTGTTAGATCTTTCTCACTTTGCACCTTAAATGCCATTTCCTCAAAGAGGTCACCAAGTCTACAGTTATTCCCTTTTATTTTTCTACCAATTTTTTAGTTTCATACTCCATCACAATTAGTAATCCTGCATTTATTTGTTTGTTTAGCCTTGTTCTGCTCTTGGCTGAGCAAGCTAGATACTGGGCAAGAGAGCACAGTGTGAACATCTGAATTTAAATTTTAAGGTTTTCAGACATGTTTGGGCATCTCACTCCATCTATAACAGGGCTGTGGCAACACTTACCTCCAAAGTACTGTTGTCATGATAGGATTAGATGGTGTGGTGGTTGCAAAAGCAGAAACAAAAATTACAATAGACTTGATGGTTTGGAGACTTGGGTTCAAATTCTAGCTCTGGTACAAGTGAGTGTTGTGGTTTGGGGCCTATTGAACTATTTTGGGCAAAATTCTCTTCATCTGTAAGATGAAATATCTACCTAATGATTGCTAGGCTATTCCCTGGGTTCCCACTGGTATCCAGCCACCAATGGGTATCTAGCACAAGGTGCATTCCCCACCCAGGGGCTGTAGGAAACCACCAAGAGTTCCCTCCAGTCACATGTCGGCTTCTGTTTTTGACTTACAGGAAGACAGTCAGCCAGGGATCCACCCAGGTAAGGACTCCACTTTCTCTGTATGTGCTGACATTGCAGAAAAATAATTTTTAAAAATTTCAGCTGTCCTCTGTCATGTGTTTCTTCTGATATCTTATTATATCCAACACTGTCACTCCAAAATCCCCCATTTCTAGTCCTCTTCTGTTAGATTTCATGTACCAACTAACTTATTTCAATCCTTTCTAATTTGTCTCTTTTACTGCATCTGTAAAAATAAGAAAGTTATGTGGCTTTGACTATAATTATGTATTCATTCAGTTAGTCAACTCAAGTCTGAAGGTCTGTAAATCATTCTGTGAAGTTCTGAAAGTATGAAAATAAGAAATGATCTTAAAGTATTTTAAGGTAAGGTAAATATAGACCAGAGCTAGACCAGTTTCTAGAGAAACACATCTTGCTTGGTAAAGTAGAGGTTCAGCAAAAAAAGAGGAAGTTTCTCAGTGAGATGGAGTGACCCAGTGGCTATAATAATTGGTTCAAATGTAGCAATAATTGTGAAGGTAGCACAGGATCCAGTAGCATTTTGTTTTGTTTTGCACAGGGCTGCTGTGATTTAGAATTGATTTGTCAGCATCTAACAGCAATAAAAACAATGACAATGTACAGACACATTTCTATATTGTAAGACAGAGAGTAATAAATGTACTGAAAAAGTTATTGCAGTTCTTGGAAGTTTAGAGGAGAAAAGATTTTTGAATACTTCCAGCTGGGAGTATCAATATTTAGCTGATGTATTTTTGTAGTATATTATTTATATGAACAACAGTTTTTTTTCCCCCAAATCAGAGTAACACTCTTTCAGTGGTGCACACATACATGTGACCACTTCCCTCTGGCTCTCAAGTTGTTGGTGCAACATAGTCACCTGTTTTGCATCTAGGAGAAATACAAATTCTTCTTTCAATATTTACTGAATATCTGTTACATGAATGACTCTATTCTGGGGGTGAATGATACCATAGGGAGGCAGTGAGATAGGGACCTCGTACTCATGGGATACATACCCTAGTGCATGCTCTGCACCAAGGATGTCCCTTAGAATCAGTGATAGCAAGACTTTAACTAGCTTACTTTGAACACATCATCAGGAAAACCAATCACTGGAAAAAGAACATCATGTTCTTTCATGGCAGAGTGAAAATGAGTCCAAACCCACTGCCATCGAGTTGATTCTGACTCATAATAACCCCATAAGACAGAATAGAGCTGCCCCATAGCATTTCTAAGGAGTGCCTTGGCGGATTTGAACTTCCAACCTTTTGCCTAGCAGCCATAGCACTTAACCACTGCACCAAACAAGAGAAACCCTCCATTAGATAGATTGACACAATAGCTACATGATAGGCTCAAACATATCAAAGATAATGAAGATGGACAATGTTTTGTTCTGTTATACATAAAGTTCCCATGAGTCGGAGCTTACTCCATGGCAACTAACAACAACAAATATTCTCTGCAATGCCCTACTCAGCTGGTGTATAGGATGGTAGCTTGTCTCATACAGCTATGCCATCCAGATGCCAATTTGCCCATGAATTAGGGTTCCATGCAAGACATTTTCTAATAGGTTTCTCTTCTTCAATGCCTCACTCACTATCTCAAATTACAGCATGTGTTTCTGTGTTTGCAGGAGCCCTCCCAGACCTGTACCCTTAGAATTTACCTATCTCAACACACCCACTCCAATGTCAAGGCAGCCTGTGTATGAAAATGGTGAGATGTGCCAAATGACCTGCCCCCAAACGTGCAGAGTAAGCTGGGGAAGGGGCCATGGGGTGATGTCTGGTAGCATCAACTGGCAACGCTCTGCACCAGCCACCCCTGCAAATAAATGACTCATCTGGTTTCAAGCTGTGATGAGTGGATAGGGATGGCGTAAGTGAAATAGCAAGAAGGGACTGTGTCCTGATGCCTCCTTTCCTGTCTTTCAGTGAACGTTGTAAGTGGGGATGACGTTTACTCACTGGCGTATTCTAATCAGCAGGAATGGCGACGAGCAGCAGGTAAGATCCAGGGAATAAATTTGAGCCTGACTTTTGCCTTTCCTGGAACCGAGAGGAAAATCAACGACAGTGCATAGCACAGCAGCTGCTTCTGCTCTTGGATCTGGCCGTGAGCATCATTGTCTCTATCTGAAAACTGATGTTTGGTCTAGAAGGTGTCTCTAGTAGATCCCAGTACCGATGTTTACTTGGCCTGTTTAATGTCTCACTCCCCAGTGTTAAAGCAGCATCAGAGATGAAGGTTTTTGCTTGCTCTCTCTGAGTAGCCTACACCCTCCCAAGGCAGGTCATTGCAGCTGCTTAATTATCGTGCTCTCCATTCCACACATGGTGAGCTCAGCAAATCCGATGGTATACAGACCCTCTTATGTCAGCAAGGGTGTGTTTACTCTCTACCTCCTGGTTACAGATGTTCCTCTGTATAATAAAAAGACCATATTTGTAACAGGCAGAAAAACAGCAGTGAAAATATTAACGGAAATCAATTTGCAAGAAACAGGTGGGAGAGGTGGAATTCTGTATTAATGCCAGTTTAGCAAGTACTTAAAAGTAAGAGGAAACTTACTGCATTTACCTTTTTCTACACTTTAGAACCCCAGAGAACACTTACAGTAGAGGAGGTGAGTTAAAGTCCTTGTTGTTCTTTCCTCGATGCTCCTGCTTTCTTTCCCCTGGGCACTGGTTCTCAACCTTTTAAAATTATGATCACTTAAGAAAAGCAAAAGATTCCGTTGTCTACCTCCATCCCTATGTCCCACACAATGTGGAAAAAAAATTAGTTGTAACAATAAGGTGCCACTCTATAACAAATATTTTGGAGGCTTCAGTGGACATTTGGAGGCCTGGTGGTATAGTGGCTAAAACTTGGTGAATAATCAAAAGGTTGGCGGTTGAAATCCACACCAGCTGATCCTTGGAAACCCCATAGCACAGTTCTACTTTGTCTTATAGGCTCGCTATGAGTTAGAATCTACTTCATTGCAATAGGTTTAGTGTTTATTTTAAACAGACAGCTAGCAATAGACATAGAAGGGATTTGTAATTGAAGCATAGTACGTACCTAGTCTGTTGTTGTTAGGTGCTGTCAAGTCAGTTCTCACTCATAATGACCCTCCACACAACAGAATGAAACACTTCCAGGTCTTGCACTACATCTACAATCATTTCGATGCTTAAGCTCGTTGTTGCAGCCACTGTGCCAGTCCACCTCATTGAGGGTCTTCCCCTCAATTGTCGCTGACCCTCCACTCTACCAAACATGGTGTTCTTCTCCAGGGCCTGATCTCTCCTGACAATAGGCCCAAAGTACGTAAGATGCAGTCTTACCATCTTTGCTTCCAGGGAGCACTCTGGCTGTACTACTTCCAGAACAAATCTGGTCTAACAACATCTAGTCTAGCAAGCCTATTTATTTGGAAGCCTGTATCTTGAAATACTGTTGAACCACATATACATAACACTGTTCTATATGGTTAACCAAACAGTCCACAGTAGACTAAGTTACTATTAAACAAAGCTATAGTAACAGTGATTTGAGTTACCAAAAATCAACGATTTGTGAACCTTGAGTAACTCAGGACATTACTGTTACAAAAGTAGTTTTTGAAAATTGTAGAACCCCAATTCTGTACATGTGTGCAAAGGCAGCAGGTGCTGCATAATTTTATTTAGTGCAGTGTGGGCAACTAGATGTCTCAAGACATAACTTAGTTTCTCAGCATTGCCACAGCAGAAATACCACAAGTGAGTGGCTTTGAAGAACAAAAATTCTAGATCAGGAGTCTAGAAGTCTGAATTCAAGGCTCCAGCTATAGAAAAGTCTCTCTTTCTGCAAGCTCTGGAAGAAGATCCTTGTCTCAGCTTCTACAGACCTAATATTCCTCTGTTCCTTGATGATCATCACATTACATTTATTTTACCTGTATAAATCTGCTCATTCTACAACTCAGAAATGATTAACTTTATGACACACTTTACATTGATGTGGTCTTATTAACATAGCAAATTAGGGGTTACGATTCCAGCACATACTTTTGGTGGGACACAATTAAATCCGTAGCAAAAGAGAACTCAAGTCCTTGGTAAACTCCAGTGATACAGTAAATTTAGTTTAGCCAAGCCAGCCAGGTGCTGTCAAGTCAGATCCAACTCATGGCGACCCTAGTTACAAGTACAAAATCCTGACATCCCTAAATAAATGACAGCCTATAGAACTGCCTTATAATGATCCGTAAGAATAAGGGAAGCCCTTAACACGTGTAGGTCAGTTTGCACCATGAGTACCTCTGTAGCACATCAGTGGGATGCAGAACCATTGAAAATGCTGCTGTTGGGCCAAAGTCTTCAAAGAGATTCTAATTTATATGCTGTGTGGTGTGCCATGGTAGGGTGTATTTCAGCTAGTGGGGAAGAGGACTCAAGGGAGGCGTGCTGTACTGCTTTCTCTGATTTAGTACTATCTGTGAGCCTCTGCTTCCAGGTCTCCTTAGACATCTATTCTAAGCTGAAACAGACAAGCGATATAGATGTGGACTATGAGGATGCAATGTAAAGCTATGGAATATTTTGCTATTGGAAAACCATCCATGAACACAAGCCTCAGATTCAACACATTCTTCAAAGGTCTTACGGGATCCAGCTTTCTGGTGCACCTCACCCAGGTGCTTTGCTTCTTGAGCCTGTTCCTTCATCTGCCAAGAAGCACAATCAGTATAAACCCTGAAGAGACCATCCAGGAGACCCAACATGGATACAGGAGTGGGACTGATTGTGTTATGGGACAGCCTGTTTCTTGCTGACTCCTCTGAGATGGGTCAAAATGTCTCTTAATTTGTTTCACAAGAGGAAACAATAGAATAAAGGGCTTGGGCTCTCCTGGTGGAGAAATAGTGACGCTTAGAGCACGTGGACCCAATGTAGAACAGCTCCAATGAGAGAGCTGTGTCCATGATTTTGTCCAAGTACTTTCTCAGTATAGACAATACAGAACTTCAGCCCTGCCACTTAGTTTAGTCATCCTGTTTCTGCCTAAAATATGTTCTTTGGTGTATTGTGGATCATGTTAGCAAATTAGGACTAAAATAAAATTGCATAAAGAGTTATTATGGTTGCACTTAATTTTAATGATGTATTTCCCAGGCTGATCTAAATATCCCTATATTTACAAGAAATAATCTGTATGTATTTTACCATATTCAAGATTCTGTGTCTGTTGCAACCTCTAGAAGGTTTGTGAATACATTTCTTCTTTCATTCATAAACTCCTTGAAATCGTGTGCAATATGGTTTGGAGTCTGTTTTAATTTTAAAACAACCACACACTCTTACAAATGCAAACAATTTAGGAGTATATGAAGTACAATGTTAAAGTCATCCCTGTAATCTAATACCACAAAGGGTAGTCATTGTTAAAAATTTACCTTGCAACTCTCTAGTTATTTTTATACGAGCAAATGTATATGTATGTAAATACACATTGCGGGTATTGTTAGATACCATCAAGTCAGTTATGATTCATAGCGGACCCATGTACAGTGGAACAAAACACCACCTAGTTCTGCACCATTCCCACAATCATTATTATGCTTGAGCCCATTGTTGCAGCCACTGTGTCAATCCATCTCCTTGAAGATCTTTCTCTTTTTTGCTGACCCTTTACTATACTAAACACCATGTCCTTCTCCAGGGACAGAGCCCTATTGACAATGTATCCAAAGTATGTAAGACGCAGTCTCACCGTCTTTGCTTCAAAAGAGCATGCTGACTGTACTTCTTTTGAGACACATGTGTTTGTTCTTTTGGCAGTCTACAGGTATATTCAGTATTCTTTTCCAACACCACAATTCAAAGGCATCAATTCTTTTTTGGTCTTCTTTTATTCATCTTCCGGTTTTCGTACACATAGACGGAGACTGAAAACAGCATGACTTGGGTCAGATGCATCTTAGTCTTCAAGGTGATGTGTTTGCTTTTCAGCAGTTTAAAAAGGCTTTTTATAGTAGATTTGCCCAATGTGATACATCTTGATTTCTTGACTGGTACTTCAACTGGCACTGATTGTGAGTCCAAGCAAAATGAAATCCTTGATAGTTTTGATCTTTTCTCCGTTTATCATGATATTGCTTATTGGTTCAATTGTGAAAATTTTTATTTTCTTTAAGTTGAGGTATAATGAATACCAAAGGCTTTGGTCTTCATCAGTGTTTCAAATCCTCTACACTTTCAACAAGAAACACTGTGTTATGTGCATATTATGGGTTGTTAATGAATCTTCCTCTAATCCTCATGCCCTGTTCTTTTTCATATAGTCAAGCTTCTCCAATTATTTGCTTGGCATACAGACTGAAAACATACAATCTCAATGTATGATGTACAGTTTTCCTGACTTTGAACTATCTTCTTGTTCTAATCAAAGGACTGTGCTCTGTGCTCAGGTTCCTCATAAACACAATTACATGCTCTGGAATTCACATTCTTCACAATGCTATCCATAATTTGCTGTGATCTACAGAGTCAAATACTTTTACACAGTCAATAGAACTTAGCTAAGCATCTTTCTGAGAGTCTCTGCTTTCAGCCGGAATTTACCTGACATCAACATTAGTATCCCTGGTTCCTCATCATCTTCTGAATCTGGCTGGAATTTTTTAATATACTTCCAAAGCTGCTTTTGAATGATAGTCAGTAAAATTTTACTTGTGTGTGATATTAATGATATTGATTCATAATTTCTGCATTTCGTAGGTTTACCTTTCTTGGATTAGGCATAAATATGGATTTCTTCTGGTTAGTTGGACAGGTAATGGACTTCCATATTTCTTGGTACAGATGAATGAGTACTTCCAGAGCTGTATTCATCTGCAGATACGTCCCTATTTATATTCCATTGACTCCTGGTGACTTGTTTTTTGCACTGACTTGTCTTCAGTGCAGCTTGGGCTTCCTCCTTTGGTACCATCAGTTTCCACTCATATGGTACCTCCTGAAATGGATGAATATCAACTAGTTCTTTTCGGTATAGTAACTCTGTATTCCTTCCATTTTATTTTGTGGCTTCCTGAGTCATTTAATGCTTTCCCATAGGATTCTTCAGTACTTCAACTCAAGGCCTGAATTTTTTTCCGGCATTCTTTCAGCTTGAGAATGCTGAGCATGTCCTCCTCTTTTGGTTTTCCATCAACAGATTTTTGTACATTTTTGTTATTATAATGCTTTGACTTTGCAAGTCTCCCTTTGAAATCTTTTGTTCAGCTCTTTTACATCATCATTTCTTCATTTCACTTTAGCTACTCTGTGTTCAAGAGCAATTTTCAAGGTCTCTTCTGACATCCATTTAGGTCTTTTCTTTCTTTCCTGTCATTTTAATATCCTCTTGTTTTCTTCATGTATGATGCCCTTGATGTCATTCCACAACTTGTCTGATCTCCAGTACTTAGTATTAAACATATCACATCTGTGCTTGAGATTGTCTCTAAGTTCAGGTGGGCTGGATTCAATGTCTACTTTGGTTCTTGCCAATTTGTTCTAATTTTCTTCAGTTTTGGCTTGAACCTGCATATGAGCATTTCACGGTCTGTACTGCAGTTGGCTGTTGGCCTAGTTCTGACTGATGATATTGCACTTATCCATTGTATCTACTCAAAGATGCAGTTGATTTGATTCTTGTGTATTCCATCTGGCAAAATCCATGTGTATAGTCACTGTTTAGGTTGGTGAAAATAAGTATTTGCAATGACAAAGTTGTTGGTCTTGCAAAATTCTATTAGGCAGTCTCTGGCATTGTTTCTATCACCATGGCCATATTTTTCAACTGTCAATCCTTCTTTGTTTCCAACTTTCACATTCTAATCTTTATTAAGTACCAATACATCCTGATTGTATGTTCAATCAATTTCAAATTGCAGAAGTTGGTAAAAGTCTTCCATTTCTTCATCTTTGGCCTTAGTAGTTGATGCATAAATTTGAATAATAGCTGTATTAACTGATCTTCCTTATAGGCATATGGATATTATACTATCTTGAAATATTCTTTCTGATGATGAATGCAACACCATTCCTGTTCAAGTTGTTCCCAGCATAGTAGACTATATGACCATCCCATTCAAAATGGCCAATACCAGTCTGTTTCAACTCACTAATGCCTAAGATATCAATGTTTATATCTTTCATTTCACTTTTGATGACTACCAATTTTTCTAGATTCATGCTTCACACATTACGTTTTCCAATTATTAGTGGAGGTTTGCGGCTATTTCGTCTCATTATAAGTTGTGCCACATCAGCAAATGAAGGTCCCAAAAGCCTAACTCCATTCATGAGGTTAAGTGCATCCATGACTTTGCTATGAGGAAGCAGCTCTTCCCTAATCATCTTTTGAGTGCCTTCCAACCTAAGAGGCTCATTTTTGGCACTGTATCAAATAATGTCCCATGCTATTCACAAGCCTTTCAATGGGAACATCTTTTCAGAAGTCAACTGCTGGGACCTTCTTCATAGTCTGTCTTAGTCTGGAAGCTTAGCTGAAACCTGTCCACCGTAGGTGATCCTTCTGGTACTTGAATACTGGTGGCATAGCTTTTAGTATCACAGAAGCAGGCAAGCCCCCACCATACAAGAAACTGACAGATGTGTGGGGAATGCTGCATTAGTATTCTGATGTATAGTATTCTGATGTCTAGACAAATCATAATGTATTTTAATCCTTGCCACTGCTAGTAGATGTTAAGGTGGCTTTCAAAGTTTTCATATTATAAAAATATTGCTAAAGTAAATATTCTGTAAAAAAAGAAAAAATCATTCTTGTAGGCTTGTCTGAAAGATAAATTCACGTATCTATGGTTACTACATTTTAGATTATATACATTAGGTGTTTTTGTTAAATACTTTTAAGTTGCCCTCCAGTGAATTGTTACCAATGAGCACATCCATCAACAGTATAAAAGAGAATGAATGTGTAGGGAAAATTATCACTATTATTACCCTTTAAATGTTTTGTATTACTAAGGCTGTAGAGAATCTTTCCATTAATTGACTGGTAATTTGTAATTCTTCAGAAAGTTTCTTGTGTTTAGCTTTTGCCCATTTTTCTTTGTGCCCACTTCTTTTTCTTATGCTTTTATATGAATTATTTATTGAGATATAATTTACACAAGCTGAAAGTGCAGATTATATGCACAGTGTTTCAGTCATTTGACAAATAAATGACCCTGAGTAATCCGAGTGTCTGTCATGATATAAAACAGTCCCAGTACCATCTCCTCAGAAAATTCCCTCATATCTTCCTTTTGGTCAACATCTGCCCTTTCTAAAAACAATTATATGGTTTAACTATGATGTTAAAATTAAAGATTTAATGTATTTTAACCATTTTTCCATTGTAAGTGATACAAATGTTTTTGTCTAATCTTTCACTACACTTTTTGTTTAGGGTGAATCTTAAAATATAGAAGAATAGTTTTTATGCAGCTAAATCTCTCAGTGTTTTTCTTCTGGCTTCTGAGTTTCTTGCCATTTTCTATCAGACTATGTGATAAAAATATCCTTCTATGTTTTCTCATAATACTTTCTTGGTTTCAGTGTTTTTGTATTCAATGAATTTATGTATATATGTGCATATATATATTGTTGTTACAATGGTGCCATTGAGTCAGTTATGACTCACAGTGACCCTATGCACAACAGAAGGAATCACTGTCTGGTCTTGCACTATGTCCACATGTTTTTATACTTAAGCCTGTGGTTGCAGCAATTGGGTCAAGCCATCTCTTTGAGGGTCTTCTTCTTTTTCATTCACTCTCCAACCTGCCAGGGGCTGATCCCTCCTGACAACATGTCCAAAGTATGTAAACACAGTCTCTCCATTTTTGCTTCCAAGGAGCACTCTTGTTGTACTTCTTGCAGAACAGATCTGTTTGTTCTTTTGGCAGTTGATGTTACATTCAACATTTTTTGACAATATCACAATTCAAAGGTGTCAACTTTTCTTCAGCTTTCGTATTCATTGTTCAGCTTTTACATGAATACAAGGTGTTTGAAAATACCGTGGCTTTGTCAGGGCACATTAGTCCTTAAAGTGACATCCTTTCTTTTTAACATGCTAGAACATCCTTTTGCAGAAGATTTTCCCAATGCATCTTTTGATTTCCTGACTGCTGCTTCCATAAATGTTGACTACGAATACAAGTACAATGAAATCCTTGACAACTTCAATCTTTTCTCATTTCATCATAATGATGCTTATTGGTCCAATTGTGAGGATTTTGGATATCTTTAAGTTGAAGTGCAATCCATACTGAAGGCTGTGGTCTTTGATCTTCATTGGCAAATGCTTCAAGTCCTCTTCACTTTCAACAAGCAAGGTTGTATTATGTGTGTATCACAGGTTGTTAATGAGTCTTCCACATGTACTGATGCCATGTTCTACTTCATGTGGTCCATCTTATCTGATTACTTACTAAGCATACAGACTGAATCAGTATGGTGAAAGGATACCACTCTAATGCACACATTTCCTTGTTCTACTTTAAAGGCTGCCTCTTGATCTATGTACAGGTTCCTCATGAGCATAATTAAGTGCTCTGGTACTCCTATTCTTCACAATGTTAGTCACACTTTGTTCTGATCCACACCATCAAATAGCATAGTCAATAAAACACAGGTAAACATCTTTTTGGTATTCTCTGCTTTGTTTTCATCCAGAATCCATCTCACATCAGCAATGATATTTGTCATTCCACATCCTCTCCTGAATGCAACTTCAAATTCTAGTAGTTTCCTGTTGATGCACAGCTGCAACAATTTTTGAATGATCTTTGGGAAAATTTCACTTATGTGTGAAATTAATGACATTTTTCAAAAATTTCTACACTCTGTTGGATTATCTTTTTTTTGGATGGACACAAATATAGTTCTTTTCCAGGTGGTTGGTCAGGAAGTTGTCTTCCACATTTCTTGACATAGATGCACACATCCAGCACTTCATTCATTTGATGAAACACCTCAGTTGACAGGAGCCTTGTTTTTCACTGATGACAGCAGTGCAGCTTGGAATTCTTCCTTTAATACCATTAGTCCTTGAGGTGGGGCCAAGATGAGACAGTAGTCAGATGATTTCTTATGTTCCTTCTGGCAACAAAGACTGAAAATAATAAATGAATCAATTGCATATGATGTCCTGAATGTCAAAGGGAAAGTTGAAAAATTGGACTGAGCAATGGGGAAGGAAATAGTAGGTCCAGAAATGCTCAGAACTGGCTGGACCTGACACACCTGGAACTGGAAATAGACAGGATGGTGAGCAGAGCAGTGGCATTTGTAGGGTATCTTTCTCAGGGACAAAGAGCTGCAGAAAGTGTGGTCAAGCCTCCAGAGATGGTGAGAAGTGGCATTTGACTATCAAAAGGTAAGTGATTGGCATCTACCTATTGCACATGGATCTATGTCTTTCCTTTAGGATAAATCTATCTTCTTTATCCCAGTGCTTCCCCCATCCCTCTCTCACCATGCCTGCATCCAGAGTCTGACACTATTAACTGAGATAGAAGTAGGACTCCTTAAGCCTACCCTGAGCCATTGTCCTAGACTCAGAGAGGGAACAATTCAACAACCTGGGGAAGGGGCAAAAAAGAACAAAATAATTCTGCTAATTCACCCGAGCCAGAAATTCAGGACAGAAACAGTCCCTTCACCCAGAATCAGTCATTAGGGGCATGCTATCCTCACAGACACTCAAGGACAGCTGTTAATCCCCTGTTTTTATTAGTGCCTGCAGCCAATGTCAGTGCCTACACCAATTACTGCTGACCATCTAGGACAATGGAGGAGAGCCTGCACCACACACTTAGTGGCTGAATATGTGGATACCTGAGTTGAATTCATACAAAGAACGTAAACAGACTCCTAGGCTTGCATGTCTTATAAGAGCTCTAGCCAACTACTGATCTGACATTAGAGTATCAAAGGAATCAATAACTAAAATAGTACACAAGTCCAGCCTATTTGGACATTTCAAAACAAGAAGCTTGAACACAGCAAGCAAATATAAAATAAATAAGTTCAACAACTTACTGATAGCTCAGAGACAGCAGTTCACATAAAATCACTTATGCAGACCACAATATGTTCAGAAAGCTTCTGAAACAATCAAGAAATTTTCCAGATGAAGGGAATTTCCTCAAAATATCGGAGGCAAAATGGAAAAGATTAATATTAGGACTCTTTAAGAGATTAAGGAGATGATGTAAAATGCCACAGAGCACAGTGACAAATTGAGCAGAGTACAAGAAAGCACACAGTGGCAAGAATTATTTAGAAAAGTAATAATAAAATTACAAAATTAAGCAACTCAATAGAAAGTCAAAGCAGCAGAATTGAGACAACAAAAGGCAGAATCAATAAGAAGGAACATAAATGATGTTACACCAACATGTCTGAGCCAAAATCAGATAAAAAGAATTTTAAAAAATCAAGAAACATTAAGAATTATGTGGGACTCTATGAAGAAGAATAATATACAGGTGATTGGAATACCAGATTGAGGGAGAACTGTTAAACATTTGTTGACAGAAAAATTCCCTGATATCCTGAAGGATGATAAGATATCTATCCATGATGCTCATCCAACTCCACACAAGGCAGATCCCAAAAGAAAGACACTGAGGCATATTATAGTCAAACCTATCAAAACTACAGATAAGGAGAGAATTTTAGAAGTGGCAAAACTCTTCTGGTGTAGTGGTTAAATGCTGTGTCTACTAATCAAAATGCTGGCAGTTCATATCTGCCAGGCATTCCATGAAAACTCTACAGAGAAGTTCTATTTTATCCTACAGGGTCATTATGAGCCAGAACCAGCTTAATGGCAGTATGTTTGGTTTGGTTTGGAGGGATAAAAAAAAAAAAAACTACCTACAAAGGAGAATTAGTTAAGTCTAAACTTGGACTACTCAGTAGAAACCATGCAGGCAAGAAGGCAGAGGGATGACACATACAAAGCTTTGGAGAAGAAAAAAATGCCAGTGAAGAATTCTATATCTAGCAAACCTTCCACTCTAACATGATGGTGAAATTTGAACATTTTCAGCTGAACAGAAATTTAAGGAAGCTGCAAAACCCAAACCAAAATTACAAGAAATACTAAAGGGAGTTCTCTGGTTAAAAAATCAGTAACATCAGGTAAGAAGCCAACACTAGAACACCGAACAGAGCAACTGGATATCAATGCAAAAAGTGAAATCACAAAAATAAATAATAGGCAAAACACTGAAAACAGGGAAACAGATGTCATTATGTAAACATTATAACAAAAAAGAGAGATTTAAAAGAAAATACAGTCATAGAGTTTTCATATGAAGAAGGAAACTAAAGACTAGTTTAAATTTATAAAAATAGAAGTAAATATTAAGATAACCACAAAGCAAATTATCAGTCCTACACGTCAAACTGAAAAACAAGAAAAACATAAAATCTCAGCAAATACAAAACCATCAACATTGAAAAAGATGAAAAAAATACATTTAAAAAACTCAGCATAGGAAAAACAAACAAACGAGTTGCCTTAAATGACATCAGAATGACAGCACTAAACCCACACATGTCAATAAACACACTGCATGTAAATTTGCCAATAAAGAGATGGAGAGCAGCAGATTGAGTTAAAAAAAAAATGACCATGCTATAGGTTGCCTACAGGAGACATGCCTTAGACTCGAAGATACAAACAGTAAAATTCAAAGAATGGAAAAACTATGTCAAGTTAACAACATTAAAAAAGAACAAGAGTGGCAATACTAATCTCTAATAAAGCAGACTTTAAAGTAAAATCCACCATATTGGATAAGAAATGATACTATGTGGTTATTAAAGACTCAGTACTCCAAATATTTAACCATATTAAATATCTAAGTACCCAATGACAGAGCTGCAAAGTACATAAAGCAACCACTAACTGCACTGAAAACAGAAATAAACAGATCCACAATAATAATAAGAGAATTCAGTGAAGGACAGAACACCCAGAAAAAAAACCTCAGTGAAGACACAGAAGATCTAAATGCCACAATCAACCAACTTGACCCTAGAGATATACACAGAACACTCCACCCAACAGCAGCCAAGTACACTTTCTTTTCCAATGCACATGGAACATTTTCCAGAATTAAGAGTGTATTAGTCCACAGAGCAATCTTTAACAAAATTCAAAGTATTGAAATAATACAAAGCATCCTTTCAGACCATAAAGCCATAAAAGTAGAAATCACTAACAGAAAAGGAAGGAAAAAAATCAAACCAATAGAAAGTGAACCATACTTTACCAAAAAATGACTGGATTATAGAAGAAGTCAAGGACAGAATAAAGAAATTCACAGAATCAGATGAGAATGAAAACATATCCTATCAGAACTTCTGGGCCACAGTAAAAGCAGTTCTCAGGGATCAACTCATCTCAATAAGGGCAATTCATCCAAAAAAAAGGGTCCAAGCAAAGAATTAAACTATAACTAAAACAAACATAGAGCAGCAAAGGAACCCCTCAGGTGCCAGAAGAAAGCAAATAATAAAAATTAGAGCAGATCTAAATGAATTAGAAAATGGAAAAATGAAAGAAAGAATGAATAAGACCAAAAGCTGGCTCTCTGAAAAGATCAACAAAATTAATAAATAAGTGGACAAACTGACAAAAGAAAAATAGGAGAAGCAACCAATCTGAAAAAGAAACAAGATGGGCAATATCGAAGCAAACTCAACTGAAATTAAAAAACTCATGACAGAATACTATGAAAAAATGTACTCCAGTAAATTTGAAAACCTTGAGGAAATGTATAAATTTCTAGAAACACACTACCTACCTAAACTAAAACAAACCCAAGAAGAACTAAATAAATCCATTACTAAACAAGAGATTGAACAAGTAATTCAAAAAGTCCCAGCCCAAAAAGCCCCAGCCCTCATTCCTTCTCTGGAGAATTCTATCCAACAGTTAGAGAAGAGTTAACACTCTTGTTGCTAAAGGCACTGCAGAGCATAGAAGAAGGATAGTCCCCAATTAATTCTATGAGGCTATCAAAACTCTAATACGAAAACCAGGTAAGGACGTCACAAAAAAAGGAAAGTTACAGACCAATAAATCTCAAGAACTTAGATGCAAATATTCTCAACAAAATTCTAGCCAGTAGAATTCAACAACACATCAAAAAATAATTCACCATGATCTAGTGGGATTTATACCAGAAGTGCACAGATAGTTCAGTATTAGAGGAGCAACCAATGTAATCAACCACACAAATAAACCAAAGGCAAGAACTTCTTGATTTTATCAGTTGATGCGGATAAGGCATTTGACAAAGTCTAACACTCATTCATGTTAAAAATTCTCAGCAAAATAGGAATAGAAGGGAAATTCCTGAACACAAAGGGCATTTATACAAAGCCAACAATAAATACCATCTGAAATGGAGAGAGTCTGAAAGGGCTCCCCTCGAGAACAAGAAAAGACAAGAGTGCCCTTGGTCACCACTTTTACTCAGAACTCTCCCAGAAGTTTTAATCAGGGCAATCAGACAAGATAAAGAAATAAATGGCCTCCAAATTGGTAAGAAAGAAGTGAAAGTGTCTCTATCTTCAGATGATATCATCTTATACAAAGGAAACCCTAAAGAATCCACACACACACAACAAAACAAAAACCCAAACCTACTGAAACTAACAGTTCAGCAAAGAACCAGGATATAAGATAAACATACAAAAATCAGTTGATTCCTTTACACCAACAAAGAGAATATCAAAAAGGAATACACTGAATTAATAAATACTTAAGAATACATTTAAGCAGAGACACAAAATACCTATACAACGAAAATGGCAAAACTACTGCAAGAAAACAAAAGACACCCACGTAAGTGGAGAAACCTACCTTGCTCTTGGGTAACAAACTTAACGTTTTGAAAATGTCTATTCTACCCAAAGCAATCTGTAGATACAATGTAATCCCAATAGAAATTCCTGTGGCATTTTTTTTTTTTTAATGAGATGGAGAAGCAAATCACCAAATTTACACAGAAAGGGAAGAAATCCTGGGTAAGTAAAACATTACTAAAGGAGAATAAAGGAGGAGGCCTCACACTACCTGACTTTAGAAATTATTACACTATCATAGTAGTCAAAACATTCTGGCAATGGCACTAAAACAGATACATAGATCAACGGAACAGAACTGAGAACCAGATACAACATCGTCCACCTACAAACAGCTGATTTTTGGTAAAGGCCCAAATTCCATAAACTGGAGAAGACAGTCTCTTCAACAAATGGTATTAGTGTAACAGGATATTCATCTGTGAAAAACTGAAACGAGACCCATATTTCACACCATGCAGAAAAGTAAATGAAAATGGATCAAAGATGATGGAGGAAAAAATAGTGACAATGTTGGAAGCACTAATAAACAGAATAAACAGACTACAAAACATTACCAACAGTGCACAAATAGTGGAAGGGAAAATAAACTAAGCCGGATCTCCTAAAAATCAAACACGCTCATCCTAACACTTCACCAAAAAAGTAAAAAGACAACTTGCAGACTTGGAGAAAACATTTTTGGCTACCACGAATCTGATCATCAGCTAATCTCCATAATCTACAGGATAGTGCAAAACCTCAACAAGAAAAAGACAGCCCAGTTAAACCGTGGGCAAAAGATATCAACAGGCACTTCACAAAAGAAGCTATCCAGATGGCTAATAGATACATGAGGAAATGTTCATGATTATTAACCCAACCCAGTGCGGTCCAACTCATGGCGACCCTAGAGGGCGATTATTAGCCATTAGATAAATCCAAATCAAATTTATAATGAGATACCATCTCACCTCAACAAGGTTTGCATTCACGCAAAAAAACACACAAAATAATAAATGTTGCAGAGGTTGTGGAAAGACTGGAGCACTTTTACACTGCTGGTAGGAATGTAAAATGATACTATCAGTTTGGAAATCAATTTGGCACTTTCTTCAAAAGCTAAAAGTAGAAATACCACAAGATTCAGCAATCTCACTTCTTGGAATATATCCTAGAGAAATAAGGGCTGTTACACAAATAGATACAAGCATATCAATGTTTATTGCAGTACTGTCCACAATAGCAAAACAATGGAATCAACCTACATGCCCACCCAGAGTTTAACAGATAAACAAACTATAGTGTATTCCACACAATGAAATACTATGCAATGATAGAGAGCAACAATGATCTTGGGAAACATCTCATAACATGGAGTAATCCGGAAGGTATTACACTGAGTGAAATTAGTCAGCTACAAAAGGAAAAATATTGTATGAGACCACTATTTCAAGGACTCAAGAAAAAGTTTAAACACAGAAGAAAACAATCTGATGGTTAGAAGGGAAAGAGAGTTGTATTCATAGATTATATATTACATAGGAATTGGGTTAGGTGAAGGGATGACAGCAAACAGTAGAAGAGATGTCAGAACAGCTGGAGTAAAACAAAAGCTAAGAGGTTTCCTAAATGTAACCCAACACTTTGAATTCAGAGACAGTGGTCTCACAACAATGGTTTCAGGGGACATCTAGGTCGATTGGCATAACAAGTTTTTTTTAAGAAAATGTTCTGCATCCTATTTTGGTGAGTGGCATCTGGGTCTTAAAGGCTAGCAAGTGGCATTTAAGTAGTGTCAGTTGCTTCCAATCCACCTGGAGGAGAGGAAAATGAATGAAATCGAATAAGGAAAATAGGAGCCCAAGGGATAGAAAGGGTCATATAATCCATAGACTACACTGGCATGAGAGCAGAAGAACTAGATGGCGCTTGCCACCACCAATCACTGCCCTGACAGGGAATAGAACCTAGAGTCCCTGACTTAGAGGAAGAAAAATGGGTGTGCGAAAGTAAAACTACTAGAAGACCAGACTTAATGACCTGACAAACTGGAGGGGCCATGGAAGAAGTGAGCCTCAAGACTCTCTGTTAGCTCATAGCTGAAACCATTCCTGAAGCCAACTACTCAGACAGACTGGACTAGACTGCAAGATGTAAAATGATGCATCAAACTGTGTGCTTCTTGGCTTAAGTACACACCTGAGGCTAACTGAGAATCTCCCGTCCAGAGGCAAGAATGAGAGGGTGGAGGGGGCCAGGAGTTGGTTGAATGGATGCAGGAAGTGCAGGCTAGACAGGAGGAGGGTGCTTTCACAGAGTAGGAAGAGCAGCTAGAGTTACGAAGTTCTGTGTGTGTATGCAAGTTTCTGTATGACAAGTGGTTTGGATTGTAAACTTCCAATTAAAGCACAAGAAAATAGTAAAAGAAAATACCATGAGTTCTTGGTTACATGCTGCCTCCTAAATGTCAAGTGTCAACCAATTCTTTCTGGTCCATTGACTCTGTATTCCTTTCATCTCTCTCTTATTTTATTTTTTTATATTTTATTGTGTTTTAAGTGAAAGTTTACAACCCAGATCAATTTGTCATATAAAACCTTGCACATACACTGCTATGCAACTCAAAGCACCAGCCAACCACCCTGTGACAGCATACTCCTCCTTTCCACCCTGCACTTCCTGCATCCATTCAACCAACTCCTGACTTCCTCTGTCTTCTCTGGACAAGAGCTGCTCAGATAGCCTCTTGTATACCTTTAAGCCAAGAAACACATTCTTTGCCCACATCTGCCTGTCTTATAGTCTAGTCTAATCTTTGTCTGAAGTGTCGGCTATGGTACTGGTTTCAGCTCTGGGCTAACAGAGAGTCCATGGGTGAGTCTTCAGAGGAACCCCAGTGTAACAGACCATCAAGTGTGGTCTTTTAATAGAGTTCCAGCTCTCTACACCCATTTTTCTCCCTCTACATCAGGGACTTTAAGGTGTGTTACTTTTGAGGACAGGCATTGGTGGTGGTCGGGCACCATTTAGTTCTGTTCTCATGCAGATGTAGTGTCTGGTTAATAAGGCATCTTCTGTCTGCTGGGCTCATAGTTTTTTCAGTTCTCTGATGCTCTTCATTCTCTTCTGTTCCAGGCAGGTTGTGACAAATTGGTGCTACTTGGATGGCTGCTTGCTAGATTTTAGCTTTTACCAAAGTGGTATGTAGAACGCAGCTATGCCAATTAGCCTAGATGTCCCCTGAAACCGTGGTCCCTAGATCCCTGTCCCTGCTTCTCTGTTCTTCACAATGTTGGGTTGTATTTAGAAAACCTTTTAGCTTTTGACGTAGTCCAATTGTGCTAAGCTCCCTTCTACTGCATGCTGTCATTCCCGTTACTGACCCCAGTTCCTATCTATTAGTTAATCTATGAACACACTTCTCTTTCTCCCCAACCCTTGTAGCCACCAAAGACAGTCCTCTTCCTGTATTTAAACCTTTTCTTGAGCCTTTACAATAATGGTGTCATACAATATTAATCCTTTTGCAACTAATTTCACTCAGCATAGTGTCTTCCAGATGATTCTATGTTGTGAAATGTTTCCCAAAATTATCATCATTCTTTATCGTTGCGTGATATTTCCTTGTGTGAATATACCATGGTTTGTTTATCCATTCAACTGCTGATGATCATCTAGGCTGATCCCATCTTTTTGCTATTGTGGACACTGTTGCAATAAACATTGGTGTGCATCTATCTGTTCATGTGTCAGCCTTTATTTCTCTAGGATATATTCCAAGAAGTGGGGTTGCCAGATCTGATATTATTTTTATTTATAGTTTTTTAAGAAAGCACCAATTTGATTTCTAAACTGATTGTACCATTGTACATTCCCACCAGCAGTGTAGAAGTGTTCCAGTATTTTCACAGTCTACCCAGCATTTATTATTTTGTGTTTTTGGATTAATGCCAGCCTTGTTGGAGTGAAATGGTATCTCATTGTACTATTGATTTGGATTTCTATAATGGCTAAACAGAGAAAGCACCTGTTGGTATCCTTTATCCATTGTTTAATTGGGTTGTCTTTTTCTTGCTGAGATTTTGCAGTACCTTGTAGATTATGGAGATTAGATGATGATTGGATTCGTGGTAGCTAATTTTTTTTTCCCCAGTCTGTGGGTTGTCTTTTTACTGTTTTGATGAAGTGTTGGGACAAGCATAAGAGGTTGATTATTAGGAGTTCCCAGTTATCTGTTTTCTCTCCTGGTGTCTGTGCATTGTTAGTAATATCTTGTAGTCTGCTTGTGCCATGTATTAGAGTCCCCAGCACTGTCCCTATTTTAGTTCCATCATCTTTATTGTTTTAGATTTTATATTTTGATCTTTGATCCACTTTGACTTAGTTTTTGTGCATGGTGAAAGTTACGGTCTTGTTTCATTTTTTTACAGGAGTATATCTAGTTATGCCTACACTATTGTTAAAGAGACTGTTTTTTCCCCAGTTAACAGACTTTGGACCCTTGTCAAATTTCAGCTGCTCACAGGCAGACGACGTTATATCTGTACTCTCAGTTCTGTTCCATTGGTCTATGTCTGCTTTTGTCCTAGTACCAGGCTGTCTTGACTTTCTTCTTCTTCTTCAGTAACGTTTTACTTATCTGGGGGTTCTTTTTTCATATGATATTGGTGACTCGTTTTCCATCTCATTAAAAAAATGCCATTGGAATTGTGTTGGAATTGCATTGTACCTATAGATCACTTTGTGTAGACTAGACATTGTAATGATGTGGAGTCTTCTTTTCCATTATCAAGGTAGTTCTCTCTACTTATGTCAGTGTCTTATGGTTTCTTACAGTATAGTCTTGTAACTTTCTTGTTACAGGTCTTTTATGTCTCTGGTTAGATTTATGCCTAAGTATTTTATCTTTTTGGGAGCTATTGTAAAGGGTATTAATTTGGTGCTTCCCTATTTGATATTCTCTTGGTTAGTGTAAAGGAATTCAATTAACTTTTGTATGTTAGCTTATATTCTGATCTTTGCTGAACTCTTCTCTTAGGACCAGTTGTTGTTGTTTGTTTATTTATTTATTTGTTTGCATCCTTCAGGCTTTCTGTGTATGAGATGATATCATCTGCAAATAGAGATACCCTTACTTCTTCCATACCAATTTGGATGCCCTTTATTTCTTTATCTTGCCTGATTGCTCTGGCTAGAACCATCAGGACAAACGTGAATGAAAGTGGTGAAAAAGGACATCCTTGTCTTGTTCGTATTCTCAAGGGGACTGCTTTCTGACTCCCTTTCAGGTGATGTTGGCTGTTAGCATTGCATAAATAAACCCACCAAAACCCATTGCCGTTGATTTGGGTCCGACTCACAGCAGCCCTAGAGATTGGAGTAAAACGTCCCCATAGAATTTCCAAGGAACACCAGCCAGATTTGAACTGCTGACCTTTTTGGTTAGCAGACATAGCACTTAGTCCACTACACAACCAGGGAAAATAGATCCCCCATATTTTTTTGAGGAATTTCTCTTCTATTCTGTACTGCCGAGAATTTTTATCATCAACAGATGTTGGACTTCATCAAATGTCTGTTCTCCATCAATTGATAAAATCAAGTGGTTCTCGGATGGTGCCCGGCCACCACCAGTGATAGCCATGACGGAGCTCACAGAGAGGAGCCTCACTGACAACACAAGAATAAAAAGAGGTGCATCATGAGATCTCCACTAAAAGACCTCAATTGATGGTCCAGCGGTTTTGGGATTCCTCTGAGAGCATGGCCCCCGGCCCTGATGCTGCCCATTCCCATAAATTATAACAAAGGTCCACTCTTTGGACAGGAATGGAATGGACTTCCATATGTTGGAAGCACTTTATGGTTCTATACATCTATAGGATATCATCTTGCTGACCTCTGGCTGGAGGAAGGGGAGTGGACGGAGAGGAGGGGAAAGGAGACTGTTGGGAGGATGAGACATGTATGGAGCAGAGAGGAACAGTGTGCAGTCACCCGACAGGGAGAGCAGTGGAAGCTGCATATGGGGGGGGGGCATGTAAATTTACATGTGAATGTACATTTTCACTCAGTTATGTTAAATAAAAATAAAATAAAATAAATAAAAAAAATCAAGTGGTTCTTTTCTTTTGCTTTCATTACATGGTTGATTACATTAATTTTTTTTTCTAATGTTGAACCATCCCTGCAACTCTGGTTTGAATTCTACTTGGTCATACTGAATTATTTTGTTTATTATCTGTTGAATCCTGTTGGTTAGAATTTTGTTTTTTGTGTTGCCTTTCCCTGGTTTTGGTACCAGGGTTATGCCGGCTTCATAGAATGAATTGGGGAAGTATTCTATTCTTTCTCTGCTCTGGAATACTGTCGGTAATAGTGGTGTTAACTCCTCTCTAAAAGTTTGGCAGAGAAGAGGTGGGACAAGATGGTGAACTATACACACGTGTCCTCAATTTCCTCTGAGAACTAAGGCATAGAATGATAAGTGAATGGAGCACCATGGACATCTGCAAGGCCCTCAGATCTGGTGTATGGTTGTCAGATTTGACTCGGTACCAGTAACAGACTAAATGGCCCGTCTCAGAGATCAGTCAGCAGCCACTGAGTCCTCTTCCTGTTGACTCACCATTTCAGAGGACTGCAGGTAATGATGTCTTCTTTGTTATCTGGGAGGTGGCGACTGGGCATAAGCAGGTAAATATGCAGAAATGTGGTGCTAAAGTAGACAGCATGTAGTGCACCAGACAGACAGTGCATGGGATAGCCAGATATTGCAATTCCAGCTGCTGACTGAGGGCACCACTGCCTCTCCACCCTCTCTTTTCTGAGCTGAACCATAGACTCTGAAGTTTCATGGCAGGAAGGGCAACTCAGACAGGACACCATCTTGGTCAACTGGGAGGCAGAGTCATCCAGCTTGGGGCCTCAGCTGTGGCTGATTCTCAAGTGGAGCAGCAGCTCATCTGGCAATAGCTTTTTCAGCAGAAAAGTGGTGTTTGAAATGACCAGTGTCTAGATTTATGGGTGGGGCCTGGCAGAGGATGGCAGGAAGGCCCTAACCTCTCCCTACTTTGAACCATGTCACAGCATTGGGGGATGCCTATGAGTACTTTGGTTGTCAGCTGGAAGGCGAGGCCTGCCACAGGTGAGGTCCTGACTGCTTTTGGCAGGTGTTGGACAACTCTCTGCTAAGCAGAAAAGTACTCTTCTAAACAAGACCACCTGGAGAACTGACTGCTGAGAGGCCTAGTAGCATCTCCTCCACTCTTCACTGATCTGCATGATAGGGTAAGCTGAAGGACCCCCAGTGAGTCCATAAGTAGAGCACTGTCTTTGCTGGCCAGGAGGTAGAGCCTGCCACCCCAGAGAGTCCAGTCACTACGATGATGACCAACTCCCCTCTTAGAACTATGCCTCAGCTCTTGTTGAGGTAACACCAGAGAAATGAAACATTTTCTAGATGGCATGCAGACAACACTCACGGCTAACCATTTAAAGAAGCTGTTCACCATGGCTCCAGAAAACTCTCAAAGAATCAAAAAACTTCCCAGATGAAGAAGTCTTTCTGAAACTATCAGAAGTCATGTACAAATATATAGAGCCCTCCTAGAGATTAAACAAAATACAGCAGAACAGAATGAAAAAATAAGTAAGCTATTTGAACTGATGGAACATCAACGATCTGAAATCCAGTAGATCAGTAACAAGATTACAGACTTAGACAGTTTAATCTAAAGCCAAAAGAGCAGCATTGAGGAGATGCAAGTCAGACTTAGTGACCTTGAGGATAGAGCTAGTGACACTAGCATTTCTGAGGAGAAATCAGAGAAAAGAAATAAGAAAAATAAACAAACATTAAGAAACATGTGGGACATTACTAAGAGGAGTAATCTACAAATAACTGGAGTTTCTGAACAGGGAGGCATAAATGAAAATACAGAGAGCATTGCTGTAGAGTTGCTGACAGAAAACTTCCCTGAAATGATGAAAGAAGAGAACATAGATACCCAAGATATGTATCAAATATTACAACAAGTAGACCCCAAAAGAAAGACACCAACATATATTAGAATGCAGCTTAACAAAATGAAATACAAACAGGGACCTTAAAAGCATCAAGGCTCAAAGTAAAGCTAACATTCAGAGGGAAACCTGTAGGCTTTTGTCTGACTTTTCAGCAGAAACAATGTTTGCAAGAAAGCAGTGGGCTGACACATTCAAAGCTCTGAAGGAGAAAAACTTGTAACCATGAATTATGTATCCCACAACATTGTCTCTCAAATATTACAATGAAATTAAGACATTCACAGGTTAAACAGAAGCTCAGAGACTTTGTAAAAACTATACCAAAACTACAAGAAATACTGAAAGAACTTCTTTGCTTAGAAAAGCAAAACCATTAAGTCTATACTTAAGGAGGCAATGCAGGACACAGCATCCAGAGTCCTACTCAGTTAAGGAAGTCAACAAGCTCAATAAAAGCTACATTATTAAAAGAAGGGAACCAATGGTCATAATACAAAAACTAAGATATCACCATACTAAAAAGAGGGATACACTGCAGTAGTTATAACCCTTTCAGATGGAGAGGAAATTAAAAATTCATGCAGAAGTTAAAGGATGGTTAAAACTTAGAATAGTAAGGGGGATTACAGGGGTAGCTCCAAAGCAAAATAACAATGTGACATATCAAAACAACAATAATAATGCAGGAGTCTCAACAAACACAAAACTAACACTGAAAAGGATGAAAAGTCAACACATAAAGAAAAATGACCCAGAACAGAATATTAAGAAAAACATAGAAAACATCAACAACACAAAAATAAATACATCCAATGGCAGCACTAAACACATACCTATCAATAATTACACTGAATGTAAACAGACTGGACACTCCCATAAAGAGACAGAGAATGACATTGTGAATTAAAACACACGATCCATCTATATGTTGCTTACAAGAAACATAGCTATGACTCAAAGATATGAACAAGTTGAAAATCAAAGTTTGGAAAAATGTATACCAAGCCAACAACATACAAAGAAGAGCAGAAATGGCAGTACTAATCTCACATAAAATAGATTGTAATGTAAAATCCACCATTGTAGACAAATATGATCAGTCACTATTTAATGCTGGAAGGTTCAATGCATCAGGAGAACATAACAATATTAAATATTTATGCGCCCAATACTTGGAGCATCTAAATACATTGGACAAACCTGGACAACATTGAAAAATGAGACAGATCACTGCACAATAATAGTTGGAGACTTCAATATTCCACATTAAATAATGGACAGATCATCCAGAAGAAAGTTCAGTAAGCATACAGAAGATCTTACTGCAACAATTAACCAGCTGTACCTTTTGGACATGTACAGAACTTTTTACCTACCAATAGATAAGTACACCTTCTTCTCAAATGCATATGGAACATTTTACAGAATAGACCATGTGATAGTACATAAAGCAAGCCTCAACAAAACTCAAACCACTGAATTATTACAAAGCATCTTCTCGTACCATAAAGCCATAAAAGTTGAAATTAATATCAGAAAAAACATAGATAAATACTGGAACTCATGGAAACTGAGCAACACTTTGCTCAGAAACCCATGGGTTATAGAGGAAATCAAGGACAAAATAAAGAACTTTATGGAATCAAATGACAATGAAAACACGTCCTACCAAAACCTATGGGATACAGTAAAAGCAGGGCTCACAGGTCAGTTAATCTCTATGAATGCATACATCTGGAATGAAGAAAGGGCCCCAACCAAAGAATTAACCCTACAACTTGAACAACTAGAAAGACAGCAACAAAGGAACCCCTCAGTCACCAGAAGAAAACAGATAATAAAGATTAGAGCAGAACTAAATAAATTAGAGAGTAGAAGAACAATTGAAAAAATTAACAAAACCAAAAGCTGGTTCTTTGAAAAGGTCAACAAAATTGATAAACCACTGGCTAAACTTACAAAAGAAAACCATTAAAGGAAGCAAATAACCTGAATAAGAAATGAGATGGGAGATGTTACAACACAGCAAATTGAAATCAAAGTATCATAACAGAATACTACAAAAGACTGTACTCTAACACATTTGAAAGCCTAGAGGAAATGGACAAATTTCTAGATTCATATGTCCTACCAAAATTATCACAGGGAGAAGTAGAACCACTTAATAAAACCATCACAAAGAAGAGATTGAAAAAGTTATCAAAAGAGCCACCAACCATAAAAAGTCCTGGCCCAGATGGCTTCACCAGAAAATTCCACCAACTTTTACAGAGGAGTTAATTCCAATACTACTAAGGCTATTTCACAGCATAGAAAGGGATGGCATACTCCTAAATTCATTCTATGAAACAGCCATGACCCTGATACCAAAGCCAGGGAAATATCCCACAAAAAAAAAAAAGGAAACTACAAACCAATTTCACTCATGAACCGAGATGCAAAACTCTTCAGTAAAATCTTAGCCAGTAGAATTTAACAACACATAGAAAAAATAATTCCTCGTGACCAAACTGGATATGCACCAAGGATTCAAGACATGTTCAACATCAGAAAAACAACTGATGTGATCAACCACACAAATACCACAGAGGATAAAGATCAACTGATTTTGTCAATTGATGTAGAAAAGGCATTTGACAAAGTCCAATGCCCATTCATGCTAAAAACTCTCAGCAAATTAGGAATGGAGGGGGACTTCCTCAGTGCAGTAAGGGGCATCTATGCAAAGCTGACCACCTACATCATCTTGGATGGAGAGAGACTGAAAGAATTCTCCTTGAGATTGTGAACTAAACAAGGATGCCCACTCTCATAACTTCTGTTCAGCATTGTGCTTGAGCTTCTAGCCAGAGTAATTAGACAAGACTGAGAAATAAAGGACATCTACAATGGAAAAGAAGAAGTAAAACATCTCCGTATTTGTGGATGATATGATTTCATATGTAGAGAATCCTAAAGAATCCATAAGTAAACTACTGGAACTAACCGCAGAGTCCACCAAAGTATCAGGATATAAGACAAACATAAGTAAATCAGTAGGATTCCTTTACACCAACAAAGAAATCATCAAAGAAGAAGTCACCGAATCAATACCATTTACTAGAGCCCCCAAGAAGATAAAATACCTAGCAATAAATCTAACTACAGAAATAACCTATACATAGAGCATTATAAGATCTTACCACAAGAAACCCAAAGAGACTTACATAAGTGGACAAATCTATCCTGCTCATGGATAGGAAGATTTAGCATTGTGAATATGTCTTTTTTACCCAAAGCAATCTACATGTGCAATGTAATACCAATACAAATTGCAGTGTCATTTTTTTAATGAGATAGAGAAACAAACCACCAACTTCATATGCAAAGGGAATAAACCTCAGATAAGAAAAACATTGCAGAAGAACAGGAACACAGAGGGAAACCTCACACCACCCAACTTTAGAACCTATTAAACTGCCTCAGTAGTCAAAACTGCCTGGTATTAGTACAAAAAGAGACATACAGACCAATGGAACAGAGTTGAGACCTCAGAAATGTCACTATCCTCTTATGAACAGTTGATATCTGACAAAGATCCTCAGATTTTGAACTGGGGTGAAACAGTCTCTTTAACAAATGGTCTTGGCAAAATTGGATATCCATCTGTAAAAAACTGAAACAAGACCCATAGCTCACACCTTACAGATAAATGAACACAAAATGGATCAAAGACCTAAATATAAAACCTAAAACGATAAAAAGCATGCAAGAAAATAAATGGTCAACGACTGAAGTTCTAATATTCAGCTTAGACAGACTTCAAAATCTGAGAAACAAAGCACAAACAACAGAAGAAAAGATAGATAAATGGGAACTACTAAAAATCAAACACTTTTGCTCATCCAAAGACTTTATCAAAAGAGTTAAAAGACCACCCACAGAATGGGAAAAAATATTTGGCAACTACATGTAAGACTGACGTCTGAGCATCATAATCTACAAGATACTGCAAAATACCAACAAGAAAAAGGTAATTAACTTAAAAGTGATGGGCAAAGGAGATGGACAGACATTTCATCAAAGAGAACATGCAGGCAGCCAAAAACACATGAGGAAATGCCCACGATAATTAGCTATTAGAGAAATTCAAATCAAAACCACAATGAGATACCATCTCACCCCAACAAGACTGGCCGTAATCCAAAACCCACAAAACAACAAATGCTGGAAAGGCTGTGGAAAGATTAGAACTCTCCTACACTGCTGGTGGGATTGCAAAATGGTACAACCTGTTTGGAAAACAGTTTGGGGCATCCTTAAAAAAACGGAAATAGATACACCATTTGATCCAGTAATCCCACTGCTCGGAATATATCCTACAGAAACAGAAGCTGTCACACGAACGCTTATCGCAGCACAGTCCACAATAGCAAAAAAATTACCAAACCTAGATGCCCATCAGCAGATGAATAGATAAACAAGCTATGGTACGTATACTCAATAGAACACTATTCAATAATAAAGAACAATGATGATTTGGGAAAGCATCTTATAATGTGGTTTCAATTGGAAGACATCTTGCTGAGTGAAATCAGTCAGTGGCACAAGGACAAATATTCTATGAGACCCCTGCCATAAGGACTTAAAAGTAGACTTACATATAGAAGAAAAGACTCCTTGATGGCTACAAGGATGATGAGGAAGAGAGAAGGTTGCTGGAGAGAGCTGACAGAAATTTTGCTAGGTGAAAGCAGTGACGGCACACAATGGAAAGTAGATCAACTTAACTGGACTTCACCCAAAACTGAAAACTCTTCTAACCTCAATCCAGTATGACACTGATAGAGTAGCAGAAGCAGGGTCTGTGGACCACACACTCGGAGGACATCAAGGCCAGTTGGTATAACTAGCCTCTTGCTGGGAGAGTCTTCTGCACCCCATATTAGTGATTGGTGCCTGGGGTTTTAAGGCAAGCTGCCATCTGAGGTACACCAAATGGTCCCAACTCATCTGGAATAGGTGATGATTGAGAACAACAAAGACACGAGTTAAAAAGAATCCAGGCAACAGAAGGACCTGTGTGAATGGGATACTATATCAGCATGTGACCAGAAGAACAAGATGGTGCCCGGCCCCCACCAAAGACAGCTGTGATGGGGTACACAGTGCTGAGTTCCTCTACATCTTTTCTGTCCTGGTGGTTAAATACCTTTGAACAAGGAACGTTTTCATTTTTCACTTTGGTCGAGTCCCACACCCCGCCCCCCTACCGCCACACATACACACACATATGTTTTCACTCCTGCTGCTCTAACCTTAATCGTTGATTTATTTTTTTTCTTCTAATTAACTGCCGAGCTTCTGATTTCAGGCTATGGTCCCTAGTTCGCATCCAAGTTTAGGTAGTCTTGAAAGCTATGTCTATCCACGCGTAATTGTCTACCATCTGACAGATACAGAGCAGCACCCAGGTGGATCATATCAGTTATCTTACAGGACATAGAGCCATAGCTGTTGTCCACCACCCTCATTACAACACATTTGGTCTTCAACACCTGTCTATACTTACTCTATACCTGCAGTATTCATTTTCACACCAATCATGAATTCTACTCCAGACAATTTGGAAATATTAAATCTCAGTTGATGAGGTTATATTTCCATAGAGGACATAACAGAATGAACGAAAAGACGTGAGTGTTTTGAAAAATCTTCTTAGATGACTGAAAAAAACTTACACTCATTACTCACTCCTCCAGCAACTTTTGTATGCTCCCTCCTCTACCTTCTTCCTTAATTCCTTTCCATCTACCAGAATCCTATGCTTTCTTGGCTGGCCAGGACGAGGAAGAATTACAGGTCACCTAGAAACTGTTTTCAAGTTTCCGGGTAGTGCAAATGGTTAACATGCTCAGCTGTTGGCCCAAACGTTATCAGTTCAAGTCTATCCACAGAAATCTCAGAAGAAATATCTAGCGATCTACTTTCGGAAATTTAGCACTGAAAGTCATAAGAAGTACAGTTCTACCGGGACACATAGTGTGCCACCACGAGTCTGAATCAATTCCATGGAGACTACAGAATTTAAAGCAGTGTTGCTTATTTCTCTTTGAGATGAAAGAGGCCATGAAACCCCAAGTTTTGTGTTATGTGAATCTTTAAAAATACCCAAAGAGAATGTTTATTATAGAACTATTAGAAAAATTGATAAAGGTAATAAAAATTACGTTAATCTCATCTTCCCTATATAATCATACTAACACTTTATCATCCCAATTTTTATTTGGGAGTAGGGGATATTAATTGTGCAGGAAACAAATTGCATTTTGTAACCACTTTCCCCTTAACAATATATCATAACTGTCTTTTCTCACCATGAAATATTCTTTTGTGGAAGCATTTTAATAGCTGCTTGATATTCCACTGTTTGACAGTGGAATTTATCTTTTAATCTTCCCTTGTTCAGCAGTTTTAGTGTCTTTTTTTTGTCGTATTATAAGCAACGCTTTGATGTGTATCACATACATATATTAGCGCTTCCCAAAATGGAGCTACATATATAGTAGTGATAACATCAAATATTCACCTGAACGGACGACACTGAGTCTATGACTGTTTCGCTATCAGTCAGTCCTCAGGTTATAGCACCAATGATTTTGTGGTTCAAAGTGTCATGCTATGTAAGTGCTGGGCAGCTTGATTCTGAGTACATTTCTAAATACAATAAAACCTGTGAAAGCTGTAACCTATGTAAGGCAGAAGCCTGTTAGCAAATGGAAACTCAAATGTTTTCCACTAAAACAAGAAACAGAAACTTGGTAAAACTGCACCCATCAAAGAGGGAAAACTTGTGAGACCAGGAAAAACAGGGCAGTACTGTCAATTTCTGCCTCTCATAGTTTTCACCTTACCACATTAATATACCACATTAATAGGGATCACATCTAATCAGGACGAGAGTCTCAGCGGGTATTAGCGTCTTGCATGAATTATAGAGTGTGACTATATTAGGACCAGCTTGGGGTACAAAAAGCAAAGTGAATTAGAAACAAGGAAAGGGACACTTTTCCTATGACATAGAGCAAGTATTTTGAATCTTAGAAGGATCCCATTCTAGAAAATCAGAAGTTAACCAAGAAAACTTCCAGTAAGAAATGTGAGCCATTAGTAAGATGATTCTGTTGTCTCAAAGCATATGGAGAAACAACGCATCACATTACATATCATAGTGGTTAAGAGCTGGACTGTGAAACTGGACTTCTTGAAATCTCAGCTCTGCTACTGCTACCACACAGATCTTGGTTGGTTTGCTCACCTCAGTTGTGTAAAGGAGACCACAGCAGTGCCAAATTCTGAACATTTAGTAACTTGGTGACCATAAAGCACTTAGAACTGCGTCTGACTCATTAAGAGCCTTCTATAATCATTAGCCTTGTTGCGTCAAGATGTGAAATGTCTTTACCAGCAAGACAGCTTCATATTTAATTCTCTTAGCACCTGGAGGGCAGAAAGTCATGTTGACAGGGTGCTGATCTCATCTACTTCCTTTTTTTTTTCCTGATAATTATACAAAACCTATTTTGAAAAGCAGGCTCCAGTCCCTGCTCACAGGCTTCAGTGAGTGGTTGCAAGAACATCTCTTCTCAAAGAGCTGGAACAGGTCCTCATGCTGCTGTGGTCATTGCTGGTCATCTTTGGTGAGTCTGATTATTTAGTTTGGAACTGAGGTGGCAACAGGACGAGATGGCCAGCCCTCAGTGATCTGGGGTTCAATGGGAGTCCAGGGATGATAAGAATGCTCAGATCTTTGCTTACAGCTCAGGTTTCAGAGGTAGATGCAAAGCTCTGGCAGATGGCCAGATCAGGGGTCAAAGGAAAATCAAATTGAAATACATCCCAATCCTTAATTTTTAAGGTGGGCCACTATATTATTTGTTGATCACACATGCATTTTTTTTCTTTATTTAATATGACTGAGTGAAAATGTACATTCCTGCATAAATTTACATGTTCACCTATAGGCAGCTTCCACTGCTCTCCCTGTCCGGTGACAGCACACTGTTCCTCTCTGCTCCATACATGTCTCATCCTCCCAACAGTCTCCCTGTTGCTGCCCTTACCCATAAATCATAACAAAAGTCCACTCTTTGGACACGAATGGATTGGACTTGGTGATGCAGAGTGACCATATATTGGATGCACTTTATGGTTCTATTCATCTATAGGATATCATCCTGCTGACCTCTGGCTGGAGGAAGGAGGGTGGGTAGAGCGGAGGGGACAAGTATTTTTGAACTCTGTGATATAATATAATGTCATTATAAAATTTTTACACTTCATTCTTCCCTTCTCCACCATGAAAAACCAACACATCTAACAGTAACCTACAAGATCTGGATTCAGAAAATTCATTGCAACCCTTTATTAATGTTCCTCTATTTAACTGAGGGCTGTGAAAAAAATGAGACCCACTTCTGGGTGGAAAAAAAGATTCCTTTCTCTCTACTTGTTGGGCAAGAGATAAATATTTGTTAACTGAGTCAAAAACACTAACACAAAATATGGCTCAAAGATAGGAATGAACTTTGAGTGGGTTCAACTCTCCCACTCTCCCGAAGCTCATTTCCTGACAAACCTTCTGTGACCACATTATCACGTCTACTCCCTTGAAAAGCATGAATGTGAGGAAAGAAAGATAGAAGGAAATGAAGGAAAGAATCATTAAAATATCCAACCTCATGGAACTTGTTTCTCAACATCTCTTTGATCAAAGACTAACTAGCTTGCAACTTGCCTTGTGATTATAAAATTAAATGAGCAATAGTTGTATGTTTGAGGGTGATTGAATTGTTGGTGATACTTGAGTGAAAAACCCTTTGTCCTTGGGTGGATTCTAATATAGCAACCCTATGGGACGTAGTAGAAATGTCCCACTGAGTTTCCAAGGAGCATCTAGTGGTCTTGAACTGTCAACCTTTTGGTTAGCAGCCAAGCTTTTAACTACTGGGTGACCAGGGCTCTCATAATGGAGTAGAGGAATAGAAAAGAAAAATGGAAAGAATTTTAAAGACATTTATCAGAGTAATACAAATTTTAAAGTTGTGAACTCCATGCTAACCTCTTACTTTTGACCCCCTTACAGCTCCAGTCAGTGAACAGTCAGGTGAGTCCCACTTGTCTTTGTTTTTAGTCTCTGGTATGTCGGTCACCTAGCTACCATAGGGTCTTGTAGAATAGGCCCTACAAAGACTATGGAGACGTCCAAATGACTTAGTCATCCAGTACTGCCTTAACAGAAATACTACAAGTGCATGATTTTAAAAAGAGAACTTCATTTTTGTCCCAGTCCAGTAGGCTAAAAGTCCATCTAGGGAAAGGGCTTCTCTGCTGACTCAAGAGGAAGGGTCTTGCAGTCACTCGGCCCCTGGACTGGAAGCTGCTGAGGCACAGAGACCCTGGTCCTTTACAAAAAGCTCCCACACTGCTTTCTCTTTGAGTGGTATAATGTTCCCAAATGTCTCTACTATCTTCTCTCTTTTGTGTTTTAAGAGACTGCCTTAAGGTGCAATACCATCCCACACATTGAGCCCCGTCCACCAACATGATTGCCCCCTCTTCCCTCATTAGCATCACAAGGGAAGGATTTACAGAGTAGAGGAACCTCACACAATACCCAAAATCATGGTGTAGCCAAACTGCCACACACAGCCCAGCCAAAGCACCACACACGTTTCTATACACATTTTGTGGGGAACACTATTCAATACATGACACCAAATGTTACTGTTCCCATGGGCTGACTAGTTCTGAGATCACAAAATCTCTACTCTTGATACTACTTGGCTGATTGAGCAGACCCTCCCTGTTCCTCCTTGTAAAAGCCTCACATGTAAGATCAACAGAAGGAAAATTTGGGGAGAGCTGTTTTCCTAACCAGCAAGACTACAACTTGTTGTCTAGCTGAACATCCTCATCGTTGTGAAAACTTGGTGCAGTCAGAAAAATGTGCTGTGTTATTGCTTCTCTAGATAATCAGCAAACATTTTCTGTAAAACACCAAATGGTAAATATGTTAGACTTTCTAGTTTCTGTTGCAGCAAATCAGTTACTCGTCTGTGTCGACAGGGAGGAAAAGCTGCTACAGACCACATGTAAATGAATGGCTGCAGCTGTATTCCAAGTACACTTTATTTATAAAAACAGAAAAGTAACCAGCTCATGGGCCAAAGTTTGACAGCCCAAACTCTAAGCCCATTATTTAGTTGTTAATTTTTTTGTACAGGTGCTACTTTTATAAAGTTGTGTAATTAAAACTAATTTATCTCACTCTTCTGACTTAAAGCTGTGCTAAGCTAAGAAACAGAAAAATATTTCATTCTGGGTACAGAATTTCTGTATAAGACAAGACTAACTCTAAAGAAAAGGAGACTTGTTTTGTTGTCTATCCAGTGCTAACTGCTAAGTGGAAAAGAGCACTTTGAGCTGTAAGGAAGTATGCTGGTATGAGAAGATCCCTGTCTCACTCTAAATGGACCAGGCATGTCCAGGGACAACTACCAAAACAAAAAACTACACTTTCACTGAGTTGATTCCAATTCATAGTGACCGCATAGGTCAGAGCAGAAATGCTCCATAGAGTTTCCAGGGAGAGCCTGATGGATCTGAACTACCGAAGTTTTCGTTAACAGAAGTAGCACTTAACAACTACACCACCAGGGTTCCCAGGGATACCTATAGAGGTCTTGAACTGGGGTTTGTTCTAGAGCAAGTTTCATCTCTTGTGTTTATTCCGGTTTCTGTAAGGTCCCTGAGCCTACACTCTGATACTCGTCATTCCACTTGCTGTCTGGGCAAAAACTAGAAAATACCTCAGTCAGTGCTCAGGCAGTTTCTGGTCATGAATAGGATCCATGCTATTGCTCAGTCTTGGTGTGCTATCAAACAAACTGATTCTCTGTAGTAACTTACCCACAACCATTAAGAGAACAGAGCAATGGCCTCTTGATTCTCTTTCCTTTCCCTGCTCAAGAGATTCTCCAAAAGCTGAAAAGCTCCTCAGCACTTTGAGATCTTATCCCTCAAGTAGGAATAAAAGGAAATTTTACTCAGTATGATGCAGTAAACAAATAAAAACACCCTTTGCCACGGAGTTGACTTCAACTCACGGGAACTCCATATGTATCTGATATAACTGGGCTCATAGAATTTTCTATGGCTGATTCTTTGGAAGTAGATCATCAGGCCTATTTTGGAGGACACTTCAGGGTCGCCACGAGCCAGATCTGACTTGACAGCACTTGACTGGTTTGGCTCCGTGGACTTCAACCTCCAAATTTTGTTAGGAGGTGAGCACCACCCAGGGCCTCAGTAGTAGCTACACAAGCTGGAAGACCAGATTTAAATCAAGGCTTTGTTATATAGCAGGTATGTAGCATAAGAAAACACTTGACCTGGAACTTCAGCCTTATCTCCAGTGACAAGTCACACCTGCAGAAAATTCCATTCTCCCGTACTGTGTGAAATGCCACTCAGTGTAGCAGCTGCTCTTGTTTCCCCCTTCTAGCCACATTCACACATTGCCCTCACAACTAGCAACCTTCCATTGCTTGCAAACTCCTGAGGAATATGGTTTGCTTTCTACTCTTGCTGCTGTTCTGTTAACATTATTCATTAGAATTCTTATGGGAAAGCAAAAATGTTTTTCAGATCTATGTATCTTGGCTGTAGTTAAATCTTTGTGATCTTATTTGTTTGCTCCACCCCAGAAGTCTTCCATTTGCAACTCACTTTCTCTCTGTCCCTTACCACTGTCCCCTCAATACAATTATCTTCTTTATTCTTCTAGATTTGAGTTCTCCATGTGTCTTTGTAGGTGTCTGCCTCAGCCTGCCTCTGTCTGTTTGCCTCCTCTTGCAAGGCTGGCTGCTAGAGGACTTGAAACTCCCTAAAGGTAGTGCAGAAACCCTGGTGGTCTATTAGTTAAGTGCTACAGCCCCTAACCAAAAAGTCAGCAGTTTGAATCAACCAGATACTCCTTGGGAACTCTATTGGGAACGTTCTTCTGGGTCCTATAGGGTCACTGTAAGTTGGAATTGACTTGACAGCAACAGGTTTTTGCTTTTTTAGGAATAGTCTGAATTGACTCAATGGCAATGGGCTTGAGGATAAATCAGTCAGCATTAGGGCTTTTATGCCTTGCCCTGCTAGAGTCTATGACTCCTTTCACCAGACTAAGAGGCAGTGTACACAGATTGGGGACCCTAGGTGGTATAAACAGTTAACATGCTTGTCTTAGTCTGAGTTCTCTAGAGAGCCAAAACCAGTAAAGCATTAAAATAAATAAGTATAAATAACTAGAGAGAGATTTATATCAAGGACATGGCTCATGAGGTTGTAGAGGCTGTAATGTCCCGAGTCTGAGAGTCAGGAAAGAATCTTCCGTTTCACCTACTCACAGGGGCTAGCAAACACGAGATCAGCAGATTAGAGAACAGGGCTATTGCTCACAGGCTGTGAAAATGATGAATTCCAAGAGTGGCAGGCAAGACCACAGGTAAGCTGCTAGCTCGTGTCCCAAGAACTGAAGGTTAGATGAACAGGTGTCAACTGTGGGATCTAGAATGTGCAAATGCTCCCTGAGCCCTGCCTGAAAGTCCAACCACATTTGATGCAGCCCACATGCCATAGAAACCTCCCTTCAGCTGACTCACAGCAGATCCCATCATAGGGGTGATAACGTATCAGATCTCAACAGGGAAGTGATCGGATCATTGTAAGATCGCCCAAACACTGAGAATCATGGCCCAGCCAAGTTAACAATCTTAACTATTATAGTGTTCAACTGCTAACTGAAAGGTTAGAGGTTTGAAAGATACTTTTGGAAAAAGACCTGGTAACACACTTTTGAAAAATCAGTCATTTGAAAATTCTGTGGAGCACAGTTCTACTCTGACATAGACAAGGTCACCATGAGTTAGAACTGATTCAGCCACAAGTGGTTTTTGGTTCATAGACTACAACCCTGGAGACTTCCAATCTTCATCAGTGATACATAGTCTGAGTCTTCGTGGTTCCGTGGTAGAAGTTGTGGGCCAATTTATATTCTCACCCTAGACACTATCACTGTCACCCCTTCTGGTTTCCCAGGTCTGCCCGTCTCATGGACTTGAAACCCGTTTTCATGCTTGATAAATGCATGTTATTGTGGTGTCTGTTAACTGCTGTCTAATTGATTCCAACTTATGGATGAATGCAAGAAAATAGTGTACCTACTGGGAACAGTGGTCTCCTGTGTGATGTCACTAGTGGAGAAACCTAAGAAAAGGAGCTTTAGTAAATATTCTCCCATCTATGTAAATATTTATGGTTACTTTGGTGTCTTCTTTCTTCTTGGGAAAAATAGGATGTAACCTTGAGTAATTAAGACATGGGTTAGAACCTCTGTCTTGTCTAAAGTTATAGAAGCAATTCCTGACACCATCTCACTGCCCAACAAAAAAGGAACAGTCCAGGCACTTGAATTCCCTACAGAAAACATAACTCCAATTTCTTTACGTCTCTCTTGCAGACTGGCCAACCCTTCTAGCCCCTACTTCTGTCTTTGAAGGAGACAGTGTGGTTCTGAGATGCCAGGTAAAACAGAACAGCACAATAAATGCTATGTCTTTCTACAAGAATAAGACAAAACTATTTTCATCAAATGGTATCTCCAACTTCTCTATCAAAAGTGCAGTTTTTAGTGACAGTGGCCAGTACTACTGTACCATTTTTCAAGGATTTCTTCGGAGTTTGACAAAAACTTCAAAAGCAGTAAAGATCGAAGTCCAAGGTAAACTCTTAACTCCTGTGTAAGCCGGGGCTGGCCAGGACACTGCAGCAGCAGGGCAGGGTGGGTATCAGGCAGGTGAAGTCTTGCCGGGCACCATGTATGAACTGAAATGCTAGGAAGATGTATCTAGTTTTGTATCTGGTTGCACTCTGAATCTCACTGCTCTGGGGACGGCTGTGATTCTTTTCTCTAGAGCTGTTTCCTCCTCCTATGCTGATGGCCAGCTCCTTTCAACCCATGGAGGGGACCCCAGTGACGCTGACCTGTGAAACCCAGCTCAATCCACGGAAGGCAGATACTGAGCTTCAATTCTCCTTCTTCAGAGAGGGCCAGAGCCTGGGACCAGGCTGGAGCAGGTCACCAGAGCTCCGGATCCCTGTCATATGGAGCCAAGACTCGGGGTTTTACTGGTGTGAGGCACAGACAGAAAGTCACAGGGTCAAAAAACAGAGCCTCAAATCTGAGATTCAAGTGCAGAGTGAGTACCAGTGGAAAAGAAAAGCAAGGTGTGCTGTAGCTTCTGCGGGACTGCTAGATATTTGTTTCTTTGTGCAAATATATTCCTTGTGGAAAGTGAGAACATTCTCAGAGAAACTCTCAAATTTTCTCTGTATGTGTAAGAATCCAGAATGATTACATTCCCTATAATCTGTCTCTTCTTTATCAGTCAAGTTATCAAACATTCATTGATCACTGACTACATGTGTGGTACTTAGCAGTAGACCAGCAGCTTGAAAAAGAAAGGTTCCTGTCTCCAAATGGCTAATCTGCTGGGATTGCAACACTTCTTGATTTACTAGAAGGCAACGTAGTGCTATGGTATATGGAATTAAATAAAACATCAGAAAAAGCTGAAACTAGAGCGAATATGAGTGCTCATGGGATGCTTTGGGATGGAGGGGTTACGATTTGGTTCAGGTCTTGAAACTGGAAGTGAAGGAAAAATTGTTACTGGGATCATTATTAAGAATGGTACCTTTTCCAAGATAGGGCTGATGCCACCAGTATTCTTCTTCATTCTGTGTAAAGGGCATCTATGGGCACAGCAACTTCACCAAAACAAAGTTCCTGTCTTATAGAGTAGATGGTTCATCAAAAATTCTTTAGTGATCACTGTCATGAAATTAGCCAGAATCAGGGTTGGAATTCACAAGTATCTTCACCCACATTCATCAGAGTTAATTATAATGAATTCCATAAATCTGTAGGAATACTTGTAACAGATTTTGTGTAAATCTCTATGTTCTCACTCTTGTAGTAGGTAGTGGAATCAGTCTTTGTCCTGGCCCCAGTGTTTTCTACAGCGAAGTTTCTTATGTGTTTTCTTATATCTACCCAGGAGTACCTGTCACTAATGTGAGCATAGAAACCCAGCCCCCCAAGGGACAGGCAATGGAAGAAGGGAAGTTTGTGCTCCTCTGCTCAGTATCTGAGCGCTCAGGATATATCACTTTCTTCTGGCACAAAAGCACCACAGAAACCAGTCTGGAAATATGACCCAGCTTTCCCTCTCAGCAGAGCTGGAGATCCTGGCTGTGAAAGAGAGTAATGCTGGGAAATACTACTGCACAGCTGAGAACAGCCACGGCCCTATCCTGAGTGAGGTGAACATCACTGTCAGAAGTGAGTTCTACTCCCGTTCACCTCAGGTAGGAATTCTAAAACCTTAGTCACAGTACGTAGGAGTCATGAGAAAATGCCAGAAGGCCCCAGGGATCAGTTCCGTATGTAACAAATAGCAATTTGAGGATAAGTTCCCCTTGTAAGTTTAACTGCTGACAGCTTTCTTTTTTTTGGAATGTAAAGAAGTCTGAGCTGGCATCAGAAAAAAATAAACTGACAGCAAGAAACGATCATGCCCTAGGCAGTATCTCACATTTGGTATTTCCTAAAATACACCTTTGAGAAAATTACCCCTGATTATTCTAGGGGGGAAGTGAGAATGGAAGTAATACAACACGACAAAAGGCCAGGCCCTTTGCTAAGACCCCATTACCAGGTTTGCAAGTTTACTGCAGCATCGAAAATCCTTTCTGACAGTCTCTTTCTCTCTGTCAATTCCAGCGTCTCACCCTGTCTTGACCCGCAGGGTTTCTGGTGACCAGGCTATGGTGTGGGACACAGTGGGGCTTCACTGTGAGGTCCAGGGAAGATCTCCTCCTCTCCTTTACCAGTTCTATCATGAGGAGGTCATCCTGGGGAACATGTCAGCATCTTTTGGAGGAGGAGTGTCCTTCAACCTCTCTCTAACCTCAGAGCACTCTGAGAACTACTCCTGTGAGGCCAACAATGGCCTCAGGGCCCAACACAGTCAGGTGGTGACACTCGGTGTCACAGGTGAGTTGGTGGCACTAGATACAGGAGCATTGTTTTATGATCGATGTAATAACTAGCCAACTATATATTTTACTACAAATTATAGTTCCACAAACCTCCACCCTCTGGCTCTGGAGTGCTATTTTACAAAGTGTTACATTGTTTGTATGACTGACCTCTACTTCTTACACTACTCATCAAAATTCTTTACTGATAACTGTCACGGTTTCAGAAGGCAAGAGGTGTCCCGTGTGACGTCTGTGTGTGGAGAGGTCGAGACAGTGAGCTCGGTGTCTGGTTATCTTTTCCTCACACTAACATGAAAAGCATGGACTATGCTTAGCAGTCTTGCACATAAATTTACATTTACTATTCCCACATACTTTATAAGGATTCCAAGGCCCATCATTTACCTTTAAAAGTTTACTGTTTACCCTTGAAGCTAAGGCCCTGTTTTCTTTCCTCAGTACCTGAAGGCTCTAGAAGAGACTTTGTTGTAGCCAGAATTCTTTGGGGACTCTTTGGTGTTCTTGGCTTTGTTGCTGTTTCTCTACTGTTTCATTGCTGGTGCCATGAGACAACAGGTTGGTATCTGTTACTTGTTTTGTTTTCTCTTTATTGCTATGACTTTATCCATTACCGGCATAGACTGACTTAGCAAAGAAAACCTTCCAAAACTGGATAATTTCTTCTTACGCTTTACAGTCCCACAAGCTTCCACCTAGTGGGTGATGTTACCATACTATAATTTCACGACATGTATTTTCTCCTATGTGTAGTGAGTTGAGATTAAAAGCCATACATGACTTTTAAATTCAAAGTTTAACTATTAAACATTATTTAATCATTTGCAATAAGTACAATTAGTTTTTATGTAATGGAGTAGAATGTAGCAGACCAAAAAACAAAACTTGTTGCTGTCAAGTTGATTCCCACTTGTGATGACCCTGTAGGGCAGAGTAGAACTGTCCCATAGAGTTTCCAAGGAGAGACTGGTGAATTTGAACTGCCGATCTTTTCAGTTAGTAGCCAAATTCTTAACCTGTGTGCCACTGGGACTCCAAAATGTAGTAAGGAGCTAGATTTAAAGGAATTAAAATAATTTTGCATCTTTTTTCCTTTTTCTTTTATTTATCTCTTTCTTATTTATCACCATAATCATGACTCCTCTTTGAATTATTGCATCCAATACCTGTATACATGGATTACAAATGTATAATTATATGTATATAATTTTAGTTGATCTGAAAGAGTCGAGTTTTCTTTTTTAGTTCCTTCCTCTATGTTTTAATCACAATTGCTGTTCAATGAGCCACCCCAAACTCAGTAGCTGAAGACATTTAAACCATTTCTCTTGCTCACATGTATGTGCTTGGCTGATTGAGCCTGAACTTGGATGGGTAGTTTGGCTCCAAATTGCAGTCTGGCTTGGCTTTCTTCTTCTTGCAGGTTTGTCATCCTTCTTGAACTGCTGGGCTAGCTAGGCCATCATCTCCTTATGGCCATGGAAGACAGGAGTAAGCAAAATTGTCTGGCATCTCTTAAAGTCTAGACACAGAACTGGTACATTGTCGCACCATCACCTCTGCCCAAATTCCATTGCCTGAGCTAAAATGTATACATGAAGAAGCACACCCCACTAAATGAATAATTTCTTTTATGAAGAACCAGCACAAAGCTGGTTCCTATTAGGCAGAGGTTACATGTCCCAATTGTCCAACTTCTCTAAATTGTTGTACCACTCCATCATCTCTAATATCAACTGCTCCTCTCCTCTCAGTACACTCTCTCTCATCTTTGGGTTACGTAGGTTTATCACTCGTGGGCTATCTCAACCATTAGGATATATAGCAGAATTCATTGTCAATTCCAGTGGGAGAAGATTTCTGTTGAAACCCTTGGGAATTCTGGCATACATGCCCAGGAGTATATAGTTAGAGTCTCTTGCTTAGGGATCACCTCTGCTTTCAGCACCCACAGCTGCATCCCTGGTTCTAGGAATGCAGCATCTCATGGGAAAAAAGCTACTTTAGGTGATGTGGGGAAGAACTGTGCAGTAGCACCAGCATCCTCCTTGTGCCTCATATACCTTCTTTTCATACTTCCACTCATTCAAGTGTTTCAGTCACCTCATTTGCATTCTTAGTAGGCTGTCCAATCCCCTTTGTGGGTCGTAACCACCTCATTAGCACAATACTATCCAATAATTTTGTGGGGGGCACTAGACCATAAACAGCTAGAGGGCCACTGCAATAATTCCCTGCCCTGTACCCACCTATAGTTGAAGAAACCACAAAGCCACATGGTTAATGGTAAGCACACAGGAAGGAAGAAGAATAAGGGCACAAAAATTTAATGTGTCACACAAAGATCTTTAAGTTGTTATTTCTGAATTTTTTTTTATTTTTTATTGGTTTTCACATCCCTTCATGAAAACGTCATTGCTGTGTACAGAGCATAAGCCTTTTCAGTTAGAGAAAACAAATCCAACTAACCTCTATGAAAAAAGATTAACTTCATTTTATGATTCAAAAAGAAAGAGAAAATAAAAACAATAGAACCACAGTTAAAATTAAAATGTAAGGACTTTAGCGAAAAATCATCTCAGAGCCAATCCATATAAATTGTTTCATTGATATTATAAGTCAAATATATACTTTTTACTCTTCATTTCAGCTCTCTTTTTCCTAAGTAGCTGCACTTGACATACCATTATTTGATTTTCAACACATTTTATTGTCAAATATCCCATGGGGTCGCCATGAGTCGGATCCGACTCGACGGCACTTGGCTTGGCTTGGCATCCCATGTATACAGAAAAACACAAAACAAAAATGCATATCTCAGTGCTTTATCACTATCTTTATTCAAGGGAACTTATGCCAAAAAAAAAAAATCCTTAAATATTTCATAATTTTAGGAACCCTAGTCCTATGAGTTAGAATTGACTTAGCAGCAGCCGATTTGATCTTGCGGTCAAAAGGTTGCATGCTTAGCTCCTAACTGGAAGGCTAGTGGTTCAAACTCACCAGTGATTCTACAGGACAAAGACCTCGCCATCAGTTGTTATAAAGATCACAGTCAGGAAGACTATGGGATAGTTCTACTCTGTCATGTGGTATCACTATCAGTCAAACTCGGAGCAACTCAAAGCAGCCCTGTAGGACAAAGTAGAACTGCCCCTGTAGAGTTTCCAAGGCTGTGATCCTGATGGAAGCAGACTGCCACATCCTTCTGCCACAGAGTCAGTGGTAGTTTCCAACAACTGAACTTCTGGTTAGCACTTAGAAACTGCGCCACCGGGGTTTGGGTCACTATGAGTCAGAATCAACTTGATAGCAACAAGCTTGAGGTTCTTAAAATAAATCTGATAATCTTTTCCCTTTTATTTGGACCATTTAGAGCATTTACTTTTTATACAGCTATTTGTATATTTACATTTAAATCTACTTTCTACTAAGTGTGTTCTATTTGTCTGTGTTCTATATAGTTTTGACTCTCTTTCCTTATTTTAGCTTACATTTATCTTTTCAAAAAATTTTTTCTCTTAATTTTGAAAAGAACATTTTTTATGATTCTTCATTGCTATAAAAATTGTAATACCAAATGGTACTGCCATTCTTTCCAGACAATGCCAGGATGTTACCAGATGACATAATAACCTTTTAATGAAGCTTCAGTGATTCCTATTTTACTAAGAATTACCTAGTAATTTCTTACTTCTTATTGTTCCTTATACTTCAGAGACAACTTTTAATTTTTGCTAAATATCTTGTTAATGCTTGTAGAGATAAACATTAATTTTTATCATCTAATAAATTGTTGGAAATGCTGGTTGTCTAGTGGTTAAGTGCTACATCTACTAACTAAAAGGTCAGCAGTTCACATCACCAGGTACTCCTTGGAAACTCTATGGGGCAGTTCTACTCTGTCCTATAGGGTTGCTATGAGTTAGAATCAGCTCAATGGCAGTGTCTACTTATTTATTTTTTAATCATCTAATAGTTCAGTGAGTTATATGACTAGAATACATAATTCTGGCTAATCTTTGCATTTCTGGTAAAAATCCACTCTTTATGAAATATTCTTTTAACATAAACTAGCATTTTACTGATGATTTTTGAGACCTAACAGGGTTTTTTGTTGTTATTGTTACTGTGTCCTTTTACTGGGTTTTGTACTTTAACACTGAGTTTGGCATGACTAAGTGGCTGACACAGGTCTGAATCAAATCCCCTTTTGCCCTAGATCCCTGTCTCTGCTTTCATAATACATATACTCCCTTTTGGGTGAACAACTATGTGATTATGCTTGCTTAAGTTTCTGACAAAATGTCCCAAAAGGAACATGATAAAAATATCCTGTTCTCAAGAGAAAATGTTTATGCAGAATGTGATCAGAAGAATACTTATACAGATTGCCCCCAGGAAGTCTAAGACAGAAATTAGATTAACTGACATGGTGGAAAGTTTACTCAGGATTTGTATGTCACCCCCAGCCCTCCGTAAAAAACAAACAAACAAACAAAAAAACACTCCCCTCTCAGACTTGGGAGCATTTTGTTCTCAGAACTGAATGTTGCCCAATTCATGAATTACATTTCTTTCAATAAAACTCTTTGCTTTTACCCTTGGCAGGCTCAGAAATTTTCTGTTTCACATTTCTATGTGTCAGATCTGTGGAATCTGAAGGCACATTTTCTTTAGCAGCATCTGAGGCACCAGTGAACTGAGCTGTGGTGTCACCCTGATCATCTTAGTCCGTCTGTCCATTTCCATGGACCTCTAGAGAGTTATACAAGGTATATGACTTCTTGGACTTCAGCTCTGCCTTCCCTGGATTAAAAGCTCTTGAACAGTCGAGTTTTATTCTGAGAATCTAGTCCTCTCATTTTGTTACTTTCCTGGAGGACACTGTTTCTAAATTAACTAAACAGAATAAAAAATTACAAGGTCAGATTTCAGTTCCTAACCTCTCCCTGGCAACCTCACTGCCAGCTGCTAGTCCTTTGTGTCTTTCCCTGCTCTTCTGCTCCTCTGATAACACTCTGAACACTGTTTGCTTCCCAAAACAAATCTACTGGTAAAGCTTTGCCCCAAATGCTTTCTAAGGTCCACTCCCACTCTTTCTCCGAAACTGCTCAGCCGTACATTTGTTTCTTGGACACACTGCAGAATTGCACAGTATTGTAATCTGCAGCTACAAGAGGACCCCTATAAATGTTGAAGAATTTAAGATTCTTGTTGAAGCTTACCAGCCTGGATCCCTGGTTAACACCAAGCTAGTCTGTACGATAATTAGGCAGAGGGAAGTCATTTTAATTTAAGAATCAAAGGTTTTATTTGTTGATGTTCAATTCTTACTGAAAGATGTAGTCTTTGATCTTCATCAGTAAATGCTTCAAGTTCTCTTCACTTTAAGCAAACAAGTTTGTTTTATCTGTATACTGTAAGTTGGTAATGAGTCTTCCTCTAATCCTGATGCCCTGTTCTTCTTCATGTAGCCCAGTTTCTTGGATTATTAGCTCAGCATACAGACTAAGTATGGTGAAAGAATACAACCTTGATGCACACCCTTCCTGATTTTAAATCTCACAATAACTCCTTGTTCTATATGAACAACTGCCTCTTGGTCTATGTACAGGTTCCTGATGGGCACAATTAAGTGTTCTGGAATTCCCTTTCTTTGCAATGCTATCCATAATTTGTTATGATCCACACAATCAAATATGTAGTCAATAAAATGTAGGTAAACATCTTTTTGGTACTCTCTGCTTCCAGCCTAAATCCATCTGTCACCAGCAATGCTATCTTTCATTTCATGTCCTTTTCTGAATCCTGCTTGAATTTTTGGCAATTCTATCAAAGTACTGATGCAATTGTTTTTGAATTGCCAAGTGCTGTCGAGTCGGATCCGACTCATGGCCTTCAGCAAAATTTTACTTTCCTGTGATACTAATGTTACTGTTTGATAAATTCTGCATTCTGCTGGGTCATCTTTCTTTGGAATAGGCACATATATGGATCTGTTTCAGTCATTTGTCCAGTAGTTCTCTTCCAAATTTCTTAGGGTAGACAATTGAGCTGTTGTAATTTTGCATTCATTTGCTGAAACTTCTAATTCGGTTTTCTGGCAGTTAACTGGAGCCTACTTTTTCACGAACGCCTTCGGTGTAGCTTGAACTTCTTATAATACCATCAACTCTTGATCGTATGCTACCTACTGAAATGCCTGAATGTCAGCCAGTTCTTTTTGGTACAGTGGCTCTGTGTATCCCTTCCATCTTTTGAAGTTTCCTTCATTGTTTAAAAGTTTACCCATTGAATCTTTCAATACTGCAACTAGAAACTTGAATTTTTTTCTTTAGTTCATTCATCTTGAGAAACGCCAAGTATCATGGATTGAATTATGTCCCCCCAAAATGTGTGTACGCCCAAGAAAGCAGTGCCAGTGTTGGAGGAAGGATAAACTAGCCCCAAAGGAGAGAAAGAATCACCAGAACACCTGTGATTAAAGAGGAAAGAGGTTTATTCCAGCCGGCAGAGCTGCAGCAGACTAATGTTCAAAATGGTTAAGCTCCCAGATCATGTTTGTCTTTTTATAGATTTTTACACAAAAAGCAGACAAAGGTATTTCTGTACTATTTACTGATTGGCATTAGCAAGTTTACAGATTTCCATACCGCTCTCCTATTGGCATCAGCAAATTTACAGAAGCAAAAGCAAGCATTAGTCTCAAGTTGCAGGAAATGAAGTTCCTCTTATCTATTTCTTGCTACAAATTCCTAAGGGCTGGGTTATCACAGGAAATTCTGTGAAGATGTGTCTTCGATGTCTGTGAGTGACCTCTAGGTTTCTGGCGTTTCAGAGTAGAATGTAACTTTTCAGGGCTTTCTCTCCCTAGGAGCAAAGCATGTTCTTTGAACCTGGGCTTGCTGTGCAGAGAAGAGCCTAGTCCAGGGAAAGATTTATGAGAAGGCCAACAGAAAGAGAAAGGCTACGTCTAGTCATCATACAGACTAGTTTGGTATTAACCAGGGACCCAGGCTGGTAAGCTTCAATGAGGATCTTAAATTCTTCAACATTTATAGGGGTCCTCTTGCTGCAGATTACAATACTGTGCAATTCTCCAATATGTTCAAGGAACAAAAGTAAGGCTGAGAGGGTTCTGAGAAAAAGTGGAGTGGACCTTAGCTGATGCCTGAATTTGACTTTCAGCCTTCTTTACTACAAGGAAATTTATTTCTCTTTGTTAAAGCCATCCATTTGTGGTATTTTTGTTATAGCAGCACTAGGTGACTGAAATACCAAGTATGTTCTTCCCTTCTAACTCCTGATCTTTGCGAATTTCATTATAATACTTTTCTTTGTCTTATCAAGCTGCCCTTTGAAATCTTCTGTTCAACTCTTTTATTTCACCATTTCTTCCATTTACTCTTTAGCTACTAAGTAGTCAAGAGCAAGTTTCAGAGTTTCCTCTGACATCCGTTTTGGTCTTTTCTTTCTTTCCTGTCTTTTTAACGATACTTTTGCTTTCTTCATATATGATATCATTTCACAGCTCGTCCGGTCTGTGGTCATTAGTGTTCAATGCGACCATTCTGTTCTTGAGACGGTCTCTAAATTCAAGTGGAATATATTCAAGGTCATACACCGGCTCTTGTGAACTTGTTTTAGTTTTCTAAGTTTCAACTTGAACTTGCATATGAACAGTTGATGGTCTGTTCTGCTGTTGGTCCTGGCCTTGTTCTGAATGATGGTTTTGAGCTTCTCCATCATTTCTTTCCACAGATGTTGCCAAATTCATTCTTGTGTATTTCATCTGACCAGGTTCATATGCATAGCCAACACTTATGTTGTTGAAAAAAGGTATTTCCCACAAATATGTTGGTGGTCTTGCAAAATTCTATCATGTGATCGCAGCATTGTTTCTGTCAGCAAGGCCACATTTTCCAACTTCAGATCTTTCTTTTGGGTTTCCAACTTTCATATTCCAATCACTAGTAATTATTAATGTTTGATACTGCATGTTTGATCAATTTCAGACTGCAAAAGATGGAAAAAAGTCCTTAATGTCTTCATCTTTACCATTAGCATTTGGTGTATAAATCTGAATATTAGTTATATGAGGTTTGACAATTAAGTCCATGAACTTGATTGTTGTAAGTGATACATACCTCATTCCTGAATATTGCCACAGTCACCTGCAGAATACTGCCCTTGAGAAGCTGTGCACCAGTGCTGGCTCTGGTGCTTGGTTTCCCGAAGGGAGCTCTTCTAAGATGACCATAGTGATATTCAGCAAAGAGGTATGTAGCACTTTTTCTAGGATGAGTTCGTGAACTTAATTGGCGGTCCTCGTATTAACTGGTCCTCCTTGTAGGCATGTGGATATTATGCTATCACTGACAGCAGGACTGATCTTGAAATGTTCTTTTTGACAATGAATGTGATACTGTTTCTCGTTAATTTGTCATTCCTGCCATAGTCGACCATGATCCAAGAGTACCAGTACCAGTCCCTTTCGCTTAATGGACTAGAATATCTATCTTCAAATGTTCAGTTTCATTTTTGACAACTTCCCATTTTCCTAGATTCACACTATGTACATTCCACATTATGATTATTAATAGATATTTGCAACTCTTTCTTCTCATTTTGAGTCTATTGCACCAGCAAGTGAAGGTTCCAAAAGCTTTACTCCATCTATTTTATTAAAGTTGATTCTACCTTGAGAAAGCAACTCCTCCTCAGTTGTATTTTGAGTGCCTTCCTACCTAAAGGAAATCCTGGTGGTGTACTGGTTAAACACTATGGCTGCTAACCAAAAGGATGGCAGTTTGAATCCACCAAGTACTCCTTGGAAACTCTGTGGTGTAGTTCTGCTCTGTCCTATAGGTATCTGTGGGTTGAAATTAACTTGAAGGCAGTGAGTTTGGTTTTCATTTTTTCTATCTAATGGGCTTATTTTCCAGCACTGTATCAGAAAATAATCTGCTGTTATTCATAAGGTTTATACTGGCAATTTCAGAACTAGATTGCCAGGCCTTCTTCTTAATCTGTCTTACTCTGGAAGCTCTGTTGAAAGCTGTCCACCACGGATGATCTTTTCTGGTATTTGAAATATCAGTAGCATAGGTTCTAGCATCACAGCAACACACAAGCCAGCTCAGTATGAGAAACTGACAGACAAGTGTGGTAGAGAAATTTAAATTCCCGTGTAACGTCTTTCTGAGTCCCCTGTACTGAGATCATCCAATACAAAGCAAGAAAACAAGATTAAAAATTCTTCAACACAGGCTTGTGTTGAGTGGCCTTGAAAAGACCTTAGAATCTCCCTCTGGAACATGTTGATAATTGTCCCTGCCAAGATAAACAAATAACGAAATAGTTGTGGTGGTAATATTAAAAAGAAATCAAAAGACTAAAACAGTAGGGACTGCCTCTGTGTTACCAGACAACTGGGTTAAACCTGCGCTGCTTGCACCTGAAATGAGGCTTCACAAAGGACTGAGGACTCTTGACTAGCCTTTACTAGAGCTTCTGGCTTTCAAAAATAATAGTAACAAAGTAGATTAAGTGAGATAACCTTGCAGAGAAGGGAGCTAAACAAGCTGCTTCTCAAATTACTCTTGCCTTGTGAGAAACAAAGAAAGAAATTTCCAGTTTTTTTGTTAATGATTCTAATTTTCACGAAGTAACTGTAGAAAGACTTTTAAAACATCTTCAATAAGTAAGCCTGGAGATCCCCTGGTTCCGAAATAGTTTAAAGTTTATGTTCAAAACATCATAAGCTAAATATACTACTAGATGTAATTTAGAATTTCAGTTCTCACTCGAGGAAAATGAGTTTCAATCTGCTCTGTTGTTTCCTTTCCTTCTTAGAAAAATGAGTTCCCACTTGCATTGTCTTTTCTTTCTGCCAAGGAACTTTTCTTTGATACTCATTTTAGTCAAAGGATCTAAATAAAATCTCTCCATCTAAGACTCTGAAGAATTAATGAGTTTATCTAGGACCTGTTCTTCTAAACCCATCTCTTTCAAGAATTACTATATACATTAAGAAACTAAGTTTTGGTATTACATGGTTTTATGTAAATGCAGTTTTTGAGCTTGCCTCACAGACCAATACATTTATATGGTTTTTCTATTTCAGAATGTTATTTCAGAGTTTCTGTATCATATTGAAGACACTGAGCAGTGTTTTTTTCAAAGGACTATCTAGAATCTTAGTTCTTTTCACTTCTTCTAAGAGAAACTGCTTCTTTTGCCTAAGCTTTTAATAACTACTCTGGGAAATTTTGATATAATTCAGCCTATCTGAAAAGTACATTAGAGAAAGATTATTAATTTGGGTTATTATAATACAGCCATTAAAGGGGACAAATTATTTTGAATTTCTTCTCCACAGTATCCTACAATGCATGCAAAATGAAAGGTAACAAAAATATAGTAATTTTGTACCTATAGATGGTATTATTAAATGAACTTATATTTCTTTAAAGCCTGTTAGTTAGTCTAATAATAAATAAAAACATAAAATGAATAGTCCTAATAGTCCCAGAGGATTATTAGGTGGTGGTATAGTGATCAAGTGCTATGGCTGCTAAACTAAAAGGTCAGCAGTTCATATCCACCAGACACCCTCTGGAAAGTCTATGGAGCAGTTCTACTCTGCCCTACAGGGGTCACTGGGTATTGGATTCAGCTCAGTGGCAATGAGTACTGGTCTTAGAAATTAATGAAAACAAATTTGTTCTGATACTTTTTTTCTTCTTTTTCATGTTTTGTAATATACCAGGATCTTTTTAAATTGGCCTCAACTGAGTATGTGAAATACATTCTAAAGTTTAAAAGATAGTAATATTTATCCCCAAATAACAGTGATACCAAGATAAGAGATAGGTGCAAAAAAATAATTTGAATAAATATATAAGTTGTAGGAAGTAGATTAAGTAGTTTATCTAAGAGCTCATGTGTTTTTTACAATACCGTCATAATACAATTTTCACTCTGTTAAGTTTTTCTGTTACTGAGTTTTTCTTAATTAAATGCTCTAAAATTACAAAAGACTAAACTTGTTGCCAAGAGAATACAAAGAAGGATGTAGGTGACAGTCAAGGGACCCCTCACAGCAGCATGGAAATCTTGATAAAGGTATTTAAAAAATAAGATTAATAAAGTAGACATTTGTGAGATTCCATTTACATGTAAAAGCTACAACATGATAGCCGAAATGGCTGGGATCCTAGCAGTACCACTGTTAGACTGGTAGGATAAGAACAAAATTGCTAAGATTGAGATGAAAGTTTGAATTTGAAAAATTAGGATGTTTAAATAGACTTTATGCCATATTAAATAGTTAGGCTTATTTAATACATTACAAATTGTGTAAGAAATGTTATCAAATCAGAGAATATACTTAAATTTAAGCTGCATATTATTAATACATTTCAGAAATTATTTAAGTTCCTAAAGACTTGTCGGTATTCTCTCTGATCCTGATATATTCCAATACTACTTTGCTTTCTGTTAAATATTCTTAGTATATCCTGACTATTTAGTGTTAAGTTTTAAGATAATTATGTGTTACTTCTTAAACTCTGGAAAAAAAAAAAACCTGAATTGATTTATTTAGCTTTACATTAGTTAGAAGCCCTAGTAGCATAGTGGTTAAGTGCTAAGTCCGCTAATCAAAAGACTGGCAGTTCAAATCCTCTAGACACTCCTTGAAAACTCTGTAGGGCAGTTCTGTTCTATCCTACAGGGTTGCTCTGAATCAGAATCGACTCAGTGGCAGTGGATTTGTTTTTTTTGTTACATTAGTTCTATAAGTAATTCCCACAAGCTTTTTCACATTAAAGAACTATCATTAAGCCAACCATAGCCTTTTTTAAGTTTGTCATCTGCAGGTAAGTTTTACTTTGCTAAGTCATAGGAAACACTTGACCAAAATATTTCCACAAAAATGGAATACATGCTTTTAGACTTATCGAAAGGACCTTAGCTAGTTCTTTTACCAATTCCTGTGCAACAAAATTAGAAGAGGTTAAACCCTGGATCCATCCATCCAAACTTAAGAGAGCCAAGCATCTCCTTAGACTTATCCTCCATTTCAGTGCCTTCGTGGCTGGAAGCAGATGACAGAAGAAATACACAGGTAATCCCAAGATCATAAAACAAGATATCATGCAATTTACCGAGATTTGCAGACTTTTATACTGATTGTAGCCATTCTTACATTAATAAATCTACTGTACACACTATTTCTTATAAATTGTCTTTAATATGAAAGCCCAAGTGGACTTTTTTCTGCTTAATCTCTAATACTTGTTTTCATGGCTGCGTAAGTGCACAAGAAAACTAGAATAAAATATCATAAACATTTTCCAAAGAGGGGGAAGCTTCTTATCCTCGTTCAGTACCTCCTCCACCTGGTACTTCTTTTCTTGACCGGTTACCTAACAGTAGGTAACTAAAATGACTCTTAGTTACAGTCTTTATTCCAGATTAGATTGATTATCTTAGTTATGGCAATAGTTATCTTTGAACTAATCAAGTGTTACATAAATTGTTTCTCTAACATTTGTAATGAAGATGTTCCTCCAACAATGCATAAAACTATCTTAAAAAATACATGTTTGTAGAAAACTTCAGTTTCACACCTTAAGTTAGTCTTTTAGAAATGTGAACTTGTTCCTCCACATGTGGCCTTGCTCTACACATGCCCCAACCAGAGGATCACAGAAGCACAGTGTCCCTGGCATGGTGAAAAATTTAGTGGCTGAATACCAGAAAATGAAAACAAGGTCTGAAACTTAATAAAACAATCTAAAAGTCCATGTAGAAGAAAGCACTCTTATTACAGGCATCAAGGAATCCCTGCAAAGATCATGATCAGAAGTGGGAAGTGTGTAAGAAGATTTTGACACTGAGGTGCTTAGCGTGGCTAAGGTGGATGACACGTGTTTGAATCAAATATGTTTTTTGCTAGATTCTTGCTTCTGTTTTGAGACTACATGCACTCCTCCTCCTTTAGGGCGACCACTCATGTGGTTATGTTTGCTTAAATTTATGACAAAAACGTTTCAGGAAAAGTATGACAAAAACATTCTGTTCTGAGGAGAAAATGTTTATGCAGAATATTATAGGAAGAACACTGATGCAGGTTATTCCCAGAAAGTCTGTGATGAACATTAGATTAACCAACATTATGAAAAGTTTACTTGTGAGTTATATATAACCTCCAGCCCTCATATATAAAAATCTGCCTCTCCCTTCAGATTTTAAAGCATTCTATTATTGATTGCTGTCTAATTAATGAATTGTACTTTTTTCAAGAAAATTCTGCTTTTCAGTAGATTTTTGTCACTTTGACAACATTCAATGTTATTTTATCTTCACAAAAGGAAGTTCTTTGTATATGTTTTGAAACAGTTCACATAGCAATACAATTGCCTATTCTTTAAAGATTTTATGCAACATCTCTGTTAAATCATTTGTGCCTATAGTGGTTTTTGAGAAGTAGCCTTTAGACAACTTTATTTATGTTCTCGTAATTAATCTTGTAAAAGATAATAATATCCACCAATATGCAGTTCTCCTTTGCTTCTGAGAAGGTTAGAATTTTGTGTTTCCTTGACCACTTGACTAGTGCAATGATACCAGAAGAGGTATATGTCATCCCTGAAAGGAGCTTTTACGAGTCAACTGTTGACTTTCCATGCTTCCTTCCCATGCACTCGTGATTGTGGTAACACGTGCTCAGATGATAGCATATTAAGTATGCCAGCCAAGTATATTAAATCTTAAAATGTGTTTTACAATAAGTAAAACATTGTTTTCAGGCACATGATTGAACAAGAAAACAATAGCACAAAACAGAAAATCCAGAAACCTGGACAAATGCCTGTGAAGTTTGTCATGTGAAATGCCATTTCAAATTTTTGAGTTATTCAACTAATAGTATTGGAATAAATAGCCATCTGGAAGAAATAACGTTGAATTCCTTTTCTATATTATACATTTTATCAGATAATTATACACAATTAAGTCATGCAAAAATGTTGAAAGATAAAGATCATTGTGCGGGAATAAATGTTCCTTTGTCTGCTTTTCAGGAGGAAGGTCTATCTTTAGTGAACCGAGGTGAGACAACTCTTCCTATTCAGAACTGTAGCTCTAGGGATCTCCTCATTCACAGTTTTAAACACTTATTATTACTGTGTTTGTACATAGGTTTCAAGGACATAATACCTCACATTTCTCTACTTCATTGTATTTGTGCTTTGAGTACTGTCTTAGGATGGTCCACGTGATGCTGGTTGTGGTCTTGGGTAGAATTACATATTTTAAAATCAACTTCCTAGTTTTTATTCTTTTTTAAAAAAAAAATTGTTATGATTGAGTTAAGATGTAGACTCCTGTATAAATTTGCATGCCCACCTATGTGCAGCTCCCTCTGTTCTCCCTGCCCTGCCCGGTGACAGCACCCTCCTTCTCTCCATTCTGTACATGTCATACCCTCTTAACAATCTCCTATCCCCTCCTCTTGACCCTCTCCCCCACCTCCAGTAAGAGGCCAGCAGGATGACATCCTACAGATGTGTAAAACCATAAAGTGCACACACTATATGGTCACTCTGTGTCGTCAAGTCCAGTCCATTCCTGTCCAAAGAGTTGACCTCAATTATGATTTATAGACAGGGGCAACATCAGTTTGCTAATTTTTATATTCAAGATTACTGAGTATCTGCAATGTATGAGTCTTTGTTAGATGGTTAAAAAGGATGAGACATGCATAACCATGGAGTTTATTTCCTCAAGGGATGTACTTTATTAAAAGAGATGTAAGACATGCACTGAAAAAAAGATGAAGTAACAAGTAAGATACAGGTAAAGTCCTATACAAGTTTATAAGAGGAAAAAATTAAATTTTCAGTGATTTTGTTGTCTTACTTACAAATTTTGAAAAGGCCAAAGAAGAGGAAAAGAAAATTTCTGCCAAACCAGAATAGGTAATCTATCATGAAAATACTTTCTTCAACAACAATAAATATAATTAATATGAACTTAAAAAATAATTATACTAAAAATAATTGTGATTAAGTACCTTATCTCTGGCCCTATTTCTGGATGCTTATCTGCACATCTTGGGATGCCTTGAGAGGCCACATACAGATAGTTTATACAAAGGTCCATCATGTCACCCAGGGGAGTGATGCCTGCCTGGCTTCTTATACCGTCTGTCCCAAGATTCTCTCATTTCTGTCCTCACTCACAGTCCTTGAGATTGTTTTATTGTCAGCATATTTTCTCACAGAAGCACTTCCAGCCCAGCCTCTCAAGAGCCCATCCAGTCCAGCCCACTTGCAGCCGTGGAGGAGGCACAGCCTGTATGTGACAATGGTGAGACCTCCTTTTCCAGCCCACTCCAAGTGACAGAGGAGCTGCAGCCAGTGTACATGAATGGTGAATGTCCTCAATGAAAGGGCTCTGGGGATGAACCAGGAAGAGGAGGGGGAGCAATGGAAAAGACCCTAAAGTGAATATGGCCTAGACTGGTTTCCTAGCCACCCAACCCTCAGGAGTCCTAGTAAATTTCTCAGGATCATGTTGGGCCTGGGAAGTTAGTTATGAGAGAAGGGACTGGGTAAACATGTTTAAAGACTGTGCATTTGTCAGGACATCTGTATGCTCTTGTTTTCCCCCCTGTAGTGAGTGCTGCAGATACAGATGCAGTTTATTCTGAGATACGGAACATCCAGCAGACAGAAGGTTCAGGTGAGAAACTGAAGTGATTGTTGTCAGATGTCTCATCCCAAGGAAGTTTGGTGCAGTGTGAGCAATTAAGACTTCATCACATCACTCACTTGCCCTTGATGTAAAATCTGTGAATCTAAGTGGAAACATAAGATTTCTGGAGGCAAGTTCTTGTAGAGAAGCTGAATTTTTTTTTTTTTTTTTTAAAGGCAGTTTAAAAAAAGTTCTTGTGCTTCAGACAAATACTGATGAGACCCCTGTTCTAAGGACTTAAAAATAGATTTATGTACGGAAGAAAAACTCTTTGATGGCTACAAGGGTGGGAAACAGGGAGAGAGTTGCTTATAGATTAGATAGCTGGTAGAAATCCAGTTGGATGAAAGCAGTGACAGCACACAGTAGAAAGTAGATCAACCTAATTGGACTCCACCACAAACTGAAAGCTCTTCTCTTAACTCAATGTTGCAATGATATAATAGGAGGGGCAGGGTCTGGGGACCATGCTTTCGGAGGACATCTAGGCCAACTGGCATAACTAGCCTATTGTCTAGAGGGTCTTCTGCACCCCATATTAGTGAGTGGCATCTGGGGTCTTAAAAGCAGGCAAGCTGCCATTTGAGGTACACCAAATGGTCCCAACCCATCCAGAACAGATGATGATCAAGACCAACAAAGACACAAGCAAAAAAAACCCAGGAGACAGAAGGACCCATATGAATGGGAGACTGTATCAACATGTGACCAGACGAACTAGATGGTGCCTAGCCACCACCAAAGACAGCCATGATGGAGCACACAATTTTGAGTCCCTATGGCAACTCAAGAAGAAGGGATGAAGCTCAAGAACTCTACTAAAGGGCTGCCATTGATGGTCTGATGACCTGGAGGATCCCCTGGGAGCATGGCTCCTAGACCTACTGCTGCTCCTGATGGGAAAACATTATTGAGGTCAACTCTTTTGACAAAAATGGACTGGAGGCGGGGATACTATGTGAACATATGCTATGTGTACTTTATGGCTTTATACATTTATGAAATGCTGTCCTACTGGTCTCTTTCTAGATGGGAGACAAAAGGATGGAGACAAGGGGACAAGAGCTTGTTAAGAGGACATGACAAGTATAGAATGAAAAGAAGTGTGCTGTAATGGGCAAGGAGGGTAGAAAGAGCTGCAGACAGGTAGGCATGCAAAATTAATTTGGATTGTATACTTTCACTTAATTACAATGAAAAACTTTTTACTGTGCTTTGTATGAAAGTTTACAGTGAAAATTAGTTTAAAAAGAATTTTATTATCATTAAGTGAACGTATGCAATCCAGGTCAATTTTGCACATCAGGCTCTGTGCAAATCTATCTGCTGTCCTCATCTTTTGGACAACACACTCCTCCTTTTCACTCTTTACTTCTAGTATCCTCCCAACAAACACCTGTCCCCTCCTCTCTATCCTCTACATTTCCCTCTAGAAAGAAACCCATAGGACAGCTTTCTATAACTGTATAAAACCACAAAGTACACACATTACTTGCTCACTCAGTGTCCCAGAGTTCAGTTCACTTTTTGTCTGAAGTGTTGACTTCAGTACTGGTTTCAGGTCTGGGCTAGCAGCAAATCTAGGGACCATGTTGTCAGGAGACCCTCTAGGTTGCTGGACCATCAGTTCTGGTCTTTTAGTAGAGTTCTTGATCTGCACACCTCTTTTTCTAAACATCTAGAAATAGAAATACCATATGATCCAGCAATCCCACTTCTTGGAATATACCTTACAGAAATAAGGGCTGTCACAAACAGATACACGAACACGAATGTTTATTGCAGTACAGTCCACAATAGCAAAAGATGAAATCAACCTAAGTACCCATCAACAGATGAATAGGTAAAAAAAAACTATAGTACATATACACAGTGGAATACTATATAATTTTAAAGAACAATGAGGATTTTAGGAAGCATGTAATAACCTGGTATCAACTATAAGACGTTGTGCTGGGTGAAATAAGTCAGTGGCAAAAGGCCAAATATTGTACGAGACCACTATTATAAGGACTTAGAAAAGGATTTATGTACAGAAGAAAAATCTCTTTGAGGGCTACAACGATGGGGAGGGAGGGAGAGAATGGTTAACAGATTAAACAGCAGATAGGAATTTGGCTGGATGAAGGGTGTGACAGCAGTCAGTAGAAGGCAGGTCAGGATAACTGAATTACACCATAAACTGAAAGGTTTTCTAAATTCAACCAGACATCTCAAAGGATAAACCAGCAGGAACCGGGTTCTGGGAACCATGTTTTCAAGGGACGTTGAGGACAATTGGCATAATTAGTCTTTCACTGAGAGACTTCTGCACCACATACTGGTGAGCTACCAGCAAGCTGACATGTGAGGAACATCAAATGCTCCCAGTCCCTCCAGAACAGATGATGACCAAGAACATCAAAGACACAAGGAAAAATGAGCCCAGGAGACAGAAGGACCCATATGAGTGGGAGGCTACAACAGTATGAAACTAGAAAAACCAGATGGTGCCTGGAGTTTCTTCACTTTCCAGACAAAGTTGGTGATTTATTTCTCCATCTCATTAAAAAACGATGTTGGAATCTGTGTTGGGCTTGCACTGTATATGTACAATGCTTTGAGTAGAATAGACATTTTCACAGTGTTAAGTCTTCCTATCCATGAAAAAGGTAGGTTCTCCACTTATGTACATCTTTTGTGGTTTCTTGCAGTAGGGTCTTGTAAAAATTCAAGCCCACCAGCCCCACTTTTGAGACCAAAATTTGTTTTCTTTGTATAGGTCTCATATGTCTGGTTAGATTTATTTCTAGGTATTTTATCTTCTTGGGGGCTATAGTAAATGGTATTGATTTGGTGATTTCCTCTTTGAAGTAATGGAATCCCACTGATTTGTGTGTTTCTCTTATATCCTGGTATTTGGCTGAGCTCTTCTATTAGTTATAGTAGTTTACATAGTATTTATGGTCTTGTGTGTATATAATCATATCATCTGTAAATAGGAATAGTTCTACTACTTCTTTACCAATGCAGATGCACTTTATTTCTCTGTCTTGTCTGATTACTCTGACCAGAACTTCTAGCACAATGTTGATTACAAGTGGTGACAGTGGGCTTCCTTTTCTGGTTCCTGTTCTCAGGGGGGAATTCTTTCAGTATCCCTCCATTCAGGGATGGTGCTGGTGGTTGACTTTGTGTAGAAGGTCCTTTTTGAGTTGAGGAATTTCCTTACTATTCCTATTTTGCTGAGAGTTTTTAACATGAGTTGGTGTTGGACTTTGTCTAATGACTTTTCTTCATGAATTGGTAAAATCAAGTCATTATTATCCTTTATTCACATGGTTGATTACATTAATTGTTTTTCTGATGTTGAACCAACCCTGTATCCCTGGAATGATATTTTATAGTACCTTATGTACTGTAAATTATGGAAGTTAAACATTGATCCCATACATAGTTGCCAAATATTTTTCCCATTCTGTAGGTCCTCTTTTAACTCTCTTGATGAAGTTGTTGGATGAGCGTAAGTGTTTGATTTGTAGTAGTTGCCGTTTATCTATTTTCTTCATTCTGCACGTGTGCATTTATAGAGGTACATTGACCCCAGAACACTGGTTTTGCTGTATCCCATAGGTTCTGGTAGGATGTGTTTCCATTCTCATGGATCCCATGAATTTCTTTACATCCTTGATTTCTTTACATCCTTGATTTCTTCTATAACCCATTAATTTTTGAGCAAGGTGTTGTTCTGTTTCAAAGAGCTCAAATTTCCACCCAGGTGTTTTCTGCTATTGATTTCAACTTTTATGGCCTTATGGTCCAAGAAGATACTTCGCAACAATTCAGTGGTTTGGCTTTTGTTGAAACTTGCTTTATGGCCTAATACATGGTCTATTCTGGAGAATGTTCCATGTGCATTGGAAAAGAAGGTGTGCTTATCTGTTGTTGGGTAAAAATGCAGTAAATATCAGTGAAGTCTAGTTGGTTGATTGTGGCAATAAGACATTCTGTATCATCACTGAGCTTTTCCCCAGATGATTTGTCCATTACTGAAAGTGGAGTGTTGAAGTCTCCTACTGCTGTTGTGGAGTGATCTATTTCATTTTTCAGTGTTCTCTGTGTTTGTTTCACGTTTTTAGATGCTCTCATATTTGGTGCATGGATATTTAATATTGTTATATCTTCCTTATGTATTGAACCTTTAAGCAATAGTGACCATCCTTGTCCATGATGGTGGATTTCACTTCAAAGTCTACTTTATCTGAGTTAATATTGCCGCTTTGTTCTTCTTTGCAGGCTGTTAGCTTGATATATATATTTCCATCCTTGGACTTTCAGTTTGTTCATATTTGTGAGTCTAAGACGTGTTTCTTGTAAGCAGTATATAGATGGATTCTGTTTTTTGATCCAGACTGTTACTCTCAGTCTCTTTACTGGAGCATTTAATCCATTTACATTCAGTGTAATTACTGATGGATATGTGTTTAGTGCTGTAATTTTGATGCCTTTATTTTTGTGTTGTCGACAATTTCTTTGTTCCACTTAATATTCTGTACTGGGTCATTTTTCTTTACGGCTTTCTTTTTTCATTCTTTTCAATGCTGATTTTGTGTCTGTTGAGACTTCTGTATTGTGTTTCTTGTTTCAATATAGAATATTGTTATTTTCCTTTGCAGCTACCCCCTAGATTCCCTCTAATGTTCTGGTTTAAATCAGTCTTTAGCTTCTTTATATCTCCTTAAGTTCCTCTCCATCTGAAAGGACCATTAATACTGTACTATATCCCTCCTTATAGTGTAATGTAGTTTTAGTTTACATGTTAAGCTGTTTCTTTAATTTTAATATTTTAACTTTGATTGAGCTTTGTCACTTCCCTGACTAATTAGGACTGTGGATACTGGGTCCTGCATTGCATCCTTGAGTATACATTTGGTGTAATTGATTTTCTAATTGAAGAACTTCCTTCAGTATTTCTTGTAATTTTGGTTTGGATTTTGCAAAGTCTCTAAGCTTCTGTTTATTTGAGAATGTTCTAATTTCATTGTTGTATTTGAAAGGCAATGTTACATGGTACATAATTCTTGGTTGGAAGTTTTTTTTCCTTCAAGGCTTTGTATATGTCATCCTATTGTATTTTTGCCAACAAGGTTTTGGCTGAAAAGTCAGAGGACAATCTTCAAGGTTTCCCTTTGTATGTTAGTTCTGGCTTAAGCCTACCTACTTTTAAGAGTCTCTCCTTGCATTTCATTTGATTAAGCTTGATTATAATATGTCTTGATGTCTTTCTTTTGAGGTCTACATTTTGTGGAGTTTGATGAATGTCTTGAATAGCTATCTTCTCTTATTTCGTGATGTCAGGGAAGTTTTCTGCCAGCAACTCTTCAACAATTCTCTCTGTGTTGTCTGCTGTCCCTCCATGTTCAGGAAATCCAATTGCACATAAATTGTTCTTCTTGGTAGGGTCCTACATGATTCTTAATGCTTTTTCTCTTTTCTTGATTCTTTTACCTGATTTCTCCCCATAAATGCTGGTGTCAGTTGCTTTATCTGCAATTTCTCTAACCCTCATTCCATTTACTCAGTCCTGCTCTTTTGGCTTTCCATTGAATTGTCTAACTCTGTAATTTTTATTGACCTGCTGGATTACAGATCATTAATGTTCTAGTATTTCATATAACTTGTTTAATTTTTTTCATTTTCTTCCACAGCATTTGGTTTAATCTCCATACTAAGATCTACAAGGGCTCTATTCATGATTCTTTTGTATTCTACCTCTGATAATTTCACGAAGTCTTCTTCATCTGGGAAAATTTTTGATTCTTTATTTTGGGAGTTTTCTAGAGCCATGGTAGACTGCTTCTTTAAACAGTGAGATATTGATTGCTGTCTTCATGCTATCAGAAAGCTTTTCAGTGTCTCTCGTGTTGCAGAACACCAAAAGGGAGTAGGGAAAGGGCACTGCTGCACTTGGTTGCCAGCTGCCACTGCCTTCTTTATGTGTAACTGTCTTAAGTACAGCTTCTTCAGTGAGAGAGATGCTAATCAGTCTAATGATGCTGCTCAGCTTGGTGGCCAGCCACAGCTGGGCCCATGGCAGGCCCTGACTCCTGGCTGACAAGGTGGTGACCTACTTGTGTCAACTCTCCGGAGTCACGCCAGCAGGCACTACAGCATAAGCTCAGAGAATGGAGGAGGAAAGGACACTGCTGCACTTAGCCATCAGCTGCGACTTCATTCTCTAGGAGCAGCTGTCCAAAGAGTAGCCTCTCTGGTGAGACAGACACTCTCTAGCAGCAGCCAGACCCTTAGGGGTGGCAGGCTCTGCCTCCTGGCTCAGAAAGATGGCATCCTAAAGTCTCTCCAGGGCCATGTCAGCAGACACTATGGCGTGACTCAGAGAACGGAGCAGGAAAGGAAGCTGCCACACTTGGCTGCCAGCCCCTCCTGCATTCTCTAGTTACAATTGTCTTAAAAACAGCTTTCTTTGCTTAGAGAGACACTGTCTAGGTGCAGTTGCTCAGCATGGCAGCCAGTCCCAGCCAGGCTCCTCAGGCGTGGCTGACTCCACCACTCAGCTGATTAATATGGCATCCTACCTGTGCTGCTTCTCCTGTGCTGTGCCAGCAGAATCTACAGTGCAGCTCTGAATAGAGTAGGGGGAAGGGCACTGGTACTCTCGGCTGCCACCTGCTGCTGAGTTCTCTAGATGTGACAGTCTTAAGTACAGCCTCTGCTGCGAGAGCCACTGTCTACATAGGCGCTGCAGCTCAGCATGGCAGCTGGCACAGCAGCCTTGGGCTTGGTCTCCTGATTGACAAAGATGGCATCCATACTATAAGCCTCTGTGCTGCTGTGCAAGTGGAAAGTGGGACCCTTTGGGCTGCTGTCTCACCTCTAACAAAGGTAGTTTTCACCTTCCTGTGGCCCACTCCAATCCCACAACCTTCCACCTGATCTTGGGTCTCCCAGAATGTCTACTCTGGTCTGTTCAACTGTTTTTCTAGGCTGTCATTTTCAGAGGGAATTAAGGAAATGTGTAACTAGTCCTCCATGTTGGCCCCAGCTGCCTTGCAAATTAGTTTCTTACTCAAAAATTCATATGCAAATTATTTTGTGACATTGGTTGTAATTATCCCTGCATTGTGTCACCACTCTCTCACTTTCCCTTTTTCACCGAGTTTTCCTGTGTCCATTCATCCAGTTTTCTCATCCCCTCCTGCCTTCTCATCTTGCTTTGGGTCATGTGCTGAGTCTTTATTTTGGTAGACCTAGAAAATCAGACAGAATCTACAATACAAGACAAAATATGGGAAATCAGGGAAGAGGGAGGATATCTAAAGTTGAAGGAGTGTTGAGCCAGGATGAATTCCTTGAAGAGGAACTTGACTTTTGAAGTGTGATGGGAGGAGTTGCTGAATGCATCTTGATGTATTCAGAGGTTTTTCATTTAGACATGTAACTTTGTAAGAGCTGAGACAACGGTTCTGTAGCAGGGAATAGCCACGTCCTTGAAATTGCTGCCCAATGACCTTGAAGCTGTGACACTAATATTTGGCTTTTCTGTGTTCTCGGCTGCCTCCAGTAGAGGCAGTAGCTGCTGACAACTCAGCCAGTTTCCTGTTCAGTAGTCTCCTCTCAGTCTCTGAGTCTTTGAGCTCTGCTCAAAGTTGTGCTGCTTTAGCTTTACATGTAGAATGGATTATCCTGTTGCTCTCCTTCTCTGTCTGTGACTCATCCAGCCAAACTGAAAAGGCACAATCATCCCCACTATGCCAGTGGATGCATGTCTTGCAGCCCCTTTAGGTGGTGATCTATAGTTAGGGAGATTCAGTCCTACTACGCCTGTATCAGAGCACTGGTGACACAGCAGTTAAGAGCTCTGCTGCTAACCCAAAAGTTTGCAGTTTAAATCCACCAGCCGGTACTTGGAAACTCTATGGAGCAGTCCTACTCTATTCTGTAGGTCACGGTGAGTCAGAACCTACTTGACAGCACCTAACAACAACAACAGTGCCCGTATGTATAATGGGGCCCTGGTGGTACAGCAGTTACTGTGCTCAGCTTTCTACCAAGATGGTGGTCATTCAAACTCACCAGCCCCTCAGGATGTAGATGAGGCGATCTGTTTCCATAAACATTTACAGTCTTAGAATTCGTATAAGAACCAGTTCTATTCTGTCCTACAGGGTCGCTATGAGTAGGAATTGACTCAACAGCAGTGGGTCAATGCCCATCTAGAAAGAAGAGTAAAGAGAAGCAGACATCACCAATAAGCCCCTGCTGCCAGATTCATTCTGTGAGAATTGTATGCGCCACTCATGGATTGTCCACCCTTGCCTGTGCTACCAATTTCCTTCTCTGTAGTGAGTAGAATTGTCCATGGATGGTCATCTAAGGAACACAAAGGAATGGCAGGAAAGCAATATCTGGAAGAAGACTTTATTGGTTAGAGAACCAACATAAAAGAATGTCACGTTGGTTGAAGAAGGCAAAAGGAAAATAAATTACTGCAAAAATAATCCATGGAAACTGCATCAGAGAGAGGAAGGGCTTTATTATCAGGTGTCTGTGGAAGGCTTAGAGGATAGATGGGGTTTTTGAGGACCTCCATTGTGAGGAACATAAAGGATGGATTTCATAGAAGAAGATAAAAATCTGTATATTAAATTCAACAGTTCTATACCCTAGAACATAAAGCCTAAGAGAAGAATCTAAATTGGAGCCAAGAGCTCAGTATTCTTTTCTTTTTTTTCTCTCCACAGCAAGCATCAGAAGCACACTTCCGGAGATCAAGGTGAGCTAGATTTCTTAGAAGCTCTTCATCTCGCTTCACTTCACTATGTCCTTTTCTTGCTCACTTACATCCTTATTCTTGCTTGCCTCCTGCAGGACTCCTCAGTCATCTACTTTAGTGTGAAGAAAACATAACACTTGGAGGAATCAGAGGAGAAAATCAGCAAGAAGGATAGAGCAGCAATAAGGATTGCCATAAAATGTGAAGAACATCTTCATGATGTTCATAATCATTCTAGTCAAGTGCTTCAGGGAACCTAGGCAATCCACTTTGTGTCATATTCTTGTACCAAGAATAGTTAGACCAAAGTATACACAAAAATTGCCCTCAAGTCTCTAACTCATGGCGACCCCGTGTGTGTCAAAGTGGAGCTATGGCTCCACACTGTCTTCAACGGTTGATATTTTGGAAGCAGATCACCAGGGATTTCTTCCAAGACCCCTGTGGGTGGACTGGAACTTCTAAACTTTTCATTAGCAGTCAAGAGTGTTAATTGTTTGTGCCACCCGGGAACTCCAGTCCAAAAGTGTAGAACAGAATTATAGATGAGAAGAAAAAGCAGTGATATTTGTGTACATTTAATGAATGTTAAAAAAAAAAGATCACAAATCAAAATGGTAATTTTTTAACCTCATGCTAAATTTTATTTTTGCTCATATCACTGTTAAAATGACCAAAGAAACACCAAAACAGCAGAGAAAATCTGTATCAGCAAATACATGCACAAAACAAGAATTCTATGAGATATGATGTAGACAAAACCAAATATATTAAAATACCTTTGACTGTGCCTTTCAAAAACTTGCCTAGTAATTAAGTAGACACACTGCTTCTCAGCCTTTTGGCTAAGATCAAGTGTAAGTAAGTAGATGGCATCCTTGGCATGACCTTCTCACTTCTAAGCTCTGAGAATCCAAAAATTCAAACCCACTGCTATTAGCTCTGATTCATAGAAACCCTATAGGATACAGTAGAACTGCCCCACAGGGCTTCCAAGGAGTGGCTGGTGGACTCAGACTGCTGGCCTTTTGGTCAGCAGCCAAGCTATTAACCACTATACCACGAGGGCTCTAGCTCTGAGAATTAAAACAAAACCAAACCCAATGCCACTGAATAGATTCAGACTCATAGAAACCCTACAGGACAGAATTGAACTGCCTCATAGAGTTCCCAAGGAATGCCTGGAGAATATGAACAGCCAACCTTCTGGTTAGCAACTGCAGCACTTACCTACTGCGCAACCAGGGTTCAGGGGCTGAAAATTAGGGTGTCCCAAGGGCTTAATCACAAGGCTAGGATAATCTCAACTGTACAGTTAACTCTGGGAGACACAGCTGATGTCAGAACACGGAGAACATGGTCAGTGTGGCTATCCACTGCCATGACTAGGCAATCCCAATGGTTAGATAAAGCAGATCACCGTCTACCTGAACTTCACAAAGATTAGAATGTAGAAGTAATGCTCCATGAAAACTTCTATAAACACGTATGCAAGTGAGCTCTTAAGAGGAATTAGCTCCAAGTATTTCACAACTAATGATATGGAGAGATCAAAAAGAAATTCCACTGAACTTGTGCAGACCTGCATAAGCTAAAGTGGTGATGAAACCCCCAGCAAACATCCCTTCACCTCCTTTTGTTGTCTCGCTAACCAACCTCAAGGTTGTTTTGAGCAATCTTTGGAAGAAAATCTGGTGGCATAACGGTTAAGCGCTACCTCTGCTAACAAAAAGGTGAGCAATTCAAATCTGCTATGTGCTTCTTGGAAACTCTAGGGGCACTTGTACTCTGACCTATCTCTATGAGTCAGAATCAACTGGAGACTGTAGAGACTCTAGTGGTGTAGTGGTTAAGTGCTATAGCTGCTAACCAGAAGATCAGCAGTTCAAATTCTCCAGGTGCTCATTGGAAATTCTATGGGGGCAGTTCTAGTCTACCATAGGCTCACTGGGACTCAGAAGCTACTCCCGGGCAGTAGTTTCTTTGTTTGTCTTGGTTTTTTGGTTTTTCAGAGAATCACAGCAGAGAGTCAATCACAGGGAATCCATTGGCTACACCTGTCCAACCTAGACAGGAAGACGATGCAATAGCTGCACCACCAAATAGGGACATGTTTTACATATCCAGGGTTTCTTCCCTTTCCAAACAAAGTTAGCAATTTGTTTCTCCATCTTATTAAAAAACTGAAACTGGAATTTGTATTGGGATTGCATTGTATTTGTAGATCGCTTTGGGTAAAACAGACATTTGTACATTGTTAAGTCTTCCTATCCATGTGCAAGGGAGGTTTCTCCACTTATCTAAGTCTCTTTTGGTTTCTTGCAGTAAGGTCTTACAGTTTTCTCTGTACAGGTCTCTTATTCCTCTGGTTAGATTTATTTCTAGGTATTTTTCCATACTATTTTTAAAAATTTCTCTTAAACATTATTTCTCTTCTATTTTAAAAATATTTTCCTTATGATCTAAACTTCTTGCCTGCATTATCAGTAACTGTCTGAACTTTTTACAAGTTATATTGATTTCTGTGTCTTTCTCTTTTTCAATTTTATTTTCTGGCATCACTGAGACCTATCTGTGAGGTTTGTCTTTTTATTTGCAATAAAAATATTTGGATTATATGCTTTCTGCATCTTTTTGTTTCTAGGCATTTTAAGTTTGTCTTATCACAATAAAAAAATTATGACTTACTAAAATATGACTACTGGGGTGGGGTAGGCCCTTTAATTCTGAAGCTACAAATATTTCTTCAGCCTAGAGGAATTTTCTTCTTGTTGTTAATTGTTTTTCCTCTGTATTAGGATCTGACTTGACAGCACTTGGCTTGGCTATATCCCTTTTGTACTCTTTTTTTTTTTTTTTAAGTTCTGGAACTTATTTTTCTTCTTCTTCTCCTTTTTTTTCTCTTTTCCTCCTCCTTCATCTTTTGAACAATGTGTCTCCTCAATTGATAGTTCTTAAATTTTCTTTCAAACTTTATTTTTTCTCCTTTCTTTACATCCCAAGGCAATTTCCTTATTTAATCTTCCAGCATTGATTTGATTCCATTTTGGTTTAATTTGCCATTGGGAAAATGAAGCAATACCGACACACATGGGAGAGAAACAGACTTTTAATCTAGAATCTATATCCAAACTATTGGCTCCTGTGTGGGTGAGTAGGGTGCAGAGGGTGGATTCTTTCACCCTGTGGAAGAATGCTGTCTGTGAGAGACAGAAGACCGGGCCCTAGAGATATTTAAACAATGACAATCTTGATAATGAAAGAAAATGCCCAGGAGACAGGGCAGAAGGAAAAGAGGCTGGAGCCAAGAAAGATCTGAGATAAGCAAGCAGCAGCTAGGAATGCCCAGATTAGGAACCGCAAACTTGTCAACAAAAAAAAGATTAACTATTAAAATCACTCAGATATCCGTTACTTTGAGACAATTGTTAAAATATGTCTGTATCCTCTGGCCAAGCTATTTCTTCTGTATGTGCTCACATGCATGTAAACATATGATTCTAAATGGAATGAAACCTATAACTTGCTTTTCTCTTTTAGTAGTTTTGTTATTACATAGTATCGAACTACTTTACAGACAAAAATAAAGGGTTTGACTTTTTGGTCTGTCCTAAAGCCTCCTGTAGTAGTTGGCCTTTACATGGATGAGCTGGGGGCCTGTCCAACTCCATCACAAGTAGGGCTTCCTGATTGGTGTGAGCAAGAAGAGGAGGTGCAGGACACTGGAGGGCCGTGCTGCAGCCCTCCCAGGCCAAGGAAACCTGTGATGGTGAAGGATGCAGCTCAATAGCACTAGAAGAAGCTGAGACAATGAATAAATCCAGATGGTGGCAGCAGTGTATCAAGACTGAAACCCAGCAAAAACTGAAGCCCTGCCTGGCGCTGAAAGGAGCCATCTATAGCAGAACCCAAAGAAGTGATATCATTGAGCTTCCTGTGTGAAAGTTATCTGATGGTTGAGAATGTGCACTAATTTTCACAAAATCCTTGTGGTGTAGTGTGTTTAAGTGCTGCGTCTGCTAACCTAAGGTCAGTAGTTCAAACTCACCATGCGCTCCTTGGAAACTCTGTCGGGCAGTTGCACCCTGACCTCTGGGGTTGCTATGAGTCGGAGCTGACTGGACAGCAGAGGGCTTGGTTTAATGACTTTCAGATGAAAGCTGATCTCTTTTTAGATATTTAGGCCACGTACTGGGACTCTCTCCAACCTTGACTTCCGCAAATCTTCGTTTCTGTTCGTCTTTTGCTTATATCCTTCCTTTTCTGTCATCAAAGTTTTTGTGGCAGTTACGTGGTTTCCATGATTACACTCTGACAGTTTCAATGAATTATCAAACCCAATAAAGAATAGTAGTGGGGAGAACAGTTGATGTCAAGAATCATGGAGAAGCTGGAGAATAAGTGTTATGTTTGACCTCCACCTTATAGAAACAAGTTGGGTGCTGATTTTTTTCTTCTTCTTTTTTTTTTTTTTTTAATTGTGAACAGCTCCCACTGCTCTCCTTGCCTGGTACAGCACACTCCTCCTTTCCATTTTATACATGTCATATCCTCCTAACGATCTGCTGTCCCCTCCTCTTCACCCTCTCTCCTCGGTTAAGAAACCATCAGGACGACATCCTATAGATGCACAGAACCATAAAGTGCACACATGATATGGTTGATTCTTAAGGTTAGAGTTGTTCTTTCAGTTGATTTTCAAGAAAATTCTCTCCTATTGACAGTTATATTTTGTCATTAAATGTTTTTCTAAGATATTATGTGTGGTATTACCTGATATACTTAAATATATAGTGACTGGTTTTGTAAATTACTTATTCTAGGGCAATTGGAGTCCTTGGATGGTGCAGATTAATAGGTAAATACTAACCAAAAAGTTGACTGTGAACCCACCCACAGGTGCCTTGGAAGAAAGGCCTGGTGATCTGCCTCCAAAAGGTCACAGTCTTGAAAATGTAGTGCAGTTTTACTCTGTAAACACTGGTTACCATGTGTTGGGATGGAATTAGTTGCAACTAGTGTTACAGTATTGACAAACATTGACTATTCTAAACAATTCTGTACTGAGCATCCTTGTATCTAAGTCAAAATTTTGAAAGTGTAACTATTTTGGAGAAACAAAAGCCTGTTGTTCAGAGCCAGGCAATATCTTGGCAGCTTTTTCCCGTGACACCAAGATAGAGCATGTGAAGAGCCTAGCAGCTTATGATGTATTACTATTAAGACAAAGAAACAACCTCGCGGAAAAGAGCAGTACTCGTTTTCTTACGTTCTATGTGAGCAAATAGGATTGAAACATAGGAGGAGGCTTTTATCTCCTTGCTTTCTATTCCTGAAAAACATTCTGAACAGTACCCTATGATTCCAGCTTCTTATGACTTTTTGACAGTCCCCAGCAGACTAGTACTGAGACGATCACCTCTGAAAAAGCTGAGTGAGGGGTTCCCCAGGCTACTGTGCTAATTACTGTTGACCTTCAGTGATCTGGACAACTTGAAAAAAGATCTGGGACACTAAAAGGAAGGAGACTCATATCTAGAGATCCTTGCCACGTTCTCAGAATCCAAGTCTCTGGCCAGGACCTAGAAGGAGGCTGGATCTCTCCTTCCATTCTAGTTTCCAGAAATACCTGGGAAATGAGGAAATGAGTAGGCCTAAATTTTTTTTAAAAAAGAAAAATCTAGAAGGTGATAAATTTCAGTTTCTATTTCTAGTAGAAAAAAGAAGTTTATTTTTTGTCGTGAATTTATAGCCTGATCTCATCGAATGTTTTATAAATGATGTAATTGGGTTTTTATTTCCCTAACACCTAACCCTGGTGATATGCTCTTTCCTTCCATACTCAAAAAAAAAAAAAAAAAGTAGATAAGAGATTAAAATACACGATAGTCAATAAGGAGGAGTCACAGGAGGTAAAATGCCTCCTGTTATCTCCAGGGGCAGTAAAAAACGAGAGGGATGACCTCACTGAGTCAGACCCTTTCCCAACCTACTTAATTCTGGATGAGGGGAAGGTAAGAAATGCTAAGAAACAATTGTATTCATTTCTCTGTATTTAGTAGGCACTCTGTATGTAATTTAAGAATGGGTAAGTAGAGTCTTAAACCAAAATTTGACCTAAAGTTGGGTAAAGGGGAGTTGCACATGACAAAAAATTGGGAAAAACTCTCTTCTGTTGGGTGGTCACTCCTTGGCTCTGTACCTCAAGCTGTATCACGGAACTGAAGAAGAGGAGTTAGTGGAAGAAATGAACACTAGAGATACTGAAGACCTTGACAAAGGAAACCATTTGGACAACAGGCAATGCATGTATTTGACATTTCCTTTGTGCATGTAAAGTAAAGTATGGAATGAATGTTGTTGGGATGGTATGGTTTGGGGGAAGATGCAGACTATGGGAGAAGAAATGCGAACAAAGGAAGGAAAAGACAAGAAGGGTAGGTGGGTGTTCAGAAAATCCTCAGAATCACTAACTGAAAAAGATGAGAATATTCCTTTGTGCTCATTTCTCATTCTTGGTTCTTGCAGCTCCAGTCACTGAACAATTTGATAAGTTCTCCTGTTGTTTCATTCTCATCTATTTTGAATAGTTTTGTTAGTTTGCCACTGAGGCTATAACAAAACAAAAACAGCACACCTGGGTGGCTTTAAAGAACAGAAATTCACTGTCACACCACTCGCAACCCAGAAGTCCTAATCCAGACATCCTCTGTAGGGAAGTGCCCCTCCTTGGTGGTAGTCCCAGTGCTCCTGGTCTTTCCTCTGTCCCTATCTTCATATGTGAGGGTGTCTTTGTATCTATTCTGCTGCTTTAATATCACTCAGAAGTGACTGGGTTTAGGAACCACTCTAACATTATTTACTAACATAACAAAAGAAACTCCCTGTTTCCAAACAGGTATAGATAGTTAGGGCTTGCACATTTTAATCTGTACACATAGTTCAATCAGTAATATTGTCCTTCTGACCAGTTCATGTGATCTAAGCATGCTATCTCAGACTCAAGAGGGTGAGGGCTGATACGCAAATACTCAGTGGTTTCTTCAGTCTCAGATTAGACTGCCTCATGTGACCTCTGCTCTGAAAATATCCATGTTTTGCTGCGAGGGCAGATGCTATGTGAACTTTTAAATCTTTTTAGTTCTTTTTTTTATATCAGAGGCTCAAAACTGGTGGTCTGTAAAACAGCTGTCCAACAGATCTGTTTTGTTTTGCCTTTTCTTCTTTTTTCTGATTAATAACCTTGTATTAATGGAAAAGATAGCTTTAGCCTCTTCCTCTTAATCTACACCTCCTATAAATGACAGGAAGATTGGGACCCGTAAAAACCTAATGTGAAAACTATAACAAACACACCAGGAGACAAAACTATAGAGAAGCAAAAGCTATTTGGAGATGAAGAGGTAGACTGGAAGTGAGGGAGTACTTTCCCTGCCCTATATTGCCCTGAACTAACCATTGCCCATCCTAGCAGGGTCATACTGCCACCAGACAGCAGCAATGAAGTTCTTATTATGCAGCACTGGAATCCAGACACGTGGAAAGCAAATAATAGGTACAGATGTACTAGTTGGTTCTTGAGAACCCTTGTCTCTACACTGCCGTCCATACTCCAAAGACTAGGTGATTATCATTGAAAGAGGCAAAGAAACCTCTTAGAAAATATCAGTTGCCAGTGTAGAAGCACAGAGAAATCCTAGAGGGTGGGCAAATAGCTAGTGACTGTGTCCTGTAAGAATACTGAATGTTCTCTGCCTGAAACATGCTCCTCACTACTCTGTAGACACACCAAACTGTGCATAAGTTAAAGAGCAGCTAACTAGAGAGAACACATGTGAAAATTATAGTCATTGAAAATAAATAGCTCACATCTGGACTGGTGAGCAGAAAAAGCAAAACAAAAAAGAGTGACATGGAAGATCAAGAAAAACTCCTGAAAATACCACGAAGCAATAAAGAGACGAAAATGTAAGAATTAAGGGATATGGATGATGGAAATAGAAATGAAAATATTTGCATAATGGATGTGTTAGAGATAATAAAAAAAAACAGTTGCAGAAAAAATAAGAACCTGGAACTTTACAAAATCTGAGAAAGATGAAAAATTGAAAGGTAGCTTGATAGGGCAGATTCCAATATGGAAACATTAAAGTAAAAATAAAGAATATTTACCAAGGGAAAATTCTGAAGTAAAGAAGGTTATAAAGGTATTGTCTATAAGATATAGGAATTAGATTAAACTCAGACTGTTTAACAGTAATAAAAAATATAAGATTTTAGTGTGAAATAAACGTTTTCAAAGTGTTCAAGGAAAAAATCACAGACCAATAGTTTTATATATATACAGACTTTTATTTACCAGGAAGTGTGAATAAAGATATTCTCAGCTGTAACAGTCCTCAAGATTTTAATACACACAAACATGTACAGAGCTCTCTAAAATACTCTTGGAGAAAGTACTCAACAAACAGAAATATGCCGCAGATATTGGAAAGTGAGTCTGAGTGGATAAAATAGTAAGATTTGATTGTTTAGATAAGAAAGAACAGAAATATATAGAATGAAATAATGAAGTATAAAACAAATTTGTAAAATGATGTTACTAACAAACTCAAGAATGTATGATAACATGATTAAGTAGTAGAGAGAGAGTTGTTGCAAAGGAATGTAAATGAATACTGTTGCTCATCTTAGTAAAACTAGAAATTGCTACCAAAAAATAAAAACTGAATATATAACTTTCAAAGCAGCATAAGAAAATTCAACCCTATAATGAAACGTGATAGGTAAGGCGGTGGAAAAAAAACTATGGGTAAGCATAAAAGATAAAGCGTCAAAAAATTAAGTCCATTAGGACAGTAATTAAAATAATTGCAAATGAGGTAAACTTAACATCAAAAAGCATGAATTCTCAGATTGGATTTTTTTTTAAAGATCAAATAAGAGTTTCAGAAATGTATTTATAACTCAGTAAATTAAAAACACCAATAATAATTCATAAGAAGAAAATTATTGTCTCCCACTTTACCATTAAGATGTATTTTGTAGGATGAACTTTTTCTTGGAAAACCTGGTAGCTAGGTGATAAATGGCCGCTAACCAAAGCGCTGGATTTCAAGTACATAACATGGTTTTTCTTCTCACTCTTAAGTACGGGAAACTGTACATTTAGTTCTCAGTTTTTCTTAATTAGAATGTTTCAGTCCCAGATATTGATCAAAATTCAAAACACTGATTAGCATCAATCATTGTCTTTCCATCATTGTGGGCCCTATTTCGTGTTAAAAGTCTATAGTGAGATGTAGAATGTAATGTGCTTAGTTTCATGTCTTTTTCTCCCTGTTGTATTTCCGAGTGGTATGCGTAACTTTGGGCAGGGGAAGGGAAGATTTGAAAAGAACAGGGTTTTGACCATCTAAGCATTCAGCAATTTAAAAGCTATTTTTATTCCCTTTGTGAGGTGGTGGTAGTAGTTCTGTTTTTTAGGGGTTTTCTGAAATACTTAAATGCACACAAGTGCATCTCTAGTCTCAGTAGTTATTTGTAACCTCTCCAGTCCTTCTGCAGCTTCTTACTGCTAGGGCATCTCCCACCTACAGACAGCCATACCAGACAGAATCTAAGATGATCACACATTGAATTTCTCTGTCTTTTTCTTTCTCCTCTGAGGCTTCTATTGAAAAACTCACCCATCTGGTGCCAGCAAACCCCAAGAAGGCTCTTACCCAAACCCACCATCAAAGTATTTATTGACCCTCTCTCTCTATATTTTTCAGGTAGGAGTCAAGGTAGAGTCCAGTGTACCTTTCTAAATACAGTAAACACAATTCAAAGTTGTATGAGTCCCATAGTAGAAGTAGGGAGAGGAATCCAGCACAATAGATCTTTTCAAAGAATGTATTCACCAATGTTCTCTTCCCTCTCCTAACCCTTTTGTATCACTCAAGTACATGAGAGAGTTCAAGAGTCATGGACCAAGTTCTTAGAATCTTCTTTAAAAGTTACATATGGGAAGGGGCAGAGTCAAGATGGTGGACTAAATGCACGTTTCCCTAAATCCCTCTGAAAACCGAGACCTGAAATGATAGTTAAATGGAGGCTTCTGGACATCTAGTGAGCCCTGGAAAGTGGCATAGGGTTATTAATCTGGACTTCATACCACTGAACACAAAACCTCCTCTTTTTTACTGGCCCCACTCTTGGCAAGCACAGGCTTGCACAGACCAAAGGTAACTCACCACTTCAATTTTTTTTCCTCTGTCTTGGCCAGTGGTTGCCATGAGTCAGATCCGACTCGAGGGCATTTGGCTTGGCTAGCTTGGCCAGTGGGCAGAACTGAGACTTGACTAGCTGCTGGTCTTGGATGCACTGCCGGTGGGACCAGCAAGCTTAATTGCCAAGTTCTGAGAGCCTGGCTCTGGACTCTATACACCTAGGCTCCTCTGGTCTATCGGGAAACAGAGAAGCCAGGCAGAGGCACTGGCCAGACTTAGTTCTTAGGCTGGGAAGTGGCTCCTCCTGGAGGGAGAGCAGTTTTCTAGCAGGGAGGTGTGTTTTGCACAGTGTCACCTGGGGCTGGGGCCCAGTGGCGGAGGCTGTGGATTCTGGGCACTTCCTCATTCTTGGCCTCTCTTTCTGCCAGGAGCCTGGTACCAGCCAGCTGGGGAGATTACGTGCAATGCCATCTTGTTTTGCTGGGAGGTGGGGTCATCCATACGGAAGCCTCAGCTGAACCTAATTTCTGGGCTGGGAGGCAGTTCCTACATAGGAGAGATTGCTTTTCCAATCGAAAAGTAGAATTCTACACAGTATCACCTACAGCTGGGGCTGGACGGCAAAAGCCAGCAGGCCAATAGCCTTTCTGTATTTTGAGCTAGTTTATAACATCTGGTGCTCAATACAGTTTCTTACTTTGCCAGCCAGGAAGAGCGATGTATACACCTGAAAATCTGACTGACTTTGGAAGTTGCCAAATACTTTTTACTTCTCATCTTAAGAAGGCCTAGAGAAACAATTGTGATAGATCTTCACAGCATCTCTCCCAGCCTCTATTGACCCACTTGAAGCCCAAAAAGCAGTGAACATTGGAGAGGATGGTAACCCGGAAGTCACCAATGGCATCAGAAGCCCTCAAAAGAAACCACCTCAGAACTTCCCAGACAAAGAAGCTTTTCTGAAACTATCAGAAGGTGAATACAAAACGATTATATATAGAGCCCTACTAGACCTTACACAAAATGCAGGAGAGTAAAATGAAAAATTAAGCAAGTTGTTCGATCTGATGGAACATCAGTACTCTGAAATCCAACAGATCAAGAACAAAATCAAAGACATAGAAACTTCAATTCAAAGCCAAAAAAATGGAATGGAACAATTGGAAAAGAGAATTTCTGATTTGGAAGACAGAGCCATTGACCTCAGCATCTATGAGGAGAAATCAGAAAAAAGAAACAAGGATAATGAAGAAGCATTAAGAAGCATGTGGGTCTCTAACAAGAAGAACAATCTACGATTAATTGGAGTTCCTGAACAGGGCAAGACACCTGAGAGCACAGAGAGTATTGTGGCTGAGCTGCTGACAGAAAACTTCTCAGAAATTATGAAAGAAGAGAATATAGATATCCAAGATATGTATCAAACACCACTCAATTTAAATCGCAATAGAAAGACTCCAAGATGTATTATAATCAAGCTCAACAAAATGAAACATAAGCAGAAACTCTTAAAGGCAGCAAGACTCAAAGCAAAGCTAATATTCAGAGGGAGACCCTGTAGGCTTTCATCGGATTTCTCTGCAGAAATGATGCTGGCATGGAGACAGTGGCATGACACATTCAAAGACTTGAAGGAGAAGAACTTCCAAACAAGAATTATATATCCTGCAAAACTCTCTTTCAAATATGAAAATGAAAATGAAATTAAGACATTTCCAGATAAACAGAGACTCAGAGACATTGTAAAAACCAAACCAAAGCTACAGGAAATACTGAAAGACTCTCTTGGCTTGGAAGAACAAAACAACTAACTTTGTATTTTAGAAGGACACATTATCCAGAATCCTACTCAGTTAGGGAAGGCTCCAAACACAATCAAAGCTATAATAGTGAAAGAAACTATCTAGTGATCGTATCATGTAAGCTATAATATCATCATATTAAGAAGTGGGGTGTACTACAGTCATTGTAGTCCTTCCAGATGGAGAGGAAGTTGACAAGACCAGTAGTAATCAAAATAGGGGTTATACATAGTTTACTAAGCGGCATCATAGGGGCAGCCATAAAGCACAATAAAGAAGCAACATACCATATCAAGAAATCCAATACAGGAGTCTCAATAACCACAAAACCAACCCTGAAAAAGGTGAAAAATCAACTCGCAAAGAAGAAGGTCACAGAACAGATTAATAAGAACAACAGAGAAAACATCAACTCAAAAATAAACATATCACAATGGCAGTACTGAACACACGTCTATACAACAATTACATTGAATATGAATGGACTGAATGCTCCAGTAAAGAGACATCAAGTGACATCTTGGATCAAAAGACATGACCCATCTATACATTGCCTACAAGAAACTCACCTTAGACGTAAAGATACAAACAAACCAAAAATCAAAGGATGGAAGAATACATATCAAACTAATAATGAATAAAGAAGAGCAGGTATGGCAATATTAATCTCGGATAAAATTGATTTTAATGTAAAATCCACCATCGTGGACAAGGATGGACACTATTTATTACTGAAAGGTTCAGTGCACTACCAGGACTTAACAATATTAAATATTTATGCACCTAATACCAGAGCACCTAAATATGTCAAAGAAACACAGACTACACTCAAAACGGAGATAGATTACTCAACAATAATAGTAGGAGACGTCAACACTCCACTCTCAATATTGGACAGATCGTCTAGAAAAAAGCTCAGTGAAGACACAGAAGACCTTATTGTCACAATTAACCATCTACACCTCATCGACATATACAGAATTTTCTATCCTTCAGCGGACAACTATACCTTCTTCTCCAGTGCACATGGAACATTCTCCAGAATTGACAATGTGTTAGGATATAAAGCAATTCTCAATAAAATCCATACCATTGAGTTAATGTAAAGCATCTTCTCAGATTATAAAGCCATAAAAGTCAAAATCAGTAGCAGAAAAAACATAGAAAGTAGAACTCATGGAAAATGAACAACATCTTGCTCAAAAAACCATGGATTATGGAAGAAGAAATCAAAGATGAAATAAAGAAATTTATGGATTCCAGTGAGAATGAAAACACTTCCTACCAGAACCTACAGGATACAGCCAAAGCAGTGCTCAGAGGTCAGTTTATCTCCATAAATGCACTCATCTGGAAGGAAGAAAGAAACCAAATCAAAGAACTGACCCTACAGTTTGAACAAGTAGAGAGAGAACAACAGAGGAATCCCTCAGGCACCAGAAGAAAACAGATCATAAAGATCAGAGCAGAACTAAATGACTTAGAGAATAGAAGAACAATTGAAAAAATTGAGAAGAAAAAAGAGCTGGTTTTTTTTTAAAAGATCAACAAAATTGACAAACCATTGGCTAAACTTACTAAAGAAAAACAGGAAAGGAAACAAATAATCCAAATAAGAAGTTGGAGGGGAGTTGTCACAACAGATCCAGCAGGAATCAAAAATATCATAGCTGAATACTATGAAGCACTGTATTCTAACAAATTTGAAAACCTAGAGGAAATGGACAAATTCCTTGATTCATAGCACCTATCAAAATTATTACAAGGTGATGCAGAACAACTTAATAAACCCATCGCAAAGGAAGAGATTGAAAAAGCCATCAAAAAACTGCCAACCAAAAAAGTCCGAGCCCTGCAGAATTCTATCAAGCTTTTAGAAAAGAGTTATCTCCAATACTACTGAGACTATTTTACAGTATAGAAAGGGATGGAATACTCCCAAATTCATTGTATGAAGCCAGCATAACCCTGATACCAAAGCCAGGGAAAGACCCAACCAAAAAGAAGTACTACGGATTGATATCTAATTGATATCTAATGAATCTAGATGCAAAATTCTTCAACAAAATTCTTGCCAATAGAATACAACATATCAAAAAAATAATTGATCATGACCAAGTTGGATTCCTACCAGGGACGCAAGGCTGGTTCAACATCAGAGAAACAACTAATGTGATCAACCACACAAATATCACAAAAGACAATAATCACCTGATCTTGTCTATTGATGCAGAAAAGGCATTAGATAAAGTCCAACACTCATTCATGCTGAAAACTCTCAGCAAAATAGGAATAAATGGCTAATCCCTCAGTGCAATAAGGGTCGTTTATACAAACCCAACTGCCTGTGTCATCCTGAATGGAGACTGAAACTGTTTCCCTTGAGAACAGGAGCTAGACAAGGATGTCCACTCTCACCTTCTCTATTCAACATTGTACTAGAAGTTCTAGCCAGAGCAATTAGACAAGACCAAGGAATAAAGGGCATCTGCACTGGCAAAGAAGAACTAAAAATCTCCTTATTTGCAGATGACATGATTGTATATTCAGAGAATCCATCAGGAAACTACTCAAACTGATAGAGGAGTTCAGCAGTCTCAGGATACAAGATAAACATAAGTAAATCAGTAGGATTCCTTTTATACCAACAAAGAGATTATTGAGGAAGAAATCACCAAGTCAATACCATTTACTATAGCCCCTAAGAAGATAAAGTACCTAGGAATAAATCTAACCGGAGAAATAACAGTCCTTTATAAAGTACAAACTTTTACTACAAGAAACTAAGAGAGAGTTACATACATGGAGAAACCTACCCTGTTCATTGATAGGAAGAATTAACATTGTGAAAACATCTATTTTACCCAAAGTAATCTACTTATATAATGCAATCTCAATACAAGTTCCAGGGACATTTTTTAATGAGATGGAGGAACAAATTACCAACTTTGTCTGGAAAGGGAAGAAGCCCTGAATAAGTAAAGCATTACTAAAGAAGAAGAACACACTGGGTGGCCTCTCATTACCCGACCTTAGAACCTATTACACTGCCACAGAAGTCAAAACAGCCTGGTACTTGTACGAAAAGAGACAGATAGATCAGTGGAACAGAATCTAGACCCCAGAGATGATATCATCTACCTGTGAACAGCTGATATTCAGCGAGGGCTCTAAAACATTAAACTGGGGTAACAACAATCTCTTCAATGAATGGTGCTGGCAAAATTGGATGTCCATCTGCACTAAGCTAAAACAAGACCCATATCTTACACTTTATACAAAAACCAACTCGTACTGGATAAAAGACCTAAACTGATAAAGCTCATCCAAGAAAAAGTAGGAACAACAATGGAAGGTTTAATACACAACGTAGACAGACTTCAAAATCTGTCAAACAAAGCACAAACAACTGAAGAGAAAACAGATAAATGGGAACTACTAAGAATCAGTCATTTTGCTCACCCAAAGACTTTATTAATAGAATTAAAAGGCCACCTACAGAATGGGAAAAAATATTTGGCAATTCTATGTCAGACTGATGCCTGGTCTCCATAATCTATAAGGTACTACAAAATATCAATAAGAAAAAGATAAATCATCCAATTAATCATTGGGCAAAGGAGATGGACAGACACTTCTCTAAAGAAGAGATCCAGGCATCAAAAAAAACCACATGCAGACATGCTCAAGATCATTAGCTATTAAAGAAATTCAAATCAAAACAACAATGAGACACCATCTCACCCCAACAAGGTTGACTATGATCCAAAAACCGCAAAAGACTAAATGCTGGAGAGCTTGTGGAGAGTTTGGAACTCCCCTACACTGTTGGTAGGATTGCAAAATGGTGCAACCTCTTTGGAAAGTAATCTGGCGCAACCTTAAAATAATGGATATAGACATACCACTTGACCCAGTGATTCCACTGCTTGGAATATATCCTGCAGAATCGAGGCCATTCACACCAACTGATACATGCACAAGAATGTTCATCGCAGCACAGTCCACAATAGCAAAAAGATGGAATCAACCTAGCCCAACAACAGAAGAATGGATAGGTAAACTATGGTATACATATTCATTGGAACACTATGCAATGATAAAGAACAACAACGATAGCAGGAAACATCTCTTAACCTGGTTTCAACTGGAAGACATTATGTTGAGTGAAAGTAGTCAGTGACAGAAGGACAAATATTGTATGAGACCCCTACGATAAGAACTTAAAAGCAGACTCATGCATAACAGGAAAGACTCTTTGATGGCTGCAAGGGTGGGGAGGGCGGGAAGGTGAGGGGGGAGGGATTAGATAGTTGTTAGAAATTTGGCTGGGTCAAATTGGTGACAGCACTCGTTACTAAGAAGATCAATATTAACGGGACTTCAACACAACTTGTGTACTCCTCTCATCTTAAACCAATATTGCAAGGACAGAGTAGCTGGGGCAGGAGGCCGGGGACCGTGCTCTCAGGGGAAATTGAGGCCAATTGGCACAACTAGCGTTTTGCTAATGAGGTCTCTCTGCACCCCACATTGGTGAGTGGCGTCTGGGGTCTTAAATGCTGCCAAGTTGCCATCGGAAGGTACAGCAAATGGTCTTAACTCAGCAGGAACGGATGATCACCAAGATCCATAATGACATGGGGGAAAGAGAATCCAGAACACAGAGAGACCCATATGAGTGGATGTCTACATGTACATCGACTTGTGACCAGAAGAACCGGATGGTGCCCAGCTACCACCAGTGATAGCCACGATGGAGCTCACAAAGTTGAGTCTCACTGGTGACACAAGTATAAACAGGGGTGCACCCTGAGATCTCCACTAAAAGACTGAAATTGATGGTCCAGGAGCCTCGGGGTTCTCCTGGGAGCAGGGACCCTGGCCCTGATGCTGCCCCTGTCCATAAATCGTAACGAAGGTCAACTTTTCAGACAGCAATGGATTGGACTTGGTGATGCAGAGTGACTATATTGTGTGGGCATTTTATGGTTCTAGGCATCTATAGGAGGTTATCCTGTTGACATCATACTGAAGGAAATGGAATGGCTGAATAGAAGATAGGAGACTGTTGGGAAGATAGGACATGTATGGAGCAGAGAGGAAGAGTGTGCTGTCACCATGCAGGGAGAGCAGTGGAAGCTGCACATAGGTCAGCACGCAAATTTATATGGGAATGTACATTTTCACTCAATCATAAAAATAAAACAGCGTACATATGGTTACTTGGCCTCTTTTTTCAGAATTCCATAGCATTTGAATTATGACAGTCAGTTAAAACTTCTATTTTAACATTTAGAACTAATCAGAAAAATTGAAAACAAAGGAAAAGAAACAGATATTTCAAATAAACATTGGCCAAACAGAAATCAAGAACATGTAGCATAGAATCATATTCCTATACTTATATAACAACAGAGCATCAAAGTCTCAGCAAAGAAATTCTGAACAGTCAGCAACAGAAAGGAAAAAATGTTTTCCGATATTCTGTGTGCATTTTGTGTCCTTCAACAGAATTTAACAATTGTTATATGTCTCTTCAGGATTTATAATCATTTTAGCATCAAGTTGGAAAGTTACATGCTTCTATTGTACATTTTGCCTAGGCTTCCAAGTTTATTAATAAACATTAATATTACCTTATTATTTTCATATTTCTATTCCATCTGTAGTTGTATATCAGTGTTCATTTTTTAATATTGTTCTTTGGACCTTTCAGCTCTTTTAAATTTAATGAATGTTAGCAGAAACTAGTTTATTTTGCTAATTCTTCTTTTATAAAGAACCAAGTTTTGTTTTTATTGATATTACATCTTTTACATTAGTTATTGATCACTGACATAATAAATTAACACAGATTTTGTTATCTTAACTATTGTACACCAGATATCCAACATAGGTCTCACTGGGCTGACTTCAAGGTGTCAGGAGAGCTTTATTCAGATGGGAAAGAGTCTGTTTCCTTGTTTTCCAGGTTCTAGAAGTCCTCTTCTTCTATTTTTCAAAGCCAGTAATGTTGCAGTTTTCTAGTTTTTAGTAGTAATTTCTCCCTCTCTCCACAGTCAAAAAAGTTTCTCAACTTTTAAGAAATTGTAATTATATTGGGTTAGCCCAAATGCTTCCTATTTCAGGGTCTACAGATGAGCCACCCTAGTTACATTTCAATTCCTATTTAATGTGTAACATAATGTAATCAGAAATTCTAGAGTTTAGGACCTGGATATCACTGGGGGGACCATTATTCTGCCTACCACAGCTTTTCTTAAAATTTCTAGTTTTGTCTTATTGTTCTTTCTTTCTACTGGTAGTCCCTAGTCTATGACAGGGTTACATTCAGAGGGCTCCATTGATCAAATGTCTCATCTTTTTTTAGTTTTCATTATTGTTGACTTTTCTTATCAATATCCTTATAAATCTGAACTTTTTCTTTGGGTTGGAAAGATTATATATAAACTTACAGATCTATTTTAATACATACATACATTTAAAAACATACTTCATAAAATTTGCTCCAATGATAAAGAGCTGAATGATGCTGGCATTTTGTTAGTTGTGGTATAACTGTACTTGTGAAAGGTTCGGTCTCATCTGGATTGTCTCTGGGAAGGAAGTTTGTGTTTCTAGTCAGAAAATTAGTAAGAATTGTCTGTATGGTCTTTTTATTTTTTGTTTTTTTCTTCACATACTTTGCAGTTCCGTCTCACTGCTTCACAAATCTACCTATGGAGTCAGCAAAGTGATCAGCACATGGGTCAACAAGCATCTGAAGCCTCTAATTTAGTTTAGAAAGCTGAATCCATATGGCAGTGTTTTGACTAATCATAAAATCAAACACCTGGGAGCGAGTAACAGCTGATAATAACAGCAAACGACAATATTGTGTGTAGTACGCACTAGTAATGTGTACAAAACAGACAGAAAAAGAGTTGTAAGTGTGGTTTGTCATAAGTTAAGTACATCCTAAACTGGCGACTACCTATACTTTGGAGCCCTGATGGTGAACTGATTAAGTACTTGGCTGCTCACTAAACGTTGGTGGTTCTAGTCTACTTTCAGGCACCTCCCCAAAAGGTTGAGTTCTGTCCTACTTGGCCAGTCTGAGAAAGAGAGAAATCTGAGAACATCTCTGAGCAGCTTCTCCGCGGAAAATGAAGTGTAAGATGCAGGGCCTGTCTGCCCTCTGTTTTCTCCATTTCTCTGGGTAACTGAGGTGAACACCAGAGGATAGCATAACATCAGGGGAGCCAGTCTTGCCAGAGAGTTGTAATGGTCAGAGCATCAGGAAGGAAACGTTAGTGAGTACTTACAGAAGAGATTTACAGCTTGCCAGATACCTGGAGAGATTTCTGAAATGGAAGTTTGGAAGAGTAAGGAATATAGAAGAATGTAAAAGGAAGATGAAAATCTTCACAGATAGCTCAATTATTCTGGACCATGAGGGCTGAAGGCTGGGAAGCTGGCCCATTACTGTTCATAACACAAAGCTTCCCTTTCTTCCACAGCAAATACTCAAGGAACAAAAAAGAAGGGTAAGGTAAGTGATACTCTATGAGATCACTTCCCACAATACCAATGCTCCATGATTTTGTACTTCACTTCTTAGCTATTTGCTCATGTGTATCACTTTAGGACTCTCTGCCCATTGGCTCTGACTCAACGGCACTTGTCTTGGCTTGGCCCATCTATTTGAAGGGGAAGAAAAGAGACTATGTGACTCAGCAAGATGAGCCTCATGAAGAGACAGAAACAAAATTATGAGAATGCCCCATTTTCATGGAATACCAAGACCCAGAGCTCCTGACTAAGCAACCACACCAGAACCCTGGGGGGACTAACTGGTGGCCACTCATTTTCTGCCATCCTTATCTATGTACTTTTTCTCATTCAGTTTTTTTCAATTAACTGAGTCCCTGGGTGATGCAAATAGTTAATGTACTTGACTTCTAATCGAAAAATTACAAGTTCCAGTCCCTTTACAGGTGGCTCAGAAGAAAGACAATCTACTTCCAGAAACTCATCCATTGAAAAACCTGAAGATCACGGTTCTACTCTGACACATAGGTGTCACCGTGAGTTGCTAGTGACTTGATGGCAACTAGTTATTTATAAGGTTGGTTGGTTGATTATCACATCCCAGGCACATTGCTGGGCACTGGGTGATATAACACTAAACAATGCAAAGTCTTTTCACCTTCTTTTGAAGTGAAGCAAGAAGAGCTCATGGAAACCACTGCCAAGAGAACTAGAGAGGGAAGGTAGATGAATGGGTTGGGCCTGTGCTTCATTCTGTGTTTTCTTTTGAAATTCTTTCTTCTTTCCCTTCTTCCCTTCTTCCCTTCTTTCCCTTCTTCCACTAAGGGATACTAATGGACTGGATTAGTGGCTTTCAGTTCCCAGGAGTGGAGAGATGAAAATCTGGAGGATAACCCAAACTAACATTACCGAGTACATGGAGCACTCTGGAAAGATAGCCAACCAAGTGCCATTGAGTTGGATCCGACTCATGGCGACCCTAGAGGCCAGGGTAGAACTGACTCCCAGAGTATTCAAGGAGCACCTGGTGGATTTGAATAGTTGACCTATTATTTTATCCACACTGCCTCTAAAGCAAAAACTCCTAAAGTGCTTTCACTATTCAAACAACACAGAAATCTCTGCCTTCAACTTTTCTGTATATTGTGCTACCAACAAGATTTTGTTTCTGTGCATTTGTAATATCATTAGTACCAACTTGTATATAACTTCTAGAAAAAATTATAAAAACATACTGAGACACTCCTTGCAATACACTTTATACTCATAACCTTAGTTATATTCTCAGTTCTAGTAGAAAAGCTCTTCTCCAATTTTGTTCAGTTAAGAGCTTTACACTCAAAGCTCAAAATCTGCCTAGTTGAAGCCCCTCAAATAGTTGTTGCAGCCTCTAGAACCTGTCATGACCTTAAGTAAATTATCAAGGAATTTGTACTACTCTGAAAAGTTAATTTATATGCGTAACTACAAATCTAAAATTCCTCTCTTTTAAAACGCTATGGCTCAGACCTTTCAGATAGGTATGAAGAACCAAGTGGTCACTGACAGTCCACAGATTATCTTGGATGGCAGCTTGTATATGTTACCCTCCTCCAATGATGACTCACTGAGAGGCAGTCACAGACGACCGTAGTTTTGTATTCTGTCACTAATGTATACAGAAGGAGTCCTGGGGGTGTAATGACTAAGCACTCAGATGCTAACCAACAGGTCACTGATTCAAACCCATGAACTGCTCAATGAGAGAAAACACCTGGCAATCTGCCCCTATAAAGATTACAACTCAGGTAACACCATGGGACACCTCTACTCTGTACTATAGGGTTGCTGTGAGTTTGAATTAATTCAACAGCACACAACTACAACAGTATATACATGTCATAGATTGAATTGGGTCCCCCCAAAAATAGGTGTAGCCGTGTGGCTGAGCCATGATTCCCAGTGTCTTGTGACTGTCCATTTTGTGGTTTTTCCCGTGCTGTATGTTAAAGGATTAGGGTGAGGCTGTAAATCCCTTCATAGGATCACCTCCCTGCTCCACTGTAATGGGAGTTTCCCTGGAGTATGGCTTGCCCCACCCTTAATCCTTTCTTTCATTCTGCAAGAGATAAAAGGAAAGGGAAGCAGGCAGAGAACTGGGAACCTTGTACCATCAAGAATGCAGTATGGGGAGAAGAGGATGTCCTTCAGACCTGGGGTTCCTGCACTAAGATGCTCCCTGGACAAAGACTGATGCAATATTGACTTTACTCCAGAGCCAACAAGGGGTGAAAGCCTTCCCCTGGAGTGGACACCCTGAATATGAACTTGCAGCCTATCAGACTACGAAAGAATAAACCTTCCTTTGTTAAAGCCATCCACTCTGTGGTATTTCTGTTAGAGAAGCCCTACCTGACTAAAACAATACAGAAATGAGATTTTCTTGAAGTGTATAATTCTGATCTTCAGGGGAAGAAATAAGTCTTTTAAAATTTTATTTTGAATACATGTAAAAAACATAGATAACTATAAAACACTTTAAAGAATAGTGATAAAAATGAATACCTTCAAACTAAGAAATGGAACATGATGAATAACTTGAAATTACTCATATACTCTTCTCAAATTATAACCATCTTCTTCCCACTAAAGGTAGTTAGTTATTCTGAGTTTTGAATTTATTGCATCGATTTTCTTTATAGCTTTATCATTTCTGTATCCTTAAATAAGACACTTTAATTTTGCTATTGTTTATCTTATCATCTTAGGCTGCATTCTCTAGAGAAAGAAAACCAATAAAGCATGTAAACATATACACAGAGATTTATATCAAAGAAACAACTCATACAACTGTAGAGGCTGAAGCATTCCAAGTCCTGGATTGTCATACAGGCGTCATGCAGCTTTAGGAGCTAGTGAAGGTCGGAAGGTGGGAGAGCAGGGTTTCTGCTCACAGTCTGTGAAGGTCAACAACTCCCAACATGGCAGGCAAGACTGTAATGTTTCTCCTGATTCACGTAGTTGCAGGGGTTGGTGAACCCCAAATAGGCAATCCGTGGAACAGACTCCCATTTGCAGGTTGTGAAGATGAATAAATATCAAGGTTGACAGGTAAGCTGCTAGTTTAAGTCCCAAGAGCCAGATGTTCGCAGACAAGAGAGAGGCAGCTACTGGATCCACAGCTCCCCAAAGGCAGTGGTGAGGTGAGCAGGAAGAAAATAGGCAGTGGAAGGCAGAGAGATGAAGACAAAGGAGCTGTCCCAACTGGTACTTCTCAGTAGGTTCTATCATGGAGGTGATCACAACATTATACAACCACAAAAACGCTGAGAATCGTGGCCCAGGCAAGTTGACACACAATCTTAACTTCACACTTATATAAATCATGCAGTATGTATGCATCTGAAATTTGATTTTACTATTAGAATTTACTTTTTGAGATTTTTGTATGCTGTTTTTGAAACCATAGTTCAGTTTTTCTACTTCTTTCTACTATTCCATGTATGAATTTATCACTATCTTTGTCCACTTTACTTTTTATGGATACTGTTGTTTCCAGAGCCCTAGTGGCAAAGCGGTTAAGAGCTCAGGTTGCTAACCAAAAGGCCAGCAGTTTAAATCCACCAACTGCTCTTTGGAAACTCTTGGGGCAGTTCTACTTTGTTCTATAGGGTTACCATGATTTGGAATCAACTGTCGGTACACGGTGATAACAAGTATTGTTATCAGTTCATTGTTATAATGAGTGTTGCTTCTATGAAAGTTCTCATCTTAGTCATCTAGTGCTATAATAACAGAGATACTACAAGTGTATGTATGGCTTTAATGAAGAGAAATTTATTTCCTCACAGTAAAGTGGGCTAAAAGCCCAAATTCATGGCATCAGCTGTAGGGAAAGTTGTTCTCTCTCTCTCAGCTCTGGAGGAAGGTCCTTGTCCTCAATTTTCCCCTGGTCAAGGAACTTCTCAGATACAGGGACCCTGGGTCCAAACAACTTGCTGTGCTCCCAGTGCTACTTTTTTGGTAATAGGAGGTCCCCCTTTCTCTTGCTTGATTCTTTCTTTTGTATCTCAAGAGATTGCCCCAAGACATAATACAGTCTTGTAGATTTAGTCCTGCCTCACCAATACAACTGCTTCCCATCCTCCCTTATTAACATTATAGAAGCAGAATTGAAAATGTATGGGAAAAGCACACAATACTGGGAATTGTGGCCTAGCTAAGTTCATACACACATTTTTGGAGGACACAATTCAATCTATGACAGTTCTAATATATGTTTCTTGGAAAATATGATGAAACAAGCATAGCAATAGGAAAAATCCATCTAATCAGAATAAAACAAAGAAGGTACAAAAGATAAGGAAGCTACAGACAAGAAGGAATTTCTTTTTTACGCAAGGCAAGGAAGATCATACAGACAGACATTCCATTAGCAGGTAAAGGAAGATCAATACTGCCCACAAAAAACCTAAAAAGCTATATACGTGTGTGTGTCTGTGTGTGTGTGTGTGTGTGTGTGCGTGTGCACGCAAAGTCTGACAATTAAGTCTGTGAACTTACTTCTATGTACTACATACATCACTGCTGAGTATTAGTACAGTAACCTTCAAAGTACTCCTGCTGAGAAGTTATGCACCTATGCCAACACTGAGTCCACCTTTAAAGTAATTTTGGAACTCTTTCTGGAATGGCTATTATGCAGGGTGGCATAGAGGCAAGTTCACGAACTTAGTTGTATAGTTATCTGTGAGGGAGTTTTTAGCCAATAAACAAAGAACTGTACTCCAATGACTTCTTTCTTTATCCAAAGACAAAGGACATACTGAAAGGAAGACATTTTGATGACATTCAGACATCAAGGGTAATGTGATGACAACTCTGATGGTCAATTCCAGAAAAAGAGTCCAAAATTTCTTTGAAGAGTGGATTAGGTGTTGGCTTTGGTGCATAGCTTCCCAAGAGGAGTACTTCCAAGGTGACCATAGCAATATTCAGGTATAGCACTTTTTTTAGGATGAATTTGCAAGCTTAATTGTCTGACCTCAAATGTGATACTTAACTCAGCCTTACACTGATTTTGGACGATTAAGTAAGGCTAAGTGGATAGGACCATAATGCTGAAAGACTTAAATACACCTACAGTAAAGCCGTCTGCAAAAAGACCAGTCCTGATACAGAAAATGAGAATTAATTTTCTTTCCCTTTTCTGGAAGTTTGTCACAGGCTCTGAGATTTAAGACAACTGAAGTATTTTCCACCACGAGAATGAAGTGGCTCTGAAAATAGATTTAGACTGTGTACCTATAGCCCCCATGTTATGAACAAACCGTCAGTTTGTTCTAAGAACACGTCATCGGACTTTTGAAAACATAACCATCATTTGGAATGGAAAAATTAAGAGACTTTGACTACAAGAAGCTAAATTGCTCTTCACAACAGTGTAAAAATTTCCTTCAATGGGAAGAGATGCATCTCAGCATATTATGCTGACTTTGAAGAAATATTTCTTAACTGTGAATGCAGTGTTTTATTCTGTTATACAGAAAGTGACTCTGAGTAGGAGGTAACACAGTGGCAGCAAACAACAACCTTTGATCTAGACTTACTCTATGCCTGCATGTTATTGAGATAGCAGTTTGTGTTGTTTTTCCATCACTGCCTATAAAATACTAGGAACCAGGAGCCTGGAGTCCTGGATGGATTGGAAACTCGATCACTCTTTGTGGGAGAAAAGGATAGAAAAAGCAACATAACTTATAAATTTAAATAAGAGGGTTGCTATGAGTCAGAATTAACTCAGCAGCACTGGATTTAGTTTGGTTTTAGTTAAATTATTATCTCAAATATGATAAACAATCTCAGAAATGTGCTAAAGGTGGGCTACTGGATTCAGCCATACTTTTAAAACCAAGGGTAAGATCACACCCCAGTTAGTGGGTATTTAGTTCTCTCTGTAGAAATTGTTAGCATGCAACTATCCTGTGAAAAGTTCAGACCAGGGGCAGGATATTAGAATTTAGAGATTGACCTTATCCCCAGGATAAGAAAAACTACTTCTCTTTAAGTCTTGAATATTAATAAAGAAAATGTTTTCAAGGTCTCAGCATTGGATAAGATGGCCTTTGAAGCATGAAATTGAGGCCACAAAAATGTAAACAGTGGGAAGGTAGAGCCAAGACAGTGGATTAATCAGCTGCACCAAGTCATCCCTCTGCAGCAAAAACCTGAAAAACCAAGTAGAACAGATACAGAGGTCAATCCTGGAAATGTAAACTTTCAAATGACAGGACACAGTAATAGATCAGAAGCCACTGAGAATAAGAAACTGACCCAAAACAGTAAATGAATAGAGATACGGAGCACAGGTTCCCTGCCACTTGGTATGGTACAACTCAGCCATCTTTAGACGAAGTCAACAATCTTGCATGAAGAGCTTAGTAATGGACTGTCACAGAATTCCCAGTCAGTGACAGAAGAATGGTGTGGACACAACCAGAGAAAAGTGAAGTCTTTTTTGCTGGCTGCAGCTCAAAGAAGTGCCTAGATACTCTTACCAAGTAATCCAAGTAGCAGCTGGTGGATTTGAACTGCCATTATTCTGGCTAGCAGCTGGATCTCTTAACCACCATACCACCAGAGTTTCCAAGAGATCATAGTCTAAACCCCCCTCATTTCCTCTCTGTGTAGCCCTACCAGCCCTGCCCCCATGACTTTCTCTATCTGCCAGCCATGCTTTACTGCGTAGAAGCTGAACAACCCACACCATACCCCTTCCTTCCCAATAGCTGCATTCCATTGCATCACAGTGGAAAAACCCAGCCCCATGCCCCTCCTTCCTTGCTGGCCTTGTCCAGATATGCCACAGCTAAGTAAGCTGCCCCACACTCCCTCCCTCCTTGTTGGCTCTTTTTCACTGAACCACAGCTGAGAAACCCAGTCTTGTCCCCTCTCTCGCCATTGCCTTCACCACACTGCACTGCAGCTGAAAAACCCAGCCACAGTAACCTCTCACCTCACCATCCCATCAAGATGTGCCACAGCTGAATGACCCAACACTGTGCTCCTCTCCCTCCACTGAGCTGTAGCTAAGTGACCTGATCTTGAACCCCTCTATCCCCACAGGAGATGCCCCACTGAGTTTCAGATGAGCATCTTGGCCCCGTACACCTCCCTTAACATCAGTTCTGCCGTTGTCTAGCAACATGTCTCCCTGATCCTCTCTTTCTGACAGCCTTTCCCAGCTGTGCCACAGCTGCACAATCCCATGACTTTCCCTTTCCACTGGCCTCACACAGGTACACAGCACCTAAGCAATCCAGTGCCAAGCTTCTCATTTCCTGCCAGCCCTGGCCTTTCATCGTCATTTTGAAACACAGACAGCAACTATCCAGCTCCCAATGGGAGACAGAGCACTTAGAAACCAAAGAAATGTAATTTCCCACTTCTCCCACTGAATCCCTGCTGCATCAGGCCTGCTCTGTTCCTCCCCTCCTGCCACCTTAGCCAGCTACTTAACATAGAGAAGCAATCCTGTGCCACTTCTCAACCAATACTGATGCCTATCTGGCAAGGAGAGGTAAATGCTCCCATACCACTGAATCAACACCGGGAGGTAAATATTTCCCACCCACTCCACTCTCAACCACCTCACCAAACAAGTGCATTGTGAAGTGAACTTACAAAGGCTGCTGCTGTTCTGCCTGTCAAGACAATACATCAACACAAGGTGGGGAGAGCCATTGTGATGAGCAAGCACTAAAGCATGACTGGCATGCTTCCCTGACATATCAAAACAAAACAAAACAAAATAGCAGAATAAAACTAGTATATAATTAATATATAAAGAAAACAATACTGGGATATTACAGACAGCAGGCCACATTAAAATATCTATATATATTTTAAAAACAGGACAACGTGACTCCAGAAATTAAACAAAATAATCAGATAGCCTCCTGGGAGAATAAAAGGCCTTGGGACAACATAGTATGTAATTCAAGAGACTATATTGAGCACTCTCCAAGAGATAAGGATATCAAAGACAAAACTAATGAATAAAATAGTGGAAAGTATTGATAAAACTAACAAAAAAACAAAAATATAACAAAATCAGGAAAAACACAGACCAAGCAATAAAAGAATTCAGGAAAATAATACAAGAACAAAAGATGAAAATAAATAAAAAACTAGAAGTCAAATGAAAACAACTAGAAATCCCGAAGTTGAACAACAGTTTTCAGAAATGAACAACTCAGTAGAAGGTTTTAGAAACAAATTTGAAAGAAACAGAAGACAGAATCAGTGAAATTGTAGACAAACACATTGATGCCATTTTTTTGAGGAAAAATCAGAAAAAAAATTAAGAAAACCTAAGAATCATGTGAGACAAAATCAAGAGCAAAAATTTGCATATAAGCAGAGTTCCAGAACAGGAGGAGGAAATGGAATCACAAAGAGGATTGTTGAAGATTTGCTAGTAGAAAATTTCCCTGATATCATGAAAGGTGAAAGGCTGATAATCCAAGAAGTTCAACAAACCTCATGAACAACAGACCCCACAAGGAAGGCACCAAGACATACCATAATCCCACTTGCCATAGTCAAATACAAAGAAATAATGCTGAGAGCACCTATCGATAGCAACACTGAATGTAAATGGCTTAAGTAAACCCATAAGGAGACAGAGTGGCATAACGGATTTTAAAAATTAGACAATCACTATACTGTCTTCAAGAAATACATCTTAGAAATAATGACATAAAAATATTAAAAATGAAAGGATGGAAAAATAAGCAAATAGCAACACAAAAGAGCAGGAATGGCAACATGAATCACAGGTAAAATAGGCTTCATGGCAAAATCCACCATGAAAGGCAAGGAATGACATTATACAATGCTTCAAGAGACAATCCACCAAGAAGGCATACTGTTAAGAAATATCAATGCATTCAATGACAGGGCTCCAAAATACATAACACAAGCTCTAACAGCACTCAAAAGAGAAACACACAGTTCTATAATAACAGCAGACTTTAACACTTCAATCTCTGTAAAGAACAGAACATCTAGAAAGAAACTTAACAAAGGTACAAAAGATCTAAAGACCACCATCAGCCAACTTGACCTCAGAGATACATGTAGAACACACCACCCAGCAGTAGCAAAGTACACATTCTTTTCCAGTGCACATGACAAATGCTCCACAATAGACCACATTTTAGCAGTCCTCCATAAAATTGAAGATATCAAAATAATATAAAGCATATACTCTGATCACAATACTATAAAAATAGAAATCAATAAAAGGAGATTAAGTACCAAATGCATGGAAAGTGGTGAATGCATAGAAACATTAGACAATAAATCAATGTAATCCACCACATGTAAAACAAAAAAATCACTTGATATCTCAATCGATGCAGAAAAGGCATTTGATAAAGGCCAATATCCATTCATGACAAAAATTTTCAATAAAGCAAGTATAGAAGAGAAATTCCTCAGCTTAATAAAGGGCATCATTACAAAACAAAGAGCCTGTATCTCCCTCAGTGGAGAGGCTGAAAGCATTTCCCCTGAGAACTGGAACAAGACAAAACCAAAAAACCATACCACTGCTATCTAGTCAATTCTGACTCACAGTGACCCTATAGAGGGATGTCCTTTATCATCATGCCTATTCAATATTGTGCCAGAAGTCCTAGCCAGAGCAATAAGGCAGGAAAAAGAAGTAAAAATGATTCAACTGGAAAGAAAGAAGTAAAACTAGCCTTATTGGCAGATGATGTGATACTAAACATAGACAGCTCCAAAGATTCTGCAAGATAGTTGTTGTTGCTGGGTGATTTAGAGTCCATTCTCACTCATAGCTACCCTATAGAAGAGAGTAGAACTGCCCTGAAGGATTTCTAAGGAGCAGTTGGTGGATTTGAACTGACAACCTTTTGATTAGCAGTCAAGCTCTTTACCACTCTACCACCAGGGCTTCTCAAGATAACTACTGAAAGTAATAGAAAGTTTCAGCAGAGCAGCAAGATACAAGATCAACATACAAAAATCAGTTGGATTCCTATAAACCAACAAACAGAATGTGGAAAAGTAAAGCAAGAAAACAATACTATTTATAATTTGTTGTTGCTAGGTGCCATAGAGTCAGTTCCCACTCATGACAACACAATATATGACAGAATGAAACACTATCAGGTCCTAACCATCTTCCGAATCCTTATGTTTCAACCATAGTTGCAGCCACTGTGTCAGCCCATCTCATTGAGGGTCTGTCTCTTTTTCAATAACCCTTTACTTCATTAAGCATGAAGTTCTTCTCCAGGGACTAAGACTTTCTAATAACATGTCCAAATATGTGAAACATAGTCTTGCCATCCTTCCTTCTAAGGAACGTTCTGATGTTACTCCTTTCAAAACAGAATCATTCATCCTTCTGGCTATTTATAATAGCCACACACACACACACAACCAAGAAAGAAAAACAAAATAAAAACTTGAGAATAAATGTAACTAGGTATATAAAAGACTTTACAAAGAAAAATACAAAACACTACTGCAAGAAATCAAAAGAGAACAATGGAAAAACATACCATGCTTATCAATTTCAACATTGTGAAAATCTCAATTTTATCCAAAATTATCTACAAATACAATAAAACCCCAATCCAAATTCCAACTGTATTCTTTAGTGAGAGGGAAAAACTAATCACCTAAGTTGTAAGGAAGAGTTCCCAAATAAGTAAAGCTCCATCGAAGAAGATTTTTAAACCTACTATACAGCCACAGTAGTCAAAACAGGCACATAGACCAATGGAATAGAATTTAGAATTCAGAATTAAATCTGTTCCCCTCCAGGCAGCTGATATTTGAAATGAGCTAAAGTCTATTAAATAAGGAAAAGACATTTTTCTAACAAATGGTCATGCTGGCATAACTGGAGGTCCATTTGTAAAAATACACAGGACCTGTATTTCATACCACACACAAAAATTTACTCAAAATGGATCAAAGACCTAAATATAAAATATAAAATGATAAAAGTTGTGGAATTAAAAAATAGTGACCATGTTAAGCAGCCCTAATACAGGGCCTAAATACAATACAGACCATACATAACAATGCACAAATACCGGAACATAAACTTAAATTTCAAACACTTATGCTCATAAGAAGTCTTTACTAAAAAGAGTAAAAAAGATAACCTACAGACTGGTGAGAAAAATTTGCCTATGACGTATCTGACAAGGATCCAGTCTCTAACTTCTATAAGATACTGTAACATCTCAACAACAAAAAGACAAATAATTCAATTAAAAATGGGCAATAGATATGAACAGACATTTCATCAAAGCAGACATTCAGGCAGCTAATAGAAGCATGAAAAAATACTCTGTCTTTACGCATCAGAGAAATGCAAAGCAAAACTACAGTGAGAAGCTAGCTGATCTCCATATTATTGGCAACAATTAAAAAAAAGAAAAGAAAAGAACAAATGCTGGAGAGTTTGCAGGGAGATTGGAATTCCTATATGTTTTTGATGAAATGTAAAATAGTACAACTACTATGGAAGACAACATGAAAATTCCTTCAAAAGCTAGAAATAGAAATACCAAATGATCCAACAATCCCACTCCTAGAAATATACCCCAGAGAAATAGGAGTGGTCACAAAAACAGACATGTGCTTACCCATCTTCTGGCACTGTGTCAGACAATGTTCTGCTGCTATTCAAAAGGTTTTCTCTAGGTAATTCTTTTTGGAAGTAGACTGCCAGGTCCTTCTTCCTAGTCTATATTAGTCTGGAAGCTCAGCTGAAGTCTGTCTTCACAAGTGACCTTGCTGGTATCTGAATGCCAGTGGCATAGCTTCCAGCATCACAGCAACATGCAAGCCACCATAAACATGATGAACTATAGACATTGTCTAATATAGTGCTGGAAAATGAGCCCTACAAGTTGGAAGTCTCTCAAAAGAACTAGGAAAGAACTGACTCTTTAAAGTAGAGTCAACCTTAATGACACAGATGAAGTCAGGCTTTCAGGACCTTCATTTGCTGACATGGCATAACTCAAAATGAGAAGAAAGAACTGCAAACATCCATTAATAATTGGGATATAGAATGTATGAAGTATGAATCTAAGAAAATTAGAATTCATCAAAAATGAAATGGAATGCATAAACATCAATATGTTGAGGCATCAGTGAGCTGAAATGGACTAGTACTAGCCATTTGGAATCTGGCAATATGGTCTATTATACCAGGAATGATATCTTGAAGAGGAGTGGTACTACATTAATCATCAAAAAGAATGTTCATAGGTCTGCTGAAGTATAATACTGTCAGTGATAGGATAGATAATATCCGTGCACCTACAAGAAAAGCCAGTCAACACGACTATTATTCAAGTTTATGTACCAACCACTAAGGACAAACATGAAGAAACTGAAGATGTTTGCCAGCTTCTGCAGTACAAAACTGACTGAACATTCAATCAGGATGCAGTGATAACTACTGGTGATTGGAATGCAAAAGATGGAAACAAAGAAGAAGGGTTGGTAGCTAGAGACAACGGCCTTGGTAACAGAATAATGCTGAAAAGTGCATGACAGAATTTTGCAAGACCAACGACTTCTTCATTGCAAATACCTTTTTTCACCAATATAAGTGGTGACTATATACATAGGTCTTGCCAGATAGAACACACAGGAATCAAATCAATCACATCTGTGGAAAGAGACTACAGAAAAGCTCAATATCATCAGTCAGAATAAGGCCAGGTGCCAAATGTGGCACAGACATCAACTGCTCACATGCAAGTTCAAACTGAAAATGAAAAAAATGAGAATAAATTCACTGGAGTTAAAGTATGACCTTGGGTATGTCCCACCTGACTTTAGAGATCATCTGAAGAATAGATTTGATCCACTGAACAATAGTAACTGAAGACTAGATGAGCTGTGGAATGACATCAAATTACATCATGCCTGAAGAAAGCAAGAGGTCATTAAAAAGACAGGAGAGAAAGAAAGACCAAATTTGATGTCAGAAAAGACTCTAAAACTTACATCAAGTGGCTAAAGCCAAAGAAAGAAATGATGAAGTAAAAAAATTGAACAGATTTCAAAGGGCTACTCTGGAAGACAAAGTATTATAATGACATGTGAAATAGCTGTAGATAGAAAATCAAAAAAGAACGCATTCTGCATTTCTCAAGCTGAAAGCACTGAACCGAAAATTCAACTGAAGTTGCAGTAGTAAAGGATTCTACAGGGAAAATATTAAATGAAACAGGAAGCATCAGAAGAAGATAGAAGGAATACGCAGAGTCGTTATTCCAAACAGAACTGGCCATTGTTCAATCATTTCAAGAGGTAGCATATGATCAGAAACTGACAACACTGAAGGAAGAAGATGAAGCTGCATTGAAGGCACTTGTGAAAAACAAGTCTCTAGGAATTGATGGAATAGCAATTGAAAGGTTTCAACAAATGGATAAAGAGCTGGAAGTAGTCACTTATCTAGGCCAAGAAGTTTGAAGCCCAGTTACCTGATCAACCAACTGGGAGAGATCCGTATTTATTAACGTTCCCAAGAAAGATGATCTTATTCAATGTGGAAATTATTGAACAATATTATCAATATTACATGCAAGTAAAATTGTGCTAAATATCATTCAAAAGTGGCTACAGAAGTATATTGACAGGGAACTGCCAGAAATTCAAGTCAGATTCAGAAGAGGATGTAGAACCAAGGATATCACTGTTGGTGTCAAGTGGATCTTGGCCGAAAGCAGAGAATCCTAGAAAGATGTTTACTTATTTTTTATTGACTATGCAAAGGCATTCGACTGTGTGGATTGTAACAAATTACAGATAGGATTGTGGAAAATGAGAATTCCAGAGCACTTAATTGTACTTATGAGGAATCTATACATGGATCAAGATGCAGTTGTTGAAACAGAGCAAGGAGACACTAGACAGTTTGAAGTCAGGAAAGGTGTGTGTCATGGATGCGTCCTTTCACCCTATTTATTCAATCGTATACTGAGTAAATAATCTGAGAAGCTGGGCTATATGAAGAACAGAGCATCAGGATTGGAGGAAGACTCACTGACAACTTGTACTATACAGATGACACAATCTTGATTGCTGAAAGTGAAGAGGATTTGGAGCACTGATGAAGATCAAAGGCCACAGACTTTGATATGAATTACTCCTCAACACCAAGAAAGCAAAAATTCTCTGCATCATGGTAAATGGAGACAAGACTGAATTGTCAAGGATTTCGTTTTACTTGGGTCCACAATTGAAAACCGTGGAGGCATTGTGGTTAATTGCTACAGCTGCTAACCGAGAGGTCAGCAGTTTAGTTTCACCAGATGTTCCGTGGAAACTCTATGGAGCAGTTCTACCCTGTCCTACAGGGTTGTTAAGAGTTGCAATCTACTCAGCAGCACTGGGTTTGGTTCCATAATCAACACCCATAGATGCAACAATCAAGACATATCACACTGAGAAATTGTACTGCAAGTCCACTTAAAGTGTTGAAAAGTAAAGATGTCATCTTGAAGACTAAGATGTGACTGACCCAAGTCATGGTATTTTCAGTTACATCATATGCATGCAAAAGCTGGGCAATGAAAAAGGAAGACAGGAGAATTGACACTTTTGAATTGGGCTGTTGGAGAAAAATATTGAATACACCATGACTTCCAAAAGAACAAACAGATCTGTCCTGGGAGAAGTACAATCAGAGTTCTCCTTAGAATCAAGGATGGTGAGACCACGTCTTACATGTCTTTGGACATCTTGCCAGGAAGGAGCAGTCCATCAAGGACACCAAATTTTGTAAAGTAGAGGATTGGCAAAGAAGAGGAAGACCTTCAACTAAATGGATTGACACAATGTCTGCAACAATAGGCTTAAGCATAAAAATGATTGTGGACATGGTATAGAACCAGGCAGTATTTTGTTCTATTGTACATAGTGTTACTATGAGTTAGAACTGACTCAATGACACCTAAAAGCAACAACATACACACAATAGCAAAAAGTTGGAAACAATTTAAGTTTCCATCAACAGATGAAAAGATAAACAAATCGTTGTATATACACATAATGGAATACTATGCAACAATAAACAACAAGGATGAATTCACAAAATATGTCAACATAGATGAATCTGGAGGGCAGTATGCTGAGAGAAATGAGTCAATCACAACAGGACAAATACTAAATGAAACACTACTACAAAAACTCAAGAAAAAATTTACACAGGGAAGGAAACCGTCCTTGACGATTACAAGGGAGGGGAGAGGTATGACAAGAAGTCACTAAGTAGGTAGTAGACTAGTGTTAACTCAGGTGAACAGGAAGACTGTACAAAATATAAGGAAAGTCAGCACTACTTGACTAAGCTTCACAGACACATCCAAACACCTTGAGGGATCTAGTCACTGGGGCCAAGTGCTGGGGACCACCGTCTTGGGTGAGTTACAATAACACAGTTCATAAAAGCAAAAGTTCTGCATTTGATGTTGGTGAGTAGTTTCTGGTGTCTTAAGAGCTTGTGAGGAGCCATCTGAGAGACACATATTGATCTCATCCTATCTGGAGCAAAGGAAAACGAAGAAAACCAAAGATGAAAGGGACTAACCCACAGGACTAACCAACCACATGAGCCACAGCCTCCATCAGCCTGAACTCAGAAGGACTAAATGTTGCACAGATGTTACCATCAACTACTATGACATGAATCACAATAGAGGGTCTTAGAGCAGGTGAAAAATGTAGAACAAAATTCAAACTCACAGAACAAAACAAACAAAAACCAAAGTAAAAAGCCAGACTAAGTGGTCTGACAGAGACTGGAGAAAGCCCTGAAACTATGGACCCCAGACACTCTTTTAACTCAGAACTAAAGTCACTTCCGCAGTTCTTCTTTCAGTCATAGATCAGACCGGGCTATGAAACAAACAGTAACGCAGGAGAGGAACGTGCTTTTTAGTTCAATCAAGTATGCGACATCAAATGAGCAGCACCTACCCAAAAGCAAAGATGAGAAGTCAAGGACAGGAAAGCCAGATGAATGAAAATGGGGAACCTGGGGAGCACAGAGTTAGAGTACTGAGACATTGCAGGGAATGTAACCAATGCCACTGTCTTAGACACCTAATGCTGCTGTGACAGATACTACAGTGGATAACTTTGGAAGATAAATTGTGTTCTGTCACAGTCTGGTATGCTAAGAGTGCAAATTCAAGGCAACAGCTCTGGGAGAAGGCTTTCTCTGTTGGCCCTGGAGGAAGATCCTTGTCAACAATTTTCCCCTGGAGCTGTTTGAATGGACTTTAGAAAAACCATGGAGAGGAGGAGTGAGTACTCATACTGTAGAGAGAGCACCTAGGGTCATATAACTACGTGTGTTGAGGTGTTTGTTTGAGAAACTGACTTGAATTGTAAGCTTTCACTTAAAACTCAACATTTTTTTTTCTAAAGGACATAGTCCTAAGTTATTGTGATTTGGACGTTAAAATTAAAAAAAAACTGAATTTAAAGGAAAAGGAAATTATTATGTTTAAGAAACATCTCTTTGGTTACAGTGTGAATAGATTATTTTGCTTCTCATGATGCAAGGCTAGGTAATTTGAGTCAGTCATTCTGTGGGAGAGGACAGGGATGCAGAGAGAGAAACCCAGCACATGGAGTTACTTTCGTCCTGGGGAAATATGAAAAAAGCCAGTCTGAAAACAGCTGATGAAGTCCTGAGCTGAGTTTAAAGCAACTTTTTGAGGTAAGAGACAAAAATCAAACTCCAGAGTCTATAAAGTCTGAAAACCTGGTAAACCACTTCCATTTTTAGACAGAACCTCAAAGGGCTCCACCCCAGAAGAAAGAGAGAACTGAAGTAAGCTAGTTCTCTACAAATTGATTCCTGACTTCAGGTCATTTGGGTGGCCTAGAAAACCATACTGCCTGGTTTCGGAATATCAGCACCTCCAAGATCTAGCCAAAGCAGGTCAAATATAATTGTGAAGAAGTCAAATATAATTGTGACACCTTCAATGTCAAATTATTTCTGTAAATAAATTTTCAAATGCTATATCCAGCACACAAAGATAATCAAGCACAGAAGGAAACAAAACACTAAGAGAGACAATTAGAAGAAATGACAACTGACAGAAGAAATTTTTTGTGAGGCTGATTAGGACAGAAAGACAGAGAAGGCACAAATAATATTTAGACTTCAAAGGATCATAATTGTATACACTGGATTTTTCTATACATCTAAAGGACATTATCCTGCTGACCTCTGGCTGGAGGAAGGGGAGTGTGTGGAGGGGAGGGGAAAGGAGACTGTTAGGAGGATGAGACATGCATGGAGCAGAGAGGAATAGTGTGCTGTCACCGGACAGGGAGAGCAGTGGAAGCTGCACATAGGTGGGCATGTAAAGTTATATGGGAATGTACATTTTCACTCAGTCATATTAAATTAAAAAAATAGGACAATAATAAATAATTTTTTCAAAAGAAGAAACTTAGATGAGATGAACCATTTTCTAGAAAAATTCCACTGAAACTAACACAAGACACAATAGAATACCTAAATATTTATGAAATTAAGGAAATTGAAGTAATAATTTAAAAGATCCCACAAAGAAAGCTCCAGTTGAGGTACAACTTACTTGTTAGTTCTTCCAAATGTTTTGAAAGAAATAATACTGAATTTATATAAATACTTCGAAATATTTGAAAAAGACAACACACATCACAAGTCACTTTATGAGGCAAGTATAATCTTTATACCAAAGCTCAGTTAGAACAGTATGGAAAAGAAAAATTATAGACCATTCTCACTAATGAAAATAGATGTCAAAAATTTAAACAACATATTAGTGTAACAAATTGTGTATTATTGTCATGGATTGAATTGTGTCCCCCCAGAAATATGTGTAGCCATGTGGCTGGACCATGATTCCCAGTGTCTCGTGACTGCCCTCCATTATGTGGTTTTCCTATGCTGTATGTTAAAGGATTAGGGTGAGGCTGAAAATTCCTTCATAGGATCACCTCCCTGTTCCACTGTAAAAGGAGCTTCCCTAGAGTATGACTTGTCCCACCCTTAATCCTTTCATCCTGCAAGAGATAAAAGGAAAGAGAAGCAAGCAGAGATTTGGGAACCTCACAGCATCAAGCAAGCAGTACTGGGAGAAGAGCACGTCCTTCAGACCTGAGGTTCCTGCTCCAAGTTGCTCCCTGGACAAGGACTGAAGCAATATCGGGCTTTCCTCCAGAGCTGAGAAGGGGAAAGCCTTCCTCTGGAGCGGACACCCTGAATATGGACTTGTAGCCTACTGGAATGTGTAAGAATAAATCTTCCTCTGTTAAAGTCATCCACTCTGTAGTATTTCTGTTAGAGCAGCCTTAGCTGACTAAAACAATCACATAAAAGGAATACATCATGTCTTAGTTCGTTTTTATCCCCAGAACTGAAGGTGATATTAACATTAGAAAATCAGTATAATTCACAACAATAAGAGAGCACAAGAGATGCCACGTCATCTCAAATAAACCAAAGCAAGTTGCTGTCAAGTAGATACTGACTCACAGCGACCCTATAGAACAAAGCAGAACTGCCCCCAAAGTTTTGAAGGAGCACAGTGGATTCAAGTTGTTGACTTTTTGGTTGGCAGAGTAGCTTACTACACCATGGTTTCCATTGTTGTGTCAATAGTAGTATTAAAATATAAAATTCAACATCTTTTCATGATATAAAGAAAATTACCTATTTGCAAACTAGGCATGGAAGGAAACTTTCTTTCTCTAAGGATATTTACAGAGGAAAACAAAATTACAGCAAGCGTCACAGCTAATGGCTAAACACTGAGAAAGTGCTGTCAATACCCTCATCAAGATTGTATTGGAGGACCTTTTCATTGCAGTAGAACAAGAAAACAAAATTAAAAACATGTGAGTTACACAGGACGAAAAAAACAGGTATTCACAAACCATGTGATTGAATATGCAGAAAATTCAAAGGAATTACTGGAATTAATACAAGAGTTCAGAAAAATGACTTACTGCCACCAAGTTGATTTCAACTCACAGCAACCCTACAGGACAGAGTAGAATGGCCCCATAGTGTTTCCAGGGCTAGAAGTCTCTATGAAAGTGGACTGCCACATCTTTCTCCCGTGCAGCAGTTCGTAGGTTCAAATCCCTGATGTTTTGGATACCAACCAAGCAGTTTAACCACTGTGCCACCAGGGATACCGAAAGGTTACAGGGTTGAAAAAATCAGTGGGTTTTAAAAAAGTCAGTTGTTATCCGTATACCATCAACAAAAACAAAATGAAATATAAAGAAGTACATTTTCACTAGCATAAAAAAATGTACCTAAGAATAAAACTAACAAGAGACATGTAAGACCTCTACAGAGGTAACTATAAAACTACTAGACAAAATTAAAGAGGACCTAAAAATGAAGAAATATACTAGTTAGAGGGATCAGTACAACAATGATCTCCACTTTCCCCAAGCTGACCTACTAGTTTAGTGACGTTTCATCTGAATCCTAAAAGAAATTTAATTTTTGTTCATTTGTTTTTTTCATGGAATTCAATAAGTTGATTTTAAATTGTGCACATACATGAACTTAATTGTTCTAAGTGCTACATACCTCGCTGCTGAATCACCATGGTCACCTTCAAAATACCCTCATGGGGAAGCTATGCACTGACCACAGTGCCTAGTGCCTAGTCCACCCTTCAAAGAATGTGGCTCGGTGGCAAGTTCTCTAACTTAACTGCATAGCTGTCTGTGAGGGAGTTTTTAGCCAGTAAACAAATAATTGTATTGGAACACCATCCCTACTCACTTGATCTGGCCCCCAATGACTTTCTTCTTTACCCAAAGATAAAGGAAATATTGAAAGGAAGACATTTTGGTGACATTCAGGACATTAAGGGTAATATGACCACAGCTCTGACGGCCATTCCAGAGAGAGTTACAAAATTGCTTTGCAGGGTAGAGTAGGCACTGGTGTCAGTACATAGCTTCCCAAGGGGAGTACTTGGAAGGTGATCATAATGATATTCAACAATGAAGTATATGGCACTTTTTCTAGGATGAGTTTGTGAACTTAATTGGCAGTCCTTCTACTAATAGGGAACTGCCAGAAATTCAAGCCAGATTCAGGACATGGAACAAGGGATATCATTGCTGATGCAAGATGGGTCTTAAACATCAAAAAAGAAAGAAAAAGCAGAACTGCCCCACAGAGTTTTGAAAGAACACACAGTGGATTCAGGCTGCTGACTTTTGGGTTAGCAGAGTAGCTCTTAAATACTACTTCATGAGTATTTCCATTGTCATGTCAGTAGGAGTATTAAAATATAAAATTCAACATATTTTCATGATGTTTTAGTCAGCTAGTGCTACTCTAGCAGAAATACCACAGAGTGGATGACTTTAACAAAGGAAGGTTTATTCTTATACAGTCCGGTAGGCTACAAGTCCAAATTCAGGATGTCTGCTCCAGGGGAAGTCTTTCCCCTTGTCAGTTCTGGAGGAAAGTCCAGTAGTGCATCAGTGTTTGTCCAGTGAGCATCCTGGCACAGGAACTTCAGGACTGAAGGTCTGAAGGTCACGCTCTTCTGCCGGTGCTGCTTGCTTGATGCTGTGAGGTTCCCGATCTCTGCTTGCTTCTCTTTCCGTTTATCTCTTGCAGGATGAAAGGATTAAGGGTAGGAAAAGCCATAGTCCAGGGAAACTCCCTCTACAGTGGAGAAGGGAGGTAATCTTATGAAGGAATTTACATTCCCACCCTAATCCTTTAACATACCGCACAGGAAAGTCAAAAAATGGAGGAAAAATCACACAATACTGGGAATCATGGCCAAGCCACATGGCTATACATATTTTGGGGGTGACACAATCCAACACATGACACATGATATAAAAAAACTACCTATTTGCAAACTAGGACTGGAAAGAAACTTCCTTTCTCTACACAAGGATATATACTGGACTGTGTGAGAATAAATTTTCTTTGCAAAAGCCATTCACTTGCAGTATTTCTGTTAGAGCAGTGCTAGTTGACTAAAACACTATGCTTTCAGTGTTTTAGAAAAACTATAGACACTGAAAGCACAGTGTTTGGATCAGCTAGTGCTGCTCTAACAGAAATACTGTAAGTGAATGGCTTTCACAAAGAAAAGTTTATTCTTACACAGTCTGATAGGTTACAAATATGAATTCAGGGTGTCCACTCCAAGGGAAGGCTTTCTCTCTCAGTCTACTCCAGAAGAAGTTCCTTGTGTTGTATAAGTGTTTGGTCAGGGAGCATCTTGGCTTAGGAACCTCAGGTCTGAAGGATGCGATCTTCTCTCAGGGCTGGTTTTTTGATGGTGTAAGATGCCCAGTTCTCTGCTTGCTTCCCTTTCTTTTTTATCTCCCATAGGATGTAGTGATAAAAATAGCACAATCCACACTCCAGGAAAACTCCCTTAGCAAGGGTGTTGCAGTCCCACCCTGATCTTCTTTCAACATAATCATCCTATCTATTACCATAGGCAGAGATTAGGTTGTATAGCCTAGGAAAATCACAAAATATTGGGAATGACAGGCCAGGCAAATCTGAGGGGAGGGAGGGACACAGTTCCTGATACATAGAATACCAGAAAGATGTTTACCTGTGTTTCATTGACTGTGCAAATGCATTTGATGTGTAGATCATAAGAAATTCTGGCTAACATTATAGACAATGGAAATTCTGGAACCCTTAATTGCACTGCTAAGGAATCTGTGCATGGATCAAAAGACAGTTGTGTGAACAGAACAAGGTGGGCATCGTGTGGTTTAAAGTCAGGAAAGGTGTGTCAGGGTTGTATCTTTTCACCATACCTTTTCAATCTGTATGCTGAGCACATAATTCAAGAAGCTGGGCTATATAAAGAATAACGAGGCATTAGGATTGGAGGACGACTCATCAACACCCTGTGTTATGCAGGTAACACAATTCTGCTTGCTAGAAGTAAAAGGGATTTGAAACACTGATGAAGATCAAAGACTACATTCTTCAGTACAACTTGCACCTAAACATCAAGGAAACAAAAATACTCACAACTGGACCATTAAAAGCTGAATTACGATAAATGGAGAAAGGATTGAGGTTGTCAAGGATTTCATTTCACTTGGTTCCCCAACCAACACCCACGGAAGCATCAGTCAAGAAAACAGAAGATGCATTGAATTGGGAAAATCTGCTGCAAAAGACCTCTTTCAAGTATTGAAAAGTAAAGATGTCACCTTGAAGACTAAGATGAGTTTGACCCAAGCCATGGTATTTTCACTTGCATTATATGTATGCAAAAGCTGGACAATGAATAAAGAAGACAGAAAAAGAACTGATGCCTTTGAATTGTGGTATTGGAGAAGACTATTGAATGTACCATGGACTGCCAAAAGAACCAACAGATCTGTTCTGGAAGAAGTACAAATAGAATGCTCCTTGGAAGCAAAGATTGTGAGACTGCATCCTATATACTGTAGATGTGTTGTCAGGAAGAATCAACCCCTGGAGAAGGACATCATGTTTGGTAGCATGGAGTGTCTATGAAAAAGAGGAAGACCCTCAATCATATGGATTGACGTGGTAGCCACAATGATGGGCTTAAGCATAAAAATGATTGTGGACACAGCCCAAGACCAGGCAGAGTTTTGTTCTGTTGTTCCCAGGGCCACTATGAGTTGAAACCAACTCAACAGCACTTAGCAACAACAACATATTCCTGGGTGTGAGGTTGCTGGATCATATGGTATTTCTATTTCTACTGTTTTCCAAAATCATTGTATTATTTTTTGTTTCCACTACTGGTACATAAGTATTCTGATATCCCCGTGGCCTCTCCAACATTAATTATTTCCTTTTTTGTGTGGTTCTTGCCAGTAATGCTGGCGTGAAATGGTATCTCACTGTAGTTTCGATTTACATTTCTCTAATTAGTAGTTGATCACGAGCATTTCTTTATGCATCTGTTGGCTGCTCAAACGTCTTGTTGGGTGAAATGTCAGTTCATTTCCTTTGCAGCCACTGCCTATCTGTCACTGGAAGCTTGCATACCGCTATGATGCTAAACAGATTTCAGTGGAGTTTCCAGGCTAAGATGGACTAGAAAAACAGGCCTGGTGATATACTTCCGAAAATCAACCAGTGAGCACCCTATAGATTACAATGGTCCAATCTGCAACCCATCATTTGGATGGCCTGGAGCCACATGAAATTTGGGTCTTTTCTCCCCTGGGTCACCATAAGTTGGGGCTGACACAAAAGCAGCTAACAATAGTAAAAGGAAGTAAAATTAAAGTGAAGATGTGATTACCATAAAAGTAAAACTGAAGGATATAGGGAAATCACAATGTGAAAGACCACACAAGAGGCCTTTAAAGCCGTGGCAGTATCCTGTTTCTTGATCTGAGTGTTCATTTCATAGGTTATTGTCTTACAATAATTTGTTAAGCTAAATATTTTTTGTTATTCACCATCTTGTGTGCATATTGCATTATTATGAAACCTTATGAAAGACAATATTGGTAGTGAAAAGACTAGAGTAGGGCTATGAAATGGAAAAGAGAAGAGAAAGAGCCAAGAAAAATTTTATCAGGTAGCAATAATAGAGCTGGGTGTGGGAGTGAGAGAAGAGAATAAAAGATGACTTCCAGGTTTCTGGCTTGAACACCAGAAACACTGATGGACTAATGGTTTAGTGTTATGTCTGCTAACCAAAGGGTCAGCAGTTCAAACTCATCAGACAGTCTTTGGAAACTCTATGCAGCAGTTCTACTCTGTCCTATAGTGTCTCCATGAATCAGAATTTAATGAATAGCAGCAGTGGTGGGCTTGAAGGTGATGACATCCAATGTGAGAGACATATGAGGAAGGAATAATGATTTTCTAACTTAGAGGTGCCAATAAAGCATGTAAAAGATAATAGTGGCCAGCAAATGCTGGATATTTCAGTCTAGCCCCTAGAATTAAAGAAGAGATGTCTGATTAATGATGTGTGTGCCTTGAGGAAAAGACAATCAGAGAGGAGCATGCCGAAATAGGAACAGAAAGGACCTAGGACTGAAACTAGAGAAATACTAGCATTTAAGCCCTGACTGTTGCTGGTAGGTGTTGGACAGCTGATGTACATCATAGAGTCATCTTCACTGATGTACATCATAGGGTCATCTGATGGCCCCCCAGTGACTCCAAAAGTTGAGCGCTGTCTTTGCCAGCCAGGAGGCAGAGACTACCAGCACAGAGAGTCCACTGGGGCCAGTCACCAGAGTCCACAGAAACAGCTGGTGACCAACTGCCATCTTAGAATTACACATCACCTTAAGGTAACACCAAAGAAATCAGCTTCTAGATGGCACACAGACAACAAACAACAGCTAACAATTTAAAGAAGTAGTGCACCATGACTCTGGAAATCTCCCAAAATAAAGAATCAAAAAACTTCCCAGATGAAGAAGTCTTTTTGAAATTGTCAGAGGTGAAGTACAAAATAATCATATATAGAGCCCTCCTAGAGATTAAATAAAAGGCAGCAGAACAAAATGAAAACTGAAGTAAACTATTTGAACTGATAGAACATCAATAATCTGAAATCCAGCAGATCAATAACAAAACTGCAGACTTAAACAATTCAATCCAAAGCCAAAAGAACAGAATTGAGGAGATGCAAGTCAGACTTAGTGACCCTGAGAACATAGCAACTCACACCAGCATTTAAGAGGAGAAATCAGAGAAAAGAAATAAGAAAACTGAAGAAGCATTAGGAAACATGTGAGACTATATTAAGAGGAATAATCTATGAATAATTGGAGTTCCTGAACAGGGGGAGAGAGATGAAAAACAGAGAACATTACTGTAGAGTTACTGACAGAAAACTCTGAAATTATGAAAGAAAAGAAAATAGATTTCCAAGACGCATATTGAATGCCACAAGAACTAGATCCCAAAAGAAAGACGTCAAGACTTAATATTATCAAGCTTAATAAAAAGAGACATAGACACAGGTTCTTGAAGTCAGCAAGGCTAAAGCAAAGCTAACATTCATAGCAAAACCCTGTAGGCTTTCATCTGACTTCTTGGCACAAACACTGTTAGCAAGAAAGCAGCAGTTGACACATTCAAAGTCCTGAAGAAGAAAAACTTCCAACCAAGAATTGCATATCCTGCAAAACTGTTTCTCAGATTTGACCATGAATAAGATATTCGCAGAAAAACAGAAACTTAGAGATTTTGTAAAAACCAAACCCAAAGTACAAGAAATACTGAAAGAAACTCTTTGCTTAGAAAAACAAAAACATTAAAAGTATACTTAAGGAAGCAATGCAGGACACAGCATCCAGAATCCTACTCAGGGAAGTCACAAACCTCAATCAAAACTACAATATTAAAAGAAGGGAATGAGTGATCACAACACAAAAACTATGATGTCATCACATTAATAGGAGGAATATATTACAGTAGTTATAACCCTTTCAGATGAGAGGAAATTAAAAAGATATGTAGAAGTTCAAGTCTGGTTTAAACTTAGAATAGTAAGGGGAATCATAGGAGTAGCTGCAAAGCATAATAACAATTCAACATATCAAAACAACAAGCATAATACGGAAGTCTCAACAAACACAAAACCAACAACTGAAAAAGATGGAAGGTGAACCCACAAAGAAGAATGACCCAGAACAGAATAGCAAGGACAACATAGAAAACATCAACAACACAAAAATAAGTGCATCCAAATGACAGCAATGAACACATACCTATCAATAATTATACTGAATGTAAATGGACTGAACACTCCAAGAAAGAGACAACGAGTGATGTTGTGGACCAAGCAAGAAGTAATAGGTTTGATAGTTTGAAACTGAGTTCCCATCAGATGTCTTCTATTTTCTCTGTAAAATAGGAGGTTAAGTCAGAATTTAATGTGATTATTGAGAAGAGAATGTACTGGGAAACAGGGTTGAAGGTTTAAAGAAACTTCTCTGACATTTCACCTAGGTTTAACCTTGGTGGTGTAATGGTTAAGTGGGTTAAGTCGTATGTCTGCTAACGAAAAGGTCAGCTGTTGAAATCTGCCAGGTACTCCGTGGAAACTCTATGGGGCAGTTCTACTCTGTCCTACTAGGTTACTATGAGTCAGAATCTACCAGAGAACAGTGGGTTTTTTTGGTTGGGTCTCTGCACCTCAGTTTCCCTTGTTCCTCTCCCACCATTAGCATTACTTTAAATACATCTTGCTTTCTTGTCCCTTCTGTGTAAGCTTCACTTATTGTGTTTTAGCTCGTTCAACTGAATATTGTTAGCAGTTTTGTGAGTCAAGAAAAGTGAGGGGGGAATTCTCTTGGATTAATTCCTAAGATTTCAAATGTCACTGGTGTCAGAAAGATGAGCTTCAAATACCCTGTTTCATTCTAGAATGAAGTGCAGTGATTTTAGATCCCTGCCCTATTTGACCATAGTATATCTCTGAATTTATTCTGTCTCTCCACCTCTTCTTTGACCTACATTTATGTCTTGTAAATACATTGCTATATAAGGTATTTACTTTGTATTTGGTTTTTACATAGCAGTTTGTGCATACTCCTTTTTATCAAATCTATTTTGTTCTATTTAAAGAACTGTATATTTCTTCCCAGATTTTTTGAGATCCAGTATCATTTACTCCCGTGCTGACATTAGTATCCATCAGAGTTTCCGGAAGTTATCATCCATGTTTGTGAAGCTGCTCTCCTACGACAACCCTGCTCCACAAGATATTCTTCAGGGTTCACCAGTGGGCAGTGAAGAAATTTCCCAAAGACTCAAAAATGCATGAGAAAAGAATATTTTAATTAAATAACACCAATGTCATTTAGCATCCAAGGCTGAAAATAGGCTACTATTACATTTACCATCCCAAAAGAAATCTAACAAGTAGCTCAGAGCTCCGCAATGAGTCTAAACAACTACATCAGATCTTCCAATAAAATCAAATAGAGATGCTCCAAATTTTAACAGAAGTCTTAAGCATTTTTCCCTTTTTAATATTTCTAAGGAAGATATTAAAATTCAAAGACTAGAACCTCTTATAAGAAAACTTCCAGATACATTAAAATGCAAAAAAAAAAAAGTCTGAAATCAAATTCTCTGTTATGAGAGAACTGCCCCCCCCACCAACAATTTCATATTCTTCTTAATGTCACCTGAAAGAAGTTTCTAAGTGTTTGGGTGGAACTGGGGTTGTGTCAGTTGTTTCAGCAGCTAACTAGACTGTCTCATAGCTGAACTGAATTTTTTTTTTCATAATCTGGGGTTATATTTCTTAGATTTTCATATACATTTGCAAAGATTCTCATAAGCTGCAATTTTAGAGGGTACAAACATTTAATAGGATATACAAGATTATCATAGCACAGTCTCCATAGCCACCAATTAAAAAAAAAAAAACAGCCTATCCCCAACCCCACCATTAAGTACTTTTAGTTATCCTAAGCAGAATTCTACTCCTGAAATCCATATGAAAAGTCTCCACAGACCTTAGCGGAGGTCCAATCACAAGTGAGGAAAGCAGAGTAAAGAAAGAAATCCTTTGTTTAGTTTAGGTGATAGTCAGTTGATGCCTGTTGACCCAGAATCTTTGAACTTAAACTCAGTTGGGAGTAACCCTCCATCATCCATTAACAGAAGTCTTAAGCATTTTTCCCTTTTTAATATTTCTAAGGAAGATATTAAAATTCTGATAATAATCTGAAGATAATAAATTCTGACACTAAGTGGTTACTATTTGGGGAGTGGAAAACACCTCTGTACCTTTCTTTTCCATTGCATATATGCATATCTAGACCATTTCACTTCCCCTTTCTTTGATTCCACCATTTCCAACTGCTCAGTCATGAACTGAGTGAGGGAGCTTTTAAGGCGCATAGTGTCCGCACACCCAAGCTAGCTTCCTCACTGGTGCTTTTTGTGGAATTGTATTGGCCTGAGAATCCTGCATCCCCTGAAATATTTTCACCTTGTCCCCACATCTGTTTCAATTGGAAAATAAATCTCAACAGATTCCTGAGATGATACTGCTGTGAATATTCTGTAACCTGTGCTCCAGAAGGCCCAGTGAGAACCAATTCTTGCCAAACGTGCACCTCTAAAACCTGACTTTCTTCTCATTTTAAATTTCATAAATTAATACAGGTAGCGTCTGTAAGCCCAACTGTAATAATTATAGAGCCTTGAAACTCATCTTGTAATTTCTTGAATGTTAACCTTCCCTTGAGCTTAGGGCAGATCACATGAATTCAAGGTTGGTCTTCCCAGTTTCTTCCTTAGGTCTGAATGCAGGGTGGGACTTGAAGATACTATAGAGAGAGCCTCCCCAAATATGCACAAGAGCTCTGGTGGCGCAGAGGTTAAGGTACTGAACTATTAACCAAAAGATGGACAGTTGGAACCTACTAGCTGGTTCACCAACTTCCATAAGGAAACATTTCCTTGGAAATGCCATGAAGCACATCTGTTCTGTTCCCTGGGTAAGGCACCAGTGATTTGAAGCTAGATTGCTACTGATGCGCTGTAGCCTGCAACGAATCTTACATCTGAAACACTAAAAAAATATCGTTCTAGTTTCCTAGAAAAACAGTAAAGATTTCAATTTTCCACAAAAACACAGTTTGCCTTGGACATAACTTCCTAAGAAAACCTACTCAAGCCACCCTGAAACTTTTTCGGCACTGCCCTCTACTCCCCCACCCTGCATGGCCCCCTGAAACTTTTCATGAGGAAGCCCTGTGGCCACTATCTGCCTGCTTCCCACACTCAAACCCTTGCCCTCTCTGTCCCTGCTTACAAAGGCCTCCACAGCTCTTTTGAGGCCTCTAATGGAGTTATTGTGCCTTCTGCTTTTCATCAGCAATGAGTATAGTCCTGCCTTTATAGGAACAACTATTTGTCTGTGAAAAAATCCTCCACAAGCTGATGTCACTCACCAAGGTCACAAAACCATGGCCCTAAGACTGCAGACCTCTTACCTGGCTTGGTAGTGAAGTTTAAAAGTCCACTACAAGCTTCTTTATGCTCCATAGTCAAAATATTCTTCAGTCCAAGGTTGAAAGCCACAGATTGTGGTCCCACCAACTTTCTCTTTGTGAATGTATGGCTACCTTTATGTTTGTTCCTTTGTGTTTCTCTTCATTCTAAGCTCATGCACCAATTGTTTGTGTCTCTAAGAATTTGCTCTTTTAAACTCTAGGCATCCTGCCTCCCAAGTGCAGGAGCAGGTCTGTGGTGTTTCACCAATCCCTCTGTCAGCAGACGGCCATCCAAGGGGAAAAATGTGGAGCTGAATTAGATATGCTTAATTTATTCTTTCTACTATTACCAATCAGATAAATCACTTCACTTCTCCTGGGGTGGAGTGAGTTAAGGAGCAGGGAGACGAGCAGGGTTGGTGAATATTCAACTAAAATAGAATTTTGTAGGTACACTGAATAATTTTTAGTATAACTATATTCCAAATATTGCATGGAACATCCTTATGCTAAAATTATTTTTTGTTTACCTGAAAGTCAAATTTAACTGGACCTCCTGGCAATCATATGCTAAGTATCAGTCAAGCACTGTGCTAGATTCTGGGAGTATAAAATGAACACGATCCAGTTCCTGCCCTGAAGACAAGAAGCTAGAAAGGCCAATAGAAAATGCCAGACAGACCATACAACTCAAAAGTCTCTTTTTGAGCATGTTTCCACCAACGAAACAACTGGTAGCGGTAATTAGTCATCAGCACCTTTACCTTGGACTACAAAATGAGTTGTATTTTTTCATGCATAAATTGAGTCTGTCACATGACGTAGATCAAAACTTCTCTGTTCAGTTGAGCCTTCATTTTTTCAATGGTTACGTTGGGCACAGAGAAATCGATGGTGAGCCAAAGTCATTTCTTTCTCTAAACAGTCTTCTTACCAAGAAAGACTGCCAAAGAACTGGAAGTCTCCACTTCACTGTAAAGTCTGTGGTGAAGCAAATCTCAAAATTTTATTGAAGTACCTAGGAAGAACGTCTTATACCAGCTCAAGAAGTCAGAAAAGACCTTGTAGAACAAGTGGTACTCACACTCTAAAATCATCAGTTCACAATGACTCCATACTATGGAATGAACTGGGTACATATTTAATAATTATTATGTAATTTAGGTAAATATAGAGAGCAAACACCTCTTTTCTGGAATACTGGAGAAACATTTATCTAGGAGTGACTAAAGACTTACACATTCAGTCCTCTTTCATTGTCATCCTGCTTGTTTGTTGGCTATTCATTCACTTAACAAGTAGGTGTTGAAACCTTAATATGTGGCAAGTGCTCTGCTGGGCACTGAGGCACAATGAAGAGGCAATTGGACACATTTCCATCCCTGGGGCTCTATGACATAATGGGAGATGGAGATATTACATGATCACACACACACACACACACACACACACACACACACACGCCATGGAGAAAGAGTTTGGTGCATTAAGGATAAAGAGGAGGATCTGCTTTACATTGTAGTTTCATGTATGACCTTGTCAAGGGAAGGACCTTTGATCTGAGATCATCTTTTGTCACTGATGCAAAGGTCTCTTTGAATGATTCTAACTATGCTTCAACTTACGTAGCTGAGAAACATCTGTCTCTGTGTCTAGAGCATGTGTTTCCAACAGAGGAGATATCGTGTCCAAGGGGGAAATTGATTCTTGAAGAGGTAAAACAAATCTCTCATGTATAAGGGACAGGTTTTAGTCAGCTGGTGCTGCTCTAACACAATTACGGCAAAGTAGTTGGCTTTAAAAGAGAAACGCTTATTCTTACACAGTCCTGTAGGCTACAAGTCCAAACTCAACACACCCACTCCAGGGAAAGGCTTTCCTCCTGTCGGCTTTGGAGGAAAGTCCTTCTGTTGCATCAGTCCTTGCTCAGGGAGCATCTCAGCACAGGAATCTCAGGTCTAAAAGCCATGTTCTACTGCCAGTGCTGCTTCCCTAATAGTGTGAGGTTCCCAGCTCTCTGCTTGTTTCCCTTTCCTTTTCTCTCACAGGATGAAAGGATAAAAGGTGATGCAAGTCACACACCAGGGAAACTCTCTTTACAATGGAGCAGGGAGGTGACCATATGAAGGGATTTATAGTCTCACCCTAATTTTCTCTAACATAATCCACTCTGTTAACTACAGGCAGAGATTAGGATTTACAGCATCAGAAAATCACAAAATGGAGGGCAATTACAGACTACAGGGACTCCTGGACCAGACAAATTACTACACATATTTTCTAGGGGACACAATTCAATACATAACAGCATAGATATGCATAAAGTACATCAACAGATATGCGGTATAAATGTGATCTTAAAATTTCATGGAAAAAACCTAAAAATCTCCTTCCCATCAAAAAAACCCATTGCTGTTGAGTCAGATTTTAACTCTTAGCAGTCTTGTAGGATAGAGTAGAACTGTCCCCATAGCATTTCCAAGGCTGTCAATCTTTACAGAAACAGACTGCCACATCTTTCTCCCATGGAGTGACTGGTGCATTTGAACTGCTGATGATCTTTTAGTTAGCAGGCAAGCATTTTATTGCTGTGCATCCAGATCTCCTAACAAAAAAAAGAAAGAAAGAAATGTTCTTTGGGTAACATAATGAAAAAAATGTTGAGAACCACCGGGTCAGACTTTCTCGCACTCCATCCAATGCTCTTTCGAAATACTTATCCAATGTCTACTTTGAGGAAAGATGCCTTTGCATTAGGCATGGGGGTATAACAGTAGATAAGACAAACATGTACCCCTCTATGTTATTAAGGGAGAAAGACCGAAAACAAGCAGGAAATTAGATGAAATAATTGCATATTTTGGTAAATGTGACAAAAAGCACATTAAAAAAATTCACTGCCATCGAGTAGGGTCCAGTTCATAGTGATCCTAGGGGTCAAAGTAAAACTGCCCCATAGAGTTTCCAAGGAGTGCCTGGTGGATTTCAGCTGTAAATCTTTTGGTTGGCAGATGGGTTTGGTTAGCACCAGGGTTTCTAAAAACCACATAGAGGCCAGAAATAGGAAATAATGAGGTGGAGACCTCTGAATGCAAAACTAGGCAAGCCGGTCTGAAAGGCTCTGGTTTGAAAATAGGGGTTCTCATCTGTATGCTCATGCAGGTCTGGATGGGGCTTCAGGGCAGTCCCTGTTGCTTATCTGCAAATTTTTGTTATTTTCCTGTTCAACAGCTTCATGCCAACTCGTGCTTAAGTTTCAAATGACTTTCATATCTGCGTTGAGTCCTTGACTTTCACACCATGTAAAAATTACAGGTCACCACATTTTGAGGTCACTACATGTGACGAGCTGAAGTCTGTGTGAATTTGGTTCATGAAAAGGTTGCCCATTTGGAAAATGAAGAAAAAGTTATTTGAATCCTAGCCAATCCACAGGTTTGGCACTTTCAGAGAACTGAGGGACAATATTGGCAATGTTTTTCCTGAGAACCCATCCTGTGGGAAGTGAGTCATTTAAAGAAAGTCTATATGAATACTGCCACTGCCGGACAGAAACATGTACAACTTTTAGAAGATAACATTTTAGGGACCTAAGGCAGGATATGATGCTAAGTTCTGCTACTTCCTCTTTTCTAATTCTCGTTAATGCCGTCTAAGCAGCAATCAGTCCTCCTCCTTGGATGAAAGATAAGCCACGCATTTGGCGAGGCCGACTTTCCCTGTCTTCAGCCAAGCAGGCGGGTCTCCATGCTTCTGTCATTGCTGCTGCTGCTCATTTGGGGTGAGTAGATGGCCAAGCCAGGTCAGTGACCTAAGCCCCTTAGAACAATCAGGAGAAAAGTTGGGGAGTTTTTGTCTCTACTTCCAGAGTTTCAGAGACAGACAACAAGAAACAGGAATAAGCTGAGCAGGAAAACCAGAAGTTTGCAAATACAACAAGGACAGACCAAGTACGTTATCTCTGGTGCTTGCTCACCCATTTCTTTTCTGATCTCACCGCAAACTTGAGTTTTTCTTTCTGCCAAACCACAACTGTCCATCCCTCCATCTGTCTGAGCTTCAAACTAAATTTTTCAGATAAACAGTTAATCCCAAAACATAGGTGAGGAGAGAAGCTCTGCTGAGAGACCTGACTCCCTTCCCTCAATTCTAACTCAAACTTTAACTAGAGGCTGAAAAAACTAGGAACGACAATGCCGAAGAAATGATGGATGGCTAAACCATTGCTTCAAACTCTTCTCTGCCCTTACACTGCTGATTTCAGGCTGGAGGGGATAGGAAGGGATAAAGTATAAATTTGCTGAGAATTAAGTGGCAAAGAGATGAGTTGGGGTTGTGAACATGAGCATGTTTGTGAAACATAGACTTTAATTAATACGTTTTGCTTGGGAGCTGTGGGTAGTGTGGAATGAGGGTGAAGAAATGGGAAGGAAAAAATACAAAGAAGTAGTTGTGGCTGTGTCACTGGGAAGTTCTTGAGTGTTTCTGATTGTAAAAGTTTGAGAATCACCATGTTGTGCTAATTTTTGACCCTTGGCTCCCTTGCAGCTCCCAGAAGTGAACAATCTGGTAAGTTTCTCCTTTTGTCTGTTTCTCATGGTCTCTGGGCTTTGACTGCCTTGGCCAGAACCACTTATCCCAGCCCCACAGATGATGGTTACAGGGACTTACCAGCAGGGTATCGCTAGTGTGAGGTCGTATCTTTTGCCCAGCAGATCATCCCTGGACTTATTCAACCTCCAGTTCTCCCCATTGCCCAACTGCCTCTGTGTAGAGAGTCAGGGAAGGTTAGTTGGAAGGGCAGTGGCAGTTGGCTGATACTTGTGAGAGCTTCAGATCTGATCTCTCTACTCTGAAGCACCACCTTCTATATGTCTAACCTAGTGGCTACTTTCAAAAGACTTAGAAATTGCTCCAAATCACAAGCATAAATGCTATGCCAAATACACCTTCCCAAAAGGAACTCAAATTATTGTCATGTATCAATGCCCAGCCCATCAGTCGTTATAATTCTACATACCAGTCTTGTTTCCTAAACAGCCCAGGCCTCTTAATTCAAATTTACTGTATCCCTCAATTATTGATCACATCCAGCTTAGATAGAAAGTGGAGAGAAATTGCCTTCCCCACAGAATTTTTAACCAAGCATGCTTTAAAAGTATCACAAGTGAAAAAAAAAGAATCTTGTTTGTTACATGTTGACAGCCAAGTAGAAAGTGGTTTTCTGGAGTCCAGAAATACCTCTGGAATATTTAATCTCAAGTTCATCTTTATCTGCACAGGCATATGTACAGGACAAGAGCATTTCAGAATCAGTCTACTTCTTGAGGTCTTTGCAGGGGTTGCCCAATTACAAATGACATCTCTGGGGCTTTTCTGAGCCTATTTGGGGAACTGCAGTCTATTCCCTATGACACCCACCTGCCCAACTCCAGGTAAGGTATAGGCAGAAGAGGTAAAAAATTTTGTCCCACACATTTCTCCAGGTAGGTTCTGTTCAACTTCCAACTTTGTGCTGACTTGGAATTAGCCAGGCAGATTCCTAGCTCCAAGGATGGGCCCTCCCTTGCTCTGAGCCCTCCCATCCCCATTCACTTGTATGTGCCTTCATCCTTCTCTTTCCTGTTCAGGTGCAGCTCCAAAAGCTGTGGTTCTCTTTCAACCTATATGGTACCCAGCCTTACAAGGACAAAAAGTGACTCTCATATGCAAGACATTCCACTCTATAGCTTTTGGAGGCATATCTTGGTATCATGAGGAAAATTTGTTGAAACAAACATCAGAAAAGATCCAAATAACAAAACCTGGAAAGTATAAATGCAAGACCAAAGGCTCCTCTCTCAGTGATCCCGTGGATGTGATCTTTTCATCTGGTGAGGAAATAAAGGGGGTCTTTGAAGTCAGAGCTGGCAGAGTGTCTGAGGGCTGGGTTAATTTGGGAAGCCCACGCAGAGTCACATGGGGATCTTTGATGTACTGACTCAGGGGGAAAATACGGAGACAGGGCAGCAACAGGATGCTGCATTGCTTATCTATCCAGAGAATTGTCGGCAACCTAGTGCCCGCTAGGCCAAAAAGAGACCTGGGTCTGAAGAAAAGCATGGGATAAAATTCCCCTTTTGTTTAAGGACCTGTGTGAGAACTCCGGGTATCACAAATAATTGAACACTCAGCAATTAATCTAAACAATAAAGGTTCAAACCACCCACAGGTGCCTTGGAAGAAACACCTTTTAATTTGCTTCCTAAACGCCAAAGCCATGAAAACCACATGGAGCATAGTTTTACTCTGACTCAGTTTGACTTGACAGAAACCACCACCAGCATGAGGATCTCTTAAGGGCTTCTTCTGGCAATCAGTCTACTTTCTAGGGCAAGGAATAACTGGGTGCTAGGGCTACAGGGTAACGTGAGGGATAACATTTTCAGGCATGTAAAGGACTGCAGGTCTTCCTTCATGGGCAGGAATGAGAACTGGAAAGAAGAATCAGTATGGGAAAAGTTGAGTGTGTTCCTCCATCTCTTTTCAGACTCGCTAATCCTCCAGGCTTTCTATCCTGTCTTTGAAGGAGAGAGCATAAACCTGAGATGCAGAGGGAAAAATGATGACACCATTATTGAAAGGATTTACTACAAGAATAAAAAAAAACTTGACCAGTATAAGAACAAAGTGAATTTCACACTGCCTTCAGTCTCTGGAGACAATAGTGAATATCATTGTGAAGCTTCCTTGAAAACCTTTTGGTCACTAACAAAGAGACAACAATCAGGTCCTCTACAAATCAAAGTTCAAGGTAATGGTTTCATTCCTGTGGGTAGTAGGGCTTGGCAGGAAAAGATTAAGTGCAGATTCAGGGATGGTAGTCAGTACTGCGCATCTCATGAAGAGCCTCATGGGCCAGCAACAGGAGAGAGATCGGAGGTGGTTCCATCCCCTGATTCTCTACCTCCTGATGGCCAATGCTGAAAACACAGGAGTTTCTCTCCAGAAGTTCTGCGCCTCACTGTTGTGGGGGATTGTGTTTATTCTTCTTCCTAGAGCTGTTTTCACCTCCTAAGCTGACAACCAGACCCTCTGAGCCCATCGAGGGGAGACCATTGGCCCTGAAGTGTGAGACCTGGCTCCATCCACAGAGGCCTCACACTGAGCTTCAGTTCTGCTTCTTCAGAAGAGGCCAGGCCCTAGCAGAAGGCTGCAGCAGCACCCCAGAGCTCCAGATCCCCACCGTGTGGAGTGAAGACTCAGGGTCTTATTGGTGTGAGACACAGGCAGTAAAGGATCACAGGATCAGCAAGCAGAGCCTCCAATCTCACATTCATGTGCAGAGTGAGTGTTCATGGGGCTGCCCGTCTGGAGTCAGAGCTGGGGAAAACAGAGCAGAGGAGTGGCTTCCCCTTCCCATGGAATGGTGATGTATCAGAGAGGAGCTGCCAGCTCTCCTTGTATCCTTCCCTATTTACGTTTAGCACCAGCCTAACCTATTACTTACTTCCTTAGAACATTCTTATCTCAAGCTATGTTCTCCAAAGAACCAAAACCAGTCAATTCTTAAAGTAAAATATATAATATATTGTATATAATATTATATATTATATAACTATAGGGTCATCAGCTCAAATACAGCAGGCTTTCCTTGGAAAGTCCATCAGGCAGTTCTACTCTATCCTATAGGATTACTAGGAGTTGGAATTAGCTTAATAGCAATGGATTTTGTTTTATATACATATATGTAAAACACACAGAGAGGGACTTATCTCAAGGAACTGCGTTATACAATTGTAGAAGCTAGCAAGACCCAAGTGCATGGGTCAGGTGTCAGGCTGGAGATTTCTTCTGACTCACATAGCTGAAGGTTGGCAAGTCAGACAGTAGGCTGCTGGCTCATGAGCTGGGAGGCTAACAAACCAAAGATCAGCTGCTGGCTCACAGCCTGCAGAGGCCAGTGAATTCCAATATCAGCAGGCAATGTGGTAGTTTCTGACTCAAATACCAAGAACTGAAGCTTGGATTAGGTGAGCCAGGTGCAGGATCCAGAGCAAGCAAAAACCAGAGAGATTTGCCAGAACATACATATACATTGAATGCAGCATCCTCATCTCCAAGGAATCTCCCCTTACAACTGACTGATTGATCACATCACGTCTCCATCTTGCCACATAATCTAATCATGTCATGCATCATGGAAGTGATTAGGTTATATCACAAAATGGAGAATAGCTGACAAACAACATCATTACAGAACTGCCAAACTACATCATTGCATAACTCCAAATCAATGAAAATCATGGTTCAACCAAGCTGACGCACAATCTAGCTATCACAATTCTCTTCCATCTAAGTCAGATAATTGCACTTACTGTTCATGGACTGGGTGTTCAACCCTGTGGACGTTACCAAGACATATAGAGTACGTTCTGTCATGAGTTAACAGACAAATAAAATACAACTGACCACATTGTAGTCTTTAGAAATCACAGAAGTGTGGACCTAAATTAAACCAATATGATCACAAAGTAGAACTGGAGAAGAACATGGCAAAATGGAGGTGTGACTAGAGAAGACTCGGCAGTATAGAAGGGAAATGAAGACTCTGAGTAGACACACCTCAGGCTAGGAGTAACATCCTCTGTGTTGTCTCTTACCCCACAGTCCACTGGTGCATTGTAGATTCTTAGGAGATAAATGTCTGTAAAATGCTACTGCCACCAACTTTAGTTTTAGGAAGACCAAACAAAGATCTTGTTTCCACCTTCTCCAAGGATGAGAATTGTGTGTGTGTTGGGAAGGGGCAGGATGCTGCCCCTTTTATAATAACATGTACAATTAATTGCGTATTTCCTACTTTCAGATCTTGCCTGTTGCACTCACTATTTATCTACTCTCGGCAGCACAAGCTGTCTCCCTGGCTGCATAGTCCCTGCAGCAGGGATCCTCACATGTCACCTTATTGTCCTCCAGGAATTCCTGTATCTGATGTGAATCTAAAGATCCTGGCCCCAGGGGGGCAGGTGATCGAAGGAGACGATTTGGTCCTCTTCTGCTCTGTAGCCAAGGGCACAGGCTCTATCACATTTTCCTGGCATAAAGAAGGAGGTTTAAGCCTGGGAAGAAAGACCCAGCGTTCCTTGGGAGCAGAGCTGTCAGTCCTAGCTGTGAAGGAAAGCGACGCTGGCAGATACTACTGTACAGCTGACAACGTAGACAGCCCGATCCTTAGCAATTGGATTACAGTCACTGTGAGAGGTAAACTACCATGCCTCTGCCTCAGCCTGTGGTTCTCAGACCAGGGTATAGGACTCTGTTAGCCATGAAAATCTTCAGAAGCAGGTAGAAAAATACAGATGTGATTTTAAAAGCTATCTAAAGATGATAGGAATGACAAAATGAGTTAAAGACACTTTCTTGTGCAGGAGACTAAGTAGTGATGTAAACAAAATTGCTCTGAATTAATCCTCAGTTTTTAGAAAACTACTTCTAATTATTAGATGAGGAAAATGTGGTCAGTGGGAAGCAGAAACTGTCAAGAGACGTGTCATTTCTAGGCTCCTTGACTAGGGCTACAAATCTGTCATAACATCAGAGATCCTTTCCGACAGTTCCTTTGTTTCTGTCAGTTCCAGTGTCTCAGCCTGTCCTCACCCTGCATGTTCCCAGGGCCCAGGCCATGGTGGGGGATGTAATGGAACTTCACTGTGAGGCCCAGAGAGGCTCTCTCCCAATCCTATATCAATTCTATCATGAGGATGTCTTCCTGGGGAACAACTCGGCCTCCTCTAGAGGAGGAGCATCTTTCAACCTCTCACTGACTGCAGAGCATTCTGGAAATTACTCCTGTGAGGCTGACAATGGCCTGAGGGCCCACTACAGTCACCAAGTGACACTCAGTGTCAAAGGTAAGTCGGATCCACCCACAGAAGTTACATTCAAAGACAGACTGTGTCTTCTCATAAACAGACCTCCTCTAGACTATTTGTGCGACATCCCAGCAGACTCCCTACATTTTCTGCCTTCACCTGGCGTTTCTGGAATTCTTCCTTGTGTCTACACACTCAATAAGTTACACTCTTCCTTTATTTCTTCTGGGAAACCCTGATGGCTTAGTGGGTTAAGTGCTATATGTCTGCTAACCGAAAAGTCGGCAGTTCAGATCCACCAGGTGCTCCTTGGAAACTCTATAAGGCAGTTCTACTCTGCCCTGTAGGGTCACTATGAGTCAGAACTGGCTCAACAGTGGTGGTGGTTTATTTTTTCTACCATTGTCATCAGCAGCCACATATTTCAAACAGCCTTTCTAGTAAACACACAAAGATCCTCCAGAATGCCAGATATACAATGGTGCAGCATATTACTGACATAGAAGCTGAATTCTATAGAAAACCTTATATCTGAATTCTTTTGTCCAGGAACAAATGAATAGACAATTCCTTGGCAAAATACTTTACTTCCTGGGCTGTTATGAGCAGTGTCCCTCCTTGCACATACTCAAAGCCGTCAGAGCAGCTGGGCTCCCTCACGATATCTAGATTCTAATGACTCACTTGTCCTTCTAACTTCCTCCAAATGCATTCTAGAAGGACTTCTTGAGTACTGTGTTTCATATAATCTAATATTCTCAGTATCTCTGAACAAAATTTTTCTTCACCAGGGGCACTAAGGCATCTCGTATTTCCTACTTCTGGCCCATGCTGGCAATTAGCAATATGTCCAGCCATGTAGGAGGGACCCTCAGTACAAGTCATGATTATTATGAAGAGCCCAGATGGCACTTGGCTGGCCAGCATTTGGAAAGCGGGATGATGCACTCAAACAGAAAAAGATAGAAGCATAAAAAAGAAAAATAGAGGGGACTTTCAGTGGCTCAGATCCTTAAATTCTCTGATTTTGCCTTAACATCTTGCTTGCCAACTATTTGAGCTATTGGGATACTTGCAATTTATTTTTTAATGATAGCCCTCCTAAGTCCAGAACTCTCAGTGGTGTAGTGGTTAAGAGTTATGGCTGCTAACAATAAGGTTGGCAGTTCAAATCTACCAGGTACTCCTTGGAAACCCTGTGGGGCAGGTCCAATATGTTCTATAAAGTCACTGTGAGTCAGAGTTGACTCAGTGGCAGTGGGTTTGTTTTTTTTGTTTGTTTGTTTTCCTATGATCCGATTTGAAGACTCTTGGATGGCTATGGCCAAATTTGGGCAACAACTTATAAAGGCACTGGAAATAGGGAGTTTGAAACAGTATCAAAATCTCGTCCTTAATCGTGAAAATACATAGTCATATAATCTTGAACAAGTATCTTTGCTAATTTTGTCCTCGATTTTTTCACTTATAAAATAATTGAGCAAAGTAAATGATAAGGTCCAAATGTTCTTGGTTCAACATCAGTTTGAGTCAAAGGTATTGAACATGCATCCGTAATATGAATTTACTTGCGAATTAAATGCATGTATTACTGAACCGATATGTACATTATAAAACAAACATATTAAGTATGAAGTAGACAGTATTCTAAAATATCCTTACAGGGTCTTACTAAAGTAGCAACTGAACATGCTGCATATATTTAGAGAATCATAGTTTACTCTTCATGGCAGTTATTTGAAGTCTGTTTCTGAGTTGGGTTATTTCCATTGTTTTTATCATTCTGTCATTGTTTTTAAAAATATTTTTTCACAAGATTTCCAAACCAAATTTAAACAAAACATCACCGGCTGCCCTTTCAAATTCATGCAACTAATTTTTCAATCCTATGCACTAATTATGCAAAGACTTGCATTGATATTTGCTAGTACACTTCCATTCTCATCGATATCAATCGATTGTTCTTGAAAAATAAGTGGCGGGTGCTACCTATTTAAAGTTGTAACAAAGGAACTGAAACTTTGGAATAATTATAAACTGGTTACAGCTTTCTGTGATGTTTCCTGCATCATTTGATATTTTTCTCGTAGAATCCTTCAATATTGCAGCTCAAGGCTTGTATTTTTCTTGAGTTCTTTCAGCTTGAAGAATGTTAAGCATATTCGTCCCTTTTGATTTTCTAACTCCAGGTCTCTGGATATGTCATTATAATATTTTCCTTTTTCTCAAGCTGTCTTTTAAAATCTTCTGTTTAGCTCTTTTGCTTCATCATTTCTTTCATTTGCTTTAGCTAGTCAACATTCCAAACAATTTTCAGAATCTCTTCTGACATCCATTTTGGCCTTTCCTTTCTTTTTGGTGACCACTTGCTTTCTTCATGTCTAATGCCCTTGGTGTCATCCCATGGTTCATCAGGTCTTTGGTCATTAGTGAGCACAAGTTTCTTGAGCAAAGCATTAATGGCTGTACTGGTAAAAAGTCATTTTTTAAAAAATATCTGCTAAGTATTATGTTACTGACAGTCATGACAAAAAAGATAATGAAAAATGAAGCATTAGTCTTTATTCACAGAAAAACTACATGGTCCAACTTCTGTTTAGCTGCTGTTTTTAGAATTTTGCCACAAAATAATTGGAAAAATTCTGTGCTATACAAATAGATTTTGTAGTCATCCTCCAATCTCCTTACAAAGCAAGGTAAAAATTCTATTCTTGGGAAAACATTCCAGTACACCTAAACCAGCACCCATCTGTTCGTTATTTTGTCAAACTATGTGGGTTTGTCATACTGTAGTGGTTTGCTTGTTGTTACAATACTGAAAGCTATGCCAATGGTATTTCAAATGCCAGCAGGATCATCCGTGGTGGGCAGGTTTCAGCAGAGTTTCTGGACTAAGACCAACTATGAGGAAAGTCCTGGCAAGCTAGTTTCAGAATTTAACCAGTGGAAACCCTGTTGATCAGAAAAAAATATTCTCTGAATGGACTCAAATATGCTCACAGTTATGAAGGTGGCACAGGGTGGACAACGTTTCATTTACCTTAAGGTCACTTATGACATCAGGTCACTATGAATTTAAGCCAACTCAATGGCAGCTAACAACAGTCAACTAAAAAGGTAATGTGCTCGATTTTCTGAGTGACAAATAAGCGAAAGCACGGCCACCAACCCATCCTCATCGTGGAGACCCTTTGCCTTCACAGCAGTTCCCTCACATTCCCCTTACAAGGTGTTGTGCAACATACGGCCTGAGTAATAACACCAAAGTCAGTATTAATGAAATGGAAATTCTTTTTTTACTTGTCAAGGCAAAAATGAGATCTTTTTAAAGATTCTTATACTTTCTTCTCATGTCCAATGGATTCTTACCCACCTCACCTCAGAGACAACTGGACTTGATGGCAACCATGCTCTGTTGCAGCCCTAGAATTCTCTGATTTTAGGGGAATCTGCATGTGAAACCAGATATTCTGTGATGCTACTGCAGAAAAGAAGCTGAGAACCATTGCTCCTAGTGTGTAGAAGCCCAGAGAAATAAGAGGCCATGACATGAGTGGAAAAACACTGTAAAATACACAAAGTACTATATAAAGTCTTATCCCTGAAGCAATCAGCATCTGGCCCAAGTTAGTTTATATTATGAGGGAGTACAGCAGGGCAAAACATAAGCCGTCTGTTTAGATTTATCAGGAACCTTACACTTCCAGTACCAGGGCTTGGCATCTCCACCCACATGAGGCACAAGAAGCCATCATTCTTTTAACTAGGAAACAGTGAATTTTCAGTTTTAACCATTTTCATTAAATAAACTATCTCCACACTCACACTCACTTCCCTTTAGTCTCTGATGCAAACACAGCTTAAGATCCTTACTACCCTTCCCTTGCCAATGAAACACAACAGCTTATATCTAAAGCATGGCACATAAATATGTATATTGGCTCATCCAGGTTTCATCACAACTTAGAACCAGAAGTATTACAGTTTATATTCCACATGAATGGTTTTCTATTCTTCCCAGCTGTCCCAATTTTACAATTGCAAATTAAAATAGAAATCATCGTTGTTAGTGCTATATTTGGATTTTTCATACGAATCTGGGTCAATTCAGCTGTCTATTTAATTGTTGTTACTGAGAATCTACTATGTTCCAGGTAAAGCTTCAGCTTCTAGAAATACAGCAATGAACAAACAGACAAGTCTCTGTCCTTGTGGACTGCCTCAGTCATCTGTTGTTGTTAGGTGCCCTTGAGTCTGTTCCAATACATAGCAACCCCATGCACACCAGAATGAAACGCTACCCAGGCTTGTGCCATGTCCACAATTGTTTTCATGCTTAAGCCCATTGTTGCGGCCACTGTATCAACTCATCTTGTTGAGGGTCTTCCTCTTTTTCGCTGACCCTGCACTCTACCAAGCATGACGTCCTTCTGCAGGGACTGATCCTTCCTGACAACATATCCAAAGTATGTAAGATGCAGTCTTACCATCTTTGCTTCCAAGGAGCACTCTGTCTGTACTTCTTCCAGAATAGACCTGCTTGTTGTTTTGATGGTCCGTGGTATCTTCAAGGTTCTTCTCCGACACAATTCAAAGGCATCAGTTCTTCTGTCTTCTTTGTTCATTGTCCAGCTCAATCCTTTCTTCACTTATGACAATGTTGGTTATTGGTCCAGTTGTGAGGACTTTTGTTTTCCTGATGTTGAAGTGCAATCCGTACTGAAAGCTGTGGTCTTTAATCTTCATCAGGAAGTGTTTCAAGTCTTCCTAACTTCCAGCAAGTAAGGCGGTGTGGATGGCAAAATGCAGGTTGTTAATGAATTGTCCTGATGCCTCACTCTTCTTCATAGAATCCAGCTTTTAGGACTATTTGCTTAGCATACAGATTGGAAAGGTATGGTGAAAGGATACAACCCTTATGGATGCCTTTCATGACTTGAAACCACGAAGTGTCCCCTTCTGTTTGCACAACTCCCTCTTGATCCATATATAGATTTCCTAAGAACACAATCAGGTGTTCTGGAATTCCCATTCTCCACAATGTTAGCCATAATTCATTATGATCCACACAGTCAAATGCCTTTGCATAGTCAATGAAATTCAGGTAAACAACTTTCTGGTATTCTCTGCTTTCAGCCAAGATCCACCTGACATCAGCAATAATATCTCTGGTTCCACGTCCTTTTCTGAATCTGGCTTGAATTTCTGGCAGTTCCTTGTCAATATACTGCTGTAGTCACTGTTAAATGATGTTGAGAAAAAATTTACTTGCGTATGATATTAACGATATTTTCCAGTGATTTCCGCATTTGGTTGGCTCACCTTTCTTTGGAATGGGCATAAACATGGATGTCTTTCAGTCAGTTTGCAAGGTAGCTGTCCTCCAAATTTCTTGGCATAGACCAGTGAGCACTTCCAGCACTGCATCTGTTTGTTGAAATATCTCAGTTGATATTCCATCAGTTCCTGGAAACTTGTTCTTTGCCAATGCCTTGAGTGCAGCTTTGACATCTTTCTTCAGTACCACTGGTTCCTGATCATATGCTACCTCTTCAAATAACTGAATATAGGCCAGTTCTTTCTGGTATAATGACTCTGTGTATTCTTTCCATCTTCTTTTGATGCTATCTGAGTATTCTAATATTTTCTCTGTAGAATCTTTCACTATTGCAACTCGAAACTTGAATTTTTTCCTCAGTCCTTTCAGCTTGAGAAATGCGTTCTTCTCTTCTGGTTTTCCATTTCCAGCTGTTTGCACATGTTATTATAATATTTTCTCTTGTCTTCTCAAGCTGTTCTTTGGAATCTTCTGTTTAGGTCTTTTACTTCACCATTCTTTCCTTTTGCTCTAGTTGCTCAACATTCAAGAGGAAGTTTCAAAGTCTCTTCTGACATTCAATTTGATCCCCTTTCTTTCCTGTCTTTTTACTGATGTCTTGCTCTCTTTATGGATGTAATCTTTGATGTCATTCCACAGTTGCCTGGTCTTTGGTTGTTAGTGGTCAACACATCAGATCTGTTCTTGAGATGGTCTTTAAACTCAGGAGGAATATACTCAAGGTCATGCTTTGACTCTCATGGACTTGTTCTAATTTTGTTCAGCTTCAATTTGGATTTGCATATAAGCAATTGACGATCTGTGCCATGGTCAGTACCTGGTCTTGCTGAGACTGCTGGTATAGAGCTTTTCCATTGTCTTTTTCAACAGATGTAGTTGATTGGTTCCTGTGGATTCCATCTGGTGAGATCCACGTGTACATTCACCATGTGTGTTGGTCAAAAAAGGTATTTCCGATGAAGAAGTCACTAGTCTTGCAAAATCCGATCATGTGATATCCAGCATCATTTCTATCACCAAGGCCATATTTTCCAACTACTGATCCTTCTTTTTGGTTTCCAACTTTTGCATTCCAGTTGCCAGTAATTATCAATGCATCCTGATTGAATGTTTGATGAATTTCAGACTGTGGAAGCTGGTAAAAATCTTCAATCTCTTTGTCTTTGTCCTTAGTGCTTGGTGCGTAACTTTGAGTAATAGTTGTATTAACTGGCCTTCCTTGTAGGTGTATGGATATTATCCTATCACTGACAGCATGGTACTTGAGGACAAATCTTGAAGTGTTCTTTTTGACAGTGACTACAACACCAGTTCTCTTCAAGTTTTTGTTCCCAGCATATTAGGCCATATGATTGTCAGATTCACAATGGTCCATACCAGCCCATCTCAGCTCACTAACACCTAGGATATCGATGTTTATGTGTTCCATTTCATTTATGACTATTTCCAATTTTCGTAGATTCATACTTGGTACATTCCATGTTTGGATTATTAATGGATGTTTGCAGCTGTTTCTTCTCATTTCGAGTCATGTCACATCAGTGAATGAAGATTCTGAAGGCTTTACTCCACCCATGTCATTAAGGTCGACTCTACTTTGAGGTGGCAGCTCTTCCCCAGTCGTCTTCTGAGTCCCTTCCAACCTGGGGGGCTCATTTTCCAGCACTGCATCTGACAGTGCTCCACTGCTATTCATAAGGTTTTCCCTGGCTAATTATTTTCAGAAGTAGACTGCCAGGTCCTTTCTAATCTGTCTTAGTCTCAAGCTCAGCTGAAACCTGTCTACCATGGGTGACCCTACTGCTACCTAAATACCAGAGGTATAACTTCCTGCATCACAGCAACAAGAAAGCCTCCACAGACACACAAGCGGGGATTGCTCACTCTATCTTTAACCTCCTTGCCTGATGCTGTTATTGTCCACACGTGATGCTTGTACACTCCTTACCTGATGCCGTTACCCTCCTTACCTAATGCCGTTACCTGCCTTACCTGATACTGCTACCCTTCTTACCTGATTCTGTTATCCTCCTTACCTGATAGTAATCTATTGCTGCTCTAATAAAAATATCACAAGTGGATGGCCTTAACAAAGTGAAATTTATTTTCTCACAGTCTAGTAGGCTAGAAGTCCAAAATCAGGGAGTCAGCTCCAAGGAAAGACTTTTTCTGTCAACTTTAGAGGAAGGTATTTATCATCAATCTTCCCTTGGGCTAGGAGTTCCTCTATCTAGGTACTTTGGGTCCAAAGACATGCTTTGCTCCCAGGACTGTTTTCTTGGTGGTGTGAGATTCTGCTGTCTCTCTGCTCACTTCTCTCTTTTATATCTCAAAAGAAATTGGCTCAAAAGGCAGCTGAATCTTGTAGATTGAATTCTGCCTCATTAGCAAAACTAATTTGTAACATATAGGCAGGATTTATAAGACGTAGGAAAATCCTATCAGATGACAAAAAGGTGAATCATCACACAATAGTGGGAATCATGGCTTAGCCAAATCAATATGCATGTTGTTTTGGGACACAATTCAGTTCATGACACGAATCCATACCCATACCTACATTGAATAGATTCCAACTCATAACAATACTATAGGACAGAGTAGAACTGCTCTGTAGACTTTCCAAAGAGCACCTGACAGATTCAAATTGCCGATCTTTTGTTAGATAATACTAGATGCTATGTGGAAAAACAAAGCAGCGTAACTGAGTAAAGAATGATGATATTCTGCTTTATGTATGTGTGGGTGTTTGAGTCTTAGAGCTAGGATTCAGGAGTCAGGAATGTTTTGAAAAGAACCTTTTCTAGCAGTAACAATAGATAACATTTGTTGAGCATTGTGCAAACACGAGCCTTCTTATTTATCATGACAGTTTGAGATATAATTTATCATTAGTTCCTTTATATAAAGACATAAACAGACTCAGAGTTTTAAAGACTTCTCTTTTAAATCATTATCACAGAGCTAAGGAAGGTAGAGACAAGATTCAAGCTTAGGTTGGACTGAATTCCAGATCCATGTCCATACTGTATGCTGATGAACCATTTTTGCTCCTTCAGTTCCAGTATTTCACCCTGTCCTTGTCTTTAGGGATCAGGCTGTGGTGGGAGATGTGACAGAGCTTCACTGTGAGGTCCAGAGAGGTTCTACCCCAGTCCTGTATTAGTTCTATCATAAGGATTTCACTTTGGGGAATAGCTCAGCTCCCTCTGGAGAAGGGACATCCTACAAATTCTATGTGACAACAGAGCATTCTGGGAACTACTCCTGTGAAGCCAGCAATGGCTTGAAGGCCCAGTGCAGTGAAGCAGTAGCAGTCAATGTCATAGGTGCATTAGTGGTACCTGGGCTAGAGGTCACAGTTCTAATCAATAAAACACTTCTTCAACAGATTGTACACATTCTACTGTGTCCCGGAATTTTTGAATATGTACACCAAAGCTTGGACCTTCTGGAAACTGGTATTGATTTCATGAGGGAAAGAAAAGGGAGTAAGCAGTCATTTTAGATTCCGGCTACCAGTTTTCATGAGCCATTATTTTGAAAATTACAGATTATACTACCTCTACTACCAACTGCTGTTGAGTCAATTCTGACTTATAGTGACTCTATGGAACTACCCCATAGAGTTTCCAAGGAGCACCAGGTGGATTTGAACTGCTGACCTTCTGGTCAGCAGCTGTAGCATTTTATCACTACATCACAAGGATTTCCACAAGTTAGACTGTAGATTGATAAAATGGAAAAACCAGAACTGGACAAAACTTTGCCTTGATAGGTCTCCAGACCCCTTCTCTACAGTTTTGGTTTAGCATTAAAAACAATGCTTCTGAAATTCAAGTATACATCTCCCCTCTTAGGGCCTCCCAGGAACAGAAAAGGCCTTAACACTGCAGGAATCACCGGAGGGCTGCTTAGTGTTCTTGGCCTTGCTGCTACTCTTGCTCTGCTATACTACTTTAGGACACAAAGGAAATCAGGTGAGTGTCTATGTCTTATTATCTTATGAAATGACTTTTGCCATTGTTATAATAATTTGTATATCCTGTATCCTATAAAGTTCAGTTCTTCTCTGTGAAGTACTAGGCTCTCAGTGTCCTCACTGCCACTCCACAGACAATAGTGGTAAAAAGGTTAAACAAACTTTTCAATGAAGATCCAATATCATGTGTCTGAGATGCATCAAGCAGCAAAGTTTTATTCCATGGAAAAAGAAAGTTAGACATTTATTGCTCTATTTTCAGCCCAAACCTACTGAAAACAACAAAATATTTTAAACAAAAACAGATAATAGCTATAGATGCTAACCATAATTTTAAAGAACGCAGTCAAGTATAGTGGAATTTGGATAAAACTGAGAACACTGAAACTGAAAATTAATTTTAATTTCTAATTATTACTAACATAGAATACAACTGATGTTTTGTATATTTATCTCATATTATGCAACCTTGACAAATTTCATTTATTAGCTCTGGTAGCTGTTTTGTAGATTCTACCAATTTTCCTCCATTCATAATCATTTAATCTGTGAAAAAATACAGTTTTACTCTTTTTGTCCCCAGTCCATAGTCCTTCTCTTTTTCTTGCCTTATTGTGTTAGCTAGAACCCCCTATAAAATGATGAATTAAAACAGTGAGAGCAGACGTCCTTGTCTTGTTCCTCATCCTTGGGGGAAAGTAATCAGTCTTTCGTCTTTGAGGATGCTGTTGCTGCTGTTGTAGCTGCTGGCTGCCATGAAGTCAGCCCTTGATTCCTGGTGACTCCATGCACAATGCAACAAAGTGCTGCCTGGTCCAGTGCAATCCCCAAGATCTACTGCAGGTCAAATTACTGTGGTTCGTAGGGTTTTTCCTGGCTGACTTTGGGAAGTAGGTCACCAGGCCTTTCTTCTTAGTCCATTTTAGTCTGGAAGCGCCACTAAAACTTGTTCAGCATCATAGCAACATGCAAGCCTCCACTGAAAGACTGGTCTTGGCTGTGCATGATGTGCATTGGTCAAGGATCAAATTTGGGTCTCCTGCGTGGGAGGTAAGACCTATACGCTGAACCATAAATATCCCCCTAAAGCTGCTAGCTGTGGGTTTTTCACAGATGCTCTTCCTCAGGCTGAGGAATTCCATATTATATCCTCTCCTCACTTACTAACATGGTTAACTTCCAAAGGCCAGGTCATTATGCAAAATTACATTATGCAAAAATGAAGGATGACCACATCAATTCACAAGTGAAGAATGACTACATCAGTTCATAATTGGCATATTATACCACTATATAACTACCAAAAATATTGTTTCATAACTGCTAAACCACCGAGAATCATCGCCCAGCCAGGCTGACATGTAACCTTAACTATCACAGCCAATGTTACTCTTGCATCATATCTCAGCACTCGTTACATACATCTTTAATGTGCAAAATAGTTGGAAAAAAAGTTTATGATTGTCCTAAGTGCAAAATGTTGGATAAAGAAATAGTCAGTAAGTGAGGTGCAGGTGAACTCTAACTTCATAAGATTTTTTACAGGAAAGACTGTCAAATGCTTTCTTCCACATTGATTGAGATGACCATATGATCTTTTTTTTTTAGTCTACTGACATGTATTTCTGAGGTAAATCCCAGTTGGTCTTGATTGCAATTATTGTACCTATGCTCATGAGGGATATGGGTTGATAGCTTTCTTTTCTTGTCATGCTTCTTTCTAGTTTGGTGTCAAGGTAATGCGCATGTAGTTACTGGTTCAAATCTTCTTCATTCTTTTTGTCTAATATTTCTATTTGGTATCATTTTATTTCTGCCTGAAACATTTTCTTTAACATTTCTTGCAGCATGAGTCTGCTGGTGATCTTAGCTGACAGATTGATAAAGTTTTCTATGTCCTTACCAAGTTTTTGCCTACTTGATCTATCAACTGTTGACAGAGAGATATTGAAATCATCAACTATAATTGTGAATTTGTACATTTCTTCTTGCAATTCTGTCAAGTTTTTCTTTATGAGTTTTGAATCCCTGTTATTAGGTGCATAAATATTTATATTTGGAATATTTTCTTGATAAATTGACCACTTTACCACTGTGAAATGACTTTCTTTACTCCAGGTAATATTCTTTACTCTGAAATAATATTTGTCTAATATTAATTATTAATGTAATTGTTGTTAGCATAATTATTTCCATCCTTTCACTTTTAATCAACCAAGTCCCATATTTAAAATATATTTCTTATAGACAGTAGTCAATTAATTCTTTTTTATCCAATATGACAGTTTTTGCCTCTTAAAGTGTTTAGACTATTTACATTAATGATTATTGATAGACTACATTTAAATCTATTATTTTGAAGGCTATTCTATAGTTGTCACATTGTTCTTTGTTTTTATTTTTTCCTCTTTTTCTGTTTTCTTTTGACTCAGCTGAGTATTTTTTTTAATGTCTATTTATTTCCTTTGCTGGATTTTTAGCTATTACTCTTGATTCTATTACTTCAGTGGTTGCTGTAGGGTTTATATAGTATACAGCTTTAATTTATCACAGTCTACATTCAAGTGATATTACATAACTTTACATGTAATTTAGTGTATGAATTTTATCATAACATACCTCTATTTGCCTCCTTCCAGCTACTCTATCATTGCTTTAAAATTAATTATATTTCAGAGTGGTCTAAATGTAAGAAATTATTATATATTAACCCATGTAATTATCATATCCAGTGTTTATTATTCCTCTTTGTATATCTATATTTTTAGTTAGTATCATTTCTTTCTGCCCAAAGAAATTCTTTTAACATTTCTCGTAGCTTGAGTCTGCTGGTGATGATCCTTTTGGCTCTAGTATGTCTGTAAAATCTTTATTTTGCATTCATTTGTGAAAGATACTTTTACTGATACTCCAGGTTGACAACAGCACCCCTCCCCTAACGCCGCTTGGGTACTTTAAAGGTGTTGCTCCAGTGTCTTCTCATGTGCATTGTTTCTAACAAGAAAACTGCCGTAATCTCTGCAGTTGTTCTCTTGTACCTGCTTTTGCTTATCTTTGGCTATTTTTTTCATGGGTCAGGAACATTTGAATGTGTGGACAGTTGTGTGACTGAAAAATATCAAGACTTTATGTTTTAGAATTACTAATTCTTTACTTCCTACCTGTTCCCTCCTGTGACATGACATAACATCTTGCTTTCTATCATAGAAAAAGTTTTGTCCTCCCTTTTTCAAGGCTTGTAATGAAAATCATGTAAACAAACAAATTAACATTTGGGTTTCAATCTGATGAAACAACAAATACATTATTTGTTTTAATTAGGGTGCTCAAGTATTGTTCTCCTACCCCTCTTCTCAAGCCTCCATCCTTCCCCTTCTTGGCAAGAAAAGAATGATTAAAAGCTCAGCTGCTAAGCAAAAGATCGGCAGTTAAAACAACCAACCATTCTTTGGAAACCCGTAGGGCAGTTCTACTCTGTCCTAGAGGGCTGTTATTAATTGGGATTGGCTCAACTGTGAAGGTTTTTTTTTTTTTTTAAAGTACTTAAACCAAAAAACAAACCAAACCCACTGCCGTCGAGTCAGCTCTGACTCATAGTGACAGTGTTTTCTTAGGTAATATTATGTGTAAATTATGTCTCTGTGAGCATTTTTTAAAGAATATAAAAAGAACAAGAACAATCTGAAAAGTGCGAAAACCCTACAGCTATAAAGTCTATTCTGATCATAGTGACTGTATAGGGTAGTAGAAATGACCCATAGAGTTTCCAAGGAGCACCCAGTGGATTTAAGCTACTGACCTTTTGGTTAGCAGACATAGCATGTAACCACTAAGCCACCAGGGTTTCCAACCCAATAGTACTCTTCATAACATCTGTCATTCAGTTATAGTCTATTATATGCAATTTTATAGTTTGTTTAATTCTCCTAATTATTCATTAATCTCAGTTCAGTTCATTTTAACAAATATTATTGTGACCATGTTAGAGGTAAAGGGACAGAGGTTTGGAGAACTTAAGTAACTTCTCCAAGTTTGTATATTTGTACAGCTATGAAGAGTCGGGGTTAGATTTTAACTGAAGCCTCTCTGACGTTTGAGTCCTCATTCTCTCCATTGTATCTTGGTAATTTGCAGAAGGTTGGTTACAGCTTGTATATTAAAAATTATTTCTCTATATCATGGTTCATCTGGGATGTCTTTTACTAATTCAAACTTGTGCTCAAAATGGAGACATTAGAACCTCAGTGTTGAAGTTGATAATGCTTTAAAAACAGACTAATCAGTCAATGCTACATCATGCACCATGGAGGGAAGATCACTGATCATCATTTTATGTGGTTCATGGGAGCTGGATACCAAATGGTTCAGTCTTCAAACTGTGTCCTCCTAGGGGACTCATTTTATTGAAAACTAAGCAACCTCAACTAAAGAATTCTGGCAAACCACCAAGAAACGAATCTTTACTTTTATTTTCTCAAAATCTTGTCCATTCTTACCCTGTACAGCAGAGACTCCCTTATCATTATTGATGAATCTTCTCTGAAAGGAATACAACCCTTCCAAATTATTCTGAACATAAACAGCTTTGCACCTCAGCGTGAGTAAGTCCTACAGATTATCAAACTGAATGACAAATTTACTGACTCCATAGTTGAACTGCATGGGTTAAAATATCAGTAATGTAACTGTTTCTAACAGTTACTTTATTATACACATATTAAGTACACAGGTTAAAAGAAAGAATTCAGTAATGTAACTTGCCAACCACTTGTCATTAGGCAAGTAAATTAAACTCTTTAGGCCCCAGTTTCTTCATATATACATTGGTCGTCATAATAATTCCTGCCTTTTAGATATTATGAGACAATCTGAACACGGTGCCTGGACCATAAGCCTTCAGTAACTATTGCAATTATTATAAATTGTTACCTCCATGGTTCTCAGTTTTGTCTTTTACACATGGAGAGATATATTAACTCCAGATGCATCCTGGGAATTATTTAAGCCACTCACAAATGAGAAAATTGGTTGTTGGTTGGTGTGGATCTCAGTATCTCTGAGGAGAGAGGTACAGGCCTGGGTCATGTTCACGTACCTCAGGTTTGTCTCAGGAGGCCTGGTCCCAGACAATAGCATTTGTAGGCCTCATTCAGTCGTTTTTCATGGGAGGCAATTCTGAGTGTGTTTACTTTGGGTAGTAACTTGTGTTTTCTAAACCTAGTGAGACAGATGTGGAGCCACAGGTAAAATACCTGAAGTCATGTGTGGGAAACTGAGAAGAGGCTTAGACTGAGGCAGACCAGGAAGATTTCTACATTTTGGCAATAATGAAAACTGCTGTATTTCTAAGACTGGTGAAGTAGACTTCTGTGCTTATCTATGTCTTATCATCTTTTAGTGACTAAAGCACATACTTTATTCTGTTGTTTAATAAATCTTTATTGGATATTTTGAATGTGCCAGGCAGCCAGAATGCAAAAGTAACTAAGACAAGGCTTGCATCCTCAAGAAGCACACTTTACAGAAATGGATAATTATAATGCAATACAGTAATTTTAATATTACATGGGCTTGTGTGTTATGGAGATAGGTCATTTAGTCTGGCCTGTTAGCGGCAGGGAAAATTCTGAGGAAGGAATGATAAGTGAAAATTACCCATTGCTGTCGAGTCAGTTCTGACTCATAGTATCCTTATGGAAAGAGTAGAACTGCCCCATAGAGTTTCCGAGGAGCATCTGGTGGATTTAAACTGCCAGTCCTTTGGTTAGCAGCTATAGCACTTAGCTACTACACCACTAGAGTTTCCTAAGCAGAAATTAGTCAGGTGAAAAAAAAGAGAAAGGAAGAAGTAGAGAAAGTTATACACTGATGCCAATGCCTGGTCCACCCTTCAAAGCAATTTTGGAACTCTTTTTTCTGGAATGGCCATCAGAGCTGTTGTTGTATTACCCTTGAAGTCCTGAGTGCCATCAAAACGTCTTCCTTTCAGTATTTCCTTTATTTTTTGGTAAAGAAAAAAGCCAATGGGGGTCAGATCAGTGAGTAGGAAGGGTGTTCCCATACAGTTATTTGTTTACTGGCTAAAAACTCCCTCATAGAAAAATACACAAGTTCCCGAACTTGCCACCATACCACTGTGCACAATGGCCATTCCAGAAAGAGTTCCAAAATAGCTTTGAAGGGTAAACTGGGCTCTGGCATCAGTGTATAACTTCCTAAGAGGAGTACTTTGAAAGTGGCCATAGTGATAATTCAGCAATGAGGTATGTAGCACTTAAAACAATTAAGTTAGGAGATTTGTCAGGCCTTGTATATGCACACATAACACGCAAGTCAACGTTCCTGGAATGGATTTTCTGGGATTACAGCACAGAACGAGAAAACAGGTCTGAGTTTATGATGATATTCCCATTGATGCATGCTTGGAAGAACTCTGTGTTGATTTCAAGCCTCTCTTGGCCTCTCAAGATCTCAGTCTCTTTGTCTGTACCACTGGAAGCGTCTACCTCACAGGGCTGCAGTCAGAAGAGAGGAGAGGATATGAAAGAACTTCATCTGGAGTTAGATTGTGTGTGTGTGTGTGTGTGTGTGTGTGTGTGGTTAATGTATGCATACAAAACATTTGCCATCACAACACTTTTCATATGTGCAGTTCAGTGTACAATTACGATCACCATGTTGTGCGACTGGAGTTATTTTTCAAGCCGTCTCACTTCTGCTCAGTCTCAGCTACTGAGAATTCACATTGCTGTTACTGATTGAATAACAATCAGAATAAGTCTGATGCTGGGCAAGCATGTTTCAAAATGGAATTGGATGTTTACTGAGATTTTTCATGACTTAAAGACAGAATGGATTTGCTTTCAGGGAAGAAGATTCTCTAGAAGAACATTTCAACATACAGCACATTATCCATGTAAGAAGTGAAAGAAAGGGAGTGAGAGACGAGTCAGAGACAGAGCTCACTTAACGTGAATAATTCTGTTTGCTTTGCAGGAGGACTTGCTGCCACTGGAACACCAAGGTTAGGTCTCTGCCTCTTGTGCTGCAACACTTTCATAATTTATTTATATCCACAATAAACCCACTGCTGTCGAGTCATTTCTGACTCATAGTGACTCTAGAAGACAGAATAGAACTGTCCTATAGGGTTTCCAAGGAGTGCCTGGTAGGTTTGAACTGCCAATCTTTTGCTTAGCAGCTGTAACACTTAACCACTGTACCACCAGGGTTTCCTCCACAATAAAGGAACATGGAATTATGTGCAGTCTTATAACTGTTTGTGTGAATATTAACTGTGGAAGTGAATAGAAAAGAGAAAAAGCAACACTTTTCCTGAAGAGACTTTGTGGTATCTTACAGGGAAGATGGATTATCGTAATGTATGTTACAAAATTGAAAAGGACCTTTTTAAAAAAACAAAAAGCAAACACAAGATTGAGTTGTGTGAGAAAGTAAAAGTCAATCTTAAACCATATATGTTTTTGAAAATAATTAAAAAATTAGTCAAATAAGAGCTTTTACCTTATCAAAGACACCGTAAGACTATGTAGATCTGCCCCTCAGTGGGCCTCAGTGTGCCTGTACTGTCACGGTCTCTAGGCTCCATGTCATGCCACATCCCTTCTGACATTTTCTTGAAAGAGCCAAGCAGATTGTCAGTGTAAGCAACTACAATATTTTTGTATGATCCAAGCTGGATTTTTCCTGGACACTGGTTTCCCTGAGAGTATGTCATCCACAAATACTTTTCTCCCTGTCTTTCTCTCCTCTGTCACAATTATAGATCCAATGGGACTCCAGAGTTTTTCTTGGCCAGGCGCTCTGAAACAGGCCCCCAGGAGCCCTCCTACTCCGAGTCACTAGAACTAGAGGAGTTGGAGCCAGAATACAGAAATGGTGAGGTCTCTCTAAAATGCAGAGGGCTCAAAACGTGAGCGGGGGAGGGAGAGAAGTTGAGCAATGGCCCATGGCCTAGTCATAATCAATTTAAAAATGCCATTCTTGGCATTATATTGGAGGATAGCAGTTGGTCATGAACTCGGTGAATGGGAAGAAGAATCTAGGTTGCAGGCTGTTGACTGCAGCCAACTACAACATTTTTTAAAAATTATTGCACAGAAGATGAAAATTTATAAAGGAAATTAATTTCTCATTCAAAAATGCATATATAGATTGTTTTGTGAAAATCCTGCAGTTTGTCAGCACTCTCCTCCTTTCCACGCAGGATTCCCGGGGTCCGTTCACCCAGTTTTCCTGTCCCTTCCTGCCATTTCATCTGCACTTTATGGCGCCTGTTGCCCTTTTGGTCCTGTATATGGGATTGAACTAAGCAGTATGGTCCTCATGTGTATTGCTGTTTGTTGTATAGACCCGTCTAATGTTTGGCTAGGAAGTGGGTTTAGGGAGTCGTTTCAGTTCTGAGTTAGCAGAGCGTCCAGGAGTTAGAGCCTGGGGGTTCCTCAAGTCTCTCTCAGACCAGGAAATCTGTTGTTTCTGTGTGTGTGTGTGTGTGTATGAATTTGAATTTTGTTAGGGAACTCTCTATTGTGGTCCCTGTCAGAGCAGTTGATGGTGGTAGCTAGGCACCATCTTCTGGACTTTGGCTAGCAGAGGCTGTGGTCTGCATGTCTTTTACTCCTTTGTGCTAAAAATATCTTTGTGACTTTGATTTTCTTCATTTTCCTGAGCTCCAGGGGTGAACAGACCAACAGATGTGTCTTAGGTGGCCACTTGCAAGCTTTTAAGACCCCAAATACTACTCACCGAAGTAGGATGTAGAATATCTTATTTATGAACTATGTCATGCCAACTGATCTAGAGATCTTCCAAGACCATGATCCCCATGACTCAGCCCCAGTTTAGAAATGTTTGGATGAGCCTATGACGCTTCTAAGACTTTGTCTTGTTAAGTTCTGCTGATTTCCCTTATATTCCTCTTACCAAACCTGACACTAATCTACTCTCTAGTTAGTGACTTACTGTCCCCATCCCTCCTGTTTCTCATAACTGTCAAAGGTTTTCTTTTTTTCCCCCTGAGTTTTTGTAATAGTAGTCTCATACAGTATTCATCCTTTGTAGTTGACTTATTTCACTTAGAACAATGCTTTCCAGATTCATTCATGGTGTGCGATGTTCTTTGGATTCATCATTGTTCTTTTTTCATTGTATAATATCCCACTGTGTGTACATACCATAATTTGTTTATCCATTCCTTGTTGATAGGCACTTAGGTTGTTTCTGTCTTCTTGCTATTGTAAATAATTCTGCAACGAGTGTGGATGTGTGTATGTTTATACATATGATAGCTCTAATTTCTATGGAATATATTCCAGGTATAGGATTGCTGGATTACATGATATTTCTCCTTCTGGCTTTTTAAGGAGGTGCCAATCATTTTCCCTGTTGATTGTACCATTTTCACTCCTGCCAGCAATGCATAAGAGTCCCAATTTCTCCAGAACCTCTCCAATATCTATTATCTTCTGTTTTTTTTAATATTATTTGTGTCAGTATACTCAGTGTTACAGTATAGTCATTGTAGTTTTGATTTGCATTACTCTAATGGAAACTCTGCTAGTGGACTGGTTTAATGCTACAACTGCTAACCCAAAGGTTGGCAGTTCAAATCCACCAGGTGCTTCTTGGAAACACTACGGGGCGGTTCTGCTCTGCCTTATAAGGTCACTATGCATCAGAATTGACTCAACAGCACTAGCTTTGGTTTTTAACTGGGGTTTCTAATGGCTAATGGGAAGTCCTGGTGGTACAGTGATTAGCTGCCACATTTGTTAACCAAAATGTTGGCAGTTCAAATCTTCCAGGCACTCCTTGGAAGCTCTGTGAGGCAGTTCTACTCTGACCTATAGGATCTCTATGAGTAAGAATTGACTTGACGGCACAGTTTTGTTTTGTTTTGTTTTTTAATGGCTAATGCACGTGAGCATTTCTTCATGTGTCTGATAGCTGCCCAAATGTCTTCTTTGGTGAAGTGTCTGTTCATATCTTTTGCCCTCATTTTAACTGGATTATTTGTGTTTTTGTTGTTGAGATGTTGAAATACTTTGCAGATTTTAAAGATTATGCCCTAACATTTTCCAATTTGTAGGTTCTCTTTTTACACTTTTAGTGAAGTCTGTTGACAAGAATAAATTTAGGAACTCCTAGTTATCAAGGTCTTCTTCTGGTGTATGTGCATTGTTATTTATAGCTTGTGTTCTATTTATGCCATGAATGAGGGTCCCTAGTGTTGTCTCTGTCTTTTCTTCCATGATCTTTATCATTTTAGATTTTCTGTTTATGTTTTTGATCCATTTTGGGTTAGTTTCTGTGTATAGTGTGAGGTATGGGCCTTGCTACATATTTTTATAGGCAGACCTCCAGTTATGCCAGCATCAGTTGCTGAAAAGACTGTTTTTTACTTGTTTAACATACTTCGGCCATTTTTGCTTGTAAGTGGATAGATTTGCGTCTGGGTTCTCAGTCTGTTTCACTGGTCTATGTGTCTGTTGTCGTACCTGTAGCTGGCTGTTTTGACCACTATGGCTATAGTAGGTTCTCAGATCCAGTAGTGTGAGGCCTCCTGTTTTGTTATTGTTCTTTTTCAGTGGTGCTTTGCTTATCTGGGCCTCTTCCTTTTCCATGTAAAGTAGGTGATTTATTCCTCCACTTCATTAAAGAATATTGTTGAGATCTGGATTGAGGTTGCATTATGTCTGTAGATATCTTTGGGTAACATTGACATTTTCACAGTGTTGAGTCTTCATATCCATAAGCATGGTATGTTTTTTGCATTCATGGAAGTGTCATTTGGTTTCCTGCAATAATGTTTTACAATTCTCTTTGTATAAGTCTCTAATGTCCCTGATTACATTTATTCTTAAGTACTTTATATTTTAGGGAATTGCTGTAAATGGTATAGGTTTCCTAATCTGTTTTAGAAGTTCTCTTTGTTGGTGTATAAGAATCCAGTTATTTTTGAAGTTCATTTTGTATCCTATACTTTGCTGAAAACTGCTATTAGTTTATTAGTTCCGGTAGCTTTCTTATGGATTCTTCAGAATTTTCTATCTGTGTGCTCATAGGGCCCATTTTACTTTTTCCTTATCAATTTGGATGTCTTTTTTCTTGCCTTTAAAAGCTAGATATTGAGTAAGAGCTATTTTCAAGAAGAATGCGTTCCATTTGTCTCCGTTGAGAATAGTGCTGGCTGTTGGTTTTGTACAAATGTCCTTTATTATGTTGAAGAATTTCCCCTTCTGTTCCTATTTTGTTGAGAGTCTTTATCAGGAATGGGTGCTGGACTTTATCAAATGCCTTTTCTGTGTCAAGTGAGATGATCATGTGATTTTTTTTTGATGTGGTAGATTACTTCGATTTCTTTTCTAATGTTGAATCATCTTTGCACAGCTGATACAAATCCAACTTAGTCATGATGTATTATTTTTTTGATATGTTGTTGTGGCATAGCAAGAAAGTGCAACTGCTGCTAATGAAGAGGCAGGCAGTTTACATCTACCTTGGAAATCTTATGGGGCAGTTCTATCGTCCTACAGGGTCACCATGAGTCAGAACTGACTTAACAACAGTGGGTGTAGGTTGAATTTTATTGGCTAGAATTTTGTTAAGAATTTTTGCATCTGTATTCATAAGGAACATTGGTCCTTAGTTCTTTTTTTCACAGTGTTTTTGTCTGGCCTTCTTTTCAGGTTTATGCTGGCTTCATAGAAAGAATTTGGAAATATTCTTTCTTCTATATTCTGAAACATTTTGAGTAGTATTGGTGTGAGATCTTTGAATGTTTGGTAGAATTCTCCAGTGAAGTTGCCTGAGCCAGTGTTTTTGTTGTTGGGAAGTGTTTATTTTTATTTTTTTTTCTTCTGCTCTTCAATCTATTTTTCAACTTCAGTTTGTGTTAGTTTAAGTAGGTAGTATATTTGGAGAAACTTGTCCATTTCCACTAGGTTTTTAAATTTGTTAGAACACTGTTCATGGTATTCTGCTATGATCCTTTTTATTTGGGTTGATTCTGTTGTGCTATCACTCATCTCATTTTTTTTTACTCTGGTTATTTTCTTCTTCTGTTTTTCTTTTGTCAGTTTGGCCAGTGGTTTGTTGATTTCACTGATGTTTTGAAAGAACGAGCTTCTGTTCTTGTTGATTCTTTCTATCATTTCTCTGTTCTGTGTTTAATTTTATTCTGCTCTAATCTTTATTACCTTTATTCTGGCAGTTGTGGGCTTCTTTTGCTGCTCTCTTCCTACCTATTCAAGTTGTAGAGTTAAAGTATTGATTTTGGTCTATTCTTCTTTTGTGATGGGTGCATAAATTGACCTTTTGACTGCTGCTTTGGCTGTGCCTCATGGTTTTGGTAAGACGTGTTTTCATTCTTTTTGACTAAACATTTTTTTAAATTTCATCCTTGATTTTTTCCTGTCATTCGGTGGTTTTTAAGCAAGATGTCATTCAGTTTCCATGTATTTGATTTATTTTTCTCTGTGATACTCCTTAGTGATTTCTACTGTTACAGCAACTATGATTATAGAAAATGCTTTACATTATTTCAGTGTTTGGGATCTTGTTGAGGCTTGCTTTGTGGCATAAAATGTGATCTGCTTTGGACAGTGTTTCATGTGCTTTGGAAAAAATGTATGCTTTGCTGCTGTTGGGTAGCATGTTTTGTATACATCTATGAATTGGTGTTGATAGTGGCCTTCATATCTTCTGTATCTCTATAGAGTTTCTTTCTAGATGATCTGTCCTTCATCAAAAGTTGTATACTGAAGTCTACTACTATTATTGTGGAACTGTCCTTTCTACACTGTTAAGATAAGTTTTATGCATTTTTGAGGCCTGTCACTGGGTAAGAATCCTGAGGGAGCAGTGGTTAACAGGTTAGCTGCTAACCAAGAGGTTTGCAGCTCAAATCTACATGCCAATCCTTGGAAGCCTTATGTGGCAGCTCTACTCTGTCTCATTAGGGGTGCTATGAGTTGAATGAGATTTCTTGTTTGTTTTTGGTCATTGCCTGTGTATGTATTAATTATGGTTATGCCCTCCTTGTGTATTGACTCTTCAAGATTGTATAGTGTCCTTCCTTACACTTTATGTTACATTTTGCTTTAAAGTCTATTTTATCAGTGATTAATACCACCACTGTTGCTCTTTTCGGTTACTGTTTGCTTGTTATTTTTTTCCCCATACTTTGAGTTTGTTTATATCTTCATATCTAAGGTATATCTCTTGTAGAAAACATATAAACTGATCATATTTTTTTCTCTATTCTGTCTCTTTTACAGGTTATTTAAGCCATTTATGTTCAGCATATTATTGATAGGTGTAAGTTTAGTGCTGTTATTTTGCTGTACTTTTTTGTGATGATGACAGTTTCTTTGTTCTACTTAATTTTCCATGCTGATTTCTTTTCACTTATGGATTTTCTTGTCATTTATTTTGTTATTATTGATTCTTTGTGTGCTATGCCTTTATATTTTAGTTCTCTTTTTTTGTTTTACTTTGATGAGTAGGTTTGTTAGCTTTCTTTGTAGTTACCCTGAAATTTATCTTCAATTTCCTATAGTTAGGCCAAGTCTTTCCCCACCCCGTTGATATTGCCTTGACTTCTCCATAAAGAAGTTTTATAACTACACCAATTATTCCTTCTTTTTTGGTCTTGATCTTATCATTGTTTACACATTGACGTCTCTGGTTCCTTATTTTCTGTTTTTCAGCTTTGTTTTATTTTTGAGAATTCTTTGTTTGGGTTGGTATCTGGCTGACCTGTCCTGCAACCAGATCTTGGATTATTATCTGATGTTGTTGGTTTTCTAACCACAGAATGTCCTTTATATTTCTGATACATTTGGTTTGTTTTTTTGCAAATTCCTTTAATTTCTGTTTATCTGGAAATGTTCTAATTACACCACCATATTTGAGAGACAGTTTCGCTAGATATATAACTCTTGGCTGGCAATTAGTTTCCTTCAAGATGTTATATATATCATCCCATTACCTTCTCGCCTGCATGGTTCAACTACAACATCTTGACTCTTCTCACACAGCTCATCCTGCAGATAGTAATCTATTGTATTCCCAGATCTCGTGCATCCAGCGTGCAAAAGGAAATTCAGGTAAGGCACATCCCAAACAAGTAGAGGTAAGGGAGAAGTTGTGATATAAGGTCCAAGAAGGGATCTTTGTTTAAAGAGTTAACTCAAATACAAATCCAACATGGAAACGCCCCCTGTATTTCAAATAACATAATTATATGCATTCTTCTTACTGGTCCACAGCATCACCATCACCTGGTAAGCTCTTTGAGGATGGACACTGTGACTTTCCATTAATGTGTCCATAGCATCAAGTACAATGCTTAGGATACTATCAAAAAAAAAAAAAAAACTGTTGTGGTCATATCAGTTCCAACTCCTAACAGCCCCATAGAACAGAGTAGAACTGCTGGAGTTTCCAGGGAACAACTGGTGGATTCAAACTGCCAAACTTTTAGTTAGCAGCCAAACACTTAACCACTGTGCCACCAGGGACCCTGGAAAACTACAGATCCCCTGAAATATTTTTTGAATGAATAGATTCACTGTATAAATTAACACAGTATTTACTAAATTAAGCATTTTATAAACTAATAAATAGACAGTTGTAATTCTCTTAACTGGTCTCTTTATTTTAGTCTTGCTATCTTGCAACAGTCTGTTTCTAGCATGATCCTTCAGAGATACACAACTGATCACATTATTTCCTACACTGAATACCCTCATTGACTTTCCATTTCATAGTATAAACCCTGCTTTCCTTTGCATTCAGAGTTCCCAAGCTCTGCTTTATATCCTCACTCTAGACATACTGAACTTTGGCGTTTTCCTAGTCAATCCAGGCTATTTTACTATCCTGTAATGTCCTTGCCCTTAGTTTACCTTGTTACCTCTGCTCAGGTTTCAAGACTCATTGTACAACAGAACTTACAGTGACTCCACCACCCCTTCTCATGACCAGCCTAGGAAGAAATGGTGACCCTTTATGGCATCAGCATAGTTTAGCATATATTTCTATCTTCGTGTCCATAATATGTGTTGTATTGTTTCTCGTCCCATCTATCCTCTTCAAAATTATCTAATTTTTGATAGATTGTTGTTGTTCAATGACTGTTAACTGGGTGAATAGACACAAGCACCCCTCAGAAGGAGAGAAGACACACTGAATTTCCTTAATAATTCTATTGTGAAATATTATCTCCCTGAGAATTTGCTGTATGACTTTAGAGTGCCAACTCTTTCTTTGGCATCCTATAATTTTTCTGTGCAAAGTGAGGTGAGTCATGTTTTCCCCTTCTTCCAGATGACCAGAACAGTCATAGAGGTCCTGAGAGGGGGGAGAGCCTTAGCTGGAATTATAAGGAACCACGGAGCAAGAATACAATTGTCAGAAAAGTTGTTCTGGGCAACGGTCAGGCGAGGAAAGCCTTTGTTAGTATGTGCATGAGTGTTGAGGGTGCTTTATCCGTGAGACCTCGGAAGAAATCCACAAAGAAGAAGTCAAAAGATGAGTTAGCAGAAGGAAGACCAGCTGGACTGTGCTAGGAGTAGGTTATAAGTAAGGATATGTTGCCCATTGTTTGATACTTTTCTTTCTTCCTCCATCTAGCAGCAAATTCACCAAGGTTGCATCAGGAAGATAAGGTAGGTATGGTTTCTGGCTCTCTTCCTCCTCTGCTAGTCCTTTTCTGTATTTTGGTATTTACTGTTTGCATTTTTACCCAGGAACTCTCAGTCATTTATACAGAGGTGAAGAACAGGTGTTCGGAGGACTTCCCAGGGCAGACCAACAGTACAGATAGGAACCATGAAGATGCTACAGGGAACTATGAGAATGTCCCGTGAACACCACTGACCTTGGACCGCTAACCCCTTACCCAGAGAGCATGGTATAGATTCTGGCGAAACACCCTAGGCCATTCTTCCAGTTCTTTTCAACCACATATCTCTTTCCCTCTCAGTCTGTGTCTCCAGGAGGCTGGAATGCAAAAGGTGCAAGGTTATGCAAAAGGTCTGCCCATCTCCTCTCTGTCAAGTGCATCTGTTCTCTAGGATAGAGTGGGCAACACTGGAGCAAGCGCTTCTTTCTTTCCACCACAGAGACACATGGTGGGGCAGGTGGGCCTTCTGTTTCTGGGACTGTGGACTAGAGGTCAGAGAATCAATGCTACCTCATTTGGGAACAGTTTTCAGTTACTGTAGTGTGGTCATATCTGTGATGGTCTTTAGTTAACCACTTTTGACATATAAAAAGAGTGGATTGGGCCCAGAAACAAGCAAGCACAAAGGGGAATGTCAAGGATGAAATAATGGTCCTTCATCTAATTGTGATGGGAAGCTTTTGGTGTCCTCACTCTGCATATGCAATTTTCTCTAAACATTTTGTTCCCTTTTAGTGTGGTTGATGGTGGCATCACAAATGTTTTCATGTGCAGGCTGTGTTTCTGATAACAAACTGGGATCAACCAAAGCAAGTTACAAAAAAAGTTTTCAGGTGACCATCTGAGGTGCACTTTTGTACATAAAGGATGACATTCCCAACCAAATGAACCACAGTTATGATGAAAAATTACATCAGTGTTTCAGTAAATAACCAGGTTTAATATGTGACCTCTTTACCCTCACTCCAGGGACCCAAGGTACACAGAATTATATTAACCATAATCTTCGCTTCATGACAATCTCACCATTGCAGTGCGTGACCCACTTCTAGTTAGTTAGCTCACTTTAACTACATTAGACATGTTCATTGATCCCAAAACAATAACCTAGTACATCTAACCATTTGGCTTTTCCCATCTACTATGGGTTGAACTTTGCCCGCAACAACATCACCAACAACAACAGCAAAAAAGTTTTGGAATCCTAACCCTCATAAATGTGAATGCCTTCTCATTTGGAAACAGTTTTCAGTCACTTTAATGGGGCATATTGGTGATGTGTCTTTAGTCAATCACTTGACATATAAAAAGAGCAGACTGAACAGAGAAACAAGCAAGGGCAAATGGGGAAAGATTGATCCCACCTGGAGATCACCAAGGAACTGAAGGAGAAAAGCTAAAAGATGCAAGAATTTCCCTCTAGAGCAAACAGAGAGAGAAACTTCCTCTATAGCCACTGTTGTTCTTAGGTTCTGTCAAGACACTTCTGACTCATGGCAACCCTATGCACGACGGAATGAAATACCATCAGGTCATGAGCCCATCATTGCAGCCACTGTGTCAATCCATCCTGCCGAGGGTCTTCCTCTTTTTCACTGACCCTCCACTCTGCCAAGCACCTCTGGAGCCAGTGCCCTAAATTTAGACATCTAGCCCTAAGTTTTAAGAATAACTGTTCATCAAGGCCACCCACTTGTGGTATTTCTGTTATAGATGAACTAAGGAGCTAAGATACCATCCCCATTCTGCTACTTCACCCCACTTAATGTAAACATCATCCTGAAGCCCAAGTTCATTATTCCCTTGCTCTCTTCTTTATGTCATATTAATTTGTTTTGGTTAGCTGTCCTAGTTCTTAACCACTGTGCCAATGTTTTCCTTAGATGTGTATTTTTTTATATTAGTTATTTCCACTTTATTGCTGTATGTGATGTTTTAGGACTTCCCTTTCACTTAATGTTATATTCTAAGAGTCATCTATATTGTTGAATGTTGCTGTAGTCCATTCATTTTGATTCCTATGTACTATTTCCTTATGTAAATATCTGGTTTAATGTTCTTTTAGTTATCTCTATTTAAAAAACCTTTTCTACAGTGTTTGGAAAATTGAGTATGGCAAAAATGAAAAACGTATCAATAATTCACAGGTGTTTACCCTATTTTGAAATCCTGATGTTCCCAAATGTCTCTCAACCTCACAAACCCTAGGAACATGTGAAGTCATTAATCTCTGAATCTTACTGACACTAGGTCCTCAAATGGGCCATATAGGAATTCTAGTTCTTTGCAAATTATCATCTCTTACTCTAACCTGTAGTTCTAGGAATCCCTAGATAGTGTCATACAAATATCCAGAATATCAACCTTGGCTAGCACCTACTGACACCATTTCCAGGAATACACTGGCAGGGCCATCCTGGCCTTCACAAATGTTAGATTCACTTCCAGTGAAAGTCATTTCCATTGTTGCCAGCTAAGTCATAGATGCTGGCCTCAACAACTGCAATGGTGGATCCCGTCTGTTTCTCCTGGCCTCTGTCCCTACTCCTGGCCTTTGACATCTTGGCATGGTGTCCCACCTTTGCTGAGATACAGATGTCTGCCAGCTCACCTTCACACTGGCTTTGCATTTTTAAGATTTTCCACAAAGGGAGAAGGGGAATGGCCGTTCTTCACATCATTCTCACACTCTGCCTTTTTTCTCCCCAAGGCAAATATGTGTAAAATTTATTGTCTACACATTAATATAGGAAAATGTGAATCCTAACCTCATCTCCAGTATAACTGTAGTGCAAATTCTGAAATATGATTATATTCCCATGTTGCATTACTTAGCTATTAGCTTTAAATTTTCACCTGCAAAATTTGTAGCCCAGAAATTATGAACAGTATAATGAGGTGAAACAAACAAAATTCTTGGAGAAAGCACCAGCCTTCAGTCTTTCTTACACTTAGCCTCATAACAAATCCTTACTTCAGTGCCTCTCGTCGTTTATAGCTTGCCAAACAGAAAGTCACATGAAGAGCTTGGATTTGGTCACAAATATACATTAAACGTTGGTTTTAAAATAAATTTCAAAGAACGTAGAAACTGAAACAAGCTGGTGTTTCTAGTTAACAGTTGTGTCATTGCCAGCTGAGTCTGGGAAACTCAGCTGAAAGCCCAGAAATGTGAGCAGGGTCCATCAAAATGAGAAGTCTTCATAATCTTCTCTATCAGTCATTGCTTTTTCCTACTGTCTACTGGCTTAAAGTCTTCAAGCCTGTGTCTGAGTTATTACTATTACTGGTTACCATGAAGTCAACTTTGACTCATGGCAATTCCATGTGTGTCAAGGTAGAACCATATTCCATGGGATTTTTAATGACTGATTTTCCAGAAGTAAATCACCAGGTCTTCTGAGGCACTTCTGGGTGGACTCAAACCTCCAATCTTTCAGCTAGCAGTCAAACTGTTTGCAACACCCAGAGACTCCCTCACTGACCGTCACTCATTTAACAAACATGTATTCAGCACCTACCATATGCCAGGAGTTTTTAAATTATATTAACAGCTAACTTTTTTATATATTTTCTACTTGCCAGATACTGTGCTAACTGTGTTATGTGCATTTATCTCATTTAATCCTCACAACAAACAATAAAGTACAAACCCCCATATGAGTTGTGCATGCCAACTTGGCTGGGCCATGATTCATGGTAGTTTAGTAGTTATGATCTAGTTTGGTGGTCAGATAATGATGTAATCACCTCCATGATGAGATATTCTTTATAAAGTGAAGGATAGGTTTTTGCCTCTGGCCCCACTTACAATTAAAACTGAGGCACAATGCTAGTGAGCCTCTTTGGATTTTGGGGGCAACATGTCCTTCATTTGGGTGAGTGATTCTGGCCTATTTAACAAATGGCTTGAAAAGCTTCTAGTTTTGATTTTTAGGTGGTAGCCAGACTAGGAGAAAGCTTTGCAACAGGTTCAGACTGCTGTGCCAGCAGCTCTGCCTCTTAGGCCAAATGCATCTGGCTGACTTGGTGGTGTTTGAAGTATCAGTAGCAGACTGAGATGCTGTTTGGAGTCTCTGGCAGGCCTCTACTGGTGAATAACAGTGCACACCCTTAGGATTTTGAAACAAAACCCTGCCATCTTCTGCAGATAATTACTCTTCCTTTTAAGAAACAGCTTTTAGCCTTTTCCCGTGCCTTAGTATAGACTAAACACGTTAACCACCGGCCACAAAGCCACTCTTCAACCTGAGCTGTCCATCATGAACTGAGTTTTGCCTGACCTGAAGAGCCATAAATTTGGACATGCACAACAGCACCCCATCATTAAATAGAAGCAGTATAAAGATCAGGCCAGAGCAGGACTTGAAGGCACAAACAAGTAAGTTGCTTTAGGAAGTAGCTCAAATGCCCGTGATATCCACTACCGTCACATTACCTTTTATCTCCAAGTCTGCGTCTATGGCCTCATGGGGGGTTCCTTGTGGTCAGCTGGCTGAAGAAGAGAAATCTTGTGCCTGGTTTACAGATAGTTCTGTGCAATATTCAGGCACCACTCAGAAATGAACAGTGGCACTATTTTTTCCCCCTGAGATCTCCCTAAGGGGAGATCCCAAGGGGAATCCTCCCAATGGGCAGATCTTTAATCAGTCAACCTGGTTGTTCGCTTTGACTAGAAGAAGAAATGACCAAATGTCTGATTGTGTACTGACTTATGGGCTGTGGTCAATGGTTTGGCTGGATGGTCAGGGATTTGAAAGAAATAAGACTGGAAAATCAATAACAAGAAGTTATAAGGAAGAGATACATGGATAAATCTGTCTAAATGCACAGAAGTGAAGATATCTGTGTCTCACATGAATACTCACCAAAGGGTGACTTCAGCAGAGGAAGATTTTAACAGTCAAGTAGATACGATGACACATTCTGTGGAAAACAGCTCTCTTCTTTCCCTAACCATTCCCATCATTGCCTAACAGTGTCATGAGCAAAATGGGCATGGAGGCAGGATAGAGGTTATATACGGGATCAGCAACTTGGACTCCTGACTTGACTACACTCCCTGCTGAGCGGTCAGTCTGTCAGCAGCAGAGACCAACACTGAGTCCCCAGTATGATACCATTCCTTGAGATGATTAACCAGCAAACCGGTGGCAGACTGGTTACACTGGACTGCTTCCATCGTGGAAAAAGCAATGTTTTGTTCTTAGAATAAACACTCACCCTGAATGCAGATTTACCTTCCCTGAAAACAATCCTTCTGTCAAAACTACCATTCCTGGACTTACAGAATGCCTTATCCACTGCCATGGCACAGCATTGTCTCAGATCAAGGGATTCACTTCACAGCTTATGAAGTATGGCAATGAGCTCATGCTCATGGAAACCACTGATCTTACCAAGTTTCCTATCATCCTAAAGTAGGTATTCAGATACTCAGTTATTTCAGTACCATTTCGTAAAAATATTTTCCTTATTGTGTTACATTGGAAATTTAGTCAACAATTTACCATATAAGTGTGGGCCAATTTCTAGGTATCCCATTCTGTCTCAAAGTTTTTACATACCTATCTTTGTGCCCCAAACCACACTTTCTTGATTACTTTTGCTTTACAGTTAGTTTTGAAATCAGTTAGTGTGAGTCCACGAATTTTGTTTTTATTTTTTTCCAAAAATGTTTTGGCTAACCTAGGTCTTTTGCCTTTCCGTACAAAATTTTTAATTGGCTTGTAATTTAAAAAAAAGAAAGCTTCAGGATTTGGTTAGAATCACCTCAAATCCACAGATCAATTTGGGAAGAATTGCCATCTTAACAAAACTGAGTCTTCTAATTTATGCGAGCACTATATAAGTTTCCATTTATTTAGATCTTCTTCAGTTTCCTTCTTGCACATCTTTTGTTAACTTCATTTCTAATTATTTCTAGTTGTTTTGTGTTTTATGCTATGTTAATGAATTTTTAATTTTGTTATTGTAACTATTATTGCTAAGTTTCTCTTTTCTTCAGTTTTCTAAAAGAGATTTAGAGGATTGATTTTTTTTTCATTACACATTTGATATAATTCACTGGTAAAGCCATTTAGACTTGTTTTCTTTGTAGGAAGTTTTTGGTAAAGAATTTAAGTTCTTAATAGACAAAGAAATATTCAGATTTCTGTTTCTTTTTGTGTCAGTTTTGGTAAGACGTGTTTTTAAAGAAATTTTTGTTTCATCTAGTTGCTAAATTTGTCACCATAAAATGCCTTGTCCTTTTAATGTCTGACTTTCCTGTAATTGTAACCCTCTTTAACCCCTATGATTGGTGCTGTGTGTTCTCTTTTTCATCCTGATCTGTGTTGCTAAGGAGCTGTCAAGTCTGTTGATCCGACTTTTGTCTTTGATACCAGCAAAGTGCCGTAGAGTCAGATCTGACTCATGGCGACCCTAGGGGCCAGGGTAGAATAGCTGCATCCTATAAATGTAATTCTTATTAATGTAATTAAATTTAGGTTTTTCATTTCTTTCTTTGTTTTTTTGTTTGGTTCCTAGGGTTTTTAATCCTCTATTTACAATCTCCTGTCTTCTAGATTATTTGAATTATTTTTTAGTATTTCATTCAGTTCTAAATTGTTTCTAATTTGTTTGTTTTTGCCATTGAATTGGCTCTGATATCTTTCTGTTTTCTACTTTGATTCACTGCTTATCTAAACACGTGTTGTTAATTTTTAAGTATGTGATGTCTTCCCAGAGCCCTGATGACATAGTGATTTAAGCATCTGGCTACCAACCAAAAAGCTGGCAATTCAAATTTACTAGCTGCTCCGTGAAAGCCCTATGGAGCAGTCCTACTCTGTGCTATACGGTCTGTGTGAATCAGAGCCAGCTTGGTGTCAGTGGGTTTGTTGTTGTTTTGGGGGATGGGATGGGGAAGGGTTGGAGTCTTCTTAAATTGATTGATACTGATTTCTAATTTAATTAAATTGTGATTGGGCAATGTATTATGATTTCAGTCCTTTCAGACTTATTGGGGCTGACTTAAAAACAAAACAAACAAAAAACCCAAAACATCTGTTGCCAGAAAGTCAATTTCAGTTCAAAACAATCACTCTCTGCTTGTGTTCTCCAAAGCAGAATTTACATTTGCTAAAATTGATGGTGGCGTAGTGGTTAAGTGCTATGTCTGCTAACCAAAAGAATGGCAGTTCAAATACACCAAGCGCTCCTTGGAAACTCTATAGGGCAGTTCTACTCTGTCCTATAGGGTCACTATGAATCAGAATCAACTGGGTAGCAGAGGTTTTATTTTTTTAAATTGACAGTCAACATCTCTGAAATTTAGGTATAGCGAGAAAGGATTAAAGATAGGAATTGCTAACAGCAGTGAATAATTTCAGAACCATCAACTAAGTATTACTGTTTTAGATAACAGCTTTGCTTTTTCAAAAATGAGCAGGACAGAACATCTGTTAAAGCAACCATACTGTCTTTGCTATGCACATAAAGGAAAAATACTCTTAATCTGCAAGTGAAAAGCAGGGAGCCTTTGATGAATAAATCTGCATCAAGAATTATAACTGACAAGGTGGAAATCTCTAACAGGTGCCTTTGATGTCTCCATTTCCTCCCACTGCTGTCATGAAGTCTTTTTTATAAACTATCATCTTGCAGACTGTTGTAAATTCTTTTTCTCTGAGATTGAGGAAGTCAGATGCACCTATCTACATAACACCTCTTAAAATGAATCTTTCTCCTCTCCCCTATCACTGGGTAATTAATGTGATCGGCCTCAACAACTGTGGTCTCTCCAGTCCTTCATCTAGGATAAGGGTGATTTACATGTGGTGTGAGAGCAGAAAAGAACTGAGGGAAGTAGGTACAAAAGGAGGAAGTAGTGGTTAGTGGGTTGGTGAGAAAGTATCCAGCGAGTCGCAAATTGAAAAGATAGAAAAATGAACAATTCTGTTCTCTGTCTCCAGTTTCTCTTCTTTAGCAGTTCTAGGAAGACAAATATTATCTGTGCCTTCTGTTCCTTCTTCATGATCTCTAGGTAAAGATGGTCCTCTGAGCAGTTCACAGAGACTCATAGCTACCTATCCTCTCTAAACTACTATAAGAGTCCAGTACCCTGTCTCCTTTGTCCAAGAAAGCTCTGTGGCTATACTTGTCTCGGGTCCAATCACTTCTTTGTCATTCTGGGCCTGCTCTAAAAGATAAGCTTATCTGCTCAGAAACTCCAATGAGGGATGAAAGTGTAGATTTTGTGGGTGGCTACTGATAGAACCAGTTGTCAGTGGAGTCTACTCCAGCTCATGGTGAGTTCCTGTGTGGTGCAAACAGTTAAGCACTTGGCTTCTAACTTAAGAGGTTGATAGTTTGAGTCCCGCCCCCTATCCCCAAAACATCTCAGAAGAAAGGCCAGGAGACCGAGGTCCAAAGAGTCATCCATCGAAAACTCTATGGGACACCGTTTTATTCTGACACACGTGGGGTGGTCATGAGTTGGAATCACCTCCATAACTGGTTTTGTTCTTCATTGATGGAACAGTGTCTGTGCTTTAAATTTCCTCAGGGTACAGCAGTTAATGGGCTCCAGGGAGATGGACCCTGAAAACAAAAATGCATTAAGAAAATCATACATGTAAATCTGTAGAACGTATCCAGAATAAAGTAATATGATTATGACAGTCATCTGTTTGTAATATCCAATTCCACCATTTAGGTATAGTTTCAGATCACCCAAGTCCCTCAGATATTTCTTCATGCAAACTCTTTGTCCCTTAGTACCTGACAGAAAGAAAGGCTCCCGGGACTAGTATGGGAAAGAAAAGAACCTTGTCCTCCATCCAGGTTTAAATCTAATAAAAATAGGAATTACTCTGCTGGAATGCAGGTGTTCAAGGTCAGGAATACAGATTCAAGATTCCGGCTGACCTAGTAAAGGATGCTGGCCAGGTGTGGTCATGGCAGGTTTACTGGTGCCAAGGCAGGGGAGCAGGTACATTTGGGAGGCAGAAGACAGACAGCACACTTACTTAACAATGGGCAGCAGGAAGCACACACACCTAGGCAGCAGCAGTGGGCATTATCCAGGCAGCAACACCTCATGGTGCAGTATCCTTATATACTAGTGTTACACAAAAGTGACTGGCTGCCAGATTTGAGCCCTCAAGATCAAGCTGGGCATAAACAGAATATGTCATGCTGCTGATTCTTTCCTGGTCAGAAGGCTTGTACAGAGTCAGAAGGCCTGAGAAAGACATGTCTCTCCATATTGCTCCCACACACTTTCACTTTTGAGATATTAGCTCTTTGGGTGGCAGAAAAAAATGGACTAAGTTATATGACCTTATGTGAAATGGGAATTTAATACAAAGATAAAGGTAAGACTTAGTACATATAGTCAGGAAGTTGGGGGAAAAACTGGAATTGAAATGTGGAATGCTATTGGAAATCTTGGCACTAAACTGCACTTGCAACAAGATAGTCCTGTCCACCTACCACCTGTGTCCTTGGCCTTGTTATTCAACCTTTCTATGGCTCGGTTTCCTCATCTGTAAAATAAAGACAATAATATTTACCTAACATCAAACACTGTGGTACATTAGACAAATCTTTTGTAAAAGATCTCCTCAAATTTTAAAAAAGCAGAGATGTTATTCTGATAACTAAAATGTGCCTGACCCAAGCCACTGTCTTTTCAATCACCTCATATGCATGGCATAACTGAACAGTGAAAAAGACTGAAGAATTGATGCACTTGAATTGTAGTGTTGGTGGGAAATACTGAATATACCATGGATCGCCAGAAGAACAGATAAATCAGTCTTTGAAGAAAAACAACTAGAATACTCCTTAGAAGGGAGGATGGCAAGACTCACCTTGCTTAGTTTGGACATGTTATCAGGAAAGATCATTTCCTGGGGAAGGATTGTTTTAGTTATTGGGTACTGTGCTAACAGAAATATCACAAATGGATGGCTTTAACAGAGTTTATTCTCACATAGCCCAGTAGGCTGGAAGTATGAATGTGGGGTACCAGCTTCAGGGGAACACACTCTCTCTCTGCATTGGTTCTAGAGGAAAGTTCTTGTGTTCCTTCGGTCTTTTCTTTCATCGGAGAGCATCTCGGCACAGGAAACTCAGGTCTGAAAAATGCGCTCTGTTCTCGGCGCTGCTTTCTTGATGGTAGGAGGTCCCCAGCTCTCCGCTTGCTTCACTTTCCTTTTATCTCTTATAGTACAAAAGGATGAAAGGTAGCACAAGCCACACTCCAGGGAAACTCCCATAGTAAAGGTGCTGCAGTCTCACTCTAATCCTCTTTTAACATAATCCTATTTTTTAAATACAGGCAGAGATTGGATTAATAGCATAGAAAAATCATAAAATGGAGGACAATCACACAATCCTGGGAATCATGGCCCAGCCAAATTGTTACACACATTTTAGGGGGGACACAATTCAATCCACGACAAGGATATTATGTTTGATAAATTAGAAAGTCAAGACAGGGATCATGGTAGAGTACCCCAGACAGAGTAGGAGAAAAATGTAGAACAAAATTCAACTGTGCACACACACAGAGAGAAACAGAGAGAGAAAGAGAAAAACCAGAATTGCTGGTTTGACACAGACTTTGAGTATATGGCCCTGGGACACCCTTTTAACTCAATTCTGAACTCACTCCTGACGTTCACCCTTCAGCCAAAGACTAGATAAATCCATAAGGCTAACAATAACACATAAGTGGGTGTCATGGATCAAATTGCGTCCCCTCAAAAATACTTGTAGCCATGTGGCCGGGCCATGATTCTCAGTATTTTATGATTTTTCCTTCATTTTGCTATTTTCCCGTGTTGTATGTTAAAGGATTAGGGTGGGACTGTAAGTCCCTCTAGAGTATCCCGGCCCTGCACCATTGTAAAGGGAGTTTCCTTGGAGTATGGCTTGCCCCACCCTTAATCCTTTCACCCTGCAAGACATAAAAGAAAAGGGAAGCTAGCAGAGAACTGGGAACCTCACACCATCAAGCCAGCAGCACCAGAAGAAGAGCGTGTCCTTCAGACCTGAGGTACTGTGCCAAGACACTTCCTTGGACAAAGACTGATGCAATATCCAACTTTCCTCCAGAGCCAACAAGAGGTAAAGCCTTCCCCTGGAGTGGACATCCTGAATTTGCACTTGCAGCTCCGAACTGTGTAAGAATAAACTTTCCTTTGTTGAAGCTATCCACTCATGATATTTTTGTTAGAGCAGCGCTAGCTAACTAAAACAGTGGGACATGTCATAGTTCAATTATGTTTACAATATTAATGGCCACAGCAAGCCAAAAACAAAGACAAGAAGCCAGGAAAGGAGAGGAGAATGGAAACAGGGGAACTGGAGTTGAGAAGGAGAGAGTGTTGACACATCATGGGGTTGGTAACCAATGTCACAAAACAATTTGCATCTTGACTATTTATTGAGAAACTAATTTGCTCTGCAACTTTCACCTAAATCACTCACACAAAAAAAATTAGAGAATCAACAAAAATGAGGGAAACCATCAATGAGACAGGTTGGCACAATAACCTTAACAATGAACTCAAACATACCAGTGATCATGAAGACAGTACAGAACAGGGGAATGTTTCCTTCGGTTACACATCTCATCTCCATGAGTCACAGCCCACTTAATGGCCACAACAGTAACAATGGCCCTCTTAACATTTTCGTGAGATTAAGTGACTCAGCTCATGCAAAGGTGTAGGAACTGTGTCCACAATTTACTGCTCAGATGTTAACATTGGCAGTGCTGTTACTGTTTTTTCTTGTTTCATTCGATCTGTCCTAAATATTTTGATTCTCATTTCATTTCTTTCATAAAACTTCCCATTATCCAAAATTACCTTATTTACTTATTTTATTTATATAACACTGATTTTCTTTATGAGCATGCTGGTGCTGAGAGCTCTGTCTCTCTCTGGCTGAAGAGACTTTCTCAGATTTCTTAACCTACAGAGGGGACCTCAGGGAAATGAACTGTGATTCTGTTAAAGCTGATTCTGCTTTAAGCCCTTTGCACTTGCCATTCTTTCTCCCTAGATCTCTGCCTTGCTCCCTAGATCTTCACACAGCTGGCTTCTTTGTAACTCTGGTCTAAGATCTGTTTCCTCCTTGTTGAGGGCTTTCTCCATCTACCCAATTAAAATTAGTTTTACTGTCTTCATAGCGCTTATCATGCTAAATTCTCTCTCTACTGCCTAGACACATAGTAAGTATATGGTAAGTACTCAATAAATATTTGTTATATAGATAGACTAATTCTCTGCTCTAGTTGTTATGTGCCATCAATCAGTTCCAACTCATGGTGACCCTATAGGTCAGAGCAGAACTGCCCTGTAGAGTGCCCGGTGGACTTGAACTCCTGACCTCTTGGTTAGCAACCATAGCACTTCACCACTATGCCACCAGAATTTTGGTTCTCTGCTAACATGATAATTACTGCTTGTATGAAAGGATATTCCAGATAGGGAAAATTAATTCTCCATGGGATAGGGCTTCTTGCATGAGTATCTTTAGCCAAAAAGTGATATATTTGACCAAACACTTCTTTAACTTCAACCCACTACCTTTCAATAGCAATAGGATAAAAGATTCTCTTTAGGAATCTAATTTCTCTAAGTTTCTCCAGTGCTTCTTAATTACACCAAGAAGAGTTATCTGTTTATTCTGTTTACTGTGTTCTAGGTACTGGGAATATATCAACAAATACAGAGAAAAAAATCTCTTTCCTCGTAAAATTTACATTCTGGGGAGGGGATATTGACAATAAATACAAAAAATAAGAAAATATGTAGTCTGTTAAATGTGGTAAATTTTAATAAGAAAAATAAAGAAGTAAAGGAGAGCAAGTTGGGGATAGGTGGTTGTAATTCTAAGTAGAATGAGATTGATTTCAATTGGAGGTGTGTATTCACTAAACCATAAGCATAAAAATGATTGTGGGCACAGCACAGGACCAGGCAACGGTTCATTCTGCTGTGCGTAGGGTCACTGTGAGTCAGAATGAATCAAGGGCATCTAATAACAACACCATCATCCACTAAGCAGCTACTTACTTCCCTAAATAGCCTGAAAGAGGTAATGTCTTCAAAAAGACCAAACTAACTCCTTAGCAACATGGCATCATGTTTTAACACAACGCACTTAAAATCATTGAGTCTTACACCCTGCTACCTCTAATCTGTGTGATCTTGGATAAGTCATTTAAACCTCAGAATCCCAGTTCTGAAGGCTGTAAAACAAGGATAACTGTCAGCATTTCACTGTATCAGTTAGATATCACAGAAATCAGAAATCATAATGGGTCATTCACATGCAAGAAATTGTAAACAGAAAAGTTAGTGGGCTTCAAAAAAAGGGAACACTGAAAAAAAAAGAAGCAATACATACAGCACCAATCTGTGTCTTGAATTCCGAGTCACCTACTCACATAACTTACGTCTGCTTCAACTCAATCCTATTTATATTATTTCCACTTGATGATGGATTGTTGCTCTGCACACGAAACTTTATGGTTTTATGAGTCAGGTAACACCCACCTTATGATGAGCAGTTCAGACTGTACCATCACTTGATGTCCCATGGTGAAGTGGTAAATTTCTAGTAGGGTCCAATAGCAAACTAGATGCCATTTCTCAAAAGAAAGATATTTATCTCCAGAAAAGAATGTGGGTTTGCTCTATAATCCTAGGAGTCTATGCTATAATTTTTCTTTCATGGCCCCTGAGAGGCCATTCAGTATCCATTTTACTAAAGACACTTTAAAAAACATCATATGTGCTGGATACACAGTCTCAGGTGGTTGAACAGCTTGCATGGCAATCTGGACTTAATAACAGAATTTTTTCTTGCCCTGAGCCTCACTAAAAACTGACAGCCTTATGTGGTACTCAGTAAGTGGATAAGAGTAGCACACTTACATGAGGAATAGGTTGCCTCTGAAATCCAAAACAGTCCATGGGGTGAGCCTGTTCTTTGGTTATAGGGACTTCAAAGCGCATCAGTTTGCTTTAGCTTTGGTGGAGATGCCCCATGATGTGGACAATTTTATTATCCTACAGGGGCTTTGTGAGGCTTACATGAGATACTTGGTCTAACTGATTGGCATTTAGTAAGTGCTAAATAAGTATTAACTATGATGATGGTGATGATGATATGTTTATTATTGTTGCTATACTTGACATCTAACAAGACTGCATGGAGAAGGCTTCCAGAAACCCTTGTGGGGTTTCTTCAGTCTGCCAGTCTACAACTTTTAGAAAATTTACCCTTCATAGGATTCTTATTCCCACAAGTATGGACTATCAACCAAACTGTAAGCCCTTCACACTGCTGTTCTACCCTATACATCCGTATCAATATCCAGGTACCTCTTGCCACAGACTTTCCTCCCAAACAGTAAAACTCTGCTTTCAGAAATCTGAATTCTTTTGCAGATAAATTGTCTACATCCTCACGCTTCTCTTCTTTCCCTTAGATCAAATCTTATTCTCCTGTAAGGTCTTGATTTTCTTTAAAATTCTCAAACGGAGGCTCAGCAATCCCATTTCCACAGTATAAGGAGGTATCACCAGCATTCTTTCAGTTTCCCACCCTATACTCATTTGAAAAACTACTTTTTTGAGGCCAATAAAATCCAGCGAGACCTCCACTTTCCTATACACAGTTTTATCCACTCATCACAATCATGCCTTTCTGCCCTCTTAATTCTTTATTTCTACTATACCTTTACTATTCAAAAGATTTACAATCCTTGACCTTAGGCTTTTTTCCAAATGTGATCTGTTACATTCCCTGACCTTACACTTTTTCCAAGTATGTTATGTCTCTCCCTCCAAGCTTATTATCACTTCTGGTCATGATCTAGGCAGTATGGGGTATCATTTCAACCACTGTGAACAAAAAAGTGCCTGAAGTTTCTAAGGAATATCGTGGAGGTCGAGAGAAGCACCAGTGTCAGGTGTACTTCAGCACTGCTTGACATCATTTTGCCTCTTCCTATCCAGCTTCCTCTTCCATTTCCCCAAATTGCAACTACGTTCAATTAACCTTCTTCAGCTTGAAGCTTATATCTCTGCTGATAATCCAGTCTCCTACATAGAAAAATTTTAAAAAGTCAGAAATAACCTAAAAGTTTTGCACGTTATCTAATCCATCATCAAGTCATATAAGTTTAAGTTCCATTTTACAAAACAGTCTAGATCTAACCACTTCTTATCACTGTCCATGCTAACATCCAACTACCTTTATTCCTCACATGGATTAATACAGTGGCCTTCTAATGTGTTTCCTTGCTTTCTCTCTTGCCCCCAAGAAGCAATTCTCCATCCAGCAGTCAGAGTAAGTAAACTGTGTCACTCCCCGCCTTAAAACTCTTCTGTGGCTTTCTGTGATACTCAGAAAAATGAAAACAATTTTCAATGGCCTACAAGTCCTCTGTGGTCTGATTTCTCAATGTCTCTCTTGACCACAGCTCCTTCCACTCCTCCCTTTACTAAATCTTCCCTATGTCATTAGCCTTCTTGTTGTTCTTCGAAAAAGTCAAAATGCTTCTCACCTCAGGCTGATCACATTTGCTGGTCTTCCTATGGCTACTGACTCTCTCCTTCATTCAGGTCTCTGTTCACGTGTCGCCCTTCAGAGGAACTGTCCCTGTCCTTTCGTTGTACTTGCTTTGTTATTCTCCCTCCCCTGATTTATTTTTCCACATTGCTTTCTTCATCTTTTAACGTTGTTGATTCAAGTATGTGTTTGTTTGCGTTCCCTGTTAGAATGCAAGCCCCGTGATTTCTCCAGGTCATTTACCACTGTATTCCTAATACCAAGATGATGTTCATCAATGTACAAACAGTAAATGAATGTTGATTTAATTAGGGCAAGGATTAATCAAACTGTTATATCTGCAACCACCCTCATTCCCTTTCAGTCTTAAAGACACACGTGTCTGCTGTTAAGTGAATGAATCCACACATATTCTTGACCCAATTCTCTCTTCTTTTCTCAGGTATCTTGGTTTTCCAACTAACAGACTATCCACCTTTCTTTTGATACTTCCCTTTACATAGTGCCAAATATGTTCGGATTTCTCCTATCAGAGGAGTAAATCAAGTTCATCTTCCCCCCAGCAATGCTCTAACCCTGTCTCTCACTTCCCATTAACTGTCTGGTCACTTATTGCTCCGTCTCCTGATATGACAGCTCCATTCACCTTTCACTTCACAGCAATCAGGCATCCACCCACCCCACACACACAATGAAAGATGTCTTGACAACAGTTACCAGTAATCGCCTATTTCTAAATTCAACAAGTTCTTTTAAATCTTCCTCCTATTTGACTTCTGTCTGGCATTTGATATTGTTTATGTCTTTTTTCATTAAACACTTTTCCTCTTCTGGAATCTAGAGATAGATAAAAATGTAGTTGCAGGCACTGTGCTGAATGATTTACATGCACACTCCTCTCTTGCGTCTCCTTTAACTGCTCTGTCTGTTCCTTCTCTCTTCCCAACTGGTTCCCTTTCCTCTGCTCATCTTGTAAATGTTGATAGACCTCAAAGTTTCACTTCAGGTGCCACATGTGTCATGCCTTTAGATTCCATGTATTGCATACCTTTTTTCCGTAATAGAGACGTACCCATGGTCTTGCCTATAGAGTTGCTATGAGTTGGAATTGACCTGTCTCCAGTTGACTAGTAATTGCCACTGAGAGCACTCTATTAAGAAGGACTCTGAATCTCCACTTAGGTGTGTGTCTATTAAATTCATTCCCCAGAGTTTGACCATCCTTTAGGAAAACAAAAAGTTGAGTTTCTTTGGCTACAGGGCTAAGGAATGGACACTCACTAGTCCGGTAGCCTTCAGCCACTCAGTTATACAGTGTCCTGAGGCTCAGGTCTTTACATCCGTCAAGTAGAGCTAACAGTTCCCTGTGCCTCTGAGTGCCTCACAGGGCTGCTGTAAGGATCAAATGTATTAATGTACATAAAGTCTCTTTGTAAACTATGAGACGTGAAATAAACCTTTGTTGTGGTTGTAGTCAACAGCACAATATAAGAAGTCTTTTAAAATAATTTGTAGGTCACCAACCTGAATATGCCAAAATAAACCCTGTCCTTCTTCTGAAACACAAACTTGCTTCCTCTTTCAGCTACCCACTGCAGTCGAGTGGGTTCTGACTCACAGAGACCCTATAGGTCAGAGCAGAACTTCTCCATAGTTTCTAAGGAACACGTGGAGAATTCATACCACCAGCCTTTTGCCTTAGCGTTTTATCACTGCGCCACCTGGGTTTCCCTTTCAACTATAGCACACCACAATTAGCAGAGTCAAAAAAAGAAGAGGTAACATCTGAGGTAGAGATAACTGTATCCATATCTCTTCAAAAAAAACAGCTATCAAGTTCAAAAAGCCAGTTTATACCTTTGCAAGCAGCTGAATCATTTTTATATAGCAGTATATGCTAGCAAAGCCATAGCCTGTTTGCATCATGGTTTTTAACAAAAATATGATATGAAGTAACCTTAGCCCATACTTTTCTGTGTGGGTATGTGTGTGATTGGAACATTAGGGAAATGGGGAAAGGTAACAGAGAGAGTGATCTCCACCCCTAAGAGAATAAAAGGTTGGAAACACTGGTGGTTCAGTTGTTAAGTGTCACATCTGCTAACCAAAAGGTCAGCAGTTTGTGTTTGCTAGGTGCTCCTTGGAAACTCTGTGGATCAATTCTACTAGGGTCACTGTGAGTTGGAATCAAGTTGACGGCAGTGGGTTTGGATTTTTTTGGTTTTGAGTTCCTAAGGACTGAAGGCTTCTGTCTTAATCATCCAGCTCTGCTATAATAGAGATACTGCAATCAAATGGCTTTAAGAGGAGAAATTTTATTCTGTTATAGTCCAGTTAGCTTAAGAGTCCAAATTCATTGTGTCAGCTCCAGGGACAGGCTTTCTCTGTTGGCTTTGGAGAAAAGTCCTTGATGTCACTCTTCGCTCGGACTGGGAGCTTTTGAGGCTCAGGCATCCTGGGTCCTTTCCAAAGGATGAACTCTGCTCCCCTCACCGCTTCTTGGGGGTATGAGGCTCCCAACTCTCTGCTTGCTTACTTTTCCTTTATATGAAAAGAGGTTGCCTCAAGGCATAATACAATCTTACACACTGATTCTTGCCACACCAACATAACTGCCATCCATCCTCCCTCAGTAGCATCATAGAGGGAGGGTTTACAGCATATAAGAACTTCACCTAATGTCAGGAATCATGGTCTAGTCAAATGACTGCATGCATTTTGGCAATGGCAGAATTCAATTCACGACAGCTGTCTGCTCCTAGAACGAGTAGGCAGGACTTTAGTGTTTCTAGGAGAAGTCTTGGTGGCACAGTGGTCAAGTGCCCAGCTGTGAATGAAAAGATCAGTGGTTCAAGCCCACCAGCCACTCCACAGTAAAAAACGTGGCAGTCTGAGTCCATAAAAATTCACATTACCCTTTGCCATTGAGTTACTTCTGACTCACAGCAATCCTATAGGACAGAGCAGAACTGCCCCATACAGTTTCTGAGGAGCACCTGGCAAATTCAACATGGTGAACTTTGGGTTAGCAACAATAGCACTTAACCACTGCATCACTGAGGTTTCCCTATAAAGATTACAGCCTTGGAAATCACATGAGGCAATTCTATTCTGTCCCATATGGTCACTGCAAATCAGAATCAACTCTACAGCAATGGGTTTGGGTTTGGTTTGGTATGAGCTAAGACCGTCTAATAGATAATCAGTTTACACTTTAGAGAAAGAATGAATGTTTGGGGCTCAGAAGGCAAAGCTGGCAGTGATGGACCTGGGAGGAGAACGAGGGGAAAGAAAACAGGATTTAGTCAAGGAGTATGCAAGACTGCACAGATGACACTCTTGAGTGTCTCCCTAACACTGTTTCTAGGACCTGTCTGTATAGTAGGAAGTCCCAGAGTCAACCAATCTTGGAGTAAACTGCTAGGAGGGGCACTCTGATAATGTCCGCGTGTAGCAGCTAAACCAGAGACATACTCCAGAAGAGTTGCTTCCCAAGAACACCTCCCTGATATGTGAACAGCATCATTGTCATTCAGGTACTTCAGAGCACTGACTGTTCACTCACCTTGGCACTACAATAGGACACACTCTCAAGGAGTCCTCAGGTGGCATAAAGGGTTAAGTGTTCAACTACTAATGAAAAAGTTGGCAGTTAGAACATGCCCAGATGCACCGTAGAAGAAAGAAAGGCCTATTTCCAAAGAGTCACAGCCTTGAAACTCCTATGGAGCTCAGTTTTCCTTGGACATGCATGTCAGAGTTAACTCCAGCACAACTGGTTATTGGTTGAAAGATAGCAACTAGATTGTAAGATACCTAAATAGGACATACCCAAGGACACTCATAAAATCTAGGTAGTCACTAGGACACACTGGGTGGGAAGGAGCTGGAGGGCACACACTCTAGATGTGGACTGGAAGAACTGAGTGCCCACTTAATTTGGGGTAGAGAAAAAAAGACATCATTTTTTTTCACCTATTTATGTCTCATATCCTGCTTTCACATATTAATTCACTTCATGAGGAAGAAGCTGAGACTCAGATTGGCCTTAGAGCACATGCATGTGCTTTGCAGGGTGCAGGTAGATTAGAGATCACTAGGAACCACATGGTATGGGGATAAGTGGTAGATAAGAAATGTTTTGCTGAAGACTTCAAGTCAGCAGTGTGAACTCACCAGGGATCTATGGGAGAAAAGACCAGATGATCTGCTTCAGTAAAGACTTCAGCCAAGGAAACCCTACAAAGGCAATTCTACTTGGTCATATAGGGTTGCTTTGAGTTGGAATCAACTCAATGACACAACAATAACAACAGGAACATTAAAAAAGCACATCATTTTCTATAAAGCCTTTCTCCCCTCATTAGACTAGAAATTACTTGAGGGCAGGCATCACATCAGCTGCAATTTGGTTCACCGCTGTACAGAGAAGGCCTCACACAGAACATGGGACAAAATAGGTATTCCTTAGATAGTTACGAAATGAGTGAGAGTGAATGAAGGCAAAAGACACGAGGGCTAGGGAGACATGAACTTTTACAATAGGATAAAACCAGTTTGTCATTGATTCAATTCTGATTAATGGAGGCTTCATATATATCAGAGTAGATATTTGCACTACAGAATTTTCTTTTTTAATTTATTTTTTTATTCTTTTTTTTATTATGATCGAGTGAAAATGTACAGTCCCACATAAATTTGCATGCCTATCTATGAGCAGCTCCCCCTGCTCTCCCTGCCTGGTGACAGCACACTCCTCCTCTCCATTCTATACACGTCATATCCTCCTAACAACCTTCTATCTTCTCCTCTCCCCACCCCACCCCCACCTCCAGTAAGAGGTCAGCAGGATGACATCCTGTGGATGCATGAAAACATAAAGTGCACACATGATATGGTCACCCTGTGTCACCAAGTCCAATCCATTCCTTTTCAAAGAGTTGACCTCCATTATGATTTATGGACAGGGCAGCATCAGGGCCAGAGAATTTTCAATGGCTGATTTTTTCAGAAGCAGATTACCAAGTCTTTCTTTGAAAGCACTTTTGGGTGAACTTAAACCTCTAGTCTTTCTGTTAGTAGTCAAGAATGTTAACCATTTGCACCATTCAAGAGACTCCTATAGGGTATCAATCCTTAAAATTCATGATGGCTTCTGTAGTGTAGCTATAATGTTGCACTAGATTTAAGCAGATCCATGAAAAAGAGACCCTGGTGGCATGATGGTTAAGTGCTATCCTGCTAACCAAAAGGTAGGCAGTTCAAGCCTACCAGGAGCTCCTTGGAAATTCTATGGGGCAGTTCTATTCTGTCCTTCAGGGTCCCTGTGAGTTAGAGTCAACTCGATGTCAGTGGGTTTGGTTTTGGTTTTACAAAGAACACAAGAATTAATCTCCTGAGAACCAATAAAACAGGAAATAGTAACTAGCAAATATCAGGATCCTTGACTTCCCCTTTTCTAAATCTTCTAGGTCACCTTATCTGGTGCCTCTGCGGACAGCCTTGGTCTCCAAACCTGAGTAGCATTATAGATTTCCAAGAAAATCTTCCTCTGAGTCTCTTGGAACAGGACCCTATCCTGCTGTGGTCTTTCTTGCTGGTTTTAGATGACTGGACACTGCAGAGAATCTTCAGAAGTGTTGGAGCCTCAGCTTACCCAAATCGCTAGTCCCAGACTCCATAGAAAATTTCCTTCAGGCTCTGGCTTGAGGCAGATTCTTGGCTTGGAGAGGACTGGGCAACCTTTCCTGGTAATATAGGCCTCCAGCCTCTTATATGACAACTCAGTAGCACATCAAAATAAAAATGAAAGCAATAAAACCAAAACTCACTACCATCAAGTCTCTTCTGACTGTTAGCTACCCTATTGGACAGAGTAGAACTGCCCCATAAAGTTTCCAAGGAACAGATAGTAGATTCAAATTGCTAACTTCTTAGTTAGCAACCACAGTTCTTAACCACTGCACAACCAGGATTCCAATACAAATGTTAATGTTTAATGATTATTGACTGCTTACTTTTACTTTACATGTAATAGTTATTTTAATTATACTAAGTACAGCCAAATAGGGTTTGTGTCAGAGCTTAAGAACCTATGAAAACCCACTGGTGGAAAATACTAGACCATACCAAAACTCTCAGTAACAGAAACCATATGGGTATAACAGGTGCTTAAAAGATATTAGAGTAAGTACTAACAATCAGTACCTATCCCTAAAGCAAATATTATCCAGTAATATCACTGACCTCACACTCAAGTGAAATTCTACTCCAGATCATTCAGAAGTAACTGTTATAGTATATTGACAGGGAACTGCCATAAATTCAAGCTGGATTCAGAAGAGGACATGGAAGCAGGGATACCATTGCTGATGTCAGATGAATCTTGGCTGAAAGCTGGGGAGACCAAAAAGATGTTTACCTGTGTTTCATTGACTATGCAAAGGCATGCAACTGTCTGGATTGTAACAAATTATGAACAATATTGCAGAGAATGGCAATTCCAGAACACTTAATTGTGCTCATCAGGAATCTGTACACTGATCAAGAGGCAGTCATGCAAACAGAACAAGGGGACACAGCACAGTTTAAATACAGGAAAGGTGTGCTTCAGGGTTGTATCCTTTCACCACACTTGTTCAATCAGTATGCGGAGCAAATAATCCAAGAAACACACCTATAGGAAGAAGAACGAGTCATCAGGATTGAAAGATAACACAACTTTGCTTAGTGGATTATTTTTACTATGACTGAGTGAATGTATACAATCCAAGTCAATTTTGCATACCCAACTCTCTACAGCTCTATCTGTTCTCCCCACCCTGTAATGGAACACTCTTCCTTTTCTCTCTTTACTATTAGTATCCTCCCAATGGACACCTGTCCCCTCCTTTCCACTCTGTCCTCTTCCCTCTAGAAGGAAACCAGTAAGACAGCCTCCTTTAAATGTATAAAACCATAAAGTACATACACCACATACTCATTCAGTGTTCCCGAGTCCAGTCCATTCTTAGTATGAAGTGTTGATCTCAGTACTGATTTCAGGTCTGGGGCAGCAGCAAGTCTAGTGGCCATGTTCCCAGGGGACTTTCCAGGTTGTTAGACCGTCAGTTATGGTCTTTCCGTAGTGTTCTTGGTCTGCACACCTCTTTTTCTCGTGTTACATCAGGGACTCTACATTGTATCTCCTATCAGTTCTGTCTTGGGTGGTGGCTCGGCACCTTCTGATTCTTTTTGTCTCATGTTGATGTACTCCCCTAATCATATGGGTCCTTCTGTTTCCTGGGCTCATTTTTCCTCATGTCTTTGATTTTCTTGGTCATCTTCTGTTCCAGGTAGATTGGGACAAGTTGATGTCCGGCAGCTTTCTGGGTTTTAGGACCACAGATATCACTCACCAATATAGGGTGCAGAAGACTTTCTTAGCAAAAGGCTAGTTATGCCAGTTGACCTCAACGTCCACTGAAAACATGATCCCCAGACCCCTGCTACTCTATCTTTTAAAATGTTGGGTTGAATTTAGAAAACCGTTTAGTTTATGTTGTAGTCCATTTATGCAGACCTGCCTTCCACTGAGTGCTGTCACTCCCTTCACCTAATCACATTCTTATGTACTATCTAGTCTATGAACAACCCTCTCCCTCCCTCCCCAGCCTTGTAGCTGTGAAAGATTCTTTTCTTCTGCTTGTAAGTCCTTTTTTAAGTCCTTTTAATTGTGGTCTCATACAATACTTGTCCTTTTGCAGCTGACTGATTTTACTCAGTGCAATGTCTTCTAATTGATACCAGATTATGAGATGCTTCCTAAAATCATCATTGTTTTTATCATTACATAGTGTTCTGTTGTGTATATATACCATAGTTTGTTTACCTATTCATCTGTTGGTAGAACATGTAGGTTGATTCTATCTTTCTGCTATTGCAGACTGTGCTGCAATACACATCTGAAGCAGTGGGATTGCTGGATCATACGGTATTTCTATTTCTAGCTTTTTAAGAAGGTACCGAATTACTTTACAAAGAGGGTATATCATCTTGCATTCCCACCACCAGTGCAGGAGAGTTCCTGTCTCCCCACAGCCTCTCCAGCATTTGTTTTGTGTTTTTTGGATTATTGCCAACCTCATTGGGGTAAGATGGTATCTCATTGTAGTTTTGACTTGGGTTTCTCTAATAGCTAATGATTGTGAGCATTTCCTCATGTGTCTGAAAGTGAAGAGAATTTGAAGTATTAGTGATGGAAGACCAAACACCATAGCCTTCAGTAGGGGTTGCACCTCAACATCAAGAAAACAAAAATCCTCATGACTGGACCAGAAAGTGGAAATCCTGGTGGTGTAGTGGCTAAGTGGTATGTCTGCTAACAAAAAGGTTGGCAGTTCAAATCTGCCAGTTGCTCCTTGGAAACTCTGTGGGGTGATTCTACTCTGTCCTACAAGATCATGATGAGTCAGAACTGACTCCATTGCAGTGGATTTTCTTTTGGACCAGTAAGGAACATCACAATAAATGGAGAAAGGATTGAGATTGTCAAGGTTTTCATTTTACTTTGTTCCACAATCAATGGCCACAGAAGCAACAGTCACAAAATCAAAAGACACATTGCATTGAGAAAATCTGCTGCAAAGGCCCTCTTTAAAGTGCTGAAAAGTAAAAATGTCACCTTGAAGAGTAAGGTGTGCCTGATCTAAGCCATGATATTTTGCATCGTATGCATGCAACAGCTGGCCAATGAACAAGGAAGACAGAAAAATTGATGCCTTTGAATTGTAGTGTTGGAGAAGGATATTGAACACACTGTGGACTGCCAAAAGAACAGACAGATCTGTTCTGGAAGAAGTACAACCAGAATGATCCTTGGAAGCAAGGATGGTGAGACTGAGCTGTACATACTTTGGACATGTTGTCAGGAGGCATCAGTCCCTTTAGAATAACATCATGCTTGGTAAAATAAAGGTCAGTGGAAAAGCGGAAGACCCTCAAGGAGATGAAAGACACAGTGGCTGCAAAAATGGGCTTATGCATAAAAAGTTGTGGGCATGGCGCAAGACCAGGCAGTGTTTCATTCTGTTACTGTGAGTTGAAACTGACTCAATGGCACCTACCAACAACAGCAACAACAATTATTGTTTAAATCAGAAGAAAAGAATATTTACTTAACATGATACAAAATATTTATTGTAGGTTGACAACCAATGTTAGAGAAATTTATAACAGGAAAACATTTATTGTAAATTGACAACCAATATTATATATAACACAACAGGACTGAAATTGCTTTTTAGCTGTAGTTAGAATGAAGATTAATATTATGTAAGCATCTTTGAATTCCTGACCAACTCATTAACCTTAGTAACAAAAATAAAAAGAGTACATATTTGAAGGTAAGTTTCTTAAAAAACAAAAGATCTTTCTTTATTCATTGTATTTTCATTCCCACCACACTTATTCAGCATTTCCTTGTTATTGTTGCTCTGAACTATCCAACCCCTGCTCTTGATCACATCATTCATGACATGGTCAATATAGATTCATTAGGCAAATTCAGGATAAATATCCAAAACTCAGTAAAATCTTTAAATATTATCAATTACCTGTTTGAGGTTACATTAACAAGGCCTATTTGGAATATCAGTACATGTGGAAAAATAAAAATAATAAGGTGATTTTTGTAACCTATAATAATAGAAGAGCCCTGATGGCACAGTAGATAAGAGCAACAGCTGCTAATCAAAGAGTCAGCACTTCAAATCCACTAGCTGTGCTTTGGAAACCTTATGGGGAAGTTCTACTTTGTACTATAGAGTCGCTATGAGCTGGAATTGACTTGAAGGGAATAGATTTATAATAATAGTAAATCTACAAAGCTGTAACACCCACAAGAAAAGCTTTGATGAATGAAGACATATAGTCAACCTAGATATGAGCATAATTCAGTGTTATAAAGCCACCAGTTATCTCCATGCTAATTCATAGATTCTATACTATTTCAGTCTAACTACTTCTGAAAGATTTTCTTGGAAGTCAATAAAGTGTTCAAAATGTAGCTGGAAAATGTCTTGGTAAGAGTATTAAAGACTGATAAACCCTGGAGACGCTGTGGTTACACTTTTGGCTGTTAATCAAGAGCCTGGCAATTTGTACAGACCAGTCACTCTGCAAGGCAAGATAAGACAGTCTGCTTCTGTAAAGATTTACAGCCTTCAAAACTCTGTGGGGTAGTTCTACTCTGTCCAATTACTGTCATTATGAGTTGGCATTGACTCGATGCAAGACTAAGGTGAAGTAAAAAATACTGTTGGAAATTTGACTCAAGTATTTTAAAAACAGTTTGTAGATCAGTATAAAAGTGGTGTTATAGATATAAGGTATAAATATAGATCAATGGAAAATAATAAAAACCTAGAAACATATATAATTATATATTAACGTAATATGTGATAGTCGTTATCAAACAAACGTTGTTAGTTGCCCTCAAGACAATTCTGACTCATGTTGGCTCTATGTATGCACAGTAGAACTGCATCACAGAGATTTCTTGGCTGTCTAGGCATGGCCCAGTAGTTTGAAATTTGCCTCCAAAAATGGAAGACACCGAAAGATTGAAGAAAAAGGCAGGCAACTCTAGTATAGCGGTGAAGGAGTTTGTTCAGGAGACCTCTATGTTGAGACAAGACCCAGATGGCAGCAGGACAAAAGCAGATCTCTATGCAGTATAAGAAAGCAGAGATTTTTAGTGGTCCTGGACAATAGTTGGCTCCAGCCAGGAGCTTACAGTGTAGACTCTGGTAAAGTGGACCCCATGAAAGCATTAATGTTCAGCCTCTAAAAGTTTGTTTCCCCTTCAGTTTACCCCCTGAGACTTGCTCTTACAATCTGGTGCATCTTCTCTTTTGTGCCATAGTATGAGAGACCCTATTACTCCCCACGAGAGCAGGCATGTAAGCAGGGTTGGCCAGGGGCTGTGTGGTATGCGTGCATGTACAAGGGACAGAGAAAGTTACTCTGTGCCCAGAACAAGGGGAAGTTAATGAGAAGGAAGTTAATGTCAACGAGAAGCAACTGGAAGAGAGAAGGAGATGAAATCCGTAGGCTCCTTATCAGAGAATGTTCTGGTCCCAGTGCCTTAAGTTAGACAGCCATGATGGGAGGCACAAAGCCAAGACATTCCAACAGTCTACCTCCTGAGTTCCATAGGGTGCCAAGGAAGAAGCAAAGCAGTGCCAAGTCCTGGCATACTTATCACCCATTTTTAATGTTGAGTTACATGTTCGTAGTTTAGGACATAGCTCTAAAAAAAACAAACCAACCTGTTGCAGTCCAGTCTATTCTGACTCACAGTAACCTGATAGAACACACTAATACTTTCCTATAGTTTCCAAGAAGTGGCTGATGGGTTTAAACTGCTGACCTTTTGGTTAGCAGGCAAGCTCTCAGCCACTGCACCACCAGGGCTCGTAAAGGACTGTTCCGGCAGATTGATCAGGCATACTTCAAGGAGAAATATTAACCAGCCACCTTTAAAAAAAAAAAAATTCACTGCGATTGAGTCGATCTTGACTGATAGTGAGCCGGTAAGACAGAGTAGAACTGTTCCATAGAGTGTCCAAGGAGCACCTGGCAGATTTGAACTGTCAACCTTTGGTTAGCAGATGTCACTCTTAACCACCACACCACCAGGGTTTCCATCCAATCAATAGATCAAGTGGCTGCTTTTGTTCAATCTTATGTACATATAACACATCCTAATTCATTTATGTAGAAACAGCATATTTGTCCCAACTCGGCACATTATATGAACACTACACATGTCTGTCCAAGTAAGACAAAAACTTGCCTTCTCAGCACAATTAAGCAAACTGTTACCATTGCAAGACCAAGCTAATTCAGATTTAACGTACTCAGTCAATTTACATCTGACCACCTGGTCATATTCTGCAAGTTCTCCTTGACCAGAGTAAAATCAAACTCGGTCTTGAAAAGTATTGTTGTCAGAAACAAACCACCCAGTCCTGTTCTATTTGCATTCATAACACAGGGAGTAAAATTTCCTTTTAAAGTTGAAGCACACATCACAGTCAAATTTCTTATTTCAAAAGATGCTTTTCATGAGTAGTGGAGTCCACTGTATTCATTTATCATGTGCTGTCTTCAGTACTGAAACTCTGGTTGCATAGCGGTTAAGTGCTAAGTCTGCTAACCAAAAGGTCAGCAGTTCAAATCTGCCAGGTGCTTCTTGGAAATTCTGTGGGGCAGTTGTACTTTTCTTACAGAGTCACTATGAGTCAGCATTGACTCATTGGCACTGGGTTTGGGTTTTTTTTTTTTTTTTTTTTTTTTTTTTGGTCTTTTCAGTACAACTAGCAATACGTTCACTTGGTCCATGAGGTGTCCTCCTTGCTGACAGATCACCCGCAACAAGGTGGGGAAGAGACTCATTATCATGGCACAAGCGTTTGCAGAGCCAACAGTTGATCTGATTGGCAGCTCTAGCAAAAGCCTGTATCACTGGGGCCCATGGATGAGTGGCCTATTCATTATTGTGAGATAATCTTGGAAGAAAAAAAGACCATATTAACAATTCCCCCTTCTTCTGTGGGTCTTGAGGTGAAGGTTGCCCTGGTATAGCTACCCAGGCTGTCTCTCTTAGTCTTGAGGCAGTGACTTCTGTTGGAACCCAGCTCTTTTATCCAAAACAGTTGTGCACAAAAGAAGCACATTTGTTAGAATGGCCTGGATATAATTTATCTGCTGAGAATGCCCTGGCCTTTTGGCTTGGGAATCTGCCCCTGAGCACACTTTGGCCTTGGCCAGGTCTGGTAGGCAGGTCAGCATTTCTACGCTGTTAGTCATTTTCTGATGACAGTGGCAGTCTACCCATGTTGGCCTGATCTAGGACCATCTGTGAATCTCTGTGGGCCGTCCTCTCTTAAATCCGTGAGGGGCTGGATGTATATCTCTTCGCTCTGGAGCAGAAGACACTTCAGCCTCCGAAGTGAGTTGCAAAGAGCAGTCTGTTTTCCTCTTCAGAAGAGATGCCTTTTTGATGACACACGTACAAGTAACAAAAGCTTACCAGGAGGAAAGCTGGCTGTTTTTTGTTTTTCTTCCAGATACCTCGTCCCCATAAGGGCTTGCTTTATATGTCATCCCGAGAGTTGTCAGTGGTCAGTTTGAATGCCCAGGTTATTAGCTGTAGCCCACATCACAGTTTCGCGTTCCTTGCTAAATTCACCCTAATTGCAACAATTCCCATTAGGACTAGGAGGAAAAAAACTTACAGAGACATACATTAGTACATATAATAGGGGTTGTTAGGGCCCTGGAGGTGCTTAGTCATAGTCAGGTGTAGGCAAGGGTCTCAAAGTTGGTGACCTCAGACCAAAAAATTTTTCTTCTTCTGGTGCCAGGTGTTGTAAAGATCACAGTCACCTGTACAGTCCGCTCAAGAAAGCCCACCACCATCAAGTCAATTTCAACTTGTAGCAATGCTATAGGACAGAGTAGAGCTTCCCCATAGGGTTTCCAAGGAGTGACTGGCGGACTTGAACTGTCAACCTTTTGGCTAGCAGCCATAGTACCTAACCACTACACCACCAGCATTTCCTTTTATAAGAACTGCAAATTTCGTTATTATAAAAATTTACATAATCAAAATAATAATGAATGGTGCATTGAACAAATACTTGCAGAAAATAAGGCAAGAGTTGTGATATGATATAAAAAATTCATATAAATTGGAAAGAAAATATTCAAAATGTTAGGTAAATGAATAACAACTGTGATTACATAGTGCAAACTCCCACTGGCAGCTGCTTTACTCAAGCACAAGTTTTAAAAAACAAAGCATTGCTTCTCTCCAAATCTGGTAGAGTACCTAACACATAGCTGGCACTCAATAAGTATTTCTTACATGAATGTGTAATTCCATTCAAGAAATGCAGATTAAAACATGGGGGTACAATTTCAAGTCTTTAAATTCGCAACAACAGCTCCAGAAGGCTAAATGCTACTTAAACAGATTTGATAATTCTGACTGTCATACAGTGCTATGAGCAGCAGAAATGATAAGGTTTATTTAGAAAGCCAGTTAATAAAAAGTGACATATGTTTTGATTTAGTATTCCCAGCTCTGGCAATCTAAACTAAAGGGGTCTGTGTGGAGAGGACAACATATGAAGTGAGGTTTATTATAGTCATAATAATAATACTAAAGAAATAAAAGCAGTATGCTAGACTATATCTTAACACTCATTAAAATTACATTAAAATAATATATGTGACAAAAGTATCTGGAATGAGAGTGAAAGCAGAACTACAGAAAGTAGAGTAGATAAAGTGCTGCTGTAGTGCTAAAGATATATCTAGTATTTGAAATATTTGATAAACGAATCAAAGGAAAAATGGTCTTAGACTTTAATTATCATTAGGGTTGATGATTTTAACTCTGGTTCATCCCTGTTACCTCACAAAGTACATAAATGGTCTTTTCTTATTCAGCCACTGGAAGAAGTTGTATGTCTTTTGCAAAAGACCTCTTCTGTGCCCTTAAAATCTACCCCACTGTGATAGCCTTACCACCCAACCCACCCACTGCCATCAAATTGGATCTAACTCATAACGACCCTAGAGGTCAGAGTAGAAATCTCCCATAGAGTTTCCAAGGACAGCCTGGCACATTTGTTAGCACTTAACCACTGCGCCACCAGAGTTTCCTGGAAGGAATGCAGAGAGTCATTATACCAAAAAGAATTGGTCATCGTTCAGTCATTTCAATAGGTAGCCTATGATCAGGAACTGATAGTGCTGACAGAAGAAGTTAAAGCTGCATTGAAGGCACTGGTGAAAAACAAGCCTCCAGGAATTGATGGAATATCAACTGAGATATTTCAACAAACAGATGCAGCACTAGAAGTGCCTAGTCATCTATGCCAAGAAATTTGGAAGACAGCTACCTGGCCAACCCACTAGACGAGATCCATATTTATGCCTATTCCCAAGAAAGGTGATCCAATAAAATGTAGAAATTATTGAACAATATCATTAATATCACACCCAATTAAAGTTTTGCTAAAGATTATCCAAAGCAGCTATAACAGTACATTGACAGGAAACTACAAGAAATTCAGGCTGGATTCAGAATAGGATGTAGAACCAGTGATTATCATTGCTGAGGTTACATCCGAAAGATTTTTACTTGTGTTTTATTGACCATGCAAAGGTGTTTGTAAGGATCATAAGAAATAGGTGGATAACGCTGTGGAGAACAGGCATTCCAGAATACTTAATTGTGCTTATGAGAAACTTATATATGGGCAACAGAACCAGGAAACGTTGCGTAGTTTAAAGTTGGGAAAGGTTGCGTCCTTTCACTATACCTGTTTAATCAGTATGCTGAACAAATACGTTGCGAAGCTGGACTATATAAAGAAGAATGGGGCATCAGGATTGGAAGAAGGCTCATTAACAACCTGTATTATGCAGATGACACAACCTTGCTTGCTGAAAGTGAAAAGGTCTTGAAACACTGATGAAGACCAAAGACCACAGCCTTCAGTATGGGCTATACATCTCAACATCAAGGACACAAAAATCCTCACAACTGGACCAATAAGCAACATCATAATAAAGAGAGAAAAGATTAAGTTTGCCAAAGATTTGTTTACTTCAATTGACAATCAACACCCATGGAACAGCAGTCAAGATTGAAAGATGCATTGCACTGGAAAATTCTGCTGCAAAAGACCTCTTTAAAGCATTAAAAAACCAAGATGTCACCTCGAAGACCAAGATGCACCTGACGCAAGCCTTGGGACTTCCAGTCGCACTGTGTGCATGTGAAAGCTGAACAATAAATAAGGAAGACAGAAGAAGAATAGACACCTTTGAATTGTGGTACTGGAGAAAAATTTTGAATATGCCATGGAATACCAAAGAATGAACAGATGTTCTAGAAGATGTACAACCAGAGTGCTCCTCAGAAGCAAGGACAGCAAGACCATGTCTTACATACTTCAGACATGTTGTCAGGAGGGATGACTCTTGGAGAAGGACATCATACTTGTTGAAGTAGAGGGTCGGTGAGAAAGACGGAGTGCCAAGGTAGTTACAGACTCCAGAGCTACAGAAAGTTAATTTCTTTTTGACAAAAGCAGAGGTTACAAAATAAATAGTTGCTTTAGGGGAGTTAAGTTTGGTTATGGTAGAAAAACTAAGAAAATAGCAAGATGAAAAAGGTGAAAGAAAGAACACTAATGTGCTTAGCAGACCCCAGAAAGTTTTCCTACAACTGGTCATCACAGCTCTGGGTAAATGCTTGCATATTTACACTGTCAGTATAGTAATTACAACTTAAGTTAATTAAAAATTCACTTCCTCATTCACATTAGCCTCATTTCGAATGCTCAGTAGTCACATGTAGCTGCTGTTGTCAGCTGCCATTGAGTTGACTCTGACTCACGGTGGCACCATGTACAATAGAACAAAACATTGTGCAGTTCTGTGCCATTTTTGCAGTGGTTGGTATGCTTGAGGCTCTTGTTACATCTGCTGTGTATTTGGGGTGCCTTCCATCTTGAGGGGGCTCTTCTTCAAGCATTATACTGAAAAATATTCTGTTGTGATCCATAGGGTTCTTACTGACTAATTTTCAGAAGTAGATTGGCAGGCCTCTCTTCTTAGCCTGTCTTAGTCTGGATACGCCCCTGAAACCTGCTCACCGTGCGTAGCCCTCCCAGTATTTGAAATACTGAGGCTGATGGCTACCCTATTTGACAGTGCCACAGACGAGGAACATTTTCTGTCATCACAGATAGCTTTACTGGACAGCACTGCTCTAAAGCTTAGATCCAGGATGTGGAGACAGTGAGATTTGAGAGCAAAAGGGTGTGGGTTATGCTAAGTGCATGCATGAGAAGATCAAGCAGAAGAGATCTTCTCTCACATCACTTTGTCAGTTCCACAATCTCGCCCTGTCCTCACCCTCTAGATTTCTACAACCCAGGCTGTAGTGAGGGACGTGGGGGAACCTCACTGTGAGACCCAGAGTCTCTCCCCTTATCCCATGTCGATTCTACTGTGAAGATGTCGTCCTGGCGAATGGCTCAGACTCCTCTGGAGGATGAGCATTCTTCAACCTCTCTCTGACCTCAGAACATTCTGGTAACTACTCCTGGGAGGCTGACAATGGACTAAAGTCCGAGCATCCTGAGGTTGTGTCCCTCAGCGTCACGGGTGAATTGGTGATACTTGAGCTATGAGCCGAGGAAAGGCTTGCTTTTCCTTGCAGAGGACAGACTCTAAAGTTGCCAGCCTATGAGAAAGGGTATTTGGTTGGGTTAGGTTTGGAGTTTTCTCAGTAACTTATGCTGGCAACAGTAATTGGAGGTTGTGGAAGCTAGCAGGTGGCTGTCTCTCCCAGACTAGGCTGAACGGAGTGAATTACACTACCGGTCCTTTGGTAAACTACTGAATCTTCACTTAACCATTTAAACTGGGACAAAACTCACTAGCACCACGCTCCACATGCACATACCTCACTCTCTAGTCCCCAAGCAGTATAAGCAGTTCTCCAGCCTGAGTCTTGACCCTCTGAGGCTCACACACAGGCCTCTTTCTCTCCTCCAGCAGCAAGAGCCATCTTCTGGCTGCAGGAGCAACTGAGGTCACTGCTCGGTGTCCTGGCAGCAGCTACCACTCTGCCTGTTTGCATATGACTCCACAGGAGGTCAAGTGTGTAACTGCTGCTTTTGTACTTTGTTGTTCTCTCACTGGTTATCACCAAGTGTGTTGGTTTTGTGAGATGACTAGCACACAGGCTCCCTGGATGCTGTGACCCAGTGGGTGGAGCTCGTAGCTATTTTACTCCTCCAAGAAAGTACTTTACATACAGGGGTTTAACTAAAACTGAAAGCACTGAACTACAGTCACACGTTTAAATGTTTTTCTCCAATAGAATTCTTTGCCAAAATCAGTTAGAAACGTAATTTCGACGAAGGATGTGAATGAGAGAGAAATACAACCAACTCTGTGCTGACAAGTCAGTTCCGACCCATGGCAATCCCGTGTGTGACAGAACACTTGGCTGCAGTCTTTACGGAAACAGACCATCAGACCTTTCTTCTGAGTAGGTTTGAACAGCTACCTGTTAGGTTAGTTGAAGCACAAACTGTTGTGTCACCCAGTGACCTAGAAACACAGGAGGTGCTAGGGTTTAAAAGAAACAGTCTGAGTACGCTAAATATAACATATATTATAATTTATATATTTAAATATATGCATATTTATATATAAATATATCATAACATGTTATGTTATGTTACATTAAATTGCACTATTATATGGTACTTTTTATATGTATATACATATATGTATATATATATGTAATATGTATTAAAGTCCCTGAAGGAACAACTCATAAGGCCCACTCAGATTTTAATGTATACATTAAGTACAATAAAATGTAATACAATGTAACATGATATAACGCAAATAGAAGCCAAGCTATTAACCACTGCACTACCCCACCCCACTGCCAGGCTGGTGTTAAGTACAATGTAATATAACATAACATGATATATTACAAATGTATTGTTTGTTATACGTAAAACATAAAAAATAGTATGTGTCATATACTATGGAGCACAGTTCTATACTGAAACACAAGAGTTGCCATGAATCAGAATTTTTTTTTTTATTCCATCATAAGTATACAACATATAGACAGCTTAGCTGCTAACCAAAAGACTGGCGGTTCAAATGCATCAGCAGTTCCTTGTAAACCGTATAGTGCAGGTTCTACTCTGTCCTTTAGGATCACCATGAGTCAGAATCAACTTAGCAGCAGTAGGTTTACTGTTTTGGCAATATGCTAAGTATATTATGCAAAATACATAACTACATGTAATAATGCATAATATGTTAGAAGGAGCCTCAGGCAAGAAGTAAGGAGTTGAGTTTTAGTGACAGTTCTGCCGCGTCCTGAAGGGGAGACATTAAAAACCTAATGATAACAGGAAGTTGAACTCTCGGAGCTTCATTTTATTTCTTGAAAGCGAGGATAGTAAAGCATTCTCCTTTCGTCTCAGAGAGAAACTATTAGGATACAAGACACAGAACTACTTTATCTGAAGTTTGCTACTTTATTTACTTCTCAATTTACAACCCAAGCCCACCCCATCGAGGACTTGAGAGAGCTTTGGACAAAATCACAACTAAAGATGTGCAAACAGAGAATCAGGCCCAGGCAAAACATAAACAGATAAGGCCGCAGCTTTCTTGCCTCAGCTTGTAGTCATACTCAGACAAGCTTGTCCCTATTGGTGGCCCCAAGTGTGCCTCATCCACAACATTCAGGATTCAGATGTCTCCTTAGAAGTCTCAAGGAAGACTTTGAGGGATCCAGCCTGGGGCACGCACAGCGTGTTCGCGCGCACAGCGTGTTCCCTACTTTCTGCATAGGCATAAAACGAGGAGTCAGCTCCATCCAAACTTCATGAACTAAGCATACACAAAAAAATAAGCCATACTGGTTGCTCACAAGTGTACTCCAACTCATGATGAGTTCATGTGTCCCAGACTAGAACTGCCCTGAAGTCTTTTTTTAAGTCTGTAAACTTTTCAGTCGGATCCAACTCGACAGCACTTGGCTTGGCTAACCTTTTGAAAGCAGATTGCCAGGCCTTTCTTCCATGTGCCTCTGGGTGACTTCAAACTACCAAGCTTTCAGTTAGCAATTGAGCACTTAACCATCTGAGGCACCCAGGACTCTGAGCTAAGCTCATTTGTCATCCAGTAGGAGAGGGTGCCCGGATCCTACTTGATGGCACTTGGCTGGCTTTGGCAAGAGAGAGTGTTTCCCAAAATTAAGAAGACTTTATTGGGCACATAAATGCATATAGTATCTTGGGATTAGACAATGAGACATCACAATTTCAACTCTAAGAAATTCACTTGTCCCAAAAGTTACCTATGCCAAGTCTTCCATAATAAAATAGCAACTTTTTCTCTGCCAATTCAGCCCCCTCTTATCATCTTCTTCAATAGAGCTGTTAATCCTAAAACTTTTTATGTTTTTCTTTGGAGAGTTGGTCTAGTTCTCTTACTCTCTTCTTAAAGACTTCTGTATATTACACTTACTAAAGGAGAGTCCTAGCATATTGGTGCTGTCTTAGGCATCTGGTACTGCTCTAACAGAAACACCATGAGTGGATGGCTTTAAAAATGGAAATTCTATTTTGTCACAGTCTACTAGGCTAGATGTCCAAATTCAGCTCCAGCAGAAGGCTTTCTCTGTTAACTCTGGAGTAAGGTCCTTGTCGTCAGTCTTCCCCTGAACTGGGAGTTTCTGATGTGCAAGGACCCCGAGTCCTTTCCCAAGGATGTGCTCTGTTCCAGCACAGCTTCTTGGTGTGAGGTCCCCAATAGCTTTGCTAGTTTCTTTCTTTTATATCTCAAAAGATTGCCTCAGGGCTCAACAAAATTTTACACACTGAGTCTTGCGCCACCAATAAAACTGCCACTCATCACCCTTCATTAACATAACAGAGGCAGGGTTTACAACACAGGGGCACATCACACAGTGGCAAGAACCATGGCTTAGCAAAAAGGCGACATGCATTTCTGGGGGGCCACAATTCAATTTATGAGAGACACCGAGGACAGCACTAACATCCTTATATGCCTCATCCCATGCTCTGCAACCACGTATCTAGACAAGTGTCAAAATTAGATTAGTGCTACTATGGCAGGTGGGGAAAGGAAAGGATCCCAGCTTTCATTAATTAGCTCCTAGTTATGAAAGGGAAACCCTGGTGGTGTAGTGGTTAAGGGCTACATCTGCTAACCAAAATGTCAGCAGTTCAAACCCACCAGGCACTCCTTGGCAACTCTATGGAGCAGTTCTACTCTGTCCTATAGGGTCACCATGAGTTCGAATCGACTCAGCGACACTGGGTTTGGTTTGGTTTTGGTTTAGTCACAAAAGAACATTATTAAAATACCTTACACCAAAAGAGGTTGCAGAAGGCCTCCAGAGCAAAGGTCCCCCATGAAGACACTAACCAGAGGGACAAAAGGGAGCCCAGTCTGCACCAAATATATGAGGCAGGTTTCAGGCCTCCACAACCCTGAAGAAATGAGGGCTTTTAGAGAGTTGCAAAGTGGCCTTACAGAACCGAGTAGAACTTCCCCATGGAGTTTCCAAGGCTTAAACCTCTAAGGACACAAACTGCCATCAGCCTGGGGTAACTCATCCCTGTTGAGGGTGCTCACTGTTATTTCTGTCAATTCCGTTTAGGTATTTACCTTTTGAACCTTCCCAACGGAACTATACACACGTGTCTTAGTCACCTGGTACTGCTATGACAGAGATACCACAAGTACGTGACTTTTAAAAACTGAAATTTTATTCTGTCATAGTCCAATTGGCTACAAGTTAAAAACTCAGGGCATCAGCTCCAAGGGAAGACTTTCTTTGCTGGCGCTGGTGGAAAGCCCTTGTCACCAGTCTTCCCCTGGACTGGGATCTTCCAAGATGCAGGGAGCCTAGGCACTGCTTTATTGGTGGTACCAGTTGAAATAAACCATCTGCTCTTTGGAAATCCTATGCGGCTGTTCTAGTCTGTCTCATAGGGTTGCCATGAGTTAAAATTGACTCAACAGCAAAGGGAGTGTTTTTGTTGTTGCTGTTTGTTTTATGTTGTTTTGTTTGGTTTTTCAACCTTAGCCAGAAGATTATCAGCAAGGAGCCTCCCAGACCAGCTCATTCACTGATACTCAAAGTGAGTGAATTCCTTTGATGCCAACTCCCGCCTAAAGACAGCTGGCCCCTTAGCTGACACTTATTTTTATTTTGTGACAGCAGGTGCTGGTAGCAATTCCCACTTCCCACAGTTGTTCACTTTTTGCACATGTTTTGTGAGTTAAGAATGCTAGTATTCTTCTGATTTACTTAGCATTCAAAACAAAGAACATGGGAAAATAGAAATCGAGCATTCAAAATAGAGAACTTGGCTCAAGTATGGAAATGATGCGTGTGCTATGTTCTGAGACACCGATTTGCTGGGACGGGACAACTAATACTTCTTCCTGCTTCCCCCTGCCTGTCTAGCTCTTACTTCTCCTTCAAATTTTAGTTCCTCACTGACTTCCTTCCAAACTCCACGTTCAGAAATAACATAATATAATGTTTCTCAGTAATAACAGGTAATTGTTATGGACTGAATTGCGTTCCCCCCAAATACAGGTATAACAATTTGGCTGGGCCATGATTTCTAGTATTGTGTAGTTGCCCTTTGTTTTGTGATTTTCCTGTGCTATAGATCCTGTCTCAGCCTGTGGTTAATAGACTGGGATATGTTAAACAGGATTGGGATGCGACTGTAACACCCTTCTTAGGTCACCTCTCTGCTCCAGTGTAAAGAGAGTTTCGCTGGAGTATGGCTTGCACCATCTTTTTATCCTTTTATCCTACAAGAGTGCCATGTCTGGCACCTCTGTCACCAACAATGGGAAAAGCTCATGCCCGAGGGAGACAAGAAAGCGGATGGTAAAAAACCCACTTACGCAAAAAACACATCACACAACAAACACGTGACACACATAAGATAAAGTTGGGGCCAGGTGGGACCATGATCTCTGATGAAGAACCATGGACCCTGATCCTCTTTTACAAGCTTTATTTATAATCTTAATAGGTAGGAAGTCAGCAGGGCAGCACACATTGCCAAAAATGGTTATGGTCTTTGTTACAGAGCACAGGGAAGTTATCTTCAAAGGACAGGAACATGCAAATAGTTTTAACCTGTAAACAGTTTCAAGGAAATAGCTTTAGCTTTGGGCTTATTATATTGCAAATAGTTTGGTCTAGGCCGATATCCTGCAAACAGTTTCAAGGGAATAGTTCCTATTATTGTGTAAATACTCAAGGCCCAAGCAGAGGGGTTCAAACATGGGGAAAGGGAGGAAGACAAGGGGACTAGGACACAGTAGCTTCCAGCCTGCAGCACAAGAGATAAGAGGAAAAGGAGGTAAGCAGAGAGCTGGGAACCTCACACCATCAGGAAAGCAGCACTGAGAGCAAAGTGCATCCTTCGGACCTGAGGTTCCAGAGCCGAGATGCTATTAGACCAGAGAAAGACTGATGCAACCTTCCTCCAGAGCTGACAAAGTATGTTTCCTTGGAGCCTGCACCCTGAATTCGGACTTTTAGCCTCCTGCACTGTGTAAGAATAAAGTTTTCTTTGTTAAAGCTACCTACTTAAGGTATTTCTGCTACAGCTGTACCAGATGACTAAAATATTCGTCATTAGCATAGCACCTACTATGTGCCAGGCACCCTTCTAAGTGTTTCACATCCATTAATTGACTGTATACCTATTGTTTACACGAGTGGAACTTAGGCAAAGAGAGCATGAGTAACTTAGCCAAGATCACAAAACTAGTACATGAAAAAGTCTAGTTTTGAAGCTAACAAACTTTCTCTAAAATCTGTATAAAGATGTACATTTAAGACAGTATTTTATGGTATATTTGGGGGTACAAAAAAGGAACAATGCATTAAGTATATACCAAAACCTTATACTGATGATAAAATATACTCACACAAATACATTTAACTTTCTTCTTCAAGATCATGTTTAGCCTTTGTGTCTAACACTTTCAGAATTTCCATCTCCTTCTGGACCACTTTGGCCACCAGCAGTAAGCACAAGGAGTGGATTCCAGAGGCCCTACTGGTGACATTCATCTCTTTAAAACAACAAAAGAAAAAACCCATTGCCTTTGAGTCAGTTGTGATGCATAGCAACCCTGTAAGACAGAGGAGAGCTGCCCGATCATGTTCCCAAGAAGCAGCTGGTGAATTTAGGCTGCCAGCCTCCTTTGCTCAGCAGCACATTTCTTAACCACTTCACTGCCAGGGCTTCTTTAAAAACCAAAAATCGCTGTCTTCAGTTCTGACTCGTAATGACCCCATAGGACAGAATAGAACTGCCTCATGGAGTATCCAAGGAGCACATGGCAAATTTGAATTGCTGACCTTTTGGTTAGCAGGTGTAGCACTTAACTGCTAGACACCAGGGTTTCCAGGGCTTCTTTACCAACTTTAAACCAGACAATGTAACCTCAATTGCCAATTCCATTTTTTTATCTTGATTAAACTATGCATTACTGAAAGCTAAGCATCTTTTCTGGGACATTAGCCCAAGATGACAGAAAGATACTTTTATAATCTATCCCTTTGAAGGAAATGGTAATAAAAAATGCTATTGCTGGAATGTTCAACCAGATTATTAACTGGCTCTGAATCTGATTCCAGTGTCTCCAACTTAGATTTCTCTTGGTCATGCCAGGCCTTAGGCGTTGTCCCTGATAGACCTCACTCAAACTGACCATGCACAGTGTATCAGTGTCAGGCAACCAACTTTGCAAGCCCTTCTGCCTTTCTGGGTCCTGGACTCACCGAAACTCTACCCACTCCTTAGCCCTCACCAGCATTTCTCACCTCTTTTTCATTCCCTGTTCCAGAAACTGGCACAGGTTTTTCTGTCTTGCACACTCATGAGAGAAAACCTACTCCAACTCAAGAATTGGAGCCAGTGTACAGTTACGGTGAGCACTTCTGTTAGGTATGGGCTACAGCACCAGGCAAGGAAAGGGAGAGGGAAAGGAGAAAAAAGACCAAAAGGTTGACTTTTAGTGGGTGTTCTTGCTATTCCACTTACTACAGAAACTCATTTGGGAGGTGCTGAGGTAGGTGGGTCCTAGGGTGGTACAAATTGTTAAGTGCCCGACTACTAGCCAGAGAATTGGTAGTTTGAAGCCATTCTTGGTGACCCGGAAGATGAGCCTGGCAATCTGCTTCTGAAGTGCCCCATCTTTGAAAATTCTGTGGAGCAGTTCTAACACTCATGGGATTGCCAGGAGTGGGAATCAACTCGACAACTAACAACAAGGTAGGAATGCAGCAGGTGTTTGGAAGAAGTCTCTGGATGAGTCCTTGGCCACTGCCCCTCTCTAACCTTGTCCTCTGTTTGAGTGAATCCAGTGCGTCTGGATGTGGTTTGCTCCCGGGTCTGGATCATCCATTGGGGACAGAAGGGTGAAGGTGAGCTTTGCGAAGTACTTCTGGTGCTGATGGCATCTTTGCTGGAGCTGAGCGGGGAGAACTGCTGCTAGAGGAGCACTGTAGCTCCTTCTCCTCAGCCCTGACAGCGAGCATCATAGTTCTGCAAACCCGGAGAGAAGGTGGCCTGTGATTCTGGTGTCTATGTCCTGTCCCTGGAGACAGGCCGAGCCTGGCAGACGGCAGCTAAGGACTGGGCTATAACAGCCCACTGTTGTTCACTGTTTATCATTTTTTATTTCGTCCCCAGCAAAAGACTGAGCTGCTAGCCCCAGCTACTCTGTCTTTCAAAGCGTTGGGGATATATACAGGAAACTTCTTAGCTTTTACTTTGGTCCAGTTGTGCTGACTTGTTCTTCATTGGATGTTGTCCCTCCCTTCACTAAAGTTGCTCCTGTCTGCTATCTAGTAGGTGATCCCCCTTCCTCTCACACAACAGCCTTGCAACTATCAGAGTGCTTTTTTCTGTGTTTAAACATTTTTGAGTCCGTCTAATAGTGGTCCTTTTGTAACTAATTTCACATTAGCACAATACCTTCCAGATTCATCTGTGTTGTGAGACATTTTGAGGATTCATCATTTTTCTCTATCATTGCATAGTATTCCACCGTATATACGTACCATAATTTGTTTATCCATTCATTTGTTGATAGACATTTAGGTTGTTTCCATCTTTTTGCTATTGTGAGTAGTGCCACAATACACACAGTTGTGCCTATGACTATGGAGTGACAGTTCTTATTTCTCTCAGGTATACTCCTAGGAGTCAGATTGTTGGATCTTGTGATATTTTTGTTTTTAGCTTTTCAAAGAAATGCCAAATCACTTTCCAAAATGGTTGTAACATTCTGCTCTCCCACTATCAGTGCGTAACAGTTCCTGTCTACCCACAACCTCTCCAACATTTGCTATGTTGTGTTTCTTGGATTAGTGCCAGCCTTGTTGGCATGAAATGGCATCTCATTGTAGTTTTGATTTGCATTTCTCTAATGGCTAATGATTGTGAGCATTTTCTCATGCATCTGTTAGCTGTCTGAATGTCTTCTTTGGTGAACTATCTGTTCATATCATTCGCCCATTTTTTAATTGGGTTATTTGTCTTCTTGTTGTTGAAGTGCTGCCCTGTCTTGTGAATTTTAGAAATTAGACCCTTATAGGATATGTCATATCCCTGCCCCCCAAAATTTTCCCAGTCTGCAGATTTTTTTTACTCTATTGGTGAAGGCTTTAGATGAACATAAGGGTTTGATTTTTAAGGAGTTCAAGCTACCTCGTTTCTCTTCTGGAGTTTGGGCGTTGTTTGTTGTGGCTTGTACACTATTTATGCCATGTATTAGGGTTCCTAGAATTATCTCTGTTTTCTTCCGTGATCTTTATCATTTTAGATCTTATATTTAGGCCTTTGATCCATTTTGAGATAGTCTCTTGTGTGTGATGTGAGGTATGGGTCCTGTATCATTTTTATTATAAATGAATATCCAGTTGAGCCAGCGCCAACTGTTAGAGATGGTCTTCTTCATTTAATGACCTTTGGCTTTTGTTAAATATCAACTGTTTATAGGTAGATAAGTTTACATCTGAGTTTTCAATTCTGTTGCTCCAGTCTACGTGTCTGCTGTTGCACCACTACCAGGCTGTTTTGGCTATTAAGGCAGTATCATACCTTCAAAAATTAAGTAGTGTGAGGCTTACCACTTTGTTCTTCTTCAGTAATTTTTTACTTATCTTGGACCTCTTTCTTTTTCATGGCCTCTTTCTTTTCTACCTGAAGTTGGTTGTTTGTTCCTCTACCTTGGTAAAAAATTCCACTGGAGTTAGGATTGGGATTACATTGTTTCTGTAGATTGCTTTGGATAGAACTGACATTTTCACAATGTTCAGTCTTCTTGTCTGTGAGCATGGGATGTTTTCCCACATAGATCTCTTTTGGCTTCTTGCAGTAGTGTTTTGTGGTTTTCTTTGCATAGCCCTTTCATGTCTCTGGTCAGATTTATTCTTAAGTACTTTATCTTCTTTGGGAGATATTGTAAATGGTATTGATTTGCTGATTTCCTCCTTGAAGTTCTCTTTGTTGGTGTACAGGAATCCAACTGATTATATCCTGATACTTTGCTGAAATCTTCTATTATTAGTTCCAGTATTTTTCTCATGGATTTAGGGGATTTTCTGTGTATAAAATCATACTTTCTGCAAATAGGGATAATTTTACCTCTTCTTTGGCAAATTTGGTTGCCTTTTATTTCTTTTTCTTGCCTTAATCTTCTGTCTGGGACCTTCAGCACAACACTGAATAACAGTGGTGCCAAAGACATCCTTGTCTGCTTCTCATTCTTAAGGGGAGTGCTTTCAGCTTCTCTCCATTTAGAGTGATGTTGGCTTTTGACTTTGTATAAATCTCCTTTATCGTGCTGAAGAATTTCCCTTCTGTTTACATTTTGCTAAGAGTTTTTATCATGAATGAGTGTTAGCCAAGAGCCAAGTGCCGTCGAGTCGGATCCCTTCTCCACATCAATTGATAAAATCAAGTGTTTCTTTTAGTTTATTTATGTGGTTGCTTACATTGATAATTGTGAACCATCCCTGCATACCTGGTGTGAATCCCACTTGGGCATGATGAATTACTTTTTTAGCATACTGTTGAATTCTATTGGCTAGAATTTTATTAAGGGTTTTTGCATCTATGTTCCTAAAGGACATTAGTCTGTAACTTCCTGTTTTTTGTGTGTGGTATCTTTACCTGGCGTTGGTATCACGGTTACACTTGGCTTCATGAATGAGTTTGGGAGCATTTCTTTCTTTCCTATGCTCTGAAATAAGTGAACTAATGCTGGTGTTAACTCTTCTGCTGAGGGCTGTCACCCACAGAAGCCTCTGTAAGCAAAGTCTCATGCCTATATGATGATGAGTGGACGCATTTCACCCTTGACATATTTTTTGGCTCAATTCTCACTAATGATATTATGCATCCTAAATAAATCTTCCTCAAATACACCCTGTTATCTCCCAGCACTAGGACCAAAGAAGACACTTTCTGAGAAGGGTTTTACAACTCCCTCAACTTAATGAGTTCTAACACAGCATGTTCAGCCTGGGAACACTAAGGCTGGCCCAGCTCCACTGGCTTCCCCCAACTGCATTTCTCCCCCTCCACATGTGAAACACAAGAAAAGCCCCTGGAAGGCTTCCCAAGGACTATTCTCCACACAGCCCTTAAAGCTATACGAACATCCCACTCCCTACATCAGGAACATGGACAGACTCCCAAGTTTATTATAATTGGTATGACAAATGAATAAACACTAAAGAAACATCTTAGAACAGCTTAGGTTGGGGGATGGTGGGTGCTTACTATCCACACAGGGAGAGGTAAAATAAGAACTTAGAGAAGCAAATAGAGACAGCTAAATAATGAAGGTTTGAAGGAGTCTACCCTTCTTTCTGTGCCCTTGACCTTGAGGCATGAATAGAACCATTAAGCTTAAAGCATAACTTTATTTTCACTATTAAACTTTGTTTTTGCTGTTAAAACACCTGCCTCGGGCCATTATCTAGAAGGCCTTGACAATTAACAAGAAAAAGGAGACCACAAGGGGTCAGTCTCTTGCTAGCCAATAATGAGGGATCAGTTTCTTTCTAGCCAATAGCTTACATGATGAAAAAAAAATAGGGTGAAAATCACTTCACCTCAACTATAAAAAATAAAGAAAGACAGACCTTACGGGGCTGCCATTCTTCAGACTTCTAGCTGTCTCTGTCTTATTTCTTTCTCTTTCCTTCCGACGCTGTTTCCCTCCCTTTGTGGTCCCGAAATCCTGCCAGGGCTGGCTCCCAGCACTCTTGCCTGAAATTTAATAGAATTCTCCAGTAAAGTGGTCTAGGACGGAGCTTTTTTGTTGTTGTTGTTGGGAGTTTTTTAAATTTACCTCTTATATCTCTCATTTTGTTAGAGGTTTATTTAGTTTTTCTACCTCATTTTGTGTTAGTTTAGGTAGGTAATGTGTTTCTGAAAATTTCTGTTTCTTCTAGGTTTTCAGATTTGTTGGAGTACAGCTTTTCACAGTATTCTATTATGATCCTTTTTATTTCAGTTGATTCTATTGTGATATTTCCCATCTTTTATGTTATTCAGGTTACTAGCTTCCTCTTCTATCTCTCTTTTGTCAGTCTGGTTGATAGTTTGCCAATTTTGTTGACCTTTTGAAATAACCAACTTTTTTTTTATTATTATGACTGCGTGAAAATGTACATTCCCGTATAAAATTACATACCCACCTATGACTTGCAGTTGTTTTTCTATTATCTAATTTCTTCTGCTCTAATTATCATTATTTCCTTTCTAGTGATGCCTAAGGGTTTCTGTTGTTGCTTGCTTTCAGTTTGAATTGCAAGGTTAATGTTTTGATTTTGGTCCTTTCTTCATTTTGGATGTATTCGTTTATTGCTATAAATTGACCTCTGAGCACTGCTTTTACTGTGTCCCAAGGGTTCTGGTAAGACGTGTTTTCCTTCTCATTTGATTTTATTCTTTTCTTGATTTCTTCTCTAATGCAGTAGTTTTTAAACAAGGTGTTGTTCAGCTTCAATGTATTTGATTTTTTTTTTGTCTTTGCTGTTTCTGTTACTGATTTTTGCTTTTATGGTATTATGGTCAGAAAAGATGCTTTGTAATATTTTGATATCCTGGATTCTGTTAAGGATTGTTTTGTGTCCCAAAATGTGGTTTATTTTGGAGAACATTCCATATGTCTTGCAAAGAATATGTACTTGACTGCTGTTGGGTAGTGTTCTGTATATATCCATGAAATCAAGTTTATTGATTGTGATATTTATATATTTCATATTTTTACTGAATATTTTCTTCATGTTCTGTCCTTCACTTAATGTTGTGTGTTGAAGTCTCCTACTACTATCGTGAAGCTATTTCTCTTTTCAGTACCATTAGAGTTTGTTTTATGTATTTTGCAACCCTGCCACTGGGTGGGTATATGCTTATAATGGTTATGTCCTCCTGGTGTATTTACTCTTTAGTCACTATATAGTGTCTTTTCTTATCCTTGGTGCTGGATTTTGCTTTACAGTCTGTTTTGTCAGAGATTAATAATGCTAATACTGCTCTTTTTGGATTGTTGTCCACTTGATGTATTTTTTTCCCCATTCTTTGAGTTTTACTTTGTGTCTTAGAGTCTGTCTAAGTCATCTAGTTCTGCTATAACAGAAATATCACAAGTGGGTAGCTTTAAAATGAGAAATTTTATTTGTCACAGCCCAGTAAGCTTAAAGTCCAAATTCAGGATGTCAGCTCCAGAGGAAGTCTTTCTTTGCCAGATCTACAGGAAGGGATTTGTCCTCTATCTTCCCCTGGACTGGAAGTTTCTGAGGCACAGAGACCCTGGTCCTTTCTAAAGGATGATCTCATCTTCCAGCACTACTTTTTTCTTGATGGTATGAGGTCCCCGTATCTCTCTGCTGGCTTCTTTATATTTCAAGAGACTTCCTCAATGCACAAAACAATCTTGCACAAGGAATCCTACCCCACCAACACAACTGCCAACCATCCTCCCTCATTAACATCCTAGGGACATACAGCATACACAATAGCAAGAATCAAGGCCCAGCCAAATTTCCACACAGCTTTTTTTGGAAACACAATTCAATCCATGACATTCCAGCTTCCCATGGCAAGGTGTGTCTCTTGCAGGCAGCATATAGATAGATCATATCTTTTTATCCACTCGGCCACTCTCTGTTTCTTTATATTTAGTCCATTTACATTTAGTGTAATTATTGATAAATATGAGTTTACTGTGTCATTTTGATGTAACTTTGTGTGTGTGTGTGTTGGTATTGACAGTTTCTTCATTTCACTTAATTTTCTGTGCTGAGTAATTTTTCTTCATGTATTTTCAACTTTATCATTATTGTTGATCTTGTGATTGCTGAGTGTTTATGTTTTTCATCTTAAAATTTGATGAATAGATTTCTTAGCTTCCTATGAGGACATCTTAAAATATATCTTTATTTTCCTAAGTTTAAACTGATATTTTATTTCTTGATATCACCTTAACTTTTTTTTCATATGGAAGTTATCTGACTACATTGTTTAATCCTTTTTTTGGTTTTGATGTTGTCACTGTTTACATGTTGACATCTGTTGTTCCCTGTTTTCAGTCTTTTAGCTTTGACTTGTCTTGTAACTTTTCTGCCTGGGTTGATAAGTGGTTGCTATGCCCTGTGTTCTAGTCTTGGGTTGTTTTCTGATATTGTTGATTATCTAACTAGAAGACTCCCTATAATAGTTCTTATAATTTTGGATTGGTTTGTATAAATTCCCTTATTTTATATTTGTCTGGAAATGCCATAACTTGGCATTATATTTGAGGTACATATTTGGAATATATATTTTTTGTCTAACATTTTTTTCTTTCAAGGCTTTATATATGACACCACATTGCTTTCTTTTCTGCAGGGTTTCTGCTGAGTAGTTAGAATTTAGTCTTACTGGTCCTCCTTTGTAGGTGACTTCATTTATCCCTAGCTACTTTCAAGATTTTGTCTTTGGTTTTGGCAAGCCGGATTATGACATGCCTTGACAATTTTCCCTTGGGATCTATCCTGCATTAGATTCATCAAGCTTCCAGGATATGTATCTTCTTGTATTTTATGATTATTAGGGAAGTTTTCTACCATCAAGTCTTCAGCAATTCTCCCTATTTTCCACCCCTGTTCTGGCATGATAATCACTTGTAAAATTTTTCCTCTTAATAGTGTCCCATGTAATTATTAGGTTTTTTTAGTTTTTAAAATTCTTTTTTGCTTCTAATTTTTCATCAAATAAACTGATGTTAAGGGATTTTTCTTCAATATTACTAATTCTGGCTTCCATTTCCTCAATTCTACTATTGCAATCTTCTGTTGAATCGTCTAATTCTGAAATTTTATTGTTAATCATTTGGATTTCTAGTTGCTATCTCTCTGTGGTTTCTAGCAGCCTGTTAAGTTTGTAATGTTGTTCATGTATTGTTTTCCTGAATTCTTCTATTGCTTTGCCTCTATGTTCCTTGGCTTATTCTGAGTTTTGCCTGATCTTTTGGAGATCTCTGCATATTAACCTTTTGAATTCTATCTTAGGTAGTCCCATTACCTTATCTTTTTTCAGAAGGTTTCTTGGGTCTTTATTTTAGTCACTTGCTGGAGCTGTCTTACCTCTTTCCTTTTGTGTTTTGATATTGACTGTTATCTCCAAGGGAAACCCTAGTGGCATAGTGTTTAAGTTCTGTGTCTGCTAGCTAAAAGATTTGAATCTGCCGGATGCTCCTTGAAAACTCCATGGAGCAGTTCTAATCTGTCATATAGGGTCACCATGAGTCAGAATGAACTTGACAGCATTGGGTTTGGTTTTATTTATTTATTGTATGTTTATTTGCTGTGTCCTTTTTGTTTTGTTTTCACATTCCCAAGTAAGCTGGATATGCGAGCTATTTTGGTTATTGGCGTCTTTGAAGCTCTCACATCCTGTCTGCAGGTGGTTGGAGCAGCTACTAGTTATGTGAGCCCAGGAGTCCATTCACTTTTCTTATGTGGATTTGACACAGGTGTCCAGGTCTTCAGTCACCAAGTGTGTGGTGCAGACTCCCATCTACAGTCATAGACAGGCAGAGCTGTGTAGGGGTGTACAGAATACAGGCAGGTATTTGACTATAGCAGAGGGCTATGCAATGAGCAAGGCAGTGGCTGGAGGCTACCCCTGGGTGTCCAAGTAAAAGATATGTGCATGTTCCCTAGAGTAAATATTGGGAGAGTATTGCAACCAGTCCTTGGGTATCAGGTACTGTTGGCTGGAGGGACTGGGAAGTGCTTCTTGTTCTCAGACCCTAGTAGTGGGTGTTTAGTACTGCTGGTTCTCAGATCCCTGCTGTGGGTAGGTAAGATACCTGCTTAAGGGGCAGGCCAGTGTGAAGTTTTGCTGATCTGTAGCTCCTTCTTTTCTGCTGCTGTTGAAAATGAATTTACAAAGTATGCTCTGCTGTTTTATGCTAATGAGGGCATGGAGTGTTGAATTAGCCTATACAGGTCACTCCATGGGCAAAGGATGCTGTCTTCCCTGAGCCCCTATGTCACTGGCTATGCAAAGGGCAGGACCTCCTGACCCACCCTAAGTTTCTGGCTTAGGGACTTTGGTGTTTTTTAAAGCTGCAGAATTGGTTTTGACTCAGATATCCCTAAGTTCTGGCTTACAGAGAGTGACAGTTGTTGAATACTCCCAGGCTGGAATCTAAGCAGAGCAGGTAGATAAGAAGAAGGAAGCACTTCTGTGCTGTGAAACTCTGGAGTGGAGGAGTTAGGGCAAAATACACAGTAGGTTAGATGCTTATACTTTAGAAGGTCCAACATTGCTTCTACCTGGATCTGGAGGCATGTTTGTACTTGCTACCCAGCCTCACTCTCCATGGTGAGATGCATCCCAAATGCTACTGCTTACCTCAGTCTGCATGTTGGCCAACTCAACCAGCATGGTACAAGTGATCCTTTGGCACTTCCCCGTTGCTTTTTAATTGCTTTCCTTCCCCCTGATGCTCAGTCCAACTTTTCAGCTCCGTCTTTGATGATTAAGGCTCCTAGATTGTCATACGTAATTGATCCACTTGTTTTTTTTATCTTACCTTTGTTATAAGGAAGATGATAGGAAGCATCTGATTATTCTGCCATCTTGCCCACCTCAAGACCTTTCATCGTCTTCAAGGACCAGGGATTGCCCTTCAGTGCTGTCTTTACAATTTTCCTCATTGATGTGCTTTTCTCATCCCACCCAAAGACAATCTTTATTCCACTCTGGGATGATGCCAGCACAGCCTGTGATCTCAGCCAGGAGCACCAAGGTTGTGGATAGTACGAAGGGCAAGAGCTCATGTGAGTTGAAGTGTATTGTGCACATGTGAGCAGGGGCTCCAAAGCCCCTCTAGAGTTGCATAGTACTGTGCACATGTGGGCTAGGTCTCAGCTAGCACATCTTCAGAGCCACTTTAGGGGAGACTTGGCCATAATTGCTTGCCCATGAATTGTGACCAAGAGCTTTTATCTTGGCAATTAAAATGAAGAAATGTAGATCCAACCACACACACCACAAAATCAAGATCCATATCAGTAATTGTTAATCCTTATGCCAGAACAAGATTTACTCCACCTTAACACCATCTGTGAAAAGCAGATCCTGCCATTGGTGGTCTTTTCCTCTTTTTTCAAAAGAAAACCAAGACCTGAAATTCCAAACCACTTTAAAAACTGAGTAGGACTTTCTAAGATACATGTCTGTGTTCTAAGTCTACTCCTGCTTTTGTTCACCCTATTCCTTTCATATTCAATCTCTCTACATACATTTTAATCTCTATTATAATATGTGTCTTCATAATCTGCCCCATAAGGCCAGTGTAAATAAATTAAATATACTAATGTAGTGTAAGTAATTTCTAATTGGAATTAGAAAACTACTTGTGAAAATAAAATGTTAGGATCAGTCTTTGCAGAAATGGTGTGCTTTTTCTACCCATCTACTTATACCAAATTAATGTAATTATACTACTTTTATGGAGTTTAATTACATGTGAAACTGCTTTCACACCATTAAGATTCTAGCAAAAGATTTCCCTTCCTCACTGGGTATCTTCTACTTCCTCTCTCCCTCCCTCCTCCTTTCGTCTTTCCCTCCCTCCCTTCCCTCTCTATGTACGTGTGTGTGTGTGTGTGTATACATATATATATGTACAGATTAACTTTCAATCTGACATTAATTTAAGAGGGGGGAACAAAACAGCAACTTGGCTTTCTAAGGCAAGTTGAGTGCCCTTGTAGAATATTTGGTATATCTATCAGTTCTAATTTCATAACCACTCAATTCCTACTCCTAGAAATTTCAAATGGTTGTAAAATATGAATTTTATAAAGGGTATATGAAATAACTGTGGCATATAAGAACCTGCCTTTGCAGGACAATTTACTGCAACTGTCCATTTTTAAAAGCAGAGACTGGCCTCTCCTTTTGAAGCAAATTTTGCAGACTTCCTGATCTCCAAAATACCACAGGCTGTCCCTTCCATTCTCCTCTTCTTCACCCCTACATCCTGTCATACACCACCCTTAACCTCTTTGCTCTAGACAGCAGGAGAAATTTAGATTCTTGTAAATTTACCAGACCTTGTTGAAGCAGAACAGACAGTGACTGCAGTTCTGAAAATAAAGAGGCAAAAACAAATCTTTAAAAAGAGGAATGATGGTTCAAACTAGCCCCTGGTTACTTCATAAATAATGAAAACACCATCAACAAAGGCAAGGTAGAAAATAGCACAAAGATGGAGAAGACAAAGAAAAAGAAGAAAGAGGAAGTGAAGAAGGAGTCTCTGAGGGGAGAAGTAAGCATAGGCAGGAAGAAAGGAAAACCTAACACAGGCGTCTCATGAAGTAGAGACACACAGTGCAATCTAGCTTCACACGTGTGCATGCACACACACACATGGACATGTTTACAGCATACACTGGAACCAACAGTTTGTCTCTGTGCTTTGGACCTGACAGTCCTGATATGTGACCATCAGTGGACAAACCAGTAAGATTTAGAAATAGGATGTGGATCTGGTTAAAAGAAAACCTCAGAGACCTAAGAATAACAATGTGAGGTCCACAAGATATATTTTGGGATATTCTCTTCTTTTCTCTGTTTTGGAAAAGAGGTAACATAGCAGTGGGAGAAAAAAAAAAAAAGATTTGAACTTGATGAGAACCCTGACTGCCATTTACCAGTTGTCAGACTTGGAAGTTTATTATCTTCTCGGAACCTTAGTTATCCATAAAATAGATTAACTGCTCCTTGTCTCACTGGGTGTTGAAAGACCCAATGAGATATTTCAATGAAGTATCTATTGCCAATAAGACATACAATAAATGGTAATTTTAGTATTAGAATCATTGTTATTACCATCATTACGAGAGGTACAGTCCTTTGTAGACATTTGAAAACTAAGGGATCAGTGGATCTCTAGTAGCTTTTATTCATGTTGCTTTCACCATGTTTTTCCAGTCTGTGTCTTAAACATAGGCACATACATGGAGCTCCTAATCATGGGAGTAGACTCCTGCAGAAAGCCTCAGTCTCTTCTTCCAGTCTTTAGAGAGTACCTTAGTCAGACTTCTTGGCTCTTTGAATGAAAGCACTTTACTGGAATGATACCAAGAACTCTGAAAATTGGAGCACCAGGCTTAGGAGCCCAAGCAGCACGAAGCACCGCAAATGCCACGGCATAGTTCAGAAATGATACAGCCACACATTGGCCCATTCACTGCAGTGATCCACACCCTAGTGCCACCAATTCAAGTCACCAAGTCCTGAGATTGAGATCTGTCTGGCCTAGCCTCCATCACCAATCCATCCCTTGACTGAGAAATGAAGGAACTCTGTTGCTTGGCCTTTTAAAATGACAGGTTGCACTACTATCCACCAAGACCATACAGCAAGTAAATTGACCTGGAAATAAGTTAAAGCGCTAATAGGAAGGGTGTGTTGTACCCCAGACATCAGAACAACACACACACACACAAGTATCTGACTAATCAGGCCTATACCCTTATTGCCCTTCTTAAACTTAGGAGCACACATATGATGATCTGATTCTTGAGATTTCTGCATGCTATATGCTTCTTCATCCTAGCCTCATGGGAATCTCAGTGACCACAACTCTGACACCAGATCCTAGGCATCAAGATTTTCCATGTCATTGGGATTATTTATATTGCAGTCTTTGTCCATGACCATCTTCATCAGAGTGCCAAGCTCTGGTCAGTCCCAGCCACAGAGATGACTAAAATGATTTATATCTGGTATGCTCTAGCTCTCCATACTTCATCCCCACAATCACTCACACCTACACATACTCAGCTCTTTCTCTGCCTGGAAAAACCCTAGAATTTAGAAGAAGTGTGAATGTCAAGAGTCCTGGATTCTGTATAACGAATCACGGACTTATATGATTAATCAGCTAACACCTCTTCCTGACTCTCGACTTTCTATACTGAAGTGGGGGGCAGAGGGGAGTGTTTTATGATCCTTTTGAAAGAGTACACAGTGGAATTACTGCAATATAGTAGAACCAATTTCTCCTCGTTTCTTTCTTAATTTTGCCATCCTTAACTTCCAAGAATCTAGTTCTGGCAATCAACATATATGCTAGGCTCTTATAATTATTGCTTTTATTCTGGAGTTCTTCAAAGTGGGGACTCCATCCAGTTGCCGAGAACTGGATCAGAAGTCTTGAGAACAAGGCTCATACTTTTGTTCATTACTGTGTATTGACCCTAGAGCCCTGGTGGTGCAGTAGTTAAGTGTTTGGTTGCTAACCAAAAACCTAGCAGTTCAAATCTACCATCTGTCCTTGGAAATCACATGAAACAGTTCTACTCCGTCCTACAGGGTGGCTATAAGCTGAAATCAAATCAACAGCAAAGTCGTTCTGTTTTGTGTCTTATGTATTGACCCTAGGGGAAGTATGAAAGTCCTACTACACACATCTGCATTTGATGAATGCTGTGGCCTCACATAGTGTTTAAATTTATTGTTTAAATTAGTTGCGATTTAGAAATCAGAAGATTTTTACACGCAAATCTAAATATTGGGTTTCTCTTAAAAGCTAGAAAGTGAAGTAATAGCAGACCTTCAGACTTGATAAGAGTACCCTGCGGTTGACTAGTTGCTGCTGCCACTGACTGTAGCTTGTGTTCTCCAGTTGACCGCAGTCTCTGCCACTCCCTGTTGTCTCCCCAGCAGTGAAGTCAAGTGACAGGCATCTCAAATTTTCAGTTGTTTCACTGATAGTACATTCAGTAAGAGAGGGACATGTTACTTTTACTCTGTTTTTTTACCAAAATAAAAAATACAAACAACAAAATGAGAAGAACTTGTGATTTCAAAAATAGAGGATGAGATCATTTCTTTGTGTAAGTAAAAATTAGTCATATGTATACACAAACTGTGTTTATGATTGAATACAAATAAAAGTACCCGATTCGACGGCACTTGGCTTTTTTATGAAACAAATTATAGTAGAAATTATGGCAGGATAGAGAAAGATACATGACAGAGAACTTAATGAACTGAAAAATGAAGAACTGAACTTCAAACAGGGTTTCATTTTAGTGTTCACAAATTAAGTATTGCCACTATAAAACACAGTTATGTGTTAAATGAAAACAAAAAATCTCCAAAGAACACAAAACTTTCACAGAGGGCAAACCTATAAAAAGAATGTCTTGTGAGGGCAGGAAAATTATGTTTCCTGACAAGAATCAAGCTTTGGCTGATGTTCCAGAAATTGAAAATATGACTTAAAACTGAAAGGACAAGTGTGCATTTTTCTATCGTGATTGATAAGACTGACACCATCAATAATGCTACCTAGGTTAACTACATTTATTTCAATATCATTAATAATTAAAACTGGAATAAATACTTTAATCATGGTGTCAATAAACTATTGAGAAAAGTCATTTTAGTTACTAACTCTGTGTAACAAACCACTCCAAAACCTAGAGGCTTAAAACAACAACCTTTTTTTTTTATCTCATGATTCTTCAGCTTGGCAACTTAGGTAGCATTCAGCTGGGCGGTCATTCAGGTCTGGGCTGTTCTTGGCTGATCTCAGCTGAACTGACTCAAGTATCTCACATTCATGCATCTCCTGTCAGCCAGGAGTTGGGCTTAGGCTGTCTGGTTTATGATGGCCTCTTCTTAGATGGCTGAAATGACTAGAGTCTCTCTCATGCTCTTTCAACCTTCAGCAAGCTATTGTTGTTGTTGTTGTCTAGTGTTGAGTTAGCCTCTGACTCACAACAACCCCATGTACAACAGAATGACAGGCTGCCTGGTCCTGTACCATTCCCAGCATAGTTGTGGATCAGACGGTTGTCTGTCATTGGCTTTTTTTGAAAGTAGATTGCCAGGTCTTCAATCCTAGTTCATCCGAGTCTAGAAGCTCTGCTTAACTCTGTTCAGCATCTTAGCAACACAAAGTTCTACCCCTGACAGATGGGTGGTGACTGTGCATGAGATGTATTGGCCAGATCTGTCACCCGGAAGGCAAGAATTCTACCACTGAACCACCACTTCCCCCATTCAGTAAGCTAGCCCAGCCTGATTCACGTGACAGTTGTTGTCTTCCAAGCAGTGAGAGCAGAAGTTTGTACAGCCTCTTGAGATCCATGCTGCAAAACTTGCACAGCATTGCTTCTATTATTTCTATTGGCCAAAGCAAGACACAAGGCTGGACTATATTCAAGAAACAGAGGAAGAGTCTTTCTGGTGGTCAAATAAGTTGCAAAGTCACACTGTAAGGACATGAACACACAGAAGGGGAGAATTTGTGACCATTTATGTAATCTAACACAAATTTTGAGAAGCTAAATGCAGTCTGGATCAAGCTGGTAAACAGAAGATAGACGGTGATCCTGCAATAGTCAGTGCTAACACTGAACTTGTTTATGAAATTCAAATTCAAGAAGATGGTTTTCAATGACTGAGAGCGTAAATTTATCATTACATGATTCCCCAGAAAGTTTTCCATGCTAAAAAGTTAGAAATGGAACATGTCTCAGACTCAGTAATTAAAAGCGTGAGCTAGAGAAATAACAGATTCAAAGTTCGGAAAGATCATTGCTTTTCTCGGCAAGCAAGAAGCAGAGTATGATGGTAAGCTGTATGTGAATTTCAGGTGGTTTATTTGCATGGTCACTGTGAGTCAGAATTGACTCAAAGGCAGTGGATTGGGTTGTGTTGGGTTGGGTTTCTCGTTACCGGTATGTTGCCTAAGAGAACTAAAGGAAGATAACTCATTCATGTCATCCAATGAACAATCTTACCTTTGGCTTCCCACCAAATACTAGTATACTCTACTTTGTGATGGTTGGCTTTAGGCCACCTCATTTTTATGAAAAGCCTGCATTAGCACCTGTTTTTGCTTCACCAAAAAAAGTTTTCGCTTTTACTAAAAACACCTAAAAGCGGGAATGATGTTCAGCATTTGTTTTGCTGTGGGCTGTTAAAGAGGCAACCCACACCGAAAGCAGTGCCAGTGGCTTCACCAAGCTCCTTCCCTGGGAGCTACACTCAGCATCTCAGCGTCAAACCACCATAGCTGGAAAGTACATTTCAGCTACCGTGTTTTATCTCTATTTGAGTCTGGGAATGCTCAAAATTTTTCCCCATATAAATTGATGGTAAATGCTGCTTATTTATGTCATTTCTGCTTATGAAAGGTTTCACAAGAAAACTCTGATTTCAGATACAAGGGAAACCTATATTAAGTTTTCTAAAAAAAAAAAAAAAACTTGGATTTTTGGTTAACAACACAACACATATGATCATTTTGACCAGTTCTCATATAAGAGTCCATGAGTAGTTACCCCAAATCATGATCTTAAGTTTCTAAAAAGGGGAGATGAATACAATTACATGTCTCAAACGGTGGAAATGAAATTTTAATTTAAAAAATAAAAATCTGAAAAGAAGCCAGCAGTTGAACTAGCTTTTTAAATTAATATTGAGAGAGAGGCTGAAGAAGTATAAATAAGGAAAACTGGAAAACAAGTACATCAGCATAGGGATGCCAGCCTTCTACAGGTATCTCAGAGATAGTTATCTTAAATATAAAAGCCATTGTGCAAAGTTTCTATATCCCTGGTCAGAAATGCATCTACATTGGCAGACAGCTGCTTTCCTTTATAAAACAAGAAAACTAAATGCTGTAGCTATTCAAAGGATTCAAGGCAGAATCTGTATTGTTGCACACTGCAACATGAATTGTAAGTTGTGACACTGATTGCTTGGTGCACAACAAAAAATGTCAGGTTTCCAGTTTCCAATTAAGAGATAGTGAATAATGGAAGAAAAATTAATAATTAATTGTACCTGCATTCCAATTTGTATCTTTCAAAATCAGGCTCAAACATAATCTCCAGTCTCACACACGCTTGTATTATGTTGAGTACATAGCCGTTAGTTCAGTAAAAATAATTAAATTTTTATTGCATTCTGACAGTTGATTTTTCTTATACCTTGCTCTCTTCACTCGACATTGCCTGCCTGGCTCCCAGAGGCTTTGAATTTGTACCCCTTGAAATAGGATGAATTAAATGAAAACAGATGCCAGGGGTACCAATCTATTTAAAGCAATTAAACCAGAATGAATCAGTAAAATGCAAACTTACGCTGCTCCTGCAATGCACACAGCGCCCTCCAGTGTTCGTTTTTAAAAATACACTTGCCTGAGCCCGTCTTCTGTCAGTGCTTCTGTGAACTGTCATTTCAGCAAAATAATAATAACAATAATAATGGGTAATTACAGCTGAACTTTGGAAGGCAGATAATGTGTAGTTTAATGATGCTTACCAGTCATTGGTTACATTTACTTTAGGATCTAAATTTTAAATTCTTTCATATACCAGACCAAGCCCATTGCTGTTGAGTCAACTCCAACTCATTAGCAACTGTATGAGAGACAATAGAATTGCCAGCTAGGGTTTTGAGGAGCAGCTGGTGGATTGAAAATGGTGACCTTCCGGTTAGCAGCTGTTACACTTAACCACTACACCGACAGGGTTTCCTCTTCAAATACGACTTCTCAATAAATTGCTTAAATTGGAAAATCACAAAAATTAACAAAAGTTATGCTTTTTGTTTGTTTGCTTTTAAATTTTATTTTGTTGATTCTTTTTCAACATGCTAACTCAATTGTGGCCAATAGAAGTGAGGTAGTAAGGAAAGCAGGGTCTACATACAAACAAAATCTATGAAAATGCAGTTACTACCTTCTCCTTCCTAACTCTTCAGGACCCAGGACAAAGTGCAAAAGGAATCCTTCATAGTATAGATTTTGCATTTTAAAAGTTATAAGCAAGTCTAGTGAATTAATAAGATATTTTTTACTCTCTTACATAAAAATATTCCTTCCTAATACCCTGAATGCCCAGGTTTGAAAATACAATTCTTAGATCTTTGGAATTTCTGCACTGCAATACAGCACCATGAAAATAGTAAGCCCCTGGTCCCAGCCCTAAGCGCACAACTTTCATCTTCTCTTCCCACTGCCAGCTGCATCTGACAGCACAACACATGTGGCCGAGCCAGCTTGCACACCCAAGCTTCTTATCTACCACATAAGCAGCAACACATCTCAATCACTGCTCAGATAATAACAACCAAATGTGACAAAATCTCAGCAACGAATGAATCTAGGTGAAGAGCATGCAGATGTTCATCATACTATTCTTTCCATTCCACTAAAGGTTGAAACATTTTTCAAAATAAGAATTTAGTAAAACATTGGTATTTTTTAGAAGCCAGGTCTCGAAATGTCCAAGTGACTTTGCTCCCATAGCTTCTAAGTGATGCAGTCAAATGCATGGCCAGTCTTTAGACTTCAAACCTAATGCCCATTCCAGTGGAATAAAAGGGACTAATTAGATCTCTTCTCATTTTGGTCCAACTTTTTGAGCAAAAGATTTGTGTGTTCATGAAGATAGAAGATCCTCCACTTAGAACAAGAAATTCTCTGAAAAGCCTCGAAAAGCAAAGATCTTTTGTGGTGGGGAAGCTAGAGATATTCCTATCTGTAGGCAGAGAAAATGAAAAGATGCCTCCACCTGGCATTAGTCTCTAATGAAATCTAATTGGGCTGACTCACTGCCTTCACTTTGAAGTTCAAGGCAGATAATTCCAAGGGATCATTCCTCTAACCCTAGCAAATTGAGCTCTAGATAATAGCTACAGAAGCCACAGCTGCTGGTTTTGAAGCAATGACTAATAATCAGACCAACAAATTTATTGGCCTAGTATTTTTGCACTCATTAGGTTTTAACAATACCACAGATAGCCTGTCACTTGCTTTAAAGTGTGTAATTTTCTACAGTTATCATTCTCCAGTGGAAAGAACCAAGAATCCTTGAAGAAATGGCAGACTCTAGGACTGGAGCAGGAAATATACAAGAGAAGCCTGTAGCATCTTACAGCAGCAGAAAGGAAGAGAGCGCTAAAATAAAAAAGAGGGGAGGGGGAGGGGAGTGGGCAAGTCCAAGAGACACGAGAGTCAACCTGAAAGAACTCTCCATGGCCAAAGCTGGAACAATTTCAGCAACAACATAAACAACAGTACTGTAGTGAATTGTACCCAAAGTGTAAAATAAACATACATGAGTCCATAGTAAACGAAAGATCGAAAAGAGAAATAAATAAATGAGTAGAAGAGACAAATCTTAATTACAGAAATTACAGCTTACTCTTCAGATCTCCGACTTCTGAGTATGGACTAGACTTAGTGACTTGCTTTCAAACAAAAAAGCAGGAAAAGGGACAAATAGTAACTTTACGATGAAGAAACCTGGCAGACACTATCTTAATCAAATGACCAAGATTAACATCATCAGTGATAAGTTAGGTAGATATCGTGTACCCCCTGATATGATATGATGAAATGATAACTCCAGTACTGGAATATTCTTGTCAAAAGCCCATAACCCTGAGGCTAATCATGAGTAAACATCCCACACACCCAAGTTGAGGGACATTCTACAAACTGCCTGACCAATATGAAGAGTGAGAAACTGACTTAGAGCCTAGAAGATTAAGGAGGCATGATAATAAAACAAAATGCAATGTCTTGGATTGAATCTTGGAGCAGAAAAGGAGCATCAGTGGGAAGACAGGAGAAAGTGAAACAAAGTCCAGAACTTAGTTAATTGGAATGTTCCAAGGTTGATTTCTTAATTTGGGCCAATATGCCGATGTAATGAGAGACGGCAGCACTAAAGGAAGTGAGAACGGAGTGAGGGCACCTGGGGACTCTTACATAATGAGGATGATGCCTCTGGTAATGACGATGGCGACTGTCTTCCACCTTTGTCTATACTATTCTCTGAGGGCCTAAAAGATACATTTCAACTTAGATGTCACTCCCACTGGGAACCTCCTCCGACTCCTCAGAACAGAGTCAGGTGTCCCTCCTACTGGAGTGTCAGAGCACTTCACTCTATATTTAATTCTCTGTTTACTTTTCTGTCTCCTCAGCTAGAATGAAAGTTTGTTGAATTTTGCTTACCACAAAGTCCCCAGCACCCGGCACCATGCCTCACATGTAATTAAATATCAGCGTACGCTTTTTGAGATGATTTCAGGACATTAAGTAAAAATTTATAATTGGTTCTCCAGAATAGACATGATGGGGCTATAACTGACCACTTAGTTTGCCTCTTACTCAAATCAAAGATTCTGACTTCCCTTAAGACAGATGAGTCAGTATATTTTCATACAGGTCAGAAAACACATGGGTTGCCTTGTGATTGACATACTGCATCAGACAGATCAATGGCTAGCAGGAGGTAGCCTAGCACAGGCCATCAGGGATTCGAGGTGGGTGTTTCTACACTAATTGAGAAGCTCTCCAATTCAGGTTCATCCTTGGATTATATACATCTCAATGGGACTGCAGCCTTGCCTGGTATCTGATATAGACGAGAAGTTGAGGTTTCCTTGTAAGGCAGAAGCTCACGAGTTCTGAAAACAAGCCCGCTAAAGTCTAGAGAAGTCATTCATACCAGGGTGTCAGAGCAGGACTTAAATAATTCTGTTTAGTATTATCTGTCACTGTCTGGATTCTCTCACACCAGGAAGCACAAATTAAGAAAGATTCATCTGATTCTCCATTTCAGTTCTTTAATGCAACCTGCTATACTCAAAGAAGTCCTTTACTGAACTTGCTTCGTGGTGGTGGTGTGGACACAGCCTGCTTTGGATCTGGGGTGGACTGCCTCATCTCCCAGAGGGCTACTGGAGTAGATATCCATGCTGCTGTGGGTGTTCCTGCTGGCGCTTGGTAAGTGAGGAGGGGCTTCTGTTCACTGAGAAACCTGAATATTTTCATGAGCAAAAGACCTCTCTTCTGGGCTGCTGAACATATAGATTTTTACTCCCATCTCAAAACAGCAGAAAATGAACAAAGAGCAAGCGGGATATTGATTTAATGGTATGAAGGGAAAAGAAAAAATGATTTATAAAAGTGTATCCCTCATTCACTTTTGCTTTTAACTGCCTATGGAAAATTCTACCTACCCCAAAAGTAGGTTTTATTTTTTCATGCAAGAAACAACTAAAAAATTAGATTTAGTGACTTCCCTAATCACAGATCATGCAAGACCCAGAATAAAAGACGAACTGTGTCCCTAGTGATAGGATTATGCCCTAATTATGGGCTGAGGTAGAAATGGCCTTCTGCTGAGAATAATTATTTCCTTCTCTATATTCTAAGATCAAATCTTCTCTGATGTCTGGAAAAAGCATGAAAAGAGAAGAAATTAGACAGTTTCCCCTTGATTTTTTTCCCCTGCTTCTGTACTCCTTGTCAATATTTGTCCAAATGAGGCACTGGTTTCCTAGTAGCTCAAGCTATGGAATTAAAGAACAGTTCATATATTTAATATTTGTTAAGCATGTTTGTCTTGTTCCAAGCTGTACCCCTAGATCCTAACACAGGGAAGGGTTATTAGTGTGACTGTCACATCATGGGAACTCAGTAAATAGTGAACGAAGGGATGCAGTCGACACAACACAGTGCTAGACTTCAGAGAGACAGGGGCACAGAGGACCCAGCCGCCACCCTCAGGAACTGACACTGACTAGGAAATCGAAGAAGAAATGCAAAAATACTCATTGCTTGGCAATACAAGAAAAATATTAAGCAATGGGCCACAGGGTAATGTCTGATGACAAAGAATTTTTACTAAGCCTTGGTTATACCCAAGACACCCTTAGAGGAATATTCTATGTATTGACTTATCTGACCCTCCAACAACTAGTGAGTTAGAACCATTAAAATTCACAGTGTACAGATGAGGAAACAAAGACACAGAGACTTCAGTGGCTCACCTAACATTCCTGTAGCTAGTCAACTGGCAGCGTCAGGATTCAAACCAATAATCTGACTTTGGAAGTCATCCCACCCTGTGTGTCAATTAAGAGTTCCAAATAAACAAGAGAAGAATGAAGTCTCTGCACCCCAAAGGCATCTGGAAAGGTTTCACGGAAGAAGTGGAATGCTATCTACAACTTAATGTCTGGGTGTGACTTTACTGGGTACTTAAGGAATAAAAGAATGTTCCAGGCAAAAAGACAGTGAAGCCAGGTTTCAGGGGCAACAACGGTCATACAAACCAGTGACAGGAAAGATCTATCAAAGATTTACTTACTTAACTCGCTGCAACATTGCAGCCTGTGGGGTCATTCTCATGATACCCAGTTTACAGGTAAGAAAACAGAGCCTTGAAGTTTATATAGTTTGCTGAGGGTCACACAGTTAAAATTCAAGCTATTTCTGTCTGAGTCCACAGAAGCAGCTTTTAGCCACTGTGTTACGAAAAAAATAAATAACCAAACCTATTGCCAAATCGAATTGATTCCAACTCATAGTGACCCTGTAGGATAGACTAGAATGACCCCACAATGCTTTCCAGGGTTGCTGAAAAAAAAACCAAGCAAAGCCCATTGCCGTTGAGTCGATTCTGACTCATGGCAACCCTAGGGGACAGAGTGGAACTGCCGCATAGAGTTTCCAAGGAGCACCTAGCAGAGCTGAACTGCCAACCTCCTGATTAACAGCCGTAGCTCTTAACCATTACCCCATAAGAGTTCCTAAGCATGAGTGGAATTCAGTGTATTTCACCTCCTCTTGGTTCGAAGTAGAATATGCGCACACAGGCTGTCAGGGTAAAAGGGCTGAGACTCCTCACCTTGTGCTAACCCTTGCCTCATGACTCTTTTGCAGCTCCAGGCAATGGGAAAATTGGTAAGTCCTCTTTTCTCTTTATGTTTCTAGGTATCCTATTGTTCCCCATGTCCTTTTTCTGAGAGTATGAAAATATCAGTCTGGTGACTCTGTGACCCTAAAGATCAGGGATATTTGGGGGTCCCACTCTCAGACCAAAACTGCCCTTGTGCTGGATGAGTATGGAGAGGCCTGGCATGAGTCCCAGGAGTTCACAGGAGAAAACGATGACACCCAGGTGATGTGGGATTGTAGCTGAATCTGGCAAGATGCATAACATCCCGAGAGGGAACAGATGGACGTGTAAGCCATTACCTCAAAGTAGGAGGCTGGGGCTCAAACAACTTTGCTTATTTTTCTTTATTTCCTAGCTCCTCCCAAACAAAAAGGAGCCCTGGTGCCACAGTGCTTGACACACTTATCTATTAACCAAAAATTTGGCAGTTCCAATCCTCAGCCACTCTGTGTGGGAGTCTGCATCTGTAAAAATTACAACCTTGAAAATCATATTGGGGCAGTTCTACTCTATACTATGGGATGGCTATGAGTTAGAATCAACTAGACAGCAGTGGGTTCGGTTTCAGCTTGGTTCAAACAAAGCACTGCCTCTAACCATATATAACCAATTACCTCAAATATCAGTATTCTATATAGACATTTTTCTGTTAATAGCTCAGACGATGAAGACTTGGAGACCCAAACCCACTGTTCAGCACAAAATTCAGCTTTCTCCTAGGGGTTATCATCCAGAAGTTTGGGGCAAGTCTTGTGGGATTTCCTCAATAAACCCAATAACCCCATCCTGGAAGTTGCTTACTGTCATCTAGCACCAACCAATGGGACCTGAGGTCCCCTTGAATCACACTGTATCCTGCAGTCACTGGGTCAGTGGCTCTCGGTTCTGTGACACAGTTCATTCCCACAATTCCCTGCCTAACGTGGATTAGATTATGAAGTAAGAATTTGATAATGGATCTAAGATAATGAATGTGGAAATAAAATACAGAGACTGATTTACATCAGCTACTAGATGCGGTTAATCTCACAACCTATTGACTCAGTCCCAACCTCCTAAAGGCCCTGATGTGTCTTCTCCTGCCATGGGGCCACCTGCGTGTAACAGGTGCAGCTTACTCCAACCACCAAGGAGTCTGTGTACACCAAAGGGAAGAAGTTCTCCTTTCCCTCCAGTGTCAGACTTTCTGCCCAAGCCCCCATTTCCCTATTCTCAACTGCTCCCCAGGAACAGAGGGAGTGAGGATTTTCATTCTCTTCAGGAAAAACACAACTTCATAGCCACTGAGTACATTGCCTCAACCTTGGCTCCAATGGGCTATCATAGGCTAACATCAACACATTCTGAACACATTCTGAGGGATGTGATCTATCTATAGCAAAACCAAAACCAAACCAAACCCAGTCCTGTCCAGCTGATTCTGAATTGTTTACTCTATAGGACAAAGTAGAACTGCTCTATCGAGTTTCCAAGGAGCGCCTAGTGGATTTGAACTACCAACCTTTTGGTTAGCAGATGTAACACACAATCACTACACCATTAGGGTTTCCTATGATCTATAACCAACGCTTGTGTGATATGTCAGCATCAGTCCATCATGTTCTCACAGTTATCCACTCTGAGTGCAAATGCTCGAGGAAAAATACACATAGCTCAACATATACAAGAAACAGTTCAAACTCAGGCTGTTCTTTCCAACCCTCTAAAGAGGGAAATAGAATAATAGTAATAGGAATTTGTAGAACAAAGAATGAATCAAATATTGATTTTGTCTGTGTATGTCACAGATGCTACAGCTTCAGGCACGGTAACTGTGTTAAAGGCAGGACATGGAGGGGAAGATTAGGGTAGGGAACCAGGACTGTCAAAGAGCTCTTCCAAATTGGCTTCAGTCCTTTTATCAGGAAGGAAAACCCTTTCCCAGAATCCTCTGCCCACCCTCAGCACTATTCTTCTGATACCTCTTTACCCCAAACTGGATCACGCAGCTGGGAAAGCCAGTGCCTCACTTTTTCAAATCTGTTTGTGGATAACAGTCTAAACAGAGGGTATTGGGACTAACTCATGGGGGCCCCAACAAGTGTTTTCTGTATCAGTGATTTTTCCTCTTCAACTGTTAACAGATCTTGTTCTACTACACTTGTCAGTGGCTTTGCAATCCATCAGAGCATTTGTCCCCCAAGACTTGTACCAACTTCATGAATTGTTGCATCTTAGGCAGAATCTGATATATCATTTTGCAATCAACTTTCCTTGTAGACTCTTTGAGTGATGTACCTGATCTTTGACCAGGCAAGATAATAGCATAAGTGGGGAATGGTGGTTAAGTGGATGCTTCCAATAGTGAATAATTTATGTTGTAATTACTTTTGTTATTAATTCTTACAACCTCAGGACTAGAAGACTGAAAAAATGAACACTTGGATAAAATAAAGTTTTTAAAGCCTCAGTAAAAGTTTCCCCAGTATTTAGCCATCAATGCATCATAGATCTTCGGGCCCCTTTTCACACAAGGCACATATTTTATAGTTATGAGAGAGGCTGAGGGTCGGCAAGTTAAGAGCACCTAGCACCCTGCATTCATGCTCTCTGTGGCTATGCAAATACAATTTTCTCTTCAGACAGCAGGCTACTCATCTGTCTCATACAGACTTTCACTTCTTGTTGATAAAAATGTAGCTTGGACTCTTTTCCCAGCATATGTGTCCCCAAAATTCCTACACTCTTTCTTGTCTACAATCACCACCTGCCATATGCCCATTCCCCACCAAGTTTTGTCTTAGAAAGGTATATGTAACATAAGGTGCTTGGGCAGGAGTCTGGGAGGAATGAGATTCCCAACTATCTACCTGAGGACCTGGTCTACTAGAAAAGGTAGGAGGGCCTGTGAGGTTCCTATCATTGCCCTTTGATGGTGAGGAGATCCTGCTGAAAGGCCTATCTGCTCCTGTAGACCACGGGGCAGCAACTGTCCCCTCAGGTGAGGTAAACTCAGCTGGAGGCCCTACAACCTGGAGAAGCACAACCTTCTGAGGGCCCTTATTAGGGCTCCTCCAAACCCAGCTCATCCAGTCCGTCCCACGGGAACCAGCAGACTGGGACTGCAGCACCTTAATCTCATACTCTTCTCTTCTCATTCTCAGAAACTGCACCCAAGCCTTTGATTACCCTCTCTCCTCCATGGACGCCAGTCTTTCAAGGAGACACAGTGCTTCTGACTTGCAGAGGACTTGGCTTCTATGCAGAAGGGAAAACAAAATGGTACAGGTTCCACTGGTATAAACAAGAAACCCAAGGAAACACCCTCACTGTTAGTACTTCTGGAGAGTACACGTGCAAGATCCAGGACTCACCCTTGAGTAGTCCCGTGCGCTTGCACTTTCATTCAGGTAAGAAAGAAGATGACTCAGTTAAAACTTTAGAAATGGTTTTTGGTTCACTTCAGTTCCCCAGAGTTTCGCAGCACTGGGGTCTTTCATACCGGTCTAACACTTAACCTCAGATACTTCCATTTCATATTGTTCCTCGTTGTCTACAAATGTTTTTCAAATTCCTGCTTAAACTTGGGCTTAAACATCTAATATTTATTCAAAAAACACTATTGAATACCTATTCCTACACTCCGCTCATCTATGAGGGACTAAGCTAGTTTTAAGAATACAAAAATGACATTACTTTGGATCCTGTCCTCAAGGACTTCTCAAAGTCAAGCACCCAGCTGCTTACTGCAAGGTTGGTGGTTCAAACCCACCCAGAAACACCATGACAGAAAGATCTAGAGATCAGCTCTTGTAAAGATTAGAGCCAAGAAAACCCTATGGAGCACTTCTACTCTGTCACTTGCTATGAGCTGAAAATTGTTGCTGCTATGAGTTGAAAATCAACTCAGTAGCACGTAGCCACAACAAGGCAGAAATTAAAAAAAAAAAAATTCATTGCCATTGAGTCAATTCTGACTCACAGTGACCCTGTGTGTTACAGCCTAGGATTGAGCTGGATAGGATTTTCTTGGCTATAATCTTCATAGAGGCAGGTTGCTAGGCCTTTGTTTCCACAGCACTGCTGAGTGGATTCAAACCACCAACTTCGCATTAGCAGTTGAGTACAAACCATTTGCATCAACCAGGGACCTATAGAAAAAATTCTGAAACCAAAAAAACCAAACTCATTGTTGTTTTTGAGATGATTCTGACTCATAGCAACCCTAAAGGACAAAGTAGCACTACCCAACAGGATTTCCAAGAAATGGCTGGTGAATCTGGTTAGCAACTGAGTTCTCAGCCACTGTGCCACCACAGCTCCAAGGGAGAAATTATACACCTACAAATGTACTGAGTATAAGAAAGAAGTGCCATAAAAGAAGAGTTAAGAGGTGGGAAATCTCACTGTTAAGTCTATCATCCCCACGTCCCTGATACTTGTCTCTTCTCTATTCTTTTTTGTCTCTTCCTGCCAACTTTTGGCTGGTTTAGATAACCATCTGGCTCACATTCACCAGCATTGCTGTATAGGATTAAACAGTCTAGGAAACCGTGGTTGTGTAATGGTTAAGTGCTATGGCTGCTAACCAAAAGGTTGGTGGTTCAGATCTACCAGGTGCTCCTTGGAAAACACATGGGACAGTTTTACTCTGTCCTGTAGGGTTTCTATGAGACGCAGCAGGTTTGCGTTTGTTTGCCCAGTTTTTGTTTCTTCAGTGGTCATCCAAGTGAAAATGGACAGAGCTAACCTCTAATTAGAAGTCCTTGGGTGGTTGTGCTAACAGGTTTGAATCCACTTAGCAATGCCTCAGAAGCAAGGTCTGGAGATCTATTTCCTATAAATCAGCCATTGAAAACTCTATGGAGGACAGTTCTACTCTGACACACTTGGAGCTGTCATTAGTCAGGACTGACTCAACAGCAAGTGGTTTTCACGTTCTAATTAGGAAACAAAGATCATGAGAATTTCCATACCGGACCACATTCACTATCCCTGGAATCCCAACCTGTGTCTTTGACAAGAAGCCTGCCCAGCTGCGCAGCATATTTGAAAGCACTGCAATATTTCCACGTAGACTTCTTTGAAAAATTTTTTCTTTGATAGCTCCCGCTCTGAGATTTGGGAAGTAGGTTGGTGTTCATCTTTGACATGCCCTGTGACGTCAGGAATTTTGATCACATCTTTCTCTCTTGGCCTCTTCTTTCCACATTAGAATCTTCATATTTTGATTCTGTCTTTAAATGACTGAATAGATACACTTATTAGTTCAAGTGACAAAGAGGTAAGAGGTAGCAGGAACAATGATATCTTGTCTCTGTGTTGTTCACAGGACCCCTCATCCTACAGGCCCCACATTCTGTGTTTGAGGGTGACCCGCTGGTGGTGAGATGCCAGACGAGAGGGAAAAAGAAACTGAAGGCTGCGAAATACTACCAGAATGGAAAACTTCTTTCTGATTCTAATGAGACCTTGCAGTGTTTAATCCCACAAGCAAGTTCAAGTAATAGTGGCTCTTACCACTGCATTGGCTATGAGGAGAAAAATTATCTGTTTAAGTCAACTTGCAAAATTATCAAAATTCAAGGTAAATCCTTAATGTCACATAGATTTTCTTAGTAGAGATAGGAAAATGGGTTGTGTCAGGATGTAATCTGTACATCTGTATGAAACTGGATAGATGAGAGGCCTAAGTCCTTTAAGAGACAGAAAAAGTGAAGCGATTGGACCAAAATAAACCTGTGAAAGGAAAATATGATGGAAAAGTCTAGCAGGGAGGGTGTCTGAAGTTTGTTGGGCTCTGTCAGAGTTCTAAATTCCTTCACCCTGAGTGCTTGATTCACCTTTTCTCTCCAGAGCTCTTTACACTTCCGGATCTGAAAGCCACCACCTCCCACCCAACCGAGGGGAATTCTGTCAACCTGAGCTGTCAAACCCAGCTTCATCCACAGCGGTTGGATACACCGCTTCACTTCAGCTTTTTCAGAGACAACAGAGTCATCTTATCAGACTGGAGCAGGTCCCCGGAATTTCAGATGCCAAGGGTCTCGAGCGAGGACTCAGGCTGGTACTGGTGTGAGGCCAGAGCAGCGACTCTCAATGTGAGCAAACGCAGCAGCCCCCTGCAGATCCGCGCGCAGAGTGAGTGCTGGAGGGGACTGGAGTCAGGGGCGTGGGGGCCTCTGTCTGCTCCTTCCTGCCTGCGGGAGTGGGGCCAAAGACAGAGATAGGGTCTCCTCCACAGAAGGGTGCCGCTCTTAGGCTGAGAAGTGAAGGGCAGGGAGAAAAAGAGAAATTCAGGATTTCGTTTTCAGCTTAGTTTCCCTAACAACTCAGTTTACTTTTGAAACTGTATCATCTCTGCAGATTCATGAAGCTAAGAACCAGAACTGGGAAAACAAACAAACAAAAAAAAAGCAAGGTGCCCTGTTACTAAGCTGCAGATTCTAGAATGCCATATCCCAGGGATGACCTATGTAGAATTCAAACATCTACCTCTTCATTATCAGCAGCAAACAACATACGTGCTGCATGATGTGCAAAGCAAGAGAGCAGGACAGGCACGCACAGAGGCAAATACAGTAAATACCAGCTTGTCTCAGGGACCAAAGCAGGACTCCTGAAAATGAGTTTGGTCCGGTGCCACGATGGGGTCTGTCCCTAGAAATACATCAGACCACTAGCTGCTTTGGTAGTTGCTGCTGAGTCATGAAACCTGAAGAACAACAGAAGGAAACATTGCTTGCTCCTGCCCTCATCCCCCATCTTCTCGTCTTGCAGACAGGGCTCCGTTGTGATCCACGAAGTTTTCATTGACTAATTTTTGGAATTAGATAGCCAGGCCTTTCTTCCTACTCATCCAAGTCTGAAAATTCCACTAAAACCTGTCTATCATGGGTGACCCTGCTGATGTTTAAAATACAGCTTGCAGGATCACAGCGGCATGCAAGGCACCAACAATATGAGAAACAGTCACACAGTTGGTGGGACCACTAGCTAGGATATCAGAAAAAAATACAAATCCCTCTCCAGAAGACAGCCAATTTTTCCCTCTTGGGATCTTGTGTATCAGGATAGAAAAGTTATTACGTTTAGTAATGTTCTAGGTCCAAAATCTACCATCTTCTGGGCCATATTGCTAGCACCTGCTGAAGAGAATATAGGAAAGTCACACAAAAAATGACAGTGTCCAACACCCAAGCCCTTACCTCTTATTGATGCAGCAAGGATTTTCTTGTAACTCTTTTTAATTTATGGGCTTTACCTTATGTAAGATCACTATACTTAGAAAATGGGAGAATTTATAGTGGGAGATAAACAGCCAACCTTTTGGTTAGCAGCCAAGCAATTTAATCATTGTACCACCGCAGGACTCCAAATAGCGAACTTTATCCCCACCTGTCGTCTTCTATTCACACAGGAGTCCCTGTGTCTGGAGTCCTCATGACGACCTGGCCCCCAGGAGAGCAGGTGGTCGAAGGGGAGAGACTGGTCCTCGTCTGCTCTGTGGCTGAGGGCACAGGAAACACCACCTTCTCCTGGCACAGGGAGAACATGACAGAGAGAGTAGGGAGGACGTCTCAGCATTCTCAGACAGCAGAGATGCAGATCCCTGTTTTCAGGGAGAGCGATGCCGGGATATATTATTGCACAGCTGATAACGGCTTCGGCTCCATCCAGAGCGAGGCTGTGCACGTCACCGTGAGAAGTAAGTTTTAATCTCCGTTGACTTTATTTATTCTCAGTGAACTCTCTTACATTAAAGGTGGGCATAGCCAGTATTATCTTTGTGACTTGTCCCTTTTCTGTTCCCATTTTTGCTGCCCTCGGTGGCAATAGACACTTTCTGCCCTTACATTTATGAATAACTTCAGTCTGGTCACAGGAAGGTATTACCGTGGGTCATGCAAACCTGAGTCCACTTCACCTCTCAGAGATGATTTTTGTATGTCTGTGCTGTGATCCATTGTGTGTTGATTTCAAAGAGCAGCCGTATCTCATCAGCATCATTTTAAGTTGGAGCCCGGCTCTGGCATTCTAGCTATCAACTATATCTCTCAGTAAAAAACAGCATTTATCAGGTCAGTCAAGTACAACTAAATCAAAAGCATAAGGCATTCCTTTTCTTCTTTACTGTAGGCCCCGAATGCAAATTGTATGCAGATCAGAAAACAGACAAGTACAGACTGCAAGTACAGGGCCCAGTTTTGTCCCTTTTTGCCTTACTTTGAGATCCTCCTGTTCTTCTCCTCCGGTTCTTCTCCTCCGGTTCTTCTCCTCCGGTTCTTCTCCTCTGGTTCTTCTCCTCCGGTTCTTCTCCTCCTCTGTCACTAGGAAGCTATGCTGGGTCAACCATTCCCACTCAGATCTCCTTTCATTAAAGGAGTGATTTGCATTAGGTTTCAACACTTCTCTCTCAGGTTCATTGGCACCCCTGACTACCTGATAAATTTAGCTTTTCTTAAGGAGCGGCTAGGAGGCTAGGCTTCCCTGGTTTCATTAGATGATAACTCTTGAAAAGAGTTATTCCTGCTTGTTCTCTTCATCTCTCCTAATTTTCCACCAAATTCAGTGCCACCGAGCTTGCAGAACTTCACCGTAATGACTTTTGTCAAGTTCATCAATGACTTCGATGTTGCCAAGTCCAGTGGACAATTCTCAGTTTTCGTTTTATGACGTACCAGCCCCTTTTGACACGGGTGATCTCTCCTTCTCTCTTAAAATACTTCATTTGACTTCCAGGACCTAGTTTTCTCTTGGTTCTCTACTTATTCTTTGAATATTCCTTTCACGTTTCTTCGGCTAGCTCCACACCACGTTTCTAACCTCTAAATTCAGGGTATCCCAGGACTCTGTGCTCAGACTGCTGTCTCTCTGCGCCCAGTCTCTAGATCATCTCATTCAGTCCCATAACTTTAAACATGCTATGACTTCTATATATGTACTCATGATTCCCAAGCTCAACCTACATCTCACATTTCTTGCCTGAACTCAGCTTGCATATGCAAGTACTCAATCTCCCCACAGAAATGCCTGACACCTTGAATTTACACATACAATAGATTTTCACCCAAAATCTATACCTGCGGAGACTCTCTCCTCCATTCTACCAGCTGCTCGGGCCAAACCTCTGGCCGTTACCTCTTTGCTCCTCTTTTAATTTTAATGTCCATGTCTAATCCACCTGCAAATCTCGATGCGCTTACCTTTCAAAAACCAAAACCCGTGGCCATCAGCCAATTCTGACTCATAGAGACTGTACAGGACAGAGTATACCTTCCTCATAGAGTTTCCGAGAAAGGCCTACTTGATTTGAACCGCTGACCTTTTCGGTTAGCAGTCATAACTCTAAACCACTACGCCACCAAGGTTTCTGAAGCACATCCAGAATTTAACTGTTTCCTCCCACCTCCACTGCCATCACCTGGTGAAAGCCACTGACATTCCCGCCTAGATTATTGCAGTTACGCCCTAACTGGTCCTCTGCTCCAACTCTTGCTCTCCACAGTCTATTCTGAACAGGGCGTGTATAAGTCAGATCATGTTACTATTCTCCTCAAAATCTTTTCAATGTCTTCTGAGTGAAAGCCAACATCCCTTCCATGACCTTCCAGGCCCTATTGATCTGGACTACCTGTTACTCTGACCTCATCTCCCATCCTTCTGTCTTCATCCTCTGTACTCCAGTCACACTGGTGCCCTGGCTATTCCAGAAGCCTTCTAGGTGCAGTCTCATACCAGTCCTTTGCACTGCTCTTCTCTGAGAACCTTCTGTTTCACCCCTTCACTTCCTGCATTTCAGTGTAGCCTCCTCCCAGTCACCTGACGTAAGATACCTCCCTTCCCCCAGCATTCCTCCTTTGTACCCTGCTTGATTTTCCCTCCACAGTGCTGAGCATAACTGACATGCCATGTGTTTCTTGTTTGCTTGCTGATTTCTCCCAATATTGGCTTTATGAGGATGGCTCTTACTTTTGACCAGTGTTGTATCCCACGTGCCTGGAACATTGCTTGCCTCATGTGGTTGTTGTTACTTGCCGATGAGTCAATTCTGACTCACGGCGACACCATGCGTTACAGAGCAGAAAGGCTCTGCAGAGTTTCCTTGGCTGAAATCTTAACAGAAGCAGATCACCAGTCTTTCCATCCGTGTAACTTCAAACCTTTAGGTCAGCAGTCAAGTACAACCATTTGCAGCACTTAGAGACCTTCACTTCGTGTTAGGTACTCAGTATTTGTTGAATAACTGTATTTTACATGCATCATTTTCATTTATTCTAGTGACAATCTGGGAAGATAAAGATACTATTATCTCCATTTTACAGAAAGGGAAGTGAGGCTCAGAGAGGCTTGGCGATTTATGTAAGATCACAGAGGTTATATACCACAGAGCCTTGGTGCAATGACTTAGCTCAGAGACAGAAAGAAGCATCAAAGCTCTCCAAAGAAATACTACACAGTCAAGTACCTAGCATCAACCACAGTAACGGAGCAGGTGCTGTGCTGTTTATAGGAACAGTCAGCCCTGACAGCTGAGAGCCCTGAACCTGAACAGCTTATTTGGCCTGGGTCTCAGGGGCTGTGCTTTGCTTTCAGTTCAGCTGTGCAGTTCTCCCATCAACTCCCCTGAGGCAAGTCTTGTGACCAAGTGGGGCACTCCCAGGCCATAGGACATAGATGTTAGCTGTTAGCATTGCTATAATCTAAGAACTATTACACTTAAGCAATTTACAGCTATATTACATATTTATTATATGATTAAAACTGACAATAAATGTTACTAAGGTTTCTTCTGTATGGTCTGGTATGGGAAGAGGTCAGAGGAGAAGGTTCACAGTGTGGTGGGGGGAGGTGACACCATGAGTTACTGCACTGGGTAACACCAACCATAGTAATGCCACTACCAAGAGGCACCTTTGGAGACTCTTGAATGTCCTAAAAGGAACAGTCTAGTGGGACACTGAAGGCAAAGAGTCTCACCTCTCCTGAGAAGGCTCTTACGCTATAAAGGTTACCTACCTGGAGCAGGGAATTGGTTAATAGTTCACACAGGCCTGGGAACAAGGCTCCAATTCACACAAATGTCCTTAATTCACATATACATGTTACTTATTGTCCTTTTGTGGGGTTAAGGTAATTAAAAAAAAAATCGGCCTTCTCTGAAACAGGCGGTAAACTGATCACTATACACACATAATTTCATTTTATGCCCAGAACAACCCAGCAAGGTGGGTATTAATCTAGGATGATCCCTAAATTAAGGAAGCTGATGACCTCAGAGATTAAGCAGCATGTCATGGACTCAGTTGATAGTTAATAGAGCAAAGATTTCCTTCTAACTCTGTTATTCATGAACTTTTTGCAGGATCCCTGTGGGTGCAGTGGTTAAAGCACTCAGCTGCAAACCAGTGTTTGAACCCACCGGTCAGTCTGCAGAAGATAGATGCGATAGTCTGCTTCCGTGAAGATGTACAGCCTTTGAAACCCTATGAAGCAGTTCTAATGTGTCCTATAAGGTTGCTATGTGTCAGAATTGTCTGGAAGGCAATGAGTTGGGGTCTAGGTTTTTTGCTCTTTGCAAGATCTCTGTGCTTAGAAAAGGGGGAACTTACAGCAGGAGATACACTCAGACTGCCACCCTTGTGTCTAGCAGCTGAACAAGTTAATCATTGCACTACCCAGGGACTCCAAAGAGCTAATATCATCCCCAATATCAAATGAGAAAACTGAGGCACGGGGAGATAGGTGATTTCCTTGGACAGACAGCTAGCATGTGTAGGAGCTGGGACTGCAATCCAGCAACCTGGGATTCGAGTAGTAAGGTACATTTCCTCTCTAAATATACCTCTCTTAGTAAGGTAAATTTCCATTACTGTCCCAACAACAACAAATTGATTCCCCATTACTGTGGAGTCAATTCCAACTCATAGCAACCCTATGGGATAGAGTAGAACTGCTTCTTTAGAAAAGAGCCTCTGGTGGATTCAGACTGCCAGCCTTTTGCCTAAGAGCTGGGCTCTTCACCATGACACAACCCAGGCTCCATCACTGTCCCAGATGGTACGAATTTGTAGTACCGCTCTTTTCAGACCCCAAATTAGGAAACGCAGCCTTCCCCTCGAGGAGACAGGGTTACCAGGAAACAGGAGTAATTTATTTCCTGCCCAGTGAAGCTGAATTCCCAGGACCAGGTCTAGGTATGGTTGATTGTAATCCTGCACAAGCAGATGCCCAGGCAGACAGTGAGGAATGAGTCCTTCTAAGTCTGGAAGCCAAGTTGTTGTGTCCTCTTGTGTCCCGTGCTACCATCCCTCTAGTTCAGGTGCAAACCTGTTTAGCATCAGCTGTCCTGGCAGAGAGGAAGGGCTAACTGCCCTCTGCACCTAATTACCACTCACAGGCCAAATACGTGTTTGCTAGTTCTGTCAGGAAAGAGAGGTATAGGTGTAGAGAAAGAGAGAGAGAGAGAGATTCCCCCCTCCCCAAATTGCTTGTTTCTGAAATGACATCACTAAAGGTAGAGGAAGCAGACTGCCTTTTCTTTCCCTGGCTCTCACCCTGGCCACAGTCCACCTGACCCTTGCCTCAGGTCACTTCACCAGGCACTGGTCTAGGCCAGTGGCCACACTGCACCAGAAATCTTAGATGTGACACACTACGCAAAGGAAGGGAAATGTTCCTGGTGGTCTTGTTCTACCATCTGGGTGTTCTCCCTCTGATTCTGTGGTACTTGTATCTGAAGTCTGAGCTGTTTCATCTGAGGATCGAGAAGCTATAAGAAGAGCACCACCACCACCCCACTATCCTGCTTTGGGTTTTCAGCCCTTATCACCACCGGACAGGCTATGAATTTATTTGTTTATTGTCTCTCTCCCCTCTCACACTACAAAATCCATGAGGGCAGGGACTTGGCTCGCTTGTTCACTGCCACACATCCTCAAGGCCTGCATCAGTGTGTGAAACGTGATAGGCCTCAGGAGACGTGGAATGAAAGAATGAGTTGAAGAAAATAACTTGCATGAGAGGACAGGAAAAAGGATTCAATAGACAAATGCAAAACCCTAACAATTTATTTTGTTGCCTCTCTTTCCTTTCCCTCCAAGCACAGAAGGCTTGGCTTTTATGAGAGAGGGACTGGTACCATTTCACTATGGAGTCCCGATGTAATTTTTAAGTGGCAGAGCAATCTCAAAGTCACTCCTGGTTCCCTGGTGCCACAGTCAGTTGTGATGGCTACTTTTTCTTCTTAGATTGCTGTTTTTAAATTAAAACCCATTGCCATTGAGTCCGTTCTGACACAAAGTGACCCTATAGGACAGAGTAGAACTGCCCCCACAGAGTTTCCAAGGAGCACCTGGTAGATTCAAACTGCCAGCCCTTTTGTTAGCAGCTGTAGCTCTTAGGCACTCCCCCACCAGGGTTTCCATATTCCTAAGTTAGATGCTGCCAAACCACCGCAATAGAACTACATTCCAGGTGTCAGAGAAATGCCCAGAATGCTAGATATAAAAGTATAGGAGAGTACTGTATCTGTATCTTTACATATTTTGTGTGCAGGTGCGTGTGTGTATATGTTTATGTATATACACACATTCTATATACTACTCATTGTGACCTTATAGACAGAATAGAGCTGCCCCCATAGGGTTTCTGATGGATTTGAACTGCTGATCTTTTGGTTAACTAACAGCTGTAGCATTTAACCACTATGCAACCAGGGTTTCTGTGTATATACATATACTATATATATATGCATGCTATATATATAGCATATATATACACAAATGCTATAAATATATAGTATATATAGCTCCATATAGATATATATAACCAAAACCAAATCCACTGCCATCCAGTTGATTCCAACTCATAAAAAGCCAAAAGCCAAGTTCCTTCGAGTCGGATCCAACTCATGGCAACTCATAGTAATCTTATATATAGTCCTAGGAGGCACAAATTGCCTAAAATTTGGCAGTTCAAACTCACCCAGCATTACTATGGGGAAAAAAAAGGCCTGGCAATCTGCTTCTGTTAAGGTTTTAGCCAAGAAAATCTTATGGAACACTTCTACCCTGTAACAGATGGCTCACAGTGACTGAGAATGGAAACCAAAAATAACTGTCTCGTCTCTCCCTGTAGAGAGATGGATATTGAAAGTCCCTCGGTGGTGCAAATGGTTACTGTACTCAGCTGCTCGCTAAAAAGTTTGAGTCCACCCAGAGGAGCCTCAAAAGAAAGGCCTGGCAATCTACTTTCAGAAACCAAATCAGCCATTGGAAACCCTGTGGGACACCATTTTATTCTGACATACGTGCGGTCGCCATGAGTTGGAATCAATGCAACGACAACTGATTTTTATTTTTATTTTCTGTTTAAGATAAATTGTTAGTGTCTGAAAATACATCACTGAAGGTAAAGGAGAAGGCTGTTTGATTTATCCCCTGGCTACAGTCCTCCCTGATGCTTACTGTTGCCTGCTACCACTTCATAGTCGATCGCTTGCTTTCACACACAGGTCAGGGCCTGACCTGCCCACGGTCGGGACTGCTTCCTGTGCCTCACCAGCCCCTGCCCAGCCAGGATAAGCCTTCCTGGCCTGTAACCTGGCCCAAGGAGTCCTCATGAATTTGTTATTGCAAAACAAAGAGGAGTTCGTGCCACCTGCTGCAGACAGCCAATATTTGAGACAGGGGTGAGACGAGAAGCAAGAGGTTTATCATATATTGACTGGTACATGAGGAGACAGAGGGAACAGAGTCCTCTAAAGTCTGCCTCCCACAAATGAAGACTAGCTGGAGGTTTTATAAGAAAATAGGGCAAGGTTTTATGAGTCCTAGTTAATTTGTAGGATGTTAGCTCACCCTTAGGTGAACTAAGGGACTCAGGTGGTCACGGCAGTCATGTCTCAGACGTGTTGACTTCTTACTCGGTATTCTGGGCCTGGAGGTGGTCTGGCCATCATATACGTTCCCAAGGCAAATTTTTTTCTTTCTCTTTTATAGTTTTTAGATTATTATCACTTGTTTTCCCACAGTCCTAAGAGAAGCACATATTAATTCCTAACTTGAGGGAAACAACGGCCTCATACTTGGGAACCTGTGCTTAGAGATAGAATAAAGAAACAAAATGATACAGGTTGTGCTTAAGATTCGTCCATATATCTTACTCTGCCTGTTTCAAGGTGAGTCCTAGTCCCTTAGATTCTTCGTTCGCCCAGGGCTCAGGAACACTCACCCAAGCCAAAGGAAAAATTCCAGGGTTTCAAGGATATTTTAGGTCCTAAACCCCTACCTGCAGGCTCATGCACGATTTCTCCCCTCAGAGAGTCTGAGGTACAAAAGTGACCTCGTTGCTGGAGGGGTCTCTGGGGGGCTGCTCATCACCCTTCTCCTGCCCGCGGCTCTGCTGTTGTACATCTGGCGTCGGAGGAAATCAGGTTTGTGTTCTTTTACTTTTGTTGCAGTCCCTGCCCTGTCCTTGACTCAGACACCTCAATTTATTGCCAACCTCAGGAAATACCAGGCCACCATTCTCCATCTCCCTACCTCCACCACTTGTACCCTTTTCTTGAAGGGTGGCTTCCTTATAGAGGCAGTGGGTGACGGCTGCTTCTTCTGAGTCAGGTTTACTAAGCCTCAACTTGAAGTTAGAGAAAGAGGGAAACTTTTAATGTAAAAGTTGAAGCCAAGCCAAGTACCAACGAGTCGGATCTGACTCTAAATAATTTACTTGGGCAATTTCTTTGGCTCATATAGATTGGCAAACTAATTTACCACAATTGTATAACCAAAAGAAACTAAAGAACTAGGTGAAGAATTAACTGAGAATGGTAGCTGCCTAATTTCTGTTCTTTTACTTCCTCAGGCCCTTCCACGAGTCAAAGCCTGAATCCAAGACGTTGCACCCGGCCTGCTCCTCTCTCTGCAGGTCGGCACGCTCTCTTGTTCCCTACCTAGAAGATCTCTCCAAAGCACTGACCGAGCATATACGATAGGCACACACCTTTTTTTCATGACTAGAACAATTACCTGCATCAATCTACTCTTTCTTATTCAGTTCAACTCACTAGATTCTCATGATGCTCCTTCTGGATGCTCTGCTGGTCTGGATGGAGGAATTGGGGACTTTTCAACATGCGTCTCTCTAGTAAGCCTGAGCAGGGAGCCTGAGGTTCCATTAGGCATGACCGGCAAATGCTACTCAAATTTCCCTCACAGCTCAGTGAAACAACCTCTCCCTACTCTCTAAAGAGAGGCAGTTTGCTTTTACGTAACATTTCTGAGCTATATCAAGATACTCTTGAGACTCAATCAAGTCTCAAACAATTGCAGATTAATCCCAGAATTCTTAGTCCTACCACATATTTTACACCTTGTTTAATCATTTTTCATGTCATGTTCATGAGAATTCAGGACTGGGTTTATATTTAAAATTGACTTTATTGATGACTTCTCTTTAAAAAAACAAAACAAAACAAAACAAAACACAAGAACCCAGTGCCGCCAAGTCGATTCCAACTCATAGCAACCGTATGGGACACAGTAAAACTGCTTCACTGAGTTTCCAAGGAGCTCCTGGCAGATTCAAACTGCTGACCTTTTGCTTAGCGGACACAGCACTTCCGAGCCACACCAGGGTGTTCCCGCTGCTTTCTCTGAAGAAACCTATTTGTGTGAAATTATTGAGAAACAGCTCCCTCTGCTGACACGAATGTGCCATGCTTTATATTTTTGCAGGAGATGTTTCTGGAGGAGACACAACCAGGTGAGGCTTCAGCTTCTGCATACAACTGCTGCGCTTATTTGCCAAAGACTCAATATGCAAAACTGTGGGGTTGCAAAATTAGGTCAAGTTATATCTTTAGGTCTCTGTGGCCAAACAAAGCTTTTTTTCAGATTCCTTGAAATGAGCAAAAATGTAGTTTTCTCAAGCACTTGTGGTCAGCTAGTAACACACTTTGTGCTTTCGTAACAAAATTTGTACTTTAAATCAGTTTCTTATTTGAAAGGTATTCATTTGTTAAATAGATGATACCAAAGACTATCGATTTTCTGAGTTGTCACAGAATATTTCTGTTACACAGAGCTCCATAGTCAGACCAATAACATTGCTACAACTATGTGTACAATATCTATACAGTCTAGATTTTTCCAGAGGAATCGAAGTGTCCTATGCACTTTTTAAAAAACAAATTTTCACAGAAACTGTCCATTGATAATAGTGATTTTTATTACAATTTGTCGGAATTCTCTTTAATTGCATCTGCACCATTCTATTTGTGCTTAAACCCGTCTCTTTACTATGGTTGTGCTGTACTCACTAATTTCCACACTTAGAGCCACATGTCCTGTCACCAACAATGTCGTGTCTCTCAGTTCTAAAGTGTATTTACCGCTTGCTCCTCCTCTTCCTTGTAGCCACCAATGAATATTGGTCTTTCTATATTTATCTGTTCTTACTTTTTATAAAAAAGGCATCTTGCCACACAGTAAGTTCACAGAATATAACATAGTTGAGCCCGGAGAGCATAATGCTAAGTCAAGTAAGTCAAACGTTTAAAGACAATAAAGTATGATCCCTCTTTTACAAAAAAAGATAGGAACTGATAGTGTATGGACCACAATGTGCTTACCCATTCCTCTCTTGACAGTTACTCTGGTTGTTTCCACCCTTTTGCTGTCGTGAACAAGGCTGCGGTAAACACAGGAGTACATGTGTGTATCCATCCGGTCATGTCAGTAGTTTAGGTTCCTAGGGCATATTCCTAGGATTGCTGGATCATAACGTAGCTCTATTTCTAGTTTGTTGGTTGGTTGGTTTTGAGTAAGTGTCAAACCATTTTCTAAAGAGGTTGTACCACTTTATAGTCCTCTAAGGGTTGCTGTGAGTTGGAATCAACTGGACAATGGGTTTGGTGTTTTTTGGCTAAGCAATGAATAAGGGTTCCAATCTCCTCACCAACATTTGTTGTTTTCTGGTTTTTTTTTAATCAGTGCCATTTAAGAGTAGTATCTTGCTATAGTTTTGATTGCATCTCTTTAATGGCCAATGATTGCGAGTGTCTTTTCATGTCTTCTCTTTGATGAAAGTTCTGTTCATGTCCATTGTCCATTTTATAATCGCATTGTTTGTCTTTTTGTTGTTGAAGTTTTCTATACATTTTGTAGATTAGATTCTCATATGTTTTTTCCAAAAAAAAAAAAAATTCCCCAGTTTGTAGATTCTCCTTTTACTCTTTTGATAATGGTTTTTGATGAGTAGAAGTTTATGATTTCTGTGATCCCATTTATCTGTGTTTTGTCTTCTGTTTGTCCATTTGTTGTAGTGTTTGTTATCCTATTTTTACAAAAGATTAGGTCCTACAGTTTCCTCCCTATATTTTCTTTCAGGACTTTAATGGTTTTAGGTTTGACTTTAGGTCTTTGAACAATTTTGAATTAGGTTTTGTGTTTGGTGTGAGGTATGAGTCCTGTTTTAATTTTCTGCAGGTGGACATACAGTTTTACCAGCACTGTTTGTTAGAGAATGTCTCTGCCCTACTGCATGGATTTTGACCCATTGTTGAAAACCAGTTGTCCATAAATGTTTGGGTTTAGTTTTGAGTTATCAATTCTATCCCACTGGTCTATTTGTCTATCATTGAACCAGTACCATGCTGTTTTGATTACAGTGGCTGTACAGAATGTTTTAGTATCAGGGAGTAAATGGCCTCCTCCTATACTGTTTTTCCTCAGGATTGTTTTGGCTGTTAAGGGTTTCTTTACTTTCCACGTGATATTGGTTATTAGTTTTTTTAATTTCAGTAAGAATTGTCTTAGCTAGTACTGCTTTAACAGAAATACCACAAGTGGGTAGTTTTAAAAAGAGAATGTTTATTTGTCACAGTCTAGAAAGGTAAAAGTCCAAATCCAAGGTGTCAATTCCAGGAGAAGTCTTTCTCTGCTGGCTCTGGAGGAAGGTCCTTGTCATCACTCTTACCTTGGACTAGCAGCTTCTGAGGTGCAGGGCCCCCATTCCTTCCCAAAGGACACACAATTCCCAGCATTGCTTTCTTTCTTAATGGTATGACATCCCCAGATTGCTATGCTGTCTTCTGTCCTTTATATCTCAAGAGACTGCCTCAAGGCACAGTGCTTTAAAGAGATGCTTTGCAGCAGATTTGCCTGATGCAATATCTCTGTTGATTTCTTGACTGCTGCTTCCATCCATGTTGATTGTGGTTACAAGTAAAATGAAATCCTTAACAACTTCAATATTTTGTCCATTTATCTTGATGTTGCCTGTTGGTCCAGTTATTTGGACTTTTGTTTTCTTTATATTGAGGTATAATCCATACTGAAGACTGTGGTTTTGATCTTCATCAGTGTTTCAAGTCTTCTTCGCTTTCAGGAGGCAAAGATGTGTTATCAGTCTCTCTCCAATCCTAATGTCACACTCTTCTCCATACCGTACAGCTTCCCAAATTATTTTCTCAGCATAAAGATTACATAAGGAGGGTGAAAGGTTACAACCTTCACACACACTCTTCTAGACTTTAAACCATGCGGCATGCCCTTGTTCTGTTCAAATGCCTCCCTCGTGGTCTATATACAGTTTCCTCAAGAGCACAATTAAGTATTCTGGAATTTCGGTTTTTCACAAGGTTTTCCGTAATTTGTTACAATCCACACAGTCAAATGCCTTAACGTAGTTAGTATAACACAGCTAAACATCTTTCTGGTATTCTCTGCTTTCACCTAAGAACCATCTGGTGTCAACAATGATATCCCTCATTCCATGCACATCCTTTGAAAATTGAGCCTGTATCATTGGCAATTTCCTTTGGAATTATCATCAGCAAGATTTTGCTTGTGTGTGACATTAATGATGTTGTTCAATAATTTCCACTTTCTATTGGATCACCTTTCTTTGGAACGGGCACAAACATGATGTCTTCCAGCCAGTTGACAAGGAAGCTGTCTTCCAAATTTCTTCACATAGATGAGTGAACATTTGCAGCACTTCATTCATTTGATGAAACATCTCAACTGGTATTTCATCAATTTCTGGAGCCTTGTTTGTCACCATTCCATTTAGTGCTGCTTGGACTTCTTCCTTCAGTACCATCAGTTGTTGGTAATATACTATCTCCTGAAATAACAGAACACCAATCAATTGGTCTTGATACAGTAGCTCCACATTCTTTCCATCTTCTCTTTTTTAATCTTAAAAAATATTTTATTGTACTTCAAGTGAAAGTTTTTAATCCAAGTTTTCCATCATATAAAAACAAATACACATTGTTATTTAACTCTAGCTGCTCTCCCCACACTGTGACAGTGCACTCCTCCTTTCCATTCTGCGTTTCTTGTGTTCCTCGTGCACTCTGATCTACCCAGTTAGGCTCATGTATCTACTTAAGCCAAGAAGCACACTCTTCATTAGTATCATTTTATGTCTTGTAATCCAATCCAGCCTTTGTCTGAAGACTTGGTTTTAAGAATGGTTTCCACTCTAGGCTAACAGCGTGTCAGGGGGCCATGTGTCTTCCAGGTACCCTGCCCCCTTGTCTCTTGGATCATTAAGTCTGGTCTTTTTAATAGGGTTTGAGTTCTGCACCCCATTGTCTCCTGCTTCATCAGGGACTCTTTTGTGTTCCCTCAGAGCAGTCATTGTCGGTGGCCAGTCCTTCCATCTTCTTTTGATGCTTTCTGCGTCACTCGGTGTTTTACGCATATAATCCTTCAGCATGGCAACACAAGGCTTGAACAACTCTTTCACCTTCAGAAATGCCATACATGTTCTTCCTCTTTGGCTTTCTAACTCCAGGTCTTCGCACGTGTCATTCTAATACTTCACTTTGTCTTCTCAAGCCATCCTTTTAAATCAGTGCAACTCTTTTACTTTAATCATTTCTTCGTTTAGCTTTGCCTACTCTACATTCAAGAGCAAGTTTTAAAACCACTTCTGACATCTATTTTGGTCTTTTCTTTCTTTGTCGTTTTTTGGTCTCTTGTTCTCTTCTTATATCGTGTCCTTGGTATCATTAAACAACTGGTCTAGTCTACGGTCATTAGTGTTTAGTACATCAAATCTGTTCTTGAGATGGTCTCCAAATTCAGGTGGGATATACTCAAAGACAGATTTTGGTTCTTGTGGACTAGTTGTAATTTTCTTCAGCTTCAAGTTAAACTTGCACGTGAGCGATAGATGTTCTGTTCCACAGTTGGCCCCCTGGTCTTTTTCTGACTTATGATATTGAGCTTTTCCCTAGTACCTTTCTACAGATGTAGTCAATTTGTTCTGTATATTCCCTGTGGCAAGGTTCACATGTATAGTTGCTGTTTAGGTTGTTGAGAAAAGGCATTAGCAGTGAATAAGTCATTCATACTGCAAAACTCTATCATGGGATCTCCAGCATCATTTCTATCATCATGACTGTATTTTCCAACTATTAATCCTCCTTCTTTGTTCCAACTTTAGCAGTTCAGTCACTAATAATTATCAGTGTGTGATTACTGCATGTCTGATCAATTTCAGACTACAGAAGTTGGTGAAAGCCTTCAATTCTTCATCTTTGTCATGAGTGGTTGGTGTATATATTTGATTAGTGGTTGAATTAACTGGTCTTCTGTGTAGATCTGTGGGCATCATCCTATCACTAATTGTACTTCAGAACAGCTCTTGCAATGTTCTTTTTGACAGTGAATGTGATGCTATTCCTCTTCAATTTTTCATTCCTGGCATAGTAACACATATAACTGCCTCATTTCAACTCACTAATGCCTAGTATATTGATCTTTATGTTCATTTCATTTTGGGCAATTTCCAATTTTCAAAGATTCATACTTTGTAAATTCCACATAATAATTATTAAATGATGCTTCAGTTATTTCTTCTAATTTTTCCTCCCAAAATATATATTTATGAGGGCAGGGGAGACAGCTGCCACTGAGTCAACTCCAACTCATGGCATCTTCTGTGTCAGAATAGAACTGTCCTACGTAGGGTTTTTAGTAGCTGCTTTCTTGTAAGTAGATTGCCAAGCCTGTCTTCTGAGGTGTTTCTAGGTGGACTTGAACCTTCAGCTCTTTGATTAGCAGCTGAGCACATTAACCATTTACATTTTAGTTAAGCCATTCAAGGTTCTCCGTTCCCTGTTGTCTGCTGATTTCTCCATCCTCCTTTCTCTTTGACCTTGTTCTGTGGCCATCTCACTTCCTTGTATGTTATTGTGTCTCAGGAATTCTCATATGTTTCTGCATTTCACAGGACCCTTCCCACCCCAGGGCCAGGAGAGTCTCTCTATGTCACCTGCAATGCCCCACTGGAAATGCAACTGTTTTATGAAAATGGTGAGGATTCCCCTGTGGGAAGCTACCAGAGAAAGTCAACATGACCTAAGACCTGGGAAAGGCCCCTGCTCCCCCCAAAGTGTCCCAAACACAGACATTGCCAAAAAGTAATTGCTTCATTGGGGCTATAAGAAGAGTGATGGTAGCTGAGCACCATCTAGTTGTGCTGAAAATCCCAATACTCGTGGAGCTTACATTCTAGGAAGAGAAGATAGACACTATAAATACATAATATATCTGTAAATAATCAGATCATAAGTTAAACATCCTTCTGATGGAAATCATAATCATGAAGATGTTTGTATGAGGATTACCATTGTATATGAACGAGTGAATGTTTAAAAAGCATATGCTGTATAAATTTAGTAGTTATTGTACTGAGCAGGAGGGTCTGTAGCAAATACCACTGACAGAGACAGCCTAAGTTTGCCATCTTTTCTTTCTAGTGCATCCCAAAGAGGGTAACTTGGTCTATTCTGAGATCCAGACTTTTCAGCTGGGAGAAAAGGAAGGTGAGTTACTGGGAAGAGATTCTGGCTGCAAACTGTATTCATTCATGCAACAAATATTTATTAAACAACTTCTATGTGGTGGGTGGAAACCCTAGTGGCTTGTTGCTAACAACTGCTAACAAAAAGGTAGGCAGTTTGAATCTACCAGGAACTCCTCAGAAATTCTGTAGAGTGATTCTACTCTGTCTTATAGGGTCACTATGAGTCAGAATCAACTAGATGGCAACAGTTTTTTATAGTTTTTTGTTTTTGTTTTTTAATGTGTCAGCTCCTGTTCTATGTATGGAGAATTAGTGAATGAGGCAGACGAAAATCTCAACACTTTATTTTTCCTAAAACATTTTCTTTTTATTCAGCATCAGCTTTGTCATGAGTGTTGCAATTTATGTAATATAATGTATTACATAATGTATATTCTATACTATATATTCTATAGAGTATATTATTACATAATATATTATATATACTATATAGAATATGTAGTATATGTTATATATTATATTCATATTAACATTCATTATATGTTATATTGCATGTTATATAATATATATTATGTAATAATATACTATATAGAATATATAGTATTATATTATGATATATTATTATTACATAGTATATATTATAATATAGTATGTAATAATATAACATATTATATATTATGTAATAATATAACATATATAATTATAAATACATATTATATATATTGAACTGCAATGCTGTAATGTTGCAATTGTAGGTCTATAAATGTCTATAAATTTTGTAATACAGATTTTATTTTGTGTTTTTTTAATTTTTTTAAAATTATACCTTAGATGAGGGTTTACAGAGCAAACTAGCTTCTCATTAAATGATTAATGTACACATTGTTTTATGACATCAGTTGCCAACCCCATAATGTGTCAGCACTCTCCCTTCTCAACCTTAGGTTCCCCACTGCCAGTTTTCTTGTCCCCATTTGTCTCCTTGTCCTTTCCCTAGGCTAATGTGTCCATTTAGTCTCACTTTTTTTACGGGCCTGTCTAATCTTTAACTGAAAGGTGAACCCCAGGAGTGACTTTATGACGGAGCTAGAAGGATGTCCAGGGGCCATACTACCCGGGTTTCTCCTGTCTTTGTCAGACCAGTAAATCTGGTCCTTTTTTCACAGAGGGTAGTTAAAATTTTGTTCTATACTTTTCTCCAGCTCTGTCCAGGGCCCTCTATGCAGTCAGTGGTGGTAGTTGAGCACTATCTAGATGTGCTGAAAATTCCTACACTCCTGGTGCTTACATTCTAAAGACGTTAAAAACACATAATATATCTGCAAATAATTCGATCATAGGTTAAGCATCCTCCTGATAGAAATCATGATCATGAAAATGTTTGTATGAAAGATGCCCTTACATCTGAATGAGTGAATGTTTATAAAGCATATGCTATGTATCAGAATCAACTCGAAGGCACTGGGTTTGTTTGGTTGTTGTTATTTTTTTGGTTGTATAGTACTCATTGTGCTGAGAACATGCGTGTATGTTTAGTTAATTCTTATAACCACGTTGCATAATCAGCATGCTGAAAAAGCCAGACTTGTGACCTAGCAAAAATGTTTGTCTCTCACTGTCCCTTTAAATTTTATTCTGCAGAACATCTTCCCAGGCACTTGGGATGCAAATTCTGGCAGTCCGGGGTAATCTTTGAAGGCATAGACTGTAGGTGAACTCTTTAAACTGCAGTCATAGTTCAGTAACTAGAATGTCCTGTTCAAGATGTTAATGAAAACTTCCCGCCTCCCATAGTTGAGGCAAACTTCAGAAAGCAAGCTGGTAAAGTTGGGCTGAGGGGGAGTACAAAGCATAGTCAGTGTAGTCTCTATGTCTTTGGGTACCACTCCTAACTAGCCTGGTCAGAATCTGGGGAGAGTGCTGGGGGAAGGAAAAGGAAAGGCCTCAACTGACTGGCACCTCTGCAAGATTGCTCCAGCCTTTCTGGGGCTGGAAATTACTCAAGGCAGCACTCTCCACTATGAGATATCTTTTCTGGCCTCTTTGAGGTTCCCTGTTCAGCCTCCATCTCTTGAAATTTCTTTGATGTCAGTGAATGCATTTCTAATTCCATTGGTTGGTTGTGACTCCTTCCTTGGCCCCACCATCTGGCCATCACTTTCAGCTTCTTGCTACTGGGATCCCTGGATACTTGTGGGCCCTAGTTAAGCAAAACCCAGGAAGACACACTCCTACTTGTTCTCTCCCATAAGAACCACAGGGGAGATCTTCCACTCTATGTCTTATCTGACAGAGCCACCTTGAGTGTCTTACTATTTTTCACACTGTCTCCCTGACATGATTGTCAAAACACCATTTAAGCTGAGTACTCTGATGATCAGACTAGTTGTATTTCAGGCACTCAGTGTGTTAATGACATATAGCAAAATTTCTGCATCTGCTCTTCAAGGTTTGCTTGTAGTCCCTGAAGTCATGTGCAAAATTCTGTGCATGTAGCATTGTTCTGGTGAGATAGCACATAGTTTTTACCATATCATTAAAAGACATATAGTCCTGAAAGGCCTGTGATAAGGATACGATGAAAAAGAAACAACCCTTGAGAGCCCTAGGATGTATCCCTTAAGTTTCAGTGCATGGGATGGAACAAATGACAGCTATTAAAATTCCCTCTTGCCCAGGCTCCATCCTGAAGAAGCCGTGGTGATAAACAAATCAGATCCTAAGTACACAACTATAAGAGAGGGTTTTCATCACAGGCCATAAATATGAAGAGCTCTAATGAGAGCTTGAAGGGCAAGTAGGGGTGGGCCTGTTGAGTTTGGGGTGAGGATGGAGGTTCTGTAAAGCAAAATTAAAAACTTTACAAAAACCAGCTTTGAGATAACTCACAGAGGAAAAAAGTGAGTTTCCTCAGTGTGGTTTTGAGGGAGAATTTAAAGATCAATGAAGTTTGAGAAGAACTTGCAGAGAACTTTGCTACGAAATGGCGAAACAAAAAGTCAGGGGTGTTACAGGACGTGCTGGGGGTAAATGGGGAAGAACGTAACAAGTAATACAAAGGATCCAATGACTGTTAGGCTCTGGAGAATAAACAGCATGCTGGGTCCTAAGTGGATCCTTAGGCCCATTCTTCTCTTGCTCTCCACAGGTGACACAGCCAGGACACCATCAGAGTGCAAGGTGAGTTTCATCTCCCGAGTCCTACAGACCACCCCCTACTCCCTCTCTCTTTTCCAGCTCTTCTTCTATCTTCCTTCCATCCCAGGATGCTTCAGTTGTCTACTCTGAAGTGAAGATGCAGCTCTCAGATGATTCACCAAAAGAGGTCAACTCTAATGAGGACGATTCCATGGAAAATTACTAGAGTGTCACAGTCATGAGAACTTGCCCCTAATCCAGGGTCCCAGGCCCAGTGCAGTCCTCAGACTCCCTAACTAGTTCCTACCAGGAGCATGTATCAGTTCCAATTTTCCAGTTCTCACCGATGTGCATTCAGTCCCCTATTTTATCTGCTCCAAAATGGTGATGGGATGGCCCCTGGAAGACTTCATAAAATGACCGGGATCCACAGTTAATACACCATCCTGCGTTCCTTCTCTGGATGTGACCCAATATGTACCCTAGGATCCAATTTAGGGAAAAGGAATAAGGAAGGAGAAAGGCTACTCTTTAAAAACAGAAGCACAAATTTTGGTGAATTGGGCTTTGGACAGAAACAGAAAAGTTTAAGTGGCCAGGGTTTCTGTTTAACGAATCTGTAACAATCCTTATCATTTGGCTTAACTGTGAGTCTGTGAGTGAAGCCCAGTAGTAAACTGGGTTCTGCACATACAATGTGTAGCCTTTTGCTACCTGTTTATTGCTTATATCGTCATATTTCAGTTGCAGACAAAATAATCTAGTCCACATAGTTTACAGGAAGACATTTAAAATAGAATATTAAGTACTTTAGGAAGTCATCAAAAGATAGAAGAAGGCTCTAGGCTGAGCTTCAGGAAACAACAAGTAATTGTATTAATGTTATCAGAAACCAAGAATCTTAGCATTAGAGAAAAGAAAAACAAATACAAAAGTTAAGCAACAACCCTGTAATCCTAAATTTGAATTGGAAATATCAGTAGGAACTCATGATAAACTGCCTTTTTGAAAAATGTCTGTATTTCCTACTTCTGTTCACTGGAAAGACCTAGAAACAATGACTAACCCCGTAACAATAAGTACCTCTTGTCCAGATTGTAGTCTCTAAATATCATTTCCTACTCAAGGGAAATAGAGCTACCTTTCTTGTAGGAACTGCATCTTCAAGTTATCAAATAGTTGATGCAAAAAAAATATTCTTTCTTGATTAATTCAGCGTAATAAATGAAGAAAGGATGACAGAATTAGAAAAACAACACTTTGCACGGTTCATGCTGAACCTAATGTCATGGACTGAATTGTGTTCCCTCAAGATAATGTACAGCACTTTGGCCAATGATTCCCAGTACTTTGTGATAGTTTTCCTTTTGTGATTTTCCTGTACTGTCAATTCTAATCTCTGCCTGTGGTTAATAGAGTGCATTATGTTATTAAAGAGGATTAAGATTGGACCGTAACACCCTTCCCAAGGTTAGCTCCTTACTCCAATGTAAAGTGAGTTTCCCTGGAGTGTGGCTTGCACCACTTCTGTCCTACAAGAGATAAAAGGAAAGTGAAGCAAGCAGAGAATTGGGGTTCTCAAGACATCAAGAAACAGTCATCCTTGGGACCTGAGGTTACTGGGCCAGGATGCTCTCAGACCCAAGAAAGACTGGTATAGCATGGGGACTGTCCTCCAGAACCAACAGAGAGAACTTTCCTCTGGAGCCACAACCTTGAGTTTGGTCTTTCAGCCTACTGGACTGTGTAAGAAAAAAACTTTTCGTTGCTGAAGCCATCCACTAGGTATTTCTGCGGTGCAGTACCAGGTGACTAAGGTACCTATTAACCAACCTTAATGTTAAAATGGAAACAGCTAAACTTTGTGGGCATCCTGCTGGAATTATAGCGTATTACCTACAAAGCATTCAAGCCCAGGCTAGTAAACCTGAATCTGATCACGTCTCTAGATCTAGCTACCAGTTTACATGAAATACATGGGGAGAAGGAACTTGTTAAATAGTGCAATGAAATTCCAGTCAGCAAAATCCCAAACTGCAGAAAAATTCTACAGGACAAATGACCTGTTCTCCTCAACAAATAAATGAGGGGAAAAAGGAAGCAAGAAAATGAAAAAGGAGGGGAAACCCTACAGACTAAAAAAGACCCAGAGACATATCAACCAGAAGGAATGTTCAGAACTTGCTTGAATTCTTATCCAAACAAATGAAGTTCAGAAAAAAATCACTTATGAACTAAAAAGAGAAATTTGCACGCCAACTGTAATTTGATATTAAGAAACTGTTGGAAATTTGGGATATGAATAATAGTATTGTGGTTCTGTTTTTATTTTTATTTTAAAATGTTTGTTTTCTTTTAGAGCTCATACTGAAGCATGTGTGGACTAAATGACACAACTGTGTGTCAAATAATTTGATGGGGTGGATGGGAAATGGATAAAAGTGTGGAGGAAACAAGATTGGTCATGTTTCAGTCACTTCTGAAGCAGGGCCTTGGGAGCATTGTGGGTAGACAGAAGACTTACACTAGCCTTTTGTATGTTTTTGATTTTCCATCATAAAAAGTTAAGATATCTATATTCAAAATACCACCTCATTCCATCACTTCCCGCGCTTCCGCCCTCATCTAAGGTACCTGTCATTGGTCACTTTTATAACAGTGTCTTCCTAACATTCTTTGTCCCCTTCCTCCTAAAGCCCTTTCTAGGCCTGTGGTCATAACACTCTTCTATTCTGAAGCCTGCAATGACCCAACATTGTCTTTACGGTAAAAGCTGGAATCTTTGGGTGCCCATAAGGATCCCCTTGATCTGTCCCCATTGTTACCCCTCTGGCCTCGTCTACTACTCTTCCCATGATCACTGCACGGCAGCCACACTGTCCTCCTAGCTGCTTCTTGTGCACACCAGGCGTATGCCCACCCTTTCCACCAGACAGCCACGAAGACTTTGCTCAAATGCCTGTACCCCATTGAGACCTCCGCTGAGTCGCACATGAATTTGGAAACTGCTTTTGCCCTCTCTTCAACATTCCCAATCTCTGCTACCCTGCCCTGCTATTTTTCTCCGTAACACTTATTAAATACTATAAAAGTTACCTAATATATTTTTTGTCTGTCTCCTCTCTGTAGAAAATAAGTTTCTCAAGAACAACCTTTGTCTGTTTTGTTCATTGATTTATCCTAAGCGCCAGACCTGTGCTTGGCACATAAATAAAATGAAACCCGTTTAATGTAAAGTTGATTCTAACTTATAGTAACCCTATAGAACTGCCCCACAGGGTTTCTAAGGAGCAGCTGGTGAATTTTCTGACATTTTGTCCAGTGGCCATAGCTCTTAAACACTGTGCCTCCAGAGCTACACTGACCCTGGCATATAGTAGTTGCTTAATAAATGTTTTTGAATGAATGAAGTATCTGTTTCAATGAGGAAAAAAATAGTGTTCCCTCCAGGATGAAAGAGACTCAGTGTAAACAATCTACTACCATGTATCAAGCTGCCCCCACCCTGAAGGATCTGGTGCTGGGCTCAGGTTTGCCCTCTGTGACTACTGGGTTGGGCATTTAGCAGTGGCAGTATCCAGATCAACCTTGATGAGCAAATGCCTACGTAGCTGGACCCACACATAACGTCTTCACCTTCTACTAATGCCCCCTGGTGTATGAACCTTTTGAGCAATCCCTACAGTAGCTGGAGAAAGAGGCTGGCTGACACTCACACAGAGCAGATACGCATATCTACTGATTTTATTAAGAGTCTGCCCTGCAGTGAAGCCTTTGATGAGCATTCATGTAGCTACTAATATTCTCATACTTTGGACCCAGTCAGAGAGATTTGCCCATATAACTGTTGTCTAGTCTTCTAGTTCTTGTTATTTCTAGGTTTCTGGCAGTACAGCCCCAACTACTAGCTCCTGCTCTTGAATCAGAGTAGATCTCCCCCTCAGGATATCTCATCTTCCCTCAAAGTAGCAGATATGCCACGCAAACTTCTGCCACTGACCGAGTCTCCCTCTATGCAGTCCTTCAAGATCTCCCCTGAATTGGCTATAGTACTGCGTCAGTCACTCCAACTGATGCTAGCATATTTAAACCAAGGTAAATTTTTTTTTCCTTTCCTATCACCTGGTCATAGGAAACTTATCACCAGGTCATAGTACTTAGCTGAGCGAGTATAAGCAGGTCATTGTTTATTAAACTTACTATTGCCTTCAGACCATGTGTGAACTTGATTTTCGCCTGTAAATCATTTCCACTAACAGTGAAACAATCCTGGTGTGTAAGATTCTATGCTCAGTGGATCAGACTACTTCTCAATCACAAGGGATGGCTGAGTTCACTAGTGCTTGATGATCAGATATTTAGTGACTACCATGACCCAATTCTAACCAAGATTTTCTCAAAAGACAACAAAAAGTTAATTACTTGCCCAAGACAGCACAGCTTTGCTGCAAAACCTAGGATCCTCCACGACGATTTTCATTGCTGTCTTGATGGCTCAAAACTTGCACTCAGCAGTGGCCTGGGCTAAATGAGGTTGAGACAACAATAATTCCTTGGAATAATGTATAAGAAGGAATTCAAATATTTACATAAATGAGAATGTTGAAGTGTATTTATCATGACCCACTCACATTACCCTAACTGTATCTCCCAAGACAGCCCAAAGGACAAGCCTTTCCTATGGCTTTGAAAAATACATGAGTAGTAAAAGTACCAGCATCTTTGAAAAGCATCATAAAAGCAGGCCAGGGATGAAGCTCCCTGATTACAAGTATAATAAGCTCCCTGATTACAAAGTATAATGGAGTCTCAGGGTAGCAGAGACCAAGGAAGGCATAGCTACTATAATAGGAAGCAAAGCCAGAGTGGTAATCAGAATACTATGGCTGACAAGGATTTTTGGATTACAGGACCAAAATAGACGGGCAGGCTATATTTGTATAACCAAAAAAAATCCAAAGTGTGGCTTGAATCATCAAGGAGAGTCATGGACAAACTACATTTTTTTTCTATGATTGAGTACATGCTGTGTTGTGCCATGTGACAGGATGATTTAGACTATACATATGCATATATAAATAAACACTAAATATTCATCTTCAAAAACAGAAAAAGAGATAAAGTGAGAGAAAGAATCACAGCCCCCCCCCCATTTTTGTTACAATTCCTGTATCCATGAGCGTTTGGTTGCAGAAAAAAGAAAATCCACTTGTCTCAGTTACCTAGTGCTGCTATAACAGAAATACCACATATGGATGGCTTTAACAAAGGGAAGTTTATTCTGTTGCAATCTAGTATACTACGAGTCCAAATTCAGGGTGCAGACTCCAGGAGAATGTTTTCTCTCTCTGTCATCTCTGGAGGAAGGTCCTTGTCATTGATCTTCCTTTGGTCTGGGAGCATCTCTGCACAGGAACCTCAGGTCCAGAGAACACACTAGTCTCCCAGCACTGTTTTCTTGGTGGTATGAGGTACAAACTCTATGCTTGCTTCCCTTCCCTTTTATATCTTGTAGGATAAAAGATGGTACAGACTGTAAATTAGGGAAACTCCCTTTACATTGGATCAGAGACGTGACTTTAACTTAACCCAGTCTTGCCCTATCAACAACAGGCAGAGATTAGAATTTACAACAGAGGAAAATCATAAAATGGAGCACAACCACACAATACTGGGAATCATGGCCCAGCCAAGTGGCTACACATATTTTTGGGGGGATGAAATTCAGGCCTTGATGCCACTCTAGTTGGTTACAAAAAAAGGGATTTCATATTGGGTACTGAGGTGCTTACAAAATCACAAAATCACAAGGGCTGGAGAGTGAGGCAAATTACCAAACTGAACAGGCAAGGGAGCAGCCACTGCCACCAACTGCTGGGTCAAGATCTACAGGACCTCTGTTGCTATCGGTAAAGCTCTCAAATAAAAAATGTGTTGTCACTGCCACTTAACACTAGACTACAAAATTAGAGACTGACTAGACAGTAAAGCTTCCTTTTCTGCAGTTTGGAAGACTGAAAATATCCACCTCCACCATCCAGCTTCCAGAAGAGTCATGCAGTCAGGACTCGATTACACTCAAACTCAGCCTCTGAGTACTGTTGGTAGCCTGTTTAGTGGAATCCAAGCTGCAGACAGAGACCTTGTTAAACAAGAAGTCATAGCAGAAAGGGGTTGAGATGTTTCATGGATTGAATGCATTTAGTGTAGCAGTTTGGCTAGGCCTTGATTCCTAGTATTGTGTGATGTTCCTTTACGTTGTAAATCTTGACTGTATGGTGTTAATGAGGGAGCCTGGGCGGCAGTTATGTTGGCAGACAGGACCCAATGTGTGAAACTGTATTCTGTTTTGAGGCAATCTCTTGGAATATAAAGGAAAGCAGCAATTTGGGAACCTCATGACACCGAAAAAGCAGTGCTGGGAGCAGAAGCATCCTTTGGAAAGGACCCAGGGTTCGTGTGCCTCAGAAATTCCCAATTCAGGGAAAGATGGACAGGGACCTGCCTCCAGAGCCAATAAAAACTTTCACTGGTGTTGATGCCTTAAACTTTGACTTTTGCCTACTTTTCTGTGAGAAAATAAATTTCTCCCTGTGAAAGCCATCCATTGGGGTATTTCTGTTACAACAGCACTAGATGACTAAGATAGAGTGGTATTAAGAAAGTCAGCCTCAGGAATGGATTGGACTTGGCAACGCAGAGTGACCGTGTATTGGTTGCACTTTGTGGTTCTATACATCTATAGGATATCATCCTGCTGACCTCTGGCTGGAGGAAAGAGGGTGGGTGGAGAGGAGGGGAAAGAAGGCTGTTGCGAGGATGAGACATGTATGGATCAGAGAGGAATAGTTTGCTGTCACCAGGCAGGGAGAGCAGTGGAAGCTGCATATAGGTGGGCATGTAAATTTATATGGGAATGTACATTTTCACTCAGTCATGTTAAATAAAAAAAAAAAAGAAAGAAATTCAGCCTTCCAGATCTGATATAATAGTTCTTTTAGAACATTTGTGCATAGCTGTAATATAACTAATCAAAGTCAGGAGTTGGGAAGTGTATTCAAATGAAGTAAGAACTTTTAAATCTAGAAGATTCCAGTTCAAGTCCAGAATGTGCCATTTATTAGTCATAACTCTTCAGACAACTTACTGAAATTCTCTAAGATTTATTTTCCTAATTGAAAATGAAGATAATCTGCACCTCGTACAGCTGTGGTAAGCAACTTCCTACCCCATGGGCTTTTACACGTGCTGTTTCCTCTGCTTTGATAGCCACTGTGTGTGTCCTCACAATCTTCAGTACCTTCTTAAGGTTACCCATGAGGCCCTTTCATCTCCCCTATTTAAAACAGCAGCAATAACACAAATGGGTTACTTTAACAAAGAGAAATTTATACTCTGACAATATAGGAGGCTGAAAGTCCAAATTCAGATCATCAGCTCCTGGGGAAGTTTTCTCTCTGTAAGCTCTGGAGAAAGGTCCTTATCATCAAGCTCCCCTTAGTCTAGGAGCTTCTCAGTGCAGCGATGCCAGATCCAAAGGCCTCATTCTTCTCCTGGCACTACTTTGTGGATGGCATGAGATTCCCCCTGTCTCTCTGCTCATTTCTCTTCCTTTTTATCTCTTATAAGATAAAAGATGATGCAGGCCACACTCCAGGGAAACTCCCTTTACCTTGCACATCATCAAATGTGCAACTGAAAACCACGGGAGGAGGAGAAAGAAGAAGGAAGAAAGAGAGAGTGGAGACAAAATGAGGAAGAGGGAATAAAAGAAAAAACTGGACATAGAAAAGATGGTATGGGGTGAAGAGAAGAGCTTTTGGCTAAAACAGAAAACGTGCAGAGGCATAAAACAGCAAAATGGGCTCTGGAAATTGCAAGTAATCTAGTATATTTGCAGCATAAAATTCTATTAAGTGAAAAATTTTGTCATAGCGTCAGGAAATAGCGAAATCCTTATAAGCCTTGTAGCCATGGTAAGATTTATCTTGTAAGTGTAGGGAGCCACTGAAGTTTTAACCAAGCAACAGGGTCAGATCTCTCTTTCAGATGGATCTTTCTGGTGGATCTTTCTAACTTTCAGATGACAGAGACAGGGACAGTGGTTAGACACAGTTACTATCACCCGGATTAGACAGCAAAGGTCGGAATCATGGAAATGGCAGAAGGGAGGGGTACAAAAATTGTTTTGTAGGAAATTCAGTAAAAGTAGTAGATTGAAGGCAAAGGAAGGCATCTCTAGGACAACTATAAGGAATGCAGCTTGAGTAATCAGGAAAACGATGGTTCCATAAACAAGCACAGTCCAAATACTCCTCAGCCACACCACAATCTAAGCCAATTCCTTTCAGTGGAGCAGGGTTTAATTTTCCAAATTTGTTCCCCAAACAATTTACATTATCTTCTTTCCCCCTGGACAATTATTTGAGGTCTAACTTTCTTTCTGTCTGATAATTTTGAACACTTTGGACAATTCCTTGCCTTTACTCACGAGTCAGGTTAGAAAGTTTACCTAGGTAACCTCTACCATGCTTCCAGCTTGCGCATTCAGTGATGCTTCTGGACATCCTACCAGCCTTCAGTTCACATCAGCCCCACTCCAGGTTTTGGCTTGTTCCATTTAATAACATCTCTAAAGCTGAGTGTGAACTTAAGATGTAAAACAGGTCCCACACTTTGTCAATTCAAGAGTCCCAGAAAGAGGAACCTCAAGATAAATATATCATTCATGTTTATGCAAAAGTGTGTGGAACATTGGACTTCCCAGTGGCATGGAAAAATAATACCTCAAACATTTACATAAGCTAGAAGGGCAAGAAGAAAGCCTGGAACTAGTTGGCTTCTATTATTTTCTAGTTAAAAAAATGCAAAAAGAAGTCAGCTTATTAGCACAGGGCCCCTTACCTGAGAGTGTGTCTGTTTAAGAAGCCAAGTCTTCCCCAGGAAGTTGCTGTGGGGCTGCAGAAGGCAGCAGAGAGAGTCAGATGAAGAGCTCACTGCATAATTTCCAGGACCCCATGTAAAACGAAGATGCAAAGCTCCAGTTCAAGGGGAAAGTGTCATCAAAGGTTTTCAAATGTAAAGCTTGTCCCTTTCCTCCACACTCTCTCTTCATCAACTTCTCTTGGTGTTTTTTGCTCGCTGTGTGGCGTTCTGCAGCCATGGCGTGGCCTTGCTCAAGCATTATGGCTGCTATCCAAAAAGTTAGCGGTTCAAATCCAGCGGTCTCTCCTTGGAAACACTAAGAGGCCGTTCTGTTCCATCCTAGATGGTTACCATAAGTCAGAATCAATTCAGTGGCAGTGGGTTTGGGTTTTTTCTTTTCTTTTCTTTTAATGTAATGTTGTCCTAAAGAAAGAAAAAATAAAAATTTAAATCATGGGCACAAATTTTACTATTCATTTTGACATTGTTCAGTATATAAGCATTTAACTTAAGTGGAATAACTGAAACTGCACAATCTGTATTTCATATTTCACAGCTCCTATATTCATAAGTGTTTTGTTACTACCAGAAAAGTGGAAACATTATTAAAAAAAAAAAAAACTCAACTGTTTTTCTTTCACTTCCTGATACATGCACATTCTACCAACACTTTCTACTTTGGGCTTACTCTTTAAGAAAGACCTGGTAGGAAAAAGGAACTAGATTGTCCTACTAAAACACAATGGAACATACTTCTACTCTGTGATTTGGGTTACTGTGATTTGGGGTCAACAGGAATCAGAGTTGACTGAATGACAACTGGTTATTGATGCTTTCCCTTCTTTGTTATGATTTTCAGCAGAAAAGATTAATTCAGGCAAGTAACACAAAGGAAGGATATGATAGCATCCTTCATCATTTATGTTTATTAATGGGGTTGAATTGTGTCCCCCCAAAATATGTGTTAGCTTGGCTAGAGCATGATTTCTAGTACTGGGTGGTTGTGCTCCATTTGGTGATCTGACGTGATTCTCTTAAGTGTTGTAAACCCTAACGTCTGCCTGTAGTTACTGAGACAAGATTAGGCTAAGTTAAACTTGATGGCAGTGGGTTTGGTTTTTTTGGTTTTAAACTCCCACACGTCATGAGTTCATTGAAATTCTGTGCTCCTTTGGCATTTTGAATGTTCTACACAAATGAGTGAAAAGGAAGACATACATATATGTAAATATATATATATATGTATATCTCATATGCTATCCCCTGCTAATCCAGGTGGGATGTGACACCTTACACAGGTCACAACCCTGCTCTAACGTAAGGGGATTATTCCTGGATTGTGGTCTGCATCATCTTTTTATCTTACAAGAGATAAAGGAGAGAGAAACAAATAGAGGGAGAGGGTCCTCATACCACCAGGAAAGAAGCACCGGGAGCAAAGAGCATCCTTCAGATCTGAGGTCTCTGTGCTGAGAAATACCTAGACCAGGAGAAGATTGATGACAAGTACATTTCCTAAGAGCTGACACAGGGAAAGTCTTCCCTTGGTGCTGATGCCCTGAATTTAGGCTTCTAGCCTCTTAAACTGTGAGAGACTAAGCTTCTGCTTGTAAAAGCCATCCACTTGCAGTATTTCTGTTACAGCAGCACTAGATAACTAAGACAAACTCTGCTGCCATCTTTCTTTGTTCAGACCAAGTTGTGGTTCAAATGAAAAACGTTGCTTCTGCAAGCTGTCAGCTCCCACCTATCCGGTCATGATGTGACACCCTTTCTTTATACTCATTTTATCTCCCTAAACTCCCATATGGAAACTCTGGTGGTGTCGTGGTTAAGTGTTACAGCCGCTAACCAGAAACTCAGCAGTTCAAATCTGCCAGGTGCTCCGGATACTCCATAGAGCAGTTCTACTCTGTTCTATCGGGTTGCTATGAGTCAAAACCAACTTGACGGCAGTGGGTTTGGTTTTTTTGGTTTTAAACTCCCATACGTCGTGAGTTCATTGAAATTCTGTGCTCCTTTGGCATTTTGAATGTTCTACCCAAATGAGTGAAAAGGAAGACATACGTATACATAAATATATATATATACATATCTATATATCATATACTATCCCCTGCTAATCCAGATCATATTGGCCCATCTGACTTTGCTTACAAGACACACGTTCAAAGAAAAAATTATTAGAAATTTCAAGAAGTTGGCAGCACAGTGCTAATCCTTCTGAGTGTAGGATCCTCTGCTGCTACACCAGTCACACGACATTGACAGCATAATCAGGTGGCTTTCTCTAACGGAGAACTAACCTTCTAGGATCAAATAGGCTGGAAACAAGTTCTGTCTTTCTCTAAGTTCTCTAACTATTTGGACCAACTGTTACAATTTCTAGTTAAACTGGTACTGGGCTTAGAAAGGGATCCCTCGTGGTGTAGTGGTTAAGAGTTATAGCTACTAACCAAAAGGTTGGCAGCTCAAATCCACCAAATGCTGCTTGGAAAACCTTGTGGGGCGGTTCTACTCTGTCCTTTAGGGTAATTTAGAAAGGTGACCGGACCTGAAACTCCTGGAGTGACCTTGGTGAAAGAGTTACCCTGGAAACTAGAAGAAGGCCTGAGGTCAGAGTTTGAGGGCAGGCTAATAAACATAATAAATCTAAAAAAAGCAAACCAGTGTCTGTGGAGCTGAATATGACTTACCAGGTGTACAGAGAAGAACTGCTCCATAGGCTTTTCATAGCTATGGCCTTTCAGAAGCAGATCACCAGATCTTTCTCCTGAGGCACCTCTGGGTAGGTTTAACTTTCAACCTTGGTAAGTAGCTCAGCACTTAACCATTTGTGCCACACAGGGACTCCAATAGCACAATTTTTTGTGTGTGTCCTAGAGTCAATTCTGACTCATACACATATGCATACATGCACACACATGCACACACACTGCTCGTGAGTCGATTCTGACTCATAGCAACCCAACAGGACACGTAGAACTGCCCCACAGAGTTTCCAAGGAGCACCTGGTGGATTTCAACTGCCAACCTTTGGGTAGAAGCTGTAGCACTTAACTACTATGACACCAGGGTTTCCTGTGACTCATAACAACCTTACATAACAGAGTAGAACTGTCTCATGGCATTTCCTAGGGTATAATGTTTATAGAAGCAGATCACCGGTCTTTTTCTCCCATGAAGTAGCTAACGGGCTTGAACTACTGAGCTAATTGCCATTTATTATTTACTATGATATATACTTTATGAACACTTATTTAATCTTGACAACTATACGGTAAATATGATTGTGCCTGCTTTATAAAGAAAGTGAGCTCTAAATCTTATAGTTTTTGCGAAGTCACCCAGATGGTAACAAAGCTAAGATTCATTTTCATGTCTATCTGATTCCAACATCCATGTTCTCCCCACACCACAAACTTCTCCCCTGCCTAAGAGTCACAATCAGAATAAATGAGATACATACTGTATTAAGAAGATCTTGTTGGAAAAGAAGGGTCTTTGGCAAACCCAGCATGTATTCTAAAATGATGGGAGATTTGTTTAACAAACTTAAGATGGATGTCTGGTTTATTTATTTTTTCCCCTAAATATAAACTAAATTAATAAGGAAGAAAATCAATATAAGCAGACTAATAGAGAGTATCTATGAAATGATTAGCGGGGAAAATGGGCATAGATTGAAGAAGCTAGTAAAGAGTTGGAAAGCAAGGTAGCTTCTCTTTCTGGAGCCCTGATCAAGGATACAGAGCCTCAGCACAAAAAACAGTACAGCCAGCAGCTTTCAAGGAGAGAGCCAGGGGCTAAATGCTGTGCCCTAAAGTCCTGCCACAACACAGACAGGAAAACAGCAATAAGTGTGCAAAGTGACCCAAAGGCATAAGTTACTTGTTTCAGAACTCCAGAAAGTCTGAGCAGCTCTGGTGGTGGAGATCAGCTGTTTTCCTTCTTCCTTGTCTCTAGCTGTCATCCTTGTTTATCACACTCGGGTCAGTGCAGGTGGTACCCTCAATGACACTGTGAAATATCCCAGTAGATGGTTAATAAATCTTGTTTTCCTGATCAAGAAGATTGAAAATACAAAACTGTTCACAAAATAGTGATGCACGCTGCAACACGGATGAGCCTCAGAAATGTGAATTGAGTCAGACAAAAGATCACACAGTGTCTGAAATGTCCAGAATAGGAAAATCTACAGAGACAGAAAGTTAAAAAAAAAAAAAACAACCTGTGTGGCTTCCTAGGCCTGGGAGTGAAAACAGAGAATGGCTGAAAATGGGCATCAGGTTTCTTTTGGGGGTGATACAAATATTCTACAATTAGATTGTGATAATGGTAAAAAGAGGTGAATTTTCAAACTGTCAAATATACCTCAGCATTCACTCAATGATTGTTGTGAAGCATTTGTTTTCTTGGGTGAGGTAATGTGGTAGAAAGACTGGAATGTCGAAAGCGAGTAGAACTGGGAAAGAGCCACAGGCTCTGGTGTCCTGTGGAGTTGTGTTTAGAACATGCCGCTATTTCCATAGATTTTTTGCCATAAACTAAGGAGGTGTGCATTATTATCCTCACTTTAGAGTTGATGTAACTTGGGTTGAGGAAAGTTTAATAATTTGCGTCAGGTCATATGGCTGGTAAGTGGCGGAGTCCTATGTCTTCCCGTGTCTGAGCTTGTGCCTCTTTACCTTCCCCTACACACCTCTGGGCCTCAGCAGGGTGCTGCCTCTGAGATTTTATTGTTTTCCTGTTTCCTGCTAGAAAGATGAGCCAGTAAAACATTTATAAAATTAAATACTACTTATTTATTTAAAAGACAGTTTATCCAGATCTGCTTTAACTGACCACACTCCTGTTCCACTCATGTCAACATTCTCTCCTCACTGTATAATGTGGAACTCCCCACCCGTCGCCCATTGCTTCCCTTCAGGTTATGAAATTTGCCCTAACGCTCGAGTGCTCCTGAGATTTTCTACCCCTTTGGCAGATGGATTGGCAGAGCACTGACAGCTACTCCATGCTCACCCAGTGATCAAGAGATTCTGTACTCTGTACTTTAAATAGGTTCCTTGCTTTGCCGTCCAAATACTTTTGGTTTTGATACATGTTGTAAATAGTTATTTGTTTATTTATAAACTTCAAAACACCAAGTTTCCATTTCCTGCCACCTGGGACAAAGAATAAGCCCTTAATAGCTACCGAGATGCAACCACAGAGACTGAGCTGACTACTGCTGGTTTGAAGACAGCGTTACGTCTAGATTTCTGTTCAGATTTCTGCGACTTGTGAAAGCCTTTCTCAGACTTGTCAGGCTCATACTCAGAAAGATCTGGATTCCAATTCTGACTCTACTTCTGTGTCTTTAGGCAAGGTACTTTTAAGTTCTTTAAAATGAGGATGCAAACATTTGCCTGTATTTTCTCACTGTTCAACTACTTTGGTGTTGATGCAAGGGTTAAATAGATAATAAGGTACCAGACTTAATGTTGGATCACAGTAAGAATTCAATATATAGTAGCCATTATTATCATCGCCCGTCTATCAGTTTGTCATAGTATGGTGGCTGCCATGTTAAAAATGAAGGAAACCATTCGTAAGATAGGTTAACTCAATAGCCACAGTAATAGACTCAAAATATCAACAATTTATGAAGATGGCAGAGGACCTTGCAACTTTTCATTGTGTTATGTATGTGATTGCCAGGAGTCAGGGTCAACTCAATGGCAACCAACAACAACAACTATTATTAGGATGAAGTTCTCTTTAAGTTCAAAATAAGGCCATATCAGTGACATTTTACTTTCTGAAACTAACCACAAATGGTAAAAAAGAATGAAGAAATGAAACTGCTTCTTCAATGAGACTTTTGAAAAGCCACATCCCCACTCATAAGCTATAAAGAACAGCTTCTAAACACAGTGGAATTCAAACCTGATCAAGAGAAGCTGATAGTAAACACAGACCCCCATAAACACCTCTAGGAAAAGCTTCAAGATCTCCAGAAGTGGTAAAGTCCAGAAGGTCCAAACCAGTGACCTCGTACTCAGGAGAACAATGTTTGCGGAGACGGGAGGCTTCAGGAGCATCCCAGAGTTCCACTGAACTCCTCGAAGGGCAGTAGAGCACCGTGCAGACACAGAGAAAGATGGTGGGCAAGAGTGGGTTTGTAGGTATGATTTTTGTCAGTGGAAGAGAAAATCACTTGCTACTGAACTGTTTCAAACTCATGGAGACCCCTTGTGTATCATAGTAAGGCTATGCTCCATGAGGGTTTTTGTTTTTTATTGTTCTTTAAATGAAGGTTTACAGTGCAAACTAGCTTCTTATTAAACCATACACATTGTGTCTTGATGTTGGCCGACAATGCCACGACATGTCACTACTCTTCCTTTTTCAACATTAGGTTCCCATCACTAGCTCTCCTGTCCCTTCTCCTCGCCCCTGGGCTGCTGTGCCCATTTAGTCTCACTTTGTTTTACGGGCCTGTCTAATCTCTAGCGCAAGAGAAAACCTGAGGAGTGACTTCATTAGGGATCTAAAAGGGTGTCCAGGGACCACAGTCCCAGGATGTCACCAGTCTCTATCAGACCAGTAAGTGTAGTCTTTTTCTTTCAGTTAGAATTTTGTTTTACTTTTTTCTCCAGCTCTGCCCGGGACTGTCTGTTGTGATCTCTGTCAGAGCAGTTGGTGGTTGTAGACAGACAGCATCTGGTTGTACTGAATTCAATCTAGTGGAGGTTGTGGTAGTTGTGGTCCATTAGTCCTTTGGACTAATCTTTGTCTTGTGTCTTTGGTTTCTCCATTCTCTCTTGCTCTAGGTGGCATGAGACCAACAGAGTATGTTAAAATGGCTGCTCATTAGCTTTTAAGGCTCCAGGCACTACTCACCAAAACAGAACACAGAACTTTTTCTTTACGCCAAGTGAGCCAGACATGGTCCCCACAGCCCTCGGCCCAGTAATTAAGTCCCTTGGGAAATTTGTGTGTGTTTCTGGAACTGCCATGACTTTGCCTGTGCCAAACTGTGCTGGCTTCCCCAGTATTGTGTACTATCTTACTCTTCAACCAAGTTACAGCTGATCTATTGTCTATTTAGTGTTCCTCCCCCCGTCTTCCCTTATAACCGTCAAAGATTATTTCTCCTGTTATGGAATTTTTTTCATGAGTTTTCACAGTAGTGGTCTCACATAATATTTTTCCTTTTGTGACTGATGTACTTCACTCGGCATTATACCTCCCGAATTCATTCATGTTGTAAGATGCTTGGGGAAGTCATCATTGTTCTTTATCTTTGAGCAGTGTTCCACTGCGTGCATGTACCATAGTTTGTTTATTCATCTATTGGTTGGCCATCTAGGTGGTTTCTGCTTTTTTGCTCTTGTGAATAATGCTTCAGTGAATCTGGGTGAGCATGTATGTCTCTTCTTATGACAGCTTTTAATTCTCTACGATATATTTCTGAGAGTGGGATTACTGGATGATAGGATATTTCTATTTCTAGCTTTTGAAGGCAACAACATATCTTTTTCCAAAATGGCTATACCATTTTGTGTTCCCACCAGCAGTGCATGAAAGTTCCAGTTTCCCCCACAACCTCTCCAGCGTTTGCTATTTTCTGTTTTTTGGATTCATGCCAGTAGTATTAGGATGAGACAGTATTTCATTGTGGTTTTGATTTCTGCTTCTGTAATGGCTAGTAATCACTTCCATTTCTTCACGTTCATTTCCTTTGCTCATTTGTCAATTGAGTGTTTTGTCTTCTTGTTGTAGAGATGTTGGATTTTCCTGTAGATTGTAGAGATTCAATTGTGTTGGATTTGTTATAGCCAAAAAATTTTATCCAGTCTGTAGGTTCTCTTTTTACTCTTTTGGTGAAGTCTTTTGATGAGAACAAATGTTTAGTTTTTAGAAGATCCCAGTCACCCAGCTTCTTTTATGATGTTTACATAATGTTAGTTACAATTGTATTTATTCTGTTAATGCTGTGCATAGGGCCTATAGTGTTGATTCTGTTTTTTTTCTTCCATGGTTTCTATAGTTTGGGGATTTATATGTAGGTCTTTGACCTATTTTGAATTAGTTTTTGTGTATAGTGTGAGGTATGGGTCCTGTTTCATTTTTTCACAGATAGGGATCCAGTTTTGCCAGCACCATGTGTTAAAAAAGACAGTCTTTTCACCTGTTTGATGGGTCCTTGTCAAAGATTAGATGACTGTAGGTAGATAGACATATCTGGATTCTCAATTCTGTACTATTGGTCAATGTACTTGTCATTGTAACAGTACCAGGCTGTTTCGACTGCCCTAGCTGTCTGGTAGGTTCTGAAGTCAGGTAGCGGGAATCCTCCTACTTTCTTTTTCTTCTTCAGCTGTACTTCACTTATCTGTGGCCTCTTCCTTTTCCATATAAAGTTAAAGATTAATTTTTGCATCTTGTTAAAGAATGCTGTTGGTATTTGGATTGAGGGTGCTTTGTATTTGTAGATTGCTTTTTGGTAGAATTGACATTTTTACAATGTTGTGTTATCTGTGACGCATGATATGTCTTTCCTTTTATGTAGGTCTCTGGTTTCTTGCTGTAGTGTTATGTGGTTTTCTTTGTATAGATCTTCTACATCCCTGGTTAGATTTATTCGGAAGTATTTTATTTTCGTAGGGCCTGCTTTAGTCAGCTAGGGCTGCTCTAACAGAAATACCACAGAATGGATGGCTTTAACAAAGGAAGCTTTATTCTTACATAGTCTGGTAGGCTGCAAGTCCATATTCAGGGTGTCTGCTCCAGGGGAAGGCTTTCCCCCTTGTCAGCTCTGGAGGAAAGTCCAGTATTGCATCAGTCTTTGTCTAGGGAGCATCTTGGCACAGGAACGTCAGGTCTAAAGGACACTCTTCTCCCGGTGCAGATTTCTTGATTGTATGAGGTTCCCAATTCTCTGCCTGCTTCGCTGTCCTTTTATCTCTCATAGGATGAAAGGATTAAGGGTGGGGCAAGCCATACGCCAGGGAAACTCCCTTTACAGTGGAGCAAGGAGGTAATCCTATGAAAGGATTTACAGTCCCACCCTAATCCTTTAACATACAGCATAGGAAAACCACGAAATGGAGGACAATCACAAGATACTGCGAATCATGGCCCAGCCACATGGCTACACATATTTTTGGGGGTACAGAATTCAATCCATGACAGGGCCTATTATATATGACACTGTTTTCCTAATTTCCTTTTAATCATCCTTTTTACTCGTGTTTAGAAATCTAACTGATTTTTGCAGGAATTCTGCTGAATCTTGTGTGAATCTTCCTATTAGTTTCAGTAGTTTTCTTATGAAGTCTTTTGGGTTTTCTATGTATAGTACACATCATCTGCAACTAAAGGACAGTTTTACTCCTTTCTTACCAATTTGGATGCTCTCTATTTCTCTTTCTTATCTTATTGCTTTAGCTAAGACTTCCAGCACAATGTGAAATAAGAGTAGTAATAAACTGCATCCTTGTCTTGTTTCTGTTCTCAAGGGAAATATTTTTAGTCTCTTCCTATTAAGAATGATATTGATTGTTGGTTCTGTATAGATGTTCATTATCATTATATTGAGGGATTTCTCTTCTATACATATTTTATTGAGAGTTGGATATTGGACTTTGTTGAATGCCCTTTCTGTGTCATTTGGGTTGATTATGTGATTTTCCTTTCTTTTTCTTATTTTATGTGGTGGATTATGCTGAATGACTTTTTAATGTTGAAACATCCTCACATAATTGGTATGAGTAACACTTGGCTGTGGTGTATAATTTTTTAATATAATGATACATTTCTATTTGCTACAGTTTTATTGAGAATTTTTACATGTGTATTCATGAGAGATATTGGTCTGTAATTTTCTTTTGGGGGGATGGTTTTGGTATCAGGGCTGTTTTGGCTTCATGGGACAAATTCAGAAGTATCCCCTCCTTTTCTGAAATAGTTTGAGTAGTACTAATGTAAGCTCTCCTCTGTATATTTGGTAGAATTCTCCAGTAAAGCCAGCTGGGCCAGAGATTTTTTGTTGTTGGGATCTTTTTTTTTCTTAATTTCTTCTCTTTTTCTAGATCTGTTCAGATATTCAACATCAATTTTTGTTAGTTTGGGTAGACAGTGTATTTCTGGAAGTTTGCTCATTTTCACTAGGTTTTCAAATTTGTCAGGATATAGTTTTTCATAGTACTCTCTTACGATCCTTTTTATTTTAGTTGGGTCTGTTATAATGTCTCCCACTTCATTTCTTATTCGAGTTAATTGTGTTTTCTCCTGTTTTTCTTTAATCAGTTTGCCAACGGTTTGTCAATTTTGTTGATCCCTTTAAAGAAACAGCTTCGGGTCTTGCTGATTCTGTTGTTTTTCTATTCTCTATTCCATTTATTTCCATTCTGATCTTTATTATTTCCCTTCTTCTGGTGGATATAATCTTCTTTTGCTGATCTGTTTTTATTTGTTTGAGTTGTGGAACTAATATTTTGATTTTGTCCCTTTCTTCTTTATTGATATCTGCACCTATTGCTGTAAGTTGACTTGTGAGCCCTGAATTTCCTGTGTCTTAATTGTTTGGGTATGAGGTGTTTTCATTCTCATTTGATTCTATGAATTTTTTTAACCCATCTTTGAATTCTTCTATTATCTAGTGGTTTGTAAACTGTTATTCAATTTCTGTGTAACTGATTTTTTTTCTTTGCTCTTCTTGCTGTTAATCTCTACTTTGATGGTGCTGTGATAAGAGAAGATATTTTGTATTATCTCAATATTTTGAATTATGTTGAGGGTTATTTCATGTCTTCAGATGTGGTTTATTCTGAAGAATGTTCCACGTGCATTGTGAAGAGTGTATACTTAGCTACTGTTCGGTGGAGTATTCTATATATGAGGTTGGACAGTTAAGTTCGTGAACTCATCCTAGAAAAAATGCTACGTACCCCATTGCTGAGGTGGTCATCTTTGAAGTACTCCCCTTGGGAAGCTATGCACAAACACCAGCACCTAGTTCACCCTTCAAAGCACTTGTTCTAGAATGAGTTCATGAACTTAATTGTCGGACTGTGTACAATGGCAGTTCTGATGGTCATTCCAGAAAAAGGGTTCCAAAATTGTTTTGAAGGATGGACTAGGCACTGGCATCAGTGAAGAGCTTCTTAAGGGGAATCCTTCAAAGATGACTGTAGTGATATCCAACAGTGAGATATGCAGCACTTTTTCTACAATGAGTTTGAAAACTTAATTGTTAAACTTCTTACATCTATGAGGTCAAGTTGGCTGATCACGGCCTTTAGATCTTCTATATCTTTGTTTGAGTTTCTTTCTAGACGCTCTGTCCTTTACCAAGAGTGGTGTGTTGAAGTCTGTTACTATTACTTAGCACTGTGGGTTTCTCTTTCAGTACTGTCAGGATTTATGTAATTTGAAACCCTGTCATTGGGTGTGTAGATATTTATTATGGTTATGTCTTCATGCCAGATAGTTGTTTAAATCATTATGTATTGCCCTTCTTTGTCTTTTAAGGTAGATTTTATTTTAAAGTCTATTTTATCTGAGATTAATATTGCCAATCCTGCTCTTTTTTGGTAGCTGTTTGCTTGATTTGTTTTTTTTTCCATCCTTTGATATTTAATGAATTTAATCTTTGTTTCTAAGAGGTGTTTTTTGTAGACAGCATATTGATGGGTCTTGTTTTTACTTTTTTATTGTTTTAAACCCTTTCTGTCAATTCTCTGTCTCTTTATGGGTGCATGTCTTAGTCATCTAGAGCTGCTTTACCAGAAACACTATAGGTGAATGGCTTTAAAAGGAGAAATTTTATTCTGTCACAGTATCGTAGACTACAAGTTCAAATTCAGGGAAGCAGTTCCAGGAGAAGTCTTTCTCTATTGGCTCTCGAAGAAGGTCGTTGTTGTCATTGTTCCCCTGGACTGGGGCTTTCTGAGATGCACACGCCCCAGGTCCTTTCCAAAAGATGTGCTCTGCTCCTGGTACTGCTTTCTTAGTGGTATGAAGTCTCCAATCTCTCTGCTAGCTTTTCTCCTTCATGTATCTAGTGACTGCCTCAAGGTATAATACAATCTTACACATTGAGTCCTGCCCCACCAACATAACTGCTACCCATCCTTTCTCATTAACATCATAGAGGCACGGTTTATTACATGACGGAATACCACACAATACTGGGAGTATAACATATCCAAGTTGCAATACATATTTTTGTGGGAACACAATTCAATCCATGACATTTCACACTTTGGTACTCCAAAAATCACATCTTGGCAACATGCAAACATCCAAGTCCAAAATGCACAAATTTCTCTTTAGCTGTGAAATACAGAACACAAGTTATCTGCTTCCAGTGCTACAGTGGCTGACCAGGCAAGTACAAGGTAGATATTTCCATTCCAAGTATGAGACATTGCAGGCAAAGAAGGCATAACAGACACCAAGCAAATTAGCAAAACACATTACATTAGCCTTCTAGGTTTTGAAAACAATCCTCCATTCTCTGAGACATTTTACACAGTAGTCCTGCCCTCCAGATTCTAGGTATTGGCCGTACTCTCCAGATTCTGAGTGGAAACTCCCTGGACTTGTGCTATAGCTCTGCTTTCCAGACCAACTGGGACAGCAACTCTGTTCCCTTGGCTTTAGATGAGCCTTTTTCTTAGTTCATCTGAGTGTCAACTCCACCTTTAGAAAGACGAGGAGGTCATAGCTCCACCCTTAAAACCTACTGAAGTCATAGCCATACTTTCTGAGACTGAGGGATCCCAGCTTCTCACTTTCCTTGTCTCTTCGCTTTCTGATTCCTATGAGCTCATGGCCCAGGCCTCATGCCCACATCTGTCTTGCTGGGGTGAGTGTTCCAAAGCTCTACAGCTCCACTGACTTAAGTGTCTATAGGCACCACACACCACAAGGAAACCTTCTGCACACAGTTGGTCAGCTCTTTTGTTCCATGGATTGGCTCCAGGGCTGTCTCAGGCTGATTTCCTGGTTCTGCTGCTGCCTTGTCTGCTGCTGCTTCTCACCATTTGCACTTTCTCTGGTGTTAGCAATCCTCTTCAATTTCTTCTGAGTTTTCTAACCATTCACAGTTTCAAAACCACTTCCACATTTTAAGTATCTGTTAAACTCCTGATACCAAATTCTGTCTTCATCACCTAGTGACACTTTAACAGAAATACCACAAGTGGGTGACTTTAAAAAGAGAAACTTTATTCTGTCACAATACAGTAGGCTATAAATCCAAATTCAGAGCAGGAGGTCCAGGTGAAGTCTTTCTCTATTGGCTCTGGAGGAAGGTCATTGTCATCAAGCTTCCCCTGGGTTGGGAGCTTCTAAAGCATAGGGATCCCAGGACCTTTTCAAAGGACACACTCTGCTCCTGTCACTGCTTTCTTAATGGTATGAGGTCCCCTAATCTCTCTGCAAGCTTCTCTCCTTTATATCTCAAAAGGATTGCTTCAAGGCACAATTAAATCTTACAGATTTAGTCCTGCACCACCAACACAACTACTGCCCATGATCCCCCATTAACATCAGAGGTGCAGGGTTTACTGGTTGGAGGAACATCACACAATACCAGGAATCACGGCCTAGCCAAATTGCAATGTGTATTTTCTATGGGACACAATTCAATCCATGACAGTGTATTTAGGCCATTTACATTCAGTGTAATTACTGATTGGTATGTCTGTATTGCCATCATTTTGCAGAGTTTTTTTTTTTTTTTGTGTGTGTGTGTGTGTGTGTGTGGTCCTAACATTTCTTTTGTTTCTGTTACTCTCCTGTACTGAATTCTGGTTTTTTGTGGACTTTTTTTTCATTTCTTTTGTTTTTGTAGGTTTTGTGTTTACTGAGATTTTAAGCTTTTCTCCTTTATTTTTTTTTTAATGACTAGGATCATTAACTTTCTTGTGATTACCTTGAAATTTACTCTTTTTATCCTAAGTTTGAACTAGTATTTTATTACTTGATATCCACCTTGACAACCTCTCTGTCTGAAAGTTCTATACATATGCCATTTGTTTCCTCCTTTATTATTCCATGTTGTTGTCATTTACTACTTAACCTCCCTTTTTCAGGGTGTAAAACTTCTAGTTTTGATTTGTGCTTGAGAGTTCACTGTCTATTCGTATCTGGCTAATGCAGTCCTACATCCTAGATTCAGACTGCTCTCTGATGTTGTTGGTTCTCTAAGCAAAGGACTCCTTTTAACAATTCTTGTAAGATTGGTTTGGTTTTTATGTGTTACATTAAATTCTGTTTATCTGAGAATATATTCCATTTGGTGCTTGGCTGAGTTATTTCTTCCTTCATTTGATGCTTAGAGTTCCAGCGTTGATGTTTCTTTCTGTTTTACTTAGTTTTGGGGATCTTTGTTGTAGAGGGGTGGCATGTTGCTTCTTTCTACAGCACCAAGTTGGATCTGCCCTATCCTCCATATGGTGGCTAATTTTTTTAGTGGCTAGTTTTTCAGATACAGATCTCTAGGTCTCTTTTCCCAGTTGCCTCTGTGTGCTAAAACATCCAGCTTTTCAGTTTGCAGCTGAGTTTGTTAACAATTTGGAACCCCAGGACTCTAGACTGATGAGAGTACATGCTAAATCACTTGTGAAAATAGACACTTCCCTTCAAGCCAGGCAGACCTTCTCTTTGTCCCCAATACAGAACTTAGTAGAATGGTATTTGTATGTTTATATATGCATAAAAATTGTATATGTATGTATATCTGAAACAAACAAATCTGACTTACAGCAACCCTGCAGGACAGACTATAGCTGCCCCATAGGGTTTCCAAGACTGTAATCTTTATGAAAACAGACTGCTACATCTTTCTCACACAGAGTGGCTATGGGTTCCAACCACCAATCTTTTTGGTTACCAGCCAAGCACTTAACTACGGTACCACCAAAGAAACAAACCAAACCCAGTGCAACTGAGTCAATGCCAACTCATAGCGACCCTATAGGACAGAGTACGTGCTAAGAGTGGGTGATGAGTATTGAGTACATGTAAGCATAGCACTAAAATTAAGAAATTGTGATAATCTTGATTACAGAATATAACACAAATGTTATAAACATTGAAAACATAGATTTTTTTTACTACTAAAAACCAGAATAAATGAAAACAAACCTAAGGAAGTAATAGGTTGATTTCTTCTCTTTTGACCAGGAAGTAAATGAATATTGTCAAAAACTGAGAGGTAAATAAAAATTGCAGTAAGAATATTAGACTTACAATGGTAACCACCAGGAAAAGTAGAACTGCACGCTGTTTCAAATTATGAGCAGTGCAATACACTCGGAAAAAAGATAAGGAATTTAAAAGATTAAAGTTTGTAATATGAAATTTGACATCAGAGTTAAAACCTACTTTACTTGTCATACAAATACAGACGTGTGATAAATAATCACATTAAAGAAATAGAAAGCTATGGTGGCTAAAATCAAAATGCAGTCATATATTTCATGAAAAAGGCACTTCTAAAATAAGGTGGCCTAAGAGCTAAAGGTAAAATAATGATGAAGGTATGACAGGCAGTTAAGTACAAAAACAGGAATCAAAGCTAAATCAAGTTTTTTAAAAAAAAGTATTAAATCAATCCAAAACAGTCATTATGTGATACGTAGCAGAGTATAACTCAGAACAAAGTTTGACAATGAATTCCATGCACCAAATTGCACAGTTCCAAAATTCATCAGTCCACCCCAAATAAATATTATATAAGCCAAGCCAAGTGCTGTCGAGTCGGATCTGACTCATGGCGACCCTAGGGGCCAGGGTAGAAGTGACTCTCAGAGTATTCAAGGAGCACATACAGAAAATATACTTAACATATTTAATAAGCTACCTATAATAAATATATGTAAAACTCTGCATCCTGAAAATAAAGAATATACCTTCTTTTCAAAGCCAAACCAAGCCAGCCAAGTGTCGTCGAGTCGGAGGCTTATGGAATATTTACCAAAAAAAGTGTTAAACCACAAAGAAAATCTTAATAAATTCCAAAAGCAGAATATGCACATATCATAACCTTGGATTAAAATTAAATGGATAATAAAATATCATTAATAGCAACAAGTACAGAAAAAGAAAATCTTGCCACCTATATATTTGAAAATGCTTTAAACATTCCTATAGCAAAAAAGAAATGGAAAAACTGGACTTACAAACTGGAAGATAACTGTAACAAAAAAATTATGTATCAAAATTTAGAGAGCATGACTAGCAAAGAAGAAAACTTTCAGCCTGGAATGCTTATCACTAAATGAGGTGGGGCAGCATACAAATTCAGTTTAAGAAGTCAGAAAACTAACACAAAATATACCTAAGAAAATTATAAATCTATAATTAGAAAACACAAAAATAGCTGGTAGTATAGAGAGCTGGTTCTTTGGAGACAAAAAGAATGAGATAAAAATCATAAATGACAGGAAATAAAAGCCAGGATTGAGCTGGGATAAGAAAGAGAATCTAAGCAGATCAGTTATCACAGTAAAAATATTAGACAGTTGCCAAGAGCCAACCCTGTCAAAAACAGTCAACAGAAGACACTCAGTGCAAGTTTCATAACTAAGTCTGTCTAACTTTCAAAATTATTTAAATGGTCTGGAGCATATACAGAGATACACACAGAAATAGAAATCTTCCCATACATGATAATAATTATGTTTTAAGCCAAAATTAAACTCACTTTTAATGAAGACTACTAAAATAATTTCCAGTAAGAAAGGGGGAAAAAAAGTCCAATTATTTATAATTGTTCTGGTAGAAATTTCTCAGTTATAAGAGAGGTTTATGCTACGATAATGAACAATCCCCAAAACTGAGCAACTAAACTCATGAAAGTTTTTTTTTAATTCAAACTATGTGTTCAGTATGCATGGGTAAAAGTCTTTGCTTCAGTCACACAGAAACCCAGGCTGGCACAGGTGCCAGCATTTTGCTGCTGCACTATCTGGAATACGTGCACGGTGTGGTCCCTGCAGCAAGTGAAGACAGTAAATGGACAGCTCGTACTTGCTCACTTGTGCTTCAGCCTGGACATGGCACACATCACTTGCAGGCACACTGTATTGGACAATTTAACCACACAGACCTCCCTAAGGATACCAAAAGAACACTACAAACCAGCAGTAGTAAGTCAATTCAAACTCATGCCAAGCCTATGTGTTTCCATGGCGCTTTCAATGTCTGTGATCTTTCAGAAGCAAACTACCAGGCATTTCTTCCATGGTGCCTCTGACAAGAGCCTCTGCATAGATTTGAACTGCAAACCTTTAGGCTTGTAACCTAGCCTGAAACTGTTTACTCTATCCAGTGAATCCTATTTGCTGTTAGGCAGCAGTGACAGTCTGTGCCACTGAGGTACTAACCACACTCAAGAGATATAATGTTCTAAAACTTGGAAAAATGAAGTAAAACTAAAATATACACATGTACAAAAGCAGAAATCAAGAGCTGAGCTAGACTATGATTAGAAAGGATGTAAATTTGTATAACATGATTAACAAGCTTGATCTAATAAGAAAAACAAACTTTAAGATAAAAGAATTGTTAGGGATAAATTATTACTTAATAGTAAAAAAGAATATTCCTAACAAATAAGCCCAAATCAGCTATCTATTGCTGTATCAGAAAATCCCAACATTTGAGGCTTCAAATAACGATGATTCTTCTGTGGACTGGCCATGTTCAACAGGGCGGCTGGGTCAGCTGGGGTCACTCATGTGGCTGCAATTCAGTTAGGAATGAGACTGTGCTGGGAATATAGCTTAACCCGTGTCTGGTTCTTTGTCTTGAGTGCTTAGAACAGCTAGGGGCTGGCTGAGACTCTCTCCAGCAGGGCAGTCCAACTTCTTAGGTGATTGTCTAGGGATCCAAAAGAACAAAATCAGACATCGTCAAGCCTCTTGCAGCTGGGTCCAAAACTGGTACAGCTTCACTTCTGCTGTATTCTGTTGGTTGAAGCAAATCACAAGGCCAGCTGCATTCAAGTATAAAGGGAACAGCATGTACATTTAGGTACAACAGGAATTGCCAGTGACCATTAGAAGACAGGGCACCCCCGATCACAAACATTTACATCACTGTTACTTGAAAAATAAATTCACCACTTCTGAGACCACCACCCTCCATTCAGTAACAGTATCAGATCCAAAGTATAAGAAAGATCCAAACATTTAGGTCCGGTCTAAATGTGGATGAGACTCCTCCAGTGTGGCTCTAATGTAACAGACCTGTAAAAACAGACATTTAATCATGGCAAATGTGTCGTATCACTAGAAAGATAACAATTCTAAATCTGTATGTACTTCATAAAATGAATTTTAAAATACAAAACAAAAACTGACAGAGATAAAGAAGAAATAGACAAATTTGCTATCACAGTGTGAAAGTTTGACACACTTTTCTTAGTAACTGACAGAAAAATCAGGATATTTCAATAACACAAATAAAAAACCTAATGTAATTGACATAAATGAAACACTATATTAACACTTGCAGAATACACATTTTTTTTAAAAGAACACAGAGAACATTTATAAAACTTGACTGTATGCTAGCCCATAAGCAAACTTCAACAACTTTCCAAAGATTAAATCCTGAAGCACTTTTTTGGACACTGTGGAACTGAACTTGAAAGCAATAATGAAAGGAAAGGAAATCTCTAAATGTTAATAAGTAAAATAACCAAGCAAAGAACAACTGATAATATTTTAATTATTTTTTAAATTGAATTATTGATTAACAATTAAATTAAATAATATTTTGAGCAAAATAATAAACATGACATACCAAAACCTGTACATTTAAGTGATACCACACTTGGACAAAAATGTATAGTGTAAATGCAAACATTAGAAAAGAAAATAAGTAAAAATCAAAGATCTAATTATCCACTTAAAGTTTTTAAGAAACAAATTCAAAAGAAGGAGAGAAAAAATTAATGAAATAGGAAATGAACACAGGAAAGGGTCTTTAAAAAGACTGAATAAATTAATGAATCCTTGATTAAGAATTTAAAAAGAAAGAGAAAACATTAAGTTACCAGTATTAGGAATGAAAATGGGGACATTGCTGAAGAACCCACAGATATTTTTTAAAAAAGAACATGAGGACAATTTAAATAATGTCTCAGTAGCTTTGGAAATGCGTATGTATGAATTTCTAGAAATAAACAACATACCAAAACTGACTCAAAAGAAATGAAGTGCTTGAGTAATTTAAAAAGTCAAATCTAGAATTAAGCAATACCCGTATTCCACAGAGAAAACTCCAGGCCCAAAATGGTTCACCAGCAAATATCTTCCAAACATTTAAGGGAGAAACAGCATCAATCTCACCCAAGTTCCTGAGGAGAACAGAAGAGAAAATTTGTTTTCTGAGACTGCTATAACTTGAACACTAAAATTCAATAAGAGAAGTTATCAGTCAATCTTTCTCATGAACGCAGATACAAAAAGTCCTAAACTAAATTAGCAAGCCAACTCCAGCAATGTGTAAAAAGGATAATAGCATCATGACCGAGCTGGAATGCAAAGTTGGTATTATGCTTGTAAAATAATCAATGCAATTCACCTTATTAGAAGAATAAAAGATAAAAATCATGATCATGAGAATAGATACAAAAAGGTATTTAATAGAACTCAAGATCCATTTCTAGAAGAGAAAACAACTCTCAGAAAATTCTAAGTACAGGAAAAGTTACTTGATAAAGAGTATCTACTAAAAAAAAAAACTTGCAGAAGACACCATACTTAGTGGTAAAATATTAAGAACCTTCTTCTTGAGACTAAGATTAAGACCAAGACAGCTGCTGTCATAATTTGTATTCACTGTCACCATAGAGAACTTAACTGGTGCAATAAATTAGGGAAAAAGAAATAAAATGATTAGAGATTGAAAACCAACAAATATAACTATCACTATTTACTGACAATATGATGTGTATACATAAAATCCAAAAAACCTAACCTGTTAGTATTAATAAGTAATCTGAACAAAAATCTCAATGTACCAAAACCAAAAAAACCTGTTTCTATTTACTGATAATAAACTTTTTTTTTTAATTTCTACAATGCCACTTACAGTATTATCAAAAATGCATGATACACCTAGGAATAAGCCTAATGAAAGATTTAGCTTCTATAGGAGAAGCTAAAGAAAACTGAGACATTCAAGCTGTTCTAAATAAAGGTAGATAGCCCACGTTTACAAATCCAAAGACTCAATCCGTGTTAACTTAAAGAAATTAATTTATAGATTCAATACAGTTATAATTATTGAAAATCTAGCAGGTTATTTTGGGGAAAATTGACAAGTTAATGTTTAAATGTACAGGAAACTACAGAGCCAAGAATAACTAAAAAGGTTTTGAAGCAGAACAGTAGTGCCGTATGACTTAAACTACTAGATAATAAGATTTATCATAAAGCAGCAATAACTGAGACAGCATGCTATCGGCATGAAGATAGGCAGACAGACTAATGGAACCGAATAGTTTCCAGGAACAGACCCACATGATTTCTTGTTTCATAACAAAGGCAAAGTTGCACTACACGGTGAAAAGAACTGATTTTCGATAATCTGTTGCCATCTGGTTGATTTTGACTTATAGTGAGCCTAGGGTCAGATCAGAACTGTCCCCACAGGATTTCCAAGTAACTGCTTGTGGATTTGAACTGGTGACATTTCAGTTAGTACCCACAGTTCTTAACTACTGTGGCACCAGGGCTCCAACTTTCAATAAATAGGGCTAGGTAAATTGGCTGTCTTTGTGTGCATTACTTTTCTTATATTTTACCCCAAAAGCAATTCTAAAGATATTATGCCAGCCAAGTGCCGTCAAGTCGGAAAGATATTATAGATATAAAATAAAAGGCAAAATAAATACATAATATCTCTAGACACTAACATAGAAGAATACCTTCATGACATTGGAGTAACATTTCTTAGAAGTGCAAAACGGTTCTATCCATAAAGGAAAAGTTTGATAATATGGTCAGTATTAAACTTAGAATAATTGTTCATTAAAAACCACTATCAGTGAGTGAAAAGGCAAGCCACAGACTGAGGGAAGACAATCCGTGGTACATAGATCCAGCAAAGCACTCCTATCCAGATTTTAAAACAACAAAACAGGAAGACTGAAAATGCAATTGAAAAATTCATATGAGGAAGGATATCTAAATCAACAATTAGACCATAAAAAGAGACTTAGTCTCATAATTCTACAGGAAAATCAAAATTAGAGCCTCACTGATGTAATCCTAGCAGACAGGCTAAAATTTGCTGGATTCCAACACCAGTTAGAACTTCAAAACAATGAGAATGGTCACACACTCTGAGTTGGTACAATCAGTTTAGAAAGTAGTTAGCAATACTTTCTGAAATGAATATACGCACGTTTTATAAGCCATGAATTCCACTCCCACGTGTATACCCTACCGAAATGCTGCACACATGCACCAAGAGGCACATATGAAAATGTTCGCAGCGGTGTTACTGGTGTTCACTCCGAAAGGCAGATAGCGGAGGCTCTCTGCTGTCCTTAAGGTCTTCTTGCTAGGCTGAGATGGACTAACTTCCACCTATCCCTCTCTGCCTCTCATTCTGAGAGAAGTCCTGTGGTCAAAGTTGTTGGGCACAGATGAAGCAGCCTGTTTTTCTTGTCTCAGGGTGAAGAGGGTGGGGGAAGATCAGACATCACACACCTAAAATGATGTGCATGTGTAGATAGACAGACCAACATCTGGACCCAGACCAAAAAGGTGGGAAAAATTTATTGGAGAGAAAGAAATTGGTACTTTTCATAGTAACTAGCATCTTAGGGACTTTCATTTATCAGTAAATCAGAATGGAAACTTAACTCTTAAAAAAATTACCAAAGCAATACATGGTAACATGGTAATTAAAAAAAAAAAAATCAGACAGCATAAAACCAAAACCAAACTCAGTGCCACTGAGTTAATTCCAATGCACCGCTGCTCTACAGACAGAGCAAAACTGCCTCCATAGACTTTCCAAGGAGCACCTGGAGGATTTGAACTGATGATCTTCTGGCTAGCAACCATAAGCACTCAACTATTATGTCACCAGGGTTTCCTCAGACAGGATAGAAAGGCATAAAATGAAATATCTCCCTTCCACCTGCAGTTCTGAAATGGGACCACTGTTCCTTATATACTTTTCACCAAATATATGCATATATATATATATAGATGTAGATGTAAATTAAATTTTTTTATACATACCCCTGAAACTCACTGCCATCAAGTTGATCCCAACTCATAGTGACCTATAGGGTAAAGTAGAACTGCCTGTGGAGTCCAAGGAGCAGCTGGTGGATTTGAACTGGCAACTTGTTTAGCAGCTGAGCTCTTTAACCACTGAGCAACCAGGGCTCCAACTTTATTTTATTTTTTAACCTGTTGCCATCCAGTGGATTTCAACTCATAGCAACCCCCTAGCACAAAATAGAACTGCCCATGGAGTATCCAAGGAGCGCCAGGTGGATTCGAACTGCCAGTTCTTTGGTTAGCAGCCATAGCACTTAGCCACTATACCACCAGGGTTTCTAAGGACTCCAATATATACTCTATAAAACAATATAACAAATACCAATCTACAACTCACTTTTTTCTCTTCATATTAATCAAGGTGGTCCTGGTGGCACAAATGGTTAACTGCTAGGTTATGAACCGAAAGATCAGTGGTTCAAATCACCCAGAGACTCGTCAGGAGAAAGACTTGTCAGTGTACCTCCAAACAGTCACAGATATTGCAAACCCTAAGGAGCAAGGTTCTACTGCGACATATACCTTAACTCACCCTTGCCTTCTTAGCATGTACAGGTTTACCTCATAGCTGTATTGGACATCAATATATGGATGTACTGGAATATTTTAAAACAGTTCCATATTTGGGTTCTTTTGTGTTGCTTCTAGGGTTTATGCAAGTATGACTGATGCTTCAACAAACACTCTTGTGTGACTAGCTGCACATCTTTTGGTTAAGGTAATTTCCCAGGCAGTAGCAATGTGGGTTATGTGCCTTTTTTTTTTTTTTTTTAACACCCTAGCATTTATTTTCTCATTTTGGTCACTGGGCAGGAAAACTTGATTTGTAGCTAAAGGTCACTCCCACTTCTCTTTTCTCACAGATAGATCCTGATCTTTTCAAAAGACAGTTTCTTGAAGCTGCTCCTTGGGGTTAGTGTATCAAAACCAAATCTGTTGTCCTGAGCGAACCTCTCTTCTGGTCTCGAGCCTGGGCCAGGTCTTCATGCTGCTGTGGGTGCTGCTGCTGGTCCCGGGTGAGTTGACATTTCCACATGGGCTCTGGGAGGCCAGGGAGGTCTGTACAGTGGCCCTTCTCTCTCTCCTATAAGTCTGAGCCTTTCTTGGAACTCAGCGACTGCTCAGAGATTCTCAGTTAGAAAGATTCTATTTCTGTGTTACACTGTACAGCCCAGGGGCTTCCTTTTTTCGAGGCTTCACAACAGTAATGACTGGCACCTTAAGAACATGGCAGGGAAGCAGAGGAGTCAAGGAAAAACACAAGAAGTTGGCAACCTAACTGTGTCTGTGGGTGTGTGTAAGTGCCTATCAATTCATGTGAACTGGTTGATTTTTACCAAAGATTAAAACATTGTAATTAAATAGGTTTATTCAAAAGGGATTTACCGAGTATTCTGGAAACTCTATGGAACAGCTCTGCTCTGTCCTGTAGGGTTTCTATGAGTTGAAATCGACTCAACAGCCCTGGGTTTGGTTTTGGTTTTATGGAGTAGGAGGAAACCCTGATGGCATAGTGGTTAAATGCTAGGGCTGCTAACCAAAAGCTCGGCAGTTCGACTCTACCAGGCCCTCCTTGGAAATTCTATGGGGCAGTTCTACCCTGTCCTATAGGGTTGCTATAAGTCAGAACTGGGTTGACAGCAGTGGGTTCGTTTTGTTTTTTAGTATGGAGTAGGAAACCCTGGAGGGGTAGTAGTTAAATGCTAGGGCTGCTAACCAAAAGGTTGCCAGTTCATAGCCAACAGGTGCTCCGTAGAAATCCTAAGGTTTCTAAGAACATGACAGGGGAGCAGGGAAGGTACATTCTACTCTGGGTCAGCTCTACTCTGTCCTGTAGGGTGGCTATGAGTCAGAATCAACCGGACAGCAATAGGTTATCTATACACAGCCCTGTACAAGGTGCCGAAGATGATAAGAAGAATGCAAGGCAGCATTTCTGTGCTCAGGAAGCTCGCAATAGAGAAGGCCCACAGCAAAATCAGTGTACAAGAAATAACCATGTAAAAAAATCCAAGTTAAATAGCCATCTGTCTGTGGTGCAACGAGCTTGGCTGCTGACTGAAACATTGGTAGTTCTCACCCATTCAGCAGCTCTGTGAAAGGAAGAGTTGGCGATCTGCTTCCATAAAGATTACAGCCAAGAAAACTCCAAACATCACAGTTCTACTCTGTAACACATGGGGCCACCATGAGTCAAAAATCCATTCACTGGCAGTGCTGTTTGTTTGTCTGTCTGTCTGCTTATCTGCTTGTTTGATCTAAGCAAGACTACCAACACGTGGTTCAGGAAGACAATTCCCAACACACCAAGTAACTAGTCAAGACTTTGTTCAACACAGAGGGTGACTAGGAATCGGACTGATAAAGATAAGTTTGGAAGAGAAAGGGATGGAGTGAGGAATGATGTAAGAGAAAAGACCCCCTAGTTGGAAAGATACAAGAACTACTCTAGAGAAAGGAAAAACACCACATGCAGAAGGCTAAGAGCATGGGCTCCGGAGACCACGAAGGATACAAATTCAAAATTTGATTTTGTTACCTACTAGCTACATAAACCACGGTATTCTGGTCTGTAAAATGATGATAATCATTGTAGTTACCTCATAGTGTTATTGATAAGATTTCCTGAAATAATGTGTATGAATTATTTCACATATAGAAAATCCTTGGAAAAATATTAGCTGTACTTAACACAATGCAAAGGCTCTGGGGACCAAGATATTTAGGTAATGAAGAATAATCCACTGTTTTCTATGAAACACTTAGGTTTGAACAACTCCCACGCTGGCCTCACACAGACAGGAACAATGTCTCTTTCACTTACTGCTGAATTACCACTGCCTTGCCTGGTTTTTGATGTAAAATCGGCACTCTAAACATTCCTGTTAAATCAATCAAACAAATAAGCTTTTCTATGGCATGTTTGGAGCTCTGCTAACATAACTGTTAAGAGTTCAGTTTCATCTCTCCAAGACCTTGGCTGAAGCATCTCTTCACTTATATCCTTTCTGGTTACAATAAATGTATAACTGTAAGAATAGGTTAAAAAAAAAAAAACCCAAAAGTTCATTGCCATGAACCTGCTTTATAACAATGCCATAAGAGGAAGTACAACAGCCTTGTATGGTTGTCCAAGGCCGCAGTCATTACAGAAGGAAACCACTTACATCTTTCTCCCACAGAGTAACTGGTGGGCGACTTCTCAGTTAGCAGCACAGCACGTAACAACTGTGCCAACAGGACCCTTTGTACAGGTGACAGTCTTGGGAATCTTGAGAGCTGTTATAGAGAATTAACAAACCAGCGTGAACAGTGAGCCAGCAGTGACCGGCAGGGCAGAGCTGATTTGTGAAGTTCTGGGCAGCCAGGTGACAAAGAAAGGCTGCCCAGCAGTTGAAAAGAGTAAAGTCCTAGGTCCTTCCAGCTTATGACACTAGTCCCACAGGAGGAGAGAGAAAAAAGGAAAGGGAAAGGGGGGGAGGGAGGGAAGGGGGGGAGGGAGGGAGGGGGAAGGGGGAGATGGGGGAGATGAGGGAAGCGGGGAGGAGCTGGGAAGAGGGGAGAGAGAGAGAGACATGCTAGTGTGAAATGCCGGGAACTGGGCGGACTGCTGAGCCCGTGGCTGGTGACTGATAACCTGGGCCCTGGTGGCCAGGGACCAAGTTTGTCCTAAATCTTTGTGGTTAGAGTCACAGAAGTGCTATGAATGAGCTTGGTGACAAGATATGGAGGTATGGGAAAGTGAAACCTGGGTTCATTTTCAGACAGAAATTGGATTCATCTGATTCTTTCCTTGCAGTCAATGATACAGGTGGGGTTTGCCCACCTCTCCCTTTTAGTAGTATCACATTCACATACACAGTGTCGTTATGAGTCAGAACTGACTCGATGGCGACTGTGTCTGGTCTGATCTGGTCCCATTTCTGGCTTGACTACCGTCTGTACCACCTCTTACCCAGGACAAACCCTCACCTTTGCCTGGCTGATTCCTATGTCCCTATCCACAGCTTTCTTAAGCATCATTTACTTGGGGTACCTTCCACGGTCTACCCTACCGTCTTCACCACACACGCGCTGGTCTAGGAGGCCCTTCTGCCCCCAAATACTCAATATAGATTTCTATTGTTGCACTCACACTATTATTCTATTATCGCACTCACTTTGTTTCTTGTCTTCCCCACCTGGCAACTTCTTAAGGCCGACTCCATTTTTCATTCATCTTAGAAGTCCAAGCACAGTGCTTTGGATACGCTAGGCATTCAGTGAACCCCTGCTCAATTTCTAAACATGAATTTATTAATGAAAGAAATAATAAGTAAATGAAAAAATAGGCACGGCCACTGAAAAGTCAAAAATCCTTAGTTCGTGTCATTTCTACCTCTTTATTTATTTATTTGTTTGTTTTTTGCAGCTGTCATCGGTGGAAAAGACGGTGAGTTCCCTTTTCATTTGCTCTTCAGTGTCTCTGGCTAAGTGTCTCCCTAATAGATAGATGAAATGAGTATATGTATATATATATATACACTTATATATGTATGTATGTGTGTGCATGTACATATATATACATGAAAATAGAATATATAGCAAAGTGCAGTCTTGTCATCAACATAAGTTAAAATTGGCTGAACTATTAAAACACAAAATGGCTGTGCTTAAGCTAAGTAAGACGGTGAGAAAATACATGATCAGGGCAAAGATGAGAAAAACAACTGCCAGATGGACGTGGCCACAGTCAGGGAAACGATGAAGACCACAACTAATCAGGAAGAAGTCAACAACTTGAGGTGCCAGAAGATAAGACCCTCTGGACTGGACAATAGCAACCAGAACCGAGTAAACAATTTGTCTTAAAAATCCATCACTCTAGATCTGGAGCACGCAGCCTCCTTCCAAGAGTCTGTGCCCACCGGTCTGCTGCGCTGTGAAGTTATCTTGAGACCTGTCAGCCTTCGTCCGCTTCGTCTGGAAGACCTGGTTCAAGTGACTGTGACTTTTCCTGTTGCTGCCTGAGTCTCCTGTGCCGTCCCTCTTGGTCAATCTACCTCTGAGATGCCTTATCATCCTCCTGACGTCTAAACGGTCTGCTTTCAGTGACTGTGACAAGGCTTCTGTTAAAGCTTGAGCCTGGTGTGGTCTCCCTGCCTACTTCACCTTGGAAACATCTTGTCATCATAAAAGTCTACTTCAGATTCTCCAGACATTAGAATGGTGAGAGCACAGCCAATCCTTAAACTCCTTAGAGTGAAGCCTGCTTTTAGGGAAGTGAATGTGTTGACATACTAATGTTATAACATGACCGCTGCAGTCTCTGTGGGACCCAGTGGAGCTCGGGGGAGCTTTAACTAATGCAAATGAGAGTTCCCAACTAATGTAAATGCAGTTAAGAGTTCTTAAGTAACGTAACGTGAATAAGAATGTTTTGTGTCCTGATGCCAGCACCTCCCCCTCCTTTGCTTAATTGTGTGTCCATGGTATGATTAAATAAAGCACATTCGACTCGACGGCACTCGGCTTGGCTATTGACCCCAAGCCTTGCTAGCTACTTATTTTCCTCTTGTGAACCTCGATGTTTTCTGAGTGCTCACAACAATATGAAACAAATTCGGTCACTTCCTGAGGATTCTTAGGATCTCCTGCTTGTCATACTGAGGCCAGCATGGATGTGAAAGTGTCATCTGGTCTACTGGTGCTGCTCTAGGATCAGGAAGGCTTCACGGTCACCCTCTGGCTCTCACTAGGTGAGAAAATGAACCCATAAGCAGCACTTGGCCTTTGTAAAACCCTGCACTTGATCTTATTGCAAATGGACCTCACTTAACTAGGCAGCAATTTTTCAACTCCATGCCAAGTGAGCAGGACTAGGAATAGAATGCTGTCCAGTCAGCAGGGACATTCCCTCCCTTGCAGTGTCAGAAATAAAATCCTCCAGGAAGTACATAGGGAACAGAAGGGCCCCTCCCCGGGCTCTGGCCATTTCTGCTCCTCCAGGTTTCTTCACACCATTTGCACACACCAAGTCTGGCAGGGATGTGGACATGACAGGCCACCTCTGAGATCACGTGACTACAGCACAGAGAAATACTGTCCAGGCCAGCTAATTGCCTCCCCTTACTCACTGGTCCAGCAACTCCTAAAATCGAAGTATTTTAGAGCTATAATGCACTTAGAGCTTGTCTTGTATGAAGTCTGATTTCATAGACTAAAAGTGACTACTCAGTAACAAGAAAGTGACTTGCCTGGTTTGTGGTAGAGCCAATGCCTGACCATCCTGTCTCCAATGTCATGCACAGTCTAGCAGATGAGTGATTGTCAAACTTGTGAAAAATTTCACTCAATTTCAGAGAATAATAATACTAGCTAACATTATTACATGCCAAAGATGAAGCATATTGTATTTGCTAAGTGATTTAATCCTCTCACTAACCCTCTGGAATGAGTACTGCTATTATTCTTGTTTTCAGATGAGGAAACCTGGGTGGTGTAGACAGCTAAGCCCTGACTCCTAGTGGAAAGGCTGGTGGTTCAAGCACAGTGAATTATGAAACATAGCTCTTTCTGCCATAGTCTTTGTACCTCCCACAAAATGACTGGGTGATAACTATGCAAATGAGGTGCTGTGCCCCACCACAGGATTGGATAGCTTGCTGATAATGTAAATATGGTCCATAGCACTCTTGTGGGGGTGAGACCATGCAAATAAGGTATGTAAAACCCGAATGAGGGTATTGGTCAGATTTTTTGCCCTCCTGCTAGGCTTAAAGGGAGCCATAGAGCTGAGGGAGAGAAGGGCTCTGATGTGGAAGACAGAGAAAGGCAGCAGAGGGAGCAGAACTAGGAGAAAGAGAGAGCTGTTGACACTGGGGACATCAGAAACAGCAAGAAGCAGTTGGAGAGAAATGGTGGCAGTGCAGGCAATAGAACCAGGAGACTGGCAGGGGACAACATGGTGGCCTTTCTGGCCCATGGAGCACGAATGCTGAAGTGCTCTGGGGCAGTAGGCTTTCTGGAAGAGTAGGGTACCTCTGGGTACTTTATGGAGCTAGGTTTGCTGACCACAGAGTTAGAGGTAAGCACATTTGAACCAAGAATAGCTGGCAGAGTGGGGCATCTCAGGGCACTTATTAGCAGAGTTAAAAGAACTTTTCAACACTTGATAGAACAGAAAAGAGGTCAGGCCAAGAGAGGGGCCTACCTGTAGGCACAGCTGAGAAGAGGCTGTCTTGATTCAAAACCTGTATCCTGAGTATTCTTAAGTCTGAATTATACCTGTTACTTCCCTAATAAACTCATAATTGTGAACATTGTCTGGGAGCTGTTGTGGACATTACAACAAATTATCCAACCCAGCCAAACAGCAGAGGGTGCTGTGCAAGGGACTTTTAGCATCAGAATTGGTAAAACCACTACAGGGTGAAGGCATGTTTGACTTCTAGGGCCCTAAGGATCAGCCTTGGGTTGTTGATGCTTTTAACAATTCTCTCACCCCTCCTGAAGTTACAGGAGATCAGACACTGCCACCATACCATTATATAGTTGTGATTCAGAAACAGTGTTTGTTGCAATGGCTTCAGACTAGTGGAAGCACTGGACTTAGTAAGAGAAGAACAAATGTGTGAAAGTGAAACTTTTGATTTTTTTTTCATTTTTTAATTTTTATTATGATTGAGTGAAAATGTGCATTCCCATATAAATTCACATGCTCACCTATATGTTGCTCCCATTTCTCTCCCTGCCCGGTGACAGCACACCCCTTCTCTCTGCTCCATACTTATCTTATCGTCTCAACAGTCTCCCATCCCCTCCTCTCCACCCACTCCCCTTCCTCCAGCAAGAGGTCAGCAGGATGACATCCTATAGATGCATAGAACCATAAAATTCCCATGAGATACAGTCACTCTGCATGGCCAAGTCCAATTCATTGCTGTCGGAAAAGTTGATCTTCATTATGGACAAGGGCAGCATCAGGGCCAGGGGCCATGCTCCCAGGGGAGCTCTGAAATACCTGGATCATCAATTGCGGTCTTTTATTGAGAAACTTTGGATTCTTAATGGTTACTTTGGTGGTTGTTACCGGCAATGGCTGAAAAGAATGAAGTTGAGGTGGGGAAAGCCACACCTGGAATGGCTTGGGCCAAAACTCAGGTTGATTAAACAATGTAGATAGGAGGCCAGGATCTACAGGTTCAGCACAGCAGGAGGCCTGTATATGTATATGAATGGGAAGACAGGCCGGGAGTGCAGAAGATGAAACTGGAATGTTTTAAAAAGAATTATGTGTTTACTTGAATATGCTATGAATAGAGAATGTTTCTCCTATGTAGCATGTTAAAATAGATCTGCTTGCATGGTAGAAATGAATATTGTGTATTATAGATTATGCCAAGGCCAAGAGAGCATTTAACTCTGGCTTCAGCCTACACTTGGTCGGATATGCTAAAATAAGAACTAAGATTTGCCTGAGGTAAACACAGCCTGTTTGAAGTCCTGTGCAGAGTTTTGCAGTCTTAGGTTAAAAAATTGAGCTTTAACCCAAACCTTCAGAGTCAGGAAATCTGCATTTGAAAAAGACACAAAAGACAAGTAGACTCACCCAGAACTACTGAGAAACTGGAGGTTTGCCTTTGAAGGAGGGATCTGTTTCAAAGGTAAAAAAAAAAAAAAAAAAGACTTTTTTGCTTTTTGAATTTTAAGCCAGTTGTTTACCTTTGGGTGTACCGAGGCAGGAAAAGTTAGTGCCTATCTGAAGAACCCCTCAGACTGGAAGTTAAAGGGAGTCAGTGAGTAGACAGCTTAGTATGTTGGCTAGTGGTGACCACCTGGAAGTGGGAAAGGACAGAAATGAAGAGATGGGCTGAGTTTGGATATGGTTCATTGGCACCCACTGACCATGGACACTAGGGATGAGAGATAGAAAGGGAGGACTGGCCTAAAGTGCATCTTGTGAACTCCTGAGCCTGTGGCTGATGCCCACTGCCCTGGCCTTTGGGAGCTGGGGATGAACTGACCAAAATCTGAACGATGAAGAGAAAGATGTTTGACACCATGATCTGGTATACACCAGATCATGCAATTTGATGACTGACTCTGGACTGCACTTGGGTTATCGATGCAGATGCTCAAATCTTTAATCAGAATAGAAGATTCACCAAATGAAGGAATATGCTTATCTCCTCATGTCGACATCCTGAAACTGATTAGACCTCAAGTGACCTGGATCAGGTTCAAGAGATGAGGCTGGTAAGTCCCATCTCCTGCCAGGCAGCTAAGCAGGCTTCCCTGACCCAAGGCATACAACTTTCAAGGCAGCAAAATTTTAAAGAGAGAAATTTTTATTAACTGAAAGTAGGTTCCAGAGAGGGAACAGATCAGTCTCCATGAGTGGCAAAAGATCCTGTATAGATTGTGGGGGGTCCTTTTATTGGCAGAAGCAAGGAGTGATGTCATAGAGGGAAGGGATCATGGTAAATGTAAGAATCTAACAAAAGTCACTCAGTTACTAAACTGCATTCCGTCTTCTGCCTCAGTTACCACCCTCAGACTGGACTAGAAGGTCTGCTGCATTCTTCTCGCTATTTCTGAGGAAATAGAATTAAGACCTCAGAGACAAATAATGAAATTTTGGGTAATTCACGCTGTTTGATACGATGTAATAAAACCTTATGATGTAACGAAATCTCCTGATTCCTGACTATATAGTTCTGTGACAAACACCTGCCCCCGCGAATTCTGACTACAAAAACCTCTGGAAATGTAACCCAAATGGAATAGTTTTGGGCTCACTGTCTCCCAGACTGCTAGCAAATCTGCAAATAAAATATTCACTGAAACCCACACTGTTTCTGAATTTTCAACTACGGTGACAGGCAGACCGAACTTGCTTCAGTTCGGCAACAGGAGGAGGTCGTGACATGGTTCTTGGTTCCCAGTTTGAGGCTCTACATCAGCAACTGCTTGAGGAGTCCTCTCCTGGATAGCATAGAGATGGGACAGAAATAAGAGCTAGGTCATCCTTCTAAAGTGTTGCCATGTCCCAACTGCCATGAGAATTTCTATATCTGCATCACAACTGCCAGGAAGGAACTCATGTCTGCATCACAAATTGCCAGGAAAGAACTACTGTTTCTGGAAATACCCTCCTCAAGTGGTAGTGATCAGATTCCGTAGCTAACTTCCTCACTCAGAATACTGGTTTGATAGGAATGGGTAATTTAAACATTGGCTATCTAGAACAGGGGAAGATAAAGGCGTGAAGTGGCTGGCTTACATGTTTCATAACTGTCATGTCGTAAACACCAAGAAAATGTTGGTGGTCACCAAAGGAAAATAAGTAACTAACAAAGGTTGGGGTCAGTAACAAGCTTTATTTAATCAAACTACACATTTACAGTTAAGCAAGCGGGAAGGCAGCTGCTAGCACCAGGACAGAAAGCATTCTTATTTACATTACTGAAGACCTCTTATCTACATTCACATTAGTTGGGGGTTCTCATTTATGCTAGTTAAGACCCACACAGGTTCCACCAGGACCCACAAGGACTGCAGCGGTCAAGTCATAAAGTTAGTATGTCAACACACTCACTTCCCTAAAAGCTGGCTCACTCTAAGGAATTTAAGGATTGGCTGTGCTCTCACCGTTCTGACATCAGGAGAATCTGAAGTCGAATTTTATGAGGCCAAGACTTCTCTGAGGCAAAGCAGGCAGGAACACCACACCAGGCTCAAGCACTGACAGCAGGCTTGTCACAGTCACTGGAAGCAGACCGTTTAGATGTCAGGAGGATGATAATGCATCTCGGAGGTAGATCCATCAAGAGGGATGGTACAGGAGACTCAGGAAGCAACGGGAAAAGCCACAGTCACAGTCTCTCGAACTAACCTTTGATGGCAAGCAGATGAGGTTCCAAGGTCAGGTCACACAGCACACAAACCAGCGGACACAGACTCTCAGGAGGAGGCTGGGCCCCAGGCCCCTGAAGCTGAGGCACAGTAACAGACCACAGGCACAGACTTCCAGAGGGAGATCACGCCACCAGGCCTTCAAGAACGAGGCAAACAAGATCAGGGCAGCAGATCTCTGGCACAGACCCCCGGAGGGGACTGCTGCAGCCAAAGTCCAGAGCGCTTGGTTTTTAAGGCAAGTTGCTTGGTTCTGCTTGTTATCTTCAGTCCATTAGTCTTATCTTCTGGTACCTCAAGCTGTTGACACCTTCCTCATTGGTAATGGTCTTTATCATCTCTCTGACTATCTGTGGCCATGTCCATCTAGCAGTTGTTTTTCTCATCTTTGCCATGACCTTGTATTTTCTCACCATCTTATTTAGCTTTAGCACAGCTATTTTGTATTTTAATAGTTTAGCCAATTCATGGTTTAGCCAATTTTAACTTGTGTTTATGATGACACATCACTTCACTATATATTCTATATTCATATATATATGTATATGCACACACATATATACATATGTATATGCATATGTACATATACATACATATCCTCATTTCAAGTTCTGACATTCAAAATGAGGGAGACAAGGGAGGATCGCCAATGAATAGATTCCTCTCTTTGAGATGGGCCTGGGGAAGAGGGTACAAGAAGATGTTGATACAATTATATGCCTCAGCTGTGAATTTTGATTGTTGTCAGGGTTAATTGTGATTACAAAAACTCACTGTAGAAGCTGTAACTGTGGAAGAGCGAACAAAGGAAAAGGTACTGCTGGACTGCAGTACAGTGGCCAGACCTAACATCCCTTAAGGATTTTGGTATGCTGATGCTTTGAGAGGTTCAGAGCAAAGAAATAATCTCTCAGTTAAAAGAGATGTATAGACCAGTGGAACAAAGTAGAGACCCCAGAGATGCTACCATCCTCCTACGAACAGCTGATATTTGACAAAGGTCCTAAGATTTTGAACTGGGGTAAGAACAGTCTCTTTAACAAATGGTGCTGGCATAATTGGATATCCATCTGCAAAAAACTGAAACAAGACCCGTATCTCACACCTTATACAAAAATCAACTCAAATTGTATAAAAGATCTAAATATAAAAGCCAAAACGATAAAGCTCATCCAAGATAAAATAAGGTCAACAATGGACTTTTTAATATGCAATATAGACAGACTTCAAAATCTGACAAACAAAACACATTCATCAGAAGAGAAAATAGGTAAATGGGAATTAAAAAGAATCAAACACTTCTGTTCATCCAAAGACTTCATCAAAAGAATTAAAAGACCACCTAGAGAATGGGAAAAAATATTTGGCAACTCTATGTCAGACCAACATCTGATCTCCATAAACTATCGGGTTTGGCAAAATATCAATAAGAAAAAGACAAATCATCCAATTAAGCTATGGGCAAAGGAGATGGACAGACACTTCTCTAAAGAAGAGATCCAGGTAGCCAGAAAACAAATGGGGACATGCTCACAATCATTAATTATTAAAGAAATTCAAATCAAAATGACAATGAGATACCATCTCACTCCAACAAGATTGGCCATGATCCAAGGAACGCAAAACACTAAATGTTGGAGAGGCTGTGAAGAGATTGGAACTCTCCTACACTGTTGGTGGGATTGCAGAGTGGTGCAACCTCTTTGGAAAGCAATTTGGTGTTACCTTAAAACAATGGATATAGATATACCATTTGACCCAGTAATTTCTCTGCTCGGAATATATCTTGCAAAATCAAGGCCATTCACACCAACTGATACATGCACACAAATGTTCATTGCAGCACAGTCAACGATAGCAAAAAGTTGGAATCAACCCAGATGCCAAACAACAGAAGAATGGATAACTTTGGTATATGTACTCAATGGAGTATTATACATTGATAAAGAACAATGATGATAGCAGTAAACATCTCTCAAGTTGGTCTCAACTGGAGGACATTATGTTGAGTGAATCTAGTCAGCGACAGAGGACAATTATTATATGAGACCCCTACTATAAAAACTTAAAAGCATACTCATACATGATAGAAAAGACTCTTTGATGGCTGCAAGGGTGCGGAGGGTGGGAGAGCAAGAGGGTAAGGGGCGAGGGTTTAGATTAGATAGTTGTTAGAAATTTGGTTGGGTGAAATTGGTGACAATTCACATTAGTAAGAAGATCAATATTAATAAGACTTCGCCACAACTTGTGTACTCTTCCTCTCTTAACCCAATATTGTAAGCACAGAGTATGTACACTTTAATTTTTTATTTAATAAGAAATTTTATCAGAGGCACAGAAGGGTGAAGACAATACAAACTTTTCAAGAACGTGACCGGATAAGACAGACACCCATGGCGTACCTGAGTGGCTGGCTAGTACATGAGTAAACTTATCCTGAGAACTCTTTGCCCTCCTGAAGGATTGTTACTGACTGTTTGGACTGGTAAAATGATTGGCAGGGAGAAATTAATCCTTCAAGTATGAAATGGCCAATGACTAGAAGAGCCTGTGGCAAAGACAGTTTCTTAATATGGCCATTCAGGCTGTAGTTTTTGTAACTCCCACCAAATGATTGGGTGAGAACTATGCACTTGAGGTTGTTTGTGGCCCACCAAGGAGACTGGATAGTGTCTGCTATAACAGAAATACCTCAAGTGGCTGCCTTCAACAGAGAAGTTTATTCTCTCACAGTTAAAACAAACAAATAAACAAACAAAAAAAACACTGCTGCTGAGTTGACGCCAACTCATAGCAAGCCTATAGACAGAGTGAAGCTGCCTCATAGAGTTTCCAAGGAGCACCTGGTGGATTTGAACTGCTGACCTTCTGATTAGCAGCTGTAACACTTAACCACTATGCCACCTAGGTTCCCTCTCATCGTTTAAGCAGGTTACATCCAAATTCAGGGCCACAGCTCCTGGGGAAGTCTTTCTACCTCTGTCGGCTCTAGAGGATTGTGTTTCTCAACCTTCCCTTGGTTTGGGATCACCTTAGAACAGGTCCAAAGGATGTCCTGTGCTCCCAACGCTGCTTTCTTGGTGGTATGAGGCACCCATGTTTCTCTGCTCACTTCTTTCTTTCATATTTCAAAAGAAGTTAGCTTAAGACACTATCCAATCTTGTAGACCCCATCATCATAACTGCCACTAATCCATCTCATTAAATCACAGTTATAGAATTTATAACACACAGGAAAATCCCGTCAAATGACAAAATAGTGGATAACAACACCGGAAATCAAGGCTCAGTCAAACTGATATACACATTTTTCAGGGGACAAAAATTCAATCCATGACAGATAGCTCACTAACACCCTCATGAGGGGTGGATCTTGTAAATAAAGTACATGTTGTGGGTTGAATTTATGTAAAACGTGTGTGCTACTGACAAAGCTCCTGGTTTTTTGCACCTACTGCTAAGCGAACCTCTGAGACAGGTATTTTGGGTAAGAGATGCTCTATTTCTGTGTGTTAACAACACAGGAAACAGGTAGTGTTTTCGTTTTCAAAGCCTGTCTGAAGCTGCCAGACAAGTTCAGTGTTTTTAAATGAGAGGCTATGTGTCATGCTAGTACAGGGGCAGCTGTCAGGGAGAAAACAATGAGAGTAATCTGTGGGGGGCATCAATCCAGGGACAGGCCAGCTGGAATGTACAGCAAAACTGAAGTCCAGAAAGCTCTCTGTTGTCACCTGAGCAGAGGTCTGTGAACTGGTGCCTCTACTGGCACGTCCACTTGTTTGGGTGTCCTCAAGAAGCTTTAAAAGGCTGCAGAAATTTTATTTCAATGGCTCCTACAAGTTAATGTGTGATTTCTAGGCCAGGTAGCACTGGGAAGCCAGGAATTTTAAGAAAAGTAAGTAAAGTGTCATTTTTGTAAAATAGGTAAAGGATTAGTCCTGACTTCCTACTTCAATTCTCTCTGTTTTTTGAAAACATGGCGTTCCTGGTTTCATGTGTTATCTTCTGTTTTATGATTGTAATTTCTGTGTGTATTTTATAAATCTTAGTCTCTGCCTGTGGTTAATAGGGCCAGACTGGGTTATGTTGAAGAGAATTAGGGTGGGACTGTAACACGCTCTGCTAAAGTCACACTGATCCAAAATAAAGAGAGTTTTCTGGGGGTGTGGTGAAATAAGGATATGCGTGTGTATCTACGTATGCATATACACATGAATGTGTGTGTGTATCATATATATATATGAAAACAGAATATACAGTAAAGTGGAGTCTTGTCATAAACATAAGTTAAAATTGGCTAAACCATGAATTGGCTAAACTATTAAAATAAAAGTGGCTGTGCTTAAGCTAAATAAGATGATGAGAAAATACAAGGTGATGGCAAAGAAATGAAAATAGGAAAAACAACTGCCAGATGGACATGGCCACATGGTCAGAGAGGCAATAAAGACCATAACCAATTAGAAAGAGGTCAACAACTTGAGGTGCCAGAAGATAAGGACCTCTGGACTGGATGATAGCAGCCAGAACCAAGTAAAACACTTATATAAAAAACGCAGCGCTCTGGATCTGGGCGTGCAGCCTCCTGCTGAGTGTCTGTGCCCGATTTGCTGTGCTGTAAACTGACCGTGAGACCTGCCTGGCCTCATCCACTTTACCCTCAAAGGCCAGGGATTCAGACTGTGACTGTGCTGGTGCCTGAGCCTCCCGCCGTGTTCCTGTCAGCCTCGGCCCCCAGACATCTTGTCATCATAAAAGTCTATTTCTGGTTCTCCAAACATCAGAATGGTGAGAGCACAGCCAATCCTTAAATTTCTTAGAATGAAGCCCACTTTTAGGGAAGTGAGTGTGTTGATCTACTAATGTTATGACTTGACCACTGTAGTCCCTGTGGGACCTGGGTCGGGTTCTGTGAGGGTCTTAACTAATGCAAATGAGAGCTCCCAACTTATGTAAATGCAGGTAAGAGTTCTTAAGCAATATAAGTAAGAATACTTTGTGTCCCAGTGCTAGCGCCTCTCCCCCCTTTGCTTAATTGTGAGTCTATGGTGTGATTAACTAAAGTATATTATTGACCCCAACCCTTGTTACTTTCCTATTTTCCTCTTACGACCACCGACGTTTTCTGGGTGCTCAGGACATGTGACCTGCACCACCTTTTATCTTATAAGAGATAAAACAAAAGAGAAACAAGCAGAGAATGGCGCTTCATACCACCAAGACAGCAGTGCTGGGAGCAGAGCGTGTCCTTTGGACCTGAGGTTCCTGCGCTGAGACCAAGGAAGACTGATGACAAGAATATTCTCCAGAGACAACAGAGAGAGAAAGCCTTCCCTGGAACCAGTGCCCTGAATTTGAACTTCTAGCCTATTGGGCTGTGAGAGAATACATTTCTCTTTGTTGAAGCCATCCACTTGTGGTATTTCTGTTGTAACAGCACTAGATGACTAAGACAGGTATATGAAAACCAAACAAGAGGACTGGTCAATTTTGCTGTCTCACTCGGCTTAAAAGGAAACATGAAGTTGAGGGAGAGACAAACTGTAATGTGGAAGACAGAGTGGCCAGCAGAGACAGTAGAACTGGGAGGCAGAAAGGACTGTAACGTCTGAGATGGTAAGAGAAGGCAAGAAGCAGAGGCAGAAAAATGGTAACAGCAGAGGCAGCAGAACCAGGAGACTGGCAGGAGGTGGCAAGGTGGCCTTTCTGGCCCATGGAGCAAGAAAGAGGAGTGCCTTCAGGCAAGGAGCTTGCTAGTACAGAAGGGTGTCTCCGGGTACTTGGTAGAGCTAGGTTTCCTGACTCAGCAGAGCTAAAGCTAAGTGCCTTCCTACTGCAGCTTACTGGCAGAGTGGAGTGCCTCTGGACACTTGTTGGCAGAGCTAAAAGGGCTTTGTAACACTTTTCAAAAAGAGCAAAGGCCAGGCTGATGGGACAAGGGCCAGAGAAAGGCCTGTCTGTGGACACGGCTAAGAAGAGGCTGTTTCGATTGAAGAACTGCATCCTGAGCATTTCTGTACCTAAATTGTTACTTGTTACTTCCCTAATAAATCCCTTAATAGTGAGTATTATCTGTGAGTTCTCTGTGGCCACTGGAACACATTATCCAACCTAGTAGAGAGGTAGAGTGTGGGGGACGGATGGCTGGTAACAGAATTGTTGACAAGATTGGAGAGAGGAGACAGGTCTGAACTCTGACTCACAGGAATCAGCTTTAGGCTGTTGATGCTGGTAACTATTCTCTCCTCCTCATACAGTTAGAGGAGGTCAGATGCCACTGCCATGTCATTTGTACAGTGGTTCAAATCCATCTAGAGGTACCTAACAGGACAGCCTGGTGATCTGCTTCTAAATGATCGCAACCAAGAAACCAATACAACCCACAGTTCTACCCTGCAATATGGAGTCACATAAAGTCAAAACAGATTCTATGGCAGTTAACAACAGTAACAAAAAAACTAGAAAAATGAGAGTTAATTTTGTGTTGTTTCATTACTTAGCTCTTTTCCCAAGAAGAGAATTCTGAAAGAAGACGGTAAATGGATAAAGATCAGAATGTTACCAGAAAAACTTGGTCATAGACTCGTGCTTCCTGTCACTGCTAAGCCAAAAGCAGAGACAGATTAAATCTTTTAAGAGTGCTTCATTCAGGTAACCAGTGAGCTGAGAGGATGGTGAGTTAGTACCCTAACAACCGTCTTAATATCTCAGTTCAGGCCGGGAAGTTTTATAGAGGAGTTTAGGGTAAAGAAGGGGTCTTCAGGTGTGGAGGGTTTGGGTACGAGAATGCAGTTTCTTTGTTCTAAGATGATTTGTGATGACATCCAGAGTTTGACTATGTTCCAGGAACCGTGTTGTTTGGGTAGTGGGCTATAAATTGACATCACTCATCTGGTCACTGATGAAGAATTAAAATCTTTATGAGTACTGGTCAGAAGGGAGGTTAATAATTTTCCATATATGCTAGTGTTCCTTCAGGGAAGGAGTCTTAGGACGGAAATAAATTACACTTTTCCTATAGCTATTAACCCTATTATAGCTACTGACACTACCAAGGGTGCTTGACAACCAGGTCTTTACAAGGAAGAAATACACAACAAGGGGAGATTGAGGGACAACAAATTGTATCACATTTTCTAAGTTCTGACTCTTATTCCCATTCTTCTGGATAAAAGAGTGTCTTGGATATTTGAGGAGTCATGAATAACAAGAACTCTCTACAACCCCTTTTCTTGACCCAAACTAGCTATCCCAGGGTTTTATCCTTGCCTAAGTTAACTCTGGATTCTGGCAAATGACTTCTCCATTTCTAGCTCTGACACAGCTAGCTACGTGACTGTGCCAGTAATGTGACTGTTCTGGGCATTTGACTCAGTGGCTCTAAATTGAAAGTGTTGGGTAAATTAATCTCTCAATATATTCTCAGTGCCAAAATCTTACAATAATAAAAATTTGTCCTTTTAGGAAAAGTGCAAAGTTGCCATTTTAACAACATTTGGACAGATCTCATCATGAGTTTCTGAGCCTCATGAAGGAGCAGGGCAGGAGTAGCTTTCTTGAAGATTCAATTCCCCAACAGGCTAACAATTTCACCCCTGTCGTGGACTGAATTGTGTCCTCTCAAAATGGGTGCATTAATTTGACTAGGCCTTGATTCCTGGTATTGTGTGAGATTTTTATGTGCTGTAGTTCCTGCCACTACAATGTTAACAAGGGAGGTTGGACAGCAGTTGTGTTGATGTTACAGAACTCAATTTGTAAGATTATTTTATGCCTTGAGGCAATCTCTTGGGATATAAAGGAAAAGAAAGCAAGCAGAGGTTTGGGGATCTCATACCACCAAGAAGCAGTGCTGGGAGCAGAGCATGTCTTTTGAAAAAGAGCTGGGGTCCCTGTGCCTCAGAAGTTCCTAGTCCAGGGGAAAAAATAATGACAAAGACCTTAGTCAGAGCCAGCAGAGAAAGACTTCCCCTGGAGCTGATGCCTTCAAGTTAGACTTACAGTTTACTGGACTGTGACAGAATAAAATTTCTCTTTTTAAAGGCATCTGCTCACAGTATTTCTGTTACAGCAGCACTAGACAACAAAGACACCCCTCTACTGATATCTGATGGTTAGTGAATTCTGCTGATGTTACTGTCTTGAGTCTTTTTTGTTCATTGCCACTCCTGACCAATCAATTCTTCCTCAGGGGAGGTAGATGCTGCTGGCTAACATGCAGCCTTGAATAAGCAGCAACCCTCCCCAGAGCCCTTCTTAGGGATTCTCCAAACCAGGCTCCTCAATCTTTCTCACAGGAATCACTGTGCTGAGACCACAGCACCTCCCCCTCACATTCTTCTCTTCTTCTCCTTAGCGGACGCTCCCAGGCCTGTGATTTCTCTCAGTCCTCCATGGACCACAGTCTTCGAAGGAGAAACAGTGCTTCTGACTTGCAATGGGTTTGACTTACACTCACCCGTGGAAATAACATGGTACCACAACACTGAGTGTAAAGCCACAGGAAAAGCCCTCCTGGTTCAGTCATCTGGAGAGTACAGGTGCCAGATCCAGAACTCAGCCTCCAGTAAGCCTGTGAAATTGGAATTTTCATCAGGTAAGAAACAAATGGAAAAAGAAAATCATTTCAATCAGTCTTTCTAACTTGTGCCACTCACTTACGACAACCTGTGAGGAATCATTTTGCTTAACACCATGGTTAGATAGGCAAGGAGTGAGTCAAAAACTCACTGTATACCACCAGACAGGGAACGCAATTTGATTTTTAATTTTAAATATAAAATTAAGAAATTCTAAATTATTTGAATCACTCATAGTTCGCCATGAGTCAGAGCCGACTTGACGGCTCTTGGCTTATAGTTCTTTCAGTCCAATGTTCTTCCAAATAGCCGTGTCTGGAAGGACATACTTGTCACACATAGTAGCTAAGAGTTATCAGTGAGCCTTACAAAGAATGTGATTTCTACTGAACAGCCTATGTTCTTAAATTTCAGCTTAAGTTAGAAATTCCCTGGGCAACTTATAAAACAATAGCTACCCAGAATCTACCCTATATTTGCTAAATCAAAATCTACAGGAGGGAGACTCAGGATTTTTTTTTTTTTTAACAAGTTGCTCAGACAGGAGGAAATTTGACAGGTAATTCATTTAAACCTTTTGAGAGGTAATTCTTCAGGTAAGGAGGGTAACAGCATAGTGTGAAGGGGTAACAGCATCAGGTAAGGAGGGAAACAGACTAGAGTAAGGAGGATCACCATATCGGGTAAGTAAGGTAGTAACACCGTTGTTAACCACAGTAACACCAGAGTCCATGCCACCTGCCGCAAGGTCAGTCACTGAGGCCAGAGGTTAGGGTGACTTAAATCAAAAATTTTATTTGTATGCTAGCTTACACAAAGTGGCAGAGGGGATAGCTCCCCGAAAATTTGCCCAACCTATTGTTTCAAGTGAAGGCTTTTAAAGGGTGAGGCCACGTGCTAAGATGCAGAGGTACGGAATTCAAGGGGCTAGGGAATGTACTTTGAAAATGAATCTGGGCTTTTTCAATCTTTTTTACCTTTCTTGGCTGTTTGAGGGATAAGGTACCTGGCACTACCTGCACTTTCAGTCTCACAGACCATTATCAGTCTTCTGGTCACCAGTTCGGCCACCTGGAAAGGAAAAAACTCAAAACAGATCATTGGCTGTCCCCTCCCTGGTTTCTTATCTAATTCCTCAGTCACTGGCCTGAGCCCAGTTACTGGGGCAGGAGGTGTTATCCCATGGCCCACAGTGAAGTTGACAAATTCATCTCAGTGTTTGTCAAGGCTGTGAGTTTTCCTCTTAATATTGCCATCTGGGTCCTGTGGAATGTGAGTGTTACATTTCCCAGCTGGGGGTTGGGCAATTGCTTTGTAGCAAAGCCACTCAGGCCTCCACCCTCAGTTTCCCTCTGTTGCTAGAAGAACTACGTTTTTCAGGCCTCCAGTTTCAGCATCAGGTAAGGAGGGTAAAGACAGAGTGAGCAGCCTCCACTTGTCCGCCAGTGGAGGTTTGCTTGTTGCTGTGACGCTGGAAACCATACCAGTAGTATATCGATACCAGCAGAGTCATCCGTGGTAGACAAGTTTCAGCTGAGCTTTCAGACTAAGACAGACTAGGAAGAAGGACCTAGAAGTCTACTTCTGTAAGGAATTAGCTGGTGAAAACCTTATGAATGTCAGTTGCATATTGTCAGATATGGTGCCAGAAAGTGAACCCCCATGTTGGAAGGCACTCAGAAGATGACTAGGGAAGAGCTACCTCCTCAAAGTAGAGTTGACCTTAATGAAGCGGATGGAGTAAAGTCTCAGAATCTTTGTTCGCTGGTGTGGCACAACTCAAAATGAGATGAAACAGCTGCAAACATCCATTAATAATCAGGACATGGAATGTACAAACTATGAATCTAGGAAAACTGGAAATCATCAAAAAGGACCTCTTTAAAGTATTCAAAACTGAAGATGTCACCTTGAAGACTAAAGTATGCCTGACCTAAGCCATGGTATTTTCAATTGCATCACATGCATGCAAAAACTGAACAATGAACAAAGAAGACAGAAGAAGAATTGATGCCTTTGAATTGTGGTGCTGGAGAAGAATGTTGAATGTAGCATGGACTGCCAAAAGAACAAACAGATCTGTTCTGGAAGAAATAAAATACAACCAGAGTGCTTCTTGGAAACACAGATAGCAAGACTGTGTCTTAGATACTTTGGACATGTTGTCAGGAAGGATCAGTCCCTGGAGAAGGAAGTCATGCTTGGTAGAGCGGAGGGTCGGGAAAAAAGAGGCAGACCCTCAACGAGATGGCTTGACACAGTGGTCACAACAATGGGCTTAAGCACAAAAATGATTGTGGACATGGTGCAACACAGGGCAGTATTTCATTCTCTTGTTCATAGGGTCATTATGAGTTGAAACTGATTTGATGGCACTTACCAACAACAACACATTTCTGAATCTTTGTATAACTTTAAGCCTGTAAAATCTTCCTGGAATGATAACTAACAGGAGATTTTTTTTCCATATTTATATATTTTCATTTATCTATGTCTATCTATCCTTCTAGATATATATCTATTATTTTTTTTAATTACCTTTGGGTGATGTTTTAGTCAGCTAGTGCTGCTCAAACAGAAATACCTCAGAGTGGATGGCTTTAACAAAGGAAAGTTTACTCTTACACAGCTTAGTAGGCAGCAAGTCCAAATTCAGGATATCCACTCCAAGGAAAGGCTTTCCCCATTGTCGACTCTAGAGGAAAGTCCAGTATTGCATCAGTCTTTGTACAGGGAACATCTCGGCACAGGAACCTCAGGTCTGAGGGATGTACTCTTGTACTGGTGCTGCTTGCTTGATGGTGTGAGGTTCCCATCCCAGTTCTCTGCTTGTTTCTCTTTCCTTTTATCTCTTGCAGGATGAAAGGGTTAAGGGTGGGGCAAGCCATACTTCAGGGAAACTCCCTTTGCAGTGGAGCAGGGAGGTGATCTTATGAAGGGATTTACAGCCCCACTCTAATCCTTTAACACACAGCATAGGAGAATCACAAAAAGGAGGACAATTATAAAATACAGGGAATCATGGCCCGGGTATGTGGCTACATATTTTGGGGGGGGACACAATTCAATCCATGGCAATCCACCCTTTTGCACCCCCAAAAATCACATTTTTGAAACATGTAATATACTCGTCTCATATGACAGAAGTCTTAAATCAGTTCCAAGTCTAAAATACAAAAACTCTTTTACATCTGTGAAACCTAGAAGGTAAGCTATCTGTTTCTAAAAGCATAATGGCAGAACAGGCACAAGTTACACATTCCATTATAAATGGGAGAAATTGTAGGTAAAGAAGGCATTAATAGGCAACAAACAAGTCAGCAGAACACATTACTTTAGCCCTCAAAGCTCTGAAAATACTCTTACATTTTCTGAGTTGTTCTACACAATGGCCCTGCCCTCCAGACTCCAAGTATTGGCCACAGGCTCTGGGTTCGGAGTGAAGACCTCTGGCCTTGTGCTACAACTCTGCCTTCAAGGCCCAGTTGTATAGAAACTCTACCCCATTGGCTTTAGTGTACCCTGAGCCCAAATGAGTGGCAATTCCACCCTTACAAACACAGGACGCCATGGTTCAACCTTTTCAAACCTGTGAGGTCATGGTCATACCTTTTGACACCGGGGCAGCTCAGCTTCTCACGCTGTTAATCTCTTTAGCTTCTGCTTCCTATGGCCACATGGCCTGGGGCCCACATCTGCCCTGCTGGGGCAAGAGTCCCAAATCTCTGCAGCTCCACTGATTTAAGTGTTCAGAGGCCCCCCTGCTCTTGCTGGAAAGCGTCCTGCACAAAGGCATTCAGCTCTCTAGCCCTGTGGATCAGCAAGGCTGGCTCCACTGCTTCAAGTGCCCAGAGGTACTCTGTTCCTTGAGGAAAACTCTGCACAGGCACTTAGCTCTCTTGCTCCATGGGTTGGCTCCAGCATTGCCTCTGGTTCTGTTGTTGCTGCTGCTGCTGCCACCAGTCCTCTGTTGTTTCTCACCATCTGCACCTTCTTCGTTCCTTTTGAATCTTCTATCCATTCACAGTTTCAAAATGGGTCCCACAGTTTAGGTATTTGCTAGAGCAGCACCCCACTCTCAGGTAGATTCCAACTCATGGCTACTACGTGTGTTAGAGGCTAGAACTGCTCTGTAGGATTTTCTTAACTGTAATGTTTATAGAAGTAGCTCTCAAGGGCTTTCCTCATGATGTTGTTATCTGATTTTGAGATATTACCCTTTTGGTTGGTAGTTGAATACAAACCATTTATGCTACCCAGAGAAATGGGGGGGGTATGTACACACATACTTATTAGGAAGATACATCTACACGTAAAGAGAGAGAAGGAGGAAGGAGGATTTCTTTTTTGTTCCTAAAATCACCTATTTTGAATTTGAAGTATTATCTTCCTAGTTGCAATGCTCTTTAATTTAGTGAACAAGAAAGCAGTATAGTTGCAAAGAACATAGTCTCCAGAATCATGCTGCCTTGGTTTAAACACCATCCTCACCAGTTACTAACGATCATTTTGGGCAAGTTGTTCGAGTTCTCTGAAAATCATTTTCTTCATTTGTAAATGAAGTGATAATAGTACCTACATCATAAGAATTTTGTAGGGAACTGAATCAATGAAGTAATGCATGCACAGTACATTGCCACAATTGCCAAGTACTTAATAAATGTTAGTTAATGTTATTCCATCCACAACTTTCACCAATTCTTGGAAGTTAAATCACATTCTCTTTTCTGGGTCATATTTCCTGTCTGTCCACATATGTCCCAGTAGATACATGAGCAACTTATTTTAAAAAGCAAGCCAGAAACATCTCAATTCCTGGAGAGAAGAAGAGGTCAGATCTGAATTCTGGATCTGCCGGGTAACACAGAGGACTTAAGAAAGTTCTAGTCAAGCAGATGAATCTCAAACCAAGATGTATCAGTAGAGAATATGGCAACACATGGAAAAGAAAAGAAAAAAAAACAGCCCAAAAGTGTTCATGATCTTTGACTTGGTAATTTCTCTTTAAGAACTTACCTATGAAACATTAGAGATATACACACCAAAAAATAGAGAACCAAGTTTATATTGTGTCTTGAGGCATAGCTCTTGGGATATAAAAGAAAGAAGCAAGAAGAGAGACAGGGGACCTCAAACCACAAAGAAAGCAGTGCTGGGAGCAAAGCACATCCTTGGACCTGAGATTCCTGAACTGAGATGCTCCCAGATCAAGTGAAGATTGAGGACAAAGACCTTCTCCAGGGGTGACAGAGAGAGAAATTTTCCCTTGGAGATGATGGCCTTAATTTGGATGTCTAGCCTACTTCACTGTGAAGAAATAAATTTCTCTCTGTTAAAGCCATCTACTTGTGGTATTTCCATTATAGCAGCACTAGATGACTAAGATACAGGTGAAACCAGGTTCAGTAACAATGTTAATAACATAGGAAAGTGTTCATAATATAGTAAATGGAAAGCAAGTTATCAAATATACAAATGTTATCCCAGTTCCATAAAAAGCAAACGGTACAGATAGAGTCTCATGTACCTGGAATACACACACATGGCAAAGAACACTGAAAAACTGACAAAATGTGGTTGGTGAGATGATAGGTCATTTTTCTTTACATTTCTGCTTTCCAAATCTTCTTAAGGAACATGAGCTCATTTTAAAATCTGAAAAAAAGAATTGATAATTTTTTTCAGAATCTTTTTTCCAATCACCATTCCTACAGAATCTACCCGGAATAATAATTTAATACATGGGAAAAACAGTGAGATGAACAAAATAACTGGTCTTGTGTTTCCTGCAGCACCACTAATCCTCCAGGCTCCGGTCTCTGTGTTTCAAGGAGAGTCCATGGTTCTGAAATGCCTGGCAAACAGGAATGTAAAGCTGACTAGTCTGGAATTTTATAAAAATAATGAAGTCCTGACAGGAAATAATGGACCAGAATTTCACATTCATCAAGCAAGTCTGAAGGACAATGGTGAATATTTTTGTCGAGGAGCTAAGGGATATGGCAGCTACATTACTTCAAACACAGTGAAAATTCAAGTTGAAGGTAAAGTCTTCACTGGTTTGTGAAATTGGGTTAGTCACAGGAAGGTTCCTGGGACTGGAGTGGTGGAATAAGAAGAGAAGGGGCGACTGGAATGCCATGGAACTGCGGGGTGCATTCCTGCAAGGGACTGAGAGGGCAGTAGCACTTTGTACTGAAGGATGTTAAGGAGTATTGTAATCCTGCCCTTTGCCTGCTCCTGTATGTTCTGTTTACTAAAGCTAAGGAAGAATTGTGTTTTTCTCCAGAGCAGTTCCAAGCCTCACTCATCTGGGGGCTGTTGTGATCCTTCTCTCTAGAACTGTTTCCGTCTCCTGTGCTGACAGCCAGCCCCTCTAAGGCCACTGTGGGGACCCAGGTGACCCTGACCTGTGAGGTACAACTCCCTTCACAGAAGTCAGGCACAGACCTCATGTTCCGCTTCTTCAGAGATGGCAAACTATGGGAGTCAGGCCGGAAATCTTCCCTGGAATTTCAGATCTCTGGCATGCAAGAAACAGAGTTTTACTGGTGTAGTGCAAAGACAAAGACTTCCAGCACATGGAAAGAAAGCAACAGAGTCCACATACATGTAGACAGTGAGTATTAGTGGCTTCTGATGTTTGCTGGGTCTGGGGCGGGGCAGAAGAGACATGAACCTGGGCCACTGGTTCCTGCTTGCGAGAATGGGAGCTGCACTAGAAAAGAGAACTCAGCCGTTTGAGTCCTCTCAAGAGTTTGCAAGCAGAAAGTCCAAGAAAAGAGAGACAGAATTTTACTTTTTTCTTTTAATGCCACGAGATATAGCTCTTTCCTCTCCCTCTGAAAGCTGTCTCCCTTGACACCATGTATTTTCTGCAAGGCTTGTAGGCATAAACTACGGGCTATGGCAAAGCACTAAATCCTTCTGACTGAGTTGAACGGACTCTGCTTAGTCAGATGGACAGAGTCCTAGAGTACTGGGTGTCTGGAGCAGAGTGTCTAAAAAGAGGAAAACACAGGGTACAACTTTGGGAATAAGCTGTATTGCAGCTTGATGCCACTAAAGATGGTGTTCTATCTGCTATTGCTGTTGTCTGTAAGTCTCTAAAACTGTGTAGATACTCAAGCAAGAAAGCCAAACACTGCCCTAATGTCTCTCCTGATTAAATTTGATCTATTCCATAACGAAATCTTGATCATCAGTAACTCATAGCCTGGAGTTTATACTTTTTTGAATGCAAAGGGGAGTGGTGGGTGGACATTCAGTGCAGTTTATACTTTTTTGAATGCAAAGGGACATTCAGTGCAGTTTATACTTTTTTGAATGCAAAGGGGAGTGGTGGGTGGACATTCAGTGCAGATCAACAATCTCTGGCCAAAGAGAAATTACAGAATTCAATATTACTTGGCTAGGATTACACTTAATTCTTGATTCTTCTGTTGATATGTTTGTGGCTCTTCTCTCACCGGTACCTAAAAAATTACCCTCTTACCTGCATCCTGCTTTACCTCCAAGTCATCCTTGTGTCTTTCTAGGTCCCCCGGTTCTCTGAACCCATACTTGCTTGTTGTGGGCTTCATTCCTTACTGACCCAGATGTCATCCCACCCCTGGATGTTTCTTCACATAGCTCTCTCTCTTCTGGTTGCTAACTGCGACAGAATTAAGTTTTTTTCCTCTCTTTCCTCTTTTGTCCTCTAAATTGTCAGATGCTTGAGTTCCTAACCAATCTACTGTTCTCGGTAGTTTCCGAAATCATTTACTTTCCCCGTGATACAAGGGTATCTGTGTCTCAAGTAACAATTAATTCTTGGCAATAAGCAGTTCCATGTAGGATACAGAGACAGGTAGCAACATCATAATTACTCCAAGAATGTAACTATGGGGGTGGTAGAAACTGAGACAATTTTACCTCTTTTACCAGTATAGAATGCCGTCTTGTCCCCAGAGTTGTTGTAGTTGTGGTAGTAGGAATAAACAGCTCTGTGGAGCTTTTAATCTCAGCTTGGTCCTGTCCCTTTTGCTCATAAAAAAAATGCCAGGATCACTTTTAAGGAGACAGTGATTCAGCATTGGACCAAGAGTCCAGAGAGAGACCCAGGTTTAGGCCAGCCCTAGAAACAGCAGGTCTCCTAAACCAGCTCTGACTCACTTCTCTAAATTTTAACTAGAGAGGTTGGATCAGAGAAACTGTAAAAGCAGAGGAGAAAGCCCTGGAAGAATTTGAAAGGGAAAAAGAGTCAAAGACAGAGTCCTGTGACCAACCTTAGTGAAGGGGGAAGCAGGACTGGAAAAAGACACAGACTGACTTAGGTAAGAGAAGGCAAAGCTCTTTCACAGTCACAGGTAAGACATAAGGAGGAGGGAGCTGATGTGGGCAAGGGTGTGAACTGGTGGCAGGAAGACAAGGGGCACCTCCCCTGGGAACTTCGTTCTCTCTCTGAGAAACAGGGGGCTGAGGTCATCTTAAAAGGAGGTCATCTCAAGAGGAGAAAGGGACCAAGATATGAAAAGAAAAAATGGCTAGCATAGAGCTCAGGGAGTTACCTGGTGAGAGAAATCTTGGAGTGGTTTGGCCACCATGAGGGCTCAATGGCAACGGGAGAATGAACATCACTAGCCACTGACTGAAACCTAAAGAAAGAAGCAGAAGCAGTGATTGATTAATGTTCTTTTCTGTTCTCAGTTGCTCTGTCTCAGCCTGTCCTCACCCTTCGGCCTCCTTCGGCCCAGGCTGTTGAGGGAGAAACTAGGGAACTCAACTGTGAAGCCCATAGAGGCTCTCCTCCAATCCTGTACCAGTTTTATCATCAGAATGTCCTTCTGGCCAGTATAACCAAGAAGAATAAAGAAAAAGGGTCCATCAGCCTCTCTCTGACAGAAAAAGATTCTGGGAAGTACTACTGCACAGCCCAAAATGCCATTAACATCAAACAGAGTGAGACTGTGAGCATCTTAGTCACTGGTAAGTCCTGAGTTCCTCTTTCCATCACCCACGTCTTGCTAAATCCCCGTCACACCAACCCTTCAGAAACATGGTCACACCTTCCAGTTTCCTCTACTTCTTCCTTGGGTCAACTCTATGACTTTCCCAGCTTCCCCATTCACTAAACCAATTGTTTGTCTCCTCCTGATCTCCTTCCTTGTATAGCTAAGGTCATAGTCTAGGATGCCTGCAGAACAGCTTCTGTTTTCCTGGCCCATTTCAACTGAAGCATATGCTTTCTTCTTTCTCCCCACTCACCCTTTGAATCCCAGATGCCTGCCTTTTAATCTTTATATTGTTCTTAGTACCTACAAAATCAGTTGCCAAGGGCACAGAGACTCTCCTGTCTTTTTAATATCAGACATTGATAATTAGCAGTGTGAAAAGCCATGTTTAAGTACAAATGCCGGTAACAAGATCATAGTTACTCTAATGTAAAAAGGTTTTCCCATAAGGATGTCCTATTTTTGACAGTTCATGGTGGCCATGTTTGTGAAGCTATAGCCATTGTATTTATCACTTTTTTAATTAGTCTTGACAAATAGCCTTGAAAAGTTACACAACTTCACAACACATAGAAATTATTGAAGTTTATTATCAAAGTGGGTGTTCCATTTGCCAAACCTTCTGGACTTTATGTGAAATTTAAGATGTATATAATTGTCCTACTAAGAGAATAATTTGAAGTTCAATCAAAAAAATTAAGACAACCGGGTCTGTTGCCAATCAGATAATCCCAGTGTGTCAGTGACCTGCATGTTCCATTGAAAACACTACCATCACTTATTAGAGTGTATGTGAGAATCCATCCCAATCAATTTATCCCTTAGCACAATAACTGGGCCTTTCATTAACCACAATTTGGTGGATTTTGCATCTGGACTTGAAGCTTTACCTTACGACATTGTTTTAACTTAAGAAGTAAAGTCCAATGACCATAGATTGTGCTACACTTTTGCTAACTGGGCTCTGGAACAACTGGAAGTTGACCCTGATTTTTGGCCAAAAGATCATCTTCAGCAACGAGTTCAATTCTAGGGTGAATGGTTTTATTAACAAACAAAGGTATCACATTTGAAGCAATGAGAATCCAATGGAGAGTCGAGAATGTCCACTTCATCCCCAGAATGTTACCATTTGGTGTGGACTTTGGTCTGGTGGAATCATTGGCCCTTATTTTTTCCAAGATGAATGAGGAGAGGCTGTGACTGTCAATGGTGAAGAATACCGGGCTTTGATTATTTTTTTTGCCCTATCGGATCTGACTCAACGGCACTTGGCTGGCTATTTGGAAGATGCCACAGCAGCCATTTACCCAAAGTTCTTTTCCTTACATAATGCCATCAAATATACTCTGAAATAATAAAACAATTAAAACTGTGTCTATATAACTTATTTAAATTAGTTCGATGAACAAATATTAAATTTCTTGTTAAGATTGCAAGAGTGGAAGTCACATCAGGGACATGTTAGTCCAAGTTTATGGGGCTAATGCCATGGAGAACATGGCAGTGTAGAAATGGATTAAACGTTTTTCTGAGTGGAGAGAAAGAGTCACTGATGAAGAGAAGTCATGGTGGCCAGTAATGAGAAGAACTGACAGAAACATTGCAAAAATTTGTCAAATTGTGTGTCAAAATTGTCAGCTAACTGTGAGAAACATAGCAGACTAAGCAAGCATCACTAGAGAAACAATTAGGAAAATCTTAACTGAAAATCCTGGCATGAGAAAGGTATGTACAAAAATGATCCCAAAGGAGCTCACTGACGAACAAAAACAAAGGAAAGTCAAAGTCTGCCAAGACCTTTTGGAGAGGCAAGATGGTATTTTGGGCTGTGTTATCACTGGTAATGAAACATAGACGTACCAAAGACCCTGAAACAAAGTGTCAAAGTACCCAATGGAAGTCAGCCAATGCTCCACAACCAAAAAAGTTCTGTCAGTCCAAATCAAGAGTAAAAATGATGTTGCTAACCTTTTTTGATACCAGAGGGATTATTCATTATGAATTCGTACCATCTGGACAGTTAACCAAGTTTACTATCTGAAAGTGCAGACAAGGCTGTGTGAGAAAGTTGGATGAAAATGATTTGAACTTCTCTCCAATAACTCATGGCTCTTGCGTCACAACAATGCACCAGCTCACATGGCACTGTCTATGAGAAAGTTTTTAGCTAGTAAAAAAATAACTGTACTGAACCACCCTCCTTGCTCACCTGATCTGGCCCCCAATAACATTTTCTTTACCTGAAAATAAAGGAAATATTGAAAGCAAGACATTTAGATGAATTCAGGACATCAAAGGTAAAATGACAACAGCTGTGAACGCTATTCCAGAAAAGAGTTCCAATACTACTTTGAAAGACCTAGGTGCTGGTATTGGTGCACAGCATCCCAAGGGGAGTACTTCAAAGGTGACTGCAGTGATACTCAGCACTGATATATGAAGCACATTTTCTAGGATGAGTTCATGAACTTAATTGTCAGACCTTGTAGGTCAGGGAGCTCTGGAGAGAGAAAACAAATTAAAGAGAGAGAGAAGCTGTGTTCCTAGAATCTTGAGGCCCAAACAAACTGAAAATAATTATGTCATTTTCTATATAACACATAAAGTTCTATATAATGGCTCATTTGTTCACCTAATGATAATTATTGTGCATATTCTGTACACCAGGCTACAGTGGGGTCTAAGGACACATCACACTAGACTGATATAGTCTCTGTCTGCACAGTTCATGAGATCTAATAGCAGATGCAGGTGAGAGAAATGGTTAACACCAATCCGAGGGACAGAAGACCTGTGGCCATAGGAGCAATGGGGAGAACACCCTAATCAGAGTAAGGTATTGAGAAGTTTCTTACACAAGTTAATGTGTGATTTGAGTCCTGCAGGTGAGTGGGAATGTTTTAGGAGAAAGGGAGATTACACAGGAGAGAGTAACAGTAATTCAGTGGTAGGATTCTTGACTTCTACCACACAGGAGCCCTGAATTTGATTGTGGCCAATGTGCCTCATGGGCAACCACTACCAATCCAGCAGTGATGACTTCTATGTTGCTAACATGTTGAACAGGTCAGCAGAAGTTTCAGACTACAATGCAATAGGAAAAAAAAGCCTGAGACCTACTTCCAAAAATCAACCAGTGAAAACCTATGGCTCACAAGAGTGTGATGGCATAGAAACGGGCACCTTTTCCTTCCATTATGCATGGGTTCACTATGAGACAGGGGGTGGGGAAGGTTAGAGTGACTCCAGGGCAGCTAACAACAACAAGCAGGAGGGAGAAAGAGGCTGTGTCTAGGGACAGGCTTGTGTTAAAATGTTATAATGAAGGCATAGGACATGTGCAAGACCTAGAAGGAGGTCAGTTCCTACTGAATGCAGCATAGCATGAAATATTTGGTTCAGGTGGGAAGGAGGTGGAAAACAGACACTGGCCCACGTTACACAGTCTCTGGAAGCACTGGCCAGCGTTTGAACTTTATTCTGAGAGGTAAGTGGGGTGCATGAAAGGTTTTAATGCTGGAAAAGGTTACTGGAGCTGTAGAGGGAAGAATGAATTGTGGAAGATCCAGTCTGTAGAGCAGCTAGGAACAGAAGAGAGAGTCTAGGAAGAAAGAGTCTTGTCATGCAGAGCCCCAAGGCCAGTCCCAGCTGAGGAAGGAGGGCATCAAGGGTGCAACTGAGAGAAGACAAGAAACTTGGAGAGTACATGCCACCGAAACCAAGGGAAGAGACTGTGGTGAGCAAAAACAAGTAAAACAAATCAGTAAGGCAGAATTGAGAGACAGTGATGGATAAGAACTAAGTCTTACCACTGATGTTAACCTCTGTCAGGAGGAGAGGCAGTTCTTCCACAGTCACAGGTCAGTGAAAAAGAGGAAAGAGCTGACATAGGTAGGGGTGTGGGTCTGGTGGCGGCGAGATAAGGGGCTTCCTCTCCGAGAAATGGGAGAGGTCAGGTCGTCTACAAAGGGGTCAGAGGAGAGGAGTAGGGGCCAGAGTTTTGACAGGAAAGGAAAAGACAAAATGGTCAGCATGGAACACAGGAGAGAAAGAGCTCTTTGGTCCAGGACCACCCCCAGGGCTTAGTGGTGGCTGGAGACTATGAGTACGCACTAGCCACTAACTGAAACCTACAGGAAAAAGCCAAATGCGATTGTTAATTAATTTTTTGTTTTCTCAGTACCCGTGTCTCAGCCTGTCCTCACACTCAGTCCTCTTGGGGCAAGGACTGCTGAGGGAGATGTGATAAGACTTTACTGTGAAGCCAGGAGAGGATCTCCACCAATCCAGTACAAGTTTTATCACGACAGTGACTTCCTGTGGAGCAGCTCTGTAAGCTATAGAGGAGGAGGAGTATCCCTGAAACTCTCTCTAACCACAGAGCATTCTGGGAGGTACTACTGCACAGCTGAAAATCGCTTTGCCACCCAGAAAAGTGAGGCTGTGAGCATCTTTGTCACTGGTAGGTCCTGGGTTCCTGCCAGTTAGCCATCCCTCATTCGCATCACTCTTGCACTGAGCCCTTCAGAAGTTTGCTGGTACTTTCTAGTTTCCTCTCTCGTCAACCTAATCCCTTGCCTGTTTCCACTTCTTAGCAAACGGACTGTTTATGGCTCCCAGTCCTTTTTCAGTCCTGGCTCAGCCAGACCCCTAAGAAAGCTCTGTCAACTGACACTGTCTTCTCTAGCTTTGTATGCCACGTAGTATTTAGTCCGCAGGCCAGTTTTTCTTAACTAGATACCTACCTAGAAGCTACTTATTTTACCTACTACCTGTTGTTGTTGAGTCAAGTCAGTTCTGTTAGTGACTATGTGGGACACAGCAGAACTGCCCCATTTGAAACTGTTGACTTTTAGGTTAGCAGCAGAGCTCTTAATCACTGTACCACTGGGGCTCTTTTTACCCACTAACCCCTACAGATTAACTTAGCTACAAGCATAGTCATATGGGCAAAAATTGGGCAAGATAACCATTTCTCCAAAGAGTTCTCAAGCGGTAAGTGCCTTCATAATTGGCCTGGAAAGGACAGAAGGAGAAGGGAGCAGAGGAGATGTTTCCCTGGGAACCAGCTTCTTGGTTTGCTGTAATTTTCTTGATTCCCTGCCTTCTAACTTCTTAAAATAAGTGAGATTTTTATTGTGTTATGTTTTTTCAACATTTTGCTCAAGTACGATATGTGTTGTGGAAAGCATATGGACTTAAGCATGCAGCTCCCGGTTTCCCATGTAGCCATCTCAGAAGTGTCATTTTAAGAGAGAAATTGCTTTGGTTTGGAAAAAGAACTGAGGGATCTCTGAGAATAGAATGTTTCTAAAGTAGGTTGTCCTGATACCAGTGAAATATGTGCTATGTCCACCAACTCCTATTACTACATCTTCCAAGTATTTTCTTTCTCTGTCCTCTTGCCCCTCTTCCCTGGCTCTTCCTCACTGCTCTCCACTCTCCTTTCCTCAGTCTCATGACTTTTGTTTACTCATAGCTTCTGCTAACCCAGCATCTACTGCCGTAGGATTCTGGTACTGATTTCTCCCTGTCACCATCTACCTCAGCTGCCAATGTCAAATGAGTCACTTCCAAAGCAGTGATTCTGACTAGTTGAGCAGTCTAGACTCTAAGATACTTCCCAGGCCTAGGACAAGTCTCTCCAGTAGGCTCCAGAATCAGTAGGTTTTAGCATCTTCTCAGGTAAGAATATTGTACAAATCAGGTTGAAAAGCACCAATTTTGACATAGAAACAGAAGCTGGTCGACCATGAGAATTACAGTTACAGAATAGAAAGTATCTATTATAAATACTAAAAATGTAAAAAATATATCTAATAAAAGAAGAATCATGACCTTAACCCTAGAGAGAGGAGAGGAAGTGAAAGAAAATTAATTTCCTCCTTATCATCATTGTCACATTGTTGTTGTTATTGTGTACTGTTGATTCAATTCTGACTCGTACCAACCCCGTGTGACAGAGCAGAACTGCCCCCAAGGGGTTGGTTTCCAAGGCTGTAAATCTTTTTGGTTTTTCTCTTATAGTCAAACCCTGTTTTCTGGGGCGGGGAGGTTGTGGTTTTTTTGTTTTTACTTTAGGTAAAAGTTTACAGAGCAAGTTAGTTCCTAATTAAATAATTTATACGCACCCTGTTTTGTGAATTTTGTTGCCAACCCCATGATACATCAGTTTTTTGACCTTGGGTTCCCTATTTCCATTCATCTAGCTTTTCTCTTGTCTCCTGCCTTTTGTCCTTGCTCCTGGGCTAATGTGCCCATTTAGTCTTCTACACATGTGTTATTGTTGGTTTTATAAAAACCAAAACCAAGTCTACTGCTTACAGGTTGATTCTGACTCAGAGCAATCTTATAAAGGAAAGAGTAGAACTGCCCATAGCGTTTCCAGTGAACTGGTTGATAGATTCAAGCTGCTGACCTTTCGGTTAGCACTTGAATGCTTAAACACTGTGGCTGAGCCTCAGGAATGACTTCAGTACTGGATTACAAGGTGTCCCAGGGCCATACTCTTAGGGTTTTTTCCAATATCTGTCAGTCCAGTAAGTCTTGTTTTCTTTGTATGAGTTTGAATTTTGTCCTGTTTTTCTCCAGCTCTGTCTGGGATTTTCTATTGTAATCCTTGTCTGAGCAGTCAACGGTGGTAGCCAAACACTATTTGGTTGTGTTGGACTAGGTCTGGTGGATGCTGGGGCAGTTGTGTGTTGTCCGTTAGTCTTTTGAACTAATCTTTCCCTTGTATCTATGGTTTTCTTCAATCTCTCTTGCACCACATGAGGTAGGGCCAGTAGATGTCTCTCAGATGTGTGTTCGTAAGATTTTAAGACCCCAGGCAGTACTCCAAAGTAGAATATATACCATTTTCTTTATAAACGATGCTATACCAACTGAGATAGATGCCCCTGAGACTACAGTGCCTACCACTCAGCCCAGTAACTTGGTCCCTCAGAGAGTTTAGATTTGTCTAGCCAGCCAAGTGCCATCGATCTGACTCAAGGCTATAAATCTTTACGGGAGCAGACTACCATATCCTTCTGGGGAATAAAAAAGAATTGACTTGATAATTTTTTAAAAAACAATGACAAATTTCAATATTTCCATTTGTAGATTATTTCTGAGTACTCTATAGACAGTACCTCAACATTAGTATATTATAGTTGGCTAACAGCCCATGAAAAATTGCTTAATAACCTCTAAGGTCACTTAAAGTAAAATGAGTAATTCAGATGCAGTAACTGTAGAGGACAAAACCAGGGAAAGAGGGTAATTAAATTAAAACAAACCACTGCATTTATAAGACTGTAATTGATGAGGGAGGAAACAGAAACTCATATACTGTTAGTGTGAGTGTAAGTTTGTTCATCCTTCCTGAGGAACACTTTAGCATTATATATCTTCATTTTATATGTCCATATTCCTTATTCCAGAAATTTCACTTCTAAGAATTTATAAAAAAAAATACATGCACAAGTACACAACGATAAATCTATCAAAACCAAACCCATTGCCATCTATTCAATTCTGCCTCAGAGCAGTCCTATAGGTCAGAGTAGAACTGCCCCATAGAGTTTCCAAGGAATACCTGGTAGATTTGAATTGCTGACCTTTCAGTTAGCAACTGTAGCACCTAACCACTACACAGCTGGTTTCAGATCTGTCTACAGAGTTGTTTAATGCAGCATTATCTGTCATTAAAAAAAAAATCAACCTCAAATTCCGTTAATAGGAAATTGTTTAAATGCATTATGATAAATTCATACAACAGAATGCTTTGCTGTTGCTAAAAATAATTGGATAAAACTCATTTTAAAAAAATCAGTTTGTACATCAAAAAACATTGTATTTTGTTGTATGTCAATTATACTTCAATGAAGTTAATTTGTGAAAAAAATGGTACAGATCTCTAATTAAAGGGATAGAAAATGTCTATGACATGTTGCAAAGAGGGAAAGGCAGCTTGTAGATCACTATGGAAATGTCATTGTTTCTCCAGATATGAAGAAATTATATCTGAGTTCAGAGTGATGCCACAAGGTCATTGAAAACAGAGAAAAGCATTTTCCTGGTCTAAATGCCTCAGATAGAAGGAATGTATTTAAACAACAAAAATTGATGGTAAACTGTTTTTTTCTCCTTCAGTTCCAGTGTCTCGCCCTACCTTTACTCTCTGGAGCCCCAGGACCCAAGCTGTAGTGGGGGATTTGGTGAAGTTTTATTGTGAGGCTCAGCAAGGCTCTCTCCCAATCTTATATAAGTTTTACCATGAAGATAACATCCTGTGGGAGAGCTCAGTCCTTGCTGGAAGAGGAACATTCTTCAGTCTCTCTCTAACTGAAGAACATTCTGGAAAGTACTTCTGTGGTGCCAGCAATAGCCTGGGGACTCAGCAGAGTCAAGTGCTAACACTCAGTGTCAAAGGTAAGTTAGCCCCCTCTTCTCTCCCTAAACAACAACAAAACCAAACCCACTGGTATCAAGTCGCATGGTGGGCAACCCTGTAGTGTAGAGTAGACTGCCCAATATGGTTTCCAAGGAGTGCCTGGTGGATTCAAACTGCTGACCTTTCAGTTAGCAGCCTTAGAAGTTAACCACTACACCACTGGGTTTCAGATGTATCAATAGGGTTGTTTAATGCAGTATTACTTGAAGTTTTTAAAAAATCAACTTCAGCTTCCATCAATAAGGAATTGGTTAAACGCCTTATGAAAAATCTACACAACAGAATGCTTTGTTGTTGCTGAAAATAATTGGGTAAAACTCATTTTTTAAAAAAAATCATCAATTTGTGTATCAAAAAACATTGTCTCTTATCATATGTAAGTTATTCCTCAATAAAGTTGATTTGCAAAGCAAATGATATAGATTTCTAAGTGAGGGGGTAGGAGATGTCTATGACATGTTGCAAAGAGGAAAAGTCAGGTTGTAGATCAGTGTATGTATTGTGACACCATTTATTTGTGCTTTTTATCTATTTGTGTGTCAGTATGGTACATATTTATATATTAGAAAGTACAACCAAAGAGTCAACAGAAGTGGCCTCTATAAAATGGAAATAAAAGACATTGGAAAACTTGTGGGTTTTATGTTACACGCTTTGTAGAGTTTCATTTTTATTTTTTTATTATTATTATTTGAATGAGGTACTGTAGCATCTGCTAACTGATTTCCCTCCCTCAGTTCCAGTGTCTCAGCCAGTCCTCACCCTCAGGAGCCCCAGAACCCAGGTGGGGGATGTGGTAGAGCTTCACTGTGAGTCCCAGAGAGGCTCTCCCCCAGTCCTATACCGGTTCTATCACGAGAATGTCATCCTGGGGAGCAAGTCAGTCCCCTCTGGAGGAGGAGCAGCCTTAAACTTCTATCTGACTGAGGAGCATTCTGGGAGCTACCGCTGCACAGCTGATAATGACCTGGTGATCCAGAGCAGTGACACACTGTCCTTCAATGTCAGTGGTAAGCTGGGCAGGCCAGCTTACCACTGTCCTTCTCACCTCCCTACAGGACCAGAACCTGGAGCTCCAGGGCTCCACGAGGCTATTCGTCGTGTGACATCATGGCAGGCCTGCTGCTGCTGGAGCCTCCACCTGGGAGTTCTGGATTCTACATTGTTGGGAACTTGGACCTGTCCTTTGCTTGCTCTGCCTTTCTTCAAAGCAACACTCTTCAGCCACTGTAACCCAAAGTCCGCTAGTGTAGGCATGTAGGATTCTCAAAACACTAACTACATCCTGCTCAATAACAATCAGAAAGAAAGGAAGTTATGAAGTTGACTGTATCTCATGTAAAAGGGTTTTAGTTGTGGTCTCTCCTACCTGTCAGGCCCAGGCACTCTCTTCCTTTACATCTGTCTCCCACATGCCTCATAACCAGTTAATCACTAAATCTTGTTGATTTTACTTCCTAAATACTTTCTGGATCTTTTCTTTCCATTTCTACCACCACTAATCTAGTCAAATCCACCATCATTCCGAGCACTGTACCACCATCTATCTGCCTACCTAACCTCTTCGCTTTGACGTGCTAGTCTGTTTTTCACACTAAGGTCAGAATGGTCTTTTAAAAAGATAAACCTCATCATCTTACACCCCTGTATATTTATTGAATCCCACCGCTCTTTAGAGAGGGATCAGAATCTTTTAGCCATGGCTTGTGAAGCTTTGCCTAGCTCTGCAGCCTCTCATTTCATGGCACTCTTCAGACCTGCTCTGGAGCTGCTGACATCTCATTTCAGTAATTCAAATGCATTCAGCTTCCTCCCAACACAGGACTTGTGTACATGCTATTTGCCCGCCTGGTACATGCTTTACCTCCCTTCTCACTTGGTTAACATAAACAAGCATTCCCTGACTAACCCATACTACATCAAGTGCTGATGTTATATATTTTGTACACCCTGTTCTTCACTTTGCATCAATTATCAGTGTATTAATTCTATATTTGTGTAATTATTCAATTGTTCCCTTGCATCCCCTCTAGATCACAGACTTTGTGAGAGCAAAGTGGCTGAAGAGTGTTGCTGTGAAGAAAGGCAGAGCAAGCAAAGGACAGGTCCAAATTCCTGACATTGAATCCCCCACATAAGACTAAATTCCTACATCTTACTAATTGCTCGATTGATTTTTGATGAGAGAAGGAGCAGATAAATTGATCAATACTTATTCTCTTGTGGACCCCACTGCTGATGATATACGGGTTCAATTGTATTCCCAGCAGTATAAGCAAGAGTTGTCTCTTATTCCTCACCTTCCTTTGAACACATTTCTCCTTTTTGGCAGTTGTCCTTTGACTTCTCAGGTTCCTGAGTTCTAATTTAATTTTTGTTTTTACAGTCCCCAAACACATTCGAGATTATATATCTCAGTACTATGAACTATATACTAAAACAACCAAAAACCAAGCCACTGCTGTCAAGTCAATGCCAACTCATAGTGACCTCATAGGGCAGAGCAGAACTGCCCCATAAAGTTCCCAAGGTACACCTGGTGGATTTGAACTGCTGACCTCTGGGTTAGCAGCCTCAATGCTTAACCACTATGCCACCAGGGTTTCTAAACTACATTCAGCACTATACAAATGTCATTGTTCCCCTGGATGTGAAGAAATCATATCTGAGTTCTGAGTGATATCACAAAGTCACTGAAAACAGAGAAAAGCATTTTCCTGGTGTAAATACCTCAAATAGAATGAATGTATTTAAATAGCAGAAACTGATGGTAAATTGTTTTTGTCTCCTTCAGTTCCAGTGTCTCGCCCTACCCTTACTCTCTGGACTCCCAGGACCCAGGAGGCTGTGGTGGGGGATTTGGTGAGGTTTCACTGTGAGGCTCAGAAGGGCTCTCTCCCGATCTTGTATCAGTTTTACCATGAGGATGTCACCCTGTGGAGGAGCTCAGTCCTTTCTGGAAAAGGAACATCCTTCAGTCTCTCTCTAACTGAAGAACATTCTGGAAATTACTCCTGTGAAGCAAGCAATACCGTGGGGGCTCAGCTCAGTCAAGTGGTGACACTCAGTGTCAAAAGTAAGTTAGCCCATCTTCTTTTCTCTAAACTTAAAAAAGAAAAACCAAACCAACAGCTATCAAGTCAATTCTGACTCCTAGTGATACTACAGTACAGAGTAGAACTGCCTCATATGGTTTTCAAGGAGCACCTGGTGGTTTCCAACTGCTGATCTTTTGGTTAGCAGATGTAGCCCTTAACCGTTATGCTATCAGGGTTTTTCTTCTCTCCCTAGTAGCTAAAAATGGAGCTATAGAACCCGTCATTTGCTGGTTGTGGAATGTGGCATAACTCCTGCCAATCTAACCTCCATGTGGAGGCCCGGGATCCCTCCCGTGATTACACCTTTAGGAACTGGGACCTTTCCAGGAGTACAGCTCAAGCAGTCTTCTTGAATGTGATCAACATTCCCTCATTAGAAATTCAAAACCTTTTAGGAATGTGAACTATATTCTGATCTGCAATTATGATACAAAAGAGAAACCAAAGAATTCAGTGTGGGTTCCTTTATCCAAAAACAGATCACGTTGTTCCTTGCCTGGATTCTTCTCTTGCTGGCTCCCAACAGGCATCTAGTCTTGAGCTTCTTTCGTTACCAGAGTTACAGACGCGCCTCCCATTTCCACACTGAGCACATCCTATATTGACGTGAACTATGTGCACAGCCGCCAGGAGACACAGCCAGTCCAAGGATCACTGTTAATACAAAGTGATCCTTGAAGCAATGGAGAAACAGGGGCTGGGACAAGGAAGGTGACAGTGGATGACATGGGCTGGAAATGGCCATCCATGAATCAAATTCCTCCGTTCTCCAGGCTGACATTTGACTTTCTGCCATTAATTTACTATATGAAGCCAAACTTCTGGTGTGCCTTGAATCTGTTTGAGGATGACACTTCCACCAGGCAAGCCTCAGACCTCTTTTTAGGGAGACCTGTGGTATATAGCAAGGAGCTCTGGTGGCCCAGTAGTTAAGAACTTGATTGCTAACCAAAAGGTCAGCAGTTCAAATCTACCAGATACTCCTCGGAAACCTCATAGAGCAGTTCTACTTGGTCATATAAAGTTGCTATGAGTCAGATTTGACCAAACAGCAGTGGGTATTTGTTGGGGAGAGGTAGGTATGTGGGAGGGTGGCATAGCAATGAGCCCTGGTGGTATAGTCATTAAAACTTTGACTGCTAACTAAAATGTCTGTATGTAGCTAAAATCCACAAGCCACTCTGTGGAAAACCTATGGGGGCAATCCTACTCTGCCCTATCAGGTCGCTAGGAATCAGAATCAACTCAGTAGCAACATGTTTACGGGTGCTACAGTGAGCAGTTGCATGGTAGTAAAAATGATTCAGCACTCTACTACTAACCAAAAGCTTGGCAGTTCGAACCTACCCAGGGATGCCTTAGAAGAAAGATCTGGTAATCTGCTTCCAAGAGATCACATCCTTGAAAATCTGATGGAACGGTTCTACTCTGCACACATAGGGTAGGAACTGACTAGACAATGGCAACTAGTTTATGTTTTTCTTTCTTTTTTGGTGGTCTAGCTGATGAGTGCCTATTAAATGCTATTGACATAAAAATCCTAGGCTTGGTTTTGAAGATAACTAGTTGTGCAGGCTTGACTAAGCATCTTTTCCTCATATTGACTGCAATTTGCTTACCCATAAGGTGTGAAAATCAGACTAAATGAAAATCAGGCCTATCCCTAGCCCTGGAAGTCTATGATTTGGGTGGAGATGGGACATGGAGTAGTAGCGTTCAAAAGCTTTCAGAAGGAATACAAAAAAAGAAGCCAGGAATCACTGTTCTTGGGATACATTCCAGTGAAGTGGAAGGCCAGAAAGTGGTCCACAAACACCCTGTGAATGCATAAAGACAGGGACTGATGTCATTAGTCCTCTTGGTTGAGTCCCCGGTCCCAAAGTGTCGTAAGGAATAGAAACAAAGTCACATAAGCAGGTCGATTTGGGAATGCAAGCCTGAGATTGATTCAGGTGGCCAGTGCAGGCATCTCTTTGGTGTCCGTGAGATGATGATTTCAGCTATATTTCCCATCCAACCAGCCATTCTTCATTCACCTCTAGCAGCACCTGCTTTAGTCAGTTTCCCTCTGAATTTCACAGAGGCTCTTCCCTCCTAGGAGAGGTATATCTGAGGTATGACAGGTAGGGTATGTGCCTTGGGTGCCTTGGGTGCTGCTAAGGAAGGGGAGAGAGTGCCAAAGAGAAGCTTCCATTGGCCATCAAAGTTTCGACCGTCAGCTATGAAAGATCATTTAGCAATTTAAAACTAACTGCTATAGGTGCTAATTTCTGTAGATACATCACTGCCTGTTAGATCCAAAGCACAGGAATGGTCCACTGATCAAGGGCTGCTCCCTGTATCTTTCAACACAGCCAACTAGCACATCATACTATCTATACTGTATTTGTAATGCTTTGTTCATTCCCATTCCCTTGTCTCTACCATTCACTAAGACAAATGCATGTTATTTCTACTGCTACTGTTACTGAGTCTAAAGAGACTCTTGCCCTGGATGGATAACATGTATCTGAGTTTTGGAACTAGGACATAGGTCACAGATATCAGAACTATCAGGAAAAGGGAATTTATCATGATCACCACCAATAACATCATCTTTAACACTTAACTGAGCTCTCACAGGTACCAGGCTTGGGCTTAGTGCTTTACATGAAACATCTCATTAATATTTAAGATAAATAAGTCTATTTGCTTGATACCATTTTTAGCTCTAATTTACAAGAGAGGAAACTGAGGCTCAGAGAGATGTGTTACTAGCTTACAGTCATACAATTTGCAATGGTGAAGCCAGGTTTGAAACATAGATATATCCAAGTCGTAACATGAGTCTACGTCGTGCCATTTTCTTCATCTCTTGTGCCCACATTTTAACACAGCTTTTTAATTTTTTATAATTTATCTTTATGATTTTTAAAAAAATCAAATAGTATAAAGTGACATTTTTGACCAGCTACTACACAAGTTCACATCTGTACATTTCCCAGACATAACCACTGTCAATATTTGCATGTGTATTCTTCCAGATATTTTGTAAACATAAAAGCACAGAATTTCTTTTTGCAAAATCAGTCACAGTACACATTAAATAGCTTGCTATTTTTGCTTAAAAAATCTTCTTGACTTTAGCTTTAAAAATACATCTTGAATATCTTTCATATTTCATTCATCAGCCAACTAGGTTGCTTCTAATTTTCAGTTATTATGAAAAGCTACAATACAGTTTCTTGTACATATGTCTTTGTATATGTTATTGTCGGTATTCTTGAAAGAGGTATTCTAGTACACTTGTTGGGTCAAGGTATACATGAATTTTAAAGTTGGTAAAAGCTGGTTGCCATCTAGTAGATTCCAACTCATGACAACCCCATGTACAACCAAGTAGAACTGTGCTCCACAGGGCTTTCAGTGGCTGATTTTTAGAAGTAAATCACCAGAACTTCCTTCCAAGACATCTCTGGGTAGACTTAAACCTCCAAACTTTCAGTTAGCAACTGGGTGCATTAACCATTTGCACCTGCCAAATTGCCATTTAAAAAGTGTCTTAAATTTGTATTTCCATGTAGAGTAATTCAAGGCGCCTGCTGTATCTACAAATTCATCACTATTATCCATGTTTTTAAGCTCTGTCAATCTGATAGACGGGGGAAGTTGTATCTTATAGTTGTTTTCATTTGTATATATTTAATTAACAGTGAGGATGAGTACTTACATACGTACACACACACACACACACACAAGAACTGCCAATTAAATTCCTGAACTCATCCTAGAAAAAGTGCTACATACCTTTTTGCTGATTATCACTCACTATGGTCACCTTCTTGCCTAATCCACACTTTAAAGCAGTATTGGAACTCTTTTTTCTGGAATGGCCATCAGAGCTCTCTTTGTATTATATTTGATGTCCTGAATGTCATCCAAATGTCTTCTCGTCAATATTTCCTTTATCTACAGGTAAAGAAAAAAGTCATTGCTGCCAGAGCAGGTGAGGAGGGAGGGTGTTCCAATACAGTTATTTGTTTATTGGCTAAAACTCCCTCACAGACAACTATACAATTAAATTCATGAACTTGCCACAGTGCCACCATGTGCAATGGTCATTCCTGAAAGAGTCCCAAGATTGCTTTGAAGGGTGGACTAGGCACTCGTATCAGTGCATAGCTTCCCAAGGAGGGTACTTTGAAGGTGACCACAGAGACATTCAGCAGTCAGGTGTGTAGCACTTATAACAATCAAGTTCGTGGACTTAATTGTTGTAAGTCTTGTTTACTGGTCATTTAGATTTTTCAGTTGTTCATGCCCTTTTCACAGTTTTCTACTGATTTTTTTGAAGGGCATTGAAAGTTATTTGTAGATTAAGGTAATCAGCTTTGTCTTTCATATGTGTTTCAATGAATGTTTTTCAAGACTGATGTCTGATTTTGTCATTTGTGTATAGTATTTTCTGTGTCTTTATCCATATATTGAAAGTAGAAACCATTACTGACTTTCTCCCTCCTCAGTTCCAGTGTCTTCCCCAGTCCTCAGCATCAGGCCTCCTGGGACCCGGGCTGTGGAGGGAGACACGATAGAGCTTCACTGCTATGCCTCAAGAGGTTCTCTCCCAATCCTGTACCGGTTCTATTACAAGGATGTCATCATGGGGAACAGCTCAGTCTCCTTCCGAGGAGGGGTGTCCTTCAATCTCTCTCTGACCATAGAACATTCTGGAAATTACTCCTGTGAGGCTGACAATGGCCTGGGGACTCAGCGCAGTGAGGCAGTGTCACTCTCCATCATAGGTAAGTTTCTCATGCCAAGGCTACAGGTGTGGACAAATGATTTCCTGCAATGACACTATGACACTATGACAACCCCCAAGTTAACTGGCCAAGACAGTGCTTCTCAAAGACAGGTACACATAGTTGGCACAGTGTAATGGATCACTTTTATGTGGTCTTTCTCATCATGATCTTGAAACTCCCACCAAATGATTGGGCGGAACCACACAAGTAAGGTGTATGGAATTCTAACCAGAGGATTGGTCTGTCAGTTTTGCCATTCCGCTAGGCTTAAACAGGTAGAACCACCAACAGCATCAGCCCAAGGCTGATTGCTATGAGGTGGAGGTCAAACACACCTCCGCCTCCCCAAACATTTTACCAGTTCTGAAACAGCTGTCTCTCCCACAACACTATATATCTCTGCTAGGTTTGATGATTTGTTACAATGGGTATAATTATGGGACTTATTAGGGAAGTAACATGGTACAATTCAGGATCAGCAATGACTCAGGATACAGCTATTCTATCCAGACAGCTTCTCCCCAGCTGTGACTGCAGGCAGGCCCCTCTCAGGCCCTGAGCCTCTTGGCCTTTTGGCCCCTGATCTGCTCAGCAAGTGTTACAAAGCCCTTTAGCTCCTCTAATAAGTTCCTTGAAGTACACTACCCAGTAAGCCTCAACCCAAAGGCACTCAGTTCTCTCACTCTGTGAACTGGTAAGACTAGCCCCACTGACCGATGCCTGGTGACACCCTACTCTGTCGGGAAGACATCTGCCTGAGGCACTCAGATCTCTGGCTCCATAGGTCAGCATGCCGACTGCAGATGCCTCGCTTTGTGTGCCGGGAAGCCCACTGCACCATCTTGCACCAGTGTCTTTGTTCTGTTGCTGCCATTCTTCTTGCATTAGCTATCTTTCTCTCTATCTCCTGGGTCTAGAAAGTTCTCATTGCGGGAGCCCTGGGTTCAAAGATGCACTCCACTCTCTCATCTCTTTTTCTTGGTATTACTGAGATCTCTCCTTTCTGTCCCTGGGATAACTCATTTGAAGCCTAGTGGGATGGCGAAACTAATTCCCTTGTTAGTGTTTCATATACCTTATTTACATGATTCTACACTCACAAAGGTGTCAGGCACCTCATGTGCATTATTAGCAAGCTGTCCCATCCCCTTGGTGGATCATACGAACTGTATTAGAAAACCCTGGTGGCATAGTGGTAAAGTGCTACATCTGCTAACCAAAAGGTCAGCAGTTCAAATCCACCAAGTGCTCCTTGGAAAATCCAGTTCTACTCTGACCTATAGGGTTGCTATGAGTTGTAATCAACTCATCAGCAGTGACTTTGAAACCCACAAGGGTGTCATGAACATCATTTGTATTATTAAGTCATAATCAACTTGACAGCAGTGGGTTTTTTGGTCCAATCCCCTTGGTGGATCACAGGAACCATATTTACATAGCCCCACCCAATCATTTGGTGGCAGCTGAAAGACCATGACACGAAAGGCTATGTAAAAACAATCCATTATACCATAGGCCACCCCAATATTTTCTAGCCATGGCTCTTTCATACTTAGAGGATAACTTCTCCCTCCTCAGTCATTCTATCAGTCAAAAACAGTCACTAAGAATTGGTCCTTCAGAAGGTCAACAAGCCTTCAGGATGAAGTTATTCAGGTATCAGCAGTTCAGGTCTGCTTCAGTTATTCATCTGATCTGGTCAGGTTCTTCAAAATTTAGCCTCACCTTTCTGGCACCAAATATAGTTTAACTGAGAGACTATTATTACCACGCTCTGAGCCGCTCTCTAGGTATTAAAACACCAAAAAACCCAAACACACTGCCCTGGAGTTGATTGTGAGTCATAGTAACCCTACAGGACTGAGTAGAACTGCTCCATAGTTTCCAATGAGTGGCTGGTGGATTTGAACTGCTGACCTTGGTTAGCAGCCATAGAAATGCCTCCTCCTTAGGCCACTCTCATAGTTATAGCTTCTACAATTACAACTTCTCCAGTCACAGGTAAGCTTGTTAACCATCGAAGATCACAGCTGAATCATGTAGTTGTAGCAGCATCATTCCCCTTCCTCTCTTCCCCAGAACTGTCAGTAAAAGAGAAAATTATTCAGTGGGTATCCTTCCTTATCCCCTTCATTTTGCATGTCAGCACCCTCATGAAAGTATACAGGCCAGCCACTTCACGCTTTTATCTTCTCCTGTTTCAGATAGCCAATTTCTAAAATACTTGTTCCTATCAAATCAGTAGTCTGAGGAGACAAGCATGTTCCTTTATCTTCAGAATCATCTGTTTTGGTTGGAACTTTGAGTATCTGTACCTACGAGCCAAGTCCAGTCCAGAGCAAGCCATCCAGTTGCAGCAGTCTATACAAGCTCATGCTATTAAACCAGTTCGTTTGTTTGTGTTCTGGTCAGCTCATCCCTAGCCTCTGTGGGTTAGGTCAATGGACAGCACCAGTACACTTCGGAGTCCATATACCTCCCCGAATTTCTGACCAGCCAGTTCCTTCTCACTTACCCCAGTGGGCTGGTTCCATGTGTGCCAACAGAACATGACCAGACTCTCCATTGCTGAGCTTCCCCTGCTTAAAATCATTTGCGGACCCGGGTGGTCACCACAAGTGAGCATACCTCACTTCCGGTTCTAAAGCGGAGTTCTGATGGAAGCTGACTTTTCCTGACTCAGTACATCCAAAGGCAAACCACTTGCTAGAAACTCAAAAAAAAAATAGACTTTTTTTCTGCCTGTCCTTTCTTCAAATGCAAATTTCCTGACTGAGAAGATTCTGGGTAGTGCTAGATTTTTAGCTTAAGCCACCCCATACTCTATACACAGGGCTACTGCATTTAAACCAATAGCCTGTGTTTCTTTCAGTCAAATCCAGGGTCCCATTTTTGGCATTTCTAATCAAATGTTGCCTGAGGTCACCGTTACATGCTCTCTGTGATCTATAATACCCAGCATTCATTTGCACCATACATCTGGGTCTCTATTATCATGCTAGACAAGAGAGACATTCTCTATCCATAGCTCGTTTAAATAAACACATAATCTTTTTTTAAAAAACAAAATCCAGTTTCATCTTCTCTACCCCATGACTATCCTCCCATCCATATATATATATGGCTTCTGGCCTCTGGGTGTGTGGAACCAGTAGATCCTGACACTCTATCCATCATCTTGCTTAATCAACTTGGCTTTTGCCCCAGGTCACTCCGGACGTGGCTTTTCTCCCTTCGGTTGCAGTATGACATCTCTTACTTTCCCTCCAGCCATTACCTTGGTAAGGTAAACCATTTAAGCACCAAACATTTCACTTTCCATTCTCCCTTCATTCTTTTCTTACCAAGTCCACTGCTTCTGTGAATCTGGAGTCACAGCAAGGAATTTCACTCCTGTCACCAGTTGCAAAAATGGTGTAGGGGCATCATCTAATTCCTTTATGAAGTTAGACAAAGAAGTTAAGTAATACCCCATGCCATTTTTACAGCTGAGCATTTTCTAATAGGGTGGAAGCCAAAGCGAAGAACTAAATACGGAGGTCGTGGCTGTCTGCCTCTTTTCTCACTGGCCACAGCCCACAGTGATGCTCACCCTTGCCTCAGATGCAGAAACAAACTTTCTCATAAAGACAGGGGCCGTTTCTTGTGCTGCACCAGTACCGTCTTAGCCAGGGGGAGACTTCTTGAACTACTGCTTAGCCCAAGGACCCCTCAGGAGTCCTGGCCACCTATATTCATCCTCTCCTCCGGGCCCAGCCATCAGCTGCAGGGGTCAGGGCAATTCAAAACCAAAAGCCTCTCCTCCGAGTTCACACACGGTCTCCCCTCAGGGCTAACAGGAAGCAGAAGTGGCTCTGTGGCCACAGGAGTCACCGGGGGTCTGTTCAGCATGATGGGCCTGGCTGCTGTGGCACTGTTGCTCTATTCCTGGCTCCTGAGAAAACCAGGTGCGTGACTCCCTGGCCTCCCTCTGCTGGAGTCCATGTCCATCCTGCCTCTATTCTCTTAGGCTAGTGCTGACCTTGTAACCACCCTCAGGTTCTCAACATTCTCTTTCCAGCCCCTTCACTCCACCAAAGCTCCCCACCTTCCCTTCTGCGTCCCCCAAACTCCTCTTTATTAAGTTCAAATTTTCCCAAATCACCCTAGTGAGTAGAACATGATTTGATGAAGTGTAGTTCATTCAAGATCAGAAACTCCAGCGTGTCTCCCTCTCTGCTAGACACAACTCCCAAGGAATGACATGAGGAGGAGAAAGAATTTGAAAAATAAGGTAGAAATAGAAACCCAGTAGAAGTTGGTAACTTATTTAGCATTTCCATAGCTGATGAAGTATATTTCCCTGCCTACAGTTGTTGGCCATCGTTCTTTTCAAATTTGAGTTTAAAGGATTATGAATCATAGATTCTCTCTTCACACTGTAGCTATATCGCTCTGGAGGCCAGGACCAATATTTCTTGCCCAATCTGCCATCTCCATTGGGTGTTACAAAGAAGAATTCAAATCTTAATGCCCAATAGGTTCTGGGTGAGCCTTTATAAGCTCTATTCTGTGCAGAGGACTCCTTTTTCTGTATCCAATGCTCTTCCACTTTTCCTTGCAGGAAGAAAACCCACTTCTGTCCCTACCGGGTAAGTTATGGGCTGTTTTCTTATAACAGACCTTTCCTATATGGTTAATGCAATGCCCAGAAAATAGAAATGTGGAGCTCAATCTAGTTTTACTGCCAAAAGTCCAATTTTCACTGCATGTCTCTGAGACGGGACGTGCTCACTTCATGTGGCCTCGTTCTTTGGGCTACCTCAAGGCTGTTTCCAGGATATCCTCACCCAGTGCTTTAGCTGTATAGACCATCTTCTCACATCAAGAGTTAATGTTTTTTTATTTATTAACTCACATTTGTATCACTTTGGTTGTCTAATAACCACTGAACCTGTCCGTGTCCTAACATGGCCTTAGTTTAATCAGACTGCAAGTTCTGGACATGGCCCATCCTAAAACCTGTGTGACAGAAAAAGACATGGAGTCACAACTTGGCCTCCCAAGGAGATCACTTTGCCCACAGAGGGCATGACGGGTTAGCTGTGAAGAAGAGGCTGCCATCGTGGATTCTAAAGTCAGACTTGAGAAACCTTATCACAGTTCACAAACTGCCTGTGGGCATGACTGTGGTAGCAGTGTCAAAACCACCCAGGATTCCTCTGAGCCCTTCTAATTACTGATATTTCTGAGACCCTACTCTCTCTAAGAGTATGGACTTTAAAGCTAGGTTGTAATTTTGGTTTGGACTTTTCTGATTGTATGGTCTTGAACAAGTCACTTCACCTCTAGGAATCTCCATTTTATTATCTATGAAGTTGGGTATAGTAACAGAACTGACTTCATAGTATTGTTATAAAGATTAACAGAGTTCCTGGTACATACCAGGTGACTATAAAGTCTAGAAACACAGATAATATAATTTTATTATGCTTCGTAATATAATAACCATAGACCACTTTGTTGTAGGCTTGGTAGCCACCCTGTGATAAGGAATCACTAACTATGAAGGCCAAGCCAGCCAAGTGCCATAGTGATCATTATACCTACCTTGTCAGGCTTCCTGGTAAATACTGACATTTCCATATCTAACAGGAACCCTTCTAACTCGAACTCCCAAGAGCCTACTTACTACAATGTACCAGCCTACATAGAACTGCAGCCAGTGTACAGCAACGGTAAGGACCAAGAGCCTCCATTTGAGAAGTGGGCTCAGTGTTGGCCAGGAGACAGGATGTGAGAGATGAGGATGGGGCTGTGTGGGACCCAGAGGGGTGGGCTAGGAGAGAGGGGAGGAGAGGTGGATGACGTCTCTAGTCACTCCAGAGAACAGTCTGCTTTCCTGGAGAAAGAGAATGTAGCTTGGATAAGAGACAAGAACCTAAGAGTCTTCTCAAACTTCAAATTCTTTTCAAGTAAATCTCAAAGGAGGAGAAGTGATTTACACGGAAGTCCGGAGCAGCCAAAGAGACAAGACCTATGCAGGTGAGAGCTAAGGAGGTTTCTGTTCTGACTGAGACTCGACTTTGTTAGCTTTGTTGCTGTGTGTGTAGCTCAGTCTCCATCCTTCAGCAAGTCTAGGCTAACCAGACACATAGCTGCCACTCACACTGATCACTTGGGCTTCTCAACCCAACTGCAATGCTTGGGTTTACCCCAAGCCCGCCACACAGTGCAGCTTTCACCATTCTCCATGTAAGGCCTCAGTATCACCTGAACAACAAAATTATCCCCGTGGGTAATCACGTCACCTCTCAGAGCTCCGGTATCCTCATCTGTAAATTGGGGTAGTACAATCATGCCTTACCTACTTATACTAGATTTCCATTGCTGCTGTAAAAAATTACCACAAACTTGATGACTTTAAAAAAGATAAATCTATTATGTTATAGCTCTGTAGATCAGAAGTCCAACACAGGTGTCACTGGGATAAAACTCAAGATGTCAGCAGAACTGCCTTCCTTCTGGAAGCTGCAGGGTAGAATCTCTTTTTTTGCTGTTTTCAGCTTCTAGAGGCTTCTCACTTCCCTTGGTTTGTGGCTCCCTTCCATTCTCTTCAAAGCCAGCAATGTTTCATCTCTCCAGTCTTCTTCCAATCACATTGCCCCCTTTCCAGCCACAGCCTGGAAAGATTCTCCAACTTGGAGGATTTATATGATTTGGTTGGTTTCACTCAGATAATCTGGGATAATCTCCCCATAGCAAGATCTTTAACTTTAATCACATTTTTACAAAGTTCCCTTTTTCATCTAAGATAATATAATCATAGTTCCTAGGGACTACTAGAATGTGGGCATCCTTGTTGCTAGTTGCTATAGGGTTGGCTCTGACCTTATGTATAATAGAGCAAAGTGTTGTCTGATCCCTTGGCATCTTCATGATCATTGGTATGTTCGAGTCCATTGCTATAGCTGTTGCATTAACCCATCTCACTCACTGAGGGTTTCCATCATTTTTGCTACTTTGTATTTTACCAGACATGCTTTCCTTTTCCCGGCAATTGGTCTTTTCCTATGATGCATCCACAATAAATGACCCAAAGTCTCGCTATCCTCACTTTTAAGGAGCATTGTGTTGTATGTTTTCTAACACTGATATATACCCTGTTCTGACAGTCCATCAAGAAAACAAACTCATGGCCACTGAGTTGATTTCAACTCATAGAGATACTACAGGACAGAGTAGAACTGACCCAAAGGGTTTCCCAGGATGTAACCTTTACAAAAGGTGATTGTCACATCTTTCTCCTGTTAGCATGGCTGACGGGTTCAAACCACTGTTGTATCAGTTAGCAGCTGAACTCTTAACTGCTATACAGCCCAGGGTTCCAATGTATTCAGTATTCTTCAGAAACAGCACAATTTGTTTTATATATATATATTTTTTTTTTTTACTGTGATAAAGTGAAAGTTTACAGTTCAAATCAATTTGCCATACAAAACCCCACACATACACAACTGTCAAATTAGCTGCTCTCCCAGCCTCGTGACAGCACACTCCTCCTTTCCACCCTGCGCTTCCCTTATTCATACAACCAACTCCTGCTCCCTCCTCTCCACCCTCCCATCTCCTTTCCATAGAGGAGCTGCACCAACAGCCTAATGTCTTATAGCCCAGTCCAGTTTTGTCTGAAGAGCTGTCTTTGGTACTGATATCGGCTCTGGGCTAACAGTGAGTCTAGGGACTATGTTCTCAGGGGAACACCACAATTCAAATGTATCAGTTTTTATTCTGTCTTCCTTTTTTGTTGTCTAGTTTTCACCTGCACATGAGGCAATAGAAGAGACTAAGTCTTGGGTCCAGTATACCATAATTATTAAAGACACATCTTGACATTTTCAAACTTGAAAAAAGTCCGTTGTAGCAGATTTGCCCATTGCAATATATTATTTGATTTCTTAACTGAAGCTTCCTTGGACATTGATTGTTGATCTAAGTAAAATTAAACTTATGACAACTTCACTTTTTTCTCCATTTATCATGATATTCTTTATAAGTTCAGTTGTAAGGATTTTCATTGTCCTCACACAACTGTAATTCATTTTGAACACTGTAGTCTTTGACCTTCATCAGTAAGTGCTTCAGGTCATCTCTGAAGGGTCATTACTGTGCCCACACTACTTTATAGAATTAACAGGAGGATCAAATGAGAAAATGGGTTGGAAACTACTGTTATAGCAGCAGAGTGTTAAACAAGGGTAGTGATGTGTATGTGCTGGTATGGAGCTTTGTTATTGATCTTCATTTATGGTAGGTGGTCTACAATGAGGCAGTTCTGCTAACCTTCTTTCCTCTTAAAGCTAGAAAGGGAAACAAGGTTCTTTGGGACAGGCTCTTCTTTCTAATTTCACTCTTTAAAAAGCCCTGTGATTTTAGCCATTCTTTTTCCCTCTCTCGGTTTCCAGTTTCTCTTCTATAAAGTCAAGTGAACTATGCTTGTGCCCCATTTTTGGTTCTATGACCTACCTCTAACACACTAAGTGAAAGATCAGGGGAAGAGACTGACTTCTTCATCAGAGATGGTCAACAAGAATGATAATACCTAACACTTAATGAGCATGCAGTATCAATCAAGAATTTTATATTTTGCCTATACCAATTCATTCACTTATAACCCCTTTTGAGGTAAACTCTGTTATGTTCATTTTATATATGAAGAAATTGAGGCATAGAGAGCTTAAATGACTTTCCTGAAATCACATAGCTACTAAATCACAGAATGGTCTTTCTGTAGAATCTAGGCTGTGAACCACTACATCTCTTTGCTTCTCAATACATTTCCAGGTAGCCTTGATGCTTATTCCAAGCCAAAAGGAGACAGAGCCTGTATGGGGAATGCCATTTTTTACTCCAGTTTGAAGATAATAGAATAACAGTAATAATTTTTAACATCTGTCTTGTGTTGAGCTGTTCCCCTGTGCCAGATACAGTCCTGAATGCTATAAATACATGTATTTATAGCATGCACATGTGTGTACGCATTTGAAATTTATTTATTTTAGCACTCAGAACTATACTACATGATAACCCATGGGGGGGACACTTTGCTGTCAATTCCATAAGACAGAGTGGAACTGCCCCATAGAGTTTCCAAGGAGAAACTGAGGGATTCAAACTGTGCCCCTTAAGGTTAACCACTATGCCACCAGGGCTCCGATAATTGTTAAATTATGTCTGCACATACACACTTGTATGAAAGTTCTATAATCCTTACAACAACCTTGTAAGTAGGTAATATTAAACCCATTATCTAGATGAGGAAGGAAGGCAGGAAACATTGAGCAACTTGCCCAAGGCCACACAGGTGGCACAGCCAAGCCAGGGCTCAGTCTGAAGTAGTCTGGATCTGCAGCGTGCTCTCTGAGCCATCACACTGCCTTTGCTCCGAGCCATGCGGCCTCTCAATAATGCATAGGATGAATCTATGATCAAAGATCTAACAAGATAAAAAGGTAAATTTCTTTTGAAAGCCTGTAGACAGCTCAGAGTGGGAAACAGAGCAGAAAGCGATGTTGCAGAGAGCTGGTCAGAGATGAGAAGCTGAATAGTTCAAGGAGGGAGCAGTTGCAGTATGCAGGCAGGACGGAAAGGGAAAGGAGTGACTGACTAACCTTGAATGAGTCAGAGGGGGCCCAAAGGACACAGCTGTGACAACACTGACAGCTAGATACAAGGAGATGAGGTGGCTGGCTCTGTGAGTCTTCCACTCAGTGCTTCCCTTCTTTCCGCAGTTGCCTCTGCACCACGACTTCTCAAGGCCCAGGTGAGTCTGACGACCCGCAGACCGTCCCCTGTGCCTGGCGCCTTCTGGCCCTCACCCATGCTGCCTTTCTCCTCAGGACTCCTCTGTCATCTACACCGAATTGAAGGTGACATCAACCCCAGCATCCTCGACGGGTCACGGAAGAGTCCACACATCTCCTCAACTGTTGCCTCAGCCTCTAACCCCCAGCACCATCCCTGTGAAGGAAAGGCACTGAAGTGGGGAGATTTAAACTGCCCAAGGCTCTTTTCATACTGTTCTCTAATTTAACAGCCCTACCCTCAGTCGTTTTGTCTAATGACCCATTGCTGTCGACCCAGGGCCCCACCAGGTCTCTTGGTTTTCTTAACGGACTCTGGTTGCTATTCTCAGTCTTCCTCCTGCACATATCCAAGCATTTCTCAAGAGGATGGCTCCTGAACTCCAGCATGGGAATCCTGCTTTCAGTGGGTGGATTTCTCAACTGCGCTCAGCCTGGTGGGGCTAGTGAGGTGTTCCGCCAAGTGGACCATCACATGCCCACAGAGACAGACAACAGACTTGTTTGGGGCCTCTCCACAACTGGCCTGCACGCCACACTGCCTCACCTGCTTGAAACTCTAAGGTCAGCACTTGGCGTGAGGGAAACATCCCTCCTGCCCATGTGCCTATATTTACCTGCCCAAGTAGATGGCTTTCACACCCCAGGTCCCAGCTGCTGCCCACTTTGCCAGAAATAACTCATAAAAATCATTGCTAGGAAGACCAGGGATGAAAAGCATATGGGAGTATGGAAGGTGCTCAATTACTGTTGTTGAATGAATGGATGAATAAATGAATGAATGGGGGAGACACTATGGGCATTCTTAACCTCAAACTTAAATCTGATCCAGTGGGCTTCCTTGGAATGCCAGAATGTGCTCCTTTCTCTTCCTCACGGAAGAAATAAACTAAGAAAAGGAGTTTGGGGCTAGGAAGGCTCTGTTCAGGAATGTGGAGGTCTTTTCAGACTTGAATGTATTTATGGATCACCTAGCACCTTGTTAAACTATAGATTCTGATTCAAGGGCTCTGAGTGGATCTTGAGATTCAGCATTTCTAACAAGCTCTCTTCTTGGACCACACTGAGTAAGGAGGCCTTAGTAGGGATGTAGTGGTTCCATGCTACATCTGCTAACCAAAGAGACTGGCAGCTGGAATCCCCCAGGCACTCTTTGGAAACACTATGACGCAGTTCTACTGTATTCTATAGAGTCAATATCAGTCAGAATCAATTTGATTCTGGGTGGGTCAGTAGGTTTAGAAGGTTTGAGACAAAGAATTACTTTATCCCAAAAATTTGGTCTTTGTCCTAGCTTCCTAGGAAATAACTTCTGGAAATCTTAGAATTTCCTAAGGAATTAGAATATTTTTGTTATTCATAGAGGACTTTAGACCACACCTGGTAGCTAAGGCTAATGAGGTGACTCACGGTGTGCAGCTCAGAAGATCACAAAGTTATCAGCCTAACCTCTGGGAAAGGAGAGGCAGCAAGTTCTAGAGGGTTCAACCCTATGGGTGGTGAGACAATCAATCATGCCTATATAATGTCTCTTCTTTATGATGATTCTGATTCGTATGCTCCATGAAAATCATAAATATTTAATCATAATGCTTTCCTGAGTCCTTTAAACTTTAGAGAATTATCAAGAAACAGCATCACTCTGAGATGACAGTAGGAAACCCGGCATTTTCAGTAAGTGTGTCACAAGTGCAGATGTCCTGAGGATCCCTGAGCTCTGGCTGATGTCTGAAGTCTTGGGTAGCCTTAGCAGTCTGGAGGATTATTCTCTCTAACCTGTAAGATATGAGATAGTTCCAGGTGGTTACTGTCAGATGAAGAGCTGCAATGAAGTTGGTGAACTGAATTGACTAGAGGGCAATGGATTTGGATTGGCTTTTGTTGATATATAGAGATACAAAGTAAACTATTATAATGTCATGTGCAGAGACCTGGAAATAGAGAACTGAAAGACAAGAAAACTCTTGGTGTTTATTAACCTGAAAGAACTAAAGCTTTGAGTTACAACATTGAAGGATGCTATCAAAAAAATATTAAATGATGCAGGAAGCATCAAAAGAAGATGGGATACACAGAATCACTGTACCAAAAGAAATTGGTTGACATTCAACCATTTCAAGAGGTAACATAGGATCAGGAGCCCAAAATACTGAAGGAAGAGCTCTGAGCTGCATTAAAGACACTGGTGAAAAACAAGGCCCCAGAAATCGATAGAATACCAGTTCAGATATTGTATCAAATGGATGCAGAGCTAGAAGCACTTACTTGCCTATTATGCTAAGAAATTTGGAATACAGCTACCTGGCCAACTGGCTGGAAGAGATCCATATTTAAGCCTATTCCCAAGAAAGGTGATCCAACCGAAAGTGGAAATTATCGAAGAATATCATAGACAAGTAAAATTTTTCTGACGATCATTCAAAAATGGCTGTAGCGGTGCATCCACGGGGAGCTAAAACAAATTCAAGGCAGATTCAGACTGGAAAAAGTGATACCATTGCTGCTGCAGGTGGGTCATGGCTGAAAGCAGACTACCAGAAAGATACTTAGATGTGTTTTATTGACTATGCAAAAGCATTTGACTGCAGGGATCATAACAAATTGTGGATAGCATTGCAAAGAGTGAGAATTGCATAACACTGTACTCGAGAAGAACCTGTACATAGATCAAGAGGCAATTGTTCGAACAGAACAAGGGAATACTGTATGGTTTAGTCAGGAACGGTGTGTTTCAGGGTTGGATCCTTTCACCACACTTTTTAAGTCTGTATGCTAAGCAAATAATCTGAAAAGCTGGACTATATGAGGAACAGGGCATCGAGACCCGGGGAACACTCATTAACTGCCTGCAGTATGCAGACAATAGAACCTTACTTGCTGAAAGTGAAGATGACTTGAAGCACTTAGTGATGAAGATCTAAGACTACAACCTTCAGTTCTACTTGAACACAAAACAAAAATCCTCCCAACTGGACCAATAAGCCACCTGACGATCAACAAGAGATTGAAGCTGTCAGGGATTTCATTTTACTTGTATCCATACTCAATACCCCTGGAAGCAGAAGTCAAGGGCATTGTGCATGGTAAAGGTAGGAAACGGTCGGCACCCTGGATACCGCTGGTCCCTCTTGGCGACTGGTGGGCCAGTATAAACCCTGACTGCGAACCTACCCCAGTGGCTGGTGCGCTGCCTCATCCCTTGCGAGGTCAGTGATAGATTATCCCCAGGATCTGTCTACTCGACGAGCGCCCAAGAAACCCAATCGGAACCAAGTTATCAAGGGGCAGGCTTTATTATCCAATTTTGCAAAATCGGCACGCAAGCCTACAAAGGAGGCAAGCTGGCGCTGAAAAGTCAGTTCCTCGCAAGTCTTTTACCTCCTAGCTCGCGAGTCCCTCCCCTGGCTCCCCATTGGCTGAGTACTAGAAGGTAAACAGTGTTTCCTGGGATGTCGCCCAAGTCTTACCTTTTAAGGTTGCGTCCTGATAAAGTCCTCCCCCTATCCCCCTTCCCCCTAATTCATTCTGTTTGCCCACACTGTTCCCCTTATTTTGAAAATGGACCATTTTGAAATTTGTTTCTCACAGTAAAGTAGAGGGTCAGAGGAAAAGAAGAAGACATTCAAGAAGATGGATTGACCAAGTGGTTGCAACAACGGGCTCAAGGGTAACAGTGATTGTGAGGATGGAGCAGAACCAGGCAGGGTTTCACTCTGTTGTACACAGGGCCTGTACTGGAACCTAATAACAACAGCATAGCGAACGAGAACATGGACATAGAGAGCCTAGCCTCTCTCGCTTCCTTTCTCATAGCCAAAAATGATCACCAGTAGTCCCTGTTTTCTTTTGCTCTTTCAGGCCCTGATTTTGAAAGGACTTTCCTCTGCAGAGGGGTACCTGCAGTTTCAGGGATGTAATCCCAACCTCAGTGTCTGCTACACAGGCTTCAACTCCTGAGACATAAAAAGAGAGGAGAGTTCTGGGGAGCAAGATGGATGGCAAGAGATGGGGGCCTCAGCTACAGCCAAGGCAGATGGCTTTATGCTCTGGGGGTGTTTACCAAGCACAGAGCATGTGGAGTTTTTACCATGGATGTTTTCAGCAATTTATTTGGAGCCATCAGTCTGTTTGGCTCTGAGTTGACTTTTGGCTGCTGAATGTGGGAAAAGAGCTCTAAGCCTTCAGCTGCAGTGTTTTCTAGTGGGTCACTACTCCTGCCATTTTGTTCCAGGCAGTGGAGCCGGGAATGCACATGCTGACCACCAAGCAATGGTGAGCAGGGTTCCAGCCTCTGACAGGAGTGACCCTAACTACAATGCGTGGTACCTCAAATTGTGGATCCAGGCTGCTGATCCCGCCGGTTGGGAGCCTGAACCAATGGCACCTTTCTCCCACCCACACCAGGCACCTTCCACCTCCCGCATTCCACTTCCTACCTGTTATGCTAAAATGTAGAAATACAGGAAAGTTAATCTTGACGATGAGTTATGGGAGGTAGTGGATGCATTTTTCTCTCTTTCACTCTTCTCCCCCAAAATGCACAGATCAGAAACACAAGAGCTTTATAGGGCCTTTCTAAAGGTATCCTGAAGGACCAGGAAATCAACTCGTCGCAAACGTGTGGTCATCTGTGGGGCACACGCCCTTCTGTGTGTTCCCCTTCCTTCCTAGCCTCACTCCCGTTTCCCCTGACTCCTGGTTCTGTGGAATCACAGTGACCCGTGATGTGTTGGCACCGAGACTGCTGTCTCAGGCTATTTTCTAGGGCCTCTGAGCTGAGGCAGCAGGGCTCAAGCAAACGGCACATAAAGCAGCTTCCATGGAGTGGACTCCTATTCAGGGCATTTCCATGTGTGCTGGGGTACAACAGCTCCGCTGGCTTTTCAGTGGCCGACATTTTGAAAGCAGATTGCTCGCCCTTTCTTTCAGTTCAGACCCCCAATCTTTCGATTAGCAGTGAATGCATTAACTGTTTGCACCACCCAGGGACCACATGAACAGAGTATAAACCAAACCAAAACAAAACAAAACCGATGCCATCTAGTCAATTTTGACTGATAGCTACCCTAGATAACAGAGGAGAACAGCCCTATATAGTTTCCAAGGAGAACCCGGAGGACTCGAACTGTCAACCTTTTAGTTAGCAGCTGTAGCACTTAATACCTAAGACACTAGGATTTCCAAACAGAGAATTAAAAAACAAAACAAAACAAAAACCACTGTTGTCAAGTCAATTTTGAGTCATAGTGACCCTGTAGGGTAGAATAGAACTGCCCCATAGAGTTTCCAAGGAGTGTCTGGAGGGTCTGAACTGCCAAACTTTTGGTTAGCAGCCACAGCCGTTAACAAACACACCACCAGGGTTTCCAAACAGAGAGTACACTGGCTATCTGCAAACACTCAGGGACCAAGCAGACCTCAAACCATGGAGAGTTTCTGCCACACAGTGGCCATATGGGGCCTAGCAATCAGATGCCAGCTATGTGGCCTCAGCAAGAGGGAGGGGGTGGTGAAGACCTCAACAAAGCCTTGGGCTTTGAGAAGTTGCCCACTTTCCTTTGAACAGATGTGGCTGTGGCAAAGATTCAGCCATAAAAAAATCTTTTCACCAAAGGCCTGACATGTTACGAGCCAGAATATTTTCTGCTTTGAATTCTACAGCTGTGTCTGCTACAGAGCTTCTCAAGCTTTAGAGTTGGGACCTTGGATCAATAGCATCTGCTGACCCAAACTCAGCTGAGCTTTCAAAAAGTAAAACAGACATCAGAAACAAGACCTTGTGCTGAAGCCCCATTACGTCTTGCGGAGCACAGACAAGAGACGGCATGTGCTTTCACTGCAGAAACTCAGCTGCTGAGACAGGCAAGGGGAAACATTCTCTAGGAGGCAGGGGGTTTTTGTTCTAAAAATTCAACCCAAATCGTTTGCTGTCGAGTAGATTCTGACCCATGGCAGCCCCACGTGTATCAAAGTAGAACTGGGCTCCACACGGTTTTCAATGGCTGTGACATTTTGGAGGTATATATATGTCACCAGGCTTTTCTTCCAAGGTGTCTCTGGGTAAGTTTGAACCACTAACTTTTCAATTAGTAGCTAAGGGCATAACCATTTGCACTGTTCAGGGACTCCATTTTTCAAGCCTATCAAACCCAAAACCCACTGCCATCGATTCCAACTCAGTGACCTTATAGGACAGTGAAGAGCTGCTCCATAGTTTCCAAGGAGCGCCTAGTGGATTTGAACTGCCAGCCTTTGGTTAGCAGCCACAGCACTTGACCACTACGCAACCAGGTTACCTTTCAGGCCTAAGCAAGTGCAAGATATGATCATAGCAGCAAGGGTTGTTCAGGACAAAGGAAACAAATCAGCTCAAAATGTATCACGGAGGCCACACTACCAAGCAAATACCATATCCAGTGCAGCTCTGAGAAGCCAGAGGCACTAGGCTTAGAAGGGGAGATTAAAACAAATCTCTCAATGAGAAAGAAAGGCACCTTCTTGGAGACTGTCATGTGCGCCTCCAGTATAGTAAGTGGGCAGTGGCTAAACAAACTCCTAACTGGAAGATTTTGTTGACTTGAGTTAAAATCATGGGTTGTAGACTCCAGAAAGGTGGATCATATTGATTTCCATCTGGCAACACTAACACTAGAAAGATCTCTTCCACCTGTTCTCCGTGATTCAGACACTAGTCTCCATGTGAACCTTAAGTACTACATTCGAGGAACATAATTCATCAGGAGCAAAAGTTTGGCTTGTTTTCTAAAGTCACTGCATCAAGGACCAGTGCTATCACAGTCTGATTTGTCTTATTACCTCTCTAGGTTCTTTTTAAATAGTGAGACACACCACCTACTAGCTAAACTTGGGATAATTTAAGCATTAACAATACTTGTAGTTATAATTTATAATGCAGTAAATTTTAAAAGAATCTGTAGAAGAATGATTCTAGAAAAAGGAAATAAAGTGGGGGGGGTGGCAAAAGGAAGAAGAAAAAGCCATTCTTTACAGAAGAAAACAGACAATGCATGCGGAAGGAATACTAAAGTTAGAAAATCACTTGACAGTCACATGGTAATGACTGATTCAAGCAAAGATCTCAAAAGCATGTTGCTGCAGAGCAGACCACGCATGCTCAGTGCATCACCTCCCTGGAACCTGTTGCTGTTGAGTCCATTCCAATTCATAATGACCCTGGAGGACAGAGTAGAACCGTCCCTTAGAGTATCCAAGGAGTGGCTGGTAGATACACATTGCCAAACTTTTGGTTAGCAGCCGTAACTGTTAACCAGGAAGACACCAGAGAACCTCCTCAAGTGCTTGCTAATTAGAGGGGGAAACATATCTTGACAGGAGGCAGGTGGAAAACTCCGTTTTAATCAAGTGGTCCAATTTAGTGTCACTAATAATAGAGGAGGAAACCCTGGTGGTGTGATGATTAAGTAACAGGACTACAAACCAGAAGGTAAGTGGTTTGAATCTATCAGGTACTCCTTGGAAAATCTATGGGGCAGTTCTACTCTGTCTTATAGGATCACTACTAGTTAGAATTAACTTGACCTCAATGGGTTTGGTGGGTTTTTCTCTGGGAGGGGGGAACAGGTGTTGTTAACAGAGTGGAATCGATGGCACTGGGCTTCTTTTGGTTTAGTAACAGAAAGAACTGACCATACACAGTCTCAGATGCCTCGTTGTACAAGGTACCATTTCACCTATGAGTGAAAAAAAAAAAAAAAACATTGCCTTCTACTCAGTTCTGACTCACAGCAACTCCATAGTGACTCTATAGAACAGAGCAGAGCTGTCCCATAGAGTTTCCAAGAGGTGCCTGGTGAACCTGACCTGCTGCTGTTTTGGTTAGCAGCCACAAGTCTTAACCACTATGCCACTAGAGTTTCCACACATGGAGACTTTTTTTTGCAGAAAAAGCTTACCCAGAGCCTACATAAGGAGAAAAACGTGAGACACTATGATCAAGACTCTTTAACACAGTCAATGACATTGAAGACAGACAAAAGTTTAGAGGGAACTAAGGGAGACTGAAGAGGCGTGATAGCCAAATACAAGCCTTGATTATATTCTGGATCAAATACATGTATATATACACCCATAACTGGACTTGTTGATACAGAAAGATGCAGGTTGTGTGTGTACTTTATAGCTTAATATATATATGAGGCTGTCCTACTGGTTTCTTTTTTGAGGGCAGAGGAGAGTGTAAGGAGGAGGGGACAAGTATAGGCTGAGTGGATACTGGAAGTAAAGAGTGGAAGAGTGTGCTGTCACAGGGTGAGGAGAGCAGATAGAGTTGCAGAGAGGCCGCTACTCAGAGTTTTATATGGCAAATTAACTTGGATGGTAAACTTTCACTTAATCACAATAAAAAATTTTAATAACCATAGAATAAATTCTGGTAACTCTTTGACAGATCATCTTATTTGGTATTCAACACAAACCTATGCAATACATATCCATTACTGTCCCTATTTTATGAGTGAGGAAACTGAGGCTTAGAAAGATCAGTTTACCCAAGGACACATATACTAGTGGAGCTCGAACTGTCCAGCATCAAAGTCAATGCATTCAGTCACTTCACCAAATGTCCTCAATGTTTTTGTGGGTCATTGAGCCCTGATTAGACAGAAGCCATTGTGAAAGAACGGAACCTTACATAAGACTTGGAGTCAGAGGTCTGGCTCCTTCACAAGCCTCTATTTCTCACTATTTAGCCTCTCTGAGCTTTAGTCAGAGCCCCAGCAGTGCAGCAGTTAAGTGATGAAGCTGCTAACCGAAAGATTGGCAGTTCATATCCACCAGCTGCTCCTTAGAAACCTTATGGGAGAGTTCTACTCTGTCCTCTAGGGTAGCTATGAGTTGGAATCAATGGCACGGGTTGGGTTTGGCTGTTAAGCTTCAGTTACCCGATATGTGAAACAGAAAAAATAGTAACAGCTACTTGACGGGATTATGTATGGAAGGAGACAATCCTTTTGTAAACACTGCACAGATGTTCAGGGAAGCAGGTGGCGAGTACCTGTGTTCATTACAGAGTTGGCATTGGTTTGTTTGCCTTTATTGGTCCCTACCCCATTATTATGGTGAAGCAGCTGCTGAACTGAAGAAAACATAATCCAAAGGAAAATGATGGAAAGTAATTGGGGATTCTTTTTAAAGTGAGAAGAATGGGATAACTAGGTAAGAGCTGTGGAAATACATGTGTTCAGAATTTCAGGGACTGACTTTTGTGATTTGAGTGTTATCTGGTCATTTTCCCAAGAAATAAAGCAAAGCGGTGATTTCCCTAGAGACTCTCTTCCAGGTCTCTTAGTAACAAAAGGACACAGTGTTTACTCATAAGAGGGCTTTGAATAAATACCAGTTCTCTGGGGAAGAGCCCAGCACATCCTGCAGCTCCAGGTTTCCTGGTACCAGGCAACTGAAGAGGTCAAGGACCCGGTGCTCAGCTTGCTGGCTACCTGGGAGCCCTCACCACCACGTCCAGGCTCTTGGCCTTGCTTCCTGTCTGCTGTCACTGTTCTCATTCAAATCTTTCCTGCTTTTGTGCCACACCCCTGAATATCCTGTCCACCTGCATTTCCAACTAGAGAACTCTGGTCGGTATATCTGGTCCAGAGCTGGCTGCATGGTCACGTCAGAGGGCACGAATGAGAGATGAAAGAGATTTAAGAGTGAGACTGAGAGGTAGGTGCCCTCAGCCACCTTCCCTCCATCTGTGCCCAGGCTGCTTCTGTCGAGCTCACTCATCTTGCCAAAAATACAGCAAGTCTGGGAAGGGATTGGGTGCTGTGGCAATAACAATGGGGTAGCAGGGGGTACGGGGTTTAGAGAAGGTTTAGGGGTGAGAGTGATCACCTAATTATCAAGTCTTCTTATTAGAGGAGACCTCGAAGTATGTCCACTCTCGGTACTTTTCTTAGGCTCGAATCACTCCACGGCATCCTTGCTGAGACATCATGAATACTTCCAGGGCTGGGGAACTCAGCGCTTCTTCCTGCCTCAAATCATGAAAGGTTAGAGCTAGAGTGAATCCTTGAGGGCAGTTGCTCCAGTGCACGCTGGGATGGGAAAATTCATGTTTCCTGTTACCCTCCTCGTGCTCTTAAAGCCGCTGCCCTATCACTTTTGTCCTTGAGAGTCTGCAACCTTGGGCTTATTAACCAAATCCACTCTTCCAGGTATTACCTTCAAATAGCTAGGACAGCAGAGCAAGCCATCACGGGCAGATCTTGCTGTCATCACTGTCATTCCTTCATTTGTTCACCAAACATCTATTCAGTGCCTACAACTTAGCCAGTCAAGGCACTCGGGATATAGGAGTGAAGGGTGGACGAGGCACTGGCATCGGTATGTAGCTTCCTAAGGGGAAGTAAAATCCTGCCTTGTAGGAGCTGACATTCTAGCAGAAGGAAGCAGACATTAGACAATAAAGATGATAAATAATTATTAATGTAGTAATTTAGAATGTGATCTATGCTATCGAAAGAGCCCTGGTGGTACGGTGGTTAAGCATGCAACAGCAAACTGAAAGGTCAGCAGTTTGAACCCGCCAGATGCTCCACAGGAGAAAGAAGTGGCCGTCTGCTTCAGCACAGATTATAGCCTTGGAAACCCTATGAGGCTTTTCTACTTTGTCTTATAGAGTCATTATAAGCCAGAATCCACTTGACAGCAATGGATTTTGGGTTTTATGTGCCATGGGAAAAGAAGTAGAATAGGAAAAGGAGGATGAGGAATGTGCGGGGCAGGCTGCAATTATAAATAGGCTGGTCAGGGCAGTCCTCGCTGAGGAAGTGACACCTGAAGAAAAACTGGAAAGATAGGCATCTGAGGCAGAATGCTTCAAGAAATTGTCTGCAAGGTAGGACCATGCCTAATGTGTCTGCAGATATACCGAAGGAGCAGTGGGAGAGCTAGAGAGAGCAGCACTGAGGCCACCACACGGTCCAGGCAAGAGATGATGACAGCTCAGGCACGGGTGGAGGCAGTGGCGACGGTCAGAAGAAGCAGGGTGTAGGGTATATTTTGCAGACTCTATCATCTGCAAGATTTCCTGATGGACAAGCTGGGGTATGTGATAGTGACGTAAGTCAGTCCTAACAGGAAAAATATTGTGTGCTCTCCCTATAAGAAACAACAAGAACAGGTAAATAGAGTCCAAAGAATTCTGTTGTTTACCAAGAGTGGGAAGGAGGAGGAAAGGAAGACAAAGGAAGAACCATTGTTTACAGGAGACAGTGAATATTAATGTTTATGAAAAACATGGCAACAATTAGGCATGGTGGCTGCACAACGTTAACTAATTGATAGCACTAAATTGTGTACCTGAAAAATGCTGAATTCACAAATGTTGTGTTCTATGTATGTATTTACAGCAACCACAAATATCTTGAGTGGGAAAAAAGATGTGGGGTATGGGAGGAAGAAAAGGGTCAACATGCTTCTGAAATGTCTGACCCGAGCACCTAGAAGGATGGCAACACTACCCTGAGGTGGAGAACCGTGTCGGTGGAACAAGTTCGCAGGGGAAGATCAGGAGTTTAGTTTTAAACCAGTTCCATTTGTGATATGCTTCAGACTGTGAGTGGAGATGTCGAATAGACAGTCTCAGATGGAAGTCAGGACTTGAGGGAGAGAGAGATCTGCAGATCTGAAAGATATTAGCATAAAGGTGGTGCCCAAATCCAGGAGATTGCTTGAGATCATTGAGGAAAGACACAGTGGCAGAGCAGGCTTCCATGTCAGAAATTCCCCTTGGTTGCAAGTTCAAGGTGGTCAGATGGGCATATGAATTTACTTCCCTCCCTCCCCAAATTCACTGACATGCAGATGTCAGCTTTCATCATATACTAGCCACCACCCTAACAGCTCTGCGTGTATTGCCTCATTCCATCCTGAAGCAACCCTTGAAGGAGCCATATGACCTCTGCCAATTAAGCCCAGGAGCTTAACTACTGTAAGTGCTACAAACCTCGTTGCTGAATATCAGCACGGTCACCTTTGAAGTACACCCCTCAGGAAACCATGTACCGATTGCACACAGTGGCACGGTAGCAGGTTCATGAATTTCATAGTATAGTTGTCTGGGAGAAAGTTTTTAGCCAGTAAACAAATAAGTGTATTGGGACGACCTCTCTAATCTCCTGACCTGGCCCTCAATGACTTTTTTCTTTACCTGAAGATAAGGAAAATATTGACAGGAAGACGTTTGGATGACATTCAAGACATCAAGGGTAATACGACAAAAGCTCTGATGGCCATTCCAGAAAAAAAGTTTCAAAATTGCTTTAAAGGGTGGACTAGGCACTAGCATCAGCGCGTAGCTTCCCAAGGGGAGTACTTCGAAGGTGACCACAGTGATACTCAGCAATGAGGTATGTAGCATTTTTTCTAGGATGAATTTGTGAACTTGATTGTCAGTCTTCATATTATGCATATTTTACAGAAGGCAAGGCTATGGTGCTGAGCTAATAGGTGATGAAGCAAAGTTTCAAACTTAGAAGTCCAACTCTTAACCACTATGCTATATCGATGAAGGTTGTAATCCAGCCAATGTAAACATTAGCCAAAAAACAAAATTTAAAAAAGTGGGTAACACACTCACACAGGCAAAAAACAAAAAACAAACCTACTGCCACTGAGTTATTACGACTCAGAGCAACACTACAGGGCAGTGTAGAACCGCCCAGTAAAGTTTCCAAGGAGTACGTGATAGATTTCACTTCCCAGCCTTTTGGTTAGCAGATGCAGGACTTAATCACTATACCACCAGATAACATAATATCTAAGAAAATGTAGGACCTGGGCGTGACAAAAAGAAATTCCTAGCTGATGGTAACCCAGAAGCCCTAGAAAGGAACTGACCCAAAGAAAGTCAGAGAGATCGGAAGAGAATGTGTTCAGAAAACAAGTCACTTCCACTGTACAAATTATATGATTTTGAACCCAAAAGAAAGGTCATAAGCATGTCTTAGTGCTAAATAATACAATAATGACATATGATTCCTCAGTAACAACAGCAGCAAGCAACAGGCAATTAGAAACCCTGGGAAAAAGCAGGGCAGTCTAAGAAAGTTGTGGTTTAAACGTGATGCAAACTAAAGTGTGGGGTAATTGTGGGTAATTGATGGAGTGAAAGAAAGGAAACTGTCATGAATGAAACATTCTCCTTCGAGAATGGCCAAGGTTTAATTATATAGCATTTTATTTCCTTTTCTACGTGCCTAATCACAGTACTTAATTCTGCAGTAAATAATATTTACATAAAAACATTTTACATAACATTTAAGAGTTTTCAGTTTTCAGAATCAGCCCAAAGCACAAAATACTAAGTCTGGAGATGAAGACCAGACAGAGGTCTATGTACACTAATTTCCTTACTTTGTGTAGCAGAAAATCAATAGATTGTGTTTAAATTTGATACATCAGGAAACGGAGAGTCAATACACTGTTTTAAGTATAAACATACCCTTTAGAAAGACCTAATAGTAAGGGACTAAAAACAGGAAGTACACAGGGAAGGATGAAAAGAAGGACATGTAACACCCTAAATTCTTTCTTTCCAACTATGTAAGTAATAAACACTATCTAAAGCTGTTGAAAGAAACCTCGGTGGTATAGTAGTTAAGTGCTACAGCTGCTAAGCGAAAGATCCACAGTTAAAATCCAGCAGCTGCTACTTTGAAACTCTATGGGGCAACTCTACTCTGTCCTGCAGGGTTGCTATGAGTGGGAATCAACTCAACAACAATGGATTTGGTCGATTTGTTTTTTTTCTGAAGTTGATAAAGAGTTTTACATAGATAGAAAGATACGTACATATATATGTACAATATACAAGTTCACATATAACCAGAAACAACCAAACCCATTGCCGTCGAATTGATTCCGACTCACAGCGACCCTATTAGTCAGAGTAGAACTGCCCCACAGAGTTTCCAAGGAGCACCTGGCGGACTTGAACTGCCAATCTTTTGGTTAGCAGGTATAACACCTAACCCACTATGTAACCAGGGTTTCCATGTTTACATATATAAAGTATGAATCTTATATATACATTATTTACATAATTTATAGTTGTGCCCAGCAGCCAGCTAACTAAACACAGAAATTTTGATCACAGGAGTAAAAATGAGACAACAGATAAGGCGGAGAAAATTTATTTTTCACCACATGTCTTTATATACGCTGTAGATGCTTATACCTGAGCATGGATCTTTTGCACACGTGTGTCTGTTAAGCGTGGAGATGCTTCATAGTGGTTAATTGCTGCACACTGAACATAAGAGATGTTGCAGTTCTAACTAATGAAAAACAGGTGTCACTGTATGCCCAGCCTGGTGCCAAGCTTGGGCCTAGAGCTAAAGTAACAGCTTGGGAGAGCTTCCTTACTCCCTAGGGTCTTCATGGGAAGGAGGGCAGAGAGAGGCAGCAGCTGGCGGTCAGTGGATTGTCAGCTGCAGGAGCTGGTATTGTGTGCACAACCAGCAGGGCCCTGGACATGGGCAGTCTCAGGTTAGACAGCAGTAAGCACACAGAGGTAGAAGCAGACATTATTACATAATATACTCATGCATATTACATAATATACTCATGTTCCCCAAAGAGGTTAGGCTTGGCCAGCCTGGGTTGTGAGGTGGCAGAGATTGTGAGAAGCATTACAAGCCAGTCCTAAGAAAAGGGACAAAACTGATGGACAGAGAGAAGCAACTGCCTCAAATGATAGCCCAGGTGCCTAAGATCTACCACATTCCAGCTCCGTGAACTCAAACAGCTACATAGCAAGTATTTAAGTTTCTGCCCAAGTTCCATTTCCTGAAAGAGGCTGTTTCTAACCCTTCTGCCTGAAACGATGGCTCCCAGCCCGTGGCCCCATGTACTGGGCCTGACTCCCTCACCGCTGTCCCTTTCCCCTGCTTAGTTTCTTCATACCTTTTACCACCGCCTGGCCTCACTGGTTTATCTATTGTCTGGCGTACTCAAAGGCGGTCTTCATGAGCGCGAATCTGTCTTGTTCCGTGTGTCTTTCCTCTTAAAACAATACTTAGTACACAGGAAATTCTCACTAAATATTTTGTGAATGATGAATGAATAAAATGATTAGAACAGGGCCTGGTACATGAGAACTCATTACACATTAACTGTCGTGTGTCACTATATGCATTACTACTATCACAAGTAGTCATAGTTCCAGTCCCTGTGCTGCCTTAATTTAAATGACAAATGGCAGTGGGGATGATGCAATGACCTTTTCTTCTCTTTCAACTACAGGAACAAACACTCCAGGTCTTGTGGCCCGGAGACTGTCCCTGATCCCAGGCTAGAACAGAGTGACCTAACAGAAGAGCCCAGGCGTCTGGCCGTCCAGTCAGGAAATAGTTATTAGAAAACCCAAGGGAGAAATGGAAATGGAGGTGCAGGGCAGACTATCATGCTGCCTTGAGCCAACTCCCCACATACCCTTGGCTGCGGTGCTGAAGAATCTGTCCTGGGTACCAGCCGTGTTGGGAGGGGTCAGGAGGTGGGAGGGTGGGGAGGATCTCATGATTCTTTGCTCTCAGCTTTTGCCCCGATTACAACCAGCCCAAGAGCTCAAAAGCTGTTTCCGTCCAACCTCAGCTTCTTTGCAGAGCCCAGGCTCCTACACCCATGAGTGAAAAATAAGAGCTCTGATCTCAAAAACCTTGAAAGAGAATCTTCTTTATAAAGGCAGTTTTGGCCACAGACTGCTTTAAAAAAAATAAATCAAACAACCTGTTGCCATCATGCTGATTCTGACTCACGGTGACTCCACGTGACACGCTAGAGCTGCTCCGTGGGATTTCCTTCACTGTAATTTTTATGGAAGTAGATCTCCAGGTGTTTCTTCCACAATGTCAGTGAGTGGGTTTGAACTGAGCTTTCACTGAGTAGTGCCTTAACTCTTTACACCAACCAGGGATCTTTCATTCACTACTAGCCTGTGAAAAAGTCAGAGATCACCAAGGGGTAAGCAAAGATCACAGACCGATCAAGCCAAAGCTGACTTGGTAGCTTAGTGATCACCAGTGGTGCAGTGATTAACAGCTCAGCTGCTAACCAAGAGGTCAGCAGTTTGAATCCACCAGACATTCCTTGGAGATCCTATGGGACAGTTCTACTCTGTCCTATGGTGTCACTATGAATTAGAATCAGCTGGAAGGCAACAGGTTTGAGTTTTTTGATTTGGCAGTTTAACAGTCAGACTCGCAACCAGAAGGAGCTTTTGTCTAACAGATGCATTTGTGTGGCTACAGGAAAACATAAGATCAGTAATAAATTATACCTCAGATGCCTATTTCTCTCAGACTGAGTCAGTGTGTCAGCTGTGATTAACATTAGGATCAGCTTAAATACGGTCATCTAATTTTGGTAAATAATGCAAGGGGAATGAATGGTAATTATACTCTAGGGGCTGTTTTAGTCATTGAGTGCTCCTGTAACAGAGATGCTACAAGTAGACAGCTGTAAAAAAGACAAATTGTATTCTGTCAGTGGGCTGTAAGTCCAAATTCAAGGCATCAACTACAGGGAAAGGCTTTCTCTGTTGGCTCTGGAAGAGAGTCCTTGTTGTCAGTCTTCCCCTGGACTGGGAGCTTCTGAGGCACAGGCACCCCAGGTTCAAAGGATGCACTCTACTCCCAGCACTCCTTTTTTGATGGTATGAGGTCCCAAAGATCTGCTTGCTTCCCTTTCCTCTATATTCCAAGAGATTGCCTCAAGGTACAATGCAATCTTGCACACTGAGTCCTGCCCCACTGTCACCCATCCTTCCTCATTAACATCATAGAGGCAGGACTTACAACATATAAAAACATCAATACTAGGAATCATGGCCTAGCCAAATGGCTATTCACATTTTTTGGAGGGGACACGATTTAATCCATGACAGACGCTGAAGGGAAAAATACCAGAACTGCTCCCAAAAGATTTCAAAGTAAAAAAGAACCTTACAGTTGACACAATGTGATAACAAGCACTTTTGAAGTACCTTTTTTTTTCCAGTGAACAAACGACCACACAATGCTGCATCTGCTGAACCTGTTTCTGACCTGTAACTCCCACTCAGTCTCCTTTTCTGAGCTTTCCTACTTTTCTTCTCTCCTCTAAGTTAAAATTCCCTGCACAGACTCGACGTCCCCCCAACCTTCTTTACTCTCCTACCTTCTCTCCTGTGCTGTCCATCCCCTTCACACACAGTCCAGGGACACTCAGGAGTCCACTGCACACTTGCTCCCCAGAGTCTTTGTGCTGCACACTTTTCCCCACACATTTATTAACCCAGACTCCATCCACCCTTGAAGTTCTGCTCTCACACCCCCTCAGAGACTTCCACTTTGGCACCAACTTCCAGTTGTCCTCCTGGCTTCTGTTGTCTAGAAGCCCAGGTTCCATGCTGTCTTAGCCAGAATCCTCCAGAAAACAGAGCATGAGGCAAGGATTCACATGCTGGTAATTTATTTTAAAGTACTGAACTAGAGCAGTGAGGGTGAGAGGCAAGAGAAGTGAGGTGAGGAAAGATGAGAAGCTGCAAGATGTGATGCTGCCTGCACCAGCTGCTAATTCACGACTAGTGTGCAGGGACCCAAAAAAACAGAGTAGGTACATTGGCTCATCACTGAGACCTCTTAAGAAAAAAACGTCACCTTGTAGCAACCCACAGAAATGAAAAAGGCGGTGACATTGCCTGCCTAGTTCAAAATTTCCTTCTTCCCTTTCCCGTTGGATCACAGTTTCCATTGGTCAAGTCCCATGAGATGAGTGCTAACTCCAACACATTTCTGGGTGCATCAACAACAGCTCAGGGATCCAGACCCGACATTGCCATGTGACATTTTATCAAATTCTAAATGGGGACAAGTAGCACTGACCAACAGAAACAAGGGAAGTGTCAGTCCAGGGGTCCTGGGAAGGCGTCCAAAGTTTGTATCCATACATCCTCCCTGCTGGCACTTATTACTACATCTTTTACAACCAATGAGAAACAGACATTTCACAGAAAGCAGAGTCTAAGAGAAACCAAAGTGAATAACTCTCCAGCAGGTTTTAATGACCGTCAAAGAACAGAAAGTGTGGAATGGTAAGATTTCGTGTGACCAGTTTTATTGAAAGGAATCCAGAGGATAAAAATGATACACTACTCGACGGCACTTGGCTTTGGCTTTTACTTTCCTCAATGTCCCTGGAAACTTACAATAATGGTCCCCCAGCAGCCCCACTGGGCCCTTTCGTAACTGAATCAGTTCAGCGGTCCACTCCTTAAGACTTTCCTTGGTCCAAACTGGAGCTTCCTCTTGCCTTACCCAGAGACTATGGAGCTGGTAAAACTTCTGAGCAGAATCTCGGTCCCCATTTCTGCCTCTTGGCTAAAAGGGGTACTATTATAGATTGAATCATGTCTCCCAAAATATTTGTTGAAATCCTAACTTATGTATACCTAAATATGACATGTATGGAAATAGGGTTTTCTTTTGCTCTGTTAATGAAGTCGTGCCAGAGTAGGGTGGGTCCCAATCTAAATCACTTCAGGTTCTGAAAAGACCAGAATGAACACACACACACACACACACACACACACACACACACACACACACACACACACACACACGCACGCACGCACGCACGCACACACACACACACACATGGCAAAGCATCTACAAACCCAGGAACTCCAAGGATTGCCAGCTGCCAGAAGCTAAAATAGACAAAGAAGACATCCTACTACAGCCTTGCCGTGAATTTAGACTTCTAGCCTTCCAAACATTGAGAAAATAAATTTGTTTTTTAAAGCTACTCATTTGCATTTTTTGTTATAACAGCACTAGGTAACTAAGAAAGGCACCCATCTACCCATAGCTGACAAGGGTCAAAAGTATGTCTGCCTTCCCTTGGGGCCCTCACCTCCAAATATGGGGTGTAAGGAAGAGAGGGAGGGACACAGTGTTCCCTCTGCCAGCAGGGCTGGAGAAGCCAGTGGGCTCAGGCCCAGGTACTGCCTCAAAAGGTGGACTGGTGAGCACAGACAGGAAGATGCAGAGCATGGGACAGGTTCATGGCTTCCTGATGGAGGATGTGCACCTTTTCTTCCCACTAGCTAGAGCCCTAGTGGCATAGTGGTTAAGTGCCCAGCTACTAACCAAAAGGTTGCTAGTTTGAACCCACCAGCCCAGCTGCTCCTTGGAAGCCATATGGAGCCACTCTACCCTGTCCTATAGGGCCACTGAGTCAGAATCAACTTGATAGCAACAAGTTTCCCCAACAGCCAGACCATTGCTGCAGCAAGGCCAGCCACAAATGACAGCAAGAGAGCTCTTGGTAAAATTATGGAAAATGCTTACCTGGAACATACACATTATTCATCATTGTAAGAACGCAGGCTTCCCTTAGGAAACACATACGGAAGAATTCCCAGTTTTCCTGTGAATGCTCAGAGGAGGAAAAAACAAATCCATTGCTGTTGAGTCAGTTCCAACTCATAGCAATGCTATAGGACAGAGTAGAACTGCCCCATAAGGTTTCCCAAGAGGAGCTGGTGGATTTGAACTGACAATCTTTTTGTTAGCAGCCTGAGCTCTTAACCACTGAGCCACCAGGGTCCCATTAAAGTGAAAAGAATGCATATGAAAAGACTGAGCAACAAGTGTGCCAGGCTCTACACCCAGAAGCAACTAAAAAGAAAGATAGTGAGTAGAGAGGAGAGGACAGTGACTCCTTTATTCAGTTTGGCTATTGCCTTGGTCTTCGGGCCAGTGTCTAACTAGTGTACTGAAAACCAGAGCCTAGTTTTCACATGAAGAAGCTGGGAAGTGCTCAGCCTAATGAAAGAAATAATACCTGTGCCCAGCATAACCAGTTGCCATTGAGTCAATAACAACTCACAGTGAGTCCTTGGGTAGTATAAAAGGTTAATGCGCTTGGCTGCTAACCCAAAGCTTGAGCATTCAAGTCCACCCACGGTCACCTCAAAAGAAAGGCCTGGAGATCTAGAAGCCCAACATTGAAAACCCTATGGACTACAGTTCTACTCTGCCATACACGGGTTGCCAGAGAAGACACAGGAATGTATCGTTTCCAGCCAGTAGCAAGAAATGAGAAGAGCAGAAGAAACATTTTTTTTTCCTAATACACTTGTTTTGTCAGCCACAGTGGCAGAGTGGTTATAAAAGTCTGTTTTCTTAAAGCAGAGGCACACATCAATTTTGTTACCACCGCAGTGTAACCCACGTTATTTTGGTCTATGACATCAGCGTATTGGCTTAGATATCAACATAAGAAAGGCCACCAAAGTGTGGATGTAGCACCACCGTGGTAACAAGCCCCCAATGTCAACGCCATTTGTTAACCACTTGTTAGACCTCAAACCCCATTCTCTACAGGGCAGGCTTCCAAAAGCAGTTGGGAGCCTGTCATTGGTCCCTGCCTGATGTGAGGGGGCACTCGCAGAATCTGCTTAGGCCAGGCCTTGCTTCCTCCAGCAGATTAAGAACCAGGCCAGAGACCCTGGATGTTGGCCGTAGAGCTGTCAGGACACCTTTGAAAATCTCCAAATTCACATTTAAGGTACTACTAGGGGAAACTCTGTCGTATTGGAATCATACTTGCATTAAGAGTTGGGTGTATCCTGTAAATATCCTCAGACTATACATCATTGCCTTTTGTTTGTTTGTTTCACTAAAGTTTGCTTCTTCATTTGACACCATTTCTCTCCCCCTGCCCCCCATATTCTGAATTTCATCTGAAGCATTGAATTTACTGCACTCATTAAGAACAGAGAGAACCACTAAACCGCGATGGCTGGGAGGTGTGGGGCTAAGCAGTCTGCCAGGCATGCTCACTGGCTAAACAATTTATAACACTTGCCAGCTTTGCAGACTACAAGATTCAAGTGCTCATTATGTGCTAAGTTATTAACGCAAATGCCGTAAACTATCAAGTCATTTGTGTATTGTCAACCCTGCAAATTATAGAATTCCAAAGGTCATCATAGTCTTCACAACATCCCCTCTTCACCAGCCCATGACTGACTCCACTCCCACTTCTGTGCAAGCTTCCTTCTTCCTACCCCTGGAGTCACAGGCCATCCTGAAAAGTTGTCTGTGGCAACATAGAGGCACCAGACACCTATGAATTTTCCTAGTTGTCATCTTGTGGCCAGGGATGGGGGAGGCAGTTTCCACATGGTTGGTCTCTGTTGGCTCCCTAAATTTTATACTCCAAACAATCTTCACACTCCAAACCATTTCACAGCTTTTACAATCATAATCCCCCTCTCATGAAATTCCCGACAGCCAAATGGGCCACTTTGGCTTGGCTTATCTTACCCACAGATGTGACAGTAAGTAGTTCAGCTCTACTGAGTTCCCTCCGTAGACCAGTCAGTGAAATAGGCACCTCAGTGCATTGATCCAGTCAAAAACTGAGGTTCAAAGAAGTTAAGTAACTTTGTAATAACTCACACTATTAGAAAGTTGTCACTGGTTGAATGTCTGTAGAACCCGCCCCCTTAACCTCTATTCATCAAGTGGTCATCACAAGCCTGTGCTCTAGCAAGTCACACAAGGCCCCTCCAACACTTGCAGGGCATCAAAATCACATGCATGCGTATCTCTGTCTGCCCCCAGTAGAGTGCATGATACTCAATAACACATCCAGGAGCTCCCCAAACAGACCCAAACACGAGAGTCCCTGAGGGCATCTACACATTCCCTGGGGGACAGGCCACAGTATCACTTGATTCTGGTGAACTCTTACTAAGTCTGACCAGGTCACACAACCTCCAGCTGGTTGTTCGCACACAAGTAACCAGGAGAGGACAGTCAAGTCACCTAGCATTACATGTTCAGGCAGATTTTCCAAGATGGGCACAGACAACCCAGATCCTGGACCTGCAACACAGAGATCTTGTGGCCAGAAATCTTATTCTGAGAGAAAGCCTTGATATACTGTTGAGAAGGGATGTGAAGAAGCCATTTGCACCTGATCCTTCCCAGTTCTAAAGAACCTGAAACCGCTCCTGCTTGTCTTGCTTCATTCAATCATCTCTTTCATTTAATGAGAATTCTTTTGTTCTGACTCCACTCTTCGGATCTACAGGTGTCACTGCACATCCTTTATTTTGTTTTGTTTTTAGTACCTCCTTAGAATATACTTTCTGCTTGCCTCAGTGTCATAGATTGAATTCTGTCCCCCAAAAAATATGTGTAGCCATGTGGCTGGGCCATGATTCCCTGTATTCTGTGACTGTCCTCCACGCTGTGATTTTGCTATGCTGTATGTTAAAGGATTAAATCCCTTTATAAGATCACCTTCCTGCTGCACTATAAAGGGAGTTTCCCTGGAGTATGGCTTGCCTTACCCTTAATCCTTTCATCCTACAAGACGTAAAAGGAAAGAGAAACAGGCAAAAATTGGGAACCTCACACCATCAAGAAAGCAGAACGGAAGAAGAGCGTGTCCTTCAGACCTGAGGTTCCTGCGTCAAGATGCTCCCTGGACAAAGACTGATGTAATACCAGACTTTCTTCCAAAGCCTACTAGGGGAAAAGCCTTTCCCTGGAGTGGACATCCTGAATTTGGACTTGTAGCCTACCAGATTGTGTAAGAATAAACCTTTCTTTGTTAAAGCCATCCACTCTGTGGTATTTCTGTTAGAGCAGCCCTAGCTGACTAAAACACTCAGTATCCCCATCATTCTCTACTTTCAAAGAGAACATTGGTCACAGGAGTACTTGTGAAGAATATCTCACAACATTTTGCTTGCTTTTTGTACATAACTTTTCTAATTTTATTACATTTGTTTTAAACAACCTTGCACTGTCATCACACTTCTTCCTGTCCACTGTGGATTTTTCCTTAAGGCATCACACTTATAGAGGTCTGTGGATATTGCGTCTACAGATCTAATGGTGATTATAAAACTACGGCTGTGTCTTCCAAATCTTTATCTGCATGTATTAAGTACAGGATTACCTTTGATTTTTCACTAGTGAAAAAGATATTCATATTTTGAGCAGATTCTCCGTATACATGTTTAGCAATTCTTTTCCCAGTCTGTTAGCAATTGAACGTGCGTTTGTGAGCCAGGGTTAAGACAGCAGAGTAGTCGAATACTTTCTGTGAGCCCTCTAGCAACAAATACCCAGAAAAACAAATGAATTGATTATATCTGACATTCTAGGAGCCCTGAACCTCAAAGGGAAAGTTGAGAAATTGGACTGAGTGACAGGGAAGGGAGAGTAGGAGACTGAGAAGTACCTAGGACTGAACAGACCTGCTCCAGTGGGAATCAACATCCTGCAGGTGAGAGAAGCCTAGTGAGCAGAGCAGTGGCTTTTGGAAAACATTTGCCTTAGTGGGAGAGATTGAGAGGTGGAGAGCCTACTCGTACCTCCTGAGTCAGTGAAAAATGACATTCACTTGTCAAAAGCTAAGTGGATTGTGCTTAATGTATCACACAGGGATCTAAATCTTTCCGGATAAACCTCTCTCCCTTTTTCCAGTGCTTCTCTCTCGCTTCCCTGTACTGTGCCTGGCACCAGAGTCTGACACCATTACCTAGGCCAGAAGTAGGACTCCTTATGCATGCCCTAAACCATTCTCCAGCACTCACAGAGGGAACAGTGTAATAAACAAGGGAAAAATAAATAAATAAAATAATCTGACAGTTCCCCTAAGGTGAGAACTCAGGGTGTAAACAGTTCCTTTGCCTAGGTTCAGGCATAAGTGGACACGCCTTTCTTATAGACACTCACGGACAGCTGTCAGCCAGTGTCTTTCTCAGTGTGTGCAGCCAGATACATGTGCCTACACAAATCACCCCTGACCAACAAGGAGTATAGGAAAGAGCTTGTACTACATAGCTGGTGACTAACTACCTGAATGTCTGGGATGAATACTACAAGAAATGTAAATGGATGCTGGGACTCATCTGTCTACTAACAGCTCTAACCATATAGAGAAAGCACTTCAGAGCCTCAAAGGCACCAACAATCAAATTAGCGCTCACAACCAGCCTATTTGGGAATCTCGACACAAAACAAAACAAACTAGAACACAGTAAGCAGACACAAAATAAAAAGAAAAAAATACAACCCAACTTACTGAGGGCTCAGAGACAGCAATCAATATCAAATCATTTAAAGAGGCAGACCACAATGGCTTTAGAAAGCTCCCAAAACAAAGAATCAAGAAATTTTCCAGATGAAGACAACTCAGGCAAAATGTAGCAAAGCATAATAACAAATGCTGCAAGAAACCATAGAGAAATCGCATGCAAAGATTCAGAAAATTGACAATAAAATTACAGAATTAGATGGCTCTATAGGAGGCCAGGAGGGCAGAATTGAGGCTATGAAAGCCAGAATTAGAGAAGTTAGAGATAAAACACTTCACACTACCATATTTGAGGAAAAATTAGATTAAAAAATTTAAAAAATGAAAATCACAAAGAATTATGTGGGACTCCGTCAAGAGGGATAATCTACAAACAATTGGAGTACCATAATGGGGGGTAACAGACAATACAGACAGAATTGTTGGAGATTTGTTGACAAAAAACTTCACTGCTATCATGAAGGATTAGAAGATATCTGTCCAAAATGCCCATCAAACTCAACACAAGGTAAACCCCAAAAGAAATAGACCAAGATATATTAATTAAACTTACCAAACTAAAGATAAGAAGAGAATTTTAAAGGTGACAAGTGATATACAAAAAATAATCTCTAAAGAGAGTCCATAAGCCTGAACTCAAATTACTCAGCAGAAACCATGAAGGCAAGAAGGTGGTGGGATAACATATACAAAGCCTGGAAGGAAAAAAATTGCCAGCCAAGAATTGTATACTCAGCAAAACTGTCTCTTAAATGTGATGGTGAAATTAGGACATTTTCAGATAAACAGAAATTTAGAGAACTTGTTAAAACCAAACCAAAAGTACAAGAACTACGAAAAGGAGTTCTTCCACTAGAAAATCAATAACATCATACAACAACCCAAAGCTAGAATGCAGGACAGAGCAATGAGATATCAATCCACATAGAGAAATCACAAAAATTAATCAAAGCTAAAACACTGAAAATGGAGAAACAGAAATGTCAATACATAACAGATGACAATATTATAACAAAAGGATAAAAAATGTAGTCACAGATCTTTCATACAGAAAGGAAGTCAAGACAACACTAAGAAATAAAATACTGGTTTAAATTTAGAAAAATAGGGGTAAACATTAAGGTAACCACAAAGAAAAACTAACAATCCTGTTCATCAAAATGAAAACCAAAAAAAACATGAAGTCTCAGCAAACACAAAAACAAAAACAATAAAAAGAAATAAAGAAAAGAACACAAAGAAAAAAACCTCGGCACCGAAAATTAAGTGACACAAAAAAAAACTGTCAGCAACAAACACAAAAAAAAGACACCAAAATGACAACACTAAACCCACACCTGTCAATAATTACGCTGAATGTAAATTAATTAAATGCATCTGTAAAGAGACAGAGAGTGGCCGAATGGATAAGAAAACGTGATCTCTCCAACTCAACTGGACTTTAACGTAACATGATTACTCATCCATCGTAACCCAATACTGCTAGGATAGAGTCTCAGTGATGGGGGTCCAGGGAACCTACTCTCAGGGGACATCAAGGCCCAACCAGTATAACTAGTGTATTGCCAAGAGAGTCTTCTGCACTCCATATTGGTGAGTAGCGTCTGAGGTCTTAAAAGCTAGCAAGCTACGATCTGAGGCACACCAAATGGTCCCAACTCAGCAGGAACTGATGATCACCAAGGACCAAAATGACATGGGGGAGAGAGAACCCAGAAGACAGAGAGAACCACTTGAGTGAGTGACTGCATCAACACGTGACTGGAGGATCCAAAAGGTGTCCGGCCACCACCAGTGATAGCCATGATGCAGCTCACAAAGTTGAGTCTCATCTGCAACACAAGAATAAAAAGAGCTGTCCTGAGAACTTCACTACAAAAGACTGCAACTGATGGTCCAAGGGCCTCAGGGTTCCCCTGGGAGCATGGCCCCTGGTCCTGATGCTGCCCCCGTCCATAAATCGTTACTGAGGTCAGCTCTTTGGACAGAAATGGATTGGACTTGACGACACAGAGTGACCATATCGTGTGTGTACTTTATGGATCTATGTATCTATAGGATGTCGTCCTACTGGCCTCTTACTGGAAGCAGGAGGAGGGTGAAGAGGAAGGGACAGGAGACTGTTAGGAGGATATGGCATGTATAGAACGGATAGGAGGAATGTGCCACCACCAGGCAGGGAGAGCAGTGGGAGCTGCTAGGCAGGCATGCAAATTTGTATTGGATTGTACACTTTCACTCAGTCACAATTGAAAAAAAAAAAGAATGAATGAAAGAAAACACTATCTCTCTATATACTGCCTAGAAGAGACATATCTTAGACTTAAAGACTCAAATAAACTAAATCTGAAAAGATGGAGTGCATTTGCTCCTGTTAAAAAAAGATTCTAACAGTGATTTCCCTGCCCACGCCACCTTCTCTAGAGCAAGATTCTCAAACTCTAAGTTGCATCAGGATCACCAGGAGGCTTGTTAACATACAGATTTCTAAGTCTTTTCCTCAGAATTTCTGATTCAGCAAGTCTGGGGTGGACCCCAATAATGTGCATGTCTATTAAGTTTATACGTGATGTTGTTGCTGCTGATCCTGGGACCACATTTTGAGAAACACTAGCCTAAGCAATATCATTGTTTTCTTGGACAGAGAAACTTGCTGGTTTGCAGCATATACATCTCTTACCTTCCCAGCCATGCTGTCCCACAATCTTTCACCTCTAAGCCTCTAGCATCACGTGTCCAAAACTGCCCGTGAGCTAGTGCAGAGAATATCTCCTTCAATAACCCTGCAAGTCAGAGTTGCAGGAAAAGTCTTTTAAGAGAAATATTGTTGTCAGTAGCCATCACATCACCTTTGACTCATGGTGACCTCTTATAACAAATGAAACAACGTCCAGTCTTGTGCCATCTTCATGACTGTTGGCATGTTTGAGTCCATTGTTGTGGCTATTGTGTTAACCCATCTCATTGAGGGCATACCTCATTTTCTTGAGCCGAAGCTTTATCAAGCTTTACGTCCTTTCCTAGCAATTTGTCCTGATGATGTGTCCAAACTAAGTAAATTGAAGTCTCTTCAACCTTACTTGTAAGGAACATTCTGCTTGTATTTCTTCCAAGACTAATTTGTCTGTCCTTTGAGCAGTTCACGACATCTTCGTCAGTAACACCACAATTCCAATATATTGATTGTTCTTCTGTTTCCCTTTATCATTATCTGACTTTCACATGCATGTGAGGCAATTGAAAAGACTATCACTTGGATCATCGGTGTCTTAGTCATCAGTGGGACATTTTTGCTTTTTAAAACTTTAAAGAAGTCTTTTACATGAGGTTAGCCCAATGCAATTGCTGTTTGACATGAAAAATGTGATGCATTTTTTACATGTATAATCTTGATTATTGAAATTATGGAGTACAAGTGTGTCTTTAATTTCATATCCGACACTTGTGTGACTGTGTCAGTCAAGCTACGTACAAGGTTAACAAAAATTGGGGAATATATACACCACAAATCAATTCGGTGTGGGAATATATTTCCTAAAAGACAAAATATTATCTTTACTAGATAAAAGTAATGAATCATGGAACAGCCAGAGGCAACCCATACCTTAAACATACACATCACCTTATCATGTAATATTAAGAGCAATATAAACCGCTGAAGTCCCAGTGCCAATCACAACTCCATATTAATCCTTTATCCTTTAACCTGTATTTATTGAGCATCTACTATATTCCAGGCAATCTTCAGAGTCTGAGGATATGGTTATAAGTAAAACAAAATTCCAAACACCTGATGTTGTGAAATAAATTAGTGGGCCAGAAAATAGAATGGAATAGGATGTAGCGGGATAGGATGGGATGGGATGGGATGATGTTTTAGTCATCTGGTACTGCTCTAACAGAAATACCCCAAGTGGATGGCGTTAGCAAAGAAAAGTTTATTCTTACACAGTACACTAGGCTGCACGTCCAAAGTCAGGGTATCTACTCCAGGGGAAGCCTTTCCCACTTTGTCAGCTCTGGAGGAAGTTCCTTGTGTTGTATCAGTCTTTGGTCAGGGAGCACCTAGGCACAGGAACCCCAGTGCTGCTTTCTTGAGGTTTCAAATTCTCTGCTTGCTTCCCTCTATTTTTCTCTCCCTTAGGATTCAATGATAAAGGGTGGTGCAAACCACACTCCAGGGAAACTCTTAGCAAGGGTGTTGCATTCCCACCCTAATCCTCTTTTAACATAATCATCCTATTTATTAGCCACAGGCAGAGACTAGGATGTATACCATAAGAAAATCACAAAATATTGAGAATCATGGCCCAGTTGAATGGCTGGCTACATGTGTTTTGGGTGGGACAAAGTTCAACATGTAACAGATGGGATGGGATGAGATGGGATGGAAATGATCAGAGTTCATCACATGTAGTAGGTTCAGTGATGTAATTTTGTCAGTCAAGATTTAAAACCTCCAGGAACCACTGTTCTGTTACCTCCTTGCCAAGAGGTTCTCCAGGCTCTGCTTGAGTACTTTGAGGGCAGGGAACCCATTGCTTCCCAAGAAGGCATCTTCAGATTCACCGAGCTGAGGAGTCACACCCTCAGCTGAGGCAAAAGTGAAAATCAGGAGGCCAGAGTCTTCTCTGAGGACAGTCTTCAGCATTCATCTCCCTTTTTCCTTTGGCTGCCCAAGGAAGGCCTGGGGAAAGGATTACTTGACTTTTGCTCATGAAATATCCTCAGTATACCCACTGAGCCAAGGCAGGGCCCAGGCCATCTCCAACCCCCAGATCAAGTAGTCTGAGCCCAAACCTCCCTTGAACTGACTGGATTGTCTCCCTACGTATTAAGCAAAAGACTCCAGAGACAGAAAGATGCCCCCTCAGGATAGTCTAGTAGCAATGTCTTGTTCAATTGGTCCTAGTAAGAGCTCAGTGACATGGCGCTAGCGAAGATGGAGGTTTCTTCACATGTCCCGGGAGATCCAAGTAGACACTTTTCACAAGGGGATAGGGCAGAGCAGGCCTGAGCCCAAAAATGTAGCCTCAAGGGGGCCTGTCTGCCTGCTCTGGAGAAGTCTCCCCTTCCTCCTCCTACCTGTGTAAAGTTATTGGGCTCAAATTCAATCCGGAGCTGGCAGAGCCTCAAGGCTGCAGTGGGGCCAGGAGGTCTTCTAATCCACCCTCCCACCAAATGGAGGAGGTATTTCAATAGCTTCCTTGATTGGTGGTCATTAGCTTCTGCTTAAACACTTCCGGTGGTGGGAAGTTTATTATCTTACAGGTCAAAAGTCAAGAAACATTAGAGGGGAAAGAAGAGGAAGTAAATGAAGGAGGAGAAAACGAAGGAGTGATGAAACAAAGGGAGGAAGAAGAGAGAAAGAAAAGCGAAGAAATTTAAAAAAAGAAGTGATCCTGTAGTCAAACTGTTTACATTGTTGGACCACTCTGATTTTTAGAAATTCCTTCTTTATCGTAAAAAAAAATTTCCTCACTTGAAAAGTTATCATTTATTCTCACATTCTATTGCTAGCACAGTAAGTCTAATTCTTTCCTTCATACAACTGCCTCGAATAGATCAAGAGTTGCAGTACAGAACAGAACACTACGGAAGAGACAGGGGACTGATGATCACCTCATTTCAGGACCCCACCAGGGGAATACCAAGCTTTCTCCATGAGAAACCGGCCACCCTTCAGTGAAATTGTCTGTCATCGCTAGATGCCGCTAATATCCTGTGTAGTAGGCATTGCTCTTGTCAAGGCTGAGGAGCAGAGATTCTTTTGGAATTAAGTTACCAATGTACACCCTGAACCCCAATTTCAACTTAAATTATTTTATCATTATGTTACTTAAGTATATAAGACTAAAAAAATCTACATGCCTAACCCTTATCTCATAACAATAACGTTTTAAAGTATAAAAATGAAAACAAAGCAATAAAACTCATGTTGACATCAATTTAATGCTGTTCTCCTAAAATTTAATTGGTGATTTGGGTTTTAACCATTCTAATGAGCATTTACACTTTTTGGTCTACTGGTTACCGACTTGAGTCTATTAACTATTAACATGATGGACCATCATTTGAGTCTTTTTTTAAATTTCTGTTTTAAAATTAATTCATTTTAAACCACCAATTTTCATGAGTCAATACAGTGAACAATGCAATCTCAATAATTCAACTAATCCATACCCCATTTTGTACAACCTCTTATAGTACTTACTTATTAGAATGTCAGTTGCCTTCAAAATTGTTCTGGAAAAGAATTACACATAAATACAAACCAGAGCAGTAACTGTTAATGCACAAGAATAGTGCAAGGATGCCCACAGCCCTTTGCTCCTCCAAAAACTAGCTGTCTTTATAGACACTCTCTCCCACTGTAGCCAAGATAATACAGCCACTTAGCCCCTGTCCTGGAGGCTATTGCCACTTAAAGGCTCCACTACAGCCACTGCCACCGACTGCTGCATCAGACAGGACTGACCCCAGAACCAGGAGCTGCTGCAGCTGGCTTTCATCTGTGAGGTCAAACATCTGAGTTTCTCCCCCAACTCAGCTCTGCTCAGCTCTGCTCACCTCTGCCGCCTCAACACTAGACCTCAGGGTGCAGTATCTGTAAGGGACCCTTGCAGAAAGGCAGCAAATGCATTGAAAACAATCAGAAATCAGGGAATCCGTGCCAGGGCTCTACCCATCCTGAGTCACTGACAGTGAAGTGTAAGGAGAAAGCCCTATGAGCTCGGCTGAGCTACTGGTTGCTTTCTTTGGTGCCACCCTACACACCTGGAAAATGTGGCTCAGCATCTGATATAAAAATCCCCAAATATCCCACTGTCATTCCAACATTCCTTTGAACACTCTGCAATGAAAGTTGTTCAGCCTAAACTCCAGGGAGCATCTCAAGAGTGAAGAAATATTTGCATGTGAACTCAAATGTCAGCCCTATAACATCAAGATACTCTGTTACACATTTTGCTCCAAAAAGCTGGTAACTTCTACCAAGTTCTTCATCCTCACCCAAGAAGTTCTCCCAAAAGAAATTCAATGAGCAATATTTTTCCAGAAGGTTATTTTCTTTAAGCTCTGCTCCCATGAAATAATAAAACCAATCGTGAGTGTTACCAAAGTGACTGGACCAGGCAGAAATGAAAATAAAAACACACACATGAAAATCAAAGAAGCCAACTGTTGCCATGGAATGGAACAAGCTCATAAGAGCAGGACGCTGTCCTAAAGTGCAAGTGCTTTCAACAAATTCAGAGAAAAACCATGAGACTGAGCTCTCAAATGTAGCTGCTTGCAGTTCCATCTCTAAACTCACCAGTCTTGAGAACTGAAGAGTGAAACATCATCAACATCTGAACCTCCCATTCAGGTTGTAAACAGAATATCCAGACAAGAAGGAGGGGCACAGTTTCACCCACTATTATTTTTAGACAAACAGCAAATCGAATCATCTTTATTCTAACATAAAACCCCAAACCAGTTCCTGTTGAATTAATTCCAACTCATGGCAACCCATGTGTATCAGAGTAGAACTATACAAGAATTTTCAAAGACTGATCTTTTGGAAGTATATGTATCACCAAGTATTTTTTCGGCGGTACCTCTGCGTAGACTCAAAACTCCAACATTTCAGTTAGAAGCCAAATGTATTAATTATTTGCACCAGCCAGGAATCCTGCCTTCATTTATGAATAAGCAAATACGAAAATTTGAGTCAAGTATTTTGTGAGGCTGGTGTATGTTGTAAGATGTTTAGCTAGTGTGTGAGCCTAGCTGACCATCCAGCACTCATAACTAATGTGGCTAGTATTTCTCTTTGATCTTCATGATCACAGTAATTCTGGAGATGTGATTAAGAATATCTGTGTGTGTGTGTGTGTGTGTGTTTCAGATTTGTTTTATTTTTTTTTTTTTTGCCTCTTTTCCTAATCTTCTTGAATTCTAATTACCCATGTGTTTGACATAGGTCTCTGAGGTTCTGTGCTTTTTTTTATTCGGTCTTTATTCTCTCTTTTCACTAGATTGAGTAATTTCTATTGTGTATCTTCTAGTTCACTGATCCTTTCTTCTGTCATATCCAATATGCTGTTGAACAAATCAAACAAAATCTATTTCACTTTCAATGCTTCTCTTTTTAAATCCAGACTTTCCTTTTTTGTCTTTTTTTGTTTTACCATTCCCATTTCTCTATTGAGATACTCTTATCTGTTCATTTATTGCTAGCATTTTTTTTTTATTTCTTGGAACATATTTATAATAGCTTATTTTAAGTCTCTGTGAAATCCAACATATGAACCTCTTGAAGTCATCTTTTATTGATTGACCTTTTTCATGAATATAGATCATACTTTCCTCTTTGCCACCCATGTCTGATAAGCTTGGTTGAAAGCTAATCTTTGTAAAGAATATGTCATGTCAGTTGTGGATTCTGTCAAGTTCTTCTGAGGATATTCTTGTAGGCAGTTAATGCCTAAATTCAAACTAAAAATTCTGTCTCCCCTGCCGATATCTGCTTTTATAAGGCTTCTCACAGCCACTTTTTTTAACCTACTCCATGTATGACTTCCCAATGCCTGCAACACTGAGAGTCAGCCAAGATTTGAACAAAGATACTTCTCCCTTTGTCAATGGTTTCCTAGTTTCTAGTGATTTCTCCATTATATCCAGCTGCTTTGCCAGATTTGGAGTTTGCTTTTTGAGCCTGTCCACTTCTAGCTTTTGCCACCAACCTCAACTCTATTAGGATACACGTATCAGTTAAAAATAAAAAAAGCCTCAAAGGTCTGGTTCAATATAGTTCAATATAACAGATTTCTCTCTATTATAGCACGCTTTTTTACCAGACCTCTTCGAGTCTCCCTGTCATATACATAGTTTAGCTGCCAACAAGTATCATGCAGCGAATTATTTAGCCCTTTTGCTTATATTCGTGTAACTGTATACCAGATATCTTTTATGCCTCTCGACCTCTTAGACAGTATATTATTGTGGTTCTAATGTATTTAGTATCAAGGTTGAGTCCCTTTTGAAATGCATGAAGCTTAGCCAACTGGAATTGGAGCATCACTGCTGTATAGGTTGAGCATTCTATTAGGTAAACTTATGAGTCAAAGCTTGCAAGCATGGTTATGGCTTTTCTATGTGATAGTTAGGAAGCCCTGATAGATTTGTTTTGGTTCTTCTGTACCATATTTAGAAATCTAGTGGTTCTCCACTTAACCTAATAAGAAGGTGCTGAAAATAAACTATTTAGTTCTAATTGGCGTATTATTATATCTCAGATCAATGACACCACAATGCTGCTTGTCTTGTTAGTGCATTGTATTACCAGATCTCATATCTCAAAATTCATAACTCATATCAAAAACTCTGAATTGTTCTTTGAATCAGAATGCCATAATTAGTGAAAATACATAGCATCAAAAAATTTTTAATCTAAAACAAAAATTTAGTAACAACAGGCTTAACATGGGCATTCTAGCCAAAGTCTTTGTGACTTCTATGAAATAACTGGCTGATGTTATGCAAATGAGATGCTTGGGCTCACCAAGGAGACTGGATAACTTACTAACAATGTAAATAAGGTTCATGGCAACCTTGTGAGGGTGGGGTCATGCAAATAAGGTGTATAGAATCATAATAAGAGGATTGGTCATTTTTGCCATCCCACTAGGCTTAAAACGAGCCATCCTAGAGGCAGGAAAAGGATCTCACCACCACCAAGAAAGAAGAGCCAGGAATGGAGCATGTCTTTTGAACCCAGGATCCCTGTACTGATCTCTCAAACCAGGAGGTGAAGAGAAAGAGTTATGACATGGAAACGGTGAGAAACAGTGGCAATAGGGTCAAGAGACCAGCAGGAGATGGCGCTGTGGGTTTCCCAGCCTACAAAGAGAAAATGTTAAACACCTTCATATGGTAGGCCTGTTGGCAGGGTGGGCTACCTTTAGATACTTATCATGCAGAACTGAAACAGCTTTGCAACACCTGCCAGAATAGGGCAGAGGCCAGGCTGATGGGCCAAGGGGCTAAGACTTCCTTGTAGGCACCCTGATCAAATAACTGTATTCTGAGCACTCCCAAACAGGAATTATAACATGTTACATCCTTAATAAACCCCATAGTTGTAGGTATGGTCTGTGAGTTCTGTGTGGCTATTGCAACATATTAAGAACCCAGCAGAGAAGAAGAGAGCACCATGGGAGGGACAATTAGTATAAGAATTGTTAAAACGTTCAGAGGGTAGAGGCATATCTGACCTGCACCTAGTAAGAATCAGCCTGGGGCTGCTGATCTTGATTCTTGTTCCCCCTTCTGAAGTTAAATGAGGAAATCAGACTTCCCTGGCATGCCATTTTTATAGCTAGCAGTTTAGACAATTTATCCAGTAAGTCTGGGTGTCCCTCTGAATTCTCATGTTTCTAGGATTTTCTTCTTGCATATCTAGCTACTTGACAGCCCTGTACTCTGATCTCTGAAGCTGGCAATACTGTAGTTTCTCTTGATGTCTTTCCCACAGGCATAACGTAGGGGTTGGGCAGTGTCATTGGGTATACTCTCATCCTCTACTCTTCTGCAGTGCCTATCTCAACTAGCCCAGTCCCATGCTTCGCTCTGAGACTCTGAAAAGACAGAAGTATCAGGAGTCCAGTTAAAGCAGCCCCTGATATAGAAGGACAATTGACCCTGTTCTTCCTCTTTATGCTGCTTCGCCATTGCCCTGAAGGTGAGTTACTGCTGCAAATGAAAACTTCTCCCACACTGAGTTCTCTGTGTGTTCTGTCATCAGCGCTGGGCTGAGATAGGGGCAGGGAAAGGACTTCTGCTGCTCCTCACTGTTGCTTAGACCCACTGGAGCCCCCCCGTAAGCCTCTTCTCATGTAGACTCCAGTTTAAGTTGGTTCTGTGGAAAACTAGTTGAGTAATCTTGGGCATTACTTAACCTAGATTTTCTCACAATATTATGTACTCATATTTGCCTCTTTGGGGTCATTTTAAGAATTAAATGCAAGTAAAGCAACCTGCATGTACTTTGGTGCAGACAAGTACTCACAAGTGTCAGGTATTATTCTAATTATTTTCAAGATGAAGTTAGTTGACAGTGCAGATCTGATTATTAAACACTGTTGTTGTTGTTAGGTGCTGTTGAGTCCATTCTGACTCATAGTGACTTTATGCACAACAGAACAGAACACTGCCCAGTCCTGCACCATGCCCACAATGGTTTCTGTGCTTAAGTTCATTGTTGCAGCCACTGTCACTCCATCTGGTTGAGGGTCATCCTCATTTTGGTTGACCATCTGCTTTGACAACCATGATGTCCTTCTCCAGGGACTGGTACCTCCTGACGTGTCCAAAGTATGTAAGCTGCAGTCTCTCCACCTTTGTTTCCAAGGAGCACTCTAATAGTACTTTTTCCAGAATAGATCTGTTTGTTGTTTTGGCAGTCCAGATCTGTTTGTTGTTTTAGCAGTCCATACCAAAACCCAAAACCAAGCCCAGTGCTGTCGAGTTGGTTCTGACTCACAGTGACCCTATAGGACAGGGTAGAATTGCCGCATAGTTGCCAAGGATCACCTGGTGGATTTAAACTGCTGACCTCCTGGTTAGCAGCCATAGCACTTCAACACTATGCTACCAGGGTTTCCACTGGCAGTCCACGGTATATTCAGTATTCTTTTCCAACACCACAATTCAAAGGCCTCTATTCTTCTTCTTCTGCCTTGTTTATTCATTGTCCAGCTTGTCCACGCATATAATATGACTGAAAATACTACAGCTTGGATCAGGTGCACTTTAGTCTTCATAGTAACATGTCTAAAGAGGTCCTTCGCAGCATATTTGCCCAATGCAAAGTGACTTTTGGTTTCTTGAGTGCTGCTTCTATGGGCATTGACAGTGGAACCAAGTAAAATGAAATCCTTGACAACCTCAGTCCTTTCTCCATTTATCATGATATTGCCTACTGGTTGAGTGGTGAGGACTTTTGCTTTCTTGATGTTGAGGTGCAATCCATATTGAAGGTTGTGGTCTTTGATCTTCATCAGTAAGTGTTTCAAATCTTCTTCACTTCCAGCAAGCAGGGTTGTGTCATCTGAGTAACTCAGGTTGTTAATGAGTCCTCCTTAATCTTGATGTCTCATTCTTCCTCATATAGTCCAGTTTCTCAGACTGTTTGTTGCCCTACAGGTTGAAAAATTATGGTGAAGGAATACAACCATGACACACGCCTTTCTTGCTTTAAACCATGCAATGTTCCCTTGTTCTGTTTGCACAACTGCCTCTTGATCCATGTACAGATTTCTCATGAACACAATTAAGTGTTTTGGAATTCCCATTCTCTGCAGTGTTATACATAATTTGTTGTGAGCCACACAGTTGGCTGTCTTTGCATATCCAGTGAAACACAAATAAACATCTTTTGGTATTCTCTGCTTTCAGCCAAGATCCATCTGTCATCAGCAATGATATCTCTGGTTCCTACACACTCTTCTGAATCCGGCTTGAATTTCGGGCGGTTCATTGTCAACATACTGTTTCAGTCATTTTTGAATGTTCCTGAGCAAAATTTTACTTGCATGTGATATTAATGATACTGTTTGGTAATTTCCACATTCAGTTGGATCATCTTTCTTGGGAAAAGTCATAAATATGGATCTCTTCCAGTCAGTTGGTGAAGTAGCTATCTTCCAAATTTCTCGGCATAGATGAATGAGCACTTTCAGTGCTGCTTCTGTTTGTTGAAACATCTCAGTTGATATTCCACCAATTCCTGAAGCCTTGTTTTTCACCGATGCCTCCTCTGCAGCTTCTACTTCTTCTTTCAGTACTGTTGGTTCTTTCAGTACCATTATCGCATGCTACTCCTTGAAATGGTTGAACATAAATGGCTACTATTCAGATGGAATACACAGGAATCAAATTGACCAAATCTGTGGGAAGAGGTGATGAAAAACTCAGTATCGACAAGCTCTTTCTCATTTAATGACTGTGTACTCCTTCCATCTACTTTTAATGCTTCCTGAGTCATTTAATATTTTTCCTGTAGAATTCTTCACTATTGCAATTTGAGACTTGAATTTTTTCTTCAGTACTTTCAGCTCGAGAAATGCAGAGCATATTCTTCCTTTTTGGTTTTCTATCTCCAGCTCTTTGTACATGTCATTGTAATATTTTGTAGTCTCGGGCTGCCCTTTGAAATCTTCTATTCAGTTCTTTTACCTCATCACTTCTTCCTTAGTTTTAGTTGCTCAGTATTCAAGAGCAAGAATCAGAGTCTCTTCTAACACTCAATTTGTTGTTGTTGTTCTTCTTCTTCTTCTTTTTAATTCCTTGTCTTCAATGACCTGTTACTTTCTTCATGGATAATGTCTGATGTCATTCCACACTTCATCTGGTCTTCAGTCGTTAGTGTTCAACACACCAAATCTGTTCTTGAGATGGTCTCTAAACTCAGGTGGGATAGACCCAAGGTTGTACTTTAGCTCTCATGGACTTGTTCTAATTTTCTTCAGTTTCAGTTTGAACTTCCATATGAGCAATTGATGATCTGTGCAGTAGTCCACACCTGCTCTCGTTCTGACTGCTGATACTGTGTTCTTCCATTGTCTCTTTCCATAGATGTAGTCAGTTCAATTCCTGTGTATTCCATCTGATGAGGTCCGCAAGTTTAGTCATCATTTACATCAGCGGGGAAAAAAAAGGTATTTGCACTGAAGAAGTCATTGTTCTTGCAAAATGTTATCAAGTGACCTCTGGCATCACTTCTATCACCAAGAACATATTTTCCAATTACTAATCCTTCTTTGTTTCCAACTTTTGCACTCCAGTCATCAGTAATTATCAGTGCATCCTGATTGCATGGTTAGCAATTTGGGATTCGAGAAGCTGGTAAAAATCTTCAATTTATTCATCTTTGGTCTTAGTGGTTGGTGTGTAAATTTGAATAATAGTCTTATCAACTAGCCTTCCTTGTAGACATATGGATATTACCCTATCACCGACAGCGTTGTACTTCAGCAAAGATCTTGAAATGTTCTTTCTGACAATGAATACACCATTTCTTTTCAAGTTTTCATTCCCAGCATAGTAGATTATATGATTGTCCTATTCAAAATGGCCAAGACCAACTCACTAATGCCTAATTCATTCCATTTCATGTATGATAGTTTCCAATTTTCCTAGATTCATACTCTGCACATTCCATGTTCTGATTATTAATGGATGTTTGCAGCTGCTTCTTCTCATTTTGAGCTGTACCACATCATCAGAAGAAGGTCCCAAAAGCTTTACTCCATCCATGTCATTAAGGTCAACTTTACTTTGAATAGGCGTATCTCCCCCAGTCATCTTTTGAATACCTTCCAACCTGAGAGGCTCAATTTCAAGTACTATATCTGACAAAGCTCTACTGCTGTTTATAAGGTTTTCACTGGCTAAATCTTTTCAGAAGTAGACTGCTGGGTCCTTCTTCTTAATCTTTCTTAGTCTAGAAGCTCAGCTGAAACTCTTTTCACCATGGATGACTCTACTGGTAGCTGAATACTGGTGGCATAGTTTCCAGTTCACAGCAACACACAAGCCTCCACAGTACAACATACAAGTGGGAGATGAAACATTGATTCACATCAAATCTTGGCTCCAAATCTTTTTAGTTGGGCTAACTTGTATAACTAAATTAAATTCCCTGAGCCTTGTTTTCTTCTTCTGAAAATAAGGTCATCCATCTTGTAGAAAAGGTACAATGATTAAATGATATGATACATGGAAAACACTTAGGATGTGCTTGGTACATAGTGAGAGCTGATAAACGTTAGCTGTTATTATTGCTGGAGCCCTGGTGGTGCAGGGATTAAGAGCTTGGCTGCTAATCAAAAGGCTGGCAGTTTGAATCAATCAGCTACTCCTTGGAAACTCTATGACACAGTTTTACTCTGTTTTAAAAGATCACTGTGAGACGAATCCACTCTATGGCTGTGGGTATGGTTTAATTATTATAGCTAATGAATGCTTTCAAAATCCCGAGAGGGTTTGTTTTTGTATTATTGTTGAGGAAACAAAGGCTCGAAAGATAAGTAACTTCCCCACAGCCAATCAGACAATTGCAGGCCAGGGCTTCATCCTTTCCAGGAACGAAAATAGAGTCCACTCAGCCTCTGACATCGTACAAGTAGAAACTAATCTCTGATTTCTGAAGTACTCTGTGATGATGTCCTTGAGGGTGCGGCAGATGTCTTCCTCACCCTTTGAGTCCCAGCATCTGAATTAGCCAGCCCCCAGAAAGCACTCGGGAATATTTGTTGACTTGAAATCAGGTGACTGGGGTCAGAACCCTGGCACAGGCAGAGCCAGGATGTAAACGTGTGTCCACAGTGTCAGAGGACAGAGTCAAGGACAGCTCAGATGTTTCCAGTCTGCATGATGGGACTATGAGAGACATAGTAAGTTGGGAGAAGCTGATGGCTTAGATTTGAGAAGAAAGTTGGGGGCAGGGAGATGAAAGGTAAGGTTTAGACAGGTTATGTCAGAGAAATAAAGTCATTGACGTAGGATTCCATGCTGTGAAAACTCATCCCTGCAGTCCCCTAGTCCCCAGTTCACAGCAACACACAAGCCTCCATAGTATGACATACAAGTGGGAGATGAAACATTGATTCACATCAAAGCTTGGCTCCAATCCTTATTGGTTGGGCTAACCTGTATAACTAAATTAAATTCCCTGAGCCAGGGATCGACAGGGTGCCTACATGCTCAGAGCAAAGGGAAGAGCAGCAGTACCACCCTCCACAACCTCATGGGAACCCCAACTGTAGCCCCAAAGAAGAGTGTGTTTGTAGGCACAGGTGGTCCAAGCGTGGTCTCATCATGAGACATACAGGAACTGGGGCAGGAAAAGGGGGTTATCTGGAAGCTGGTCCTTTCCCAGGGCCTCCGTTTCCTCCGGGACTGTTGCAGTTGGAAGGTGAGAAGAGCTGTGTGTCAACTGTGAAGGATACCTTCTTTCTCAGTGTTTCTGACCCATAGATGGCTCTCAGTCAGCACTCTTCTCCCTGATCTCTGGATCTCTTCTCTGCTCTTACCCTGGGTTTCCCTTTTCCTGGCTCCGAACAAGCCCCTGGGGGCCCCACAGCAGCAAGCACAATGAAGAAAGAGCAAGAGCCAGCCCCCAGGGAGGATGGGGCAGACATCACTGGTGACTGTGCAAGTTCCACACTCAGCCCCATGGGCCACACTGTCCCTATCCCCTGTCTTCCTCTGTCCCTCAGAGCCTGAGCTAGGATCCCTTTTGGACCTCTAGTTGGGAGCTGAAATCTCCCATCCCAGGCCGCAGAGCAAAGAGAAAAGAAGAAAAGTGAGGCACAGTGGGTAAGGACAGGTAGAAAACAGTAACAGAGGGACTAGGGTCAAAGGCTAAGTGGGAGGGAATAAAACTCCAGAACCAAAAGGTACGGAGCTGGGAAGACAGGGAATGGGAGGAGAGAAGGGAGAAACTGCACGCTGAGCCAGTGCCCGCTGGTAGAAAACGTTGCAGCACGTGACTGAGGTAGTGTTTGTCAAGTTTCTCCATTGTCAAGTTACTAGTTTATCCCTCCTTTCCGTACTCTACTCTTTGGAATGCAGACACAATGGGCAGCCCACACTGAGAAGTGGGGAGTTAATGATCCACCAGACGAAGCTCATTACCAGGAGTTGATTTCTACTCACAGAGTTATCTAAATAGCTCCTGTGAGCCTCTCCTGGGCTAGGCGAGTATGGCAGATGGCAGCTGGGACCAGAAGGGAGGCTCCTGCCAGTGTCGAAGTGCAGATGTCTTCAGTAAATATTTGCAAACAGGACGCACCATGTACAAAAGCTTTTCTATGGAAAATGGACCCACTGACCGGCACTGAAGTTTTGCCTCTGTCCAAACATCTGATGTTAATCTTTTAGAAAGTTTTACCACAATATTAAACATACAAGCCATTAATCTTTTACTTAACACATTGCAGCACTACACCAAAATTACAACTGCACCTTTCTGTTTTCACTGATGAAAATTGCTCTGTGACGTGACCAAGTCATTTTTTTTCCAGTTTTTTCTCTTTCTGTTCTCAGTGGAGATCACACACCTTGTCTTGACCCATGTCAGCTCTCAGTTATAAAAGTATGAGGGTTAGCTTGCTGAATGATCTCTCACAGACAATGACAGAAACTGCTGTGGTTAATACTGCTCAGTGGCCTCCCTCCTCAAGCAGGGCCCAAGGCACACGCTATGCCCGCCATAACTTAGATATGCTTCTGCTGCATAGTTTAGCTGAAGGTTGTGGGGTTTGTTGGTGAGTGCACACAACAGTCCGGCTTCTTCACAGATAAGGCTGGGACCAGGGTGAAACTGAGTGCCCCCTGCCTCACCTTAGTCCTGAACTGGTCATGGGTGGCAGGGCCTTTCTTCAGCATGGGAAAAGGCAAGAACAATTGACAGCTGGCTGTATCACAGATGACCTCATGGTTTGCTAGGAGGTTTCAGAGCAGAGAGCACCAAGTTCTGTCTGGGGGACAGGACAGGCAGGCTTTCACAGGGGCCATATGAGTTGTATTTGAGGGTAAGAAGATACTTGTCGGGGATAGAGCTGGAGGGCTCTTAAAGAATGGGATTGGTGCACAGGCTGGAGGCAGATGGGTATCCTTTCTCAGGTCCTTGAATGATGGAGATTGAGCCCAATAGCCAAGGAATCATTCTCCCAGTGAGTAGCTTGTATTGGGGCTCTCCTCTCTCTCTGGGCCACATCAGGAGGGCCTCAAAGGTCTGTTAAGCATGTTCCCGGGGCTGTAATGGTACCTGCAGAGCCCATACTCTTTACTGTAGATTGGAGGCAACTTCTGTCTGAACACTTGGGGTAGTGTCCCTGTCTGTCCTCTACCACTAGACAGAGGAGAAATGTGAGAACTCATCAGCCTAGCATTATAAAGAAAACCTTGAGACAGAGGAAGCCCAGACAGACTGAAGTGGTTGGGGTGTGAGTGTTACTGGCAAACTGTGGTTGAGTAGCACGTGGGGGCCAAGGCCAGTAGCGTACACCACAGTCTAATAATAGTCTCCAAGTCCATCAAAGATAATTTAGTTGGCGCAACCAGTGGGAGAGTTGTTGAGACTAAAAGACACCATGACCCTGAGTCACTTCCCAAAAAGGAGGGTTGGTTTGCCAGCCCAGCCCCTAGAAGTAAAGGGCCTATGGCCAGGCTGAGAAACCAACTTAACTTTTCAGTTCAGCAGCCTTTGCGGGTCTGGCCAGGACTGAGACTCATGGTATTTGTGACACAGGGACTGCAAAGGTAGGAGGCTGTGGTTTTGGTTGGTGGCTGCCTGGGACCCAGAGGCTACTGAAAGGCAGTCATAAGCCTGGGATCCTTTGCATGGTGTGGTGTGAGGACAGAACATGCAGCTTGGAGCCTAAATGTTCCTCCCCTTCAGTGTGGATTCTTGTCTTAGTGTGGAGGAAGAACTCCATCAGAGGGCAGCTCAGCCTGGGTTTCTGAAACACCACCGGGTAAAAGGCCTGAGGCCCGCTCATTCCTTACTCTGCCACTGACTGACTTTTCAAACCTGAGCTTTTCAATTAACTGCCCCAGAGCCTTCTGTAGGGCTCTCACACTCAGCTTCGCAGATGGTGCCCCCTTTCTCTTTGGATTTGCTGAAGGTCCAGCGCCCTCCAGATCAGACAACGAGGCATCCTTCTCCCCTCCGTCCCTCCAGGCCTGTTCTTTGCCAAACGGTTCTGCTGTATCAGTATCTCCATCTTGTCACCTTCCCCTCCGTCATTGCCGTGACTCAGACCTTCATCTCTTGCTGGATAATCCCAAAGTCTCCTGACAGCCCCCATAGTCATAAGACTCCCCTGATGGGCTGTGCCACCCTATTTCATCTTCCTAAAGCCTCTCTGGCCCTCCTCTTCCCTGCTCAGTGATTGTCAGTCAGCCATCAGATTGATTCCTGGTGCCCCAGCCTGGTGTCTGCGTGGTCTTATAGCCTTTCTCCTCAACATGTGGCCCTGGGCTGGCAGCACTACCTCACACCACCTGGATTGTAGGAGATGGAGGTCTCAGCCCCAGACCTGCTGCATCAGTCTGCTTCTTAACAAGATGGTCAAGTGAATCATGTGGCATTCACCTGTCATTTAAATTTCATATTTAATTTTAATATACAAAATCAAATATATTTTGCATATAATCAAAATCATATGTGTGTGATTTTTAAAAAATGTAATGAACATCTCAGTCCTCTGTTGACTCTAGTTCCTTTCCCCAGAAGTAACCACTTTTATTGTTACTTCTGATTTTACTTCTTCTGTGGTTACTCTTGTCTCTAGGTCATGCTTGAAAAACTATTTCTGGATTTTTCAAACTGAAGCATCACCTAATGACTTCCTACTGCTCCAGGTGGGGCCTCAGTTCACAGTTCCCACGCTTGACTCCCCGTTGTTGCCCTCTCCGGGGCTGGAATCACTCTGGCTTTCCTCATGTGTCTGGTGACTCATGGTTGTCCTCTTACCCCTTTATATTTAAAGTAGAATCAGGGGTTTCGAAGGCTTCTAGCTCTACTTTGGAGCAAGGACAGGAAGGCTTTAAACTAGGAACCCCTTAAATGTCCGATGAAGGAGGGCTTTCTATGAGACCCCCTTATCCCCTTACTGAACTTCCTGTTACCAGAAAAACCCGGTGGCAGACTTGTGCTGCCTGTCGCTACTAAGCCAAACACAGAGACAGGGATCAAATTTTTTAGGAGTGCTTTATTCAGATAACCAGCAAGCTGAGAAGATGTTGAGTTAGTACCCTAAGAACCATTTAACAGCTCAGTCCAGTTTGGCAAGTTTTACAGATGGGTTTAGGGGAGGAAAAAGGGGTAGGCATGTGGGTGCTCAGAGAAGAAGCTGGTGGAGAAATATCCTTCTTTAATTTCAAGATGAGTTGTCCTTAACATCTGGAGGCTGGCTGTATTTTTCCAAGGGACTGTGCCACTTATCTAGGTAGCAAGCTGCTAACTGGCCATCACTCTGTCTGTTCAATAGTCAAGAACAGTTTTAGGCCTAGGAAAACAATCTCAAAATCTTCACAAATACCAATCAAAAGGGAGGTTACAATCTTTTTTTTTTTTTTTTTTAATGAATCAGCATTCCTAGGGAATAAACGGAGAAAGGATTGATATTGTCACGGATTTCATTTCACTTGGTTTCACAATCAACCCCCATGGAAGCAGCAGTCAAGAAATACAAAGATGCATTGCACTGGGAAAATCTGCTCCAAAGGACTTCTTTAAAGTGTTGAAAACTAAAGCTGTCACCTTGAAGATTAAGGTGTGCCTGACCCAAGCCATGATATTTTCAATCACATCATACGTGTATAAAAGTTGGACAATGACTAAGGAAGACAGAAGAAGAACTGATACCTTTGAATTGTGGTGTTGGACAAGAATACTGAATGTACCAAAGGAGGTTTACGTATTAAGAAAGAAGCTAGCTAAGAGGTTTCTTTCACAGCTATTAAACCTATCAGGAATATTTCACTTTGGGTACAAGGGGCATCCTCTAATCCAAGTCGGGCATGTACTCCTATGGTGTCCAGTGATGTGGAAGAAGTCCACTAACAGACTTCTGAGAATGATCTCCAACCTGATAATAGCAAGTGGATGAGGAAAATTCCTGCCCCTACCACCCACTGGCTCCTGCTTTGACTGCAGCTACATGAGACGGTGGCCCTTGACACTGTTAAGCCACATCCTGGGTGGCAGAGGCTAACTAGAACCCTCAGAGTGGGTCCATTCAAAGCTCAGCTCCTTTCTAGGCTTAGAAATTACAAGGAGGAGGGGAGGGAAGGAAGAGGAAGGGAGAGGGTTTAGATTAGATAGTTGGTAGAAATTTGGTTGGGTGAAATCGCTGACAGAAACAAGAACAACATTAAGTGGACTTCAACATAACTTGAGTACTCCTTCCATCGTAACCCAATATTGCAAGGATAGAGTAGCTGGGGCAGGGAGCAGGGGACCATGCTCTTAGGTGAAATTGAGGTCAATTGGCACAACTAGCATTTTGCTAAGAGTGCTCTCTGCACCCCACATTGGTGAGTGGCGTCTGGGGTCTTAAAAGCTGCCAAGCTGCCATCGAGGGCACAGCAAATGATCCCAACTCAGCAGGAATGGATGCTCACCAAAGACCAAAACAACATGGGGGAAAGACAACCCAGAAGACAGAGAGACCCACATGAGTGGGTGCCTACATCAACTTGGGATCAGAAGATCCGGATGGTGCCCGACCACCACCAATGATAGCCGCGATGGAGCTCACAAAGCTGAGTCTCACTGGCAACACAAGAATAAAAAGGGGTGCACCCTGAGATCTCCATTAAATGACTGAAATTGATGGTCCAGCAGCTTCAGGATTCCCCTGGGAGCATGGCCTCTCGCCCTGATGCTGCCCCTGTCCACAAATCATAATGAAGATCAACTTTTCAGACAGGCATGGACTGGACTTGGCAATGCAGAGTGACCATGTATTGGGTGCACTTTATGGTTCTATGCATCTATAGGATATCATCCTGCTGACCTCTGACTGGAGGAAGGGGAGTGGGTGGAGAGGAGGAGAAAGGAGACTGTTGGGAGGATGAGACACGTATGGAGCAGAGAAGAAGAGTGTGCTGTCACCGGGCAGGGAGAGCAGTGGAAGCTGCATATAGGTGGGCATGCAAATTTATATGGGAATGTACATTTTCACTCAGTCATAATTAAAAAATATATATAAATTACCAGGGGGCAGTAAAAGTGAAGTGGAGATGTGATAGAGTAGGGGGTGTGTGCAGGAGAAAGGGCAAGGCATGAAAACTGGACTGCTAGTTAGTTTGTATTCCTTAAATTCAAGACTGCAAATGAGGTATCCTTGGAGATCAGCTGGATGTGGAGGTTGAAATTAGGCTTTGGACTTCTTGTTCAAGAGTTATGAACCACGCACACGCATGTGTCTCTTCTCCTTCTCCATCCCCTTACAACCATAATGAATTTAGAGCGATTCCTTTTTGACTTTGTTGTTTGTAAGGCACTCTTTGAAGCTTTACATTAGCTCATGAGTTAGAGAACTAGGTAGAATGGTTTATAGTCTGTGTTTGGTGTCTCACTGTCTCAGGAAGGAAGGAAGAGGGCATGAGCTCTGGGCAGCAGTAGGAGAAACTGGTTTGCTTCATCTCCCCAGTTCTGCGAAGACAATTCCAGGGATAGTCTTCGCTGGCGGGATAGGTGCTGATCTTCGGGGAGGTCACCTTCCTGATTCCATTCAATACCCTCCCACTCAGAGTGGTCCACCCTGAAGAGTGACATGCTTGTGGTTCATCAGCTTTTGATTTTTTATTATTGGGCTCCCCCCTGCCCCTCCTGCTCGTTCATGCTACTGCCCTTCTTGTCTGGACCAGTGGCTCCAAGGATATTGTTCGTTATACGTGCATGTCATACTCAAAGTTTCTGCTCTGTAGCTGTAGGGGGATTGTCTGACACATGGGATCAGATGTTTGTGGGGCCAACTTGCCAATGTTGACTAGCAGTAAGTAGCAAATACCCGGTGGAGAATGTTTTGTTCTATGATTCCAACAATAAATAGGTAGATATGCATTCTATGAAGCAAAAGGCTGGCAATTCAAATCCACCAGGAGCTCCTTGGAAACTCTGTGGGGAAGTTCTACTCTGTTCTATAGGGTTGCTATGAGTTGGAATTGACTCAATAGCAACAGAATGATACATTGAGTGGAAATTTCCATAATGCCATAATGCTAACTTTATTTTCAAGTTGAATAAAAAAGTCTTACAGATGTATCAGATTCTATCTACACCTGGCAGAGTTTAGGTTGAGCACAAAGTTATCTTGAAATGATAAACAGACTTAGTAATCCAGTGTTATACAACAATGCAGGTGAATAAGTATTCTGTGTTAAATATTTTTCTTTTAAATACAGAACTTTATGTAAAGCTTCAACATTTGCCTCTTGATGCCAACATCAATGACTTAGTTTCGGGAAGACAAAAGTACTCATCACATTACATTAAAGTTGTTAGTTCGAGTATTATTTGCTTTACTGTTTAGTTTTTACTTTATATGCCTTTCTCAGTTTATATTATAAAAGCTATGGGAATCTGAAAATACATACATATTATAGGAGTTCCTGGGTGGTACAAACTGTTAATCACTTAACTACCAACTGGAAGGTTGGTGATTTGAACTCACCCAGAGGCATCTTGGACAAAAGACCTGGTGATCTCTTTCTGAAAGGCCGCAGTTATGAAAACTGTATGGAACACAGGTCTACTCTGTACATCTGGGACCATTATGAGTCAGGATCAACTTGATGGCAACTTTTATTTTTTAAATATACATCTTTGGGCAATGTTATAAAAATAATTTAAAACAGCATTGGGTAATCAGAGTAATTTCCTCAGCTGGTGATTAGCACCCACCCAGTAGCATCACAGAAGAAATACCTGACAGTCTGCCACCACAAAGGTTCTAGCCAAGAAAACTCTATGAGGCATTTCTGCTCTGTAACACATCTAGTTGAAATTGATTCATCAGCCACTAATTTGTTTTTATTTTGGGGTCTGAACAAGCATAACACAAATACCAAACAGACAAATTAACGTGGTGGGGAGGGAAACTATGGTGTCCCTGAGTCTTCATCATCCAGGCAACCCCCTTGGACCCTTGGCTTGACCATCACATAGACAGTGTCCACCGGTGGAGTCTGCTGGGGGCTCTCTGAAGGACCACTGCCCCTCTCCATGCAGGTCTGCAAGTCAGGAGAGGTTTAAGGTGCTCTGGGCAACTTGCCAAGAATTAGGTGTAAAAGGGTCAGTCAGGCTATGAGCTTTCTGACCTCATGTAGCAGTTCCCACTCAGGGAAAGACTGTAATTTTTGTCTCCCTCCCTCTATTTTTTTTCTCCCTCTCTCTATTCACCCCCCCTCCACTTTTCAGCCCTCCTCAAAGTACTTCCTTCCCTAAATGCTCTACCCACCCTTTCAGCATTCTTGTCTGTGGAGCCTGCCCACCTGCAGCTCAAAAGAGCTTATAATCAACTAATGTCCCTCTTCCTATTCTCCTCTGCTGTCTCCTCCTTCTTTCCCTAATCTATGACTTGACCTTTCTACCAGTAATTCTCACTCCCTCAAGACCCAACCAATCTCACGGCTTTATGTACTGTCTCACATTGGTGACTCCCTGTGGTGAAATGAGTTCCTTTATGTGGTCATTTGCCTTGGTTCTTCAGAAACACAGCTTGAGAGATTTCCCCCATCCCCTTAGGAGTTAGGTTTGCCGTAGCTTGCTACCCCTGAGTTTGTTACATTTTCTAAATAAGCTGTAAACAGTTTGGTTTAATACTATTTGTCTGGCCTTGGACTGCTGCTTGCCCTGTGATTGGCATGTGCCTTGCAGAGACTGGTCAATATACTCACATATATGTAGTTACCATGGGCTATGCAAATGAGGTGACTATTGCCTTACTAAGCAAATGAACTTTCTGTGGTCTACTAAGAGGAGACTGGTCAGTTTGTGACCCTCCACTGGAAGGGGCTATGCCTTGAAATTGACAAGGAGTTGTGTAAATACATAGCCAACTGCAGAGAAATTTTTCAAACAGAAAGAAAGAAGCAGGTGAACCGGAAGCAGGAAGGAAGAGAAATGCAAGTGAGAAGAAAGAAGCAGCAGAGAGAAAGGAGGCAAGAAATCTCCTAAAAGAACTACATACAATGTCTTTCAGGGGCTGTAACACTGACAGGCCCAGAAGAGGCCTAGCGGCAGAGATGGTGACATACAAAGACTAAGAGAAGCCTGGCCTCGTGGGGCCGAGAGGGTCCAGTCCTCAGGGACGGAAAGGAAAACTGCACGACAAAGATGCATGCATGGCAGAGAGAAAAGCCTGTTCGCTTGCACAGCCGAGAATAGCTAAGGAGGCTTTTCTGTACTGAAGGACGGAGATTGCTTACCTGCTTCCTGATCCTCATTCTGATCTTGAATTTTAGCCTGTTGATCCTGACCCTGAGGTAGACCCTAGTATTTCCTTAATAAACCATGTAAGTATGATTCATGAATTTTGCAATGGATTATTGAACCCAGCAGAGAAGTAGAGAATGCCATAGCAAGACGTCAGCGTCAGAATTGGTTAAAAAGTTGAAGCGCACAGATCTCCACCTCACAAGGATCACTGTCATCTTTGTGCTAATGGTGATTTTCCTTTCTCCTCCTGAAGTCAGACAGGTTCTAATGTCACTAATGCTACAGCTACTACCATCTCACACTTCTCAGTATAAAGCTTTAGCCATACCACACTCTGACCTCCTCAGGGGCTTTTCACTTGCTCTGGTCTCATGCCCAGAAAGTCTGCTCCCTACCACGCTCTACCTATGGCAGCAGGTTTCTCTCACCTCCTCTCTTCCAGGTTCTCACCAATATTCTCAGTAAGGTTTTCTCTGGAAGTTTGGTTATAATTGTACCCACAGACTCCGTATCCCTTCCCTGTTCCACCTCCTCACTGGGTGACACTGAGGAGCTAATGACATTTTGGATAGGGAGACTTACATGGGAGGTACCCTCGCCACTGGCAGATTCTATCCTTGCCCACAGCTCCCAGCCTGCTGTGGGCACCCAGGAACAGTCACCATATTGTACAAACAAGAACTAGACCCAAGGTCTAACAAGTGGCAGAAAAGCCTGGATCCTTATACTCCCCAATTCTGAACACATGATTTAATTCTCTTAAACCAACCTTATGGTTTTGCAGGCAGACGATTTCAGCGTAGGGAGAACTGTGGCTGTCAATTTCACTGGTCAGTGGGTCAGCACTGTCCTCTGCAGGGAGAGCCTGGGGGATCACCACTGCTCTGGGTGGCACTGGCAGGAGAGTGGACCCACCTGCTACACACAGATGGACGATGAAAATGTATGGGTGGGATTGAACTGGACCCTCATGGGCCCAAGGTGAGAACAGCCAGTGCTCCCTGGGCTGTGAGCACGGATCCCAACCCACCCCCTCCCTCCCACCCTCTACCCCTCTTCTGTGCCCATTCGCACACCTCCGCTCTCAGCAATGCTCTGGCCCCGGGTTCCCCACGGATGATCCCAAGGAAGATCAAGATGCCTCTCTACTCACTGGCCTTCCCAGCATACTCTTTCACCTGGGGTCTCCTCCAAACCACTGCCTGTCTTCTGTGGTCCACAGCCCAGTTCTCCTCTTAGGATCTCTGTAGACCTGCTTCCTCCCACAGGGATCTCCTCCGCTCACTCCACCTCCCTCTGCCCAGTCCTCCCTTTTGAGTCTCCCAGCCTTCCCCTTCCCTGGGGTCACCCAGAACCTGCCTGTCTCAGTCTTGATCTTCCTCCTCTTCCAGATCCACACTCCAGCTCCCAGGCTCACCACCAGAACTGTAGCAAGAATCCCTGTCCAAAGCCATTTGCTCCAAGAAGAACCTGGGGTCAAAGCCCGGTGTCGGCTCTTCTTCCCTCATGCCTGGTGGGCAGACATGGGGTAGGACTGCCCTTACTCAGTACCATCTCTGGACCTGGGTTCCCTCCTCCCTAGTTGCTTCCCACTGCACACTCCCTTTTAATGACCTTTTCCTGGTCCTCTGTTCCATCTCCATAAAGGGACCTCAGAGGCTTCCACTGACAAGATTTGCCATTGATCACGCCCTCTTCTTTCTCTCCTTTCTATTCTCAGAACTCTCAATAGTATCGCACTCTCAGAGGGAGAGAAGTGGAAGCACTCAGGATTACCAGCCCTCAGAGCACATACTGCTGTCTGTCTGGAATGTCTTTCTTACACTGCCACAGAAAACTCTTCTTTATCCTTCAAGGCCAAGGGCAACCTTCTCCGTGATGTCTTTCCTAATCCTTTCAGGCAGTTACTTAATTTCTTTTTCTTTTTCATTTTTTATTCTTGAATCACAAGTTGTATCTGCCTCTATTTTAGCATTTAACATCTGGCCTTGTATTTATAAATTTACTCTTCTTCTAACTACGGGAAAGGGTAGCTCATAATTACTGATGCTTTTTGTGTGCCAGGAAACCCTGGTGATGTGGTGGCTAAGTAGCTGCTAGCCAAAAGATTGGCAGTTTGAATCTACCAGGTGCTCCTTGGGCACTTTAGGGGGGCAGTTCTACTGTATCTTATAGGATTACTATGAGTCAGTATCAACTTGATGGTGATAATTTTAGGTACTTCTTGTTGTTTTTTTTTATGTGCCAAGCCCTGTGCTGATAGTTTTATATTATACTACCTATTTTAATTCTCACAACAACCTTGTAAAGTAGGTATGATTACTATTCCATTTTATAAACGTAAAAATCTGGAAATAATCAGCAACTTGTCCAACGCCACATAGCCAGGATGTAGCGGTGTCTACCTGGCACTTTGAGTTCCTTGAAGGTGGGGCTTGTCACATTTTCCACTGTGCCTTCTTCACCTAGCACATAGCTAACACTCAGGGAAGGTTTGTGAGTTGAATGCTGGGTGGATGAGTGAGAAAGGAAATGACAAGACAGAGGTTGTTCAGATGAGAACCACGCATGAACCAAGAGAGCTCAGGATGATATTGGTGGGTAAAGACAGAGGGTCTCCTTTCCAACATCAGTTGTTCCTGCTGTGGAGTCCTGGGAAAGATGAAGCTTTGTGTTTCATGAAACCAGGACATGTGAGTATGGTTCCCTCGTAAGAACTTGATCCCCTACCTCTCTGCCTAGTCCCTCTGTAGAGTCTACATCTGAGTGGGGAGAGTGGTATCTGGTTGTAGTGACCAAATGTGCTCACAGTGCTCAACAGAGGGCTAAACTGTGGCTTTCTCAGAGTGGGACCATCTCAGAGAGGGGACATCTGACATGGGCGTCTGAGAGACTGAACTGGCCACACAGATCCAGCACATCCAGGGAGAGATCCTATGTCCTTCCCCCTTAGGTGCTTCCTGCTTTACTGGGAAATTGAGATGACTAAGTAGGGGGTGACTACATGTCAGTCCCAGGGTAGAATAGGACATTTGTGTCCTAGGCAATACAGCAGTCTCAGTTCAATGATCAGGCCAGGTTCTGGACCTGCTGGTTTGAAGACAGGTGGAGGGAACATGATTGTTCACTGACACAGTGCTGTGGTTGCACCCTTTGAAACGTCTTAAATGTCCCTCAGCTAAATTCCTCCCCCCAAGCCCTCCAGTCTACCCTCCTCCACTGTTTCCTGACCCATTTCCATCACCCATCCTAGGAGATCACACTCACCCCTCCACAAACAGATGCTCCCCAGGTCCAAGGTGGCATTTTTCTGGTCTGCAGGATTGCTGACCACACAGATGAGACGAGAGTTCACCTGGCCCAGGGGCAGGCTCAGTGTCAGATTCCTGGAGTTGGGAGTTGGCTCCAGTGTGCTGTTCTTCTCCAGATGCTCAGAAAGACTGTTGTCCCACCAGGTCACTGTCAGCTGCTCTGTGACCCCTGGGTTCCCACACTCCAGAGTAACATTGCACCAGTCTACTGTGTTGGATGATGAGCGAATCAGAATCTGGGGTTGCGGCACGGGCTCTGGGACAAGAGGGGACAAAACAGAAACTGAGTTTCAAGACAGGTAGTCCACCTAAGCATATCAGCCTTTATCACTTATGGGATGCAGCACTGTGAGGGGGCCTATTTCCTAAATGTAAGCCTGGGGGAATACTCTGCTCTCTTTGAAAAGGATTCTGACTCCCAGCCAAGGGGCAGATGGGTGAGACTCTTCCATGCTCAGTGAGGGGTCTGAACACCTACCTCTTTGGAGATAATGGACATGTCCATCTCCTCCAGAGAGCAAGGCCAGGGTCACTTTCTGTACTTTCTCCAGGCTGCCCTGGTCCCCCACTGCCTCCTACAGCTGCTCCACTCCTCAAATTACCATGCTCAAAGATTTTCCATAAGGAAATTAATTTGAACCCAGAATTTATACCCTTTCCATCTATCATTTTTAAAAAAAGGCAAAACTAAGACAACTGAGATCATGAAATGTTTAGGAAATCGATCACACTCTAAAAGCAAGAATTCAAAGATTTACAGAGGAAAACTTTAAAACTGAATAAATGGAAGAACTCCTGAGACTATCACCCTAAGATACATTTTTAACGTGGAACTGAAACCACTCTAGGAGTTCACCTTTCAGCCCAGTAATAGAATTGATTATAAAATAAACAATAACAACTGTGAAGAATGTGCCCATTTAAATGATCAACTATTGGACAGCAAAAGCTCAACATTTACCTCAAAGCAAAGATAGAAGGCAAGGAAGGGCAGGAAAACTGAATGAAATCAGAGCAGGCAGTGTGAAAATGGTGAGAGTGCTGGCACATTAAAAGGACCAATGTCACAGGACAATTTGTGTGTTAATTGTTGAATGGTAATTGAATTTGCTGTGTAAGCTTTCACCTAAAACAATTAAGTATTCAAAACAAAATTTTAAATGAATTTATGAAGTAGTAATAAGATGTAGCAGTGATCAAAGAAATCATTGAAACTTAGTTAAGTCTAGATACTCAAATATTCATCATGCATATGATAATCACATATACATTACCATTTACATTATAACTACAATATTGGAAGAATTGGAGAATGGAGTGCAAAAATGTGAAAATTCTCCCTTTAGGGAAAGAAGAAAGCTAATGATTATATTCAAATGGTGAAGTAAAAATTTAAGTTTAATTTTCAGTAGAATTACAAAGTTGTTTCATTTCTGATTTGCTAAGGAAGTTTGGGGGTCAAAGAAAATTCTATTAATCCAACAAAAGGCAAGAAAAAAAAGAGAAAATATGGTAAATAGAAAGCACTTAAGTAACTTTACAAGAGTGTAAGTACATACATGTAATGACTGAAGTATATTTGAATGCATTAAATCCCCCCATTAAAAGAATGAGACTCTCAAATTGGGTTTAATCAGTTGTATGCTAAAACCTGGTGGTGTAATGATTACATGCTATGGCTGCTAACCAACAGGTCAGCAGTTCAAATCCTCCACACTCCTTGGAATTCTGTGGAGCAGTTCTACTCTGTCCTACAGGATGGCTATGAGTTGGAACCAACTTGACTGCGGAGAGTTTGGTTTCAGTTTATGCTATTTATAGTAACAAGAAAGAAAGGATTAAAAGAAAGAGACAGAAAAAGATATACTAGGTAAATGTTAACAAAATGACTATGACAATGGTAATAGTCACTACAGAAAGAATAAAATTTAAAACAAAAAATAAGCCAAAGAGAGATATTTTAAGTTGATATGTACCTAAAACATAGTTTTGAATGGTAAAAGGCAAAACTGAATCCTTAAAAATACTATTAGAAATTGAAAGATAAATTTACAAATCCACTATTACTATGGTGGATTTGTAGCATAGCTTTCTCAGAAGTTAGATCAGGGTGGGGGAAAGCCAAGATGGTGGACTAGACAATTGTCTCTTTGATTCCGTCTGAGAACTAAGGCCTAGAATAATATATGAATGGGGCGGTGTGGACATTCTGGGAGCCCTAGGATCTGACAGAGGGTTGTGAGATTGGACTGAGTGACAGGAAAGGGGAAACTACCTCAGTGGGAGATGAGGTAGTGGCAGATTGAGTTTCGCTTCTGCTGACACATCATTTGAGAGGACTGTAGGTACAGATGCTTTTGTTATCTGGGAGACAGGGACTAGTTCTGCCAAGCCTCCGTGACTGGCACTCTAATGTGTTGAACTGCAGTGCTTAGGTGAACAGTGTATACCACAGCAGAGAGACTGTGCTTGGGGGAGCCACTCTTGAGAGCCTGGCTACCAACCAAAGTCCTCATTGCCCTCCCCCTCTCTTCTCTGTACTGCACCATAGACTCTGCTGACTCACTGCAGGAGGGGCAGCTCAGGCAGGATGCCATCTTGGTCAGCTGAGAGGCAGAGTCAGCCACATCTCAGGCCTCAGTGGGGGTTAATTCTCACCCTGAGCCACAATGCCTGTCTAGAAAGTGCTTTTCCAGCAGAATAGCTGTTTGAGATGATCCTATCTAGGGATAGTGGTGGGGCGTAGAGTGCCCTCACCCCCCCTTCTTTGAGCCATGTCATAATGTCTGGAGTCAGCTTACAAGTCATTGTCATTGTCAGCCTAGAGGTGGGCCCTGCCACTCCTGAGGGCCTGCCTGCTCTCAGCAGCTGCTGGACAGTGCCTTCTCAGCATTAAGGCAGCTTTTAAAATAAGATTGGCTGGAGAATGCATTGGTGACAGGCAGCTGAGTGGCTTGACAGCACTTCCACCACAGTTATCTGAGCCACATCATAGCATCGGCTGATTGCCCCCCAGAGACTCTATAAGTAGTGTGCCATCTTTGTCAGCCAGGAGGTAGGGCCTACCAATCCTGAGGGCCTGGCTGCTCTTGGTGTCTGCTGGATTATGCCTTTCTCAGCTAAAAAGCAGTTTCCAAGTTAAATGTACCTAAAGAGTGCAATGTTCCCAGGCAGCCAAGTGTGGTGGCATCCCTCTCTCCTCCCTTTCCCAAGCTAAACCATAGGCTTGACTGATGTAAGGACAGAGAGTTGTCACAAGTAACTTACCACCTTTAGCAGCCAGGAGGAGGGACCTGCCAACTCTAAAAGCCCAGTTGGGGCCAGTAACTAGAGAACACAGAGGCGGTTGGTGACCAAACTTAGCGGTGTCCACATTCTCCTCTTAGAACTATGTCACAGTTTTGATGATGTAACATTAGAGAAACTGAACAGCTTCTTAATGGCACACAGACACTAATCAATATCCAACTATTTAAAGAAGCAGACCACCATAGCTCCAGAAAACTCTCAAAATAAAGAATAAAAACTCCTATAGGAAGAAGCCTTTTTGAAATTATTGGAGGTACAATATAAAAGAATTATGTATGGAGCCCTCCTACAACAGAACAAAATGAAAAATTACGTAAGCTATAAGAACTGCTGGAAAATCAATGATCTGAAATCCAGCAGATCAATAATAAACTTACAGATTTAGACAATTCAATGCAAAGCCAAAAGAACAGGACTGAGGAATTGGAAGTCAGAGTTAGTGAGCTTGTCAGACAACTGACACCAGCAGTTATGAGGAGGATTCAGAGAAAAAAAATAAGAAAAATGAAGAAACACTAAGAAACATGTGGGACTCTATTAAGAAGAATAATCTACAGTTAATTGGAGTTCCTGAACAGGAAGGGATAGCCAAAAATACACAGAGAATTGTTGAACAGTTACTGACAGATAACCTCCCTGAAATTACAAGAAAAGAACATAGCTATCCTAGATGCTTATCAAACGCCGCAACAACTAGACCCCAAAAGAAAAATACCAAGACATTTTATAATCCAGCTTAATAAAGTGAAACATAAAGAGTGATTCTTAAAAGCAGTAAGACTTAAAACAAAACTAACATACAAAGGGCAGCTCTGTAGGTTTTTGTCTGACTTCTTGGTAGAAACCACGTTGGCAAGAAGGCAGTGAAATGACATAGTCAAGTCCTGAAGGAGAAAAACTTCCAACAAAGAATTATATATCCTTCAAAATTGTCTCTCAAAGATGAAATTAAGACATTCACATATAAACAGGAGCTTAGAGAATTTGTAAAAACCAAACCAAAACTATAAGAAATACTAAAATAAGCTCTTTGTTTAGAAAAACAAAAATGGAAAATGTATACTTAAGGATACAATGCAGGACACAACATCCAGAAGCCTGTTCAGCTAGGGAAGTCACAAAGCTCAATCAAAGTTACAATATTAAAAGAAAGGAACCAATGATCTTAACATGAAAACTATGACATCATCATAATGTAAAGAGAGCTATGTTACAGCAGTTATAACCCTTTCAGGTGGAGAGGAAATTAAGGAGATATACAGAAGTTAAAGATTGGTTTAAACTTAGAACATTAAAGGGGATCAAAGGAGTAGCCACAAAAGCAAATTTATAATGCAACATATCAAAACAAGAAATGTAATACAGGAGTCTCAACAAACAAAAACCAGTGCTGAAAAAGATGAAAAGTAAACCCATAAAGAAAAATGACCTAGAAGAAAATATTAAGAGAAACAAAGAAAACATCAACAAAAAAATAAAGGGATCTGAATGGCAGCACTGAACACACACCTATCAATAACTATACTGAATGTAAACAAACTAAATGTTCCAATAAAGAGGCAGAGAGTGACAGCCTGGATCAAAAGACATGATCCATTTCTGTGTTGCTTACAAGAAACACACTTTAGACTCAAAGACATGAACAAACTGAAGATCAAAGGATGGAAGAATATATACCAAGCCAACAACACACAAAGAAGAGCAGGAGTGGCAATACTAATCTCAGATAAAATAGGCCCACTGTTGTGGACAAGAATGGCCCCTATTTATTACTGAAAGTTTCAACAGATAAGCAGGATATAGTGATATTAAACATTTATGTACCTAATACCAAGCCAGCCAAGTGATATCAAGTCAGATCCAATACCAGAGCATCTAAATATATCAAACATACACTGACAATGTTGAAAAATGAGATAGATCATTCCACAAGAATAGTAGGAGACTTCAACACTCCACTTTCAGTAATGTACAGATCATCCAGAAAAAGGTTTAGTAAAGGTACAGAAGATCTTGTTGTGACAATCACCCAACTAGACCTCATTGACATATACAGAACTTTTTATCCAAAACAGATGAATCCACCTTCATTTACAATGCATGTGGAACTTTCTCCAGAATAGACCACATTTTAGGACATAAAGCAAGTCTCAACAATATCCAAATGATTGAATTTTTGCAAAGCATCTTCTCAGACCATAAAGCCATAAAAGTAGAAATCAGTAGCAGAAAAAAACAGGTAGAAATCTGAACTCATGGAAACCGAACAACACCTTGCTCAAAAATAGGTGGATTATAGGAGAAATCAAAGATGCAACAAAGAAATTTATGGAATCAAATGAGAATGAAAACTCATCCTACCAGAACCTATGGGATATAGCCAAAGCAGTGCTCAGAGGTCAATTTTTCTCTATAAATGCACATATCTGGAATGAAGAAAAGGTGCAAACCAAAGAATTAACCCTACATCTTAAACAAGTAGAAAGAGAGCAACAAAGGAACCCCTCAAGAATCAGAAGAAAACCGGTAATAAAGATTGGAGCGGAACTAAATGAATTAGAGAATAGAAGAACAGTTGAAAAAGTTAACAAAATGAAAAGCTGGTTCTTTGAAAGGATCAACAAAATTGATAAACCACTGGCTAAACTTACAAAAGAAAGACAGGAGAGGAAACAAATAACCTGAATAAGAAATGAGATGGGAGATGACATAACAGACCGAACTGAATTAAAAGTATCGTAACAGAATACTACAAAAGACTGTACTCTAACAGATTTGAAAATCTATAGAAAATAGAGAAATTTCCAGATTCACATCACCTAACAAAACTATCACAAGGAGAAGTAGAACAACTTAATGAACTCATCACAAATGAAGAGATTGAAAATGTAATCAAAAACTACCAACTGAAAAAAGTCCTGGCTCAGATGGCTTCACTAGAGAATTCTACCAAGCTTTTAGAGAGGAGTTATTTTCCATACCATTGAGGATATTTCATAGCATAGGAAAAGACATAATATTCCCAAATTCATTCTATGAAGCAAGCATAAATCTGATACCAAAGCCAGGGAAAGATCCCACAAAAAAAAAAAATGAAAATTACAGATCAGTATCATTCATGAACCTAGATGCAAAAATCTTCAACAAAATGCTAGCCAGTAGAATTCAACAACATATCAATAAAACAATTCATCAGGAGCAATCTGGACTTATACCAGGGATGCAGGGCTGATTCAACATCAGAAAAACAATTAATGTGGTCAACCACATAAATAACACAAAGGATAAGAATCTCCTGATTTTGTCAATTGATGCAAAAAAGGCATTTGACAAAGTCCAACACCCACTCATGTTAAAAACTCTCAGCAAAATAGGAATAGGGCGGAAATTCCTCAATGCAACAATGCACATCTATGCAAAGCCAACCATCTACATTATCCTGAATGGTAAAACTGAAAGAATTCCCCTTGAGAACTGGAACTAGACAAGGATGCCCACTCTCACCTCTCTTATTCGGTATTGTTCTAGAGGTTCTAGCCAGAACAATTAGACAAGACAGAGAAATAAAGAGTATCCATGTCAGCAAAAAGAAGTAAAAATCTCCCTATTTGCAGATGATCGTACACAGAGAATCCTAAAGAATCTGTAAGTAAACTACTGGAACTAATAGAAGAGTTCAGGGAAGTTCTACTCTGACCCGTAGAGTCACTATGAGTTGGATCAGACTGGACAGAAGTGGGTTTTTAAGTAAATTTGTAGGATTGCTTTACACCAGCAAAGAGAACATCAAAGAGGAAATCACCAAATCAATACTCTTTACAGTAGCCTCCAAGAAGATAAAATACCTAGAAATAAATCTAACTAGAAAAACAAGAGACCTATACAGAGAGAACTAACCAGACCTAACTGCAAGAAACCAAAAGAGACTTATACAAGTGCAGAAACCTACCCTGCTCATGGATAGGAAGACTTAACATTGTGAAAATGTCTATTTTACCCAAAGCCATCTACATATACAATGCAATCCCAATATAAATTCCTGTCATTTTTTTTTTCTTGTGATTGAGTGAAAGTTTACAAAACAATTCAAATTTGCATGCCCGCCTATCTGGAGCTCCCTTGGCTCTTCTTGCCCGTGACAGCATGCTCCTCCTTTCCATTCTATACATTCCATATCCTCTTAACAATTTCCTCTCCCCTCCTCTCCACGTTCCCTGCTCCTCTCTTGTAGGAGGCCAGTAGGACAACATCCCATAGGTGCATAGAACCAAAAAGTGCACATACGATTAGTTACTCTGTGTCCCAGAGTCCATCCCATTCCTATGTGAAGAGTTGACCTCAGTACTGACCTATGATCAGGGACAGCATCAAGTCTAGGGGCCACGCTCCCAGGGGAATTCTCACATCTGTTTCGGACTTTGAGTGGAGTTCTTATGGTGCATCCCTTTTTTTTTTTCTCATGTTGCCACTGGGACTCAACATTGTGAGCCTCATCTCGGTGGTGGTGGCCGGGCACCATCTCGTTCTTCTGGCCACATGTTGATACAGCCGCTCATGTGGGTCTTTCTGTCTTCTGGACCTTTTTTCCCTCATGTCATTGTTGTCCTTGGTGATCATCGGTTTCAGCTGAGTTGGGGTCAGATGGCAGCTTGCTAACTTTAAAACCCTAGGTGCCACTCACCTACATGGGGTGCAAAAGAGTTTCTTAGCAATAGGTTAGTTATGCCACTTGGCCTCGATGTCCCCTGAGAGCATGGTCCCCGGGCCCCAGGCCCCTGCTACTCTATCTTTGCAATATTAGGATAAGATTTGAAGAGTTTTCAGGTTATGTTAAAGTGCATTTAAATTGATCTACTTTCTAATGTGTGCTGTCACTGATTTCACCCAACCAAACGTCTATCAGCTATCTAATCTATAACCTGCCCTCTCCGTTCCTCCCTCCCCTCCCTTGCAGCCATCAAAGTCTTTTCTTCTGTACGTGAGTCTGTTTTTAAATCCTTATAGTATGAGTCTCATACAATATTTGTCCTTGTTCCACTGACTAATTTCACTCAACATGTCTTCCAATTGAAACGAGGTTATGAGATGCTTCCTAAAATTATCATTGTTCTTTATCACTGCATAGTGTTCCACTGAGTATACATACCATAGTTTATTTATCCATTCATCTGTTGTTGGGCAGCTGGGTTGATTCCACCTTTGTTCCATTGTGGACTGTGCTGCAATAAACATTCGTGCACATGTATCTGTTCATGTGACTGCATTTGCTTCTGTAGGATATATTCCAAGCAGATTACTGGCTCAAATGGTATATCTATTTCCATCTTTTGAAGGAAGCACAGATTGCTTTCCAAAGAGGTTGTACCATTTTGCAATCCCACCAGCAGTGTTGGAGAATTCCAATTTCTCCAACAGCCATCCAGCATTTGTTGTTTTGTATTTTTTGGATCATGTCCAACCTTTCTGAGGTGAAACGATACCTCATAGTAGTTTTGATTTGAATTTCTTTAATAGCTAATGATCGTGAGCATTTCCTCATGTGTCTTTTGGCTGCCTGAATATCTTTCTTGGTGAAATGTGTGCCCATCTCCTTTACCCATTGCTTAACTGGGTTATTTACCTTTTTATTGTTGATATTTTGCAGTACCTTGTAGATTATGGAGTTCAGACGTTGATACAACATGTAGTTGCCAAATATTTTTTCCTATTCTGTAGGTGGTCTTTTAAGTTTTTTGATAAAGTCTTTGGATGAACAACAGTGTTTGATTCTTAGTAGTTCCCTTTTACCTATTTTCTCTTCTGTCCATTGTGCTTTGTCAGATTTTGAAGTCTGTCTATGTTGTGTATTAAAACTTCCATTGTTGATCCTACTTTTTTTTGGAGGAGCTTTATCATTTTAGGTTTGATACTCAGGTCTTTTAAACAGTCTGATTTGGTTTTTGTATAATGTGTGAGATATGGGTCTTATTTCAGTTTTTTACAGGAGGATATCCAATTTTGCCAGCTACACTTGTTAAAGACCATTTTTACCTCAGTTTAAAATCTTAGCGCCTTTGTCAAATATCAACTACTCATAAGAGGATGGTGGCATCTCTGTGTTCTCAACTCTGTTCCATGGGTCTATATAGCTCTTTTTATACCAGTACCAGACTGTTTTGACAACTGTGGTGGTGTAATAAGTTCTAAAGTCAGGTAGTGAGAGGCTATCCAGTATGTTCTTCTTCCTCAGTAGTGCTTTGCTTATCTGGTGCTTCTTCCCTTTCCAAACAAAGTTCGTGACTTTTTTCTCCACTTCATTAAAAATACAGTGTCATTTTTAATGAGATGGAGAAACAAATCACCAACTTTTTTTGGAAAGGAAGAAACTCCAGATAAGTAAAGCACTACTGAAGAAGAGGAACACAGTAGGCTCCACACTACCCAACCTTAGAACCTACTGCACCGCCACGGTAGTCAAAACAGCCTGGTACTCAAAAAGAGACATACAGACCAATGACCAGAGTTGAGAAATATCAACATCCTCTTATGAACAGTGAATACTTGAGAAAGGCCCAAAGCTGGGGTAAAAACACTCTCTTTAGCAAATGGTGTTGGCAAAGTTGGATACCCATCTGCAAAAAAAAACTGAAACAGAACCCATATCTCATACCTTACACAAAACTAACTCAAAATAGATTAAAGACCTAATTGTCAAACCTAAAATGATTAAGATCATGCAAGAAAAAATAGTGTCAACAATGGAAGTTCTAATACACAGCTTAGACAGACTTCAAAATCTGACAAAGCACAATGGACAGAAGAGAAAACAGGTAAATGGGAACTACTAAGAATCAAACACTTTTGCTCATCCAAGGACTTTATCAAGAAAGTTTAAAGACTATCTACAAAATGGGAAAAAATATTTGACAACTGTGTTGAACTGATGTCTGATTTCCATAATCTATAAGGTACTGCAAAATATCAACAATAAAAAGGTAAATAACCCAGTTAAGCAATGGGTAAAGGAGATGGGCACACACTTCACCAAGGAAGATATCCAGGCAGCCAAAAGACACATGATGAAATGTTCACAATCATTAGCTATTAGAGAAATCTAAATCAAAACCACAACGAGATACCATCTCACTCCAACAAAAAACACAAAACAAGAAACCTGGAGCAGCTGCAGAGAGACTAGAACTCTCCTACACTGCTGGTAGGATTGCAGAATGGTATAATTTTTTTGGAAAGTGATTTGGCTCTTCCTTAAAAACTAGAAACACCATTTGATCCAGTAATCCCACTGCTTGGGATGTACTCTATAGACATAAAGGCAGTCACACGAACAGATACATGCACACGAATGTTTATTGCAGCACAGTCCACAATGCAAAAAAGATGGAATCAACCTAGATGCCCATCAACAGATGAATGGATAAATAAAGTGTGTTACATATACTCAATGGAACACTATATAATGAACATAGAACAATGATAATTTCAGGAAGTATCTCATAATCCGGCTTTAACTGGAAGACATTATGCTGAGTGAAATCAGTCAGCGGCAAAAGAATAAATATTGTATGAGACTGCTGTAAGGACTTAAAAATAGACTTATGCACAGAAAAAAAGATTCTTTGACAGCTACAGGAAGAGAGCTGGTCACAAATTAAATAAATGATAGAAATTTGGTTGGGTGAAAGCCGTGACAGCACACAGTATAAGTAGATAAGCTTAATTGGACTTCATGAACTGAAAGGTCTTCTAATCTTAACCCAATATTGCAAGGATAGAGTAGCAGGGGTATGGTCTGGGGAATAAGATCTGAGGGGACTTTGATGATAGTTGCCGTAACTAGCACACTGCTAAGAGAGTCTTCTGCACCCCATATTGGTGAGTGGTATCTGGGGTCTTAAAACCCGGCAAGCTGCCATCTGAAGTACAGCAAATGCTCCCAACTCATCTGGAACAGATGATCACCGAGAACAACAAAGATACGTGGGAGAAAAAGCTCAGGAATCAAAAGGACCCATGCAAATGCAAGAATGCATCAACATGTGACCAGAATAACCAGATGGCATCCAGCCACCACCAAAAACAGCCATGATGGACCACATAATGTTCAGTTTCTGTGGCAACATGGGCAAAAGAGGGATGCAGCTCAAGAACTCTACTAAAAGACCGCAACTGATGGTCCAGTGGCCTGGGTGATCCCCTGGGAGCATTCCCCTAGACTTGCTGCTGCCCCTCTCCAGGAAACATTACTGAGGTCAACTCTTCAGACAAAAATGGATTGACTTGAGGACACAATGTGACCATATGGTGTGTGTACTTTATGGTTCTACACATCTATAGGATACTGTCCTACTGGTATCTTTCTAGATGGGAGAGAAGAAGGTGGACAAGAGGGGACAGGAGCTTGTTAAGATGATATGACAAGTACAGAATGAAAAGGAGGAGTGTACTGTCACTTGGCAAGGACAGCAAAGGGAGCTTCAGAGAGGTGGGCATGTAAAATTAAATTGGATTGTACACCTTCACTTAAAAAAACCAAACCAGTGCTGTCGAGTAGGGTCAAACTTATGGCGACCCTATAGGCCAAAGTAGAGTTACCCCATCAAGTATCCAAGGTACACCTGGTGGATTTGAACTGCTGACCTTTCACTTAATCACAATTAAAAAAAAAAAAAAAAGCTAGCAAGCTATTGTCTGAGGTACATCAAATAGTCCCAAGTCATCTGGAACAGATGATCACTGAGAACAACAATGATATGTGGAAAACAGAGCCCAGGAGATGGAACATCCAAATAAATGGGAAACAGTATCAATATGAGATCAGAAGAACCAGATGGTATCTGGCCACCACCAAAGACAGCCATGATGGGGAGCACAGTGCAGAGTCCCTGAGGCAGCATGAGAAAAAGTTATGCAGCCCAAAAACTCTACTAAAAGACCTGAATTAATGGTCTGACAGCCTGGAGGGCCCCATGGGAACAGGGACCCTAGACCTGCTGCTGTCCCTGACCAGAAGCCAGTAATGAGTTAGCTCGTCAGACAAGAATGGACTGGACTCAGGGACACAGGGTGACCATATGGTGTGCATACTTTATAGTTCCATGCATTCACAGAGGCTGTCCTACTGCTCTCTTTCTAGATGGGATAGAAGAGGGCAGGGAGGGGGACACATGCTTGTTGAGAGGATAATAGATATATAGAGTGAAAAAGAGGAGTGTGTTGTCACTGGGTGGGGAGACAGAGGGAGCTACAGATACGTAGACAAGCAAAACTGATTTGGATTGTATACTTTCACTTAATCACAATAAAAAAATAAGACAGAAAAAAGAAAAAGAAGAAGTTTGATCAAGGAACTCGATAACAAAAAAATAAAGAATGATTGTACCTAACCAAAGAAAAAATTTTTTTTAGATATTCATGGCATATTCACTCAAAAAAAAATAAAAAGAGGCAGGGAGGTAGGGCTCTGTATTAGACTACAAGCAAAACTCCAAATTCCACAAAGTAAAAGTTACACACTATATTGTTCTGAAAATGAGTACAGTAGAGTATGCAATTCACAATAAAAGCAAAACTCTTGTAAGTTGCGGCCATAAAGGTGGAGTAAACAGATGTTTCCTGTGTCCCTTTTATAGCAAAGACTAAAAAGAAAGTTAATTGATTATATATGACAATCTAGGAGCCCTGAACATCAAAGACAAAGTTGAGGAGTCAGACTGACTGGATGGGGTAGTGAGAGAAGCATTGAATATATGCCAGATTTGACCCAGCCAGCACTCTGTAGACATGATTGGCTTAGGCAAGTGAGCTAAGAAGTCCTGAATAACAGAGGGAAAGCTGAGAGATCAGACTAGGTGACAGAGAGGACAAAGCAGGTCCAGAGACAACTACCTTGGCCAGATTTAAATCTGCAACTCATGGAAGGACCTGCTTCAGCCAGGCAGGTAGAATTACAGCACAGCAGTGGGCAGCCAAGCAGATCAGCAGCACCATGACTGTAGCATGTCTTTCTCAGGGGAGAATATGAGCTTCACATGACTACACTTATACAAGTGCAGAGGACTTTCACCTGAACATCATGAGCTAAGTGTTTGAGAACTCTAGAGAACTCAAAATCTTTCCTGCATGCTGATCTCTCTCCCTTTCACCAGCACTTCCCCTACTCTTTTCTGATCTACACAGGGTGCTAAATTCTGGTGCACTACCTGGGCTCCAAGTGGGATATCTCAAGCATATGCACTGAGTTAATCTCCTGGACTTGGGAAGGAAAACAAGGGGAGGGGAAGAAAAAAGATTCTGCCTCATTTCCCTGGCAACTCCTCCAACTCCTCCTGTCTTTCTAACTTTGATCACAGGTCAAACCTTCTGATGACAGAACACTGGAACTTTTAAGGCTGCAATAATTAATTTAGCTCAAACAACCAGAATATTTGGATTCTCAAAACTAAGTTTAAATATATATATCTATAAATAAATTAAAGTATAACAATTACACAAATAAATTACAAGAATGTTATGATAACTTGGAGACAACAATCAATTTCTAATCATTTAAAGAATCAGAACACCATGGCTAGAAAACTCCCAAAACATAGAATTAAAAAAATTTCCAGATGAAGATTTTCTGCAATTGTCAGAGGTAAAGTACAAAAGATTAATGCTTAGAACTCTGCAAGACATTAGAAAGGAGATTAGGCAAAGTGTGGCAGAATATAATGAAAACTTAAACAGGCTGCAAGAAATATGTGAGCAACAATGATCTGAAATGCAGATTAATAAAAGAATTATAGAATTACACAATTTCATAGAAAGTCAAAGGAGCAGGACTGAGGCAATGGAGTGAAGAATTAGAGAGACTGAGGATAAAGCAACTGCTACCAACACATATGAGGAAAAATCAGATAAAAGAATTTAAAAAAAAGAAGAATCACTAAGATTTATATGCGACTGTATGAAGAGGCATAATTTCTGAATGATTGGAGCGCCACAACAGGGACAATGACAGAAAATTGTTGAAGATATCTTGACTGGAAACTTCCTTGATATCATGAAAGTTGAGAAGATATCTATCCCAGATGCTGATCAAATTCCACTTAAGGTAGATCCCAAAAGAAAGAAACCAAGAGATATTATCATCAAACTTAACAAAAGTGAAGATAAGAAGACTTTAAAGGTAGCTAGGTTTAAGCAAAAAATGACATACAAATAAAGAGTCATTAAAACTGAGCTGAGATTATTCAGCAGAAAGCATGCTGGCAGGAAGGTGACGGGATGACATATACAACGCCTTGTAGCAAAAAAGCAACTAACAACCAAGAATTATGTATCTTGCAAAATGGTCTCCTACGTATGATGGCAAAATTAGGACATCCCCAGAGAAACAGAAGTTTAGAGATTTCACAAAACCAAAACAAAATTACAGTACTCAAGGAAGTTCTTCAAGTAGAAAATCAATATCAGATATATACTCAAGGATACAATTCAAGGCACAACATGCAGAATCAACATATGAATTCACAAAATAAATCAAAGCTATAACACTAAAAATAGAGAAACAGTGATCTCTGTAGGTAAATGATAACATTATACCACAAGAGAGACAAATTAGTGTATTTGTAAGTCTTCAAGATGGAGAAGTCAAAGTAATATGCAGAAATTAAAGACTGGCTTAAAGTTAGAACATTAGGGGTAAATAGCAAGGTAATCACAAAGAAAATTAACAATTTTACACATCACAATAAGAAACAAAATCAAGTGACAGCAGATATAAAACCAACAACTACAAAAGGAAAACTCAAAAAAAAAAATCACTCAGCACAGAAAATTAAGTGGAACAAAAGAACGGTCAACAGCACACCAAAAAAGGCACCAAAATGACAGTGCTGAATTCGTACCTATCAATAATTACACTGAATGTAAATGAGTTAAATGCCCCAATAAATAGACAATGAGTAGCAGAATGGATTTTTAAAAAAGCATGACCTGTCTACATGCTGCTTACAAGAGACACTCCTTAAACTTAAAGATACAAATGGAAACTCAAAGGATAGAAAAATATATACCAAGCTAAGAACATTCACAAAAGATCAGGAGTGGCAATATTATTTTCAGACAAAACAGACTTTAAAGTAAAATCCACCACAGTGGACAAGGAATGTCACTGTATATTGCTTAAAGAATCAATATATCAGGAGGACATAAGCCAAGCTTGGCGTCAGGAGGACATAGCCATATTAAATATTTACACACCCAGTGTCAGAGCTTCTAAATACATCGAACCAATTCTAATAGCATTGGAAAGGGAAATAGACAGCTCCACAATACTAGTAGGAGTCTTCAACATACAACTTTCAGTGAAGGATAGAGCTTCCAGACAGAAGTTCAACAAAGACACAGAAGATCTAAATGCCACAATCAACCACCTTGACATATACAGAACACTCCACCCAATGACACACAAATATTCCCTCTTTTCCAATCCAAAGCAGTAAAGTATTGCAAAGCAGCTTCTCAGACCATAAAGCCACAAAAGTCAAAATCAATAGCAGAAAAAGCAAGAGAAGAATATTGAATATGTGGAAACTGAACGATACCTTGCTCAAAAACTTCTGAGTTACAGAAGAAATCAAGGATGGAATAAAGAAATTCATAGAATCAAATGAGAACGAAAACACATACTGGCAGAACCTATGGACAGCAAAAGCAGTGCTCAGAGGTCAATTTATTTCAATAAATGCAAACATCCAAGAATAATAAAGGGCCCAAATCTAAGAATTAGCTGTACAATTCAAACAAGTAGAAATAAAGCAACAGAGGAACCCCTCAAGCATCAGAAGGGCACAGATAATAAAAATTAGAGCAGACCTAAATAAATTAGAAAATACAAAACAACTGAAAAATTTAATGAGGCCAAAAGCTGGTTTTCTGAGATCAACAAAATCAATAAACTACTGGTAAAACTGACAAAAGAAAACTAAGAGAGGAAGCAAATAACTCAAACAAGAAATGAGATGGGCAACATCACAACAGACCCAACTGAAATTAAAAGAATCATAACAGAATGTTAACAAAAATTGTACTCTCATAAATTTGAACATCTAGAGAAAATGGGCAAATTTTTAGAAACAGTACATACTAAAGCTAACACAGAGGTAGAATAACTTAATAAACCTATTACAAAAGAAGAGATTTGAAAGGTAATTTAAAAATTCCCAACCAAAAAAATCCTGGCCCAGACAATGTCACTGGAGAATTCTACCAACCTTTTAGAGAAGAGTTAACACTATTAAAGAAGGTATTCCACCGCATAGAAAAAGACAGAATACTGCCAAATTCATTTTATGAAGCCAGTATAACTCTGATACCAAAACCATGTAAAGTCAGCCCCCCAAAAGTAAAATAACAAACTGATATCTCCCTTGAACTTTAAATGCAAAAAAACCTCAACAAATTTCTAGTCAATAGAATTCAACAACATAGCAAAAAAAGTTACTCACCATGACCAAGTAGAATTCATACTACGGATGCATGGAACATCTTGACATAGTAACCTCAGGTCTGAAGGACACACTCTACTCCTAGTGCTGCTTTCTTGATGGTGTGAGATTCTCAACTCTCTGCTTGCTTCCCTTTCCTTTTATCTCTTGCAGGATGGAAGGATAAAAGGTGGCAGAAGCCACATTCCAGGGAAAACTCTCTTTAAGTTGGAGTTGGGAGGTGATTTAGGAAGGGCGTTACAGTCCCACTCTATTCCCAACATAATCCCTTCTATTAGTTACAGGCAGAGATTATGATTTAGAGCATCAGAAAATCACAAAATGGAGGGCAATCACACAATACTAGGAACCAAGCCCAGTCAAATTGCTATGCAAGTTTCGGGGACGAGGAGACACAATTCAATCCATGACACAGCAGAAGCACTTAACCACTACATCACCAGAGTTTTCATTAGTATTTCATTTTATTTGGTTCCACAGTCAACACCCATGGACGCAACAGTCAAGAAATCAAAAGACGCATTGCTTTGGAAAATATGCTGCAAAAGAATTCCTTAAAGTATTGAAAAGTAACAATGTCACCTTGAAGACTACAGTGCACCTCATTCAAGCCATAGTATTTTCATTGCATCATGTGCATACAAAAGCTGGAAATGACTAAGGAAGACAGAAAAAGATCTGATGCCTTTGAATTGTGATGTGGGAGAAGAATACTGAATGTATGATGGATTGCCAAAAGAATAAACAGATCTGAAAGAAGTACAATCAGAGTACTCCTTGGAAGCAATGGTAGCGAGACTGTCTCACATACTGCGAACATGTTAGGAAGAATCAACCCCTGGAAAACAACATCATGCCTAGTAGAGTGGAGGGTCAGGGTGAAAAAGTGGAAGACCCTTGACAAGACGGGCTGACACAGTAGCTACAAAAATGGGCTTAAGCTTTATAAAAACAATCAATTGTGGGCATAGTGCAGGAGCAGGCAGTGCTTTGCTCTGTTGTGCATAGGGTAGGTATGAACCGGAACCAGCTTGATGACATCTAACAACATCTACAAGAAACCACAAGAGACCTACATAAGTGGAGAAACCTGCCTTGCTCATAGATAGGAAGACTTAACATCCTGAAAATGTCTATTTTCCCCAAAGCCATCTACAGATATAATACAATTCCAAAATAAATTCAGTGGCATTTTTTAATGAGATGGAGAAACAAATCACCAATTTCACATAGAAAGGGAAGAAATCCTGGATAAGTAAAGCATTACTGAAGAAGAAAAAATTACCTGACTTTAGAAACTATTACACTGCCACGGTAGTCAAAACAGCCTGGTACTGGTACAAAACAGATAAATAGATCAATGAAACAGAACATAGAATCAGATATAACACATCCACCTATGAGCAGCTGATATTTGACAAAGGCCAATGTTTGTGAACTGGGGAAAAATAGTCTTTTTAACACATGACATTTTCACAACTAGATATCCATCTGTAGGAAAATGGAACAAAACCCATATCTCACACTATGCACAAAAACTAACTCAAAATGGATCAAAGACCTAAATGTAAAATCTAAGACAATAAAGATTATGGAAGAAAAAAATTGAGAGTCCTAATACACAGCATAAACATGCTGCAAAAATATTACTAAGAATGCACAAACACCAGAAGAGAAAATAGATAAACTGGAACTCCTAAAAATCAAAGTCTTATGTTTATCAAAAGAGTAAAAAGACTACCTACATACTGGGAAAGAACTTTTGGCAACCAAGAATCCGTCAGCATCTAATCTTCATAATCTTGAAGGTACTGCACAACCTCAACAAGAAAAAGACAAATAACCCAACTAAAAAATGGGCAAAGGATATGAACAAACACTTCACCAAAAAAGATATCCAAGCTGCTAAAAGACACATCAGGAAATGCTCATGATCATTAGCCGTTAGAGAAATCCAAATCAAAGCTACAATGAGATACCACCTCACCCCAACAAAATGAGCACTAATCCAAAAAAACACAAAACAATGAACATTGGAGTGGTTGTGGAGAGACTGGAGCTCTTCTATACTACTGATGGTAGTGTAAAATGATACAACCACTTTGGAAACCAATTTGGTGATTTCTTAAAAAGGCAGAAATAAAAATACCTTATGTTCCAGCGATCCCACCACTTAGAATATATCCTGGGAAACAAAGGTTGTCACACAGATAGATACACACAGACCAGTGCAACACTGTTCACAATAGGAAACAGATGGAATCAATCTAGGTGGCCATCAACAGGTGAGTGGATAAACAAACTGTGGTATATTCACACAGTGGAATACTATGCAATGATAAAGAACAACGATGATTTTGGAAAACACCTGATAACATGAAGTTACTTGGAAGACATTGTGCTTAGTGAAATCAGTCTACTGCAAAAGGCCAAATATTGTATGAAACCACTATTCTAAGGACTCAAGAAAAGGGCTAAGCACATAAGAAAATAATCTTTGGTGGTAACTAGGGAGGGGAGGGAGGAAGATGGGTATTTGTAGATTTGATGGCAGACAGGAACTAAGTGAAGGAAGTGACAGTATGCAGTAGAAAGGAGATCAAAATTGCTGGACTATACCAAGAGCTAAAAGCTTTCTAAATACACCCCAACATTTTGAAGGTCAGACTAGCACAGGAAGGGGTGTGGAGACCATGCTTTAGGGGAACATCTAGGTCAATTGGCATGACTAAGTTTTGTTTTTAAGAAAATGTCCTACATCCCATTCTGAGTGACATTTGAGGTCTTGAAAGCTAGCAAGTGGCCATCTAAGAAGCATCAATTTGTCCCAATCCCCTAGAGCAGAGGAGAATGAAGGACATCAAAGACATGAGGAAAATATGAGTCCAGAGGACAGACAAGGCCATATGATCTACAGACTACCTCCACATGAAGTCAGAAGAACTAGATGGTGCCTGGCCACCACCATGACTGCCTTGACAGGGAACATAATGTAAACTCCCTGATGTAGTGGGACAAAAATAGGGGTGCAGATCTAGAATTCCATTATGAGACCAAACTGGGTGGTGTGACATCATAGGGGCCCCCCACGAACACAGCCCCTGGACTCACCACTAGCCCAGAGCTGAAACCAGTACCAAAGACAATTTTTCAGACAAAAATTGGACTGGACTATAGGACATTAGGCTGTCAGAACAACTCCTCTATACAACTGAAATGGGATGGTGGAGAGGAGAGGACAGAAGCTAGTTGTTTGAATACAGAAAGTACAGAATGGAAAGGAGGAGTGTGCTACTGCAGGGTTGGGAGAGCAGCTAGAGTTGCAAAGAGGTATGTATATGGGGTTTTATATAGCAAATTGACTTAGATTGTAAAATTGAATTTAATAACAATAATTTTTAAAAGGCAAAATTCTTATCAGTTTGGAATTTTAAAATTCATTTCTAAAGAAATCTACTACAAATTAGAAATTGAATATAAACTACTTAGAAATGAACATCAACAAAAATATGTGGACTGTAGACAAAATAGTTCACCAAGAAATAACGCATTACCTAAAATTCATTTATTATGAAGGACATAAGACTGAAAATAAACAAACTAAGCATTTAACTCAAAAATTAACATAGGCAAATAGATATAAACAGATTAACTGAGAGTGTGGACTCAAGAAAAAACAGGCATCAAATGACCATGTGACTGTCTGGAAGATGTCTCACTCCACTCATCTTCCCAGTCCCCTTCTTTCTGCTTGCCTGCTTCTACATAGAGTCTGGAAAGCTAACTTCTTAGCTTTTATCTCTCTTGCAATTGAGTTTTGACCAATGCAGAAGGGAAAGTCGACTGGGTATAGGAAGGAACTTAACCCCTGAGAAAAACCCTCAACAAGAAAAAAGCTTTCTCCTTGTCCTTCTCTAGTTGGTTGCTTAATTGTGGAATAATGTCTGGAGTAGTAGTCTCTTGGGACCACAGGGCCATAGGCATGAGGACAAAAGCCTACATGTGGAGGACTGCAGAGCAGAAAGACAGAAAGGGCTTGGATCCTTGATGACACTGCTGACCAGCTGAACCAATGCGACCAGATGCTATCTCCTGACTTTCTGTTCTGTGAGAGAACTAATAACTCTCTGAAACTCATTTTATGTTAACTGTAGCCAAAGATAGCCCTAATGATACATCTAGAAAACATATTATATTAATTGCAGGCAAACATACTTCTAAGTGACACACCTAGAAAACAATTTTTAAAAAGAGTTATTCAATCAACAAACTCAATAGTTGATTTAAAACAAAAAGGTCAATCAAGAGGCAGAGCGAACATAGCACCATGGACAGATCACACCATTCTGACCTTCTTCAGCAAAGACCAGCCAAGCCACGTGTCATCAAGTTGTATCTGACTCATGGTGACCCCACCAGAAAACTAAAAGGCAAAACAAACAAACAAAAAAAAAAAAATACAAGTGCTAATCCTGTAACCCTAAATATCAAATGAAGGGATAAAAAGCTAGATCAAACACAGAATGGAAGAAGAAACTGACAGAAAACAGAGAATGAATGGAGATACTGAGTGGAGATCTCCTGCCAACTAAAACAGTGTTGCCAACTCTATGGAAACTCTAAGAAGCAGTTCTATTCTGACCTACAGGATTGCTATGAGTCAGAATTGACTCAACAGCAGTGCGCTTGGTTTTGGATTTTCATACTCAGCTGATCTTTGACAAAGGATGAAAGTGCATTAAATAGTAGAGAAGATAGTCTTTTTAACAAATGGTGCTAGCAAAACTGTATGTCCATCTGTAAAAAAATGAAACAGATCCCATGACTCATACCATATGCAAAAACTAACTCAGAAGCAATAAAATAACTAAATATAAAGCTAAAACAATAAAGATCATGGAAATAAAAACAGAGACAGTGGTAGGGCCCCTAATACACATCAAAAATGAAAGACAAACCATCACTAAGAATGTACAACCCACAGAATATAATTTTTCTTCTGGAGGCAAATATATTACAATTTATTTATTTTCAATTAATTCTTCTGATTTTTTTCCTTGATTGTACTGTAGATGAAGTTTTACAGAGCATATTAGTTTCTCATTAAACAATTAATACACCTACTGTTTTGTGACACTGATTGCCAGCCCCAAGATCTGCAACCCTCTACACTTCTCAGCCTTGGCTTACCTACTACCAGCCTTTTTGTTCCTTCTTGCTTTCTTGTCCTTGCCCTAAGTTGGTGTGCCTTTTTAGTGTCATTTTGTTTTATAGGCTTGTCTAATCTTTGACTGAAGGGTGAACCTTGGGAGTCACTTCAATACTGAGTTAAAAATGTGTGCGAGGGCCACACTCTCAGGGTTTCTCCAGTTTTGTCAGGCCAGTTATGTGTGTGCATGTCCATGTGCATGTGTGTGTGAGGGAGAGACAGAGAGACAGACCGAGTTAGAATTTTGTTCTACATTTTTCTCCAGCTCTATCCAGGACTGTTTACTGTGATCCCTGTCAGAGCAGTCAGTGGTGACAGCTGGGCACCTTCTAAGTTGCTCTGGACTCAGGCTGGTGGTGGCTGTGGTGTTTGTGGTCTATTCTTTGGACTAATCTTTCCCTTGTGTCCCTGGTTTTCTTCATTCTCCCTTGCTACTGATTTCAGCCGGTATCCATCTAACATCAGCAATGATATCCTTCATTTCATATCTTCATCTAAATCAGGCTTGAATATCTGGCCGTCCCTTAGGGACCAGTGGAGTAGCTTGGATGGCCGTTCACAAGCTTTCAAGACCCCTGACACTACTCATTTAAGTAAGATGTAGAATGTTTTCTCTATAAACTATATTATGCCAATTGAGCTAGATGTCCCTGCAGACCACAATTCCCATCCTTCAGCCCAGTAATTCAGTCTCTCAGTGAGACCTTTCCTAATTTTAAACCATGAAGTATCACTCTGGTTATCTTCCAATGAATGCCTCTTTGTCTATGTACATGTTCTTCATGAAGACAATTAAAGACTCTGGAATTCCCCTTTGTTGCTATCTTGTCGATAATTTGTTACGATCTGCACAGTTGAGTGCCTTTGTGTAGTCAATAAAACACAGGCAAACCTCTTTCTGGTATTCTCTGCTTTCAGCCACCATCCATCTAACGTCAGCAATGATATCCCTCATTCCATATCTTCATCTAAATCTACCTTGAATATCTGGCAGTTCCCTATTAATGTATGCTGTGATTGCTTTTGAATGTTCTTTAGGAAAATTTTACTTGCATGTAATATTACTGATATTGTATGACAGTTTCCGTATTCTGTCAAAACAATTTTCTTGGGAAGAAGCACACAGGTGGAAATCTTCCAGTTGATTGCCCAGGTAATTGTCTTCCAAATTTCTTGACATAGATGAGTGAGCACCTCCAGGGCTGCATTCCTTTGTTCAAACATCTCAATTGTTTTACTTTGTTTTTCACCGGTGCCTTTAGTGCATCTTGGACTTATTTCTCCCATGCCATCAGTTCTTGATCAGTTCTTGATGCTGCCTCCTAAAATGGTTTAACATTGATCAGTTCTTTTGGGTACAGTGAGTCTGTATTCCTTCTATCTCATTTTGATGCACCCTGTGTCATCTAGTATTTTGCCCACAGTATCCTTCAGTATTGCAACTCAAGGGTTGAATTTTTTATGCAGTTCTTTTAGTTTGAGAAATGCCTCAAGAAGGTTCTTCCCTTTTGGTTTCTAACTCCTGGCTTTTGCACATTTCTTTATAAAACTTTATCTTTCTGAGTCGTCCCTTGAAGCCTTCTGTTTGGCTTTTTTACTTCATCATTTATTCCACTTCCTTTAGTTATTCTATACTCATGAGTCAATTTCAGTCTCTTCTAACATTCACTTTTGTCTTTTCTTTCCTGAATTTTTAAAGAACTTTTGCTTTTTTCATGTATGATGTCTTTGATGTCAGTCCACAATTCGTCTTGTCTTTGGTCATTAGTGTTCAGTGCATCAGATCATTTTTTTAGATGATCTAAAATTTCAGGTGGGATATATTCAAGGTCATACTTTGGCTCCTGTGGGACTTGTTTTAATTTTCTTCAGCTTCATCTTGAACTTACATGAGAGCAATTGGTGGTCTGTTCTGCAGTCAGATCCTGACTGATGATATTGAGCATTTCCATGGTCTGTTTCACAGATTTTGTCAGTTTTTATTCAGTTTTCCATCTGGAAACGTTCACATATGAGATCCGACAATAAGTTCATGAATTGATCCTAGAATCACTGCTGAATATCACTATGGTCACTTTCAAAATACTTTCCTTAAGAAACTACACACTGATGCCAGTGCCTAGTCCACCCTTCAAAGCAATTTTGGAACTCTTTTTCTAGAATGGCCATCAGAGCTGTCATTGTATTATTCTTGATGTCCCGAATGCAATCAAAATGTCTTTCTTCCAATATTTCCTTTATCTTTGGGTAATGAGAAAAGCCACTGGAGGCCAGGTCAGGTGAGTAGATAGAGTATTCCAATACAGTTACTTGTTTACTGGCTAGAAACTCCCTCAGAGACAGTGCCATGTGAGCCGATGCATTATTATTTGTCCAGTTTGTCCAGCTGGTACAAATTCATAATGAACAATCCTTCTGATATCAGAAAAGTTTAGCAACATCATTTTGATTCTTGATTCGGACTGATGGAACTATTTTAATCATGAAGAATTGGGTGACTTCCATTCTGTACCTTGATGCTTTGTTTCAGAGTTGTATTGGTACACTCATGTTTCATTACCAGTGATAACACGGCCCAAAACATCGTCTTGTGTCTCTAAAAGGTTTTGGCAAATTTTGACCCTCCTTTGCTTTTGTTCATTGGTGAGCTCTTTTGGGAACATTTTTGCACGCATCTTTCTGATGCCAAGACTTTCAGTTCTGATTACCCTGTTCCTCTATCAATGTTTAGTTTATCTGTTATACTTCTCATAGTCAGCCAACGATTTTGACACACAATTCAATGAATTTTTACAATGCTTTCATCAGTTCTACTCATTACTGGCCACCCTGACTTCTCTTCAGCAGTGACACTTTCCCCTCAGAGAAACATTTAATCCATTTGTACACTGTCACTTTATTCATGGCATTATCCCCATAAGTTTGAACCAACATGTCCCTGACTTCACTTCCATTGTTGGCAAGTTTAACAACAAATTCAATGTTCATTGCTCTAACTGAAGCTCCAACATTCTCGCAATGGTACACAAAAACATGCAGCAACAATAATGAATGCCACTTAGCAAAACACACCCCATGTTGACATAAACGCAGCTATGAGACACTGATATACCAAGGTTATGAAACCTTACCGAGTTGGTTGTACCTTGTTGTTGTTTGTACAGTGCACTATGGCAAGTTCATGAACTTAATTGTCAGATCTCATATGCATATATGTATACATATGCCAAGCCAAGTGCCATCGAGTTGGATATATAAAATCACTATTTGTTGAAAAAAGGTATTTGCCATGTAGAAGTCCCTAGTCTTGCAAAATTCTGTCATACAGTCACCAGTGAGGTTTCTGTCACCAAGGTCGTATTTTCCAACTACAGATCCTTCTTCTTTGTTTCAGACCTTCCTGTCCCACTCACTGGTAACCATCACTGCATCTTCACTGTGTCAGTGACAGACTACAGAACTGCATTTAAAAAAATCTTTAGTATCTTCATCTTTGGCATTAGTGGTTGGTGTGTAATTTAAACAAAAGTCATATTAAGTGGTCTTCTTTGTAAGCATATGGATATTACCCCATCACTGACAGAGTTGTACTTCAGGTTAGATCTTGAAATGCTCTTTTAGATGATGAATGTGGTACTATTCCTCTTCAATTTGTCATTCACAGCATAGTAGACCACGCATTTTTCTGATTTTAAAAGGCCAATTCCAGTCCATTTCAGCTCACTAATGCTGAGGATACTAATCTTTATCGGTTCCATTTTGTTTTTGCAACTTCTAATTTTCCTAGATTCATAGTTTGTACATTCCATGTTCTGGTTACCAATGGCTGTTTGTAGCTGTTTCTCCTCATTTTGAATCATGTCATGTTAGCAAATGAAGGTACCAAAAGCTTTACTCCATTCACATCATTAAGGTCAACTCTGCTTTGAGGAGTCGGCTCTTCCCTAGTCATATTTTGAGTATCCTCAAACATGAGGGGTTCACCTTCCAGCACTGTATCAAATAATCTTCCCCACCTATTTATAAAGTTTTACTGGCCTTTTTTTCCCAAAAATAGACTGCTAGATCCTTCTTCCTAGTCTGTCTTAGTCTGGAAGCTCTGCTGAAACCATGGGTGACCCTGCTGCTATTCAAAATTCTGGTAGCATAGCCTTCAGCATCACAGCAACATGCAAGCCATCACAGAACAACAAACTCTCAGACCTGTAGTAGACATTAGAGGTGAGTACTAGGGCATAAATATGTAAAAATGATATTCAGCTTATAAGGGAATATTACTATTTGTAATTTTCACTTAAAAAGATTCATATTTTTCATGTAAAAAAAATCAGAAAACTTAAGACAGCCATTGCCTTGGAAGAAATTAGGAAAGTAAAGAACTGTCCTTATAAAGAACAAAAAATACATATGGTTTTAGAAGAACATTTGGAGATGTTACCATATAGTCAAAAATTAAATAAAATTCCTGTGTTATCCAAACTGTTCCAGAGATGACTAAAATACAAAATGTTTCCCTTTCATATTAGACAAGGAGAGAGCCTAAAACAAGACAAGACACATTTGTAAACTCATTGACTAATGTCAGTTATAAACATAGACTAAACATTCTTAAATTAATGTTAGAAGTAGAATCTATGTATACGTCTAATCTAATAGGGCTTACTTTGGAATGAAAACAAGAGAAAAAGAGAGAAAAGAAAAGAAAAGCAGCCCAAACCCATTGCGGTACAGCTGATTCTGAGTCATAGCAACCCCTATAAGACAGAGGAGAACTGCCACGCAAAGTTACCAAAAAGCAGCTGATGAATTTGAATCACCAAGCTTTTGGTTAGCCAAACACCACTATGCTGTGTATTCCATTAGCAGATGAAAAGAGAAAACCTGCGAACATTTACTGAGGAAGTATGTTCCCCGGCACTGTTCAGACCGTCATTAGTAGGTGTACGAAGCTACATAGCATCCTGAGGGGGTAAAGATGAAAAGCATTGCTTGGTTTTATGCAGGAGAATGACAGGAATAGTACAACATTTTTAAAAAGATCAGTTGTTGCAGCTGTGTTGGGGGGCAGTTTAGAAAGGGAAGAACAGAGGCAGGGAAGCCCGTTAAGAGGCTGCTGGCATAATGTAGGCAGATGTGAAGAAGGATGGGCGAGGGCAAAAGGACCCATTTGACACATGGCTAACAGACTGGGTACCTCCAGGCTCTGCTCCCTCTTCTCCTTTTCTGCAGCTTTCTGAGGGTCACTGTCTGCCCAGAATCCTCTATTTCCAAGTGGTGATACTGACCTCCTCCTCGGGCTGGGAGCTGCAGGGGGCAGAGTTTGCTCTCCTGTGTCTTCAATTGGGGTCTGGAAAGGAGTTTTGTGCTGAGAACTTTCTAATTTTAAAGGCTTGAGGTAATTTGCCTAAAACTGTATTATTAATGACCAGTTCTATAATTCAGTCTCACTTATAATGCCTTTCCCTCATCTTTTTTATATGAAGTTGTTTGGGTTTCAGAGTAATATTTTGCCAACTTTTCTTTTATTATTTCAGTGTTTTCAAATAAGTTTTTGAATGAACCAATTAAGAACACTTTTGCAGTTCTGAGAATCAATTTTACTGTATTTTATGACTGAAGAAACCTTTGCATCCTTTTGAGTGAATTCCTCTGCATTTTTTTTCCTGTATATTTTATGCCTTTAACACATCTTAAATAGTTTTTCCTAGAACTTAATCTTTAAAAGAATTGTTTTTTATTTTTAAGATATCATAAAAGATGTGAAAACTCTTAAAAGGGCATTGCGCTTCTGCCGTTTTAGGCTACCTCACTTTAGATAAAGTGGGAGTCAGAATGCCTGTTGGGCGTGAGCACACTCTTTACCGTATACACAGAGTTTGATGATGTTGTCCTCGGATTCTCCTGAATGGAATTTGATTTTTGCTGTATATCGTCCACCCATTTCCACAGTGAGATTCCTGATGTTCAAGAAAGCCGACTCTGTCAGGTTGAATCTGTGTTTGTATTTGTCTCCAAATTCATACCAGCTAGGCTTGTTATCAGGACTCCAGGACACCAGCAATAGATCTCTTCTGTCCCCAGAACTCCAACTCCATTCAATCTCTCGGATGGTATGGTTAAAGGCAGAGCTCAGGTGCAGCTGAGCAGATTCTCCAACAATCTTATTTAATGTGCAGGGATGGTGGGGTTCTTTGATAGTCTGGACACCTGGGGAAACAGAAGTAAGGTTGCGGAAGAAAGGAGCTGAGCAAATAGTTATGGAAAATGACTAAATGCTTTCACACCACATTCATTTGATTCAAAAAACAGAATTATCTTCATTTTACTGAAACAAAAATAAAGCTGAGGAGCTAACTTGTCTAGACATTGATCTTGCCTAAAACAGAAGTCTTGATTCAAACTGTCTATCATTCTCCCAGATTCATGTGCTTTCGTTCTCTGAGAATTTACACCCAACATGTCCCTTGACTTAACTTCATGACAAAGGAAATTAGAATGTGAAAGTTAATAAATAACACTTTGATTATCACACCTTTGTGTACACTCTGTGAGAAAATCATTCTCAACTGCCGTATTTTTTTCCTTAAGCTACTGAAGCATCTGTCACTAATAATACCCTGATCACCAAACCTCATTGACATCCAACCTAGTATTTTGAAGGACAGAGAAGCAGTGACAGGGGTCTGGAGATCGTGGTTTTAGAGGACTTCTAGGTTAATTGACATAACTAAGTTTTTTTAAGAATGTGTTCTGCACGCCACTTTGGTGAGTGGCATCTGCGGTCTTAAAAGCTAGCAAGGAGCCATCTAAGCAGCATCACTTGGTCCCTATCCATCTGAAGCACAGGACAATATGAGCTCAGCATACAGAAGGTGCCGTCTGATCCAGAGACTATATCAGCACGAGACCAGAAGAACTAGATGGTACCTGGCTACCACCAATGACTGCCCTGACAGGGAACATATCATAAAGTCTCTGATGTAGTGGGGAGAAAAATGGGTGTGCAGAACTACAACTCTATTAGGAGACCACACTTGATGGCCCATTAGACTGGAGGGTCCCCTGAGGACTCTCTGTTAGCCCAGACCTGAAACCAGTACTGAAGCCAACTCTCCCAACAAAGATTGGGCTGGACTATAGGACATAGGGTGATGCTGGTGAAGAATATGCTCCTTGACTTAAATGTATACATGAAGCTACTGAGCAGCTCCTCTCTGGAGGCCCGATGAAAGGGTGGGCAGGGACGGGGGAGCTGGCTGAACAGACACAGGAACTACACTACAGAAAGGAGGAGTGTGTTGTCGCGGGGGTGGGATAGAGCAGTTAGAGTCCCGTAGTGCTGTGTATTCTGGGTTTTAGATGGCAAATTGATTTAGACTGTAAACTTTTACTTATACCACAATAAAATATTTTTTTTTTAAATCCTATTGTCTCTGCTCAGTTCTAGCCTTACACGACCATCTTGTAACATTTGAGATGTGACTAATTTATCTTTCCTAAAACTCTACTATTTTGATTCAAATTTCTACTCCTCTGATAACTCAGCCTGAATTCACTGTTGAGATTGCTTGGGAAAACAGCAACAAATAATCAGATAACATCTCTGCTCTCATGTAGCCTCCATTCTAGTGAGTGAGTTCAAAAAGCAAGTAAAAACATAAATGCCTTCAGATAATTGCAGGTATTTTGAGAAAAATTAAAAAGAATGTGTCATGGATTTCAGTTCCACTGTCTAGAATCCGAACTTCCTTCTCCTATTTGTGGAACTTTATAGGTAAGGCTCAGCTCTTTCCTCTGAAGCTGTAATTGCCAGATATTCACTTCCCCAGCTTCCTTTGCAGCAGAGAAAGCACACAAACTACCTTAGGCTTTCAAACACAAGCTAAGGACGTGAATGGAGATCACAGGACCTGTGCTATTGCCAGTGACTGTCATGACAGCAGCTACACCCACTTGCCAGAGACAGTGGTAGCAGCAGTCCCAGAGCAGAGCAAATGTCCAGATTTAGTGGTATGGATGTGTCATATGATGTCAGGGCTGGTTGCAGGCGTAATAGAACAAGCAGTCTACCTAGACTAATTCTAGAGTATCAACCAGTACTAGCTGTGGACTTTCGATGTGGTTTCTGGGCAAGAAATCTTGCACCTGGTCATATGGACCCCTCAGTGGTCTTTGTACCACAAACGTTCCCCTAAAATACATTATTTTTTCAGTTTAAATTAGTCAGTTGACTTCTGTAAATTGTGGCTAAATGCTGACTGACACTAAGAGTAATTGAACACTATGCTGGTGGTTTGGTGGAGGTGTAGAATGCGGTGGTGTCCATAGAAACACCCTAGGGAAGGGTGACATCTAAGCTGAGACCTCAAGGATGATAAAGGAGATTGCCCAGCGTGAGAGACAGAAGAAAGGAGTACAATGAACAAGTATAAGATTTTTAGACCAGGGAATGAGAAGCAGAAAAGACTTTGTATGGTGAATAGTTAGCTTAGATTTGTTTTGAGTGCAACAGGAAGTGGTTTAGACTCAGTCGTTTAAAGAAGCTTAAAGTCAGGAAAGGTAGTACGTCAAGAGTACATCTGTTCACCACATCTATTCAACCTATATGCTGAGCAAATAATCCCAAAAGCTGGACTATGTGAAGAATGAGGCACTAGAATCGGAGGAAAACTTATTAACCTGTGTTTTGCAGACAATGCAACTTTTCTGGTTGAAAATGAAGAGGACTCAAAGCACTTACTGATGAAGATCAAAGACCAATGCTTTCAGTATGGATTACACCTCACCATAAAGAAAGCAACGATCCTCACAACTGGACCAATAAGCAAAATTATGATAAACAGATGAAAGATTGAAGTTGAGAATTTCATTTTTCTTGAATCCATGGTCAACACCCATAGAAGCAGCATTCAAAAAAAAATAAAAAGATGCATTCATTGGGCAAATCTGCTTCCAGAGACCTCTTTACAGCATTGGAAAGCAAAGATGTCACCTTGAAGACCAAAGTTCACCTGACTGAAGCTATGGTGTTTACAATCACCTGGCACCAGGTCTGAAAATTACGTCCCCAAACTTAATTGTTCTAAGTGCTACATACCTCATCATTGAATATCACTGCAGTCACCTTCAAAGTACTCCCTTAGGAAGCTGTGCATCAGTGCCAGTGCCTCATCCACCCTTCAAAGCAATTGTGTAACTTTTTCTAAAATGGCCACTGCGCATGGTGGCAAATTTGCAAACTTAATTGTACAGTTCTCTGTGAAGGAGTTTTTAGCCAGTAAACAAATAACTGTATTGGCACACCCTTCTATTCACCTGATCGGGCTCCCAATGACTTTTTTCTTTACCCAAAAGTAAAGGAAATACTGAAAGGAAGACATTTTGATGACACTAAGGACATCAAGAGTAATACAACAACAATTCTGATGGACATTTCAGAAAAAGAGTTCCAAAACTGCTCTGAAGGGTGGACTAGCCACTGGCATTAGTGCATAGCTTCCCAAGGGGCATGCTTCAAAGGTGAACATTGTGATATTTAGCAATCATGTTCATAGCACTTTTTCTAGAATGAATTCATAAACTTATGTATGTGAAAGCTGTACAATGAATAAGCAAGGCTGAAGAACTGATGTCTTTGAATTTTGGAGTTGGCAAAAAAAAAAAATATATTGACTATACCATGAACTTGCAGAAGAAAGAAAATATCTGTGTTGGAAGAAATATAGCCAGAATGCTCCCTGTAAGCAAGAATGGGAGGACTATATCTCAAATACTGTGGACATGTTATCAGGAAAGATCAATCTCTAGAGAAGGACATCATGCTTGGTGAAGTATAGGGGGTCAGTGACAACGAGGAAGACCCTTGTCATGGGTTGAAGTGTGTCCCCCTAAAAAATGTATGTAATGATTTGGCTGGGGCCATGATTCCCAGTATTTTGTGACTGTCCTTCATTTTGTGATTTTCCTGTCGTGTAAATCCTAATTTCTGCCTGTGGTTAATAGACTGGATAATGTTAAAGAGGAAGTGACCCTTCCTAAGGTCATCTCCATGCTGCAGTGTAAAGGGAGTTTCCCTGGAAGGTGGCTTGTACCACCTTTTGTCCTTTTACCCTACAAGACATAAAAGGGAAGCAAGCAGAGATATCATAAAGAAAGCAGCACTGAGAGCAGAGTGCATCCTTCAGACCTGAGGCTCCTGGACTGAGATGCTCTTGGACCAAAAAAAGAGTGATGCAATACAAGAACCTTTCTCCAGGTGGCCCACCCAGTGGCTGCAACAATGGACTCATGCATAACAATGATTGGGAGGATGGGGAAGGACCAGGCAGGGGTTCGTTCTATTGTACATGGTGTCACTATGAGTTGAAACTGACTCAGTGGCACCTAACAACAACTGCACTGACCTCCAGAATATTAGGGTCCATTCAGAGACTGAAAAGGAGTAGCCAGTGAGGCAAAAGAAAAACCAGGTAAAGGTGGTGTCATAGAAGCCACAGATGGAAAGGTAAGGTGGTCGACTGTGGCATAGCTTTTAAGATTGGATGTCAGGCTACCCTCCATTCTCTTCCTCGTTGATATTGTAGAAATTCTTTTGTGCTTCTCCATTTCATGAATGGTTACTTTCCTGTCATATGTATTTCTTTTCTTTTTTTTAATTGTGATTGAATGAAAGTGTACAATCCAATTTAAATCTGCATGCCCAGCTATCTGCAGCTCCCTCTGCCTTCCTTGCCCTGTGACACCACACTCCTCCTTTCCATTCTATACATGTCATAACCATCTTACAATCTCCTGTCTCGTCCTGTCCACCCTCTTCACTCTCCTCTAGTAAAAAGCCAGTAGGACGACATGCTATAGACACATAGAAACATAAAGTGCACACACAACATGGTCACTTTGTGTCTCCGAGCCCAATCCATTCTTGTCCAAAGAGTTGACCTCAGTAATGTTTTATGATCAGGTGCAGCATCAGGTCTAGGGGCCATCCTCCCAGGGGAACTCCCAGGCCTTCAGACCATCAACTGTGATCCCTCAGTAGAGTTCTTAGGCTGTACCCTCCTGTTTTTTTCTTACGTCACCACTGAGACTCAAAGTTCTGAGTTCCATCACAGCTGTCATTGGTGGTGGTGGAGCACCATCTCATTCTTCTGGTCACATGTTGATACAGTCACTCATTCAAGTGTGTCTTTCTCTATTCTGGGTTCCTTTTGCCTCATGTCATTGTTGTCTTTGGTGATCATCTGTTCCAGCTGAATTGGGACCATTTGGTGTACCTCAGATGGCAGCATGCCAGCTTTTAAGACCCCAGACGCCACTCACAAATATGGACTGCAGAAGACTCTCTTAGCAATAGGCTGCTTGTGCCAATTGGCCTCGATATCCCCCGAGAGCATGGTCCCCAGACCCATACCCCTGCTACTCTATCCTTGCAATATTGGATTAAGACTGGAAGAGTTTTCAGGTTATGTTGAAGTCCAGTTAAACTGATCTTCTTTCTAATGCATGTTGTCACTGATTTCACCCAACCAAATTTCTATCAACTATCTAATCTTTAACCTACACTCTCCATCCCTTCCTCCCCTCCCTTGCAGCCCACAAAGAGTCTTTTCTTCTGTACATGAGTCTCTTTCTAAGTCCTTATAGTGAGGGTCTCATACAGTATTTGTCCTTGTGCTGCTGACTGATTTCACTCAACATAATGTCTTACAACTGAAACCAGGTTAAGAGATGCTTCCTAAAATCATTGTTCTTTACCAATATGTAATGTGTTCCATTGAGTACATACACCATAGTTTGTTTAGCTATTCATCTGTTGTTCGGCATCTGGGTTGATTCCATCTTTTTGCTATTGTGGAGTGGGCTGCAATAAACATTTGTGTCCATATATCTGTTCTTGTGACTGCTATTGTTTCTCTAGGATATATTCCAAACAGTAGGATTACTGAGTCAGATGGTATATCTATTTCCAGCTTTTTAAGGAAGTGTCAAATTGTTTTCTAAAGGGTTGTTCCACTTTGCAATCCCACCAGCAGTGTAGAAGAGTTCCAATTTCTCCACAGCCTCTCCAGCATGTGTTGTTTTGTGTTTTTTGGATCTTGGCCAACCTTGTTGAGGTGAGATGGCACCCCATCATAGTTTTCATTGGGATTTCTTTAATAGCTAATGATTATGAGCATTTCTGCATGTGTCTTTTGGCTGCCTGGATATCCTCTCTAGTGAAGTATCTGTCCATTCCTTTTGCCCAGTGCTTAATTGGGTTATATATCCTTTTCTTGTTGATATTTTGCAATACCGTGTAGATTATGAAGCTCAGATGTTGGTCTGACATACAGTTGCCAAATATATTTGCCTGTTCTGTAGGTAGTCTTTTAATTCTTTTGATGAAGTCTTTGGACAAGAAAAAGTGTTTGATTCTTAGTATTTCCCCGTTTATCTATTTTTCTCTTCTATTTATTTTCTCTTCTGTTGATAATGCTTTGTTTGTGAGATTTTGAAGTTTGTCTGCATGGTGTATTAAAACTTCCATTGTTGATCTTATTTTTTCTTGCATGATCTTTATCATTTCAGCTTTGATATTTAGATCTTTTATTCGGATCTGACTCAATGGCACTTGGCTTTGGCATCCAGTTTGAGTTGCTATTTGTATAAAGTGTGAGATATGGGTTTTGTTTTCATTTTTTGCAGATGGGACATCCAATTTTGCCAGCACCATGTGCTAAAGAGAATGTCTTTACCCCAGTTTATAATTTTAGGGCCTTTGTTAACTGTTCATAGTAGGACTGCTGCATCTCTGAGGTCTCAACTCTGTTCCACTGGTCTGTATGTCTCTTTTTGTACCAGCACCAGACTGTTTTGACTACTGTGGCAGTGTAATAAGTTCTAAAGTTGCATAGCAAGAGGTGTCCCAGTGTGTTCTCCTTCTTTAGTAGTGCTTTGCTTATCCAGGGTTTCTTCCCTTTCCAAAGTTGGTGATTTGTTTTTCCATCTCATTAAAAAAAGTCACTGGAATTTGTATTGGGATTGGATTGTATATGTAGATTACTTTGGGTAAAATAGACATTTTCACAATATTAATTTTTCATATCCATAAGCAGAATAGGTTTCTCAATTCATGCAAATGTCTCTTAGTTTCTTGTAGTAACACCTTATAGTTCTCTTTGTATAGGTCTCTTATTTCTCCACTTAGATTTATTCCTAGGTATTTTATCTTCTTGGGGGCTATAGTAAATGGTATTGATTTGATGGTTTCTTCTTGAATAATCTCTTCATTGGTATAAAGGAGTCTCACTGATTTACTGATGTTTATTTTGTATCCTGATACTTTGATGAACTCCTCTATCAGTCTGAGTAGTTTATTTGTGGATTCTTCAGATTCTCTGCATATACAATCATATCATCTGCAAATAGGGAGATTTTTTACTTCTTCTTTGCCAGTGTGGATGCCTGTTATTTCTTTGTCTTGTCTAATTGCTCTGGCCAGAACTTCTATTACAATGTTGAATAGGAGAGATGAGAATGGGTATCCTTGTCTAGCTCCTATCCTCAACGTGAAGTCTTTCAGTCTCTCTCCATTCAGGGTGATGTGGGCAGCTGCCTTTGCCATAGATTGTTCTTACTGAATTGAGGGATATGCCTTTTATTCCTACTTTGCTCTGAGTTTTTAGCAAGAATGGGTGCTGGACTTTGTCAAGTGACTTTTCTGCATCAATTGACAAAATCACATGATTCTTGTCTTTTGTGTTGTTTATGTGCTTGACGACATTAATTGTTTTTCTGATGTTGAACCAACCTTGCACCCCTGGTATGAGTCCAATTTGGTTATGATGAATTATTTTTTTGATATGTTGTTGAATTCTATTGACAAGTATTTTGTTGAAGATTTTTGCATCTAGGTTCATTGAGTGATATTAGTCTGTAATTTGTGTGTGTGTGTGTGTGTGTGTGTGTGTGTGTGTGTGTGCGTGTGCGTGTGCACATGTGTGTGTGATTTTTCCCTGGCTTTGATGTCAAAGTTATGCTGGCTTCGTGGAAAGAATTTGGGAGTATTCTATACCTTTCTATGCTGTCAAATAGTCTCATTTCTTATTCGGGTCATTTGTTTCCTTTTATAGTCCTTCCAGATGGACAGGAAGTTAATAAGATATATAGAAGTTAAAATTGGGTTTAAAAGTAAATTATTAAGGGGGAATCATAGAGGTAGCTCCAAAGCACTATAAAGATGAGACATATCAAAGTAAGAAACACAATACAAGAGTCTCAACAAACACACAACCAACATTGAAAAGGGTAAAAAAATCAATCCATAAAGAAGAATGTTCCAGAACAGAATAGTAACAGCAATAGAGAAAACATCAACACAAAAATAAATGCATTAAAATGACAGCACTAAACACATACCTATCAATAATTACATTGAATGTAAATGGGCTGAACGCTCCAGTAAAGAGACAACAAGTGACATCCTGGATCAAAACACATGGCCCGTCTACATGTTGCTTACAAGAAACTCACCTTAAAGATATGAACAAAATGAAAATTAAAGAATGGAGTAATATATGCCAAGCTAACAATATACAAAGAGCAGATGTGGCAATACTAATCTTGGATAAAATAGATTTCAATGTAAAATCCTCCACTGTGGACAAGGATGGACACTATTTATTGCTGAAAGGTTCAATACACAAGCAGGACTTAACAATATTATTTATGCACCAGACACTAGAGCATCTAAATACATTGAACAAAGACTGACTACCTTCAAAAATGAGATAGATCACTCCACAATAACAGTGGGAGACTTCAACACTCCACTTTCAGCATTGGACAGCTCTTCTAGAACAAAGCTCAATAAAGACACAGAAGATCTTATTGCCACAATTAACCAACTAGACCTCATTGACATATATAGAATTTCTATCCATCAGGAGTTCTTCTCCAGTGCGCATGAAACATTTTCCCGAATAGATCCTCTGTTAGGACACAAGCAAGCCTCAACAAATCCAAACCATTGAATTATTGCAAAGCATCTTCAGAGACCATAAAGCCATAAAAGTCAAAATCAATACCAGTACCAAAAACTGGTACTGATGGAAATTGAACAACAGCTTGCTCAAAACATCATGGGTTACAGAAGAAATCAGGGATAAAATAAAGAAATTTATGGATTCAAATCAGAATGAAAATACTTCCTACCAGAACCTGCGAGATACAGTCAAAGCAGTGCTCAGAGGTCAGTTTATCTCCATAAATGCACACAACCAGAAGGAAGAAAGGAACCAAACCAAAGAATTAACCCTATAGCTTGAACAAGTAGAGAGAGAACAACAGAGGAACCCCTCAGGCATGAGTAGAAAACATATATAAAGATTACAGCAGAACTAAATGAATTAGAAAATAGAAGAACAATTGAAAAAATTGATAAGACCAAAAGCTGTTTTTTTCGAAAGATCAACAAAATTGGCAAACCACTGGCTAAATTTACTAAAGAAAAACAGGAAAGGAAACAAATAACCCAAATAAGAAATGAGATGGGAGATGTAACAACAGATCCAACAGAAATAAAAATATCATAACAGAATACTATGAAAGACTGTACTCTAACAGATTTGAAACCTTAGAGGAAATGGACAGATTCTTAGGCTCATACCACCTACCAAAATTATCACAAGGAGAAGCAGAACAACTTAATAAATCCATTACAAAGGAAGAGATTGAAAAAGTCATCCAAAAACTAACAACCAAAAAAAGCCCTCGCCCAGATGCCTTCACCATAGAAGTCTACCAAGCTTTTAGAGAAGAGTTAACTTCAATAGTACTGAGACTATCTCACAGCCCTGAAAGAGATGGAATGCTCCCAAATTCATTCTACGAAGCCAGCATCACCCTGATACGAAAGCCAGGAAAAGATCACACAAAAAAGGAGAACTACAGACCATTATTACTCATGAACCTAGATGCAAAAATCTTCAACAAAAATACTTGCCAACATAATTCAACAACATTAAAAAAAAAAAATTCATCACAGCCAAGAGGGAGTCATATCAGGGATGCAAGTCTGGTTCAACATCAGAAAAACAATTAATGCGATCAGCCACATGCCAAGCCACACCAAGTGCCGTCGAGTCAGATCCGACTCATAAACAACACAAAAGACAAGAATCACTTGATTTTGTCAATTGATGCAAAAAAGGAACTTGATAAAGTCCAGCACCCATTCATTCTAAAAACCCTCAGCAAAATAGGAATAGAAGACAAATTCCTCAATGCAATAAGGGCCACTTATACAAAGCCAACCGCCTACATCATCCTAAATGGAGAGAAACTGAAAGAATTCCCCTGGACACAGGAACTAGACAAGGATGCCCACTCTTACCTCTCCTATTCAACATTGTACTAGAAGTTCTAGCCAGAACAATTAGACAAGACAAAGAAATAAAAGGCATCTGCACTGGCAAAGAAGAAGTAAAAATGTCTCTATTTGCAGTTGACATGATTATATATGCAGAGAATCCTAAAGAATCCATAAATAAACTACTCGAACTGATAGAAGAGTTCAGCAATGCATCAGGATACAAGATAAACATAAGTAAATCAGTAGGATTCCTTTATACCAATGAAGAGATTATTAAAGAAGAAATCACCAATCAATACCATTTACTATAGCCCCAAAGAAGATAAAGAACCTAGGAATGAATCTACCTAAAGAAATGAGAGACCTACACAAAGAGAACTACAAGACGTTATACAAGAAACTAAGAGAGACTTACATAAATGGAGAAACCTACCCTGCCCATGGATAGGAAGACTTAACATTGTGAAAATGTCTGTTTTACCCAAAGCAAACTACATAGGCAATGCAATACCAGTAAGTACCAGTGACGTTTTTTAACGAGTTGGAGAAATGAATCACCAACTTTGTTTGGAAAGGGAAGAAACTCCAGATAATTAAAGCCTACTGAAGAAGAAGAACACAAAGGGAGGCCTCTCAGTACCCGACTATGGAACCTATTACACTGCCACAGTAGTCAAAATAGCCTGGTACTGGTACAAAAAGAGACATAAAAACCAAGGGAACAGAGTTGAGAACCCAGAGATGCCACCATCCTCCTATAAACAGTTAATATTCAACAAAGGCCCTGAGATTTTCAATTGAGGTAAAAACTGTCTCTTTAATGAATGGTGCTGGCAAAATTGGATATCCATCTGCAAAAAAATGAAACAAGACCCATATCACACACCTTATACAAAAAACAGCTCAAATTGGATAAAAGATCTAAATATCAAATCTAAAACAATAAAGCTCACCCAAGAAACAATACAATCAACAATGGAAGTTTTAATACACAACACAGACTGACTTCAAAAACTGACAAAGCACAATCAACAGAAGAGAAAACAGATAAATGGAAACTGCTAAGAATGAAACACTCTTGCTCATCCAATGACTTTATCAAAAGAATTAAAAGATCATCTACAGAACGGGAAAACATGTTTGGCTGGGAAAATATGTCAGACCGACATCTGATCTCCGTAATCTACAAGGTACTACAAAGTATCAACAAGAAAAGTATAAGTAATCCAATTAAGCAATGGGCGAAGGAGATGGACAGATGTTTCTCTAAAGATGACATCCAGGTAGTCAAAAGATATGTGGGGAAATGCTCACAATCATTAGCTGTTAAAGAAATTGAAATCAAAATAATGATGAGCTATCATCTGACCCCAACAAGGTTGGCCATGATCCAAAAAACACAAAACAATAAATGTTGGAGAGCCTGTGGAGGAATTGGAACTCTCCTACACTGCTGGTGGCACTGCAAAATGGTACAGCCCTTTGGAAAACAGTCTAACACTTCCTTAAAAAGCTGGAAATAGACATACCATTTTACTCAGTAATCCAACTGTTTGGAATATATCCTAGAGAAGCAAGATACAGATACATGCACACGAATGTTTATTGTAGCACACTCCACAATAGCAAAAAGATGGAATCAACCCAGATGCTGAACAACAGATGAATAGCTAAACAAACTATGGTGTATGTACTCAATGGAACACATTACATATTGGTAAAGAGCAATGATTTTAGAAAGCATCTCATAACCTGGTTTCAATTGGAAGACATGATGTTGAGTGAAATCAGTCAGCAGCACAAGGACAAATATTATACGAGACCCCCATGATAAGGACTTAAAAACGGACTCATGTACAGAAAAAAAGACTCTTTGAGGGCTGCAAGGGAAGGGAGGGAAGGATGGAGAGTGCAGGTTATAGACTAGATGCCAAAGCCAGATTAGATAGTTGATAGAAATTTGGTTGGGTGAAATCAGTGACAGCACACATTAAAAAGATCAGTTTAACTGGACTTCAGCATAACCTGAAAACTCTTGCAGTCAACCCAATACGGCAAGGACAGAGTAGCAAAGGTGAGAGTCTGGAGTCCATGCTCTCAGGGGACATCAATTCCAACTGGCATAACTAACCTATTGCTAAGGAAGGCTTCTGCACCCCATATTTGTGAGTGGCATCTGGGGTCTTAAAAGCTAGCAAGCTGCCACCTGAGGTACACCAAATGGTCCCAGTTCAGCTGGAACAGATGATCAACAAGGGCAAAAATGACATGGGGGAAAGAGAACCCAGAAAACACAAAGATCCACACGATTGGGTGACTACATCAACATGCGACCAGAAGAACCAGACGGTGCCCGACCACCTCCAGTGACAGCTGTGATGAGGCTCACAAAGTTGAGTCCCAGTGGCAATACAAAAGTAAGAAGGGGTGCACCCTGAGAACTCCACTAAAAGACTGCAACTGATAGTCTGAAGGCCTGGGGGTTCCTCTGGGAGCATGGCCCCTAGGCCTGATGCTGCCCCATCCATAAATCATTACTGAGGTCACCTCTCTGGACAGGGATGGATTGGACTCAGGGACACAGAGTGACCATGTCATGTGTGCCCTTTATTGTTATACGTATCTATAGGATATTATCTTACCGACCTCTTACTAGAGGGGAGTCGAGGCAGTGGAGAAGAGGTGACAGGAAATTTGTTAAGAAGATTTCACTTGTATAGAACAAAAAGGAGAAGTATGCTGTCCCCTGGCAAGGAGAGCAGTAGGAGCTGCACATAGGCAGGCATGCGAATCTAAACCGGATTGTACACCGTCACTCAATCACAATAAATAAATAAATAGATAGATAGATAGATGTTATTAATGACCTAAAAGTAAGAGCTAAAGCCAAAAAACTCTTGGAAGGAAAAAAAATAGATAAATAAATAAATAGATCTTTATTACCTTGTATTTGGCAATAGATGCTTCCACAGAGCAAACAACTTGATATGAATTGAATTGTGTTCCCCCCAGAAACGTGTGTAGCAAGTTGGTTGGGCAGTGATTCTCAATATTACATGATCATCAACCATTTTGCCATCGTTGGGATTTTCCCATATGCTGTAAATTCTATCACAATAATTTAATAAGACAGCTTAGCGACGGTTATATTGATGAGGTCTACAAAATTGGATAGGGTCTTAACCAATCTCTCTTAAGATATAATAGAGAGAAGCAGCAGACAGCTGTGGGGGCTCCATACCATCAAGAAAACAGTACTAGAAGCATAGCGTGTCCACTGGGCCTGAGGTTCCTCTGCTGAAACGCTCCTGGACCAGGGAAAGACTTATGGTCACCAAGACCTTCTTCCAGAACCAACACAGAAAGAAAAGCCTTCCTCTGGAGCTGACACCAAGAATTTGTACTTGTAGCCCACCGGGCTATAAGAGAATAAAGTTCTCTTTGTTAAAGCCGTGCACTTACAGGATTTCTGTTATAGCATCACTAGATGACTAAGGCACAGCCCAAATGCCCATCAACTGATGACTGGATAACAAAATTTTCATACAACAGAATATTACTCAGCTATAAGAAAAAATAAAGTCCTACCACCTGGATAAATGTTGAAAACATTGTGTTGAGGAAGTAACTTTGACACAAAAGGACAAATATCTTATGATTCCACTTACACGAAATATCTACAATAGGCAAATGCCTACGCACAGAAAGTAGATTAGTGGTGACCATGGTTTGGGGGAAGGAGTTAACCCTTAACAGGCAGACAGTTTCTGTCTGGGGTCATGGAAAGCTTCTGGACATAGATAGTGGTGACAGTTGTGTGACACTGAGATTATAATTAATATCACTCAATTGTACACTTAAAGTGGTCAAAAAGGCAAATTTTATATGTGTTTTAACACAGTTTTAAAAAATTAATAATTTAAATTCTAAAAGAGGAAGAGTACAGGCTTTTCGGTTAAAAAAAAAAAAAAGACCAACAGATCCCTAATTTACCTTTAGTTGTTATTAACAATAAGTTCATCCTTAATATCACTGCTCGAATCTAATTTAATTCCAGATGAGATTACAAGAAAGTATTTTTGTTTTGTCAGTGTTCGAGGGCTGAAAAGGACACCATGAGCAGGTTGACTGCGACGGAGCCTGATTCTTTCCCTCTGCACTGTGAAGGCCCAGGTACAGCAGCTCAGAAAGTTGGGGGTTAGAGGTAAGGCTTGTGTTAGCTGTGGGAAGGTTAGTGATAGCTGCATCTCCTTCCTGAGGGTTTCCGGACCTCAGTGGTTGTTAGGCAATCAAAGGCTCACAAACAAAAGAGCTACTAGAGGCAGAAGGTGGCTTCCTGCCTCCCCTTCCCCAACCACATACATGGCTTTCTGATAACAGCAAAAAATGCTAAAATTAAAACAGGCTGTGCTCTGGAAGCGATAAGCTGGTAACCTAGAAGGAACCAGCATGTGAAGATAAACCTGCAGTGCTCACTGAACTGATCACTCACCTCCCAGACTCAGTGATCCAAGCCCTAAAATTACACTATTGTTTTCAATAAAAAGGCTAAAGGGCAGACAAAATCAACAGCTGTTTCCTTACTGAGAAGGGTAAATGGAATAATTTTCCTATGGGAAAGAAGGAAGAGAGAGACATAAGTTGGAAAAGAAGGGTAATTTCTTTTAGCTAGGACCTTTAATTAAGAGAACCCAAGGTCTGTGTGTGGGAAGGCGTACTGCGGGAAGAGGAGAGGAATGGCAATCCAGGCTTTAGAAAGACCTGGCTTCTCAGCCTGAGTCTCCACCTCTCTGCATTTGGAGCTTAGGAGCCCACTGGAATTCTGGTTGTGACATTTATTCTTTCTGCCATCACAGACAAATTGAATAGCCTCTCTGGGCCTTGGTTTTCTCAAAGGCAAAACAAAAAGGGAGGTAGCTGCTTAGTGTGGTTTACATTTGTCACAGTGCCTGAGTGATCAGTGGGGTCTTCTACTTGTCTTAGTGCTTCCTACCTCACTACCTTTCCCAGTCCCACACATAAACACCGTGCAAAGCTGAAGCGAGGTAATACATGTAAGATTCTTAGTACAGATGTGGTAGACACTCACCATGTATTTATTCCTGTCTTTTTCTAAGCAAGCCTTCTTCATCTTCTAGCACAAGAAAACTTACTGAGGCACCTGCCAACATTGCTTACCTATGGCAGTTATCATCACTACCATAAGGTTGTAACTTGTCCATCTTTAATTCATCCTCTTAACGGGTTCCAATTTTTTCACTGCTCTAACTGGACTGAAATGAACATCTTTGTGCATAAGCTCCTTCTGCATGATAAAGTCTTTTCTTCCAGAAACACAAAGGGTATAAATATTTTAAATGGACTACCAGGAAGTGTTTCAGTCATTTGTAAGACTGCCTATAGTACATGAGTGCCTAGTGCATGCCACATGGCCCATTCGGAGTATTCTTGTTAAAAAAGAAATAAGTGTTAATTTGGTAGGCAAAATATTTTATCCAGTTTTTCTAATTTGTGTTTCTTTGATTATGAGGTAACCATCTCTCCTAACCTTTGTGCTTTTATAAACAACAGTGCTAGTATTTTTCCTATTGGTTTGGAAGAAGAAATTACCTTTTTAAAGTATCAACAATGACCACTATTGTGTAACAGATGAGGGAGGGGGAGCATGCGGAAATTACATGTTCCCTGTGTTACCGCCACCTCACTGGTTCCCAGCAGAAGACATTTATTGTTACATTACGATAAAACTGTCAATTACTAAATGAGGAAGAGTATCTTTTTCAAATTTATCTTATAGTACCTACTTTGCAATTTTTTTATATCAAAATGGTAAAACAACACATTACCTGCATAAAAAAGTAATCTATGTTACTATCTCAAACATTGTAGGAACCTGCTGTATTTCATTTAATCTCCCAAGTGACACCTTAGGTTAGCTGTTACTGAAAACCTGGCGGCATAGTGGTTAAAAGCTACAGCTGCTAACCAAAAGGTTGGCAGTTCAAATCCAACAGCTACTTCGAGGAAAACCTTGAGGGCGGTTCTTTTCTGTCCTATAACGTCACTATGAATCAGAATCTACTTGTCAGCAACAGGGGTTTTTGCAGTATCTATTTCATGGGAGAGAAACTGAGGCTCAGAGAGGTGTCCCTCCTAAGATACACACAATTATCGTAACAGTTGATGGCCAGCATGTGGCAGAACCAGAATTGAGGAACAGTAGGTCTGAGGGTAGAGCTCAGTCTCTCTTTTGCTCATGTTAAGGCTTCATGGACAGGGCACGGGGCCAGGACACAGAACTGGAGCTCACTTCACATCAAACAGAATCCACTGTACACATTCCCTCAAGGATCACCACTATCATTGTATTCTTAGAAGCAGCTTGTAACCATAAATGAAGGTCAGCAACAGATGAGAGGCAAGGATCCTGCTTCCCACTTCTTCCTCTGCATCTTTATTTGCAGTGCACTTTGTGGCCAGTGAACACTGACGGTGGGCGGCAGTGTGTGCGGAGTGCAACCCTCAGCAGTTGATAATATCAGAGTAGGTAACACCACAATGAATGTCTATGAAGTTTTTGTGTATTGTTTCAGCAGAAATTTATTATTTTTTTATTAAAATGTCCCCATAGTTAGTTAGAACAACAAAAACATTTTTCATAAGCCCAGTTTATATTTACCACTATACTTGCACAGCACAGCACAGCTGCATAATGGTTACATGCTATGTCTGCTAAGCAAAATGTTGGCAGTTCAAATCTGCCAGGCACTCCTTGGAAACTCTGTGGCGCAGTTTCACTCTGACCTGTAGGGTCGCTGTGGGTTGGAATACCCTGGACAGCACTGGGATTGGTTTTCACTTACACCTATAAGGCTACACCTCTGTGCTGACTTACTGTTGAACGTTCTGATGCATTCTGGGCACAGCCATCATTATTTCCCGATTACAGTGGTCTTCTCATCATGTGGTTCGGTACGCATGCACTAACAGCACACGCTGTTGTTTTCATTGCTGCTGGTGTTTTTATTCATGGTAGCTGATTTTGACAAACTTCCTGGGGTTCTACTTACAAATAGTATTTGTGAACCTATATCAATAAATTTTTTGAGAACGAAGTAGTAATTACAGAAAAAGAAAAATCAAAAAGACTAATAATAATGTAGTAACTAATGATACAGTTGGTTATAGGAAGATTTCATAAAACGACCTATTAGTATTCACATAATCTAAGACATAATACATTTAAGCAACTTACAAGTATGTTTACACGTATTATGCTATGATTAAAATTGCTACTAAACTTTGCTAAGACTCCTGAACGGTCTGGTATGGGACAAGATCCATGAGAGAAGGGGGCAACACCATGAGTTACCCCACTGTGTGACACCAACTCTAGTGACACCACTGGCCCTGGCCCCTTTCACACCACACATGCCCCTCCTCAGCCTGGCAACAACAAAGGAAGAAAAGGGGGCCAGCGGGGGATGGAGACAAGAAGCTCAGCTTCTCTCCAGTAGAGCAACAGGAAACTGGAGGGCTAGACAGAGAGAGCCCTCAGGCTGGGGACAGCTGCTGCCGCTTCCCATGGCAAAAAAGAATGTTTAGCATGGAAGGGATGTGGCGGTGGTTGTCCTTTGTTAGAGATTGGTAACTTGATTCCTCCAAGGAACGACCTCTCATTTTACCCCACTCTCACTCTCAAGACACTGGAGGAAGCAGGATATTTCGACCACAAATGTTGATACCGTAGCTGCCTGCCCCTCTCCCTCACACCAGTCGCCTCTACCTCCTGCCAAGATCACCTGGAGCGGCTCCATCTCTTCCCCTACTCACCTAGAATGAAGCTTAAAGTCAGCATCAGGACCTCAGTGGAGAACCAGCTCGTGAAGGAGTCCATATAGGGTCACTATGAGTCGGAATCGACTCGATAGCAGTGGGTTGGGTTTGGTTTGACTGCCTGAAACTCAGCTACTGTGGCAGTTCTTTCCGTGCCCCACCTCCCAGCCCCGCCCAAGCCTCCCCTCCCTTCACCTTCCCCTTGCACTAAAGCCAGCCAAGCCAAGTGCTGAAAGCAAAAAAACAGAAGGAAATATGCTGATGGGCTCAAAGGAAAGATAAATCTTTCAAAAAGATGCATCATTTTTCCAATGGCAAGAATAATCCATGATGATTATACGAAATTTGGAAAAGACAAAATTGACACAGGAGAATAAAAATGACATAATCACACATCCAAATGTAAGTGCCACAAGTATTCTTGTATACTTCTGTGTATGTTTTCCCATGCATTTTAAATTACTTAAAATTCATAATAAAAGTTATCCTCCTGTATAAAGTAATAGTCACAAAGTGAGTTAATGTATAATGATTCATTGTGGTACATAAACAGAACAGAAGAAAGTCTATCTGTATTTTTAATTACAGTAAGGAAGGAAGAAATCTGCCTTGATTTTGAAGACTCAGATTTTCCCTGACACTCTGACCTGGCGTCTGTCAGTTGTGCCACTGTGAAGAGCCCCAAGAGAAGACTCAGAGGCACACTCACTGAATCAGTTTCAGCTGCCTGCTGCCTGGTGGTAGTAGATGCCACTGAATATTCACACAGAGTGGCTGGATTATTTTCAATATTTCTTTCCAACAGTTGTATATTGAAGAGAACATGTATTATGCAAATAAAGAAGAAAAAGGCAAAGCAGAACTTTTCCCACAGCTGTTACAAGCCCTGCATTAGGATATTATGAGGTAAAACTGATAATCCAAGCAAATGGGAGAAGAAATTCAAAATGTTAAGGGAGACCATATGAAATACAAAAATGCTTCCAATATTGTTAGTGAAAACTGTCTTAGTCTGGTTTCCCTAGATGAGCAAAACCAGTGAAGCTCCTGAGGTCTGACGGTTGTGCAAGAACTTAGTTGTTCTAAGTGCTACATACCTTATTGCTGAGTATCACTATGGTCACCTTTGCAGTGCTCCCCTTGGGAAGCTATGCAGCAATGCCAGCACCTAGTCCATCAGTCAAAGCAATTTTGAAACTCTTTCTGGAATGGTCGTTACACATGGCAGCAATTTCGTGCACTTAATTGTATAGTTGTCTGTGAGGGAGTTTTTAGCCAATAAACAAATACAAATACAGTTGTATTGAAACACCCTCCCTACTCAACTGATCTGGCCCCTAGGGACATTTTTGTTTATCCAATGATGAAAGAAATGTTGAAGCGAAGACATTTTGACGACATTCAGGAAGTCAAGCATAGCACGATAACAGCTCTGATGGTCATTTCAGAAAGAGCTGCAAAATTGCTTAGAAGAGTGGACTAAGTGCCGGCATTGGTACATAGCTTCCCAAGGGGTGTACTTCGAAGGTGACCGTAGTGATACTCAGCAATAAGGTATGTAGCACTTTTTCTAGTATGAGTTCACGAACTTAACTGGTAGCCCTCGTGTATTTACAGAGAGAAACTTCCTTCATAAAATCATGGGTGCTGGCAGGTTACAGATACGTGGGTCAGGCAACAGGCGAAAGATCTTTACCAGCTCAAGTTGTTGCAGGGGCTGACAAACCCAAAAGCAGCAGGTCAGAGACTTCCGCAGGTGTAGGTACCAAGAACCAGAGATCAGGCAACAAGAAGAGTGCAGGGATGAGAAGGACTGAACTCTGGCAAACTATCTATTTATATATTGGAAGCAGGTTCCACCTCTAAGCAAACTCACTTTTCAACTGATGGATTGCTTACATCGGATCACAAAATGGAAGGTAGTTATATACTGTTTGCCAAACCACAGAGAACAATGGCCCAGCTAGGTTGACACATGGTAGTAGCCATCACAAGAACCCCGGGTCGAACTGCATGTTGAGCCTTGAAGTACTAGTTAATGGTGTGGGAAGTCATGATGAACTGCAAGATATTTTTTAAAAAATGCTTATTTCCTCATTATTGCATCTTCTAAAGATTTTATTATTGGGTGTACGGTTTAAAACGTACACTTTGCCATTTGAAACCTGCTACTTTGCTGACTCTGGAGCGCCCTCCCTACTCAACTGATCTAGCCCTAGCGACATTTTTCTTTACCCAATGATAAAAGAAACGTTAGAAATGCTATTCAGTAGGCAGAGCCGACATGGCACTATAAACAAACCCCAAATCTAAATAAAACAGGCACAAACATCAATCCTGGAACACTAAATTTCAAAAGAAGGTTTAAGAAAATAGCCAAGCATGCATTAGTCAAGCCTCAGTGGGACTGAATAGATGTTTTTCATCTTCTTCACCATCACCACTTCACTACCCTGCCCCCGATCAGCAGAGCCCTCATTTAGAGCCTTATATGGAGATGGAATCAGTAACTTCTCAGAATTTCAAAACAAGCACTTCTCTGTCTCTCTGTTCATGTAGCCCTCATGATTCTGATTAGTAAACGCCGCCTTGGCCTTTTCCAACTACTCTGAAATTCAGTCTCTCCAGAAGAAAACAGTCTCTTCATCAGATTCCATGTGACAGAACTTATTTGTATCAACCGTTCATGTACTTTCCAGTTCTGATCTTCTCGTATAAGTCAAGTCCTGTTTCGGAGCAAGGGCACATAGTGAAAAAAAAAAGAAGCCCACAGTTTGTTGAGGTCACTTTGTTTAAGCTTCTGTCACTAGCTACCAAATACAATTTCTATGGACACAGATGTTTGTTGCAACATTGCTTTAAAATAGAGGAAGAATGTGAACAATCTAAATGCTCTCATCTTCCAGCTTTGTGAGATTCTCCAGGTCCAATCCCAGTTCCAGGACCTCAGGATCACTACATTTCCTAAAGAAACTTGAACTTGGCCACATGTCAGCACATTCCCACTTCCCTCAAGCTGCTGGAGAACTGAATTTATAATGCAAATATTTGCATTTCATGAACTAAACAAGGTTCAGTAATCATTATCTGTATATTAAAAAAGCATCAATTACATCAACAGAGACTGAAAACTGATAGACAATGGGAAAATACGTGCTCGTTTCTCATCTAACATGGGGAAGTAAAGGGAGATCACACCAAAATACCAAAGCCCCACTAACACATCTGCTGCCCAGCCTCCTTCATTAACATCACAGAGGCGTGGTTTACAGCATATAGGAACATCATGTAATATCAGGAATGACAGCCCAGCCAAACTGCTGCACACATTTTCTGGGGGACACAATTCAATCCATGGCAACGAACTTAACTTTTTAATTTCTAGAAGATCCTAGGTATCTAGCTTATCTTCTGGTGTGTGAGTATTGTTACTTATGGTTTGCATCCTGTTGATGGAATATATTAGGGTACCTAGTGTCAACCTACTTTTTCTTTCATGATCTTTACAGTTTGGGGTTTATATTTAGGTCTTTGATCCATTTCAATGACTTTTTGTATGTGAGGTATGAGTCCTGTTTCAGTTTTTTACAGATGGACATCAGTTTTGCTTGCACCATTTAGTTAAAAAGAATGTCTTTTCCTCTGTTTAATTGACTTTGGGTCTTCGTTGAGGATCAGGTAATTGTAGGTGGATGACTTTACATCTGGGTTCTCAATTCCGTTCCATTGATCAATGTGCCTGTTATACCGACACCCACTGCCAATGAGTCAAGTCCAACTCATAGCAACTCTGTTGGTCAGAGTAGAACTGCCCCATAGAGTTTCCAAGGAACGCCTGGTGGATTTGAACTGTTGCCCTTTTGGTTAGCAGACATTGCATCTAACCCACTACACCACCAGGGTTTCCTCTTCTTTAGTGGAGCTCTTCTTATCCAGGAATTCTTCTCTTTCAGTGTATAGTTTCCAGGTTGTTTAAGAATGCTGTTGGCATTTGATTCACCTTGAAGAAGCATTAAGAAGCATGTAGGATTCTATTAAGAGGAAGAATCTACAATTAATTGAAGTTCCTGAACAGGGCAAGACACCTGAGAACACAGAGAGTATTGTTGCTGAACTGCTGACAGAAATCTTCCCAGAAATTATGAAAGAAGAGAATATCGATATCTAAGGTGCATATCAAACACCACTCAACATAGATCTCAAAAGAAAGACTCCAAGACGTATTTTAATCAAGCTTAACAAAATGAAACATAAGCAGAAACTCTTAAAGGAAGTGAGACTCAAAGCAAAGCTAACATTCAAACGGAAAACCTGTAGGCTATATTCAGATTTCTCAGCAGAAACAATGCTGGCATGGAGACAGTGGCATGACACATTCCAAGCCTTGAAGGATAACTCCCAATCATGAATTGTATGTCCTGCAAAACTATCTTTCAAACATGAAAAAGAAATTAAGACATTTGCAGATAAACAGAAACTCAGAGACTTTGTGAAAACCAAACCAAAGCTACAAGAAATACTGAAAGAATCTCTTGGCTTAGAAGAACAAAACCACTACCTTTACCTTTTAGAAGCAAATACACGACACATCACCCAGAATCTTAGTTAGGGAAGGCTCCAAACTCAGTCAAAGCTATAATAGTGAAAGAAATGATCCAGTGATCATATGATGAAAATTATGCTGAAAGGTTCAATATCCAAGCAGGACTTAATAATATTAAATATTGTTGCGCCTAACATTAGAGTACCTAAATACATGGAAAAAACACTTGACTACACTCAATAATGAGATAGATCACTCCACAATAGTAGTTGCAGACTTCAGCACTCTATCCTCAATATTGGACAGATCATCTAGAAAAAAGCTCAGTAAAGACACAGAAGACCTTATTGTCACAATTAACCAGCTAGATCTCATCGACATGTACAGAACTTACTATCCATCAGTGGACAACTATGTCTTCCTCTCCAGTGCACATGGAACATACTCCAGAATAGAACATGTGATGCGACATAAAGCAATTCTCAATAAAATCCATACTACTGAATTAATGCAAAGCATCTTCTCAGATCATAATGCCACAAAAATCGAAATTAATAGCAGGAAAAAAATAGATAGAAAGTGGAACTCATGGAAACCGAACAACATCTTGTTCAAGAAGCCATGGGTTATAGAAGAAATCAAGGATGAAATAAAGCAATTCATGGATTCCAATGAGAATGAAAACACTTCCTACCAGAACCTATGGAGTGCTCAGAGGTCAGTTTATCTCCATAAATGCACACATCCAGAAGGAAGAAAGAAACCAAACCAAACTGAAGAATTAACCCTACTGCTTGAACAAGTAGAGAGAGGACAACAGAGGAACCCCTCAGGCACCAGAAGAAAACAGATCGTAAAGATTAGAGCGGGGGGGGGGTGGAGTCAAGATGATGGAGTAAACGCATGTCTCCCTCAATCCCTCTGGAAACCAAGACCTGAAATGTTAGTTAAATGGAGCCCTGGGATGCAGCATAAGGCTGTTAATTTGAACTACATACCACTGAATGCAAAACCTCCTCTTCTTCACTGACCCCACTCTTGGCAAACATAGGCTTTCACAGACCAAAGGTGACTCACCATTTCGATTTTTTTTCCTCTGTCTTGGCTAACAGGCAGAACTGGGACTTGACTAGCTGCTGGTCTCAGACGCACTGCTGGTGGGACCGACAAGCATAATTGTCAGGTTCTGAGAGCCTGGCTCTGGACTCTATACACCTCGCCTCCTCTGGCATATCGAGAAACAGAGAAGCCCAGGCAGAGGCCACAGCTGGACTTGGTTCTTAGGCTGGGAGGTGGCTCCTGCTGGGGAGAGAACACTTTTCTATGAGGGAGGAGGTGTTTTGCACAGTGTCACCTGCAGCCGGGGCCCAGCAGCGGAGACTGTGGACTCTGGGCATTTCATCACTCTTGGCCTCTCTTTTCGCCAGGAGCCTGGTCCTGCCGGCTGGTGAGCTTATGCGGGACGCCATGTTGTTTTGCTGGGAGGCAGCGTCATCCATACGGAAGCCTCAACTGGACCTAATTCTTGGGTTGGGAGGCAGTTCCTACCTAGAAGAGACTGCTTTTCCAACAGAAAACAGAATTCAACACAGTATCCCCTACAGCTGGGGCCTGACAGCAGAGGCCAGCAGGCCAGTAGCCTTTCTGTATCTTCAGCTAGTTTATAACATCTGGTGTTCAATATAGAGGTGCTTACTTTGCCAGCTAGGAAGAGGAATGTATACACCTGAAAACCTGACTGACTTTGGAAGGCGTTGGATACTTTTTACTTCTCATCTTAAGGCGACCTAGAGAAACAACTGTGGTACATCTTCACAGTATCTCTCCCAGCCTCTACTGACCAACATGAAGCCCAAAAAGCAGCAAACGTTGGAGAGGATGGTAACCCGGAAGTCACCAATGGCATCAGAAGGACCCAAAAGAAACCAACTCAGAACTTCCCAGACAAAGAAGCTTTCCTGAAACTATCAGAAGGTGAATACAAAAGGATTATATAGAAAGCCCTACTATACCTTATACAAAATGCAGCAGAGCAAAATGAAAATTTAAGCAAGCTGTTCGATCTGATGGAACAGTGGTACTCTGAAATCCAACAGATCACGAACAAAATCAAACATAGAAATTTCCATTCAAAGCCAAGAACACAGAATGGAACAAATAGAAAAGAGAATTTCTGATTTGGAAGACAGAGACACTGACTCCAGCATGTGTGAGGAGAAATCAGAAAAAAGAAACAAGAAAAATGAAGAAGCATTAAGAAACATGTGGGACCCTATTAAGAAGAACAATCTACAATTAATTGGAATTCCTGAATAGGGCAAGACACCTGAGAACACAGAGAGTATTGCAGCTGAGCTACTGACAGAGAACTTCTCAGAAATTGTGAAAGAAGAGAATATAGATATCCAAGATACATATAGAACACCACTCAATATAGATCTCAATAGAAAGACTCCAAGACATATTATACTCAAGATCAACAAAATGAAACACAAGCGGAAACTCTTAAAGGCAGCAAGACTCAAAGAAAAGTTAACATTCAGAGGGAAACCCTTAGGCTGTCATCAGATTTCTCAGCAGAAACCATGCTGGCACGGAGAAAGTGGCATGACACATTCAAAGCCTTGAAGGAGAAAAACTTCCAACCAAGAATTATATATCCTGCAAAACTCTCAAATCTGAAAATGGAATTAAGACATTTGTGGATGAACAGAAACTCAGAGAGTTTGTAAAAACCAAACCAAAGCTACAAGAAATACTGAAAGAAACTCTTGGCTTGGAAGAACAAAACCACTAACTTTGTATTTTAGAAGGATGCATTATCCAGAATCCTACTCAGTTAGGGAAGGCTGCAAACACAATCAAAGCTATAATAGTGATAGAAATGATCTAGTGATCATGTCATGTAAACTATGATATCATCATATTAAAAAGAGGGGTGTACTACAGTCGTTACAGTCCTTCCAGATGGAGAGGAAGTTGACAAGACTGGTAGCAATCAAAATTGGGGTTATATATAGTTTATTAAGCAGGATCATGGGGCAGCCGTCAAGCACAATAAGGAAGCAACATACCATAGCAAGAAATGTAATACAGAAGTCTGAACAACCACAAAACCAAACCTGAAAAAGGTGAAAAATCAACTCGCAAAGAAGAAAGTCACAGAACAGATTAAAAAGAACAGAAAAAACACCAACTCAAAAATAAACATATCACAATGGCAGCACTGAACACATACCTGTCAATAATTACATTGAATGTGAATAGACTAAATGCTCCAGTAAACAGACAGTGAGTGACATTTTGGATCAAAAGACATGATCCATCTATACGTTGCCTACAAGAAACTCACCTTAGACCTAAAGATATGAACAAACTGAAATTCAAAGGATGGAAGACTATACAATGAACAAAGAAGAGCATGTGTGGTAAGTCTAATCTCAGATAAAATCAATTTTAATGTAAAATCCACCATCGTGGACAAGGATGGACACTATTACTGAAAGTACACAACCAAAACTTAATATTAAATATTCATGTACCTAATATTAGAGCACCTAAATACGTCAAAGAAACACTGACTATGCTCAGAAAGGACATAGATCACTCCACAATAATAGTAGGAAACTTCGACACTCCACTCTCAATACTAGGCAGAGTGTCTAGAAAAAAGCTCAATAAAGACACAGAAGATCTTATTGCCACAATTAACCAGCTAGACCTCATCGACATGTACAGAACTTCCTATCCATCAGCAGATAACTACACCTTCTTCTCCAGTGCACACGGAACATTCTCCGGAATAGACCATGTGATGTGACATAAAGCAATTCTGAACAAAATCCATGCCACTGAATTCATGCAAAGCGTCTTCAGAGATTATAAAGCAATAAAAGTCGAAATCAGTAGCAGAAAAAAAATAGATAGAAAGCAGAACTCATGGAAACTGAACAACACCTTACTCAAAAAACCATGGGTCATAGAAGAAATCAAGGATGAAATAAAGAAATTCATGGATTCCAATGAGAATGAAAACACTTCCTACCAGAACCTATGAGATACAGCCAAAGTGATGCTCAGAGGTCAGTTTATCTCCATAAATTCACACATCCAGAAGGAAGAAACAAACCAAATCGAAGAACTGACCCTACAGCTTGAATAAGTAGAGAGAGAACAACAGAGGAATCCTCAGGATCCAGAAGGAAACAGATCATAAAGATCAGAGCAGAACTAAACGAATTAGAGAATAGAAGAACAATTGAAAAAACTGAAAGACCGAAAGCTGGTTTTTTGAAAAGGTCAACAAAATTGACAAACCATTGGTTAAACTTACTAAAGAAAAACAGGAAAGGAAACAAATAACCCAAATAAGAAATGAGAGGGGAGTTGTCACAACAGATCCAGCAGAAATCAAGGATATCATAGGTGAATACTATGAAAGACTGCATTCTAACAAATTTAAAACCTAGAAGAAATGGGCAAATTGCTCAACTCATATCACCTACCAAAATTATCACAAGGTGACGCAGAACAACTTAATAAACCCATTACAAAGGAAGAGATTGAAAAAGTCATCCAAAAAACTAACAACCAAAAAAAAGCCCAGGTCCAGATTTCTTCACCACAGAAGTCTACCAAGCTTGTAGAGAAGAGTTATCTCCAATACTACTGAGACTATTTCACATTCTATGAAGCCAGCATAACCCTAATACCAAAGCCAGGGAAAGACCCAACCAAAACGGAGAACTACAGACTGATATGACTCATGAATCTGGATGCAAAAACTTCAACAAAATTCTTGCCAGCAGAATACAACAACATATCAAAAAATAATCCATCATGATCAAGTTGGATTCATACCGGGGATGCAAGTCTGGTTCAACATCAGAAAAACAATTAATATGATCAACCACATAAATACCACAAAAGACAAGAATCACCTGATTTTATCTACTGATGCAGAAAACGCATTTGATAAAATCCAACACCCATTCACGCTGAACACTCTCAGCAAAATAGAAATAGATGGCCAATTCCTCAATGCAGTAAGGGCCATTTATACAAAGCCAACTGCCTACATCATCCTGAATGGAGAGAGACTGAAACAGTTTCCCTTGAGAACAGGAACTAGACAAGGTGCCCACTGTCACCTCTCCTATTCAACATTGTACTAGAAGTTTTAGCCAGAGCAATTAGACAAGACCAAGAAATAAAGGGCATCTGCATTGGCAAAGAAGAAGTCAAAATCTCCCTGTTTGCTGATGATATGATTGTATATGCAGAGAATCCCAAAGAATCCATAAGGAAGCTACTCAAAACTGATAGAGGAGTTGAGCAAAGTCTCAGGATACAAGATAAACATAAGTAAATCAGTAGGATTCCTTTATACCAACAGCAAGATTATTAAAGAAGAAATCACCAAGTCAATACCATTTACTATAGCCCCTAAGCAGATAAAGTACCTGGGAATAAATCTAACCAGAAAAATAACATACCTTTACAAAGAGAACTACAAACCCTTACCACAAGAAATTAAGAGAGAGTTATGTAAATGAAGAAACTTACCCTGCTCATGGATAGGAAGACTTAACATTGTGAAAATGTCTACTTCACCCAAAGGAATCTACTTATATAATGCAATCCCAATACAAGTTCTAGTGACATTTTTTTAATGAAATGGAGGAACAAGTTACCAACTTTGTCTGGAAAGGGAAGAAGCCCGGATAAGTAAAGCATTACCAAAGAAGGAGAACACACTGGGAGGCCTCTCATTACCTGACCTTAGAACCTATTACACTGCCACAGTAGTCAAAACAGCCTGGTACTGGTACAAAAACAGACACATAGATGAGTGAAACAAAATCAAAACCCCAGAGATGACTTCATCTGCCTATGAACAGTTAATATTCAACAAAGGCCCTAAGACATTAAACTAGGGTAAAAATAATGTCTTCAGCAAATGACGCTGGCAAAATTGGATGTCCATCTGCACTAAATTAAAACAAGACCCTTATCTTACACCTTATACAAAAATCAGGTCAAACTGGATAAAATACCTAAATATCAAATCTGAAACAATAAAGCTTATTGAAGAAAAAGTAGGAAGAACAATGGAAGGTTTAATACACAACATAGACAGACTTCAAAATTTGTCAAACAAGCCACAAACAACAGAAGAGAAAATAGGTAAATGGGAACTACTAAGAATCAATCACTTTTGCTCATCCAAAGACTTTATTAATAGAATTAAAAGGCCACCTACAGAATGGGAAAAAATATTTGGCAACTCTATGTCAGACTGAAGCCTGATCTCCATAATCTACAAAATATCAATAAGAAAAAGTTAAATCATTCAATAACATGATGGGCAAAGGAGATGGACACACACTTCTCTAAAGAGGAGATCCAGGAAGCCAAAAAAACACTTGCAGACATGCTCACGATCATTAGCTATTAAAGAAATTCAAATCAAAATGACAATGAGATACCATCTCACCCCAACAAGGTTGCCCACGATCCAAAAAATGCAAACACTAAATGCTGGAGAGGCTGTGGAGAGATTGGAACTCTCCTACACTGCTGGTGGGATTGAAAAATGGTGCAACCTCTTTGGAAAGCAATTTGGCATTACCTTAAAATAATGGATATAGATACACCATTTGTCCCATTAGTTCCTCTGCTCGGAATATGTCCTACAAAATCAAGGCCATTCACACCAACTGCTACATGCACACGAATGTTCATTGCAGCACAGTCCACAATAGCAAAAAGTTGGAATCAAGCCAGATGCCCAACAACAGAAGAATGGATGGGTAAACTTTGGTATATGTACTCCATGGAGCACTATACACTGATAAAGAACAATGATGATGGCAGGAAACATCTCTCAATTTGGTCTGAACTGGAGGACATTATATTGAGTGAAACTAGTTGGAGACAGAAGGACAATTATTATATGAGATCCCTATGATAAAAACTTAAAAGCATACTCATACATAATAGAAAAGACTCTTTGATGGCTACAAGGGTAGGGAAGGTGGGAGGGTGGGAAGGCAAGGGGCGAGTGTTTAGATTAGATAATTGTTAGAAATTAGGTAGGGTGAAATTGGTGACAATACACATTAGTAAGAAGATCAATATTAATGGGACGTCAATACAACTTGTGTACTCCTCCTCTCTTAACCCAATATTGTAAGCACAGAATATGTACACTTTCATTTTTTATCTTTAATAAAAAAAAGAAGTAAAAATCTCCCTATTTACATACAATTGTATGTGCACAGAATCCTAAAGAATCCATAAGTAAACTACTCAAACTGACAGAAGAGCTCAGCAAAGTCTCAGGATACAAGATAAACATAAGTAAATCGGTCAGATTCCTTTATACCAGCAATGAGAACATTAATGAAGAAATCACCAAATCAATACCATTTACTATGGCCCCTAAGAAGATAAAGTACCTAGAAAAAAAATCTAACCAGAGAAATAACAGACCTTTGAAAGAGAACTACAAGTCCATATTACAAGAAACTAAAAGAGAGTTATATAAATGGAGAAACCTACCCTGCTCATGGAGAGGAAGACTTAAAATTATGAAAATGTGTATTTTATCCAAAGCAATCTACTTATATAATACAATCCCAATTAAAATTCCTGTGACATTTTTTAATGAGATGGAGAAACAAATCACCAACATTTTTTTATTCTCATTTTATACTTTATTTTTATTTTTTTCTTTTATTAAATAAAAATGAAAGTGTATTTCAGGAAACATCTCATAACCTGGTTTCAACTGGAAGACATTATGTTGAGTGAAAGCAGTCAGCGATAAAAGGACAAATGCTGTATGAGACCTCTATGATAAGATCTCAAAAACAGACTTGTGTATAGAAGAAAAGATTCTTTGACAGCTGCTAGGGAGGGAAGGAAAGGAGGGCAAGGGGGAGGGTTTAGATTAGATAGTTGCTAGAAATCTGGTTGGGTGAAATCGGTGATAGCACACATTAGAAACAAGAACAACATTAAGTGGACTTCAACATAACTTGAATACTCCTTCCATCTTAACCCAATATTGCAAGGATAGAATAGCTGGGGCAAGGGGCTGGGGACCATGCTCTTAGGTGAAATTGAGGCCAATTAGCACAAGTAGCATTTTGGTAGGAGGGCTCTCTGCACCCCACGCTGGTGAGTAGTGTCTGGGGTCTTAAAAGCTGCCAAGCTGCCATCTGAGAGCACAGCAAACGGTCACAACTCAGCAGGAATGGATGCTCACCGAGGACCAAAATGACATGGGGTAAAGACAACCCAGAAGATAGAGAGACCCACATGAGTGGGTGCCTACATCGACTTGGGACTGGAAGAACCAATGGTACCTGGCCACCACCAGTGATAGCCACGATGGAGCTCACTAAGCTGAGTCTCACTGGCAGTACAAGAATAAAAAGGGGAGCACCCTGAGATCTCCACTACATGTCTCTTTTTGTACCAGTACCAGGCTGTTTTGACTACTGTGGCAGTGTAATAGGTTTTAAATTCAAGTAGTGAGAGGCCTCCCAGTATGGTCTTCTTTTTCAGTAGTGCTTTACTTATCCAGGGCTTCTTCCCTTTCCAAATAAAGCTGATAATTTGTTTCTCCATCTCATTAAAAAAATGTCGCTGGAATTTGCACTGGGATTGCATTATATAAGTATATTGCCTTGGGAAAAATAGACATTTTCACAATATTGAGTCTTCCTATCCATGAGCAGGGCAGATTAGGTCTTGTAGTTTTCTCCGTAAAGATCAAATCACCAACTTCGTTTGGAAAGAGAAGCCCTAGATAAGTAAAGCACTACTGAAGAAGAAGAACACAAAGGGAGGCCTCTCACTATCCAACTTTAGAACCTATTACACTGCCATAGTAGTCAAAACAGCCTGGTACTGGTACAAAAGCAGACAGATCAATGGAATAGAATTGAGTCCCCAGAGATCACACCGTCTGCCTATGAACAGTTGATATTCGACAAAAGCCCTAAGACATTAAACTGGGGTAAAAACAGTCTCTTCAACAAATGATCCTGGTAAAATTGGACATCCATCTGCAATAAACTGAAACAAGACTCATATCTTACACCTTATACAAAAACCAACTAGAACTGGATAAAAGACCTAAATATTAAATCTAAAATGATAAAGCTCAGCCAAGGAAAAGAAGGAACAACAATGAAATTTTTAATACACAACATAGACAGACTTCAAAATTTGTCAAACAAACCACAAACAACAGAAGAGAAAATAAATTAATGGGAACTACTAAGAATCAATCACTTTTGCTCATCCAAAGACTTTATTAACAGAATTAAAAGGCCACCTACAGAATGGGAAAAAAAATATTTGGCAACTATATGTCAGACTGATGCCTGATCTCTGTAATCTATAAGGTACTACAAAATATCAATAAGAAAAAGATAAATCATCCAATTAAGCAATGGGCGAAGGAGATGGATAGACACTTCTCTTAAAAGGAGATCCAGGCAGCCAGAAAACACATGAAGATGTGCTCACGATCATTAGCTATTAAAGAAATTGAAATCAAAACTACAATGAGACATCATCTCACCCCAACGAGGTCGGCCATGATCCAAAAAACACAAAACAGCAAATGCTGGAGAGGTTGTGGAGAAACTGGAACTCATCTGTACTGTTGGTGGTGTTGCCAAGTGGTGCAACCTCTTTGGAAAGCAATCTGGCACTTCTTTAAAAAGCTGGATGTAAGTATACCGTTTGACCCAGTAATTCTGCTGCTCGGAATATATCCTACAAAATCAAGGCCATTCACACTAGCTGATACACGCACACAAATGTTTATTGCAGCACAGTCCACAATAACAAAAACATAGAATCAGCCCAAATGCCCAGCAACAGAGGAATGGATAGGTAAACTATGGTATGTATACTCAGTGGAACAACGATGATTTTAGGAAACGTCTCATAACCTGGTTTCAATTGGAGGACATTATGCTGAGTGAAAGTAATCAGTGACAGAAGGACAAATATTGTATGAGACCCCAACGATAAGAACTTAAAAACAGACTCATACGTAGAAGAAACAACTCTTTGACAGCTGCAACAGTGGGAAGGGAGGAAGGGCAAGGGGGAGAGAAAATGGGCAAATTTCTAGACTGACATCACCTACCAAAATTATCACAAAATAGAAAAACTTAATAAACCCATCACGAAAGTAGAGATTGAAAAAGTAATCAAAAAACTGCCAACCAAAAACAGTCCTGGCCCAGATTGCTTCAGTGGAGAATTCTACCAAACTTTAGAGAGCAGTTAATTCCAACACTACTGAAGCTATTTCACAATACAGAAAAGGACAGAACATTCCCAAACTCATTTTATGAAGCCAGCATAATCCTGGTACCAAAATTGGGCGAAGACCCCACAAAAAAAGAAAATTAGAGACCAGTATCACTCATGAACCTAGATGCAAAAATCTTCAAAAAAAATCCTAGCCAACAGGATTCAACAACATATCAAAAAAAAATAATTCATTGTGATGAATTAAGATTTATACCAGGGTTGCAAGGTTGGTTCAACATCAGTAAAACAATTAATGTGATGAAACACAAAAATCACACAAAGTGTAAGAATCACTTGATTCCATCAATTAATGTGAAAAAAGCATTTGACAAAGTCCAACACCCATTCATGTTAAAAACTCAGCAAAATATGAATAAAAGGGAAATTTCTCAATGCAATAAGGGACATGTATGCAAAACCAACTGCCAACATCACCTTGAATGGGGAGAGACTGACAGAATTCCCTCTGAGAACAGGAACTAGACAAGGATGCCCACTGTCACCACTTTTATTCAACACTATGCTAGAGGTTCTGGAAAGAGCAATCAGACAAGAGAAAGAAATAAACGGCATTGGCATCAGTAAAGAAAAAGTGAAAGCATCCCTATTTGCAGATGGTAAGATCGTATACAGAGAAAACCCTAAAGAATACATAAATAAACTACTGGAATTAGTAGAAAAGTTTAACCAAGTATCAGGATATAAGATAAACATAAATAAATCATTTGAGTCCTTTACACAAACAAAGAGATCATCAAAGAAGAAATCACCAAATCAATACAATTTACTATAGCCCTCAAGAAGAAAACTAACTAGGAATACATCTAACCAGAGAAGTAAAAGACCTTCACAGAGAAAATTACAAGACCCTACTACAAGAAACCAAAGGAGACTTACATAACTGGAGAAACCTACCTTGCTCATGGAAAAGAAGACTTAACATTGTGAAAATGTCTATTCTACCCAAAGCAACATGCCTACACAATGCAATCCCAATACAAATTCCAATACCAACTTTTAATGAGATTGAGAAATAAATGACCAACTTTGTTCGGAAAGGGAAGAAACCCCAGATAAGTAAGACATTAGACAAATCCAAGTTAAAACTACAATGAGATACCATCTCACCCCAATGAGGCTGGCAATAATTCAAAAAACACAGAACAACAAATGCTGGAGAGGCTTTGGGGAGATTGGAACTCTCTTGTACCGCTAGTGGGAATGAAAGATGATAAACCGTCTTTGCAAAGCAATTTGGTGCTTTCTTAAAAAGCTAAAAATAGAAATACCATGAGCCAAAAATCCCACTGCTTGGGATGTATCTTACAGAAATGAGGGCTGTCACACAAACAGATACATGCACATGGATGTTTATTGCAGCACAGTACACAGGAGCAAAAAGGTGGAATCAACCTAGGTGCCCATCACCAGAGGGATGGATAAACTAACTGTGGTATTTATACACAATTGAACATTATGCAATGATAAAGAACAGTGATGATTTTAGGAAGCATCTGATAGGCTGGCATCAGTTAGAGGACATTATGCTGAGTAAAATCTGTCAGCTGCAAAAGGATAAGTACTATATGAGATCACTATTACAATTACTTCTGTAAAGAAGAAAAGACTTTTTGATGACTACAAGGGTGGGGACAGAGGGAAGGGGTTGTTCACAGATCGGACAGTCAATAGGAACTCTGTTAGCTGAAGCGTGTGACAGCACTCAGTAGTAGTTACATCAGCATAAATGGACTACACCATAAACTAACAGATTTTCTAAATTCAAACCAACATTTCAAAGGATAGAGTAGCAGGGATAAGGGTCTGTCTTTTCAGGGGGCATAGTGACCAACTGGCATAACTAGTACTTTGCTAAGAGAGCCTTCTGCACTGTATATTGGTGCATGATGTCCCCATGATGTCTTAAAAGCCAGCAAGTGGCATCTGAGGAACATCATTAGTCCCAATACACCTGGAGTAGATGATGATCGAAAACATCAAAACATAAGGAAAAATAAGCCCAGGAGACAGAAGGACCCATATGATTGGGAGACTATATCAGCATGAGATCAGAAGAACCAGATGGTGCTTGGCCACAACCAAAGACAGCCTTGATAGGAGACGCAATGTAAAGTCCCTGATGTAACATTAGAAAAAGGGGTGTGCAGCTCAAGAACTCTACTGAAAGGCCAGAATTGATGATCCGACAACCTGGAGGGCCCCCTGGGAGCATGGCCCCTAGACTTGCGGCTGTCCATAACTGAAACCAGTACTGAGGTCAACAGTTCAGTCTAAGAAAGGACTGGACTCAGAGACAAGAGCAAGCATGTGGTGTGTGTATTTTATGGTTTTCTACATTTATAGAAGACTGACCTACTGGTTTCTTTCTAGAGGTGAAAGAAAAGTGGAGAGGAGGGGATAGGTGTTCACTGCGAGGGCACTAGTTGTAAAGAGTGAAAAGGAGGAGTGTACTGTCACAGGATGGGGAGAGCAGATACAGTTGAAGCGATATGGGTATGTAAAATTAACTTGGATTGTATACTTCCAGTTAATCATAATTAAAAACTAGAAATTAGCAAAAAAGCCATAGAAAAATATGTACTTTAGGAAATGTTATCTAATTTGGAAGTATTGTCATTAAAACCCAAATTATGCAAAAATGTTGATTAAAAAAGCAATTTTTCTGAAATAAGGGCAAGAAAAACTTATGGAATAAATATTGAATAAATTATTTTTGTTTCCCATGCATTGCTGGCCCAAACACAAAATTCATATATATACACAAAAATAATTAAATTCAGTCATCTTTGAGATCTTTTTACTTTAGTAAAAAGTAGTATTACTTTAGTATTTATAACACTTATAATCCACTGCTGAGAATTCCAACTCATGCAATGTGATAGGACAGAGAAGAACTGCCCCCAGTGCATTTCCAAGGCTATAATCTTTATGGAAGACTGCCAGATCTTGCTCCAAAGGAGAGGCCTGAAAAAAATCTCATTGCTGTCTAGCTAGTGTGTTCAAACCACCAACCTTTCAGTTAGCGGCTATGTGCTTAGCCAGTGTGCCACCAGAGATGCTTTACAACACTTATTCTTGCCCATGTTGTTATATTGTCTAAGTTATATTGCTAAGGTAGGAGAATTAAATGTATTTCATTTAACATTTATTAGCTTAATTTATAACTTTTAAATATTTAGACATACTGAGTGGATCTCCATTTGTACTTTTTCCCAAGGTTCTAAAAATGCTAGTGATGTAAGGTGCACTGGGATAGTAAAGGACATCCTTGTGTGACTTAGTTGTGACTTCTGGTCCTGCTTGACTCTGCTCTTGTATATATAGCATGATGATGAAATGCTATTGGGCATGCCTGACTGCATGGTTTGGAGGGGGAAAAAAAGTCTGCTTGAGGATTATTGGCTCAGGTTGCAGAGTGATAGAATGTCACATGATCAGGTATTAAGACTCTAACAGAATCCAATAAAAACCAAAAAGAACAAACCCAGTGCTGTCAAGTCAGTTCCAACTCATAGCAACCCTACAGGATGACGTAGAAATGCCCCATAGATTTCAAGAAGCTCCTGGTACATTTGACTGCCAACCTTTTTGTTAGTAGCTATAGCGCTTAACCACTGTGCCACCAGGGTTTCCATAGAATCCAGTAGTCTAAAATTATTTGAGAGGCAAGTTACTTTTCACAGTAGCAATGATTATACGTAAAATACAAGAAGCCTCTGATATGCTTCTTTTGTCAAGGCCTGACACAAGTTTAAGGAGCAATTAGATAAGTCAAGGTCACTTCAAACAGCACTGAGTCTGCAAGGTCATGAGGAACAAATGGCACAGCTTGCTTCCATTGGAACCTGACCAGCTGGAGGAATTTCCCTTGCTCTCAATATATTAAAAGTTGGTTGTCTTAAGAGTTGTTTTATAAGTTGACATAGTACACCCAATTGTGGTAGAGTGCTTTTAAAATCCAGAAAGAAAGGCCTACAAAACATGATGTCCATTTCCTAACAACAGGGCAGAAAAGTGCACCAAGTTGTTTTTTTTTTTTCTTAACTGATATTTTCTGAATGTCTGGACTCCTAGAAGGTTTACTCAGGTATCAGACCCATAATATTCATCTGATTTACTTTCATTTTCTGGCACTTTGGTGTTGTACCAGGACACCTAGGGTACTTACTACTTTCTTCCCATTAGATCAAACCAGCATTATCTAACAATCCACACAGTACAGCATCATGATGGTGGGAGGACTGTAAGAAGATCACGGTTTCTGCAGACCAAATTATGACAGTTGATGAAGCTGGAAAATGGATGATGAAAGTTTACTGATGTACCTTCCAGAATACAGCAAACTGTTCCTGGTCTTCTCTGTTTAAGGATAAACAAAAAAACAAACATAAAACTGTTACCACTGAGTTGATTCTGACCCAGTGAGACTCTATAGGACAGCACCATAGGGTTTCCAAGAAGTAACTGCTGACCTCTTTGTTAACAGCCAGACTCTTAACCACTGTGCAATGTTTAGGGACAGAGAAGAAAATTTCGAGATGAATAGCCACACGACACATTCTAGGATTTTTATTTACTTGCATTAATAAAGATGCAGTAGTTTTATTGTATCAATCATATGATTAAGACTACAATAACCCACTGTCACTCTCTAACACCTATGTGACTTCTGGTCAGGCCACTTAACAGAGGAGTTAAATAAGAATGCGACAACACTTTTAAGACTTTGCTGGTGGCACTGATCTCAATTCCTCTAGGCCATGTTTTGAGTTTATGTTCAGGATAGAAATTGAGGATTTCCATTTTACTATTCTTAGCACAACAACCCTGTCTCCATGAATCAGGGAACCAATTTGGGTATTCTACCAGTGTATGTGGTTTAGGTGTGTTTTCAGGAATTTCAGAGCAAAGTCACAATGGGATTGGGAACATATGGGCCCACCATGAGACGAGTTTGATCAAATCTCTGTTTATCTTCCAAACTCGTTAAATTCCCACTATGACCACAGGCCCACGAAGGTTTTCTAGATACCAGAAATTTGCATTAGTGTGAAACCCATGTTCAATTTCCACTCCAAGGTTGTAACATTTCCCTTTTTCCAGTGTGGAGTTACGCACTTTATGGTATGAGTTTGTAATGTTGTTATAACTTCTTCAAGGGTACCTGGCTTCTCCTTCCTTCAAAAGACTTTGAGTTTGTGAACTGAATCTTTTCTGAAAATTTGGTGAGGGGGTCTGTCTATCTCACGGTGATTCAAGTCACAGTAACATTCACCAGATTTATATTTTTTTTCCTCTGATGTAAATCAAGTGGGATCTTAAAGAGCTGCCTATCTAATTTGGTTCTAGTTCATCTGTGATCATTTTGCCGCTTCCAAAGTTTTTTAGGTTCAAAGAGGACTGCGTATGATTATAGCCCTTCTTTCTATTGTGGTAATTACATCCACACATTAGCTCTGCTCCTATCCCCTGCAACATAGGACTCCATTATTCTAAGTGAAATCAGTGGATTAATTTCAGAAACACATTTAGTCTAAGGTAAGAGTCACCATTATATTTTTCAAAGATTCTGGTACTTCTATCACTAAGTATTTTGATGACTATGTTGTTTCCTGGGGCCCCTGGGGGAATACAGTTGGGGGAAGGATTGGTAAGTCAACTGTGACACTTGAATTTTGGCTCAAGGACTCCCCACTGGCTTAGCTAAAGGTTTTTTAATTATTATTTGTTTGTTTATTTATTTATTATTTATTTGTTTGTTTTGTTTGTTTGTTTTAAGCACTGCAGGACTGCCTGAGACTCTTCCTGCTTAATGCTTCCCCTGATCTTGGGGCTGTAGTTTCCTCCCCACACACCGGAAGACAGCCATCCTTCCCTCTAAGGGATCACTTGTAGTCAGTATTGGAGTTTCTCAGAATCTACAAGCTTCTTCTTGCCCTCCTGTGGGATGTCTATGACTAGGTTGATGTCCGCAGTATGTGAACCTTTTGCCACTTACTACCACTGAGACTGTGGATGAGTTATTTAATCTTTTTGGACATCCAAGACACTCATCTATAAGGTGGTACATTGATAGTATAGATAAAGGGGTGTGCAAGCCACACTCCAGGGAAACTCTCTTTATATTTGAGCAAGGGAAGGGTGTTACAGTCACATCCTAATCTTCTTTAGCATAATCCAGCCTATTTACCATAGGCAGAGAGGATTTACAGCATACAAAAATCACAAAATGAAGGGCCTACTGGACTGTCCAAGAGTAAACTTTTCTTTCTTTGCCAGTGGGGAGTCCTTGGGCCAAAATTCAAGTGTATCCATTATGATTGACTCACCAGTCCTTCCCTAATTGTATTCATCAAAATACTTAGTGAGAAAAGTACCAAAATCTTTGAAAAATATAATGGTGACTCTTACTGTAGACTAGGAAGAGTATGTTTCTGAAACGAATTCCCTGATTTCACAGGGAATTCAACAGAATAACCATACTACTCAACTCAACAGAAATCATGGATTAATAAGAGTAACACATGTAAACACCCCAGCATGTAATAGATAGTCAATACATACATTCTTCTTGTTACTTAACTCTCAACTATGGTGTTCCGTCCTTTAGGATTTGTCACGGACTGACTTGTGTCCCTGCAAAACTGTGTGTAGCAGTTTGGCTGAGCCATGATTCCCAGTATTTTGTGGTTGTCCTCCATTTTGTGATTTTCTTATGCTGTGAATCCTAATCTCTGCCTGTGGTTAATAGACTAGATTATGTTAGAGAAGATTAAGGTGTGACTGTAACCCCATTCCTAAAGTCACCTCCCTGCTCCAATGTAAAAGGAACTTCCCTGGAGGGTGGTTTGCACCCCCCTTTTATCATACAAGAAATCAAAGGAAAGGAAAGCAAATAGAGAGTTGGAAACCTCATACCATCAAGAAAAAAGCACCAGGATTAGAGTGTGTCCTTCAGACCTGAGGTGCCTGCACCAAGATGCTCCCTAACCAAAGACTGACAGAACATAAGGACCTTCCTCCAGAACCAACAAAAAGGGAAAACCTTTGCCTAGAGAGGACACCCTGAATTTGGACTTGCAGCCTACCAGACTGTACAAGAATAAACTTTTCTTTGTTAAAGCCATCTACTTGTAGTGTTTCTGTTAGAGCAGTATCAGATGACCAAGAGAGGATTCAAATAAAATACACACAGCCACCCATTCCACACAGAAGTCCAGAGCTTTTCTTACAGTTTCTGAGGCTCACTTTCTCATGGTCAATTGAGATCTCAGATTTCTTGTTCTCACTCCAATCCACAGAACCTCTTTCTGACCCATAACACGCACACACACACGCACACACACACACGCACACACACACAATCACACACACACACACACATTCACACACACTCTGCTGCTACAGTTCCAGTTTATCTTCCCTTAATTCTCCCAAAACATTACCAGCACCAGACATTTTTTCTAGCAAATCTTTACCAAAGTTTTTGTTGTTACTGTGTATCTTGGTCATCTGGTGGTGCTAGGATATCAATACTGTTAGGGTCTGAGGTTTTCAAGATGTGACACTGTTACTTTAAAGGTTAAATTTTATTAAAGAATATGTCCAATAGGAAAAATACTGGTGCACCAGGGATGCACCCCAAACTACACTGAGCCGGGGGCGACCCGGGTAACTTTCCATCCGGCATTTTTATAGTCCAACTTCAAAGCAGGGAGAGAAAGTAGACCCCTTCACCGATTGGTTGAGGCCACCTGGAGCTTTGTAGGCTGTAAAATGTAGTCATTGGGAATGTTTTCTTTGCAGATGGTCCAGGGTCAAGAGGTTAGTTATTTGTAAAGTTGTTTCTAAGCTTCAAGGCTATTTTCCTGGGTTTGTTTCTGTCAGGTGTTAAGTAATCTATGGTAATTTTTGCTTTTCTCTGTTAAGTTTTCTGGGGCCTTTGTCTTGACAACTTAAGTCTTTACTGCCCTCTTCCTGGGGCCTTTTATCTTAACAACTTAAATCTTTACTGTTCTCTTCCTTGATAATGTTGCTTATATCTCATTCCAACAATACGACAAGTGGATGGCTTTAACAAAAAGAAATTTTTTTCTTACAGTCTAAACAAAAATCAAACCAAACTCTCTGCCATCAAGTCAATTCCAACTCATAACAACCCTACAGGACACAGTAGAACTGCCCCATAGAGTTTCTAAGGACTGCCTGGCAGATTCAAACCGCTGACATTTCGTTAGCAGATGCAGCCATTAGCCACTACACCACCAGGGTTTTCTCTCACAGTCCAGTCAATAGTAAATCAAAATTCAAGGCTTCAGCTCCAGGGGAGGATTTCTTTCACTGTCAGCTCTGGAGGAACATCCTTGTGCTGCATCAGTTTTCCTTTGGTCTGGAAGCATCTTGGCACAGGAACCTCAGGTCCAAAAGATGCACTCTGCTTCTGGCACTGCATTTTTGGTGGTATTGAAACAGAGGAGAAGCTTCAGACACCAGATTTTAAAAGAGAAAATTAAAATAGACCACCAGCATTAAACCATTTTAGTTGTCTTTTCTCCTGTCTTAAAGATTCCTGATAATCCTCACCTCAGCCTGGGGCTGAGCTGAGGAGGTCAACCATTAACTGGCAGGAACCACCAAGATAACAGTCTTTGGAGCTTTTTATAACTTCTTTAAGTATATCAAAGAAATGGAGAAACAGGGAAGACATGGAGACTTGCCACTTTTCCACTTTTCCAAGACTGCCCCAGGAAAGCATCCAGACCAGCTTTTGATATGCATATACTACCAGCCCACTCTGAGATAGGGACCCCTCCCAACTACTCTCAATGGCCCCCATTGTTCTCCTAAGGCCCCTGTGCATGCCTCTTTTCTCTACATAAGCCTGGGGTTAAGCCTGCCTAATTCAGACAGCCCTGGAGATTCAAATATGTCTGTCCCCCATGTTCTTGCTGGCAGAATATGGTTAATAAATGCTTTTGATGACTCACCCAAAGTACCTGCCTCAGAGATTGGCTTTTGATAGCAAGAATCTGGAGTTTTGTCAAGTAATGTTATGAGGACCTCAACTCTCTGCTTGCTTCCCTTTCCTTTTATCTCTCTTGTAGGATTAAAAAGGGCACAAGCCACACCCCAGGAAACTCCCTTTTACAGTCGATCATGGTGTGACCTTAGTAAGGGTGTTACAGTCCCACTCTAATCCTGTTTAACATAATCCAATCTTGCCCTATTAACCACAGGCAGGTTAGGATTTACAAGGTAGGAAAATCACAAATTGTAGGACAAGCACACAGTACTGGGAATTACAGCCAGTCAAACTGATACACACAAATGTGGAGAAACAAGAGTCAATCCAGGACACTATGTGCCTAGATGTACATGTTATGACACCCAGGAATGAAGGAACATTAGTTAAAACTGAGATGAAGACCAAAACAAATGGAATTCTGAGGCCCCACTGAGTAGGCTTGAACTGCTAACCTCTTGGTTAGTGGCCAAGCACTTAACTATTTGCACTACCCAGAGATCTGAGACTAGGGTTAGTTTCTTTTTTAATTCCCTGCCTGTTTTGCCTGCATGGGATGTCTACTAACCGACTCTCCCTCTCTTCCTTCCCTCCAGTAACACTGCTGGTTCCTTCTCTCTACCTTCTTCATGCAAAAGCTTTGCACAGTCCAACAGTTCCTACACAACGATTCCCTTCACAAAACATGTAAGGACATTTGGGGAGGACATATGAGATTTTTCTTGATGGTAACCAGTGGATGAGCTGCCACAGTTTGACTAGACAAGAAATTTCTGACCAAAGGATGCACAGAACATATTTGAGGTGCCTAGATGCCATGGATTGAACTGTGTTCCCTAAAAAAATCTGTAACAATTTGGCTTTGCCATAATTCCCGGTATTGTGTGATGTTCCTCCATGTTGGAATTCCTGCCCCTACGATGGGCAGTAGTTGTGTTGGTAGAGCAAGACTCAATGTTAAGTTTGTTTTGTGTCTTGAGGCTGTCTCTTGAGATATAATGAAGAGAACCTGGCAGAGACATTTGGGAACATCACACCATCACAAAAGCAGCACAGGGAATAGAGCACATCCCTCAGACCTGAGGTTTCTGTGCCAAGATGCTCCCTGACCACAGGCTGATGCAACACAAGGACTTTCCTCCAGAGCTGGCAAAGAGGGAATGCCTTCCTCTAGAGTGAACACCCTGAATTCAGACTTGTAGCTTACAAGATTGTGTAAGAATAAATCTTTCTTTGCTAAAACCATCTACTTGTGGTATTTCTGTTACAGCTACCTGTCAGCACCAGATAAGTGAAATAAGGTAATTTCCCCGTTACAAGACAGGGTGGGAAACAAAGCTGATTCTGAATATTCTCTTTTCTGGGATGCTACAAGTGAGTCTTAGGTGGGAGGACAAACTGAACTCCTAGTGACTTACATTAGATCAAACAATGGGAAGAAAAACTGACTTCACTTTGAGAAATGATTCCTGAACTCGTCATCAAAAGTCCAGACTCTACCTCTTGATTAGTTATATGACCTCTTAAAGGTCACATAGCTCCTTTAAGATTGAATATTCATATCTCTAAACAGAGTTTAATAACTACTGCAACCTGCTTTTAGTGTGTAGGAGTAGGGCGCAAACTGCGGGCTATTAGTACTTCAAATCCTGGTCCCCACCACCAAGTAAATACCAATATTTGCATTAATGATGTGGGGAGTTCCCACAAAGACCTTTGTTTTTTGCCCAAAGCATCTTACTTAAGTAACAGTTGGAGTTTGTAGAAAATGAGAAAGGAAAATTGACTCAAATAAATTGCATATAGAAGGTGACCACAGAAAAAGGAGGGGTCAAGCTCAGCTTTGCTGTAAAAATGTGACTTCTGTGCCTGTTGAATGACACTGGTGAGCAAGACTGAGGCTGAACTGCTAGCCCAGGGAAGACGCAAAGGTGAGAGGGAGACAGTGTATGAGAAGACCTCACTTGGAATGAGGCAAGTCCAGCAGGAATGAGGACAGTCCAGAAGGGTTCTAGGCACTTTCTAAAGTGAGGTTGTTTCTACTTTGATTCTACAATTATTTGTTGAGTGGTTACTGTGGGTAGTAAAAATTGTTAAGGTGCCTGGCTGCTAACCAAACAGCAGAGATCTGAGATCACCCAAAGTCACTTTGGGAAAAAAAGACTCATGATTTACTTCCAAAAAATCAGCTATTGAAAGCCTTGTGGAACACTGCTCTACTCAGACACTTAGGGTGTCACATGAGTCAGAGTTGAGTGACCAGCAGCTGGTATGCTGGCACTGGGGAATGAGTGCTTACCCTGTCTCAGCTGAGAAAAACCTGAAAACACAGATGAAGAAGTTCAACTCCTACCCTCAAAGGGCCTATAGCCTGAAGGAAGGTAGCTGAACCACCGTAACAGAGAATGAAAATGACTACAATGGTGTAATAAATAATAAACAGTTATGAGCTTAGAAAGAGTCTTCCATTAGCATAAAATTCAGTGAAGTATTCAGAGATCTGGGCCACAAGAGCAGGTGACAGGAAAGTAGATGTTTGCTTGAGAGGACCAGTTTGAAGACAATGTTCTATCTGCTAAGACGACAGTAGATCTATGTGTAAGGAATGCTCTCGATGACAGAGGAAATTCGTGTTGTCAAAATCACAAAGGGCCTTGACTGTCCTGAGGGAGAGTTTAGATTTCATTTTAGCCTGACACCCTCACTCCCTGCTGGGCCTGTCTTCCCAGAACTAACTGATGGTCAGTGGTCAGGAAATGTGGTCACTATTTATTTACTTACTTATTTTATCTCCAGGCTGGGCTTCTGAAGTACAAGTTATTTTCTAAACCACATCCTTGTTTCCTCAGCAGCTGAGCTGGTAACCCAAAATGGGGCTCATCTCAGTGGATCAAGCATCTGTAGGGCCTCATAGCTACTGGGCTACACTAGCCTCCTCCAGGGTAACTGGACCTGACTCCCTAGAAAACAAAGACAACTGGGTGGAGGCGGGATAGGGGCACCTGACCCCTCTGAGGGTCATTTAAGGATCCAGGATACTGGGCAGCTGAGTCAGTGTCACCCAGTCTGATAAACACCCACTATAGCAAGGGATTTCAACTCAGTCGTTCCAGTTTCCACCAAATATCCCAAAAGACCTCCTTCCCAGCAGCTTCCAATTCAGAAAGCCTGGGAGTGTGGGAGGGCAGTCCCTTTCCTTCCTTGCCTTCAGGAACAAAGATAACTCCCGACACAAAGTTACTAAATCAACTTTGTTGTCAATGCTTCTGCTAAAGCTGCTGTAACAGCTGCTGTGGGTTCATACCTGGGTCACTGAACACCCTTGGGATCTGGAGAGCTAACAGTGAGTTCCCGGCACCCCAGATCGGAACCTGCACTCAGGTTGCTCAAGCAGGTGAAACAGACCAGGGTCTACATTTGGACTAGAACTGTATATAGTAGAGTACACTTCAGAGGGAGATTCATACGTCGTTGGTGGACAGAAAGAAAATGACCCTGTTATCACTTGGCAAATGCAGCATCTTTGCTTTAGAGCTCCAAAGTAAACAAAGTGAACAGAAGGGCCATTTGCTGATAACTAGTCTGGCACCCCTGAGCCTGGCAGCCTGGTCTGCATTAGCAAACCAAGTTACCAGGAAGTTGAGGCTACTCTCCCGCTGCACAGACACAGAGAAGCCAGGAGAGCCTGGCGCAACCTGGGGAATTCATGCTAGCTCAGAGCTGCAACCCACTCTTCAAACAAAGATTGGACTGGACTATGGGACATAGAGCAAGGCAGCTGGTGTATGTACTTTATGGTTTAATATGTATGTGAGGGTGTCTAACTTGTTCCGCTCTAGAGGGCAGAGGATGGAGAGCAGGAGACAAGTGTTGGGTAAGTGGATCCTGAAAGTACAAGGTGGAAAGGAAAAATGTGTGCTCACGAGGTGAAAGCTGTGTAGGGGATAGGTGCTTGGGGTTTTATATGGCAAATTGACTTGGATTGTAAACTTTCACTTCATCACAAAAAATAAATAAAATTAAAAAACAAAAAACCAATTGCTCTGCACTACCCCAGAAGCTAAAAGGGGTTCTAAATACAACCCAACATTTTAAAGGACAGAGTAGCAGGGACAGGGGTCTAGGGATCCAGGACTTGGGTGACATTGAGGTCAATGGCATAGCTATTCTTTTTTGTAAGAAAATGTTCTGCATCACATATTGGTGAGCGGTGCTCGGGGTCTTAAAGGCCAGCAAGCTGCCATCTAAGAAACATCAACTGGTCTCAACCCACCTGGAGCAGATGAACACCGAACACATAAAAGACATGAGGAAAATAGGAGCCTGGGAGACAGAAAGGACCACGTGATTGGGAGACTATGTCAGCATGAGACCAGAAGAACTAGATGGTGCCTAGCCGCCAACAATGACTTCCCTGACAAGGGTCACAGTGTACAGTCCCTGATGTAGCAGGAGAAAATGTGGTGTACAAACCTAGAACTCTATTAAAAGACAAGACTTGACAGTCTGACATTCCGGAGGGTCCTCTGAGAACATGGCCCCTGGACTTGCTGCTAGCCCAGAGCTGAAACCAGTACTGACGCCGACTCTTCAGACAAAAACTGGGCTAGACTATAAGACAGGAGGCGTGTGTACACCTTGGCTTAAACATATATATGAGGCTTTCTAACCAGCCACTCTTTAGAGGTAAGAAGGAAAGGTGGAAAACAGGGGTCGGGGGGTGGTTGAATGAATATCAGTAGTACAGAGTGGAAAGTAAGATGCTTGTCACAGGGTGTGGAGAGCAGATAGAGTGGCATAGGGGTGTGTGTTTAGGATTTTATATGACAAATTGACTTGGATTGTGAACTTTCACTTAATACAATAAAAAAAATTCTTTGCAAGTCACAGGTTTATCTTAAAATCGCTTGTGAATTTACGTTACACTTTAGTATTAACCTTTCACTTAAAAATATGAAGAAGGACATGAGTACTCCTTCTATCTTAACCCCAATACTGCAAGGATAGTGTAGCTGGGGCGGGGGGTGGGGGACCATGCTCTCAGGCGAAAGCGAGGCCAATTGGCACAATTAGCGTTTTGCTAAGAGGGCTCTCTGCACCCCACGTTGGTGAGTGGTGTCTGGGGTCTTAAAAGCTGCCAAGCTGCCATCCGAGGGCACAGCAAATGGTCCCAACTCAGCAGGAACGGATGCTCACTGAGGACCAAAATGACATGGGGGAAAGACAACCCAGAAGACAAAGAGACCCATAAGAATGGGTGCCTACATCAACTTGGGACCAGAAGAACCAGATGGTGCCCGGCCACCACCAGCGATAGCCGCGATGGAGCTCACCAAGTTGAGTCTCACTGGCAGCACAAGAATAAAAAGGGTAGCACCCTGAGATCCCCACTAAAAGACCTCAATTGATGGTCCAGTGGTTTCAGGGTTCCCCTGGGAGCATGGCCCCTCACCCTGATGCTGCCCTTGACCATAAATCGTAACGAAGGTCCATGCTTCGGACAGAATGGATTGGACCTGGCAATGCAGTGACCATATATTGGATGCACTTTATGGTTCTATACATCTATAAGATGTCATCCTGCTGACCTCTGGCTGGAGGAAGGAGAGTGGGTGGAGAGGAGGGAAAAAAGATACTGTTGGGAGAATGAGACATGTATGGAGCAGAGAGGAATAGTGTGCTGTCACCGGGCAGGGAGAGCAGTGGAAGCTGCATATAGGTGGGTATGTAAATTTATACGGGAATGTACATTTTCCCTCAGTTATAGTAAATAAAAATATTTTAAAAAATTTAAAAAAATATATGAAGAAGGATTTACCTTCTGGTAAGGTAAATGCTCTAGTAGGACTTTGATGGGTGTCCTTTGTCCCTGTGGGTTGCCACTCTCCCCACTGTTGCTGACGCCCTGGTAATGATTGAAGGCATGTTTATCACAGCCCTGTATCACAGCAAACCCTGAAAACAGAAGAGATGCCATCAATGAGGCAATGACCAAATATATTGGGGAGTATCCAAACCATGGAACATCACAGAGCTCAAGAAAACAAATGGATCAGTTGACTGGGAGGGATTTCCATGAAACAATAAGCTATTTGCACGAGAATAACAAGAAGTAGAAAACAATACAATGGGATTCTAATTTTGTAAAACATACAGCAGCCTCCAGGTTGGTGGTACAAGTGGTTTGCTAACCTACATGTTGGCAGTTCTGAGGAAGAAAGGCCTGATAGTTGATTACCTTCAAGATTACTGTCAACAAAACTTTATAGGTTCGGTCTACTCTGTAACACGTGGGATCTGGAAAAGACTGGGTCACCAAGAGTCAGAATCAACTAGACAGCAGTTGGTGTGGTTTGGGGCTTGTGTACTCCCATATGTTTATAATAGCCAGGAGAAAAATGTGGAAGGATACAGGATACAGGATCTTTATAATAGCCAGGAGAAAAATGTGGAAGGATATAGGATACAGACTGCCAACACTGGCTACAGGAGAGGGTGGAAATGGAGATAAATTCAGGGGTAAAGGAGAGAAAATGATGAGGAGAAGGATGAGGACTTAAGCAATAAAAACACTGAAAGAAAAAAGACTGTCCCAAGAAAGGCCTTGAAATATATTCATGAAATTATTAGAGATTAGATGATTATAGATACACATAGGAAAACCTAGGTGGCATAATGGTTAAGTGCTTCAATTGCTAACCAAAAGGTTGGCCATTCGAATCTGCCTGATGCTCCTTTGAAACTGTATGGCAAAGTTCTTCTCTGTCACATTGTGTCGCTTTGAGTTGGAATCAACTCAATGGCAGTGGGTTAGGTATACACAAATTAAACAAAAATTAATTAAAAAAATGGTGCTGTCGAGTTGGATCCAACTTATGGCTACCCCAGAGGCCACAGTAGAACTGCCCCACAGAGAATTCAAGGAACACCTGGTGGACCTGAACTGCTGATGTTTTGGTTAGCAGTGGTAGCACTTAATAGAAAGCTTATTTATTAAATAAAAAATAATTTAAAAAAGAAGAGATAATGAATTTAATTCTGGTGAAAGCTTTGAAAGCTTGCATTGTTATAATTTTTTCTGTCCAGTCAAAAAGTTTATTTATTAAACTGAATACTTCAGTAAAATAAAAAGTGTAAATATTTGAACAGCAATTCAGTGTGAATTAGCAGTCTCATATACTTCTATTTTCATATACCACGAAAATGAAGAATTGTAGCTAGGACTTTAGATACAGTTGGTAAGAATAAAATCATCTTTTTTTCACTGTATTTATTTATTAATTTAACAAATATTACATTAAATCAGAGCCCACTATAGGTAAAACACAAGTCTAAGTTCTGAGGATACAGTAAATGAGCAAAATTTCTAATCTCTATCAACTATCAAGTCTATGATCAACCCTCACCCCACCCACACTCTGGCCCTTGTAGCCATCAAGAAATCTTTTCTTCTGTACATAAGCCTATTTTTAAGTCCTATAGCAGGGGTCTCATGCAATGTTTGTCATTTTGCTGCTGACTGATTTCACTCAGCATAATGTCTTAAAACTGAAACCAGGTAATGAGATGTTACCTAAAAACATCATTGTTATTTTTATCATGGCATACTGTTACATTGAGTATACATACCATAGTTTGTTTATCCATTCATCTGTTGATGGGCATCTTGGATGATTCCATCTTTTTGCTATTGTGGACTGTGCTGCAGCAAACATTTGTATGTATGTGTCTGTTCATGTGACAGCCTTTGTTTCTGCTGGATGAATTCCACAGCAGTGGGATTACTGGATCAAATGGTATATCTATTTCCAGCTTTTTAAGGAAGCACCAGATTGCTTTCTAAAAAGGTTGTACTATTTTGCAATCCCGCCAGCAGTGTAGGATAGTTCCACTTTCTCCACAAACTCTCCAGCATTTGTTGGTATGTGTTTTTTGGATTATGGTCAACCTGGTTGGGGTAAGATGTCATCTCAGTGTAATTTTTATTTGATTTCTCTGATAGCTAATGATTGTGAGCATTTCCTCATGTGTCTTTTGGCTGCCTGGATGTCCTGTTTGGTGAAGTGTTTGCCCATCTCCTTTGCCTATTATTTAATTGTGTTATTTACCATTTACCTTTTGATATTTTGCAGTGCCTTGTAGATTATGGAGATCAGGCAATGGTCCAACATGTAGTTGCAAAATATTTTTTCCCATTTTGTAGGTGGTCTTTTAACTCTTTTGATAAAGACTTTGGATAAGCAAAAGTGTTTGATCCTTAGTAGATCCTGTTTATCTATTTTCTCTTCTGTTGACCACGCTTTGGCTGATTAAGCTGTGTATTAGAACTTCCTTCATTGACCCTATTTTTTTCTTGTAAGAGCTTTATCATTTTAGAACCACTGCCATTTTAGATTTGATACTTATAGTCTTTGATACATTTTGAGTTCGTTTTTAGAGATATGGGTCTTGTTTCAGTTTTTTGCAGATGGATATCCAATTTTGCCAATACCATTTGCTGAAGAGACTGTGTTTACCCCAGTTGAAAATCTTAGGGCCTTTGTCAAGTATCTATTGTTCATAAGAAGCTGGTGACATCTCTGGGGTCTCAACTCTGTTCTATTGGCCAATATGTCTCTTTATCTACCAGTACCAGGCTGGTTTGACTATTGTGGGGCGGAGTCAAGATGGTGGACTAAGCACACATCTCCTTATACCCCTCTGGAAATGAAGACCTGAACTGATAATCAAACGGAGCCTTCTGATCACCTAATAGGCCTCAGGACACGGCACAGAGCTGTAAATTAGGACTTCATACCACTGAGCGAAAAACCTCCTCTCTTTCGCTGACTCCAGCTCCTGGCTAGCCCTGGCTGTCACGAATGGAAGGTAAACACATCATTGTGACTTTTTTCTGTCTTGGCAGGCAGGTGGAGCTGGGTCTTGCCTAGCGGCTAGACTCAGACACGCTGCTGGGGGGATAGGCAGGCGAAATCCCCATATTCCGAGAGCCAGGCTTAAGACTCTCTTAATCTAGCCACTTTGAGCCTTTAGTTTTATATCTGCATCAGCGGGGTTTGTATGGAATTCTGCAGTCAGTATGCAGGACGCCCTGTTGGTACCGAAATTTTAGCGGGACCTAATTCATAGCCTAGAAACCAGCTCCTGCAAATGGGACAGCGCTTCTCCAACAGAAAAGCAGTAATTTTCCCAGTGCCACCTAGGCTGCAGGCCCTGCAACAGAAGCAGAGGAATCACTACCTCTCAGCACCTTTAGCCCCTTTGTCTGCTGCCTGTGTGGAGGACACCATCTTGGATATGGTGGCCGGAGCTGGACCTAATTTGTAGCTTGGGAGCCAGAGCCTGCCCACAAGAGAGCATTTTCTATCACAAAAGCAGTACTCGACACAGTGTCGGCTAAGGCTAGGCCCGGTAAGCAGAGGCCAAAAGGGCAATAACATTGTTGTATTCTGAACTAGTTTGTTATCATCTGGGGTTGGAGATAGTGGCGCTTACTTTGTCAGTTGAGAAGAGGGACCTCTAGACCTGAAAACCTAACTGGATTGGGAAGTTGTCAGATACCTTTTGCTTTACATTTGAAGACAGCCTAGAGAAACATTTGCAATCCATCCTCTCAGTACCTCTTCCAGCCTCAACATACTCACATGGGACCCGAAAAGCAACAGACAATTCTGGCATACAAGAAATCACTCATGGCTTCAGAAAGCTCCCAAACAAAGCAACCAAGGAGTTTTCCAGATGAAGAAACTTTTATGAAAGCATCAGGAAGTGAATACAAACTGATTATATACAGAGAACTTCTAGACCTTATACAAAATGCAGCAGAACAAAATGAAAAATTAAGCAAGCTGTTCAATCTGATGGAACACCAGTACTCTGAAATCCAACAGATCAAGAAGAAAATCAAAGACATAGAAACTTCCATACAAAGCCAAGAAAACAGAATGGAACAAATAGAAAAAAGAATTTCTGACCTGGAAGACAGAGCTACTGATGCCAGCATCTATGAGCAGAAATCAGAAAAAAGAAATGAGAAAAATCAAGAAACATTAAGTAGCATGTGGGACTCTATTAAGAGGAGCAGCCTTCATTTAATTGGAGTCCCTGAACAGGGTGAGACATCTGAGAACACAGAGTATTGTTGCTGAGCTGCTGAAAGAAAATTTCCCAGAAATCATGAAGGAAGAGAATATAGACATCTCAGATGCGTATCGTATGCCACCCAATATACATCTCAAAAGAAAGACTCCAAGACGTATTATAATCAAGCTTAACAAAATGAAACACAAGCAGCAACTCTTAAAAGCAGCAAGACTCAAAGCAAAGCTAACATTCAGGGGGAACCCTATAGGCTCTCGTCAGATTGCTCATCAGAAACCATGCTGACACGGAGACAGTGGCATCACACATTCAAAACCTTGAAGGAGAAGAACTTCCAACCGAGAATTATATATCCTGCAAAACTATCTTTCAAATACGAAAATGAAATTAAGACATTCCCAGATAAACAGAAACTCAGGAACTTTGTGAAAACCAAACCAAAACTACAAGAAATACTGAAAGAAGTTCTTGGCATGGGCTTAGAAGAACGAAACCACTAACTTTATATTTTAGAATGACACACTACTCAAAACTCAGTTAGGGAAGGCTCCAAAGTCAATTGGAAAGAAGCAATCCAGTGATCATCATGAAAACTACGGTGCCATCATATTAAAAAGAGGGATGTACTACGGTTGTTATAGTCCTTCCAGATGGAGAAGAAGATGAAAAGACTGGTAGTAATTAAAATTGGGTTTATATATAGTTTATTAAGGGGAATGATAGGGGCAGCTGTAAAGCACAACAAAGATGTATCATACCATTTCAAGAAATCTAACACACGAGTCTCAACAACCACAAAACCAGCTCTGAAAAAGGTGAAAAATCAACTCACAAAAAAGAATGTCCCATAACAGACTAATAAGAACAACAGAGAAAACATTAACATAAAAATAAACATATCACAATGGCAACAGTGAACACATACCTATCAATAATTACATTGAATGTGAATGGACTGAATGCTCCAGTAAAGAGACATCAAGTGACATCTTGGATCAAAAGACATGACCCATCCTTATGTTGTCTACAGGAAACTCACTTGAGACCTAAAAATAGGAACAAACTGAAAATTAAAGGTTGGAAGAATATATATCAAGCTAACAATGAACAAAGAAGAGCAGGGGTGGCAATTCTAATCTCAGACAAAATCAATTTTAATGTAAAATCCACCACTGTGGACAAAGATGGATACTATTTATTACTCAAAAGTTCAGTACACAAGCAAGACTTAACTACATTAAATATTTATGCACCTAATATCAGAGCACCCAAATACGTCGAAGAAACACTGACTACACTCAAAAGAGAGTTAGATGACTCTAGAATAATAGTGGGAGACTTCAACACTCCACTCTCAACACTGGACAGATCATCTAGATCTCACTGACACAATTAACCAACTAAACCTCATTGATATATACATAACTTTCCACCCATCAGCAGACAACTACATCTTTTTCTTCAGTGCAGATGGAACATTCTCCAGAATTGACCATGTGTTAGGCCGTAATGCAGTGCTCAACAAAATCCATACCACTGAATTACTGCAAAGCATCTTCTCAGATCATAAAGCCATAAAAGTTGAAATCAATAGCAGAAAAAACATAGATAGAAAGTGGAACTCTTGGAAACTGAACAACATCTTGCTCAAAAAAAAAACTTGGATTATAGAGGAAATCAAGGATCAAATAAATAAATTCATGGATTCCAATGAGAATGAAAACACTTCCTACCGGAACCTATGGGATACAGCCAAAGGAGTGCTCAGAGGTCTGCTTATTTCCATAAATGCACACATCTGGAAGGAAGAAAGAAACCAAATCAAGGAACCAACCCTACAGCTTGAACAAGTAGAAAGAGAACAACAGAGGAACCCCTCAATCACCAGAAGAAATGAGATCATAAAGATTAGAGCAGAGCTAAATGAATTAGAGAATAGGAAAACAACTGAAAAGACCAAAAGCTGGTTTTTTGAAAAGATCAACAAAATTGATAAACCACTGGCTAAACTTACTAAAGAAAAGCAGGAAAGGAAACAAATAACCCAAATTAGAAATGAGAGGGGGATTGTCACCACAGATACAACAGAAATCAAAAATATCATAACAGAATACTATTAAAGACTGTACTCTAACAAATTTGAAAACCTAGGGGAAATGTACCAATTCCTTGACTCATACCACCTACCCAAATTATCACAACGTGAAGCAGAACAACTTAATTAATCCATCACAAAGGAAGAGATTGAAAAAGTCACAAAACACTGCCAACCAAAAAAAGTCCAGGTCCAGATGGCTTCACTGCAGAATTCTACCAAGCTTTTAGAGAAGAGTTATCTCCAATACTGCTGAGACTATTTCACAGTATAGAAAGGGATGGAATACTCCCAAACTCATTCTATGAAGCCAGCATAACCCTGATACCTAAGCCAGGGAAAGACCCAACAAAGAAAGAGAACTGCAGACCGATATCACTCATGAATCTAGATGCAAAAATCTTCAACAAAATTCTTGCCAATAGAATACAACAACATATCAAGAAAATAACCCACCATGACCAAGTGGGATTCATACCAGGGATGCAAGGCTGATTCAACACCAGAAAAACAATTAATGTGATTAACCACATAAATAACACAAAAGACAAGAATCACCTGATTTTGTCCACTGATGCAGAAAAGGCATTTGATAAGGTCCAACACCCATTCATACTAAAAACTCTTAGCAAAATGGGCATAGATGGCAAATTCCTCAACACAATAAAGGCCATGTATACAAAGCCAATTGCCCACGTCATCCTGAATGGAGAGAGACTGAAAGACTTTCCCTTGAGATCAGGAACTAGACAAGGATTCCCACTCTCACCTCTTCTATTCAACATTGTACTAGAAGTTTTAGCCAGAGCAGTTAGACAAGACCAAGAAATAAAGAGCATCTGCACTGGTGAAGAGGAAGTTAAAATCTCCCTGTTTGCAGATAATATGATTGTATATGCAGAGAATCCTGAGGAATCTATAAGTAAACTACTCAAACTGATAGAACAGTTCAGCAAAGTCTCAGGATACAAGATAAACATACGTAAATCAGTAGGATTCCTTTATACCAACAATGAGACTCTTAAAGAAGAAATTATCAAATCAATACCATTTACAGTAGCCCTTGAGAAGATAAAATACCTAGGAATTAATCTAACCAGAGAAGTAACAGACCTTTACAAATAGAATTACAAGCCCTTACCACAAGAAACTAACAGAGACTTAGATAAATGGAAAAACCTACTCTGCTCATGGATAGGAAGACTTAACATTGTGAAAATCTCTATTTTACCCAAAGCAATTTATTTATATAATGCAATCCCAATACAAGTTCCAGCATCATTTTTTAATGAGATGGAGAAATAAATCACCAATTTTGTTTGGAAAGGGAAGAAGCCCCGGATAAGTAAGGTTCTACTGAAGAAGAAGAACACAATGGGAGACCTCTCATTACCTGACCTTAGAACATACTACACTGCCACAGTGGTCTAAACAGCCTGGTACTGGTAAAAGAACAGACAGATCGATCAATGGAACAGAATTGAGACCCCAGAGATGACATCATCTGCCTATGAACAGCTGATATTTGACAAAGGCCCTAAGACCTTAAACTGGGGTAAAAATAGTATCTTCAACAAATGGTGCTGGCAAAATTGGATATCCATCTGCAATAAACTGAATCTAGATCCATATCTTACGCCTTATACAAAAACCAACTCCAACTGGATAAAAGACCTAAATATCAAACCTAAAACGATAAAGCTCATCCAAGAAAAGGTAGGAACAACAATGGAAGTTTTAATACACAATGAGGACAGACTCCAAAATCTGTCAAACAAACCACAATCAACAGAAGAGAAAATAGATAAATGGGAACTATTAAGAATCAAACACTTTTGCTCATCCAAAGAATTTATTAATAGAATTAATAGAAAACCCACAGAATGGGAAAAAATATTTGGCAACTCTATGTCAGACCGACACCTGATCTCCATAATCTATAAGATACTACAAACTATCAATAAAAGAAGATAAATCATCCAATTAATTGATGGGCAAAGGAGATGAATAGACATTTCACTAAAGTAGAGATCCAGGCAGCCAAAAAACACATGCAGACGTGTTCACGATCTTTAGTTATTAAAGAAATTCAAATCAAGACGACAACAAGATACCATCTCACCCCAACAAGGTTGACCATGATCCAGAAAACACAAAACAACAAATGCTGGAGAGGCTATGGAGAAAGTGGAACCCTCCTACACTGTTGGTGGGGTTGCAAAATGGTCCAGCCTCTTTGGGAAGCAATATGGCGCTTCCTTAAAAAACGGATATTGATATACCATTTGACCCAGTAATTCCACTTCTTGGAATATATTCTACAGAATCAAGGCCTTTCACACCAATGGACACGTGCATCAGAATGTTTATCGCAGCACAGTCCACAATACCAAAAAGATGGAATCAACCCAGATGCCCAACAACAGAAGAATGGATAGGTAAACAATGGTACATATACTCAGTGGAGCACTACACAGTGATAAAGAATAATGATGATTCCAGGAAACATCTCCTAACCTGGTTTCAAATGAAAGACATTATGTTGAGTGAAAGTAGTCAGCAACAGAGGACAAATATTGTATGAGACCTCTACAATAAGATCTCAAAAACAGACTTGTGTATAGAAGAAAAGACTCTTTCACAGCTGCAAGGAAGGGGAGGGAGGGCGAGGGGGAGAGGGTTTAGATTAGATAGTTGCTAGAAATCTGGTTGGGAAAAATCGGTGATAGCACACATTGGAAACAAGAACAACATTAAGTGGACTTCTGCATAACTTGAGTACTCCTTCCGTCTCAACCTAATATTGCAAGGATAGAGCAGCTGGGGCAGGGGGCAGGGGAACATGCTCTTAGGCAAAAGCAAGGCCAATTGGCACAACTAGCATTTTGCTAAGAGGGCTCTCTGCACCCCACATTGGTGAGTGGCTTCTGGGGTCTTAAAAGCTGTCAAGCTGCCATCTGAGGACTCAGCAAATGGTCCCAACTCAGCAGGAACGGATGCTCACCGAGGACCAAAATGACATGTGGTAAAGACAACCTAGAAGATAGAGAGACCCACATCAGTGGGTGCCTACATCGACTTGGGACCGGAGGAACTGGATGGTGCCCGGCCACCACCAGTGATAGCCACGGTGGAGCTAACAGAGATGAGTCTCACTGGCAACACAAGAATAAAAAGGGGTGCATCCTGAGATCTCCACTAAAAGACCTCAATTGATGGTCCAGCGGTTTCGGGGTTCCCCTGAGAGCATGGCCCCAGCCCTGATGCTGCCCTTACCCATAAATCATAACAAAGGTCCACTCTTTGGACAGGAATGGATTGGACTAGGCAATGCAGAGTGAACATATATTGGATGCACTTTGTTTCTATACATCCATAGGATATCATCCTGCTGACCTCTGGCTGGAGGAAGGAGAGTGGGTGGAGAGGAGGGGAAAGGAGGCTGTTGGGAGGATGAGACATGCATGGAACAGAGAGGAATAGTGTGCTGTCACTGGACAGGGAGAGCAATAGAAGCTACCTATAGATGGGCATGTAAATTTATGCGGGAATGTACATTTTCACTCAGTCATGTTAAATAAAAAATAAAATAAAATAAAATTGTGCTTGTTTTTCCAATACTTCCTCTCATCATCACCCTCAGGATGCAAGAGTTGTCCACCCATAACTGCACAGACCCTTTCTTGTCCCCACTCTCCATCATTCACAGGGCAGGCATTCAGTAAAAGGTTGTTAATGTTATGGTATAACTTTGGTAAATCTCCTGTGAATTAGAAACCATACCAAGAATAGATCTGATACATTGAACACTAATGACCAAAGGCCAGACAACTGTTGGATGACATTAAGGATAGCATACACAGAGAAAGCAAACCCCACCTATTGCCTTTAAGTCTGTTCTGACTCATAGCAATGGTATAGGACAGAGTAGAACTGCCCAATACAGTTTTCAAGAAACTGCTCGTGGATTTGAAATGCCAGCTCTTTGGTTAGCAGCCAATAGCTTAACCACTGCATCACCAAAGCCTCAGAAGAAAGCAAAAGGTCAATTAAAAAGACAGGAAAGAAAGCTAAGAACAAAATACTGTCAGAAGAAACAATGAAACTTGCTCTTGAAGCATGAAAGGAAAAGGAAAAAATTACAAAGTGAAAGAGTTGAGCGAAAGACTTCAAAGGGTGGTTTGAGAAGACAAAGGAAACTATTATAATGAATTGTGCAAAAATCTTGAGTAACAAAACCAAAAGGGAAGAACACACTCAACATTTCCCAATTGAAATAACTGAAGAAAAACATTCAAGCCTCAAGTTGTAACATGGAATGCCAAAATATTGAATGATGCAGGAAACATCAAAAGCAGACACAAGGAATATACACAGTCACTGTACCAAAAAGATTTGGTTGATGGTCTACAATTTCAGTAAGTAGCATATGATCAAGATGTGATGGTACTGAAAGAAAAATCCACTTTACACTAAAAGCACTGTCACAAAAAAAAAAAAAAAAAAAGGCTCCAGGAATTATTGAAGTGCCAATTGAGATGTTTCAACAAACTATGCAGAAAAGAATTGTGAGATTTCATCTCACATTCTTTGGACATGTTATCAGGATGGACCAGTGTGTGATGTACATGTTTGTAAAGAATGTAAAATCCTGCTTGCCCTAACCTGGTCCTGTGTTAAGATACGGACTTGTCTCGAGAATGACAAAAGCCAGGCAAAATCCCTTGAGACATGTTTGTCTCCGTGTACTGAAAAACAGTACGTGCTGAAAACAACAGTCACTAGGAACAGTTCAAGGACTTTCTCATCCCCCTTCCTGGGGATGCTGCTGCTTCTTTTCAAGTAAAGAACACTAATAAGATGCCTTTTCTAGCTTTCCCAGCAGAAACCTTGATGACTTTGCTCAATGAAAGCTGATGGGTTAAACAAACTGTGTCAGTCTCTATTTGCAAAAGACTGTCCCATTTCTGCCCATAGCAAACAAAGTTTGTTGTCAGTGTGATTTTTTATCAACCTTGGCTTCTCACACATATCAAACCAGTAAACGGTGTCCTGTCTCACACCCGTAAGCGGTATTCTGTCTCACATCTGTAAGTGATGTCCCGTTTAACACCAGTAAGTGGTGTCCCATCTCACACCTGCAAGTGGTGTCCCGTGTGAATCACACCAACAGACCAGTACCTGGAGGACATCATGCTTGGTAAAGTAGACTGTCAGTGAATGAGGAGAAAATCATCAACAAGACAGACTGATTTCGTGGCAGCCAGTGTGGGCTCAAACACAGCAATGGCTGCGAGGGTGTCACAGAACTAGACAGTGTTCCTCTGTCATACATAGGATTTCTGTGAATCGGAACTGACTCAATGGCACCTAACTGCAATGTTATGATGACAGGGTCCCCTGAAGACAAGAACTAACTATTGTTTCTGAGAATTTATGATGTGAATCCAGACCACCAGAAGACTTCCTTTCTGTACTTCTTCCTTCCAAACATACACTCAAACTTTAAGAAAGACAAAATCAAATATCTCAATACCACTCAACCCTCCCACAGAGGCAAGGGTGAGCTGTAAAGGAAGAACACGAAGAAAAGACGCATACAACTGTGAAACATCAGGCTTCCCCAAAAGGCCTAGAATGTTAAGGAATGATGTTCCTTCCAGTTTTACCCAGGCTGCCCAAACTTAACTGCAAAATGCCTCCCTCTCATTCAATGCAAGTAGGTCTGGTCTAATGGGCCAAACAATCCCACTCCTTTCCCACTTCTTGTGTGGTCATCTAACAGTCACATTTTTTTTCCTGATTATGAATCTTGCAACCTCCCAAAACGCAAAACCAAACCCACTGAGACTGAGTTGATTCTAGCTCATAGCAACTCTATAAGAAGAGTAGAACTGCCCCATGGAGTTTCCAAAGAGCTCCTGGCAGATTCAAACTGCTGATCTTTTGGTTAGCAGACATAACACTTAACCACTATGCCACCAGGCTTTCCCTTCCAACACCAAGGCCTATGGAAAAACTGATGTTCAACATGTAAATGGAGCAGTAAAAGTGGGAAAAGCATAAGATTCACTGTGGATAAAAAGTTACGTCTTTGAAAGAGGTCTAATTCTTTATCAGAGCCCTGGTGATACACTGGTTAGGAGCTCAAGTTGCTAACCCAAATGGCAGCAGTTGAAATTCACCAACCATTCCTTGGGAACCCTGTGGATCAGTTACTTCTACTCTGTCGAACAGGGTCAGTATGAGTTGTAGTCAACACAGTGGCAGTGGGTTTGGTTTTCTGTTTATTTGTTTGTTTTATTCCTTCTTATTCTAAGGCTCTTTTTTTTTTCACCAAGACATCAGTTTTACAAGTGTTCTGTTACCATCGAATTTCACACAATTACTTGTAAATTCAGTTAGTAACTATACAAATGTGTGTGTGTGTGTGTGTATGTGTAAAACAATAAATGTTTTCAAAGCTTTCACTAGTATTCATAACTTACTAGGTCTTATTTTCTTTCATTTGTTGTTATTTAATTTCTTCATGCATGCAAAAATATAATCTTCCATAAATTCATAAATGTAATATTACATGACTTTCTTTGGAACAGTCTTCTTTTTGGCTCTTATGTTTATGTAAGAAGTTTATGTGTTTTTCAACAATAATTTTGCACCCACACCTTTTCCTGAAGTCATTATAATAATTTTCATATGGTTTCTTTTGGATTTTCAAGTTGCCATTGAGGGTGTAGATCTCTTGTGGCACAGCGGCTAAAATCTTGGCTGCTAACCAAGAGGTAGGAAGTTTGAATTCACTAGCTACTTCTTTGGAACCCTGTGGAGCAGTTCTACTCTTTCCAGTAGGGTCACTACAAGTCAAAATCAACTTGATGTCCATAAATTTGGCTTTTGATTTTTGTTTCAATTTTCTTCCTATTCTGGAGTTGCTATTCATAAATCATATTTTTTAGAAAATTATTCTTTTCATTCAAGTTTTCAAATTCACTTGCATAAAGTTGAGCAAAGCAGTCTTTAGATTTGTTTAACTTACTTTCTGTGGTTGGTTATTTTCCTCCTTTTAAGTTCTTCTTTGAGGTAGTTACGCTTTCAAGAAACCGTTTTGGAAGGTTCTAGAAACTAGATTGTACTTGCATATCAGTGAGAATGATTGAGAGATTTTGCATCTTTGTAACTAAATACTTACTAAAGAGTTCAGTTTAGTTCCCCTGAAGAATGCTTGCTACATGACAAAATAATAAATAATGGAAGAAAAAGCAAATAACCAGGATTCATATTTCAAAAGGAATGAGGAAGTTTCCAGATACTGTTCTTGGAATCAAGATCTTCACATAGCAGTGACTCTCTCTATGATCTGGCTGCCTTCTTTCTCTCATTTATATTTAAAAATTTGTATTAAGGCATTTCTCACAGACTATAAAAAATATTTTCTACTATGAACAGAGACATCCCATTTTCATGGACTGAAAAACAAAATAGTCTTAAGACTTAACTACCCCAGGTAATCTGTACATTCAATGTAATTGCTGTCAAAATTCCAACAGCAGTTTTGCAGAAACTATAAAGCTCATCCTTATGTTCTTACTGGAATTTCTAAAGGCCCAATTTAGCCAAAAGAATCTTGAGAAAGACCACTGTAGAAGGAGTCACACTTCCCAATTTCAAAAAGTACTGTAAAGCTATAGTAATCAAAAATGTCAGGTGCTGGTGTAAGGACAGATTTACAAACCAACAAAATTGAGATTCTAGAAATAAACTCATGTGTCTAAGTCCGAGTATTTTAAACAAATGTACCAATGGCACAAAAATAGTCTTTTCAACATCTGAATTGCCACATGCAGAAGAATGAAGTTGGACCCCTACTTTGTTATTTCAAACTTAAGCAGAATTTGCACTGCCTACCACAGCCAATCTTTGAGATAGGGATGAGATGAGAAGCAAAATGATTTATTATGTGCAGGTACAAAAGGAGACAGGGAATAGAGTTCTCCAAAGTCAATTTTCTCAAAATGGTGACTAGCCAGAGGTTTTTACAGAAGGGAATAAGGTTTTATAAGTTGTAGGAATTTGTAGAATGTTAATTTTTAGGTGGTCACAGTGGTCAAATCCCAAGAATGTTGGTATCTTAACTGGTACTTTGGGCAGTGAGGCGGTCTGGCCATCATATAAGTTACAGGTCACATGGCAGATCCCTTTGTTTTTCTTTTTATGGTTTTTAGACTATTAACACTTGTTTTTCCACGGTCCTAACAGAGTCACTGTGAGTTGGCATCAACTTGAAAGCACTGGGTTTGGTTTTACTTTTTTTGAAAGGTAACAGATTGGCCCTTAACTTAAGAGAAACCATGGGAAACAATGGACTCATGCTTGGAAACACAATTAAAAAGCAAAATGGTGCAGGTTTTGTTCAAAATGCAGCCACTTATTTTAGTCTGCCTCTTTCAAATTCACAGCATATACAAAAACATTTCAAAAAATGTGTTAATGACCTACATATAAGATCTAAAGCCATAAAACTCTTAGAAGAAAATATAGGAGTAAATGTTCACAGTCTTATGTTTGGTAGTGGATGCTTAGATGCAACCACAAAAACAGAAAAAAATAAATAAATTATACTTCATCAAAATAAAAAACCTCTGTGCATCAAAGAGCATTATCACAAAAGCGAAAAGGTTACTCATAGAATGGGAGAAAATATTTGCTAATCATATATCTGATTGGGGATTAATATCCAGAATACAAGACAAACTTCTGTACCACAACAAGACAAACAACACAATCAAAAAAATGGGCAAAAGACTGAATAGACATTTCTCCAAGGAAGATATGAAAATATGTGCAACATCATTAGTTATTAGGGAAATACAAATCAAAACCACAATGAGATATCACTTCACATTCATCAGGATGACTACAATACAAAAAAAAAAAAGAGAGAGAGAAATAGCAAGTGTTGATAAGCATGTAGAGATACTGGAACCATTGTTCATTGTTTATTGGAATACAAAATGGGGCAGCCTTTGTGGAAAATAGGTTGGTTGTTCCCTGCAGTGTTAAACACAGAGTTACCATGTAACTCAACAATTCCACCCTTGGGTATATACACCCAAAAGGATTGAAAACAGAACTCCCAACAGATGCTTGTACTCCATGGTTATCACAGCATTATTTACAACAGCAAAAAGATGGTTCCAGCAGCAACTGACAAATAGGTAAATAAAATGTGATATATATATACATGGAATATTACTCAGCCGAAAAGAGAAATGAAGTCCTGATGCACTCTACCACCTGCAGGACTATTGAAAATATTATGCTGAGTGGAGTAAGACTGTTTCACAAAAGAACAAATATTTTATGGTCTAGTTTACATAAAATATCTAGAATAGGCAAATTCATAGTCACAGAAAGTAGATTAGTGGTTACCACGGGCTGGTGGAAGGATTGAATGTTTAATATGTGCAGAGTTTCTGTTTGGAGTTGTGAAAAGCATTTGGAAATAGATAGCAGTGATAGATAGTGTCATGGTTGGAATTGTGTCCCCCCAAAAATGTGTGCAGCCATGTGGCTGGGATATGGTTCCCAGTATCTTGGGACTGTCCTCCATTGTGTGGTTTTGCTAACCTGTATGTTAAAGGATTAGGGTGGGGCTGTGAATTCCTGCTGTGGGGGGAGTTTCCCTGGAGTATGGCTTGCCCCACCCTTAATGCTTTTAGCTTGCAAGGAATAAAAGGAAAAAGAAACAAAGGACAATTTGAGAACCTTGCTACCATCAAGCAAGCAGCACCGGGAGCAGAGCGCGTCCTTCAGACCAGAGGTTCTTGCGTGAGGACGCTCCCAGAAACAAAGACTGATGCAATACCGGACTTTCCTCCAGAGCCAACAAGGAGAAAGTCTTTCCCTGGAGCGGACACCCTGAATATGGACTTGCAACCTACCGGACTGTGTAAGAATAAATCTTTCTTTGTTAAAGCCATCCACTCTGTGGTATTTCTGTTAGAGCAGCCTAGCTGACTAAAACAGATAGTGATGTATAACATCACTGAACTGTGTACTTCAAATGGTTAAAATGACAAATATTACACTGCATGTATTTTACCAAAATAAAAGAAAAAAATAGAAGAAAAAGAGCAGTAAGGACTTTGGTGGAGGGAAGGATAACACTTCGCTACTTCACCTTCAGTCATTATTGGCAATGAGTTCTTCATGAACCCAGCACTGCTTGCATCTGATTTAATCCTAAATGTGACTTTTTTGTCTGTGTTCAATAGGTAGAAAGCACATTGTGAGTAGGTCCACTGGGACCCAGCCCTGTTCTTTCTTTCAATATTGTAAGACTTTACGAAGCCCCAAAGTTAGCTGCTCACAATCATCCATGGATTAAGGGTAAAGCTGATGTCAACTTTGGGGAGGCTGGGGCAGCTGCGTCTCCTTCCTGAAAGGCTTCCTCAGTGGGAAACCAAAGGCACACATTCAAGACAACTGCTGGACTCAGAGAGTAGCTTCCTGTCATCTCATCCCCTGCCACCTAAGCAACTCATTTAGAATGGTGACTGTGATCATTAAGGTTGCATGTTAACTTGACTGGACTGTGATTCTTAGTGGTTTGGCAGTTATGATACACTTTGGCAGTTGTATAAGAATACAATCACCTCCATGAGAAGATTTGATGTAATGTTATCACCTCCATGGTGGGATCTTCTATAAGTAGTCGAACAGTTGAAAAAAAATTCCTTGAGAGTCTGACCTGCATCCAATATAGGTGAATTTTCTAGTAAGGCTTGTGGGTTTTTGCCCACTATAAATCCTGCCGCTGACTCCTATCCAACTGATCTTCAGTTCTTGACACTTGTGCTAGAAGCTTACCTGCCATCTAACCTTAAGCACATAGGATTCATAAGTCTCCACAGCCTGTGTGATCCAGGAGAATGTCTGACACACCAACTCTGGACTTTCTGGAACAGGTAGTAAGTGACCACAACTTGAACATCCAAAAAAAAAAAAAAAAACCAAACCCACTGCTGTGAAGTTGATTCCAACCCATAGTGACACCGTAGGACAGAGTATAACTCCCCCGCAGAGTTTCCAAGGAGTGCCTGATGGATTTAAACTGTCAACCCTTCGGTTAGCAGATGTAGCACTTAACTACCATGCCACCAAGGTTTCCAACTTGAACATAACCTGTACTATTTTGTTTCTTAATTCTCTCTCCAAGTACAAGTTCATTATCTCTCTCATTTCCTCTAAGGTTTAAAGACTAATCTATGCTCTATGACTGTGGAAAACAAGTGATCATATTCTTAAAAAACATAATAGAAAGACAAAGGAATCTACTTTGTGACCTGGAACTTGTACAGTGGCCAGACGACCTCTTGGCCCAAAATATCAATTGAGATGTCAACATACCTGAGACACAAACACTGTGATCACCCAAAGAATTAACATCCTACAGGCTCAAAAACTCTATCCCCTTTTTCTATAAAAACTTTAGCTAACCTCCATTTTGGGGAGACAGACTTTGGAGGAATCTATCCCCTCAGTTTCCTTGTGCTCTGGTATATAATAAAACTTCTTGCTTCTCATCTCACCCCTGTCTCAAAGATTGGCTGTTTCCAGCAGGCAGCAAAAACTCCTCCAGGTTTGTGGTAACATTTCCAGCCTCTACAACCACATGAGCCATTTCCTTGATAGAATCTCTCTTTAGATATATCGGAAACTTTGGCGGCATAGTGGTTAAGTGCAATGACTGCTAACCAAAAAAGTCAGCAGTTTGAATCCACCAGATACACCTTGGAAACTCTATGGAGCAGTTCTACTCTGTCCTAGTGGGTTGCTGTGAGTTGGAATCAACTCAGCAACAGTGAGTTGATACACATGTTTTCCTGGTTTTGCTCTTCTGGAAAACACAGCCTAAGGCAGTGATAAATGATAAATGCTAAAATAACGAACAGTAAATGTGCGCTGGGAGCACTGAAAAGTCAGCCTAGAAAGAACCAGCATCTGAAGATAAACCAGTGGCACTCCCTGAACTGATCACTGAATCTACAGACTCAGTGATCCTTGCCATAAAATGATAGAATTGTTTTTAACAGAAAGAGGAAGGGAAGAGCACTGTAAGTGGAATGAGGTCTCCCAGGCTGAAAAAGGGAAGAGATAGAAGTTGGGAGAGAAGAGTAATTTCTTTTAATTAGCCAGAACCATTTAGGAAGGTTAATGCACTCCTGATTAAGAGAATCAAAGGTCTGTGTTTGGGAGTGTGTGTTGGGGAAAGATGAAGAAGAAGAGGAAATCCAGGCTTTAGAAAGACTTGGCTTTCCAAGCTGGAATCTCTATCCCTCTGCATTTGTGGGTTAGGGGCCCACTCGAAGCCTGGTTGTGACGTTTATTAGCTCTGCCACCACAAGTAAGTTGAACAGCCTCCCTGGGCCTTGGTTTTCTCTAATGCAGAAGAGCGCTGTATCTGTTTAGCAAGAAGTGCATACAGAATGAGGTTGCAGCAGTTGTCACAGGGCCTGAGTTCTCAGTGGGGTATTGCATTGTCTTGGTTCTTCCCACCCCACTATCTGTTGTAGATTGAATTGTGTCCTCCAAAAATTGCGTGTAGCAATTTGGCTAGGCCATGATTCACTGCATCGTGTCATGTTCCACCATATTATAAATCCTGCCTCTGCTATGCTAACGAGGAAGGATGGGCAGCAGCTGAGTTGGTGAGGCAGGACTGAGTGTGTGTTGGGCATCAAGGCAATCTCTTGGGATATGAGGGCAAGGGAAGCAAACAGAGAGTTGAGGACCTCGGACTACCAGAAGCAGTGCTAGAAGCTGAGTCATCCTTTGGAAAGGACCCAAGATCCCTGCACCTCTGAAGCTCCCAATCCAGAGGAAGACGGTTGACAGACCTTCTTCCAGAGCCAACAGAGGAAAAGCTTCCACTGGAGCTGATGCCTTGAATTTGTGTAGCACACAGGACTGTGACATAATGAAACTTCTCTTTTTAAATCACTCACGGTATTTCTGTTACAGCAGATAGCTAAGACGCTATCCTTCCCAACCCTACACACAATACATAGTGTGTGAAGGTGAAACAAGGTAACACATGTAACATTCCCAATATTTATGTGGTAGATGTTCAACACGTATTTATTCTTGTTTCTTTCTGAGAAAATTCTTTTAATCTTCTCAGCTCAAGAAAACTTGTTCAGTCACTAGACAACACTGCTTACCCATGGCAGTCATTGTCACTACCGTAAGGTTTTAACTTGCCCATCTTTAACTTGTTCTCTTATTTAGTTCCAATTTAGTCATTGCTCTAACCAGAGTGAAATGAGTATCTTTGTGCATAAGCTTCTTCTGCATGATGAAGTCCTTCCTTAAGGTCGAATCCCAGGAATATAAAGGGTATAAATGTTTTAAATGTTTTTGACACATCAGATGAACTACCAAGAGGTTTCCTACCCATTTTTAAAATTACTTGTAATATGTAAGAGAGACCATATGACTACCCCATGACCAATCCTGAATATTCTCATTTAAAAAACAAAGTTAATGTGATGGGCAAAATGTGTTAGCCAGCTTTTCTAATTATTTTCTATGAGACAACCTTTGGACTTTTATAAACAACAGTGTTAGCATTTCTCATATTTATTTATTAGAGGGAACTAACTTTTCCAAATTGTCAACAATAATCACTATTGTGTCACAGATAGGGAAGTTGGAGCATGGGAAAGGAAAGTAAATGTTCCCAGAGGAAGGCATTTATTGTTTAAGATAAAACTGTCAGTTGTGAAAAAAAGTACCTTTTCAAGTTAATTTCACAGTGGCTACTTTGCAAATTTGTCATCAAGATAGAAAAGTAACACATTATCTGTATACAAAAGTAATCCGTGTCCATATGTCACACAGTGCAGGAATGTACTCTATCTAATCTGCCAAATTACACCACAAGTTAGTTATTATTAGATCCATATTACGAGAAGGAAGATGAGTCTGAGGGAGTTGTATGCCTCAAATATATACAATTTGCCCAAGATTTGATGGCCATTATGAGGCTGAACTAGAGTTAAGTCCCTGTGAGTCAAAGGGTGGAGGTCAGTCTCTTTTTTGGTCACAATGAGGTTTTACGGACAGGGCAGGGGCCAGGACACAAAATTGAAGTCTGTCTACACCAAGCAACATCCACTGTATACAGTCTGTATAAAGCAGTAGTCATAAAGTAGATTAATGTGTGATGATTCATTATAGTACAAGAATAAAAGAATGTATGTGAATACACTTATTTACAGCTAGAAAGAAAGAAACCTTTTCTGATTTTTAATATTCAGACTCCCCACCCCACCCCACCCCCACCCAGTTTGTTTGACAGTAGTGCTCGTGCGAACAGCTGCAAGCTGCAAGAGATTAGGAGGGGTATTCAGTTGTTGGGTCAACGTCAGCTGCATAGTGGGCATAGACAGTGCTGAACACTCAAGAAATCAAAAGATTGAAGGTAGCATCTGTCATGCAAACAAAGAAGAAAAAGACAGCTTTCCTCCTACAGGTGGCAGAAGGTCTTCATCAGTACATTATGAAATAAAACAGGTTATCAGTGAAATTAGACAAGAAATGTGCCAAAAATTCAAAACACTGAAAAAGACCATAAAAACACTCCAAATTGTTAATGAAAACTTTCTTAGTCTGAGTTCTCTGGGTGAGCAAAACCAGTGAAATGTATATAAATACATACATATATAGAAAGAGAAACAGTTCAAGGAAACGGCTCACACAATTAAGAGGGACCATTTGAATTTCTACCCAACACTGACCCCACACTCTATGTACCTCTAACTGATGTCACTCGTCACTGAACATTCTCAATGAAATGATTATCTGGTCTAACTTCTATTGAAATGTTCGTCTTAACTAAGATGCTAATTTCTTTAGACTCAGGGTGAACCTCACTTTCGTAGCCTAGGATGGTCGAATCCATGCTCTATGTACAGGAATTTTTGAAACTTACATCCTTATGGAAACCCCGCTGCCATAGTAGTTAAGTGCTTCGTCTGCTAACCCAAAGGTTGGTCGTTTGAAACTGCCAGGCACTCCTGGGAAAGCCTATGAGGCAGTTCTACTCTCTCCTGTAGGGTTGCTATGAGTCAGAATCAACTTGATCGCAGTAGGCTTGGCTTTTTTCACATCCCCATGGTCCCCTCCCTGTACTTTCTCCATCACTAAAGCTCTCCTTGTTTCAGATGTGCCCTAATTGGGTTTCATTAAATTATCCAGTCTAGCTAATCATCTCACCAGCTTAGTAACCTCACTGAGTATCTGGGCTTTGTCACAGCAAGAATTACATGGTGTAGCCTATGCCATCAGATTGACACTCACTCACTATCTCCCGTCAAAGCCGACTTTCTCCATTGAGTTACTCTTCCAACTGTAGTCAACTCCTTCAGAGGGAAGTGCAGTCTCTTCTCTCTGCTTCGTTGTCTCATGAAAAGCAGCCCAGCCAGGCCTGTCTGTCTCCTTCAGCCTCTTTGGAATTATGAGATTATACTTCATCTCAATGTGTCTTCTTAGAAAAATATCTGAAGCTCCCTGAAGAGTATCTCCCAAGAACGTGTGGAAAAACAAATCACAGTATTTACTATGGAACCTGTAGTGTCTTGTCCTGTGTGACACCACTCACCTCGCTTCCTATTCCTCTTTTGTTTTACTTCCCTACTGGTAGGAAAAGAACTCTCCTCTAGGTCAGTTTTAGTACTGAAACTTTATAGTCCTTGTGTCTCCAGAACTCTCCTTGGAGCACAAGTTCATTAAATCTATCTTTATCTACACAATGCAACCAGGCAAGAGCCTATCCTAAAGGATTTGAGCATGGAAATTCGCACAGAAATGGGTACTTGTAGTTTGATCAGATTGGGCAGCATCTGCTGACACATCCTCCCTCTTCAGAGTGTGGCACCACAGTTTCACATGCTAGAGGAGAGCATCATTTGGTGGACTTCTGCTTGCATCAGCCTCTCTCTCCTGGGTCTTTTCCCATCACAAGAGGAATAAAATAGTTCACATAGAAGCCCTTTGCCTCTACATCTAGAACTATGCATCACTCTCATTCCACTCTCATTTCTTGACCTTAATTTCGGACTCCCAGGGTTGGAATTTGTCTTTGGTCACAATCTTCCACGAGATCCCCTTTCTTGTCTGGACTGAAACAACCAGGGGATTTTTGTTTGCTTGTTTTTCCTCCCCAAACATGGGGCAGTGCTTTCATTTATCTGAATCTATACTACATATACCAGGATTGTGTTTGCTAGGTGTCAAGGGCTGGATAATCATACTTCTTGTGTAGGGGCAGCTCTCTGTCCCTCTCACCCTTAATGTGCCTGAAGATTAACTTGTTGGCAGTGTATATGAGGACTGACAATTACATTCATGAACCCATCCTGGAAAAAATGCTGCATACCTCATTGCTGAACATCACCAGAGTCACCTTCGAAGTACCCCTCTTAGGAAGCTGTGCACAGATGCCAGCACCTATCCACGCTTCAGAGCGATTTGGGAACTCTTTTTCTGGAATGGCCATCAGAGCTGTTGTTGTATTGCCCTTGATATCCTAAATGTCATCAGAACATCTTCCTTTCAGTATTTCCTTTATCTTTGGATAAAGAAAGGTCATTGGGGCCGAATCAGGCGAGTAGGGAGATGTTCTAATACAGTTATTTGTTTACAGGCTAAAAACTCCCTCACAGACAACTATACAATTAATTTTGTGAACTTACTACCTTGCCACCATGCAGTAGCCATTCCAGAAAGAGTTCCAAAATTGCTTTGAAGGGTGGACTAGGCACTGGAGTCAGTGCATAGCTTCCCAAGGGCAGTACTTCAAAGGTGACCATAAGTGATATTCAGTAATGGGATATGTAACACTTAGAACAATTAAATTCATGGACTTAACTGTCAGGCCTCATATGACAATACTTACAGATTTACTCTGAGGATTTCTCTGTGGCTAGAGTTGGTGAGCTGTTTTTCCCTCCAAAACGAACCTTGCTCCTCAGAAACCTAACTTTAGGGGCTTACCCTAACTACATTACTTCCTGATCCCTAAACCTAAATGTCTCCCACTCCTGGTCATTTTGATCTGATTGACAAATATTGCCACCATCTCTTCATTCTCCTCGTTTCGTCAAGAACAATAATATGGAAGGCCACCTGGTGAAGTCCAAGACTCTTCAATAAAACTTCATTATAGGTTGTCCTACAGTGCCATGCTCTAGCCATCCAGTCTCTTGTCACTTTTGGCTGCTCACTGAATAAATTTCTCTAACCTCAACATGTGTATATGTCTTCTCTTCCTTTAGGTTTTTCTGTAGTCAGAAATCTAATATACAAGACTGTCAGCATTACCAAGTACTTGCGAGAATTCTTCATAGAGAAGAAGCAAATTGCAGTGTTAAAACCAGTTCTACTGTCCCATTCTTCATCACACAGTCCTGCGTCTCAGATTATTTGCTTAACACACAACTCTAATACACACATTTCCTGACTTTAAACCAAGTGATATTTCCTTTTCCTTTTCTAACAACTGTCTCTTGATCCCTGTACAGTTTCTTCATGAGCACAATTAAGTGTTCTGAAACTTTTATTCTTTACAATATTAACTGTTGTGGCTTGAATTGTTGCCCCCCAAAAATAGTGTAGCCATGATTCCCTGTATTCTACAATTGTCCTCCATTTTGTGCTTTTCCTACACTGTATGTTAAATGATTAAGGTGGGACTGTAAATCCCTTCAGAAGATCACCTGCCTGCTTCACTATAATGGGAGTTTCCCTGGAGTATGGCTTGCCCTACCCTTAACCCTTTCATCCTGCAACAGATAAAAGGAAAGAGAAGCAAGCAGAGACTTGGAACCATCAAGAAAGCAGCACCAGGAGAAGAGTGCATCCTTCAGACCCGGGGTTCCTGCACCAAGATGCTCCCTGGACAAAGAGTGATGTAATATCTGACATTCCTCCAGAGCCAACAAGGGGGAAAGCCTTCCCCTGGAGCTGACATCCTGAATTTGGGCTTGTAACCTACCAGACTGTGTAAGAATAAACTTCACGTTGTTAAAGCCATCACTCTGTGATATTTCTGTTAGAGTAGCATTAGCTGACTAAAACATTAAACTTCATTTGTTATACACATAATTGAATGCTTTTATATAGTCAATATAACACAGGTAAACATTGCTCTGGTATTCTCTGCTTTCAGCCATGAGCCATCTGACATCAGTAATGTTTCTGATTCCGTGTCTTTTTCTGAATCCAGCTTGAATTTCTGGCAGTCTTCTGTCAATGTACTGCTGCAATTGTTTTTGAATGATTTTCAGCAAAATTTTATTGTGTGTTATAATAATGACATTGTTTGATTATTTTCACATCCAGTTAGATCACCTTTCTTGGGAATGGGCACTAATATGAATCTTTTCTATTCAGTGGGCCAGGTAGCTGTCTTAAAAATTGCTTGGTACAGACAACTGAACACTTCCAATGCTGCATCCTCTTGTTGAAACATCTCAGTTAGTATTCCATCAATTCTTGGAAACTTGTTTTTCGTCAAGCCTTCAATGCAGCTTGAACTTACTTCACTACTATTAGTTCTTGAGCACATGCTACCCTTTGAAATGATTGAACCTTGACCAATTCGTTTTGGTATAGTGACTATGTATATTCCTTCTGTTTTCTTTTGATGCTACCTGTGTCATTTAATGTTTTACCCATGGATTTCTTCAATGTTGCAATTTGAGGCTTGAATTTTTACTTCAGTCCTTTCAGCTTGAAAACTGCTGAGCATGTTTTGCCTTTTTAGTTTTCCATGTCTAGAGAGCTCTTAGTACATGTCATCATAATACTTTATCTTCTCTAGTCACCCTTCGAAATCTGATCAATTCTTCAACTTCATCATTTCTTCCTTTTGCTTTAGCGAATCAATGCTGAAGAGCAAGTTTCAGAGTCTCTGCTGACATCCATTTTTGTCTTTATTTTGCTTCTTTTTAATCACTTACTGATTTTTTTTCATGTATGTTACCCTTGGTGTAGTTCCAAAACTCATCTGCTCTGCAGTCATTAGCATTAAATGTGTCAAGTCTATTCTTGAGATCAATTCTGAATTCAGGTGAGATATATTCAAGGTCTTTCTTTGGCTTTTGTGGCACCAAGGCTGTGTTTTCCAACTACTGATCCTTTTTATTTGTTTCCAACTTTCACACTCCAATCACCAGTAATTATCAGTGCATCTTATTGCTTGATTGGCTAATTTCAGACTGCAGAAGTTACTAAAAATCTTCAATTTCTTCATCTTTGGCCTTAGTGGTTTGTGCATAAATTTGAATAATAGTCTTATTATCTGGTCTTCCTGGTAAGTGTGTGGATATTATCCTATCACTGACACAGTTGTACTTCAAGGCAGATCCTCAAATGTTCTTTCCAATGACAAGTGCAACACCATTCCTCTTCAAGTCATCATTTTCAACACAGTAGACCATATGATTGTCCAATTCAGAACGGCCAATAGCAATCCACTTCAGCTCACTAATGCCTAAGAGGATATAGGTGATTATGCACTCCATTTTATTTTCGCTGACTTTCAATGTTCCTATATTCATATTTTGTATGTTTCATATTCCTATTAATGGATGCTTGCAGTTGTTTCTTCTCATTTTGAGTTGTGCCATTTCAGCAAATGAAGGTCCCAAAAGTCCCGTCTCAATGTTGTTAAGATGGATTCTACTCTGAAGAGGCAGCTCTTCCCCAGTTGTCTTCTCAGTGTCTTCCAGTTTGAGGCTTTCATCTTCCAGCACTAGATCAGATAATGTTCCCCTGCTAGTCATCAGGTTTTCATTGGCTAATTCTTTTCAGAGGTAGACTACTGGATCCTTTTTTCTAGCCTGTCTTAGTCTGGAAGCTTAGCTGAAACCTGCCAGTGGTGGTATTTGAGTTCAGTGATATTTCTTCCAGCATCATAGCAACACACAAACCCCACAGCAGGAAAAACTGACAGACATGTGGAGGAGCTTCAGAATACAAAGGAAAAATACAAAAGTGATTAGAATAGACTTAGCCACATTCCTACACTTTAAAACAGCTCAACATCCATTCATACACTTCTTTACACATTAAAGAAAAAATTCAACATACAAACATCTGTCTTTTTACAAGGAAAAACATTCTACAGTATCCCAAAAATGTGAGACCCAAACACTGTGAATACTATTCATTATTTTACTACTTCAACCGCAACCCTATCTTAATATTCTGTAACTTATGGGTACATTAGGAAGGTTTCAACAACAACATTACCTATATCAACTAGTAACAGAAATGTGTAGGGAAGAATAGAAAAATTGATTAATATACATACATACATATGTTATGTATGTATGTGTGTGTCTATATACACACACACACACACACACATAACAAATAGGTAGCTATTACAGTCTTAGTCTCCATAGCTGATCAAGTCAATATATAATCAGTATTGATAACTTTTTCACCCTAATTTCATTTTCCCATCATTTTCAGTCAACACACAGCTGATCAGAGTTCTTTACCCAACGTTATGACTCAAGTCTCTTTTTCTATGTATTTAAAATCTTGGTTGTCTGTCCTATCCTGAGCATATGGAGAGCTCTATGTATTTTCTAGCCTGTACTTATTGTAAATTATTTCCACTTAATAACAGAATCATAGAACTAACATAGTAATTTCCTTTTGCGTATAGATTTGGTTGGCTGAAAATACTGAAAGGGACAAGTAGAAGGTTCATCTTCAGATTTTGTGTAAGCAGTTTGATGAATCTGGATGGAAACTTTGCTCATTAAGTACTCATATATCTTGAACCTACAGAAGCCGAGGTCATGGTAATGGGAGGCAAATATTTTGTGTATAGTTTATAGTATATAAGTCCCTAACTATGGGAAGAATGTCATCTAATGCCCGTGTCTAGCTCAGTGTGTATCCTACTACCAATAGGGTAGCACCATAATCTCACAGATATCTCCCAGATTAATAGTATCGCTAGGGCTGGTGTCAGCCAGTGCAGTGACTCATGGAATCACCCCTTCAATGGGCTTCCTCCTGTACCAAACCATGCAATCTCACTGAAGGTCTTCCTCTTTTTCACTGACCCTTTTGTCAAGTATGATGTCCTTGTATACGGACTGGCCCCTCCTGATAACATGTCCAAAGTACATGAGATGAAGTTTTGCCATCCCTTCTCCTAAAGAACATTCTGGCTCTACTTCTAAGGCTGATTTGGTCATTCTTCTGGCAGTCCATGGCATATTTAATATTCAATATTCTTCACTGACTCTATAATTCAAAAGCATCAATTCTTCTTCTGTCTTCATTATTCATTATCAAACTTTCACACACATACGAAGCACCTGAAATACCAAGACTTGGATCAGACCCTTGTTAGTATTTAAAGTACATATGTGTGTATGTGTGTGTGTGTATTTATATGTAGATTCAGATGTAGATGTAGAACTAGATCTAGATCTATATCTAGATGATAGAGAGAGAGAGTACACACACACTTCATTAGTTTTGCTTCTCTAGAAAATCTACCCTACAACATTTGGTACCAAGAGTGGTTCTAGAGAAAAAGAAAATTGTAAGCATCGGGTTTCTAAATTGGTTCTTAAGTATGGTTAACCTTAAAAATACTGATGACTCTGCTTCTGGTAGTAAACAGGGTACTGCCAATCCATGGCATGATTTGGCAATAAAGCCCATTGCTGTTGAGTTGATCCCAAATCACAAAAACATGAAAAATATCACTACCAGTGTAACAAGTATTAGTCAGAGGCAAGGCTCTGGGTGATTGCATGTCTGATACGTCTTTTACAATTTTGTCAGAATGAAAAGTATAAGGAAGCTGGTTGATTTAGCCTACTTTGACTGAAAGAAAAGATGAACTTAGGGTTTCACAGTCACAATTCTAATGTAGCATAAATGATCTCAAAGTTGTCATGTGTGTGCTGAAAGAAAGTCTTATTACTTTTAATAACAGATCTGACATTGCTTAAAAAAAAGACAGAGTCTTATTACAAGGAGGCTAAATTACAACATCAGTGGAATTCACAACCTCAAATGGTGTCTGAAGTTAATATGAGAGCATCGACTAGAAAGAAATGGGATCCTGAAAGTTTGAGATAGGGACATATGGACAGATAATTGAAAAGTTGGGTAAAGTGAAGCCTTGAATTTGATTTGCCTTAGTCATCTAGTGCTTCCATAACAGAAACACCACAAATGGATGACTTTAAAAAGAGAAATTGTATTTGTCACAGTCCAGTAGGCTACAAGAACAAATTCAGGGCATCAGCTCCAGGGGACATCTTCCTCTGTTGGCTCTGGAGGAAAGTCCTTGTCATCAGTGCTCCCTGGACTGGGAGTTCCTGAGGCACAGAGACCCTGAATTTTCCAAAGGGCACACTCTGTTCCTGGCACTGCTGATGGCAGACATAAGAGTTATACTCTACTTCATGTGTATTATACTAACTTTATGGGGTGTTTTCTTTAAACTCCAGCAAGAAAGTGTGAAGTACATCAATGTCCCTCATGGGAATGTGAAAAACAACTGATAAGGTCTTCTTGGTTAAACAATCTCCAGGGATGAAACTCTTGTCCTGTATCCACTCTTATCTACCTACTTTCAGCTAGTCTTCATACTTATGGAAGCAGAACAATAACACCGTATAATGACCTTTTGGAATGCACCTATCAAAGAAAGCTTGACCACAACCATTTCTGCTTTCTGGTCAAATTAAGACAAGGATATTGAAAACAGGAACCAGAAAACCTCAAGCAGCTCATGTACACGTTGACTAGTGCGTGTCCCCACGCTGACCCATTGACACAAAACAAGTTATTACAACACCCACTGGGTGAGGACCCACCTTGCAGTTGCTGACACCTGTAATGGTAGACCTGAGTGTCAACATATCGTCACTGCCTCCACAGGACAATCAACCTAACCCTGATTAACATATGATGCACCGCTTTGGACCAGAACTAGTATGACCTAGGGGGAGGTGGTACCCATAAAAAACCTATCTGCCCCTACCAACACATGGTTAATCGCCTGTTCAACCAGCCACTATGGGGTGTAGTACCGCTGTCCCAGTTCATAAGTTTCGCTTTTGATGAATAAACCCATGTCTCTTAGATGGTCTCCTGCTCAGTTTTTTGGTCTCTCGGAATAAATCCTAAAGACCCAAACATCCACTCACCTCTTATTGCACTATTTGTAGTTACTTTGAAGGTCAATTGCCCAGAACGATGACAATAAGAAGCTTGGGTGACCACTGAATGACTCCAGCCTATAACAAGTCCTGCCTAGGAACCAAAGAGTTTACGCCAAGGAACTAAAAAGCCATATGTCACCAAAATATATAAAACCCACAGCTGTCAAGTGGATTCTGACTCACAGCAACCCTGTAAGTCAGATTAGAATTGCCCCATAGAGTTTCCAAAGAGTGCCTATAGTTGGACCCAACTGGGAAGCAAAGAGTCTGACCCTATTTCCATGACAAGCCTCAGCTCAGCCCCTTTTTATTATGCATACTATTTCCCAAGAATTTAATGAATATGTATAACTCCCTTTTTCCTATTAAGTATAAAAACTTCTCTCAGCCCTTTGTTCAGGGAAGCAGATTTTGAAGGACTGTATTCCCCTGTCTCCTTAGATAATAGTTAAATGTCTTGCTTCTCATCTCACCCTGTCTCAAAGATAATCTGTTTGTGGCAGACAGCACAAACTCTACTTAGGTTTCTAGTAACACTGCTTCTTCACAGTATGAGGTCCACAATTCTGTCTGCCAGTTTCCCTTTCCTGTATATCTCAAAAGATTGCCTCAAAACACAAGACAATCCTATACACTGAGTCCTGCCCTACCGACACAACTGCTGCCCATCCTCCAGCATTAATATCATAAACACAGGATTTACAACAAATGCTACACACATTTTTGTCCCCAGTTCAATTCAATGTCCCCAACACAATTCAATCCATGACACCATTGGTTATTCCTGCTAACAGAACAAGCCCTCCCACTCCTATGTGAATGAATTACTCCATCTGTGTCTGCTAAGCCATCTTACCTAGTAAAACTATTAAGCCCTCCCCCCTCAGCTGTATCTGAAGAGTGTTTCTCTGAGATATCTCCTTGGGTGGGGTTTGCATCAGTGCCTGGGCAAATGTCTTACAAAATACTGCTGGAATTCTGAGAACGCATCCTCACCACCTCTTCTGCTCATAGACCTATAACTAGACTTAAGTCTCAGTGAGCCCTAAAAGGTGAAATGGTGCTCCGAAGAAAGTATCCTACACTTCAAAAGAATGCTTGACCTTTTTTAATATGTACAAACAAAAAACTGGGAAATATGTATGGCACATAGCAAGCACTAAATGACTCCAATGGCATATAGCATGCACTCAGTAAGTATTCCACTGAAAAAAATCTGCTGCTGTCAAGTCAATTCTATCTCATAGCGACCCTATAGGACAGAATAGAATGGTTCCATGGTGTTTCCAAGGAGTGTCGGGTGGACTCAAACTGCCAGCCTTCTGATTAGCAACCACATCAATTAACCACTTTATCACCAGGATTTAAATAACTGTCATACACGTGACATGATTACAGAGTATTGCTAATGATTGCTTGAGGCTGGACACTGTGAAATTATAACAGTGTTATCCACAAGGACAGCGCTTTTGTCAGGCAGTTTGAGTGTTCTACAGAGGTTGAGGACACTTAGATCAATGTGAGGTTTATGACTTACTAGTTAAGTGAGGACAGTAACAGCACAGCAAATGCATTTAAAGGATTAGCTAGAGTGTTTCACATGACACATGAGATTTTAGAAGGGTAGTAAAGAAGCATGTTAGGTGTGGTAAGCAGATACTTTCACTACTCTCCTGTAGAGACAGGAAAGCTGACATCACATTTTCCAGACTCTGTTGTTCTGGGTGTGATTTCAGTTTAATTTTCACAGGATGATTTGGAGGGTGGAAGAAAGGCAGATGCCACTCCTCTGCTTTTTATGCTTCTTCTGCGACAGATTGTCGTGGAGTCACTGGACTTTTGGCAGAAGGGGAAAGCACATCGATCCTTACTATATCTATGTATGGAAACCCTAGAGATGTTATGGCTAAGTGCTATGTCTGCTAACCAAAAAGTCAGCAGTTTAAATTTACCAGGAGCACCTTAAAAACTCTGTAGGAATGGTTCTACTGAGTCCTATAAGGTCACTATGAATTAGAATTGACTTAACAACAGTAGGTTTAATTTTGGGGGGTTTTATATCCATATATATGGGAGTCAAAGTGTTGAACATTGATTTTGCTCTGTTTTCTTTTTTGTCACTGTGTATCTAGCATGGTTATGCAGCCAACAGGGCTTCCTTATGTCTGGATAGAAGCTAAGGCCTTCTACTACTTTAGTCAACTAAACAGTTATAGAGGACACAGTCCACAAGACCACTTTCACTTTTTGCATCAATAACATGTTAAGGGGGTTCTAGAAACTACCCTCAGGCTTTATAATTTGCAAGAAAGGGCTCACAGAACTCACTGATGGATGTTAAACTCACAATTATGATTTATTACAGGAAAAGGATATAAATTTAAATCAGCCAAAGGAAAAAAACACATAACACATGGTCCAGGAAAGTTACAAATGTGGAGTTTTCAATCATCCTGTCCTCATAGAATCAGGAAAGCATTATTTTTCCAGTATCAGTGTGTGACAGTATGCACAGAGCATTGCCAAACGTGGAAGCTAACTCAAGCCTCAGTGTACATATTTTTTATGGGGGCTCTACACATAGGTATGAATCATTGTCTACATGACTGCTCTCAGCCTCAAGCCATTGCAAAGATTAACTGATAGTGCTTAATCCAAAAGCCCTAGCCTAAATCATGTTTTTCGTTTATGGGACATGATCAGCCACCACCCTAATACTATCTAGTGTGGCCCGCCCCTACCCTAAAATCATATTGTTAGACTATCCAAAGACCCAAGACCCCCCAGGCAAACAAAGGCACTCTCATCAGGCATGATATTTCAAAGTAGCTGATACTGAAGATCAAACCCTTCATCTGGCAAAGACAAATTCTTTACTACACGTGTCTAGAAGGAAGAAATCTTCCAGTTTCATCGGAGGGGTTTTGTGTGTGTATTGGGGCGCATCTTCAACATGTGCTATGAATCTTCACGGGTTTCTAGATTCCCAGGAATATAACAGAGCTTTTCAAAACTCCTGTGGTTATTTCATTCTCCAACTTTTCTTTTTATGCTTTAAATTAGCCTATTATTTGCAACAGCTTTTAAAAACGATCTCAAATACCTTTTGTCAGCCACAAAGTTATACAAGTGCCTGTGATTGCTTTCAACAAATGCCTCCCCAGAAAAAGGGTTTTTCACAGTAGAAGAGCTCTGAGTGAGGTCAAAGACAGACTTACAAGTACAGTCTCCTGAGGAACCACCAAACCCATTGCTGTCCATTCCAACTCATAGTGATCCCATATCCACTGCAGTTGAGTCAATTCCTACTCATAGCGACCCTATAGAACAGAGTACAGTGGCTACATAGAGTTTCAGAGGAGTGCCTGGTAGACTTGAACTGCTGACCTTTTGGTTAGCAGATGTAGCACTTAACCAGTACGCCACTGGGGTTTCCCTATAGGACAGAGTAAAACCCCCCCCTTAATATTTCTAAGGGTGTAATCTTCACGGAAGCTGACTGCCACATCTTTATCCTGAAGAACCCTTGGTGGGTTAGAACCACTGGCCTGCTGGTTAGCATTCAACAGTTTAACAACTGCACCACCATGCCCCCTGAAGGAACCACCAGATTGGTCAAGTAATGACAATTTCTTGGAAACGATTCTGCAAAAGAGCTCTATCCCTGTTCTGCTCACTCCAGTGGCTCGTATTGCTGCTGTTTAGGTGCAATAGGGTTGTCTCCAACACACAGTAAACCTATACACAACAAAACAAAACTTGCCCGGTGTATGCCATCCTCATGATCATTGTTATGCTTGTCCCCATTGTTGTAGCCACTGTGGGAATCTATCTCATTGAAAGTCTTCATCTTTTTGGCTGACCCTCTACTTGACCAAGCATGATGTCCTTCCCCAGAGACTGATCCCAATTGATAACATGTTCAAAGTGTGTGAGACAAAGTCTCACTATCCTTGCTTCTAAGGAGCATTCTGAATGTACTTCTTCCAAGACAGATTTGTTTTGTTCTTTTGTCAATTCATGGTGTAGTCAATAATCTTCCATGACATCATAGTTCAAAGGCTTCTATTCTTCCTCAGTCTTCTTTATTCATTGTCCAGCCTCTACATACATATGAGGTGATTAAAAACACCTTAGCTCGAATCTGGCCCACCTTAGTCTTTAAAGTGACATCTTTGTTTTTTATCACCTTAAAGAGGTCTTTTGCAGTGTATTTGCCCAGTGTAGTGTGTCCTTTGACTTCTTGGCTGCTGCTTCCAAGGGCACTGATTGTAAATTCAGATAAAATGTATTCCTTAACAACTTTCAACTTCTCTCCACTTATCATGATGTTGCTTATTGGTCCAGTTATGAGAAATTTTGTTTACTTTATGTTGATGTGCAATTCATACTGAAAGCTATAGTCTTTCTATTCATCAGTTTCAAGTCCTGTTCACTTTCAGCAAGCAAGGTTGTTTCATCTGCATCTTCATCCAACCCTGATGCTCTGCTATTCTTTACATACTCCAGCTTCTCATATTATTTGCCCTACATACAGATTGAATACATATGGTGAAACGATACAACCTTGATGCACAACTTTCAAGACTTTAAACCAAACAGTATCTCATTATTCTGTTCAAACAACTACCTCTTGGTCTGTGTACTGGTTCCTCATGAGAACAATTAAGCATTCTGTAATTCTAATTCTTCACAATGTTACCCCAAATTTGTTACGATCCACAGAGGTGAAAGCCTTTTGCATAGTCACTGAAACACAAGTGAGCATCTTTCTGGAATTCTCTGTTTTCAGCCAAGATCCATGGTATATCAGTAGTGAAATTCCTCATTCTTCATGCTTTTCTGAATCCAACTTGGATTTCTGGCAGTTTCCTGTCAATGTGACTACTGCAACCACTTTTGAATAATCTTCAGCAAATTTTATTAGTATGTAAAATTAATAATATTGTTTGATGATTTCCACACTCAGTTCGATCACCTTTCTTTGGAATAGACGTAAGTATGGATCACTTCCACGTATCTGTATTCCAAGTTTCTTGGCATAGATGAAAGAGCTTTTCCAGGGCTGCATCCATTTATTGAAATATGTCATTTCATATTCTGTCAATCTCCACAGACTTGTTTTTCACAAATGTCTTCAGTGAAGCTTGGACTTCTTCAGTACCGTCAGTTCTTGATCATTTACTGCAGCCTGAAATGATCAAACATCCACCAGTTCTTTTGCAAAAGTGACTGAGTATTCCTTTCCTCTTCTTTTGATGTTTCCTGTGTCCTTCAGTCAATCCCTAGAATCCTTCACTATTTGAACTTGAGGCTTGAATTTTTTCATCACGTCTTTCAACTTGAGAAATACCAACCTGCTCTTTCCTTTTGGTTTTCTGTTTTCAGATCTTTTACAAGTCATTGTACTGTTTTGTCTGCTCTAGCCACCCTTTGAAATCTGTTTAGCTCCTTTGCTTCATCATTTCTTCCTTTTACTTTAGCTACTCTATATTCAAGAGCAAGTTTCAAAGTCTCTTCTGGCATCAGTTTTGGCCTTTTCATTTTCTCTTGTCTTTTTAACGACCTCTTGCTTTCTTTGTGTACAATGTCCATGAAGTCATTTCACAACTGCTCTGGTCTACAGTCATTAGTTTTCATTGCATCAAATTTACTCTTGAGATGGTCTTTAAATTCAGGTGGAATATACTCAAAGGCACACTTTAACTTCTGTGGAGTTGTTCTAATTTTCTTCAGGTTCTATTTGAATTTGCATGCAAGTAAATGACAGTCTGTTCTGCAGTCAATCCCTAGGCTTATCCTGACGAAAATTCTGAGCTATTCCAGCATCCCTTTCCACAGTAGTAGCCAATTTGATTCCTGTGTATTCCATATGGCAAGGTCCATATGTAGAGTCACTACCATTTATGTAATTGAAAAGATATTTACAATGGAAAAGTTACTGATCTTGTAAAGTTCTATCACAAGATCTCCAGCACCATTTCCATCGCCAATGCAATGTTTTCAGATTACTGATTCTTCTTTTTTGTTTCCTATTTTCACATTCCAATCATCAGTGATTATCAATGCATCTTGATTGTAGATTTGATCAATTTTAGACTGCATAAATTGGTAAAAAATAATCAGTTTCAAAGATGGTGGACTATACATACATCTCCTCAATTCCCTCTGAAAATTAAGGCATGGAGTGCTTAATATTCGTGCACCCAATACCAGAGCATCTAAATATATCAAACCAACACTGACTACATTAAAAAATGAGATAGATCATTCTATAATAGTGGTTGGAGACTTCAACACTCCACTTTCAGTAATGGACAGATCTTCTAGACAAAAGCTCAGTAAAGACACAGAAGATATTGTTGTCACAATTAACCAACTAGACCTCATTGGCATACACAGAACTTTTTATCCATCAGCAGATAGGTACACCTTCTCCAGTGCACAGGGAACATTTTCCAAAATGGACTATGTCTTAGGACATAAAGCAAATTTACACAAAATCCAAACCATTCAATTATAGCAAAGCATCTTCTTGGACCATAAAGCCATAATAATTGAAATCAGTAACAGAAAAAACATAGAAAGAAATCAGAACTCATGAAAACTGAAAACAGCTTGCTCAAAAAGACATGAGTTATAGAAGAAATCAAGGACAAAATCAAGAAACTTACAGAATCAAATGAAAATGAAAACACATCCAACCAGAACCTATGGGATACAGCCAAAGCAGTGCTCAGAGGTCAATTTTTCTCTATAAATGTACACATCCATAAGGAAGAAAGGACCCAAACCAAAGAACCATACAGCTTGAACAAGTAGAAAGAGAGCAACAGAGAACCCCTCAGGGACCAGAATAAAAGAGATCATAAAGATTAGAGCAGAAATAAATGAATTAGAGAACAAAAGAACAACTGAAAAAATGAACAAAACCAAAAGCTGGTTCTTTGAAATGATCCTCAAAACTGATAAACCATTGGTTAAACTTACAAAAGAAAAACAGAAGAGGAAACAAATAACCCAAATAAGAAATGAGAAAGGAAATGTCACAACAGACCCAAAAGAAACCAGAAGTATCATAACAGAATACTACAAAAGACTGTACTCTAACAGATTTGAAAATCTAGAGGAAATGGACAAATTCCTAGATTCATATCACCTACCAAAATTATCACAAGAAGAAACAGAACAACTTAATAAACCCATCACAAAGGAAGACATTGAAAAAGTCATTAACAGACCAGCAATCAAAAACAACCATAGCCCAGATAGTTTTGCCACAGAACTTTACCAAACTTTTAGAGAAGAGTTAACTCCAATACTACTGAGAATATTTCACACCATAGACAGAGATGGAATACTCCCAATTTCATTTTATGAAGGCAGCATAATTCTGATACCAAAGCCAGGGGAAGATCACACAAAAAGGGAAAATTACAGACCAATATCACTCGTGAACCTAGATGCAAAAATCTTCAACAAAATCCTAGCCGATAGAATTCAACATGTCAAAAAAATAATTCACCATGACCAAGTTAGATTTATACCAGGGATGCATGTCTGGTTCAACATCAGAAAAACAATTAATGTGATCAACCACATAAATAACACAAAAGACAAGAATCACTTGATTTTGTTAACTGAAGCAGAAAAGGCATTTGACAAAGCTCAACACCCACTCATGCTAAAAACCCTCAGCAAAACAGGAATAAAAGGCAAATTCTTCAATGCAATAAAGGGCATCTATGCAAAGACAATCGCCTACATCACCCTAAACAGAGAGAGACTGAAAGGATTCCCCTTGAAAACGGGAACTAGACAAGGGTGCCCATTCTCACCACTACTTTTCAACCTTGTACTAGCAGTTCTGGCCAGAGCAATTAAACAAGACAAAGAAATAAAGGACATCTGCATCGGCAAAGAAGAAGTAAAAATCTCACTATTTGCAGATGATATGATTGCATACGCAGAGAATCTTAAAGAATCCACAAGTAAACTACTTGAACTAATAGAAGAGCTCAGCACAATATCAGGATGTAAGATAAACTCAAGTAAATCAGTAGGATTCCTTTGTATCAACAAACAGATCATCAAAGAAGAAATCACCAAATCAATACCATTTACTATAGCCCTCAAGAAGATAAAATACCTAGGAATAAATCTAACTAGAGAAATACAAAGAGAACTACAAGACCTTACCGCAAGAAACCAAGAGAGACCTACCTGCCTCATGGATAGGAAGACTTAACATTGTGAAAATGCCTATTTTACCCAAAGCAATCTACATATACAATGCAATCCCAATACAAATTCCAGTGTCATTTTTTAATGAGACAGTGAAACAAATCAACAACTTTTGTCTGGAAAGGGAAAAAAACCCACATAAGCAAAACACTACTAAAGAACAGGAACACAGTGGGAGGCCTCATGCTACCCCCCTTAGATTCTATTACACTGTCACAGTTGTCAAAGCAGCCTGTTACTGGTACAAAAAGATACATATAGACCAGTGGAAGAGAGTTCAGACACCAGAGATGCCACCATCCTCTTAGGAACAATTGATATTTGACAAACGGCCTAAGACTGTAAACTGGGGTAAAAACAGCCTCTTTAACAAATGGTGCTGGCTAAATTGGATTATCCACCTGCAAAAAAAGTTGACACAAAACCTATATCTCACATCTTACACAAAAACTAACTCAAATTAGATAAAGAACCTAAATTCAAACCTAAAATGATAAAGATCATGCAAGAAAAAATAGGGTGAACAATGGAAAGTTTACTACACAGCTTTGATAGACTTCAAAATCTGACAAACAAAGCATGATCAACAGAAGAGAAAGTAGATAAACGGGAACTACTAATAATCAAACAATTTTGCTCATCCAAAGTCTTTATCAAAAGAATTAAATGACCACCTGCAGAACGGGAAAAAGTATTTGGCAACTACATGTCAGACTGTTGTCTGACCTCCATAATCTACAAGATACTACAAAATACCAACAAGAAAAAGGTAAATAACCCAATTATGTGATGGGCAAAGGAGATGGACAGATACTTCACCAAAGAGGACATCCAGGCAGCCAAAAGACACAAGACAAAATGCTCATGATCACTGGCTATTAGAGAAATCCAAATCAAAACTACAATGAGATACCACCTCACCCCAACAATGTTGGCTGTGATCCAAAAAACACAAAACAATAAATCCTGAGAGGCTGTAGAGAGACTGGAACTCTCCTACACTGCTGGTGGGATTGCAAATGGTACAACTGCTTTGGAAAGCAATCTGGCACTTCCTTAAAAATGTGGAAATAGATACAGCATTTGATCCACTAATCCCACTGCTTGGAATATCCTACAGAATCAAGGACAGTCATATGAATAGATACATGCACACAAATGTTCATTGCAGCACTGTCCACAATAGCTAAAACATGAAATCAACCCAGATGCCCAACAACAGATGAATGGATAAGCTAACTATGGCACATATATTCAATGGAACACTATGCAATGATAAAGAGCAATGGTGATTTTAGGAGGCATCTCATAACCTGATTTCAATTAGAAGACATTATGCTGAGTGAAATCAGTCAGCAGCACAGGGACAAATATTGTATGAGACCCTTACAATAAGGACTCAAAAAAAAAAATAGACTCATGTACAGAAGAAAAGACTCTTTGATGACTGCAAAGGAGGGAAAGGAGGGGGAGGGCTGGTCATCGATTAAATAGCTGATAGAAGTTTGGTTGGGTGAAAGCAATGACAGCCCAGTAGAAAGAAGATCAACTTAGCTGGACTTCAACATAAACTGAAATCTTAACTCAATATTGCAAGGATAGAGTAGCAGGGTCAGGGGACCATGCTCTCAAGGGACATCAAGGCCAACTGGCATAACTAGCCTGTTGCTAAGAGAGTCTTCTGCACCCCATATTGGTGAGTGGCGTCTAGGGTCTTAAAAGTTAGCACTGCCATCTGAGGCACACCAACTTGTCCCAACTTATCCGAAACAGATAGTCACCAATAACAACAAAGACACAAGGGAAGAAGAGCCCAGGGAACAGAAGGACCCATGTGAATTGGTATCAACTGTATCAACATGTGACCGGAGGAACCAAATCGTGCCTGGCTATCGCCAAAGACAGTCATGATAGGGCATACAATGTCAAGTCCCAGTGGCAACACAAAGAAAAGAGGGGTGCACCTCAAGAACTCCACTAAAAGATTGCAGCTGATGATTCAGTGGCCTGGGGATTCCCCTGAGAGCATGGCCCCTAGACCTGCTGTTGAGCCTGACCAGAAAACATTACTACTGAGGTCAACTCTGTGAACAGGAATTGACTGGACTCATGGGCACAATGTGACCATATGTTGGGTGTACTTTATGGTTCTATGCATTTATAGGACGCTGGCTTACTGGCCTCTTGCTAAATGGGAGAGGAGAGAGTGGAGAGGAGGGGTTAGGAGATGGTTAAGAGGATATAACTTATATAGACTGAAAAGGAGTAGTTTGCTGACACCAGACAAGGAGAGCAGAAAGAACTGCAGATAGGCAGGCATACGAATTGAATTTGGATTGCATACTTTTACTTAATCACAATAAATAAAAACAAAAATAATCAATTTCTTCTCCTTTGACCTTAGCGGTCAATAGGTAAATTTGAATAATAGCTGCATTGACTGGTCTTCTTTGTAGGTATATGGATATTACTCCAACACTGACAGCACTGGACTTCAGGATAGATCTTGAGATGCTTTGGTTTTTGTTTTTGTTTTTGACAATGAGTGTTACACCATTCCTCTTAAATGTTGTTCCTGGCGTAGTAGACCATATGATTGTCTGATTTAAATGAACAGTACCATTCCCATTCAGCTCATTAATGCTTAGAATATGGACCTTTATGCTTTCTGTTTCATTTTTGTTGACTTCTAGCTTTCATAGACTCATGTTTCATATATTTCATGGTCTATCAATGCATGTCTGTGGCTGTTTCTTCTCATTTTGAGTTGTGTCACATCAGCAAATGAAGGTTCCCAAAAGTATACTCTACTCTGAGGGCAAATCTTCCCCAGTCATATTCTGAGGGCATTCCAACCTGAGTAGCTCACCTCCAACCTGAGTAGCTCACCTCCAACCTGAGTAGCTCACCTCCAACCTGAGTAGCTCACCTCCAACCCTATATCAAATAGTGCTCCCCTGCTATTCATGAGATTTTCACTGGATGATCTTTTTCAGTAGATGACCAAGTCTTTCTTCCTAGTCTTTCTTAGGAAGCTCCGCGAAAACCTGTCTACCTGACAGTATTTGCATATTTGTGGCATAACTTTCAGCATCACGACAACACTCATAGGTGCTGGTGACTTCTAGGATACTGGTTTTCATCTATAGTGTTTTCAGTGAATTTAAAGAGCTCTTCAAGATATGACCACAAGATAGTGTTGCAAAACAAGCTATTTATTGGGGCCAACATAGGTGGCAGTCTCCCACACAAGGTTGTCCCTTATAGCAGGAGGCCTCCCAGAGGCACACAGTGCCAGTAACCACCAGAGTGGGAAGGACGCATGATAAACCTCAGGGAAAAGGAAAACAGAAAGGAGTTTCTTCAGGCCTTGTTGATGTCCTTCTGAAGCATGGTGGGGAGTCCCTGGATCTCAGACCTCCTGGGGACAGGAGCATCCTAGGGTCCTAGTAACTACCTGTGTTAGGGTTAGAAGATTCTAGACACAGTTTTGCAGTGTTTAAAGCAGACAGGTTGCAAGTGGTTAAAAGTCTTATTTTTTAGCTTTTTGTAAAACAGTTGGATGTGTACAAATTTGAGTTTGGCGATGAAGAGTTATTTTGGGCTAACAGGCCACAGCTTGGTGTTAACAAGCAGAGACCATATTTATCCAGATCATATAATATTACCTCGATGCAGGTTATTGTATTTCAGAGTTCCAGTGTAACTGGAGAGTAGGCGATGGAACTAGAACAAAGGTCTCTGCTGTTAATGAGATTCAGCAGTTTTTCCTGAATAAATGCTCCTCAGATTGAGGCAGGCCTTTGGTTAATTTCCAGAGCACTGCAACATTCTCCAGAGTTATCCAATTTTCTCACTGCTTTCATAAAGGAGAGAATTTACTCCATCATTTTCTACCTCTAATATTTCATTATAAATGTCAGATTATAAATTTTTTTCTAATTAAGATTAAAGTAATTCAGTATTTGCATCTACCTCCCTTTGAGGACCCAGTGAAACCAGTCATCATACTATTCTTATTTTCTAACATGTTCTGTCTTTATTTAATTAAAAATATATAAAATATTATTGTTATTATTTACAGCAAATATTTGTGATGTAGAGGAGGAGAAAAGATGGAAAGCAGATCAGGAATTGGCTGACAGTCTGCTCCTGAGGCTGCAACAGGGCTGGGCTGTGGCTCACTTCTGTCATCCAGGGCAAGGTGATCAGAACAAGAACCTCTCCCCAGCATTTCCTCCATCTGGGTACCTAGCACTTTGATCCGGAGTTTCCTCCTACATATTGTTTCCTCTTACATACTGGGAGGTAGCCATCCTTTCTGTCCCCAGAATCTCTCAGTCAGGACTGCAGTTTCTCAGAACCTACAAGCTCCTTTCTTGTCCTTTTGTAGCACGACCATGAGTGGGTTGCTGTACACAGTGTGTGAGCACTTTGCCACTTATTATCACAAATTTGCATGAGTTATTCAGACTTGTCAAGCATCCCAGATACTCATCTATAAGGTGCATGTGATATATGGATATCAAAAAACTCACTGTCATTGAGTCAATTCCAACTCATAGCAACCCTATAGGACAGAGTAGAACTGCCCCACAGAGTTTTCAAGGAGCACCTGGAAGATTTGAACGGTGACCTTTTGGTTAGCAGCTGTAGCACGTAAGCACTATGCCACCAGGGTTTCCTATACAAGGATAATATGGTTATCTTGAGGATTCAGCACAACAAAAATTATGAGTTGAAAAAAATAGCACACGTAAATTCGCTGCTGTTAGTCAATACTTATATTTTTCATATTACCCAGCTTGCAGCTGTGGTATCCTGCCCTTTAGGATACAAGTAAAATAGACTTGACCACCCATCCCATGTTCTGTAGCGCTGCATAGCCTACCCAACAATTTCTGAGGCTCAGGGTCTCATGGTCACTAGACATGTTAGATCTCTTGTTCTTACTCAGTCCCACTGAATTCTACATTTCACTACTATATGACATTCCTCCCTTCTTCCCACAACATGCACACACACACATCCATACATTCTGCTGTTGAAGATCCAGTTTGCTTTCTTTTAATTCTCCTCAAACATTACCAACACCAGGTATTATGTACAATAAACTACGTGTCTGTGCATATACATGTTATGACAACACAGGTTTGCAGGAACATTGAAACAGGATAGCCTGAGATTGAAATCAAAGGACCAAAGCAGTTGGCATTCTGAGGCAACTCTAGGAAGCTGTGAACTGCCAAATGTTTGGTTTGTAGTTGAGCGCTTAACTGTTTGTGCTACCCAGAGACCCTAGACTGAGATCAGTCCTTTTTTTCTTTAAGTCCCTGGTAGATTTGTCATCATGGGATGTCTACTAGTTGAATCCCTCTCTTTCTTCCCTCCAGCCATGTTGCTGGCTCTTTCTCTTTACTTCCTTCAACCAAATGCTTTGCATAACCTGACAGTTTCCAAACAGGAAGTCTTCTCACAAGAGGTGTAAAGATATTGGGGAAAAGCATGAGATTTTCCCTGAAGGTAACCAGTAGAGAAGCTGCCCAGGGTTTGATGCCGTATAAGAAACCACTGACCACAGAATGCACAAACTACATTTTGAGGAAATTTCCCCTTTATTAAGTGGGGTGTAGGAGATAAAATTGATGCTGAATATTCTCTTTTTTGAGATGCTGGAAAGGTAGCAGGACAAACTGAACTACAGGTGACTTGGGGTAAATCACACAGTGGGATAAGAAAGGTGACTCTGATGCTGGAAGATGATTTCTGAGCTTGTTCTCCAAAGTCCAGAAACTTGATTAGTGTGTGGTGTTTTAAAGGTCACACACATAGCTCCTTAAAGGCTGGATATTCACACCTATAAACTGAGTTTGATAAGTAGTGGGACTTACCTTGAGTGTGTAGCAGTAGGGCCAAACCTGCAGGATAAAAGGACCTCAAATGCTGGTTCCCACTGTAAGATAAATACTAATACTTGCACTGGTGATGTGGAGGTTTCCCTCAAAGGCTTTAGTTCTTTAAGTCAACATGTCTTACTTAATCAACTAACAGTTGAAGTTTGTAGAAAATGAAAAAAGAAACGACTCGTTAAATAAGTTGGTACAGGAGATGACTACCAAAACGAGGCCGAGCCTAGCCTTGCTGTGAAAAATGCAGCTTCTGTGTCTGTGTGTAGAATGGCATTCATGAGCAAGGCAGCCTGGAGCTGAACTGCTAGCCCAGGGAAGCCACTAAGGGGAGAAGGGGACTGTGTGTGTTTGAGAACACCAAGCTGCTTGGGATAACTCTAGCTGAGGCCAGTCCAGTAGAAATAAGGACAGTCCAACAGGGTGTCAGACATTTCCTAAAGTGAAGTTGTTTGTACAATGATTTTACAATTATTTGCTGACCGTTTACTGTGAGGGCTGCAGAGGCCCTGAGTAGTGCAAATGGTTAAGGTGTTCAGTGATAACCAAAAGATTTAATGTTCAGGTTCACTCAGTGGCCCCTCAGGAAAAAAAAGGACTCATGATTTACTTTTAAAAATCAGCCATTAAAATCCCTGTGGAGCACAGTTCCACTTGGACACGTATGGTGTCACATAACTCACATTTGAATCAATGGCAACTGGTTTGTGGACACTGGGTGTTGAGTGCCCACAATGTCTCAACCCAGAAAAACCTGGAAGTACAGATGAAAAATCTCAATTCCTAGCCTTAAAGGCTGACAGTCTTAGGAAGATACTCAAACAACCATAAGCGGGGGAAAAAGTGTAATATATTACACAGTTACTGTAACAGTATAATAAACATATGCAGTTGTGAGCTTAGAAAAAAGTCTCCCCTATTAACTTAAAAACTCAGTGAAGCCTTTACGGATATGGACCATGAGAGTAGTTTACATGTAAAAAGAAATTTACTTGGGAGGACCAGTTTGAGGAGAATATTCCTAATAGGAAGACAACAGATACAGAGACACCCAGAACAAGGAAATATGGAATGTTCCAGATAACATAGGAACAAAATCACAAAGAACCTTGACTGTCCTGAGGAAGATATGAGAGTTAAGACTCTGTGTCAGCTTGACTGGGCCATAATTCTCAGTGTTTATGTGTGATCCACCGCCATGATGCAATCTGCTGTGAGTAGGCAATAAGTTGAAAGAGAGTTTCCTTGATTGTGTGGCCTGCTTCTGAATATCAGTAGACATTCTTCCTTTTGCCTTCCCTGGATCCTGCAGCTGCCTCCTGTTCCTCTGACCTCCAGTTTATTGGAATTTAAGCTAGCAGCTTACCTATCAATCTTGAGCCTTGTTGGTCTTCACAGTCTGTGAACAAGAGTCCTACTTTTTGCCAATCTTATGTCTTCCAGCCCCTGTGCTTCATGAATCAGGAGACTCCTCTATCCTGATCCACAGACAGGGGATGTTCTAGCCTCTACTATCACATGAGCTGTTTTCTTGATATAAATTTCTCTGTATGTATTTATAAGCTTTATTGATGTTACTTCTCTCGAGAACCCAGCCTAAGACATTTGATGCCAAGAGTGGTTCTAGAGAAACAAAATTATAAGGATGAGTTTTCTAGATTGGTTCACAAATCTGGTTAGTGTTAAAGATGTAGATGATTCTGTTTCCAGTGGTAAACAAGTCACTACTAATTTGTGGTGTGAGGTGGTGATATAAGTTCAAAAAATATCACTACCAATAGAGTATGCATTGGTAAAAGGAGAGGCTCTGGGTGAGTACATGAATGATAGTTTCATCATAATGAGAAGTATAAGGAAAGCTGGTGGGTTGGGCTCACTTTTATTAGAAAAACTGATGAAAAAAGAGATATGCTCAGGGCTTCACAGCCAAACCTCGAGTGCCACCTAAATTACCTTAAAGTTTCCACTTGTTTTTTGAAAGTCTTTTTCTTGTAGTAACAGAGCTGATATTGCATAAAATTAAACCCAGAGTCTTACTGCAAGAGTGGCTGAATTACATTAGCTCAATTGCCAACTTCAAGAGATGTCTGAAGTTACAGTGAGGACATTGATTGGGAAGAGATGGGATCCTGAAATTTGAGATGAGGACATATGGGCAGATAATCAGAAAGCTGGAGACACTGAACCCCTAAATTTCATTGAATCACTCCTGTCACCTGAACAGTCTCCATTTGAAGAGATTACGTCCAGTGGACCACACCACCCTGCCCAGAGAAACCATTAGCCCCTCCACTTCCATCTAATGAGATTAACCCTAGCTCAACTGCTTCTAAACAACTCTTGCCTGAGTCGTTGCCGGGGGCGTTGCCTGAAGCAGATGATTTACAAGACAATGCTGAATGTTTTCAAAACAATTCTACTCTACATATTCTATTTTCTAGACCTGCAACTAGACTGGAGACCAAGAAAGTCCCAAAATGTGAAGAACAAAGAGTGACCCAGGAAGAGGTATCTTATATTCCAGAAGAACTGCTTGACTTTTCTAATGCATACAAACAGAAACCTAGGGAACATATGTGGGGATGGCTATTAAAACCAAAAAGAAAAGCACAAATCTACTGCTGTAGAGTCGATTTGGACTCATAAAGACCCTATAGAACAGAGTAGAACTGCTCCATAAATTTTGCGAGGAGCACCTGGTAGATTTGAACAGCTGACTTTAGGTTAACAGACATAGTACTTAACCACTCTGAGACTCTGGTGGCATAGTGGTTAAAAGCTATGGCTGCTATCCAAAAGGTTGGCAGTTCAAATCCACCAGGCACCTCTTGAAAGCTCTATAGGAGACATTCTACTCTGTCCTACAGAAGTATGATTCATAATCAACAAGATGGCAATGGGAATTTCTATTAAGGGTGTAGATTAATGGTGCAAAGAACATAAAGATGGATCAGTCTGAGTTTATTGATATGAATCCACTACACAAAGATTCTTCATTCAGTCTTTCAGTTCAAGAATTTAGGAAAGCATCTGGTAGTGTATTTATTTGGGTTGCTGAAGCATGGATTACACAGTGGCCTACACTAATCAAGCTGAAGCACCAGACTTGCCTTGATATATTGTAGAAAAAGGTATTCAACAGCTTAGGGAAACTGGCATGCTACAGTGGATTTGTCAAGTTAAACTAACATATCCACACAGAATGCTCAGAGGATACACTTTTTACCACAACTGTGAGGAACAGATTTGTGAAGGCAACACCAGCATCTTTGAACACTGCTGTGATTCCTACTTTACGTAAATCAGATTTGACAATGGAAAGTACCCTAACTGAACTAAGACTACTAACTACAATGTAGCTGATTGGACCCCTTGGTAGTAGGTACCAAATGGCTACAGTCAATCGATTAAGACAAGGTGGGCATGGTTATAGTAACTAACAGTGGTGTCAAAGCAGTAAGCAGAATAGTTTGACTTATATGGATGCATGGTGTTGGCTAGTTAGTCGTGGTATCCCTAGGAATGAAACAGATGGGAAGCCTACTAAATATTTACTAGATCTGTACAAATAGATGAATTCTAGGTCTGGTGAACAGCAGTCTAACTCAAATTGCCAAAATAGAGAGTCAACACCACTCAGTCAATTCCTAGACTTTAAAAAAGCGAGTTTTAACACCCACAACTTCTTGAATCAAGTGAAGGATGGGTACCTGTGAGGAAGGAGTCCAATACACTGCCAAAAATTTACACTGTTAATCTTACTCTCAGTTGTTGCCAAAGGTATCTATATCCTTTTTAAAAAGTGACTGTTCATTGGGGAAAAGGAAATAATCAGACTTTTGGTGGTTACTGGATACCAGCTCTGAACTGATACTAACTTCAGGACACCCAAAGTGTCACTACGGCCCACCAGTCACAGAAGCGGAGCATGGAGTCCAGGTTATTAATGAATCTTGACTCCTGTCCATCTCACAGTAGGTCCAGGACACCTTGAGCCTACTCTGTAGTGACTTCCTCAGTTCCAGAACGGATAATTGGTGGAACCCCCACAATGGGTCCCTGACAAACAGAATAAGGGCTATAGAAAAGCCAGTGGGAACTATTAGAACTGCCCCAACTATGAAAATAGCAAACCAAAAGCAATATCACGTTTCTGGAGGGATTGTAGAGATTGCTATCATCAAGAACTTGAAGGACATAGGGGTGGTGATTCTCACCACATCCCCATTCAACCCGCCTATTTGACCTATGCGAAAAACAGATGGATCTTGGAGAGTGGCAGCAGATTATTGAAAACTTAACCAAGTGGTGATTCCAATTGCAGCTACTGCTTCAGATATAGTTTCACTGCTTACACAGATTAATGTATCTCCAGATACACTATGTGTCTGCTAAACTACTGTCCATGGACTTACAGAGTTCCTCATCAACTGTCGTTGTATCCCACGCAGCATTGCCTCTGATCAAGGGATTCACCTCACAGCTAATGAAGTGCAGCAGTGGGCCCTTGTTCATGAAATTCACAATCTTGCCATGTTCACCATCATCCTGAAGCTCCTGGCTTGATAGAACAACAGAATGGCCTTCTAAAAACACACTTACAGTGTCAGCTAGGTGGCAATACTTTGCAGGGTTGGGGAAATGTTCCCCAGGAGGCTATATATGCTCTACACAAATGCTCACTATATGGTGCTGTTTCTCTCATAGCCAGTATTAATGGGTCCAAGAATCAAGTAGTGGAAATGGGAGAGGCAGCACTCACTATTACCCCTAGTGACCCACTTGCAGGATTTTTGCTTATGGTCCTCCTTACCTTATGTTCTGCAGATCTCAAAGGTCTTTGTTCCAAAAGAGTGAATGTTCCCGCATGGAGACACATCACTGACTCAATTGAACTGGAAATTAATTAAGAATACCACCTGGATACTTTGGGGTCCTTATACCTCTGGATCGACAAGCAAAGAAGAAGGTTACCATGCTGGCTAGTGTGACTGATCCTGATTATAAGAGGAAATAGGATTGATACGACATAATGGATGGTCAAGATTGTGTGTCAGCTTGTCTGGGCCACGATTCACAGTGTTTGTATGTGATCACCCCATGGTGTGATCTACTGTGAATAGCCAGTCAATTAAAAGGAAATTTCCTTGGGCATGTGACCTGTATTTGAATAAGTGGGCTCTCTGGCTTTTGCCTGCAGTGGATCCTACAGCTGCCTCTTGTCCATCTAACCTCTGATACGTGGGAATTAAGCTAGTAGCTGACCTGCTGATCTTGGGATTTGTTGCTCTTCACAGCCTCTGAGTGAGAGCCCTACCCTCCAACCTACAAATATTGGGCTCACCAGCCCTGTGCTATACTAATCAGGAGAAGCCTCTGTACTGATCCACAAACTCAGGACATACCAGGCTCTACAAGTACATGACCCATTTCCTTAACATAGATCTCTATATATTTATTTATAGACTCTTCTCTACTTACATGTTGCCATAGATGGATTGTGTAGCAATTTAGCTAGGCCATGATTTCCAGTATCATGTGATGTGCTCCATGCTGTAAATCTTGCCTCTACGATGTTAACGAGTGTGGATGGGCAGCAGTTGCGCTGATGGAGCAGGACTCAATGTGTATGATTATTCTGTGACTTCAGATAGTCTCCTGAGATATAAAGAAGCTAGCAAAGAGATTTGGGGACCTCATACTACCAAGAAGCTGTGCCAGAAGCTGAGCATATCCTCTGGAAAGGACTAGGGTCCTGCTCTTTAGAAGCTTCCAATCCGTGGGAAGACTGATGAAAAGTCCTTTTCTCCAGATCCAGCAAAGAAAGCCTTCCCCTGGAGCAGAACACTGAACATGGACTTTTAACTACTGGACTGTAACAAAATAAAATCTCCTCTTTTTAAAGCTATCCACTAGCGATATTTTTTTAAAGCAGCACTGGATGACTAAGACATACACTTTACTGGTTTTACTTCTCTAGAGAACCAAGTCTAAGAAAAAAGAACTTAGATTTCATCATAGTTTGACATCCTTATTCTCTGTTGATGCTGTCTTCTCAGAACTAATCTGCTAGTCAGTGGTCAGGAAATACGGTCAATGTTTCTTTATTTCCAGGCTGGGCACCAGGAGTGGGAGTTACTATCAAAACATCACTGTTTCTCTTCTGTTTTCTCACCAGAGCTGGCAACTTGGAATGGGCGCTTAGCTCAGTGGATTGAGCATCTACAGGGCCTCATCGCTTCCAAACTATATTAGCTTTCTCCAAGGTAACTGGTCCTGATACCCTGGAAAAGGAAGGCAATTGAGTGCAGGCAGGAGAAGAGGGCACTCTGACCACTCTGCAAGTTGTTTAATGAGCCTGGATTCTGGGTGTCTGAAACAGTGTCATCCAGTCTGATGAGTCCTTGCTACAATATCCACAGAGTTTCACCTCAGTCATTCTGATTTCCACCAAATGTCCTAAAAGACATCCCTTTCCATCAGCTCCCTATTCAGAAAGGCTGGGCAGGTGGAAGGGCAATCCTTTTTCTTCCTTACCTATAGAAACAAAAATAGCTCCCAGCACAAATCTACTAATCATCTCTGCTATCAATGCTTCAGCTAAAGCTGCTATAACAGCTACTGGCTTCCAGAATCCCATTGGGATCTGGAGAACTATCAGTGAATTCCTTGCGTGCCCAGTCAGAGCCTGCATTCAAGTTGGCCAAGCAGGTGAAACTGTCCTGTGTCTGCATTTGGACTAGAAGCGTATATAACAAAGCACACTACAGGGGCAGGTTCAGACGTCCTTGGAGGACAGAAAGAAAATGATGCTGTCATCACTTGGCAAATGCAACATCTTTGCTTTAGACCCCCAAAGTAAACAAAATGAACAGAAAGACCATTTGCTGTTGAGCAATCTGGGCTCCCTAACCTGGGCATCCTGGTCTGCATTAGCAGATTCAGTTTCCAGGGGGTTGAGGCTGCTCTCCTGTTGCACAGGCAGAGAAGCCAGGAGAGCCTGGAGAAGGCTGGGAAGAGGGATATAGACAAATAAGCCTGCTTCTGGGCAGAGGGCAGTAGAGACTGTGCATGCTTGGGGAGGGAGCCTATCAAGAGCCCTGAGGAATATCCTCTTGTCTGGATGCCACAGAAGCTTCTCCATCACCAAAAGAAAGTAAGCTTGTGTCTGTATCCACGTTCAGGGCTCAAGACAAGAAGCTCATCAAAACATAAAGATTCTTTGGAGGCCTCATGTTTATCTTCAACTAGCTTGTGAATTTACACTCCCCTTCAGTGTTACCTTACATTTGAAAATATAAGGGATTTACCTTTCTGTAAAGCAAATGCTGTAGTAGGAAGCTGAAAAATGTCCCTTATCCTTGTAAGTCGCCCCCAGCCCCACTCTTGCTCAAGCCCTGGCAATCCCAAACATGTTTATCACAGCCCTGTTTTAGGGCAAACTCTGGGAACAAAGGGGTTGCTATCAATGTGGGAATGATTGAATATGTTGGCCAGTGTAACAAGGTATATCATCGAGCACAGGAAAAAAAGGATCAGTTGACTGGAGGGCTTTCCATGAAGTAGTAAGCTATTTGCGCGAGCACAACTAGTTGCAGAAAACAGAATACAATGAGGTCCCAGTTTTGTAAAACATACAGCAGCTTCCAGCCTGTGTGACACAAGTGGTTTGCAACAGACTGCTAATCTAATGGTTGGAGGTTTCTGAGGAAGAAGGTCATGGAAATCTACTACCTTAAAGATTAAACCCCCCCACCAAAACAAACCCGCTGCCTTCAAGTTGATCCTCACTCACAGCAACACTACACACAGAATAGAACTGTCCCATAGAGTTTCCAAGTGGCACCTGGCAGATTTGAACTGCTGACCTTTTGGTTACCAGTCATACCATTTGATCACTATGCCCACAGTGTTTCCCCTTAAAGATTACAGCCAAAAAAGTACTCTGGGGAGTACTTCTACTCTGCGTCACATGGGATCTGTAACACATGCGGTCACCATGAGTCAGAATCAACAGGGCTGCAGTGCATGTCATTTTGGGTTTTTATCCTCGTGTGTGTTTATAAGAACAAGGAGAGAAATGCAGAAGGATACTCTTAGTCGTCTGGTACTACTCCATCAGAATACTATGAGTGGATTTTTTTAGCAAAAAAAAAAAGTTTATTCTTACACTAGTAGGCTGGAAGTCCAAATTCAGGGTACTGGTTCCTGAGGAATGTACTCTTTCTCTCTGTTGGCTTTGAAGGAAGGTTTTTGTGTTGCATGTCAATGCAGGAACCTCCAGTTTGAATGACACACTCTGCTCATGGTGCTGCTTTCTTGATGGTGTGAAGTCCTCAACTCCCTGCTTGCTTCCTTTTCCTTTGATGTCTTGCAGGATAAAAGGTAGCACAGACCACATTCCAGTGAAACTTTCTTCACAATGGAGCGGGAACGTAACCTAAGGAAGGGTGCTACAGTCCCACCCTAATCCTTTATAGCATAATCCAATCTAAATTAATTAACCATAGCAGAGACTAGGTTTTATAGCATAGGAAAAATCACAAAATGGAGAGCAATCATAAAACACTGGGAAGCATGGCCCAGCCAAATTGCTATACACATTTTGAAGGGGACACAATTCACTCCATAACAGATACATAGTAGATTACAATGATGGGCTACAAGAAGGGGTAGACATGGAGACAATATGAGGAAGAGGAAAAAGGAAAGAAAGTAATGGGGAAAAGGATGGAGAGAGTTAAGCAAAAAAGGAAACTAAAAGAAAACAAACTCTCCCAAAGAAGGGCGTGAGATGTCATATTCCTGAATTCACTGAAGAATACATGCTTATTCCCACTGCCAATCAAGTCAGGTCCAACTCATAGCAACCCTAGAGGTCAGAGCAGAACTGCCCTATAGGTAGGTATATATAAATTAATTTTTAAGGAAAATATGCAGTAAACTATTAATTCCAGTAAAAACTTTGAAAGTTTACATTTTTATAGTTTTTAATATACCAGTCACTAGATAGACTGAAGATTTACAGAACACTTGTTATGGATTGAACTGTGTCCCCCAAAAATGTGTGTAGCCAATTGACTGAGCCATCATTTCCAATATACTTTCCTATGCTATGCATCCTAATCTCTACCTGTGGCTAGTAGATAAGATATTCATGTTAAAGAGGATTAGGGTGGAGTTGCAACAACCTTGCTAAAGGAGTTTCCTGAGGGTGTAGAATGCGCACTCGAAAAAGGAATGGAAGCAAACAAAGAGTGGGAACTGCATACCATCAAGAAAGCAGAACTAGGAGTAGCATGCATCCTTCAGATCTGAGGTTGCTGGGCCAAGATGCTCCCTGACCAAAGACTGGTACAACACAAGGAACTTCCCCCAGAGCCAACAAAGAAGGAAAGCCTTCTCCTGCAGCAGACAACCTGAATTCAGTCTTGTAGACAACTGGACAATGTTAAGAATAAACTTTTCTTTTCTAAAAGCTGTCCACTCATGGTATCTCTGTTAGAGCAGTACCAGATGACTAAAACACAATTCGGTATCAAGAAAATAGAGTACTGCTCTGACAAACACCTAAGATGTGGAAGCAGTTTTGAAACTGAATGGATAAAAGACTCAGAAGGAACCAAGGATAATTGTTTCCACCAAAGAAGGTGGAGATGGTGAGAAACAAGCAGCAGAAGACAGACAGCAGCAGCAGAACCTGACCACTGTGAGACAGCATTGGAGCCAACCATGGAGTAAAAGAACCGAGTACCTGTGTACAGAGGTTTCCTGGCAGAGTGGGATGCCTCTGGGCACTTGAACTGGTGGAGTTACAGAACTTTGGAACACTTGCTGCAGCAGGGCACATGTGGGTCTGAGGTCACAGCCATGAGGCCACAGGAAGCAGAAGCTGAAGAGACATATGAGAAGCTGAGCTGCCTCAGTCTCAAAAGGTATGGGCATGATATCAGGATTTCGAAAAGGCAGAGCCATGGCTTCCTGCGCTTGTAAGAGTGGAATTGCTACTCAGTTGGGCGGAGGGTGCACCTAAAACTGAGGAGGCAGAGTTGCAGTCCCATGCACCTAGAAGTCAGAGATGCAGCACAGGGCCAGGGCCCCCAGTCAAAACACAGAGAGTCGCCAATACCTAGAGTTTGGAGGGCAAGGTTAACGTGTGAATTGCCTCAAAGAACAGAGGATTATTTTCAAAGCTCTGAGGGCTAATCTAATGTGTTTTGCTTATTTGTTTGTTGCCTGTTTTGCCTTCCTTCTCCATTTATCATGGAAATGTGTAACTTGGGCCTGTCTGTTCTACCATTGTACTTAAGAGGTAGTTTGTATTCTTTATTTCACAGACTTACAGGAGTTTGTGTATTTTGGACTTGGAACTGATATAACACTTTTACTATGATGGGATAAATGTGCTGCATATTTCACAGAAGTGATTCGGAGGGGCAAAGGATGGAATGTCAGGCTGAATTGTGTCCTTGCAAAACGTGTGTAGTCAATTGACTGCACCATCATTCCCAATATTGTGTAATTTTCCAATGCTATACATCCTAATCTTTGTCTGTGGCAGTAGATAGGATGCTCATATTAAAAGAGGATTAGGGTGGAACTGCAAGACACTTGCTAAGGGAGTTTCCCTTGAGTGTGACTTGTACCACCTTTTATCCTTTCATCCTACAAAAGATAAAAGGAAAGGGAAGCATACAAAGAGTGGGGACCTCGTACCACCAAAAAGCAGTGCTGGGAGCTGAGTGCACCCTTTGGAAAGGAGTGGGGTCCCTGTGCCTCAGAAGCTTCCATTCCGAGGGAAGACTGATGACAATGACCTTCCTCTTCTGCCAGCAAAGAAAGACTTCCCCTGGAGCAGAAAGCATGTGTATCCCTGCAATGTTTTGGGGTAAAAGCCTAGATACAAAGAAGATACTCATCAATTCAACAATTATGGAATAATTTGGGTCAGCAGGTGTCAATTTTTTTATCTCAGAACTTCTTTCATTTCTTAAAAATTACTAAGAATCCCATAAAGCTTTTGTTTATGTGAATTATATCTATCAGTATTTACATACCAGGAAATAAAAGAGAAAAATTTAAATATGTTTATTTTAAAAATAACAATAAACTCTCTTTGATTTAATATAGTTTATGTAAAATAACTATATTTTTTTTAAAAACTCATACAATAGCCATACTTCATCAGATATATGATTTATAGATACTTTCTCCCTGTCTGTGGCTTATCTTTTTGTTCTAACACTGTCTTTTGAAGAACAAAAGTTCTCAGTTTTGACAAAGATCAATTTATTAATCTGCTGTTTAATAATTTAAGTTTTTAAAATATGTTGAAGTTTGTTTTAAGGCCCAGAATACAGTTTTCCTAAGTGAATATCCCATGTGTACTTTTAAAGAATGTGACTTCTGATATTGCCATGCACGTCTTCTATAAATGACAATTACCTCACATTGGCTGACAGTGTGAATCACGTGTACTATAGCATAAACAACCTTCTGATGATGTATTCTACTTTTTACTGAAAGAAGAGTGTTAAATCTTCAACTACAACTGTGAAACTTTCTCAGCTCTATCAGTTTTTGTGTCGTGTATTTTTTAAGTCTTCTGTTAGGTTCATATAAATTTAGGATTGTTAGATCTTCCTATGAATTGGGCCCTGTATCATGATGTAATAATATCTTTGTTCCTAATAGTACTCCATGTGTTATAGTATTTTTCTTTTTCTTTTTTTTAATGTCAAATCCATCTTTTTACCTTAAACCTAGCAATGTCTTTATATTTAAAGTGCACCATATCTTAATGTAATGGTGTAGTGGTTCAGTGCTACAGCTGCTAGCCAGAAGGTTGGCAGTTCAAATCTGCCAGGTACTCCTTAGAAACTCTATGGGGCAGTTCTACTCTGTCCTGTTGGGTTGCTACGAGTGGGAATTGACTCATTGTCACTGGGTTTGATTTTTTTATATATACATACATATATACATATATATATATATCTTAGACAGGAGACAGTTTAGCCTTGTCTTTTTATTCAGTCTGACAACCTCTTTTTATTTTTTTCAGATCCGACTCCACAGCACTTGGCTTGGCTTGGCTTCTTTTTTTTTCTTTTAATTGTGCTTGAAGTAGCAGTTTACAGTCCAAGTCAATCTGTCATATAAAACCTGGCATCCATGCAGCTAAGCAACTCTCGCTGCTCTCCCCACCCTTGTGATAGCATACTCCAACTTTCCACCCTGTGCTTCACAAAACCACTCACCTATTCTTGTTCCTCTCTAACATCTCACCTCTGGGCAAGAGCTGTTCATGTGTATATTCAGGCCAAAAAACACATTCTTCACCAGTATCACTCTATGTCTTACAGTACAATCCAATCCTTGTCTGAAGAGTTGGCTTTGTTACTGTTTTAAGCTCTGGGCTAACAGAGTCCAGGAGCCGTGTCCTCAGGGGACCCTCAGGTCTAATGGACCATCAAGTGTGGGCTTTTAATATTGTTCAAATTCTGCACCGCTATTTTTCTCCTACTATGTTAGGGACTTTACACTGCGTTCCCTGTCAGGGCAGTCATTGGTGGTGGCCAGCACCATCTAGTTCTTCTGATCCCACACTGATGTAGTCTCAGATCACGGGGTGCGTTCTGTCTCCTGGACTCCCATTTTCCTCCTATCTTAGATGTCCTTCATTCTCCTCTGCTCCAGGTAGATAGGGACCAATCAACATCACTTAGATGGTAGCTTGCTAGCTTTTAAGACCTGGATGCCACTCACCGAATTGGCAGGCAGAACATTCTGTTTAAAAAATTAGTTACACCAATTGACCTAGATGTCTCCTTGTTTTAGTCAGTTAGGGCTGCTCTAACAGAAATACCACAGAGTGAATGGCTTTAGCAAAGGAAGGTTTATTCTTAGACAGTCCAGTAGGCTACGAGTCCAAATTCAGGATGTCTGCGCCAGGAAAAGTCTTTCCTTCTGTCGGCTCTGGAGGAAAGTCCGGTATCGCATCAATCTTTGTCCAGGGAGCGTCTTGGTGGAGAAACCTCAGGTCTGAAGGACTCACTCTTCTCACGGTGCTGCCTGCTTGGTAGTGTAAGGTTCCCAGTTCTCTGCTTGCTTCTCTTTCCTTTTATCTCTTGCAGAATGAAGGAATTAAGGGTGGGGCAAGCCATACTCCAGGGAAACTTCCTTTACAGTGGAGCAAGGAAGTAATCTTATGAAGAGATTTACAGTCCCAACCCTAATCCTTTAACATATAGCACAAGAAAGTCACAAAATAGAGGACAATCATAGAATACTGGGAGCCATGGTCCAGCTACACGGCTACACTTATTTTGAGGGGGACACAATTCAATCCATGGCCCTCTTGAAACCATAGTTCCCGGACCCCGATCCTTGTTATGCTCTTCTTGAAAATGTTGCTTTGTATTTAGGAAACCTCTTAGTTTTGGATACAGTCCAGCTGTGTTAAACTCCCTTCTACTGTGTGCTATCACTCCCTTCACCTAAACGAATTCTTGTCTACTATTTACTCTATGAACACCCTTCTTCTTTCCTCTCTGCTCTTGTAACCATCAAAGATTGTTTTCTTCTGTGCTTAAACTTTTTCCTGTCTTTATGTATAGTAGTATCGCATGATATCTGTCCTTTCCCAGCTCATTTGTTTATCCATTCATCTATTGATTGGCACCTAGGTTGATTCCATCTTTTTCCTGTTGTGGACAGTGCTGAAATAAACATTGTCATGCATGTTTGTATGACAGCCATTATATCACTAGGATATATTGCAAGAAGTAGGATTGCTGGATCATATGGTATTTCTATTTCTAACTTTTAAGAAAGTGACAAATCAATTTCCAAAGTGATTGTACCATTTCACATTTCCACCAGCAATGCAGAAGAGTTCCAGTCTCTCCACAGCTTCTCCAAAATTTACTATCTTGTGTTTTTGAATTAATGCCAGCCTTGTTGGGGTGACGTAGTGTCTCTGATGGCTAATGATGGAACATTTCCTCATGTATCTGTTAGTGTCCTAGATGTCTTCTTTGGTGAAGTATGTGTTCATATCCTTTGCCCATTGTTTAACTGGAGCATTTGTCTTTTTGTTGTTGAGGTTTTGCAGTACATTGTAGATTATGGAGATTAGACAGCAATTGGATTCAGGGTAGCCAAAAATTCTTTTACAATCTATAGGTAGTCTTTTCTGTTTTGGTGAATTCTTTGCACAAGTATTTGATTTTTAGGCATTCCCAAGTATCTATTTTCTCTTCTGGTGTTTATGCATTGTTAGCAACGTTTTGTGGTCCACTTGTGGCATTTATTAGGGCTTCCAGCATTGTCCCTATTTTTAATTCCATAACATTTGTTGTTTTAGGTTTTATGTTTAATAGTTTGGCCCATTTTTAGTTTGTATGCGAGATACAAGACATAGATTGTTTCATTTTTTTGCAGATGGATATACAATTGTGCCAGCACCATTTGTTAAAGAGACTGCCTTTTCCCCAGTTTACAGACTTTGGACATTTGTCAAATATCAGCTGCTCATAGGTGGATGATGTTATATCTAGATTCACAATTCTGTTCCATTGGTTTACATATCTATTTTTGAATCAGTATCAAGCTGTGTTGACTTCCATAGAGTACTATAATTTCTAAAATCAGGTACGAAGTCCGACAATTAAGTCCACAAATGTAATTGTTCTAAGTGCTACATACCTTATTGCTGAATACCACTACAGTCACCTTCGTAGGAAGCTATGCACTGAGGCCAGCACCTAGTCCACCATTCAAAGCATTTTGGAACTCTTTCAGGAATGGCCCTTGTGCATGGTGGCGTGGTGGTAAGTTCACAAAATAATTGTACAGTTGTCTGTGAAGAATTTTTTAGCCAGTAAACAAAAAACTGTATTGGAACACCCTCTTTACTCATCTGATCTGACTCCCAATGACTTTTTTCTTTACTTGAAGATAAAGGAAATGCTGAAATATTCAGGACATCAAGGGTAATACAATGATAGCTCTGATGGCCATTCCAGAAAAAGAGTTTCAAAATTGTTTTAAAGGGTAAACTAGGCACTGGCTTAGGTGCACAGCTTCCCGAAGAGAGTACTTCAAAAGTGACCATAGTGATATTCAGCAATGGGTTATGTAGCACTTTTTCTAAGATGAGTTCACAAACTTAATTGTTATCAGTCCTCATAGTGTGAGGCCTGCCACTTTTTTCTTCTTCTTCGTTAATGCTCTATTTATTGGAGGCTTCTTCCCTTTCCATATGAAGTTGGTGATTTGTTCCTCCATCACATGAAAGCATGACAGTGGAATTTGTATTGGGATAGCATTGTAACTATGCCAAAGCCAAGTACCGTCGAGTCGGATCCAACTCATGGCAACCTTAGATCACTCTTAAGTTTTCCTATCCATAAGCAAGGTAGGTTTCTACACTTACATAGGTCTCTTTGGGTTTCTTGCAGTAGAATCTTGTAATTTTCTTTGTACAAGACTTTTATGTCTCTGGTTAGACTTAGGTTTTTCTCTTCTCGGAAGTGATTGCAAATGGTATTGATTAGGTGATTTCCTCTCTGATATTCTCTTTGTTGGTATAAAAGAATCCAACAGACTTAGGAATGTTTATTTTGTATCCTGATACTCTGCTGAACTCTCCTATTAGTTCCTGTAGCTGTGTGTGTGTGTGTGTGTGTGTGTGTGTGTGTGTGTGTGTGTGTGTGTGTGTGTGTGTGTGTGGATTCTTTAGGGTTTTCTGTGTATAAGATCACATCTTCTGCAAATATATACTTTTACTTCTTCTTTACCAATTTGGATGCCCTTTATTTCTTTACCTTGCTTGGTCACGGTGAATTTTTTTTTTTTTTTTATGTTGTTGAATTCTATTGGCTAGAACTTAGTTGAGGATTTTTGCACCTATACTCATGGAAGATGTTGGTTTATAATGTTCCTTTTTCGTTCTGTCTTTACCTGGTTTGGGTATCAGTATTATGCTGACTTCATAGAATGAATTTGGGAGTATTCCATTTTTTTCTATGCTCTGGAATACCTTTAGTAATAGTGGCGTTAACTCTTCCCTAAAAGTTTGGTAGAATTATTGAGTGAAGCCGTCACAGCCAGGAATTTTGTTAGTTGGGAGTTTTTTAAATTACACTTTCAAGCTTTCCTTTTGTGATGGTTTTATTAATTGTTCTACAAAGTTAGGTAGTATGTTTCTAGAAATTTGTCCATTTCCCCTAGGCTTTCAAATTTACTACAGTACAATTAGGATTCATTTAATTTTGATTGGGTCTGTTATGATATGACCCATCTCACTTCTTATTTGAGTTGTTTGCTTCCTCTCCCCTTATTTTCTCAGTTTGGCCAATGGTTTGTACATTTTGTCAATCTTTTCAAAAAATCAGCTTTGGGTCTTGTTAATTCTTTCAATTATTTTTCTATTCTCTACTTCATTTAATTCTGCTCTGATTTTGATTATTTACTTTTCTCTGGTGCCCAAGGAGGTGCAGTGGATATGCTGTTCTATTTCCACTTGTTCAAACTGTAAGGGAAATTCTTTGATTTGGGCCTTCTCTACTTTTTGGATGCATACATTTATTGTGATAAATTGTCCTCTGAACACTGCTTTTGCTGTGTCCTATAGATTCTGGTAGGATATGTTTTTATTCTCATTTGATTCTATGAATTTCTTTATTCCATCCTTGATTTCTTCTATTACCCAGTTGGTTTTGAGCAAGATGTTGTTCAGTTTCTGTGTGTTTGATTTTCCCCCCCTTCTTTTTTCTGTGATTGATTTCTACTTTTATGACTTTATGATCTGAGGAAATGCCTTGTAATGTTTCAGTACTTTAAGTTTTGTTGAGAATTGCTTTGTGGACTAATATGTTGTCAATTCTGGAGAATATTCCATGTGAAATTGGAAAAAAGTATACTTGGCTCCTGTTAGGTAGAGTGTTCTGTATATGTCTATGAGGTCAAGTTGGTTGATTTTAGTTTGTTTTATCTATTTTGGAGCCCTGTCATTGGCTGCATAGATATTTAATATGGTTATGTCGTCCTCGAGTACTGATCCTTTAATTACTATATCTAATGTGGTAGATTTTACATTACAGTCTATTTTAACAGAGATTAATATTGCCACTCTTGCTCTTCTCTGAATATTGTTTACTTAGTATATTTTCTTCATCCTTTGAGTTTTAGTTTGTTCTTTGAGTTTGAGTTTTAGTCTCTGAATCTAAGGTGTGTCTCCTACAGACAGCATATAGATGGGTTGTGGGGTTTTTTGGCTTTTTTTTTTTTTTTTAATCCAACATGCCACTTTCCAACTCTTTATTGGTGCATTTAGTCAGTTTACATTCAGTGTGATTGTTGATAGATATGAGCTTAACGCTGCATTCTGATGTCTTTTTTTATGTGTTGAGGATAACGTATAGATTAAAGTCAGGAAAGGTGTGTACCAAGGTTGTATCCTTTCACCATAGCTTGTCAATCTATATACTGACCAAAGAATCTGAGAAGCTGGGCTACATGGAGAAGAATGAGACATCAGCACTGGAGACTCACTAATAATCTGCATTATGCCAATGACACAACCCTGTTTGCTGTAAGTGAAGATAATTTGAAACACTTACTGATGAAGGTCAAAAACTGCAGCCTTCAGTATGGATTGCACCTCAACATCAAGAAAACAAAATTCTTCACAAATAGACCAGTAAGCAACATCATGATAAATAGAGAAAGGTTTGAGGTTGCCAAGGATTTCATTTCACTTGGTTCCAGAATCAACACCCATGGAGGTAGTCATCAAGAAATCAAAAGATGGACTGCATTGGGAAAATCTGCTACAACTGAACTCTTCAAAGTGTTGAAAAGAAAAGATGTCACCTTCAAGACTAAGGGCACCTGACCCAAGCCATGGTATTTTCAATAGTATCACATGCATGTGAAACCTGCACAATGAATAAGGAACACAGAAGAAGAATTGGTGCCTCTGAGACATTGGAGAAGAATGTTGAATGTACCACAGACTGTCAAAAGAATGACAGATCTGTTCTGGAAGAAGTACAATATTCCTTGGAAGCAAAGATGGTGACACTGTGTCTTACACACTTTGGACATATTATTGGAGGAAAAGACCATCATGCTTGGTAGAGTGCAGGGTGAACAAAAAAAGAGGAAAACTCTCAACAAGATGGATTGACACAGTGCTTACCATGATGGGATTCAGCATAAAAACAGTTGTGGACATGGTGCAGGACCAGGAAATATTTTGTTCTATTGTACACAGGGTCACTGTGAGTTGAAGCTGACTCATTAACACTTAACAACACAACACACAATTATTTTGTTCCATTTAATTTTCTGTACTGTCTTTATGTCTTTTCATCTTTTGTAATGTTGGTGGTTTTGTATTTGCTAAGATTTCATGTTTTCCTTGTTTATTATTTTGACACAAAGACTGATAGCTTCCCTTGTAGTTGCCTTAATATTTATCCCTATTTTTCCAAATTTAAATCAGTCTTTATTTTTATCACCTCGATTTCCTCTTCATACAAAGATCTATGACTTTCTTTTGAAACTCTGTTTTGTTATTATGTTTACACAATGACATCACTCCCTATTTTGAATGTGTTGCCTGTGATTATTTTTATGATTTCCCTATTTGAGTTGATATCCAATTGTTCTGTTCTCTGTTCTGGTCTTGAGCTGTTACCTGATGTTATTAACTTTCTAACCAAAGGACTACCTTTAGTATTCTTATAATTTTAGTTTGGTTTTTGCAAATTCCCTAAATTTTTGATGATCTTGAAATGTCCTCCTTTCACTATTATATTTAAGAGACAATTTTGTTAGACATGTAATTTTTGTCTGGCAAGTGTTTTCCCTCGAGTTTTTGTATATGTCATTCCATTGCCTTCTTGCCATCATGGTCCCCACCCGTAGTCTGAGCTTAGTCTTACTGATTCTTCTTTGTAGGTTGTCTTTTCATTTATCCCCAGCTGCTATTAAAAGTGTCCCCTTATTTTCAGTTTTGGCAAGTTTGACTATAAAATACCTTTGTGTTTTTCTTTTGTGATCTGCCCTGTGTGGATTAGAACCTGTTGATCTTATGTACAACAGAACAAAGCATTGCCTGGTCCTGCACCTACCCTGCTGATCCTTTGACAACATCAGGGAAGTTTTCTGTCAGCCAAACTGACAATTCTGTCTGTATTCTCCATTGTCTCGCCCCGCCCCACGTTCTAGTATGCCTATTGTTTGCCAATTACTCCTCCTCCTATTCTAGCACTCCTATAGTCTGTCAATTATCCCTCTTCATAGAGCCCCGCATAATTCTTAATGCTTCTTGTTTTTTTTAATTCTTTTATCTGATACTTCCTCAAACATGTTGATGTCACATGCCTTATCTTCAGTCTCACTAATTCAGTCTTCCACTGACTCACTGCTATTCTTTTGACATTCCATTGTAATTCTGTAATTTTATTGCCAGTTTTCTGAAGTTCTACTTCTCGTGACTATGTTCTGTCATGCAGATTTTTCAATTTGTCATTGTGTTTTGCTACATTTAGCATAATTTCCTTCCTCATCTCTTGAAGTTTTCTAAGTAGTAATCTTTTGTATTTTAACTCTGATAATTCCAGAAAGTTCTTTTCCTCTGTAAAATTTGATTCTTTGTTTTGAGAGCTTTCTGAGGAAATCAAGATCTGCTTTTATAAGTCCTTTGAAATTGACCATTTTCTCTGAGCCGTCAGTAAATTGTATATATTATTTTGTTTGCCTACTGCATTCTATGTTCTTGTTTTGATATGTCCCCATAAACTGGTTGTGTGCAATAGTTTGATTATTGCTATCTTCAAAGTTGTAATGTCCCATCACCAGATTGTTAGAGTTGTTACTAGACTTGAGAACCCAGCAGTGTGTTTACTTTTCTTATATGGATTCAGCTCAGGTGCCCAAGTAGTCAACGACCAAGTGTGTGGTGCAGGCTCTCTCTTACTGTCCTAGATGTGCAAGGGTGTAAGCACTGGTTTCTGGCTGCAGTCACTGAGAAAGGCGGGGGCTAACAGCAATCCCTGAGTGTGTCTGAGGATGTCATATCCCCTTACACCTGAATCTACGTGAAGGTACAGTTTCTGCCTTGATTTTCCAACTAGGGTAGTCAGCAGAATTTTTGTTGTTGTTGTTAACTTTTCTCCAGTCTGTTAAATTTTTTCCCCTTTGAATCTCAGAGAATGACTCATAGTGGCTTGATTAATGGCATGTGAGTGAACAGAAAAGAGGGGGATTGCTGGGAGATGGGAGGTAGGCTTATCTCAACAGAAAGAATCAGTGCATGTACAATAGGTTACACACAAAGACTTAGCTTTCTACATGCCAGGACTGATTCCTACCGGTTCCAGGGTGTAAGTGAACTCTCCAGGCAATTTCTCACACTGAGGAAGATCTACCATTTGGCTCACCACAATAGCTAAATCCATTTCCCAGCAGACCCAGTCTGTGGAATCTTAGGTACTTCTGGCACCACTCTTACTTCCCTGTTGCTCAGCTTTCCCTTTGATGTTCAAGGCTCCTAGGATGTCATATGTACTGGATTCATTAGATCTTTTGGGTCTCTGCTGTGAGAGCACTCACAGGAAGTGTCTGTCTACCCCACCATCTTGGCCTCACCCCTCCATGTACCCAATTAGACAAACTGCCTTTTAAAGGTATGTTTAAACAGTGTTAGTTGTTGATATCATTAGAAAAAAAAGTACACTAAATTTATTGCTCTTCCATGTTTGTTCCATCTGTTTCTATTTCCTTTTTTCCTCTTTGTTTCCTGTCTTTGAACTAACTGGATGTTTTATGATTGCTTTTTATCTCAACTCTGAGTTACTTGGAAACTGGTGGCATAGTACTTAAGTGCTATAGCTGCTAACCAAAAGCTTGGCAATTTGAATCCACCAGGCTCTCCTTGTTAACTCTGTGGGGAAGTTCTACTCTGTCCTATATGGTCATTACAAGTCAGAACTGATTCAGTGGCAATGGGTTTGGTTATGGTTTGCATAGAAAACACTAATGACACGGTGTTTAAGCTCTTAGCTGCTAACTTGTTCTAATCTATGAGACACTCTATGGCAAAAAGATGTGTAAGTCTGCTTCTATAAAGATTAACAACCTTGGAAACCCTACAGGGCTATGGGTCTGTCTTAGTTATCTAGTGCTGTTATAACAGAAATACCACAGATGGATGGCTTTAGCAAACGGAAGTTTCTCCTGTCACAGTTCAGTAAACTGGAAGTCCAAATTCAGGATACTGGCTCCAGGAGAAGGCTTTCTCTGTCAGCTCTGGAGGAAGCTTTTTTTCGTCATTCTTTCCTTGATCAAGGAGCTTCTCAGGTCCAGGGACCCTGGGTCTTCTACTCCTGATGCATCATTCCTGCTTGCTTCCCTTTCCTTTTATCTCCTGAAAGACAAAAAGAGATACAAGCTATGCCCCAGGGAAATTCCTTTTACATTGGATCAAGGATGTAACCCAGGTAAGAGTGCTGTAACCCCATCCCAACCCTCTTTACCACAAAATAACAATCAAAAAATGGAGAAAAACCACATAATAGTTGGAATCATGGCCCAACCAAATTGAAACATTTTGAAGGGTACCTAATTCAATCCATGACAACATCAGAAGTAACTCAAGGGAGCAGGATTATTGATTTCTTATTTATACCTCTTTGTAATTTTGTTTCCCATTTATTGCTTGGGACTTATGCATTTTTTAAATTAATTGGTATTTACCTTAAAATAATATTGTACACTTTACCAATATACTACACATTCTTCCCTCCCATTCTTTATGCTATTGTCATGAATTTTACTTCACAAATGCTATCAACACACAACACACTGCTTCCAGAAAAGATTAACCTTGTGTCAAGTCAATGCCAATACATAGTGACCCTAGAAGACAGCATAGAACTACCTCGTAGGGTTTCCAATGAACACCTGGTGGTATTGAACTGCCAACCTTTTGGTTAGCAGCCAATCTCTTAAGCATCACACCACCAGGTTTCCAACACATTGCTTACCTGCTGCCATTGAGATGATTCCAGTTTATAGCTACTCTGTAGGACAGAGTAGAACTGCCTTATAGGTTTTCCAAGAAGTGTTTGGCAGATTCACACTGCTGACTTTTCAGTTAGCAGTCATAGTACTTAATCGCTACACCACTAGAGTTTCCATAGGTACACATTAGTTAGATAGTCATTTATCTTTTAAATCAATCAAAAATATTTTTTAGTGAAGTCTATACTTAGCTTTATTTGTGTAATTTCTCAAGTTCTTTTTTTGTGTAGATGAAAATTCCTGTATGATATATGTCTTATGTCCAATGAATTTCATAACATTTCTTGTAGTTCAGGTTGACTATAAATGCATAATCTCGGTTTTTATTTATCCCAAATAATTTTTAATTCTCTTTCATTGTTTAAATGTATTTTCATTTAGTACAGAAGTCTGGGTTGAAGTTTCTTTCAGCTCTTTAAGGATATCACTCCTGTGTCTTCTGGTTTGCATATTTTCTATGCTCACAGGGGCAAATGAAAGCTTTAATCAAACTGCCTCCTGGACTGAACTAGCCACAGAAGGGTGTGGGATATGCAAAAGAAGGAAGAGCAGGAGTAGCTTTGAATTTTGGACGTAACTGATCACTGGGAATACCTGGCCTTTCTCCTGAATGGTCCAAGATAGAAATAAGCACTATCCTGCTTTACTGATTCCACTGATGTTGGTTCTGACCATGACCCACTCAGGATGCTTCCAGAGTTGCCTGGAGACATCCACTTGACAACCTCCTCCAAGAAGCCTTTCCTGATTCCATTGGCCAAAAGTGGCCTCTCCCTTCTCTAAACCTCTTGGCATCTTTTTACACACATGTAACTTTTGTGGTATTCAACCTATGATGAGGTTCTTACACAGTGAATCTCTCCACCAATGTGAATGGGATTCCCTAAGGTATGGACCACATCTCACTGCTTGGTATGTCCCCGAGGGCTTTGCTTATACAAGTTTGAGTGCATTAATGAATAGTAAAACATATCTGATAGGGCGTTACCCTTGAAGTTATGGTATAAGATATTCTTTGCCCCTAGTAATGGCAAGATATGAGTTTAACCTAAGCAGGAGGGGGGCGGAGCAGGCCAGATAAAAGGAAGAACTTAATGATTCAGAGAGGGGCTGGTTACACTGTGAGGCAGTGGCAATTGAAAGTGAATACTGCATCTGCTGATGGCAGAGATCTTTCCACCTTTCAAGAAGTAAAGAGGTCTGCCTCTAAGGAACCTTTCCCTGGTCCACTTCTTGATGGGATAAAGAGCAGTCTTAGGACAGAAGTTTCCTTATGTTCTCAAGTGATGATAGGAGTTGGGGAGTTCAGATTTCCAGAAAAGAATCTGATGCAGTTCATTTGTCAAAACACCATAGCACGGTCATTCCAATCAGGGAATCAGTCGATAGATGGTCCCAGATATAAAGGCGGAAAATGTAGAACAAAACTCAAATTTCGTGAAATATAAAAAGGCCAGACATAATGGAAACTAGATGAACCTTCAAGATTATTGCCCTAGGATACCCTTTAGCCTTGGAACTGAAACCGCTCCCAAAAGCCATCTTTCAAACAAAAAACAGATTGGAAAATAAAACAAATAATATCACCCATAAGTACTGTGCTTCTCTAAAGAATCATCTAAAGGAAACCAAATAGTAAACATCTTCTCTAGACCAAACATGAGAAAGTAAGGGGGAACAGGCATGCTAATTAAGAGAAAAAAACAACTAGAATAAAAATAATAAGAATTCTGATATATTAAGAAAAATGTGACCAATGTCACTGAACAATACATAAACTGTTACTAGGTGCTGTCCAGTTGGTTCTGACTCAGCAACCTCATGTGCAACGGAATGAAACACTGACCCTCCACTTTCCTCACAGTTGTTATGCTTGAGCCCATTGATGCAGCCACTGTATCAATCCATCTCATTGTGTTCATCCTTTTCAGTAACCTTCCATTTTATCAAATATGATGTTCTTCAGGGATTCACCCCTTCTGACAATACGTCCAAAGCATGTGAGACAAAGTCTTGCCATCTTTACTTCCAAGGAGCATTTTGGTCGTACTTCTAAAACAGATTGCGTGTTCTTCTGGCAGTCCATGCATATTCAGTATTCTTTAACACACTGTAATTGAAAGACATCAACCCTTCTGTCTTCTTTGTTCATTGTCTGTTTTTCTCTTGCATGCTAGGCAATTCAAAATACCATGGCTTGGGTCAGGCACACTTTATTCCATAAAGTGATATTTTTACTTTTTAGCACCTGAAAGAGGTCTTTTCAGCAGACTTGCCCAGTGCAATGCATCATTTGATTTGATGACCACTGCTTCCATGGGTGTTGATGGCAGATCCAGGTAAAATGAAATCCTTGACAACTTCATTCGTTCATCCATTCATCATGAGTTGCTTATTGTTTCCACTGTGAGGATTTGGGGTTTAAGTATAATCCATACTGAAGGCTACAGTTTTTGATCTTCAACAAGTGCTTAAAACCTCTTCACTATTAACAAGAAAGATTGTGACATCTGCATATGGCAGGTTGTTAATGAGTCTTCCTCCAGTCATGGATTGAATTTTTTCCCTCCAAAATATGTGCCAACTTGGCTAGGTCAATGAGACCAGATTAAAAGCAGTTACATTTTGGAGAAAGGATGCAGTCTACAAGATTACGCTGTATCTAAGGCAGTCTCTTTCAACGTATGAAAAAGAGAAGTGAGCAGAGAGACAAAGGTAACTCACACCACAAAGAAACAAGGGCCACTGTCCCTGGGCTGAAAAGCTCCTCTACCAGGGAAAATTGATGACAAAGACCTTTCCTCAGAATCAACAGAGAAAGAAAATCTTCCCCTGGAGTTGCCACCAGAATTCAGACTTCTAGCCTACTAGACTGTGAGAGAATAGACTTCTCTTTTTTAAAGCCATAGACTTGTGGTATTTCTGTCATATTAATACTAGATAACTAAAACACTCTTTTTTTTCTTGAAAAGACTGTCTCTTGGTCTATGTACAGATTTGACATGAGCATAATTAAATATTCTGAAATTCTTGTTCTTCATAATGTTATGCACAATTATGAAGAATAAGAATTTCAGGATATCTAATGTTATGATCCATCCAGTCAAATGCCTTTTTGCACATTGTTGTTGTTGTTAAGTGCTGTTGAGTCAGTTCCAACTCATAGTGATCCTATGTACAATAGAATGAAACACCACCCAGTCCTTTGCCATGCCCACAATCAATTTTGTGCTTAAGCCCATTGTTGCAGCCACTGTGTCAATCCATCTTACCATCTAATTGAGGGTCTTCTTCATTTCTGCTGACCCTCTACCAAGCATGACATCCTTCTCCCGAAATTGATCTTTCCTGACAACATGTCCAAAGTATGTAAGTTGCAGTCTTGCCATCTTTCCTTCCATGCACATGAAGCAACTGAATATGCCATGGCTTGGGTCAGGCACACCTTAGTCTTCAAAGTGACGTCCTCACTCTCCACACTTTAAAGGTCCTTTGCATCAGACTTTCCCAGTGCAGTTAATCTTTTAATTTCTTGACTGCTGCTTTCACGGGTGTTGATTGTGAAAGCAAATAAAATGAAATCCTTGACAACCTGAATCCCTTCTCCATTCACGTGATGTTGCTAACTTGTCCAACTGTGAAGACTTTTGGTTTTTTTTGATATTGAGGTATAATCTGTACTGAAGGCTGTGGTCTTTGGTCTTCATTAGTAAGTGTTTCAAATCCTCTTCACTTCCAGCAAGCAGAGTTGTGTCATCCACATAACACAGGTTGTTAATAAGTCTTCCTCCATTCCTGATGCCTCATTCTTCTTCATGTAGTCCAGTTTTTGAGATTATTTGCTTGGCATGCAGATTGAAAAGATATGGTGAAAGGATAAAACCCTGATGTACAAATTTCCTGACTTTAAACCATGCAAGGTCCCCTTCTTCTGTTCATACGACTGCCTCTTGATCTGTATACAGATTCCTCATGAGCACAATTAAGGGTTCTAGAGTTCCCATTTCCTCCAAAGTTATCTGCAATTTGTTATGATCCACACAGTCAAATGCCTTTGCATAGTCAATGAAACATTGGTAAACATCTTTATGGCACTCTCCACTTTCAGCCAAGATCCACCTGACGTCAATATCCCTCGTTCTATGTTCTCCTCTGAATCTGACTTGAACTTCTAGCAATTCCTTGTTGATATACTGTTGCAGCCACACTTGCATGTGATATTAATGATATTGTGCAGTAATTTCCACATTCTGTTGGATAACGTTTGTTTGGAGTAGGTACAAATATGAATCTCTTCTAGCCAGTTGGCCAGCTGTCTTCTAAATTTCTTGGCATAGACAGGGAGTGTTGGCAGCTCTACATTTCTCTGTTGCAGCATCTCAGCTGGCATTGATTCAGTTCTTGAAGGCTTGTTTTTCACCAATGTCTTCAGTGAAGCTTGGACTTCTTCCTTCAGTGTCATTGGTTCTTGGTCATATGCTACCCCCTGAAATGACTGAATGTGAACCAATTCTCTTTGTTATACAGGCTCTGTTTATTCCTTCTATCTGTATTTTGTTTTGTGTTTTTTTTAAGGTTTCCTGCATTGTTTAATGTCGTTCACGTAAATCTTTCAATATTGCAGCTTAGGACCTGATTTTTCTCTTCAGTCATTTCGGCTTGAGAAATGCCAAATACGTTCTCCCTTTTCGGCTTTCTAACTTTAGGTCTTTGCACATTGTGTTATAATACTTCATCTTCTCAAGTAGCCCTTTGAAATCTCTGGTTCAATTCTTTTATTTCGTTATTTCTTTCTCGCTTTAACTAGAGCAAGTTTCAGAGTTCTTCTGACATCCACTTTGGCCTTTTCTTTCTTTCCTGTCTTTTTAATGATCTCTTGCTTTTTACAAGTATGATGGTTTTGATGTCATTTCACAACTCATCTGGTCTTTAGCCATTGTGTTTAATGAGTCAAATCTAACTTGAGATGATCTGTAAATTCATGTGAACTTTACTCATGGTTATACTTTGTCTCTCATGGACATGTTCTTATTTTCTTCAGGTTCACCTTGAACTTGCATATGAGCAATTGATGGCCTGTTTAGCAGTCGACCCCAGCCTTGTTCTGACTGATAATATTGAGCTTTTCCATCATCCATTTCCACAGTTATAGTTGATTTGATCCCTGTGTAGTCCATCTTCAAGGTCCATGTACATAGTCACTGTTTGTGTTGTTGAGAAAAGATATTCACAGAGAAGAAGCCATTGGTCTTGCAAAATTCTATCATGAAATCTCCAGCAATCTTTCTATCAACAAGATCATATTTTATAATTCCTATTCCTTCTTTTGTTCCAATTTTCACATTCCAATTACTAATAATTATTCAACGCATCTTGATGGTAGACTTGATCAATTTCGGATTGCAGAAGTTGGTAAAAAGCTTCAATTTCTTCATCTTTGTCCTTAGTGATTGGTGTGTAAATTTGCATAATGGTCATATTAACTGGTTTTCTTTGTAGGCATGTGGATATTATCCTATTACTGACAGCATTATACTTCAGGATAGATCTTGAAATGTTCTTTATGGCAACAAATGTAGTGCAATTCCCCTTTAATTTCTCATTCTTAGCATAGTTTACCATATGACTGTCCAATTCAAAGTGGTCAATACCAGTCCATTTAGTTCACTGATGCCTAGGATGGAAACCCTAGTAGCAAAGTGGTTAAGTGCTAGACTACTACCAAAAAGTTGTCAGTTCAAATCCACCAGTCACTCCTTGGAAACCTATGGGGTAGTTCTACTCTGTTCTATAAGGTTTTCTGTGAGTTGGAATCAACTCAACTGCAGTGGGTTTGTTTTTTTGCTTTTGTTTTTGTTTGTAATGCCTAGTATATAGATGTTTATGTGCTCCACTTCATCTTCATGACTTTCAATTTACTTGGGAGAACATATACAGAAACTGTTAAATGAGAACCTAAATTACAGTATAGAATTTCACCAAAACACAATAAAATATATTTTTTAAAAACAAATGATGGTAGGGCACTGCTTCCAAAGAGGAAAGAAACAACTTCCTAGCACTTTCAGACACTATGCTTGGCACTTTCAGTACTTTGTCTCAATTAATCTGTCAGCCAATTCTAAGAGGGAGACGTTGTTACCATCATTTTACTGGAAAGGGAAGTACAACTATAAATTCAGTTAATTAGCCTAAAACAATAAGATGAGAATTTCAACACAAATTTATCTTAATTTTACTTTATCAGGTTGCCTTCCTAGAATCAAGGGCACATGTTGGATGGATCAGAAAAAAAAAAATGAAATAAAAATGAGCTCTGTGGTTCTTTCATTTGTTCTTGATGAAAAAACATTCATGACTTCTGTTTCCCCAAACAAAGTGTCTAGAGCACTGAGTTCAAGAATTCTGGAGCACATTGTTGTAGAGCTAAGGATTCTAGCATGCAGAGCCCTTTGAAGGAGATCTGAAGAGGTTCTGTCTTGTTTCATGTGATCACGAAGCCAGGAGTAGATACAAGAGCAGAGCCAAAGGAAATTTCATGGACCTTTGATAGTGAGTCTGGCTACAGAGTCATGCTGCATGTCTCTAGTAAGGCAGACTCTATAGCACGGGTCAGTCTCTGGGACAAGTACAAGCAAAGGCTCCAAGTATCCAGTATGAAAATGCTGAGGACTGAGAACCTGACCGTTGAGGACAGTTAGCAGTACTAGGCTCAGTCAGCCTATCTAAAGCAAGAGAATTTACTCAGATGCCCCATCTCATTGTCTCCAGTGAGTTCCCCCAACCCCTTTCTCAAAGCTTACATCTTCTTTTGTTCTCAGGAGTGTCATATGAGCTCCCTTTTGAAGGATTGCACCAGATATCAGTCTTCACACTCTACTTTCTTCCCTGAACTTAGGGCAAATGAGTTCACAACTTCATTGAGAGCAAAGCTGAGATTCATACCTGGGAGAAAATCACTTCAGTGTTTTAGGAAAGAAGAAACTTGACAAAAATGGAAACTTTGGCAACAATATAAGCTGTTCACAATACTCAAAGGCTAATTAATTTGTGTACACTTTTCTATTGCTATTTAACAAATAACCAAACATAGTGGCTTAAACATCACACTTATTTTCCTACAGTTTCTGTAAGGTTTCAGCAGAGCATCCAGACTCAGACAGACTTGGAAGTAAAGCCTGGCAATGTGCTTCTGAAAATCAATCACTGAAAACTTTATAGATCCAATAATCTTACCACTTTCTGCATGAGTTCTCCATGAGTCAGGGGCCAACTCAGCAGTGACTGATGAGCCCTGTAGTTTCACCTATTTTTAGGCTACTTTCTAGGCTGAGAGTCACAGCATTTACACCCGTGCCCATAGTCTTAGTCACCTGGTACTGCTCTAACAGAAATTACCATGAGTGGAAGGCTTTCTGAAGAGAAACTTTAATTGTCACGGTCTGGAAAGCCACAAATCCATTAAGAAGTTGAAAGTCCATTCAACAGGAGAAATTGTCACAGTCCAGTAGGCTGAGTCCAAGTTCAATGACAGCATCTCAGCATAGGAACCTCAGGTCCAAAGGACAGGCTCTACTCTCAGTCTTGGTGGTATAATGTTCCCAACTTCCTCTGCTCACTTCTCTCCCTTATGTCTCACAAGCTTGTAGTTTTGAGTCCTGCCTCACTAACACAACTACAGCCTGTTCTCCATCATTAACACTGCAGGGGCAGGATTCATAACACACGGGAGGAATGGCACCATAGTGGGACTCCTAGATGAGTCAAATTAACAATACATTTTTGAGGGCACACCATTCAACCCGTGACACTCGAGCACAGTGCAGGGTTGGATTCTGACTTCTCACACACTCCACTCATGGTACGAGACAGGTGGCAGTCTCCCAAGATGATTTCCCAGGTCAGGAGACAGAAGTTTTCTCATCCTGTATTCATTCCAGTCATTTATTTGGCTTCTTGCAGCATACCTACAAGCACAAGGGCACCGCTAAAACTTTATTCCCATTTAGGGATGTAAATGATCTCTTTATCACTGAGTTCCCTCTTGTTTGTGTGACATGAGTTCTCCTGAACCTCAGTTCCATATTTAAACCATTCTTTGTTATATTTTTGTCAACAATTATTCCGTTAGAATGTAACAAGGAGCTTCCTGAGTCAGCTCAAATACCTTTTTTTCCAGAAACTTCCAGAGTATTTTGTGTGTGTGTATGGATGTGTTTCATTTTCTGCAAATCTCCAAGACTTGGGCCTGAGGCAACCACTTCTTCAGGCAGAGGCTAGAACCCAGGTGAAAATGCAAAACTCAGAGTTCATCTTTTGACTTCCAAAATTCTGATACAGAAAAAGGGAGATTTATGAGTGCCAAAACTAGTTGTCGTAGAACAGAGAATAGAGCTCTCTCAACAAGTCATATACTACGAAGATATCTGTTATGACATAAAAGAAAATGGAAAACAAAATACGCCCTACATGTGACTCTAAAACTTGAAAGAGACTTGAGATAGCCATTCTCTTTGGTCTTCACAGAGTGGGCTGTGGAGTTGGGCTGGGAAGCGAATCAAACTTACTAAAAAACCAAACCCCTCTGCCTTCAGCTCTGTCCCAACTCTTTGCAATGCTACAAAATGGAGTAGTACTGTCCCATACGGTTTCTAAGGCTGTAAGTCTTTAGGGTAGCAGAATGCCTCTTTCTCCCACAGACTATACAATGTGCCTGGTAAGTTCTAATCACCAACCTGAGTGCTTTAATAACTGAATCACCAGAAAGACTGAGAGGAAATACAAAAGCAGAGGGCTTACTTGAGTCCTGCTTGCTATTGATCTGTGAAAATACTATCTCCTTCCAAGCAGTCGTGCTGAGTAGAAATTGGGGTGTGGTGTGTGTAGGCATAAGAGTGGCCTCTAAAAGTGCTACAAGATTTAGGGAGATAGATGTTCTTATGGATCCCCACAGATGAAACAAAGTGCTAAGAGGGCCATGGGGCAGAAGACACCTCAGGTCAGCAAGAGGAGGGCTCAAAGTGCATAGGTCTCACCACAGAAGCTGTGGCAGTGTCCACGGACATGAGGAACAGCAGCACACACTTGCCCCAAACAAGCAAAGCCTATCACATCAGTGGTAGATGCAACAGATGCAGAATGTGATACCCAAAGACCAGGACAAAATTCCCCAGCAAAGGCACAAAAAGATTACAAAGGAGATAAGAAAGACAGGAAGCCCTTCCCCCAACTCGTGAAGACAGAAAGGGATAACATAAAAAGGATGGGAGTTTGGAAGACATGGGTAAGCCCTTTTTTGACTGTACCATTGTGCTAAACAGGCCATTGGTTTGTTTGTGCCTGAATGTGTTCAATCTATTTTTTCACAGGGTATTATCAGAAGGTTACCAGGAGACCATCCTCTCCCAAGCTGGGGATCTTTCACCTGCCTAGTCACAGTTAATGCACGCTTAGGATGGTCACTTAAGTCTTTCCCTTTGATCCCTTCTTGGTCTTTGGCTGGTCCACTTCCATAAAGGCTATCTCTACTGGGGTTCTATTAGCTCCCTAAGTACCTCTCTAAACAAAATCCTTTTAAGAAAGTCCTACCTCTAGTTCATAAAAAGCGTGTACATCCAGCTCATCATTGGCAAGGCAAGATCTTCCCAACCAGCAGCAAATTTTCTGTTCCCATAGGCTGTCACAGCAGCATCCCTTCCTTTACATTTTTCAGCTGTGAGCTAGCTACTGGTCCACCACATCCCCAGCTATAGGGACACACATGAAACTCTGAATGGTCCCAGTGAAGCTGCTGTCACCATGCTTGAAGTGGAGGGCAAACACCCACCCAAAGACATTCTCTCTTTTCCCCTTCATCTCCAAATGTAAACCTTTTTTGCCTTCAGTATGGGTAAAGTTTTAAGAGTCTCAAAATCAGTTTTCAGAAACTGCTTTTCAAATTTTATATTTAGGAGGCACTTTCCCAAGAGGTTTGATGATCCCCTCAAGTCCTGTTGGGGAATGTGAGGATCTGAGGCTTTGTGGGAAGAGTGAGCTGAAGTAAATTCAGCTGTGTGGTACTGGCCAGGATGTAGGTGGCGGAGAAAACTAAGAGACTAGCTGCCTGAACTTCTCTAAATCTGGGATTCTGTGTCCATTTCCTTCCATTATGCGACTTTGACAAAAGAGCTTCAACCTTGCCAAGTCTTAATTTCTTTAGCTATGAGATGTCCCGCCTTCCCAGCAGGGTGCTATGAAACTAATAGCAGATGAGTGATGTGCCGTTCAAATACAGTAATAATTCTTTTGTCCCCACCTGTGCCAAAGCGTGACCCACTCTGCCAGATCCCAGCTGAGTCACAGTCCATCACATGGGCTGGTACAATGTCACCTGGAGTACAAGGCCACAGGGGTCTCAGAGAACCTGAACATGACCTGGGAGAGTAAGGGCTTTCCTAAAAACCTACACTGAAGAATGATACCAAGACGTGTCACCAACTCCTGGACTCTGGTTCTGAATCTGTGTGAGCCAACACCTGAGCAGGCCAATGCCAGCCTTGCTTGTGTGGTCAGCAACTCTGTGGACCAGAAAAAATATCACCTCACATGTGGAGAAAGACTGTTGGGCTGAAGAAAATGACAAGAAAGGTAATGTGTTCAGTTTCCAGGAGACTCTTATCCCAGGATATTAGGGCATTGTTGTAGCTTTCCACCCTAAGTTATGTGATATTCCCAGTCCCTGGGACAATACAGGTAAGCAAACCTGTAGATAGCAAAAGTTGACACGTACTCCAAGAAAGGGAAGGTAAGGAAAATCAGGACTTTGGGGAAGAAAAAAGCTATAACACGCACTGATGTGCACCTCTGCCCTGACTCCCACTTGAAGGTCTTTGAATGAAAGAGGAATTACATTTGCTATGAGTGACCTCATGAAAACTAAGAGGGAAGCTAATGACATATGTTAGAGAACTATTCATAGTCAGAGTTGTCCAAAGACCGAATGATGACTTTGGAACATAGTAAGTTCCCTGTCATTGGAGGTGTGTGAGTACAGGTATACAGTCATTTACTGTGTCTGTTATAAGGCACAGAATAGAGGTAGAACTTAATGACCTTTGACTTTCCATCCAGCATGGACACTCTTAGATTGTAGGAAACTCATTGGCAACATCACATAGGATTATTCTAAGCCCAACATCCCAATTGACTTTGAACCATCAAGTAAACTGGAGTCCTTGACATCAATCAACCTACTCAGGGGACATATTTGGTACCAGGATCCAGCCATCCAGAAGCCTCTCATTCCCTGCTCTGCTTCTGACCCAAAAAAGACCAGAACTTAATTCATGTTGTTGTTATTGCTAATTATCCTGGCGAAAGGTCTTCTCCTCATGCTCCTCTGGAAGCTGGGCACCCGTCTTGCCAAGATAAAGTTTCCAACAGAACAAAGTGATAAGAACTCAAGCAGATTTCACAACTAAACTCAGACTTTTTTTTCTTTTTTGCTTTGTAAAGATTTTTAACTCATAAATGAATGTCCTTGAAGGAGAAAACACTTGTGCAAGTTTTTCAATATTTTCTGTGTTGATTCAGTGACATTTTACATATCCAGGTAAATCACTACCAATAGATTGAGTTTATCAGCAATTGTCCATTTCGTTAAGATTTTAAAATTTAACAGATTTTAATTATATATCACATTCTGTTAGAAGTGTTGTTTTATTTTGTTTTTGTTTCCTATTTTAACTATGTGATGACCTTGCTGAAAGTCTGAGCGATGAACTGGGTGAAGATTCCAACCCTGAGAGCAACAAGATCCCATTAACCAACTCATAGTTTTTCTCTCTGGATGCACAGACAAAGGTCATTAGGTGATTCAGCTGGTGATATGAGGAGCAATAAGAGAGTCCCCTGACTCTTCATTCCCTCTGCTAAGAACTTGGAAATGAGGGAAATAAGAGTTTATTTCTTTTTTTTTTTTCTTTTTAAAAATAGACAGCAGTGGTATACAAGCTCATTTAATAGAGATTCCAACTTGTGGGCCAGGACAAGACGTAATGTCAAATATGAACATGAATAAAGGAAGAATATGTCAATTAAAAGGAGGCCTGATAAGAATCCAACCATAAAAACATGCGAGTGACAGAGACAAATGAAGGGCTGGCAGGCTGGCAGGAGAGCTCTGGGCCCCAGACGGGTAAATCCTACCACAGAGATAGAGAACTCAGACTTTCTGAGGCCAGTGGAATCCACACAAGCAGCATCTGCCCACCTGTCTTGACTTCTGTCCACAGCCCACTGATACCCTGGTTTCTAGGTGGTCTATCATTGGGAAGAGGATTCATCGATCAGGCCTATGGGACAACCCAACCCAGTTGAAAACCATACCTCTTACTATAAATTAATAACTATGCATGCTAGTTTTGTCTAACAGTATCTTACGAGTTTGGTTGACAAGATTTTGCATCCCAACTCAAGTTAATTCTGGACAATAGATGAGATGGAGCTTCCAGGCTCAGGCTGAGTCTAAAACACAGGCTAAACCACGGTGAATTCCACAGAGTAATGCCAATGTGTGGGCCTTGTCGTTCATTCATTTCTCGCTCAGTATTTTCCAGTCTATGTGCTAAGGACACACTGAGGATTATCTTGGAAGAAAAACTCTCAGGGTCTCCTTGCCATGTGCATTCTCATGTGAATTTTATGAATATTTCATATAGACCAAAGGCTCCAGTTCCCAAACCTGATAATACACCAGAAGTATCTATTGAGTTTTAAAAATATAGATGGTACCCAGTCTGTGAATGGGGTTCAGGCATCTGTGCTTTTCAAGGGTCTGCAGCCAGGAGTTTCTTTTAGTCCTGATAAACAGCCAGGACTGTGTGCAATTCACACAGATTCTTCAGTTGGATCAATTAGACCACAAGTTTCACTTTGTGTATACTGTCTAGGCAAATCCAGAGATGCTCAGCAGTGATTTCAATAAAAGTTCTGAAAATCCTTTGAACATAATAGAAAGTGAAATAGAAAACTTGAAAATAAACACCTTAATTTGTTTCTGAAATGGTAAGCTTCCTGTTAGCATAAATGTGGTTTAATCTTTCTAAAGCACAGTTCTGATCATATCAGTGCTCTACTCAAAATTTTTAATAATTTTTATGTGTTACAGAAAATCTGATGATACAGAAGAGACATAACCCAGAAGATAATTGTTATTAACTGTTTGGCATATAAATTTCTAAACTTAGTGACCATATCAACATATGAGAGTATATTTTTATAAAATCAAGATACAACTACACATGCTCTTAAGTAAGATACCTAACATTCCATGAACATCTTTGTATTTAAATAAAGATGTCCCTTATCTTTAAATATAACTCCATTATATGGATAGACCATAATTTATTTAACCTGTAAAAACAATGATCAAGAGTTCACCTCCAAAGTCTGAATCTCAGTTCAGCCATTTGTTAGCCTCTTAACCTTGGTCAAGTTCATTCATTTATGCGGTTTGTCATTTCCCCAGAATAACAATAATATCTACATATTAGGACTTGCAGCTTGCTCTGAGATCCTATTTTCCCACAATATTCAACCACCCAAACTAAAGGTACCTTCACATCCCTGTAACAAGTGCTATGGACAAAGAGCCAGGAGGAGCTCTGAGGCTGCCAGGAACATGTTGCAGTTTCAAACAGGTGGCTAGAATAGACCTCTTTAAGAAGATAATATTTGTGCAAAGATATGAAGGTGAGGAAATGTGACATAAAGACCTGAAGGAAAAGAATTCTAGGCAATGAAAAGATCTTGAGGCAGGAGCACAAGTGATGTGTTCAAAAAATAGCAACAACCAGAAAACCAAACCTATTGTCGTCTAGTCAATTCCAACTCATAGCAACCCTACAGGACAGAGTAGAACTGTCCCATGGCTTCCATTGAGTTTTCTGGTGGATTTGAATTGCTGACCCCTTGGTTATCAGCAGTAGCACTTAACCACCGTACCACCAGGGTTTCCATAAGTTCAGTGTGGTCTAAAATCAAAGTTTTACCAGATGGTGCCACTTTCTAGGAGCTTTAGGGGAGAATAGATTTCCTGTTCATTCAGGAAGATGGCAGAATCCAGTTCCACGGTGATGCAGAACTGAGACCTTGGTTTTCTTGCTGACTATAAACTGAGCGCTATTCTCTTTTCCAGTGGCTGCCTCATTCCTTGCCCATGGCCTACTTCCTCCATCTCCAAAGCCAGAAACAGCAGAACAAGTCCTCAGAATACATCTCTGACCCTTTCTTTGGCCTTTTCTCCTTCTACTTTTAAGGACTCTTATGATCGGACTGGGCACACCTGGATAATCCATGATAACCTCATCACAGGTTCTTAAACTAAACCATGCCTGCAAAAGCCTTTCTGCCATGTAAGGCAAGATAGTCACAGAATCCAGGAATCAGGATGTAGGCATCTTTGGGGGGCATTGTTCTGCCCATGATTCCACCAGAGACACTGAAGAAATCTGAAAACTGAATGCTGGACTGCAGAGGTGGATAGGTGACGAAGAAACCAGAAAAAGCTACTCAGGAGTACTCAGTGAGCAGGAAGAAAAGAACAGTGAGTTCTGTGTGTGAGATGAGGACAACATTTCATGGAAGGAGTGACCAATGTGTCAACTGCCGCCGAAAAGTTAAGGAAGATGAGGACTGAGAGTTAACTGCTGGATTTGACAACACAGCAGTGGAGTTCTGGGAAAATGTAGGATTAGAGAGAATTTCAGAAAAAAGGGGAGCAGAAAAATGGGACAGTACAAGAGGGGAATTGAGTTAGTAAGATGCTTTTAATGAAGGAAATTACAGTGTGCTTATCTTGATAAGAATAATTCAGCACAGATTTTTCTAAAAGCCATTGCAGAGAAGAACTTGTGGGTGATCCACTGTGCAGGCAAGAGATGAAATCCTGTGCCCAAGAGGAGCACCAGACTACAGGAGCCAAGACTGCTCCACGTCCCAAGAGCAAAGAAAGAAGGTTAGGTTTCAGACCCAGGGTTGTGTGTAGGTCTGGTGATGGAGCTTGTGGGAGTTCTGATGGCTTCTGCATTGTCAGAATAAGAAAAGGCAAAGTAATCTGGTGAGGGTGAGAATGGGGAAGAAGAATTGGGGTTCGAGGAGAGGCAAGACACGGTCACTGTTTTAGTTTCCTATGCCATTGCAACACCAATACCACAAATGGGAGCCTTTAAACAAGATAAGTTTATCTTCTCATGATTCAAGAGGTAGAAGGGTGAATTCAGTGCATCAGGTATAGGGGATGGCCCTCTCACTCTGTCAGCTCTGAGGAAGATCTTTGTCTCTTTTCAGCTTCTGTTCTCCTGGATTTCTTGGTGATCTTCATGTGCCATCCACCTTCCCCACTTCTGCTTGCTTGTTTCTGCAGCTATGCTGCTCTATATCACTCGAAAGTATTCAGGTTTCAGACACAACCTCTACCGGCATGGCCTCTTCAAAGTAACACACACAAAAAATCTCTTTCCCAAATGGGATCACATCACAGGTAAAGGGGTTAGTATTCCAACATATATTCTGAGGGACACAATTCAATCCATAGCAGACATCTAGAAGATTGGGAGAGTGAAGGGCCTAAAAAAAATCTATCAAGATTGCAGCTCAGCACTAGGGGCCCCAGTTTAAGTGACATCACTCAGCACTGCACTGTTTGTCCCTCCTCCCCACCACGTTCCACATGTTCCACTAACAGCCAAGGAACGTGGCTGGACTTCAGCGACATCTGGAACCAGGAATTCAGGTGCCTTTTGAATCGTCTCTTCTGTGCTTATCTGACAGAACTGACACCATTCTTTCCCTGTGCCAATCAGCTCCTCTGCTCCTCAGGTCCATGTGATGGGAAATGTGGCCAACAACAGAGCCTCCGTTTTGCATTTTAATATCCAGGCATCCAAAAAGGTGTCCATCCCTTTCTTGCTTTCCAAATTAATAATTCTGATTGGCTTTATTGAAATCAGGTGCCTGAGCCTGTACTTCGCAACTGTAACTCCTTAGCTCAGTGCCTTTGGAATTCAGAAATTTCACCATAATGACTTGGATAAAACAGACAAAGACACAGAAGGCGGTAGAAAGAGCATGGACATAGTCCAGGCATGACTGATAATATGAGGGCTGGACTGGAGCTCTGAGGTGGGGGATAAGAACAAGAGTGAGGCCGAGATACAACAAGCTCACTGAAGGATAAACCAGTGGGACATGTTAGCTGGTTGCAGTCTGGGAGGAGATGTAAGTGCAAATGAGTGAGACCATGACCCCGTGCAAGCCCGTTATGCCTTGCAAGAAACAGCAGAAAGTTGCAGACCCAAATCACACCTCTGCACTTTCTACTCAGAACTTGTATGAGGTGTATAACATCTTTGGATTTTAGTTTCTCCACATATAGAAAGGGGATCTCTGTTTTACAGACTCCTTGAAGGTCTACAGAGACTTAAAAGAGATTTAGGTCAGGCCTATTGAATATTCTTATGAATAATAATGCAAAGGTGGAGCTGGTTTGAGAATGAGGATGCTGATGTCCAGGACATAATTTGCATGGAAAATGTAAGAACTTGGTTCAAGACTCAAGACAGGGAGGCATCTCTCCTCAGATGTCTAGTCTGCCCTGGAGTACAGACTCCTTCAATCTACAAGTTCAAGCCCACCAAAGCCCTATTTTCTACTTAAGGAGAAATTCCTTTCTCAGCCACCTGCTCCGTCAACGATACAAGCTTAGCTGGAGTTGGAGCACCTGAGTCAGGAAGGTAGTGTCCTTAGGAAGAAACCCAGGGACAGGAACAGGCAGACAATATTCTTATCTGAATATTTCCAAGATTCCAATAACTTAGTGGCTTTGTGTTGAAGGGGTAAGACAGGAACTTTAGAATTATCCAGTGCTGGACTTAAAGCTTACTCTGCCCCCAACTATCCAAGAATTTTAGTTTCTTCATGTAAAAATGGGGATAATAATACCTATCATTGAAGGCTCTTTTAAGAATTAATATTTGTAAAGTTGCTTTGACAAAATCTGGCCCATATGGATTCAAGAAAACACCATTTCCTTCCTCTACTTTTTGCTGCTTTAGGTAAGGTGGGAAAGTCACTGGGCTGACAGGTATTGATGCCCAGGTATGATGGATCACTGGGAAAGTTGAGTGAGGAGATGGCATCTCTCTTTCCCTCAGCTTTATGCTCCATCTGAGAAGGAAAATGCCAGAGACACAGCCCTATTATAGAACCTCCTCCTTCCACAGGAAGGAGAGTTTGGGGTCCCTTGGGTGAGGCTAAGTCTTAGGTCCAAGTTAGTACAAGTGGCAAGGAGAACTCTGGCCCAGGTGTATAATATACACTATGCAGCCCCTAAACATATACACTCACTGCTCGCTACATCCAGAAAGACTACAGAAGGTTGGCAAAGGAAGCTTTGGCTGAGTCCCTTCACATAGTGCTACCCATTCATGCTGTTTCCATCAACACAAACTAAGCATCTAGATCCCAGGTCCCAATTCACCCCCACCCGTTGTGGCATGGTCATCACCTCTATACTGTCCCCATGTCTGGTCTTATGTTCTCAGAAAGACCCATACCAATAACACAGAAGAGGCTGTGGAAATTTGCCATGTGCACACTAGGCAAGGATTCTCCTTGAGAAGAGAAGAGAGTATTTCAGGAGCTGGGTCACTGGCAGAAGAGAATTTTCCCCACAAGGCTGAGCATCCTGAGTAACAGGCACTCTGAGGAATGCTGGTGGGAAGAGGTGAGCAGAGGAAGGGATAGTGTCATGAGTGACCAGGGAGCTGTGACCAGGAAGGTTAGGGTAACACAGACCATGGGCCTCAGAAGCTCGACCAGAGCTGGAAGGACAGGTATCAGCCGAGTGACAAAATCAGAATGGCAATGTCCCAGGAGATCCAGATTCTCCTTCCTTCTCCAGTAAAATTATGTTTGTGGCCCATCTGGCTTTGGGACGTTACTGTACACAACCGTGAAAGCCTCCTTTTCTTCCAGATGTTGTCTGTGGATACCCTGGGAATATAAAACAGAGGAGCATTCCTGGAACAACTGGGGATAGGATGGCAACCAAGGGATCCACATAGAACGAATTCCTGCTGACACCCACTGCTTATGAAATCCCCCAAAGCATCAAGCAGTATCTGGCTTGAGTTGCAAACTGTCTCAGTAAATATTGTTGACTACCCTAGAAGAGAAGAAGCAGTGGGACCAGAAACAACAGATTCTGGGATTGGGAAGCCCAGGGCTGGTCAGTAAAGATTGTCGTGACTCTCACCTTTCCATTGCCCTCCAAAGACTTGGGCAGGTTCAGCATCAAATAGTGGGGGCCACCATCATCATCCCTGCTATCCTCTTGCAAACCTGGATCTGAGACACACACACAGAAGAGCTTGACTTTATGCCTTGAGCCCTGCAACCCTCGCCCTTGCCATGAACTGCAAAGCCATGGCCACACCCCCATCCCCACCGCAAGGCCCACTGCCCTGAAGCAAGATGCCGGAGGGTCCCGTGGGGGACAGTGGCAGAGCCTGCAGGAGGAAGTGAAACCTGCCTCTTTCAGTTTCAATCTTCTTCTTCATCTTCTTTCCATACATCTTCAGGAGGAAGAGTCCAGCTCCCAGGACCGTCAGCATAGCCACAACGGCCCCAAGGATGATCGTTCGGGTTTCAGTCTTGTTTGGTTCTGTTTCTCTCAGACAGACAGAATGACAAAAGGTAAGACAAGAATTTGAAGTAACTATTACAAAGAGCACTTAGAAAAAGAGACATGGAGAACCCTGAAGGGGTCTGCTTTATAATCTGAAGGGGGGAGACACAGCAGGCCCATTCATTCCCCCAGTTACTGAACTCCTGAGGGATGCCAGCAGGTAAAAGGTGTGCTCTGCACCTTCATGGAGCTCATCACACTGCCGAAAAATAGGGGATCACAGCTGTAACAGAGGTTTGTTCTTTGTGCACGGGTTCAGGGAGGGTGTCTCAAAGGAGGCGACACGCAAGCTGAGGCTTAAGGAAGGTGCAGGGATTTCCCAATCATTGAGAGTCAGTGGGACATTCCAGGAAGGAGGCAAAAAATTTCCAGGAAATGGCTTTGTCAAAATGCCAGTCCACAGGGCACGGCAGTAGCCCAGCTGCAGAGGGAAGGAGGAGCACACGTCAGGGGCAAGGAGTAGGCATGCAGGGGCAGAGGAAGGCAGCAGTCTGCTCACGGAGGTGTTGTGGGTCATGCTAAGTGCTGAACTTTATCTGAGATTCAAGAGAAGGGTAACAGAGTGTGTTAAGTAACAATGAGACATTATCAGACACCTTCAGCAGCAGGTGAAGGGTGGGTAAGAGAGGGCTAGGCTGTCCTTTGTATACCAGTTCATTCACTCTTTCAGTGAAACACTGATTCCAAGCACACTAAGGCCCAAAGCTGAGACACAAAGGAGGATAAGACCTATCTCCTGCCCTCTGAACATTGCAGTCTGAGGAGCAGACAAAAACATAAACAGATCATCCCCACTCAGCTCATGGTGCAACGTGGTAAAAGGCGGCCCGGAGTCGAGCCCCGGTCCTGAGTGCAGGGTAGCCATATTTGGCTCCTTTCCAGAGGTGATGGCCAAGTGCAGAACCAACTGTAGCATTTGAGGGGCGCTGTGTGAAAGGAAACTGTGGAGCTCCTCATTCCAAAAGTGTTAATTTTATAACTTAAATCTAAATTAATTATACTAAAAATTTGAAGACACAGACAGACCACAGTGCATTAAACCCAAGATAACTTCATGTCACAGCGCTCTGTGGTACTACACTGGATCCACACCCAGGAAGCTGGGCCCGGCGCAGGGAATCCTTCAAGAGGAGAGTACGAAGCACCCAAAGGACATAAGAAATATAGGGACTGATGGTACAGGACGCATTCAGGGAATCCCAAGCACGTAGGTATAAAGTATGTGAGAACAGAAACATGAATAGAGAAAGGTTTGTACCTACAAGGACTTAGGACTTACTAGAGGTCAGAAACCACAGATGATACAAACAACACACTCATGTTGATTTTAAAGAATCACTCTAGATGCACAATGGATGATGCATTGGAGAAGAAAAATCTATAGTGCTGTGGAAAAGCACTGCCTGTACCGGCATGGAGAGAGAAGGAAGTGAGAGATATTTGCAAGTAAAAGCAATTTGGATGTGACCATCAGACATCTGTATGCTATTGAGTACAACTCATAGCAACCCTATAGGACAGAGAAGAACTGCCCCACAGAATTTCCAAGGATCGTCTGGTGGATTCAAACTGCCAACATTTTGGTTAGCCACCATAACACTTAACCACTATGCTACCAGGGTTTGCCAACCAGGTGGAAGGCAGTGCTAATACACATGGTGGGGAAGGGGGAAATTTGAGCCCCTACCACCCCAGTTACCCAGAAACTCCAGAGTGCCCCAATTTCTTGACAGGTTCTACTTACTTTGTACACAAACGTTCCTCATGTCTAAGGTGACATTTTTCTGGTCCTTGGGGTTCCTGACAACACAGGCAACACTGGTGTTGGGCAGACTCTGGGGCTGGACCAGGGGCAGGCTCACAGCCAGGGTCCAGGAGTCAGTGACTGGCCCTGGTGTCTCTCTCTGCTCCAGGTCCTTGATCTCCCAGATCACAGTCAGTTTCTCTGAGGTCCCTGGCGCACTGCACTCCAGGGTGACATTGCACCAGCCTGGTGTGATGGACTGTGACTTGGTCAGGATCTGTGGGAGAGGCACAGTCTCTGGGGTAGGAGGAAACAAAAGAAAGGAACAATGCTTTACATGTGTGGAGCATGTCACAGGTCACATTTTCACGTCCACATTCTCACAGAAGCTCCAGCAACTTCCGACAAGGAAGACGGGAGCATGTTACAGAGGAAGGAACTGAGACTCAGTTAAGTAATTCAACTTGCCCAAAGCAAAGTAACGAGCAATTGACAGATAATCCAAGACTTATCCTAGGGACAGAAAAGATAGCTTTTTGTTTGTTTCTTTTTGTGATTTCACTAGATTAAACCAAAAACAAAAACCTCCAGAGCCACTGAGTCAATGCTGACTCATAGCGACCCTATAGGTCAGAGTAGAACTGCCCCCATGGAGTTTCTAAGGAACGCCTGGCAGATCGGAACTGCTGACCTTTTGATTAGCAGCTATAGCACTTAATCACTGTGCCACCAGGGTTTCCTTCACTAGATTAAGTCCTGAGGATTCCCCACATGAAGATAAATGCATATGTAGTATCACTTGGCTTGGCAGAATCACACTTTCCAAGGGACAAGTGTTTCTAAGAATCTGGGGTCTCTCCTGGAAGGGAAAAAGTCTCAGGAAGAAGATCCTTGCCTTGCTTCTTCAGCTGAAATGTAGCACAGGAATTACATACCCGTTCTAGGGTGGGCCATCAGGCTACTTTGGGGAGACCAGAGAAATGTCCCATGCCCCAAAAGCAGACATATTGGTATGACACAAAGCAGTAGTGACTAGGGACAACTACCCCTTCAAGAGGCAGTTATTGGAACAGAACAAAAGAATACTACATGGTTTAAAGTCACGAAAGGTGTATGTCAAGGTTGTACCCTTTTATGGTATTTATTCAATCTGTATGCTAAGCAACTAATCTGAGAAGCTGGCCTATGTGAAGAAAAATGGGACATGAAAATTGCAGCAAGACTCATAAACAACCCGTGTTACACAGATGAGACAACCTTGCTTGTTGAAAGTGAACAGAACATGAAACACTGACAAAGACAAAAGATGACAGAAACAAAAATTCTCACAACTGGACCAATAAGCAACATCATGATAAATGGAGAAAAGATTGAAGTTGTCAAGTGTTTCATTTTATTTGGAGCCACAATCAACACCCATGGAAGCAGTGGTCAAGAAATCAAAGAAGGGATTGCACTGGTCAAATCTGCTGTAAAAGAACTGTCATGGATTGAACTGTGTCCCCCCAGAAATGTGTGTAGCCATGTGGCTCAGCCATGAGTCCCAATCTTTTATCATTGTCCTTCATTTTGTTATTTTCCTCTGCCATATTTTAGAGGGTTAGAGTGGGACTATAAATCCCTTCATAAGATCACCTCCCTGCTCCACTGTAAAGGCAGTTTCCCTGGAATATGGCTTGCACCATCCTTTATCCTTTCATCCTACAAGAAACAAAAGGAAAGGGAAGCAAGCAGAGAACTGGGAACCTCACACAATCAAGCAAGCGGCACTGGGAGTACAGCACATCCTTCAGATCTGAGGCTCCTGCAACAAGAGGCTCTCTGATCAAAGACTGACGCAACACAAGGATCTTCCTCCAGAGCCAACAGGGGAGAAAGCCCTCCCCTGGAGCGGGTGTCCTGAATTTGGGTTTGTAGCCTACCAAACAGTGTAAAAATAAACTTTCTTTTGTTAAAGCCATCCACATTATGGTATTTCTGTTAGCACAGCACTGGATAACTGAAACAGGAACTCTAAGGTATTAAAAAGCAAAGATGTCACTTTATGGACTACAGTGCTCTTGACCCAAACCAGGTTGTTTTGAATTGCCTCACGTGCAAGCAAGCTAAACAATGAATAAAGAAAACTAAAGAAGATTTGACATCTTGAATCATGGAGTTGGAGAATACTGAATATACCATGGACTACCAAAAGAATGAACAAATTTGTCCCAGGATGGTGCAAGCCGTATTCCAGGGAAACTGCCTTTACAGTGGAGCAGGGAGGTGATCTTATGAAGGGATTTATAGTCCCACTCTAACCCTCTGAAGTATGGCAGAGGAAAATAACAAAATGAAGGACAAATTTGTTCCTGTTATCAGGAAGGATCAGTGTCTAGAGAAGGACATCATGCTTGGTAACACAGAAAGTCAGCAAAATGGATTGACACTGCAGGTGCAACAAAGGACTCAAGTGTAACAATTGTGAGGACGGCGTAGCAGCAGGCAGTGTTCTGCTCTGTGGTACAGAACGTCCCTGTGAGTCAAAACTGACTCCATGGTATGTAACAACAACTTCCCTAATAAGTCCCATAATTGTGAGTATAGTCTGTGAGTTCTGTTAACACTGCAATGAATTATGGAACCCAGCGGAGAAGTAAAGAGTGGTGTGGGAGGGACGGTTGGTACCAGAGTTGGTAAAGACGGTTGATGGATGGGGCATGTCTGACCTCTGCCTCATGGGAATCAGCCTTGGATTATTGATCTTGGTTTTCCTTGCCCCTTGTTGGGTTGGACGAGGTCAGACATCACCCTCTGGCTGTTTTTACACATGGCAAAGGGAAATTAAGGTAGCAGGAGGATTAAGCTAGTCAACTGACCTTAAAATAAGAAAAATATCCTGGAATATGCAGCAGACATGATATAAACACAAGTGTGGAAGAATGGTGCAAAAGAGGAGGTCACAATGATGAGATATGAGAAGGATTTGCAGCACCATTGTTGACTTTGAAGATGACAGAAGGGGCCATGAGCCAAGGAATGTGGGTAGCCTCTAGAAGCACAAATAGGTAAGAAAAATGTTGTTATCCTCACATCAGGGAAAAATGCTAAAAATCTGAAAGTCAACAACTCTTCTAAGATCCATCAAAAAATTGAAGTCAAGCTGCTGCCCCAAAAGCTAGAAGGATGGACAGACTAATCACAGACGTCACCACTGATGAGGACGAGAGACAACCACTGCAAACACTGCTGCTGCTGAACCCAGTATTCAGACAGGGCTGCAGCTGACAGAGCATGAACTAGCTCTACAGATAACTCCTGGATGTGTCAGAGTTCCCCCACCCACTCCCCCACGTCTAGATTTTACCTCCAGGAAGCTACCAGGAAACTCAAAGAAAAAGTCCCTTGTTCTTCTGGCAGAATGTAGGGGAAAATAATATTTCAAAATAGTGCTCTGTTTTCCTTGATAAGAGCATGCCCTCAAAGAAACCGCATTACCAAAGCCTAGCCAAAATGTGTTTTACTGGAGCTAAACTCGGTTGGTAAAGAATAAATACCCAGCTAAGGCCCATCTAGCCTTCCAGAGTGAAAGAGAAGAACGGCCAAACCATTTTATCTTTAAGTAGGGAAAAGGAAATATCTAACACCGGGCCTCTCTATTCTCTAGCCTTCTTATTTCACCTAATGGATGGCAGAAATAAAACGGAGAAGTACTTGCGAAGACCACATGCCATGGATACATCCTCACTAAAAGACAGAGAGCTTATCACAGCATCACAGAATACCCTCCCAAAACATCACCATACACCAATATCAATAGAACTTTACAACTGAAACAACTTCAGTTATTTTCATTTGATAGATCATATCCAGTTTTCAATAAAAATATAGAAAGCATGCTAAAAAAAAAAATCTGAAGAGATAGGGCTTACAACAGGACCAGACTCAGGCATAACAGAGATATTAGAATTATCAGACCAGAAATTAATAATAATAAAAGAATGAATATATGAGTCCCTGGATGGCACAAGTAGTTAAGTAGCTAGCAACTGATCAAAAGGTTTGTGGTTCTAACCCATCGAGAGACTCCAGGGCAGAAGTGTCTAACAATCTACTCCCAGTGATCACAGCTATTGAAAACCCTTGTGCAGTTCTACTCTGAAACATACGGGTTGCCAGGAGTCAGAATCAACTTGACAAAACTGAAGATTGGTTTGTTTTCATTTTTTCACAATTAACATGCTAAGGACTCTGTTATGGACTAGAAGCTTCCTTGTGCAGTGACCCTAGATCCAAAGGACACACTCTTGTTTCTGGCACTGCTTTCTTGGTGGTATGAAGTCTCTCTGTCTCTCTGCTCACTTCTGTCTTTTATATCTCAAAAGAGATTGCCTCAAAACACAATTCAATCTTTGTTGTGCCTCACTAACACAATTGCTGCCCATTCCCCTTCATTAAGACCAGAAAGTCTGGACTTACAACATACAGAAAAGTTACGTCAGATGACACAATGGTAGGCAATCACACAATACTGGGAATCACGGGCCAGCTAAGTTAACACATACATTTTTGGGGGAACATAATTCAATCCATGACACCGACAATTCCACATTTATGGCACTAGTAAAAAAAATCTACTATAAGATTATTCTGCACATTAAAACATATGTCTGGTAGCAATGAATGCCAAGGTGTGAGGTGATAACTTTGGCAGTGATGGTGAAGGCTATGTGTCAACCTATGCCATGATTAGCAGTGGTTTGGTGGCTATGTAAGACATAATTTGTCAGTTATATAATGATGTAGTCATCCTCCATTTTGTGATTTGATATGGTTATTTTCTATTTTTGCATAACAGTGTAATCTTTTGTATCTATTTTGTATAACAGTGTATCTATTTTGTATAACAGTGTAATCTTTCAAAACAAGCCAGGTTGATAAGTGAGGCGTGGGTATAATGTAATTCATCATTAATAGACAAAAAGAAAAAGAAAAATTGTATCATACAAAAAAGGTATTTGACAAAATTTAACATCTGATCATGATTTAAAAAAAAGAAAAACTCTTAGGAAACTAGTAATAAAGCATTTTGTGGACTGAACTGTCTCTCCCCCCAAATATCTGTTTGAAACTAACACCAAGTAACTTTTATTTAGACCTCTAGCCTCCTGAATGTGAGAAAATAAATTTCTATTCTTTGAAATCACCACTTGCAATAGTTCTGTAACTGCAGTACTAATAAACTAAGATACAACTGTACCAGAAAGTGGGGTACTGCTCTAACAAAAGCCTACAGTATGAAAGTGGTTTTGAAATTGGCAATGCATAGACGCTGGAAGAATTTTAATGTGATTAATAGTAAGAGCCTAGGTAGCCTTGAAGGAACTGTTGGTAGAATTACGGATACTAAGGGTGATTAGGATAAGAGCTAAGAAAGAACTGAGGGTTGTAAGAAAAGCTTCTATCACCATGAACAGAATGAGGCTAGAAACATGGAAGTTAAATGTGCTTCTGGCAACACCTTAGAAGGAAATGATAAACAGGTTAGGACACAACGGAAGAAAGGCAATGCTTTTTTTAAAGTTGGCAAAGAACTTATCTAAATCATGTTTGAACGATTTGTGGAAAATAGACTATGTTAGTGATTAAATATTTGACTGAATATATTTCTAACCAAAACCTTGAAATGGCAGCATGGTTCCTCCTTGTCACTTACACTAGAACGCAAGATGAAAGACATGCTCTTAAAAGGGAACAGTGCAAAATTAAACCAGAACTTAAAGGTTTGAAAAATTCTGCTGTACATATTAAGGACACACGTCCTGGATCTTTCACAAAGAGCATGGTTACACAACCATTTGCTGAAGAGGTTAGGCCTATGAATGGTGAGTCTAATCAACTACCACAGCAGAAAGCTCTTTAGTTAGACTGAGAGGGACAGATACAGAACAACACAAAGGAAATATGTCTGCCTTCTGGAATGCTACTGTCAAGAAATGGGTCGGTGGAGCTGCTTGGTGGCAGAGTTACACTGTCCTCTGAAAAAAGGCAGGTATCACTCGGGGATCAGCTTGGTGATCAGCAGAAATATCCTACCACTGGGGGGCTTGTAAGGGTAGACAACCCACATTCTTGGTTTCAAAGAGTCAGGTCTCCACTACCATAGTTTCTAAGGGGAGCTGCCTAGAAAATAGGGTCACCACCTAAAGTTGAGGGGGCAGGGCTGCGACACCAGTGGGCCAGGAGAACAGGGCCACCAGAGGCCAAGAGGGCAGAGTTACCACTTACATGGACTGGGTGAATGGGGCTACCCAAAGCTGAGCAAACTGGGTTACCATCCCAGTGGGCCTGACGCTGATACTAATACCAACAGCCAAGAGGTCTCCACCCAGAATCCAGAGAGAATGGCTAATGCCCAGCCTAGACGGTAAGGGCATTGCTTGGGTGATCCTGTAAAACAGATTATTTTACGCCTTGAAAGCTAATCAAATTTGTTCTACTGGGATGTGGGCTTACCTGTCCCCTTCTGTCCCTCCAATTTCTCCCTTTTGGAATGGGAAAGGCCTACTTTGTACCTGTCCCAACGTTGTAGTTCGGAAGCAGGTAACATGTATTCTAGCTTTTAAAAGTCCACTCTTGGGAAGAAGTTTTGCCTTAGAATGGAACAAACCCAGAGTCATATTTAATTGAGATGATTCATAAGATGAGATTTTGGATTTACAGCTAATGCTGGAATGTGCTAAGACTTTTGGGATGATGTAGGGTGAATGCGCTTCAAAAGATAGGAATTTTGGAGGCCAAGAACACTTTCAGCTCAACAATGGCAAACCAAACGAACCAATTTCAAAATGGGCTAAAGAGCTGAACAGAAATGTCATCAAAAAAGGTATATGGATGACAAATAAATACATGAAAAAAGTTCAAATCAAATGTCATTTATTGCTTTTGCCAGGCGGCACTGAGTTGATTCAGACTTGTAGCAATACTATGTATAGCCAAGCCAAACACTGCCTGCTCCTGCAACATCCTCACAACTGCTGCTGGATTTGAGTCCATCATTGCAGCCACTGGGTCAGTCCATCATGTTGAAAGTCTTCCTGTTTTTCAGAATCAAAACTGCCATGAGATACCACTAAGTGCCTGTTAGAATGGCTGCAACAATGGGCTGCAGCATAATAACAATTACGGGCATGGCATAGGACCAGGCAGTCTTCTGTTACAGTCTCTGTGGGTCTTAACTGAATCCAAGGTGGTTTGTGTGTTTATAAACAAAAACAACAACAGAATGGTTAAAACCAAAACACCAATAACACTAAATGCTGAAGAGCAGTGGAACAACAGAAATTTCTCATTCATTGCTGGTGGGAATGAAAAACAGTACAGACACTTTGGAGTCAGACTGGTAGTTTCTTACAAAGCTCAATATAGGCTTATCATTTGAACTAGCAATCGCTCTCCTAGACACAAAAATAAGATGAAAACTGTATGTCTACATGAAAACCTGCACACAGATGTTTATGGCAATTTTATTTATACACACCAAAAACTGAAAGCCACAAGATGTATTTTGTTAGGTAAATGGATAAACAAGATGTGGTACATCCATACAATCGAGCATTATTCAGCAATAAAAAGAAATGAACCATTAAGTCATGAAGAGACATGGAGAAGCCTTAAGTACATATTGTTAAGTGAAAGAAGTCAGTCCGACAGCTACATTCTGTACGATCTTGGGTATCTGACATCCTAGAAAAGACAAAACTATAAAGACAGTAAAAAGATATTAGTGGTTTCTAGGAGGCCAGAAGGAGGAAGGAGGGATGAATAGGTGAGCCACAGGGAACTTTTAGGGCCAAGATGATACTGGAATGGTGGACACATGACATGAAGCATTTGTCAAAACCACAGGACTCTACAACACAGAGTGAACCCCACTGTAATGTAAGTGATGAATTAAGGTTAATGTTTCAACATTGATTTAACAATTATAAAGCTGCACCATCAGTAAGCAAGATGTTAATAGGACAAATACCCTACAGGGGGTTACAGGATATACGAGAATTCTTTGTAATATTTCTGTAAGCCTAAAACTGCTGCAAATTATAAAGTATTTTTAATTTTTTTAAAGGTTCTCTTTTTTAAAAAAAAAAATGGGAGGTGGCAAGCATAGGTAAGGAGACACACTTTCCCCTGGAGCCTCCAGAAAGAAACACAACCCTGATTTTGGTCCAGTGAGAGCTATGTCAGACTTCTGATCTACAAAGCTGTAAAATAACAAATTTGTGCTGTCTTAAGCCACTAAGTTTTGGCAATTTGTTACAGTGGCAATAGAAAGTGAACAGATAAATTAAGTTTCCTTTGTTCTAATAAAGAGCAATTGATGTTACTGCAAAAATTTCCCTTTCAGTCTAATTTCCCCTCTTTTTTCCCGAAACACTGAAGCGATTTTTCTCCCAGGTATGAATCTCAGCTCGCTCTCCATCAGGTTGTAAACTCACTTACCCTAAGTTCAGGGAAGAAACTAATGTGTAAAAGCTGGTATCTGGGTGCAATCCTACAAATAGGGGCTTATATGACAATCCCAGGGCAAAAGGAGGTGAGCCACGAGAACAGGGTGAGGTGGCTGTCACTCACCATAGACAATGAGATGGAATGTCTGTTGCAGTACTCTTCCTTTGGTTAACCTGATTTGAGCCTGGTAATACCCACTGTCCTGAAGGGTGAGGTTCTTAATCCTCAAGGTTGTCATATTGAACACATGGATCCTCTGCTTGTACTTGTCCTCAAGACTGACCCATTTGGGGGAGTCTGTCCCACTAGAGATCTGAAACATGATTTGGTACTCTGATACAGGGCCAAAGGACAATGAAGTCTCTTGTACGTCTGCCGCTGGATCTACTTCCGGCTTCAGGGTCATATGAAACAAGACAGAACCTCCTTGGATCCCCTTCAGAAGAACAGTATCCTTAGTTTCAGAACTGTGTGCTCCAGAACCCTTGTGTCCAGTGCTGTAGCCACCTAGACATTGGAAAACAGGAAATCTAAGTGTTTTCTGATAAGAACAAATGATAAAATCATAGAACCCACTTTATTGTTTATGAAATCCACTGTACCTCTTGATTCAAAGAAGGCTGCCTCATGCAACAAATTTGAAGCAAATCCAGGATCAAAATTCTGGTTCTAGTAGAGTGCAATTCTGAATGATTTACTTAAACTTGCTAACCTTTACTTTCTTTACCTACCTGGTAATAATAGTATGAATTAAGACAGAAAATAGATCAAAAGCACCTAGCATATTTTCTAGCACATACTAAAAACAAAACTGGTGTAGACAGCTTCTAAAGTGGATCCCAAAGGTCCCTGCCTCCTCATATTCACGCTCTTGTGTAGTCCCTCCCCTTAAGTGTGGTGGGCTGTACCTGGGGGCTTGTCTCTAATAAACAGAAACAATCAAACTGTTATGATGTCACTTCCAGTATTAGGTCATAAAATACTGTGACTTTCATCTTGCTTGACAACTGTCTCTCTCTCTCTTTCCTTGTTTGTTTCTTTTGCTAGTTACGAAGAAGCCAGTCGCCGTATATTTAACTTCCCTGTGAAAGAGTCAACACAGTGAATAGCAGGCAACCTCTGTCCAACAACCTTTGAAGAACTGGAGACCCTCAATCCAAAAGCCCATGACTAAATGAATCTTAACAAAAGCCCATGACTGAGACAGGAAGCAGCTCCTTCCCCAGCTGACACCTGAGATGACTGTAGCCCCAACTGAGAGCTTGACTGCAGCCTGTGTGACACCCTCAGCCAAAGGTCCCAGCTAAGCCACGCCGGGATCCCTGATGCACAGAGACCGTGAGATGATAAATGCTGCTGTTTTGAGCTTAAACTAAGGTTGTTAGACAGCAATACAAAACAAAGATTTCTTTACTTTCCTTTCTCACAGTAGGCTAGAGTGTGCTGTACTAACAAGCAATTACAAAGACTCAGTAGGTTAGAACAAGATGACTTTATATCTTGCTCTCTCTACACATTCCATGAGAGACAGGACAGAGCAGGGGTCGTGTCACATATGGATGAAGGCTCCATCTTGTAAGTGTGGGCACCATATGGAGCTTCTCAGCCACCACAGCAGGGAAAGGGAAATGGAAGAGTGACAAATGAGGTTTTCATTGCATTAGTCCAGAAGTAACAAAATCTGTACTCACCTCTTTTGACCAGAACTAGTCACGAGGTCCTGCCTATCTATCAAGGATTAGAAAACGTGTGTGTGTGTGAGTGGCCAGCGATAAAGTGGAGGATGGACTAGTATTTAACAAGCACCATTGTCCCTGTAACCAAGAAAGAACTTGCCTAAATATTCCCAGAGAGATTGTCAGTCCCTCTTCTTTAGTAGCCTTCCTACAGAGCTCTGTGGACACAGCTTTCCCAGCACCTCCTCCTTCTGAGCTCTTCCTTGCAGGGAACCTGAAGACCACGTGTTCTTCCTCTGGATCAGTGTAAGAAGAAACCAGGGAGGGTCCCATAGAACAATCTTGTCCTTAAAAGGAAGCTCAATCTATTCACCTCAACAGGTCACTCAACTCCTCCTGGGTTTGCCACTGCCTGAGTGTAACCAGTTCCCCCTCCAAATGAGTAAATTCTTATTCAGATCAGGCCTGTCTTCCTCCAGCTTATACTTTAAACCCTCTTTTATTCTCCCTAGCAGAGAGTACCTCATGCCACTATTGACACCTTCTTCAGAGCTATTTTTTGGTATTCATTATTCACTAACTTATCACCTTGCCTCTACTCAGTCTCACACCCTCAACCCAGTCCCTCAGGTCATCTCACAAGGATCAGGATCATCACAACATGGACCTGTAGCTCTTAGGCCTAAGGCCAAAGGCATTCAAGATCTACATGAGTAGAGGCTGTGGGTTGGACCTATGCCTGTTTCTGTCTCTAGTTATCCAGAAACGACAAATATTCTCAGTCACCAGTCTCCTCAGGGCTCCTCTTCTGTCTCTTTCTTCAATATCTCCCACCCCTCTGACACCAGTGTAGGAAAGTCTTGTCAGGGCCTTCATCATACTGCCCTGCAGAGCACATACATCCTCAGGTGGAGGACAGACACCCTGGCATGACTCAAAAGTGCCAATTGGGAAGAGCTGAACGAGACTGTACAACCTGATCCTTCCAAACAAGTCAGGATGCATATGCCACTGCCTAGCCAGTAACCAGGACACAGGGCTCACTAACCAACAATAGAGGGGACCAAAGTCCATTCTACCCTTTTCCAAGCTTGCTTTGTTCTACTTTGCACACCTACCATTTCGCAAGTGTTTAGTGCCTCCAAGATCAGTCAAATCCACCCTAACTCAGGAAAGAGGCTAGATGACATCCACTGTTTTGCAGAGGCTGCTTGTGGTAAACTCGGTCACTTGAACAGAAGCAGAATGTGTTCCTCCACTTCTCTAATCGCAATGAGCACAAGGACGCTGCTCTCTTTCAGCAACTGCTCCTCCCCTGCAGCAGGCTACCCACTCTTCAAATCTACCCTCAGTGACGAGACTCCTAGTCAAAATGGCCAGAGCTGCTCAATTTAAAACAACTTTCTCCAAGTAAACGCAACGTTCCTACTGCCCCGAGGTGGCATGGGACAGAGGCTGAGGTGAGACATCGCTGGTTGTTGGGGGCCATTCCCACTGGGTTCTGAAGCCTGTATTCTGGAGTAGATTTGTCTCTGTGCATGTGTAGGCAGAGAGTGGGAATACAGCACAGGTGAGCTGAACTTGTTTAGGACTTCCCAGGGGAAGACAGATGACAACATAAGAATCATAATAACCTTGAAGGAGGGTCCTGAGCATGGTGGTGAGAGCTGGCAGAGCCCCAAGTTCTTACATATGAACAATGGGCATAATAATTACAACTACTCATTGATCATACATTAAATAAAGTGATACATAAAAGGCACTCGACAATATTTACATGTTTAGTATGCATAGTTGTTATAATTACTTTGTTAAGGCACACCTGTTATAAAATTTCTAGTTTTTTTCATTTCTCCTCCTATCTTCTGTGCTGAGAGAAGCAGGAGCCTACCCACCAGGAGCGTGATTCACAGCCCCTGTATTTCAGCAGCCCTTTCATTTATCAAATCTCTGGTATATTAATTATTGATCCTTTCATATTATGATGGTTAAGGTTGTACATAGACTTGACTGGGCCATGCTACTCAGCAATGTGATAGTTAAAGATGTAGTTTTGCAGTTATATAATTATGTAATCATCTCCATGATGAGATCTGATATAATGCAGTCATTTCCACGGTGAGATTTGCTATGGGCAGCCCATCAGTTGAAAGTCCAATATATGTAGACCTTCTGGCAAAGCTAGCTGCCTTTTGCTCTGCTCTGGATTCTGCATCTAGATTTTTATCATTTGCACTCCAGTTCTTGGGACTTGAGCCAGCATCTGGCTGTCTTACCTGTTCATTCGGGTTTATCATCCCCTGCAGCTATGGAAGTCAGGAGAAGCCTCCAGCCTGATGCCCAAACCATGGAGTTGGGATTTTTCAGCCTCCAAAACCACATGAGCCATTTTCTTGATATAAATTCCCTTCTCTGCCACCCTCCCTCTTCTCTCTCTCTCTCTCTCTCTTCCTGTGTGTGTGTGTGTGTGTGTATGTGTGTGTGTGTGTGTGTGTGTGTGTGTGTGTGTGTCAAGTTGATTCCAACTGTCGTTGAGTCGATTTCAACTCACAGTGACCCTATAGAATGAAGCAGAACTGCCCCATAGAGTTTCCAAGGAGCAGCTGGTAGGTTTGAACTGCCAACCTCTCGATCAGCAGACATAGCACCTAACCCTTATGCTACCTGGGTTTCCAGAAAAGCGTATGAATGTATATAAAAAATTCACTGCCATTACATCAGTTCTGACTCATAGCAACCCTATAGGACAGAGAAGAACTGCCCCACAGAGTATCCATAGAAGTACCTCGTAGATGTTCACTGCTGACCTTTTGGCTAGCAGCCATAGTACTTAACCACTATGTCATCAGGGTTACCACAAATATATAGAGACAATCAAACCAAATCCACTGCTACTGAGACAATTTTGACTCATATTGACCGTATAGGACAGAATAGAACTGTCCATAGGTTGTCAAGAAGCACCTGATGGATTCCGACTGCTGATCTTTGGGTTAGCGGCTATAAACTTAACCATTACATCACCAGAGTTTTCAAATATATAGAGAGATTTATATTAAGGAAATGGCTCACATGGTTGTAGAGGCTATAACATATCAAACCTGTAGGTCAGGAAAGAGATCTCATGATTCATGTAGCTGCAGGGCTGACAATGCCATGACTGGCAGGTTGGACAGCAGGGCTATTACTCACTTTAGGAAGCTCTAAGATCAGGTGTTCATAGCATATCTCATCATGGAGCTGATCATGATGTATCAAATCTCACCATGCAAGTGGTCACAGCATCATAGCAAGTGGTCACGACATCATAAGACTGCCAAACCATTGAGAATTATGGTTTAGCCCAACCAAATCAACACAAAACATTAACCATCACAGTATCTGCAGTACATTCAGGTAAACATATAACCTTACTAAAACATTCCTTAATTATGTTTCCATTCATACGCATACAATCTTAGGCCTCTGGCTATTTGGAACAAAAAGACCCTAGTACCCTGTCAATCATCCTGTTGAACTTAACAGGCTCTTGCACTAAGCAACTCCAGACGCTGCTTTTCTACCCACAGCTACTGCATAACACCTCTTATTTTCCTTTCAGCCATGACAGACAACCACCACCCGAGTTACCCTCTAAGAATCAACAGTTTCACTTCCCGTGCACTTTCATTCTTTCTCTTCATATTTTCATAAGTCTGGAACCATTGCAGCAAATTCCACTTCTGACTCCAGCTGTAAAAACAGCACAGTGGTATCATCATCTGACCTCCTCCTCTAATTTCACAAGTGAGAAGGAGAATCACTATGAGCATCAGCAGTCTAAAGCGGATTTCTATAAGACAGAGATGAGACATACATCCTCTCTCCAACTTTTTTATCTGGTCTGACACCAGCCATCCATCCTCACATAGCACTTGCTACTTTTCTGGTGGGTTCGATAATTCATTACGATAGCTACACAGAATTCACGAACCATATTTAGAGTTATGTGGTTTATTAGGGAAGTATCAGGTTACAATTCAGGATCAGGGATGACTCTTGATGCAGTTCTTTTGGTCAAAACAGTTACTCGGCTGTGCCTACAAGCAGGGCTCTCCTTGACTCTACAAATCTCAGCCCTTGGTCCCTCAACTCCTCATATCTCTTGGGCTTTTGGGGGTAACCCAGCCTTTGCTCTGCTCAAGTGAGTACTGTAAAGTTCTTTAGTTCCACTAATAAGTATCCAAAGACAGCCCACTCCACTAGCAAGTCTCCTGACCCAAGGCACTCAGTTGGTCTGCGGGCCAGGAAGCACAAGGCACCATTTCCTGCTGGTCTTCTGTTTCTGCTGCCACTTCTGCTGCCACTCCTAGCTCTTCTTTCTTGGTGGTAGTGATATATCTAGTGGATGCCTCTTTAATGGCTCCTTTTAAGCCTAGAGGGACGGCAAAACAGATAAATTCCCCCACTAGCGTACCATTCCCCTTATTTGCATAAGCCCACATGCGAACCATGCATCTTATTTGCATTATACCCAAGCTGTAACATCCTGTTGGTAGGCCACAAGGACTTTATTTGCATAGTCTTACCCAACCATTGCAAACCCTGGTTCCGTACTGGTTAAGTGCTGTGGCTGTTAACCAAAAAGCTGGCCATTCAAATCCTCCAGGCACTTCTTGGAAACTCTATGGGGCAGTTCTTCTCTGTCCTATAGGGTGGCTGTGAGTTGGAATAGACTCGATGGCAGTCAGTTTTATTTGTTCATTTTCTTACCCGATCATTTTGGTGGGAGTTACATGACCATTGTGGAAAAGGCCACAGAAAAGCAATCTATCATACTACATTCTATTTGTTCCTAATTAATTAATGAAATTAAAACCTCAACCCACATTCATTTTTAATTCCCACATAAGTCAAGATTTTACCTGTTTGTAAAAGGCATCTATTAATACCAGTCAGTAGTGGCATTCAGTGTCAACCTAATGTTCAAATACACATTTTTGGATTTGGCAAAATGTGGACACTAACTATAAACTACTTGATCTGCGGCTCAGAAAAACAGCCATTTGTCTGAACAGAGAAAACGAAGTAAAAGGACTTAATGAGAAAAAGAGCATTTCAGTTTCTAATAGGGCACTGTCCTTAGGGTTTTTCACAGATAATTCTAGCCAAAATAATGTTTGCCTTCCTCTCCACCAGGTTAAGAGAAGGTCACCACCTGGAGTCAGTAAGAAAGAAACTAGTATGCTTCCAGCAAGGGACTGGCTGCAAAACAGACCAAAACTGGAAAGATTCTCCCCACCTCCACCCACCCTATCCCTATGGTATCGACTTAGTTGCTTCTGAAGGGCACAGGCGTAGAGTACTTTCCTGTATGTAATTTGCACACCCAGTTCCCACACACAGTGAGGAAGGAAACGATGGCCTCCAACAGATAGACTTGAGGGCACTGGCCTCCGACAGGCTCAAGGCAGAGCAGTGGCAGAGAACACAGACAACCAAGAATCCCTGAGTAGAGAAAATGTTTAAGGATCTGACTACCAACTGCAAGGTCAGAGGTTTAGGTTTACTCAGCAGAAAGGACTGGCAACATATTTTTAAAAATCAGCCACTGGACAATCCTACTCTGACACACATGGGTCTCCATGAGCCAGAATCTGTTTGTTTGTCTGTTCATTTGTTCAGTCGATCTCATTTCCAAAAGGCAATTTTAAGAAGATTGCTTTACCAATCAAGCCCACACCTCTGTTGTTGGTTTAGGAGGGCTGAGGAAGGCAGGCCACAGGAACCCACAAGAATCTTCTCTCACCGAACATGTCCTAAATAGACTCATTGGCTAGTTTCTGTCAGGCTGCAGAAATAGGGATAGGACAGAATGGAAGAGACCCCAGATACCTTGAAGTAGTCACAGAAGAATTAAGGAATCTTGTGTTCATCGGCGCATAGAAACATAGGTTGTCGTATGTGAGGGGTCCAAGCGGTGATCCATCCAAGCCCCTCACTTTAGAGAGGAGAAAACTGAGGCTCAGCGGGAAAGTGAATTTGCCATGGATCACTCAAGCAGAGCCAGACACTGGTTTGTTCTTTCTGAGACTAGTGCTTTGTCCCCTGCTGGAAGGAGCACACAAGCTCCTTTCCCTACTACTTCCCTCCCCCTCACCCCACTATCTTCCTGTCTCACCACAAAACAGCATTCTTGAAGGCTAATCCCTCCTACTTCTCTCTCCCAGGAAAGGGGTTTAACAGGGCGGGGACTTCTGAATAGTGAAGGGTTAAACGCTCAGCTACAGGCTGTAAGTAAATTTTGATGTTTAATTGACGTAATAAAGTTTTCACTGAGACTTCATTGGCAGCCCCAGAGAGCTGGCTTCTTGATGGCAAAAACTGAATTGTGCAGCTGTGTGAGCTCCCCATCTCCTAGATGACTGGAATCTCAGAAAAGAGGAAGTCTCAGTCAGTGAACTCAGGATCATCAGCACCAGAAGCTCGAAGGAAGTGGGAGATTTAAAAAAAGAAAACCAGAGCAGCAAGAGCTGATCTACAAAAGTTTAGGATTAGCAGGGTGGTCCTGAGGGGAAAAAAAAGTCAGGATAGGGTGTGGTAACTCACAAGTTGAGTTAAAATGGTATAAAATTAGGAAATCTACAGTGATCATAAAATTATGTCCTTTCTTCTGCCCTTACCTCCATAACCACCTTTGAAATCCAGTGAAGGTCTACTGATAACTGCCCACCTGGTCTCTCAGTCACCAGGGAAGGCACTCAGAGAAGGCATGCTAAAGTTACGTTGAAGGAACCTGCTCAGAACAAGGACCAGCTCTCTAGGTTGTTTCTCTGGGAAATTACAGTATTAATTCAGCCCACCTGCAGGCCTCCCTTCTGTACTTCCTTCTTCCAAACACTTGCCAATGAAAAGATTTTAAATTTTAAGAAATAAGAACCCAAATCTTTCGGCACCACTCACCCCTCTCCCCAAGCCAAGGGTGAACTTCACAAGGAAAACTCCAGAAACTCAAGAAAAACATGCATATGACTGTAGAACTTTAGACTTCCCAAAAAAAGTATAGAATAGGGTAGGGGTGATGTTCCTTTCATTCGTACCAAAAATTAAATGAAAAATGCCTCTCTCTCTTTCAGTACAAGGAGGTCTGATATAATGGGACAATTAATACTTTCCTTTCCAGTTTCTGTGTGAAACATTGTGAAAAGATCACATGCTTTCTTAGTTATAAAATTTAGGACCCCAGGGCTTGTGAAAAAACACTGCAGTATTTAGTGTAATTTTGCAGCTAAAAGGAGTCTGAGAAGCAGACAAAGCCTACACTTCACTGTGAAAACTAAGTTCCATCATTAAAAGGGGCTTAATTTCTTGTTACTTCAAGGGTAAAGACTGTTTCACAAGATACCAAAAACCAAAACCCAGTGCCCTCCAGTGGATTCCAACTCATAACAACTCTATCAGACAAAGTAGAACTGCCCCAGAGTGCACCTGGCAGATTCAAACTGCCAACCTTATAGTTAACAGACGCAGCACTTAACTGCTAAGTCACCGGAGTTGCCAAAAACATTGCATTTTACAAATGCTCTGTAATACATCAAATTGCACTTGATTCCCAGCAAATTCAGAGAGAAGCTGGGATATGCAAAAACACATATAACAATAAAACCTTTAAAGCTTTCACCAGAATTCATAATCTACTAGGTCTTATTTTCTTCATTAGTTTTTATTTAATTTTCTTTATACATGTAATCATATAATCTTCCACACAGTCTGTTCTTCCAGTTCTTTTTGTTTGTTTAACTCTCCAACCTCCCTGGTCTCTTTTCCTCTACTTCCTCATTTTCACCCCTTCCTGTAACTCCCTTAACTATTATATATCCTTCCTTACTTCTCTTCTTGCTCTTATATAAATACTGGAGGCTGCTGTTTCTTTTACAAAATTGGGATCCCCTTGTATCCTGCTTCTTGTCATTCTCACCATACACCACTTCGTGAAACATCCTTCCTAGTCAATTGCTCCACTTGTTTTCTTAAGGTTCTGTGATGTTCCATGGTAAGGATATACACCAATTTATTCAGTCATTCTGAGCATACTTTTTGTTTCCAGGATTTGCCTAGAACAAAGTTGCAGACTGGCTCTCTTTTTGTTATGGGGAATCTCCAGGAGCCCAGACTAGAGGGTCTTCCACAGAGCTCTAGGGCAGATCCATCCACAGAAGTGCCCAGTCTCCACTCCCCTGTGCTCCAAACTTTAGCTTCTTTGTCTCCATTCTCTTCCACAAGCAGCTGTAAGCTCCCTTGGCTTCTCTGCTAGTACAATAGCAGCAGCCTTACCTTTCTGGTATATGGGTTCCTTTCATGCAGCCCAGGTTGCCTAGGTTCAGGAAGTCTACTTTTGTTATCACCAAAAGACCATTCAGTTTTTTCTGCCCTCCCTGAGGCTTTAAAGGGAAAAACACTGCATTTATTAAGTGATAACAGCTCAGTGTTCTCTTTTTGTTCACCAAGAACAAAAGAAACCTAAACAAACCTTCTAGTAATCAGCCCGACTATCCTGACTCCATTTCTTCTTCCCAGGGAGCGCAGGCCACTCACCAAGCAGGAGGATGAAGAATCGAAGAAGCCAGAAGGCAAAACGAAGGTGGGGATCGTCTGAGGTCATTACAGGCTGTCAACCAGCCTGCTGAACTGCAGGACACACATCAGAAAGAGCAGAGAGCAAAAAGGAAAAGCCTGAGGAGAGCAGTTTACACATCCTCTCTCACACGTACGTTGTCAGGGCGTCAGGGCGGAGCCAAGCCTGGAGCAGACCAGATGGCTGGTAGGTCTAGATGAAGTAATTCTTATCAGCAGCTTCCAGAAGCAAAGCAAAACCCACAATGGTCCAGTTGATTGGGATTCGTAGTGACCCCACAGGACAGACTAGAACTGCTCCACAGAGTTTCCAGGGAGCAGCTGGTGAATTCGAACTGTTGCAGCTATAACACTTAACCGTTACACCACCAGGGTTTCCACAGCTCCCAGAAAACCAACCAAATCCACTGCCATCAAGTTGATTCTGACTCATAGTGACCCTATAGACGGTGTAGAACTGCCCCATAGAGTACAAGGAGAGCCTGATGGATTTGAAACACTGACCTTCTGGTCGGCAGCCGTAGCATTTAATCACTATGCCACCAGGGTTTCCAGAGTAAACTAAAAATCTAAACCCACTGACAGAGTAGAACTACTCCACAGAGTTTCCAAGGATTTGATCTGCCAACCTTTTGGTGAGCAAATATAGCACTTAACGACTATGCCACCAGGGTTTCTAAGACTAGGCACTCAATTAAAACAAAAAGTAGGATAAATGTAAACAAACTCACTTTATGGTACACCTGACCTTGTACTGGAACTCAGCCTACTCTACCAGCAGCAACTAGTTTGATACACACACATGCATACACACACACTCATCCTTAGCTGCTAGTGTACAGGCATAAGCAAATACAGGCTTCTACAGGAATAATGAGCTAGGCTTCCATGGGTTCAGTGACTATCCTTTGTTCTTACCCCATTTAATGAGTTAAATTCTCTTTCTGATTCTCTCAAACTTTAACTTGTAGGTTGCCTAAGTAAGAAGCTGTGGGAAAAATGACAAAAGTCTTTGTGAAAAGGCTAACTATCTCACCAATGCAAATACTGATCTTTCAGCTAACTGATGACATGGAAGCATCAAAAGAAGACAGAAGGAATATACAGAGTCACTGTGCCAAAAAAAAAAAAAATTGTCAACATTCGACCATTTGGGGAGGCAGCATATGATCAAGAACCAATGAAAGTGAAGAGTTCTATGTTGCACTGAAGGCACTGGTGAAAAACAAAGCTTCAGCAACTGGTAGAATATCAAATGAGTTATTTCCAAAATAGCTGGAAGTGTTCACTTGTCTATGCCAAGAAATTTGCAATATAGCTACCTGACCAGCTGACTGGAAGAAACCAATATTTATTCCCTTTCCCAAGAAAGGGAATCCAACAGAATGAGAAATTGTTGAAAAATGTCATTAATATCATATGGAAGTAAAACTATGCTGAAAAGAATTTAAAAACAGTTGTATTCCCCTTAAGAACAGGAGCAAAAAAGGATGACCTTTATCAATACTCCTATTTAACATTGCATTGGAAGTCCTAGCTACAGCAATAAGATAAGAAAAAGAAATAAAGGGCACCCAAATTTGTAATGAAGAAGTTAAATTATCCCTGTTTGTGGATGCTATGATACTATACACAGAAAACCCAAAAGGCTCTAGACACATACACAAAAAAAAGAAAAACTGATGAAACTAATAGATTTAGCAGGGTAGGAAAATACAAGATAAACATTAAAAAATCAGTTAGGTTTCTATGTACCAACAAACAGAATGATGAAAAGAAAATCAGGAAAATAATACCATCTACAAAAGTCCCTTGAAAAAAACAAAATCTAGGAATAAATCTAACCAGGGATGTAAAAGACTTACACAACACTACATAGATGGTTATGGTTTGCATCCTGTTAATGTGTGTTAGGGTTTCTGGCATTGATCCTATCTTTTCTTCTATGAGCTTGATGATTTTGGTCTTTATATTTAGGTATTTTATCCATTTGGAATTGTTTTTGTACATGCTGTGAAGTATGAGTCCTATTTCATTTTTTTTAAGACGGATAATTAGAATCTTCTGAAAATTAAACACTATGCTAAGCAAAAGACTTCACATAAAAAGTAAAGAATGAACCTACAGACTGGGGGGAGAAAAACTTTGGCTATTATAAATTAGGCAAAGTTCTAATCTCTAAAATCTACAAGAAAATTCAACAACTTTATGACAAAAAGACAAATAATTCAATTAAAAAAAAGGTGCAAAGGAAATGAACAGATGCTTCATCAAAGAAGATATTCAGCAGCCAACAGACACCTGAGGAAATGCTCAAGATCACTAGCCATTAGAGAAATGCAAATCAAAACCACAAAGAAATACCATCTTTCCACAGCATTATTGGTACAAATCACAAAACAGGAAACAACAAATATTCGAGAGGCTGGAGGAGATCAGAACTCCTATGCACTGCTGGTGGAAACAAAGTGATACAACCGTTTTGGAAAACTATAAGGTGCTTCCTTAAAAGACAACCAAACCCACTCCTGTCGAATTGATGCCAACTCACAACAACCCCATAAGACAGAGGAGAACTGCCCCAGAGAGTTTCCAAAGAACACTTGGTGCATTTGAACTGTTGACCTTTTGGTTAGCAGCTGTAACACTTAACCACTATGCAACCAGAGCACTTCCTTAGAAAGCTAGAAATAGAAATACCACATGACCCAACAATATGACTCCTAGATAAATGAGTTGTCACATGAATAGACACATGCACATCCATGTTCACTTCAGATTTGTTCACAATAGCAAAAAGATAGAAACAACCAAGATGCCCATCAAAGGAATGAATAGATAAATAAACCATAGTGCACACACTCAGTGGAGTATTATGCATCAAGAAAGAATAATGACGAATCTCTGAAGTATCTCATAACATGGAAGAAACTGGAGGACATTATACTGAGTGAAATCAGTGGTTATACTGAGTCAGTCAGAAAAAGACAAATATTGTGTGAGATGAGACCACTGCTATTAAAACTCATCAAAATGTTTAAAAAAAAAAGGCTCTAATCTTTGCTAGGGAGGGGAGAAATAGCGATGGAAAAACACTAAATAGACAATGGATGAGTAGCTTTGGTGAAGGGTAAGACAGTACATAATACTGGGGAAGCCAGCAAAACTTGTACAAGGCAAGGTCATGGAAGCTCCACAGACAAGTCCAAACTCACTGAAGGACCAAATTCCTGGGCTGATGGCTGTAGGGACTGTGGTCTCAGGGAACATCTAGCTCAGTTGACATAACACAGTTTGTAAAGAAAACATTCTACGTTCTACTTTGGTGAGTAGTGTCTGAGGACTTAAAAGCCTGTGAGTGGCCATCTCACCCTCTTGGGAGCAAGAAACAATGAAGAAAACTAAAGACACAATGGACAAAACAGTCCAGAGGACTAATGGATCACATCAACAACAGCCTCCAGCAGACTGAATCCAGTAAAATTGGATGTCAGTCACCTACCACTACTGACTGCTCTGACAGGGATCACAACAGGAGGTTCCAAACAGAGCTGGAGAGAAATATAGAACAAAATTCTAATTCAAAAAGAAACGCTAGACTTACTGACCTGAGAGACAATGGAGAAAACCTGAGAATATGGTCCCCAGACACTCAGCTCAGTAATGCACTTACTCCTGAGGTTCACCCTTCAGCCAAAGATTGTCCCATAAAACAAAATAATACTAGAGGGGCACACCAGAGCAAGGGCAAGGACTAGAAGGCAGGAGGGGACAGGAAAGTTGGTAATAGGGAACCCAAGCTTGAGAAGCGAGACTGTTGACTAGTTGTTGTGTTGTTAGCCGATATCATAAAACAGTATATACTGTTTAATGAGAAACTAGTTTGTTCTGTAAACCTTCATCTAAAGCACAATTTAAGAAAAAAGGTCAGTTATAGCATGAAATAAAAAATAAAAATGGTTGTAGCAATAAATCAACAGGGAACTTTCAAACCAGATTCAGAAAAGAACATGAAATGATGGATATCATTGTTGATGTCAAATAGATCTTGTCTGAAAGCAGAATACCAAGACGATGTTTATTTGTGTTTATTGACTATACAAAGGCATCTCACTGTGTTGATCATAACAGATTATGAATAACATTGTGAAGAAAGAGAATTCCAGAACACTTAATTATAGTCATGTGGAACTCATACCTAGATTAAAAGGGCAGTCGTTTCAACACAAGGGGATAGTGCACAGCTTAAAAATCAGGAAAGGTGTGTGCTGGGGTTGTATGCTTTCTCCATACTCACTCAATCTGTATGCTGAACAAATAATCCAAGGAGCTGGACTGTATTATGAATGGGAAATCAGGATTGGAGAGAGACTCATGACCAACATGTGCTAAGCTGATGACATAACCTTGCTCGCTGAAAGTGAAAAGAACTTGAAGTACTCACTGATGAAGTCAATACAGGTTACACCTCGACATAAGGAAAACAAAAATTCTCACAATTATACCAACAAGCAACATCACAATAAACAGAGAAAAGTTGTCAAGGATTTCATTTTACTTGGATCCACAATCAGCAGTTAAAAAATCAATGTATTATTGCATAGTGCAATTCTGCTTCAAAAGAACTTCTTAAAGTGTTAAAAAGTAAAGATATCACTTCAGAAACTAATGTGTGTGGCATGGATTGAATTATGTCCCTCACAGAAAATGTATGTGTCAGTTTGCTGGGCCATAACTTCCATTACTATGTGATTTTCCCATCTGTTTTAAATCTTCCCTCTAGATGTTAATAAGGGAAGATGGGCGGTGGTTGTGTTCGTAGGGGAGGACTCGGTCTTTAAGACTATATTGTGCCTTGAAACAATCTCTTGGGATATAAAAGAAAGACACTGTAAGAGAGCTTTGGGGAACTCAAACCACCAAGAAATAGCGCCAGGAGCAGGGTGTGTACTTTGGAAAGGATCCTGGGTCCTCAGAAGTTCCCAGTTCAGGGGAAGATTAAAGACAAGGACTCTTCTCTAGAACCAAAAGAGAAAGACTTATCCTTGAGCTCATGCCCTGAATTTGGACTTGAAGCCTACTTTTCTGTGAGAAAATAAATTTCTCTTTGTTAAAGCCATTCACTTGTGGTATTTCTGTTAGAGAAGCACTAGATAACTAAGATAGTGCACCTAGCCCAAGGCATGGCATTTGCAATCACTTCATATACTTGCAAAAGCTGAACAATGAATAAGGAAGATGAAATTACCGTGTTGTCGAAGAACACTGAATATACCATTGGGTGTCAGAAGAATAAACAAGTCTGTTTTGGGAGACACATACGACTGAATAAACCTTGGGGTGTCAGAGGAACAAGCAAATTTGCCTTGGGAGTTGCATAGCCAGAAAGCTCCTTAGAAAACTCCTTTGTCTCACATATATTGGACATGTTATCAAGAGTGACCACTCATTGGAGAGGAACACGATGCTTAGTAGAGGGTTGGTGAAAAAAGGAAGACCCTCAATGAGACAGGCTGATAGTGGATGCCAACAATGGGCTCACACCAGCAACAATTGTGAGGATGATGCAGGATCAGACAGTTTTTCACTCTTATTTACTCTCTGTCTGAACAAACTTAATAGCACCTCACAATGACAACACATTTTGATAGCAGTCAATAGCTTTCTTGGCCCTAGGCTTATGTACTGTTCCCTATTACACACTGAAAAACAAACAACTAAACCAGTTGTCATCTATTCAGTTCCAACTCATAGCAACCAAATGTTTCAGAATAGAACTGTACTCTGTAGAAATTTCAATGCCTGTGACCTTTTGGAACTAGGTGACCAAGCCTGTCTTCTGAGGTACTCCAGGTGGATTTGAAGCTCCAGTCTTTATGGTTAAGCACTCAACTGTTTGTTGAGTGACCCAGGGAGGAACTCATTACATGTATAACGCAAATCTAAACTCCCAGAGAAGATGATAGGCTCTTAGCTTTACTACAGCCATGAGCCCTGCTCCTATTTTCTTATAGGAGCTTGTATAGAGAACCATAACACTCACTCCTGGCTACTTGAAACTCTCTGTCATGGGTTGAATTGTGTCCCAAAAAAAATATGTGCAGCCATGTGGCTGGGACATTATTCTCAGTATCTTAGGACTGTCCTCCATTGTGTGGTTTCGCTAAACCGTATGTTAAAGGGGCTGTAAATTCCTGCATAGAATTATTTCCTTGCTCTGCTGTGGGAGCAGTTTCCCTGGAGTATGGTTTGCCCCACCCTTAAGGTTTTCAGCCTGCAAGAGATAAAAGGAAACAGAAACAAAGAGAATTAGGAGCCTTGCACCATCAAGAAATGTGCACCAGGAGAAGAGCACGTCCTTGAGACCTGAGGTTCCTGAGCCAGGACACTCCCTGGACAAAGACTGATGCAATACCAGACTTTCTTCCAGCGCTGACAAGGGGAAATCCTTTCCCGGAGTGGACACCCTGAATATGGGCTTGCAACCTACCAGACTGTGTAAGAATAAATCTTCCTTTGTTAAAGCCATCCACTCTGCGGTATTTCTGTTACAGCAGCCCTAGCTGACTAAAACACTCTCCCCAGCTCCCTCAGACTCCACTGCAGCCTACTGATCCTCAGTCTCTGGCCTCTTCCCTCAAGAGCTGGATGACCCCATGACATTCCAGAGCTCCAACATCCCTTTACTGTTTTCCTAACCCCTGGCCCAAGCTTCCTTCTCCTAGTCAGAAGCTTAGCTCTTAGCTACTCAGATGAAATTCCCAAAAGGACAGCAGGACTGGCCCCATCACTACACACTCAAAACAGTAAGGGCACTACTTATGAATCTATTTAACAGATGAGAAACCTGAATCCTAGAAACTATTGCAAACTGAATTGTATATCCCCAAATTAATCTTGGAGTATCTGCAAATGTGACTGTGATGCTTAAGGCTGTGTCAACTTGCCTGGTTGTGATTCTCAGCATTACGGCACTTACGTAGTGATGTAATTTGGGCAGTTATTTAATGATGTAGCCATCCTCCAGGATGTGATCTGACATCATCAGCAATCAGTTGTAAGAGAGTGTCCTCAGGAATTTGGCCTGATTTTAGATAAGAAGCTAATAATACACGAAAAAGAGCAGGTGTGGCAATATTAATCTCAGATAAAATAGATTTCAATGTAAAATCCACTATTGTGGACAAGGATGGTCACTATTTATTACTGAAAGTTTCAATACTCAAGCAAGACTGAACAATATTAAATATTTATGCACCGAATACCAAAGCACCTAAATATGTTGAACAAATAATGACAACATTGAAAAATGAGATTGATCATTCCACAATAATAGTTGGGAACTTTAACACTCCCCTTTCAGTTAAGGATAGATCATCCAGAAAAAAGCTCAGTAAAGATACAGAAGATCTTATTACAACCATCAACCAGCTTCACCTTATCCACATATACAGATCTTTTCATCGATCAACAGATAAATGCACCTTCTTCTCCAATGACGGCACTTAGCTGGCTTGGCTCTCCAAAGCACATGGAACATTCTCCAGAAGAGACCATATGTTAGGTCATAACACAATTCTCCATAAAATCCAAAACATCGATTTATTGCAAAGTACCTTCTCGGACTACAGAGCTATAAAAGTTGAAATCAATAACAGAAAATTCATAAGTAAAAATTCCAACTTGTGGAAACTGAACAACAATTTACTCATAAAGCCTTGGGTTATAAAAGAAATTAAAGACACATTAAAGAAATTTATGGATTCAAATGAGAATGAAAACACATCCTACCAGAATTTATGGGATACAGCTAAAGCAGTGCTCAGAGGTCAGTTTATCTCTATAAATACACACATCTGGAAGGAAGAAAGAGCACAAATTAAAGAATTAACCTCACAGCTGGAACAAGAAGAAAGAGAGAAACCCCTCAGACACCAGAAGAAAACAGATTATAAAGATTAGCGCAGAACTAAATGAATTAGAGAACAGAAAAACAGTTGAAAAAATTAACAAAACCAAAAGCTGGTTCTTCAGAAAGATCAACCAAATTGATAAACCATTGGCTAAACTTACAAAAGAAAAACAACAGAAGATACAAATAACCTGATTAAGAAATGAGTCGGGAGATGTTACAACAGACCCAACTGAAATAAAATATATCATAACAGAATACTATGAAAAGCTATACTCTGACGGGAAATGAACAAATTTCTAGATTCATATGACTCACCAAGACTATCACAAGGAAAAATAGATCAACTTAATAAACCTATCACAAAGGAAGAGATTGAGGAAATCATCAAAAATCTACCAACCAAAAAAAGTCCTGGCCCAGATGGCTTTACCAGAGAATTCTACCAAACTTTTAGAGAAGAATTAACTCCAATACCAATGAGACTATTTCACAGAATAGAAAGAGAAGAAATACTTCCAAATTGATTCTATGAAGCCAGCATAACCCTGATATGAAAACCAGGGAAAGATTCCACAAAAAAAGAAAATTACAGATCAATATCACTCATGAATCTAAATGCAAAAATCTTCAACAAAATTCTAGCAAATAGAATTCAACAGCATATAAAAAAAAAATTCATCATGATCAAGTTTGTTTCATTCCAGAGATGCAAGGCTGGTTCAATATCAGAAAAACAATTAATGTAATCAACCATATTAATAACACAAAAGATAAAAATCACCTGATTTCGTCAATTGATGCAGAAAAGGCATTTGACGAAGTTCAACATCCATCCATGCTTAAAACTCTCAGAAAAATAGGAACAAAAGGGAAATTCCTCAATATAATCAGTAGCATCTATGCAAAGCCAACTGCTTTCATCATCCTGAATGGTGAAAGACTGCAAGAATTCCCTCTGAGAACGGGAACTGGACAAGCATGCCCACTCTCACCACTTCTATTAAACATTGTGCTAGAAGTTCTAGCCAGAGCGATTAGACAAGACAAAGAAATAAAAGGCATCTGTATTGGCACTGAAGAAGTAAAGATTTCCCTCCTTGCAGATGATATGATTGTTTATACAGAGAATCCAAAGAAATCCATAAGTAAACTATTAGAGCTAATAGAAGAATTCAGCAAAATATCAGGATACAAGATAAACATAACTAAATCAATAGGATTCCTTTATACCAACAGTGAAATTATTAATGAAGAAATCACCAAATCAATTCCATTTACTGTAGCTCCCAAGAAGATAAAATACCTAGGAATAAATCTAACTAGAGAAATAAGAGATCTTTACAGAGAAAACGACAAGACCTTGCTACAAGAATCTAGTAGAGACTTACGTAAGTGGCATAATCTGCCCTGCTCATGGATAGGAAGACTCAATATTGTGAAAATGTCTATTTTGCCCAAAACACTCTACTTATACAATGCAATCTCAATACAAATTCCAGGGACATTTTTTAATGAGATGGAGAAACAAATTATCAGCTTTTTTGGAAAAGGAAGAAACCCCAAATAAGTAAAGCACTACTGAAAAAGAAGAACATACTGGGAAGCCTCTCACTACCTGACTTTAAAACCTATTACACTGAATCAACCCAGATGCCCAACAATAGAAGAATGGATAGGTAAACTGTGGTACATGTGCTCAATCGAGCACTACGCAATGATAAAGAATAACGATGATTCCAGGAAACATCTCCTAACCTGGTTTCAACTGGAAGACATTATGTTGAGTGAGAGTAGTCAGCGACAAAAGGGCAAATACTGTATGAGACCTCTACAATAAGACCTCAAAAACAGACTTGTGTATAGAAGAAAAGGGTCTTTGACAGCTGCAAGGGAGGGGAGGGAGGGAAGGAGGGCGAGGGGGGGAGGGTTTAGTTTAGGTAGTTACTAGAAATCTAGTTGGGAGAAAGCGGTGACAGCACACATTAGGAACAAGAACAACATTAAGTGGACTTCAGCATAACTTGAGTACTCCTTCCATCTTAACTCAATATAGCTGGGGCGGGGGACGGGGGACAGGGGACCATGCTCTTAGGCGAATTCCAGGCCAATTGGCACAACTAGCGTTTTGCTAAGAGAGCTCTCTGCACCCCACATTGGTGAGTGGCGTCTGGGGTCTTAAAAGCTGCCAAGCTGCCATCCGAGGACACAGCAAATGGTCCCAATTCAGCAGGAACGGATGCTCACCGAGGGCCAAAATGGCATGCGGTAAAGACAACCAAGAAGACAGAGAGACCTACAAGAGTGGGTGCCTACATCGACCTGGGACCGGAAGAACCGGATGGTGCCCGGCCACCACCAGTGATAGCCATGACGGAGCTCACAGAGAGGAGCCTCACTGGCAACACAAGAATAAAAAGAGGTGCATCATGAGATCTCCACTAAAAGACCTCAATTAATGGTCCAGCGGTTTTGGGGTTCCTCTGAGAGCATGGCCCCCGGTCCTGATGCTGCCCGTTCCCATAAATTATAACAAATGTCCACTCTTTGGACAGGAATGGAATGGACTTGGCAATGTAGAGTAACCATATATTGGAAGCACTTTATGGTTCTATACATCTATAGGATATCATCTTGCTGACCTCTGGCTGGAGGAAGGGGAGTGGACGGACAGGAGGGGAAAGGAGACTGTTGGGAGGATGAGACATGTATGGAGCAGAGAGGAATAGTGTGCAGTCACCGGACAGGGAGAGCAGTGGAAGCTGCATATAGGGGGGCATGTAAATTTACATGTGAATGTACATTTTCACTCAGTTATGTTAAATAAAAATAAAAATTAAATAAAAAAAAAACCTATTACACTGCCACAATAGTCAAAACAGCCTGGTATTGGTGCAAAAGGAGACACATAGACCAATGGAACAAAGTAGAGACCCCAGAGATGCCACTACCCTCCTATGAACAGCTGATATTTGACAAAGGTCCTAAGATTTTGAACTGGGATAAGAACAGTCTCTTTAACAAATGATGCTGGCATAATTGGATATCCATCTGCAAAAAACTGAAACAAGACCCATATCTCACACCTTACACAACTCAAAATCAACTCAAACTGGATAAAAGACCTGAATATAAAAGCTAAAACGATAAAGCTCATCCAAGATAAAATAGGGTCTACAATGGATGCTTTAATATGCCATATAGACAGACCTCAAAATCTGACAAACAAAACACATTCATCAGAAGAGAAAATAGATAAATGGGAATTAATAAGAATCAAACACTTCTGCTCATCCAAAGACTTCATCAAAAGAATTAAAAGACCACCTACAGAATCAGAAAAAATATCTGGTAACTCTATGTCAGACCGACGCCTGACCTCCATAATCTATAAGGTTCTACAAAATATCAATAAGAAAAAGACAAATCACCCAATTAAGCAATGGGCAAAGGAGATGGACAGACACTTCTCTAAAGAGGAGATCCAGGCAGCCAAAAAACACACGTGGACATGTTCACAATCATTAATTATTAAAGAAATTCAAATCAAAACGACAATGAGATACCATCTCACCCCAACAAGATTGGCCATGATCCAAAAAACGCAAAACAATAATTGCTGGAGAGGCTGTAAAGAGAGTGGAACTCTCCTTCACTGTTGGTGGGATTGCGGAATGCTACAACCTCTTTGGAAAGCAATTTGGCGTTACCTTAAAATAATGTATATAGATATACCATTTGACCCAGTAATTCCTCGGCTCGGAATATATCCTACAAAATCAAGGCCATTCACACCAATGGATACATGCACAGGAATGTTCACTGCAGCACAGTCCACAATAGCAAAAAGTTGGAATCAATCCAGATGCCCAACAACAGAAGAATGGATGGGTAAACTCTGGTATATCTACTCAATGGAGTACTATATACATTGATAAAGAACAACAATGATAGCAGGAAACATCTCTCAATTTGGTCTCAACTGGAAGACATTATGTTGAGTGAAACTAGTCAGTGACAGAGGACAATTATTATATGAGACCCCCCGACTCGACGGCACTTGGCTTGGCTTGGCATGATAAAAACTTAAAAGCATACTCATACATAATAGAAAAGACTCTTCGACGGCTCCAAGGGTGGGGAGGATGAGAGGGTAGGAGGGCAAGGGGTGAGGGTTTAGATTAGATAGTTGTTAGAAATTTGGTTGGGTGAAATTGGTGACAATACACATTAGTAAGAAGATCAATATTAATGGGACTTCGACACAACTTGTGTAATCCTCCTCTCTTAACCCAGTATTGTAAGCACAGAGTATGTACACTTTTCATTTTTTATTTAATAAAAAAAAAAAAGAAACAGAAAAAAAAAGCCTGACAGTTAAGTCCATGAACTTAATTGTTCTAAGTGCTGCATACCTCACTGTTGAATATCACTACAGTCACCTTCTAAGTACTCCCATTGGGAGCTATGTATTGACACCACTCCTAGTTCACTCATCAAAGCGATTTTGGAACTCTTTCTGGAATGGCCATTGCACGTAGTGGCATGGTGGCACAGTGGCAAGTTCAAAAACTTAATTGTATAGTTGTCTGTGAGAGAGTTTTCAGCCAGTAAGTAAATAATTGTATTGGAACATCCTCTCTACTCACCTGATCTGGCCCCTCAATGACTTTTTTTTTTACCTGAAGATAAAGAAATTATTGAAAGGAAAACCTTTTGATGACATTCAGGACATCAAGGGTAATATGACAACAGCTCTCATAGCCATTCCAGAATAAGAGTTTCAAAATTGCTTTGAAGGGTGAACTAGGCACTGGCATCGGTGCATAGCTTCCAAAGTGGAATACTTTGAAGGTAACCATTGCAATATTCAACAATGAGGTTGTAGCACTTTTTCTAGGACAAAATTGCTAACTTAATCGGTAGTCTTCGTGTGTGTGTGTGTGTGTGTGTGTGTACATGCTCACAAAGCATGCTTACTCACGTCTCTGGATCCTGCATCTAACTTGTCATCATCTGACCTCTGATTATTGGGATTTCGGTCAGCAGCCTGTTATGTTGCCATCTGATATAGGGATTCATCTGCCTTCACAGCTTGTGAGTCAACAGCTGGACATATTGCCTGTCAATCTTGGAATTCGTTAACCTCTGCAACTCATGCGTGAGCCAACGGCCTGCCATCCAACCTGCTGGGTTCATTAGCCCCTGCAGTGTAAATCAGGAGAAGCCTTCAGCCTAACTCCTGACCCATGGACTTGGGACTTCCCAGCATCTACAGTCACGTGAGTCATTTCTTTGAGGTAAATTTTTCTCTCTCTCTGTACACACACACACACACACACACACACACACACACACACACACATACACACACACGCTAGGTAAATTAGAGGGTCAGTGAAAAAGAGGAAGACCCTCAAGGAGATGAATTGACAGTGGCTGAAACAATGGGCTTTAGCACAATTGTGGGCATGATGCAGGACTGAGCAGTGTTTTGTTCTGTTGTTCACAGGGTTGAAACTGGACAGCTCATAACAACAACAACATACGTATATATACATATACATAAAACCTGAACCACAATCCATCACAGTCAAGTCAGTTCAGACTCATAGAGACCCTGCAGGACAGAGTAGAACTGCCCCACAGGGGCAGTTGAAACTGGATTCAAACTGCCAACCTTTTAGTTAGCAGCTGAACCGTTAATCACTGCTCCATCAGGATTTGCATACATACATTAACACACATATACATATATATATGTGTATATATGTACACATATATACACACACATATGTATGCTTCTCTAAAGAACCCAGTCAGAGATTTTTGATGCCAAGACTGATTCTAGAGAAACAAAATGAGTTTTCTAAATTATTTCTCAGATCTGTCAAGTCTTAAAGGCACTGAAGACTCTACTTCCTGTAGTAAAACAGATGCTGCTAATCCATGGCCTGCGGTGACAATATTAATGTGTAAAAGAGCACCACCAATAGATCGATTACTGGTGTAAAAGCAAGTCTCTAGGAGACAGCATGCTTTATACTTTTTTACAGTTCTGTCAGAATAAGAAGGATAGGTAGGCTGGTTGGTTGGTCATACTTTCTCTAGACAAAGTGGTGAAACAAAAAGACGAGTTGAAGGTTTCAGATTCACAGCTCCAGAGAAAATACGTAAAAGACCTCAAAGTTGCCACTTGTACCTTGCTTGGATTGTTAGCATTTATTCCCAACAATGTGAGTGTTTCTGGATATGTGGCTGCTGATAAACTGAAAAACTGACCAGGAGACCATCCAAAGACGTGGGTTTATCTATTGAAAGGGAAACTTACAAACTAGAACAGTGCTACTGCATCCAGTGGTGCCAGCTGGACAGGCTGTTAACCACACACTAGTAGGGGCAGCTCGGTTTTTTATGCATGCCCCTCCCCAGGGTCATCCAGAGGGGTGCATCATATGTTAATCAGGATTAGGTTGATTGTCCAGTGGGGGTGGTGATAACATGTCGCCACTCCAGTCTGCCATAACAGATGTCAGCAACTGCAAATATGTTTCCCTGCCTGGTGGGTATTATAATAATCTGTTTTATGTCAGAGGTTCAGCATGGGGACATGTGCTGGTGAATGTGTGCATGAGCTACTTGGGGTTTACTTGGGGTTTTCAGCTTAAGTTTTCAATATCTTTGTCTTAATTGCTCTGACTAGAAAGCAGGAAGGGTTGTGGTCAAGGTTTCATTGATAAGTACATCCCAAGGGGGTCATTATAGGATGTTATTGTTCTGGTTCCATACACTCCATCCCAACATCCTAAACAGCCCTTACAGTCTAGCCGCCATTCTTCTACATTAGCCCTTGAGCCTGGGTGTTAGTGAATTGTAACCAAAGTCTGCAGCAACAATACAGACTGCAGCATAAGAAGATCCCCAACCTGCACAGACCCAGAAAACGTAGTAGGGTATTCCTCTAGGCAGAGAGGAGAGAGTTCACCCCCACATATACCTGTCAGTCTAGTTATGTGGCAAGTATGGACAACCATGTGATCCACAGGCTTATGACCACCACAAGGGTATGGAGAAGGCTCCTTGACATGGATTGAATTGTGTCCCCCAAAAAATAGGTGTAGCCACGTAGCTGGGCCATGATTCCGAGTATATTATGATTGTCCTCCATTTTGTGGTTTTCCTATGCTGTATGTTAAAGGATTAGGATGGGACTGCAAATCCCTTTATGAGATCACCTCCCTCCTCCACTGTGAAGGGAGTTTCCCTGGAGTATGGCTTGCCCTACCCTTAATCCTTTCATCCTGCAAGAGATAAAAAGAAAGAGAAGCAGGCAGAGAATTAGGAACCTCACACCACTAAGCAAGCAGCACTGGGAGAAGAGCGCGTCCCTCAGGCCTGTGGTTCCTGTGCCAAGACGCTTCCTGGACAAAGACTGATGCAATACCAGACTTTCCTCCAGAGCTGACAAGGGGGAAATCCTTCCCCTGGAGCAGACACCCTGAATCTGGACTTGTAGCCTACCAGACTGTGTAAGAATAAATCTTCCTTTATTAAAGCCATCCAGTCTGTGGTATCTCTGTTAGAGCAGCCCTAGCTGACTAAAACACTCCTGTTGTTTTGTGAAGTAGATAGTCATCCAACCTGCCCCAGACCACCTACTGGGGGAGAAAGTGCAGGGGAGGGAGTTGGTTCTGTGATGTTATCTGGGCAGTGGTTTGTAGCTTTCCAGTCAGTGGCTGAGAAGAATAGTCTCAGGTCCTTGGGCAAGGTCTGAAAAAAAAAAAACAACCTCACAGTCTCCAGGTTAGTCGTTGTAATTTTTCTATTTCACTGTCAGCCAGAGAGATCAGGCAAGAATTTTTAATTGTTATTATGATTAAGTGAAAGTGTACAATCCAATTTTGCATGCCCGCCTATCTGAAGTTCCATCTGCTCTCCTCACGCTGTGACAGCACTTTCCTCCTTTCCATGCTGTACTGCTAGTATCCTCTTAACAAGCACCTATCCCCTCCTCTCTACCCTTTTCTTTCCCATCTAGAAAGAAGCCATATGCTCGCATCGTGTCTCTGAATCCAGTCCATTCTTGTTTGAAGAGTTGACCTCAGCACTGGTTTCAGGTCAGGGCCAGCAGCAAGACTAGGGGCCCTGTTCCCAGGGGACCCTCCAGGCTGTTGGACCATCAATTCTGATCTTTTAGAAGAGTTCTGGAACTGTGCAACTCTTTTTCTCATGCTATATCAGGGGCTCTAAATTGTGTGCCCCATCACAGTTGACTTTGGTGGTGGCCAGGCGCTATCAGGTTCTTCTAGTCTCATGTTGATGCAGTTTCCCATTTATATGGGTCCTTTTGTCTCCTGGGCTCTTTTTTCCTTGTATCTTTGATGTTTTCAGTCATCATCTGTTTCAGATGAGTTGAAACTATTTGGACTACCTCAGATGGCAGCTAGCTAGCTTTTAAGACCCCGGACGCCACTCACCAACATAGGATGCAGGAGACTCTCTTAGCTAAAGATTAGCTATGTCAAGCAACCTTGACATCCCCTGAAAACATGGTCCCCAGGTCTCCATCCCTGCTACTATATCCTTTGAAATATTGGGTTGAGTTTAGAAAACCTTGCAGCTTATTGTGTAGTTCAGTTATAATGATCTCATTACTGTGCACTGTCACTCCCCTCATGTAACTGAATTCCTGTTGACTATCTAATCTATGAAAATTCTTCTCCCTCCCTTCCCATTCTTTTAGCCATCAGAATCTTTTCTTCTGTACCTAAGTCCATTTTTAAGTCCTTATAGCAAAGATATCTTCCTATATTTGTCCTTTTTCAACTTACCAATTTCACTCAGCATGTCTTCTAGTTGAAACCAGGTTATGAGATGCTTCCTAAAATCATCATTGTCCTTTATCATTGCTTAGTGTTCCATTGTGTATATGTACCAAAGTTTGTTTATCTATTAATCTGTTGATGGGCACTGAGGTTGAATCTGTATTTTTGCTGTTGTGGACAGTGCAGCGATAAACATTCTAATACATGTATCTGTTCATGCGACTGCCTTTATTTCTGAAGGATATGTTCCAAGCAGTGAAGTTGCTGGATCGTATGGTATTTCTGTTTCTAGCGCTTTAAGGAAGTGCCAAATTGCTTTCCAAAGAGGTTGTATCATTTTGCACTCACACCAGCAGTGCAGGAGAGTTCCAATCTCTCCACAGCCTCTCCAGCATTTGCTGTTTTGTGTTTTTTGGGTTATTGCCAGCCTTGTTGGGGTGAGATGCTATTTTACTGTAGTTTTGATTTGGATTTCTCTAACAGCTAATAATCATGAGCATTTCCTTATGTGTCCTTGGGCTGCCTGGATGTCTTCTTTAGTGAAGTGTCTGTGCATATCCTTTGCCCATCACTTAATTGGATTATTTACATTTTTCTCGTTGATATTTTGCAGTACCTTGCAGATCATGGAAATCAGATGTTGATCCAATAGGTAGCTGCCTATTCTGTAGGTGGTCTTCTAACATTCTGGATAAAGTCTTCAGATGAGCATAATGTTTGATTTATAGTAGTTCTCATTTATCTATTTTCTCTTCTGTTGTTTGTGCATTGTTGGTAAGATTTTGTAGTCTCTCTAAGCCGTGTGTTAGAATTTCCATTGTTGACCCTATTTTTTCCTGCATGTTCTTTATCATTTTGGTTTGATATTTAGATCTTTGATCCATTTTGAGTTAGTTTTTGTGTAAGGTGTGAGCTATGGGTCTTGTTTCAGTTTTTTGCAGATGGATATCCAATTTTGCCAACACCATTTGTTAAAGAGACTGTTTTTACTCAAGTTCACAACATTTGGGACTTGGTCAAACATCAACTGTTCATAAGAGGATGGTGCTATTTCTGGGGTCTTAATTCTGTTCCACCGGTCTATATGACTCTTTTTTGTACAGTACCAGGCTATTTGGACTACCGTGGCAGTGTAAGAAGGTTTAAGGTCGGGTAGTATGAAGCCTCCCACTGTGGTCCTCTTCTTCAGTATTGCTTTACTTATCCAGGGTTTCTTCCCTTTCCAAACAAAGCTGGCAATTTGTTTCTCCATCTCATTAAAAAATGACACTGTAATTTCTATTGAGATTTCATTTTATTTGTAGATAGCTTTGGGTAAAATAGACATTTTCACAGTGTTAAGTCTTCCTATTCGTGAGTGTGGTAGATTTCTCCACCTACTTAAGGCTCTTTTGGTTTCTTGCAGTAGGGTCTTGTAATTTTCTCTGTGTAGGGCCGCCATGAGTCGGATCCGACTCGACAGCACTTGGCTTGGCAGGGCTCTTACTTCCTTGGTTAGATTCATTCCTTGGTATTTTATCTTTGGGGGACTATAGTAAATGGCACTGGTTTGATGATTCCCTCTTTGATGGTCTCTTTGTTGGTTAAAGGAATCCTACTGATTTACTTATGTTTGTCTTATACTCTGATACTTTGCTGAAATCTTCTATTAGTTCCGCTAGTTTATTTATGGATTCTTTTAGGGTTCTCTGTGTATACGATCATATTGTCTGCAATTAGGAATATTTTTATGCCTTCTTTACCAAGGCAGATGCTCTTTATTTGTTCGTTGTGTATGATTGCTCTGGCCAGAACCTCTAGACAATGTTGAACAGAAGTGGTGATGGTGGGCATCCTTGTCTAGTTCCCATTCTCAGTGAAAGTTCTTTCAGTCTCTCTCCATTCCGGATGATGTTTGTGGTTGGCTTTGTGTAGATGTCCCTTACTGCACTGAGGAATTCCCCTTCTGTTCCTATTTTGCTAAGAGTTTTCAACATGAATAGGTGTTGACTTTGTCAAGTGCCTTTTCTGTATCAATTAGGTGATTCTTATCTTTTGTGTTATTTACATGGTTAATCTCATTCATTGTTTTTCTGATATTGAACCAGCCTTGCATCCTGGTATGAATCCAACTTGTGCTTGATAAATTTTGTTTGTTTGATATGCTGTTGAATTATATTGGCTAGGATTTTGTTGAAGTTTTTACGTCTAAGTTCATGAGTAATATTGGTCTGTAATTTTCTTTTTTTGTAGGATCTTTCCCTAGCTTTGGTACCAGGGTTATGCTGCTTCATAGAATGAATTCGGGAATATTCCACCCAGGATTTCCATATTCTGTCCTGAAATATTCCATTCTGGATTTCTGTGCTGTGAAATAGCCTCAGTAGTATTAGAATTAACTCCTCTCTAAAAGTTTGGTAGAAATCTCCAGTAAAGCCATCTGGGCCAGGACATTTTTTGGTTCGTAGTTTTTTTTTTTTTTTTATTACTTTTTCAATCTCTTCTTTTGTGATGGATTTATTAAGATGTTTTACTTCTCCTTGTGATAATTTTGGTATTTGCCATTGTAAGGTACCACCGAGCCAGTGCTGACTCCTAGGGACCCTATGCATGATAGAATGAAACACTGCTCAGGCTTGTGCCATGTCCACAATTATTTTTATGTTTAAGCCCATTGTTGCAACCACTGTATCAATCCATTTCATTCAGATTCTTCCATCCTCTTTTTTGCTGACCCTCCACTCTACCAAGCATGATGTCCTTCTCCAGGGACTGATTCTTCCTGACAAAATGTCCAAACTATGTAAGACACAGGCTTGTCATCTTTACTTACAAGGAGCACTCTGATTGTACTTCTTCCAGAATAGATATGTTTGTTCTTTTGACAGTCCATGGTACATTCAACATTCTTCTCCAACACCACAATTTAAAGACATCAATTCTTCTTCTGTCTTCTTTGTTCACTGTCCAGCTTTCACATGAATATGATGTGATTGTAAATAACATGGCTTGAGTCAGTGTCACTTTAGTCTTCAAGGTGACATCTTTACTTTTCAATACTTTAAAGAGATCCTTTGCAGTATATTTTCCAAATGCAATGCATCTCTTGATTTTTTGACTGCTACATTCATGGGTGTTGATTGTGGCCCCAAGTAAAATGAAATCCTTGAAAACTTCAGTCCTTTCTCTATTTATGACAATGTTGCTTACTGGTTCAGTTGTGAAGATTTTTGTTCTCCTGAAGTTCAGGTGCATTCCTTACTGAAGGCTGTGGTTCTTGATCTTTAGTGTTTCAAATCTTCTTCACTTCCAGCAAGCAAGGTGGTATCATCTGCATAACACAGGTTATTAATGAGTTGTCCTCCAATCCTGACGCCTCATTTTTCTTCATACAATCTAGCTTCTTGGATCATTTGCTTGGCATACAGATTGAAAAGGTGTGGTGAAAGAATACAACCCTGATGCACACCTTTCCTGATTTTAAATCATGCAGTGTCACCTTTTTCTGCTCACACGACTACCCCTTGATCCATATACAGATTCCTTAAGAGCACAATTAAGTGTTCTGAAATTCCCGTTTTACTCAATATTCACCACAATTTGTTAAGACCCACACAGTCAAGTGCCTTAACATAGTCAATGAAACACTGGTAAACATCTTCCTGGTATTCTCTGCTTTCAGACAAGATCCATCTGGCTGATACCTCTAGTTCCACATTCTCTTCTGAATCCAGCTTGTGTTCTGACCATTCCTTGTCAACACACTGTTGTAGTCACTTTTGAATGATCTTGAGAAAACTTGTGGTAGGTGATGTGAATCTAGAAATTTGTCTATTTTTGTCTAGGCTTTCAAATCTGTTACAGTATGATTTTTCATAGTACTCTGTTAGGATACTTTTGATTTTGGATGAGATTGTTGTGACATCTCCCATCTCGTTTCTTATTCAGGTTATTTGCTTCCTGTCCTGTTTTTCTTTTGCAAGTTTAGCCAATGGTTTATTAATTTTGTTTATCTTTTCAAAAAACCAACTTTTGATTTTGTTAATTCTTTCAGTTGTTTTTCTATTCTCTAATTCATTTAGTTCTGTTCCAATTTTTATTGTCTGTTTTCTTCTGGTGTCTGAGGTGCTCTTTTATTATTCTCTTTCTACTTTTTCAAGTTGTAGGGTTAATTCTTTCATTTGGGCCCTTCATTCCAGGTGTGTGCACTTATGGAAATAAATTGACCTCTGAGCACTGCTTTTGCTGTATCCCGTAGCTTCTGGTAGGATGTGTTTTCATTCTCATTTGATTCCATGAATTTCTTCATTGCATCCTTGATTTCTTCTATAACCCATAAATTTTTGAATAAGGTGTTCTTCAGTTTCTGAGTTCGAATTTCTATCCATGTTGTTTTCTGCTATTAATTTCAACTTTTAAGGCTTTGTGGTTCGAGAAAACGTTTTACAATAAATCAATAGTTTGGATTTTGTCGAGATTTACTTTATGACCTAATATGTGGTCTATTTTGGAGAATACTCCATGTGCTTTGGAAAGGTATGTATACATATCTGTTGTTGGGTAAAAAGTTCTGTATGTATCAATGAGGTCTAGTTGGTTGATTGTTGTAATAAAATCTTCCCTATCTTAATTTTTTTTCTGGATGATCTGTCCACTACTGAAAGTGGCGTGTTGAAGTCTCCAACTATTACTGTGGAGTGATCTATCTCATTTTTCAATGTGTAAGCATTTGTTCAGTGTATTTAGAGTCTCTAATATTGGGTGCATAGATATTTAATATTGTTATGTCCTGCAAATGTATTGAAACTTTAAGCAATAAATAGTGACCATTCTTGTACATGATGGTGGATTTTACATTAAAGTCTATTTTATCTGACATTAGTATTGTCACTGCTGTTCTTCTTTGTGTGTTGTTAGCTTGGTATATGGTTTTCCATCCTTTCATTTTCAACATGTTCATATCTTTGAGTTAAAGATGTGTTTCTTGTAGGCAGCATATAGATGGATCATGTTTTTTTGATCCAAGCTGTTATTCTCTGCCTCTTAATTGGAGCATTCAATCCATTTACATTCAGCATAATTATTGATAGATATGTGTTTAGTGCTGTCATTTTGGTGCTTTTACTTTTGTGTTGTTGAAGTTTTCTTTGTTCCTCTTAATATTCTGTTCTGGGTCATTTTTCTTTATGAGTTTTTTTACATCATTTCCAATGTTGGTTTTGTGTCTGCTGAGACTTCTGTATTGTGTTTCTTGTTTTTATACATAGTATTGTTAGTTTGCTTGCAGCTACCCCTTTGATCCTGCTTAATGTTCTAAGTTTAAATCAATCTTTAAATTCTTTATATCTCCTTGACTTACTCTCCATATGAAAGGGCTATATACTACTGTAATATAACCCTCTTTATAGTATGATGGGAAACCCTGGTGGCATAATGGATTAAGTGCTATGTCTGCTAACCAAAAGATTGGCAGTTCAAATCCGCCAGGCACTCCTTGGAAACTCTATGGGGCAGTTCTACTCTGTCCAATAGGGTCACTATGAGGCAGACTTGACTCAATGGCAGTGGTGGGTGCAGTATGATGATATCATAGTTTACATGTTAAGGTCTTTGGCTCCTTACATTTAATATTTTAGCTTTGATTGAGCATTTTGACTTCCCTAACTGAGTAGGATCCTGGATGCTCTGTCCTGCATTGCATCATTGAGTATACACCTGATGTTATTAATTTTCTAAATGAAGAGCTTCTTTCAGCATTTCTTGTAGTTTGGGTTTGGTTTTTGCAAGTCTCTAAGCTTCTGTTTATCTGAGAATGTCGTAATTTCACCATCATATTGGAGAGACAATTTTGCAGGATATGTAATTCTGGTTTGGAAGTTTTTCTCCTTCAAGGCTTTGTATGTGTCATCCCACTGCCTTTTGACAACTTGGTTTCTGCCAAGAAGTCACAGAACAGCCTACAGGGCTTCCCTTTGTAAGTTGGTTTTGCTTTAAGCCTCACTACCCGTAAGAGCCTCTCTTTCTGTTTCATTTTATTAAGCTTGATTATGATATCTCTTGGTATCTTTCTTTGGGGGTCTGCCTTTTGTAGAGTTTGATAAGCATCTTGAAGAGTTATGTTTTCTTTCATGACGTCAGGGAAGTTTTCCGTCAGCATCTCTTCGATGATTCTTTCTGTATTTTCTGCTATTCCCCATTTTTCAGGAATTCCAATTATTCATAGAACATGCTTCTTAGGGCTTCTTCATTTTTCTTGTTTATCTGATTTCTCTTCATAAATGCTGGTGTCATTTTCTTTATCTTCAGTCTCACTAATTCTACATTCTATTTCCTCAATCCTACTCTTCTAGCTTTGTATTGAATTGTCTGACTCTGTAACTTTATTATTGACCTGCTTGATTTCAGAGCTTTGATGTTGTGGTAGTTCACATAGCTTACTTGACTTTTCATTTTGTTCTGGTGCACTTTGTTTAATCTCTACAAGGGCTGTATACGTGATTATTTTGTATTCTACCTTTGATAATTTCAGAAAGGCTTCATCTGGGAAGATTTTTGATTCTTTATTTTGGGAGTTTTCTGGAGCCATAGGGGTCTGCTTCTTTAAATGATTAAATATTGATTATTGTCTTTATGCCATCAAAAAGTCACTACGTTTCTCCGGTGCTACACCAATGGGAGCAGTGGTGTATCTAGCAGTGGTGTATCTCTAGACTAGGCTGCCAGCTGCTGCTGTGCTCTCTAGGTGCAGCTATCTTATGTACAGCTACTCTGGTAATAGGAATGCTGTAAAGCTCTGGGATGCTACTTGGCTTGAGGACTGGCCCCAACTGGGTCCTCAGGGGTGGCAGGTCTCATATCTTGATTGATAAAGATGGCAACCTACTTTTGCCAACTCTGCAGCGTCATGTCAGTTGAGAAATGCCAGTATAGCTCAGGGAAGGTAGGAGAGAAGAATGCCACCACACTTGGCTGCTAGTCACTGCTACATTCTCTAGATGCACTTCTCTTAAAAACGGCTTTCCTGCTGAGAGAGGTGTTGACCAGTAGCAGCTGATAGCAGTCTGGCCCTCGGGAGTGGCAGACTCGACCTCTTGACTGACAAACATGGTGACCTTTTTAGGGAGTCACTTGTGGCTGTCGACAGACACTATGACATGGCTCAAAGAAGTTAGAGGTTAGGGAAGTGTCACACTCAGCCACCAGCTGCCACTCCATACTCTAAGTAAAGTTGTCTTAAAACCAGTTTTTCTGCTGGAAAAGCACTGTCCAGTCACTGTTGCTCAGTGTGCGAGTCATGGCTGTCTTGAGTCACAGTCCTTTTCACAAGTCTAAAATCTTTGTTGAGACACTCTGGTTAATTGTTTACAGAAAATTAGCAAAAACTGTAAAAGACAAAAAATATAATCATGATTAATAAAAAATACATTACAAGTGAATGTAAAAGCCAAATAAAACCCAATCTACTGGATAAGCTTAGACAATATTTTTAAACACAACCATCACTCATATTTTTATGGAACTTCAGATGCCATACATAATAAACTTGAGATATAATACCACATAGTCAGAATATACCAGATTATTAAGTCTCTTGGCTGGCATTAAGTCTGTAACTACTTACATAGTGTGAAAATAAATTTATAAGTAAGTAATTTGAATTCTCCAGTCAAAGCACTGGCTTTGATGGTGTTAGAATAAATAAAATAGTATAGTTATCAATTAAAACCAAATCAAATCCAGCGCTTTGGAGCTGATCCTGATTTATAGCAACCCTACAGATGGACTAAAACTGTCCTGTAGAGTCTCCAAGGAGTGCCTTGCAGACTGGAACTGTCAACCATCTGGTTATCAGCTGCATCATGCAACCACTGTGTCACCAGGGTTTCTCCAGTTAGCAATTAAGAAATAATAATAGGGAGGCAGGGTCAAGATGGCCAACTAGACACATGTCTCCTTAGTTCCCTCTGAAAACTAAGGCCTGAATTGATAACTGAATGGAGCTTTCTGGACACCCAGTGAGCCTTAGGACACAGCATAGAGCTGTCAGTTTGGACTACATGCCACTAAGCTGGAAACTTCCTCTGTTGCACTGAGCTCCACTTATGCTACATGGCTAGCTCATGAAGTCCAAAGGTACTGGTGTTTTCAACTTTTTTTTCTTTTTGTTGGCCAGTAGGTGGAGGATGGGCATGAGTAGTCAGTTACACTCAGCTGAAGTTTTGAAGTGAAGAGCATAGTCTCCGGCGGAGAGATAGTGTGTGGAATAATCACATTTTGACAGCCCAGCAGCAGACTAGGGCACCACAGCCCCTCCACCATCCCCTTTTGGAGCGCTGCCATAGATTTGGCTCTTTTGCAGCACAAGGGGTAGCTTGACTGAGACACTATCTTGTTCAGCTGGAAGGTAGAGTTACTCAACCAAAGGCCTCATCAGAAGCTAATTCCCAGGCTCAGAGGCAGTGCCAGTCCAGGGAGTGCTTTTCTAGCAGAAAGGCTATGTGTAACACAGTGTTGCCACATGGGTAGACCCCACAGGTGACAACACCAGTGCAGCAGCCTCTCTCTGCTTTGAAATACACCATACCTTCTGGAGAAGGCAGAAGAGATATCAGCTGGAAGGAGGGCCCTGCCAAACCTAACAGCCTGACTGATTCTTGCAGCGGTCAGCAGCTTTTAGCTTTTTAAAAAAAGACTGCCTGGAGAAACAACTACTGTGCAGCCCAATCACATCTCTTGCAGTCTTTACTAACCCACATCAGTTGATGACCCCCAGGACTCCACAAATAGGGCAGTGTCTTTGCCAACCAGCAGCCTGCCACCCCAGAGAGTCCTCTGGGGCCAGTCACTAGAGTACAAAGAGGTAACTAGTGACCAACTCCTTTCTCAGAACTACACCTCAGCTCCTGTTACAGCAACACCAGAGAAACTAAACAGCCTTTAGATGTCCTGCAAGCAACAGACCATTGCCAGGCTTTAAAAAAACATCCAACCATGGTTCCAGAAAACTCCCAAAATAAAGAATCAATAAACTTCCCAGAAGAAGTCTTTCTGAAACTATTGGAGGTTGAGTATAAAATAATTATATAGAGAGCCCTCCAAGAGATTAATCAAAATGCAACAGAACAAAATAAAAAATTAAGCAAGCTATTCAAACTGGTGGAACACCAACGTTCTGAAATCCAACAGATCAATAACAAAATTACAGAATTAGACAATTAAATTCAAAGCCAAAAGAATGGAACTGATGAACTGGCTATTAGACTAAGGGACCTTGAAGATAGAGCTACTGACACCAGCATTTATGAGGAGAAATCAGAGAAAAGAAATAAGAAAAATGAAGAAACATTAAGAAACATGTGGTACTCTATCGAGAGGAATAATCTATGAGTATTTGGAGTTCTTGAACAGTGAGGGATAGCTGAAAGCACAGAGAGTAGTGTTGTTGAATAGGTGACAGAAAACTTTCCTGGAATTATGAAAGAAGAGAACATAGATGTCCAAGATGTGTGTCAAATGCCACATAAAACTGAACCCCAAAAAGGAAGATATATTGTAATCAAGCTTAATAAAATGAAACATCAACAGAAACTCTTAAAGGCAGTGAGACTCAAAGCAAAGCTAACATTCAGAGTGAAGCATTGTAGGCTTTTGTCCTATTTCTCAGCAGAAAGTTGGCATGGAGGCAGCAGGATGACACATTCAAAGCCTTGAAGGAGAAAAACTTTCAACCAAGAATTATATATCCTGCAAAACTGTCTTCCAAAGATGAAGAATGAAATTAAGACATTCGCAGATAAACAGAAACTTAGAGACTTTGTAAAAACCAAACCCAAACTACAAGAAATACTGAAAGAAGCTCTCTGCTTAGAAAAATGAAACCATTAAGTGTGCATTTAAGGAGGCAATGCAGGACACAACATACAGAAACCTATTCAGTTAGGGAAGGTACAAAACTCAATCATAGCTACAACATTAAAAGTAGGGAATCAGGGATCATATCATGAAAACTAAAATACCTACATTAAAAAGAGGGATATACTACAGTAGTTATAGTCCTTTCAGATGGAGATAAAGTTAATAAGATATGCAGAAGTTAAAATTGAGTTTAAACTCAAAATATTCAGGGGGAACATAGGGCTGGCCACAAAAGCACAATAACAATGCAACACATCAAAATAAGAAATGTAATACAGGAGTCTCAACAATTACAAAACCAACACTGAAAATTATGAAAAGTCAACCCATAAAGAAGAATGACCCACAACAGAGCATTAATACCAACAGAGAAAATACCAACACAAAAATAAATACATCAAAATGACAGCACAAAACATACCTATCAACAATTACATTGGATGTAAACTGTTTGAATGCTCCAGTAAAAAGACAATGAGTGACATTTTGGACCAAAAGACATAACCTGTCTACATGTTGCTAACAAGAAACACACTTTAGACTTAAAGATGTGAACAAACTGAAGATTAAAGGTTGGAATAATATATACCAAGCTAACAATATACAAAGAGGAGCAGATATGGCAATACTAATCTCAGATAAAATAGATTTTAATGTACAATCCACTATTGTGGACAAGGACAGTCACTATTTATTGCTGACAGGTTCAATACACAAGCAGGACTTTACAATATTAAATATTTATGCACCCAGTACCAGAACATGAAAACACCTCAAACACTGACTATATTGAAAAATGAGATAGATCACTACACAATAATAGGTGGATACTTCAACACTCCACTTTCAGTGATGGACAGATCATCTAGAAAAAAACTCTGTAAAGACACAGAAGATCTCATTGTGACAATTAAGCAATTAGACCTCATCGACATATACAGGATTTTTTATCCATCAGCAGATAAGTACACCTTCTTCTCCAATGCACATGGAACATTTTCCAGAATAGATCACGTGTTGGCACATAAAGCAAATCTCAACAAAATCCAAATCATTGAATTATTACAAAGCATCTTCTCAGATCATAAAGCCATAAAAGCCAAAAATTAATAGCAGAAAAAACAAAAATTGGAACTCATAGAAACTGACCAACACTTTGTTCGAAAAGTCATGGGTCATAGAAGAAATCAAGGATGAAATAAAGAAATTTATGGATTCAAATGAGAACAAAAATACTTCCTACCAGAACTTATGGGATACAGCCAAAGCAGTGCTCAGAGGTCCATTTATCTCTATAAATACACACATCCGGAAGTAAGAAAAGACTGAAACCAAAGAATTAACTCTACAGCTTGAGCAAGTAGAAAGAGAGCAAGCAGAGGAACTCCTCAGGCACCAGATCTTTATGATCTGTTTTTATCAGCGAAAAAGTAAAAATCTCTTTATTTGTAGATGATATGATTTTATATGCAGAGAATCCTAAAAAATTCATAAGTAAAACTACTCAAAATAGTAGACGAGTTCAGAAAAGTATCAAGATATAAAATAAAACATAAGTAAATCAGTAGGATTCCTTTACACTGATAAAGAGATCATTAAAGAAGAAATCATCAAATCATTACCATTTATTATAGCCCCCAAGAAGACAAAATACCTAGGAATAAACCTAACTGGAGAAACAAGAGACCCATACAAAGAGAACTACAAGACCTTACTGCAAGAAAGTAAAACAGGCTTACATAAATGGGGAAACCTACCCTGCTTGTGGATAGGAAGACTTAACATTGTGAAAATGTCTATTTTACCCAAAGTGACCTACATATACAATGCAATCCCAATACAAATTTCGACAATATTTTTAATGAGATGGAGAAACAAATACCAACTTTGTCTGGAAGAGGAAGCAACCCTGGATAAGCACAGCATTACTAAAGAAAAAGAACACTGTGGGACGTCTCTCACTACTCAACTGTAGAACCTATTACAGTGTCAAAACAGCCTGGTACTGGTACAAAAAGAGACATACAGACCAATGGAACAGAGTTGAGACCCCAGAGATGCCACCATCCTCCTATGAACAGATGATATCTGACAAAGGCCCTGAGATCGTAAACTGGGGTAAAAACAGTCTCTTCAACAAATGGTGTTGGCAAACTCTGATACCTATCTACAAAAAATTGAAACAAGACCCACATCTAACACCCTACACAAAAACCAACTCAAATTGAATAAGCCAAGCCAAGTGCCCTCGAGTTGGATAAAAGACCTAAATATCAAACCTAAAACAATAAAGATCATGCAAGAAAAAATAGGGTCAACAATAGAAGTTTTAATACACAACTTAGACAGACTTAAAAATCTGACAACAAATTCAGAGCTACAGAAGAAAAAATAGACGAATGGGAACTACTGAAAATCAAACATTTTTGTTCATCCAAGGATTTTATCAAAAGAATTAAAAGACCACCCACAGAATGGGAAAAATATTTGGCAACTATGTGTGAGATGGACGTCTGATCTCCACAATCTACAAGATAGTGCAAAATATCAACAAGAAAAAGGTAAATAACCCAATTAAGTGCTGGGCAAAGGAGATGTTCAGACATTGCACTAAAAAGGACATCCAGGCCCCCAAAAGACACATGAGGAAATGCTCATGATCATTAGCTATTAAAGAAATCCGAATCAAAACTACAACGAGATACCAGCTCACTACAACAAGATTGGCCATGATCCAAAACACACAGAACAGCAAATGCTGGAGAGGCTGTGGAGAAACTGGAACTCTCCTACACTGCTAGTGGATTTTCAAAATGGTCCAACCTCTTTGGAAAGCAATCTGGCACTTCCTTGAAAAGCTGGAAATAGATATACCATTTGACCCACTAATCCCACTGCTTGGAATATATCCTACAGAATCAAGGGCAGTAACAGGACCAGAGAGATCCACATGAAAGATTGTTGCAGTACAGTTCACAATAGCAAAAAGATGGAATCAACCCAGATACCCAACAACAGATGAATGGATAAAAAAAACTATGGTACATACAATCAATGGAACACTGTGCAGTGATAATGAATAATGATTATTTTAAGAAGCATCTCATAACCCAGTTTCAACTGCAGGGCATTATGTTGAGTGAAAGTAGTCAGTGGCGAAAGGACAAATATTGTACAAGATCCCTACTATAAGGACTTGAAAACAGACTCATGTACAGAAGAAGAGACTCTTTGATGGCTACAAAGGAGGGGAGGGAGAGAGGGAGATGGTTGGTCACAGATTAGTTAATAGAAATTTGGTTGGATGAAAGCAGTGACAGTACACATTAGAAAGACGATCAATTTAACTGGACTTCAACATAAGCTGAAAACTACTCTAATTCTAACTCAATATTGCAAGGATAGAGTCGCAGGAGCAGGGGTCTGGGCACCATGTTCTCAGGGGACATCAAGACCAATTGGCATAACTTGCCTATTGCCAAGACAGTCTTCTGTACCTCATACAGATGAGTGGAGTCTGGGGTCTTAAAAGCTAGTAAGCTGTCATCTGACTACACTAAATGGTCCCAACTCAGCCAAATCAGATGACCATGAATGACAACAAAGATATGAGGAGAAAAAAAATCCAGAATACAGAAGGATCATGTGTATGGATGATTGCATCAATATGTGACCAGAAGAACCAGATGGTGCCTGACCACCAACAATGACACCCATGATGAGGCACACAACTTTGTGTTCCAGTGGCAAAACAAGAAAAAGATGGGTGCACCTCAAGAACTCCTCTAGAAGACTGCAATTGATGGTCCAAAGGCCTGGGAGTTCCCCTGGGAGAGTAGCCCCTAGGCCTGCTGCTGCCCCCGATCATAAATCATTACTGAGGTCAATTCTTTGGATAGCAATGTATTGGTCTCAGGGACACAAAATGACCATATAATGTGTCCACTTTATGATTCTATGCATCTACAGAATGCTGTCTGTTTTTGTTATCTGGTGCTGCTCTAACAGAAAATACCATGAGTGGAAGGCTTCAAGAAGAGAGATTTTTATTGTCACCATCTGGTAAGCCACAAATTCATTTATATGTTGCAAGTCCATTTAGCAAGAGAATTTATCACAGCCTGGTAGGCTGAGTCCAAATCCAGTGAGAACATCTCAGCACAGGAACCTTGGGTCCAGAGGATGTGCTCTGCTCTTGGTCATGCTTTCTTGGTCATGTGAAATTCCCAACTTCCTCTGCATGCATCTCTCTCTTATGTCCCACAAGCTGGTAGCTTGAGTCCTGCATCACTAACACAACTGCTGCTGGTTCCCCATCATCAGTATCACAGAGGCAAGATTCATAACACACGGCAGGAATGGCACCATATTGGGACTCACAGCCAAGTTAAATCAATATACACATTTTGGTGGAGACACAGTTCAATCCATGACATACCACCCTTTGGCACCCCAAAAATCACATCATTGGAACATACAAGATATATTCATTCATAGCATAGCAACAGTCTTCATAGCACAGCAATGATCTTTACTCACAGCATAGCAAAAATCTTCTTTCATAGCACAGCAACAATCTTAAGTCCAAAATCCATAAATTTCTCCTCAACTGTGAAATCCAAAGCAGGTTGTCCTCTCAGAATACAGTAGTATAACAGGCAGGCACAAATTACACATTTTCATTACAAATGGAGAAATTGCAGGGAAAGGCATAGCATACACCAAGCAAATTATCAGAATACATTAAATTAGCCTTCATGGCTTCAAAAACAATATTCCAAACTGAGACACATTATAACTCTTCCCTTCAGACTCCAGGTATTGTACACACCCTCTGATTCTGAGTGGAAGCACCTGGGCTTCAGCTCCACCTTCTGGGCCCACTTGGACAGCAACTCTGTCCTCGGCTTTAGGTGTATCCTAAGCCCAACTAAGTGGCAACTCTCCACTCACACAAACACAGAAAGCCTGGGCTCCACCGTGTCACGGCCATACCTTCTGAGACTGAGGCATCTCAGCCTCTCATCAACCTCATCTCATCAGCTTCTGCTTCCTATTGGCCTGGGCCTCAAGCCCACAACTTGAACAACCTTGTCTCATCAGCTTCTGCTTCCTATGGACTCATGGCCTGGGCCTCAAGCCCACATCTGTCCTGCAGGGGCAAGTGTTCCAAAGCTCTGTAGCTCCACTGATTCAAGTACCCAGAGGCACCCCACTCCATCAAGTAGCCTCTTGCACACAAGTACCCAACTCTCTTTTTCTGTGGGTTAGCAAGCCTAGCTCCACCTATTCAAGTGCCTAGAGGCACCCCACTCCACCAAGAAGCCTCCTGCACACAGGCATTCAACATTTTCACTCCATGGGTCGGTTTCTGGTTCTGCTGCTGCCAGTTCACTGCTGCTGCTGCTTTTCTCACCATCTGCTGCCCTCTCGGGTGCTAGAAGTTCTCTTGGGTACCTTCTTCCATCCATTCAGTTTCAAAAAAAAGCTTCCACATTTTAGGTATTCGTTAGAGCAGTACCCGACTCCTGGTACCAAATTCTGTCTTAGTCACCTGGTACTTCTCTAACAGAAAATACCATGATTGGAAGGTTTCATGAAGAGAAATTTTTATTGTCACAGTCCAGTAAGCCACAAATCCATTTATAAGTTGTGAGTCCATTTAGCAAGAGAATTTATCACAGTCTGGTAGGCTGAGTCCAAATCCGGTGAGAACATCTCAGCCCAGGAACCTTTGTTCCATAGGACATGTTCTGCTATCGGTCATGCTTTCTTGACCCAACTTCCTTTGTGTACTTTTCTCCCTTATATCCCACAATCTGGTTGCTTGAGTTCTGCCTCACTAACACATCTGAAGACCATTCTCCATCATCAATATCACAGAAGCAGGATTCACAACACATGGGAGGAAAGGCACCATAGTGGAACTCATAGCCAAGCCAAATAAACACACAGTTTTGGGGGGACTCAGCTCAATCCATGACATCATCCTACTGGCCTCTTAGTAGAAGGGAGAGGAAAGGGTGGAAAGGAGGGGACAGGAGATTGTTAAGAGGATATGACATGTACAGAACAGAAAGGAGGAGTGTGATGTCCAGGAAAGCAGAAGAAGCTACAGATAGGCAGGCATGCTAATTTAATTTGGATTGTATACTTTCACTCAATCCCATTAAAAAGATGACAGAAATAATAAATTTATCACTTAATATTATACATTTGTTAGATAATATTAAGAGAAAATAACAAATATAAATTTTAACCCAGTGAGAATCAGGCACCTTTTTGCTGCCAAACTACATCAAAATCTTTTAGCCCTCTACTCTTAGAAAAGGTTATTCACAGCTTCCCATGAAATTTAAAGACTTAAAATAAAAATCTTATCTTTATTTCTTCTCCCAAGTCTTGTGGGTTGGTTTTTGACTCATAGTTCTTAAAAAGAGGTCAGACTCTGCTTTTGATCTGCTATCTCTGCTTCTGTAGCAGCACAGACAGCACATAGCAAAGGCCACTTAACAAAGGTGACTAGGCCCTGGACATCCTTTTTTGCTCTATACATTCCAACTCCCGTAGGAGTTCCAGCAACCCTTGTGGCATTTTCAGGGTACCCCAGTACTCACATGCTGACTCCTAGGCTTCTGTCAGCTGGGCCAAAGAACCAAACATGGAAGCTGAAAGCCATCCCTGGATGTCCCCCGTGGAATTTCATTTTCCCACTATATTGCCTCTAATGCCCTGGTATTTTTCAGTCTCCTGGCTGGTTCTACAATTGTTCGGATTGTTAGGATTTATTCCCAACAATGCAAATGCCTCTGAATATGTGGTTGCTGATAGAAAAAAAAAAAAAAAAAAAGCTGACCAGGAGACTGTCCAAGAGACATGTTTATTCATCAAAAGGAAAACTTACAAATCAAGACATCAGTACTGCATCCGACAGCGGCCGGCTGACAGGCTGTTAACCTTGCACTACAGAAACAGCTAGGTTTTTTATGAATACCCCTTTCCCCTGGGTCATACTGGCTGTGGTCCAGAGAGGTGTGTAATACATTAATCAGGGTTAGTAGATTGTCTAATGGGGGTGGTGATGACATGTCACCACACAGGTCCGCCAATACAGATATCAGCAACTGCAAGGTGTGCCCTGCCTGGTCGATACTGTAATAACCTGTTTCATTATTACTACAAATAGCTAAAGGTAAAGTTTTCTCAGGAACAGGCACAAATTTTGATCTCTTCCAGTCAGTTAGCCAGGTAGCTGTCTTCTAACTTTTTTGGCATAGATGACTGAGCACTTCCAGTGCAGCATTCGTTTATTGAAACAAATGCAAACTGACTGCAAAAGTATATGGACAGGGAGCTGCCGGAGATTCAAGCTGGATTCAGAAGAAGTTGTAGCACCAGGGATATTGCTGCTGATGTCAAATGGATCTTGGCTGAAAGTAAGGAATACGAGAAAGATGTTTACCTGTGTTTCACTGGCTATCCAAAAGCATTTGACTGTGCAGATTGTAACAAATTATGGATAATCTTGTAGAAAATGAGAATTTCAGGACACTTAATTGTGCTCATGAGGAATCTGTATATGGATCAAGAGACATTTGTGTGACCAGAACAAGGGGACACTGCATGGTTTAAAGTCAGGAATGGTGTGTGTCAGGGTTGTATCATTTCACTATACCATTTAAATTTGTATGCTGAGCAAATAATTCCAGATGCTGAACTATATGAAGAAGAATGAGGCATCAGGATTGAAGGAAGACTTGTTATGCAGATAACACAACGTTCCTTGCTGAAAGGGAAGAGGATTTGAAACACTTACTAATGAAAATCAAAGACCACAGCCTTCAGTTTGGATTGCACCTCAACATCAAGAAAACAAAAATCCTCACAACTGAGCCAGTAAACAACATCATGATACATGGAAAAAAGATTGAGGTTGTCAAGGGTTTCATTTTACTCAGTTTCACAATCAATACCAAGAAATTAAAAGATGCATAGCACTGGGAAAATGTGCTGCAAAGAACCTCTTCAAGGTGCTAAAAAACCAAAGATATCACTTTATGGAATAAAGTGTGTCTGATGCAAGCCAGGGTATTTTCAATCACATCATGCACATGCAACAGTTGGGTAGTGAACTAAGGAAGACAGAAGAAGAATGGACTCCTTTGAACTGTGATGTTGGACAAAAATATTGAATGTACCATGGACTGCCAAAAAAGCAAACAGATCCGTTCTGGAAGAAGTACAACCAGAGGGCTCCTTGGAAACAAAGATGGGGAGACTGAGTCTTATATACTTGACATGATGTCAGGAGAGGTTAATCCCTGGAAAAGAGCATCATGCTTTGTAAAGTAGAGGGTCAGCAAAAATGAAGGAGACCCGCAACAAGATTGACTGACACAGTGGCTGCAACAATGGGCTTAAGCATAAAAATGACTAGGGACATGGCACAGGACTTGGCAGTGTTTCATTCTGTTGTACACAAGGTCACTATGAGTCAGAACCTACTCAACAGTACCTAACAACAACAAACAAAGATAATCCTCTCAAAATGCATTGCCCAAGCATTCACCAGGAATCTAAACAAAAGACTATCCACAAAAATATATTACAGGTTGGAAAAGGATCATCTAAATTAGCATGCTTGGATCTACCACACAAAAATATATATCCATAAGCACAGAAAGTTTGTCTAGAGAAAGCAGAAAACAAAACCAAAAAAAATCCAAACCCAGTGCCATACAGTCATGTGACAAACAAGTTTTTATTAGAGAACTAATGATGAGCAAGGTAATACAAGATGGACTTCTCCTGCTGAAGATCTTCAGGTTGTTTCTTTAAAACACAGTAAGTGTTTGTCCCAAGTGCAACTGCCCCTCCTTGGTTTACCTGTTAACAGTCAAGGGTCGTTGTATTAGAAGCAGAAGTGAAAACCAAGACAAAATGTAGCCTGAGCCATGAGGTTGTTCTGCACAGAGAAACTGGTTTCTTTCAGATACATAATTTTCTGTACAGCAAGAGGGTGGAAGTTTGATTACAAACATTAGACAACTATCTTGAAGACTGGTTAAACTATTTACTGATTTACCTTAAAACTTAACTCTCACTCTGCTCTTTGGAGTCAGTTTTACAAAACAGATTGAATTCTTCCAAAAAAAAAAAAAAAAAAAAAAAGCACACTGCCCAGAGCAAAACAATCTTACTAGTATTCCTGGAACATTGTTTGACTCAAACTGGCTTCAGGAACTAGCCTTTTTTTTTCTTCAAAGCTCAAAATTGAAAAGGATGCCACTTTGTGGAAGAGGCAGAGTAAAATAAGTGGCCATATCTTAAGCATAACCTGCACCATTTTGCCTCCAAGCACCTACTCCCTGTTGAAATGAGGCATAAGTGACAGCCATTGAGGAAGGGTGCAGTAAAACTTCAAGGTATTAAAGAAAGCCCCAGGAAACAACTTAATAGCAGAAAATACCATAATCTCACCTTTGTCTTACGAAACATCTGTCACAAGACAAGCCTGAGGACAGCCTTGCAAGTGACCCCTAGACCTTGACCACGGACAGCCTTGCAAGTGACCCCTAGATCTTGACCACATTTTACAACTAACAGGAATTCCAGGTGGCCTTACCCAATCAGTGTAAAGGTCAGTTCCCCCACTCTGCTTTGTAATCTCACGACTTAAATACTGAGCGCTGAGGAAGCTCGTCATCGCCCCCTGCTCTGTGTAGTTTGGGGTGCATCCCTGGTGCACCAGTATTTTTCCTATTGGGCATATTTTTTTAATAAAATTTAACCTTTAAAGTAACAGCGTCGCATCTTGAAAATCGTGGACCCTAACACTCCCAAGCATGAGTCCACCATTTTCTTTAGTTTCTTTTAAAGTAAAGGCTGATCTACAATTTCTTTAGGACTGTGGAAAGACAAATGATAATAATCTAAAAGCCATAAAAGAAAAGCAAAGGATTTTGCCTTGTAACCAGGATCTTATGTGATGACCAGACCACCTCAAGGCCCAAAATACCAATGAAGATCATCATCCCATCTGGGACATGACCACTGTGACTACTTAAAGAAGAACTAATATTCTACAAGTTCCTAGGACTTACAAAATCTCATAGCCCTTTCTCTATACAACTCCAGCTAGTCTCTATTTCAGGGAGGCTGGCTTTGGAGGAATCTATCCCTTCTCTGTGTGTACCTGTACGTAACAAAACATCTTGCTTCTCATCTCACCCTTGTCTCAAAGACTGGCCATTTGCTGCAGGCAGCATGAACTCCACTTAGGTTTGCAGTAACAGTAGCTTATGTGAGTTACCCTCTCCATGAAAGCCAGAAAACTGGATTCTGGAAGAATTACAACTTTTTCATGGTTGTCTTCTTTGGATCATGAACTTGCTATAGAATCTTTGATCATAAAAGCTCAATAAGTGGTAATTGAACACTATCTAGCTTTTAAGATTCCAGGCACCATACTGTGAACTAAGAAGTAGAATAGAAACACTAACAATAATGTTAGACCAGTTGTCTGAAAAAACTATGACCCTAAAGGTCTTTGAACAAGGAAATAAATGTCAAGAGGTCTTTGTCTTTGTCCATGCATAAGCAGCATCAGTAATTGTTTTTCATGTGTCTCAGCACATGAAAAGACTCTTTGATGGCTACAAGGGTGGGGAGGGTGAGAGGGCGGAAGGGTGAGGGGCAAGGGTTTAGATTAGATAGTTGTTAGAAATTTGCTTATGTGAAATTGATGACAATACACATTAGTAAGAAGATCAATATTAATGGGACTTCAACACAACTTGTGTACTCCTCCCATCTTAACCCAATATAGTAAGCACAGTGTATGTACACTTTCATTTTTTATTTAATTTTTAAAAAAATGACTCCAATACTATTTTCTAAACCAATCCCAAAGGACATGACTCCGCAATTGAGAGCCAGGATATATTTTGTAGATATTATTTTAACTAATCCATAATAAACATTGAATTGAATTGAATCTTCAAAATAACTGCATTATTTAAGGATTAAGCAGTTGCTGTCAAAATGATTCTGACTCCTGGCAACCTTATGTGTTTCAAAATAAAATGGTGGTTCATATGGGTTTTCAATAACTTTAAGCATTACATGAACCTTACAGATAACTGCCTTGAATGTCCAGAGAGATTCAATAACTTGTCCAAGTTCATACCTATGATAAGAGGCAAGGTATTCAGAAGCTGTCAACACTAGCCTAGCCATGTGCATACCAACTAGAGCTGGTGAAACTAGATACTTATATCCAGAAAATTGAAACAGGATCCAAACTTAATACCATATACAAAAGCTAATTCAAAATGGATCCAAGACCTAAAGGTTAAAGCCAAAACTATAAAGTTCCTGGGAAATAATATAGGGAAAAACTATAGGACCTAATGTTTTCAGATTACCAAACACAACTACAAATACACAAGCAAAAGAAGACAAGTCAGACAACTACTACTGCTTAAAAATCAAATACTTATGCTCTATGAAAACTTAACCAAAAAAGTAAAAAGAGATTGGGAATTTATTGGGAAAAAAAATATTTTGAAATGATATATCTGATAAAGGTCAAATCTCTAAAATATGTAGAAAGCTTCGACAAGTCAATAACAAAAAGACAACGCAATTTAAAAAATAGAAAAAAGACATGAACAAGCACTTCACCAAAGAGGACATTCAAGCAGCCAACAAACACATGAGAAGGTGCTTGTGATCACTAGCTATCAAAAAACAAAGAACAAAATCAAACCTATTGCCACTGAGTCAATTCCAACTCATAGTAACCTTCTAGGACAGAGTAGAACTGCCCTGTTTGCAAGGAGCAGCTGGTGGATTTGAACTGTGAACTTTCAGTTAGCAGCCAAGCTCCTATCTACTGAGCCACCAGGGCTCCCACTAGCCATCAGAGAGATGCAGATCAAACTATGGTGAGATATCATGTCACTTCTGCAAAAACAAAACAGTACTGATGAAAAACATAAAAATAATAAATGCTGACAAGGTTTCAGGGAGATTGGAACCCTGCCCCATAGTGGGTGGGTTTTGTAAATTGGTTCAACGGCTATGACAGTGATATGGTGTTGTTGCTGTTAGGTACCATCGAGTGAGTTCTGACTCAGCAACCCTATGTACACAGAATGAAACATTGTCTGGTGTTATACCACACCCACAGTCATTTTTATGCTGATTCCATTGTTGCAGACACTCTGTCAGTCCATCTTGTTAAAGATCTTCCTCTTTTTTGCTGATCCTCTGCTTTACAAGCATGATGTATTTCTCCAGGAACAACGTGTCCAAAGTAAGATGTAGTATCACCATCCTTACTTCTAAGGAGCTGGTTATACTTCTTTCAAAACAGATCTGTTCGTAATTCTGACAGTCCACAGTATATTCAATATTTTTCTCCAACACCACAATATCAATTCTTCTTCTGTCTTGCTTAGTTGTTGTGCAGCTTTATAACGCATATGAAGTGATTAAAAATACCATGGCTTGGGTTATACTGTGGCTTGGATCAGGCACACTGTAGCTTTCAAGCTGACATCTTTGTCTTCAACACATTAAACAGGTCTTTTGCAGCAGATTTGTTCAATACAATTTGTCTCTTGAGTTCCTGTCTGCTGTTTCCAAGGGTGTTGATTGTGAATCCAAGTAAAATGAAAATCTTGACAATCTCAGTCTTTTTTCCATTTATTATAATGTTGCTTACTGGTCCAGTTGTGAGGATTTTTGTTTGCTTGATGTTGAGGTGTAATTCATACTGAAAGCTGTGGTCTTTGATCTTTATCAATGTTTCAAGTCTTCTTCACTTTTAGTAAGCAAGGTTGTGTCATCTGCAGTTTGTTAAAGATTCTTCCTCCAGTCCTGATGCCCCATTCTTCTTCATATAGTCCAGTTTCTCGAATCATTTGCTCAGCACACAGATTGAATAGTTGTATAGAAAGGATACAACCCTGACACAAACCTTTGCCGACTTTACATCATGCAGGGTCACCTTATTCTGTTGGAACAATTGCCTCTTTGTCTATATATAGGTTCTTCATGAGGACAATTCTGTCATGAAATCTCCAGCATTGTGTCTATCATCAAGGGTATATTTTCCAACTGCAGATTCTTCTTTACTTCTAGGTTTTTCATTCCAATCGCTAGTAGTTATCAATGCTTCTTAATTGTGTGATCAATTTCAGACTTCTGTAGTTGGGAAAAAATCTTCAGTTTCCTCATCTTTGCTTTTAGTGGTTGATGCATAAATTTAAATACTAGTTTTCCTTGTAGGCATATGGATATTAGTCTATTACTGACATCATTTTACTTTAGGATATTTCTTGAAATGTTCTTTTTGACTATGAATGGAACATCGTTTCTTTTCAACTTGTCATTCTCAGCAAAGTAGAGCATATGATTGATCCAAACTGGCCAAGATCTGTCTACTTCAGTTTATTTATGCTTAGTACTGTGACATTTATGAATTCCATTTCAGTTTTGACAAGTTCCAATTTTCTTGAATTCATACTTCATACATTCCACTGCTGGTTATTAATGGATGTTTGCAGCTGTGTCTTCTCATTGTGAGTCATGCCATATCAGCAAGTGAAGGTCCCAGAAGCTTAACTCCATGCACATGATTGAAGCCGACTCTACCTTCAGGAGGCAAGCCTTCCCCACTTGTTCTCTCAGCACCTCTTAGTGATGCGAGCAAGCTGGACTTTCTCTCTGCCACACACTCCTCCTCTTGGCTGTGCAGGCCTCCTCTCAGCTCCCTCAGGAAAAGCCTCCTTCAGGCCCTTAAGGACAGACGCTTTCAGCCCCCAAGGACAAGCTTCCCCAGGGCCCTCAGAATAGGCTACTCTTGATTCTGTCATCTGTCACCATTTACTTTGCCTCAGGGCCCATTTCGAACCTACAGCTATCTTCGGTTTACAACCCTGGACCTGTGTTATAGCTGTTTTAGGAGATTCCTTACTCCTCTCTCTCTGCTTCTTCCTTCTGCTTCTCCTCCTGCTTCTTTCTGTCTGAAACCTCTATATGGTTGGCTACTTATATACAAAAACTCTTCATCAATTTCAAGGCATGATGCAGCCTAGCAGGGGTTCCCTAACTATCTGACCCCTTCTCAGAAGGCCATACACCTCATTTGCATATTAGGTTTCATTTGCATTGCATATTGACCAATTCCTGCAAGATGCATACCAGCGCAGAACAGTCTCTAGACCAGGACCAAACAAAAAGAACCAAACTACCAGTTGTTTACAGCTTAACCAGAAAATATCAGTCAACCTGGACAAAATTAACAAATGTTCTGGGGTAGGACTGGGGCAAAAGTAACTCCTCAGAGCTTAGGAGAAAAATCTCTCAAGCTGTTTTCCCAAAGAACCAAAGCAGAAGGCCACATAATAGAACTCACGTCAACACAAACAGTACAAATATAGATTTTATTTATAAAGCTTTTTCCCACTCATCTGTTTTAGAAGAAAATTGAATGTAAATAATAACTACAAATCTATATTAATAGCCATGCAATGTACAAAGATAAAATTTGATAACAAGAGCAAAAAGGAGGCAGGAGAAGAGAGATACACGTCTAGGAAGGCTGAGTAGTGAACGTCTTCCAGCAAATGCAAAAGTGTGGCCATGACATGTGAGAAGGAGAAATAAGATGAAAGTAAGGAGTCGTGGTTTGAGGAGCTGTTATAAATTAAACTGTGTTCACCTGTCATTGGTGGCTTGGTTGTTGCTCTGATGCCTAAGGGCTTCCAGATTAAGACAGAAGAGGAAGAAAGCCTAGTGATTTACATCTCCAAATCAGCCAATGAAAACTAAAGGCTTTCACAAGGGTCTAGTCTCCCAGCTGATCATGAGGATGGTTGCAGGACTGGACAGCATTTCATTCCATTGTGTATGAAGTCACCGTGAGTCAAGGCCAACTGGACAGTGACTAACAACAGCACCACTCAAAATATGTTTACTACCCATCCCATGATGTTGGGTTCTGCATGTCTAAGAGATCTTAGCACCCAAGGAGAAAACTTTCCACCAAGGTTCACTAAAATGATTATTATATTCATTTGAAAGCTAAGACTTGTACTGGTCCTTTCACACTCCTCAATCAAACAAATCTAAAGGTTTTTTTTAAATAAGAGTATAACTATGCTTCCTATGATTCTGTCATCAAGGGGAAGTAATATTCAATAGTAAGAGAGTGACAAGTGCCTGGAGCCCTATTTATACTGAGTACAGAGTGGATGATTAAAGTTTCAAACCTCAGCAATAAAGGTTTGAGTCCCAACACCAGCCAAAGAATTCTTATGAACTGTGGTGATGACTGAGGACAATGAAAATATGCAATAGAGTGACAGAAGTTATCCATACCAACTACACTGGAATGACAAGTTGTGGAGACAAAGACTATAATAGCTACCAAGTTCTTTTGCACAGATACGTGTATTTTAACCCATTTTCTGTTTCTTTCTCCTATCCATTCCTCTTACTATTTTGTATGGGAAATGTTTGTGGCAGTTAACTTTATAATATACTCATAAGATTCAAGATTTCAAGATAAGACAGTAAATAGAGAAAGAACAAAACATTGTCCAGAATAGGATACAATGCCTGCAGACAATTTGGAACTCCCTTTTAGGTGGAGAGGGTAACAATGTTCTTGTTTGCATAGGGGATAATTAGGAGTTTGTATGTCGATGTTGTGGTTAGAAATTTAAATGTACAAAGAAGAGTGTGTATAAATGTTCACTAGTTCTAAAGAAGTAGACAGTGGCTGACAGCATTCTCATCCTCCTTCTATTTTCTCCTTAATCTGAAGCCACAAATTGTATTCCATAGAACCCACTAAGAAGACTGTACCAGATGTTCCTGAGAGTTCACCAATCAGACGTACTCATGAAAGACTATAGTTTAGAACTGAGTTATATTTGGAGACAGACCAGGATGCCACCTTTCTGATTCAGCAGCTTGCTGACCATGGAGAAGGCCATGTAATTCATGGACAGCTTCTCATCCTGAAAGAGGTAGCTCTCTTAAGGTCCTAGTTCTTTCATGTGGTTTTGGGAGTCATTCATGAAAAGTCAAGCCAGTACTTGTTTTCTAAAAAAAAGATGTGCTATCTATACCAAAAAACAAAACAAAACAAAAATACAATTGCTATCGAGGCAATTTCAACTTATGGCTACTTCTGTGTTTCAGAGTATAACTTCTCTATAAGGTTTTCTTAGCTGCAGACTTACAGAAGCAGATCATAAGACTTTTCGTCTGCATTGCCGCTGGGTGGGTTCAAACAGCCAACATTTACGTTAGTGGCCAAGTGCAAACTATTTACATACCAGGGTACCTGAGTGATCTACATCCATGTTGTATATCTCTTAAGAAATCCTTTTCTGTCTAAACTCATTAGAGTGCATTTTGTTGTCTGCAGCTAAGGATATTGGCTACTTGACATCTAAGTTATATTTACATGTCTGCAGTGTATATCACCAAGCATTTCAGATTAAATTTCACCTTTAAGATAAATTTGCATGTCTACCATAACAATCAAAGAGGTAGATGAACAGTGCCAGGAGTAGAGATTGACTGACTTTCTGTGATAGTCCAAAGATACCATGTTTAAATTATAGAAGAATTATATAAATTTACCTTAGATATGCATTACAGCCTTTGAAGAAATGGACTATTATTGGAAATTAGATGCTTCCAATTAAATACATCTAATTTCCAAAAGAGAGTCACAGTGCTTAAGAGCTCAGCTGTTAACCAAAAGGTCCATAGTTCAAATCCATCAGCCCCTGCTTGAAAATCCTGTAGGGGCAGTTCTACTCTGCCCTATAGTGTCACTATGAGTCAAAATCAACATGATAGTAATGTTTTATTTTGTTTTTTAGTTGATAGTCACATATTTTTGTATGGACATACCTGGATGACTTGTTATTTTTGTTTTTGCTGCTAGCTACCATCAAGTCAGTCTTGACTCATGATGATCGCATGCATAAAGAAGTCCGGTCCTACACCATTCCATGACTGACTAAGGATTAGACAACGTCCCATTGTGATCCATGAGGTTTTCAATGACCAATTTTCAGCTCACTACACCTTTCTGTTTGGTCCATGGTAGTCTGGAAGCCCTGCTGACACTGCTATGGTGTCATAGCCAACACACAAGCCTCCACCGGTGTATAGGCTGCGAGTAAGGAAGCAGACCCCGTGTACCCCCTTGGGAAACAAGAATGAATTCAATTCAAACAAATTACTCATGATGCCACAAGCTGACAATTGGTGCCAATCCAAAGAACCACACTTTCCTAAGAAAGTTTCCTAGAAACCAGACACTGGATTTCACTTGAGACAGTTTCCCAGAGACTGGACTTTTGCTACTGTGGGGGTCAACTACCAAGCAGACTCTGAAACTATTGATGAAGGAAACATGTTACTAGAAACAAGAGGCATTTGCAAGAAGTGCATTGTCAACAACTGAAGGCACATCAAGGTGTGAGGTAGGGGCAGATGTCTGGCTTTAAAGCTGGAAATGCCTCCTTTATGACGCTGTATGTCTCATGACTGTCACAGGTATCAAAATAATGTTGACTATTGGAGAGACTTGCATTTTAGATTTCTGACCACGTGTAAACCAGAAGGAAGGAAGACCTCTCCACCTGTGTGCAGACCAGCGTTTAATTTGGTGAGAAACCAAAAATGATGAGCAGATTGCAGGCTAGATAGCACATAGCATTGCAAGAGAATCTATGCTGAAGTCTTACAGAAAACGTTTAGACTCCACATTGCTGTTGTTGTTATGCCACTGAGTCGACTCTAACTCATAGTGACTGTAGGACAGAAGGGAACTCCCTCATAGGTTTTCCAGCAAGAAGCTGGTGGATTTGATTAACAGCTGAGCTCTTAACCACTATGCTACCAGGGCTCCAGGACTTTACCATAGAGGTCTCCAAACTATTGTCCTTGATGAATCTATTTGAGGAAGTTGCAGTATTTGTCAAGTAGAACAAACAATTGGGTTGGACAGGGTTACATCAGTTCAGGTTTAGGTATGTGGAGGTAATGCAAATGTGTTGAGCCCCCTCCAAGCTACATTTTTGCAAAGTAAGGTACTGAGTTAGGAAATAAATAAGTCTAACTTTTAGCCACAGACACATCATCAGACCAAATTTGTAAGAGGTATTTTCTTATACGGTGCTCACTAGTTAATCTTCATGTGGGTGGGAGGACTGAAAATTGTCACATACAGAATACACATGACCATCCACCCCTTAGTACCCAACAGTTGTGTTGTTGAATGCCATTGTATTGATTTCAACTCATGGCAATCCCATGTGACAAAGTAGAACTTTCCCCCACAGGTTTCCCTGACTACAGTGTTTATGAAAACAGATCGTCATATCTTTCTCTCATGAAGCTACTGGGTGCCTTGGGACCACTAAATGTTCGGTTAGCAAAGCCAAGTGCTTAACTACATGCACTATCAGGGATCCTGTAACAGTTAGTAAGTAAATGTGGTACAGATTCAGAAAAGCTAAAGAATTCCCCTGGATCACAGGAGACAGAAAAATTCCACATGATTCTTTTTCAATTAGGCAAGAAAGTACCTCTTGTGGCAGACTGTGGATGGAGGCAAACTCCATCCTTGGAGTCCAAAATCAAGGTCAAGAAATGAGACAGAAGTCAGAGTGATGTGTAGTTCTACCCTTACAGGCGAAGAGTCTTATTGGATAAACTATTCTGTTCCTCTTATAAAAAGAGAAGTAAAAAAGGAAAAGACTCTGGGAAGAGGGCTGATACAGGCAAGACATCCATGAAATGATGCTCTCCTCCAGCAAGTAGAGGCATGACACTAAGGTGGTCCCTGACTTTTCAGAGGTAGGATGGGACAAGAGATCACCTCTATGCATCAGACTTCAAGAGCTGATCAAACAACAGTTGCACACTTCCTTAACACTCTTGCTGATTCAGGGAGACCCCTGTCTGGCTGGGTTGGTTTCATGAAGCTAGAACTGATGAGCTTATGCCCCAGAGAGCCAGAGATATAAAAGACTGCAAAGTTACAGGACCATAAAAATTAACCTAGTGAAGGGTTCTTTCTCACCCATTTAAAAAAGGAGAGGGAATAGCACTACACAGGAGAGGGCTTCATAGGTGTCACAAATAAATATTGTGATTCAATTCTCTGTTTCACTCTTTAGGAAGAGAATCTTCAAGAATCTACAAATAATGTTCCAAGAAGATGTAATGGAGTGTATAAATTCCAACGAGGCTGAGGAAGACAGGTTAGCCTGAATCTGCTCCTTTTTATGAGACAAGCAATTGAAATGCAGAAATTGGACTGTTCTCCAAAGTGGCTGAACACAGATAGAAGATTCGCTCATAGGAAAAGCTGGCTTTGACAGGAGACCAGCAGTGAGGGAGTGTCAGACAGATGGTAGACATTCTGCAATGTAATTTTTGTGTGACAGCCCCAGATTTTCAGTGCCAATAAACAAATTTTGCTAAGTAAGTACAATTGCAGTTGCTTGTCTTCTGACTGTAACTACTCAGAGCTAGGTTACATTTCACAGGTTAAAAGCACAGTCTTCCAAAAGACTGTTCTCACTTCATACACCTGCCTCAAACTCAGAAGTCCGAGGAATATTCACATTTCTGACCAACTGGCTACAAATTTGAGGGTTCCCACTATCCCCTCAGGTTTGATCATTCCCTGTAACAACTCACAGAAATCAGGCAAGCACTATATTTTTTATTACAGTTTCATCAAGGCAAAAAGAATACCAAAGAAAAGCTGCGTGGGGCGAGGTCTGAGAAAGCTCCAAAAGCAAAGTTTCACATCCTCTCCCAGTGAAAACAAGAAATGACACCTTCTCAGCATGCCAACGTATTATCACTCAGGGACATTCACCTGAGTTTCAATGTCTAAAGTGTTTATTGGGTTTTCATTACACAGGTATGATTAACTGACCCACTGGCCAGCCAGTTGAACTAAGTCCCCATATTCCCTCTCTCCCTGGAGGGTGGGCTGATATCTTGCCATTGGTCTTTCTGGTGTGGCCAGTCCCCATCTTGAGTTATTTTGTGGTCTAAAGTTTCAGGTGTGGTCCTGATCTTCATGAATAACAGACACTCCAATTATTCGACCCTATAGGACAGAGTAGAACTGCTCCATAGAGTTTCCAAGAAGCATCTGGCAAATTCAGATTTCTGACCCTTTGGTTAGCAGACATAGTACTTAACCACTACACCACCAGGGTTTTCTTGTTTAACCTACAGTAAACTAAAGAGTCAGAATTGACTCAGATGTTTAGTGCAACATTGCTTCAAAATCAAGGAAGAATTGTCAACAGTCTAAATGTTCCTAGCTTCCAATTTCTAACACTCTCTAGACTCAATTCCAGTCACAGTACATGAGAACCTTTACATCGACCTCTTTTTTTTATTCAGGAAACTTGAACTTGGCCCCACTTCAGAACATTCCTCACTTCTCTTAAGCTTCTGGAAAACCTCACTTGTATAGTGAATATTTTTAAACATCTGGAAAAGTTTAAATACGTGAAGCAAACAAGAGTCAGTAACCATTATACATAAAATCTCAGTTACATCAACAGAACCAGAAGTGGTAGAGGAAGTGAGAAAGCATGCTCAATTTCCATCTAACTTGAGAAGTAGATACCTTTCTATCCATAACTTTCATAATTAGAAAAAAAATTTAAGGTATTTCTTTCTTAAATGAAACCACCAATAAAATTGAAAATAAAGTACTTATCCTCTGTTTTAGACTGAGTTATCTAGAGGAACAGAACAAGTATACACACACACACACACACACACACATAGAGAAAGCTGTTTCTCTAAGGAAATGCTTGTATAGCTGGCAAATCCCAGATCTGTGGATCAGGCACCAGGCTCGATGCTTCTCCTAACTCATACAGCTGTTGTGTCTAATGAATCCAAGATCAGCAGGCAATAGCTAGGCTGCTGGCTTAAGATCCAAGAACCAGAGGTCAGATGATGACAAGCCGAATGCAGGATCCAGAGCAAGCAAAAACCAGACAGCTTTGCCAGAACATTCACGTATATTAGCTGCAGGCTACACCTCTGAGGAAACTTCCCTTACAACTTATTGCCTGGTCACATCGTGGAGGTAATCACATTATTACCACAAAACAGAGGATAACTATAACTTCCAAACTACATCATTACAGAACTGTTGAACCACTGGGAATCATGATCCAGCCAAGGCGACACAAAATCTTAGCCATCACACAGTTAAAATCACTAGGAGATGTACAAAACAGAGCCCATACTAGTAGTCTACATTTTTTATAAGAGTGTATAAAACAAAGACTTTAAGAAGTCAATTTCACTGTATGTATATTTATTACTTTGTAAATTTGTATATTTTAAAGCAATGCATACACAAGACATAAAATCTTTAAGGGAATGAGATAAAGATGAAATAAAAACAACATTTTCATATCTTAGTGGCTTTATATAGCATTAGCTAATAATACCTCAAGCCTCAGTATACATTTAGATCCAGGGTTCTCATTAACAAACTTGGAGCATTTCTATATTATATATAAAGACCTTATAGGACAGAGTAGAACTGCCCCAAATCGTTTCTAAGGAGTGCCTAGTAGATTTGAACTGTTGACTTTTTGATTGGTAGCTGTTGCACTTAACCACTACGCCACCAAGGTTTCCATAGTGCTATAATAGTGCTATAATCTTCTTGAAAGTTTGGGGTGCATTTCTTTTCTGATTGAATTGGATCACCTCTTTTATTTCAATGCTGATGAGAGGTTGTTGCAGTGTAGGAGAAGGTCCTTTTTCTTCTTATTCTTTGTTAGCATAGTGTGTGCTGTCTTCAATTTATGAATGCTGGAAGGAAACTGTTTCAAACAACTCAGTCACTCTGTAGGAGTAACTTCAGTGGTGTCTTTGTCCACTAGAGAGGACAGACAGGGGATATCGATCCAACAAGAGAAAGTGCCACTATTGACCCTCAGCTGGGGATCGCTTTCTTCTCTTGGGGTCCTGCACATAAAATTCTTACTGTAAATGAAAATATAAATAGGCATTCTTATCTTTTCTTCTTGTAACACAATGGATCATCTTACATGATGCACTCTGGAAACTACTACCTTGTATACGAAGATAATTTTTCTTTTCTCATTTTATTTTTTACAAATACAGAAAAATATACCCACAGGAACTACACAAGAATATTTATGGTGGTAAATTTGCGAAACATGATTATGAGTTATTTTTATTCTCCTGTATAATTTCCAGTGTTTTCAAGATTTCATATAACCAGCATATGTCTTAATTTGTATAATCAACAGATGTCAAAACAAAATACACAAAGAGGGCAACTTTAAATAACAGAAATGTATTATTCCACAGTTTGCTGGGCTAGAAGTCCAAATTTGAATATCAGCAGGGCTGTGCTCTCTGTATCTGCTCTAGGCAGAGATATTTTCTTTGTCTCTTCCAGATTCTGACATCTGTCACCCCCATGTGACTATCTTCATGTTCATTCTTCCCTTTTATAAGATGTCATTCAGTGCAGATTAGGACTCACCCTCATAGAACATACCTCTTTAGCTCAACTGATAATATCTTTAAAGAAAAACTATTTTTAAACAAGGTCACATGCACAAGTTATAGGAGCTAGGACTTGAAATTTGCTTTAGGGAGACACAATTTGATCCATAAGAATGTGGATTTTTTTTTTAATTCTTTTTTTTTTAATTTAATATAACTGAGTGAAAACGTACATTCCTGTATAAATTTACATGCCTACCTATATGCAGCTTCCGAGAATGTGGATTATTTTAATAAATCAGAAAATAACTCATCTTTTTCTATTTGTGTTTCCTTTAGGTCCATCAGTGTCACACACCTGCAAGGGGAGCAAGTAACAGATCTTTCAAACTCTAGTGTGGTGAGGAATTTGAGAAAAGAAGAGGAGCGGGTTGAGTGAGGTTAGGAGGCGAGACCAAGGAGAAGCTACCGTCTTATTTCTGTTGCAAGCAGTATGGACTCCTTATTCGCCAGCTGGTGCCCCATCCAGATCCTGATGCTCAACATCAGCCTCATACTGGGTGAGTAGTGCCACAGATGAGGTCACTGTGAATGGGGCTGCCAGGAGGCAGACAAGTGAAATGTGAGGGAGAATGGTAGGCAGCTGTGACTTTCATGGTGTCGATATCCCAGTTCCTCAAGTGTCTTTGAGGGTTGATGGTCAGTGGAGGAAATGGAGGGGGTCAGGGCCTTTCTAGGATGGCTCCAAGTCACCAGTCCCAAGCACTAGGACAATCACCATCAAACCCTTTTTTCAAAAATGATATTTGCCCTGCTCTGTGTATCTGCTAGCAATGTGAGAGCCTTGCTCTGCCTCTGGTTTGCTGTGTCTCTGGCAGACATTCTCAGGCCCTTCTCTTCACCCCCTGCCCATTTGCCAGCCTTATTTCTCCCTCTGTTCCCTGACTGAGAAGAGGCATGTGAGGTGAGAGACAGTTCAGAGTAGCCTCTCAGTGCCTAACACCCCCACACAGGCTAGAACTAAGGTACCATACACAGAGGATCTGGTGGTATTCCTCGTGTGTGACTACAAGCTGCTTCCAAGGAAACCGTGGTAGTGGTGGTGGTTGCCGAGATGTATACAGTGGATGCTGTCTGGTATGAACAGTCTTGGACTCTGTTTTGTGTCCTTAGTCAGCCCACAAAACTCCAGTATGGTCAAAAGAGCCTGAGCTCTGTCTCCACACCCCCTGGATCTCAGATTTTGGTTTTGCTGCTTAATACTGACCATGAAACTTGGTCAATTTATATATACTCTGGGGCATAGACCTCTCTGAGCCTCAGTCTCATCTCCTATAAAATGGGATATAATAACACCCAATTTGAATTGTTACTTGAGAGACTAAATGAAATAGAGTATATTCCTATCAGTGTCTGACACAGAAACACAGATTACTTCTATATGAGTACATTTTCTTTTTGCTTCCTGATGAAAAATTTACCAAATAGGTACTGAAAAAAAATGATGCTGTTCCTTGTTTCATAAATGTCAGCTTTATTGGGATTTGACAGTTGGAAGTAAAAAGGATCTTCCCGTGAGAACTCAAGGACATGTATTTTCCCATGTACCCCACCCTCACCTTGTGTAAATAGGAACATTGTGAACACTTAGAAAAAAGTTCCCCTTACAAAGCAATAAAAGAAATAGTAGCACCATTGAAAGCATAAAGAAAATGATTGTTGTTGTTAGGTGCCATCGATTTGGTTCTGACTTGTAATGACCCTATGCACAACAGAATGAAACACTGATCCTGTGTCGTGTCTGCAATCATTTTTATGTTTAAGCCCATTGTTGCAGCCATTGTGTAAGTCCATCTCCTTGAGGATTTTCCTCGATTACACCAAGCATGATGTCCTCCAGGGAATGACCTCTCCGGACAGCATGTCCAAAGTATGTAAGACACAGTGTTGCCATCTTTGCTTCCAAGGAGCGCTCTAGTTGTGCTTCTTCCAGAACAGACTGGTTTGTTCTTTTGGCAGTCCTTGGTACATTATTCTTCTCCAACACCACAATTCAAAAGTATCAATTCTTCTGTCTTCCTTACTCATTGTCCAGTTTCTGCATACATACTGTGTGATGGAAAATACCATGGTTTGGGTCAAAAGCACCTTAGTTAGTCTTCAAGGTGACATCTTTGCTTTTCAATACTTTAAAGAGGTCTTTTGCATCAGATTTTCCCAATGCAGTGAGTCTTTTGATTTCTTGACTGCTGCTTTCATGGGCGTTGATTGTAGAATCAAGTGAAATGAAATTCTTGACAACCTCAATCCTTTCTCCATTTGTCATGACGTTGCTTACTGGTCCCGTTGTGAGGATTTCTGTTTTCTTGATGTTGAGGTGCAATCCACACTGAAGACCGTAGTCGCTGACTTTTATCAGTAAGCGTTTCAGATCCTCTTCACTTCCAGCAAGCAGAGTTGTGTCATCTGCGTAACGCAGATTGCTAATGAGTCTTTCTCCAATCCTGATGCCTCATGCTTCTTCATATAGTCCAGCTTCTATAATTACTTGCTTAACATACAGGACAAAAAGGTATGGTGAAAGGATGCAACTCCGATGCTCACCTTTCTGACTTTAAACTGTTCAGTGTCTGCTTGTTCTGTTCGCACGACTACCTATTGATCCACACACAGGTTCTTCATGAGAACAATTAAGTGCTCTGGAATTCCCATTCTCTGCAAAGTTATTTATAATTTGTTAAGATCCATGCAGTGTACTATGCCTTTTAATAGTCAGTGAAATACAGATAAACATCTTTCTGGTATTTTCTGTTTTCAGCCAAGATCTGTTTGACCTCAACAATGGTTCCACATCCTCTTCTGAATCCAGCTTGAACTTTGGGCAGTTCCCTGTCAGTGTACCATTGCATTCACTTTTGAATGATCTTTAGCAAAATTTCACTTGCATGTGATGTTGTTTGATAATTTTCACCTTTGCTTGGCAACTCCATCTCTCTGTTTATAGTGAAGAATCTTTCTGTAGTCTGTGAGAAATGCCTTAAGGAATTTCTTTAAATATAATAAAGACAGAGAGGTAGGGAAGGAGAAAAGAAACAAAAAGAGAAAGATAGGAGAGAAAACAGAAGTCAGTCACTTTCAGATATATCCCAGACCATACGGATTCTGGTTTCACTGCTATGTGAAGCTTTTGGCACAGTGACTGGTCTTTGGAAAGTCCCTCATTCCAATCTTTTTCTGAACTCTGGCCTTTTAATTTGTCTCTTTTGTTCTTGTTCAAATGCCAGTCATTGCACTGAGCAGAAATCTTTATCTTCTTTGTTTTGTCAGAAAAAAATAAAACCCTTTAATTAATCCCACCAGTACACAAGCATGATCTAGTGTATGAAATCATGCAAGACACTCCTTTTAAAACAAAAATATCTAAAGGAAATTGAAAAGAGGAAATTAACCACAGATACAAAGGAAGTTAAATCAAAAGACTATTTTGCTCAGCTTTGATATTTTAAAATATTTTTTAAAACTTTAATGACACATATAATTTTATAGGAAAATATAATTTATCTATAGTAATTACAGAAAAGGGAGAGAATCTAAACAGACAAATTATTTTAAAAAGAAAAGAAAAATTATGTTGTCGAAGAAACTGTTCCTTAAAAATAGTGGACCCACACAGTTTCACAGATTGATTTTAACCAATATTTACATAACAGATAATTCGATCTTCACTACTGTAATTTTACATTGTTACAGATACTAGTTAACACAGTTAGACCAGCAAAGGAAATGAAGCACAAAGAGTTTTTTATTCTGTGCAATAAAAGTTTAAACACTGGTGTAAAAAAAAAAAAAAACTGCAAAAGAAGTTTATTATCATTATTTATGTTGGTTTAATACTTTACTTGGAAAACTCTAAAGAATCAATGGGAATATTACTATAAATGATAAGAAATTTCAGGAAAGGAGCTAGATCTAAAATCAATATAAAGAAATACATGGATTTGTTACATGAAAAAAATCAGAAAGATCTTATGCTGTTGTAAAATAAAATGCTATGAATTAACATAACCTGAAGAGTATAAAAGACATGTGAAGAAAACTATAAAACACTACTAGAGAACATGATTTCTGAATAGAAAAATACAGTATACTCTCTAATAGTAAAACTAAGTCATAAAGAAGTGAATTCTGAAGTCCACCTATAAATTTAATGTGATCACAATTTAAAAAAGAAAAAGGCTTTTTATGATCCAGACCAGCAAATGTTTAATATGGAAAAATAAGAAACAAAAACACATTTAAAAAAATGAATATAATCAGAGGACTAGCCACATCAGATATTAAAACATCTTGTAGAGCTACAGTTATTAAAGAAGTGTAATGCTGGTAATGAACAGAAATAGAATAGTCCAGAAGGCCATAATAAATGGTTTGGAAACAATTAGCTAGCTATCAGGAAAAAACATAAACTTGAATTCACACTGAACACTTTATACCCAAATAAAGTGTACATGGATCACAGATATAAATGATGGGATAATTTTTTTATTATGATTTAGTGAACGTATACAATTCAATTTTGCATATCTGCCTTTCTACAACTCTATCTGCTCTCCCCACCCTGGGGCAGCACATTCTTCCTTTTTACTCTTGACTATTAGTATCCTCCCAGCGCACGCCTGTCCTCTCGTCTCCGCCATCTCTTCTCTCCTCTAGAAAGAACCCCATAGGACAACCCTCTATAAATGCACAAAACCATGAAGTACACATACCATGTGCTCACTCTGTGTTGCTGTGTCCAGTCCATTCTTTGTCTGAACTGTTGACCTTCAGCACTGGTTTCAGGTCTGGGGCAGCAGCAAGTCTAGGGGCCATGTTCCCATGGGGCCCTCCAGGTCTCTGGACCATCAATTCTGGTCTTTTAGTAGAGTTCTTGATCGCACACCTCTTTTTCTCAGGTGCTTCATGGACTCTACACTGTGTCTCCTGTCAAGATTATCTTCAGTAGTGGCTGAGCACCCTCTGGTTCTTCTGGTCTCTTGATGATGTAGTCTCCCAGTTGTATGGGTCATTCTGTCTCCTGGTCTCACTTTTCCTCATGTCTCAGTTGTCATCTTTTCCATGTAGATTGAGAACAACTGTTGTTCCTCAGATAGCAGCTTGCTGGCTTTTAAGACCTCAGATGCCACTCACCAATATGTGGTTCAGAAGACCTTGTTGGTAAAATGCTAGTTATGCTAACTGACTGTGATGTTCCCTGAAAACATGGTCGCCAGGCCCTGTCTCTGCTACTCTATCCTTTGAAATTTTAGGTTGAATTTAGAAAGCCTTTTGGTTTATAGTGTTGTCCAGTTATGCTGGCCTGCTTTCTACTGAATGCTGTCACACCTTTCACCCGATCAAGTTCATGTTGACTCATCTATGACCAACCATCTCCCTCCCTCCCCACCCATGTAACCATCAAAGAGTCTTTTCTTCTGTGCATAAGTCCTTTTTAAGTCCTTATGATAGCAGTCTCATACAATGCCTGTCCTTTTGCAGCTGGCTGATTTCACGCAACATAATGTCTTCTAGCTGATGCCAGATTATGAAATGTTTCCTAAAATCATCGTTGTTCTTAATCATTACACAGTGTTCCATTGTATATATATACCATAGTTTGTTTATCCATTCATCTGTTGATGGGCATCTAGGTTGATTCCACTTCTTTGCTATTGTGGACTGTGCTGCTGCAATAAACATTCATGTGCATGTATCTGTTCATGTGACAGCTCTGATCTCTGTAGGATATATTCAAAGAAGTGAGATTGCTGGATTATACGGTATTTCTACTTCTAGCTTTTTAAGAAAGCTTGAAATTGCTTTCCAAAGACATTGTACCATTTTGTGTTCCCACAAGCAGTGTAACAGAGTTCCAATCTCTCCACAGCCCCTCCAGCATTTGTTGTTTTGTGTTTTTTGGATTATTCCCAACCTCAACGGGGTGAGATGGTATCCCATGGTAGTTTTGACATGGATTTCTTTAATAGTTAACGACCTTGAACATTTCCTCAAGTGTCTTTTGACTGCCTGGATGTTTTCTTTGGTGAAGTGTCTGTCCATGTCCTTTGCCCATTGTTTAATTGGGTTATTTGTCTTTTTCTTGTTGATATTTTGCAGTACCTTGTAGATTATGGAAATTAGATGTTAATCGATTATGTAGATGCCAAATATTTTTTCCCATTCTGTAAGCAGTCTTTTAACTCTCTTGATAAAGTCTTTGGGTGAGCACAAGTGTTTGATTGCTAGCAGTTCTCATTTATATATTTTCTCTTGTGTTGTTTGTACACTGTTGGTAAGATTTTGTGGTCTGTCTAAGCCATGTATTAGAACTTCCAGTGTTGTCCCTATTTTTTCTTCCATAGTCTTTATTGTTCTAGGTTTGATATTTAGGTCTTTGATTCACTTTGATTTAGTTTTTGTATAAATGATGGAATAATTTTTTTAATAGCCAAGAGTAGGAAAGACTTGATATGATAAGCAAAAAGCCTCTGAAACCAATAAACATTGAAAGATTGAAGACCATAAAACCAAAATTTTCTGCACAACAAAAATGACCACGTACAGTCAAAAACAAATCACAAATTAAAGAGAATTATTTGCAGCTTATATAATAAAGAGAAAAAGAAGACTGACAAGTAGCAAAACGCCCATAACTAGATACAATATAGATTCAGTAACAAAAATTATGGTAAATCCATACAGTGGAATTCTACACAATGAGGCAAAAGTGTGTGGCATCTCTTTATGTGTTGATACAAAATGATTACTGAAATACATCATTCAGAAACAAAAAAGACAGTACAAATTGCAGCATACAATACATTAGCATCTATATTAAAAAGAGAGAGAGAGAATTATGTGTACCTCTTCTCTGAAGAATACAAAAGAAAGACCTTTCCACTATCTATCATTCTGTACTTTGGAACTCTGAACTTTATGAATTCATTGCCTACTCAAAAAGTTTGGTGAAATTAGACATTTTCAACCTCACTTGACCCCCCGAATCCTATCCAGCAACCCTATCCAGAGTGTCCAAAATCTCACTCAACTACCTTTCCACACCAAAACAACAGCAGGTGCAAGACAAGCTTTTCTAGCATCTATATCAGATAAAACAGTCAAATGGCTGTTGTCTGGTCCTTGGGGGAGCTAGAGGACTAGTGACTCCTCAGTTCCATGCAAAGAAGTTAACCCCAGAGACCCTTGAATTCCTGTGAGTTGGAATATTTATATACTTGAAGTTGGACTTAGTAGACCCTTCTGGGTCATCTTAACCAAAGAACTATAATAACTACACAGATGAACCAGACATGAAACTTGGAGGTTCACCACCGGGGAAACAAGAGAATGAATCCTTCTAGTGCACACGGTTGTTGTCCTGGTCATCTAGTGGTGCTATAACAGAAATATCACAAGTAGATGGCTTTAAAAAAGAGAAGTTTATTCTCACACTGTCCTGTAGGCTAGAAGTCTAAATTCAGGGCACCAGCTCCAGGGAAGACTTAGCCTCTCCATCAGCTCTGTAGGAAGGTCCTTGTCAGCAGTCTTCTCTTGGTCTGGGAGCATCTCAGCACAGAAATGTCAGGCCCAAAGGACACATTCTGTTCCCAGTGCTGCTTTCTCGGCACAGGCAGTCCCCCAATTCTGCTCTCTTCCTGTTCCTTTTATGTCTTATAAGATAAAAGGTGATACATTTCATGCCATAGGGAAAATCCCTTTATACTTGATTTGATCAAGAATGAGACCTTAGTATAGGGTGTTACAGTCCCACGCTAGTCCTCTTTAACATAATCCAGTCTTGCTGCCTCATTAACACAAACAGAGGTTAGAATTTATAACATACAGGAGAATTACAATCACATAACAGAATGACCACACAAAACTGGGAATCATGGCTCAGCCAAATTGATACACACATGTTTAGGGGGAACATAATCCACGACAGTTGGTATCCTACATACTCCCAGAAAGGAGATTGCTGCTGCCTAATAGACTTGACCACTGAAGGAAATGGAAAAATGAACAGCCAATTGAAAAGAAAGCTAAGAGAGTGGGGCCAAGATGGCAGAGTAGATAGATGTTTGCTGTGAACCCTCTAACAACAAAGACCCAAAATAACAAACGAATCCAGTACATATGATATCCTAGGGGCCCTGAACTTCAAACAGAAAGCTGAGAAATTGGACTGAGCAATAGGGAAGGGAGAGTGGTGTCACAGGTATATAGGACTTCACAGACCTGACCTGCTTGGAAACAGATGCAGCCAACCTGGTGGGCTGGGCAGCAGAGTTTGGTGGGCATCCTCCTCAATGGGAGAAGTTGCCTAGAGGATTGACTCACACCTCCAGAGCCAGTGGGTGACAGCACCAAATCATCAAAAGCTAATTTTTTTCCTGAAACATACTATATGTGTACATCTGAATCTTTCTATAGAGATAGGCCTGTCTCCCTTCTCCAAGCACATCCCTCTTCCCTTCTCTGCAATGTACCCAAAGTTGGAGTCTGATGCCATTAACTTACCCAGAAGTGGGACTTCTTAAGCTTTCCTGAGCCATTCTCCCCTCCCTTCTCTGCACTGCCCTGTGTTCCAAAGTCTGATGCCACTAACTGAGCTGGAAGCAGGACTCCTTAAGACTGTGATGAGCCATTCTCTGAGACTCAGGGTGGAGGGCAATTTAACAAACTAAGGAAAGGAGCAGAAGCAAAAAAAAAAAAAATTCTGCCAGCTCCCCTAAGCCAGAAAATCAAAGCAGAAACTGTTCCTTCACCTAGATTCAGACATAAGGGGATGTACCATCCTCACAGATACTCAGAGATGGCTATTAGTCCCTTGCTTTTCTCAGTGGCTTCAGCTACATATCAGCACTTATACCAACCACACCTGCACATCTAGGACAGTAGGTGAGAGCCTGCACTACAAACTTGGTGCACTACCTGACTTTGAGCTAAATCCATATAAGATAAGTAAACAGACTCTTGAGCTCTAAATAAATATAATTTATTGATGGCTTGGAGGCAACACTCAATTTCACTAAGCTCCCAAAACAAAGAATCAAATTTTCCAGAGAAAGAGAACTTCCTGGAATTATCAGAAGTAGAATACAGAAGATGAATATTTAGAGCTCTTTAAGACATGAGAAGGAAATGAGGCAAAATGAAGCAGAGCTTAATGACAATTGAACAAGGTGCAAGAAAGCATACAGCAGCAAGAATTAAAAATTCAGAACTTTGTAGTGATTTTACCCAAGGACAATTAAATGGAGTAGTTGGCAGAATTTCAACAGAAGCTATGAATTCATCTCACCTCCAGGAGACCCGGACTATGGATCAGAAGTCTGCAAAAGAGGTCTTGTTTTCTGAACCCGACATATTTGCACTCCACATCCCTTCAACACTGATGGGATAATTGCTCTTGGAAAAATGAGCCTTTGATTCTTTTTTGTTCTCCTTCTCACAATTTCTTAAGTTCCCTCTGATGTATTTTGAAAACTGGTTGTCTTCATTAAGGAGAATCCCTCTTAGATTTTTGCTTGAGTGGTTAAAAAAGACATCTAGTGATTCTTTTGGTGAATGTAGTTTGATGTTCAGATTTGAGTGTTTGAAACATTAAAGAGATAAACTTATTTTCAAAGATCTTGAAGGCAAAATTTGGGCACAAAGTGACCAGTCCATTCGGGTGGTCACCAGCATTCATTACAAGCATTGAAGACTCCTGTGACAGGATAAGGAGGACATGAGACAAGCTAGAGCATTGGGCTCTAGGCAACTCACAGAGAAATTTTTGCCCAACAAAGGCAAAGCAAAACCTTGCCCAAACCCCACAGTATTCTCATTAGGTTTCTTTTTTGACTCAAGGAAAATAGTACTGTGTTTTACAACCTCTTTCCTAATTTAAAATGGGAAATAATCAAGAAAAAATGAAACTGATGGTCCGCCATCCAGCATAGCCACTGCCTATATAGTACAGAAGTTGGGGCCTAACTTAGAAAAACGGCATGATTTAACAAAAGAAAGGGATTTACACTAAGATCTAAATGAGGAACTTTTAAGCTGGCCAGGTTGATCTTCCTAAGGCATCAGTTAGATGCAAAGGGATCTAAAATCAGTGGGAGTTATTTTTAATTGGTATTTCAAATCCTCAATAAGACTGCAAATGAAGATTTTCCTAACATTTGAGAATATTCTGAGAAATTTTAACATAAATTTACTATTTTGACTTAGTACCTATGAGCCAGGTTCTTCAGGTTTATGTATAATTTGTTCCATATGTTACTAGGATCAAGAGAAGCAGAAAGATAGATGACTGAAGCCAAGTGGAAGAACTCAGAAGCAATTTAGTTACAATAACTGTAGTTACAGGAAAGAAACTAAAAGATGAAGTTCAGGACATATTTAAAGAATTATTAAATGCATTTCCAAGTATATTTCTGAAAAAAGTTGATGTGACAAGAATTCAGGCTTGAAGATAAACAAGGAGAGAAAAGGTAGATATCATCACAGATTCTTTCTCCAAACTGCTTGGAGAACATTCAGATTTAAGGGTAGTTTCAAATGAACACTGGTCTGCATTTAGTTCTGTGTTTTTGTTTTTGAGGGGGTTGTTGCCTGAGTGCCTGAACTAGCAGCTCTAATGAAAAGACATAATTTGAATGAAGAAAAATGTAACTCCTTCAGAATTGCTAAAGAGGCTTACTTATTAGCTCAAAATTGGGAAGAAAAGAATAGGGGAAGCAAGTTGACGGTTTAAGGGAAAAAAATTAATGATTTTGAAGTTGTAGCAGTTATAAATAGGAATAGTGATAATATAGGTTTTCAGCCAAGGAACAAGTTCAACTGAACACACCCAAAATGAGCAGATTTGTAACTACTGTAGGAGGTCTGATTACTTTAAGAAAGATTGTTTAAAATTTAAGAATAAATTTTCAGCATCTTTGTTACCACCACAGTGATGGTGCTCCAAGAATTTAGGGATTTTTCACCATGGTTCCTCTTAACAGGAAGAAACAATGCTCTGAGTAAATGCGGAGCCTTGTAGCTTCTTGTGTGACACAAGTAACACTACATCAGCCATAAATCCTACGTGTTTACAAAACCTTGTTCCTCAGAGTCACAAAACTTCTAAAATAGCGGGAGTTTCAAACGAATAACAAATTTTGCCTCACTTAGAAAGAGTACCAGTATATTTTGGACCTGTTAATGATTTCTATTCTTTTCTTTCCAGTAATAATACCCATGATAATCTACTACTTTGAAATTTATTGTCCAAATGGCAATGCCTTATAGTTTACTGATAGTGGAGAAATTCCATTAAACTTTCCCCCATTAGATAACTCAGTTACCAAAAGAAAAGTAGAAGGTATCTTAAGCTTTATTCAAGGGTTAATGGAAGTAGAAGCAACTATAGAACAGATTCAGGGAAGAAAAAAAGAATTAGAGCAAGTACTTACTGAAGTTTGGGTGAAACAACCACAGATGTAGGAAAATCTTGTCAACTAAACCTGTTCAGGTGCAAATAGGTAGTTCTATACCTTTACCTAGATAACTCAGTATCTACTAAAGCCCAAATCCATAGCAGAGTTAGGACCTATTATCCAAGACTTCATTCAGCAAGTTCTAATTATACCGTGCACTAAATCCTTGTAAAACTCCTAATTTCTAGTTAAAAAAAAGAAAAGAAAATGGAGATTTGTACAAGATTTAAGAGCCATAAATAATATCTAGATTTCCTGTCATTCCTAATTCTCAGTGACTCTTAACTCAGTGGATGTGCTTCACTTAGGCTGAGCCATGATACTCAGTTGTTTGGCAGTTCTAATGAAGCTTGGAAGTCCTATGTGGTCACCTCCATGATGAGATTTGACGTAATGTGATTACCTCCACGATGGGATCTACTGTGAGTCAGCAATCAGTTGAAAGAGAATTTCCTTGCAAATGCGGTCTGCATCTAATACAGGTGGACTTCTTGCAAGGCCAGTGGGCTTTTTCTCATCTGGATTCTGCAGCTTGCTCATGTTTATCTAACCTCTGGATCTTGAGACTTGAGGCAGCAGTTTACTTGCCATCTTGCCTGCTGATCTTGGTATTTGTCAGTCTCTGCATCCTGTGAGCAAGAGCCCTGCTGTCTGACCTGCCAATCTTGAGTTCACCAGCCCCTTTAGCTACATTAATCCAGCAAAGACTCCAGCCCAACCCGCAGACTTAGGACATTCCAGCATCTACAGCAAAGTGAGTTATTTTCTTAATATAAATCTCAATATTTATACACTTTGCTGATTTTGCTTGTCTACAGAACCCAGGCTAAGACATTTTGTAACAAAAGTGGTTCTAGAGAAACAAAAGTGTAAGTATGAGTTTTCTAAATTGGTTCTCAAGTCTGGTTAGTCTTAAAGATGTTGATGACTCTGCTTACAGTAGTGAAGAAGGAACCACTAATCCATGGCATGAGGTGGAAATAAAAATGCACAAATTATCACCATGAATAGATCAGTGGCTGGTAAAAGATGAGGCTCTGGGTAATCACATGTTTGATACCTTCTCACAATTTTGTCATAACAAGAAGTACAAGAAAGCTGATTGGTTGGTCCTACTTTCACTAAACAAAGTAGTGAGTGAAAGAGAAGAGCTCAGGGCTTCAGAGTTGGAGCTCAATTGCCCCATAAACAACCTCAAGGTTTGCACTTGTACCTTGAAAGAAAGCCTTGTTTCCTATGGTAACAGAGCTGGTATTGATGAAAACCAAACCTAGAGTCTTATTATAAGAGTGGCTGAATTGTAATGCCAACTCAGTTCCTAACCTCAAATGATATCTGAATTTAAAGTGAGGGCATTGATTGGGAAGAAATGGGATCCTGAAAATTGAGATGGGGCCATACTGGCAGATAATCAGGAAGCTGGGGACAAGGAGCCCCTAAGCTCTGCTGAATCACTCCTACCAACAGAACAAGCCCGCTCACTTCCACCTGAGATTATTCCATTTTTGTCAGCCAAGACACTTTTCCCCATAAAATCGCTAACCCCTCCATCCCCATTTGATGAGATTAATCCAGTTGTATCCGAAGAGCCTTTTATGAGTCATTGTCTGGGACATCACCTGAGGCAGGTGCCTTATAAGACAATTCTAAATGTTCTCAAAACACATTGTCACCATCCATTTAGGTTTCTCGATCTATAAATAAACCTAAGTCCCAGTGAGCTCAGCAGCAGGATACCAAGACCTTCCCACAGAATACTATACTGACCTACAGACCAGTGGGTTCAACAACCACAACCCTCCCTATACGTAGATTCATCTCCTGATACACCATAAGGTGGGATAAAGGGAATCAGATCATGTGCTCAAAGGCCAGGCATCCCAGGGAATCTAGGCTGTTCTGCCCCCGTCTAGCCCTCGGTCCAGTTCTTGTTTGGACAATACAGTGAGTCTGCTGGGTCCCCGCAGCAGGCTGGGACCTGTGGACAAGGATGGAAACTGCAAGTAGTGATGACAACCATGTAAGTCTTACCAGCCACAATCTCATCAGATCTTCGCTGACACTCAGTGAGGAAGGGGAGCAGGGACACTAGACAATGCACAGAAATCAAGGCTCCAGGAAAAACTTTACTGAGAAGATGAGTGAGAACCTTGAAGAGAAGAGGCAAGAGCAATGTACTGTCATGGGGAGGAGGAGTGTGACAGGGAACAAGTTTCCTGGGCAGAGGCCAGAGCAAGGGCAAAGCTCCTTTGGAATTAACAGAGAAGTCTAGGGTGAAGCTGCTAATGTAGATCAGAAATGCCTTAAATGCAGAAGAGATGGGAGACAGAAGAGGATTATCTATTGAGGTAAACCAGATCCTAGACTAACCACACCAGAATCCCTGGGGTCAAGCCCAGAGGACAGCATTGTCTTAGTTATTCAGGTGAACCCACCATGCAGCCAAGTTTGAGAACCACTGAGTAGGAATACACACCTAGGGCCCACCAGAGGATACAGCCGTCCACCCAGAGGAGCCCAAAGGACTCCGAATTCAGATAGGCCAGGAAAGAGGGAGGGGGCTGAGAAGAAGAACTGAAGAAGGGAGACTGACAGGAGGTCTAGGTAGGAAATCCACAGCCCCTGAACTCAGATACTGGCCATCCAGGATCCAAGCAACTCCTCTGAGACTCTACAAGAGAGCGCTCTTCTAAAAACAAAAAACAAACAAAACTCTCACATGTTCTGTCTGGATGGAACTAAGGGGGCCGGTGTGGGTGATGGGGCCTCAGAGGAAAGCCTACTCTATCTGACATCCCCAAACTAGAAGCAGCTCCCTGACTTCACCTCAAAGCACCCCAAGAGCCTCTGGTTCTTTTTCAAACATAAGCAGACAGGAGGGAAGCCAAAGGTCACCAGACACGTGAGGAAAGCCAAGGAAATAAAGAGCAGTCTCAGCCCTGGTAGAGGGAGTAGCACGAAATCATTACATGATGCCTGTGTTTGAAAAATCTAGAAATAGCTTTCAAGCATTACCTAGAGACAGGAAGTAGCCAGAGAAGTCAAACCAGAAATAATACAAGTAGTCCCTCTGGGGAGAGAAAATGGGGCCAGGTGAGAACTGAAGTTTCAGTACATGTTTTAAAACCACATATATGAAAAACAAAAAAGAATAAAAACATATACCTATATGACTTCGATTATATACACAAAAAAAAGAAACAAGATGAAGAATTTCTTACTCTAGAATGTCATACAATTCACCTAACGATCTTCTTAAGAAGCAAATTCTGATTCAGCAGTTCTGACAACTGAAATCCTGCATTTCTTAGCACCCTAGGTGATGTGCTGCCACCAACCCATGGTCACACTGTTTGTAGCCAGTCTGTGGACAATGGACACACCAAGCTGAGGCATCAGGAACAATTTCTTTGGCTGATAGGAAACCATGAAACTCTCTGATCATGGGAGAGAAGAATAAGAGGTGCTTTAGGAAGATGATCCAGCATGACACAACTTGTCGGGGAACACTTGTGGCCAAAAGGGCTGTCATAATCCAAGAAGAGATGAGCGACCAAGTTAGGGGTGTAATGGAGATTAAAATGGCCAGATAGAGAGAGACACTGATGCAGTAAAACCATTTGCCCAATAGCACCTAGGAATAAAGGCAAGAAGGACACCCTGCTATCCAGCCTGTGGGGTGCTGAGCCTTTAGCAGACCCTGGGGAGGAAATAGGGACCCACCTGAGGGACTGAGGGTGAAGGAACTCAGGAAAGGTACAAAGTGGTGGTCAGTGACCCACAGGCAGGATTTGTCCATCACTGACAAGCACCAAAGGATGTTCTGTGTTAGGGCTGCATCCATGGTCTTTGTCCAACCTGTGTTCCAGCTGTCAGATCCCACCCAAGCCATGAGGTCAGCCTCTTTCCTGTACCCATTGTCTCTACTTTCTGGGTCCTTCCTCCTCTCTAACATCACATTTGCAATTCCATGCTTTGAGGCTGACCAGGAAAGCCAGGACAACTGTCCCCACCAAAGAAAGGGCCCAGGTCACTGGAGCAACCCTATTCTCCAGAGATTCTGACCTTTTTCTATGGCAGGGCTCAGTCCCTCCTCATGTGCCCATAGGGGTCAGGAAGAGGGGGAGTCAGAACACTAGGGAGGTGTGGACAATCCCATGCATTAAATTGTGACTTCCCCCTATAATATGAGTCAATTTGGCTATGCCATGATTCCTGTAACGTGTGGTTATTTTCCATTTTGTGTCCTGATGTCATTTTCCCATGTGTTATGAATCCTCATCTCTGTCTGTGGTTAATAAGGCAAGATTAAGTTACAATAAAAAAGATTAGGATGGAAAGAAACACACCCTTTCACAGGACATGGCCCTAAGCCAGTGTAACAGAAATTTCCCTAGGGTGTGGCTTGCATCACATTTTATCTTACAAGAGATAAAAGTAGAGACAAGCAGGTAGGGGGGATCTACTATTGCCAAGAAAGAAGAGTCAGGAGTTGAACGTGTCCTACATTCCTGGAGACCTGGCACTGAAAACTTTCTAGAACCAGGAAAAGATTGATCAGAACTTTCCCCACAGCAGGCAAAGAGAGAGGGATGTTCTCTAAAACCAGCAAAATGATTTCAGATTTCTAGCCTCCTATACAATCATTCAAATGTACACAACAACCATTAAAGCCAAAGATAAAGAAATTGAAGACTTTTGCCTATTTCTGCAGTCTGAAATTGATCAAACACACAATCAAAATGCATTGGCAATTACCGGTGGTTGGAATGCAAAGGTAGGAAACAAAGAAAAAGGAACAGTAGTTGAAAAATATGGTCTTGGTGATAGAAATGACACCACAAATCACATGATAGAATTTTTCAACACCAATAAATTGATTGTAATACAGCATTATGTTTCAACAACACAAATAGAGACCACACATATATGTCACCAGATGGAATATACTGTAATCACATTGAGTATATAACAACAAACCCATTGCTATCAAGTTGCTTCTGATTCATAGTGACCCTATAGACTATAAAAAAATCCAAACTCACTACTGTTGAGTAAATTCCAACTATAGTGACCCCACAGTACAAATCAGAAGTGCCCCATGAGGTTTCCAAGTAGTACCTGTTGAATTCTAACTGCCAACATCACCAGGGGTGGAGAAGCTCAATATCATCAGTCAAGACAAGCCCAGGAGCCAACTGCAGAACAGACCATCAGTTGTTTGTATTAAAGTTCAAGTTGAGGCTGAAGAAAATTATAGCAAGTCCACAAGAACAAAATGCTACATAATCTCGTCTAAAGTTAGAGACCATCTGCAGAATAGATTTAATGCACTGAACACTAATGATGACAGAAGACCAGACAAGTTGTAGAATCACACAAGGACATCATACATGAAGAAAGCAAGGGGTCGTTAAAATACAAGAGAGAAAAAAGAGATGAAAATAGATGTCAGAAGAGACTCTGAAGCTTGCGATTGTATGTACACTAGCTAAAGCTAAAGGAAGAAATGATGAGTTTAAAGAGCTAAACACAAGGTTTCAAAGGTCAGCTCGTGAAGACAGAGGAATGCATTATAATGAAATGTGCAAAGACTTGGAGTTAGAAAACCAGAAGGGAAGAACACATTCAGCAGTCCTCAAGTTCAAATAACTGAAGAAAAAATTCAAACCTCAAGTTTCAATATTGAAGGGTTCTATGGGCAAAATACTGAACAATGCAGGAAGCATCAAAAGAAAATGGAAGAAATACACAGAGGCACTGCACCAAAAACAAGTGGTCAAGATTCAACCAGTTCTGGAGGTAACATATGAAAAAGAGCCAGTGATACTGAGGCAAGAAATCCAAGCGACAATGAAGACACTGGCAAAAAACAGGATTCCAGGAACTGATGAGACACCAATTGAGGTGTTTCAATAAACAGATGCAGTGACAGAAGACTTTATTTGTCTATTCCAAGAAATTCGGAAGATAGTTACCTGGCCAACAGACTGGACGAAATGCATATTTGCGCCCATTCCAAAAGTAAGTGATCCAACAGAATTCAGAAATTATCAGACAATATTATTATATCGCACAAAAGTAAAATTTTGCCAATCATTCAAAAATGGTTACACAGTGCATCAATGGAAAATTGCCAGGAATTCAAGCTGAATTCAGAAGAGGACATGGAAGCAGGGATAATCATTCTTATGTCAGATGAATTGTGGCTGAAAGCAGAGAATACAAGAAAGATGTTTACCTGTGTTTTATTAACTATTCAAAGGCACTCAGCTCTTGGACAATAACAACTCATGACTAACATTTCAAAGAGTGGGAATTCCAGAACACTTCATGCTCATGAGGAGCCTGTAGAAAGACCAAAAGGCAGTCATTCAAGCACAAGCGGACACTGCATGGTTTAGAGTAATGAAAGGTATGCATCGGGATTGTACCCCTTCTCCATGCTTATTCAGTCTGTATGCTGAACAATCCAAGAAACTGGACTCTATCAAGAAGAGCCAGGCAATAGGATTGGAGGAAGATTCATGAACACCTCACCTGCTGAAAAATGAAGAGGACTGGAAGCACTCACTGATGAAAATCAAAGATTACAGCCTTCAGTATGGATTGCAGCTCAACATACAGACAATAAAAATTCTCACAGTTGGACCAATAAGCAATGCTATGATAAGCAGAGGAAAGATGGAAGGTGTCAAGGATTTCATTTTACTTACATCCACAGTCAACCGCCATTCAAGCAGCAGTCAAGAAATCAAATGACATATTGCACCAGGCAAATCTGCTGCAAAAGACTTCTTCGAACTATTTGAAAGCAAAGGTGTCACTTTGAGAACTAAGTGCATCTGACCCAAGCCACAGTATTTTCAGGCACCTCTTATGGATGTGAAAGCCGGACAACAAATAAGGTAGACAGAAGAAGTGACAACTTTGAACTACAGTGCTGGTGAAAAATATTGAATATACCATGAACTGTGTCTCAGTCACCTATAACTGCTACAACAAAAATACCACAAGGGGATGACTTCAACAAACAGAAGTTTATTCTCTCCCACTGTAGGAAAATAGAAGTCCAAATCTGAGGTGCCAGCTTCAGATGAAGGATTTCTCTCTGTGTTGGTTCTGAGGAGAGATCTTTGTCTTCCATCTTCCCCAGTCAAGGACTTCCTTGGCATAAGGACCCCAGGTCCAAAGGACGCACCCTTCACTTGGATCTTGTTTCTTGGTGGTAGGAGACCCCCTTGTCTCTCTGCATGCTTCTCTCTTCTGTATGTCAAAAGAGACTGGCTTTAAACACAAGCATGTAGACTGAGTCTTGCCTCATGGATTTAAAACATGTAAGAAACCATATCAGATGACAAAATGGTGGACAATCACACAATATGAAGCATCATCACCTCATCACCATCCAGATTGATACGTATTACTTTTGGGGATACAAGTCAATCCGTAAGAGACAACCAGAAGGACAAACAAATCTGTTTTAGAGAAATAAAGCCAGAGCACGTCTTACAGACATACAGTCAGAGCACTTCTTAGAGGTAAGGATGGCAGAGACTTCATCTCAGATACTTCGGACACACTGTCAGGAGAGAACAGTCTGTAGAGCACGCCATGCTTGGTGGAAGAGAGTGCCAGCAGGAAAGAGGATGGCCTTCAGTGAGATGAACTGACAAGGCGGCTGCAACAATGGGTTCAGGCATAACAACGATTGTGAAAATGACACAGGACCAAGTGCTGGTCCTCTCAACACCGGGTTGCTACGAGGTGAACCCAACTCAAAGGCCTCTAACAAAAGGACATAAATTTCTGTTTGTTAAAGCCATCCAGTGTAATATTTCTGTTATAGCAGACTCAGTAACTAAGACACTTGGGGTGACATTCACCTCTTAAACTCAGCAAATATTTCTTGAACTTATTACATAAAACTCTATACATGTATGTTTTAGTCAGCTAGGACTGCTCTAACGGAAATACCACAGAGCGGATGCCTTTAATAAAGGAAAGTTTATTCTTATATAGTGTGGTAGGCTAGAAGTCCATGTTCAGGGTGTCAGCTCCAGGGAAAGGCTTTCCCCTTGTCGGCTCAGGAGGCAAGTCCAATATTCCATCAGTCCTCGTCCAGGGAGCATCTTGGCGCAGGAATCTCAGGTCTGAAGGACGCGCTCTTCTCCCGGAGCTGCCTGCTTGATGGTGCGAGGTTCCCAATTCTCTGCTTGCTTCTCTGTCCTTTTATCTCTCATAGGATGAAAGGATTAAGGGTGGGGCAAACCATACTCCAGAGAAACTCCCTTTACAGTGGAGCAGGGAGGTCATGCTATGAAGGGATTTACAGCAGCACCCTAATCCTTTAACATACAGTTTAGGAAAACCACAAAATGGAGGACAGTCACAAGATACCGGGAATCATGGCCCAGCCACATGGCTACACATATTTTTAGGGAGACACAATTCAATCCATGACACTGCATAAGGTCTCAGGATCAGCACTGAGAAATCTCAAAATGGCTTATATCTAGATTAACTTTTAATGTATTTTTCTTGTAGGATAGAATTTTTGTCTGCAATAAGATTTGTCCTTGTACCAAATCCTCAAGGAAACAGAAAAGCTGCTCCATCCTGTATAAGGCAACAATCAGGAAAGCACCTCCACCTTGTGTGGCTGGGCAACCTCTGAGAAAGCATTCAAGGACATAAGGGCCTGTGCTCAGTCACTGAAACAGGTCTCTGAGCCCCATGGTGACAACACAGAGCCTGCCCCGGGCTTAAGGTTCCAATGGGGTAAGGATGAAGAATCTGACTCATGGATAAACCAGGGCATTGCTATTTGTTCTTGCTTAATCTACGTGAGACATTTCTTGTATGCGACAGTCCATCAGAGGCAGTCAGAGAGCTCAGTTGTCATCTTTGCCTCCCACCTGTCTAGCACTTTCCAGTTTCCACTTTCATCTGTCAGGGTAGGAGAGGTAAAATTACAACAACCTTCGGATTTTACAGATGAGGACACCGAGGTTTCAGAGAGGTTAACTGAAAATCCCAAGTCTGGAAAGTCAGTCAGCAGCAGAGGCAGGAGTGGGCCAGGTGTGAGGCCTCCCCCCCAGCGGTCTCTCAGAAACCCAGGCTGAGCTACCCTCTCGTGAAGTTCATCACCCACACTGAGGTGAGAAGCTGTGCTGAGGGAGAGGAGCACACGGGCCCCAGGCTGCATCTCACCTCCCTCACACCACCCTAGGCAGAGGAGCCCAGGCCTATGGCCACCTCTCAGCAGCCTCTGCGCCCCAGGCAGCCCTCAGTCAACCACAGCCACCTCCCTTTGCAGTGCCTGAGTCACGAACTTCCTGAGACTCCAAACCCACAGCAGCTGCTGACCTGAGAAGCTTAGCTGGTCTCCCCACCTGACCACGGGACCCTCACCTGTAGGGGCTGTGGCAGCAAACCTGCTCTCCTTTCTGAGAAGCGAACACTGTGTTCCTGGGGTCTTGTACACCGCTTCACAGTGTTTTTAGTCTCAAAAGCCCTTCCATCAGTCATGCCAACTGTTGAAATGAGGAAGGGCGCGGTAAAAATTTGAGGTATTAAAGACAGCCCCAGGAAACAATTTAATAGCAGAAAATATAGAATAATCTCACCTTTGTCTTACAAAACACTGTCACAAGACAAGCCTGGGGGCAACCTTGCAAGTGACAGCCTGCAAGTGACCCCTAGACCTTGACCACATTTTACAACTAATAGGAGTTAACCAATCAATGTAAAGGTCAGTTCACCCTCCCTGCTTTGAAATCTCACGTCTTAAATACTGGGCGCTGAGGAAACTCGTCGTCACCCCCTGCTCTGTGTAGCTTGGGGTGCATCCCTGGTGCACCAGTATTTTTCCTATTGGGCATATTTTTTAATAAAATTTAACCTTTAAAGTAACAGTGTCGCATCTTGAAAATCGCAGACCCTAACACCAACTAAATTCTTTGAAAGACTGGAAACAATGTTCCTGCCTCATGCATATGTCCCACACCAGTGCTTCCCAACCACAGTTGGTCAGTAATACTCACACCCTAGGGTCGCCATGAGTCGGATCCGACTCGACGGCACTTGGCTTGGCTGGCTGACCTCTTTAGACTGTCCTTTCTGTCTGGGCTTCCTTTATCTCTTATTTCTCTTGTGGTGTTTAGTTTAATAAGTTCTCACATTTTTCTTCTGTCCAGCATCCAGCAGTGAAGGACAAACAGGGACATCCAGCACAACCTTCCATCTGCCCTAAGGGCTTAGGTCACAGTTTTCCCCAGCCACAAGGAGGACGAGCTATGCAGGGCCCATCGCAGTCTCCAAGAACATGCCCCACAGGCATACATATGCCCCATCAGGCCCAGAGGGAGAGCCCCAGGAGGAACGGTTCACTGGGGAAATGCCTCCCCATAAAGCTGCCTCGCCAGTGCTTCCCAGCATCCAGCCTGCACACTACTGTCTCCATTATGGGAGACAGACCTTGTCCTACCCCTGGAATCCTGTTGAGTGTCTGCCCATCTGCAAAGGCAGCTCAAATGGCCATCGTGGAGTCTGCCTGTCCTACCCCTCAAGGCAAAACTTGGTGATCTCTGTTGTCCCCCGTCTCTTAGAAATGAGTGCCATCACTTTTAGTACAACCAGGTGTCACTGGCTCTCCCCCTCCCTCTTGCTGAAACAAGACTCCCAGGGGCAGCAGCCCAAGAACGTTCTGGGACTGAGATGAGGCAGGTGGCACTCATTCACCCACCTTGGTCACAGCCCTGCTTAGGCACACAACCAAGCCTGAAAGCTTCCAGCTAAGCTACCCAGCATATCCTATTGGTTTTGTTCAGCAAATATTTACTGGGCTTATCTGTACACCACAACAACACAGGCTTCCTTTCCATCCTGGTCACCGTATGCTGCGGTTACTATCTATTAATAGGTGTCACAATGTCTATGAGACAGTGAGGAGAGCACCCCTCTTTGTCATCCACACAGGCCACAGCAGTCACCTAGAAGCCCTGTTGTCCCATGGCTAACACCATGTCTCAGTCTGTTGTGTGAGCACTCACCCACTTAGGGCCCAGGCACGACTCCATCGCAGGCTTGTTCCCAAAGACAAATTCAGTGTCAATCATCCTGCTTCCAAGTAGAGACATATCATATATATCTCAGATTCTCAAATGCAGTTGTTTGCCCTCAGCAACAAAAAAACGAGAGGGAGAAGAGTGATAAAGACTGTGCAGCAATTCTAACGGACACTGGTGTCACTGAAGAGAGCAGTTTAATACCCTGACACTATTAAATGCATGACACCACAATGGCTCCAGGATTCTCAGCACTGGTGGGGCAGCAGATATGCCAGTTCTGCTGGGGAAGGAGTTGCGAAGACAGTGGTGTCACCAGCGTTGGTGCCACCAATACAATAACTTGTCATTTTGCCCACTTCCCCTTTCACTCTACAAGAGATGAAAGTGAAGAAGGCAGAGAATTGGGGACTTCATACCATCAAGAAAGCAGCACTGAGAGTAGAGCACATCCTTTGGACCTGAGGTTCCTGAGCCAAGATGCCTCCTGGCCAAGGACTAACACAACACTAAGACCTTTCTTCAGAGCCGACAGAGAAGGAAAGCATTCCCACGGAGCAGACACCTTAAATTCGGACTTGCAGCCTAATGGGCTGTCTAAGAATAAACTTTTCTCTGATAAAGCCATCCACTCATGGCAGATGTTCTGTTAGAGCAGTACCAGATGACTAAAACAAAATATACCTGAGTTTCACGTCTCAACCTGATTCCCCCCTTCAATAACCACAGTACAGGCTTGGTCACTCTCCCTCCACCTCCTCCTTTACTAGACTATCCCAGCCCAAGTTCAAGCAGCACCCCCACCCCCACCCCACGGCCTCCGCAGACATACCTGATTCCTCCACAAAACTCTGTAATCTTGAGGTCATAGAAGGATTTTTTTTTGGAGGCGGGGATTTTGAAGTCAGAAAGATGTTCCTGCTTCTACCATTCAACCGTGCAATCAGAGCCTCAGTGCCCTCAACTCTAAAATGGGGTGATAGCTCCATTGCAAGAGGTTGTTAGGAGAACTAAATAAATAAAATGCAGTTTGAAAAGCATATAGCACAGCACGGAACAGACACGCACTTTCTTCCTTCTCTAAGGAGAGAAAAGGGCTGAGCCATAGTAGGCAATGTGCCACCTAGTGGCTGCATTCAGAATTGTGCAAAGGTGCACACGGTCTCTCGGATTGTAGGGAAACAGGAATCTTGTTTCGGGAACAGAAAACTTAGTACTGTACTGGCTAAGTGCTTTGGCTGCAAACCAAAGGTTGGCAGTTCGTATCCACCAAGTGCTTCTTGGAAACTCTATAGAGCACTGTATATGTACTATACAGTAAATAGACTTAACGGTAATGGGTTTGGATGTTTTTCTGTTTGTTCATTTGTTTGGTTTAGAAAATAGAAAGGATGTTGTGTTCCTGCTGGGATTTGACTTCACAGTGCCTCAGAGGCCATTTGGCATTATGGAAAGTGACAGCATGCTGGTACCTGACAGGCCCAGTTTCAGATCCCAGCTTTGTCAAATATTAGCCTCAGTTTCCTTATCTGTAAAGTACAGATAATCTTTCTACCCAACTGGATTAAATTCTCAGTAAGTGTTAGTTGTCCTTCTCCTTGCTCTTGACCTTTCCCCCAGCCTTTGTTTCCCAGATTTTTCCCAAGACCCTCCAGCCCTCAGATGGAGAATCTCAAAGTCCACAATCTTATCCTCAGTATTTCATGGGCAAAAACTCCAAATTCTTACAACATTCTGTAGTGGTCAGACTCTTGGTGGCATGTCATAGTAAAAAAATTAAATTTGAAATGATAGATAAAGCAGAACACCAATTTATTCATTTATAATAAAAGACACCCCAGTCTAGGGATGAGAGCCAAAGAGCAATCCAAGACACTTCTGTAACTTTAACAAGGTCCCTCTCAAAAACAAGACAGCTTGCTAGTCACAGGTTCCAAGATGGTCAGGGTAGAGAATTATGTCATCCACATTAGAGAATGCCCTGAAACATCCTGACCCTGAGTGGAAATACTCCTGTGGTGGGAAGACTGATTGAACCCTGACCTTGAGGACACTCACCAAGCGTTCTGTACTGACCACTCCCCAGCAGCTCACAACCCACTCCCTAGTTGTGCCATCTGCTCTCACAGAAAAAACCTGGGCTTTACCATGAGGCAGAATTACATTTCAATCTCATCTTTTCATTTATTACCTGAGTAACACTAGAAAAATTGCTAAACTTTATAAGCCTTTGAAAGGTCGTTGCAGAAATTATAATACATTCCTTCTTCTACGGAGTCAGCGGACTGATTAAATGAGTTCCAATTTATGAGCCCAGTGAAGTCACCAGAAAATGCTCAGCAAATGTCAACTAGTTATTGCTGAGTCATTTCAGACTCATGGCGATCACGTGTGTGTCACAGTAGAACCATGTTCCACAGGGTTTTCTATGGCTGATTACTCAGATGCCGATCACCAAGCCTTTCTTCCAGGGTGCCCTAGCGGAGCTGCAAACCCCAGGCTTTCAGTTAGCAGCTAAGTGTATTAACCATTTGTTTTCTTTCTTTTTTTTTTTTAATTGTTCTTTAAGTGCAATTTACAGAGCAAGTGAATTTCTCACTAAATAATTAATATGCAAACTGTTATAAAACAATGACGTTGGTTGCAGCCTCCCAATGTGTGAACACTCTTCCCGTCTCCGCCTCAGGTTCCCAGTTTACATTCATCCAACTTGTCTGTCTTTTCCTGCCTTTAGTGCTTGTTTTTGCACTGGTGTGCCCATTTAGTCTTGGATACATGATTGAACTATGAACCACGTTCCTCAGATGTGGAATTGTTTGTTCTAGAGAATTATTTCATGTTCGGTCAAACGGCGAACCTCAAAAGTGACTTCAGTACTGAGTTAAAACAGTGTCCAGGAGTCATACTCCAGGGGTTTCCTCCAGCCTCTGTCAGACCAGCAAGTCTGGTCTTTTTGTGAATTTGATTTTTATTCTACATTTTTTCACACTCTGTCCAGGGCCTTCTACTATGATCCCTGTCAGAGCAGTCAGTGGTGGTAGCCAGGTACCATCTAACCGCTCGGGACTCGGTCTGTCAGAGGTTGTGGTAGTTTGTGGTCCTTTAGTGTTCTGGACTGATCTTTCCCTGGTATCTTTGGCTTTCTTCATTCTCTTTTGCTCCAGCCAAGATGAGACCAGTAAATGTATTCTAAATGGCGGCTCACAAACGTTCAAGATCCTGGATGCTACTCATCACAATCAAATTTAGAATGTTTTCTTTATAAATTATATTGTGCCATTGTACTTGATGTTCTCTGAGACCACAGTCACTAGTCTTCATGCTAGTAACTCAGGTGTGTTAATCATTTTTTCAGTGCAGACACTCAACAAATACACATGGTTTATTCCAAATCCCTTACCTAGAAAACACTTTCTCCATTATGAATGCATTGGTGGTTATTTCCAGACCAGAATTCCAGGACAGCCCTCTAGCAATACTTCATTTTCTTTTCTTTTTTCTTTTTTGTTTTTTTAAATAAACCTGTCTTTAATGATGGGAAACACCTGAATATGGATACTCATTAATTTCTTCAGATAACTCATTTCTACATTTTAAAATATGAGCCATTGAAAGCCATCTACAGGAAAGAAAAGATGTAGAAGTGTCTCTATCACGTACTTGGCCCATATACCCTGGACTCACTCACCAGAAAGAAATGCCATTAAAACCTAAGCAGATGGACCTAAGGGAGTAACTGCAACAGAAACCTATAACTCTGCACAACATCAAACAAAGTAAAACAAAACAAGCAAAACATGAAGTATTGGCAGCAGGAAAAAAAAAGACAGGCAAAGAAAGAACATGAAAAAAGAGCATGCAAAATTGAATGGAACAGAGGAATTGCCAGAAATGCACAAAAAAAGGACACCAAAATGACAGCACCAAGCTCATACATATCGGTAATCACATTTAATGTAAGTAATCTAAATTCACCAATAGAGACACAGAGAGTAGCAGACTGGATTTAAAAAAGCTTACAGGAGACATACCTTAGACTCAAAGACATAAGCAAGCTGTAACTCAAAGGATGGGAAAAAATATACCATGCTAATAATATCTAAAAAAAACAACAGGAGTGCCAATACTAATCTCTGACAAAATAGACTTTAAAGTTAAATCCACAACACTGGATAAGGAGGAACACTGTATATTGGTTAAGGGCTCACTTCAGCAGGAGAATATAATTGTATTAAGTATCTATGTGCCCAATGAAAAGTCTCCAAAATACATACAGCCAACAATAACCACACTGAAAGCAGAAATAGATAGCTCCACAATAATAGCAGATTTGAAGACATCACTCTCAGTAAAGGATAGAACATCTCAAAAAATGGCTAGTCAAGACATGGAAGATCTAAACACCACAGTCAATTTGACCTCACAGATATATTCAGAAAACTCCACCCAATAGCACCTAAGCATACTTTCTTTGTCAATATACATGAAACGTTCTCCAGAGTTCACCACACATTAGGCCACAGAGCAATCCTTAATGAACTACAAAATACTGAAATAACACAAAGCTTCTTTTCAAACCATAAAGCCATAAAACTAGACACCAGTAACAGAAGAAAAGATGGAAATAAAATCAAAAACATGGAAACTGGGTAATAGAAGAAATAAAAGATGAAATAAAGAAATTCATAGAATCAAGCAAGAATGAAAATACATCCTGTCAAAATCTATGGGACACAGCAAAAGCACTGTTCAGAGGTCAACTCATCCCAATAAATGTGCACACACAAAAAGAAGAAAGGGGAAAAATTAAAGAATTAACTCTTCAACTTGAACAACTGGAAAAATACCAGTAAAAAGAACCCGAAAGAAAGGAAATATTAAAAATTAGAGCAAAAATAAATGAAATAGAAAATAGAAAAATGGTTGAAGGAATCAACAGGACCAAAAGTTGGTTCTTTGAAAAGATCAGCAAAATTTATAAGCCATTAGCCAAACTGGAAAAAAAAAAAAAATTCGAGGAAACAAATAACCTGAATAAGAAATGAAATGGGTGATATCACAACAGACCCAAATGAAATTAAAAATATCATAACAGAATACTACCAAAAATTGTACTCTAATGAATTTGAAAACCTGGAAGAAATGAACAAATTTCCTAGGAAAACACTGCCTCCCGGAACCAGTAAAAACAGACATTGAAAAAATAAACAAACCCATCACAAAAGAAGAGATTAAAATGACAATTTAAACACTCCCAACTGAAAAAAAAACCCTGGCCTGGATGCTCTTATTGCAGAATTGAATCAAACTTTCAGAGACGAGTTAATACTACTATTACTAAAGGTAATGCAGAGTATAGAAAAAGCTGGAATGCTGGCAAATTCATTCTATGAAACAAATATAACCCTGATACCAAAACAGGTAAAGAGAGCACTAGAAGGGAAAAGTGCAGACAAATATCTGTCATTAACATAGTTGCAAGAAATTCAACAAAATCCTAGCAAATAGAATTCAATAACGCATCAAAAAAATAGTTCACCATGACCAAGTAGGGATGCAGAGATGGTACATTAGAAAAACAACTAATGTAATCAACCACGAAAACAAAACAGAAGACAAGAACTACTTGCTTCTGTTAATTGATGTGGAAAAGGCATTTGATAAAGTTCAACACCCATTCAAGTTACAAACTCTCAGCAACATAGGAATAGACAGGAAAATTCCCAACATTATAAGGGGCATCCACACTAAACCAACAACCAACATCATACTGAATAAAGACAAGTAGAAAACATTCTCCTGAAGAACAGGTACCAGGCCAAGATGCCCAGTCACCACTTCTATTCAGCAGTGTGCTAGATGTCCTAGCCAGAGCAAGCAGGCATGATGAAGAAATAAGGAGCATCCAGATTAGTGAAGATGTAGTTAAAGTATCCTTATTTGCCTTTCTAATAAACCTTGTTCATGTGCAAAGACACTTTGTGCTGTCATGCACTGAATTGTATCCCCAAAACATGTGTGTAGGTATTTGTCTATGCCATGATTCCGACTATTGTGTGGTATTCCTATATGCTGTAAACCCTGCCTCTATGATGTTAATGACAGAGTATGAGCGGCAATTGTGTTGGTGGGGCAAGACTCAACGTGTAAGACTGTATTGTGCCTTGAGGCAATCTTTTAGAATATAAACGAAAGGGAAGCGACTAGAGCTTTGGGGACCTCACACCACCAAGAAATCAGTGACAGGAACAGAGTGCGTACTTTGGAAAGAACCTGGGGTCCCTGCAGCTCAGAAGGTCCCAGTCCAGGGGCAGATTGACGGCAAGTACTTTCCTCTAGAGCCAGCAGAGAAAGACTTCCCCTGGAACCAAAGCCTTGAATTTGAACTTTTATCCTACTGGACTGGGAGAAAATAAAATTTCTTTTTTTGAAGCCATCCATTTGTGGTATTTCTGCTACAGTAGCACCTTACATATTCATTCTTTATTATTATTATTTTATTATGATTAAGTGAAAGTATACAATCCAAGTCAATTTTGCATATCTGCCTTTCTACAACTCTATCTGCTCTCCCCACCCCATGACAACACATTCCTTCTTTCTGCTCTTTACTTCTAGTATTTTCCCAACAAACACCTCTCCTCTCCCCTCTCCTCTCCTCTCCTCCTCTTTCCTCCTCTCCCCCTTTCCTCTTCTCTCCAGAAAGAAACCCGTAGGACAGCCCTCTACAAATACATAAAACCATAAAGCACACATACCACAGTGTTCACTCTGTGTCCCTGAGTCGTGTCCAGTTTTTGTCTGAGGCGTTGACCCCAGTACTGATTTCAGGTCTGAGGCAGCAGCAAATCTAGGGGTCATACACCCAGGGGACCCTCCAGGTTGTTGGACCATCAGTTCTGGTCTTTCAGTAGAGTTCTTGATCTGCACACCTCTTTTTCTCATGCTACATCAAGGACTCTACACTGTGCCCCTATCAAGGCTGTCTTTGATGGTGGTTGGGCACTATCTTGTTCTTCTGGTCTCAGGCAGATGTAGTCTTCCACTCATGTGGGTCTTTACATCTCCTGCGGTCATTTTTCCTAGTATTTTTGATGGCCTCAGTTGTCATCAATTCTAGGTGGACTGGGATCAATTGATGTTCCTCAGCTGGCAGCTTGCTGGCTTTTAAGACTCCAGATGCCACTCACCAGTATGAAATGCAGAAGAGTCTCTTAGTAAATAGCTAGTAATGTCAATTTATCTTACAGTCCCCTGGAAACACAATCCCTAAACCCCAATCTCTGCTACTCTATCCTTTGAAATCTTGGTATGAATTTAGAAAACCTTTTAGTTTATGGTGTGGACCAATTATGCCGACCTGCATTCTACTGAGTGCTGTCACACTCCTTACCTAAATTAATTCATATTGACTATCTAATCTATGACCAACCCTCTGCCTCCCTCCCCACCCTTGTAGCTGCCAAAGAGTCTTTTTTCTGTGCACAAGTCCTTTTTTAAGTCCTTATAATAGTGGTCTCATAAAATACTTGTCTTTTTGCAGCTGACTGATTTCACACAGCATAACGTCTTCCAGTTGAAACCAGGTTATGAAATGCTTCCTAAAATCATCATTGTTCTTTATCATTGTATAGTGTTCTGTTGTGTATATATACCATAGTTTGTTTATCCATTCATCTGCTGATGGGCACCTAGGTTGATTCCATCTTTTTGCTATTATGGCCTGTGCTGCAATAAACATTCATGTGCATGTGTATCTATTTGTGTGACAGTACTTAATTCTCCAGGATATATTTCAAGCAATAGGAATGCTGGATCATATGGTATTTCTATTTCTAGCTTTTAAAGGAAGTGCCAGATTGCTTTCCAAACAGGTTGTACCATTTTGCATTCCCACAAGCAGTGTAACAGAGTTCCAATCTCTCCAGAGCCTCCCCATCAATTGTTGTTTTGTGTTTTTTGAATTATTGCTAACCTCATTGGAGTGAGATGATATCTCACTGTGGTTTTGATTTGGATTTCTCTAATAGCTAATGATTGTGGGCATTTCCTCATGTGCCTTTTAGCTGCCTGGTTTCTTTGTTGATAAAGTGTCTGTCCGTGTCCTTTGCCCATTGTTTAACTGAGTTGTATTTTTCTTCTTGATATTTTGCAGTACCTTGTAGATTACAGAAATTAGATGTAAAGCCAATAAGTAGTTCCCAAATACTTTTTCCTCATTCTCATCCCAAATATTTTTTTAACTCTCTTGATAAAGTCTTTGGAAGAGCATAAGTGTTTGATTTTTGTAGTTCCCTTTTATCTGTTTTCTGTCTTTCTGTTCATGCATTGTTGGTCATATTTTGTAGTCTGTCTAAGCCTTGTATAAGAACTTCCATTGTTGTCCCTATTTTTCCTTGCATGATCTTTATCATTGTAGGTTTGATATTTGGGTCTTTAATCCATTTTGAGTTAGTTTTTGTGCAAGGTGTGAGATGTGGGTCTTGTTTAACTTTTGTGAAGAGGACATCCAAATTTGCCAACACTATTTGTTAAAGAGACTGTTTTTACCCCAGTTTACAACCTTCGGGTCTTTGTTGAATATCAACTGTTCCCAGGATGGTGATATTTATGGATTCTCTACTCTGATCCATTGGTCTATATATCCAGTTTTGTACCAGTATCGAGCTGTTTTGATGACTGTGGCAGTGTAATAAGTCCTAAGGTCAGGTACTGTGAGGCTTCCCACCACGTTCCTCTTCTTCAGTAGTGTTTTACTTACCCAGGGTTTTTTCCCTTTGCAAACAGAGTTGGTGATTTGTTTCTCCATCTCATTAAAAAAATGACATGGGAATCCAATTAAGCAATGGGCAAAGGAGATGGACAGACATTTCTCTAAAGAGGAGATCCAGGCAGCCAAATACCACATGTAGACATGTTCACGATCTTTAGTTATTAAAGAAATACAAGTCAAAACTACAAATGAGATACCATCTCACCCCAACAAGGTTGGCCATGATCCAAAAAACATAAAACAACAAATGCTGGAGAGGCTATGGAGAAAGTGGAACCCTCCTACACTGTTAGTGGGGTTGCAAAATGGTCCAGTCTCTTTGGAAAGCAATCCCTTAAAAAAATGGATATAGATATACCATTTGACCCAGCAATTCCACTACTTGGAATACATCCTACAGAATCAGGCCATTCACACGAACGGACACATGCACAAGAATGTTTATTGCAGCATAGTCCACGATAGCAAAAAGATGGAATCAACCCAGATGCCCAACAACAGAGGAATGGGTAGGTAAACTGTGGTATATATACTCAATGGAGCACTATGCAATGATAAAGAATAATGACAATTCCAGGAAACACCTCATAGCCTGGTTTCAGCTGGAAGACATTATGTTGAGTGAAAGTAGTCAGCGACAAAAGGACAAATATTGTATGAGACTCTTGCAATAAGATCTCAAAAACAGACTTATGTGTAGAAGAAAAGACTCTTTGACAGCTGCAAGACAAGGGAGGGAAGGAGGGCGAGGGGGAGAGGGTTTAGATTAGATGGTTGGTAGAAATTTGGTTGGGTGAAATCAGTGATAACACCCATTAGAAAAAAGAACAATATTAGTGGACTTCAGCATAACTTGAATACTCCTTCCATCTTAACCCAATATTGCAAGGACAGAGTAGCTGGGGCAGGGGGCAGGGGATCATGTTCTTAGGCAAAATCGAGGCCAACTGGCACAACTAGCATTTTGCTAAGAGGGCTCTGTGCACCCCACATTGGTGAGTGGCGTCTGGGGTCTTAAAATCGGCCAAGCTGTCATCCGAGGACACAGCAAACGGTCCCAACTCAGCAGGAACAGATGATCACCGAGGACCAAAATGACATGGGGTAAAGACAACCCAAAAGATAGAGAGACCCACATGAGTGAGTGCCTATATCAACTTGGGACCAGAAGAACCAGATGGTGCCTGGCCACCACCAGTGATAGCTGCTATGAAGCTCACAAAGTTAAGTCTCACTCACAACCCAAGAGTAAAAAGGAGTTCACCCTGAGATCTCCACTAAAAGACTGCAACTGAGGGTCCAGTGGCTTCAGGGTTCCCCTGGGAGCATGGCCTCTGACCCTGATGCTGCCCTTGCCCATAAAGCATAATGAAGTTCCACTACTCAGACATGAATGGACTGCACTTGGCGACGCAGAGTGACCATATATTGGATGCACTTTATGGTTCTATGCATCTATAGGATATCATCCTGCTGACCTCTGGCTGGAGGAAGGGGAGTGGGTGTAGAGGAGGGGAAAGGAGACTATTGGGAGGATGAGACATGTATGGAGCAGACAGGAATAGTGTGCTGTCACTGGACAGGGAGAGCAGTGGAAGCTGCATATAGGTGGGCATGTAAATTTATATGGAAATGTACATTTTCACTCAGTCATAATAAAAAAATAAATAATTAAAAATTTTAAAAAATGACATTGGAATTTGTATTGGGATTGAATTGTATATGTAGATTGCTTTGGATAGAATAGACATTTTCACAATGTTAAGTGTTCGTATCCATGAGTAAGGTAAGTTTCTCCACTTACGTAGGTCACTTTTGATTTCTTGTAGTAGGGTCTTGTAATTTTTTCTGTGTGGCTCTCTTACATCTCTGGTTAGATTTATTCCAAGTTATTTTATCTTCTTATGGGCTATAGTAAATGGTATCGATTTGGTGGTTTCATCTTTGATAAACTCTTTATTGGTGCAAAGGAATCCTACTGATTTATTTATGTTTATTTTATATCCTGATACTTTGCTGAACTCTTCTATTAATTCTAGTAGTTATTTATGGATTCTTTAGGGTTTTCTGTATATACAATCAGATCATCTGCAAATAGGGATACTTTTACTTCTTTTTTACCAGTGCAATGCCCTTTACTTCTTTGTCTTGTCTGATTGCTCTGGCCAGAACCTCTAGCACAATGTTGAACAGAAGTGGCAACAGTGAGCATCCTTGTCTTGTTGCTTTTCTCAGGAGGGATTCTTTCAGTCTCTCCCCATTCAGGATGACGTTGGTGGTTCTATTTGCATACATGCCATTATTGTGTTGAGGAATTTCCCTTCTATTCCTATTTTGTGGAGACTTTTTAGCATGAATGGGTGTTGGACTTTGTCAAATGCCTTTTCTGCATCAATGGATAAAATCAAATGATTCTTATCCTTTCTGTTATTTATGTGGTTGATTACATTAATTGTTTTCCCGATGTTGAACCAAACCTGCATCCCTGGTATAAATCACACTTGGTCATGATGAATTTACTTTTTGGATATGTTGTTGAATTCTACTGGCTAGGATTTTGTTAAAGATTTTTGCATCTAGCTTCATGAGTGATATTGGTCTGTAACTCTCTTTTTTTGTGGGATCTTTGCCCAACTTTGGTATCAGGGCTATGCTGGCTTCATAGAAAGAATTTGGGAATGTTCCGTCCTTTTCTATGTTATGGAACAGCTTCAGTAGTGTTGGAATTAACTCTTCTCTAAAAGTTTGGTAGAATTCTCCAGTGAAGCTTTCTGGGCTAGAACTTCTTTTGCTTGGTAATTTTTTTTATTACTTTTTCAATCTCTTCTTTTGTGATGGGTTTATTAAGATGTTTTACTTCTCTTTGCGATAATTTTGGTAGGTGATGTGAATCTAGAAATCTGCCCATTTCCTCTGGTTTCCAAATCTGTTAGAGTATATATTTTTTCATAGTATTCTGTTACACTTCTAATTTTGTTTGGGTTTGTTGTGGCTTCTCCTATCTCATTTGTTATTTGGGTTGTTTCCTCTCCTGATTTCCTTTTGTGAGTTTAGCCAGTGGTTTACCACTTTGGTTGATCTTTTAAAAAAAAAAAAAAAAACAGCTTTTTGTTTTTTTAATTCTTTCAATTGTTTTTCTGTTCCAGAATTTGTTTAATCCTGCTCTAATTTCTATTATCTGTTTTTGTCTGGTACCTGAGGGGTTCTTTTGTTGTTCTCTTTCTACTTGTTTAAGTTGTAAGGTTGATTCTTAAGTTTGGGCCTTTTCTTCATTTTGTATGTGTGCATTTATACAGGTAAATTGACCTCTGGGCACTACTTTTGCTCTCATAGGATGTGTTTTTATTCTCATTTGACTACATGAAACTCTTTATTGCATCATTGATTTCTTCTATAACCCATGAATTTTTGAGCAAGGTGTTGTTCAGTTTCCATGAGTTCAAATTTCTATCCACATGTTTTCTGCTAGTTGATTTCAGCTTTTATGGCTTTAAGATCTACAAAGATGCTTTGGAATAATTCAATGGTTTGAATTTTGTTGAGACTTGCTTTATGACCTAATACATGATCTATTCTGAAGAATGTTCTATGTGCATTGGAAAAGAAGGTGTACTTGTTTCTTGTTGGGTAAAAAGTTTTGTATTGTCCATGAGGTCTACTTGGTTAATTGTCACAATACAGAGATTTTTTTCTGAATGACCTGTCCTTTACTGAAAATGGAGTGCTGAAGTCTCCTATATTATTCTGGAGTGCTCTATCTCATTTTTCAGTGTGGTCAACATTTGTTTGATGTATTTAGATGATCTGATATTGGGTGCATAAATTATCAGTATTGTTAAATCCTCCTTATGGCTTGAACCTTTAAGCAATAAATAGCGACCATCCTTGTGCGTGATGGTGGATTTTACTTTAAATTCTATCTGAGGTTAATATTGCCACTGATACTCTTCTTTGAATGTTGTTAGCTTGGTGTATACTTTTCCATTCTTTGATTTTCAGTTAGTTCATATCTTTGAGTCTAAGGTGTGTTTCTTGTAAGCAGCACATAGACAGATTATGCTTTTTGATCCAGCCTTTTACTCTATGTCTCTTCATTGGAGCATTCAGTCCATTTACATTCAGTGCAATTATTGGTAGATATGTATTTAGTGTTGTCATTTTGGTGCCTTTATTTTTGTGTTGTTATTTTCTTTGTTGCACTTAATATTCTTTACTAGATTATTTTTATGGGTTTTCTTTTCATCATTTTCAATGTTGGTTTTGCATCTGTTGAGACTTCTGTATTGTGTTTCTTGTTTTTATATGTAGTATTGTCAGTTTGCTTTGCAGCCACCCCTTGGTTCTCCCCTAATGTTCTAGATTTAAACCAATGTTTAACTTCTTTATATCTCCTTAACTTTCTCTCCATCTGAAAAGGCTATGAATACTGTTATATATCCCTCTTTGTAGTGTTATGTGGTCATAATTTACGTATTGTTTTAGTTATCTAGTGCTGCTTTAACAGAAATATCACAAGTGGACGGCTTTAGCAAAGAACAGTTTATTCTTACACAGTGCAGTAATCTAAAAGTCCAAATTCACTGTGTCTGCTCCAGAGGAAGGGCTTTCCCTCTTTGTCAGCTCTGGAGGAAGTCCTTGTGTTGCATCAGTCTTTGGTCAGGGAGCATCTTGGTACAGGTACCTCAGGTCTGAAAGATGTGTTCTTCTCCCAGTGCTGCTTTCTTGATGGTATGAGGTTCCCAACTTTGTGTTTGCTTCCCTTTTGTATTATCTGTAGCAGGATAAAAGGTGGTGCAAGCCACACTCCAGGGAAACTCCTTTTAAAGTGGAGCAGGAAGTGACCTTAGGAAAGGATTTACAATCCTACCCGAATCCTCTTTAATGTACAGCATAGGAAAATCACAAAATGGAGGACAGTCACACAATACTGGTCATCACAACCCAGTCAAATTTCTACACATATTTTTGGGGAGACACAATTCAATCCATGCAAAATGTTAAGTTCTGTGTTTTGCTAATTTTAATAGCTGAGCTTTGTGACTTCCCTAACTAATTAGGACTCTGGATGCTGTGTCCTGCATTGCATCCTTAAGTATATATCTGGTGCAATTGAGCTTGGCAAGTCAAAATGGTGGACTAAATGCACATCTCCCTAAATCCCTCTGGAAACCAAGATCTGAAGTGATAACTAAACAGAGCCTTCTGGACACCTAGTGAGCCCTAGGACACAGCATAGGGTTGTTAATTTGGACTTCCTACCACTGAACAGAAAACTTCCTCACTTTCACTGACCCCTGCTCTAGGTGAGTGCTGGCTTTCACGGATAGAGGACAATGCCCCATTTTAGCTTTTTCTTCTCTGTCTTGGCCGGCAGGTGGAGCTGGAACTTGACTGGCAGCTGGTCTTGGGTGCACTGCTGGTGAGATCAGCCAGCGAAATTACCACACTTTGAGAGCCCAGCTTTGGACTCTGTGCATCTCAGCACATTTGGCTTTTCTTTCCACCTCCACCATTGAGTGGCCCGTGCCATGTCAGGCAGGGAACTTGGGTGCGACTCCATCTTATTCCCCTGGGAAGCTGATTACCCATATGGAGGCCTCAGCTGGATGTAATTCCTAGGCTGAGAGGCAGTGCCTGCCCAGAGGAGAGCCTTTTCTGGCAGAAAAGCAGTATTCTACACAGTGTCACCTACAGCTGGGTCCCGGTAGCAGAGGCCAGTAGGGCAGTAGCCGTTCTGTATTTCAAACTAGTGTATAACATCTGAGGTTGGATATAGAGGTGCTTACTTTGCCAGCTGAGGGACCTGTATACCTGAAAACCTGACTGATTTTGGAAATTTTCAGATACCTTTAACTTTCATTTTAAGATGGCCTAGAGAAACAACTGCAGTCCATCCTCACAGCATCTCTCCCAGCCTCTATTGACTCACAGGATGCACAAAAAGCAACAAACTCTGGATAAAAGAGTAACTAAGAAGTCACCAATGGCTCCAGAAGGCCCCCAAAAGAATGAACCAAAGAACTTCCTAGATTTAGAAACCTTTCTGAAACTATTGGAAGGTGAATACAAAAGGATTATATATAGTGCCCTCCTAGACCTCATACGAAATGCAGCAGAGTAAAATGAAAAATTAAGCAAGCTGTTCGATCTGATGGAACACCAGGACTCTGAAATCCAAAACGTCAAGAACAAATCAAAGACATAGAAACTTCAATTCAAAGCCAAAAAAACAGAATGGAACAAATGGAAAAGAGACTTTTTGACTTGGAAGATGGAGCTACTGACTCCAGCATCTATGAGGAGAAATGAGAAAAAATAAACAAGAAAAATGAAGAAGGATTAAGAAGTACGTGGGACACTATTAAGAGGAACAAGCTTTGATTAATTGGAGTTCCTGAACAGGGCAAGACACCTGAGAACACAGACAGTATTGTTGCTGAGCTGCTGACAGAACTTCCCAGAAATCATGAAGAGAATATAGATATCCAAGATGCTTATAGAACACCACTCAACCCAGATCTCAAAAGAAAGACTCCAAGACATGTTCTAATCAAGCTTAACAAAATGAGACATAAGCAGAACCTATTAAAGGCAGCAAGACTCAAAGCGAAGCTAACATTAAGAGGGAAACCCTGTAGGCTTTTGTCGGATTTCTCAGCAGAAACAATGCTGGCACGGAGACAGTGGTATGACACATTCAAAGCCTTGAAGGAGAAGAACTTCCAACCAAGAGTTATATATCCTGAGTATACATCCAGTGCTACTGATTTTTTAATCAAATAACTTCTTTCAATGTTTCTTGCAACTTCAGTTTGGTTTTTGCAAAGTCTCTAAGCTTCTGTTTATCTGAGAATGTCCTAATTTCACTGTCATACTTGGAAGACAACTTTGCAGGATATTTATTCTTGGTTGCATAGTTGTTTTGTTTTTTTGTTTTTCCTTCAAGACTTCATATGTGTCGTCCCATTGTCTTCTTGCCAACATGGTTTCAGCTGAAAAGTTGGAGGTCAGTCTATAAAACTTCCCTTTGTACATTACTTTCGGTTTAAGCCTAGCTGCCTTTAAGAGCCTCTCCTTATGTTTCATTTCATTAAGCTTGATTATAATATGTCTTAGTGTCTTTCTTTTGGGGTCTACCTTTTGTGGAGTTGGATGAGCATCTTGAATAGCTATCTTCTTTCATGATGTCAAGAAAGTTTTCTGTCAGCAACTCTTCAACAATTTGCTCTGTATTTTCCACTATCCTTCTCTCTTCTGGAGCTCCCATTATACCTAAATTTTTCCTCTTGATAGAGTCCCACATGATTCTTAATGATTCTTCATTTTTTGTAATTCTTTTATCTGATTTCTGCTCATAAATGCTAGTGTCAGTTGCTTTATCTTCAGCCTCCCTAACTCTGCATTCTGTTTTCTCACTCACTCCTGCTGTTTTGGCTTTCCACTGAATTGTCTAACTCTGTAAATTTATTATTGATCTGCTGACTTTCAGATCATTGATGTTCTAGTAGTACATATAGTTTAATTTTTCATTTTGTTCTGCTGCACTATATACAATTATTTTGTATTCTATCTATGATAATTTCTGGGAGGCTCCTTCATCCGGGAAGTTTTTTGATTTTTTATTTTGGGAGTTTTCTGGAGCCATGATGGTCTGCTTCTTTAAGTGGTTAGATATTGATTGCCATCTTCATGTCATCAGAAGGCTGTTCGGCTTTTCCAGTATCACACCAGCAGAAGCTATGGTATAACTCTAAGAAGGGAGTGGAGAAGGGCACTGTTGGACTTGGCTGCTAGCCACCACTGCATTCTCCAGGTGCAACTGTCTTAAGTACAGATTCTCTCATGAGAGAGATACTGTCCAGCCTGGTGTTGCTGCTCAGTTTGGCAGCTGGCCCTAGCTGGGCCCTCCAGCGTGGCAGGCCCCACCTCCTGGCTGACAAAGATGGAGACCTACTTGTGCTGACTCACAGGAGTCACACCAGCAGACACTATGGCGTAGCTCAGAGAAGGGAAGAGGAAAGGGCATTGCCATAAATGGCTGTCAGCTGCTGTTGTGTTTTCTAAGAGTGGCTTTCTTAAGGACAGCCTCTCTGCTGAGAGAGATTCTGTCCAGCGGCAGCTGGTCCCAGCCAGGCCCTCAGGGGTGGCAGCCCCCACCTCCTGGCTGACAAAGACCTATCTGTGGAGTCTCTCTGGGGCTGTGTCAGCAGATGCTATGGCATGGCTCAAAGAAGAAAGGAGGAAAGGGTGCTACCACACTCTACTTCCAGCCACCACTATGTTCTCTAGTTATGATTGTCTTAAAAACTGCCTTTCTGCTGAGAGAGGAACTGTCCAGTGGCAGCTGGTATCTGCCAGGCCCTCAGGGGTCACAGGCTCTGCCTCCTAGCTGACAAAAATGGTGACCTAATTGTGGAGTCTCTCAGGGGCCACGTCAGCAGATGCTATAGTGTGGCTCAGAGCAGGGGTGAAGAGTGCTGCCATACTTGGCTGCCAGCCAGCACTGTATTCTCTAGGTATGGTTGTCTTAAAAATAGCTTTTCCACTCAGAGAGGTACTATCCAGTCAGGCAGATCGTCCAGATGCTCAGTGTGGCAGCCAGCCCCACCTGGGCCCTCAGGCAGAGCTGACTCTGCTTCTCAGCTGACTAAGATGGTGTCCTACCTGTTCTGCCTCTTCTGAGCTGTGCTGGCAAAATCTATGGCAGAGAATACAGGGAAGGTTACTGGTACCCTCAGCCACCAGCTGCCACTGGGTTCTCTAAATGTGACTGTTTTACGTTACAGGCTCTCTGCTATCAGAGATGCTGTCTTCTTAGGCACTGAAGCTCAACATGGTAGCTGGCCCCAGCCAGGCTCTCAGGCTCAGCAGCCCCAGTCCCAGTGTTCTGGTTGACCAAAGTGATGTCCTTACCTGTAAGCCTCTCCACTGCACTGCCAGCAGGAACAAGACCCTTTGCACTGCTGTCTCACCTACAACAAAGGTATTTTTCCCCTTCCTGCCACCCAGTCTGATTTCACAATCCTCTGCCTGATCTTGGGGCTCCCAGAATGTCCACTCTACTCCATTCAGTTGTTTTTCTAGACCTTGGTTCTCAGAACGAATCAAAGAGATGTGTGACTAGCCTGCCATCTTGGCTTTGCCTTCATATATTTATTCTTGGTAGGTAAAGGACAAGAACTTCAAGGAAGTTGGTGGCACCAGGATGCATGGTAACACCCTGACTATACTTTAAATGGTGCCATAAGGGTAGACAAGGGCGAAGCCTCTGTAAAATAAGAAGGAGAAACTGCCTATGGGTTAAGAAGACAGTATTTGTCTACCAGAGTAAAGGGATGTGAGGCCTCCAAATGTTTTAGCAGCGCATAGGTCTGGGGAGAAGACATCAGTCCCTGAGGATCAGTAATAATGGTGGAGTCTGAGGTACCTGGATCCCTGGTGGTGCAGTGGTTAACAGCTATGGCTGCAAACCAGTGTAAATTCGCAAGCTGTTTCTTGGAATCCCTATCAGGCAGCTCTATTCTGTCCTATAGAGTTGCCGTGAGTTAGAATCAACTCAGAAGCAAAGGGTTCTCAGGAGAGTTGGAGGGAGTTGGAGGTGACCAGGTGGGAGTGTTGTGGTTCTCTATTCCTGCTCCTCTGAGAAAGTAGGATCAGTTCTTCAGTATGATGAAGGCAAGAGCCTGTTAGCTTCTGTGGGAATTTTGCTTTCCCTTGAGTATGTAACAAGTTTCTGGGTAGCTGAAAACAGTTAGCACTGAACAATTAACCACAAAGGTTGGAGATTCAAATGCACGTAGGGCTGTTTCAAAAGAAAGCATTGGTTGTCCACTTCCAAAACATCACAGACATTGAGAATTATCTGGTGTGCAGTTCTATTCTGAACCACAAGGGGCTTGTGGTTGGAACTGAACATTAGTTGGAACTGAATAGATTGCAACTGAATAGATTCCAACATTAGTTGGAACTGAATAGATTGCAACTGATAAATTTGTCTGTTTTTGAGTGTATTGTGACAGGGAGCAGTACTGAAACCTGGCAACAAGAAAGCTAGTGACTGCAAAGCAAAAAAAAAAATGCCACCATTGTGTTGGTGAGGTGGAGTGTTATTACTTCTTACAAAGAGATGTGTTCTTTTGCCCACAGGTTCTTACTCAAGCAATGGACAGTTGAAGTCTGGCAAGAGTCAGGAAGAAAATGTGACTGGTTAAATGGGGCAAAGACAAGGAACAGTCACTGAAGCCAGGGGAACCTAACTCAGCATTGCTGTAAAAATGTGTATCTGTGTACGCCTGTAGGCTGACACTGTCAGCAGGGCTGCCTGGGGCTGAGCCACTAACCCAAAGAAGCAGCTAAGAGTGACTATGTGTGTGCACCAAGGTGGGATGTGACTGTTACAGTGAGGTCAGCACCAATGCAGTGCCAGGCACACTGTAAAGTAAGTTTTCTTACACATTTATTCTACAATTATTTATTGAGTGTCTACTCTGGGAGCTAATAGTATAATGAAATTGCTGACTTGCTCTCTTGAGACTGGTAGGGCTATCCATCAGAGCTAATTTTTAGCCAGTTGTTAGCCATATGGTCACATGCACATGTACAGGTTTGGCCGTACCCTGAAGAGTTGAAAGAGGGTATGTCAAGAGCCCTAGAGCTCAGGCTTGTCCTTTTCTGGTCTCTGGTCTCTGCCCACTGTGATAGGCACCTATAGTTGAGTGGGCTGGCTGGCAGCCTGCAATGGGGCTATGCTCTGAAGATCCCTACCCCTGCTGGGCCACCCAGCTCCTGGGATTCCTCATCTTCTTCCTTGGTAAGTGTCCTGGGCTCTCTCAGGAGATGGGTAACTGGATGGAGTTCAGACAACAGGACACAGCATCTGGAAGGCTGTTTAGGTTCTAATGTCCTTGGCCGACAGAAAAATGACAGGGTTATCTATTAGGAAATGCAGTGTGTGTGCTTTAGAGTCCTGGCGAGATCAGAGAGAACAGAAAGGCTTTTAGTGATGGCAAGGCTGCAACCCCTGAGCCTGGGCAGCCTGGGCTGCTCTAAAGGAACCTAGGCACCAGGAAGGCCAAACCCTTCCTACCGCACTGGCAGAGAAGCCAAAGGAATCTAGTGCAGCCTAGAGAGTGGGGTGGAGACAAAGAACTCTGCTCTTGGGACAGGGAACTGGGCATGCCTGGAAAGGGAGCTGGCCTGCAGCCTGAAGGAACATTCTCTAGTCTGGGCTGCTAAATCTTCTTTATCTCCAAAAGAAAGTTAGCACACTCCATCTTTGAGTCTGATGCTTTGCCCTGATCAGAGCATCACAAAGAAGGGCTGTCTTAGAAGTCTCAGTTTTGTCTTAAAATTGCTCATGAATTTTGGATCCACTTCAGTGTTATTTTTCATCTGAAAATGTTAAAAATAATTTACCTTTGGGTGAAGCAAATGCTCTAGAAGAATGTAGAGAATGTCACTTAACCCTGTGGGTTCTCATGCCAATGCTGCTCAGGGCCTGAAGACCTCAGACTGAAAGTGTGTTCATGGCAGCACTGTTTAAAGGCAAATTCTGGAAACAGAGAGGATGCTCATTCATCACCGCGGCAAAGACTGCATAAATTGGGGCACATTCATAAGATGGAATATCATGGAACCTTAAGAAAACAAGTGGAATGATTCACCAGGAAGGAATTTTAACAAAATAATACATGGTGAGAATGACAAGATGCAGACTACGGTGGGGTTCCAATATCATAGAAGAAACAACAGCCTCAAATATACAACAAGCACTAGTTTATAAGTCAGGACAGAAATAATTTACCACATAATGGGTATTAGGGTTATAGGAGGAAGTGAAAATAGGGAAGAAGAGGAAAGGAGGATGCAGAGAAAGGGAGGAGAGCAGGTAGAGAGGATGAGGAGTTCAGCAAAGAAAGAAACTGAAAGAAAAGACCGGTCCAAAGAAGGCCATGTAATATCACACTTGTGAGTGTATGTAAGATTCTATGTTTGCATGTATACAGAAATGAGATAAAAAACTAATGAAGAAAATTAGACCTTGTAAATTATGAATTCTGGTGAAAGCTTTCAAGGCTTTTATTGTTATATGTATTTTTTAGTATATGGTAGTTACTGACTGAATTTGCAGGAAATCACACTCAATTTGATGGCTTACAGAGCATGTATAAAACAGGACATCTTTGGTTTTGTACCTTAAATGAAGGTTTACAAAACAAACTAGGTTCTCATTAAACAGTTCATATGCATATTGTTTTATGGCATTGGTTACTCTCCCTACTTGAAAAACAGGACATTGCTGTGAAATAACTATGAACCTTGCAGGAACAAGGAATGAAATCCCCTCCCTTCAAGAGGTAACTTTCTATCCATGATCAGTCATAGGCTTTCTCCACTTCTCTAACTCCATTTAGCTAGACAAATATGTGACATACCACAGGGTTTTTTTCAGTGGCTGTGGGGCTGCGAACTTTGGTGGCATAGTGTTAAATGCTGTGGCTGCTAACCAAAAGGTCAACAGTTCAAATCTACCAGGTGTTCATTGAAAACTGTGTGGGCTCTGTCATATAGGATGGCTAGGAGTCAGAATCACGTGACAGCAACAGGTTTAGTTTGGTTTGGGTTTGGGGTTGGAAAGATTTGTAATTAAGAAAGAATGTGACCTTTTCAGGTCACACAGGAAGTCAGAAGGAGTAGAATGCTTGCCTCATTAGACCAGACCTCCTTTCACTGAAAGAGCAAAGCATTTTGCAATTAAGCCTGGGCAGTTTGAGTAAAAGTGGAAGGAACGATCACCCCTAACTATTCTAGAACTTTTCGGGAAGCCTGAAGTTACACAGGTTGGATGCATTTTTTTCTTTAGTTTCTGGATTCCTTCCTTATTCCTCCACCCATCACTAAAGTTCACCCTTGTTGAGGAGAGAGGGTTAGGTGGTGCTGAAATATCCAGTCTCTTCTTTCTTATAATTTAAAACCTTTCCTGGGCATGTGTATGGAAGGAGGAAACACAGAAGACAAGCCTGCAGCTCAGTTCAGGAAATAATTTCTCAGAGAAATGATTAGCTACCTGGAAAGCTGGTCCTTGTCCTGCGGGCCCCTCCTATCCTGACATGAACAGCCCTTCACTGGGCGCCTGTTCTGTAACTGGTGGGTAGGGAGGAGAAGGGGTCCCAGCAGTTATGGGTGGACTACTGTTGGAGTCCAGTCAAGTGGACATAACTTTATGTTCACTCGAGAATTTTTAATTTTATGTGACTTTTAACCAATTTCTGAGTCACCACACCCTCTCCTCACTTTTTATTTTTCCTATTCAGGGCCACACAGTTCATCCTGAATCTTTGTGGATCAGAGCTCTAGTTGCCCTTCTTCTTTTCTAAGTCTCCTTTCTACTTCTGGGGCAAACCCTCTGGGCCCTTTTGAAACTGGAGGCTGAAATAGCCTCCATGTCAGGGATGCTCAAAACTAAGGGGACTTGGGTGACATTGTTTCAGATCACCTCTAAAACATAGGGAAAGATGTGACTCCCCACATGCACAAGCCCCAGGGGGCAATGCTAGGGTGGGACCCTCTGTAGTCTCCACTATAGATTCAGTGAACTATAGAAAATAAATGACTCGTTTTATCTTGAGAAAAGCCAGTAATAAAAGAACCAAGCGGGAGGTGCAGAATATGGAGAAGTAACTTGTGTTTGAGCATTATTCTTCTAGGTTACTGGCCAGACGAGTGGAACATCACTCTGTCTTCCTTGATGGTCAGAGAGATTGTGAAGCAGACCTCCACCCAACTGATCTCCTCCACCAGTTGGCCTCCATCCAGTTGACATCCACTCAGTTGACCCCCACGTGTCCCAACTTGCCTACGTTGTTCCCTACATCTACATGTGGTCTTTCCCTTTAAATACTCAGACATTGCCCGACCAATCGGGACTAGATCTGAGGATGACAGTATCTCTCAGTCCTTTTGCAATGCCAGTTTGCAAATAAAACCTTTGATCTCACCCCAAAAGCTCCTGTCTCCGTGAATTGGCTTTTTGCAGCAGGTAGCCGAAGTTCCCAGCTTTTCCAGTAACACTTTGAGGGCTGAGACGTGCTCAGTCTTTTGGGGTTCCCTGTCTCCCATGGTAGGGAGCCTGGCGAGGCTATTAACCATTTGTTAGTCAGAAAGCCTGCCCTTTTAAACCCTTCTCCCAGGAGAGGGAAGTTGGAGTGATGTGGCTCCAGGAATGTTCTTACTGTGGTGACATAAGGTAACAGTGCTGGGAGAGGCTGAACATATATGAGATGTGACCTTTGTGATCAGCCCCATTCATGCAGGGGACAAAGCACTGGCTGAGAGAGTTCACCAAGGTCTGGCTGTGCCTGCGTGATTCAGGGCAAGTTCACATTCATACTGAGCCTCCCGTTTCTCCTGTATAAAATGAGGGACTTTAACAGATTTCTCAGGTCCTTCCTATGTGACATTCTGTAATCGTGCCCTCACCCAGGCACAATTATCCTATGGCTATTTCAAGGCCTCTGCCATCCCTCCCATCTTCTCCTGTCCTTTTCCCATGGCCTGGCAAGAACCAGCCGATGAGCCTGTTTGGGCATCTTCTAAGAGGCGAGCCCTTGTATTCCCGAGGTCCGCCAATCTCCAAAAACTAAAAACTAAACCCACTGCTGTCAAGTCGATCTGTACTCATAGTGACCCTGTAGATAGAATAGAACTGTCCCATAGTAGTGGATACGAACTCCCGACCTTCTGGTTAGCAGCAGTAGCACTTAACCACCGGGCCACCAGGTTTACTACTGACCTCATTGGAATCAAGCCTACTGAAAAAAAAAGCTACCATCAAGCAGATTCTGGCTCATGCGGACCCACGTCTACCACAGTAAGGTTTTCCAATGGCTGATTTTTTTTTTGGAAGTAGATTGCCAGTCCTTTCTTCTGAGGCATCTTTGGGTGGGTTTAATCCTCCAACCTTTCAGTTAACAGCCAAGTGCTTAACCATTTGCACCATCCAAGGACTCCTGAAACGACACCTGCTCCTGTTTTCTCTGCCTCTGATCTGCACTGTGTCTCTCAGAGGCTGGTGCCCTCAGGCCCCCTGCTAGAGGCTATCATCCCCTCCCTCACTGTGACGGGAAAACTGGGCTCAGGACAGTTCACTACAGCTGTGCCCTTCAGCAGTGGACAAACCAGTAACACAAGGGGACCTTTTCAGTTCCGCTCTGTTTTGCATGCATCTCCCAGCTAGGAAACTACTAGCTTCTTTCCTGCTGGCCCCTGGGTAGTGGCGCCCTCGTAACTGTAAGGTGGGGAGTAAGAGAAACATGGTTTTGGCTACAATCACTTGTGAAAATCCTGCTGGCAAGTGCCTGTGAAGAAACTGAAATACTGTTTCTCTGTAAGGCCTGTTCCCACGTTTCTCTTGTTTGGACTAATTTATGGTTAGTGTCCATGTTATGCCAAAAAAGAAAGTATCTGTTTAAACATAAGATTAACACTGAATGCGATGACTAAGGTATTAAAAAATACTTTTAAAAACAGGTAAAATCTTACCTGTCATGTGAATTTCAAAGTTTTTATTTTGTTAATTAATTATGAAATGAGCCAGATGTTACAACTGAGTCATTAAAAATTTAAACGCACACAGGTATAGACCATCAGGAATGCTGACATGAATTTATAAAAATATTCAACACTGATCAGCATCCAAGAAGCAATCAACAGTCCACCAGAGCAGGCTGAGGTTTTGTACCACCCAGGAAATCCTATAATATTTGTCACTGACTGTGAGTCAGAATTGAACTCAGGGGCAATGGATTTTGTTTGCAGATAAAGGCACAGAAGGATACACATTACAATGCTTATCTTTGGAGTGAGGCACAATTTTAAACATTTACTTTCAACAGCTCCATTACCTGTCGAGGACATGCAGCTGATTAGATCCCGAGTGACCTGATTCGGGTTGTGGAAATTGAACTAGCAGGTTCGGTCTCCCGAGAGGTGGCAAACTGGGATCCTCTTCCGCAAAGCACACGAGGATGCATCCTTTTTAGTAGCAAATAATGAAAAAGTTTAAGGGAAAGTACATTCCAAAGATGGAACAGGTCAGTCTCCATGAGTGGAAAAACCCCCACATAGATTTTGGGGATGCTTTTCATACGCAAAAGCAGGGAGTGATGTCATAGATGGGAGGAGAAGATAGTTACTTGGCCTCTGATTGGGCCTGAGACCCCCGTAGCCACCTTACAACTACCAGGAGGAACTGTTCTATTTGCATCACAACTGCCAAGAAGAACTTACATCTGCATCACAAACTGCCAGGGAGAACTGTTGAATGTGGCAGATCACATTCCCTTGGCAACCTCATCAATATTGTGTGTGTTCTATAATGGAAACCATGACCTTTGTTATCCCTAGAAAACGTTAGATTCTGGAGTAAAATATGCTAGTATGTGGTGGCAGAGATCAGATTCCCTAGCTAACCCTGGCATTACCCATATGATTATTTTCAGTGAACATGTAATACTTTTGTAGTTATAAAACAACCAAAAATGAAAATACCCAAATCAAATACAGCTGACAATGTAATTGTTTTTTAGCCCAAGGTTAGATGGCATGTAATGATGTAATGTGGAGACAACACCCTTCTCTCCATCTTTGCCTGTCTCACTCGGCTGCACAACTATGTGCTCAGATACTTGTGACACAAGGCAGTTTTACAGCGGCTGCTGGAGCCAGCTGTAATCAATGCAATGTATCCAACTTCCCTTAAATTCTAGGGTTTAGCAAACAGGAAGCCCCTGACTGGACCGTGACTCCTTGTTTGTTGCTGCCCACAGGATTGAACTCACAAGTGCCTGGCTTCCTGGACTCCACCTCTGTACTCAAGGGGAAGACCCCTAAGAGGAACTAGCCTGGTGGAAAGGAGGTGGCTCTGGCCTGGAATTTGAAACCATGGATCTGATTCCAGGTGTGCTTAGTCAGGTAATAATCATCCTAATAACGAAGGCAGCTGCAGCAGCAGGGATGGCATTCACATGACCCTTCTCAGCATGGTCTTGTTAATTCCCACCCAAATGGGGCTATTCAGATCAGGTATTTGGGATCCACCCAGGGGACTGGATAGCTTTTTAATAATGCAAATAAAGTTCTTGGAGTCCTTGTGGTTCCATGCACACGAGGTCTATGGTACCCTAACAAAGGAATTAGTCAGTTTTGCCCTCCCATTAAACTTAAAATGAGCCATCTAGAAGTGGGGGAAAAGGGCCACATTGCCACCAAGGAAGAAGAGCCAGCGGGGAGGGGAGACTGTTCCCTTTGGACACAAGAACCACAAACTGAGAAGCTCCTGGAACCAAGTAACCAAAAGACAGAGCTATGACACTGAAGACAGCGAGAAGTGGTGACAGAAAAAAGATAGTAGCAGATGCAGGAGATGGGCATTAGACCACGCAGTGGGCCAGGAGGCCAGGGAGCAAGAAGGCTGAGCATCTTCAACTGTGAGGCTTGCTGGTAGAGTAGAGTACTTCCAAGCACTTAGCAAAGCCAGGTTTACCCACCGCTAGCTGGAGCTCCCCGACTTGGCTGTCAGTTTGCCATACTGTAGAGCTTACATGTTGCTGTAATATTAGAAGATATGCCACCGGTATTCAGATACAGGCCAGGTTCACCCATGGCGCACAGGTTGCAGCTGAGATTCCACACTTGACAGACTAGCAAGAAGGACCCAGCAGTCTGCTTCTGAAAAGAATTATCCAGTGAAAACCTTATGAATAGCTGTGGAACATGGTCAGATATAGTGCCAGAAATGAGCCCCCCAGATTGGAAAGCACTCAAAACATGACTGGAGAAGAGCTGCCTCCTCAAAGTGGGGCTGACCTTAATGATGTGGCTGGACTACAGTCTTTGGGACCTTCATTTACTGATATGGCACAACTAAAAATGCAAAGAAACAGCTGCATTTATTAATAATTGGAACATGGAATGTATGAATTATGAATCTAGGAAAACTGGAAATCATCAAAACTGAAATGGAGCACATAAACATCAATATCCTAGCCATTAGTGAGTTGAAATGGATCAGTACGGGCCATTTTTACTCAGACAATCATATAGTCTGCTATGCAAGGAACGAAAACTTGAAGAAGAACGGTGTTTCATTCATTGTTAAAAAGAACATTTCAAGATCTGTCCTGATGCTGCCAGTAATAGGATAATATTCACACACCTACAAAGAGGAACAGTTAATATAAATATTATTCAAATTTATGCACCAACCACAAAGGCCAAAGGTAAAGAAATTGAAGATTTTTAGCAGTTTCTGCAGTCTGAAATAGATTAAACATGCAATCAAGAAACACTGATAATTACTAGTGATCGGAATGCAAAAGTTGGAAACACAGGAAAGGATCAGTAGTTGGAAAATATGGCCTTGGTGACAGAAATGATGCCAGGGATGGCATGATACAATTTTGCAAGACTAATATCTTCTTTATTGCAAATTCCTTTTTTCAGCAACATAAGCAGCAACTATATACATGGCCTCACCAGACAGAATACACAGGAATCAAACTGACCACCTCAGTGGAAAGAGATGATGGAAAAGATCAATATCAGCTGTCAGAACAGGAGTAGGTGCTGACTGTGGCAAAAACCATCGCTTACGTATATGAAAGGTCAAACTGAAACTGAAGAAAACTAGAACAAGTCCATGAGAGTCAAAGTACAAGCTTGAGTACATCCCACTTGAGTTTAGAGAGCATCTCAGAAACAGATTTGATGCTTTGAACACTAACGACAGAAGATCACACGAGCTGTGGAATGACGTCAAAGACATCATCCGTGAGGAAAGCAAGAAGTAATTAAAAAGATAGGGAAGACAAGACCAGATTGGATGTCAAGTAGCTAAAGCAAAAGGAAAAAATGACAAAGGAAAAGAACTGAAGATTTCAAACGGCAGCTCGAGAAGACAAAGTGAAGTATTATAGACATGTGTGAAGAGCTGGAGACGGAAAACCAAAGAGAAGAATAGTTCCGCATTTCTCAAGCTGAAAAAAATCAAGCCCCAGGTTGCAATAATGAAGGATTCTGCAGGGAAAATATTAACCAACTCAGGAAACAGCAAAAGGAGATGAAAGAATACATGGAGTCATTATTCTGGAAAGAACTGGTCGACATTCAGTCATTTCAAGAGACAGCATACGATAAGGAACCAATGATACTGAAGGAAGAAATTGAAGCTGCCCTGAAAACATTTGCGAAAAACAAGGCTCTAGGAACTGGTGGAATATCAACTGAGATGTTTCAACAAACGAATGCAGCACTGGAAGTGCTCACTTGTCTATTGAAATTTGGAGGACATCTGCTTGGCCAACAAACTGGAAGAGATTCAAATTTATGCCTTTCCCCAAGAAAAGTATCATGGATTGAATTGTGTCCCCCGAAAATATGTATAGTATCTGGCTGAGTCAGGATTCCCTGTATTCTGTGATTGCCCTCCATTTTATGATTTTCTAATGCTGTAAATCATAATCTCTGCCTATGGTTAACAGAGTGGATTATGTCAGAGAGGATTAGGGTAGGGCTGTAAATCCCTTCCTAAAGTCACCTCCCTCCTCCACTGTAAAGGAATGCCTTGGAGTGTGGCTTGTACCACCCATTATCCTTTTGTCTTACAAAAAATAAAAGGAAAGGGAAGCAAGTAGAAGGGAACCTCGCACCACCAAGAAAGCAGCACCAGAAGAAGAGCACGTCCTTCAGACCTCAGGTTCCTGTACCCTGAACAAAGACTGATGCAACACAAGGACTTTCCACCAGAGCCGACACACAGAAAGCCTTCCCTCAGAGGAGACATCCTGAATTTTGACTTGTATCCTACTAGACTGTGTAAGAATAAACATTTGTCTTTAAAAGCCATACACTTGGTGGTATTTCTGTTAGAGCAGCCCTAAACCAAAAAAACCAAACCCACTGCTGTCGAGTCAGGTCCAGCTCATAGTGGCCTAATAGGTCGCAGCAGAGTTGCTCCATAGAGTTTCCAAGGAGCGCCTGGTGGATTTGAACTTCCAACTTTTTGGTTAGCAGACATAGAACTTACCCCACTACACCACAAGGCTTTCTATGAGCAACAACTAGCTGACTGAAACAAAAGGTGATCCAATCAAATATGGAAATTATCAAACAATATCATTAATGTCACATTTGAGCAAAATTTTGCTCAAGGTCATTCAAAAGCAACTGGAACAGTATATTGACATGGAACTGCCAGAAATTCAAGCCTGATTCAGGGATAACAGTGCTGATGTCAGGTGGATCTTTGCTGAAAACAGAGAATACCAGAAAGATGTTTACCTGCATTTCAGTGACTATGCAAAGGCATTCAACTGTGTGGATCATAACAATTATGAATAACATTGAGGAGAATGAGAATTCCAGAACACTTAATTGTGCTTACAAGGAGTCTGTATATGGATCAAGAGGGAGTTATGCCAACAGAACAAGAGGACACTGCAGGGTTTAAAGTCAGGAAAAGTGTGTGTCAGGGTTGTATCCTTACACCACGCCATTTCAATTGGTATGCTGAGAAAATAATTCGAGGAGCTGGACTATATGAAGAAGAAAGAGGCATTCGGATTGGAGGAAGACTGATTAACAACCTGCGTTATGCAGATGACACAGCCATGCTTGCTGGAAGTGAAGACAATTTGAAACACTTACTGATGAAGATCAAAGACCACAGCCTCCAGTGTGGCTTGCCCCTCAACATCAAGAAAATAAAAATTCTCACAACTGGACCAGTAAGCAACATCATGATAAACAGAGAAAGGACTGAGGCTGTCAAGGATTTCATTTTACTTGGTTCCACAATCAACGCTCATGGAAGCAGCAGTCGAGAGATCAAAAGGTGCATTGCCTTGGGAAAGTCTGCTGCAAAGGACCTCTTTAAAATATTGAAAAGTAAAGGTGTCACCTTGAAGACTAAGGTGCTCCTGACCCAAGCCAAGGTACCTTCAGTTGCATCATATGCATGCAAAAGCTGGACAATGAATAAGCAAGGCAGAAGAATTGATGTCTTTGAATTGTGGTGTTGGAGAATATTGAAGGTACCATGGACCGCCAAAAGAATAAGCAGATCTGTTCAGAAGAAGTACAGCCAGAGTGCTGTTTGGAAGCAAAGATAGAGCATCTGCATCTCACACACTTTGGACCTGTTGTCAGTAGTGATCAGTCCCTGGAGAAGGTTGTCATGCTTGGTGGGGTGGAGGGTCAGCGAAAAAGAGGAAGACCCTCAAAGAAATGGATTGACACAGTGGCTGCAACAAAGGGCACAAGCATAAGAATTATTATGGGCACAGCACAGGACTAGGCAGTGTTTTATTCTGTTGTGTACAGGGTTGCTATGAGTCAGAACCACCTTGACAGCACTTAACAATGATAACAACAATCTAGAGCTCTTAGCCTTCCACATGAAGTTTTTTTGAGAAGGGTGTCTCTGAGCACTGATCAGCAGAGCTAAAAGAGCTTCGTAACATTTTGCAAGAGAAGGGCCGAGGCCTAGGGGCCTGCAATTCGTCACAGGTGTGACAAGATTCCTGAGACTGAACTGTAACCTTTTACTTCCCTAGTAAACTCCTTAACTGTGAGCATGATTTGTGAGTTCTGCATGGCGACTGCAATGAATTAAGCAATCTCAGCAGCTGAGAAATAGAGCAGGCTGTAGGAGGGACAGCTGGTGTCAGAGGCGGTGAGAAAGGGCTGGTGAGAGGAAATACCTCTGCCTCTCAGCGCTCAGCCCTGGGCTGCTGATTCTCCTTTCCTCCTATGAAGTTAAGGTCAGGCTCCTCTGCCATACCATTTGTACAACCAAAAACAAAAAACAAAATCCACTGCCATCGAGTCAATTGTGACTCATAGCGACCCTAACAGCTACATGAATAATCATTTATTGGGCAGATAATATTATTATGTTTATTGTGTTATATTGAGGGAGAAGAAAACTTCTAAGAAGATTCTACTTTAAAATTGACAGAAGCCCAGATGCTTCTCTCCCTGTACCAGTTCGAGGCCACCGCCCCCGCCCCACAGCATTTCTTGAGATAAGCCCTGCTTCTAAGAGAAGGAAATTTCTCTGTAAGTTAACACTGAATGCTTATCTTGACTTCTGCAAGTTTGCTGGCGCCAACATAAAAGCAATATGAAAATCTATAAACCTACTAATGCCAATAAGGAGACTGTGTGGAAATTCCCTTGTCTGTACTCTGCACAAGACTTATAAAAGGAAAGCAACAAAGAAACTCAAGGACCTCAGCCATCTGGGGACTGGAATCCACCGAGGCTCTGCGGGCATGGAAATAAATGCCTGCCCTTTAACAATTATTGGTTTTCAAGTAAGTTCTGCTCTCCAGGGGCCCTACTTGTCTTTCCTACAACAGTATGACGCATTTGGGACTTTCACATTTTTGTGTGCACAATTTAAATTGAACAATTATTGAGCAACCTGCTGAAAGCTTTTATCTTCCTAAATCATAACAGTAATCTCACACTGAGGTAAACACTGTTATTTCCGTTTCACAGATGGGATTGATGCTGGGGAGGTTACATAACCACACAGGGTCACATAGACAACAGAAGACTTGGACTCAGCTCACGTCCTTCTGATCTCAAGTCCAAGCCTTTAACCACTCTGCTGTGCTGTCCAACGAGGTCACTGTGTTGGACTCCAAGATAAATTCTGGGATCATCAAGAACTGAAACATATGAATTGAACCCATAAAAGTGTTAGAGGAAAACATGAGAAAATTAAAAAAAAAATAGTAAGGATGATGTGTGGTGAAAATATACCTAAGAAAACATTTGCCATTTAAACAGTTTCTACAGGTACAACTCGATGACATTGATTACCCTCTTCAAGTTGTGCAACCATTCTCTCTCTCCTTTTCCGAATCATTCCACCACCATCAATATAAACTCAATGGCTTCTAAGTAAATACTCCTCCATTTCCTTTCCCTGTCACCACTGGAAACACTAAAAGTGTCTGGCTTCTGTATGTTTGCTTACATCCTTTAAGTGAGATGGTACCATATTTGTCCTTTTGTGAGAGACTTATTTGCTTGCAATAATATTGTAAAGCAAGATGTAAAATAGGTAAGCCATAAAAAAAAAAGACAAATAGACTTGATATCACGAAAATGAATAATTCCAGCATGGCAAACATTCTATAGCCTGAGCTGATAAATAACTGAAAAAATACATGTAATTATGTATTAGAAAAGGGACTAATTTCCTTCAGCTATGGCTCACTCCTATAAATAAATATGAAAAAGACAAGCATGGACAAAGACGTAAGCAGACAGTTCACAAAAATGGGTTTAAAAATGAGCTTTAATAATTTGAAATGATGCTCAAACGTGTCTGTACAGGACCAAGTGCCAGCGCTAGTTGCCACTGAGTCAGTTCTGACCCCTGGTGACCCCATGCGTCAAAGTACAGCTGTGCTCACAGGTTTTCAGTGCCACTTTTTCAGCAGTAGATCACCAGGGCTTTCTTCTGAAGCACCTCTAAGCAAACTCAAATATCCAATCTTTGAAAAATGCCCATTAAAACTATAATGAGATGCGATTATAACCTACAAGTTTGGCAAAGGGTAAAAAGAATGATTGCTGTGTGCTGGTAGAAAAAACCTAGACATTGCTGGTCAGAGTATAGGTGAGAACATCTTTGGAAGACAGTTTGAAAATATCCAAGGTTTAAATGTTATTGTTTGACACATTAAGACAAGCCTAGTGATTGATCCTAATGTGTACACACAATGTATATCATAGTGTATATACATATACATTGAACCCTGGTGAAGCGGTTAAGAGCTCTGGCTGCTAACCAAAAGGGCAGCATCTCAAATCCCTCAGCCATTCCTTGGAAACCATATGGAGCAGTTCTACTGCATCCTTTAAAATCAAACCAAACCCACCGCTGTTGAGTCAATTCCAGCTCACAGCAAACCTATAGGACAGAGTAGAGCTGTACCACAGAGTTTCCAAACAGTGTCTGGTGGATTCAAACCACTGACCTTTTGGTTAGCAGACATAGCATTTAACCACTACACCACAAAGATTTCCGATGGGGCTGCTATAAGGCAGACTTGATTCAGAAGCATGGAAAAACAAGTATGCAAAGACTCAAAAGGATATTCATTTTAATATTGTGTATAGTGTCAATAAACAATTTAAATATCCAGCATAAGTAGGCTAGAAAAGCCCCACCGCAGAACACTATGCAGCCGTGACAAAGAATGAGACACATACATAAGCAGTGATCAAGGATGGGCTCCAACATACTTTGTTACTGGAAATGGCAGGGAGAAGAGCAGAGTGTAGAAAGCATGTTTGGGTATGTGGTTGCACCCATATGCAAGTAGAACTAACTGCATGGATTATCTCTGAATGGATACACAAGAAACTGATCATAGTGCCTGCATTTCAGGAAGAGAACTGGACTACAGTAGTGGAGATAGGACGGAGACTTAATTTTCACTCTGTATTTGCCTGTCCTGCCGAGGCCCGTCACCCATAAAGGCCTCTCCGGCGCCTTAACCCGGCGTTCGGTTCATCCCGCAGCGCCAGTTCTGCTTACCAAAAGTGGCCCACTGGGCACTCGCATTCCACACCCGGCCACGCCAGCGAGCCAGGCTTCTTACCCTTTTAAAGTTTGAGAATAGGTTGAGATCGTTTCGGCCCCAAGACCTCTAATCATTCACTTTACCGGATAAAACTGCATCACTCCGGATTGGGGATCTGAACTCGACTCCCTTTCGATCGGCTGAGGGCAACAGAGGGCATCACCCGTCCCTTTGGAACGGCGCTCGCCCGTCTCTCAGGACCGACTGAGCCATGTTCAACTGCTGTTCACATGGAACCCTTCTCCGCTTGGGCCTTCAAAGTTCTCGTTTGAATATTTGCTGCTACCACCAAGATCTGCACCTGCGGCGGCTCCACCCGGGCCGCGCCTTAGGCTTCCAGGCTCACCGCAGCGGCCCTCGTACTGGTCGCGGCGTATCGTCCGGTCCCATGGCTGCAGGGGCATGCAAACTTCAAGGTGATTCCCGCCTCGGAAGCTTCTGGGACTGGTAGCAGACCTCATTACGGGCAGCTGCACGTGTACAGTATCTTGCTGCCTTGGTTTGAGGCCCAGCCCTGATTGTAGCACTCTGGAGCCTCCGTTAGAAGGGCACGTAACAGTTGAAGTGGCACTTTCCGCGCACGTCTCTGGAGTTGGTTCCATTCTGTTTCCTTATACTTAAGACAGGTTGTCAGGAGGGATCGGTGCCTGGAGAAGGACATCATGCTTGTCAGAGGATCAGCGAAAAAAAGTAAGACCTTCAACAAGATGGACTGACACTGTTTTAGTCAGCTAGTGCTGCTCTAATGGAAATACCGCAGAGTGGAAGGCCTTAACAAAGGAAAATCTATTCTTACATTGTCCAGTAGGCTATGAGTCCAAATTCGAGATGTCTGCTCCAGGGGAAGGCTTTCCCCCCTTGTCCGCTCAGGAGGAATGTCCTATGTTGCATCAGTCTTTGTCCAGGGCGCATCTTGTCACAGGAACCTCAGGTCTGAAGGACATGCTGTTCTCCCAGTGCTGCTTGCTTGATGGTGTGGTTTCCAAAGATGTCAGTGCTGCTATCACAACCATCAAGACCAAGCCTACCATCCAGTTTGTGGATTGGTGTCCCACTGGCTTCAAGATTGGCATTAATTACCAGCCTCCCACTGTGGTACCTGGTGGAGACCTGGCCGAGGTACAGCGAGCCGTGTGCGTGCTGAGTAATACCACGGCTGTTGTCGAAACGCGGGATCGATTGCGTTACCGCCCTGGACGCCTCACGGCGCCGGTCTCTGCCACTCCACGGTCCAGCTGGTAAGACCGGCAAAGGGGGCTATGTCAGGAAGTCGGGCCTTGCTGGACAGCTTGTGTGATCGAGGGAGCGGGGTGAAATTATGTCACTGATCATATAAAAAATAAAGAAAGACAGGCCCTGACGGGCGGCCGATCTCCAGATTCCTGGTTGTCTCCGTCTCGTCATTTCTTCGACGCCACCCGGTCCCTCCGTAAACCCAGACCCTACCGAGGCTGGCTCCCGGCACTGTCCCTTTTTTTTTTTAAACCATATAAATATATTACATTTAAAGTTAAACAAACAAAAATAGAAAAGCCACTCGGTGTTGCTGAAACTCTCCCCTCTCACCCTCTGAATAAGGGTAGCAATCTCTCACTTGCCAACCCTCATGGATTGTTCTGAGGACATTAGACACTCAATAACTGAAGAGGTTACTGAATTGCAGAACTGTGAATCATGATCACTTGAGGTAGGCTACCTCTTCTCCCAGGCAGTGAAATCCAAATAACTGAAAATTCTATAACAGGTAGGGCTTATAGTGGTAATCATAACAAAAACTGTGTGTATCAGATGCTTAAATATTTGTGAATGTTTTTTAAGCACCAGCTGATTTAATGCAGGAGCAACAGGAGTAGCTGTAGTTATTACGCGCATTGTACGTATGAAGGAACCTGAGGCTCTGAGTTTCCACGAGCATACTCAGGACCTTCCTTCAGGTATTAAGATTCCTGTATGGTTATTTCTCTTCCACCAGAGAGACTTAAAGATGTTCCTGAGCAGGTCCTGCTCACCTGTGCTGTCTTCTCACTCCCTGTCTACACACAGAGGCATTTCTGCCCCAGAACATAAGTTCAGAACCCAGTGGCAACAGCCACCCAGAACCAGTAATGTCTCATCTCAGCCTCTGTCCCATCCCCTGCACTTTGGGGCAGTAAAAGTATTTTATTCACTTGGAGAACACTCCTTTCACTTGAGGGGCCCTGGCCACTTTGGGAGTCTCCATTATTTAGAGTGGGTTTGAAGTGTGTAGCCCACCCCAGGGGAGGTACACTTGCCAAAAGACAGCAGTGTTCTTCCATTCATCACATTTAGAGAAGAAGGAGAGCTCATCTGGCTTCTGTTCAAGTGACCACATCCATCACAAGCAGCCACCACGAAGCACTGGTGTCATCTAGCCACTTGCCTGAGCCCCGCAAGTTAGACAGATTGAACTAGACCTCTCTCCTTTGAGGCACTAGTACCCAAGGCACTCAGGGTCTGATGGCTGCATAAATGGGAAAGTGGGAGCTAGGAGTGGGGTAGAGTGGACTTCGGTTCCCTCCTGCTGCTGCTGCTGCTGCAACTTGAGCCCTTTGTCCTGGTGACTGGCTGGGTCATGGTATGAGCATCCTGACTTGTTTAGAGGAACCACGTAGCAAAGTCACATCTACCTCTTCCCAGGTGGCCTTTCTGAGTAATGTCAGGGTGTCCATCCCATGCCCTGGGGCATATGTGCTGTAAAGTGCAGCATAGTGAAGGCCTTGATCAGATTTCCCTACACTGGGTTGTCAGAGGGATGGGAGATGTCAAAGAAAGGGGCACAAGAGGAGGCCCAAGGAGGCTGATGGCTGACAATATCTGTCATTTCTGGGCAGCTTAAGACAAAAAGAAGCATGGCCCAACCCACTGACCCCCGCAAAGTAGGTCCTGAAGGCCTTTGACCTTATGGTTAACAAGGTGCCGAGCCCTGGTATAGGGGCCCTAGGTTCCATTAGAGAAGTTGAAGGAACTGGGATGAGAGCTTGTCCCAGAAGATATGCTAGCTAGGTAAGTTAGTAAATAAATGAATACCAAGAAATAACTCCATAATACTTCTACATATCAACAGCAGGAGGTATTCTCTACATCCAGAGAGAGAGCTAGAAGAGCAGCTAGAGGAAGGCAGGTCTGAAGCAAGGAAGAATTGACTTATGTGGACAGGGGGCAGGTTACACTGTCAGGCAGCGGCAAACCCAGGAGTTCCCCAACTGCTGCAAGGAAGAGATTAAGCTTCCCTTCAAGAAAAAGCTATTTGGTGTTACCCTCCCTGTTCCTTCTCTGTCCTGGCTCAGAAGAGGGGAAAGACCTGAAGACTATGCCTGACAGGCAGGAAAGGGCTCAGGAGGAGGACACACTGGGACAGCTGACCCCTTTGGACACAGTTCTGCAGGAAAGCCACTGGGGGAGACTGACTGGGGCCCTCTCTGGTCATGTTTAGGGAAGTGCTTTCTTGGTAGCAGGCACACAGGTGTTCACCAAATACTAGTCCATTTCCCAAATGCACAGAGAGAGGCAGAGAGACAGAGAGACATTTCTAGTACTTGGCGTATAAACATAGCCCTGTGACTAGTTTGGGCCAAAAAATACAAGCAGAGATTGTGTTGCTCTGGACTGGTGCAGTGAAAACCTATATGTGGTTCTTCCATCTCCCTTTCCTTGCTGTGGGGGCTGAGGAGTCTGCGAGGACCCTGTGGTGCAGTTAGGAGATGGTGGAGCCTCTATCCGGGCCTGACAAGACACCTCTCTCATAGATGCTTAGAGTGAGCAAGATAAAAACTCACCTTGTTCTAACACACTGAGTATTTGCAATTGCTTGTTAGTACAGCATACCCTAGTCTACTGCAACTAAAACACTGTCTAGGACAGAAACCGTCATTTCCTATTGTTGTGTAACAACTCTTAGTTTAAGCTCAAAATAGCAGCAATTATGATCTCACAGCTTCCGTGGCTCAAGAATACAGGCACGGTTTAGCTGAGTCCTTTGGCTAAGGGTCTTACACAGGCTGCAGCCAAGCTTTCAGCTGGGGCAGCAGTCATCTCAGGGCTCAACTGGGGAAGAAGCTTTTTCCCTTCTCACTAGCATGACCATTGGTAGGATTCATTTCTTCGTGGGCTGTTGGACGAAGGTTCTCAGTTTTTCAAAGGTTGTTGGCCAGAGGCTGCCCTCAGTAACTTGCCATGTAGGCCCTTCCATAACAGCTAACAACATGGCAGCTGGCTTCATCATAGTAAGGAAAAGAGAAAGAAAAAGAGTTTGAGCAAGATACAAGTCACAGTCTTTTCTTCACCTAATACTGGATGTGACATACCAACAATTTCATTGTTTCTATTTATTAGAGGGAAGTCCCTAGGTGTAGCCCACACTCAGGGGGAGCCACTACGTAAGAGTGAACATGAGACAGGAGAGAACTTGGATCCATTTCAGAAGCTGTCTGTACCAGCGTCTTGGTCGTCTAGTGCTGCTTTAACACAAAATACTATAAGTGAATGGCTTTAACAAAGAGAAATATTATTTCCTCACAGTAAAGCAAGCTAAAAGTCCAAATTCAGGGCATTGTCTCCAGGGGAAGTTTTTGCCCCTCTGTCCACTCTGGATGAAGTCCTTGTCTTCAATCTTCCCCTAGTCAATGAGCTTCTCAAGCATAGGAATCCCAGACCTAAAGGACTCACTACGCTTCTGACACTGTTTTCTTGGTGGTATGATGTCCCCCGTCTCTCTGCTCACTCTCTCTCTTATATCTCAAGAGATTTTCTCAAGACACAGTTCAAGCTGAAATAATTGCCTCCTGCCTCACTAATGCAACTGCAGCCCATCCTTCCTCATTAACATCATAAATGCAGGATTTATAACAAAGTGGAAAGTCATGCAATATCAGGAATCATGGACTAGTCAAATAGATACACACGTTTTGGGGGGCACACAATTCAATCCATAATGGCCAGTTTTCTACTTAATGTGCTAGAAATTGTATTAAGTACTTTTGATTCATTCTTATTTTCAGTTCACACTATCATTAAAAGGCAGGTAAGGAAATTAAAGGTTGACAAGTTGCAGTAACCTGATCATAATTATACTCCACCAGAACCAGAATTTGATCCTAGATTTGCTTCATTTTCATTGTATGAGACAGCGTTTCTAGAACTGATGGCATACTTTGGATGGATTTCGTAAAAAAGACGGGATCTGTGGTTTTCTCATTTGTTCTTATGAGGAAACACTCATATTTCTTGTTTCCACACGTCATAGGTGTCTGGAGCACTGGGCCCAAGAGTTCCGGAGCACGTGGTTCTGGAACTAAGGATTCTGGAGTTTGTGTTTCTCTGAAGGAGATCCAAGGAGGTTCTGTCTTGTTTCATGTGATCCTGAAGCCAGGATTAGATCCAGCGGCAGACATAAAGGAGATTACGTGGGGCTATGGCCATGGATCAGTTTACAGAATCATGCTTTATTTCTATAGCAGGACAGGCTCTCCAAAATGGGTCAGTCTTCAGTACAAGTAGAAGCAGAGGAGGGTCCGTGTGTTCAATATAATAATGCTGAGAATTGAGAACCCAACTCTTGAGGACAGTGGGCAGTACAGGAACTCAAGGTAGGTACTGCCTTTCTCTCCTGCCTAGAACTGTATCAGTGCATTAAACATATAGGCCCTGACATGGATTGAATTGGTGTCCTCCAAAAAATATGTATAGAAATTTAGTTGGATTGTGATTACCAATACTGTGTGATTACCTTCCATTTTTTGATTTTCCTACACTAGATGTTAAAGAGGATTAGGGTGGGACTGTAAATCCCTTCCTAACATCACCTCCCTGCTCCAGTGTAAACGGAGTTTCCCTGGAGTGTGCCTTGTACCACTCTTTATTCTTTTATCTTACAAGAGGTAAAAGGAAACGGAAGTAAGAAGAAAGTTGGGAACCCCACACCATCAAGAAAGCAGCACTGGGAGAAGAGCACGTCCTTCAGACCTGATGTTCCTGGACCAACATGCTTCCTGATCAAAGACTAATGGAACACAAGGACTTTCCTCCAGAGCTGACAGAGGCAAAGCCCTTCCCCTGGACTGAACAGCCTGAATTCAGACTTGAAGCCTACCAGACTGTGTAAGAATACACTTTCCTTTGTTAAAGCAATCCACTGGTGGTATCTCAGTTACAGCAGCACCAGATAACTAAAACAGGCCTTCATTGGCATAGTACAACAGGATATAGGCCTGAAGACTATTTTCAAATGAAACAGCTAAGAAAGAGTGGCAAATTCATGAAATTCAACACTATCCTGCCCATTAAACAAGTTCCTCTCCAACCAGCATCAGGGGCCTGAGGAATAGCAGCTACACTCATTCCATCTAGCCACATATAACAGGAGTCTGAGAGTAAGCAGTGCCTCCCAGTACTTACAACCAACAGGATGCCCAAAGTCCAGCTGCAAAACCCACTCAACTACTCACTCTAGGGCACAGGGACAAACGTTTCACCTAGGCAGTCCATGGCAGCTAACAGCTCCCTAACTTGCTTAGCACATAGCCCTCTACTGGAGCTTGTTCCATCACCCCAACATAGCTCTGTTCATCTAGGACATTAGGTAAGACCCTGGACTACCCTGTTAGTGGCTGACAACCTAAACAACTGAGCCAAATTCATGCAAGAAACGTAAATGGACTCTTGGGCACACATACCTGGTAGCAATTCTAACCAACTGGCAAAAGGACGTGAAAGTTCCAACGCCACCAATAACCAAAGTACATCACATGCCTGGCCTACTTGTGCATAACAAAACAAAAAGCTTGGACACTGTATAATATAACAACTTATTGATGGCTTGGAGACAAAGTCAATATCCAATCACATAAAAAAGCAGATCATGATGGCTCCAACAAGCAACCAAAACAGAAAACCAGAAAATCTCCTGGAGAAAGAGATGGTCTTTGAATTATCAGAGATAGAATCCAAAAGATGATTATACAGAGCTCTTCAAGAGATCAAGAACGAGGTAAGGCAAACTCAGATCAAGCCAAGGAACACACAGACAAAGTAATAGATGAGTTTAGGAAAGCTATACAAGAGCAGAATTTAATAGGCCACTAGAATCCACACAGGAGACAGCAAATAGAAATCTAAAAGATTAACAATAAAATGAGAGAATTAGGTAAATCAACAGAAAGTCAAAGGAGCAAAACTGAAGGAAAAGAAGTAAGAATTAGTGAGATTGAAGATAAACCACCAGACACAAAATCAGATGAATTTTTGAAAATTAACAAACTCTAAGAATTATGTAGGACTCTATCAAGAGAAATTACCTGTGAGTGACTGTAGTACCAGAACAGAGATGGAGGGATAACAGAAAAATTACAGAGAATTGTTGAAGATTTGATAGCACAAAACTTCCTTGATATCATGAAAGACAACAAGAAATCTACCAAAAAATCTCATTAAACCACACGTAAGGTAGATCTCAAAAGAAAGTCACCAAGACGTATTATAATCAAACTTGCCAAAAACCAAAGATAAAGAAAAAATTTTAAGAGCAACTAGGGTAAACAAAAAAATGATTTACAAACAAATGGCAATAAGACAAAGTTCGGACTATTCAGCAGAAATCATGCAGGCAAGAAGGCAATGGGATGAGATACAGAAAGACTTGAAGGAAAACAACAGCAAGTCAAGAATTATGTACCCGACAAAAATAGCTCTCAATTATGGAAGTGAAATTAGAGTACTTCTAGATAAGTGGAAGTTACAGGAATTTGTAAAAACAAAATTACCAGAAATATTACAAGGAATCCTTCTGACAGAGACCCAAGAATTTCATATAACAAACCAAGACTGGAAACAAGACAGGACAATCAGCTATCAACCCAGATAGGGAAGTCACAAAAATAAATCAAAGCTAAAATACTAAAAATAAGGAAACAGAGATGTCAACATACAAACAAAGACAACATTAAAACACAAAAAAGGGACTAAACAGTGTAGTCTACCTTTCATGTGGAGAAGAAGTTAAAAAGTAATCAACAAATAGAAGATTGATTTAAACTTGGAAAAATTGGTTTAAACTTTAAAAAATCTTAGTAAGTTTTAAGGTAATCAAAAAGGAAACTATCAAATCTACACATCAAAATAAAAAGAAGAAAAGCACAAATTCTCAGCAAATACAAAATCAACGATAATGAAAATGATGGAAAGAAAATACATTGAAAAAAGACAACATAGAAAATTAAGTGGAACAAAGAAATTGTCAACACTGTTAAAAATAAATAAATCAAACAAACAGCAATAAACTCATGACTGCAAATAACTATTCTAAATGAAAATCAATTAATGTGCCAATAAAGAGACTGGAGTAACTGAGTGGTTAAAAAAACAAAAAATCTGTCTATACACCACCTACAAGAAACACACTTTAGACTCTAAGACACAAACTAGAATTCGAAGAATGGAAAAAGATATATCAAGCAAACAATGATCAAAAAGGAGCAGGAGTGCCAATATTAATGTCTAACAAAATAGACTTTAAAGCAAAACCACCACAAAATATCACTTTCTTAGAGGAATAACACTATATAACGATTAAAGGATCAGTACATAACTGTAATGACATGTCCCCAATGACAGGGCTCCAAAATACATCAAACAAACTCTAACAGTATTGAAAAGAGAAACATACAGCTCCACAATAGTAGTAGCAGACTTCAACATACCACTCTTGATGAAGCACATAACATCCAGAAAGTAACTCAATAAAAACATAGAAGATGTAAATGCCACAATCAACCTACTTGACCTCATCAACACATACAAAACACATTGCCCCAAAGCAGCCAAGTATAATTTTTTTTCCAATGTACATGCAACATTCTCCAGAATAGACCACATATTAGGCCACATAGCAAGTTTTAACACAATTAAAAACATCAAAATATTATAAGCATCTTTTCTGATCAGAAAAAGCAAAGGAAAAAAAAAAATCAAGTACTTGGAAACTGAGCAACACCTTGCCCCAAAACTACTGGGTTATAGAAAAGACAAAGAACAGAATAAAGGAATTCATAGAATCAAATGAGAGTGGAAATACATATTACCAGAACCTTTGTGACACAGGAAAAGCAGTGCTTAGAGGTCATCTGATAGCAACAAATGCACACATTCAAAATGATGAAAGTCCAAAATCAAAACAGTAAACCTACAACTGCAACAGGTAGAAAAAGGGTAGCAAAAGAAATCCTTGGGCACCAGAAAAAAGGAAATAATAGAGATCAGAGCAGAAATAAATGGAATAGAGAATAGAAAAACAATTAGAACAGCCAACAAGACCAAAAGCTGGTCTTTGAAAAGATGAATGAAATTAATAAACTACTGGCCAAACTGACAAAAGAAAAGCAGGAGAGGAAGCATATCACCCAAATAAAAAATGAGATGGACAATATCACAATAGAGCCAACTAAAATTAAAAGGATCGTAACAGAAAACTATGAAAAATTGTATTCCAGCTGTCATGGTTTGAATTGTATCCCCCAAAAACTGTGTATAGCAATTTGGCTAAGTCATGATTCCTAGAATTGTGTGATATTTCTATATGTTGTAAATCTACCTCTGTGATGTTAATGAGAGAGGATGGGAGACAGTCGTATTAGTAGGGCAGGACTCAGTGTGTAACATTGTAGTGTGTCTAGAGGTAGTCTCTTGGGATATGATGGAAAGGGAACCAAAGAGAGAATTGGAGATCTCAAATCATTAGGAAAGAAGCAGTGCTGGGAGCAGAGCACATCATTTGGACCCAGAGTCCCTACAGCTTAGACGCCTCAAGTATATGGGAAGATTGATAACAATGATCTTCCTCCAGAGCTGACAGAGAAAGAATTTCCCTGGAGTTGATGCCCTGAATTGGGACTCTTAGCCTGCTTTTCTATGCCAAATAAATTTCTCTTCGTTAAAGCTATCAACTTGTGTAATCTCTACCATAGCATAACTGGATGGCAAAGACAACAACAAATTTGAAAGCAGTAGAAATGGACAAATTTCTAGAAATATACCATCTACCTAAACTAACATAAACTGAGATAGAAAAACTGAACAAGTCTATGACAAAAGAAGAGACTGAAGAGGTAATTAAAAAAAATTCAAAACAGAAGTGAGACCACAGTGTTGGAGTACTCAGACACTTCTTGTGAGCCCTCTTACAACAAAGATCCGTAAAAAAAGATGATTATATATGACATTCTAAGAGCCCTGACTATCAAAGGCAAAACTCAGAAATCAAATTGAGCAGCAGGGGAGGTAGACAAGTTTCAGAAGCAGCAAGGAGTGGCCAGATCTTACTCAGTGGGAATCAGCACTCCACAGACTGATTCCCTGGCACCAGTGTGGTGAGGTGAGCAGTGGCATTTGACATGCATTTTCCACACTGGGAGAGATCTTGCAGCAGAGAGTCCACTTATGCTTCCAGAATCTGTGACAATTAGCACTAGATCCTCAAAAGATAAGTAATTTACATTTAACCTACTATGTGGCTCTAAAAACTCTCCTTTGGGATAAACCTCTCTCTCTTTTCCCACCCCTCAACCCTCTCTGCACTGGGCCTGAGTCAGCTCCAGAAATTAACACATCCCTTGGGCCAGAGGTGGGACCCCTTACACACCTAAAACTATTTTCCCAGACTTGGAGAGGGAACAAATTAACAAATGGAGAAAATGATCTCCTGGATTCTCTATGCCAGGAACTCAGGACAGAAACAGTAGCTTGCCTAGGCACAGGCATAAGAAGCCTACAAACTCTGAGTGGCTTTCAACCCCATGTAGACTTGTGTGGGCACACAACAGCATAGGCCATAGTGCAATAGGGTATATACCTGAACCCTAATTTCACTATAATAGTGAAATCTTGGAAAGACAGACCCCTAACTTCTAATGTCGAGCTGCCTATTAAACAGGCTCCTCACTTACTTACATACAGCAAGGGCCTGAGAACTGGTAGCTCCACACATACCACCTACCTAGCCACGACAGGGGTCCAAGAAAAAGTGGTGCCTCCCAGTGCTTATAGAAAATATCACTGGGCACTCACAGTCTGGCTGCAAAATCTACCCACTCGTATGATCTAAGGAACACCGACACAGTTTCTTCACAGACACTCAGGGTGGCTGTCAGCCATATCCCTTCTTCAGTGCAACCAGACAGACACCTGTACCTACCCCAGTCACCCCTGCAGGCCTAGGACCATAGGTGAGAGCCTGCGCCACACACTTGATGACCAACTACCTAGACATCAGAACTGAATCCATGCGAGAAGAGTAAACAGATTCCTAGGCTTACATACTTAGTAACAGATCTGACTACCTGGTGACAGGATGTTAGAGCTTCAAAGGCATCAATAATCCACCTAGCTTATGTGAACAGCCTATTTGGGCATTTCAAAACAAAACCAAACAAGAAGCTAGAATGTAGTAAGTAAACATAAAATAAATAAATAAATATATTAAGTTAATGATGGCTTAGAGACAACAGTCAATATCAAATCACATAAAGAGGGAGAGCACAATGGCTTTAGAAAGCTACCCAAACAAAAAAAAAAAAACAAAAAATCTTTGAGATGAAGAGAACTTCTGTGAATTACTGGGTATGGAGCACCAAAGATTCATATACAGAACTCTTCAAGAGATCAGAAAGGTGATCGGGTGAAACAAAGAACAAGCCAAGAAACACAAACACATGAAAACTGAATAACTGAAGATGTTTTGAGCAGATCATAATGATAAATTGAAAAAGGTTCAAGACTCCATAGGAAAAAAAATTCAGAAAATTAGCAATAAAATTTCAGAATTAGACAACTTAATAGAAAGTCAAAAGAGCAAAATTGAGGCAATGAAAATGAGAATTAGTGAAACAGAACGTAAAGCAACTGTCAGCAACATATTTGAAGAAAAAACAGATAAAAGAATTGTAAAAAGTGGAGAAAGCTTAAGGATTATGTGGAACTCTCTCACAGAAAATGACCTACAAGTGACTAGAGTAACAGAACTGCGAGAGTAACAGAAAATGAAGAGAGACTTGTTGAAGATTTGATGGCAGAAAACTTCCCTGATATCGTGACAAGACAAGAGGACATCTACCCAAAGAGCTTATTGAACCCCACAGAGGGTAGATACCTCAAAAAAGTTGCCAAGACATATAATCAGACTGGCTAAAACCAAAGGTAAACAAAAAATTTAAGAATGGCTGAGGATAAGCAAAAAATAAGCTATGAAAGAGAGGCAATAAGACAAAGCTTGAACTACTCAACAGAAATCATGCAGGCAAGAAGGCAATGGGATGGCATAAACAAAGCCTTAAAGGAAAACATTTGCCAGCCAAGAATTATGTATCCAGCGAAACTGTCTCTCAAAGTCAGCATCTCCTGAGGATAAATTTACTCCGGGTACCTGGGGCCTTTCTTTGGTGGGGACAGTTGTCCTGGCTGTCCTGGTCAGCCTCAAAGTGTGGAATTGCAAACGTGGTATTAGGGAGGAAGAAAGAGCCAGAGAGTGGAGATGATGGGTGCAAGAAGGAGATGGACCACATGGCCTTGGCGAGATCTGCCAGCTGGAACACAGGTTGGGTAAGGGCCGTGGATACAGCCCTAACACAGGACATCCTTCGGTGCTTGTCGGTGATGGATGAATCCTGCCTGTGGGTCGTTTAGTGCCTCTTTGTCCCTCTCCTGAGTTCCAGAAGGCCCTTCACATTCAGTCCCTCAGGTGGCTGCTCCTTTCTTCCCCAAAGTCTGCTGAAGGTTCAGCACCCCACAGGCCCTTCTTGCCTTCATTCCTCAGGTCTTACCTGGCCAATGTTTCTGCTGCATCAGTGTCTCTCTCTATCTGGTCCTCTTACCCTCCCTCACTGCCCTGACTCTGTCACTCATCACTTCTTAGATTATTACAAGGTTTCCTGACAGCCCTTTTGGCCACAAGTGTTCCCTGGCAAGTTGTGCCACGCTGAGTCACCTTCCTAAAGCACCTCTTGTTCTTCTCTCCCCTGCTCAGAGAGTTTCATGATTTCCTATCCAACAAAGAATTTATTTTTGATGCCTCAGCCTGGTGTGACCATTGGCCACAGAGTTGCTACAACGTGATCACGGCTGGCAGCAGCACATCACCTGGAGCTGTAAGAAATGAAAGGTGTCAATTTCCAGACCTGTGGAATCAGAGTTTGCTCTTGAGAAGATTGTTAGGTGAATTGTACAGCATTCTAGTGTAAGAAATTCTTCACTTTTTTTCTTTTTTAATCACTTGTGTAATTGAAGTTGCAGCCAGAACTAACTCCATTTCTTTGCCTATTTTTCTTAAAATTCCTGGCTTCCTAGCACTCCCAGAGCCCAGGAAATCACACATAAACTTGTAGGAGCCGCTGAGATAAAAATCTTTGTCACCTTTATGGCCTTTTTCTTAGAATCATCAAACAAGTGGAGGCCCCAGTTCAGTGTCCCCCTGCTCAGGTGACAACTGAGAGCCACCAGACCCCAACTCCTGATGGACAGACACCTCCTCACCCTCTGGACCCCAGCTCCTGACACAAATCTCATCAGCAGATTCGGCCCAATTGCCCAGTCTTTCTTCCTCCATACCTAATGTTTACACTTAACTACCCTCTATATAAACCCTGGGCTCAACTGGCAAAGGTGGACAGGCTCTGAGGATTCGAGCTCCCCCTGTTCCTTACATGACAGCATTCAATAAATCTCTTGGGCGTTTACCCGTTTCTCAGTATTGGCTTTTTGTGGCAGGTAGACTAAACCCATGTTTTACAGTAACATAATCAAAGTCAAAGATGTATGTGTTTTTACTCTTTTTCATATATGTGGTTTTAAAAAATGTACTGAAAGTTTCCATTTCCTCTTGGTCCCATTTTTCACTCTCCAGAAGCAACTACTTTTATTATTTCTGGTTTGACTTCTGTGGTTACTACTTCCTGTCTCTAGGTAATGCTTGAAATGCTCTTTCTAAATTTTTCAAAATGAGACATCACCTAATGACTTCCTGCTGCTGCAGGGGTGATGCAGCTCACACTCCCTCCTGTCCTTCTCTCAGGACTGCTCGTTTATTCCTCTGGCCTTCCTCATGTGTCTGGTGGTCTTCAGCTGTCCTCTTGTGCGCTCATATTTGAAAAAGAACCAGAGGCTCTGAGGGAACTTTGAGGTAGGGGCAGGGAGTTGCTTCTATATTGGGAACCCCTAGACGGTAGACGAAAGAGGCTTTCCTCGGAGGCCCATCACCCATACTGGCTCCCTTAGTTCCCTTCCGATACAACATTCAAGAGCTGCTTCTTTTACTGTCTTTTTATAACAGCCCTGTCTTGTGGAGCCTCAGAGGAATTGCTTGGCTCCTAGATAGTCAGTACCCAGGTTGAGGGACTGAAGATCTCACCCCTAGACCTCCTGTCAGTCCCCCTTCTTCCATTCGACTTCTCAACCCCTTCCCTCTTTCCTGGCCTATCTGAGTTCAGAGTCCTTTGGGCTCCTCTGGGTGGGTGACTGCATCCTAGATGTATATTCTGACTCAGTGGTTCCCAAACTTGGCTGCACAGTGGGTTTTCTGAGTAACTAAGAAAATGCTGTACTCTGGGCTTGACCCCAGGAATTCTGGTGTACTGGTCTAGGGTCTGGCTTCTCATTAGTCAGTCCTCTTCCATGTCTCCCATCTCTTTTATCTTTAAGGCATTTCTGATTCGTGTTAGCAGCTTCAGCCCAGACCTCTCTCTGCATTTCCTAACTCCACAGGGGCTTTGTACCTGCTGTGGCCTCTTCTGGGGAAACTTGTTCCCCATCACACTCCCTCCAGGACAGTGCATGGCTTTTGCCTCCTCTCCTTCAGGTTCTCACTGGTCTTAGTGAAGTTTTTCCTGGAGACTTTCTCCAACTGCATTACATAATCTGCCTGGCCCCTTCCTCAAGGCTTGTCAGTGAAGATCTAATGAAACTGTGGCTGGCAAGACTTACATGGTTGTCATCACTATTTGCAGTTTCCATTCTTGGCCACAGCTACCAGCCTTCAGCTGGAACCCAGCAGGGCCACTGTATTCTCCAAACAAGAACTGGACCCAGGGCTGGACAGCGGGCAGAGCAGCCCCTAGATTACCTGGGACGCCTAGCCTCTGAGCACATGATTTTATTCCTTAGTCCCACATTACTGTGTATCAGGAGACTGACCTTGGTGTAGGGAAGTCTGTGGCTGTTGAACCCACTGGCTTGTAGATCAGTATAGTATTCTCTGTGAAGGTCTTGGTGTCTGGCTACTGAGCTCACTAGGACTTAGGTGTAGTAATAAATCTAAAAATCTAAATGAGTGGTGGGGATGTGTTTTGAGAACATTCAGCACTGTCTTGTAAGGCATCTGCCTCAGGTGATATCCCAGGCAATGACTAATACAAAGGCTTTTCAGATACAGCTGGATTAATATCATCACATAGTCATAAAAGGGTTAATAGTTTTACTGGGGCAAATGGCTTAGCTGATAAAAACAGAATAATCTCCTCAGACGGGATTGAGAGGGCTTGTTGTGTTGGTAGGAGTGATTCAACAGAGTTTAGGGGCTCCTTGTCTCCAGCTTCCTAATTATCTGCCTATATGTCCCCATCCCAAATTTCAGGATCCCATTTCTTCCCAATCAATGCCCTCACTTGTTCTTTAAGTTCAGACACCATTGGAGGATAGGAATTAAGTCGATGTTGCAATTCAGCCGCTCTTACTATAAGACTCTGGAATTGTTCATCAGTATCAGCTCTGTTATTACAAGAAATAAGGTTTTCTTTCAAGGTACAGGTACAAACCTTGAGGTTGTTTATATGGTAATCGAGCTTTGACTCTGAAGCCTTGAACTGCTCTCTTTCATTCACTATTTTGTTTAGCAAAAGTAGGGCCAACCAACCAGCTTCCTTATACTTCTTGTTATGACAAAATTGTGAGAAGATATCAAATATGTAAGTACCCAAAGCCTCACCTTTTACCAATACCTGACCTATTGGTGGTGATATTTTGTGTTTTTTTATTTCCACATCATGCCATGTATTAGCAGTGCCTTGTTTACCACTAGAAGCAGAGGCCTCAACATCTTTAAGACTAACCAGACTTGAGAACCAATTTAGAAAACTCTTCTTTACAATTTTGCTGCTATAGAACCATTTTTGGTACAAAATGTCTTAGGCTGGGTTTTCCAGAGAAGCATAACCAGCAAGGTATATAAACATACAGATTTACGAAGTTTGACAGTTAAGTCCATGAACTTAATTGCTGTCCATTAAGTCCACAAACCTCATTGCTGAATGTCACTATGGTCACCTAAAAGTACTCCCCTTGAAAGCTATGCATTGATGCCAGTACCTAGTCCAGCCTTCAAAACAACTGTGTAATGCTTTCTGGAATGGGCATTGTGCATGGTGTCATGGTAGCAAGTTCACGAACTTAGTTGTACAGTTGTATTTGAAGGAGTTTTTAGCCAGTAAATAAGTGTATTGGAACACCCTTACTACCCACCTGATCTGGACCCCAGTGGCATTTTTTTTTTTACCCAAAGATAAAGGAAATGTTGAAAGGAAGACGTTTTACTGAAATTCAGGACATGAAGCATAATATGACAGCTCTGATGGCCGTTCCAGAAAAAGAGCTCCAAAATTGCTTTGAAATGTAGACTAGGTGCTGGCATCAGTGCATAGCTTCCCAAGGAGAGTCCTTCAAAGGTGACTGTAATGATAGTCAGCAATGAGTCAGGGCTTTTTCTAGGGTAAGTTTGTGAACCTAATACATCAAAGAAATAACTCACTTGATTGTAGAGGCTGGAATGTCCTAAGTCTGTGGTTTGGACTGAAATCTTCACCTGGTTAATGCAGCTGCAGGGGCTGGTAAACCCCAGACTGGCAGGTCAAACAGTAGGGCTCTTGATCACAGGATTCGAAGATTGACAAATACCAAGATCAGCAAGCAACACAGCAGGTAAACTGCTATCTCAAGTCTCAAGATCCTGAAGTTAGATGAGGATGAGCAAGCTGCAGGATCCAGAGTGAGAAAAGCCCACCAACCTTAACAGAAAGTCCATCTGCATTAGATGCAGACCACACCCCCAAGGAAACTCCCTTTCAACTGATTATCTACTCACAGAAGATCTCATCATGGAGATAATCACATTACATCAAGTCTCATCATGGAGATGACTGCACCCTTATACAACTACCAAACTTCATCGTCACAGCCAAACCACTGAGAATCATGGCACAACCTAACTGAAACATGCCTTAAATATCCAACTGAGTTAAGAGTAATTGAGAACTGGCTATGACAGGAATTCTAGATATTGTGATCTTATTTATCACTATTAAATCTTGTGCAAATCTCCGCTTTCTTTCCTTTTTTTTTTTTTTTTTTTCTTTTTACCACACATTAGGAGTTTTACAAGGATTAGTGTATGGTATAATAAGACCTTGCTGAAGGAAACTCAGATAATAGGTTCTAACCCTACTACGGTTTCAGACTTTAATGGATATTGCATTATTCTACGCAAAGATAGAAGTACTCATTTACATCTGCATAGCTTTGGCTGACAAGACTTTCCTACATCTGTGGTTGTCTTTGCCCAGACTTAAGTGGGTAATTGCTCTAATTCTTTTTCTCATCCCTAAACTTGTTCTATAGTTTCTTCTACTTCCACTAACACTTGAATAAAGCATAAGGTATCTTCTACTTCTCTTTTGTTAATTAAGTTATCTAACGGGGGAAAGTTTAATGGAATATCTCCACTATCAGTAAACTATAAGACATTGCCATTTGGATATAAATCTCAAACTAATAGATTACCGAGGGTATTATTGCTGTGAAGAAAGGAATATGAATCATTAATGAGTTCTAAATTTACTGATACTGTCTCTAGGTTTGGGAAAATTTGTTCTTCATTTGAAATTCCCACTATTTTAGAAGTTTTGTTTCTCTGAAGAACAGAATTTTGTAACCATGTGAGGTTTATTACTAACATAGTAGTCCTCTGTCAGATAGCAAGTTACAAGGCTCCCCATTGACTTGGAGCATTGTGTCTTTCTAACTGTTAAGAGGAAACATGGTGAAAAATCCCTAAATCCTTGCAGCACCATTCTTGTGGTGGTAACAAAGATGCTAAAAAAGTAACCCTTTGTTTAGTCTAAAGTTTAAACATTCCTTCTTAAAGTGACCAGGTATTTTACAGTAGCTGCAAATCTGCTCAAATAGGGTTGTGTACAGTTGAGCTTGTCCCTCAGCTGAAACCTTCTGTCATTACTGTCCTTATTTATATCTGCTATAACTGAAAAGCCATTAATTTTTTTCTCTCTCTAGCCTTCCACTTGTTTCCCCTATTTTTTCTTCCTGATTTTGAGCTAATTTGTAAGCCTCTGTGGCAATTCTGAAGGATTCACCTTTTCTTCTTTCAAATTATGCTTTTTCATTAGAGCTGTTAGTACAGGCATTCAGGCAACCATGCCCCGCAAAACACACGGAGTTAAGTATAGACCAGTGTTCTTTTGTAACTACCTGTAAATTTGAATGCTCTTCAAGCAGTTTAGAGAAACAATCCATGAAAGTATCTACATTTTCTCTCCTTGCTTATCTTCAAGCCTGAATTCTTGTTCCATCAACGTTTTTAGAAAACATACTTGGAAATGCATTTATTAATTCTTTAATTATGTCTTGCATTTCATCTTTTAAATTTTTTTCTGTAACAGCAGTTGTAAGTATACTTCTGATATAATTTGGTTTTTCTAATAACCAATTTCACAATATTTTACAGCTAAAGTAAGTTTTGTATCCTTTCAAGTGGTTTTTATTCACTATTTTGTGCATAATTTATAACTTTTAGACATTTTAGATAGTTTTTCTTGAGATTTAATCTTTAACATTGAGATTTTTATATTCGAGACTTTGAAAAACAAAAATTCCTGGAAGAGGGCTGTGATTTTGATTGGGTATACAGCAATAAAATCAAGCAATCTCAACTCTGTTCTACCTCTGTTCTGACACATGTAGCACTTCTTTCTCTGACTCTAACCACCTGGAGCTAAGTCAGACCTCACAAGTACCAAATCTGCCCAAAACTTCAGATGCCAGTTACGAGCTTGAAGCTCCCAAGACATCCTCACTTCTGAGCTACTGGTTACAAATTCAGGTGTTCCCTCAAACCCCTCAATACATTACCCATAATCTTGGGGCTCACCAGGCACCCCTCACTTCTGATTTGTTAATTCCCATTACTCTTTTAGGTTTGCGAATTCAACAGACAAACTCACAGAACTCAGGAAAGTGGTATACTTAAGATCGTGATTTTGTTAGAGAAAAAATACGCAAATGAAAAGATGCGTGAAACATGGTCTAGGATGGCTCTGAATGTGAAGCTTCCATGTCCTCAAAAAGGATGTGTTGTCCATCTACACGCATTGATGATGCTGATCACCTGCTAGGAAGCCCCTGGAACTTCCATGTCAAGAGCCTTTACTGGGGCCTCATTAGAGATGCGTGATTGGTTGAGCTTAACTTTCAGGTCCTTCCCTTGAGGCTGGGCTGGTATCACATGAGATCTTTCTGGCCTGGCCAGCTCCCATCCAAGAATTTCCTCCCTAGCATAATCTGTTAGGTTAGTTGTGGTTTGGGTCCCTCATCAAAGACACTTGAATCAATGGGTAAATTTTAAGGTTTTAGAGGTTATCATCCAGGAACCTGGGGCAAAGACAAAATTCTTTGAGTAACTTTATCTGTCAAGCCTTTACTAGGAATAAGGTAACTAAATATAATGGAAACCAGAATGCTAGTTTGGGCACTGCCCCAGACTCTAGTATACACAGACTAAAGACATGTTTCTGAGATTTCTCTGAGTAGAATTTGATTTTCACTATGTGTAGAACACTCATTTCCACAATGAGATTCCTGATGCTCAAGAAAACCAACTCCATCAGGTTGAAATCTGTGCTTGTATTTGTCTTCAAAATCATGCCAACCAGGAATAATAATGTGAGCACCATAAACTGATTTTTCTCCTTCTCAGGACCCCAGTCCCACTCAGCCTCTCAGATGTTAGGGCGCAAGGGGATGTTCTGTTGTAGATGGGCAGATTCCCACATACTTCTGTCCACTGTGATGGAGGTATGGGGGGTTATTATAGTCTGGACACCTGGGAAATAAAGTTCTTTATTGGATACTCACAAAAGAGAATTATCGCCATTCTTACAGACAAGGAAACCAAGTTAATGCATTGTTTTGGCAGTCAAAATGCATTGATGTTAAACATAGCAGTGTTGATTCAAGTACATGTATGTTACCCTCCCAGACTCTTGGCAGTTGCATCCAACAGGGCCCTTGATATAACTTCAGCTAAAAGGAGCTGAAAATATGAAAGTTCACAAATAATTCTCTGATTTTCTTACATGATTATACGTACAGGAAGAAATCCACTTCTGCTTTCTCTGCTGCATGATTTTCTCATGAAAATGGTACAAAATCACTCCACTGAATTTGGTTTTACTTAGAATCAACTCAATGGTAGTGAGTTAGTTATGTTTCTGCTAATGTCCTAATTATCAAATCTCACTGCCACTACTCAGTCCTACTCTTAAGAGACCATCTTGTGGCATTTGACTTATCTTTTGTGCTATTCTACTCCTTTGATATAAATTTCTAGTCCTCTGGGAAGGACCATCAAAGTGGCTAGCAATATGGTGCTGAATAAGCAGACAAAGAGTTTTACTGTAGTGAGCATAAATGTTAAAAACGAGGAAGTAAAAACATACCAGATAATTAGAAGTGGGAGAAAATAAAAAGCATGTGGAACAGATCAGCCTGGTATCTAAACTTCCTTCTCATGTTTGTGTAGTTTTCTGCTTTACAAACAGAGTTCACTTTCCTCTATAGAGGCTGAAAATGTCAGATACTTTTCCAGCTTCCTTTGCTGAGATATCACATGGCCTCTCCAATCAGGTGCAGCTACCGCAGTCTTTCAGAAACAAGATAGTGATGAAGAAAGAAGGACCACAGGATCTCCTATTGACAATAGTAGTCATGGCTGCAGCCACATCAGTTGCCAGACACAGTGGTGGTAGCATTTCTGGGACAGGATAAGTGTCCATAGTCAGTGGTGTTGGGACACAATCTACAACACCTGTGCCAGTTACAGGAGTCATAGACTAGCTTCTATTGGACCAGCTCTGATGGCTGACTTTAGGAGTGGCTCCTGGATTTGTAGTCACAAAGCATGATCATTTGGACCTTTAACATATCATTTATTTATGTCCTACTTAAGCTAGTCATTTGACTTCTGTTAGTAGTAACCAAAAATCCTGACTGACACTTAAACACAAAAAAAGCCCACTGCCGTTGAGTCGGGCCCAACTCATAGCAACTGTAGATGTCAGAGTAGAACTTCCCCATAGAGTTTCCAAGGAGAGCCTGGAGGGTTTGCACTGCTGATATTTTGGTTAACAGATGTAGCACTTATCCCACTACAACACTACGGTTTCCAACTGACACTTAGAGTACCATTAATAGACTAATGATGGTTTGGTGAAGGTGTGTAGTTGAGGTTGATCATCAAGAGGCAACAAACTGAGTCCTGAATGACAACAGAGAGTACTCTAGGAAGAGAAAACAGCATGTGCAGAGACTACACTGCAGAAAAAAGATTGGTCTGCTCAAGGAACAGAAGAAAGGACTGTGGCTAGAGTAAACGAGTTAAGGAGATACTTGGAGACAGCAGAGTTAGAGGCAGGAAAGGCTTTGTAGGTAGGTAGGGAGTATGGATTTATTCTCAATACAGTAAGAAGCTACCACATGGATCAAGCACTGGACTGATATAATTTATGCTTTTAACGTTCACTTTAAGGAGTCCTGATGACACAGTGTTTAAGTGCTTAGCTGCTAACTAAAGGGTCTGTGGTTCAAACCCACCAGCAGCTCCAACAGGAAAAATGTGGCAGCCTGCTTCACTAAACATTAAAGTCTTGGAGATCCAATGGGACAGTTCAGTTCTGTCCTATGGGGTCATTACTAGTCAGAATCAACTCGATGGTAGTGGATTTGTTGGTGTTGGTGTTGGTGTTGGTGTTGGTGTTGGTGTTGGTGTTGGTGTTGGTGTTGGTGTTGGTGCTGGTGTTTGTTTAATGATTACTTTAGAATGGACACTGTGTGGAGAATCATTTATAGCTTGACGGGAGAGGAAAAAGAAATTTCATTTCAGAGAATGGTGCCTCCTCTGCAGCTGGATATGTAAAAGTAGTTCAGGATGGCACACCGTGGAGGGGTTCAGAATAAATAATGGGGGCAGAATGGAGAGGGTTTGCTGACATATTCCCCTACTTGTCTGTCAGCTTGTCATATACTGGCAGCTTACGTGTTCCTGTGATGCTAGAAGCTACACTGCCAGTATTCAGATACCAGCAGGGTCGCTCATGGTGGACAGGTTTTAGCTAAGCTTCCAGAGTAAGACAGACGAGGAAGAAGGACCTGGCAGTCTACTTCTGAAAATAACTAGCTAGTAAAAACTTTTTTGAATAGCAGTAGAATATTGTTGGATATAGTGCTGGAAAATGAGCCCCTTATGTCGGAAGTCACTCAAAAGACAACTGAGGAAGAGATGCTTTCTCAAGGGAGAGTCAACCGTAATGACCTGGATGGAGTCAAGCTTTCGGGACCTTTCTATGCTCATGTGGCACAACTCAAAATGAGAAGAAATAGCTGAAAACATCCACTAATAAGAAGAACATGAAATGTATGAATTATGACTATAGGAAAATCAGAAATCTTAAAAACAAAAGGGAACACATAAACATTGATATCCTAGACATTAGTGAACTGAAACGGACTGGTACTGGCCATTTTGAATCAGACGGTCTCGTGGTTTATTATGCTGGGAAACACAACTTGAAGGGGGATGGTGTTCCATTCATCATCAAAAAGAGCATTTCAAGATCTGTCCTGAAGCACAACGCTGTCAGTCATAGAATAACATACATACAACTACAAAGAAGGCCAGTTAATACACCTATTATTCAGATTTATGCACCAGCCACTAAGTCCAAAGATGAAGAAATTAAAGGTTTTTACCAGTTTCTGCAGTCCAAAATTGATTGAGCATGCAACCAGGATGCACTGATAATTACTGGTGATTGGAATGCAAAAGTTGGAAACAAAGAAGGATCAGTAGTTGGAACATAATCACTTTGGTGCTAGAAATGATGCCAGAGATCACATGACTGAATTTTGTAAGACCAGCAACTTCTTCATTGTAAATATCCTTTTTTCTCCAACATGAAAGGTGACTATAGACATGGACCTTACCAGATGGAATACGCAAGAATCAAGTTGACTGTATCTGAGGAAAAAGATGATGGAAAGGCTCAATACCAGGAGTCAGAATGAGACCAGGTGCTGATTGCAGCACAGACCATCAACTGTTGATACACAAGTCCAAACTGAAACTGAAGAAAACTAGAACAAGTCCATGAGAACAAAAGTATGATCTTGATTATATCCCACCTGAACTTAGAGACCATCTCAAGAGTAGATCTGATGCATTGAACAGTAATGACTGACAAGCTATGGAATGACATCGAAGAAATCATCCATGATGAAAGCAAAAGATCATTGAAAAGACAAGAAAGAAAGAATAAGACCAAACTGGATGTCATAAGAGACAATGAAACTTGCTTTTGAATATGAAGTAACTGAAGCAAAAGGAAGGATAATGAAGTATAAGAACTGAATGGAAGATTTCAAAGGGTGGCTAGAAAAGACAATGTAAAATAATATAATGACATGTACAAAGAGCTGGAGATAGAAAACCAAAAGGAAGAACATATCCTACATTTCTCAAGCTGAAAGAACTGAAGAAAAAATTCAAGCCTCTAGTTGCAGTAGTGGAGGATTCTACAGGGAAAATAGTAAATGACACAGGAAGCATCAAAAAAACAGGGAAGGAATACCCAAAGCCATTATACCAGAAAGATCTGGTCGACGCTCAACCATTTCAAGAGGTGGCATATAATCAGGATCTGATGGTACTGAAGGAAGAAGTTGAAGCTGCACTGAAGGCACTGGCTAAAACCAAGGCCCCAGGAACTGATGGAACAGCAGTTGTAATGTTTCAACAAACCAATGCAGTACTAGAACAGCTCACTCATCTACACCAAGAAATCTAGATGACAGCTACTTGCCCAACTGACTGGAAGACATCCATATTTATGCATATTCCCAAGAAAGGTAACCCAACCAAATATGGAAATTATGGAACGATACTGTTTGCAAGTAAAATTTTGCTCAACATCCTTCAAAAGTGACTGTACCAGTATATTGACAAGAACTGCCAAAATTTCAAGCTGGATTTGGAAGAGAATGTAAACCACTGCTGATGTCAGATAGATCTTGGCTGAAAGCAGAGAATACCAGAAAGACATTTACCTATATTTTATTGACTATGCAAAGTCATTAGACTGTGTGGATCGTATCAAGTTATGGATAACATTGTAGAAAATGGGAACTCCAGAATACTGAATTGTGCTCATGAGGAATTGGTGTATGGATGCAAAAATAACAAGAAGACACTGCATGGTTTAAAGTAAGGAAAGGTGTGCATTAGGGTTATATCTTTTCACCACACCTCTTCAACTTGTACACCTAGCAACTAATCTGAGAAACTGAACTGTATGCAGAAGAACAAGGAATCAGGATTGGAGAAAGACTCATCAACAACTTGGATTATGCAGTGACACAACCTTGTTTGCTGAAAAGGAAGAGGACTTGAAACATTTACTGATGAAGGTCGAATACCACAGCCCTCAGTATGAGTTGCACCTCAACATCAAGAAACCAAAAATCCTCACAACTGGAAGAGTAAGCGGTATCACGATGAAAGGAGAAGACCGAAGTTGTCAAGAATTTCGCTCTACTTAGTCCTACAATCAAGGCTCACACAAGCAGCAGTCAAGAAACAGAGGCATTGCATTTCAAAAGACCTCTTCAAAGTGTTGAAAAATAAAGACATCAACTTGAAGACTAAGGTGTGCCTAACCCAAACCATGGTATTTTTAAATCACATGATTTGCATGTGAAATAAGGACCATGAATAACCAAGACAGAAGAAAAATTTACAACTTTGAATTGTGGTGTTGCAGAATACTATTGAACATACCATGGACTGCCAAAATAACAAACAGATCTGTTCTGGAAGAGGTACAGCAAGAGTGCTCTTTGGAAGCCAAGGGTGGTAAGACTGCATCTTACATACTTTGGACATACTGTCAGGAGGCATCAGTCCAGAAGAGGACGTCATGTATTTTAGTCAGCTAGTGCTGCTCTAACAAAAATACCACAAAGTGGATGACTTTAACAAAGGAAAGTTTACTCTTATACAGTGCGGTAGGATGTAAGTTCAGCAGGGTTTCTGCTCCAGGGGAAGGCTTTCTGTTTGTTGGTTCTGGAGGAAAGTCCTTGTGTTGTATCAGTCTTTGGTAGGAGAGCATCTTGGCACAGGAACTCAGGTCTGAAGGGCGTGTTCAACTCCCAGTGCTGCTTTCTTGATGGTGTGAGGTTGCCAGCTCTCTGTTTTCCTCCCTTTTCTTTTTATCCCTTGTAGGACAAAATGTGGTGCAAGTCACACCCCAGGGAACTCAGGGAGGTCACCTTAGGAAGGGATTTATACTCCCACTCTAATCCTCTCTAACATAATCCACTCTGTTAATCACAGGGAGAGACTAGGATTTATAGCATAAAAAAATCATAAAATGGAAGGCAATCACAGAATACAGGGAATCCTGACCCAGTCAAATTACTGCATGTATTTTGGGGGAACACAATTCAGTCCATCTTATCATGATAAGCAAAGTATAGGTTTGGTCAAAAAGGGAAAGACCTTCAGGGAGATGGACTGACACAGTGGCTGCAAAAATGGACATAGGCATAAAAATGATTGTGAGCATGACACAGGACTGGTCAGTGTTTCATTCTGTTGTTCATGGGGTTGCTAAGAGTCAGAACCAACTCAACAGCACCTAACAACAACAACAACAGTTGACACACTGGATGTCAGAGTGGCAGAAAACAAAAAGAACAATTGAAATGATTTCTAAGTTTTTGATTTAAAACAACTGGCTGGCTTTTGGCATCATTTACTGAATTGGTGAAGTCTGGGGTAGGAGCAGATTTAGACAGAGATAAAAGATCTTCTGGTGAGGGTGAGCCCATCACTGTCAAGTTGATTCTGTCTACTAGCGATCCTGTAAGACAGAGTGACTATGCCCCATAGGGTTATGGTGGATTTAAACTGCTAAGATTAGCAGTCATAGCTTTTAGCCACTGTGCCACCAGGACTGAGGGTAGATATAAATCTAGAATCCAATTTTAGACATGTTATACTTTGAATTTTAAGAGCAGATGCCAAATATGCAGTAGGGCAGGAGTCTAGCTGGATGTGACCATTAGCACAAATCACTTGGAGGACATTCTGGCTAAGAGAGTAAGGGGGCCTACTATCGATCACCAGAGGATTAGGGTCCATAAAGAGATAGAGAAGGAGCACCCAGTGAAGCAGGAGGAAAACCAGGTGAGAGTGGTGCCTCAGAAACAAAAGATGGAAATGTTCCAAGAAGGAAAGATGGTCAGCTACAGCAACACTCCCAAGGGGCCACATGAGGCTACCTTCCATCCTCTTGTCTTCCTCACTGGTAGTTCTGAAGTTCTTTTATGCTTCTCTCTTGTATTGGTACTTATCTTCCTACCGTATATTCCTCTCCTGTTCTATGCAAATGATCACCCCTCGGCCTCTCACCCCAGCAGCCCGTTCCCCACTGCTCACCACGAGTAGGATGGTAACTGAGAACGTTTCCTAGCCCACATTCTCTGCCACTCCACACAGTCTTCTGCGGTATTCTTCCTCTTGTCTCCTCAAAGCCCTTCCAACTTGGAGGTTTTGCTACAATAATCCAGTCTTCTGTTTCGGGACCACTGTTAGATTTTCTCTGAAAATATGATGCCTTTATTTCCAGAATCTTTATTTACCACTTAGATTACAAATTCCCAGTCCCATTACAAGTATCCACTGTGGTTTAATTACTTTTGTTCGGATCCGACTCAACGGCACTTGGCTTGGCTGTATTATTTATTATTTTCCAGATTTTGCTCTTTATCTTACCCTACTCTCAAGATCTCTGATATGGTTCATTTAATGTTTGGTGGAAACTTTTTGAGGATTTTCCTTAAACGGGATCTCAGGGTAATACCTCACTCATTTGCTCTTACTCTGACAGTAAGTGACATCTAGGTTAGTTTGCAGAGGTCTGTGATTTTATGTCCTTTTCTCCTCCTGGTATGTAGATGTTATTTCACTGTCTTCAAGCTTCTCGTTTCAGGGAAGAGATCTGATGTTGATGTGATAATTTTTCATTTGAAATATGCTTCATTTGGAAGCTTTCTAAGTTATTTTTCCCCTCTGTATTTCAGGAATTATACTGGGATATGCTTAAATGCAAAGCGTTTTAGTAATAATAAAATCCATCTGGAACTTGGTGAGTTCTTTTAGTCTTGTCACTCAAATTCTTTCCTCAAGTCAGGAAAATCTGCCTCTGCAACTTCTCTAACAGTTCTCCACCCTCTGCTCTTATTATCCTTTTGGAATTTCTATTATGAACACTTCAGATCTCCTGGATCTGTAATCTAAATCTGTTGTACTGTCTTTTAATTGTCCCATCTCTGTGTTTTGGGTCTGTGTCTTAAGAAGCAATATATGCACCTACATCAGACACTGATAGGAACATACTCCATTTCATCTAACCTCCCAAATACCCTCTCAAATAGGGTGTTATTATATTCAAGTTAAAGGAGAATAAATTGAGGCTCAGAGAAACCTACATCCCAGAGTACATACAATTTGCCCAAGATTTAATGACCAGTATGAGGCGGCAGAACCAGAATCTGAGACCCAGGGAGTCTGAAAGAGCTCAGTCTCTCTTTTGAACATATCAAGGTTTTCTGGGTGGAAAAAGGACACAGGACAGAAAGTCCAAGCCTATTCATAGCAGACAGGATCCACTGTACACATCCCCTAATCACTGCCACCGCTGTGGTGCCCTTGGAAGCAGCTTGTAACCACACATGAAGGAAACTACCAGATGGTACTGCTTCCTCCTCTTCTCTTGCCACTCCTGCCTCTGCAGATGGTGCCTTAGTTCACCGTGTGGAGGTAGTGGGCACTGGGAGGCTACTCTGACCCGTCTCTCACCACACATGCCTCTTCTCTCCCTGGAGCACAGGGAGGAAAAAGGCTGGGAAATGGGCAGGCAGATGAAGAGGAGGACCTGAAAGCATCTGCCAGAGACACAGGAAAAGGGAGGCAGAGACAAGGTTCTCATGTTGCTAGCAGACACACAGAGCAGGGCAAATAGCATTTTTTTAAATAGGGGTTTGATGGTGATTATCCTATGCTTGGGGCTGTGACTTGGAGCCACCTTAGAAAGGCCCTGATTCCCTTTACCTTCTCCAGCAAGCATCAACCCTCAAAGACACTTGAGGAACAAGGATATCAACACCATGAAAGTCACAGCCGCCTGTCCATCACTTTCATATCTCACCCCTCTGTATCCTGCCAGACCCAGCCAGAGTGACCTCATCTGTAGCACTACTCACCCAGTATGAGGCTGATGTTGAGCATCAGGATCTGGGTGGGAAACCAGTTGGTGAGTAAGGAATTCATACTTCTTGTAAGAGCAATAAGACTAGTCTCTCCTTGGCTTCACCTCCCAACCCCACCCAGCCTACTCTCTTCTCCTCAAATCCCTGCACTGCACTAGGGTTCCAAAGATCTCTTACTTGTTTCCCTTGCAGATGTGTGAGCCTGATGGACACAAATACAAATAGAAAAAGATAGGTTATTTTCTGATTTTTTAAATAATCCACACTGTTATGGATCAAATTGTGTCTCCTCAAAAGAAATTTACAGTCCTAACTCCTGTAACCGTGAATATGACTTAGTTTGAAAATAGTTTTTCTTTGAAGATGTTGTCAGTTATGCCAAAGAGATGAAATTCTACTCGGGTGGGTCTTAATACCTATTGAATAGCGTCTTGTAAAAGGGAAGAACAGACATGCAGATAAAGTCACATGAGGGGTGACAGATGCCACATAAAAATGCATCAAAAGTCAAGGAATGTTAACAAATGCTACTAAAATAGGAAAGGGAAAAGGAAAAGATCTTTGCCTAAAGAAGATGCAGACAGAAATACCCTAATCTGGACTTCTAGTCCCCAGAACTGTGAAGCAATACATTTTTGTTCTTTACAGTTGCCCACTTTGGGTATTTTGTTATGACATCTGTTGATTATACAAACTAAGACACATGCTGATCATATGACATTTTGAAAACAGAGAAAAGTATGCAGAAATAAAAATAACTCATAATCACATCTCACAAAGGTAACCACAATAAATATTCCTGTGTATTTCCTGTAAGCATGTTTTTCTGTACTTTCAAAAATACAGAAACAGTAGTTTCCAGAACACCTCATGTGAGATGATCTATTGTGGTACAAGAAAAAAATACAAAAATGTCTACTTGTATGTTTATTTACAACAATAATTTTATGTGCATGGCCCCAAGAGAAGACCTTGATCCCCAACGGAGGGTTGAGAGTGGCTCTTTCTCTTGCTGGATCAATGTTCATTGCCTTCCCTCTCTAGTGGACAAAGATATCAATGAATTAACTCCTACAGAGTGCTTGAGTCATTTAAAACAGCTTCCTCCCAGTGTTCATAAATTGAGTATAGTACATAATATGCTAACAAAGAAAAAGAAAAAGGACCTTTTCCCACACCTGAAACAACCTCTGTTCAGCACATTACAAAGTAAAAGAGGTAATCCAATTAAATCAGACAAGAAATGCCCTAAAAATTCAAAACTTTGAGAAAGATTGTATGTAATATGGAAAAATTGGTGGCCTAGTAATTAAGTGCTACAACTGTCAACCAAAATGTTGGCAGCTCAAATCCACTAGGTGCAGTTTGGGAGAAACAATTTGGGGCAGTTCTACTCTGTCCTATAGGGTTGCTATGAGTCAAAATCAACTTATTGGTAAAGGGTCTTCATATGTAATACAGAGATGCTCCAACCATCTCTAAATGCGTACTGAGACTTGAGGTATTAGCTATCACTGTATAAAACCACCAAGATATTAAAATATCATGTGTCATCTTTATCTCATTCCCTTAAAGATTTTATGTCTTGTATGTGCCTTTCTTTAAAATGCGCAATTTCTAAAGCAATAAATATACACGTAGTGAGATTGCCTACTTAAAAAGTCTTTAACTAATTTTTTTACAGCCCTGTCGTAAAAACTCTGGGTCCCCCTAGTGTGGACTCTGTTTTCTTTGTTTTCTGTATCTCCTAATAACTTTGAGAGTGTAATGCTTAAGACTTTGCGTCAGCTCGGTCAGATCATGATTCCTAGTGGTCTGACAGTTATGTAATGATGTAGTTTGGAAGTTACAGTTTATCCTCTATTTTGTGATATAATGTGACCTCCTCCATGATGTCACCAGACAAACAGTTGCAAAGGAAGTTTCCTGAAAGACGCATCATGCATCTAACACATGTGAATGTTCTAGAAAAGCTGTCTTTTACTTGTTCTGGATTCTGCATTCAGCTTGTCATCATCTGACCTCTAGTTGTTAGGGCTTGAGCCAGGAGCCTACAAACTGTCTGCTGATCTCAGATTTCTTAGTCCCTGCAGCTATGTGAGTTGGGAGAAACATCTAGCCTGATGCCTGACCCACAGACCTGGGATTTGCCAGCCTATACAACCATTTCCTTTGACTGTACCACAGACTGCCAAAAGGACAAAGAGATCTGTTCTGGAAGATGTACAACCAGAGTATTCCTTAGAAGCAAAGATGGTGAGACTGTCTTACATACTCCACACACGTTGTCAGGAAGGATCTGTCCCTGGAGAAGGGCTTCATACTTGATAGAGTGGAGGGTCAGTAAAAGAGAGGAAGACCCTCCACAAGATGGACTGACACAGAGGATGCAGTCATAGACATAAGCATAAAAATGATCATGGGCATGATGCAACGCCAGGCTATGTTTCATTCTGTTGTGTATAGGGTCTCTATGAGTTGGAACCCAATCTACTGCACCTAACAACAAATATATACATATATATACAGGTTTCATTTGTTTTGTGCTTCTAGAAAGCTCAGCCTAAGAGTGTATTTTGTTTGCAATTTTATTGATGGTTTCCTTTAAGAAAAAAATATCTTGAATTTTTCTTCTAATTATGAAAGTTATGAATAGAAAGATATAGATATCTATTTACTTCTCATGTCAGATGGGAATTGAGCATACTTCCTCCCTTTCTGTACCAATTTTGGTTCTGTTGTTGTAACTGAAGTTTCATGTATAGGTTATGGTTACTGACTCTTGTTTGCTTCATGTGTGTGTTTAGACTTTTCCAGATGTTTAAAAATATTTGCTTTACAAATGAGGTTCTCCAGAAGCTTAAGAAAAGTGCAGAATGTGCTGAAGAGGAGCCAAGCTCCAGTTTTCTTAAGAAAGAAAAGAGGTCAATGTCAGAGCTCCCACATACTGTGACTGGAAATGGATCTGGGAAACCTCAGAAACTGGAAGCTAGGAATATAGACTGCTGATATTCTACCTCAATTCTGAAGCAATGTTGCAACAAACATCTAAGTCAACTCTGAATCTTTAGCTTAGTGTAGGTTCAACAAGGAAACCCTAGTGACATAGTTACTATGTGTGCTAACCAAAAGTCAGCAGTTTCCAATGATCAAGATGCTCCTTGGAAACTCTATAGAACAGTTCTAGTCTGTCCTATAGAGTCAAATAACAAGAGAGTCTATTATTCATGGAGATCAGGACCACATCAGAAAGTTTAGGCTGCAAGACAATTCAGGATGGGGACTAGCTACGCCAAAAAGACCCACCACAAGATATCAGTCCACACTCCAGGGAGGAAAGGAATTTGGGGATTGAGTTCAATCCCCTGGTCAGTGGATAAATTAATCATACCTATGTAATGAAACTCCAATAAAAACCTTAGGCACTGAAGTGTGCTGAGAGGATGTCACCTCCTGACTTCACTGGAAGAGGATATGATGCTTTGCTTTTGGAATTTTCTCAGACCTTTCCCTAGGTAGTTTTTCTCGGTATCCTTTTTGCTATGATAAAACTAATAAAAAACATAGCGCTTTCCTGATTTCTTTGAGTTGTTATAGCGGATCATCAAACCTGTGGGGGTAGTGGGGACCCCCAAATTTGTAGCCCGTTGGTCAGAAATGTGAGTGATCCAGGGACTTTCAAGCTTGAGGTTGGTATGTGTTTTAGTCAGCTGGGGCCGCTCTAACAGAAATACCAGAGAGTGGATGGCTTTAACAAAGAAAGATTTATTCTTACACAGTCCGGTAGGTTGCAAGTCCATATTCAGGGTGTCCGCTCCAGGGAAAGACTTTCCCCTTGTTGGCTCTAGAGGAAAGTCTGGTATTGCATCAGTCTTTGTCCAGGGAGCGTCCTCACGCAAGAACCTCTGGTCTGAAGGAGGCGCTCTGCTCCCGGTGCTGCTTGCTTGATGGTAGCGAGGTTCTCAAATTGTCCTTTGTTTCTTTTTCCTTTTATTCCTTGCAAGCTAAAACCATTAACGGTGGGGCAAGCCATACTCCAGGGAAACTTCCCCCACAGCAGGAATTCACAGCCCCACCCTAATCCTTTAACATACAGGTTAGCAAAACCACACAATGGGGGACAGTCCCAAATACTGGGAACCATATCCCAGCCACGTGGCTGCACACATGTTTGGGGGGACACAATTCCAACCATGACAGTCAGCAAGGCCAGCTCCACTGATTCAAGTGCCCAGAGGCACCCCGTTCTGCGAGGAAAACTCTGTGGACCTCTCTCGCTCCACGAGTAGGCTCCAGCGCTGCCTCTGGTTCTGCTGCTGCCGCTGCCGCTGCTGCCGGTCCTCTGTTGTTTCTCACCAACTGCGCCTTCTTCGTTCCTTCTGAATCTTCTATCCATTCGCAGTTTCAAAGTGGCTTCCACATTTTAGGTATTTGCTAGAGCAGCACCCCACTCCCACGGTACCAATTCTGTTTTAGTCAGCTGGAGCTGCTCTAACAGAAATACCAGAGAGTGGATGGCTTTAACAAAGAAAGATTTATTCTTACACAGTCTGGTAGGTTGCAAGTCCATATTCAGGGTGGATAGAAGATTCAGAAGGAACGAAGAAGGCGCAGATGGTGAGAAACAACAGAGGACCGGCAGCAGCGGCAGCGGCAGCAGCAGAACCAGAGGCAGTGCTGGAGCCCACCCGTGGAGCGAGAGAGGTCCACAGAGTTTTCCTCGCGGAACAGGGTGCCTCTGGGCACTTGAATCAGTGGAGCTGGCCTTGCTGACTGTCATGGCTGGAATTGTGTCCCCCCAAAAATGTGTGCAGCCACGTGGCTGGGATATGGTTCCCAGTATCTTGGGACTGTCCCCCATTGTGTGGTTTTGCTAACCTGTATGTTAAAGGATTAGGGTGGGGCTGTAAATTCCTGCTGTGGGGGAAGTTTCCCTGGAGTATGGCTTGCCCCACTGTTAATGGTTTTAGCTTGCAAGGAATAAAAGGAAAAAGAAACAAAGGACAATTTGAGAACCTCGCTACCATCAAGCAAGCAGCACCGGGAGCAGAGTGCGTCCTTCAGACCAGAGGTTCTTGCGTGAGGACGCTCCCTGGACAAAGACTGATGCAATACCGGACTTTCCTCCAGAGCCAACAAGGGGAAAGTCTTTCCCTGGAGCGGACACCCTGAATATGGACTTGCAACCTACCGGACTGTGTAAGAATAAATCTTTCTTTGTTAAAGCCATCCACTCTCTGGTATTTCTGTTAGAGCGGCCCCAGCTGACTAAAACAGTATGTGAAGTGAGAACAGTCTTGTGGAAGACTGTGCCTTTAACCTGTGAAATCTAACCTAGCTCTGAGTATGTAGCATCAGAAGATAAGGAACTGCAATTGTACTTAGTAAAATCTGATTGGCTCTGAACACCTGGCTTGTCACACAAGGATTACATTGCAGAGCATCTGCCATCTGGTTGGCACTCCCTCACTGCTGATCTCCTGTCAAGGCTGACTTTTCCTGTAAGAGAGTCTTCTGTGTTCAGCTCCTTTGGAAGAGATTCCAGTGTCTTCAATTGGTTGTCTCATCAAAAGAAGCAGATTCAAGCTAGCCTGTCTTCCTCAGCCTCATCAGAATTTTAGGTAATAAAGTTTTATCCATTTCATTACATCTTCTCACAACACTATTTGTAGATTCTTGAAAATTCTCCTCCTAAAGAGTGAGGAAGAGAATTGAATCACAATATTTATTTGTGGCACCTGTGAAGCCCTCTCCTGTGTTGTGTCACTCTCCTCCCTTTTTCTAATGGGTGAGGAAGAACCCTTCACTAGGTTTATTTTTATGGTCCTGAAACTTTAGAGTCCTTTACATCCCTGGCTCTCTCCTTAGGACACTAGCTCATCAAATCTGGCTTCAGCAAACCAACCCAGCCAGGCAGGGATCTCCCTGCATCAGCAGGAATGTTAAGGGTCAGAGCTGGGAAATGTGCAACTGTTGTTTGATCAGACCTTGTGTAGAAACAATCTCTTCCCCATCTTACGTCTTAAAAGTCAGAGACCACCCTAATATCATGCTCCCATTTGCTAGAGGAAAGCATCACTTGGTGGATGTCCAGCCTGTGTCAGCCCCTCTTCCCAGAGTCTTGTCTTTTTTATTTTTCTTTTGTGGGAGGAGCAGACGCTGGCTTTAAGACCCTTTGCCTATAAGTGTAGAACTACACATCACTCTAACTTCCCTCTCATTTCCTTATTTTGATGTTGGACTTCCAGGATGGTGTTTACCTCTGGTCACAGTCTGCCACAAGATGCACTTTCTTACCCTAACTGAAAAGAAATAATCATGCAGAATTTTTCTGTCTCCCAGGAGCCAAGGCAACTCTTTAGTTTATCTGAATCTATACTGCGTTTACTTGCTAGCAGCTAAAAGAGTACTGATGGTGCAACCCACCCAGTGGCTCCATGAGAGAAAGATCTGACAATCTGCTTTCAGAAAGGTTATAGCCAAGGAAACCTGTGGGGAAGTTCCACTCAGTCACATGGGTTTTCTATGAGTTGAGGTCAATACAGTACCATCTAACAACACAGTATCTGGGCACTAAGCAATGGGTGGTCATATGTGTTCTGTATGTAATAAGTTTCTGTCCCTCCACACACATGAAGATTAACTAGTGAGCACTGGACATGAAAATGTCTCTTATAGATTTGGTCTAAGAACATTACTCTGGCGAAAAGGAGGACTTGCTTATCTCCTAACCCAGAATCTTACTTTCCAAAAATCTAGTTTTGGGGGCTCAACATATTTGCGTTACCTCCACCTACCTAAACCTGAACTGATGTAACATTGTCCATCCTAGCTGTTTGCTCTACTTGATAGATATTGCAGCTTCCTCAAATAGATCCATCAAGAAAAGTAGTTTGGAGACCTATATGGTGAAGTCCTGGATCCCTCGTGGCATCATGGTTATAAGAGCTCAGCTGCTAATGAAATCCACCAACCTATCCTTGGAAAGCCTAAAAGGCAGTTCTACGCTGTCCTATAGAGTCACTATGAGTTAGAGTCGACTCAATGACACCTAACAACAATAACAATGTGAAGGCTAAAGCTCTTCAGTAAGACTTCATTACAGATTCTTCTGCAATGCCATGAGCTATCTAACCTGCAATCTGCTCATCATTTTTGGTTTCTCGCTGAATTAAACTCTTTAATCTCAACACAGATGTAGTGATCTTTCTTTCCTTTCGGTTTCTATGTGGTGAGAAATCTAAAATGCAAGTCTCTCCAATAGTCAACCTTATCCAATACCTGTGACAATCATGAGACATAAACTTCATAAAGGAGGCATTTAAAGCTTTAAAACCAGACATGGTTTTGCATGCAGAACACAGTATACTTTTATTTAATCTCTGCCGCTTCTCTGCCTCCACCTCACACCTTGATGTGCCGTCAGTTGTTGACAATGTACTTCTTGCAAATGTCTCTTATTTCTGGTAACATGTTCCCTTCAGCAGTAGTTTCAGGTTCTGCTTGGTAGTTGCCCCCCACAATAGAACAGTCCAGTCTTTAGGAATCTGTGTCTCATCAAGTGAAGTCTAGCGTGCCTTCTAGGAAGCTTTCCAATTTCTTAAGGAAGTATAGCTCTTTGAGTTGGCACTAATTTTCAGCTTGGGGCATTATGAGTAATTTGGTTGAATCTGGTTGATTCTTGCCACCCATGGGGGTACATTTGTTCCATTTCCTTACTCACAGCCACCACTTTCATAAACCTTATTCACAGCAATCATCCACCATTGGAGGCTTGTGTGTTGACTACGATCCTATACCAGTTTCAGCAGGGCCTCCAGACTACCATGGACCAACCAGAAAGGTCTAGCAATCTGAAAATCAGTCAATGAAAACCTTATGGATTACAATGGAACACTGTCTGATTCTTAGCCAATCATGGAAGTGGTGTAGGACTGGACATTCTCTGTCTATGGGATCATTATGAGTCAGGAATGACTCAAAACGATGGCAGCTAACAGCAGTAACAACAATGGCAAGTCCTTCAGGTATGTCCAAACAAAAATACGTGATTGTCCATTAAAAAACAAAGTGAACAAAAACATTACTGCCAAGTTGGTTTTGACTCATAGTGATGCTATAGCATAGAAAGGACAGAATAGAACTGCCTCCATGGGATTTCCAAGCAGGAGCTGGTAGATTTGAACTATCAGTATTTTGATTCACAACTGAGGTCTTAACCACTGTGCCACCAGGACTTTGACGCTCCTTTGAACTATTATTGGAAAATAGATGCTTCCGACTCTCCATTGGAAGCATCTAATTTCCTGTAATGGTACATTTCCTCAAAGGTTGTAACGTATGTCTAAGGTAAATTTACATAACTCATCTATAATTTAAACATGGTACCTTTGGACTAACACAGTAATTCAATCAAATTCTACTTCCTGGCGCTGTTCACCTGGTTATTTGAGTGTTATTGTAGACATGCAAATTTATCTTAGTTTAAGGGTCAAATTTAATCTGAAACACCTGTGATATACACTGAAGACACCTAAATGTGAGTCAGATATCAAGTAGCCAAGATCCTTAGCTACAAACAACAAAATCCATTCTAATGAGTTTAGATAGGAAAGGCTTTATTAAAAGGTATAGAACATAGGGTATAGGACACTCAGGCAACCAAGTACTGTGAACAGTTTGCACTCAACTACTAACCTACAGGTTGGTTGTTTGAACCCACCCAGTGGCAAGGCAAAGGAAAAATCTGGTGATCTGCTTCTCTAAAGTTTACAGGAAGAAAACCTTTTGGAGCAATTCTACTCTGCAACACACAAGTTACAATTTTGTTTTAGTAATTTTTGGTATAGATAGCTCAACTTTTTAGAGTAAACAATGTCTGGCTTGACTTTTCATGAATGACTCGCAAAACCACACAAAAGAACTAGGACCTCAAGAAACCTACTGTTCTTTCAAGACTGAGAAGCTGCCCATGAATTACATGGCCTCCTCCATGGTTAGGAAGCTGCTGAATCAGAAAGCTGGAATATTGGTTTTTCTCTGAATTTAACTCAATTCTAAATGCTAGTCTTTCATCTGCACCTCTGATCGGTGAACTCTCAGGGACATCTGGCACATTGTCTTTAGTGGGTTCTGCCAAATACAATTTTGGGCTTCAGAATAGGGAGGGAAATAGGAGGATGAGAATGCTTTCACCACTGTCCACTCCTTTACAACTAGTCAGTATCTATACACACCCTTCTTTGTAACCACAATAACAACATACAAACTCCTAATTACCCCTTATGCGAACAAAAACATTCCTACCCTCTCCCCCAAAAAAGATCTCAAAATTTTCATGAGGCATCACATCCTATTCCGGACAATGTTTATTCTTTCTCTACTTTATTTACCATCTTGTCTTGATTCTTGAAACTTATGAGCATACTGTAAAGTTGGCTGCCACAAGCATTCCCCATGCAAAATAGTAAGAGAAATGGATAGGAGAATGAAAAGGAAAACTGGCTAAAATATACATATCTATGAAAATAACTTGGTAGCTATTATACAGTCTTTGTCTCCACAACTGGTCAGGCCAGTATGTTAGTACTGATAACGTCGCTCACTCTATTTCATATTTTCATTGTCCTCAGTCATCATCACAGTTTATAAGAATTCTTTGCCTGGTATTTTTACTCAATCCTTTATTGCTGAGGTTTGAAATCTTAGTTGTCTACCCTGTACTGAATATAAATGGGGTATCAGGCCCTTTTTATTCTGTTGCTATTGAGCGTTATTTCCTCCTTGATAACAGAATCATAGAAGACAGATTTGAAGTTGCAGATTTGGTTGATTGAGGAGCCTGAAAGAATCAGTAGAAGACTTACCTTTCAGGTGAATGTAGTAATCATTTTAGTGAACCCTACTGGAAGCTTTAGTCCTTGAGTGCTAAGATCTCTTAAACATGCAGAGCCCAAAGTCATGGGGATGGGCAAACACATTTTTTGAGTGGTTCATTGTTGTTGTTAGTCACTGTCCAGTTGGCCTTGATTCATGCTGACTTCATATACAATGGAATGAAATGCTGTCTGGTCCTTCCACCACCTGCATGGTCAGTTGCAAGACTGGACCCTTGTGAAAGCCACTGATTTTCATTGGCTGATATGCAAAAGTAGATCACCAGGTTTTACTCCTCTTTTGTCTTAGTCTGGAAGCTCTTAAGCATCATAGCAATATGCAAGCCACCAATGACAGATCCAAACCAACGAAACCTGCTGCTGTTGAGTTGATTCCAACTTAGAACAACCCTACAGGACAGAGTAGAACTGTCCATAGAATTTCCAAGGGAGGCCTGGCAGATTTGAAATGCCTATTATATAGTTAGCAGACATAGCACTTAACCAATGACAGATAGGTGGACACAATTTAATCCTTAACAGTGAAACCAGAGGCTGAAATAGCCTCTATGTCAGGGGTGCTCAAAACTAGGGACCTGAGAGACACTGTTTCAGATCACCTCTAACACAAAAGGAAAGGCATGACCTCCACACTGCACAAGCCCCAGATGAGGATCTAGGGTGGAAGCCTCTGTAGGCTCCACTATAGGTTCAATGAACTATAGTAAATAATGACTCCTTTTGTCTTGATAAAACCAATGATTAAATAATCGTGGGGGGGGTCAAGATCACAGATTAAACACACATCTCCCTAAATCCCTCTGGAAACCAAGACCTGAACTGATAACTAAACAGAGCCTTCTGGACACCTAGTGAGCCCTAGGACACGGCGTAAGGCTGTTAATTTGGACTTCACTGCCCTGAAAGGAAAACTTCCTCTCTTTCATTGACCGCTCACTCTTAGTGAGTGCTGGCTTTCACAGACTGAAGGTAACTCACCCTTTTAACTTTTTTCTCTCTGTCTTAGCTGGCAGGTAGAGCTGGGACTTGACTAGCAGCTAGCCTCAGATGCATTGCTCGTGGGATTGGCAGGTGAAATTGCCATATTTTGAGAGGCTGGCTTTGGACTCCACACATCTAGGCACCTTTGGCCTCTCTTTCTGCCTCCACCATTGAGTAGCCTGTACTGAGGCAGGTAGAGTTTGTGTGGGATGCCATCTTGCTCCTCTGGTAGGGGGATATAACCATTGGGAGGTGGATGTAAACATACAGAGGCCTCAGTTGGACCTAATTCATAGGCTGGGAGGCAACACCTGTCCGGAAGAGAATGCTTTTCTGGCAGAAAAAGCAGTATTCTACACAGTGTCACCTATCTCTGGGGCCTGACAGCAGAGGCTAGCAGGACAGTAGCCTTTCTGTATTTTGAAATAGTTTATAATATGTGGGGTTGGATATAGAGGTGCTTACTTTGCCAGTTGGGAAGAGGGACCTGTACACTTGAAACCCTGACTGACTTTGGAAGTTCTCAGATACCTTTTGCCTTTCATTTTAAGATGGCCTAGAGAAACAACTGTGGTCCCTCCTCACAGCGTCTCTCCCAGCCTCTATTGACTCACATGATGTCCAAAGAGCAACAAACTCTGGATAAAAGTGTAACCAAGAAATCACCCATAGCTTCAGAAGGGCCTCAAAAGAAAGCACCAAAGAACTTCCCAGATGAAGAAACCTTTCTGAAATTATCAGAAAGTGAATATAAAAGGATTATATAGAGAATCCTCCTAGATCTTATACAAAATGCAGAAGAGCAAAATGAAAAATTAAACAAGCTGTTCAATCTGATGGAACACCAGGACTCTGAAATCCAACAGATCAAGAAGAAAATCAAAGACATAGAAACTTCAATGCAAAGCCAAGAAAACAGAATGGAGCAAATGGAAGACACACTTTCTGACTTGGAAGACAGAGCTACTTATTCCAGCATCTATGAGAAGAAATCAGAAAAAAGAAACAAGAAAAATGAAGAAGCATTAAGAAGCATGTGGGACTCTATTTAGAGAAATAGTCCAAGATTAATTGGAATTCATGAACACGGCGAGACACCTGAGAACACAGAAAGTATTATTGCTTAGCTGCTGACAGAAAACTTTCCAGAAATTATGAAAGAAGAGAATATAGACATTCAAGACGCATATCAAATGCCACTCAATGTAGACCTCAAAAGAAAGACTCCAAGACATATTCATCATCAAGCTTAACAACATGAAACATAAGCAGAAAATTTTAAAGGCAGCAAGACTCAAAGGAAAACTAACATTCAGAGGGAAACCCTGTAGGCTTTCATCGGACTTCTCAGCCAAAACAAAGCTGGTATGGAGACAGTGGCATGTCACATTCAAAGCTTTGAAAGAGAAGAACTTCCAACGAAGAATTATATATCCTGCAAAACTATCTTTCAGATATGAAAGAGAAATTAAGACATTTGCAGATAAACAGAAACTCAGAGACTTTGGATAAACCAAACCAAAGCTACAAGAAATACTGAAAGAATCTCTTGGCTTAGAAGAACAAAACCACTAGCTTTATATTTTAGAAGCAAATACAGGACACATCACCCAGAAACCTACTCTGTGAGGGAAGGCTCCAAACTCAATCAAAGCTATAATAGTGAAGGAAATGATCCAGTGATCATATCATGAAAACTATGATGCCATCATATTAAAAAGAGGGATGTGCTGCAGTCATTATAGTCCTTCCAGATGGAGAGAAAGTTAATAAAACTGGTAGTAATTAAAACTGGGTTTATACACAGTTTCTTAAGGGGGATCATAGGGGCAGCTGTAAAGGACAATAAAGGTACAACATATCAAACCAAGAAACATAATACAGGAGTCACAACAACCACAAAACTAATCCTGAAAAGGGTGAAAAATCAACTCACAAAGAAGAATGTCCCTGAACAGATTAATATGAACAACAGAGAAAACATCAACACAAGAATAAACATATTACAATGACAGCACTAAACACATACCTATCAATAATTACATTGAATGTGAATGGATTGAATGCTCCAGTCAAGATACATCGAGTGACATCTTGGATAAACAGACACAACCTACCCATATGTTGCCTACAAGAAACTCACCTTAGACTTAAAAATATGAACAAACTGAAAATTAAAGGATGGAAGAATATATATCAAATTAACAATACACAAAGAAGAGCAGGTGTGCCAATTCTAATCTCAGATAAAATAGATTTTAATGTAAAATCCACAATTGTCATGGATTGAATTATGTCCCCCCAAAAATAGGTGTAGCCACATGGCTGGGCCATGATTCCCAATATCTTGTGACAGTCTTCCATTTTGTGATTTTGCTGTGCTGTATGTTAAAAGATTAGGGTGGGACTGTAAATCCCTTTATAAGATCACCTCCCTGTTCCACTGTAAAGGGAGTTTCCCTGGAATGTGGCTTGCCCACTCTTAATCCTTTCATCCTACAAGAGATAAAAGAGAAGGAAGTAGGGAATTGGAAACCTCACACCATCAAGCAAGCAGCACCGGGAGAAGAGTACGTCCTTCAGACCTGAGGTTCCTGTGCCAAGATGCTCCTTGGACAAAGATTGGTATAATACTGGACTTTCCTCCAGAGCCAACAAGAGGGGAAATCTTCCCCTGGTGCAGACATCCCAAATTTGGACTTGTCATCTACCGGACTGTGTAAGAATAAACCTTCCTTTGTTAAAGCCATCCACTCTGTGGCATTTCTGCTAGAGTAGCACTAGTTGACTAAAACAACCATTGTGGACAAGGATGGACACTATTTATTGCTGAAATGTTCAATACACACGCAGCACAAAATAATATTAAATACTTATCCATCTAATATGAGAGCACTGAAATACATTGAAGAAACACTGACTACACTGAAAAATGAGATAGATCACTCCACAATAATAGTGGAAGACTTCAGCACTCCACAGAAGACCTTTCTGTTACAATTAACCAACTAGCCCTCATTAACACATACAGAATTCTCTATCCATCAGCAGACAACTACACCTTCTTTTTTAGTGCACGTCTATTCTCCAGAATAGACCACATGTTAGGACACAAAGCAAGTCTCAACAAATCCAAACCATTGAATTAATGCAAAGCATCTTCTCAGATCATAAAGCCATGGAAGTCAAAATCAATAGCAGAAAAAACATAGACAGAAAGTGGAAGTCACAGAAACTGAACAACATCTTGCTCAAAAATCCATGGGTTATAGAAGAAATCAAGGATGAACAAAGAAATTCATGGATTCCAATGAGAATGAAAACACTTACTACCAGAACCTATGGGATACAGCCACAGCAGTGCTCAGAGGTCAGTTTATCTCCATAAATGCACACACCTAGAAGGAAGAAAGAAACCAAATCAAAGAACTAACCCTACAGCTTGAACAAGTAGAGAGAGAACAACAGAGGAACCCCTCGGGCACCTGAAGAAAACAGATCATAAAGATTAGAGCAGAACTAAACAAATTAGAAAGCAGAAGAACAACTGAAAAAATTGAAAAGACCCAAAGCTAGTTGTTTCAAAAGATCAATAAAATTGACAAGCTATTGGCTAAACTTACTAAAGAAAAGCAAGAAAGGAAACAAATAACCCAAATAAGAAGAGAGAGGGGAGTTGTCATAACAGATCCAACAGAAACCAAAAATATCATAACAGAATACTATGAAAGACTGTACTCTAACAAATTTGAAAACCTAGAGGAAATGGACAAATTCCTTGATTCATATCACCTATCAAAATTATCACAAGGTGACACAGAACAACTTAATAAACCCATCACAAAGGAAGGGATTGAAAAAGTCATTAAAAAACTACCAGACAAAATAAAGCCCTGGCCCGGATGGCTTCACCACAGAATTCTACCAAGCTTTTAGAGAAGACTTATCTCCAATACCACTGAGACTATTTCACAGTATAGAAAGGGATGGAATACTCCCAAATTCATTCTATAAAGCCAGCATAACCCTGATACCAAAGCCAGGGAAAGACCCGACAAAAAAAGGAGAACTACAGACCAACATCACTCATGAATCTAGACCCAAAAATCATCAACAAAATTCTTGCCAATAGAATACAACAACATATCCAAAACACAGTCCATCATGACCAAGCTGGATTCATACCAGGGATGCAAGACTGGTTCAACATCGAAAAGCAATTAATGTGATCAATCACATAAATAACACAAACGACAAGAATCACCTGATTTTGTGTATTGATGCAGAAAAGGCATTTGATAAAGTCCAACACCCATTCATGCTAAAAGCTCTCAGCAAAATAGGAATAGACAGCAAATTCCTCAATGCAATAAGGGCCATTTACACAAAGCCAACTGCCTAAGTCATCCTGAATGGAGACAGACTGAAACAATTTCCCTTGAGAATGGAAACTAGACAAGGATGCCCATTCTCACCTCTCCTATTCAACATTGTACTAGAAGTTCTAGCCAGAGCAATTAGACAAGACCATGAAATAAATGGCACCTGCATCAGCAAGGAAGAAGTAAAAATCTCCCAATTTGCAGATGACATGATTGAATACACAGAGAATCCTAAAAAATCCATAAGTAAACTCCTGAAATTGATAGAAGAGTTAAGCAAAGTCTCAGGATACAAGATAAACATAAGTAAATCAGTAGGATTCCTTTATACCAACAATGAGATTATTAATGAAGAAATGGCCAAATCAGTACCATTTACTATAGCCCCTAAGAAGATAAGTACCTAGGAATAAATCTAAGCAGAGGAATAATAGACCTTTACAAAAAGAACTACAAGTCTTTCCTATAAGAAACAAAGAGAGACTTACATAAATGGAGAAACTTACCCTGTTCACAGAGAGGAAGACTTAACATTGAGAAAATGTCTATTTTACCCAAAGCAATCTACTTATAGAATGCAATCCCAATACAAATTCCAGTTACATTTTTTTAATGAGATGGAGAAACAAATCACCAATTTTGTTTTGAAAGGGAAGAAGCCCTGGATAAGTAAAGCACTACTGAAGAAGAAGAACACATTGGGAGGCCTCTCACTACCTGACTTTCGAACTTATTACACTGCCATAGTAGTCAGAACAGCGTGGTCCTGATACAAAAAGAGACAAATAGATCAGTGGAACAGAATTCAGACCCCCCAGAGATGACACCATCTTCCTATGAACAGCTGATATTCGACAAAGGCTCTAAGACATCAAACTGGGGTAAAAACAATCTCTTCAGCAAGTGGTGCTGGCAAAATTGGATATCTATCTGCAAGAAACTGAAACAAGACCAATATCTTATGCCTTACACAAAAAGCAACTCAAACTGGATAAAAGACCTAAATATCAAATCTAAAACGATAAAGTTCATCCAAGAAAAAATAGGAACAACAGTGGAAGTTTTAATACACAATGTAGACAGACTTCAAAATCTGTCAAACAAACCACAAACAACAGAAGAGAAAATAGATAAACGGGAACTGCTAAGAATCAGACACTTTTGCTCATCCAAAGATGTTATTAATAGAATTAAAAGGCCACCTACGGAATGGGAAAAAATATTTGGCAACTCTACATCAGACCGATGTCTGATCTTCAGAATCTATAAGGTACTACAAGATATCAATAAGAAAAAGATAAATCATCAATTAAGTGATAAGCAAAGGAGATGGACAGACACTCCTCTAAAGAGGAGGCTCAGGCAGCTGAAAAAGACATCTGGACATGCTCATGATCATTCACTATTAAAGAAATTCAAATCAAAACTACAATTAGATACCATCTCACCCCAACAAGGTTGGCCATGATCCAAAAAACTCAAAACAACAAATACTGGAGAGGCTGTGGAGAAATTGGAACTCTATACTGTTGGTGAGATTGCAAAACGGTGCAACCTCTTTGGAAAGCAATCTGGCACTTTCTTAAAAAGCTGGATATAGATATACCATTTGACCCAGTAACTCCACTGCTCGGAATATATCCTACAGAATCAAGGCCATTCACACCAACTGATACATGCACAAGAATGTTTATTGCAGCACAGTCCACAACAGCAAAAAGATGGAATCGACCCAGATGTGCAACAACAGAGGAGTGGATGGGTAAACTACGGTATATATACTCAATGGAACACTACGCAATGATAAAGAACAACGATGATTTTAGGAAACATCTCATAACCTGGTTTCAGTTGGAGGACATTACACGGAGTGACAGCAATCAGCGACAAAAGGACAAATATTGTATGTGACCCCTACAATAAGAAGTTAAAAACAGACTCATGCATAGAAGAAAAAACTCTTTGACGGCTGCAAGGGTGGGGAGGGAGAGAGGACAAGGGGGGAATTAGTTGATAGAAATTTGGTTGGGTGAAATCTGAGACAGCACACATTAGAAAGAAGATCAATATTAACTGGACTTCAACATAACGTGATTACTCCTCCCATCTTACCCAATACTGCAAGGACACAGTAGCTGGGGCAGGGAGCCAGGAACCATGCTCTCAGGGGAAATCGAGGCCAATTGGCACAACTAGCATTTCACAAAGAGAGCCTTCTGCACCCCACATTGGTGAGTGGTGTCTGGGGTCTTAAAAGCTGCCCAAAGCTGCCAAGCTGCCAAGCTGCCAACTCAGCATGAGTGGATGATCACCAAGGACCAAAACGACATGGGGGAAAGAGAATCCAGAAGACAGAGAGACCCACGTGAGTGGATGACTACATCGACTTGTGACCAGAAGAACCAGATGGTGCCCGGCCACCACCAGTGATAGCGATGATGGAGGTCACAAAGTTCAGTCTCACTGGCAACACAAGAATAAGAAGGGGTGCACCCTGAGATCTCCACTAAAAGACTGCAGTTGATGGTCCAGAAGCCTCAGCTCCTCTGGGAGCATGGCCCTGATGCTGCCACTGTCCATAAATCCATAATTGAAGTCAACGCTTCAGACAGGAATGGATTGGACTTGGCGATGCAGAGTGACCATATCAAGTGTGCACTTTATGGTTTTATACATCTATAAGATGTCATCCTGCTGACCTCTCACTGGAGGTGAGGGAGTGGGTGGAGAGGAGGGGATAGGAGATTGTTGGGAGGATAAGACATGTATGGAGCGAGAGGAAGAGTGTGCTGTCACCGGGCAGAGAGAGAAGTGGGAGCTGCATATAGGTCAGCAGGTAAATTTATCTGGGAATGTACATTTTTCATAATTAAAAAAATTTTGAGTAAAATTTCAAAAAATAAATCAAGCAGGAGGCCGGAGAGGATGAATATTAATACCAAAAAACAAACCCATTGCCATTGAGTTGATTCTGACTCATAGCAAACCTAGAGGCAGCATAGAAGTGCGCAATAGATTTTACAAGGAGTGCCTGGTAGATTTCAACTGCTGATCTTTTGGTTAGCCGCTGTAGTACTTCCACTACACCAGCAGAGTTTCCAAGTAGTATTACAAATTTATAATTATTGCTTATGTAAGTTGTCTTCTAAAACAGACAGGAGACAAAAAGACATATAAATAAAATCTACATTTGTACTGTTTATGTTGAAATGAGTTCCTTTATATGACCTTCTGCCTTGGTTCTTTGGAAAAATAGCTTGAGAGATTTTTCTCCAAAGCTCTGCACAGTTACTTTTGCCTAAATCCTACCCCAGATCATTTGTTAACTTTGTCCAAGTTGATTGATATTTTCTGGTTAAGCTGTAAACAATTAGTAGTTTGATTCTTTTTTGTCTGGTCCTGGACTAAACAGTCCTACCCCTGCTAACAAAAAGATCAGCAGTTTAAATCCACTAGGCACTTCTTGGAAACTCTATGGGGCAGGTCTACTCTGTCCTATAGGGTCCCCGTGGGTCAGAATGGACTCGACAGCAGTGGGTGGGAGATAGAGAGTGCTCTGTGCTTCATATGCATCTTGCAGGGACTGATCAATAGATAACGTAAATGAAGTGTCTGCATCCTAATATGAAAATGAAGTGTCTATGGTCTACTGAGAGGGGGTTGGTCAGTTTGCGGACCCCTGCTAGGGTGTGTCACACCTTGAAATTAATGAATTTTTATGTATAAGTAGTCAATCATAAAGAGGTTTCAGACAGAAAGAAGCAGGAAGAGAAGAAGAATAAAGAAAGAAGAGGGAAGAGAGAAGCAGAGAGAAAGGAGCAAGGGACCTCCTGAAACAGCTATAACACAGGTCAAGGGCTGTAATGCTGAAAACAGTGACAGGCTTGAAATGGACCCTGAAGCAGAGTCCATGTGACAGATGACAGAATCAAACGGAGCCTATTCTGAGGGTCCTGGGGAAGCCTGTCCTCAGGGGGGTGAAGGGATACGTCCTCAGGAGCCTTGAGGAGACTTTTCCTGAGGGAACTGAGAGGAGGCCTGCACAGCCTAGAGGAGGTGTGAATGACAGAGAGAAAGGCCTGCCTGCTTGCATCACCAAGAGGAGCTGAGAGAACTGGGAAAGGGTTGCCTCCTGAAAGCAGAGTTGATCCTAATGGTGTGGATGGAGTCAAGCTTTCAGTACCTTCACTTGCTGATGTGGCATGACTCATGGTGAGAAGGAACAGCTGCGAGCATCCATTAATGAGCAGAAGTAGAATGCACAGAGTATGAATTTAAGAACTAGAACTCATTAAAACTGAAATGGAATGCATAAACATCAGTATAGCAAGCATTAGTAAACTGCAATGGACAGATATCAGCCATTTTGAATCATACAATCATATGGTGTATTTGCTGGAAATGACAAATTGAAAAGGAAGGACATGCCATTCATAGTCAAAAAGAACTTTTTAAGAAATATGCTAAAAGGTAACGCTGTCAATGATAGGATAATATCTGTACACCTACAAGGAAAACTATTGTTTAAATATGTTCACCAACCACTAATACTAAAGATAAGGAAACTGAATGTTTTTACCAAGCTTCACAGTCTGAAATTGATAACACAATTAAGATGCATTGATAGTTACTAGTGATTGGAATGGAAAACCTAGAAACAAAGAAGGATCTGCTCTTGGTGATAGAAATAATGCTGGAGACTGCATAACACAATTGTGCTCTTGAAGAACCTATACATAAAGAGGCAGTTGTTCCAACAGAATAAGGGGACATTGCATGACTTAAAGTCAGGAAAGGTATGCCTCAGAGTTATATTCTTTCACCACAACTATTCAATCTGTCTGACGAGTAAATAATTTAAGTTCTGTGGTCGGCATGAGTCGGATCCAACTCGACGGCACTTGGCTCTTGGCATATATATCAATGAGGTTTAGTTGGTTAATTGTGGCAACGAGGTCTTCTGTATCTTTACTGAGCTTTTTTCTAGATGATCTAGTAATGAGAGTGGAGTGTTAAAGTCTCCCACTATTATTGTGGAGTCATCTAACTCTCTTTTGAGCGTAGTCAGTGTTTCTTCGACATATTTAGGTGCTCTGACATTAGGTGCATAAATGTTTAATATAGTTAAGCCTTGCTTGTGTACTGAACCTTTCAGCAATAAATAGTGTCCATCTTTGTCCACGATGGTGGATTTGACATTAAAATTGATTTTGTCTGAGATTAGAATTGCCACCCCTGCTCTTCTTTGTTCATTGTTAGCTTGATATATATTCTTCCATCCTTTAATTTTCAGTTTGTTCCTGTCTTTAGGTCTCAAGTAAGTTTCTTGTAGACAACATATGGATGGGTCGTGTCTTTTGATCCAAGATGACACTCGGTGTCTCTTTACTGGAGCATTCAGTCCATTCACATTCAATGTAATTATTGATAGGTATGTGTTCACTGCTGCCATTGTGATATGTTTATTTTTATGTTGATGTTTTCTCTGTTGTTCTTATTAATCTGTTCTGGGACACTCTTTTTGTGAGTTGATTTTTCACCTTTTTCAGAGCTGGTTTTATAGTGTTGAGACTCGTGTGTTAGAGTTCTTGAAATGGTATGATACATCTTTGTTGTGCTTTACAGCTGCCTCTATGAACCCCCTTAATAAACTATTTATAAACCCAATTTTAATTACTACCAGTCTTGTCATCTTCCTCTCCATCTGGAAGGACTATAATGACTGTAGTACATCCCTCTTTTTATTATGATGACACCATAGTTTTCATGATGATCACTGGATTGCTTCTTTCCATATCAAAGCTGCGATTTACTTTGGAGCCTTCCCTAAATGAGTAGAGTATTGAGCAGTGTGTCGTTCTAAAGTATAAAGTTAGTGGTTTTGTTCTTCTAAGCCAAAGCCAAGAACCTCTTTCAGTATTTCTTGTAGTTTGGGTTTGGTTTTTACAAAGTCTCTGAGTTTCTGTTTATCTGGGAATGTCTTAATTTCATTTTCGTATTTGAAAGACAGTTTTGCAGGATATATAATTCTTGGTTGGAAGTTCTTCTCCTTCAAGACTTTGAATGTGTTGTGCCATTGTCTCTGTGCCAGCATGGTTTCTGCTGAGAAATCTGACGAGAGCCTACTGGGTTTCCCTCTGAATGTTAGCTTTGTCTTGAGTCTTGCTGCCTTTAAGAGTTGCTGCTTATGTTTCATTTTGTTAAGCTTGATTGTAATATGTCTTGGAGTCTTTCTTTTCAGATCTATATTGGGTGGCGTACGATATGCATCTGAGATGTCTATATTCTCTTCCTTCATGATTTCTGGGAAGTTTTCTTTCAGCAGCTCAGCAACAATACTCTCTGTGTTCTCAGATGTCTCACCCTGTTCAGGGATTCCAATTAATCGAAGGTTGTTTCTCTTAATAGAGTCCCACATGCTTCTTAATGTTTCTTCATTTTTCTTGTTTCTTTTTTCTGATTTCTGCTCATAGACGCTGGCATCAGTAGCTCTGTCTTCCAAGTCAGAAATTCTTTTTTCCATTTGTTCCATTCTGTTTTCTTGGCTTTGCATGGAAGTTTCTATGTCTTTGATTTTCTTCTTGATCTGTTGGATTTCAGAGTACTGGTGTTCCATCAGATCGAACAACTTGTTTAATTTTTCACTTTGTTCTGCTGCATTTTGTATAAGGTCTAGAAGGGCTCTGTATATAATCAATTTGTATTCACTTCCTGATGCTTTCATAAAAGCTTCTTTATCTGGAAAATTCCTCGGTTGCTTTGTTTGGCAGCCTTCTGAAGCCATGAGTGATTGCTTGTATGCCACAATTGTCTGTTGCTTTTTGGGTCCCATGTGAGTATATAGAGGCTGGAAGAGGTACTGTGAGAATGCATTGAAAATGTTTCTCTAGGCTGTCTTCAAATGTAAAGCAAAAGGGACCTGACCAGTTCACAAGTCAGTTAGGTTTTCAGGTGTAGAGGTCCTTCTTGTCATCTGACAAAATAAGCACCACTATATCCAACCCCAGATGATAACAAACTAGTTCAGAATACAGCAATGCTACTGCCCTGGTGGCCTCTGCTGACAGGACCTAGCCTTAGCCAACACTGTGTCGAGTACTGGTTTTGATAGGAAAGCGCTCTCCTGTGGGCAGGCTCTGGCTCCCAAGCTAAGAATTAGGTCCAGCTGCAGCCACCGTACCCAAGATGGCGTCCTCCACACAGGCAGCAGACAGGGGGGCCAAAGGTGCCGAGAGGTAGTGATTCCTCTGATTCTGTTGCAGGGCCCCCAACGTAGGCAGCACTGTGCAAAATCACTACTTTTCTGTCGGAGAAGCACTGTCCCGCCTGCAGGCACCGGCTCCCAGGCTAAGAACGAGGTCCCGCTAAAATCTCGGTACCAACATGGCGTCCCGCACCCTGACTGCGGAGCTCCTCACAAACCCCACTGAGGCAGCTACTACACAAAAGGCTCAAAATGGCTAGATGAACAGAGTCCCGAGCCTGGCTCTCAGAATATGGGAATTTCGCCTGCCTATCCCCTCAGCAGCGCGTCTGAGTCCAGCCGCCAGGCAAGACCCAGGTCCTCCAGGCAAGACCCAGCTCCGCCCACCAGCCAAGACAGAGGAAAAAAAAAGTCAAAATGGTGCATTTACCTTCCATCCATGAGAGCCGGGGCTAGCCTGGAGCGGGAGTCAGCGAAAGAGAGGTTTTTCGCTGAGTGGTATAAAGTCCCAATTAACAGCTCTGTGCCGTGTCCTGAGGCTGATTAGGTGATCAGAAGGCTCTGTTTGATTGTCAGTTCAGGTCTTGGTTTCCAGAGGGATAGAAAGAGACGTGGGCTTAGCCCGCCATCTTGAATCCGCCCCCGCATGAGTAAATAATTTAAGAAGCTGGAATATATTAAGGAGAATGGGGCACCAGCACTGGAGGAAGGAACCTTAACAAACTGCATTATGCAGATGATACAACATTGATTGCTAAAAGTGAAGAAGAAACACTGATGAAGATCAACCACAGAGTTCAGTATAGATTACATCTCATCATGAAGAAAATAAAAATCCTCACAACTTGACCAACAAGCAATATCATGATAAATGGAAAAAAGACTGAGGTTGTCAAGGGATGGATAGACATTTAACTTGGGTTAACAATCAACACCCATGGATTCAGCAGTCAAGCAATCAAAAGACAAATTGTATTGGACAAATCTGCTTCAAAAGACCTCTTTAATGTGTTGAAAATAGATGCCACCTTGAGGACTATGGTGTGCCTGACCCAAGCCATGGTATTTTTAATCACATCATATGCATGAGAAACCTAGACAATTGCTAAGAAAGACAGAAGAAGTATTGATGCCTTTGAACTGTGGATTCAGAGGAAAATATTGAATATACCATGGACTGCTAGAATTACAAACAGATCTGTTTTGGAAGAAGTACAGTCAGCTCCTTAGAAGCAAGGATGGTGAGACTATATCTTATGTGTGTTGTACATGCTGTCCCTGGAGAAGGACATCATGCTTGGTAAAGTAGAGAGAGTCAGCAAAAAAAGAGGAAGACCCTCAACCAGATGGATAGACACAGTGGCTACAACAGCAGGGTCAAGCATAACAATGACTGTGGGCACGGCACAAGGCCAGGTAATGTTTCATTCCGTGGAAGCAGGATTCTTATGAGTTGGTACTGACTCAGTGGCACCTAACAACAACACCAAACCATTTTCATAGCGGTTGAACCAATTTACAATCCCACCAGCTGTGGAGCTGGGTTCCAATCTCCCTGAAACCTTGTCAGAATGTGTTTTCTTCTTTATTCATCAGTTCTGTTTTTGTAGATGTCACATGGTATCTCATTGTAGTTTTGATTTGCATCTCTCTGATGGCTAGTAGGAGCCCTGGTGGCTCAGTAATTAAGAACTTGGCTGCTAACAAAAAGTTTGCAGTTCAAATCCACCAGCTGCTCCTTGAAAACAGGGCAGTTCTACTCTGTGCTAGAGGGTTGCTATGAGTTGAAAAAGACCCAGTGGCCATGGGTTTGATTTTGTTCTAATGATCATGAACATCTTGTCATGTATTTGTTGGATTATTTAAAAATGAGTTGTTTTCTTTTTGTTGTTGACTTGTTGAAGCTTTCTATGTATTTTAGCGATTTGACCTTTATCAGATATATCATTCCCAAAGGTTTTTGGTTCTCTTTTTACTCTTTCAATTAAATTTTCGAAGAGCATAAATATTTAATTTTTAGGCAGTACCAGTTGTTTAACTTGTCTTCTTCCACTTGTGCATTTGTTACGTTTGGTAATCTGAAAAACATTAGTAATCTGAAAAACATTGGTAATCTGAAAAACATTCTGTAGTTTTTCCCCTTATTGTTTTCAGGAACTTTATGATTTTAGCTTTAACCTTTAGGTCTTGGAACCATTTTGAGTATGTTTTTGTGTGTGGTATTAAATATGGATCTTGTTTCAATGTACCATTGGACATACACATGGCTAGACTGGTGTTGACAGCTTCTGACTACCTTGCCATTTATCTGAGGTGTGAATTTGGACAAATTATTGAACCTCCCTGGACTTCCAAGACAGTTGTCTGTAATGTGCATGCAGTACTTAAAGTTATTGAAAACCCTATGGAACACCATTTTACTGTGAAATACATGGGGTTGCCAGGAGTCAGAATTATTTTGACAGCAGCTGGTTAATTCTTAAATAATGTAGCTTATTTGAGGATTCAATTGAGCAGATATCATGGCTTGGTTAAACTAATATAATATATAATAAAATAAAATATATCCCAGCTCCTAACTGCAGAGTCACGTCATTTGGGATTGGCTTAGAAAATAATATTGGAGTCATTATTCTCTGAACTTGAGCACAGAGAATGTGACCCAGCTGAAGCTGGGCCCACAAGGACTCAAAAGGACACATCAACTGGGCCCTGAGATAAAAACAATGGATGGGACAACCTTGATAAAAACTTCTTACGGAACCTTTCACATAAGCCAGAACAGGAAAGCATTCCACTCTTATCTTTTCCTATTAGCATTTAGTGAATAGAAAAATTTTGGACTAGACTGCCCAAGACCGTCCTGACTGTCATTACTGAAAGCTGTACCACTGATTATTAAAAAAACAATTCAAAATGTAGGATCACAGTTTCTAGCCAATCTATGAGAAGATGAAATGTTCAATGGTTTTGCCCTGTTGTAGTGTTAATGTCTACTGATGGCCCTGTGACAGTCCTAGGACTTGGGCAGACATAGCTATGATGGTATGCTTGTCCGTTTTCCCATTCTTGTTTATTCTGTAATAGTTCCATGGACTTGAACTGATATGGCTGTGGCAATATGCTTGTCCGCTTCTCATTTTTGCACTTCTAAATACATGCTGAATAAATCTTTCAGTTTGCTTTACCAAGCTTTGTAATTTTTTTCCCCTACAACAGTTAATGTCTTAGTAGTCAAGGATTTATGAAGATACAAATCCAGTCAAACTCAAGGAGACCTGGGCTGTGGAGTAGCAGTCAGCAAAAGAGAGGCCCTATCTTCCGGACCATGTGTTCCCACTCCGCATCCGTTAGACACCAACAGGGCAAGTGCTCTCAGAAAATGAGCCTTTGCTTATCTTATTTATTTATTTTATTTTATTTCTCATGTTTCCTTAAATTTTGTTTGGCATTTTTGTTTGAAAAACCAGTTGGTTGGTGAAGGAGAATCTTAGATTTTTGCTGGATCATTTCTTTATGAGTGACATTTAATAACACTTTTGTTGAACTGTAGACTAGGTCCCAATTTGGGCATTTGAAACATCAAAGAATTAGTTCTATTTTCAAAGAGCTCTGGATCATAACAGCTACAAAATTTGGACCTTTTTGTGACTCTGAGTAAACCTGGCAAATAGTTCTCTGCTTTGCCGAATTCGAAAGAAGAGGTAGCAGCTCCTGATTTGGTTTGCCATATCCTGACAGAAAGGTGGCAGCTCCTGACCTGTGTTAGGAAATTTAAGGGAGAAGTAGTAGTTCTGTACCTTTTATATGATATAGTTTCTCAATGAATGTTAAAATTAAAATTATTAGTAGCTTTAAACTACTTTCCACTTAGAGGAACCAGTATACTTGAGGTCTAAAATAAGTTTCTAGTCACCAGAACGAATTAACTTCAGAAAGAAGGAGACCAAAAACTTGAAAATTAGAGCTTAATATCTTTGATAAATGAACCTGCCCCACCCCCATCCTGGACTATGAGAAACTGGTTTAGGTTCGTATTTTAAAATGTTACAAACTAACTATGTTGTTAGGTGCTGTCCAGTCAATTCCAACTCTCATAGCAACCCTATGCCCAACAGAACGAAACACTGCCTGATGTTGTGCTGTGTCCACAACAGTTTTTATGCTGAAGTTCATCACTGCGGACACTGTGTCAATCCACCTTGCCAAGGGTCTTCTTTTTTGCTGTCCCTCCACCCTACGAAGCATGAAGTCCTTCTCCAGGGACTGATTCCTGCTAACAACACATCCAAAGTATGTAAGACACAGTCTTGTCATCTTTGTTTCCAAGGAGCACTCTGGGTGTACTTCTTCCAGAACAGATCTGCTGGTTCTTTTGGTGGTCTGTGGTACATTCAACGCTCTTCTCCAGCACTACAATTCAAAGGCATCAATTATTCTTCTGTTTTCCTCGTTCATTTTCCAGCTTTCACATGCGTATAATGTGAATGAAAATACTATGGCTTGGATCCGGTGAACTTTAGTCTTCAAGGTGGCATCTTTACTTTTCAGCACTTTGTAGATATTCTTTGCAGCAGATTTTTCCAAAGCGATGCATCTTTTGATTTCTTGACTACTGTTTCCATGGGTGTTGACAACCTAAACCCTTTCTCCACTTATGATGATGTTGCTTACTAGTCCGGTTGTGAGGATTCTTGTTTTCTTGATGTCAAGGTGCAATCCACGACAAAGGCTGTGGTCCTTGATCTTCATTGGTAAGTGTTTCAAATCTTCACTTTCAGCAAGCAGGGTGATGTCTGCTTAACACAGGTCATTAATGAATCTTCCTTCAGTCCTAATGCCTCATTCTTCTTCATATAGTTCAGCTTCTTAAATTATTTGCTCAACATACAGACTGAAAAGGTATGGTGAAAGGATACAATCCTGATTCACACCTTTCCTGACTTTAAACCATGCAGTGTCCCCTTGTTCTGTTCTCATGTCTGCCTCTTGACCCATGTACGGATTCCTTAAGGGCACAGTTAGGTGTTCTGGAATTCCCATTTTATGTAATGTTAGTCACAATTTGTTATGACCCACACAGTCAAATGCATTTTCACAGTCAATGAAGCACAGCTAAACAGCTTTCTGGCATTCTCTGCTTTCAGCCAGCATCCATCTGACATCAGCAATGATCTCCCTGTTTCCATATCCTCTTCTGAATCCAGCATGAATTTCTGGCAGTTTCTTGTCAATGTACTGCTGTATTGACTTTTGAATGATCTTGAGTAAAATTTTACTTGCATGTGATATTAATTATATTGTTCAGTAATTTCCACATTTGGTTAGATCACCTTTCTTCAGAATGGGCATAAATACGGATCTCTTCCAGTCTGCTGGTCAGGTAGCTGTCCTCCAAATTTCTTGGCATAGACAAATGAGCAATTCCAGTGCTGCATTTGTTTGTTGAAATATCTCAGTTGGTATTCCGTCAATTCCTGGAGCCTTGTTTTGGTCCGATGCCTTCAATATAGCTTCAATTTCCTCCTTCAGTACCTTTCGCCCCTGATCATATGCTACCTCTTCAAATGGCTGAACATCAACCGGTTCTTTCTGGTAATGACTCTGTGTGTTCCTCCCATCTTCATTTGATGCTCCCTGAGCCATTTAACATTTTCCCTGTAGAATCCTTCACTATTGCAACTCAAGGCTTGAATTTTTTCTTCAGTTCTTTCAGCAGAGCATATTCTTCCCTTCCGATTTTCCATTTCCATTTCCAACTCTTTATTTTGTCTTGTCAAGCTGCCCTTTGAAATCTTCTGTTTAGGTCTTTTACTTTGTCATTCCTTCCTTTGGCTGTAGCTGCTTGACGTTCGAGACCAAGTTTCAGAGTCTCCCCTGACATCCAATTTGGTATTTTCTTTCTTTTCTGTCTTTTTAATGACCTCTTGCTCTCTTCACGGATGATGTCTTTCCACAATTCGTCTGGTCTTCAGTCATAAGTGGTCAACACATCAAACCTGTTCTTGAGATGGTCTTTAAACTCAGTTGGGATATACTCAAGATCATACTTTGGCTCTTGTGGACTTGTTCTAGTTTTCTTCAGTTTCAGCTTGAATTTGCATATCAGCAGTTGATGGTCTGTGCTGCAATCAGCACCTGGTCTTGTTCTGACTGCTGATACGGAGCTTCTTCATTGTCTTGTTCCACTGGTTCCTGTGTATTCCATCTGGCGAGGTCCATGTGTACAATCACCATTTGTGTTGGTTAAAAAAGGTATTTGCAATGAAGAAGTCACTAGTCTTGCAAAATACTATCATCTGATCTCCAGCATTATTTCTATCTCCAAGGTTGTATTTTTGAACTAGCAATCCTCCTTCTTTGTTTCCAACTTTTGCATTTCACTCAACAGTAATTATCAATGCATCCTGATCACATGTTCAATCAATTTCAGACTGCAGAAGCCGGTAAAAGTCTTCAGTCTCTTAATCTTTGGCCTCAGTGGTTGGTGCATAAATTTGAATAGTAGTCATATTAAATAGCCTTACTTGTAGGTGCATGTATATTATCCCATCACTGACAGCACTGTACTTCAGAACAGACCTTGAAATGTTCTTTTTGATGATGACTGCAACACTGTCCCTCAAGTTTTCATTCCCAACATAGTAGACCACAGGATTGTCAGATTCAAAATGGCCTGTACTCACTAGGCCACTAATGCCTAAGACATCAATGTTTATACATTCCATTTTATTTTTGATAGTTCCCAATTTTCCTAGATTCATATTTCATACATTCCATGTTCTGATGTTTGCAGCTGTTTCTTCTCATTTTGAGCCATGCCACATCAGCAAACAAAGATCCCAAAAACTTTACTCCATTCACATCATTAAGATCGACTCTACTTTGAGGAGGCATTCAGTCATCTTCTGAGTGCCTTCCAGTACTACATCTGACAATGTTGCCCTAGTATTCATAAGACTTTCCCTGGCTAATTCTCTTCAGAAATAGACTGTGAAATCCTTCTTCCTTGTCTGTCCTAGTCTAGAAGCTCAGCTGAAACCTGTCTACCATGGGTGACCCTGCTAGTATCTAAATACTAGTAACATAGCTTCCAGCATCACAGCAACAAGCAAGCCTACACTGACAGGCAAATGGGGGCTGCTAATTCTATCTTTACTCCTCCTATCAGCTAAGATACCAAATCAACACAATCTGTCCAAAACTCTGCAGTACAGAAGTCTCCCACCAGCTAAGGTACTCAATCAATGCAATCAGCCCAGAACTACTAGGCAAAATAAAATTTATCTTCTATTGTCTTACACAGATAAAATACAAAAGAAAGCCTTTAGCTAAAATGTTGATGTACATTGAGTCTTCTCACTCTAGAAATGTGACTGATGAGAATATTCCCCTTGCTTAATAACCTGGTGAAGAACCAGATGTTATCCAGTGGATAACCCAGCTCTAGAAGTATAAAAAGCCTGCCATGGTCAAGATCTAGGAGCTCAGCTAAGTCTAGGTATTGGTCATTGATGTATTATCTTCAATCTCTTATCAAAAGGAAGGAATGATTTAGAAAGTAATATTGAAATCATTATTCCCTGCCCTTAAACATAGAGAACATGACAGCTGAAGCCGAGCCAACAAGGACTATCAAAGACTCATCAACTGGGCCCTGAGATAAATACAATGGATGGAACAATCTTGGAAAACATCTTCTAGAGAAATTTTCACATAAGCCAGACACTGAAGGCTTTCTAATCTTGACTTTTTCATTAGTATTCAGTGAATATAAAATTTATTGTACCAGTGAATACACTCCTGACTGTCATTACTGAAAGCTGTACCAGTGATTATTAGGAAAGACAATTTGAAATTTAGGATCACAGATTCTAGCCATGCTGTAAAAACGTGAAGGTTTCATTGATTTTGCCGAAATGTAATGTTAATATACAGTGATGGTTCTGAATATTCCTTGGATTCAAGCAGATATGGCTGTGACAGCATGCTTGTCTACTTCTCACTTTTGTTCTTTTGAATATATGCCAAGTAAAATTTTCTTTTTGCTTTACTAAACTTTATAATATTTTTTTCACTACAACAGGATTCAAATAAAATTGGCCTGACCCACACATACCATGTGCTGTAGAGTCTAGAGCCGTCCTAACAATTTCTCAGAACACTGTTATGGTCAATTTTCAGATCTTGTGTTCTCATTGGACTCTTCAGCCCACTGAGCTCTACATTTCACTACTATCTGGAATCCTTCCCTGCCTCCACTGCCATACAGATACATCGACACACATGCGCATGCGCACACACACACACACACACGCACACACACACACACACACACACACACACACACACACACACCACACTATGCTGCTGCTAATCCAATCTGCTTCCCTTTAATTATACCAAACACTGCCAGGACCAGGCATTGTGTATAGTAAACTCTTAGCAAATGTTCCGTGGTGCCATGTGTATACACACATGCATGCTACAGAAACACAAGATGAAAACAAAGCTAAAATTGAGATTGGACTTTTTTTTAACGTCATTGGTTATTTGGTTGTCATGGAACGTCTTGTTGACTGTCTCCAACTTTTTCTGCCCTCCAGCCACATTGCTGGTTCCTTCTCTCTTTGCTTCTCCTTACCCAAATCAAATAGATCCCATACAAAGAGTCCTCTCACAAAAGGTATAATAACATGGTATTTTGGGGGTGAGTATGCAGTTTTCCCTCATGATGAACAGCAGGCGAGTTGTCTGGAGTTTGACCCCACAGTAGACTCTGACCACAGAATGCTTGGACAGCCATTTAAGCTTATTTCCCCATTATTGGGTAGGTATGATGAGTCAAAGCAAAGTTGAACATTGTCTTGTCTGAGACACTACAAAGGAGTCTTAAGTCAAGATAGACAGATGTTCAGATGAGTTGTTTTAAGGCACAGTGGGATGAGAGAGGCAGCTTGATGTTGGATGATAATTCCCAAGTTCACTGTCAAGAGTCCAGATTCTCCCCCTTGATTTTCTGTGTAACCTTTTAAAGCCTACATTAACTCCTTTGTATTAATATAGTGTTACCATAACAAAATGCCACAAAATGAATGACTTTAAACAACCTAAGTTTGTTGTCTCACACTTCTGGAGGCAAATAGTCCACATTCAGGATATTGGCAAGGCTCATCTCTCTCTGAAGGTTCCAGGGGAAAATCTTTTCTTGCCTCTCTCAGATTCTGGTAGCCTCATGCATTTCCTAGCTTAGCTACTAAGCAACTCCATAGCCACATGGTCATTTGTTCCTCTGTGTGTCTCTTCATCTCTTTTATAGGACACCATTTAGAGTGGATTAGTATCCACACTACTCCTTTATGAACTCATGTTAACTAATAACATCATTAAAAACTTGTTTCAAAAACTACAAAACACTATGTTATAAACCAAAAAAGATCTAAATAAATGGAATATATACCACATATGTGGATAGGAAGACTCAACATTGTGAAAATATCAGTTCTACAAAAAGTAGTCTATAAATATAATGAAATCCTGACCTAAACACTGACAGCATTCTTCAAAAAGATGAAAAAACTAATTACCAAATTTATATGGAAATGAAAGATGACCCAGATAAGCAAGGCATTGTTGAAGAAGAAGAGCAAAATAGGAGGCCTGATACTACCTAATCTCAGAACCTACTATATAGCCGTGGTAATGAAACAACCTGGCACTGACTAGTACAATAACAGTAACATAGACCAGTGGAACAAAATCAAGAACTCAGAAGTAAATCCATCCACCTTTGGTCAGCTGATTTTTGACAAAGGACTGAAGTCTGTTACTTGGGGAAAAAGATGCTCTTTTTAACCAATAGTGCTGACAAAACTGGATATCCACCTGTAAAAGAAAAATGCAACAGGACCCGTGTCTCACATCATATGCAAAAGTAACTAAAATGGATCAAAGACCTAAATATAAAAAACTAAAATCATAAAGATCACAGAAAAAAAATAAGTAGAATGCTAAGGTCCCTAACATATGGCATAAATAGAACACCAGCCATAACAATGCAAACACCAGAAGATAAACTAGATAATCGGGAGATCCTAAAAACTGAACATTTATGCTTATCAGAAGACTGCACCAAAAGAGTGAAAAGAGAAAATAGACTATGATGTATCTGACAAGAGTCTAATATTTTAAGTCTGAAAAGCACTTTAACATCTCAACAACAGAAAAGACAAATAATACAATTAAAAAATAAGCCAAGGATGTGAACAGATGCTTAACCAAATAAGACATGCAGGCAGCTAACAGACACTTGAGGAAATGCTCTTGATCATGGGTCATTAGAGAAATGCAAATCAAAACTGCACTCACCTTCACATCACTGGCACTAATCAAAAGAACAGAAAACAGCAAAGGTTGAAGAAGTAACGAGGAAGTTAGAACTCTTATGCACTGCTCATGGGAATGTAAAGTGCTACAACTACTCTGGAAAACTAAATGACAACTCCTTAAAAAGCTAATAAAAAAAAAAGAAACCATATGGTCTAGCAATCCCATCCCTAGGAATATATCCTAGAGTAATGAGAGTAGTCACATGAATAGACATATGCAGAGCCACGTTCACTGCAACATAGCTCACAATGGAAAAAAGATACAAGCAACCTAAACACTACTCAACAGGCAAGTGGATAAACAAATTACAGTATAAACACACAAATGAATACTAGGCAATAATAAACAACAGTAATGAATTTATGAAACATCTCAAAACATAGATGAATCCGGAGGACATTATGCTGAGATATATGCATCACAAAAGGATATATTTGTATGAGACCACTATTATAAAAATTCAAGAAAAGATTTACACACAGAAAAAAAACAACCAGTCATCAGTGCCTTTAAGGCTAGACAGACTTGAGAACCAATCTAGAAAACTCATTCTTATTTTGTTTCTCTAGAACCATTCATGGTATCAAATGTCCTAGAGAAGCAAAATCAGTGTAGCATGCACACACACACATGTGTGTGTATATGTATATATATATGTATATGTACATATTTATATATATGGAAACCCTGATGGAGCAGTGGTTGAGTTCAGCTGCTAACCAAAGCATTGATAGTTTGAATCTCCCAGGTTTTCTTGTAACTCTGTAGAGTAGTTCTACTCTGTCCTCTGTTTATGGGTCTGAGCTGAATTGACTGCCTTGGGTTTTGTTTCAGGATTTATGTGTGTGTTTATATGTATATATACACATATGTTGTTGTTATTAGGTGCCATCCAGTCAGTTTCAACTCATAGTGACCATATGAACAACAGAACAAAACATTGCCCAGTCCTGCACCATGCCTACAATCATTCTTATGTTTAAGCCCATTGTTGCAATCACTGTGACAGTCTGTTTCCTTGAAGGTCTTCCTCTTTTTCAACGACCTTCTTCCTTACCTAGCATGTGTATGTGTGTGTACGTGCATGCTTGTCTGTACAGAGAAAGAGAAAGAGAAATTTATCTCAAAGAAATAACTCATGTGGTTGTAGAGGTTGGCAAGTTCCAAGTCTGTGGGTCAGGAATCAAGCTAAGGCTTCTCCTAACTCACACCACAGGGGCTGATGAACCCAGCAGGTTGGATGGCAGGCAGTTGGCTCACCAGTTGCAAAGGCTAATGGATTCCAATATTGGCAGGCAATATGCCAAGCTGTTGTCCCACAAGCTATGGAGGCAGATGAATCCTGGTAACAGCCAGCAACATGGCAGGCTGCTGACTGAAATCCCAATAACCAGAGTTTGGATGAGGACAAAGCACTATTTAATAACACGTTCTTTGGATTTTTGACTGTTGCTTCCATGGGTGTTGATTGTGGATTGATGCAAAATGAAATCCTTGACAACTTTTCTCAGTTTATCATGATGTTGCCTATTGGTACAGTTGTGAGTGTTTTTTGTTTTCTTTGTGTTGCAATGTAATCTACACTAAATTATTCTATTTTTATCAACAAGCACTTCAAATTCTCTTCACTTTCAGCAAGCGAGGTTATGGCTTATCACAGGCTGTTTATGAGTCTCCCTCCAATCCTGATTCTTCGTTCATAATATAGAGATATAAAAAGAAAGGAAAGCAAGCTGAGATTTGGGGACATCATGCCACCAAAAAAAAGTGCAAGCTGAGATTTGGGGACATCATGCCACCAAAAAAAAGTGCCAGGAGCTGAGTGTGTCCTGTAGAAAAGACCAGGGTCCCTGTGCCTCAGAAGCTTCCAGTCCAGAAGAAGACTGACGACAAGGACCTTCCTCCAGTGCCAGCAGAGAAAGCCTTTCCCTGGAGCTGACACCCTGAATTTAGACTTTTAGCATACCAGACAGTGACAAAACAAAATTTCTCTTTTAAACCATCGATTTGTGGTATTTTTGTTAAAGCAGCACTAGATAACTAAAACAGAATTCAGTACTAAGGGAGAAGGATGCTGCTGTAACAAATACCTAAAACATGAATACAGTTTTAAAGCTGTGGGTGGATAGAAGACTCACAAGGAACCAAGGAAAACTGATAACACTGTAGAAGGTGAGGATGGTGAGAAACAACAGCAGGGGACCAGTGGCAGCCGCAACAGCAAAACCAGACCAGCATGAGACAGTTCTGGAGTGAGAGAACTGACTGCCTGTACACAGAGGTTTCCTGGCAGAGTTGGGTGCCTCTGGGCACTTGAATCAGTGGAGCTAGGCTTGCTGACCCACAGAGCAAGAGAGCTGAGTGCCTGTGCACAGAGGTATCCTGACAGACTGAGGTGCCTCCAGGCACTTGAATCATTAGAACTGCAGAGCTTTGGAACATTTGTGACAGCAGGGCAGATGAGGCCTAAGGCACCTGACATTGTCAAGATCCTGTAGCTGATTATATCCAGAGTGACCTGGTTTGAGTTCAGAAGATCAGGCTATCAAGTCATCTTCTGATGATTGGCTAGCCAGGCTTCCCCTCCCCAAGGCACACAACCTTCTAGGCAGCAAAGTTTCATTAAGGAAAGTATGTTCCAGTGCAGGAACAGGTCAGTCTCTGCAAGCAAAGAAAGAGCCTGTGCAGATTTGGGGGGGGGGGGGGGAGTCCTTTTTATTGGCAAAAGCAGGGGATGATGTCATAGATAGGAGAAGAAGTAATGACTTGGTTCTTGGTTCTGGGCCATATGTCAACAACTGTATGATGTGTCCCCTCCCAGACAGCATGATAATGATATGGAGATAGGATGTAAATAAGGGCTAGGTCACTTCCAGGTTGTCCTTCTGGAGGAGTGGTCAAGTCCCAATAGCCGGGAGAATTGTCATGTCTGTATTACAACGCTTAGGAATAAACTACCTTATCTGTGATTACCCCTCCCAAGCCTCAAGTAGTGGCCACCAGGTTCCCTAGTTAACCTTGTCGTTTGCCTCTCCGGAGACAAGGGCTGGAAATTTTGAAGAGACAGTGGGAAGTCAACTTGCTCTGGCTACTCCCTTCTGTTTAGGGTTGTAGTCCTGCCTACCCATCAGACCCATGTTCCTCAAGTGTCCGGCATCAAAAGCCTTGAGCCGCTTGATCTGGATGGTGGGTATAGGCTGGTAGCCTTGTAAGACCATGAGCTTAATTTAAAATTGTTGTAGCCTAATTTCTTCTTTAATAATTTCACTGTTGGTATAGAGGAATCCTATTGATTTAACTATGTTTATCTTGTATCTTGATACTTTGCTGAATTCTTCTATTAGCTCTAATAGTTTACTTATGGGTTTCTTTGGATTCTCTGTATAAACAATCATATCATCTGCAAAGAGGGAAATCTTTACTTCTTCATTGCCAATACGGATGCCTTTTATTTCTTTGAGTTGTCTAATTGCTCTGGCTAGAACTTCTAGCACAATGTTGAATAGAAGTGGTGAGAGCGGGCATCCCTGTCTAGTTCTCATTCTCAAAGGGAATTCTTTCCATCTGGCTTTGCATAGATGCTACCAATTATACTGAGGAATTTCCCCTTTATTCCTATTTTTCTGAGAGTTTTAAGCATGAATGGATGTTGAACTTTGTCAAATGCCTTTTTTGCATCAACTGACAAAATCAGGTGATTTTATCTTTTGTATTGTTAATGTGGTTGATTACATTAATTGTTTTTCTGATGCTGAACCAGCCTTGCATCTCTGGAATGAAATCAACTTGATCATGATGAATTTTTTTTTTATATGCTGTTGAATTCTATTGGCTAGAATTTTGTTGAAGATTTTTACATCTAGATTCATGAGTGATATTGGTCTGTAATTTTCTTTTTTTGTGGGATCGTTCCCTGGTTTTGGTATCAGGGTTATGCTGGCTGCATAGAATGAATTTGGAAGTATTTCATCCTTTCTATGGTGTGAAATAGCCTCGTTAGTACTGGAGTTAATTCTTCTCTAAAAGTTTGGTAGAATTCTCTGGTGAAGTCGTCTGGGCCAGGACTTTTTTTGGTTGGTAAATTTTTGATGACTTTTTCAATCTCTTCCTTTGTGATAGATTTATTAAGTTGATCTATTTCTCCTTGTGATAGTCTTGGTGAGTCATATGGATCTAGAAATTTGTCCATTTCCCCTAGGTTTTCAAACCTGTCAGAGTATAGCTTTTCATAGTATTTGGTTATATTTTATTTCAGTTGGGTCTGTTGCTGTTGTAACATCTCCCAACTCATTTCTTAATCAGGTTATTTGTATCTTCTGTTGTTTTTCTTTTGTAAGTTTAGCCAACAGTTCATCAATTTTGTTGATCTTTTCCAAGAACCAGCTTCTGGTTTTGTTAATTTTGTCAATTGTTTTTCTATTCTCTAATTCATTTAGTTCTGCTCTAACCTTTTTAGTCTGTTTTCTTCTGGTGCCTGAGGGGTTTCTTTGTTGCTCTCTTTCTACTTGTTCAAGCTGTGAGGTTAATTCTTTAATTTGTGCTCTTTCTTCTTTCCGGAAGCGTGCATTTATAGAGATAAACTGACCTCTGAGCACTGCTTTTGCTGTATCCCATAAGTTCTGGTAGGATGTGTTTTCATTCTCATTTGAATCCATAAATTTCTTTAAGGTGTCCTTAATTTCTTTTATAACCCAAGGCTTTATGAGTAAAGTGTTGTTCAGTTTCCACAAGTTCAAATTTTTACCTATGAATTTTCTGTTATTGATTTCAACTTTTATAGCTCTGTGTCTGAGAAGGTATTCTGCAATAAATCAATGGTTTGGATTTTTTGGAGAATTGTTTTATGACCTAACATATGGTCTGTTCTGAAGAATGTTCCATGTGCTTTGGAGAAGGTGTGTTTATCTGCTGATAGATGAAAAGATCTGTATATGTGGATAAGGTCAAGTAGGTTGATTGTTGCAATAAGATCTTCTGTATCTTTACTGAGCTTTTTTCTGGATGCTCTATCCTTAACTGAAAGGGGAGTGTTAAAGTCCCCAACTATTATTGTGCAATGATCAATCTCATTTTTCAGTGTTGTCAGTATTTGTTCAATGTATTTGGGTGCTTTGGTATTGGGTGCATAAATATTTAATATTGCTAAGTCTTGTTTGAGTATTGAACCTTTCAGCAATAAATAGTGAGCAGCCTTGTCCACAATAGTGGATTTTACATTAAAGTCTATTTTATTTGAGATTAATATTGCTACACCTGCTCTTTTTTGTGTATTATTAGCTTGATACATATTATTCCAACCTTTAATTCTCAACCTGTTTTTATCTTTAAGTCTAAGATGTATTTGTTGTAGGCAACATATAGATGGGTCATGTCTTTTGATCCAGGATATCACTCGCTGTCTCTTTATTGGAGTGTTCAGTCCATTTATATTCAATGTGATTATTGATAGGTATATGTTTAATGGTATCATTGTGATATGTTTATTTTCATGTTGATGTTTTCTCTGTTATTATTACTCTGTTCTGGGACAGTCTTCTTTATGGATTGTATGAGTTTTGATTTTATATTTGTTGAAACTCCTGTCTCACGTTTTTTAATTTCAAATGGTATATTGTTAATCTGTTTTATGGCTACATGTATTATCCCCCTTAACATATATTTATTGAAATCAATTTTAACTATTTTATAAATCTGAAACTATCTCTGCATCAAAAACAGCTGTAACTATTGTAGTGTACCCCTCTTTTAATGTGATGGTATTATAGTTGTCATGATATGATCATGGATTCTCTTATTATTGTAGCTTTTAGCTTGGTTTGGTGAAGTTTTGTGCCTTCCTTAACTGATTAGAAATTTGGATGAAGTGCCTTGAATTATCACCTAAAACATACATTTAGGGAAGAGCTTCTTTCAATATTTCATGTAATTTTGGTTTAGTTTTTATGAAGTCTTTAAATTTCTCTTTATTTTCAAAAGTCTTAATTTCACCATTATATTTGATAGACAATTTTACAGGATAAATAATTCTAGGATGGAAGTTTTTCTCATTCAGGGCTTTGAATGTGTCTACCCACTGTTTTCTAGCCAACATTATTTCAGCAGAAAAGTCAGATGAAAGTCTACAGGGTTTCCCTCAGAATGTTAGTTTTGATTTGAGGCTTGCTGTCTTCAGAAGCATCTCTTTGTGTTTTAGCTTATTAAGTTTAATTATAATATGCCTTGGCGTCCTTCTTTTTGGATCTAACTTTTGCGCTGTTCAATAAACATCTTGGATACCTATGTTCTCTTTGCTCATAATCTCAGGAAAGTTTTCTGTCAGCATCTCTATATCAATACTCTGCATGTTGTCATTAATCCTCCCTTGTTCAGGAACTCCAATTAAGTGTAAATTATTCCTCTTCATGGAGTTCCATACGTCTCTTAATGTTTCTTCATTTTTCTTATTTCTTTTCTCTGATTTTACCTCATAAATGCTGGTGTTAGTTACTTTGTCTTATAGGTCACTGATTCTAACTTCCATCTGTTCAATCCTACTCTTTTGGCCTTGGATAGAATTATCCAATTCTGTAATTTTGTTATTAATCTGATGTATTTCAGATCATTGATGTTCTAGCATTTCAAATAGTTTACCAAATTTTTTGTTCTATTGCATTTTGTTTAATCTCTAGGAGGGTTTTATATATAACTCTTTTGTATTTAACCTCTGTTAGATTCAGAAAGGCTTCTTTATCTGGGAAATTTTTTGAATCTTTAGTGAATTTTCTGGAGCATTTGAAGGCTGTTTCTTTAAATGATTAATTATGGTCTGCTGTCTGCATGCCATATAGATACTACTTGATTTCTCTGATAATGGATCTAAGAGAATTGTTGGTCACCAGCTGTCTCTATTACTCTAGTGATTTGCCCCAGGTGGACTCTCAAGGATGGAAGACTCTACTTATCGGATAGCAAAGAGGCTGCTCTGTTTATGGAGAAACTGGGGGCTGTCATCCAATCTTACAATGTGAGTGAGATAAAAAAGGCTTTTCAATAGAGAAATGTTCAGGGAGAAATACAAGCCTCTCAGCCTTAAAAGTAAACAGTACTTCTACGCAGTGCTGTCCAGGTGCTGAACTGGGAGCTGGGGGCTGTCCAACAGGCTGGCCTGAACAGGCAGTGGGGAACAGCAGACTTCACCTGTCAGTTTATAATGAAAGCTTGTTACCGTTACCGGCCGTTTGCAGAAGCTGCAGTTCTCAGTTACAATGAAGCAGCAGAAGCAGAGGTCAGACAGTTGCTGGATCGTTTTTGAGAGGAAAAGATTAGTCTGATACTGTTGCCCAGTCAAACATGTAAGGTCCTAAGTCTCCCCAGATATTCAATGCTCCATAAAAAATATCATCCAGGCCTTAGTTCTCAGAGGGAAATGAGGAGATGTCTGTTTACTCCACCATCTTGTAACAGAATCTTCCACTTTGTTTTGATGAGTTCCATTTTCCTAGATTCATACTTCATACATTCCATGTTCCAATTATTAATGGATGTTTGCAGCTGTTACTTCTCATTTTGAGTCATGACACATCAGCAAATGAAGATCCCAAAGGCTTTATTCCATCCACGTCTTTAATATTGATTCTACGTTGAGTGAAAGTAGTCAGTGCCAAAGGACAAATATTGTATGAGACCTCTACGACAAGATTTCAAAAACAGACTTGTGTATAGAAGAAGACTCTTTGACAGCTGCAAGGGAGGGGGAGGGAGGGAGGGGGTAAGGTTTAGATTAGATAGTTGCTAGAAATCTGGTTGGGAGAAATTGGTGATAGCACACACTAGAAACAAGAACAACATTAAGTGGACTTTAGCATAATTTGAGTACTCCTTCCATCCTAACCCAACATTGCAAAGATAGAGTAGCTGGGGCAGGGGGCAGGGGACCATGCTGTTAGGTGAAATCGAGGCCAACTGGCACAACTAGCATTTTGCTAAGAGGGCTCTCTGCACACCACATCAGTGAGTGGTGTCTGGGGTCTTAAAAGCTGCCAAGCTGCCATCCGAGGACACAGCAAATGGTCCCAACCCAGCAGGAACAGATGCTCACTGAGGACCAAAACGACATGCGGTAAAGACAACCTAGAAGATAGAGAGACCCGCATGAGTGGGTGCCTACATCGACTTCAGACCAGAAGAACCAGATGGTGCCCAGCCACCACCAGTGATAGCCACGATGGAGCTCACTAGGTTGAGTCTCACTGGTAACGCAAGAATAAAAAGGGGTGCAGCCTGAGATCTCCGCTAAATGACCTCAATTGATGGTCCAGCAGTTTCGGAGTTCCCCTGAGAGCATGACCCCTGGCCCTGATGCTGCCCTTGCCCATAAAGCATAACAAAGGTCCACTCTTTGGACACAAATAGATTGGACTTGGCAATGCAGAGTGACCACATATTGGATGCACTTTATGGTTTTATATATCTATAGGATATCATCCTGCTGACCTCTGGCTGGAGGAAAGAAAGTGGGTGGAGAGGAGGGGAAAGGAAGCTGTTGGGAGGATGAGACATGTATGGAGCAGAGAGGAATAGTGTGCTGTCACCGGACAGGGAGAGTAGTGGAAACTGCATATAGGTGGGCATGTAAATTTATATGGGAATGTACATTTTCACTCAGTCATATTAAATTAAAAAAAAAAAAAGATTGATCCTACTTTGAGGAGGCAGTTCTTCCCTAGTCATCTTCTGAGCATCTTCCAATCTGGGGTGCTCATTTTCCAGCATTATATCTGACAATGTTCTACTGCTATTTATAATGGTTTTCCTGGCTAATTCTTTTCAGAAGTAGACTGCCAGGTCCTTCTGCCTAGTCTGTCTTAGTCTGGAAGTTCAGATGATACCTGTCCACCAGGAGTGACCCTGATGGTACCTAAACACCAGTGGCATAGCTTCCAGCATCACAGCAACAAGCAAGCCTCCACTGACAGACAAGTGGAGTGGAGGCTACTCACTCTACCTTTACTCAACCTTCCTAGTCTGCTCCCTGTCCCATTACTCAATCGTCCTCTTAGCCCTTTCATGTCCACTTTCTCATATCTCATATCTCATGTCACACCTGGCAGATTTTTCATTTTTGACTTACCAAGTTGGAGCCAACTCAGCAGCACCTAACAGCAAAAACAAACAGTTGTAGAATAAATTTCTGTTTGTTAAAGCTATCTACTTGAGGTATTTCTGTCACAGCAGCACTAGGTAACTAAGGCACTTGGGGTAATGTTCACCAGTTTCAACTCAGCAAATAGTTTGTTGAGCCTACATAAAACACTAAATATATACAAGTTCTCAGGATCATCACTATCACGGATTGAATTGTGTCCACCAAAAAATATGTGTAGTAATTTTCCTGGGCCAGGATTCCCTGTGTTCTGTGATTATTCTCCATTTTGTGATTTTCCCATGCTACATGTTAAAAGATTAGAGTTGGGCTATAAATCCCTTCATAGGATCACCTCCCTGCTCCAATGTAAAGGGAGGTTCCCTAGACTATGGCTCACACCACCCTTAATACTTTCATCCTGCAAGAGATAAAAGGAAAGGGAAGGAAGCTAAGAATTGGGAAACTCACATCATCAAGAAAGCAGCACCAGGAGAAGAGTGCATGCTTCAGACCTGAGGTTCCTGTGCCAAGATGCTCCCTGGAGAAAGACTGATGCAATACCAGTCTTCTCCTGGAGCAGACATCATGAATTTGGACTTGTAGCCTAGCGGATTGTGTAAGAATAAACTTTCCTTTGTTAAAGCCATTCACTCTGTGGTATTTCTGTTACAGCAGTACTAGGTGACTAAAACAATCACTAAGGAATCCCACGATAGATATCACTTAGGCTAACTGAATGTCTTTTGCTTGTAGGGTAGGATTTTTATCTGTAATATTGTTACCTAAAGCAGGTTCCCCTTAGTACAGCTTCTCAACAATAAAAACACACCAAAGTGAGGAGGGATGAAGCTCTTATGCAAGGAGGAAGGACCCTGTGTACTTCAAATCAAGGTCCTGAACAAAGGGAGGCAGAAACTTTACACTGTCCACAAAGAAATAACGACAGCATGGACTGGAAGGCTTATGTTGGTGCAAAGGGGCACAGGCATGCTAAGATAAATTGCATGTTTTTTCTTTAGCTGAGAGGCTAGTAACCTGTCTGATTGGCTTGATCCAAATCCAGTGCTTTGAGAACCATGGGCCAGAGAAACAAGTTTCCCTTGGTCTGGGCAGTTCCCAACTGAGCCACCACCAGTGTTGTCATTTGTCTTTGTTTGATACGGACTAAGCAGCTCCTGGCTATCTCTCCGTTCACTACTGTAGCAACAAAAAAAAGAAACTGAAAGAGCTGCTCCTTCCTGTGTAAGACTACCATCGGGAAAGTTCCTCCACTCTGTGTGGCTGACCAGCTTTGACAGAAACTGTTCTAGGGGGGATGAGGGCCTGTGCTCAGTCACTGAAAATAGGTCTCAGCCTGCCAAGTGGGAGAGAGACAGTCTGCCCTGAGCTCAACTCTGAACAGGGTAAGGATAGGAGATACTGACCCATGAATAAACCAGGCACTGCTATTTGTTATTGCTGAGTTATGGAAACCCTGGTGGTATGGTGGTTAAGTGCTGTGGATGCTAACCAAAAAGCTGACAGTTTGAATTCACCAGGCTGTCTCTGGAAACTCTATGGGGCAGTTCTACTCTGTCCTGTAGAGTAATTTTGAGTCAGAGCTCACTTGCCAGCAGCAGGTTTGGTATTTTTGTGTGGTTTTGGTGTCAGCAGTGACCTTTCCTGTATGTTTCAGTCCATCATACAGTTGCTATGAATCAGAATCAACTTAGCAGCAGTGGGTCTTGGTTTTTTGGTTTCCTCCAGTCTATCGCAGGCCTCCTAGCCCAATGCTTTTTCAGAAACCCAGCCCAAGCTGCCCTCTGGTGGAGTTCATCTCCCTGTCTAAGGTGAGAAGCCACACTGAGGGAGAGGAGCTGGCCAGCTCCAAGGTTTCATCACCCCTCCTCACACTAACTCAGCCAGGAGCCTAGGCCTGTGGCCACATCTCAGCAGCCTCTGTGCCCTGGGTGACCCTCAATCAATCACAGATGCCTCTTTCTGTAGTCCCTGCATATGAACTTCCTCAGCCTTCAGCCCCAGCCAGACCACAAAATGCTGCTGACCTGAGAAGCTTAGTGGGTTTCCCAGCTTGAGAATAGGACCCTCTCCTCTAGGGGCTGGCCCGGCAAACATGATCTCCCTTGGGTCTCTCACACGGCTTCACAGAGTCTTTTAGTCTCAACAGCCCTCCTATAGGTCATGCCAACTAAATTATCTTTGAAAACCTGAAGAGAACATTCCTACACTGTGTTTATGTCCCTTCTCCTGTTCCCCAACCACAGTTGGTCAGTAAACACCCTAACTGCTCCACTCTGCCCTTTCTCTTGGAACTTCCCTTTATCACAGCTTTTCCCTAGTGGTGCTAGGCTAATGAGTTCTCACACTTCTCATCCATTCAGCACCTAGCAGCGGAGGTGTACCTAATAGCGGAGGACAAACAGGGACACCCAGCACCACCTTCTAGCTACATCAAGAGTTCAGGCCACAGGAAGTACGGACTCTGCAGGTCCCATCTGAGACATGTCCCACAGAATGAGCCCCTCATAGGGGTCTAGGGAAAGCCCCAGCAGGAGCCGTTCATTGGAAAAATGACACTTTATAAGGACACCTCACCAGCCTCTAGCCTGTGCACTGATTCCATCTGCAGGAGCAGGACTTTCCCCCAGCCCCTGTAGAGTGCCCACTGACCCTCAAGCATAAATCAAATGGCCCCCGGTAGAAGTCTGCCTGTCCTGCCCTTCAGCAGAACTTGGTGTTCTTTGCTCTGTGCTCTCCTTCCTTTTCTAGAAAATTGTGAGGCCATTTTTGATACAACCAAGTGTCACCAGCTCTTCCCCTTCCCCTTGCAGAAGCAAGACTCCCATCCCCATCAACAGGCTGGACCAAGGTAAGGAAGGGGTCACTACCTCTCCCACCCTGGTCCCAGCCCTACTTTGGAAAAGCCAGGGGTATCACATAGCTTCATGACAAGACCAGCAGCTTGCAGCTAAGCTACCCAGTGTATCCTCCTGGTTTTTGTCAGGAAATATTTACTGAACTTACCTGTGCACAGCCCTAACACAGGCTTCTTCTCTTCCATCCTGGTCAGTATCTGCTGAAGTCACCACCTGTTGACAGATGTCACAATGTCTGCAAGAATATGAGGAGAGCTCCCTTCCTGGTTGTCCACAGGGGCCAGAGCAGTCTCCTGTGATCCCTGTGGTCTCATGACTAACACCACTCTGTCCTGTGCTGGCATCCATCCTCTTATGGCCGAGGCCTGACTCAATCACAGATTTGGGCCCAAAGACAAATTTTAGTGTCAATCGCCTTGCTTCCAGGTGGAAACACACCACATGTATCTTATATTCTCAAATGCAGTTATGTGTCCTCAGCAACAAAAAATGAGAAGAGGAAAAGAAGAGTGATTGGATTGTGCAGCAATTCTACCCTAACACACCGTGACGTCAAAAGGGGGCTGTGAGGGATGCAAACCCCAAGCACTGACCCTGTCAGAGGGAATGACAACAAAATGACCCCCAGGGTCCATGAAGGCTGAGTCAGTACTGGGCAAGCTGCCACAACCGGAAGACAGGCCACCAAGGCATTGACAACACTAGGGTTTGGGACACCTGTCACCCAGTGGGGTAACTAGTCACACTCTCATCTCCTACTAGTCACTAGTGTCACCCAGTACAATAATTCATCACCACCCACGCTGTCACCCAACAATCAGAATGTAGGGGGGCAGGCTGTCATGGATAGAGGGGAACATCTCCACCTTGGCCAATGGGAAATGGGAGGAACTTGGGGGAGCCCCAGGGAGCAGCACAACTGCCTCCAGAACAGCACTCTCTGTGGGGAATCTGGAGTCTAAATAGACAGGGCACCTTTCTCAGCAAGCATGGTCCCTGAAAACCAGCCAACCGGGTCACCAGGGAGGAAAGGCAGTCTCTGCACCGGAAGAACAGAAAGCTTGCTGACAAATGGCACGGCAGTCTCCAGCACCCAAAGAGATTCACAGGTGTCACTTCGAACTCCGCTTCATTTTCACCTCTAAACCTAATTTCTCGCTTCAATAACCAAAGCATAGGCTTGGCCACTCCCCCTCCACCTGGTCCTTCAATAAACTGACCCAGCCCAGATTCAAGCCGGGTTCCCATCACCACCAGCACCTCCACCTACCTCCACAAAGCTGTGAATACTGGAGGTCATAGAAGGAATTTTTTTCAAGGCCCAGTTTTAGAGTTAGACAGACTTGCATTCTATTCCTATTTCTGCCACTAAGTTGTATAATTGTGGGCAGAGCCTTAACAGCTTCAGCAACAAAATGAATGGTGTCTGTTTCTCTGGATTGGTACGAGGACTAAAATATATAAAAGCCAGCCAAGTGCCGTCGAGTCGGATCCGACTCAATATATAAAATGCAGTCTAAAAAAGCTAGCAAGCACACAACACAGGCACCCTATTTCCCTTCTTTTCTTCCTTCCCCAAACCAGAAGGGCTAAGCCCTAGTGAGGCAATGTCGCCACTTAGTGGCTGCACTCAAAATTGCCCAAAGGTGTACAGTGTTCCCGGATTTGAGGGAAACAAAAATCCTGCTTAAAGAAGAGAAGGGGGTTTGGGTTTCTGGTGGGGTTCAACTCCACAGTTCCTGAGAGGCCATTTGGCATTATAGGAAGAGATAGGGTGCTGGCATCTGGCAGATCTAGGGTCAGGTCCCAGCTTTGGCAAGGTTTAGCCTCAGTTTCTTCATTTGTAAAATGAGGATAATATCTACATCAATGGATTAAACACTTAGTTAAGTGTTTGTTACTGTTCTCTTGGTTATTGACCTTTCCCCTAGCCTTTGTTTCCCAGATTCTCATAAACATCTTCCTGCCGCCCTGCACCGCTTGGTGGTTTTCCTGTGAACACTTCTGCTCAACTCTGTTTTCTAGGGTGCTGACCAATTTCTCCCAAGACCATCCAGCCTTCAGATGGAGAATCTCAAAGTCCACAGTCTTATCCTCAGTACTTCATGTCCAAAAACTCCAAATTCTTACAAAATTCAATGACAGTCAGATTCTTAGTGGTATCTCATGCTGACAAAATTAAGCTGGGAATGATAAAGTGAAATGCCACCTTATTCGTTTATAGTAAAGACACTCCCGACTAGGGATGAGAGCCAAACAGCAACCCACAATACCTCCTTTCAGTTAACAAAGTCTCTCCCGACAACGAGATAGCTTGCTAGCCATGGACTGCAAGACGGCCCAGAACAAACCCACTGCCATTGAGTCAGTTCCAACTCATAGGGATTCCAAGGCTATAAATTTCTACAGAAACAGATTGCCACGACTTTCTCCAAAGAGGCTGCTGATGGCTTTGAACCACCAATATTTCAGTTAGCAGTGGATCATTTTAATTACTGCATGCCAGGCTCCTCCCAAGATGATAGGAATGGGGGAGGAAACTGTTCCACCCACACTAGGGAACATCCTGAGATATCCTGACCCCTACTGGAAATACCCCTCTGCTGGGAAGCCTGACCCTCAGTGTCTGAGCACTGGGGACACATTGGGGCCTCGAGGGGAAAATAAGTAACTACAAGGCTTGGAGTTAGTAGCAAGCTTAATTTAATCAAATTGCTCATTCACAATTAAACAAGCGGGGAAAGGTGCTAGTACCAGGACACAAAAGCACTCATATTTACATTACTTAAGAACTCTTATCTACATTTACATTAGTGAAGACGCACACAGGCTCATACTGGGTCCCATAGGGACTACAACAGATCAGGCATAATGTTAGTTTGTCGTCACTTACTTGGCTTGGCTATGTTTCCCTAAGAGTGGGTTTCACTCTAATCAGCTTGGGGATTAGCTGTGATCTCACCGTTCAGATGTCAGGAAAGTCCAGAGCAGGATTTTGTGATGATGAGGCATCTAGGAGGGGGAGCCAGCAGGGACAGCACAGGAGGCTCAGGCACCAGTGGAAGACTGTCACAGCTACTGCAACTATGCCTTCCAGGGTGAAGCAGATGAGGTCTTAGGATCAGATCACAGCAGCAGACCAGCGGGCATAGTCTCCCAGAAGGAGACTGAGTGCTCCAAGCCTTCAAGGATGAGGCAGATGAGGTCTCTGAAATCAGGTCACAGCACAGTGGCAGACCAGTGGGCACAGACTCCCAGGGGTAGACTGTGCCCCAGGCCAAGGCTGCTGGATTTTTACACAAACTGTTCACTTGCTTCTGGTCAGTATCATCCAGTCCATAAGTTTTATCTTTAGGTACCTCAAGTTGTTCATTTCTTTCTGATTGCTTATTATCTTTATCATCTCTCTGACCATCCGCTGCCACATCTATCTGGCAGTTGTTTTTCTCACTTCTTCTCCATGACTTTGCATTATCTCACCGCTTACATAGCTTAAGCACAGACATTCAGTGTTTTAATAGTTTAGTCAATTCATAGTTTAGCTAATTCTTAACTTATGTTTATGACCAGACCCCACTTTATTATATATTCTAATATACGTATGTATTTATATATATATATACATTCTCATTTCAATCCATCCCCTGATTCTAAGGAATTAAATTCTAAAAGAATCAAGAAGAATGTATGTATTTTGGATGTCTCAAAGAATACTACACATCTTAAAGTTAAAAGAAACAATAGGATACTAATAAAAATCTTAATAAGTTCTAATACATCTTAATAAATCCTAATGAATATGATAGTAAGTTTTAACCTATGTGTACTAAATTTTAACAATCACACTGTAATAAGTATTACAATCTTTAACAACTATGAATAATATTAACAATTTCTTTAGTGAACCTTGACAATTAAAATTAGTAAATTATAATAGTTTTAACAAATATTATTTAAGTAGTTTCACTTTTGCATAATCCAGCACAAGTAATTTTACATTTTTTAAAGCATATAAAAGCAAACGCAATAGTGAGGAGAATAACATCAGTATATTGTAAATTTTTCTGGATTATGTGTACAATATTTCTAAATCTAGTGGCAATCCAAGAAAAGGGGTTCCAATTTTTCCAAGTACCTATACGTAATGATGTGGTAGTTGTAATGTTAAGGGACTTTTTCATTAATTAAAAGAAAGAATGTTGTTTAGTAGTATGTTTTGTACTTTCAATATGTTAAAAACTGAGTGTTTAATATATTTTGTATATATTTATATTAATATATTTAATATATTTTCTTCAGCATCTTTGTGTATTTCTCACAAAATATGTTGATTGTGTCGTATTATCTGGTCTACACGTCTAGTGTTGATCTACTTGTTTAATTTGAGCTTCATACGACTGAGGCAATTCATGGTAAGAATAGTTAGGTGTATAATTTGTAAGCTTAGATACTATAAAACCTCTACCATTAGTCACAGACATATTAACTATGTTTAGCATCTTAACAAACTGATAGCTTATATTAATTTGATACCATTGTTACAACTTAACAAAGTATGACTGAAAGCCAAAAATAAGATTATTAAAGGTATAATATATATTATCTGACCATTGGTAAATCATATCCTTAATAATATAATATCCATCTACAAAAAAAATCCATCTCCTTTAGCTAATAAAGAATGTTTTTTGTCTATAATTTGGAGTACAGAAATGGGTAGCATGGAAGGTTTGTTTAGCTTGTCCCTGCATCTGTTGTCCAGATCTTATTACATCTGCCAATTCTTACATATTCCTCACACTGACCAGGGCTATTTGCTGTTCCTTGGGTGTTCCCATCAAGAATGTCTTCTTGATGGTGTTACTAGCAAGTACTGTGAAAGGCATTGGATATACCTTGGTCTGATGATAGACCAAGACCATACTGCTAAATTCCTTACCACTTTCATGGCTCTTTTAAAGTCCTATCACTTTAGCTGATCTCCATAATTAACAGGATCTAAATATTGGTGAGTTTTTCACCATGTGGTGGTGACCCAGTTTTAAAGACTGTATTGAGTTTTTGGCTGTTCCAGCATACTTTCTTTAAATGTAGATTTGCCAGCATGTCTTCTATCAATCGACTTATCTGTTGCATTTTCCTGACCTGTTAACATTATGGTGCTTGCCCCTTTGTCCCAAATTTTAAGGAACCATTCTGCATCAGAAGTTTCTTTCTGACAAATATTAATTCTCATTCGCTGCTGCTCTTGTTGGGTGAAATCCGTAGTTTCAACCCGTGTAAAAGTCTCCCCATTAGCACCAACCATTTTTTTCTTTACCATGGAAGGTCTGGCATATGTGAATCCATCTCCCCATGGACTGCAGCCATCAGAAGGGCATTCGTCTGACAAAAAGTGTCCCCTGGATTTCCTTAGAGGGGGAATCTAGGGAGACAACCTTCCCATTCTTCAGGCTGACAATTATATTTTGGACAAAAGGGATTTTTATGAGAAAACTTAACTGAGAACCCTCTGTGCCAGTACCTTACCTTTATGTCTATCAGCATCCGGCAGAGATACCGCCTGCATTAAAATAGCAGGCACCACCTTAGGCCCTGCTCTACTAACAATTGGCTGTACATCCCTGGGCTGCTTCACAGCTGCCTGTATATCACCTACTACTTGGTAAGGTACCGTTTTACAAACCAGGAGGTTGTTATTAATACACAAAAAGATGTCTTTGAACTTCCCCCAGTATGTGGGGGATGGTGTGGCATGGTGTTACCAATATTGGCCATTAGGCGGCGCCCAAAGCAGAGGTTGTTTTTTTTGTTCGTTTTGTTTTGTGTTTTGTTTTCTAACTAACAGCCTTGTTTCTGGAGCCAGATAGCTACTGAAAAAAGTAGCACCACTGTTCTACAATTAAATCTGTCCTTCCAGATCCAAGGAGTACTCTGCATAATTTTTGGTTTTGATTTATAGGCTTTCCCAGCAATTTTATCTGACAATAACATAAGACTTAACCCCTGTGCTTTTACCAAATGGATAGATTTTTATCCACCTGACCCTATTTATCTGATAATCTGTTCCCTTATTGAGCCTTTTAAGGCCTATAGGTAGTTTCCAAATGAGTGCTTTTGCCTTCAATATTTCCTTCCATAAAGGGTTAGTTACCCAAATAGCCCTATGTTTTTCTTAATAATAAAGCCAAATGATTCCTATTATTTTTATTAACTATTTCTTAACTGTTAATTAATTCCTATTAGGATCCGACTCGACGGCACTTAGCTTGGCTTGGCTATTATTATTAGCACACGCTGTGCTCACTTGTGCCAAAAATTGTCCTGTCATGAGCACCCGGGGAAGTTCTGCGGTCACAAGAGGAAAATAGGTAACTACAAGTCTTGGGGTTAATAACAAGCTTAATTTAATCAAGCCACACACAATTAAGCAAGGAGAGGGATAAGGTCCTAGCACCAGGACACAAAAGCACTTATATTTACATTACTTAAGAACTCTTACCTATATTTACTTTAGTTAAGAACTCTCATTTTTGTTAGTTAACACCCACACAGGCTTGTGCCAGGTCCAACAGGGACTGCAATGGTTAGGCATAATGTTAACATGTCATCACTTACACTTCCCTAAGAGTGGGTTTCACTCCAGTCAACTTGGTGATTTGTTGTGCTCTTGAAAACAGAGGCTGAAAAACCACAGGATGGCGGTTGCTTAAAATCGAGGGCCTGAGAGGCATTGTTTCATATCGCCCCCACCGCACAAGGAAAACATGAGCTCCACATTCCACAAGGTGGCGGTGGTAGGGCACAGCTCTCAGAGGCATCATCATAGATTTAGTAGACTATAGGCTATAAATGACTCCTCATGTCTTGATAATTGGGGTCTAGCCAACAATAAAAGAATTAAGCAGGGGGCTAGGAAGGACAGGGAAGTAGTTTGTGTTTGAGCGTTCTTCCAGGTTACTGGCCACATGGTGTCTAGCACCACTTTGTTTTCCTTGATGGTGGGAGATGAAGAAGCAGACAACCTCCACCCAGTCGACCTCCACATGTCCTCCCAAACCATGCAACTACCCACATTGTCCCCTGTATCTGCATGTGGTCTTTCCTTTAAATATCCCAACTGTGCCTGACAACTTCAGACAGGCTTTGAGGACGAGAACACCTCCTTGTCACTTTGCATACTGGTTCGCAATAAAATCTTTGATTTCATTCCCGGTAACCTCCTGTCTCAAAGATTGGCTTGCAACAAGTGGCACAAACTGATGTTTTTCTATAACAGTCTCTCCATTCAGATGTCAAGAGAGTCCAGAGTAGGATTTTGTGATGACGAGACATCTCGGAGGTAGAGCCAACAAGAACAGCACAAGAGGCTCAGGCACCAATGGAAGACTGTCACAGACACTTGAACCAAGCCTTCAAGGTGAAGCAGATAAGGTCTCAGGATCAGGTCACAGCATAGCAGCAGAGCAGTAGGTACAGACTCCCAGGGGGAGACTGTGCACCCCAGACCCAGATTGCTAGATTTTCATACAAGTTGTTCACTTGGTTCTAGTCACTACTGTCCAGTCCACAAGTCTTATCTTCTGGTACCTCAAGTTGTTGACTTCTGATTGTTTATTGTCTTTAGCGTCTCTCTGACCATCTGTTGCCGTGTCCATCTGGCAGTTGTTTTCCTCACTTTACCTCTTCACCATGACTTTGCATTTTCTCACTGTCTTACTTAGCTTAAGCATAGCTATTTTGTGTTTTGATGGTTTAGCCAATTCTTAACTTGTTTATGACAAGACTCTATTACATATTCTATTTATACGTGTGTGTGTATGTATAGATATATATATGCATCTCTTAATTTCACTTGGAACGCTCACTGAGAGCTCTGGGCTGACCACCACCCTTCAACTCTTACCCTCTCCCCAGATGTGCCATCTGCTGTAGTGGAAAAGGTCACGGCTTCAGAATGAGGCAGAATTAGGTTGGAATTCTCATCTTTTCTCTTGTTACCTAAGTGACACTGGGCAAACTGTCCATCTTACCTGAGCCTTTGTGCTCATCACAAAAATTATAAATATATACCTACTTCTAGAAAGTCACTGGATTGATTCAGTGAGGCCCCATTCATGTGCCCAGTGAGATCACTGGTGGAGCTCAAAAAATACTAACCAGTTGCTATTGAATCAGTTCTGACTCATGACAACCCCGTGTGTATCAGGGTAAAACTTGTTCCAAGGATTTTCAATGACTGATTTCTCAGAACTAGATCAGCAGACACTTGGTGCCTCCAGGTTGCCTGAAACTTCCAACTTTTCATTTAGCTACTGAGTGCATGTCATGGATTGAATGGTGTCCCTACAGGTAATGATTCTCGACCACTTTATGTGATTTCTTTGTGTCATTAATCCTATCACTATGATGCAATACAATGGACCAGTGACAGTTATATTGATGGGATCTATAAGATTAGAAAGTGTCTTAAGCCAATCCCTTTTAAGATATAAAATAGAGAAGTGAGCAGAGAGACATGGGATGGAACTTCATACTTCAAGAAACCAACACTAGGAACAGGGTGTCCTTTGGATCTGACATTTCTTCTCTGAGATGTCCACAGACCAAGGGAAGACTGATGACAAGGACATCAGAGCACCAGAGCTGACAGAGAAATCTTTCCCTTGGAGCCAGTGCCCTGAATTTGGACTTCTAGCCTACCGAACTGTGGGAGAATAAACTTCTCTTTGTTAAAGCCATCCACTTGTGCTATTTCTGTTATAGCAGCACTAAATGACTAAGACAGTATGTTAAGCTTTTTTTTATTGTGCTTAGGTGAAAGCTTACAGAATACATTAGTTTCTCATGAAATAATATACATCTTGTTTTGTGACACTGGTTGCCAATCTTCTCCCCTTCTCCATCCCAAGTTCCCTGTTTCCATTTATCCAGTTTTTCTGTCCTTTCCTGCCTTCTCATCTTTGCTTTTGGGCTGGTGTGCCATTTAGTCTCCCATACATGGTTGAGTTATGAAGCATGTTCCTCACGTATCTTACTGTTTTCCCTATATACTTGTCTAATTTTTGACTGAAGGGTAAAACTCAGAAGTTATTGAACACTGAATTAAAAAGAGTGTGTAACGGACATACTTTCAGATTTCTCCAGTCTCTGTCAGTCCAGCAAGACTGGTGTGTGTGTGTGTGTGTGTGTGTGTGTGTGTGTGTGTGTGTGTGTGCGCGCGCGCGCGCACGCGCGCACGTGCTCTCTCATTCACACTCACACACACACGTGCATGCTCAGTAACACAGGCATGATAACTATTTGCACAACTCAAAGACACTCAACAAATACACCTATTTTATTCCAAATCCATTTATCTAGAAGATACTTCCTCTCTTACCAACACATTGGTTTTATAGCTAGACCACAATGCCAGGAGTGCCCTCTAGTGGTACTTCATTTTCTTTCTTTTTTTTTATTGCAACAGGATAGGAAACACTTGAGCATGCCAAGCCAGCCAAGTGCCCTCGAATCGGATAACTGCTAATGACTTCAACTAACTCATTTCCATATTTTAAAATATGAGCCATTACGCTTCCTTAAAAAAATTGATGTTGATATACCATTTGACCCAGTAATTCCACTACTTGGAATATATCCTACAGATTCAAGGCCTTTCACACCAACGGACACATGCACCAGAATGTTTATCGCGGCACAGTCCACGATAGCAAAAAGATGGAATCAACCCAGATGCCCAACAATAGAAGAATGGATAGGTAAACTGTGGTACATATACTCAATGGAGCACTACGCAATGATAAAGAATAACGATGATTCCAGGAAACATCTCCTAACCTGGTTTCAACTGGAAGACATTATGTTCAGTGAAAGTAGTCAGCGACAAAAGGACAAATACTGCATGAGACCTCTACGATAAGATCTCAAAAACAGACTTGTGTATAGAAGAAAAGACTCTTTGACAGCTACAAGGGAGGGGAGAGAGGGAGGGTGGGGGGGAGGGTTTAGTTTAGATAGTTACTAGAAATCTAGTTGGGACAAAGCGGTGACAGCACACATTAGGAACAAGAACAACATTAAGTGGACTTCAGCATAACTTGAGTACTCCTTCCGTCTTAACCCAATACTGCAAGGATAGAGTAGCTGGGGCGGGGGGCGGGGGACCATGCTCTTAGGCGAATTCCAGGCCAATTGGCACAACTAGCATTTTGCTAAGAGAGCTCTCTGCACCTCACATTGGTGAGTGGCGTCTGGGGTCTTAAAAGCTGCCAAGCTGCCACCCGAGGACACAGCAAATGGTTCCAACTCAACAGGAACGGATGCTCACCAAGGACCAAAATGACATGCAGTAAAGACAACCAAGAAGACGGAGAGACCCACAAGAGTGGGTGCCTACATCGACTTGGGACCGGAAGAACTGGATGGTGCCCGGCCACCACCAGTGATAGCCACGATGGAGCTCACAGAGAGGAGTCTCACTGGCAACACAAGAATAAAGAGGTGCATCATGAGATCTCCACTAAAAGACCTCAATTGATGGTCCAGCGGTTTGGGGGTTCCTCTGAGAGCATGGCCCCCGGCCCTGATGCTGCCCTTTCCCATAGATTATAACAAAGGTCCACTCTTTGGACAGGAATGGATTGGACTTGGCAAGGCAGAGTGACCATATATTGGAAGCACTTTATGGTTCTATGCATCTATAGGATATCATCTTGCTGAGCTCTGGCTGGAGGAAGGGAAATGGAAGGACAGGAGGGGAAAGGAGACTGTTGGGAGGATGAGACATGTATGGAGCAGAGAGGAATAGTGTGCTGTCACCAGACAGGGAGATCAGTGGAAGCTGCATATAGGGGGGCATGTAAATTTATATGTGAATGTACATTTTCACTCAGTTATGTTAAACAAAAATTAAAAAAAAATATGAGCCATTGAAAGCCATTTACAATGAAAGAAAAATACAAATGTGTCAAAAATTAGACAAGTATATAGGGAAAATAGTAAGATACGTGAGGAACATGCTTCATAACTCAACCATGTATGGGAGACTAAATGGCACACCAGCCCAAAAGCAAAGATGAGAAGGCAGGAAAGGACAGAAAAACTGGATAAATGGAAACAGGGAACTTGGGATGGAGAATGGGAGAAGATTGACAACAAATTGTCAAGGGATTCTTCACTCATTGGAAAGGAATGTCAGTAAAATGAAACAGATGGAGAAGTAAATTACAGATTATGGACAGAGGATGAGAACAAATAGATCAAAAAACAAGAAATTTTTTATTACACATGTGCAGAAGGAAGAAGCATGAGATAACTGAGTGTATTTGTCCCTAGGGGTGGAGTTTTAAGTGTATAGTCTGGTTCCACATAGCCTGAGCAACTAAAATAGTAATCAAAGATAAGACCAGTCCAATCAGAGCATGGCACAGGACCAACCAGGTAGAATTTCTTTGTGGTGCATGAAGTGGCCATGTCAGGGCCGATCTAATGGCAGTTAACAATCATCATTGATTGAATTGTGTCCCCCTAAAAATGTGTGTAGCAATTTTGGCTAAACCGTAATTCTTGGGGTTCTGTGATGTTCCTATAGGTTGTAAATCCTGCCTCTGTGATGTTAATAAGGAAGAATGGGTGGTGGTTGCGTTAGTGAGGCAGGACTTAATCTATAAGAGTGTGTTAAGCCTTGAGGCAATCTCTCAGGATATAAAGGAAAGGGAAACAAGCAAAGACTTGGGGATTTCATACCACCAAGAAATAGTACAGAAAGCAGAGCTTGTCCTTTGGACCTGTGGTCCCTGTGGCTAAGAAGTTCCTAGTCCAGGGAAAGACTGATGACAAGGACCTTCCCCCAGAACCAACAGAAAATGACTTCTAGAGGTTACATCCTGAATTTGGGCTCTTAGCCTACTTCTCTGCGAAAAAATAAATTTTACTTTATTAAATCCATTTATTTGTGGTACTTCTGTTAGAGCAGTACTAGATGACTAAGACATACTTCCATCCTATTTGGGAGTTCATTTAGAGAAAGCAGGACTCTTATTTCCACAGTCATCATCTGAGATCACTAACTCCATCAAGGAAGGGATGCCTTCTCTCCCACTAGCTTTCAGAGCCCAGGGAACTACTGCAGTGATGTTGGCATCTATTGCCAAACTCCACATAATGGTGGTGAAAGAACTTCTCCCTCCAAGAAATGGCTTTGCTGTGGGGTGGACCCTGCAGTCCAGGTAGATCTATCTTTGACTGTTGTCAAGACTCAGGTGAAGGTGAGCCTCTGCCCATTCCATTAATGTACCTATGTTCTCCTGCTCTGTTCACCCTGCCTTTCTTCTGAGAGTGTGTACAGGAAGAGAGGCAAGTCCACTGTCCCAGTTCTCTAAAGGTTAGCAGACCTAGGAGGAGACATTTATCAAAATATGAGCAGTAGAACAGCACCCACATCCCCAGCCTGGGAAAATATCCATTAACTGCTCTGCCTAGAGCCCTGGTTGCACAGTGGTTAAGAGCTCAGCTGCTAACTGAAAGCTCAGCATTCCAAATCCATCAGCTGCTCCTTGGAAATCCTATGAGGCAGTTCTACTCTGTTCTATAGAGTCACTATGAATAGACTGAATGGCAATGGGTTTGTTTTTTTATTAATTGCTCTACCTGGGTGTCACTGTATTTTGGGCCTTGAGGTTGCTTTGACCACTTGCAAAGTTTGCTCTTATGACAAAGTTTATTTGCCCACTTCTGAGTAAGTCTTGAGAGTCTAGTGCATCTGCTCTGTGTTTTGTCCTGGCCAGGAGGTCCCTGACATAATGTAGGCAGATGGCATTCACTGAGTGCTCATTAAGTGTCAGGCACTGAAGCTAAGCTCTTAATGTACAATTGCCTCATTACTCCTCAGAACAACTCTATGAGGTAGGTGTGATCATCATACCCACTTAAGTGATAGAAAAAGTGATGCTTAAAGGAGTAAAGTGATTTTCTATGATCCAGGCCTAGAGAATAATGGAGCATGAATTCAAAATCAGCTCAGTCTCACCCCAAAGCACTCATTCTTGTCCTATGCTTAGAATACAACCTTCTTTTGTGTTCATTTGTTTGTTTTTGTTTTTATCAATAGATCTTTATCATACTATCTGTGTTATGATAAGTATTAGTGAGCTATTCTAACAGACTAACCCAAATTGAGGGGCATCCTAGAAAGTGCTTGACCAATACTTTTAAAAACTGTTGGGGACATCAAAAACAAGGAAAAGTCTGAGAAACTATAACTGCCAAGATGTACCTAAGGAGACATGATGACTAAATGCAATGTGGCATCCTAGATAGGATCCCACAACAGAAAAACGACAGTGACTTAACAATAATTTTTATATATCAACATTGTTTCATTAGCTATAACAAACTTATCACCTTAAAGTAAGATGTTAATAACAGGAAAAACTAGATGTGAGATACATAGGAATTCTCCATACTATCTTCCCAGTTTTTCTGTAAATCTAAAACTGTTCTTGAAAATAAAGATTATTTAAGAGGTGGGGCCAAGATGGCAGACTAGTCATACATCTCCTCGATTCTCTCTGAGATCTAAGGCCCATAAAAACAACTCAGTGAAAAAAAAAAAAAAACAACTCAATGGAGTACATGGACATTCTGGGAGCCCCAAGATCAGGTAAAGGTTGTGAGATTGCACTGGGTAACAGGAAGGGGAAAATTCCCTTTATCAGAGCTGGGACAGCAGCACAAAGAGTCCTGCTTCTGCTGGTGAAGCAGCTGAGACACTTACATGTATAGACACCATCTTTGTTAACCAAGAGACTGGTACTGGGACTGCCAAGCCTGAAATCCTGTCAGGGGCTGGCTACCATGCTGAGCTGCAATGCGTAAGTAAACAGAGTCTTTTGCAGCAAACTGGCTGTCATTAAGACAGTCACATCTAGAGAACCCAGAAGCAGCTGACAAGCAAAGGTATCAGTGCCCCACCCTCTTCTCCCTGAGCTGTGCCATAGACTCTTCTGACTCAACATGGAAGAGGTGGCTCAGGTGGGACACCATCTTAGTCAACAGAGAGGCACAGTCAGCCATGTCTGAGGGCCTGGCTTGGGCTGACTGCCACACCAAGCAAAAGTGCCTGACTGGACAGTGCCTCTGTCAGCAAAAAAGCTGTTCTTAAGACATTTGTACCTAGAGAACACAGCAGTGGCTGGTGGCCAAGTGTGGTGGTAACCTTACCCCTTCACTCTTTGAGATATGCCACAGCATCTGCTGGTGTGACTCTGGAGAGTTGGCCTAAGTAGGTCGCTGTATTTATCAGCCAGGAGGTGGGGTCTGTCACCCCCAAGGGCCCAGCTAGGGCCAGCCACCAAGCCAAGCAGCATCACAGGGTGGACAGTATGTCTCTCACTAGAGAAGCTGTACCTAAGTCAGCTGCACCTAGAGAATGCAGTGGTGGCTGGAAGCCAAGTGTAACAGTGCCCTTACTCATTCCCTTCTTAGAGCTACAGCATAGCTCCAGTTGTTGCAACACCAGAGAAGCTAAACAGTTTTTTGATGGTGCAAAGACAATGATCCAAATCTAACCATTAAAGAAGCAGACCAGTACAGCTCTGGCAGATCCCCAAAATAAATAATCAAGAAGCTTCCCAGATGAAGAAGCCTTGTTGAAATTATCAGAGGTAGAATACAAAAGAATTACATATAGAGCCCTTCTACAGATTAAACAAAGTGGGGCAGAAAAACAATGAAAAATTAAACAAGCTATATGAACTACTAGAACATCAACGGGATCTGAAATTCAGTATATCAATAAAAAAGCAGAGTTATACAATTCAAAGCAAAGCCAAAGAGCAGGATTGAGGAAATGGAATGCAGAATTGGTGAAACTAAAGATAAAGCAATTGACATCAGCATTTATGAGGGGAAATCAAATAAAAGAATCAAGAAAAATTAAGAAGCATGCAGGACTCTGTCAAGAGAAATAATCTAAAAGTAATTGGAGTTCCTAAACAGGGAGGGATAGCAGAAAATACACAGATAATTGTTGAAGAGTTGCTGACAAGAAACTTCCCTGAAATCATGAAAGAAGAGGACATAGCTATTCAAGATGCTTAGCAAATTCCACAAAGGTAGACCCCAAAAGAAAGACACCATGACATATTATAATCAAGCTTTATAAAATGAAACATAAGGAGAGTCTGTTAAAGACGGTTAGGCTTAACTCAAAGGAAAGCCTTATAGGCTGACCTCCAACTTCTCAGCAGAAACCATATTGGCAAGAAGGCAGCGGGATGACACATACAAAGCCTTGAAGGAGAAAAATTTCCAAAAAAGAATTATATATCATGCAAAACTGTCTCTCAAATATGACAGTGAAAATAAGACACCCTGAGATCAACAGAAGCTTAGAAACTTTACAAAAACCAAACCAAAATTACAAGAAATATTGAAAGAAGCTCTTTGAATAGAAAATCAGTAACATCAGATGTATATTCAAGGATGCAATGTAAGACACAGCATCCAGGGTCCTACTCAGTTAGGGAAGTCACAAAGTTCAGTCAAAGCTAAGATATTAAAATTAAGGAAACAGAATATTAACATGTAAACTATGACATCATCACACTATAAAGAGGGATATATTACAGTATTTATGGCCCTTTCACATGAAGATGAAGTTAACAAAATATGCAGAAGTTAAAGATGGGTTTAAACTTAAAACAAAGGGGTACCTGCAAAGCAAACTAACAATACTACATATCAAAACAAGAAACACAATACTGGAGTCTGAACAGACACAAAATCAACATTGAAAAGGATGAAAACAAAACCCATAAAGAAAAAAATAAACTGGAAGAGAATATTAAGGGGAACAAAGAAAACATCAACAACACAAAAATTAAGGCACCAAAATGACAGTACTAAATATATATCTATCAATAATTACAGTTAATATAAGTGTATTGAATGTTTCAATAAAAAGACCGAGAGTAACAGGTTAGATCAAAAAACACAATATGTTGATATGCTGCTTACAAGAACCACACCTTAGACTCAAAGATATGAGCAAACTGAAAATAAAAGGATGGAAAAATATATACCAAGCTAATAACATGCAAAGAAGAGCAAGAGTGCAATACTAATCTTGGATAAAATAGATTTTAAAGTAAAATACAAAATCATAGACAAGGATGGTCACTATTTATTGTCCAAAGGTTCAATACATAAAAAGTATATAACAACATTAAATATTTATGCACCCAATAACAGAGCATCTAAATACATCAAATGAATGCTGACAACATTGAAAAATGAGATAGATCACTCCACAATAATACTAGGAGACTTCAACACTCCATTTTCAATAATGGACAGATTAGGAAAAAAGCTCAGTAAAGATACAGAAGGTCCTATTGCGATAATCAACCAAGTAAACCTCACTGACATATAGAGAACTTTTTATCTAACAACAGATAAGTACACCTTCTTTTCCAATGCACATGAAACACTCTCCAGAATAAACCGTTTGGGGCCATAAAGCAAGTCTCAACAAAATCCAAACTATTGAATTATTGCAAAGTATCTTCTCAGACCATAAAGTCAAAGCTGAAATCAATAGCAGAAAAAAGATGGGTAGAAATTTGAGCTCATGGAAATTGAACAACACCTTGTTCAAAAATTCATGAGTTATAGAAGGAATCAAAGATGTAGTAAAGAAATTCATAGAATCAAACAAGAATGAAAACACATCCTACCATAACCTATGGGATACAGCAAAAGCAGTGCTCAGAGGTCAATTTATCTCTAAAACTGCACACATCCAGAATGAAGAAAGGGCCCAAATCAAAGGATTAACCTTATGACTTAAACAAGTAGAAAGAGAACAACAAGGCACCAGAAGAAAACAGATAATAAAAAACTAGAGCAGAACTAAACAAATCAGAAAATAGACAAACATTGGAATAAATTAACAGAACCAAAAGGTGTTTTATCAAAAGATCAACAAAATTGATAAACCACTGGCTGACCTTACAAAAGAAAAACAGAAAAGGAAACAAACAACCCAAATAATAAATGAGACAAGAGATGTCACAACAAGCACAACTGAAATCAAAAGTATCATAATAGAATACTAGGAAAGACTGTACTCTAACAGATTTGAAAACCTAGAGGAAATGGACAAATATCTAGATTCAAATCACCTACCAAAATTACCATAAGGAGAAGTAGAATAACTTAATGAATCCATCACAGAAGAAGAGATTGAAAAAGTAATCTACCAACACTACCAACCAAAAACAGTCCTAGCCCAGAAGGCTTCACCAGAGAATTCTACCAAACTTTTAGAGAGAAGTTAACTCCAATACTACTGAGCTGATTTCACAGCATAGAAAAGGATGGAATACTACCAAATGTGTTCTATGAAGCCAGCATAACCCTGATACCAAAGCCCAGGAAAGATCCCACAAAAAAAAGAAAACTACACAATATGACTTATGAACCTACACGCAAAAATCTTCAACAAAATTCTAGCAAACAGAACTCAACAACATATCAAAAAAATAACTCATCATGACAAAGTTGGATTTATACCAGGGATGCAAGCCTGGTTCAACATCAGAAAAACAATTAACGTGATGAACCACATAAATAAAACAAAGGATAAAAATCACCTGGTTTTGTCAATTGATGCAAAAAACTCATTTGGCAAAGCCCAACACCCATTCATGTTAAAAACTCTCAGCAAAATAGGCATAGAATGGAAATTCTTCAATGAGATAAGGAGCATCTACACAAAGTCAACCACCAACATCATCTTAAATGGAGAAAAACTCAAAAAACACAGCTTCCAATGCTCTCCCTGCCCAGCAACAGCACACTCTTCGTCTCTGCTCCATACATGTCCCATCCTCCCAGCAGTCCCCTCTCCTCTCCTCTCCATTCACTCCCCTTCCTCCAGTAAGAGGTCAGCAGGACAACATCCTATAGATGTATAGAACCATAAAGTGCACCCAAGATATGGTCACTCTGAGTCACCAAGTCCAATCCACTCCTATCTGAAAGAGGAACTTCATTATGATTTATGGGCAGAGGCCGCATCAGGTCCAGGGGCCATGCTCTCAGGGGAACTCCAAAGCCCCTGGACCATCAATTGTGGTCTTTTAGTGGAGACCCCAGGGTGCACCCCTTTTTATTCTTGTGTTGCCCGTGAGACTCAACTTTTGAGCTCCATCATGTCTATCACTGGTGGTGGCCAGGCACCATCAGTTCTTCCAGTCATGAGTCGATGTAGACACCTACTCATGTGGGTCTCTGTCCTCTGGGTTCTCTTTCCCCTATGTCATTTTGGTCCTTGGTGATCATCTGTTCCTGCTGAGTTGGGACCATTTGCTGTGCCCTCAGATGGCAGCTTGGCAGCTTTTAAGACCCCAGATGCCATTCACCAATGTGGGATGCAAAAGGCTCTCTTAGCAAAATGCTAGTTATGCCAACTGGCCTTGATTTCACCTGAGAGCATGGTCCCTGGCCCCCCGCCCTAGCTACTCTGTCCTTGCAATATTGGGTTAAGACGGAAGGAGTACTCAAGTTATGTTGAAGTCCACTTAATATTGTTTTCTTTCTAATGTGTGCTGTCACTGATTTCACCCAACTAAATTTCCATCAACTATCTAATCCATAAATAACCCTCTCCCTCCCTTTACTCCCTCCCTTGCAGTTGTCAAAGAGTCTTTTCTTCTACATGTAAGTCTGTTTTTGAGTTCTTATCGTAGCGGTCTCATGCAGTATTTGTCCTTTTGTGGCTTACTACTTTCACTCAACATAATGTCCTCCAACTGAAACCAGGTTATGAGATGTTTCCTGAAATCATTGCTGTTCTTTATCATTGTATAGTGTTCCATTAAGTATATATGCCATAGTTTACCTATCCATTCCTCTGTTGCTGGGCATCTGGATTGATTCCATCTTTTTGCTGTTGTGGACTGTGCTGCAATAAACATTCATGTGCATGTATCAGTTGGTGTGAATGGCCTTGATTCTTTATGATACATTCCAAGGAGTAGAATTACTGGGTCAAATAGTATATCTACATCCATTTTTTTAAGAGAGCGCCAGATTGTTTTCCAAAGAGGCTGGACCATTTTGCAATACCACCACCAGTGTAGGAGAGTTCTAGTTCCTCCGCAGCATTTGTTGTTTTGCATTTTTTGGATCATGTGCAACCTTGTTGGGGTGAGACGGTATCTCATTGTTTCTTTTGTGACATTGGTTGCAATCCCTACAATGTAACAGCACACTCCCCCTTTCCACTCTGGGTTCTCTGTGTCCATTGTCCAGTTCCTGACCCTTCCTGCTTTCTAGTCTTGTTTTGGGGCAGGAATTGCCTATTTGGTTTAGTATATTTGATTGAACTAGGAAGAATATTCCTCACATGAAATACAGTTTTTTTATACGTTTGTCTAATCTTTGTCTCAAAAGTGGACTTTAGGAGTAGCTTCATTCTTAGTTAGCAGGGTATGCAGGGGCCATAGCTTCAGAGATTTATTCAGCCTCTGTCAGACAAGTAAGTCTGACCTTTTTTGTTTGAATTTTGGTCTACACTTCTCTCCCACTCCGTCCAGCACTCTGTTGTGTTCCCAGTCAGAACAGTCAGTGGTGATAGCCCAGCACCATCTAGTTCATCTCGGCTCAGGCTTCTAGAAGCTCTGGTTTCATACAGTCCTTTAGTCCTTTGGGTTAATATTTTCCTTGTGTCTTTGGTTGTCTTCATTATCTTTTGCTGCATATGACATTAGAACTAACAAATGCATCTTAGATAGCCACTCACAAACTTTGAAGATACCATATGCTACTCACCAAGGTGGGATGTGGAACATTTTCTTTATGAACTATGTTAGGCCAATTGACCTAAATGTCCCCCAAGACTATCATTCCCAGTCTCCCCAAAATCTTTTCTTGATGAAAATTTTAAAGGAGATTGGAATACAAAGGAAAAAGTCCTCAATATGATTCAAGGCATTTATGAAAAGTCAACAGTCATTATTTTACTTAATGTAGAAAGACTGAGAGTTTTCTCTTGAAATCAAGAACAAGAGTGTCCACTCTCACCATTTGTATTCAATATTGTATTAGAAGTCCTAACCAGAGCAACAGGATAAGAAAAAGAAATAAAAGGTAGTCAGTAAAATTGCCTTTATTTGTGCATGATATGGTCTTACATAAAGAGAATCCCAAAGAGTCCATCAGAATACCTGTATGACTGAGATAGGAATTTAGCAAAGTTGCAGACTACAAGGTCAACAAATAAGTATCAGTTGGGTTTCTATACACAAGTAACGAGAAATCTTAAAGGGAAATTAGGGAAGTAATTCCATTTATAATAGCATCTAAGATAATAAAATACTTACAAATAAATCTAACCACAGACATGAATGACTTACACAATGAAAACTATAAAACAGCACTAAAAGAGATTAAATAACACTTAAATAAATGAAAAGATGTTTCATATTCATGCATTAGAAGACTTAATATTATTCAGATGTCAATACTACCCAAAGCAATCTAGAGATCCAATACAATTCCCAATCAAAATTGCAACAGCCTTCTTTATAGAAGTAGAGAAACTGCTTCTCAACTTTGTATGGAATAGCAAAAAGACCCAGGTAGCTAAAACAATGTTGAAAAAGAACAAAGTAGGAGAATTCATACATTCTGATTGTAAAATATATTATACAGCTACAGTAAACAAAGGAAACCCTGGTGGAATAATGATTAACTGCTACATTTTCTAACTAAAGAGTGAACAGTTCAAATCCACCAGGCACTCCTTGGAAACTCTACAGGGCAGTTCTACTCTGTCCTACAGGGTCCCTATCAGCCGGAATCAACTTGATAGACAACAAGTTCAGGTACAGTAAAGAAAGCAGCCTGGTACTGGTATAACAATAGCCACATATACCAGCAGAATAGAATTGAGAGTCCAGAAAGAAACCTACACATCTACGGTCAACTGATTTTTGACAAGGGTGTTAAGCCCATTAAATGGGGGGAAAAAAAGAGTCTCTTCAATAAATAGTGCTGTAAAAAAATTGAATTTCTACATGCAGCAAAATGAAATAAGAACCCATGCCTCACATCCCACACAAAAAACAAATTCAAAATGGATTGAGGATCTAAATATATGAACTGAAACTATGAAATTCTTAGAAAAACAAGTAAGGACATTACTCTCAGGCCTAGCTGTCAACAAAAGATTATTTAAGAACAAAAGCATAAACAGAAAAAGCCTAAATAAATGGTTCTTCATAAATATTAAAAACTTTCGTTCATCAAAAGGCTGCCAAAAAATAAAAAGATACAGAGAATTCTTCAAAACCTAGACAGCTGACAAGAATTTAGTAACCAATATATATGTGAAACAACTTAACAACAAAAAGACAGATAATTTATCAATTATGAAATGTGCAAAAGACTTGAATAGGCATTTCACCAAACATTCTGCGACCACCAGCCCTGACATATGAACACATGCTCAGCATCAGTAGCCATCAGACAGACACAAATCAACGCCACATTGAGATACCATTTCACTCCCACTAGGAAGCTTCAGGAGGAAGAAAAACATTGCTGGTGGGAATACAAAATAGCACAGTTACTGTAGAAACAGTGTGAAACTTCCTCAAAAAACTAAACATACAACTACCATATGATACAACCATTTCATTTCTACTTATATCCCAAAAGACTTGAAAGCAGAGGTTCAAAAGCAGATTTATGCACCAGTGTTCACTGCAGCACTGTTCACAACAGCCAACAAGTGGAAATAACCTAGAGGTCCATCAATAGTTGAACGACTAGACTAAATGTAGCACATGTATACACGGAACACTACTCACCAAGTAGGAAAAATAAAGTCTTGATACATGCTGCAACACATAAGGAGCTTGAAGACACCATATTCAGTGAAATAAGTCAGTCACGAAAGGACAAATATTGTATAACTCCAGTTGTATAAAAAGACAAGAAAGGAGGAGGGGCCAAGATGGCAGAGTAGTCAGATGCTTCCTGTGATCACTCTTATAATAAACACCTAGAAAAAAACAAATCAATTATATATGGTATTCTAGGAGCCTTGAACATCAAAGAAAAAGTTGGGAAATCTGACTGAGCAGCAGGAGAAAGAGAAAAGGTACAGAATTAGCAAAGAATCATCAGACCTGACAGCGGGAATTGGCACCCTGCAGACCTAACCTGGCACAAGTATGATGCAGCTAGCAGTGGTGTTCTGAATGAGTTGTCCACATTAGGAGACTATGCAGTGGAGCGTTTACCTGCACCTCCAAAATCAGTGAAAAGTGCACTGGATTGTCAAAAGCTAAGTAATTTGTGTCTAATTTACCACACAAGGATCAAAAAACTCTCCTTTGGGATAAACTCTCCCACTTACTCACATTCCTCCACTCTGCAGTAGGCCTCAGCCTTCTCCAGAGACTGACATATCCCATGGGCCAGAAGTAGGACCCCTTGCACCCCCTGAACCATTCTCTTAGCCATGGAGAAGAAACAAATTAACAAAGAGAAAAAATAATCTGCCAGCTCCCCTAAGCCGGGAACTCATGACAGAAACAGGTCCATTGTCTGAGAACAGGGATAAGGAGTCCACAGACTTTGAATGCCTTTCAACCCTGCACAGACCTTTATAGGCTCACTACAACAGCATAAGCCTTCCTTAGCACAACAGGTTATATAGCTGAACCCTAATATCACTGTTTCGGCAGTATTGTGGAAAGGCAGACATATGACACTGAGCTGCCAAAACAAAAACAACAAGCTAGGACACAGTAAGCCAATATAAAATAAATAAACACAGTAAATTATTGATGGCTCAAAGACAAGAACAGTCAATATAAAATCACATAAAAAGAGTAGACCATGATGGCTTCACCAAGCTCCCAAAGTAGAGTCAAGAAATCTTCCAGATGAAGACAGCTTCCTGGAATTACTGGATATAGAATACAAAAGATTAATATACAGAAGTCTTCAAGACATCAGGAAGGAAATCAGATGAAACGAAGAAGCCAAGAAAAACACAGACACAGCAACCGAGGAAGTTAAGTTTAGAGCAAAGCATAACGACAAACTAAACAGGCTGCCAGAATCCATAGAAAGACAGCAAACAGAAATTCAGGAGACTAACAAGAAAACTTTAGAACTAGACAACTCAACAGATAAGTCAAAGAAGCAGAAGTGAAGCAATGAACGTTAGAATTAGTGAGACTGAAGATAAAGCACTTGACACAAATCTTTTGAGGAAAAATCGAATAAAAGTATTTAAAGAAATGAAGAATGATGTGGGAATCTATCAAGTGCAATAACTTACGAGTCACTGGATTAGCAGAATATGGCAGGGGGTGTAAGTGGAGGTGATAAGAGAAAATACAGAGAGAACTGTTGAAGATTTGTTGGCAGAAAACTTCCCATTTACCAGAAAAGATGAGATCTATTGTAAATATTCATCAAACTCCACATAAAGCGGATCCCAAAAGAAAGTTCCCAAGACACATTATTTTCAAAAAATAAGAAAAGATACAGACGTATAATATAAAGACTCAAGTTTATTCTTGGTTACCAGGGGCAACAAGGAGGGGGAAAGTGGGGTTAAGGGTAAAGGAGACATCACATTCATTAAGGGTAGGATTGCACAACTAGTTATTGTAATCTCTATCAGTGAGTTGTACGTTTGTATAACAGTGAATTGGCAAAACTTGTGTGATAGCTATGTTTTAGTTATCTAGTGCTGCTTTAACAGAAATACTACAAGCGGATAGCTTTAAAAAGAGAAATTTTCTTTGTCACAGTCCAGTAGGCTAGAAGTCCAGTATGTCAGCTTCAGGGGAAGGCTCTCTTTGCTGCCTCTGGAGGAAGGTCCCTGCCATCAGTCTTCCCCTGGGCTGGAAACTTCTGAGGAGCAGGGACCTAGTCCTTTCCTAAGGATGGACTGAGCTCCCAGCACTGCTTCTTGGTGGTGCGAGGTTCCCAAATCTCAGCTTGCCTCCCTTTCTTTTATATCCCAAGAGGCCTCCCCAAGCAACAATACAATCTCACACATTAAGTCCCGCCCCTACCATCTCATTCGCAGTTAATTCATCCTCATTGACATCACAGAGGCAGGATCTACAGCAGGAACAACATCACACAATCCCAGGAATCGTGGTCTAATCAAATTACTACACAGATTTTGGGGAGAAGACAATTTAATCCAGGACAGATACACTGACAACGACCAAAAAAAAAAAAAGTAGTTGCTGAGGCTGCTTTATACAACCAAACACCTCCGGGGAGGTGGTTCCTTAGTCTGGAGGTTTAATGACATCCCATTTAATTGAAGCTAATAGTCTGTTTAGTGCTTCTTCTGCTCTACCACCTAGTCTGTTGCATAGTGTTCAGGGTTTTAAAAGCTTGCAAGTGGCCATCCAAGCCATAACAATTGATTTCTATTCACCTGCAGCAACAGAGGGAAATGAAAGTTGCCAATCAGAGGAAGATACAGAACACTCAGCTATTGCCTCCTTTGCCATGAGACCACAAGAACTGGATGGTGCCTGGCTACAGCTGCTGAACATTTTGACCAAAGAGTCCGTAAAATAATCATGATCAAAATGGAAAAAACGTAGAGCTGTAAAGCAAAACTCCAAAATCTATGGATGATCAAATTTCTGGAGCCAGAGAAACTGAATGAATCTCTGAAACAATTGTCCTGAGATAATCTTTAACCTTAAACGAAAAATGTCCCCTGAAGTCATCTTAAAACTACATAGTTTAATTTAACCAAAAAGGTCAGCCTTGAGTATCATGCCCCCTTAACAACTATCTGTATGGGATCAAGTTGACAACAGCAACTCCAAAGATTAGATAGGAAACTTAGGGGGCAGTGAGTTTATGTCAATGAGGAAAGAACTGAAAAGGAGAGAATGGTTGCATAGCTCCTAGAATGCCATCAGTGTCACAAAATTGTACATGTAGAAACTACTGAAGTTTTGGCTGTATATATTCTCAACAACAGAGAATCGAAGAAGGGAAAAAAATGTGAAGTAAAAACAGCCTGTGAAGGCCATCTTAAGGAGACACTTCAAAGCTGTCTGACAGTGTTCCTGTGGGTGGAACCACCCCCGACCTGTAAAGGCTCTGGCTTCCCTCCATTTCTCTATTATACTAGGACTTCCTTGATCCAGGCAAGGTAAGTATTTTTCCAATCTCCAATCAGTACATTGAAGGCCTCTCCTCACAGCAAATAATATGATAGCAGATGCTGACAAGGTGAGGGGAGGAAGGAGCCAACCTGTCCCCCTACAGGAGGGTCTCCCTGAGTTGCTGTCAACTCCGCCCAGGCTGAACACACCTGAGTGCGCTGAGCAGGTCCACCTCACGGGCCAGCTGAGCCAAAGGACACGAAACCTCTGCTACGCAGTACCTCACTCGTACCCCTGACTCAGTTACCTTTCGTCTTTCATTTTGCGGAAACATTTTTCAACTTCATTTTTTAAACTATACATCGTTTTTTTTTTAATAGTTTTAGATTCACTAACTATTGGGAATATAGCACATATCCTCACATCGTGTCACTCGTGTTAGCACACTGTAGCTAAGGGCTGTCAGATCAGTTCCAACTCTAGCAACCCACGTACGCAGAACGAAACACTGCAGCGCCATCCTTAGTCGTTGCTGCGCTTGAGCCCACTGTTGCAGCCACTGCGTCGGTCCACCTTGTTGGGGTCTTCCTCCTGAGCTTAATCCTGAAACAATGGGAAGTATTTAAACAACCAGATTTAGGAGAGGTTGGAGAAAGAAAGGCCACTTCAGGAGAAGAAACAGTTTGAGTGAAAGGCATGATGCAGGAGGAGTCTGCAGTCCAGCCTGTAGCCTGCATCAGGTGCAGAGGCTTGGCGTGATGATGCTTTATCAAACACTCAAAGGCACACATTTTTTCACATTTCACATTTCTGAATGGAGATACAGCTTTGATTCAACGTTACTGAATACGTAAAATACTGATCCATCTAAAAACTTACAGGAATGTAAATTTGGTGAAATACTATAATAACTATTAGTTGTAAGAAATAAAATCCTTGGCTGCAGAGCTGTGGGAAATAAAGGAGGAAGGAATACTTTCTCTGTAATCAATTGTTCAGTTTTTTTTGTTATTCTTGTTTTTAGGTGCCATCAAGTCAGTTTCAACTTTTGGCAACCTTTGTGTACAACAGAACAAAACACTGCCCAGATCATTTTTATGCTTAAGTCCATTTTTGCAGCCACTGTGTCAGTTCATCTTGCTGAGGGTCATCTTCTTTTTTGCTGACCTTCTAGTTCACCAAGCATGATTTCCTTCTCCAGGGATTGATCCACAACATGTCCAAATATGTAAGACACAATCTCACCAACTTTGCTTCCAAGGAGCACTCACCTTGTATTTCTTCCAGAACAGATCTGTTTGTTTTTCAGGCAGTCCATGGTCCATTCAGTAGTCCTCTCCAACACAAGTCAAAGGTGCCAATTCTTCTTCTGCCTTCCTTATTCATTGTCCAGCTCTCACATGCATCTGATGCACTTGAAAATACTACGGCTTGGGTCAGGCACACCTTAGTCTTCAAGATCACATCTCTACTTTTCAGCACTTTAAAGAGGTCTTTTGCAGTAGATTTTCCCAATGCAACGCCTCTTTTGATTTCTTGACTACTGCTCCTATGGATGTTGCTTATGGAAACGAGTATAATGAAATCCTTGAAAGCCTCAATCCTTTATTTATGATCATGTTGCTTACTGATTCAGCTGTGAAAACTTTTGTCTTCTTGATGTTGATGTTCATCAGTGTTTCAAATCCTCTTCACCTTCTGCAAGCAAGGTCGTGTCATCTACATAACGCAATTTGTTAATGAGTTTTCCTCTGAACCTGATGCCTCGTTCTTCTTCATATTATTTAGCTTCTCAGATTATTTGCTCAGCAGACAGATTGAAAAGATACAGTGAAAGGATATAACCCTGACAAACATCTTTCCTGACTTTAAACCATTCACCATCACCTTCTTCTGTATGCATAACCACCCCTTGATTCATATACAGATTCCTCATAAGTGCTATTAAGTGTCTGGTATTCCCATTCTCCACAATATTAGCCATAATTTGTTATGATCCACACAGTGGAATGCCTTTGCATAGTCAGCAAAACACAGGTAAACATCTTTCTGGTACTCTCTTTCAGCCGAGATCCATCTGACATCAGCAATGATATCCCTGGTTCCACATCCTCTTCTGAATCTAGCTTGAATTTCTGGCAGTTCCTTGTCAATATACTGTTGCAGTCACTTCTGAATAATCTTTAGCAAAGTTTTACTAGTATATGATAGTAATGATATTCTTTGATAATTTCTGTATCCGCTTGGATTACCCTTCTTGGGAATAAGCATAAATAAGGATCCTTTCCAGTTGGTTGGCCAAGTAGCTGCCTTCCAAATTTTCTGGCATATACAAGTGAGTACTTCCAGAGCTGCATCCATTTGTTGAGATATATCAGTTGATATTGCATCAGTTCTTAGGACTTTGTTTTTCCCCGGTGCCTTCAATGTGGTTTTAAAGTGCCACCAGTACCATCAGTTCCTGATCATGTGCTACCTCTTGAAATGGCTGACTGTCAACCAGTTCCTTCTGGAATGATGACTCCATGTATTCCTACCATCTTCTTTTGATGCTTCTTGAGTCATTCAATATTTTCCCTGTGGAATCTCTCACTATTGTGACCTGAGGCTTGAATTTTTTCTTCAGTTCTTTCAGCTTGAAAAATGCAGAGTGTGTTCTTCCCTTCTGGTTTTCTGTCTCTAGCTCTTTGCACATGTTATTGTATTACTTTGTCTTCTCGAGCTGTCCTTTCAAATCTTCTGTTCAGTTCTTTTACTTCATTATTTCTTCCCTTTACTTTAGCTATTCAACATCCAAGAGCAAGTTTCAGACTCTCTTTTGACCTACTATTTGGTCTTTTATTTCTTTCCTGTCTTTTTAATGACCTCTTGCTTCCTTTATGGATGATGTCTGATGTCATTCGACAACTCATCTGGTCTTCAATCATTATGCTCAGTGCATCAAATCTGTCCTTCCAGTGGTCTCTAAACTCAGGGGGGATATACTCAAGGTTGCACTCTGGCTCTCAAGGACTTGTTCTAATCTTTAGTTTCACTTTGAACTTGCATATGAGCAGTTGATGGTCTGTGCAACATCAGCACCTGGTCTTGTTCTGCCTGCTGATATTGAGTTTTTCCATCATCTCTTTCCACAGATAGTCAATTTGGTTCCTGTGTATTCCATCTGGCAAGATTCATGTGTACGGTCACTGCTTATCTTGGTGAAAAAAGATGCTTGCAATGAAGATTTGATATTACAAAATTCTATCAAGCAATCTCCAGCATCATTTCTATTACCAACTACCAATCCTTCTTCTTTGTGTCCAGCTTTGGCATTCCAATCACCAGTAAACTATCAGTGCATCCTGATTGCATGTTTGAACAATTTCAGACTGCAAAAGCTAGTAGAAGCGTTTAATTTCTCCATCTTTGGCCTTAGTGGTTGGTGCATAAACTTGAATAATAGTCATATTCACTGGCCTTCCTTGTAGGCATATGGATATTACCTTATCACTGACAGCATTGTGTTTCAGGATAGATCTTGAAATGTTCTTCTGACCGTGAATGCAACACCATTCCTCTTCAAGTTTTCATTCCCAGCATAGTAGACCATATGATGGCCAATAGTGGTTCATTTCAGCTTATTAATGCCTAGGACATTGATGTTTATGTGCTTCATTTCATTCAAAATTTTTAGTCACATATATACCAAATGACTTTTGTCTTCAAGAATTACCTGCCAGACAGGACATGGTAAAATGTGTTTTCTTTGTATCACTACTTATTTGAAAATTAAGAAATTATTAGAACTTTAAACAGTATTCCTTGTTGAGTATATATGTGAGGTACTGAGTCACATATTACTTGCTTAATCCTTACAGCAGCTTGATGAGGTCTGTCCTGTTAGTGTTTTCACTGGCTCATGGGAAATCAGAAGTATAGGGAGCTTAGGTGACTGCCTAAGGTCACACAGTCAGTGAAAGGGAAGGCAGGCTTCTACCCTCAGGCTCCTGGTGTCCCCACTGTGAGTTCTCCCAATGATGGTGACACTGTGTCTTATATAGTTTGGATGTGTTCTCTGGAAAGATCAGTACCTGGAGAAAGACATCGTGCTTGGTAGAGTGGAGGATCAGAAAAAAAGAAGATCCTCAACAAAATGGATTTGACACAGAGGCTGCAACAATGGGTGAAGCATAAAAACGATTGCAGACAAAGTGAAAGACCAGCCAGTGTTTCATTCTGTTGTGCATAGGGTCACTAGGAGTCAGACCTGACTCAAAGATGCCTAACAAGCTGGGATGCTAGTGCCATCCAGTGGCAAAAAACCAAACTGCCACTAGTGAATTCTCCAAAACTTCCATCACCAAGACACTATTCCACCTTTAACAGGTGTTGTTTGGTTTGGTAAGGTTTGGTCTGGTCTGGTCTGGTTACTGTGTGCCAGCACCGCTGAGATACCACACAGATTGGGAAGAGTCATTGCCCTTAAGGAGACCATGATCTAGTGGCAGAGAGAAGCAGAAATAACTCCAGTAGAGAACATAATTGCTGCAGTACAGACACTCATAAGAGTTTTTTTCCATTAAGGAGGTAAGAGAAGCCATTGGAAAACTGAAATAATGCAGAAAGGTGTCCTGGGTAAGGTATGCAACATGACCTGCAGAGAGGCAGGTGGAGGACAGCAAGGCCACCAGGAGAGGAAGGGATACAGGAATGGACAGGTACACCGCAGGGCCCTGGGGCACAGGTCTCCACTCCTGAAAGAATACAAGGCAGAGGTAAAACTGGAGGAGGCTGATCCAATGTGTTGTGAGATTTTTAAAGACCTGTTGCCATTAAGTTGATTCCAATGCATGGCCACCCATGTGTTGCAGAGTAGCAAAGCTCCATGGTGTTTTCTTGACTGAAATCTTAAGGAATCAGATTGCCAGGCCTTTCTTCCATGGCACTGCTAGATGGATTCAAACCACATTTAGGTTAGTTATTGTTGCTGGTGCCATTGAGTTGGTTCCAACTCATAAAAACCCTATGTACAAAGAATGAAACAGCCTGGTCCTACGCTGTGTCTACAGTTGTTGTTATGCTTGAGCCCATTGTTGCAGCCACTGTGTCTGTGAGTTGTTGAAGGTCTTCCTCGTTTTTGCTAATCTTCTACTTCACATGGTGTGATGTCCTTTTCCAGAGATTGGTGCCTCCTGACAATATGTCCAAAGCATGTAAGACGTGGCTTCTCCATCCTTGCTTCTAAGGAGCACTCTCGTTGTACTTTTCCAAAACAGATTTGTTTGTTCTTTTGGCAGTTCACGGTACATTTAATACTCTTCTCCAGCACCACAACATAAAGGCATCAATTCTTCTGTCTTCTTTATTCATGGTCCAGTCGTCATGTACATATGATGCCACTGAAAATATTATGGCTTGGGTCAAGCGTACCTTAGTCTTCAAGGTGACATCTTTTATTTTCAGTGTTTTAAAGAGGTCTTTTGCAGCACATTTACCCAACACAATGCATCTTTTGATTTCCTGACTGCTGCTTCCATGAGTGTTATTATGGATCCAACTAAAATGAAATCCTTGACAATATCAACCTTTTCTCCATTTATCATGATGTGATTCTCGTCCAGCTATGAGGATTTTTGTTTTCTTTATGCTGAAGTGCAATCCATAATGAGGGCTGTGATATTTGATCTTCATCAGTGTTACTTTCAGTTCACTTTCAGCCAGCAGTGTTGTGTCATCTGCTTTACACAGGTTGTTAATGAGTATCCCTCTAATCCTGATGTCCCTTTCTTCTTCATACAGTCCAGCCTCTCAGATTATTTGCTCAGCATACAGATTGAATAACCTAAAACAAACAAACACCAAATCCACTTCCACTGAGTCAATTCCACCTCATAGTGAGCCTACAGGGCAGAGTAGAACTGCTCCATGGAGTTTCCAAGGAGCAGCGGTGCATTCGAACAGCCATTCTTATTGGTTAGCAGGTGTAGCACTTAACCACCATACTACCGGGGCTTCTATAGGTTGAATAGTTATAGTGAAAGTCTAAAAGTTAACAGTTAGTAACTAGGTTAGCAGTCAAGTGCAAACACCTGGGCTACTGAAGGACCCCTGTTGTGGGGATGAATGTTCCTAACTTGCATGTAAATATTCTAAGTGAATGTTAGAGTTTGGCCAAAACAGTGGCCTTAAAAAAAATTTTTTTAACAAACATTAGGTTCTCATTCATAAACATTTTCCAATAGCATGACAAGGGGACTTCAAGTCCATAAGATCACAGCTCAGGAAAACAGTCCCCAAGTGCAAACAGTGCTAGCTACTTGCTGTTAAGATTAGCAGATCAAATCCATGCAGAGGTGCTTCTGAAGACAGGCATCATGACCTGCTTCCCGAAGGTCACAGCCTTGAGAAGCCTGTAGGGAAGGTCTGCTAGGGGCACATGGGGTCGCTGTAAGTCAGAGTACCCTGGACAGCAACTAACAACAAAAACAACCATTGACAATCCTAAGGAGTACAATTCTACTCTGAAATACATGGGGTTGCCGTGAGTGGGAATCGATTACAGGGCAATTGGTTTGCTTTTTTGTGTTTTGTGTTTTTATCTCAGCCTAGTCAATGGAAGTAAAAACAGGATTGTGCAAAGAAGAACTAACCCCTTCTCCTTACCAGGAAAACCAGCTTTTCAATTCAATGCCCAAAACATTGAGGTGTTGTGGGAAGTCACATGATCAGTCCCTCAGAGGGTGGAGTTTTACAAGTAGAGGGTTATGGCAACTGCTAAGAGCAGAATACAGCAGCAGTTGCCCTATCAAGAGTTCTGGAGCCCCTGATGGCTTGCTGGTTAAGAGCTCCTCTGCTAACCAGAAGGTCAGCAGTTCAAATTCAACAGCTGCTCCTTGGAAATCCTATGGTTCCAGTTCTACCCCTTCCTGTAGGATCACTGAGAGTTGGAACAGACTCCACAACAAGACGTTTTAGATAGAGCAAGATGCTGCCAGCAAAGAGAAGAGGTATGTGGAAGAGAGAAAATCCCTTACCCAGTTCCCAATATGAAAGGTATTCGCAGTTTATGCGCGTGTAGTTACTAATCTGTAGTGAAAGTAACAGGCGAAACTGTTCATTATACATTAGTAAATACGCACAATTAAGCCAGTGCATACCTTGCTTACTGGTTAATGATCCCCTGCCCTTCTTGCATACAGGGTGGCAGAGCCACAGGGAAGATTTGCAAAACCAGCTGGGATCTGGGTAATTGGAACAGAAGCCCAGTCTCACCTGCTAGAACAACAAGATGAAAATTAATAAGTGGCTCCCCTCAAAATACAGAGGAGCAGCAAGACTGGTACCACTGCCTCTCAGCTGGCTGGTTCAGGTCAGGCTTGCAGGAAGGGTCTAAGGCCTCAATAGGAAACGGAGACTCTTGAACCAGGAAGAATCTTTCAACTTTGAGTCCTCAGGCTTTGCATAGGCCTTCAAGCAGCAAGTGCCAAGTAAATGTTGCTGGATGTCAGGATGATTTGATTCCCAAAAGCTCTTGGAGTAAAATTCAAACAGTTGTCCTCTGGATGCTAAACTTGCTGTGTGTGATACGTGACATCAACCAACCAGAGAATACCCCTGACAGGCTATCACTAACGTGAAAAGGCCTCAGGATATGAGCATGCTTTTCTTCTAGAAAGTGTTCTGGACTCCAGTAGATACATAAAAGCAGCCCCCTGCCTGCTTTAAACTCTGCAGTTCCCCCATGTCCCCCCTTCTGCTTGGCCTCACCCTTGTAGAGCAGGGCTGCCTCCCACCTTTTAGCACCTGCTTCTGTGACCTGCTGAAACGTGACCAAGAAGAACCTCTGGACTGGAAGACCGGGAACGCAGGCTGCATGCATTGATACAGAATTGTTATTCTCGGTTGTTATGTTCCATAAAGGCCACCAGGTGGCACAAAAGTTCAACTACTAACCTAAAGGCTGTCTGTTTGAACCCACGGCAGAAGAAAGGCCTGCTGATGCGTTTCCACGAAGACTGCCATCAAGAAAACCATGTGGGGCAGTTCCACTCTGTAATTCATGGAACTGCCGTAAATCAGAGTCAGCTCCAAGCCATTGAGTTTGTTTTATGTTCTATTATGCTAATACCCAACTAGCTTTGATTGACCACAGCTTCTCTGCACAGAGGTCTGAAAGGACCACAGATGTGCAGTGTTTTACCACTGTGTGTAAACTCACAAATATGGCATCCACAGATAATGAAGATTGACTGGGATTCTATCAAGCCTTAGTACATTGTTCTTCCATTAATTTGGTAAACCTGGGTTAACCAACCCCCATGCCTACAGAACAAGGAGGAGAACTGAACAAAAATCCACCTGAATCTGAATCTGGATTTTTCTTGGACACCACACCAACTATTACTGGGGGCATCCTCCTTCTGCTAAGAGAGTCTGCACCCCAATCAACTTCCTATGAGATCACTAGCTGTAATAAGTGTTCTCTGGGCCAGAAGATTCAAAGGTTTCCCCTAGGTCCCCTAAATCCCTAGTGCTAGGCACTTCGATCTCCTAGACAACTCATAAATTTCTGGCCCCTAGCCAGCATCTGTAGCCAGTGATCTGCCTGCACCCTGGCAGTGACAGTTCCTCTGCCCTGGTGCCCTGCGAGAAGGAAAAACAGTATGAAGAGCAAGCTGCCCCTCTAGAACACAACCCCACTCACCAATGTTCAGCAAATCCCTGAGGCCCTGCCAGGTCTTCCCAAGGGGTGGCAAGAGGACCAAGATCCCATTCCTCACTCTTTCATGCCAAACTCTTTCAGTCAATTTTCCCAATAAAACCTCTTTTTTACCCCATACAAATTTTCAGAGTCTTTCTGTCACCTGGTACACACTGATGATCACAAAAAGTCTTACCTTGCGAAACAGCACAAGATGCGGAAGCAAAGCAGTGGGGACAGAAGGCAATTTTGTCAAGGACAGAGCACAAAAGAGAGTTAAGAGACTAAAATGGTTTCTCCAGCTGTTGGCCCAGCCTGCCTCTCCATACCAGGCAGGTTCCCCGCTTCTTCATCGCCCTATACCTCCCACCCCAGAGATCTTAATTGAGCTCCACTTTCCAGATTTCATTCTCTTGCCTAGACTTCTTTGGGGGGGGAAAAACTGCCCCCAAAAGCCTGAGTATTCATTTTCCTCTAAAATATAAATTAAATCTTTCCTATTCACTTGTATAATGATACCTGTCATGGATTGAACTGTGTTCCCACCAAAATCTGTAGCAATTTGGCTAGGCCATAATTCCTGGTATTGCATGATGTTTCTCCACGTTGGAATTCTTGCCTCTGATATTAATGAGGGTAGATGGGTGCTGTTGTGTTGGTGGGGCAGGCCTGTATGTGTGAAATTGTTTTGCGCCTTAAGGCGGTCTTCTTGAGATATAAAAAGAAAGAGAATCAAGCTGAAATTTGGGGATCTCGTACCATCCAGAAAGAAAGCAGTGCTGGGAGCTGAGTGAAAAGACTGCTGAGGTCCTTGCACCTCGGAAGCTTTCAGATCAGGGGAAGATTAATAACAAGAAACTTCCTCCAGTGCCAGCAGAGAAAGCCTTCCCCTGGAGCTGACACCTTGAATTTGGACTTCTAAGTTACTGGACTGTGACAAATAAAATTTCTCTTTTTAAAGCCATCCATTTGTGGGACTTCTGTTAAAGCAGCACTAGATGACTAAAACAATACCCCTAATGTAATTTTAAGTAGCCATTATCCTTGCGAGAAAGAGTCTTATAGAAGAAAGAGGGCTGGGAGACTGAGTTGTGAGCTAAGCCTTTGTCCACTTCTTCTTGTTCCTGGAAGACCATCCTAAGGGACCCCCCCCAGGAAGGAGTAGGGCATGCTGTATATAGGAACCAGAGAGACCAAAGAGATACGCGAGAGAGACACAGAACTGTGTCTTTGGTGGCTAAGGGGCAGACAAACCAAACTCAGGCCATGAGAAGTGGTGGCTGAAGGAAAAGGAACAGGAGAATCAGTACTGGGGGTGGGAGTGAAGAGAATGCTGCTTCAGAATGGAGCTAGGCCATCATTCATACCAAACCAGACTCGGTAGCATAGAGTCAACTGAACCCACAGCAACCCTACAGAACAGAGCTCAACTGCCCCATAGGGTTTCCAAGGAGTAGCTAATGGATTTGAAACACAGTTCTTTTTGTGTGTAGCTGAGCTCTTCACTACTGCACCACGAGGGCTTCTCAACATCTGCAAAGGAAAGGAAAAAGAACCCCATATTAAGGGCCCACCATGGGCTGATTACTGTACAAGGGCTTTGTATACCTTATCTTCTCCAATCCCTGTGGTCAGCACTTCTGCTCCTATCTGCAGCAATGATATGTACCTGGGCAACAGGAGACATGTCAAAAAAAGGTCCATATGAATAGTGTGCAGTCACCGGACAGGGAGAGCAGCAGAAGCTGCATATAGGGGGGCATGTAAATTTACATGTGAATGTACATTTTCACTCAGTTATGTTAAATAAAAATAAAAATAAAATAAAAAGGTCCATATGATTCTGAATGAAAAAAAAACAGACAAGAAAAAAATACATACTCTATGATTTTATTTGTGTAAATTTTGTAAACAAGTAAAACTAAATATCATATGTATGGGCATACACTTAGATGGTCAAACCATGGAGAAAAGCAAGTCAGTGGGGAGCTTTAGGGAGAAGAAGGGTTTCTGATTTGTAAGCCAGACACTTCTAGGGAGATGGCAATATTCTATTTCTTGACCCAATGTTACTTACCTTAGGTGTTTGCTTTATAATAATTTACTTAAGCTGCATATTTATCATTCTGTACTTATCTGTACATTGTTCTTCACCATAAAAAGTTCTTTTAAAAAATAATGTCATGGATATGTTTTGAGCACAAGTGTTTCCAATGTTATTGGCATCTTAGGATCTATTCACAGACACTGGTAACCCTTTCTTGACCCACGAGACATACAGTGGTCACTGACATATTCTCCCTCTGGGGCTTGTTAGGAAGCTGCCTTCCTACCGTCAGTGCACGCTGCCACGTGGTAGTACGACCTATTGAAAGAGAAGAAACAGGCAAGGGCTGCAAATTACTGTTTATGCCACATATTGTAAGAGCTACAGATGCTAACTAAAAGGTCGGGCAGTTCAAATCCACTAGCCACTCCTTGGAAGCCCTATGGCGCAGTTCTACTCTGTCCTATAGGGTTGGAAGCCCTATGGGACAGTTCTAATCTGTCCTATAGGGTCACTATGGGTCAGAATAAACTCCACCAAACCAAACCCAAACACATTGCTATCAAGTCAATTCTGACTCACAGTGACCTTATAGAACAGAACCGCCCCATAAACATTTCGAAGGAAGGCCTAGTGTATTCGCACTGCTGACCTTTTGGTTAGCAACTGTAGCTCTTAATCACTATACCACCAGGGCTTCCTAGTAAGTTTGAACATTTTCTCAAACGTTTGTTTGCTGGTTGCATTTTCTCTTTTATTATTTACCTATGTATATCTTTGAATATCCACTGGATAAATCTGCTATTGTCCAGAATGGTGCCTCTGTAGCATTTTGAGAGGACAGAAGAATCCATTGAAAAGATACTAGACATAGTAAAGGGGCCAGGGGCAATGGGAGGGAGCAGCCAGGCCTCTCTTCTTCTGAAACATAGAGAGGTGTCCCCTCCTGCTCTGCAGCCTCAGAGCTCAGTTCCATTCACCTGTACCCACTGAAGCAGCATCTGGGGCAGGCCATGGGGAGGCAGAGTGAATAGGACTTCATGCCAGCCTAAGAAGAGTACAGTCCAGAAAGGCAGCCAACCAACCACGAAAGGGCAGCTGGGACACACGGTATAGATGATATTACGTAGACGGGCTTGAGGAAAAAGATATTTGAGCTAGGCCACGCAGAGTTCTGGAGAGGAGGATATAGGATGAGAAGAGGTGAAAAAGCCATGTACAAACATGGAAGAGTGCGATGTAGATGAAATGTCATGTTTGAGAGACTACTCTGCAGAAACTGGTAAGTCAGCATTTCCCAAAGTATGTCGTGCTTCGGAACGCTCATTCAGCAGGAGTTCTGTATAGCTTTTGCTTAAAAAAAAAAAGGAAGGAGTATGGAGTACCATGGCCATGTCGTTTTTAGGTGCTGTCGAGTCGGTTTCCACTCATAGCGACCCTACAAACAACAGAACAAAACACCACCCGGTGCTGCGCCGCCCTCGCGATCATTGCTGTGCTTGAGCCCACTGTTGCCACCACGTGTCAATTCCTCCCAGTGAGGGTCTTCATCTTTCTCGTTGACTCTCTGCCGAGAGTGCATGATGTCCTTCTCCAGGGACTAATCCCTCCTGACAACATATCCAAAGTATGTGAGATGAAGTCTCATCATCCTCCTTTCTAAGGAGCATTCTGGCTCTACTTCTTCCAAGACACATTTGTTTATGCTTTTGGCAATCCATGGTGTAGTCGATACTCTTCACTAACACCATCATTTAAAGGCATCAGTTCTTCGGTCTTCCTAATTCATTGTCCAGCTTTTGCTTGCATATGAAGCAACTGAAAATATCATAATTTGGGTCAGGTGCACTTTAGTCCTTAAAGTGACATTTTTGCTTTTTAACACTTTAAAGTGTCTTTTGCAGCACATCTGCCCAGGGCAATGCATCACTGATTTCTTGGCTGCTGCTTCCATGGGCACTGATTGCGGAAAGTAAAATCCTTGAAAACTTCAATCTTGTCTCCATTTATCATGATGTTGCTTATTTGTCCAGTTATGAGGGGTTTTGTTTTCTACATGTTGAGGTGTTATTCATACTGAAGGCTGTACTCATTTTTTTAAATATTGTATCATGCCTTAAGTGAAAGTTTATAATTCGAGTCATTGTCATACAAACACATACACACACATTGCTGTGTAACTCTAGCTGCTCTCCCCCCGCTATGACAGCTCACACCTCTATTCCATCCTGTATTTCCTGCATCCATTCACCCAGCTCCTGTCCCTCCCTGCCTTCCGTTAATCTCCAGACAGGAGTTGCCCAGTTAGTGTCATGTATCTGCTTAAGCCAAGAAGCACACTCTTGACCAGTACCATTTGATGTCTTATAGTCCAGTCCAATCTTTGTCTCAGGAGTTGGCTTCAAGAATGGTTTCAGTTCTCAGCCAACAGACAGTCTTGATGGTCTAGTCTTTTTAACAGAGTCAAGTTCTCCAGCCCATTTGTCTGCTAGTGTGTCAAGGACTCTTTGTTGTATTCCCTGTTGGGGTAGTCACCGGTGATAGGTGGGCACCATCTAGTTCTTCCAGTCTCACGCTGATGTAGTCTCTGTGAAGTCTGTATTCTTCCATCTTTATCAATAAGTGTTACAAATCCTCTCCACTTTCAGCAAGCAAGGTTGTGTCATCTGCATAATGCAGGTTGTTAAGGAGTCTTCCTCCAATCCTGATGCCATGTTCTCCTTCATATAGTCCAGTGTCTCAGATTATTTGCTTAGCATACAGATTGAATAAATACAGTGAAAGGATACAAACCTGACACACACCCTTCCTGATTTTAAACCATGCAGTATCTCCTTATTCTAATTAAACTACTGCCTCTTTGGTCTACGTGTAGGTTCCTCGTGAGCACAACTAAGTGTTCTGGAACTCCCCTTCTTCATAGTGTTATCCATAATTTGTTATCATTCACACAGTCAAATGCATTTGCATGGTCAATAAAACACAGGTAAACATCTTTCTGTACTCTCTGCTTTCAGCCTGGATTCATCTAACATCAGCAGTGATACCTGTCACTGTACATCCTCTTCTAAATCTGGCTTGAATTTGTCAGTTTCCTGTTGATGTACAGCTGCAACCACTTTTAAATGGTCTTCAATAAAATTTTACTTGTGTGTGATATTAACAATGCTCTTTGATAATCTCCCACGTTCTACTGGATCACCTGGTCATATTGTGTCATGAAATACTATATTAAAGAATTTAAACCTATGTTGCTACTAGAGTCCTGTTACCATCAAGTTGATTCTGATTTGATATTCTGATACGAATATCTCACAAGGGTATGATCAGGTCTTTAAGATTTCCCAAATTTATCTGATCTCTGTCTTCTTTCGTGAGTAGCATCTCTCAGAATTGATGTTCCTCGGATCATACTGAAAATTTCTGATGTAGATTTTAAACTAGGTAAAAGGTTGTTGATAAAGTGAGTGGCAGGAACGAAACTGTGTTCTATTGTCCCCTAAGGACCTTCACTTTCTTCTCACACTCCCCCACCTGTGACAGTTTATCAGCAATATGGCTACTTCCAATGAAATCCTATTTCATTCACAGTAGTACAACCGTATCTGTACACTAAATATGAGGTAGTCAGAGAGGGCCCGACGCTCCTGCCATAGTTGTCTAGTGCTGCTATAGTGGGAAATACTACACATAGATAGCTTTAACAAGGAGAAATTCATTCTCTCACAGTCTAGTAAGTTAGAAGTCCAAATTTAGGGCACCAGCTCCAGGGGAAGGCTTTCTCTCTGTGTCAGCTCTCAAGGAAGATCCTTGTCATCAATCTTCCCTTGGTCTAGGAACTTCTCCACACGGGAACCCCAGGCCCAAAGAATGCACTGTACTCCCAGTGCTGTTTTCTTGGTGGTATGGAGTCCCCGTGTCTCTCTGCTCACTTGTCTATTTTGTATCTCAAGGGATTAAGACACAATCAATCTAATCTTGTATAGTAAATCCTGTCTCATTAACATAACTGCTGCTAATCCCATGAAACAATATCATTAATATCACATGTAAGTACAGTTTTGCTGGAGATTATTCAAAAACAGAGAAAAGATTGAGGTTATAAAGGATTTCATTTTATTTGGATCCACAATCAACCCCCGTGAAACAGCAGTCAACAACTTAAAAGACACATTGCGTTAGGCAAATCTGCTGCCAAAGACCTCCTTAAAGTGTTGAAAAAAGCTGTCACCTTAAAGACAAAGGTGTGCCTGACCCAAGGCATGGTATTTTCAATTGCCTCACATGCATGCAAAAACTGGAGGAAGAATAAAGAAGACCTAAAAAACTGACACCTTTGAATTGTGGTGTTGGTCAAAAATATTGAACATACCCTGGAATGCCAAAAGAATGACCAAATCTGTATCCGAAGACATACAACAAGAATACTCCTTGGGACCAAAACCACATGGGGGGAAAGAACCCAGAAGACAGAGAGACCCATTTGAGTGGGTGACTACATCGACTTATGACTGGAAGAACCAGACAGTGCCTGGCCACCACCAGTGACAGCCGTGATGGAGCTCACAAAGTTGAGTCCCACTGGCAGCACAAGAATAAAAGGGGGTACACCCTGAGATTTCCACTAAAAGACAACAGTTGATGGTCCAGGGGCCTCAGAGTTCCCCTGGGAGCATGGTCCCTGGCCCTGATGCTGCCCCTGTCCATAAATCATAATGGAGGCCAATTCTTTGGACAGGAATAAATTGGACTCGGTGACACAGAGTGCCCATATCATATGTGCACTTTATGGTTCTAGGCATCTGTAGGATGTCGTCCTGCTGACCTCTTACTGGAGGCAAGGGAGTGGGTGGAGAGGAGGGATAGGCGATTGTTGGGAGGGTGAGACACGTATGGAGCAGAGAGGAGGAGTGTGCTGTCACTGGGCAGGGAGAGCAGTGGGAGCTGCATAGAGGTGGGCACGAAAATTTATATGAGAATGTACTTTTTTATTCAATCATAATAAAAACAAAAAAAAGAATATTCCTTGCAAGCAAAACAACTGGATCTCACATACTTTGGACAAGCCATCAGGAGGGATCAGTCCCTAGAGAAAGACAACGTGCTTGGTAAGGTAGAGAGGTCAGCAAAAAAGATGAAGATGATGAACTGGATGGATTGACACAGTGGCTGCAACAACGGGCTCAAGCATAACGACGATTTTGAAGATGGCGCAGAACCAGGCAGTGTTTTGTCCTGTTGTACACTGGGTAGGTGTGAGTCTAAACCAAATGGACGGCACCTAACAACGACAATCCCTTCTCATCGCATCACAGAGGGACGATTCGTAACACTTCGGAAAAGCCCATCAGACGACAAAACGGTGGACAATTCACACAACACTGGGAATCGTGGGCTAGCCAAGTTAACAAACATTTTAGGAGGACACAATTCAATCCATAATAATCCCCAACCCAGACCTTCTTCACTAGCATTCTCGTTCCTTCAACAAGTAGTTAGTTGGCACCAGCCACTGTTCCATGAATGTAGCCAACAAAATCCCTGCCATTGTTGTCTAACAGAAGGAGACAGGATCTAAATAATGATCATAATAAAAAAAGAAATCATATAGTAGGTTAGAAGATGATAAGAAACTGAAATCAAAACCAAATCCACTGCCATTGAGTCGATTCTGTCTCATAGTGACCCTATAGAGACCCTGTAGAACAGAATAGAACTGGCCCATAGAGTTTCCAAGGAGCACCTGGTGGCTTCAGACTGCTAACTTTTTGGTTAGCAGATATAGCACTTAACCACTACATCACCAGGGTTTCCAAGAAAAAGAAGATAAGAGCTCTGGAAAAACAGCAAGGTAGGGAAGATCCGAAATTGGAGAGTTGGTTTCCAAGTTAAATTAGTTAGTGAGAACAGGCCTCATCAAGAAGACTTTTGAGAAAAGACTAGAAGGAAATAAAAACTGGACATTTAGGGGAATGGCTTTCCAGGCGGAGGTAACATGCCTGTGCAAAGGCCCTGAGGCAGAATCATGCCTAGTGTGTTCCGGGAACAGGAGACCAGTACAGCTGCAGCAGATGTGAGCAAGAGCATGAGGAGCAGGAGATTCTGAGATCAGGCAGGTAATGAGGTGTCAGAGCAGGTTCAGCTTCACCTACAGCTCGGGATTCCAGAGCCAGGAGGAGCCCTGGAGACAGCATTACATCTACCACTTTTTTGACAGATGAGAAGACTGAAGTGGGGAGATTCCCCAAAGAGCACTGAAATAAAACACAGGCCTCTTGATTCCTGGACTTAGCTCTTGTTAGAGCTTCTGAGCTCACCTATGCCTGTCTCCAGTCTCCACCCTCTGAACGCCACTGTTGCAGGACTGCAGCAACCACTGGGCTGGGTCAGGGCCGCTGCAGCTGCCGCTGCTACATATTCCACCAGGTGGCGCTGGCTCCGCGCACAGTTCTCTCCGCTCAGAAATTTCCTATTCTTGGCACAGGAGTGCTACCCTTCACCTTCCCCCCTGTGACCCAGACTCCAGCTCATCCAGTAGGGCCCTAGCAACTTTCCTCTCCCCTTTTGCCTCAGCATTTTTCTTTTCCTTCTGCCCTAAGGCATGGGAGAGCCGAGGCCCCAACCAGAGACCTGAAAAAGTCATCGCAGCCTGGATTTTGAGAAGCAGAGCAGGAGTGGGGATGCGTAAGGGGTGACCCATGGGGCCAAGTGTGGAATGTGCACAGTCACCACTGTTGTCTGTCTCATCCTCCCTGGGGGCTGGTTCTTGCTCTTTCTCTGTTGTGTTTGCTGCTGAGCTTCCCCAAGGGGCTCATTTGGAGCCAGGGAACAGGGCAACCAGGGGTAGGAGCAGAGGAGAGATCCAGAGACCAGGGAGAAGAGTGCTGACTGAGAGGCATATACGGGTCAGAGCCACCGGGAAAGGAGGCATCCTCCGCAGCTCACTCACAGGCCTTGTCAGCTTCCAATTGCAACAGTCCTGAAGAAGAGGAAACTGAGGCCCTGCGGAAGGACCAGCTTCCAGATACCCACCCTCTCCTGCCCCAGTTCCTGTGTGCCTCACAATGAGACCATATGTGGACCACCTGTGCCCACAAACACACTCTTCTCCAGGGCTACAATTGGGGTTCCCATGAGGGTGGGGAGGGTGGTGCTACCACTGTCCTCTTATCAGTCCTGTGGATGCAGACACACTGTCTGCCCTGGTCACGCCTGCTGGACCTGCACATCCAGCTCAGGAGCCCCCCTACCACCCAGCAGGGCTTGGGGACAAAAAAGGTCAGGCTTGGGTGACATGCAGGCAGAAATCAGCACGATGTCTCTGTCATTCCTATGTCCCTCCAGCTCCCACCATTCTCTTCCCTTCCCCCAACCCTATTCTGGCCATATGGGCCTCTGAGGCCTAAAGCCCCAAATCCTACGTGGAAGTCAGTGGGAGTCCCCAAACGACCAGGGAAACAGGCTCCTCCCCTGAACTTTGGTCTGGCTGAATAACTGGACAGGGGCCAAGACTAAGGTTTCCCTTCTCCAAGGCCAACTTCCTGCTGGCTGCAGGCTGGGGAAATCCCAGAAGCTGAGCTACCCTGTCCCTCCCTACCCTGGCTCCTCACAGCTGGCCCAGGCCAGAGCAGAGGATGCTGCTATGTCCTCCTGAAGGCAGTGGGGGTGCTGGGGCAAAGGCCAGGGGAGGGACACTCAGGACAAGCTCTAAGAGGCGAGGGAAGGGCTGTGGAGATACTGGGGAACAGGGGAGCGCAGGGAACTTGGGGGACAGAGCCCCAGAGGGCCATTCATCCCTTTCCCTTGTCTCCTGAGTGTCAGGGTGTTACCACTCTAGCCAGCTAGGAGAGTCTAGAGGTCAGGGGTTGGGGCTGAGAGACATGACGGTGCTCGACTTGGCTGTCAGGACAGCATCAGGGCCCCTGCCAAGCCAGGAGGATGGATTGTGATGGGACTGAGGACAGAGAGGAGGCAAATGTCCAGACCCTCTCCCCACAAGCCACCTGGTGGTCTTCTCATCCCCATATTCTGCTAGGGCAGGAAGGATGGGGTTTGAGGAACAAGGGAGTGGGAGTGAGGGGTGCCCACATAGCAGACAGCAGAAGTCCCCTCAGTGAGAGAAGGAGGCAGCTGAGTGGTGGAGTGGTGCTGGGCATCCGAATGGTTATTCTTGTCCTCGTTTCCCTAGAGATCTCGTTCCAGGCTCCCTCACAACAGCTGTGATCTGTTCTCCCTCCAGCATTCCTGCTGATGGATTAGCGGACCAGTCCTAGATCCTAGCTTCAAGCAGAAAGCCTCCCCCTACCAGGCAATGAGCAGCTAATTGTTCCCCTCCTGGACAAAAATCAAGCCTCCTCCTCCAGGAAGCTTTCCTAGACTGACCCTGCCCTATCCCACTCACCCAGGACTCCTCATCCTCACCACAGTAACCAAACACTCTGCATTTCTGGGTGTTGATAGGTGGCTGTGTAAATGTTCTAAGTACTGTGGTTTCCTGGGTGTGTCCCAGGTCTCTCCCATTAGGAACAACTCCAAGGCAGGGACCTCAGCTCAGGTCCTAAGGGTGGGGGAGAGGACTGCAGGAGTGGATTTTCACAGTACAGAATCCTATTTAAATGGCCCCAGCTCTCCATTAACAACCTGTCTAAACCTGACTTTTATGTCTTCCTGCCCCCAAGTTTCTTCTCAAACCCAAGCCATCAGCTTCTCCCAACCTCCCCTGTCTCCCACAGTCCTGCCATCCAGGCTGGAAATATCTGAGTCATCCTTCAGTCTCTCCTCTGATGCTCCAGACACACGCTCACATCCCAGCTCTGCCTGTGCCAGCTCCCTGACCCCAGTCACCTTATTTCAAGTCAACAAACATTCCCAAGTGCTTTCCAGGGGCTGGCTGATGTCAGATGCTGGGATTCGATGGATGAGTAAGACACTAGCCTCACCCTCAAGGAAGTTACCATAGTATAAATCAGACTCGACTAAGTATTATACCAGAAGCACAGAGTGCTTTAGAAATCAAGAGATTTCCGATCAAATTGGAAGATGAGGGAGACAAACTGGACTATGTGATGAAGTTTTGGCTCGCCACTGTCTGAGTGGCTTTAATAAGTTACTTAACCTCTGAGCCTTTGTCTCCTCAACAACAGCATGGCGTGAAAAACCCTCACAGGATTCTGAGAGCATTCATTAGCTGTAATAATAGCTAACATTTATTACCTCTCATTATGTACCAAGCCCTGCCTTAAGTGTTTTATACAAATTGTGTCATTTCATTCTTGCACTTCCCTACAAGGTTGGTGACATTATCATCTCTATTTTCAGGTAAAGAAACTAAGGAACAAGGAAGTAAGTTGTCCAAGAGAGCTCAACTAATAAAGACTGGAGCTGGGATTTGATGGGAGGCAGTGTTTCGTAATCCAATCCTACTTATGCATGAAACTATGTCTTCAAAATACGTAACTGTAATAATAGCTAACTTTTTTTTGGCATTACTCTGTGCCAGATTTATGTTGAATGTTTTACTTGCCTTTAATCCTTAAAACAAAACTAAACAGGCCCAGACAAACCAAATTATTGCCTTTTAATTGATTCTAAATCATAGCAACCCCAAGTGACAGAGTAGAGCTTTCCCATAGGCTTTTCTTGGCTGTAAACTTAATGGAAGCAGACGGCCTGGACTTTCTTCTGTGGTACCGATGGCTGGGTTCAAACTGCCATCTTTTAGGCTAATAGTTCAGCACAAATTGATAACCACAAGACCTAAACAGGCAGAAACTAATATAAGAAAATCCAGGTTCCAAAAGATTAAGTCATGCCAGAAGTAAACAGGTAGTTTCCCACAGAGCGCACCTTACAGGGACTCCAGGGTTCCCTCTTCTCCCTAGCATCCATCCTTGGCTCAGCCTTCCAGTCATCTCCCAGTCTCAAACAACCATCACATTTGCTTTGTCAATGTTCCCACTCATTCCACATACCACCTTTGAATTTCTTCCCCCTACCTCCTTTTCTGATTCCTGACCCTCAGGGTAGTGCTCAGCTGCTAACTAAAAGGCTGAAGGTTCAAGTCTACCCAGAGGTACCTAGGAAGAAAAGCCTGGTGATCTACTTCTGAAAAATCAGCATGAGAAGCTTTATGGAAATCCTAGTGGCATAGTGGTTAAGTGCTATGTCTGCTAACCAAAAGGTCAGCAGTTTGAATCCACCAGGCTCTCCTTGGAAACTCTATGGGGCAGTTCTGCTCTGTCCTATAGGGTCACTATGAGTGGGAACTGACTCAACAGCAGTGGGTTTGGCTTTTTGTTTCAAAGACTGTATGGAGTACAGTTCTACTCTGACACACAAGAGGTCTCCATGAATCAGAATCAGCTTGACAGCAACTGGAGTTTTTTGGTGGTGGTGTTTTTTTGTTTCTTCTATTTCCTACTGGAAGCTCAAGGCCTAACTTGAATATTACCCTCTTACTAAAGCCTACACACTAATTCATGTCAATTGGCCTCTCCTCTTTCCAACAGCATACAAAGCATTCACAACAAATACTTTGGCACTTAATCACATAACTATTTCTTATTTGATGTCGGTCTTACAGTTATCGGATGTTTTGAAATCTTGTATGTCCCAGCAGAGCACGGTTCTTTGAGGGCAAGAACTTTGACTTTCCTTTTACTTGTTCTGCCTCCTGTCTTCATGACCCAGCAGAGTGTAGGCCACACAGTAAGTGTGCATTAAGTAATTACAGATTTAAAGGTCATTAAAGAGCCATGAGTCTCCAGATCATTAATCCCATATGTATCTTACTGCATGGATGCACAGCCACCCACTGTGTTACCCTGGATGCAGTAGAAACTGCAACTGAAGGCAGCTTCCCCCTGAATTTTTGGACACTAGGGGGAAAGGGTCATTTGAGGGCAGAGATTTGTGCCACCCTCCCTACTGGTAGTGCCAGTTTCTGCTGCCTTCCCTCGGCCCTCCCTGTCCTCCCTAAATGAGGGTTCTAAGAGATTTTCCCCAGGGGAAGGGAGAGGAAATGGTGGAGCAGGAAGTGCCTATGTGGGCTGTGGGTAGCACTTAAGCCTAGTGTGTCTGACCAACCTGTCTCTGCAGTGACCCACACAATCAGACCCAGCCTCACAAGGGTAACTCAAGTAGTCACACAGCGTCCTGTTCTCAAAGGGGCTTCACACTTGGTTTCATGTTCTGCTGTTGCCATCTTGAAGTTCTTTGTCGCTTTTTAACAAGGGACCTTGCGTTGTCACAATGCTCTGGGTCCCTGCAGGTTATGCAGCCAGTCCCACTGACTATATCCCTTTTGCAACACAGGAGCCAATACAGATGAGGTGAAAACACATCCTCAGTCCAAACACCCTGGCTCCTTCTCATTCTGTCACTTAGCAGGGATGAAGGACTCACAAGGCAAGTTACTAGACCTCTTTCAGTCTGCTCCCAGCTCCACTGCAGTTCCAGTTTGCTCATGGAGGAAGCTCAGGCTACCCTCTTAGTGTGTCTAGGAAGGTCAAATGAGAGAACACGCAAGAAGATTGTCACTCAGTGGCTGGCATGCAGTAAGCACCTAATGGTATCTATTATGAGGGCTGTTACAATTATTGTTGGAGCAGGAAAAGCAGATGAGAGATGAGAACGAAAGGGTGGAATTGGGAGAAGCTGGAGGCTTGGCCTTGGGATCAGAGGACTCAGAGAGAAAGAAGCAGCATCTGAGTGTCTGGCCAGGATCCCTTATACGATACCCATTCCCTTCCTCTACTTTCTTAACCGTATCTCTCCTGCCTCCTCACCAAGCGCCTGCACTCTATCTGGGGCGATTTCCTTATCATGTCATGAACATGAACGTTGCTTCTCTCTGCCTCTGAAATTGTGCATGAGACATTTGCTCCTCGGACATCCTCTATTACCCCTCTTTCCCAATTCACGCCTATCACCTCCACCAAGAGGACTTCTCTGACAGGTGCTTCATCTAACTCCATTTTTCTTTAGTTTCATAAGCAGCATTGAGCTATAATTGCCCAAATCTTGCTTAGTCATTGCTCTCTGCCTTCCCCCACCCACCTGGAGGAAGCAGATGCCATATCCCCATCTAGAATGTAAGTGTCTGAGGACAGACTTTTGATACCTTTGAAAGTGTCTCCCAACATTAGAAAGCCTCTTTCAGAGCTGTGAGCTCTGTGGAAGCCCATTCTTCCATGCTCTGTGCTCAGTTTTACTTCTCTGTCTAAAGATAGTAGAGAATGCTTTCCCCTTTGGGCCCTCCTAAAAGGATGGAAGATAAACTCTGGAAAATGAACGCTGAACTTCAAGGAATCAGACTTCCAGAGAACTCCAGGATAATCATTACTTAAATGTTCTTCTGTCCTCAGCAACAAGGGTGATGGAAACATTATGGTACACTAGAAAAGTCCCTCAGAAAAGAATACAAGAGAGTCTGGACTTGAACTGGATTTCCAATACTGACATGTCAGGTAACCTGAGCAAGTGACTTCACCATGATTCAGTGTCCCTGATTTGGGGTTACGTGTGTTAGAGATAGTGCTTATACATCTCAGGCCTCATGTATGGCTTTGTCCACTTATGATCAAAGGAAAACAGTGCTGGCTCTAGCAAAACTGTCAAGTTCTAGAAATTGGGTTTTGCAGTCATTTTCCCAGTTCTTTTAGCCTCTCCATCTTCTTCCAGTATTCAGTGGCTTCCTCTCACAAACATTTCCCTAAATTTTTGCATCTACAATGAAATAATTTATGTCGTGGAGTTCACTGTCGCAGGAGTGAGGTAAGTTGTGGTCAATTGCCTTTCCAAGGTCAGTTGAACGTAAAGCTTTTAATCAATAACAATGATGTAATTAGCTATATCCCCTGTTCCAATAATTATCTCCAAGAATATTTTAATGGAAGATCATGGAGATCTCTATTTCCTTGTGCCCACTGGAAATATTGCAAATGACTCTCTTTTTTGTCTGTGAAGGGTATTCTGTTATCTACCATTATACAATAAACCACTCTAAAATTTATCTGCTCAAAATAAGAACCACTTTTTGTGGACCAAGAATTTGGACAACGCTCAGCTGGGTGATTCTTCTGCTCCATATGCGTCTGTCTGAGTCACTCACTAGTATTCAGCTGATGGCTCGACTGGGCTGGATGGTCCAAGATGCATTTATTCACATATCTAGCACCTTGGATGAGATGGCAAGCAAACTGGACTCAGTTGGTCACCTTTCCTTTTCCACGTAATCTCAGGGTCTTTGTACACTGTCTGTCTAGTAGAGTGACTGAACTTTTTTACATGTTGGCTCAGAGTTACAAGAGAGCAATGTGGAAGCTTCAAATCCTCTTAAAGGCTAGGCCCAGAATTCTCAGTGTCAGGTTAGCTGTACTGTATTTGTCAAAGCAGTCAAAGGGCAGCCAAGATTCAGTAGCAGAGGAAACAGATTCCATCCCTTCAGGTGGCATATCAAAGAGTTTGTGGCCATCTTTAATCTACCTACTCCACTACAGAGTAAACTGATAGGGACTCAATCAAAAAATGCATGGGAAAAGAAGTAGAAGACCTGGAATAAAGTAGACTAGAGAGAATCACTTGCTCTGAAGGTTGTTTTCATACTTGGTTGAGATCCCTGAAGAAGGTAGTGAACACCCCAAGCCTCTTCATTCTCTAAAAACAAAGGTCAGATCCCAGGAACCGCCCTTGAGGATAATTCAAAATCCAGTTTGTGGGCTGGAACCCAGTCTTCCCAAAGACCCAACCCTTTTCGAGAATCTTCTATTCTCCACCTCCTAACAACTCCTATCTCTTCCTTTTGTCTTAAGGAATCCAGACTCTGCTCCCCTCAGCCATTCTGTTTTCTAGGATAGGTTCTCTAACCAGTATCACCATTTTCCATTTAACGGGCACTTATTCTGTGCCAGAATCTGTGATAAGTACTTTAGATGCATTATTACACTGTTCCCTTGCAACAAGGCATTACTCTTATTTTACAGATGAGGAAATTGACATCCAGAGAAGTTATGGAATACACCCCAAGCTCAAGTGGTCCTACTCAAAAGTTCAGGCTTAAATCACTATGCTGTAAGTCTTCTCACCTAATTATCTAATTATCTTAGGTTCTCACAGTCAGTGATTGAGGCTGGAAGACTCTCAATATACTAGCTGAGAACCCTTTCAGATGTCAGGGTAGGGGAAAGTTTAAGGACCTTAAATCCCTCAGGGAGGAAATGCAAGAATCTCCTCTACTGAAAAATTACAGTCAAGATTTTTTTGTCTTAATTTATGTCACGGTGTGTGGTTCAGTGGTGAGGATAAATCTGTACATACAGTTATAGAAAACTGGGTACAGAGGGGTAAAAGAGAACTAACTAAGCAGGAAGAATAAAAACTGAACAGTTCATTTGACAGCACAAAAGCACCGTAGTTACACCCCACTTAACTGGAAGTCAGGCATCTGACAAACCTCAGTTCTGTGGAATGCAGCACCAAATCCGGAAGTGAAAAAGGCTTTTAAGCACCCAAAATAGCTGAGACAAATCTCTTGAACCAAAGCCAGGTCCTGAGGCCTCTACATGGAGCCCTACTCTATTAAAGTCAACAAAGTATGTAAGAGATTTGACCTCTGGTTTCCTAGCCCGTGGTCCTTGGTGAACAAGGTAGGGTATAGAGAAAAGGCCTTCTAGACAGAAAAGCATTTAGAGAGAACAGAGACAGCGAACAACCTAACAGCCAGAGAGAAGACAATGGGTCTCGAAAATAGACCGGGTGTTGTATTGTGTCACTTTACTTCAGAAAAGGGGTTATAATGCCTCACTGTACGGTGCCTTCTGGTTTACCAAGCTCTTTCACATTATCTCTGTTCATCTCCTCATTAAGTCCATGAAGTAGGCAGTAGAGCAGAAAACAAATGCTCAGAGAAATGTAGTGACTTTTCCAAGCTCACCCAGCTTAACAAATGGCAGAGCTGGGAATAAACCTAGATCTTACGATGTCTAACAAGGCCCTTTCCTCTATGCCATGACATAGCCCTTTCCTGTACACCATGACACCTGCATTTTCATTATGATGACCATGAGTCATCAGGAAAAGGTTAGTTAACATCTACTCAACTCTACTGAAGGAGACAGGGAAGTAGGTATTATTTTTTCATATAGAATGACAAAAATAGATTTGGCATTTAGGTTAAAGTTCAGCTTTCTACTCTCAGCTACCTTACAAAGAATCATCACTTATATTTTATGCCTAATTGCTGTTAGGAACAATAATATAGATATACAGTATCATCCAAGTGTGTTTCCTAAATTTTCTGGCATTGTCTTTTCCTCTCCATCTCTATCCTACCACCTTAATTCTGTTCCTTATTCTCTCTCCTGAACTCTCACAAAATTCCTAAATGGGATCCCTCCCCCAGTTTGTCCCCCTCAAACCCATCCTCCACTCACATAGTTCTGGCCAAGCCAATAGAGAAAAATAAAGCCCCACAGCTCTTTTGCAGGAACAAAGGCCTCCTTCCAAACCTTTGCCAGCCTCCACAACCTCAAGTCTTGATACTCCCGGCTCTATGCTTAGACTCCTACAACACCAACGGCTTGTCTCCAGTGTCTCCCACACATTTGGTAGCTTCTGCTCCTGTCATGATCCTTTCTGCACAGAATGTCCTTTAGCCTTTTGCTTGATTAATTTCTGCTTGTCTTTAAAGACCCAAGCTTGGTTGTCACGTAAATACCTATTCTTGGGGCCCCTGGAGGACATTTTCTCTACACTGCAATGACTATCATTCTATGTATCAATTAGGATGCTTGTGGTTGTAAGTAACAGAACTCCCACACCTACAGCAGCTTAAACAATACAGGTTTATTGTTTCTTTACAAGAAGTCTGAACATGGATAATTCCTGGGTTGACTCAGTGAGGCCAGAGTTATAACTGAGCGTCTTCGTAATTCTTTTGGGCCTTCCACAAGATGACTGTAGCAACTCCATATGACACCATCCAAAATCAGGAAGATGCTGGGATAGATGTTTCCATCCTGGAATCTCTTCTTTCAGGTGGAAAGTCGTTGCCTGAATCCTTTCAGTAGACTTGCAGGCCAGGATTTGGTAATATACCCTTTTGCTAGTTAAAAGGGAAGCTTAGAAAACATATTTGATTTCGTAATGGGAAGAGAAGAGCCCTGGCGGCACAGTGATTAAGCACTGGGCTACTAACCAAAAGGTCAGTGGTTTGAACCCACCAGAGGGAGAAAGATGAGGCAGTCTGCTTCTGTAAAGATCTATAGCATTGGAAACTCCTAGGAGGCAGCCCTACTCTGTCCTGTAGAGTCACTATGAGTCGGAACTGACTCAGTGGCAATGCACTAATGGGAAGAGGACTTTGCTAGCCAGAAAGAAATGGTTGGGAGTGGATACTGGGGAGATTACCCAAAGTGCCTGTTGCACTGTGCTCCCACGTTACTTCATACTTGCCTGCTTATGTGCTCACCGCTTTTACTAGATTCTCAGCTTCTCAAAGCACAGAGCTATGTTTCAGTCTTCTGTATTAGCACATGCTTGGCTCATAGTAGGTGCTGGAGCAGTATTTGTTGACTAAATGTGCAAATATAAATGAGTGAGCTAGATAAACCTGTTTGTACTATATTAGATTACAACATTAAACTCTGTTTATATGTTTGGCCTGCCTAGCCTGTGGTTCACACCTTTAAATAATTGCAGGGAGTACTGCTGGTGGAATAGTATTGCTGTTATTAGAATCAGAGGACACCAAGCTCCATGAGCATTGTCTCCCCAAAGTCTGGCCTCATGCAAGGCATATAGCAGCTGCTGCATGAATTTTTGTGGAATGAATAGATGAATAAGGAAAGAATGAATAAAATGCAAAAATAAAATACTTTGAAAAATATCAGTATACAAATTGAAAGAACTATATTTCCCAGAGAATTTCTTTCAGAACTGGACATCCATTTTGCTCTGTTGGTACTTGTAAAGATCATATATAAGCAGGTATGAACATGTCCAAGCTGTCTTTATTCTAATAGAGAATGATCCTGGTGAACTTGGCCAACAGGCTTGTAATGCTTTGTTATTCTCAGAGCAATTTCATCCAAGAAAATGTGCTAAGATTGGTGTTGAATTTGGTTTTGAGGAATTACAGGAAGCAGGACACAAACCCACACAAAGCACTGCTGTATTCTAGCATATGTCACTTTTGCTCCACAAATCCCTACGTATCTGGTATTCCAGTGTTCTATAAAATAGGGAAAAAACAAGCTCCTGCACAACTAATTGATGTCATTGATACCACTAAGGTGTATGTAACAAAACACCTCATGGGACTGGTTTTCTTGGTTTGGAAGTTTAGGGCCATGATTTGAGGATCATCCCAAGCAACTGACTTAATATTTTTTCTCAGTACTTCTGTTCTACCCTCTAGCATGATGAGTAGTGACTGGGTCTTAACAGCTAACAAGCAGCCACCCAAAGTACAGCAGTTTGTCTCTATTCAAGCAACAGAGCAAGAAGGAAAGTTAGGAAATGAAGGAAGAAAGCAAATGCGTGTCTGGTTGCTTCCATGAACAACTGCCTCCTTTGCAATGAGACAAGAAGAACTGGATGGTGCCCAGGCACCATCACTGAATATGTTGATCAAAAATTCTTTAGAAGAATCTTGATCAAGAGTGGGTAAAATACAGAACACAATTTCAAATTCTAAATGGACTCCAGATATTCTGGAGCTATTAAGGCTGGATGAACCAAAAAGGAAAGAAATTGCCCTGAGATAATCTTTAAACTGTAACTCTTAAACCCAAATTATCCCTTGAAGTCTTCTTTAAACCAAAAGTAGCTTACCTTAATTAGTCTGCTTCAAGCATTGTGCTCTTTTGAAGAATTGTCTATATGAGATCAAATTGACCATGGCAACTCAAAAGGTTGGATAGAAAGCTTAGGGGAAAAGAGTTTAAGACAATGGTGGTAGAATAATTTGGAAAAAGACAGAGAGAATGGCTACACAACTTGAAGAATGGAATCAGTGTCCTTGAATTGCACATGGTAGAAACTGTTGAGCTGGTATATTTTTGTTTGACTGTGTATACTTTGACCAAAATAAAAGCTGAAACGCAAGCTCCTCCCTAATGAACAGCATTAGATATGCAGATGAATGACTGCCTTGGTGGGGATGCCAAGCTCAGCCAGCCCCACTTCTAGAGAGACATTCATGCTTCCACCTAACTCCTACTTCTTTCAGCGCATCCAGGTGAGAGCACTCAGCTAGGCAAGGTGTGACTTATACAGAGTTAAATGGAGAACAAAGGAAGCAAAAAGAAAAGTTGCCACAAGTAACCGGGTTCCCAAAGGCAGTGTATTTTGGCACCAGGGACAAACTGTGTAACCCTGGGTTGAGTCTTCTCTCACCCCATTACGGATTCAAGGGGCCCACGCCTCCCTCACAAGGTTCAACTAACGAGCTTCAACTAACATGTTCAGGTTCAGTTAGGGTTTCAGAGGTTCAGTTAGGGTTTCAGGGCTTCGGGGACAGTCTTGGGGCAAAATATTTTCCATTATGAACTTAAGAGAAACTGGCACTGTTTTGGACCAGGCTGGCATGCAGGGGCAGGAGAGGACTTGGTCTGCACCCAGTATCTGCATAATGGAGAAGCTGGACAAGATGGCACTTGTGTGTGTGTGTATTTGTGCTTCTGCGGCGCCGGCTCTCTGTGCCCCAGGTGTTTTCCTCACAGCCCGGAGAAGGAGGGGCACACTAGGTTGTTTTCCTTCTAAGTTTTGGGAGTTTCTTCTTTCCTCAGAGGAAATCATTAGCAGCCTTGATTTTTTTACCACATAGTCAAAACCCATTAATATAGTAACGATGACTTTGTTTTTTGTTTTTTTCCCCCCAATTGTGCCAATAGTCTCAACACAGTATTGCAAGCCCACTACAATACTCTATTGTGGGGACAGAAATATCCTGGCAGTACATGTAACTGGAAATTCCGCCTTCTGAACTGATGCCAAAATATGGTAGATTCCCAGCTCCTTCTGGTGTCCAACTACTCGCTGTATGCAAAACTTCCACTCCCCTTTCCCTGCTGCCAACACAGTGACGAGCTTCACTTTGATGTTTGCTGCTTTCCACAGTGGCTTTAACTTTGCCAGAGTCTCACGGACTAAGCTCTCTGCTATTTGGAATCTCATTACCTGCAATGCTACTAACAGGCATACCATAGATGAAAGGCAGTAATGGATAAGACACTGCAGAAGCTTGCAGTGACTTCTGAGTCATTCAGAAAGTATTTTATGATGTTTAGAAGAGTCTGACGTGTATTGCAATGTATCCTGCACACGTTATTTGCATGCCTGCTACAAGTAGAGTCTCTCTATCAATAAATTATGCACTATTGTTCATTCTCATAAATCAAGATGATATGGGCAAGCTGTAATGAAGAACAGACCAGAACCAACAAAATAACACTGAGAGGAACTCATGGACAATTCAACATGTAGGTTTAAAAACAATTTTACAGAAGAGACCTGGGTTAACAGTCCCTGCGAGAAAGTCATAGGGGATTTTGAGTGTCAATTTAGCAGTGAATGGACTGTGACCTATGAACTGTCAATCCTGTCTAAGGCTATCTTTGAAATAAAAGTACATCTAACTTAACGAGAGGGCAGTTTCAGTTTATACTTTGCGAGCCAGCCCAAGTCTGCAGGTTTGGTTCTAGAGGCCACGTTTAAAGAAAGGAACTAAAGCTGCTGCTTCTTGAAACTCCTTTTTGTTGCAGAAGGTATTATAAAAGCCAAAACCTCCGCCATCGAATTGATTCCCACTCACGGTAGCCCTATAGGTTACAGGAGAACTGGCCTGTAGTGTTTCTAAGGAGAACCTAGCAGATTTGAACTACCAACTTTTTGGTTAGCATATGAAGCACTTAACTAGTACACCACCAGGGTTTCCAGAAGGCACAGTACTTGTCTTCAAATAGCTGATGGGTTGTCACAGGGAAGAGACATTCAACTGAGTCTGTGTAGCCTTGTCTCTCAGAACTAGAAGTCATCGATGGGACTGCTGAGGGGACAGAATTGAGCACTGTGTAAGGAGGAACTTTTCTACAATTAGGGTAATGGAAACATTGGACTTGGATGAAGACAGGGAGGAGCAAGAGACTTCGAGAGTAGGGTCATTTCTCCTTCTTGCCTGGCTATTGGGGTATTTACTATTGTTCTTCAACTGGTATCCATGTTTTCATATACTGTTTTGAAGACACCTTTTACAGTAAATCTGCACTGACTAGGCTGTTGGGCAAAGTCATGAACTCCCTGTCTTTCTGAGGGTTCAGCAGAGGCTGAGTGGCACTGGGGGAGGGGAATGGGCTAGGTGACTGCTGGCACTCATCCTACCTCTCAGATTCCACAAGTCCATGGATATGTAGGGAATAATTAAAGCAGAACTTTTCTAAAGCATTCTTTTTTTTATTACGACTGAGTGAAAATATACATTCCCGTATAAATTTACATGCCCACCTATATGCAGCTTCCACTGCTCTCCCTGCCCGGTGACAGCACACTGTTCCTCTCTGCTCCATACATGTCTCATCCTCCCAACAGTCTCCTTTCCCCTCCTCTCCACACACTCCCCTTCCTCTAGCCAGAGGTCAGCAGGATGATATCCTATAGATGCATAGAACCATAAAGTGCATCCAATATATGGTCACTCTGCATTGCCAAGTCCAATCCATTTGTGTCCGAAGAGTGGACCTTTGTTATGATTTATGGGCAAGGGCAGCATCAGGGCCAGCGGCCATGCTCCCAGGGGAACCCCAAAACCTCTGGACCACCAATTGCGGTCTTTTAGTGGAGATCTCAGGATGCACCCCTTTTTATTCTTGTGTTGCCAGTGAGACTCAACTTAGCGAGCTCCATTGCTGCTATCACTGGTAGTGGCCGGGCACCATCCAGTTCTTCTGGTCCCAAGTCGATGTAGGCACCCACTCATGTGGGTCTCTCTATCTTCTGGGTTGTCTTTACCCCATGTCATTTCGGTCCTCGGTGATCATCCATTCCTGCTGAGTTGGGACCATTTGCTGTGCCCTTGGATGGCAGCTTGGCAGCTTTTAAGACCCCGGACACCACTCACTAATGTGGAGTGCAGGGAGCCCTCTTAGCAAAACGCTAGTTGTGCCAATTGGCCTCGATTTTGCCTAAGAGCATGGTCTCCTGACCCTGCCCCAGCTACTCTGTCCTTGCAATATTGGGTTAAGATGGAAGGAGTACTCAAGTTATGCTGAAGTCTACTTAATATTGTTCTTGTTTCTAATGTGTGCTATCACCGATTTCACCCAACTAGATTTCTAGCACCTATCTAATCTAAACCCTCCCCTCCACCCTCCCTCCCTCCCTCCGCTCCCTTGCAGCTGTCAGAGTCTTTTCTTCTATACTAAATCTGTTTTTGAGATGTTATTGTAGGGGTCTCATACAATATTTGTCCTTTTGTCGCTAACTACTTTCACTCAGCATAATGTCTTCCAGTTGAAACCAGGTTATGAGATGTTTCCTGGAATCGTCATTATTCTTTATCATTGCGTAGTGCTCCATTGAGTATATACACCATAGTTTACCTATCCATTCCTCTGTTGTTGGGCATCTGGGTTGATTCCATCTTTTTGCCAAAACATTCTTAACTAACCTGCTCTGGGGCCTCTGTTGTTCACTGCAGCCTCACTGGTGTTTGTTAGACTACGAACCCTAAGTCTCTATTACAGTGATTATCAGTTTTATTGGCCATTACATAATAAGTAGACAGACATAATAAGTAGACAACATAATTAAGTAGACAGTTTCTACCCTTTTAATATGACAAATGATGTGGACAGTCATAAAGAGAATGCAGTGAGAGTCGGATATGAGCAGTGAATAACACAAAAGAAAGCAAAAAGGTTTATGCGGCAAACAAATCAAGGTTTCAGGTGCTGTAAGAATGGGGAACAAATACAGAGCCTTGGAAAATCCATCCTAGATAGGTTCAGACCAGGAGAAGCTGACTTTCTGTTCCAGTTAGCTTCAGCAGGCTTCCTGGAAATAACAGCCCTTGAGAAACATTTGTTCTTGCTCTTAGTGGCTGTCATGTTGATTTTTGACTCACAGTGACCCCATGAAGCAGACAAAGGAAGGCAAGGAGGGAAAGAGAGAGGAAAGAAGAAGGAAGGCACCTGGGTGGCACAGTGCTAACCGAAAGGTCGGTGGTTCAAACGCACATGCCATGGGAGAAAGATGTGGCAGTCAGCTTCCACAAAGATTTACAACCTTGGAAACCCTATGGGACAGTTCTAGTCTGTCCTATAGGGTCACTGTATATTGGAATAAGCTCGACAGCAATAGTTTTCAATCTTTTTTTACAGAAGCAGAGTGTCAGCTCTTTCTCCCATGAAGCAATTGGGTGGGTTTCAGCCACCAGCATTCTGGTTAGCAGTCAAGAACTTAAGAATTGAGATAATTTCTGGCAATCATACATTTGGTTGGGGTAGCCTTTCTTTCAGAGGGGAGTCAAATAGCTTAAGTGGCTATTTCCTCATGTTAATCCTGTTTCTACGTGATGGCTCTCTACCTTCTCTACTGTGCTGATCTGAGAGGGGGGAACCAAGACTTGAAAAGAGGAAATGAGACGAGGGGGTATTTGCGGACTGTGGTGGATGTGGAATCGGGGAGAATCCTCGAGTCCCCAAGTTGCTGTTAAGTAAACAGTCAGGTCTCAGCTTCTTCAGGCTGAGTTGTAACTTTGGGCAAAGTCACTTCTGCTTTGGACTCACTTAACCTTTAATCTGGGGATCCCCAATCCTATTACTGACATTAATTTCTCTAGCCTCACAACAACCTTGGTATGGGAAAAACAAACCAAAACACGAAATCTTACGAGTTACTTGAATCCCATTCGGTAAAATGCAAGCACTGCTTACCAAAAACCAAACCCACTGCCATCGAGTCGAATTCTGACTCATGGTAACTCTCTAGTTATGGTTTGTTCTCTTATCATAATTTATCTTCACGTTGCTGGAGAAGAAACTGAGTCACAAAGAGCAGAAACAAGTCAATTGCACATACACCCTGCAGTTGTTGACTTTATCCATATAAAATAACTTTTTGAAGCTGCCAAGCTGCCATCTGAGATACAACAAATGGTCCCAACTCAACAGAAATGGATGATGACCAAAGACCAAATCGACATGGGGGAAAAAGAACCCAGAAGACAGAGAGACCCTCATGAGTGGGGGACTACATCCACATGTAACTGGAAGAACCAGATGGTGCCTGGCCACCACCAGGGATAGCCATGATGGGGCTCACAAATCGACTGTCACTGGCAACACAAGAATAAAAACGGGTGCACCCTGAGATCTCCACTAAAAGATTGCAACTTATGGTCCAGGGGCCTCGGGGTTCCCCTGAGAGCATGGCCTCTGACCCTGATGCTGCCCCTGTCCATAAATCATAATGGAGGTCAACTCTTTGGATGGGAATGGATTGGACTTGGAGACACAGAGTGACCATATTGTGTGTGCACTTTATGGTTCTATGCATCTACAGGATGCTGTCTTGCTGACCTCTTATTGGAGAGGGGATAGCAGATTGCTAGGAGGATATGACATGTATAGAATGGACAGGAAGAATGTGCTGTCACTGGGCAGGAGAGCCAGGGGAGCTGCACATAGGTGGGCATGCAAATTTATTTGGGAATGTACATTTTCATTCAATCATAATAAAAAATATATAAAATAAAAATAAATAAACAGAATAACTTTTTGATGTTTAAGTACTCTTCTTCCTGAATATTCTAATCACAGTCATTTTCTGGAAGGGGAAACTGAGGAACAGAGTGATTAAAAGCTATCTTCTCAAGCGAGACTTCAATAGTACCTGGATTAGAAGTTCAAGAATCCTGATTCTCAGGGCAAAATTATTTACTCCATTTCATTCCTACCTAAGTTTGAAACATTACATCCATTCAGTTTATGAAATTAGGTGATAACTGCTATGAAGTTTGAGTTCTTGATACCAACAGCAGCGTGAGATCTGAGATGGTAACGAGGATAATAATGATCTTTGACCTCTGTAAAGGGCTTCAGAGTTTACAAGCTCTCCTCAGTGAGTGTTACACACTGTCCCCATCAAGGGTATCAACAATGGCCCCCTTTTGCAAGGAGCACACGGGAACTCTGGGATGTTTAGCAGCTTGTCAGAGAACACACAGCCAGCAAAGAGCATACTTGGGTCTTCCAAACCCAGTTCAGTGAGAACAGGCTCCAGAGAAAGTCTGAGGTTACCTGCCCTTTACAGGGAGACTTAAGAGGAGGCTGAGGGAAGGGGGAAGAAACCAGGTCTTAGCAGCACATCAGCCCACAGAAGAGACAGAAATGATCTTCATTAGGCATTTTAGATAATGACACAAAACTGCTCTGGGCACAGTGGGGATCTACCAACTGCAGCTCTGACCTCTAAGGGCCTGCAATCTAAGACAAACACCCTCAGGAGAACAAATATGTACACAACATACAGGCGGTAGAATAAGAGCAATAACTATAAGGGTAGAGAGGAAACATTTGTTATCATATAGACAAGTGGTTAAGTTTTGGGATGAGGAGAATTCTAAGTTTACAAATTAAAATAAGAATAGTAAAGAAGAAAAAACCAGAGAAGAAATTACACACACATAATCCTGAAAGGGTTTTTTGGAAAAAACAGAACTTTTAAGAGGTCTTCTGTGACCTACAGGGTCACTGTGAGTTGGCATCGAATTGATGGCCGAGTGTTCTATTTGATTTGGTTCTCTCCCTCTTCAACTTTAGAAGCAGTGGAGTAGCTGTGTTGCAGGGAGAGGGGAAGGGACGGTGTGAGATCTAGAACAGAAACTGATCCTAGGATATGGAACAACTAAGAGAAGGGCAGGGGGCACTGAGTGGGCCGCTGCAGTGAGCAAAGAGGGCCTTGAGCAACTGGAAATCCAAAAGGCATTACAACCTGTCTTGACTCCTAGGCTGTGTCTACTTACCCCCATGCTGTAAGGAAGCTCATGATCACCCCAATTTCACCCACAAGAGGAACAAACTTCCAGGCTGTAGAAGGCTGCTGTTTTCAGTAGCTGGAGAAGGCAGCAGTGCTATCGTGAAAAAGACAAGTCGATAAGTGCCTTAAGTAAACTCAGGAGAGGATTATCTAACAGGTAGGGTAAGCATTGTTCTTACTTTGCTTACCAGATCGTCTGTAGTGAACAGTTCCACATTTTTCCACAAAGACTCTGCTTCTAGGTATGACTTGCGTCTCTCTCTCAAAACAGACAGCACCCTCCTACAGAATAAAAGCCTCTTTTCAAATTTACTATCCTTGACAAGGATGGATTACTCAGTAAGCAAGGGCTTATTTGTGCTTACTTAATGTATAGTGACCAGTTTCACTACATACTACTAAATAAGCACAAGTAAACCCGTGGGTCCAGTGGGCAAGAGGTCTGTAGCCATCCCAGTCTCCTCCTGTAGCCACCACAGGAGATATTCCCAAGGCACAGCTCTTTTATTGGGACCCACGAACTGTGAGGGAAGTTTTAGTTTGCTTCATCAAACCCAAATTCACCTGTGGAGTTTCAGGTCAGTGATTAGATTCTTGATGCAAAAATCCTGTTCCATACTGTTGAGATGTAGATATTTCTCAGGGTATCCACCCCAACTCTCATCAGGGAGAGAGACCTGTTTACCATTGCTAATTGTGTTTACTCAAGCCATCCTTTGTGATCCTAATTAGAGACACAGCAGCAGGCAACCACTAGGATTCTTGAGTGAATAAGAAGGCGCAGAAGAGTCCCCACACTGATTTCTGGCTCTTCATGGAAAACAGGATCCTTGGAGGTGACAGTGCTGCATCTGTGACAATTTTAACCTTCAGAACTGCTCATTTCTGGTTACCCCGGTTTCTCAGTTGACATATTATTATGATTTGCATGAGTGGCATGAGGATTCGAGGATTCTAACAATGATTCTTATCTTTATTGTTTTTTCCAATATTTATAGATCTGTCACATTTACAACACAATGCTCCCTTTGAAGCATTCTACATGTATTAACGTATCAAATAGAAAAATTTCATTAGTAGATAATACTATAGATATTAGGTTCATTTTCCAGATGAGAAACTGACAGAGAGAGGTTAGGTAACTTAACCAAGAGCACACCATTAATAGATGAGGCATTGGGACCTAACTACAAATTCCATCACTTAGCTAAAACCCAGTATTTTAACAGAACAACCAAACACCAGAATTTACACACACGACATTGTTCTGGATACTATGTCAAAAATTCAAAAGATACACAGTTTGAACACACACAGAGTTTGTGTCCTAGTTGTATCTCTTTCTAATGTGATAAAGTTGTGCTTATTTTATTCACCTGAATAATAGGATTTTCTTACTAGAAGACCTTACATCACCAATGCTACTATCCTTTCTTTTTTTCAACAGGTGACACAACTTTAAGCCTAAACTACTAGTTAATTTATCAACAACTGGTGAATGGCTAGTAGCATAGGTAAAAGTCCCTATCCAACCTCCCTCACCAGGAACAGCGATGCTTCCTGGTTCTCTGTGACAAGATCAAAAGCTGGTCGTTATTACAGCAAGGATCCACAGTGAAATTCGCTCTTTTATCTCAGATTCTTCAGTTTCATCTGTCTTCTGCACCTCCTCCACACTTCTTCTTTATTCTAATTTATTTAAACTTCACTGGTCTCCATTTCTACCTCCTCGCATCTGTCTCTTAAGTGAAACAGCCTGGACACTACTCCAAAATATGGTCAGAATGAACATAAAGCTCAACTGTTTCAGATCCTTTATCATTAATGAGCCTTAAAGAAAAAAAGGATGCTTTAAACAACACTCATAATTGCTTGAGGATGACATGAACAAAGGGCTGAGGAAAAAGAAAGGAGAGACGTGTTTAATGGCTTAGGGAGAAGACTTCCAGGCAGCTTACACTGGCACAAATTACGACTACAGAGTTAGGAAAATGTGGTTACAATGTCCCGCTTTTACAGGCAGCAAATGCTTCACAGAAAGCTTCATGATTTTTAATGTTTTATTGTGCTTTAAGTGTTTGCAAGCCAAATCAATTTACCATGTAAAACCCTGAACACATACCACTATGCAACTTTAACTGCTCTCCCCACCATGCCCCTGTGACAACACACTCCTCCTTTCCAGTTTATACTTTCCCTTATCTATTCAACCAACTCCTGTCCCCTCCTCCCCCTTTCATCTTGCCTCTGGGCAAGAGCTGCTCAGACAGACTCCTGTATATGTGTGTGTGTGTGTATATATATATAAGTCAAGAAGCACACTCTTCACCAGCATCACTTTGTGTCTTAGTCCAGTCCAATCTTTGTCTGAAGAGTTGGCTTGGTACTGGTTTCAGTTCTGGGCTAAGAGAGAGACAGGGGACCATGTCCTCAGAGGACCCTTCAGTCCAATGGACCATCAAGTGTGGTCTTTTAAGAGTTCTGGTTCTGCACGCCCCTTTTTCTCTGGCTACATCAGGGACTTTACGTTGTGTTCCCTGCCAGGGTGGGGGCCAGACACCATACAGTTCATCTGCTCTACTGCTGATGTAGTCTCTAGATCATGCGCAACTTCTGTCTGCCAGACTCATATTTTCCTCACGTCTTTGATGTCCTTTGTTCTCCTCTGCTCCAAGTGGACTGGGACCAATTGATGTTTAGATGGCCACTTGCTAGTTTTTAAGACCCCAGATGCCACACACCAAAGTGTTACACAGAACATTTAAAAAATAAAAAAACTTAGTTACGCCAATTAGCCTAGATAGCCCCTGAAACTGTGGTGTCCTGACCCCTGTCCCTGGTACTCTGTCCTTCAGAATGTTAGGTTGTATTTACAAAACCTTTCAGCTTCTGGTCTAGTCCAGTTGTGCTAACCTCCCTTCAACTTTGTGCTGTCACTCCCCTCACCTAATTCCTATCTACTATCTAATCTATGAGTACCCCTCTCCCTCCCACCCCAACCTTGTTAAGTATCAGATTATTGTCTTCTGTGCTTAAACCTTTTAAGTCCTTATAATAATGGTCTCCTATAGTATCTGTCCTTTCGCATTTGATTAATTTGACTTAGCATAATGTCTTCTAGAGGACTCCACGTTATGTTTCCTAAAATCATCATTGTTCTTTATCACTGCATTGCATAATATTCTGTTGTGTGACTATATCATTTTTTCTTTATGTGTTGGTGGGCACCTAGGTTGATTCCATCTTTTTGCTACTGTGGACGAGGCTGCTGTAAACACCGGTGTGCACCTATCTGTTCATGCGACAACCCTCATTTTACTAGAACGTATTCCAAGAAGTAAGATTCTTGGACCCATATGGTATTTCTATTTCTAGCTTTTTACACGCCTTCTTTTAAAAGTAAATGAAAAAAGCCTTTTCTTAAGAGTGTTAAGAACTCCCCTTGAAGTCTGAGGGTCCTCTCTTCCTACTCAGGGGTCTCCTCCCTATGCAGTGGCAGCGCTTTGGGTGGCCTGCTTGCAGCGGTCTGTGTGTTGCTTCCCTGGCCCCTGAGCCTTTCCCTTGAGACATATGGGGTTCCTTGCCGCGACAGACGGGGCTTCCGTCCGCTCCGCATACCTATCCCTACCACACAACGCCGAGCATCCCGCGCTTGGCTCGTGCTGGGCCAGCGAGGAAATCACCCCGAAGCCCACCGGCAACCCCTCGTACTGCGTCACTCCTCCAGGTCGGGCCGAGCCCCCACACACGAGTAAACCTGACCGCCCTCTGCCAGCGTGCGTAACGAGCCCCTGCAGAGTGACGCACGCGCAGCTCCGAGGCGGATGCGCGGGATGGGCGGCGGGTGGAACGCGCGCAGGGGCCAAGTGTGGGCGGAAGTCGGCGTCTGCGGAAAGGAGAAAGGAAAGGGAGACAAGGCTGGGTGCGGCGCAGCGGAGGGAGCCAGGGAGACCCGCGGGAAGGCACCGCCTCCTCCCCCGCCCTCTCCGCTGAGTATGGAAGTGACGACAGCAGCCGAGGAGGTCACTTCCTGCTGGGGTGGATGAGGAGGAGCCGGAGACGCCGCCGAGGAGACCGGACCGAAGACGGACCGTGCTGGGGTGAGGTGAGTCCTGGCCTCGCCGCCGCAGCTGGTCCTCCTCGGGCTGGCCCCGCGGACTGCGGCAGAGACGTCGTCGCTGAGGTCGGAGTCTCTCGCCGCACCCTCACCGAGCCAGCCGAGCCTCACCCAACGCGGGGGGCGGGGGAAGAAAGGGGGGCCCATGTCTGAGGGGCTACGGGGACCTAGGGCTGCGTTCGTGTGGTAGTTCAATGGAACCCCGAGGCCACAGTGTGAAGGTGGCCCGGCCAGGAGGCTAGAGGACAGGAGGACCACTCAGGCAGCGTAAGCTTGGACGTAGAGCGGACCGCCGCTCTAGAATGTGCGAGTCTCACTCTTCGGGGGAATGGTCGCGATTCGAGGAAGGCAGGGCAAGCGGCGTGGAGTTTGCAAAGTTCAAAGACAGGCGGTCCTGCTTGGGCCAAGTGTCAGAGTGGATTTTTGAAAGGCATGCTGAGGTGTCTTGGAGCTTCTGGGAGCGGCGGCCTTTGTGGGGAAAATTGGGGAGCTGGAGTCTTTAGAGAAGGATTTCGGAGCAGGTCGTCATCGTTTTATTGAGATACAGACTAGAGTCGTGATGGTTAAGGGCATTTCTGTGGCTAGTTAAAGCCCTGCGATCCAGCAGTAGTCTAGGAGTTACAGTCCAGGGCAACTTCCTGGAGCGGTGGGGAAATTAGTGTTTTTCCTCCTTCATTGTCATTGAGATGGAAGCAGGGGGGAGAGGAAGCTCCTGCCTTAGCTCTGATGCCTTGTTATTGTGTAGTGAGTGAGTGAGTGAGTGAGTGAGTATGTGTGTGTGTGTGTGTGTCTGTGTGTGTTTCGTTCCTTTGGGATACTTACCTCGTCCTCGCCTACCCCTGTGGTTTTCCCGACAGAAAGTTGCTGGTCTCTTTAATGGGTATGGTGAGAAAAAAAAAAATTTAAGATCAAAAGAAATTGTAGGTTAGGTGAAATTTCCAAGATTAGAAATTTTTCCCTACCCCACCCTGGGGCCACTGAAGCACCTGCATTCCCTCCAGACTCTTCTGATGTGGGTGCTGAGGGCCTAGCACCAATCCTATTGAACTATGAGGGTAGGTCTACCCTCTCCTGCCTGCAGCCCCTTCCCCCTTTTTTGGTTAAAGAGTTGACTGTTTTTTACTGGGGACAGGAAATTTGTTGAGGAACTATAAATATGGATGAAATAATTCAGGTTGCTTCAAGACTCCCTCCATTTACTGGACAGAAGACTCTGGAACATCTGCCCTGTTTTCCTTCTTGTTGAAACGAGGCAAATGTCAGGTTTTTTTATTTTTTTCTTGAAAAAACTTTGCGGGGTATATGTGTTTCTAGTATATAGTGTATATATGATGTGTTTATTTCCTGTATCCTAGGGTATTTTTAAAGGGGAAAGGGAGCAGGTTTCTGACTGGGAGAAGTTTTTCTTTTCCCATTTCACATAAATCGGTAAAATAAATCAAAATCAGATGTTCATTCCTGAGTGGGAATCAGATGGATTTGGATTTTTTTTTCTTTTTTCTTTTTCCACCCTTTTTTAAACTGGTACATCTGAGTGAACTCAGGCCTGTGTATCTTGGCATCTGGGCCTGTCTAGTAATAGAAGACAAACTGTTTGACTTGTGTTGGCTGCCTTTTTGGACTCATTTCACTGTAGCCTGCCTTTTTTTACATTTGAGGGGCTGGTCAGATGGAAAAAAGTAAGTATTAAAGACAGTGTTTACAGTTTGTGGCTTAAAGTCAGGTGAGAGATAATTATGGCTTTTGAAGCGGATGACCTGAGGACTGTCATTTAATGATTTGGGGATTAGCAGTTAGGAGGTGACATGTTTGAAAGGGAGAGGATTGCATAAGGAAGGAAAGATAGGGAAAAAGAAGGTTGGGAAAAGGCTGTGCCAAAAAACCTTGGAAGGATAATAAATAGCATAAAGTAATTGTTGTGACTTGTGTCTCTCAGCAGGAGAGTGAAAATGAAAGCAGGCTGTAGCATCGTGGAAAAGCCAGAAGGAGGTGGAGGTGAGCAGAAGTTAATCATCTCTGCCTAGAATGTTCCTCAGGGGTTCTTGTTCACACAACAGGGGCTCTGCTCTTAAGTGCCAAACCATGGCTGACAACCTCTTGGACGGGTAGATACAGCTAAGGCAGTTGTAGGCTTATTTCTTGTGGATGTGTATTTAACATGTCTGATCACCACACCCTTGTCCCAGACTTTAGAGTCTCTTCTGTTAGAGCCATAATTCCAACCTTTGGGGTAAGGGGTGTTCAGCTTTGTTTTCTCGAAACGTTTGTTTTCTTTTCCTCTTTGTTCCCTTTGCAATTTTCATGCCCTTATAGAAAGTAGATGAGGTATTCAGTTATACATGAAAGGGTAAGGAATTAAATAGGATACCTGGGTGCTGCTGCCTGACTTGATCAGATTTAACAGCTGCCACAAGAATAAGTAACTTCTCTGTGCTTTCCTTGCCCCTATTGTGGTTAATCCCAGCTGAGTGAAAGAGTGTTTATAGCATGTTTGCAAAACACTGTAGAGATTCCAGTCAGTGGAATGTGAAGGCAGGATACTGGTACGTATGCACCTCGTTCCTGACTACCTTGATCATGCCCTTTTCACATTAAAGGATATCAGTTTCCTGACTGGGCCTATAAAACAGAGTCATCCCCAGGCTCCCGGCAGATCCAGCTGTGGCACTTCATCCTTGAGCTGCTGCAGAAGGAGGAGTTCCGCCATGTCATTGCCTGGCAGCAGGGAGAGTATGGGGAGTTTGTCATCAAGGACCCAGATGAGGTGGCCCGCCTTTGGGGCCGCAGGAAATGCAAACCACAGATGAATTATGACAAGCTGAGCCGGGCCCTCAGGTAAGGGAAAGAGTTTTCCACATTCCTGGTATTAACAGATTGGTGAGAAACTAAAAAATGCATCAGGTGATAAGAGACTGCACTATCTAAGTGAATATGTGTAGCTTTCAAGTGAGAGTAGAAGAGCTGTTGAATCTGAGGAGCGCAGGCACAGGAGAAGAAAAAGCTTATCTTTGGTTATATGTAGGAGGGATTTCCGACATGCTTGGCACTGGATCCTGACAAACAGCTGATTCTGTTCTGTAGTGAGTAAGAGTTTATGGTAAAACACGGATTGGAGCTCATTTATAATCTGAAGGGTTTGTGTAGACTTCCACATTGGGACTGTATTAAAATTCCTCTTATTTAGGGTCCCCTGGAAGAAACTACAAAAAGGGTGAAAAAAAAACACGTGGAAGTAAGACTGACAGCTATCTCAGTGAATGGCAATACATTGGTTTTACCATTCAACATGTGTAGCCATTGATCACTATAAACTTTTTCAGTTTCTCTTTTCCTCTTGTCAGTCTTTAAATTTTATAAGCCTTGGAAACTTTGGCGGAGTAGTGGTTAAGTCCTGTGTCTGCTACCCAAAAGGTCATCAGTTCAGATCTCCTGGGCACTCTCCAGAAACTCTATGGAGCAGTTCTGCGTTGTCCTATAGGGTCACTGTAAGTCATAATCAACTCGAAGGCAGTAGATTTTGGTTTCTAGCATTCTAAAGACCAGAAAACAATTTGTGACCTGCCAGCCAAGCCAAGTGCCCTCGAACTAAATAAATACAAAATTGAAAATTCCAGTTACCTTGGTGACCCCGTGCTTTTCTTCATTCTTAGTGACCCTGAATATAAATTCTCTGCAGCAGCTTTGCTGGAGACTTGTACATCTCTTGGAGTCTTTGAAGGTGAAGCAAGCCAAGCTGGCTGTTATTTTCCAGATCAGGGTAACCTATTGTTTGACCTGCCACCATGAAACACTTCTACATTCCTTTGTCTTCGCCTAGAGCTTAAACCTCAAGACTAACCACATCAGATCTCCCAGGAGACTTGTGTGCCCCTTGGGGCAAGGTGGAAAAGAGAAACTCAGCAGTTAATGACATACAGTAGGAGCAGGGAGGAAATAGACTCCAGAATTGAAATTGTATAGAGATGTGGAAGATGACTGGAGCTAGGATAGGGGATTGCATTCTTAAAGTGAGGTTGTCTTTGTAAAACTGGAGCCAGTCTTAGATGAAAGTGGAATGGGAAAAGCAAGCTGTTTGGTCTCCCAGTCCTAACCTGAGGGCCAGGCTGCAAAAGAAGGATAGTGGTGTTTGTGAGTAGTACTTAGAGTAGGAATTATTGGTCTTAGTTGTTACCTGCATGCATTAAAAATGGACAATAACTAGAAGAGAAGTTAATATGCATTCCTCTTTTTGCAGATACTATTACAACAAGAGGATCCTTCATAAAACAAAAGGCAAAAGATTTACTTATAAATTTAACTTCAACAAGCTGGTGATGCCCAACTACCCATTCATCAACATTCGGTCAAGTGGTAAGATGCAAACTCTCTTAATCGGGAATGAATTTTGAGTGCAGAAAAGAAGACTCTTAAAAACCTAGGTGTAAGACCAGCAGTTTTAAGAGGATTGTAGAAGCAGTGAAGTTACATGATCCTTTGGATTGCCTCAGTGTTCTTGCTTAGATTTCCCATTCATCTCCTAAAAGAGAGTAACAAGCTATGCATTCTCAAGATAAATTTGTTTGTTTCCCTTTTGTACATATTATTTGTATGATCTCTTAGATGTTAATACACTGTCCATAGGTCTGTGTTGATCTCGAAGCTCACAACTGAAGAGTTTTAACACCCCGCCCAGTGACTTTCATACATGGGAACTTGTTTCTACAAACACTTCCGATTTTCTATGAAGCTACCAGCTCTCTCTTATCATGTGAATATCATCTAAACCACAGCATCCTTTATCATAGAAGGGGAGGTTCATATGTTTGCAGTGAAAAGCAGTGTCTTTGATCTGCACCAGCAACTCCTCAGAACCGGGCTGTGGAGTGACTTGACCTCTACCCTAACACAGCAGGGCATCCCCCTAGGCTCTCTGGGTTACACCTTTCCATCACAGCTCTTCACAGGTTTTATATCTGCCTCTCAGTTGATGCAGAAGTCTCATAAGGCTTTTGGTTTTCTTTTTTAATGCAAATTGTATCCCTGTTTAAGAAAATGAATTATATTTAACTTATCTGACTAGTTTCAGTACTTGTTGCTTACATTGTGTTGGGATGGGGGGAGTCAATCCTGATTCTACAGTAATACAACTTCTCAGTGAAAAATTGCAAGAAACATGAAAAATTAAGGGGGGGTGTGGCTGAGAGAATATAATACTGAGATCCATTGCAGATATGTAATTACTACACACAACAAGTTAGGGCAGTTTTAGCTTGACTCTGCTATCATTACAGTTCCATCTTGTGTAGCCACTCCCTTCTGTCCCTGGGGCATGCATTTAAAAAAAAAAGTGGTACTGGAATGCTTCTCTGTAATTACAACCTGTTTTCTTTCCTTATGCCTGAGGGAAAGGCGTTAGGAAATCAAACCTGTTCTAGCCACTAGAATCTTGTTTCCTCTATTTATCACTCTTGCACCCTCCTTGTGCACCTGGAAGCGGGATTGGGATTCTAGACGGATGGAGGAACAAATCTGAAAAATGTATTGGTGCTTCTTTATATCCCCCATACCCTTACATCCCAACCAAAGGGCATTGTTGGTCTTGTCCCTGTCTTTGATCCATTTTTTTTTTTTTATTATGATGATTGAATGAAAATGTACATTCCCATATAAATTTGCACGCCCACCTATATGCAGCTCCCACTGCTCTCCCTGCCTGGTGACAGCACACCCTTCCTCTCTGCTCCATACATGTCCTGTCCTCCCAGCAGTCTTGTATCTCCTCCTCTCCACCCACTCCCCTTCCTTCAGTAAGAGGTCAGCAGGACGACATCCTATAGATGGATAGAACCATAAAATTCCTGCAAGATATGGTCACTCTGCATCACCAGGGCCAATCCATTGCTGTCCAAAAAGTTGACCATCATGATTTATAGACAGGGGCCGCCTCAGGGCCAGGGGCCATGCTCCCAGGGGAACCCCAAAGCCCCTGGACCATCAATTGTGGTCTTTTAGTGGAGATCTCAGGGTGCACCCCTATTTATTCTTGTGTTGCCAGTGAGACTCAATTTTGTGAGCTCCATCGTGGCTTTCACTCGTGGTGGCCCGGCAACCATCGAGTTCTTCCGGTCATGAGTCAATGTAGAGACCCACTTAATGTGAGTCTCTCTCTGTCTTCTAGATTCTCTTTCCCCCGTGTCGTTTTAGTCCTCGGTGATCATCCGTTCATGTTGAGTTGGAACCATTTGCCTATACCCTCATGTGGCAGCTTGACAGCTTTTAAGACACTGGGTGCCACTCACCAATATGAGGTGCTAAGAGCCCTCATTAGCAAAACGCTAATTGTGCCAGTTGGCCTCGAATTCACCTGAGAGTATGGTCTTTGACTCATTTTTGCCCATCAAAACCCGAAGTCCAGCCACTTCGGCAGCCTGGAGTGGGGCACCCATCAACCCTTGGGAGTGAAGTCATTTTCAAGGGCAATGAAATCTGGATTCTTGCTCTGTGAAGGTCCCCAGTGTGGAAATTTAGCGGTAGCAGCCTGTGCAACGTATTCTGCCGGAAAGCAGTTGAGCCATCGATCCTTTACTAAGCTTAAGTTTTTAATCAGAAAGTCACAGGGAAAGCAAAAGTTTGCATTTGTTTTGAGCATGCGCCTTTGATGGTTTATATCCTGGAAGCAGGTAGTTCTGAAGAACTGAGATTATTCGTTTTATAGAGAACTTTTGCCCACGGAGGCCAGTTGAAGACAAAAAGAACGTAACTTTTACTGAAGTGCTTAGTGTTTTTGTGAGTCAGCTTTTAACCTCCCTACACTATAAAATGTGTTTGCCTTGATATCCATGTTTTACAAATAATGAAATTAAGGATTGAGGACAGCAAGGAGAGAGATTGATCAAAATGGGCTGAGTATAGTTATCCATTGAACAGTTCCTTATGCAACCATTCCTGAGAATTTAGCTGTTGAAATCTAGCTTATATTACATAGAAAGGACATTCAGTACTTCATTTGTTCAGTAGATAATATCTTAGGCCCTAGAGCCAAAACAAAAATTGTGGAGGTCTGTCTTCAAGAACTTAGAGTTTAGCAGAAGAGATTAGATATACCTGGTTTAATACAGTGGGGAATATGATAAGAAAAAGTGCTGCAGTAGATTTAGGTTCTGGAGGCCGGAAGATCATGTGTAGATTGATACAGTTGGACTGTTGTAGCCTTTTTGTTTTAAAAATGAAAGTAATAAATGCTGATGATAATATAACCCGTAGTACAGAACTTTATAAAGTAAAAAGTCAAGTCAGTGTTTTCTTTTCTCTTCCACTCTGATCCTACTCACTGTTAACTCTGAGGATAGACTGCTAGCATTTGGATAGTGTAGAAAGCACTTCTACTTACAGTACCTCCTGTGATCTTTGAAAATATCCAATAAATTGTGTTATTAAATATATTTTAATACTTATATTTACAAAGAATATATTGAGAAGATACAGGTGAAAATGGTTGCCTGCAAGGACGGAAGCAGGCCCGAGCAGTTCAGAGATGAGTTTCGAGACCTTTACCCTCTATCCCACCCTAGGTTTTTGTTTTTTGGGTGGGTTTTTTTTTTTTCATGTTTTAAAAAGCTTTAAAGCTGTAGAAAAATGGGAAGACCTAGAACAGTGACTACAAAACCTTCCTAGATTCACTAATCATTTACATTTTTGCCTTGCTACTGTATGTCTTTCAACTTACATATTCTTTTAAAGTCTTTTGAAATTAAGTCTAGATATATGACACTTTATCCCTGTGTAGCCACGTACCCTCCTCCATAGCCACAATACCATTATCACACCCAGGAAGGCGAACATTGCTCTGTTATTATCTGATGTATAGTCCACAGTCAGATGATACATGCCTTTTTAAATTTTTATTTTTGAATCATGAAAACTTGTATTTACTAAAATATTTATTTTTAATACATGTAGTTTGCTATGTGCCAATCGTAATTATAAAACTAATCCTCATAATAAGAGAATTGGTCCAGTTATTGTCTCCATTTTGCAGGTAGGAAATTTGAGACACATTTGTTAAGTAGTTGTCCAAAAACCAAACCCATTGCTATTGAGTCAGTTCCGAATCACAGTGCTCTGTAGGACAGAGTAGAACTGCCCCATAGGTTTCCAAGGGGTACCTGGTGAATTCCAGCTGCCGGCCTGTGGTTCACAGCCATTGCACTTAACCACTATACTACCAGGGTTTCCAGTAGTTGTCCAGAGTTTGAACCTGGGCAAAGCCATTCTTTTTTTATATTTAGCCAGAGAGGGTAAAGACAGGTTTGTGGCTTATACCAGGCCACGAGATAGAAAGTACCAGAACTGAGATTCAAAGCCAGATTTTCTAACTACTCAGAATTCATGAGAGCCCCACAGAGGTGGCCTTTTCAAGTCACATACAAAGTCGAAAGCAGTGGTATTCAGACACTTTGTAGCAGCAAATTTTTCCCCCACAGAAAATCTTAAAAGATTCAGAATCTCAAGAAATGAAATAAAAGTAGGCCTACTCCATTTAATTAAAGGTGAGGAGACCAGAATGTTACCTACCCACATTACTCTGACATCTGTTCGTCATTTGTTCCCCCTAAATACACTTGGGAAGTAATTTGTGTTAGATCTCCTCATTGCAGATTTATAATGTACCTTAGCATATATGAAAACTGAGAAGTCCTCTAGTCCCCCTCCCAGAAAATGTAACAAACTTCTAAATTGCTTAGGATACGGGATCCTCCCCTCCACCATGTTACACTTATTCATTCCGTCAGAACACATAGGAATGTTTTTTGTTTGTGTGGGGTTTGTTGTTTTTTGGTTTTTTTAATTGCTTTTGAGTAGATACGCTCTTAATACAAAGTCAGAACCAAAAGGAGTAGAATTTTGCCCACTGTAATAAGCTGTTAGAAGACATATTTGGCTTCAGACCCTCTTGGCCTATTCAAATCATATACAAGGTCATTTATCTATTTTTTCCTAATTACAAGATGTAAACAGGTAACTAACTCATGGCTTGAAGAAAAAATGTTTTAAGTCCTTCAGAACAGTTTTCAGTGGAATACCAGTTTGGAAAATGCTGCCCTGGCACCATGTTACTCAGTCACATGTGCCTAGAAAACTGCAGTCTTGTACATACTGGCCAGTTCCAGGGTCATATCTGAGGATGACTCCATCATACCAAGAATAGAAGAAGGCACCTGATTGGGAGCCATTCCTAACCACACTGTATCATATGTGTCTTTTTTTGTTTCCTCTCTCAGATTTCTGTAACTTTTACCTATTTTGGTTTTTTTTCCTATTTTCCCTTAGCTCTGCTTCAGAGTGTCAGTGATTAGAAGCCACCCACACCTCTCAGTATCCCTGAGGCCTCAGATGGCATGCCTTTGTCATGCTTTCTTTATCAGAAGGACCTTTTAGGCGAGTTAAGAACTTGTGAGCCTCTGAAGTTGACATACTTAACGCAGTGTTGGTTTCCACTTACAGCTTCAGATTTTAGCAGGCACATTTGGGTGAGGGAGTAATAGGTCCTGGATTTTCTCCCAGCCTCTTCAGTGCTTGCAAGCAGGATGGGAACATAAATTTGGAGAGACTGAAAAATATTTTCAGCTCAGATATCTGTGAAATAGTTATTGTATATCAGAAATGATTTTTTTTAAAAAAGCCATAAAGTCTTAACAAACACTATGCCTTTTTTTTAAATGTGTTTTTATTAAAATATTGTCTTGTTCGTGTTTATATATGTGAGATACAACACTTTTCAGGTGTTTTACTGCAATGCTGTATATAAATGTCATTTCCACTGTTGTCTCTTTGTTGTTTTTGTTCGCTTGCTTTATAGAAGTAGCCAAAATTATGAAAACAAACAAGACTGTTTGCAAAGCTAAAAATTGCATTTAAGTTGAGCATTGAGAGTCAGAAAGGAGAAGGTTCTGCTACTTGTTAATTCATTCGACTAATACTGAGCACCTACTGATTGTTAAGCCCTGAACCGCCTAGAATACACCTGTAAACAAGAAAAGTGGCTGAAATTTATACAAGTAAATTTGAATACTGTGAAAACAGTAAAGTGACTGAGAGCTAAGAAAGGTGGCCACTATACTAAGTAGAGAAATCTGAGCAGTACTTACTAGGAAGATACAGAATTAGGGGATCAATTCCAACTGGAATGCTTGTTTCCTGCTGCCTCTGAATATTTTAGGAAACCCTAGTGGTGTGGTTAAGAGCTACAGCTACTAACTAAAAGATCAGCAGTTCAGGTCCACCAGGCACTCCTTGGAAACCATGTGGAGCAGTTCTACTCTGCCCTGTAGGGTTGCTACAAATTGGAGTCAACATGATGGCAATAGGTGGTTTTTTGGGGCTTTTTTATTGTTGTTGTTGTTGTTTAGCATAAGTAGAAATGTTGCGAGTGAATGGCCAGTCTCCTGATGCAGCTTTGTGTCCTCTCCTTCATCACAGGTGTGGTTCCCCAGAGTGCACCACCAGTGCCAACAGCTTCCTCCCGGTTCCACTTCCCGCCGCTGGACACCCATTCACCGACTAGTGATGTGCAGCCTGGGCGATTCTCTGCTAGCTCCCTAACTACTTCTAGCCATGAGTCTTTGAGTGACAGCACTGACAGAAAGGCAGAGCTTTCAGAGCTGGAGGATGGCTCAGCCACTGACTGGCGCCGGGGTATGGATCTCATGTCCTCCCAGAATGCTGTAGGTGGAGGAGGTGTTGGCCATCAGAAACGCAAGCCTGACATAATGCTTCCTCTGTTCACTAGGCCAGGGATGTACCCTGACCCTCACAGCCCCTTTTCTGTCTCTCCAATCCCTGGCCGTGGAGGTGTCCTTAACGTCCCCATTTCACCGGCCCTCTCTCTGACTCCCACCATCTTTTCCTATAGTCCATCACCAGGCTTAAGTCCCTTCGCCAGCAGCTGCTTCTCCTTCAACCCCGAGGAAATGAAACACTACCTTCATTCACAAGCTTGTTCTGTGTTCAACTACCATCTGAGTCCCCGGACTTTTCCCCGTTACCCAGGGCTCATGATTCCACCCCTGCAGTGCCAGATGCATCCTGAGGAGTCATCCCAGTTTTCTATCAAGCTGCAGCCCCCACCTGTTGGGCGGAAGAACCGGGAAAGGGTCGAGAGCAGTGAAGAGTCAGCACCTGTCAGTGCTCCCACCACAGTCCCTATACCCCCAAGAATTAAAGTGGAGCATGCCTCTGACAAGGATCCGGAGAGTCTCAGGCAGTCTGCCCAAGAGAAGGAAGAGCTTGCTCGACAGGAGGGCACTGTGCCGAACAGGACCACAGAAGAGAAAGGCACCATCTTTGCCCGTCCGGCTGTACCACTTTCCTGGTCCTCTATACCCACTAGCACCCCAGGTGAAGACCCCCTAGAGGTGGTTGAAGACAGTGAGGACAGGCCTGGCAAAGAACCCAGTGCACCTGAGAAGAAGGAAGATGCTCTGATGCCCCCCAAACTTCGACTGAAGCGACGCTGGAACGATGACGCAGAAGCTCGAGAGCTGAGTAAGAATGGCAAGTTTCTCTGGAATGGATCAGGACCCCAGGGTTTGGCAGCAGCAGCTGCTGATGCCTAGAACTGAAAGCGGATTGGAAGTTGTTTATACTATAATCAAATACATACATGTATTTATGTAGCAAGATTTCAGGGCAGCGGGTGGGGAGGGAGGGAGGGAGGGACTTAGACTGGTTTGATCATTCTAGGGGCATAGACTTCTATTTTTATGTTTTGGGATGGGATGGGGGTATCTTCTGTTGTACATTAGGTAGGATATGAACACTTTTTTCTTGGTTAGTAGGACATGAGAAGGGTATTGAACTGCAAGGAGGATAACCCTCCTTTTCCTGTTGAGACCTACACTTTCATAAGGAAACTCCTGAAGGGCCAGGATACTTTTTGGTCCTTTGATAGTTCAGGTTCCAGACGTCTGTCTTTTCTACTATATTTATATATGGAAAGCCATGAATTCACTTTTTTCTCTTTTTACTCTGAGACATACATGTAAGGCAAGAGGACATGTTGAGAGGTTGCGCAGTGAGAGACCATTAATTTCTTTTTTCACCCCAGAGGAGGTGTTTTTTTTCAGAGGAGGAGATTAAGATAATCTGAGTCATATTTGGGAGTACAAAGAGATTGTTCAGATATTTCTCTTTTTCCTTTATTGTTGGTTGGCATTTTTTTCTTTTCCTTTATTAAAATTTTTCAGGAAACATGAATCATCAATTAGAGTGGGACTGAGAAGGCACAGGAGCTGCCCGTCTCTCAGCTGCTGTGGGTTTTCATGGACTTGCACCAACTTCACCTATTAAAGAAGCCATGAGGAGTTTTAAACTCTTGTTCAGGGAAGAAAGAAGAGGGCAGGAGGAGGTAAACCTGTGCCTTTAAAAAAAAAAAAAAGAACGATCTTCAGTTTTTTCTTTTCCATCGTGAGTTTGGGGAGCCGAACCAAATTGACTGTGAGTGAGCTCACTGAGAGGCATGGCAACGCTGTTGAAAATGTCTTTCTGATGTGTCTGGTTCTCTTAACTTTTTCTGAGTCAAGCCTTAACTATGAACATACTTTGACATGATACGGGTCTGTCAACATAAACCTGTAAAAAGATAGGGGCAACTTTTCACATAGCCAGAGAATGTTGAGACATGGTTAAATTTTTAGCTGGCGGTTAGTTGTCCCCTCTAGATGTTTCTGGGATTGGTAACAGAAAGGGAGTGAAAGGGTAAACAATAACTGAAAATGCACAAGGTAGTTGGGAGTTGTTAAGTGCCACGGAGTTGGTTCTGACACACAGCAGTCAGAATAAAACACTGTCTAGTCCTGCGCCGTTCCCACAGGCGCTAATGCTTGAGCCTGTTGTTGCAGCCAGCGTCAGTCCATCTCATTTACAGACTGCCTCTTTTTCGCTGACCCTCTGCTTGACCAAGCATGATGCTCTTCTCCAGTGACTGATCTCTCCTGACAGCACGTCCAAAGTATGTAAAACATAGTCTCACCGTCCTTCTAAGGAACACTCTGGTTGTACTTTGGAGACAGATCTGTGCATTCTTTTGGCAGTCCATGGTATATTCAGTATTCTCCAGCACCACAATTCAAAGGTGTCTCCTCTTCTGTCTTCATTACTAATTGTCGAGCTTTTGCATGTATATGAGGTGATTACACACACCATGGTTTGGGTCAGGCACACGTAGTCTTTAAGGTGACAAGCTGGAGGGTACAGACAAGTATTGAAACTGAAGGACAAGGCAGACAGAAGAAAAAAGGCCTGATGTGAATGAAAGAGTGAGTGTCCTGTTGTGTTGCCATTCGTGCCATACCCATTTCCCTAAATTATTCTGATTCTCATGATCAGTTAACTATTCTACATGAGACTCCACATTACAGACTGGAATTGTTTCTTCTCAGAGAATTCTCTTCCAACACCTTCAAAGAAACAGGAAAGGACCAATCCTACTTGAAGCAAGAGGGGCCTGAGCTAGGGGCACAGAAAAGTAGCAGTCATGTGTGTATGTGAGTGCACATGTACATGCATGAATGTGTTTAGCTGTAAAGACTGATGGTGGCTCCAGTTGACACAGGAGGAAGAGAAAAAGATCACTCCTTATCTGGTAGGGGAAACCTTGGCATAGGAATTCAGTGCTATTGCTGCTAACTGAAAGGTTGGCAGTTCCGTCAAGGCACTCCTTGGACACTCCGTGGGGCCATTACACTGTTCATGTAGGGTTGCTGTGAGTTGGAATCAACTCGACAGCAGCAAGTTTGGTTTTTTGGTTTTATCTGATGGGGCAATAAGTGGTGGATATGGGATTGTTTCTAGAAATTGGAGAAATTGCTGACACTGCCTTAGCCTGTGTAAATGCTACATACTAAGATCTATTTGAAGGTTGTCTTAATGGTAGAGGTCTTGTTTGTTTTTTAAGTGTATGCATGAGGCATGGTTTTAGTATGCGTGAGATGCTAAGGAAAGGTTAGAGCAGGTGAGTGCGTCGGTAAATGGCCTGGGATGGCTTTAGTCCACAGTGCCATTTCTTGGAAGTGCCCTCCCTGTGTGGTGAAAATTCCAGCAGTGACTTGTCTTTCCTCAGAAAAGAGATTGGGTGATGAGTCCCTAGCAACTCAGGCTTCAGGCAGGCTGTCAGGTTGCTTTGATGGTTGTATTTTTGTCGGTTTCTTTCTCTGCACCTTGACTTACCTCTGAATTAGAAAGCAAGCCCAGGCAGGTGGAGGAGGATTCTCTGCTTGGCATTGCCTGATAGAACCAGGGAGGCTCGCTGGTCACCTTCTGTCCTCTAGAGGGAAGAGCCAGCAGGTGTATGAACTCAGGAATAGAAACATGAGGCCTTTAGAACAAGAGCGGGAGAAGAGTCCACAATGCATACCTGTAACCCCTAGAACCCAAGTGCCAGAGTTAATTCCTAGATGCTGCTTCTGGTTGAACAAAAAAAAAATGTTCAACTCCATGAAAATGTTACGGCTTGGAGAACTTCTTTGGTGTCTCACTATTTTCCTTTGATTGCCATTCTACCAGTAGTTGGTTAGCACCGTGCACCAGGGTGAGAGGCGTCCTTACACAGCCCAGCTTGTGCTTGCTTAGGAAGTGGACCAGGGACCATGGCGGCCATGCTGTTTGCTGGGGAAAGAGGAGGGAGGGAGTTTCTCCCCTCCCATCTCACTCTTGGGCACACCTGTCACCTGCCTCTTGCAAAGCCAGACCTTTCTGGAGTGTCTCCTCACTGTCCAGTAGCAGGTGGGCACAAAGGGGACAAAACTTGACCTACTTTCTCACCCCTTTTTTTCTAAATTTTGCTGTGCCAAATATTTAAAACTTTGCAAGTAAAAATATTGAACTTTTACTAATCAAAAACTTGTTTGTGTAAACAGTTGGCTTTTTTTAGCTGTAGGGAAAAAGACATATCTTAAGGGCATCCAGCCTTGCTGAGCTCAGCCTCCTTTAAGGAAAAAAAAAGAAGAATGGAATAAACAATTCAACAAACCCCTTCACCCCAGTTTTTAAGCTGCATTGCATTAAACCTCACTTGCTGACTAATACAGGGAATTGATGTACCCTGGTCCTCTATGAGCCAAGAAACTTTACAGAAGCATTAAAAAAAGTAGTTGAAGTCTATTACTTCTCACCAAGTAGGCAGAGTCAGTTGGCTGTTTGTCCCCTTGGTTCTTATTTATTCCATAACTATGCTTGTGCTTTTTGTCCTGTCAGCAAGAATGGGATATACATTTTTACTGTGTTTAAGAGAAAAAAAACTTTGATCCATTTTTTCAAGAACTTCCATTTTTGGTTTGGAGGGAGTGGGAGTAAACTACTTAATTTGTTCTAAAATACTTAGATATTCTGTGAGTTATAAAATTGTGATGCAGGGATATGTGAGAGATGACTTCATCCTCCGCTGAAGCAGACTAAAGTGTGTATATGTACATAAATGTAAGTAATCTTAACTCCATTGTGCAGTGCCTTTTAGATGTTCTACTTTCTATAAAGTCTTCAAAATTTTTGCATATATATTATATATATATGATGTAATGTTATAGAAATATATGTATAATATACATATTTTTTCCAGGGGTATCTGATAGCTCTGTATTTTGTTATGGAAGTTGAAAGAAAAAAGTATTTTACCTCAGAAATTAAAGTTAAATAAAAAAAATACTTTTAAGTAACATCTGCTGTGTGTTGTTTTTCTGTGTGTGCATCAAAAACTAGTGTATGCAGAGCAAGGGTGGTCATACTGGAGAGCTTTGCAGGTCAGTGGCAGTTCACCCCTCCGCTGTACTCCTTATTTCTGTTTTGCAGAGACTAGCATAGTGCAATCTCCTAACAGTTTGGAGACTGTCAATTCCTTGGGCCAGTGGCTGCTGCCAGATTCTTAGGAGAGTCCTAAAGGAAAACTGAAGCCAATGACAAGTCAGGAAATTTTCTGCTTCAAAACTGTTTTGAGAATTCATTAAGAATACCTGTCAAAACCAGACCCAAAAGGCCACATACACTTCCATTTATATGAAATGCCCTGAATAGGCAGATCCCTACAGACAATGAAATAGTAGTTGGGAGGTAGAGAATGAGCACTGTGACTGCAGGTTTTCTTCTAGGAGTGATGGGAATGCTTTGAATTAGTGATGATGGTGGCACATTGTGACTGTGGAGGATGTCATGAGGGAAGGATGTCCCCTAAATTACAGTGCAGTGGGTAGGGAATAAAGCTTTCAGTGGCTTTGCATTATCTTCCTCTCCGAGTCCTTAGTATGGCTTAGAAGACTTCATAATCGGGCCCTCGTTTACCTGCTCAGCCTTGCCCTGAACCATACATACATGATACACATCAACCCTATGCAAGGCTTAAGCTGCAGCTGTGTTAACAGCCAGCAGAAGTTACCATGCGCCAAGTGTTCTTAAGGAGTCATTCTTACTAATCCTCATGACAACCCCTTGAGATAGGTGCTGTGTGTATCCTCATTTTGTAGAGGGGAACACTGTCACACATAAGTGGAAGGACCAGAGTTTAAGCACCAGTGCCTATGCGCTTAGCCAGTCTGCTATAAAGTCTCAGTCATGCTAAACAGCTCACCTGGTCTGTCTGCCTGAAACATTTTTTCCTCCACCTGACAATATGTTTTATCCTTCAAAATTCAGCTTAGATGTCAGCCTCCAGGGGGTTCTCCCAGGCAGGTAGGGACAATCCTGAGTTCTTAAGAGTAGTGTGTGTTTGCCTCTGTGTCAGAGCCCTCACCACGCCTGTCAATGCCGTGTCCTTCGGGCTTCTCACAGTTCAGTTCTCCCCCGTGCCTCGCCCACTGCCTGGAGCCTGAGGATACTTGATAAATGTTTACTGAAGAAATGATTAACACGTATGGAGGCCGTTTGACAGTTGGAACCAAGAGGGAGGATGCGTTTTTGTTATGTGAGGACAAGCTGACGGATGAGCGGTGGGGGGTGCTGCAGTGTATAGTATCTTCGTGGTCCAGCTTCTAGACCCGGGAGCAGACTGCCTGTGGAAGAGGCTGAACCCTGCATTCTCAGCGGAGTGGGGGTGGGGAAGGGGGAAGCTATAATCTAGCACCAGCTCTCTCCCTTCTGAGCCTCTGCCCTTGCAACTATCCCCGCCCCACCTTCCAATCTTAGTCTAAGTGCAACTCTCTTCTTCAAACCTGCCCCCTTAGGGTACACATGGAGCACTGTTGCTGGGTATTTACTCCAATGGAATATAGATGAGATAAATGAACAGAAATTGTAAAGAACCCAACCCCTAAGGGAGTGTCCTCTGGCCTCACATTTTCCAAGACGCCTATCATTCTAGACAGAACCCTAAGCCCCACCTGGGCTTTTCCATTACGGACCCCTCTCCTAGTAGGACTCACTCCTTAGTTCCACTTCATTCATCTGCCCCCCTTGTTATGCAAAAAGGTGAGGGAGAAAGCTAGAAACTCCTAAGAAAGCATGCTATCTCAGACACCCCCTATTCCACCACTGTGTTCTGTTAGCCACTCCAGCTTCCGCCCATCCAGGGAACTGGGGTGTTGACTCCATAAGGAAGGAAGGAAGATACTGGGAACTGGTTCTAACCCCGTATTCCCACCTCTGCCTTTTTACTGGCTATGAGACCTTGGACAGGTTACCAAACCACTCTGTACTTCAGTTTCCTTATTTTATAAGGTGGTGAGAATTAAAGAGATGATGCATTTTTTTTTAATGAAGTCATTTTTTTTTAATGAAGTGACCAAGATGGACTTAGTGTTTTCATTCTATTTCACTGACCCTGCTCAAGTGGAGGTAGGTAATGGGATCTCTGTTGTATAGGTAAGGGGAATAAAAGGCCCATAGTGGGTGAGTGACTTATCCTAGTGATTCAGCTCCTAATTCCAAATCACACATTCTTTCCCCACTGTCTCACATATCTGAGACAAAAGTGAAAATATTTCTTCCTCTCAACCTCTAAGCATCAGATATGCAGAATTGAGAAGGCAGGAAGAAGGGAGGCAATTCCATTCATCAGTGTTTATCCAGGTATCAGGCCACCTATTCCAGTCTGGAGTGTTGAGATCAAGGCAAGATCCTGGAGGAAGGCGAGCAAGGACCTGCAGGCAAGCCCCAGGGAGGGTGCGCTTTGAGCTAGTCAAATAGGCTCCAGGAGGCAGGGATTGACAGAGGGATACAGATCAAAGAGTCCAAAAGAGACTTCCCAAATCAAATACAGAAGGCCTTTGATAATGCTGACCCACTCTCACCTTGACTGACAGGGAAACTGGGCCATGTTATTCAGAGGGAGAGCCCCACTCACTATCTTCAGCCCCCTAGCTTCAGGACCTAGGCATCTGGTGTAGACAGACAATGACAGAGCCATAACCCTGTGGATACAACCAAAGCAAAAAGCTAAGGTGGGAAAGTGAAGGTGTGCAGGCTCCCTGTGTCACCTCCACCCTTGTCTCTGTTCTGCAAGGTCATTGGACCTGCTCCAACTTGCGGAAGATCTGGGAAAACAGACTCAAGACTCAACCTGGGTCTCAAGGACCTAAGGCCTTTGAGGGAGGCTATCACTAGCCCCTCCCTTGATGGTCAGCACTTCCTGGTTCAATCTCAAGGTCAGAGTAGGGAAGCCTAACAGGGTTGGAGGGACAAGTGCCCAAGTCATACGTCTGCTCATTCAGTCCCTCATTCTGAGACAAACATTTACCAAATGACTGCTAAAGTGTTAAGCGCTGTGCTGGAGACCAAGAAAGTCCCTGCTCACCAGGGGCTCACAGATGAGCGGAGAAAACAAGCCAACACAATGAACTGAAACAAAGACGGTGACAAGAGCTACAACATTCATTTATTCAAGCAACATTTCCCACATACCTGTGGGATGACGGCCCTGTCCTGGGATCACGAAGTCAAACAAACACACTCCTAACCAGCCAGATGCTTGCAGTCCAGAAGCAAAGGAAGATGGGTAAATGAGGAGAATTCAACTCCCATTCCAGTGCTCTTTCCACAATACAGCAGCATGTCTTTCATCCCTTAACAAGTTGTAACATTTCCTGTCACTGTGGCCTTTTCAGTTCTGACTTAGGCAGGCAGAAGCGTATGTGTTCCACAACAGTGTGGAAATGCTCACCCTCCCGCATTTTCCTTCTGGGGATTAAAAAAAATAATAAACACAAAACAAAAGAGAGTCCCTGAGATCTCTAAATACAGGCAGTTCCTATATAGACTGGTGCCCTTTACCTTCAGTTCCCAGAGGTGGGTCCTCAGGAACCAATGTCCTCCTCCTAGCTCCCTGCACCTAGCTCAGGGCCTGACACATAGCACATGACCCATCACTACACAACCTTCATTTTCCATCAGATAAATTTCAATTCATGGCAACCCCATGTGTTTCAACCCGCTTTCAAGTAGAACTGTTCCATGGAGTTTTCATGGCTATGACCTTTTTGATGAAGGTTGCCAGGCATTTCTACCAAGGCTCTTCTGGGTGGAGTCAAAGCACCAACTTTTCTGTTAGCAGCCCAGGGCTTAATCAGCTGCACCACTCAGGGACTCTCTAGCAAGTGTTCCACAAAAGGAATGATTACATTTTATTACCAATGTCTTAGCCATCTAGTGCTGCCATAACAGAAACACTACACAAATGGGTGGCTGTGACAAACAGAAATCTATTTTTTCATAGTTTAGGAGGCTAGAAACTCAAACTCAGGGTACTGGTTCTAGGGTCCTTGTCTCCTCAGCTTCTGTTTCCTGGTTCTTTGGAAATCTCCATGGGTTTTGGCATCTATCTTCTCCTGTCTCTGTTTCATTTGCTTCTTTCTTTAATCTCAATCCCCTTTATATCTCAAGAGATCAGCTCAGGACACACCCTACTACGCTTGCTAATCTTGCCTCATTAACATGACAAAGACAGCCTATTTTCAAATAGGATTATAACCACAGACATAGAGGTTTGGATTTATAACACATTTTGGGGGGCGGGGAATGGGGACATAATTCAACCATAACAACCAGTAAACAAAAAAATCCCAAACTCATTACCGTCTAGTCAATTCTGATTCATAGTGATCCTGTAGAACAGAGTAGGACTGCCTCATAGGGTTTTCAAAGCTATAGATCTTTATGGAAACAGACTGCCACATCTTTCCCCTGCCAAACGACCACTAGGTTCCAACTGCCTACTTTTCAGTTAGCAGCCGTCTAGCTACTTTAACCACTGCAGCACCGGTGCTCCTTTTACTACCAATTAAAAAAGCCAAACCCGCTGCTGTCAAGTCAATTCCAACTCATGAGAACACTATAGGACAGAGTAGAACTGCTCTACAGAGTTTCCAAGGAACACAAGGTGGACTCAAACTACCAGCCTTTTGGTTAACAGATTTCACTGCAGCACCAGGATTTCCCTTATCACCAATACGAAACCAAATCCATGCTGTTGAGTCAATTCTGACTCACAGCCACCCTATAGGACAGACAGAACTGTTTCATAGAGTTCCTGAGAAGAACCTGGCAAATTCAAACTGCTGACTTTAACAGCATTTAACCACTATGCCACCAGGGTTTCAAAGTGAAATAAGAGGCACAGCTCCAATCTCCAGCCAGGCCTGGTTAACATGGGAAGACTTGATCACTCAAGCTTAGTTCTTTTTGCTGTTGTGCTAGACTATGTAGATTTATTTATTCACTGAGCTTATTTAACACTTGCTCAAATATTTCCTTTTTTTAAACTTCCTTTGTTTTAGGTCGGCAGTTCAAATCTACCAGCTGCTCCTTGAAAATTCCAACAGGGCAGTTCTACTCCGTCTTACAGGGTCTCTATTAGTTGGAACTAACTCAAAGGCATCTAACAACATGTTGAGGGCTTCTGTTCTACTTCTGAATTCATTGTGAATTGCCTGGGGTCTTAAAAACTTGCAGGTAGTCCTTCAAGACAAACAATTGGTCTCTATTCACCTGGAGCAAGAGACAAAGTCAAGTCAGGAACAGAAGGAGAAAATGGAATCTGTGGCTAATTGTTTCCAGGGACAGCTGTCTGCTTTACTTTGACAACAGAGTTGGATAGTGCCCAGCTACCATTAGTGAATATTTTTGATCAAAGATGCTATGAAAGAATCCTGATTAAAAGGGGAAAATGCAAAACAGGATTTCCAGTTCTCATGGATTCCAGACTTTCTGGAGCCATAGAGGCTGGATCAACCCCTAAAACTATTGTCCTAAAATAATCTCTAAACCTTAAATCAAAAATATCCCCTGAAGTCTTCTTCAAACCAAATAATAGTTCAACTTAACCAGTAGACTAAAATGTCTGCCTTGAATATTATGCTCTTTAAGAATATCTACATGTGATCAAACTAACAATACCCAAACCCGTTGCCATCCAGTCGATTCCAACTCAGCGATGCTGTAAGATGGAATAGAACTGTCCGCATAGAGTTAGTTTTCAAGGAGTGTCTAGTGGATTCAAACCAACAAACTCTTGTTGCACTTAATCACTACGCCACCAGGGTTTCCAAACTGACCATAGGAACCCAGAAGATTAGATGAGAAGCTTGGGATCAGCAAATTAATGTTAGAGGGGAAAGAATAACTCAGAAACAGGTGAGAATGACAGCACAACTCAAAGAATGTAATCAGCACCACTGAATTACGCATGTGGAAACTGTTGAATTTCCATATGTTTTGCTGTGTGTATGCTCAATAACAAATTTTCTAAAAACAAATAGCTGTTTTTGCACTTCAGGTGAAGTTTTACAGAAGAAACTAGCTTCTCATCAAACAATTAGTACACATATCGTTTTGCGACACTGGTTACCAATCCCACAACACGTCGACATTCTTCCCTCTCAATCTTGGGTTCTCTATTGCCAGCTTTCAGGTCCCCTCCTGCCTTCCAGTCCCCTGGGCTGGTGTGCCCCTTTAGTCTTGTTTTGTGGGCCTGTTCAATCTTTGGCTGAAGGGTGAGCCTCAGGAGTGACTTCATTCCTGAGCTGAAGGGGTATCTCAGGGTTTCTCCAGTCTCTGTCAGGCCAGCAAACCTGTTTTTTGTGAGTTAGAATTCGTTCTGTTTTTCTCCAGCTCTGTCTGAGACCCTCTGTTGTGACCCCTGTCAAAGTGGTCAGTGGTGGTAGTTGTGCTGGATTCAGCCTGGTGGAGATGGTAGTCAATTTACTTGTGATTCATTAATCCTTTGGACTAAATCTTTCCCTTGTGCCTGGTTTTCTTCATCCTCCTTTGTTCCTGATGGGATGAGACCAGTGGAGTATCTTACATGGTCACTCACTAGTGAGTGTTCTCAGAGAGTTCCTGTCTGATAGAGGTATATGAAGAGGCACCCCACCCCGCCACACACACACATTCCCTGTCCCTAAGAAACAGATGTGGGCAGTTGGCTACAAAGCCAGCTTGTGCTGCAGCCCCTAGTGGGGAAGTTGTGGGCTGGAGAGAGAGGGGAAAACAGAGAGCTATTGAGGGAATGGAAACCTTGGTAACAGAGTAGTTAAGCGCTATGGTTGCTAACCAAAAAGTCAGCAGTTCGAATCCACCAGGCACTCCTTGGAAATTCTATGGGGCAGTTCTACTGCGTTCTATAAGTTGGAATCCATTTGACAGCAACAGGGTTGAGAGAGTGAGATCAGTTTGGGAAAGAAGGAGCGAGAGGTCAGAGAAGAGGACATGGAGAGACAGTCCTTGATGAAGTGACAGCCTGAGCACAGGATGGGACTGGCTGGGGCACAGGGGTGATAATCTGGGGATGCAGAGTACAGAGGCCAAGGTAGAAAGCAGACACAGAGATGATTTCTTAAGGCAGAGGGGTGGGCTGGAGTGAGTAGAGAAGGAGCAGGCAGCCGAGGTGGGTATGGGAGGCCCCCCCAGCAGGAGTGCACCCCTGCAGGCTCCTGCCCATGGTATTGATCTGCTAGATTACTCAATTTCACCCGTATTGATCAGGTAATTGCTTTATCTCAGTTCTCATTTGAGCTCTGCATTCTTCTGGCTTCCCCTTCTCTCTCCCTCTTGTTTTTTCACTATCAACCTGACACCGAGCTCCTTAACACAGTGAATGTGTGTACGTGTGTGTGTGTGTGTGTGTGCACGCGCGCATGCATGGATGTACACACACACACACATAGGCATATATATATATATATACATAAGTTTGGTTAGCTGACCCAGGCTGGCATTTGGGTCAGAGGAAGGGAATAGCATGAAGGGAGGGAAACCAGCCCCCGGAAGCCCCCAAGTTCTCCTATTCCAAGAAATTCTTCCTGGCTCCAGGTGGTGGAAATCTCAGCAGTCCAGAAAAGAGCTTGAGGAAGCCAAATCCATGGGTGATCCCAAACTCAAGAGGCCCAGAGCCTCGGCCTCGTTCTGCCCTTTGTCACCATCACATCTTGTCCTGTTCTCCTAACTATGGGACCCAGGATTCCCAATTCCTCTGCCATGCTTTTAGCTGTCCCTCTTCTAAGGCTCCAGAGTCCTGCCACCACCCCTCACTGCTCTTTCTGGGTGTCTGAAACTCTAGGGAATGCCCGCTGGCCCCATGCCCTCTCTGTAGCCCTCTGAGTGTGTGTCCTTCCTGCCTAAGGTCCTCACCCCACCTGGCCTAATCCCCTACCCTCTAGGGCTCTGGCAGCACAGCTGGTCTCTAGTTGGAGAAAGGAGTAACCCAGGAAAGAAGCCTCAGTCCTTAGTGCTAGGGGTACGGGGGGGGTACCATCAGAGTTGGGAGGAAACTCTTCCCCATCTCAGGTAATCCACAGGCTGAAAAGGGACATTGTCTGGCTTCCTGAAAGCCCCACTCTGGGGGAAAGACAGGGCCCACCTGAGAACCAGGGAGGAGCCCCTACAGACAAAAAGGCAAGGCCCAAAGGGAGAGGGAATGGTGTTGGCCCTGGACAGTTCAGTCTTTCACCATCTTCCAGAGCTCAGTGGTGGGATTTGCAACCCTGGCCCAGCCCAGGGACCAGCAAGGACACAGGGCCAGTGCCTATTAAAAGTATAATTTTAAACACTTCTGCTCTGAGACCAGAGCAACCAGAGACCCAGCCAGGGCATGCTATCTATGAGGTTGAGGGGCTATGTCCCGTGGGGCCATGTCCCCGCTTCTAGCCCAAGCTCTGGGTTCCTGGCACCTGGAATTCCCTACCAAATGACTGAGATCATCCAGGTCTGCATGGACCTCTGTCCAGGGCTCCTTCTCCTGAGCAGAGGCAACTAACCAGTTGCTGTCAAATGGACTCCACATCACATGTAGAACTGGGCTCCCTAGAGTTTTCAATGGCTGGTTTTTTGGAAGTAGATTGTCAGGCTGTTTTTTAGGAGAAACATCTGGGTGAACTTGAACCTCCAATCTTTCAGTTAGCAACAGAGTGTATTAACTGCCTCACCCAGGGATTTGGTACTCTTGCAAATGTCAGGAGTAGACAAGGGATACACAAGATTTGTAGCAGTGGGGTGCTATTTTCAAAACTTTCACTGACGACTCCAGTTTACCAAAAAGATAAAAAGCTTCTGTGACCTCTAAAGGCAGTTTTGAGTCTCCATGACTACGCCAACCCCTCAAGCTCCTCAAAGGCCCTAAAGGATCAATGCTGGGGCCATTGGAAAAGCACCACACTGAAACAAAGCTGTAGGGGGCAGCTTTTGGCAGAGGCTGGACGCCCCTGAGCTGGAGCCTGTTCATTGTCTGACCTTCAGAGGATTCTCCAGGAAGGAGATATGCTGGGCATTGCTCACCTGTGATGCCCAGTGCGGGAGATGCCCTAAAGAAGACAGGTTGGGGAAGAGTGGCAGGGCAAGGCTGAGAGAGCTAAAGGGGGCCTGTACTAGTTTTCTAGGACTGCTACAGCACAGAACCACATGCTGGGTGGCTTTCAACAGCAGATATACAGAGCCTTCCAGTTGTAGAAACTACAAATCCCAGCGAGGGTACCAGTAGGGCCATGCTCTCTCCGAAGGCTCTGAAAGACACCTCCTGTCTCTTCCTAACTTGTAGTAGTTCCTGGTAACCCTCAGCATCCCTTGGCTTGTAGATAGCTTGCTGTAGTCTCTGTCTTCCTACTCACATGGCTATCATCACCCTGTGTGTGTCTCTGTGTGGACATCTGTCCTCCTCTTTTTCTAAGGACACTAGTCATATCGGATTAGGGCCCACTGTACTCCAGTAGGACCTGATATTAACCAATAACAGCTTCAAAGACTCTATTTCCAAACAGGGTCATAATAACAGGCACCAGAGGTTAAGATTTTGATATATCTTTTTTGGAGACACAGTTCAACTCATTAAAAAGTTTTCTGAAAGAGTGATTACACCAATGTGCACTTTATGGTTCTATGCATCTATAGGATGTCGTCCTACTGACCTCTTACTGGAGGAAGGGGAGTGGGTGGAGAGGAGGGGATAGGAGGTTGTTGGGAGGGTAAGACATGTATGGAGTGAGAGGAAGAGTGTGCTGTCACCAGGCAGGGAGAGCAGTGAGAACTGCATATGGGTGGGCGTGCAAACTTATATGGAAATGTACATTTCCATTCAATCATTAAAAAAAAAAAAGTTTTCAGAAAAGTGTGAGCCCAAGGGGCAGAAAGGGCCACATATACCAGAGACTACATCAACATGAAACCAGAAGAACTAGATGGTGCTTGGCCACATGCAAAGCCTGCCGTTACAGGAAACTCAACAAACAGTCCCTAATGGAGCAGGAGAAATATGGGATGCGGAACCCAAACTCTAGTAAACAGACCAGTCTTGATGGTCTGACAGGCTGGAAGTTCCCCAGAAATCATGGCCCCTGTACTCCCTGCTAGCCCAGAACTGAAACCACCCCAGAACTGAAACCATCCCGTCTCAGACAGAGATTGAACTAGTCTATAAGACACAAAATGATACTCGGGAAGACTACGCTTCTTGGCTTCACTAGATTCAGCAGACTAACTGGACAGCTTCTGTCTTGAGGTGAGATGAGAAGGTAGAGGGGGACAGGTTGAATGGACATGGAAAATTCACGGTGGAAAAAAGGAGGCATGTGTTGTCACAGTACGGGAAGAGCAGCTAGGTCACATAACAAAGTATAGGTAAGTTTTTGCATGCGAGTTCACCGAAAACACAATGAAAAAAAAAATGTTTCCTGAGGCTTGCTATGTGCCAGGCTCTGTGGAAGGGGCTGAGAAATCCATGGTGACCATGATGGATAAGGCTTCGATCTTCCTTATGGAGTCTACAAAGCAGCACTCCTCTTCCGCAAACCTCCTGACCCCCCACCAACCCATGCCCATTGTGAGAGCCACTCAGTCCCACTGTGACCCCCTTGAGGAAGGGAGCCCACCAGGGAGGATGCAGAGCAAAGCAACTTCCACTCTGTGTTAAGGGAGCCCTGTCTCTGAACCTCATGCTCCCCTCCTGTTCTGTGAGGAGGCAGAGAAGGGTGAGGGGTGTGCGTGAAAAGCACCTCTGAGTCCCACCAGCTGTGAGGAGGTAGTGCCATCATTCTCTCTCACTGCCAACATCCCCGCCCCCACCCCCACCCCCAGAGCCTCTCAGAACTCCTTCCTCTTCTCTAGAGTTTTCCAGAGCAGTGGACAACCTATATCCCTTCCCCTCCTACCTCTGTTTCCAGAGATCCACCTCTGTGCCCTGGAGAAATTATTTTAGTCATAGATTGACTTGTGCCCCCACAAAATATGTTGTCAACTTGGTCAGGCCAATACTGTGTAGTTGTAATTTTCCTGTTTTGTAAACCCTAGTCTCTGCCTGTGGTTCATGAGGCAAGACTGGATTACACCAAAGAGGATTAAAAATCAGGCAAACCCATTGCCTTCAAGTGGATTCCAACTCACAGTCCTATAGTCCTATAGTACATAGCAATCCATAAGACAGAGTAGAACTGCCCCATACAGTTTCCAAGGTGCACCTGTTGAATCTGAACTGCCAGCTTTGGGGTGAGCAGCCATAGCTCTTACCTACTACGCCACCACGGTTGTCTAGAAGAAGATTAGGGTGAGCTGTAGCACCCTTGCTCAAGTCACATCCCTGATCCAATGTAGAGTTTTCCTGGGGTGTAACCTGCACTACCTTGTATCTTACAAGAGAGAAAAGGGAAAAGCAGCAAGCTAAAAGTGCAGGGACTTCATACCGGGCAGAAAGCAGTGCTGGAAGCAGAGGACATCCCTTGAACCCAGGGTTCCCGTGCAGTGAATCTTTTAGTTCAGGGAAAGATTGATAACAAGGACCTTCCTCCAAAGCCTATAGAGAAAGGATTTTCTCTGGAGCTGGTGCCCTGAATTTGGACTTATAGCCTCTGAAACTATGAGAGAATAAATTTCTCTTTATTAACATCCACTTGAGGTATTTTTGTTATAGCGGCACTAGATGACTAAGAACTCCTTTACCTAACTTCTTGTTGTTAGTTGCCATCAAGCCGATTCCACTTCATGGCAACCCTATGTGTGCAAAGTAGACTTGCTCCACAGGATTCTCAAGGCTGTGGTCTTTCTTCAGGTGATAGCCAGGACTGTCTTCCACGGTCCCTCCAGGTGGACTTGGACTGCTAACATTTCAGTGACTAAGCTAGCCATTTGCATGCGTGCGTGCACGTACATACAGACGGACTCTGTTACTCTTACTGCTTCCACAGCTTTTGTTTGTTTGTTTATCTGTTTGTTTTCCTTGTTCCTTTCTGTCTCCTCCCTCACCTTTCCCCACCTTGCCTTCCTCTTGTCCTTCCTTCCCTGACGCACACACCATATTCATTTTGGCCTCCTCTTGTCTAGGCCTGGATACAGCATGACCAACTGTCCTTGCCTGCCCCAAATTATCCCAATTTTAGCACTGAAAGCCCCAAGTTTCAGAAAACCCCTTAAGATGGTCAGGGGCCTTCCCTACCTGCAAGGTAGGATACAGTCAGGAGTTCAGCTCAAGGAGTAATTTTGGAACAGGCTTTTAACACCAATAGTAAGAGGTCAGCAGCATTTTCCCCACACACAGGGAGACAAAGGCAGGCACACAGGCACAGACACATATATATGGAGATGCCCACACATTCTCTCAAAAACAAAGCAGAAATCCATATACGCAGAGCAGACACCCACAGAAACAGAGGCTCACACACAGGCAGTCCCAGGCTCACACACCCACATCCCTAGAGATAGCTGTTCATGGACCCAGATAGGCACAAGCACACACACATTCCCAGAAACTTGTACGGATGTACATGCTCAAGGTACACCGACAACTCATGCTGGGAACACAAAAACCTACATACAAAAATATTTGGTGGGAGCGATAACATCCACAGAGAAACACAGACTCATTTCGCACATCCCCAGAAGCTCACAGATGCACACCAACTGATGAGACAGACAGACATTCAGACACCCACACAGAGGCACAAACAACAGAGAGACATCTTCCTATAAACCCAGCAGTACAAAGATACTTTCACCTAGTCCGCCCACAGAGTGAGCTGATCAACACATTCTAGAGCTTTCCCCTGTTCTGTTTTGAACATACCTACAGGGTTTGGGAGATGGGCCCAGAGATGAAGACTTTGCCCCACAAGGAGTGGACCCTGGGCTTGAATATCACAGAACAAAGTGTCATTCCCGTCTCCATCCCTGCTTATGGCTGCTACCAGGTTTGGGGGACTTGCCATCTCTGTCCCAGGGCCAGGGCTGGGGACAGTTCTGAGAGCAGCCTCTCTGGAGAGGGGGTCAGAGGCGGGAAGCCCTCGCTCCCTCTGCAGGGGTCGGGCCTGCGGGGGTGGAGAAGTGTGAGTGAAATGGGTTTATTACTGGGAGTCTGTTGCCTCGATTGGTATCGATCCCTGCATGTCACCTTCCATTGCCACTAATGGGACATGAAGAGTCTCCACTGCCACCACAGCCACCCGCTCCACACACTCACACACAGCCTCCCTTCCCCCTCAAAGCAGCTTCCAGGGCTGCCGCATCCGGCCTCCTTCAGCACCACTTCCTGCTCCGTCCTCTCCATCCTCCTCCTCCTGGCCAGCTCCTCTTCCCTGGCCTCATCACTCCTTCTTCCCTTCTTCCTGTCTTTCCCCTCTGTGTCCCCTCAAGCCTAATTTTCTCCTCCTTCTAAGTAGGTTGGAAACCCTGGTGTCCTAGTGGTTAAGTGCTACATCTGCTCACCATAAGGTCAGCAGTTCAAATCTGCCAGGTGCTCCATGGAAACTCTACGGAGCAGTTCTACTCTGTCCTATAGGGTTGCTATGAGTCAGATCCACTCAACGGCAGTGGGTCCAAATATGTTGGAAAACCTGGTGGCTGCTAACCAAAAGGTCAGCAGTTTGAGTCCATCAGGCACTCCTTGGAAACTCTGCAGGGCAGTTCCACACTGTCCTGTAAGGTCGCTGTGAGTAGGAATCTAACTCGGTGAGGTTGTTTTCTGAATGTGTTTACCTGGCACCTCCTTTCCTTATCCCCTTTACATGCCACCTGGGAGCCCATCTCTTTGCCTCTTCCCTATTCCTGGTGTCCCGTTTTCCTCCCTCTCTTCCCCACTTCCTTCAACCTCAGCATCCAGTCTCTGACACCACTATGCCCCTCCTCCATCCCTCTGACAGAAGGGTGTCAGATCCATCCTCCTGGACCTAGATTGGGATGCTAGGGAATACACTCTTGGAAATGACTCCTTTTTCTCCAACAATTGGCAGGGAGTTCCTATCAAAGGGTTTCCTTCCCCTGTCACAGTGTATTGGCCAGACAGACCCTCTGGAACCAGCTCCTCCCCACAGGGTGCCCTGACCAGGGCCATATCTCTTGCAGAAGTGCAAGGAGAGATAGGAAGAGAAGTCACAAGAGCCCTTTTTTCTTTCCTTCTTCCTGTTCCTCGGGGGCAGTCTTTGACAATGGAAAATGTTAAGTGCTCAGCTACTAACCAAAAGGCTAGATAGAGGTTCAAGTTCACCTTGAAGCCTGCCTCAGATGAAAGCCTAGCAATCTAATTCCAAAAAGTCAGTCACTGAAAACTCTAATGTTCTCTAACTCACATGGGGTGGCCGGGGCTGGGGTTAACTCCCCAGCAACTGGTTTCCTCACAGAAGGCAAGATGGCACCACCTCCTCATCTCCACCCCATCTTGTAACCCGCATCCCCACACTGCCTCTGAAGAAGCCCTTGCCAGGCTCTGAGCCCATCACCCTGTCTTCAGGGTCTCCCCATTTTAATGTCAGATGTGTCAAAGTGAGCCTGATAAGGCCCATTCAAGGCAGTGCGTAGGGTCTTGATACAAAGTATGTCAAACAGTGTCCATAGCTCTGAATTCAGTCTATTGTGCTATTTACTCAAGTGAGAAAAAGTCACCAGAAGAGGAAAATTCTACTTAAGGCCCATCCTTGGGTTTGTCCTGTGAGAACCACACTAGATGCCTGAGTCTGCGTGCAGAGAACAGCAGCGACAGCTGAGGGGACGGAGACTGGGTTGTTTCCAGTGCCCCCACCCCACCCCTTCCTCAGCTCTGAGAGACTCCTCTTCCAAGTGGACTCTGGGAGATACCCAGAGCCTTCCTCAGCCCCAAGGTGGGAAGGGCTGCCTCCTGGCTCACCTATCTCCAGGCAGAGAGGTGGAGCTTCCATCCCCACACCCAAATGACCTGGGCCTGATAGCGACATGGAAACCCTGGTGGCATAGTGGCTGAATGCTATGGCCACGCTAACCAAATGTCAGCCATTCAAATACACCAGGTAATCCTTGGAAACTCTAGACAGTACTTGTATTCTGTCCTATAGAGTCACTATAAGCCAGAATCATCTTGATGGTAGCAGGTTTAGTTTTGATAGTGTCACGGTGTTGGGGGAGTATAGGGATCGCACCAGGCCGGCTACAGTTGACGGAAATGGGCGTTTGGGAGACAGTTTAAAATTTACGGAGGTTGCTTGTTTAGAGTTAGGGTTGTTGGATAAGGTAGAGTATGGGGAGCTGACTAGAAATAATTCCAGCTTTATTCACTCAGTAATCATTGATAGAGCAGCCCCCATGTCCAGGCACTGTGCTAGGCACTGGGATGTATATGGAGAAGCTCACAGTCTAGAAAGGGCTTGGTTTGGTCAGGAGACTCCTCCACTCCCCAAAGGGCACTAAGCCATTTGCTTATGTAAAGGAGACCCTGGTGATGCAGTAGTTAAGAGCTACGGCTATTAACCAAAAAGTTGGCAGTTCAAATCCACCAGCCACTCCTTGGAAACCCTATGGGGCATTTCTAGTTTTTCCCACAGGATCACTCTAAATTGGAATCAACTCAGTGACAATGGGTAGGCAAGAAAGAGAAAGCCCAAGTCTCTATTCCAGAAGCCAGTGTTTGAGTCAAAGGTTTGGCTTTCTGACCTCACACCCAACCCCCACTATAGGATGGGAGGAGCCAGGGGCAGAACTACTTTTAACATAATCTGGGAAGATAGGCGTAGCAGAAGAAGAGAGGTAAAACCCCACTCCTCTCTGAAGGAGCTACTCTAGTTCCAACAAAGACTTGAAGTTGGCCCACTTGAGGGACTTTCCTGGGAGCTAGGGTGGTGGCAGAAGTGGGAAGGCAATGGAAAGCGTCTTTCAGAAGTTGCCTTTCCAGGAGAGCCTGTAGAGACAGGAGGTCCACTGAAGGACATCTCCCCCACCCCAAATCCAGGACCTCAGTCTAGGACCCTGTTTCCCCCATGTTAGTTTCCTCTGACACCTGCCCAGCTCTTTGACCTGGGCCATCACGAAGAGGAAGTGAAGGGCAGTTCTTCCTCGCCACAGTTCTCCTTGGCCAGAGCCTCTTTCTGCTCCTGACTCAAATCATCCTGAAACTCTTAAAAAATGGGAGAAGAATAGGGTAAAGCTGAGCAAAGAGCAGGACAAGCTCTCCAGATAAGGAAATATCAATGACATCCAAAAAGCATACACGGCAAACCACAGCTTTGCTCTAACCTCAGTCTCTCTTGCTGTAAGTCTTTTCTCTCCTCTATGGAGATCAAGTCACCGAGTCTTTGCTAATATTCCTCATCACAACCCCCCCAGTCCTCACCCACCAAATCCAACTCCCTGGAACAGAATTCTGTACCATCCCTCTCGGTCACCTCTTTCCTCTCTGTCCTCAGAGGGTGGGCTCAGACCCCTCCCCGCCTCCACCATAAGGATCCTCTCTCTGTGGCCCCTGGCTTCTGTCTCTCCATCAATCAGCCTCTCTCACCTTTCCATCATGTTAGCTTCGGTTGATTTAACCAGAAAACAACCCCCAGAATTTAATTCCATGGCCCTCCACTCCCATCTCCATCAGCTCAGGGCTGGGAGGGGCAATGTAATGAGGGAGAGGTGAGGTGACAGTGATACTTGCCCTCTCAGAGTCAAGGGGGGGGAGAAAATCATATTGATTCTCCCAATGACATCCATCAATCTTCTCCGCCCCACTAACGGTTGGGGAGATTGGACACTGGCCTGACAGGCTCTAGGGCTGCTCAGTCCCTGAGACTTTAAAGATGTAGGCTCTAATCTGAAACCAACCTTCTCCATTTTCCCTGAAAAGCCACTCCTGAAGTCAATTACCTAAACTCGCTTGTATATTCCGGAATCCTACCCTTAATCTTGTCCTTCCCATTTCCTTAGCAGGGTTTCTGACACCCCTGTAGTCACTTTTTCCTGGCTAGTCTACCCCTTAGTTGGAAGTTCTTCCTGCTGTCTAACTTCCAGTCATATTAATAAGGAAAAGGAAAAACCATTTTCTAGAACTACAAGGGAAAAGAGATATATTAAGTGTTTTAAAATCCTTACAGCAAGGAGACTGGGCAAACTGTTCATACTGTTTTAATTCTTGAGACTAAAAGGAAAAGTGACCAATTACAAAGATCAACTCCAGTATATAAGCAGAGGAGGGTCCTTGGCTCAAAGGGAAAAACAGGGAATATAGTAGCATTAAGAGTCAGAAGCTGTAAAGGCAGAATTTCCCAAGCCTGGATTCTAAGGCTACAGGAAGCTCCATGAGTCCATGAGAGGACTGACTTATAGTGGGAAGGGTAGAGGATAGACGGATAGAAGGACTTCCAGATAGTTCAGCACCCCTTTCCCTGGACACAATGAAGGGGCAGTCCAACTGCCCATCTCCCTGTTGATCAGGTGTTTTAGGAGCGATCTGTTCCCAGAGCAGGCTCTGGATGCAAAGGATCCAGGGAGAGATACTCCCTCCCACTCTACCCCTCACAGTAGTGGGGGCGCATGGGAGGGGGTGCAGGACAGTGGTGCTGCTGTCCCCCAAAGGGTTAATGCTATTGTCTGAAAACCACATCACTCCCCTGGGAGCTTGGAGATCCTGCTCTCATTTTAAGTAACCCTAACACGGCATGTGATGAGCGTGGGGTCGCTGGTCTCAAGGAATGAGCCAGAAGGAGCCAGACGGAGAGCAGGGACCGGCTGCTACTCCAAGGTAAGGGACTCTGGTGGCAGATCTGTCGTTGGGGGTGTCAAGGAGGGCCTGGCCCCCAAGGGACCTTTGTCCCCACTCCAGCTGTGGAGCCAGATGACGGGCATTTGGGAGGAAGTAAGAAAACCAGGGTACTGGATGGAGATGGGAGCAGCCAGAGGACCACCCTGAAACCACCTGAACGTTGGCAGGGCTCCTCTATCCAGGTGCAGGACAGCTGCAGAGCCAGGAATTGGGGTCCTTGGCACCTGCAAGAGGACATCCTGAAGAAAGAGGGTCCAACTTCGCAATTGGCTCTTCTCCCCAGATGGGGTACAGCTGTAGTCAGGCATTGGCTCAGGGGAGGTATAACTCCAGAGACTGAGGGGTTGAGCAGATCTCTGGGGAATGAGTGATGGTCTCAGCCATTCCCATACCCAGCATCTAAGCAAGCTCACTGCTGCTGTCCCGTGTAGCCAGGGTCAAAGGGCAACAGGTGAGGACCAATAATCAGCTGGTGGTTTCCACAGGGTAGAAGGAGGTGGGTGAGGGTGTGGGTATCAAAACATAGGGATGGGAAGGCGTAGGGGTGAGGAGAGGGGTACTGGGGACGGGGAGAGTCGTTCCGTTGATCCAGGCTGGGATGAAATGAGTTGAAATCTCTGATAGGGTAAGGACCTTCGGTCCCCTCCTCCTGCTTCCCTCCCTTCCTCAGACTCCTGGCAGAGGACTCCAACCAAGAAGCCCGAAGTCTTACAGGGTGGGTCTTCCTTTATCCCAACAGCCCACTTGACAGGGGCAGATGCTGGCTCTGTGAAGCTGGAAGAGTGCAGAGAGATGATGTTTTCGTAGCAGACAGAAGTCCTGCTCCTCTGCCCAGCTCTTCCCTACTGGATCTAAGAGGAAAATGATGAGGGAGGAGTGTGGGTACTGCTGCCACTCTACCTCCGAACCCCAGGGGCCAGGCAGAGACAGGGACCAGAGCTCATAAACAGAGCCTTGGGTTGGGCTGGGGGCTTAGTAGAAACTGAAGTTAGGATTCATATTAAGATTGGGGTTCAGAGCAACAGTTAAGGTTGAGACTGGAAGCTGTTAGAGGGTTGAAGTTGGGGACTGAGTCAGAAGATGCCAGAGGCTTCCAGTTGGTTAGAACAGTCCTAGATGCCTACCGACACCTCCACTTACTGCTGACTGCTCCTGCCAACTCGCCCCAGCTCAGCATCCTTCCAGCTTTCACTTCCTCTCCCTCTGACTCTGCTCCTCCTCGGCCACCTCAGCCCCTGCTGGAGGGGATTTCTCGTGGAGGGGGGGGGCCAAGTGGGTTGGGGGAGGAAGGAAAAGATTGGGGCTGTCCAGGCAAGGGGACACCCTGGGGCACAGCTGATGGGAAAGTGATGAAAGGAACCAAGGCAGAGGTTCCCACTGGGGGAGGGGCCAAGGAAGGGCTGGAGGGCTCAGGAAACCGAGGGGGGTGGGGAGCTGTAAGAGCCAGGCTGGCAGCTCTGAGGCCTTCACGGAGTCTCCAGCGCTGAAGTGTGGATGACACTGAAAGAGGCAGGGGAAGAAAGGATAGAAGGAAAGGCAAGAAAACAGAAAATGACGACGAGAGACAGTGGCAGAGAGAGCAAAGCAGAAGTCAGGGCTGGGCGGGAAGCCATGAGACCAGAGACAACTCCCTAGAGCAGGGAGACCAGCATCCCATGTGAGGCAAGACAGAAACCGTGACAAAAGTAGAGGCCATATCCTCTGTAGATAGACGAGACCTAGGGAAACTGAGAGAAAAGAGACGCAGAGAGAAAAGAAAGTGCAGTAAACAGTGGTGCTAGTAAGACCAGGAGAAGGTGGGAGACGGAAAGTCGAAAGAAGGAACGAGAACTAGACTGGGAGGGAAGTAGAGAGAAACAGTAATGAGAGGAAATGAGCTAAAGAATGATTTAAAAAAGAAAAGACAAAAGCTCAGACAGAGTGAAACTCAGTTGGGCAGGGGCTAGACAGACAGATAGGTGTGGCACTGGAAGCCAGGTGTCCTAACACCCTTGGTCCCTTCAGGCCACAGACTGAGTGCCTGTGAGGGTGTGATTGTGACTTTCCCCTCAACCTTCAGCTGACCGGGGCGGCAGGTCTGGAGGTGGGGGTGGGGTGTCTGGCTTTGGATTTCTGCTCCACAGAGTTACACAAACCTTTTAAATCCCACTTCCCCCTGGGATCCCAGAGTTGCAGTCAGAGGCATCTGCAAGGGATGAGAGTGGGAGGAGGGGTGAGCAGAGATCAGTGACAAGGCCAAGGGGGTGTGATGTCAGGAAGGAACCTAGAATATGGCTCAGGACAAGGAAAGGAGAAGGGGAGGTAGACCAGGAAGGTTGCTGCTGGCCCTGCTGGGGGCACCGCCAGGAGAGAGCCGGGGCAGGAAGGAAGGGCTGGCTTTGCAGGAGGGAGAAGAGGTTCCGCTAGCAGGATTCTCAACTCCCTGCATCAAGAAGGGGTCCTCTCTGTCTCAGGCAGGGAATCTCCAGGTTGCCAACAGTGGCAGAAGGAGGAAATACCTTTGGGGTCTCTGCCAGCATGTCAGTTTTCTATGAAGAAGGAAAGGGAAGCTTGGAGAGGTGGAAAGGGGCATCTTTCCATACCCCTCCTCCAAATTCCCAGAGGGAAAGGTGGTTGGTTTTGCCCTTCTAGGCCCTCAGCCCCTTTGCTCTCCTACCTAAGCTGCTTTAGCTAATAGCATTAAGGGAGGGCTCAGGACTAACCAGTCTCTACTTGGGGCTGAGATCAAGAGGAGAGAACACAGGCTCCTAATCAGATTGAAGACTCAGTCGATGGATGGGGGATGCAATTTGTTCAGTACTAACAAGCACAAAATATGCTGCCCCCCCACCTCACCCCTCACCCAGAAAAGGCCATCTCTCTGTGCCGAGGGGTTTCTCTGCCACAGCAGCCCTTCTGGGCTCATTTCCCACTCTAATTTCTCGGTCTCCAGGACAGTTCTGGTCCTACCTCTGTCTTCAAAGTCCCAGTTTCTGCATTGCTGTTTCTCACTCTGATTCATTCTCTTTCTCCTCACTCTCTTACCAGCTCTCTCTCTTTTGTATTTATAAACAGTCCCTTTTTCCCACTGAATCAATCAAGCTGCCACTGGAAAGACTTGGTTTTGTCTAATCCGATTACGCTGCAATCCACTTGCAGTGCTTCTTCGAACACCCCATAACAAAGTGATCTTTGCTGCAAGTTTCTCTTTGTAGCCGTTGGTTTCCAGCTCTGCCACTTTTTTTTATCCTGTGTTCCTGTCTTCCTCATCCTCTCCTTATTCGTCTCTGCCCATCTGTGTTTCTGAACTCTGGCTTCCTGGGGCCTGCACTGTATCATTTCTTCTGGCAAACAGTGGCTCCTTCACAGCCACCAGCCTCCCACCAGTCAGTCTCACCTCTCTGCTTTGAAGTTTCATCCTCAACTTCCCTGCCCTGATTGACTGATTACAGTACAGAGCCAGAAGTCAGGCAGACCTGTTTCCGTCCGGCTCCACCACTTGGCCGGGGATCTTATGCAAGCCTCTTAATCTTTTTAGTCTCAATTTCCTTGCCTTGCAAAATGAAGATAAGACTACTCACCTCAATGGATTACTGTGAAGATTAAATGAAGTAGCACATAACAAATTTTTTAAAAGTCAATCCCAATATCAGGTGTATGATAGGGGCCCACTTCATATAACTGAAATCTGCTTTGGATATTTTCTTTGGAGCCAAGCTCTAATTCAAGGCTCAATCTCTATTATTATCATCCTTATCTATTATTGCTTTTATTAAGTAATGACCTAAAACCTACATCCCGTTGTAATGAGCACTTTTATATTGGCTAAAGGGATTAATCATACTGTTAGCAATCGGAATGACGGTGATAATGACGCTAATAATTGCTTGTTCGCTGCTATAACCTCCACTTCCCTTCAAGAAACAAATCATTTAAAGGAAGCCACTCTAACAGTTGAAGATTAAGTTATGATCCTTTTTGATTTATGGTTCTCAACACTCATCCTGCTCTCAGGCCACTGTCTGAGTGTGCGTGTGTATCTCACCATTGTAGCTGTAGGGGCTATTAAAGCTTAGGGTCACAGCGTAAGAGAGAGGGAGCCGGGGTGCGGGGGAGAGTGTCACCTTTCGAAAGCAGATTAAAATGAAGCCCTAGGAATTAAGGTTAGACACCAGGAACAATTCTTGGACATGAAAGTAGACCTGAAGCTCCTCTCTGAATGTTTCACAGAGTTGGCTCAGAGGCTTTCACGCAGAAAGAGGAGGATCTGAGGGAGGCATCTGGCAGGACTTGTGAGCGGTGAGAGTTTCCACATCCAGAAATGGCAAGCTCCTCAGAGACCTAAAGGTCTGGGAAAGACTCATAAATACAAGAGAGACTGGGACAGGAGGCCGTGAACATTCAGGAAACCGGGAGACTTGAGTTCACCTACTGGTTTGGGGTTTTAGGTGGTATACTTTGTTAGAGTTGGAGGAGAAGGTTGGCAGCCTATAACTGTGGCTAAAAAATGATGAATCTTGAACTCAAGTCTCACTTTTCACTCTTTTGCTTTAGAGCTATGTGATCTTAGAGAGGCTCCTCGATTCCTCTGAGCCTGCATCTTCTTTAACACACCGACCTCCTGTGAGGTTTCAGTATATGTCGTATATGTCAATTCCTTAGCACAGTAACAATGGTTATTATCAGTATCTTCTCGCCAGATCTGAAATCTACCCTGAGGTCTCACATCCTTTATACTAGGAAATGCCAGTGGATCCAGCAGGCATAGGAATTCTATCAGCTCCCTCCAGGAAACAGTCTTTCATTCCCAGAATCTCTCCCTCTGCACATCCTGTCTCCCAGCCTGCTTTGCTAAGGCTAGATAGTAGAAAGTCCAATCCACTTGAAGTTACATACAGGAAGAACTTCCTTAAGAGCAGAGCAGGAGAGGAAGATGAGAAAGGACAAGGGACTTATGCTTCTGGGGAGAAGAGAAAGACAAGAAGAGGATTTCAGAATATCAGCTGTTAGTTTAAAGACAGAGAGGTGGGTAACCTACTCATATTTATCGAGATGAGTCGGATAACCTACACATATTCACCCAGATTCAGAGTGGACATGGACTTACCCTCTTGCTTACCTGTTTCTGGAGACACTCATGGCTCAAGCTAAAGTAGGTACCTCTCGAAGCTCCTGCCTAAGTCACTTTGACCACCCCATCCTAAATGTTCCCTAGGAAAGGGAGAACAAGGGATACCATGACCAGAATTGGGGAAGAGTAGGGAAGATCTTTCAGACTGAATTGTCTGGGATTCCTTGGCACAACACCCACAGCCTCTTTTTTTTTTTTTTTTTACTTTATTTTTTTTCCTTTTGTTATTTTTATTTTTTACTCTTTTTTTTTTTATGACTGGGTGAAAATGTACATTCCCGTATAAATTTACATGCCCACCTATATGCAGCTTCCACTGCTCTCCCTGTCTGGTGACAGCACACTGTTCCTCTCTGCTCCATACATGTCTCATCCTCCCAACAGTCTTCTTTCTCCTCCTCTCCACCCACTCTCCTTCCTCCAGTCAGAGGTCAGCAGGATGATATCCTACAGATGTATAGAACCATAAAGTGCATCCAATATATGGTCACTCTGCATTGCCAAGTCCAATCCATTCATGTTCAAAGAGTGGACCTTCGTTATGATTTATGGGCAAGGGCAGCATCAGGGCCAGGGGCCATGCTCCCAGGGGAACCCCGAAACCACTAGACCATCAATCGAGGTCTTTTAGTGGAGATCTCTCTTGTGTTGCCAGTGAGGCTCAACTTAGTGAGCTCCATCGTGGCTATCACTTGGTGGTGGCCAGGCACCATCTGGTTCTTCTGGTCCCAAGCCCACAGCCTCTTTTTGCTGTATTTCATAAGTTCTTGCTATTGAAAGTAGGGTTCATGGAACAGCAACATCAGCACTCCCTGAGAGCGCCTTAGGAGTACAGAATCTGACAGCCCACCAAGTCCTACTGAATCAGAATCAGAATTAGAGTTTGAGAAGCACTGCCATAGATTGTGTTTTAGAAGTCTGAAGGCAACACAGTTTATAAGAAAGTGCTTTGGATTAAGAACCAGGGAGTACAGCTCTGGACTTGGGTGGCTATCTCACTGTGCATCTTTGATCAAGTCACTTTCCATCTCTAAGATCATCTGTACAATACGAAAGCTACTCCAGACATGCCATCCAAACCTGGAGGCCTAATAAATTCTAATTGAGAACAGTATTTCCCTCAACAGAGATGGAAACCCAGAGCGAGAAGTCATCTAAGCCATTCTCCTATTTATCCACAGTCCCAAATAGGAAAACTTCCTAGGCCTGGCCCAGCCCCCAGTTGCAGGCACTCTATTCCAGAGTCCCCAGTTGTATATCTTATCTCTCTTCAGTTCCCTTGGTATCGTTTCCTTTTCCATTAGTGACAATGGAAACCAGCCTTTTGCATCTTCCTTAGATCCATCTGGAAACCCTGGTTACTCTGGAAACCCTGGTGGCATAGCAGTTAAGTACTGCGTCTGCTAACCACAAGGTTGGCAGTTCAAATCCACTAGGTGCACCTTGGAAATTCTATGGGGTGGTTCTATCTTGCCCTATAGTGTGTCTCTATGAGTCGAATTCAACTCGACAGCACTGGGTTGTTGTTAGACTGTTAGATCCATCTGGAAACCCTGGTAGCATGGTAGATAAGGGCTAGGGTTGTTAATCAAAGAGTTGGCAGTTCAAATCCACCAAGTGCTCCTTGGAAAATCTATAGGGTAGTTCTACTCTGTTGCTATGAGTAAGAATCAACTTGAGGGTAACAGGTTTAGATCCATCTGGAAGGCACTGAGGCTTAGACATTTTCTGTCCTCTGTTTGCCTACATCAGGTAAGTCTCTCACTGGGGCTCATACTGTGAACCTCCCACCTACTAAATGGAAACCGTTAAGATTCTATTCTCCTTGCCCATAGCTCATTAATCCAACAAATACCAAGCACCTGTGGCTATAAGGCCTGGCAGTTCCTGACTTGATGAAGCTGATTCTCTGAGGAAGATAGATATGAAACAATGACACCACTGATAAGTTCATTACCAATTATTTATTCCACCAACAACCATTTGTTGGACACCTATTATGTCCTGAGAAGAGTCCCTGGGTGGTTCAAACTGTTAGTGCTCTGGGCTGCTAACCACAAGTTTGAAGGTTCAAGTCCACCCAGAGGCACCTCAGAAGGAAGCCCTGAAGATTACTCCAAAACATCAGTCACTGAAAACTCTACGACACACAGTCCTACTCTGACACATATGCAGTCACCATGAGTTGAACTCAATTTGATGGCAACTGGTTTAGTCTTTTTTGTTTTTTTTTTTTTTTACATTCCAGGCACTCTTCCAGGTACTTGGGGGACCCACTGGCATAAAAACTCACAAAAATCCCTGCTTTTCTCAAGTGAAAAAATGTTCTAATTACTATAGATGTGCAGGTATGTGTATATGCCACCTCCTTTCCACTCAAGGTTTACAAAGAGCCAGTAATTAATTACATTTTCTGTTGTCTTCTCTCGGGAAAAATTCCAATCCTGTTAAGCCCTGAGAAGAGATCTCATTCTCTGTCTAAATCCCCCAGCAGGGGCAGGATACAGGACCCTTTGCATTCTTCTCCATCTGTATAAGTGGCTCAGCCCCAAGCCACAAGTCCTGGGCTAGCCTCTGGCCAGTGAGGAGGCCCCAGAAGAAACTGAGCCCTGCCCCGGGTACCAGGGAGCTTCCTGGCACAGATCCCTCTCTCCTGCCTTTTCTTCTCTTGATTCATACCTTTCCTCTCCTTTCTTTTCTTACCTTCTCTCAGCCTTCTTTTCCCTTCCTTCTTTCCTTTCCTTCTTCTTGCCTCTTTTATTTCCTTCCCTACCCACCCCTGTCTCCTTTCTCTCCCTTCCTCTTAAGTGGCTATCATTTTGTTCCAAGGCCCAGACACAGACTTACCTGTCCCAGAGTGGACCATGCACTGCAGCTGCTTGGCCGAGGGCATCCCTACTGCCCCTGGCAACTACTGGATCTCAGGTGAGCCCCTGTGCTAGGTCTCTCTCCACTCCTGTGGGTGGGATGGTGGATGGCCCCCAGGTAGGGCCCCAGAGCATCAGCTTGGCACCTCATACTTCCCTCTTCACCCCAGGCTTGGCTTTCCCTGACTGGGCCTACAAAGCTGAGTCATCCCCAGGCTCCCGGCAGATCCAGCTGTGGCACTTCATCCTTGAGCTGCTGCAGAAGGAGGAGTTCCACCATGTCATTGCCTGGCAGCAGGGAGAGTATGGGGAGTTTGTCATCAAGGACCCAGATGAGGTGGCCCGCCTTTGGGGTCGCAGAAAGTGCAAACCACAGATGAATTATGACAAGCTGAGTCGGGCTCTCAGGTGAGAGGAGGCAGCAGAGATGATGGAGTTCAAAGAAAGGAGTTATGTCTCCTGTCCACCCCTCCAGCTCTTACCCCTCCAGTGTTTAGGGAAACACCCTTACCTGTGACAAAATGCTTGGTTCTCCAAAAACAGCACTGGTCAGCCTTGCTGGCCCGGGAGGTGGGATTTGCTGGGTCTCTGACTTCCTCCTGTCCATTGGGCAACTCTGTACTCTCAACCCCGGGTTCTCCAGATATTACTACAATAAGAGGATCCTGCACAAGACCAAAGGCAAGAGGTTCACTTACAAATTCAACTTCAGCAAGCTCATCGTAGTCAACTACCCTCTGTGGGAGGTGCGGGCTCTACCACCACCCCACTTGCTACTGGGGACACCTCCCCTGTGCCGGCCAGCTCTGATGCCCATGGGAGTGCAGAGTGAGGTAGGCATGAAGGCTGCCCATCCCTGGGGCTTCATCAGGCCTTGCTCCCCTGCCCAAGAGGCCACAGCACTCTTTTCAGCCACAGGGATCTACCAGTGTTCTTTTCCCTCTGCAACCAAGTCCTCGAGCACCCAAGAACAGGGTGATATTCAAAGTATTTAACAATCTGCATGATACAGCACTCACCCACGAGGAAGGACAACCAATGCCTTCTTTGTAGGCATCACTCCTTCAGTGGCGGATCGTAGGGAAGGCGCAGGGTCCCAGGGAGGGTCCAGCACATCGTAGACTGCAGGTAGCACTTGGGCAGTAGTTATTTAACGACTTGTATGGTAGCAGCCGTTCCACTGTTTCGACAACTGGTTGACTGTAGCATTGTGTTCTGGGGAAACACAAGCTAGGGAGAGCCCGTCCGACCCCTACAACTATGTCTCCTCAGCTCCTGCACCGCATGCTGTTCACTCACCGTGCCACGGAGGAGCAGCTGGCTGGGCAGAGGACCCCTCGAGGGCCACCACGAGCCTCTGGGGATAAGAAGGGAAGCAGCAGCAGTGACCACCGTGAGTGTTCAGGATAGGGGAGGGCCCAGCGGAGTCCACTGGGGAGAGGTCCTGGGGTGAAGGATAATGAAGGTCATTCATTCAACACACATTCATGAAGCACCAGCTATGGCTGTTCAAACAAACAAAAAGGCCCTCAAAATGCTAAGAGTCTAGTGGGGAGCAATCATTGGCTGGTGCTGTGATCCGAGGAGCTGCCAGGTCCTTCCAGGGCCAGAAAGGGAGTTGGGTTTCTACGAGGAGGCAACACCCGAGCAGGTGAAAAAGACAGAGAAAGATGCCCAGGCAGAGGGAACAGCATTTATAAAGCCAAAAGCTGTGAACACGCGTGGCAAACATGAAGAAGTCCTAGGAGCTTGCCATGGTCAGAGAGGAGGTTATGTGGGGTGGGACATACAGAAAGGGTGAGAGATGGGGTTGGCAAGGGAACAGGTGCCCAGGCACTGAAGGCTTCAGAATTCACGCCAAGGGGTTGGACTTGATCTTTTGGCAGGAGGGATCTAGGAGGGAGAGACATGTTCAGGTTTTCATTTTATAAAGACTGCTCAGGCGTATGCAGAGTTTTGGTTGGAGGGAATGGAAGGCTGGCATTGGGAGACTTTTGAGGATAATCTAGGCAGAAGATAAAGGAAGTCAGAACCGAGACCAGAGCTCCTGCATTGAAGAAGTGGGCTCAACTGAAGTGAGATTAAGAAGGTCAAGTTTACTCATCCATTCACTCATTCATCTGGTTCTCCTTTCAACAGATATTTAATGACCTCCTGCTTAGGGTGCCAGGCACTGTCTTAGGGGCTGGGGACACCAATGTGAGCAAGACTGCCTTTGTAGAGTTTGTAGGCAGAAGAAGGGGGTCAGAAAGACCTCAGTAATCTGACAGACAGGGAATTATAACTGTGCTAGCTGTTCTGAAGGAAAACAACCAGGATTCTAAGGACATCAGGGAAGGCTTCTTTGACAAAATGTTATTTAAACTGACATCTAAAATACAAATAAGTGTCAGCTTCGCTCAGAGGGAATGGGGAGAACATGGTAAACAGAGAGAACAGTGTGTGTAGAGGCCCTGGAGCAGAAAAGAGGAGCTGGGACAGGGCCAGTGTGGCAGTGCGTGGTAATGACGGAGGACAGCAGAGTGAAAACTTAGGCAGAGGCCAGCTCTTCCAAGGCTATAACCTGGAAAGGGATAAAATCAGATGCTGTCGTAGAGACTCTTGACCAATTCAGGGCTCTTTCTGCAGAGGCCCAAGACCTACCTTTCTACACCAGGCAGTCTCAAGCCCCAGTACAGCTCTGGGCCAGACCCTCCCAGAGAATGCAGGTGCTGACTCTGGGCACCCACAAGTGCAGCTGGGGCAGCGTGCGTAGGGTGGCTGGCCCAGGGCCTGCTGGAACTCGCTTAGCCACCATGGCAGCCTGGAGCTAAACAGCATCTGAACAGCGCTGCCTGTTCTCCCACCCGCATCCACCCCCTCCCAGTTCTGGGAATGCCTTGGGCTCAGAGCTTCTCTCTTTGGGAAATCATGAGAAGGACAAGAGGTGTTTCCTCCTGAGTCCCAGCTACTAATGGGCTGCTCTGCACCTCCCTGCCCTCTGCAGGTGCACACACATAACCTGCCTGTGTCCAGGCCCTGAGGGACACTGAGCAGGTGTAGGTCATCTGGAGGTTAGTAGCAGCCACATGTCCCAATTCTGGAATGAGACTCCAGAAGGCTACGCCAGCCCCTCATCTCCACCCCCACTCACAGTATTTGGTGCCAAGAAAGGAAGATGCTTCCGGGCAGAAGAGCAGCCAGGACTATTGAACCGGAGCCAAGGAGTTGCAGGGCTGGTGTCGGGAAAGGGTGGCAGAGAAGTAGGACTCTTAGAAATATCTCTGCCACAGGCCTACTGGGCTGTACTCTCTGAAAGAGACCTGGGCCTGTCCCCAGGAGCCCCTGGGGCTGAGCGAGTACACACAGCACCCTCTGCTCATGGGGACCCCCACTCTGAGGGAAAACAGCACTGACTCCACCTTGTTTAAGAACTAAAGGAAAAGGACAAGGACCCAGAGAGAGGGTACACTGTGTATGGCAGGGATTCTCCACTCATTGCCTCACAGAGGATCATTTTCACTACTTTCTGCCTTCCTAGACCAGACTTCAGAAACATGTTTCCTATCAAATCAACTGGATGTATTCACTAATAATCAATTTGCTTTTCCACTCACGTGACCACACTGGGCTGATATTTTTCCATCGACTGCCAAGATGCTTGCGCTTTTAGTTAAATGATGTGACCTTGCTAATAGAGCCTATGGAATTGGGGTTAGGTTTTCTGAAATTTTGAAAATGGTGTGAAGAACTCTATAATCATCTTTGGGGGCCCCAGTTGCATGTACCTACGGTAGGATTCCAGAGGTAGGGGCAGGGGTGGAGGAGAATAGAACAGGATGGCTTTGGAAGGAGTGGGAGGAGGGACAGCTCTTGGGGGAAGGGAGCTATGGCCAGAGAAGAGGTAGGCTAAGGCTTATTCCACATCTACCCTGGGCCTTCTGTCCACAGTCTTTATTTCTGCAGGCTCCTTCAGACTGATCATAGCCATCTGACCCCAGGTTTACCAGTTGGCCTTTGAGGTGATTCCTAGTCTTGGTGACCCCCTGTGTGTCAGAGTAGAACTGCTCTCCACAGGGTTTTCAGTGTCTGATTTTCAGGAAATAGATCAACAGGGCTTTCTCCCAAAGTGCCTCTGGGTAGACTCAAATCTCCAATCTTTTGCTTAGTGGTGGAGCACATTAACCACTTGCAACACCCAGGGACTCCAGTAGGTAAGAGAGGTGGTTTTACAGACGAAGAAACGGAGGTCTGAGAATTTAAATGACACACCCAAGGCCCCACAATCAGTCTTCTTGCCAATTAAAATGACAGTTCTCTGTTCAGGACTTCAAGAATGAAGGATGAATTTGTAGAGTTGCAGTAAAGAGTGTCTTCCTTCTATTGATTCAGTACATTTTATTGAGCACTTAACATGCACCAGGCTCGGCTTGGTGCTGAAGATCCAGGGGAGAATAATGTAGGCACAGTTCCTGCCTGTGCAGAGTTGGGGACACAGACACTAAATAGTTAATACGAAAGACTTTGTAACGGTGCTAAGTGTCCCAGAGGAGTTGCAGAGGGTACCATGGGTGATAGGGAGGGCCTCTCACCTGGGCTTCCCCCCAGAATGGCATTTACTACAAGATCTGAAGCAAAGCACAAAGATTCTTTAAAAAGGGGACAGGGGAACAGGAAGGAGAGAGTTTCAAGCAAGAAACAAAAGAGTGATGAGAGGACAAAAGGGGTGTCTCAGAGGGGCAGGCTGCTCCTTTTGACCCCGTGTCTCTGTCTCTTTCTCTAGGACTTGGATCCGCCCCAGCCCCCTGCTGGGTGGGCCCCTGCTGCCACTTCAGGAGCCTCCAAGATGAGCTCCCTGGGTTTGCCACCTTCACGCCTCCCCTACCGCCCCTTTTCCCCTCTGACTGGACCCGCCTCTCAGGCCCTTTCTTGCCCCCTCCACCCACAGAGCAACAGCTTCTAGGGTCCTCCAAGCCAGATCCCCTGCTCTCAAGCTCCAGCAGCCTCCCAGGAGCCCGGTATTTTCCAGGGCTCCCCCTGGTGGCGGGGCTGGGACACGGGACTGGCGAGAGGCTTCAGCTCCTGTCCATGAGGCCTGAGGGGCTGGGGAAAAAGCCTGATCCCATGATGGGGGCAAAGGGAGGCCTGCATTCCAGGGAGGGCTTTGCCCTAGAGGCCCATGGACTCAAAACTGGGGAGGAAAGCCCTGCTTCACCTGATCTGGAGACCTTCAAAGTAGTGTGGACCTTAGATCCTCCTTAACTGGGAAGGGCAATATGAAGCAGAAGACCCCCAACTCCCTCTCTCTTCTTGCCCACCTCTCTCTGGCCTTGTATTTTGCAGCTCCACTTTTGGCAAAATGTGGAGTTGGATCCAAGGTGGAGGGCACACAGGGGAGGAGTGTACATGAGGATTGGGAAAACCAAAACAGGGTGCCCTTCTGCCCTAAACTGCTAATCAAATGAAGATGTTCTTTCTTTCTTTTTAAAAAAATATTTTATATGTAGAGTTGCTACGAATCTGAATCAACTTCATAGCAACAAGTATGGTTTTCGGTTTTTAATGATGTTTTAGGAGAAACTCTACACAGTAAAATAGATTCCCATTCACACACAAATTATTCTGTGACATTGGCTACAGTCCCTGCTGTGTGTCCACACTCTCACCATTGATACCTGCTGCCCCACTTCCATCCACCTGGTTTCCCTGCTCTCCCTTTGCCTTCTCACCTTTACTTTTGAGTAAATGTTGATCATGTCATTTTATATTGTCGATTGTTTAAAGGCACGCCTTCCTCACAGGTGTTATTGTTTATTTTACACGCCAATATATTATTTGGCTTAAAAGTGATCTCTGAGAGCAGCTTCTATTCTAGTTTAGGAGGGTATCTTAGGGTGATAGTCTCAGAGGTCTATCTCAGAGATCTCTCTTAGTCCAGTAAGTTTGGTTGGTAGTGGTTGCTGAGGACCATCTATTTTTTTCTGGTCTCAGGCTAGAAGAGGCTGTGGTCCACAAAGATGTTCTTGATCTCATTTTTTTTTTTTGAAAGAAGGAAGGAGAGTGAGGTCTGCATTATTTGAAGCTTTCCATACCTCCTCACCCCAAATCCACCAGGGGAGAAATTAAAATTCTAGACTGAAAAGGAGCTGGGACTTTATTTGCTCCTGAGTCCCAGGACAACTCCAGGCATCCTTTCCTCTCAAGGCCCATCTCCCTCATCTGGACTAGGGTCTCTGGTCTCCCTCCCTCCCTTCCTTGTGCTTTTCAATCATCCTTCTGATTCCTGTGGTCCAGGGAGCTCCTCCCATGCAGGCATTCTTTCTACCTCCACTTCCCCAAGCCCCAGGCAGGTGGGAAGGGAGGGACTGGCCTCTAATCTACTGCAGACTTTGAATAAAATGCCCTTGGCAAACTGCCCTCTCCACTGACTGCTGGCCTCCAGAAGGCCCAGACCCTGCTGGCTCCTTCTGTCTGCTATGGGCTGTATCAAGACACCACCCAAGATTCTCACAGAAAAAGGGGCCAGGGACCTGAGGAGGGCCTGAGGGCTGGGGCAGTGCTGAAAATCAAGGTAGCTAGTTAACTCTGCTCCCTTCTCCAGCCGTCAGTTCTCAGACTGGAATACTGAAGGAGAAGGGACACAGGAGTCACCCTGGAGGTGACACAGGAGATGAGAAACCAGCCTCCAGGGAAAAACTTCAGTGCAGAGCAGGAGTCTTGACAGAATGACATTTAGATCCCCAAGAACAGTGACTAAGCAAAATTAGAAGGGGTGGGGAGGTGGTGACGGAGGGTGGTAGCAGGGGTCCTCTTCCTCTGCTCTCAAGTCGAAGAACAAGGTGAGTGGACTCAAAGCATTGGGTAACTAAGGGAGTGTGAGGGCACTGAGAGGGTGGGTCTTTCACTTGGCCAAGGAAACATCTGCAGACAGATGCTCTGGGGGCCAAGAAGATTGAACTGTATCATGAGTCAGAACAGACTTGATGGAAACTAACAACAAATCACCAGGCCACAACTCCCACATTTAGGATTTGCCTTCACCTCCTTTCTATGTTGGGCATCAAGAGCTAAGGAAAAAAAGAAAAAGAAGAAGGCACAGAGAGTCCCCTTTGCTCATTGCTTGTACTGGCCCTCTGCAAGGAGTAGGTGCCTACATCCATCTCTCTGAGGACCCCCAAGCATTTTTCTTTCTGTCACTCTTAGCCCCGCTTCATGGTAGACGCACCACTCTCACCACTGGAATGGGGAAGGTAAGACCCAGAGTGGGGCAAGGTTAGGCCCTCAGCCCACAGACAGATTGAGATCAACGAGGACCCCAGCAGCTGCGTTTCCAAGCTAGATGTAGGCCAGGGGAAAGGATCTATGAATGTTGTTTATTTGGTCTCTCTCACTCCACTACCCCAGATGCCAAGAAAAGGGGACCCCCAGACGTCTCTCCCAGCATCCCAGAGGCTTCATCGAGAATAGAAATTTCTCTTGATCCTCACACCACAGGTCCGTCTCCTAGGGTTTTGCCATCTCCCTGCCTAGTTTGGGGACACAAAGAGCTAGTGTTGTCTGCTCCAGCACAAAAAACTTGTTTGCATTGTCATGGGCTGGGGCCCTGTTCAGAGAGACTAGCCCCAGGGATAGGGGTTCTTCTGTAATGGGCATCCTCACATAGCCTCCGCCTGGCCCACCCCTTCTTCAGTCATTTTGAATGGCTGAGACCCTGTGTTTCAGGAGCAAAAACTGTTTTGAGGTCATTGTTCTAAAATTCTCTTTGGAGTAGGTTTACCAGGAGACTGAAAGCTCAGCCTCAAAGGGTTTAAACTTTCTGGTAGTGTGTTCTGGGTTCCAGGCACTGAGCTCAAGCAGAGCAGAGTTTTTCAACCTTGGCATTATTGGCATTTGGGGCTGGGTCATTCTTTGTTGTGAGGAGCTATGTTACACATATCAAGATGTTTAGCAGCATCCCTGGCCTCTACCCACCAGATACCAGTAGCACTCTCCTCCCTTCAGTTGTGACACCCAAAAATGTCTCCATACATTTCCAAATGTACCCAGTGGGGCAAAAATCGACCCAGGTTGAGAACCACTTAAATGTTCTGGTACAGATGGGACCCAGGCTACTCCAACGCCAGAGAACTGCTGGTTTCCACGTTGCAAGAGTGCCCTCTGGTGGCTAAAGTCAATACAAGCGATCTGAAGAGTTCTGTGCTCCGGGCCAGGCTCCGCGGACAGAGCATCTCTCTGTCTGAAACGAGAGATGACGGAGTCCTTGAAATTCTCTGAGAGGCGGAAGAGCAATTCAGGATTGGTACATTTTATGAGTACTTTCCCATCGCAATCCCCTTCGACAAATCACTAGCTATTCACCAGGGAACCAACAGACCTAATACGACAACAGACTCAGCAGGCTGTGAGTTTCCTTGGTAGAGCAGAGTAGAGCCATCAACCCTGGCATTCACAGCCTTTGACTACCTGTGAAGGAGTCCTTGGGTGGTGCACTAATCAAAAGGTTGGCGGTTCAAACCCACCCAGATGTGCCTCAAAAGAGAGCACGGCAATCTGCTCCCAAAAGGTCACCGCCATGAGAATCCTGTGGAGCAGTTCTAGTCAAACACACATGGGGTCGCCACGAGTCTGAATCAACGGAATGAAAACTGGTTTGGGGCGGGAATTTTGGTTTTTTGTTGGTTGGTTGTTTTGCCTCCTAAGACCATCAGTCTCACCTGGAAATAATGGAGAGCAGCTAGGTACTCAGCCTCCCTCTAGGAGCAGTGAAAGCAGGGTAGGTAAGATGCGGAGAAGTCCTCTCACCAACCAGCCCTGCTCCTTGGCCTCAGCTCTGTTGTACCAAAGACAAAGACAGAGCACTCATGAACATCCAGCAAAATGTGGAGGAGTCATACTCCTCGGCTTTATGAATTTCAGACTGAGAGTCAGAAAACAACCCAAGCCCACTGCCATTGAGTCAATTCCCATTCATAGGGAGCCTACAGGACAGAGTAGAAATGCCCCATAGAGTTTCCAAGGAGCATTTGGTGGATTGAAACTGCTCACCTTTTGGTCAGTAGCCATAGTACTTAACCACTATGCTACCCAGAGTTTCCTTGAGAATCAGAAGGGACCTTAAAAAAAAAAAAACTCAAATGACCATATAGGAGTAAGTAAAACTGCCCCCACAGAGTCCAAAGAGCACCTGGTGGATTCAAACTGCCAACTTCTTGGGTAGCAGCCACAGCTCTTAACCACTACACTACCAGAGTTTCCAGAGGCCACCTTAGAAATCTTCAGATTGAATCCCTAATTTTACAGGCCCAGAGAGAGGAATGGGCTTGCTCAAGATCACAGAAATACAAGAGCCAAAGTTAGAATATGAATGTCCTAATTATCAGTTAAGTTCTTACACTTCATCATAATTACTTGACTAAAGAGTTTTAAAGACCCTTAAAATTTGTTACAAACACAAGTATGTTGACAGGGAAATGTAAAAAGTTGCTTCAGTGTGATTTTTAGTTCGACCATAGTGGTAAGCATTTTTCTTTTTGTAGACATTTTGGGCATTTGATTATATATAATCAAATGCTGGTATCCTCTAATTATCTTGTGTTCATTACTGTGTGTCCTCATCCAGGTGGTATTCTCAGTGGCACCATAGCACGTCCTTGTTAAACGGAAGGTGTTTCTTTTGTCAAAAACGTTTGACTAGCATATGGGAAATGCCTTGGGGATTTAAAAACAAAAGCCAAGTATTTGCTGCTCTGAATTGTTTGTGGAGGAGATACTAATTCCCACCCATTCTGTTTTTCCCTAATGCAGACACTGATCCAGAGGGAAGAAAAACATTCAAGGATCATTCATGTTTTAAAAAAGAAAAAGAAGGAAAATTTGGAGAATAGATTTATAATTAATGTCACTGAACTGTACATGTGAAGATTGTTGAAACAGCAAATGTTCTGTTACCGTATATATTTACCACAATAAAAACATGTATGTATATATGTGTGTGTATAAACATATAATTTTGTGCAGTCCCAGAAACCCTAGCAGCATAGTGGATAAGTGCTACATCTGCTAACCAAAAGGTCATTTGATTATATATAATGATATATATATAATGCCCTAAAGGGCATTTGATTATATATAATGTCTGCTGGTATCCTCTAATTATCTTGTGTTCATTACTGTGTGTCCTCATCCAGGTGGTATTCTCAGTGGCAGCATAGCACGTCCTTGTTAAAAGGAAGGTGTTTCTTTTGTCAAAAACATTTGATTAGCATATGGGAAATGCCTTGGGGATTTAAAAACAAAAGCCAAGTATTTGCCAAGTATTCAAATCTGCCAGGGGCTCCTTGGAAACTATAGAACAGTTCTACTCTATCCTATAAGGTCGCTATGAGTTGGAATGGACTCGACGGAAGTAGGCTTGATTTTGATTTATTATGGAGACCCTGGGTGGCAAAAATGGTTAAATACTCAACTACTAGCCAAAAGATTGGCGATTCAAACCCACACAGAGACACCTTGGAAGACAGGCCTAGGGAAGGGATTCTGATAGGTCACAGCCTTGAAAACCCCATGGAACAGTGTTCTGCCCTGCACACATGGGGCTGCCACGAGTGGGAATCAACTGAGCAATAAGTAACAAATAACAATATTATAAATATATACATAGATATTTTTTCTTTTTTCAACAAATAGTTTTTATATGCTACTTACTGGAATTGACTCTGTGGTAACAGGTTTGGTTGGGTTTTCTTCTGTGCCATCCACTGTTCTGCACTACCAGGTCCGGAGGCTGAGGACTGCCTGTCCTAACGGCACCTTCCTCTGTGAAGCATCCCAGGCCTGCATCGCAGTCAGCACTCCGCGTGGAAGGTTCACTTGTGAGGCGTGGGGAAGGTCGTGGCTCCAGGCCTGGCCAGGCAAGCCTAGTAACACCAGCAGAGGACTGAGTATATAGTGCTTGGGAGACAAGCTTTCTCAGTAAATTTTCTACACCTGATTTAAATCTCACTTTTATTTAGTAATAAATCTCCTTTGAAATACTTAACACTAAGTTTTAAGAAGTCACCTCAAATCTCCAAATACAGATGTTGTTTGATGCCACTAGGTCACTTCCACTCATGGAGAGCAGAACAAAGTGCTGCCAGGTCCTATGCCACCATCCTGGCCACTGCCACACTTAAGCTCATTGTTGCCGTCCAACCTAAGGAGCTCATCTTCCAGCTCTGCGCCTGTTGTGATCTGTAAGGTTTTCCTTGGCTAATTTTTAAAAAGCCTTTCTTCCTAGTCTGTCTGTCTGGAAGTTCCACTGAAACCGGTCCACCACAGGTAACCTTGCGGGTATCTGAAATACTGTTGTCATAGCTTCCGGCATCACAGCAGCACACAAGCCACCACTGTTTGACCAACTGACAGTTAGGTGGTAGCCAAACCCAGGTGGCCAGGTAATGAGTGTGTATCAAGTTATCATAAAGCACATACAGTCCTCTGATGGACTTTTTTCACCTGATATTACTTCAGCAACACTGCATCATCTATTTCTTTACTATCAATCATCTTAACTTCAGTAAAATATTTTGTCATGTCGATATGGTTTGTATTTAATGTTTCCCTTATTGGTGGTCTTTTAGGTTATTTCTTGTTATTGCTTTGTAAATAAAATCACTTTAAAACTTTTGTCTGTAGTTACGATTTTTGTTTCTTTCCTTGAGTTAGCTCCTTGAGATAAATTCTGAGGAGCGAAATTACTAGGTGAAAAATTATGACTTTTTAAATTGTGCTTTACAAAAAAGTTTATGGAGCAAATTAATTTCTCATTAAATAATTAATAACCTAATTGGTTCATAACATTGATTGCCAACCCTACAACATGTCAACACTCTCTCCTTCTTCTCCTTCCATTCATCCAGTTTTCCTGTCCCCTCCTTCCTCTCCTTCTCACTGCTGGGCTGGGGTGTCCAGTTAGTCTCGCATGTACAGCATGTGTTACCATTTGTTTAAAAAAAAAAAACACCTTTGCTGTAGAATCAATTCTGACCCATAGTTACCCTACGTGAACAGAGCAAAACTGCTCTATAGGGCTTCCAAGGAGCACGTGGTAGATTCAAACCACCAGTCCTTTGGTCAGCAGCCAAGCTCTTAACCACTACACCACCAGGGCTCTGTTTCGCAGGCATGCCTAACCTTTGGCTGAAGGGTAAGCCCCAGGAATGACTTTAGTACTGAGTTTAAATGATGGCCAGAGGCCATACTCTCAAGATTTCTGCAGTCTCTTTCAGACCAGTAAGTCTAGTCTTTTTGTGCATATATGAGGTGAAATGTTGTTGTACATTTTTCTCCAGCTTTGTGTGGGACCTTCTATTGTGATTCCTGTCAGAGTAGTCAATGGTAGTAGCCGGACACTACCTAGTGGTACTGAGCTCAGTCTGGTGGAGGCTGTGGTAGCTGTGGTCCGTTAGACTTTTGGATTAATCTTTCCCTTGTGTCATTGAGTTTTTTTCATCTCCCTTGCTCTAGATGAGGAGGGGCCAGTAAATGGCCACTCACAAGTTTTTGGGTTTTTTTAAATTGTGCTTTAAGTGAAAGTTTACAATTCAAGTTAGTTTCTTGTACAAAAATATATACACACATTGTTATACCCTAGTTACTCTTACTAATGTGACAGCACACTCCTTTCTACCCTGTATTTCTTGTCCATTCAACCAGCTGTTATCCTTTTCTGCCTTCTCATCTGGCCTCCAGACAGGAGCTGCCCACTTAATCTCACGTATCTACTTGAGCTAAAAAGCACACTCTTCACAAACATCATTTTATGTCTTATAGTCCAGTCTAAACTTTGAACAGTTGGCTTTGGGAATGGTTTTAGTTTGAGGCTGACAGAGTCAGGGGCACCTGTCCTCGGGGTCACATCAGCTTCAGTCTAACTACTAAGTTTGGTCTTTCTACTAGAATTTGAGTTCTGCATCCATCTTTTCTCTTGCTCCATCAGGAACTCTCTATTTGTTCCACGTCAGGGTGGTCACTGGTGGTAGCCAGCACCATCTGGTTTTTCTGGTGTTGGGCTGACAGAGTCTTTGGTTTATGGAGCTCTTGAAACCCTGGTGATGTAATGGCTAAGTGCATAGCTGCTAACCAAATGGGTGGCAGTTCAAATTCACCACATACTCCTTAGAAACTTTACGGGGCAGTTCTACTATGTCCTGTAGAGTTGCTATGATTTGTAATCAACTCGAAGACAATAGGTTTAGTTTTTTAGTTTTCTGTCGTTTGGATTCATATTTTCCTTGTGTCTTTGGTGTTCTTCATTCTCCTTAGCTCCAACAGGGCTGGAATCAATTGATGCGCCTTAAATAGCCACTTGCTAGATTTTAAAACCCCAGAGGCCACTCACCAAAGTGGGATGCAGAACATTTCCTTAATAAGTTACACTACGCCAGTTGACCTAGATGTCCCCTGAAACCATAGTTCCCAGACCACCACCCTTGCTACTCTGTCCCTTGAAGTATTTGGTTACATTCAGGAAACTTCTTAGCTTTTGGCTTAGTCCAGTTGCATTCACAAGCTTTTAACACCCCAATTCAGCTAGATGTCACCTAAGATCATGGTCATCAGCCCTCAGCCCAGTAACTTGGTCCCTCAGGGAGATTGGCTTTGCCCTGGTCAAGTTGTGCTGACTTCCCTAGTATTATATACTGTCTTACCCTTACAGTTACCATTTATCTATTGTCTACTTAGTATTTGTGGTGGTCAGGATTATGTCAACTTGGCTACTACGTATTTGGCTGCTGTATTAAGTGGCAGGGCGGGGTCTCTGGTGGCTCCTTGCCCTTCGGCTCTCATCTTGCAATCTTTCACTACTGGTCCCTCACGTGGCCAGGAGCTCCTGCTCTCTTCTTCCAGCGTGTGGTTCCGGGACTTGAGCTAGCAGCTGTTGGACTCATCAGTCCTTACAGTTGGCACTTGAGAGTCCTGCTCCCTGACCTGCTGATCCTGGTTTTGCAAGCCTCTGTCACTTCATCTCGCCACCAGCTTGGGATCCACTGACCTACACAACCAGTGATCTAGAACTCTGGTCTCTGACTTGCTGACCTTGGGTTCCTCAGCTTCCATGGCCACGTGAGGCTTGTGCCAGAGCTTGGGACATTCAGCTTCTGTGATTATGCGAGCTGTTTCCTATATTTGTATCTATCTATCTATATATTATAAATCTTTCCTTGTACCCACACGTGTTACTGGTTTTGCTTCCCTAGAAAACCCAGACTAAGACAGTATTTTTCCCTCCCTTCTCTCTTTCTTCCTTCATAATCAACATAGATTCTTTCTTTCTGCATGGAATTTTGTCATGAGTTTTTGTTTTTTCTGTTTTTTTTTTTAATTTTTTATTTAATATAACTGACTGAAAATGTACATTCCCATATAAATTTACATACCTACCTATATGCAGCTTCCACTGCTCTCCCTGTCCGGTGACAGCGCACTATTCCTCTCTGCTCCATAATGTCTCATTCTCCCAACAGTCTCTTTTTCCCTCCTCTTCACCCACTCTCCTTCCTCCAGCCAGAGGTCAGCAGGATGACATCCTATAGATGTATAGAACCATAAAGTGCGTCCAATATATGGTCATTCTGCATCACCAAGTCCAATACATTCCTGTCCGAAGCGTGGACCTTCGTTGTGATTTATGGTCAAGTGCAGCATCAGGGCAAGGGGCCATGCTCCCAGGGGAACTCCGAAACCACTGGACCATCAGTTGAGGTCTTTTAGTGGGGATCTCAGGGTGCACCCCTTTTTATTCTTGTGTTGCCAGTGAGACTCAAGTTAGTGAGTTCCATTGTGGCTATCACTGGTGGTGGCAGGGCACCATCCGGTTCTTCCAGTTCCAAGTCGATGTAGGCACCCACTGCTGTGGGTCTCTTTATCTTCTGGGTTGTCTTTCCCCCATGTCATTTTGGTCCTCGGTGAGCATCCGTTCCTGCTGAGTCGGGACTATTTGCTGTGCCCTCAGATGGCAGCTTCACAGCTTTTAAGACCCCAGACGCCACTCAGCAACGTGGGGTGCAGAGAGCCCTCTTAGCAAAACACTAGTTGTGCCAATTGGCTTCGCTTTCGCCTAAGAGCATGGTCTCCCAGCCCCCGCCCCAGCTACTCTATCCTTGCAATATTGGGTTAAGATGGAAGGAGTACTCATGTTATGTTTAAGTCCACTTAATATTGTTCTTGTTTCTAATGTGTGCTATCACCGATTTCACCCAACCAGATACCTAGCAGCTATCTAATCTAAACCTTCCCCACTCCCTCCCTCCCCTCCCTTGCAGCTGTCAAAGAGTCTTTTCTTCTATACACAAGTCTGTTTTTGAGATCTTATCATAGAGGTCTCATACAGTATTTGTCCTTTTGTCGCTGACTGCTTTCACTCAACATAATGTCTTCCAGTTGAAACCAGGTCATGAGATGTTTCCTGGAGTTGTCGTTGTTCTTTATCATTGCGTAGTGCTCCATTGAGTATATATACCATAGTTTACCTATCCATTCTTCTGTTGTTGGGCATCTGGGTTGATTCCATCTTTTTGCTATCGTGGACTGTGCTGCGATAAACATTCTGGTGCATGTGTCCGTTGGTGTGAAAGGCCTTGATTCTGTAGGATATATTCCAAGTAGCGGAATTACTGGGTCAAATGGTATATCAATATCCATTTTTTTAAGGAAGCGCCAGATTGCTTTCCAAAGAGGCTGGACCATTTTCCAACCCCACCAACAGTGCAGGAGGGTTCCACTTTCTCCACAGCCTCTCCAGCATTTGTTGTTTTGTATTTTTTGGATCATGGCCAACCTTGTTGGGGTGAGATGGTATCTCATTGTCATCTTGATTTGTATTTCTTTAATAACTAAAGATCACTAACATGTCCGCATGTGTTTTTTGGCTGCCTGGATCTCTTTTTTAGTGAAATGTCTTTTCATCTCCTTAGCCCATCGCTTAATTGGATGCTTTGTCTTCTTCTTGCTGATATTTTGTAGTATCTTATAGATTATGGAGATCAGGCGTCGGTCTGACATAGAGTTGCCAAATATTTTTTCCCATTCTGTAGGTGTTCTTTTAATTCTATTAATAAAGTCTTTGGATGAGCAAAAGTGTTTGATTCTTAATAGTTCCCATTCATCTATTTTCTCTTCTGATGATTGTGGTTTCTTTGACAGATTTTGGAGTCTGTCCACATTGTGTATTAAAACTTCCATTGTTGTTCCTACCTTTTCTTGGATGAGCTTTATCATTTTAGGTTTGAAATTTAGGTCTTTTATCCAGTTGGAGTTGGTTTTTGTATAAGGTGTAAGATATGGATCTTGTTTCTGTTTCTTGCAGATGGATATCCAGTTTTGCCAGCACCATTTGTTGAAGATACTGTTTTTACCCCAGTTTAATGTCTTAGGGCCTTTGTCGAATATCAGTTGTTCATAGGCAGATGGTGTCATCTCTGGGGTCTCAGTTCTGTTCCACTGATCTGTCTGTTCTTATACTAGTACCAGGCTGCTTTGACCACTGTGGCAGTGTAATATTTTCTAAAGTCGGGTAATGAGAGGCCTCCCAGTGTGTTCTTCTTCTTTAGTAGTACCTTGCTTCACCGGGGCTTCTTCCCTTTCCAAACAAAATTGGTGATGTCTTTCTCCATCTCATTAAAAAATGTTGCTGGAACTTGTATTGGGATTGCATTATATAAATAGATTGCTTTGGGTAAAATAGACATTTTCACAATGTTAAATCTTCCTATCCATGAGCAGGGTAGGTTTTTCCATTTATCTAAGTCTCTCTTAGTTTCTTGTAGTAAGGGCTTGTAGTTCTCTCTGTAAAGGTCTGTTATGTCTCTGGTTAGATTAATTCCTAGGTACTTTATCTTCTTAGCGGCTATAGTAAATGGTATTGTTGGTATAAAGGAATCCTACTGATTCACTTACGTTTATCTTGTATCCTGAGACTTTGCTGAACTCCTCTATCAGTTTGAGTAGTTTACTTATAGAATCCTTGGGATTGTCTGCATATACAATCATACCATCTGCAAACAGGGAGATTTTAACTTCCTCTTTGCTGATGCCAAGCCAAGCCAAGTGCCAATGCAGATGCCCTTTATTTCTTGGTCTTGTCTAATTGCTCTGGCTAAAACTTCTAGCACAATGTCGAATAGAAGAGGTGAGAGTGGGCATCCTTGTCTAGTTCCTGATCTCAAGGGAAAGGCTTTCAGTCTCTCTCCATTCAGGATGATGTGGGCAATTGGCTTTGTATAAATGGCCTTTATTGTGTTGAGGAATTTGCCATCTATGCCCATTTTCCTAAGAGTTTTTAGAATGAATGGGTGTTGGACTTTATCAAATGCCTTTTCTGCATCAATGGACAAAATCAGGTGATCCTTGTCTTTTGTGTTACTTATGTGGTTTATCACATTAATTGTTTTTCTGATGTTGAATCAGCCTTGCATCCCTGGTATGAATCCCACTTGGTCATGATGGATTATTTTCTTGATACGTTGTTGTATTCTATTGGCAAGAATTTTGTTGAAGATTTTTGCATCTAGATTCATGAGTGATATCGGTCTGTAGTTCTCTTTCTTTGTTGGGTCTTTCCCTGGCTTAGGTATCAGGGTTATGCTGGCTTCATAGAATGAGTTTGGGAGTACTCCATCCCTTTCTACACTGTGAAATAGTCTCAGTAGTATTGGAGATAACTCTTCTCTAAAAGCTTGGTAGAATTCTGCAGTGAAGCCATCTGGACCCAGACTTTTTTTGGTTGGCAGTGTTTTGATGACTTTTTCAATCTCTTCCTTTGTGATGGATTTATTAAGTTGTTCTGCTTCACGTTGTGATAATTTGGGTAGGTGGTATGAGTCAAGGAATTGGTCCATTTCCCCTTGGTTTTCAAATTTGTTAGAGTACAGTCTTTAATAGTATTCTGTTATGATATTTTTGATTTCTGTTGCATCTGTGGTGACAACCCCCCTCTCATTTCTACTTTGGGTTATTTGCTTCCTTTCTTGCTTTTCTTTAGCAAGTTTAGCCAGTGGTTTATCAATTTTGTTGATCTTTTCAAAAAACCAGCTTTTGGTCTTTTCAATTTTTTCAATTGTTTTTCTATTCTCTAATTCATTTAGCTCTGCTCTAATCTTTATGGTCTCGTTTCTTGTGGTGCCTGAGGGGTTCCTCTGTTGTTCTCTTTCTACTTGTTCAAGATGGGTTTTTAATAACTGTAGTCTCACACAGTATTTGTCCATTTGTGATTGACTTATCTCATTCAACATAATGCCCTCGAGATTTATCCATGTTATGAGATGTTCCACAGATCATCACTGTTCTTTATCATTGCATAGTATTCCACTGTGTGTATGTACCATAATTTGTTTATCCGCTCATCTGTCAACAGGAATTTTCTATCTTTTTGCTACTGTGAATAATGCTGTAGTGAACATGGGTGCACATATGTCTATTCATGTGACTGCTCTAGGATATATTCATGTGACGGCTCTAGGATATATTCCTAGGAGTTGGATTGCTGGATCATGTTGTATTTCTATTTCTAGCTTTCTAAGGAAGAGCCATATCATTTTCCAAAATGGTTGTACCATTTTGCAGTCCCACTAGCAGTGCACAAGAGTTCCAATCTGTCTGTAGCCTCTCAAATGTATGTTCTTTCCTGCTCTGATTGGTGCCAGTGATGCCAGGGTGAAATGTTACTTCATTGTGCTCTTGATTTGAATTTCTCCAGTGGCTAGTGATTTCAAACTTTTCCTCATGCAGCCCACTTGGATGTCTCATTCAGTGAAGTATCTGTTCATTTCTTTTGCCTATTTTTTAACTGGATTATGTGTCTTTTTGTTGTAGAGGTGTTGGATTTTCCCACAGATTTTAGAGATCAGACTTTTCTCAGATATGCTATAGCCAAAGAATGTTCCTACTCTGTAGGTTCTCTTTTTACTTTTTGTGTGAAGTTTTTTGATCAGCATAAGTGTTTAATTTCTAGAAGATTCCCTTTTTGTTGTTGTTTTATTTGTACTTTAGATTTAGGTTTACAAGACAGACTAGTTTCTCTTTAAACAGTTACTACACATATTGTCTTGTGACAGTGGCTAATAACCCCATGACAGGTCAACACTCTCCCTTCCTAAACTTGAGTTCCCTGTTACCAACTTTCTTGTCCCCTGCTGCCTTTCTGTCCTTGCCTCTGAGCTGGCATTTCCCTTTAGTCTTGTTTTGTTTATGGGCCTGTCCAATCTTTTGTGGGATGATGACCCTCAAGAGTGACATCATAACTGAGCTAACGTGCCCAGGAGCTATACTTTCAGGATTTCCCCTGTCTCTGTCAGGCCAGCAACTCTGGTCTTTCTTTTTAAGTCATAATTTTGTTCTACATTTTTCTGCAGTTCTGTCTGGGACCCTCCATTGTGATTCCTGTCAGAGCAGTCAGTGGTGGTAGCCAGGCACTGTCTGGTTGTACTGGATTCAGTCTGGTGGAGGCCATTGTAGATGTGGCCCATAGTCCTCTGGAGTGATCTTTTTCCTGTTTCTTTAGTTTTCTTCACTCTTTCTTGCTGCCAAAGGGGCAAGACCAGTAGAATACCCTAGATGTCCACTCACAGACTTTTAAGACCCCAGATGCTACTCACTAAAGTAGAATGTAGAATATTTTCTTTACTATCTTTATTATGCCAGTTGCGCTGGATTTTCCCTAAGGTCATGGTCTCCACAGTCCTTAGCACAGCAATTTGGTTCCTCAGGGAGTTTGGATGCATCTATGGAGCTTCCATGACCTTGCCTTGCACAAGTTGTGCTGGCTTCCCCAGTAGCGTGTACTGTCTTACCCTTCACCAAAATTAATCTTTATCTATTGTTCATTTAGTATTTTTCCACCTCAACCTCTCCCTTCCCTGGTAGCCATCAAAGATTATTTCTTTTTTATGTAAACCTCTTCATGAGTTTTTACAGTAGTGGTTTCCTACTATATTTGTCCTTTTGTGATTGGTTTATTTCAGTCAGCATAACGATCTTCTGTTCTCTCCGTATTACAAGATACTTCACAGATTCATCAGTGTTCTTTATTATTGCATAATAGTCTATTGTGTGTGTGTACCACAGTTTATCCATTCATCTGTTGATGGGCATTTAGTTTGTGTCATGGATTGAATTGTGTTCCCCCAAAACATCTGTGTAGCAATTTAGCTAGACCATGATTCCTGATATTGTATGATGTCCCCCAACTAGTAAATCCTGCCTATATTATCTTAATGAGGGTAGATGGGTAGCAGTTATGTCGGTAGTGCACGACTCACTCTTTAAGATTATTTTGTGCCTTGAAGCAGTCTTTTGAGATAAAAAGGAAAGAAGCTAGCAGAGACAGCTGGGGGACCTCCCATCACCAAAAAGCTGTATCAGAAGCTGAGCATGCCCTTTGGAAAGACCAGGGCCCCTGAGCCTTAGAAGCTTCCAGTTCAAAGGAAGACTGATGACAAGGACCTTCCTCCAGATCCAGCAAAGAAAGCCTTTCCCTGGAGCTGACACCTAAGTCTGAAATTTTAGCTTACTGGACTACGACAGAAAAAAATTTCTCTTTTTAAAGTCATCCATTTGGGGTATTTCTGTTAAAGCAGCACTAGATGACTAAGAAGGGCTGTTTTCATCTTTTTGCTACTGTCAACAATTCTGCAATGAACATGGGTGTGCATATGTCTATTCATGTGACGGCTCTTATTTCTGTAGGATATATTCCTAGGAGTTGAGTTGCTGGATCATGTTATTTCTATTTCTAGCTTCCTAAGGAAGCATCATATTGTTTTCCAAAATGGTTGTACCATTTTGCATTCCCACCAGCAGTGTACAAGAAATCCGATTTCCACTTAGCCTCTCCGACATTTGTTATTTCCTGTTTTGATTGGTACCAGTAATGCTGGGGGTGAGGTGGTATCTCATTGTGGTTTTGATTTGCATTTCTCTAATGGTTAGTGATCTCAAGCATTTCCTCATGTGTCCACTGGTCACTTGAATGTCTTTGCCGAAGAATTTATTCATTTCTTTTGTCCATTAAAAGATATATACATTGTGCTTCAAGTAAAAGCCCACAGTCCAAATCAATTTACCATACAAAACCTGGAACACACACCACTACACAACTCTAACCACCTCTACAACTACCACCACCCAGTAACAACACTCAGCCTTTCCACACTGTACTTCTCATATCTATTCAGCCAACTCTTGTGCCCTTGCCCATTTTTTAACTGAATTATTTGTCTTTTTGTTGTAGAGGTTTTGGGTTTTCCTGTAGATTTCAGAGATCAGATCTTTGTGAGATATGTCATAGCCAAAAACTTTTCCCACTCTATAGGTTCTTTTCACTTTTTTGTGAAGTTTTTCGATGAGCAAAGTGTTTAATTTTTAGAGGCTCTCATTTATCTAACTTATCTCCTGCTGTTTGTGCGTTGTTAATTATGGTTTGTGTCCTATTTGTGAAGTATATTAGGGCTGCTAGAATTGATCCTATGTTACTTCCATGATGTTTATAGTTTTGGGGTTTAGATTTAGGTCTGATCCAATTTAAACTAGTTTTTGTGTATGGTGTAAAGATAAAAAAATACGATATTTTAATGGCTTGCCACAGACATGTTGCTCAACTGTCACCTGAAAAGATTATAATATGGTAACAGCCTAGACTTACACGTCATTTACTATGAGTCAGGCTTCTCAATCACGAGCCCAATAGCAACTTTATGAGATAGGCATGATTATCATTCCATTTTAAAGATGAAGAAACTGAGACACATTCCTGGCATGCCGAAGAGCCAGGGCTCAGATTCAAGTAGTCTGACACCCAAATCTATGCTCAAGAGCCAGCTGCAAAGGACGTTTTCCTGGAGCCTCCACAGCTATGACCTTTACCTACCTTTTGCTACTTCTGTTAGTAAGAGTAAACTGCTATTCACTATTGTTTTCTTTACAGTTCTTCAAGTCAGTCCTGACTCACAGTGTCACCATACACAAAAACTAATTCAAATTGGACCAGATCTAAATGTAAATCCCAAAACTATAACAATCACGGAAGTAATACAGGATCAACTCTAGCAGCCCTAATACACTTCACAAATAGGATACAAACCAACCAGTAGGACTGGTTGATAGGGTTTTCCTGCCGCTAATCTTTATAGGAGCAGATCTCCAGGCATTTCTTGAACAGTGTCACTGGGCAGGTTCGAACTGCCTGCCTTTAGATTAGCAGCAGATGACAAACTGCTTGCATCACCCAGGAACCTGTGTTAAGTGGTAGGGAAACTGAACATTTTTATACCTGTCTGCTATTTATAATTTAGGCTACCCTGTTTAAAAGTTAGGAACAAAGGGCCTTCTCATTCATAAAATATTTAAAAGATATTTTCAAATTCATTTTATAGCCAGCTAAGAATGCTGGGAAGAAATAGGGATAGATGAAGACAAAACAAGCAAAGGAGAGAGGGCTCTTCAGAAACGTTTAAGGGAAAGAGGGAAGAAAATATCCCTTACACCAGGCTAGGCATCACTTACCTCATTTAGTGTTAAAAAGATAAATTACTTGTCTAAGACTGCCCTCTGGCCACTTGGGGGAAGAGCTGTAATTTCCATTTGAAATGTTAATATTACAGCTAATTAATCACTGTTTGTAATTCTTTCATTACTTTGTCCTTTACCTCTTAGAGGTTCAGGCCAGTGAAGGCAAACCACCTGGGGAAACCAGAGCGAGTACAGCAATAATTACCCAGAGGATCCAGCAAGGGGTGAGATTAGGTCTCTGCATCAGAAGTCTTACACCCCAAGGTAAGGAGCTCTGGTGGTGCAGTGGTTAAGAGGTTGGCTCCTAACCAGAACACAGGCATTTCAAACTCAGCAGCCACTCCTCGGAAATCCTCTGGGGCAGCTGTACTCACTATGAGATGGGACTGACTTAACAGTAATGGGTTTGGTTTGGGATTGGTAATGAGCCCTATGAAGCACACTTACCATGGATCATTGCCAAAGATATCATCCAGTCCATCAACCTCTTTATTTTGTGTGTATGGTAAAACATACATATAAAAAAAATTGCCATTTCAATCACTATTATGTGAATAATTCAGTGACATCAATTATATTCATAATGTTGTACAACCATAACCACAATCTGTTTCAAATTTTTTTCCTCAGCCTTAACATAAATTCAGCACCCCTAAAGCAACAATGAACAATGTCCCTTCCACCCACTGCTGGTGACCACTAATAAACTTGAGTTCCTATGCATTTGCCTATTATAGATATTTCCTGTAAATGTAACCCATTTGTTTTTTTCTTTTTATTGTATTGTGCTGTATGAGTTGGACCCGACTTGACGCAATGTTTCTTTTTGTTTTAGATGAAGCACAGAAAAAATTAGTTTTCATTAAACACTTAGTATACATAATGTTTTATGACATTGGTTAACAACCCTACAACAAGTCAACACTCTCCCTTCTTAAACTTGGGCTTCCTATTACCAACTTTCCTGTCCCTCCAGCCTTCTAGTCCTTGCCCCTGGGCTAGCATGCTGCTATAGTATTGTTTTGTTTTATGGACCTGTTCAGATTTGGGCTGGCAGGTGAACCTCAAGAATGACTTCATGACTGAGTTGAAAAAGTGTCTAGGGGGTTCTCCCGTCTCTGTTAGGCCAGCAACTCTGGTCTTCCTTTTTGAGTTAGAATTTTGTTCCGCATTTTTCCGCAACTCTGTCTGCAACCCTCTGTTGTGATCCCTGTCAGGGCAGGCAGTGGTGGTGGCCAGGCACCACCCAGTTGTACTGGATTCAGTCTGGTGGAATACTCTGTAGATGTGGCCCATTAGTCCTTCTGAGTAATCTTTCCCTTGTTTCTTTGGTTTTCTTCATTCTTCCTTACTCCTGAAGGGGTAAGACTATCAGACTATTCTAGATGACCACTAACAGGTTTTTGAGACTCCAGATGCTACTCACCAAAGCAGAATGTGGAACATTTTCTTTATAAACTACATTACACCAGTTGAGCTAGGTGTTGTCCAAGACCATGTTCCCCATAGTCCTCAGCTCAGCAATTAGGTCCCTCAAGAATTTTGAAGGTATCTATGGAGCTTCCATGACCTTGCCTTGTACTAGCTACACTGAATTCCCCAGTAGTATGTACTGTCTTACCCTTCATTAGAGTTAACCACTCATCTATTGTTTATATAGTGTTTTTCCATCCCCATCTCTCTTAGTAATCTTCAAAGATTGCTTCTTTCTATGTATAAACCTTTTCATGAGTTTTCATAGCAGTGGTCTTACACAATACCCATTCCTCTGTGATTGACTCATTTCACTCAACATAATACCTTCAAGTTTGTTCCATGTTATGAGATGACATCCAGTTTTGCCAGCAACAACTGCTGAAAAAGACTGTCCTTTTCACACTTGATGGATTTTATGCACTTGTTGAAGATCAAATGACTATAGACAGAGAAATTTATATCTGGCTTCTCAGTTCTGTTCCATTGGTCAATTTATCTGTCATTGTACTAGCACCAGGCATCTCTGGTTCTAAAGTGTGTCTTCCTGTAAACAGCATATTGATGGATCCTGTTTTTGTTTTTTTTTTTTAATCCATTCTGTCATTCTCCGTCTCTTTATGGCTGCATTCAATCTGTTTACACTCAGTGTAATTGTGGCAGATGTGAGTTTATAGCTGTCACTCTATGGTGCTTTTTTGTGTGGTCCTGACCTTCTCTCTGTTCCTCATACTCTCCCGTACTCAATTCCTTTGGTTTGTGGATTTCTTTTGGTTTTATTAGGACTTCATGTTTTCCTTTTTTATTCAGTAGGTTTCTTAGCTTTCTTTTTGGTTACCTTGAAATTTACTGTTATCCTCCTAGGTTTGAACCAATTATTACTTAGTATCACCCTACTTTCCACTCCATTAGAAAGTTCTGTACCTGCACCATTTATATCCTCTCCTATTGTTTTGACATTGTTGACATTTACAGATTAACATCTCCTTCCCTATTGTAATTTTTTTCTTTTGGGTAGTCCTTAAGAGTTCATTTCCCAGCTGCTATCTGGCTGATACAGTCTTGTGTCCTAGATTCTGGCTGTTGTCTGATTTGTTTGTTCTCAGACTGGAGTACTCTCTTTAATAATTCTCCTAAATCTGGTTTGATTTTTACATATTCTCTTAATTTCTGTTTATTTGGAAATGTCCTCATTTTACCAGCATATCTGAATGACAGGTTTGCAGAATATATTATTCTTGGTTGGCAATTTTATTCTTTTAAGGTTTCATATGTATCATCACATTGGCTTCTTGCCTGCATGGTTTCTGTTGAATAATCATAGCTTCATCTTATTGTTTCTCTGTATTGTGACTTTTTGATTATCTCTAGCTGCTTTCAGAATTTTTTCTTTGTCTTTGATTTTGATGAATGTGATTATGATATGTCTTCATGATTTTTAAGGTCTATCCCATATGGCGTTTGTTTAGTTTCTTAATCAACGTTTTATCTTTCTTGATATTAGGGAATCTTTCTGTCAGTAATTCTTCAATGATCCTTTCTATGTTTTTCATTTTCTCCCTGGTCTGGAACTCTAGTCACGTTTATGTTTTTGCTTTTGATTGAATCCCACATCATTCTAACAGTTTCTTCATTTTCTTTTAGTCTTTTTTCTGATTTTTCCTCAAACAGAATTATGTCCCACTGTTTGTCTTCAATTTCACTGATTCTGTGTCCCATCATTTCAGACATTCTCTTCAGCCCTGCTATGACACTTTCTATTTCTGAAATATTGTTATTTGTCTTTTGGACATCTAATTGTTGTTTCTGTATGACCTCTAGTTGTGAATTTATTTTGACATTTATTCTTGTGTTATTTTCATAACTTATCCCATGAATTGGTCTGCCTTTTCCACAAATTTGTCTATTTTCTCCTCATTTTTATCTCCTTTTTACTTCAACTCTTGGATAGCTCTGAATATTAGAGATTTGAATTCCTTTTCAGGTAATCCTATGCCTGCTCTTCTACTTGAAAATCATCGGGTGTTTTATTGGAATCATCCTGTCCCCTTTTCTACTGTTTTTATATCATCTACTGTCTTTGGGCCATTCAGTTGTTATTTTCTTTGTTGATTGTAGATCTGTTTGTTTTGTCCTGCTTTTTAATTTAATTTGGTTATGTCAGAGCAGGTGAACCATGCATTCTTCATTTTGCTTGGCTATCATCATGATATTTTGCACCTTTGTCCAATGGGCAGGGCTAGTTGCTCAGCTATGGTGCAGGAGGTCAAGTCCAGCTGAAGGGGAGGGGTTGAGACAGGTTGTTTATGGCACGTACTAGTGCTGACAGGGTGGGCCAGGAACCAGTATTGGGCAGGTCCCAGTGGGCCATGACTGTGCTGTTTGTGGGTGTGATATTCAGCATACCTTGCAGGTAGGCGGGAAGGAGTCGGAAAGTTGTGATGTATGGAGCCAAGGTGGTGAATCCATGCTGGGTTAGCTGATAGGGGACTTTCTCTCCTATCTCTTCTTACTCTCTCTTTTCTGTCAGTTCTTAAAGAAAAAAAAAATCCCCTTTTGGGAAGTACCTCTTTTCCATTTATCTGTCCCCTCACCTCTCTGCTTCAATCTTGGTCCAGCTTCAGTGATTGCTGTACTCCCTGGACTAAAAGCAGGACCTGTCAGGCACCCTGAGCCATTCTTCCAGCTTTGAAGAGAGAACAAATTAATAAATAGGAAAAAATAATCTGCCTGTTCTCATAAGCCAGGAACTCAGGGCAGGCACAGTCAGTCCCTTTGCCTTGGCACAGGCATAAGGAGTCAGGCTTTGAATGCCTTTCAACTCTGCATAGACCTATGTGGGTCCATTTCAACAATGCAGGCCCTCATTAGCACAGTACAACAAGGTATATACCTGAAGACTAGTTTCATCTTTATCAGCTGTAAAGAGGAGTAGTAGATTCATGACATTTGACACTACCCTGCCTATTAAGCAGAGTCTTCATCTATCCATAGGGGCCTGAGGGCTCGTAGCTCCATCCACTCCACCAAGCCACCTATGACAGAGATCCAAAAATAAGTGATAACTCCCAGTCCTTATAGCCAACAGCACTGGGTAGGCACAGGTATGAGGCTGCATTAGGTACCCACAGTCTGGCTGTAAAACCCACCCACCTGTTCACTATAAGGAACAGGAACACACCTTCCACCCAAGGACTCAGGGGCAGCAGTCAGCCTCCTGCCTTGATCAGTGTGTGAACCCCTACTGGGTTATATAAGAAATTAAGAACAGAAAAAAAGAAATATATATACTCAAATGAGAATGAACATACCCTCACAGAACCTTCAGGACACAGCAAAAGCAGCTTTCAGAGGTCATTTTATAGAAATAAATGCACACATCCAAAAAGAGACAGGGTCAAAAAGAAAATATTAACCCTGTAACTTGAACAAGCAGAAATAGAGCAACTGAAGAAGAGAATAGAAAAACAGTTGAAAAAACAAAAGCTGGTTCTTTGAAAAGAGCTACAAAATCAGTAAATCACTGGTCAAAATTGACAAAAGAAAAACTTGAAAGGAAGCAAATAACCCAAATAAGAAATGAGATGGCAATGACACAACAGATCCAAATGAAAGTAAAAGAATCATAATGCCAAAGCCAAGCCAAGTGCCGTCGAGTTGGATAGAATACTATAAAAAATTGTACTCCAACAGATTTGAAAACCTAGAGAAAACAGATAAATCTATACAAACATCCCATTGCCACAGAGTAGATTCCAACTCAAAGTGTGGGAAATAAATTTCAAGATGGTCCATCTTCAGAACAAAGGCTAAGATAAGAAGTTACTAGCTAACCTAAAAAGAAAGGAGGAGGGGATGGGGGGAAAACCTGTTCAGGAAGTAGGAGATATAACCTTAAAAGGGAATGGAATGTTAAGAACTAGGCAACATCCTAGAGAGACTGTTCACCTCTTAGTACTCAGCCAATGAGGAAATGAGGGAAGGACTTGTGAGATAGGGTATAAGAATGGTTTGTAAGGAACGGGCAACACACCCACTGTCTAGCCTCCTTTGTAGGCTCAGGCACTGATTTTGCAAAACCATCCAATAAAACCTCTCTTGCTAACTGAATTTGAATTGGATTTCTTGAGTGTTCGTCAGAAAAGGACTCTGGTAACTATCTATTGGTGACCTCATAAGGGATAAAGTGGCCTGCCTTGGTCATTGAGGCAGGGTCCTAGCTGGGGTTTATACTGGCTGCCAGTTTCCAAGAGAGACCAAAGCAGCATCCAGGGTGCTGACAACATTTCTCACAACAGCAACACATAGCAACCCTATAGGACAGAATAGAACTGCCCCAGAGAGTTTTCAAGAAGCTCCCAGTGGATCCGAACTGATAACTTTTCGGTTAGCAGCTGTAGGACTTAACCATTATGCCACCAGGGTTTCCTCTAGAAATGTACTATCTATCTAATACAAACAGGGATAAATCCATGCACACCCATTGTCGATAAGCATCGTTCACAATAGCAAAAAGACGGAAACAACCTAGGTGTCCATCAACAGAGAAATGGATAAACAAATTATGATATATTTACACAATGGAATACCATGAAACAATAAAGAGCAACGACCAATCATCTCATAACTTGAATGAAATTGAAAGGCATTACATTGAATGAAATTAGTCACAAAAGGGCAAATGTGGCATGAGACCACTATTACAAGAACTCAAGAAAAGGTTTAAACACAGAAGAAAACATTCTTTGATGGTTAAGAAAATGAGGAAGAGGAGGGAGAAAAATTCACTAATGAGGTAGTTGATGGAAAACCTGGTGGCATAATGGTTAAGAGCTATGGCTGCTAACTAAAGGTCAGCAGTTTGAACCCACCAGATGCTCCTTGGAAACTTTACAGGGCAGTTCTACTTTGTCCTGTAGGGTATCTATCAGTAAACCGCAATGGGGTTTTATGGTTTAGATAGCAGACAAGAATTATCTTTGGTGAAGGAAGGACAACGCACAATACATGGAAAGCCAATACAACTAAACTAAACCAAAAGTAGTTACTGAATACAACCAAACTTTTCAAGGGACACATAGAGGGTAACAGGGGCAGGGGCCAAGGAATCATGATTTGGGGTCATATCTAGGTCAACTGGCATAACAAAGTTTATTAAGAAAATGTTCTGCATTCCACTTTTGTGAGCGATATCTGCAGTCTTAAAAGCTTGCGAACAGTCACTTAAGATGCATCGATTGGTCCCAAAACTACCTGGAGCAAAGCAGAGTGAAGAATACTAAAGACACAAGGAAAATATTAGCCCAAGAGATTGACAGGATCATATAAACCAGAGGCTCCATTAGTCAGAAAACAGAAGAACTGAATGGTGGCCAGCTACAATCTCTGTGACAAGGAACACAACAGAGAGTTCCTGAAGGAGCAGGAGAAAAGCATGGATCAGAACTCAAATTCATGTAAAAAAGACAAACCTGATGGTCAGGCTGAGACTAGAGGAGCCCCAGAAGACATGTCCCCGGGACTCTCTGTTAGCCTAAAACTAAAACCATTCCTGAAGCCAGCTTTTCAGACAAAGTACAGTCTGAACTATCGAGACACAAAATGATACTCATAACAGTTGTGCCTCTCAGTTTCAGTAGATACAGAAGACTAAATAGGCAGTTGCTGTCCAGAGGAAAGATGACAAGGCAGAAATGGATAGGAGTTGACTGAATGGACACAGGAAATCCAGGGTGGAAAGGAATGTACTGTCACATTATGGAGGTAACAACTAAGGCCACATAACAATGTGTGTATAAACTTCTGCATGAGAAATTAACTTGTGCTATGAACTTTCACCTAAAGCACAATAATAATTTAAAAAAAAAAAAAAAGGATTGTGGAGCTAATGGCTGCTGCTCAGGGTCTTTAGAGTTCGACTCACTGCGTGATGAGTCATTTCTTCCACCACTTCTCTCTGTTAGAACTTCTGCTAACCCTTCACTCATCCAGCCTGCTAGGAGGACATTTGGCTTCCTCTAGGCTCAAACATATCATTTACATATTAAACTCTCTTCTCTTCTCATTAGCCAAGACAATTAAAGCCACAGTACTTGGTGCCAACTCATTACAAAGGCAAAAGCAGATACTAAAATTATTTGGAAATACAGGTTAGAAAGAACTGCCCAGATGATCCAGAACATGATTATGCTCATTTGTTTTTGTTTTGTTTATTATAGTTTAGATGAAGGTTTACAGCACAAACTAGATTCTCATTAAACAATTAGTACACATATTATTTTACAGCAAAGGTTAACAACCCTACAGTATGTCAACACACTCCCTTCTCAGCCTTGGGTTCCTCGTTAACAGATTTCCTGACTCTTCCTACCTTCCAGTCCTTGTCCCTGGGGCTGGGGTTTCCCTCTAGTCTTTTGTTGTTTTATTGGCCTGGTCAATCTTTCATTGAAGAACCTCGGGAGTGACTTCACTGCTGAAATGAAAAGTTGTCTCACACCTTTGTTTGTGTATAATCATTAGAAAATACAAAAGTTAAACTTTTCCCAGAATGCCCTGGACTTCAGGTTGAACCCTAAAGAACCCAGCTCCAAGTTCTGTATCATGTGGGATCCAGGTGTTGAGGTCCTTTAACTGATTAGACTCCTAGGGATCCGATTCGGGTTCTGGAGATTGAGCCAGCAAGTTTGGTCTCCTGACAGGTGGCAAACTGGGCTCCCCTCCCCCAAAGCACACATGGATGCATCCTTTTTAGTAGCAAATGACAGAAAAGTTTATTAAAAGAAAGTACTTTCCAACGAGGGAATGGGTTGGTCTCCATGAGTGGAAAAAGACCCAGCATAGATTTTGGGGTGCTTTTTATTGACAAAGGAAGGAGGTGATGTCATAGATGGGAGGGGAGGTAGGCAACTTGGTTTTTTATTGGGTTTGAGGCTACTGCAGCCAGCTTCACAACTACCCAGAGGAATTGTTATATTTGCATCACAACTGCCAGGAAGAACTTACATTTGCATCACAAATTGCCAGAGAGAACTGTTGATACGTGGCTGGTCAGGTTCTCTTGATAACCTCATCAATACCATGTGTGTTATATAATGCAAACAACGACCTTTGTTATACCTAGAAAATGTTAGATTCTGAAGTAAAATACATGGTGTCAGTGATCAGGTTCCCTAGCTAACCTTGTCACAGGGGCTCAACACACAATACAACACAACACACTCTCCACACACAGTCACAGAGACTCTTGCGGTAACTTGCTTGACACCCTGGTGGTACCAACCGTACCTCTGTGTTTTGGGTGCCTGCTTGTCTCTTTGCCTGAAAGGCCCGCACAGTTCTCTTAGGTTTACTCCCACTCATCCTTTAGGATTTCACTGAGAAACACATTCTGACCTCCTCAGCAAAGTCCAGTCCCTGTGTGGTGCAGTTAAAGTCTCAACTGCTAACTAAAAGGTTGGAGGTTGAAGTCCACCTAGAGACACCTAGAAAGAAAGGCCTGGCAATCTATTTTCCAAAAATCAGCCACTGAAAACCCTTTGCACAGTTCTACTCTGACAACATGGGATCACCATGAATTGGAATTCGTGCAACAACAACTGATAACCGGTAGGCAGCGTCCACTGCCTTTCCTGTGCATAGCTATGCCATTAGCAGCTACTGCATCAAGTGAAGTTTGCCCTGGGATGCAAGATGCCCCAAGGCAGCGGCACGGCTCTGTCAGTCTCTACAGTGCTAGCACTGGACAGGGCCCAGCATGGAGCAGCATTCAGACAGTGACTGCTGAACTGAAATCCAGGCTCCGTGATGTTCTGGAGAGAACCTCATACTTGCAGCTCTGTGGTGAACTTGCTTTGTTGATCATCTGTGACTTTGGATATATCATTTCATCATGTCAGGCTTCAGCTGTCCCATATGTAAAACAGGGACAATAAAGCTATACCAGCCCAGGTACAAAAATACGAGAAAGTTAACTTCTGCATGGTTTGAAGGGTAACCTAAATGTCTATCCACAGGTCACTGGTTAAACAAATTATGGTATCCACTGCTGTCGAGTCAATTCTGACTCGTAGCGACCCTATAGGACAGGGCAAAACTGCCCCATAGAGCATCCAAAGAGCACCTGTTATGTTCGAGCTGCCAACCTTTTCGTTAGCAGACATAGCATTTAACCACTACGCCACCAGGGTTTCCTAAACAAATCGTGGTATACCCATACAATGAGACACTATGCTCTGTTAAAAAAGAAGAGGAAACTCCTTGTGTACTGATGTGGAAATATCTCTAATATACTTTTGAAGATACAAAAGTAGGGACAGAACAGTGTGCGTGGGATGTTACCATTTATATAAAAAAGGGGGAAAATGACATGTATTCATATTTATTTGATTAGACATTAAAATGTCTGGAAATATAAGCAAGCTCTAACAGAGAAGTTACTAGAGAGAAGGAAATGGGTTGACAGAGGACAGATGTTGGGAGTAGGTTTTTCATTGCGTATATACATTATACTTGTGACTTTTAAACAGTAAAACTTGATTATCTATGACCAGTCGGTACCAGTTGCCACTGAGTTGACTCCAATTCATGGGGACCCCAAGTGTGTTGGAGTAGAACTATGCTCCCCAGAGTTTTCAGAGGCTGATTTTTCTGAAGTTGATTGCCAAGCCTTTTTTCCGAAGTACCTCTAGGTAGACCTGAACATAAATAAATAGTAAAATAAATAATGCTATTGCCTGTCATATCTATACCACAGGACCAAGTAGGAAGATCAAGTGCAAAACGTAAAGAAAATCATGGGCTGTTGTGAAGTATAAGTAATAAGGGCATTTTCATGAGAAAGCTACTATTCTACAGCACTACGACTATAATGACAAATACGTTGTATACATTCCTTTATGCCTCTAAAATATATCCTTTAGGGAAGGATCAAAATTAACTGTCATTTTACAGAGGAAAGGAGCCTGAAAGAAGGGAAGTGACAACTAGACTGACACACGATCTCATACCTGCATCTCCTTCAAAGGGTCCAACACCTAACCTATCTCCCAAAGAGCCTTATAACACACTCTCTTCAAAAGGAATCTGTCTCCTTCCTGCCCTTCCTTCCCCTATCCCAACCCCACCCAAGCCTTCTTGGAGACCCTTATACAACCAGGAGCTCTTCTACAGATGATCTCAAACATTCACCATCAATCCCACGCATCATTTACTCCTTAGCCTGGTTCATCCGCTGAGTCCTATGACTTTCCCTCACTCACTAAGCATTCTCACAGAAACCCCAAGACTGCAAAACCCAAAAAGCACCCTCAGGATGGGCTCTGCATGTATCCTGCCCCTTGAGGATTTGAAACAGCCCCAGTCATCAGGATGAGTCACCCCTAATAGCCTTCTCACTCCTCCTGCCTCTTCCCCTTTGTCAAATGTTTCAAAAAAACAGAGCTGGAGGGGAAAGATCACACAGTTTACATTTGCAAGTAATACCCAGTCATGCCCTCATCAAGAGTCTCCTATGAGAACAAATTCTGCAGTTAGCCCTGCTTAGTTCAAGGTGTGGCTGAAGAGACCCTAATGGAATGGTTAAATACAGGCACCCTCTCGCTTTCCTAATGTTTGCTTTATGCCACTTCACTTTAACGAAAAACGTACATTGGTACCTGTTTTTGCTAACCAAAAGAAATTGGAAAAAGATTTTTCCTTTTGTGAAAACAACACACAGCGTTTGATTTGCAGCAAGGCGTTAAAGTGCCAGCGTGCACCTGGAGAAGAGTGGAGGTGCCAAAGCTACACTCAGTATCTCAGCATCAAGCTGCTGTCCTTTTGAACTGCATCTGAGAGCCCCATATCATTTCTACATTTACTGTGTGTTGGTGTTAGTTTAGGTTTTATGTGTTATTGGTTATGATTTGGTGGGTTAAACTTTAGGGGTTATTGTTGTTAGGTGCCCTCGAATCAGTTCTGACTCATAGCGACCTTGTAGGTCAGAGTATAACTGCCGTATGGAGTTCCCAAGGAGGGCCTGGCGGATTTGAACTGCCAACCTCTTGGTTTGCAGCTGTAACACTAGGGCCACCAGCGTTTCCTAAAAACTGGTAGGAATGCTCAAAAAGATTTCCCATATAAATTAGTGGTAATTGCTTCTTAGATTTGCATCATTTCCTCTCATGGAAGATTTTACAGCAGTACTCCGTCTGCTTTTGGATAACAGCTAAAACTTGTGCAAGGACTTGGCATATCACAGGTTTATTCATTCAACAAATTCTTTTACTGAGTGCCTACTAAGTGACAGGCTCTGGACTAGGAAATAGTGTGCTGGTAAACCAGCTCTCCAGAAAGAAGAATTAAAGAGCTCTGATCTAAAGCATTTGCCAGTTACCATGGTATAAGTACTCTCACATGGTCAATGCCATACTACACGGCATCACAGAATGTGGAACTGAGAAGAAATGCACACACTTGGTTCTTGTTTCCTAGTTCTAGCTGACTTCAGCATACCGTCTGAGAATGAATAAGAAGCACATGAGCTTATAGTATAACAGTAACTAATATTTATGGAGTGTTTATTATGTGGCAGACACTATTCTAAATACTTTATAGTTATAAATTAATCAGTCATTACAAAACAAACAGGATACTGTAAGAGATAAACAATCAGGTAGGGTGGGGGTGGCAGCAGTATATTGGCAATTATTTAACAATTAGTAGAGGGGAAGGAGAGGGGCTGATCTCTGGTGTGTGCCAATTTCATGGTATAAATACTTCCACCACAGCTGATTTAGCTGCCAGTGTGATTAAGTGATGTGCAGAAGTTCTAAAAATTTAACAAGTGGTACTCGTGGGCCAGTACAAGCCAGTATGAACCAACTCCAGCACACCACTTGGAAAGCGAAAGGAGGAGGCACAGGGAGTTTAGAAAAGATGACCACAGTTCTCTCTAGGATACGGCATCTGGCAGAGACAGGAACGATGACAAGGATGTAACCAGTCCAGAACCATACAAAACCCAAGAACAGTGGCATGAAATGAGGTGGGACAGAAAGGCTACAGTTAGCTCATACAGTGTCTTGTAAATCACAGCAGGAGTTTGAAACTTATTAAGAATGCATCATAGAGAATTGGCCTTAAATCTCAGGTACGTGATTATTACGTGCATGATTATGGGAAGGTTCTTTAATTTCTCCAAGCCTCAGTTTTCCATCTGTGAAATGGGAATAATACCTCTCACGGGGATGCATTAAGGATCAATCACATAGGAGATATACATAGATAATGTTTTCAGAGTCTGTCTAATACATGGAGCTATTATCATGGTGGATCCATTCACGTGAGAATGGGAGCACTGGGATTGAAAAGACATCCGGGGGGCTCTAGAAAATGTGGCTAAAATGGAGTTGTTCTAGGGTTTGAAACTCAAAGCTCTACAGGGCCAGGCAGGCCATCCACAATGCGGCATGGTAGTGACTGACAGAGTACCTGCCATGTTCCAAAGGGAGCAGTCATTACAGTGTCTAACAGTTTGTAACCACACGATAACCACGTTGATAAGTCTTCCAGTTTTCCCAGAGATACCAGACACCCGTAATTGCACATAAAATCTCTCCATTTGTAAATACTGGCACTAAATCTAACATAAAACACTGTTTATACCACACCAAACAAGCCTACAGATCACTCATTTGTGACCTTTGCTTTAGACATTCCAATGATCTTTTCCTTGATCTGAGAGGAATAAAACCAGTTTGTGATTTGAATTGGCTTGAATTGGGGACACACATGTCAAATTAGGCTGTAAGAATGGCGTTGAGGCTGAAAAGGGTAACCGAATTTCCAAGGCAGTGGTCAAGCAAACCACAAACTATATATGTATATATTCCATATATTCTAGACTAGTCACAATCTTGCTCCGCTCCTCCCCCTGACACTCATGTTTTGCTGTCTTTTGGATTAAAAAAAGCACTTCATTTGTTTACCCTCAACCAGTTTGGAAATTATACATAAAACATATATATAAATACTATAATCTCACAATGTTAGCTCAAAATTACAGCCTGCACCCTTAACTTGTCCAGTGTTACTAACATTAAAACAACACATTTACCACCCCGCAAAATTTGAACAACAATAATAGCATTACCAGAACCTGTCTAACTTCATGAGTCAGAAGAATCACCACCAGTATCAGTTCAAGGACAATCCCTATAAGGTGGAGGTCAGACATACTTCCATTCTCCAAACTTTTTACCAATTCTAATACCAGCCATTCCTTCTACTACACTCTCTACATTTCTTCTGAGTTTGATAACTGTTTGCAACAGCCACACAGAAATCACAGACCATACTTACAATCAAGTAATTTAAGGAAAGGGTTACAACTCAGGATCAGGATCAACAGATTACAACTCAAGATCAGGATCAGGAAGCATACAAGCAAAGCCTCCCTTCTGCAGCTCTGTCAGATACTCGGTCCTGAAGGCTTCCTCTCAGGCCCCTCTTGGCCCTGACATCTGTCAACACCAGCTCTGTCATTGGGTCCCTTTTAAAGTCTCTCACTGTCTCTAGTGTTACAGCCCTTGACCAGTGCTATAGCTTGTTTAGGAGATTCCTTGCTTCTTTCAGTCTCTCTTTTTCTCCTTCTCTCTGTCTCTCTGCTTATTCTCTTCTCTTTTCCTTTCTCTTCTTTCTGTCTGCTAAACCTCTGTAGAGCTGGCAATATATATATAGCAAGATAGAGAGAGGGGGAAGTCATGGATTGACTTCTTCCCTGAAAAATGTGTGTATCCATTTGACTGGGCCATAACTCCCAGTATTGAGTGGTTGTCCTCTATTTTGTGTTTGTAATTCTTCTATTTGTTGTAAACCCTAATCCCTGCCTGTGGTTACTGGGGTGAGATTGGATCAGGTTAAAGAGAATTAGGTTGGGATTTTAACACCTTCTACCAAGGTCACATCCCTCATCCAGTGTAAAGGGAATTTCCCTGGTATGTAGCCTATACCACCATTTATCTTGCAAGAGATAAAGGGAAGCAAGCAAAGTTGGGGACCTCAAATGACCAAGAAAGCAGCACTGGGTGCAAAGCATGTTCTTTGGAACCAAAGTTCTGAAAACCCATTGCCATCAAGTCAATCCTGACTCCTAGCGACCCCATAGTACTGCATTTTTTAAAACCCAGAAGCGATTAGGCTTAGGACCTGCCTGACCTTGGCATGATCTAATTAACTTAACAAAACAAAAATGCTGATTTCCAAACCAAGTCATATTTACAGGTACAGGGGTTAGGATATCAACACATATCTGGGCAAGAGGGCACAAGTCAATCCATAATAGGATCCAAGAAGACAGTGTGCTTGATTTCAATCTTTTAAAATTTATTGAGATTCATTTGGGATAGATCTAACATATGGGCTATCCTGAAGAATGATCTATGCACATGCACTAGAGAAAAATGCATATTCTGTTGTTGGGGGAGTATTATGCGTGTATATATCCAAAAACCAAACTCACCACCAAGTCAATTTTGAATCATAGCAACCCATAGAGTTTCCCTGGTGGTGTAGTGATTAAGTGCTACAGCTTCAAACCAAAAGGTCAGCAGTTCAAGTCCACCAGGCACTCCTTGGAAACTCTATGGGGCAGTTCTACTCTGTTCTATAGAGTCTCAATGAGTCAGAATCAATTTGACAGCAATGGGTTTGGTTTATACATACAAGGGCTAAAATTAAGTCTGTGAACTCATCCTAGAAAAAATGCTATATAGCTCATTGTTGAATATCACTGCAGTCACCTTCAAAGTACTCCCCTTGGGAAGCTTATGCACCAACTGCAGTGCCTAGGCCACCGTTAAAAGCAATTTTGGAACTCTTTCTGGAACTGCCATCAGAGCACTGTTGTATTAACCCTTGGTGTCCTGAATGTCATCAAAATTCTTCCTTCCAATATTTCCTTTATCTTTGGGTAAAGAAAACAGTCATTGGGTCAGATCAGGCAAGTGCGAGAGTGTTCCAATGCAGTTATTTGTTTACTGGCAAAAATCTCCCTCACAGACAACTGTACAATTAAGTTTGCAAACTTGCCACAGTGCCACCATGTTAATGGCCATTCCAGAAAGAGCTCCAAAGTTGCTTTGAAGGATGGACTAGGAGACAGCTTTGGTGCACAGCTTCCCAAGTGAAGTACTATGAAGGTGACAGTAGTGATATGCAGCAATGATGTGTAGTACTTAGAACAATTACATTCACAGACTTAATTATCAGACCTCTTACATACACATGCATGTGCATATACCCCTGCTCTTCACTTATCAACATGGTTAGGTTCTAACAACCAGGTTGTTATGCAAAAACCAGCATAATGAGAAAATAAAGGATGACCACATCAGATCACAAAATGAAGGATGACTACATCATCACCATGACTACCAAATTATATCATTATGTAACTACCATTAACATTGAGAACCGTGGCCTAGCCAAGTTGAGACATAACCTTAATTATCACAGCCAGCTTTACTCTCACGTCACATCTCAGCAATTGTCACCGCCATATGTATGTCATTAACATGCAAAATAGTTGGATAATAGATAATTTACCATTGTCGTTAAGTAGAAAATGTTGAATAACAAGAAAGTTGGTTAGGAGCAGTTATATACATACACATACATATACATACATACATATGGATATGTTCATACACATACACAAACACGTATACAGCTGTTAGGTTTACAGCATTGTTCAAACCACTGAGAATCATGGCCCAGCCAAGTTGACACACAACCTTAACAATCACAGAGTCACCCATCACATATATGATGTTGAAGTGTGAGGATCAGGTTTACAGGGGTGCACTGGTGATTACAGTGGTTGAGTAGTACACTGAGGTCTCCAGCTGTTATTAGAGCTGTCTATTCTCCCTTCAGTTCTGTCAGTATTTGCTTCATATAGTTTGGAGCTCTGATGTTAAGTACATATATATTTATATTATTATACCTTTTGATGAACTGATGCTTTTATCATTATGTAATTTTTTTAAATCTCTTGTAACAGATTTTGACTGAAGGTCTATTTCGTCTGATATCAACATAGCCACCCCAGCTCTCTTTTAGCTACTAAATGCATGAATATGTTTTACTTCCTTTCACTTTCAACCTATTTGTATCTTTGAGTCTTGATCACTTTTTGATGATCTTTTAATATTCCATTCTGAGTATTCTTAGTGGGAGAATTGTTCTGAATTCTTTAGTCTACCATTACTGGTAGGATTCACTAGTAAACACTTTCCCTGACCTAATCCTAACTGTTCGACATCATATGTAAGACTCTGTGATTGTTAAGGTTGCATGTCAACTTTGGGTGGGCCATGATTCTCAATGATTTGGCAATTATGATGTAGTTTGGCAGTTGTATAATGATATGATCACATCTGCAATGAGATTTGATATAGTGGGATTACTTTCACTACGGTGTCTGCTATGAGTAGCCAATCCATTGAAAGGGAGTTTCCATGAGGGTGTGACCTACATCAAATATAAGTGGACATACAAGGCTCCTAAGCTTTTTCTTGCTGTGGATCCTGAAGCTGGCCTCTGTGCATCCGACCTCTGATTCTTAGGACCTGAGCTATCAGTTTACATATAATCTCACCTGCCAATTTTGGATTTGTTGGTCTTCACAGTCTGTGAGCCAGAGTCCTGCTGTCTGACCTGATGACACCGGGTTTGTGTGCCCCTGAGACTACATGAATCAAGAGAAGCCTCCATTCTGACTCATGGATTTGGAACATTGCAACCATGTGAGCCACTTCTTTCACATAAATCTCTCTGTATACATATTTATACACTTTACTGCTTTTGCTTCTCTAGAGAACCCAGCCAAAGACAGACTCTTAATGATCTGACCTTAGCAGACCTCTTCAGCCCTATCTCCTACCACATTCTCCCTTTCCCCCACTTCTCACAGACTGATGTCTCTGTCAAGAATGCATTACCTGTTAAACTCCTACTCAGTTTTCAAGATCCAGCCTAATGATCACTTTGCCTGTGCTTCCAAAATATTATATTCATTACTCCACTTTAGTCACCTACGGATGGTCCCCAACTTACAACAGGGTTTTGTTCCAATGACTCTGTCATAAATTGGTTCTGATTTAAGCTGAGTACATTTTTTTCCCCCAGTTTTCATTATTAGTGCCTTTTACTATCAGTACCTTTATAAATCTGGTCTTTATTTGTCTTTGGAGGTTGGTATAAGAACGATAACATCAGCAAACTATGCACTGTAACTTTGCATGTGGTGACATTACTAATGATAAGATGTCCAAAAAAAAATGGATGGTGGCTAAGTGTGGTTCATCATAATTCAATGTTATGGGTAGAAGTATTTCCCTCTCCCCTCCAATGCATACCAACTTGGCTAGACCACGATTCCTGATATTGTGTGCTTGTCCACTCTTTTGTGATCTGATGTGATTTTATGTGTTGTAAATCCTACCTCTATGATGTTAATGGGGCAGGATTAGAGAAGTTACATTAATGAGACAGGACTCAATCTACAGGATTAGGTTGTATTTTATATCTCTTTTGAGATACAGAAAACAGAAGCAACCAGAGAAGAGAGAGCCCTCTTACCATCAAGAAACAAGAGCTAGGATGTGAGTACATCCTTTGAACCCAGGGTCCCTGCACTGATAAACTCCTAGAGCAAGGGAAGATTGATGATAAGGATCTTCCGCCAAAGCTAACAGAGAAAGAAAAGCTTCCTCTGAAGCTGGTGGCCTGAATTCAGACTTGTAACCTCCTAGACTGTGAGAGAAGAAACTTCTGCTTGTTGAAACATCCACTTGTGGTATTTCAGTTATAGCCGCACTAGATAATCAAGACACAAATAAATCATAAGTCATTTTAAGTCACCTGTATATATATTTATGTCTCCTACACCTAGATAGGGAATATTCAAAGGCAAGGACAGTGTTACTAATGTTAGTAATCTCAGGTCAAATATATTATCTGATTTATGGGAGGCCTTTAATACCAGTTTTCTACTGAAGAATAAAGCACATAGCCTGTTGTTTTGAATCACCTAACGAATCAGTGATGTTGAAACGTGCTGAGGAGTCCTTTGTTGATTGCTTCCAAGTATATACATGCACTCTTCTCTAAAGTGGCTTTAAGATCCCCCGGGAGCAAAGGCAGTGTCTCAAAAACTGATGTTCAGCATTTTTAGGGCCAAGAAACTATTCTCTATGATACTATAATGGTGGACACATGATAATTAAGCAGTTGTCAAAACCCATAGGGCTATATAACCAAAAGTGAACCTTAATGTGAACTACCCACCAGGGCAGACTTTAGTTAATAATAATGTATCACTATTGGTTCATTAATTGGAATACATGTACCCCAGGATTGTAAGACGTTAATAGGAGAAACAAAACACAGGGCTGTTTTTGTTGTTGTTGTTGTTAGGTACACTCAGGTTGGTTCTGACTCATAGTAACCCTATGAACAATAGAACAAAAACACTGTCCAGTCCTGTGCCATGGCCACAATCGTTTTTATGCTTAAATCCATTGTTGCAGTTGCTGTGTCAATCCATATCCTTGAGAGCCTTCCTCTTTTTCACTGACCTTCCGCTCAACCATGCATGATGTTCTTCTCCGGGGATTGATCCCTCCCGACATGTCCACAGTACTTAAGACATAGTCTTGCCGCCCTTGCTTCTAAGATACACTCTGGTTGTACTTCTTCCAGAACAGATACATTTGTTCTTTTGGCAGTCCACGGTATGTTCAATATTCTTCTCTAACACCACAGTTTAAAAGCATCAGTACTTCTTCTGTCTTCCTTATTCACTGTCCAGTATTTGCATGCATACGAAGACTGCCAATTAAGTCTGCCAACTCATCCTAGAAAAAGTGCTACATATTTCATTGTTGAGTATCATTGTGGTCACCTTCAAAGTATTCCCCTTAGGAAGCTATGCACCAATGCTAGTGCCTAGTCCACCCTTCAAAGCAATTTTGGAGCTCTTTTTCTGGAATGGCCGTTACAGCTGTTGTCATATTACCCTTGATGTCCTGAATGTCACCAAAATGTCTTCATTTCAGTATTTCCTTTGTCTTCAGGTAAAGAAAAAAGTCAATGGCATCAGATCAGGTGAGCAGGGAGGGTGTACTAATATAGTTATTTGTTTACTAGCTAAAAACTCTCTCACGGACAACTCCACAATTCAATTTGAGAACTTGCCACCTTCCCATTGTGCTCAATAGCCATTCCAGAGTCTCAGAATTGCTTTGAAGGATAGACTAGATGCTGGCATTGGCACATAGCTTCCCAAGAGGAGTACTCTGATGGTCTTGTTGTTAGGTACCATCAAGTCAGTTCCAACTCATAGCTACCCTATGAACAACAGAACAAAACACTGCCTGTCTTGCGCCATGTCCACAATCACTTTTATGCTTAAGCCCATTGTTGTGGCCACCGTGTCAATCCATCAAGTCAATGGTCTTCCTCATTTGTGCAGACCCTCCTCTACCAAGCATGATATCCTTCTCCAGAGACTGATCCTTCCTGACAACATGTCCAAAGTATGTAAGACACAGTCTTGCCATCTTTGGTTCCAAGGAGCACTCTGGTTGTACTTCTTCCAGAACAGATTTATTTTTTCTTTTGGTGGTCTATGGTACCTTAAACATTCTTCTCCAACATCATAATTCAAAGGCATCAATTCTTCTTCCATCTTCTTTGTTCACTGTCCAGATTTTGCATGAATATGATGTGACTGAAAATACCATGGCTTGGGTCAGGCACATTTTTGTCTTCAAGGTGACATCTTTACTTTTGAATACTTTAAAGAGGTCCTTTGCAGAAGATTTTGCAATGCAATGCATCTTTTGATTTCTTGACTACTGCTTCCACAGGCATTGATTGTGGACCCAAGTAATCTCAATCCTTTCTCCACTTACGACAATGTTGCTTACTGGTCCAGTTGTGAGGATTTTTGTTTCCCTGATGTTGAGCTGCAATCTATACTGAAGGCTGTGGTCCTTAATCTTCATCAGTAAGTGTCTCAAGCCTTCTTCATTTCCAGCAAGTAAGGTGGTGTCATCTGTGTAACGCAGGTTAAGGAGTCATCTTTCTATCCTGATGCCTCATTCTTCCTTGTAGAATCCAGCTTCTTGGATTATTTGCTCAGCACACAGATTAAAAAGGTATGGTGAAAAGATACAACCCTGACACACACCTTTCCTGACTTTAAACCTTGTTCTGTTCACACAATTGCCTCTCGATCCATATACAGATTCCTTAAGAATATGGTCATTTTGATGGTGACCATAGTGATATTCAGCAACTAGGTATGTGGCACTTAGAACAATTAAGTTCACGATCTTAATTGTTGGACTTGCATGATGTTATTGAAAATACCATAGGGTTGGGTCAGGCACACCTTAGTCTTCAAGGTGACATCTGTACTTTTCAACATTTTAAAGAGGTCTTTTGCAGCAGATTTTCCCAGTGCAATGTGTCTTTTGATTTCTTGACTGCTACTACTGAGGGTGTTGATTGTGGAACCAAATAAAATAAAATCCTTGACAACTTCAGTCTTTTCTCCATTATCGTGACATTGCTTACTGGTCCTGTTGTAAGGATTTTTGCTTTCTTGATGTTGAGGTGCAATCCATAATAAAGGCTATGGTCTTTGACCTTCATCAGTGTTCGAAATCCTCTTCACCTTTAACCACAAGCTTGTGTCATCTGCATAAAGCAGGTTGCTAATGAGTCTTCCTCCAATGCTGACACTGTGTTCTTCTTCATATAGTCCGGCTTCTCAGATTATTCATTCGGCATACAGATCGAAAAGATGTGGTAAAAGGATACCGTCTTGACACACATCTTTCCTCATGAAACCGTGCAATGTCACATTGTTCTGTTTGCACGACTACCTCTTTATCCATATACAGATTCCTCATGAGCCCAATTAAGTGCTCTGGAATTCCCCTTCTCTGCAGTGAATGCTTTTGCATAGCTAATGAAACACAGGTAAACACCTTTCTGGTATTCTTTGCCTTCAGTCAAGGTCCATCTGACATCAGCAATGAGATCCCTGGTTCTTGCTCCTCTTTTGAATCTGGCTTGGATTTCTGGCAGTTCCCTGTCAATATACTGTTGCAGTCACTTTTGAGTGATCTTTAGCAACATTTTACTTGCATGTGATATTAACTATATTGTTCAATAATTTCTGCATTTGGTTGGATCACCTTTCTTGGCTGTCCTCCAAATTTCTTGTCATAGGTCTGTGAGTACTTCCAGTGCTGCATTTCTTTGTTGAAACATCTCAATTGATATTCCATCAGTTCCTGGAGCCTTGTTTTGCACCAGTGCCTTCAACGTAGCTTCGAGTTCTTCCTTCAGTACCATTGGTCCCTGATCATACACTACCTTTTGAAATGGTTGAAAGTCAAACAGTTCTTTCTGGTATAACGACTCTGTGTATTCCTTCCATCTTCTTCTGATGGTTCCTGAGTCATTCAGTATTTCCCTATAGGAACCTTCACTACTGCAACTCAAAGCTTGAATTTTTTCTGCAGTTCGTCCAGCCTGAGAAATGCAGAGCATGTTATTCCCTTTTGGTTTTCTATTTCCAGCTCTTTGCACATGTCATCATAATACTTTGTCTTTTTGAGCTACCCTTTGAAATCTTCTGTTCAATTGTTTTACTTCATTTCTTCCTTTTGCTTCAGCTACTCAACATTTAAGAACAAATTTCAGAGTCTCTTCTGACATCCAATTTGATCTTGGAGGAGATGTAAAAGGGATCAACTTTTCAGAACAGTCACTGATCTAAAAAATGTGGAGGCTATTTTGAAAATAAAAGCAAATTCCTCTGACAGAATTAACACACTAACTTAAAATTAGGCCAAGCTATAAAATGCAGATATCAAACCCCTGTCTGAGATCTAGCTTTCATAGCACTGCGAGAAGAGGACAAAAGGGTACAGCATAGCTGCAATCAAAATAAATAAATAAATACAATAAAATAAACCCACTGCCATGGAGTGGATTCTGACTAATAGCAGCCCAATAGGACAGAGTAGAACTGCCCCACAGAGTTTCTGGGGAGCACCTGCTAGATTCAAACTGCTGACTTTTTGCTTAGCAGCCATAGCACTTAACCACTATGCCACCTGTAATAAGAAGTAATCACACAGCAGAGGAGGGACAGGTGCAGAAAAGAGAAGTTAGAAACACTAAAACCAAATGATTATGTCAACATTTTTTCTTTATATCACCATTAGTTGGAATCAACTCAAGAGCAACTAGTCTTGGAGAGGAAATACAGTAAGGAAACATTCTGTTAATATATACTAACAAATCCAATTCAGTGATTACATCTAGCCAACCTATGGAATACATAACAAAAATTAGATGCTGAAGAGTGTCAGAAGGCAACTTACCTCTTTGGTACCTATATTAATGAAGAGAAGTACAGTAAACACTACAAAATAACAAAAATGTGTTTCAGGTTTAAAATAAAAATAAAACCCTGCATGAGCTCATGCCTATTTTGAGGTTCTAACTGAGTGTGTTATATGTGCCACTTTATATTTCCAGTAGAGAAATGAGGAATTGAGAAATTTTAAGATTGAGCTTAAATATAAGACCCGAACTGTGCAACAATAGTAGAGCAGAAAGAGCATTAAAGTAGAAATTAGGAAAATTTCTTATTTTGAAAGTAAATAGTAATACAATAGTCATATTCAACTAATTCATCAATTCAATTGATTGTATGACCTATGAACCAGCCACTGTACAAAGCATCTCTGGGCTTGGTGAAGAGCATGGAGTCTAGCACCAGATGGCTGAAGTTTGAGTCCCAGCCCCCCCACTTTCTGGCTCTGTGGTCCTTTCCCTCTTTGTGCTTCAGTTTCCCCACCTGTAATCTGTGATCATAGTAGTACCTACCACAGAGTTATTCTAGGAACTAAATGAGGCACCTCATGTAAAGCACGTGGGATGTAACCAGGGCACTTATAACACAGTGGAACAAGTTCTGTGATGGAAGGGCGCACTGGAGGCTACAGAATCATGTCATTTCCAGAAGAAATTCCTGAGCTTAGTCCTAACAAGGATGCCTCAGAGCAAGTAAAGTGAAAGGGGGGTGATGAAACTAGACAGGAGAACAACAGGTATAAAGATACAGAGAACTGAAGGAGTAGGATAAATCAGAGGAGTAAATTCAGAGTTTGTGTGAAAAATGACATGGTGGTAGATGTCTTCATTTAACTTCACGACGGGCAAGGGGAATCACCATCAGCATCAGCCCAAAGTGGGTTCCTTTGAGGTTAAGAAGAGACATACCTCCACCCTCCAACCCTTTTTACTAATTCTGACACCAGCCATCCCTCCCACAGCATTCCCTACTGCTCTGCTGGATTTGATAATTCCTTACAGTAGCCACACAGAACTCATGGACCATCCTCACCATTACTGGGTTTATTAGGAAAGTAACAGGTTACTATTCAGAATCAAGAATGACTTAGGATACACTTCTTATATCAGGACAGCCTCTGCTCAGCTGTGCCTCCAAGCCCTTACTCTTGGCCTTGGTCTGCCCAAGACCTTAGCCTAACACCTTGTTCTTGGGCCTGCCTGCTGCCCTGCTTGGGCAAATATTACAGAACTCTTTAGCTTGGCTGGTTAGTACTCAGAGCTGCTCCACTCTGCTAAGCAGCCTCCTGCCCAAAAGCATTTAGCTCTCTCACTCAGTGAGTTGATGAACTCACCACAGCCACCTTGTTGTACTGGGCAGGACACATGCTGTGCCATCTCACATCAGTCTCCTGGTTCTGCTGCCACCATTTCTCTACCACTGGGCTTTGCTGCACTTGTTGCCACTCCTCACGGTCTCGTGCTGTTCCAGTGTTACTCTTTCTAGGTCCTAGGTCTAGGAGATTCTCAGCACAGGAATCCTGGGTCCAGAAGATGCACTCCTCTCCCACGCAGTGTTCCATTCACCAAACATTCCGTACCTTACATGAAATTTATGACGCACACGATCATCCTACCGAGAGAGAAGAATTCAACATTTAATCAAAAATATTTTAAACAACTGGCTCTGTTGCCAATCAGACAACACCTGTGCATCAAGGCACTGCAAATGCCAATGAGAACATCACCACCATTCATCAGAGCGTAGCAAGAATCCATCCCAATCAACTTCTCACTGAGCACAAGAACTGGGCCTTTTGTGGACCATAATTTCGTGGATTTTGCATCTGTACTTGAGGCTTTACCCTTACAAAATTGTTTTAACTCAAGAACTGAAGTCCACTGAACATAGATTGCACCATACATTTGCTGACTGGGCTGTGGAGCAACTGGAAGTTGACCCTGTTTTTGGCCAAAAAATCACCTTCAGCAATGAGGCCCATTTTGGGAAGAATGGTTTTGTTAACAAACAAAACTCACATTTGGAGAGATGAAAAGCCAAAAGAGATTCAAGAACGTCTACCTCATCCTCCAAAAGTTACTGTTTGGTGTGTATTTTGGTCTGGGGAGTTACTGGCCCTTATTTTTTCCAAGATGAGTGAGGAGAGGCTGTGACTGTCAGTGGGAAAGATACCTGGCTATGATAATGAATTGTTGCTTGGCTCCATTTGGAAGGTGTTGCAGCAGCCATTTACAGGAAGTTCTTTTCCCCACATAATGCCATAAAATGTACTTCAAAATAATAAAACAGTTAAAACTGTATCAGTTACACAACTTGTTTCATTTAAGTTCAAATATAGGACACCCTTACAGGTAGACCCTTTCGTTTTTTTTTTAAGTGGTAATTTTTTAAATTATGATTAAGTGAAAGTATACAATTTGAATCAATTTTGCATGCCCACCTATCTATAGCTCCATCTGCTCTCCTTACCCAGTGACAGCACTTTCCTTGTTTTCACTCTATACTCCTAGTATCCTCTTAAAGGGCACCTGTCCCTTCCTCTCCACCCTCTTCTGATCCATCTAGAAAGAAACCAGTAGGACAGCCTCCTATGAGTGTATAAAACCATAAAGTAATTACAACATATGCTCACACTGTGTCCCCGAGTCCAGTCCATTCTCATCTGAAGAGTTGACCCGTGTACTGGTTTGAGGTCAGGGCCAGCAGCAAGTCCAGGGGCCACGTTCCCAGGGGAACTTCCAGGCTGTTGGACCATCAGTTCTGGTCTTTTAGAAGAGTTCTTGAACTGCATACCTCTTTTTCTCATCTTGCCTCAAGGACTCTACACTGTGTCCCCTATCATGGCTGCCTTTGCTGGTGGCCGGGCACCATCTGGTTCTTCTGGTGTCGTGCTGATGCAGTCTCCCATTCATATGGGCTCCTGGAATCATTTTTCTCATGTCTTTAATGTTCTTGGAATCATCTGTTCCAGATAGGTTGTGACCATTTCGCATGCCTCAGGTAGCAGCTTGCTAGCTTTCACGACCCCAGATGCCACTTACCAACATGGGATGCCGAAGATTCTCTAAGCTAAAGACTAGCTATGCCAGTTGACCTCAACATCCTCTGAAAACATGGTCCCCAGATCCTTGTCCCTGATACTCTATCCTTCGAAATATTGGATTGAGTTTAAAAAAGCCTTTCAGTTTATTGTGTAGTCTTGCTAGGCTGATCTGCTCTCTACTGTGTGCTATCACTCCCATCACCTAGTGAAATTCCTATCGACTATCTAATCTATGAACATCTCTATCCCTCCCTCCCTACCCTTGAAGCCATCAAAGAGTCTTTTCTTCTGTACATAAGTCCATTTTTAAGTCTGTATAGCAGGGGTCTCATACAATTACTTGTCCTTTTACAGCTCACTGATTTCACTCAGCGTAATGTCTTCTAGTTGAAACCAGGTTATGGGATGACTCCTAAAATCATCATTGTTCTTCATTTGTTTAGTGTTCCATTGCGCATATATAGCATAGTTTGTTTATCCACTCATCTGTTGATGGATACCCAGGTCGAGTCCATCTTTTGCTATTGTGGACAGCGCTGCAATAAACATTCATGTGCAAATACTCTGTTCATGTGACTGCCTTTATTTCTGTAGCATATATTCTGAGCAGTGGGATTGCTGGGTCATATGATATTTGTATTTCTAGCTTTTTAGGGAAACGCCAAATTGCATCCAGAGATGTTGTACCGTTTTGCATTCCCAGCAGTGTAGGAGAGTTCCAATCTCTCCACACCTTCTCCAGCATTTGTTGTTTTGTGTTTTTTGGATTATGGCCAACCTTGTTGGGGTGAGATGGTACCTCATTGTAGTTTTGATTTGTATCTCTCTGATAGCTAATGATCATGAGTATTTCCTCATGTGCCTTTTGGTTGCCTAGATGTCTTCTTTGGTGAAATGTCTGTCCATCTCCTTTGCCCATTGCTCAATTGGGTTATTTACCTTTTTCTTGCTGATATTTTGCAGTACCTTGTAGATTATGGAAAGCAGGTGTCAATCTGACACGTAGTTGCCAAATATTTTTGCCTATTCTGTAGGTAGTCGTTTAACTCTCTTGATAAAGTCTTTGGATGAGCAAAAGTGTTTAATTTTTTCTCTTCTGTTGCTCATGCATTCTTAATCAGATTTTGTGGTCTGTCTAAGGCATGTTTTAGAACTTGCATTGTTGTCCCTGTTTTTCCTTGCATGATCTTTATCATTTTAGAGTCGATATTCAGGTCTTTGATCCATCTTGAGTTAGTTTTTGTGTAACGTGTGAGATATTGAGGAAGATCCTTTATTTTAAATGTAATAATCACATAGTTTTGATAACTAATCGAAAGAGTTAACCTATATAAAGTACATGACATGTGTTAGGTTTTCACTAAACAGTTGCAAGATGTTTAGAGAATGTGAGGAGGATAAGGGTGAAAAAGATCTCAAATTTTAGGCTGGACAACAGGATAAACAGTAGTGCATATGCCAAAACAGGGAATAAAAGAGGAGCACGCTGGGAGAGTGGGGTGGAGTGGCATGGAAGATGCTGACTTTGAGGTAACTGGTATATATCCACGGGGAAGTATCTGTTTAAAAAAACAAAACAAAACTAGACATATGGGTCTGGAGAGAGTGCTGGGCTAGAGGATAAAAGAGTTATGATCACCTCTGTGGACTTCTATTGTTGCTTCTGGGAAAAGGGGGGATCAAAACAAGTGATCTCTGTGCAGTTTCATTGCTCTAAAAGTCTCCTATGCACCACTGTCCAGAACATGACAGCCTAGAGGTTATCCTTGACCTTTCAATATGGTACTCCCTATCCCCACTTCCTTCACTTTGGTAGGACTCTATATGTTGATGTTCAGCTGTTCTGCACTCTTCATCTATCTCCCTGGCTTAAGTTGGGCTCCAGACTCTAGACCCCTTGGACAACGACCTGTGTACCCCTGATGTCTGTGCTAATCTGGTCTACCTACCTTAGTCTGTTAGGTGAATAGGAGGTTCTCTATCAAATGTTTGTCATGTTACTCAGAGCCTTGATATCCCTCACTCACTCACCTCTCTTCAGATACCTGGTTCCTGGCAGATCCCTTTGTGTTTTCCACATCCCACACATCACGAAGATCTACAGCTAGCACATGTAAGGAAGAATCTGTGTTTCCAAGGACCTTTTCCTCTTTTGTCTCTGGACCCCATGACTGCTCTAGATTGATTAGTGCTCCCTTTCATCCAAAGCCCATTTTACTATAGTCCTTTCTATTTACTGTTTACCCCTCTATCCTCATTCCTACTCCCCACACACTGATGTTAGTACTCCTAGTTTAGCCTCAAGGTGCCCTGGTGGTGCAGTGATTAAGCATTCAGCTGTTAACTAAAAGAATAATGGCTCAAACCCACCAGTGCTCCATGGGAGAAAGATGTGGCATTTCACTTCCATGAAGATTACAGCTTTGGAAACCCTATAAAGCAGTTCCATGCTGTCCTGTAGGGTTACAATGAGGCAGAATTAACTCTACAGCAGCAGGTTTTTTGTTATTGTCATTTATTTGTTTAGTGTAGCCTCAGGAGTCTCTGGGTGGTGTTAAGCACTTGACTACTAACTGAAAGACTGGTAGTTCAAATCCACCCAGAGCTACCTCAGAAGTAAAGTCTGGTGATCCAGAAAGTCACAGCCTTGGGAACCCTATGGAGCAATTCTACCCTGCACACTTGGGGTCACAATTAGTTGGCAGTGACACAAAAGCAGCAAAAATAACACAACAGTTTAGCCTCACCTTTTAGCCTATCTCACTGCACCGCTACGATTCAGTCTCCTACCTCTATCCTTAGTGTTAGACCAGTGTGCAAAAAAAGCAAAGTCTCTCTTCCTCCAGGAGTCATTATGATCTTAGTTGAGAATCTCTCCAGGCTGACTGCTGTGTGCTCACCAGCTGTGAGAATTAGTGAGCCATCAGAACAGGCTGGTAGCCATGCTGGGCTCTTCCTGCAACTGCCACCCTCTTCAGAAACCACTAAGCAGGGATTCCAGCCTGCTAGCAAAGAGCTGCTGACTGTGGGTGGCTCCTCATGACTTCTCTCTCAAGATGCAGGTGGGAAAAGCCATTGTGTGTGCACATCCTTACATGGGAATCCCTAAAAGCCTTTAGTGAAACTCACTCCAGTGTGTGTGAAGAAGTGGTAGTCAGAATATCTGCGCCCCATCTCCTTCTTAATTTACATATTACTGGTGGACTAAATGCAATATTTACCCTTTCTCTTCTGCTGGCTTCCTGCTGTCATATCATAAAACATATATATATATTTTAAATTACTAAGATGTTTTTATTATTACATTAATGCAAGTGATTGCATAAAACTTAGAAAATCTACAGAAGTATAAAGATATAAAGCACCTACCATCATTCTATCACCGAAAAATGATATTGTGAGGATTTTTCAAGTTTTGCATTATTACAAATAATGCTGCTTGATAAAAACTCTTGAAGAATTATTGGGTCAAAAAATACGTCCATTTTAAGGGTTTTTATTTATACTGCCTAGTCATCCCCCAGAAACTCTGGTGGCATAGAGGTTAAGTGCTATGGCTTCTAACCAAAAGGTCAGCAGTTTGAATCCACCAGGTACTCCTTGGAAACTGTATGGGGAATTCCTACTGTGTGCTATAGGATCACTATGAGTCAGAATCAACTCGATGGCAGCAGGTTGGCTGGTTGGTTGGTGGTTGGTTAACCATCCCCCAGAATGCAAAAATCAATTTTTGCTGCATTCACTGAAGGACGCTTTCTATGGCATGACATCCTTCTTCCCCATATTAGATAATTTCATTTGTTTAATCCATTGCCAATCTGGATGATAGGTAACACGCTATTTTAATTTGCACCCCTATTAGAGAGGCTGTACCTTTGTAATATACTTATTGGTCCATCCTATCACAACTAAATTCATTAGCCCAGTCCTCACAACCTTTCTTTACTCCACCATCCACCTCATTTATCACCAACTTCTGTATTTTAGACTAGTCAGGTTCTAAAATTATTGCACAAGGTTTGACTCTTTATAAATATGAATGTTAACATTTAATAATCACTAGCTATGTATCAGACACTGTACAAGTACTTTACAAGTACTAATGCATTTATTCCTCACAATAACCCCATAGAGAAGATACTATTAATGAACTCATTTTTTAAATACAAACACAATAGATTCATTAACTTGCCTTAAGTTCACACAGCCTGGAGGATCTGAGATTCAGATGCAGAGAGATGGCCCAAGAGTCCGTGACTAGGCTGTAAAACTTCCTTTCCAAAATGCTAACAAGAAAATCCTTCCAAGAAATTTATTCTCATCAATGAGGGGAAAAAATTAGATTTTATGTATGGAAGGCTTTAAGTTTAAAAATAAAAGACATGTCAAAATTTCTGGGTTTTAGCCAAGGTGGAGCAGCAGGGCCAGATTCAGTTGTTTTAGGCAGAAGCACACACAGGGAAGGCAGATAACACGTGAAGATTATCTACACACAAAGGAACTTCAAGGACTGCTGGCAGATACCAGAAGTGGGACAGATGCTCACAGGAGTCAACTCGACTTGGACTTACAGACTCCCGTACTGTGAGAGCATAGATGTCTGTTTTTAAAGCCACCTACTTGTGATATTTCTGTTATGGCAGCACTAGGCAACTATGACAATGCCTGAGGTAAAAAATAGACTAGATATGATCAATGGAAAATTAGGCGTAACATATGAAATAATTAGTGGATTTGCAGAACAGCAATAGAAATTACCCAAAATGAAATACAAAAAGAGAAATAGGTTGACCAAAAAACAATACCAAACAGAGCACCAGTGAGCTATGGGACAATGTCAACTGGCCTAAACAGTAGTGGTTAAATGCTACGTCTGCTAACCAGAAGACTGGCAGTTCAAATCTGCCAGGCACTCCTTGGGAACTCTGTGGAGCAGTTCTACTCTGTCCTACATGGTCACTATGAGTCGAAATCGACTCGACGGCACTGGGGTGTGGGTGTGTAATACACATGAGGAGACCTGGTTGCACAGTGGTCATGAGCTATGGCTGCTAATCAAAAGCTCAGCAGTTCCAATCCATCAGCCATTCCTGGAGACCCTACGGGGCAGTTATACTCCATTTGATAAGGTTGCTAGGAATTGGAATTGACTCTACAGCAATAGTGTTTTGTTTTTAATATAGATGAAGGTGTCCCTGAAAGGGAGGAAGAGATGGGGGTAAAAGAAAAGATCTGAAAAAAGAATTAACAGAGGCATTAAAGGAAGTCATTCAAGCTGAAAGAAAATGATAGCAGATGAAAATGTGGGTTTACAGAAAAGAATGAAGATCACCAGAAACAGTACTGATGTGGTAAATATCAAGATTTCTTTTCCTATAATTTTAATCTTTCTAAAAGGCAATAATCCATAAGCTTTCCTAGGCTGTAATCTTTACAGGAGCTTAGACAAAATCATAATGTATTATAAGATTTACAACATATGTAGAAGTAAAATGTATCTTCACGATAGCACAAAAGCTGGTAAGGGAGAAATAGAACTGTACTTTTGTTAAGATTCTTGTATTATACATGAAATAATATAAGTTGAAGATAATCTGTCCTAAGCCAAAGATATACACTGTAACCACTACAAAACAGTACAAGGAGATATAGCTAGTAAGTGAATCAAAGAGATTAAAAAAAGAATTATAAAACATACCTAACTTGTCCAAAAGAAGGCAGAAAAACAGAAAAAGGAACAAAAACCGAAAGAAACAAAGAGAAAACCAGTAGCCAAATGTTAGACTTAAACCTAGTCATATAAATAATCACATTAAATATACATATGCTTGGTCCTGAGCAAGATGCAGCATAAGCAGCTGTATGCTCCCATCCTCCCACAAAAGCAACAACTAAAAGAATGCCAAGTGCCGTCAACTCTAGAAACCAATAGTAATAGCAACTAAGTGAAGACCAAATCAAGAAAGAGGCAACATCCATACAGTAGGAAGACTTAGGTTTTCTACTCACCTGCACTCTACTCCCTTCTCGTTCACTGTGGCCATCTTGAAGCTGTAGTGTCCCACAGTGCAAGACAGGAGGCTTGGTCTCTGAAACTGGAGGAAACATAGCAGATTTTATTTATAAATTATTGTGTGTGTCTGTTCTAACCTGTGTGGGGACTGCCTAAGATCTAAAGCAGGGTGCCTATTTTGGTTTGGTCCATCTTGTAACTCACACAAGGCTGACAGGCAGTAGGCAACACCTGAAGACCATAACTGCCTGTAGCTTCCTGCGACTAGTGACTCTGATGAAAGCAGGTAATAGATACCTAAAAAAGTGGTGATAGAAATTGAGAAGAGAGCTGTTTTGTTTTGTTTTCCTAGAAATTTAGGCTTTCAAAAAGTACAGTGTATACAAGGAAGCCGAGAACACAGGCATGCCTATAACAAGATACATGTTCAAAAATAACCTGAAAAGACTCTACACTTTCACTTAGGATTGATCCCTAGGCTCAGTGCAAGTCCTGGCTAAGTGTTGAAGGGGGACCCTGGCACAGAAACAATTTCAAAGCCTGGAAGAGACTCCATCCCATCCAAGCCCTGGCATTCAAGGAAATCTCTCATAACACTATCTGAACATGGGCAAAGGAACAGAGATTTCAGTGCCTGGACACATGTTCAGGAAGGCAGTTTTGGCAAAAACAGTTAGAGGAAGTCACAAAACAAAAGGATGACTACAGCCTCCAACAGTCAAAAAAAAAAAACAGAGGGGGAGGGGAAAAAAGCAAAACTCTGGAGAAGAGAATCTGATTTCCAGAGTTATTACATTGTAATGCTCAAATATCCTGAGTTCTACAAAAAATTGCAATGAATACAAAAGAAACAGAAAGAACAGCCCATTCAAAAGAAAACAAAATAAGTAACAGAAACCATTGCCATGGAATCCAGATGACAGACTAACTAACCAAAACCAAACCAAACCTCCTGCAATCGAGTCAATTCCTCCTCATAGCAACCCTATAGGATCATACAGAACTGCCCCATAGAGTTTCCAAGGAGCACCTGGCAGATTCAAACTGCTGACCTTTCAGTTAGCAGACATGGTACTTAACCCACTACACCGCCAGGGTTTGGTTTTTAATAGATTCACTAGCAGATTTAAGGAGCCCTGGTAATGCAGTGGTTAACAGCTTGAATGCTAACTGAAAGGTATTGGTGAAACCCACCAGCCACTGTCATACAGCCCATAAAAATTTGTTCCCATAAAAATTACAGCCTACGGTTGTCCTACTGGTTTCTTTCACGAGGGGAGAGAAGAGGATGGAGAGGAGGAAACAAGTGTTGGTTGAGTGAGTACTGGAAGTAGAGAGTGAAAAATAAGAGGGTGCTGTCACACGGGTAACAGAGCAGATACAGTTACAGAGAGGCAGGTGTGGAAAATTGACTTGGATTGTAAACTTTCACTTAATCACAATAAAAAAAACTTGTAGCCCAGGAAACCCTATGGGCAGTTCCACCCTGTCATACAGGACGGCTAAAAATTGAAATTAACTAAATGCATATACAACAACAAGGCAAACTTTTTTCTTTCATTTGTCACTTTTTTAATTTTATTTTTTGTTGTTGAAAAAATGTATAACTGAACATACACTAGTTCAACAATATCTACATATACAATTTGGTGACACTGATTGCATTTTTTATTATGATTGAATGAAGATGTACATTCCCATATAAATTTGCATGCCCAGCTATATGCAGCTTCCACTGCTCTCCCTGCCCATTGACAACACACTCTTCCTCTCTGCTCCATACATGTCTTATCCTCCCAACAATGTCCTATCCCCTCCTCTGCACCCACTCCCTGGCCTCCAGTAAGAGGTCAGCAGGACGACATCCTATAGATGCACAGAACCATAAAGTGTGCACATGATATGGTCACTCTGTGTCACTAAGTCCAATCCATTCCTGTCTGAAAAGTTGACCTCCATTATGATTTATGGACAGGGGCAGCATCATGGCCAGGGGCCATGCTCCCAGGGGAATTCTGAGGCCCCCCAGACCATCAGTTGCTGTGTTTTAATGGAGATCTCAGTGTGCACCCCTTTGTAACCTTGTGTTGTCAGTGAGACTCAAATTTGTGAGCTCTATCACGGCTATCATTGGTGGTGGCCAGGCACTATCCGGTTCTTTCGGTTACAAGTCATGTAGTCACTCACTCACATGGGTCTCTCTGTCTTGTTGGTCCTTAGTGATCATCCATTCCTGCTGAGTTGGGACCATTTGCTGTACCAATAAGGCAGACTTTTAACCAACAACGTTAAATACACTCAAAGAGTGAAAGAAAAAACAGATGGAGAACTAAAGGAAATTCAGAAAATGATACATAAACAAAGTGAGAGTCCTAATAAAGAGATGGAAACGATAAAAAGGTACCAAATAGAAATACTGGAGCTGAAAAGTATAACAACTGAAATGAAAAATTCACTGGAGGGAGTCGACAGAATATTTAAACTGGCAGAAGAAAGAATCAGTGAATTTGAAAATACAACAACTAAAATTATCTAAAAGACTGAAGAAAAGTAAGAAGAACCTAAGAGATTTGTGAGACATCATCATGCAGACAAACTTACACATTATGGGATTTCCAGAGAAAGAGAAAGGAGCACAAAGAATATTTGAAGATATAATGGCCAAAAAACTTCCCAAATTTGATAAATGACTTAAATCTACACATCCAAAAAGCTCGATGAATCCCAAGGAGGATAAGTTCAAAGAGATCCACACTTAGAGACGTTACAACCAAGCTCCTGAAACCAAAGACAAAGAGAGAATCACAAAATCAGCAAAACAGAAGCATAGTTTTGTATACAAAGGATTCTCGATAGAATACTAATTTCTTCTCAGAAACCATGGAGGCAAGAAGGCTGTGCAATGACATGTTTAAAATGCTGAAAGAAAGTGACTGTGAACGAATAATTCTATATCCAGCAAAATTAGCCTCTAAAAATGAGAGCAAAATTAAAACATTCCTAGATAAGCAAAAGCTGAGGAAGTTTGTTATCACAAGACCTACTCCACAAGAAATGTTAAAGGAAGTCCTTCAGGCTGAAATGAAAGGATACTAGAGAGTGACTTAAAGTTATATGAAGAAAAAATAATTCTCCAGTGAAGGTAATTTCACAAGTAGATATAAAGGCCAGCTTTGTGATATTTTGGGTTTGTAGCTCTATTTGTTATGCCCAATATGTTTTTAAAGACATGTATAAAAATAATTATAAAGATAAGCTATTTGGCACACAATGTATAAAGATTTAATTTGTGACAACGACAACAACAACATAAATGAGGAGAAGAGGGGAATGATATAGGTGGGATTTTTTATATGTTACTGAAGTTAAGCAGATAGTGGATTTGAACTGCCAACTTTTTGGTTAGCAGCCAAGCTCTTGGAATCGACTGGATGGCAGTGGGTTGATTTTGTTTTGTTTTTTTAATAAATGGGAAGACATCCCACCTTTATTAATCAGAAGACAATATGAAAATATTCTAAGTTACTTAGTGCTGCTATAATAGAAACATCACAAGTGTCTGAGAAGATCGATACAATTAATATACCTTAGGTAGGAAAGATTAGAAAAAAATCACAAAAATATAAGAAATGAAAAAGGTAACATTATTACACTTTTTATACATATTAAAAAAGTAATATGAGAATATTATTAACAACTTTATACCAATATATTGGACAAGATTGTATCTGACAAATCTCACTCAAGAAGTAGATAACCCAATGGTCTTATACTTAACAAAGAGACAGAACTTGTAGTTTAAAACCTTCCCATAAGAAAATTCCATGACAAGGTGGCTTCATGGGCTATTTAAAGAAAAACTAATGCTAATTCTACACACTCTTGTAGAATATTGAAGAGAATTCTTACCAATTCATTTCATGAGGCCAGCATTACTCTGATACCAAAACCAGATAAAGACATTATAAGGGAAAAACAAACTACAAATAATCTCTCTCATGACCATAGATGTAAAAAAAAAAAAAAAAAATTTAGTAAACCAAATCCAACAATATATAAAAAGATGAATAAATCACGACCAGGTGGAATTTATCCCAGAAATACTAGGCTGGTTTAACATTCAAAGTTTACCACATCAGCAACCTAAAAGAAGAAACCGATAGGATCATCTTAACTGATACACAAAAATAATTTTATAAAATGTTATGTCTACTCCCAGTAGTAACTTTCAGTACACTAGGTACACAAGGGTATTTCCTCAACACAATGAAGAGGATCTACAAAAAATCTACAGGTAATCGCATTATACTCAATGATGAAAAAGACCAATAATTAAAGTGTTTAATAAGATTGCAGGATACAAGATCAATGTATTTCTATGTACGAGCGACACTCGATTGAAATTTTCAAAATATTATTTGCAATAAAACAAAAAACTAGACACACTGCTACCAAGTCGATTCCATCTCATAGTGATCCTGCAGAACAAAGTATTACCAGGGTTCCCAAGGAACAGCTGGTCGATTTTGGTTAGCAGTAGAGTTCTTAACCACTGTACCACCAGGGCACCAACCATTTACAGTAGCATCAAAAATACTTAGGGATAAATCAGACTAAAGCTATGGAAGTCCTGTATGCTGAAAACTACAAAACATTGCTGAAAATAATTAAAGACGAGCTAAATAAATGGACTGATACACTATCTTCTAGAATCAGAACTCATTATTGTTCAAATTTCAATCCTTCCCAAACTGGCCTAAGATTCAGCACAATCTCAATCAAAATTCCAGCAGACATTTGGGTAGAAAGCAATAAGCTGAATTTAAATCTCACGTGGAAAATGAGAAGGACCAACGGTATAAGAAATGATTTTTGGAAAAAACAAAACAAGATTGTACTACATGGCTCCAAGAGTTATTATAAAGCTACAGTAGCAAATACAGTGTGATACTGTCATCAAACAGATCAACGGAATAGAGAGTCCTAAATACTTCCGCATACATGTAACTACTGGATGTTAACCAAGGTGCAAAGAGAACTCACTGGTAAAATAAATCTTTTCAACAAGTGATGGTGAAAGAATGGCTTATCCATACACAAAAAAAGAACTTTAATCCATACCTTCCACCACATGCAAAACAACTCGTTGGATCATAGATGTAAATGTTAAAACCAAAACTATAAAACTTCTCAAGCAAAACACAGAAGAAAATTTCAGTGACCTTGGACTAGGCAAGTTTCTAAATATTTAGCACCAAAAGAATGCTCCATAAAAGAAAAGAAATGGTAAATTGGACTCCATTAAAATTAAGAACTGCTGCTCCTCAAAAAAGAAACCCTGGTGGTACAGTGGTTAACTGCAAGGGCGGTTAACTAGAAGGCTGGCAGTTTAAATCTGCCAGGCACTCTTTGGAAACACTATGGGGCAGTTCTACTCTGATCTGTAGTCAGAATCAACTCGAAAGCAGTGGGTTTGATTTTTTGGGTTTTGGATCCTCAAAAGACTCTGCTAAGAGAAAGAAGAAACAAGCCATAGGCTTGGTGAAAATAATTGTATATGCAAATCACGCAGCTGATAAAAGGACTTGTATCCAGAATACATAACAAATACTTTAAATTCAATGAAAAAACAAGCCAACTTTTTTTTAATGGACAAAAAAAATTGAAAAGGCATTTCACCAAAGAAAATATACAGTTGGCAAGTTACCCCATGAAAACTTGCATTAAAGAAATGAAAACTATAGTGACATATTCACCCCTCTTAGAATATATAAAACTTAAAAGACTAACTTTACTGAGTGTCAGAAAAGATGTGGACAAACTGGAACTCTCACACACTGCTGGTACAGCCACTTTGGAAAACAGATTAATAATTTCTTAAAAACTAAACATATGTATATATTTAGCACAATTAAAAAAAAGTGAACATAATGACCCAGCTATTCCACTCCTAGCATTTATGTCAAAGAAATTAAATCAAAGACTTGTATACACATCTTTATAGCAGCTTTATTTGTAATATTCCCAAACTGGGAACAGTATAAATGTCCACCAACAGGTGAAGCGACAACCTGTGCTGGATCCATACAATGGAATATTGTTGAGCAGTAAACTGATACACCCAACAGCATAGATGAATTTGAAAATAATTACACTAAGTAAAAAAAGCCACACAAAAAAAGAGCACATATTATATGATTTAATTTATATAAAATTCTATAAAACGTAAGAGACAAAAAGTGTATCAGTGATTGCCCGGGAGATGGGAGGAGAACTGGGTAGGGAGGGGCAAAAGGGGAAGATTTAGAAAGGGGCACAAGTAAACTTTTAGTTAATAAATATGTTCATTATGTTAATTGTGGTGATAGTTTCATGTGTGACTAAGTGTAAGTACTTATCAAGTTGTACATATTAAATATGTATGGCTAATAATAAAACAAACAATTAAAGCAGGAAATTTTCCATTTTAAATGATATTCCCTTTGACATCTGGCCTTTATTGTTTGTCACATTTGATCCTGGGAACTTTTTCTTATTGAGAGAGGAGATAAAACACACACACACATACACAATTTCCCAAAATATTAGCCTTCAATCTAAAACTGGTTTTCTTTCACACATATTTCCTTTACAATTTATTTTGGTGCCTTCTCTGTTAGTCAGTTTGTTTCAGCTACGAAGGTGTGATGGGAGAGAGCTGGTTTCTAAGGTAACCAAAGACAAGAAGTCACCAACCTGGGAGGTGACCCTTTTGTGGCATTAAGGTGAGAGATCCCTTTCCCACTATATGCCTTGAGATTCTCAAAAGGGATGAAGGGACAAATCTCTGGAGGAGAGAACTCCGGGGACAGTGACAGGGGATTCAAAAACTAAGAGCGCTAAAGAAAATTTTACTGGTCACCGAGCCTTAACCGTGGTGGCTTAGTGATTAAGAGTTTGTCTGCTCACCAAAATGTCAGCACTTTGAATCCACCAGGTGTTCCTTGGGAACTCCATGGGCGCAGTTCTACCCTATGTCGCTATGGGTCGAATCCACTCGATGGCAGCGTTTTCTTTTTTTCCAGGAGGCGTGGCTAAGGAGTGAAACTTCCGGCTCCACCTCCCCAGTTTCTCCTCAGTAACCTAACACGCGTAAGTTCGGTGCCCAGGAGAATTATCCGATCAGCAGGGACATACGGGTTTAATTGTGTTTATTTACTAATCCGAAGTGTACAATTTCACCTATGTTTCATTGTTTCACCACATATTTAAACAATTTGGAGTCCTGCTGGCACATGGTTAAGAGCTTGTCTGTTAAAAATGTCAGTAGTCCAAATCCACCAGCCGCTCTTGGATAGTTCTACTCTCTCCTATGCGGTGGCTATGATTTGGAATCTACTCCACGGCAACAGGTTTGGATTTTTGGTTTTACACAATTAAGCCCTGGCATAACTTGCTTACTGTAAACTGGTGCATACTGTGCTTTCTAGCTAATCCGCCCCTGCTTGCACCTCTTCTCTTTCTGAGTAGGTTCTGCCCACGCACTGTTCTTTGGTTTTATCTTTTTATCCGTGCCTGGCATAATGCCTGTAGCATGGAGGCAGAACAGCTGGTAGTTTAGCATAGGCTCCTGGGCCAGGCTGTCTGAGTTTCCAACTGTGTAGCCCTGAGCAAACTATTTTACCTCTCTGGAACTGTTTCTCCGTCTGAAGATAGGGATAATAGTGGCTATCTCAAACGGTTGTTGAGAGGACTAAATCGTTAATATTTATAGTTTGCTTGAACAATACATAGTAAACATACATTTGGGGAATTATTATCACTTCATATTAAAAAAAATCATTGGGAACCCAATAGGGTTAATCAAATACTCTGAGTAACATTGAAATGATGTTTGTAATAGAGGTTATAGGATTGGTGATTCTAGCTTCCTAGAGGTTGTTTAGAGAAACCCAAATCAGTCAAAAATAAACCACATTTTGTCCACATTAGAACTGAAAACATCTCTTATTTTAAGTTTTCAATATTGTCTTCTCCAATGAACAATGGCACTATTCCTCCAATGGCAATTTTATTTTGCCAGGCTTGTACCCTGACAGCAGGTCCCTGGATGGCACAAATAGTTTGCACTCATCTATTAACTAACTGGAAATCCTGGTAGCATAGCGGGTTAAGTGCTATATCTGCTAACTAAAAGGTTAGCAGTTCAAATCCATCAGGTACTCCTTGGAAACTCTAGGGGACAGTTCTACTCGGATCTATGGGGGTCCCTTTGAGTCTGACCCGACTCGATGGTAGTGGGTTTGGTTTTTTGGTTTATTAACCAACAAGATGGATTGACCCAGTGGCTGCAACAAGAAGTTTTAGCATAAAAACAACTGCGGGCATGGCACAGGACCGGGGAGTGTTTCATTCTGTGGTGCACAGGGTCACTATGAGTCAGAACCAACTCAACAGAACTTAACAAAAACATTAACCTAAAGGTTGATAGTTCCAACCTACCCAGGGGCAGTGAGAAAGAAAGTCTGAGGATCAGCGTCTGTAAAGATTGTAGCCAAGAGAATCTTACCGCATGGTTCTATTTGATAACACATGGTCTCGCCCGAGTCAGAATCGACTCACTGGTAATGGTCTTGGATTTTGGTCTGGTGCCCTGACAGCTCCCAGGAGAATAATGACTGCAAATCTGAGTTCATCCTTTGGAAGACACCAGTCCAGGCTTTGGATAGGGTTGACTGCTCTGGAATGATTCAAGTCACTTCTCTAGAATTCACACCATGAACTATTCAGGCTTTTCCACCATGGTTCTCCCTTGGCTAGTCAATTAAATATTAAGTTTCTAGAATTCCTCCCAGCAAATAAAATCTAACATGCTTACCTTTCCTTCTCAACACCTAAAGATAAGTATGATTTCTTTTTGTTTATTTTTATTTAACATAACTAAGTGAAAATGTACATTCACGTATAAATTTACATGCCCACCTATATGCAGCTTCCACTGCTCTCCCTGTCCGGTGACAGCACACTATTCCTCTCTGCTCCATACATGTCTCATCCTCCCAACAGTCTCCTTTCCCCTCCTCTCCGTCCACTCCCCTTCCTCCAGCCAGAGGTCAGCAAGATGATATCCCGTAGATGTATAGAAGGATAAGTATGATTTCTAACCCAATTTATTAATTAATGAGGTGTCATATAAGTCACCTAAAGCCTCTCTGTGCCATAATTTCTTCACTGTAAATACAAATATCAATTAGAGCTATACCTGTGCCACATAGATATTCATCTGTGAATAGAAGTCTGTGGGAAAAAAAACTATGTCAATTCAAGGTATCACTTCCTATTATGGACTGAATTGTATCCCCTAAAAGGTATACTGAAATCCTAAGCCCTGTACTTGTGAATGTGACTGACCTTGTTTGGAGAAATTGAGCATATCTTTGAAGATACTATCAGTCAAATCATGCCATAGTAAGATGGGTACTAGTTCCCATCCCTTCAGAATGGCGTTTTATAAAACGGGAAAACAAACATGGACACAGAGTTTCATACATAGAGAGGAGGTGAAATGGATACCATGTGAGCATCTGTCTATAAATGAAGGAATACCTGGGGCTAACAGAAGTTGAAAGAGACAAGGGAGGATCTTCCCCTAAAACGACATAGCGAGAGCTTAGCCCCACCAACCTTCTGAATCTGGACTTCTAACTTCCAGAACTGAGACATAGATTTCTGTTCTTTAAAGGCATCCACCTTATGGTGTCTTCTACGGCAGTCCTAGGAAACTAAGACACTGCCTAAAAGTTTGTCCTGATTTTCTTGCACAGCAGTCTATGTTTATGGAACCCCTGCTCAATTTTATTTAGTCCCCACAAACTGCAAATGGCAGGTCAAAGAGTTAGATGGGGATACAGTCTAATACAAGCCCTGTTCTTTGGATTCCTAGTCTAGGGCTCTATACACTACCCAGCAGCTGCCTCCAGATTCCATCCAGTCTGTCTGGGTACCTGGGTAGTGCAAACAGCTTATTGAAAAGTTGCTAATTGATAGGTTGGAGATTCAAGTCTACCCAGGGACTCCTTGGAAGAAAGGCCTGGTGTCCCTGGAAGGAAAGGCTGGAGATCTGTTTCTGAAAAATCAGCCAATGAAGATCCTAGGGAGCACAGTTCTATGTGACACACATGGGATAGCTGAGGGTCAGAGTCTGCTTGATGGCACCTGGAAGTTGCTCCCAATCTCATTTTTTTACTCCAAACTGTGACTTAAGTTCAGTTAAATGGAAACTATCCTAATTCACTCCCCACTCTCATAGCCTTCAAAGTAGGTGTACTGGCATAGAAGAAGACAATATTTTTAAAGTATGCATAAAGTATTTAATTATAGCAAAAATAATTATTTAAGGTTTATGAATATTAGAGCCCTGGTGGCACAGTGGTTAAGGGCTTGGTTGCTAACCAAAAGGTCAGCAGCTCAAATCCACCAGCCACTCCTTGGGAAATTTATGGGGCAACTTTACTCTGCCCTATAGGGTCACTATGAGTTGGAATCAACTTGACAACAATGAGACTTTTTTAACTGACACTAATATTTAAGGTATGAATGACCTAGCACTCTTGCTTGATCACGGTGTCAGAAGTCATCTGTCACATACAGCAAGTGAGGCATTTCCCGGAACCAGTGGGAATGCCACAGTTTGGACATTTGCCTCATACTGCAACATAATGTATGCCATCCACTCCACAAAGACAAGCCTCTTAATTGCTACAAACTTTATAATTCTTTGTAATGACAAAGAGAATAACCATGAGAATCTTTGTGCTGCAGAAACCATTGGTTATCTCCTGGGAAAGGCCTAAAACGAGATATTGAATGTAGAAGAGATACACATTTTTATCTCTCAGTGTTCTATGCTGAGAAATTGATGTCAAAACTATGCTACTCACACTTGTTTTCAAAAACGAAACACACAAATAACATTTAATCTATTCCTTCAAGGACTGAGGAAGCCATTGCTTTTCTTTTTCTTTTTTTTTACTGCTTTCCTAAAGAAACAATGCTTACAGATAAAGCATTTCAAAAATATAGTCATGTGCTGCATAATCTCCATTCAGCCAACACCTGACTGTACATACGTCTGTGGTCCCTTAGATTATATAGTAATAAAGTCAGAAATCCTGACAGAAAAATGAGACTTAGTGGAAGTAAATGGACATACTTAACACATCAGCTTCCTGCAATCGATACATGTATTTCATGTCCCTTGTTTACAAAGTGATTGTGGTGCTAAGCATATGATTGTACAGTGCGTACATAACCTATATATGTTTTGACAGTCATCATGTCTGTGTTTCTGATTTATATATGTAGTGTACTGTACCTTCTATTGTCCTAGGGTTACTTACGTCTTATTTACTAATGGCCCATAGTTACCAGCCAATCCCTGTAAAGATGTGGTGTAACTCATGTAAAGTTGTTCACCATAGATTAGTAAGCAAACACAAGTAAACCTATGCTTACCTTGACTATTGGATAATCTGCCCTTGGATTTACAAATCAATTTAAAAACAGATTTAGGAGCAGAACCTGTTCATAATCTGGGATCTGCCTATATGAAATATGGTGTTCACATATGTCCAAATCAAGTAACATTCTATTTTATAGAATATATCATGGACTTGAAGTGACAATGCATGACTGGATAACTAGAGATGGATACATTATTGTGATTTTTTTTTTTTGGTACCAAAAATTATGTGTTTCACCTAGAATTTTTGTCTACACACTTAAAAACAGAATTTTGTAATAGTTAAGATCATCTAAATGAAGCTTTCTTAATGGCCATCAACCCATTTATTAAAAACAAAAATGCAATACCTTTCAATAATCCAAGGACAACTGATTGATCTAAGCTATAAATTTGCTAGCTGAATTTTAGTCAGAAGCTTTTGTATTATTGGTAAATGGGATTAAAAAAGGAGTTGCATGATTTAATAAATGCAACCAAGGATGCACTTCTTCCATTTGCATCTACCTCTGATGAATACTTTTCCAGTTCTCAACAGCCATTGACTTTAACTAAAAAGTATGATTTTTAAAATGTACTTCACCTTTATTCCAACTTTCAATATTTATACTTTTAGGGCATGTTTTACAAAGTATTTAATACAGTACATGCAAATAATTATTAAAAAACAAATATTACAAAAATATTAAAAACATGATAAAAATATGTGTGTGTATATATATACACACACACACAGATATAGATATATGTATGTTTTGCAACCACTATTCTATCGCAGATCCCTGAATGGTACAAATAGTTAAGTGCTTGACTAAGACAAGGTTGGCAAAAGAAATCTGCTTCCAAAAGGTCACAGCCATGAAAACCAGTTGAGTACAGCTCTACCCTGCAGTACACGGGTTCTCCATTAAGTTGGACTTAATCTGATGGCAACTAGTTAGTGTGTGTGTGTCTGTGTCTGTGTGTGTGTTTTAGTCTGATATGTAAACACAAAGGAAGTATTGACATTTGTGGACATAGCTTTTCCATGTAGTATGACAAGTCAGCAGGAATTCGGACTGTGGTGCTCCATGGGTGTGAAAGACCACCTGTCTTTGGAAGTCTAGGCTTGGAGTCTGCGGGAAATGAGGTGAGGGCAGATGTTTCTTTTATTTGCCAACATGCATCTGTTATAATTTAGGTGATGCTCCTGGTTCAAGTAGTAAAACCCTCAGTTGATGTTCATTAGTTTCTTTTTCCTCTTGCTATTTGTAAACCCACCACTTTTAACACTGCAGGAGTCATATGGAGCCATCTCTACTATTTATGGATTTGGGTGGGTAAACACTGTAGTTGTTAGTTGCTGTAGAGTCACCTATGACTCACAGTGGAGTTTATGTGTAACGAAGAAAATGGTGGGTCCTGCACCATCTCCATGACTTTTGGTATATTTGAGTGCAAGTGTTGTGATTACTGTGTCAATCCATCTCATTGAGGGTTTCCCTGGTTTTTTTGGCTGACCCTCCACTTTACCAAATATAATGTCCCTTTTCAGCAATAGGTCTTTCTTGATGAGTATTTAAAGTAAGTTTGCTATAGTCTCACCATCTACAAATACCTATATTCCCCCCAAAAACAATCACAGTGGTATGGAAGGCAGAGAGCATACTGAAAACACACTACAGTCTGCGGCTGTATGTATTTAAAGAACATTTACCTAGGCAAGAAGACAAAAGTTCACTTCCCAGTCCTAATGAAAAAGTTTCCTTTATACCTTAATTACTTTTGATCATATAATGCTTGGGACCTTCTGACTAATGTGTTACTTTTGGAAAGATTTAGAAACTGTGATTCTAGGGGAAGAAGGTGCGAAAATAGAATTGTCTTAGAAAGTCATTGCCATAGAGTTCAAGTACATTTTACACAACCAGTATTAAGATGCCCAATCCAAGCCAAAGAAGAACAGCAAAAGGTCTTCCCCCAACATTTGTGGGTGTTGGGCATTTGGGAGGGCCACGGAAACAGGGCAAACAGTAAAAAGAGCTCCTGGAATCCAGAAAGAAGACCGCGACAATTCTTTAAAAATTAAGAGGTGGCGAGGTGAGCACAGGCGGCGAGAGCCAGGGTTGATGTCAATGAACGCAGAGGTAAAAGCCTGTCCAAGTAGGGAGAAGGCTGCCGGTGGCAGGGGTTACAAACAAAGGTCGGGGTCCTGAGGGAAGGGCAATAAGGGGAAAGCAGCGAGAAAAGGGCGGGAGACGGACGACGGCACAGGGAATGGGGGCGTACGGTACCTCGCGAGGTCGGGGCCGGGGTCGCACGCAGGCCTAGCCGGGCAAGGCTGGGGCTCGGGCTAAACCGGGAACCAGCTAGGCCGCGCGGAGCGGTCGGGATGGCGACTGTGGGACCGCGGAGAGGAATGGCCGGGGAGCGGTGGCGAGGGTCATAGGGGGGAAGGGCGCACAGGGAAGCCAGGATCGTGAACCGCAGTAGCCGCGGCCGCAGCTCGGGAGACGGAAAGGGCGGCCGGCTTCCCGCCCCGGCCGCAGCACGAGAGGAAAGGCCAGCTAGCCGGCGGACCTGCGGCGCCGGGAGGAGGAGGGGGAGGAGCCTGCGGCCCCGCCCCCCGCAGAAGCGAGGGACGGAGAAAGGCTCGCGGGGAAAGAGGAGGGAGCGGAGCGCGGGGAGGGGGCGGCCGGCCGGGCCTGCGCCCGAGCGAGCGGCGAGCCGAGGGGGAAGGGGCCCGGAAGGAGGCGAGCGCGGCCGCGACGCCGGGAGCCGGACGCCCGCCGCCCGCCCGCCCGTGCCGGCCTGCCGCCGCCGCCTTCCCTGCCTGCGCCCGAGGTTGGAATCCTGAGGGGCCGCGAAGGCCGGAGCCGGCGGTCGGGCGTGGGGCGAGCGGGCGAGCGGGGCCGGGAGCCGGAGGCCCGGCCGGCGTCCTGCGCAAGGCGCGGTGGGCTCCTGACTGCGAGATAGGAAAGGGGCGGAAAAGGAGGAAAAAAAAAAAGAGGCCGAGAGGAGGGAGGCGATCGGATTTTCCAGGAGCTGGAGGACAAACCCACGGGGAACTCAAATCCGCAATAATAATCCAAACTAATAATAATAAGGGCGCAGTTTTTTTGTGGCCGAGCGAGAGAGAGAGAAGGGGAAACAGGGGAAGGAAGAAATCTCTTTTCATGGAGGCTGAGGCAAGAGAAATTTTCGGAGCTTGGATGTAGAAGAGCAAAACAGCAGAACTAACTCAGGAAATTGTCTTTCAGAAAAAGGCCGATCCTAGACTGGGTTTCAGAATCGAGCTGGGGTAGGTGAAGAAACCTGCAAGTTTAAAGGAAAGGAGAATATTTTCAGTGATCCTGTTTTGTGGTTATTGCTTCTATTTTAAAGGTAGAAAGCATTGCATTTCAAGTGTTCTTTGACTTGTTTTATTTTTTGGTGCGATTGGCTCGTTTAAGAATTTCAAAACCTTTAAGGTAAAAGCTTTTTTTTTAATCCATAAATTTTGGTCCTTAGGGTTGCACTGGACTTGGAAGGAGTACTGTTGTGTACCTACTATTGTATGGTTTTATTTATTTTTTTACTGTGCAAATCAGCTGGAAGATTTTTTTTTCCAAGTGCCAATTCGGATTTATTCATTTCTCTCTACTCCCCAAATATATCTGTTGTCATTTTAAGCAGAGACCAGAGTTGCCCCCCCCTTTGGCTGTCTTGCCAACAGGAGGACAGCTGGGAAAACTGGATTAAAAGGATGGTTTTTATCTGTATTTTGCAGTTAAGACTGGTATTTTGAAGGCACATTCTTTCTGTGATTCATTTTTTAGCCCATAGCTCCATCCTTGAAGAGATTTGTGGTTGGTTTTTGGTTTCTAAGAAGGTCATAGTTTTTCCTTTTTATTTTTTTGAGAGGGGGAGGGGAAAGGGGGCTTAGAAAGGAGACATGTTAACGGGTAGAGGTAGAATGGAGCTTCAGTTACCAGGGTCCTGAGAGTTGGAGGAAAAAAGGAGTCAGTCTTTAAGTTGGAAGGCCCTTCTCTCACCTTTCTTACAAATCGCAAGTGACTCAATTCTGATCAAGACACCAAAGCTGCAGGATTCTGGAACCGTGAAGACACTAAGAAACCATGAGTGTAAGGCCACCCCAGAGTATAGACAGGTAGGTTTACTGGTAATTTGGCTTTTCACTGCTTTCTGCAGATTGGGTATGGGGAGAGGATTTTTGCATTTTGTTGTAAGATTGCCAAGGAAGGGCCTGAATGGGCTGTCTCCAAATTCAGTGGGGAATTGGTAGGGTGGTCTCTAGAGACTGTGTGCATATGTATGTTCTCTCTGTATGTGTCTGTGTTTAAAACATGCCTCCTGTTTTCTTTTTCCGTATAAACAAGACAGTGAAGCCAGAGGGGAAAGTGCATTTTTGACTTTTGCCAGCCTGGAGGCTGAATTTGGGTCGCCAACTTGCCAGTCTCAGGGGTGGGAGGCAAGAACAAGCCCAGTCTTGTAAACCCCAGGGGTGGATTGGGACTGCTTTAGGTTTTGAAGATGCTGGGGAAGAAGAGGGGTAAGTGGCATGTGGATTGGAGGTGACCTCAGGTTGGACAGCAGACTGGTTGTTATGGAATGTTGGGACTTGGTGAGAGGGGAATCTCATTTCCAGAATGAGGATGTTTTGGACCTGAATGAGGAAACAGAAACAGCATTTGCATCCACATAGGTCTGGGTTTTTACAAGTGACTGAAATGGCCTCAAATAGCATAGGTCATAATAAAATTTCCTCCTCTCCAAGCTTAGGTTTTAAATAGAGACTTGCCAACCAGCTGATGCTGTAGGCTTAATCTCCCAAGCGGATCTTAATAAGCTTGGCTCTGCAAAACGGGCCTTCCCCTGCCTTGAGCAGGAAGGAGTTGTTTTAGGGTGCTTAGGCCTGATGGGCAGGGAAGCAGTGACTTTTTAGCATCTGAGCAATGGTACCTTCCTCCTGCCGCTGCCAAGAGTCTGATCAGCCTTCCCTATCACCAGTAACATTTACTGTGTGATGATAATTCTTCTTGCAAAGGATTATTTCAAGGTGTCTTCCTCCCCCTTCTCAACTCTTCCTTCCTTGAAAACCTTGAAGGGGAAGATGTTTTGTGGGTGCTACACGTATTCTGATGGATAGATGAGTAGATGTAAACGCTGAACAAGCAAATGGAAGCGTGGCCTGGAAAAACTACTTGTTGGAGAGATAGGGAAGAATATTTGCAACAGAGTGATTGCTCTCTCCAAGTGAAGTTAACCTTTGGTTATCCATACTAGTAATAATTTCCTTTTGGCTGTGGAATGTGGCCTAAAATGCATATAATCTCTTTTCTCCCAAACGCTAATCTCTGTATTGCCTCAGAGTCCCGTTTAGATTAGTTCAGCTGTCCCCAGATGGGGAACTGACTTGGCAGTGGAGAAGAGAAGGCAGACCAACCACAGAGGACATAAAGTATATGTAGCTGGTTGGAACCACATCCCCCCTCATTTTTTTGTTGGCCTCTCTGCAGTTTGACCATGTAAAGGGAGAACCGAGGAGAAGATGAAATGGTTTTATATTGCTCCCCTTCTTCCCTTTTACATCCTCATGGAGTTTGGGAATTAGCGCACATGTCTTTTGAGATTTGGATGGTGAATGATTTCTGTGAATTCAAGGATGTAAGACGGTGGAAACCCAGATGTTGGTGGGCGAAGGGGGTATAAGAAGGAGGAGGCAGTGAAGAAAGTTTCAGGGTTGGTGTGAGAGGCTCCACAGGGAGTTTGTATATCCTCACTGACTTTCAGGATTTATATAGCATGCATGGTTAACTAAGTACGTAAACAATGTTTCTGTAAGGCAGACAATCAGCGATTATTATTCCCGTTTTGCAGAAGAGGAGATTGAGGCTCAGAGAAGATGCCTGACTTTTCCAGTGCCATCTTTGTAAAAAATTTTTAAATTTAAATTTGTGCTTTGAGTGAAAGTTTACAGTACAAAATAGCTTCTCCTTCAAAAATTCATATGTAGATTGTTTTAGGACATTGGTTGCAATCTCCATAGTGTGTCAGCACTCTCATTCTTGACCCTGGATTCCAAGTGTCCATCCAGTTTTCCTGTCCCTTCCTGCCTTCTCATCTTTGCTTTTGGGCAGATGTTGCCAGTTTGGTCTCCTGTGTTTGATTGAACAATATTTGATTGAACTGAGAAGCACATTCCTCAGGTTATTGTTTGTTTTGTAGGCTGGTCTGATCTTTGGCTGGAAGGTGGACTTCAGGAGTGGCTCCAGTTCAGAGTTAGGAGAGTGTCTGGGGGCTGTAGTCTCAGGGGTCCCTGTAATCTCTGTCAGACTAGTGCGTATGAACTTTTTTTGTGAATTTCAGTTTTGTTCTACATTTCTTCCCACTGCGTCCAGGACCCTCTGTTGTGATCCCTGTCAAGATGATTGCTAGGCACCATCTAGTTCTAGGCTCAGAGTGATAGAGACTGTGGTTCAAGTGGTCCATTAGTTCCTTGGACTAATACTCTCTGTGTGTCTTGAATTTTTTTTTCATTTTCTACTCCAGACAGGGTGAGAGCGATTGATGTATCTTAGATGGACGTTCACCAGCTTTTCACACTCTAGATACTACTCACCAAAATTGGATGTAGAACATTTTCTATATGAACTATATTATGCTAATTGACCTAGATGTCCCTGAGACTGTAGTACCCAGCCCTCCGCCCCAGTAGGTCCCTTAAGGCATTTGGGTATGTCTAGGAAGCGTCTGTCCCGCTGCCATCTTGCCTGGCTACTGGCAGAATCTGGGCTTAAGCATAGGTAGTGTGATTCTGAGTCCATGCCTAATGAGGCAAATATACTGGTCCTAATGGAAACTCTGGTGCCAAGCCAAGCCGAGTGCCTAGTGGCATAGTGGTTAAATGCTATGGCTGCCATCCTAAAGGCTCGCAGTTCAAATCTGTCAGGTGCTGCTTGGAAACCCTATGGGGCAGTTCTGCACTGTTTTATAGCATTGCCGTGAGTTTGAATGGTGCAGTGGTTAAGTGCTGTGTCTGCTAACCAAAAGATTGATGGTTCACATCTGCCAGGTGCTCCTCAGAAAATCTGTGGGACAGTTCTTCTCTGACTTATGGAGTTGCTGAGTCGGAATCGACTTGATGGCAGTCGGTTTGGTTTTGGTTTTTATGAGTTGGAATCAACTTGACAACAACTTTTTTTTAATGGAGTGCATGGGTATGCTTTTTGATGGTAGAGGAAGATTCTATATAGCGATCAAGGTATTCCCTTGTGTTTCTGTTTAATGGTATTGAAGTTCATACCATTTAAACATTTTCTCCTTTGGGATGATATAACTTTACAGAGTGAAAGCATTCCTCACCTCCATCCCTACTCGTTTCTCTTTCCCATTAAGAGGGCCTATCCTGGAGCCCACGTGTCATTCTAGGTATCTCCAGCTGTGCTGGATCTTGCTGCTCAGGTGTAGGCTCATTCTCTTGGGCTTTTTTATATCCCAACTTCAAGACCTTGTGTGTTTTAAGTAATTTGCAGTCTTAGACTATACTAGAGGGACTGAATGGGAGAAATGCTGCAGATTATGGAGTCAAGGGGTCTCTTAGTTTGTCAGTTTATTGAGCCTAGTGTTAGGTACTATAAGAGTGTTGGAACACCATGCAATGATAAAGAACAATGATGATTTTAGGAAGCATCTTATAACCTGGTTTCAATTGGAAGACATTACGTAGAGTGACGGTAGTCAGCAGCAAAATGACAAATATTGTATGAGACCCCTACTATACGGACTTAAAAACAGACTCATGTACAAAAGAAAAGACTCAGTGATAGTTGCAAGGGTGGGGAGGGAGGGCGGGAGATGGTTGGTTATAGATTAGTTGATAAAAATCTGGTTGGGTGAAATCAGTGACAACACACATTAGAAAGAAGATCAATTTAACTGGACTTTAACATAACATGATTACACCTCCAATCTTAACCCAGTATTGCTAGGACAGGATAGCAGGGGCAGGGATCTGGGGACCATGCTCTCAGAGGACATTGAGGCCCAATTGACATAACTAGCATATTGCTAAGAGAGTCTTCTGCACCCTATATTGATGAGTGGCATCTGGGGTCTTAAAAGCTAGCAAGCTGCCATCTAAGGCACACCAAATGGTCCCAACTCAACAGGAACTGATTATCACCAAGGAACAAAATGACATGGGGAAAAGAGAACCCAGAAATCAGAGAGATCCACGTGAGTAGGTGACTACATTGACATGTGACCAGAGGAACCAGATGGTGCACAGCCACCACCAGTGATAGCCGTGATGGTGCTCACAAAGTTGAGTCTCATTGGCAACATGAGGATAAAAAGGGGTGCACCCTGAGAACTCCACTAAAGGACCACAGTTGATGGTCCAGGGGCCTCGGGGTTCCCCCAGGAGCATGGCTCCTGATTCTGATGCTGCCCCTGTCCATAAATCATTACTGAGGTCGGCTCTCCAGACAGCAATGGATTGGACTCGATGACAGAGTGACCACATCTTGTGTGTACTTTATGGTTCTGTGCATCTACAGGATGTGGTCCTGCTGGTCTCTTACTGGAGGTGCGGAGAGGGTGAAGAGAAGGGGGCAGGAGATTGTTAGGAGGATATGACATGTATGGAATGGATAAGAGGAGTGTGCTGTCACCGGACAGGGAGAGCATTGGGAGCTGCACATAGGCGGGCATGCAAATTTGTATTGGATAGTACACTTGTACTCAGTCATGATAAAAAAAAAAAAAGTATTTTAGAAAATTATAGAGTTCTTGATCACAAAGAGCATGCAGTGTAAGTAAGGGAAGTAGGACATGCAAGACTCCTGAAAACAACATAAAAAGCAACACTAGACTGTAAGTGCCATGAAGGCAGGAACTGTATTTGGTTTGTGTTACATCCTGTGGGTCTAGCTCAATGCCTTGCAAGTGGGAGGTGCTCAAAAAATATTTGACAAATGAATGTCAGCATGAATAAATGAGTAAAAAACAAATCTATTGCCTAGCTCATAGTGACCCTCCTAGGACAGAGTAGAATTGCCCTTTAGGGTTTCTGGGAGCACCTGGTGGATTTGAACTGCCAGCTTTTGGATTAGCAGCACATCTCTTAGCCACTGAGCCACCAGCAAGTATAAATTCTTCGATTTCAGGTTGCGTGAATCATTACTGAGGTCAACATCTATAGGATGTTGTCAGTGCCCAAACAATCATGTATGACTTTCCAGTGTGGTCAGATAAGGTCAATTAGAGGAGACTTGCAAGGTGACTGCATTTTCTGGGAGATGCATAACGTGATGGAGGACCATATATTCAGAGAGGCATATGGCTGAAAGTAAAGAAGAGCTTTATATCCCCTCTTTGGGGAGTGACTCCTGGATTCAGAGAAAGCATCATTTGTGACTTATTTTTGTCCTTTACTGTTAATTATATATTACGAAAATGAGCTAGAATATAGGCATTCCTGCTCCTTTCAGTTTCTGTCCATGGACAACTCACTACCTGTTAATATGTATTCCTTTCAGGGGTTTCTAAAAATGTATGATATTGCAAACAGAAATAGTAATGATGCTGAATTATTTGTATACCAATGGTAATGACGTTCATTGTGCCATGTATCTCCATGTCCCTAGTTCCCATGGCACAGGGTAAGTAGACAGCCAGGTGGGTTAGGAGTTTGCATCCATGAAACAGCTTTTCTTTATAAAAGTTTGTTAGCTCCACAAGAATAAAAAGAGATGCATCATGAGATCTCCACTAAAAGACCTCAATTGATGGTCCAGCGGTTTTGGGGTTCCTCTGAGAGCATGGCCCCCGGCCCTGATGCTGCCCGTTCCCATAAATTATAACAAAGGTCCACTCTTTGGACAGGAATGGAATGGACTTGGCAATGCAGAGTAACCATATATTGGAAGCACTTTATGGTTCTATACATCTATAGGATATCATCTTGCTGACCTCTGGCTGGAGGAAGGGGAGTGGACGGAGAGGAGGGGAAAGGAGACTGTTGGGAGGATGAGACATGTATGGAGCAGAGAGGAATAGTGTGCAGTCACCGGACAGGGAGAACAGTGGAAGCTGCATATAGGGGGGCATGTAAATTTACATGTGAATGTACATTTTTACTCAGTTATGTTAAATAAAAAAATAAAAAATAAAAAAAATAAAAAAAAAAGTTTGTTAGCTCATGTGAGGTCCAAACAAGACAGTGCCCAAGAGAAGTACTAGATTTCTTATTCTTGCTTTAAGACCTAGCATGACCCCTTAACCCTGTGACCTTGGGCAAATCACATACTTCCTCTCTGATTTACTTTTCCGTAAAGTAGTAACTTATTTATGTAAAGTACTTCCCACTTCACAGACATTTTCCCATAGTGTGTCATTTGAGGATTATACTATTTATCCCACCTCTCTCAGGGCTTTTGAAAGGAACAAATCATATAAGATAGTTTAACTTGCTTTCTAAACTGTACAACTGTATAAAGTTTAAATGGTAGATTCATGAGCATAATTCAGCTTCATGTGCTACTTCCTGAGCGAAGTAGCCCCAGATAAACTAAGGGTGTCTCAAAGATCTTTCCATAAACATTTTTTAAGAATTCAGCGGGAGTAAACAGGCTTTATTGTTGCAGGAGTACATGAGATTAGGACTACTTTTCTAGTGGTCAGAGTTGGGTAATGATACTAGAAGAATATGAGAAGAGGAAGGTTATAGACTCTCCTGCCTAAGAATTTTGATGAATGAGAGAGATTTCATCTGCCTTGGCGTACTTGCATGTCTTTCAACAACAGGGATAGAAAGGATTTATTTTGTGATCTCTGGCCATTCCTTGTCTTAGAAGCATATGAATTTCCTGATTCAAAATAGATCCAGACCCAGAAGCTGTTCCCTAAATGTAACCTTACCCTAGTCTGTAGCAGTCCTTTCTGAAAGAGGCAAAAATCTGGCATCAGATGTGTGGGGCAAGAGGGAGAAAAGTGGTAGGTAGGCCTGTGTTGGGGCAGCACCTTCAGACTAAGGAGGAGCTTTGTTGGTAGTTACCACTGTGGGAACAGGTCTTATCTGAGAAACTTGGGGGCTGGGGGCAAAAGGGAGGGGATGAGTAGAGGGTGAGTAGTCTTGAAACACTTTCTAGTTAGACTTCTTTCTTTGTTGACCCCTGGAACCAAGAAATCCTTGAACTACCTAGTGAGCTACTACCTAGTTTTGGAGGTTTACCTTCCAGAATGGTGCCAGGGAGCAGGACATTGAATCAGTTCTAACTAGTTCATTTATAGCTGAAGCCAGAACAGACCCAAATTTTAAAAATTTGGATGATCCAGAACCAGAACAAGAAGGACTACAGACTGAAGCCCTGGGGTGGGGGGACTCATAAGAGGCATAGTGAGCCCTTTCAAGGGCCTCATCCATGAGACTGGATTATTACCAGGATTGAGGAGCGCACCACACATTCGTAGCAGCAAGGTCGACCGCCAGCTTTGAGCAAAACTGCTGTTTCCCAATCTGAGCAAAATCCATGCGCAAGAGATTTGGTTATTATGCAGTGCCTACACTGCCCATGTTTTCTTATTGGGAGATTAAGTTTCTAGCAGGGCTTTGAGCCATACTTTTCCTGTTACGGTTATGGTTCCGGTTCACCCAAATTTAAAAAATTTGGGTCTGTTCCAGTGTCACTTCCTTGGCCATGATTGAACCGGGAAGAACCGGTTTGAAGCCCTGGCAGGGATCCAGAGCCACAGATGGTAAGTCCCCCAAAATTCCAAGCCTTCTTGAAAGTGCACCTGTGTTCCTATCTAGGGATGTGGGATTAGAGATGGCAGTGAATTTGGTGATTAATTACTATTGTGAGGAAGGGCAAGCTAAGCTTAACTTCAGGTGCCCAAGAACATTTCTAAAAGGGCAAATTTGTTCTAACTTTTTTATATAGTCAAGGTACTTGTGAGACAGAGTCCTTGCCTTCCACTTTAGGCAAATAGTTAAAAAATATGAAAAATTAAAATAACAGTATGATCAAAGGTTTTGTGAAGGGACATGTAGCCAAATTAGTATAAAAAGCTCATAACCTCCATGGTATAGAGTTTGGAAACCTTCGGATAGTTCCTTTACAGCTTTAAAAAGCCTGGGATTCTCATATGTATGAAAGCATTCTGTTGACAATAACGTTCTATCAAAAATAAGAGAAATATTATTTTAATTTGTATTGACTGAATTAGCTTCATACATTCATAGTGGCATGCCTGTAAAAAAATCCATTTTCTTTATTATATTTAAAGCTTAATTCCAAAATGTATCCTGTATCTAGGAAACCTTTTTCCCCATGTGTTGTGTCTTCTTCCTTCTTTTCTCCTTCTGTGTTGGAAAAAAGATCCAAACATAGACCCACCAGTGGCATCCAAGGTCACTCCCTTCACTCAGTGAGAGTAAGGAGTACTAAAGATGTTTCAAATTCTGGTCTCAAAAGAAAAAAAAAAATCACTATTAAAGTAATCTTGAATCTCCAGTGAAAAAGAGGTTCTGAATTCTGAGGGAAGAGTGTCAGAATCTTAGGAGAAGATTTTGAAGAACTCACATCATAATTTAATTTTTCATATGTTTGTCTCTTCTTTAAATGGGAGGTCAAGGACTTTGTGTGAGAAGTACCTTGACTGTAAGTAAAAGTGGGTGCTGGGACTGGCTTTGCTACCAACAAGGTGGTATCCTTGAAAAGTGCTTACCTGTTTTGGACCTCTGGACCTAAATTGAGCAATTTAGGCTAACTGTACCACTAAGATTTGTTCCATTCGTTGAGCCACGAAACGTAATGCTTTATGTCCTTTCTTTCAGTGAGCCAGGATTGTTTCAGGAATCTTTATCTGACCTTCCCATAAATTAGTGTCAGTTTGCAAAGATCGGGGGAGGAGAGCTACCTTGTGAAATGGGAGAGGAAATTAGAAGCATAGCAGTGTGGACACTTGGGAAATCTGTGGCCCTGGACAGAATAGGAGTATAATTTGAAAGATGTTTTCAGGGTGTCGAAGAACACAGAGATTTGTGGTACTAGAACACGTAGACATCAGGAAAATATCATGCAAGTCTGATAGGACCTTAAGGTATCAGCGTGCTGTTTCCTCTTGACTCCAGATAGGTGTCTTGAGATTATAAAGACAGGGCTGCTCCCATTTTCTGTGATATGTTGGGAAAGGTGGTTCCATGAGTTAACAGTTACAGATTCCTTTGGAATTCAGACTGGCTCTTGCTAGAATTTAAAATCATTTTATTGTCTTTTAATTCTGATTTTAGTGTAGGCTCTATCATCACTGGTATCCTTCTATCAACTATATTGACATCTTCAAAATTTTCCTCCACATTCTAAAGGATAAACAAATTAAGATGTGAAATGTGTTGAGAAAGGGGGCTTTGAAGAGTAATGAAATTTAAGGGTCTTGGTTTCCCCCTCTTATTTCATTTTCTTCAGTGCCTAGGAGTAGTTACTGTCACACAGTGGTATGATAGGGTCTGTAGTCACTAGTTCTGACCTGGTCTTTAATCACAGAAGGAACCAATCTGGAAACCATCCAAGTAATGACCTGTGATCTCTGGTACTGTGGTACTTTCAGTCAGTTGGTCAGACAGCAAATATTTATCATGTAACTCCATCCTTAGCTGAGTTGTTGGTGCTCTGGAAGATAACATGTAAGTATGTGAGCATACATTCTAGTTAGGAAATGCCGTTAATGAAAACAGACAAAATAACATATAGGACATGATTTATGAATCTTTAAAACCTACATGCTGCCGTCAAGTCAATTCCACCTTATAGCTACCCTATAGGACAGAGTAGAACTGCCCCATAGAGTTTCCAAGGAGTGCCTGGTAGATTTGAAGTGTCCACCTTTTGGTTAGCAACCATAGCACTTTACCACTATTCATGAGGCCAAATCTTGGTATATGTCAAAAATGTACATTTAGAGAAGAGAGGAAAGTTAGTACTATAAGAATAGTAAGGTGAGAGAGCACTTAGGCGTTATCTAGGTAGAAGAAAGCAGAGACAAGGCCATCTCAGACAAGGGGACAACATGAAAAGGTTTTGTGGTAGAACCAATAAAGATATGATCTTGGGATGGTAAGGTTATTGGTCTTTGTAGAGCAGAGCAAAATTAGGTTGACAAGGTGAGTATGGTGGGAGACAAAGATACTCAGACTTGATGTAGGAAAAAAGGAGCTGTGTGTTATATGATGATAAAAATAGTTGTCATAGGTTGAATTGTGTCCCTCCAAAAATGTATGTGTTGGTTTGACTTGGCTAGGAGTCCCAATATGGTGCCATTCCTTCCATATGTTGTGAATCCTGCCTCAGTGATACTGATGATGCTGAAAGGGCTGCAGTTGTGTTAGTGAGGCAGGACTCAAGCTACAAGCCTGTGGGGTATAAGGGAGAGAAATGAGCAGAGGAAGTTGGGAACCTCATACCACCAAGAGAGCAGCATTATTGACAGCAGGGCACACCCTTGGGACCTGAGGTTCCTGTACCAAGATGCTCTCACTGGATTTGGACTCAACCTACCAAACTATGATAATTTCTCTTATTGAATGGACTTATAACTCATGAATGGATTTGTGGCTTACTGGACTGTGACAATAAAATTTCTCTTCCACTTGCAGTACCAGGTAACTAAGACAATAGTGTTTAATTCTGATTGGGAGAGAGCCTGAGGTCAGGAGGATGAGCTAGGAGTTTTTACAGAATTTCTGGCCAAAAATCATGAGTTACTGAATCAGAATGGTTGTGGTGGGAATGAAGAAAAGTGAGTTTGGAAGGCAGTTTGGAAGGATTATCAGTAAGGCATTAGTGTTGAATGAAGTTTGACACCTAAGTTTTTGAGATAGGTTGATGAGGAAAAGAGTAGTGCTGTTAAAAGTCACTTAATCTTCCATTGATACCCAGAAATTCACTGAGTACTTGCTATGATCCTTTGGTTAGTGTCATGGATCGAATTGTATACTTCCCAGAATAGGTGTAGGCATGTGGCTGGGCCATGATTCCCTGTATTCTACGGTTATCCTCCACTTTCTGATTTTGCTGTGCTGTATGTTAAAGGATTAGGGTGGGACTGTAAATCTCTTCAGAAGATCACCTCCCTGCTCCACTGTAAAGGGAGTTTCCCTGGAGTGTGGCTTGTACCACCCTTAAACCTTTCATCCTGCAAGAGATAAAAGGAAAGGGGAGCAAGCGGAGAATTGGGAACCTCACACCTTCAAGCAGGCAGTACTGGGAGAAGAGTGTGTCCGTCAGACCTGAGGTTCCTGTGCCAAGATGCTCCCTGGACAAAGACAGATGCAATATCCAGACTTTTCTCCGGAGCTGACAAGGGGGAAAACCTTCCCTTGGAGCCGACATCCTGAATTTGTACTTGTAGCCTACTGGACTGTGTAAGAGTGTATCTTCCTTTGTTAAAGCTCTCCACTCTGGTATTTCTGTTAGAGCAGCACTAGCTGACTGACACAGATTATTTTTACCAAATGTGTTTGGAATTCCTCAGTGCAGCATTTTAAAGGGAATGAGGGGAGTCAGCTCTGTGAGATCCCTTAGGAAGCTGGGCCATGATATGAGGAAATGAGCATATATTTGATGAATCCTGATTAATTAATCAAGCCCCATTCCCACGTAGCAAGCCAGACTCCAGGGCTAGAGGGACATCTCTGCAAAAACACCCTAGTAGCATGGTAGAGAGAATGTAGGACTTCATTGAGGAGATCAGCTTGAGCCAGGCACTTACTAGGATGATTTGTGTAAAAAGCATGTTGTGAATTCTGTAGTGGCAGAAATACGGTGAATGTTGTAAAGACATTTGGTTTGGCGAGGACCCCAGATTGGCCTGAACTCGCCTCAGCTGCTGCTGGAAGACCTGTGCTTGGGTTACCATTAGACCAAGGCTGATTCTAAAGACTGACAGACCTGAATAGGGGAACATTTTGAACAAACAGTTAAAGATCAGGTCCTTACAATCTCGTCCTATAGTCAGATCCTTCTTTGCCAGAAACCCACGATGTCTTTCCCTTCTAGTCCGGATTCTCCACCTTGGGGTTTATGACTTTGATTCAGCCCACATCTCACTAATTGTATGCCTGTTAATGTGCTGTATCACACTACTCGAGGGTCACTATGAGTCAGACTTGGCTCGATGACAGTGGGTTTGGGTTTGGTTTGTTACCACCCTGCTTTATCTGGATTAGCCTGTTTCCTGGGACTCTATTGCTCTTTTTCATACCTGCATATGAGTGTTTTCTTTCTCCCACCAACTCTGTTAGTCTTTCTTTCAAGAAAATTTTTTCTGGGTAGTACCACTCAACCCTGTATATACTTTTTTATTCAACATTCCTTCACACATATACTAAAATAACTTTTTTTAAAGTTCTAGCAGAATGCCTAGCACATGATAGACTCTTAGAAGTAAATGTTGGTGCTATTTCATTCTTTATGTGTTTTTTGTTGGTTGTTGTATCTTATCCCATTGCTTGGGATTCATGAACAGTGTCTCTTCATTGTGAGGGTGTCCTCTAGTCCCCAGGTTAGTTCTCTTTATACAAGGTGTACTCCATGCCTGTCTCTTCCTTACTTGAACTATAGTGCATACTTGCCATTTCTGATTCACTCCATGCATAACCAAAGGATTTCAAGAAAGCAGCCCTCAATACTGCTGCCAGGAAATGAGAGCAAGATTCCCTCCTCCCACTTGTTCTTTTTGGGTGCTAGGTCTTGGATACTTGATATTTCCTCCAAAGATAGAGCAGCCTTGTTGGGGCTGTGTGCCTTCAGCTTCTTAAGAGTTCTGGGGATTCCCTACTGGCAGCATGGCTTCCGGCTGCCGTTCCTTACAGGGATCCGACAGGCACAGGGCCCACCCTGCTATTGTCCTGCCTGCCCCAGGCTGCCCTATTCATCTCCCAGAGTGGAGCCCTCAGAAGCTTTCCTGCCAAAGACACTGCTGCTACAGAGAAAAGGCACTGTTGTTCTGGAGGGGGTTCACTGGACAGAGTATAGTAAATAGCTTTGTGAATGGAACCTTGTGTGAGGCTAGTGTGTAACTGCAAACCCCTTCTCTTCAGGGACCTGGGAACAGGGGCAGAAAACTTCTAGAGTGTCAGTGTCTTCACAGGAACAGGGCCTCAGGAGATAAGGAAGATTTATGCTTTCCCTTTAAGAAGAAGGTTGGTCTATGTACCATATCTTCGCCTGTCCTGATGCTAGACACTGGGGATTTAGCATCAGTAAATTGCATACTCTGCCCTCAAGGAGCTTAGGTTTTTGTGGTGGGGGAAGGAGAGAAGAAGACACAAGTTGTGTGATAGCACTTTGAACTTACTCCTCTGATACCAGTTGAAGCACATAAGGTGAATGCCTAAGGAAGATTTGGGGAAGGAACTTTTAAATTCACATCTGAATAGGAAAGTCATATTGGAGAAAGGGAAAGTCCAAATAGAGGGAGCAGCATCTGCAGAAGCCAGAAGGTGAGAAAGAGCATGGTGTTGTGGGAGTTGAAAGTAGTTCTAAGTGCTGTGGCTGGTAACCAGAAGGTCAGCAGTTCAGATCCACCAGGTGCTCCTTGGAAACTCTGTGGTGCAGCTCTGCTCTGTCATGTAGGGTCACTGTGAGTTGGAATCTACTCTGCGGCTGTGGGTTTTTATGGTATGTGAGTTGGAATTGACTTGATGGCAGTGGGTTTGGTTTTGGTAAATGGAAATCCTCGTGGTGTATGGAAATCCTCGCAGTGTAACGGTTAGGAATTATGGCTGCTAACCAGAAGGTTGACAGTTTGAATCTACCAGTTGCTCCGTGAGAACTCTGTAGGAACAGTTCTGCTGTATTCTGTAGGGTCACTATGAGTCAGAATTGACTTGACAGCAATGTATTTTTTGGTATGATATATATAGAACACGAAATGAAGCTGAAGAATATGCAGGAGCCAGCCCTGAGGACCATGTAATTCATGTTAGGGATTTTGGAGGACCATTGCAAAATTTTAAGTAGAGAATGACATCAAACATACCTTCCAAAAAATAAGATTATCCAGGCAGCAGGGTGGACATTCGATTGAAAGAATGAAAGAATGGAGAGAGGGAAGATGGATTAGGAGAGCATTGTAGTAATATGGGCGAAAGGTGAGAGAGGCCGCTACTGGGGAAGTGGAATGGAGGATAGAGAAAAATGAAGGATTAGAAATTAAGGAGTTGATTATAGCAAAGTGATTGTAGTGGGTATAGCAGGAGATTGTAGGGTGAGGATGACACCCTTATTCTTGTCTTGGACTACTGAGTAGTGCTATTGCATGAAAAAGGGAGCCCTAGAAGAAATTCATTCTGTGGGTGGCACAAATGGTTAAGTAACTGACTACTAGCGTGAAGGTTGATGCTTCAAACTCACCCAGAGATGCCTTGGAAGACGGGCTGTGATCTACTTTTTTTTTTTTATTGTGGTATTTGCTTTATTATAGTGGTCTGGAAACACATCCACAGTGTGTGTGGATGCCTGTACGTATGCTTTGCCAGAGCATTTGATTTACTCTCCAATCACCAATCTGTAAGAGTCCCAGTTCCCTACATTCTTGTCAACATTTGGTGTTATCAGTTTTTTAAATTTTAGACGTGTTTTTGTTGGTGTGTAGGTTGTTTATTGGGTTTTAAGTTACATTTCCCTGAATACTAATGGGAGTGTGTACCTTTCCTACATTCATTGGCTATTTGGGTATTCCCTTTTGTTTCTTGCATGTTTTTCTGACTTTTTAATGTTGAGTTCCTTATATATTCTGCATTTGAAACCTTTGTTAGTTTTATGTTTTACAGATGCTGATGGTTTGCTTTTCCATTCTCTCTTAAAGTTGTTTTGGTGCACAAAAATCCCTTTTTTTTGTTACTATTGTGATTAAGTGAAAGTATACAATCCAAATCAGTTTTTCATGCTTGTCTATCTACAGCTCTCCTGCTCTCCTTGCCCTGTGAGAGCGCACTCCTCCTTTTAATTTTATACTTGTTGTATCCTCTAACAAACTCCTGCCACCTCCTCTCCAACCTCTTCTCTTCTGTCTAGAAAGAGACCAGTAGGAGGGCGTCCTGTAAATGCATAGGACCATAAAGTGCACCTACCATATAGTCACATTGTGTCCCCAACTATGGTCCTTTTTTATCCAAAAAGTTGACCTCAGTAGTGTTTTCTAGACGAGGGCAGCAGCAAGTCAAAGGGCCATGCTCCCAGGGGATCCTCCAGGCCGTCAGACCTTCAGTTGTGGTCTTTTATTAGAGTTCTTGAGCTGCACCCCTCTTTTTCTCATGTTGCCACAGGGACTCAACATTGTGTGCCCCATCACGGCTATCTTTGGTGGTGACTGGGCACCATCTGGTTCTTCTGGTCACATGTTGATACAGTCACCCATTCACATGGGTCCTTTGTCTCCTGGGCTGTTTTCCCCTCATGTCTTTGGTGTTCTCAGTGATCATCTGTTCCAGCTGGGTTGAGACCATGTGGTGTACCTCAGATGGCAGCTTGCTAGCTTTTAAAACCCTGGATGCCACTCACCAGTATGGGGTGCAGAAGACTCTCTTAGCAAGTCTAATTATGCCAGTTGACCTCAGTGTCCCTGGGAGCCTGATCCCTAAGCCCCACCCATGCTGCTCTATCCTTGCAATATTGGGTTGAAGTTAGAAGAGCTTTCAGTTTATGCAAAGTCCAGCTAAGTTAATCTCCTTTCTAGTGTGTGCTGTCACTGCTTTCATCTAACCAAATTTCTGTCAACTATCTAATTTATGATTACCCCTCATCCCCCCACCATTCTTGTAGCCATCTAAGACTCTTTTCTTCTGTACATAAGTCAAAGTCCTTCTAGCAGGGATCTCATACAATATTTGTCGTTTTACCACTGACTGATTTCATTCAGCATAATGTCTTCCAGTTGAAACCAGGTTATGTTTACTAAAATTGTCATTTTTTTTACCATTGCGTAGTGTTCCTTTGAGTATATGTGCATAGTTTGTTTATCCATTCATCTGTTGATGGGCATCTAGGTTGATTCCATATTTTTGCTAATGTGGACTGTGTTGCAACAAACATTTGTGTGCATGTATCTGTTTGTGTGTCTGCCCTTGATTCTGTAGCATATATTCCAAGCAGTGGGATTACTGGATCAGTGTATCTATTTCCAGCTTTTTAAGGAAGTGCCAGATTGCTTTCCAAAGAGCTTGTACCATTTTGCAATCCACCAGCAGTGTAGGAGAGTTCCAGTGTCTCCACAGCCTCTCCAGCATTTGTTGTTTTGTGGTTTTTACATCATGACCAACCTTGTTGGAGTGAGATGGTATCTCATTGTAGTTTTGATTTGGATCTCTCTGATAGCTAATGATTGTGAACATTTCCTCCTGTGTCTTTTGGCTGCCTGGATGTCCTGTATAGTCAAGTATCTGCCCATCTCCTTTGCCTATTGCTTAATTGGGTTATTTACCTTTTTCTTGTTGGTATTTTGCAGTACCTTGTAGATTTTGGAGATCAGATGTTGATCTGACATGTAGTTGCCAAATATTTTTTCACATTCTGTAGGTGGACTTTTAATGCTTTTGATAAAATCTTTGGATGAGCAAAAATGTTTGATTCTTAGTAGTTCCCATTTATCTATTTTCTGTTGAGTGTGCTTTTTTTGTCAGATTTTGAAGTCTGTCTAAGCTGTATATTAGAACTTCCATCATTGACCGTACTTTTTCTTACATGATCTTTAACATTGTAGGTTTGATAGTTAGGTCTTTGATCCATTTTAAGTGCATTTTTGTGTAAGCTATGAGATAATGGGTCTTGTTTTAGTTTTTTGCAGATGGATATCCAATTTTGTCAATACCATTTGTTAAAGACTGTTTTTAACCCAGTTTACCTTTGTTAAATATCAACTTTGTTAAATATCAACTGTTCATAAGAGGATGGTGGCATCTCTGGGGTCTCAACAGCCAGTACCAGTCTGTTTTGACTACTGAGGCGGTGTAATAGGTTCCAAGGTTAGGTACGTGAGGCCTCCCATTGTGTTCCTCTTCTTCAGTAGACTTCACTTATCTGGGATTTCTTCCCTTTCGAAACAAAAGTTGGTGATTTGTGTCTCCATCTCATTAAAAAAGTTGGGATTGCATTGTATATGTAGATCGCTTTAGGTGAAATAGACATTTTCACAATGTTAAGTCTTCCTATCCATGAGCAGAGTAGGTTTCTCCATTTATGCAAGTCTGTCTTCGTTTCTTGCAGTAAGATCTTGTAGATCTCTTTGTATATTTCTCTAGTTAGATTTACTCCTAGGTATTGTATCTTCTTGGGGGCTGTGGTAAGTGGTATTGATGTGATGATTTCTTCTTCAGTGAACTCTTTGTTGTTATAAAGGAATCCTACTGATTTACTTCTGTTTATCTTATATTCTGATATTTTGCTGAACTCCCGTGTTAATTCCAGTAGTTTACTTATGGATTCTTTAAGATTCTCTGTATATACAATCATATCATCTGTGAATAGGGAGATTTTTACTTCTTTGCCAGTGTGGATGCCCTTTATTTCTTTGTCTTGTCTAATTACTCTGGCTAGCACCTCTAGTACATTGTTGAATAGAAGTGATAAGAGTGGGCATCCTTCTCTAGTTCCCATTCCTAAGGGGAATTCTTTCAGTCTGTCACCATTTAGGATGATGTAGACAGTTGGTTTTGCGTAGATGCCCCTTACTGCCTTGAAGAATTTTTGCTCTGTTCCTATTTTGCTGAGAGTTTTTAGCATGAATGAGTTTTGGACTTTATTGAATGCCTTCTCTGCATCAATTGACAAAATCAGGTGATTCTTAGCCTTTGTGCTGTTTCTGTGGTTGATCACATTAATTGTTTTTCTGATGTTGAACCAGCCTTGCATCCCTGGTGTGAATCCAGCTTTGTCATGGTGAATTTTTTTTTTTTTTTGATACGCTGTTGAAGTCTATTAGGCTAGGATTTTGTTGAAGATTTTTGCATCTAAGTTAATGAGTGATATTGGTCTGTAATTCTCCTTCTTTGTTGGATCTTTCTGTGGCTTTGGTATCAGGGTTGTGCTGGCTTCATAGAATGAATTTGGAAGTATTCCATCCCTTTCCCTGGTATGAAATAGTCTCGGTAGTATTGGAGTTAACTCTTCTTTAAAAGCTTGGTAGAATTCTGTGGTGAAACCATCTGGGCCAGAGCTTTTTTTGGTTGGTAGTTTTTTGATGACTTTTTCATTCTCTTTGTGATGAGTTTATTAGGTTGTTCTACTTCTCCTTGTGATGATTTTGATAGGTGATATGAATCTAGGAATTTGTCCATTTCCTTTAGGTTTTTAAATCTGTTACAGTACAGTCTTTCATAGTATTCTGTCATGATACTTTTCTGTTGGATCTGTTGTGACATCTCCCATCTCATTTCTTATTCCGGTCATTTGTTTTCTCTCCTGTTTTTCTTTAGTAAATTTAGCCAGTGGTTTGTCAATTCTGTAGATCATTTCAAAAAATGAGCTTTTGGTTTTACCAATTTTTTCAGTTGTTCTTCTGTTCTCTCATTTGTTCAGTTCTGCTCTAATCTTTATTATCTGTTTTCTTCTGGTGTCTGAGGGTTCCTCTTGTGCTCTCTTTCTACTTGTTCAGTCTGTAAGGTTAATTCTTTGGTTTAAGACCTTTCTTCCTTCCAGATGTGTGCATTTATGTAGATAAATTGACCTCTGAACACTGCTTTTGCTGTATCCTGTAAGTGCTGATAGGATGTGTTTTCATTCTCGTTTGATTCCATAAATTTCTTTATTTCTTCCTTGATTTCTTCTGTAACCCATGGATTTTTGAGCAAGGAATTGTTCAGTTTCCTTGAGTTCAGATTTCTACATATGATTTTTCTGCTATTGATTTCAACTTTTATGGCTTTGTGGTCCAAGAAGATGCTTTGCAATTCAGTCGTTTGGATTTTGTTGAGACCTGCTTTGTGTCCTAACACGTGGTCTATTCTGGAAAATGTTCCATGTGCATTGGAGAAGAAGGGGTACTTATCTATTGATGGGTGAAAAGTTCTGTATACGTTGATAAAGTCTAGTTGGTTGATTGTTGCAATAAGATCTTCTGTATCTTTACTGAGCTTTTTTCTAGGTGATCTGTCCATTATTGAAAGCGGAGTGTTGAAGTCCCCAGCTATTATTGTGGAGTAATTTATCTCATTTTTCAATGTTGTCAGTGTTTAATGAGTGTATTTAGATGCTTTGGTATTGGTTACATAGATACTTAATATTGTCATGTCTTGATTATATATTGAACTTTTCAGTCTATTTTATCTGAGATTAGCATTGCCAGTCTTGCTCTTCTTTGTATGTTGTTGGCTTTGTTGGCTTGATATATATTTTTCCATCCTTTGATTTTCAGTTTGTCCAGTGGCAGTTAACAGTAACAGCAGAGGAGAAAAGCATGATTGAGGGAAGAAGATGGATAGTTTCCATTTTGGATATTTTTGAGTTTGAAATGCCTGTGCAACATCCAAAAGAAGATGTTCAGCAGGCAATTGGATGCATGGATCTGGGATCAGGAGGGTGTTTAGGGATAGAGAATTATGGTCATTGGTCATCAACAACTATATAGAGTGGTCAAAGCATGAGGTTATCCAGAAACAGAATGTAGTGTGAGAAGAGGGCCTTGTACAGAACCCTGAAAGATACTACGTTTAAAGGTGTGAAGCAGAGACTTAGACTGGGAGAGAGTGACCAAGAAACAGAAGGAAACTGGGGCAGTGTGGAATCTGAGAAATGGAAGGAGGGAGTGGTCAACACTGTCAAATGCTCCCAAGAGGTCAAAGCATGAACAGGACAGAGACAAGTCCGGATTTAGTAGTAGAAAGGATATCCATGGCCTTGGTGAGTGGTTACTGGGCAGTGGTGAGAGCAGGAGCCAGTTTGCAGTGGGTTGAAAAGAAGTGACAACTGGTGTTAGACAGTCTAGTCAGTTGTGAAGTTTGTGAAGTTTGGCCTGAAAGAAGAAGAGAAAATAAAATACTGTTCTGGCCCCTGTTGGTAGCACTTCGCATTTATTTTTTTCAAGTAGTTTGCATTAAGTAGGTTTTTCAGCTAAGTTGCCTTAAGTCAGAGGTTCTTACTTTTTAGCATACATCAGAATCACTTGGAGAACTTGTTAAAACTTATGTTGCTGGGCCCATCCCCAAACTTCTGACTCACTACATTTGGAGTTAGGGGCTGAGAATCTGAATTTGTAACAGTTTCCCAGGTGGGGCAGACTCTAGGATTCCATTCTTTGAGAAACACAGTTGTGCTCTTAACAGTTCTGCTCTTAGCTTTTAATGTCAGTAGTTATAAATTTTTTTAGTAGATTATGAAAACCATGTGGGCAAGGCCACATTACTTTCTTATCTCCGTAACTGTCACACCTGGCCTAGTGCTTGTCACCAGTAGACATCCATAAGTATTGGTGAAACGAATTTATTTGAACCAGGTGAGGTAACTAAAGCAAAATTTCTGGGCTTTTACCTGTGAAGCCTTATTTAGCACTTTATGTTGTAACCAGGACTTCATGAGCCATCTGATTTGCACCTGTGTTGATAATTTGCATTTCTAATGACTTCCTAGGAAGTTATACATAAGAATCACTAGGGGGAGAGGGTGTCATGTTAAAAATGTAGATTCTGATTCAGTATATCTAGGGCAGAAATGCAAATTCTCAGCAGGCCTTGCAACCCGGTTTTATCTCTGGCATAGGTGAAATAAATCCTAGCTATTAGAGATTTCTAAGGATGGTGGGTTTGTAGGGTCAAAAGTTTCATAATTTCTTTTTTTTTTTTTAATTGTATCCTAGATGAAGGTTTATAGAACAAAGGAGCTACTCGTTAAACAATCACTACACATACTGTTTTGTGACGTTGGTTAAAAAATTCAATGACATGTCAACACCTTCCCCTTCTTGACCTTCAATTCCATATTATCAGCTTTTCGATCCCCTCCTACTTTCTAATCTATGCAATTTTAGTCTCATTTTGTTTTGTAGGCCTGTCTAATCTTTGGCTGAGGTGTGAACCTTGTGAATGACTTCATTACTAAGCTAAAAGGGTGTCTAAGGGTCATCCTCTTGAGGTTTCTCTGATCTCTGTCAGACCAGTAAGTCTGATCTTTCTTTTTGAGTTAGAAATTTGTTCTACTATAGGATGTCATCCTGTTAACCTCTTACAGGAGGAAGGAGAGTGGGTGGAGAGCAGAGGATAGGAGATTGTTGGGAGGATTAAGACATGTATAGAGCAGAGAGGAGGAGTATGCTGTCTCTGGGCAGGGAGAGCTGTGGGAGCTGCATATAGGTGGGCATGTAAATTTATATGGGAATGTACATTTTCATTCAATCATAATAAAAAAGAGTAAAGAAAAAAAAAGAGATTTGTTCTGTATTTTTCTCTAGTTCTGCCCTGTCAAAGCAGTTAGTGTTATGTAGCTGGGCACCATCTAGTTGTACTAGACTCAAGTCTGGTGGAGGCTGTGGTAGTTGTGGTCCATTAGTCCTTTTGACTAATCTTTCCATTGTACAAATTTTTGTAATTTCAGTGTAAACTAAAGCCAAAATTAACAAATCAGAAGTCTTACAAAAAGTACATGTTAGGATCAAATATACATAATTTTAACAATTCATTGTTGGATTAAGTAAAATAATACATTTCCTAACATGGTTCCCCAACCTGATGCCAGAGTCTGACTTTTTTAGTGGGAAGGTCCCTTGGAGTGTTGATGATTCCTCTGATAGAGTGATGTAGTTAGCTGCTGTCACATGGGTTTCCAACTCATGATGACCCAATGAACCATAGAGTGAAATGCAGCCTGGTCTTGTGCCTTCCCCATGATGGGTTGTGAGTTAAACTTTTGTGATCCATAGGATTTTCACTGACTGATACTTGAAAGTGGATCACCAGGCCTTTCTTCATAGTCTGTCTTTAGTATGGAAGGGCCACTGGAACTGTTCAGCAGTATAGCAACAAGACAAGCTACCACTGACAGACAGGTGGTGGCTGTGCTTGGGGTATGTTGGCCAGAAATTAAACCCGTTCTCCTTTTGAAAGGGGAGAAGTATACCACTGAACCATCAGTGTCTTCAGAATGTTGATAGAGCTCTTAAAAGTCTCAAAAGTCTCAAAAGGCTTTGCACCTGTGGAATATGTTTTCACAGATTGATTGTTAACTTGCACCATGACTTACCTACTTAGGGGCTAGGAGCAGGGATCCCTTGCTGTGATGGGTTCTTTGCCACTTTGCTTGAAATTGGGTTTAGAGACTGCACAACTAGGGCTTCCAAGAATCTCCAGGCCTTTAGTTTCTCATTTTACTTTTCTTAGTTTTTTTTTTTACCCTTTGAATCAGTGGGTCATTCTTCATAATTTCTCAAAGACCCTCTAGATTCTTTAGACCAGTGATACCAAGAGTCTGAGCTGTAGGTGTGGGTCAAAGGATAGTAGTAGGAGCAGGGCCAGGCCTGGCAATTGCTATGCCAGACAGTTTCCTAAACACTGCTTCAGACTTTAGGATCATTTGATTTAGAAAAGTCAGAAACTGAAATCTTAGTTCTTTCAAGTAGGCCTGGCCTTAGGCTAGTAGCTGTAGATATTCCTGCTTTTAGCTTATGCCTGGAGACACACTCACTAGTCCTGAACTTGAGGGTTTGTAGTTAAGAAAGGATTGAGTAAGGCACAGAAAGAGAGATCACCAGAGATAGACTCAACATGGGAATCTCATAGAATTTGTTTGCTTTGTCTTTTGTTAAGATCTTATTTTCCATTTGCTGGGATGTGGAAGTTTTTTATTCATTCAACACATTTATTAAATGAATGTTAAACATTAGGAAGTATTCTAGGATACACAGGAATTTTACATTCTGTTGGAGGAAGACAAGTAAATACATTGCACATTATTATTTTTAGTTAGGACTCTAAGCATAAATGAATTTAGTAAAATGTCGGCTTGAAACTATTGGGGAGAGGCACAAGGGGAAATGTGACTGAGATAAAGGAAAGATTGAAGCCAAGAGAAATCAGTTTTTAAGGTAGGGGAGATGATTGATGAGGAGGGAAGGAGGGATGTTTTAGGACTGAGGGCAATCATGATGATGCTCCCGTATATTTCTACAATATAATATGAAGTTGGTAAAGTGGTTTTTATGTTACCTAATTTGAGGTAGTTAGAGCAAGTATTTTCATTCCCAGTTATAGATGGGGAAACAAGCTTGGGAGGCTTAGTGATGTGCTTTTAGTAAGGTCCCTAAATTAGGAAGTGCTAAAGCTGAGATTCAAAGCAAACAAATAAAAGAAACCTGAGGCTAGCCTAGAGCTGTTTCCATTCTGCTGTGACCCTGGCAAGACTCAGAGGTAAGAGAGTGTGTGATAGTCTTGAGAGGGAGCCACTCCTCAGGTTTGCTTGGCAGTAGTGAAAGGTACTCTCCAGAAAAAAGAGACAGATGAGTCAGAAGTCAAGTCTCCTGAGTTTTTGTTCCTCTTCTCAATAAATTTTTGTCCTTGGATCCTTAAGACCTGAGGCTTGTATTCTCTATGCAAGAAGAAGGTAACTCTCTCCTTTCTTTGCTTTCCAGTTAATTATATAGGAAAAGAGTGGTGCTCTGGGGCCAGTAAGTTCGATGAGACGGAGTAAGATCTCAGAAGTGATTCTTCCACTAAGCAGTGTGGCTTCTTTAAGCTGCACAAGGGCCATATGTGCACGGTGGTACCTGGCACAGTGCCTGTGTGTAGTGAAGGGAGCTCAGTCAAGATTTATTGAATGAATGCATTTCTTTTTTTTTTATGATTGAATGAAAATGTACATTCCCATATAAATTGCATGCCTACCTATGTGTAGCTCCCACAGCTCTCCCTGTCTGGTAACAACACATTCTTCCTCTCTGCTCCATACATGTCTTACCCTCCCAACAATCTCCTATCCCCTCCTCTCCACCCACTCCCCTTCTCCAATAAGAGGTCAGCAGGATAACATCCTATAGATGCATAGAAGCATAAAGTGCGCACATGCTGTGGTCACTGTGAGTTGCCGAGTCCACTCCATTCCTGTCCGAACAGTTGACCTCCATTATGATTTATGGACAGGGGCAGCATTGGAGCCAGGGGCCATGCTCCCACAGGAACTCCAAGGCTGTTGATCATCAATCGTAGTCTTTTAATGGAGATCTCAGACTGCACCCCTTTTTATTCTTGTGTTGCCAGTGAGACTCAACTTTGTGAGCTCCATCACGGCTATCACTGGTGGTGGCAGGGCACTGTGTGGTTCTTCCGGTCACAAGTTGATGTAGTCACCCACTCATGTGGGTCTCTGTCTTCTGGGTTGTCTTTCCCCCGTGTCATTTCGGTCCTTGGTGATCATCCATTCCTGCTAAGTTGGGACCATTTGCTGTACCATCAGATGGCAGCTTGGCAGCTTTTAAGACCCCAGACGCCACCCACCAGTATGGTGTGCAGAAGGCTCTCTTAGCAAAATGCTAGTTGTGCCAATTGGCCTCAGTTTCCCCTAAGAGCATGGTCTCTGGGCCCCTGCCCCAGCTACTCTGTCCTTGTCATATTGGATTAAGATGGGAGGAGTAACCATGTTATGTTGACTCCAGTTACTATTGATTTTCTTTCTGATGTGTGCTGTCACAGATTTCACTCAGTCAAATTTCTATTATCTGTCTAATCTAAACCCTCCCCCCCTTTCCCTCCCTACTCTTGCAGCTGTCAAAGAGTCTTCTTCTATGCATGAGTCTGTTTCTAAGTTCTTACCGTACGGGTCTCATACAATATTTGTCCTTTTGTCATTGACTACTTTCACTCAATATAGTGTCCTCCAATTGAAGCCAGGTTATGCGATTTTCCTGAAATCGTCATTGTACCTTATCATTGCATAGCGTTCCATAGAGTATATATACCATAGTTTACCTATCCGTTCCTCTGTTGTTGGGCATCTGGGTTGATTCCATCTTTTTGCTGTTGTGGACTGTGCTGTGATAAACATTTGTGTGCATGTATCAGTTGGTGTGAATGGCCTTGATTCTGTAGGGTATGTTCCGAGCAGTAGAATTACTGGGTCAAATGCCGTATCTATATCCTGCTTTTTAAAGAAGTGCCAGATTGCTTTCCAAAGAGGTTGCACCATTTTGCAATCCCAGCAGTAGTGTAGGAGAGTTCCAATTTCTTCACAGCCACTCCAGCATTTGTTGTTTTGCCCTTTTTGGATCATGGCCAGCCTTGTTGGGGTGAAATGGTATCTCATTGTAGTTTTAATTTAAATTTCTTTAATAGCTAATGATCATGAGCATGTCTGTGTGTGTTTTTTGGCTGCCTGGATCTCTTCTTTAGAGAAGTGTCTGTCCATCTTCTTTGCCCAATGCTTAATTGGATGATTTATCTTTTTCTTATTGATATTTTGTAGTACCTTATCGATTATGGAGATCAGGCATCAGTCTTACATATAATTGCCAAATATTTTTTCCCATTCTGTAGGTGGCCTTTTAATTCTATTAATAAAGTCTTTGGATGAGCAGAAGTGTTTGATTCTTAGTAGTTCCCATTTATCTATTTTTTCTTCTGTTGTTTGTTTGACAGATTTTTAAGTCTGTCTATGGTGTGTATTAAAACTTCCATTGTTGTTCATACTTTTTCTTGGATGAGCATTGTTTTAGATTTGATATTTAGGTCTTTCCAGTTTGAGTTGGTTTTTGTATAAGGTGTAAGATATGGGCCTTGTTTCAGTTTTTTGCAGATGGATATCCAATTTTGCCAGCACCATTTGTTGAAGAGATTGTTTTTACCCCAGTATAATGTCTTAGGGCCTTTGTCGAGTATCAACTGTTCATAGAAAGATGATGTCATCTCTGGGGTCTCAGTTCTGTTCCATTGATCTCTCTGTCTGTTTTTGTACCGGTACCAGGCTGTTTTGACTATTGTGGCAGTGTAATAGGTTCTAAAGTAGGGTAGTGAGAGACCTCCCAGTGTGTTCTTCTTTTTCAGTAGGCTTTACATATCCGGGGCTTCTTCCTTTTCATTGGTAATTTGTTTCTGCGTCTCGTTAAAACATGTCACTGGAATTTGTATTGGGATTGCATTATGTAAGTAGATTGCTTTGGGCAAAATAGACATTTTACAATATTAAGTCTTCCAATCCATGAGCAGGGTAGGTTTCTCCATTTATGTAAGTCTCTCTTAGTTTCTTGTAGTAAGGACTTGTAGTTCTCTATGTAAAGGTCTGTTATTTCTCTGGTTAGATGTGTTCCTCGGTACTTTATCTTCCTAAGGGCTATAATAAATGGTACTGATTTGGTGATTTCTTCATTAATAATCTCGTTGTTGGCATAAAGGAATCCTACTGATTTACTTATGTTTCTCTTGTATCCTGAGACTTTGCTGAACTCTTCTATCAGTTTGAGTAGTTTACTTATAGATTCTTTGAGATTCTCTGCATATACAATCGTATCATCTGCAAATAGGGAGATTTTGACTTCTTTGCTGATGCAGATGCCCTTTATTTCTTGGTCTTGTCTAATTGCTCTGCCTAGAACTTCTAGTACAGTGTTGAATAGGAGAGGTGAGAGTGGGCATCCTTGTCTAGTTCCTGTTCTCAAGGGAAAGTCTTTCAGTCTCTCTCCATTCGGGATGATGTAGACAATTGGCTTTGTATAAATAGCCCTTACTGCGTTTAGGAATTTTCTGTCTATGCCTATTTTGCTAAGAGTTTTTAGTATGGATGGGTGTTGGACTTTATCAAATGCCTTTCTACATCAATGGACAAAATCAGGTGATTCTTGTCTTTTGTGATATTTATGTGGTTAATCACATTAATTTTTTTCTGATGTTGAACCAGCCTTGTATCCCTGGTATGAATCCAACTTGGTTATGATGGATTATTTTTTTGATATGTTGTTGTATTCTACTGGCAGGTATTTTATTGAAGATTTTTATATCTAGATTCATGAGTGAGATCGGTCTGTAGCTCTCCTTTTTGGTTGGGTCTTTCCCTGGCTTTGGTATCAGGGTTATGCTGGCTTCATAGAATGAGTTTGGGAGTACTCCATCCCTTTTTATACTGTGAAATAGTCTCGGTAGTATTGGAGGTAACTCTTCTCTAAAAGCTTGGTAGAATTCTGCAGTGAAGCCTATGGGCCCGGGTTTTTTTTGGTTGGCAGTTTTTGGATGACTTTTTCAATCTCTTCCTCTGTAATGGGTTTATTAAGTTGTTCTGCTTCGCGTTGTGATAATTTGGGTAGGGGATATGAATCAAGGAATTTGTCCATTTCCTCTAGGTTTTCAAATTTGTTAGAGTACAGTCTTTCATAGTATTGTTATGATATTTTTGATTTCTGTTGGATCTGTGGTGACAACTCCCCTCTCATTTCTAATTTGGGTTGTTTCCTTTCCTGCTTTTCTTTAGTAGGTTTAGCCAGTGGTTTGTCAATTTTGTTGATCTTTTCAAAAAACCAGCTTTTGGTCTTTTCAGTTTTTTCAGTTGTTTTTCTGTTCTCTAATTCATTTAGCTCTGCTCTGGTCTTTATGATCTGGTTTCTTATGGTGCCTGAGGGGTTCCTCTGTTGTTCCCTCTCTACTTGTTCAAGCTGTAGGGTTAGTTCCTTGATTTGATTTCTTTCTTCCTTCCAGATGTGTGCATTTATGGAGATAAACAGACCTCTGACCACTGCTTTGGCTGTATCCCATAGGTTCTGGTAGGAAGTGTTTTCATTCTCATTGGAATCCATGAATTTCTTTATTTCATCCTTGATTTCTTCTGTAACCCATGGTTTTTGGTGCAAGATGTTATTCAGTTTCCTAGAGTTCCACTTTTTATCTGTGTGTTTTCCACTATTGATTTCGACTTTTATGACTTTATGATCTGAGAAGATGCTTTGCAGTAATTCAATGGTATGGATTTTGTTGAGGATTGCATTATGTCTTAACATGTGGTCAATTCTGGAGAATGTTCCATGTGCACTGGAGAAGAAGGTGTAGTTGTCTGCTGATGGGTAGAAAGTTCTGTGCGTATCGATGAGGTTTAGTTGGTTAATTGTGGCAATGAGGTCTTCTGTATCTTTCCTGAGCTTTTTTCTAGATGATCTGTCCAGTATTGACAGTGGAGTGTTGAAGTCTCCCACTATTATTGTGGAGTGATCTAACTCTTTTTTGAGTGTAGTCAGTGTTTCTTTGACGTATTTAGGTGCTCTGATATTAGGTGCATAAATATTTAATATAGTTAAGTCTTGCTTGTGTACTGAACCTTTCAGCAATAAATAGTGTCCATCTTTGTCCACAATGGTGGATTTTACATTAAAATTGATTTTGTCTGAGATTAGAATTGCCACACCTACTCTTCTTTGTTCATCATTAGCTTGATATATGTTCTTCCATCCTTTAATTTTCAGTTTGTTCCTATCTTTAGGTCTCAAGTGAGTTTCTTGTAGATAACATATGGATAGGTCATGTCTTTTGATCCAAGATGTCACTGGATGTCTCTTTACTGAAACATTCAGTCCATTCACATTCAATGTAATTATTGATAGGTATGTGTTCACTGCTGCCATTGTGATATGTTTATTTTTGTATTGATGTTTTCTCTGTTGTTCTTATTCGTCTGTTCTGGGACATTCTTTTTGGTGAGTTGATTTTTCACCTTTTTCAGAGCTGGTTTTGTAGTTGTTGAGACTCTTGTGTTACATTTCTTGAAATGGTATGATACATCTTTGTTGCGCTTTACAGCTGCCCTTATGATCCCCGTTAATAAAGTATATATAAACCCAATTTTAATTACTACCAGTCTTGTCATCTTCCTCCATCTGGAGGGACTATAACGACTGTAGTACATCCCTCTTTTTAATATGATGGCACCATAGTTTTCATGATAATCACTGGATTGCTTCTTTCAGTATTAAAGCTGTGATTGGCTTTGGAGCCTTCCCTAACTGAGTAGAGTCCTGAATAGTGTGTCTTTCTAAAATGTAAAGTTAGTGGTTTTGTTCTTCTAAGCCAAAACCAAGAACTTATTTCAGTATTTCTTGTAGTTTTGGTTTGGTTTTCACAAAGTCTCTGAGTTTCTGTTTATCTGGGAATGTCTTGATTTCATTTTCATATTTGAAAGATAGTGTTGCAGGATATATAGTTCTTGGTTGCAAGTTCTTCTCCTTCAAGGCTTTGAATGTGTCATGCCACTGTCTCCTTGCCAGCATGGTTTCTGCTGAGAAATCTGGCGAGAGCCTACAGGATTTCCCTCTGAATGTTAGTTTTGCTTTGAGTCTTGCTGCCTTTAAGAGTTGCTGCTTATGTTTCATTTCGTTAAGCTTGATTATAATATGTCTTGGAGTCTTTCTTTTGAGATCTATATTGAGTGGCATTCGATATGCATCTTGGATATCCATATTCTCTTCCTTCATGATTTCTGGGAAGTTCTCTGTCAGCAGCTCAGCAACAATACTGTGCTCTCAGGTGTCTTGCCCTGTTCAGGGACTCCAGTTAATCATAGGTTGTTCCTCCTAATAGAGTCCCACATGCCTTTTAATGCTTCTTCATTTTTCTTGTTTCTTTTTTCTGATTTCTCTTCATAGATGCTGGCGTCAGTAGCTCTGTCTTCCAAGTCAGAAATTCTTTTTTCCATTTGTTCCATTCTGTTTTCTTGGCTTTGCATTGAAGTTTCTATGTCTTTGATTTTGTTCTTGATCTGTTGGATTTCAGAGTACTGGTGTTCCATCATATCGAACAGCGTGTTTAATTTCTCCTTTTGTTCTGCTGCATTTTGTATAAGGTCTAGAAGGGCTCTGTATATAATCATTTTGTATTCACTTTCTGATGCTTTCATAAAAGTTTCTTCATCTGGAAAACTACTTGGTTGCTTTGTTTGGGAGCCTTCTGACGCCATGGGTGATTTCTTGTATGCCACAAGTGTCTGTTGCTTTTGGGGTCCCATGTCAGTAAGTAGAGGCTGGAAGAGATACTGTGAGGATGGCCTGCAGATGTTTCTCTAGGCTGTCTTAAAATGTAAAGCAAAAGGTATCTGACCACTTCCCAAGTCAGTCAGGTTTTCAGGTGTCGAGGTCCCTCTCCCCAGCTGGCAGAGTAAGCACCTGTATATCCAACCCAAGATGATACAAACTAATTCAGAATACAGCAGTGCTACTGCCCTGTTGGCCTCTGCTGACAGGGCCCAGCCTTAGACAACACTGTGTAAACTACTGCTTTTCTGATAGAAAAGTGCTCTGTTGTGGGCAGGCTGTGGCTCCCAAGCTAAGAAATAGGTCCAGCTGCGGCCACCGTATCCAAGATGGCGTCCTCCACACAGGCAGCAGATAGAGGGGCTAAAGGTGCCAAGAGGTAGTGATTCCTCTGCTTCTGTTGCGGGGCCTCCAACTTAGGCAGCACTGTGTAAATTACTGCTTTTCTGTCGGAAGCGCTGTCCTGTTTGCAGGCACTGGCTCCCAGGCTAAGAATTACGTCCTGCTGAAATCTCCGTACCCAACATGACGTCCCGCACACTGACTGTGAAATTCTGTATAAACCCTGCTGTGGCAGTGATAGAAAGACAGGCCCAGAGTGGCTAGATGAACAGAGTCCTAAGCCTGGCTCTCAAAATATGGGAATTTTGCCTGCCTCTCCCCCTAGCAGCATGTCTGAGTCTAGCCGCTGGGCAAGACCCAGCTCCGCCCACCAGCCAAGACAGGGGGAAAAAAAAGTCAAAATGGTGCATTTACCTTCAGTCCGTGAGAGCCAGGGCTAGCCAGGAGCAGGTGTGAGCGAAAGAGAGGAGATTTTTCACTCAGTGGTATGAAGTCCAAAGTAACAGCCCTGTGCTGTGTCCTAGGGCTGATTAGGTGATCAGAAGGCTCCGTTTGATTATTAATTCAGGTGTTGGTTTCTAGAGAGATATAGGGAGACCTGTGCTTAGTTTGCCATCTTGACTCCGCCCCCCCAACCAGGCAAAGAATGAGAATCCAATTAATATAGTAATCCTTGCATTTCCAAGGCATTTATACAGTGCATTTATCTGTTAAAGCACTTTCTATTTTACTTCATCCTCACTGTGTACTTGTGAGGAAGAGTCTGGGGGATGAGAGGAGCTGTCTCTGTTCAGTTGACTTGGTTGTCCTTTCCTCATCTCCTTCCTTGAGCCTGAGTTCCCCTAGGCTACTCTGTATTGACAGCTTTTTCTAGCTTTTGGGATGGCTTTCCTTCCCATACAACTTTGCTCCTCTGCCTTTCTTCCCGTGAATGGGGTGCCTTCCCTCTCCTGGTGGTGATTAATTTGGGAGCCCTGCTGATCCGTGTGGCTCCTCAGCCTACCACCGTCAATCTCGTGGAGAGCCTTTTATAGGAAAGCTACAGGATTAGAAAATAAATTGGCTGGGGTGGAAAGATTACTGACTCAGGCTGGAAGGCCACAGCTTCAGGGAGACGGCGGGGGAGGGGCAGTAGAGGGAGGGATGAGATATGCAGCTGGCAGCAGGAACCTACTGGAATCTGAGCTCCTTTTTTCTTTCTCCGTCAGTCCTGTCAACCTAGTCCAGTCTGTAGTAACCAGAGTAGAACTGCCTTATAGGATTTTCAAGACTGAATTGTTACTAAAGCATGCTGCACCATGTTTTTCCCACGGAGCAGCTAGTGGTTTGGCTTGCTGACCCGTTGGTGCGCATCTGAGCACTTGAACCACTACCATTTTTATTCGCCACCTCCTTCCAGCCCCCATCACCTTCTTTAGCATCCACTACTATCTTTATAGGGTGCTCAGCTCACTAGATGCCTCCGTGGAGATAATGGAGACAACATGGTCTGTGCCATTACGGCACCTCAAGGCTGGCTGGGAACGAATCTGCAAAAGACCTAAAATCCCTTCTGCAGCACAGTGCTGTTCTCGGAGGACACTCTGAGTGCTCACTGTATGTGCCACTAATTTGGTAGAGATGAAGAACTGCCTCTTTTTGAGCTCACCTTCAAGTCTATTTGGCAGTTCATAGACTTAAAAAAGAAGTGTTTCTTGATCTCAACTGGCTGTGCCAGCACTGTGCTAGGGGATGTACCTACCCAAACCCACTGTCGTCAAGTCTGGTCCAACTCACAGTGACCCTAGAGGTCGGAGTAGAACTTCCCCGTAGAGTTTCCAAGGAGCATCTTGCAAATTTAAACTGCCAAACTTTTGGTAGGCAGACGTAGCATCTAACACACTGTGCCACCAGGGTTTCCTTCGCTAGGGATTTAACATTTATGCATATTATTTAACCTGAGGTACAGGTTCAAAAAATACAAAAGTAGTAGTCAGTCAGGATGCCAGGGGAGTAGTAGCTGACACATCTTTTAAAAGGTACTCTCTAGTGTTAAGACTACACTAGGGCTTCAAGACAGAAGCAGGGAGAACTGTTAAACTGTTGCAGTAATCCAGGCAGCAGAGGAGAGACATAATTACTGAGGTCCAATTATCTGTTGTTTTGCCTAATGGAACAGGCACTAGGTGATTAAACTAGGGAGCAAGCAGAATTTATGTAGGGTTTTGTTCTCTTACCCTGCATGTTTTATCTTTCAGTATATCTTTATGGGTCAGAGGTGAAAAGGAAATTATTACAAATACATACTAAAATTATCAAACAAATACATGAAGTAAATAGCAGGTTGGGTACCTCACATACTGCAGATGTGGTTTTTGAGGATTAGTGCATTGGCAGGTCTCGCTGCTTCATATAACCTTCATGACTGCACAGTTCACAACTGTTTATGTCATAATGGTGCTGTGTATGTGTCTAGTACTTTGCAGTTTTATGGTATGAGTATTTTCACATATATTCTTTTTTAATAACAGCTTTATTGAGATATAATTCATATACCATAAAACTCTTACAGAGTATACAACTCAGTGATTTTGAGTATATTCATCTTAGTTTAGTATAACAACTGTTGCCTCTAGCTAATTCCAGAACTTTTTTTTATTACCCCCACTCAAAAAAAACAAAGTGTTGCTATTAGCAATTACTCTCCATTCTCCCCACCTCACAGCTCCTGCATCCACGAATCTACTTCCTGTCTCTATGGCATTATCTATTCCAAATATTTTATATAAAAAGAATCATACAATACATGGCCTTTTGTGTCTGGCTTCTTAGCATGGTCACCATCAAGGTCCTTCCACGTTCTAGCATGTGTCAGGAGGGTAACTTTTTTATGGCTGTATAATATTCCATTGTATAGGTACACTGCATCGTGTTGTGATGGCCATTGAAATTGTTTCCTTTTTTAAAAAATATATCATGAATAATAGTACTGTGAACACTTGTGTGCATGTTTTTATAAGGACATATGTTTACATATGTTTTCACTTGTCTTGGATATATGCCTACAAGTAGAATTGCTAGATCATGCAGTAACTAAATATTCAGCATTTTGAGGAACTGCCAAACTGCTTTCCACAGTAGCTTATACCAGTTTACATTCTTAGCAGGAGCATATAGAGTTCTGAATTCTCTGCATCCTTGCCAGCACTTGTCATTATCTGTGTTTTTTATGATAGACCATCCTAGCAGATGTGAAGTGGTATCTTGGGGTATGTGTGTGTGTGTTTAATAATTTATTGAGGTGAAATTCAGATAAAATTAATCATTTCAAAGTGAACAATGGCATTTCATTTATTCACAACAATGAGCAACGTGAAAAACAACAACAAAAAAATGTAAAACTAAACCAGTTGCTATTCAGTTGCTCTTGATTTATGGCAAACTCCATGTACTTCAGGGTAGAACTGTGCATTATAGGGCCTTCAAGGCTTTAATCTTCTGGAAGCACATCACTAAGCCTGTCTTCTAAGATCCCTCTGGATAGGTTCAGGCTACCAACCTTTTGGTTAGTAATTGAGCTAATTGAGCCTTTAACCATCTGTGCCACTCAGGATTCCTAAAACCATTGCCATCAAGTCCATTCCAACTCCTGATGACCCCACATGTTGCAGAGTAGATGTGCTCCATAGCATTTTCTTGCTTATAAACCCAATGCCATAGGGTTTCCACGGTTGTAATCTTACCGAAGCAGACTGCCACATGTTTCTCCTGCAGAGCAGCTGATGGATTCAGACTACAGAACACTTTTGGTTAGTAGCCAGACACTTAACCACTGTGCTGCCAGGGCTTTTGTTCTTGGCCATATTCTTGGCCATAGTCTTTATGAAAGTGGATCGCTAAGCCCTTCTTCTGGGTCACTGCTAGGTGGATTTGATCTGCCTGCCAAGCTTTAGGTTAGTAATGATGTTTCAACTGGAAGACATTATGTTGAGTGAAAGTGGTCAACGACAAAAGGACAAATACTGTATGAGACTCCTACGATAAGCTCTAAAAAACAGACTTATGTATAGGTTAGTAATGAAGCACAGTGTGTGCCACTAGGGACCTCACCACAACTTTCAGAACATTGCCATCATCCCAAAAAGAAACCCGTTAACTATTAGCAATCAGTCACCATTCTGTCTGTGTAGCCCTGGGAAGCCACCAGTCTTCTTTCTGTCTGTATGGAGTTATCTGTTCTGGCCAGCCAAAGCCAAGTGCCATCGAGTCGGATCCGACTCATGGCTTAAAAATGGGATCATACAATATGTGGCCTTTGGTATTTGACTTCTTTCTCTTCTTTGAGGTTCATCCATATTGTAACATATATTGGTACTTCATTCTTTTTATGACTGAATAATATTCCATTGTATGTATAGACCACATTTTGTGTATCCATTTGTCTGTTGATAGATGTTTGGGCTGTTTCTGCCTTTTGGTATGTGAGTAGTGCTGCTGTCAATATGTGTGTACAAGTGTTTGAACACCTTTTTTCACTTTATTTGAATGTGTACATAGGAGTAGAGTTGATGGGTCAAATGGTAATTTTATGCTTAGAGTTGTGAGGGACTGCCAAACTGTTTTCCAAATTCGGTATATCATTTTTCACTCCCACCCACAGTGGATGAGGATTCCAGTTTTTCCACATCCATAACAGTTACTATTGTCTCTCTCTTAAAGCCATCCTAGAGGGTATGAGATAGTATCTCATGATTTTGATTTGCATATCCTTGATGACTAATAGTATTGAACATCTTATCATGTGCTTATTGGACATTTGTATATCTTCTTTGAAAACTAATACACTTTTTTGTCCATTTTTTAAATTAAGTTGCCTTTTAATTTTTCATTTGTAAAAGTTCTGTGTATATTCTGGATACAAGTCTCTTGTCAGATACATTATTTGCAGATATTTTTTACCACTCTGTGGGTTGTCTTTAGTTCTTGGTGGTATTCTTTGAAACACCAAAATTTTTAATTTTGGTAAGATCCTGTTTGTCTTTTTCTCCCTTTTGTTTCATGTGGTTTGTAGTTGAAGAAACCATTACTAGACTCAAAGCCCCGAAGAGTTGCTCCTTTGTCTTCTAAGAATTTTATAGTTTCAGCTGTTATGTTTAGATCTATGAACCATTTTGAATTTTTATGTTGTAAGGGGCCAACCTTATTCTTTTGCATGTGACTGTTGTCCCATCACCATTTATTGAAAAAATTTTTCTTTTCCCATTAACCGCTTGGTACCTATGTAAAAAATCAATTGACCATAAACTTAAGGATTATTTCTAGATTCTGATTGTATCCCATTGATCTACATGCTGTTTTTATGCCAGTACCACACTGTAGCTTTGTAGTAAGTTTTAAAACAGTGAAGTGTGAGCCATCCAACTTCATTACTTTTCTTCCCCCCAAGTTTAACCATTATGATTCACTTGCATTTCTTTATGGGTTTTAGGATCAGCTTTTCACTGTCTGCAAAAAAAGACTTTGATAGGAATTGCATTGAGTCAGTGTAGATCAGTATGAGGAGTATTACCACCTTAAAAATATGAAGCCTTCTAATCCTTAAACATGAATGTTTTCATTTATTTAGGTCTTTACTTTTTGAAATCATTTTGTGGTTGTCACTGTACAAGTCTTGTACTTCCTTTACTAACTTTTTCCCTCGGTATTCCGTCTATTACTGTTGTAAATGGATTGCTTTTTTTCCCGCCTAAATTTTATTTAATTTATTGTTGTTACAAGCATATACACAGCAAAACATATGCCGATTCAATAGTTTCTACATATAAAATTTAGTGGCATTGATTACATTTCTGTGAGTTGTACAACCATTCTCACCCTCCTTTTCTGAGTTATTCCTCCTCATTAACGTGAACTTAATACCCCTGAGGTTCTTATCTAATTTTTTGAGTTGGTGTTGTCAGTTTGATCACATATACATAGTTCTTGTAAGAGCATAATGCTCACGGCAGATCTTCTTTACAAATTGAGCTGAACTGTTGTTCTGTTTAGAATCCTTAGTGGCATAGTGGTTAAGTGCTGAGCAGTTCAGATCCACCAGGCACTCCTTGGAGATGGCAGTTTTGCTCTGTCCTGTCTGGTTGCTATGAGTCAGAATCAACTCGATAGTGGTAAGTTTGGTTTGGATTTACTGCTCTAAGATCACTTCAGGGGATGTTTTTTGTTTAAAGTTTAGAAATTATCTCAGACTCCACTAAAATTGATGATCTGAAGGCCTTGGGGTTCCCCTGGGAGCATGGCCCCTGGGCCTGATACTGCCCCTGTACATAAATCATTACCGAGGTCAGTGACTCGGACAGGAATAAATTAGACTTAGCGACACAGAGTGACCATATCATGTGTGCACTTTATGGTCCTATGCATCTATAGGATGTTGTCCTAGGAACTGGCCTCTTAGTAGTAGGGAGTGGAGAGGGTGGAGAAGAGGGGACCGGAGATTGTTAAGAGGGTGTGACATGTATAGAACAGAAAGCAGGAGTATTCTGTCACTGGGCAAGGAGAGCAGTAGGAGCTACACGTAGGCAGGTATGCAAATTTAAACTGGATTGTACACTTTCACCCAGTCACAATTAAACAAAGAAACAAATACATAAATAAATATCTCAGGACAATAGTTTCAGGGATTCATCTGCCCTCAGTGGCTCTAGAAAGTCTAGAGTCCAGGAGAAATTGAAATTCTGATCTGCATTTTTACTCTCAGGATTCTTCTGTGGAATCTTTGATCCAGGTGTTCAGTAATCATAGCCTGGCACCATCCAGTTCTTCTGGTCTCATGGAGGCAGTTAGCCACACATTCTGTATCCTCCTCCTATTCCAGTCTTTCCTTCTTCTGTAGCTCCATGTGAATAGAGATCAGTTGTTGAGCTTTGCCACTTGAAAGTATTAAGGCTGCAAGTACTATAAAATGGGCTAGGAGTTAGAATAGAAGCACTAAACACTATGTTAGGCCAATTAACTGGAAAGTCCTGTGAAACCATGACTCTAAACCTGCAAACCAAGGAACCAAATCTATGAAGTGTTTAGCTGTACAAAAGCAGCCTCACTAGCAACTCTTTTATTTTGGTCACTGTTGTAAATATATCTATCACTCAACTTTTGCCAGTTCCCGACTTTTTGTATGTGTACAACTTACAGCAATTACAATAATTGGCTGTGCAACCCAACTCTTAGTCAGTAGATTTTTCCATCACTGTTGGTCCACCATTCGCCCCTGCCTCCTATCTCTGGTAACAACTAATAAACTTTGGTCTCTATGCATTTGCCTTTTCTTGCCTGTTTATCTAAGTAAGGTCATACAGTATTTGTCCTTTTGTGATTGGTAATGCATAATGTCTTCAGACTCCATCCACACTGTAACATGTGTCAAGACTTCATTTCTCCTATTAATTGAGTAGTATTCTATTGTATGTATATACTACATATTGTTTTTGCATTTATCTGTTGATGGACATTTAGGTTGTTTTCACCTCTTGGCTATTGTGAATAGTGCATCCATGAATAGTGCTACAGTGAGTTTGTGTTTTCAAGTCTTTGGGGGATATACCTAGGAATAGAATTGTTGGGTCATATGGTAGTTGTATTTTTAGTTTTTGGGGGAACTGCCTTACTGTTTTCCACAACACTGTACCATTTTGCATTAACAGCAGCAGTGGATAAGGGTTCCAGTTTCCCCACATCCTTGTCAACATTTGTTATTCTCTGGTTTTTTAAGTCTTCGCCGTCCTGAAAAAAAAAATAACCCACTGCTGTCCAGTTGATTCTGACTCATCAGTAGTCTATAGGATGTTAGAATTGCCCCATAGAGTTTTCAGGGAGTTGCCTGTTGGATTCAAACTGCCAATGTTTTAGTTAGCAGCCACCAGGGTTTCCCTTACGCATCCTAGTGAGAGTGAAATGATCTCTTTGTGGTTTGGATTTACATCTCTCTGATGGCTAGTGTTCGTGACCATTTGAATGTCCTTTTGGGAGAAATGTCTGTTTAAGTCCTTTGCCCCTTTTATGTTTGGATTATTTGTCTTTTTGTTGCTAAATTGTTCAAGTTTTATGTATATTTTGGTTAATAGATTCTTGTCTGATACATGGTTTCCAAAGATTTTTTCCAGTTGATAGCTTGTCTTTTTCACTTTTTTGGTTAGGTATTTGGTGAGCAAAAGTTTTTAATTTTTACGATGTCCCATTATTTGTTTTTGTCTTTTGCTGTGTGGTGCTTTTGTTATTATATTAGATAATCTATTGTTAAAAGTAAGGTTTGACAGTATTGCCCCTGCTTCTTGTTCTAAGAATGCTAAATGGTTTTAGTTTGCATATGTAGGTACTTAATCCATTTTGAATTTGTTTTTGTGTATGATGTGAGTCATTGATCCTGTTTCATTTTTCAGCCTATGGAAATCCGATTTTCCCAGCACCATTTATTGAAGACACTCCCCTTTCCACATCAGATAGAATTGCTTTCTTAATTTCATTCAGACTGTTAATTGCTAATGTATAAAAATACAGTTGACTTTTGTGTATTGATCTTGCATTGTGCTGCCTAAACTTGTTTATTGATTCTAATATTGATTCTAACAGGATTTTTTTGTGGATACTTTTAGATTTCTTTTTTCTATATGTATACAAGATAATGTCATCCATAAATAGAAACAAATTTAGCTTCTTCCTTTCCAATCCAGATGGCCTTTTACTTCTTTTTTCTTGCTAATTGTCCTGTCTAGAACTGCCAGTGCAATCTTAAATAAAAGTTGCAAGAGTGGCTTCTCCCTCTTTTACGGAAAAGTGTTCAGCATTTCACCAGGATGTATGATGTTAACTGTGGACTTTTTGGAGATAATCTTTATCAGATTGAAGAAGTTCCCTTCTATTCCTAGTTTGTTGAGTACTTTTGTTATGAAAGGAAGTTTAATTTTGTGTGTGCGTGTGTGTCTCTGTTAAGATAATCATGTTTTTTTGTCCTTTATTCTATAAATACAGTATGTTATCTTGATTCACTTTCATGTATTAAACCAGTCAGGCATTTCTGGGAAAAAGTTAGCTTGGTCTGGGTATGTAATCTTTTTTACAAGATGCTAGATTTGGTTTGCTGGTATTTTGATGAGTTTTTTTTTTTTTTTTACCCTTGCGCCTTAGGTGCAAGTTTACAGAGCAAATTAGTTTCTCATTAAACAGTTAGTACACAGATTTTTTGTGGTATTGGTCATCATGTCCATGATGTGTCAACGTTCTCCCGTGTGTGCCTTGGTTCTCTGTTTGCATTCATCCAATTTTCCTGTCTGTTCCTGCTATCTCATCTTTGCTTTCAGGCTGGTATGTCCATTAGTCTTGTGTACACTAATTGCACTGTGCAGCTCATTACTCATGTGTATTATTGTTGGCCCTATAGACCTGTTTAATCTGCGTTTGAAGACTGAACCTCAGGTTTGATGAATATTTTTGTATTTGGTCCTCACAGCAAACCTGTGAGATTAGGGTCTTCATGGAGAAACTGAGGCATAAATAAGTTACACAGCTTGCTGATGAATGTATGATGTGAAGACTGGAACAGTAAAACAAGATTTTTGGGTTTAGTCTGATTGTGTTTCCACTGCCACACTTTGTCTTTCTTTTTCATGAGTAAGCCACAGTTGGTTTCCTTGATTTGGGATGTTTTCCTTTTGGATTAAAAACTTCCAGAGGGTGACCTCTCTAATGTGCTCATTATACCAAACCAAAGAAAAAAAAAGCCATCAAGTCAGTACCAACTCATAGCGACCCTGTAGGACAGAGGGAACTGTCCCCCCCCCCCCCCCCGCACTGGTAAATTTGAGCTACTGACCTTTTGGTTAAGCAGCCAAGCTCTTAACCATGCACCACCAGAGCTCTGGGCTCCTCATAGGGCCACACAATGAAGACTTAACAGTGGAGGCATTTTGGATGAGTGTGGAATTTATTTATACCTTTGGTGATTGTAATTTGGTTTTAAATGTGTTTGTGTCATTGTTGCTTTTGTCTTTTTTTTAACTAGGTGCACCACAGGGCAAGGGCATGTGTATGTGACTCTGCTTTCTTTTTTGTGCTCAGCATTTGCTGGTCCCAAATTAATACTGGACAGAGGCCTTAGAATCAAAAGGATACATCTTTACAGTACCAATCTGAAAACATCTAGGGCCCAAGTGCCCATCTGTCATGAAATCCTAGTGTTCTCTCTTCTGCCTGCACTTTGTACCCCATCACGTCTTCTCTTCTGCCTTCTTGCAGAGCAGCTAGCTTATCAGAGACAGTTATTGCTGAGAACTTATTGACATAATCTCTGCATTAAGTCTTTTGCTGTCTCCACCTTTTATGACTTGTGCACAGACAAGATGTTAGACATTTCACTTTCAGGTCCAAGTATTTATAAACAAACCTACAAAAACTCTTTGGGGCAGCTCAAAAGAATGAGTAGGGAGCACAGAGCAGAAGTTTGCTCACATATAACATTGTCAGGCATGTGTGAAAGCTTTTGAACTCTGTATCTACATGTAACTTAATTGCTTTATCAACATCAGCGTCCTGTCTTATCCTTGTTACCTGTGAACTCCTAAGCATTTACTCTAAGCATAAAAGGGGGAAGATGGATGGTCATTTTAATGTCAAAACTCAGCATCCTGAGAATATGTCTGGTGCAAAACAAAGCCATGTTTTAAATTGCAGAGGCAAACAGAAATGCTTCTTGGATTATCTGTTTTTGCTGACTGCACTGAGTCTCCATTAACCTGGGTATTTGGGACTTTGCTGTGCACTAAGTGATTAAATGATCATTGGTGTGTACAAAGAGATGAAATGGGAAAGAGTGTATGTATGTGTTATGATTTTCCTTTATTTTAAATTCAAAGGCCATTGCCCTGTTTTGTAGCCTGGCAGGTATGTGGAGACCTGGCCAGTAAATACTGTTTTGAGACAGACTTCTATTACCAGTGAAAAGTGTGTACTTGCATCTCTGTAGTCACAGAGAACTGGGTTTAGTTTCTATTATGGACCTAGAATACTTTTTTTTTCTGCCAAATGCTGTTTCTTTTTCTTTTAAGACCTTTGTTGTAGTATACTTGATATATAATAAATATGCATATTTAAAGTACACAATTTGATAGTTTTGACATATGTATAAATTTGTGATGCTGTCACTGCAAGCAAGACAAGGAACATACATACCCAAGACCCCCAGAAGTTTCATCATGCCTTTGTAATTTTTCTCTTTCTTCCTCTCCACTTCCCCATCCCCTAGCTACTACTTTTTTTTGTCATTGTAGATTAGTCCTCATTTTTATATAATTCTGTATGAATGGAACTATACATAGTATACTCTTTTTTTTTTTTCAGTCTGATTTCTTTTACTCAGCAGATTATTTTGAGCATCACCTGTGTTGTATGGGTATGTGTATCTGTAGTTTGTTCTTTTTTACTCCTGAGTAGTGGTATGTATCCATTCACCTGTAGATGGATGTTTGGTTTTCCAGTTTTGGACTATTCCATATAAAACTGCTATGCACATTGGTGTGTAAGTCTTCGTGTGGATGTTTACTTTCATGTCTCTTGTGTAAATTGTAGAAGAGTAATGGCTGGGTTATATAGTAAAGCTGTATTTAATGTCACCAACTGCCAAATCATTTTCCAACTGTTTTTACAGTTTTACATTCCCACTAGTCATGCTGCATCCTTGCCAACATTTAGTGTGGTCAGTCTCTTTAACTTTAGCCATTCTAGTGTGTGTGGAGCCCTGGTGGCACAGTTGTCAAAAAGTACAGCTACTTACTTAGAGATTGGCAGTTTGGATCCATCAGTTGCTCCTTGGAAACCCAGAGAGCAGTTCTACTCTCCTATAGGGTTGACATGCTAGGTGATGCAAACAGTTAGGCACTTCGCTATTAACCAAAAGGTTGGTGGTTCAGTTCCATCCAAAAAACACAGTAGAAGAAAGGCCTAGCATTCTCCTTGTGAAAGGTCACAGCCATTGAAAACTATGTGGACTGCAGTTGTACACAGAGTTGCTATGAATCAGAATCAACTCATAGCTGCTGGTTTAGTTTTGGCGTACTGTGTGTGTGGAATGGTATCTTATTGTGGTTTGCATTTCTCTTTCTCTGATGACTAATGATGCTAAACACTTTTTATATGTCATGGAAGAAAAGGCCCAGCAGTCTGCGTCTGTTAAGATTATAGCCAAGAAAACCCGACGGAGCAGTTTTACTGTGTAACACGTTATAAAACAGCCACTAACAACAACATAACTAGTATTAACCCAGTTACTGAGTTGTAAGGGGTCTTTGTATATTATAGTTGGCAATTTCTCTGTCAGATGTGTTTTTGCAAATATTTCCCCCTAGATGGTGGCTTACCTTTTTTCTCTGTTTCTTTTTTAAAGCTTTGTTGTTGTTGTTGCAAAAAGATATATAATACAGCATTTGCCAATTCAACATGTTTCAGGTATTCAGTTTATTGATATCAGTTATGTGGATTGTGTTTGCATTTTCATGATATCTTTTAAATGTTTTAAATTTGTATACAGACAAATATGATGTCTTTTGAAAACCACAACTACTTAATTTTGAAGACGTCCAATTTATAGATTTTTTTCTTTTATAGTTCATACCCTTTGTGTTTAATACATTTGTGCCCTAGATGAAGATGAAAGGGACCTAGAATAGACAAAACAATTATGAAAAAAGAACAAAGTTAGGAGGCTTTCATTACTTGATTTTAAGACTTTCATTGCTTGATTTTAAGACTTATTCTAAAGCTCTGTGTGATGCTGCCCGAAGGACAGACGTACAGGCCACTGGAACAGAAGAGAGGCAAGACCATAGGGAAATGGTCAACTGATTATCTGGCAATGGTGCTATTACAATGCAATGAGAAAAAAACTACTTTTTTCAACAAGTGATGTTTTCTTCTAGAAGTTTTATGGGTTTTAGGTCTTACATTTAAATCTATAATTATTTTGAGTTACTTTTTGTGTCAGACATGAGATAAGAGATGAGATTCTTTTTTTCCACGTGCGTGTCCAATTGTTCTAGCACTATTTGTTGAAAAGAGTAATTTTTTTCCTCATTGCATTGTAGTGGCACTGTTGCCAGATAATCAGTTGACTGTTTCTGCGTGGTCTGGCTTCTGTTCCGTTCCAGTGGTCTGTGTGTCTGCCCTTAGGCCAGTATCACACTATCTGGATTACTGTAGCTTTATAATAAGTCTTAAAATCAAGTAATGGAAGTCTTCCAACTTTGTTGTTCTTTTTTCAGAATTGTTTTGGCTATTCTAGGTGTTTTCATTTCAGTGTGGGTTTTAGAATCAGCTTGTCAATTTATACAAAAATTTCCTTCAGAGATTCTGATTGGGATTATGTTGATCCATAGATTGATTTGGAGAGAATTAGCACTTTAGCAATATTGAATCTTCCAGTTTGTCAGTGTGGTATAATTTCTCCATTAATTTAGATCTTTAATTTCGTTCAGCAGGGTTTTGTAATTTTTAGTGTACAGGTCTTACACATCTTTTGTCAGATTTTTCCCTAAGTATTTCATATTTGCTACTTTATTGTACATGGTATATTTACATACCAATTTTCAGTTATTCTTGCTGGGGTATATGAATGCAATTGATTTTTGTACATTGACCTTATATCCTGCAATCTTGCTATACTCATTTATTAGTTCTTACAGCTTTTCTATTGATTTCTCAGGATTTTAGAATTGGCTATCTGATTCTAAGTAATGTTGTTTGCAAACAAAGGAAGTTTTACGTTTTCCTCTCCAGTCAATATATGTTATGAGTTTTAGAGAAAATTAGGAATTTAAACCTTTTGCTAGGCCTATGGGGCAGATACTGGATTCGCCCTCACTAGGAATTCAATAAAAAATACAAAAGAGGGAATATTAAATCCTTATATCAGTTCCTTTGTTGATTCCCTGAGCTTTGGATATCTGGTATATGTCAGGTACTGTCTAATGACAGATGTAAGAGGCAGACACATAAACGAGTAGTTGTAACTTAACAAGTAGCCATAGTAGTTACGATACAAAATGCTGTGAGAACTCAGAGGCAGGACTGTTGAGAATCAGGGGACAGAATGAGATGGTTTCTGTTAGCCCTGCTGCCCTGGATGGCTATAGTTAAAGAAGATGGTTGATGAAAAAAAGTCTAAACTGAGCTAACCAGAGAAATTCTTCATCCTTGTCATCCTGATTGTCCATATTTACTTGATTATTATAGAGTTTGAAAGGAATACATTTTTATCATAGCTTTTTTTTCCGTCTTTCATATTTTTTTCCTTTGTTTAATCTTATATGGCTGACGTACAGCCTTGAATGTCACTAACCTGAAGCAAGAAGAGTGGAATGGGGTAATTGATACCATGTTAATAACAATACTGCACTATGCATCTCTACTTAAAAGAATCCTGGGAGTGGGGTACTATTGACCTTATTTCTGAAAGTTTTTTTTTTAAATAAGTTTAGCATGTATCTTCTCATTTTTATCCTCATAGCAATCCATGAAGTATTTACATTTCTCATACCGTGTACATTTTGACTTTATGGTCCCAGCATAACTACACTCTGGTGAGTGGGAGGTGCTAAATAGACATCAGTGTGTGTATTGGTGTAATCCCTCTTTAACTTAGTTATCATACTTTGAGTTCCTCTAAATAATATGATGTAATCCCCATTTTACAGTTGAGGAGTGTGAATGACAGTATCGACCTTTTGTTGAGTGCCTACTCTGTGCCAGGCGTGCAGTAGTGCTACAGGTGCATTGCTTCATTCTTCCTGCCAGTATGCACATGGAGTATAGGTCCTGATTTGTGAGCAGCTAGGTGGGTCAGAGCTTCTGGCAGACATATTTACTGATGACACAGCTCTAAGAACCTAATCAGAAGTTGTGCCTTTGTTATTTCATTAGTACTAAAAACCCAGAGCTCTCCAAACTCCTGCCTTGTTTCTAGGATCTCTGTAGTCATAACCTCACTCTTCAAATTACCCTATTGTGAAAAAGAGTTTTTCTCCCTCCCTGAACTGAGAATTTTCAGAGGGTCCAACATAGGACAGGACCAGTGTAACATAGAGACTACCACATGGTAGGAATTCAGTAAATGTTTCTGAGTAGAAAAATGTATCCAGCTCACCAGTGCAACAGCCCATCAAGCCAGGATGTCAGGAGTCAGGTGGCTGATTTTCCATTCCAGTGTGCCTTCCTTTTTCAGTGGTGATAAGCACATATGGGGCCACTCATAGTAAGCTCCTCCATGATCTTATAACAGTTAACAGATATACTCTGCCCATTACTGAGTTCTTAGAGTGAAAGTGTGCTGTTAGGCCTTTGAGTTGTCGTGATGAGTAAGACAATTCGTGCATCGAGGAGCAAGCAGACTATTAAATTGAGAATTATGGTGCAAGATGAGTGCAGTGATAGGGATGTGCTCTGTGAATCGGGGCACAGGATGAAGAAGATAAGAGCTGGCCTGAGGAGGGGGGTGGGGTTGCATGTTTGTTTGATTTAATAAGTACAGAGTGCTTAGTATGTACCAAGAGCTCCTGTAAGCACTTTGCACATAATAACTCCTTTAATCCTACCAACCTGTGAGTTAGGTACTATTAGTGTCCCCATTTTATAAGCTTGATAATGAAGCTTAGACCATTAATCTGTCCAAGGCCACACAGCTAGTAAGTGTGGAACTAGGATTCTAGTCCAGGCATTCTGGTTCCAGAGTCAGTGCTCCTAACACTGTACCATGCGTAGTGTACTGAAGTAGAAAAAAAAAGAAAACTTGAGAAATATGAACATTTGTGTCCAATTGACAAGATGTGTTGTTTAACTATAGGTAACTGGAGGTCCTGGGTGGTGTAAGTGGTTAATGTACTTGACTGGTAACCAAAAGGCTGGAGGTTTGAGTCCACCCAGAGGCTTCAGAAGATAGGCCTGGTGATCTACTTCCAAAAAATCTGCTGTTTAAAAACCCTGTGGAGCACCTCTACTCTGACACACATGGGGTCTTTCTTCATGGGTTGGAGTTGACTTGACAGGAACTTTTTTAAAAAATTAACTATATGTTTTGAAGATTGATTGCCAGAGTATCTGCTTTGGGTAAGAGAGAGCTTATATGAGGAGGAACAAGTGGGGTGTGTGGAGACAAGTTTTCAAACATTATTTGTGTGTCTACAGGTTGGTGGTATTGGCACACTGAGATGTTCCCCTGAAGCTTAAACAGAGGAGTTTGAAAGTTAATAGAGAGACAGAGAGCTGAAAATAAGACTCGAGAGTTAGCAGTATTGTAAGAGTTGATTGAAACCGTCAAAGTACATTGTCCCCTAAGATAGGAATGTAGAATAAGAGTATATCTCCCCCTCCCCTAGCCATCAAGTCTCTTCCAACTCATAGTGACCCTGTAGGTTGGAGAAGAACTGACCCACAGGGTTTCTGAGGCTTTAAATCTTTATGTATGCAAACTGCCACATTCTTCTCCTGCAGAGTGGCTGGTGGGTTCAAACCACCAACCTTTCAGCTGAGCACTTGAAGCCAGTTGGCCACCAGGGCTCCTCAGAATAAGAGTAAACAAACCCAGTGCCATTGTGTCAATTCTGACTCGTAGCAACCCTGTAGGGGGTAAAACTGCCCAATAGAGTTTCCAAGGAGCACCTGGTGGATTCCAACGGCCGACTTTTTGATTGGAAGCCATAACACTTAACCACTATACCGCCAGAGTTTCCCAGAATAACAGTAGGAGGCCGAAGAGAAGAGGGACCAACAGTGTCAGATGCAGAGAATCTGGAAAAGAAAAATCCTTGAAATTTTCAGTTAAGGAGACATTTATAATCGTTTTAAAAAGGTCTTCATCAGCATTCTAGAGGCAGAAACCAGATGGCAGTGGGTTGAGGAGTAAGGTGAAAAAGTGGAGACAGTAAATGCAGACTACTCATTCCAAATGTCTGGATGAGAAGAGCAGAAAAGATAGTGAGTGATAACAGCTAAAGGGACTTGCTGGGCCAAGGAGGTATTATTTATAGAGGCAGAGATAATGGAACTGGAGGGATCTTGAAGATTTAGAGGACTCTTCAGGCAGAGGGAATGCAGTCAGGGATATGAGTAGGGTTTGACCTTGAACTAGAGGGTAGTCCCTAAGATGAGTGAATATAGAAAAAGGAGCTCATAGGTAGAGGTAATGATGGACTGAGAGTGGACGTTAAATAATGGAACTCTTGGAGAGCAGGGAAGATTTGGAGTATTAGTCATGCTGCTATAACAAAAACACCACAAGTGGATGGCTTTAACAAAGAGAAGTTTATTTTCTGACAGTCTAGAAGGCTAGAAATCCAAATTCAGGTGTCAGCTCCAGGGGAAGGCCTTGTCTGTCTATTGGTTCTAGGGGATGTTCCTTGTCATCACTCTTTTCCTGAACTAGGAGCTTCTCCATGCAGGAACCCCAAGTCCACAGGATGCTGCCTGCTCCTGGCACTGCTTTCTTGATGATCTGAGGTCCCCCAACTCTCTGCTTGCTTCCCTTTTCTGTTATCTCTTGAGAGATAAAAGGCGATGCAGGCCATACCCCAGGGAAACTCCCTTTACATTGGATCGGGAGGTAAACTCCCTTTACATTGTAAGAGTGTTACGGTTCCACCCTGATCGTCATTAACCACACACAGAGATTATGACTTATAATACACAGGAAAATCACAAAATGGAGGACAGCCACACAGTACTGAGAATCGTGGCCTAACAATGCAAAGTTGACACATATTTTCGGGAGTTACAGTTCGGTCCTTGATAAGTAGCATGATGAAGTGGGCACAGAGTAGAGGCTAGATCAAGAACCTGCGGAGGCTGGAGACCTTGAATCTGCATGCTAGGTTGCACTGTGATGTGAGGCTACCCCGCTGAGCCCAACACTGAAGTAGGAGCAAAACCCACAGCTGAGAGCTTGTTGGGTACATTTGGTGAAAGGGTTGGATGGTAAAGGAATTGGGATTGCTGTTTTAGGAGGTAACTGTGGAATCCAGGCTGGGAAGAAGAGAAGCCAGGAGTGGGACTGACATATGGGAGGAAAACAGGACAAGGGACTGTTGAGGTCACTGACAGGTGAGAGAGCTGAATATGTAAGCTCAGGGAAATTCAAGCGATTACATAGGAGACCCGTACAGAGAGATTGGCTGTACAGAATAAGAGGCGCTGTAGTCAAGGGAGGGCAAGTACCGGATGGAACAGGCTGGGAGAAGGGTGCAAACAGCCGTCCTGGGAAAGTGGCGTGGAGCACATCACCAGGAGCCATCATGGCTGTGTTTGAACTGAGGCTTGAGGAAGGAGCAGGACTTGGTCAGGCAGGCAACGAGTAGGTCCTGTTAGCAAGATAGGAACCAAAATGACCGTGAAATAAACCTACCCACTGGGAGGAGGCTCTTGATGTGTGTGGGGTGGGGTAGAAGGTGTGAGGAGCCCGGAACAGATGTAGATCAAGTAGGTTAACTTCAGGGCAGAATAACAGTGATCAGTGGTCCACACATGCAGTCAGCTCTGCTATACAGAGCACAGGATGACCAGTCTGTGAATATTAACCTGTCAACTCCGTGTCCTCTCTCCCACATCAGTGCTTATCAGCCCCCAAGCACCATCAGCACCCTTGTCCCTAGACCCACAATGACTTTGCATTGAATAAGAAAGGAAAGTCTCACTTCTGTCTTGTTTTACTTTCTTCCTGAAGCCTAGCAATGCTTCAGATTGGGCACTCAGTACATTTTGTTGAGTGAATGGCCTAGTGATGGTGCTGCTAATGATAGCAACTAATACATATATCACTTACTATGTACCAGACACTGCTCTCAGTGTTGTTTTTAATCCTCAACAACAGTGCTGTAAAGTAGGTTCTGTTTTTATCCGTACTTATCACAGATGATTTGATAAAAAAAGTATTGAACAAATACCTAGACAGATACGCTATTTACTCTGGTTTGTATAAGGGCTAGGTGTCCATCTGGAGTAGAGACAAGCAGTCAGGCACACAGGAGGGTCACATAGCAGAGTCATAAGGTATTTATCTTTCTGGGTGCTCTCTAGGAGCTTAGCTCAAACCACTGACTTCAGGATAGCTTTCCTGATGAACCTTAGTTTCTGATCACTGCGTTTGTCACTCAGTAGTTTCTGTACACAGCTGGCTCTTTGTGGATTTGCCCTTAACTTCCCTTCTTTGTGCATTGCATTTGTTGCCTTTGTCTTTTGATTCCTCGAGGTTGTAAGTTTCCCAGAGACCGTGTTTGTAAATTTATGTCTAAGGCACTCTTACGTATCACTAGCTAGTAATTAACTATGGATAAGGGGAAGACCATAAATACAAAGGTCTCTGAGCCGTTTGAGTAGCATAATTAAGTATAAATCAACTTTGTGCTTGATAAACTCTTGGTAGATACAGAGGTTCACTTAAAATCAGAATTTTAAGGCTTGATGTAGACACCCTTGAGTTTTTCAAGATTTGTTGGGAGTATTAGTTCTAAACTGCCTGTAGATTTAAATTCATTCTTAATTATCTACAGCTGACATACCAGGCAGTCTGACTTTTCACTTCCTGTGGTCTTTATCACCATCCCTGTAACTCCCACTCCTGAGCTCAGCCTTATGGCTCAGCAATAGCTAGGAGGAAAGCCTTAGAAAGCAAAGCCAGCCTTTGCCTTTTATTTTTCTCTCCACCTTGTGAAGGAATGAGGTTGGACTTATTACAGGGCAGCTCCCTTTGCGTCCCTCCCAGAGGTGATGCCGTTCCTTCCCAGAAACTCCTCTCCTAGGAGTTGAATAAGGGACGAGACAGAGAAATTGAACCTGTTTTTTTTCAGCTTCTTCCAGTGTTATTTCCAGGATGACAGACACCCCTACGTTGATATGCAGACACATCCCAAGGCCTTGGTGTAATAGAAAGCTCACTGGCCTGGGGTAGGAGCCCTGGGTTCTAGTTTTCACCCTCTCACTAGGGACCTTGAAAATTCACTGAAGTCTCTTGGCAGCAGTGTACTCATTTTCAAATTGAGGACATTGAGATTCTCTCTAGCACTTAACATTTTGTAGTTTCTGCAGAAAGTAGATCCACATTATCTTTTGTTATTCTAAAATTTTCCTCCCTGTATTCTCTGAGGCAGCTAAGAATTGAGTAAACCAAAGACACTAAACCCATTGCCATCCAGTCACTTTGGGCTTATAATCATCCCTCAGAACAAAGTAGAATTGAAACTGCCCAATTGTTTCTGAGGTGTGCCTAGTGGAATTGAACTGCTGACCTTTGGATTAGGAGCTGTAGCACTTAACCACTATACCACCAGTGTTCCCAAGAATTGACTGCTTAGGTTTTAATAGAATTAGACTTATTCTTTTATTTAGTGGGTTTTTATCAAGTACCTATTGTATGCCAGGAACTGTTGTAAGCACTGAGGTTACAGCAGTGAACAAAGAAATACCTGCCTTACTAGAGCTTATATTCTAGACAAATAAAGAAATCATAGTATGTCAGAAAATAATTGTTGAGAAGTGACAGCACACATTCAAAAGAAGATCAGTTTAACTGGACTTCAGCATAACCTGAAAACTCTTCCAATCTTAGCCCAATATTGCAAGGATAGAGCAGCAGGGACGGGAGTCTGGGGACCATGCTCTCAGGGAACATCGAGGCCAATTGGCATTACTAGCCTGTTGCTAAGAGAGTCTTCTGCACCTCATGTTGGTGAGTGGTGCCTGAGGTCTTAAAAGCTAGCAAGCTGCTATCTGAGGTACACCAAATGGTCCCAACTCAGCTGGAATAGATGATCACCAAGTCCAACAGTGACATGAGGAAAAAAGAGCCCAGAAGACGGAAGGACCCATGTGAATGGGTGACTGTATCAGCATGTGACCAGAAGAACCAGAAGGTGTCCAGCCACCACCAGTGACAGCTGTGATGGGGCTCACAATGTCAAGTCCCAATGGCAACACAAGAAAAAGTGGGGTGCACCCTAAGAACTCCACTAAAAGACTGCAGTTAATGGTCCAAAGGCCTTGGAGTTCCCCTGGGAGCATGGCCCCTAGACCTGCTACTGACCCTGATCATAAATCATTACTGAGGTCAACTCTTCGGAATGGAATGGATTGGACTCGGGGATACAGAGTGACCATATCCTGTATGTACTTTATGGTTCTCTGCTTCTATAGGATGTCATCCTACTGGCCTCTTATTAGAAGGGAGTGGAAAATGTGGAGAGGAGGGGACAGGAGATTGTTACGAGGATGACATGTATAGAACGGAAAGGAGGAATGTGCAGTCGCCGGGCTAGGAGAGCAGAAGGAGCTGCAGATAGCCGGGCATGCAAATTTAAATTGGATTGTACACTTTGACTCAATCACAATAAATTAAAATAATGTTAAGGAGGCAAAATAGGAAGTGTCAGATTGCAGTTTTAGATGAAGTAGTGAAATATTTTAGTGATGTTCAAGTAAAGAGGAGAGGGTGAACACATGCCAGCATGTACACACATTTGATTCTGTGTGGCCATTTGAAAACTGAGGCCCTACTAGGGCAAGCTCTTGAATTCAAAATCCTACAAGCCTAGCTTGTTGGCTCGCAGACGCTGACTACCCACTTCTCTCTTTACTAACCTTTCTCCTCACCACCCCGTCATCCTGCTTTGTGCCAGACTCTCTGCACTAATTAATGATTTCACAGACCTTTTATAAATCTCAACCCAAAGACTGTAATAAGAAGTTCCATTAACACCCCTGCTGCCAACGCACTGCAGGAGTCTGGGAGAGTCTTGCTGGCTTTGCATCCGTACCAGCCCAGCTCCTGACATAGCTCAGTGTTGAGATACTGTAGTGACTCCCTTCTGTGGCCCTTTGAATGCTTTTTCTCTTTTGCCCAGTTTCTCTCTCTTCTTTGTCCATGTCTTTGCACGTAGGTATCTATCCAAAATCTCTTTTATGTCCTGTCATTTTCTTGCTATTCCTGTCCCCTTAATTTTGTAACTTTCCTACTTTACCCCTTCACTTTTTTTTTTTAATCACGTCTGCGTTTATTCCATCTCCTTCCAACACTTTCCGTCTCCTCTCTGTTTTCACTGTTCCTTTGTATCCTGTCCGTCTCTCATACCCTGTCCTGTATATGGAGAACAGGGGTGACAAAGAGTAAGGCACTATCTTTGTTTTTTCCACAGAGTAATTCTCAGCCTCTCTGCTGTCTCCCCCAACTTTGCTCTGCAAAAGAGTGCAAAACCTGCTAGGGGAGAGAATCCCACTCCAGTTGTTAGACCTTCAAGGACTGCTTATGTTGGCCAGTCTAGCCCCACTAGAGCCTTGTTCTCCTTGGGTCTGTGGGACAGGGCTTATGCTTCAGATCTTGGGTTGCTTCACTTGGGCCTCTCATCCTGTGCTCAGCGTGTTGGCATGTTTACATGTGGGAGATTATGGGGTTGGCATCACAATCACTAAAGGTTCAGAAGGATCCAGAGAAGGGGTGCCAGTGGGTGGCAGAATCTTTCACCAGTCACTGCCATTTGTCTTCTCCAGGTGGCTGTAACATCAGAACCTCTTGACTTCCCCTTGGCATTACCAAGAATCAGAACATTGAGTCTCAATCCAGAGCTGCCTTCTGCATCAGAGGACAAACAGGACCGTAGAGGAATCCTCCTCTTGTCCTCCGAGCTTTTTTTCCCTAGGCTCTCACAAGAATGACAGAGAGCCTAGGCTCTACCCATTTCTACCCTGTGGTTGTGGTGCTGATGGTAGGGGCATCCTTGCCCCCTCCTTTCTCCCTCAGCCCCATTCTCTTCAAATCAGAATCAACTTCAGGATTGGAAGCAATCTTTGCAGTCATCTGATTAAACTGATGCCCTGATTCGTAGCCCATGTGGTTGTGTAACGCCATCTTGAATATCTCTAATTTCTGTTTAGCTGTCCTGCCCCTTAGTTTGTGACTTGTGCCAGTGGTCATTTATCAAATGGCTTGTTAAGCAGTGGATTGAACAGTGCTGTGTGCATAAAACCAAAAAACCAAACCAGTTGCCATCAGGTCATTTCCAGTTCATAGCAGCCCTACAGGACTAAGTAGAACTGCCCCATAGGATTTCCAAGGCTGTTACATTATGGAAGGCAACTACCACATCTTTCTCCCACAGAGTAACTGCTGGATTCACATTGCTGACTTTTCAGTTAGCAGACAGATGTTTAACAACTGTATAACCAAGATTCCTGTTGTGCATATAGAATCTTGTATTTTATAGTGGATGCTGTGTGTGTGTGTTCCTGTTTCATCCACCTGACCAACAGAAGACATGACAGAAATATTTCAAGAGTGGAAGACATAGCATTCTCAAGAAGTTTATAGCGTTGTTGTGGAAACCAAAGACATAGAAGTGTATTGACATAAGAATACTTAGAAAAAGAGTTTCAAAATAAGTGCCATTTAATAAACAAATCAGGTTTGTTAGAATGAATTCCAGGGAAGTTTTCATATTTTTGGTTATTCTGGATATATCAAATATAACTTGAAATAAATGATTTGAATGGATGTTTGCTTTCACTTTGATTTTGTTCTAAGAAATTAACCAGTAATACCAAGTAAATGTATGAGGGCCGAGGTTAAGGCCAGACTAGGGGGAAGGGTTGGTCATGAGAGGCTGAATCAAGGAAAATGTCATGAGGTTGCCAAGTTTTAAGTCAGGTTTAATGGGCAGAATTGGGTCAGTACTAGGCTACTTTTTAGAGATTTTGTCAGTCTTCTCTGTCAGCCACATTTTGGGGGCTCCTGAATGGACTAGGCAAACTGTCCTAACAACTTCACTTCTAGCCTCTGAGCTGTACCTATTCAACAGACCTTGAGGATGTTGAAGCCCACCCCTGTTTGGTATTTCACCTTGTCCCTGTGCTCTGTGCTATCCAACATTTACTCCATCTCCTGGCTGTCCCTGCAGGTGATTTCAGGTTACCTGGACCACTGAAGGCCTTCATCATCATGGAAAAGGAGAGGAGCCCAGCCCTGCGACCACTGGGTGCAGGGACAGCATTCTGTTTGGTAGTAGTCAGTGGGGCTAAACTGAGCAAATGTACCCCACAGGGAGTGAGCAGTCACACAGGAAGAAAGAAGGAAGGGACTGCACAGTGTAAATAGGCATTAGTTCCATCTTTCAGGATAGCAAAAAAGGCACGACTGGCATTCTTTCCTGTTAGCTAGGATTGGGAGGAACTGTGAGAGGGGCAAATTTCCTGTCAGACCCCTCCCAGGATCTTAGAGATAAGAATTAGAACCCTAGATTCCTTTGGCCTTCTAGATAGCCTTTTTTCCACATCCTGTATCCAGCCAAGACTGTTCCCTTCTGGTGAGGTTGAGGTGGCTCTTTCCTGTTCCACGCACTCCCTTTCAGTTTCACATTTGAGGGGCTCACCAGGGAACTCCTTCCTGTCATCCTTGTGGACCTTTGGGGACGAAGAGAGGGAGTGAGGGGAGGGGCTGTGAGAACACTCCCCTTTCTGTGTAAATTATTTTCAGCTCCTGCTGTCTGTTCAGTATTAGTTGTATCCATGAGATGGCCTCTTTCCTCCCCTTGCTCCACCCTTCTTCAGTTTTCTGGAAATGGAATGGGGGCTGGAAGAGAGAAAGGATGGAAATTCCCATTGCATCCTCTTTCACTGTTCAGTGGTTGAGATGGGGCTTGGCGTGGGGGGAGGGATGGGAGTTGCAGAGAGATGGAGTCAGCTCTGGCGGGAGAGGCTGAGAGACTGCTGAGCCGATGGTATGGGCCTAATTGCTCCTCTGCTTTGAGCTTGCCTGTAATTGTGGTTTCTGGGAGCCGGCGCATACTGGAAATCTGCTGGAACAGCAGAGATTTGGGGTTTCCGCCTGAGATGGAGTTGAATTTTCCACTTGGAACAGCTTTCCCAGCACCCATTTTTGGTTAGGGGTCAGGATGAGTCCCCAGAACTAAAAAGGGACCGTTAGGGTAGTCTTAGGACTACAAGGCCGTCTTTGGAACTGAATGGGAGATTGTCTACCCTGAAATTCATTTTGAAAAGTTCACAGAGGCAGGATCTGGTGAAGAGATCCTGAAAATCTTCTGATACTTAAAGCTTGGCGATCAACTGTGCTCCTTCTTGGACCTCAGTTGCCCCATCTGTCATTTGAGTTGAACATCTGTCTTTACAGGGATGTTCCTAATAAGAGATGGGAAGATGCTGGGGAGCAATTTAAATCCCTGCTTTCCCACCATGGTGCCAATAATAATAGCTAACGTATTTTAAGTAGTTATTATTTGCTCTGTACTTAGGCTTTAACGAATTCTGTCATTTAACCTCAGGAGTGATTATTGACCTCTGTTACAGATGGGGAAACCTGAGGTTCAGAGGTTAAATATCTTGCCCCAGGTCACAGAGTTAGTAAGTATCAGGATCAAGACTACCAGCCCTGGGGTCAGACTTGTAAGTGGTAGTCTGCATTCTGATAATTTGACACTTGTGCCAGGAAACACCCAGAGCCAGACTGCCTTAGTGAGGACTGGCTGTTGGATTTAAGGAATCTGAGTTCAGTGTTAGCTCTACCCTTCACCACCCATGGGACTGCAGGCAGGTCCATTATCCTCCCCAGCTAGAAGGTAGATGTGCTCAGGAGTTGTTCTGAGGCACAAATCAGATACTGCCCAGCACAACCCACCTAAGCAAACATTACTAAATGTTAGCAAAATCTGAATTTGAATAAAGAGAAACATGCAGCCAACTCTTGCCGTTTTGAATTTGCAATCTAAGATTTCAGATATAAGATTGAGGATGGCTGTATGGCAAAGTGAAATGAATGGCCAAGACTCTGCCCAGGGAGCAAAACACTGGCAGGGTTATCTAAGAGGAGGGGTTCTGAATTTTAACTGCTTGGGTTCAGATACAAGCTCCGTCTTAACCTACTGGATATGAGAAATCAAGCAAGTTATTCAACCTCTCTATAGTCCAGTTTCCTCATCTATAAAATGGCAACATTAATAATATTAGCTCATGCGGTTGTGATGGTTAAATATACACTAATGGCTGATGTTTATTGAGGAGTCCTGGTGGCCCAGTGGTTAAGTGCTCAACTGCTAACCAAAAGGTTGGTAGTTGGAACCTACCAGCTACTCGAGTATTTGAATTTTTATAAAGATTTACAGTCCTAGAGACCCTGTAAGGTAGTTCTGCTCTGTCCTGAAAGGTTACTGTGAGTTGGAATTGATTCAGCAACAATGAGAACAGGTTATGTGTATTGAGATCTTGCCAAGTGTGCATTGACATGAATTGTTTTGACATATTATAAATAATTCAGCCCTAACAATAACTCCAGAAAATGGGCATTCTTATTCTCCCCACTTTACAGATGAGAAACAGAGAGGTTAAATAACTTGTCTGAGGTCAAAGCTCATACATGGCACAGCCAGCATTTAAATCCAGGAGAAGAGCTTATGAGCCTATACTCCTAATCATACTGTGTTGTCCCGATACCAATTGCCACCAAGTCATTTCCAACTCATTGTGGCTCCTTGTGTGACCCCAAGGTAGAACTGTCCCAAGTAGAGTATCCATTGGCTGATTTTTCAGAAGCATATTGCCAGGCCTTTTTCCACAGCACCTGTAGATGAGCTGAAACCATGAACCTTTCCCTTAGCAGCTAAGTGTGTTTACCCTTAATACCACCCAGGAGCTCCCTTGTCAAAGTAAGTGCTTTCAAACAAATGGTATTTCTTTATCTAGGGCCTTAAAAGCGTGTAAGCAGCCATCTAAGATACTTTACTGGTCACACCCTGTCTAGAACAAGGGAGAATGAAGAAAACCAGAGACACAAAGGAAAGATTAGTCCGAAGGACTGATGAACCACAGCTACCAAAGCCTCCACCAGGCTGAGTCCAACAACTAGATGGTGCCCAGCTACCAGCACTGACCACTCTGACAGGGATCACAATAGTGGGTCCTGGACAGAGCTGGAGAAAAATACAGGACAAAATTATAACTCAGCAGACACAGAGAGAGAGAGAGAAAGACCAGAGACTTACTGGTCTGACAGAGTGGAGAAATTCTGAGATTATGGCCCCTGGACACCCATTTAGCTCTGTAATGAAGTCACTCCTGCAGTTCACCCTTCAGCCAAAATTAGACAGGCCTGTAAAAGAAAATGAGACTAAAAGGGCACATGAGCCCAGAGGCAAGGACAGGAAAGCAGGGTAGGACAGGAAGGCTGGTAATGGGGAACCCAAGGTTGAGAAGGGAAGAATGTTGATATATCGTGGGGTTGGCAATCTGCGTCACAAAACAGTATGTGTAGCTATTTAATGAGAAACTGATTTACTCTGTAGACCTTTTTCTAAAGTATAATCTAAAAAAAAATGGGTCTTGTCATTATCATCGTTATTAGAATAGTCTGTCGGTCTACAGTTACTAAGAGCCCAGTGCTGATTATTGTGGACTTTGTCGACAAAGTATGTGGCAGGATTTCTGCTCTTAAGGATTTTATTATCAGTTGGAGAGAGACATGGTCAGTATGGAGGAAATAATTTGAAAACAAGTGCTAAGTAGTACAGTATAGACTCAAAATGCAGTAGAAATGAATTTTGTTACTGAAAATATCATTGAAGTAGTCAGACTAGTTAGGAAAGTTTCCCAGAGAAGGTAATACTTGAGTTGAGTCTTAGAAAACTGGGTGAAGGGCAAAGGTGAACTGCTGGAGTTTAGGAGGAGTTAGAATTTCAGGGTTGGTCCGTGGATCATGCTCTCAGGCAAAATCGAGGCCAATTGGCACAGCAGGCATTTTGCTAATGAAGACTCTGCACCCCTCATCGGTGAGTGGCATCTGGGGGCTTAAAAGCTGCCAAGCTGCCATCTGAGGGTACAGCAAATGGTCCCAACTCAACAGGAACAGATGATCACCGAGGACAAGAATGACATGGGGAAAAGAAAACCCAGAAGATAGAGGGACCCACGTGAGTGGGTCTCTACATCGACTCGTGACCAGAAGAACCAGGTGATGCCTGGCCACCACCAGTGATAGCCACAATGGAGCTTGCAAAGTGGTGTCTCACTGGCAACAAGAGAATAAATAGGAGTGTACCCTGAGATCTTTGATAAAAGACCACGATTGATGGTCTAGGTGCTTTGGAGTTCCCCTGGGAGCATGACTCTGGCCCTGATGCTGCCCCTGTCCATTAGTCATAATGAAGGTCAACTTTTCCAACAGCAGTGATTGGACTTGGTGACACAGAGTGACCATATCTTCTGGGAATTTTATGATTCTGTGCATCTGTAGGATGTCATCCTGCTGACCCCTTGTAGGAGGAAGTGAAGTGGGTGGAGAGGAGGGGATAGGAGACTGTTGGGAGGATAGGACATATATGGAGCAGAGAGGAGGGGTATGCTGTCCCCAGGCAGGGAGAGCAGTGGGAGCTACATGTAGGTAAGCATGCGAATTTATATGGAAATGTACATTTTCATTGAGTCATAATAAAAAAAAAAAGAATTTCAGGGTTGGTTGGTCACCATTCAGCACATTTTCATTGAGTATATGCTGTGTACCTGGCTCAGTGGAGAACACCACCAGTATTGAATGCTCAGGTGACCAGTCCAGGCTTGTTTTCTAGATTATGTCTTGTAGCTTGGCAATTTCTGAGTTGAACTACTGTTACTACTCTGTTCGAGGTGTTTCCTTGTAGGCATAAAACCTCATTGTGTGTTTGTACCTGGATAGATTCAGTGTATGTTAGAGCTGGAAAGGAACTGCAGGCACATCTGATTCATCTCTTCCTTTTCCATTATTCCTCTCTCCACACATACACACCACCACCACCAGAGCAGTAAAGTAATTTGCTGGAGGTCACACAGCTAGCTGGTGGCTAGTTAGGAACAAAACTAAGACTATAATATTTAAACACTCAGGGTATTATTTGGAATACACTTTACATCAAATTAAGTGCCCTAAAATGTACCTAACAGTTAAGCATTTGGCCACTAACTGAAAGGTTGGTGGTTCAAACCTACCCAAAGGTTCTGCAGGAAAAAGCTGGTAGTCACCTAGATGACTGAACTTGCAGCTCAGAGAACCACATGGAGTCACTGTGAGTCAGAATCAGCTCAGCGGCACCACAACAAAGTAGAACTACATAGAACAAATGCTTGTTATTATTAACTTTCGGAGGATTAACTCCGCCTCACGGCATCTTTGTCTTCTGATATTCACTGTTGGGCATGCCTTCTCAGAGGTTTAATTCAGTAGAGAAGGGTGTAAGATACAGCAGCACTTGCTAGAAGTGGCAGGAGCTCTAAAAGCCCTTGTCTTCTCACAACATACACTGGGATCTCCCCCAGTGACAAGGGCAGCAGCTAATTTCCTCTATGTATATGGATAAGTTAGATATACAGACCTGAGAAACAGGCTGGGTAGGCAGGGCCACTGGAGGATTTTTTTGGTTTGTAGCTTCCCATTCCACCTCCTGTCAAGCATGAACATGTCTGAATCTAATGCTTGGAATTGTCTTAGACCAGGTGTATGTTTTAAAAACAGTAGCATGTTTCAGCACTTCAGTACTAGCTGTCAACACCAGAGGATAGTGTATGAATAACAGAGATGTAAAGTGAATCCCTTGGTGATGAAACTGGTGAGAGCTAGAGGGATCTGGCTCCTGCGGAAGTTGGCTCATATTTTCTCTGGCTGGCACCATTGTCAGCTTCCTGATCAACTGTGTATTCTTTGCAGAGCTCAGTTATTGATTGAAGGGGTGGGGGGGTAGGGGGTGGAGATGGGGGTACTGGAAGAAGACATGGATCTCCCTTTCAGAGCAGTTTTTTTTTTAAAGAGACAACATGGTATATTCACTATTCTTTATCAGGACCATAATTCAAAGGCATCAGTTCTTCTTTGGTCTTCCTTATTCATTAACCAACTTTCACATGCATGTGAGGAGACTGAAACACCATAGCTTCGGTCAGACGCACCTTAGCCCTCAGAGTGAGATCTTTGCTTTTCCAGCACTTCATAGAAGTCTTTTGCAGCACATTTGCCCAACGCAGTACATCATTTGATTTTGTGACTGTTGTGTCCATGGGCACTGATTGTGGTTCCAAGTAAAACGAAATTCTTGACAACTTCTTTTCTCTGTTTATAATGATGTTCCTTACCCCACCAGTGGTAAGAATTTTTGTTTTCTTGATGTTGAGGTATAATCCACATTGAAGGCTATAGTGTTTGATCTTCATCAGTAAGTGCTTCAAGTCATCTTCACTTCCAGCGAGGTTGTGCCACTTGTGCAGCGCAGATTGTAATGCATCTTCCTCCGATCGTGATGCTTTGCCCTTGATAGAATCTAAGCTTCTTGAATTATTTGCTCCGCACACAGATTGAATAAATATGATGAAAGAGCACAACCTGTGATTACAGCATAAGTCAAATGCTTAAGGGCTAGAATGATGCAAAGAATAGGAGTGACTGAGGAAGGCTTATTGAAGGAGGGGTGTTTCCAGGCAAATTTTAGAAGGGTGAGGCAGAAATTGTAGGGAATATGTTGCAGACTCAAGAAGAATCACCGCCTTTTCTATGCCCCATTGCCTTTCTTCAGTTTGCTTCCAACAGGCTTCCTGAAGTCACTAGCCAAGAACTTGGAGGGTAGGGACATTCAACTGATGGAGCTGTGGATCTGCTTCTCCTGCTTTTCATCAGTACTGTTAGTATCTGAGGCTGCCGTGACTAGTATGTACACAGAATGAGAAGGGTAGAGTTGGGCTAGAACTGAATGGTCTAGGTATTCATTCCTGTCATTTAATCGTCATGGCCTGCTCCCTCCCTTACTGTCGTGGCAGCCTCAGTGATTTCCCTTCCTACAGGCTTGGCTAGGAGGTTGAGGGGAGGATGCAGGTGGAGCTTTCTGAAACATGCTATGGTTAGGTTGCCAGGAGTTACACAACTGCTGAATGGCAGAATTATCATCAATACCTAGGTCTTCCAGTCTCTTCATACTGTCCCAAGACACTGTTCTTTTTAGCAAAGCCAGTCACTTAATAATTATATTTGACTTGTGGTTTGTAACAGTAATGGCAACCATTTTTATAGCATTGCTGTGTGGAAGGCATTGTGCCAGATACTTGCACTACACTAATCCTGTACAACAGCAAAAGTAGCTAGTCTTCCACTTTTGTAAACAAGAAACCTGAGGTTCACAGAAGGTACATAACGTCCGCAGAGTCCCACAGGATGGTGAGAGGCAAAGCCAGGATGCAGGTCTCTTCTGACTCCACATTTCACTGCAGTGCTTCTCAACATCAGTTGAATTCTGGGCACAGCCCAAGTATTGAGCTTTTTCTAAGTGTCACTCTAAGAGAGGCACAGGGACAGTGTCTGACCTCCCCAGAAGGAGGAGTGAAAATCAAAATCGACAGCCCAAGGTTGACCCCTGTGAGCCAGGGGTCAGGCATGCTTCTTTCTCTGCCATCTTTCCTAATTCTGATGCCAACCATCCCTCCCGTGGTGCTCTCTACTTTTCTGCTGAGCTTGATAATTAATTGCATTGGCTACACAAAACTCACAACCCATACTCATGATTATAAGTTTCTTAGGGAAGTAACAGGTTACAATTCAGGCTCAGAAATACTCGAGAATGTTCTTCCATTGGGACAGCCTCTTCCCCACCATGTTTGCAGGCGTGCTTCTCCTTGGCCCTTGGAGTCTGCCGAGAGGCACTCAGCTTTTTTCTCCATGGGCTGGGAAGCCCACTGCAACACCTCTTGTGGGTCTGCCTTGCTGGTCTCCTTCATTGGTGGCAGTGGCTCTTTCATGGCTCCTTTTAAACCCAACAGGATGGCAAAACGGACTATTCTCTTGGAGTCAGGGGCAGAGCACAATTAGCTACCACGCAGTCCTGCTCAGTCACTTGGATGGGAGTTAGGAGACCCTGGCTGAAAAAGTCACACAAAAGTGATCCATCACACCATAGTCACAAATTAAGTAGATAAATACTGAAAATAGATCCTGAGAGACTGGTGGGTTGTTGGGTTCTGAGTGGGGTATACAACTAGAGCAGTGTAGAATTAGTCTCTGCGAAGAGCTGAAGATGGCTCTTCTCAGAGCAGGGCTCGTTCTGTCTCACTGTGGGGAGAGAGATGAATTCAGCATACCTCAGCCCCACAGTCCAGGTTAGCAACTATGTGGGAGGTGCTTTGGTGGAAATATATACCAGGTGCTAAAATGATTATATGGGTGGCTGTGCAGGCTTCTAGTTTCCTTTGACTGGTCTTAATAGGGCCAAGACACCCCACCCTGGGAGGAAAGGGTGAGGTGTGATACAGTTGTGGCCAAAGGGCCAGACCAACTGCTGTCCAGTAGACATAATGTGAACAACGTGTGCAATGTAAATTTTCCTGGTAGCCACATTAAATTTTGATGATACAGTTCATTTTAATCCAGTATATTCAAAATCATATTATTTTGTGTAATCAATATAAAAAGTTATTGATATATTTTTTTTTCCTTTTGGTGCTACTTGAAATCTGGTGTGTATTTTACATTTACAGTGCATTTCAGTGCAAACTAGCCAGATCCCCCCCCACCCCCCCGCCTTATAAGGGTGCATTTCAGGTGCTCAGTGCTGCCACTTGTAGCTCCAGGCTTTTGTGCTGTATAGCACAGGGACAGAACACACTCCCAGTGTCAGCACCTAGCACCTACTTCAGCAGTTTCTGTCTTGTGTGCCCCTCTGTTTTAGTCCTGTCTCACCTGGTCTCTGGGCTCCTGCCTTCTTCCAGTCTATTCTAGTCACTGCAGTCAGACTTAACCTTTTTAAAGGCTAAATCTGATTCTGTTACTGATAGAAAGCCTTCAGCAGCTCCTCATCTGTAAAGAATAAAATCCATAATCCTTAGATAGTATTTAAGGCCCTCCACAATCTGCCCCTGGAGCCCTAGTAGTACAGTGGGTAAGAGCTACAGCTGGTAACCAAGAGATCAGCAGTTCACATTCACCAGCTGCTCCTTGGAAACCCTACGGACAGAGTAGTCTGCCATGTCCTGTAACGTCACTGAGTCCTAATCAACTCGATGGTACTGAGTTTGGTTTTTTTGGTTTATAGCCTACTACCCCTAACGTTTTCCTTCTGTCATTATGCTTCCTGGCAATGAATGATATGTTGCTTTAGTTTTGGCAAAGCCTTTTGACATATATTAATCTCTTTTAATTCTCACAGTAGTGCTGTGAGATACATAGGGCAGGCCAGGTAAATTATTTATGTTTTTTTAGATAGAGAAACAGAGGTGGAAGAGAGTTTAAGAGAAGTTTCTTACGATCAGCCAGCTAATTAGTGCAGGCCCAGGGCAGGAACCCAAGTTTTATCAGCCTTGTTGTTGTTAGTTGCTATTGAGTCATTCTGACTTTATGGAGATCCCATGAATATAGAATAGAACCAGAACTACCCGTGATTTTCAAAGCTGTGACGTTTTGGAAGCAGACCAGCAGGGCTGTCTTCCCAGGGACCTCTCGGTGGCTTTAAACCATCAACTTTTGAGCTAGTAGTTGAGTACTTAAACTGTTTGTGCCATCCAGGGACTCCCCTTATCGGTCTCATCTCTTGTTATACTCCCTCTTGTCTGACCCATCCCTCTTTTTACCCTTATGTTGACTTGACAGCTTTACCAGGTTGTTGTGTCCGGGACCTCCTTCCATGGCTCTAATTGTGCTATTTCCTCCTCCTGAGTTGTAACCTGGCATAGGAATTCTAAGCTTCCTCCAAGGAGTTCTAAACCTGGCTGAAGTCCACCTCTTCTCTGATGCCTTCTTTAGCCATCCCTTCTGAAAATCCTCTGGGTGCTGTAGTTTGTTTTGTGAGTCCATCTATTTATTGTTTGGTTCAAAGGTGATCTCCATGAATGGCTTCAATATTGTGTTAGAAATGTGTCTTAGGACCATAGTCTTGGGAGTTCTTTCCATCTCTATTCAGCCAGTAAGTCTGGACTTTTTTATGGATTCGATTTTTGTTTTACATTTTTCTCCTACCCTGCCTGTTGTGATCCTGGTCAGAGTGGTCTGTAGTGATAGCTGGGCACCATCTAGTTCTTCTGATCTTGGGGCCATGCAGGCTGTGGTTTATGGGGCTCATTAGTCCTTTAGATTAATTGCTCCTTTGTGTCTGGTTTTCTTCACTTGTCTGCAGTGACGTATCAAGTTCTGCCAGCACTGTTTGTTAAAGAGGCTATCTCTTCCCCACATACTGGACTTTGGCCCTTATTGAAGATTGGCTGTCCATAACAGGATAGATTTACTTTTGGATTCTCAGTTCTGTTCCATTGATCTTTGTGTCACTTGTTTTACCAGTACCAGACTGTTTTAACTACCATGGCTATATAGTAGGTTCTGAGATCAGGAAATGTGAGGTCTCCTACTTTGTTCTTTGTGAATAATTTTGTACTTATGGGGCCTTTTCCTCTTCCATATAAAGTTAGTGATCAGTTTTTCCATTTCACCGAAGAAGTTGGTGGGATTTGAATTAGCTGGTGGGATTTAAATTGGAATTGCCTTAAATATGTATATTGATTTGGGTAGTATTGACATTTTCACAGTATTTAAATCTTCCCAACCAAGTACATGGTATTTTTTTTTTTCATTTATGTAGGTCTCTTTTAGTAGTGTTTATAAATTTAGTTTTATTTGACTAAGTCTTTTATGTCCGTGGTTAGGTTTATTTCTGAGTATTTGTTTTCTTTGGGGGAGTTATTGTAAATGGTACTGTTTCCTGATTTCCTTTTATAAGTTCTCTTTATTGATAATAGAAGAATCCACCTGATTTTTATATGTTGAGCTTATGTCCTGCCACTTTGCTGAATCCTCCTATTAGTTGCAGTAGTTTTCTTGTGGTATCGCTGAGATTTTCTGTGTTTAAGGTTATATTATCTGCAAACAGGAATAACTTTATTTGAATGTCTTTTGTTTCCTTTTTTTTTTTTTTTTTGCCTTATTGCTCTAGCTAGGACTTCCAGTAAACCAAAAATCCCCACTGCCTTTGAGTTGATTTTGACTCACAGCAACAGTAGAACTGCCCCCATAGAATTTCCAAGGAGCGCTTGTGATTTGAACTGCCAGCCTTTGTGGCTAGCAGCTGTAGCACTAAGCCACTACACCACCAGGGTTTCAAGGACTTCCAATACAATGTTGAATAAGAGCAGTGGTAAAGGGAATCCTTGTCTGATTCCCATTCTCAAAGGAATGCTTTTAATGCCTCTATGTTGAAGATAATTTTGGCTATTGGTTTTGTATAAATGCATTTTGTATGTTGACTAATTTCCATTCTATTCCTATCTTACTGCGAGTTTTTATCACAAATGAGTGTTGAAGTTTATCAAATGCCTTTTCTGTATCAGTTGAGGTGCTCATATGATGCTTCTCCTTTGTTTTTTTTATATGTTGTATATTATGTTGATTATCTAATGTTGAACCATCCTTATGTGCCTGGTAAGACTCTTAAACTTGGTCATGATATATGTATGTATTTTAAGCCACTGAACTCTGTTAGCTAGGATTCTTTTTTTTTGTACTTTAGATAAAGTTTACAAAACAAACCAATTTCTCATTAAAAAAGTACACATATTGTTTTATAACATTAGATCACAGTCCCACCACATGTCGGTACTCTCCCATCTCAATCTTGGGTTCCCTGTTACCAGCTTTTTTACCCCCTCTTGCCTTCTGCTCCTTACCTCTAGGCTGGCATGCCCTTTTTGTTTTTTATAGGCCTTAGGCTGAAGAGGGAACCTCAAGGGTAACTTCAGTGCTGAGTTAAAAGGGTATCTGGGGATCATACTGTCAGGGTTTCTCCAGTATCTATCAGGCCAGCAAGTCTGGTCTTTTTGAGTTACACTTTTGTTCTGTGTTTTAATCCAGCTCTTTCCTGGCCCTGTGTTGTGATCCTTGTTAGAGCAGTCCGTGGTGGTACTGGACTCAGTCTGGTGGAGGCCTTTATTCCTTGGGAATAACCTTTCCCTTGTATCTTTAGTTTTCTTCATTCCCTTGCTCCCAAAGGAGTGATACCAGTGGAATATCTTAGATGGCCACACACAGGCTTTTAAAACCCAGACACTGCTATCTATTGCCAGGATTTTGTTGAGAATTTCTGCATGTATATCAACATGCTTTAAAATATATGCTTTAGTGTGTTTTTTTTTTCTTTGTTTAGTGATTGCTTTACTGTTTTTTGTACAGAACAGAGTTCCAGAAATCTGAGAGAGTGGCAAAGAATTTAGGAACTTAATGACTCTTACATCCAGATTGATGTTATTCTCTGCCATAGGTCCATGGAGAGCTTAACTCTTTCCTACTTTAGTCTTTGTGTAAATTATGAAACTGTATATTTAATTCTAATTTATAAACATTGTGGAGGTCACTCAAAACCATTTCTCTTAACTACTCTAAGTGTATGCTTATTATGATACCTTGGTATTTACAAAGCTCTGTCATGCATCATCTGGTTTCATCAGTCAGTACTTATTTATTGACTAGTGTGTGCTGTGTTCTAGACCTCCTGTGTGCTATAAGGAGTGAGGAACTTGAGCTTTTCATTTACTGGGGAAAGTAAACATTAAAACAATAAAAAATCACCCACGAGAGAGATTTCAGGGGAGAGCTAACTTAGTTGGTATCAGAGAAGACTTTACTGAGGAAGTGACATTTAAACTAAACCTTTAAGAATAAGTCTGATTTGGCCAGAAGATGACTGGGAAAGAGCTACCTTCTCAAAGTAGAGGTGACCTTAATGTTGTAGATAGAGTAAGGCCTTAAGGATCTTCATTTGCAGATGTGGCATGACTCAAAATGAGAAAAAAAAAAAAGCTGCAGATATCCATTAATTAATTGGAAGATGGAATGTACAAAGTATGAATCTAGGAAAATTGGAAATCATCAGAAATGAAATGGAACACATAAACATTGATATCCTAAGCATTAGTGAGCTGAAATGGACCAATGTTGGCCATTTTGAATCTGACAATCATATGGTCTGCTATGCTGGGAACAAAAGCTTGAAGAGGAACAGTGTTGCTCTCATCATCAAAAAGAATATTTCAAGATCTGTCCTGAAGTACAGTGCTGTCAGGGATAGGTTAATACCCATATGCCTACAAGGAAGACCAGTTAATATGACAATTATGCAGATTTATACATCAGCCACTAAGGCCAAAGGTAAAGAGATTGAAGATTTTTACCAGCTTCTGCAGTCTGAAATTGATTCAACATGCAGTCAAGATGCATTGATAATTACTGATGACTGGAATGCAAAAGTTGGAAACAAAGAAGAAGGATCAGTAGTTGGAAAATACGGCCTTGGTGATAGAAATAATGCTGAATATCGCATGATAGAATTTTGCAAGACTAATGATTTCTTAATCGAAAATACCTTCTCTAACCAACAGAAATGGTAACGGTACACATGGACCTCACCAAATGGAATACCCAGGAACCAAATTGACTACATTTGTGGAAAAAGACAATGAAAAAGCTCATATCAGCAGTGAGAACAAGACCAGGTGCATACTGTGGCATAGACTGTGCCTGCGTTGAAGACTGGCAAAAAACAAGGCTCCAGGAACTGATGGAATATCAATTGAGATATTGTGGCAAACGGATGCAGCACTGGAAGTGCTCACTCATCTATGCCAAGAAATTTGGAGGACAGCTACCTGGCCAACTGACTGGAAGAGATTCATATTTATGCCTTTTCCCAAGAAAGATGATCCAACTGAATATAGAAATTATCAAACAATATCATTAATATCACACACAAGTAAAATTTTGCTAAAGATCATTCAGAAGTGACTGCAACAGTATGTTGACCAGGAACTGAGAAATTCAGGCTGGATTCAGAAGAGGATGTGGGACTAAGAATATCATTGCTGATGTCAGATGGATCTTGATTGAAAGCAGAGAATACCAGAAAGATGGTTACCTGTGTTTCATTCACTATGCAAAGGCATTCGACTGTGTGGATCATAACAAATTATGCCTATGTTGTGTAAAATGGGAATTCCAGAACACTTAATTGTGCTCTTAACGAATCTGTATATGAGTCAAGAGGCAGTCATGCAAACAGAACATGGTTTAAAGTCAGGAAAGGTGTGTGTCAGGGTTGTATCCTTTTACCATAACCTTTTCAGTCTGTAAACTGAGCAGATAATCTGAGAAGCTGGCTTCTACAAAGAAGAACGAAGCATCAGGATTGGAGGACAACTCATCAGCAGCTTGCATCACACAGATGACACCACCTTACTTGCTGGAAGTGAAGAATATCTGAAATACTTACTGATGAAGACCAAGGACCACAGCCTTCAGTAGGGATTGCACCTCAATATCAGGAAAACAAAAATCTTGACAACTGGACCAGTAAGCAAAATTGTCATAAATGGAGAAAGGCTTAAGATTGTCAAGGATTTCATTTTACTTGGGTCCACAATCAATACCCATGGAAGCAGCAGTCAGGAAATGAAAAGACATATTGCATTGGGAAAATCTGCTGCAAAGGATCTCTTTAAAGTGTTGTAAAGATGTCACATTGAAGACTAAGGTGTGCCTGACCCAAGCCATGTTGTTCTCAGTTGCATCATACGCATGGGACAATATCATTAATATCACACACAAGTAAAATTTTGCTAAAGATCATTCAGAAGTGACTGCAACAGTATGTTGGAAAGCTGGACAGTGAACAAAGTAGACAGAAGAAGAATTGATGCCTTTGAATTGTGTTGGAGAAGAATGTTGAATGTACCATGGACTGCCAAAAGAACAAACAAATCTCTTCTGAAGAAGTACACAGTGTTCCTTGGAAGTAAAGATGACAAGACTGAGTCTTACATACTTTGGACATGTCAAGAGGAATCAGTCCCTGGAAAAGGACATCATGCTTGGTAGAGTCAAGGGTCAGTGAAAAAGAGGAAGACCCTCAATGCAATGGATTGACACAATGGCAGGAACAATGAGCTTAAGCATAAAAATGATTGTGGACATGGCACAAGACCAGGCAGTGTTTCATTCTGTTGTTCATAGAGTTGCTATGAGTTGGAACTGACTTGACAGCATGTACCAGCAACAAAAACAACAACAACATGTGTTGGCCGGGCCAAGGGGGCAGAGAGACAATGCCCTGGGGGTGAAATATTGGAGCCAGGGGAGAGTGACAATAGATGAAGCTTGAAAGTAGACATAACTAGGGCTCTTTAAGGACCCTCTTGGCTATGTTGGAATCTGTAGTGGTGTAATGGTTACGAGCTACAGCTAACCCAAAGGCTGGCAGTTCATACCTGCCAAACGCTCCTTGAGAACTCTATGGGGCAGTTCTACTCTGTCCCACAGAGTAGCTGTAAGGTGGAATTGACTTGATGACAATGTTTTGTTTGTTTTTTTTGTTAAAGGCCATGTTAGTGATTTTGGACTTTGTACAAGCACATTGAAAAACCACTGAATGGCATTATATGCTCTGCATTTATCTTCTGCAGAGATTTCTCTGCATTTATGTAGAGAATGGATGAGGGCTGAACTAGATGTCTTCTAGGTGAGAGATGATGATTTTTTATACCAACCCAGCATGGTGCCAAAGAGAGAGAGAATAGTGGATTCCAGAAATATTAAAAGGTAATACCAACAGGAGTAGCAACTGATTAGATTTAAGAAGTGAGGAGAGGTGGCTGTGAAAGATAAGCCAGATTTCTGTGCAGCACTGCTTTCTAAGGAGGAAACATTTGATCAGGAGCAGACTGGGCATGAGCTGGGGAGATTAATTTCTGCTTGATTATTTCAGCTTTGAGGTATCAGTGAAGGTGATTTGGCCCCCCTCAATAACCCTTTGAGAGAGGTGACATTATCTACACTTTTTATAGAGAACCTGAGTCTTGGAAGGGTCTGGTAACTTGAGCAAGACTGCATAGCCAGTGAAGGGCTGAGCCTGCTCTTGGGCCTGTGTTTTGACTCCTAAACATGTATTTTTAAAGCCATTCCACATGAGGGTTACGCAGCGTGATTGGTATAATTCATGTTACTAAATTGTGCACAAGAAAAATGTTGAATTGCTAAAGTGCTAGATCTGTGTGTGTTTACAACAGCAGCAATAGTAAAAAAGTGTGCTGAGTGCTAATGTTGAGCTAAGCTAGCCAACCCTCTCCCCTCCCACACACCTGTCTGCCAGGTTGTTCGCTCTGATTGTCAGACTCAGTTCTAAATTCTCTACTCCCTGAGGGCCTTCACTGAAGTAGAAAGGAGAGTTTTCCTGGCCCACCTCACGTAGAATCAGAACACTTTGGAAGGCTTGTCTTGTTTTTCCATTTATTCCTTCCTGTCCCCCTCCTTCTCACATATGTTGAGCATAGATCACCCACTGTGAACCTCGAAAAGACTTCCGATAAACACAGTAGAGCCGTATATATAGGACCTTACACTTTCAAGGGAAACCCTGGTGTGCAGTAGTTAAGTGCTGTATCTGCTAATCAAAAGGTCTGCGGTTCAAATCTGACAGGTGCTCCTTGGAAATTTCATGGGGGCAGTTCTACTCTGACCTATAGGGTCACTATGAGTCAGAATCCATTCGGTGGCTTACACTTTCAAGGAGCACTACTGATGTAGTGATTCCGAGCTGCAGCTGTGTAGCAGATGGTCAGCAGTTTGAATCCACCAGCTGCTCTTTGGAAGAAACCCTGTGGGGCAATTCAGCTCTGCCCTGTATAAGGTCTCTGTGAGTTGAACTCTACTGGGCAGCAATGGGCTTGGTTTTTTGGATACACTTTCAAAACTCTTAAATATATTACCTCCTTGATCCTTACATCAGCTCTTAAAAGTTTCTCAAAGTTGTGATTGTCTGACTAGGAATCACTTGGCTGTGTATTCAACTAAAGTCTCCTGGTTAGAATGTCCATATTTGCCCTTTACTGTTAATGTAAAATTGCCCTCACAGTTGCCTTCACTTGCTGCACATACAGCTTTGAAATAATTGAAAAGGCTTTGAGCCTTTTCGTTTACTAACCCAACCCCCAATCCCACCGCTTCTCAAGTTGTTTCTCACTCATAGCAATCCTACAGGGCAGAAAAAAACTGCCCCCATAGAGTTGACAGGGCTGCAGATCTTTACAGAAGCAGACTGCCGCACCGTTCTCTGCTAGGGTACCTGGTAGATTCAAATGGCTGACCTTTCGGGTTGCAGCTGAGTGCTTTATCCACTGTGCCAGCAGGGCTTTCTTGCACTAAAGTAAGGCTAAATAAGAACTCTGTGCATCTTTCCCAGCTTAGTTACAAATTCAACTTGAAGGCATACCTGAGGAATGGATCTTGTTTGAAGCCGGGGACTGCCTGTATATTATTCCCTCAGCACACATTTGTGGAATGGGCACTCAGGCACTGCTGGAACTAGGCCAGCGATATAGAGGGAGTTTCAGGCCTCGTAGAGAAGACAAACAGATGATAGCAGTATATATCCATTTTACAGAAAGCTGGTGATAGACTCAAGTGAAACAGTTTATTTTGAGAGTTTTACAGAGTGAATAGGAATCACTTGGGCTGCTGGTTAAAAGCAAGTTCCATACACCCCACTAGGGACCTGCTGATTGGATCTCTGAGGGTGAGGCCTCAGGTGATTCGTATGCAGCTCAGGAGCTAGTGAGGGATCCAGTTGAGATGTGAACCTTTTCTGGCTATGTGGCTGCCGACTCCGTGTCTGTCCCCTAGTTTTACAGATGAGAGGACTGACATTTGTTGAAATCAAGTGGGAGGTTGCCCATCGTTGGATTAAGGGGCAGAACTGAGATTAGCACCTGAATGAATCTCTGATTTCTAAACCTGACCTTTTTCTGTAACACCATCTAAAGTGTTAAAAGTTTGCTCTCTGGTTCTTGTTGAAACTGTTACTTTTATTTGTTTTACTTTTTTTTTTTTTTTTTAATGTCTCTGATGCTGTAGGCTCGTAAGAATATTTGTAGGGTAAAGCATTTTCAAACCCACCAGCTGCTGTGCAGGAGAAAGAAAAAGCAGTATGCTTCTGTAATGCATCAAAACCCCGTGGAGACATTTCTTTTCAGTCCTGTGAGTCAGAATCAGCTGGACGGCAGGGGGTTTGGTTATTCTTTCCTCTGGGGTTGTCTGCGAGTAGACCCTTTTCCTCACAGATTTACTGTAGGGATGTGCAGATGTAAGAGGCTGTGTGTGTCAACTGCAGACCACAGGGAAAAGTTTACCCTTGGGCAGAATCCTCCAAAAGTTTGGGTGGCAGCAGCCTGCTTGAAACTCCACCCTAGGAGATAAGGGGAACCAGACTAGTACAACAGGGTTCAGGGTTCAGGACTTTATCTAGAGCTAAGGTCCCAGAAGGGTGGCTCTTTCCTGGTTTACCACTCCTAGCTTGGGAGGGGCTCAGGAATATTACTTTGCCCCAGGCTCAAGAAGGCAAAGATCAGCCTCTTATCTTGGGCCAAAGCTTTATATAGGTGAGTGTTAATGTATGTCATCTATATTGTGTGTGTGTGTGTGTTAGGTGTGTATATGTGTGTGTGTGTTTATACATCTTATGTGTTTGTGCATGGTTATATGTATAAGAGAAAAGAGGAGAGAGGGTGCAGTAAAGACCAGGTAGATGTAGATACGGTGCATATTCCTTTGTGTTTAGGAGCACAGACCTTGAAATCAGACTGAACTTAGGTACATGTTGGTTCTACTTACTTAACCTTATACTGTTCAGTCATCTGAAAAATCTCACTAGCCTTTGGGGACAATCAAATGAGATGCTTTTAGTTGTAGTTAATTGCTGTCCAGTAAACTGTGACTCCTGGCAACCCCACGTGTGACAGAAAAATATTACCAAGTCCTTTACCATCCTCATGATAGTTGGTTGTGACATTTGTGTCAGTCCATCTCATTGAGGGTTTCTCCTACCTTTGCTAGCCCTCCACTTTCCCAAATAAGATGTGTGCTTTTCTAACCATCTGTCTTTCCTGATGATTGGTCCAAAGTGAGTGAGTTGAAATTTCAAGCAGTATTCTGTGATCTATAAGGTTTTCATTGACTTATTTTTGGAAGTGGATCACCAAGCTTTTCTTTCTAGAGTGTCTTGTATAGCTTTCGGTGTAGGGGACCCTGATGGCATTGCAAACACCAGCGGTGTAGCTTCCAGCATCACAGCAGCATGCAAGCCATCAGAACAAACAAACCCAATGCAGTCGAGTCAGATCCAACTCCTAGTGACCCTGGAGGTCAGAGTAGAACTGCCCCCCATAGTTTCCAAGGAGCACCTGGCAGATTTGAACTGCTGACCCTTTGGTTAGCATACCTAGCACTTAACCCACTAAGCCACCAGGGTTTCCTGTAAGCCACCACAGTATGACACATTGACAGAGGAGTGTTGACTAAATGAGATAATGTATGTTTAATGTCAGTTGCTTAGCACAGGGACTGGTAGGTAGTAAGAACTTGATAATTCATACCCCAGAACAGAGGCATACTAGATCTTCTCCTCATTGATGTGTTTATGGTGGGGCAGGGTAAGGATAAAAAGACCAGGACCTTCCCATTGGCAGATGGAAAGAACTCAGTACTGGTGTTTGCTTAGCTCTGTTTCTTTAAACTTTTGTAGCCAGTTCAGTATGCCCACCCTGAGTTCAAATTCATACACTCTTTAGGGGTCTGAATGAAGCAGAAAGGAATGTAAACTGTGGTCAGGGGTGGAGATTAGGCAGAAAAAACAATTGCCAGCTAGCCACCTGCTAGCTGCCTCTGCCTCTTGGCAACTCCATGTATATTTAAGTAGAGTTGTGCAGCTTAGTGGTAAAGTACTACATCTGCTAACCAAAAATAAAGGTCGGCAGTTTGACTCCACCAGGGTCTCCTTGGAAACTCTGTGGGGCAGTTCTACTTTGTCCTATAGGGTCGCTATGAGTTGCAGTGGGTTTGGGTTGTTATGTGTGTGTGTGTGTGTGTGTGTGAGTGTGTGTGTTTGTGCGCGCGTGCGCACACATGTGCGCTCTTGCATGTGCTCCACAGGGTTTCAGTGCCTGAGTTTTCCTAATGTTGCACCACCCAGGGGCATTAGGCAAATATAGGCACTTATGTCCCACCAGGAGGGAGCTGAGACCACCCAGCTTCAGCCATTTGCCACCTTGTGAGACAGTAGGCACATTGATGCTAGGATTTCTGTGTTTACAAGAGAAACGAGAAATCTGCATTTGTGTGTGTGTTAAAATGTGTGTGTAACAGGACATTTCGCGTTCCACCATTCTTCACATGTACATTGGTTCAGTCATGTGTTCATTGTATTGTGCAGTCATCACCCATTACGTATTTTATTATGTGAAATTGCCTGATTTGCAGATTTCAGCCACTAGCATTTTAAAAATATGCACAAACACACCATAGGCCAACAAAGTGGATATGTGAGCTGGTTGACAACTTTGCTGCCTGGACAGTCACCAACCATTTCCTTGCTTTATCAGCCACCTTCTAGAAGAGTGTTTTTGAGGTGCTTTTACAGAGCCCCATTCTGTGCCTGGTGCTGCACTAGTTCACACAGGGAAGTCCACGCCCTCACCCTTGCCCTCTAGGCACTTCCTTCCAGCAGAGAGGCAGAGCTTATGTAAGATGATGGAGAGCAGTGTAGGAGAGAAGCACGTTTGTTTCAGTTATGGGCTTCGTTGTATAGAAAAGGTTGAGGCAGATACCTATGAACTGATCCAGAGTGATTCTGAGGATATTTTATGTGAAAAAAGCAAGGTGCAAAAGATGTAAGACTCCACCTATCATGTGAGCAAGACAGGGAAATAAGAATATTTGTATGTATTAGTTTTACAAAAAGAAAAGGAAGCTAGTAACTAATGAAAATGGTACCTATGGGATTGAGGGAGTGGATGAAGGGATAGGAGTGACACTTCTGAATATATTTCTTAAATTACATTTCAGTTTTTGAACTATGTAAATATTTATGATATTTAAAAATTAAAATAAGCCTTAAGCTAATCCTAAAATTAAAAATAAATATTAAAAGAATCATAAATGCATTTCATATTGATGACATAAAAAATTAGCCCCAAATAACGTATGAACATAGTACTCTTATTGTATACCTTTAGTGGGATGTAGTCTATAAAGAAAAAAAAAAACCTGTAAGAAAACCTTGAACTTTATGTAGTAGGTTAGTTACTACTGTGATGTTGGTGTAGTAACTCCAGAAACTATCTTACCTGTATTACAGAATTAGAGCAAATAAGTAATTACATAGATACTGTTTGGAAATGAGGGTTTCTTTATGGGAAACAGAAGATACAGTGTGGAATGGGGCAAGATAAGAAAAAATACAAATAGTGTTAGATTCGAATTGGATTTATCAGTGTGAACTTAAAATTTCTTAAATATATCTTAGCACTGTACTAAAAGGACTTAAAACAGTGACAGCTCGATAGCGATGACCACCTAGCACTGACATCTTGTTTCTACATACTTCTAATAAAGGGAACCAGAGCTCACTGGAGAAATGTTTGATGTCAGATTTTGTTTAGGGAAAATACAAGATGAGGCTGGAACAGACTTTTGTGCCAGACAGCAAGATAGATCATACTCCTAAACAAATGTTGATGTATTAAAAAGACAGAGGAATTGGCTTGTAAGAAACTCCCACTAGCCAAATTGGAATGAAAAATTTCAGCATAAACAAAAATAATGATGATAATGGATTGTAATGAACGCCACTAGGACAAGAGATGGGGGAAATCTGTGAGTTAATAGACCTTCTATAAAGGAGGGAGGCTGACCTTCTTTACCAGAGATTACCATGTAATTGATGTAGAGGAAACGATAGAATCAGCGGATTGCCGTTTTGAGCCATGAGTGTAGTGGTAGTTCATGTAAGGATCATCAGCAGATAAAGCAGTGAGTAAGAGGTTATTGGAGACCAGGATGTTCACATGGTCCCAGAATACTACGTAATGGGTAATTTATTAATTCAAATGGGAAAAGATGCTGTTACCTACATCAGACAAGTCCAGATTATAGGACATTCTTAAGGTACCTGGCCTGGACTCTTCAAAAGTGTCGATAATCATAAGAGACCAGAAAGGGTGAGGAGGGAGGATGTGTTCTAGATTTATCAAAGAGACTTGACTTAAATGCAATTCAAGGTTATTGATGGGATCCTAGATCAGGGTGGTTGAGGAGTAGCTATAGAAATTTGAACTTTGAATTAGGTAATATTGTATCAAAGTTAGACTTTGGGGTATGCGTATGGTGTTTTGGTTATATAGGAGAAGTTCATGGTTTTTAGGGATCTGTCTGAAATATTTAGGGGCAAAATGCCATGAAGTTTGCAGTGGAAAAAATATATATAAACGTAGGAAGATAAAGTCTCAAAAAATGCCAATTGGTGAATTAAGGAAAAGAGTATATCAGCATTCATCATGGTGCTTTTTCAACTTTAATGGAGGTTTGAGGATTTTGTAGAAGTAAAAGTAAAGTAAGTGTACGCTGCAGTGGTCAGGAAGGGGTTCCTTGAGTCACTACTGTTTGGCCAGGACCAGGAAAGAAGAAGATGGACAGAGAGGAAAAGAGATGGGGACCATTGCAAGTCAGAGGTAGGTATGAGTACAGCATCTTTTAGGATCCACTAGGTAGGTAAAGTAGCAAGTGATAATACATGAATTTGAAAAGATGTTTGTTTGAGACCACATACGAAAGGCCTTAAATAATACCAGCATACATCTGATTGTATAGATAGTAAGGAGAGAAATCTCATAGGATGTTGATCAGGGTTGACCTGAAGAAAACAGTGTTGGGGGAAAATTAGTCTGTTGTGGTGGGCTAGACAGGAGAATGAAAACAAGAGGTTTTTGGATAATACAGGCTTGAAGTGATGAACACGTGGTAAAAAGTGATGAGTTTCAATACAACGTAAAGGAAGAAGCAACCCTGGAAAAATGTCTTGAGAGGACATACAGGTCTCCGTAACCGAGACACTGGGTTAGAAAATATATTTCAGTGGTGCTGTTTAGAGAACAGAAATTTGGGAAGGGAGATTGATTTCTTTCCACTCTCCTATACATCCTCCATAGACCCCAGATTTAAGTGGGGTAGAATCTGATCCCTGTCAGACTTTGATTAGAATGTTTTCAGTAAAAGGGAGAGTCTGCCGTTAAGTCTCTTTTACTGCCAGCTGCCACCTCATGCCAGACTACCTTCTTCATACCCTCTTCTCTCTCTTTTCCCTCTTCCCGTGTCTCAGATTTTAGCTTCCCAAAGTCCTTCCTCCCATACCTCTGCTTTGACTGTGTATGCAGTTGACCCCAGAACCCACACATTCTTTCTGAGGCGTTCTTCCTCTTCTAATCAATGTTAATTTTCCTCCTTTAGACCCTCAGAGAACAAAAAAGTTTGTGTCTCTTGCATTTACACTTCCGTTGCAGTCTCCTTGTTCCCCACTGTACCTGTCTGTAGAGGAACTTTTGGCAGTGCTTGTAGTTTCCTTTCATGGTCCTCTTACAGCCAGGTAGGTGGCCCAGGCCTAATTTGCCTTGATGACCTGCAGGAACTCCCACTCCAGCGTAAATGCAAATTAAACCAAGTGAAAAGCTACCAGATTTAGAGTAATCTTCTAGGTGGTGAAACCCTGGTGGTGCAGTAGTTAGAGCTCGGCTGCTAGCCAAAAGGTTGGCAGTTTAACCTTTTTTAAACTCTCCTGGGCTCCTGTCCGTATGGGGCCAATTCTACTTTATCGTGTAGGGTTGCTGTGAGTCAGACTCCACTGGACTCAACAGCAGCTGGTTTAGTTTTGGTTTTCGGTTTCTACCGTGGTCAACCAGAGCTAGACAAGGAGGCCTGAACTGTTGTAAGAGAAAATAGGCTTTCTCCTGAGAGAGTGAAAAAGAGTTCAGAACCAGCCTGGGTAACTCTGTGGTGGGGTATTGTGGATCTAACTAAAGATGACAGATGAGCAGTTGAAATAAAAGATATTTAAAGGTCCAGTCTGAGAGTCCCTCTCTGATTCAGGGCTGCTGCCACTCCTTATTGTAGGAAAGGTCTGTGTTCTTACCTCGCCCACTCTCTGCAAGTGACTATTTACGTGTCCGTAGTTCTTAGCAGAGCATCTAGAGCAGTGCTGTCTGAGGGAATGCTCTACAGTGATGGAAAGGTTCTGTTTCACTGTCCAGTATGGTAGCCAAAGCCCTTGAAATCTGACTAGTAAAACTGAGTTTTTAAATCTTATTTAAACTTTAAATGTGGCTAGTGGTTATCATATGGATGGCACAGGTCTAGATTCTAGAGCATAGTAGGCTGTTATAAAATGAGAAGCATGCAGAAGCTTTACCCTGGGTGGAGAGTAATCAGGGAATGATAGGATAGGATAATTTGAAGAGAGCCAGAACCTTCTGGAAGTTTCAGTAATGGGTAAGGCAGTAGGAAGAACATGTAGAAGTAAGAAGCAGTGTAGGCAAAGACAGAAGCCAGAAGCCATGGCACGTGAAGGGAGAGCAGTGAAGAACAGGACCCAGAGTAGAACTGAGCAGCTGCCATGTCTGTCACAGATGGTCCTTGACTTTATGGAGCTTAGACATTATCTGTACACCTACACAGACAAGTGAACAACCAGTTAGCATTTGATATTCATGCTACATGGGGACAGATACTGGGAGCTATGGGACACACTAAAAGGACACTTAATTGGGCCTCAAGCAGTACTTTTAAGATGCTGTGGCTAAGAGCTTAGCTTGAACAGGGTTGACCTTTCTCCTGAGTACAATGAGTAGGCTCTGAAAGGTTTTAAGCAGCAAATTGAGATAGCCAAATTCACTTTTAGTACAGTCTGCACTGTGGCCGGTGTCCACCCATCCCTGGGCCCTTCTTAGCTTTGTTAGAATTTTTCTTTTGAACCAGTTAGTTCCAGTGTGTTGTCTAGTTTATGTCTTTTCTTTTTCTTTCTTCCTCCTCTACTGCATCGCTCTCTCCTGGGTCCCATGCCGTCTTCTTCCTTGGTGTCCTCCTTCTCTCTCTGACCCAAAGATCAGCCAGTAAAAAGCAGTCTCACCTGTCCAGGTAAGAGCGGTGCCATGGTGTGCAGTGAAGAAGACCCCCCTGTTAAATGTAAAATTATTCATTTGTTTTTTTAATAGATAGCACCTGCACATGGTTCCAAATTTAAAAAATATAAAAGTGAATATAATGAAAAATCTCCAGTGCCTCCGTGTTCCCATTTTACTGTTTCCCTCCTGAGAGGTACCAGTGTTGTAGGTTTTTTGTACCTTTCCAGAGGTATTTTAGATGCTTTATATAAACAAACATATTACTTCCTTCTCTCTTTTATCCACTTTTTTAAACTCTCCATATAATTCTGTAAATCTTAACTTTTTTCAGTTAATAGCCTGTTGTGGAGATCATTCTTATCAGTATGTAAGGAGCCTCCTCAAACAAACAAAAATATATAAACAAACATATTACTTCCTTCTCTCTTTTACCTGCTTTTTTAAACTTGCCGTATAATTCTGTAGATCTTAACTTTTTTCGATTAACAGCCTGTTGTGGAGATCGTGACTATCAGTATGTAAGGAGCCTCCTCATTCTTTTGTATGTGCCCTCACACTGATACACAGTAGTCTCCCTTATCTGCAGTGGACATACTGCAAGACCGCCGTGGATGCCTGAAACCGGATGGTACCAAACTATGATCTGTTTTATACATATTTACCTATGGTAAAGTTGAATTTATGAATCAGGCACAGTAAGAGATTGACAACACTAGCTAACAATAGACTAGAGTAGTTTGAATAATATACTGTAGTAAAATTCATGTGAATGTGGTCCCTGGGCAGGATGGAGCAGAATGGCACTAGATTTCATCTCGCTACCCATTTAACCATTTTTCAGACTACTCGACCTTGGGTGGCCACAACTAAGAGGAGACTACTGTACCATAATTTATTTAACTTGGCCACTGTGAACATTTAGATTATTTCCAGCATTTTGCCTTTACAAGTGGTGTCCCCATGAATACCCATCTACACAGTCATCTGATAGCGGTAGGGGTAGGAGACCCTCTCAGAGGGGCAGCAACTACTGTGATGAGGTAACTGGCTGGCACCTTGGATGCTTTTCTAAAAAGGAGGGCACAGCAGTGATAGGAGCTGAGTCTGTTCTTGTCAGGATGATGGTGAAAGATGAGATCGTGCTAAATCTGGGTCAGTGGTGTGTGGCACTGTCAGGTTTACAGCCTTGTAACAGTGTCTGAGCAAGGTGCCCTAGGCCTGACCATGGGAATGGGACAAAACGCAGGCTTGCTATATGACCAACAAACAGACCAGACTCCTGCGTTTCCACGGTACCAAAAGATAAATGAATTTTCAGAGGCTTGGGCCCTCTCCTTTCTTCAAAAGTGTGAAGTGGCCAGTTACTCTACAGGTTAGTACTAAGTGCCCAGTTACCCTCCTGGAGAGGCAGAACTTTGAGGGACAAAGAGGTGAAGTAAATGGGGGAGAATGTCTGTGCCGCAGCTATTGCAGTCCTCTGTTACGTTAACGCAGGCCTCAGTGTGTTTCTGACCTGACCCGCCATGTCCTTGCCCTCCAGCCTTTCTTTCCTCTACAAGTAATCACCTAAATCTAACTACTTGTTTGTCTGTTTGTCTTTTTCATGTCTTTTTCTTGCATTCATTTTCCCTGCTGCTCCGTTCTGTTCCATCAGCCCCATTGCAGCCTGGTAAGACCCAACAAGTGGTGTTTGTGCACAGACCCCTTCTTGCTGTTTTCTCTTTGTCTCCTGACTCCAGGAAGGGCTATTGCCCTTCACATCTTGTTGGGTATTAAAGAAATCATGCTTGCCCTGCCATCCCAGGATTCCAGATAGATGGTGTTGCCACTGGTGTAGACATGGCTAATTTCCCACCAGGTTGAGTGGGTTACAGTGCGGGAGGTTTGGGTCAGTCTCTACTCCAGGCTTAGAGCTCCCTTTGACAGGGCCTATCACAAGGCTGGTCCCTCCCCAGCTGCCTGATCAGTGTGCTTTTCTTATTCCTTCTCCAGGTTAACTAGCCTGTCTTCTCTGGGAGATTCGGCATCTGAGCGCAAGTCCCCTTCCCACCACCGCCAGCCCTCTGATGCTTGTGAGACAGCAGGTAACCTTTTTGTTGGGGCTTTAGAGACATAGACACAGAGACTTGTCTGTATATCCCAAGTGTGAAACCACGTAGTCTTTTTACTGAGCACATACTTTGTGTGAAGCATAGCATTAGATGATTCATATAAATTGGGCCACTTAGTCTTTACATCAGTTATAGAATAAGTAGCTTTGATTCTTATTTTGCACATGAGGAAGCTAAGGCACAGTGGACTTGAGAAATTTGTCCAGGTGCACATGCTTGCAGGGGACAGAATCAGAACTTGAAACTGGTTTTGCTTTAACTGTGAAAGGCATGCTTTAGCCATTAAAAGATCAGTCACACATACCTGCACACATGTGCAGGATCTAGTACGCACCCACAGGAATGGAGGCAGTCAATAGTCACAGCCCATTTCTTTTTTTAACGTTCTGTGTATGTGTGTATGTGTGAAAAAGGTAGCATTTATCCTTCCTTGGATTTGGCAAAGGGCCAACCCTATGTCACTCGAGTGAACTGTCCAGATCTGCAAAAAGGATTACCTGCTACATTCACTGAACATTATTTGACGTAAAACGCCCCATCTCACTCGGGCTTCAATCCCAGGGGTGCTTATCTCTTTAATAAGAGTCTTAGGAGTGTAGCCTGGACTTGGCCGTGTTCCTTCTTTGCCTAACTCCACCCAGATAAACCAAAAGGACAGACAAGAGAGTCATTTCAAGGCCTCAGAGAAGGATAATTTCTTACATGGAATATAAAGTAGGGTAAAAGTATCTGTGAATCACTGAGGGAGGCAAGTGATTTTGACAGTATGTTTAGGCAGGATAAGTCTGGGAGAATTTAGTTCACTGGGAACAGCTTTCTGGAGAAAGAAACACACTGGGCCTTTCCAGGGTGATCTTGGCTTCTATAAACTAACCTCTGGTGACTGCCTACCTAACCTGTCCCCATCTGCCACACCTCCACCAGGCCTTGTTCAGCGCTGTGTCATCATCCAAAAGGACCAACATGGTTTCGGCTTCACAGTCAGTGGAGATCGCATTGTTCTGGTGCAGTCTGTGCGGCCTGGTGAGTGCTGTGTCCACCCACATGGAGTGGACAGTTCTTGCAAAGCAGCCATGTGTTTGACAATGCTGTGTGGCTTGAGGAACTTGCAGAGGTTCTCTGGAGGCTTGGGGAACTCTGGGAGGGGCATGAGTAAATTATTCTGGAACTGGTTTCTCTGGGTCTCTGTGGAAGTCTATACAATGCTAAGCCAGTAGGCAGAAGTCCAAGGATCGTACTTCACTCTTCTTTCACTTGTTGGCAAGTGTGAGAACTGTAGAATAGCACTCAGATCACCAGACAAGGCCTGATTGTCCCAAGGGAGTACCTTGTACTGGGCTGGAAGATGCCATGGAGGAATCAAAGGCACCTTCCTTCGTACTTATCTTACATTACCTTGCTAAATGCACAGATAATCACTGTTCTGCAGAGGTTTGCAGTTTGAGACAGGCACACTGTTCCCAATGGTTGTAAGACACAGTTACAGATACATTAAATAGTGAATGGCCAAAAGAAAAACAATGTGTGTTAGGCAGTACATGGGAGGGAACGGTGTCTGAAAATTTGTGTTTGGGTAATTTGTGGTTCAGGGCATTTCACTTCCCTTCTGATTGTTTTGGATAGCCTTCTTAGAAAAAATAGGATTTCAGGATTACTTTGAAAGATGGAAAGAAAAAACAGATTGGCAGGATAAGAATTTGGTGGGAAGGGAGTGAACAGTGGGAAGGCATTGTACACAAATCAATCAAGTGACAGATTATTTATAGAAGAGCTTTGAGAAGTTCAGAGGTCTCTCATATACCAGGTAGTAAAACCACTGTTGTTAAGTGGCCCAGGTTGAAGAAGGCTGGAATGAGTTGGGGGGCAGACAGTGGGAGTATCTAAGGTGTAAAGCAGGTGTCCCCAAGAGGAGCAGAGTTTGATGCAGTGAATGAGACTGGGCCTGGTGATGTGGAGCATCGTTGGCTTGGCTTGTAGAAGAATATGAAGACAAGGGATGGAGAGTAGGTTCGCGTTTCACACTAAGTATAGCGTACGTCGTTGTAAGTCGGAATTGGCTCACTGGCAGTGGGTCTGTTTTTTTCTTTGGTTTTTATAGTATACAGTAAAAAAAGAACCAAGCCCACTAACACTGAGTCAATTCCAACTCATAGTGGCCCAAGGCCAAAGTAGAACTGCCCCATAGTTGCCAAGTACCACTTAACCAGTGTGCATGCCTCCAGAGTTTTATAGTACACACAGAACAGAAGATATACTTTAAACAATATTGGAGGAAAAATGGGATACACTTATGGGAGAGGTAAAAAGAGAATGTCAAATGTATGACCAAAATGAAGTATGTGGACCATATAAGCATATCAGTAATTATGGCTTTTTACATTTGGGAGTTAACTGTTGGTGAGTGGGAAGGTTGTCTTTCATATGTAAGGGTAGAGTTCTGAAGAGATACTTTTAGTCTCTGTTTCCCTTATTCTCTCAAGGTCCCAGGACTAGGGCAAAACCGGGCAGGTGATCCTACCAGGAGTGGGTATTTGCCTCTGCAGTCTGTTTGATAGAAAGTATGGGATTCCCTCCTGTGAAATGTGGGTTCCATTCACTTTCACCTTTTTTCCCTTTTCTTAGGCTTGAGTAGAGTCAAACCCAGAAAGGAAAGAGCAGAAGGGTGGTTTGCAGTAAAATGTGAGTTTTGGAAGGTGTGTGTAGGAGAGAGGAGGAGACTTCATCTGGACTGGCATTGGGGTTGCAAGAGTAACCAGGCAGTTGTTAGTATGTTTTTCAGAGATGAGGTTTCTCTAGTTCACTATTTCACATAGTGCAGTCTGTGTTCTACCTCCATCAGAATCACCTGGGCACTGGGGTGATAGTTTGAAATCCCTATACCTGGGCCCCACCCCAGAAGTACTGGATCAGTTTCTGGCAAAGGAGCCGATGAATATGCTTTTTAATAAAATCCCCCTGTGATTCTGTGCTCACTGAAGCTGGTTAGGTCACTAAGTTACTGGAAATCACCTTGTGTCTCATACATTCAGGCAAGATGACTTTTTTCCCTTCTCGTAATGAGTAGTTGAGGATTACCTCTTTTTTAAAACTCTAGAAAGATGTTGTGGAAGGTGCCTGCTTTCTAAACTTCTGCCTGTAATTGCTTCTTTCTTCACTGGACAGAAAGAGCCATCGGTCTTTCTACTTTTCAGGAGATCAGAAGTCACAGTAGCATCTGACTCCTTCTCTTTTCTTCTCTGGGCACCAATCACAGTGGCTCCTTAATTCAGGCTTTTGATGATCTCAGAATACCCTAAGGAATCTATGAAAACCTTTTTGTCATTTTTGTTTGGTATAATGATGGAGAACATTAATAAGTGTTTAGATCTGCATATTAAATACCACGGTATAAAGTTTATTCAAAACTTAATTTGTAACAATCTGTGTGGACTGTTTTTACTTATTCCTGTTTGACAAGTGGTAATTCTCTTTGGCAGGTAGTGAGTACTATGTAACTTTAATTTTTTAAAGAAAAAGCATAGTTTATTTATTTACAAATTAGCTTTACGTTAGCAGTATTCCTTGTAGCTTTGAAGCTAAATGTACGTTAAAATCTAACTTAAAAAAATAGACCACAAACTAGTTTTGTGACCTGACATTTGGAATGCTTGCATTTAAAAAAATCGGCCGGTTTATTTAATGTTTACCTTTAGTTTCTAGGTGACAATTTAAGAGACTTTGAAGCTGTTTGCAAGTACTCCTCTGTAAATAACGCACTTCAGATGAGTCCCAATACTGAAAAGCCAAATTAGAATGTATTTTCTCCTTTTAGATGAGAAACATCTAGATGTGCTTGTGGGAGTTTTGTTTTGATCATATGAATGCAACTTTCAGATTTGATGAGCATCTTGGGGCACATTTACAAAAATTATAATTTTTATGCTTCTCATTAACTTGTTTCAGCTTTAATGTTTCTTATGCTTCTTGGGTATAAATCAGTCTAAGACTATAAGTCATTTAAAACTGTGTCATGGTAAAAACCACCCACAGCCTCCAGCTGAGTGATAGCCTAAAAAAATAGTAAATGTGTTTTGAGCTCCTCACAGTCCAGAGGCTCTTAATCTAGTCCATTGTATATAGCTTAAAATTTTTTAACAGAAATCAAAACAGTTAACCATTGTCATCTCTAATGATGTGAATTCCTGGCACCCGTTTATGTTTTCAGGACCTTAATCACTGGTTGAAAACTTGTTTCAATAATTTTCTTCATATTCCTCTTAAAAATCATTATTTTAATAACCGTATTTGATACAGTAAACTCATTCTCCCCACTAGATAAACTAATAAATATATTCACATACATTTAAATAAAGCACATGTATATATGAGATCTGACAAGTTTGTGAAACCCTAGAAGAAGTGCTATGTACCGTATTACTGACTATCACTATAGCCACCTCTGAAGTAATTCCCTTGGGAAGCTATGCACCAATACCAGTGCCTAGTCCACCCTTCAAAGCAGTTTTGGAACTCTTTTGCTAGAGTGGCCATCAGAGCTTTCATTATATTACCTTTGATGTCCTGAATGTCACCAAAATGCCTTCCTTTCAATATTTCCTGTATCTTTGGGTAAAAAGAAAAGTCATTGGGGGCCAAATCAGGTGAGTAGGTAGGGTATTCCAACACAGTTATTTATTTATTGGCTAAAAGCTGTGTCAGAGACAGTGCCGTGTGAGCTGGTACATTGTCATGATACAAGAGCCATGAGTTGTTGCAAAAAAGTTCAGGCCATTGTCATCTAACTTTATGATGCAGCCTTTTCAGTACTTCCAAAGAGTAAACTTGATTAACTGTCCAGTTGGTACAAATTCATAATGAACAATCCCTCTGATAGCAAAGAATGTTAACAACTTCCTTTTGACTCTTGATTTGGACTGATGGAACTTTTGGGGTCATAGAGAATTGACTGACTTCCATTATATACTTTGACGCTTTGTTTCAGGTTTGTGTTGGTATACTCATCTTTCATCACCAGTCATAACACAGCCCAAAATATCATCTTGCCTCTTCAAAAGGTCTTGGCAAACTTTGACTCTTCTTTGCTGTTTTGTTCATTGGTGGACTCCTTTGGGACCATTTTTGCACACATCTTTCTCATGCCAAGATTTTAAATTAAGATTTTCCTGTTTGTCTATCAATGTTTACTTGGTCTACCATGCGTCTCGTAGTCAGCCAACAATTTTGATGGACAGCTTGACAAATTTTTGCAACATTTTAGTCAGTTCTGCTTGTTACTGACCTCCCTGCATCAGTGACACTTTCTCTCTCCTCAGAAAAATGTTTAATCCATTTGTACACTACTGTTTTCTTCATGGCATTAGCCGCATAACTTGGACTATCTTGTCACTGATTTTACTTCTACTCTTGCCAAGTTTAACAAGAAATTTAATGTTTGTTCATTGCTGTAATTCAAACTCCGACATTCTCGCAGTGGCCCACAAAAACACGCAGCAATAATGAATGCCACTCAGCAAGACATTGCCACATGTCGACACAAACATAGCAGTGGGACACTGACATATGTAGTTATGAAACCTTACCAAATTATTTTTACATTGCTGCTGACGTAAGCACACAGTGACAAGTTCACCAACTTAATGGTCTGATCTCATACACACATATTCTTGGAGCCTGGCCCTGCCTGTCTCCCTGTCTCTTTGCTTGGTCTGGTTATAGGACATCTGGCATCTGAGGCAGGCAGAGGAAAGAGCAAGAGCTGTAACCCTATCTAGTCCACTCTAGCTTAAAAGCAGTTGTGTTACTGGAGCAGAGTAGGATGTATACCCAGTATTTGGGATACCTAACATAACATGAAGGAACCCTGATGGTGTAAGGGTTAAGCTCCTGGTTCCTAATCGAGTGGGAAAAAGATGTAGCTGTCTGCTTCTGTAAAAATACAGCCTTGGAAACTTTTTATGGGTCAGTTCTACTCTGTCCAGTTGTGTTGCTGTGAGTTGGAATTGACTCAGTGGCAACGATTTTAGCCTACTGAAGATAGGTAGGAGGAAATTCTGAAGGGGAAGTCACCCAACAGGGACTGTAAGGTAGATTCAGTGGCCTTTGGGAAAGGTTATTGAGCTCTGCTGACCAGGCCTTGTCCTTGCAGGAGGTGCAGCCATGAAAGCTGGAGTAAAAGAGGGTGACCGGATCATCAAAGTAAGTGACACTTCTGCCCCCATTCCCCACCCCTTGGCAAGGAGGCATGCAGGGTCATGGCTGGCCTTGGCCCTGACCTACAACTTCCAGGTGACTTTCAGCCACTGAGTTAGGGAGCTAAGGGTGAATTATGAGGGTGAGCGAAATACTGTACTGTAAGAAAGAGCGGAGGTTAAGATAGCTGGATTCCATATTCTAGGCTCCTCTTAATTCTGAAGTAATCAAGCTTCTTAGAACAGTTTTTATCATCCCTGTTTCACAAATAACAAAAATAAAATTGAAGAGGAAAGGGATATGATTCACAAAGCCTTTGGTTCTCAAGTTGATATTCTGTTCTCCATACAATGTTGACCAGAGGTTCTTGCCAGTCTTAAAATACTATCTATCATCTGCCCTGTTAGTAGTGTGCTTTGTTTTGCTGAGTACTAGAAATATTAAAGAAATCCTAGATGAGGAGAATCCTTAGTCTTCTTGTGAGGGGGAAACAGAGAATGTGTCTCTTGACATACCTGAGTGTATAAGCTATTGGTTGGAAAAGTATATGCTAAAAATAAATGAGTGAATGAACCAACAGAAACAGTTTTTAGCCCCTGGAAACTTATAACCCCCCTGCGGAGACAAAACACCTAGCAGATATAGACAGTCTTGAACCTGTAGAAGGATCCTTTAGGTTTCCACCACCACTATTCATAACCTTTGTCCCCCCTACAGGTGAACGGCACCATGGTGACCAATAGCTCACACCTGGAGGTGGTGAAACTTATCAAATGTGAGTTGAAGACAAACAGCTAAAGACAGTCAGGGAGGCTGCCTTTGCAGCTGTGTGAGGCAGCTACAGTCACATCTTTAATCTTGACATGAAGCAAGCTGCTTAGGCTGCCTCTGTTCGTTGTTACTGTTTCAAGTGGAGGCACTGTACTTCGCTCATCTGATGTCTGTGCTTTTACTCACACCCTCTACCGCTGATATTTACGCCATTATCCTGCTAAGATCAGATTTTACTCAAACACTGTTTGCTTCCCTCTTGCATTCACAGACATTCTTCCTCACTTTTTTCCTGTTTTGGAGAAAAAGTAAAAATGTTCTTTGTTTGCAAGGCAGAAGGCCCAACAGTGGAGACCATGTATGTAATCCAGTAGAAGTCAATAATGAGGAAAGAATTAACCCTTTGTTGGTTATTATTGGATAAACCCAGCATTCACATTTTCTATACCTCCTGGGCCATGGTGTTGATACATAGCACATGTGTGATGTGCTTGATGGCGTACTCAATTTCAAACTGATAACAATTTTATGTGCAGCAAGTGTAGTGGTTAGTATCTTTTCTTATTATTTTTTAATTTTTTTATTATGATTAAGTGTAAGTATACAATCCAAATCAATTCTGTACGTCCACCTATCTGCAGCTCCATCTGCTCTCCTCAGTCAGACAGCACGTTCCTCCTTTCCACTCTACACTTCCAGTATCCTCTTAATGAGCACCTGTCCCCTCACTCCACCCTCTTCTCTCCTATTTAGTATTTCTTGTGTATTTTTGGAAGATCGAGTAGAACACTTGATGGCTGAAGTGTAACGCTCTTGCTGGGCCACTGTATATCACATTTCCGATGTACCTTGTGAAACATGGTACCAGTATGACCAGTTTGCAGTTGGTACCCCATTTTTTTCAGATAATAGAAAACTATCAGTAAATAATAATTCAGCGTCTAGTTCATTACTGATAAAACATGAAATCACCTAAGAAATTTTTCAAATAAGTAACCTGCCTATAGAAGGGTTAAAGAATGTGATAGTCTAGGGAGGGTAGAGGGCTAGAATTTGAGTGCCTGGTGTGTGCCAGGCAAGCAGTGTACTGGGGGCTTTATACTGGTCAGTAGTTTTAATGAGATAAAGGAGGGAACAAGGTAGCCCTAGTATTTGCGGATAGAATTTTAGTTGAGATCTCTGCCGGAAGGAGAGGAAGCACTACTTGAAGAGATGAAGGGTTGGAGGGCAAAAGAGTATGGATGGGGCATTAGAAGTGAGAACTTTATCTGTAGAATTATGACAGAGAAGGGGGAAGAAGCCCATCCTTTTGTAACTTGAATGTCTACTCTAGGACACTACTTAAGCAAACTCTCTTTATGTTTTTCTCCAGCTGGCGCCTATGTTGCACTGACTCTCCTGGGCTCTTCACCCTCATCCGTTGGTGTCTCTGGGCTCCAGCAGGACCCAGGCCCAGCAGGAGCTCCTCGAGTCACCCCTATGATCCCACTACCACCGCCTCCACCACCTCTGCCACCCCCACAGCGTATCACAGGACCCAAACCTCTGCAGGTAATGCCCCTCCTGGCTCCCCCTCCTTGCTGTGTTGACCTTTTAAAGAGCTGTCAGTTGGAGAAAGCAGGTTAAGTTGAATGAGGTTTTAGTAAGCAGAGATAAGCTAAAAAGGAATGAAAGACCATCAAAAGTTGAACGAAAATAAGAACTGCATTAAAGGGGTTGTTCTAGGCCTTAGTGTCCTCCTTCTGGGTAAACACATTTGCAGTTTTAACAGACAGCAATAGAGAGTGCACGCCTCCAGGCATGGACAGAAAGCAGCTGCCAAAAACTGTTGTTAGGCAGCATTATGAGGAAAAACACTGCTTGGAGGAGAGATACATTGAGCCAGTCAGGTAAGAAGAGAGTTAGAAAAGGCCAAAAACAGTGGAGAGAAAATCCTAGTACTAAGGGAAAGCCTACGGGAAGAGTTAAAAGAGGACAAGATGCAGATAGACATAGGGAACAGTGTTTTCCAGTGGGAAAGGTGACTAAGCAGCAAGTACTGAGAGACAAAGAAGTTAGACTTCAGAGAGCAGTTTGATACCTGAGATGTTTACAGCCAAGGTTTCTAGGAAGTTCAGGAGTAGAGTCAAAATGAGATTCTTTATCTGCTGAATTCCAGTGAGGTGCCAAGTGAGTGTAACACATGCTTATCACCCAGGTTTTACTTGCATAGCTTTTGTAGGGCAAGAATCAGCAGATAGAAGAGTTAAGTTACTGAGTTTGTCCCCCAACTCTAACTACTGTCATGTGTTCCATTCCCAGGATCCCGAAGTTCAAAAACATGCCACCCAGATCCTTAGGAATATGCTAAGGCAAGAGGAGAAAGAGTTACAGGTAAGGTCACTGCTAGGGGCAGACTGGGTGTTGCCTTTGAAATAATACTTTATTAGAGCAATCTCTGCCAGTTTGTACAACTCAGTTTACAGATCGTGGCCTATCACAGTAAAAACTTAAAAATAAAATTCCAGGACCGCTAAAGAATTGTCGTAGATTAATAGAATTTGTTGAAACAGAATTTGACTGATAGAGCTAACAGGGTAATAGAACTCTTGGACCATGAAGTGTAGAGAATACTTGGACAAAATGCGAACAAGTGTCAAGGGACAGCTAGGATGAAAGGGGGAACATTAGAACGGAGGAAAGCCAAAGCCAGTTGGAATTCATCTTGGAAGATTCCAAGAAAAACAAATATATGACGGAGGAGATAGCAAGGGTAGGTGACTGCTGAAGCAAACTAATATGAGGTGGGGACGGTGTTGGTGGAGGGGTGAAAGGAGGTTTCCAGGCATGGGGATGGCATGTATGGGAGACAGTAAGCTGATTAATTTGACTGGAGGGAACAACCAGATCCCTGTTACAGATGTGGCTTGTAGCTATTTCCTTGCCCCTTTATTTCAGCCCAGCAAATTACTCTTTAAGTGCCCATTGTATGTGTGCCCACTGTTGTAGTTCATGTGATGTGCGCAGAGATTAAAAAGATCAGACCGTTCATGCCCTCAACATGTTTAAAATCTAATGGGAGAAAAATTCAAATTACTGAAGAGTGGAGCTTACAGTAAGAGAACAAAAGAACAGTTAATAATGGGAAGTATGAGAAAGGCTTCACAGAAGGGCTGCTGTTGAATGTGGGCATTACACAGTGGGACTTCGGTAGGCAAAAGAGGCAAGGAAACAATGCTAGTGAATGGGCAGCATAAATCAGAGGCACAGAGATGTGAAAATACATTCATTGATTTGGCAAGTGTTCGGTTGATTCCTTGTGTGTGTAGGTCCTGTGCCAGGCATGGGGGCTGTGGCTGGAGTTTTAGGGGCAGGAGTGAAGTAGTTACAAAGATAAATGAATGATGGGCCTTTCTTTTAAGTCATTAGTACTCCAGTAGGATATTAATGGATGAATGAAGGTATATTGTAATAAGTGTTGACAGTGTAAGGATAGACTTGTAAATCAGTGAAACAGAATTGAGAGCCCAGAAATTAACCTTCACATCTGTGGTCAGTTGGTTTTCAACAAAGGTGCCAAGACAGTTCAGCAATGTTGAGTTGCAATCATTAGTGAAGGCTGTGGTCTTTGATCTTCATCAGCTTCACAGCCCTCTTCACTTTCAGCAGGCAAGGTCTTGTTGTCTGCATAATGCAGATTGTTAATGACTCTTCCTCTAGTCATGATGCCCCATTGTTCATATAGTCCAGCTTCTTGGTTTATTTGCTGAGCATACAGATTGAACAGGTATGGTGGAAAGATAAATCCTGACACACACCTCACCCTGACTTTAAACCGTGCAGTATCACCTTGTTCTGTTCCATCAACTGCCTCTTGATCCATGTGCAGATTCTTCATGAGCACAATTATGTGTTCCGGAATTTTCATTCCCCACGGTGTTACCCATAATTTGTTTTGATACACACAGTCAGATGCCTTAGCAAAGTCAATAAAACACACCTAAACTTTCTGTTATTCTCTGCTTTCAGTCAGGATCCATCTGACATCAGCCATGATATCTATGGTTCTGTGTCCTCTTCTCAGTCTGCCTTGAACTTCTGGTGGTTACCTGCCAATATACTCCTGCAGCTGCTTTTGAATGATCTTCAGCAAAATTTTACTTGCATGTGATATTAATGATATTGTTCAGTAATTTCCACATTTGGTTAGATCAACTTTCTTTCAAATAGGCGTAAATATGGATCTCTTGACAGTCAGTTGACCAGGTAGCTGTTTTTCAAATTTCTTGGCACAGACAAATCACTTTCAGCACTGTATCTGTTTCTTGAAACATCTCATTTGAGACTGTGAATTCCCAGAGCCTTGTTTTTCATCATTGCTTTCAGTGCTGCTTGGACTTCTTCCTCTAGAACCGTTGGTTCCTGATCATATGTGGCCTCCTGATGTGGTTGAACACTGACCAGTTACTTACAGTGTAGTGACCTGTGTGTTCCTCCCATCTTCTGTGGATGCTTCCTGAGTTGTTTATTATTTCCCCCGTAAAATCCTTCAGTAGTATAACTTGAGGCTTGAATTGTTTTCTAAGTTCTTTCTACCTCTAGCTCTTTGCATATGGCATCATTATACGTGGCCTTTTTCTCCTCAAACCTCCCTTTGAAATCTTCTGTTCAGCTTTTTCACTTCCTCAGTTTTTCCTTTTGCTTTAGCTACTCAACAATCACGAGCAGGTTTCAGAGTCTCTTCCGACGTCCATTTAGGTCTTTTCTTTCTTTACTCAGTTCTTAATAACCTCTTGCTTTCTTCATGCATGGTGTCAGTGTTATTCCCCACCTCCTCTGATGTTCGGTCATTAGTGCTCAGCACATCAAATCTCTTCTTCAGATGGTCTCTAAACTCAGGTGGGGTATACTCAAGGTTATACTTCAGCTGTCATGGACTTTTTCTAGTTGTCTTTGGTTTCATCTTGAACTTGTATGTGAATGATTGATGGTCTCATCTGCAGTCAGCCCCTGGTCTTGTTCTGACTGATGAAACTGAGCTCTTCCATTGTCTCGTGCCGCAAGTGTAGTTGATTTGATTCCTCTGTGTTCATCTGGTGAGGTCCATTGGTATAGTCAACATTCATGTTAGTGAAGAAAAGTATTTGCAATGAAGAAGTCATTGGTCTTGCAAAATTCTGTCGTGGGATCTCCAGCATCATGTCTGTCACCAAGGCTGTTATTTTCCAGCTAATGATCCTCCTTTGTTTCCAACTTTCATATTCCAGTTACTGGTAATTATCCATGCATCCTGATTATTTATTTGATCAATTTCAGACTGCAGAAGTTGGTAAAAATCTTCTTTTCAGGCTTAGTGGTTGGTGCATAAATTTGAATAATAGTCGTATTAACTGACCTTCCTTGTAGGCTTATGGATGTAACAGAATGATACTTCAGAATAGATCTTGAAGTGTTCTTTTTGATAAATGTAGTGCCATTCATCTTCAAGTTGTCATTCCTAGCAAAGTAGACCATGTGATAATGTAATTTAGAATGACCAATACCAATGCATTATAGTGCACTAGTACCTGGGATGTGGATTTTATGTCCTCTGTTTCATTTTGGACAATTTCCAGTTTTTCTAAATTCATACTTCGTACGTTCTAGATTCTGATTGTTAATGGATTTTTTCCAACTATTTCTTCTCGTTTTGGGTCATGCCACATCAGTAGGTGAAGATCCCAAAAGCATGACTGTCTAAATCATTAAGGTTGACTCTACTTTGAGAAGGCAGCACAGCTCTTTCCAGAAGGCAGCACAGCTCTTTCCAAGTTATATTTTGAGTGCCGTCCAATCTGAGGGGCTCCTCTTCCAGCAGTATATCAGACAGTATTCGGCAGTTATTCCTAAGGTTTTCACTGGCAGTCTTTTCAGAGATAGACTGCCGGATCCTCCTTCCTAGTTTGTCTGAGTCTGGATACTCAGCTGAAACACAAGTTGTTAGGGAAATGCAGATCAAAATCACACTGCACACTATAACTGCACACTCACTAGGATGCTGTAATTAAAATAACAGAAACTAACAAGCATGTGCAAGATGTAGAGAAATAGGAGCCCTCACTCATTACTAGCGGGAATGTAAAATAGTGCAGCCACTGTGAAGAGTGTGGCAGGTCCTCAAAATGCTGGTAATTCTATATGTTTATAGTTAACCTAATGAGCCAGCAGTACTACCCCAAGGTATATACCCAAGGGAACTGAAAAGGTATGTTCACCCAAAAATGTACACCCACATGTTCATGGCACCTTTATTTGTAATAGCCACAAAGAGGAAGCTATCCAGACACCCATTAACTGGTGGCTGAGTAGATAAAACGTGACGTGTTGTTACTGTTTGGCCACAGAAAGCAGTACAGACCTAACACATACTCAGTGCGGACGAACCCTGAAAACAGCGTGCCCCGTGGAGTCAGACACGGAAGGCCACGTACTGTAGTGATTCCAGTGACCTGGAACATCCAAAAGAGGGAAGTTCACAATATTGTGCAGCCATTTCCCCTGTCTAGTTCCAGAACACTTCCATCACCTCCAAAGGAAAGCCCATACCTGTCAGTAGTCACTCCCAATTCCCCCTGCCCCACATCCCCGGGGTTCAGTCTGTTGAGACCGTCACTGATTGGAAAGTGCATTGAACCTGGAATACCAAGATGAGCTTTGAGTTAATGCTGAAGACAGTGGGAATGGTCAAAAGATTTTGAGGAGGTGAATGATTACATGTTCAAATCTGTGTTTTAGATGTAGGGAAACCATCTAGGAAGTTGCTGTGGTAGTAAGAAAAGAGATTTAGCAAGAATGAGTAAGAACAGAAAGAAGGGGCAGAAATGGGAAACAACTGAGAGGACAAATCAGTAGAGCATGTCAGCTGGAAGGGGGAGAAGGTAAGAGAGAAATAAGAAAAAGAGGCACCCTCAAGTTTGGATGCCAGAGGACATGCTGATGCCGTTGATGGAATAAGGCAGAGGAGAGAAGCAGGCTTTAGAGAATAGAAGTGAAGGTGCGCTCCGGAGAGAAAGCTAGGTTGAAATTCAGAGTAGGTATTTTCAGTATATAGGTACTAGTTGAACTTGTGGACTGGATGAGATAATCTAGGATGCTAGCGCAGAGAGAAGAGGAGTGAGCTGGAGGTGGAATTTTGGAACTTGCATACTTCTGTAGCACACTATACTAACCTCTAACATCACAGCACTTGGCTGTTATATGTATGTTATAATTGTTTACGTGTCCTTTTCCCTGTTAGACTAGTTCACTTAAAGGCAAGGACTGTACTTCTTAGCTTTACATCTGTATGGTCCCCCCAACCTAGCACCAAACCCATAAAAACCAAACCTGTTGCCTTTGAGTGAATTCCAACTCACAGTGACCCTTATAGGACAGTGTAAAACGGACCTACATGGGTTCCAAGCAGCAGCTGGTGGATTTGAACAGCTAACCAGTGGTTAGCAACTGAGCTTTTAACTATCACGCCACCAGGGCTCCACATTTGGCACAGTGCCATGTGTATGTTAGCTCTCAGTAAACATCTGTGGAACTGAAGATGATACAGATTGGAGAGAAGGCAGAGAGAAAGCCATAATTAGGGTACGAGGAGAGCCAAGAGGGTACAGAGTTAGGAGGCCAAGAGAGGAGAGCACATTTAGGGTGACAGAATTCAAAAGAGGCAGAGTAAGAGTGAGATAAGGACTGAGACCAGATGGTTGGGTATGGTAAGTCTGTCATGCTACTCTGTGGAAGGCAGCTGTTGTTAGGAAATGGGGAGGAAACCAGAGTTTTGTCTGTTGAGGAGTGGCTAGAAATGAGGCTCAAAGTGTAGACACTGTTTTGAAATATTTGGCTGTAAAAGGAGAGGTTGAAGAATGGGGCATTGTCTGGAAGAATAATCAGAGTTGATGGGAAAAGTTTTGTGTTTTTCTTTTTAAGACAAATTTTGAGCCTTTTTGTAGGATGACAAGAAGGAGCCATTGGGAAAGAAGAGCTTGAAGATATGTGAACAGTGCTCAAGATGAGCCTGGAGGCAGTCGGAAATTAGCATTTATAAAGAATTTAAGGCAGTTTCTCTTCTGAGGCAGGAGGAAAAAATGACTGGAGATATTTTAGAGTAAAGAGGCAGTGGTGGTTTAGAGAAATCACGTCTTTCATTCTGGAGACTTGGGTGTGCTTCCCAACTGCTGCTCCTGAAACACAGCCACCACCTGCCATCAGGGGAGGCCTTCATACTGCTGTGACGCTGAACCGGGTTCAGCAGAGCTTCCCAACTACAACAAACAGCCTAAGAATACAGGCCTGGCAACTGACTGTCAAAATCAGCCAGTAAAAACCCTGTGGATCATAGCAGTCCATTCCCCTTATGTATGGTGTCACCATGAGTTGGGGACCAACTCAGGGCAGCTAATAACAATAAAACTGAGAAAAATGAAATAATTAAGTGTGAGACATTTATACCTAAAAAGTTCTCAACTAGCAGTAAGGCTCCATACCAACTTAGATGATATGTGAACACGATGTCTTTAGTTATTTACTTAACCAACAAAATTCATTGAGCGTTTCCTCTTGTAAACTAATAATAGCTGCCATGCATTCAGTTGTAGCTTGTACCAGATGCCCTGCTAAGCACTTTGCATAATCGTATTCAGATCTTACAGCCATCCCATGAGGCAGGTATTGTCATCTCCGTTTTAGCAATGAAGACATGCTGAAGGTTGCCCGGGTCTGCATAGTAAGTGGAGATGCCGTATCTCCCTGACTGCAGAGCCCAGGCTCTAAAGCACTGTGTTGTACTCCGCTGCATGCTATGAGGTGTACTGGATGCTCGTTAGAAATGGCTCCTGGCTGTGGGTCTGGGCAAAGGAATATCTGGCTGCTGTAGTCAGGGCTTCTTCCTTTCATCTCCTGTGGCTTCAGTGTCTATAAGTTTTGTCTTTAGCACTTTTTCGTGTACTGGCCTGGACAAGTCACTCGAATAGTTCCCACCCGGGTAGTGGTCAGGGAAGATGAACTTATTTAAAACATGAGACTTAGGCTAGGCCTGGATGGATAGGTCAGATTTGGACAGGCCTCTGTGTTTTGTCTGTCTTCTCTAGATGCCTTATGTGTTCTGTTTCTGGTTATTTATACCTCTTCCTGATCCTAATAATGGTGAAATACTGTACATCTACTAGAAGACAGGGATGTCTTCTTTCTCTTTTTTGTGTTGGAGTAACTGCCTGTTCTCCACTGGCGAGTCATCCATTCTCTACCAACCATCCCTCTGCCTTTTTTCCTCCTCTTCTTTCCGCTGTCACCACCCAGCGTATCTGTGAAGTGTACAACCGGAACCCTGCCACCCTGCTGGAAGAGCAGATTGAAGGTGCCCGGCGGCGAGTCTCCCAGTTACAGCTGAAGATCCAGCAGGAGACTGGTGGCTTAGTGGTGAGTGATGAGAGGCATGGCTGTAGGAAGGGCAGCATGCAGGCAGACAGGTGGAAGTAGGGAGGAAGTTAGGACAGAAGGCTTATTACAAAGTCAGGCCAGGACCCCAAGGTTGAGCTAATGCATGGCTTATATCTTACAAAGAAACACAGGTCGGCAGTTCTTTATTTAGCTCCAAAGAGGCTGAGTACCATCCCTGGCACTTGGATACCCTATAAAGTAAATTTTTTGTCCTCCAAGAGCTTACAGTTGCAATGGAAAGCAGAAATAAATCAGTGCTTGCTTTAGTTTCCTAATTATCATCTGCTTCTGAATGGTTTCCTCAAAGTTGATACATGTTCTTAGACTCATTTTACAAAGTTTTTCACCTGGTGGCTTGTTCACGACCTGCCTGTCAGGTAATAGGTCTTCTCAAAGAAATTCAAGTACAAATTAAAGTCACCCTAAGTAAAGGATCCCCAGTCAGATGAGAAGGATCTGTCTCAGCAGCTCTGTGGAAAATCCCAGAGAGGGGACATCTCTTTGTCTCTTCTAGTAAAGGACTTTTACCATTAGTGCTTGCAGGCCTTTATTCTCTGGATAAATAAAAAAACAATGTTCTAGAAACTTGAAACTCTCCAAGAATAGCATTTCAAAAGCCAATAGGAATTATTGGGGGATTAGCTACATTTTTGTTTGTTTGTTTGTTTAAAAAAAGCTTGAGCATCATAGGCTAATCACATTTAAACTTTTATTTCCTGAAAGACTTTCCAGTGTCACATGGCTGTTAGTTACAAGCTCAGGTTCTGTACTTAGACTGTCAAACTCCAGCTCTAGAACTCACCATCCTTAAAATCTTTGCCAAATTACTTAATCCTTGAGAATCTCAGTTTCCTCATTTGTAAATTAGAGATCATGGTATACACCACAACAGAAGGGGCACTGGGAGAATTCAGTCATGTCCTTAGCATGGGGGGCGGTATGCATACGCCACTGCCACTGTTGGCGGCAGTGTGTAGTGGTGAGCCTGACACCAGGCTTAGAACCTGGAGACCGGCGTTTACATCTAGCAGACTGTTTACCCACTGTGTAACTTGGTTGAGCTGCATGCGATCTCTGAGGTTCTCTTTCCTCGTTAACACTATAAGGGTAATAGATGTAAGTGAAAGTTGTTGGAAGGTTAAACAAAACATATAAAAGCACCTTAGAAGCACTAAAGCGTTGTCAGCATTATTTCCTCCCCATCAGCCAGGTCACTCAGTCCCAGGCTCACCTCTTGAAAGGTCTTTATGGATAGACCTTTCATATCTTCCCTCAGGCATCTGCTGAGTTTTTTGTATTTGCTGAAAGATATTTTTGGCATTTTGAATAGTTAGAAAGTTCCTTCTTATGTCTCACGCAGCAAATGCAGTAGATGCTTTAAGGTCAAAAATGGTAAATAAAATGAGATTGTAGAATTTTGCTAATGGTAAAGTTCCCATTCCACCAATTTCAGGAGTCACTATCTTCCTCAAACTGTACAAATTAAATGGTATCTATTCTGCTGGGCAAGTTAAGCAATATAAGAGGTCACTAGTTGTAAGCCAAGAAAGCTTTGATTGAAGGAGGGTAACAAGGAGGAGCAGAGGGTCACAGGATGTGCCCACGCACTAGGCCTTTCTTTTTTAGGACATACTTCCACTCTATGGTGATACCAGCCAGAGATCATCAGAAGGTGAGTCCCCCATCACCCCTTTTTTCTTCGGCATATCTTCAGGTTTCTTACCTGCTGGGCAGATTTAGGGACAACATGCACAATAATGAGGCAAAATGGTACAGATACACAGGAAATTAGATATAACTTAGGTAGTAAAAGAAACCCTGGTGGCGTGGTGGTTAACTGCTAATCTGCTAACCAAAAAGCAAGTGGTTCAAATCTAATGGGCGTTCCTTGAAAACAGTGGAGCGGTGCTGCTCTGTCCTATAGGATCGCTATTCGGAATCAGTTCAGCACCTGTGGGTTTGGTTTTAGTATATGTAAACCAGAAAACCCACTGCCATCAACTCAGGTCCAACTCATAGCCACCCTAGAAGTCAGAGCAGAACTGCCCCATAGAGTTTCCAAGGTGCGCCTGGTGGATTTAAATTGCTGACCTTTTTGTTAGCAGACATAGCACTGAACCCACTATGCCACCAGGGTTTCCTTAGATTATGTAGTAGAAAAAAAATTCTGTTGATGTAGTGGTTAAAAGCTGTCGCTGTTAAACAAAAGGTCTACATATCAAATCCACCAGACATTCTTTGGAAACCCTGTGGGGCAGTTCTACTCTGTCTTGTAGGATTGCTACATGTTGAAATCAACTTGACGGCGACAGGTTTAATTTTTTGTTTTTTTAAATGCAGTAAAACTGCAGTAAGTACATACCAAGGAGACATTAGAGTAATTATGGTCCAGAGAACAGCTTGTGTCACAGTAGCTGGCATTTAGGAACTCAGCACATGCTGGTACCAGAAGACATGGGTGGGAACTAAAAGAATTGGGAATGAGTTGAGGGGTAAGATTGCTTGTGGGACAGAGCTGTGGTGTTACATTTCAGTAGATGACAACATGGCCTCTGCACAGGCATAGAGATAGGCAAGAGCTGGGTATGGTAGAAACACGATAGGTGTGCCCAGGAGGGTATCTGAGTTGAAGGATCATAAGATGGGAGAGCCAAAGGGAGGCTGGTGAGAGAGAGGAAGGTGGCTGCTTCTCCTGGGCGTGGATTCCCACAGTATAGGTTCTTCTTTGCCCTGGAACACAGCTTCTTCCTCACTGTGTATACCTAACTGCTTCTCCTCAGGCCGCCTCTCTCTTGATTCCCAGGAAGGGGACAGTGGCTTAGACTCTGGGACAGAACGCTTTCCTTCCCTCAGTGAGGTAAGGTCCAGCAGGGACAGATCTGCTTAAGGGTGTGCATTCCACATGCTCTGGGCACCTTGCGGTTCTGCTTCTCACTGGCTGCACCAAGGCCTCAGGCCTGTCACCTGTGAACAACTTCTGTAGTTCTGCTTCTAAGAATTTTAATCACTGTGCCCTAGGCCCCAAAGGAGGGGGTTTGAAATGCATCCTGCACACAAGAGCGCCAGATCTGGCTGCTGTTTCATCATAGTCACTTCTGTTACACAGAGAGTAGCAGGAGAGAGAGACCCAGGTCATTAACTGTAACAAGCCTTTGAGTGTAAGGGAGCAGAGGTAAATCACCAGAAACAGTGACTTGACCAAAAGCATATTTCTTCCTAACTGGGAACAGCATCATCTTAGATTAATACAATGAACCTGGCCTGATCAGAAGTGGCCATCTCTCTCAGCCTCCCAGATCTTTTTCTACCTGAATGGCTTGTCTTTTCTGAAGTAGTCAAAGAATTTCAGGTGTTATCCCCAAAAGGTTGTTTCTTCCAGGTGTTCTCTAGTTTGTATACTCAGTATAAAAATGAGAATGAATGGAAGAGGTACTAATGATGTTAGCAAAATATATAGTTAACCAATTAATTAAAGCTGAAAGCATGTTAAAAGCCTAATTTCAGATAACTGTTGGAATTTTACTTCCTTCCTACTCCTATCTTTCCATGGGAAAAGGGTAAATATAGAGGGAAGAACTAGAATGTGGAAAGGTCACTGAAAAAGTGAGGCAAGGTCCTAAATAATCTAGAGCTGACGTACATTATCTTGGGGGCTCAACATCTGGAGAGCAGTGTAGCTTAGTAACAAAGGGTGTGGGCCACAGGCTGAGACTGCCTGGATTGAATTCAGATAATGCCACGTTGTTGACTATTTGACCTTTAGCAAGTCTACTAACCTCTTCAAGTCTTGGTTTCCTCCTACAAAAGTACAAGGAGTTATAGTATCTACTCAAAGATTGTTATGAGAAGTAAGTGAGATAACATATGATCAAGTACTTAGTATGTAATGCCTGGCACAGTAAGTACTGAATTTATATTTGCTGATGTTATGATTATGGTTATCACCACCAAATGTGCTTCTGGATAAGTGTCTTTCTTCATTCTCTGTTCCTCTAGTCATTATGGAATCGGAACTCAGTACTGTCAGACCCTGGGCTTGACAGTCCTCGAACCTCCCCCGTGATCATGACCAGGATGGCTCTGCACCACAGGCGGCAGGGCTCAGATGCACCAGTCCCTTCAAGTGACCAGGTGAGTAAGCTATAGCCACGCCAGGTCTGCAGTTTTCCCCTTTTTGCAAAGTGAGAGTGGAGGCCTGGGTACTATCAGTTTGGCCTTTAATAAGCTAAGTTGTTCCAGCAATTTAAAATTTGTGATAGACACTGACCTAGAGAAGAAATAGTAAAGAAAGAACAGGGTATAAAGAAGAGTCAGTGATGCATTTACAAGGAAGTGCTGCAAGAAGAGTCAGTGATGCATTTACAAGGAAGTGCTGTCTAAGCAGCAGAGAGCTGGTCTTCCTTTAGTGTCTGTGGAGGATGGAAAATAAACTTGTTCATTGTTTCTCCAGGACGCTAATGTCAAGTTCTCTCTTTCCCTAGCAGAATCCTTTTCTCGACAGAATCTTACTATTTGCAACCCTAATACAGAAAACATAAAAATTCAGCTCCCCTGGGACCTTTCCTGATCAACCTCCCCCACTATCTGGGGCGCTTCCAAGAAACCTTAAGGTTCTACAAAACCTGATTTGGAGTCACCCCTCTCAAGGATAGAACTAGATCTAGGGGAGACTGCAGGAAGGTGGGTTTGGGCTCAGTGCAAAAAGCTGCTAGAGACTTACTTGCCTGCCTAGCAGTGAAATGGACTGACTCAAGAGCCAGAGAATTGTGTGTCATAGTTTAAGCAGAAGCTCGGTCACTTCCTGTTGAGAACATTGAGAAGAGAGCTCCTTTTTTTACAAAACAGTGTTTCTTAAATGTCAGTCATCCACTACTATCATTGTGATTTTTTGCAATACCCGCACACCAACTGCACAGTATTTCCTTAATGTTTTTCTTTAAGCTAACTCATTCCTTTTTACTTAAATTCATTTTCAAGGAAATGTTATATCACTATGTTAAGACCAAGTATCACACACTATAAATGCAGAATAAATGTAAAAATAAAAATAATTTTGGAAACAGTTTTGTTAAATTCTAGCAAGAAATTTACAGAACAGTGTAGACAAACTACGACATTTTATGGAAAAGAGGAGAAACAGCCTCTTTCATCATATGTCTGGATGAAGGCATAAAAAGCTGAGATTTGTTGCCTCTGAGGAAAGGAGGGAGGAAGACTATTTACCTACCCTTTTGTATCCTTTAATTCTGTACTGCATGAATATGCCAGAAGTTTTACTGAAACATTGAATAGAAAAATGATTGAGTGGGTAAAAGTAAAACAAACTGAAAAGTAAACTCTAGGTAGATTTGTTGCTTGTCGAAGCCTGAGACTTATTCTGCCTTTGTAAAGAATGTTAAAGATATACTAGCTTAAGACCGGAAACCTTGGTCGCTTGGTGGTTAAGTTCCACGGTTGCTAACCAAAAAGTCAGCTGTCTGAATCCACCAGGCACTCCTTGGAAACAGGGGGGAAGTTCTGGTCTGTCCTGTATGGTCACTATGAGTTAGATTGACTCAATAGCAATGAGTCTGTTTTTTTCAGCTTTAGGGTTTAAGCCAAACTCTCCCTGCATTAAACAAAAGGGTTGAAAGAGAACTGAAAAGGAACTTTCTTACAATAGAATTCCTTTTTGTTTAACGACATTTATTTGTTTGTGGGACCATTTTATTATAATTTAGTTGAAAGTTTACAGAGCAAATTAATTTCCCAGTCAGCAGTTTATACACAGCTTGTTTCATGACATTGGTTGCAGATCCCTGAATGTGTCAGCACTTTCCCCTCTTCTTCCCTGGATTGCCCGTGTTCACTCATCAGGCTTTCCTGCTTCTGCCATGTTTCTGAATGTCGGCTTTGGGCAGAGGCTGCCCTTTAGTTCTCATATAGTTGATTGTTCTGAAGTGCACTTTTCTCACCAGTGTTACTGTTCATTCTATAGGCCTGTCTCTATTATATGACTATAATGTGACCTCCAGGAATGATACCAGTTCCAGGTTTGAAATGTATCTAAGAGCCGTAGTCTCAGAGTTCCCGCTAGTCTCTATCAGACTGTCAAGCCTGATTTTATGAGCTTGAATTTTCCTGTACATTTCTGTCCCACTCTGTCCATGACCTGACACTGTGGTTCCGGTCAGAGCAGTTGGTAGTGGTAGGCAGGCACTATCTAGTTCTTTTGGTCTCAGGCTAACGGAGGCTATGGTTAGTGTGCTCTGTTAGTCCTTTGGACCAGTTGTTTCCTTCAGTCTTTGGTTTCTTTCACTCTTCTTTGCTCTGGCAAGAAGATACCAACTGTATCTCAGACAACTACTTGCAAGCTTTTTAAGACCCCAGTTGCTATTTACCAAGGTAAAGTTTAGAACATTATCTGTATGGATTTTAATATGTCAGTTGGCCTAAATGTCCCCTGAGACTGATCCCTAGCCTTCAAGCCCATATCTCAGTCCTGGAAGCTGTATGTTTATGGCTAGTAATAGGACTGTGTGCCCTACTGCATACATGGATATATTTGCAACATGTTCATGTATATGTGTATGTGAGTATACTTCCATATGCCCTCCCACCTCTGTTCAGCTTGTGTATCTACCTCTGTATCCACTTGTACGTTACTGTTTGTTATTATTGGTGTTGCAGGATTGTATGTATATTAGTATTTATCTTTGTTGCCTTTTACTCCTGCATACCTTTCAGTGTCTTCCTTTACCTTGATTATGTTGTGCTGGCTTCATGTTTCACATTATCTCTCCCTTGACCAAAGTTACTAGGTATCTACTATGTAGTTAGTGGTTTCCCTGTCTATTCCTATTAACCATCCAAGAATGTTTCTGTCCATATGAAAACCTTTCCTTGACTTTTTATAATAGTGGTCTCATACAGTGTGTGTCTTCTTGTGATTGACTTATTTTACTCAGCATAATATCCTCCAGGTTCATGCATGTTGTGGAATGTTTCACAGATTCATCATTATTCATGAAATGCATAGCATACTCTTGTGTGTGTGTACCACATGATGGGCAGTTAGGCTGTTTCTGTCCTTCTGCTATTATACATGATGCTGCAGTGAACATAAGTGTACGTACATCTATTCATGTGACAGTTCATATGCCTTAAGGATATATTCCTAAAAGGAGGATTGCTGTATTATTTGGTATTTCTATTTCTGGCTTTTTAAGGAAGTGCCCTATCGTTTTTCATAGTGGTTATACCATTTAACATTTTTAGCAGTGGATAAGATTTCAGATGTCCCCCACCTTTCCAGCATTTGTTATTTTGTTTTTGTTTTATTAATTAGTGCCAGTACTGTCAGATTGAGATGGTACTTCATTGTAGTTTTGATTTGCATTTCCGTAATGGCTAATGATCATTAGCACTTCTTCATGTGTCTCTTAACCACCTGAATGTCTATTTTGGTGAAGTATCTGTTCATATCCTTTGCCCATTTTTGGGTTGGATTGTCTTTCTGTTGTTGAAGTGTGGCAGAATCTTACATCTTTTAGAGATTAAATCCTTGTCCAATATGTCATACCCAAAATTTTTTTCCCAGTGTGTAGGTTCTCTTTTTACTCTTTTTGTAAAATCTTCTGATAAGCATAAGTGTTTCAATTTTAGCAGATACCAGTTGTCTTGCGTTTATGAATTGTTGGTTACATTTATATCCTATTTATGCCATGTATCAGGGTTGTTAGCGTTTTCTTCCGTGATCTTAATAATATTTAGGTCTTTAATCCATTTTGAGTTAGTATTTGTGTATGGTGTGAGTTATGGGTCCTGTTTTATTTTTTTACAGATGGACATCTAGTTTTGCCAGCACCATTTGTTAAAGAGAACTGTCCTTTTCCCCATTTAATGGACTTTGGGCCTTTGTCAAAGATCAGCTCTCCATAGGTGGATGAGTTTACATCTGGGTTCTCAGTTCTGTTCCAGTAGCTTATGTGTCTGTTGTTGCAGCAGTACTGGGCTCTTTTACCACCATGGCTGTGTAGTAGGTTCTGAGGTAAAGTCTGTAAGGTCTCCTACTTTGTTCTTCATAATGCTTTACTTATCCAAGGGCCCTGTCCTTTCCATATAAAGTTAATAATTGATTTTTCCATCTCAGTAAACAATGTTGTTGGTATTAGGAAAGGAATTAAATTTGTAGATGAGTTTGGGTAGAATTAGCATTTTTACAATGTTGAGTCTTGCACAGTATGTTTTTCCGTTGTATGTAGGTCTCTTTTGGTTTTACCACTAGTCATTTTGTAGTTTTCTTTCTATGAGTCTTTTATGTCCATGATTAGATTTATTCCTAAGTATTTTATTTTTTAGGAAGTGTCAATTTTTCATAGCATGGGGACTTGTGTATTGCTATGATACTGAATTACAGTGCTGTCAGTGATAGGAAAATACCCATATGCCTACAAAGAAGACCAATTAATGTGACTATCACTTAAATTTATACACCAGCCACTAAGCCCGAAGATAAAGAAACTGAAGATATTTACCAACTCTGCCATCTGAAATTGATCAAACATGCAGTCAGGATGCACTGATAATCGTTGTTGATTGAACTACTCAAGTTAGAAACAAGGAAGAAGGATTGGTCATTAGAAGATGTGTAGGGCCTTGGCAATAGAAATGATGCTGGAGATCGCATGATTGCAAGACCACCAACTTCTTCATTGAAAATACCCATCTTTACCAACAGAAACAGTGACTACAGACATGAACCTCACTAGATGGAATACACAAGAATCAGATCAACTACGTGTATGAAAAGAGGTGGTAGAAAAGCTCAGTTTCAGTCTGAACAAGGCCAGGGCCAGCTGCAGATCAGACCATCAGTTATTCACATGGAAGTTCACTTGGAAAATGAAGAAAATTAGAGTAAGTTTATGATAGCCAAAGCATGACCTTGGGTTTATCCTACCTGAATTTAGAGACCATCTCAAGAATATATTTCCTATGTTCGACACTAATGACCAAAGACCAGATCAGTTCTAAAATGACATCAAGGACATTATACATGAAGAAAGTAAGAGGTCATTAAAAAGACAGTAGAGAAAGAAAAGACCTAAGTTGATATCTGAAACTGGCTCTTAAACATTGAGTTCAGGGAAAAAATTATGAAATAAAAATGCTGAACAGAAGATTTCAGAAGGCAGCTTGAAAAGACAAAGTATTATGATGACATGTGCAGAGAGCTGGAGATAGAAAACCAAAAAGCAAGAACATGCTTTGCATTTCTCAAGCTGAAAGAACTTAGAAAAAATTCAAGCCTCGAATTGCAATACTGGAGGATTCTATAGGGGAAGGTACTCAACAATACAGGAAGCATCAAAAGAAGATGAAAGAAATACACAGAGGCACTATACCAAAAATAGTTGGTCAGTGTTCAGCCATTTCATATGGTAGTGTATGATCAGGAACCAGTGGTACTGAATAAAAAAGTCAAAGCTGCACTGAAGGCACTAGTGAAAAACAAGCCTCCAAAAATTGACAGAATACCATTTGAGATGTTTCAGTAAACTGATGCATCGCTGAAAGTGCTTACTTAGCCCTGCCAAGAAATTTAGAAGGTAAGCACCTGGCCAGTTAATGAAAGAGACCCATATTTATGTCAGTTCCCAAGAAAGGTGATCCGCCTAAATGCTGAGATTATTAAACAATATCATATGCAAGCAAAATTTTGCTGAAAATTGTTCGAAAGCAACTGCAGTGGTAGATTGACAGGGAACTGCCAGAAATTCAGGCCAAATTCAGACATGTGCATGGAACCAGGGATATCACTGCTGATGTCATGTGGATCCTGACTGAGAGCAGAAAATACCAGAAAGATGTTTACATGTTCTTTTTGACTGTGCAGTGTCATTCAGCTATGTGGATCGTAACAAAGTATGGCTAATATTGTGGAGAATGGGAATATTGAAACAAGTTATGTTGAGGAATCTGTACATGGATCAGGCGGCATTTGTTTGAACAGAAGAAGGCGGTACTACATGGTTGAAAGTCAGGAAAAGAGTGCATCAGCATTGTATCCCTTCACCATACCTGTTCAGTCTGTATGCTGAGCAGATAATCTGAGAAGCTGGATTATATGAAGAAGTATGGGGTATCAGGATTGGAGGAAGGCTCACTAACATATGAGTTATGCATATGAGAAAACCGTGCTTGCTGAAAGTAAAGAGGACTTGCAGCACTGATGAAGTTTGAAGACTGTAGCCTTCAGTATGAATTACACGTCAACATGAAGAAAACAAAAATCCTCACAAGTGGGCCAGTAAGTAGCATGATGGTAAACGGAGAAGGATTGATGTTGTCAAAGGTTTCATTTACAGAATTGACAGTCAGGACCCATGGAGCAGCAGTCAGGAAATCAAGATGCGCTGCACTGAGAAAATGGGCTGTGAAAGACCTCTGAAGTGCTGGAAAGCAGGGTGTCACTTTGAGGACTACAATGTGCCTGACTCCAGCCATGGTGTTTTCATGTTTCCAGCTGAACAATGACTCAGGAAGACCAAAGAATTGATGCCTTTGAATTGTAGTATTGGCATGGACTACCAAAAGAACTAACAAATCCTTTGTGGAGAATATACAACCAGAATGCTCTTTAGAAGCAAGGATGATGGTACTGTATCTCACATGCTTTGGACAGGTTATATGGCGGGATCAGTCCCTGCAGAACACCATGCTTGGTAAAGTAGAGGGTCATTGAAAGAGAGGAAGACCCTCAGCAAGGTGGATTGACAACAATGGCTTTAACAGTGGGATCAAGCATACCAACAGTTGTGGGTACGAGGCAGGACCCAGCAGTGTTTTGTCCTGTTGTGTGTAGTTTCGCTGAGTTGGAACTGACTTGATGACACCTAACAATAGTGTATTACTGGTTTTCTGATTTTCTTTTCCTCATTCCCTTTGTTGGTGTATAGGAATCCAACTGATTTTTGGATGTTGCTGTTGAACCCTGCTACTCTGCTGAATCTATTAGTTTTAGTAGTTTTCTTGTAGAGTCCTTAGGGTTTTCTGTGTATGGAATCATATCATCTGTGAATTGAGGTTATTTTACTTCTTCCTTTTCATTTGGAATGCCCGTATTTCTTTTTCTTGCTTTGTTGCTCTAGCTAGGACTTCCAGGACAGTGTTAAATAGGATTGGTCATAAAGGGCATCCTTGTCTTGTTCCCATTCTCGGAGAGAGTACTTTCAGTCTGTCTTCATTGAGAATGATATAGCTACCCTTTATTATATTGAATAATTCCTCTTCTTTTCCTGTTCTATTGAAAGTTTTGTTCAGGAATGGTGGTGTACTTTATCAAATGCCTCTTCTTTGACTGAGATGATCATGTTGGTTCTTCTGTTCTGTGTCAGTGGCTCACTGCATTGACTTTTTTTAATGAATCATCCTTGCATACCTGGTATAAAGCTTACTTGGTCATGAAATTACACACACACACACACTTTTCATATAATGCTGGATGCTGTTGACTGGAACTGAATTGAGAATTTTTGCATCAATATTTGTGAGAAGAATTGATTTGTAATTTTTTTTTTGTGGTGTCTGTGTCTGACTTTGGTGTCAGAGTTACACTGTCTCCATGTAATGAATTTGCGAGTATGCTTTCTATCATGGCTTGAATTGTGTGTAGTAGTTTGGCTGGGCCATGATTCCTGGTACTATGTGATGTTATTTTATGTTATAAATCCTGCCTCTGTGCTGTGAATGAGGGAGGATGGGTGCCAGTTGCATTGGTAGGGCAGAGCTCGGTGTGTGCCTTGAGGCTATAAAAGAAGCCGGCAGAGAGATCGGGGGACCCCATACCATCAGGAAAGAAGAGTTCCAGAAGCAGAGCATTGCCTTTGGACCTGGGATCTCTGTGCCTCAGAAGCTCCAGTGCTGGGGAAGATGGACAACAAGAACCTTCCTCCAGAGCCAACAGAAATACTTCCCCAGGAGGTGATTCCCTGAATTTGGACTTGTGACCTACTGGACTGTGACAGAATAAAATTTCTCTTTTTAAAGCCATCCATCGACAGCACTTGGCTGGCTGGCAGTTGTGGTATTTCTGTTACAGCAGCACTAGGTGACTATGACACTTTCCTTTTCTGTACTTTGAATTAATTTGAGTAGTGCTGCTTTGATCTCGTGTCTAAGTGTTTTGTAGAAATTTCCATTGAAGCCATTCAGGCCGGAGGTTTTTTTTGTTAGATGGTTTTTCTTTATTACATTTTCAATCTCTTGTTAAGGGTCAGTTCAGATTTTCTACCTCAGTTAATTTTAGTTTAAGTAGCTGATGTATTTCTAGGAATTTTTCCATTTCCTCTAGGTTTTCAAATTTGGTGGAGTACAGTTTTTCATACTACTCTGTTATAGTCCTTTTCATTTCTGTTGGTTCTGTTCTGGTATCGCTTGTGTCCTTTGTTATTTTGGCTATTTGCTTCGTAGTCTTTTCCTTTATCAGTTTGATCAGTGGTATTGTCTGTTTTATTGATCCTATCTCAATAGCAGTGGGTTTTTTTTAATCGAAGAATCAGCTTTTAGTCTTGTTGAATTTTTTCTGTTGTTTATTTCATTTACTTCTACTCTAATCTTAGTTATTTCCTTTTCTGGTGACTGTGGCCCCTTTGGCTGCTCTTTTTCTGTTTGTTTGAGTTGTAAGGTTACTCTTGATTTTAACCCATTTTTCTTTTTTGATGTGTGCATTTGTTGTGTACATTCTCTGAGCAGTGCTTTCATTTTGTTCCACAGTGTTGTATTTTCGTTTTCATTCGATTTAAGGAATTTTCTTATTTTTAATTTCTTAACTTATATTCTTTAATTTTTAATTTTTGTATTTTTAATTTCTGTGACCCAATGGCTTTTCAGCAAAGTGGCGTTTAGTTTCCCTGTATTTGATTTTTCAGCTCTTATTTTAGTCAGCCAGTGCTGCTCTAACAAAAATACCACAAAGTGGATGGTTTAACAGCCAAAAAGCCAAGTACCATCGAGTGGGATCCGACTCATGGCGACCGTAGGAGCCAGGGTGGAACTGATCCCCAGAGTATTCAAGTTTTAACAAAGGAAGGTTTATTCTTACACAGTCCAGTAGGCTACAAGTCCAAATTCAGGATGTCTGCTTCAGGGGAAGGCTTTCCCCCTTGTCAGCTCCAAAGGAAAGTCCAGTATTGCATCCGTCTTTGTCCAGGGAACATCTTGGCGCAGAAACCTCAGGTCTGAAGGACATACTCTTCTCCCAGTGCTGCTTTCCTGATGGTGTGAGATTCCCAATTCTCTGCTGGTTTCCCTTTCCTTGTATCTCTTGTAGGATGAAAAGATTAAGGGTGGGACAAGCCATACTCCAGGGAAACTCCCTTTGCAGTGGAGCAGAGAGATGGTCTTATAACGGGATTAACAGTCCCACCCTAATCCTTTAACATACAGCACAGGAAAATCACAAAATGGAGGACAATCACAAAATATTGGGAGTCATGGCCCAGCCACATAGCTACACATATTTTGGGGGGAACACAATCCAATCCATGACACCTGTGTTCTTCCTGTTACTGATTTTTAGCTTTATAGTGTGATAGTCAGAAAAGACGTTTTGTATTATTTTGATTTTTTTTTAATTTCTTGAGACTTGCTTTGTGGCCTAAAATACCGTCTGTTCTGGAGAATGATCCATGTGTGTTGGAGAAGAATGTATACTGTGGTGCTATTAAGTGTAATGTCCTGTAGTGTCTGTGAGATCGTATTGGTTAATTATTACATTTAGGTCTTATGTGTCTTTGTTTAGTTTCTCTTCTGTCCTTCACCAGAAATTGTGTGTTTAGAAGTCTCCTGTTATATTGGAACTGGCAGTTTCTCTTTTCAGTGCAGTTAGAGTTTGTTTTGTATAGTGTCTTGGTGGATTATCTCTTTAATCTTTTTTCTTTTTTAGTATTTTGCTTCAAGTAGAAGTTTACAACTCAGTTTGTCATACAAACTCTGGTTTTTCTCCCCATACTGTAACAACATTCGCTTCCTTTCCAACTTGTATTTTCTGTGTCCATTCAACTAAATCCTGTCCTCCTCTGCCCTCTCATCTTGCCTCCAGAGAGGAGCTGCATAATTAGTCTCCTGCATCTATTTACACAAAACACACACTAGTATCATCTTTTGTCTTATAGCCCAGTCCAATCTTTGAAGAGTTGGCTTTAGGAATGGTTTCTTTTCCAGGCTAACCAAGTCCACAGCCCATGTCTTCTGGGGACTTGAATGTCTTTCAGACCATTTTTTAGTAAAATTCCAGATCTGCAACCCGTTTTTCTACTGCTACTCCTTGTGTTCCCTTTCAGGGCTGTCATTGGGGGTGGCCAGGCACCATCTAGTTCTTTCTGAATTCTACTGCTCTTTTTGTCACTTGCGCTCATATTTTCCTTATGTCTTTGATGTTCTTCATTATCCTGTGCTCCAGGTGGATTGGGACCAGTTGATGCTTCTTAGATGGCCACTTGCTAGTTTTTAAGACCCCAGATGCCACTGACCAAAGTGGGATTCAGAACACTTTTGTAATAAACGTTGTTACACCTATTGGCCTAGCTGTCTCCTGAAACCATGATTCCCAGACCTCTGACCCTCGTACTCTGTCCCTTGAAGTGTTTAGTTGTATTTGGGAAACTTTCTAACTTTTGGTTTAATCCAGTTGTGCTGACTTCTCATCTACTGTGTATTGTCCCTCCCTTAGATAGTAAACCAGTAGTTCTTACGAGTCAGACCCAACTCAACAGCAGTGGGGTTGGGTTTACCTAACAAAAGCATATCCTCTCCCTTCTTCCCCACCCTTGTAACCATCAAAGACTGTTTCCTTCTGTGTTTAAACCTTTTCTTGATTTCTTATAACAGCTGACTAATTTCACTCAGTGTAATGCCTTCCAGATTCCTCCATGTTCTTTTTCCCAGGTTCATCATTGTTCTTTATCATTGCATAGTATTTCATTGTGTGAATATTCTGTAGTTTGTTTATACATTCATCTGTCGAGGGGCATCTAGGTTGCTTCCATCTTTTTGCTGTTGTGGACAGTGCTGCAGTGAACGTTGGTGTGCATGTGTCTGTTCGTATGACAACACTTATTTCTCTAGTATATATTTTAAGAAGTAGAATTGCTGAATCATGTTTCTACTTCTAGCTTTTTAAGAAAGTCGATTTCCAAAGTGGTGGTACCGTTTTGCATTCTCACTAGATTGTTTAACTGTTCAGTCTCTCCATTAGCCTTTCCAACATCTATTATTTTGTGTCTTTTGGATTAGTGTCAGCCTTGTTGGAGTGAGAGATAATATCTCATTGTAGTTTTGATTTACATTTCTTTGATAACTAATGATCATTTGGACACAGAAAATACAAGTTGGAAAGAAAGAGTATGTTGTCACAGTATGGTGAGAAAAACCAGTTACGTAACAATGTCTGTTAAGTTTTTGTATGACAAATTAACTTTAGTTGTAAGCTTTCACTTGAAGTACAGTACATGTATGTATCTGTTAGCCACCTGAATTCTTCTTTGGTGAAGTGCCTGTTCATATTCTGTGCCCATTTTTTAATTGTGTTATTTGTCTTTTTGTTGTTGAGCCTGTACAGTATCTTGTAGATTTTAGAGATTAGACACTAATCAGGTTTGTCCTTGCCAAAAATTTTTCCTCCAGTCTGTAAGTTGTTTTACTCTTTTGGTGAAGTCTTTGGGTGAACATGTAGATACTTGATTTTTAGCAGTTGCCAGTTACCTGTTTTCTGGTGCTTGCGCGTTGTTGGTGATGTTTTGTATTCTGTTTATGCCTTGTATTAGGGTTACCAGCATCGTTCCTATTTTTTCTTCCATGACCCTTATCATTTTGGATTTTGTATTTAGGTCTTTAACGCATTTTGTGTGCATGGTATGAGATACAGTTCTGTTTAATTTTTCTGCAGATGGATATCCAGTTATGCCAACACCATTTGTTAAAGAGACTGTCTTTTCCCCAATTTACAGACTTTGGTCCTTTGTCAAATATCAGCTGCTTGTAGGTGGGTGATTTTGTGTGTGGATTTTCAGTTCTGTTCCATTGGTCTGTGTACATGTTGTACCAGTACCAGACCATTTTGACTACCATGGCAGTTGAATAGGTTCTAAAGTCATGTAATAATGAGACCTCCCACTTAGTTCTTCAGTGATACGTTACTCATCTGGAGCTTCTTCATCTTTCCGTATGAAGCTGGTAATTTGTTTCTCCATCTCATTAAAAACATGCCATTGGAATTTGAATCGGAATTGCATTGAAAATGTAGTTTTACAACACTGAATCTTATCCATAAGCAAGTTAGATTTCTCCACTTATGTAAGTCACTTGTGGCTTCTTTTAGTAGTGTCTTGTAGTTTTCTTTATGTAGGTGTCTTTGTCACCTAATGCTGCTTTAACAGAAACACCACAAGTAGATGGCTTTAACAAAGAAAAATTTATTCCTGCATAGTTCAGTAGCCTACAAGTCCGAATTCAGGTTGTCTACTCCCAGGGAAGTCTTTCCCTATTGGTCAGTGCTGGAGGAAGGTCCTTGTGTTGCATCAGTCTTTGGTCAGGGAGCATCTTGGCATTAGAACCTCAGGTCTGAAGCATACGCTTTATTCCTGGTACTTCTTTCTTGATGTTATGAGGTCCCATAACATCATGCTTCCTTTTCCTTTTCCTTTTATCTCTTGTAGAATGAAAGGATAAAAAGTAGTGCAAGCCACACGCCAGAGAAACTCCCTTAATAAGGGTGTTGCAGTCTGACCTAATCCTCTTTTAACATGGGGATACAATCTAATCCATGACAGTGGGTTTTTGACATCTCTGGTTAGATTTATTCCTAATTGTTTTACTTTGTTGGGGAGTATTGTAAATGGTATTGATTTGGTGATTTCTTCTCTGATGTTCTCTTTGTTGAGGTAAAGGAATTGAACTGATTTTTGTGTGTTTACCTTGTATCGTGATCCTTTGCCAGATTCTTCTATTAGTTTCAGTAGTTTATTTGTATATTTTTTATGGTTTTTTGCATATCAGATTGTATCATCTGCAAGTAGAGATACTTTTACTTCTTATCAGTTTGGACACCCTTTATTTTTTTTGCCTAATTACTTTGGCTAAAATCTCCAGAGCAGTGATGAATAAAAGTGGTGACAAAGGGCATCCTTGTCTGATTCCCAATGTCAAGGACAGTGCTTTCATACACTCCATTTAAGATGATGTTGACTACTGGCTTTGCACAGTTGCCTCTAACTATGTTGAGGAATCTTCCTTCTATTCCCCTGTTGCTAAGAGTTTTTAACACAAATGTATGTTGGGCTACGTCAAATGACTTTTGTACATCAGTTGATAAAATCAAGTCATTCTTTTATTTCTGTGATTGATTACATTGATCTTGTTTCTCATGTTGAACCATCCCTGCATCCCTGGTGTAAATTCCACTTGCTCATGGTGAATTATGTTTTTGATGTTCAATTTTTATTTTTGTGTCTAAATTCATGAGAGATACTGGTCTGTAATTTTCCCTTTTTGTGATATCTTTAACTGATACTGGTATCAGCATTATACTGGCTTGGTAGAATGCGTTTGGGGTTTTACATCCTTTTCTGTGCTTTGAAATGCCTTTCATAATAGTGGCATTTAACTGTTCTCTGAAAGTTTGGAAGATTTCTGAAGTGAAGCTATCAGGGCCAGGGCTTTTGTTTGTTGGGAGTATTTTTAGTTACTTTTCAATCTCTTCTTTTGCTATGGGTTTATTTAGTTCATCTACCTCTGTGTTAGTTTTGGTAGATAGTATGTTTCCAGAAATTTGTTCGTTTCCTCTGGGTTTTCACATTTGTTAAGAGTATAATTTTTCATAGTATTTTGTTAGGATGTTTTAAATTTCAGTTGGATTTGGTGTAATACCGGCTATCTCATTTCTTATGTGGGTTACTTGCTTATTTTTCTTTTATCAGTTTGGCCATTGGTTTATCAATTTTTGTCAATCTTCTCAAACCAGCTTTTGGTCTTGTTAACTGTTTTGATCATTTTTCTATTCTGTAATTCATTTAGTTCTGCTCTGATTTTTATTATTTGTTTTCTTTTGGTACCTAAAGACCTCTTTTGCTGCTCTCTTTGTATGTGTTCAGTTTGTTCAGTTAATGCTTTGATTTGCACCCTTTCTTTTAGGATGTGTGCATTTATTGCTATAACGTGACCTCTAAGCCCTGGTTTTTTACCGTGTCCCAGAGGTTCTGGTAGAATGTGTCTTCATTCTTACCTGATTCTGTGAACTTTCTTTATTCCATCCTTTATTTGTTGTGTAACTCAGTAGTTTTTGAGCAAGATGTTGTTTCCATATGTCTGGTTTTTTCCCCTTTTTTTGTTACTTAGTTTTATTTGTACTTTATGGTCTGAAAAGATGCTTTGTAATATTTCAATACCTTTGATTTTTTTAAGGCTTGCTCTATGGCGTAATAAACCAAACTCACTGCCATCAAGTCAATTCTGACTCATAGTGACCCTGTAGGATGGAGTAGAACTGCCCCACAAGTTTCCAACAGGCACCTGGCAGATTCAAACTGCTGACCTCTTGGTTACCAATTGTATCACTTAACCATTACACCACCAGGCTTTCCTTATGGCTTAGTATGTGATCTATTCTGGAGAAGGTTCCATGTACAATAGAAAAGAAAGTATACTTGACTGCTGTTGGGTGGAGTATTCTGTACATGTCTATGAAGTTAGGTTGGTTGATTGTGACATTTAGATCTTCCATGTCTTTCTTGAGCTTCTTTCTGGATACTCTGTCCTTCACTGAAAGTGTGTTGAGGTGTCCTACTGTTATTGTGGAGCTATCTGATTCTCTTTTCAATGATGTTAGACTTTATGTATTTAGGAGCCCTGTCACTGGGTGTGGAAACCTTGCTGCTAACCAAAAAGTCAGCAGTTCATATCCACCAGACACTCCTTGGAAGCTCTATAGAACAGTTCTACCCTGCTCTGTAGGGTCATTTTGAGTTGCAATTGACTCTGTGGCAATGGGTTTATGTTTGGGTGAATAAGTATTTAACATGATTATGTCTTCCTGGTTTATTGATCCTTTGATCATTATATAGTATCCCTCCTTATCCAGTGTGGTGGATTTTACTTTAAAGTCTGTTTTATCAGAAATTAATATTACCACTCCACTCTCTTTTGAATGTTGTTTCGTATGTATTTTCCGTCCTTTGAGCTTTGTGTCTTTAAGTCTAATGTGTGTCTCTTCTCGGTAGCATAGAGACACATTATGTTTTTGTACTCCAGTCTGTATTCTCTGTCTCTTTATTGGTACATTTAATCTACTTATATTCAGCATAGTTACTGATCAGTATGACTTTAGTGCTTTCATTTTGATGCCCTTTTTTGTGTGTTATTGACAATTTCTCTGTTCCACTTAATTTTCTGTGGTTAGCTGTTTTTGTTTTTTCTTGGTTTTCATTGTTGATTTTGTATTTGCTGGGACTTCATGTGTTTCTTGTTTTTTGTTTTGATGTATAGGATTGTTGATTTCCATTCGTGGTTACCTTAATATTTACCCTTCTTTTTCTAAATTTAAACCAGTCTTTTGTTTCTTTGTAATGCCTTGACTTTCTCTCATATGAAAGATCTATGACTACTTTTTTTTTTGAGTCTCTCTTCTTTGTTATAATATTGTCTTCTTTTACATGACATCTCTGTTTCCCTGTTTTGAATGTTTTACATTTGATTTATTTTTGTGATTTCTCTGTCTGGGTTGATATCTGATTATTCTGTCCTGCAGTCTAGTGTTGGGTAGCTATCTGATGTTATGTATTTTCTAACCAAAGTTCTCCCTTTAGTGTTTCTTATAATTTTGGTTTGGTTTTTGCAAAGTCTCAAAATTTCTCTTTATGTAGCAATGTCTTCATTTTACCATTGTATTTGAGAGACAGTTTTTCTGGATATATTATTATTGGCTGGTGTCATGGGTTGAATTGTGTCCCCCACCCCCTAAAAATGTGTGTAACAATTTGGCTGGGCCATGATTCCCAGGGAGAATGTGTTGTGGTTGTGTTAGTGAGGCAGGACTCAGTCTTCAAGATTGTTTTGTTCCATAAGGCATTCTCTGGGGCTGTATAGGAAGGAAGCTAGCAAAGAGATTTAGGGACCATGTACCTTCAGGAAAGAAGCAGTGCCAGGAGCAGAGCTCATCCTTTGGAAAGAATCCTTGGTCCCTGGACCTCAGAAATTCTCACTTCCCATCCAGCAGGAGATTGACCACAAGGACCTTCCTCCACAATCAGCCAAAAAAAGACTTCCCCTGGAGTTGATGCCGTGAATTTGGACTTATTGCATAATGGACTGTGACATAATAAAATTTGTCTATTTAAAGTGATCCACTCATGGTATTTCTGTTATAATTTAGCAGCACTAGGTAACTAAGACAGCTGTTAGTTTTTTTCCTTCCGTGATTTGTATATGTCATCCATTGCCTTCTTGCCTGCATGGTTTCTGCTGAGTAGTTAAAGCTTAGTCTTTCACTGTCCTTCATAGATTTTTTTTTTCTTTTGTCCCTAGGCATTTTTAAATTTCTTGTTATCTTTAGTTTTGGTAAGTTTGATTATAGTGTGCGTGTGTCTTCCCTTTGGGATCTACCTTGTATGCAGTTCAGTGAGCATCTTGGATAGATATCTTCTCATCTTTCATGGTATCAGAGAAGTTTTCTGTCAAGAAACCATCAATGATTCTCCCTGTATTTTCCATTATCCTCCCTCTTCTGGTGTTCCTATCACTAGATTATACCTCTTGATAGAGTTCCACATAATTCTTAGTGTTTCTTCCTTTTTTAAAATTCTTTTTTGTGTGATCTTTCTTTAAATATGTTAAATATCAAGTGCTTTATCTTCAGTCTCACTCATTTTGACTTCCCTTGCCTCAGTTTTTCTCTTTTGACTTTCTGTTGAGTTATCTAATTCTGTAACTATATTATTAACTTTTTGAATTCCTACTTGTTGTCTCTCTGTGCTTTCTTGCAGCCAGTTCAATTTGTCATTGTGCTGTGCTGCATTTTGCCTGATCTCCTTCCTTCTCTTGTGAATTGTCCTAAATAATCTTTTTTGTTTTCTGCCTCTGATAATTCCAGGAAGCTCTCTTCATCTGGAAAATTTCTTGATTTTTTGTTTTAGTAGCTTTCTGAAGCCAACTTTGTGTAATTTGATACTGTGTGATTTGATACTGTCTCTTGACTCTGAGCAATCAGTAAGTTGTTGTATTTATTTTAGATTTGCTTACTGAGTTCTAGCTGCTTCTTTTGTTTTGAGATGTCCATATAGGCTGGTCATGTGACATTGTTTGATTATTGGCACCTTTGGAGTTCTAAACTCCTGATTCCAGGTGATTAGAGCTGTTACTAAACATGTAAGCCCAGGAGTCAATTTTCTTTTCTTGTATGTATGCCACTCAGGTGTTCAGGTAATTAGTCACCAAGTGTATGTTGCAGGCTCTCCATGCTGTCATACATGTGCAGGGGTGTTTCATGTAGGCACAGGTTTGTAGCTGCTCGTGGTGAGAAAGCAGGGAGCTGACAGCCATCCATGAATGATTTTAAAGAAAGTTTATCCCTTTTCCTCACAGCATACTGGTAGATAGATGTTGCAGCTGGACTGTGGGTCTTGAATACTCAGTGCAGAGGTGAAAAACATTTAAGGTCCATGGATCCTTTATGCCTGTGCCTAGGTAAAAGAAGTGTTTTGCCCTGAGTTCCCAGCTTAGGGGAGGCAGCAGATTTTTTTTCCTGTCTACTGTTAGTAAAATTGTTTTGTCTGCAAATCTGGGAGAATGGTTCAGGACACATATAAAGGATCCTATTTCCAGCTCAGGGTATGCTTCTGTCTGTGGAGCCAGCACTGTGCAGAGAAGGGAGGAGGAGGGGTTTGTATAAAGGAGAGAGGTTTAGCCTAAAGGAAAGCTTTATATCTGTGCGCATGGTAGGTGAAACATAAGGTACTTAACTTTTGACAGTCAAGTACCATTTTTTAACTGATTCTGGAGGCCTGAATGGGCTCTGCTGCTCAGTGGATCCCACTGAGGTAGATGCTTTCTGAACATGACTGCTTGGCTCAACACAGTTGCTGCCACCAATCTGCCTGTGAGGGTGCTGATTGCTGCTGGGTCAGGTCTGTCCAGTCTGGCCCTATTGTCCCTTCCCTATATCTCAATCCAATTTCTTAACTTTCCCTTTGAAGTACAGGGCTCTTAGAATGTCACATATAATGGATTCATTTGTTCTTTGGGGTCTTTATTGTTAGTGGGATCACAGAAAGCATCTTGACTACTCCACCACCTTGGCCCCACCTCTCCCCTTTAATCATTATATGATGCCTTTATTTGTCTCTTACAGTGATTTTGATTTAAAGTCTGTCTTATCAGAGATCAATATTGCCACTCCTGCCCCGCCCTCCTTTTTTGGTACTGTTTGTATGATACATTTTTTCTATCCTTTGATTTTTAACCTATGTATGTCTTTGTTTCTAAGGTATGCCTCTTGTATTGTGTATCTTCCTTGGAAAAATGTTCAAGTCTTCACCCATTTTTTTAAATTGAGTTATTCAGCCTTTTTTTGTTGTTGAGTTATAACTAAACCAAACCTGCCACTGTCAAGTTGGTTCCAACTCATAGCCACGCTATAGACAGAGTAGAAGTGCCCCATAGAGTTTTCAAGAAGCATTTGGTAGGTTTGAACTGCTGACTTTCTGGTTAACAGACTTAGCACTTAACCACTACACCATGAGGGTTTCCTGTTAAGTTATAGGAGGCCTTTGTATATTCTGGATATTAAGACTTCATCAGATACATGGGTAGCAAATATTTTCTGCCATTCTACTGATTGTCTCTTCACTTTGATACTGAACAGTTTTACTTTTGATGGAGTATGCTTTATTTTGTCTTTTTGTCGCTCATACTTTTTGTGTCATCGCTCAGAATCTGTTGTTAAAACACTGGGTCTGAAAGTTTTATCCCTGTGTTTTCTTCTGAAAGTTTTATTGTTTTATTTCATACACTTTGGTCATTGATCCATTTTGAGTTAATTTTCATACATGATATGAAGCGTAAGTATAACTTCATTGTTTTGCGTGTGGAGATCCAGTTGTCCCATTACTATCTATTGAAGAGACTGTACTTTCCCCCATTGAATGTACTTGAGACCTTTGTCAAAATTAGTTGACCAGAAGTATATGGATTTATTTCTGGATTTTCAGTTCTACTTCTTTAATCTATATGCTTATCTTACATTAGTACCACTCTTTTGTGATTACTATAGCTTTATAGTACATTTGGAAGTTGGGAGTTGTAAGTCTTCCTATTTTGTTCTTTTTTAAGATTACGTTGGCTTTTTAGGACCGTTTGCAATTCCGTATGAATTTGGCAATTGGCTTTTCTATTTCTGCAATAACAGCAAAAGAAAATGGCTTTTGGAATTTTGATATGGGTTTTATTGATTTAGGATTACTTTTAACTCTCAGTACCTATTAATCTCTGAATCCAGTGGGATGGTTTTCAGAAGGGTAGATCTGTAATTCTGGATGGTAGGAGAGAAATGTCATAGGAAATAGTTAGAGCTAATGACAGTCAAAATGTTTAGCCAAACATCAGTCACCAGTGAGTTGACCAATGGATCTGTGAATTTATCAAATCTGGTCCCTGACACTCTGTGGAATCCAGTTCTGGTTTTTGTATTTTCCTCTCTCTTGTGAGCAAAACTGGGCCTAATTTTCTCCCATGATGAACCTGCTCTTAGGTCTTCCAGAGGGAAAATACGTGGGTTTGAGGCAGCCAGTCCGACTGCTTCCACACAAAGGCTTTTTATGCAGAAGCATTCATTCCCAGTGGTTTGTTCACCTAATACTGCTCTAACAAAAATTCCATGAGTGGATAGCTTTAAAAAGAAAAAAGTTCATTCTAACACAGTCCAGTAGACTACAAATCCAAATTCAGTGTGTCTGCTCCAGGGGAAGGCTTTCCTCTTTGTTGGCCCTCGAGGAACTTCCTGTGTTGCATCAGTCTTTGGTCAGGGAGCATCTTGGCACAGGAACCTCAGGTCTGAAGGATGTGCTCTACTCCCGGTGCTGCTTTCTTGATGATATGAGGTTCCCAACTCTTTGCTTGCTTCTCTTTCCTTTTATCTTTTGTAGGATAAAAGGATAAAGCGTGATGAAACCCACACTCCAAAGAAACTTCCTTAGTAAGAGTGTTGCAGTCCAACCCTAATCCTCTTTAAACATAATCCTATGTAATACCCACAGGCAGAGATTTGGATTTACAGCATAGGAAAATCACAAAATGGAGGGCAACCACACAGTACTGGGACTCATGACCCAGCCAAATTACTATGCACGTTTGGAGAGGGGCACAATTCAATCCGTGACACCCGGGCTTCAGTGAGTAACCCCAGAGAAGGGGTTTCCTGCTCCATAGCCTCCCAGCCTCACCACACACACAGCCATCTCACTGAGTTCTCTGTGGTAGTGATTTTAGTAAACATGCCTTTTCTCTTTGGAGCTTAGGGTTCAAAGCAGCATTTTTCGGTCTCTGCCTATTATGTCACTTACCTTTTTCTGTTACTCTTTGTTACAAATCTGACTACCCCACTAGTCTTAATTTATCTTTACATGCTAAGAACCTAGGTGGTGCCTAGGCAATATGAATAATGTGGAATGGAACTAATTGAAATCATCTCCAGAGTGTCATCCTGGGGAAGGCTTATTCAAAATAAGCAGCCTCTTGAACTTTTTGAGTATGGTCTGTAAGCAGAGGACTGTGGCATACGAGAATCCTATTTTATTTAAGTCTAGGGTTATGCAGTCGTCAAAGGCAGAGAATCAAGAGCTGCTTTGCAAAAGAATACATTTAATGCTCTAGTATTATTCATAGCATTACCCTTAGATCTTCAATGGGGAAAGGGGGAAATGAGTTTAACGTATTAAAATGCCTGGTGTACCAGCTACTATGCTAGATCCTTGACAAAAAAAGAATAATTTCAAAATCAGGAAAGGAGATCATTACTAGAATTTTCATTTGACATAGGAGAAAACTGAGGCAAAGAAAGGCTAAGGGATTCTTCAACAACTTAGCTTATTAAGAGCAGGGTTGGGGCAGAGGCTTAGTTTTCCTGAGTCCAGCACAGGTGTACTCCCGCCCTTGGCCACTCTTTGACTGCCCACTGCTGGTTCCTCCCTTTGCACCATGAAGTAACATAGTTCAGGTTGCTGAGCGTGGGGGTCAAGCAGGCATCCTGGTGGTTAAGAGAACAGGTGTAGAGCAAGTGGTCTTGGAGTCCTTTTCATGCTGCTGGATTTGTTCATCATCAAAACCATTTAAATTTCTGCTTTGTAGTGATAATAATGAGGGTTGTATAGTTCATTTTTTAATAATAATTTACATAAATAAGTAAACTCTGGTGGTATAGTGGGTTAAATGCTACGGCTATAACCGAAAGGTTGGCAGTTCAGATCTACCCAGTGCTCCTTGGAGACTTTATGAGGCAGTTCTACTCTGACCTCTAAGGTCACTATGAGTCCAACTCAACTCGACGGCAGTGGGTTTGGCTCTGGGTTTTGTACACTAATAAGATCATAGAGGAAAACCTGCTCTTTGCTTCAGACTGTCAGCAGCAGGGGAATTAGATCATAGGGAACTTCTGCTTCCTGTTACTTAATTCTGTATGTTCTAATGAGCACATTCTGCTTTTGGAATCGTAATGTGTGTTTACACACATGTGTATTTGTAAAGACTTACAATTCTGCCCACAAAAGCTTTCAAGTTTTACTAGAGAGCCAAATGGGTCCAAAAGTGGCTACCCATCTCTCTGTGGGGACCCTGGACCCAGAGCTATTTAGAGGCTGGAGTCTTGTGGGAGAGGAAGACAGCCATTCAGGATGTGTATGAGAAGTACAAATACAACACATCAGTCCTGACTCTGCAGCTTTGAACACGCAGTTCAGTCTATGTGGGCCTCACTTTTTTCAATTATAAAGGAGTTCCACAGGTAGAACCCATGTTGGAGAATCAGCAAAAAGAAGGGAGATTAAATTGAGAATGAAAAACAGAGTTGGTAAAAAGACTTTGAAAGATCAAGGGACCTTTAAGAGAAAAGCTTGTCCAGTGAAGCATCTGAAAAGTTAAAACAACTTGAAATCTTTTTCCTCATACCTGATCAGTGGTTTATCTGCTAGAATTAGGCTTTTATTAAGATAGGTATAAGGGAGAAGAAGATGGGTGTAAGGGGGTGCTTTTTATTGACAAAGGAAGGAGGTGATGTCATAGATGGGAGGGGAGGTAGGCAACTTGGTTTTTTATTGGGTTTGAGGCTACTGCAGCCAGCTTCACAGCTACCCAGAGGAATTGTTATATTTGCATCACAACTGCCAGGAAGAACTTACATTTGCATCACAAACTGCCAGAGAGAACTGTTGATACGTGGCTGGTCAGGTTCTCTTGATAACCTCATCAATACCATGTGTGTTATATAATGCAAACAACGACCTTTGTTATACCTAGAAAATGTTAGATTCTGAAGTAAAATACATGGTGTCAGTGATCAGGTTCCCTAGCTAACCTTGTCACAGGGGCTCAACACACAATACAACACAACACACTCTCCACACACAGTCACAGAGACTCTTGCGGTAACTTGCTTGACACCCTGGTGGTACCAACCGTACCTCTGTGTTTTGGGTGCCTGCTTGTCTCTTTGCCTGAAAGGCCCGCACAGTTCTCTTAGGTTTACTCCCACTCATCCTTTAGGATTTCACTGAGAAACACATTCTGACCTCCTCAGCAAAGTCCAGTCCCTGTGTGGTGCAGTTAAAGTCTCAACTGCTGACTAAAAGGTTGGAGGTTGAAGTCCACCTAGAGACACCTAGAAAGAAAGGCCTGGCAATCTATTTTCCAAAAATCAGCCACTGAAAACCCTTTGCACAGTTCTACTCTGACAACATGGGATCACCATGAATTGGAATTCATGCAACAACAACTGATAACCGGTAGGCAGCGTCCACTGCCTTTCCTGTGCATAGCTATGCCATTAGCAGCTACTGCATCAAGTGAAGTTTGCCCTGGGATGCAAGATGCCCCAAGGCAGCGGCACGGCTCTGTCAGTCTCTACAGTGCTAGCACTAGACAGGGCCCAGCATGGAGCAGCATTCAGACAGTGACTGCTGAACTGAAATCCAGGCTCCGTGATGTTCTGGAGAGAACCTCATACTTGCAGCTCTGTGGTGAACTTGCTTTGTTGATCATCTGTGACTTTGGATATATCATTTCATCATGTCAGGCTTCAGCTGTCCCATATGTAAAACAGGGACAATAAAGCTATACCAGCCCAGGTACAAAAATACGAGAAAGTTAACTTCTGCATGGTTTGAAGGGTAACCTAAATGTCTATCCGCAGGTCACTGGTTAAACAAATTATGGTATCCACTGCTGTCGAGTCAATTCTGACTCGTAGCGACCCTATAGGACAGGGCAAAACTGCCCCATAGAGCATCCAAAGAGCACCTGTTATGTTCGAGCTGCCAACCTTTTCGTTAGCAGACATAGCATTTAACCACTACGCCACCAGGGTTTCCTAAACAAATCGTGGTATACCCATACAATGAGACACTATGCTCTGTTAAAAAAGAAGAGGAAACTCCTTGTGTACTGATGTGGAAATATCTCTAATATACTTTTGAAGATACAAAAGTAGGGACAGAACAGTGTGCGTGGAATGTTACCATTTATATAAAAAAGGGGGAAAATGACATGTATTCATATTTATTTGATTAGACGTTAAAATGTCTGGAAATATAAGCAAGCTCTAACAGAGAAGTTACTAGAGAGAAGGAAATGGGTTGACAGAGGACAGATGTTGGGAGTAGGTTTTTCATTGCGTATATACGTTATACTTGTGACTTTTAAACAGTAAAACTTGATTATTTATGACCAGTCGGTACCAGTTGCCACTGAGTTGACTCCAATTCATGGGGACCCCAAGTGTGTTGGAGTAGAACTATGCTCCCCAGAGTTTTCAGAGGCTGATTTTTCTGAAGTTGATTGCCAAGCCTTTTTTCCGAAGTACCTCTAGGTAGACCTGAACATAAATAAATAGTAAAATAAATAATGCTATTGCCTGTCATATCTATACCACAGGACCAAGTAGGAAGATCAAGTGCAAAATGTAAAGAAAATCATGGGCTGTTGTGAAGTATAAGTAATAAGGGCATTTTCATGAGAAAGCTACTATTCTACAGCACTACGACTATAATGACAAATACGTTGTATACATTCCTTTATGCCTCTAAAATATATCCTTTAGGGAAGGATCAAAATTAACTGTCATTTTACAGAGGAAAGGAGCCTGAAAGAAGGGAAGTGACAACTAGACTGACACACGATCTCATACCTGCATCTCCTTCAAAGGGTCCAACACCTAACCTATCTCCCAAAGAGCCTTATAACACACTCTCTTCAAAAGGAATCTGTCTCCTTCCTGCCCTTCCTTCCCCTATCCCAACCCCACCCAAGCCTTCTTGGAGACCCTTATACAACCAGGAGCTCTTCTACAGATGATCTCAAACATTCACCATCAATCCCACGCATCATTTACTCCTTAGCCTGGTTCATCCGCTGAGTCCTATGACTTTCCCTCACTCACTAAGCATTCTCACAGAAACCCCAAGACTGCAAAACCCAAAAAGCACCCTCAGGATGGGCTCTGCATGTATCCTGCCCCTTGAGGATTTGAAACAGCCCCAGTCATCAGGATGAGTCACCCCTAATAGCCTTCTCACTCCTCCTGCCTCTTCCCCTTTGTCAAATGTTTCAAAAAAACAGAGCTGGAGGGGAAAGATCACACAGTTTACATTTGCAAGTAATACCCAGTCATGCCCTCATCAAGAGTCTCCTATGAGAACAAATTCTGCAGTTAGCCCTGCTTAGTTCAAGGTGTGGCTGAAGAGACCCTAATGGAATGGTTAAATACAGGCATCCTCTCGCTTTCCTAATGTTTGCTTTATGCCACTTCACTTTAACGAAAAACGTACATTGGTACCTGTTTTTGCTAACCAAAAGAAATTGGAAAAAGATTTTTCCTTTTGTGAAAACAACACACAGCGTTTGATTTGCAGCAAGGCGTTAAAGTGCCAGCGTGCACCTGGAAAAGAGTGGAGGTGCCAAAGCTACACTCAGTATCTCAGCATCAAGCCGCTGTCCTTTTGAACTGCGTCTGAGAGCCCCATATCATTTCTACATTTACTGTGTGTTGGTGTTAGTTTAGGTTTTATGTGTTATTGGTTATGATTTGGTGGGTTAAACATTGGGGGTTATTGTTGTTAGGTGCCCTCGAATCAGTTCTGACTCATAGCGACCTTGTAGGTCAGAGTATAACTGCCGTACGGAGTTCCCAAGGAGGGCCTGGCGGATTTGAACTGCCAACCTCTTGGTTTGCAGCTGTAACACTAGGGCCACCAGCGTTTCCTAAAAACTGGTAGGAATGCTCAAAAAGATTTCCCATATAAATTAGTGGTAATTGCTTCTTAGATTTGCATCATTTCCTCTCATGGAAGATTTTACAGCAGTACTCCGTCTGCTTTTGGATAACAGCTAAAACTTGTGCAAGGACTTGGCATATCACAGGTTTATTCATTCAACAAATTCTTTTACTGAGTGCCTACTAAGTGACAGGCTCTGGACTAGGAAATAGTGTGCTGGTAAACCAGCTCTCCAGAAAGAAGAATTAAAAAGCTCTGATCTAAAGCATTTGCCAGTTACCATGGTATAAGTACTCTCACATGGTCAATGCCATACTACACGGCATCACAGAATGTGGAACTGAGAAGAAATGCACACACTTGGTTCTTGTTTCCTAGTTCTAGCTGACTTCAGCATACCGTCTGAGAATGAATAAGAAGCACATGAGCTTATAGTATAACAGTAACTAATATTTATGGAGTGTTTATTATGTGGCAGACACTATTCTAAATACTTTATAGTTATAAATTAATCAATCATTACAAAACAAACAGGATACTGTAAGAGATAAACAATCAGGTAGGGTGGGGGTGGCAGCGGTATATTGGCAATTATTTAACAATTAGTAGAGGGGAAGGAGAGGGGCTGATCTCTGGTGTGTGCCAATTTCATGGTATAAATACTTCCACCACAGCTGATTTAGCTGCCAGTGTGATTAAGTGATGTGCAGAAGTTCTAAAAATTTAACAAGTGGTACTCGTGGGCCAGTACAAGCCAGTATGAACCAACTCCAGCACACCACTTGGAAAGCGAAAGGAGGAGGCACAGGGAGTTTAGAAAAGATGACCACAGTTCTCTCTAGGATACGGCATCTGGCAGAGACAGGAACGATGACAAGGATGTAACCAGTCCAGAACCATACAAAACCCAAGAACAGTGGCATGAAATGAGGTGGGACAGAAAGGCTACAGTTAGCTCATACAGTGTCTTGTAAATCACAGCAGGAGTTTGAAACTTATTAAGAATGCATCATAGAGAATTGGCCTTAAATCTCAGGTATGTGATTATTACGTGCATGATTATGGGAAGGTTCTTTAATTTCTCCAAGCCTCAGTTTTCCATCTGGTGGGATGGGAATAATACCTCTCACAGGGATGCATTAAGGATCAATCACATAGGAAATATACATAGATAATGTTTTCAGAGTCTCTCTAATACATGGAGCTATTATCATGGTGGATCCAATATTTAGTACCCATTCATGTGAGAATGGGAGCACTGGGACTGAAAAGACATCCGGGGGGCTCTAGAAAATGTGGCTAAAATGGAGTTGTTCTAGGATTTGGAACTCAAAGCTCTGCAGGGCCAGGCAGGCCATCCACAATGCGGCATGGTAGTGACTGACAGAGTACCTGCCATGTTCCAAAGGGAGCAGTTATTACAGTGTCTAACAGTTTGTAACCACACGATAACCAGGTTGACAAGTCTTCCAGTTTTCCCAGAGACACCAGACACCCATAATTGCATGTAAAATCTCTCCATTTATAAATACTGGCACTAAATCTAACATAAAACACTGTTTATACCACACCAAACAAGCCTACAGATCACTCATTTGTGACCTTTGCTTTAGACATTCCAATAATCTTTTCCTTGATCTGAGAGGAATGAAACCAGTTTGTGATTTGAATTGGCTTGAATTGGGGACACACATGTCAAATTAGGCTGTAAGAATGGCGTTGAGGCTGAAAAATGTAACCTGATTTCCAAGGCAGTGGTCAAGCAGCAGCTGTCCGGTAGCACTGTGGTGGACACTAGATTTGGAAAGTGTGTGTTTGGGTTTGGGGTGGCTATTTGTGGAAACAAGAAAGCCCCCAACCGTGTAGTCCAGTTGCAGCTATAGGTTCTTACTGTATTGGCTGAAACTCCTTCCTCAGATCTTACACAAACAGGAAGAGAATATTTTGTCTCACTTCCCATCTTCGCATGTCATATGACCAGGCTGCTCTGGTGCTGCTCTGCCCCACCCAGAAGTAGTTGACTTCCTGCAGAGTGGAAATCGTTTCATCTGGTCTCTGAGATTTGAGGGTGGTGGGGAAATGCCAACTCTTACCAGTCCTGTGTGGCTTTCCTTGTGAGTGCTGTGCAGTTACTAAGCAGACTCTACTGAGGGGGTTGAATCCCCTGGCCCCTAACCTCTCATCTCTACAACTTGACTTTTTTTCCCAGGGTATAGATCAAAGCCCAAAGCCTTTAATTATTGGCCCAGAGGAAGACTATGACCCAGGTTATTTCAACAACGAGGTAACGGTTTCCTGCCTTTCTCCTCTCATCATTCTTCAGTCATGAAGCTGCTCTTGGCAGCGCAGTCTGACTGGTGTCAGCGGGGAAGAGACCTTGTGGGGGGGAGACACAGCTTATAAGCTCTGAAAGTGGATGACATGGGAGCTCAGCTGGACCAGGCTGTGTTTCTGGGTGCTGCTTCTTTGCCTCACCGCCATTTATGTCCTTCTGCCTTCCAGAGTGACACCATATTCCAGGATCTTGAAAAACTTAAGTCACATCCGGCTCACCTGGGAGTTTTTCTGCGTTACATCTTCTCTCAGGCAGACCCCAGTCCACTGGTAAGTCAGAAGCATCAGTCTTTTTTTTTTTAATAAAATTTTTTCATGTTTTCAGTGAAGTTTTACACAGCAGTTTAGACTCCCATTTGACATAGGTTGCATTCTTCACAGTGTGGCAACATTCTCATTATTTCCATCCTAGTTGCTCCATTTCCATTAATCTAGTTTTCCTGCCTTCTTACATTTTTATCTTTGTTTTAAAATAATACTCTATAGGAGGTTTTCAGTGGCTGTTTCTTTCTGTTATTTTAATTGTGCTGTGTTGAAAGTTTACAGCTCAAGTTAATTTCTTATACAAAAATTTATGTACATACTGGTATGTGATATTAGCTGCAATTCCCTTAATGTGACAACACACTCTCCCTTTCCACCCTGGGTCTCTTGTGTCCTTTCAGCCAGTTCCTGTCCCTTTCTGCTTTCAGCCTGCCTCGGGACAGGAGCCGCCTGTTTGATCTCGTGTGTCTGGTTGAACTAAAAAGTATACTCTCCGCAAGTACTATTTTATGTTGTAGAGGCCTGTCAGATCTTTGTCTGAAGAGGGGCTTTGCGAATGGTTTTAGTTCTCTGTTAACAAAGTACCCAGGAGCCTTGGCTTTAGGGATTCTTCCAGTCTCAGACCATTAAGTTTGGTCTTTTCACTTGAATTTGAGTTCTGTTTTACACTTTTCTCCTTTTCCATCAGGGTATCTGTTGTGTTTCCTGTCAGGACAGGCATTGATGATAGCCAGGCACCATGTAGTGCTTCTGGTTTCAGGCTGATGGAGTCTCTGGTTTATGTGGCCCTTTTTTTTTCTTGGGTTAATATTTTTCTTATGTCTTTGGTGTTCTTCACATTCCTTTGCTCTAAGTGGGCTGGGAATAATTGGTGCATCTTAGATGGCCACTCACAAGCTTTCTCATTGATGTGGGATGCAGAACATTTTCTATATAAGCTTTGTTATGGCAGTTGACCTAAATGTCTCCCAAAACCATGGTCCTCATACCCCACCCCCGCCGCTACTCTGTCCCACAAAGTGGTTTTGCTCAGGAAACTTCTTAGCTTTTGCTCCAGTCCAGTTGAGAAGTGTAAGTCTTGAGTGCCAGCTTAGCTTGGCAAAGAGACTCTAGCCTCTTCCCTTGCTCTCTGAATGTTATAAAGCAGACCTTGAAGGGCATCTCACTTTTCACTGTCTGCGACACAGCTAACTACATCATTAACGTAAAGAGTAGAGAAAGAGCTATGGCGAGAAAACTGTCATTCTTAATGAGTTTGGGCAAGTCTTTGAGAAGATGATCTTTCTAAAGTGTTTTGAGTGAAAGTAGATCCAGACTGATTGTAGGGAGTTGACAGAGTGGCCACTGCAAATACACAGTGTCACTGCGAGAAAGTTTGGCAGAGGAGCCAGGCAATCAAGGGTCCTACGGCTGAAGGTGAAATGAGAAGGAATGTAAGGGACAGAGGCTGCGTGCCCTAGGGCAGTGCTTAGGACTGCAGCCTTACCAGCCCCTCTCACTCTGCTCAGCTGCTTGCAGAAACAGGGAGGGTAGAAGGAGAGAGGTTAATGTCATGTGTTTAGAATAAATTTCTTGTCCAAGGCATGGACTCCTATTTTTTCTTTCTGGGAATATCACTGTTACAAGCCAGAATGAAGATCCTTTTGTTCAGCAGATATAGATCACAAAAAGTAGAGAGAATACAGAGCTGAGGCATGATTGTCTTGGAGGTGTTAGGTAGCATTATTTACTCACAATACTGAACCGCTCTAATCTGGGGTTTCTCATCATTGACACTGTTAACATTTTGGGCTGGGAGATTTTTTGTTAGGGGCTGTCCTATACATTGTAGAATATTTGACCTCTGGTCCTTGTCCACTAAATGCTATTAGCAAACTCCTCCTCCAGTTGTAACAACCAAAAATGTGTCGAGACATTTCCAGATATCTTGTTGGAGGCAAAATTGCCCCCAATTGAGAACTACTACTCTAATGCATTTTGTCTCTCCTCCTAGCTTTTTCACTTGTGTGCAGAAGTTTATCAACAGACAAACCCCAAAGATTCCCGAAGCCTGGGGAAGGACATCTGGAATATCTTCCTAGAGAAAAATGCGGTAAGGCAGTAATAGATTAGTTCATAATTTTATTATACTCTTCGGACCACTGAGAGGCAGAGGAAAACATTTAGGCTGAGTGTAAACAGGTTCTTAAATGGAAATCTTGGTTAGGAGATTAGAATTCTTAGATTCTGTTCCTAAACTCTACTTTCAAAAGTAGATTCTGTTCCTAACTCTACTTTCACTGCTGTATGGCTCTGTTGTTCACATTTAACAAAGGTAAAATGCACATTGCTTCTCCCCAGAATGTTTGGAGAAAGAGATCTCACCAAATTTGAGTTACTGTCCCATGAATCACTGTGCTGCTTTCCTCCCATACTCCTTGCTCTGCCCATTTACGAAACAGAGGCCCAGAGACATCAGATGGTGTAGATTAATGAGCCAAGAGGAGAACTCAGGTTTCTGAAGCTTAGTGTGACTTGGGGCTGGGAGCTGGGGGTACCCTGCAGTCTCTGAGCATGGTTCCCATGAGCACTCTGTGAGGCTGGACATAATTCACAGGGGATGTGTCAGGGGCCTGCCAGCACAGGCAGCATCTTTGCCTACAGAGGACAGTTCCCATCTTGGACTTAGTAATCTGATCAGCTAAACTAGTTCTGGTAGTAATAAAATACTAGGACTAGTGAGGTTGGAGAATAAACCACTTTTTCTGCAAGGTTTTTGTATTTGCCTCATAAATGGTTGTGAGTTGTTCCCTTTTAGTTACCATGCAACCACCCCAGTGTCCAGCTATCTGGTACTCTCAAGAGTAAAAGCCAGAACATTCCATAAACTGGGAGGCTAGGTGACATAGACCAGTTTTTCCTTGGAAGTGAAGGGGAGCCTAAATTACCCCCACTTCACTTGTGGGACAACAGCCCCATTCTGTGCAGCCCAGTATCCCTGAACCAAGAGCGGAAGGGCTGCATCTGCCACCTCAGACTGTCTTCTCAGCTTGCCTTGTAGCCTCAGGATCCATTTTTCAGAAACCTTACCTTAGAATTCAGGTGTACAGGTTGGAGAGAGATGAGAGGAAGACAGGGTAGGTGTAGGGAAAAAAGGAGAAGTGGTAGTATTGTAAAAGCACTGTCTGGTGTGTTTCAACTATCTGCCTGAAGCGTGTGGACCTCACCACTCGGCCCACTCTTCTGTTTTTCAGCCTCTGCGAGTGAAGATTCCTGAGATGTTACAGGCTGAAATTGGTAAGTTAGCTCCTTGATCAGTTGGTCACCTCTTAGCATCTTGTCCTGAGTTCTCAAGAGGCTCCGAAGGACAGCTGTCCTTGGGTAACTGTACTCTAATAAGGGAAAAAACAAGGAATGACCCTTCTAGAACATCTCACAGGAGTTTGTGGACAAGCACAGGTGGGACGTACTGGCTAGATGCTTGTTATGGCAAGATATTGGACGTAGAGTTAGGGGACCTGGACTCTGGTTTCCTTTTTGCCAACCTTTGTGACTTCTCTGGTTATCATTTGTCTTGTCTCTGCAAAACAAAAATTGAACTTGACCTAGGGTTCCTAAACATGATCAATCATCAGAGTTACTTGGGGGATTCTTTAAAAAGAGAAAACAAACCCAGAAACCAGGCCTTTTCTCCATCTCACCTGCAGAGTCAGAATCTCCGAGGTGGTTTTGTGTAAGTTCTTACTAACAGCTGGCCCAGAGTGAGGGCTCAGTGGACTGACTAGGGGACTGCTTATCTCCTTCCCATTCTGAAATCTGAACCAGAGAAGGGGAGAGGTTGTAGAGAAGGTGTCAGGCTGAGAAGTTAATTCCAGGAGTCTTTCTAGAGGATAGAAGTTAGAAGCAGCATTTGGAAAGAGGCACAGATGGCAAGAGGAGGCACGGGATACGGGATGAACGGAGCTTGCACAAAAACAGAGTGAGAGTGGACCAGCTGCTCCTAGCCACTCGGCGTGGGTGAGTGGAGCCAGGGTGCAGGGGCAGGAGGAGAGACATCATTCTGTCCTGCTGGGGTGAGCTGGCCCTGAGGCACTAGAAGGGTAATGAGCCTGGACTTTGATGTCAGAGGATGATGTTAGACACATCAAATGAGGGGCTTTAACCTCTCGCTTATTAGAGCGTAGAGCATTTAGAAAGTCCTTTCATCCTTGCCTTGGGACTTGGGCATCAGAATTGAGGAATGACCTGCTAGGCTCAGGCCTACACTTCTTTCAGGCTGACAGGAGGCGCAAAGCCACAGCTCCTCCCTTGCTACAGTAAGCTGAAGTGTTTTTAGGTGCCCAGCAGAAGTGGCCTCATCCTCCTCCCCCCACGCCCCACCCCCTTCTGTCTCTGTCACCTCCCATGACAGACTTGCGCCTTCGGAACAGTGAGGACGTCCGCAACATTCTCGGTGAAGCTCAAGAGGCAGCCATGCCAGAGATCCAGGAGCAGATCCATGACTACAGGTCTGCGCAGCGCTCTGTCCTGCATGCCTGTCCCCCTTCACCCCCCTCTGTCTTTCTTTCCCTCTGTGATGTGTGCCTGTCTCCTGCTAGTGTGTGTGTTTGTCTTACTCTTTCTGGATATCGATCCCTAGAGTGTTTATGTACATTTGTTTCTTTCTGTGTCTCTCTGGGTTAGAACAAAGCGTACTCTGGGGCTGGGCAGTCTGTATGGTGAAAATGACCTGCTGGACCTGGATGGGGACCCTCTACGAGAGCGCCAAGTGGCGGAAAAGCAGCTGGCTGCCCTCGCAGATATTTTGTGAGTCTCCAGTCCCACCTCCTCCCATAAATAGTCTGAAGAGATTGATGTCTGTTGTTGTGGGTCTATCGTCTAGCCTTCCTCCGCCACCCCCTTTTCCTTGATTATTCTTCCTCTGAAAGATGAGGGAAGTCCTGCCTTCCTACTGCTTTCTCAGGCTGAGGGCTGCCAGTGTTTGGAGGAAACTGGGGAGCCTAGAGCTCCTTACGGTAATCTGGCTCCAGGCGCAGAGTGAGCTTGCTGCTTCCCCCTTTGTAGCCCTCCCTCTTCCTGGACTTCTGCCTTCCTGCCCTTGAGACCATATCTGACAGTGACTGTGGGACGAGCACTCTGAGTCTCCCAGTGGCTATAGTTTGCTGGGAGGCAGGTAGAACTAGCTTCAGGAAAATGGAACCTTTTTTCTACTAGTCACGTCAGGTACCAAACTACAGTCTTACTAAGGAGCTGTAGCACAGCTGTTTTCATTACATTTTTCCAGTCGTATTCTCTAAAGAATCACAGGTGCCTGTGATACAGGTCCTGACATTAGAGATTTTGTTGGGGACACTCCCCAGTTTGGAGATGGGAGACATGGGGAATTTGAGCACCTAATACTGCTTCTCCATGAATAGCTATGTGATTTTGATTAAACTGTTTCTACATGGGCCACATCTATAAAATGACAAAGGTTGGACTAGATGATCTCTTTTGTATCTACTAGCCATTATTTCAACTCAGCAGATACTTGCAGAGTTCTAGTGTGTACCAGACACTGTCTGAGGCTCTTGGGATACCTCAGTGGGAAAAAAAAGTTCTTTCTGTACAGTATGCCTGTTACAGCAGGAAGAGACAGCAGTATACAGTAAGCAGCAGATGGTAATAGCATGTTAGAGGATAAGTGTCGGGGGCAGAAGTGGAGCAGAATGAGGAGGGTCAGGAGTACTAGTGGGCTGGGACTTTAAACACTGTGATCAGCATTAGCGTCGGTGAGAAAAATGACACCTGAGCAGTTGAAGAAAGTGAGGGCTTTCCACTTGAAGACATCAGGGTGGTTAACAGAAGGGGCAGTGGCTTAGAGCCTTGGGGACTGTTGTAAGGACTTTGGTTTTTACTCTTGGCAGTTGGGGATCCGTTGGAGCTGTGTGAGCCGAGACTGTGGATGGAGGGTGGTAGGACGGCCGGGAGAGGGTTGGAGCAGGGAGATCAGCTGGGAGACCATTGCAGGAATCCAGGTCACAGGTGGTAGATTCATGAACTACAGTGATCGTGGTGGAGGTTCTGAGACGAGTCAGATTCTAAGTACATCCAGCAGTAGAGTCAGCAAGAGCGTCTCCTGCAAATGGAATACGGGGTGTTAGAGGGAGGAAAATCAAAGAAATGACAGGGTTTGTCCCCCAAGCTGCTAGAAGAACAGAGGCACCATTACCTGAGATGGGGGTGATTACGTGTGGAGCAATTTTGTAGTGGAAAATTGAATTTGGCTTTGAATGTGTTAAATTTGAGATATTTTTTTCAACGTTAGACTAGAGATTTGAGTAGGCAAGTACACATACCACCCTGGCATCTGGTAAGAGATCTGGGTTAGAGGTGTGACTAGGTGAGCTAACCCAGGGGGAGAATTTTCTTTGAAAACTTAACCATCATATTTGGATCTGGAATACCAGCCAACCTTTGGATCTTTCTGGGCCTTAGTTTCTCTAGCTGTCCAGTGACAGTACTTACCGGCACTCCAGGGATGGAGACAAGACCTCATTGAGCCTGTTTTGAAATTATAGGTACCACAGAATTAAATGGGATTATTGTTGGTGGCATAGGCACCCCTTTTGTACTGATTGCTGCTTAAAGCCATGAAACTTTGATATCATAACTGGAGGGTGATAATGACACCTTGTAAGTTAATCGGAAACCCTGGTGATGTAGTGGTTAAGTGCTATGGCTGCTAACCAAAAAAGGTGGGCAGGTCAAATCCACTAGGTGCTCTTTGGAAAGAGGCAGTTCTACTCTGTCCTGTAGAATCGCTATGACTTGAAATCAGCTCAGTGGCAGTGGGTTTGAGTTTTTGTTTTTTGGTTTTGTGGGTTAGAATGAGAACTAGAGGGCTTAATACATGAAAAGAGTTTAGAATAGTGCCAGGCCCATAGTGAACACTCACATGTTGCTTTTGTTTTCAGGCATCAAGGTATTCTCTCTGCTTGCTCACCTGCTTTCCACTTGCCTCAGTGTCAGCCTAAACCTTCCAATTAATTCTAGGTGGATACAAAGAGAAGCCCGTTCCTCCTTAGTAACTTCGGAGGCTGAAACACACCACCCAGGAGGGCACTTGCCATATTGCCCTTCCTTTTAGCTAGGAGGATACTATCAGCTAAACTGTGTGCAACTAGAATTCCTCAAGGTCATGAGAATTCTCACCCCGTCTCTGCCAGCCCCCAGCAGGCTCCAGAGCTGTGACCAAGAGTCTGTGTGTGACATTTTATCATATTCCTCCTCTTCATCCCCATCAACCCTCCCTTCCTCCAAGAAGGAACTTACCCTTGCCCAGTCTCTGCACAGGCAGATGAGTCTCTGTCTTTGCGATCTGAGTCATCTTTTCTTTCTGTATTTCAGGTCCAAGTACGAGGAAGACAGGAGGTAAGTGAGTCCGTGGTGCATTGGCAGCTTCTGAGCTGGGAGGGAGTAGCTGTTGTAATAGCGAATACTAACAGCTCTTGTGCTTTCGAGCTCTGCTAATCACAGGGGAGTACCTAGCATTGTAGACCATGTCAGACTCCAGTCTGTCCAAATGTATTTTCCAGGTGTTTGTATAACCTTAGCCCAGTGGGGCCATAGATCCAGCCCGTGGTGCGGGGACTAGGCAGCACTATCCCCAGTCTCAGGGCCCTGCCTGGGGAAGCAGATCTGCTCTGCACTGTGAAGGCTTCCAGCTTCCATAGCTCCAGCATTGCTGTACCTGGCTTCCTCTTTTCCACCCACATTAGCCCTGTGTCTCTCTTCTCACGCCTTCCCCCTAAGCCACTTAACTTAAAGGAACATTGATAGTGGAATCAGCTTTGCAGTAGCTGCACCTGCAGAGGGGAGCTGGATGCAGCAGCTTTTCCTCTCTCAGCATGTATTGTTATTCTTCACAGCCTGTATATATACCTCATTGTTTCTCATCAGCTGCTCTTAAAAACGAGTGTGCATACTTAATAATGAAAAAAAGATGGAGTTAGAAGCTGTTTCAGAGGAGAATAAAGCCAGGGCTGAAGCATTTGCTGCACTAAATTCATAAAGTGAATAATCTGTCTACAGAATTGAGAGCTAAGGCATTCTTAAGGCACAGGGCTCTGGACAGTGTCATTTGTGGTGATTGGAAGCTATTTGACAGCTCCTTTCCATCTCTTTTTTTTCCCTTTGTGCTGCAATGAAAGGCTGGTGAAGGCTATATGCCTCAGCAGAGTCAGGAATGGGCATTTCTTTTCTTCCCCTTGCCACCTTCCTTCCTTCACACCTACACGTGCTCACATAGGCCTGAGCATATGAGCTGGAGACCTCAAACTACCCTGCAGGTCTACCCTTGGCTTAACGTTGCTTACATTTTAGGGATTGTGTGTGTTCTAGCAGTCCCTCATTAGGTCGAGCTCTGCTTAGAGACAGAATGAGATTTCTCCTAGCGAGTCACACTAGCCAGCACTTTGAGCCAGCTTCTGCCTGTTGTTATTTGATTATTCTAAACTGACTTTGGAATACCCAGGCCCCTTAGCTGCTTCTTCACTCCTCTGGACAGCGGTGATGAGATTGTTTGGAGCCAGGTTCAGGCCTTTCCACCTGCCAGTGGGACGTGTTACTCGAGCTTTCTGGTTCACGACACAGGTTTCTCTCTTGCAGTGCGCCCATGGACTTTGCCCTCAATACCTACATGAGCCATGCTGGGATCCGTCTTCGAGAGGCACGGCCTTCCAACCCAGCTGAGAAGGCCCAGTCTGCTCCTGACAAGGACAAGTGGCTACCTTTCTTCCCTAAAACCAAGAAGGTGACAGAGCTACTGCAGAACTGTTGTTGGGCGCCATTCTCTGCAGCCTGCAGACTAAGGAATCCATTGTGCAGTAGCTAGCTGCAGCCTTGCACCTTTGCACATGGAGTCAGTGAGAATCCCCAGACATAAGCAGCTCACTCTACCTGCCCTAAACTCAGGCCAGGAGGAAAACTGCTAGTTAGGGTACAAGCATGAGTCTACTCTCCAGTTATTGTTAAGGGCCAGTCTTCAGGGGGTGTTGACAGAATAAGAATGATTGTGGTCAAGTCTGGGTATTGAGACCTTTTCAAAATCCCCATATCTCCTGTCTCAACAGAGTAGCAATTCCAAGAAAGAAAAGGATGCCTTGGAGGACAAGAAGCGAAACCCCATCCTCAAATACATCGGGAAGCCCAAAAACTCTTCCCAGAGCAGTGAGTATTTGGGAAAGAGAAGCCTGGTCCTTTCTTAGGTGGGGACTTCAGTGCCCTCACAGCTGCCTCACATGCTAGTGCTGGGAAAGTCTTTCCTGTGCTCCTGACAGCCCCAGGCCCAAACTCAGAGCCTGTAACTTCCTGTCAGTGCTGTCCTTGTCTCCACTCATACCTGCAGTGCAGGCTCTCTGAACGTGAACTAACATTACAGAGCCAAAGAGTCCATGCCAGCCATGGGTCTTAGTCTAGGGGCACAGGACCAGTGGTAGCTACTGAATAGCCTGGGAAGAATGCTTCATCCTTGGTAAAGGTTGTTGACAATAAATCTGTCCTTTCACCTTGATCCAAGAGTTTCATCTGTACTGAACTCCTGCAAGTTGGGGGTAATTAGGAACCCTTGATGGGAGCTTTGAGTTACTGTTAAACAGAACAAGGTGGACGGGAATGGGTGACAGGTTTGAGACTCAGGGTCCCCTAGTACCGTCTGTCACCTGAAACTCAACTGATCCTAGTATTGATCTCTTCCCATCTCTGTGTCATTTGTCTGGAAATCTTTGCTGCTCCCCCCTCCCCCCACCCATCAGTGTCTTATGTGCTCAGTTTTTGTAAGAACCTATGAAGGGCCAAGGGATGGGCCTGTTGCCTTTTCTGAAGCTGCTACATGTGGGAGGGGAGAGGTGTGGTGGGCTCTGGTAGATCAGCCCAGATTTTTGCTACTACTTCTCCATTTTCCAGCTTGATGTGATTTTTATTTTGACTCTGAAAACGTTGATTTGACTTTTCATAGTTTACTTTTGTTTTTGTTTTTCTTTTAGCATTTCATATCCCCTTGTCCCCTGTGGAAGGTAAAAGGACCATTTTCTTTGGGTTTTTCTTTGTGTTAGCATTGAGTTTCCATGTCCCAGATCTCTTCTTCCCTTCTCCGTCCTCTCCTTCTAATCTGTCCCTTCCTCCCTGCCCTGGCGCTATGCGGTCCTCTTTGTTGCTACAGCTGCTCTGACAAACCCACACTCAAGGGCTCCCAGAGGACACCCTAGCCCCCTAGGTGGAGCTTTGCTGGTGCTTCTGACAAAGACCACTCTTCTTAGCCATCTGTTAATTTTCTCACAGCCTAAAGCCTTTTTCTTTTCAATCTTCGTATCAGTCCCCCACAGGTGAGGTTCCAGAAGCTCAGGGTTAATATAAATGAGGAAAACCTTCACAAATTGAAGTGTCCTTCAGTAAAGCAGAAGCAGAAGTTACTCAGACTTGTGTTTTCAGTCAAAATAATAATGAAAATCATTTTTTCAAAGTTACATATTTTTTAATAATTTGATGAGTCTCTAACAGTTTTTGGATATTAGGTACCCATTTAAGCCTTTCAATGTAGGAGCACCTCCGCCTCTTGACTCTTTACTTTGCCAGCACTGTGTACTACTAATAGTTGAAAAAGAATGGCCCAAAATATATTTTAAGCCACTTAATAACTTCTAGAATCTGTGTGCTTTATATGCATATAAAATATATATACATTCACCCACAGGAAGCATAGAACCTAGATTGAAAGATGGCAGAACTGGACAAGTGCCTCTCCCATCACTCCAGTCCACATACATATAATGATGCATATTCTAGGTTCTCTCTGCTCCCATAAAGATCACAGCCCAGAAAACACTATGAGGAAGTTCTACTCTATCACATAGGGTCACTGTGAGTCAGAAATCAACGCAGTGGCACCTAACGACAGCAACAATAACAATAGAGACAGTAGCAGACTGTAATTGAGAAGTAACTCTGTTGCAAAAACTCATTTTATGTAAGAGTAGCAATTAAAAATACCATTATCCTCAAAATTATTATAAACAGACTCATTATACCATTTGAAACAATAAAAACGAAGAATTATTAAAACAGTTGTTTGTAAAACAGTTTTTTTGTTTGTTTAAACAGCATGATCTTGAAATCCAGGCTCCTAATTGTTAACACACACTTCTCAGGCTCTTGTCCAAGGCTTGCATGAGACAAACAGCACGTTTAGGAGATTAGGTACCCCTCACTGGGCTGCTTGCTTTGTACTTGCCTGACAGGTGATGAGAATGCCCAGACTGGGAGTGCCTGTGGATCCCAGGTGCAGGATGAGGATGCTGAGTACCCTCAGCTCTCTGAATCAGGTCTTTCTCCTGTGATGATATGATTTGGTTTGTGATTTAAAATTCCCAAACATGAGACAAATCAATATTCACGTCTAAAGACCCATCAGAGCCAGGAAGCCTCCATATCAAGCGTTTTTACCATTTAGGATCATGAACAAACATCTCTGTTTATTAATGAAAGTACTTGATTGTTAGCATATAATTCACTTTTTTTTTTATTTGTTGCTCACAGAATGGAGGAAATGGGACAGAAGCTACCAATGAAACTCAGCTTTTTAAAAACTAATGTGTTCCCTCCTACCTGTTCTTTCTTGTTACTCTGGGTCATTAAGCTGTGCCAAATTTCAGGATCACATTAGAACTTACTCGACACAGTTAGGGTATAACCATAACCAGAAAACGATTTGTCATCTTCCAAGTGGCCCAGGGGAGAGGGAGCAGTGGACTCAGCCAGTGACTTTTGGTCATAGAATGTTCTCAGGCTCCCATGTCACCCCTAACTTGAGGCTGTGAAACAGAGCTTGACTCCTCCAGTAGTCCAAAGGCCCAGGTACACCTTCAGTCTGAGACAGTCTGCTCCTCATTTCTAAAATAATGTGAGTTTGTATATGTAGATACAATGGAGTAACAGGATCTCCAAAGTCATAGATAGGATCCTGGTTAGGATCAGGAGCTAGACTTCTGGGTATTTCTCTTGCCTGCCCAACCTCACTTATCCTTCCAGTTGGTCTCAGGCAGAGCCACATTCCTAGCTCAGCTCCTGTTCTAGTATCACTGGACTCAGAACTGAACCAGTTGACTTGAGATGAACGACGCCTCTCTTTTCTCCTGCTAAAGAACCAGTGAACCTCAACAGTGACACCCTCACCAGGGTGTCTTAAGTGACATCCCATGTGCCTTTTCAGGCTCTCACCTACCCTCTACATTTCTTTGAACAAGAATAGCTCCTTGTTGTTTTAACTTTAAAAGCAGGCTGGACTTTGAATGCCACAGAGTGGTGGCTCTCCTTTCCTCCTCATGGGTCACCCCTCATTGGCATTACAGGGCCTGATTCTGTAATGATAGCCACCAGAAGGGGACAGAAAGACCAGGAAAGGGAATTGGGAACAAGCAGAAGTAATGAACTAAAATTAACACCAAGAACCAAATCCATTGCTGTCAAGTTGAGTCTGACTCATAGCGACCGTATAGGACAGAGTAGAACTACTCGTAGGTTTTCCACGGAACAGCTAGTGGATTCAAACTGCCAACCTTGTAGTGAGCAGCGAGCTGTTAACTGCGCTGTCAAGGCTCCAGATTTTTTTGTAATTCTCAATATAATTTGGTAGCATGGCTGAATTGCATGTAGGTATGCTTTTGATATCCTCCTGGCTTTTTTGTTTGGTTGGCTTTTTTTAAGACTTGTGTGTAGATCTAGTCATAGTTTTTAAGCAAAGGTATCTTCCTAATAAAGAATGTTGGAGTCAAAAGAAATCTCTGTTGAAAAGGTACAACCAAACCCTCTCATTTTGTGTACAAGGGAACTGAGACTCAAAAGCTGGAATGACTACCCGTGGCTATACAGCATATTAGTAGAAGAGCAGGATTAGAATGCATACCTCCTGATTCTTTGTCCCATACTGTTCTTGTCATACTTGCTCATTGCTTTGTCTTTTGGGCTACAAGGGATTGAGGGCTATGAGAAGTGGTCCCTGAACAGAAAACAGAATATCCTTTGTTTTCTTGTTTGCTTCTAGTCAAGCCAGGTAATGTGAGAAACATCATCCAGCATTTTGAGAACAATCAGCAGTATGATACCCCAGAACCTGGGACGCAACGGCTCTCAACGGGAAGCTTTCCTGAGGACCTGCTGGAGAGTGACAGGTAGCAGTGGCTGGATTGGGCTTGGAGCTGGGGTTTTCATTCCAGTGACATCACCCCTTTCTGCTAGGCTGTGAAGTTGCCAGTGAAGAACTCGGTTTCCCTAGGTGCTTAAGGAGAGGTCACACTATGTGTTACTGATGAGGTGACCTGGGAAACCAAGCAGAGCTCCTGAGCATCCAGCCCAGCGGCCGCATGATTTTAAGATGTCCTCTGGATCCGTCCCCTGACTATTCAGCAGCCTCCATCCCAAGGGCGAGCTAGTTATATTCTAAAGCGGCTAACCAAGAAGCCCTAAATGACAAGAATAGAAAAGACAGACTTTGGGAGGGATGAAAAGGAGTCCTGGGCAATAAAAGACCCAGGCATACAAAAGAAAATTCCTTGCCTGCCTGTGAAGAAGGGTGTCAGATGAAGTTCTCCTGCTGGATATTTGAAAAGCAAGCAGTGTCATTGTGGGCATCAGGCATCCAGCTAGGCGAGGAGATGCCAAGTTGATTGATTCAGAACAAACTCTTCCCTTTTTGAGAAGAGAGGAGGGATCGAGACTGTGGCATCCCTCATACTTCCCATCTTTGATCAGACTGTAACTAGAATCCTTCTCTGATACTGAAACATACTCCTGGACTGGGTTGCTATTTACTGTGGTATGGCAGCAGACGTGTCATGGCAAAACCTCATGGAAATCGCCTGTAATCAAAAATATCCTTGCCCATCCTTATGTCACCCTTGAGGTATACTGATTTTGTGTATACAAGAGTAATCTTTATATACACTTAAATCCAAGCATCCTTGAGCTGGATTGTACAGGCAGTCACAAACTAAAGAAAGAGTCTGTCAAATCCTTTGCTGTTGAGTTGATTGCGACTCATAGTGACCCTATGGGACAGAGAAGAACTGCACTATGGGGTTTCCAAAGAGCAGTTGGTACCTTTTTGGTTAACAGCCATAGCTCTTAACTGCTGTGTCACCAGGACTCCAGTCAGTCCAGCCATCTAGATATTCAAATGGTCTCCATAAGTCAGAATTGACTCAAGACAGCTGGTTTGGTTTTTGGTTTGATTTGGAATTGTAACAGATTTCTAAGGGGTGAGTTGAATCAGTAAGGGATCAGTTGGATCAATTGGCAGTATATGTTCTCTAGCTCCGTGGACAGACCTGTGGACTCCAGGAGGTGGCCTCCAGTTGAGACCTCCTGGCAGTCGGGAAGGACTTGATGAATGGAGAGCATGCCTTTGGCTCCCTCGCTGCAGCACCCGGCTGTGCTGTTCCCAGCCCTCCAGATGTCTCCAGGCCTCTGTGGTCCTAGGAGCAGAGCAGGATGTAGATTAGTAATAATGTCAGCAAGGAGCCAGCCCAGCAGGGCCACCGAGGAGGCACCATCTCGGGGCAACTAGGGGTCAGAGATGCCAGCTGTCTCCAGGCTGAGACACTGCAGGGCTCAGAAAAGAGCAACACCCAGTCGTCAGCTTCTCATCAAGCCCTAGAGGCACTCAGTGGCCAGCCATGGCAGCCACAGAGTGCATGTCAGCCTTTCAGTAAACAGACTTTTAAGTGTCCTGCTGAGCCGGTCTACTCCCAAGAGGGCAAATGGAAGCCTAGGAAGGATTCTATCAAGATGAGAATGGATGGAATCTGCATCGCAATTGGACGAGGGGGACTCCAACAGCAGATAGAATTTTCTGACAGGCTTTGTTGAGGGAGAACCCTGGAATGAGTATGTGGAGAGAGTGACTGTACTTCCTAGAAGCTCTTGTCAAGGAGAGACTTGCCTCCAGCAGCATTATAGCAGAGAGCAAGATGGACTGGCCACTGGCAGCCTGGGAGCAGGGAGGCCAGGTCCTTGCAGTTCTTGATGATGAACTGTGGTGTCCATAGCTTTCCTGACGGGGACTTAAGGTCTTCGGCTTTTGGTCCTAGGCAAGCCTAACTCTATTAGATTCTTTTAGAATTCCTTCGCGATAGCTCAGGAGAAAAATAAACAGCCGTATCCATCAAGCCGGGCTGAGGAGAGGGCGAAGTATGTAGAATAGCAAAAATGGTCCCTCATTGAACACAGGCACTGGGCCCCGCAGTGTCAGAAGGAAGCGCCCAGTACCACTACAGGATCCTGAGTAGAAGGGCAATGGAGAGGAGAAGGAGCTGGTTTGTCACTGAGAAGCTACTGCCATCCAGGTGTTCTGTCCTTTGGGGGAAGGGGGAAGAGCCTGCAGCACTGAGGACCCTCAAGATAATGCAGCAGATTAAAGTGCTCCAGGATGTGAGATCTCAAGGCCTCTTGTCATTTTCTTCCCAGTTCCCGCTCAGAGATCCGCCTGGGCCGCTCTGAGAGCCTGAAGGGCCGGGAAGAGATGAAGCGCTCTCGGAAGGCAGAGAATGTGCCCCGCTCTCGCAGTGACGTTGATATGGATGCTGCTGCTGAAGCCACTCGCCTCCACCAGTCGGCCTCATCCTCTGCCTCCAGCCTCTCTACCAGGTAGGTGGGGCCCAGTTGACTCTACTTGTTGTGATATCTAGAGGGCTGCGGCAGGGGTAGAGAGATGAAGGATGCTAACAGTTGACATTCTGTCCACAGATCTCTTGAGAATCCAACCCCTCCCTTCACCCCCAAAATGGGTCGCAGGTGAGTGATGGGCTTGGTAGTACCTCAGTTGGGTATCTCTGGTTCCATTTATGCTCACCTGCCCTTCCTAGCCCTCTTCACGACCCAGTGGTGTCCCATGGGCCTGAGGCAAGCAGGCTGGGCATGAGAGTAAGGGAAAAGCCTGAGCTGTTCCTCCAGAGTGAAGCTGCCTGTTTTCCCCAGGAGCATTGAGTCCCCCAACTTGGCGTTCTGCACAGATATCCTCCCCCACCTCCTAGAGGATGATCTGGGCCAGCTGTCTGACCTGGAGCCAGAGCCAGATGCCCAAAACTGGCAGCATACAGTAGGCAAGGATGTGGTAGCTGGGCTAACCCAGAGGGAGATTGATCGACAGGAAGTCATCAACGGTGAGCCTGCCCCACTACCCTCACTTCCACTGAGACTGGTGTGGGAATCAGTCCAGGGCCCCTGAGATGCAAACGGGGCAGAGAAATAAATTGGTGGGGGCCCCTGGAGGCAGGACCAGGCCCATCTGCCTTGTACCTGTAAGGTCCACCTCAGTCTGCCCCTTGGCTGTATGGTCTTAAACCAGTGTTGCACTTTGTCCAAAAGCAAAGCAGTTTGGGATCAGGGTAGTGACTTTAGATACTCACTCATCCATTTCTGCCTTCCCACCTGCCTCCCCTCGCCACACCCACCACTCAGAGTTGTTTGTGACTGAAGCGTCCCATCTGCGCACACTCCGTGTCCTGGACTTGATCTTCTACCAGCGGATGAAGAAGGAGAACCTGATGACCCGGGAGGAGCTGGCCCGGCTCTTCCCTAACCTGCCCGAGCTCATAGAGATCCACAGTAAGAGCCTGTCCCCATCTGCCGTCCTTCACACGCCCACCTACCCCCACTACTCTTCCTCTTTCACCCACATGCCAGAACCTCCCTGAGTGCACAACCCAGTTCAGTCTTCTTGGTGAGAGAAAGGTACAAACAGCTTCCAGTTCCTACCAAATTAAAATCTGCTTTCCCAGACCCTTCCCCACAGCCCTGCTGTCAAAAATGTGTTTTTTTTTCCAGTCACAAGGTGTGGCAGTGCAGCTCCATCCAGGTGTTTCTGTTCTTCCCTCACTCCAGATTCCTGGTGTGAAGCCATGAAGAGGCTCCGGGAGGAGGGTCCCATCATCAAAGAAATCAGTGACCTCATGTTGGCACGGGTATGGCTCCAAACTTGCCTTGCTTGGCAGGAGACTGAGGGTCTGATTACCCAAGGGGGTGTGGCAGGGGAAGAATACGGGTGGGGAACAGGTCCTGGACAGGAAGGAGTGTGATGCCTGGCGCGTGTCCATTCTGCCTAGTTTGATGGTGCTGCCCGAGATGAGCTCCAGCAGGTGGCTGCTCAGTTCTGTTCCTATCAGTCGATAGCCCTGGAGCTGATCAAGACCAAGCAGCGCAAGGAGAGCCGCTTCCAGCTCTTCATGCAGGTATTGCCTTGGCCATTGCTCAGCCATCGTCGTCTGCACAAAGGTCACCAAGGGTCTCCTGAGCTTCCTTCCTTCCGGCCTCTAGCTCCAAGCTCCACCTGGCAATTCCCTGTCCCTTCCCCAGCACCTCTTCGGGAAACACTGACACCCTGACACTCTCAGGACAGAGGCCACTGTTTCTTGAAAAGGATGCAAGATTAGCAGTCAGATGGCCTGACTCACCTACCAGTGTCTGTATACAGTGAGATGGGTTAATTCTCTGGATCTTAGTCTCCTTGTCTTTTAAATGGGATAGTGCCTGACCCTACTACCTCTACCCTGGATATTTAAGAAAGAAGCTGCCACCACCAATTCTGAATGATACATCTGGGATTAGGAACCATTTGGGACTTTCATGTCCACCGTGGTCCTGAGCCCATGAGCCAACTCCTAACCACAGGCTGAGAGACCTTTCTCTCCCTCTCCTGCCCTCTAGGAAGCCGAGAGCCACCCCCAGTGCCGGCGGCTGCAGCTTAGAGACCTCATCATTTCAGAGATGCAGCGGCTCACCAAATACCCGCTGTTGCTGGAAAACATCATCAAGCACACTGAGGGTAGGGCATGGAGAGGGGCTGGAGTTGGAGTCAGGAGACCTTGTTTCACATTCTGATTCCAACATGGACTTGCTTTGTGATCTCTGCAAGTCAGTTGACTTTTCTGCCCTCAGTGTCTTCTTCCATGTCCTATTAGAATGCATCTCAAAGGAAAATAGTAATTGTATATGTGCTTTGGGAAATGTGGAGTGCTTGACAGCAAGAGAGGACAGGGCCACCACTGATCTGTATGGAGCCTTTGTGCAGAGTGGAGGAAAACAGCACCTTCTAAGTAGACACACAGCATGTCACATGGAGGGCATCTTGGTTCCTCAGGAAGATCGTGGTCCTACTCTAGGCCCTGTGGCTGGAACTTAGACACACTTCAGTTCCCTACAGCCCTGGTGGCACAGTGCTTAAGAGCTCAGATGCTAACCAAAAGGTTAGCAGTTCAAATCCATCAGCCACTCCTTGGAAACACTGTGGGGGCAGTTCTTTCTACTCTGTCTTGTAGGGTCACGATGAGTGAGAATTGACATGACAGCAGAGGGTTTGATTTGGGTTTTTCAGTCACTTCCATAAGAAGCCCTGGTGGCACAGTGGTTAAAGTGCTCAGCCACTAACCAAAAGGTCAGCAGTTCAAACCCACCAGCCCTTCTTAGGAGAAAGATGCAATACTCAGCTTCTGCAAAAATCACAGCCTTCGAAACCCTGTGGGCAGTTCTGCTCTGTCCTGTAGAGTTGCTATGAGTTAGAATCAACTCAGGAGCATCCGGTTTGGTCCTCCCTCCCCTGTTACAGAGTACTAGTGTCCTGTGCAGTGCATGAGGTCATCTTGAGTCTGAATCAACTCAACAACAGTTGGTTTGGTTTTGGTCACCTCCCTGCTGAACTCATCAGTGTAGTACACTAAAGACACAACCCAGTGTGGTAGCCCTAGAGGGGTAGGGGACCAGGCCAAGTAGGGAGTCTAACCCCAGGTCCCTGGGATCCAAGCAGCTTCCACCACCCTAGAATATGGAACACTGGAGTCTGAAAATAGAGGAACCTGAGCCTAATTTGAGCAGACTTTCCTTGTGGCATAATCATTACCATCAACATTGACCTATTCACCCGCAGTCCTGTTTGGCTATCAGTAGAACTGTCTGTGACCTAGGCCACTGCTTCTCTCTTTTGTACATAGGGTTGCCATGAGTTGGAACCAACTGACAAAGTGTCTTCAGAACAGTGTCTTTGAAGCAGTGACCTGAATGGCTCCTTTTAGCTCAGCAGTTAGTCACTCCTGAGGTTCACCCTTCAGCCAGCATTTAGACAGGCCCATAAAAGAAAACAAGACTAAAGGGGCACATCAGCCCAGGGGCAAGGATTAGAAGGAAGAAAAGGGCAGGAAAGCTGGTAATAGAGAACCCAAGGTTGAAAAGGGAGAGTGTTGACGTGTCATGGGGTTGATAACCAAAGTCACAAAACTAGGTATCTACTGATTATTTAATGAGAAGCTAGTTAGTTCTATAAACCTTCATGTAAAGTTCAATTTAAAAAAAGAATATGAGACCCACCATGAGGATGCTGCCTTTAGTTGTGAAAATATCATTAGTTTATGGAGAATTTTAAATAAATGAAAATTTATTTTAAGTAGTTTTCAAAAAAAATAGGATCTTCTGCAAAAAAGAAAAAAGGTAATCTGAAACCCTAGGCACTCAGTAAAAGTTACCCTTACCACTTAAGAGCTTCAAGGTTAGGCAACTGTAGCTTCACTGTACTTACCCATACCTACTGATTTGAGGCAGGCCATTCACCGTGGATCCAGGTGGTTGTTAGATGCTGCTGAGTTGCTCCCAACTCATGGCAACCCTGTGTTAAACAGAAAGAAACACTGACTGGTTCTGTGTCATCCTCACAATCATTGCTGTGTTGGAGTTCTCTGTTGCAGTTGCCATGTCCCCAGGCCTATGTGGGTGCCTTCCAACCTGATGGGCTCATCTTATGGCACTGGATCAGACAGTGTTCCACTGGTATCTGTAAGGTTTTCACTGGCCTTTTTTTTTTTGGAAGTAATCACCAGACTCTTCCACCTAGTCTTCCTTAGTCTGGAAGCTCCACTGAAACTTGCAGTGACCTGGCTGGTATCTGAAATAGTAGTAGCATAGTTTCCAACATCACGGCAACACACAAGCCACCACAGTACAACACACTAACATACAAATATGGATGGATACAGGTAGTATCTGACTGTAACGGACGGCAGGTGGAACCCCTAACCATCTTCTCTACCTTGTCTGATAGGTGGCACCTCTGAGCATGAGAAGCTCTGCCGGGCCCGGGATCAGTGCCGGGAAATTCTCAAGTACGTGAATGAAGCTGTGAAGCAGACAGAGAACCAGCACCGTTTGGAGGGCTACCAGAAACGCCTGGATACCACCTCCTTGGAGAGGGCCAGCAACCCCCTGGCAGTAGAGTTCAAGGTGGGGGGGCAGAGGCTACAACAGGGTCAGCCCCCCTACACACATTTTTAGGGCAGTGTTATGAGTAGAACTCGGACCAGGGTGTGGACCCTCTAAGGTCGGAGACCTGCACCTGTCTGTGATAGGATGGAGGTGACTAGCCCTAGGATACACATGCCATGTCATCCCTGCACCTTGTCTGTAGACAGACCAGAAGGCAGGCAGCTCACCAGGCGAAAGACATTAGACGTTAAAGAGCTTAGCCTGGGAACGGAGGTGTAGAACACAACAAGAACTTGAGGTGAAAGTGGAGAGAATTTAGGAGGGCATGATGCTGGCAGGCATGGCAGGGAAAGCAGAGGCTGGTTCTCTTAGGAAGGTAGACAGTGTTGGGTGGGGTCTTACCTAACACTTTTCATAGACCTTCCTCAGCCCAGAGTAAGAAGTTTCTCAAATACCACTTGAACAAATGAGTGAATGGTGTCTTCTTCTCAGAGCCTGGATCTTACCACCAGAAAGATGATCCATGAGGGACCCCTGACCTGGAGGATCAGCAAGGATAAGACCCTGGGTATGTGCCAGGGCCCTGTGGTCAGGGGAGCTTTCCAGGGCTTCTCCCTCTCCCCCCGTTTCATAATCCCTGGTAGTGTAGTGGTTAAGAGCTATGGCTGCTAACCAAATGGTCAGCAGTTTGAATCTACCAGGCATCCCTTGTAAACTCTGTGGGGCAGTTCTTCTTGGTCTATAAGGGTGCTGCAAGTTGGGATCAGCTCAGAGGCAGCAGGTTTGGTTTTGGTCTTGGAACCTTTTGCTGTAAAGTGGGGAGTAAAGTAGGTAGGGAGGAAACTGGAAGCAAGATTTGGCAGTGGGGAAGGAGGGGTAAGGTAGGACTTCTCTAGAAGTGTGGGGAAGGGGTGACAAAAGAGAAAGGTGCTGGTGTTCCCAGGTTCCCTGGGCTTCCTAGACCCTGAGGATAAGCATTTGAAAGCTTCTGGTACCCCACTGTGTTAACGAGGGTGAGTGGGCAGCATTGACCACCTGACAGTTGCCACACACCCGCAGACCTCCATGTGCTGCTGCTGGAGGATCTCCTGGTGCTGCTGCAGAAGCAGGATGAGAAGCTGCTCCTGAAGTGCCACAGCAAGACAGCCGTGGGCTCCTCGGACAGCAAGCAGACCTTCAGCCCCGTGCTCAAGCTCAATGCTGTGCTTATCCGCTCTGTAGCCACAGGTACCCACGAGTAGATAAGGCCCATAGGCCTGGGGCTGTAGTCACTGTTACTGGTGTCCAGTGAGCAGTGGGTGGTGGGTGCCAGTCAGGGACCTTGCAGGATTTACCCATCAGCGTGTGTTCTTTTCCTCCTACCTTGACTCAGACTATGAAGGACCAGGTGGTACTACCCAACAGGTGGTCCTCAGAGTGCTAGGCTAGGGACTAAGAAGAAGATGGACAGTTTAGGTGAGTGGTCAGCCCTCAAAGACAGGGCTGGTTTGGATGGCATGTGGACATCTGGGAAGAGCTAAAGGTGTCTTACGAGGGTTGGGAAGAATAGGATTAGACAGTGAAGAGCGGGACAGGCATTCTTGACAGAAGAGTAAGTGGGGCCAAGCAGCCATAGGACAGAGCCAAGTCCAGTGGACAGAGGGATTTCAGTGCAAACTGGAATGTGCACAAGAAATGGCCTGGACCAAGAGTTAGCAACTACAATTTTCTGGATTCTGTTTCTTCATCCAAAACATGTGTACCTGTTCTCCCTCTGTGGGAGATCAAAAAGAATGATGGGTATAAAAAAGTCTCATAACCTATGGGCCACACAGAGATGTCAGCAATCACTGTTACTGAGTCAACTGTGCAGTGGGGGTGGCTGTGAAGGATGACAGTAGGGGTCCAGAGTTGCCTCTGTCCCTTTTGTAAGTGGGTCCTCAGTGGGTCTGATGGCCCATATCTGTCTCATACTGCCTTTTTCCCCACTGTCAAGAGTCAGGGCCCTGAGTCTGCGTGCCATATCCCTGCCCCAGGTCACTGCCTCTGCCGCCCCACTACAGACTTTTTCCTTCCTCTCCTTGCACAGATAAACGGGCCTTCTTCATCATCTGCACCTCTGAGCTGGGCCCACCCCAGATCTATGAGCTGGTTGCATTGACGTCATCAGACAAGAACATGTGAGAATTGATTGAGGGGTCACACACAACTGCCACCCCCTTGGGTCCAGGGTGGTGTGCATGAGGCTTGTGGGCAGTGAGGTCTATGCTGGGCCACAGAACCAACAGAGAGTCGGGAAATGAGGACAGAAGTGGGAGATAGGACAGACACAGAGACACTGTCGGGGGGTTATCTGTCCTGAGCCTGTGACCAGCCCCATCCTCACGGTAAGAAGAATCTGAGTTCCTAGCGTTTGGAGGCCATTGCTGCAGCATCTTTCTTATCAGTCCCCATGCTGCTTCCCATTCCCCATGAAGCATTGTAAATGTACAACTTCTTCTCACATGTTGTCTCCAGGACCCTCACACCATGCCCGATTCCCTAATAGCCGGCTATAGGTGGTACAGCTAATGAAAGGAGACAGGTGGAGTCAGTCAGTTTCTTAGCCTCAGGCTTCTCGTCGATCAAATGTGGATAATGCTACTTCTTTGAGGGTTATTTCGAGAGAAATGTATAATTCTTAGCATAGAATTTAACCAAGGATTGATGTTCCAAAATTGGTGGTTGCAAGTAACATAACCCCAGGGAATCCACTAATCAGACCTTGTGGAGGTATGAACCCTTGAACGCTCAGAGCAGTGGGCTCGGTCGTGGGAGGCTAGGGTGTCCTTGTATTGTTTTCACACCAGTCTTCTCTTCTTCCGGAGCAACAGATGGATGGAACTCTTAGAAGAGGCCGTGAGGAATGCCACTAGGCACCCCGGAGCTGCCCTGCCACCCATCCATCCACCACCCCCAGGTCCCCAGGAGGTAGCCCACCAGAGCCTGGCACCCAGCAGGTATAGTACTTAGCCCTCCACACCCCTGCCCAGCTCCTCTCCAAGCCACTTATTTTCTGCTGCTTCTAAGCCCTTCAACATGGGGATGGACAGCCCCCCTCAGCAGGAACAAACTAGCAGAAGGAGAAGGAAAGGATGGTTCCAGGCTCTGACAGCAAGAGGCACACCCCCACAGCTCTGCCCCCTGGGCCTGTCTGCTCTGCCTGTAGCTTCCCTCCTGCAGGAAGGCAGACTGTTTGTGAATTAGGGCTGGGGACAGAAAATCAGGGGCTGGGTTGAAAGACAGACCAGGCAGGTGGTGAAGCCTGCCACTACCCTTCTTGGACCCAACTCCCTTGCAGCCCCTCTGCCTCAGGAGTCCAGAGTAGAGTTTCATGACAATTCCGCCTCCTGGCTGGCAGTCAGGGTCTGTTTGGGCTCCTGTTCACCCTTGGTTGGTTGCTCCCTCAGGGTAGGACTGGATGACTCTGAAGTCTTCCACAGAAGGTGTTCTGAACCAGAGCCTGAGGAGCTGCCTGCAGGTAAGGCCCCTGTACTCTCTGGTCCAGGCCACATTTTGTAGACAGAGAGGTAGGGAAGGGGTGAGGGGTAAGGGGATGAATGTAGATGTAGGGGTGAGGGGAGAGATCCAAAAGACAAGACCAAATTAGATGGCAGTCTGAAGGTCAGGTCCAGGGGAGCAGCTTTGGTGAGAATAGGAAAGAAAGGACATGAGGAAGGTGTTTGGGAAGGGAGGGTAACAGGCTGAGAGTGCAGAGTACCACACTTGAATAGGGATTCCATCCTGACTCGAGGTGACACGTGTTTAGTGGAAGAGAAGAACACTCCGAGGAGTTTGGGGCCCTGCTTCCTTCATCTGGGGTGACTAATGACAATAGTAGGGTTACCATGAGAGCAAAATCATCAGAGAAGTGTCTAAGTTCAAAGAGTCTAAGTTCCTGGGATGGAACTGGGGCAACCCAGACAGAAATCTTATTGAGCGTTTGTGGGTAAAATAGTGTAGGGTCTTGGGTTTAAGGAAAAGCTGTGGGTTTTCTGGCTGGGTCCTTGTAGTTTTCTTCTGCTCAGAGTGCTCTTCTCCCAGCTCCTCCCACACTTTGAGGACTGCTGCAGGTCACCTTTGCATTAGTACCTTCTCTAACCAGCCATCCTGAGCTGCCATGCCCCACTCTTTTTCACTACTTCCGTAGCACTTAGCACCTTGTAACAAACTACGTGAGTTACTTGGTTATTTCATGATTGCTGTGTCCACCCACTAGAATTTAAGCTCCTTAAGGGTGGAGAGGAAACCCTAGTGGTGTAGTGGTTAAGTGCTGTGAATGCTAACTAAAAAGTTGGCAGTTCGAATCTGCCAGGTCCTCCTTGGAAACTTTCATGGGGCATTTCTACTCTGTCCTATAGGGTTGCTATGAGTTGGAATAAACTTGATGGCCGTGGATTTGGCATAAGGGCGGGGAACTAGTTTATTCACTTCTGTATCCCCAGAGCCTAGAACAGTGCCTGCCCACAGTAGGTGCTCAGTGGACATTCATGGAGGGAATGAATCAGCCACTGTCCCCAACCCTTTGTATCCAAAGCAGCCCTCTATCTTTCCATGTCTTACACACCCCTCTCCTCCAAAGCAGGCCCCAGGCCCCAGCAGAGGGTCAAACAGACAGACCCAGTACTGCTGAAGGATCCTGAACAGGAGGGTACCCGAGAAGAAGAGAAGCTAGGGGCCCCTCCTCACCCCTCCTTACCCATGGACGGAGAGAATGTGGATGTCAGGACAAGGGACCCCATTCATCTGCCCCTGCCAGGCCCTCTGTTCATGGAAGGACTCGCTGAGGCAGCCCTGGAAGATGGTGAGTACCTCGGGACCCTGCTGTCAGCCCCAGATGCCCCAGTAGCACAGCCAGCCTCTGCTCAGAGGCTCTCCTCCAGTGAGCTTGAGCAAGGCACATGTCACGCTCACCATCCTACATACCATCGTGTGACAGGCTGGTTCAGCAGGGTGGGGTCAGGAGGAAGCAGTGGTCCTGCAGACCCCTCTGTGCCCACCCCTACCAGTGTGGTGTGGGGTCCTGTTCCGGGAAGCCATTGCCCCATTTCCCCTGCAGTGGAGAACCTGAGGCACCTGATTCTGTGTAGCCTGCTGCCAAGTCACACCACGGAACCACAGGCCACCGGGGAGCCCGAGGATGATCTGACACCCACCCCTTCTGTCATCAGCATCACTTCTCACCCCTGGGACCCAGGCTCGCCAGGGCGGGCCCCCACTGGGGGTGAAGGGGACAACACTCAACTCCCCAGGCTAGAAGGGGGCCAGCCAGAGCTGGAAGATGTGGCCCTCTGTTCTCTGGAACACTTGCCCCCAAGAACCAGAAATTCGGGGATCTGGGAGTGTCCTGAGCTGGATAAGAATCCAGCTGAACAGACTTCAAGCACAGAAGCAGCAGGAAGTTACAAAGTTGTGAGAAAAGGTAAAACAAATGGGGCACCCATGGGGACATGAACACCCAGTTCTGCTAGGGTAGAAGCAAGTCTTCCAGTGGCATTCCGCCCCACGTTCCCCACGTGAGGCCTTGTGAGCAGACACTTGCAGTAGCCCCTGAGCAACAGAGACATGCTGAGAACAAGCAAAGGCTTTGGAGTCACACAGCTGAGGTTCAGAGCCCTAGCTCCACCACTTACTGTCTGTGACCTTGTACACGATTCTGAATCGTCTTGGAACTTCATTCTAGAACATAGGGATATTACCTGCTGCCTGGCACAAATCAAGTATCATTAAATGTTCTTATTAGTATTCTCTGATCTTCCAGTCCTGAGAAAGAGATGTAGCTTTCCTCAGGAGCCTCAGCTCTGAGAAGACAAGGCAGGTGATATCACCCTAGAGGAAGAAGCAGTGTGGGGATGTGGAGACAGAGCTCGGCGCAGAAGTTGATCAGGGAGGAGTGGCTGTGGGACAAGGCTGGGAAGACAGCGGGAAATCAGGCAGTGTGGTGGGGTGAGCAGGGTGGTAGGGAGGACCCTGCCTATGGAGTACCGTTGTCAGCTTGGCAACAAGAGAAGCCAGGACTAGTTATGATGGGGGTTAAGGCAGGTTTATCTGGCCAGAGCAGTCCACCCAAAGGAGGGAGACCCCAGGGGCTGACCACAGTGAACTGAAGAGAGAGGCTGGTCTGAGGAGTGTGGCAGGAGAGATGAAATGAAGCCTTGGGTGCTCAGGACCAATGGGATGGGACCTGAGTCAGTGTGTGAGACAGGGGTTCTTGTCAAATGTTTACCTCTGCTTCCTTTTCCAGTAGCATTTTTAGTTCCATCTCCCCAAGGTCTGCCCTCTCCTGGGTTTCTGGGAACTGACCTTCCTTCTCTCTCTTTTGGTGAATTGGCGGAAAAATTCTGTGTAGCTCCCTGGGTTATGATCGTGTGTGACTTGCTGTTCACCTTGTTCTTCCCTTTTTCTCCCCTGCCCTACCCCTGCTTCTTTCTCCCTTGCCTTCTGTTCTCTCCCCTTCCCTTTCCTTGTCTTTCTATCTTCTCTCGCTGGTGGTGGTGGTGGTGTCGGTGCAGCTGAGGTGGCAGGCAGCAAAGTTGTCCCTGCACTACCAGAGAGTGGCCAGTCAGAGCCTGAGCCACCTGACGTGGAAGGCGGAGCAAAGGCTGCGGGTAATAAACCTCTCCTTGGAGAGGACAGGCCAGGGCTGGAGTGTGGGGCCTGCGGGGCAGGGCTGGGCTTGGGAGTCAGGCCCCTGCCTGCAGGCACGTTTGCGCACACACGAGCAGTGTATCTTCTCAGTCTGCTGTCTGGCAGTGGGGAGAAGTAGGCCATGGGCCTGCTGAAAGGAGAATGGGTTTTGCACCATTAGGTCTGACTTGAAGCTTTAAGAAACCACTTGTTGAGAGCTGTACATGTCCCTTGCAGGACAGCAGGGCCAACCAGCCTGTGTTCAGTTGCAAATGAAACACGGAAGCCTGGCCTCCTACCTGGGCCCAGCTTCCTTAACCTGCCGTTCTGTGCAGCCACTGCCCTCATCCCAGCCACACTCCTGTGTCCCTGTGGAAATATGCTTCCTTGCCCTTTTAGGTTCCTCACTGCCTTTACTGCTATCAGGGCTTCTCTGGGTCCTTCCTCTGGCTGTCTCTGCCCTCCCTGCGAGGGTCTAGGTATCTCCAGGATTGTGGAATAGACGGCAGCTAAGGCCGGGGGGGGGGGGGGGGGGGGGGGGGGGGGTAGGGAAGGGCTCAGCAGAGCTTAAGGTGAGGAGGGTGCCTGCGCTTTTTAAAGAGCCCGAAGCCAGCCAGCGTCTTTTTACCCTGCCTCCCTGGTTTCCAGATGAAGCCTTGAACTGCCCTGCTGTCTCCTCGTAGCTCCCACCCCTGCACATCTTCACAGGCCTCTACAGGCTGGGCACCACTGCACCCAGGAGGCTCTCTAGAGGGGAAGGGCTTAGGATAAGGCCACCCTGCCATGGACCCCTCTGGCCCTGTTCTGTCAGTCTGCATGGGGAACACCAAGGGAGTGGGGAATGGCTGAGACTGTATTTGCCTCCTAATCTCCTTCTCTTGCTGTGGGGCACAGGGAATTATTTTTATGTCAGCATGCCAGCAGGACCCGTGGACTCCAGCACTGACCTTTCAGGGGCACCCACCAGCCCTGCCCAGCCTGACAGCCACCCTACCTGGCAGAAGGAGCCTCATCCCCAGCCGCGGAGAGGCAATGCAGATCCAAGACGCCCCAGCTGCTCTCCCCCTAGCCTGGCCCTCAGGGACGTGGGTATGATCTTCCGTACCATCGAGCAGCTCACCCTCAAGCTCAACAGGCTCAAGGTGAGGGAAATAGGGTTTAGATCCCTGGAGGCCTCAGTCCGTTGCCCAAGACCTTCCCCTGTGAGCAAGGTGTGTGTCTGGATTCTGTGTCGCTATGTCTAGCCAGCCACCCTCCGTCACAGCCCCATCCCCAAGCCTCGCCCTAGGGCGTTATGAATAAAAGGACCTGAGTGAAGGCATTATACCTCTTCTAGGACCTGGAGCTGGCCCACAGAGAGCTGCTGAAGTCCTTTGGCGGAGAGTCATCTGGTGGCACAACACCTGTGGGCAGTTTCCACACAGAGGCGGCCAGGTGGACAGACAGTTCCCTGTCACCCCCCGTCAAGGAGCCTCTGGTCTCTGACTCCAGGGACAGACATGAACTAGGCCCCTGCCCTGTGGACAGTGAGTGAAGCTCTTCCTTGTTTGTTCCTCCCCTGGCAGAAAAACCCACCAGCTAGTGAGGAAGTGTTGGCAAGCAGTGCAGGAGAGGGAAAGCGGTTCTGAAAGTTTCCTCCATGGGTATAACCAAGCCATTCTCTGGGCTTGAGAAAAGAATCTCAGAAAGTGTGCCTAAAAATGGGAAACTTAGAACTGAACCGTCCTTTCCCTTGGGCTGTGGAGATGATGCACCAGGGAAAGCAGGCCTCACGTCTGAGACCTGTTCTTAAGTGGTTCAGGCGATTGGCTGGGCAGGAGGGACACAGTTATGTTCTAACTCAGGAACCCAGGTGCTTTGATGGCTTAACAGAACAGAAGTGGAGTTTGGTAGACAGCCCTTCTTAGGCCCCATGAGGAACTCTTAAGGTCTCTGCAAGATGAGGCTGCCTTGTTAACCAGTGAGGGGTGCTGAAGGAGCTGCCTTCATGAGCTGCGGGGCTTTCCAGGCAAAGTGATGGAGAGGCTCAACTCAGAAGGTCATCACTTCCTCCCGTCACGATCCCTTCCCATCCTCCTGCAGGTTCTGATACCCCTCTGGAAGACACAGCCACAGCCACATCACCAGGACTGTAATTGCCCCAACGCCAAATCCTCTGTATCTCCACTCCTCCCTCAGGGACTGGCCTGAGGCGCAGCCGCATGTTGCTTGGTCTGCTCTGATTGGAGTCAAGTTTCAGTGTCTTTTTTTCCCCCTCCCTTCAGCCCATCCCCCCAAGGCCTGGTGTCTCCTAAGCATGCTGAGTGCATCTGAACAGCCCCCCACCAAGTCTGCCCCCATCGCCCACATTCGTGTGTTCACCTCCATGGGGCGGCCCTCAGATGTGCAAGTGAGAGGAGGAGTCTTCTGTGTCAGTGCACTTTCTTCCTCCCCTCCTTTGTCCACAGGATACCAAGGCTGAGAGGGTACCTCCGCTCTCCTTTCTTTGTCACTTTGGTTTCCTATAAATATGTATGTATTGTATGTGCATCCTTGCTATTGTAAATAACTTTGGCCTTTTTTGTTTCTGTTCCTGGGGCGCTGGAGACAGTTACAGAAGGGACTGTTACTGGAAGAAGGAGCTTACTTGTATCTCCTAGTTAGTGGCCCCTTTTCGAAACCCTAGTCTAGCTCCAGGATCTGGGCCTAATGGTAGAGGCAGAATTGCGTGCCCTTGTCCCCAGCAGCTTCTGCCCCCTCCCCCAGCCCAGCCTGTGGGCTTGGTGCTTAGCTGCTCCTGTGCCCCTAGAGCTTCTCATCTTCAGAGATGGGGACACATCAGGGGTTCTTACCTATGTCCACCCTTCCCTACCATGTCCTGTAGAAAAACAGCATCAGGTACGGAGCTGACAACTGGGCCCCAGGAGGTTGAGGAACGAGGGATGAATGTTGGAGTCCCTGAATTAGCCCAAGACCATCCTCAGGAGCCACAGCTTTACCCCTATTACCAAGTGCTCACATCTCCCCCCACTGACTAATAGAATATACACACTGTGCTGGGTGTATATATACATATATATATATATAAATATATATATAATATATAAAATATAGATATGGAAATGACTGTTTTGCCGTTAAGATAATGTATACCCTTATTTTCTTCCTTTCATGGCTAAGGTTTTTGGGGGGGTTTTGTTTCTGGGTTTTGTTTTTTTTAAGAAAAGTTAAATATTCTTTAACTGTGGTGGTGTGTGTGTGATTCTTGGAACCACTATGTGGTTTTTCTTTGAGGCTAGTTGGAATTGGATAGAAAGAATAAAAGGAAACCTCTTATATCTCCCTCCTGGATCAAGCCCCCAAAGCCAGGGCTCACCACATTGTCTCCCAGAGTTTCACCAGACTGCACACTCAGCAAACTTAAGTGACATATTCCCCACAACAGAGCAAGGGAAGACACTGAACTGTTTCAGTCTCACACACATGCACGGGAGCAGTGGGCCAGAGTTACGAGCACATGCACTTTAGGCAAAACGTAAGGGGGGCCCGCTGCCAGGGCCTCCCACCCCATTCCCAGCCCTTCCCATCCTCCTGCAGCCACACCACTGGGACCGGGACCATCCGTCCATATTACCTCCGTCTCTCTGTTGGCAGTGCTGGACTGACCGAATCGAATATTCTAATTCAAACCTGGTGTGATGCTGCGTCTGGCCCTCATGAGTTTAGTCTGCCTGGGCATCAAAGTTAAGTCACCTGGGAGGAACTGTGGGATGAGGATGAAGTCTACACGGACTACCTTTAGAAGAACTTGGGCAGGGAAAAGTGGCCTAGGCTGAGCATCATTGAATACTAGCAGTGTGCGTAGTGTTGGGAATCTGAAGAGACAGTAGGTTTTCACTGGAGAGGCTCGCTGGCCAGCTGCAGGAAGGCTAGGCGGCGGCTCAGGTAGAGGCCATGAGGGTGAATGTACAGCACTCTGAGGCTGATAGGCGTGTGAGCACAACAGCCTCGCAGAAAGTAGGACACCAGGGAGTGCTAGTTAGGGAATGCAAGTCCCTATCAGGGCGAGAGAGGTAGAGATGGGATATGGGACATGTTAAATGCACTCCAAGGTGAAGAAGGACAAGGAAGCTCCTGCTTAGCTCCACCTTCTCTGGCATCTCACAGGAGCCAGCCCTGTGCCATCTGGGCATTGTAACTGGACTGTTTCAGTAGAGCCAGCACCAAAGGGAGAAAACATGGAAGGGCCAGACTCGTCCAACTTTTCTAGCCCCAGCCATCGGGGTATCTGGTTTTCGATTGCTAGCATCTGCAGACTGGGTCACTAAGATTCATGTGGCATACCTGGACTTTGTACTTAGATGTGGGCAGAGGCTTGGCAGCCTTTCCAAAATAGTCTGCCAACTCTGTGCCTTTTCTGAAACAGCCCTCACTTCCCCCAGTCCTGCTTCCTCTCCCTGGCAGGTTGCGCATGTCAGTTATTAACCCTAAGGCCCCCTTCTGCCTCTGAGACCAGAGGCAGACTCAGTGCGGCGTAGCATACATCGTCCAGGAAACATGGGGGAAGTTGGCCTGAGCAAGGAAGAGCTTGCTCCTGAGGCTGGAGAGCAGTGCTGAGGCTGGCTAATGACAGGCAGGCCAGAATCTTCCCAGCAGAACTTGGAAGCAGTTCAAATCATCACTGCCTACCATTCCTAGCCACGTACCCAAAAGCTCCCAGTAGTTTCTGGAACATTTTCAGACAACCTCAATGGAAAGCACAGTGATATGCTTTTTATCAGTCTCAGATCTCCCCCCAGGACAACAACCCACACTGGGGCAGGAGGTGCTTTCAGGGTGAGGGCTTGGAGAGTGTCCTATAATGAGAAGGCCACGGTCTCCTCCTCCCTGGGCTTGGCCTTGTTTATAGGGTCCTTTGGCAGCATCAGCTCCTGGATCATTGTGTATGCAGGACATGGCAGGGAGAAACAATTTTTCTGAAAGAGGAAGAGGAACTGATGAAGGTTAGTCCTCTAGAAGGATGTTTTCTTGGGCAGGGTGGGTTAGGGACAGGGAGAAAAGGCAGAGTAATGGGAACTCTGTGACTGCAGCCAGAGTGGTGGGGTTAGGGTGTGATACAGAGAACTACAGAAACTAGACCTTCCTTGGGGATGGAAAGAGGCTGCCTCAGCAGCCTCAGAAGAGAGTAATGTGAACTCACCGCTAGGGACAGTGAGAGCAGCCCCATGGGGCCTTTGGACGAAACCTTGGACTTCGAGAACTGCACTTGATACTGCACGGTAGTGAGGAAGCCCTCCAGCCCCACCTCTGTGATGCGGTTCCCTGGGGGAACGGTACAGATAAAATAGTCTCTTATACCACCACCTGGGCCAACACTGGCTCCTCCAGGGCCTGTCCCTATCTCCAGACTCAGGACTAACCTGGTCAGCCAAGGGCTAACTCCCCCTTGCCTGACCTGTCACCCCTAGCTCTTCAGACTCCTCCCACATCTGTTCTCCTCCTCCCTGTCCCAGGCTCTACCCCTCACCCCAAAGCCCTATGCAGTGGGGTTGCTGATAACATGATGCTCATCTATGGGCAAACCACAGTCTCTTCCATGGAACTCGGCACCCCCAGGGCCAGAAAAAGACCAGGTAACCTTGTGGGGTGGAGTTGGCAAGCTTACACACGAGGTTGAGATGCAAAAGGGCCCTGTTCCCCGGCATGTAAACTTTCCCATCCTGGTGCATCACAGGCTCCAGGAGAGGGTTGACCATCTCCGTGGTTTCAGTAACCAGCTGTTGGGACCAGAATACTCATTGCAGCAAAGGGGAAGAAGAGGTAGTCAACAGGTCATTCACTGAGCCAGCATATGTGCTTACAGTGCTTAATAAGCCCCCACCCTGGAGAACAGCCTTTGTGGGAACAGCCACAAAGGGAAGTAGTAAGTGGCACAGTGTGAAACTGGCAGAGGCAAAGTCAGGATGCAGGGATGACACAGGAGGGACGGTGTGGCCCTGCCTAAGGAGCCAGGAATGGTCTCCTAAAGAAGACAGCCTGCAAGCTGAAATGGGAACGGTAAGTGGGCATTATCAGGTAAAGGGAAAGTATTCCTGACAAAGGAATCAACACGTGCAAAGGCTTTGGAGGCATGAAACGGTATGTTGCCTTCAGGTTTTGCTAAGTGTTCCTGTGGGCCACAGCAGTGGATGGAAATGAAGGGAGAGGGTGCTGAGGACAGGACAAAAGGACCTTGAGATAGTCCCTCATGAGAAACAGTAGCTGACCAAGGCAGGGGCAGGGACAAGGAAAAATGAAAAAGACAACTCCCAGCCCCTTCCTCCACCTGGTCTTCTCCGTTGGTAGTATCTGCTCTTTGGTGCCAGAGAAGACAAAAAGCAGGCTATTCATTCCCTGTGGGGGTGGAGAGGTGGGGGCTGTGTGTGTCCAGGTGGAGGAGACGGTATGATGGCACAGAGAGACCCTCAGGCACCTGGAACTGGAGGGCTGGGGAGGGGTCGAGGGCTGTGGGTGGGCTGTCCAGGCAGGTTTCAGAAGCAAGGGGCAAGCTGGTCCCAACTGAGGGGGCAAAGGGGAAATCCAGGGACAAAGGAGAGAGGGTCTCAAAAAGGGGTGAGGTGAGGTGGGATGGGGTGGACAGCACCATGACTGTAAACGTCCTGCCTTTGGAGCCGCTAGTGGCCAACTAGAAGGTGCTCAGTTCACTGTGCTACTGGCACAAGTGTCAGGTGGGGGTAATGACCTGATGACCCTTTGGGAAGCAGACTGAGTTGAGATGGTGGATCAGAAGTATGGGCTACTGGTAGACAAGGAAAGGGAGTACGGGTCCACCTCGAGTCTGAGGGGGAGCACTGAGCATTTATCCCGCAGCATGAGGATGGGGGTGATTCAGGGGTGGTCGGAGCAGGAGCACAGTAAATCTGAATGTAAGCAGCTGATGTAGGATAGGGCTGGAGACGACTTTCCAGGAAGGGGGCTCGGGTGAGAACAAGCCTGGAACCCCAGGGCATTGTGCCCCTACTCCTGCTAACAGCCTACCTCTGACTCTAGGAGGATGCTGCGCTTCTCTTTGCTCCCCGATTTGGTCCCTTTCCCCTTGGTCGGCTTCTGCTCAGGGATGGATGGCTCTGGATAGGGAGGAGCGGGAGTGCAGAGATCTATGACGCCACCCAGGCTCCCCAGAGAGAACGGGGTGGGGCAAGACAGACTCCCCCTCCTTGGACAGTTTTGTGTTTTGGTGCAATAGAAGCAGTGGGACAGGACCCAGATAGATAGGTAGGTTCCTTTGAGGGCAAGGACACTGAGGTCCAGGCCAGGGAAATGAGGGGTAAAGTGTGGTGGGTCATGGTGTCCTGGCCAAGAGGGTTTTTCTGATCATCATTACTGTCAAGAAAGAAAGAAGGTCCAGACAAGCATGATGAGAAGACCAGCTCATGTAACATGAGACAGAGCCAGACCAACAGCAGGCCGCCTGTCTCTGCCTTCTTCTGCCCCAAGAGGGGGCTGGCAGAGGGGCACCACACTTACTCCCTTTGCCTGCCTTTGAGGCATCTTCTTTCTTAGGGGTTCCTTGTGTGGGGGGACTGCCCAGACCCTGACTTCTCCTCTTTCTTGACCACTTCCTGTGGAGAATAGCAGAAGAGAGATGAAAGACCTCCCTCTCCGGGGAAAGGGAAGAGGTGTGGGAAGAGGCCTAGGACTGCTTCAGTGCGATGGGTGGCCTTGAAAGTCTCCACATGGCTTTCTTCCCTCCACCCCCAGCTGTGCACCACAGAAACAGCTTCTCTCCCACTGTTCCAGCACCAAGGCTCTCCCACAGCACACCTACCCCAGGCTTCTCCTTTCTCTTGCCCAGGCTCTTGGGGGTTTTCGTGGCCGGCGTCTTCTCTGCCTTGTCGGCCAGAGCAGCACTGCTGGTCCCTACCGTCGGATTCTTTTCACGTTCGCTTTTGAAGTCCAGTTGCCGAGAGAAGGACGGCTGCGCTCACAAGTGAAAGGGATGGAAGAAGGAGCCCACGTCCTTGCCACAGGGAAGGAAAAGGAAAAGCCCCGGGTCTGGGTAGTAGTGGGCTGGCAGCTACCACCCCAAACTCCCTGACTGAAGGCAAAAATAGTATTAGAGGACAGGGTTGGAAACAGCAGAGGAGCCTGGGAGTGAGCTAGGGAAGAGCAAAACAGTAGCTAACTTTTACTGAGCTAAGTGCCAAATACTGTTCTACATGCATCAAGTGAGTTAATCCTCTCAGCAATCCGTTGAGGCAGGTAAGATTATCATCCCCATTCGGCAGATGAGAAAACCGAGGAACACGGTAACACGCCTAACATCACACACTGGCACCATAATGAGTGAGGTTTCAAATTCCATAAGTTTAAATCTTGAGTCCACCTAGCAAACGTTTGATGGAGTTACGACAGAACGAAAGAGAGCGGAAGTCAGGTAGCATGTACAGCTGGCTGAGCAGCAGCTGTCCTATGAAGCATGTTGTAGGGACAGTGCGTTTTCAGCCGACCGGTTTGGTTGGCTCCTTACCGATCTTACTCGCTCTTGCGTCCCCTTCTCCAGCAAGAGGCGCCGGCGCTCCACCACCTCGACGTGTGTCAGCTCAAAGGGGCGCAACACCTAGGCAAGACCGGCACCTGGCGGTCAGCCGTCGTCAGAGGCGGGGTCAGCTCGCTGGCCACGCCCACCTCCCTGTCACCTCCGCCCCTCTGGCACAGCTACCTCTGCCAGCTTCAGTGCTCCCTTGTCTTGAATGCGGTTGTGAGCCAGGGACAGCCAGAGCAGGGAGCGGTTCAGCCTGAGGCCCTGCAGAGGGGGGAGAGCGTATAAGGGGCTCGGTCAGTCACCCTGCTCCAGGGCCCCAGCGCCGCTGCGCACACACGTTAGCGATGTAGCCTGCGCCCTCGTCCCCGATGTGGTTGAAGCCCAGGTTGAGTGAGATGAGAGTCTTGTTGCAGCTGTGCAGCGTGGACAGAGCCTGGCCCAGCAGCTGTGCCCCATAGTCGTCGATGCTGTTGTTCCGCAGAGACAAGTGCGCAATCCTAGGGCAGCCGGTGGGGAGAACGAGTCACTGGACATCTGCGATTCGGGGTTAGCAAGGAATAAGAGCGGCATACGGAAGGCTATCAGGTCTGAAGGTGGAGAGGCTTGAACTGAGTGTCTGGGAACATCCTTGAAACCCTGGGAGTGTAGTGGTTAAGTGCTACCTCTACTAACCAAAAGGTTAGCAGCTCAGATTCACCAAACTCCTTGGAAACTATGTGGCAGTTCTACTCTGACTTATAGGGTCGCTATGAGTCAGAATCGACTCGAAGGCAATGGGGTAACAATGTGGTCAGGGAACACACTAGAGAAGCAAGGAAGGGTAGGAAAAAGAATGACTTTGGGTGGAAAGATCAGGCCCAGAACAAAGGGGTGAGAAAAAGGAGTCTCACGTGCTGTCCAGAGCCATAAGCTTGTGGTAGGACTGCTCCGGTAACGGGTTCCCCTCCAAAGACACCTTCCTGAGGGTGGAGGAGAACTGACAACTAGAGATACCACTGAGGCCAGGTGAGGGAAGGGACAGAGAGGAAGTGTGGGTCCCTGGGGCGCATCTTGGAAACAAACACATGGAGCCAAGGGATCACTCCCAATACAGGAATTATACATGGCTGTTCCCCAGACCCTAGACTACAAATCCAAAAACGTGGCTGTGTGGAGGGGCCACTCCCCAAAGTTAGTGACCTGTGGTCAGGTGGCCTCTAAAACAGGTCCCCAGTGATCCCAACCCCCCTGCCTTTCTGTAGCCCCTCCCCTTGAGTGCGAGCCGGGCCTAGCAACTCACGCTAACAACTAGAACACGGCAAAAGTGATGGGATGTCACTTCCAAGTTTGGGTTACCTAAAGGCTGCGGCTTCCATCTTGGGTGCTCTTTAAGCGCTCACTTGGTTCGCCAGCCGTCATGCGGTGAGGACAGGCAGGCAGCCTCTGAGTCGGGACCCCGCCAGAACCGGCCTTTCTTACACCACCCCAGCCTCCACACTTTCCTGCAGTCTGCAGTTCCTAAATCATTCCCCCTCACTGGACTACAAGTTTCCCAGGCAGCTGTAGTGCAGTGCCCAGGACCCAGGAAGCAAGAAACAGGGGAGTGAACCTGCATGTATGGTGGTAGGACTGATGTGGGCAGAAAAGAGGACTCCACATCTTGTCAGACTCAACTCCACAGACACTGGCTCCACCCTACTGCCACAGGGATGCCAGCGCAGGCCCACAGAAACTGGGATTTGTTGCTCCCACACCCAGAGTGCTCCCTTCTGACTACCCACCCAGCCCCGCTGCCCCTGGGCAGGCACTGGGGCCTACCCCTCGTCTGTTCCCCTCTGCTGACCTGATTGTGGAGGAGCAGAGAGGCAGGAGGGCGATGAAGGTGGTCAGGGTCTTATCAGTCAGGCCCACCTTCCACAGGCTGGAGTTGGCAGGAAGTACAGAAACAGCTGGAGCCTCACTTCCCACCAGAAACAGGGTCCTCCCAGGCACCCTGACACCCAGCTACCGCAGTCACACCTATCCTCATCCTCCCACCTCTCTACAGTCTCCAGGGTCTTCAGTACCCCTCTGTTCTCTCTCTCAAGCCTCCGGGAGTCCCATACCCCAGAGCGGCCTCCCATGCAACCCCCGCAATGCTCTCTCACTTGATGGCCTGCAGCTGGCTGAGGGGAGGCAAACACTTAGAGAAAATACCCAGAATGCGGTCCTCAACCTTCCAACCTGAAGAAGAGAAAGAAGAGTCTCAGGCCTGGGGAAGCCAAGAGCAGGGAGTGGTGGGATGAAGGGGGGCAGTGGGGTGAGGGAGAGCAGTGGGACAGCTTCACCGCGGATGTAGATTTCCCTGACGGACTTGGGGTCCTCTTGCTCCAGCTCCACCTGGATGGTGGGTCGGAAGAACATGTATTTGCTCTCCAGGCTGCTGAGGCTGCAGGATCTCGACAGCAGCCATTGCTGCTCGTCTAGAAGGCAGGAGGTGTGAAGAGAGGGCTGAGGAGCAAGGAAACAAGAGTGGCTGCACAGTGCCTTATATTCTGCCAACCTAGGAGTGCCCACAGAGACCCTGATGGCTTGTACTGAAGGTGTATATTGGAATATATCTCAGGTGTGGGAGGCGATAACCTTGGGGGTGCTGCTTCTCCAGGCAGGGCCCCCCCACCCTGCTTGAGTTAGGAAAGACTCTCCAACCTCCCCCCTGCCCTCTCGAAATACACCCCTTCACGCGCGCGCGCGCGCGCACACACACACACACACAAACACAAACACAAACACACTGCCCTGCATCTCCGTCATTAGGCTGCCGTGCCAAGGGAGGCTGCTGACGGAACAGGTGCCCCTGACAGGCTATCAGGTGGGGGTGGGGGCTCCCTTGTCACTCACCGAGAACCGGCTTTTCCGACATGGACGCAGAAGAGACAAAGGTCGCGTGGGGGCGGGGCCTGGTGACCACTTTGGGGAAGTCTGTGTAGCCTAATCTTGTGCAGAGCTCAGCGAAGTCAGTCTCGAGGACCCCAGAGCACTGGTACTCCTCTGCGGGAACAGGGCGGGGTGAACACGGAACGCTTTGGCCCAGGATGGCCACGAGAGGGCAGCAGAGGCCGGCGGACGACCCCCTTGGCCCGCGCCCAGTCCCCGCACAGTCGGAAACCGGCGATTAACAAACACCTTACACCGAGCTCTCAGTTCCGAGCTCGGGCAGAGCAGGGGGTACCCCTGACGCAAACGTCTTATAGCCATTTTTAAAACATTAAGATACATTGTAAAGACTGGCGCTTAAAGCACATGAAGACAGCAGAGTGACTGACGTGCTGCCCCTGTCATGGGTCCAGGACGCCACTGCCCCAGCATTCCCCCAGTGCAGAATCTGGGGGAAGAAACGGGGAGGGTTTCTGACCCACCATCGTCCTATGTCCCTCTTTGCCGCTGAGACACCCCATGACCACACGGAGAAAGAAACGCCAGGCCTGGTGTGAGCAGAGAAAGGGACCTAGAAGTTCCTCAAGACACCCAGCACCACACACACACACCCCAAAGTGCAGCAGAGCAGCAGACGTTATCTAACAAACACTTAAATCACCAGTTACTAGTGTCCAGCACAGTTCTAAATGTCTTAAGAATACTATCTTATTCGAGAGTGATGTAAAACCTACAAATGCTGGAACCTATGCAAGGCAGAAACCTGTCAGAGAAAGAAATATTTTACACTAAAACGAGGTATAAAAAGTACTAAGACTGCACCCTACCAAGGCAGAAAACTTATAAGATCTGGAAAAAAAAGGCAGTCTCCTTGAGTTCACAGGTTTCACTGTATTAACCCAGACAGACATCCACCACATCCCCTCCTGAAGGCTGGGAGAACTGGAGGCAGACGGGCTGGCTTAGTGCTGGCTTGTTCCGCTGACTGCTGGGGCAGCCTGGACCCTCCACAGACACACTAGGACTGGGCCAGCAGGTGCTGAAGGGCTGTGTGCCTGAGGAACTCCTGCATTAGAGCCGTAGAAAGCCTGCCTGGCAGGTGCAGAGAGACAGATGGCATGTACTGGGGGCATGTGTGGGGCAGAATGCAGAGCTTTGAGGGCTCCAGCCAACCGAGGGTATCCAGTCAGTACCAGCACACAGGCACATGGATAGATGAAGCGGCTAACAGGAGGCATACCACCACCACCACCACTGGTTGGCATCACGTCGACTCCAGCTCATGGCCACCCCATGTATGTCAGAGTAGAACTGTACTCCATCAGTGGCTGATTTTTCGGAAGTAGGTTGCCAGGACTTTCTCCTAAAGCACTTCTGGAGAATCATCAACCTTTTGCTTAGCAGCCAAGTGTGTTAGTTGTTAGCACAACCCAGGGACACCAAGAAGAGGCACAGGAAGGCTGTAGTGGCCTCTTGGACAGATGACTCCTGCCACCCTGCCTGCCTTCCTGGTCTCTGCCAGGAGAATCCTCTAGCCCTTCCTTGCTTCACTTCTCTAGAGCAGAGATCGCAAACTATAACCTCTGTTAGACTCACTGGAGAGCAGAGATTCTGATTCAGAGGGCCCGGGAGAGCCCATGAACTTACCTTTTTAGCAAGTGCTCCCAGGATGCTGAGGCTGCTGGTCCAAGGACAGCGCCTGGAGAACTCTGCTCCACAGCAGGACTGTCCAGCTAGCCTTTCTGTGAGGATGGAAATGCTCCACACCTGCCGTGGCCAACAGTTCCCATGCTGGACAGCGCAGCACTAAGGGTGCAGCCCCCACTCTCCTCACCTGCTGCACGCTTCCTCACACTCACTACTGACCTTGCCTTGTGGCTATTCATGAGAAATAGAAGCCGTCAGATGGGACTTTCTCTAATCTATAAACCTGCCTACAACCGCTGTTATTCTTAGCTTGAGCCAGTGTCTGCCCTGCCACAGCACGCAGTGGTGCCTGCTAGAGCCTCTGTGACCTCACGTGGCCCAGTCCAAGGTGTCTGTCACCCCCACCCCTCCGCTGCTGCCCCTCAGGCTTCCCTGTCAGCGCCTCCTCTGCCAGTTCATCTAAGGCACCAGCCTGAGCCCTAGGTACCCTCTAGGTACACTCCTGCCCTCCCCAAGGATTGTGTTCACTTCCAGAGTTTTAAATACAGCAGAACATTGTTGTTGTTGTGACACGGTGTCGAGTCAGTTCTGACTCCTAGCAACCCTATGTACAGCAGAACAAAACCACCTACCTGGTCCTGTGCCATCCTCCCAACCATGGCTGTCTGAGCCCACTGTCGCAGCCGCTGTGTCAGTCCATCTCGTTACCAATATTCCTCATTTTTGTTCAGCTTCTGCTTTACCAACATGATGTTCTTCTCCAGGGACTAGTTTCTCCTGATAACATGTCTGAAGTATGTGAAACAAAGTCTCACCATCCTTGCTTCTAAGGAGCATTCTGGCTGTACTTCTTCCAAGACAGATCTGTTCATTCCTCTGGCAGTCCATGGTGTATTCAATATTCTTCGCCAGGACCATAATTCAAAGGCATCAATTCTTCATTCTTCCTTGTTCACTGCTCAGCTTTTACATGCATATGAGGCATTTGAAAATACCAAGGTTTGGGCCAGGCACACGGTCTTAGTCATCTACAGAGACTAACAGAGATAGGGTATCTCTGTTGCCCTAACAGAGATACCGCAAGTGGATGGTTTTAAAAAGAAATTTTATTCTGTCACATTCTGGTAAGGCTAAGGGTCCAAATTCAAATTCAGAGTGTCAGCTCCAGGGGAAGGCTTTCTCTGTCCGCTCTGGAGGAAGGTCCTTGTGGTCAATTTTCCCCTGGACTGGGAGCTTCTGAGATGCGGGGACCCCAGATCCTTCCCAAGGGGTGAGCTCTGCTCCCAGCACTGCTTCTCGCCTCCCTTCCCTTTATGTCCCAAAGGCCTCCCCACGGGACAATACAATCCAACACGTCCAGTCTTGCCTCACCAACACAACTGCAGCCCATTCTCCCTCATTAACATCACAGACACAGAGTTTACCACACATAACACCACACAACTAGCAGGAATCATGGCCCAGTCAAAGGCCAGGCACATTTTCAGGGGACACAATTCAATCCATACCACATAGGCCTCAAAGTGACATTTTTGCTTTTTAACAGTTTAAAGACATCTTTTACAACAAATTTGCCCAATACAATATGTGATTTGACTATAAAGGTTGTCAGTGGCCACTTTTTTATAAGTAGATTGCCAAGTCCTTCTTCCTAGCCTGTTGAAAGCTGTCCACAAGAGTGACCCTGCTGGGTCTGAAATACCAGTGGCATAGCTTCCCGTATGACAGCAACATGCAAGCCACCACAGTAAACAAACTGATGAGGACAAGGGTCTTAACAGCTCCCAAAGTCACACCTCTAGCCTGCCCTCTCTTGGGTGCCCCAGATCCATGCGTCCAACTGCCCAGCTTACATCACCCCTTGGAGGTCCCCCTGTACATGCCTCTCCTTCAGACTTTCCCATCTCTATGAATCGTACCTCCAGCCACCCAGAATCCAGTCTAGAGACCTGGGACTCGGTCTTCTATGTTCCTCCCTCTCCACCGCACCCAACCCTTCACGAATTCTGGTTACTTCTGCCTCTAAAGTCTTTCTTCAAGGAGCCAGGCCCAGCTACCCCCCTGCACCTTTGCTGCCCTATAATAATTACTACTGTCCCTTGTCTGGACTGTTAAAATAACCTCGAAACTTATCTGCCCTCCTCCATTCTCTGCCCCTTGTACTTCATTTCGCAAAGAGTGCCCAGAATGCTTTGTGGGCATGTTTTTAGTGTAAGTGGGTTCACAGCTTCACAGGAGTCTACACTTTCTTGTCTCTCCTTCTAGATGCTTTCCCCAGTTCTCACAGCTGCCTGCCCAAACCACCAGTACTGACCCCAAGATGGCACCTGACCGAAGTCAGTCAATCAGAGGTTTATACCAAGTTGTTTTACCCCCAATCCACAGACAGCAAGTTCTGTCCCTCTCTGATGGCAAAGGTGGCAGGTTTGAACCAAGAAGCCTTCCAGTAAGATCCCCTTTTTTTGCTTAATTAGTTTGAGTTGGGGTTTTACTGCTTGCAGCAACAAAAAAGTCACATCCTTCCTAAATCCCCTCAGTGGTTTCCATGGGAGCAGAACTGAGTCCATCTAGTTCACTTCTTTATCCCCAGTCCCTAGCACACAGCAGGCATTCAAAAGTAACTGTTGAATTAACACTCACTTCCTGATTGCTCCCCCTCTGTGCTCCCATCATCCCTTGGGTTCCTGGAGATCAAGTTCAATTAAAAATACATATACTGAGCTGAAACCCAGGAACTGTGCTGGGTGCTGAGAGAAACTGTGATTCATGTCCTCATATCCAGGACTAAACAGGGAGTTTGGCACACAGTGGGTAAATAATGTACGTTTTTTGAGTGGACAAGTGAATTTGCAGTTTACACAATACTTTTCACCATCAGCTCAGCTGCTCCTTACTACAGCAGGCAAGGCAGGATTCCCATCTCCACTGCACATAAGAAACTTGCCTAAAACCACACATTCAACTATAGCTGTCACTCACAACACTCTCACCATGTGCCAGGAGCTAGTTGCAGTCACTGACACAATTGCTCTAGGAGAATGATGCTACTTGTTATCCAATTTGCAGATAAGGAAACTGAGACACAGAGGTGATAGATCTCACCGCAGCCCTCCTGAGATCACACACCCAGAAAAGGGCAGAGCAAGGATCTGTGGTCTTAACCACTAGTCTACACTGTCTCTTAGTAGGAAAACAAGGCAGAAAGCCACCACCCCTAACCTCAGCCGAGAGCTCTTCCCATCCTTCTACAGGACGCATTTATTCACTCCAAATCTTTGTTCTATGTGTGGAGGATCCATGGTAAACGACACCAAGCCTCCATCCTCAAGAAGTTGACATTCTGGTGGGAAATTAAAAAATCAGAATGGTTGCCATTGAGTCAATTCTGACTCATGGAGACGCCATGTGTTTCAGAGTAGAATGGCCTTCCACAGGGTTTTCACTGGCTTTCACAGAAGCCAGTCACCAGGCTTTTCTTCCACGGCACCTCTGGGTGCATTCAAACCACCAACTTTCGGTTAGGAGCCTAACATTTAACCATTTACACCATCCAGGGATTCCCTGGTGAGAAATACAGTACAGATTAGCAAATCACTGACAGAAAACCTCCTATGGAGATAAGAACTGTGGGGTCTCCAGGCCAAGGGAGGGGGAGCAGTGTTACTTTAGATGAGGAGGCTGGAAAAGGTCCACCTGAGGAGGTGACATCTGAGCTGAGATCTGAATAACAAGAAGCAAACAGTCACATTTCAGACAGCAAAAAATAGCAAAAGAGGTGGGGGATATTTTTGGCCTACTTAGGGGCAAAATGGAGGCCAGTCCAGTGGAGTATGGAGGGACAAAGGATGGGGTAGGAGGTGAGGTCAGAGGGGCAGGAGGACCCCTTCGGGATCTGATTCTATTGCAAAGGAAAGTGATTGGAGGGTTTTAAAGAAGGAAGCCTTAACATCTATTTCCATTTCTACACAATCACTGGCTGCCTTTGGAAGGGCGGTTATCTATGTGGGCCGACCCCGGGAGGGGACAGGTGGAAGAAAACACGTGGACCACATTTCTTCCCCACATACTCCAGAAGCACCTGCTAGGTGCCCAGCTCTGTGCTGGCCCTGGGAACACTAGACAGCAATGGAAGAACTTCTTTCACTGGCACAGCCCAGAGGAGTGAGGGGTAGAGGGATGAGAAGACAATTAGTCTAGGGTAGCGGCGCAAAGTTCACCAGGAACCTAAATGAGAGGAGGTGAGCAAGACGGCTTCCTGAACGAGGTCATACTTGAGATGCAGCTTGAAAGAGAAGCTGGAAGAGGGTGTGGGCAGTTTTAGGCTGAGGGAACAGCGCTGGCTGGGCATGGAGGATGACGAGTTGGAGAAACCTAAGATAAGCAAGACAACGTGCCGACAGCCCGCGACAGTGGGTGGCAGCTGCCCGAAGCTGGGGTGTCTGAACTTGAGCCGGTAGGCACTGAGGAGTTCTTTCCCATGCAGTACTACTTAGTAACTGAAAATCTGTGATTTAGTTATTTCCTAGCTTGTTGTTTGCCTCCTCCACAAGAGCTCTTTCTGCACTTCCAGCATTGCGCTCGCCACAACGCTGATGTCCCATCAACCTGGCAACCCCGAGGCACGAGCGGTGGTTGGGGGCGCCCGCAGCCGCCGCCTCGCCCCGATGCCGCCGCCAGCGTACCTGGGTTTTTTGGGGCCTCCTCGCCTGCTGGCTGGGGGTTGATCGTCGGCTTCTCCTTGGCCCAGCGCTCCCCCTTCTTGGTCGCCACGCCGGATGTCTTCTGGGTTCCGGGACGGGCGGCCCTGGGTGAAGCCCCCGAAGAGCTTGTCTCGCCCGACATGCTAATGCAGTCCGCAGTGACTCCAGGGACCCTAGAGGGGGCGAGGCGGCAAGATCGGGTTCGGCCGGACTGGCCTCGGAGGTGACTGTATCAGGGGTCTCAGTTCCGCTACCACACGCTAGTCCGGCTGGCGGCTGTTCCGCCTTCGCGTCCCTCTCTATGGTTACCGCGCCATGTGGGCGGGCCCGGTAGAAAATGGATCCTTCAGGGCAAATGAGTGGCCGGTAGGGGGCGCTGCAGAGTTTGCGCTGGAGGTAGGAGACCTGACCGAGGAGCCGGCCAGCCTAGGCGGGGGCAGAGGGCTGGCCCAGGAACGGGGCGGAGCTGTAAGGGATGGGCGGGACCAGGGTGAAGGAAGCGGCACTAGGGCGGACCGATGTAACAGCCGGCGGTGAGTTTTCCAGGCACGACTTTGGCGGAGCCAGTGCGAAGGGTGAAGAGCTCTGGGAGCCCGGATGTGGGCGGGACCATGGTGCTGAGAGAATGGAGGGTTGGGGGCGGGACCAAGCCCCAGGAGGCGGGGCTATCGCTGTCTTCCCAGTGTCTGGGCGGGGCCATAGTGAGGGAAGCGGAGGGGCGGGACCAGGGAGGAGGAGCCTGGGTGGAGCTTGCATTTAGTAATCCGCAACACCTAGAAGGTGGGGAAGGGACCCGCTCGGGTTAGGGATCCGGCCAACCGAGGACGCTAGGAAGCTGGCGTCAGGGCGGTGGCAGGTCAATCCTCTGGAGTCCTCACACTTACCCAATGAGGAGAATAATGGAAAGAGCCCAAGGAAACCCACAGAGTTGGCTCGACGCTGATTTCCCATTCCCTATCTCATCTAGCCTCCTGGCTGTCTGGGGATTCAGCTAATCCGTTAATGAATTGATGAGGCGCGTTGCGCCGCCTGCAGATCTTGCGTTCAAGGTCCTCAGTGTCGACTCAACAGTTGCTCTCTGCCCCCGGGCTCCCATTTGAGCATTTCCTCTGCAGTCCGATTTCCTGCCTCCGGCCCTCAGCCCCCTCCCGCTTAGCACTTTCCTACCTTTGCGCCGGTCCCCAGCAGAAATGCCACGTTTTGGGGAAGCCACTGGCATACAAAAATTTATGCACACATTGTTATGTGACCCTAGTTACTATCCCTGTAATGTGACCACTCATTCCTCCTTTCCACCCTGGCTTTCAGGTGTCCACCCATCCAGTTTTTCTGCCTCCTCCTCTTGCCTCTGGACAGGAGCTGCCCATTTAGTATCATGTATGTATAGCTTGGCATGTACTTGAACTAAGAAGCAAACTTATTTTATGTCTTACAGTCCAATCTATTCTTTGTTTGAAGAGTAAGCTTTGGAAATGGTTTTAGTTCTGGATTAGCACAGTCCAGGAACCATGTCTTCTGGAGTTTCTCCAGCCTCAGCCAGATCATTAAGCCTGTTTTGTTTTTACTGGAATTTGGGTTCTGCACCCCATTTTTCTCCTGTTCCATAAAATACTCTCTGTATGTTCCCTGTCAGAATGGTCACTGGTGGTAGTCAGGCACCATCTAGTTCTTCTGGTTTCTGCCTGATGGAGTCTCTGGTTTATGTGGCCCTTATGTCTCCCGGGCTGTTTTCAGTGTCTTTGGTGTTCTTCATTCTCCTTCCCTCCAGGTGGGTTGGGACCAACGGATGCATCTTAGACGGCTGCGTGCTAGCTTTTAGAACCCCAGATGCCACCCACCAAAGTGGGATGCAGAACATTTTTTCCGGTAAACTTTCTTATGCGAATTGACCTAGTATTCCCAGAAACTCTGATCCCTAGATCTCCACCCCTGCTACACTGCCCTCAAAGGGTTTGGTTGTGTTCAGGAAACTTCTGAGCTTTTGAATTAGTCCAGTGGTGCTTACTTACCTTGTATTGTATGCTGTCCTTCCCTTTGCCTAATATAATTTTGTCTGCTGTTAGTAAATATCCCTCTCCCTCCCTCCCAACCTTCATAACCATCAAACAATATTTTCTACTATGTTTAAACCTTTTATTGAGTCCTAATAATAGTGGATTTACACAGTATTTGTCCTTTTGTGACTAACTTGACTCAGCATAACACATCCCAGATTTATTTGTTGTTTCACAGACTCATCGTTCTTTTTTGTTGCATGACATTCCATTATGTGAATATACCATAATTTGTTTACCCATTTGTCTGTTGATGGACACCTCGGTTGTTTCCATCTTTTTGCTATTGTAAACAGTGCTGCAGTGAACATGGGTGGGCCTGTATCTATTTGTGTGACAGCTCCTAATTCCCCAAGATATATTCCAAGAAGTGAGATTGCTTGATCATTTAGTATTTCTATTTCTAGCTTTTTAAAACCAGACCAAACCAAACCCACTGCTATCCATCAATTCTGACTCATAGCAACCCTATAGGACAGAGTAGAACTGCCCCGTAGAATTTTCAAGGAGCACCTGGTGGATTGGAACTGGTGAGGAAGTGCCAAATTGATTTCCAAAGTGGTTGTACCATTTTACGTTCCCATCAGCAGTGGGTAAGCATGCTAGTCTCTCCATAGCCTCTCCAACATTTATTGTTCTATGGTTTGGGATTAATGCCAGCCTCATTGGGGTGAGATGGTATCTCCTTGTAGTTTTGATTTGCATTTCTGTAATGGCTAATGATTGTGAGCATTTCTTCATGTATCTGTTAGCCGCCTGAATGCCTTCTTCAGTGAGGTGCCTGTTCATCTCCTTGGTCCATTTTTTAATTGGGTCGGTTGTCCTTTTGTTGTTGAGGTTTTGCAATATCTTGTAGATTTTAGAGATTAGACCCTGATAAGATGTGTCATAGCCAAGAATTTTTCTCAGTCTGTAGGTTATCTTTTCACTCTTTTGGTAACAACTTTTGATGAGCCTAACTAAATGTTTGATTTTTAGGAGCTACCAGTGTCACTGGTGCTTTTAATTCACTCAGTCCACAGCCTTTCGGGGAACACTTATTGAGTGCCTACGAAACAGATGTTAAGCATAACACAGGTTTCCTGCCTCCAGGAAATTTACAATCTAGTGTGGAAGGCAGAGATTAATTAAATAGTTGCATTAAGAAATGACAGAAGACACTGATGTCCAGCACCCTGCAGGCCTTCTCTGGGGATCTGGTTAATGAATACAGTGTGATCAGTGCTTTGAGAGATAGGTCAAGGGGGTGGAGTGCCTCCCTGAGGAGGAGGTGCGAAGGACAAGTAGGCATCAATAGGTGAATGGGGGAGGAAGAAGTTTCAAATGTGCAGACTCTCTGTGATAGAGGGAGTAAGAGGACCTAGAGCCCAATGTGACAGGAATTGGAGTGACAGGAAGCATAGGTCCAGGCAAGGCTGAAGAGGCAGACCAACAGGACCTTTAAGAAGGGTAAATTTTGACTCTGGCCTACAAGTACTAGGACACCAATGAAGACTTTTGGGCAGAGTGTAAAAACCTCATCAGTTTGTATTTTCAGAATACAGACTAGAAGGGCCATCAGGTGAATGCAGGAAGCCCAGTTAGGAGGCTACTACTAGGATTAACTGAGTTTGGGCTGCCTCCCTACTAAATGGTGGGTACCGTCGGACAGGACTTGTGCCTGGTACTCCTCTGAAGCCCCACATAGACCGATAGACAGACAGACACACACACACACAGACTCCAGCCCAAGAGTACACAGAAGAGTACCCAGCATACATTCGTGAGATCATTCTTCAATTAGTCATCCAGCATCAGTCATCCTACCAGTTTATGTACACAAGATCCTGGGGCCTCTGAAGCAGTGGATTGGGGTAAGGAAACCTAGGTGCCCTGCCCAGTGGTATCTCCCACACCTGAGAGTTAGGCTCCCATCTCCTCTCCATTCACTTCCTTCAAGAAATGAGTTCACATCCATGGCCTGCTGGTCCAGTCCCTGCTCCTGGTATGGCACACCAGGCTCTGTTCCCAGCCTTGGGCAGCAAAAGGCACATATGCTGACTTCTCCCACACCATCCTGGCTCCTCAACGGTCCTGGCGCCGAAGTGGGGGTGATGGGGGATGCCGTACTGGGGGCAAGTCATAGTGTCCAGGGATGTGGCTGTTCTTGGGTGAGTCATAGTGGCCAGGGGGCAGTCCTGGAGGCAGAGGGCTCTGGGAGCCCAAAGAGTCTTGGTCTAGAGACAGAAAGGAGGTAGGATGAGAGAGAGCAGGCTCCTCTCTCTTGCACCACACTTCTCCCCTCTCCATCCAAAGTGAAGTGGATGGTGCCTGGACATAGACCAGCTCCCCACCTGGCGGTGTGGCTATGAACAGGAGCGTCTCACCTTATCCACCAGGGCCAGAGGCCATCTTGGCCTGCTCAAAATACAAGGATACTTCGTCACTTATCTATCACTTTCTTAGGTACCAACTCCATAGTAGGTGCTGTACAACTTGTTTTAAATGCTTAGCTCTGCAAGATAGGTACGACTACTCCATTTTACAGATGAGGAAACAGGCTCTAAGATGCCATATGACTTCCTCAATGCATGCATGGTTTGAACCCAAGTCTGACCCCAAAGACCTTGCTAATGCTTTTCCCACTGCATCTTTTTGTCTCTTTCAACTGCTCTCGTCCCAGTTCTCTCTCCTCCCACCCCAGTGGAAAGGAAGGGCTCACCATGGCTCAGGGGGCTGGGCTGCTCATAGGTGCCACTATCTCTCTGTGGCTGGAAGTGTCGCTGCCTCTGGCTGCCCCGGAGCTGAGGAGGCTGCCTGGGAGGAGAGCCTGAAGGAGGGCCTTTCATCTCCACATAGCTGCTCTCTCGGAGGCCACCTAGCAGGCTGGGCAGGTCCCGGATGGTGGCATAGGGGTTCTCACTGCTCAGGGAAGCCACACTGGCACCCAGCTGCTCCTCAGAGATGGGCCCTAAGGATGGAGAAAGGAAGGCAGCCTCGGTGGAAGCACTAGCTAAACCCCAGCTCAGCCCCCTCCCTCACTGTCCTCTATTCCACATACCTTTATTATAGAACTGGCCTAGGCCATTACTGTTGCTGTAACTGTAACTGTAGCTTCGGTCCAGGCGGCTGCTGCCTGAGAAGGAGGAAGTCATTTGCAATCAGACTCCTGGTCCCCCCGTCATGCTCTCATGTCCTCTAGAGTTGATGCCCAGAACCCCTTTCCCCAGACCCACCGATTTCAATGGAGCAGCCTGCTGGGCTGCACATATCACCCTCTCCAAGACCTAGGCTCCAGTCACCTACCCCTGTCTAGAGGTCCTGGTGGGGGCTCCCTACGGTGCTTCCAGTCAGCAGGGAGGGTGGCATGGTTATCATGCCCATGGGCTCCACCTGGCCGCTCAGGGACCTGGAGGCTGGCAAAAAGCTGACTGCCTGGGATCTAACAGGTGAAGGGAGAGTATTATGCTAGAGCAGAGCTTTCCAGAGAGCCAGGTCCATGCCCACCCTCTGCTGATACAGCCCCTTCCCCAGTACTGACCTTGTTAGGGGGTGGGGGGTTAGGCGAGCACTGGGACAGGGTGTGGTAGCTGGGGTTGGAGTAGTAGTGACTGTAGCTTGGGGGAACATCTGCCGGAAAAACACAGGTGCAGGGTCAGCATCAGCAGGCCGTGGGCCCAAAGAAACTGAGATATGGGCACTTCTGTCCCTGGAGACAGTCCGTGGCCTCCGTGGCCTCCCTCCCTCCACCTCCCCCAGGGAGGGACCCTGGAGCCCCATGCCCCATCCTGCCCTTGTGCCTGTGAGCCGGCAGATGCTCTGTGCCCCATACACCCAAGCTGGCTCACCTGGCATGACGTACTCGGAACCGTCCAGCCGCCCACTGCTGTAGGCCACCGCCAGGTGTTGGTGCTCCTTGCCTTTCTGCCAATGGCGGTAGCCAATGAACAGCGCCACCAGTGCTACCACCAGGGACCCCAGCACTGCAATGCCAATCACGGCTCCCAGCGAGTTATAGGCCACAGGAGAGGTGGCCATCGTGGTAGCGGGTTCCTGGCTTTCTGTGTGAGATGGGCAGTCACTCAAGGCAGTGTCTTAGCTCTGCTGGTGAGCTCAGGGCACATACATGGGAGAGGCATTCGGCAGAGAGATAAGGACGGCACAAAGGGCCCAGTTCCTGGCAGACACCCAGGGAGGTATGAGGCATTCTGACTAACTGGGTGCAACAGAGGCTAGATGAGAACTCACCAATCCTGCAGGGGGCACCACTGTGCCCTGGGGGGCACTGGCAGGCCCCCGTCTCTGGGTGGCACTTTTCTCCAGGTCCACACTGGCAAGGCTGGGAGCAGTTGGTACCAAACATCCCTAGAGGGCAGCCTGGGGAGGGAGCCAAGGGGTAGGTGGGGATCAGAGGGGCCAGGAAACTACAATCTGCTCCTTGGACAGGCCTAACTTGGGGGTAGGGACATGGAGCTCCTTTGGTGTTTGTACCTTCCGTGCAGTGGTGTCCAGTCCAACCTGGAGCGCAGACACAGCTCCCATCCTGCGGATGGCAGGTCCCACCATGGCGACACTGGCAGGTCTCAGCACAGCTGGCTCCCCAGTATCCTGAGGGGCATGCTGCAGGAGACAAGGGGCCTACAGAGTAACAGGGCCAACCCACCTGGATGAATTCTTAGCCCCCTACATTACTAAAGTCTTCAGCTCAGCATTGGTCTCCCAGGAATACCAGGGCCTGATACAGTATCTATGCGGTGATGACTCACACTTTAGGTCCAGCCCAGTCTCTCCCCTTAACTCCAGACACATGCTCTGAACTGCCACATCAGCACTTGGCTTTCTAACAGGGGCTTCAGGAAACATCCAGTGCCAGATGGCCAAAGGCTTCCAGACTACCCCGGCTTAGCTCTGGACTTTTTTCTCTTTAAATGAGCCAAAATTAATTCCATCCTACCTAACACATGATTTCTGTGTTGCTGGTTGCATAGCATTTAAGTACTAATACTGCTAAGCAGAAGGTCAGCAGTTCAAATCCACCAGGTGCTCCTTGGAAACTCTATGGGGCAGTTCTACTCTGTCCTTAGGTCACTATGAGTTGAAAATGACTTGATGGTAATGGGGACCTTTTAGATTTGACACTAACAACCTAACCACAGAATTCTATGGAAAAATACTTGGCCAGGATCACCTCCTTTGCCCCACCTGCCAATGAGCTTAAAACCAGCCTTTGGCATAGATAGTAATAGCCACTTGTTTCCCTTGTTCAAAAATTTACGTGTGTGTGTGTGTGTGTGTGTGTGTGTGTGTGTGTGCTTGATTAATCTTTTCCATGATCTTCTTCATAAAATATAGGTGGGAAACAGGCCACATATAAACACATAAAAACAAATCGAACAAACACACAAAAAATAGAACACATCCAAAACTGAGCTTATGATCCCTCCCTCAAAAAAAAAAAAAATGTCGCTTCTTCCAGTCTTTCTGTGCAGAAAGGCAGGGATTCTTTTAACCCCTGATCCATTCATCGCTACAATCTCAGCACCTAGAACAGCATTCAGCACACAGGTAATGCTCAATAAATACTTGTCAAATCAAAGTGTATCTGGAGGCTTTTAGGTCCAGGAGTGGGGGAGTAGAGGAACCCTGGTGGTACAGTGGTTAAGTGCTGTGGCTGCTAACCAAAAAGGCTGGCAGTTTGAATTTACCAGCCACTCCTTGGAAACCCTGTATGTCAGTTCTATTCTGTCCATTAGGGTCATTCTGAGTCTGAATCAACTGGACAGCAATGGTTTTCTTCTCAGCCTGCCTTCTCAATATAAACCCAGGCACACAGCTACCACATACATACGTTGGGAGCAGTTGTGGCCTATCCAGCCATCCAGACAGTAGCAGGTCCCATTGGAGGGGTGGCAGGAGAAGTGGTTAACACATTTGCAGAGCGCACAGCGTTTGCCATAGCGGCCAGGCTGACAGGCTGAGGGAAAGGCGTACACAGTGGCTGGGGTGGGGGCCAGCCCTCATCAGTCCTTGACCCACTGTCTCCCTCCCTCCCTCCCTCCTTGCTACCGCAGTGACTGGCCAGAAGATAGTGGGGATAGGGTTGGGGGGCACCAAAAGGGATGGAGCAGGGACTTTTGGCACAGACACTGCACCCTGCTGCTGACAAGTGGGAGAGGAGGGTAGAAAGCCTCACATCTCTGGCAGGAGGGACCTCGGAATCCAGGGACACACACACAGTTGCCACTGGCAGGGATACAGGTGCCCCCATTCTTGCAGGTGCAGGCGTTGCTACAGTTGGCTCCCCAGAAGCCCTCAGGGCAGGGCAGGTTGCAGCGGACACCTGCGGGAGAGAGGGTTAAGGGGAGCCTTGCCTGGGCCCCTCTTGTCCCATGCAGGTTTCCCTGGACACATTTTCTGTGGGATGCATCCCCCTAACTCCACATCAGGCTTGGGGCTCAGACACCCAGAGTGCTCACCTGTCCAGCCAGCCTGGCACTGACAGCGTCCGTCAACAGGATCACAGCCATCTGCATGGTCACAGTCACAGCGACTGGCACAGCCTTCACCAAATTGCCCCTTCTTGGGGACGGTAGAGGGGAGGGGAGGCTGGTCAGCTGGGGATGCCATGCTCCGCCCCCAACAGGCAGGCAGGTTCAGCACTCACCGGGCAGGGCAGCTGGCAGTGGACCCCATGCCATCCAGGGGTGCAGGTACAGGTTCCAGTTTGGGGGCTGCAGGCTGCTCCATGGGTACACTGACAGCTGGCATTGCAACCAAAACCCCAGGTTCCAGGTGGGCAGGGCACAGAGCAGTTACCACGCTGCCAACCTGGAGAAGGGGCCTTATGGGTAGGCATGGGGGGACCAAGCTCCCAAGCTCCCTTTTAAGCAAGCACACAGTCTGGCTCTGCCAGACTATGCTATGAATTGGAGGTGGCAGTAGGGTGCTCCTGGCCCCAGACAAGAGACAAGCATAATCCCCAAACCAAACTCACTGCCGTTGAGTCAATCCTGACTCACAGTGACCCTACAGGATAGACTAGAACTGCCCCATAAAGTTTCCAAGTAGCAGCTGATGGATTCGAACTGTGACCTTTTGGTTAGCAGCTGTAGCACTTAACCACTACTCCACCAGTGTTTCCAGAGACAAGCATATAAACCACGAAATGCTAAACAGGGCTAAATGGCCTCTGAGGACGTGACAACAGTCCCTTTTTGGTCTTGGTTTCTTCTGCAAAGTCAAGGGGCTTGGCAGCAAACCCATATGCTCACAGAGGCCCTTTAAAAGGGACCTGAGCTATCCAAACCATATGTAACACAGTAGGGAATGGTGAGGACTGGAGGCTGGAAGTTTGTTCAATTTACTAGGCAGGTTAGCCAAACCAAACACAACTACAGCAGAATTCTGCCCATGGTTGCCAGTGTGCTGCCTCCCATAACTCTCAGAGGTCCTGCCTGGAACTGCCATTGTGCGGTTCTGTAGGACTGAAGGTCTGAGGAGAGTTCAACAGGGAGATGTCTCCCGGCCTGGGTCTTTGACAAGGAGTAGGAATTTGCGGTCAAATTAAAAAGCACAGTGGATGCTACAGGAAGGAAGCAGCCTGGCTACTTTCCCATGGCCTTGCTCTTGCTGAGTGGCTCTGAGCTTTCCCCGCCCTTGGCCAACCTCCTTCCTCCTCGTGGAGAGCTCTGCCCAGCCCAAAGGCCGTTACCTTCCTTGCAGATGCACGTGCCATCGATGGGGGAGCAGGCGATGGCATTTTCACAGGAGCAGCGTTCAGAGCAATTGACCCCAAAAGTGTCGAGGGGACAGAGGCTAGCGCAGTGCTGGCCCTGGAAAGCGAGTTGGTGGAGGAGTGAGGAGGCAGGTGGCTCCTCAGACCCCGTGCCCGCTTCCCTCGTGGGATGGCGCCTCACCGTGTAGCCTGGCGCACAACGGCAGAGGCCACTGTCGGCCTGGCAGACGCCACCGTGCAGGCAGAGGCAGTGCTCCTGGCAGCCGGGTCCGTGCGTGTCCTGCGGGCAGCTCTCGTTGCAATGAAGGCCGGCCCAGCCCGGCAGGCACGAGCACTCGCCGTTCATTGGGTGGCAGCTGTGGGCACGGAGGCGGAGCAGTTTGAGACACCCTGCAGGTTTGCCTTCTCGGGCCCTCTGCATGTGGGAGACTAGCATCACCCGGACTAAGGGGAGCCCTAAGGCAGCTCGACGCTGTTCCAGATCCCTCCCCATTTCCTTCTATGACACCTGACCCTCCTTGGATGCAGATGCCCTGGTGCTTTTCCTGACTCAGAGGGCGCAGACCTCGCACTATTTGCATCCTAATCCCTTGACCACAGTGTCCCAAGACTCACCTGAGGCTGTGTTCTGGGTCGCAGGTGCAGGGTGTCTGGCAGCTGACCCCGTAAAGGCCGTCAGGACAGAGGCGTTCGGTGCAGCGGTTCCCGGTGAATCCGTGTTCGCACAGACAGGCGCCATTGGCTGGGAAGCAGCGGGCCCCAGGGGCACAGTCGCACAACTCGGCACAGTCCTGCCCGAAGCGGCCCACGGGGCACTCCTCTTGGCACCTAGACATCTTGATCAGTGAGCCTGGTCACGCCCTCAACTCCTCTGGCCCGCCCTCCGCCACACCTGCTTGCGCCACTGCCACTCACCGATCCCCGGTGTAACCTGGTGCGCAATGACACTGCCCAGTGAATCGGTCGCAGAGGCCGCTGTTGTGGCAGCGACATTGCAGTGAGCAGTTGGGTCCGTGGAAGCCCTCTGGGCAGGGCAACGAACAAATGGTGCCCTGTAGGGGACAGGTTGATGAAGAGCCAGGCACCAGCCCCTTCCCTGTGACCCAGGATCCCTTGACACCCCGACACCCACAGAACCCTCACCCTCACCCTCACGGTCTTCTCAGAGCCCTGTTGAGAACCACCCCAGATTCCCACCCCACCTTTCATACCATCCAGCCTGGTGGGCAGCTGCAGAGGGTCTGGGAGTCCTGGCAGACACCTCCATTTTGGCAAAGACAGGTGCTGGAGCAGACGTCAACAGAATCCTGGGGACAGGGACTCTCGCAGCTGCAGGCACAGTGGGGGAGGTCAGTGTACAGACAGCAGTACCTGCCGCCTTCCTGCTGTTTGGCTCAAGACTGTGTGGCTCACCCCTGCTTTGGGAGCCCCAGTCCCCTATCCTGTTGGGGACTGCAGGAATCAGAAAGCCGAGGTTTCTAAACACCACTGGGAGCTAAGAATCCACGTGGTATAGATTCATGGGTGACATGTTTGCTTCCTCCATGCACCCTACTCTCTACCTCTTCACTTTTGCTCATGATGTTTCCTCTGAGGGAATAAATACTTCTGCCTACTGTAGTTTTTCTATCCTGAGGGTTTGACTAAATCAGAGCTTCCTCCTCCAGGAAGCCTTCCTTGACCTTCAACTAAGTGCACCTTCTCCCTCTTGGGGCTTCCCAGCAGTCCCCGCACCCTGCCTTGCAACAGGATTCTCTGGATTCCTGTATCATCCCCATTTCACAAAGTGCTTTCACACACATGTGCCATTTCATGTTATCATCACAGCCACCCTTCTAGGTAGGCAATAATCCAAAACCAAATCCATCGCCACCAACTTGATTCTGACCCACAGCAACTCCACGTGTTTTAGAATAGAACTTCCCCAAAGGGCGTTCTTGGCTGTAATCTTTATGAAAGCAGATCTCGTGGTCTTCTTCTGTGGTGCCACTAGGTGGGTTTACACCACCAACTTTTAGATTAGTGGTTGAGCACAAACCACACTGCTCCCATTTTACAGACGGGAGACAAATTTACAGAAAGTCATTGCTTTGCCCCAGTTCACTCAGCTAGTGAGTAGTAGCAGAGCTGGGACTAGGATCTCATCCTCCCAACTCCACCCTCACATTTGGGACCCTGTCTGACACCCCCCCTAACCTTGTGTGTGCCTGTGTGACCCCATGTCTGCAGCCCATTAGTCTGTTGTCCCCTCATTACTCACTTGGGCCCAGTTTTCTTTGGGGGGCAGAGGCAGGCTCCAGTCTGAGGGTTGCAAGGTGCCCCTTGGCACTGGCAACTGAGCTGGCAGGCAGGACCATAGTACCCAGGAGGACAGGGCTGGAGGCAATTGGGGGGCTGCAGGCCAGAGGGACAGAAACACACCCCACTCTTGGGGTCACAGGAACTGTTGTTGCCACAGTGGCAGGGCTTGTCACATTGCTGCCCCCACAGTGCTGGCTGACACTCTGTGGAATAAGGAGGACAAAGGGAGGTGGTCATGGTCTCTAGTCCCTCCCCATCTTCTATTTCTCAGCCCCCACAAATGCCTATCCCTGGCTTTGACCTGTAAACTACACCGTATCTTAAAAAAAGGCAACAAGCTACAATGGGCTTCAGTGGGTAACTGGCCCAGGGTTCCAAAGGCCTGTGCTCTAGTGAGGGTGGTATGTCTGTGAGTCCTGTGTCTCTGAGAGTATAAGAGACCATGCACTGAGGTCACCAGCCACTCACCACTGGAGCAGTCGTCACCCCGCCAACCTTCCACACACTGGCACTGATTGGGTGCCACGCAGCGGCCGTGGACACACTCCTGGGCACACCGTGCTGGGGCAGAGATAGGCGTGAGTGAGGAGACTTTCTACCTCTGCCCCTTACCCACCGCATTGCCCTCCTGTGCCAGGGACCTGGAGTTTTCCAAGCATCAAGTCTGTCTTCAAGAGGAAGACAGGCTGAGGGGCGGTAACTCAGAGTCAGAACTTGACGAGATCCCAGGATTCTGGGTTTCCAGCCTCTTTTTGTGAAATTGTCTAATCAACTTGCTTTCGCTTTTCTTAAAAAAAGAAAGAAAAAAAAAACTTCGCTGCCACTAAGTTGATTCCAACTCATAGCAACCCTATAGGACAGAATGGAACTGCCCCACAGAGTTTCCAATGAGTGACCGGTAGATTCAAACTGCTGACCTTTTGGTTAGCAGCCTGAACTCTTAACCACTGCACCACCATGACAACTTGTTCGCAAAGTGGGGGCGAACTTCCTCAGGTAGAGGCTGGACGCAAGGTTTCCATATAGGGTGGGGGCCGACTTGAGGGGGTTGTCAGGCTGAGAAGGAGTCTCTGGGAGGGGCTGGTGATGAGTCAGGGCTGAGGGAAGGAGAAGAAGCGAGACCAGGCTGCATCCGGGGTTGGGGGGTGAGGCGAGCAGCAGAGATTGAACAATGACAAGCCAGAGACAGGCAGCAACAGAGAGTAGGTGATAGGAAAAGACAGAGGTGGGCCTGGACATCAAACCCTGAGGCACACAGTGGTGAAGAGATGTAGCCAGAAGGAGAGATCGGCTTGCCGGGCTGCCCACTGAGAGGGAAGGGCTGACAGGAAGGCCACGTGTGGGTGGTCAGTAAAGCCCAAAGGGACAGAGTAGTAGACCTCCGGACCACGGGGACAGGGCAAGACTCAGAGCCCCTCCCACTCCACAGCCCCACCCCACCCCCTTCCTGAGCCAGCAGTTGCTAACTCAGCAGATTTCAGGAGACTGGAGGGAAGGGCTGGGGGCTCCTCCTACAGGACTCACGGACACAAGCCCCACTGCTGCTTTCGTAGAAACCCTGGCAGCACTGAAGTCTCTGACGGTGTTTGTTCTTCACCACCTGGCGGTACACAGTCCGGTAGATGACCCTGGGGGAGACCCCTGACAGTCTTCAGTCCTGACCACTGGAGGAACCCGACTGTCCACCCTCACCCTCACCCAGTGCGGCACTAGGGGAAGACCGGGTGCACTGCCCAACACTCTGGGCTGGACGTATAGATGGGGTATTCCCTCCTTGCCCACACCCAATCACACACATAGAGTACACCACACAGACATGGCCCAAATACACACAGCACTCACACACACATCCATACCAGGAACGAGTGCCTTGAGGCCAGATGTTCTCTCTAAACTCTCAAGGTTCTGAAGAGAGAACAGGACGTCAAGGGCCAAGGGACAGGCTGAAGCAGAGATTAGGGCTTTTGCCCATCTGCCTGTGGAGGGAGAGAAGGGGAAGCACTCACGTGGGCCGGGGGCAGAAGTGAGGGCCCTCCCAGGGCCGGTCACAGGGCTCTGAGGGAAGCAGGCTAAAGGGCCGGGAATGGGATTCCTTAGTGGTGGTGGTGAAGCTGCAAGACAGACGGAAGGTCAAGGCCACGGGCAGGAAGGGAAGCCAGAGCTGAGAGAGGGCAAGGAAGGAGACAGGGCCATGAGGGCAGGGCCTCAGTGGGGAATCACCACCCCAATATCTGGGCTTCGAGGATGGGCCCCTAACCTAACCCACTCTCAAGTCTGGAGGGATTCTCCCAGACTGGCATGTTCCCAGGATAACCCCATGGAACCCTGTCCTCATGCTATTGGGCCAGATCCTTCTGGTTTCTCTCCTCCCCTCCATCCCTTTCTCCATCTGGGAAGACTGAGCTGGGGCAGGCAGAGTCAAATAAGTAGCTGCACCTTGTGCATAACCTGTACCGTTTTGTTTCTTAATACTGACTCCAAGCTTGAGCCCATTGTTTCCCTTAGTTTCTCTCAAGGTAAAGACTAGCCTATGCTCTTGTTAACCCAAAACCAAAAACCCACTGCTGTGGAGTCAATTCTGACTCATAGCAACCCTATGGAACAGAGTAGAACTGCCCCGCAGAGTTTCCAAGGAGTTCCTGGCGGATTTGAACAGCACTTAACCACTACACCACTAGGATTTCCAAACTCTGCTTAGGTTTGCAGTAACAAGCTGGAATAGACGGCCAGACCCAGCTGATGGAGACGGGCCGAGGTACGTCTGGCCAAATTTTGCTCTACATCGTGTTTCCCAGCCCTGCCCGTTGGCTCCTCTGGGCCAGTGCCTCTGCTTGTTCCACAGTGGCCCCCACCCTGCATTCTGTCCTGCCACAGGGACCAAGAAACGTGGAGAAAGACGGGACAGAGATTGACAGAGGCCAGAAAAGGGGATAGAGTCAGAGGTGGCCGAAAGAGGGGGAGAGAGAGAGTAGAAACAGAGAAATATAGAGGAGTGAGAAAGGGAGGGAGGAAAAGGAACAGAGAAAGGAACGGGGAAGAGGGGCCCCCCAGTCGGGAGAACTGAGGAGCATGAACGCAGAGCAGGGGACCCTTCTCACCTTTCCCAGAAGATGCAGACATTGGGGTCGCTGGAGCTGAGGGATTCAGCCAATCTCAGGCCTAGGGCCAGCAGAAGGAGGGGACTCAGAGGTGGTGACATTGCAGAGGGCTTCAACAAGTCATGCGTGGAGAGGGCGAGGGCTCTGCAGCCAGAAACCTGGAGGACCACGGTTCTGAAGAGGGGTGTGCAACAGAGAGGCTGGTCTGCTTGTCCTCTGGCCCCATGGTCCCTGGATCCAGCTCCCCAGAGCTGATTTCTGCCTTCCAGCCTTTGCTCATGCTTCTTTCTCTTTTTTTACAGGGTCTCCTTCCCATTTTTCACCTGGAACCCTCCTCTTTCAAGAGCTAGCTCAGGTACTCCCCACCCTACTGTGGTTACAAAACCTGCTCACTCACATTCACCTAGGTTCCAGTGTCTGTTTCCTGAGCATGACCTCCAGCTGCAGGGACCCCAGGGCCCTTTGTCTCTGAATCCCCAGTGCTCAACCTGGGGCCTGATCTAGAGTTCTGATGCCTTTACCAGGGTGTGAAGCCAGGAACCAATAAGGTGTCATAGGAAACAATGAGATGTCATCAAGGAGGCTGACTTGGGCTCCGGTAGAAGAAGGAACTGTCAAAACAGTTCAGTGAGCTCCTGTCACTGGATGAACACAGGCAGAGCCCAAGCCACCTTGTTACAAGGCTGTAGGGAGCTTCCTGTTTTGTGGAGTACGAGTGGGGCTGGCTCAGCTGATCTTGAAAGAGGTCCCTTCCAACCAGGGGAATGCTCAAGCGAGCCAGTTATGCCCATCTCTTCCCAACTCCATGTTCAGTAATGTCCCATGGCTATCTCGAAATACAGGCATGGTAGGATTGTTTATAGCACAGCAATCAGCAAACATCCTAGTGGGCTACCCTACCGGCACACATACTCCACAGCCAGTTGTAAAACATCTGCTACTGCATCCAACTTTAGGTGCTGTCACCTGAGGGGGTCCCCAATCTGGCCTTAGATGTCAGGGAGAGCCCCTACCTCGGGCAGAATGCCCCATTAGCCCTTGGAAATGGGCCTCTCTTACCCCCTCCTCCAGTCCTGGCCTCACCCTGTGAGTGGGAAGAGTGTCAGGATCCTAGATGGGCGGTTCTCTCAGCTTCCGGGCTCTGAAGACACTGAGCTCCTGGAGTCCCCACCCCCACGGCTGGTTTCAAATTCTGTGTTTGGTGTTCCTGAAACTTGCCCTGGCTCCCTGCTCTAGACCTCCTGAGGCACCCACATCTGCTTGTAATTTTTCTGAGAAGAGAGAAAGGTCGTGGTTGCTGGCCCCTTACCCTCCTGAGTATCTCTGGAATGCCTGCCTCCTGGACCCACCCCACAAACCCCACCCACACATTCCCAGGGTCCCACAGCCAGGTCCCCCAGTAAGAGATAGACTAATTTAACCCCATCTCAGCCGTGGCACTCCACCTCCATCAGTAAGCTCTGCTCGAAATCTCATCCCCAGCCTGGCCGCTGCTTGGTCAAGCCACCTCTCGGCCTGCTCTCCTCACTGTCGCTGCACAAGTGGCCCCCACCATCTCAGCCACAATCCCACCCCCCATGCTCTGGCTCCATTGCCCCCATCATGGGTGCCCTAAGAGCAAGTCTTTACCTCTTTTTCTCTGTGCTTCCTCCCAACCTTAGTCCTTAGTCCCCAGGTCACTCACCAGACCCCCACAGCATCCCGGGGCCTGGGAAGCTCAGGGGAGCTGGGCCAGGGAGAGACACTGGAGATTGTGCCAGGGACCCCAGTGCTCAGGCTATCGAGCCTAGAAATAAGAAACAGAGCCTGACTAGGATGTGGGAGGAAACCCTAGTGGTGTAGAGGTTATGTCTATGTCTACTACCCAAAAGGTTCGCAATTCAAATCCACCAGCTCTACTCTGTCCTATAGGGTCACTTTAAGTCGAAACTGGCTTGGTGGCAGTGCGTTTGCTGTTTTCATTTTGGTAGGATGCAGGAACTGTAAATCTACCAGGCACTCCTTGGAAAATCTGTGGGGCAGTTCTACTCTGTCCTATAGGGTCACCACGAGTTGGAATCAACTCAGTGGCACAGGATTTTAGGATCTGGGAAGGTACGGGAGGGCTAAAGGGTGCAGCAGGGAACATGAGTGCCGGCAGAGAGCAGGGTGTGAGGTAGGGGTCAGACCAGAGCCTCTTTCCAGGGCCTTGTCTCCTGAGCTTAGCAGTGGGGCCCACCTTGTGGGAGTTGGCCTGGCCCTGTTTCAGGGAACCTTGGTCTGAAGAGGGAGGCCTATCATCCTCAGGGTGCTAGGCCCAAGGCACAAGTGTCCCTCAGGTGCTCTCCCCAGTCTGTCCTGATACACCCTCATGTCATCCTCCCCCAGGACTGGCTCCTTCTTCCATTGTCCCAAAACTATCCACTCCCACCCCTGCCCTGCTTTAGTCACCTTTCTAGGCCCAGTGTCCACCTCCAGTGCTCTGTCCAGTCCCCATGAGCCCCCTCCCCACCTTTGCCTCAAGTACACTTGGCAGCCAGGGGTGTGGGCAAGCCCTCCACATATTTCCCCCTCTTTCCCTCACTCTGATCCTCGTTTCCCTCTTCCCAGACCCCCAGCTCTGGCCCTGGGTGGGCCCCCTTCCTCGGGTGGGAGCTCAGCCTGTCTGGATCCCAAGGTGAGCCTCATCTCTCAGGCCACACCGAACTTCCCGGGCTTCCCTTGCCCTGCATCTGGCCCCAGAGTTCGAGGCCATGGTGGGGTGGACAAAACCTGAAGCAGGTAGGGTTTGAGTGGAGGTACAGGCAGGAAGTGCCGGGCAGGTCGGGTTCACACTCGCCTGACCAGTCCTGAACAACAGTGAGTGCCCTTCACCACCTCCCAGCAGACTTTCAGAAGGCACTGTCCACCTGTGGGCTTTCCGATGGACTGGAGGTATTTGGGGAGCATGACGATGATATGACTCTAATCCTCCCACTCTGGCAGGCTGGGAGGTTAGCCCACTGGATCGGTGGGTAGGTTGTTTTCCCAAAGGGCCTCAGGGCAGGGCTGGAGCAGTGGAGGAGGCAGTCAGCTGGTTAGTGATGGGGCTGGAAGCCAGGGTGGGCCGGGGGGACTAGCGGGTGGTTGATAGGGAGGGGGGAAATAGGGTGGGCCCTGGCAGAGACGGGAGAGGTGTGTCCTGTTCACCCCCGGGGGAGGCCAGCTAGGCCAGAAGCCCAGAGCCCAGCCTGGCTTCCCAGGCTTGTTTCCATCGGGCCCTTTGTCCCTGCATGGCCAGGCCTAACTTTCCCAACCCCTACACGCAGTGACAATGGTGGTATTCGGGCGCTTTCGATTACCTGTTTTCCTCAAAGGTTTTTAAACAGACACACTTGGCTCCCCGACCCCCCTCAGGGACCCACATTATACTCACTGAGGGGGACCCCGACCTTCGCATTGTGGGCTGGATCCCCCCTCTTCCCAATCAGAAGCCCCTTCTCCTTCCCCTAGTTAACTCCCATCCTCTACTGACACCTTCCCTCATAGCAAGAATAGTGATGTGGCCATTATGTCATTTGCCATACTTGGTACAGGCTGCTGAGGGATCTACATGGATCATCTCATCGAAAGCTTATATCAACCCATGGTGGTAAGTATTATTACTATTCCCACTTTGCGGATGAGTAAGCAGGCACAGAGATAGTAAGTTTCCTATCCAAGGCCACACAGCTAGTAGCTTCAGATAGAAATCCAAGCCCAGGCTGGCCGCAGGGGCCTCACAGTGGTTCCCGTCTTTCCTGAGCCCAGCAGGAAGCCCAGGAGCTCTGCATCTCTTTAGAATAGTTTCAGTGACTCGGGGTTGGGGGGCCCTGGCAGAGGACTGCACAGGAGAAGGGAACGGGGTGGAGACTGCCACAAGAACCCGATGGAGGCGTGGGAACTGGAATGTGTTTACAGTCAGGAATGAGCTGATACTTCTCTCTCCACCTCAAGACGCGAAGCAGCTGGGCTCTTCGCCAGGCCCCCAGACCCCAGTCTCGCTTCCCTGGCCCCTCAGCATCCCAGCCTCTCTGCTTCCAAGCCCACACGGCACCCGACGCTTCTCACCATCTCCTGCTCTTGTCAGAGCCCAGATCATTCCCTCTCGTGGGGAGCCCCCCTCTACTCTCTCTGTGCCCTGGCACCTCCTGAAAGAGGGGTTAGAAAGCCTGGTGGACAGATGAGGATCCATTCCTATAAAGGCAGATAACAAGAGAGGGACTGATGGAAGGGAGACAGCAAGGGGGACTTCTAGGTTTTCTTTAGGAAGTGATGCAGCGTGAGTAAAGCCCTGCTCCCTGCTTCTTCTCTCCTTCACTCTGAGGTGTGAATCCCAGCTCTGTTATAAATTGGCTGTGCAGCTTCAGAAAGTTACTAACCCTCTCTGTGCCTCAGTTCCCTCATCTGTAAAATGAGGATGATACTAGCACATCCCTTTTTAAGGTTGTTGTAAGGCTTAAATGAGTTACTACAGTAGAAGTGCTTATGGCCGTTACGTAGATGCATATATATAATACACTCAGTTAACATTAGCCGTTTCCATAATCACCTTCAGTTTCACTCTTCCTGTGCCTGACATAGCCCATCCCTGCCCCAGTTCCCACAGTTATGCCTTTTGGGTATTAATTCCAGGAAAAACTGTTCCTTGTTTTTCTGGAGAACCCCCAGAAAGCTCCCGGAATGAAGATGGGGCCACAGAAGCTGACAGACAGAAAGGAAGTAGGGGTAGGTGGGGGCCAGGCTCCCCTGAGAAACCGATCCCCCAGAATGATGGTTGGCTCACCAGGCGCACCTTCAAGCCAGAGGCGGTTGGTTGCTGGGGCAGGATGCCTGGATTCTACACCCCTTAGCCTGAGCACCAGCTCCAGCTCCAAGCTGGTCCACCCACAGTCCTCTCCTTTAATCATGCCTCTGTCTCCTTCTCTTCTCCTCTCCACCTTGGAGTCCAAAGATTCTAGTACCGTCTCTGCCACTAACTAGGTTTATGACCTCAGTCAAGTGGCTTAAACCCTTTGAGCCTCCAGATCCTTATCTATAGAATGGGATTACAATCCCCTACATTTCCCAGGGCTGCTGTGAGGGTAGAAATGGTTGGTTCCAGTAACCACCCTGAAACAGACCCTCAGACCAAGGGTCACCCAGTGGACATGTTTTGACTCAGAAGCAGACTCCCCCAAGCTTCCAAGCTCTTGTCCCCTTTTTCTCTGTCTTTTGTATTTTTCTCATCCGACACTCTCTGCTTCCTGCCGTCCTTAATTAGTTATATGGCCTTTTTCTGCCTCTCTCCTTCCTTCGTACGTCAGGGTTGCTATGTACAGCTGTGTAGTATGTTCACTACACAAGGGCACTCATCTTCAAGGGGGAAGTGGAAATCAAGGTCCATCCACTCACCAAGGCATGTATCTTGCTTTTGTGTTAAATATGTGTCATGGATTGCATTGTGCCCCCCCAAAATATGTGTCAACATGGTTAGGCCATGATTCCCACTACTAAGCAGTTCTCCATTTTGTCATTGTAATTTTACGCAAAAGAGAATTAGGGTGGGATTATAACATACTTACCCAGGTCACTGGTCCCTGATCTGAGTTTCCCTGGGGTGTGGCCTATACCACCTTCTATCTCTTAAGAGATGAAAAGGAAAGAGAAACAGTGAACCTCATGCCACCAAGCGAGCAGTGCCGGGAGCAGAGCACACCCTCAGGACCCAGGGACCCTGCATGGAGAAGCCCCCTGCCTGGGGGAAGAGCAGTGAGAAGTGCAACAGAGAGCAGAAGCTTTCCCCTGGAGCCAACACCCTGAACTTGGACTTGCCGCCTACTTACTCTTTGTTAAAACCATCCACTGTGGCATTTCTGCTACAGTAGCCCTAGATGACCAAGACAGCATGCCCTGCCTTTCTTCTCTTTCTATGTTGCCCCCTGTCTCTGTTTCTCTGTGCCTTTTCCCAGTCCATCCTGCCATAAAGACAGGATCCACAGTCCTCCCAACGCATCAGTGGGATCCCAGGCCATTCCTTCTCAACACACAGACATGCGCAGCCCAGGCTTCTCCGGTTCGCACAACACACAGCACACAAGCAGGCATGCGTGCTTACACACAAGAGCACAGAGCCCCTCCCACACACACTGCCCCCCAAGTCAAGCCAGGCCCTGGCATGCCAGGCATGTAGGCCGGATAGAGGGACAGGAAGCCTGTGTGTGTGCGCGGGAGGGAGGCAGGGGTGAGGGGCTGGCCTTGTGTTCTCTGTGGCTCAGGAAACAGAAGCTAGAGGGTCCTCGGGCTGACCTGTTTACTCATCAGGAAATGGGGACACTGCAGGGATCCTGATTCCCCAAACATCTACGGCTCGCCTGCTGGACCAGTGCCAGCCTGACCCTTGGGTGCTAGTGATTAGTATCCCCACCTCACAGGAGGGCCAAAGGAGGCCTCAAATGAAATGACCTACTTGTCATCACAGGCAACTGTGAGTTTAGAATCTTCTACTTCAGAGGACAAAGCTGTGGGAAGGACACCGTCTAGGCAGCAGAGGTCCCCTCTGGCCCGCCCTGCTTATCACCCCAGATCGGTCTCAGAAAGTGAAGCTCTGCTCAGGCTGCCACCCCTCCCGCACACTCTCTGTGGCTCCCTGCGCTACAGGAAAGCGTGTCTACGAGCCAGCCCACCACCTCCCACCACCCAGCTGCCTTTGCCCTGGTCCTAACCATCCTTCAAAGCTGGTGTCCTCAGACACCCCTCCAGTGGCTCGCAAGCCCTGCCCCCATTTCTGCTTTCCCTCAAGTCTCCCTACAGGCTCTTAGCACCCCTACAGTCCAGGTTGTTATTCTTTCGGCACCTAGGTTGTTCTTTCCCTCTGTCCTGAGACTAGCTACAAACTGGTCCTGGATCAGAAGCCCATTACTTCTCCAGATCCTGCCCAAAAACGCAGTGCCAGTGTCCCTCCTCTGGGCACATGACACTAACCCGGGCTGGATCCAGAATACACAGGACCCGCTACACCTCAAGTCTAAACTGCTGGACGCCCCATCTTGAGAATGCTGGTTTGTTAGTCTGGTTTCCCCACCAGACCAGACACTCTCGAACCTTACTCATCTCAAAAGTTCTACTAGTACCCCTAGATGCTCCCTTACAGCGTCCATCCTACAAGTTGTTGTATTTTTCTTAAGATTGGTCTCCTTCCTTAGAATGGCACTCCAAGGGAGGAGGACACTTCTGTGCCTTCCTCACCCTGTGTCCTCAATACCACCTGCGTCTGCAAGCACATGCGCACGCACGCGCGCGCGTGCACACACACACACACACACACACACAGGTGCACATGCTCACACACCCGCTCACATGACAGGGCAGGGCATGGGGCAGGCAGTAACTAAGTATTTGTGGAGTGAACAGACTGATACACCTGAAATTATTTTCAACTCCAATAAGCTTTGGCCTTGTTTTGTGGGAGCGGGGGTAAGGGAGAGATGTCAAGGGCTGTGGCCTCCTCCTCCCACGGCCCTCAAGACAGGGCAGCTAGGAGATGATGGAAGGTGGCATTCACAAAGAACTTCCCCGCAGTACAAAGTGAAAAAGGGCTCCAGACTTGCACTCCTGACCTCCCATAGAAATTCCTCAAGGCTAGCGTCAACTTCCAAAGGGGTGAGTAGGCCCTGGTACAAGGCAGTGAGTCACCTGGGGAGGAGGGGGTGTGCCCAAGTGCATAGCCTAAGCCCTCATCCTGTCCTTCTCAGCCCAGGCACAACACCCCCTCATTGTCCCTTCCACACACTTCCCTCTGAATAGAGTGGACTTGGCCCCAAATGCCACCATGCAAAGTGCAGGGGGGAGGGCCAAGGCAGGAAAGGGGACCCAGGAGGCCCCAGCACCCAACCACCTCACCTCATGTGTGTGCTATACTGACTACCACCCCTGGGTAAATACATGCTGTGGGCCCGATCCTTTCATTTAATTCTCTCAGCCTTCTTAAAACAGCAGGTGCTGCTATGAGCATTTCACAGCTGAAGAAGTGCTCCAGAGAGGCTAAGTGATTTGTCCAAGGTCACACAGCCAACTGGCAGAGCACAGTTTGGGACCCAGTCCATCAAGCTCCTAGCCCATGAAGCTCCTTTTTATGTCTTTCTCCCTTACATCTTCCCCACCCCAGCCACCCTGTCTCTCTCTGGAGCCCTGGTGGCCCAGTAGTTAAGAGCTCAGTGGCCAACCCAAAGGTCCGCGGTTTGAGTCCACCAGCCCCTCTGTGGGAACCCTGTGGTTTCCCTGCGGGAAAGTTCTGTCCCATAGGGACTTGAGGCCCCACTGCAGTCAATATAGTGGCAACAGGTTTGGTCTCTCTCAGGTCTCCGAGTCCCTTTGTCTCTTTCTCTTTTGTTCTTCTGCTGCTGGGTCTCTGCTCTATTTTTCCTGAGTCTGCCTTTTTCCCTCTGGGCCTTGAAATTTTAAGCAGTCAGTCTCTCTCTGATTTGAATTTTATGTCTTTTTATATCTCGGCCTTTGTCTGTCTCCACTTCCCAGGCCTGTCTTCCTCCCTCCCTCCCTCTGGCGATTCCATCTGTGAAGGCCAGAAGTGGAGCCAGCACCCTCTCCTGAGCTATAGTGGCCTCTCAGGGGTCCCAGGAGGTCCATTCATCAAGGTTTCCAAGGCCCCTCAGAGGACAGCACCCTGGTGGGGGCCCTGTCTGTCCTTGGCGCCCTCCCCAGTGGAGCGTCTGGGCAGGAGGGCAGGCAGCAGCCTGGTGGCCTCTATCTCTCTCCAAGTTTCCTACTGGTGGATGGGCCTGCCTGGAGAGCAGTTCCTCTTCTGGGAAAGTATGACAGGGAAGGGAGGTGGTGCAGATGACAGAGCTCAGCTTCACTTCTCAGCGAAGAGACGGCAGAAGCAGCAGGGAGAGCAGCACCCAGTGCAGCGAGGAAAACAGCGGGGAGACTTTGGGAGGCCTCAGAAGTGGGAGAGCAGCAGCAGGGGACAGAAGAAAAGCAAGCTTCCCCCTCTCCCTGGCCCACACACGTCATGCATACACACAAGCAGGCAGTATACCAAGGTTTGGTTGGGGTGGCGTCCAGAACACAGCCCCCTTACCCCAGGTCTAGCCAAAGCCAGCACTGAGAACTGACCCTTGCCCATCCTGCCCAGGGCCCAGGCTTAGCTGAGCCTGGGAACCTCAGGCCAGCACAAGCTGTTCCTTTCCCTGGGGAGCAGGGTCACCATCCAACCCGGGAAGAGGCCACTCATAAATGGCTAGAAGGAGCCACTGTGGGGAAGCTGGAGTCGGAAGAGGATGAGGGATGGCGTCGCTGAGTGAGACTTGGGACCCTAGGGCCCTCAGCCACCCCCAAACCCCACCAGCTTTGCTGTCAGTGCCCCTCAGACCCTCAGCCCATGGGCCTATCTGTTGGGGATCCAGATGCCAGAGACCTTTGGACAACTTCCCAGTCCTCAGAACTGGCAAGGATGTGAGAGCCAGAGACCTAGAAACCTGGATCCCTTTCCCCCATCATCCCAAACACTCCTCCCAGGTGGGCAGAGGGGCAATCCTAATAATTAACAATGACCAGGCACTGTTCTAAGCAAGTCACATGTTTTTGCTTTTCTAAGACTAACAACAACCCTATGAGGTAGCTACTATACTTTATTATTCCTTGTTTAGAAAGGAGAAACTGAGGCATAGAGAGGTTAAGTCTATTGACCAAAGTCCCACAGCTAGTTAAAGCGGCAGAGTTACCAGGGACTCTGACACTTGACTCCAGTGTCAGTCCTCAGAGGAAACAAGGAGCTGTTACCTCATCCTAGCAGTGTGGGGAGAGGGACACAGCAGAGCAGAGGCTGCGCTAAAAATAACACAAACTCATTGCCGTGGAGCCGATTCAGACTCATAGTGATCCTATAGGTCAGAATAGAACTGCCCCATAGAGTTTCCAAGAGCACCTGGTGGATTCGAACTGCTGGCCTTTTGGTTAGCAGCCGCAGCACCTAACTACCACACCACCCTGGGACCACCCAAAAAAAGCCCACAGCCAGGCATTCCAGGAAGCAGTCATTTGCATCTTATTTACATGCTGTTTTATTATTGTTGGAAACTACTAGTTCCCCTTAGTTTCTCTCCAGTCGCCCCCACCTTACATCTCTTTTTTTCCCTACACCGCGCCCGGAGGTCTCAGACCTCCCAGCTGGAGAGAGGGCCTCAGGATTCTCATGTCTTTTCTCCGAGACAGGTCTTCATGGAATCCTACCACTCAGACTTCCCTGGTGTGGGGAAGAGGGGAGCGCGGTCACTCACCTGCACCTGCCCCGGAGCCTGTCTCTCCTTGGGCCCAGGATAGCGACCGCTTGGGTGGCCTGGAGGAGGGCTGGGCAAGGGTCCTTGCGTGGAGTCCCAGCCAGACTGCGGGAGCGGCGGGGGAGATGAAAAGTTGTGGATCGAAGGGCGGGGAGGGGAGGGGAGCGGAGGGCGGGGGGCAGGAAGGGGGTGGGAACTCGGGCCCTAGCCAAGGCAGGAAGTTTTGACAAGGAAACAGAAGCGGAGAGAGGGGAGATCCAGAATGCCTGGGCGGGAAACGGCGTTGGGGGTGCGATAGAGCAGTGGCCAAATGGCGGGCTGTCAGCCACCTGGACTCAGAGCAGAGTGGGTGATGAGCAGAGGCAAGGGTCCCTCTTTGGATCTCCCCTGGCAGTGCAACATTGGGTCTGTTACTTAACCTCTGGTGCCTCAGCTTTCCTATCTGCAAGGTGGGGCTGTAGAGGGGTACCAGTAAGATCATCTGTGTCCATCACCCTCTCAGTGCTTAGCGCGCGGGGAGCGTCCAACAACCGTGGACCATTCAAGACTCAACTCGGGACTGACTGGTGCATCCTAGTTTGAGAGAGGCGGGCCGCGAGAGGCTCCTCCTCTTTACCGGTAGTCCCAGATCGGATTAACGAGGGTAAGATCCTGGGAAGCAGCCTCTGCCGCAGCCTCGGTCAACCGGCCCTGCTCAATCTCTCCTCCCCGGGTCCTTGAAGCTTCTGTCCGCCGTGTCTGGGTAGCAGTTTATGCGCAGACCTCACTGCGCTAGCGCCACCTTGCGGCCAGCGTCCGCGCAGACGGGACGTGACGGAACACGCTTACCCCGGAATTTCGCCCTCCGCCGGTGAAAAACAGTCATTCCCTTGTTAGTTTTTGTCTGGGGGGCCCAGCGGTCATTATTATAACAACTAACACTTATTTTCATCATCAGTAGCCCTGTAAGTGTGTTGTCACACTGAACCCTTAATTCGAAATTGGTTTCATCGTTATGTTCGCTTTACATATCTGAAACGTGTGTCCAGCGAAGCGTGGTTAGGACACTAGTAAGTGGCAGAAGCAGCATTTGAACCGAGGCCTCTGGTTCGTCTGATTACAGGTCTCGCTCTCCAAAGCACTGCATCACACACCTAGCCACGGAAAAAAAGCTACAATACTTCAGGAAGAGAAATGAAGGAACATCCTTCCCTGAAAGACCTTTGCGAAACAACTTTATTGAGGTATAAATGGCACGCAATTAAAAATGTACACATTTGAAAGGTACAGTTCGGTGAATTTTGACCAATGTGCTCACCTGTGTAACACTGCCTCAAAATAAAAAGGCATTTCCATCACCCACAAAAAGTTTCTTGTGACCTTTTGCAAATAATGCCCCACCCAACTCCAACCTACAAAATCTCTGGTTTGCTTTGTGTCATTGTAAATTTGTTTGTTCTAGAATTTCGTATAAATACAGTCATACAATATGTACTCGTTTATATCTTGCTTATTTTACTTACTTTTTAAGGGTTCATCAGTTTTTTGTTGTTAAGTAGTAGTCCATTATACAGATATGCCACACCTTGCTTGTCTTTACACAACTGATGGCCACTTGGGTTTTTTCCAGTTTGAGGCTACTATGAATTAAGCTACTTTGACATTCGCAAACAAGTTTTGTGTGGACATACGGTTTTATTTATTTTAGGGTAGCTAGTTAGGGGTGGGGTTAAAAAAAAAAAAAAACAACTCACTGCCTTCTAGAGGATTCCAACTCGTAGTGACACTACAGACAAAACAGAACTGCCCCGTAGAGTTTCCAAGGACCGCCTGGCGGACTTGTACTACTGACCTTTTGGTTAACGTCTACGCAGGAGTGGGGTTCCTGGATCATGCAAGTTATAAATGCCTTACATTTTCGGCGGGTTTCAAGCCCTTTGTCAAAAACACATTTTAAGAATATTTTAGGCATGGGAGACTGCGATCTGGGTGACAAGTAACTGTTGCTTCGTTTGATGCTTTGAGAGAGAGATGCGGAGGGAGGCAATCTGACCAGATGAAGCTGCTCACTGTGGGGAGGAAAAGGAAGACCGCGAAGATTGCGTTGTCCTGATTTCTGTACCACCAATAGTCTCCAGCAGGGGGCACCAGAAACCAGCGTACCGCTCAAAAACCCAGTGGTCCAGGACCATAGAGTTGCAGCATGTCGGAGGCCAGAGCGGCTTTGAAAAGCATCGATCTTTCAGTCTGACCGGGAGACTGAGGCTCAGGGAGAAGAAAAAACACCTCTGGCCCATGCTCAACTGTTCTTGTCTGTCTGCATTCAACTCATCTTTCCTTTTCTCTGAGAGCCTTTCTAGACTCTGCCACCGTTCCCAGCCCCACCCTTGCTTTTGAAAATGATACTTCTCTCTCTCTCAACTCTGAGATCGTCAAGGAATGGAGCCCGGTTGAAATCATCTTTGTGCTCTCGGTGCCTGGTACACAGTAAGTGTTCAGTAAACATCAGAGTGAATGGTTGACACACTAAGCAATGTTCTTCCATCTCCCTGGACCCACTTTGTGTCCTGGACCCAGGCATACCGCTGGAAGAATGGAAGTCTCTTTAAGGCTTCCCAGAAAGTTTGCAGAGACTCCTCATCCCTACTCTTGTTCAACAAACTCTCGTTTTGTGTTTACCGGGTGTCCAGTACACAGAGAAGATGACAGTGCTTCTGCTGCTGCTGATGATGATAACAGCTACCAACTTTCATTGAATACCTGCTGATTGTTTTGTTGTTAGCTGCCTTGGAGTCAGCCTCCAAGGCACAGTGACTCCGTGCACAAAGGAATGAAATCCTACCCAGGGTTCTGAGGACTATAGTTTCAAAGGACATCTAACTCAACTGGCATAATAAAGTTTTTAAAGAAATGTTCTGTATCCCACTTTGGTGAGCGATGTCTGGAGTCTTAAAAGCTAGCAAGTGGCTATCTAAGTACCATCAATTGGTCCCAACCCACCTGCAGCAGAGGAAAATGAAGGACATAAAAGACATAAGGAAAGTATGAGCCCAGGACACAGAAAGGGCCACATAATCCAGAGACAGCATCAGCACGAGACTGGAAGTGCTAGATGGCGCTGCACCCCACCAATGACTGCCCTGACAAGGAACACAACAGAGTCCCTGATGTAATGGAGAAAAATTGGTGCAGAACTCAAACTCTATGAAAAAGACCAGACCTGGTGGTCTTAGAGGGTTCCCAGAAGACATGGCTCCCAGACTGTCCACCCAGAACTGAAACCATTCCTGAAGCCAACTCTTCAGACAAAGACTAGATTGGACCAGAAGACATACAATGATCCTGGTGAAGAGTGCACTTCTTGGCTTAAATAGATACATGATGCTAACTGGGCAGCTCCTGTCCAGTGGTGAGACGAGCGGGCAGAGGTGGACAGGAGCTGGTTGAATGGACACAGGAAGTGCAGGGTGGAGAGGAAGAGTGTGCTGTCACAGGGGTATGAAGAGCAGCTCGAGTTACACAGCAATGTGTAAGTTGTTGTATGATAAGTTGACTTGGATTGTAAACTTTCACTTAGACCACAAAAAAATATTAAAAAGAAAAATGAAACCCTATCTAATCCTGCACCATCCCCATGACAGTCTTTGGATTGGGCCATTGTGATCCACAGGCTGATTTTAATGTCAGTCACCAGGCCTTTCTTCCTAGTCTGTCTGTCTGGAAGCACCACTGAAGCCTGTTCAGCATCACAGCAACATGCAAGCCTCTACAGACATGGAGTGAGGAGGGGGTACTGTACATAAGGTGCATTGGCTGGGAATCAAGCCTTGGTCTCCTGCATGGAAGGTGAGCATTCTAACACGGAACCACCCCTACCTACATGCCTGCTGATTACTAGCAACTGTTCTAAGACCTTCACATGTAATAATTTACTTAAGGCAATAAATAAGGGTTCCTTGCCTTCAAAGGGAAACTCTGGTGGCATAGTGATTAAGTACCACATCTGCTAACCATGAGGTCAGCAGTTTGAATCTGCCAGGCACTCCTTGGAAACTTTATTGGGCAGTTCTCTATCCTATAGGGTTGCTATGAGTCAAAATCAACTTGATTGCAGTGGGTTTTTTTGGTTTTGTCTTCAAAGAGCTCATATGTTAGTTGGGAAGCTGCTGATGTTCCGTTTCTCAAAGATTTGTCGAGCACCTGTCATGAGCAGCCATTGAGTCTACATCTGTGAGCAAAACTGACAAAAATCTCTGCTTAAATATGAGAGGTAAAAATGCAACTAAGAGTAATGGTAGTAGTGGAGAGGATAAATGAAATAAATAATAAAATCATGACATGAGATGATAATAAATGCTAGGGAGAGAAAAATAACAGGGAAATAGCATAGGTGTTTTTGAAAAGATGATCAAAGAAGGCCTACTGAAGAGGTCACCTTCAAGTAAATGCTTCAAGTAAGCAAAGAAGGGAGCCATGCAGATTTATGGGGACATAGCAAGGACAAAGGCCCCAAGGCCAGAGCATGTGTGGGTTCAAATAATAGCAAGAAGGATGGACCAAAGTGACAGGGAGTGTTGTGGGAGAGGTTGAGGACTGAGGTGTGATGCAAGTCAGATCCTATAGGGTCTTGTAGACTGTGCGCAGGGTGTTGGGTTGTGCTTCCCATGAGATGAAGATCCACCAGGGGATTTTGAAGAGGAAGGACATGATCCAGCTCAGATATTAAAATAATGGCTCTGGCTGTGGTGTTCACAAAAGGCTGTTGGGAGCAAGGGTGAAGGCAGGGAGACCAGTGAGGAGGCTGCTGTGGTAATCCAGGTGAGGATGGATGAAAGGGTGAGGAGGAGTGAGTGGACCAGTGGCGGGGTATGGGCACCTCCTCCCTCCAGGATGGGAAGGACTGATGATGGGGAGTCCTGGGGTGAACTGCCTTGATGGGATTTGAGCAGACCATCCTGGCTCTGGGAGAGGGCTAGAGAGGGCTCCCTGAACCAGCTTGGAACTAACAGCTGAGGCTAGTCTCATGGTCTATTGGAAACACAACTTCCCCAAGTCACTAAGCAGGCTGAATGGCAACACACACCCCATGCAACACCCGCTGTCTTCTCCAAAGCCCCCACAGAGTAATGCTCCTCAGAACACAGAGGGAAGAAGCAGCCTCTGCCCCCTCCAACTTCACAGGTGGGTAGCCGTTCTGGGCCACGGCTGCAAGGCGTGGTGATGTCCTCTTAGGAAAGTCCACAAGGATAGAACATTCTTGCTACTCTCCCTGCCACTGCAGCCCCAGCTGCACAGTGACAGGGCAGTACCCTAATGGGCTACTCATGAATGCTTGGCAAGGCTGCTGATGGCAGTGGTGAGGATGACCCACTCGCTGGTCCAAATCCAGCTGACCTCACCCTCCTGAGTCTTAAAGTGGTAGGCAGACCACCTCCGGCAACCTTGAAATGCAAGTCAGGACCCCTAGCTGTCCCTCTTCCAGCCTGGCCTCCCCATCTATTTCAGGCCCCTGGATGGTCCCTGGCCTGACTATTCCCATAGCGCCCCCACCTCCCAGTCCCCTCCTCTGTCTCCCAGCTGGAGGCCTAGCCACCGACCTCAGTCCCACCTCCCCTGTCTGCCAGCTTGCCTGGCACTCCCACTCCCCCCTCACCCCCTCCACTCTGCTGTAATCACAGCTCAGCCAGATCCCCCCTGTGAATAATTGGGGCTGATTTAGGGGCTGTCAGGGGAGGGGGGCTAATGGAGTTCATGGGGGGCCACCCTGGTGATGAGGGGAAGGTTGAGAGGCAATTAGCAGGGCGGACAGCCTCGACAGCCTCGGGAATCACCTAAGTGCCTGTCTGGGGAAGGTCTAGTGAGGGGTTTGTGGGAAGGGGGCACTCAGCCCCACTCCACAATCAGAGATGGACTTGAACTTGGACTTGGGCAGGGATTCTGCCCTTGCTCAGCAGGAGATCAGAGGACAGATAGTAGGAGGGACTTCCAGAAAACAAGAGGAGTGGGAGAGACTGCAATTATGGACGGGAACATTATGAAAAGGGGGGAAGGATGATGTGATGAGTCAGGAGCTTTCAGCCCCTCAAAGTCCCTCACCTCCTAGTGCGCCTGCACACAGATACACATGCACACATACACGCACACACAGACATACTGTGCCCCAGCTGAATCTTACCCCTCACTGGGGACCAGCTCCTGATTAATACCAACATTAGCCCTGAACACTCTTCCCCCCTGGCCTCACTGTCATTAATTACCTCCTCTCTCAGCCCAGCAGAGAGGAAGCTGGCTCCTCCGGGGCAAAAGAACCCAAGTGCCTGACCCCCAGCCCAGAGAAGCCACCCCTGCCCCCACCTCCTTGCTTCTGAAGGAAAGGGGAGGGAGACAAGGGATCCATAGGATGGAAGGAAGGAAAAAAGGAAGAGGAAAGGAAGGAAGGAGGAAGGGAAGATGAGAAGGGCAGAAGGGAGGAAGGGAGAAAAGAAGAATGGGGGGAAGGAAGGGGAGAGGGAGGAGGGAAAGAGGGAAGGAGGAAGACAGTACTCTTTCCTGAGCATCCCCCACACACCCCAAATTCCACCACTCTCTCGACTCTCCCCACATCTCCCTCTCTGAATTCCACCCTTGGATACTTCCTGCAGCAGTCTGGAGATGGTCGGTCAGCCTGGAGCTTGAAAACTTCACGCTGGCATTGCCACAGAAGGGCCCTTCCTGGAGAAGTTGGACCGCCAGAGGCTTGCGTCCCTTCTACCGTCCACATGCCTTCTGATACCAGGATGAGAACAAGGAATGCACACAACCCATGCAGAGAGCCAAGTTTATACAGACCTACACACATGGACTGTCACAAGCAAACATGAACCCAGGTACACTGGGACAAAAGTCACTCAGGTGAGAAGGGGTAACACATCCCACCACCATGCACACCTGTACACCAAGAACATACAGCTGCAGTGACAAAGATGGCAGCCTGGAGAGGAGCAGAGACGTGTCACAGAACTTCAAGGCGTTAGCAGAAAAGGCGCTGCTGCTGTGCCGGGAGGTTTGCAGCTCAGCTGTGTGTACGCAAGCCTCAAGACGCTGGGCTACTGTCTCAGATCTCTCCGGCTCCACTACTTGTTCTCTGTCTCTGTCTGTCTCTCTTTAACACACCACACACACACGCACATGCACACACACCTTGAAATAAAGTTGTAACAAGCTGTGCTGAACAATAATGAGCTGAAACCAAGCTCTTGCCCATCCTCAGGCTTTGAGGTCTAGATAACTCTGCAGCCACCCCACAGTCCGGTCCTTGCCCAGGACCTCAAAGCCCGACTCTCAGCCTTTCTGCCTGACCTCTGTCTCCCCAGAGCTCTTGCTTCCCAAATTGCATTTCTGTAAGTCTTCTTTGAGAAATTCCAGGCAGCCCAGCTTGCACTCCTAGATATCGCTAGGGGGCTCCATGAGATTTTTCTGAGCCCCTCCCAACACCCCTAGTGAGCCCCGTTATAAGACCAAGTGACTTGACAATCAATATCCCTCAAAGATGAAGACGCTAATAACTTTATCCCCTCTTGTCCTCCAACTCTCGCCTACATTAGCTCTGACCACAGGCCCCAAGCAGCTGGGACCTGCAGTGGGCAGGCCTGGAGCTGAGTAACCCCTTCAGATCCAGGTGGTAGCCATGAGGGTAGACTGCAAGAAGGACTTCATGGTCTTAGGAATGGGAGGCCAAGGAGATAAAGGAGAAAGGATAGGTGGTCTATCCAGGTCTATCTCACTCTTGGATAGCGACCTCCTTAGACCTGACTTTGTGAGGATTTGTGATCTTAGAAGGATTCTACAGAGGCACCAGGGTGCCTGTCTAATCAACCCCTGAAGATTTCCCAAAGGAAACTGAGAGGTGAGCTCCCACTAGGAAAATAAAGGAGTCTGAGCCGTGGCCTTCCTGTTGCCCCAACAGTCTCTTCCTCCACAGGGCCTGTTGGAGCGGCTCAGAGACCAGTCTCATCTCTCCACAGCTAGACAAGGCCCCTCTGACCAAAGCAGTTGCAATGCAGCTGAACAAGTGCTTGAGGTCAGGGGACAGGGCGTCTCTGCTGTGAGTACTGTCCCTACAAAAATACAACCTGCTGGCCTGCCTGCCCCACCCCCAAACTCCAGGGCCCAGGCCTGGGCTAGGCATACCCAAGGCCTTGTGGCAGGATAGCAAGAAGGATGAAGAGAGTAATAGAAACAGCAAACACTTATATAGCACCTACCACAGGCCAGATCCTTTTGGAAAAACCCTACACATGGGACCTGTTTAAACCGCATGAGAACCCTACCAGGCCAGTGCTATTATTATCTCTATTTTTCACTAAGGCACAGAGAGATTGAGTAACTTCCCCAAGGACACACAGCTGCTGAGTGGCAGAACCAGGAAATCTGGCTTCAGAGTTTAGACAACACAGCCCTGAGAGAAGAGCAAAGGGAGACAGCTTAGTGGGAGGGTAGGCTGAAGAGTCAAGCTCTGAGGGCTGGATTAGTGGCAGGGATCAGTGGATGGCACGTGGGGCCCTGGGATTCTGCCCTGCATCCCAGGACCTCTGCCTTGTGCTCTGTGCCCTACACAAGTCACGTCTTAGGTCGCTACACTGCGATGGGCTCCATCTTTCTCTGTCTCCATGTCCCTCCCTACTCCACATGGGCTCCACCTACAGCCCCAGCCCTGTGGCCTTGGCCTGGTCCCGTCTGTCCCCCCTGGCTCCAGATTTCTCTCCCCCCCACCAGCACACCGCCAAAGCTGCTCAAAGTTTCCATCGTATCACAGGAGTCTGTCAGAGCTGAGGTGAAGGTGGAGGAATAGAGAGACTGTCTGATGCTTGGAGCAATGGGGTCACCTCACTCTCCCCCCAGGGGACCTGAACCACCGACAGTATGGCAGGAGGCTGAAAGTCAGAATTCCTGGGACTTGGCTCCCCTGGGGACTGTTCCCATCACTACCACTGGGTAGCCTCTTACAGGTCACTTCAGGAATTTGGCAAGACAGGTTCTCTCCAGCTGGTGTGTAGAAAGCCCAAGGCCTATAGTGTCTGAAGTGCTCCCTAGGATTTATCTTTAGCCAGGGGGACCAAGGTACCACAAGACAAGACATCTCTCACCCCTGTAGCTCAAGCATTCTGCCCGCCTCATTCCTGGAAACCCAAACAGATGCTCTGCTCTCTTGTCGGGAATCGGGGCCCTGAGGGAGCAGGCTGGGAAGGAGGCAGAAACTGAGAAGGTTGGTGGTGGCTTGGACCCCTGGGGTCTCTGTTGGGGGCCCATGGGGAACCCCAGTGACTTCTGCACCACTGATTCCTTCTCCCCAGAGAAAGCACAGAACAGCTGACAGAGGCCTCCGAAAAAGGAGAATTCTAAGCTATTTATTCAATGCTGTGTGTCTCTGAGGTGCCCATCACCCTTTCTGAGTTTCCTGTCTTCTGAGACAGTCTTCTCTGAAAGACATGGATGGTGGAAAGATCCTAGTCCTGATCTGGGGGATCCAGATGTCCCATTCCCAACAGCCTCAGGTTGCTGCTCCGGTCCCAGCCCTCAGTGGGGTCCTCAGGGCCCCATTTCATCGATCCCCTACAAGCATCCATCTCAGCTGGTGTTGGTCCCGCATGGGAAGGGGTTGCTAATGGACTTGGCATAGCAAGGAGGTAATTAACAGGAAGGGGGCAGGAGTAGCAGCAGGCTTGGTGGGGCACAGTTAATGACAATGGACTCCAACAGCTGTGACTGGGGGGCCAGTGTGTGTGCACATGTGTGTGTACTGTGTGTACATGCTGTGTGTGTGTGTGTGTGTGTGTGTGTGTGCACAACCACATGCATGCCCAGGCTGGGGAGTAGGCCAGCGTGTCTATCCTTTGCACATCTATAGGTTCATCAGTGGAGGGGAGCGAATGAGAAGGGTTTCAGAGCACAAAACTAACAATGTGGGTGCAAGCCCCTCCTCTTCTCTGGTACACTGCCCCGGGCCCAGATTGCCTGAAGGAGCTGGAGTGACAAGCTTCAGCTCCTGCTCCCAGATCAATGAAAGGTATCCAGTTCCCCTCTCACACTCTCCCGGAATTTTCCCTTCCCTGCCCAAACCTTGTTCCCAGAACCCCTGACCTCCAGAGCTGACCTATCCATCCTTTCCAGCAGTGCTTCCGGCTGTGGCTTTAAGAGGCACTGATGCCTTGATGCTGTTGGCCCTGGAAGTGCTGCATGTGCTCTGCAGATCCCTCCTGCCTAACGTCCACCCTCTGCTTCAGGACCGAAACTCAACATACTGCCCTCCAGTCGATTCTGACAGTGACCCTAGAGGGCAGAGGAGAACTGCCTCGTGGGCTTTCCAAGGCTATAAATCTCTACAGAAGCAGGTTGCCTTAGAGTGGCTGGTGGGTTTGAACCACTGACCATCTGGTGCCACCAGGGTTCCTTTCTCTTGTGCCAGCAGGGCTCCTTTCTCCTTCAGTGAAGGCCCTAAATCCTGCTCAGTGTGCGGTGAGCCAGACTCCCTTAGGCCAATACCCTGGAAGCTCCCAGGCACAGGAGAGAAGCCTGAAAGGCAGAGGTGGGTGGGGAGGAGGGGCTGTGGGTGAGAGAGAAAGCCTGCCCTGAGAAGTCCATGCTGGTCACCAGGACGTCCTCTGATCCTGCTGCTTGTCTCATCTGTGTGTTTCCAGCACTCATCTGCCTGTTTCTCCGTCTGTGTCCATCTATGTCTGTCTGTGTGTCTTTGTCTCTTCTGTACATCCCCTCAGTCTCTGTGTTCCCCTCGGCAGTCTCTTCCCCCATCTCTCTGTCTGTAGCCCTCTATGTCTGCCTCTCTGCTCTGTCCCTCTCTGGGCTTACCTGTTGGATCCAACCCCCTATTCTCTCACCAGGTTCCCATCCTCTCTCCTCCCAATCACTCCAAGTGTTTAAGCACCCCCTCACGGGGGTGTTGCAGCCCCACCCACCCCAGGGTAGGAGAGAAGGGCCACGGCCTGCAAGGACCAGAACCCCCACCATCAATCAGCCCGAGGCCCTGGGACAGACCTCCATTAGCACTAAGCAGCCTGGACAAGAGGCAGACGCCACCGGGCTAGGCCTGGGGGTGATAAGACCCAGATTGAATCACCGGGTGGGGAGGGCTGCGCACCCAGGGACGTGAGACAGCCACCAGATTAGCCCTGGGGAGCCATGGGTTATTGCAGGAACTGGGCAGGTGATTGGAAGTGATGGGCTGGGCAGGGGGTGAGGAGAGCAGTGATAGGTGGGGGTGAGGGGGAAGGGTGGCAGGAAGCGGGGCAAGCTGCTCCTCCCTGGTTTCAGGGTGGAGTACAAAGCTTCGGGTTGGGAAGATGGGGGCATGGCCCAGGTCTCCTAACGTGACAGTGATGGGGAACCCTCCCCTAGCCTTGGTGCTGACTGAAGCTGCCAGCCACTCAGTAAGGCCAGTGGTCTTCAGAAAGGCAGAGAGCAAGGGAGGCCCCACTTCCTCCCTTGGGTAAGATGGGATAGGAGATGCCTATGTCCTTAGGTGGTAACCACTTTGCCAGTGCCTGGCTTCCAGGTGCTGATCTCCAAGCACTTAGAGCCAAGCAGAAGGAACAGTGGTCCTGCTCCTTTCCCTTCCCTGCCATATACACATATATACGCACTTGTCCTACTGTGTGCTTGCTCCGTGATGGGCACGTCAAGACAAGTAAGCCTCAGCCTGGAAATGCCTCCACCTAGTCCACCAAGACAACTAATTTCCATCCCTCCCTTGCAGCACCAACCTTCCTATTCATGAAGTACAGACCTGGAGTTGCCCTGCCTCTTCTCCAGGTGGATGAGGTACCCACAGGACTGGGATCCGAGCCATACCCACAGTGTAGTAAGTAGAAGTGACAGCTGCATGGAGTTGGGGTATGCGGCTGCAGGGAACCAGAAACAGGAAGGATCCCAGAGAGTCATCAGCCACCCCTTACCTGAGTCCCAACCCCCCCTCCTTGAACGGCGTCACCTCAAGAATTGGCAAGAGACACAACTAAGGGGTAATAAATATAATTGCTATGATGGAACCCTGCCTTAGAGAAGCAGGAACGTCCTCCACTCCCAGCCCCCACTGGACCCCTCCCACATGCTGAGGGTGAGTTAGATGCTTTGTGGTCACTCTGGGGGTGCTGGGAGCTATGGGAGACCTTGGCATTCCAGCTCCTCAGCCCCAGTTCCTGGGCAAGCCCCTAGCCCAGGACATCCAGGTAGACAGGGGGAGACTGGGCCAGGGCTTGTAGCCGAGCATGCACATCCTTGATGCTGTGGCGTTGCTGGGGCTCCCGCTGCCAGCAGCCCCGCATAATGGCGTAGACCTCGAGTGGGCAGGCACGTGGCCGCTCCAGCTCACGGCCTTGTGTGATGCATTCAATCGCCTGGGGATATGAGCCACAGGAGAGACAGAGAATAGAGCACGCTAGATTGGGAGCTGAGGCCAACTCCAGAGCTGCCCCTACCTAGATGAAGCTTCCAGAGCAGGCCACAAACCTCTCTGGGCCTGTTGGCTGCTAATAACCTCATGAGACACAGTGAATCCCAAGATTCCTTCCTATTCTGACAATGAGCAGCAGGAAGGATTAAGGTTAGGCAACGAGAAGTTGGGTTGGAGGGGAAAATTGCTTCCAAAGGGGCTGAAATCACCCTAAGAAAGTTTTTCCAGGTGGGCAGAAGAAGGTGAAGGTACAAAACATCTGCTTAGTGGTAGAGGCTAAACAGAGACGGCAAAGGGTTGCCTCTGCCTCTCAGTTCCAAAGGTGAAAAAAAGAAAATACAGCAGAATTGCAGCTGGAGGCCTTGAAAAATATCTGGCTTACATTTTAAGGTAGAGGGCAACCCTTACTTTCTTCTGCCTTCTGTGGTTACAACTCTCTGGGAACCTAGCACCACCAAAAAGAAACTGCGGCAGGAAGGATCAAAGTTAGACTCCAGGAGGGACTGCTAGAACAGCTAAGTTATCCAAAGAAGGAAAGACAGGGAGATAGTTGGAGAAGGAGCCTAGAACCCCTCTCCCTTTACCCTCCGTTCCCCATTGGAGGACTTAGGTTATGGGCAGCACTAATTCCATTCTTTCTCTCAGTGCTTGAGAAAATTAAAATCTATAACCCTCTCCCCCACCCCACAGCCTCCAGGGAGCAGATTGCATTAGGAGGAGAAATGGAAACTGACAGCTGTGAGCCAAGGAGGGGGTGGGGGGAACCACTCTGGGAGACAGAACACCTGGGGCCTGTTCTGGTTGTGTCCAGTGGGAGGGCATATGGGGGGGAGCACTGACGTCCTTCTGACAGTCTAACCTCCAGCCTTCTGCTGTAGCATCAGTCTCTCTTGGGCTGCTCATTTCTTCCCGCACCTCTCCCTTCCACCCTGACAGGGCCTACCAAATCTATAAAATCAGCTGGGAATTGGGGTCCGGGCTCCACCTAGAAAACGCTTTGAGGCGTCCCCAAGAGCTGGTGGGCCTGGGTTTAGAACTGTAAATGGAGGCAAGAATAGGAAAGGGGAAGAGGAAAATCGGCCTGGAGCGCGCGTGGTGGGGAGAACAAGTAACAGTGTTGGCTCTGAGGGCCAGGATGCTCGGGCGGGGGCCCCTCGGGCCACAAGTTGTAGGGCAGAAGAGGTCTAAGAGGATCCCAGCTTTCTGGGAAAAAGATGTGAAGGGGTGGGGGCCTGACTGGCCGGGTGACCCGAGGGACGGGGCTGACCTCGGTGTTGGAGAGCTGGTACCAGGGCTGCTTGCCGTAGGTGAAGATCTCCCAGAGCACCACGCCGAAGCTCCACACGTCGCTCTCAGTGGTGAACTTGCGGTAGAGGATGCTCTCGGGCGGCATCCAGCGGATGGGCAGCATGGTACGACCTCCCACCTGCGGGCAGGTGGCGCCGCGTCACCTGGAGGGGGCGCCGGGCCGAGACAGTCCTTCCCGGCGCAGACCCCGCCCCTGCATGTCATTAAAAATAAATGGATAGGGGTTTCGGGGCCAGGGCTAAGAGGGGAAAACCGACGGTGCCGTTTCCGTGCCGGCCGTATAACCGAGACAGACCCTCCGCCACTGGGGAAGGGGTGGGGCTTAAAAACCAGAGCCGCAGCGTCTCGGGCCCCACGCCGCAGGAGGCGGAGGAAGGCGAGCCTGCCAAGGGCCAGCTCTTAGTAGGGGACTCCAAGTCCCAGGTTTCCACAGTTTGGACACGGGGGTGAGGGGAGGGTAGAAAGACCCTCACGCGGTAATAGTCGGTGCTGTAGATATCCCTGCTCATGCCGAAATCGCCGATCTTGACCACTAGCCCCTGACCCACCAGACAGTTGCGCGTGGCCAGGTCCCGGTGCACAAAGTGCAGCCCTGCCAGATAGACCATCCCCGCGGCGACCTGGCTGGCCACGGCCAGGAGCTGCCCCAGGCCCAGGGGCCCTGGAGCCACATCCTCCCTGCCAGCCAGCAGCTTTGCATCAGGCCCATGGGACCTGTGAAGGAGACAGGGAGAAGGGGCCTGAGGGGCGGGATTTTATGAAACTGGGGTGAGGTGGGGGAGGGGACTTGGGGCTGGCAATGGAGGAAAAAAAGAACAGGGAGGCTGCTGTCTGGATGGGCTAGAATAGGATGCCAGGGCAGGTGTGCCCGCCCCCAAGGCTTCCAGCAGAGCCCACAAGTGCTGCTGCATCTGTGTCTTCCTCTCAGGCAGTCCGCTGAATTTCAGCTTCAGCATCCAGCTATCTAATGGCGTCAACATCTGTAGCCCATGGGTAGCGCAGAGGCAGCCCTTCCTAAGCTGAGCTCAGCATCTTCCCCGCTAAGCCTGCCCCTGCCTCAGTGAGCCTGAACCCTAGGAATCCTCCCGGATCCCCATCTCTCTCACCTTTGATCTCAATATCCAGCCATACCCAGGGGGCCTTTCCTTCTGAAGGTTTCCATGATGCCCTCCTCCTCCCCATGGCCATCACTCCGGGTCAGTCCCTAATTGTTCACCTCATTCCCCAACAGTCCTTCTACTGAACCTTTGCCTGAGCTGGCCATGACCACATGACCAGTAATGCCCTCTCCCAGGGGCCAACTTCTCATCCATTTATTTCAAATACTTGTTAAGCAATGAACCACACACTTGAAGCTACAATGGACAGTATGATGCAGGCAAAGGGGTCACAGCGTGCAGTGTAGGGGCACCCATGTGCACTCAGGTGAGAATGGAAAAAGTCAGAGAAGGCTTCCTGGAGGAAGGGATGTGTAAACTTAGGTACACGTTCCAAGGAGAAGAGGTGGTTAAGCTACTGGAAGAGAGCAGGCGTGGGAGTGGGTGATGTGTTGGTGGGGAGGCCTAATGTGCCAGCCAGAGAGAAGTGGAAGTAAAAAACCCAGAGGCAAGAGGGAGCATATGGGCCCTGTTACGAGAGGTCTTCCAGATCTGTACATCCAGGGACATTTGTGACTCCCTCCTCTGATCCTCTCAATAGTCCTTCCCGCATTTACGGTGAGCTCTCCAAGACTGCCAGTGATGGCCACTTCTCCCACCACCTGAGCCAATGGCCTTCAGCCCCCTAACCCAGCACTGAACCCACAACAGGCCTAGTGAGCAAAGAGATGGAGTCCTCAAAGGCCTTCTTTTGACTGGGTTCCCCTGTCAATTCAGCCTCCAGTCTACTCCAGGTCTGGCCTCAGTCCCTCTTACTCCACACCCTCCACCAGCTCCCCCAAATGCAAAGGCTAAGCTCAGACACAAGGGTCTCTCCCAGCTGATGCCTGCAGCCAGACTGTGTGAATGACCCCTTTCTCCCACAGTGGATATTTGAGGACCAAATCACAACCACCGAATGGACAACCATATGGTGCTTTCTTACCCAGTCCTGTAGCCCCATGCAGTCCCTACTTACTGATGGGGAAACTGAAGTCGGAGAGAAAAGCCATTTGGCCAAGGAAGTACAGCTGCTAAATGGTAGAGCAAGGGTGGGAGCCCAGGCCTCCTGATTCCAATCCCTGTCCCTTCCCTCTGCCCTACAAGCCCCCATCCTCACAGAGGCCCCTTTTAGGGAAGATGGGCTTGCCAAAGGGAAAGTACAACATCACAGATAGTTGAGGTGGAGAGCAAGGGCTCTGCCTGGGGTCACATCCCCCCAGGCTATTTATTAGCCATGTGCCGCTGGACAAGTCACTTAACTTCTCTAAGCCTCTTCTGTGAAGTGGGCACATTTCTTGAAGTTATTAAAATTATCAGCATACATAAACAAACTTAGCAGAGGTGTTCTGTCCAAAACCAGAGGAACAATTTATAGATTTAAAAGTCCATTTTTAGTAACTAGCTTTAAGTACAAGGTGTCATATATGCTTGGAAAATATGAAAGTAAATATACATATATTGATATTAATGTACAAGAACACACCCCCCAAAAAATCCAAATCTGTTGCTTTCAAGTCGATTCTGACTGATAGTGACCCCACAGAACAGAGCAGAACTGCTCGGTCAAGCTTTCAAGAATCGACTGGTATATTCAAATTGCTGACCTTTTGATTAGCTGTTGAGCTCTTAAGCTCTGTGCCACCAGGGCTCCATACAAGCCCATAGTGTAAGAAACTCTGAAAATGCCTTATGAATGTTTGTTGTAATCTAAACTGCTACCTCCTCCAGACCTGAATTCGGCTTTCCATGCACCAATAAATGCAAACTCTCTGCAAAGCCCACCCACGCTACAGTCTTAACTTGTAGTCTCTGCCAGTGCAAACTCTCTGACCACTGCCACTCTGTCCTTCATACTGACTGTCCCACTTGCACACATTTTCTCCTCCACCATCTCACAGCTCCCTGGGGACAGGAACTGTGCCTGCCTGAGCCTTCCTAATCTGTCCCTTGGTGTGTGGCCCAGCACCAAGCAGAGACTATGGGGGTTTCCAGGCTACACTGGCAGGATGGGGATCTGCTTGTGGGGCTGAAACCCAGGGGCCAGGGCCCAGGGCAGGGGCCAGGCGCTCATACCGGAGGAAGCGGTTGAGGTCTCCGTGCCGCATATATTCAAAGACCATGAGCAGCGGACGGCCCTCCGTGCAGACCCCGAAGAAGCGCACGATGTGCTGGTGCTGCAGCATGGTCAGCAGCTCGGCCTCACGCTGGAAGTCTTGCCTGGCACTCTCTGACACCTCCTTCAGCGCCTGGACAGCAGGGCAGGGGAGAGACGGCATGGGCCAGCCCTCACCCTCCCGCATCCACGGTGGCCCACCCAACCTCCAGCCACTGGCCGCATCAGGCCGCATCATGCCAGCACCTTGTCATGGTACATCAGTTCTCCCAGAGGCAGGGCCCAGACTGTCAGTGCCTGGTGGCAGGACCTCACCTTGACTGCCACTAGCATCTTGTCCTGCTCAGGCAGCAGGTTGTGGCACTCAGCAAGGAAGACCTTTCCAAAGGCACCCTCGCCCAGCTCCCACTTGAGCACAATATCCCGGCGCTTGATATGATGAACACCTGGGGAGGGGGTTGCAGGACCAGAGGGGAGTCTTGTCTTGGGAGGAATGGGGTAAGGGCAAGAGCCACATGCTGCACATTGATATCTAGCCAAAGGAGTGGATGGAGACAAAATTCAGCCTTCACCAAGCCCCATGCCCGGATGGACGCTGTGTCTGCCCAGAGAGGATGTGTCATGGGCTCACTGTGCCCAGAAGTCAGGCTGAGGTCAGCCTGAAGAGGGTGTGCTGGGAGAGGCAGAGGGGAGAGAGAATTACTGTGCAAACCCGGGGTAGGCAATGGCCATGGTACAGGGGCTTCTCCACACACACACGTACAGACATATACACATACATGCACACATGTACGCTTGCACACACACACACACGGCCCCTCACAGGCATCACTGAAGTACTGTGGGTTCTCAATGATGTGTCCTTGAAGTCCGGAGCCTTTGCCTTCAGTGGGGGACAGGGAGCTGCCACCTAAGGTCATGAAATGTAGGGACATGGCCAGCCCATCCTCCGGAGCCAGCACAGCGGGACCTAAGGAGGAGACATAGGAATGCCCAGGGTTGCTGCCCAGCATGCACCCTGGCTTCTGCCCACTCCAGCAGGAGGACAGACCATGGTAGGCCACACCCACCTCACAGCTTGCAGGAGATAAACAGAGAAGCCAGGGCGCAAGACAGCAGCCAGGGGAAGGAGGCAGTACCGCCTCTCTCTGGCTGGCTCCTGTCCAACCCTGGGCCCCATGGGCAGCAAGAACTCCCCCACTGCCACCTCCCCCTGCAGAACCCAGACCTCCCAAACCCACTTAATGTTTGACTGCAGTCCAGCCACCAATTAGCAGCTGCTACCTCCCAAACTACCCCCAGCATCAGCCCTGACACATACTAGCAAGCCCCATAGCCAGGCTCCATGTAGACTGAACGCAATCACACACCCTAGAACTCCACTTGTCCCTGGGTTCCCTGCCCTCCCCATACAGATGACAGTGTCAGCAAGTGCCACGAGGAGACAGTCAGTAGAACAGACAAGCCCTTGGCAGCCTCCCACTCACGGTTGATCCCAAACTTGCTTCTCCGTCCGCATTTGTTGAGCACAAGGAGCAGTGTAGAAAGGAGTAGACAGGCAAAGACAGCCAGGCCTACGGCCACCGAGACCTGGGGGTGGGAGTGGTTAGAGCCAGCAGGTCCCTGCCTGTCAGCGCTCCCCCACAGCAAACTGTTTCTGCATCCCACCTAGGAGCCCAAAGCTTGCCCTCCTCCCTTGGGAACCCCACAGAGCTGTGAGGGTGGCCGACATAGCTCAGGCCAGACTGCAGTGCTCTCCACTCTCTGACAAGAAATAATGATATGCAGGTGAGACTCTACCCTATAGCCTGACCTCCAGAACCCCAAGTCCTTCTTGCACAGGCTTCCTCTCCCCGAGCTCACCCCGAAAGGTGTTTCATCCTTCTTCTCCACCGGGTCTCTGGATGTGCTGTTACCGTCTGTGGGGTCAAAGGCCATAAGTGTGGACCTTGGCACACACTGTGCCTCCATCATCTCCCCTACCCTAGTCCCAGGTGATCCCTCAGAAGTCAGGTCAGGTGTCCCTTTAGCCCCAGACTCAGTTTCAGGGACCAGGGAGAAGCTGCTCACAAGCCCCAGCTACTCACCTACTGGTGAGAAGGAGACTGCAGCGGAGACAGAAGAGAAAGGAGTCAGACACAGGAAGGGAGAAGTGAGTCTTTGCCCCTGGGACTCATCCCTCCCTGGGGTATGGGTGTGATAGGATGGTAGGAGCGCTGGACCTCAAAAGAGAAGATGCACTGGCCCCTTTCCAGCTGGGCCCTGGTACCAGCCCAAGTGAAGGCAGTAGCTCAGGAGTTCAGGAGTTCTCAGGCTTGGGGAAGGAGACAAGGACCGAGCTGGGCAGCAAAACCCTGGCTCATTCAGGCAACAGAACTCCAGGCTCATCTGCATCCCATACCAGGTATCCCAACTTCTGGGGTCAGTTTAACATTAGGAAGTGGGCCACACCTTCCTGGACACCTGGATCTGTTCCCCAGGTGAAAACTAGGGAGTAGGGGCAGGGTTTGGGGTTGCCCTCGCACCAGGAATGGGATCCTCAGGGTTGAACTCAAACGGGTTGTCCATGAAGGCGGCCATGACAGAATCAGCTGCCTGGCCCGAGGGGTTGGTGGCCTGCAGTGTGTAGTTGCCGTTGTTGACGTGGGTGGGCTGGTTGAGGCGCAGGCAGCCGTGGCGCACAGTCTCGTTGGCCGCCGGCTCCAGGAACTCAGTGAAGATGAAGTTGGTCTCATTGAGCACGGAACCGTTGAAGAACCAGCGCAGAGAGGGTGCTGGCTGCCCGTCCACCGTGAAGGGGATGCACCAGTGGTGCAGCTCCACTGCCCTGTGCAGCTGCACGCTGGCTGGGACTGTGGGCCCAAGAGGACAGCCAGTGGTCAGGGGCCGGCCGGAGCGAGGAGGTCCAGGCCACAGGGTAGAGCAAGAAATTGGGGTAGGCCTAGGAGAAACTGGTCATCGGACCCCAAGACATTCGCAAGGCCATTTTGAAGAAAGCTGACAGTAAATCTTAAATAAACCAGGCAGCAGGCCTATAAAATTCAGAGGCTTAAAAAATTTAAGTAGGCCGGCCTAAAGTAAATAGTGTAACAGGCCTAGAGAATTGGAACACCAGTCATGGAAATGAAATTTTGAGTCTTTTAGAGAAGGAATCCAGGAAATTTAAGTGTAATCGAACTGAAGAGGATGGGGTAAAACCAAAACAAATCCACTGCAGAGTCGAGTCCGACTCACAGCGACCCTAGAGGTCAGGGTAGAGTTTCCAAGGAGCACCTGGCAGATTTGAACTGCTGACCTTTTTGGGTGGCAGATGTAGCACTTAACCTACTGTGCCACCGGGGCCTCTAAGGATAGGGTAAAGGTCTTAAAAATCAAAGAAAAAATATATACAGGTTTTTTTTTTTTTAAGCATTTTGTACAAAGATATGGGCTTCAAATAGGCCCAAACAGGGTGGAGAAGACCCTCAATAAGAGAAAGGAAATAAATATAGATGTATAGACACATATACTTTATACTGGAATTCCAGTCTGTATTCATACGATGGAATACTGCTCAGTGGTAAATTGAATGAACTACAGCTACTCCCATCACCACACATGGATCTTAAAAACATAATATTGAGTAGTTTGCTTGGGCAGCACCTATCGTAAAACTGTGAATGATACAGAGGAGATTAGCAGGGCCTCTGCACAAGAATGACACAAAAACTTGGGACATGTTCCATATTACAAAATAAAATAAAAATTATTTTCAGAAAAACTATAATATTGAGCAGAAGAAACTAAATGCAAAATAATGCATACCATGTAATTCCACTTATCTAATGTACAGAAGCAGACAAAACTAAATTATTGTGATAAGAAGGCATATGTGTGTAGAAGTATTTTTAAAAGCAAGGAAAAGGTCATCAGGAAAATCAGGATGGCAGTGGAGGAAAGAGACGGTGTGTGAGTGGGGAGGGCAGGGGAGGTCTCCTGAAATACTGGTAACAGTAAGAATTGTTTAAAATGTATATATTTTATGCATATTTCTGTGTGCATTGTATTTCAATCAGTATGTAATAAATAAAGAAATAGATATAATAAAAGAAGGAAAATTATACAAAGGAGAGAATTTAACACTATTTGCTCCCAGACCTAGAGAAATTAGGCTGTAAGCCTAAAGGGGAACTCGGGAGGAAAATTTCCTTCTTTAAAACGAGGATGCAGGGCGAAAAGCTTAAAGAGGGGTGCATGATGGAGCACTGCGGGAGCAGTGAGAATGGCCAGGCAGCTGGTGTTCAGGGCCTCAGGTAGCAAGACCCGGGCAAGGAGCCAGAAAGAAATCCATCTCCATCCCCCCCCCGGCCTTGATGAGCCCCCAGGACTTCCCCCAAAGGATCAAGTTTTCATGGGAATCTGGAAACAGCTGGGCAAGAGCAGCTGTGGAGACGCACATCCCACCCCTTTCCTCCAGCCTCTCACCCTCTCATGCTCTTTACAGGGAAGGAGGGATGTGGCATGGGTGCGTGCCAGGGAAGTCATAGCAGACTCACAGGAGACGTTGACCTGGACAGAGACCTCAGCCCGTCCCACATCATTCTCCGCCCAGCAAGTCACGTTCTTCCTGTTGAGGTCACTGGTGACATTGACCAGGGTCAGCCCCAGGGACGGCAGACCCCCAGATTGCTGGGTCAGGGAAGAGAGGAAGAAATCAAGAAGAGTTTCAGCCGGCTTGGGGCTGGAGTCAGGAGGCTGGAGCAGATGTCTTTGGGAAGCCCTTCTGATTCCAGATGGAAGGAAGAGGAGGGTTGCGGGGTGGGAAGGAGATGGAGAGAAGATAGCAAAGACTGGCCCTTCTTTAGGGTTTATTTGTAGACTAGCTCCTGGATCATTTATTTAATGGTCTGAAAAATCTAGAGCATAACCAATAACCTCTAGATAGGCACAAAATACCCCAAACTGAAACCTAAAGTACTCCTCTGAGCACCTAAGTAGATGACACAGATCCAAAGTAACAAATTCACACACAACTCATTGGAGAGCCAACTATGCCCTCAGTACCCATTTAATCCTTTTTTGTGTTTTGTTTGCTCTGGCTACATTTAAAAAAAAAAAAAAAGTAGGCTTTCAAAGCAAACCAGTTTGTCATTAAACAATTAATACACATATTGTTTTGTAACATTGGTTGCCAGTCCCACAACACATCAACACTTTCCCTTTCTTGACCTTGGGTTCCCCATTACCAGCTTTCCTATCCCCTCTTATCTTCCCATCCTTGTCTCTGGGATAGGGTATCCCTTTAGTCTTGTTTTGTTTTATGGGCCTCCCTAATCTTCGGCTGAAGGGTGAACTTCACAAGTGACTTCTTTAGTACTTAGCTAAAGGCGTATCTGGGAGTCCTACACTTGCGGTTTCCGCAGTCTCTGTCAGACCAGCAAGGCTGTCTTGTTTGTTTCTATTTACTCTTATTTACAGACAGTTCCAACAAACTTAGTCTCAGTCCAGGGAAGATGAGAAATGAAGAGATGTCTTTGATACAGGGTGGCAGTTAGCAAGAAGGCAGCAGCACTTCCTTTTCTGCTGATGAAGACACTGAGTGAAGTGAGAGAAGTACAGTGACTTATTCTGAATCATCAACAAAGGACTGAATCAGGTTCAGGATTCTCTTCCGAAGAAGTCATGAACGTGTGAAATAGTTGCATGACCTTAGGCAATTTCTTAATCTTGCCAAACCATGCTGTGCTTGTCCTATAAACTGAGGAGGTAGACAAAATGATCTTTTGACATTTTAGAGACCTGTTTTCATAACAGAGCAAAAAGATCTCACTTATTTGGAAACTCAGAATTTACATAAATTGAGAATTTATGTAAACGTAGAATTTCCTTAGCAAATGCCCAAGGAGGTGAGGCTTCCCTGGCCTCCATTGGAATACATGGGCTCAAAGATGCCAGAAGAGCTTTCCGGACTCTCAAGCAAACTTGGGGTTCCAGCCACACGGTAGGTTCACCATTTCCCTTGAGGGGTAACCCTGCCCTATACTCAACTTGATGACCCCTTCTCCAAATCACCTCTGGGCCTGGTATCCCAATAACTCCTCCCCTTGAGCTTCTCTGATACCCCTCACTCTCTTAACTGAGGGTGATCAATCTTCCTTCCCCTCCAGTAATGCTTCTTAGGGTATGACTTGTATAAATGTCTAGAAAATACAGATGGTAACAAATATAAATCCTCAAAACAGAAAAGCAAACACTTGAAATTTCCCCAAATAGATAATCCCACCTTTATGAATTGATCTAAGTAAAGTCTTTTCATGGATAGGTATGGTCAGTTCCCAGCCCCTGCCTTGTCCCCTTTGTTAGTCACTGGGCAGCTCTGGTCTCCAGAGGGAGAGGGCCCACTTAGTAACTCAGTGACCAAGGCTCCCTCCACTAAGTCTAGAATCCAGTGGTTTCCCCAGTGGAGCACCCCTCCCTTCAGGGTTCCAAGGATTTTGTTCAAATAATTTTAGGAACCCCCAACAACTCTAGTTGTTGGCTCCCTCCCAAAAGGCACACCCGCAATCCCACTGGCTTAGCTTCCGCCAGAGGTTGGACTCTGTATTCACCCTTGTCATGCAGTTAAGGCCAGCTTTCTGAGTGGGTACAGCCTCCCCTCGGTCCCTACTGACCTTGTCATCAAGGCCACCCAAGTCTAAGCTGTGGCTACTCCCAGCTGCCTGTCACCAGCCTGGGGACTAAGGGCGAGGTCTGGGCAGGTGTCCAAAGACATGTCTGGAAGACAGAGATAGAGGCCAGAAAATGTCCAGAGGCCAGCAGGACATCAGAAGGCCATCATGTCCACCTCCTCAGCTTACAGATAAGAAAACCAAAGTGTAAGCAGATCAAGAGACTTTTCTGAAAGCCACTGTGAGAATTAATTAGTGAGGGAGCTGCAAGCAGAGAGCCTCATCACACATCTGAAGGGATGCTACTTCCAGAATCTCCAGGAAAAGACTGGAAATTTTCTCCAAGTAGGTGAAGGAGCCCAGAGACTGCACCACCTCCCCAACTCCCAGATCTGTTTCCTTATCCAGAAAACGCACGGATGGGAAGGATGATCTGCTGCATTCCTCTCATGTCAGGTGAGGACTCTGTGACCCTCTCTCTTGAGGACTGCATCTGTCCCCCAGACAGCAGACTTAAGTGCTGGTGGGCCTGTGGAGCCTGAGGTTTCCTGCTGGGCCAGCACTCATCCTGAGTGTCTGTGCTTGGGGCTGCCCCACAGCGTCAGCCTCAGCCTGAGTCTCCATGCCTGTCCATCTCTCACCCTCTGTGTGCCTTATTCATTGTCTCTCCTCTCCCTGTGGCGTCCCCCAGCTCCCCGCCAGATCTCCCGGGGGTGCAGCGTTCCTCACCATTACTGTGGCTGATGACTCTTCAAGATCTGTGAGTATCCAGTCAGCCTTCTCCAGTTCTCGGCCCTCCACCTCGCACTGCAGCAGCACACTGTCCCCCACATCCACCGAACCATTGGGCATCAGGACCTTAAGGGTGGGCACACCTGGCCATCCAGGATGCCCAAGAGGTGTTAGGACTGGGAGTGGCTTCAGAATCCTAGTCCCAGGTAACACTACTTCCCCCACCCTCCTCGGTGACTCCTGAGTCCAGGCAATGCCCCCCTAACCTTCAGCTTCCTCCACTGCCCTTGCCATCAAGTCTACTTCCTGACCCTATAGGACAGGATAGAAGTGTCCCACAGGGTTTTCAAGGCTGTAATCTTTAAGGAAGCAGATGGCCACATCTTTCTGCCATGGGGCAGTAGGTGGGTTCAAATTGTCAGCCTTTCAATTAGCAGCCTGGTGCTTCTCCACTGCACCATCAGGAATGCTGTCAATTCCCCCAGCCCTGGCCAGTTCCCCCTCAGTGCTCTCTTTCTAAGCTCTGCTCAGTGCCCACCAGCCCCAGGTAACGCCCTCTCCCCAGTCAGGCTCCCCTTCCCAGCCCCCCAGCACCACTCCAGCACCTACCGCAGCTGGCGTTGTGAACGAGGGCAAGGGGCCCCTGGCCCGGACACTGTAGCTGCTGCTCCGGCACTCTGCCCAGCCCCTCCTCCTCCCAGTGCTGCAGCCAGTGCAAGGCACAGGAACAGTTCAGAGGGTTCCCTGACAGGACCCTGGGAGGCATGGGGGACACCAAGAGAGTCACGGAAGGGGTAGGTGCTGGGCCTGAGAAGCCACAGGGAAGAAAGTGACTACTCTGAGAGGAAGTGCCGTTGGAACACAGGGAGGAAGGTCTAGAGGTGATGGAGTGGGGACACAGGATAACAGGTTTCTCTCCTGGACCCCAGTAACAAGATTTTAGTAGAAGAAACAGAAGGCAGTGGGATATTATTTGGCTATAAAGAGGAATGAAGTGCTGATACATGCTACAACACGGATGAGCCTTGAAAACAACACGCTAAGTGAAATAAATCAATCACAAAACGACAAATCTTGTATAATCTCACAGACATGAAATAGGCAACGCAAGCCTTACCAGTGGTTACCAGGGGCAGGAGAGAGAGACAAGAAGGAGCACTGCTCAGGGGTTACTTTGTTTCTCTTACTGGTGGTAGAATAATTTGGAAAAGTATAGGGGCTATTTTTGTACCACGTGATGAACAAAGTCACTCGGCTGTGCATACAAAATTTGTTGAACTGGGAAATGTTAAATATATTTTCACCACAAACAACTGCTGGCGGCCTGGGATTCCCTCAGCCCAGGCTCCCCGCGGTGGCAAGCTAGGTGAGAATTCTGAGTGTGGAGATAAAGAAAAACCACTGCCTCCAGGAGTGAGCCCCAAGGCCATAAGTGTCCACCAAGTACACATGACCACTCCTGCCCACACAGCCCACGAGCACAGTACAGCGGGGTATGTGGGTGACGTCCCCGTGTCCACACGCAGGGGTCTGTGGTCACTCGGCACAGCCTCAGAGGAGAGTGCCAGCCTCCAGCCTTCATGCACACAGAACCTGTTGTCCAGGCCTGCCACCCTCTACATCAGTCCTACAGCCTCTGCTTCGAGGGCGGTTCCCAAGCACACGAGGTCTCAGCTCACAACCAAACACAGTCCCCAGAGACAGCCCCTCCTGTAGTTCCACACACACGATGTGCCACCACCACACAAAGACAAGTGTACAGGGCACACAGACACACAGGCACACGCACACGCACACTCATGCATTTGGTGCGCTTGCCCCTAAGAGTCACCACACTCACAGTTCCTGTAATGAGAGGCCCTGGACGGTTTTCCAGGAGAGAGACTCCAGAGCATTAAAGGAGAGATTCCTGTGGGAATGGAGACAGAGACCCCTGTGAGCAACCCGACCTCCCTCTGATCCGGTGGGAAGGAGGGCAGAAGCAGGGGAGGAAGTTGACGTCTGGCTCCTCCTCCCCAGCCTTGGCCACCAGAACAAGCCCAGTGAGGAGGCTGGGCGGCTGGGGTGGGGTGGGGGAGGATAGGCCATGTCCCTCCCTGGGACAACAGGGTTAACCCCACTTAACCCCCTCCCCAGACCCCAGGGAGGGGGATCTTAGGGAACAGCCGCTCCCCTCCCTTCCCCCAGCCCTCTGGCCCCAGCTGGCAAAGTGCTGAGGCCACAGCTGGGGGAGAGGGTTCCATCTGTGCTCCCCTCTCCACAGAGCCCAGGACAGGGCCAGAGGATGAAGGCAAGGACTTAGGCTCCCACACTCCCTTGCCCCCTACCAGACAAATGACAAGGATGTCAAAGTACTTCCTCAGTCCTCCCCACCAACACCTCCTCCTTCTGGCCCCTCAGGGACTGAGGAAAGTCAAGGTTGAAGGAACCCAGGTCTCCCAGTGGGCTAGTTGTAGAGATGAGAAAGTGAGCCACACTAAGGGGCTGACTCCAGGCCACACTGCAAGCTGGTTCAGGAGCCACCACTGGCCTGCGCTCTATGCTGTGCCAGGCTGCACTTTCTGAGACTGTCTGCCTTGACTCCTCTCATTACTAGCCATTATCAGGTCTGGGGGGCTGGGTTGGAAAAACACCATCACACGGGGACCCCAAAGAAGACTCCCTTTAGAGCCAGACAGCTGTGTGAGTCCTGTCCTGCCACTTATAGCCATGTGATCTCAGCCCATGGGCTTGACCTTTCTGGTTCTCAGAATACTTATCTACAAAATGGGACAACACTTCATCTCCCACCAGCTTGTGAAGATTCGCTGGCATAAGGACTACAAAATGTCACCGAGTACAGTGCCCAGCACAACAGGCCCGACTGCCTTTTTCCATTTTTCCACCTGCCCATAAGGGTGGGATCTGCGCATCTGCTCTTAAAAGGTCAGTGGGTCTGCTAGGGTGTCTCCTTTGGGGCTCTCTCCCCTCATCCCATCCCTCTGACCTTTACAGAAGGGGTAGCTGTGACTCCCAACCAGTGGGACACCTGACACCCTAGCTCCTGGGCTATCCCAGGGCCAGGCGATGGTTCCACCCTAGGGGAAGCCAGAATCCAGGGGTCACCTGTCTCCCACCTGTGCTCCCTTTGGCCTGCTGTCTGTCAGAACTCAGGGAAGGGAGACAGAGCAGGCAGCTATGAGAAGTATCCCCACAGCGTGAAGCATGGGTGCAAAAACAGCAAGAAAGACCTTCTAGCTAGTGAGGGTAGGAGCTGGGAGTACCGCCAGCTAGAGGGGGTGAGAAAGGAGTTCCAAGAGAATGGGTGAGTTGCCTTCTCTGGCCAGCATCAGAACGGTTCCCTGGGGAGGTCCAAGCCCATTAATGGCCCTGGTCTGGGTGTCCTCCCACCCGTCTGCCCAGCCCTGGCCACTCACAGGCGACTGAGACGAGGGGTGAAACGGAAGGCATCTGGTGCCACGAAACGGAGACCACTCTTCACGATGGTGCTGGGGAGGGCAGCGGGCAGGGCGGTCAGCTCCGGGAGCCTCAGCTACCCTGGGACCCTCAGAGCCCTGGCCCTCTCTGCCCATCCCAGTCCCCCAGCTCCTCTCGGTGAGTCCTGTGCCCCTCCCTCCCCACACCCTCATGTTTCCTCAGCTACTCTGGACCTCTCTGAGTCCTGAGCTTCTCTGACCACCCCTAGGCCCGCAGTCTTCAGCCTCCTTAGCCCTCCAAGACCCTCTGGTCCCCCACTCCCCATGGTGCTGAGCACCACACCCACAGAGTTCCCAGTCCCCTCACAGATTTCTCAGCTCGCCTAGGTCCCTCAGGTCATCAAGTTCCAGACGTTCCAGATGCTGCTGGTTCTCGATGTAGCTGTAGGGAAAGGGGATGGCATCACAGGGCATAGCCCACCCACATGCCTCCCTCACAGTCACACATGCACTGCACATGCACGCAGACTCACACACATGCAGCACTCACATACAGACTTGCTCACACATTTACATATATACAGCATTGCAAGCGTGCACACTCACACGCATATGTATACGTACTGACACATCTCGCACACATGCACAAGTGCACGCAGGTACATATGCACATGTACATGCACAAATATGTACGCCCTCACACATGCATAAGCTTTATCACACACAGACACACTCAGGCCTGCATGCATGCACACTCACACACACACACACAAATGCACAGAAATATACTTCCTCATACACAGTCACATATGCACCTGTGCATGCATGAAAACACATGCACATGTGTGAACTCACATATGCCCTCCCACACATACATGCACCAATACAGATATTCTCACACACACACCAACACACAGGTCCATCCTCAGTGTGGTGTCAGACTTGGACACATATGACCTCCCCCCCACCAATGGCGGGCCATCCTCAAACACTTGCTTTCACACAGGGCCTAGGCTCCTCACTGTCACTGCCCCTGCCCACACACAGGAAGCCCTGTGGTCATGCAAACATGTGTTCCCAAACACACCTGCTCAGTAGCCACCATTAGAGCTCACCTAAAGCCACTGGACCCTCCTCACATCTAGGAAACAATTCCAACCCATCCCTACCTTTAAGAGCTGGGAAGAGCCACAAGGCTGTCAGCTAATAATCCCTTGACAACTCCCTGCCCCACAGAGGGACCCAGGAAACAAGGAGGGAGACAGGGGCTCTGGGAGATGGTGTCAGAGATTGTGTGTATGTGCCTGTGCGTATGTGTGTGCATGTGCGTGTGTATGTGTGTTAGGGGCAGGAAGAAGAGCACAGACTGCCCGACTCACATAGTGAGAGATGGGAAAGGGTAAATGGGGTGGGGAGACAAAAATAAATGGGAGAGAGCAAATAAGAGACTACAAAAAAGAAAAGACAGGAAGAGACCAGCAGAGAGAGAGAGATGGGCAAGGAGAGGGGAAAGACAGACAAGGACAGAGAGACGGCTAGCTAAGGACAGAGCACCAGGGGATGCAAGATGGGGAAACAGCTCAGAGCAGGTCTGTGGGGATAGTGAGGCTGAGGCCCAAGGCCCTGCCCAGCTTCTTTTGCTTTTTTGCCTAACTTCTGGACCCAGCTCCTCAGGGAGTTCCTGAGAACTCTGGCTGCTCTGCAGTGGCACATAGATGTGCACCTCCCCATCCCATCCCCCAACGCACACGTGCCAGGGGCCACTGAGTCACTGTCTAGCTTGTTCTCAGAAGCCTCCCTCCACCCTCTTCTTGCCCTTAACTTAGAGAGATCCAGGACCAGCCCAAGTGACCCCTCTCTCCCTCCCCACTTCCCAGCCTTGGCCCCCACAGGACAGCCAGGTGTCAGATCCTCAGTCCCCAAAGGGCTAAGAAGTAGCTTCCAGGTGACCCTGAGGGAGGGCAGGTTACCACCTTACTCCCCACCCTAGACTGAATTTAGCATTGCAAGAGCTCAGGGAGGGGGTGAGAAAGCCGTTGTCAGAGTGTGTGCGAGCTGTCAGGCAGTGTGCTCAAAGCTGCCTCATTCGTTCGGATTCATAATCAATCTGTCTCTTCAAGTCCATTATCTCCTCGTTAGCTCTGCGGGTAAGGGAGGGTAAAGGAGGAGGGAGGGGACCTGGCAGGCAGAGGCGGTGGGTCAGGCTGCTGCCCCACCCAAGGGGACATCTCAGCTAACCACCCTACATCTCCTAGTCCCCAGTCTTGCCTCCACATCCACCCCTCCACTCCCCCCTGCCTGAGTTGGACCCCCAGGGAATTGGGAGGTGAGGGCACTGATGGGGAGCACTCAGGAGCCTAGGCCCCAGTTTGAAGGCCCAGGGTGATAATTGAACTGGATAGGGGTGGCAACCTGGATCCATGCCCCCACCCTCCTTGCACAGACCTAGACCCAGACCCAGACAGGGCCATCTCCTCTTCCCCTAGCATCCCTAGGGCCATTAGAGAGAAATATTGAGTACCTTCCCGTTAATTACCGAAAGATACCCGAGTAACTCAGTGCCAATTATTGCAGGCTGCTCAAGTAACTTCCAGACAGTGATGGTCCTTGCTTCGTGTGCCTTCCAGCCCATTGCTGCATAAGGCCAGGCTTCTTTGCCCACCCCCTAAGCCCAAGGCCACAGCAGGAGAATTTTCCAGCAGTTCTTCTCCTCTTCTGGAGGTCTTGCTGGCCCCGATAGCCATGTAGAATGCTCAAGTATTTCCTAGCTATCACCGTGTTATGTTTGAGTACCTCTAGGCCAGTTATTACAGAATACTCCCATAGGTTTCACCAGCTGCTAAAAAGTACTTGAGTATTTTGTAACCAATTACTGCAGGATGTCAGAGTACTGCAGAAGGCTGGAGATTCTTGGAACTCCTGAAGGGAGGAAGGTATCTCCGCAAGGGTCCTGATTCTGAGCCCCAGGTGGAGACTTAATAATGGAAAGGAAGACGGGAGTGGGAGGAGAGAAGCTGGGAGGGAGGGGCCCGGTTCCCAAATCTAAATCCAGAGCTCCTAAGAGGGGTCCTGGGAAGACAGGGTTGCCTGGAAATTGGAAGAGGAGAGCTCAACCCCTCCCATGACTCCTCACCACCTCCCACCAATTCCAGCTCAATTAACAATTCCACAGGAGATGCTGACATTGACTTGTCATGACAAGGAAGGGGATGAAGACTAGCCCCTACCCCACGGAAAAGGGATAGGGGTGTAAGGATGCCTAGCTGCGCTTCCTCCATGGGGCAGAGCTTGGGCTCCTGGCCAAGCTCCAAATCGCGGCTTCCAGACGGCTGAGCGACTCAGACCTGGACAGTGGAGAGTCCCTTCCTGCTCCCTCAAGCCGGAGCTCTAGCTGCCCTTGGCCTTAGGCGACGTCCGGGCCGTGACCGCGGAGCCTGAAGGGACAGCGGCAGTAGCGAAGAAACACCGCCACCGAGTGCTGCGCTGTGCCAGCCTTCTGGCGCTCCCCCTCTACCTGGCCCAGCAAGCAGGCATTGTGTCCGCGCCCTCGGGGCAGGGGTACGCCCGTGTGCCCCCTCGCCCCCTCTCGAGGGTACGGCCCTCGCCAGCCGGACACTCACAGCTCCGTTAGGTTCTCGGCGCCGGGCAGGTAGCGGAGGCTACGCAGGGCTCCAGCCTGGGTGCAGCGTAGCCCCGAGGGGCCGTGGGGGCAGCAGGCTTCGGGGCAGGATGCAGCCCCCGCGGACGCCAGCATCAGCCAGGCCAGCAGGCTGCCCCGCCCCTTGGCCCCTCCATACCGGCCGAGCTGTCCGCGCCGTCCGCCTGGCAACATCGCGGCGCCGCCCGCCTCGCCTGCACCGACCGCCGTCCGTGCGCTCCCAGATGCGTCTGCCGGGCCTCCCCGGACATGTGCGCCTGGCCGTGTTAAAGCCCCGGCCAACGCGAGGGGGCGTGGCCTGTGCCTCGGCCCGCCCCCTCCGCCTCCTGCCCCCCCCTCGTGTCTGACGCCCCCAACTCGGCCTCTCTCCTTTCCGGCGCCCCCAGCACCGGCTTCTTGCTCTGGATCCCCCCAGCTCTCAGAGATGTCTGATAAGGGTAGAGGAACTGGGGAACTGATACATTATTTTCCCTTCCAACCTGAAGCAGCCCCATTTTTAGATCTGAGGATGAGGGGAGATCACTGCCTTGGGGACAGGTGGCTGCCCAGGTCATCCTAGCCATTCCCCAGCCTCTGAGCTCCCTCACGAAAGTGTGCCTGTCATTTGGTGTAACTTAGACGAAACAGTCTCTGAGCCCTAGGGATTAAGTTGGGGGGACCTCAAAAGGACCAGATGCAGGCCCTAGGGAAGGAAAACACAGAAGATGTAGAGAAAGGGAAGGAGTCGCCCCCCAAAAAACATAAAAGAGACCAGAGGCCGAGACCCCGCCGTTCCAGGAGAGGCCACAGAGTGGCGCCAGAGGCCGGCCAGCATAGGTGTGAGCTTGAGGCGGGGTCCAGGATGCAGTGTCACGGTCTACAGCTCCCAACACGCTGCCTCGTGTCCCAGGGTCAGCTCCTCACCCCCACCCGCCAGCACTGGTACCCAGGTCGGGCAGAGCTGGCATCGATCGCCGCCCTGACAAAAGCATCGATCTCTGCACCGAGAAATTAATAGATCTTCTCTTATTTCCTCAGACACGAGAGCCGCCCGCGTGTGGAACTGGGGACCCGTGAGCCTTACGAGGCTGCGCGCCCGGAAAGCCCCAGGATCCCCAGCACCCAGGCACCAGAGAACGGCCCCGGCCCCTCTCACCCCGAGGGCCTTTTCTGTTGCAAGATCCCCCTGCGTCTCAAGAGTGGGGTTGCAGAAAAGCTTCGGAGGAGGGGCTCTTGGGGGCGAGGGACAGTCAAGGGCCCCTGGAGCCAGAGGAGGAAGTAAGTACCCCCGAGAGGCACACGGTTGTCGTCTCCACCAGGGCTCCAGCAAGGACCTTCAGGCAAGCCCGCAAGAAAAGGATGGACAGACCGATCTACGAAACACTGTGAGTTCAGAAAGATGACCAAGCAGAGGAGGAGCCCCAGGCGGTGACCGCCTTCCCTCGTGGATCTCGGCTGGAACAAGGACCGTGATCCGGATCACCCTTGAGGCAAGGAGGCTCTAAAATGTACCGGGCAGCCTCCTGGGAGACTAGGAGGGGCTCTGAGAGTCTCCATGCTTAAATATTCAAGGTGCATGTTTCAGGTTCCTGACCTTCTGCAGTAAGCTCTCGGAGGGGATTGTGGCTGCCGGAAATTATCCTGCTGCTGTCAGGAAACCAGGTGACAGAACCCAGAACAGTACCTTTCCAGGGGACCCAACCTGCTCACTGCACCTCCCGCAGTGCAACCCCACTTGACCGAAGGCTGTGGTGGGGGCCGCTGCAGTCACAGGGCAAAGAAGGGAGGACCTCAGTTCTTGGCCTAGTCACCCTCCCGGTACTTTGTCCTTATTTCCCCCAACAAGTCTGTTCCCCGCTCAGTTGTCAGGCTAAATATTTTGGCTTGGTCAGGTGGGAGGGGCAGAGAGAGCTGAGAGGTCCAGCAAAGCAACCTGTTTCAGCCTGGGGCTGAGGGTGGGAAGAGACGGAGCTGGGTTCGGCCTTGGGTGTCAGCCTTGGGAAACAGCGCAGCGAGTTCGGTGCTCAGGAGCGCAGCCCATCCTGAGGGGTCCAGGGAGACATCACCACCACCAGCACCACCCTAATCCGCCCCGCCGGCCCCGCAGTCCACACGACAGGACCAGTGCTTCCCTTTGGCCCTGGCTCCCTCTGAGGGCTTCTGTTCACCCTCAAGGCAGGCCAGCCTCTTGACCAGTCTTTTGCTCTGAACCCAGTGTTATTTCCTCCCTCCGAGTCCTCTCTGAGTCTCTTATCTGTCGCTGTCTACATCTCTGTCCCCATCTCATGTCTCTGGATTCACACTGAGCCTGTCTCCAGAAGCCAATCACTGTTTTTGTGTCTCTGTGATTCTGGTTTCTCTCTCTCTTTCTTGTCTTTCTGTCCCTGCCCTCCTCCTCTTCTCTGTCCCTGGAAGGTGTCCCTTGGGGCCTGGCAGACCCTTCTCACCTGACCATCTGGAGGAGAGAAAGGACTGGGCACAAGCCAAGGCTGGGATAATGGCCATTCCTAGCCTGTGGCCCTGGATAGCATGTCTGCTTGTGATCCTCCTCTCCTGGGGATTCAGCCTGCACACACTAGAGGGTGAGTCCCCAGCACTGTCCTAGACCCCCGTCTCCCTCCTAGCCAGCCTGTAGGCCAAACAACTGAGCTTCCAGCCAGAATACATCTACTTACCCTGCACTGCAATATGAAGGCTGGGGTTAGCTCTCAGAAGGACTTCCTATCAGGAAGAGCACTTAGTTCCCTCCATAAAGGTGTTGTTCTCTCAGTTCCCACTCAGGAGGACCTCAAAACTGGGCCATGAATAGATGGCCTCCAGTCCCACTTGTGAGACTGGGATCCCAGTAAAGCCTGAATAAGGACTGAAATGTGGCTAGGAGATACTTAGAGATTATCTCTGTGGCCACAAAATGGGACAGGGACTGATTAGCCAGAACCAGGTGCCATTAAGTATGTGGACTCATTGTGCAAACAAGGAAACTGAGGTTCAGATGATTGAAGGGTAAAGCTAGACCAGGTCCTGAGCTCCTGCCTCCAGGGCCCTGTATCATGTCTCCTAACCCCAAGGCTCACCCACTGGGGGGCTAGTGTTGAGACTGGACTACTTTGTGCCAATTCTCCAAAGCCCATCCCTAGGCTAGACATTTCGTATGTGATTAGAAAAAGGGTAGTGGGAACATGTTGACTAAATGACTTTTATGAGGGTACTGGGGGCCAGGCGTGGGAACCCTGGTGTCACAGTGGTTAAAAACTACTGCTGCTAACGAGAAGGTCGGCAGTTTAAATCCACCAGGAACTCCTTGGAAACTCTATGGGGCAGTTGTACTCTGTTCTATAGTGTTGCTATGAGTCAGAATTGACTCACTTGGTTTTTTTGATTTAGGGGCTGGGAAAGGGAGAGGGAAAAGATGGAAGATTCAAAAGGGGAAGGACTATCTCCACCATTCCTCTTCAGACTGGGGGGGCTCCAGAATCCAGAATTCTAAATCTGTTTCCATGATGAGTTCAATCTCTGCTTGAAGGGGTCTTGTGATTCCAGACACAGACTGGAGGCTTCAAGGCAGGCAGAGTCTCCCCTCCCTACAGAGACAGAGGAGTGATGCAAAGCTGGTGTGGGGATCTTCTGGAGAGTGCTAGTCACAGAGGTATTGCCTGAGAGCCACAGCCCCCTCTGCACTCCTGCCCTCCTCCACCACTGGGCCAGGACAGCACATAGCACATGCCAGGCAGGAACAAGATTTTCAGGACAGGAGCATGTCCCTGAGACGGGCAGTTTGGCCAGGTGATCCAGATGTCCTGTTCCCAGCACAGCTCTGCACAGAACCATGTCCTGAGGGGAGGCAGGGGTTAATCTGTGATGAAGGTCTTGGATTTGTTTTTACAAATGACTCCCATCAGGGGAGCCCTGGAGAGGCAGGGAAGTGATGGGAAGTAGAGTGTGGGGCCTGAGTGAAGCCCCCATCTAACTTGCAGAGCTTGATTGGCCCTCGCAGGGGAGGAATAGAAGTGTTTTCCCATTCTCATTCTCTCTCCCTCTCCCACTTTTTTTGTGCACGCGCGCATGCGCGCGCATGCCCACCCACCCACAAACAGCTGCTGGTCAGAGACCAGCTCCTGATCATTAATGACAAAAAAGAGCTGTGAAGTAAGCCCCAGAGAGGTAGACTTGTCTGCTTTCCACCCCCCTAAACACATACACACACATTTTAAAAACCATAGGGTATGGGAACCTGGGCTGTGTGTGACGTCGCTGAAGGGCAAGGTGGAAAAGAAGGGAGTAGAGGCTGGAGAGGTTAGCAGGACCTGCAGAATTCAGGCTGAAGAATTCAGATTTGGACCTTCAGCACTGAGGAGCCATGGAAGATTCCCTCGGGATCAAATGAGTGCAGGGGCCAGGCTTCTATCTCCCTTAGGGGAATGGTACTAGCTGTCTTAGGGAGAGTAGGGAATTGAAGCTGGGGGTCTGGATCTGAAGGAGCCAGACATAGCTAAGTCCTCAATGAAGTAGTAGGCTAGGGAACCAGATGTCTGTTGATTCAACCCATGGTCCCTGAGTGCCCAGTGATCCAGCCCTGGATAGGGGACCAAGTGGGAATACAGAGCTGACTAACAAGAGCTCTACCTTCAGCAGGCTCCCTCCTGGAAGAGGGTGACAGAGATACAGATAGCAATGCTGTGGCCACATGGGACTAAGTGGAGTTCAGCCTGTAGAAGTGATTAGCTTGGGGCCAGGATGTCAGGGAGGCACTTGACCTGAGGCTTACACAAAAGCTGAGGGTGTTACTGCTGAGTGACCCTTTTGAGGCTACAGAAATTAGTGGGGACCAGTTTATCAATACTCTAAGACATCAGGCCGAGCAATTTAAACTTGAACCTTTGGGCAATGGGGAGTCATGGACTAGCAGTTCAAGAGTGAACAAGTGCAGGGACCCAGCATTTAGGCTCCTTAAAACTGGAGAAAAGTGGAGTATATGACGCTCAGACCACTACTTTCAGTCACAGACTTCATTCATGCTTCAAGTATGTACTGAGTGCCAATTTTGTGCCAGGCACTATACTAGGCACTAAAGTTATAGCAGTGAATTATACAAAAATTCCTGCCCTTATGGAACCTACAATTAATGAAATAAGTAAGTAAATTATATTACAAAGTATTGAGAGTTATAGAGAAAAATAAAATAGAAAGGGTGTTAGGAAGTATTGCAATTTTAAATAGGATGATCAGAAAAGGGCCTTCTTGGGAAGGTAACATTTGAGCAAAGACCTAAAGGAGATGAGGCAGACATGCAGAGGGAAGAGTGTTCCTGCCAAAAGGAACAGAAGGTTCAAAGACCATGAGGCAGGAGCTTAGCTGGCTGGTTTCTGAAGCAGCAGAGGTCAGTGTAGCTGAAGAAGGCAGAAAAGGGATGAAGTCAGAGAGGTTACAGGTGACTTCTGGTTTTTAGATCAAGTGAGATTGGGGTGTGAGCACAAAACACTTCTGTCTTGAGAATGGAGAACAGACCATAGAGGGGACAAGAGCAAAAGTGGGGAGACTATTTGAGAGGCTGTTACTGTAAATCCAGGGGCAGATGATGGTGGAAGCAGCCAAGGTGGGACAAAAGGTCAGATCCTGGGTCTCCGAGGTCTGACAGTTAAGTACCTGAACTTAATTGTTCTAAGTGCTACATATCTCATTGCAGAATATCACTACAGTCACCTTCGAAGTATTCCCCTTGGGAAGCTATGCACTGACATCAGTGCCTAGTCTGCCCTTCAAAGCAATTTTGGAACTGTCTGGAATGGCCACTGTGCTTGGTGGCAAGGTGGCAAGTTTTCCAACTTGTTTGGTTGTCTGTGAAGGAGGTTTTAGCCAGTAAACAATAACTGTAAACAAATAAACAGTAAACAGTAAACAAAAACAGTGACTTTTTTCTTTACCCAGAGATAAAGGAAATATTGAAAAGAACACATTTTGTTGACATTCAGGACATCGAGTGTAATATGGTGACAACTTTAATGGCCATTCCAGAAAGACTTCCACAAGTGCTTAAAGGGTCATCTGGGTGCTGGCATCAGTGCATAGCTTCCCAAGGGGCGTACTACGAAAGTGACCATAGTGATGTTCAGCAATAAGATATGTAGCACTTTTACCAGGATAAGTTTGAGAACTTAATTGGCAGTCCTCGTATTTAGAGGCCCCAGGATGTGGGGGTAAGAGAAAGAAAACAGTCAAGGATGACTAGAAAGTTTGAACAGGTTTTGAACAGAAGCTTTGCAAGGATGAACCTGCTATCAACCGAGAAGCAGAAGTGGACGTGGGAGGGCATCAGGAGCTCACCTTTGCCTGTTTTGGCTCATGTGGTAGAGCTCCTTCAGGCTGTAAGCGAGGCCTTGGAGGCCAAGGGAGGAGGTCACCCCACACCCAGAGCAGAGCAAGGACCTGCCCTTGACGTCCCACAGCCAGCTGTGGCTCCCATCCTCCAAAGCTGCCTAAGTGAGATGGGGATTCTGGCCTGGGACTATACTGACTGTCTTGTGCACCATATACCCACAGTGTGCCCCAGCCTGGACATTCGCTCAGAGGTGGCAGAACTGCGGCGGTTGGAGAATTGCAGTGTGGTGGAGGGCCACCTGCAGATCCTACTCATGTTCACTGCCACAGGAGAAGACTTCCGTGGCCTCAGCTTCCCGCACCTCACCCAGGTCACTGACTACCTGCTGTTGTTCCGTGTCTACGGCCTGGAGAGCCTGCGTGACCTCTTCCCCAACCTAGCGGTCATCCGTGGTACCCGCCTCTTTCTGGGCTATGCGCTGGTTATCTTCGAGATGCCACACCTGCGGGACTTGGGGTTACCTGCACTAGGGGCCGTGCTGCGGGGGGCTGTGCGGGTGGAGAAGAACCAGGAGCTCTGCCACCTCTCCACCATCGACTGGGGCCTGCTGCAGCCTGCACCTGGAGCCAACCACATTGTGGGCAACAAGCTAGATGAGGAATGTGCTGATGTGTGCCCTGGCATACTGGGCGCTGCTGGAGAGCGCTGTGCCAGGACCACCTTCAGTGGGCACACTGACTACAGGTGCTGGACCTCCAGCCACTGCCAGAGAGGTGGGCACTGGCACAAAATATGACAGAGGGGGCAGGGAAGGTAGGGTCAGCTGATGATGGGTAGCCACAGGATGGTGTGGATCAGTACTTTGCTGTCGCTGCTTATTTTAATCCTCACTCATCCTTTGAGGTGGGTACCATTCCCATTTTGCAAATGAGGAATCTGAGGTTCTGAAAAGATAAATAACTGGTGGTATAAGATGGTCAAGGAGTACACACAAGGTAGCAGGTAGTCATGGAACAGGTAAAGGGCAGTTACAATGTGAGCACAGGTATAAGGGTGGGGGTGGGGAAGGTGCCAGGAATGAATGAATACAAGGAAGAAGTGCAAGAGGCAGTGTGGGGCAATGGTTAAGTGCAAACAGGATGGTTTGGATTAAAACTGCGGCTCTACTACTGATGTTGTGACCTTGGGCTGTTCATTTAGCCTATCTGTGCCTCAGTTTCCTCATCTGTAAGATGCTCAGAGGGCTGCTATGAGGAATAAGCTAATCTATAAAGCATTAGAGCAGTGCCTGGACCGTGGTGGCAGTACTTTGTTTATAACTAAAAGTGGCCATGGCATAGGTGATCTGGAGTAGATGCAATAGACAGAAACCCTGGTGGTGTAGTTAAATGCTACTGCAGCTGACTCCAAAAGTCAGCAGTTCAAATCTACCAGGCACTCCTTGGAAACTCCTTGGAAACTGTATAGAGCAGTTATACGCTGTCCTATAAGGCTCTGTGAGTCAAAATTGACTGGAAGGCAAAGGATTTGTGTTTTTGTCTTTTTGTTTTTATTGTTATGGGCAGATTGGGAGCTAGGTAGGAGATGATAGGAGGAAGTGAGAGGTGACAGGACAGGTGACAGCAGGTATGTGATGCTGGAGAGAAAAGGAGGGGAGTGGAATAAGGTGAGGAGGGCTGGGGAGAGGAAGTAAAAGTTACAGGGGAGGAAAGGAATCTTTTTCAGAGGCTGGGACTAACCTGGGGTCCCCCAGCCTAGAAGTCTTCCCACACAGCAACTAGAAGTCAGCTCCCCCACCCCCAACACCCTAGGACAGGTAAGTAACCAGATCCTTGCTGTATCCTCTGAGCCCTACCTCCCTGCTGCCTCCCTGTTGGGTGTAAACACACTGCTGCACGTCCAGCAGTGTACAGTGTCAACACCCCTGCCTGGGTCACCCCCTCCCTGCCTGCCCAGTGTATCACTCCTAGACATCAGCTGCCACTGAGCAGAGTACCCAAGCCACTGAGCACCAGGCCCACAGCCATCCACTGCTGCTTGTGGCTGCCTCCTGCCCAGAGCTGGAAGCTGAAGAGGGAGAAAGTACAGTGGCCCCTCCTTCCACACACTCCCGGGCCTACCTTGCCTAGGCCAAGCTGTTCAAAAGACTCCGGCCAGTTCATCCTGGCACTGTGCCTAGTGATGATCTGGGCACCAGGTCTAGACAGGCCAGCAGGCTGGACAGCAGCAGCCCTGATGGACAAGGTCACATCTCTGTCCCAAATTCAGACAGCCCTTGCTAAGGAACTGTGGGAGGTGGGAGACTACAGAGAGAAGCCACAGTCCTTGCCCTCAAGAGCTCCTATCTGAGGGACCAAGTCAGCAATCAGGGTCATCTGAATTTAAGGGTTTTGGGTGCAGCTTGAGAGTGCTTCACTCTGGGAAGCCTTCTTGGAGGAAGGGGCCAGAAATAGGGGTGGACTGCACTTGAGGCTGGGTAAAGTCTGACACAGAACTCTGCCCACAGTGTGCTCCTGCCCCCGTGGGCTGGCCTGCACGGCGAAAGGTGAGTGCTGCCACACTGAATGCCTGGGGGGCTGCAGCCGTCCAGAAGACCCCCGTGCCTGCGTGGCCTGCCGCCACCTCTACTTCCAGGGTGCTTGCCACCAAGCCTGCCCTCCAGGTACCTACCAGCATGAGTCCTGGCGCTGTGTCACGGCTGAGCACTGTGCCAGCCTGCGCTCTGTGCCTGGCCACGCCTCCACCTTTGGCATCCACCAGGGCAGTTGCCTGGCCCAGTGTCCTCCAGGCTTCACCCGTAATGGCAGCAGGTGAGCATGGGTTGGGTGGGGATACCTCAGGGCAATGAGGAGGCCCACACTGATCTGGGGCTCATGACACACCCTCCACTTGCCCCTACCAGCATATTCTGCCAGAAGTGTGAGGGGCTGTGCCCAAAAGAGTGCAAGGTGGGGACCAAGACCATCGACTCTGTCCAGGCAGCACAGGAGCTGGTGGGCTGCACGCACGTAGAGGGGAGCCTCATCCTCAACCTTCGCCAGGGCTGTCAGTATCTTCCTCATGGCCATACCCTCCCTTCCCTCCTATTCCCTTTCAAATGGCCCACTAAAGCACCATTTTTTTATCATTCCGGGTGTCAGCCCGAGGTTGAGCTTCCTTGGGTCCCTATTGAGCCCCTGCCCTGTGGACCCATCACCTCCTAGCCCCTGCTCCAACTGTGCCCTCCCCATTCCCAGACAACCTGGAGCCGGAGCTGCAGCGCAGCCTGGGGCTGGTGGAGACCATCACTGGCTTCCTCAAAATCAAGCACTCCTTTGCTCTCGTGTCCCTGGGCTTCTTCAAGAACCTCAAACTAATCCAGGGGGATGCCATGGTGGATGGGTAAGGGGTCAGAATCATGCCTCTGACCAGCCCCATTTATTCCTCACCCCACCCTACAGATCCTCCCAGAATAGTAGTGAAAAACATGAGTTGTGCCACTTACTGGTTATGTGACTCTGGGAAGGTTACTTAACTTCTCTGGGCCTCATTCCTCTTATCGGTAAAATGAGGCTAAAATGACACTACTTATTTCTGAAGGCTGTTATGAATATTACTTAAGTGGTTAAGTGTAAGACTCTAAAACAGTGCCTGGGACACAAACATATATCTCTATAAGGGTTGCCTAGTGGCATAGAGATTAGGAATTCCGACTCAACAGCACTTGGCTTGGCTGGCTTGCTAGTCAAAAGGTCAGCAAGTTCTAATCTACCAGGTACTCTTGGGAAACCCTATGGAGCAGTTCTACTCTGTCCTATAGGGTCCTGTAGGAGTCGTAATTGACTCAACAGCAACTGTCCTTTTGTTTGTTTGTTTTGGATACCTACTGCTAGGAGCCAGGGTGGTCAAGTGGTTAAGTACCTGTCTGCTAATTGAAAGATCAGCAGTCCGAAACTACCAGCTGCTCCACAGGAGAAAGATATGGCAGTCTACTTACAAAGATTACAGCCTTGGAAACCTTGTGGGGGCAGTTCTACTCTGTCCTACAGGGTTGCTATGAGTAGAAGCAGCTCAAGCACAAAACAACATACTTACACTGCCATCATCTAATCCTCTCAGCTGCAGAGTGAGACTGCCTGGATTTGATACCCAGTCCTAATATCTATCAGTCCAAGCCTACTCCATGATGCAGCAAGGGTTTTTCAAAATTAAAAAAAAAAAAAAAAAAAAAGTTTAAAATTACCATACAGAAAAATGGGCACTTTGAGAAGATGTTTTCCTATGGTTTCCCATGCCTCCTGGCCATGTACTTTCAGGAGTGCCCTCAGCCCGGCTCTATGTCCCCAAAGGGAGTACAGAGCCTGGCACACAGAAGTGTTCAGTTAATGTGCAATGAGGGAGGAAAGGAGAAGGGCTGGGAAGCTGTTGATTCCATTTCACTCATGAGGAAAACGAACCCGGAGAGAGTGGGTGGCTCGCTGGAGATCACTCCTGGTAGATCATATAGACTGGGTGTGTAGAACGCGGCACACATGCTGGGTATGGGAGTGCCGCTGAGTGCCCTCCTCCTCTGTACCTCCAGCCCAAGCCCTCTTGGAGGACCATAAGCCACCCTCTGCCCCACCCCCTGCCCCCACCTCCTGCGCAGAGCAGGGTTCCCTGGCCTCCCCCAGGAACTACACTCTGTACGTGCTGGACAACCAGAACCTGCAGCAGCTAGGACCCTGGGTGGCCGACGGGCTCACCATTCCTGTGGGCAAGATCTACTTCGCCTTCAACCCGCGCCTCTGCCTGGAGCACATCTACCGGTTGGAGGAGGTGACCGGCACGCGGGGGAGGCAAAACAAGGCAGAGATCAACCCTCGCACCAACGGAGACCGAGCTGCCTGTGAGACCCCAGATTCCAACCCCTAGAAGCAAGCGCAAGCACAGGGAGAGTCGTGGTCCGGAGAAACACCCAGGGGGGCGCAGTGCAGATATGCACTCTCTGAAACACTTCAGATACATGCATCTTGGGTGGGAGACAGCGCTCGAAGAAGTCAGTTTGAGTTCTCTCCAGGGGCCACGTTACAGATAGGAAGCAGCGATGAGAAGATGGGAGTCTGGGAGAAGGAGATTTCGGTAGGTGACAGACACAATTGGGACCAGGTGTTTGCCTCTCGCCCTGCCCAGGCCAGACTCGCACCCTGCGCTTTGTGTCTAACGTGACGAAGGCTGACCGCATCCTGCTGCGCTGGGAGCGCTACGAGCCGCTGGAGGCCCGCGATCTGCTTAGCTTCATAGTGTACTACAAGGAGTCGTGAGTGCCGCGGCGGGGCCAGAACGGGCGGGTCGTGGGTGAACGGGCGGGGCCAGAACGGAGCAGGGCTATTTATTTGCTAAAGAAAGCAAGTTTGAGCAGCAGCCAGCAAGCCTAGGCCAAAATTCCCCCCAGATGCACTCAGTTGTAGCTCCCAAGTCTGACTTTCTCTTCCTTCGCCTACTTCATTTCCTCTGTGCCTCAGTCTCCCCTCACAAAGTGAAATGGGGCTTCTGGAGCACATGAAAGCTGCCCCGCTGGGAAGGGTTAGATAATTAAGCCTCAATTCACTATGCTAATGTTCTACACTGACCACATGCTCCTGCCCAGTAGCGGTTTGGATAGTGTCCGCTAATTTGGCCAAGTGTTATGAGTAGCTCTGCCAGCATTTCATTAAAACCTGAGGCAGGGAGGGAGCAAGGTCTACCAGGGACTGGCTGCTCTTTTCTTTGGAGACAGTGAACTGATCCCAGCAGAAAGGATAGTGGTTAGACCACAGGAAGAACTACTCCAAAAATATGGCTAGGAATCAAAAATAGAAAACCTTAAAGAAAAGAGGTGGATTTTGGATGACAGGCTAGTAGGACAAGGGTGGGAAATACTCTCCCAGTACAGTTGCTGCTTTGGAAGTGTTTTCTGTGATTAAAATTGAGAGGTCTTGTTGACCACTAGCATAAGACCTGGCCTCAGTGTGAGAAGGAAGGAAGTCAGAAGTGCGAAGTCTGTTCAGATGCTCTGCTAGGCTTCCATGGTGGGTGAAAGTCTGTAGTATGAGCAGCTGGAGTTTGTTAAATGCAAACTCCTAGGCCCTACCCCCATAGGTTCTGATTCAGTTAATCCTAGGTGGAGCCCATGAATCACACTTCCAACAAGCTCCCAGGTATTACTGAGACAGTTGGTCCGTAGTCTGCAGTATGGTGAGGGCACAGACCGCACTTCTATATACGGCTGTCTCTGGGTTCAAAGGGCAGAGCCTCTGGGGGTTCTTCAGGACGCTCCTCTAACATCACTGCCTGTGCTGAGGCTGTGGCTCTTGGCTGTGCTCCCTCAGAGACATGCATTGTGGATCCTGAATGAGCAGACCCAGACCCACTCAGTGTGTCATGCCCCACAGAGCACCTCCCCAGTGGCACTCACTCTGCACTCACCATGTCTGCTCCTGGACTGTCCTACTTCTGAGTCCCAGTGACAGTAAGCACTTCCTACTGGGCCTCAATTTCCCATCACCACCCCCTGGACCTCCCCTTCAGTTGTGTGCCTGGTTCAGCATGAATTTCACCTTTCTGTCCCTCCGAGGAAACCCTATTGGCAGTAAATGGTTAAGTCGTTCTGATTCCAGAAAATGATATTTGTAGAGGATTAGGAAAACCTCATGTCTTGCAAATTCCTAGAAGAGAGGACTGTCGTGCCTACGTTCTAGTTTTATTTATACAAGATGTCTGAGTACACACTGAGACTGAAGCTGAACATTCCCTGCTAAGGGAGGAAGATATATTTTGTAAAGGATTTGGCTGGGGACACAGATATCACAGGATTCACTGAGCCTAACGGGTGGGAATGAATGACATTGTTAGGCCTGGGAGGATTCAGAGAAGAGGAGGGTGCTAGGAACCGCTGGATTAGCCTCGCCCCTCACCTCCTGGAGTGGGTGTCCAGTCCATTCCAGAATGCCACAGAGCACGTGGGGCCAGACGCCTGTGGGACCCAGAGCTGGAACCTGCTGGATGTGGAGCTGCCCCTAAGCCGCACCCAAGAGCCAGGGGTGACACTGGCCCCCCTCAAGCCCTGGACACAGTACGCAGTGTTTGTGCGTGCCATCACACTGACCATTGCTGAGGACAGCCCCCATCAAGGAGCCCAGAGCCCCATTGTGTACCTACGAACCCTGCCTGCAGGTAGCTGCTGCCTTTGGAGAGAACGGAGGCTAGCTGCCTGTATCACAGTGTGAATGGAGGAACCTAGAAACAGAAGAGGGGATGCTGAACATCTGGCCCATAGAGGCTGGGAGGCCAGACACTTACATCCTATAAAGAATAAGGAGCATTCACCTAGGTCCTAGGGAGGCTGGGGGTGGGAGAGTGCAGGGTGAACTCCTGCGCGGAATCAAGGGCCTTCAGAGAAAGGAAAGGCAAAAAGCTGAGTTTTAAGAAAAAGGGGCCCGGAGGGGGCTGAGCATCAGCCGCTCCCAGAGTATCATAGGGGTGGCTAGATTCTGAGGAGAGAGGCCCATCACCAAACAGAATCTAGGCGAGGGCTCTGGGGCCCTGAGCTGTACCCTCCTCACACACCCAGCGCCTACGGTGCCCCAGGACGTCATCTCCATGTCCAATTCCTCCTCCCACCTGCTGGTGCGCTGGAAGCCCCCAATCCAGCGCAACGGAAACATCACCTACTACCTGGTGCTATGGCAGCGGCTGGCAGAGGACGGCGACCTCTACCTCAACGACTACTGTCACCGCGGTGCGCAGAGAGGAGCGCCAGCCGCCGGGGTGGGCTCCGGGGTGGGCGCCATCAGGTTCTAACTTCTCCTCCCTGCCGCCAAGCCAGGCCTGCGGCTGCCCACCAGCAACAGCGATCCCCGCTTCGACCGCGAAGACGGAGAACTCGAGGCTGAGGTGGAGCCCGGCTGCTGCCCTTGCCAGCACCCACCTCCCGGGCAGGTCCTGCCCCCACTAGAGGCGCAAGAGGCCTCGTTCCAGAAGAAGTTTGAAAACTTTCTGCACAACGCCATCACGATCCCTAAGTGCGGCGCGGTGCACGCTGAGAGGGACGGGGACATGGGCGGGGCCTCGGGGGGCGTGTCTGAAGGGGAGAATGGGGCGGTGCTTTGAAGGCGGAGCCTAGGCTTACGGGCTGTGCCCTGGTCTGGAGGCGGGCTTCAAAACGGTGCTTGGCTGCAGAGGGCCTAAGGGCGTGATGCGGGGTGTTCGGGGCGATCCTTGACGGAGCCCTCTTGGCTTCCCCAGGTCCCCTTGGAAAGTGACGTCCATCAACAAGAGCCCCCAAAGGTGAGCTGGGGGCGGGGCCGAGAGCTGAGGGGCGTGGGCACTGGGGCTAGGCCTTCGGTCTTTACTCTAGCCTGTCCTAGGGACTCAGGGAGGTACCGCCGGGCCGTGGGAGGCCCTCGCCCAGCCGGAAACAGTTCGCATTTCGAGATCCAAGAGGACAAGGTGCCCCGGGAGCGAGCGGTGCTCAGCGGCCTGCGCCACTTCACTGAATACCGAATCGACATTCATGCCTGCAACCACGCGGCGCACACTGTCGGCTGCAGCGCTGCTACCTTCGTCTTCGCGCGCACCATGCCGCACCGTAGGTGACCCCCGTCCTTCCATCTTTGATTCCCACCGTCGACCCCAAGGGCCCTATGCAACCAGTGCTGGATGATTTGGTTTGACTTCCTCTTAACCCCAGGGTGTTGATTTACTCTCCCCTCCCAGTTTCCATAATCTCCCAGCCTTTCCAGCTTCCTCCACCTTGGGTTTGAACATGAAGGTAAGAGGAAATACTGGTGGCCCAGCTGCCGGGTGCCCCCTCCTGCAGGAGAAGCTGATGGTATCCCAGGGAAGGTGGTCTGGGAGGCATCCAGCAAGAGCAGTGTCCTCATACGCTGGCCTGAGCCACCCGACCCCAATGGACTCATCCTCAAGTATGAGATCAAGTATCGCCGCTCTGGAGAAGTAGGTACACCCAGAGGACCCCCAACCTAGCCCCAGTTTGCACTTCCATCCCTTCCCAGCCAGTTGCCCTGTGTTGCCCTTAGGAGGCCACAGTGCTGTGTGTGTCCCGCCTGCGATATGCCAAGTTTGGGGGAGTCCACCTGGCCCTGCTGCCCCCCGGAAACTACTCTGCCAGAGTTCGGGCAACTTCACTGGCTGGCAATGGGTCCTGGACAGACAGTGTTGCCTTCTACATCCCTGGCCCAGGTACACATAGCCTCTGTCCCAGACCTGTACCACAAAACAGCCCCCACTTGGGCCCCTACCCCACCACAGCCATTCTTCCTCACCCTCATTCCCCATTGTGGAAGGAGAATAATCCCCTATCCTTCGACTTCTCCATTTTTGGAGCCAGCTGCATCTTCTGCTGCCCTCTGACTCTGTTCTGTCACCTGCAGAGGAGGAGGACTCCAGGGGGCTGCACGTCTTCCTCACTGTCACCCCTGTGGGGCTCATGCTGCTCATCATTCTTGCTGCACTCGGGTTCTTCTATGGCAAGAAGAGGTGATGACAGTTCCCACCAGTTCCCACTTCTCTCTCTCTCTGAGCCCTCATCATAAAGTTTGAGGGTGGTAGATGAGCTAGCCGAAAGAATTCCATGGTAGAGGAGTCACTGTTCCTGTGGGGATGGCAGAGAGGAGAAATCTCTCTCAGCTAAGGTGACCACCTCACTCTGGTTTGCCTGGGACTTTCCTGTTTGTAACAGTACAAGTTCTGCATCCTAGGAAAGACCTCAGTTCAGGGTGTCCCAGAACTGTTAGTCATCACGCTGTCAGCCTAAACTAAGAAATAGTGAAAATGGCCCTGCCATAGCAGCAGAGGGAGAGGCAGGAGACCTCAGGATGTGTCAGATCCTCCTGAGACAGAATACATGAGAGAAATGAGGATAGTATCCAGATTATCTGGGTCTAGAAGCTAGCTAAGGAAGTAGGGGCTCCTCCACTGTGTTCTCCCTACTGTCAGCATGTCAGGTCCCAGGACTATGGCCAAGACTAGTTTGGAACGTGCTTTGAGTTTCCCAGGAGTACCCTGAGCAGGGCTTGGGTAGGTGGTCAGTAATTTCCCTCTTCATCTCAAAGTTCCTCTTTCCTGTCCTCTGATTTTGCTTCTGCCTCCCTGAGGACCCTTCCAACCTGACTCCCTCACCTCCCATTGCAGAAACAGCACTCTGTATGCCTCCGTGAATCCAGAGTACTTCAGTGCCTCTGATAGTAGGTCTGGGGATTGGGGGCTAGGTGGCGTGGGAAAGGAAGGCAGACTTCCAGAGACCTTCTTGGGGAAGGTGGCCTTGGAACATGAGCCTTTTGAAGTGCAGGGGAGAAGTGGGTTGGGGCACGGCAGTGGGTAGCATCCTTGCCTGTGACCCACCACCTCCTCTCAGTGTACATCCCTGATGAGTGGGAAGTGCCTCGGGAGCAAATCTCCATAATCCGGGAACTAGGCCAGGGCTCTTTCGGGATGGTATATGAGGGGCTGGCAAGAGGACTTGAGGCTGGCAAGGAGTCCACGCCTGTGGCCCTGAAGACGGTGAATGAACTGGCCAGCCCACGGGAGCGCATTGAGTTCCTCAAGGAGGCCTCTGTCATGAAGGCATTCAAGTGTCACCACGTGGTAAGGGAAGGTCAGGGGCAATGTCAAGGTCATAATTAGGGTAAAAGTCATGTGCTAAAGGGGAAATGGTCAGGGATTATGTCAAGACACCATGAAGATCAAGATTAGAACTGTGGTTAAGATGCTAATTGGGGTAAAGTTTACAGTAGAGGTTAGCATCAAAACGGGGTCATGTCTAGGGCTGAGATCAATCATGGTTGAATTCAATATTGGGTCTCCAGTTCATTCTTAAGATCACAATTGATATCAAGTTTAGGACTGGGCTAATTTCATGCTTGGTATGACAGATAGGATCAAGGTCATGGGTTAGTATTAGTTAGGGTCATTGTTAGATTAGGGTTAGGGCTAGAGTCATGGTTTTGGATAGGGCCAGAGTTGGTGTCACAGTGGACCAAGGTCTTGGTCACATGGATTACAGGGAGCCAAAGTGGATTACAGGGAGCCAAAGTGGACCTGCAGCTGGGCTTTTCGTTCATCACAGGTACGTCTCCTGGGAGTAGTGTCCCAGGGCCAGCCAACTCTGGTCATCATGGAGTTAATGGCTCGTGGAGACCTCAAGAGTTACCTTCGGTCTCTCCGGCCTGAGGCAGAGGTGAGTACCAGGAAGACCATGGGTCAAAGGGCTAGTCCTCTCGTAGGGCTGGAAAATTACAGGACACTTGGGCACAACTAGGGGGAGTCTTTGGGTGGGAGTGCACCCTCTAGGTTCCTTCTTCACAGGCCCCCTATCTTGGCCCCAGAACAACCCTGGGCTCCCACAGCCTGAGCTAGGGGACATGATTCAGATGGCTGGTGAGATTGCTGATGGCATGGCATACCTTGCTGCCAAGAAGTTTGTGCACCGAGACCTGGCAGCCCGCAATTGTATGGTGTCCCAGGACTTCACTGTCAAGATTGGAGGTACAGAGGGTGTCTGGCAGGCAAGAGCAGCCTGAGGAGTGGAGGCACTCCCTTAAACTAGGTGTCAGGAGACCTAGGCCTAACCCACAGCTTTGAGAACTTTAGCAAATCACTCCCATGCCAGATACTAAGCTTCTCTCTGAGGGCTGAGATGTTTGATAAGATAATCTCAGATGTCTTTTGAGACCCCACATTCCAGCACTGTTGGCGACTGTGGAGGTAGAGAAGGTTAGTGGGAGTATTCCTGGGGCAGGAGCAGGTGCATGGCTGTTCTCTCCTATACCTCTCTGCCCTCACTTTCCAGATTTCGGGATGACTCGGGATGTGTATGAGACAGATTATTACCGCAAGGGTGGGAAGGGGCTGCTGCCGGTGCGCTGGATGGCCCCCGAGTCTCTCAAAGATGGAATCTTCACCACCCACTCGGATGTCTGGTGGGACCTGGCTGGAGCACAGGGCTCAGGGGAGGTGGAGGTGGTATCTGGGGAGGGGCCTGGGACACCTTCCTCCCTCAGGGTCCACTGAGCAGGGGTGAAGGGTGCTGGACTTAGGCTCTTTGAATGCCCTCCAGGTCCTTTGGTGTGGTGCTCTGGGAGATTGTGACCTTGGCTGAACAACCCTACCAGGGTCTGTCCAATGAGCAGGTGCTCAAATTTGTCATGGACGGCGGGGTCCTGGAGGAGCTGGAAGGCTGTCCCCCTCAGCTGTGAGCCACCCTACCCTGCCCCTTCCTCACCCCTGCTCTGCCGTGCCCCGGTGATTCTGCCCCATCTCCTCTGATGCTTCTGCTTCTACTCGTTCATCCCCAGCTTTGTTGTGTGCCATCCAGTCAATTCTGACTCAGAGTAGCCATATAGGTTTTTTATACCAGTCTTTGCTGGCACAGACTGCCAGGCCTTTTCTCCAGCAGGCAGCTGGTGGATTCTAATCACTGACCACTTTGTTGGAAGCCAAGTGCTTAACCCTTACGCCACCATGGCTCCTTCGTCTCCAGCTATGACCCCCCAATCATAAATTCCACTACAACCCCATTCAGTCTCCTCTGACCCTTCCAGACAATCCCCCAACCCAAGCAGTACAGGAGGCCCACGGCATGGCTGGCTATTAGGACCCTTCTGACATTTGCCATTCCCCACCAGGCAGGAGCTGATGAGCCGCTGTTGGCAGCAGAACCCGCGCTTGCGCCCCACCTTCACCCACATCCTAGACAGCATACAGGAAGAGCTGCGGCCCTCCTTCCGCCTCCTGTCCTTCTATTACAGCCTGGAGCACCAGGGGGGACGGGTTTCCCTGCTGCCCACTGAGGTCGAACCTGACTCCCCCTCTGCCCCAGAAGAGGCTTCCTCAAACTGTAGCCCCCTAAATGGCGGCCCATGGCACTGAGGGGCACCCCATTCCCTGATTACTGGCCTCCCTCAGGCAGAGAGGAAGGAACCTGACCTTGATGTCACAGGGTGTCCAGATGTGCACACCTCCACCCCACACTCAGCCAGGGTAGGGGTGGCTGAGAGTGGGGCAGGAACAGGAAAGGCCAGGTGCAGGAGTTATCAGAGCTGACCCACTGCAGGAGAGATTTTCTCAGGAGTCTGAGTTCTCCATGAGAAATTAAGCAGGATCACAACATGGGGAGCGGGGTTTAGTCCAGGAACTAGACTTCCTGGTCCTCAAAGTGCCCTACTCAGAGAGAGACTGCCCACCCTGAAGACAAGGTCCAGAGAACCCCAACTTCAGTGCAGGTCTCCTCTGGACCTCCAGGGCAGGCACCACATTCTGAAACTACATGAGCAGTCAGAAGTAGACCTGGAGCCCTCTCCTTCAGTGTCTGGAGTGCTGGGGGTGGGGTGCCCATGTGATTACTCTTCTTACCGCTGTGTTTCACCCTCTCCCCTTAGCCACATATACCAGGTGTTGTGGGGGAAACCCAGGGACCTGGGTGAGCAGGCTCTCAGTCTACCCACTGGTAGGTCTGCCTTCTCGTCCACCCACCCATCAGTCAGCTCCTCTTCTCCCTTTGCCCCACCCAGGGACCCCCAAGCTTGGTGCTCCTCCTTCCTTTCCTCCAGGGGCATCCCTTGGTGCAGATTCACCTCTTTCCTCTGTCTCTTGCCCTCCATCTCCCTCCTATCCCTGGATTATTAAGATTTTAAGAGCCTTGTCTTCCAACCTTCCCTTGCCCCTTCCCCCACTTTCTCCTCTCATGGGAAGACTCGGAAAGACACAATAAATGCTGTGGTCTGTTTGTACCCTGGTCCTGGGCAGGCCATTATCTCTCCATCTACATGGTGTTAGTGTTGGATGAACTTCCTCTTGCCCTCCTTTGGGACTTGAGGTGGTGACCCTTAGGCGATGGTACAGGATAAATACACTGCTGTCAAACACCGCCTCCAGGAGAACCTGGGCAGCCAGGGTTGCCATGGCAGTGAAGTGGGACAATCGTGCCATTATCTCTTGCTCTGCCGCCAGAAGTGGCTGAGCCCGGCAGGGATCCTTTGCATCTGGCCTCCCAGCCTTGCCACCATCCCCTACACCTCATATTTATTTTATCCTTTAATATTTCCACCGGGCAGACAATTCCTAAGGCATAAAAAGCTCAACTTTAAGTGGGGGAGAGAGGGGTCCCGACCACATCACTCCATGTGAGACACCCCCCAACCCAAGGCAGAGGTCGCACATTAGAGTAGGGTCATGTGTCTGGCTCACTAAGGTTGTTCTGGGGTGCCAGAATCTCAGCTTCCAGAACTCCCACGAGTGGAGAGATGCTCCTGAGACATACTGAGGGGAAACAGGAGAGTGAGTTCCAAGGCTTTTATGTCAGTGCCATGAAGGCATGTGAAGAGTTGAAGAAGAATGACTCAAAACCTTGGGGAAGAGATGGCAGTGGGAGGGGCCGATAATGGCTCAGTGCTTTTAAGCATCCTATACCAGCTTTGTCTGAAAGCAGGCTCCCAGAGGCTGTCCAACAGCTAGTTCCTTGAAACAGGGCATGAGTCTGCGCGAAACTGTCTGTACAGAAACGAGCATAACTGATGCACAGTAGCCTGACAAATGTAGGGTGGGCAACTGGGACCACCTGTCTGGAGCTACACGTTCCCACACCGGTCCTGCTCTTGCGGCTACTGTGACTGAAGTAACAGTGCCCCCTAACGGCCTCTGGTGGAGCTGCAGTTTCTCTTCTATTACTGGTCTCTAGTTGAAAGCAAGTCTAAATTGCAACACACACACCCCACCGCAAACACGCACACCCCAACTAAGATAGGTCAGGAATGCGTCAGTGAGATGAAACCTTCCCCCACCATCCATGCCCCCTAACATTCACAGCGCTGGACATCGCATGCTCAGGAAGTGCTGGCCATCTGGACAGGGAAGCGGATTCAGAAATATGCTGTCTGGCCTCTATCTCTAAGACTGAGCAGCTGGGAGCTACCCCAGAAGGACCTTTTGGAGAAAGACATAGGAATACTGGAAGACAATCTCTACTGCCATCTATGTCCTAAAAAAAGAAAAGGATTTGACAAGGTAGAAAGAGAGAGAGAAGTTAGACTTCACAAGGAACTTCCCAAGTATATGGGAAAGCTTGTGGAGGCAGCTGGGGAAAGAAAATAGGCTGGCCTGGATAGGTAGAAACGCACACCTACCACAGAGACAGAAGGGTAAATGCAGTGAGTGAAGGAGAGAATTCAGGAACACCTTTCTTGATCCCTTCTTCTCCCTCCCCAGATTCAGACAGAACTCAGTAGTAGTTCTCAAAACTCATAGCCCGCAGCTGTTGGGGGCATGGGAGCAATGCGGTGGAGAAGAATTGCAAAAGGATGCCGGGAACAACTAGTTCCCCCTTATAGGAGAAGGGAAGGGTGGAGAAGAGCAGACAAGTGTCGGCTGAGTGGGTACCGGAAGGACAGGGTGGACAGGAGAAGCGTGCTCTCACAGGGTGAGGAGAGCAGATGAAGTTGCACAGAAGCATGTGTTTCAGGTATTGTATGGCAAATTGACTTGGACTGTAAATTTTCACTTAATCACAACAAAAATAAAAATAAAAAAAGGATGCCAGGAACAACAGGGGCTTCTTTGTGATGGTGAGGAAGACAGTTGTAGTTGTCTCTCCAGAGAGAGAGGCCCAGAAGCCCCTGGGGGGTGCAGGTAGAAGTGATGGGAGGCCATGGGGGCTGTGCTACTGAGGCTCCCTTCGGAGGTGACAGGATGAAATGAAATGCTCTCAACTCTTCCTCCTCCTGGCTCTGGTTACAGAGCAGATGGCTTCAGCCAAGGTGGTCCCCATCTTCACCCTCCCCTCTAGAGGAGACTACAGCTCTCAAGCACCAAAGCCATTCTCCTGATGTGCTCGGAGAGAGGACAGAAAAGGGTGGGTGCTAGGAGGGTGATGAGGAGAGGGAGAAACAGATGAAGTAAGGCAGACAGAGAAGCAAGGGAGATGAGTTCAAAACCCTCTCCTCATAGCAATGGAAGTCTTTGAGAACATCCAGGACATCTCACCCACCTTCAGTCTCTGTAAATCTGGCCCAAATCCACCCCTCTCATGAGCGACTACAGGGAGACTTCCTGCTCCATCATTTTCAGAGATAAAGAGGGACACCTCTTGAGGGAACAGAGGGCCTGCCCAGGCTCCCCTTCTTGGGTTGGTCAGGTTGTAGTCCTCACCCAGGAGGAGACAGGAAGAGAAGGGAGGTGAGCAGGGATGCAGGGAGAGGAGGGGAAGGGTAAATAATGAAGAGAAGACCAAGGTGGCGGTAGGGGAGAAATTCTGAGACTATGATGGATTCTCAAGCAAATGAGGCAGAGACAAACATCCTCTCTTGAAGGCAGAGCAAGGGGAGAGTATGGCAAAGAGGCCAGAGATTGGACAGCTGGCCAGACAAGAAGCAGCAGAGATGGAAGAGGGGGGCCGACCAGCATCCAGGGCTGACAGGGGCAGTCTGAGTGGAAATCAACTGCAGCTAAAGCAGAGGCACAAACGCTGGACAGTACAAAGGCATCCAGTGAGGTGGGAGGCACAGGTGTGAAGGAGGCAGGGGGACCTCTTTAGGAAGCAGAATTTCTTGAGACCCTGGTGCAGAAAGGCCGAGAGCTGAAATGAAATAATGGATGCTGAGTGCTTTGTAAGCTGTAGAGCACTATACAAATGATTATCCTAGTTATCTAATTGTGACATCATTTTAAAAAGGTGCTGCAGAAGTACATTTAGGGACACAAAAAGATGGCCGTGATGTACTGCAGAGTGAAAAGAGCAGGTTACAAATGACATAAATTATATTGTTTTTATACTTAGGTATACAAACTCAGAAAAATGCCTGGAAGCTTATACACACGCACACCCCTAAGTGATGGGATTATGGATGATTGATGCTGTCTTTTTGCTTCTCTTTGTTTTCTGAGGGTATTTTTTTTTTTAAATAAAACATACATTGTTTACATAATGAGAAACAAGCAGTTTGCTTTTAAAAGAAGGCTGCCTGCCCAAGTGGACAAGATCCAGGCTCTGGATTAGGCGGGGGAAGACAGAGCTTGTTGGGTCCCTGGCTCTGCCTTCTTTCTACCTGGTCTGTCCCACACACATTCTCTAGGAATATTTCTGCTGTATCCTGGGCTTGGCCAGAGTTCATTTTCTTGAATCTATTATGGGAAAATGTTTTCATAGCCTCATAATGTTTTCCAGGTGGTGGGAGGAGAGACAAAATACAAAAACCAAACCCACGGCCATCAAGTTGCTTCTGACTCATAACAACCCAATAGGATCGAGTAGAACTGCCCCACAGAGTTTCCAAAGAGCTCCTGGTCAATTCAAACTGCCACCCTTTTGATTAACAGCTGTAGCACTTAACCACTACACCACCAGAGTTTCCTGGGCAGAGAACAGGGGAGAAAACTAGACTTTTTCAGAGATTCCTGGGAACTCTGGACCCCCACCATCCCAAGGGAGGCTAACAGCTCTCTGCTTGCAGTGTCCTTGGATCCATGAAAAGTGAGGGCACCTTCCCTTTCCAACCCTGTGAGACCAGCTCCATCTATAGCAGCCTCAGTGGTCCAGAGCCTAGATTCCCACACCCCTTCATTTCTCAGACATACACACTCAACTCCCAAATATATCTCTGTCACCCACCCGTTCAACCCTTCATCCTGGCCTAAGTGGGAACTATCCACACCCCTTAAGGCCTCGTCTCAAATTCTTTTCCACTGGCCTCCCACTTTCTTTCTCAGTGTGGAAACACTCTTGCCTCTCCTGTAAGCCTTTCCCCCAGAGCTGCTCCTTCCCACCTACTCAGAATAGTATCTAATACCAATAGACCAGCAAAGACCTTTATATTTCCAATGTATGACTTTTTTTTTCATATCCACTCTTAAAAGATGACATCAATGATGTGAGAGGCAACATGATTTGCCTAAGATCACATAGCCAGCTACAAAGTCTCCAGCCTTCTTCCACCACTCATTCTGCTTCAAGAGCTCAGAGCACAGTTGAATTGTCCTGACTTGTCCTTCAGTCCCTATCTTTATCTCTTAAATTGTTTTTTCTCTGCCCTTGGGCCTCAGCATTTAAGCCCTTCCCTTCCAGCAGCAGCCTGCCTTTCCAACATCATGGTATCTCATGTGCCAGTCTAGACTCTTCCCCATCTGCTGGCTTGAACCATGCTGTTCCTCACCAAGCCTGTGCCCTTCTCGGACTTGCCTCCATGCCAGTTGCCATCACTCCCCACTTCTTGGGGTCTTTAAAGATTACACATAAGCCCTTTCCAGTCTCTGCATTTTCCAGGGGGCATTTATAATCCACAGCATTTATATGCTGTGATATTCAGCTCTGTTATTAGTCTTTAGAAGTCTTTGTAGGAAAATAGGCCACCTTAGGTATTTCCACAGACAGTATTGAATACAAGGGATTGACTGTACTGGTGTTAGCCGTGTTGGAGGACCAAAAATCAAAAGGAAACACTAAGAAAGGCAGACATAAAAACTGTGGGAAGCAGCTACCACCCCTAGCCTGGGAGAACAAGTGGGTGAGGTTGGGGTCATCAGAATCTAGAAACTCAGGGACGGGGCCCCAGAGAGCTAAGGATCCAGGCCTCAGAGCAGGGGTGCTGCCCAAGCTGGTGCTGGAGCAACACTGAAAGGAAACAAACAACGGGGTGGGGGGCACCCTTCATCCTTCCCTGTCTGCCTCTAGCACCCCCTATTGGCAGAACCTAAGAAGAGAGCCTGCTGATAAAACCGAAAACCAAACCAAATCCATTGCCATCAATTCCAACTCATGGTGACCCTATAGGAGAGAGTAGAACTGCCCCATAGAGTTTCCAAGGAATGTCTGGTGTCTTTGAACTGCCGACCTTTTGGTTAGCAGCCACACAACTTAACTGGTATGCCACCAGGGTTTACCTGCTGATAAAGGAGACTGGAAAATGGAGTTTGCAGAGTCTCAGAGCAGAGTGGGAAGTAGAGAATTTAAATTTGAAAGACAATAGGTAAATGACCAGTGCCCAAGGTACCAAAGCAAACAAACCAACCCATGGCCACTGAGTCAGTTCTGACTCAGAACAGAACTGCCCCCTCAGTTTTCCAAGGAGCTGCTGGTAGATTCTGACTGCTGACTTTTTGATTAATATCTGAACTCATAACCACTGCACCACCAGGACTCCAGTGCCTATCGTGGTTGTTATTAATATTTATCATTATCATTATTATGACATACAAAAGATAACAAACACCTACTACGTGTCTACAATTGACATACACTTGAACACACAAAACAATCTGGTGGGCTTCATATCCCTTCCAACATTTACAGATGAGGAAACTGAGCCTTAAGAAAGTTAAATAACTTCCCCCAAAGTCCTTCAAGTAATGAATGGTGGAGCTAGGATTCAAAGTTGGACCTGTTCATGTTTCTTCCATTCTATCACATTGCCTACAAGATGCCCCACAATAGGTTGAGAGGTGTCGTGGATTGAACTGTGTTCCCCACAACTATGTGTCAAGTTGGTTAGGCCATGATTCCTGGTATTGTGTGGTTATCCTCCATTGGGGTTGTAATTACATGCTAAAGAGGTTTAAGGTGGGATCGTAACAACCTTACTGAGGTTACATCCCTGATCCAATTTAAATAGAGTTTCCCTGGGATATGGCCTGCACTACTTTTTATCTTATAAGAGACAAAACGAAAGGGAAGCAGGCAGAGAACAAGCAGGAGCAGAGACTATCCTTTAGACGCAGAGTTCTTGTGCAGGGAATCTTCTAGTCCACGGGAAGATGGATGACTAGGAGCTGACACAGAGGGAAAGTCTTTCCCTGGAGTTGATGCCCTGAATTTGGGCTTCTAGCCTCCAGGGCACTGAGAGAATAAACTTTCTCTTTATCAAACTTCATAAACTTGTGGTATTTCTGTTACAGCAGCACTAGATATCAAAGACAGGTCGGGTTGAAGTCTTGATAGGCAAGGGTGCCTGCAGCGCCAAGCAATCTTTAGCATGCAGTAAAGTCTCCAAAAGACTTTACTAATTCGGCTAAGACGTGCTGAACATCTACCTCTACTAGGCCCCTGGGCAGGGGGAAGAAGTCACCAAGACAGGCAAAGGTCAGTCCCTGCTCTTGAGGAATGCGCCGCTTCCAGGGAGAGAAGGCAGGTGGATGAATAACTGCAGCACATCACAACAAGCTCACATGGAGATGTGCGAATTGTGTGCTATGAGCAAGAAAAGGAAGAAGGTGGGAGATGCTGAAAGTCCTTCAGTGGCTCCCCGGTTCCAGTGAGCTAAAGACAAAACTGCCAGCCTGGCCAACCTGTGGCACTTCCTCTCTCAAGCTCCTGCACCTTCTTGCCCATGCCACTTCTCAGGGGCTGTGCGGTCCTATCCTCCATGCTGTCACTGGCTCTGCTCCCCCCGCTCAGAACAGCCTTCCTTCTTCTGAGGTCTCCCTGCCCATTCATGCTGAGGATCCTCTGCTCACCCTTTAAATCCACCCTCAAAGGCCACCTCCTGTCTGAACCATTTCCTACTGTGACTCATAGTAACTGTATAGGACAGGGTGCGGTTGCCCACTCAGCTCCCAAGGAGCACCTGATAGACTCTAAATGCCGACCTTTTGGTTAGCGGCCTTAGTTCCTGACCACTGCTCCACCACGGTTTCCAGCCTCAGCTCAGGCAAAATAGACCACTCCCTCTTACACCCACATGGTGAGTCTCCTGCTTCTAATTCATTTCCTACCAGCCTGAATTACCTGGATTTGCTTACCCAGGCATCTCCTCTGCTTTAGTGTCTTATTTATCTTTGTATTCCTTGAACTCGAAATCAACTTGATAGCGGTGGGTTTATCACACACTCCATCCAGGACGTAATGGGTTTTCAATAAATGCTTGATGAATTAATGGCAGAGAAACCAGCTAGGGGCAGAGGGCATAGAGAACTAAAAACATAGACTTTGGAGCCAGACCTGATGGATCAACATACATTTTCATTTACTTGAGCAGATTATGGGTGATTGACTTCTCTGAGTTTCAATTTAACTCACCTGACAAATAGAAAGTCCACCATATAGTTTGCAGCACAATGCCTAATATAAATGGGAACAGAAAGGGGGCTGATCTTCTTCCTTGAGATGCTCATAGGTGAAGTTCAGACCCCATATGAGGACTCCACTCCTAGGGCTGCACCCAGAAATCATCTGGCTTGCCTGCCAGCAACCCCTTCTGAGCCACGAAGTCTACACTTTGGGCCATGTTCGCTGAGAGAAAGGAGCCCACACCGCCAGTGGGAACCTTAAATTTCGCCATGCACTCTAGAGCCCTAGTCTCAGCCCCTAGAGTCTACAAAAGCCCTAATTCCCTCTAACATCTTCTAGCCCTGACCCTCAGATCCTCTGGTTCTTTTGATCCCTTCAGCTTGATACAACAGCTGGAGTTCCCTTGGGTTCTCTGGAGTCCCTTGAGGCCTCCAGGATCCACTACAATTCTCCACTGGTCTTCCTCCCCTGTTACCTACAAGCAGCCCTGGAACCTGATTTGAGATTTACCAAGAACCCTCTCCATCCTTCTCTCCAGGCCCCAGGATCCCTCATGCTCCTCACAATCCCTTCCCAGTTCCTCCAGACCCTTCCAACTCTAACCCCTCACCATCTGGACATGCAGACACCTGGAGCAGGGACTCCAGCTGCTGCTGGGTTCCTCTGGCTGCTGGCTTGTCACTATGACCCCAGGTGGCTCCCTTCCCTTTGCCAAATTGCGATTTATTCCAACAGCAAATTCAGCCTAAGGAAACTTCTGGCAGCACACACATTCCCACATCAGGGGAGAGAAGAAGGAGAGAAGTAGGGTGGCAAACTCTCTGACTGTGTTCTCTTAGCAAGGCTTGACTCTCCCCTCCTGCTTTGTGGCTCTGCACAGGTTACTCCCTCTGTCTGGGATGCCCTTCCACCAGAGACTTCTGATTTTGAACCGATTTAGCTTTTTTCGGTAACACCTTTTCACTCTTGGCCTGGGTCAGCCTTTCCTCCTTCCCTTCCAGTCGCAGGAGTCTGTAAGAGAACCAGTGCTGATACGGAAACGGCTGAGGCACACACACAGGTGTCTTCCAGGGAGCCCACACCACAGGTTCTCAGGCTGAGGTCAGCAGCCAGGCAGCTGCCTCAGATCCTGAAAGACCAGGGATGCAGAGCCTGGCTCTGTGACTGCTACAGGGCCCCAGGCCTCAGGCCCCCTTTCCCATCTCCAGATCTTTGCACTCACTGTCCTCCTGTTCGAGGCACTGTTTCCAAACATCAAATGTCTGGCTCCCTTCACCCTTCTTGTCATTAGATTCAAGTGTCACCTCTTCAGGACAGGGCTTCCAAGGCAGCATCTTCCCTCTCACCCACCATCCTGTGTTATTTTCATAATTTGTATCACAAAGTTCTCATCTTCCATGCAGAGATGAAGGTTTGATTCCTGGCCAATCCACCTGATGGACATCTACTATCCGTTAATGGTGGCCTGTGTTGTTGCCATGGTGGAGCTTTCAGACTAAGACAGACTAGGTAGAAAGGTCTGGCAGTCTTCTGAAAACAGATCCATGAAAACTCTATGGATCACAACAATCCTATCCACAGCCAATCACGGGACGGTTCATGACACGGCAGGATTCGGTTCCTTTGTGCACAGGGTCACACTCCACAGCAGCTAACAACAGCAGCAATTCATTCACAGGTTCACTGTTCTGTCCCCTACTAGGGTGAAGATGAAGATGAAGATCAAAGACCACAGCCTTCAGTATGGATTGCACCTCAACATCAAACAAACAAAAATCCTCACAACTGGACCAGTAAGCAACATCATGATAAATGGAGAAAGGATTGAGATTATCAAGGATTTCATTTTACTTAGGTCCACAATCAATACCCATGGAAGCAGCAGTCAAGAAATCAAAAGACGTGCTGCACTGGGAAATTCTGCTGCCAAGGACCTCCTTAACGTATTGAAAAGTAAAGATGTCACCTTGAAGACTAAGGTGCGCCTGACCCAAGCCAAGATATTTTCAGTTGTATCACATACATGCAAAAGCTGGACACTGAACAAAGAAGATAGAAGGAGAACATGCCTTTGAACGTGATGTTGGAGAAGAATGTTGAATGTACCATGGACCGCCAAAACAATAAACAGATCTGTTCGGAAGGAGTACATCCAGACTGCTTCTTGGAAGCAAAGATGGCAAGACTGTGTCTTACATGCTTTGGACATGTTGTCAGGAAGGATCAGTCCCTGGAGAAGGACATCGTGCTTGGTAGAGTGGAGGGTCAGCGAAAAAGAGGAAGAGACTCGACGTGATGGATTGACACAGTGGCCGCAACAGTGGGCTTAAGCATAAAAACGATTGTGGACATGGGGCAAGACTGGGCAGTGTTTCGTTCTGTTGTTCATAGAGTCACTGTGAGTTGAAACCGACTCAATGGCACCTAACAGCAACAACCTCCACTAGGATGAAGGCTCCCAGAAAACGGGGCTCGTGAGTGTCTTGCTTGCTGAAGTCTCTGCAGAGCCAAGCACTACCCAAAACATCACGGAGGGCTCAGCTCTGCTGAATTACCTGACCTGCTGGACCTTCGTTTCCTACTATAGCTGTCTTGGTCATCTAGTGCATCTATAACAGAAACACCACAAGCACACAGCTTTTACAAACACAAGTTTATTCTCTCACAGCGAAGTAAACTAAATGTCCAAATTCAGGGCATCAGCTCTAGCAGAAAACTCTCACTCTCTGTATTGACTCTGGAGGAAGGTCCTTTTGATCAGTCTTCTCCTGGACCAGGAGCTTCGTCACCCTTGGTGTAAAGGACACACTCTGCTTACTGCACTGCTTTCTTGCTGGTATGAAATCCCTCTGTTTTTCTGCTCAGTTATCTCTTTTACGTCTCATTGGCTTAAGACAGTATCTAATCTAGTAGATTGAGTTCTGCCTCACTCATAACTGCCACCAGCCCACCTCGTTAACATCACAGAGGTGGGATTCACAACACATAGGGAAATCACATTCAGATGACAAAACGGTAGACAACCACAAAATACTGCGGATTATGACCCAACCAAGTTGGCAGATATTTGGGGGGGACTCAGTTCAATCCACGACAATTGTTTTTAGTATAATAAATGGAGTGGGAACAGTGATAGTCTCCAACCTGAGTGCAGCAGCCTTTTATAGGTGACAGAACACTGCTCAGAGTCACTACTCAATCCCTACACACAATGACTTAGGGTTATTCCCATTTTACAGATGTGAAAAGCCAAGGCTCAGGGTGCCTATAGGATTCACCCCAGGTCACAGGGCCAGTAAGTGGTAGAGCAAGGGCTCCAGACACAGCTATTATTCTCATCCACAGTCACATGGGCACCTGTAGAACTGAGGATGACCCCAGTCTCTTCTTCCTCTGGCTCACTGATCAACGCAGGTGCCCGTGGGAGATACAGGTGTGTGTGCAGGAGAAATCATCTGCCATTACATAGAGGGTGGCCTGTGACTGCCCATAGCAGCCTGTGAAAGGGATGGTGACACACACATGGGGCTGGGGGTACATCAAAATGTGGAGTAGCCCCTACGTAGGGGCTGTTGGTCTCTAAAAGCTTTAGTTTTATTCATTTCTTCTTTTCTCTCTCTCTCTCTTTTCTCAACACATCAGTACAGAATGTTTGAGCACCTCCTATATACCAGCCTTTTGCCAGCTACTGGGAATTCAAGTAAATAAGAGAAGGTTTTCACCTTGAAGTGGAAAAGAATGCAGAAAAGAAGCCCCAAAATCCATCATTTCTGCCACTGAGTCATTGTTTCTCCAAGTAAATCAGTTGATCTCTGAGCTTTTAGTCAGTTAATTTCTGAGCCCAATATAATGTATTACAAACCAGGTAAATTATCTAGTTTATCAATACCAATATGTATACCACATTGGCAAAAAGCCATGTAATTTTTAAAAATGGCATGTTATTTCATTGAGTTTTTTTTTATTCCTTCATAAGAACAAAGAACAACTTTTTAAAAATACATTTTATTATGCTTTATGTGAAAGTTTACAATCTAAGTCAATTTGTCACACAAAACCTTGCACACACAGTGCTGTGCAACTCTAGCTACTCTCCCATCCCTGTGACAGCACACTCCTCCCGTTCACCCTGTGTTTCCTGTGTCTGTTCAGCCAGCTCTTGTTCCCCTCTTCCTTATCATCTCACCTCTGGACAGGAGCTTCTCAGTTAGCCTCATGTATATGTTTTAGCCAAGAAGCACACTCTTCGCCAATATCCTTTTATATCTTATAGTCTAGTTCAAGTTTTGTCCAAGGAGTTGGTTTCAGGCATGGGTTTTACCTCTGGGTTAACAGAGAGTCTGAGGGCCACGTCCCCCAGAGATCCTTCAGTCTATCAAACCATCAAGTTTGGTTTAATAGAGTTCTAGTTCTGCAAACCCATTTTTCTCCCACTACATCAGGGATTCTGTGTTGTATTCCCTGTCCTGGCACTCATTGGTGCTGGCTGGGCACCGTCTAGTTCTTCAGCTCTCATACTAATATAGTTCCTGGGTTACATGGCCCTTTCTGTCTCTTGGTTTCATGGTTTCCTTATGTCTTTGATATCTTTAATTCTCCTCTGCTCTAGGTGGGTTGGGACTAACTGATGCTATTTTAGATGCCCACTTACTAGCTTTTGGAACCCCTGGTGGCATAGTTGTTAAGTGCTATGTCAGCTAGCCATAAGGTTGGCAGTTCAAATCCGCCAAGTTCTCCTTGGAAGCTATAAGGCAGTTCTACTATGTCCTATAGGGTCACTATGAATTGGAATCGACTCAAGGGCAGTAGGTTTGGTTTTTGGTTTGCTAGCTTTTTAGACCCAGATGTCACTCACCAAAGAGGGATGCAGAACATTTGCATAAAAAAATTTATTATAGCGATTGACCTTGACGTGCCCTGAAACCATGGCCCCAGACCCCTGCCCCTGCTACACTGTCTTTTGAAGTGTTGGGTTACAGTTAGGAAACATCTTAGCATTTGTTTAGTCCGGCTGTGCTGACCTCACCTCTACCGTGTGCTGTCATTCCCTTCACCTAACCCAATTTTCATCTATTAACCAATCAGTAAATACCCCTCACACCCCCTCCCCATACTCGTAACCATCAAAGACTGTTTTCTTCTATGTTTAAACCTTTTCTTGAATCCTTATAATGGTAGCCTCATACAGTACTGTCCTTTGCAACTGACTAATTTCACTCAGCATAACGTCTTCCAGATTCCTTCATGTTATGAGATCTTTCCCAAGATCATCCTTGTTTCCGTAAGAACAAGGAACTTTACCAGGCCTGGCTCATTTTAAATTCATGCATGTCGTAGTTATCTAGTGTTTCTATAGCAGAAATACCACAAGTGGATGGCTTTAACAAACAGAAATGTACTCTCTCACAGTCCAGTAGACTGCAAGTCCAAAGGCAAGACATCAGCTCCAGAGGAAGGTTTTTCTCTTTCTGTGGACTCTGAAGGAAGGTCTTTGTGATACATCGGTCTTCTCTTGATCTGGGAACATCTCTGCATAGGAACCTTAGGTCCAAAGGAGACGCTATACGCTGGGCAGCAGCTTTCTAGTATGAGGTTCTCGTGTCTCTCTGCCCACTTCTCTCTTTTATATCTCAAAAGAGATGAACTGAAGACTTGGTCTAATCTTGTATATCTCATCAGTGTAACTGCTACTAACCCATCTTTTTTTTTTAATTTTTATTTAACATGACTGAGTGAAAATATACATTCACGTATAAATTTACATGCCCACCTATATGCAGCTTCCACTGCTCTCCCTGTCCGCTAACCCATCTTATTAAATCATAGTGGTAGAATTCACAATACATACGAAAATGTCATCAGAGGGTGGACAACCACACAACACAGGGATTCATGGCCCAACCAAATTACTATACACATTTTTTAGGAGACATAACCCAATCCATGACAGTGGACTAATTCTACAACAAAGCTATGAGTTAGAAATTCAACCAGACATACACAACACTATCAGTTGCAACTGAGTTGATTCTAACACATGAACATCCCATATATGTCAGAGTAGAACTGTGCTCGACAGGGTTTCAATGGCTCATTTTTGGAAGTAGAATGTCCACCAGGCCTGTCATCCAAGTCCCCTCTGGGTGGACTTGAACCTCTAACCTTTTAGTTATCAGCTTAGTAGTATGTTAACAATTTGGACCACCCAGGGACTCCCAGACACACACAGATGCAGGGAAAATACTGGCTGTTGAAGTCTTGAGCCACGGTTAACCATTCCACTTCCCCACTTCAGTTCGCTTCTTTTATTACCTGCTATTTTTCAAGTAGCCAGTAAGAAGCAGCAGGCACTAAAAGGTTAATGTATTATGGGTTTTTCTGTTCACCCAGATTGTGAGCTCCCAAAGTCCAGGGAGCTGATTTTGCATTTACTTTTGCATGTCTAGCTCCTAGCACATTTGGTGTGGAACACCTGTTGCCTAAATAGCTACAGCAAGAGCAGCTGTAGGGTAATGCCTTTAATTCTGCAAATGCTTAGGGCTGTTCAGAGAAAAGTGTTGAGTGATCAAAATCATGCCCTCTATGACAAAGAATTGCACTCTTTTTGAAAAATAGCTAGTGATGTGCTCTTGGGCCCTAACAGGGATTGAGTACCAATAGATACCAAGTCACTATTCAGTCTCAGCTGCTGTCATAAATTAACTGTTGCCCACTGAGTAATAAGATTAGATGTGCTAAACAGCAATACTTTTTGTAATAGAAGTAATACATTTGGACCAGGCTTGAGTGGGTTCAGAACATACTTGTAAACTGTATGAACAGGTGGCCCAGACTTCCAAATTACCTGTCGCCACTTCACTGCTGGGTCTCCTTCAACACACATTTATGACTTCGTGGGGGCCTCCTTATAACCCAAGAGGAAAGGAATCAGGCCACGCCCATGAATGAGTCAGGATGGTACGTCGGCACTTGCAGCACTGCGACCCCACACAGTGGTGTCCCTGAAGGCCAGTGGCAAACAGAACTCCTCGCACAGGGGACAGAGTTGGAAGCATCAGTCACCTATTTTGTACACTGGGAGAGATAGTCTGGAGTAGGCCCATTGCAGTGCAATGGATCACTTTTACATGATACAGCCACAGTCTTGTCACTCTCGCCAAAACTTTAAGTGGGAGTATGCAAATAAGGTATCTGTGACCCACAAAGGGGACTGGACAGCTTGCTAATAATACAGACATGGTTCATAGCATGTCTGTAGTGATGGGACCATGCAAATGAGGTGTATGAAACCGTAACAAGGGAATTGGTCAGTTTTGCCATCCTGCTAGACTTAAAATGAGCTATGCCAGACGCAGAAAGGTGAGATCACTCTCCACCAAGAGCAACAGACAGGAGAGGAATGTGTCCTTCGGACCTGAGGTCTCTGTGCTTAGAACCTGCTAGACCCGAGAGACAGAAACAGAGACAGTGCAAGGTAGTGAGAAGCAACAGCAGAGCCAGGAGATCTGTGTAAGAAGGAATAGCAAAGTGGTTACAGTAGGTCTATCAGCCCATGGAGCTGACAGCCTTCAGGCAGAAGGCTTCCTGGCAGGATGGATCTCCTTTAGATATTTGCCAGCAGAGCTAGGCTTGCCAACCCATGGAGTCAGAGAGCCAAACACCTTCGGGCTAAAGCTTACTGGCATATCAGGGTGCTCTCAGACATTTGTTGGCAAGGCTAAAGAGTTCTGTAACACTTGCTTACGCAGAACAGAGGCGAGGCCAAGGGAACAAGAGCCTGAGAGGTCAAGGACCAGAAAGAGGCCTTCCTGCAGGCACAACTGAAAAGAGGCTATCCTTACTGAAGAACTGTATCCTGAGCAGTACCTGATCCTGAATTATAACTTGGTACTTCCCAAAGAAGTGAGTATGGTCTGTGAGTCCTGTGTGGCCATTTCAAGGAATTAATGAACCTAGCAAAGAAGTAGAGAGTGCTGTGGTAGGGGCAGCTGATGTCAGAACCAGTAAAAGGGTTGGAGGTTGGTGGTATGTCTGACCTACACTTTCTAGGACTCATCTTTGGGCTGCTGATATTAGCAACATTTCTTTCTCTTTCTCCTTGTGAAGTTAGACAAGGAGGTCTGATGCACCCCGCCCACCACACCAGTATTACAGATGCACATGGACCGCTGGATAGTGGCAAATAGCTTAGCCAGCTGGCCTATGCCCTGAAAGGGTCACCGTGAGGTTGAAAGAAAGGTGGCCTGAGAAAGAAACAAGTAGATAACAGACCTGGGACTACAGTGCATTCGCACAGTCCTGAGAGTGAGTTTCTCCTTTAATTTTGTGCCCTCAGCAATTCACTTGGCTTACCCTAGTCCCAGTCCTCGTGGTGAATGGACCTAGAGAAGTATACACCAAGGGTATCAGTCTTTGGGCTTTGTATTAATGTCCACCAAAGACCACCCATCACAGAAGCATCAAGAAACAACCAGGTAGCCAGGATTACTAGTCCTGTGGGTGTCGGCCAGCCTCTGTCTTCAGTCACCAGTCACCCCATTGCCACTACATTGAGCTGATAAGCCTAGTGGACTTGGCGGCCAAATGGAGACTCTCTTTCATCAAAGTTGAGTGTCACTACTGAGTAACTAGACTGCTTCTGAGAAAGACTGACACCAAACCCTATGTATGGAATTATTCCTTAGGATGGAGTGAAAATAGCCAATCATCTGACACTGGGTTGGTTGCAACAAACCCCTTCTCCTTTTGAGGTGCAGAGAGTTGTCTTTACCACAGCCAGTGCAAATGCCAGCACCACCAGCCATGTGCTTACAGAATACCAGAACTATCACTAGATCTTCATTGATCAGTTGGTCAATAACCCAGCAGAGGCATTTATTTCACAGTGCCTCAGACCAAGGAACTCATTTTACAGCAAACAGGCACAGCAATAGGTTCATGACCACAGGATTCATTGATCTTCTCTTGTCACCCAAAGTTAGTTGACTTGATGGAATGTTGAAATGGCCTGTTGAAAGTTCAGGAAAACACCATCTGGAGAACAACCCCTTCTTGGGGCCCTCTCCTCTGGGAAAGAATATATACTTTGCCCCAGTGCTTAAAATCTGCTGTTGTGTCCCTTGTAGTCAGAATACATAGATCTGGGTACCAAGGGCTAGAATTAGAATGACTTCTCTCACTATATCATCCAAAGACTTATTTGTGAATCTGTGCTTCTCAGCTATGAACTTGGAATCTACCAGATTAGAAATGCTCATTAACAGGAAGAGGAGACTTCCATCAGGTATCCTAGCAAGAATTCCATTAAACTGAAATTTGTTAACTTTGGACTTCTCATGTAATGGACTGCCAGGTAAAGAAAGGAAGTTTCTCTACTGGCTGGGATAATACTTATGGTAACCATGAGGAACTGGGATGGCTACTATAGACTCGGGGCGGGGCCGAGAATGTCTTGTACCATGGGATTCTCTGGAGCATCTTTTAGTACTTTTATACATGGTGATACAGCTACAACAGGGCACTAGGAGTTTAGGCCTTACAGGAACCAAGGTCTGGATCTTCCCCACCAGGAAAACAACCCAACCCAGATGACATACAAGCTAAGGGTAAGAAATAAAAAAACAAACTCATTGCCACTGAGTGGATTCCAACCCATAGCAACGCTATAGGACAGGACAGGACTGCACCATAGAGCTTCCAAGCAGTGCTTGGTGGATTTCAACTGCTGACCTTTAGGTTAAGAGCCACAGCACTTTAACAACTACATCACAAGGGTTTCCCAGGCTCAAGGGAAAGGTATACAAATAGTGGAGGAAAATGTTGTTAGGTGCCATCACGTGGGTCCTGACTCACAGTGCCGCGATGCACAACCGAACAAAGCGCCGCCCGGTCCTGCGCCATCCCCACGATCATTTTTATGCTTAAACTGCTTGTTGCAGGCACCATGTCAATCCATCTTGTTGAGGGTTTTCCTCTTTTTCGCTGACCCTGTACTTTACCAAGCATGATGTCCTTCTCCAGGGACTGATCCTTCCTGATGTGTCCAAAGCATGTCACAGTCTCACCATCTTTGCTTCCACGGAGCAGAGGGCATACTTCTTCCAGAACAGATCTGTTTGTTCTTTTGGTGGTCCATGGTATATTCAATATTCTTCTCCAATACCACGATTCAAAGGCATCAATTCTTCTCTTGTCTTCCTTATTCATGGTCATGGATTGAATTGTGTCCCCCCAAAAATAAGTGTAGCCATGTGGCTGGGTCATGATTCCCTGTATTCTGTGATTATCCTCCACTTTGTGGTTTGCCTATCCTGTATGTTACAGGATTAGAGTGGGAGTGTAATAAATCTGTTCACAGGATCACCTCCCTGCTCCACTGTAAAGGGAGTTTCCCTGGAGCATGGCTTGCCCTACCCTTAATCCTTTCATCTGACAGGAGATAAAAGGAATGGGAAGCAAGCAGAGAATCGGGAACCTCACACCATCAGGAAAGCAGCCCCAAGAGAACAGTGTGTCCTTCAGACCTAAAGTTCCTGCACCAAGATGCTCCCTGGACAAAGACTGATGTAATAATACCGGACTTGCCTCCTGAGCCTTCCGCTGGAGCAAACATCTTAAATTTGGACTTGTAACCTATAGCACTGTGTAAGAATAAACCTTCCTTTGTTAAAGCCATCCACTCTGTGCTATTTCTGTTAGAGCAGCACGAGCTGACTAAAACATCCAGCTTTTGCATGCATATGACACGACTGAAAATACTGTGACTTTGGTCAGGTACACCTTAGTCTTCAAGGTGACATCCTTATTTTTCAATACTTTAAAGAGGTTCTTTGCAGCACATTTTCCCAATGCAATGCATTTTTTTTTAATTTAACATGACTGAGTGAAAATGTACATTCCCGTATAAATTTACATGCCCACCTCTGTGCAGCTTCCACTGCTCTCCCTGCCCAGTGACAGCACACTATTCCTCTCTGCTCCATACATGTCTCATCCTCCCAACAGCCTCCTTTCCCCTCCTCTCCACCCACTCTCCTTCCTCCAGCCAGAGGTCAGCAGGATGATATCCTATAGATGTATAGAACCATAAAGTGCATCCAATATATGGTCACTCTGCATCGCCAAGTCCAATCCATTCCTGTCCAAAGAGTGGACCTTCATTATAATTTATGGGTAAGGGCAGCATCAGGGCCAGGGGCCATGCTCTCAGGGGAACCCTGAAACCGCTGGACCATCAACTGAGGTCTTTTAGTGGAGATCTCAGAATGCACCCCTTTTTATTCTTGTGTTGCCAGTGAGACTCCTCTCTGTGAGCTCCATCGTGGCTATCACAGGTGGTGGCCGGGCACCATCCAGTTCTTCCGGTCCCAAGTCGATGTAGGCACCCACTCTTGTGGGTCTCTCTGTCTTCTAGGTTGTCTTTACCGCATGTCATTTTTGTCCTTGGTGAGCATCCGTTCCGGCTGAGTTGGGACCATTCGCTGTGTCCTCGGATGGCAGCTTGGCAGCTTTTAAGACCCCAGACGCCACTCACCAATGCGGGGTGCAGAGAGCTCTCTTAGCAAAACGGTAGTTGTGCCAATTGGCCTCGATTTCGCCTAAGAGCATGGTCCCCTGCCCCCTGCCCCAGCTACTCTGTCCTTGCAATATTGGGTTAAGATGGAAGGAGTACTCAAGTTATGCTGAAGTCCACTTAATGTTGTTCTTGTTTCTAATGTGTGCTATCACCGATTTCACCCAAACAGCTTTCTAGTAACTATCTAATTTAAGCCCTCCCCCCCTTGCCCTCCCTTGCAGCTGTCAAAGAGTCTTTTCTTCTAAATACAAGTCTGTTTTTGAGATCTTATCGTAGAGGTCTCATACAATATTTGTCCTTTTGTCACTGACTACTTTCACTCAACATAATGTCTTCCAGTTGAAACCAGGTTAGGAGATGTTTCCTGGAATCATCATCATTCTTTATCATTGCGTAGTGCTCCATTGAGTATATGTACCATAGTTTACCCATCCATTCTTCTGTTGTTGGGCATCTGGGTTGATTCCATCTTTTTGCTATCACGGACTGTGCTGTGATAAACATTCTGGTGCACGTGTCTGTTGGTGTGAAAGGCCTTGATTCTGCAGGATATATTCCAAGTAGTGGAATTACTGGGTCAAATGGTATCAATGCATCTTTTGACTTCTTGACTTCTGCTTCCACGGGTGTTGATTGCAGAACCAAGAAAAATGAAATTTTTGACAACTTCAATTCTTGCTCCATGTATCACGATGTTTCTTATTGGTCCAGCTGTGAAGATTTTTGTTTTCTTCATGTTGAGGTGCAATCCATACCGAAGGCTGCAGTCTTTGATCTTCTTCAGTAATGGTTTCAAATCTTCTTCAATTCCAGCAAGCAAGGTTGTGTCATCTGTATAAGGCAGGTTGCTAACGAGACTTCCTTGAATCCTGATTCCACCTTCTTCTCCATATGGTCCCGTTTCTAAGGCTATTTGCTTGGCTTACAGATTGAAAAGGTATGCTGAAAGGATACAACCTTGACACACACCTTTTGTGACTTTAAACCATGCAGTGTCCCATAGTTTTCTTTGTATGAGTACTTCTTGATCCATGTACAGATTCCCCATGAGCACAATTAAGTGTTTTGGAATTCCCGTTCTCCACAATGTTATCCATAATTTATGACCCATACCCTTAAATATGTTTTAGTCATCTAGTACTGCTGTAACAAAAATACCACAGAGTGGATGGCTTTAACAAATAAAAGTTTATTCTTACACAATCTGATAGGCTACAAGTCCAATTTCAGGGTGTCTGCTCCAGGGGAAGGCTTTCCCCCTTGTCGGCTCTGCAGGAAAGTCCTTGTGTTGTATCAGTCTTTGTTCAGGGAGCATTTTCGTGCAGGAACCTCAGGTCTGAAGGACGTGCTCTTCTCCTGGTACTGCTTTCTTGGTGGTGTGAGGTTCCCAACCCTCTGCTTGCTTCCACTTCCTTTTATCTCTTGTAGGATGAAAGGATAAAGGGTGGTTCAAGCCATACTCCAGGGAAACTCCCTTGACAGTGGAGCAGGGAGGTGATCTTATGAAGGGATTTACAGTCTCACCCTAATTCTCTAACATACAGCATAGGAAAATCACAAAATGGAAGACAATCATAAAATATTGGGAATCATGGCCCAGCCACAGGGCTATACACATTTTTGGGGAGACACAGCTCAATCCATGACAGAATGCTTTTGTGTAGTCAATGAAACACAGGTAAACATCTTTCTGGTATTCTCTGCAATCAGCCATGATCCCTCTGACATCAGCAATGATATAACTGGTTCCACATCTTCTTCTCAATCCACTTTGAATTTCTGGCAGTTCCTTGTCAATATATTGCTGCTGTCACTTTCGGATTATCTTGAGCAAAATTTTACTTACATGTGATATTAATGTTTGATAATTTCTGCATTCAGCTGGATTACCTTTCGTGGGAATAGACATAAATATGAATCTTTTCCAGTCAATTGGCAAGGTAGCTTTCCTTCAAATTTCTTGGTGTACACAAGTAAGCACTTCCAGCACTGTATCCGTTTGTTGAAACATCTCAGTGGATATTCTATCCATTCCTGGAAACTCGTTTTTGGCCAGTGCCTTCAATACAGCTTCGACTTCTTCCCTCATTCCTATGTTTTCCTGATCATATGCTACCTCTTGAAATGGCTGAACAATGACCAGTTCTTTCTGGTATAATGATTCTGTGTATTCCTTCCATCTTCTTTTGATGCTTCTTGAGTCATTTAATATTTTCCCTGTAGAATCCCTCACTATTGCAATTTGAGGCTTCAATTTATTTTTTCGGTTCTTTCATCTTGAGAAATACAGAACATGTTCTTCCCTTTCAGTTTTTTTATTTCCAGCTCTTTGTGCATGTTATCATAATGCTTTACTTTGTCTTCTCTAGCTGCCCTTTGAAATTGTCTGTTCAGTTCTTTTATCTTACCATTCCTTCCTGTTGCCTTAGCTACTTGACATTCAAGAGCAAGCTTCAGAATCTCTTCTGACATCCAATTTGTCCTTTTCTTTTTTTCCTTTCTTTTTAATGATCTCTTGCTTTCTTCACAGATGCTGTCTTTGATGTCATTCCACAATGGTCTTTGGCCATTAGTGTTCAATGAATCAAACTTGTTCTTGAAAAGGTTTACATATGGAAGAAAATAATCTTTGACAGCTCCAGCGTGGGAAGGGAGGGAGAGCATTATTCATAGATAATTGATAGGAATTCGGTTAGATGAAGGAAGTAACATCAGGCAGTAGAAGGGCAGTCAGCACAACTGGGCTACACTACAGACTAAAAGGTTTTCTAAATATAACTCAACATTTTGGAGGACAGAGTAGCAGAGTTAGGGGCCTAGGGAACATGGTTTCAGGGGATGTTGAGGTCAACTGGCATAACTAGTTTGTTTCTGAGAAAATGTTCTACATCCCATATTACTGAGTGGTGCCTGGGGTCTTAAATGCCAGCAAACAGCCATCTAAGAAACAACAATTGGTCCCAAACCACTTGGAGTAGATGAAAACCGGGAACATCAAAAACATGAGGAAAATACCCGGGAGACAGAAGGGCCCTTTATGATTGGGACACAACATCAGCATGAGACTAAAAGATCTAGGTGGTGGCCAGCTGAAACCAAAGACTGCCCTGACAGGAAACACAATGTACAGTCCCTGGTGTAGCTCAAGAAAAAGGGGAGTACAGATCTAGAACTCTATTAAAAGCAGTCTGACTAAAAGATAGTCTGACATCCTGAAGGGTCCCCTGAGAGCATGGCCCCTGGACTTCTTGCTAGCCCAGAGCTGAAACCAGTACTGAAGCCAACTCTCCAGACAAAAATTAGACTGGGCTACAAGACATACGATAACCCTGGTGGCATAGTGGTTAACTGCTACATCTGCTAACCAAAAAGTTGGCAGTTCATATCTGACAGGTGTTTCTTGGAGACTCAATGGGGCAATTCTGCTCTGACCTATAGGATCACAATGAGTAGGAATCAACTTGGCAGCAATGGGTTTTTTTTTGTGTGTGTGTGTGTAAGACATAGTATGATGCAGGTGGTATGTGTACTTCTTGGCTTAAATATATATATGAGGCTGTCTGACCAGCTCCTCTCTAGAGGTGAGAGACAGTGGAAAAGTGTTGGCTGAATGAATACCAGAAATACAGAGTGGAAAGGAGAGTGCTGTCACAGAGCAAGGAGAGCAGATAGAGCTACACATAGGTGTGTGTTCAGAGCTTTATATGGCAAATTGGCTGTGATTGTAAACTTTCTCTAATCACAAGAAAAATTCCAAAAATCTGTTCTTGAAATAGTCTCTAAACTCAGGTGGGATAATACTCAAGGTCATACTTTGGCTCCTGTGGTCTTGTTCTAATTTTTTTCAGTTTCAATTTGAACTTGCATATGAACAATTTATGGTCTGTGCCATAGTCAGCAGCTGGCCTTATTCTGACTGATGATTTTGAGCTTTTCTAATGTCTCTTTCCACAAATGTAGTCAATCTGAATCCTGTGTATTCCATCTGGTGAGGACTGTTTGTACAGCCACTACTCATGTTGGTGAAAAAGGTATTTGCAAAGAAGTCACTGGCCCTGCAAAATTATATCATGCAATATCCAGTATTGTCTCTATCACCAAGGCCATATTCTCCCAACTACCAATCCTTCTTCTTTGTTTCCAACTTTTGCATTCCGTTGCCAGTAATTATCAGTGCATCCTGATTGTACATTTGATCAATTTCAGACTGCAGAAATTGGTAAAAATTTTCAATTTCTTCATCTTTGGTCTTAGTGGTTGGTGCATAAATTTGAATAATGGTCACAGTAACTGGCCTTCCTTATAGGTGTGTGGATACTACACTATTACTGACAGCATTGTACTTCAGGACTTGAAATACTCTTTGGCAATGAACATAGCATCATTTCTCTTCAAGTCGTCATTCCTGTCATAGTAGATGATATCATTGTCCAATTTAAAATGGCCAATATCATTTGAGCTCACTAATGCCTAGGATATCTGGTTTTGCATCTCATTTCATTTTTGATGATTTCAAATTTTCCTAGATTCATACTTCGTACATTTCAAGTTCTGATTATTAATGGATGTTTGTAGCTGTTTCATCTCATTTGAGTCATGCCACATCAGCAAATGAAGGTCCCAAAGGTTTTACTTCATCCATGTCATTAGGTCACCTCTACTTTGAGGATGCAAGCACTTTCCCAATTGTCCTCAGTGTCTTCCAACCTGGGGGCTCATTTTCTGGCACTATATTTGACAGTGTTCTGCTGCTATTCATAAAGTTTTCACTGGCTAATTGTTTTCAGAAGTAGACTGTCGGATCCTTCCTAGTCTGTCTTAGTCTGGAAGCTCATCTGAAACTTAACCACCCTGGGTGACCCTGCTAGTATTTGAATTCTGATATAGCTTCCAGCATCACAGCAACACACAAGCCCCCACAGTGTGACAGACTGACAGACAACTGGGGGAGGAGGAAGATAATGAGTATCAATTAGAGCTTCTGGACAAGTTACAGCTATGAGGACTGCATGAGCTTTTTCTCACTAATTCTTTTGCCATAGTCACCTACTGTGCCGTAACAGAAACATCACAGTGGATGGCTCTAACAAAGAGAAATTTACTTTTTGTCATAGTCCAGTAGGTTACAAGTCCAAATTCAGGGCGTCAGTTCCATGGGAAGCCTTTCTTGGTTGGCTCTAGCAGAAGGTCCTTGCTGCCAGTCTTCCCCTGGAATGTCCTGAGGTGGAGGGAGCCCAGGTCCAAAGGACTAGATCTGCTCCTGGAAGTGCTTCTTTCCCGATGCTATGAGGTCCCCAACTCTCTGCTTGGTTCCCTTTACTTTACACCCAAGAGATTGCCTCAGGGCACTTTGAGTCCTGTCCCACCAATACAATCGCCACACACCCTCCCTTATTAACGTCATACAAGTAGAGGCAGCGTTTACAACATACAGGAACATCACACAATACCAAGAATCATGGCCTAGCCAAATAGCTGCACACATTTTTGGGGAGACACAATTCAATACGTGACAGCCTTCAGGAAAAACACTCCTGATCACTTCAAAGAGGGTTTTGCAGATTATTGTACCGTACTCCCCTTCTTGGAGAATAAGTCAGGATTTCCCTGTTTGCACAGAACAAATGCAAGCTCTGTATTGACGTATGGGAGCTGCAGTAGGAGAAGGCACAAAGGGGTGGGCTATGGTGGTCACATAACTTGTATACTTCTTCAGATTCTTTTAGTCGCCTGATTTCTAGAAGTGCAGCCTGTCTCCCAAATCACTGCCACCTTTATGGTGTTGTTATTGGGTGCTGTCGAGGCAGTTCCAACCCATGGCAACCCACAGGACAGAACACTGGCAGGTGCCGGGCCATCCTCATAATCATTGTTATGCTGGAGCCCATTGAAGCAGCCACTATGTCAATCACATTGAGCATTTTTTTTTCACTGACCCTTACTTCACCACTTACGATGTCCTTCTCCGGGGACTGATCCTTCCTGATGATAGACTCAAAGTATGTGAGATGTAGTGTCACCATTCCTACGTCTAAGGGACATTTCGATTATACTTCTTCCAAGATAGATCTGTGCATTCTTTTGGCAGTCCATGGTATGTTCAGTATTCTTCAACACCACAGTTCAAAGGCATTAATTCTCCTTCCTTCTTCGTTGTCCAGCTTTCACACGCGTACGAGGCAATTGAAAACACCACGGCTTCAGTCAGGTGCATGTTAGTCTTCAAGGTAACGTCTTTGCTTTTTAATACTTTACAGAGGTTTTTGCAGCAGATTTGCCCTCTGTAATGTGCCACTGGATTTCTTGACTGTGATTTCCATGGGGGTTGATTGAGGGTCCAAGTAAAATGAAATCCTTGACAATTTCAATATCTTCTCCATTTATTATGATGTTACTTATTGGTTCAGTTGTGCAGATTTTTATTTCTTTTATGCTGAGGTGTAATCCATACTGCACACTGTAGACTTTGATCTTCGTCAGTAAGTGCTTCCAGTCCTCTTTACTTTCGGCAGCAAGGTTGTGTCATCTGCATATTGCAGGTTGTTACTGAATCTTCCTTTAATCCTGATGCCCTGCTTGTCTTCATATAGTTCATTTTCTCAAATTATCTGCTCGACAAACAAACTGAATAAGCATGGTGAAAGTATACAACCCTGATGTACACTTTTTCTGGCTTTAAATCACAGAGTATTGTCTTGTTCTGTTTCAGTGACTGCCTCTTGGTCTGTGTACAGGTTCCTTGTGAGCACAATTAAGTGTTCTAGAATTCCTGTTCTTAACAATGTTACTCATAATTACTTATGATTCACACAGTCAAATACCTTTGCATCATCAGTAAAACACACAGGTAAATATCTTTCTGGTATTCTCTGCTTTCAGCCATGATCCATCTGACATCAGCAATGACATCCCTGGTTCTATGTCTTCTTCTGACTCCAACTTGAATTTCTGGCAGTTCCCTGTAGAAAGAGTGCTGCAGCCACTTTTGAATGATCTTTGACATAATTTTACTTGGGTGTGATATTAATGACATTGCTGGATAATTTCTGCATTCAGTTGGATCACCTTTCTTGGCAGTAGGCATAAATATGGATCTCTTCCAGTTGACTGGCCAGAAAGCTGTCTTCCAAAGTTTTTAGCATAAACAAGTGAGTACTTCCTGTGCTGCATCCTTTTGTTGAAACATCTTAATTGGTACTCCGTTGGTTCCTGGAGGCTTGTTTTTTGCCAGCACAGCTGGGACCTCTTCCTTCAGTATCATCAGTTCCGGATCACACGCTGCCTCCTGAAGTGGTTGAACACTGACTAATTCTTTTTAGTACAGTGACTGCACATTCCTCCCATTTTCTTTTGATGCTTCTGATGTCATTTAATGTTTTCCCCACAGAATCCTTCAATACTGCAACTGGAGGCTTGACTCTTCAATTCTTTCAGCTTGAGAAATGCAGAGCATGTTCTTCCCTTTTGGTCTTCTATTTCCAGCTCTTTGCCTATGTCACTAAAATACTTCATCTTTTTGAGCTGTCCTTTGAAATCTTCTGTTCAGCTTTCACTTCATCATTTCTTCCTTTTGCTTTAGCTACTCAACGTTTAAGAGCAAACTTCAGAGTCTCTTCTGATACCCATTTTGGTTTTTTCTTTCTTGTCTTTTTAGTGACCTCTTGCTTTCTTGATGTCATTTTCAACTCGTTTGGTCTTCGGTCATTAGTGTTCAGTGTGTCCAAACCAATTCTTGTAAGGGTCGCTAAATTCAGATGGGATATACTCAAAGTCATACTTTGGTTCTTGGGATTTGTTCTAATTTTCTCCAGTTTCAGCTTGAACTTGCATATGAGCAATTGATAATTTGTACCACAGTCCGCCCCGGCCTTATTCTGACTGATGATATTGAACTTTTCCATTATCTAAATCATCTGGAAAGAGAAGACAGAACCTTTATTGTAGAGCCCACTCCCTTTTTTTTAATTGCTGAGGGTAACTGGAGTCCAAGTTGAAGTTCAGAGATTGAATGATCATCATACCCCACATGCTGAGCCTATCTTCTTTGAGTCACCTCTCCATTTTTGATTTATATCAAAAGCTACACCATGGGTCATGGGATCTGACTTCCTAAGTAGACACAAGACTGCCACCAACATCCACAAAGAAAAGTTAAGCCTTTTCCACACCAACAGTGAGTAGTGACATTAAGACGTAAGACATCAGTCATAAGTGGCAGACAGACTGTACAGTGTCTGGTTTTCATGGGGCCTGTGACTTACTTCTAATGCACAAGAATGGAGCAACAGTATACAGAATTCTGTGTTTATGATCACATAACGTTGTGGATTGAATCAGGTCTCTGCAAAATATGTGTCAGAATCCTAACCCCTATATCTGTGGGTGTAATGTAATGTAATCACCTTTTATAATAAAATCTAATGTGATCATCAGTCATACCTGTGTAGGGTAGATCCTAAGCCTGATCACTTCTGTATTATGAAGAAAGCAGAACGGACACAGAGACAGGCAGACCCACCGAGCAGAGGAAGACAGAGGATAGAGACAGAAGCTTTTGTAAGGCCAGGAGCCTAAAGGATTACTGAGCTACCAGAAAGTGGAAAAGGCAAGGAAAATCTCCCCCTAGAATGACATTCTAAATTTGGACTTTTAGCCTCCAGAATTGTTTTTGAAGTTACCCACTCTACTATTTCTGTTACAACAGCACTAGGTAACTGAGACACATAGGACTGTAAGCATGTGTCTTGCTGGAAACTCCCTAAGTAGCTTTGAAGGTGTAAGGAGTTATTTTAGAAAACTCAAGTAGTCAGTTGCTGAGAGCAGCCTCCAGCAGACGACTAGCAAGAAGCCAGGGTCGTCAGTCTTTTGGCCACAAGGCAATACGTTCTCCCAACAACCTTAGTGAACTTGAAAGCAAATTTTTCCCAGTTGAGCCTCCAAATGAGAACGCATCCAGGCTGTCATTGTTTTCAGCCTGTGAAACCCATGTCCGGGTTTTTCATCCTCAGAAACTGTGAAATAGTAAATGTGCATTTAAAATCACCAAATTTGCGGCAATCTCTTGCAGAACACTAGATAACAAATACAACAACCCTGAATCTCCCTTCTCAGTCCTGCCCCCAGGCCCAGACAGTTACAGGGACAGGGGGAGCAGATTACCCCACTACCCCACTCCGACTCACTCAGCTATCTGCCGGGCTAACAGAGTGGGAAAGGGAGGAAGGAAAAGCAGTTCAAATCAGATACATGACTGGATGCTGAAGTTTTAAAGCACACTGATCTGAACTCTTAAACACCTGAGAAGTGAATGAAAGTCATAGCATCTGCTCAAGATGTTGCTACAGGGTAAGACAGAGGCAGAGCCTGACTGAAGGCAGCGATTGCAGAAAAATAAAGCCATGTCAGAGGGGAACCTCACTGTGCTGAGACTACTCAGTAATGCACTGGTTACGACCTTGATAACGAGCAGGTCACACTCTGCCTCTCTCTTGCTGTGGACTTGGGACAAGTAACTCTCTTCTTTGGGCCCGGTCTCCAGTTCAATAAAATAAGGCATTTGAAGAAGACCTGTCGGTCCCCACAGTCTCATTTACAACTCCTCTGCTGGGACCAGCACTGTTACTGCAGTCCACGGGTTAGAGCCGCCTGCCATAGTCAGTTCTTGAGACAGGTGTGAGGGGAGTAGCAAAGCTTTATTATATACTGCTACACAAGGAGACAAAAGACAACGAACTCCTCTAACAGCCTGTCTCCCTGAACAAAAGGCCAGGAGAAGTTTTATGTTGCTACTGGTAGGTGCCATCAAGCTGGTTCTGATGCACAGTGACCCTGTGGAGAACAGAATGGAACACTGCCTAGTCTTGCCCATTGTGGCAACCACTGTGTCGGTCCATCTTGTTGAGAGTCTTCCTCTTTTTCGCTGACGCTCTACTCTACCAAGCATGATGTCTTTCTCCAGGGACTCATCCCCCCTGACAACATGTCCAAAGTATGTAAGCGCAGTCTTGCCATCTTCGCTTCCAAAGAGCACTCTGGTTGTACTTCCCCCAGGACAGATCTGTTTGTTCTTTTGGTGATCTGTGGTACATTCAGTCCTCTCCAACACTACAATTCAAAGGCATAAATTCTTCTTCTGTCTTCCTTATTCAAGAAAAGGGGGAGTTACATGTATTCATTACATTTGTGGGAAATAGCTTCGCATATTAGAAAGAGGCTGGGCTGAGCCTCACTGCAGAAACAGGGGTTAGACTCCTCGTTCCCAAATTGGGTGCAGCTGTGGCTCAGTGACATGTGTCTGGTACTTTTTGGCTCCTTAACACAAGTTTCTTAGTTCCTAGGCAGTGCTCATTATGAGAGGGAGTTATTTGGCAGTCACCCAAGCTTCCTGTTGGCATGGTTCTGGGCGGCCTACCTGAGAAGTAACCACAAACAGGAAGATGGGAAGGGAGCAGGACAAGGGTTCCAGGTCCGTTTCCTTTTGTGTGGTCACAATGGTTTCATCTTGGGCAGGTTGACCACTTTCTGCCATTATGGACTCAGATCAGTAGTATTTGTTCTCTACAGTCTGAAAAGATATTAATCATCAGTAAAGGTTTAACACAAAGGAGGAACTAAGCAACAGAATTATACAGTCAGGAATAAATTTAGAAGAAAAAACAAGTGGCATAAGTTATGCTATGTCAATGTTAGTACATTGCTAGAGCCTGTTACAAGACTCAGGCAAGTGTTTTATTTTTGCTTTTAATATTTCATTGTACTTTAAGTGAAAGTTTACAACTCAAGTCAATTTTCCACATAAAACATCACACACACACCTCTGTGCGACTCTAGATGTTCTCCCAACCCTGTGACAGCACATTCTTCCGTTCCGCCCTGTGCTTCCCCTATTCATTCAACCAAATCCTATCCCCTCCTCTCCACTCTCCCATTTCCACTTGAGGAGCTGCTCCGACAGCCCCACGTATATATCTAAACCAAGACACACTTCACCAGCATCACTCAATGTCTTATAGTCCAACCCAATTTTTGCCTGGTTTCAGTTCTGGGGTAGCAGCAAGTGCAGGTGCCCTGTTCTCAGGGGAACTTCCAGCATGTCAGACCCTATCAAGTCTGGTCTTTTAATAGAGTCCTAGATCTGCAACCCCATTTTTCTCCTGCTGTGTCAGGGACTCTATGTTGTGTTCCCTGTCAGAGCAGCCAGTGGTGGTGGCTGGGGCACCATCTGGTTCTTCTGGTCCCACACTAGTGTAGTCTCTGGATCATTTGGCCCATTCCAACCCCTGGGCTCATATTTTCCTCTTGTCTTTGACAACCTTTGTTCTCCTCCGCTCCTGGTAGATTGGGACCAACTGATGCTCCTTAAATGGCAGCTTGTTAGCTTTTAAGAACCCAGATCCCACTCACCAAAATGGGATGCAGAACGTTTTCTTTAAATATGTATGTGCAAGGCAAGTGTTTTTAAGGGAGGCAGAAAGCTTAGGGGGAGGCAAGGTCTTGAGGTGTAGACATGGCCGGGCCAGCACTGACTGGTGGGAAAAGTGTTCCCCTGCACAGAGCTGAGAGGCAAGTAGCTGTCCCCAGTAGACAGACCCCAGACAGTAAGTGCAGAGTCCAAACTCCTTCCTGGCAGCATGTGATCGGCCCTGACCCTTCCAGCTACATAAACTGCTGCTGGCAGTTTCTCCAATTAAACAAAGCCTGCTTCTCCTCTACCCACACCGTCCATCTGTGTTACAGCTGCCCCCCACACTCTGCCACTTCCGTCTTCCACACACTGGCACATGCTGTCCCTTTCCTAGGAACACCTTCCCCACCTTCTTCAACCCTATTCACCCTCCACAGTTCAGCTCAGTCTCCACTTCTGACATCCCAGTCCCTCCCAAAGTGAATACGTACACACACTAGGATGAACTAGGAGTCTCAATGGTGGTCTCCACTGTTGAAATGAATTTCTTATGTGGCTTTTTGCCCAGGTTCTGTGAAAAAGAGAAAAGAAGAAAACAACTTGGGCAATGTTTCCCCTGAGCTATGAGGGATTGTTACGGTTGCCCCAGTCCCTTGGAGAAGCTTGCTACTTTTGCCCAGGGAAGAAACCAGTCCCTAGCTGAAGAAAATGTCAGTTCTATGCAGCTGGATGGAGCCATTTGCAGGGGCAATTGGCCAGTTTAGTCCATTGAAGGGATTGATCAGTCATTCTGAAAATTGGGTGCATAAAATAGGTTTGATAGAACTGAGCCATCTGCTTATATGAAAAGTCATCCCACAGAGGTTGAGGGGGACTTCACTGCCATCAAAAAGAGCCCTGGAGCAGACAATGTCCTTTGGCTCTGGAGTCCGTGTGGTGACAATCTCTCGGTCCCCGGAGACAGAGAGAGCTGTAACACTAGAGTGGCTGCAGCAGAACCAGGGGGCTGGTGCAAGATGCCATGGTGGGCTTCCTGTCCCCTGTAGCTAGAGAGCTGAGATCCTTCGGGCAGGAGGGGGCTTGCTGGTGGAGTTATGTCAGCTGCCAGAAAAGCTGCAAGAACTGTAATACTTGTGGAGCAGGGCAGGGGTCAAGAGAAAGCTTATCCTGAGGGGCCTGAGAGGCGTCGTGTATTGCTGAGAGGGGCTTGCATAGCAGAGAGAAGTGACAGCTTGTTTCCACAGCCCAGGAGAGCCAAGAGAGCTGTCCGGCTCTGAAGAAAGGAGGAGACTTAGCCTACATGCTTCCTGATCCTGATGCCAAATTGTAGCCTGTTAATCCTGATCTTATGTTACTTCTCTAATAAACCATATACCTGTAAGTATGGTCTGTGAGTTCTCTGTCTCTGCTATAAGTAACAAATTACGGAACCCGGCAGAGAAGTAGACAGCATCACAGGGTGGATGACTGATGTCATAATTGGATGGTGGAGGTATGTCCGACCTTCACCTCCTAGGAATCAGCTTTGCAAGGGCTGATGTTGAATCTCATCCACTATGAAGTTAGACAATGGCTGATACTATTGTTCCCACAGGACAGTTCCCAAAGCACCAGCCCATACCATTATCTCATCATCTTTAATAAGTATCTGCTGGCAAGTCCATCTCCTCCACCTGACATCCCAAGAACAGGGACAAGGATGCTTTTTCTCCCTGGATTCTCAGCCCCAAGAACAGTGCCAGGCACACAGTCATGGACTATTGGCCTGAATCATGGTGACACAAGTGAAAGAAGCTCTAGCTTGCAGTTCCAGCTCTGCCTCCAATTTCTGGGATACCAGAAGACACTAGCCAAGGCATTGAACTTCTGTTGCCTCAGTTTACCCTTCTAGAAAATGGAGATAATGTTTCCTTTCCCCTCCTCAGTCTGTGAGGATCAAATGAGAGAAAAATGAGTCTGCTAGTATATAGTGGGGGTATAAATCACACTGCAAGTTTAAGACACCAGTGTTGATGTTATTACCAATGACTACTAATGACATTGTATTAATTACAACCTGTTGAGTTGGCAGTCATCCCTGGTTGTGCAGTGGTTAAGGGCCTGGTTGTCACCCAAAAGGTCAGTACTTCAAACTCACCAGCTGTGCTTTGGGTGAAAGATATGGCAGTCAGTTTCTGTAAAGATTACAGCCTTGGAAACCCTATCGGGCAGTTCTACTCTGTCCTGTAGGGTTGCTATGAGTCAGAATCAACTTGAAGGCAGTTTTTTTTTTTTCTCTTCCCACCTACAGCTCCCACCTACAGAGAATTTCACTTCCTTTTCTTCAGAATGGAAACCCTGGTGGAATAGTGGTTAAGTGCTACGGCTGCTAACCAAAAGGTCAGCAGTTCGAATCGACCACGTACTCCTTGGAAGCTCTATGGGGCAGTTCTACTCTGTCTTATGGGGTTGCTACAGTCGGAATCAACTTGACAGCAGTGGCTTTGTTTTTTTGGATTTTCTCCAGAATCGCCTGGTTTTGCTTAGCCTAGCTCCATTATCAGTTCAGGTACTGCAGCCAGGCCCCTGTGTCCCTACCCACCCCACCTCATTTTTTTTTTTTAATGACTGAGTGAAAATGTACATTTCCATATAAATTTGCATGCCCACCTATATGCAGCTTCCACTGCTCTCCCTTCCCAGTGACAGCACACCATTCCTCTCTGTTCCATACATGTCTCATCCTCCCAACAGTCTCCTTTCCCCTCCTCTCCACCAACTCCCCTTCCTCCAGCCAAAGGTCAGCAGGATGATATCCTATAGATGTATAGAACCATAAAGTGCATCCAGTATATGGTCACTTTGTGTTGCCAAGTCCAATCCATTCCTGTCCAAAGAGTGGACCTTCGTTATGATTTATGCAGCACCAGGGCAAGGGGCCATGCTCCCAGGGAAACCCCAAAGCCACTGGACCATCACTTGTGATCTTTTAGTGGCAATCTCAGGGTGCACCCCTTTTTATTCTTGTGTTGCCAGTGAGACTCAACTTTACGAGCTCCATTGCAGCTATCACTGGTGGTGGGTGGGCACTATCCGGTTCTTCCAGTCCCAAGTCAATGTAGGCACCCACTCACGTGCGTCTCTCTGTCTTCTGGGTTGTCTTTCCCCCATGTCGTTTTGGTCCTCAGTGAGCATCCATTCCTGCTGAGTCGGGACCATTTACTGTGTCCTCAGATGGCAGCTTGGCAGCTTTTGAGACCCCAGATGACACTCACCAATGTGGGGTGCAGAGAGCCCTCTTAACAAACTGCTAGTTGTGCCAGTTGACCTCGATTTCGCCTAAGAGCATGGTCCCCTGCCCCCTGCCCCAGCTACTCTGTCCTTGCAATATTGAGTTAAGATGGAAGGAGTACTCAAGTTATGTTGAAGTCCACTTAATATTGTTCTTGTTTCTAATGTTTGCTATCACCGATTTCACCCAACCAAATTTCTACCAACTATCTAATCTAAATCCTGCCCCGCCCCCCGCCTTCCTTCCCTCCCCTCCTTTGTAGCTATCAAAGAGTCTTTTCTTCTATTCATAAGTCTGTTTTTGAGTTCTTATCGTAGGGGTCTCATGCAATATTTGTCCTTTTGTCACTGACTACTTTCACTCAACATAATGTCCTCCAGTTGAAACCAGGTTATGTTTCCTGGAATCATCATTGTTCTTTATCATTGCACAGTGCTCCATTGAGTATACATACCATAGTTTACCTATCCATTCTTCTGTTGTTGGGCATCTGGGTTGATTCCACCTTTTTGCTATTGTGGACTGTGCTGCAATAAACATTCTTGTGCATGTATCCGTTGGTGTAAATGGCCTTGATTCTGTAGGATATATTCCAAGTAGTGGAATTACTGGGTCAAATGGTATCTCTATATCCATTTTTTTAAGGAAGCGCCAGATTGCTTTCCAAAGAGGCTGGACCATTTTGCAACCCCACCAAAAGTGTAGAAGAGTTCTGATTTGTCCACAGCCTCTCCAGCATTTGTTGTTTTGTGTTTTTTGGATCATGGCCAGCCTTGTTGGGGTGAGGTGGTATCTCGTTGTAGTTTTGATTTGAATTTGTTTAATAACTAAAGATCATGAACATGTCCACATGTGTTTCTTGGCTCCCTGGATCTCCTCTTTAGAGAAGTGTCTGTCCATCTCCTTTGCCCATTGCTTAATTGGATGATTTACCTTCTTACTGATATTTTGTAGTACCTTATAGATTAGGGAGATCAGGTGTCGGTCTGACATATAGTTGCCAAATATTTTTTCCCATTCTGTGGGTGGCCTTTTAATTCTATTAATAAAGTTTTGGATGAGCAAAAGTGTTTGATTCTTAATAGGTCCCACTTACGTATTTTCTCTTCTGTTGATCGTGGCTTGTTTGACAGATTTTGAAGTCTGTCTATGTTGTGTCCACCTCATTTTTTATGACCCCACAAAGTCCTTCCAGAAGTCTTGCCCACAACCGTCCCATTGCAACTCTGCCCCTCACTTTCTCATGCACACTCAGAGCACAATCTGAAGTATGAATCTTGAGGATTTCCAGGTACCTTACAGAACCGACCTTTCCCACGGCTCGTAACAGACCACTAGGGGAAATAGAAAGCAGAAGCCCAGAAAGAGAGGGAGAGAGAGAGAGAGATAAGGAAGTCCCAGCCTGTAGTGAGGGAGTGGAGAAAGAATCAGAAGAGATCAAGGTCAGATAATAGAAAGAACTTCCCAAAACCCAAACACAGAATGACACAAATATCTGCCACCACAACACCACCACTACCACCTTCAGCTGCCTGGCTTCCGGGAGGAGGGATAACCATCTTACAGCTTTCCATGACGTAGATCCTCTGCTAGGGCTAAGGCTGTGGGTGAGGTGACACTTCCTGCCCCCTGGGGGCACGGGTGAAAGATGAGTTGCTGAGTGTGCACACCTTTCCAGAGAACAGACACGCACCCTCTTCTGGGGCCTCCTTCTAAGGCTGTCCCCATGGAGTTCACCTTGGCTCAGATATGTCCCCAAGGTAAGTGGGAAGAGGAAAAATGTGGGGGGCAGGGGACATTAGGACTCCCCTCATCACTCCTGTTTTCTCTCTTGGACTTGAGGTCCCACTTCAGGGGTGAGGGCCCCCACCCCAAACCAGAACTGGCAAGGCTGCCTGTCAGGACCCCTGTGATCCCTCCTCCCTCTGGGGCTTCATGTCTACCTATCCCTGAGGACAAAGATGACAGTTTGTTGACTGCTTCTCAGAGGGGAAGAAACTGAGAAGAGAACAGGGGGTGAGAGACGGGGGACCCTGAGTCAGAAGAAATCTGTTTCCCTGATGGTGAAACTTCTAGGCCATCAGAAGGTCAGCTTGCTTTCCAGAACTTCCTTCTCCTGACAGCCACCCTCTAACAGCGTTAGCCCTTCCGCCAGCCCATCGAAGTCTCCTTGGCTCTTTGTTACTAAGAAATTTTTACCTTGGTCTCTTGTCACAGGCATCCAGAGTCCTCTGAGCCTGGGGTGGGGAGAGGGAAGGAGGACAGGAGGCAAGCCCCCACTGAGAAATCTCAACATTCCTCTTTGTACTGACAGGGAGTCGCCAAGCCCACAGCCCAACCTTCAGCACCTTTCTGCCCCTGGACTTGACCAGCAGAAACTGCCAGACCCTGGAGGCTGGGGAGGCCCAGCGCAACCCCAGAGCTCTGGCTATGGAGGCTCCGGTGAGTGGCGTCTTGGGCAGATGCAGTCTCCCCATCTGCTCCCACCCTCCCACAGGTGAGGGCTTGCAGAGTGACAACCAGAAGACAGAGAAGGAGCGATCCGGAGTTTTGGATGGGGGCAGTGGAATGGAGGGAGGAAAGGAAGAGACGGAGCGGTTCCTTCACTGCTGAGCTGCCTGCTCACCCGCACACTGCTCCTCTGGGCCTAGGAAGCTCAGGCTGAGTCCACAAGTTAAGAGATAGGGGTGCATTTAGTCCAATAAGCAGTCACCGGCAAGTCTGTCAATGGCTTTCATTTGCCTCTTGCATCCTAGGTCTCATTTTTCCTCACCCTCCCAAACCAGTTGCCATTTGAGTCAATGCCGTCTCCCAGCAACCACATCTTGAGTAGAAACTGTGCTCCTTAGGGTTTCAATGGCTGATTTTTCTGATATAGATCACCAGGCCTTTTCTTCTGAGGTGCCTCTGGGTGGACTTGAACTTGCAAATTTTCAGTAAGCGGCAAGTTCGATAATCATTTGCACCTTCCAGGGACTCTCCTCACCCACTCCTAGTCATTTGGAGACCTTCCCTTGGACTCAGCTTCAGTTCCCTCTACTGTTGGGGAGTTCTCCCTCATCCTGGCCTCTGGAGTGACCTGCATCCCTCAGGTGAAGGAATGACCTCCAGTCTGTCTAGAAGGCCTTGTTACCTATCTTGCCCCAGTAATGCATGCTTTAACATGGATTAAAGCGCTTTGTGACCTAAAAGGAAGTGGAAGGACATTCCCTGGAAACCAAAACAGCTACAGCTGAAGACAGGATTTAAGTGAGACTTTGGGAAAGACTCTCTTGGCAAACACATCCTAAAATAGGCCACCAGTCTGAGGGTAGAGGCTTCCTCCCTATGCCCAGGAGGGACTGGGTATGGCGATGACAAGGTGATGGTGGGTTTAGAGTTAGGGAAGGCCTGCTAATCACAGCTGTTGCTTCTTCCTTGCACTCTTCCCCTAGCAGGTGTCTCTCCAGGCCCAGGGGACTGCTTCCCATCCAGAGGGTGCTAGAAAGGCTGAGGAGGTGCCTGGGGAAGGAGGCCTAACCCTGCAGGCCGAGACCCGAGTTTGGTTCCAGAAGACCCAGGCACATTGTCTGCTGCAGCACGGGGTAGCCCCTGCCTGGTTCCACGGCTTCATCACCCGAAAGTGAGTCACAGAGGAGGAAACAGGCCCAGAGAGGCGCAAGGATCCCTTGCCAGTCAGGGTGGACTGAGGCTATGACTCCCATCTCCCAACTCCTAGGCCATTCACTAAGGCATCTTTTCCGTGGAAGGTAATTAGACAGACTCCAGTCCAACTGCCTCTGTGCCTCAGGCTCCTTTATCCTCCTGTCTTTAAAGTCTCCAAAACCCCATAGCCAATGGGTTGATTCCGACTTGTAGTGACCCTATAGGACAGAGTAGAACTGCCCTATAGTTTCCAAGGAGTAGCTGGTGGATATGAATTGCAGACCATTCTCTCTCTCTCTCTCGCCCCATCTTACTGCACCTCTGGCTCCTTCCAGCCCTCTCCTCTTTCTTTCCCTTGTCCCCTTGTCTTTCTCTCTCTTCCTCTATTTCTCAGTCTCACTGCCCTCGGTGTCTATTGGTTCACCTCCGCAGTTCAGCTTGGGACTTCGGAAATCTAAAACTCGAACTACTATTCCTGTAGCTGCAGTCCCAGCCCTTTCAGGATAAGGGTGGACAGGCCTGCACCACGGCGGGCCACCCAGCCCCCTGTGTCCTGAGCGGAACCCTGACCCCTACCCACCCCCAGTCTCTTCAGAAGAAGCATAGCACTTGCAGCCTCTTTACCCGGTCTCCACTCTGGCCCTTTTCTAGACAATTAGCACACTGCGTTGGCTGACCGGCACCCAGGAGCTCCAGGGAGACTCAGTGAGTCCTTGGTTTTTGTCTCTTCTCTCTGATACCCACAGGGAGGCCGAAAAATTGCTGGAGACCAAGCCTCAGGGATGTTACTTGGTGCGGTTCAGCGAGAGCGCCATGACCTTCGTGTTGACATACAGGTAAGGGGCGGGGCCTCGCGCCGGGAGGCGGTGCTTCGCGCCTCGGCCCCGGGCTCCGAGGTTGCGAGACCCAGGGAGGGCCGGGTTAGGGGTGGAGCCAGGCGCTCGTGGTCGTTGCCAGCTAGGAGAAACCAGTCTGATCCCGAATGACATTCACCAGGGGTCTGACTTGCTGCCGCCACTTCCTGCTGGCCCAGCTTCGGGACGGGCGCCACGTGGTGCTGGGCGAGGACAGCGCCCATGCGCGGCTGCAGGATCTGCTGCGACACTACACATCGTGCCCACTCAGCCCCTACGGGGAAAAGCTCACCGAGCCCTGCGCGCGCCAGGTACACAGCCCCCGACCCTGACTTGAGACCCCAGGGACTCAACCCAGCTCCCCTCCCTACCCAATGCCAGCCCAGCTTCGGGATCTGTGGTACCAGGCACTTTCTCATCCCAGCGGACCAACCAGCCATGCTTCCCTTGCACATACATCTAGTGAAAAAGCTAAGTGCTGGGGGAGGAGTTCTTGAGAGACCAGCCCAGCAGCACAAAGACAGAGGAGTCTAACAAACCAGCTAGGCACACAAACCAAACAGAACCAGTTGCCGGAGAGCGCGGTTGTTTTAAAATTAAATTTAGAGACATTTAATTGAGTGCCTACCATATGCCCTGGCAGGCCCCGGGAATTGAGCAGTCAACCAGACACGCAGGTTTCCAGCTCACAAAGCTTACTTGTGGACAGCAAAGATAGACAAGTAATAGGAAGCAAGTATAATGCGTGTGATGAGAGGGAAAATAAAGGGTGAAATGCCATTTAGCTCACTTGGGGAACTCAGCCTAGTGGCACAGTGTCAGGGAATGCCTCCCTGAGGAGGTTCCAGCCGTTCTGAGGCATTACCACATGCTAGGCATTGTTCTGGGTACAGGAAAATAGCAGTGAACAAAACTGACCCAAATATCCTTGCCTTCATGGAGCTTACATTCTGGGATGCAGGGGCAAGAGAGGATGCAGTGGAGCAGTCTGGAGTCCTGGACTGGAGTGGTGGCTGTGGGCATGGAGAGGAGGGTACAGATGTGATAGATGTTTAGGCAGTAGAAGGAGAAAGGCTGGTGCTTGGTTAGATATGGAGAAGGAGGGAGACAGGCAAGGGTATCAAGGCCGACTCCTAAGGTGCTGTCTTAGCACCAGGGTGGAGATGCTACTTGTTATGCACAAACGGAATACCAAAAGAGGTGAGAAGGCTTGGACAGGAAAAAAGAATTCAGATGGACACATGTAGTTGGTGTGTTACAGAAACACGAAGAAAGCTCTGTGGCCTTAGCTTAAGCCTTCTGACCACAGTTTTACCAAAAGTAGTGACCATGTGGAGAACATTCATGAAGCCAGGGCTAAATGCTGTGCTAAAAGCACACCTTCTGGGGAAGTAACCTAAGGCTTTCCTGTGGCTTTTACCCTACTCTTAAAAACTCTGGCTTCTATCACCATAAATTATACTTCTCCAAGGGTCTCAGAGTAGGCCTTTGGCAGCATGAGGGGTCCACATAGGCTTGGATTTATGGGGCAAGTGTATCACCTCTTGTGTGCACATGCACACACACGAACACATGCCCACAAACACAGAGGGGGCGTCTTCTCTCAGTCCCAGGCGTCTGCACAGTAAACACAGGCACAGCCATCATGGAAATCTATCTCCGTGCTAAAGAATTCTAAAGCCTTGTTGTGTTTTTACAACCGCAGGCACAAATGGAAACTGGCCTAGCCTTGTGTTCCAGACGAAATTAAATTTAATGCTAGATATGACCTGTGGCCAGAGCTATCATCGCCACCCCACACCCCTCTGCCCCCGCCTCCTTGCCCAGTCCATTCCCCCTTCTTAACCCAGGGAACCCAGTCCCCAGCCCAGATCCAAGTTCTGTGCCTCACCCTCCTCATCCTCGTGTAGCTCTCCTTCATCAAGTCTCTCAGGGCTCTTTCTTTCCCAGCAGACTCCTGAACCGGCAGGACTGTTCTTGAGGACTGAAGAAACAGACTCTGGAAGCAAAACCCAGGACCCAACCCCCCACTATAGCCCAGTCCTCAAACAGGGACAGGCCCCAACGCCACTGCAGAAAGAAGGGACTGGGGAGTCGAAGCAGGTACTGGGATGAAACGGCTAACGGAGGAGGCGGGCCCGAGGGAGATGGAGGGTGGAGCCAAGTGGTGGGCGGGGTTACGAGAGGGGCGGGACCCGCGGGAGAAGGAGAATAGAGAGAAAAGCGGGGCTGTGAGAGGGGCGGGGCCCAAGAGAGAGGGAGGGTAGGGACAAAGGGCGGGGCTATGAGAAGGGCGGGGCCTAAAGGACTGGGAGGCTCAAGTTGACCCAAGCTGTTTGACCCGTCTCTCTTCCTGGCCTTCCTTTCTCTCCTAGCCCTCTCAGCCACCCAGGCCTAAGCCTCCCATCCCAGTCAAACCTCAGCTGACCCCTGAAGTCTATGCAAGCCCAGCTCCGCGACCCTGCCTGGCTCCGCCCCACAAACCTTCCAATCCCATCTACAATGAGCCTGATGAGCCCATAGCCTTTTATGCCATGGGTCGGGGCAGCCCCGGAGAAGCCCCCAGCAACATTTATGCTGAGGTGGAGGTACTGTCAAAGGATGAGGGACAGCGATCCAACGTGGGGCACCAGATCCTACGGAAATGTCGGTCCAGGCCTGTCTCAGGAAGGCAGGTAAATAAATGAAGGTGTGGGGAAATGGAACACTATAGGAAGGTGTTCCTGAAAAGCAAGACTGAGGAAGATCGAGAAGGCTTTTACATTGGGTCTTGGGTCAGAGGGAAGGTCAGAGGCCTGAGGGGAGATGGGAAGGACTTACCGGTCCAGATCAGCAGCTTTACCCTCAACTTCTTTCTAGGCCCAGAGATGGTTCCTTCTCCTCCCTACAAGTCCCAGACCTGCCCTGCCTTTGTCCAGCCCACACCCCTACACCAACACCCCCTCACTTCTACTTCACAAAGAAAATAGAGGCCCCAAGCAGACTCCTCAGCCTCCCCCAGCACAGCCCGCATCCAGGCCTGTGTCTATCTTGCCCATCAGACCCTCTTCAGCCCTGCCTGAGGTTGACCGCACTGTACACCACGAGTCTTGGTTCCCTCCACTGTGGCCACCTGCTCTGAACCTCTGCTCTGGCTCCCCTCCCCCTTCGTGGCCCTGCCTCCTGAAGAAGAGACCTTGGGGTCCCTGGGTTAGCTCAGTGAGCTTAGAAGACACTACATTCCCAGCCTCCTTCAGCAGCTCCCCCTCCCTCTTGCATGCCCCTCCTCACCCCCTCCCAGTCTTCTCACTGCTCTGTTCAAGTCATGTGTCCTGTTGTACGTGCTGCCTGCTGGCCCTCCTGCCTACCCCTGTTCCCTCTGACATGCCCCGTCCTGCTCTCCTGCTCCCCTTCCTCAGTTCCTTCCCACCTTCCCTCCCTGCTAGCACCCAGGCTCCCTCTTCAACCCTTTGTGACTGCTCACAACCACCCATGCCCCTGCTAGATAGTGCCTTTGTTCAGCTGATGTTGTCACCAGTCTTCCAGACTTCTGGTCAGCCCACTGGTGTCCTGCAGCCCCTGAAACGCAGCATAGACAACATTGCTGTCACCCTTTTCCCCCAGAACTGCTCCTCCCATGTTTCCTGTCCTGACTGATAACTCTTCAACCCCTCAGCTATCCAAAGCAGAATCCTCAGGGCTCCCTCCATATCTCCTCCCTCTTCATCCCTTCATAAGCCACTAATTCCTCCTGGGTCTCCTTTTAAATAGATCTTTCCTTTCCCCAATTGCAGTTCCAATCATCTCACATCAAGACTTTCCCAAGAGCTTCTTAACTGGTCTCCTAACTACCAATCTTGTGAGTTCTGGGCTACCCTGTCCCAAGGAAGGCAGAGTTGGCTGGCCCATGAGGCCCTCCGGACTTACCTCTTCAGCCTTACCACCAGCTGCTCCCACCCTCCGAAAACTATTCATATGTCTCCCAACACACAGAGTGGTTTCAGTCCTCTTAGGGTTTGTACACCCTGGTCCTTCTGCCTGTACTACCTTCCTGTAAGCATATCGTCCCACTGCCTGACAACTTTCTGATCACCTTTAAAACCAGTTTGCCCTTCTCCTCTTCTGGAAGACTTTTCTGACCTGACCACAGATGTCATCCCTGTGCTTTATACATACCTGCCCTGTCATTTATCACCTGGGGCCCCATCTCACCACCCCCTAGTAGAGTACAAGTTCCCCAAGGGCAGGGACTAGGACACACTCACCTGAAGGAGCTCAAGAAATGTTTGTTGAATGAATGACAGACAGTCTAGACTCCTCTGTCTGCATGAAGGCCAGTGTCTGTTCAGACCAGAATTCTTGGCCCTAAAGGCAGGAGGTGGAAGGTGTGACCTAGGGCTTGTCCTTATCTCTGCAGAATCCAGGTGGCCCAAGGCTGCATTCTGAGAATTCTGTGGCTGGACAAGGCCCTCTGCTGCCTCACCAACCCCCACCCCCTTGGGGACAAACCCTGCCCCACAATCTTTCTAGACAAGTGCTCCAGGACCAGGGACAGGCATGGCTTCCCCTGGGACCTCCTCAGTAGCTGGTGAGTCTGAGCTGGGGGCACATAAGTTGGAGTATCATATCCAGAGACCTTTACACACACTGGGGCACTCTTGTCAGGAAATGTGGATGGAACAAACTGCAGGTGATCAAAGCAGGAAAGGACCTCAGCCATCATCTGTTGCAAGGATGGCAAAGAGGTGTCACCTTGCATGCCAACTCCAATCCATTGGTTCTGGCTGCCTAGAGTGCTGCATTGGAAAGGATGAGAAGGTCATATCTGAACTCAGCAGAAAAGGGCACTGTGATTGATTAGTGATGTCTGCCGTGGAGGGCGGGAGGAGGCACAGAAGCACAGTTGCCCCTACTGATCAAGTCCCTCACTGTGCACATAAGGAAATAAGCCCAGAGAGGGAGAGTGACTTGGTGATGGTCAAGGACTAGAACCTAGGCTTACTGATTTCCCTGTTTAGTGCTCTGTTCCTTACCCCACACTGCTAACTGTTCTCCACAGGAAACATCAGAGATTTCCTCAGATAGGAAACCTGACTACTTTTCAGAGTGTTGCCTCATGGGGGCAAGGATGCTGGGTGCCCTCCTTTGGATTCCAGGCTTAGCCATTTCCTCTGGCAGATCTGGGTTCCCTGAAGAAGTCTGGAAGCCAGAAGAGCAAGTGTGAAGTCCACTTCTCTTGGGGACACATCTGCTCGTTCCCTCTTCAGAGTCTCCAGGAATCCGATGGCCTGGTGCTGGGCAGACCTCTAAGATGATGAGAAAGCGGGCTAGGAAGGCCCTGCTGCTCTGGTTTCTCCTCCTGGAGTCTCATTTCCTTGGCCCTCTGAGCCTCTGAGCCTGGGCCCTGGTCCAATGCTACTGTTGTCTGAGGAATGGTGTGGTGAGAACAGATGTTAGAACTAGTTTGTTGATCTTTGTCTGGCTAATAAATCATCACCAACCACTTCCCCACAACCGGGGTCCGAGGTCTTCTGGCCTCTGCCTCTGTGTCTGGCTGGCTCTTTCCATCTTTCTCTCTTGTTGTGAAAGGCAAGGAGTTGAACTGCCATTGCAGTGGGGAGACAGGCCTGGAGCTGAGAGACATTTGAAAGGGGAAGTCACATTTCTGTGGACTAGGGACTGGGAAACACCAAGGCAGGGAACACAGACATCACTGTGCAAAGCATTGCTTCCCTAAGTGGGGTGGGCTGACGGGCAGCCCAGCTGATGGGATAGAGAGGTATGGTGGAGGACGGGCAGAGAGCCCCTTGAAGGGTAGAATTCTTGACCTCTGTCATCACAAGTCTGAAGAAAAGGGGAAAGCTATATTATTATTAGCTGTGCATGTGGGCCCCTTGGGAAGTGGAGATCACCCTGCAGTGACTTCAGGACTCTCTTGTTTTCCCAGCCTCTTGAGCTTAGGCCTTTGGCCTCAGTCAAAACCCCACTGCTTCCCTATCCCTCTGTGAGGCTTCCCCCATCTCTATCCAGACCCCTCCAGGGCCAGCTTCCAGTGCAAAGTGCCACACGCTGGGGAAACTATCTGGAAGAATCTGTCCTGTCTTATTTTTTATCTCATACTGGGTGCTGTCTGAGGCAGGGCTATGTCTGCCCCTTGATAGTCTCTAGTGCTCAGAGCAGAATGTACCCCCACAACCAGCCACCCAAATGCTCAGGTCTGTGTACTGCATGGTCCTGTCCCTGCAGCCTTTTGATGTGCTCTCGTTCCTACACAAGTTGAGTCAGTGCCTGTCAGGGTCCCAGTTCCTGCTGAGGGAACCCTGTACCTGCCTGAGGCACAGGAATCCTCCAGACCCTTCTCTTAAGCCATATTCTCTAAAGCTGGGTGCTGCCACACAGCCCACCCCACCCCCAGCCTGGCCTAGGCGCCAGCTACAGTGACTAGCAAATTCCTCTCCTTTCCACTCCAGTGCTTGTCAGCTTAAGGAGAAATGTGTTTGCTGAGTCAACAGAGTTGGGGTTCCACTTCCTTCTGTCTGTAGGTCTAACTGCCTTCTGAGCCAGAGGAAAGAGGAGAGCAGATGGGACATCCAAATGAGGAGAGAGGTTCAGAAGCACAAGAAAGGCCTCAAAGAAAACTCAGAGTCACCCACGATTGATTCCTTGGGGAAGAATGCAGAAAAGGAAGAGAGAGGCTTTCTGTGCAGCAAAAGATAGAAGTCAGAAAAGAAAGGGTTCACTGAGATTTCACAATATGACAATTGGACAGGGAAGCGGGAGGAGGGGCAGAAATAGCTACAGCAGCCCACTTGGTGTCGGTGGAGGAGCAAAGGCAGTTAGACGGGCACAGCAGGATCTAGTGGCCTCCTGAGGTACCACATGGCTTGGAGTGGACACACCCAAGAGGGTGAGAATCTAGATGCTGGCATGTTGTCACAATGGCCCCAAGTTCCTGTTGTGACGCTACTAACTAGCTGTGCAGCCTTTGGTAGGTGTCTTGGTCATCTAGCGCTGCTATAACAGAAATACCACGAGTGAATGACTTTAACAAGAAGAAATTTATTCTCTCACAGTCTAGGAGGCTGGACGTCCAAATTCAGGGCACCAGTTCTAGAGGAAGACTTTCTCTGTTGGCTCTGAAGGAAGGTCCTTGTCATCAGTCTTCCTCAGTGAAGGAGCCTCTCGGCACACCCTGGATCCAAAGGGTGCACTATTACCCTGTTGTTGCTTGGTGGTGTGAGGTCTCCATGTCTCTGCTTGCTTTTCTCTTTTATTTCTCAAAAGAGGTTGACTTAAAACACAACCTAATCCTGTAGACTGAGTCCTGCCCCATTAACATAACTGCCTCTAATCCTACCTCAGTAACATCCTAGAGGTAGGATTTACAACACAGGAGAATCACACAATACTGGGAATCATGGGCTAGCCAAGATGACACACATTTTTGGAGGACACAATTGATTCCATGACAAGTGGAAAACCCTTGTTCTGTGCCACCATCCATTCTCTACATTCTGTATTAAATAGAGGTAAAGCCTCTTTATCTGCACACAGGGCTGTAGTTCAGAGCAGACGAGATTAAGCAGGTGAAGAGCTTTGGAAAACGTGGCTACTGGGGACTTGACAGACCCTTCCTGATTGCTGTTAACAAAGAGGAAGCTGAGATCCAGAGAAGGAAGGTGACAGTATTGGAGGCAGAGGCAGGCCCAGGTGTTAGCCTCCCGATCCAGGATCCTCCTACCACATGGTTCCAACCACGCAGAAGGTCCCAGGGCTCTGGCCTGTTTCATTTGCAGGCCCAGCCCAGGAAACTAGAGGTGGCAGAGCCCCTCTTCCCTCGCAGTGGTGAGCACCCTGGCCCCCTCCTGCTGACTTCATTTCCAAGCTGAGGCCTGGGGCCTGTTGAGATGTGATGATGTGGGGCAATTATGCTGAGTGGGTGGGTTGCTCCTCCCCAGCAATGGACCACCAGGCCAGGAGCTGGAGGGCATTTTCAGCTGACTCAGTCTTCTGTGTTTCTTCTATTCCTCCCTCCTCCTGCAGCTGCAGCCTCCAGGCATGGCCTTCTTGGGCTCAGCCCCCTGCTAGATCAGTGAAAGGACAGCTTCTCCCTGCTCCAGGGCAGCCAAGGCCTTGCTGTATGAGGAATACGCTGCTCCCAAGGGCCAGCTTTTTCATCCAGTCCCAGCCACTTCAGCACCATGGCCAGCCTGACAGCTGTTTTCTCTTGACTGCTCAGCTAATGCAATGGACCACCTCAGTAGAATGACCCTGTAACTCTGGCTGGGGGAGGAAAGAGGTTTCTAGACTCCACATTACCCCTCCCTACACCACCCCCCCATGAATTCACTCAGAGTTGGGGAAAGGCCCACCCAAAACTACCTCTACTAGTCTAAGCAATTCTGTCGCCACCTGAAAGACAGCTGAGGCCAAAAACCACTGCCATCAAGTCAGTTCTGACTCCCAGTAACCCTATAAAACAGAGTACTCTAGGGTTTCAGAGGCTGTAATCTTTACAGAAGCAAACTGGCACGTGTCTTCCCACCCACCCCAACCCCATCCCAGCAGCTGCAGGTTCAAACTGGCAACCTTGCAGTTAGCAGCCAAGCACTTAACCATTGCACCACCAGGTCTCCTTTTGAAAGCTCGAGGGGGATGTATGTGTAAAGGGCAGAAGGGAACAGGCAGTGTCCCAGCACCCTTACCACTTCCCTCAGGCCCCACAGAACTTGAACCATTTCCTCAATGTACTGTGTTTTCTAAAACAAGTTCAGCTAGTGTGAAGCTGGTGTGAGGACCTATCTGGGGCTCCTCCCCACAGGCCAGAGGCTTTGGGGCAGGAATAGAAAACACCCTCTTTGAGTCAGCTTGCCACCTCCGCAGTTTCTGCGTCTGATGGTGTGGCCCAAAGCTTCCTCAGCTCTGGCCCCCTTACACCTGGGCATAGCCCCAGTGCTCCCAGCCTCTTCCCACGCTATCTGGATCCACTTCTACCAAAACCTTCAGCCGTTCTTCCTCTGCCCCTTGGCTGTTGTTGCCATGCTGATTTTTAGCTAAGTATCTTTCCTTATTCCTGCTTAACGGCTCCCTCATCCCTACCTCTGTCTTCCCTTCCCCATTTATCAGAACTTCAGACTACCCTTGTGGGGAGGAAACTCCAAAACCATTGCCATCAAGCCATTTCTGACTCATAGTAACCCTATAGGACAGAGAATTGCCTGATCAATTTCCAAGGAGTGCCTGGTGGGTTTGAACCATTGACCTTTTGGTTGATCACTATACCACCAAGGCTCCTCCAAATGGTGTCTGTCCACTTTCTGGTCTGAGTCAACACTTATCTTAACCAGGAAATTCCAGTCACCAAGTAAAATGTCATCTATGGGAGAACTAAAACATGGACGAAGACTGCTTAGAGAACCACAGGAAGCCGGAGGAGGGAGGAAACTTAGAGATGTTTGGCCTGACTTGATCCATTCCTAGAAGACCATGGGACTGTATCTGCCCCTCTAGCTCATCTCCTGGCCCAGAGTACATCAGCTACATCATGATGGAGCCCCTAAAAGGAGTTGTACTGTTGACTCGCAGAGGGGAAGGGCTGCATTTATAGCATATTGGATACAGGTTTGAAGCCTCTGACTCACTGGGCTCTAAAAACTCTCTTGCTCTGCTGGGCCTATCTCATCACCTGACACCTTAAGGGGCAAGTGTCAGTCCTGGGCCCCATGCCTCTGTGTGCAGTGAGTGGTGGTAGGGGTGATGTTCCCTGCTGAGGGCTGGCTACATGGACCGATTTGGAGAAATACAGCCCCAATGTCCCTGTGGGATGCAGGAGCCCTGTCTGGCTCCAACCCGAAGTAGGTCAGATTTCAGATAAGCGGATGGTTTTCCTGTAAGTGATGAAACCCTCCTGTCACTTAATGAGAAACAGACTCACCCCAGCACAGAGAACAGAAGCGCAGTGAGATTCCTCACTTATGTCTCCTTTCCCACCCCTAAGTCCCTACCACACACCTCTTCAAACTGTCCATCTGGACTTAGCCTTGCCTGTCAGCAGAAGCATCAAACATGAATTCCTCCCACTGTCTCCTATAGAGCTGAGCATCTAGGTCCAGTCAAGCACTCTTCTGCCTGGCATCCAAGGCCTGGTTTCTCGTTGGAGATATTCCTTTGCGCCAACACTCTTCCTCCAGGGAGTCATTGCAGTTAACCCACTCGAGTCTTGGTACCTTCAGCAACCTATTTCAGCAGTGACTATGAATGCAGTACAATTGTCTTGTCATTCAGTGTTCCACGTATCCCTACTTGAACCTTGCCCTTAGAACCCATGCCATCTACATTATCACTTCTGGGCATCACAGTGCCCTATGGCCAACTGGAGTCCACAGACCCTGCCACCTCCTTTCTCCCAACCACCTACCTAACCCACCCCTCCCTCCTGAAAAAAAGCTAGGGACCCAGAAGTCCCCAAGATCTCTCTAGCTCCCAAGCTCTATGCCAAGCATCCAAACACCAGTCCAGGCAAATGACTACCAGTGTGAATTTGAATCATCTTTAGAGACAGGAAACCCTGGTGGCATAGTGGTTATGTGCTATGACCGCTAACCAAAAAGTTGGTGGTTCAGATCTGCCACGGGCTCCCTGTAAACTCTATGGGGCTGCTCTACGCTGTCCTAAGTGAGGTTGCTATGAGTTGGCATTGACTCAGTGGCTATGGGTTTGGTTTTTGGGTTTTAGGGACAGACATTTCACTACTGTACCTTCTGCTGGACTTAATCTAGTATGTCTAACAAGTCTTTCATGCCACAGGACCTCCCTGACTCTCCTCCAGCCTTCAAAGACACCTGAGAGCAGTGACACCTTCCATATTTGGCATCACAGGTTCCTCATAAAATCCCCCCTCTCTGCATAAAATTCTGCATGCACTTTCTAGGGCTTCACTGGTCACAAACCCCAGTTTAGACAGAAAGCAATCACCGATAGAACTCAAGATGGTTTGGAGGTGCTTTACACAAGGCAAAGCGGAGATCCACGGACAGGATAACAAATGCAAGGGTCCAGAATGGAGAAAGGAGACCACCCTAAAAAGTAGGAAAGGGGTGAGGGCAGCAAACATCTGTCAGGCTGAATGTTTTATTTCAACAGACATCCCTGGTTAAAAAAAAAAACAGGTGATGAGAGGGTTCAACATATCATCACACGCAACAGGGAGCAAACCTCCCATCCAAGAACTCGAGGCCCCTTCTGAGGCAACACTCGTGAGTCTGCACTAGCTCCTAGAGAGAAAGGAGCTGAATTTTCTAACTTCTGTTAAGAAAAGAAAAATCTATCAAATATGTTCATTCTCGCAGAGGCGAGGGCTGGGTCCTCAGGGAGACAGATCCGGAGCTGAGAGCAGCTGGGGTCCCAGAGGCAAAGCCGGGGGCTGGGCCAGCTGGGCTGGCAAGAGATCCTGGGAGCAATCCATTCTCGAGCCCTAGAATCCATATTTAGCTTGGGTCTGCCGGCGGCTGAGCTTGTTCTCTGACCAGGTGTTCTTCAACTCCAGCTCCCGTTCCTTAGCCTGTGGCAAGGAAGAAGGGCAAGGGGATTAGCAGGGATGCTGAGAGACACTTCCCTCTGGCCTCTGTCAACGTCCCAGTTTAAAATCTTCCTCCCATCACAGCAAACAGCTTACTTGAAAGGTCTAATTTTATCTCACATCAGTAGAAGGGAAGATCCCAAAAGAGTAAAGAAAAGTTGTCTCTTTGGGGAGCTAATAAATCAAAGACTCAGGAATCCTAGTCCTTTCACTGAATTAAAAACAAAATGCTCAAGTGGAAAACGGACAAATGAAAAGTAGACTTTGGCATTAGAAAGGAAGACACAGATTAGCTACATCACGTATTTGACCAGCAGAGTGGGAGAGGAAGCCTCAGAGACTCGTATCAAAGGTCAAAACCAGATACACACCCACAATAAATTAGTCTGGACATACATTTTTGCAGTGGTGGTGAATATAATGTATTTTGTTGCCTAGACATTCACACCACTTTAATTAACAAATAAAGCTGTGAAAACCTTACTGAGGTACCAGAATAACGACTTCCCTTTTCTGACCCTGACAACTCCAGGGTCTACACCACTTTCTAGAAACATGCAAACACGACCCCAGATAACGGATCCCCAAGCCTACTCCCACAAAAGTTATCTAATGATTGCTCATTTCCCCTGGAAAAAGCAAGGGGGGAGGGATTAAAAATATATTTTTTTAAAAAACCCTGACCTTAAATTCTTTTCCTACCAATTACCAGATAAGGTAAGGGTACAGAGGCCCGAGAAGGAAAGTAAAGATAGCACAAGGAGATGAAAGCACGATTTGCCATGAAACTGCCGACCAGAACCAACCCTCCCCAGGAAGACGGCTACATCTTATGTCTGCATCTCTCATGCCATTTAGTACAGCTGGTTTCAGATCTGTTCAGTGGTCAGATGAATACTTGACAACTACTAGGTCATTACCAAATAAACACCAAGGCACAGTCTAATTCCAAAAGACCTCCTCCAATTATCTGTCATTTTGAATTACATACTGCTGTTCTCTGCCACAGATGTGAATACAAAACCAACCTCCTTAAGAGATGGATGTTTTGCTGAAATTTGGTGAACTTTCTTTTTTAATTACTAAATAAACTCACTAGGTAAAAGAACCATTTTGTTCCCTGCTTAAATCATACTTAACTGAAATAAATACCCTTACTTACAGAGTTTATTCTAATCACTGGCACCTGAGAATCTTCTGAAGCGGTACAGGATAATCCTAGAGGGTATATCGCCCCCTAGTGGCCACACAGAGAAAGGTGGGGCACCAGCTCACACCTGGTCCTTACAGCCCAGAACTCAGCCTCCAAACTTCAAGGTTTATAGGGATCCTGCCCTCAGTCCTCTCACCTGGTGAATCAGATATGTGATCTGGTGTTTCCGCCGCTGCTGGCCTGTTGGCTGCTCACCTTTCTTCTGCAAAAGAAGAACAGTCATTAACCTGCAGGCAGAAATGCAGATGTTTCCCTGGGCAAAGACTGTGGCAGGGATATGCAAAGCTGGGGACTGAGAACCAAGCTACACATCCCAAATCCTGGGGAAGGCAAGTCAGCCTGGAGCTGTTTTTATGTCTACATACTTACAAAACACTTATTTTTATTAAAACCATTATGCACAAAACCCAAGCTCAGCATACTTGCCTGAAATAGCCTACTAATATCCCCATCAGACTGGAAATACTTTGAGGTCAGGACTGTCTTCTATTTCTTTGGGTAACTCTCTCCCCTCAGCACCACGTACACTGGACACCAGATACCAGTCTTACCGCCAGCAGTGAGCAGACAAGAGCCAAGGCAGACAGTCTTCCTCCTTCCCTCCAGGCCTCCAAAACCCCTCTGCCCATCTTCCCTTTAAACCCTCTTCATCTCTTTCCCTTTCTCCCTAGTCAGGCCAGAAGTTGAACCTGTCTCCAACCTCCTGCTTACCAAGCTCTCCCCAATTCATTCTCTTTGACTGAAACCCCTCCTCCCCAGATGCTAGAAGTGCCAGCAGCTTCCCCGGAATTAGAGTTTTCACGATCACTCCAGAAACCTTGGTGGTACAGTGGGTTAAGTGCTACCTCTGCTAACCAAAAGGTTGGCAGTTCAAATCCGCCAAGCACTCCTTGGAAATTCTAGGGGGCAGTTCTACTCAGACCTCTAGGGTAGCCATGAGTCAGACCCGATTCCAAGGCAATGGCAATGGGTCTTTTTAAGATCACTCCACCTCTCTCTAGTCTTCCAGCCTCTCTTACAATGGCATAGAACCCAACTTAACTTGTACCCAGATGATTTACTGGCAGAGTCTATGTCGGTCTGGCCTTGCCTTCAGCAGTTTTTCTGTCCTCTGCTGGTGGCATGTCAGACCAGAAACTTCCCAGTCAGCCCCACCCAGCTCCCAACACTCCTCTTAGGCCCTCCTCAGCACTTAGGTGATCAATCTGTACTGTAATCCATTCACATTCAAGCGCCCCACATGTCTTTTTCCAAACTACACTATAAACTCCTTGAGGACAGGAACTCTTCTTTTTTTCTTCTTCTCATCATCTAGCTCAATACAATGAGATGGTGGAAGCAAAACTTGGAGTCAGGAAAATAGCAAATTCTACTTCCTTGCTGCTGTTTTATGTCATTTAATGTGAGAGTTAAAGATATACACACAACATTCAACTCCTTTCCCCGCCCACCGGAGCACTAGCAACAATAGCTACTACTACGTCAAGATGCCGCTCAACCTAGCTTGCACTCCTAAGTGGTTTTTCCAGTAAACGGTGATGGATCTCTGCTGAGCTAACCACAATCCTTCCCTCTGCCCCGTATGACCACCAGTATTCAGTTAAAACAAACAGCTAGGGCTAGGATGGCCATCTGTGGCCACAGAACAAAGCAAAGAAAATGGGGGGAAGGAGAAGGGAATCAAATCTTTGACCTTGACCTTGGCCTTGCTGGCGCTGGGCTCAAATCCAGGGCTTCCCCACATTTTCCTCTCTGTGGCAGGCCCATAAATGTCCACATTTGCTGCAGTCAGCTACTAGGTGAGGAAACGTTCATCATACTGACTGAAGAAAACTAGCCCAGGGAAGGTTAAGAGTGTGGTGAGGGAAATGTAAGGAATAGAAGCATTTGCAAAGACCACAGCTAGCTATGATAAATAATGCAGAAAGGAAAGAAGAGGGGCTGCGTGTTCAGAAACCGAGGACCCCAGGACTTCTGAGGCTCTGCTGTGCCCACACTTCAACAATGTGCTGCGCCAGGTCCCAGCTTAACAGCAGGGAGAGGGCAGAGTAGCTTTGGTTTCCATCTAGGCAGGGCAGGAGCCATGACCTATCAGAGCTTTTCATGTGCAGGGTGGAAAACCGCTCCAACACTCAGTCTCAGTAACCTGGATGGAGGGCAATCAAAGCTCCAGCAGAGTTCTGGAAGTCAAGAGCTGTGGCTGGGAGGCTCTATGCATGGACTCAATGGGTGTGCCATGGCACACAGTGTCAGCTAAAGAGGTCAGGACAGTAACTGTCGGGTATGCAGGCAGGATGGGGAAGCCATCACTCTCCTTTGGAGACCTCCTAAATTGGCCACCTACTATATCTCTCCCCCTTACTTTGCTGAATGACTTCATGGTTTTCTCTTCTGTCAAAGACTTGGTCATCCACTGCTGGGCCCCACTGAGCTGGTCATCACCTTTGATCTCCACAAAGTTGATTTCCTCCCTCCCTCGGTTCCTCTTGCCCTGCAGTCGCTTAAACTGGAAAAGAAAAAATATATATACAGGAGTGGGAGATCTGGATGAAGGAATCAGATGTTCCTAGGGATCTAGAGTTTACTGAATGATTTTGTGACTCACTGGTCCCTATGCATCCTCAGGTCCCCTCTGTGCAGTATGTCCCTTCACTCTGCCCTCTACCAAGCTCCCTAGCTCACATGGTGCCACACGAATGCCACCTCTCCTCAGAAGGCCTACTAGACTCCAGGCAAGGGAAACGAGAGGGACAGAGAATCACTGGTATAATTTGTACTTAAATTATATACAAATTGTTATCTGTCAAAAATGACTGCATGTAATTTTCAAATTCAGGGTAAAAAAAATTCAGGATTTCTCCTCTAAAAATCAGGGTTTTTTTACACCTCTGTCCTCACTTCTGAAGAGTCCTGGCATCTACAGAGGAACAGCCTTAGGAACCCATGGGGTAGCCCTGAGTCAGGGTGCACTTGGCAGCGGTGGGGTTTTTGGTCCTCATTAGGTGAGTGTTACCAATACGCACACCCCACATCAGAATGGCCATTAGAGAGGGAGACGACGAAGTAGGATACAAAGGGAGCCTCGTTTTTTAAAAAAAAAAAGGGTATGGCAAATTTTCTAGGAGATTGTTGCTCTGTCCCCCTCAAACCACAATGGAGACCACATGACAAATCACCCAGAGAAGAGCCTAGAGGGAGTATGAGTAAAGAGGAAGAGAGTAACAAAGCATTCAACAGCCTCCGAGGCCCAAGACTGGTGTGAACCACTAGCAAGAGAAGGACTCGTTTGCTCTCACACAACTGTGCCTCCTGCTACTGAATAAGCACTCAGCTGTCTCCTGGACTCAGGACCAAAACCACCTGGCTACAGAACTTGTTGACAGGGATGCTGACACTCGGGAGTGGGTTAAACACATTAACAGGCTGAAGTTCACAAAAAATGGACACCCTTCTATGTAAGGGTGAGTGGAAAGAGTAAGATCTTCCATGCAAAGAGGTTGCACTACCTCTTCCAGCTCCCTCCAAACAAGCTAGACCTTCCCTGTGAGCGATGCTTTACATTGTGGACATGTGCCTGAAAGTCATGGACATGAGCTCTTCACTTGTGTGAAGGCCGGGGAGAAGCTCGACAGCAGGGGGAACACTGGGAAACGCACGGTGATGTAATGTGGCAGGTGTTGCCAACTAACTTTTCCCCAAATCCATTTTCCACTTCTTCTTTAGCACAAATGAGCCCCAATTTTTAGTGAGGTGTGGTACCACTCAACAAAGAGACTGCATTTCCTAGGCCCCCTCATGACTAGACACAGCCACAAAACCAAACTCTGGTCAGTAAGACAGAAGTAGAAGTGTTCTTTGGAACTTTCAAGAAGTTTCCCAAAAGGTGAGAGGCAGCAGCCCCCCATGTCCCATTTCTCCATTCATCTCTGTGCAGAGTACACATTGAAGGCTGTTGCTTTAGCAGCCACCATGGTCCATGAGAATAAAGGCCTCAACCTGGTGATGGCAGAGCAATGGTCAGAAGAGGGCTGGGTCCCTGACAACTTTGTTGAGCTGTCACACCACCCACCACCTCTGGGCTGCCTACCTCCAACTTTCTAACCTTCTTTTAGGAGAGAAAGATAAACTTTCTTCATATGAGCCACTATTCTTTGGGGTTTCTAAGTTATATCTTGACAAGCTTAATCCTAAAGGCTATAAATGTGTGTGTGTGTGTTTTCTTCCTCTAGCTTCAGATTTGAAACTCAAGTCTGTGGGTCCAAGAAGGCTGCTGGTGTTTTGTTAACTTACTGCTTCGTCATCGATGAAGGAGGCATCTGGGGCAATTTCCTGGGGGGGCACCAGGGCCGGATCCTGTGCGGGATAGTAGCCACCACTGTAATAGTCCTGCAGCCAAGGAGGAAACACACCACACTGAGAGCACAGTGAGAGGTGAAAGCACTTGTCCAGAACCAGAAAACCCTCATCAAGGAGGCAGTGGAGATGCCCACACTGCAGCCCCTCACGTGGGCTACTGCATGGCAGAGGTCCTCAGGACTGACCTTATAAAACAGGAATGACCCCTAAAGCTTTCCTCATCTGGGAAGGGTGATAAAGAACACAACCCTTCTCTCCTGCTTCCCAAGCATAATTTCTACTCCCTCATAGCCCATCCCTGCTCATCAGAGTCCAATAACCCCACGTGAGTAGGATGCGAAGGTGTGAGGGCATCCACTCCTGCTCCTCAGCCTATTAAGTATCTCCGGATACAAGGAAACTGTTTAAAAGGGCTTGGGGGTGTCTCTAAATAAACAACTAATTTATAAGGGTGATACTAATTCACAAAGCTTGGCACAGATCAGGTTGGTGTTGCCAGGTTTTTAGTTCAGAAATCTGATGGTTGCGCTTAGAGGCTAGCTGCCCAGGTGTCGCTGATGACCCTTGAGGATGAGGAAGTGAAGGCAAGGACAAGGGCTCTGGTGAGGCCAACCAAGGCAGGCACAGGGCTGACAGCTTCCTCCTAGGCTACACTTTTTCCTGACTACGTCTATTATCTTTGTCCAAAACTCCAAGTAATGCCCCTCTAACAACATTCACTTTATCGTGAGCTAAATGGAAAAAATAAAGTTTAATAGTTGCTAAATAAAAATAATATACAAAATAGATTAAAAAAATAGAACATGAATTGTCTAAGAGAGTGTGACAGCGAGATACATTTAAACTGCAGGGTTCTCCAGCACATCTACGGAGCCCTGGTAGGGCAGTGGTTAAGTGCTCAGCTGCTAACCAGGTCAGCTGTTCAAGCCTGCCAGCAGCCTGGTGGGAGAAAAGACTTGGTCATCGTCTTCATTCAAGATTTATAGCCTAGGAAACTCTTCTGGGGGCAGCTCTACTCCTTTAGACAGGGTCTATGAGTCAACAGAATGGACTACACAGTACCTAACAACTAGTGCATTTAAAGCAATTCATCTGCATACACTGTCTCAATGGTATTTATAGCTACATACAGATTCCAAACTGTAATTCATTTGCTTGATGCCAACCAGTGTTTTCTTAGCTATACATAACATCTTTTTCCTTCCAACTAGGTCAAAACACTTTTATCAGCTATTATCTTACTTCACTCCTTCTAACAATAGTCTTGAGGAGAGAGACATTATCCCTGATCAGCCTCTGAGATACCAGGTTTTAACGGGAAAACCGGGTTTCAACTGGTTTGTTCTGGTTTGAACTCCTGCAGAAAATTTTAATTTCCAACAAGTTCCCTGCTAAGAATTTACATTTTTACCCCTAGATGCACTGAATCAGAATCTGCTTTTTAACAAGCTCCCCATGTGATTCTTATGTATAAACTCCTGGGAATTTGTTAGAAATGCAATTCCCAACAGGGGTAGGAACCAGACTGAAAGAAGAACAGGAAATCTTGCCTGCAGGAAATCCTATGGAGTAGTCTTGCAGGAAAGATTGAGGGAACACAGCTGTTTTTCAGTCTCTGATTAGAAGGAAACCAAACCCAACCCAACTCGTTGTCATCAAGTTGATTCCAACTCCTACTGACCCAACAGGACAGAGCAGAACTGCCCCAAAGAGTTCCCAAGGAAGGTCTGGTGGATTCAAACTGTCAATGTTTTGGTTAGCAGCTTGAGCTCTTCGGTCAGAACAAGGTCCCCTCAAAGCCTACCTTCCCCCTAACACCTAAGCTGAAGGTAAGATTAGCATTGACCATCCACAGAGTTAGGGAGACCTGGTAGTACAGTGGTTAAGAGCTTGGCTACTAACCAAACGGCCAGTTCAACTCTACCAGCTACTCCTTGTAAAACCTGTGGAGTAGTTCCTCTCTGTGCTATAGGGTCACTGTGAGTCTGAACTGACTCAATAGCAATGGTTTGATTTGGTTTTTATTCAGAGTCACAGAGGCCAATAAGGCCTAAGTCTCAAAATCCCAGGTTGGCAGTCAACCAATTTATAACCTGACTTCCTACTCTCCACTCTGAGGTCACACAGAACATATCTCAGGATCTCTTTCAATAACATATGAATAAAAATAGTTGCAATAAGCATTATTTGAGCACTACCATGTTCCAGGCACCAGAGCAAGCAAGCTATTACCAAACCTCTTATCAACCCTATCAGGTCACAAATATTCTCATTTTACACGTGAGAAACCTCAGACTTAGAGAGGCAGTTAAAAATGTGCCCAGACTCATAGAGCTTGGGATATAAACCCAACCACCCTCAAAACCCACTCTCCACCACTGCCCAAATGACTGTCCCTAGGCTTTTCCTTTCCAGGGGCGTGTCTGTCCTTTCAACCTCTCAGGCCAGATGGAAGCCTCATACCAACCAAAAAAAAAAAAAAAAATCAAACCCACTGTTGTCAAGTTGATTCTGACTCACAGCAACCCTACAAGACAGAGTAGAACTGCCCTACAGAGTTTCCAAGGAGTGCCTGGTGGACTCAAACTGCCAGGCTTTCGGTTAGCAGATGTAGCACTTGAACACTACACCATCAGGCTTTCCCAGACCATCTTCCTTATTCTCCTTTCCAGATTTCCCTTCTTTCCTCCTCAGCCTCCTCTTCCTTTCAGTTTTCTTAGTACTCCCCACCTCCAGAAACTCTACTTAGACTAACTGCTATCTAGAAGACTATGCCACAGATCACTTATCCTTATGGATAAGTGGAGCACACAACTTTTCCAACTTCTCCCTATAGCTCTCTCAAATAGACTCTGTTTTCAGAGCAAAGGTTCTTAAACTCTGTCAGCCTTCAAAACGTAGGAAACTTTAGATCACTATGGTTCAGAATAAAGTTGGTATGTTTTAAGGCCTGATAAACTCAAACCAAACCTGCTGCTCTCTAGTTGATTCTGACTTGGTACAGGAAAATCAGGATGCTAGAAGTTTCACTAATTTAGCCAAAGTGACACCAGAGGCTGTTACCGGCTCCAAGCTCCTCTTGACTCCCACGTTCTAACACCCCAGCCTGCCCTGTGTGCCTTCTACCCACCTGATAATAAGCACCAGCAGCATTGGCATCATCATATGTGGAGAACTGATTGTAGCTGTAGTCATCCCCAGGCTTAGGCATCCAAGGGGCCCCACTTGAGCCGGCTGCCATCTTGAACTCAAGGGGCGCGTTCGCTGCATCGTCCTGGAAAGCCGGCTCTGGCTCCGTCCCTGGAGGCAGCTCTTCAGGGACAGTGGGGGTGGGGTAAGGGTATGGCTCAGCTCCAGGAGGCTCAGCCTTATCAGGGAGAGAGAAGAAGTTCTCAGGGGCGACTTCCTCATCACTGTCGTCGTCCTCCTGCGTGATCTGCTTTGTCACCTGCAGGGCAGCACTCTTGGCAGCAGCCTTGATGGCAGAGGGTGATGGAGTGGTGGTTGTGGTACCCACAACAGGGGCAAGAGACGAGGGCTTGGTCTTAGGGGCCAGTCTGGAGGGTTTAGTGTCAGAGGAGCCATCCGAGGGTTTCCGGGAGAAGGCATGGGGCAGGAGCAACCTGTTAGTCTCTTTCACGGTCAGGTTTTTAGGTTGGGGAAGCAAGGCAGACAAACCAGTCCCTTCACTGGATCCCTAGTGAGCCCAGGTTTGAGTCAGAGAGAAGAAAAATAACAAATGACATCTTATGTTATACATTATCAATATTAAGAACAAAAACTACTGACATGGACTCTAGCCTAAAAAACTTACCTGCCCTTATTGCCATCTTACCTTCATTCACTCAGCCAAGTCACCCTATTTAGGCCACCCACTTCTCCCAGCATTAAGACGCCATCCCTGCCGTCCTCAGCTCCGTCTCAATCCAGCCCCACTGCCCTCGGCCACAATCCTCCCTCTGCCCATTCCAGCTTTCTAGTAATTACAATGTTGTACTATAATGGATAGCTCTTGTGCAGCCTTTCTCGTCTTGGTCTTGTTTCATTTGGGTGGGACTATACAAAGGAGGCAATTGTGGCCCCCCTAGGGGATTAGTCAATTTTGCCATCCTGCTAGGCTTCAAAGAGAGCCAATTCCAAAGCAGAGAGAGGATCCCACCACCACCACCAAGAAAGGGCCAGGAGCAGAGTGCATCTCTTGGACCTAGGGTCCTTATACTAAGAAGCTCCTGGAACCAGAAGACAGACAGTGAGAACTTTTAACATTGAAGATGGTGAGAAGGGGTGATGGGAGAAGCACTGACAGGAGAGATCGGCAGGACAAAGTGCATTGGGTTGCCTGGCCCACGTAGCAAGACAGCTGAGAACCTCTGGGCATAGGCCTCAAGACACTGACTAGCAGAGCTCAAAGAGTTTGTAACACTTGCAGGTGCAGGGCAGTCTGAGGGCCAGAGACAGGTGCCTGCAGGCACAGCTGAAAAGAAGCTGTCTTGATGGAAGAACTGCATCCTGAGCATCCCTGAATCTGTAATCTCTCTAATAACCCCTATAAGCACTAGTATTGTCTGTGAATTTTATGTGGCCACTGCAATGAATTACTGAACGTAGCAGACCACAGACTGACCTGGGAGAGACGGCTGGTGTCAGAATTGGTCAAGATGGTGGAGAGAGGAGGCATATCTGACCTCCACCTCATAGGAATCAGCCTCGGGCTATTGAGCTTGATTCTCCATCCCCCTTGTGAAGTTAAAAGGGGCTCAGACATTCTCCATCCTCTCCAAAGCCCAGCACTCTCTCTGGCTTATCACTCAACCTTTCCCCTTTTCCTGGAGGGTCTGTTCTCTCCCCTCTTTATGGGGAGCTGTCTCTTTCCTTTGGATTGCTACCCACAGTCAAGAACCAGGTGCTGCCCAGAAAAGATATTCACATATGCTGCCAAAAGTCCCCACCTGCAAAGAACAGCCCTCCAGATATGGTATATTCAGTTTGTTTATGCCAGAGTCAAGCATTTAACTTATCAGTCTGTAAACTCATTGGCCCAGCCCATCTAGAGTTCCTATTACTTATAAGAATCTCTTATTGTACTTTCTGGATGCTAAAGGGCCAGCTCTGCCTAACTGTGGAGTAAGGCAGCTGCCAATTTGAAAAAAAAGAGGGAAATAAGGTCACTGTCCTGAAGCACCATATACTTCAACAAACAGCTGCTCAGAAAGAATGCAGAGTCAACAGCACCAGCCATGAGGAGACCGTTCACCAACAGAGAAGCCTCTGCCCACGGTCTGTGTTCACAGACAGGGGTCATGCCAGCCTGGTAGCCCAGAGAGGCTCATCGGAACCAGGCTGAGGTGTCAGTGGAACACTCTCTCACGCTTCCTCTGAAGTGTTCTACCTCTCAGACAACTATCTGAGGTCACAGCTAGATCCCTCCGCAGTGTCGGGCCCCCACTTTGCCTTAACAGCCTCAAGTCCCTCTCCCTCTCATCTGGCAGACTGACTGCTCTTTACTCCTGGGGTATCTTGTGAGCCTCCGACCTCTCAACATTTTTGTTGCCATCCTACTTCCTCCAGGAAGCTACCCTGATAACAGGAACAAGACTGGCCTCCTTCATCTCAGCATGCCAGCTGCTTCCACAAGTCCTCCTTCATTACCTGCTATAAATATGGACACAAATTTACTCACGCCAGTTATCTTCCTAACTTCCACAGAGTCATGGACTTTTCTGAGACCACCCAGAGGACACAGGCTCCCAGTTCATGAAGAACATTGAAGAACATGCCCTAGGGTCACTGTCTTATGCAGCAGAGCCTTAATAAACTTTAAAAAGAGGATCTGGGGCGGTGGAAATGACACCTTACAGAGTCACAGGCAGGGAGACTCCAGTACAATATGCCTAAATCATAAGCCAACTACCACAAAGATGCAGGGGCACTTTTGCTTTTCCCTGAGACACAGGAAATCCTGGTGGTACAGTAGTTAAGTGCTGTACCTGCTAACCAAAAGTTTGGCAGTTCGAATCCACCACGTGCTGCTGCGGCAGTTCCAGTCTGTCATGTAGGGCTGCTATGAATCAGAATTTACTCAAGGGCAATGGGTTTAGTTGAGGGTGTTTTGAGATATAGGATCAATGTTTGAGATCAGAGAGTGCAGATCACTGTGTGAGACAGAAGCAGACAGCAGGGAGACTGTTTGTGAGCTCCACATATCTGAGGGCTTCTTGTCCTGATTGTAGAGAAGCAGCCTGGGCAGTGGGGCTGGAGCTCTACAGTCAGACTGCTTGGGTCTGAATCCCAGCTCTGCCCTCACTAACTGTCTGACCTTGGACATGGTCCTTAACCTCTCCGTTCCTTGTTTCCTTTCCTCATATATAAAACGGGCATGATACTGTAACTGAGAAGACTTAGGCACTACTCTGAGGACCGAATACTGCTAAAGCACTCAGAATGGTGCCTGATGCACAGTAAGTATATTTAAGTCTTTATTTCCCAAGTTAAAAAGGAGAGAAGGAGAAGACGGATAACTTAAAAATACAGACGCTCCCTAACATCATTTCGATTAATCCATTCACTTCACCCTCCCTAAATAATCCTTTTACCTGAGATGTAATGAAGTGAATTGAGTTAAGTCTCCCAGCCACTGCCTGGCCTCTAGGACAGGCAGCAGCACCCACCATGCTAAAAGACAGGGCACAACAAGGACAGGGTGGAGAAGCACACGGTCTGAAGTTATAGAAGAAAACAACCAAACCTAAATCATCAGTCCTCAAGCACTCACATGTGCCACCAGACCGATTTGCAAGTCCTATCACAGAAAACAACACAGGAAGAGAATAAGTGGCTTATGTCACAAAGCTTACCTGAAGGACAGTTTTCTTCTTTGTGGGTTCATCTTCCTCAGAATCTGACTAAGAGAAAAAAAATGAAATAAGATCTCACTGTTTGGAACAATGAAGGAAACATTCACATTAAATGAAGCCCATGTAAAGGGCCAGGCTACAGAGGCCATCCTGTCCATGTCACACCTCCATGCCACTCAGCTGTGGAGTTTCTTTCCTGCCCTCATCTTCAGGTAACAGGGTATGCTTCAACCTCCCCTGGTTACCTTTTTTTTTCTTTTAATTACGACTATTTCCTCCCATTTGGTCGTTGGTGGAAAAAAACAGCTTTACCCAATCTTCCTATAAATCTGTCCACCAGAAGACGAATGGGATTTGGTCCATAGTCTTACCCAATCTCGGCTTCACTTCTAAAACCACTTTATATAGACTACATAACCACAGGGCTATGGAATTCCAGTGGGATTAAGTGGTGTGTTAACTACTCTTCTACGAGGCATTACAGGTCAAAGCCATTGCAAGAAATCCATTCCCTCTCCAATTATGATCTACTGTCTGCCAGTGCCAGAGAGAGTTGCTCATGTCCAGAAAGAAGGCAGGTAAATGATGACTATGAGGCTTGGGAGCAAGACAGGAGGTCAACTGCACAAGCCCTCTAACTTATCAGGACTGTTTCTAACACAGGTTCTCTTATTAGAAAACACTCACGTTTTAGTGCAGTAGCAGTTCCTCAGTGTCTTCAACTACGGGGAAGATGTAAGACATGCCTGCTTCTCAACTAACCCTTATATCTCACAAGTTCCTTTTTGAATTCATCTGTTAAAATATCGTAATTACTGAGAACGCACTACGTGCAAGGCATAGTGCTAGATACTACACATACTATTTCCCACCCAAAGTCCAGTGGGTTGGTTGGAGGTATGACAATACTGATCTACACAGCCAACAGAGCACCAGGCAGGACTTGAGGCAGCTACAGTCCTGGGCCACTGGTCTCTAGAGGTGCAACATGGACCATTTACCCCAAAAGGTCGGCAGTTTGAATCCAGCAGGCACTCTTTGGAAACTCTATAGGCAGTTATACTCTGTCCTATAGGACTGCTATGAGTCAGCATCAACTCAATGCAGCGTGTTTGGTTTTGGTTTTGGTTTTGTTTTTGGTTATGACATTAAAAAAAAAGAAAGTCCTTGGACTCAAGGAACTCAAAAGTCCAGTAAAGAAGAATGGCAAGTACTTAAACAGTCCCTGTAATATAAGGCAGTACACGGTAAGAGCATCAAGTGTGGTTCCAATGTGCCCACAAAGAATCTGCTGCTCCCAAATTTGTGCTTTCCTTGATGGCAGTCCCTCTCCTTGTCACTTGTTTCCCTGTCCCTCATTACCACCTCTTGCTCACCTATCAACCTGTATTCTGTATTTATGACTCAAAAGTCTTGATAAGTTTTCCTAACGAACCTCACCTTGTTCTCTGTCACTGTGTCCCTGTATCACTCCCTGTTTTGCATGGCGTTCTATAACTCTGGTTCATTTGTGCCTGCACTGTACACAGCATGTTTTTCTTGTATGCATCCTCACCTTTACTCTGACAGCAAAGGACTCATCGTACAGTTCACTACATCCTCACAGTACTCACCATACAGTGTTTAATAACCACTGCCAAATGCATTTTTAAAAACACATAAGGAAAATCAGTCTTGGTAAGTAAATGGGGAAGATAAGGAAAAGGGTACCAAAGGAAAAGACAACCAACTACTGAGTACTTACTACGCAGGAGACAATTTACTCGCAGGTTTCACTTAATCCTTACAATAACATTTCAAGGCAGAAATTATTATCTCAATTTTACGAGATAATTAGGAGAATGAGGCTCGGAGAGGTTACATAACAGTCACATGGCTAGCACAAGGCAGAACCCTGACTGACTCCCATGCCTTTGCAGTGACACCGTGCTGAGATCCACACTGAGAACATCACACTCGATCCCACGTGACAACAGTCAAGAAAGCCTGCGGCACAAAATCTGACAGGTTTGAGTCTCCAGTCAACACAGATTGGATCCCCAATAAGCCATCTAACTTTACTCTCAGTTGAAAATAATGCTTATCCATGCATATGTTACCAGTCTTTATTTGAAAACAAGTTACTATGCATGAAAATGTATATAAGCTAAAACTCTAAACACAGTTCAAGAATCATGATCTTCTCTGGCATGCCAAGCTATCAACTCAACCCAAGAAAACACCTATAGCCACAAACACCCACACATTTTCCAGCTTTCTCCCATCTCACACTCCCATGGCCTCTCAGGTGCTCCTGGCCTCCCTTGTCTCTCAACCACCAAAACTACACCCCCCTGCAACAGGCCACACAGAGCCACATCACTATGGAGTTCACAGGGTTTTCAGGAAGTCCCAGATACATTTAACCTTTAACATCTTAGGCACTGGGGCCAATGGAAATAATCTGAAAACAAGCATATCTGATCCAAGCTTAAGATAATTATACTTATGAAAGTATACAAATGTATTCATCCTTTTGAGACTGTGACAAAAAGCGACTGCTGCGAAAACAGGCAAACTGTCCTATGGCTAACAGAATCACAGGCCAGATCAGTTGTGGGAAGAAACTTAATTTCTCTTTAAATGTCACAAATTGTTCCCATTATGCTGACAACCTAAATTTAAAAGCACAGAAAAATCTGAAGACTTCAGAACACCTATACTTCCGGATTTAGAAGACTACTATGGCTACTCACAATCACCCTTCTCTCTTTGCCCATTATACCAATCTCCTACCAAATCCCAGTATAAATCACCTCATGACAGTGTGCTCACCAAAAATCTGCTGTCACAGAACTGATTCTGATTCACAGCGACCCTGTAGGTCACAGTAGAACTGTCCTATAGGGTTTCCAAGGAGAGGACTAGGATGGTGGGGAAACAGAACAAGGACCTACCTTTTGCCCCCTGAAATACCTTGAGCCAACTCCATCCCAGAAGAGGGTGGAAACATGAACTGGTTCACTGTGGAAAGAGGTCAGATGCCATTCAAAGCACTTTTGGGCTTAGGGGAACCTGACTGAAAACTAAGAAGAAACAGAAAGAAAGCTCAGCAAGGAATTAACCTAAAATTTCACAGAAGAAGATGATCAGTCAGAGCAGCAAAGAGAGGAGTAATCCAAATGCTAAAAGATAAGCGATATATCTTCTAGTCATTCTCTACAGGTAGGGGGTAGGCAGATGGGAAGATGGGGGGACCAACTGTCCTGGACCATATGACAATCAGTTCAGCTTCTATCAAGAACTGCACCAGACACACGATCTACTACCTCTTTTGCCATGAGACCAGAAGAAATGGATGGTGCCTAGCTACCACTACTGAATGTTTCAATCACGGATCCAAGAGATGTACCATGATCAAAAGGAGGAGAAATGTAGAACACGACTTCAAATTTTACAGAAACCAGATTTACTGGATCCACATGGACTACAGGAACTTTTAAATCTATTGTTTAGGAATAACCTTTAAATTTTGAGCCAAAACTCCCATGAACTCATTTTTAAATAACAGTGTCATTTAATAGTTTGTCTTTAGCACTAATCCCATTTAAAGAATTTTTTATATGAGATCAAACTGACAACAGCAACTCTACAGCACAGACGAGCACTTTACCTGACAGCAAATCTAAGTTAATGGTTGTGAAAGCAATCTAAGTGAGGATTGTGACACAATGTGAAATACGTTAACAAATGTCAGTAAACTGTACATGTAGAAATTGTTGAATGGATGTATGCTTCCTTGTATATGTTTTCACCAAAAACAACACCACAACCAGGCTAGAGGCAACAGACTTGGTCTTAGGCACACAGAATTTCATTTAGACATCAGGAAGAACTTGCTTGATGGTGAGAGGAGAAGGAGCATACTAAAAGAAGGGAGTGAAGTTCACTCCTGCAAAGTCCCAGAGACCAGGGAATGCCATTAGATCCTGAAAGACAGGTAGGTGGAAACACCATAGCACACAGTGCTGGGAGGCAGTATGTTGGGCTAGAAAGTGTATTTCTTCGTGGCCTTACAAGAACCTGAGCCTTAGCAGCCACCAGTCTCCTCTGCTCCAGCTGCCAAGACTGACAAGACACACACACCCCAAGACTGCTGAGCAAGAACGGAAACAGACATTTTCCATTAAGCCAAGTCCAGTGGGATCTGCTGATCTATGAGTCTCATTCCCCATGGCAGCCTTCCTCTTATCTTCTCAGGCTCTGGTTACTGAGAGTCTCCTTCTCCAAAAAGCAATCACTCTAGCTGCCAGGGCCAGGAGCCAAGGAGGAAATAAAGGCCCAAGAACAGATCCCCCCAGGGCTCCACACTCTAATCACTACTACACTCTCTCTGCTATTATATACCAATTAGGTATATCATGTTTTTTTTGTTTGGTTTGGTTTGTGTTTTTTACTTTTTGGTCTCAAATATCTTCTGCTTACATCTTCCCTTCAGTTAGGACATCACTTTCTCCCCCATTTTTGCACGCCTCTTTGTATTGTTTTCTTTTCCTGGTTGCTCATGGCTCTTCCCCCTCTTTTCAGTAGACACTATAACACATAAAATAAGACACATTTGAGTTCCAATATGGCCTCTACTACCCCTAAGATGTGATTTTAGGAAAATCTTCCCTGTTGTCTAACTCCTGCTGTGTCATCTGTCAACCAGGGATAATACCTAGCTTCCGGGGATACAAAAAAGTATCTAGCACAGTGTCAGACACCAAGCAGGTGTCCCACAGTGTTTATGCACTCCCCCTTCCCTTTCACTCTTGGGCTAAGTAATGAAATTTAGTAAAATTTCAATGTAACAGCTTCTGATTCCCCACTGTCTTGATAGGCAACCTGACAATAGTGATAACGCTAATCCAGGGAACTCCAAAACTCTATTTGCTTTGGAATACACATTATATAACAGCAAACTCTTACAGCAAACATGCTCTTCCAGTTTTGGTTTTTCATATCCAAATTTCAGAAGTCTGCATCCCCTGAGCTCAGGAAATCCACCAACGTTTGGAGACAGCTTTGGTTGACGCCAAGAGGGCAAAACAGATCATTCCTCTAATTCCTCTTATAAATCAAAAGCTGACTGAATTTGGTTTTCCTGAAAAGAGAAACTGGTGCTATTCTCTTCCCCAACAGCAGCTGATTGACTGGCCTGACCCAAATCAAACTCATTAGATTCTCTCCCCTGGAAAAGTGGATTTGGGACGTAGGTCAGCCTGGGAAGATCTCTAAACCAGCTGCCATCAAGTCATGACGGTAATCCCATGAGAATCAGAGTAAAACTGTTCCACAGAGTTTTCAATGGGTGCTATTTTGGAAGTAGACTGCCAAGCCTTTCCTCTGAGTGCCTCTGTGTGGACTGGAACAGCCAACCTTTCCGTTAGCAGCCTGAGATGTTAAGCATGTGCACTACCCAGGGACTAGAAGGAAATGAAATCCAAGAAGTTGTAGGTGGTTATCTTCTACCTGCAACAAAGGTTAAAAAGCAGAGGAAACTGGTCTGCAGAGAAAGATGAGTCATGTGTGCAAAAAGAAGTTGTGTGGGGCCCCAACAGATCTCTAGTTGGTAATTCCAGGCCGTTTCTGAGGTATCCCTACATATTTATTTTATATTACCCTTTAAGTTAGCTTAAGTTTGTTCTAACTGCAACCACCTAAACCTAACTCATCCCAAATCTGCTCTGCCTCCTGTATTCCCTAAGTAAATGGCACCACTAACTTCCCAACAAGGAGCCCCGATGGCACAATGCTTAAGTCCTCCACTGCTAACCTAAAAGGTTGCCAACCAAAATGCTGGCGGTCCCAACATACCAGTAGCTCCACAGGAGAAAAGACCTGGCAACCTACTCCTATTAAGATTCCCATTGAGTCAATTCCCACTCAGAGACTCTATGGACAGACCAGAACCACCCCATTGGGTTCCAAGGCGGAAATCTTTATGGAAGTAGACTGCCACATCTTTCTCCTGTGGAGCGGCTGATGGGTTTGAACTATCAGCCTCTCGGTTAGCTGGTGAACACTTAACCACTACAACTCCAGGACTCTTTCCCATAAAGATACAGTTTAGGAAGCCCTATGGGGGCAGTTCTACTTCATCGTATAGAGTAGAATCATATAGGGTATGAGTCTGAATCAACTTGACAGCACACAACAGTAACAACCACCTCCCAGCCACCTGAGCCGAAAGACAGTGGTCATCCTTGAATCCTCTCCTTCATCCACAACATCCAATCCCCTAGTGTTATCACTTCTATACCCCTAAATATACCTTGAACCTCCAGTGTTCTCCATTTTTCTGCTACTCCCTCACCCAGGCCGCCATCATCTCTCACCTAGTGATTCTGCCAGTCTCGCTGCCTTGAAGACTTATGACACTCTGTGATCAGACAGTTCTTGCTTGGCCTTTAAGGGTTCTTCACTAGCCCAGAACTACGAACAAAGGCCCTAGCTTGGCATCCCAGGCCTGTTATCAGCTGGCCTTAGCATGTCTGTAGCTCCATCTCTTGTCACTGCCCCTCTTCTACTTCAGCTACTTGGACTTACTCACTTGAGGCTCCCTGAAAGCCTTTTCACTCTCTCTCAACTCCAGGCATCGGTCCATACTGTTCCCTCTGCCTGATGAGCTCCTCCCTACGCTACCCCTCTTTCTCAGACTACCTCATAATTCATCTGTCTTACCCCTGGTCACTAGGGTCGCCATGAGTCGGCTCCGACTCGACGGCACTTGGTTTTTTTTGGCTACCTCTGCTTACACAGAGCCCTCCCAGAAGCCTCCCTGGAGCCCTGGTAGTGCAGTGGTTAACCATTCAGCTGCTAACCAAAAGGTCGGCAGTTCAAATCCACCAGCTACTTCTTGGAAACCCCTATGCGGCAGTTCTGCTCTGTCCTACAGGGTTGTTGTGAGTTGGAATCAATTCAATGGCAAAATGCATGGCACTGAGAAAATCTGCAACAGACCTCTTTAAAGTGTTGAGAAGTAAAGATGTCACCTTAAAGACTGAGTTGCACCCAAACCGAGCCATTGCATTTTCAATCACATCATATGCATCCAAAAGCTGGACAATGAATAAGGATGACAGAAGAACTGATGCCTTTGAATTATGATGTTGGCAAAGAATACTGAACGAACCATGGACCACCAAAAGAACAAACAGATCTGTTCTGGAAGAAGAAGAACCAGAGTGCTCCTTGGAAGCAAAGATGGGCAAGACTGCATCTTACATACCTTAGACATGTTTTCAGGAAAAGGACACCATGCTTGGTAGAGTGGGGGGTCAGTGAAAAAGAGAAAGACACAATGAGATGGACTGACAGAGAGGCTGCAACAATGGCCATAAGCATAAAAACAGTCTTAAACACAGCACAAGACTAGGCAATGTTTCGTTCTGTTGCATGCTGGCTCACTAGGAGTCAGAACTGACTCGACAGCACCTGACAACAGCAAGGACAACGCGTCTGGTCTGATTTGGGTGGAAGCCTCCCTGACCTCCTATGACTGGATTAGTACCCCTTCACTGTGCTTCTCTCTGACTCAACCTAAAGTGTCTCCTTGTCTGTCTCCCCCCAGCAGACCACAAGCTCCTTCCGGGCAAGGCCTGCCTACCATGCTACCTGCTGTACTCGCCACTCCCAGCACAAAGCAGCAGCTCAACAGCCAGCGAACTGATCCATTTAGAAAAAAGGGTTCAGAGTTCACTATTTTCTACTTCAGCTTCAAATTCCAATGGAAATTATTTAAAGAAATTTAATTTATTCCTTTTAACACATATTGACAGTCTACTTAATGGAAGACATGGAGCCTGGAAGCCCAGTGGTTCAAAGCTGGAAAGGATGCAACAACTTTGAAGACCAAAATCACTGTTACCTGACCACCCTCAACATTTTCATATGACCTTTCCCCCCGGAACTATGTACTCAGAAAACAAAAACACCAACTTGAAGAAAATAAACCTAAGAAACTGAATAGGCTGACAGCTAGGGTTTTATTTATATTATTGGTCACTGTTTGGAAACCCTGGTGGCCTAGTGGTTAAGGGTACAGCCACTAACCAAAAGGCTGGCAGTTCAAATCTGCCAGGTGGTCCTTGGAAAGTCTTTGGGGCAGTTTCAGCCTTACTTCTAGGGTTGCTATGAGTTGGACCCAACTCAACGACAGTGGGTTTCTTGGGGTTTGGAAACCCTGTTGGCATCGCAGTTAAGAGTGCAGCTGCTGGGGGGAGGGTTTACATTAGATTGTTGCTAGAAATCTGGTTGGGAGAAATCGGTGATAGCACACATCAGAAACAAGAACAATGACTTCAGCATAACTTGAGTACCCCTTCCATCTCAACTCAATATTGCAAAGATAGAGGAGCTGGGGCAGGGGGCACGGGACCATGCTCTTAGGGGAAATCGAGGCCAATTGGCACAGCTAGCGTTTTGCTAAGACAGTTCTCTGCACCCCACATTGGTGGGGTCTTAAAAGCTGCCAAGCTGCCATCCAAGGGCACAGCAAATGGTCCCATCTCAGCCGGAACGGATGCTCACCGAAGACCAAAATGACATGAAGGAAAGACAACCCAGAAGATAGAGAGACCCACATGAGTGGGTGCCTACATCAACTTGGGACCGGAAGAACCAGATGGTGCCTGGCCACCACCAGTGACAGCCGCAATGGAGCTCACTAAGTTCAGTCTCACTGGCAACACAAGAATAAAAAGGGGTGCACCCTGCGATCTCCACTAAAAGACCTCAATTGATGGTCCAGTGGTTTCAGGGTTCCCCTGGGAGCATGGCCCCTGGCCCTGATGCTGCCCTTGCCCATAAATCATAACGAAGGCCCACTCTTCAGACACGAATGGATTGGACTTGGCGATGCAGAGTGACCATATATTGTATGCACTTTATGGGCTGATCTCTGGTTGGAGAAAGGAGAGTGGCTGGAGAGGAGGGGAAAGGAGACTGTTGGGAGGATGAGACATGTACGGAGCAGCGAGGAATAGCGTGCTGTCACCAGACAGGGAGAGCAGTGGAAGCTGCATATAGGTGGGCATGTAAATTTATACCGGAATGTACATTTTCACTCAGTCATATTAAATAAAAAAAAAAAAAAAGAGTACAGCTCCTAACCAAAAGGTCAGCAGTTCGAATCCACCAGGCGCTCCTTGGAAACCGTACAGGACGGTTCTAGTCTGTCCTATAGGGTCACTATGAATCAGAATTGACTCAACAGCAAAGAGTTCTTGAGGGTTCACTTCAGGAATTTAGTGACTTGTACCTACAGAAAGGGGATAAAAGTCGTCCTGTTTTCCACCACTTCAGCCAGCCTCAATGAGCAACTTTTTCTAATACTGAGAGCTAGAAATGAGCCCCACCTGTCACTGCGGAGGGAGTCAGACTGGCTCCAAGCATCATCTTCCCCACTCCTCACCCACACACCACAACTAAGTTAGATAATGTTTAGGGAGAAAAGAGGCAAGAGAAGAAAAAAGGGAATGTAAAGGAAATCTGCACATTTTGATTTGTCTCATTCAGGGATCTGTGTCCCAGTTTAAACCAAGGGCAAGCCAAGTTTTGATAATCAACAGCAGGTTTCTTCTTTTGAGAGGGTGGGGAATCCCAAAGAGAAATGACAGGCTCAGATGAGAAAGGAGGGAGAAACCATATGGAAGAAGCTTGGAATATGATAATGAGGGCAGACCTGGAACCTCCTTCCATGAAGAATCTTTATCCATTTGAGTTTATTCGCTAAGAAAATATTTATGGGGCACTTAGTATACGCCCCAAACCAAAACAAACCAATACTTTCAATTCTGACTCACAGTAACCCTAAAGGACAGAGTAAAACTACTGCCCCGTAGAGTTTCCAAGGAGTACCTGGTGGATTCAAACCACCGATCTTTTGGTTTGCAGCCAAGCTCTTAACCACTATACCATGAGGGTTTCCATTATGTGCCAGCCATGTCTTAACCACTAGGAATACAGCACTAAATAAAACAAACACTAATCCTTGCCTTCATGAAGCCTGCATACTAGTGAATGGAGAGAGGCAAATAAACAGTGTGTTGGATGCTGGTAAAAGCTATACAGAAAAATAAAACAATGGGCAATGGAGAACAGTGGGTGACAGAATGTTACAATTTAAATAGGTATGCTACAGAATCCTCAATGAGCGCACAAATTTTAAGCCAAGATTTGAATGATGTGAGGGAAAGAACATTAGCATGTTTGGTGAAAGAAGCCGAAGCAACCCAAAAGCCAAAGCCACTGCCATCAAATCAATTCTGACTCACAGCAACCCTACAGGTCAGAGTAGAACTGCCCTACTGAGTTTTCAAGGACCACCTGGCAGATCTGAACTGCTGACCTTTTGATTAGCAGATGTAAATCTTAACCACTACATTACCAAGGTTTCTGCAGAGAGAATAGCAAGTGCAATAAATGGAAATGGCCCCTAAGCCAAGTTGGCAGGCTGAAGAAAAGCAAAGAGGAGAACAAGCCTCTCTTAGAGCATTACCAAAGGTCCCCAGGAAGTGATCAACTAACCTCATAGAGGAGAAAAAGGAAAGAACTCCTGGATGACTCTAAAATGCTACCTAGTGAGACTTGCCATGAGTAGTGAGGCTTAGTGGTTACTTTTCCGCCTCCCAAATACAGAAAACATGGTCATACGCTTGGCTAGTTCTAGCATACTAATAATTCACCTAGGTTTCGTAATACCTAAAAGATACCTTAACTTGCACACTAGGTCCCTTACGAGATAATACCTTACAAGCCAGACGCCTGTTGCTCATCTGTTAAAATTGGCAATATTACCTCCCAGTATGTTGTAATAACTGAACAAATGGACCAATTTTGAGCGAATGATCTGCACCCAACGAATATTCAGTTTCTTCCTTAACCTCCCTCAAAAACAGAACCCAGGATTCCTAATTCATTTTCTCCAGACCTTGATGCTTCCAAAGAATGTCATTATTTATCTGTTTTGCTATCAAAGAATTTTAGCTCAGAGGTAACAGAAAAGACTGGTCCCGAATGTTCAGCAAAGGCTCAGGAGTCCTGTCTCAGGTCACTTCTCGAGGTGCCAGATTTCATCCTATTCTCATTACAGGAAGAGGGGAGGCCAACCTAAGGTGAAGAAGACGCTGAAAGCAGAAGCGGAAACAAGCGCCCTTGGGTCTGGGCCTGTTAGTGCAGGTGATGAGGACATGTGGCCTTTCTGCAAGCAAGCCCAGCTTCGGGCAAGCAGAACGGACAAGTACCCAACTCCCCAAAGTTGACAAACTTGGGTTCAATTAACCGCACTAAGGATTCCAGGAGCTCTGAACCAATGGATGCTTTTACAAGAAGGAGTCCCTTAACATCCACAAGTACCTCCTACAGCGGAGCCCAAGTTGGAACCCGATGGACAGTTTGGGGGTGCCTTGTCGGAATACTCACATCCCCCTTGTGCAGCTCCGGCGCCGCAATCTTCACGGGCTCTGTCCTCTTCTTTGGCTTCGGAAGCCCCAGGGGTGGTCCGGCACCGCCGATAGGTGGGGGCAGACTGAGGCCTGGGCCTCGGGACGACGGCAGCCCCAAGCCCAGCCCCTCCCCAACTCCCGCCGCCTCAGCCGGGCTCACGCCTGGAGGTGGGGGGAAGCCTCCTAGGCCGAAGGGCAAGGGGGGAGGAGGCTGAAGACGAGGATCTCCTGTAGGTGGGGGTAGCAACAGCGGCGGGGGAAACGCTGGGGCCAGCATCTGGGGAGGCGGAGGCAGCAAGGCCGGACCCTTGGGTGCCGGGAGAGAAGCGAACAAGCCCCCTAAAGTGGACCCAGATGTAGGGGTCGCCACCTCCTCCTCCTCCGGCTCCGGCTCAGCCTCATCCGGCTCACTCTCATCGCTGCTGGCGTAAGCAACCAGAGACATGGCGCCTCCCGCCTTTGGGGCGCCCTTGCCGGCAGATGAGGCCTACCAGAGACCGGGGATGACCGGAGGCCTAGTGGGCCCCGCCACTCGGCGGGGCGAGAAACCGAAGAGCCCGCCTTCTCCGTACTCTAGGACTAGCCCCAGTAGAAGTCCATGATTACGGTTAATTTCCACCGAATAAAGACTCCTTCTTCACTTAAGCTCCTGGTCCCAGGCAACTACACACAGCTAATGGCCGCCGACTCACTCCGCCTCCTCGCGCCTCACTAATATAGAAACTACAACTCCCGGAGAACACTGCAGCCACAGCCCCGTTCTCCGCCGCAGGGAGCTCAACGCAAAGCACTGCGGGAGGTGAAGTCCAAGGAAAGAATCAGGCGCGCGCAGAAAGACAGGGGAAGCCCGCCTCTCACGCGAGGACTCCTGGGATGAGTAGTTTTTTGTGTGTTCTATTCCCAGATGACTACAAACCCCATAGGGCACCGCTGTAGTCACGGAGATGGGGAGGAGAGCATTTCGGTAATTGAAGTTCTCTATTAGTAGTTGGGCGCTAAGACTTATGGGAAATGTGGTGCTTTTAGAAACTGCACGTGATGTCGGGAATGAGAGGGAATCTGGGAAGGTGGCGGATTGAGGAAAATATCTTAAAGGGGAAATGATCTGTGAGTGAGTTAACGAAGCTCCCGACTCGGCTGAGATCGAGTTAGAATAAAAGGGGTCCCCCCACCCAAAAGCCAGTGTCCGAGGGATCTGTGAGAAATTGGGCTGCAAGCCAGAAAGAAGCGAGGATGCAGGCCTAATAATATACTTCTGAGAACTGAAATAAATGTGACATCAGAGGGCGGAGGCGACATCCCTTGCCATGACCTGGAAGCACATCGAAAAGTGCATGTCGCCCTGCCAGCCTGCGGCCTGGCTTCACGCTGCAGCGACTAGTGAGACCAAAAGATGGGCAGGACTTAGAAGCCAGGGCCTGGCACTTGAGATTACTCCATGCTCAGCTCAGCGTGATCACGGTACTGAGCAATCAGTCACCTGAGTCCATCCCTGTCTACCTGTGCCCCCTGTCGCCCTTCTCTGTCTGTGCAAGGTGTTTGCTATGCCTTTGACTGAGTTGCACTCGTTACAGTTGTCTCCAACAGAGTTTGTGTCATCCACGTTAATTTAGGTCCTTTTGAGCTACTTTAGAGCTGCCTGTGATGATTTTCTCTGCACCTGTCTTTCCCTGTTCACCTGTGTGTTATGTGCTTTCTTGTTTATCCATCTTTGCCCCTCTATTTGCCTATGACTGGGTGCAGTCTACTTATCAGCGTTTTTTGTGTCCTTTACATGCTAATAATTCACATCTGTGGATGCCACTTCCCCACTCTCAGAGAGTGGAAAATTCTACCAAACTCAATCCATGAAAAAAACTGTTGAAGTTTTGAGAAGAGGCTAAAAGGAAAATGGAAAGGATGATGAGGTTTCCCAACTGTCTTAGTTATCTAGTGGTGCTGTAACAGAAATGCCATCAGTGGGTGACTTTAACAAAGAATTTATTCTCTCATAGTCCAGGAGGCTAGAAGTCTGAATTCAGGGTACCGGCTCAAAGGAAAGGCTCTCTCTGTGTCAGCTCTCAGGGAGGTCCTTGTCATCAATCTTCTGTGATCAAGGAGCTTCTCTGCATAGGGACCCCATGTCCAAAAGATGTGCTATGTTCATAGTGCTTCTTTCTTGATGGTATGAGATTCTTATAGTCTTGTCTCATTGACAGAACTTCTGTTAATCTAATCACATCCACATCATAGAGGTTGGATTTACAACACACAGGAAAATCACATCAGATGATAAAATGGTGGACAGTCATACAGTACAGAGAATCACGGACTAGCCAAGCTGACACACATTTTAAGGGGACATAATTCAATCCATGACACCAACCTACTCTCTGGTGACTTTGGGCAGTCACTTCTCTGAGTCTTACATTCCTCCTTTGAAAAATGAATAGAAAATTAAGGAGTTCTGTCCTACTTATGTGAGAAACACCTGAAATTAACAGAGTGAAAGTATTTTAGAAACAAAAGAGAATGGGAAATACTTGTCTTTGTTGCTCAGTCAGCACACCTTGCTGCCCAGTAGAAGAAAGAAGGCTCTTAAGGGTAAGGCCCTGTCTTTATTCAACAAGTATTTTCTAAGCTGGGCCCTCTTACTGTAAAGATCAGTGATTGATCTTATTAGATATACACCCTGCCATCAAAAAAAGGTTGTCCTCACTAGAAGTACAGAATAGAAAGGAGGAGCGTGCTGTCATCAGGTGGGGAGAGCAGAAGGAGCTGTAGATAGGTGGGCAAGCAAAACTGATTTGGATTGTATCTGTCATGGTTTGAATTGTGTCCCCCCAAAAATGTGTGCAGCCATGTGGCTGGGATATGGTTCCCAGTATCTTGGAAATGTCCTCCATTGTGCGGTTTTGCTAACCTGTATGTTAAAGGATTAGGGTGGGGCTGTGAATTCCTGCTATGGGGGAAGTTTCCCTGGAGTATGGCTTGCCCCACCCTTAATGCTTTTAGCTTGCAAGGAATAAAAGGAAAAAGAACCAAGGACAATTTGAGAACCTCGCTACCATCAAGCAAGCAGCACCGGGAGCAGAACGCGTCCTTCAGACCAGAGGTTCTTGCGTTAGGACGCTCCCTGGACAATTACTGATGCAATACTGGACTTTCCTCCAGAGCCATCAAGGGGAAAGTCTTTCCCTGGAGCGGACACCCTGAATATGGACTCGCAACCTACCGGACTGTGTAAGAATAAATCTTTCTTTGTTAAAGCCATCCACTCTGTGGTATTTCTGTTAGAGCAGCCCTAGCTGACTAAAACAGTATCCTTTCACTTAATCACAATAAAAAAAAAAAAAGGTTGCCCTCATGTGGTACATATATAAAATGGAATACTACTCAGACAGTAAGACAAATGAAATCTTTTTTTTTTATTTAATATGACCGAGTGAAAATGTACATTCCCATATAAATTTACATGCCCACCTATATGCAGCTTCCAGTGCTCTCCCTTTCTGGTGACAGCACACTATTGGTCTCTGCTCCATACATGTCTCATCCTCCCAATAGTCTCCTTTCCCCTTCTCTCCACCCATTCTCCTTCCTCCAGCCAGAGGTCAGCAGGATGATATCCTATAGATGTATAGAACCATAAAATGCATCCAATATATGGTCACTCTGCATTGCCAAGTCCAATCCCTTTGTGTCTGAAGAGTGGACCTTCGTTATGATTTATGGGGAAGGGCAGCATCAGGGCCAGAGGCCATGCTCCCAGGGGAACCCCAAAACTGCTGGGCCATCAATTGAGGTCTTTTAGTGGAGATCTCAGGATGCATCCCTTTTTATTCTTGTGTTGCCAGTGAGACTCAACTTAGTGAGCTCCATCGCGGCTATCACTGGTGGTGGCCGGGCACCATCTGGTTCTTCCAGCCCCAAGTCTATGCAGGCACCCACTCATGTGGGTCTCTCTATCTTCTGGGTTGTCTTTCCCCCATGTCATTTTGGTCCTCGGTGAGCATCTGTTCCAGCTGAGTTGGGACCATTTGCTGTGCCCTTGGATGGCAGCTTGGCAGCTTTTAAGACCCCAGACACCACTCACCAATGTGGGGTGCAGAGAACCCTCTTAGTTGTGCCAACTGGCCTCGATTTTGCCTAAGAGCATGGTCCCCTGCCTCCTGCCCCAGCTACTCTATCCTTGCAATACTGGGTTAAGATGGAAGGGTATTCAAGTTATGCTGAAGTCCACTTAATATTGTTCTTGTTTCTAATGTGTGCTATCACCGATTTCACCCAACCAGCTTTCTAGCAACTATCTAATTTAAACCCTACCCCCCTCGCCCTCCCTCCTTCCCCTCCCTTGCAGCTGTCAAAGAGTCTTTTCTTCTATATACAAGTCTGTTTTTGAGATCTTATTGTAGAGGTCTCATACAATATTTGTCCTTTTGTCGCTGAGTCCTTTCACTCAACATAATGTCTTCCAGTTGAAACCAGGTTATGAGATGTTTCCTGGAATCATCGTTATTCTTCATCATTGTGTAGTGCTCCATTGAGTATATATACCATAGTTTACCTATCCATTCTTCTGTTGTTGGGCATCTGGGTTGATTCCATCTTTTTGCGATCATGGACTGTGCTGCAATAAACATTCTTGTGCATGTGTCCATTGGTGTGAAAGGCCTTGATTCAGTAGGATATATTCCAAGTAGTGGAATTACTGGGTCAAATGGTATATTGATATCCATTTTTTTAAGGAAGTCCCAGATTGCTTTCCAAAGAGGCTGGACCATTTTGCAACCCCACCAAGAGTGTAGGAGGGTTCCACTTTCTCCACAGCCTCTCCAGCATTTGTTGTTTTGTGTTCTTTGGATCATGGCCAACCTGACAAATGAAATCTTGATACATGGTGAGGTATGAATAGATCTTGAAGACATTATGCTGAGTGAAATAAGTCAATCACAAAAGGACAAATATTACATGACCTCACATATTAAAAAATAGGCAAAGGTATAGAAAACAAAGTTATCAGTGATTACCAGGGGTAGGAAGGAAGGGGGAAAATGGGTTACTACTTATGGAAAACTGAGTTTCTGTTTACAATGATGGAGAAAATCTCATTGATTAAGGGTAGGGTTGCACAGTAGGTTATTTTAAGTCAATAAATTGTACACCTTTAAAAAGTTGAACTGGCAAAACTTGTGTGGTAGACACATTTACAACAACAAAAAGTCGCTGCTGAGGGTACATATGTACAACCAAGTATCTTACGGGGTTGGGTTCCTTGGTTTGAAGGTTTAGGGTCATGGCTCCATGGAACATCTTAGTTAATTGGCTTAATAACACGTTTAGTGCTTCTGTTCTATCTTCTGGTTTGTCAGGTTATGCCTGGGGTTAAATTAGATTGCAAACAACATACAAGGCAAAACAATTGGTCTCTATCCACCTGGAGCAACAGAGGAAGAAGAGGAAAAGGAGGAGGAAACGGAATTTGTGGCTAATTGCCTCCATGAGCAACTGCCTTTTTTGCCAGAGACCAGAAGAACTAGATGGTGCCTGGATACCATTAATGAATGTCTTGATAAATTCTATAGAAGAATCCTCAATGTCTAATTTCCATAATCTGTAAGGCACTGAAAAATATCAACAAGTAAAGACAAATAACGAAATCAAACAATGGGCAAAAGACATGGACAGACACTTCACCAAAGAAGACATTCAGGCAGCCAAAAGACACATGAGGAAATGCTTACAATCATTAGCTATTAGAAAAATCCAAATCAAAACTACAATGAAATACCATCTCACCCCAATGAGCTTGGCAATAATCCAAAAACACAAAACAACAAATGCTGGAGAGGCTGTGAAGAGATTGGAATGCTCTGGTGGGAATACACTGCTGGTGGGAATGCAAGATTGTACAGCCTCTTTGGAAACCAATTTGGCACTTTCTTAAAAAGCCAGAAAAAGAAATACATACGATCCAGCAATCCTACTACTTGGAATATATCCTACAGAAATAAACACAGTCACACAAACATACACGCACACGAATGTTTACTGCAGCACAGTCCACGATAGCAAAAAGATGGAATCAATCTAGGTACCCATCAACAGATGAATAGATAAACTATGGTATATATACACAATGGAACACTACGCAATAATGAAGAACAATAATGATTTTAGGAAGTATCTCATAACCTTTTATCAACTAGAAGACATTATGCTGAGTCATAATCAGTCAGCTGCAAAAGGACAAGTATTGAATGGGACCACTAATATAAGGACTTAAAAAAGGACTTATGCACAAAAGAAAAGATTCTTCGATGGCTACAATGGTGGGAAGAGAAGGAAAGGTTTGTTCATAGATTAGATACCCACTGTCGTCGAGTTGGGTCCAACTCATAGTGATCCTAGAGGTCAGAGTTGAACTGTCCCATAGATTAGAAAGTACATAGGAATTCAGTTAGGTGAAGGGTGTGACAGCACTCACTAGAAGGCAGGTCAGCATAAATGGACTATGCCATAAAGTGAAAAGTTTTCTAAATTCAACTCAACACTTCAAAGCACAGAGTAGCAAGGACAGGTGTTTGGGACCACGTTTTCAGTGGACAACAAGGTCAATTGGTATAACTAGCATTTTACTAAGAGAGTGTTCTGCACCCTATATTGGTGAGTGGTATGTGGGGTCTTAAAAAGCCAGAAAGCTGCCATCTGGGTAACATCAATTGGTCCAAATCTACCTAGAACAGACAGTGACCGAGAATACCAAAGACATGAGGAAAACTGAAAGCAGGAGACCGAAGGACCCATATGATTGGGAGACTGTATCAGCATGAGACCATACAAAGGAGATGGTACCTGGCCACCACTGAAGACAGCCTTGATAGGGGACACACTGTAGAGTCCCTGATGTAACACAACAAAAAGGTGTGCAGATCAAAAACTCAACTAAAAGACCAGAACTGACAATTCAACAACCTGGGAACATGGCCCCTAGACTTGCTGCTGCCCCAGACCTGAAGCCAGTACCAAGGTGAACACTTTGGACTAAGAATGATCTGGACTCCATGACACAGAGTGAGCATGTGGTGTGTCTACTTCATGGTTTTAAACATTATAAAAGACTGTCCTACTGAGAGGGGGGAAGAGAGGGTGGAGAGAAGGGAACAGGTGTTCAATGGGAGGAGTGTACTGTCACAGGGTGGGGAGAGCAGATAGAGTTGTAGAGAGGTGGGTATAAAAATTTCCTGGTTGTATACTTTCACTTAATCATAGTAATAATTTTTTTTCATTAAGAAAAAGACCAGAAAAAAAAATTTCATAGAAGAATCCTAACCAAAAGGGGTAACATGCAAAATAAAATTTAAAATTGTCATGGATTCCAGACTTTCTGGAGCCATAGAGGCTGGATGAACTTCTAAAATTACTGCCCTGAGATGTCTTTAAACCTTAATCTGAAAATATCCCCTGAAGTCTTCTTAGAACCAAGTAATACTTCATGTTGCCTAGTAAAGAATGTCTGCCTTGAGCAGTTGGCTCTTTTAAGATCCACCTCTATGGGATCAAATGGACAACAGCAACAGGAAAGATCAGACTGATCCCTTGGGGTGGTGAGTTTATGTTAATGGAGAGGAGGGTGAGAGTGGTTACACAACTTGAGGAACGTAGCCATGTCACTGAAGCTGCTGATATATATATGTATTTTTTTAAATTGTGCTTTAGGTGAGTTTTGGGGGTTTTTTCATTGATACATGTTTTACTTCATATATTTTTGACAAAAAAATCAAAATAAATTTTAAAAAGGTTATCTTAATTCAAGAGGTTGATACTAAAAACTTCAGGGCAAAGATGGGCAGGGGACTCATTTTTTCACTGTGTACTCTTTTCTACCTTTAGAAATCTATAACCAGTGCATGTATTACCTAATTACAATAATAATAAATACTTGTCTTCTAGTAAAAGATAGTCAGTTTACACAGTCATATCTACTTTCACTCCCTCCTCAAACCCCACTACAACATTAATAAAGGGATTTTATTTATTTATTTTTTTGGCATATGTATCTAGAAGAATTTTTAAACCAGTGTCATGAAACAAGCTGTGTATAAATTGTTGAATGGTGTCTTGGTCATCTAGTAATGATGATACAACAGAAATATCGTAAGTGGATGGGTTCAACAAAGAAAAATTTATTCTCTCACATTCCAGTAGGCTACAAGTCCAAATTTAGGGCACTGACTACAGAAGTAGGTTTTCTCTCTCTACAGGCTCTGGAGGAAGGTCCTTATGTTGCATCAGTCTTTCTTTGTTCTGGAAGCATTTTAGCTCAGGAAACTCAGGTCTGAAGGATGTGCTCTGCTCCTGGCCCTGCTGTCTTCATGTTACAAGGTCCCATCGCTGCTTGCTTCCCTTTTCTTTTACCTCTTATAGGATAAAAAGTGGTACCACATCCCAGGAAACTCCTTTTACACTGGATCAGGGATATGACTTTAGTAAGCGTGTTTTAGTCACACCCTAACCCTCTCTAACATAATTCAATCATGCCCTATTAACCACAAGCAGAAATTACGATTTACAACATACACAAAACCACATAAAATGGGGGACAATTACACAGACATGGCCCAGCCAAATTGCTACATACACTTTTGGGGGGGACACAATTCAATCCATGACAAATAGGAAACAAATTTGCTCTGTAAATTTTCATCCAAATAACGAAATGTTAAAACGAAAAACAGGAAATTTTGAGAAGACTTACGCCAGCAAGAATGGGATAGTCAAGAAGAGACAAAAGCAATAATGTTTTGGAAGCTGGAAAGCAGATAGACTAATGGCAATTGACCTGGCCAACCCAAGAGAATTGAGAAGTAAGCTGGCCTTGGGGAGTGGTGAGAATCAGTCTGCTCTATTCCATGGATGCCGCAAAAGGCTCAGAGTGGTAGCACCAAGTGGAACCAAAAACCAAAACCAAACCCACTGCTGTCAAGTGAATTCTAACTCACAGTGACCCTACAGACACAGAACTGCCCCATAGAGTTTCCAAGGGGCACCTGGCAGATTGGACCTTCTGTAGCACTTAACAACTTTGCCACCAGGGTTCCCCCAAGTGGAAAAGGCAGAGTAAAATGAGTGGCTACATCTTGAAATAATCTGTACCATTGTGCTTCTTAATTGTCTCCATGCATGAGTCCATTATTTCCCCTAGGTTCTCTCAAGGTTAAGTACTAATCAACTTCTTTCTTTAGGACTATGGAAAAACAAGTGATAATAACCTAAAAACCATAAACAGAAACAAAGGAATTTATATGATAGCAAGATCACTTCTGGGCCCAAAACACCAATTAGGATACCAACACATCTGGGAACATGACTACTGTGACCACCTAAAGAGGATCAACATTCTACGAATTCCTAGTACTCATAAAACTTTATTTCCTTCTCTACAGAACCTTGAGCTAGTCTCCATTTTGGGGAGGCAGATTTTATCCCCTCTGTTTCCTGGGGTACCATCTTGCTCCTTATCTCACTGGTCTCAAAGACTGGCTGATGGTAGCACACTGCACAAACTATGCATAGGTTTGCAGTACCATGAGTACTTCTAGAAGTGAATGAAAAACAAGGGAACCTGAAATGAGAACTGGCTAAAAGCTGTTTAAGAGACAGTTTTCTGAATTTCTTCTCTCACTTTATGCTAGTGGGAGTCTTCCTGTCCCCAACCCCCAAAAAAGGAGAGTTTTTGTCAAGAGAGAATAAACCAGAGAGTTTCTATAGGGAAAAACAGGCAAGGCTGAGGGGAGGCGTACTGTACAGAAACCAGGAGAATTGAGGCAATTTATGCACTTGGAACACAGAGATCCCTGGCCCTATTTTGCCTACAACATTGGCCTTGGGACCTTTAGCTTCTAGGCAAGAGACTATTCAATCTCTACTGGAAAATCTTTCAGCCCAACAGAGAAGAGCTATGGGGACGGACATCAAGGACTTCCCTAACAAACTTTCCAACCAGATAACCCTAACATGAAATTCTCCATTGTTAAGTCCAGCCATGTGCCCAAGGGTAAAAGACAGGTTTTTAGCCTTTAACTATTAAACATGAGTGGTCACCAACAATGGGCTCTGACATGGGTAATAGAGACTACTACCCCAGCCAACAAAAAAACAAAAACAGTTCAGAGAAAAAGAAAAAAAAAATACCCACTGTATACAAGAAAGAAGAACAGAATGTCATAAAAAAGATAACATGCAGAGAACAAAACTGAGCTCTTGGGAAATAAAAATATAACAAAATAAATTAAATTCTCATTACAAGGTTTAGAAAAGTTTGGAAAATCAGAGAACAGCCCAGAAAGTCCAATATCTGAATAATAGGAGTTGTAGAAAAAGACTGAAAAAATAAAGGAGAAAATCATCAGAAGAATAATTGCAGGCATTTTTCCAGAACTAAAGGAAAGGAGTTGTCAGATTAAAAAGACTCATGGAGGGCCCCGAATAACAGATACAAATGTCCTTCACCATCACAGAATTTCACAGCACTGAAGAGAAGACCCTATAAGATTTCAAAGAGAAGAAAAAGATCATTCAAAATGAATCAGGACAAAGTGACTTCAGACTTAACAGCACACTGGAAGCTGGATGACACCTTGAGCAGGGATTTCAGTGTCTGAAGGAAAATTATTTCTAATCTAGAATTTGACATCAAGTCAAATTATCATCAAATGTGAAAGTAAAACAAAGATACTTTCATACATCTAACTTTGGAAAAATTTTATGTTTCAAGCACTTTTTCCCAGAAAGCTACCACAGGATGTGTGCCAGCAAAAAACAGGGATAAACCATGAAAGAGAGATACCGAGGACATAGACAACACAGACTCCAACTCAAGAGAGAAGAGAAGGGAATCCTCAGGATGATGCAGCAGGGAGATTCTAGAAACACAGCTGTGCTCATATGTAGAGGGCCACCAGTCAGACTGGATCCAGATCAATTAAACAGCCTTGGGAAAGATGGCACCTCCCCCCAAAAAAAGAACACTGCTTTTGCGATAATTTCAATTTATAGTGACCCTATATGACACAGTAGAACTGCTCCATAGGGTTTCCAAAACTGTAATCTATCAGAAGCACACTACCACACCTTTCTCCCACAGAGCAGCAGGAGGGTTCAAATTGCTAGCCTTTTGATTAGCAGCCAAGTGCTTTAACCACTATGCCACCACAGCTCCTGAGATGTCACCAAGAACATGAAATTGATAAATTATCTGCTGTGTCTAAATATTTTGAAATGACCTTGAAATAGTTGATAATCTGTGGCTGAACTGGAGAATAAGAGCCAAGAAAACTAATTGCAAAAAATAAAATAAAAAAAAGTTAACTTTGAGGAAACAAAATGTCATATGGAAAAGGAAAGTAATTACAGTTTATGTGGGGGGTGGGTGGTGATAAACTAAAGAGGAGAGGGCAGGAAAGAGATAGACTTTAGAGTAAGAAAAACAGGAGCTTCCAAACTAGAATCCTGGAGCTAGAACAGGATAAAGGTGTGGACTGGCAGGACCAGACTACTCATGGATGAGCCTCGATTTCAAGTCCTGGCCAATCACTTCGTCTTACTCATCTTGGGATCTGTTTTTAACCCCAAAAAATCACCTAGAGCCTGTTACAGCACCTAACGGGGAACAAATAAATGAAGTAACAAAATAACCAGGTGAATGAATGACACCCTGAGCCACAGACAACGTGGTGGCAGAAATGACTTTTCAGTACTCACAATGCTGTCTGCAGAGGCCACAGTCAGCATCCTACCACAGGGCCTGACCTGATATCCGGCACAGGGAAGGGAGAGCTATCTCTTCTGCAAGGGGCAGGCAGAGAGCCCATGTGGGTTCAATCTTATCAGCTCAGGCCCTCTCTGCCCCAGGCCTCTGTCCTCAGTATCTCAGAGCCAACAGCCTCAGCAGGAGAGGGCTGAAGAGTGTGGCCAGACAAAACCACAGTCATGGCACTTCTGTGTGCCTGACCCCTGGCCATAGGCCTCATTATTTTCAGTCCCAGACCAAGGAAAAAGCAGAAGAGCTCAGGGTTTGTAGTAATACAGAACAGTGGATTTCACACCTGACCTCAGAACCCTTATTTTTCACTTCCAGCAGTGCATATCAGCAAACTTCTGCAAACAACGTTGCTATGAATGTCCTTCTATGATGTCATTCTGCTAACTGGAGAAAAACATGGTGGTAGAGCCTTACCCTTGAATAAGATGGCATGTGTACAGTGTTACTCACTGCTTATGTTAGCAAAAGGAAAGAAACAACCCAATGCCCATCAACAGGGGAATGGATAAATAACTGCAGACACAAAGATACAGTAAATGATGATACAACCATCAGAAAGAATAGGGCAGATCTTCATGCACTAAATATGGAAGGAATTCCAAGACGCATTGTTAAGTGAAAGAAGCAAAGTGCGTGCCTGGGTACCATTACTGAACATTCTGATGAAAGAGTCTATAAAAGAATCCTAAACTCTGGTGGCATAGTGCTTCAGTGCTACGTCTGCTAACTAAAAAGTCAGCAGTTCAAATGTGCCAGGTGCTCCTTGGAAACTCTACGGAGCAGTTCTTCTCTGTCCTATAGGATCACTATGAGTCGGCATCAACTTGATAGCAGTGGGAATCAAAGGGTGGGGGGCGGGGGGTGCAGTAGAGCATTTCGTATTCTCAAGAACTCCAGACTTTCTGAAACTATTGCCCTGAGATCATCTTTAAACCTTAAATTAAAATTATTACCAGAAGTCTCAAAACCAAACAATAGCTTAGCTTAACTAGGAAAGGATATCTTATCTGTCTTCAGCACTGTGCTCTTCCAAGATCTACCTAGATATGGGATCAGCCTGAACAACTAGACAGCAACCTCAGGGTTAGTGGGTTTGTTAATGGAGGAGGAATGACTCAGAAAAGGAAGGTGAGAGTGACTGCACAACTCAGAGAATAGAATCACTGTTACCGAATTCTGTGTGGAGAAAATGTTGAACTGGTCTATGTTCTGCTGTGTACATTCTCAACAACTAAAAGAAAATAAATTATATACATATAAAAGCAAAGTGTAGAGCAGTGTTTAGAGTATGCTACAATTTGTGTAAATAGCTCTTCATTTGCTTGAAAATTACAGAGACAGAGAGCGTACCACTAGAAGAAAACATAAGGAAGTGTACCACCACTGACTGCTCTGACAGGGCTTACCACAGAGGGTCCCAGACAGGGCTGAAGAAAAATGTAAAGTCAAATTCTAACTTTCCAAAAAAAAAAAAAAACAACCACCAGACTTCCTGGCCTGAAAGAGACTGGAGAAACCCGAAGAGTATGGACCCCAGACACCCTTTTAATTCAGAAATGAAGTCATTCCTGAGGTTCACCTTTCAGCCAAAGATTACACAAGCTTATAAAACAAGTGGAAACTTAAGGGGCACACCAGCCCAGGAGCAAGGACTAGAAGACGGAGGAGACAGGAAAGCTGCTAATAGAGAACCCAAGGTCGAGCAGAGGAGAGTGCTGACATGCTATGGGGTTGGCAACCAATGTCACAAAATAATGTGTATGTTATTTAATAAGAAGCTAGTTTGCTATGTAAACCTTCATCTAACCCACAATTAAGAAAAAAATTCACAAAAGGACAAATATTGTATGAGACCTCTGCTCTAAGGTCTTAAAAAGACTTAAGTACAGAAGAAGAGACTTTTTGATGGCTACAAGAGTAGGGAGGGTGGGAGACGGTTGGTCATAGACTAGACAGTCGATAGAGATGTGGTTAGGTGAAAGCAGTGACAGCACACAGTAGAAAGTAGATCAATTTAACTGAACTTCACCATACACTGAAAGCTCTTCTAATCTCAACCCCATATTGCAAGGATAGAGTAGCAGGGGTGGAGTCTGGGGACCATGATCTCGGGAGACAGCAAGGCCAGTTGGCATAACTAGCCTATTGCTAAGAGAGTCTTCTGTACCCTGTACAGGGCTGAAGAAAAATGTAAAGTCAAATTCTAACTTATACATATAAAAGCAAAGTGTGAGTGGTGTCTGGGTCTTAAATGCTAGCAAGCTGTCATCTGAGTTATACCAAACGGTCCCAACTCATCTGAAACAGATGATGACCAAGAACAACAAAGGCACATGGAAAAAAGAGCTCAGGAGACAGGAGGACCCATGTGAATGGGAGACTGCATCAACATGTGATCAGAAGCACCATATGGTGCCCAGCCACCACCATGCCATGATGGTGTACACAATTTTGAGTCCCTATGGTAACACAAGAAAAAGAGGGGTACATCTCAAGAACTCTACTAAAAGTAGAGTTGATGGTCTGACAGCCTGGGGGGATCCTCTGGGATCATGGCCCCTAGACCTGTCCACGACTGAGGTCAGCTCTTCGGACAAAAATGGACTGGATTCGGGGACACAGTGTGACCATATGGTGTGTGTACTTTAGGGTGCTATGCACCTATAGGATGCTGTCCTACTGGTCTCTTTCTAGATGGAAGACAAGTCAGTGGAGAGGAGGGGACAGGAGCTTGTTACGAGGATATAACAAGCATAGAATGAAAAGGAGGAGTGTGCTGTTACCGGGCAAGCAGAGCAGAAGGAGCAGATAGACACTCCTGAAAATTAATTTGGATTGTAACTTTCACTTAATCAAACTAAAAAAATAAATAAATAGAATTAATTTAAAAAGCCAAAAGCCAAGTACCATCTAGTTGAAGAAATTCTAATATTTTTGCCTCTATGAGGAAAACTGGGACAGCTGAAGGGACAAGGGTGATACGGACTTTGTCAAATTACCTTCTCAGTCACCTAAATTTTGTACTACAGGCACATATTATCTATGCAAGAAATTAAGCTGATTTTTTTTTAGTGGTAATCTAGAATTGGTGGGATCTCAAAGTGCTTTGACTCCCTCCTTCTCTATAAGCTGGTGCCATCACAATTCTTGGAAAAAACTGAGAAAAATAAACAGGATCCCAGCTCTTCCGGAACTCTGTAGTTTCTTCCACAGGCAGGCCTGCACACACGTTACCCTGATCTCAGACTACTGCTAGACTTTCTCCCTGGGTCTGGCAATTCCAGGCTCCTGGATTCACCTCCATGCTGCTGTCAGATGAAGCTTCTAAAAGCTCAGCTCTGTTCATGCTTCCCACTCAGCCAAACTCTTTACTGGCTCCCACTGTCAACCAACTGAATCCAAACTCAATGAAGCAGGGTTCTAGCACTAGTGTTTTTCAAATTGTTTAGTGACAAATGTGCTCAAGTTAGGGTTAGGGTTAGGGTTAGCCACTGCCTTGGAGCAGTGCTGTCAATAGAACTTTCAGCAACAAAGGAAATGTTTAATGTCTACACTGTCCAACACAGTAGCCACTAGCCACATGAAGTTACTGAACACTTAAAACATGCCTAGTACAACTGAGGAACTGAGTATTTAATTTTAATCTATTTAAATTTGAATCACCACATCTATTGGTTAGCACAGCCTTGGAGACTAAATCCAATGAGTTTCACTTATTTTTTATAAACAGAGGAAATTCTCTATTTTAAAAACAAACTTTTTATTGCCAAGGATAGTATACATACAGAAGAGCTATAAAACAAGCATTTTTTAAGAAAAATAGGCAATATTATTCTACTACCAGCTAATAGTCAACACAGAGTTGCTAATAACACCTGCCTTGTACCAGGAAAGAGCCCTAGTAGTGCAATGGTTCGGTACTCAGCTGCCAATTGAAAGCTCAGTAGTTCAAATCCACCCAAGAGCTCAGAGGGAGAAAGATGAGGCAATCTGCTCCTATAAAACTTACAGCCTAGAAAACCCTATGGGACAGTTCTACTGTGTTACATGGGATGACTATGAGTTGCAATAGACTTGAATAGCACCTCATAACATGTCCCAGGTATTAATCTAAATATTTATCAGTCAGTACATGTAAAAATATTATGGTGTAAGCACAGTTCTAAGCATAAATCAGTCGATATAAATGTCATGGACTGAGCTGTGTGCCAGCAATTTGGCTAGGCCAGCATTCCCTATATTCTGTGATTGCCCTCATTTTGTGATTTTTTTATGCTGTATATCCTAATCTCTGCTGGTGGTTAACAGAACGGATTATGTTAGAGAAGACTGGGGTGAGACCATAAAACCATTCCTGAAATCATTTCCCTGCTCCAGTGTAAACAGAGTTCCTCAGGGTTGTGGCCTGTACTACCCTTTATCCTTTTATCTTACAAGAGATGAAACGAAAGTGAAGCAAGCAGAAAGTTGGAAACCTCACACCATCAGGAAAGCACCACCAGAAGAAGAGCACGTCCTGTAGACCTGAGGTTCCTGTGCCAAGATGCTCCCCGACCAGAGACCCATGCCACACAAGGATTTTTCTCCAGAGTCCACGGAGGGAAAGCTTTCTCCTGGAGTGGACATGCTGAATTTGGACTTGTAGGCTGCTGGACTGTGTAAAAATAAGTATTTCTCTTTCTAAAGCCATCCACTTGTGGTATTTCTGTTAGAGCAGCACTAGCTGACTAAAACCATGTATAATACAAAAAAAACCCATTGTCAAATCCATTCCAACTCACAATGAACTGATACAAAGCAGAACTGCCCCATGGGATTTCCAAGCAGCACCTGATGTAATTGAACTGCTGACCTCTTAGTTAGCACCCATAGCTGTTAACCACTGTGTCACCATGATTTCCATATACAATGGAATATGAAAATATATTTCATATACTGACATCCCTTCTGTGCCTCAGTTTTCTCATCTGTAAAAGGGAATGTTGATAAATCTGTCAATATATACAATACTGTATATGTAAATATATATATTGACGGATTTTTCAACATTCCTTTTTACAGATGAGAATACTGAGGCACAGAAAAGATGAGTAACTTGCTGCAGATCACACCGATGATAAGCAGCGGAGCTGGGATTCAAATCCACATAATCTGGCTCCAAAACCCATGCTGGCAGCCCTCACATTCTGTGGTATTGCCATTGTATAGAGCATAATGCTGGTACCTTAGAAGCTCCTTCAAAGCATTTTTTTTTCCAAATTAAATATCATTCAAAATTAAATATAACAACAACCAATTATATCAAGCACTTACAATGTTCCAGCCTTGTTCAAAGTACTTTAGTTACATTAATTTATTCATCTCCATCTCACAGCCCCATTTTACAGACGTGGAAACTAAGACTCAGAGCAATTAAGTACCTTTCCTTAAGTTACACAGAGCATTGGTGGCAGATCCAATACCCCGACCTCTGTTATCTCTGACTCCACAGCAAAGTCATTTGACTGTGTGGATCATGACAAATTACAGATAACACTGCAAACAATGGGAAGTTCAGAATGTTTAAATGGAAACTGTGGTGGCTTAGTAGTCAATTGCTATGTCTGCTAACCAAAAGGTCAGCAGCTCAAATTCAGCAAGTGCTCCTTGGAAACTCTATGGGGAAGTTCTACTCTGACCTATAGGGTCTCTGTGAGTTGGAAACAACTCAATATCAGTGGTTTTGGCTTTTGACTTTTAATTGTGCTCATGAGGAACCTGTACACAAACAAAGAGACAGTTGTTCAAACAAAACAAAGATATATACTGCATGGTTCAAAATCAGGACAGTTGTGTGTCACAGTTGTATTGTTCTCACCATGCTTATTCAACCTGTATGTTGGGCAAATAATCCAAGAACCTGGATTACATGAAGAAGTCCTTGGCATCACAATTGGAGGAAGACAGCAGGTATGCAAAATCGATCTGGATTGTATACTTTCACTTAATCACAATAAAAACAGAGACAGAAAGACTAGAGGAAGACTCATGAGCAGCCTGTAATATGCAGGTGACACAACCCTGCTTGCTCACAGAGAAGAGGACTTAAGGCATTTACTTATGAAGATCAAAGATTTCACTATGGATCACACCTCAACATCAAGAAAACAAAAATCCTCACAACTGGACCAATAAGCAATATCATGATAAACAGAGAAAAGCCTGAAGTTGTCAAGGATTTGATTTTACTTGGATCCACAATCAAACCCATAGAAGCAGCAGTCAAGATATCAGATGATCCACAGAATTGGGCAAATCTGCTGCAAAAGACCTGTTTAAAGTGTCAAAAAGCAAAGATGTCACTTCAAGGACTAAAGTGTGCCTGACCCAAGCCATGCTGTTTTCAATCACCACATAGCTATGTGAAAACTAGGTATGAATAAGAAAGACCAAAGAAGAATTGATGCCTTTGAATTATGGTGTTAGTGAAATTTACTGACTATACCATGGACAGTAAACAGAATATACCATGCACTGTCAGAAGAACAAGGAAATCTGTCTTGGAAGATGTATAGTCAGAATGCTCCTTACAAGCAAGGATGGCCAGACTGTGTCTCATACACATTGGACATGTTATCAAGAGGGACTAGTCCCTGGAGAAGGGCATCATGCTTGGTAAAGTAGAGAGTCGGTGAAAAAGAAGACCTTCAATAAGATGGACTGACATTGGCTTAGCAATGGTCTCATGCATAACACTGATTATCAGGGTGGCACAGGACAGTGTTTAGTTCTGTTGTACACACAATTGCTACTACTTTGAACCAACTCAACGTGACCTAACAAAAAAACCAGTAAATGACCATCAGGATTCAAACTCAGTCCATCTGTCGATACACAAAATCAGGTTGCTTCCATCAGAGAACACTGTCCCTTTCTCTAGGGGTCTGAACATCAACCCTCACCCCTCACTTTGACAATTCCTCCTTCCCGATACACACAGAAATAAGTCTAACATCATCTTCTCTAATCTTGTCCCTCCAGAGACTCAATTCAGATTCCCATGGGACAGATCTGCACCCATAAGCCTTCTCTGCTCTGGGGCCCTAAGTCCCCCAACTTCTGGTCCGGTCTTCTGAACAAAAATGTAGAATCAGCATCCACATTAAGTTAATCACTTCATTCAGATGTTTATCAATTGGTTCAAAGCCAGAATGGCCTGCTGGGGGCCTAACACTAGTGTGCTTTAGACCCTTAGTGCTCAAATTTTGATCCAAACCTGTAGCAGCCCCTTGGAACTTGTTAGAAACACGGACAGCCCAAAGCTACTGAATTAGCATCTGTTTTTCAAGTTGATTCCCAAGTGATTCATTTGCACATTAAAGCCTGCAAAGCACCAAGGTAGGTCTGGATCCCAGGGGAAGCAGGCTTATGCCCACCTCTGTAACTGACCCTCTGTGGCTCTTGGCACAGTGGTTACGGCCAGCTGTGAGTTGTTGATGACACTATTGTAAGGATAAACTCAGATATTAAATTGCAACCAAGAGAATCCTGGCTGATTTATTGCAACTGGCATCTGCCTGGTGAAGTGGATGACCCGCCCAAAAGATTTGTGAAAGCAAGAATTCTGCCACCTCCAAACAGGCTATAACGATGCAACACAATGGATAAATGGGTAGGAGTCTTGATTTTAACTAAATTGGGATGTGCTAAATTGGAAAAACCTCTTACCATCGAGTTGATTCAGACTCACAGTGACCCTATAGAACAGACTAGAACTGCTCTACAGGGTTTCTAAGTAGCAGCTGATGAATTTAAACTGTGGACATTTTAGTTAGCAGCTGAGCTCTTAACCGCTGTGCCTGCCACCATGGACCCAAACTGGAAAATAGATATATTTTGTAGAACTAAAACCATATATATTCATAATACTGGCCTGGACATGTAAAGGAAAGGTGTTGTGACATTAGGGCATGCCACTGTGACAAGATTCTCTCCTAACAACAGTAACAACAAAGAAAAGCATTCACCTGACAGAATCTGAACTCTTACACTGACTGCATTTCAAACTGGAATTTGCCTGACAGAATCTGAACTGTTAAAACACTCATTACATTTCAAACTGGAATTCAGTGTAGAGTAAACATTGACTGGAATCTAGTTTGCTCTGTTGCAACAAGTTTGGATTTGCTATTGAAACAAATCGACAAGCCTGTGGCTGAGGGTGTGCATGGCTCCTTTATTCTAACAGGACCTTGCAGAGTGCCCCACTGTGTCAGCTACCTGGGGACCTAGGCTGTGGACCAGACCAGAGAGACTCCTGTCACAATGGGAACTATACCAAGAGGCCACACTGTTCTAATAGCAAGTCCTATAAAATGCACTGCCATAGACATAAAAGAAGCCTACTGTTACACAGGACTGCAGGGACTCCAGTAATGATAAGCAGCTTTTGGATGCTTCAGTAAGCCTCTGGCAGGTCAGTAATGTTATCCTGTCTTGAGCCAGCACTGGGGAAATTGAGGCTCAGGGAAGTTTAGGGGTCCTCCAAGTTCTCAAGACTGATGAGCAGCAAGGAGGAAGACCTTGGCATTTTGGCTACATACTGTACTTTCCTGCAGGGAGGCTTTACATGTGTTTTCAGAAGGGATCAGGAAACTTGTGGAAAGAAAAACATGCGTATTTTGTTACATAAGTTTAAGGATCTGGATATGCAAATATTTTTTAAGAGCTCCTAGTGTCTGAAATTTGGGCAAAGCCAAGACCAATACAGTGACCGCAAATCAAAGATGTAATTACAATACATCTTTCCTGGCTTAACGGGAAGAAAGCTGAGTCCAAGTTTTGGCTCTATCAATTCTCGTCATATAACCTAGGCTAAAATGTAGTTTCTCAGAGTTCGGCAAAATCATATTCTTTAGACACCAGCTCAAAATCACTGCCTTCGTGAAGCCTCCTCAGACCCCTACACTCTTACTCCTCTAGGGAGGTAGCACCTGGCTCCTCCCATTTTCATAATTTAATTAAAGTTTTGGATATAAATCCATTGTATTTATTGTCTTTCCCCACTAGAACATAGCTCATCCTTACGGGGCTTTGCTAGTTAGAGCTTAGCTCGCATAGTAGCATAGTAGCTTAGTAGCATAGAGAACCAGGATATAACCAATGCACCTGAAGTGTGGCCACAACCCCCTCTGACATCTTTCGGCCACCAAACTCGGGGCTTCCCTCCGTAACAAAAGTCCACACTACGGGCAAAATCCGCCAGCCGCCCCACAGACTGCCAGCACGTCGAGCCCAGGGGTGGACGTCTATGCGCGCGGCGGCGCGCTGCCCGTCCTTAGCCTGGGTGCCTAGCACGCTGTCGAGCTCCTCGGGTGTCAAGCAAACACGGACCGACATGGAGCACAGAAAGTGCAAGAAGACACCGCCAGTAGACACCGACACTTGACTGCAGTCGGGCAACGGTAGTGAGCGCCCCCACGGGGCGGGGGAGGGACGAGGGCCGCTCCGTCCAGCCCGGCGCCAGTCCCTCTGGAGCGGGCGAGCACCCACCGACAGCGGACACACAAAGCCTGCTCGATTTGCTCGGCGATCGTTCCTCGTGTCTGTGTCGTCACGCGCAGCCGGGCGGCTTCAGGTTGGGTGGCGAGCTGTGGCAGGCACGGGGCGTCAAGAAACTGCACGCATCGAACCGCCGCGGGAGGGAGTGCAAAGGCGGGGGAACCGAGGAGGAGGAGGAGTGGGAAAGGGAGGAGGGAAGAGGAGTGGGGACTGAGCGGGGGGGGGGTGGGGGTGGAGGAAGAGGCCTCGCGTAGAGGAGGGAGCAATTGAATTTCAAACACAAACAACTGCACGAGCGCGTACCCACCGAGCCGGAGCGTTGCCCCTGATCTGCGCTCGCCCCGTCCGTGCGGCGCGCCGGCGGAGACGCCGTGGCTGCGCCGGAGGTCGGGCCGGGGGCCACCATCGAGGCGGGGGCCACGCGAGGGCCGGAGCGGAGCGGCGCCGCCAACGCCGCACGCGCAAACTTGGGCTCGCGCTTCCCGGCCCGGCGCGGAGCCCGGGGTGCCCGGAGCCCCGCCATGTCGCGTTCTAACCGGCAGAAGGAGTACAAATGCGGGGACCTGGTGTTCGCCAAGATGAAGGGCTACCCACACTGGCCGGCCCGGGTGAGCAGCGCGGCTTGCCTCCCCCTGTCCCCGCCGGGCTTGGGTTGCATAACACTCGCGCGGGCACTCGAGCTCCGCGCCGAGAGGGCTTAAGGGCACGGGGCGTCAGGCTCCTGAACTCTTTCTCTCTCGATTTGAAGTCCACCTGCTCGTTACATAACGGTGGAGACAAGCGGCGGGTGGTGGTGGTGGGGAAAACACCTGGTGGGTGCTGTGTCCGTGCTTAGAGACGTGTGCGCGGCTTGGGGACCCGCGGGCGCCGGTCACTTTCCGGCTGAGCTCCGCGTGCTCAGTTCCGCCCCCAGCCCCCATACTCTCGACAGTTTCGGCCGCGCAGCCTGGGTTTGGGCCAGTCGGCTAACTCCTCCCACCCCACACCCCAGTCCCCGCCGACCCCCCCAACTTTGGGACCCCCCCCCCCGAGAGATTCCTGTTTCTTCATTGATCGTCCTCCTTTCCATGGATACTCTTCTACCCTTAGATTGAAAGGTTAGAAGGGAACTCAGCCCAGAAAGGATGGCAGTGGAGTTCGTTTCTAGAAAACGTTGGGGCTTCTGTAAAAGGTTTGGGAGGGTCGAGGACTAGCTGAGGGCGGCGTGAGAAAGGGGTCTACTCTCTCGGAAATTGTCCGTCGAAACCCTTCACTCCTCAGTCCCACAAAAATATTCCTCCATATGCTGCCAACTCAAATTTAAGACTAAGGATGGCAAGGCCTCTGCGGGCTTGGGAAGGCAGGTCCAGACTCTCTGCCTCTTCTTGGGGGTGGGTGTTCCCAAGTTGCTTCTCTTCCCTTCCCCCAAATACCAGCATCTCCAGCCAGAACGTCCCAGTCTGCCATGTGGTTGATTGGCCTGCCAATATGGGGGCCTGGGCCCCTGCCTCCCAGCACCTGGCCAGGTGGGAGGGTGGAGCCCAAAAGCGAGGTCTGGTGTGTTCATCGTTATTTCCTCTAAGGACCGAGACAGGTGAAATAGGAAGAATCAGTGGTTGCCACTTGGGGGAAGGAAGAAAATGGGGGTGTCACAGGGGAGTAATGCCTGTGGATACTTAAGAGTTGGTGTAGAGGGACCTTTTGTATCGGATGGGGCATGACTCTCTAATCCCCTAGAGTAAAATCCTAGGGCAGAAAGGGTTTAGGGAAGGGAATCTTCTGGCCGAGGGGACCAAGTGCTGCAGAACTGCCTTATGGCTTGGGGTTGCGCATCTGGGAGTTAGTCTGTGTGTGTTCATCTTGCCAGGACCTATCTCTGGGTTTAGGGAGTTGCCCCAGGCTCCCCTGGGTCCAGTTCAGGGTGTTCGGCCAGCATTGGGGCCACTCTGAGAAGATCAGGAGACTCTTCTCTGTATCCTGTCTTGAGGAGTGTGCCTCAGTTCACATACATTGTGCTCCTTGTTCCTTGAAACCTTCAGATGGATAGTATAAGCCCTGGCCTCTGGAATGGAAGTGAGTTGCAGAGCAAAACAGGCTCTCCCAACTTCCAGGGCCTTCTCAGGGGGTGGGGGACAATGTGAGGAGGCAGCCACAGTCAGCTTTGTGTGCCCACGGTATTTGTGTGATGTGTGAACACTTGTGTACTTTACCCCGCACTTTTGATCCAACTGACTTCTTGGCCCAAGTGCCAAGGCCCTGGTGGGCAGGGCAAGACCTAAACCCAGGTCTCTGGCTTCCCCTACTCCTGGGGGTAGGGCAAAGTCCAGAGGGAGGCTAAGCTCTGAGGAGGGGGCATTAGGTGGAAGGTGAGTTTCAGAGAACCTCTCCCAGGTCAGGGAGAAGAGAAGGGGTAGAGGACACAGAAAGGCCCATATTAACCCCTGTAAACAAGATCATCAGGTTTTGGTGGGCTTTGAAGTGAGGGTTTTGCCATGAATTGGGAATAACTATTTCCTCTCTTGACCCTGAGTGTATAGAACAGAGGGTGGGACAGGGAGTCAGAGTCTTTTCCTCCGTTGAAGCGTGGACCTTTGAGATAAAGCCAGAGTTGGTGGAGGGAGATCAAACTAGAAACCTAAGAGATAGGGCCCACCCTTTGCCTGTTCTCTGACAGTTGGAGGAGGGGTACACCCAAAGGTGTTACCTCCCAAATACATCCCCCTTGAGCCCCAGGACAGACAAATCTGAGTGTCCTTGCCATTTCCTGTACTATTAGTTCCTAGAGTGACACAACCTCAGGGACCTGACACCTCATGAGATGGGAGAGGCTGACTGCCCCATCTAATAGGTGGCCACAGTCTTCAGCCACGAGAACAGCCATCCTGTGGGCCTTTCCTTCCTCTGTCCCCTGCTACTGGGGTGGGTGGTGACCCAGTAAGACTAGACCAGTGCAGGCTTTGAGAGCCCAGGAAAAGAGGCCACGTGGTAGGCAGGACCTCCATGGAAAGATGTGTGACTGACTCCTTAACCTTTCCCTCTTCCCCCAGTCTAACTTCCTGGGGGATCTCCAAGTACTTAACTGTTTACCTCCGAGTGTCAAGGATTTTTCTCTCCAGGTTCCTTCCTTTTTTCTCTGCTTCCTGTTTCACAATCCCAGAAAACCTGACCAGCAAGAGGGCCTCACCCTTCTTTCCTTCTCCCCCTCCCCCACATCCAGGCACCACCTCCCTCCTTCTCTTTTCTGTCTTGGGCTTGCCACACTTTCCTGGCCCCAACTGTCTTCTGCCCCAGATTTTCCTGTTCCTGGGTCAGGTTGGGCCTTAGCCCTGGGTGTGGTGGTCAGAGCCGTGGCTGGCAGCCAGTGTGGGCTTTGCCTGCCTAAGTGCTGGGCAGGTGATCTTGGGCCTGTGTTTGGTCTGAGGCTGGGGAAGAGGTGTTCAATCCTCCCACCTACTCCTCACCTGAAAACCTCAAATTTATCTTCAGACCTCAAAGAGTGCCCATAGGCTCCTGGAAGATGGGAATTTCATCTGCTCAGGCCTGTCTGATGGAGCCAGGCAAATGCAGCAGGCCTGTGGGGGAAGGGGTCAGGGGTGGGTGGATACAGACCTGAGGGGAGAAGTTGCTTTCCTGCACCCATGGAATGACTGAAGGGCAGCAGAGCCTCTTCCCTTGTTGGCCAATAGAGGAGATGGAGTGGGGTCTCTAGCACTTAAATCTAGCCCCACCCTGACCCACTTAGCTTTGACTCATTCTGAGTCACAGCTTGGATATAAGGGCACCACCTGGGAGACATATGTGTGTTTGGGGGGTACAGGGGTCTTCTGAGACCTCATATCCTCTTTTGTCTATGAAGAGCTGCTCTTCCAAATGCAAAAAAAGGTATTTCCTCATAGTTGGAGCAGTCGACATTCCATAACAGAGGATTTCTTTCCCTCTTTTGGGTGAGGCCCCTGGCCCTTACCCGAGAGGTGCAGACACTTAGTTGGGAGGATGGACTGGCCCTCTAGGGTAGATACCTATCTGCCCCAGCCCTCATTGCTCTAGACTCACCTGTATTTGGCTAGAAGTCAGCAGGGCAGGTATATCTGGTGTGTCTTGTTCCATCTATCTTTAATTCCCATCCATTCCTTTGTTTCTCCCCCACCCTTGGAGCCGGGCAGCTGGTGGCCTCTTGGGTCCCCTGCCACACCATGTGGCTCTCCCTCTCCTCTGGGCCTGCTTCCATGGGAAGCTAGAGTGGAGAGACAGATGGTCGGGTAGGTGCTTTGCAGTAACTGCTCCTTGAGAGAACCTCATGTTTCATTTCTGCTCCCTCAGCCCCTTTTCATGAGCCTCAGTTTCTCCACTTTCGTCATACATTTACTAGGAGCATATTAAGTCCCTGGCTCAGCTCTGGGCACTGAAAACGCAGAGATCAAAGTTCTCTGCTGTACTCCAGCCTCAGATGCTTAGATCCCTACACACCCCGCCCCCGCCCCGTTCCTGGTGCAGGGAGATCCACCAAGAAGAGAGGCCTAGGGAAGGGCTTTTGCTATTATTGTCCTTTGCCAGTCTCCTGGGATCTCTAAGCCCTGGAGGCTCTCATTTTGTTTTTTGCTTTTCCCCTGAGAAGGGGGGGTGGGGAACTAGCTGGTAACAGGACCTAGGTGCCCTGGCCAAGGACTGGCCCCTCCACCCACCCCAGGTCTGGCTTTCAGAGAAGGGGCCCAGCTCTCTAGCCCTGGCTTCGGTTTCACACAACCAGGGACCCAGGTGCCAGACTGCAGACTTGGGGGTGGGGTGTGGGTTAGTGTCCCCTCCTCCTCAATCCAGAGGGAGGGTCTGGGGGGGAGGGGCAGTCACATTCCTGGTTGCTGAGTGGCCCCAGGGGCGGGGCTGGGTTGTCATGGTGATGGGGATCCTGTTTGTGGGGGGGGATCAGCATGCCTTTCCACCCCCTACATTCACACCCCAGCTCTCCTGCTCACAGGGAGGGCCCAGTTTGTGCCTGGCCTTCCTGCGGGGGAAGGGCTGGACCTCTGCCCCTAGAGGCCACAGGGCAAGGGGGAAAGTGTCCAGGAGCCTGAAGTCTCCATGTTTGGGGCAATGCACTGCCCCTCAGATTCATGCCCAGGGCCCTCACCCCCTCTTCTGGGTATGCCTCCGCTGATTCCCACCCACTGCCTCCCCAGGCCCCCAGTCAGGCACTCTGCCCCAGTCTCTGTGTGTTAATCAGTGTCTTGGCCTGTCTCTCTCTCATGTCTGCGGCTGGGGCCCCAGTCAACATGGCCACCTGGCCTCTGTCCGGCGGGAAGCCAGGCTGCTAGGGCTGCTGCAAGTGTTGCTGGGAGTTGTAGTTTCCCCCCTCCAGCAGCTCTTCCAGGGGTGATCTGGTGGTTTGGGAGAGGCTGGTTGGGCCACTGCCACTGCTCCCACCATTTCCCTGACCTCTGACCTCTACTTCTCATTTCTATCGCAGCTCTCCTCAGATCCCCCCATCCCCCCCCCCGGACAGAGTGCCAAAGGGGAGATGGAGATCTGCGATTTGACCAATGGCTTTACTTTGCTATTTGGGGCAAATCACTTTCCTTTTCTGGGCCTGTTTCCTCATCTGGAAAGTACATCAATGGCTTTCAAAGTGTAACCCAGAAACCTTTTAGGGCTGCTGCTATAGGGTTACTATGAGTTGGAACAGACTCCATGGCTTCTAATACCAGCCAAACTACAGAGAGTCTTGAATAGAAAGGTCCTTGGCCACACCCCTCTAGTTCAGCTAGAGCAGTGCATTTATCTCTTTCAGAGATTCAGCAAATATTTATTGTGCATCTACTGTGTGCTAGGCACTGTGCTGGGGCTAAAAACAGACTTGAACTCTGATCTCAGGGAGGATATTGTCCAGGTAGACATTAGTCAATTACACTTAAAAGTAGAATTTTGGAAAGTGGTGTGGGCTGGTACTAGGAGAAAGTTTTGTCTTAGAGCTAGCTGGATCAAGCAAGACAGGGCAGCTTTTCCAGAGGAAATGATGATAGAGCTGAGGTTGGAAAAATGATCACGAGTTAGCAGTAGAGACAGGAAGAGCAACAGTGGCTGGAGCAGAGAACATGAAGGGCAATGGACTGGGAGAGGAAGATAGCTGTCACCTATGTAGGACTTCTCCAACTCGACGGCACTTGGCTTGGCTGTGTAGGACTTCCCTGTAAGCCCCAGTGGTTGCATAGTCCTCTCTGATTTACATGCCATGGTTCTGTCTTTCACAGATGAGGAAAGGGAAAGGTTAAGTAAGTTGCCCAAGGTGGTTGTTGAGATGCAGACTTGATGTTGTGGAGTAGAGATGCAGAAATGGGCCCTAGAGCCATTAAAAGTTGTGGAAGGTTTCAAGCTGAGGCACTCTGGCTGCAGTGTGGAAAATAGGCCGTAATGGGAGGGATGGAGGTTGTGATTGTAGTTCAGGCAAGAGATGTCAGTGGTTGGACCTGGGATAGCAAAAGCAAAGACATGGCACCTTATGGAGTAGTCCTGGAGGTGTTAGGAGGCAGAATGGATGCTGTTTGGTTTGAGAAGACTTCTGGGCGTTGGTTGGTCGTACGTGTCTGACTTCATTTGAGCAAGGTGGAACAAAGGTCCCACTGCTAAAAATAGCCCAGAAATCACTTTGGTGATTTCCTGGGTCCCAGCCTGGTTTCATACAAATATTTCTTAGAGGTCAGCACCCAGCTTCAATTTGTGACCTCAGGACCCCAGCTGACACACTTCCTTCATCTCACTCCCAGATTGATGAGATGCCTGAAGCTGCAGTGAAATCGACAGCCAACAAATACCAAGTCTTTTTTTTCGGGACCCACGAGACGTGAGTGAGGGGCAAGAGGGGGCAAAGTCAGGAGTACCGTGGGATGAGAATTTGGGGAGGGAGGTGGTGCTGGGAAGGAAGTCCCTGCTCAGAGGCAATGAGGGTCTAGAGAGCAAGTCTCCCATCTCTCACCAGGGCATTCCTGGGCCCCAAAGACCTCTTCCCTTATGAAGAGTCCAAGGAGAAGTTTGGCAAGCCCAACAAGAGGAAAGGCTTCAGTGAGGGGCTATGGGAGATTGAGAACAACCCGACCGTCAAGGCTTCTGGCTACCAGGTGAGTTTTCATCTGACCCAGCAACCCCGTGGAAAGCAGGTGTGGCCATCCTGGGCTCCGGGAGCCCAAGACCCACAGAGAGTGCTTAGTCTTCACCAGGGCTCAGAAACGGCAGGGCTTTTGGGGTAGCAGCCCAGAAAAGAGTGGGGTTGGTTTTGAGTATGTGGTAATGAGCAGCTGTTGTAGCCTGGGGGGCAAGAACAGGATGGAGGCGGTAAGTGGGAACAAGCCTTTTGCTGGGCCCCATATAAAGTGTAGGACATGGCCCTGATTTTCCACAAAGGCTTCCAGGAGGAGGTGCTTGTGAGCCGGGCAGGACAAGGCGGGAGGGTGGGGGGGCGGGGGTTGGCGGGGATAGGGTCCCAGCTCCCTTTGGGAGAAGTTGACCCGAGGTTTTGCCTCCTGCTCCAGCCCTCCCCCCTCCTGCACAGAGCCCTGCCTGCCCGGCCAGTGGGTTTGCCCCAGGGCTAATCCAACAGAGGTGGGTCTCAAATCACTTGTGAGACTGGGCACCTGGGTGGGGGTGGGGGAGAGGCGGGAAAAGGAAGGAGTGAGTGGCTGAGGGAGGGCTCTGGGGTGGGGCCCCAGCGTGATGTCAGAAGCACCACTCAGGCCTTGCTATCTCTGCTGCAGTCCTCCCAGAAAAAGAGCCGCGTGGAAGAGCCCAAGCCAGAGCCTGAGCCCACAGAAGGTGATGGTGACAAGAAGGGGAATGCTGAGGGCAGCAGTGATGAGGAAGGGAAGCTGGTCATTGATGAGCCAACCAAGGAGAAGAATGAGAAGGGGGCGCTGAAGAGGAGAGCCGGGGACCTGCTGGAGGTAACTGTCCTCTGTTTGGCCTAGACTCCTGTGAACGTTTTCAGTGTGGCATCCCGCAGGAGCAGTCTCTGCCTTTGGGAACATCTAGTCTGAGGAGAGAGACAGCTGCTACTTCAGGGAGTCCCCAGTCTGAGAGATAGACAGAGCCCCTAATCTTAGGGGATCACTGCTTGAAGAAGACATTTGATCATCTAAGGCTGAGGAGAGATTGTAGCTGTCAGCCCAGGAAGGAGCCTTGGAAGACGAGTGGGAGTCCTGGGTAGGTGACAGGCTTTCTACAGTTTCCAGCCTTAGCCTGCCTTGTCTCTGCCAATCTTGTCTAGGATTCCCCAAAACGTCCCAAGGAGGCTGAGGACCCTGAAGAGGAGGAGAAGGAAGTGACCACCGTGGAGGGTGAGAGGCCTCTTGCTGTAGAGGTGGAGAAGAACAGCACTCCCTCTGAGCCTGGCTCTGGCCGGGGGTTTCCTCAGGAGGAGGAAGAGGAAGAGGAGGAAGAAGCTGCCAAGGAAGATTCTGAGGCCCCAGGCATCAGAGATCATGAGAGGTGAGTGAGCCGCTTGGCAGCTGGGCTGGGGAGGGCCCAGGTACTTTCAGAGAGGAGGAGGGCCTGCAGTGGTCAGCCTCTTGGGAGGCAGGGTGGGCTCTCCCAGGAGACCGGCACTGGCTGGGGCAAAGCCAGGCCAAGGCCACACCATTAACCCTTCTCCCCTCCAACCCTCCCCTGCAGCCTGTAGCCACCAATGTTTCAAGAGGAGCCCCCGCCCCGTTCCTGCTGCTGTCTGGGTGCTACTGGGGAAACTGGCCATGGCCTGCAAACTGGGAACCCCTTTTCTGCCCCAACCCACTTCCCTCTTCCACTCACTCTCACCCCTTTAAGCCTAGCCCCTGGAGATTGAGTTGGATGGGGCAGGCCACCTGGCCCTCACCTCTTTGTCCCCACATCCCTGTGATATGAGTCAAGGCCATGCCGTCTGCTCCCTGGGATGAAATGAGGCCATATTTTTTCCCTGCCTAAAGCTGTTTTCCCAAGACTTGAGGCCTTGGACCAGCTTCTCCCACCTCTTGACACCCCTGTTCCCCAGGCATTCTGAAACTCTGGGTTGGGATCAAGGGTAGGAGTGGAAGAGTAAAGGATAAACAATAGGATGGATTTCTTGGGGCCCTGGGTGAGACAATCCTCAAATTATAGTGGAGGTTGAGGACAGGATGGTGGCATCTTGCTCAGCTCCTGTCTCCTCCAACACCTACTCCAGCTGCCTAGATTCAGCAAAGGTGGGACAGTTTATGGGAGATGGGCTCCCTTCCAATGAGTGGGCAATGCCCATTCTTTTGCTGACCCAGGGAGTCCTGGGAGTTGTAGTTCATCATCAAGAGATTTTTTTGGAGGCGGGGGTCTGTGTTGTTTGGGTCAAGAATCTGAGATCTGAAAGGATTGACTTCTCCCATTTTGGGTGGGAGTGAAAAGCATCTGGGGCCCTGGGGAGAACTTAGCTGCCCTCTTCCCTCTCCGCACAGCACTCAAGGCCAGCCTAGAGTCATATATCTTACCCAGACATAAAAGAAAAAGACATTTTTTAGGAAAAGTTTTTAATAAAAGAAAATTACAAAAAAAAAAAAATTTAAAGACTTCCTACCCCTTCGTGTACTCCCAACTCTGCTCCTGTCACCCCACTGTCGCCCCCATTTCTAAGGCACCCTGGGAGGCTCCCCATCTCTTTGGGGCTTGATGACTTTCTTTTTTCTAGCTGGGGCTTTGGTGTTCCTTTGGGTGTCATTTCCCATTCACATAACCACACCTGGTGCCCTCAGTGTTGTCAACAGATCGCATCTGTAACCTACTCTGAGAGGATGGAGAGAGTAAGTGCCCTCTCCCAACCTCTTCCTGGTAGTCTTTCTATGCCTTTCTTCCGTCTCTCGTCTTTCACCCTTGCCTTGCTCCCTTGGGCTCTGATGAAAAATTGCTGACTGTAGCTTTGGAAAAGTTTAGCTCTCAGAACCGTAGACAATTTCAGTTCTAGGAAAATAAAACCCGTTGATTACTATGTTGGATTCTGACTGATTCTTTGAGGTGGTTTGGGAGAAGGGAATACTAATGATTTGTAGATCATCTCAGATTGGAATGAGGATACCAGTCTCTCTCACTACCAGTCTTTTAGAAATTCAGAACTCTAGATGGATGCAGAGTCTAAGAATATACTACACCATTCCTTCTTCTCCTGTTTAGCCACACTTCAAAAATGGTTCCTCCATGAGCACCTGGGAGTGTTTCTTTTTTTGGATAAAAGGCACAAGAAGTGGTGCATGGGAGATTGCCAGTATCACCACAGCCTGAGACAGCCATGGAAACAGGACGCTGGAGCTGGTGGTAGAAAAAAGTTGGACCTTAAGGGCAAACATAGGGATGCATGGCACTCCATAACTTGTGATAGGGCAGGGGGAGGTTGGTGGCTGGAATCCCCCAGTACTGCCTGAATTGATTGAGCCTGCCACTATTGTTTCTGTGATTTGGGGGCAAGTGTGTTTCTCTTCCTTGGACTGTTACGACTGGATTAAGGTTCCTTCCAGATCTGACATTTTATAACTAAATAGACCAGCACTGGCAGCACCCACGTTTCATGCCCTCTAGGAATCCTGTGATAGTTCTGGAATCTGTTATGACCTCCATCAGAGAATCAGAGAAGGGCAGGGAGAAAATGGCAGTAGTCCTGGCTGGAAAGGGAGGCACTCTGCCTTAAACAGGAAACCATTAACTGCCTAGAAAATGGAGCCGTCCTCTGAACTACAATTTCCAGTCACCTCCGCACAGAGCATGCGCGAGGGCGTGCTGGGCGCGGCCGCCTACAATTCCCAAAGTGCTTCACAATGTTAACTACGCTTCCTTGATTTCGCACACTAGTCAGATTTCCTGTTTCGAGCGTACTTCCTAACGGCGAACTACAACTCCCAATGCACAGAGAAGCAGGTTAACAGGCCAACTTCCGCTCTACAATTAGCCTACATTTCCCAGGGAGCCGAGGGGTCGGGGTGGGCGGTGCCGAGGTCCCACGTGTTGTGAAGTGACAAGCGGTGGCTCCGCAGCGCTGTGGAAAGTGGAGGTGAGGGCCGCGCGGCCGGAAAGTGTACGCTTCGCTTGGGCTTGTCTGGGAGGAGGTAGCGGGAAGACCTTTCTTTTCTACGGCTCTGGCTCAGTCCAGTGGCGCAGTGGTGTCCCTCCCTGTGGGGACGCTACGAATGAGAATCAATTGCACGAGTTTCTGTTTTTTTTTTTAATGGGTTGCTTGCTCAGTCGCTTTTCTGAGGTGTCCGTGCACTGGAGGTTTGGAGTGGGTGTTTGCTGAAGAGTGCTGGAGCCTGGCAGTGTCTGGGATCTGGGTCCGCACTCAGGATGGAGTGGGCTTGGGAAGTCTTTGGAGCCCAGGCTGGAGGGGGAAGACGCATGGTGCCTCTAGAAAGCTCCGCTGCAGAAGGGCTTCCAGCTTCTTTAGGGTATGGAGACGAAGATGAAGATAGAGGGGACGTGTGTGATACTAGCCCTTGCTTTTGGCAGCCTCACTCCCTGGGTATTGTGAAGGTTAAATACCACGCTCCTATCACTTAGGTCTCATCATACAGTGGTGCTCTCAAAAACTTGGGGTAGAAAAACACGCTTACAGTCAACAGGGATTAATTCAGGTAACGCAAGGCCGCATACATGAAGACTGAGCTAGAACACGATGGAACTGCCTTGTTTTTCAGGGTCTCACAAGTTTTCCACCTTTGACAAACGTTTTCCACTTCTCTGTCAGTCATTTTAGTGGAAAATATTTGGCTACAAGTATTTTCTCTGACAGATTTCTGCTTTACACAGGTTCTGGCTTTCTCAAATTTTACTGTGTGTAAATTTATGAGTCAGAAGCCTTGGCAGTCCAGTGGTTAAAGCACCGAGCGGCAAACCAAAAGGTTGGCACTTCAGAGCCACCAGAGGCTTTGCATAGAGATTTACAGTTTTGTAATCCGCTTTCCTAGAAGAGATGTGCAGCCTTGGAAACCCTACAGGATTGCTTTGAGCCCAGATCAACTGGACAGCAGTGGGCTTGGTATTTCTGTGAGATGATCTGCTATCTCATTGCTCAGATAAATTAGTTGTTTTGGTAAATGTCTACGGGTGGAATACACAAATGTTTTGGAAAGGCACAAAATGGAAAAGAACAGCCATCCCAAACATTTCCTCTCCTCCAAAGCAAGTACTTCATTTGTACCGTTTCCTTCCCTAAAATATCTATACCTGTCCTAGAACATGTATTTTTAACTTACCCAAAGGATAAACTCACATAATTCTACACCTGGGTTTGCTAGTGAGTACTTTTTAAATAATTTAAGTGACACCAACAACCCTGCATAGTTTATGAAAGAGGACACTGGAGCCCCGAAGTTACTGAGTTGCCTGTGGTCACACAGTAAAAAGATGGCAGAGCAGGGGCTAGACTCCTGGTCATCTGACTCCAGTCCCTGGCTCTTCATGCCATTACAATGAACTTTATTTGTAGTTTTAAGTTAGGTTTCCTTATCAAACAAGATTAATAGTATCTTCTTCATTGGTTTGTTCTAAGGCTTAAAGTAGGGAATACAGGATTTGACAGCCTCCAGTCATGCGTCTCTCTGCCCTGCTGGCCATGGCAACCAAGGTGAGTCTACCTCCCAACTACCGCTACGGGATGAGTCGCCCAGGCTCCTTGTCAGACAAGAGAAAGAACCCTCCAGGAACCAGGCGGCGCCCAGTGGTTGTAGAACCTGTTTCTGATGAAGACTGGCATCTGTTCTGTGGAGACATGGTACGAGTCTCATATAGGAAGTAGAATGGTGGGGTTGCTCCTAGGCAGGTTTCCTTCCCTGACTCTTATCCTCCCACAGGTGCAAATTCTAGAAGGGAAGGATGCCGGAAAGCAGGGCAAAGTGGTTCAAGTCATCCGGCAGCGAAACTGGGTTGTCGTCGAAGGGCTGAACACAGTAAGTGCAGTGGGGATGACAGGATGCTCATGAAGCCGTCCCACCTATCATCATCAGGGGCAGTGTAGGGAGGGAGGAGAGGGGACAAGCAGATGGTTGTACCCTAACCCCTTTAATTTTCAACTGGGGCGTAATGCTCTGAGCAGTAGACAGGGAGCCCCTTCACATCCCTTGGTTTCTAATACGCCCCCTCTCTTGTATAGCATTACCGCTACATAGGCAGGACCAAGGATTACCGGGGAACCATGATCCCTAGTGAAGCCCCGCTGCTTCACCGCCAGGTGACACTTGTGGATCCTGTGGACAGGCAAGCAAATGGGGCTCTGGTCCTGGTTTTCTGTCCTGAATCAACCTATGTTTTGAAAATGGTGGAGCGGGTCGGGGGGTACAGCGCATTTCTCCAGTGGAAATGGAGGTCGTGTGGAGGTCAGGTCAGTATCAGCAGATAACCCAGTGAGCTGGATGCTCTGGAAGTTGGGAGGGGCTATTGCCTGGCATGACCCACTGGTAGATAACCCCAGGACAGGGAACAGAGAAGCAAAGTGGTCCCTCTGGTGTTTTCAGCCTTTGACTGTACTTTTGGGGAGGAACACAGCAGAGGACCTGGCTTCCAGGCTGAGCTTACCTCTTTTATCCCCTAGAAAACCTACTGAGATACAGTGGAGGTACACAGAAGCTGGAGAGCGAGTCCGGGTCTCCACAAGATCTGGAAGGATTATCCCTAAACCAGAATTTCCGAGAGCTGATGGAATTGTCCCTGAAACATGGACTGGTGAGGCTGGACAGGCAGGAAGATGGGGGAGAGACACTCGGGTAGGTGGGATTGGGATGCAAGTGTTAGGACACTAAAGTTGGTGAGCCCTCCGCCCACCCCCTTTCCTCTGGCCCAACAGATGGCCCCAAAGACACATCAGTAGAAGACGCTCTAGAAAGAACCTATGTGCCCCGTCTAAAGACACTGGAGGAGGAGGTGATGGAGGCAATGGGGATCCAGGAGACGCGGAAACACAAGAAAGTCTATTGGTATTGAGCTTGGGGAGAGCAGCTTCTGGGGGCCCCCACTTCTGTCTTAACTTTGGAGGCTGGGGCCACCTCTTCTTCAGATTCCAATAAAGAGCCATGAGTCCTCCTCTGTGTCTAACTGCTGGTTTTCAGTAGACTGGTACTCTCAACCCCAGTGTACCCTGGTTTTAGAGATTGACAGGAGAGAGCATCTGTCCTGAAGTGACAGAATCTGGATGGAAATTAGCCAAGCTTAAGAGGATCCTCCCAAGAGTAACGCCTATAGATTTCTGGGGTCAGGACCGAAAGGAGAAAAAGGTGGCCTTCATGGAGACTGCTGAGTAACAGAAAATATCATTCTAGCTAGCCCCTTATTAAGGAGAGCTGTGGGGACTGGGGTGTTAGACTTACGTGTACAGCTGCTTTGGGACCTCAGTAGGGAAGCTGCATCATCTGTGCTTTTCAGTACTTACAGAAATGGAAGGGAAATAAAGATTTTGATTTTTTAATAAGTTAAAATCTTAATATTCTGTAACACATGGTAGGAGAAAAAGGGATCAAACTTAGGACTTGTAGGGCACCAACATTCCAGGCTGGATGCACGGTACTGTTCTGTGGATGCAGAAGTGCACACTCGCCACCCTCTGTGGTGCTGGGTGGCTTCAGACGGGATCCGAGAACATGCCCTTCCTCAGGCTTTGTCAGCTGTCTTCAGTTTCCAGGACAGAGAAGGCCTGACCCAGAGGTGTCTTGGTGGCTACCAGAACCAGGTTTCTGGGAGAGAGTTGAGGGCTGAAGAGGGGCAGGAGCTCTGCGTGAAAGCCTGGGAGAAAGGCAGGCTACTCAAGAGGTGAGACATGAGCCACTCACTCAGGCACTTCCTGCACAGCCTGCAGGCACAGCCCTTCTTCCCGAGGGGCGAGGTTCCAGGAGGACTGAGGAGACCCAGTTCTGTATAAGAGCATGGGTGCCCAAGGCCCTGACTTAGTGCACTCATGGTTAACTCCTTAGCCTGGGAGGCTTGCTGAAAACACACCTCAGGGATGTAACCCCAGAGGCTGATTTAGAGAAATTTGTCCCCACTCCCGCTCCACTTGTGATTCTGAAGCAGGTGGTTCAGGTCACAGAGGGGAGAACCCAGCACTCTGGCCCCTTTGGCCCTGGGCCCCAGCTGTAGGCCACCCTCACCCTGCTCCTGAAGGTAGAGCAGCCGGTCCAGCAGAATCAGTGTCTCCACTAGCGGGGCCAGCAGTAGAGCTAAGCTGAAGAAGGTTACCACACGGTGCTCCTGGGCCTGGTGGGCCTGAAGGGCAGCCATATTCAGGGGTAGCTGGGGATCCAGCCCCACTCGCTGCAGCCCTCGCCGCACGTACCTGCGGAACCAGCAATAGACAGCAAGTAGTTTGGCTTTAAGGACTTCCCTACCTCCTACTTAAACTCTGCCTTTTTCCTAATTTGATTCCAGTTTTGCTTCATTTGCCATACTAATGGACATTTTTAAACGTCTCTCTGAGGTGTCTATGAACAAATGAGTGAATCCAAAAATTTATTTTCTGCCAGTTCTGTCCAATTATGTGTCCATATTTTTAACACTTTAAAAACTGTCTTTGATAAAATCTTCTGATGAAAGAGTCATAAATCTTCAAAGAAATTTTCGGAAGCTTCCCAGAGAACTCAAAATCACTCTACCATGCACTTTGAGATTTTTTGTAGGACATGCTAACAAAGGAGGGTGGGTGACCTCTAGTTGGTGATGCACCCCCCCCACCATTCCCCCAAACCTTACTCTTCAATCTTGAGCTCATGGACTCTGGGGATCCCCTGCACGCCTGGCCGACGGAGCTCAGGCTGAGCACATCGGATGACAGTCTCCAGTGCTGCCCGATAGCAGTGGGTTCGGAGGCCAGGACCTGCTTTCTGTAGTCGCTCAGCGTATTCCTCCAGGGCATGGCAGGCCCCCTCCCGCAGCCTGTAGGGCAGTTCATAGCCAGGCAAGCCGGCCACCCAGTGGCTCAGTGGGTAGCCACCAGGGTCACTCAGCTTCATGTAGCAGCAGCCCACCGAGGCTAGAGCTGCCACATCAGGGCAGCAGCAGAAGTGCCTCAGCAAGGCTACGCTCAGGTCCCCACAGGCATGGAGGCCTGTTAACAGCAAGCGGGCCCCACCCTGAGGTGGGGGCTCCAGTGGAAGCAGAAGCTCCTCACACAGAGCTGTGGGGTCTACCCACCTAACCACGTGGTGTGGGGGGTGGTGAGAGGCAGCGTGGACCACCTGTGGAGGCAGGAAAGGACACTGGCAGATGGGAAGTCTGTTTCCCATCAGACTTCTACTTCAGGATGAAGGAAGGAATCTGTTCCTCCCCAGAAAGGAAGGTGGGAGAGAAGCTGAAGTACAGGAGAGAGAGGGGCTGTTAATCAAGAGACAGGAAAAATTCTTAATTTGTCATTATCAACTCTGCCAACCTTTCCATCTCTTGAGTCTCAGTTTCCTCATACATAATGTGACTGTAATACTTGCCTGCTCTGAGAAGGACAACTTGGTGTGGAAAGCACTGTGTAACCTAGAAGTGTGTCTGAGATGAGGGGAGGCTTTGGGGAAGAGAAAGCCTCAGAAATGGGGAAAGAAAGAAGGACCATGCCACCTCAAGCTCAGAAACGTGAAAGAGGGAATTCAACCTTGGTGCCCGATGCCAGTCAAAAAGACTCTGCTCCTGCAGCCCTGGCTGCAGGAACGGGTGGCATACCTGCGGGTTCCTCTTCTTCTCTTTCTCCAGACCCTGCAAGAGCTCTTGGTCGAGGCGCTGGGCTCTCTCCACCAGTCTCTGATCCCCTTCAATGCTCTTCACCGACAGTCCCAACCCCAGAGACATGAAGCGGGAGAGATGGCCCTGGAGCCACAAGAGGGAGGAGAGACTACACTTTTAGTGACCTAGCCTCTCACCCTCCCCGTCAGTGAGCCGCATAGCTGGGTCCCAGGCCCCAGGCCCCATAGAAGGTTTAAATTCTTCCCTGCCTGGTCCTACCCCTCCTCAGCCCCTGCCTATAGACTTGTGGCCTGATACCCTGCCTTCCAATTTTTCTATCTCCACAACTCAAAGAACAGTATCTGGCTCACCTGGCCTGAGCCCACGTCCACAACCTGGGTGCAGCCTGTGAGGTCACTCAGCTTCTTCACCAACTGAAAGAGGGAGCAAAGGTCTTCTGACCACTGTGCCTTGACTCCTGAAGCAAACACCCATAACGACGGCAGAGGAGCTGAAGATGGCAAAAGGAAAACGGGTACGAGGGGCCATGGGGAGCAGCAAGGGATACAGAAGCCAAAACGAGGGGTGGGGAGGGTGGTAAACACTGACAGCAGGTCCAGGCCACTATCTGTGCTCCTTTGGGTCAGGGATTCAATCTCCCCACAGAACAAGGAGGAAGAGCTCTGCTGTGAACCCTGCATGAGTAGGTTGTGGAAATGCTGAGGAATAAGACCGTGATTGAGACACAGCCACCACATGACCCAGTAAGAGCTTGGAAAAAACATCAGCATCATAGTATCTGCCAAGATAGGGACCTTCTAGGGCCTTTGGTCCTACATGTGATGGAAGGGGCAACATATTTGTAGCCCACAGGCTTAAAGTTCCAGGGTTTTCAGATACTACCTATGCCCCTATTCATCTCACCTCTCCCAGTCTCCGGATTTCATGCTGCTTCTTGGGCCTGACATGTTTCCGGAACAGAGGTGTCAATCGGGAGCTCTGGCTGGGATTCTCCAGGAACTCTGAAGGGGTATGGAACCCAGGTGTCCGGGTAAAAGCCAGTGCATAGGCCGTGGACTTCAGGGCCAGCAGAGTGAGTGGCCACACCGATCTGTACCTGAGATAGCATGGGCAGCCTGCTAATCAAATCCCATCACAGCCTCAGTGCACCAGTTTACAACCCAGGTCACAACCCAGGGCGGCCCTTGTGAGACTGAACAATGGCTAGCTGCAGGGCTGAGTGCCGAAGTCCCCAAAACAGGGTCGCTCTTGCTCATACCTGACCACCTCCCCTTCCCCGGGCATCCCCAGTAGCAGAGTGGCCACCTGCGGGGGGTTCAATCTATCCAGTGCTTCCTGCCATGAGCAAGGGAGTGTGCTCCACAGGTTGTCTGTGAAAAATTCCTGCAGGAGAAGAGGGAAGCAATCAGCAGACAGCTACCATCCCTGTTATTCCCTCACCACTTATACCTCCCCACCTTATCTCCTGCCACTTCCTAGCACTGCTGCCACACAGGGCCATTAGTTTCAACTAGCAAGTAGCTCTCTCATCTAAGTCACCTCTTGCTGTAGCCACACACACCCCCCACACCACCAGTTTCCCTCAGTGGCTGACCTCTCCATTTAGCACTTTTGCTCACGTACTTATGTGTCTGTGTTCTCCACTCAACTGAATTTCTTAAAAGCAAGGATGGTGTCTCCTCCATATCTGAATCCCCAGCACTTACCACAGTAACTAACACAGTAATAGTGCCCTACCACTTCATAATCTACTATTATATGTGCCAGACAGTTGTGTTTACTCATCATTTGTTCAACACATTCAGGAGCTTTGATTATGCAGCAGATGCTCTATTGGCTCAGGATAAAACAGTAAACCAGACAAGCTTCCTGCTCTTGCTGAGTTTACATTAAAATGTTCAGACAGAGGAGAAGTCAAGATGGCGGACTAAACACAGGTCTCCTTACTTCCCTCTGGAAACCAAGGCCTGAAATGGTAACTAAACCGAGCCTTCTGGACATCTAGTGAGCCCTAGGACACAGCATAGGGCTGTCAACTTGGATTACGTACCACTGAACGGGAAACTTCTTCTCCTTCACCGACCCCCACCCTTGTTGAGTGCTGGCTCTTGTGGTCTGGAGGTAACTTAGCATTGTAACTTTTTTTCTCTCTTTTAGCCTGTGGGCGGGCCTGGGGCACAACTGGCAGCAAAGCTCAGATACTTAACTGGGACCAGCAGGTGGAATAGCCACATTTTGAGAGCCCAGCTCTAGACTCTGTGCACCTTGGACCCTCCACCCACTCTGCAAAGCTCTGCCATTGATTTGGCTATTTCACAGCAGGTGGGATAGCCTGTGCGGGAAGCCATCTTGTTTGACTGGGAGGTGGAGTTACCTACATGGAGGCCCCAGCAGGGCCTAATTCTCAGGCTGGAAGGCAGTGCCTGCCTGGGGAGTGCTTTTCTGGCAGAAAGGCAGTGTTTTTCACAGTGCAGCCCTATGGGTGGGGCCAGGTAGCAGATGACAGCAGAGCAGTAGCCTTTCTGAATTTTCAACTAGTTTACAGCATCTGGGGTAGGAGACAGAGGTGCTTACTTTGTCAGCTAGGAAGAGGGACTTGCATACCTGAAAACCTGACTGATCTTGGAAGCTGTCAGTACCTTTTACCTTTCAGTGTAAGACTGCCTAGAGAAATACCTGTGGTGTATCCTAACAGTATCCTGACGGCATCTCTTCCAGCCTTTACTGACTCACATCATAGAACCCTATGATGGGTTGATGGGCCCCCAGTGACTCTATAAGTAGCGCTGTGTCTTTGCCAATCAGTAGGTGGAGTCAACTATCCCAGAGATTCCACTGGGCCCAGTCACTGGAGTACACAGAGGTGACTGGTGATCACCCTTCTTTTCAGACTGATCTTTAGATCCCATTAAGGTAACACTGGAGAAACACAACAACCTCCAGATACCCCAAAAGCAACAAACTTTGGAAAGAAATATAAAGAAAAATTCACCTATGACTCCAGAAGGCCCCCAAAAGAAAGAACCAAAGAACTTTCCAGACAAAGAAGCCTTTCTGAAACTATCGGAGGGCATGTACGAAAGGATTATATACAGAGCCCTCCTAGACATTATACAAAATGCAGCAGAGCAAAAAGAAAAATTACGCAAGCTGTTCAATCTGATGGAACACCAGCATTCTGAAATCCAATAGGTTAGTAACAAAATCAAAGAGAGAAAATTCAGTTCAAAGCCAAGAAAACACAAGGGAACAAATGGAAAATAGACTTTTTGACTTAGAAGACAGAACTACTGACTCCAGTATCTATGAGGAAAAATCAGAAAAAAGAAACAAGAAAAATGAAGAAGCATTAAGAAGCATGTGGGACTCTGTTAAGAGGAACAATCTGCAATCAACTGGAGTTCCGGAACAGGGAGGGACACCTGAAAACACAGAGTATTGTTGCTGAGCTGCAGACAGAAAACTTTCCTGAAATTATGAAAGAAGAGAATGTAGATATCCAAGATGCATACTGAACGTCACTCAATATAGATCCCAAAAGACAGACTCCAAGACATAATCAAGCTTAACAAAATGAAACATAAACAGAAACTCTTAAAGGCAGTGAAACTCAAAGCAAAGCTAACAGGGCTTCCCTCTGACTTCTCCTTCTCAGGAGAAATGATGCTGGCATGAAGGCAGTGGGATGACACATTCAAAGCCTTGAAGGAGAAAAATTTCCAATCAAGAATTATATGTCTCGCAAAACTTTATTATTTTTATTTAATATGACTCAGTGAAAATGTACATTCCTGTATAAATTTACATGCCCACCTATAAGCAGCTTCCACTGCTCTCCCTGTCTGGTGACAGCACACTATTCCTCTCTGCTCCATACATGTCTCATCCTCCCAACAGTCTCCTTTCCCCTCCTCTCCACCCACTCTCCTTCCTGCAGCCAGAGGTCAGCAGGATGATATCCTATAGATGTACAGAACCATAAAGTGCATCCAATATATCATCAATCTGTGTTGCCAAGTCCAATCCATTCGTGTCCGAAGAGTGGACCTTCGTTATGATTTATGGGCAAGCACAGCATCAGGGCCAGGGGCCATGCTCTCAGGGGAACCCCAAAACCACTGGACCATCAATTGTGGTCTTTTAGTGGAGATCTCAGGACGCACCCCTTTTTATTCTTGTGTTGCTAGTGAGACTCAACTTAGTGAGCCCCATCACGGCTATCACTGGTGGTGGCTGGGCACCATCCAGTTCTTCTGGTCCCATCGATGTAGGCATCCACTCATGTGGTTCTCTCTATCTTTTGGGTTGTCTTTACCCCATGTCATTCTGGTCCTGGGTGAGCATCCATTCCTGCTGAGTTGGGACCATTTGCTGTGCCCTCGGATGGTAGCTTGGCAGCTTTTAAGACCCCAGACGCCAATCACCAATGTGGGGTGCAGAGAGCCCTCTTAGCAAAACATTAGTTGTGCCAATTGGCCTTGATTTTGGTATTTGGCAAAACTTATCTTTCAAGAATGAACATGAAATTCAGACACTCACAGATACACAGAAACTCAGAGACTCTGTAAAAACTAAATGAAAACTACAAGAAATACTGGAAAAAGCTCTTGGCTTAGAAGAACAAAATCATTAACTCTATATTTTAAGAAGAAATACAGGACACATCATCCAGAAACCTACTCAGTTAATGAAGACTCCAAACTCAATTAAAATTATGATATTAAAAGAAGTGATCCAGTGATCATATCATGAAAACTATGATATCATTATATTAAAAAGAGGGATGTGCTACAGTAGTCATCATGGATTGAAGACTGATGATGGAGAATGGGCAACAGTTGTGTTAGTGAGGCTAGACTGAAGCTACAAGCTTGTGGAATATAAGGGAAAGGAGTGAGCAGAAGTTGGGAACCTCACACCACCAAGAGACAAGCACCAAGAGCAGAGCATGTCCTTTGGACCCAAGGTTCCTGTGCTGAGATGCTCTCACTGGATTTGGACTCAGCCTGCTGGACAGAGATGAGTTCTCATATGGAATGGATTTGTAAATCCATCCAAAAAAATCCTTTTAAAGGATTTTCAGCTTACTGGACTGTGACAATAAAGCTTCTCTTGATGAAACCTTCTACTTGTGGTATTTTCTGTTAGAGCAGTACCAGGTAACTAAGACAGTAGTTATAGTCCTTCCAGATAGAGAGGAAATTAATAAGACTTGTAATAGTTACAACTAGGTTTAAACATACATTATCAAAGGGGATAACATGGGTAGCTGTAAAGCACAATAAAGATTCAACATATTGAATCAAGAAACGTAATACAGGACTCTCAAAAACCACAAAACCAACACTGAAAAAGGTGAAAAATCAACTCATAAAGAAGAATATCCCAGAATAGAATAGTAACAGCAACACAGAAAACATCAACACAAAAATAAACACATCACAATGACAGCACTAAACACATACCTATCAATGATTACACTGAATGTAAATGGACTGAATGCTCCACTAAAAAGACAAAGAGTGATATCTTGGATCAAAAGATACAACCCATCTATATTTTGCTTACAGGAAACTCATCTTAGACTTAAAGATATGAACAAACTGAAAATTAAAGGATGGAAGAATATATACCAAACTAACAACACACAAAGAACAGCAGGTGCGGCAATACTAATCTCAGATACATAAGATTTTAACGTAAATCCGCCATCATGGACAAGGATGGACACTATTGCTGTAAGCTTCAATACATAAGCAGGCCTTAACAATACTAAATATTTATGCACCCAATACTACAGCATCTAAATACATCAAGGAAACACTGACTACACTCAAAAATGAGATCACTCCACAAAAATAGTGGGAGACTTCAACACTCCACTCTCAATACTGGACAGATCGTCTAGAAAAAAGCTTAACAAATATACAGAAGATCTTACTGCCACAATTAACCAACTAGACCTCATCGACATACACAGAACTTTCTATCAATCAGCAGATAACTACACCTTCCTCTCCTGTGCACATGGAACATTTTCTAGAATAGACCATGTGTTAGGACATAAAGCAAATCTCAACAAAATCCATACCATTACAGATTGCAAAGCATCTTTTCAGACCACAAAGCCATAAAAGTCGAAATCAATAGCAGAAAAAACATAGACAGAAATTGGAACTCATGGAAACTGAACAACATCTTGCTCAAAAAGCCATGGGTTATATAAGAAATCACGGATGAAATAAAGAAATTTAGGGATTCAAATGAGAATGAAAACACTTCTTACCAGAACCTATGGGATACAGCCAAAGCAGTGCTCGGGGGTCAGTTTAGCTCTATAAATGCACACATCCTGAAGGAAGAAAGAACCTAAACCAAAGAACTAACCCTAGAGCTTGACCAAGTAGAGAGACAGCAACAGAGGAACCCCTCAGGCCCTAGAAGAAAATAGATCATAAAGATCAGAGCAGAACTAAACGAATTGGAGAATAGAAGAACAACTGAAAAAGCCAAAAAGGCCAAAAGCTGGTTTTTTGAAAAGATCAACAAAATTGACAAACCATTGGCTACACTTACTAAAGAAAAACAGGAAACCAATATCCCAAATAAGAAATGAGATGGGAGACGTCACAACAGACCCAGCAGAAATAAAAAATATCATAACAGAATACCATGAAAGACTGTACTCCAATAAATTTGAAAAACTAGAAGAAATGGATAAATTCCTAGATTAATATCACCTATCAAAATTATCACAAGGTGAAGGAGAACAACTTAATAAACCCATCACAAAAGAAGAGATTGAAAAAGTCATCCAAAAACTACCAACCAAAAAAGCCCTGGCCCAGGTGGCTTCACCACGGAATTCTACCAAGCTTTTAGAGAAGAGTTATCTCTAATACTACTGAGACTATTTCACACCATATAAAGGGATGGAATACTTCCAAATTCATTCTCTGAAGCCAGCATAAGCCTGATACCAAAGCCAGGGAAAGACCCAACCAAAAAGGAGAACTACAGACCAATATCACTCATGAACCTAAATGCAAAAATCTTCAAATGTACACTTTCATTCAATCATTAAAAAAAAAACAAACCTTCAACAAAATAGTTGCCAACAGAATGCAATGACATATCAAAAAAAATAATTCATCATGACCAAGTTGGATTCATACCAGGGATGCAGGGATGGTTCGACATCAGAAAAACAATTAATGTGATCAACCACATAAACAACACAAAAGACAAGAATCACCTGCTTTTCTCTACCAATGCATAAAAGGCTTTTGATAAAGTCCAACACCTATTTATGCTAAAAACTCTCAGCAAAACAGAAGAGATGGCAAATTCCTCAATGCAACAAGGGCCATTTATATAAAGCCAACTGCCTACATAATCCTGAATGAAGACAGACTGAAACAATTCCCCCTGAAAACAGGAACTAGACAAGGATGCCCACTCTCACCTCTCCTATTCAACATTGTATTAGCAGTTCTAGCCAGAGCAATTAGGCAACACCAAGAAATAAACAGCATCTGCCTCAGCATCAGCAAAGAGGAAGTAAAAATCTCCCTATTTGCAGATAGTATGATTGTATGCACAGAGAGTCCTAAAGAATCCATAAGTAAACTAATCAAACTGACAGAAGAGTTCAGTAAAGGGTCAGGACACAAGATAAACATAAGTAAATCAGTAGGATTCCTTTACACCAACGATGAGATTATTAAAGAAGAAATCACCAAATCAACACTATTTACTACAGCCCTCAAGAAGATAAAATATCTATGAATAAATCTATCCAGAGAAATATCAGATCTTTACAAAGAGAACCACAAGAACTTACTACAGAAGACTAAGAGAGACTTACATAAATGGAGACACCTACCCTGCTCATGGATAGGAAGACATAACATTGTGAAAAATGTCTATTTTACCCAAAGCAATCTACTTATATAATGCAATCCCAATACAAATTCCTGTGACATTTCTTAATGAGATGGAGAAACAAATCACCAACTTTGTTTGGAAAGGGAAGAAACCCTGGATAAGTAAAACACTACTGAAGAAGAACACACTGAGAGCCCTCTCACTATCCAGCTTTAGAACCTACTACACTGCCATAGTGGTCAAAACAGCCTGGCACTGGTAGAAAAAGAGGCAGATAGATCAACGGAACAGAGTTGAGACTCCAGAGATACCACCATCCTTCTATGAACAGTTGATATTCAACAAAGGCCCTAAGATTTTAAATTGGTATAAAAGTAATCTCTTCAATAAATGGTGCTGGCAAAACTGGATAACCATCTGCAACAAACTGAAACAAGACTCACATCTTGCACCTTATACAAAAACCAACTCAAACTGGATAAAAGACCTACATATCAAATTTAAAATCATAAAGCTCATCCAAGAAAAAATAGGATTAACAATGGAAGTCTTAACACACAATGTAGCCAGCCAAAGCCAAGTGCCAACAGACTTCAAAATCTGAGAAAGCACAACCAAGAGAAGAGAAGACAGACAAATAGGAACTACTAAGAATCAAACACTTTTGTTCATCCAAAGACTTTATCAAAAGAATTAAAAGACCACCTACAGAATGGGAAAAAGTACTTCGCAACTATAGGTCAGACCGACGTCTGAGCTCCATAATCTACAAGGTACTACAAAATATCATTAAGAGAAAGATAAATAATCCAATTAAGCAATGGGCGAAGGAGATGGACAGACGCTTCTCTAAAGACGAGATCCAGGCAGCCAAAACACACATGCAGAAATGCTCACAATCACCAGCTATTAAAGAAATTCAAATCAAAACCACAATGAGATACCACCTTATCCCAACAAGGTTGGCCATGATACAGAAAATGCAAAACAACAAATGCTGGAGAGGCTTGGAGAAACTGGAACTCTGCTACACTGTTAGAGGGGTTGCAAAATAGTGCAACCTTTCTGGAAAGCAATCTGGCACTTCCTTAAAAACCTGGAAACAGATATACCATTTGACCCAATAATTCCACTGCCTGGAATATACTGCAGAATCAAGGTCATTCACACCAACAGATACATGCACACGAATGTTTACTGCAGCACAGTCCACAATAGCAAAAAGATGGAATCAACCCAGATACCCAACAACAGAGGAATGGATAGGTAAACTATAGTATATATACTCAATGGAACACTATGCAATGATAAAGAAAAATGATGATTTTAGGAAGTACCTCATAACCTGGTTTCAATTGGAGGACATTATGTTGAGTGAAAGCAGTCAGTGGCAAAAGGACAAATCTTGTATGAGATCCCTACAATAAGAACTTAAAAAGAGACTCACACATAGAAAAAAAGACCCTTTGATGGCTGCAAGGGGGGAGGGAGGGAGGATGAGGGTGGAGTATAGATTAGTTGACAGAAATTTGGTTGGGTGAAATCAGTGACAGCACACATTAGAAAGACAATCAGTTTTAACTGGACTTCAACACAACATAATTACTCCTCCCATCTAAACCTGATACTGCAAGGACAGAGTAGCTGGGGTGGGGGTCCGGGGTCCACGCTCTCAGGGACATCAAGGCCAATTGGTATAACTAGCATTTTGCTAAGAGTCTTTTGCACCTCACATTGGTGAGTGGCATCTGGGGTCTTAACAGCTGCCAAGCTGCCATCTGTGGTACAACAGTGGTCCCAACTGAGCAGGAACGGATGATCACCAAGGACTAAAACAACATGGGAGAAAGAGAACCCAGAAGACGGAGAGACCCACATGAGGGGGTAACTATATCAATATGTGATCAGAAGAACCAGATGGTGCCTGGCCACTACCAGTGATAGCCGTGATGGGGCTCACAAAGTTGAGTCTCACTGGCAACATGAGAATAAAAAGGGGTGCACCCTGAGATCTCCACTAAAAGACCATAACTGATGGTCTAGGGGCCTCGGGGTTCCCCTGGGAGCAAGGCCCCTGGCCCTGATGCTGCCCCTGTCCATAAATCATAACAGAGGTCAACTCTTCCGACAAGAATGGATTGAACTTGGCGACACAAGTGACCATATCGTGTGTGCACTTTATGGTTTCATGAATCTATAGGATGTCATCCTGCTGACCTCTTAGTGGACGTGCAGGAGAGACTGGAGATGAGGAGACAGCAGATTGTTAGGAGGATATGACGTGTATAGGATGGTGAAGAGGAGTGTGCTGTCACTGGGCAGGGAAAGTAGGGGAAGCTGCATACAGGTGGGCATACAAATTTATACGGAATTGTACACTTTCAATCATAATAAAAATATATATATATAAAATATAAAATGTTCAGATAATACTAACCACTAATGAAACAGTAATGATATGGAGAGGACTACTTCCGACAGGATGATAAGGGAAGACATGTGAATGATGAACAGAAATAAAGCATGTAAAGAAAATACCGGTATTTGTAAACAGTATGTCAGGCAGTGTCCTAAACATTTTAGATCTATTAATCCATTTCATTCTCAAACAGTCCTAAAGGAAAGTACTATTATTATCCTCCATTCTATAGGTCAGGAAATTCAAGCACAGCAATTAACTTGCTCAAATAAAAAAGCTAGTAAGTAGAAAAGGATGAGTGTGCTGTCACAGGGTGAGGGGAGCAGACCAAGTTGCAGAGGGGGGCATACAAAACAGACTTGGATTGTATACTTTCACTTAATCATAGCGGGAAAAAAAAAAGCTGGTAGGTAACAGAACTGAGATTTGAAACCAGTTTGACTTTAGGGTCCTTTCTCCTAATGACTCTGCCTTTTGCTTCACTGTGGAGGTAAAACGTCCCTAGCAAAGCAGTAAGTATAAATGCCCAGACACCTGCCGTACAGTGAAACAAATGAGGCCAGGGTAGGTGAAACATACTGAATGTATGCTGCAGATGAAAAGGCCGCAAGGGCTAGATCCAGCAGGGTTTTATACGTGCATTTTAAAGACAACGATGCGTCTGTTTTGTGAATTGGTTATGGAGGGGCAGAGGTAAACAAAGATCAGTTAGAAGACACTGTAGCAGTACAGGAGACAGATGGTGGTGGTGTGGGCCAGGATGGTAGCAATGCAAACGGAAAAAAGCAGAATTAAAATTTGGTATCTCCTCTGGATGTAGTCAACAGGATTTGCTGAAGGAATGGAGTGTGGATCAGTGAAAAAAAGAGCTGAATAAAGGATGACTTCTGGGCTTAGGGTCTGTAACAAATGTTACACGATATCTCACTTATTCTTCATAGCGATCCTTCAGATAGCAATTCAATTTACAGCTGAGGATACCAGGGTTAAGAGTGGCGTAAAAAAAAAAAAAAAAAAAAAAAAGGCCTAAAGCTTAAACCGTAGGAGAGGCATGATTCTAGTCTAGTCTGTATAATTCCAAAGCCAGAACTGTCCCTTATACCACAAAAACAGTTTATTCAAAGCTTGGATGAAAGAACACGCTCACGTGTTTCTAGAAGAGGTGTTCAGTGTGGCTGCCATACAGCTCCCATGAGTTCATGAGTTTTAATACCTTGGACTAGGGAAGGTTTGAAAAACCTAGGTATTAGAAACACTTCTGTCAGCTGAAAAAGGGGTAACCCCAGTTTTAGCCCTTTCATGTACGGGCAGAAGATTGAAACTCATAGAAGAAACGAAACGAGAGACGAATTCTCCAGTTTGACTCCCTGTCGTGGGCACCTAGCCAACCACACACGACCAGTCCCTTCCCCGGGAGCACCCCAAACACATCCCCATGGCCTCACGATAATGTAGGCATCCAGGATGGAACGGTAGAGCGCCAAGACACGGGTAAGGTTCACAGCTAGCTGCCTTCTCTCCTCCAAAGAGAGGCCCCGTGGGGAGATGCCCGGCATCCTGAGGTCAAGCCGGGACGAGTGAGGGATCCACGGTCAATACCACACCAGTAAAGGAACCAGGCTGGGCTTAGCTCTGAAGGCAGGACGGGAAGCAGAAGTTTTGGGTCAGTCACCCCAAGCTGCCTTTCCAGGATCCCATTCCGGGGTTGAAGACAGGAGTACCCCCCTGACGTCACTGGACGCGACGTATCGCAGCGCTAAGGTGTTAGCGTCAGAGGCAGGTAGGCAGGGTCAAGCCTAACGACGCCACAGAGGCGTACCCAGGAGCCACGCCCCGAAGGGGGCAAGTCAAGTTTTAGATCCTGCCTCTTCCCGTATACTCGCCTCTTGTTCCGGAAGTGAAGCCCACGACTCTCACCGCTCTTCAGTTCTTATTTCTTGCGGCTTCCTTACACCTTCGAGTTGTACCTCCACGGGGCTAGAGGGGCCGGGGAGCGCATCCCGCCCCCGCCCCCACCAACGCCACCCCCACCGCCTCCGCCGCTGCCAATCCTCACACACTCGGAATCCCTGGCCTCGCTTCCTGAGGTGGGGGCGCGCGGGCGCCGGCCCCCAGCCCGTTCCAACCCGCGCTCTTGCCGTCCCGGTCGTCGTCGACGCGCACCGATTTCCGCATTCGGCTCCGGACGCTTCCGGTTTTAGCAGAGCCAACTTGGGAGGTGGGTGTGCGAGCTCTGGGCTGAGCAGGGCTCGGTCTCGGTGTCCGCGGTGAAACTGTCAAAGTGTGTTTCCCCGAACCTGATTGCCCCTTGCTAATACACGGCTTGAAGGGTCCTTTCTTGGGAGAAGGAAAGACTTGGGTGAGGTGCAGATTCTCCTACCTGGAGCCGAGATAAAGGGGTGCTAGATTTGTACCTCTCTTCATGGACCCTACCGTGGGATACCTGGGTAGTCTAGAGGTCATCAATGCCATGCCAGTTCCTGCTTTCGAGGATACTTGGACGCTGCCTACCTAGGCAAAGCTTTATAAGGCTCTTCTGGCTGTCCAGACTCACCGAGAATTCGAGCTATGATGGGCCCCCCTGTCCCCTCAGTTTGCAAATAGGACTGAAACCAAAAGAGGGCTAGTGACCTTTCCTAAGAACATACGGTTAATGAATTACGGGGCTTTCCCTTAGAATCCGGGCTTCCTTATTCAGACCAGTTCTCTTTCCATCACTTCACCTCTGTCTCAGAGATTGCCCTGATGTCTAACTTTCTTCCCTTGAGTCCTGCAGAGATCTGTCATATCTGATTTCTTCTAGGACTGTAGGCTCAATTATCAAGGGTCACTTTCTTCCCTAGGCTATACTACAGACCTCCAGATGCCAGTCTGTGGTATTCAGAGAATGAGTCCCGTGCTCACCTTTCATCTGTAAGCTGCTCTCCTACCATCCACTGTCTTCATGTCTACTTTACTCCTTAATCTGGATTTTGGGGAACCTCCTCCCAAAAAGGCCTTAGAGGGGAATTCCAAGCACCAGAATTTTCTGAAGAAGCGGCGGCTCTTGGAACAGAAAGGCTTTCTGAATAAGAAAAAGCAGCCCCCTAGCAAGGTGGCTAAGTTGCACTCAAATCCTCCAAAGGAGGAGGACACTGCTAAAGCATGTGACACTTGGAGGGTCCCTTCCCTCTCAAAAAAGAAAAAGACAGCTGCTTCCAGCGGTGGATCAGAACAGTCCCTGGACAAGAAAGCTACAGTGCCTTGGCTGACCCCAGCCCCTTCACAAAAGGATCATTCTCTTGCAGATAAAGTAGATTTTCTGGGGGAGTTCCAGAGTGCCCTTCCAAAGATTAAGACCAACCTGGTGAGCTCCCAGAAAAAGCGTCTCCAGAAGAACCCTCCTCAGAAGAATGCCTCACAGAACTCCACTCAAACTCACTCAGAGAATAACTGTTCTGCAGTATTCCAGGAGATGCCAAGGAAGATGGTAGCAATTGACTGTGAGATGGTAGGCACAGGGCCCAAGGGGCATGTCAGTTCCTTGGCTCGATGTAGCATTGTCAACTACAATGGCGATGTGATTTATGATGAGTACATACTTCCCCCATGCCATATTGTGGACTACCGGACCAGATGGAGTGGTATCCGGAAGCAGCACATGGTGAACGCTACACCCTTCAAGATTGCTCGGAGCCAGGTGAGGGGCATGGGGCATGCTGCTCTCAGTAAGGTGGGTGGGAAGAGGTCCCAGGCATTTTCTAGCAGAGGCTATCACCCTGGGAAGATGCCAAAGGATTGTGGAAGGAGCAAGGGGGACAGTAAATGATGAAAAAGGCTTCCTGTTAGGTTGAAGAGTAATGAAAGGCAGGAAGGTTACAATTAGCTGATACGACAGACTATTTGTTGTTGTTAGCTGCCTGTTGAACTGGCCCTGGACTCAGGAATCCCATGCACAATAAAATGAAATGTTCCCCAGTCCTCCACTATTCCCGTGATTGTTCTGATCTGTAGGGTTACCACTGACTGATTTCAGACTAGGCCTCATTAGTCCACCTATGTTAGGTCACAAATGGAATCCTGATCTGGGCAATGGGGAGTTAGCATAGAGAATTAACAGCCCATAATGAAACTGGACTGAGCAGCAAACATGAGTGCCAGGTGAAAGGGTGTAATTTGGGAATGCTTACAGAGTTGGGAAAACTGGTTGTGTAGCGGTTAAGTGCTATGACTGCTAACCAGAGATTGAGCAGTTCAAATCCACCAGGTGCTCCTTGAAAACTGGGACAGTTCTGCTCTGTCTGTGGGGTCTCTATGAGTTGGAATCGACTCAACAGCAGTGAATGGTTGGGTTTGTAGAGTTGGAGCCTAGGATTGAGAGTGGAGAGATGGAGAAGAAACTGTAGCAGGTGAGGGTAGAAAATTAATAGAAGGAACCAGGGCATATTTGTGTAACAGGGCCAGTTGGCCTGCTCTGAGGGAGATGTAAGACACGGCTTAAGAAGCCTTTTGTTAAAAAAGAAAAAAAAGCCCATGCTGGAGCATCACAAATGACCAGTAAATGTAGGAGGAAAGGGGAGGAAGGAGAGCCAGCTGACCTCTGAAATCCTCCAGAGGGCACCCTTAGCCCACTTCTTTGCTATCGAAATTCCTTTCTTTGCCATCTCTAGACACCCTGTGTTCCAAGAATTTTTGCTGTGCCAAGACAGTCAGTTGGGGGAGGTTCATCAGGAATAAAGTGGCTGGTTTTTGAAAAAACTAGGCAGGAAAAACTGAACAACATCTTTTGCACAAGGGGCACAGCTTGAGCAAAGGCTTGGAAAGGGCCAGAGAGTGGGGTGTGAGACAGCAAAGCCATTCCCCTTTAATGAGAGCTGGGTGTTGAGGGAGCCCTGATGGCACCTGAGTCAGAGTCAACTTGATGGTAGTTTGGTTTAGTATATATTAGGTTAAAAGGTGGTGGTAGGCAGCAAACTGTAGATGGAGTCAGTAGCAGTAAAATAACTAGGGCATTAAACTACCTTCAGTTTTTATTATAAAGCTCTTCCACAATGCCCAAGCTGGGGTTGTGAGACTAAGCTACATCCAGATGAGTCTGGCTTCTGTGAAGGGGTACCCTTGGGAAGCCAAGCATTCACTCCAGCACTGTTGCTCTTTTTTGCGAGCTGTATGAACCCCATTGTGGTAATGAGTGTATTTTTTGATTGTCCTCATTGGTGATAGGTCCTCCTGCTTGAAGTGTCTGAAACATTAAGATATTAATTGGTTCCCAAACGGTTGTGATGAAGACTTTGCGTATAAGCAGGTGGCACTGTAAAATTGTAGGGACTGGCTTTCTGTTAAAACAGCACCTGCATGGGTAACCTGATCCTTTCTCTCAGTGGTCTCAGTGTGTGATTCCTTAATCTTTATTTATGACTTGTAAACTTTTTGATGAAAGCACAAACTGTCACCCCTACTAAGATACTTATACACATACCTAAAGCTATTGCCATCGAGTCATTTCCAGCTGACGGACAGATATCTATATGTGTTTAATTTGGGGCTTCCGTTACCTCTCTGGAGCCCCTTTGACTCTGTGAGTCACATGTCTAAGACCAGCTAATGATAATGGATAAAGGACTTCTGATCTGGGTGGTCAAGTAGCAAACTGGTACTGAACTAGTTACATGACTGTTTCAAATATGTATGATTTAGAGCTGAAAGCAAATTAATCTGTCATCAAAATTAACAGGAAGATAAAGAGCTGCTGATAATGTAAATCCCATCAGAGTTACATCATGGAAATTGTCTGCTTTCACCTGGAGGACATTGGGTGGGTTTCAGGAGGAGGAAAACTTTGGGGAGATGGTAGTTCAAGAATGAGGTAGGTAGGCAGTTGCTGAAAAGAACCTAGGAGGATTGATAGCTATGTTGAGCTTTTAAGACATAGGGACTCAACCTTTGAGTCTTCCTTCTCACCGGTTTTTCTTCAACACTTATTTCAGATCTTGAAGATACTCACAGGGAAGATAGTGGTGGGACATGCCATCCACAACGATTTCAAGGCCCTCCAGTACTTTCACCCCAAGTCCCTCACCCGCGACACCTCCCATATCCCCCTTCTCAACAGGAAGGCTGACTGTCCAGAGAATGCTACTGTGTCTCTGAAGCGTCTCACCCAGAAGCTGCTGAACCGGGACATTCAGGTAGCCTCTCCCCAAATGCTGCCAGGCACTGGCCAGAGATCTGTGGTGGTAGAGACCCAGGTGGGCCACTCTGATGGGAAGAACTTTGGGCTTGGAGGCCTAGTGTTCTTGTTCTGTCTCTCTCCATTTGGAATAGTAATACTTGTTCTCTATTTCATAGTTTTCTGGGCACTAAATGAAGTAATAGCTAAAGAGCACATTGGAAAAGTAAAAAAAATTATAAGTGGATATAAAACTCTTATGAAAGGCAGAAATCAGATGGTAGTGGTGGTCATGAAAAGTGCAAGGACCTCTTGTGTATTTCTCATGTTTGGCAGTTAAGGAAGGGCACCCTGCCTGGCAGGAAGGTGTGGACATGCAGAGACCATGTGGAGAGTGGTTAAGAAACTTGGGAGAAGGGAAGAGTCAGGGGGGCAGAATAACCAGGATAGATTTCAATCTGGTCTCAGAAAGACATTTCTAATGGTTGGAGCCAGTAAGAAGAAGGGCTGCCTTGTGACTCATTCCTCTTGTGTACTTTTTTTTTAAAAAAGGGAGTGACCTCTAGCTGTTAGATGTTATTGGGGAGGAACTTACTTCATCGTGGTGAACTCTGATTCCCTACTGCCCTTTCCATCTCTGAGAGCTTCTGTGTGCTTATCAGTTGTAGGGAAACACCAGCATTTACAGACTTGTGCCTGTCCTTTCCATCTCTGAGAGCTTCTGTGTGCTCATCAGTTGTAGAGAAACACCAGCATTTACAGACTTGTACCTGCTTCCCAGGCCCCCTGAGCTGAGAGCCAGGACCCCTTGAGAGAGGCAGATAAGGGAAAACTCAGGGGATTTGATCTGTTGTGTTGTCTCTACAGAATGTAGAATAATGGGCCATACACACATTGCCACAGAAAGGAAGGAAGTAGACGGTAGCACAGGTTAATAAGGAGTTGGACCAGTGCCTTGCCTGAGCCATGTCTTTGCAACCCACAAGTCTGCAGAAGAGACTGTATGTGTGTGCTGGGTGCGTGCATGGGTGCCTGCGTGCTCTAGCAGTAGGACTGAGGGAGTGGAGATTCCCTTACAGCTTTGTCCTCCTCTTTTCCTCCCTTACTCAGGTTGGCAAAAGCGGACATTCCTCTGTGGAAGATGCCCAGGCCACCATGGAGCTGTATAAGTTGGTTGAAGTCGAATGGGAACAGTTCCTGGCCCAGAATCCCCCAAAAGACTAACAGCAATGACAACATGAGTGATACAGGAAGGTAGAAGCAGCACCCCGGAGAGACGGGAAATGGGCCAGTGGACAGCTGTACCAGCTAGACACTCTTGGGAGCTAAGCAGGCTCCCTGAACTTAATATCCATTGAAACTTCACCTCAGGTGTTGTATTCTGTGTCTGGTTAAGTGTCTCATGGAAGTGGGAATCCTCCATGTCAGAACCCAGCCCTATACTGTTTACCTCTTAAATGGTGCTAACCATGGTCCCAGGGTACTTTGCTCCAGTCAAGCTTTTCAACTTTCAAGGGGCAGGGCATCCTAGGAAATGGACTTTCCCAAACTGTCTTGTCACTAGCTGGCTGTATGTCCCAGTCTATGCCTTTTATCCTCAAGTAACCAACAGCACCCTCTTTCCCTCTCAGAAGTTTTCTGGTTTGGTCGCTAAATTGCTTGGTCACATTGGTATCACAGACTCTGTGCCCTTGACTCAGAGTCTCCATCTCACCTATGTCTGAATATTGCCTGTTCTTCCCACCTTAACTTCCAGAGGAAGCATTCCTGGTGAGGTTTAGTTCTCCTTAGGGCTACAAGCAATGGAGGTAAAAGAGCTTAGCTTGGAAACCAGCTTTTCTAATTTAGGAAAACAGTCTCTTTCCTAAGGATTTATTTAATTCAGGTCTCTCCGAGGTTAAAAAAGAATTTAAAGTGTTTTAATGGTTTTTAGTGTTCTCTCACCTTGCCAAAACAAGCCTCTAAAAACACAAATTACTCCTTTGATAAAATTTTATAGTGGAAAAACACTTGTGTTTTTAATTTTTAATTAAATTGTGTTTAATTTTTAATATGACATTCAGTAGTTTTGTCACAGATTTAGTGTCACAGGTCTTAGGTGAGTAAGGGAGTTCCCAGGTCTCTGTGGATGGTGCTTGCTGGAACCTTAATGTTCTGGCACTCATCAGGAAGCACTGACAGCCCTTGTGTGTACCCCTTGTGCTCCACTGCATTGTCCTCACCCCACCACACGTCAAGGAGCGCACCCAAAGTGACACCCCAAGCCATACAAACAGCCTCACACAAGAGGGTGCGTAGTGAGAGTGAATCCGAGTGGGCGTGCAAGAGTGACAGTAGAGCAGGGCGAGTGTCAGTGACAGCACTCTGGTTGCTGTTGCCAGTTCCTCATCAGTACACATTCTCATCTTGGGAAGGCGAGTCACTCGTCTGACCTTGTGTTGAAGATTACTGTCTGCTCACTGTCATGAGGGAATGCAGAGTCCATGTACTTGTGTCCTCTTGAGTGGCTGGCCTGGTTCCAGGGCCCAGAGTAGCAGTCGTGGCTGCCTATGGAACGAGTTTGCCGCAGACAAACGAGACCCAGACGTGGCCTTACTGTTGTGCCCCGCGTTGCAGGATCTGCTTGCACAGGCAGCTGTGAAGCACTGAGCAAGTTGGTTCCTGTTGAGCCCAATATACGTAATGTCCAGGACTGTTCACAAAGAGGTGCCAGTTGCCCTTTACTGATCTAGGTGCCAGTCTGGAAAGACCACACCAAAAAGTGGGAAGCTACAAGAAAGCCAGTCATGATTACACTGTTATCAGTACACCCAGAAGATGACGGGAGAATTCTCTGTTGGCTTTAGGTTTTAAGATAGTTGTTAGCCGAAACAAAGTTGGCTTTGTGTCTCCATAAACTGGTTTTTGTGTTCCACCCACCCTCACCCACGTGTCCCAAAAGGCTTTGCTCCGTTCAGTGTTGGAAAACACTCGGCCTTAAACTTTTGCTCCCCAAGAAGAACCTGGGAGACCAGGGGAATTTTGCAGGCATAGCCTTTTCCATGATCCTGATCGCACCTTCTGGTCAGAGCCCAGCATACTTTGCATGGCTGCCTAGAGGTTCCCAGTACTTGAATCTCCTTTCCTTTCTGTCCCCAGGGTCCTGGCTTCCTCCAACTGCTGTCCAACAAGCACCATCCATTGTGTGTTACTGCCTGAATCTGAGCTAAGTCCTGATTGGTCTTAGATCTCAAGTCCTGATTGGAACATGGACATAAACCAAAACCTTTTGCTAATAATACTCATTTTTTTCATAGCATAATGGTGTTTTCTAATGCTGGTAGACCCCGTGCTGGAGGTGAGAACCATATCCTCCCAAACTTGTGTCAGTCTAAAACTTCATTTAACATAGACCAGCGTCATTTGGTCAATTCTGACTCACAGTGATCCTATAGAACAGAGTGGAACTGCCCCATAGAGTTCCTAAGGCGCAGCTGGTGGATTCAGACTGCCAGGTTTTGCTTAGCAGCCAAGTTCTTAACCACTATGCCACAAGAGTTTCAAAAGGGGATAGAGATTTGTGATTTGAAATTTCACGTGTCAGTGTGCGAGTCCTTCTACCCTTAGGATTCATCCAGAGAGGTATCATCTGATACTAATTCTGCAGATGATCACAGGTGGCAGTAGGAAAGATCAGCCTTACTGTAGCTGTGAATCTGCCCTGCAGAGCATGTTAGTCCAAGTTGAAGTTTAAAGAGGCAGACACTCATGTATGCAACATGCCAGGTTCATGTGATATGCACCTACAGTCTGCATGTTGTGGTTCATAAAGCCATCCACTTTATTGTAGGGCAACTCCACCTAACAGCTGACAGCTTAACAGCAAATTACATTGTATTGATAGTGGGTTCCAAGTTTGATTTTTACCACTGACTGAGTTTGTGACTAGGAGTAAGTTATTTTGCCTCTTGGAGCCTCAGTAATTCTGGCAACATCCTGGGATTCTTTCTAACTTTGATTTTAACTGCTGCTTGCTATGCTTAGTAACAGTAATAGTGATCTTAAAAAAAAAAATTGCTGTCATTGAGTCCAACTCAGTGACTTTATAGGACAGCATAGAACTGCCCCACAGTGTTTCCAGGGAGCGGCTGGTGGATCTGAACCTCCAGCCTTTTGGTTAGCAGCCATATACTTAACCGCTATGTCACCAGGGTTTCCAGTTAGTAAAAATAAACCTAAAGAAAACCAAACTCCCTGCCATTGAGTCACTACTAACTGGTAGCAACCCTATAGGGCAGAGTAGAACTGCTGCATAGGGTTTCCAAGGAACACTTAGTGGATTTGGACTGCCAACCTTTTGATTAGCAGCTGTAGCACTTAACCACTGTGCCACCAGAGTGTCCAGTTAATAGCAACCATTTGCGTGCTTCTCTGGGCTAGGACACCCTGGGTGATACAAACGGTTCAGTGCTTGGTTGCTAACTGAAAGACCATGCTGCAGATCTGCCATTAGAAGAAAGACCTGGTGATCTACATCTAAAAACTCAGCCGTGGGAAACCCAGTGGAACTCAGTTCTATTCTGACACACACAGGTCGCCATGAGTTGGAATCAGCTTGATGGCAACTGGTTTGGTTCTGTTTTCTGTTAAACCCTTTATGTGCATTATCTCATTCTCTCTAAGGCAGGTGGTATTATCTTAATTTTACAGTCGTGGACATCGAGGCTGACAAAAGGTAAGAAACCTTGCCAACTAACTAGCTGGAAGCTGGTAGCACTGACATTCAAACCTGCCAGGTCTGCCTGTCTTAATCCCTCCTCTTCTGTTAACACATCCAAGTGGTTTCTGGAGAGACTTGGAATCCTTCCACTCTATTAATTTATTGAGCACCTACCTGCTGTGTGCCGGGCATTGTGCTAGGCATTAGCAAAATACATCATTGTCTCGGTCCCCTAGTTGCTTATAGCAACCTGGAGAAGAGAAACCAGTAAAATAATTTCAGTGCGCTGTGGCGAGTTGTTTGCTGTCCAGAGTCACTGAAGCATTTAAAACAGGGGAGTGATATGATCAGATTTGTTTTGTAGGACGATAAAACTGGCAACCAAATTGAAGCTGGATTGGAGAGGAGCCAGGCGATGCGTTTGTCTGCTGGGATAAGTTGGATGAGCCATGAGGGAAGCCTAAATCAGTGAAGCAGGAGGATGCATATGAGCGTGGTGGGGAGGAAGAATCATTAAGACTTCAAGGTCGGGGCAAGAGGATAAAACGTTGATTTGATGTTCTTGAGTCAGGGTGAATAAGAAGTAGTAGTACCACTTGCCAAGAGGGAGAGTATGGTTGGGGGAAGAAGATGAGATGGATTTTGATTGGCTTGGCTTAGAGCTGTCTGAAGATTCCTAAATGGAGATGCCCGGTCAGCAGCTGGGTAAAACAGGATGGAGCTCACTGAAGCAAAGAGATCTGGGCTCGGAAACAGGCATGGGGCCAACAGTGCAGTAATGTGATGGAAGACTTGGATTGGGATGAGGCCGTCCACGGAGGGTAGATAGAGAAGGTCAAGTTCAGAATCGTGAGAAATACCAATACATGCAGGCTGCCGGAGGGAGAGAAAAAAGCCACTGTGAAAACACAGTGAGTAACATCTCACCTAACTTCATGAGGGTGAGAAAGAATCAGCATCAGCACAGTGCTGATTCTTATGAGACATGTCTCTGTCCTCCAACCTCTTTTATCAATTCTGATGCCATATATCCCATCCCCTGCACTCTTCTAAGTTCAGTAATTCATTGCAAGGTCCACATAACTCAGACCATATACACGATTATAGGATTTATTTGGGAAGTGACAGGTTACACTTCAGGTTCAGGAACACTCAGAATATAGTTCCTCCTTCAGGACAGCTTTTTCTCACCCATGCCTACAAGTAGTCCTTTCTCTGGCCCTTGGCCCCACCCCTTTGCCTTTCCCCTGCTGGGTTAAATGTTTAAAACTCTTTAGTTCCACCAGTAAGTGCCAGGGGGCACCCACACCACCAGTAAGCCTTGGCCCAAATGTGCTCAGCTCTCTTGCTCTGCGAATTGGCAGACCTAGCTCTGCCAAAGTGCCCAGAGGCACCCCACTCTGACAGCACCCTTGTACCCAAAGACATTCAATTTTGTTGCTCTGTGGGCCAGGGGTCTCACTGGTTCTGCTGCCCCTGCTGCTGCTGTTTGTTTGCCACCGCTTCTTCCTATCTGCAGTGTTACAGCTCACTCACACTCTCTCTCCTCAATCTAGGAGCTGCTCAGCATAGGGCTCCTGAACTTAAAGGATGTGCTTCACTCCTAGTTCTTTTTTCTTAGTGGTTGTGAGTCCCCCTGTGCCCTGGGATTGCCTTCTTTTAAGCCTGGTGGGATAGTAAAAATGATCAGTCTCCCCGTTCAGATTTCATATACTTTATTTGTATGGTTCCACCTCCCACAAGGAAGGCATACACCTCATTTAAGTTATTATCAAGCTCTCCAATCCCCTAGGTAGTCACAAGCACCTCATTTACATAGCCCCACCCAATTGTTTGGTAGAAGTTACAAAGACAATGGCTTAGAAGATCCGTCCTGAGTAATTCACTGTTATCACAAAGCCTAAAACAGGGCTACCAGACAGGTAAGACGAAACGAAGGAGACTGTAAGAGGGAGGAGAACTAGTAACACCTATGAGAGGTCTATTTGTGGTAGCAGTTCGGTGCCCCTCATCTGTGTGTGGCAGTGGAGTGTGCAGTGGGGGGGAGTCACAGCAGAAATTGAAGTATAAATGGGGGTGAGGAGACAGAGAAGGTAGGTGGGCATGGGTCTTTTTTGGCTCTGAGGGGAAGCAGATGAGGGCAGCAACAACGATAAGAGGTCTAAAGATACTGAGTGTAAAGTAAAAAAAGTTTGGGGAGGTGTCTGATCTCCTCCAACCCCACAACGGGCTTCGGAGAACCAAGATGAACAGTCCAAAGCTGATTCCAGTGGTGTAAAGGACACACGTACCTCATCTCTCTGCCGTCTTTCCCAATTGTGACACCAACAGCCCCTTCCACAGCACCCTGTACTTCTCAGCTGGGTTCAATAATTTATTGCACTGAGCACAAAGAACTCACAGACTGTAGTTGCAATTGTGGGGGTTATCAGGGAAGTAACAATTACAATTCAGGCTGAAGAACATCCAGGATGTAGTTGATTGCATCAGGATAGCCACTTCCTGGCCTTTCTCACTGAAACCCTTCTCGCTGGCTCCAGGCCTCTCCCCAAAGGCACTCAGCTTTCTCTCCCCATTCAGCAGCACAAATACAGAAGCAGAGAGTTTAAATGGTCCACGCTGTGCATTCTGTAATGATAGGACAGGTGTGAGCTGAAATACACTGAGATGAAGTTGCCTGAGTCCAGGGAGGGAGGGACTAAGAGATGAAGCTCCTGAGTGAATGTTGGAGGCCTCCAGGTTGCTGCAGGGTTGAGAGCAAGACTGGAAGCCCAAGCTAGGTCTGCAGTGGCAGAGGCAGTAACTGAGGAGTGGAAGATAGAATACATATATGGCTTGTCTATGTGAGGAGCACTGAGCATTGTGAGCATGGCCAGCAGGTCAGTATGGCCTCTGCCAGGGCTATGTCACTCTCATTTTCAGATGTGACTTTGTTAAGTTTCCTCTTTGATGCACAAAAGCTCCTAACAAGGAGAATTAAATAAATGATTAAAGCAAGACCAAGTGAAAGCCAAGATCAAACATTCCTGTGAGCCTTAATAAACATGGAGTGGTTGCTGAACTTTGATCAAAAATGTGTTCACTTAAATTTCATCCATTTGGTCAACAAATTTTTTTGAGCCCCACTGATGTGCTGGGTGGGCACTGTTGTAAGCAAGTGAAGTCTATGTGGACCTGCTTTCTAGTGGGGGGATGATTCGTGGTAGGAAGAAAAGTAAAAAGATAAAACAAGTGTATGTGTACTTAAGATTTTAGATGGACTGTTTAGGGAAGTCCTCTCGGAGGAGGTGACTTATCAGAGACCTGAAAGAAGTGAGGAAGCAAGTCATATAGATCTCTGGGGAGACAAAGATTTAGAAAATGGACGCAGTAGGTGCGAAGGCCCTAAGGCAGTAATATGCTAGGTATATTTAAGGAGCAGCATTTAAGAGCTGATAAGCAGAGTTAAGTGAGGCAGAGAGCAGTAGGAGATGAGGTCAGAGAGGAGGGGGAGATTCAGGGGACAATGCAGGACCTCATAAGCCATTGTATAGGCTTGGGCTTTTACTCTGCGTGAAACAGGAAGCCACTGCAGGATTCTGAGCAGGAAAAGTGGCATCAACAGACACAGCTGAAAGGGCTCCCTCTGGCTGCCACCGGGGGAGACAACCAGGAACAGAGAACCAGCGTGGAGACTTGCTGCAATCTAGGCAGGAGATGACGGGAGCAGTGGAGGTGGGAGAAGCAGTCCGAGTTAGGACAGATTACTCACACATGGATGATCTTTGCTGTGGTTGAAGCTGAACAGATGTTGAACTCAAGGCCACCATCCTCTGGGCGGTATTCACTGGCCCACCAAAGAGAGCCCAGGGAGTGTGTGCACTCCATAAGTGGAGGACCCGAGAACGGCCAAGAAGGAAAACACTCTGCAGATACACTGGACATGCCAGTGGGTACAGGATGTCTTTCAGAAAGTGGATAAATGGGTGACATCTAGTCGCACTGCTGAGGAGAGGGGTCACAGTGAGCCAGACCTCAGACCCCCAACCCTCTCAACACCCCAGCCTCTGGCCTTTGCAAACTGCTGCAGAAGACTTTGTTCCACTCCTTTGCAGCCTCATCACAAAGCTACCATGACTAGATGATTTTGTTTTTCTTTCTTTCCTCCTTTCTTTCTCTCTCTCTGTCTTTCATACATATGGCTCTTGCCTTATTAAAGACAATAAACACTTAAGAATGGAATTTGGTCAAGCCTTGGAGAGGATTACAGCGCATATCTTTCCATGCCAGGTTCATACACATATCTACCCTCTCTCCAGCAAAATCCTGTGTATTACATACAGTACACCCTTTCAGAGAACATGTAACCACAGCTTTGGAACCAGACAGACTCAAGACAGTGAATGCAAGGTGCTTGCACAGTGGAGGGCCCAGAGTCATGCCACTCTCTCCCAGGAGAGGCCCGGGGTGCACCTGTGACCCTGACCCCTCTGAGAGACTGGAGAGCCGAGCCAGAAACAAACATAGATTGGCTGACAGCCCTAGGTCAGAGAAAGCTTCCCCAAAGATGGGCCCTTCACCCTGTGGAACCCTGCTCAGTTGCTTTTTTGGAAAGATTCCACAAGAGGGATCTAGACCATACCCAGAGGAGGAAGCAGGTTGGCTGCCCAGTGCTAGGTGTTAAGGGAGGAGGTGGGAGCACACATCCAGGAGGCAGAGGCAGCAATGCAACCTGGCAGCTCTCAATCTGAAGGCTGGGGCTGGGTCCTGGGCTGACCAAGTGGACACATCTGGGAAGGTTTTCTGAAGGAGAAATGGAGCTGCAGTGGGAACAAGGAGTCCAGGACTAGTGAAAGGCGGGGTATTCCTATGGCTTTTTGCTAGGATTGCCCCCTCTAGTCTACCTTCCCCTGTTCCCAGTCCTCATTCTACTCCAAAGTAGAGCTGCCTTGCTTTAGTCTTGGCATCAGTGCCTTAGGGCTCCTGGGAGCCTAGCACCCAGGGTTGGGAGCTGTACAAGAGGAGATCTGACCCAAAGAAAGGAGCCCTTGTGGTGCAGTGATTAAATGCTAGGCTGTTAAGCGAAAAGTCACTGGTTCAGACCCACTGGCTACTCCACAGGAGAAAGATGGGACAGTCTGCTTTCCTAAACATTACAGCTTTGGGAAACCTGTGGAGTACTCTGGTGGCTTACTGGCTAAGAACTACAGCTGCTAACCAAAAGGATGGCAGGGAGTCCACCGGGTGCTCCTTGGAAACCTTGTGGGGCAATTCTACTCTGCCCTATAGGATCACTATGAGTCGAAATGGACTCAGCAGCAATGGGTTTGACTTTCCGGTTTTAGCCAAAAATGACCACACATGCCACAAACAGCCTGAATGTAGCACAGGGTGAATGACCTGGACTCCAGATTGTCCTCTAGGACAGTTGCCATGAGCTTGTGGGAAGTCTGTTTCATCCAAAATCCAGATCATCTGGAAGTCTGGTGCTGACTGTCCCAGAGCTCAGGGATTTAGGAAGTTTGAGACCGTGGTAAGGAGGTTGGCAGCTATGAAATCCGGAAACTGCTGGTTCCTTTGATCCCCTCATATGTGTCCCTTAGGATCTGAAAGTTCCACAGCTCCAGCCAGGACACCCTGACCCAGGTTGGTGGAGAAGTCACAACCAGTAGCTGTTGGGGGTTTTGCCAGGGCATAGTGCAGCCTCAGCCTGGCTCGTGCTCAAATTCACAGGAGCAGCTCAGTGCCCTCTGGGTATCAGGCAGGGTGAAGGGGCCCCAGAGGGTGGGTGGGGTAGGGATGCTGGGGTGGGGGTGTTGTTCAGTCTGTCTTTGACAGCTGACATTTTCCAGGCTGGCACACGCAGGGGAAAGGGAAATCAGATCGTCCTACCTCACACATCTTTTTCCCATTTTGTTCTTGCTGCCCAGGGAAAGCCATTAGGGCCAGGTCAGTCTGGGGCCACCCCGCCTGCCCATCTTTCTAGCTGGCTATCAGGAGGGGTGGGGCCAGGGGCCAGGGGCGGGGGTGGGGTCATTGGAAGGACAAGGCCCCAGCGTAATGAGCCAGACTCTGAACCTTCGCATCTCTGCTTAATTGCCCGCCAGAATGGGAGGGTGGGGGCAGGGACTAGGAATCTGAGCTCCCAGGGCCCTCCCTCTACTTAAATCCCTCTTCCCCTCCGACTCTGTCTCCAAGGAGTCTGGCCTTTTGCCCCCAGGGCCTACAGGGCAGCAGGAAGGGCCCCAAGGTAGGGTGAAGCTGGTCTTAATTATCCAATTTCTAAGGCTCTAGCCTCCCTGGAACCCTTAGGGCAGCTGGTTATAGACCCCTGGGAGCTGGGCTACTTACTAGACTATTGGGTCCCATTGACTGGAGGCGGTAACTACAGTGGGGCCTAAGAGGAAGGAAAGGCGAGCATTAGGAGCCTCAGAGAGGAATCGGAGGCGAATCGGAGGCTGTCCTATTAGCCCTTCTTTCCTTCCCCCGGGGACAGTGTATCAGTACTCTCACTACACCCAGAATCTCAAAGCCCAAACCAAAGCCTCTGTCCTAGTTTTCATTGTATCGTCCCAAAAATGTGTGTAGCAATTTGGCCAACCCATGATTCCTGATGATTTGTGTGATTTTCCTGTATGTTGTAAATCTTGCTTCTATGATGTTAAGAAGGGACAATGGGCCATGGTTGTGTTGGTGAGTCCAGACTCAAGTCTGAGATTGTACCGTGCCTTGAGGCAATCTCTTGGGATATAAGAGGGAAGCAAGCCCAGAGCTGAGAACTTTATACTACCAAGAAGCAGCACTGGGAGCAAAGTGCCTCATTTGGACCCAGGGTCCCTGTACTCAGAAGCTCCCAGTCCAGAGGAAGATTAACAAACACCTTCCTTCGGAGCCAACAGAGAAAGCCTTCCCCTGGAGCTAATGCCCTGAATTTTGTCTTGTAGCCTACTGATCTGTGACAGAACAAAATTCCACTTTGTGAAATTTGTCTACTTGTGGCATTTCTCTTACTAGATAATAACTAAGATAACTAGATAACTAGATAACTAGATAACTAAGACAGCCCCCCTCACCTCCCCTTCTCTGGGACCTTGCCTTTCCCCCTACTCTCTTGCCTCTTTTCTCTCAGCTCTTGGAATCTGGTTTTCTAGCTCAGGGACTACCCTCTGTAGGCAAGGCCAGAGGACAGAACAGAGTACCTACCCAGTTTGCAGCCCCTACACCCCCACCTCTTCTCTCTCCCTCCAGAAATTCCAGATCATCTTAATATAGGGGCAGGAAGGAGTCTTTCCAATCCTCAGCTCTTCTTTCAGGAGGCATATGGGAAATGGCTTGGGCCTCCTAGCACCCTGAGCAGTCTTGGGAGGGGTGTAGCCTAGCCTACAGGCTGTTTGTCTTTTCCCAGGGCAGGTCACTTTCCCCAGGTGCCTCACAAACCCAGGGACTCAGTCTGCCTAACTTGCCACAGCTACAGTCCTCTCCCTGCTACCCTGGGATGCCAGGTTAAGGGATAGGGCCAGTTATAGGGGTAGGAAAGGCCTCTGGTTTCAGTAAATGGATCATAAAAACCAAGGCGACTTTAACTGCTGGTCATAGTGTGGACTTAATTTACCATCTGGCATTGCTGCCCTGGAAGGATTCCTTTAGAAGAGGGAGAAGGGAGCCACAGCTGGCCAGGGTCAGGCCCAGGCCTGTCTACCTTTAGATGCTGGCAGATGCTACCAACAGACTAGACCACTGGATGCCCAATGGATGAAGAAGGAGAATCTGATGACCAGGGAGGAGCTGGCCCGGCTTGTTCCTAATCTGCCCAAGCTCGTAGAGATCCACAGTAAGAGCCTGTCCCCCATCTGCTGTCCTTCACACCCTCACCCCACCCCCCACTACTCTTCCTCTTTCATCCACATGCCAGAACCTCCCTGAGTGCACAACTCAGTTCAGTCTTCTTGGTGAGAGAAAAGGTACAAACAGCTTCCAGTTCCCACCAAATTAAAATCTGCTTCCCCAGACCCTTCCCCACAGCCCTGCTGTCAAAGACACCTTTTTTCTCAGTCACGAGGTCTGGCAGTGCAGCTCCATCCAGGTGTTTCTGTTCTTCCCTCACTCCAGATTCCTAGTGTGAAGCCATGAAGAGGATCCTGGAGGAGGGTCCTATCATCAAAGAAATCAGTGACCTCATGTTGGTGGGGGTGTGGCTCCAAACTTGTCCTGCTTGGCAGGAGGAGACTGAGGTTCCCATTACCCAAGGGAGTGCTACAGGGGAAGAGGATGCATTGGGGACAAGTCCCAGACAGGAGTGTGATGCCTGGCACGTGTCCATTCTGCCTAGTTTGATGGTGCTGCCCGAGATGAGCTCCAGCAGGTGGCTGCTCAGTTCTGTTCCTATCAGTCGATAGCCCTGGAGCTGATCAAGACCAAGCAGCGCAAGGAGAGCCGCTTCCAGCTCTTCATGCAGGTATTGCCCTGGCCATTGCTCAGCCATCGTCGTCTGCACAAAGGTCACCAAGGGTCTCCTGAACTTCCCTCCTTCTGGCCTCCAGCTCCAAGCTCCACCTGGCAACTCCCTGACCCCTCCCCAGCACCTCTTCGGGAAACACTGACACCCTGACACTCTCAGGACAGAGGCCACTGTTCCTTGAAAAGGATGCAGGATTAGAAGTCAGATGGCCTGACTCACCTACCAGTACCTGGTAGATGACTGGATACCCACCTCAACCTGAGGTTCTTCATGAAGCAGAGAAGAGTCCAGAGGAGGACACACCTAACCTTGATCTCACTGTAGGAATTAAAAAACTGAGCAGCAGGCAGAGAGACTGGGGGACCTTCTACCATCAAGAATGAGGAACCAGGAGGGGACTGTGTCCTTTGGACCCAGGATTCCTGTGTTGAGAAGCTCCTAGAGCAGGGGAGGATTGACAAGGAACTTCCCCCAGAGCTAAGAGAGACAGAAAGCTGTTCCCTGGAGCTGGCACCCTGAATTGGAACTCTATCCTCCTAAACTGTGAGAGAATAAATTTCTCTCTGTTAAAGCCATCCACCTGTGGCATTTCTATTATAGCAGCACTAGATAACTAACATAGCCCCCTGTGTCAAGAAGCACCAGTCTGGGTAACTAAGCCAGGCCGGGACAAGAAGTAAAGACCCCAGAGTCCAAGGACAAGACCAGTGAAGGTGGGTGTCTGCCCCACTGTAGCATCTTCAGGCTCTTCAGTGGCTGCCCACACCTCTGTGGCATCTCTTGAGAAGGCCAAGCAGAGCCAGGGATCTATCCTGGGACAGAGACACAGTCTGAACAAGATCTCAGCCGTGCAGCCTCACCTCTTCCCTCTCTCCTCCCTGGGTTCAGCCCAGCCTAGCCCTGAGGAGAGCGCTGGCAGCTGAAGCCGGCAACAAGGTGCAGAGCCAAGAACAACAAGCAGTGCCGCCTGGATGCCTGGGTGTTGAGCAGGTCCTCTCCTGGTCTAACTGCAATCCCTCCTGTTAGTCAGCCCCGCCCTCCTCCTGCCCTGCAGCCTGACCCTACGGGGCCGTGCTTGCCCGCCTTCTTCCCCAGAGCTGGGGCTGGCCATGGAGGTCACTTCATTCCTAGCCTTTGGATCTAGCTGCCCCTCTCTCCAGATCACTCAGGAGTCTCTGTCCGGTGTCTTCCTAGCTCTCAGGGTCTCTGCCCAGCAACCAAATGCTTCTGGGGAAGGAGTCACCTTCTCTCTAGGTCTCAGACCCTGTCTTCTAGCCAGTACTTCAGTTTTCTGGAAACTCTTTTGATCTAACTCCCACCGTCGTGCTAAAATGGAAATTTCACTTCAGGAGAGTCAGAGCCAGATTTGAAAAGGACTGGGTCCCTGAACCCGGAAAGATACATAAGAAAAGATGATTCCACCTGTACTGAGGATAAGACCAGACTGAGAGGCAGGATGCTCGCCTCTCCACTCTATGCTGAGTGGAATAACTGAGGGAATCCAGAGAGCAGGGGCCATACCTGCCCTGCCCCAGCCACTATCAACCCCTCTCTTCTATCTCAGAGTTGCTCACCTCCTAGAGAAGTCCTGTGTTCTTTCATGCCTCTGTACTGGGTGGCAGACTCTGGTGTCCAGTCCCACTTCAGTATAATTTCTACATGACTCCCAGCCAACCAACACTCTGGCCCACCAGATGCAATAACAATGCTTTAGGGCAAGGCTCTTCTACAAGTGCTGTATTTGGCCCAAGAATCTTCTTGGTCACAGTTGGTGGTGAGGGTGAGGGACTGAAGACTCTTCCATTCTCCTCATCCCCTCCCCTCTGGGGAGCAGCTGGGCTGGGCAGTCTCTCCTACCCACCTAGCCTGGGAGGGAGTGATAAAGAGGGGTCTCCTGAAGTCCCAACCCCTCAGTTATATATAAATCCTCACCCACACATCCTTCCACCTTCTAGAAACCATTCCATTCCTTTTGGTGCAAAACCACCACTTTCCTCTTAGCCATGCCACAGTGTGAACAAAGCCCCAGAATGCTCCTTTCTTAACAATCTCAAGCCTCTGTGAGCTTCCTCCCAAACCCACCCCCAATGCTGCCCCAGCTCCCACAGTTTCTCTCACTCACTTTGTGCCCTGTGACACCTGAGGCTCCAACTTTCTGGGAGATCCCCAAGGGAGGTGTGACTAGAACTCCTAGGAAGGGGGAAGGGGTCACCCTGGGCGGATCTGCAGCACATTTGGTGATAATTAAAAGGCCAGCAACACTGGGAAATTCCTTCTCCTTATTGATCCCGGCGGGAAATTAAAGCCAGTTGTTGTTTGAGACTGAGTGGCTGATGCTGGCTGAAATTCCTCCCCATCACCTGGTCCCCGGGCCCCAGCTTTTGCCCCCTGCCCTTAGGCTCCCCCATCCTCCTCTGCTCCCCCTCCTCCTTCCCACACCCAGGCCTCTCATCTTTCACCCTTCCCCCAGTATTGTCTCCCAGCTCTCCCAAGCCTTCCCCCATGCCTGCCAGCTCCCATGAGTTAACAGGGCTGCTGGAGACAGCCCTCCTGTCCCAGCTGTTCAGCACCCGGTTCAGGACTCTATCCATCTCTCAGCCAGGATTGGAGGGCTGGGCCGGCTGGAGCTCAGGCCCACAGCTGCCAAACCACAAACACTCATATCTGGAAAGAATTTGCCTCCCAGCCCAACTTCCCTTTGTCTTACTTGTCTCTGGAAATCCTGGCCTACTGGCCAGTGGGGGAAGAGGGGAAGTGAAGGCAGGGGAATGGACCCAGGCCTCCCACCTTCCACCCCATGAAGTCTAACCCCTCCCTGGCTCCAGCCTCCCCAGTGAGTGAACTCAGATCCCTGAGAGTTTGCCTGCCCCTGTTCTAGTGTCCAGGAGCCTCACATCCCTCCTGTGGGCTCCTGGAGGTTTTGTCTCCTCCTTGTGACCATCTTTTGGGTGAGGTTTCAAAATCCCTAGGTTGCTGGGGAGTCCACCTGTGTCAACTCTTTTTTTTTGCAATAAGAGAGATGCCTATTGAGTAGAAGACTACTTTTCTTGTGGGAGTCTCAAAAGGGCTGGAGTGGAGATGGACTAAATGTCCTGGGTGGAAGCAGTAGAAGGCAGTGGGGGTGGGGTGGGGAAGAAGGGGCAGCAGGAGTCTGGTTTCTGCCTTGTTCCCTCCCCCAGTCTCTCCTCATCCCGTTGGCTAGGAGCCTGATTTCACTGTCAAAACCTAATCCCCCTCCCTTTACCTACAGCACTGCAGAGCGGCAGGGTAGGTGGGGGAGGAGCCCTAGCATTGTCTGCAACCCCAGGCCCTAAGCACCCCCTAGGGCCCTTCCTTCCATCTCCCACCTCTGCCTTTGTCTGTCCTTTACCAAGGAGTTCCTCAATCTGCAGCCTTCTTACCTCCAGAAGCCCAGGCTCCCTATACTGCCCAATTACTCTCCCACACAAAACCTGGACCCCTAAACCAGGCTGAAGCATCCAACTCCCTTCTTCAAACTTGACAGTTTGTTGGCTACTCTAGGGTGGGGTCCCATCAAAAAGTTCTTTCTTCAGTCTAACCTCTATCCTTCCTGCTGCAGTCGAGTTGCTTTATTTTTTTCTGCACACTCCATTTTTTGGAGATGTCCCCCTTTACAGCCCAGAGGCCTGACTGAAGCCTCTCCAGTCGTTAGTACTTCACAGCTCCTGCCCCTCTCCTTTGGCTTCTTTCCTCCGAGCTCCTCCTTGACTCCTGCCAGGACCCCCAATCCTAGATTGTCTCCAGGCTTCAAGGGTAATGGCTGGGAGATTTTGGAAAGTGTCTTTTGCTCCACCCCTGGCCACGCTGGCAGGGAGGGCCCAGGGCGGAGACCCTGGCCGTCCTGGACTAGGACCAGCTGTGTTTCTGTCCCCTCGGAGGAAGGCGCTGGGACGGGAAATCCGATTGGTGTTTTGGAAAGCAGGCCACGTGCGCCCGTTCGCCGAGGCCAACTGTGCAGAGAGACCCTCAGCGCCCGACAGGCCGGTGAGGCTCTGCCCGCTGGGGGCTCCACATCCCTCCTGGCTCTGCTCCTTTGTAGTTTCATTCTTGAATCTCCAGGCCAGTCTCTGAGGCTCTTGCCAACCTTCATTTCCGTTTTTGTAGCCGGGTCCCCGCCATCGGGGTCTCGCCCACTCCCACTTGGGGCTCGGCAGGGAGCCGTGCCCTCCCCTCTCCTTTGATGTCCCACTTCAAAGCTACTCCCAAAGTTTCTCCTTTTGCCCACTTTACTGCTTGGAAAGGTGACACCTGAGACCCTGCCCCGCCCCCACTGCAGGCACCTAGCCTCTCTCAAACCCAGGTTGCAGCTCCTAGGCTCCGCGCCTTTGTCCCCGCCACCTGTCCTTGGCTGCCTTCCGCGACCCCCTGGGGGTCTGGCGAGCAAAGCGCAGCGGAAAGCGCCTTAATAAAGAGCTGGTGTCAAGTGATTGGCTGTGACCTCTGCCCTCCCCGAGCCCTGCGCCCCGAACTCTTGCTTAACCCTTCGTTGCTCACTCAGCGCTTCGGTAGGAATGAGTCACTCTAGTTCGATTTCCAGAGTCCCCGGCGCAACCTAGGGCCCAACGGGCTTGCGGTTAGGGGAGGAAAGGGCTGAAAGAGACACAGGCTGCTTCTCCCTCCTCAGCCCTTCGAGTCGGTCCAGCAGGGGACGCCGCAGCCTCACCAGGTGCCTAGCCTCGGAGTCTTAGCAATCCAGTCATTCTCCGAATTCGGAGCTGGCCCTCAGGATCCAATTCAGGATTCGGTGGAGCAGAAGTTCGACTGCCGGTTCCCTTCCACAGCGCTAGCTCCAGAACCCGAATTTTGTTAGCTCACCAGCTGGTGCCGTCACTACTGGGTGTTGGGCGCCGAGGCGTTGAGTGCACTGAGTCAGTTTGGGGAGAGGCTGGGGAACGGGCAGGACGTGTCCCTGCGGCCGGGGCTGCTGGACGTGGGACCGGGGACAAATGCCCAGGTCTCCACGCCTCCTCAGGCAACCCAACAGTTCGCCCTGCGTCCACCTTCCTCCCTATTAATCCACGGGCGCCGGAGCAAGCTATCTCGGCCTTCAGCGTACCCTAGGTCCACCCAGGGGGCTGGATCCAGAAGCCAGCAAAGAGGTGGCAAAGCAGGGCTGAGAGCCCCTCCGAAGAGTGGGGGAGGGATGGGAGGCGGGGCCACCTCATTCCTGGACTGGGGCGGGCCCTCGAGGGGTACAAAAGCTGCCCGCGCTGGCTCTGGGTCAGCTTTGGGGTTGCCCGGGGTAGTTTCCTAAGGGTGGTTTCCTAGTCGAGAGTCGCACAATTCCGCGAGGGCAGCAACATCTATCTCTCCTAGAGGACTCAGCGTCCAGTGCTCCATCCGAGGAACTTCTGGGGACCGCCATTCACGCCGCCACCATGCCCAACTTCTCTGGCAACTGGAAGATCATCCGGTCGGAAAATTTCGAGGATTTACTCAAAGCGCTAGGTAAAGTTTCCGAGCGCCCGGGAGTCCCAAGAGGGGTGCGTGAGTCCGAAGGCGGGTTGAGAAAGAAGGATTGGGGGTCAGATCAGGAGGCAGTTGGAGTCAGAGCGCGGAAGGCTGGGCGCCTGCATCCTCAGGAATAGAAGCTGAACGCCTGGGTCCCCCGAAGATGGGCCCCGATCTTAGGCTTTCACTGGCAGGGCGTCCACCGTGCCAGCTCGTGTGGTGACTCAGAGCCTGTGAATGAAGTAGAAACCAGAAGCACAAAGTCGATTTCCCTGGGGCGGGGGTGTTTGGGGTAGCCTCAGCGCTTTGGCCAGCTGACCACCACACCTGGCTCTCCGCAGTTCAGAAGCTGCCACCGGGAGAGTCACAAACCCTGCAGCCAGTCTGTATCCAAATGAGCTCCTCTGAGACATTCTAGCCTGCCTTCCCAAGTCCCCCATCCCTTGTAACCTAATCCCGGGGACAGGTTCATTACCCCTCTGCACCCACCAGATGACCCTCGGTTCCAGCCCACCCCCCACCCTCTTGCCTCCTTCAGCTCTTTCCACTTTGCCTGTCTCCAGTGCAACTCCCCCTCTTTACAAAGAGTTTTCCTATAGTGAGCAACTCTAGAGTCCTAAAATCGCTCTGGATAATTATCACTTTCTTGGTTTTCAGAAAATGTGTTGGACTGAAACTCCACCACCACCCCCATTTCTGAAAATCCCAGCTCCCTCCTCCCTCTACCGTAGAGCCCAGTGGGGTACATTGGTCTGGGGTAACAGAAGCTGAGCCAGGACTACAGACCAGTTGTTCTGGTTCCAAACCCTGCTGAAATTTTTAATTTCCACCCAGATATGCTCAAACAGAATCAACATTTTATCACACCTGGCAATCTACCTGTAAAGTCCCAATGTTGGAATTGACTTGATGGCAATGGGTTTGCTTTTTTTGGTTTGGGGATCTTGTTAAAACGTAGATTCTGATTCAGTATATCTTGGTGGGAAATTGAGCTGAACCATCCTAGACTGTCCTTCCAGACTTCTAGGGGCAGCAATCTGACTGATGTGTCTGGGGAAGGGGAGAGACAACCAGGGTTCCATGACTGGAGAAACTGCTCTGGGAGAGATGAAGGTTAGATTGCTTGATTTAAGGCTCTCAGTAATTGGAAAGAGGACCTGGGAGCCCCAGAGCTAAAGTGCCACCCAGGGCCCTTCCCATGGCTCTGTTTTCTGGACTGAACAGAGAGACCATGGCCAAGCTGGAGGGTCACCCTGTGTGGGACAGAGAGCTGCAGAAATTCATCTGGACCAAGAAGGGGTCTGGAAACATGTAGGGAGAGCAGTGATTTTCTGTTGTTCCAGTGGAAACACAATACTCGTTGCAGTCAGGTCAGCCCTTACGCCACCTTTTCTGAAAGTAAAGACCAAAGGATAGAACTTTTTCCTTCAGAAAGCCTACATGTCACTTCCCCCTCCCTCATCTTCTCTGGATTCTGGCCCTTGTCCCAAGTGGATGAGGCAGTGGTCTGGCATGCCACCAGACCCCAGCTAGGGAGTAAGATCCAGAATCTTACTCTGTTGTCTGTCTTCAGTCTGTTTGTCCTCCCTGCAGGGTCCTTCAGAGCCACGTGCCCTCTTCAGGCCCTGCTGGGGGCTAGATTAAAAACAGACCTGTTAGACAAACCGTCTGGAGTCAGTCAAGGCCAGCTGAGCCAGCCGTTAGCTCTATAGGCATCAGGGGCTGGTGGGAGGGATGTTCCCCTGACCCTTGCCTTGCCTCCACAGGAACCTCAGTCTCTTCTCACTCCCATTTGTCCCTTTGGAGGGCCCCTCTCCTGATAAGGGATGCTTATATATTTGGGGGGTACCTGTCTCTCAGCCAGTGTGGTGCTCGTTGAACACGCTGCTACTGTAATGGGAAACATGGATGTTGAATGGCAGGATGGGCTTTCCAGGTAGCAGCAGAGAGTGAAGTAGTTCGCCGTTTGCCCAAGAAGATGGGCTGGGATGTCTTCCCTACCTAGTCAGTGGGGCCTGAGCATCTGAGCAAGTTCTCCTCGGCCCCAAGACATCAACAGCCAAGAGGTGGAGTTCCCAGGTCTCCTCCCTCTCCCTGTGTCTGAAACAGGGACGGTCTACTCTGGTGTCCCCAGAACCCAGATATGGTGGGAGCCCAGCCAGAGCCAGGGACTAGAGCCATATCAGGAGCACAGGAACCCCACTTGCCTGGCCCAGCCTAGCTTGGCTCTCTTCCCCCACCTGTTTCTTCCCTGAAGGGTTTGACTGCAGTTCCGGGCAGGAAGCCAGGCCAGGTGAGGCTGGGGTGTAGAGCTTGGGCCTGGGCCTGGGCCAGAAGTGCTTCTCTACCTGCTAGAGCCACGGTGGCTCTCTCCTGTGCTCCCACTTTCTCCTAATAGCTAACAGAGAAAAGGAGAGGGCCCAGAGGGCCCAGGGGCATGGATCACAGAGGCTGAATGAGAAGGCCTGAAGCACCTGAGCTGTAAAGTGGAGGAGAGTGTCCCTTTCTGTCCATTCCTTGGGGGCAGGAGGAAGTTCCCTCAGTATGAGAACAGCATGGGAGCCCTTGAGGAGGGCAGGTGAGCAGGAAGTCCCATCCAATCCAGGGAGTTTGGGGCCCAAACTCTGGCTTTCTCTCTGTCTTCCGTTTTATCAGCAAAACAGTAGCAACAATTAACAAAATCCACTGTTCCCCAGGAACCTAAGTTGTGCTTGACACATGTGTACTAGGTCCTAAACACACACCATCCCATTTGATAGGCATTTGAAGAGGCTCTTATTTCATTATTTAGCTGAAAAAACTAAGGCTCAGAGAGGTTAAGCTATTTGTCTCGGGACATCCAGCTGATAAAGGGTCTGCACCAGTCTAATGGCTGTGATTCCAGAGCCCCAGTCTATAGAGGGAAACATCTGCTCGATATCCATCTACTGAGAATTCCTGTTCATCTACTAACCTAAAGATTGGCGGTTTGAATCCACCCACTGGTGCAATGGAAGAGAGCTATGGCAATCTGCTTCCATAAAGATTACAGCCAAGAAAACTTTGGAGCAGTTCTACTTTTGTAACACACAAGGTCACCATGAGTTAGGATCAACTCTATGGCAACATGTTTGGTTTTAGTTTTTTCTTATTTTTTGGAGGGGCAGAGACTGGGCAAACAAAGGTCTGCCAGTTAGAGGTGGATAGAGTAGACGGAAATGGTCCCTACTTTCCAGGACATCATCAGTGGGGCATAACTGGGGAAGGTCTGCCCTACACTTGGACAGGGGTGAAGATATAGTGACTCAGATGAGGCCTCCCCAGAAGAGGGCCTCAAGCCAGGGTAGACAAAGGGCCAGAAGAGAGGTGAACAGAGCCAAGGGGAGGCCCGCAAGTGGCTGCTTCATGAATGAGGGGCACAGAGAACTGTGTGGGTGCCGAGCCGAGACTTGGGGAGCCGCATCCTGTTCTAGTGACTCAACAGGCAGGGCACTAGGCCGTGTCACTTGCTGTCTCTCTTCCCGGGTACCTTCCAGGACACCCAGACAGACTCCCTCCCTCCACCAGCCACTCACAGTACAGCCTGTTCTAGCTGTCCTATAGTGGAGGCTACTTATGGACAGGTGCCTGGAGCACCCCAAAAGGTGACCCTGTCCCCTCTGCAGGAGTGAACATGATGCTGAGGAAGATTGCTGTGGCTGCAGCATCTAAGCCAGCCGTGGAGATCAAGCAGGAGGGAGACACTTTCTACATTAAAACCTCTACCACTGTTCGCACCACTGAGATTAACTTCAAGGTTGGGGAAGAGTTTGAGGAGCAGACTGTTGACGGGAGACCCTGTAAGGTGAATACTAGGGAGGGCCCCTTGGGATCACAGCATCCATTGCCCTCCTGCTCAGTATGTCACTTCCTTGTCTTTCCTTGAGTTTTTTTTCCATCCCTAGTGGAGGAAGTCCCTAGGTGTTGGTAGGGTGGGGGGAGAGGTAAGGAGCCCTGCCTTTGTTCCTCCTGCTTCAGTTCCTTGTTGTGGAGCTAGCTCAGTTGGGCACCTTTCCCTTGCAGAGCTTGGTGAAATGGGAGAGTGAGAACAAACTAGTCTGTGAGCAGAGGCTTCTGAAGGGAGAGGGCCCTAAGACCTCCTGGACCAGAGAACTGACCAATGATGGAGAGCTGATCTTGGTGAGTCCTTCCTCCTTTGGCTCCCAGCAAAGCCAGTGTTACTTTGGGTGATTATTGGAGACACTCCAGGGTTCAGGAGGTTGGTCCATGATTGGCGCATAATTGGTCTCCCTACCTTCCTGATGGAGTCACTAGAAATGGGTTAAGCTGTCCTTATCCCCTGAAGTGCCCTGTGGGAATTAGAAATGGTGCCCCTTCTGTGTGGAGCAAAGGCATCCAATGTGTAAGACAGCACCGTGTCATCAGAGGATCGGGAAATGGCATGCTCTGTGCCTCCCATCCTGCACAGGAGTCTGTCTCACATATTAGCAGGGACAAGCACTGAGGGGTCTCAACAGTTCTCTGGGGAGTGTGCTAGGCTTGGCGAGGAAAAGATGAGAGGGATCCCTGGTACTCTCTTTGGTATCATCCCTACAGTGATACCCAGGCATTCTGAGACCAGCTCCTGCCTACTGGTCCAGAGCCCAGAAGCAAGTGTGTAACCTGGAGGACATTCAGCCCTCCTCCCTCCTCCAATGCCACAGAATCTTGGGGGTTTCCCAGCTAACAGTTACTTCTGTTTTCCCAGACCATGACAGCAGATGATGTTGTGTGCACCAGGGTCTACGTCCGAGAGTGAGTGGCTGGGGGTCTGAGCTGCCTGAGTCCACTCCAGCCTGTGCTCACCACCCTGCTCCCATTTCCTCCCACCTGCTCCTTTTAGACTAGATCTCCCCTCACCCTACACACTTCTGGGAGTCATTGGGTCTCTGCTTTTTTTTTAGAAGCCCATTTTCCTGTTTCTATTCCACCAAAAAGAGATGGATTGTAAGACCCCCAATCACCCACTTGAATCACTCCTCAGCCCAAATTAGCAGTTCCCAGCCCCAAACCAGCCTAAAGTAGGGTCTCTCTCTCCCTGTGAGGGGACCTTAAGGGCCAGACTGGCAAGACTGACCCTCTGGCTTCTGCGCTTAGTCCCTGTAGCTTGTGTGGTTTAGAATATTTATTTTGTTAATTTTATTAAAATGCTTAAAAAAAAAAAAAAAGAACTGTTCTCTGGTTCAATGGGAAAGGGGTAGATAAGTTGCCTGGGTTCAGCTTTGTCCTTAAAGTGTAATGTGTGAAAGAGGGATATTTCAGCAGTGCGGACTTGAGTTATATACCCAGGAGAAAACAATCCTTTCCTTCCTCTGCTTCCTCTCCTTCAGCATCCGTGGTCTGGTCTGCTACTCTGGCTTCCATAGTCAGCAGAGCCTCTTCCTTCTGATCTGCTGTAGGGGTAAACCTCTTGCAAGCACACTGCTATCTCTCATGTTTTCCCTGATGGTGACACAGCTTTCTTGTCCTCTTCCAACTGTTCCTTTTGTCTCCTTCAGGTCCAGCCTATGGGCATTCCCAGACCTGGCCTCAGTCTCTCACATGATTCCACAGATGACCTCATATACACCCATGAGCAGACACTGGCTCTTGCCCAGGTGTCTTGGTGAGGTGTCTCATCCTGCCTGTTGGCCCTCTGTGTCTGAGACACACCATCTCTGCTACTGTCCTTCCTGCCTGCCTTGAAATCTCCCATACACATCTTCTGCCCTACAATTCGTCCACCCCCCTGAAGAAAGTTCTGGTGGTCTACTTCCACACCCATGTCTAAGTCTTCTCAGATTCCTTCACAATTGCTCCCAAACTCTTTCTCCTATCCCTCCTAGGCCACTGTCCTAGATCAGGACCTTCTCACTGCTCATCTGGTTTTGTGTAACAGTGACTCCTTAAACTGGTTTGCTGTCTTCTGTGACAGAGTAAGATGAGCACAGTTGTTAAAATTAAGAACTAGTGTTCAAATCTTACTTCTGCCATTTACTAGTTGTATGACTTTGGGCAAACATAAAAAAGGAAGTGATACTTGCAAATTCATTCTATGAAGCTCACTTAACCATGATACCCAAACCAGGCAAAGGTACTACAAAAGAAGAAGAAGAAGAAAATTACAGACCAATACCTCTTATGAGTACAGGTTCAAAAGTTGTAAACAAAATTCTAACCAATAGAATTCAGCACCATATCAGAAAAATAATATATTATGACCAAGTAGGATCCATACCAGGTATGCATAGGTGGCTCAGTGTTAGAAAATCAACCAACATAATTTACCACATAAATAAAAGAAGCACACAGTAATTTCAATTGACACAGAAAAGGCATTTGACAAGGTCCAACATCCATTCCTGATAATATCACTCAGTAAAATAGGTGTGGAAAGGAAATCCCTCAACATAATAAGGGGCGTCTATACAAAACCAATAGTTAACATTGCTCATAGTGGAGAAAGACTGAAAACATTTGTCTTGAGAATAGGAACAAGATAAGATGCCTTTTATCACCACTCCTATTTAACATTGTGCTAGAAGTCCTGGCTACAGCAATAAGGCAAGAAAAAGAAATAAAGGGCATTAGAGTTGGTACTGAAGAAGTAAAACTGTCCCTGTGTACAGATGATATGATACTATACATAGAAAACCCAAAACACTGCACAAGAAAACTACTAGGACTAACAGAAAAATTCAGAAGACTAGCAGGATACAAGATATACCCACAAAAATCAGATCCCTATACACAAATAAAGAGAACAATGAAAAGGAAATTAGGAAAACAGTATTATTTATAATAGCCCCCTTAGAAAAGCTACTGTGCAACAATAAAGAACAATGACGAACCTGTGACGCATCTCACAACATGGATGAATATGGAAGGCATTGCAAAGTGTGAAATAAGTCAAAAATAGAAGGACAAATATTGTATCAGACCACTACTATAAAAACTTATGAAAAGGTTTACACACAAAAAGAAACAGTCTTTGATGGTTACAAAGGAGGGGAGGGGTGGGTATGGAAAAACACTGAATAGATAGTAGATACGTGGTAATCTTGGATGAAGGGTGAGACAATACACAATACAGAGAAGCCAGCACAACTTACACAAGACAAGATCATAGAAGCTCCACAGACACATCCAGACTCTGAGGGACTGAATTGTTCACCTAAAGTCTGTGTGGACCGTAGTCTCAGGGAACACCTAGCTCGACCGGTGTGAGGTAATCTATAAAAAACATGTTCTATACTCTACTTCGATGAGTATCATCTAGGGTCTTAAAAGCCTGTGAATGGCCAAATAAGATACTGCACTGGTCTCACCACTTTGGGAGCAAGAGAGAGTGAAGAAAACTAAAGATACAAGGGAAAAGATTAGGCCAAAAGACTAATAGGTCTACAACTACCATGGCTTCCACCAGACTGAGCACAGTATAACCGAATGGTGTCTGGCTACCACCAACAACTGCTCTGACAGGGATCACAATAGATGCCCCAGGGCAGAGCTGGAGGAAAATGTAAAACAAAATTCTAACTAAAAAAAAATCAGACTTATTGACCTGATAGAAACTGGAGAAATCCTTAGAGTACGGCTCCCAGATACCATTCTAGCACAGTAATGAAGTCATTCCTAAGGTTCACCTTTCACCCAAGGATTAGACAGGCCTGTACAACAAAATGAGACTAAAGGGGCGCATGAGCCGAGGGACAAAGACTAGGACAGGAAAGCTGGTAACAGGGAACCCAAGGTCAAGAAGAAAGAATGCTGACATGTTGTGGGGTTCTTAATGGAGGTCAGAAAACAGTGTGTGTACTAACTGTTTAATGAGAAGCTAGTTTGTTCTGTAAACCTTTACCTAAAGTATAGGTGTTGCTGTTGTTGTTTTTTAAATGGGGGATAAAAGTAACTGAATGGCTTATATACTGGAAAGTTCCAGTTGGGTCTAGCTTCAGATACGTCTAAATCCAGGATCTCCAGCAAGATCATTGACTTCTCTCTCTTCATCCATCCTGCTCATTTTTATTTCTTTTTCTGCATTGACCACATTTGATGCTGTGGTAGAGTTTTCTCCAAGTCACTGGAAATCAGCTTCTGACATTCCAAGCTTCTATAGTTATAGCTCGGGATTCAAAAAAGAGGAAATCTCTTCCAGGGTCATATCTCAACCTTCCAGAAGAACTTAATTTGGCCCTGCTTGGGTCACAAAACCATCCCTTGGACTAGTTACAGATTGGCCAGGCCTGGGCCTCTTGCCAGGTGTGGCCAAGGAGCAGGCGGAGAACTGTGACTGACAATCCCATCATAATTCCATGAGGTGGAAGGGGAGGAGAGGTTTTCCAATGAAAAGGGGCACTATGAGTTATAAGTTTCCAATCTCTATAGAATGGCAGTTATAACACAAGTAACTGCTATTAGCTGCCGCTGAGTGGGAAACCCTGGTGGCATAGTGGGTAAGTGCTATAGCTGCAAACCAAAAGAGCAGCAGTTTGAATCCATCAGGTGCTCCTTGGAAACTCAGTGGGGTAGTTCTACTGCATCCTATAGGGTTGCTTTGAGTCAGAATCGACTTGGTGGCAATGGGCTTGGGGTTTGGACATTGGGTCCACTTCTGACTCATGGCAACCCCATGCACAATGGGATGAAACACCACCCTGTTCAACATCATCTCTGTGATAGGTTACAGATCGGACCATTATGACTGGTCGGGTTTTCATCGGCTGATTTTCAGAAATAGATTGCCAGACCTTTCTTCCTAGCCCATCTAAGTCTGGACACTGTGCCGATACCTCCTCAGCTTCATAGCAACATGCAACCGTCCCCTGAAAGAGGTGTGGCAGCTACGTATGAGGCACATTGGGCTGGAATCAAACCTGGTCTGCTGCACAGAAGGCAAGTATTCTACCCCTGAGCCACCAGTGTTCTCTGAACCATAGCAAGTTCTCGAAAAATAGTGGTCTCACCTCTCTGCACCACCCTCCACAATGCTGCTAGAACAACCCTCCTAAAATAGAAATGTTATTGTGTCACTGCTGTTTAAAAAACAAAAGCTCACTTTACCTGGCATCCCTTCTTTTTTGTCCAGAATAACATATGAACTAGTATTAGATGCCTTTTAAGACATGCCTACATACACCCCTCGCTGCACACCCTCCTCCAGGCAGGCCTCTGCTGGCACTTCTCTAGGATGGCTTGCTGGCATTTCTGCCCATTGGCACCAGCTCCTCTCAAAGCCCAGCTCCTCACAGCCTGCCATCAGTGCTGACAAACAGTGGTCATGCTTCACAGTCTCTCTGTTGGCAGAAAAGTCTCCTTGACTTGCAAAACCAGGTTCCCTTGGGGACGAGCTGGGGTCTCACTCCTGCCCTGTGGCCCCATGAGAGGCCATAGGCTTCACCCAGAACAGGCCAAGGAGTGGAGAGAGTAGTCCAGAGCGCTTGGGAAAGCAGCTACCTTTTCTGATAGTGAGGTAAGGGAGGTGGCCCCTTCATTTACTTATCTAACAATTTTTTTCCAAGAGCCTCTGAGAATCTGTAGTGGCACAATGGTTAAGCACTCAGCTGCTAATTAAAAGATGGGCAGTTTGAACCCACCAGCTGCTCCTTGGGTCAAAGATGTGGCAGTCTACTTCCGTAAAGACTGTTGTCAGATGCTGTCAAGTCAGTTTTGACTTACAGCAACTTCGTGAACAACAGAACAAAACACTCCCTTGTCCTGTGCCATGTCCATAAAACATTTTTATGCTTAAGCCCATTGTTGCAGCCACTGTGTCAGTCTATCTCCTTGAGGGGTCTTCTTCTTTTTTCCTGACCCTTGACTTTACAGGAAACCCTGGTGGCATAGTGGTTGAGTGCTGTGGCTGCTAACCAAAAGGTCAGCAGTTCAAATTTGTCAGGCACTCCCTGGAAACTGTGGGAAATTTCTACCCTGTCTATAAGGTTGCTATGAATCGGAATTGACTTGATGGCAGTGGACTTGGTTTGGGTTCTACTTTACCAAGAGTGATATCCTTCTTCAGGGGTTCATTTTCCTGATGACATGCACAAAGTATGTAAGATGTAGTCTTGTCATCCTTACTTCCAAGGAGCACTCAGGTTGTACTTCTTCCAAAACAGATCTGTTTGTTCTTTCGGCAGTAAATGGTATGTTCAATATTTTTCTCCAGCACCACAATTCAAAGGCATCAATTCTTCTTCTGTCTTCTTTATTAATTGTCCAGTTTTGGCATGTATCATACTTTTCACAGTGACATCTTTACTTTTCAACACTTTCAAGAGGTCTTTTGTAGCATATTTGTCCAATGCAATGAGTTTTTTGACTTCTCGATTGCTGTTTCCATGGGCATTGATTGGAACCAAGCAAAATGAAATCCTTGACAACTTCAACCTTTTCTCCATTTATCATGATGTTGCTTACTGGTCCTGTTGTGAGGATTTTTGTTTTCTTGATGTTAAGGTGCAGCCCATGCTGAAGGCTGTGGTCTTTGATCTTCATCAGTAAGTGTTTCAAATCCTCTTCACTTTCAGCAAGCAAGGTTGTATCATCTGTATAAGGCAGGTTGCTAATAAGTATTCCTCCAGTCCAGATTCCTCATTCTTCTTTATGTAGTCCAGATTCTCAGATTATTTTTCCAACATACAAGCTGAAAAGGTATGGTGAAAGGATACAACCCTGATGCACACCTGTCCTTAGTTTAAACCATGCAGTGTCCACTTGTTCTGTTTGCACAACTGCCTCTTGATCCATGTACAGATTCCTTATGAGCACAATTAAGTGTTCTGGAATTCCTGTTCTCCATAACATTATCTATAATTTGTTATGATCCACACAGTCCAAGTCTTTGCATAGTCAATGAAACACAGGTAAACTTCTTTCTGGTATTCTCTGCTTTCAGCCAAGATCCAACTGACATTACCAATGATTTCACATCCTCTTCTGAATCTAGCTTGAATTTATGGCCATTCCCTGTCAATATACTGCTGCAGTCACTTTTGAATGGTCTTGCATAAAATGTCACTTGTGTGTGACAGCAATGATAATTTCCACATTTGATTGGATTACCTTTCTTGGGAAGAGGCATAAATATGATCCCTCAGTCAGTCAGCCAGGTAGCGGTCTTCCAAATTTCTTGGTATAGACAAATGAGCATTCCCAGCACTGCACGCATTTGTTGAAACATCTCAGCTGATACTCCATCAATTCCTGGAGCCTTATTTTTTGCCAATGCCCTCACTGCAGCTTCAACTTCTTCCTTCAGTACTATTGATTCCTGATCATTTGCTACCTCTTGAAATGCTTGAATGTTGACCAGTTCTTTCTGGTATAATGACTGTGTATTCCTTCCATCTTCTTTATTGCTTCCTGAGTCAATTAATATTTTCCCTGTAGAATCCTTCACTATTGCAGCTTGAAGCTTGATTTTTTTTTTCTTCAGTTCTTTCAGCTTGAAAAATGCAGAGCTTGTTCTTCCTTTTTGATTTTCTATCTCCAGCTCTTTGCACACATCATTATAACACTTCCCTTTGTCTTCTTGGGCTGCCCTTTGAAATATTCTGCTCAGTTCTTTTACTTCATCATTTCTTCCTTTTGCTTTAGCTATTCAACATCCAAAAGCAAGTTTCCAAGTTTCTTCTGACATTCCATTTGGTCTTTCCTTTCTTTCCTGTCTTGCTTTCTTCATGGATGATGTTTCTTTGATGTCATTCCACAACTCATCTGGTCTTTAGTCATTAATGCTGAATGCATCAAATCTGTTCTTGAGTTGGTCTCAGGTGGGATATGCTCAAGGTTGTACTTTGGCTCTCATGGACTTGTTCTAATTTTCTTCAGTTTCAGTTTGAACTTGCATATGAGCAGTTGATGGTCTGTGCCACAGTCAGCACCTGGTCTTGTTCTGATGGGTGATATTGAGCTTTTCCATCGTCTCTTTCCCCAGATGTAGTTGACTTGATTCCAGTGTATTCCATCTGGAGAGGTCCATGTGTACAGTCACCACTTGTGTTGGTGAAATAAGGTATCTGCAAATGAGGAACTGATTCATTTTGCAAAATTCTGTCATGCTATCTCTGGCATCATTTCTATCATCAAGGTTGTGTTTCCCAACTACAGATCCTTCTTTACTCCAGCTTTGGTGTTCCAATCACCATGTTCAATTAATTTCAGAATGCAAAAGCTGGTAAAAATATTCGGTTTCTTCATCTTTGGCCTTAATGGTTGGTGCGTAAATTTGAATAATAGTTGTATTAACTGACCTTCCTTGTAGACATATATTATCCTGTAAGTGACAGCACTGTACTTCAAGAAAGAACTTGAAATGTACTTTTTGACAATCAGTGAATACATCATTCCCGTCAGGTTTTCATTCCCAGCATAGTAGACCATATGGTTGTCTGATTGAAAATGGCAAATGCTAGTCCATTTCAGTTCACTAATGCCTAGAATATCAGTGCTTATGCATTCCACTTCATTTTTGACATTTTCCAATTTTCCTAGATTCATACTTCATACATTCCACATTCTGATTATTAATGGATGTTTCTTCTTATTTTGAGTAATGCCATATCAGCAAATGAAGCTCCCAAAGGCTTTACTCTATCCATGCCATTAAGGTCAACTCTACTTTGAGGAGGCACCTCTTCCTCAGTCATCTTCTGAGTGCCTTCCAACCAGGGGGCTCATTTTCTGGTGGTATCTTTGACATTGATCCACTGCTACTCAGAAGGTTTTCACTGGCTAATTCTTCTTAGAAGTAGACTGCCAGGTCCTTCTTCCTAGTCTATCTTAGTCTGGAAGTCTAGCTGAAACCTGTTGACTATGGGTGACACTGCTGGTATTTAAATACTGGTAGCACAGCTTCCAGCATCACAACAACACACAAGGCCCCTCAGTGTGACAAACTAATAGTCAAGTCAGTCAAGATTGCAGCCTTGGAAACCTTATGGGGCAGTTAGTTCTACTTTGTTCTATAGGGTTGCTATGAATTGAAGTCTACTCAGCAGTATGGAGTTTCCATGGAGCCATGCACTGGGTACTTTCCTAGGTATTGAGAACACAGCAATGCATAAAGCAGATAAGATCTCACCCTTATAAGGAAAACAGAACTTTAGTGCAGAAAGGTAGGCAATTAAAAAATACATTGTTGTTAATTGCCGTTGAGTGGATTCTGACCAGGGTGAGTCCATGTGTGCAGAGTAGAACTGCTCCATGGGGTTTTCAAGGCTGTAACCTTTAGGAAGCAGATTGCGAGGCCTTTTTTCCAAGGTGCCTTTGGATAGATTTGAATCACTTAACCCCTTGTGCCATCAGGGACTAGGGAAAAAAAGAAGCACTAGTAAATGTAGGCCTGCATATTTTGGTAAGCACTATGAAGAAACAAATGGGGTGTAGATAGATAGAAGGATAGAGGAAATACTACTTAGATTGGGGTGGGGCAGAAGTGTTGGGTAAGGAAGGGTCTTGGAGGACAAAGAACTCAAGGTGGGACCTAAAGAAATGATCAGGTAAAGAGAGCAGAAGAAAAAGTGCTCTAGACAGAGACATGCTGACATGTTGTCAGAAGGGATCAATCTCTGGAGAAGAACATCATGCTTGGTTAAAGTAGAGGGTCAGAGGAAAAGAGAAAGACCCTCAACAAAACAGATTGACATGGTGGCTGCAACAATGAGCTTAAGCATGACAGCCATTGTGGGCATTGTGCAGGACTGGGCAGTGTTTCATTCATACCTAACAACAACAACAGGCAGAAAGAACCACAAGACAAAGGTCCTGAGCTAGTCCAAGGTCCAGGAGATAGCAGTTCAGGGCAGCTGGAGGGATCCCCATGAGCTGGATCCGCTGAAGCGGAAAGACTTGAAGGCCATTGTAAACATGCATTTTATTCTACGAGCAATGAGAAGCCATGGACAGATTTTAAAGAGAAGTAGTATCCTGTGTCCTGTTAATGTATTTGGGAATTGCATCTGGCTGCCAGGTGAGGTGGGTAGGAGAAAGGAAGAGAAGAGTAGCCTGCAGGAGGCTGGTGAAGTGCTCCCTGCAGATGGTAGAGATACACAGAGGAAAGTGCAGGCCAAGTGATACACTGGATGGGTGTGAGGGAGTTGAAGGTGTCAAGAGCAGCTACTGGAGATGGTACAACCACTGTGGAAAACAGTGTGGCAGTTCCTCAAAAAGTTAAACATAGAACTACCATAAAACCAAGCCAAAAGTGTTGTGTTCCCATTGAGTTGATTCCAGCTCAGAGCAACCCTATATGACAGAGTAGAACTGCTTCAGAGGATTCCCAAGACTATAATTTTGTTGTTGTCGAAAATATACCCAGCAAAACACACCAATTCAACAGCTTCCACATGTACAATTCATTGACATTGATTACATTTGAATTGTGCAACCATGCTCACGTTCTTCTTCCAAGTTGTTTTTCCCCATTAACAAACTCACTGCGCCTTAAGGTTCCTACTTAATCTTTCAAGTCTCTGTTGTCAGTTTGATCCCATGTAGATAGTTCTTAAAGAACATAATGCTCAAGGCAGATATTTTTTACTAGTTAAGCTAAACTACTGTTTGATTTTAAGACTTCCAGGATATTTTTGGTTTAAGGTTTAAAGATTATCTCAGGTCATAATTTCAGAGGTTCATCCAGTCTCCATCCAGGAAGTTGGAGTCTATGAGAATTTGAAATTGTATGCTGCATTTTCCCCCTGTTGATCAAGATACTTCCATAGAATTTGATTAAAACGTTCAGAAGTGGTATCCAGGCACCATCCTATAAGGTGTTTGGTTGTGTATGAGCAGCCTGAGAAGCTACATTTTTTATTCCTGTTACTGTTGAAATTACAACTGTAACATAACTTTTGCCAATTCAGCTTTTTGCGGGCTTTCAACTTATTGACAGCACTTAATGATAATCAGCTGTGGAATCTGACAGTTAATCGAACATTTCCATCACTATAAACTGAAAATCCATACCCTTCAGTTAGCGGCCAAGCTCTTAACTGCTGCACTACTGCAAGGAAGTTCCCACTAGGTGAGCCAGCAATCCCACCCAGAAAAGTGAAGGCAAAGAGTGAACAGAAGCCTGCACACCAATGGTCACTGCAGCACAATGAAGGTATAAACAAAATGTGTTCTATACACACAATGGAACACTACTCAACCACAAAGAGAAATGAAGTCCTGATGCATGACATCACATGAACAAACCTTGAAAAAGTCACGCTGAGCAAAATAAGTCAGCCACAAAAAACAACCAAAACCAAATCCACTGCCATTGAGTTGGGTTCAACTCATAGCAACCCTAGAGGTCAGAGTAGAACTATCCCATACAGTTTCCGAGGAGTGCCTGGTGGATTCGAGCTGCCAAACTTTTCATAAGCAGACGTAGCACTTAACCACTACACCACCAGGGTTTCCAGTCAGCCACAAAGGGGCCAATTGTGTATGATTTTACTTACATAAAACAAGCGAATATATAGAAACCAAAGATTATTAGTGGTTACTAGTGGTGGAGGTAACCACCAGTGGAATCACCAGGGCTCCCATTAGATGGCAATGGATTTGGTTTGGGGGTTTAGTGGTGGAGGAACCCCAGTGGTGTAGCAGTTAAGAGCTTGGCTGCTAACCCAAAGGTCAGTGTTTGACTCCACCAGCCGCACCTAGTAAAACCTATGGGACAGTTCTACTCTTTCCTGCAGGGTCGCTGTGAATCCAAATCAACTTGATACCAACGGGTTGGGTTTTATTTTTGGTAGTAGTAGAAGACAGGAGGAAAGGGGAAGCATACTAGCTACTTGGTGGCGCTGTAACAGAAACCCCACAGATAGGTGGTGGCTTTAACAAACAAATTCATTCTCTCACAAGTAGGTGGCTAGAAATCCAGATTCAGGGTGCTGGCTCTAGGGGAAAAATTTCTCTGTCAGCTTTAAAGCTCCGAGCGGCTGCTCCTGGGTGATCTTCCAGTGGCTTGGCACCTCTTTTTTCCCCCTTCTCTGCTTGCTAGCTTGTGTTGTGTCTCAGAGGAGATTAAGACACACCCTGCACTAATACTATCTCATTAACATAAGAAAGAAAAACCAAAGGAATTATAACCACAGGTGTAAAACCAAACCCACTGCCTTCCAGTGGATTCCAACTCATAGTGACTCTATAGGACAGAGTACAACTGCCCCATGGAGTTTACAAGGGGCGCTTGGTGGTTGCAAACTGCCAACCTTTTTTTGGTTAGCAACTGTAGCACTTAACCACCACACCACTAGGGTTTCCAACAAGTATAGTCAGGATTTACAATGCATTTTTGCGGGACACAATTCAATCCACAACAGGGAGTTTATGCTTGTTGCTGTTAAGTGCCACCAAGTCAATTTCAAATCATTATGACCCCATGTGATGGAGTACAACTGCCCCACAGGGTTTCTTGGCTGTAATCTTTACAAAAACAGATCACCAGGTCTTTCTCCTGGGGAGGCGCTGGGTCAGTTGGAACTGCCCAGCTTTCAGCTAGCAGCACCAGGGCTGAGGGGGCATTAAGTTTATGTTGACGGAGGTGGAATGACTCAGAAAAGGGTAGTGAGAATGGTAGCATACCTTGAAGAATGTAATCAAAATCACTGAATTGTACTTCTAGGAACTGTTGAGATGGCTTCTGTTTTGTAATGCATATTTTCACCACAAATGGGAAAACAAAAACAGACTGACAGTAGCTCTCAGCTTCTGGCTTCAGTGACTGGGATGGCTGCCTAAGAGGGTCTTTCTGGAAGCCTGTTTTTGTTTTCTGTTTGCTTGCTTTAATCCAGAAGAACCCTAACTCTTTAGCTCCAGCTTCTCCTTTTTGCCTCACTTCCTGCTTCTTACCCCATCTTTGACTCCCAGCTCCATCCTGACCCCATCTAGGTTGTCTGGCTCTCCATACTAGACTCCCCACTCTCAAAACCGGAGAACGCTTTACTAAGTCTTCCCTGACCTTCTCCCAGGCCCCAGCGGCTGGAACAGTCATCCTGTCCAGAGCTTCTGCTTTTGCTTCTCCACTAGTTTCAGTCTTTTTCCGGAAGAAAGTTGTTGAGAAGCAAAAAGAAAACCAAAAAACAAACCCACTTCCATCAACTCAATTCTGACTCATAGCAACCCTACAGGACAGAGTAGAACTGCCCCATAGAGTTTCCAAGAAGCACGTGCTGATTCAAACTGCAGACCTTTAGGTTAGCAGCCAGGGCACTTAACTACCACACCACCGGTGTTTCCATAGAGCGAAGGGAGGGGAGGCCTATTAGTTTTTTTTCAGAATCCTTGAGGGCAGGGGCTGGGTGTCCCACCTCAGACTGGGGGCTCCTTGAAGTGGTTGTGTCTCCCCCTCTGAGACTGAGACTTTCTGAAGAGCAAGGGCCGGGCCCTTTTCTCTGGCTCTGCTTTTCCAGAACTTTCCTGCCCACCAGCCTGAGATGACAGGGAAGTTACAGTTAAGGATGAGAGAGTGGATCAGGGAGGGGCCCTCGCCCTGCAGGCCCAGCCTGGCCCAGCCCATGAGAAAGTTCCTCCAGCTTCCCCTCCCATTCCAAGGGCCCTTCTGTGTTCCTCTTCCGTTACCTGGGCTTTCACCATTTGTCAATGCTTTTATTACCTACCACCAGTACATTCAGGAGGAAGTTCACAGAAGCTCCCCCCTTATCCTGCACCTGGAAAATTCAGAGACACTCCTTGGCCCCAAGTCTTCTCTGAAGTCCAGGTTTCTCAGAGCTCCACCAAACAAGAGTCCCTAACATCTTGGGCAGCAAAAGGGTCTGGGTCATGGAGCCAAAATCCTTCCAAGTCACGAACAAGGACAAAACTGATGGGGGAGGGGAGTTATGAGATATATAAAGGCATGACTCTTTCTCAGGGCTAGGGCCCTGACAGACTTGGCAGGGGTCTGTTGGGCACTGGATGAAGCTGCACCAAGGTCTTAGGGAAACTGAGGTGGAGATAAACCCCCAAGAGATAAGAGTATGGACCCATGAGAAAAACACAGTGATGTCCAAATCTATAGATTGAGAGCATGGCTAAGGTCAAAGAGAGGGTGTGCAGGGCCCCAGGGGTGGAACAGGGGGAGTAAACTAAGTGACTACATCTTGAGCATAACCTGCACCATTTTGTCTCCAAGCATGAATCTATTGTTTTCTTTAGTTTCTCTCAAATTAAGGACTAATCTATGCTCTGTTTAGGACTGTGGAAAAACAAAGAATCACTCCTCGTGGTGGTGTAGTGAATAGGTGCTACAGCTGCTAATAAAAAGGTCGGCAGTTCAAATCCACCAGGTGCTCCCTGGAAACGCTATGAGGCAGTGCTACTCTGTCCTATAGAGTTGCTGTGAGTCAGAATCAACTGCACTGGTTTGGGTTTTATCCTTGTGTCCTGGTCCCTAATAAAATCTCTTGTTTCTCATCTCACCCATCTCAAAGACTGTGTGCGGCAGGTGGCATGAACTGTGCTTAGTTTTGCCACAATAATGTCAGAACTGAGTTACAGGTATTTAGATGGCAGGACAGGCAGAAGTGGAGCCAGACTTTGGAAAGCCCCCAAAGGCAGACAGTGTGGGACAGAGAAGGGCAAGACTCAGGGAGGAAGCCTAGGAGAAAATGGGTGCCGGATCCTTACGGGAGTGGGCCGAGAGACCCCAGGAGGAGGGGAGGAGAGGGAAGAAAGAGTCTGAGAGGTGGGGTTAGAGGAGATAGAGGTATGCTGGGGGGGCCCTCTGACCCTGGTTTCCTGACAAAGGATTCCCAATAGAGGCCACAGGCCCAAGATGGATGGGCTTGGGGCCTCCAGCCCTTTGTGGCGGGTGGATAAAAGGGAGCGGGCTCTGAAGCAAGTCCACAGAGTCCCCATCTCTTGCTGGCTACCCTGTCTCTCCCCCTGACCCCCCAGTGACTGACCTCAGGAGCTTTCAAGTGTTGGTGGGGACCAGGAGAGACCAAAAGGGAGAGGGGGCTGAGCCCAAGCAGGTGTTTCTTCCGGCTGGGCCAGCCCCACCTGGGAAAGAAGGGCTAGTATAGAGGGGTGGGGACGGGGGTTCTTCAATCCTTACGGAAAATGAACAACCGTGCAAACAAGATGCGAACACAATGCCGGTAGAGGCTCCTTCAGAGGTTGGCTGAGACAGGCTGAGATTGTCATTCTAGTTACGGTCCACTGGGGTCTCCTGGTTTGGTCTTCCCATCTCACCCTTGGGCCTGGCCCTGCCCTCCTGACCTCTCAGCGGCTTTTTCCTGTCCCTCTCCCCTTGGCGCTGCCAGTCGAGAAACCAGTTCTGTTCCTGCTCGGATAAGGATCTCTGGGCTGGGCTCTTCCCAGGCAGTGGCAGAAACCTGGCAGACAAACAGCACCCAACCCCCAGGCAGGTCCGCCAGGCTGCCCCGATCCAGGCCGGCCCCTCCCTCCCCATCTCCCCCTAGAGAAGCCTGGCATCTGTGGCCCCAGATCACTTCCATCAGCCACTGGGAGACCACCCCCGAGACTGTTCTTAGTCTTCTGCTTCAGGGTAAGACTTTTTGCCCTTACAGAAAGAGGATACCTAGAAGATCCCCTTCTCTTCCACTGACAAGTGGACCTGTGAAGTCTAAAGAGCTCTTCTGAGGTCCCTGCCTTGTCCCTCCCCACTTCCACTCACAGAAAGTCCTCCTCAGAAGACGCTTATACGTGGCAAGTTCCTCCCTTGATTCTTCCCTTGGAGGTCACAGAGGCTGATTCCTATCCCCACTCCCATTTCCCCTGACTGAACTATGCCTCCCACCTATCCACAGACTCCCCACAGCTGCTGTGATCATTCAAAGCTCCCCTAGAGCAGGGTCAGTCCCTTGCCCAGTCACTGGTGCTGAAGGGGGTAGGGTGAGATAGGGTTGACCCCACTTAACCCCAGCCCATGGACCATCATTCATGCCCCATGACATTTGGGACCCATTCTCATCCCTTGGAGCTGCAGCCCTCCACCCCCCCAACTGCAAAGGATTTTAAAAGGTCATCACCTCCACTCTTCTGTGCCACCAACAAATGTCTGCATGACCTCTGCCCCTGCCCAGCCCCCCAGAAATCTCAGACCTCTCCTCATTTCTGTTCCAGCTCACTACTGTTGGGCTAGCCTCTGTTAGGTTCCCCCAGGGATCCAGCTATTCCCAGACAGCTTTGGGAGACCAGAGAAGAGCTTTGGGTACAGAGAAGAGCAATTCTGGAAGCCATCAGGGGAGATCCGGGGACAGCTGGGGGAGTTTGGCCTCTGGCCTCAGCTTCCACCCCCATACCTTGAGGTGAGAAAGTGTATCAGGCCAGACTAGGGCTCATGCTGGTGACTCAGTCTGGGGCATCCTGACAGCTACACAGTCCTTCACAACAAATCTTCTCTTCCAGCAGCCTGAAGTGGAATCTTAGAGTCAGAAAATTCTGAATCTAGAGTCAGAATCTAGAGTCAGAGAACAGAGGCCCAGAAGGAAAAGACTTGAAGGATAATGCTTCTCCTTTGTGCAAGACAAAACTGAGGACCAGAAGGGGTGTGGCCATTTTGGGGTATTTCAGCTGCCAGGGAAATCACTGGTCATACAAGAGAGGCTGAAACCTCTGGGTTCCAACAGATGTCGGTTAGACCCCCGCGTGCCCTCTTTTTGTCCAGCAAGAGGACTGAGCTCTTCAGCGTGGAGAGGAAGGTTAGTCCTTCCTGTAGTCTAATCGCCATCTCCCACCTCAGAATAGGGGTGGGCCCCTGTCTTGTCCTGGGCCTCTCTCTTCTCTTTCTTGGCTGCAGATTATGAGGCCAGGACAGGTGTGGGGCCTTTCACGCTCAGGTAAGGGATTATGGGCTAAAGTTTCAGTGGTAGCCTAAGGGCATGAGAGTCCTGGGCTCAGTCCAGAATTCCCTGGGGAGGAAGATCCTCCCTCCCCTGTGTCAACCTAAGTGAGTGGTACAGGAGCTCTGCAGATGCACAGTCCAGCCCTCAACTCACCCAGGGAGGTGGCTGAGTGTATGGAGACCCAAGAGGAACCAGGTACATCCCACACTTGGGTCACACAGGGGCACATGTCTCATTACTGTTTCCAGGACTATCATGTTCATTTGGGGCACCTACAAAGGCAGGGCCCCAGGTCTTGGGCAGATGGCAGCATTCATTCCTTCGACATTTACTCAGCATCAAGTATGTGCCAGATATTGGGAAGCAAGGCCAGTGTAGCCGTTGACTCAAGAGCTGGCATCTGCCCTTCCATTCGTCCTCTCAGGACTGAGCTCCTACCATGTACCAAACTCATCAGCTCCTATATTCCCCCCGTCTCAGTTCCAGAGCCAGGTGGGGGCATTGCCACAGCCAGCCCTGTGATTTAAGGTGTCAATGAGGGCCCTGTCTAGCAGCTGCCAGCCGTCCCCTCCAGCCATCACCTCAGCTCCAGCCCCCTCCCTCACAGCTGCAAGTGGGAGCTCAATCTTTCAGTGGAACTTTCCCGTAATTGTTCTTTTGCTATCACGGCTCCAACTCAGAAATCAACTAAGGAGCTGTGAGAAGACCAAGTTGGAAAAGTGAGGTCACCCCATCCAGGCAGAACATGTTCTACAAGCCAGCTGAGTCCCAGGACTTACTAACCCTATCTGGAGCACCCGTTCCCAGGGTCTGATGGCATTCTTCTGGGAAAGTCCCTCCTGAAGGCCATCCTAGGTGTTTCCTGCTGTATAGTTCCAGCTCCTCATGGGAATGGAACCCAGGGGACAGGTCCCTTTCCTCAGAGCCCTGTAGAGACTGGGAGGGGAATCATGTGAGCACAAAGGCGGAAAAGTTCTCTCCATCCTTGTGTCTTGCCTTTCTCTCTTTTCTCCTCCCCTCAGTCTCTCCCCTTCCCCCCTCTCCCCTTGGTCCTCCCCTCTCCTAACTCCTGGCTGAGGGCCAGCATTGCTCCTGCCTGGCTCCCCTCTTCCCTCCTCCTTTCCCCCCTGCCTCCTTTCCAGACAGCCATGGGGCACCCTCCTGCCCGTTCCCTGGCATGCAGCGGCCCCAGGCTGGGGGATGGGATCAGATAGGGGACATTTCTTGTCCTATCTTGTGCTTCCTCATCACTTTGTCCCTCCACTCCCTGCTGGCAGCCCCGACCTCAGCATAAAAGGCTAGGGATCTTGGTTACTGAGGGCCCCTGGTTATTTTTAATGCCACCAGCTCAGTAGATAAATATACCTCCACCTCCCCCCAGCCGCCTTGGACAGACTACCCCCAGATTCCCTCCTTCTCCTGCCACTCACCCAGTCTCCTCAGATATGACTAGACTCTAATACCTTCTCCTCACATTCTCTCCTAGTGGGCCCCTCTCACTTTGGACTGCCAGCAGAAAGACAACGTGACCCCTAAATCCCATGAATGGGGCGGGACCAAGAGCCCTAGTGTTCTGGCTCCACCTAGTGGCCAATTGATACATTACACCCAGCAAAGGGCTCAGGTGCGAGCTTCACCCTCTGTGATGGCACAGCGGTGGGTAGAGCTTCAGAATGCCGTAGGAAGAAGGTGCTGGACAGAAGCCGTTCCTGAGGGTTGGTCTGTCTCTTCTGCCGCAGCCTGAGACCCGGGTCCTCCCTCCTACTTGGCCAGGAGAGGGGCTGGTGGTCCACTGTCTCTCGTTTCCCCATCCCACCACTCCACTTCTGTTTGCTTCCACGGCGAAGGGAAATTCTTCCTGGAATTCGCTTCCAGATCTCTTGCTTTCTTGCTTTGACCTCTTACTCTCCGGGAATAGTTCCAAGGAGGGACTGAGGCTCTCTAGGGAGGCCGGAAGACTGTCAGTCAAGATGGATTGTTGTTAATTCCTAGATTGTTGAAGTCCCCAGGATTTAAGAAGGCACCAAGATTCTTTAGGAAAAACCAAAACCGAAACCAAACCCAGTGCCGTCGAGTTGGTCCCGACTCACAGTTACCCTACAGGACAGGGTAGAACTGCCCTATAGAGTTTCCAAGGAACGCCTGGGGGATTCGAGCTACCGACCTTTCAGCTAGCGGAGGTAGCACTGAACTACTATACCACCAAGGTTTCCCTCTAGGACAGATCTTGAGAGGTATCACCAGTGGTTGATTGATCTGTGCTTGAGCATCTCCGGTAACAGGCTCTCGCTCCCTCTGGTGGCAACCTGCTCCAGTACAGAAACAACTATCGTCTGTCTTGACAGTCTTTTGTCTGGGCTGAAATCCAGTCCCTGTAACTTCCATACATCAGACCGAGTTCTGCCTGCTGGAACCACACAGGAAAAATCTGAGTTCTTTTACCCAAGAGCCTTTAGGCATTTAAGATGACTTGCAACCCCTGGGAGCATGGCCCCTGGCCCTGATGCTGCCCTTGCCCGTAAATCATAATGAAGGTCCACTCTTTGGACACGAATGGATTGGACTTGGCAATGCAGAGTGACCATATATTGGATGCACTTTATGGTTCTATACATCTATAGGATATCATCCTGCGGACCTCTGACTGGAGGAAGGGGAGTGGGTGGAGAGGAGGGGAAAGAAGGCTGTTGGGAGGATGAGACATGTATGGAGCAGAGAGGAGTAGTGTGCTGTCACCGGGCAGGGAGAGCAGTGGAAGCTGCATATAGGTGGGCATGTAAATTTATACAGGAATGTACATTTTCAGTCAGTTATATTAAATAAAAAAAAGTGGAATAAAAAAAAGATGACTTGCAAAACTCCAACCAATCAGTTCTTGTCATTGAGTCCAGCTCATGACAATTCTATGTATGTCAGAGTAGAACTCTGCCCCATAGGATTTTTGATGATTTTCTAGAATTTGATGACCAAAACCATTCTTCTGAGGTGAATTTGGGTGGACTTGAACCTCCAGCCTTTGTGTTAGCAGTTGAGTGCATTAACTGTTTTCACCACCCAAAGAGTCAAAGATGACCCTACCCCATATATTTATTTATTTTGAAATGTTTCATATTGTTGGTGAAATGAGTCCCTTTATGTGGTCTTTTGCCTTGGTTCTTTGAGAAAACAACTTGAAAAATTGTATCCTTAAGCCCTGAGGGGAAACCCTGGTGGTGTAGTTGTTATGTGTTACAGCTGCAAACCAAAACATTGGTAGTTTAAACCCACCCAGGCACTCCTTGGAAACTCTATGGGGCAGTTCTACTCTGTCCCATAGGGTTGCTATGAGTCAGAATCAATTCAGTGGCAGCAAGTTTTTTTAAGCCCAGACACAAGACTATCCACAGCCTTTTTTTTTTTTTTTGTCCTTACAGAGAAAAAAAAAAGCTTACTATCCAGTCAATTCTGACACACAGCAACCTCAAGGATGGGTAAAACTGCCCCATAGGGATTCCAGGGAGAGGCTGGTCAATTTGATTTGACCTGTTGATCTTTTGATTAGCAGCTGAACTCTTAACCACTGTGCCACCAGGGTTCCAGAGGGTTTGCTACTTTTGTCCACGTTGGTTGATATTTCCTGGATGAGCTATCAACAACTTGGTTTGATTCTTTTTGTCTGGTCCTGGGTTGCAATCTACTCTGGGATTAGTATGCACCTTCCAGGAACTGGTCGACAGGCTCTACAAACGAGATGAGTTGTAGCTGGCCATTTCAATGAAGGCCTACAGAGAGGGATTGGTAGGTGTGTGCTCCCACATGCTGGGAGGTGCCATGTCTTGAAGTTTACAAAGAATTTAGTATGTATACAGCCAAACCTGTTTTGTGGACAGGAAGAAGCAAAAACAAGAAAGAGAGATGAGGTAGACAGAGAGAGAAAGTAGGCAAGGAACCTCCTGAAAGAGCTGTATCCCCACCAAGGGCTGTAACACTAAAGAGAGCAGAAGGCCTGGAAAGGGCCCAGTAGCAGAGCTAGTGGTGACAGACAGCAGGGCCAAGAGGAGCTTGTCTGCAGCAGGCTGAGAGGAGACCTGCAAACTCAGAGGAGCTGACAGAGCTCTCTTGTGTTGAACAAAGGAGACTGCCCACATACTTCTTGATCCTGAATTGCAGCCTATAGATCTTGATTTGGAATTGTATCCTGTTACTTAATAAACAACCTAAATAAGGCTTGCGAGTTCTATACAGCCATCATAATGGATTATTGAACCCAGAAGAGAAGTAGAAAGTGCCATGGGAGAAATGGCTGGTGTCAGAATTGGTGAAAAAAAAAAGTTGGAGAGCAGAGGTTACATCTGACCTCTGTCTCATAGAAATCAACTTTGGGCTGATCTTGGCCATTATTTATTCTGAGGTTAGACAGATTCTGACAACACTATTATTACTGCTGCCCCCACTGTCTTTACAATACAGACTAATGAATTAAAGAACTACATTGCAAAGAATGGTGTACTCCCTCAATCTCCCTAGAGCTCCAAAGTGTATTCCCCACTGTTCCTTTTTCCCTTCTCCAGGGGAACCACTGTCTTCATCTTTATTATTATTCTGCCTTTTAAAAATATTATTGCATGTGCAAGTATCTCTAAATAATATATTGTTTGGTGTTGCACTGTTTTGAACTTCTATGAGAATAGTATCTGCCTTGGTCATGCAGTGCTGCTATAACAGAAATACCACAAGTGAGTGGCCTTAACAAGCCAGCCAAGCCAAATTAATTTTCTCACAGAAAAGTAGGCTAACAGTCCCAGTTCAGAGCATCTGTTCCAGGGGAAGACTTTCTTCGCTGGCTCCGGAGGAAGGTCTGTGGTGTCCATCTTCACCCGGACTGGGAGCTTCTGAGGTGTAGGGATCCCCAATCCAAAGGGTCACTCTGCTTCCAGCGCTCCTTTTCTGTTACTGTGAGTCCCCTAGTCTCTTCTTGCTTCCTTTTCCTTTGAGATTGCTTCAAGGCACTGTACAATTTTATAGACTGAGTCCTGCCTCACTAACACAACTGCTGCCAATCTCCATCATTAACTTCATATAGGCAGAATTTACAACATACAGGAAAATCCCGAAATACTGGGAATCATGGCTTAGCCAAATTGATATGTACATTTTGGGGGGTATATAATTCAATCTATGACAACATCCTACTGTGTGTCTATCACTGCAGCTTGCTTTTCTGCCCAACATGAGATTAGCAAGGTTTACCCTTGTGGATGTGTTTTGAGTGCTGTGTAGTATCTTTCTGAGTGGACGTGCCTCCTAGTTATCAAGGATTGAAAAGCGTGCATACCAAGTGTTGATGAAGTGGAGCATCATGAACTGTCTGCACAATGCTTTTGGGAGAGCAAACTGGTATGATCACTTTAAAAAACAATGTGGCATCCCCTAGGGAGGTTGGAGATGCTCATACCCCGTGACGAGCAATCCCACTGCCAGATGACACGCAAGAGGACAGCATGCACACATGCACCAGGAGACGCAGGCAAGAGCGTTCACAGTAGCATGCTTGTCAACTACCTAGACAGTCCCACTTTATTCACTTGCTTATTCATTCCACATACACACTCTGAGCACCTGTTAAGGGCCAGGAACTGGGAATTTGAATGCAACAGACCCAACTCCTGTGCTCAGATAGGGTGGGTGTTTTAGTAAGCTAGGGCTGCTTTAACTGAAATTCCACAGAGTGGATGCCTTTAACAAAGGAAAGTTTATTCTTACACAGTCCAGTAGGCTACAAGTCCAAATTCAGGATGTCTGCTCCAGAGGAAGGCTTTCCCCCTTGGCGGCTCTGGGGGGAAGTCCAGTATTGCATCAGTCCTTGTCCAGGGAGCATCTTGGCGCAGGGACCTCTGGTCTGAACGACGTGCTCTTCACCCAGTGCTGTTTTCTTGATGGTGTGAGGTTCTCAATTCTCTGCTTGCTTCTCTTCCCTTTTTATCTTTTGTAGGATGAAAGGATTAAGGGTGGGGTAGGCCATACTCCAGAGAAACTCCCTTTACAGTGGAGCAGGGAGGTAATCCAATGAAGGGATTTACAGTCCCACCCTAATCCTTTAATATACAGCATAGAAAACCACTAAATGGAGCACAGTCACAAGATACTGGGAATCATGGCCCAGACACATGGCTACACCTATTTTTGAGGGGATACAATTCAATACATGACAGTGGGCATTATTATCCCCATTTTGCAGATAAGAAAGCTGAGACTCAATGGTTACACCAGAACTCAAACTCAGGTCTACCTCCAGAGCCTATGCTGTTAACAGCCTTGTCACACTGCCTCTGAGTAATGCATTCTTCACTCATCGGCATTATTCACTCACTGTAGGTGTGTCTGTGCCCTCTGTCAGCAGAGTGTTTAGATCCAAGCAAGGCCCTAGAGGTGTGGTCAGGACCAGCATGGGGTTGGACATTTAGTCAGCAAACACCTAACAAGAACTAAGTGTGAATATGAATCCAGATACCGCCAAACACAGACCTCACCTGCTGCCTCTTCCCTGGTTTCCCAGCCCAGCTCAGTCTCACTTGGCCTCAGCGTCAGCCCAGCCCAGCATCAGCCCAGCCTCAGCCCAGCCCGTTCTCAGCCTCAGCCTCAGAAAGGCCTCAGCCTCAGCCCAGCCCAGCCCATTCTCAGCCTTAGCCTCAGAAAGGCCTCAGCCTCAGAAAGGCCTCAGCCTCAGCCCAGCCTCAGTCTCAGCCCAGCCTCAGTCTCAGCCCAGCCTCAGTCTCAGACCAGCCTCAGTCTCAGCCCAGCCTCAGCCTCAACCTCAGCCCAGCCTTGGCCTCAACCTCAGCCCAGCCTCGGCCTCAACCTCAGCCCAGCCTCGGCCTCAACCTCAGCCCAGCCTCGGCCTCAACCTCAGCCCAGCCTCAGTCCAACCCAGCTCAACCCCCGATGTCTCAGTTCCAGTTCAGCCCCCCAACAAACCTAGCCCCCTAATTCCAGCCCCAGATGGCTTGCAGCTCTCTTTCTACTTCTCCCCCAAACCAGGAAGGTAGCGAGAGGTGGGTGTGAGTGTGGGCATGAGGAACACATTCGATTTTAACCAGGGGAAAATGTTCTGAGTTCAGAGTAGGTCTTCTGACTGCATGTGGCCTAAGGTGGCCATGAGTGAGGTGGTAGGAGAAATACGAGGGATGGTGAAGAGATTAAAGACTTCCCTGCCATTTCACCTCTGTCTAATCTGAGATCACTTCCACCATTACCTTCTTTCCCCAAGTCAGGGAGGTACAGGCTGAGTCAGAACTCTGAGTTCAAGTTTTAGCTGTGTGATCTTGATACGCTACTTAACATCTCTGAGTTGTTTCCTCAGGTAGAAAACCATGCCGATGAGGAAGACAGTATTACCCCCCTCACTATGTGAATTCAATTTCCCTGCAATGTAGTTCTCATGACAACAATGGCCTCTAGTAGCTGTGTCCCAGTGCAGACCTACTTTCTGCAGGCTGGAGACTCAAGCTGAGTGAGGAGGGGACAGGTTGCTTCTCTGCAAGTTGATCATCAACAGCACATACTCAGAGGATCAGAGCTAGAAAGGAACAGCTCAGCATGCGGTGTCTTTACCCTTTCTCCCTGAACGACCAAGGGTTATCCCACTCATGCATTATCCTGATAAATCCAAAGTTCAGCCCTGAGCCCCAGACCTGCTGTGCACCTCCCTAGGGAGGGAGCCTATGTGTCCTGCCCATCAACATGGCCACCCCCGAGCTTGTTACTTTTCCTCTAACCTGCTCCCCGTCTCCAGTAGCTCATCTCTGGAGAATAGTGTCATCACCCCTCTCCTTCCCCAAGGCACCTAAGTCACATCAGTGGGAGTTTTCTCTGTCCCCCTCCATCTATTCCTACATCTAATCAGTTGTTCATCCTGGGAAATAGCCTCTAAGTTTTCATCTAAGTCTTTAATAAAAATTTGTAATAGTCAGGACCAAGGACAGAACCCTGTGGGTGGCCCACAGCACCTTCCTCAGGTTGCCCATAGACATCTTTGTTGATGACAGCTGAACTGACTTTTGTGTCCACCCACTGTAGTATCAGTCACCTACATTCTCCTTCTGGCACCAAAGATATGATAAGAGGTGCTGTCCAGGCCTCGCCGAAAGCCTGCTAACCTTCCTTGGGGAAGGAAACGAGGCCACTTGGTCTATTTTATGCCCTTTGAGTGGTTGGTGGTGCCCAGGAAGGCCCCCCACTTCTTCTTCTTCTTCTTTTTTTTTTTTTTTTTAATAATTGCTTTAAATCACTTGCCATTTATCCATTTATTTAGCATCTGCTAAGCACTGACCTCGGCTCTGTCAGGCTGTGATTGCTGGAACCCACTTTCTCCTACTTTTGGAAAGGCAACACCACACTCCTCCCCAACATTCTAGACCATCTCTGCTCCCCACGCTCTCTAAACTCACTGAGGATTGCTTATAAGGGAGGGCTCTCTCCAGCTTAATGGCTTTCATCACGATGTTTCTTGAAAAGGCTTTGTACCAAGACCTCCCTCTACCTTGTCTTTTTCTATCCTCTGAACAGACACACAGGGATAGGTAAGTATTAATCTCCTTTGCCAATTTGGTGGGATCCCTAATGGCACAGTGGTTAAAGAGCTTGACTGCTAACCAGGTGGTTAGCAGTTCAAACCCACCCACCATTCCAAAGGAAAACGATGTGGGATGTGGTAATCTGCCTCCATAAAGAGTACAGCCTTGGAAACCATAGGGGGTGGTTCAACTCTGTCCTACAGCGTCTCTACTAGGTGGAATCAACTCGGTGGCAACAAGTACCAAACAGATAAACTGAAGCTCACTCAGAAAGGTGATGGAATATGTTCAAGTTCGTGTAGTTAGAACATGCAAAGGCCAGACTTGGTGCTCTTTGCAAGAGGTGTAGTGAAAATGGCTCCTCTCTGGGTCAGGATGAGGAGCTCATGGGAGGATTCCCTCACCCCATTGTCACCCAACCTTTCCAGGAAACTCCTTGAAGATCTCAAATATTCAGCCCCCTCTTACTACGCAGGAGGTGAAAGAAAGAAAGGAGAGTCATCTCTCCTGACTTCTTGAGGTCCCTTAGCCCAAAACAGTGGGCTTTGTGAGATAATGTGAGGGTAGAGAAGCCTAAATATTCTGGATCCTCAGTCTGTGCCTCTACAATAGGCAATCCCCCAACTCCAGGTTCCATTGCCCAACCCAGGCCTCCATTCCACCTATTGGTGGTGATCCAAAGCCCACTTGACCTGGGGACATGGATGGAGTGGAGCCAGATTCTTCAGGGAGTGGGATGGGGGTTTGGTGATACGACCTCCTGGCCTTCATTGCCCACGCTGTTCCCTGCACTCAGAAAACTCTCTCCCTCCTTTGTGTACCGTCACCCCCCGCCCCCTGCAGCTTTCTCTGGACACCTTTGGTGCTGACTAAGCATTGTAGTCATCTTATTATGTTTACTTCCGTCTGGTGGACTCCCATCACAGCTGATCTGATGTCACCAAACTCCAAGCTCCCCCAGGGCTGGGACAGAGTTCCTAGTTCTGCTCTGGTGCTGACATACAGTAGGTGCTCAATACACATTTGCAGAGCTCAACTGGATTTGTGTGTGTAGGAATCCTTGAGCCCCAAAATCCTCTCTGTCTTGTTACCCTGAGTTTCCTCCGTCTTTTGCTCCCCCTTTACACACTTCAAGTCTCACCTGTCCTTCATCGCCCAGCTCAAGGACCCCCTCCTCCAAAAAGTCTTCCCAGCCACTTCCTATCAGTGATCTCTCGGTTTCCTCAACTGTAGAACACCCAAAGCATTCTTTTGAAGAATAAAGTCAGATAATGTAAGTAAAATGTTAACACGGGATTTGGCACCTCATAAAGGCTCAGTAAAAGCAAACTTCAGGCTAATTGTGACGATGAAAAGAGCTGCTCCTTCTGTCTACCTTCTGTTTGGCCTGGTCTCTCAGCCACCAGGGGGCACTCTCTGCACCCAATAAATCCTCTAACATGGGGGACAGGATGAGGTCCCCTTTCCTGAGAAATGGGGGGAAGCCTTGAGCTACCTCAAGTGGGTATTATGTGAACCTCAGGTTGTGGGACGGTTGGTAGCAAGAATGCAGGCGAATAATGAGGAGAAGATCCTTAATTAAGCCCATGACAACACTATGCCTGGTCTGTTTCCTGATACAGACTTTTGAAGCAGTAGGAAGTGTGCGTGTGTGTGTGTGTGTGTGTGTGCGTGCGCGTGTGCGTTTGTGTGTCCCAACACCCACTTTTGTTCTTGCTCTTCAGGCAGTTTTTCTCCATTTCTCTCTGCAATTCTGCCGGGCTCAGTATGTCACAAGGATGAGCATTTGCTATTTACAAGAAAAGGGGCCATGTCCAGTTCTTTCAGCAGTCCCGTGAGATTTCCCTCATTGCTCCCACTTTATGCAAGAGGAAACTGAGACTTTGAGAAACTAAGTGATAACATCCTTGACTGTTGCTGAGTAACTGAGGCACACACCTCTTCCCAGGCCCGAATCTTCTGGCACCACCTCCCTCCTCAGGCTCAGTTCTGTTCACTGTCCACTTTTTTTTGCTGGTTATGACTCTTCCATCAGAAAGCCACCCCTACCGAATCGCATACTGCAGGCAGTGGCTCCTCCTTTGGTCCCACTCCTCACATCCCGGCGACGCAGAGACAGAGGTTGCTGCAGTTTTTATGAACTCTAAGGGGTTAAGCCCTGCTGGATCCCGCCCCCTTTTCCCGCCCGGTCGGCGGGAGTATGAATAGCCCCGCGCAGCTCCCGACTCACAGTCACTCGGCTGCTTCCCCGCGTGCGCCTCCGCTCTGCATCGTCCCTCCCACTCAGTCTCTCCTCCCTGTGGCCCTAAGATCTCTGAAAACTGCTTCAGTCTTGTGGCCTTCCACATCTGTCTACCCTCTGTGGGTCAGAGCAACAGGATGGAGAGCTGCCTGGGGGAGGAGTCTTTTCAGATGTGGGAGCTCAATCGGCGCCTGGAGGTCTACCTGTCCCGGGTCAAGGCTCTAGAAGAGCAGAATGAGCTGCTAAGCGCAGAGCTTGGGGGTCTTCGGGCACAGTCTGCAGACGCCTCTTGGCGGGCCCGAGCTGAAGATGAGCTGGCAGCCCTGAGAGCCCTCGTGGATCAGCGCTGGCGGGAGAAGCACGCTGCCGAAGTGGCTCGCGACAACCTCGCAGAAGAGTTGGAGAGTGTGGCGGGCCGCTGCCAGCAGCAGCGTTTGGCCCGTGAGCAAGCAGCGGTGGAGACAGCCCGCAGCCGGCGGGCCGTCGAGGCAGAGAAATGCGCCCAGACCTGGCTGAGCAACCAGGCGGCTGACCTGGAGCGCGAGCTGGACGCTCTGCGAGCAGCGCACGAGGAGGAGCGCGCCTGCCTGAACGCGCAGGCAGCCTGCACCCCTCGCCGCCCCGCACCTCCCCGCGCGCCCCCCGCGCCAGCTCCAGAGGTGGAGGAACTGGCAGAGCGGCTGGGCGAGGCGTGGCGCGGGGCAGTGCGCGGCTACCAGGAGCGCGTGGCGCACATGGAGACTTCGCTGGGTCAGGCCCGGGAGCGCCTGGGCCGCGCGATGCAGGGCGCCCGTGAGGGTCGCCTGGAGCTGCAGCAGCTTCAGGCGGAGCGTGGGGGCCTCCAGGAGCGCAGGGCTGCGCTGGAGCAAAGGCTGGAGGGCCGCTGGCAGGAGCGGCTTCGTGCCACTGAGAGGTTTCAGGTGAGGAGACCCTGGGCCTATGCGAGGCCAGTTTCCTCAAGATCCTTCGGAACTCAGAGACCTTTCCTGGAAGAGAGTAGGAGTGAGGAGAGGGTGGCTGCCTGTTATGTGACCACTTCTCAGAAAACCCCTCCCTACACCAGGCTAGGCTTTCACAGCCCTTTCTAGAGTAGGGAGGGAGTGATAGAGTTTCCTCAGTCTGGCACTGGCAGGCAGGTTGGTACCCCATTGTAGCTGCCCCCTCACCCCCTTTCACAGCTCCTGGGTGGCGCCTTCCTACTCTGGTGGCTTCCTAGGCCCTTGCCTCTGGCTTGCTGTCACTCCAGAGACACCTAGGACTTTCCCCTGCAGCCATTAGTTTGGCTGCTTAAAATCTCCAAGTTCCTAACAGCCCTCCTCTCTCTGACAGGAGGGGGCGAGAGGCCCTGGGTGAGTGGTCGCCATCCCCTCTCTCATGTCACAACTCCTAAGCTCCCTGGAGTGCATTCCAGAGGCCTGGGACAGCTGCTCCCCCTCACACTGCACAGCTGTGACCAGCAGCTGAGAAAACAGCCTCCTGCTTGGGCCAGACAGAGGTCCTGCCATGGCCATCTCCCCAGCCCTCCTCTCAGAGGAGACAGATTTCAGAATGTGTGGGAAGTGGGAGGGGGGTGGGGGACTGAAGAGGAGCAGAAGACAGTGATGGGATGGGGGCTGTTTGGCTTCCAGTCCTGCAGGCTCTAGGTCTCTTGATTAATCTTTTTTCCTTCTGCTTCCACTTTTTTCCACTCTCCTCCTTTCTGTAACCTACCCTTCTCCTCCCTCGCCTACCTCCCCCTTCCTGTGGGAGCTGAATTCTGAGCAGCACGTGCTGCCATTTTATCAGCATCCTCAGAGGAAGAGCCAGGCCGTGGGAGAAGGCTGAGAGAGGCCACTGTGCTCATCTCAGAGGCTCCAGAGGGGTTTTCTGGGCAGGACCTGGGGTACGGGGTATGGTTAGTTAGCACGAAGGACCAGCCCCCTTCACTGACTGTCGCTGGCTTCCTCTGCAGCTGGCGGTGGAGGCCCTGGAACAGGAGAAACAAGGCTTGCAGAACCAGATCGCCCAAGTCCTGGAAGGTCGGCAGCAGCTGGCACACCTCAAGATGTCCCTCAGCCTGGAGGTGGCCACGTACAGGTGTGCAGGTTAACCCCAGCCCACCCAGACACACAGATGTGCATGCAAATGCCAGGCAGAGACTCTTCAGCTGACAGGGGCCCAGAGCCAGAGGTGGTAGCTGTCTGCCACTGCCCTGTTCTGTGACCCCAGGCCCATCACTTCTGTCCCAGGACATGTCCCACCTGAGCACACCTGCTTCTTCCATGGGTTAAGGACTAGAAAGGTATCCTGTGCCTAAGTAATCACCCAGGGAGAGGTGACATTGCTGAGTGGAACTGCCTCAAGACAGGGGACTGGACGCATGTCGCACATCTGCATCCAGACTCTGCCATGAGGGGTTGAAAGGCCTTGTGTCTCTGTGTGGGCTACACTGAGGAGATGAGGGCTTGGGAGGAATTTCAGGGATGGTGTGGTCACACGGACTTCTCATCTGACCTGGGCCTTAGTCTTCTTGCCTAAAGGGGAGAGGTGGGCTGGGTGACTTCCAAGGCCCCTTGCAGCCTGAAAGCCATGGGGCCTGATGCCTCACAAGGCCTACTGCTACTGTCCCTGCCCAGCCCTTCTGTGGCCCATATTCCCTGTTGCCATGACCAAGGAGATCCTGCTTTTCTGACTGTGGCCTTGGAACTGTGTGTGTCTTTTGTGGGAAACTGGCCAGGTTGGCTGTGGGGAGGGTCCAGTCATGGAGCTCAGGGAAGGGGCTTCGCAACTCAGGGGAAGCTGCTGTGTGCATCCAACCCACAGGCAGGAGGCTGGGGCTGGGTAATCTATTAGGATAGTGCTCCCAGGATCCATTGGCAAAAAAGGCAGGGCCCTGAGAAGCGGTTCAGGCAGGGAGGGGAAGCATGGTGCAGCAAAGTGAAGATCAGCCAGGACATGGTGAAAAAAGGAAGAAGAGGATGGCTCCACCTCCACCGAGGACTGATCTCAGAGGGAATGGCACCACATTTGGGAAGGACAGAAGTGAGACCACAGGAAGGACTAACCAGACTGAGAAAAAAAGAGAATGTTTAGCATCACTTGCTGAGTTGATTGTCTCACTCCTCCCACCCCACCCCCAGTCAGCCTCATGGGGTACCGAGGCAGGGGCATGAACACAAAGACCTCCATTGCTTGTGGGGCCTGGGATCCAGAGTGCTTTGAGATCCCAAGATGAGGGCCTTACCCCCCCTCCCCTCAGTCAAACCACTGAGGGGAAGAGTCTGGGCAGGCCCCAAGGAATTTAACCGCTGGCTTTTGAGGCATGAAAAGGATTTGGAGAGAGGGGGCTGAATTCATTTGCTTTTGTCTGTGATCAGCTCTGGAAGCAGAGAGGAAGGAGGGGGGAATCCATCCCATGGGAACGCTGGAGAATTCCCACTTCCCCTGGGAAGCCCCCCTTCTCAGACCCTCCAGATGGCCATTTGGACAATGGCAGGAGCCATTAGCATGAGAATTGGCCCCCAAACTGAGGATGAGGTCATTGGCCTGAGGTGGGGAGGAGGCCAGTGTATGTGTGTGTGGGTGTGTGTGTTTGTGGGTGTGAGTGTGGGCGTGGGTTTGGGGGAGTGTGGGGGGTGGAAGTGTGGGGGGTGGGAGGGTGGGGGTGGGGGTCGTATAGGAGACCAGTTTCTCTCTTTCTCTCTCTCTGGGTGTGTGTGTGAGAGAGAGAGACAGAGAGAGAGAGCCTGTTTCGGGGACTACGAGCTCAACTCTGTGCTCCAAATGTGTGCGTGACTCTGTGTGATTAAAGTGTGTGATGTCTGTGAGTGTGTAACTGATTTCACATGCACAGTCAAACATACCCAGTGTGTGGCTTTTCTGTGACAGAGAAGTAAATGGGAGCCTGCAGGGCCAGGGCTGAAGAAGCTCAGCTGTGAGTTTTTCGGGCCATCTTGCCTACAGGCTAGTGGGCAAAAGGCTGACACAGGTTTTCCTCCTTCATCCCCAGGACTCTCCTGGAGGCTGAGAACACCCGGCTGCAGACACCGGGCAGCAGTTCCAAGGCTTCCCTCAGCTTCCAGGGTAAGAGGAGGGGCTACATTCCCCCTGAAACTCTACCCTCTGTGCTCTTCACACCCCAGACCTGTTCCTTCCCTGAGAAATACCAGTCCTAACCTTGACGTGTTGGCCCCAACAGCAGTGTGTATCCCCTCAGCTCAGCCAGTTGCAAGCAGGGGCAGTCCCCCTGGACATTTTTGCCACAAGTGGGGTGACTGCTTTGCAGATCTCCTCTCTGACAGACCCTGTATCTTCCACTTTTGCCTTTTCAGACTCAAAGCCAGAGATGCATTTTCCTGGGATCTCAGAAGGCCGACATCTGGGACCCATACTCCCTGTCCTGAGCCCAACTTCCCTTACCTCACCTTTGCCTGATACTCCTAGGACACCCATACCAGCCTTCCCAAAGAGACAGGAATTTCTCCAGGCTTGTACCCCCACCTTGGCTAGTACCCCCATCTCACCCACACCCCAGGCTCCCTTCCCTGCTACACATACAGAGATCAGAGTCCAGGAGGCCCCTGTCTCCCTCCTCCAGTCACAGGGTGGGAAGCCACAGGCTGCAGAGTGCCTGTGGGCTGAAGCCGAGGTGGCCATCCCTGCCAGCATCCTTCCAGGACCAGAGGAACCTGGGGGCAAGCAGCAAGAGGCCAGCCCAGGCCAGTCCCCTGAGGATCCTGTGTCCTTGGCCCCACCCCACAACCATGACCACTGTAGTTTAGAGGCCAACGATGGAGAGCTCAGTGGGTCTGAAATGTCCAGCATACCCCAGGAGGAAGGTGAAGGGCAAATGCGGGGACTGATAGAGGAAGAAACAACTGTAGAGGTGAAAGTAGGGAGCAGCTTGCAGCAGGACACATGGCAAGAAGAGGGAGATGTGAGCAGGGAGGAAATCCAGAAACCTCAGACACTTTTGGAAAAAGAAACTCTGAAGTCACTGGAAGAGAAGATTGAGAAGCCACTAACGTCTCTGGGAAAACAGAGTCAAGAGACCCTGAGATCTCTAGAGAAGGAGAATCAAGACTCTCTGATGTCTTTAGAGGAAGAGAAGTTAGACACACTGAACTTAGAGATACCAAAAACTCTAGAAAAGGAGAATCAAGAGCTACAGGAATCTGCAGAAGAAAAAAGTCTGGAGGTAGTCAGATCTTCAGAAACGGAGACTGTAGAACTATTGACACCGGTAGCAAAAGAAGAGCCACGGACATTGCAATCTGTAGAAAAGGAGAATCAAGAACATCTAAAGCCTCTTGATGATAACCTGGAGACATTTTTATTTCTAGGAAAGGAAAATCAGGAGGAGTTACTGAGGTCTCTAGAAGAGGAGAACTTAGGGTCCTTAAGAGCCCTAGAAAAGGAAAGTCAAGAACCACTGAAATCTCCAGAAGTAGAGGACCAAGAGGCATTGAGACCTCTAGCAAAAGCAAATCAAGGACCAGTGAGATCTCAAGAAATAGAAAACCAGGAGACACTGAGACTTCTAGCAAAAGAGAATGAGGACCCCCTGAAGTCACTAAAAAATGAGAACCAAGAGACATTGAGAGCTCTAGAGAAAGAAAACCAAAAGTCACTAAAGTATCTAGAAAATGAGAATCGGGATATCCTAGAAAATATGGATCAGGAGCCTGTGGGGTCTCAAGAAGAGAAGCAGAAAACATGGAGATCTCTTGAAAAACAGACTGAAGAGCCGTTGGACTCTCTAGGGAAAGATGACCTGAAGATGTTGAAGCCTGTTGAAAAAGAGACTCAAGAGCCATTAGGGTCTCTAAAAGAAGACAGTGTAGAGAAAATGGAATCTTTAGAACTAGAAAATCCAGAATCACTGAAATTTGCAGAAGAAGAAGCCTTGGGAATACGAAAATCACCAGAAGCTCAAGAGCCACTCTGGTGTCTAGAAGAAAAGAATCAGGAGACAATGAATGCTCTAGAAAAGAAAATTCAGGAACCACTGGGGACTATGGAAGAGACCCAAGAGACATTGAAACTCCTAGAAAAGGAGAATCCAGAACTACTCAGAGCTCTGGGAGAGTGGGACCTAGAAAATTTGAAATCTTCAGAAGAGGTGGATAAGGAAAGTCAAAGGCATCTGGAAGAGGAGGGGACCCTAGAGAAGGGAGAGAATGAGGATTCACTGAGGTCTCTGAAAGACGAGGGTCAAGGGCTGTCACTGTCTGCAGATCAGCAGAGGTGGGAAGTTGTGGTGGGGGCAGAACAAGAGCTGAGTGAGGACCTCCAACCTGGGAGGGATGAAGTGGAATATGAGGATGAAGCCGAGCTGGGGCTGAGGGAGCAGGATGGCCTCAGTGGGAAGGAGGAGGTTGTAGGGCAGGGACAGCTATGGCTGAGTGCTGCAGGGGAGGCAGGGAACACAGGTGAAGGGCACTCTGGGAGACCTGAGCCTGAGGAGCAGAGGGCCCCAGTTGAGGGAGCCAAAGGAGAAGGAGGCACTGAGGGCCTCCAGAACCCTGAAGGGCAGCCAGATCTAGTGGGAGCTCCAGGACTTGGAGCTCCCCAGAGTATGCTAGAGGTGGTAGAGCCCATGTTAAAAGACAAGGATATGGCTCCAGAGAGTGACCCAGCTTCTCTACAGGTCACCTTGAGGTCAGAGATAGCCACAGGTGAGTCTGCTGTAGAAGCTGAGGAGGGACTGGAGCAGGAGGCAGTAAAGGTAGAGGACCCAGGCCATCTGGAGAGAGAGGAAGTGATGAAGCCACTCCTGGGGAAGGAAGATTTGGAGGCGAAGAAAGGCGATGGTTTGGAAAAGCCAGGGAAGGACTTACAGGAGGGAGATGCTAAGGCGGGAGAGCTCTCCAAACTGCCCAGGGAGAGCACAGATCCCCAGAATCCCCAGGAATCTGAGGGCTGGGAGGAGTCTGAGTCTGAAGCAATCTCGGGGACAGAGGAAGGGCTCCCTCCTGAGCCTCTGTGCCTTAATGGGACTGATGCCTCTCAGCCCAAGCGAGAGGAAGATGTGAGACCAGTGCCAGGGACCCCCAGCCCAAGGACCACTGAGCCCTGGGTGCCCACCTCACTCCCTGAAGATGGCCCTGGGCCCCAGCCCCAGACTGAGAGCAACCAGGTGGCTAGCCGGGGGCTGGAAGGTAGCATGGAGGCCCCAGGAAAGGAGGAGGGTGAACAGGAGTTAGGTTCTGTGGGGATCCCTGAGGGCCTCCAGGAGGAGGAGGAAGAGAGCAGAGAAGGGAGTGAGGCTGATGAACTCGGGGAGACCCTTCCTGACTCCACTCCTTTGGTCCTCTTCCCTGGGTCTCCAGCCTCCTCCAAGTGGGGCCCAGCTGAAGAAGAGAGGCTCTCCCCTCAGGGGGAGGCCAGACAGGAAAGCTGGGATACCACAGTCCAGTCTTCTGAGGTCCTTGGGGCACATCCCTCTGAAGAGGAGCAGCAAGATGAGGAGGTGGGGCCTAACCATGATTCTGACCTGTCTGAGGAATTTGAGGACCTGGGGACTGAGGCCTCTCTCCTTCCTGGGGTCCCTGGGGAGGTGGCAGAACCCCTGGGACAGGTTCCTCAGCTGCTACTGGAGCCTGCAGTCTGGGATCGGGATGAAGAGTCTGATGGGTTTGCAGATGAGGAAGAGAGTGGAGAGGAGGAAGGAGAAGGGAATGATGAGGAAGAGGAGGGGAGGAGGCCAGGAGCTGGGCAGTGGGGACCAGGGTCCTTTGTGGGCAACCTACAGACCCTGAGTGACCCACAGAAAGTAGATCTCGTGGAATCTGAGACTGTGGAGGTCAATGCCCCCATAACTGCCCTGGAAACTGAGTCCCAGGATAGTGCAGAACCTTCTGGCTCAGAGGAGGAGTCTGACCTGGTTCCCTTGGAGAGGCAGGACAAAGTCTCTGGACCCCTGGAGATCCCCAGTGGGTTGGAGGACGCAGGCCACCAGGGCCCAGGGGAAACCATTGGTGTCAATGGCCAAGGTCCCAGCTGGGAAGAAGAATCAGAGCACCTGAATGGAAGGCTAGTGACCAGGCTGGAACAGTCCGATGAAGGAGGGCAGGGGAAGACGGGGGCCACTGAGGCTGACCGAGACAGCCCCTTAGAGGTGGAGGAGGGGGGCTCCCTGAAGGCCCCTTGGGCAGGGGTTCCTCTTCGCCTGGGCCAGAGCCAGTTCCTAAAGTTCACTCAGAGGGAAGGAGATGGGGATTCCTGGTCCTCAGGGGAAGATTAGAGAAAGGCCTCCTCCTGTAGAGACAGCCTGGGGGAGGGCTGTCCCCCAAGCCCACCCTTGTTCGGGAGCAGTACCCTTACCTTATGATCGCTTGACCTGTGATTTCCTTCTGAGAGGCCTAGCCTCTGGCCAAGGTGAAATGGGGTATGGAAGTGGAAAGTCTTGCCTGCACTGTCCCCTGAGGCTTAAGCCAGCTGAGGCCCTGTAGTACTAGGCTTCCTTTTCTGTGCCTCTTTCTTCCAGTCCCATCCATTGGAGGAACCCAGAGGCCCTGAGGTTGCTCTGAGGGGTGGGCGCTGCCTTGCTCTCACCAGCCCCGCCCCTCCTCACTGCAGCGGTCCTTTTCTCTGGGCTGTCTGGCGGGTGGCTGATGGGGGTGAGGGAGTGCTCCCATGTCTTAACCCCCCTCATCCCTGCCCTCTATGGCCCTGGCTGGCTCATTTCTACCTAAATAAAGTAATGCCTCCTCCTGCAGCGTCTGGACTCTTCCTTCCCTGGTTTGGTGAGAGGAGAGGGATCAGGCAGAGGTGTTCTCAGGGCCAGCGCAGGAGCAGAAGGAACAAGGGTGAGACTGGTGGGGAGGAAATGGGGGATGTCAGTGGTGGGAAGAGGCTGCTTCCTGAGGAGAGGGGACCTGGGAGTCCTCATGGGAGACATGGAGGTAACAGACTTAGGCTCTAGACAGCAGTGCAATGATCCTGGGGAGGGCTGGGGGTGCTGCTTGGCTAGGGGAGGCCTGTCCAGGTGACCTCAAGGCCTGGCCAGGCCCCTTATCATCTCTGCCCACAGCACTGCTGATTACAGAGATTAGGCCTTGGGGCCACCCCCGCGCCTGCAAGCCCTGCCCCCTGGCCCCTGAGTGCCGCCAGCATAATAAGCCCCCTAAACCCCAAATACAAACAGTTGTCTGGCCTGTGATGTCTGCTGGACCTGCTGGGTCAGAGAAGGGTGAGGGGAGGGACAAGCTATGCCTCAGGCTGGCCGTGTGGCCTCGGGTCTACCATTTGGCTTTTTTTTTTTTTTTATTTTTTTTATTTAACATAACTGAGTAAAAATGTACATTCACATGTCAATTTACATGCCCCCCTATATGCAGCTTCAACTGCTCTCCCTGTCCGGTGACTGCACACTATTCCTCTCTGCTCCATACATGTCTCATCCTCCCAACAGTCTCCTTTCCCCTCCTCTCCGTCCACTCCCCTTCCTCCAGCCAGAGGTCAGCAAGATGATATCCTATAGATGTATAGAACCATAAAGTGCTTCCAACATATGGTTACTCTGCATTGCCAAGTCCATTCCATTCCTGTCCAAAGAGTGGACCTTTGTTATAATTTATGGGAACGGGCAGCATCAGGGCCGGGGGCCATGCTCTCAGAGGAACCCCAAAACCGCTGGACCATCAATTGAGGTCTTTTAGTGGAGATCTCATGATGCACCTCTTTTTATTCTTGTGTTGCCAGTGAGGCTCCTCTCTGTGAGCTCCGTCATGGCTATCACTGGTGGTGGCCGGGCACCATCCGGTTCTTCCGGTCCCAGGTCGATGTAGGCACCAACTCTTGTGGGTCTCTCTGTCTTCTCGGTTGTCTTTACCGCATGCCATTTTGGCCCTCGGTGAGCATCCGTTCCTGCTGAGTTGGGACCATTTGCTGTGTCCTCGGATGGCAGCTTGGCAGCTTTTAAGACCCCAGATGCCACTCACCAATGTGGGGTGCATAGAGCTCTCTTAACAAAACGCTAGTTGTGTCATTTGGCTTCTTTTGAACCTCAGACTCAGCCACCCAAGGAAGAGGCTGGGCCAGGTGACTCAGGAGATCTCAGGGATGGGACCAGCAGGAGAAAGTCTAGGGGAAGCCAGAGGACTGCAATAGGGCTCCCACCACGCACTGAAGCAGAAGAAAGATGGGCGAGTAGGAGGGAGGGTGCTGGACTGACGCTGTCAGAGGGAGTGCTGATGACCTGATGACTGCGGTTAACTCTAAGATTCTCCCAACCACAGATTCTCCCCACACCTGCTCCCCGCTCCCTTCCTAGTAGCTCCCTGGGTCCCTGTGCAGAGCAGGGAGAGGTCCAGGGTTTCCCAGATTAGGTGGGGTCTGAAGACCTTGAAGTCAGGATACTCAAATAGAAACCACTCAGCTCAGTTGAGCAGGGAAGGAAGATCTGGCAACACCTCTAAAATATCTCGGGTGGGGATGGGATGGGAGCTGCCAGACAAATGTTCCACATGTGGACACAATCCCAGATTGGGAGCCAACTCCACCTTCCCTTGGGGCCAAGGCACAGGGCTAGGGAAAGATGTGAGGCTGCAACCCCAGCCCCTCTGGACCCCACTCACACCTTTAAACCAAGGATGGTAGACAGGAGCCTCACGGACTGTATTTTCCTTGTCAGCCTTTTTCCATCTCCACTTGGGAGTCTCTGTCTTGGGTACCCCAGGTACGCCCTTACACACATCCCCTGCCTCAGGGTCTGGATCCTGATTCCCCACCCCACTGACCTGGCAACCCAGGCCTTCACTCTTTCGTTTCCTGTACCCACTGCTAACAAGGTCCTGTCTGAGCCCACCAAACTGCCATCCAGGCAAGAAAGAAACCCCCTCCCTGCCCCTCCGCAGGGACAGAGGCACCCTGCTTGGGTGACAGTCAAGGACAGAAGCTGAGCCAAGCGGTCCTTCCCCCTGGCTGAGTGCCTATCCTGCCCCACACCGGGATCCTTGGTTGTCTACCAAACTGCCAGTCATTTGCCATTGAGTTCAGTACAACTCATGGTGATCCCAAGTGTGTCACGGTAGAACTGCATTCTGTAGGCTTTCAGTGGCTGTGACCTTTCAGAAGCAGATCATAGGCCTGCCTTCCAAGATGCCTCTGGGTGGACTTGAACTGCCAACTTTATGACTAACAGGTGAGTGCTCAATCATTTATGCCATCCAAAACAAAAAACAAAACCAGCACCATTGAGTCAATTCTGACTTATAGCAACCCCATAGCACAGAGTAGAACTACCCCACAGAGTTTCCAAGGAGTGCCTGGGGGTACGAACTGCCAACCTTTTTGTTAGCAGACATATCACTTAAGCACTCTATGCCACCAGGGTTTCCTTGTGCCACCCAGGGACACTCAAACAGAACTCTGCCAGTAAGCCCAAATGGGGAGCAAAATGTTAGACAGAAGAAACAGCTTTCATAGAGGGAGTACTTAGTGGAAGGCATGCTCTCTTTGGAAGCAATAGTCTGACAGTGCAGCAAGAAAAATGGGGGATAGATGGTATTCCTGGTGGTAGGAATAGGCATGATTATAATTTCCAACAAATATTTACCAAACATCTACTATGTGTCATGCACTGGGCAGGCCCTGGGGATCCCAACAGCTTAAAAAAAGCGATTCCTAGCTCTGAGGGCTTTAACTGCTCGTTGATGGGTGCCTTCTGAGTAGAAGTCATATTTGGTGTCAAAGGTGCAGGAGGTTACAGGAGCACAGAACGGGGACCTTCATCTGATCGCAGCTGCAGGAACATGGGAGGAGATGGGTGGGCAGGCCACCCTGAAAGCAAGAAGGACGAGCGGGAGCTGGTCGGTGAGGGGTGGGAGGGACAGGAAGAGGATTCCAGTCAGAGGGAACAGCACGTGCAAAGCCCTGAGGCAAGAAGAGAGAGCCGGGGCATTCTGAGGGACAGAAAAAGGCATGAGTGGCTGGAAAACACAGAAGGAGGGAAAGAAGGTTCCCAGCAAGACTGGAGAGGGAGTCAGAGGTCCATGGGCAGAGGGCTCACTACCAGGTAGCCAGGGAATATGGATTTCTTTCTAAAGGATACGGTGAGTCTCTGAAGGATTTTCAGTCCAGTGGTGACAGGACCAGCTGTGGATTTTAATGAAGACTTCTAGGGCTGTTTGTGTGAGAATGGATTGGAAGGGGCAGGAGTGAATCAGAGAAGTACCTACAGGGGAGGATGGCAGCGGGGGGGCACGAAGAGCAGGGGGTGGATTAGAGAATGGACTTTGGACATATTGTCAGGAGGGATCAGTCCCTGGAGAAGGACATCATGCTTGGTAGAGTAGAGGGTCAGTGACAAAGAGGAAGACCTTTGATGAGATGAACTGACACAATGGCTGCAACGATGGGCTTAAAGGATTGTGGACATGACGCAAGACCATGCAGGGTTTTCTGCTGTTGTGCATAGGGCCACTATGAGTTGGAACTGACTCAACGGCACCTAGCAACAGCACAGCAAGGGAAGCTGAATCTCAAGACTTGATCCACTGAGGGATACAGAGCATAGAGAGGACAGCAGAGGTAGGGGTGGTGGCACCTGAACAGCTGAAGAACTGTGGTGCTGTTTTCTGAGATGGAGTAGCCAGGAGGAAATTGTGACCTCCTGGGAGAGAGTAGAAACCCTGGTGGCATAGTGGTTAAGTGTTACAGCTGCTAACCAAAGAGTCGGCAGATGGAATCAACAAAGTGCTCCTTGTAAACTGCATGAGGCAGTTCTACTCTGTCCTCTAGGGCCACTATGAGTCAGAATTGACTCGATGGCGGTGGGTTTGGTACTTTTGGTTTGGGGGAGAGTGGGAAACACTGGTGACATAGTGGTTAAGAGCTAAGATTGCTAACCAAATAGTCAGCACTCAAATCTACCAGGTGCTCCTTGGAAACGCTGTGGGCCTGTCTTAAAGGGTTGCTATGAGTCAGAATCAATTCAATGGTAATAGGTTTGGTTTGGTTTGAGGGGGGTAGGGTGGATATGTGGGCTGGAGACAAGAATTAGGGAGTCTGTTGATCTAGAGACCATCCAGTATAAGTGCTGCAGGGATCAGAGGGGAGGAGAATCCAGGACAAAGGAGCCAGAGAAAGTAGAAAGGAAATCAGGGGGTATGGCAACTCAAAAGATGCTTTTATTTTAAAAATCTCAAGGAAAGCAAAGACTTTGTTCTGTTTATCACCCAGAGCCTAGCACAGTGCCTGGGGCACAGTGGGTACTCAATAGACATGTACTGAATAAGTGAATGAAGGAATGACTATGAAGAGTCAGAAAACAGGAAGCTGTTCCTGAAGGAGTCCCCAAGCGAGGGAGTGAGGAGGGGCAGCACCCCCCACCCCAGCGAGAGGACAGAGGACAAGCGGGAGGTTATTCTGGGGCCTCCTCTGGGTAAATATAGCCTTGGAACGGCGGGGGCAGGGTGGGGGGCCGGAGGTGGCTTCCTCAGTTTGTTTGGGGCACTTCCTTATAAGGCTGTGCAGGCTGAGGCACCACAGAGGGTGAGGTCAGAGGCTGACTGAGCTCCTCATTCAGCCCAGCCCCGGCCGCCTGCCCTGCTGCTGCTGCTGCTGCTGCTGCTGCTGCCAGAGACCCAGAGGAAATCAAAGGCCAGGGCTTTGGGCTCTGGCCAAGCCTGAGATGGCTAGGATCATGATTTCTTAAAGGGCCCTCTCAGCCTCCATTGTCCCCTGGGAGGAGAGGGCATCCTTCCAGGGTCCTTACAGAAAGTGATGGTGGACTACTCCCTGCTGCATGGGGCCTGGGCTTTCCCATTTGGTCATTACTGTGAAGATGTGATCATTCCCTGTGCTAACCTGTGGGATAACCTTCATCCCTCCCACTTTAGGGTCTGGCCCTCTTGCTCTGGCCTTTTGAGATCAAAGAATACAAGCACATCAGTCAGCTCTGGAGGCCCCTTCCCTGCACTCCTCTAAGCCCCCCCTTGGGAACCAGCTGCTGCTACTTGACCCTGTGGTGGCACAGCTGCTGTCATCGATGCCATCCTTGTCAAGGAGGGAAGGAGGAATGTAATTTAATTTCAGCTGGAATGTGCCCCCTGTTGCTGCCTATTGATGGGGGAGGGAATGGAAACCAAACCTATCCCAGGCCAGGAAACCCAAGATGCTCAGGCTTGGGGACATGCCCCTGGCCCCCAACTGGGCCCCTGTTAGAGCAGCACTAGTCTCTGTTTTAGTCAGCTAGTGCTGCTTTAACAGCCCCCATCTCCAGCTTACAGGGGAGGCTAAGCAATGAGGTGGATGGAAGTTAGACTTGAGGATCTTCCTGGGAAGCAGGGAAGACGGCCTCTTCTAAAGAAAGACAGAAGCCAGGCAGCTCATTCCTGAGTTCACAGGTCCATCTTAGAAAGACAAGGATGAGAGTCTCAACCAGCAGAACCAAGGAAGAGGTTTAGAGGCAGAGAATGGGGCAAAGTGGCCTCTAGTGAGGGCCCACAGGAGTCTGCAACTAAAAGTAGAGGAAACCATGGTCTTCTCTGGTTTCCTCTCACTGAGTGCCGAGGTCCCCCATCTATGCCCCCTCTTCCCTCCATTCTTAATGAATAGTTTTCTCTCTCTCCTCTCTTTTTTAAGACAAAACCCACCTACCTAACCCCAGATTAAGCCACTTCAGAAAAGTAGACTCCACCTCCTACTTCCCACCCATCCACATTATTCTAGGACTCCAATGTGGGCATCCCTTCTGTAGTCCAATTCCTACTCCTGTTGCTGTAGCAGAAGTGTCTCTTGCCCCAAAGGGGTGGATGCTGGTGATCACCCCCTTTACCCTAGAATCTAAGGTTTTAGATCACTTTCCTCCCTCTTTAGCTTTCTTCTCACCCGGTCACCAACTCCAATCCCATTCAATGCTCCCCAGCCCCAACCCCAGTGACTCAGCTGTGGCTCCAGAAATAGACTAAGGCAGGTGCCAGGAGGCCTCTATCGAGGAACCCCCCCCCCCAGCAACTGTAGGCTTAGCTGCTTATAAGCTGGTGCCCCAGCGACCCAGAAAGGGTGGCTGGGAGGCCTGGAGGGTTGGAGCTATGCCCAGCTGCCTCTGGGCCCCTCCTGGGTGCCCTTGACTCCGTTCCCTCCATAAGGAGACTTCTCTTGCTGTTAGTGTCACCCATGGACCCAGCGCTCCTTCCTTTTTTTATCTTTCTTACCTCTCCTTTAACTTCCATCTACTTTCATGCTTCCTCCTCAGCATCTTCCCAATTCCTACATCCCTCTCTTTTCTATTCACCTCTTTGGCCAGAAAGCCATACAGTGTCAGAGAGCCTCAGCTCACCCTGAAGGAGAAACCAAGGCAACTTGTCAATGATCTTAGGAACCCCCTAGACACTCCCTGAGGCCTACAGATACAACACAGGCCAGAGGACGCAGGATGTTCTCCTTAAATACTCCATTCCAAAATGGCCAGTGACCTTCCCTGTGTTAACCAACCATCTAAATTCTAAAAAAGTCTCTTTGGGAAATAAACACAGAAGCTACAAGGCCCACCCACTCAGAAGGAACAGCCGGTTTCCCACATTTGACAGTGGGGCAAATTTCCTCAGATCCTTCTTCTTTCTTTCTTGTCTTTTCCCTAGTCTCCAATCTTATGCACACGCTCTGCCCCCTGAATCTTTCTCTTGCAGCAAGCAGGGTGAAAGTTAGATGTCAGGAAGGACTTCCAGTATGGAAGTGGACGGACTCTTGCATGGCTGGGAGGATGGGCACCTGGATCCTCATTCCAGGCAAGGGTCTGATTGTAGCCCCCTGAGCACAAGGCTCATAGCTCAGAGGTCCTCCCACCTGCAGGGGTCCAAGTGACTGAGTGTTTTTGGATTTTTTGAAGTCTTTGGGAGCTGTGTCACAGCAGGCATTCTGAACAATGGGACCCATTCTCTCTCTATGCAGGAGACAGGCCCACAGAAAGGGCCTTAGGGATCAGACAAAGGCCCCAGTGAGGTCAGGGCAGGACTGTAGGAGTTTGGGGGTAGAAGGTAGGGATTGGGGGTGCCCATGGGTAGTTTGGATCAGAGCAGCCTGGAGGATCACTGGGTACTCTAACAGATAAGTGACCTCTGGAAGGCCCAGCTCTCAGGGCTTTCAGGCCCTGCCACAGTGCCCCACTCCCAGCCTTCGCCCAGACTGGGCCTCCTCTCTCTTCACACACTTAGAGGTACATTCTCTGACCTCTCTCATCCCTAGAGAGTGGGAAACTCTGTGGGAGAAAGAGGCTGAGAGCTTAACCACACATCTATGAGCTAGGCTGGGGGCTCACATGGTCAGATCTGTGCTCTTCCCCTCAAGGCAGAGGCAGAGACAGGGTGCCCCTGCTCTATCTTCCCCCCAAAGACAAGGCTGACATCCCATGAGAGGCAATTCTCCTCCCCTATAGCCAGGACAGCGTGCCTCACACAGACACATACTGGACCAAGGGTTAGATTCTATGCAAGGTGCTGAGTCATTCCGGACCAGCTCACCCTTCCCCAGGAAGCCCAACAAAGCCAGGAGAAGCTTCCGTTTCCGGCCCAGCTCCGGCAGCCTAGCAGGTGTCGGGGATGGGGGAGAGATTCTAGTTCTGGTCCCATGTCTACCTCTAGGACTCTCCTCATCCACAAATCAGAGAAGCTGGTGGATCCCTGCCTACTGCTGCAGAATAAATTCAGTGAGAAAATGCTGATGAGAGGGCCGAAAAGCCAAATCTCCTTCCAGTTTACCACTGGGGCCTCTATGAAAAATCCATCAGGATATCTAAACTCTGTCTTGGTGAGGATGTTTCTCAGAGAACCTCCCTCAAGAACTCAAGGATGAATGTCCCCTACCCTAGCCTTCTCCTCTTCAGCACCTACCTTCAAAGGCCCACCATGGTCTTTTTCCACTTACAGTTCCAGCTAAGTACCCTCATATTCCTAAAAATGTATTGAGTTAGCAATGCAAAATAATACAGGATCAAGTAGGGGTCGACTCTGGTCCCAGAATCATCCTCTTTTCTATAGACCCTCAAGAAAACTTCCCTACTCCATGGCCATGCTGGGCTGTGTTGTGTGGACAGGGCAGAAGCTGGGCAGGTGAGCTCCTAAGGAAAGGAATGCCGAGGTGGGGGGGAGTTGGGGCAGCTGGGGTCTGGAAGATCAATGCTGGTATCTCAGAGACCAACTGGTTTGAGGTTTAGTTACAGGGTGGGAGAATGCCTGGGAGCTGGGTAGAGGTGATCTGGGAGAGCCCCCAGCTCCCTCCACATGCACCTGTCTCTCTGCCAATCTTGCCTCAGCATCTCTGCCAAGCCAAGCCAAGTGCCGTCGAGTCTCTAGGTCTCTCATATTTCTCTCTGTGACTTTTGTTCCTCTGGATCTGTATATCTAACTCTTGGTTGTATCTGGTTTTACTGACTTTTAGAAAAAGGAGTAAAAATTACCCACGTGGGTGAATGTGGTATAACTGGAGTGGGCACAAGCAGGGATACATATGACAGCGTGCCCCTGTGTGTGCATATCCGTGACAAAGTGTGGTCAAATGTGAGTGTGAGGATACGCAGCAATAAGATTCCCCTTCCTCACAAAGACGTACAAATCCTAGACACACCCTTCACCACAAGGAGCACTTCTGTGCACTTTCATGAGTTACACAGAAGAGCTGGCTACTTTGAGTGTGTGTCTGTGTGTGCGCACACACACACACACACACAAAATCTCTCCAATTCTCAGAGTGACCTCACCCTCTCAATCTCCGCTGACTCACAGCCGCTACGGCCAGCTCAGCCTGGCCGGAAGTGCTACCCTCCCTCCCAGCCAATTACCCTCCTTGCCTGGAGGGGCCCCTCGGAAAGAAAGCTCGAGGCGCCCCCTGGCGGTATCCTGGGACTCTCCTCCCACGCACGCGCACACAGAACTCTCAGGCCCACGCGCCTGCACCCGCATCGCCCTCTACTGGACACAGCCTAGAAGACACACAGATTATTCCCCACAGCCCAGCCCCACCCCTGGGCTGGGGACCTCTCCCAATTTTCTCATCTCACCTTCTTTGCTAGTGGCCTTCTTGTATTCTAACCCTTAGCATTCCACTGCAGTGCATGTCTAGCTTTCCCTTTATTCTCACATCCCCTGAGAGAACCAGCCTCAGAACTCCCAAATTAGGACACAGAAGCACCCACCTCTCTGCTTTCCTCTTGGTTAGGTCTGCTTGACTCTTAGGCACTCCAGAGACTCTACCAGCTTCCAAAAGAGGATGATGCTGCACCCCTCCAGCTGTCCTCCAACTGCTGTGCCACCGGTATTTATTTGCTGGACATCTATTTCAGGTACTGTGCTATCCACTGACGTCCTGGGAACTTCTCTTACCTTCATAAGTTAATAAACTTAGAAGCCCTATTTATTCTATGAGGCCCTGCCCAGAGCTATCTCTCTCTCTCTCTGTCTCTCTGTCACACACGCGTGTGCACACACACACACACACACACACACACACAGGGGCACCACACTTGCTTAGGCTCAAATGCAGTTTTATTTCCTGCTGGTTTTACAGGTACTCCATCCAGCAATCCCATTTTCTTGGAGACCAAGAATGAGTGGGCACAGTGTCCCCTGGGGAATAGAGGACAGGATAGCTAGGGAAACAGCAGTTGAGGCACTTAGGGACTTACCCATTGCCCTGAGGGAAAACCCTGATGCCCAGGGTGGGAGGAGAGAGGGCTGGGTGGAGCTGAGCAGGTGTTTCCCAAAAGACCCTTCAGGCATTGTCACTTGACCCCAGCTCCACCCATCTCATCTTGTCACTGCCTGTGGTGGGAAGAACATAGAGTGCAAGGGAATGCAGGGTGAGAGGGCAGTGCTGGGGGCAGCAGTGTACAAGGCCTTGTCCCCTACGGACCTGAACTGGGGCTGGAAGAAGGAGTCAACAGTGCCTTCCAGTGCCCAGGCAGCCACTCCTGGTGTCCTCCTGGGGCCTTCACTGGGTGCAGAGCTCTGGCCTGGGAAAGACATGCAAACTTGCCCTCTGTCCTAGGCTCCTCTTTCTTTTCTGTCAGAGCCTGCCCCCTGGTCCTGCTGCACCTTAAAAGGCACTAGTCCTGGCTCAGACCTTAAGAGCCCAGATTACGGTAGCATGTTCTCAGATATTAGCACTGAAGGCGGTCCCAGAGTATTGAGCCCGCCCCCCACCTTTGCAGAGAAGGGTCTGAGCAGACAGAAGGGCAGTGATTACTCCAAGGTCACACAGCCAGCCCGGATGGGAGCCCGGGGCTATCGTTGGCTGGTGCCCCCATCCGTGGACACTCACAGGCCTTCCGGGCACACAGGAGATCTGAGGAGGCTCCCAGTGACCATTCTCTTGGCAGCGGATCAGTGGCAGGTTGCGCTGGGCGAGCCCCTCCCGGCACCGGTATCGAAGCACTGTATCCACCTCATAGCGCAGTCGTGGGCGGCCAAACACTTGAGCCAGGGGTAGCTCCGGTGGGGGCCCACAGGACACTACAGCGGGGACAGTCGACGGAGAGGAAAGCAAAGGAGTGAACCACAAGAGGACACAAAAAAGAGCAGGGATTCCAAGTGGACCCACATAATTTGTTATCCCTGCCAGGGTCTGAGACACGTTTCTGACTCCGTGTAGCTGGTAGTGTAGTGGAAACCCAGGTGGCAGGTGGTTAAGTGCTACGTCTGCTAACCAAAAGGTCAGCAATTTAGATCCACCAGGCGTTCCTTGGAAACTCTATGGGGGCAGTTCTATCCTGTCCTGTAGGGTGACTGTGACTTGATGGCAGTGGATTCGGTAGCTCCACACCCTCTTCTGTACCCATTTCAGCTGTCTGGATCTGTTAGCCCCATCCCTCCCCTCCCTTGCCCTCACCCAGCCCCATCTTGCAGGTGTAGGACAGGTGGTAGTTGCAGGGCACATCGCTCCATTGTCCCTGGTCATGCCACACCATGACCACGCAGTTCTCTCCAGACAGGAAGTAGCTGTCAGGCTGTCCGGGGTTCCAGTTCTCATAGAGCTGGGGTGGGGGGAGAACAGAGCAGGTGGTGGGCAGCTGTGGAATACCAGCAGCACTGGGGGAAACGGGCCTGAAGGATCTGGGGAAAAGAAGGAGGACTGGGGCACCGGGAGAGAAGAGTGAGGAGGTGGGGTGGAAAAGAGGACCACGGGGAGAAGCTGGAGAAGAAAAAGGAATACAGGAAATGGAGCAGAGACCAGGGAGAAGACGGAGAGGGCAGGGGAACGGGAAGGGAAGGGCCATCTGTCCCCAAGGAGGGTAGGAGTCATTGAGGGATAGGGGCAGAAGTGCTTCAAGGTAGCTAACTAGAAGACAAGAGGAACAGCTGGGGCCTCTCACCAGGGGGACACCATCCGACCACAGGAAGTCGCCTTCAATGGTCCTGTCATTGAGCCCTATCCACTGGTACTCCCGGTATCGATCTGGGGAATGAAGGCAGAGACGAAGGTGTGCAGGGAGCGCCTCAGCCAGCAGATGGCGGCCATTCTCCGTTATCTGACAGTCTCTAAGTGACTGCACGGGAAGTCCTTCCCGCACCCCCAAACGGCGCCTCCCGGTTTTCTCTACTCCCTCCAGCCTCTGCGTGTGGACCACAGGGAAGGCAGGGGTATGTGTGGAGGTGGAGGAGAAAACTCTGGGAAAAGAGTAAAAACTTTCAGTAGGGTCCGAGTTGGGAAAGCAAATAGAAATGGCAGAGCCAGGGAAGTTGAAAGGGACTGTAGGTGGGTCCCGTGAGCCAGGGTGAGGCTCCTACTGGTGTAACTTCCCTCGCAAAACCCCGGAACTCCCTGGCCTGAAGTCCCATTAGCCATTGTGAAGTGGGAAGGAGGGAGAGAGAAAACGAAAAAGTGAATGAATGAGGTGAGGCAGAGGAGTTAATGAATTAATGAATGAGGGGATCAGTGAATGAATGAGGGAGGGAGTAGACGGCATGATCCCGACCGCCCGGTCCCCGCCGCACTGTTAATGAAGTCCTGCTCCTCCGGCGTGCTGATGCTGGCCAGGTGCGCGCCGTACATGCGGCACTGGGTCTCGGCCTCCTCCCAGCTCCTCCGTGTGGAGAAGTGCTTGTAGCAAGCGCCCTGGAAAGCGTCCCAGCCGGGACTGCAGAAGTGGAGGCCTGGGACATAGAAGGGCCAGCAGTTTAGGCAGGAGAACCGGGAACCAGAAGGGACTGCGTTCCCGGGTCAGGAACTACGGCCTCCCACAGTTAAGCAGCGAGGGAGCGTGGCTAAGAGGCAGGAGGCCGCGCTAAAGAGCTCGCAGAGCTCAAGGGGGCAGGACTAAGGGCAGCAGGCGGTGCTAAAGGGCTGGGAGAGCGGAGGCCGCAGGCAGGAGGGCGAGGGGGTCCTGGTGCGGGGGTCTCCGATGCCCGCTCTAAGGGGCAAGGGCATGTTGCGGGTGGAATCCCAGCCTGGGCCTCTGCCTTCCTCCATTCCAAAGAAGAATGGCACGCCCTTTTCTCCCTAGGAGAATGGAAACTGGCATGAATGAAGTGTCCACCAAAGGCCAGGAGTGTGCTAAGCGCTCCTCTCCCATGGACCACTGAGAGGCATTTGGGTTCCACTTGACGGATGAGGAAGTTGAGCATGGTGCTCAGAGTTTCCTAATAAAGAAACTCATCAGTGACACAACAAAGCTAGTGCGTTTCCCCTATGAACTAGCAGGGGCGGCAGGGTTCAGGCTCTAGATCTCCCCCATGCCTCTCAACACACTTACCAACGTCGCATAGGTCTCCCCCATAGCCAGGCAAACACAGGCAGCGGACCCCTTCCTCTTCCTCCAGGCATGTCCCACCATTGTGGCAGGGGCTGGGAACACAGTCACCTGAGAGGGGGAAAGAGGAAGATGGGGGTGGGATGGGGGAGCACAACTCTGCAGCCTGATCCCTGCAGGAGAGGGTCTAGCCAGCCAGTTACTGCTGTCGAGTGGATTCTAACTCATAGTGACCTTATAGGACACAGTGGAACTTCCCCATAGTTTTCAAGGACCACCTGGCAGATTTGAACTGCCGACTTTTTTGGTTAGCAGACTAACCACTACACCACCAGCATTTCTATGTTTCCAGCCCTGACCTATGGCCCTGATAGGTATCACAGCAACCTAAAACTACTTCCTGGAGCCTGCCTCTGCCCATAGCCCAGTCCCTAATTCTAGGTTTCTTCTCCTTCCCCTCCCCTGACTTTAGCAACGGCTCAGCCCTTGTGAGCCATCCTCATGCCCACCATTGTGGGCTCAGTCCAGCAGGGGCTGAAGGGATGTGCCCAGGAAGAACAAAAGGGGGAGAGATACTGGATTATTGGTCAGGAGGTCTGGACTCTTATCTGGCTCCTGGTTCTGCTGCACGCCCTTACTTTGTGCAGGTTCCAGCACAGCTTTGTGTGGTCTAGGACAGACAGTACTCACAGCAACCATGGGGTGTGGCCTGACCTTTACTGCTTCTGGGACTTGGTATTGGGGTGGCCCAAGAAGAGACAAACCATTCCTCCTGCTGTCCGCTAAGCAGGGTCAGCCAGCCCCGAAATCTGTCAGTGGTCATCTGCCTTTTCCCTTTCTCAGTGTCCTGAGCCCTCTCTCACAGCTCAGGAAAGAAGTCGCAGTGACTCCCACTCTAAGGTGCCAGCCCCACACACTGGGCTTTCCCTCGGTATCAGCCAACCTCCTTGCTTCTCTTCTTATCTAACAGGATTCTTCTTCACCAGACTCTCCCTCCCTCTTTTGCTTCAGGACCTTCTGCAAATTCCCAGCCTGGAAACCCTCCACTTCATCTCACTTCCTCCTCTGGCTCCCTTGCTTCCAGGCAGTCTATTTAAATTCACACTACCCTAAAAGCCTGGGATCTGTTATCTGGATCCACCTCTGTCTGGCTTGGCCATCTGTCCCCTCCCCTGGACTCCCTCTCTTTCTCTCTGGATCCTGGGGTGAGCACTGGCTGTCCTCAAGCTGGGATATGGGTGCCGGAAGGGTTGTCAGGTTGACCCATTTGTGATCCAGATGACCCAGGACAAGATGGTCCTACAGTGCAGATCACAGCTTCTACTCCGGAGTTAATATCTCCAATGGGTGTGGCTTTGCAGACTGTACCACCCACCGCTAATGGTACAGGCTAAGGCCCGCAGTGCTTCACTCTGTCCTGAGATCCCATTGCCTGATGGGGATCAGAGTAGGGATGAGGAGAGGAGAAGCTGGAGTTGGTTCAAAGAATTTTGTTGGGATGACCTAACTGTTTTAGTTTATATGAATCAGCTGTTCCAGCACCACTCCCCCTGCCACCTTCTCTTCTGCCAATGGTTTCTCCCAAGTTGGTAGTTCCATCCCCTGGGCAAAGAGGAAGCCTTTTATTTAACTCTTTAAGCACCTGGCCCCACAAAGGTTAGGAATCCTGAACACTCCACCCCCTCAGCTGCTCCTCTGTTGGTTCTTCCCCGCTTAACCTCCAACACTGGTCCAGCTTGGTCCCCCACCCAGGTCACAGGTCCCTCCTCCTGGCTGTGGGCTGCAAAAGCTGAGCCTGGGACATATGAAGGGAGAGGGGGCATGAAAACTCAGACTTTTTTGTCCTCCTCCATCCCTTGCTTTGGATCTAACACCTTTCCATCCCACTGTAATAGCAAATCTGGTAACCACTCTCTCATCTCCCAATCTGGTCACATGCAGAGTTTGGAGTAACCAAGACAGCAGATACTGCTAATGGTGCTCCTTCCCTCTCCAAAACCACCTTCTCAGTATTGAACTAACTCCGAGGCCAGCTGGGCAGGAAGCCAACTGTTGGAAATGGTGAGCCTGGGTGAGATACAGGGCCATCTAGGAGATGGAGTCCAGGAGCTGGGAGGCTCCCAGTCTTCTCCAGGGGGAGTCCATTGGGAAGCTCAACTTTCCTCAAGTAGGTAGGGTTTCTCTGACCCCAGAATTTAACTTCCCACTCTCCATATCTTCACATTCTCCATCTCTGATTTGTGTCTTCTTCAGCGTTACAGACTTCGAGATCCTTTGGGTTTGAGTGGGTGAAATCATTCTCTCTGGGATGTGGGAGTGGTCATTAGTGCAGGGATTAGTGGAGGGGGGAGACTGTGAGCAGTAGAATGAGAGTTAGATGCCATTCCCCTTGCTGAGATGCAGGGGTGGAAGGCTGGACCACCTGTGTATCAGGTAAGGGCCTCTATACCAAGAAGGATTATCTCAGTTACTTCTGTGTATGTGTGAGCAACCAGAATGGATCAGAAATATAAATGCACACATAGGCACACCCCAGGCTGTGTAGGATTCTCTCCATCAGAAGTGAGGGACTAGAACTCCCAGCACTCTTCCAGGCTGCTGATGACTTCTCTGGGGTAATGTGTACAATCATATTTAGGATCTCAGCAGTCAGGAAGAAACGTGTTGACAGGCCTGAGGAGAAGATGAGAGAGCAGCAAGGGGTTGTTAGACTGTCAGGACAAGAAAGACTACAGGCTGGGGATGAAAAAGGAAGAGAGGCAAAGAGAGACAGAGGGAGAGACACCAATAGACAGGACAGAAAAAGACAGGGAGAGTCACGGTACCAAAGAGAAGCATCCAAGAGCTACTCAGGCCACAGATCCATGGGATGAAAAGATCAGACAGCTGGAGATGGAGACAGAGGGTGCCAGAGTTTGGGTTATAAAGCGGTTTAATAGAGATTTATTTCCAAGGCTTGTTTTCCATGAAACAGTCAAAAAAAATACTTCACAGAAGTAGTCATTTAAGGCTCTGTGGGGACAGGGTCTCTCCTGGGCTCCAGAGGTTGTGAGAGGAAGGATTGAATCCTAGGCTTCCCTGATATCACTGGGAAGCAGCTGAAGAGGGTGGCACACAGGAGAGGGGAAGGGGACAGTGGAAGATAAACCTGGGTCCTGAAGAGTGCAATAGGTGCGAGGGTGCTCTGTGGGTTGGATGGGACCAGAGTCACAGGGTGGAGAACCCAAGGGTAGCAAAGCGTCCCCAGGTGGTTAGTGGTGGGGCTGAGGGCCACAGGGTGAGAATTTCAAGAACACGGAGAGGATCTCAAGGTAGGGATCACAGAACTGGAGGTTACAGAATGAGGCGTTAGAGGATTGGCATGGAAGTCTCAAGGTGGGGTGTCCAGGTAGAGGTGGATAATAGAATGAAAGTAAAGGACAGGGAGGTCCGGGATAATGGTGGATTAAAGGACCGCAGGTCAAGTGACGCAGAGCAGCAATGGGAGGAAAACGAGGCAGGTAAAGAGGAAGGTGGAGCCTTGGGCAGAGTTACCTGATGAAGGGGCCTCGACCACTCCACCATGGCTGGTGCTGTCAGTGGGCAACACAGGCTGGGCTTGCACTGAGGTCCCTGCTGGGGCAGTTCTTCCAGAATTCTCTTCAGAGGGGGCCTCCAGTTCCCTGGTGCCTTCCGGGACCCGTGTGGATGGCAGCAGGGAAAGGGCATCCTCGGAGCTCCCTGTCTCTTCACTCTCTCCTCGGGGGACCCCAGACAGTTCAGGACCCCCAGTCTCTTCCCCCACATCTCTCTCCCCAAATGGTGTGGAAGGTGGTGGGGATGCCAGTTTCACCTTCCTGGGCGTGGAGAGGGTCTCAGCGGGTGGCCCACGGAAACTCGGGGGCCCAGGAGTTTCTGACTCTCCACCAGGAGGTGGTGATGCACCAGGCCGCAGGACCGTCCTCGCCGTTGAGGATGCCTGGGACAGTGACTCCTCCAGGGCTGGCTCCGTAGGAAAAAGTGCCTCTGGGCCCTGACTGCCAAGCTCGCTTGGCCAGGCCCACAAGGCCTTATCTTCCACATCTTCCTCTTTTTCCTCCTCCTCCTCTTTCTCTTCTTCATCCCCGTTGTTCTCTTCTTCCTCCACCAACTTGCCTTCCTCTTCTGAGGACCCCGTGGAAGGTATAACGGGTTGGGTGTCGAATTCTGGGCAAAGCACAGAGGGTTCAGCACCAAGGACAGCGTCCTAGCAGCGGACAGGAAGTAGGAAAGGGAAGGGGAGAAAGGGTAGGGCTGGGGAGGGTGAGGCCCCAGGGAGAGGTACCCAACCTCATGCTGTAAGTGGAACTTGAACCTGAGCTTTAGCCTTGAGGGAACAGTTGAGAAGTCCCCCATAATCTGTTCTTTAGTTTAGGAAGACATATTCATTGCATCTCCCTTTCCTTGTCTGTCAATACTCTGTTTAGACAAGGCAAGGTGGAGGAGGGGCTTAAGAAAGGAGACCCCGTCTTTCCTGGGGGAAGCTCCTTAGTCCAAGCATTGCCAGTCCCTTCCAAGCTTTCTGAATCTGCTCTGGGACCTGACTTCCCAGAGAACTGGAGATGGAATATTCTGGAAAGGCAAAGTTTGGGAGAGAGACAGGAGAGATGCCCTGCATCATAGAGCTGCTGAGAAAGAATGGGGCAGGGTCATGGCCAGTCATGACCTCAGCATCAACCTGGGCTTGCCCCTCCTGCCCCCAACTTCTCTCGGGTGCAGGTATCCTCAAGGATAAGGGATTAGAGTTACCTAGAAGAGTTGTAGGGGCTTCTGCAGGGTCTTCAGAAGTAGAGCTGCCACCTCCCCCGTCTTCCATGATGGGAATGGAGTAGATGGCTCCACGAGACTCACTCTCTGCAGCTTCTGGAGGCAGCTTCAGCTCTTCCAGGGTCTCTGTCACTGTGACAATGGCCTCTAGTACATCAGAAGCAGAGTCAGAGCCTGGATTGGAGGCCTCAGGGATAGCAGACGGCTGCACAGAGTCTGTGCAGGAGAAAAGTACCAAAATAAAGCTGAGCAGGTGTCCTCTCAGGTCATGGTCTGCAGTGTGAGGGCTCTGGGTTAGACTGTCAGAGACCACAGGATTCTCTCACACTTTCCTGTGGAGCCCCCATATGGCCCAGGAAGCATCCTAGGACTTTGTCACTCATTCTTCAAACATTAATCAAGTGTCTACTATTTACCAAGCTAAGCACTCTTTCTGGTATCAAGGATGCAGTGGAAGACAAAACAGCAAACTTACTGCTGTCAAGAAAATTTATAGTCTAGATACAGAAGATAATCATATAATGTTACATAAAATGTAAAGAACAATGAAGCAGAAAAGGAGACAGAATGATGGGAAGTACTCTGGGTAAAGGGATGCTCAAGTGAGAGATGTTCCTTTGAGTGAGGGGATGAAGACAAAACGATGAATGGAGTGGCCTCAGCACCTTGGATCCTGGGCTGGGTGGCAAAGTTATGAGGGATCCCACTGATTCAGCCTCACATCCCAGGATTCTTGAAATGGAAAGGGACAAGCTGCCATCATCACAGGAGAAGTGAAAGGCAGAGTTCAGGAGAACATTCAGGAGTCACCATCTGAGGATCTCACAGTGGGGACAAGAGGGCAAAGGCCCACTCTCTTCTTCTGGGGTTTGCATCTTTCAAGTAACTATGTTTAGAATGAATTACCCTGTCCTTCGGGAAAGTGAACAGAGAGGAAAGAACTAATGAAGCTAGGATGGAATTGGGCTAAGAAAAGTCCTGAGGGCTATCTGCTCAGCAGGCCAGAGAGAACAGGACGTCCCTGCCCTCATCACCTGCTCTAGTACGCTGGAAAAGCAAATCTGTACCCTCGCCTGCCTGTCTTACACCTGCTCCCAATGGTAGCTATCTTCTCCTCTCATCTGGATTTAGCTCCTCCTTTCATTTCTTCCCAGAACAATGCTTGGGACACAAAACCAACAGCTAAAAATCATTACCATGGAGTCAATTCCAACTCATAGAGTTTCCAAGGAGTGCCTAGTGGACTCGAACTGTTGAGCTTTAGGTTAGCAGCTGTAGCACTTAACTACAAAGCCACCACGGTTTCCGCTTGGCATATACTGCACAGAAATGTTAACTACCGTTATCATAGTCATTACTGTTGTTGATAACCCTGTTCCAGGAAGTATTTCCATATGGACATATCTTCCTGCAAATGTCATTCCCCACCCAAACCCAGCCCCAAGCAAAAGATGTCTGGAGATCCACCCAGTGGAAGTCATGCTTTGGGATAAATCAGTCTCTCCTTATCCTGGGAAGGAGGCATCGTGTCTTTCTACAGACTGGGGGCTCCTATAGCAAAAGCTGTGTCCTCCTTCTCACACCAGGGCTCCCTGAAGCCAAAGGCTGTGTCTCCTCTTCATTTCTTTGCCTCCAGCCCTTGTACTAACACTGCAGGCTCCCAAGTGGGGCAGGAACTTAAGATGACACATGGCAATGATTCTCTGATTACCCATCACCCTTAGTCACCCTGGCACTGGCAGGCACTGCCTTCCTTCCATCTTCCAGTATAAGATGTGGGCAGGGAGCCATCTCTACACCCAAATTCTCTTGAGAATTCTGTCTGTCCATCAGTATTTGGTGGTTGAAGATTTGACACCTTCAAGCAGATTTTGGAAACCCCACTCCCTCCTCAAGGCATTTAGTTGACTGAGAGAATTCAAGGAGGAGGAGCTATGACTTATGACTACTCATTGGCTTCAGAAGATGTTAGTCATCTTTGCTCTGTCAGTGAGCTGATAGGAACTGGGAACTCAGTCAGCAGCCCAATATGCAGAAGTAGTTTTGAAACTGCAAGAGAAAGGCATGGACTACTGTGGGGAAGGCAAACGAGGAGAGGCAGGGAAACAATCACTACACGGGGCCACACGGCTGAGGAAGACCACACAAGGACACAAGCCCAGAATTAGCCCCTTGAATAATAAAAAGCTATGTATCACACAAGTATGCATCAGGCAACAAATGGCACAGACCTGAAAGAACTTGATCAAAGCTGGGGTAGGATTTCTAGGACTTGACCCTGTCCCTGTGAAGTTAGTCCCAGCCTCTGTGGGGAGGGAGCTCACCTCGGAAGCAGTAGACATTGAAGCGGCTGTGCTTGTTGGGGAAGCCGGTCTGATTGGGGAAGAGAAAGAGAGTCTTGACGCCAGGCAGGCCCCCGCCACAACGCTGGCTGGGTGTGACGATGGGATAGCGCACACTGCCATCGGCCAGCCAGCCTGGGCTGCAGCGGTCCAGGCCACCATCCCAGGCTGCATACAGTTGACCCGTAGTGGCAATCTCTGCACCCCGCTCCCGGCAGTAAGTCCTGGCCTCCTCCAAAGTCAGCTTGTCTGGGGGGGCACCCAGGAATAGCTCTCCTGTGTGTGGACGAGGGTTCTGGGTTACTACATGGCTGGTAGCCCCTTCAATCCTGGGCTCCCATGGGACCTTGGGCAAGCTTCTCTGGCTCTCAGTCTCGTTATCTGTGACTTGGGGTCAACTATCCTACTTCATAGATTTAGACTGTGAATAGACCCTCGGGATGGATATTGGAGCTGAAAGGAAACCGAACCATTTTTCAAAGAAGGACACTGAGGCCCAGATGTGCTAAGAAGCAGAGAGAGATAAGCAGGTAGCAGCAGGGTCAAAACTGGATTTCAGTTTCTTGCTACCTGAGGCTTTGGGCTCTTTAATAGGTTTGGTGGGAGGGATTATCTCCTTGCCCCTGGCTTCCCCTTAGACACAAGAGGGACCATGAGATCCAGATGGGTAAGGTCTTCCATCGGCGAAGGCTTCAGGAAGACCTATGGTCAATGCTGGAGAAGGGGCTCCATCTCCTGGGAACCCCTCACCCCCAATCACCATTTAGGTCTTCAGCATAACAGTAGACATCATAGAGATCATCTGGGTCCACCACCCCATAGTTCCGAACCCCAGGGAAGCCATCCATGTCTCCATAACAGGCCTCTCGAGGGGTCTGGATGGGATACCTGAGAAGGGAGGACAGGATCAGTACAGGCACCTTCCTACCAAATCATGATGCCCTCCCAATGCAGTCAATTGCTGACAGTTTGGCTGCCCTTCCAGCTCTGCAGGGACACTTCTGCCACCCTCTCACCCTGTGGAGGGTTCTCATCACATTCTTCAGATCCACCTCATTCCCTGAGACAGAGAGCCCTGTATGATCAGCCCTTTGCAACCTCTGGCAGAGCTGCAGGGCCCCAGCCAACTCACAAGGGTAACTGGAAGGCACTGGTCCACTGCCCCCAGCCCACCTCACGGTCTGGTCGGACAGCCAGCCAGCATCACACTGCTCATAGCCCCCGAGGTAGGCGGCGTAGAGCTGCTCTGGGGTGGCGATGCGGGCCCCAATGCGGGCACAGGCTTCCTGGGCCCCAGTGAAGGAGAAGGCATAGCGGGCAGAGCCCTCCCGGTAGAGAAAGACGACCCCTGAGGGATGGAAAGGACTCCTGAGCCTGGTGATGAACCAGAACACTGACCTTTCCTCCTCACCCTCCTTTGTCTTCCTCTGTGCACGAAGAGTAAAGTTCTGATTGCTCTCACGGTCCAGCATAAGTCTATCCTCCACCCCACCCCCCTACTAAAATTGCCATTCAGTTAACTATACTCGTAAGACAGAGCAGCTGGTGGATTCAAACTGCAGACCTTTCGGTTGGCAGTCAAACACTTAACCACTGCACCACCAGGGCTCTGAGAGAAAGTGACAAAAGCATGCATCTCCTCAAACCTTTTCCAGCTCAGTGTGTGCCTTCTGGGTGTGCTTGCTTCCCTCCTCAGACTGTCGCTTCCCTCCTCAGACTGTCGCTGCCCTGAGCTGCCAGAGTCCTCCCTCCCTTCCTTCCTTCAGAAACCTCTCCCCAGCCCTGTACCCTCACCTTTGACCTTGACCTCCACCGCATCGCTGCTGTCATCTATGCCATGCTGGACCTCGCAGCGGTAGATGCCGGAGTCGTTGGGCCGAAGCTCGCTCAGCACCAGGGAGACGTCGGTGAGCGACGCAGGGTAGGCGGGCAGCGCGACGCGGAACCGGTAGGCCTCACTCACTTTGACCCGCAGTCCCCGCGCCACTAGCACCTCGGCCTCTTGGCCCCGGGACAGGAAGGTCCACTTGACGCGCGGAGATCCTAGCACTGCCCGGCGGCTCGGCTGCGGCCGCAAGTAGTGGACGTGGCACGGGATGGTGAGGGCGCCGCCGAGCACACCCTGCAGCGGCGCGTTGCCGGCGATGAGCACCCGGAAGGCACGGTCCTCTGTAGGTGGCAGGGCAGGCTAGACTTAGAGCTGCGGACTGGCTGGGTTCCGCCCAGGGTCTCTAAGCTCCGCCCTGGGACCCCTCCCGAGCCTCGCCCTTTGGTTTCCTAACCCCGCCCCCAGGACTCTGGCCCTACCCCGGGGTTCTGCGACCCCTACTTCTAGGGCCTCCAGTTCCACCCCACAGTTCTACAGACCCATCCCGAAGTCTCCAGGTCAACCTCACCTCCAGGTTTCCCTGGTCGCACTCCAAGATCCTCTTATTTCGCCTCTGGGTCCTGCAGCCCTGCCTCCAAACGGTCTGTTCTCTACAGAGTCAACTCTAAGTTTTCACCAATTTCATCTCTGTTTTCCCTCCAAACCCTATCTGTCCTCCCGGGGTCTCCCATCCTAGACTCTAGGGTCCTGCAGCTTTGTACCTAGGGCCCCATCTCAGACCTACCCTCAAATTTGCCCCACCACACCCAGGGTCACACAGTTAGTTCTTTCTTTCCAAGTGCCCCAGCCCAGACCTTCCCCATCCCAAGGCTGAAGCCACTTGGTTAGGGATCAAAAAGATGGCACTCCCTACCACAGGGGAGACGCAAAAGGCAAAGACAGTGACTCTGAGTAGCATTGCTTACCTGAGCTGTCCCTTTCCAGAGCATCTGCTAAGGCCATGGGGACCTGAGCCAGGGCTGCCAGTAGAGATAAGAGCAGTGGGGCCATGGTGCAGGCTGATGGAGAAACTTGAGGAGGAAGGATGGAGTTAGACCTTAAGATAGACTTCACCTGGCCGCCTACTGTGTCCACTGGTCTTACACACATCCTGGCTTCAGAAGTCCATTGCTCCCACTTCACCGTAACTCTCTGTGACTGTCTGATCCCTGTCTCCCAGACAAGGAATTCCTCCTCAGAGCTAAGACTTGGTCTTTAGTCAAATGTTGTGTGACCTTAGGCAAGTTTCTTCCCCTCTCTGGGCCTTTGTTTCCTTACTTGAAAGGAGAACCACCATTTTATGGGTTGGGGTTGTGATGAGGCTTTGAGAGTGTTCTACTGTAGCACCAGGGACACGATAGGAGTTCAATAAATGCTTACAGCACTAATGGTGGGCCTTGTTGTACTTAGATCTCCCTCTGCTCCTCCCAGTGCCAGGGGCCTTCCTTGAACCCAGAGCTTTCTCTTCCCATAGTACCCCTCTGACCTTCCCTTCGTGCCTTTTCCTGTCTGTGCACGGTACCCACCTGGCCTCCTCAGGCAATGCACAACCTCTCCTCAGTCCAACTCCCCCTCTCTATTATTTGTAAGGAAGCTCCTCTCTACTCCCCAGCATCTTCCAACACCCCGCCCTCCCCAGCTCTCTCCTCACTTCCTCCCCCTAGCTTTTCCTTTATGCCTGGCACGGGCTTTCCCACCGGATCTCCTGGCTCAGAAACTAGCTGGGACAAAGCCCCTGTCTCTGCCAGTCTGGCCCCCATCCAGCCTCTCCCTTCCCGCACCCCACCTTTTGTGAAAACCCTGAATTGGGAGGGTGGGCTAAGGGGAGGGAGAATAAATAGGAGGGGTTACCCCCTCCTACTCCTGACTATCAGAAGCTTTGAAATTCCAGAATATGTCTCTGAAGTCTGAGGATTTATGCTCTCATATTGGGAGGGTGGGGATGTGACACTTAGAAATGGAAACTGAGACTCTGAGGAGAATGGTGGTGATGCTTGGTCCCCAGCAAAGCAAGTTAGGTACTAGGCCCTGTGTTTTCAGGACAGAAGGCTGCAGAGCAAGTCTCCAAGGTCACCTTTAAGGGTCAGGCTAGACAGAGAAGAACATGGGGACCCAGTGATGGCTAGTGGTGCAGCAGGAGGGATGAAGTTTAGAATGCAGAGAAGACTGCCAGGCTGATTCTTACTGGCAGCTCACCCCTGCTCCAGGCCTGTTGTTCAACCAGCTCTATCCTCTCAGTCTGTGCCTTTCCTGAATCTAGACTGATGGGAAATTTCACCCTTCTTGCCCATCCTTGAGGGTCAGTTTTTCTGCCTCTCCACCATTATTGTAACGTCTATTTCCCTCACAGTGGCAGGCGTTATTTCCTGAGTGTCAGAGTGAGGTGAGCAACAGGAGCCAGACATCTCTCTGTCTTTGAGGGAGAGGAGGTTTTTGGAGTGGCCCAGATCAGAGGGTGTTGAGACTGGTGCTAGGCCTTCAGAGCTGTGTTCTGGGACTGGAGAGGGCACTATTTGGCATGAGCCACTGGGGCCTGCTTAGGAGACCGTTGGCCATGCATTTGAGCTGTGCCAGGGCCTAGGCCAAGCTCCTTCCTGGCGCCCTCCCTCCCCTCTTTGGGCTGGAGCTGAAGCTGGTCACAGATCTGGCACCCAGCTCCCAGACAGCCAGTCCAGAAACCCACATAGCTGGAGCCACTCTGGGGCCCACACACTGGACTACCCCTTCCACCCTCATTCTGGGGAAATGGTGGAGAAGCGTCCGAGACTGATGAGGACCTACTATCCTGGAACGTGCAGGGCACCCCACTCCCAGCTCCAGAACTGGGAGCCCCTGACTGGAGGAGCCAAGAGGGTGGTTGTGTGGGTTCTCAGAGAGCTCAGGCTTGGGCCCCAGCTTCTTCTGCATCCAGCCAGGATTCCTGAGAAAACTCAGCATCCCCTCCTCCGGCACCAGGCTCGTAACCAATCCCATGGTCTAGGCTTTGGCCTTCATGTCACACACACCACCCGCTTCCACTCTGTCTTCCTCCAATTCATCTCTAACCCAGAGAGTTCGTTTGGCAGTCATTCTGTTCCTTCTCTTGCCTCCACTCTACCCACCTCCCTCTCCTCCAATTTTTTCCTGCCTCAGCCCCTATATTTCTGCCTTTGTTCTGAGTTTCCTTGAGCTGTTTGAGAAATGTCTCTCATGTTAGATCATCACTCCTGTGTGACCTACGACATTCATTTTCCTCCCAGGCTTCACAGATCCAGTCCACAGAGAATCAAGACCAGGCTGTGTGTGTGCTCATGTGTGTGTGTGTTTTGTGTGTTTGTGTGTGTGCATGTGTGTGTGTGCCTACATGCACACACCCACGTAACACCCACCACCTCCATGCCGAATGCTCATAAGCTGGCAGCCCAACGCATGTCCCCCTAGGAACTGAGCTCCTGCTCTGAGCTCCTGCAGCAGGAGGCCAGGGCTTTGAGTCACAGCAGGATAGCTCTGGGCTCTCCTCTTAGTGGCAATGTAAGGACAACATGAACCAACACAACATTAGTGAGGCTTTAGTAGGGCCAGCAGGGGTAATTGCAGCAATCATATAAATCGCCCTATATATTGGAAGCATGGCTAATAATATTATTAGCAACACCACCAACAGAGCTATTACAGCAATTTTTAGTATAAAATCTGAGATGTGGATGATGCTGTTATCAGTGGCAAAGTTCCCATGACAGCACAGGCACTGATAATGTGGTGGGTGAGTCAATCAGTAACAGTGTTCCCTGATGTACCTGGACCCGAAGGTATGCAGGTGATAATGGTGCTAACAAAATGGATGGCAAATATCTTGGTTCTGTTAGAATTATGTGAGACCTATTCTGCTAGCAAGGGATTAGGGAGTTCTTGGGGGAAGGCACTTGGCTGGCTTGGCTGGGGGAAGGGGTGCCCAGGCCACTGGCCATACTAGGAATGGAAAACAGGAGTGATAACTGGAAATCTAGTTGACAGTGACTGTGACCAAACATCTGCGAAAGCCTGGCCTGCTACTTGCTTCCCATGGATAGGGACAGCCTCAGCTGTGAGAAAAGAGTATGTTTAGTTATTTCCCATCGCACCGATCAGGAACTCACAGTCCCGGGAGGTCAATTAACTTGCCCAAGGTCACACAGCAAGTAAGTGGTAGAGGGGATTCCAGTTTCGGAGTCTACGCCCCTACCGCTCTCCAAAGCGCCTCCTATAGGCTTGTCCTGTGGGATGCAGTGAAGCGTTCCCTAAAGAAGGGCTCTTAGCGGCCCCTCCTCCCGCGGTGCAGCTTACATCTCCCGCGCGGAGTCGGGGTTGACCAGGGCCGCCGCCTCCTCGCCCAGGACAAGGGCGGACATTTCGGCAGCGGCCCAGCAACTGGAGCACGCAGCAGAGACGCGAGAGGACCAAGAGTGGCGTCCTCATTACCCGAGGACCAGAGGGGGATGCCGGGCTGACTGCAAGCAGTAATGCGGTGCCAGCGGCAAAACTGGGAGTCTATAGATTATAGATGTCAGCAGGAGCTGTAGGCACTCCGCGGTGGCCGGCGGTTGACCTAGCCCAGGTGTCCAGGCACGGGTAGTTGGGCGCGCTAGAGCCTCGCAGGCAGAGGCTGCGGGACCAGGGGCGCGGACCCCAGGGAGGCGGGTGGGTGCGCCTTCTGTCTCTACCCCGGGGGCCGAGCGGCGGGGCTGCGGTCGCACTCACCTGCCAGTAGGCGGCCTAGGGCCGGGGTGGGTGTGCGGCACCGCAAAGTTTGCCGCCTCCTCCGGGGGCTCCTCCGGGTCCACGGCTCGGTGCTGCGGCTGCCACCGAGACTGCGGCGAGGACTGCGCGGGCGCAAGGAGAGGCCGGGGCCGCAGGACTCTCAAAAGAGAGCGCCGGGCCGCCAGGCGCCGCACAAAACCCCCTTTCTTCCCCCGCCCCTGCCCCGCCTTTCCCCCAGCCGCTCCCGCCCCCTGGCCGGGAACACTGGGGGCTCCGGTAGATCACGGGACCGTTTGCCTTCTCTGCGTCGTTTTCCGGCGGCAGCGGCGAGAGCAAGGACGAGCGAAGTAGGACATCATTCCGGAGCTGAGAAGCTGAGGGCTTGGAGTAGGGAGGGAGGGCAGAAGCGGCGGGGAGGGAGCGCTAGCCAAGCGAGAGGATGATGTTGCAGCTGGAGGGATGGAAGTTAGACAGCCAGAGGGACTTCCCGTTAGTCAAGAGATTAAGAAAAGGGACTCCCAAAATTCAGACTTAGGCAGTGGGGATAAAGATGCAAAGAAAGTGGGTGACATTTTCTTGGAAAGAGAGATGATTCCTTCCTTTGTGGTTTGAGTTGAGAGACAAAAACGGGAGAAGGAATGTCTTCTTCAGAGGCAGAGATGAAGTGTAAACGACCGTACAGGAAGCTCTGATTGGGTTTTGTCTCTCTGAGGCTCCCACTTCCCGCACAGAGGAGGAGCTGACTTTGCAGCTGGAGGGATGGAGGTTAGACAGCAGAATCGTTGGCTGAGCAAAGCAAGTCAGGAAATCTCTAGACATGGGAGTTAAAGAGGTGCACTGTGGATGGACATTACTAGTCATGCAAGCCAATATACAAACCGCAGGGTTGCCGGGAGCCCAGAGGGCCACAGGCCAGGGCTACGCTGTTGAATGTGCAGCCTTGGTGCCAGGGGGTGGCCTGAGCGCTCCCCAGCAGGAGAGGGGGGAGACCGACTCCTCATCACTGAGAATACCAACAACAGCCAGCCGGCACTCTCCCCAGCCCCAGGACCTGGGCTTCCCTCAACTTTCCCAGGCTCCCTTTCCTCCTCCCTCCTCCCTCCTCCCTCTTTCTTCCTCCTTTATGGAACTCCAGGCAAAGCCCCTGGCACAGACTATGTGCAGGACAGTTGACGCCTGGATTGTCTGCCCCTGGATGGCAACGGTGACACTAAGGGTAGCATGCACGGAACTTCAATCCCAATATTATCCATCAGAATCCCAGAACATCTCAAATAAAGTAAGGTGCCTACAATGCAAATGCAGCCTCCAGGCGGATCCCCTAGCCAGCTCAGGTCTCCTTCCATCTGGTTTGCAACCCAAGTCCCTCTTGATAAGCATTCTGGAATATCAGAGAATTCTGCCTCCTACTACTCCAACTGCCTGCTGCTTTGACTCCTGGTGCTGTGGACCCCACAGACTTTGGAAAGCCCATAGAAAATTCTTCTGCTAAATGCTTGAGGATCTAAAGAGAGGATCCCGGCTCCCCCCCAGAGACCTATGGACGGTAGAGGGAGGGCAGAAAGGCCTAGGGGTGGTGAGTGGTAAGGTACGTCAGCAAGACAAGCAGCCCAGACAGAAATACAAGATAAAAGGAGACAGAGCAAGGTGCCTGCATATTCACTGAACAAATATTAACTGAATGCCAGCTATGTGCCAGGCACTATTTTAGGCCTTGGAGATGCAGCCTAGTGCAGAGGAGGATCTGGGAAGGCTTTGGGAGACATGCCTGTGCAGCACCGTGGTGTCTGTAGGACTTCTTGCTTCGCTCAAACCTTGCATCCTAGAGTTGAAAGAGAACCCCTGCCCCTGAGACAATCTCAGTGTGGGTGCATGTGTCCAGCCTATTCCCACAGAAGCTCTGCGGCTCAAGCCCAGCCCTGCTGAGGCAAGCAACCGGGTGGCTGAAATTCAACTCCAGTGGTGGCCCAGATCTAACCACAATTCTTGCCTGGGGGAATCCTGACTTTGACTGGGAAGGCCAAGAAAGTGACTTTCGCTGCCTCCTTCACTCGTGACCAGAAGCGTGAGCACACAGTCTGGTGCCTTGGGAAGATCCAACCCAGACCAAGGCCAGCCACACCTGGTCTGGACAACAAGTCTGTTTCGAGAGACAGACCCCTGATGAGAAACCAGACTTGGTGAGAGAGCAGACAGCTCCTGTTGTGAAGAGCTGGAAGACCAAGGACTCTGGAGTCCACTGAGGTCAAATTCCTATCTTGTCATTTGCAGAGCTAAAACCTTGGGAAAGTCTTGGTTTCTCTGAAACTACTTCTTGTATACAATAAATGGGCTGAGTGATATTGACTACTGTAGGTAGTATCTTCTGCACCTGAGTGAGTGAAACATCTAGGCCCAGGCTGGGGCTCCCCAAAATCTAGCCTTTTTTCCTTTGCCAGTTACAGGCACAGGCAAGTATGTGGAAACACGTAACCCTAGTCTACATCAGATCTCCTGGCCTGGAGGTCAGTGGACAACCATTCATCTAAGAATTGGATGGAGGATTCCTTACTCGGGAGAGGGGTCCTTTCCTGAGAGTGTCCTGGAAGAAGAAATGAGCACCTCCTGAGACTTTTCCATTTCCAGCCAGGAAAGTTCACATTGCAGTCTAACCTGGGCTTTGAACTGGGGATTGCTGATCAGGGATTTTCTTTATAAAGCTTTGCATCTTGATGCACAGACATGTGACTGTCCCCCATTTCTATTTGCTTTCTGAAAAGAGGCAAGGACCAAGGCCTCCCCCGGCTCAGGCCTTCCAGGTTTCAGAAAAAGATCTACAGGGACTGCCTGAAAGTGAACAGAATCAATGGAAGAAGGAAGGATGAAAGTCTGACTTCAAATAGAACTTCCTGCATCAGGAATGGGAGGGGAAGTTTTCAGGTAACCTTAGGTATCTCTGGACAAGAAAAATGAAACCCAAAGAGGTAAAGTGGCTGTCCAGGGTCACACAGCATGTAATTGGCTTAACTACAACCAAAACTCAAGTCTCTGACTCCCAGGTCAGGGTCCTTGCTAGAGCACCCCAGCTGTCTATCTCAGGAGAGAGAAAAGAGAGGGAAGAGAAGATAAGATAGAAAGAAGGAGGGAAAGCATGGGCAACTCTCCTCCCTGTTCCACTTGCAGCCCAGTTGGCTTGAATCCCAGCCTCTCAGGCCCTGGGGAGCTTTCCAGATTCTGTGGATGCGAACAATCAATCTCCTGCTTCCACACACCCCTACCTCCCCGATGTAGGCGAAAGTTGAGGCCATGACCCGAGTTGGGGAAACAGAACCTCCCCAGTTCTTGCATCCTGAGTCCTTCCTTCTCCAGTGTTAGCCTTGAGCCTTCATGACTGCTTTCTCAACCGCAGTGGCCACTGGCCTCCCAGCCCCCTGAACATCTGCTCCTATTCCCCCAGACTTGGGGGTGGGTGTCCAGGCAGCTGAGTTCCTCTCTTGAGGCCCTGCACATAGCACATGCACCTGTGTTCTATGCTGTGGGGCCATGGGAGTGTGGCTGGGAGAAAGCACCATTGCAAGCTGAGTGCTAGCACAGCTGTGGTTGGAGAATGGGGGCTTTGATAGCTGCTGAAAGGGGCAGGGAAGTGCAGGACCCCAGCTCAGGCAAGGGAGGGGCCAGAGATGTCCAAATGTAGCTCTTAGGGCTTCTGCAGCCACGGGATAAATAAGGTGGTGGGGAGATGGTGGCGGGACCCTCAGACAGATTTCTGACTGCATGAACAGGAACCAAGTGTCCCCTGAGCTGATCAGAAGCCCCACCTTATTGGGTACAAACTCATGTGTTCAGATACCACCAACATGTTCCACAGATAACAGCTGGAGTGACTGGAGGGCTTGACTCAGCTTCCATCCATAGCTACTTCTTGAGAAACACATGAAGTTTCCCTGCAGCCCCTCACTCTGCCTCCTGATGAGGGAGACCACTCACTTCTCTCTCTTTGAGTCTCATTTTCTTCACCTGTAAGGTGGTAGTAACATCATGTTTATGGTTTTGATGTTAGAACCATGTAAATTTTGTATGTAATTAAAATACAGTATTTGACTTAAAAGAAATACATTTACAGAAAAGTAAAGCCGTCTTTAAAACATATAAAACTTATTGCTGCTGAGTTGATCCCAACTCACAGTGGCTCTATAGGACAGAGTAGAACTATTTCATAGGGTTTCCAAAGAGCAGCTGGTGAGTTCAGATTGCCACTCTTTTTTGGCTATCAGTCGAATGCTTAACCACTGTTCCACCTAAAATAAATGCACCCAATTATATGTGAAAATGCAGGCAAACCATACACAGAAATGCTTTCTTTTAAGTGATTTTAAAATTCAGCATTTTGACTATACATCCTTAGTCCTATAAGAACAAAAGAAATTATGAAGAAATTTTTTAAAACATTTTATGATGCTTCAAGGAAAAGTTTACAATCCAAGTCAATTTGACATGCAACAACTTACACACATACACCTTAGTATGAAACTCTAGCTGTCGAGCTGCTCTCCCCACACTGTGACAGTATAGTTCTCCTTTCTACCCTGTATTTCCTGGGCCATTCAGTCACCTCATGTCCCCCTCTTCCCTCTCACTTCCCCTTTTGACAGGAGTAGAAGTGGAACAGAGAGGAGAGTAGTCCGTGCTCTCCCTCCTCTCTATCTTCTCTCCTCCTCTCTCTCTTTTCTCTCCCCTGAGACAGACAGTTGGGGGGCTCTGGTAAGAACCCTGGCCTGGGAGTCAGAAACTTAAGTTTTCGTAGCAGTTCAGCCAAGAAGCACACTCTTCACCAGTATCATTTTATGTCTTGTAGTTCAGCCCAATCTTTGTCTAAAGAGTTGGCTCTGGGAATGGTTTCAGTTCTGAGCTAACAAAAGAGTCCAGGGGCCATGTCTTCCAGGGACTCTACACGTGTCAGACTGTCAAGTCTGGTCTTTTCATTAGAGTTTAAGTTCTACACACCCAGTTTTCTCCTGCTATGCCAGGGACTCTATGTTGTATTCCCTCTTGGAGCAGTCATTTGTGGTGGCCAGGCACCATCTAGTGCTTCTGATTTCATGTTGATGTAGTCCCTGGATTATGTGGCCCTTTCTGTCTCTTGGGTTCATATTTTCCTTATGTTTCTGACATCTTTCATTCTTTCCTGCTCCAGGTGTGTTGGGACCAATCGCTGCTACTTAGATTGTGCTTGATGGCTTTTAAGACTCCAGACACCACTAGCCAAAGTGGGATGCAGAACACTTTCTTTAAAAACTTTCCTATCCAAAAAGACTTTCATTAAAAACAAACAAACAAAAAAACCCACAAAATAATAAATGTTGAACAGGTTGTGGAGAGATTAGAACTCTTCTACTCTGCAGGTGGGAATGTAAAATGGTACAATCACTTTGAAAATTGACTTTGCACTTTCTTAAAAAGTCAGATAAAGAAATAACATATGATCCAGAAATCTCACTTCTTGAAGTATATTCCAGAGAAATAAAGACTGTCACACAAATAGACATATGCACACCAACGTTTATTGCAGCACTGTCCACAATACCAAAAAAGATGGCATCAACTTAGATGCACATCAATAGATCAATGGATAAACAAGCTATGGTAGAGTCACACAGTGCAATGTTATGCAATGATAAAGAACAACAGTGATTTTAGGAAATATCTCATAACATGGACTCTTTTGGAAGACATTATGTGAGTGAAATCAGTCAAATGCAAAAGGACAAATATTGTATAAGACCATTATTATCAGGACTTAAGAAAAGGTTTAAGCACAGACAAAAGTGATCTTTTATGGTTACAAGGGTAGGGAGTGATAGAGAAAGGTAATCACAGATTAGATAGCAGGTAGGAATTGGGTTAGGTGAAGGGGTGACAACATGCAGTAGAAGGGTGTTTAACACAGCTGGACTATACCGAAAGCTAAAATATTTTCTAAATACAACCCAATATTTTGAAGCACAGAGTACTGGGGACAGGGACCTGGGGACCATGGTTTCAGGTGACCTCTAGGATAACTGACGTAACTAAGTTTTTTAAACAAAATGTTCTGCATACCACTTAGGTGAGTGGCGTCTGGGGTCTGAAAAGCTAGCAAGTGGCCATCTAAATAGCATCAATAGCATCTTATGCATTTGGAGTAGAGGAGAAAGAAGGACATTAAGGGCATGAGGAAAATACTAGCCCAGCAGACAGAAGTGCCATGTGACCCAGATACTACTTCAGCATGAGACCAGAAGAACCAGACGGTGCTGGCCACCACCAGTGAGTGCCCTGGTGGGGAACACAGTGCAAAGTACCTCATGTACCAGGAAAAAATGGTGTGCAGAACTAGAATTCTATTAAAAGACCACACTTGATGATCCGTCAGACTGGAGGGTCCCCGAAGGCATGGCCCCCAGACTCTGTTAGTCCAAACCTGAAACCGATAGTGAAGTCAACTCTTCAGACAAAGATTGGACTGGACTATAAGACATAGAGTGATGCTGGTGGAGAATATGCTTCTTGGCTTAAATATATACGTAAGGCTGCCTGAGGCATCTCCCTAGAGGTGAGATGAGAACAGGAGTTGGCTGAATGAATATGGGAATTTCAGGGTGGAAAGGAGGAGTGTGCTGTCACAGGGTGAGGTGAGGAGAGCAGTTAGAGTTGCATAGTGGTGTGTGTTCCAGGTTTTATACAGCAAATTGATTTGGATGGTAAACTTTTACTCAAAGCACAATAAAATATCTTTTAAAAGACAAATCTGTTGTCAATTGACTTAGATGTCCCTTGAAACCATGGTCCCTGGGCCCCTGTCCCCTGCTACTAAGTCCTTCAAAGTATTGGGTTATATTTAGGAAACCTCTTAGTTTTTGGTTTAGTCCAGCTGTGCTGACCTGATCCCATGGAGAAATCTTAATGTTGGTATTTTGAAAAACACTAGTGGTATAAACCAAATAAATAATTACATTAATGGTGTTAGGAACCAAGATTTTCAATGCAAGAGGAGGAAAGTGAAGGGAAAAAAAGAAAAAACCCCTAATTTTTAATATGAATTGGGACTATCAGCATGAACTCATGATTCTTGTGTGTGTCTCTCTGTGTGTGTGTAAATACATCTCCAGTATGCTGAAAATATGAGAAGTGACAACCCAGTAACAATAGACACCTCTAGTATCCAGACTGTGGTCTCTAAATAACCCTTCTCAGTAAAAGGAGCAAGGACTCCTTGGAAGAATTCCAGGCCTGGGCAAGATAGCTTATTGTGCTTGAAAATTAGGAAGTTGTCAGACTAATGGTCATGTCAAAGTGGGTAACACAGCCTTTGTCCTCTGCGCCCCCTCTCCCCCTGCCCCCAAGCTTGCACAATGGGCTCATGAATGGATTGGTTGTGGCTATGGATGTAGAGACCAGGTAAGGGCCCACCAGCATGGGCTCCCTCTCATTAAGGCCAGTTTAACCACTGCCACTGTTAAATGCTTGGCCTGTTGGTAGCAGCGATAGATGCTGAACCCACCACTTGGTACTGTTCCTCAAGAGCATTGCTGGCGAAGATTAAGCTTCTTGACTTAGTACCACTTGGCAGCTTGTTGGTTACAATAGGCTTCCTGCAATCTGGAGGGGGTAACAATGTGTCCTTATTGGATTAATGCCTATTCTGTATATAGATTTAGTTTCCCTGCCCAAGTGCCTTAACCAGCACCAATATCCAGGGGTTCAAAGTAAATGAGTTCCCAAATAGTATCAGCTTTAACCAAGGGGAATCCAGTTTACAGTGAAGGAAGTGTAACAATGGGCAATGACAACAGGATCCACTGGTCCCGCAATATACCGCATCATGTGACAACTACTACACTTAAAGAGCATGCTGTCCTTAAGGCACATCTAAATACCTGCTAGGGGACAACACATCCTGGGATTGGGGTGCTGTCCTTCAAAGTGCATTATATTTTTTGAACCAATGGCCATTGTGTGGTACTATGTCTCAGACAACTAGAAATTATAGGCACAGGAACCAAGATGTGGAAGGAGGATTACACTTTTCGCTATCATCCCCAGTCACCCACTTGGGAAATTTGTACTTTCTGTCCCATAAATTTAGGTTCTTCAGGGTTAGAGGCCTTGGTTCTTGGAGTAGCGGATGTGTCTACAGTAAAGGATCACAGTAAGGGTACAAGTCATCGTAAGGCTGTATAAGTCACTGGATCACTTTGGACACTTCATGCCAATTGACCAACAGACAAAGAAAGGAGTTGTCATACCAGTAGATAAAATTGATCTTGATTGTTGATCTTGATAACTCATGTCCAGTAGTAACCGTGAACATGCAGTTGTAGCAATAGTAACCTGTCAAGGGTATGGTGACAAAAGGTTAGTCCTGTCAAGGATGAAAGTCTTGGTTGGTTTATCCATTGAGAAGGCTGCTTAGAACAACAGAGTGAGTTGTAGGGGAGGAAAGTGTTAAGTATTGAGTATAGCTTTGGAATCAGTCTCAGCAATGGTCACTGTAGTTTGTCATAACAACTCTTCTACCATGAGGCTTAAAAAAAATTAGAAATTGTGAGCACTCACCACCTTAAAGAGTGACTGAAAGGGCAAAGTGAACTTAACGTGGGGCACAAATAGATCTGGCAGTGAAAAGGCTGGATTGTAGCTGTCACCTACAGCCTTCAGCATTCTAGGCTTCTTGTAAACATCTGTGACTCTGCCTGAGGGCTTTTGTCTGGCCGTGGGAGCAGTGGGTGCCCAGGGCAAGGTAGGAATGCTAGAAAGTTAGTACTCTCAGAAATAGCCCTCAACCAAAATCAGACAGGGGTGATGAAAACTATCCTACTTTCTTTGCCTCTCAGGTGGGATTCTGTGAAGCAGGTTCTGCATTATCTCCCCAAGTTTCCCAGTGGGATCAAGTCCCAGCTTCCTCAGCTACCCACTTGCTCTAGTGTTGTGTTCTTAGGTGCCATCACGTTGGTTCTGACTCAGAGTGACCTGACACCCAACAAAATGAACCACTGCCCGGTCCAGCACCATCCTCACAATCATTGCTGTGTTTGAGTCCACTGTTGCAGCTGCTGTGTCAATCCATCTTGTTGAAGGTCTTCCAAACAGACTACTTACACTCAGACCTTTGACTTAAGGTTGCTTTGGAGAACCCTCACTGGTCTGTCGGTTTTGTCATACGATGGTGGCCGACTCATCTGACAGGGACACCCATGGTGAATGAGTTTTAGCAGAGCTTGCAGACTAAGACAGACTAAGAAGAAAGGTCTGGAGATCTACTTCCCAAAAATCAACCAATGAAAACCTTTTGGATCACAGCAGAGCATTGTCTGACTTGCTTAACTTGGACACTTCATCAGGAGGGTTAAACTGTTGGATAAGGACATCAGGTTTGGTGAAGCAGAAGGCAAGCATGGGTGGGGGACTCTCAGCGAGATGCATTGATTCAATAGCTGCAGCAACAGACGCTAACATGCTGGCTACCCTGAGGATGATGTGGTACCAAGCAATGTTTTGTTCTGTTATGCATAAAGTCAACATGAATCAGATTCAGCTCAGTGGCAACTCTCTTTCTTTATTTACTAATGATGATGAGCATCTTTTTGTGTGTTCATTGGTCATTTGTATATTTTTGTTGGTGAAATGTCTATTTAAGTCTTTCATCCATGTTCAAGTTTTGTTTTTCTGTTGCTGAATTGTACGAATTCTTTATGTATACTGTATACTAAACAACTCTTATCAGCCATATGGTTCCCAAATATTTTTGCCCCATTCTGTAGATTTATTGTCTCTTCTCTTTGTTACTAAAGTTCTTTGATCCACAGAAACTGTAAATTTTGATAAAGTCTAATTTACCTATTTTTTACACTGGTGGTTGTGTTTTTTTGTGTGTGTCGTAATTAAGAATCCATTGTTGAAAACTAGGTTCCAAAGCATTGCTCTTACTTTTTGTTCTAAGAGTTTTATGGTTTTGTTTCTTATATTTAGGTCTTGTGCCCATTTTGAGTTAATTTTTGTATATGGCATGAAGTATGAATCCAACTTCATTCTTTTGCATGTGGAGAGCCAGTTGTCCTATCACCAGTTATTGAAGAGACTATTCTTTACCTCACTGCGTAGACTTGACACCCTTGTTGAAAATCAGCTGGCCATAAATGTATAGGTTTGTTTCTGGACTGTCAGTTCTACTTCATGGTCTGTGTGTCTACTATTAAACCAGTATCCAATTTTTTATGAAAGTCTGACAAATAAGTTTGTGAACACATCCTAGAAAAAGTGCTATGTATCTCATTCCTGAATATCACTATGGTCCCCTTTGGAGTACTCCCTTTGGGAAACTATGTACTGACACACTTGCCTAGTCCACTCTTCAAAGTAATTTTGGAACTCTTTTTTTTGGAATGGCCATTGCACACAGAAGCAAGCTGGCAAGTTGGCGAACTTAATTATATAGTTGTCTGTGAGGGAGTTTTCAGCCAGTAAACAAATAACTGTATTGAAACACCCTCCCCAGTCACCTGATCTGTCCCCCAGGGACTGTTTTCTTTACCCAAAGATAAAGGGTGCTGGCATTGGTACATAGCTTCCCAACAGAAGTACTTCAAAGATGACAGTAGTGATCTTTAGCAATGAAGTATTAAGTTCATGGACTTGTCAGAGCTCATAATTACTGTGGCTTTATAATATGTTTTGAAATCGGAAGATGTCAATACCCTACTTCATTCATTTCTGAAGACTGCTTTGGTTATTTAGGGCCCCGTGAAATCCTGTTGAATGTATAGTAGTATTGGCATCTTAACAGTGTTAAGTCTTCCAGTGCATGAACAAGTGTGTCTTCCCATTTATTTTGGGAAATTCTGTATGATAGTTCCACCCTGCTCTATAGGGTTGCTATGAGTCAGAATCGACTTGATGGCAATAGTTGTTTTTTTTTTTTTTTTGGTTTAATTTCTTTCAGCAATGCTTTACAGTTTTTAATATGCAGAACAAGTTTTTCACCTCTCTGGTTAAACTTATTCCTGGATATTACATATTTTATTCTTTTAGATGCTCTTGTGAATGGAATTACTTTATTTTCAGATTGCTTGTGCTGATATGGTTATTTTTAAGTCATTATCTGTTAGACATACATATTGAGTATTTATAATATGATAGAACTTATGAAATTATAAGGCATTTAGGATTTGTTTTAAAATAATCCAGCAAAAACAAACACATGAAACAAGACAGGAAGAATTTTGATAAGAGTCAAGCTGAGTGATGGGGACATCTTTTTTTTTCCGGCTGTAATCCTTTTTGAAGCAGATTGCCGGGCCTTCCTTCTGTGGTGCTTCCAGGTGGGTTTGAACCACCAACCTTTAGGTTATTGGTTGAGTGCAAACCATCTGTGCTATCCGAGGACCTCATGTGCACAGTACTTGTAAGAATGAGCAGTCCTATGTCTTTATTAGCAAAGAAACAGAGATTTATAGTAAATGGAAAGTTTCTCTCATGACAATATCTTGTGTAATCTCTTGACAAAGGCTTTATACTGAAGAAAAGCCAAATTCTTGCCATCTGAACTGCTGGGGCTCTGACTTCATAATAGACCAGAACTCAGAAAACCCAGAAGAAATGTGGAGGTGGGTGCTGAGAAAGATGTCCCACAGTTTAGACTGCTCGCCCTGGTGCTTGTAGCTGATAGACAGTGAACTGTGTTGGTGCTGTTCATCAAATATTTCTAGTTTTATTTTTAGGCCAAAGTAGCACTTTTGTGCCCCCTTGTGGGTGGATGGGGCCTTGTGATTGGTACCAACGCGAGAGTTGTGAACAGAAGGGACAAGTATGACTTCTCAGCTGGAGCAATAACTTGCCTGTGTAGTATTCTCCAGGTGCTTTTATTTTTTCATTTTGGCATGGTGGTTGATGGCATTTGAGATGGTGGCTGCCCTTATCAGTCTTGGTCCCTGGCTGATTGAAATAAAAGAGCTTGCTTGCTTACAATGATGCATATATAGTTTGAGTGAGAAATAAACTTTTGTTGTTCTAAGACACTGACATTTGGGAGTTGTTTGTTATCACAGTATAATCTAGCTTATTCTAACACAGTGCCATACAGAAGCCAGTCCCACAAACTGCCTGTTAAGAACCTGAATAATAATAATTAGTAGTAGTGGTACTGTCATTGAGTTGGCCCCTGAGGCATTGCAAACCCATGCACAATGGAATCGAAAACTGCCTAATTCAGCTCCATACCCATGACTGGTTACAGATGGGACTGTTGCGATCCGTAGTGTTTTCACTGGCTGAATTTCAGAAGTCGATCACCAGGTCTTTCTTCCTAGACCATCTTAGTCTAGAAGCATCATAGCAACATGCAAGCCACCACTGACAGATGGGTGGTGGTTGTGCATGAGGTACACTGGTCAGGAATCAAATCAAGAATTCTACCAACGAACCATCAGTGTTCCCTAATTGTTGTTATTTGTAGCACTTAGAGAGAGCCTCCTGTGTGTCAGGCACTGTTCTTCTTACTGCCCATTACATGTATTGTCCCAATTAACCCTCACGACACACACGCAAGGCAGATACTACTATCCCACGACCTAGATGAAAAAACCAAGGCTTAGGAACTAGCAGATATTTTATTTGTGGTATGTTGGTTACTGAAGACACTGTTCATTCTATCCTTTGTTGTCCCTTATATAAAAACCTGTGGCATGAACTCTCTCTAGCAATTACAGCAAGAACACGTTTAGAAAGCAATTTTACAACTCATCAAGTGTCATAAAAATGTTTATAATCTTGCCTCACGACTCTTCCGTAGTTCGGGCTTTTTGTAATCACATTTCTTGAACAACAACAAAAAGGAAAAAAAGAAAAATGAATTAACAGTAGCATTTGTCTCTTGAGTTATTAGTTATGGTTGCTTTAGCCAGACGTTAAGAATGTTACTGGTATAGTTCTCTACTTTTTGCCTTGGTGACCAAGGTGGTGAACTTGAAATCAAACGTACAGTCAAGGCGAAGTATCAGTCTTGTGCGGACGATGTTTGTGTTTAGTGTCCAGCACCAACTGTATGACTTTCCCATTTTTAATAGTAGGCCCTGGAAACATTTCTGGCAGGATACAAACACATTTAGACTATTTTTAGGGCCCTCTTAGTATTCGTTCTCCCCAGAGCCTACGCCTGGGGGTATGTAAGAAGCGCTCCTGGCCATTCGAACCACAACAATCAGTTAGTGTGAGGCGCCCCCTTGTGGCACCCGAAACTACAACATCCTAAGTTTTGAGTCCATCTCCTCATCAGGCCCTGCACCGTCATCTCCAATTCTGGCACCTTCGGCGTCTTGGTCCCCTCCGCTAACAATCCCCTGTCTCATGCTGGCTCACTTCAAACAGGCAGAGGCCTCTGCTCTTGCCCTGTCTCCTTAGACGCGTGTGGATAAGCTGAGCCCAGAGAAGGCCCCTTTATTCCCCACGCCTCGCAGCTCTCACAGCTCCATTCAGCACATAAAGTCCTCAAGTTATTTTATTGCTGTACACAGAGATCAGTTAATGCTCCTTAGCACCCCACCAGCCCCCCATGAGGTGGCCTCGTCCTTGCTGGCAGTCCTCGATCCTTGGGTCTGAGGATCCTACTTGGACCCTACTGCTGCTGGAGGCGTGGAGGCGTCACCATCTCCCCTCCCCACGCCCAGCCAATCGGGGTCGCTGGCCACTGCTCAGGTCCGGGAAGGCAGGTCAGGAGGGGCCGGTCCTCTTCTGGAGGAGGCGAAGGCTTACGAGAAAGGGGTGGCGCGGGAGTCCTCCAAGACTCCCAGGCTTTGTCGCTAGCCGCAGTGAGGTGGGTCCCTACTTTTCGGCGTAGCAATAGGTCCCGTAGGCGGCCTGTTGCGGGCTAGGGAAGCCGAAGCTGCGCACCCCGGGATCCGGGAGGCCCCCACAGCGCGGCCGTGGCATAGTGATAGGAAAGCGCACGCTGCCGTCGGCCAGCCAGCCGCCGTCGCATTGGTCCAGACCCGAGAACTTCCAGGCGGAGTAGAGGTGCCCGACCTTGGCCACCACGGCCCCTCGTCGCCTACACGCGGCGTGAGCTTCGGATAGCGTCAGCCGCCCCGGAACGAAGAACACGTGGCCTAGAGGTAGGCGCAGAGGAGTCGCAGAATCCAGGTTTAGGGAGCTGATTCGGAGGCGGAGGCCGAAAAGCACCAGGGGGCGGGGAATGATGCATGGGGCGGAGCCTTCAAACAGCGAGACCCGTCCCTGGGCTCCATCTTCCCACTCTCTACTTATCCCCGCCCATGTCCCTCCCCCACCCCCAGACCCCGCCCTGTCCTTGCCCCAGCCCCACTTCCCCGCCCCCTTCCTAGCTAGCCACGCCTCTTCATTAATCGCCCCGCCCCTCGCCCCGGCCTCACCAGCCAGCGCTGAGGAGAAACAGAAGGCGTCATAGCGGTCGCGCTTCCAGTCGCGGGGTCCGTAGCTGCGGATTCCTGGCCGGCCCTGGCCTCCGCACGGAGCGCGCGCCGTGAGCACGGGGTAGCGCACGGAGCCGTCGAGCAGCCAGCCAGCGTTACACCAGTCCAGACCCTCGGTCCAAGCTGGCAGGAGATGGCAGGGGGCAAGGGGAATCGGAGGCTGGACTAGCAAGAGCCAGACACCAAAACTCTCTGTGTCCCTTCTTTGAGGCCCCTATGACGACCTGGAGGGGACTGAGAGTGCTGGGGTTCAGCCACTCACCTTGGTACAGCTGCGCGTAGGTGGCCAGGCGGCCGTCCTGCTCCTCGCATGCCTGCTTGGCCTCGTAGTAATTGAACTGGTACCGACCCTGGCTGGGCTGGTACGGAAACACTACACCTGGGGAGGGTGGGGAGCCTGGGGTGGGGACAGCCTACGGAGGGGGCGGGGACGCACCCCTACCCCGGAGGAAAAGGGAGAGGTTCTGGGAAAGAAGCCCTGGGAGCCCCGGGGCAGGCGCAGCAGGAGCGGAAGAGCCTCACCCTCCAGGCGCAGGGTCAGCGCCACGCTCTCGTCCTCGATGCCGTTGATGAGCTCGCAGCGATACCGGCCCTCATCCTCCAGGCGCACGCTCGCGATGACAAGGGAGGCGTCTAGCCGATGCCCCCTCCGCATCCTTGCACGTCCTCCCAGTGGCCCATAGCCCCGGGCGTGGAGCCCGTTGGTGATGAGGATCAGCGTTTCACGGAGCTCCCCCGGTTCCACCTTGCTCCAGCGCACCTTGTAGCTGGGAGGCGGGGCGCCCAGGACGCAGGGTAGCGTGGCCGTGGCCCCACGACGAGAGTGAATGACCTCGTGGATGGGGGGCAGAAGGTAGTGGGGGCCAGGGTGGGGCGCTGAGCAGAGGGGGCCACAGTGGCAGGAACCCCCTGGTCCCCATTGCCCATAGTGCCCATTCCAGACCCTGCCCCCCAAGTGCATTCCTGGGCTCCCTAATTCTCTCATTACCAAGCAGCGATAGCTGTCACTCCGTGGGTACTCTCAACAACTATCCTTTCCACTTTTCCCACCACTGGAACCTCCCCTATAATATTTGGCAGATTCTTGGCTTGGGCTGGGGACTTACCTAGGTTCCCCAGGGCTGTATGGAAGATAGAGAAGGTCCAAGGGAGAAGGAAGCTGCAGAGTGCAGGGAGGACAAGCCACCCTGGCATGATGGGGACTTGGCCCAGCACTGCCTATGTGACAAAGTGGTATTATTTAGGAATGAGGGAAAGGGAGCAGGATTGGGGAGAAACTCCCATAAGCAACTCTTTAGAGTGGACTGTCCAGCTAGAAGCCATAGGGGCAGAAAAAGGTGATAGTGGCTAAAGGAACGCAAGGGGAGAGGGGCAGTAACCGAACCCTCCCCCAGATCTCCTGGGCACATCTCTTTCTCTTGGATGTAACCAGTAGGTCCTGATTTAACATCTCTGATTTATTCCCTTCTCATTACACTGCTTCTCCCCAACTCTTGGCTGCCGTCTCTGGTCTCTACCTTCTTCCTTCACTCCTTCCCCATACTGAAGTCAAAGTGCACGTGTTTTGTTTTGTTTTGAATGTAATTGTTTCGGTAATTCATTTTCCCTCTTCTTTATTGTATCCTTTATTACCTTGCCCCCTCCTGATCCTGCCCAGAACAGTGGCTCCCCACTGACCAGGAGAAGTCCACCTCCTAGCCAAAGCTTTCTGTGGTTCAGCGTCTCTGCCCCTCCACCCGTGTTCTGTCCCCCTACTCTGCACCACCTGCTCTCCCTGCACTGCTCTCTGGACACGCCAGACTTCCTGCCGTCTCCAAACAGTCAAAGTTTGCCTGCACCCCTCTTTTCCCAGGCCTTGGCCGGGCCCCACTTCTTCCGGTAAACCTTTCCCAGCTGCCTGTTGGCCACACTGTATGCACTGGGATCTACTTGTCTAGTTTGCCTACTGCAGAGGACTGGGATCTTTCTTTCCCCTTAAAGGTACTTCTACTAGTAGTTAAATTTACAGTATGAATTTGAAATCGATACACTTGACTTCTCATTATAGTTCATATTTGCTTAGTTCACACTTTCTCAGGGATATAATATGTCAGTGAAATTTTCCAGTAATTAGAAAGCACTATATTTTAAATGTGGAAAGCCTGGTGATGTAGTGGTTAAGTGCTATGGCTACTAATCAAAAGGTTAAAAACAAACAAACAAAAACCTCTCAAACCTAGTGGCCCTATAGCACAGACTGAAACTGCCCCCATAGAGTTTCCAAGGAGCTCCTGGTAGATTTGAACTGCTGACCTTTTGGTTAGCAGACATAGCACCTAACCCCTCACACCACCAGGGTTTCCAAAAGGTTGCCCATTCAAATCCACTAGGAGCTCCTTGGAAACTCTATAGGGAAGTTCCGCTCTGTCCTACAGGGTCATGATAAGCCAGAACTGACCCTAAGAAAAAAATATATTTTAATGCAATTGTTTGTTTTGGTAATTCATTTTCCCTCTTCTTTATTGTATCCTTTATCACCTTGCCCCTCCTTTTTTTAAACATTGAACTGGGGACCCATTGACCTCATTTTATTCATTTTCCAAATCCGGCTCTTCCAACTTTCTAATTGCATGGCTTTGAACAAATTAGTTCTCTCTGCCTCAGTATATTCATTAGTAAAATGTGACTAACAATAGTGTACTTGCCTCGCTGGGTAGCTGTGAAGATTAGATATTTTAATAGGTGTAAATAACTTAAAAATAGTGCTTGATACATAGTAAATGTGATATATTCATTAGCTCCCAGGATAGCTTCTGGAATACAGTTGATATTAAGTCAAATGGACTCATAGTGACTCTGAAGGATGGGGAGCGACTGCCACAGGGGATTTCCACAGCTGTAATCTACATGGTAGCAAACTGCCACGTGTTTCTCCCAAGGTGTGACTGGTAAGTTTCAACTGCTGACCTTTCAGTTAGCAGCCAAGCATTTTAACCACTGTGACACCAGAGCTCTATTTGGAACACAGGAGATGCTAAAAAATGTGTGGGTGTGGGTGTGGGTTTGGGGGTGTGTGTGTTAAAGAGTGAATGCACAGTGAGGACTTATGAGAAGGAAAGTTGGGCCATGTGGAGAGGAAGGAAAATTGCTGAAGAGCAGTGAAAAAGCTGAGGACCTGAGTCCTGTCTTCCTGCAAATGAAAGCCAAAGGTGGGCATGCAGTAGGAGAAGTGGAGGTTAGACACAGAAAGAACTCAATGGTTAAAAATGAAAGTATCTGGAACAGGGACATGGACACGAAAGCAAATCACTTCTCCTTTACAGTACAACCTGGTGAAGAAGAGTGATTGTGGGGACTGGGAAATTGATGCAGAGACCCACAATAATGCTGGTAGTTTTAACACATGTTTTAAGTTTAATGTGTCCAACATTGCTGTAAACATTTCACATTTACATCTATGTATTTGTCTGTCTACGCACACAGAGAGAGAGGCCTGTATATACTGATAGAAACATATGTAAGTTTATATACTCCTCCCAGAAATCCTCTAAGATTGAAATCTCATTTTATGAAGCCAAGCCAATGAAAGGTGCACAAATTTTAAGAAAATTCAGTGATGTCACAGACTAGTAAGAAGAAAGATTTTGCTGGGATTTGAACCCAGCTTGGACAGTGAGTCTCAAGTTTTTAATCCCCGTTCATTGTTTCTGTATTTCACAGCAGATGCACACACCTTAAAGATTAAATATAAATCTACCATCTCACCTAGCAATTCTACTGCTAGTATATGCGCACATGATTCAAAAGCAAGAACTTAAACAGATAGTTGTACAGGAATTCTTCACAGCATTATCCACAATCCCAGTGTCCGTTAACAGATGAATGGATAAACAAAATGTGGTATACAATACAAAGGAATACTACTAAGTCATAAAAAGAAATGAAGTTCTGATATGTTATGATGTGGAAGAACCTTGAAAATAGTTATGCTGGGTGGAATAAGTCAGACCCAAAAAGACAAACATAATACCAGCCCATTTACATGAAATATCTAGAATAGACAAATGTGTAGAGACATTAAGTTTATTAAGGTAGTTATTGTTCAAAGAATACTTAGTTTCTGTTTTTTTTTTTTTAAAAAACTAACCCACTGCCATTGAGTCGATGTGAACTCACAGTGACTCTATCGGGCAAAGTAGGACTGTCCCATACAGTTTTCAAGGAGCACGTGGCAGATTTGAACTACCATCCTTTAGTTAGCAGCTGTAGCACTTAACCACTATGCCACCAACAGACAGTGCAATCATTGCCCAAAATAGTGAAGACAATTTGTGCCATTGAATTGTATATTTAAAAATTGTTAAAATGGCAAATCTTTTGTCATATGTATTTTATTATTAAAAAAGAAAAAAGCAAGTGCACACATACCATCTGCATATCTCTTAAAGAAAATGAGAGAGCACCAGCAGCTTCATTGCCTACCTGGTAGAAGTCTTTCCACAGAGATGAGTCAGTAATGATTAGGAGCTTTTGTTCCTGCTTGAGAATGAGGTTCCAGGTGAAGGTGTTGCCTGGGCTCCTGGGAGGTCCAAACACCTTAAATTCCCAGCACTTGAAGACCTACTCAGTGTGGTCTCTCCTTTTTCACCTATGAGGAAAACCTGCCATGAGCTCAAATAGAATCCAAGGGATCAAGAATTAGCCACCCCCGTCCCCATTACTCTACTAAGCCAAGCTAAGTGACTGGCATCCAGCTCTGTGGCCAAGCACTGTTTCTGCACAGCTCACTGTCACTGGACCAGGAGAAGATGATGGGCTTGAGATGGTGTTGGGGGGTGGGGCACTCAGAAAAGGAATGGACTGATAAACTGGAAGAGTGCAGAAAGTGGGGTGTCTCAGTGCTTCTGAGATGTTCTTTGGTCAGAGAAGGGGTGGATTGATTGGTAGTCAGGAGAGTATTTGACCAATAAGGATGGGAATGAACTATGAATGAAGCTCAAAGATCTATATGTCAAGTTCTAGCTGCTTCTATTCTTCCATACTGGACTCATCCAAGTAGTACGCTATCCCCCCTACCCCTCCACAAGGTTCCTCACCTCTGCTTTCTGGTGCCTGAGCGCGCATTGCCTATGGGAAGAGGCTTTCAAGGTGGGAACCAGATTTCCAGGACCTCCAGCTGTTTCAAGAAACTTGATCCCTTCTGCCCAGTCCCCTGTCTGTTCATCTGTCTGTCTGTCCTTTACTTCTCTGTCCCCACCCCATCGAAAGCACAATTTACCATTGTCTCCTTCTTTTCCCCTATTGTTGTATAACAGGGCTCCTTTCTTCATCCCATGGGTAATGGCAATGAAATGTCAACAGCTGGGGATGTGGGATGCAGGACCGGCTGGCACACAGCACCGGAAAAGGGCCTGGGTGGGGGCGGGCTCAGAACAGGAATTGAGATCCCCAGGAAGAAGAGAAGAAGGTGATGGTGGGGGATAGAATGATGGTGAGATGATTGGGATGGGTCCCCAACACTCCAGTCTACAAGGCTCTGATTTTGTCCTGGGCAGGGGACTGGCTGGGCTCTGTAGAAGGCAGAATGAATGGCTGGCACTGCAGCAGGAGAGATGGAAGTTAGATAACAAGGAGGATTTTTCTGTTTCTGGGAAGGGACCTGGGAATTTCTGGGATGGGGGTGCTTTGGAAAGCTCTCTTGAGCCCAGATGAATAGTCTTAGTTTAAAATTCTTAAGAGAAGGGAGACTTTTACTTTCCCTAGGTTGAAATTCACTCTCTCGAAAATCTCTCTTATTAAGAAGCTCTTTCTGAAGTCTGAACTGCTGCTGGAGGCATAATTTACACACACTGAAGTACACAGATTTGAAGTGAACAACTTGGTGAATTTGCACGTGTATACACCACATAACTACTCCCTTCCCCGGATGAAGACGCAGAACATTACCAACAACCCAGAATAAGCCTATATCTTTCTCTTTCCTATCAGTGCAGAGGATGCTCCCATCATCTTTTAGGAATTTCTAGAGCTTCAAATTGCAGCAGCTTTCTCTTTTCTCTGTGGAATAACACCATTTCCAGTAGCTTTGTGGGATTGGAATCATACCCTGTTAGAACTGGAGGAGACCTCAGACACTTAACTTCCTCATTTACCAGAAGAAGAAGAGCAGAAGATGGCTTGCCCAAGACCCAGAGAGTCTAACTGTTGAGTCAAGCTTAGAATTTCTTGCTTTCTTCACTAATCCTTTTTGTACTCCTCTCCAAATCAGAGAAACCTTGGTCTGTAACTATCAATGTGGAGTCCATCCCAATTCAACCCTATAGTGACCCAGTTCACTGTCTTTTCTCTGTCCACTCCATCCATGTTTCTAGGCCTTCGCCTCCTGGACTGTCTCATGAAAGAAGACAAATAGCCCCCTGTCTCTTTGGACAGGACACCCTGATCCGGCACATCTGATTGGCTTCAGCCCAACCAAAACAAACAGCCTTCCAACAGAGGAAGAGGGAGATTATAAATGGCTCCAAAGCCTGGGCCACTGCCTCCATGCCCAAGCTCACTCCTTACCTCTCCTTTCTCCCTAAATCACTTCTGAATTGTGTCATAGAAGTCCCTGGTATGTAAATCCCAGAGAGACTGAGTTTTGCAGGGAGGAATGCTTAGAACTATTTGATAGATGCACAAAGAACCCTTTGAATTCGAAAGAAACAGACAGGAATTAATATACAGTGAATAGCCAAACTGCTTAGTTCACTCAAGGTCACTTTCACTCTGTTTTCCCTCAGACACTGCAAAACAAGAATGAGGTAAGCCTGTTCAGACCTAAGCTGGCATCTTTGCACTGAACTAGTATCTTCTGAGGAGAAGGTTTTGCTACTCCTGCTAATTACTGGCCAGGGTAAAGGGAGAGTAGTGCAGGAATATGGGGTTCTGACACTTCTCTGACACCCCAGACTCAGGTTCCATCCTTAGCTAGTTTCAGCTGACTGCTTCTCCTGACCTCTGGTGTGCTGGGTTGAATAGTGTCCTCCCCAAATTTATGATTACCTGGAACTCCAGAATATGACTTATTTGGAAACTTTGGTGGATGAAATCAAGCTAAGAGGAAGTCATTCTGGGTTAGGGTGAGCCCTAATCCAATGAAATGTCCTTATAAAAGGAAGGACATGTGGACACCCCAGTACACAAGGAAGAAGACAGAGGCAGAGATCAGAATGAGGCATTTACAAGTCAAGGAATGCCAAGGACTGCCAACAGCCACCAGCAACTAGAAGAGGCAAGGAAGGATTACTCCCTCGAGCCTTCAGAGAGAGCTTGACCTTGCCAACACCTTGACTTAGGAATTCTGGCCTCTAAAACTGTGAGAATAATTTTGTTGTTGCTTTAAGCCTCCCAGTTCTTGGCTAAGGCAGCCCCAGCTAACTAATTCACCCGTGGCAAGCATGTTCTCAATTTTAACACTGGGACTATTGCATAAACAACTAGAAGAGTTCTCCATGAGAATTAGGCATCTTAGGGAGAATTTTAGGCAGGGACTGTGTGTCCTCACTAGGATTTGCCCCTCCTTTGAATGAAATTCACCTTCACACACAGCTATCTCATTACCTCTACTGTCTTCCACAGCAGAGTTCTCTACAGATGCTGGGTAGCAGCTTCGCTCTTCTCCTTCTTTTGAGTCCCACCTTTGTCCTTCTTGGGAACTCCCAGGTCACTTCTTTCTGGCTCAGGCTCAAGCCTCTTGTGTGATTGGACCCCTGCATCACTCCAGATGATATGGGGAGTGAGTCGGAGAGGTTCAGTCTTGAGGAAAGACTTAGTTTCCACTCAAGAGTCCTCACTCCACCCTTTTGCAGTGAGAATACAGTCAAGGGTGGGAAGGAAGGTGGCAGTACATGCCCCCGAGGTAGAAGCAGGAGAAAAGATTGTTGTTTGAAGGCAGCACGGGGCTACAGGAGCTAACAGGGGGAGCACAGGACCGTGAATCAGGAATGCCAGGAGACTCTATACCAACCTCCTGGAGCTTCAGGCTCTAATTTTCAAACAGCAGAATATCTGCTCAACGGCACTTGGCGGCTGGGCAGGTTGGTGTGAGGATAAAGGAAGAACATTCTATAAAGTGAAAAGCAAGCTATGAATTAGATTCGTTGTTATATGGTTTAACTGAAAAAGGGTCAGAGAAGGGGAGAACAAGACGGGAAGAGGAGACCCGTTAGACCCACTCGTCTTCTCACTAGTCACCCACTCCAAGAGAACAGGAGGGCCTGTTACAAGGCTGGGGTCTCCTCTACAGTGAGAATCACCAGTGGAATATCCCAGTTTGGCTATTTCCTGAAAAGACGAAAGAGCAGTAGAGGAGAACAGGAAGGGAGGAAGGGAAGAAGGGAGGAAAGGAAGGAAGGAAGGCAAGAGGCAAGGAAAGAGGGAGAAAGGGGAGGTAAAAAGTGATAGACAGACAGGCTTCTCTCCTAGACTCTATTTTTATCTTTTATGAAGTTCTGGGTGCTGCAAATGGTTAAGCCTTCAACTGCTAGCTGAAAGGTTGGCAGTCCAAACACACCAAGAGGTACCTTGAAAGAAAGGTCTGGTGATCTGCTTCCAAAAGGTTACAGTCTTAAAAGCCCTATGGAGCAATTCTGTTCTGCACACATGGGGCTGCCATGAGTTGCATTCAACTCAACTGCACCTAACAACAACAATATGGAGAGTGTAGGGGTGTGATCATCATACCTCAGGTGCCACTTGGAGCCCTGAAAGGAGACTGTGTTTCATCTTGGGCTACATTGGCAGTCAGGAAATCCTGGAGAGAACTCAGTTCATATTTACTGACCAGCTCTATACTGTGGGTAGTGGGGTGAGAAGGCAGGGTGGTGCTCCTCCTTCTGGGGCTGCCTACTTCTGAATCTAGAGCTACTGGAGAAAAGGCATTTGGAGGCATAGCTGTCCTGGGTCTTTTGTTAGGGCCCCAAAGCAGCAACACACAATAGAGGGGAAGTCAGTATAACTGGACTAAATCCAACACTAAGAAGTTTCCTGAACATAACCAAACATTTGAAGGGACAGAGTAAGAGGGCCTGTTAGTTGCTGTTGAGTGAAGGCCCCCACGTAGCTCCACTGGTGGAACTAGGGCAGGAATTCCCAGCAAGACTGAGATTCCTTAAGGGCAGGCTTCTTTTGTATCTCCAACCCCTAGTCAGTGGCTGGCAAAGATGAGCAGCAGGCACTCATGGTTTTGGAGACATCTAGGTCAACTGGATAAGAATGTTTATTAAGGAAGTGTACTGTATCCCACTTTGGCGAATGGCATCTAGGGTCTTAAAAGCTAGCAAGCAGACATCTAGGATGCATCAGTTGGTCCTGACTCACCTGGAGCAAAGAAGAATGAAGAATATCAAAGATAATGAGGCAAATATTAGCTCAAGAGACAAAAAGACCACATATGCCAGAGATTCCATCAGCCTGAGATCAGAAAAACTAGATGGTACCTAGCTACCACCAATGGCAGCCCTGACAGGGAACAGAGCAAAGAATCACTGATGGGACATGGGTTAATGTGGAACTGAACTCAAATTCCTGTGGAAAGACCGACTTAATGATCTGACTGAGACCGGAGGAACTCTGGAAGCCATGGCCCCTGGGACACGGTGTTAACCCAGAACTAAAACTATTCTCAAAGCCCAGTTACCAAACAAAGATTGGACTGGACTATAAAACGTAAAATAATGCTAGTGAAGAGCATTCTTAGTTCAAGTAGATACACGAGAATAAGTGGGTGGCTCCCATCCTGAGGCAGGATGAGAAGGAAGGAAGGGACAGGAACTGGTTGGAGGGGCACAGGAAATGCAGGGTGGAAAGGGGGAGAGTGCTCTCACATTATAGGGATTACAACTAGTGTCAAATAACAGTATGTGTGTAGATTTTTATATGAGAAATTAACAAGCTGTAAACTTGCACCTAATAAACAATGAGAAAAAAAAAAAGAAGTTAACCTGCAAAACTTGATGAAAGCATATTTTTATTGTCCAACAGAGATGTCAGTTACAAGAGGTCTGGGTTTTATTGTCCTAGAAAGTTAACCAGTCTTATATCTAAATTGGAAGCCCTGAGTGGTGGTGTATGGAAACCTTGATTGTCCAGTGGTTAAGCACTATGGCTACTAACCAAAAGGTCAGCAGTTCAAATCCACCATATGCTCCTAGGAAACCTTATGGGGCAGTTCTATTCTATTCTATAGAGTTGCTGTGAGTTAGAATCTGTTCAACAGCAATTGGTTTTGTTTTGTTTTTTGGATAGTACAAATGATTAATAGGCTAAGCTGCTAACTGAAAGGTTGTAGTTTCGAGTCCACCCAGAGGCACCTCAGAAGGAAGACTTAATAATCTACTTTCAAAACATCAGCCAGTCTCTTCTGGCACATATAAGGCCACCTTTGGAGCACAGTCGCCTGTGGAAAGTCCTCTGGAGTACAGATAGGAGGTCACCATGAGTTAACTTGGTGGCACTAGTTAATATCTGAATTAACAATCTTATTTGGGAATCCCTTTTCTCACCAGCTATATAAATCCCTCTTTCTCAAATGCTTTATAAACTTTCATCTTCTTGCCAGTTCCTTCATTAATGAGTTAAAATGTAGATGTGAGTTAACAAATGGCTCTAAGAACTGTGTCTTTACACCTCTCAGCTTCACTATATCAAAGGCAACACACAAGCCCTCTGCTTCCCTTTGCACCACAAAGGCTTCTTTGTGGGGGCAGTAGAACAAAAAGACAGTTCAATGGCCCACCTGAACAGAGCAGTGGATTGACTGTTAAAAACAGTGATAGGTGACATGGGTACTTGGCTGTTAGTTGCTGTTGAGTGAAGGCCCCCACGTAGCTCCACTGGTGGAACTAGGGCAGGAATTCCCAGCAAGACTGAGATTCCTTAAGGGCAGGCTTCTTTTGTATCTCCAACCCCTAGTCAGTGGCTGGCAAAGATGAGCAGCAGGCACTCAGGGGGGAATGGCCATCCTCAGCAAAAGTTCTCTGCGGTGCCTTCTGGTACTTACAGACACCCTTCACTAGATGCTGCTCCAATGTCAAAACCAAACCCATTGCCATTGAGTCCATTCTAACTCAAAGTGACCCTAAAGGACAGGGTAGAACTTTCCTCATGGAGTTTCCAAGGAATGCCTGGTGGATTTGAACTGCCAGCCTTTTGGTCAGCAGCTGTATCAGCTAATCACTATGCCACCAGGGTGTCCACTGGTCCAATAGGCCACTGCTCATTACAGCTCCTCTGTCCCACTAGCAACATCAAAGAAGCTTTATTTTGCATTCGTTTGTTGTCCTCCAGGAAGAGTTCTTTGACAAAAGGTGGAAGGGATTTAACAGCTTTCCCATCTAGCACACTACCGGTTACCGTCAGTTGACTCTGACTTATGTATGTATCAGAATACAGCTATGCTCCATAGCGATTTCTGGGGCTGATCTTTCAGAAGTGGATTGCCAGGCCTTTCTTCTAAGGCATCCTTCGGTGGACTTGAACCACTAGTCTTTTGAGGCGCAGCCAAACACATTAACTGTTCGCAACACTTTAGCTGTTCATACTACTAGGCCTCCTGGCATACACTGGTCGTTAAGAAAATGTTTGCTGAATTAATAAATAAAATTGCAGTTATCTTCCAATTTCTGCAATCTTAACAAAAAGGCAGTACTGCTTAGTAGTTACGTTCCACAGGCTCGGGAACATGAGTATCTAGGGATAGGACTCAGCCCTGCTACCCACTAACTGGATAATAGGCAGCTTACTCTTTGCTTTAGTGTCTTCATCTGAAAATAACAACTACCAAAGCAATAATTAAAACAAATTAGAATGAATTTTGCCTAGCTGACAGAAAACACTCAGTACATCTTAGCAATTTTTATCGGTAAAGAGAAAAAATGTTGAGGAGAATAGAACCAATCAAAACAGAGATACTGATTTTAATGGATCATCTGATATTTACAAGAATATAAAAACCACACACACATATGCACACATAAAAGCTACATCTACCTACTTAATTATTTTTTATTTATTTAAACAGAAGTCACACAGGCACATGATGCAAAGAATTCAACCATGATGAAAAGGATAAAATGAAAAGTAAAATTCTCCCTTCTTTTCACCTCCCCCTGAAAAATTAAACCACCATTAAGCTTCTTCCGTATCCATCCAGAAAGTTTTTAAGAACCTGCAAAATGTAAATAAATAGAAATATACATCATGTACATACTTTTTATTAACTTCATTGAGATCATGCTGTATACAGTTTCCTATCTTGCTTTTTTTCACCTCGTAATGTTATGAGCACCTGCTGTATCAGTCCATAGCACAAAGCTCTCTTATTCTTTTTCATGTCTGCGCACTATTCCAGTAGATGACTGCAGCATAATTTATTAAATGAGGTGTTTATTGGTGGGTATTTAGACTGTGTGTGTGTACATGCGGGGAGCTGAATTCATACTTATACCTTAAGCTAAAATAACTCCCAGAAAGCTCAAAAGTTTAAATGCAAAAGTGAAAGCTTCAAAGCACCAGAATAAATATTAGAATAATAATTTTTAGTTGGAGGACAACTTTTCTTATTTTTTTGATTATCCGATACACTGTTTACTCAACGGTAGACATTGAAGACACTTCAATAAACGTAAACAACTTAAAAACAAAAATCCACGTTAATCTCACCATGTAGAAAAAATAATTTTCTTATTGTCTATCCTTTTAAAATGTTCAAGGCATTTATGTAACCTACATATTACGTCGTTTTAAAGGGTGATTTAAATGCTAACACGGTAACATGTAATACAGCAGAGGGCCAGTAGGTGGGGCAAGAAGGCTGCTTTTCTAGCGTATTGAGGACGCTGCAGAGCTGCAGGCGCAGCGCTCAGCCCAGGCACCAGGATCACCAGGTGTCCGAAGCTGAGGATGCTCAGAGACAAGAATTCTTGAGTAGAGCCCTCAAAGTTCCCAAGTGTCCCTCAGGCTCAGCAAGCCCTTCAGACGTTTGCTTTTTTCCTGGGCTCAGCTGAACTCTATTTCAGAGGGAGGGAGTCCCAGTTTTCTCAGAGTTTTTTTCTTCACATTTGCGGCAGCAAGAGGAAGAAAGAAGCCTAGATTCCTTGCTGTTTTTCTTCCTAGCCTGGTACTCTTTCCCATCTCTACACCTGCTGGTTTTGGTGTCTTTTTATAGTGCCCCTTTCAGAAATTCTCCCACAGCATTTTCGTGGAATTTTCTGCAAACATTTTATTAGAAAGAAATTCAAATGGGTATGTGCTTCCTTGAAATCTGCATTCCTCTAGGGCAACCCGAGGGGTGACAGGAGAACTATTATGTCCACCTGCTTCCCTGCCATCCATCCACTCACACCCCCACTCACACACTGTCATACCCTGCAACCAGCACTTCACACATGGGTGGTTTTTAAGTCCTTCCAGAGAAAAGATGCTGAAATCTGGAACAGCAGAGACAAAAGCTTGAGGGCTTACAAAGAGTGAAGGCACCGAGGGGCAGATGGCAGTGGGGTCAGAAATGTTTGTTAAACTGAAGCCACACTAACACTAGGTTGCATCAGGAGGGAGTAGTCACAGCACTGAGACTGTGATATTCTCACTCCATTGCCTTTCTCTCTGCTCTGTCTGGCCCTCAGGTTACTTACCTTTAACCAAGGACCAGTTCCTGAGGAGTCTGTTCCAGCTCACGACAACTCCACGTGGGTTGGCATAAGACAGTGCTCCATAGGGTTACTAATGGCTGGGTTTTCAGAAGCAGATCATCAGGGCTTTCTTTAGAGGCACCTCTGGGTGAAGTCAAGCTCCACCCTTTCAGTTAGCAGCTGAACTTGTTAGTGCAACACCCAAGTATTCCTTACTTATCTACAAAGAAAAAAAAAGCAAATCAGTTTTTGTTGACTCCAACAGATAAGGACCATGGTGAGGGCTAAATATAATATTTGTGGAAATGATTTTTAAAAATATCTTATTATGCTTTAAGTAAAAATTTGCAATCCAGATCAATTTGCCATATAAAACCTGAACAGTTGAATACACTCCACTATGCAACTCTAAATTCTCTCCCCCACCCCCACCCCGTGACAGCACACTCTTCCTTTCCACCCTAAGCTTCCTGAATGCATTGGACTAGCTTCTGCCCCCTCCACCCTCTCATCTCATCTTTTGAGAGCTGCTGCTCAGGCAGCCCCATGTCTATATTCAAGTTGAGAAGCACATTCTTCACCAGCATCATTCTATGTCTTATACTATGGAAATGATTTTTAAACAGCAAACTACTGTACACAATGGATTTCCTTAATTATCTCAGACTCAAACTATCAATAATGTAGAAATATTAGGAAGACAATACTCTCCTGAGAAAAACCCTGTGAGACACAAACATACGGTTTTTTCCTTTTTATCAACAGAAAGAAGTGTAAATAACATTCTATTAGGTAAGCATTGCCGATACTTGTTACATTAAAAAAAAATGCCATCGAGTCAATTTCTGCTTACAGCGACCTGTAGGAAAGTATAACTGCCACATAGAGCTCCCAAGGAGAGTCGGGTGGATTCAAACTGCCTACCCTTTGGATAGTAGCTGTAGCACTTAAACACTATGCCACCAAGGTTGCCACAAGCATTTTAAAATCCCATGTTGTAGTTGTAATTGCAAGCTACCTCTGTCTCAGATTTCACCGGCAGAAAAAATAACTGTGCTTCATTCTTCTGACATGACTTTAAGAGCTACAGACATTTGGTGACATAGCATAGTTTTTATAACACTGTCCATGGATTTAAACTCAGAATGGAAAGAAACAGAAAACTAAGTGCCTTAACTCTCAGTTTAATTTTGCTGCAAAAATATTTGGAAGGAATCCAAGAGTTAGTCATCTCAGAAGCCATACTTACATGCAGTACATACAAATCTGTATATAAAAATATCCACAGCCTAACATATAAATGTACGTGGGCATACAGACAGAAGAAGAATTAATGCTTTTGAATTGTGGTGTTGGAGAAGAATACTGAATGTACCACGGACTGCCAAAAGAACAAACAGATCTGTTCTGGAAGAAGTACAACAAGAGTTCTCCTTGGAAGCAAAGATGGCAAGACTGTGTCTTACATACTTTGGACATGTTATCAGGAAGGATCAGTCCCTGGAAAAGAACATCATGCTTGGTAAAGTGGAGAGTCAGCGAAAAAGAGGAAGACCCTCAAGAAGATGCATTGACACATTAGCTGCAATAATGGGTTTAAGCATTGAAATGATCCGTGGGCATGGTGCAGGACCAGGCAGCATTTATTCTGTTGTGTGTAGGGTTGCTATGACGTGGAACTGACTCAACAGCACGTAACAACAACAATACTGCCATATGCCTCCTCCCCTATTCTATCTATGTGTCTGTAAGTTATTATTTGTTTTTACTGTGTTGTAAGGTTGTATATGCTATAGTATTTACTGTGGCTGAGGCTTGTTTTTCTTCTTGTGTTCTTCTAAGTGTCTATCTTGGTCAGGTTGTGCTGACTTCTTCTGTATTGTGTATTGTTTTTCCCTTCACCAAAGCTGATGCTTGTCTACTATCTAATAAGTGATTTCCCCTTCTTACCTGTACCCTCCCTCAAAAGTTGTTCTATGTCAAAGATTGTTCTAACCATCAAAGATTGTTTCTTTCTGTGTGTAAACCTTTTCTTGAGTTTTTATAATAGTAATCTCACACAATATCTGTTCTTTGTGATTAACTTACTCAACATAATGCCCTCCTGATTCTCCTGTGTTGTGAGATACCAGTTTACAGATTCATCATTTTTCTTTATCATCGTGTAGTATCTTATTATGTGTATATACCATCATTTGTTTATTCATTCATCTGTTGATATGCATTTAGGTTGTTTCCATTTTTTTGCTACTGTGAATAATTCTGCTATCAATGTGGGTACACATATGTCTATTTGTGCGGCAGCTCTTATTTCTCTAGGATATATTCCAAGGAGTGGGATTGCTGGATCATAAGGTATTTCTATTCCTAGCTTTTTAAGGAAGCACCATATTGTTTTCCGTAGTGGTTGTACCATTTTCCATTCTCATCAGCAGTGTATAAGAGTTCCAATCTGTCTACAACCTTGCCAGCATTTACTGTTTTCTAAAGTTTTGATCAGTGCCATTCTTGCAGGGGTGAGACGGTATCTCATGGTGGTTTTGATATGCATCTCTCTAATGGTTGGAAACCCTGGTGCCGTAATGGTTAAGTGCTACAGCTGCTAACCAAAAGGTTGGCAGTTGGAATCCAGTAGGCGCTGCTTAGAAACAATATAAGGCAGTTCTACTCTGTCATATAGGGTCACTACAAGTGGGAATTGACTTAACAGCAATGGTTTTTCTTTTTAATAACTAACGATCCGAGCATCTTTTCATCGTTTTGTTGACCATGTGAATTCCCTCTTTGGTGAAGTATCTGTTCATGTCCTGTGCCAATTTTTGTGACTGGGTTGCTTTTTATTGTTCAGTTGTTGGAGTTTTCTGTATATTTTGGAGATTAAACTTAATCAGATATGTCATTTTCAAAGATTCCCTCCCCAGTCTTCTTTTTACTGTCTTAGAAAAGTCTTTAGATGAGTGTAAGTATTTAATTTTTATGCTGTCCCAGTTACCTAGTTTATCTTCTGGAGTTTGTACATTTTTAGTTATGCTTGGTATTTTATTTATGCTACAAATTAGGGCCCCTAGCATTATCTCATTGTTTTCCTTCACAAATTTTATGTTTTAGGTTTTACATTTAGGCCTTTGGTCCCTTTTGAGTTAGTTTTTGTGAGGTATGGGGTAAAGTCTGGATCTTGTTTCATTTTTCTGCAAATAGATATCCAGTTTTGCCAGCAGCATTTGTTGAAGAGACTGTCTTTTTCTTGTTTAATGGATTTTGACCCTTTGTGAAGATCAGGTGTCAACAGGTGGATGGATTTATTTCTGGGTTCTTAATCCTGTTTCATTGGTTTATGTGTTTGTTGTTATATCAGCACTAGGCTGTTTTGACTACCTTAGCTGTACAGTAGGTTCTGAGATGAGGTAGTGTGAGGCGTGCTACCTTGTTCTTCTTTTTCAATAATGTTTTAATTATCTGGGGGCTCTTTCTTTTTCAAACAAAGTTGGTGATTAGTTTTTCCATCTCATTAAAGGATGTTGTGATTTGTTCTGAAATTGCATTGTATCCATAGATTGCTTTGGGTAGTACTGACATTTTTACAATGTTAAGTCTTCCTATTCATAAGCATGTTATGTTTTTCCATTTATGAAAGTCATTTTTGGTTTCTTGAAGTAGTATTTTGTAGTTTTCTTTGTATGAGTCTTTTACACCCCTTGTAAGGTTTATGAGAACTGCCAATTAAGTTTGCAAACTCATTCTAGAAAAAGTGGTACATACTTCATTGCTGAATATCACTGCAGTCACCTTCAAAGTACTCCCTTTGGCAAACTATGTACTGAAACTAGTGCCTAGTCTACCCTTCAAAGTGATTTTGGAACTCTTTTTCTGGATTGGCTATCAAAGCTGTCATCATACTACCCTTGATGTCCTGAATGTCATCAAAATGTCTTCCTTTCAATATTTCCTTTATCTTCAGATAAAGAGAAGAGTCATTGGGAGTCAGAACAGGTGAGCAGAGAGGATGTTACAATACAGTTATTTGTTTACTGGCTAAAAATTCCCCCACAATTAAGTTCACAACTTGCCACTGTGCCACCATGTGAGATGGCCATTCCAGAAAGAGTTCCAAAATTGCTCTGAAGGGTGGACTAGGTGCTGGCATTGGTGTATAACTTCCAGAAGGGAGTACTTTGAAGCTGACTGCAATAATATTCAGCAGTGAGGTAGGTAGCACTTAGAACAATTAAGTTGATAGGCTTAGTTGTTGTACCTCATATTCCAAAGTATTTTACCTTTTGGAGGGCTACTGTAGATAGTATTGTTTTATTGATTTCCTTTTCAAAGCTCTCTTTGTTAGTGTGAAGCAATCTGATTGATTTTTGTGTGGTGACCTTGTACCCTGTCACCTTGCTAAATCTTTTTGTTAGTTTCATTAGCTTTTTTTGTGGATTCTCTGATATTTTCTATGTATAGGATCATATCATCTGCAAATAGGGATATCTTTACTTCTTTCTTACCAGTTTGGATGCTGTTTATTTCCCTTTCTTGTCTTAGTGCTCTAGCTAGGACTTCCAGCACAGTATTTAGTAACAGTAGTGATAAAGGACAATGTCATCTGGCTCCCATTTTCAGGGAGATGCTTTCAGTCTCTCTCTCCATTGAGAATAATGTTGGTTGTTGGTTTTGTGCAGTATGCCATTAATTATATTGAGATATTTTCCTTCTGTTTCTATTTTGGTAAGAGTTTTTATCAGAAATGGGTGTTAGACTTTATCAAATGCCTTTTCTGCATCAACTGAGATGAACGTCCACTCTTCAGACACAAACTGATTGGACTTGGTGATGGAGAGTGACCATATATTGGATGCACTTTATGGTTCTATGCATCTATAGGATATCATCCTACTGACCTATGGCTGGAGGAAGGAGAGTGGGTGGAGAGGAGGGGAAAGGAGACTGTTGAGAGGATGAGACAGGTATGGAGCAGAGAGGAATAGTGTGCTGTCACTGGGCAGGGAGAGCATGGAAGCTGCATATAGGTGGGCATGTAAATTTATATGGGAATTTACATTTCACTCAATCATAATAAAAAATAAATATAAAGATTAAAATCCAATAAAAAAAGAAATAGGTGTTAGACTTTATCAAATGCCTTTTCTGCATCAATTGAGATGATTGTGTGATTATTTTTTGTTTTATTCACGTGGTGGATTATGTTGATTTTCCAATTTTGAATCATCCTTGCATATCTAGCATGAATACCAGTTGGTCATGATGCAGTGACTTTGTTTTTTTTAATATACGGCTGGATTCTATTGCCTAGAATTTTGTTGAGATCGTTTTCACCAGTGTTCTTGTGGGATATTGGTCTATAATATTCTTTTCCTTTTTCGTGGTTTCTTTGCCTGGTTTTGGTAAAATTCTCCGGTGAAATCATCTGGGCCAGGGTCTCCTCTCTCTCTTTCTTTTTTTAAATGAGATCTTCAATTTCTTCTTTTGGTATGGGCCTGTTCATATTTTCTGCCTCAGTTAGTTTAGGTAGGTAGTCTGATTTTAGGAATTTGTCCATTTCCTCCAGTTTTCAAATGGTTAGAGCATAATTTTTGGCAGTATTCTGTTACAATCCTTACTTCAACTGATTCTGTTTTGATGTCACCCATCTCATTTCTCATTGGAGTTAATTTGCAACTTCTTTTGTCAATTTGCCTAGTGGTTTGTTGATTTTCAAAGAACCATCTTCTAGTCTTGTTGATTTTTTTAATTTAATATGACTGAGTGAAAATGTACATTCCTGTATAAATTTACATGCCCACCTATATGCAGCTTCCATTGCTCTCCCTGTCCAGTGACAGCACACTATTCCTCTCTGCTCCATACTTCTCTCAGCCTCCCAACAGTCTCCTTTCCCCTCCTCTCCACCCACTCTCCTTCCTCCAGCCATATGTCAGCAGGGTGATATCCTATAGATGTATGGAACTATAAAGTGCATCCAATATATGCTCACTCTGCATCACCAAGTCCAATCCATTCATGTCCGAAGAGTGGACCTTCATGATGATTTATGGGCAAGGGCAGCATCAGGGCCAGGGGCTATGCCCCCAGGGGGACCCCGAAACCACTGGACCATCAATTGAGGTCTTTTAGTGGAGATCTGAGGATGCACCCTTTTTATTCTTGTGTTGCCAGTGAGACTGAACTTAGTGAGCTCCATCGCGGCTATCACTGGTGGTGGCCAGGCACCATCCGGTTCTTCCAGTCCCAAGTTGATGTAGGCACCCACTCATGTGGGTCTCTCTATCTTCTGCGCTGTCTTTACCCCATGTTATTTTGGTCCTCAGTGAGCATCCATTCCTACTGAGTTGGGACCATTTGCTGTGTCCTCGGATTGCAGCTTGGCAGCTTCTAAGACCCCAGAAGGCACTCACCAATGTGGGGTGCAGAGAGCCCTCTTAGCAAAACGCTAGTTGTGCCAATTGGCCTCGATTTCACCTAACAGCATGGTCCCCTGCCCCCTGCCCCAACTATTCTATCCTTGCAATATTGGGTTAAGATGGAAGGAGTATTCAAGTTATGCTGAAGTCCACTTAATATTGTTCTTGTTTCTAATGTGTGCTATCACCGATTTCACCCAACCAGATTTCTAGCAACTATCTAATCTAAACCCTCCCCCATCCCTCCGTTCCTTGCCTCCCTTGCAGTTGTCAAAGAGTCTTTTCTTCTATACAAAAGTCTGTTTTTGAGATCTTATCGTAGAGGTCTCATACAATATTTGTCCTTTTGTCGCTGACTACTTTCACTCAACATAATGTCTTCCAGTTGAAAGCATGTTATGCGATGTTTCCTGGAATCATCGTTATTCTTTATCATTGCGTAGTGCTCCACTGAGTATATATACCATAGTTTACCTATCCATTCTTCTGTTGGGCATCTGGGTTGATTCCATCTATTTGCTATCGTGAACTGTGCTGCGATGAACATTCTTGTGCCTGTGTCTGTTGGTGTGAATGGCCTTGATTCTGTAGGATATATTCCAAGTAGTGGAATTACTGGGTCAAATGGTATATCAATATCCATTTTTTTTAAGGAAGTGCCAGATGGCTTTCCAAAGAGGCTGGACCATTTTGCGACCCCACCAAGAGTGTAGGAGGGTTCCACTTTCTCCACAGCCTCTCCAGCATTTGTTGTTTTTTTTTTTGTTTTTTGGATCATGGCCAACCTTGTTGGGTGAGATGGTATCTCATTGTTGTCTTGATTTGAATTTCTTTAATAACTAAAGATCGTGAACATGCCCACATGTGTTTTTTGGCTGCCTGGACCTCCTCTTTAGTGAAATGTCTGTCCATCTCCCTCGGATGATTTATCTTCTTCTTATTGATATTTTGCAGTATCTTATAGATTATGGAGATCAGGCGTCGGTCTGACAAAGAGTTGCCAAATACTTTTTCCCATTCTGTCAGTGTTCTTTTAATTCTATTAATAAAGTCTTTGGATGAGCAAAAGTGTTTGATTCTTAATAGTTCCCATTTATCTATTTTCTCTTCTGTTGATTGTGGTTTCTTTGACAGAATTTGGAGTCTGTCCACATTGTGTATTAAAACTTCCATTGTTGTTCCTACCTTTTCTTGGATGAGCTTTATCATTTTAGGTTTGATATTTAGGTCTTTTATCCAGTTGGAATTAGTTTTTGTATAACGTGTAAGACATGGATCTTGTTTCAATTTATTGCGGATAGATATGCAATTGTGCCAGCACCATTTATTGAAGATACTGTTTTTACCCCAGTTTAATGTCTTAGGGCCTTTGTTGAATATCAGCTGTTCATAGGCAGATGGTGTCATCTCTGGGGTCTCAGTTCTGCTCCATTGATCGATCTGTCTGTTCCTGTACCACTACCAGGCTGTTTTGACCACTGTGGCAGTGTAGTATGTTCTAAGGTCGGGTAATGTGAGGCCTCCCATTGTGTTCTTCTTTAGTAGTACCTTACTCATCTGGGGCTTCTTCCCTTTCCAAACAAAATTGGTGATTTGTTTCTCCATCTCATTTAAAAATGATGCTGGAACTTGTATTGGGATTGCATTCTATAAGTAGATTGCTTTGGGTAAAATAGACATTTTCACAATGTTAAGTCTTCCTATCCATGAGCAGGGTAGGTTTTTCCATTTATCTAAGTCTCTCTTAGTTTCTTGCAGTAAGGGCTTGTAGTTCTCTTTGTAAAAGTTGGTTATTTCTCTGGTTAGATTAATTCCTAGGTACTTTATCTTCCTAGGGGCTATCATAAGTGGTATTGATTTGATGATTTCTTCCTTAACAGTCTTGTTGTTGGTATAAAGGAATCCTACTGATTTACTTATGTTTCTCTTGTATCCTGAGACTTTGCTGAACTCTTCTATCAGTTTGAGTAGTTTACTTATGGGTTCTTTGGGATTCTCTGCATATACAATCATATCATCTGCAAACAGGGAGATTTTAACTTCTTCTTTGCCGATGCAGATGCCCTTTATTTCTTGGTCTTGTCTAATTGCTCTGGCTAGAACTTCTAGTACAATGTTGAATAGAAGAGGTGAGAGTGGGCATCCTTGTCTAGTTCCTGTTCTCAAGGGAAAGTCTTTCAGTCTCTCTCCATTCAGGATGATGTGGGCAATTGGCTTTGTATAAATGGCCCTTATTGCGTTGAGGAATTTGCCGTCTATGCCTATTTTGCTAAGAGTTTTTAGCATGAATGGGTGTTGGACTTTTTCAAATGCCTTTTCTGCATCAATGGACAAAATCAGGTGATTTTTGTCTTTTGTGCTATTTATGTGGTTAATCATATTAATTGTTTTTCTGATGTTGAACCAGCCTTGCATCCCTGGTATGAATCCCACTTGGTCATGATGTATTATTTTTTTGATATGTTGTATTCTATTGGCGAGAATTTTGTTGAAGATTTTTGCATCTAGATTCATGAGTGATATCGGTCTGTACTTCTCCTTTTTTTGTTGGGTCTTTCCCTGGCTTTGGTATCAGGGTTATGCTGGCTCCATAGAATGAGTTTGGGAGTACTCCATCTCTTTCTATACTGTGAAATAGTCTCAATAGTGTTGGAGATAACTCTTCTCTAAATGCTTGGTAGAATTCTGCAGTGAAGCCATCTGGGCCTGGGCTTTGTGTTGGTTGGCAGTGTTTTTATGACATTTTCAATCTCTTCCTTTGTGATGGGTTTATTAAGTTGTTCTGCTTCATGTTGTGATAATTTGGGTAGGTGGTATGAGTCAAGGAATTGGTCCATTTCCTCTAGGTTTTCAACTTTGTTAGAGTACAGTCTTTCATAGTATTCTGTTATGATAATTTTGATTTCTGTTGGATCTGTGGTGACAACTTCCCTCTCATTTCTAATTTGGGTTATTTGTTTCCTTTCCTGCTTTTCTTTAGTAAGTTTAGCTAGTGGTTTGTCAATTTTGTTGATCTTTCCAAAAAACCAGCTTTTGGTCTTTTCAATTTTTTCAATTGTTTTTCTGTTCTCTAATTCATTTAGCTCTGCTCTAATCTTTATGTTCTGGTTTCTTCTGGTTCCTGAGGGGTTCCTCTGTTGTTCTCTTTCTACTTGTTCAAGCTGTAGGGTTAGTTCCTTGATTTGGTTTCTTTCTTCCTTCCAGATGTGTGGATTTATGGAAATAAACAGACCTCTGAGCACTGCTTTGGCTGTATCCCATAGGTTCTGGTAGGAATTGTTTTTGTTCTCATTGGAATCCACGAATTTCTTTATTTCATCCTTGATTTCTTCTATAATTCATGTTTTTTTGAGCAAGATGTTGTTCAGTTTCCAAGAGTTCCACTTTCTATCTATGTTTTTACTGCTATTTATTTCAATTTTTATGGCTTTATGATCAGAGAAGATGCTTTGCAGTAATTCAATGGTATGGATTTTGTTGAGCACTGCATTATGGCCTAACACATGGTCAATTCTGGAGACTGCTCCATGTGCACTGGAGAAGAAGGTGTAGTTGTCCGCTGACATGTGGAAGTTCTGCATGTATCAATGAGGTTTAATTGGTTAATTGTGGCAACGGGGTCTTCTGTATCTTTACTGAGCTTTTTTCTAGATGATCTGTCCAGTATTGAGAGTGGAGTGTTGAAGTCTCCTACTATTATTGTGGAGTCATCTAACTCTTTTTTGAGTGTATTCAGTGTTTCTTTGATGTATTCAGGTGCTTTGATATTAGGTGCATAAATAGTTAACATAGTTAAGTCTTGCCTGTGTACTGAACGTTTCAGCAATAAATAGTGTCCATCTTTGTCCACGATGGTGGATTTGACATTAAAATTGATTTTGTCTGAGATTAGAATTGCCACACCTGCTCTTCTTTGTTCATCGTTAGCTCGATATATATTCTTTCATCCTTTAATTTTCAGTTTGTTCCTGTCTTTAGGTCTCAAGTGAGTTTCTGGTAGACAACATATGGATGGCTCGTGTCTTTTGATCCAAGATGTCACTCGATGTCTCTTTACTGGAGCATTTAGTCCATTCACATTCAATGTAATTATTGATAGGTATGTGTTCACTGCTGCCATTGTGATATGTTTATTTTTATGTTTTTATTAGTCTGTTCTGCGACATTCTTTTTTGTGAGTTTATTTTTCACCATTTTCAGAGCTGGTTTTGTAGTTGTTGAGACTCCTGTGTTACATTTCTTGAAATGGTATGATATATCTTTGTTGTGCTTTACGGCTACCCCTGTGGTCCCCCTTAATAAAGTATACATAAACCCAATTTTAATTACTATCAGTCTTGTCGTCTTTCTCTCCATCTGGAAGGACTACAGCGACTGTAGTACATCCCTCTTTTTAATATGCTGGCACCATAGTTTTCATAATGATCACTGGATTGCTTCTTTTCATATTAAAGCTGTGATTGACTTTGGAGCCTTCCCTAACTGAGTACAGTTTTGAGTAGTGTGTCATTCTAAAATACAAAGTTAGTGGTTTCATTTTTCTAAGCCAGAGTCAAGAACTTTTTTCAGTATTTCTTGTAGTTTTAGTTTGGTTTTTACAAAGTCTCTGAGTTTCTGTTTATCTGGGAATGTCTTAATTCATTTCGTATTTGAAAGATAGTTTTGCAGGATATGTAATTCTTGGTTGGAAGTTCTTCTCCTTCAAGGCTTTGAATGTGTCGTGCCACTGTCTCCGTGCTAGCATGGTTTCTGCTGAGTAATCTGATGAGAGCCTACAGGGTTCCCCTCTGAATGTTAACTTTGCTTTGAGTCTTGCTGCCTTTAGAGTTGCTGCTTATGTTTCATTTTGTTAAGCTTGATTACAATATGTCTTGGAGTCTTTCTTTCTTTTGAGATCTGTATTGGGTGGCGTACGATATGCACCTGAGATGTCTATATTCTCTTCCTTCATGATTTCTGGGAAGTTTTCTGTCAGCAGCTCAGCAACAATACTCTCTGTCTTCTCAGATGTCTCACCCTGTTCAGGGATTCCAATTAATCGAAGGTTGTTCCTCTTAATAGAGTCTCACATGCTTCTTAATACTTCTTCATTTTTCTTGTTTCTTTTTTTTCTGATTTCTGCTCATAGACACTGGCATCAGTAGCTCTGTCTTCCAAGTCAGAAATTCTTTTTTCCATTTGTTCCATTCTGTTTTCTTGGCTTTGCATGGAAGTTTCTATGTCTTTGATTTTGTTCTTGATCTGTTGGATTTCAGAGTACTGGTGTTCCATCAGATTGAACAGTGTGTTTAATTTCTCCTTTTGTTCTGCTGCATTTTGTACAAGGTCTAGAAGGGCTCTGTATATAATCATTTTGTATTCAGTTTCTGATGCTTTCATAAAAGTTTCTTCATCTGGAAAACTGCTTGGTTGCTTTGTTTGGGAGCCTTCAGAAGCCATGGGTGATTTCTTGTATGCCACAAGTGTCTGTTGCTTTTTGGGTCCCATGTGAGTAAGTAGAGGCTGGAAGAGAATTGTGAGGAAGGACTGCAGATGTTTCTCTAGGCTGTCTTAAAATGGAAAGCAGAAGGTATCTGACCACTTCCCAAGTCAGTCAGGTTTTCAAGTGTAGAGGTCCCTCTTCCCAACCAGCAAAGTAAGCACCTCTGTATCCAACCCCAGATGATACAAACTAGTTCAGAATACAGCAGTGCTACTGCCGTGTTGGCTTCTGCTGACAGGGCCCAACCTTAGGCGACACTGTGTAAAGTACTGCTTTTCTGGTAGAAAAGTGCTCTCCTGTGGGCAGGCTCTGGCTCCCAAGCTAAGAACTAGGTCCAGCTGCAGCCACTGTATCCAAGATGGCGTCCTCCACACAGGCAGCAGATAGAGGGGCTAAAGGTGCCCAGTGGTAGTGATTCCTGTGCTTCTGTTGCAGGGCCCCCACCATAGGTGGCACTGTATAAATTACTGCTGTTCTGTCAGAGAAGCGCTGTCCTGTTCGCAGGCGCTGGCTCCCAGGCTAAGAATTGGGTCCCACTAAAATCTCTGTGCCCAACATGGAGTCCTGCACACTGGCAGTGCAATTCCATACAAGCCCCGCTGTGGCAGAGATAAAAAGACAGGCCCAAAGTGGCTCGATTAACAGAGTCCTAAGCCTGCCTCTCAAAATATGGAAATTTCACCTGCCTATCCCCCAAGCAGCACATCTGAGTCTAGTTGCTAGGCAAGACCCAGCTCCACCCGCTGGCCAAGACAGAGAAAGAAAAAGTCACAGTGGTGCCTTTACCCTCAGTCCGTGAGAGCTAGGGCTAGACAGGAGCAGGAGTCAGTGAAAGACAGGAGGTTTTTTGCTCAGTGGTATGAACTCCAAATTAACAGCCCTGTGCCGTGTCCTGGGGCTGATTAGGTGATCAGAAGGCTCCGTTTGATTATCAATTCAGGTCTTGGTTTCCAGAGGGATATAGGGAGACGTGTCTGCCATCTTGACTCCGCCTTAAGACTGGATATTTTAATACCTCTAATTCCTGGGAAACCCCAGTGGTGTGCGGTTAACAGCTACAGCTGCTAACCGAAAGAGTGACTGAATCCACCAGGTGCTCTTTGGAAACTCTATGGAGCAGTTTTTCTCTGTCTTGTAGGGTTGCTATGTTTTGTAATCGACTTGATGTCAATGGGTAATCTCAGATCTATGGAGCCCTGGTGGCAAAATTGTTAAGAGCTCAACTGCTCTACAAAAGGTAAGCATTTCAAATCCTGCAGCTGCTCCTTGGAAACCCTCTGAGGCAGTTCTACTCCATCCTGTTGGTGTGCTATGAGTCAGAATTGATTTGAGGGCAATAGGCTTTGGTTTAATTTTAATCCTTAGTTGGTAAAACAAAAAATCACTTCCATCAAGTCAATTCTGACCTACATGTCACAGTAGAGCTGCCCCATAGAGTTCACAAGGAGTGCCTGGTGAATTTGAAGTGCCAACCTTTTGGTTAGCGGATGTAGCACTTAACCACTATGCCACCAGGGTTTCCCCCTGGTCTATAGGAGACCCTTAACAAATATTTGTTGAATGAGTGGGTAGGACAAAGCAAGGGCTGATGGTTCCAGGCCAGACCAGAAATCTTGAATCAAAGGTTTACAGTCACCCAGTTTTCAGAGTGGTCTGCAGGGTGTTCCACATAGGAATTATGGGCTGGAAATGGACCTTGAGTTTACCTCACTTAGTTTTCAAATCTCTTGCATGATCACAATATAATGTGTACAAAGATGTTGTTGTTTCGTGCCACTGAGTTGGTTCTGACCCATAGTGACCCTATGTACCAGAGAGGAAAACACTGCCCAGTCCTGCACCATGTAAACATATTATATTATATATACACACATTAAAATATAAAACAGAAGTGGTAGAAGACAGAGGAGTGAGTAGAAGAAATGACGAAAATTGAAGTCCTGTCTATGTAATTTTCTCAGTGGCTCCTGAAACACCACAATAAAACCAAGTTTGCAAAATGACTGAACTAGTCCAAAATCCTAATTTTACAAATCAGGGAGAAGGTGCTTTTGGGCATCAGAAGTGACTTATTCAAGGTCACACAATTAGCGACAGCATGGGAAAAAGACTCAGCTCACAGAATGTTCCTCTATTGAATTCAGTCTTTTGTGTGTGTGTGTGTGTGTGTGTGCGTGCGTGTGCGCAGTGCTTTAAGCAAAAGTTTACAATTCAAGTCAGTTTGTCACACAAAAACTTACACATTTGTTATGTGACCCTAGTTGCTCTCTCCACACTGTCACAGCACACTCCTCTTCTTTACCCTGTGTTTTCCACGTCCACTCAAGCAGCTTCTGCCCCTCTCTACCTTCTCATTTATCTCCAGACAGGAGCTGCCCTATTAGTCTCATGTATTTACTTAAGCCAAGAAGCACACTCTTCATCACTATCATTTTATGTCTTATAGTCCAGTCCAATCTTCATGTGAAGAGTTGGCTTTGGGAATGGTTTCAGTTCTGGACTAAGAGACTCTGGAGGCCTCGTCTTCAGAAGAATCTCCAGTCTGTCAGACCATCAAATCTGGTCTTTTTACTAGAGTTTGAATTCTACACCCTATTTTTCTCCTGTTACATCAGGAGAATTCAGCCTTTCTGAGGAGTACCTTGAAACATCCTACACTCCTTCTGCAAGGGTCTAAAATTTCAGTAACCAAGGTCCGTTGCTTAAAGCACTATCCCCATGTAACATATTTTACAAGTAAAATTAATATTATGTAAAAAGCCTTAAAGGAATGAGAGGATACGACATACTGAGCGACTGTAGTATTAAACTTTTAGCGTGAGACAGCTTTTTCTCTTCGGAAGTTCCGTGGGGGCGCTAAGTGAAGAAAAGTACTGATATAGGCCAAAAGGATAAAGGGTGCTATTTTTCAGGTTTTAGCTTCTGAGCACTGTTTGGGAAGGGTGGCTGAGTGAAGCCTAAGGATAGCTTGTGGGATCGGGGCAGGTGCAACCTTTCTTGTTTTGGTCTTTCCCTCTCTCCTGCTCAATGGATCCACATACCTACAAGTCCAAAACTGCTCAGTCTGGCATGCATTCACAATTCTCCCTCTCTCTCCAAGCCTCAAACCCCTACTGCAGTTCCACCAAAAGTCCCAAACTGCGTGGTTAGAATGGTGCTCCCCGAAGTTAGGGCTCATATCTTCCGCATCTTTGTAAATCCGATACCAAAGTCACAGGTCCTGGTACACAGTGCTGAGTCAAAAAGTGTTTGAGGAACCAACTAAAATATCTACCCTTAAGGTGCTTATAGACAACTTCCCACAGGCTGTGTATTCATCACCTCCAGAGACACTACCTCCTTCTCTGCCTCCATGAAACCTCTCAGGTAGCTCTCGGTGCTTCCCTTATTGCTTTCTTTCCTCTTATTTGTGCCCAGGACTAGCTCAGGGTGGGACCCAAGGCTGTTCTCGGCATTCTGCGAAAACCATGATCTTTTGACAGCTCGGAACCTGCAGTGAGAAAGCAAGCCGAAAGACCTCCAGACCTCCGGAAATTGATACTCTCCAGGGTCCAGTTTCCAGTTTCCATGGTAAGCCCACAGGCAAAATGGCTTCTGGGAGGACCTGGACATTGGTTTCCATGGGCGTCTCTATGGTTTTTACAGCCTAGAAGTACCAAGGAAGCATTTCCGGGAAGATGGCGGCCCACATATCAGTTCTGGCACATGTTTCCGCGGAGGGGAGAACCCAGTGACGGTAAGGGGCATTTGTCCATCAGAATGGTAGCAGAAGTAACCCGAGCGCAGGAGCAAATGTGAAGTGGGAATTGTAGTCTTACTCAAGTGAGACTGTGGCAGGAGGGCTGGAATTATAGACCTCAAGAGGAAGCAGGCGTAGGGAAAGGGCAGTCGGCTGGGCCATTCCTCCGGAAAACTCAGGGTGACCAGAGAGAGGACAGTGTCTCTACGTGTGCTCGCAGCCTTTGCAAGGACTACGCCTCACAAGTCTGGGACGTTGTCGCGTTTGTCCACAGTTATCTGTTAAAGCAGTTCCTACCTATGTATCGTTCAATTCAACCAATACGACTGACTGTCTTCTGGCGCTGCATTAAGTGGCACTAGGGTTGAGAAATAAAGCCAGTGTCTGATTTCCAGGGGATGTAGTTTTGAATTACTGCGAAAGGGATAAGGTGTGGTAAGGCTTATGGCAGCGAGCACAAAGCGCTATGAGATTGAAGAGTGTAATAATTAAGAATAATAGTTGTGAAATGCCTTGAAGTACTAGTGCTGGATCCACTATTTGCTCGCTAAAGTGAAACCTGTGAGTGCCGGAACTCGGCTGGATTGCCTCGTTCTCCTAGGTCGTGTAAGTTTTCTCGGTACCTTGAAACATCCTACACTCCTCCTGCAAGTGTCTAAAATTTCGGTAACCAAGATCCATTGTTTAAAGCACTCTCCCCATGTTATCGTATTTGAATTTACGGCATGGTCGTATCACTTTTTTATTGCTCGGTTTAGTGAAACATATTTGAGTTTTCTTTCTCTGACATGGGTTTCCAAGTTTTACTGTATTTGGTTTGAGCAAGTTACTAACCCGCATTGCCAGTTACCTATATGTAAATTTTCAGCTAATAACACCTAATAGGGTTGTTGGGAGGGTTAAATGAGACAAGCCCTGTGAAGCTATATAGTAACAGGCTGGCCAGGATTGGGTAAATGGGCAACAAGTGTTACAGATGATGATTTTATCGTTATTGCTGCTTGGGGTTAAGAAGTAAAAGGTGCCTTCTGGCAGAAAGCAGGGCTTTGAGATGGCCTTAAAAGCATTCTTGTTTGAATTTTTACTTCTCACAGAAGCAAGATAAGGGCATTTCTTCTCTCAACACTTCTCTGTTGGGATTCTGAAGGTATTGGTTAGGTTTTCAAGTAATTGACGTGAACAGTGCTCTGAGTCATCCAGAATTTGCTGTCCTTTGGGCCTGAAGAGACTGACTGGTCACCCTTCTTAAGCCTAACTGGAGCGCTGATTAAGCATTTGGGTGCTAACCAAAAATTGACAGTTCAAATCCACCAGCTGCTCCTTGGAAACCCTGTGGGGCAGTTCGACTCTGTCCTGGAGGGTCACTGAGTCAAAAGCAACTCAACAGCAATGGGTTTTTGGTTAGGAGAAGTGACTATATTGCAGCTGATTTTTCTAGACATACTATGAGACTACCTTTAAACTCATCTGGAAGTTTTATTACCCTTCAAAGTTGTCTCTTTGGGAGGCCAAGAATTATTCCAGGGGTACCCATTAATGCCTGTGGTAAGTGAACAATCTACAGGTCTAAGTGCAAGTTCACTGTATTGTCAATGTTAGTAGTCTTAGTTTTGAAAGGCTTGTGCTGTCTTAACCATTTTGAAGGCAAGTTTGGTATGTCAGTTGGATGATGCCATTGAGTCCAAAAGGAGGAATACTGTGTGACAGATGAGATGCATCTGGTTGGTGATGCGATAGAAAGAGGACTATCTTTGGATTCAGGCAATCTGGGCTCGTACTCTGGCTCCATCCCTTGCTAGCTGTGTAACCTCAGGCAGGAAATTCAGCCTTGTTTTCCGTATCTGTAAAATAAGCATAATACCTATCTTGCCAAGCTGTCAGGACTAAATGAGACAATATGACATGTGTAATCTACTTGTTTTGCATTACCAGTTGCCATCACTTCAGACTCACGGCAGCCCCATGTGTCTGAGTAGAATGGCACTCCATAAGGTTTTCAGTGGCCTATCTTTTGGAAGTAGGCTGCCAGGCTGTTCTTCTGAGGTGGACTCAAACTGTCAACTTTTCAGTTAGCAGCCTAGCTCTTGAACTGTTTGTGCCACTCAGGGACTCTGGTTCACCTATATTCACACATATAATGTTATTAACATTAATCCACCTTGACTTCTTTACCTGTTGATGTTGGCCTCACTGTGGTCAGTCAGGGAGCTCCCTGAAGACCAAGTTTCCTCCTTCTGCTCTCTCTCCCAGGACTCAGGAAAGAATTCTTGTAAGAGCAGTCAGGATGGAGTTGGTGATTTGGTTACTTTCTCCTTTCCTTTTAAAGAGGTATTAGTGACTTCTTCCCTGATGAAGACCTAAGAACAGATACTTTTTCTCATCATGAGTGTCACTCCAGAAGTCAAGAGTCGTGGGATGAAGTTTGCTGAGGAGCAGCTGCTAAAGCATGGATGGACTCGAGGTGATCCCCATGGGGCCTCTTCACACCCCTCCAGCTCTGCCTATGCTCTGTCCAGGGGAGATCAGCTGCATCTTGGGATTATCCTCCAACAGACCATTCAGTAAGAGGAATAAAAGTTAAAGATAAGATTGCAGAAGACATTTTCTGACTTTTCCAGAAAAGGGAGGAATGGAAGACATTTGACAGCGGGTAGTGAGAAAGAAGTTGGGAGGCCTGGGAGAAAGAAGAAAAGATCTGGCCTATGTCCTGAAAGAGTTATGAAGGAACAGGTAGTTCAGACTGGCAGTGGAATGAAGGGAACTAGCAGCAAGTATGGCCTAATGCTGCGTGTGTCAGGAAAGACAGAGGGGCACGTGGGGCGGTACTTTGTGAGGGCCTGGAGCAGTCAGCAGGACGAGCCAAGTCACTCACCGTCCCTTGCAGGCAAAGGCCTGGGCCGGAAGGAGAATGGTATCACCCAGGCCATCAGGGTGACACTGAAGCAGGACACTCATGGGGTAAGACTGGGCAGGCAAAGGGAGGGCAGTGTGGATGGGAGAAGGTAACCCTGGAGGGTAGGCAGGGCAGTCACTCAGAGCTCATACTCCTTCCCCTGGCAGGTAGGACATGACCCTGCCAAGGAGTTCACAAACCACTGGTGGAATGAACTCTTCAACAAGACTGCAGCCAACTTGGTAGTGGAAACTGGACAGGTATGACCTCTAATAAATGGCACATGAAGTATGAAGGCTGGGGACATGTTGGGGTGAGAAAGACATGGCATGTCACCTACTCACTTTCCCACAGGATGGCATTCAGATAAAGCACCTTTCTAAGGAGACTATCCGACATGATCGCCCCAAGCCCAGCTTGCTGTATCAGAAGTTTGTGAAGGTACTAGAGGCTAGGGGCAGGAGGTCCATCCTTTCTTCCTTCCCTTGTCTCCCCTGGGACCTGAACAATTGCCTTGTGAGCCCTACCTATTCTTAGAACCTCCCTCACCAAGCAGGATCCTGTGACCACCTTGTTGCTTGCTTAGACTGCCCAGACTCTCAGCAAGCACTGAGATCTTCAAGCTCCACAGATCCCCAACATTTGCTGAGGGGTAGTAATAGGAAGTGGGGGTCTTCAATTTAGGAGCCAGAGACTAGAGGCATTATCTTGGCCATCCTACTTTTGCAGATGAGGCCAGAAATGGGCAAAGTGACTTGCTGAGGAGCCCACAGCTGGTTAGTAATGGCAGAAAGGACTACAGTCCAGGTCTTCAGACTCCTGCTTTCTACCGTCCCCTGCTAGTACTGTACAATTAAAATGAAAAAATCCATTGTCATCAAGTCATTTCTACTCACAGTGACCCTACAAAACAGAGCAGAATTGTCCTAAAGGTCTTCCAGGCAGTGGCTGGTGGACTTGAACTGCTGACTTTTTTGGTTAGCAAGTGTGCTCTTACCACCATGCCAGCAAGGCTGAGCTGATCCTTAATGGTCAGCTATTGTGTGCTAAAGGTTTTACATGTTATCTCGTCTTTCCCATTTCTCTACTTCTCTGCTGCCATCTGTACCCAGTTCATACTATCACCTCCTTGCCTAATTTCTTTAACAGCCTAACCAAACTCCTCACCACTAGGCTCACTCCCCAACCTAATCAGCCCATCCTCCACCAAGTATCAATCCTGACTCATGGTGACCTTATAGGACAGAATAGAACTGCTCCATAGTTTTCAAGGAGCACCTGGCGGATTCAAACTGCTGACTTTTTGGCTAGCAGACATAGTACTTAACCATTACGCCACCAGAGTTTCCAGAAAGTATCCAGTGTTCTAAACACAGATCTCACTATGTCACTGGCTTCTCTTTGACCTAGGATGGTGAGTCCTGACTTTTCCAGCATGGCTTGTGTGGCCCTTCATGCCTTGTCCTTGCCTTCTCCAGCCTTGTCTCTTGCCATTTCTTTCCAAGATCTCTACATTTAAGCGAGATGAAGCATTGTTTTTTGAAGGTAGCATGTTCTTTCATCTGCATGTTTTTTGACATGCTTTTCCCTGTTTCGACATTCTTCTCTACCTGATGACTTTTTCTTGTCTCCAGAGCTCACTTTACACATCAGTTAATTCCAGAACCCCTTACCTGAGTCCTAAAGTCTAAGGTGCCTCTCCTGCAGCACAGGCAACTCTTCCATCATCATCAGCTGTCCTGTCACACTCTTCCCCTGCCACCACCATGGAGGTTCTGGTTGGGCTGGACCCATCTCATTCATCTTCTTCTCTGTATCCCCAGCCCCTTTGCTTATTGTAGTTTCTCCACAAATACTAGTTAAATGTACATAGCTACTGAGGAAAGGGCCATCGTTGTCAGTTACTGGCACCATGGGATGACTAGCAGGAGATACTTACCCTAATGGGAAGACCTGATTACTCACAGCCCCTCCCTTGAGGATGAGTTCAGCCACTACAGCTGCTTCCAGAGCTGCTCTTTTTCCTGCTGCTGCTCACCTTAGAGCATACAGGATGGCACAGCTGTGTGTAGGTCTGCAGTGTCGGGGCTTGCAGATTTGTGCCTGTGACTCTGAATTCCTGGGGAAGCTCCCTGAGGAGACAGCGGTGGCAATGATGTTGAGGCTTTGTCCACCTCTGTGATCCCTCCTTCTAGACAGCCACGCTGACTTCAGGCGGGGAAAAACCAGACAAGGACTTGGAGAAGTGCGATGTCGACAACAACCATGGACCCAAGTCCCCAGAGATGTGAGACTTAATTTTAGTGCTGCGGGTACATGGGCATTCTCAGACCTCAGGAGAAAGAACTGCTTCTATTGCTGATGTGGACTTGTTGGGCTGGGGGTGGAAATGTCTTGTACTAATCTTTGTATCTCAGCATCTAGAAAAGCAGCAAGTGCTGAACAGTAATTCTGTGCTGAGGGGAAGTTTTAGAGGGGAGGGGAGGTTAAGCCTTTTTTCCAGATGTGTTTGTAACTCCTGATCTGTCCCCACAGTCTGACTGATGAGATGCTGCTGCAAGCCTGTGAGGGGCGAACAGCACATAAGTAAGTAAGAGCTAGCTCTGTGGATCCTTCTCTTCTCCCCACCCCAGACCACCTATGATGGCCTGTGCCACTGTCTTGATTCTTTTTGCCCTGGGGAAGTCACTGTATTCACCCTTCTCTTGCTGGAAGATGAAGCATGTCCTCCAGCCTCCCTCCAACCCCAAGATGAGCCCAATCCCCTCATGCCTTTGTTCTGATTTGGGCCCTGCCTATTTCAGGGCTGCCCGTCTTGGGATCACAATGAAGGCCAAACTTGCTCGACTGGAGGCCCAGGAACAAGCCTATTTGGCTCATCTCAAAGGCCAGGACCTTCAGGCCTCTCAACCACAGTCTGACAGCAAGCTTCCAGAAAAAAGGAAAAGGAAAAAGAAAAAGAAAGAAAGTGCAGCAACTGGAAAGAATGGGGAAGAGGACCATCAAGAAAAGACTGACCAGAGTATAAGGAAAAGCAAGAAGAAGAAAAGGCAACACCAAGAGGAAAAAGTCTCAGATGAGACAGAGGGAACTACAGAAAATGAGGAAGAGGCTACAGGAACAAGTTGGCCTGGAGAACAAACTGATAAACCCCTCAGAAAAAGAAAGAAGAAGAGGCACAAGCAGGAGGAGGGGATCTTGGAAAAAGAAGGAGGTAAGGAGCCTGCAGTGGATGTCAGGACAGAGGAAGTGAAGCACAGAACATACCCTGAGCCATGCAGCAGGCGCAAGAAGAGGCAGCAGTATGAGGTCAGCTTAGACATAGAGGATGAAGCAGCTTCTGTAGATGGTAGGACTATGGAAGCAGCAAGCAAAGCATGCAGTGAGCCAAGTATCAGGAGAAGCGAGAAGAAAAGGAAGCAGCATCTAGAGGAGGAGGTGGTGGCACTGGACATAAAGGATGAAGAAGATGAGACTGCAGGGGGTAGCAGGACTAGGGAAGTAGAGAGCAGAACACATACTGGTCCAAGCGGCAGAGAAAAGAGGAAGCACCAGCATCCACAGGAGGAAAGAGCAGCAGTTAGCACTAGCCAGAGGGCCAAAAGGAAGAAAAAGAAGAAGAGAGACTGAAGGTAGGGTTCAGTGATTTCCTCTGCAGGAATTAGAGCCTCAGAGACCTGGACTAATTCAGGTCTTCTGCACCCTTTTTAATGAGGAGTCCCTCCACGGGAGGGACTCAGCTCTGGACTTCAGCTCTGAAGCTGAAGCCAGTCTGCTGAGAGCAGCAGTAGGGCCATGCCTGAGTTAAGGGAGCAGGTCGGCTCTCCTTTGCAGCTTCTAACCCAGAGATCAGGAACTCGGGTGTCTTCAGAAGCCAGGCAGCATGAACGCAGATACCTTTGAAGGGGCATCCCTGCATCAGTTCCTGCTGAATGCTGACATGTAGGCCCAGTGTTGTCAGACTCTCCCCTGCTTTTTTAAAAACAGAAGCTGAAGATACACACTTACTTGAAATTCTGATTTTTAAATAAAAACATACACAGATCTGAATTCATCCCATAGGTGCCCAGTTTCTAACATTATCCCAGATAAATGAAAAAAACATCAGCTTAGGCTCCTAGAATATGTACATGTAACCTGGCTTCTCCTGTTCCCAGCCTGGGTATCTAGGGCAGGCCTTGAATACAAACTAGATTTTCCGTGGAGGCCTCTGACGCCAGTCCTGTCTAGCTGTAGTTCTGCTCTTCCAGCCCCCTGCCTGTATCCTAAATGTGTAAGAATCATTTGTGTGTAGACAACAGCACACCTCACATGGGAGCCCATTTCAACACCTATGCCTCCAAATGCCTTCTCAGTCTCTCCTGCCTGTTGTCCACCTGAGAGAGATGTCACTACATGCTCAGTGTTCTCTGGCTCCAGCCACCCCCTGCCAGAAGAGCTCCCAGGACCCCACAGTTCTGGGAAAGAGGCACTAAGTCTTTATTGGGAAGAACACCACCCACCTTCCCTCACTGTAGACGGTAGACACACTCAGTGTCAGGGTAGGAGGGTAGGTTCAGCTGATACTTCTTTTCCAGAGCAGGTGGTACAAAACGACCCCCCAGGTAGTGGTAGCGACCAGTAAACTGAGTTGCAGACTTTTTGGGTGCTGTCAGGGAGATGAGCAAGTCTGGCTGGAGCCCTTCAGAGTTTCCCTTCTCCACATCCCATCCTGAAAAAGACAGCAGTATTGAGGAAGCACATGAGGTCACAGATGTCTAGTTCCCTTCCACACTGTGCTTCACCCTAATCCTAAAAAGGGTGGTAAGCCCCCTGGTTCCCACTGAAGGAACTCTTGTTCTAGGAGATCCATGTGCCCCTGTGCTTTGCTGTCTTCGTGGGGTAGTCTGTACACCAAAAAGACTCAACTGTCTTTGAGTCAGCTCCAACTCATAACACTGTAGTCTCTACAAGGGCCTTCTCAATTTTGCTATCCAACCTTGATAGGGAATCCATAAAACCAAGTCCTGCCCTTCCTGACAATATTATTGTTTTAAACCTGGTCTGAATTTTCAGTCAAAAATCAAGAGAGAGGGCAGGGCCCGATATCCCCCAGCCTCCTTGGGCCCAGCACCTGAGGGAATGTCGATGCTGGCAATGGGCACTGTGATGCCACTCAGGACTTTCAGGATGCTCTGGAATGGCTCCCGCACATCACCCTTGAAGCTGAAGCCAAAGATGGCATCCACCACCAGTTCGTACAGATCATCAATCATCACAGGCTGTGGGAGAACAGGAAAAGAGGTCAGAGCCAGCGGTGCACAGAAAACCTTTAACTGGAAAGGGCTGCATGTTGTACCCACAGTGTAAACGATTCACTGAGGCACAAGTTCAGTTTTCTCTCTTGTTCAGGGGGCATCCTGAGACCCACAGTAAGTATCAGTTGGTCACTGATCAAGCCAAGCTGAGACCAGACACATCTGTTCTGAGTGCCAGCCTATCATTAAGGAGGCTACAGTGTGGGGCAGTCTGACACTGAGTCCAAAAGGCAGGGTTCCATTGTCAGCTCTACTGTGAAACCCTGTGACTGGCTAAACTGCTCCCTTTCTCAGTACCTCACTCTCTCGACCTGTGAAATGTAATGTGATGTGTGTTTGTTTCAAAAAAGACAAGGTTTTGAGTTTCCCACCCATAAAATCCACGTGTCTGCAGAAATGGTTTAGGATAAGGTGGTCACTCCAGTTCCTGAGAAGGGCAGAGGATGGTGTTTACTGTGTGCTAGGGGAAGAGGAACTGGCCAGAGTGAAGATGTGACCAGGGGAGATGAAGGGGAAAGGAAGCTCACGGTGCACACCTCACAGAGAAAGAGAAGACTCTTACACCAGTTATATTCAAGTAGCATCCGTCAGGCACTATCCCTGCCCTCTGAGAGAGACTAGAAAGACCATGACCTCAGCCTGGAAGTGAAGGAATGGCAGCGGCTATTGGTAGGTACCGTGTTGCTCTGGAGCCTCCTACCTCTAAAGGCATTTCACTGAGGAAAGGGATGTCCATTTTCTGACACTGGGTCACCAGCGCAGTGAAGAGTGGCTTGTTGGGTCTTTTGGGGTAGTAGATGGTTGGTTGGTAGCCCTAGGAGGAAAGGGGTAATTCAATCCCAGATATCCTAGAATCTTCATGACCTTTCCCACAGCCCCTTCCTACATACTCACGAAGAGTTTAAGATGTCGAGCACAGACCAGGCCATCTCCTCCATTATTTCCAGGGCCACAGATGACCAGGATGGTAGGGGGGCTCTTGGACATGGACGTGGGAGGATATGCCTGAGGGCGGGATCAAAGGGGATTGAGAATGGCTAGAACATGGGCAGTCACAATCCAAGCTTGGGCCAGCCGTCCCTCACCTGGGAGTGTCTCGGACAGTAACTCCTCCCTTGTTCCTCCCCTATAACCTGTTAGCAGCTCCTCTATGGGACAAGCGTTGCGCCACTGACCTTGGCAATGGCCGTGGCACAGCTCAGCCCCGCCAGCTCCATCAGTTGGTCCACGCTGAACTGGTACTCGTTAAATAGCTCCTGGTCCACCGCCTGGGCCTCCTCCTGGCTGAGGGAAAACCTCCTGCCTGAGCCCCCGCCCCTCAGATGCTCCTCCCCGCAGTTGGGGCCCCGTGGCCATCCAGACTCCACCCCGGAACGGCAATCGGTCCCAAGTCTGCGGGCCGCGTGCAACCTAGAGCTTCGCCTACCTCAAGTACTTCACTGGTGTGCTTGCCATGGCCGCTGGGTCTCCGTGGCCCCCGGAATTCAGCCGCTGAGGTCCCCGCCAGTCAGGTCCCAAGTGGCAGGCGCCGCCGAGGCTTTTGACCCGCGGCAGGCGCGAGCCAGCAACCAGCAGCCCGAGTCCCAGCAGCGCCCGCAGCCCGGACATGCAGCCCACAGAACGCACCCCTTGCCGGCCCAGCCCTCCACTGCACATGCGCGGCAGTCGCCCCGCCCCGCGCCGCTCCACCTGCCCCGCCCCGCACAAGGTCTCTAAAGTGGTGCTGGAGCAGATGGCTAGCAGGCAGGACAGTAGTTGCTGCTGGGCGCTTTGCAGAGTGCACATTCCCTTACAGCCTGGATTCCAGCACTTCCCCAGAGCTTTTACTTATCCCCGTACCTTTCTAAATGTACCGAAATAATGTGATTTGCTTCTAATTACTGTTTGGTAATAATAATCCTTCAAATTTTGGTAGCGCTCTTCTCATTGCCGCGAGGGGATACCGACTCAGTGGAGCCATATTGGACAGAGAAGAGCTGCCCTATAGGGTTTCTGAGGCTGCAGATCTTGCTTCCACAAAGCTGCTGGTGGGTTTGAACCCACTACCTTTCGATTAGCAGCCAAGTAACACTCCTAGGAGACTATATCATAGCCTAAATTCCTGCCCTACCGCTGACTACTGAGTATACTTGAGATACTCTTGGTTACAGTTTCCTGGTCTGTAAAATGGGGCTATTAGTAAATATTTCATAGGGTGATAATGCATGTAAAGTCCTCAGCACAGTGCTTGCACATAGGGCTTAGTAAATTAATCTATTGTTACTATTTACACTACAAAGTGTTTTAAGGAGCTGTAGTGGGATGATGGTTAAGAGCCAGAGCTGCTAACCAAAAGTTTGGCAGTTCACATCCACTAGCCTACTCCTTCGAAATCCTGTTGGGGCAGTTGTACTCTGCCCTATAGGATGCTATAAGTTGGAATCAATTGGACAGCAATGGCTGTTTGACATAATTTAGGATTCCTCCCAGAATCAACTCAGAGGTACCAACTCCTCACTACATTACTTTCCTCTACCTCTGTTTACCAGCATAGCGTGCTCTATTTCTCTAATCATACATAATAATTTATTAAGATAGGGCCATGGATGGTGGAAAGGATTTGACGTTAGTGGCTTGAATGTTTCCAGTGGCACCATGGAAGAAACATCTGGTGGAAGTTTACCAAAAACCAAACCAACCCCACTGCTGTCAAGTCGATTCCAACTTATAGCGACCCTATAGGACAAAGTAGGACTGCCCATAGAGTTCCCAGGGAGTGACTGGTGGAATAGAACTGCCGACTTTTTGTAGCACTTAACCACTATGCCACCCGGGTTCCCAACACACATGAGGTCACCATGAATTGAAGTTGAGGCAGGAAGCCACTGAATGATAGCTTGACCTGCTCCTGTTTCCTCCTGTCTATAAATCCATGTGCTTGCTAATCAGAGAGCCATCTTGGCAATGCAAGCCTTGGTGAGGTCAACCAAATGAAGTTTTTTTGTTCGTTTGCTTTCATCTGACTTGTGCCGTTAGTGTCCTGCTGAGTGAGACTTGGAGGTCTGATAATAGAATCTACCAGACTGCAATAGGTTTTTACAATAGATATCTAGGTAGATGGTGCCAACTCATGGCAACCCTGTGTATTATAGAACAAAAGATTGCCTGGTCTGTGTCATTCTCTCCATCACAGACATATTCAAATCTAGCCTTGCTCCTACTGTACCAATCCATTTCACCAAGGGTCTCACACACCGTGGTAGGTCCTCTACTTTACCAAACTCAGTGTCCTTGCCTAGTGAATGATATCTCCTGATGACTGTCTAAAGCAAGCTTTATTAAGACAATAACTATGGAAACAGAGCATGCCAACTGTACTCTGACATGTGGTTAAAGAAGGTTGGGAATAATAGGTACCCTTAAGGCATGTCATTCATTAAACTGTGTTCCCCAAAAAATCCATGCAGCAATTTGGCTGGATCATGATTTCTGGTATTATGTAATGTCCTTCGTGTTGTAAATCCTGCCTCTGTGATGTTAATGAGGATGGGTGACAGTTCTGCCAGTTCAACAGGACACAAAGTATAAGATTGTTTTGTGCCTTGAGGTTGCCTCTTGGGATATAAAAGAGAGACAAGCTGAAGTAAAGGAAACTCTTACCATCAAAAAAGCACCTGGAGTACAGTGCGTCCTTCAGACTTGAAGTTGCCACGCCAAAGTGTTCCCTGACCAAAGACTGATGCAACACAAGGATCTTTCTCCAGAGCCAACAAAGAGGAAAGCCTTCCCCTGAAGTGGACACCCTGAATTTGGACTTGTAGCCTACTGGACTGTATAAGAATAAACTTTTCTTTGTTAAAGCAATCCACTTGCTGTATTTCTGTTAGAGCAGCACAAGATAACTAAAACAAGGCACTAAGAATGAAGATAATGATCCAGATGGAGTTAAAATCAGAAAACCCAAACCCACTGCCATAGAGTTGATTCTGACTTATAACTATAGGACTTCCAAGGAGCACCTGGTGGACTTGAACTGCCAGCCTTTTGGTTAGCAGCCATAGCACTTAACCACTTCACCACTAGGGTTTCCACAAGGTCCTGTTTTTATGTAGGATTTATTTTTATTCTGTATATGAAATGCATTCCTAGCAAGTCAACTGAGAAAGTAAAAAACTGCTTTTCACTATGCCCCTGATAGTCTCCTTTTTAATTGTAAGAGGCTATCATTTCCTATGGGATGTACCTTTGGCCTCCAGCTATGCTCATTTTACATGTCTGTGGTGGAAAACTGAATTTGTCAGCTGTGATTGTGGTAGCAAATTATTTTTGTTAGTGGTTGGAAATTTGAGTTTACTCATCTAAACTATAATGTACATGCTACAATTGAATAATCTTATCCCAAACCTCAAAAACTTTGTAACTTCACCAGGATGTAAGTGGCTTCACTTGTACTCATTAGTCACGACTCCTTCTAGCCCTGTTTGGGAAAATAAATATAGTGATTCTGAAAGATTCTAAGATACAATGTGAAGTATGTTTCTTTGACATAACTGACATTTTTGAACACACTAGATGCTTACATGAATCATCTCCATACCAACCTTATGATCATTGCCATTTTTAAAGACGAGAGAAAACTGAGGCTCAGTGGTGTTGAATGACATGCCCAATGACATAGTGACAGCTGTTGGAGGAACTAGGATCCAAGCAGCCTGTGCTCACTTTACCATTATTCTATATTGAGCTGCTTGACAAATACAGAAATATGTAAAAAAAAAAAAAGGACTGTCACTGCTTGCTGACTTTATTCTGTTGAGGTGTGGCTATAAAACAGTAACTCAAAATATCTGCTACCCTACACACCTCAACCCAGGACCCTCTATTATATCTCTGTCAGAGCACTCGGTGGTGATATCCAGGCACCATCTATTTGTGCTGAACTCAGTCTGGTGGAGGCTGCGGTAGTTTTGGTCCATTAGTCCTTTGGACTAATCTTTCCCTTGTATCTTTGGTTTGCCACTTAGATTTTTGGAGTTTTCTTTGGGAAATACCTCCAAAAGCAATTTAAGAAAGACTCATAGGGCGAGCACCAGACACTTTACATATATTATCTAATGTAATTCTATCAGTCTTATGATACATTTTTATTTTCATGTTACGCATGAGGAAAATGAGTAGCAGAAAGAAGTCAAATAATTTTTCTACAATAATAGAGCTATTAAATGGTAGAAACAATGATGGCTGATATTGGGTTGGTCTAACCCAGTATTCGTACTCCCATGTGACAGATGCTTCAGCCTGTTACTCAAAATCTGTTCTCCTTTCTTCCTTTGATATCTACTCCTGAGTTTTATCTGGCCATATCTAAATGCTACATTTTTGATACTAGAAGAAATGATATTTTAAACTCTCAGGTTATGCCCTTTAAAAAAATGAATGCTTCCTTCTGCGTTCTCTTGTTCTTTTCACTGACTGAAATGGAGGTATAGTGCTAGAGCTAAAGCAGCTGTTTCATACCAGGAGACCCAAATCCTGTGTTGAACACAATGGATATGGTACTACCATATCAGCCTAGGGCTGCTTATGTGAAAAAGGAAAAAAGTTCTGTTTAAAAGGAAAGCCCAAACCCACTACCAGTGAGTTGATTCAGACTCAAGACAACCCTATAGGACAGTGTAGAACTGCACCAGAGTTGTCAAGGAGCACCTGGTGGACTCAAACTGCCAGCCTGTTGGTTAGGAACCACAACACTCAAACCACTACACCACCAGGATTTCCAAGCCTGAGGCCATCGCCACTGAAGTGATTTCAACTCATAGCAACCCTAGAGGTCAGAGTAAAATTACCTCATAGAGCTTCCAAGGAATGTGTGGCCGATTTGAACTGTGGACTTTTTGGTTAGCAGACGTAGCAGTTAACTACTACACTGCCAGGGTTTCCTTGTATTGGCCTTTGTTACAGATGGTAAACGTGCATCCTAATCAATACATCTTGAATGCCTTCCAAAACAATAAGCTCCATTTAGATCAAGATTAGCAGTGGTGTCCCTAGGTCCTGACTAACAGTAGGTCCTCTACAAATACTTGACGAACCCTCAAGATCTCCCTATGAAGGAGTTCACAGTACAGTAAAAGCCCTCCTACCTGGCAAGATCAAGAGTGAATTATTTTCAACTGAAGACAAAAAATACACTCATTTGCTATCTGTCACAGTGGGGCTAGGATTTTTCTTTGAAGGCGGGACCAATGATTGGAGTTCTTTCTTTCTTTATGCATTACCTGTAACTTCCAGTTTGCTTCCTTAATGTGGAACAATGAATGACATATTTGAAGCAGACTGAATGCAGAATTCATCTATATCTTTGTGATTACCCCTCAGTCTGTAATAGTTGTTGTTGTTAGGTACTGTCAAGTTGGTTCTGAGTCATAGCAACCTCAGTGTACAACAGTGGTGTGATTAATAACTCTTGTGTGTGGCTGTTCTAGTCATGATCTTGTAACTCTCACTCAGGTGACTGGGCAGGACTGTGTGATAAGGTAATGGTGGCCCACCAAGGAGACGGTCAGTTTTGCCTTCAAAGAGAGCCAATTCCAGAGCACAGGAATGACCCAGCAGGAGAAACCCAGCAGCAGAAGGTGGCATGGTGAACTTCCTGGCCCACAAGAGAGAAAGCTGAGTGCCTTTGGGCAGAAACTGATGAGGGTCAAGGAGATGCATGCCTATGAGCACAGCTGGGAAGAAGCCATCCAGATAAAAGCACTGTATCCTTGAGTGTTCCTGAGCCTGCATTGTAACCTGTTACTTTCCTAATAAACCCATAATTGTGAGTACGATCTTTGAGTTCTGTGTAACCACTGCAATGAATACTGAACCCACCAAAGAAGCAAAGAATGCTGCATGATGGACAGTTGATGCCAGAATTGATGAAGATGGTTGACAGAGGAGGCACGTCTGACCTGCCTCATAGGAATCAGCCTTGTACTGTTGAGATTCTCTTTCCCTCTTCTGAAGCTAGAGGAGGTCAGACACTGCTCCCAAGCCATTTTTACGCAAGAGAATGAAATACTGCCTAGCCCGGCACCATCCTTACAAATCATTGCTACGTTTGAGCCCATTGCGGCAGCCACTATATCAATCCATCTATCTAAGCGTCTTCCTCTTTTTCACTAACCCTTTACTTTACCAAACATGATGTCTTTCTCCAGGGATCGGTCTCTCCTGATAACATGTTCAAAGTACCTAACATGAAGTCTCGTCATGCTCACATGTAAGGAATATTCTGGCTGTACTTCTTCCAGGACAGATTTGCTCATTCTTCTGGCAGTCCATGGTATATTCAACATTCTTCACTGACACCATAATTCATAGGCATCAATTCTTCAGTCTTCCTTATTCATTGTGCAGCTTCCACATGCACATGAGGCAACTGAAAATACCATGGTTGGAGTCAGGGGCACTTTGTCCTCAAGGTAGTATCTTTGCTTTTTCTTACTCAAGTCTAATTTAGTAGTGGTCTTTTATTTATTTTTTTATTAAATAAAAAATGAAAGTGTACATACTCTGTGCTTACAATATTGGGTTAATATGGGAGGAGTACACAAGTTGTGTTGAAGTCCCATTAATACTGATCTTCTTACTAATGTGTATTGTCACCAATTTCACCCAACCAAATTTCTAACAACTGTCTAATCTAAACCCTTGCCCCTCACCTTCCCGCCCTCTCACCCTCCCCACCCTTGTAGCCATCAAAGAGTCTTTTCTGTTATGTATGAGTCTGCTTTTAAGTTTTTGTCATAGGTGTCTCATATAATATTTGTCCTTCTGTCACTCAACATAATGTCCTCCAGTTGAGGCCAAATTGAGAGATGTTTCCTGCTATCATCGTTGTTCTTTATCATTGCATAGTACTCCATTGAGTACATATACCAAAGTTTACCCATCCATTCTTCTGTTGTTGGGCATCTGGGTTGATTCCGTCTTTTTGCTGTTGTGTACTGTGCTGCGATGAACATTCGTGTGCATGTATCAGTTGGTGTGAATGGCCTTGATTCTGTAGGATATATTCCAAGCAGAGGAATTACTGGGTCAAATGGTATATCTATATCCATTATTTTAAGGTAATGCAAGATTGCTTTCCAAAGAGATTGCACCATTCTGCAATCCCACCAACAGTGTAGGAGAGTTCCAATATCTCCACAGCCTGTCCAACATTTAGTGTTTTGTGTTTTTTGGATCATGGCCAATCTTGTTGGGGTGAGACGGTATCTCATTGTCGTTTTGATTTGAATTTCTTTAATAATTAATGATTGTGAGAATGTCTGCATGTGTTTTTTGGCTGCCTGGATCTCCTCTTTAGAGAAGTGTCTGTCCATCTCCTTTGGCCATTGTTTAATTGGATGATTTGTCTTTTTCTTATTGATATTTTGTAGTACCTTATAGATTATAGAGATCAGGCGTCGGTCTGACATAGAGTTGCTAAATATTTTTTCCTATTCTATAGGTGGTCTTTTAATTCTTTTGATGAAGTCTTTGGATGAGCAGAAGTGTTTGATTTTTATTAATTCCCATTTATCTATTTTTTGTTCTGATGAATGTGTTTTGTTTGTCAGATTTTGAAGTTTGTCTATATTGTGTATTAAAACTTCCATTGTTGACCGTATTTTATCTTGGATGAGCTTTATCGTTTTAGCTTTTATATTTAGGTCTTTTATCCAATTTGAGTTGATTTTTTGTATAAGGTGTGAGATATGGATCTTGTTTCAATTTTTTGCAGATGTATATCCAATTATACCAGCACCATTTGTTAAAGAGACTGTTCTTACCCCAGTTTAAAATCTTAGGACCTTTGTCAAATATCAGCTGTTCACAGGAGGATAGTGGCATCTCTGGGATCTCTACTTTGTTCCATTGGTCTTTATGTCTCTTTTTGTACCAGTACCAGGCTGTTTTGACAACTGAGGCAGTGTAATAGGTTTTAAAGTCAGGTAGTGAGAGACCTTCCAGTGTGTTCTTTTTTTTTTTCAGTAGTGCTTTACTTAGCCGGGGCTTCTTCCCTTTCCAAATAAAGCTGATAATTTGTTTCCCCATCTCATTAAAAAATGTCACTTGAATTTGTATTGCCAAGCCAGCCAATTGCCGTCGAGTCAGACTGGATTGCATTATATAAGTAGATTTCTGTGTGCAAAATAGACATTTTCACTATATCGAGTCTTCCTATGCATGAGCAGGGCAGACTACTCCACTTATGAAAGTCTCTCCTAGTTTCTTGTAGTAAGGTCTTGTAGTTTTCTCTGTAAACATCTCTTATTTCTCTAGTTAGATTTATTCCTAGGTATTTTATCTGCTTGGGGGCTATAGTAAATGGAATTGATTTGGTGATTTCTTCTTTAATAATTTCAGCGTTGGTATAGAGGAATCCTATTGATTTAGTTATGTTTATCTTGAATCCCAATAATTCTTTTATTAGCTCCAATAGTTTACTTATGGATTTCTTTGGATTCTCTGTATAAACAATCATATCATCTGCAAAGAGGGAAATCTTTACTTCTTCATTGCCAATAAGGATGCCTTTTATTTCTTTGAGTTGTCTAATTGCTCTGGCTAGAACTTCTACCACAATGCTGAATGGAAGTGGTGAGAGCAGGCATCCTTGTCTAGTTCCCATTCTCAAAGGGAATTCTTTCAGTCTTTACCATTAAGGGTGGTGAAAGCAGTTGGCTTTGCATAGATGCTACTGATTATATTGAGGAATTTCCCCTTTATTCCTATTTTTCTAAGCATGAATGGATGTTGAACTTTGTCAAATGCCTTTTCTGTATCGATTGACAAAATCAGGTGATTTTTATCTTTTGTGTTATTAATGTGGTTGATTACATTAATTGTTTTTCTGATGCTGAACCAGCCTTGCATCTCTGGAATGAAACCAACTTGATCATGATGAATTATTTTTTCTACATGCTGTTGAATTCTATTGGCTAGAATTTTGTTGAAGAATTTTGCATCTAGATTCATGAGTGCTATTGGTCTGTAATTTTCTTTTTTTGTGGTATCTTTCCCTGGTTTTGGCATCAGGGTTATGCTGGCTTCATAGAATGAATTTGGAAGTATCTCATCTTTCTATGGTGTGAAATAGTCTCAATAGTATTGGAGTTAATTCTTCTCTAAAAGTTTGGTAGAATTCTCTGGTGAAGCCATCTGGGCCAGGACTTTTTTTGGTTGGTAGATTTTTTATGACTTTTTCAATCTCTTCCTTTGTGATAGATTTATTAAGTTGATGTATTTCTCCTTGTGATAGTCTTGGTGAGTCATGTGAATCTAGAAATTTGTCCATTTCCCTTAGGTTTTCAAACCTGTTAGAGTATAGCTTTTCATAGTATTCTGTTATGATATACTTTATTTCAGTTGGGTCTGTTTGTAACATCCCCCAACTCATTTCTTAACCAGATTATTTGTATCTTTTGCTGGTTTTCTTTCCTAAGTTTAGCCAATGGTTTATCAATTTTGTTGATCTTTTTGAAGAACCAGCTTTTGGTTTTGTTAATTTTTTCAATTGTTTTTCTATTCTCTAATTCATTTAGTTCTGCTCTAATCCTTATGATCTGTTTTCTTCTGGTGCCTGAGGGGTTCCTTTGTTGCTCTCTTTCCACTTGTTCAAACTGTGAGGTTAATTCTTTAATTTGTGCTCTTTCTTCTTTCCGGAAGTGTGCATTTATAGAGATAAACTGATCTCTAAGCACTGCTTTTGCTGTATCCCATAAATTCTGGTAGGATGTGTTTTCATTCTCATTTGAATCCATAAATTTCTTTAATGTGTCTCTAATTTCTTTAATTTAGTAGCAGTCATTTTAAGTGACTCACCTTAATCAAATCTTAGCATTCAATTCAAGTTTTCACAGAATCAGTGTTGCTTTCCATCCATTTATATACTGTTTAATTAAATGAGAAACTACAGTAATACGTAAACCACCACAAACACATCTGTTATCAAACACAGCTGGCTCTTGGTACGCAATGGCTTAACTCAGGAAGCAGAACTGAGCAGCTTCTAGAAGGTACTCAGTACCTAGATTCAAGTCCTGGTTTCTCTACTTTATTAGTCGTGTGACCTGGAAGGACAAACCACTTAACTTCTTTGTGCTTTCTTTTCCTTATTTGTGAAAGTGAATAACAACACCTACCTCATAGTGATGTCGTGAAGCTTAAAGGAGAAAACACCAACTTAGAGTAGTGTGTGGTGTGTGTAAGTGCTCAGTAGTCAGCAAAGGTTACATAGCATCATTGCTGTTTCTGCAGCTGCTGCTCTACAGACTGCAGGCATCCCCTGTGCTTCATGAAGGAGGAATTGGACTACAGAAGTCAGTTAAAATGTATCTTGTAGAGCCCTCTGCACCCCACATTGGTGAGTGGCGTCTGGGGTCTTAAAAGCTGCCAAGCTGCCATCCGAGGGTACAGCAAATGGTCCCAACTTAGCAGGAACGGATGGTCACCAATGACCAAAACGACATGGGGGAAAGAGAACCCAGGAGACAGAGAGACCCATGTGAGTGGGTGACTACATCGACTTGTGACCGGAAGAACCGGATGGTGCCCAGCCACCACCAGTGATAGCTGTGATGGAGCTCACAAAGTTGAGTCTCGCTGGCAACACATGAATAAAAAGGGGTGCATCCTGAGATCTCCATTAAAAGACTGCAATTGATGGTCCACAGGCTTCAGTGTTCTCCTGTGAGCATGGCCCCTGGCCCTGATGCTGCCCCTATCCATAAATCATAATGGAGGCCAACTCTTGGACAGGAATGGATTGGACTTGACCACACAGAGTAACCATATCATGTGTGCACTTTATGGTTCTATGCACCTACAGTATGTTGTCCTGCTGACCTCTTACTGGAGGAAGGGGAGTGGGTAGAAAGGAGGGGATAGGAGATTGTTGGGAGGATAAGACATGTATACAGCAGACATGAAGAGTGTGCTGTCACCGTGCAGGGAGTGCAGTGGAAGGTGCATATAGGTGGGCATGAAAATTTATATGGGAATGTACATTTTCATTCAATCATAATAAAAAATTTAAAAATGTATCTTTTATAATATTATTATTCACTTCCACATATGAGAAAATGGAAGTCTGTAGAGAGTCACTGCCTCCAAAGCCACTAGCCCAGCATGTCATAGTTTTAAGGACTGACAAGGACCTTAGCAATTATGAGTTTAGATCCCAGAATGAAAAGGGAAAATTCACCGTCTGTTTTCTTTTTTTTCTTTGCCTATTGAGTCCAAAAGTCTCAATGATAGCAAACAGAGCCCCTCAGTGCTGAGATTGCAAAGCTCTGTCCAGCCTGCTCAGGAGTCCACTCACTGGCTTTGCTGTGTTCCATAGCTACACAAGGTTAAACAAATGGGAAGAGGCTTGGTCCCCAGGAGCCCCTAAAATCTGTGTGTCAGGGGGTACTGCAGAGGTTAGAGCTGTGGCAAGCAGAGTGTAGTCATGTGACTGTGCAGAAACCAGACCTAGTGGGTCTCTTCTGGGGATTCCTGCTGGGGGCTTCTCTGGGCCATTTGGATGACCTGCAGGAGAGAAGGAAGGGATTACTAGTAGGAGTGGCTATGGAAGGGGCAGGAGGCAGCCTGCTCTGGCTCCGGATTCCTGGTACTCTTTTAGGCACTTACCTCTGCAGATGAGCTCCAGGGCAGGAGGGAGTAGGCTTAAGCCTCACATCCTCCCATTCTGCAGGGCTCTCTCTTTGTCTGAAGCCAACAGTCAGGCCACGTAGGAGGTAGGGGAGGTCCTGGGCCTCTAGAACTGGGTGAAGGTTGTTCATATTGCTGAAGGACAGAGACAAAGAAGTTCAGAGTCCTGTATACCCAAGCATCAGGTCACATCCTCCCCGAAGCTTACCAATGATTATGTGCCATCAAAATTATCTCAAGCCACAATCTCTTCTACTTCCTTTATCCATTCTCCAGATCCACTCTTTTCCATCAGAGACCTACCTATTGCCTTGAGAGCTATGGGGTACCAGGATGCCAGTGCACTCCATTACAGGGGGATCTGGGTGTCCAAATGAGGGATGGGTCCTGGTTCCTGGATCTGCAGAAGGACAGACACATTTATCACAGTCCTCTACAAAAACCATCATGGCAGAGGGTGAGGGCACAAGGATGTGTTGGTCACTGTACACAAAAGTGTGCCAAAGATTATGCCTTGCACATGGCAGGTGCTTGGCAAACATGACCTCACTAGAGGTTAGATGGTGGGAATGATTTACTGAGGATGCTACTAGTTAATTCAAATCGATTCCACAAATAGCAAGGAATTTTGCTCCTGGAGGCTCAGTTAGGGTATGAAAAGTGTGTTGTCTGCCACGTAGTAGTAGGCTTTCAACAAGCGTTGGTGCTCTAAGGTACAAAGTTAGAGTTAGGACAGCCAGAGAAGCAGGGAGGAGGAAGTGATTCTGACATGGATGGGTAAATGGGCCGGGGCTCTACAAGACTGGCAGAAATGGGAGAAGGACTGGTCCAGGTGGTGTGAACCTGGAGAGCAAACAGGGCCAGGAGAGAGCGGAGACCTGAGGGAAGCCCCAGCCCTCAGCTCAGACCTAGGGGGTAGGGAGGTATAGGCAGAGGGTAAACAGTTTGGAGAGATGGTCCCATTTACAGGGAAGAAGAACACAGCTGGGTGTAGGCCTGTAAACTCACACTCCAGTCTGGGTGTCCGAGACATCACAGGAATGTTCGCTGATCCCTCCTCCGCTTCCTCTTGGCAGATGCCCTCATCCTCTTTACCTTCCCACCCACCAGCAGATCTGTAAAGAGGGGGACAAGGGCACAGCCAGGCAGCATGGCACTTCAGAGCTGGTCCCCTTACCCAGCCACCAGGCTACTATGCCCCCGACTACCCCCTCAAGGGCCATGGCCACCCAAGAAGCTCTGCCCCCACTCACTTACCTGCACTGGGTACCTGCCGTGTCCCTCCCCACTATGGCTGAGGCCCCCACCTGGCAGGCCTCACCAGGAGCCTGCCACCTCCCCAAAGCTGGAGTCTGGGGAAGAAAGAGAATAAAGGGTATACGTATGTGTGTTTTCCCCAGCTGCCTGCAGAGAGACACAATGCCCTCAGAGAGACAGAGAAGCGAGAGCCAAAGGTCTCCACTAAAAACTCTCTAGTTAGCAAGAGGTCTTACGAGCTATCAGATCTACCAGGGTCTGCCCACTACCCTATCCTGCCCGAGACCTTGAGGGGCAAAGTCCCAGAAAACTGGTTGCAGACCTCTGATGGGTCCCAGGTCTTCCCGCCCCCAACAGATCCTCTGCCTGTACCAGGCTAATTTAATTTGGCTTGTTGGCATAGATACGGTGTCCTAGTCCTGAAAATAAGAGAAGACATACTTGCTACCCTACCTGTTGCGGCTGAGTCGATTCTGACTCACAGCAACCCTATAGGACAGAGAATTGCTGACCTTTCAGTCAGCAGCCGTAACTCTTAACCACTGCACCACCAGCGCTCCCAGAGAGGATGTTAACCTTATCAAATAAACATAATAAATATTAAAGTATAATTTTAGTTCCTGTGTAGGGGGGAGGCAGTTGTTGAAACATCAGCCTGTTGGAAGAGTCTGGGAGGCAGAGAGGGTAAGGCAGTGCAGGGAGGGCCAGGAGCCAGAAAAGGAAGGGCAGAGGGAAACCTACAGATTAACTCCCCATGGACTGGGGAGAAGTACTTCCTTGGAACACTGTTGCCATCCTGTGACCTTTTTGGGAACTGCAGTCAAAGACAAAACTTTCCACCTCCTCCTGTCTATGGCTCAGGATCCTTCACCCACAGGGCTGGTACTACCCATCCAAAGCCCTAGCACAGCCCTTGTGTTGGAGACATGCAGTGATCCCCCCGCTCACCTCCCTACCTCCAGGTTGCTCCAGAAAAGTGATACACCTCATATGCAGGCCCCGGGGGGCAAATGAGCACAGACAGGCAGCCAAGGGCCGCAACCAGAGGAGATCAGCTCTGCTAACCCCTCCTTCCTTCTCGGTAAACTCGCCCCATATCCAGCTCCTTGTCTCTGATATCATCTCACCAGGGTGTGAGATGGGACCAGCCCCCTCTGGGCCAAGTGGGTCCTCATGGCATCTGTCAGCTTGGCCACCAGACGCTGTCTCACAGAATCGGGTTCCATCTGCAGGGGAGGATGAATAATAGGGTCATGGGGGACACCTGGACTTTGTGATCCTCTGGGGACTGGGAAAGAAAGGAACAGGAAAGTGAGGAGGGAAGAGGGCCATGTCTTACCTCTCTTCTATTCCTTCCCTGTGCCCTTTCTAGGGGTCCTGCCACCCCCTATTCGGAACCATGGACAGAAATAAAGTATTTTTCACCATAGTATCACTAAGGCCCAGCACACAATGTGTCCAGTGCATATTCAATGAGTGAATGAATGGAAAGGACAAGGAAGGCAGGCAGGAACATCAGGAGAGGCTTCCTAGCCCACGGATGGCAGGAAAGAGTAAGTGGTCTCACCTGGCACTGGGCCAGTGCTTCCTTATAGTGCTTCAAGGCCTGGTCGTATTGGCCCAGTCTGGCTGCAGCGGCCCCCAGACCCTCACAGGCCTGCCACTGCCCCTTCACATCCCCTAGGAGGGAGAGCTACACCACTGACATGCTCCTCCAGAGGTAATATCATCCCCAGGTTCCCCCATATGCCTCCCTGCCAACCCCAAGGACCCTCTGCCTTTGGACTTCCCTGCCAAGCCACATGCTAATCCCTCACCCTCACCAGTATCCCGGGCAGCCTGCAGGGCATGAAGGTAGTTGTCTCTGGCGGCTTTGTGGTCCCCCAGCTGGCTCAGTGCAAATGCCAGGCTGCCAAAGCTCCGGCCCTGCTCCCACCGTTGCCCCACAGACCCTGATGACAAAGAGGGACCTTGCTGACTGGTACAATCAGGACCTTATCCACCAGCAAGTAAGGGAAAGTTCCCAGCAGTCCTGGTGCTGAGCCTCAGTCTACCTCCAGATGAAGCACAGTACCCTAAAATCTTAATTCTTGGCTTCAGTCTTGAGTTTTGGTCTGAATCTCCACTCTCACAGAGCCACCCTGCGACATGGACAAAACCCAAAACCCAGTGTTGTCGAGTCAATTCCGACTCATAGAGACTCTAGAGGTCAGAGTAGAACTGCCCCATAGAGTTTCCAAGGAGTGCCTGGTGGATTTGAACTGCCAACCTTTTGGTCAGCAGATGTAGCACTTAATGATATGGACAAGGCTGATATCAATAACTGTTTTGACTCCTAAGTGTCACAGAAACAGAGGAGGGCCTGTGACTCCATTCCTCCTCTTCCAGTCAGCACCCTTTGCTCTGTCTGTTGCTGCGTTCCCAAGCCCTAGACCTCAGCCACTGGGCCTGTAATTCTTGCCCTGCCTGGTCCATCTGCCTTCTGCACCCCCAGCCTTCATCCCCCTGGTTCTGAGCTTCCAGGCTCTATTCTTGTACCGAGGGTACATCCACCTTTCAGCAGTAGAATACCTCCTCTCCTTAGTTCATTGGCCTCAATCGTATTTCTCAGTCCCTGGCACGTACCGTGCAAGTCAGCAGCTTTCTGGTGAAATGCCTGAGCTTCCTGATAGTTGCCAAGGGCATTGTGGGCCATGCCGAGGTTTCTTAGCACTGTGGCCTTCTCTCCAGGCCCCCGGCACAGGGGCAGGGCCTGCAGAAAGGCTTCCACTGCCAGTGGGAACAGCTGCAGCTGAGAGTAGCCCAGGCCTAGGTCGTTATAGAGTTGCCCTAGAGGGCATGGCCAAGGTCACCAGTAGCCGGGTCAGACACTAACAGGCTATACCCATGCAGCCCCTGCCCCACTCCCCTCAACCCCCACCCCAGCCCTCAGAAATCCCTCTGCTTCCACCTTTCCGAGTATCTGAGAGCTTTGTTTCTCCCCACAGCCAATGACTCCTCTGCCCAAAGACCTTACCCAGCAACCTCTGCTCAGTGCTCCTCTCAGCAAGCCTCCGGCTCTCCTCCAAAACTTGTGCCACCTCACTTACTGCATGTTGTCCACTCTTCAGCATACACCCTGCTGCAGCCCCCATTGCCAGAGCTGCAGCCCGGGGCTGCCCCGACTGGGCATAGGCCCAGCTTGCTTCCTGTAAGCAGGCAGCTGCTAGCTCCGGCTGCCCTAGACCCTGGTAGCAGGCTCCCATTCTTGCCTGAGCTTCTCCCTGGTCACCCTGAGGCTGGTAGTGGCCCATGGCCCTGTGGTACCAGGCCAAAGCTTGAGGTAGGTCACCCAGTTCATGGTAGGCCAAAGCCACATTGAAGCACTGGTCGCCATGGTACCCACCCTGAGCCGTCTCTTCAGGTTGGGCTCGCAGGAGTAGCTCAAGGCCTCTGGCTGGATCTCCAGTCTCCAAGTAGGCAGCCCCCAGATTGAAGGCACAGGCCCGGAGAACAGGGGTGTCTCTGGCTTGTGGGGTCTCAGAGGCTAGCAGGAAGGCTCTCTGGAAACTGCTCAGGGCCTTGTGATTCCGGCCTACCCGTAGGGCATCATGGCCAGCCCTGGTGAGGGCCTGGATGCTGGCCTCCTGCTGTAGCCACTTTCTTTTCTTCTTCTTGGAGTTGGAGTGCACAGGCCCAGGCTCTTTGGGAGTGTCCTCAGGGCTGGAGGAAGACATGGGTCTGACAATGGAGAACAGAGGGGCTAGTATGTCAGCCTTGGCTTCCCCTAAAGCAGGATCCTGTAAGGGTGATTCAGGTCTACCACTGTCCTGGTGTGACCCTCACTTCCAGCTTACTTCTCTTCTGTCCTATTGGGTACCATATCTACTCTCACTCTGATGTCCTGACTAACTCAGTCTTCCCACAAAACTCAGCTTAACTAACAGCTTCCTTTAGAAAGCTGGCAGCACAGCAGTTGAAAGCTCAGTGCTTAACCAAAAATTCAGTGGTTTGAACCCATCAGCCACTCTCCAGGAGAAAAATGTGGCAATCTGCATCTCTAAAGATTTATAGCCTTGGAAACTCTATGGGCCAGTTCTACTCTACCCTATAGGGTCACTAAGAGTTGAAATCAACTGATGGCAGGGCGTGTTCCCCCATAGCTGGGCCCTTCTTCTGTGTGTCCATAGCTGCTGTCCTTGTGCCTTTTATGGCACTCACCACACTGGGTTAGAGTTGTTGACTTTCTTGTCTGTCTCTCCCACTAGATTCTAAGCAACTCGAAGTGTCTGGTACATAGTAGATTCTCAATAAAGGTTTACTGAATGAACAGATAAATGGATGAATGAACTGAATGCATACAACGCCTCTCCTTTGTCACTTGTGTTACAGTACACCCTGATGTATACTCAGATTCTGGATATTCAGGCTGTCTAATTGCAGACTACAGTTCTGGTCAGGTCGACAAATACTCACTGAACTCCTGACATGTGCCTGGAGCTGGGCTAGGCATTGGGAGCACAAACATAAAATGAAATAAGCTATTAAATTAGCAAGAACCCAAGGAACCCGGTAGTAAAATGGTTAAGTGGTAGGGTAATGGTTCCAGCCCATCAGCTACTCCATGAGAAAAAAGACCTGGCCATCTGCTCCCGTTAAGAACTCAGCTTAAGAAACTCTGTAAGACAGTTCTCTGTCTTATAGGGTTGCAATGAGTTGGAACTGACTGGATGGCACACAACAACAACCTCGGGGAGTTGGGGACCAGTAAATTCTGCCTCTCCATTTACCTTCTCAAGGGAACCTCTCTCTCCACTATCTCCTCAGCCTTCTGTCTGCAGCAGGTCCCAGTCCCTTTTACATCTCTCTCGGGCGTCCAGACCCTTCTTAAACCCAAATACATCCGTGTTACCAACGAGTGTATACTGCTAGTGTCTCTGCCCTTAAAAGGTAAAGCTTTTCACGAACTTTCCTCCCAGGAGATTTGTAAAGGAGTGGAAAGACCAAGAATTTGGGCTCTCAGCCCCTCCTGTTTTTCCCTCTTTTTGTGGGGAGGGGCAGAAAGAGAGACAAGAGGCTTTCTCTTTTAAGGAACTCTTCCTGCTTCTAACAATACCCAGAAGCGCTATCTCTGCAAGGCCTCTATCTGCAGAACAGAATTCCTGGCTACCCCCACCCAGTCTTAGGGGCCCCTGTGCAGGTCACTATGCCGTACCTCTTTCAGTCTTCTTCGCAGCTGACTTTCCGGAATGGTCTCTTGGGCTTGGGTTACCTGACTAGCTCTCACTCAGAGTCCCTAAGGTTACCAGACAACTGGATACGCCCTCCAGGCTTAGGCAATTCTTTGACTGACAGCTCAGGTGCCCTATCTCAGTGTTGAACCTTGATGTCGCTCAGACACAGCGATATCTTTGTTCCACTGCCCTTCCTGCTCCCACCTCCCCTGCCCCTGCAGACATACCGCATAGATCCCTTACTTCAGGGAATGAATCAAACCATCGTGAAACTGGTTAGTGATTACAACCTCAGAAATCATTTATTCCACTCTCTCATTTTATGGGGAGGGCACTGAGGCTCAGAGAATGAATGTGACTTGCCTGAAGGTCACAGAGCAGTCATTTAGCTGGTCTCTTGATCCTAAGCTGACAAGCCTAGGGTCCTGTTTTGGATTAAACTGTGTTGCCCCAAAATATATGTTGATATCCTAACCTCTGTTATCTGTGAAGGTAATTGTTTCTAGACATAGTTTTTTTTTGTGTGTGTGTTATATTAATGAGGTCATATCAGGGTTGTACGGGTCCTAAACTGAATCTCTTCTCTTATAAAAAGGAAAAACACACAAGAGGGAGGAAGCCAGATGATGGTGGGTAGAGACAGAAGAATCTACAAATCCAAGAATGCCAAGAATTGCTGGCAATTATTAGAAGCTGTCTTTCCTGTCATTAAAAAGACAGGGGAAAAAAAAGACAAAATGGATGTCAGAAGAGATACTGAAAAAACTTGTTGTTGACTGCAGAGTAGCTAAAGTGAAGGAAGAAATGATGAAGTAAAAGAGCTGAGCAGAAGATTTCACACAGCTCAAAGAGACAGAGTATAGTAATGAAATGTGCAAAGACCTGCAGTCAGAAAATCATAAGGGAAAAGCACACTCAGTATTTCTCAAGCTAAAAGAACTGAAGAGAAAAATTCAAGCCTTGAGTTACAGTACTGAAGGATTCTATGGCTAAAATATTGAATGACCCAGGAAGCATCAAAAGGAGATGGAAGGAATACCCAGAGTCACTGTACCAAGAACAAATCAACGTTCAACCTTTTCAGGAGATAGCATATGATCAAGAACCAATGGTAATGAAGAAAGAATTGAAGTATGCACTGAAGGCATTGGTGAAAAAACAAGGCTTCAGGAACTGATGGAATATGAACTAAGATGTTTCAACAAACAAGTGCAGTGCTGGAGGTGGTCACTCATCTATGACAATAAATTTGGAAAATAGCTACCTGGCTAACCAATGGGAAGAGATCCATATTTGTGTCTGTTCCAAAGAAAGGTGATTCAATAGCATGTGGAAATTGCTGTGATTTCTTTTTTTATTATGATTGAATGAAATGTACATTCCCATATAAATTCACATGATGAGCAATATCATTAATATCAGACACAAGTAAAATTTTGCTGAAGATAATTAAAAAATGATTTCAGCAGTATGTCTAGAGGGAGTTGCCAGAAATACAAGCCAGATTCAGAAGAGGATGTGGAATGACAGACACCACTGCTGACATCATATGGATCTTGAATGACCACAGAAAATATCAGAATGATGTTTACCTGTAATTTATTGACTATGCAAAGGCATTCAGCCGTGTAGATCATGACAGATTATGGCTAACATGCAAAGAATGGGAACTCCAGAACTCTTAATAGTGCTCACGAGGAAACTGTACATGTGAGGACTTCCAATTAAGATCACAAACTCATCCTATAAAAAGAGCTCACTGCTGAATATCACTACAGTCATCTTCGAAGTACTCCCCTTGGATAGTTATGCATCAATGACCGTGCCTAGTCAACCCTTCAAAGAACTTTTGGAACTCTTTCTGGAATGGCCATCAGAGCTGTTGTCGTAATTATCCTTGATGTCCTGAATGTCATCAAAATGTCTTCCTTTTAACATGTCCTTTATCTTTGGGTAAAGAAAAAAGTCATTGGGAGTCAGATCAGGTGAGTAAGGAGGGTGATCCAATACAGTTATTTGTTCACTGACTAAAAAGTTCATGGACAACTGAACAATTAAGTTTATGAATTTGCCACCATGCCACTGTGCTCAATGCCCATTCCAGAAGGAGTTCCAAAATTGTTTTGAAGGGTGGACTAGGTGCATAGCTTCCCTAGGAGAGTACTTCGAATGAGACCATAGTGATATTCAGCAATGAGGTATGTAGCACTTAAGACAATGAATTTTACAGACTTAATTGTTGGACCTCATATACCAAGAGGCAGCTGTCTGAACAAAACAAAAGGACACTGAATAGTTTAAAATCAGGAAAGGTGTGCATCACGATTATATCTTTTCACCATACTTACTCAATCTGAGTAAGCTGGACTATATGAAGAAGAACACAGCATCAGGATGGGAGGAAGACTTGTTGACAACCTGCAATATGCAACCTTGCTTGCCGAAAGTGAAGAGGACTTGAATCACTTACTGATAAAGATTAAAGAGTACAGCCTTCAGTATGGATTATAACTCAACATAACACATTCACACCCACTGGCTCAACATAAAGAAAACAAATTCTTCACAACTGGACCAGTAAAGAGCATAATGATAAACAGAGAAACGATTGAAGTTGTCAAGGATTTAATTTTACCTGGATCCACAATCAAAACCTACAGAAGCAGTTGTCAAGAAATCAGTGTATTGCATTAGGCAAATTTGCTGCAAAAGACCTTTTTAAAGCATTAAAAAGCAAAGATGTCACTTCGAGGACTGAGGTGTGTCTGAACAAAGCTACAGTACTTCAAAATTTTTTTATTGTGATTAAGTGAAAGTATGCAATCCAGATTAATTTCGCATGCCACCTGTCTACAGCTCCCTCTGCTCTCTTTGCCCAGTGACAGCACACTCCTCCTTTTCATTCTATACTTGTAGTATCCTCATAACAAGCTCCTGTCCCCTCCGATCCACCTACCCTCTTCTCTCCCATCTGGAAAGAGAACAGTAGGATAGCTTCCTATAAATACACAGAATCATAAAGAACACATACCATATGGTCTCATTGTGTCCCTTGTCCATTCCATTTTTGTCTGAAGAGTTGACCTCAATAGTGTTTTCTGGTCAGGGGCAGAAGCAGGTCTAGGTGTCATGCTCCCAGGGGATCCCCGGGTGATCGGACCACCAATTATGGTCTTTCAGTTGAGTTCTTGAGCTGCACCCCTCTTTATCTTGTGTTGCCACAGGAACTCAACCTTGTGTGCCCTATCACAGCTGTCTTTGGGGGTGGCCAGTTACCATCTGGTCACGTGTTAATACAGTCTCCCATTCACATGGGTCCTTCTGTCTCCTGAACTCTTTTTCCCTCATGTCTTTGTTGTTCTCAGTGTTCATCTGTTCTGGATCAGTTGGAACTATTTGATGTAACTCAGATGGCAGCTTGCCAGCTTTTATGACTCCAGACACCACTCAGAAATATGGGGCACAGAAGACTCTCTTAGCAATTAGGCTAGTTATGCCCATTGGCCTCGATGTCCCCCAAGAGCAAGGTCTCCAGGCCCCACTCCTGCTACTCTACCATTGCAATATTGGGTTGAGATTAGAAGAGCCAAGCTATAGTATTTTTAATTGCCTCATATGCATGTGAAAGCTGGATAATGACTGAAGAAGACCAAAGAAGCACTGATTAACACCTTTGAATTATGGTGTTGGGGAAGAATTTTTAATCTACTGTGTTCTGCCGGAAGAATGAATACATCTGTCTTGAAAGAAGTACAGCCACAGTGCTTCTTGGAAGTGAGGGTAGCAAGACCTTGCAGCACTCACTCTAGACATGTTGTCAGGAGGGACTAGTCCCTGGGGAAGGACATTACGCTTGGTCAGTGAAAAAAATGGAAGTCGCTGAAGCACAGCAACAATTATGAGGATGGTGCAGGACCAGACAGAATCTCCCTCTAGAGCCAACGCCCTGAATTTGAACTTCTAGCCTCTGAAACTGTAAGAAAACACATTTCTGCTCTTTCAAGCCACCCACTTGTGATATTTTGTTATGGTAGCACTAAGAAACTAAGACAGGTTCTTTCTACTACATTGCGATTACAGATTTTAATGGGGCTTAGAATGGCGCAGAAATGAATCCTTTGTCTCGCGCGCGACACACACACACACACACACACACACACACACACACAGCAGTTACACAATGCGACTCTGTATGGTAGTTTCACATGGGAACAGGGTGAAAGGTTGATGGTCAGGAAAGGCCTGGAGATCAGAAGCATCTCCCTCCCTGAGACTTCTTTTCCCAGCTCCACTGATCTGCAACCTCCAAGCTCTGCTTAACGAGAGAGAGGACAGCAGGCCCCAGAACAACGGGCACCTAGGTGGCCTGCATCAGAAAGCGATGTCCTCATTTACCTCTTTCAAGTAGAGAGGCCTTTGCCAGAAACACAATTACAAGGAAGTAGTTGGGCTCACCCTTTGTTCTGCAGCCTTTGCTGAGAGCCTGCTGTGTGCAAGCATGGTGCTGGGTGCCACAGATGGTGTCCATGCCAGAGACAGACACACAGCTTCTGCCAACAGCCTGGCCAGGGCTGACTACACAGCTTAGTCTGTCATCCATCAGCAGGCTTAAAGGAGAGGAGGATTTGGGGAGGGACAGGGACTGAAACTGCTGTTGCTAAGGTCCCTAATGGCCCCCAGTGACGTTTCTGAGTCACTTGGATGTTTGATTCTCTGCTCTGTTTGCCACCCTTTTGCAACTCTTCTCACTTGGCTTCCATGCCTGCTTCTCTTTCTGCCTCTCTGACAGTTTCTTAGTCTCCTTTGCTGGGTCCTCTTTTCCTCAGTCCACCTCTTAAATGCTGGTCTTCCCTAGCAGCACTGTGTCCCTTTGTCTTTCCTCTTGTCACTTTACACATTCTCCCAAGAACATCTGTTCCTTTGATTTGTTTTTTGAAGTCACAATAAAATGTTTTACTTGTATTCATTTTTTTGCCTTGTTTTCAGCTAACATGAATGGCATTTCTTGACCAATACCATGGATTTGGTTTTGTGTATTTTTTTATTGTGGTAAAACATAAGCAACATGAGATTGACCATTTTAGCCATTTTTAAGTGTACAGTTCAGTGGCAGTAAGTATGTAACACTATGTAACTATACTGTTTATTTCTGAATTTTTCATAATCCCATACAGAAACCCTGTATCATTTAAGGAGTAATTGCCCATTCTCCCTCACCATCCTACTCTGATTTTTAACATCATCTATATGGTGGTTAAGTGCTACAGCTGACCACCAAAATGTCAGCAGTTCAAATCCATGAAGTACTCCTTGGAAACTCTATGGGGCAGTTAAATTCTGTCCTATACCGTCGCTATGAGTAGGAATTGACTCGACAACAGTGGGTGTTTTGGTTTTAAGCCAATGTGGGGCCCTGGAAGTAAAGTGGTTAACCACTCAGCTGCTAATTGAAAGGTCAGTGGTTAGAACTCACAGCTGTTCTGCAGGAGAAAGATGTGATAGTCTGCTTCATCTTCATTGAAAGGCTGTAAAGATTTATAGCTTTTGAAACCCTATGGGGTCAGTTCTACTGTCCTATAGGGTCACTATGAGTTGAAATTGACTCAACAGCAATTAATTTTTTTTTTTAGTGAGATACTAGGAAGTTAGACCTAGTGATCAGCTTCCAAAAGGTAAAAGCAAACCAAATTTGTTGCTGTCAAGTCTATTATAACTCATAGTGACCATACAGAGCAGAATTGTCCCACAGAGATTCCAAAGAGTGCCTGGTGGATTTGAACTGCTGACTTTTTGGTTAGCCACCACGGCACTTAACCACTACACCCCCAGGGTTTCCTCTGAAAGGTAACAGCCTTGAAAACCCTATAGAGCAGTTCTACTCCATACAAACGGGGTCGACACAAGTCAGAACCAACTCAACGGCAATTAACAACAACATTAAAATGCTAAACACAGTACCCAGTTTATAACAAGCACTCAGTACATATTGGTGTTGTAGGTGCATAAGTCTGGTATGTAAAAAGTACATCTCTTTTGTTTTTCTATTTCAAGCTGTTATTCCACCAAGATGGTAGAAACAGAATCAACTCTAAGGCAATGGGTTTGGGTTTTGTCCCTCAGGTTGAAGTCCAAGTGGGAGGAGGCAGGTGATGTCAAGACTTGAGAGGGAGGACTATATGGTTCACAAAGGTATTCCCTGACATCTCCTCTCTTTCCATCCACCTGGCCTTTTCAGGCCTAGGGACCCTCACCCCAAGCAGAAAAGGTGGGTAACTCCTCTAGGTATTTCTTTTTTCACTGGATCATGGAGTTTTTGCAGAGTTGTTTAAGGGCACATCTGCCTAACAACTATTTCTTCTCAGGGCCCTGTGCTGCTGGGAGATCTTCCCAGTAAGCAGTGAGCGAGACTTCTGTCATCAGGAGTCACTATTGTCTATACTCTCTCTACTTTCCCCAGCTGGTAGTGTGAAAAGGGGAAGTCCTCCAGTCTCCAAGGAAACACTCACTCTCTCAAGCCCTGCTTCTCACAAACAATTTCATCTTAGCCCTGAGTTTTCTTTATTACTTTTCAGACTTCAGGTCTGGATATTTTCTGTTTTCTTTCCCTTCATACTTCTCCTTTGAGGCTATGAGCCTAGTTGTCTAGTTGCTTGAAGAGGGCATGGGGGGAAGAGCAAAGGGAGAAATACCAGATGGGAAAAGCCCATCAAGTAATATTCCAAAAAATCTTCATCATTGTTGTCATTGTCATCATTATTTTACTTCTCTCACCTCCTGTGCTGCTGCAAGTCTCTCAAGCTCTGTTCCTAGCCTCACTCCTCACCAAATTCCTGCTGCAGAAGATATCTCTTTGAAATACAAATCTTCCCTATGTCAAAAGTGCTCTTTGCTTATTGATTGCTCAGCATACACACACCACACCCCAGGACCTTAGTATGGTGGCCAAGACCTTGCAAGATCTGGCCTTGAGCCTCTCTCCAGGCTCACTTCCTGCCTATCCCAGGTTGAGCTTTGGTCTTCCAATAAAACTAAACTGATTTTGATGGCTTGCTCTTGCACATGCTACTTCCAGGGAGTGAAATGCCTTTGTCTTTTAACCTAATCAACGTGCATTCGTTTTTCTAGTGGATCAGCTGTCACCTCTGCCGGGAAGTCTTTCTGATCCGTCACTGCTCTTAATTATTGAAATTACTCTCTCCCTCTGTGCACCACTGATTTCTAATTTGATTATACGTCTATCACCCACTCAAGAACAAAAAGTTTAATTGGGACACTAACTATACTTATTTATCTCTGCATCCTAACCACATAGTTTGGTACATTGCACTAAGCAGGCCCTGAATGTTCACGAGAATGTTTGTAAGACCCAGGAATAATACAGGGAGTTAAGCAAAGGCCAGTGGGAAAACTGTGCAGGAGAGAAGAAATGACAGGGGGACGGGCAAGGTTAGGGATAAGGGTTGCTTGAATAAGGCGGTTTAGCCGCGAAGGAGCTAAAGAGGTTTACCCACCAACAACTAACAAAACTGCCAGAACTGGAACCCGCCCCCAGGTGATCCGTTCGCTCTACTGGGCGACCTGGAACTACAAATCCCAGAGTCCCTTGCGGAGAGGACCGGAACTGTCCTGCTGGACTGTGGCAACCGTGAGGGGCGGTGGCCGCGGCGGCGGGAGATTCAAACCTGGAAGGAGGAACATGGAAGGGAGAAGCGCGGGCCCGGGCCGGGCGGCCTGTGAGTGCCGGAAGGGGCCGGGGAGGGTCTAGCAGCGCTGACACTGGCTTGGGGCTCAGCGGTCCCTGGAGAGGTTGGGGAGCGGGTGGGCGTCGAACCTGCTGAGTGCGGGGCAGTGGGACTGTGCTCAGGGGATAGGAGCGTTGCTTTCAGGCTCCAGCCGGCCAGGGTAGGCCTGTGAGCAGTAAAACGCTCCCTGTCTCGTGTGCTGCCCTTTCCAGCTCACAAAGAGCCGTCTCCCTTACTCCCAAATTCTGAGGCTCGACCCAGAAGAATGTGGGTCATCTAATGGCTCCTTAAATCAGCAGTGACTGCTGGCTCCGAACGTGCCACATGCTGCCAGGGAACTGTAACCCTAGAGGGACGTGGGAACCTCCAGGGTTTTGAGATGCGGCTTTGAAACAATGCCTGGCAAGTTTTCCAAACCGAAAACCTATTGCCGTTGAGTCGATTATCCCTCATAGCGAGCCTATAAGACGGAGCAGAACTGTCCCATAGCGTTTTCAGGGAGCTACTTACTGGAAGCTTCGAATTGCTATCTTTTGGTTAGCAGCCGCAGTGCTTAACCATTATGCCAGAAGAGTTTTCTGTCAAGTTTTGGGGGCTGGAATCACCAGGGAAATATGTTTAAAATGTAGAGTCCTGAGCCTTATTCCTGAGCTTTAATTCCAGTGGGTGGGAATCGGGGCCGTAATCTGCATGTTTATCAAGCACTGCTGTGCTTCTTGTCTCACCATAAATCATTCTGATGCGGGTTGTTTCAGAAACATTGCTTTAGAAGAATAGAGACTGGAATTGAAAGAACTGCAGGACAGAAAGTATCAGACCTGAATGAAAGGCAAATCATGCTCCACCCACCCCACTTTCCTCTGTAACAGGATTCTAAAAACGAAGTTCACTAAATCTGTTGTTGAAAGAAAGCTAATTCCAGACCTGAGAAGCTCAGAAAGACTGCTTTTTTATTTATTTATTTTTGTATGTGTGGGTACACAGTACCGTCCACTGCTCACAGTCCTCAATTCATAACTCTGAGGTGATGTCATTGGCTTACTGGTTTATTTTCCATGCTTAGCAACGAACACTTGTTCCTTGTATACTCCCTAGAAGGAACTGATGGATTTCCTGTGGTTGGCCAGTGCTTTCAAATCTGAGCTTGAAGATACGTGTTAATTATTTTTTAACCATGCTCAACTGCCCATGAAAATAAGCCCCACCTGTCTCCCTAGTCAGTTTGCAGGCTATATGGAAATACGATATAGAATGGGAAGGACACTAGGTGCTGAGTCAAAGACAGATAGACTGCATCCTATTTCTTTTTGAGCTCTCTGAGTTAATTTTTGGGGGGTGTGTGTGTGTTAAATTTTTTATTGCATTTTCTAAGTAAAATAGAAGGGAAGGAAGAAGGAGGGAGGGTGGTTGTGGCTAATGCAAGAACTATGAAGTGTTGTCTGTTTTAGGGGATTTGCTGTTTTGGGGTTTGGGGGTCAGTGTTTTGTCTACATTTTGTTTAGCTTGGAGATTATCTTCCTTAGATGACCTACACCAAAAAGGAGGATAAAGATACCTTTATAATCTTTTAAAACTATCTTTGTCCATCCACTTAATCCCAAGTAAACCCGCTGCCATCAAGTCAATTTGACTCGCAGTGACACTGCAGGACACAGTAGAGCTGCCCCATAGGATTTCCAAGGCCAGAAATCTTTATGGAAGCAGACTGTCACACCTTTCTCCTATGGAGCTGCTGGTGGGTTCAAACCACCAATCTTTCAGTTAGCAGCCCAGTGCTTAACCACTTTGCCACCAGGGCCCCTTTTCCACATGGTTCCCTCTGTTAGACTGTCTCTTCCTGCTTTATGCCTGTTCATTCTGAAGACCTAGCTTGTAAGGAGAATCTTACACTTTCTGTGCTGCTTCCATAAGCTTTACTTATGGCCTACAATTACATTTATCACATTAGACTGGAATTATTTACTTGCAGGATTTTCTGTTCCAAAAATAATCTCTGGATTTCTTGAGTCAAGTTCTATACTGTATTTCTATATGTTGGACACATAAGAGGTATTGAGTGAGTGAATGGCTGTTGAATGATGTGTCCTAGTTGCTTCTGTTAAGCTAGGCTCTCGAGAGAACCTGAGGAGGATGTCATGAGAACTTAGGATGAGATATTCCAAGTAAGGGGCACTCTGGACATCCCCGCTGGGAGGCACTGAGGGAAGGGCTGTGAGGAAGACATGGCACTGACGGGGAAGACAGGGAAATGGCTAGAGAGGGAAGGAATACTTCAGACACGGAAGGAGTCTCCCTGTTAAATGGTGATGAGGCCAAAATGCTGAGTAGGATGTCTTTGCTGGATGGTAGCAGAAGATTGGGGCCAGGACTATTCTGGAAAGACATGTGGGACATATGGGAGATGCTTTGGGTTTCTGAGCAAGGTTACCCGACAAAATCTATTCAGAAGAAGTTTCATTGCTGAGGCCCTCTGTTTAATATTCCTTTCATTGATCTTGGAAACAACGGTGTCACAGTAGTTAAGTGCTACAGCTACTGACCAAAAGATCAGCAGTTCAAATCCACCAGGCACTCCTTAGAAACTCTGCCGGGCAGTTCTACTCTGTCCTGTAGGATTGCTATGTGTCAGAATGAACTTGACGACAGTGGGGTTTTTTTTGGGGGGGGGGTTGTTGATCTTTATGTCCCTCCACTCTTCAGATGAACGTCTCACAGCTGAGGAGATGGATGAGCAGAGACGACAGAACGTTGCCTATCAGTACCTATGCCGGCTGGAGGAAGCCAAGCGGTGAGTGCAGGGATTGCCTTTTTCTAGGCCCCCTTTCCGCTCCTACCCGTCCCAGTCATCTGACCCCAAAACAAATGCAATGAATGACAGTCCATTCTGTGGGAAAGGGAGAGTTGAAACAGCATCTTTACAAGTGGTGCTGGCTTCCCCGGTATTGTGTACTGTCTTAATCTTCGTTGAAGTTACTGCTTATCTATTACTTCTATTTAGCATTTTTCCATCCCTACTTCTCGGCTCCCTTGTCATCAATGGTATATTTTTAATGTTCTTGAAAAAAAAGTGGATAGGATGGGAAATCAGGTATCTGGCAGGGAAGGCATGTCTTAATTGTGACTGACTGTCTTCAGAAACAGATATTTTCCTGTAGACCCCACTATTTAGGGGACATTTGGAGACCACATGTTAGAAGCCCTTATTCTTATACAACTATCAGCAATAATAATACTTTATATTCAAAGTGTTTTCACAAATGTTAGGTAATTTGTCCTGGCACCTTCCCGCTGAAGCAGGAAAAACAGGTGGTATTGTCCTCATTTTGCAGATTAGGCAACTGAGGCTCCAGATGGTGAAGTGGGGAAGGTGGTGTGGCTAGCAGGTCTTCTGCTTCCAAAGGCTGTGTGTGATCTTTTGGTCACACTGTGCAGTCCCTCTGCATCAACCCTAGGGGTTCCTCACCACCCTCATCCTCATCAAAGCTGCATCTGTGCTGTGTGGATGATTCAGGCAGATGTGACTTTTCTTTACCCAAGGTTCTCAGGGAACATTCCAAATGAGAGAAATGAGCAGATTCAGTTTGGCTCAAGTCAAATGCATAACCAGACTGAGTGGGAGTATATGTTATATAACAGGCTAAGAGCCTGATTGAGCCCCACTGAAGATACGCTGAATCAGGATCTGTCTGGGAAGATTTTCTGGGGTAGGCAGGGCTGAGGGTTTGTCAATCCAGGCATTTGGAGCAGCTTGGGAGAAGATGGGAAAAGCCAGGCAGCAAGCAGAGAGGGTGTTTGGGGGGTAGGGCAGAATGAGGTGGCAGGGGAGGGTCGGGGCTGCTTGGGAGAGAGAGTGAGGAAAGGTCTTATAGTTGGAACAGAACTGTTGGGGCCTGCCAGAGTGGCTGATGAGCCTTCTCCTCTTAGCTGGATGGAGGCTTGCCTGAAGGAGGAGCTGCCTTCCCCTGTTGAGCTGGAAGAGAGCCTCCGGAATGGGGTGCTGCTGGCCAAGCTGGGCCACTGTTTTGCACCCTCCGTGGTTCCCTTGAAGAAGATCTATGATGTGGAGCAGCTTCGATACCAGGTGGGGAATAGAGGATCTTCCTTTCAAATTCCCCCTTTTCTTCAAAGCTGTGAGGGTAGCATGACCACATAATTTACTGTCCTAACCTGGACACCTTTGAAGATGGAAAAGAGTGCTTTCAGTCATTGTATTTGGATCATAGGCACCAGTAAGTGTCTTCTAGCTGGGTAGGTTGGTATTATCTTTAGCAGCAAAGGGTGCGTACTAGGTGGCCTTTGTGTTGCTCTAATATGAGAACGGTCAAGCAGACTTCTACCCACAGTCCACACTCAGAGGTTATGGGCTTTGCCACCTTGAGGATATTTCATGGGCAGAGTGTCCCCTCCCTGTGTGCTCTAGCCACCCCAATCCCTCTTCTTCCCATCCCAGTTCTGGACTCCCTTTTTCTAGGAAGCCTTACTGGGCTGTTAATCTCGTCTCTGTGCCATCCTTCACAAATGTCCAGTTAGATCATCCATTCTTGGTGGTTTCTGCTTGTCTGTGTGTCTGTCATGACGGTATGGGAGGTCCCACAGGTCAGGGTCCTCTGTGGATTTGCAACTGCCCTTGAGTCTCCACAGGGGTGATTGTACGCAGGAACCCTGAGAGCTGTGAAAACAGATTGTCTTCTCTTTCTTTCCCCTTCAGGCAACTGGCTTACATTTCCGTCACACAGACAACATCAACTATTGGCTGTCTGCAATAGCCCACATCGGTCTGCCTTCGGTAACACGGGGCCTCAAGATTGGGATGCATCCTTACTCTTCACCAGTACCTCCTGTATCTTGTATATCCCCCTAGCATTATCTCCATGTGTCTTCCAGCCTATGTACAGTTCCTTGAGGAAACCCTAGTGATGTAGTGGTTAAGTGCTATAGCTGCTAAGGGAAAGGTTGCCTTTCAAATCTAGCAGGCATTCCTTGGAAACTCTATGGAGCAGTTCTACTCTGTCCTGTAGGGTTGCTATAAGTCAGAATTGCCTTGACAGCAGTGGATTTTATAGTTCCTATCAGGTCACTTGGTCTCTGCTTCCACTTCCCTGTGGATAACAAGAGGTGAAGGCTCCCTGGCCTTAGTTGTATTATTCACATTATATGGCGGGGCTCCTGTCTAGTGCAGGAGGGGCTAGTGTAGGCCAAATAACCAAACCCACTGATGTTGAGTCAATTCCGACTCATAGCAACCCTGTAAGACAGAGTAGAACTGCCCCAGTAGTACCTGGCAGATTGGAACCACTGACTTTTGCTTAGCAGGCATAGCACCTAACCACTATGCTACCAGAGTTTCCAGTGCAGGCCAACCATCTGAAATGAAGCCAAATGTCACAGTGTGAAGTGAGGGTGTACCATATCCTTAGGTCTTAGACTTCAAGTCAGAAGCCTGGATCCAAGTCCCAAATTGGACACAGCCTTATGTCCTCTTACTCTTTGAATCTCAATTAGTTTCTCATCTGTAAAATGGGGATAGTAATCCCTGCCCTGTCTGCCTTTCAAGGTGGTCAGGAAGATCAAAAGATCTGTGTGAATTCTCTTTGAATTGTAAAGAAAGAAACAAATTAAGGCGTGATAGCATTCTACAACATGTGGTTTCTTTCTGTTTTATTTTTCATCTCTGGAGTGTTTTTTATTCTTTTCACTGTAGAACTACAAAATGAGGGAACAGCAGTAAAGAAAGGGACTTTGGTAGGAATTGGGAGCAGTAGAGGGCATGTGTCCTCAGAGAGACTGGAATGCTTTTAAGTCTGTAGATATGATCCTTTGTTATGAACCTAAATGTAACCAAGATGTATTGAAGTTAGGCCTCATTATAGCTGCGGTGGCATGAGAAGCCATGCCTGGGGTGATTGAGTTCTTAAATGGACCCCTATTGATCAGATGCCTTCTGGCTTGGAGGCAGGGATGAGACGCCCTGACCCCTTTGTGGTCCTTGGCGGTGGATGTGTCGTTGAACCTTCTGTGGGAACACGGCCAGCTCCCTAGCTTGCACCTTCAGAGTCAGAGGTCAGGGGCTTCCTGTGCTTATAGGATGCCAAAGGAGCTTGTTTCTTCTGGAGGATGTGGCCTGCAACTTATAGCCTCAACAGCCTCATCTAGTATTGGTTAATCGAAGGCCCCCTACAACTGTGTCTGTGAGTCAGGGCTCAGTGTGTGTCCCTAGTGCCTTTTACTTATACTAAGTTGACTGGAAATGGCTGAAGAGACTGACCTAAAAGCCCAGGCAATAAGGGAATACTCCCTACTCCCACCTTTCCACCCTTCCCAGCCCCAAAAAGAGAGGAAGACCCTTTGCTTGGCCTCTCCATATCTAGTGCTGCTTAAAGGTCACCAGTGACAGTAACTGGTTGGTTTCCCCACCAGACCTTTTTTCCAGAGACCACAGACATCTATGACAAGAAGAATATGCCTCGCGTTGTCTACTGTATCCATGCTCTCAGGTGAGAGAACCTAAACTTTTGTCATCCTGGTTCCTCTATATGGATGAACCCAGCAAATGACAGCAACAAGCACTGCAGCAAGGTAGATGAAGGAGAGGCCACAAGGAACTCTTCTTAGGACAATGACAGTTTAGATTTATGTAGCTGTGTTTAGACTTCTGTGCACGTCTGTGGGGCACTTTCACATATAACCATGTAGGTGGACGGAAAGCGTAGGCAAGGTAGCGGAGACAGAAAGGTACTGTCTGCAGCTTGTGACTGGGATACAAAGGAATCAGGATAGACCTATCATGAGTGTCACACACAAGTCACACAGTGTACATCCTTAAGGCTGGCTCTACTCACAGCCAGCCATCAGCAACAGGTTGGCTAAATCATAGGAAATGACTGACTGGTTCTTTGTGTCTGCCGTGTTGTCTCTTCCTGACTTCATTTTATGTGTCCTTTCCTGCCTCAGTGGATCTCAGCTTGCTGTGCCTTTCCTATTCTTTGTCTCCATCCAGTGACCTGCTACTGCAGTGTGACTTCTGTGAAGCCTTCCCCACTTCCACAGCCCCAGTCTTCTCACACAGTGTCTTATTTACCTTCTGTGGCACTTTCCCCAGGCTGACTTACAGTAACATTCTCCTAGTGGGGGGGTGACTTGAAGGCGAGTGCTAAGGGATCTTCCTGTCTGGGTGCCTATAGTGTCTCCTAAAAACCCATGAAGGGCAGAGTACGGAAGTGAGTAGGCCCCAGTCCCTTCTAATGACTCTCATTCTCTCCCAGTCTCTTCCTCTTCCGGCTGGGATTGGCCCCTCAGATACATGATCTGTATGGGAAAGTAGAATTCTCAGGTAAGCCCAACTCCTTCCCTAACCACTATAGCCTGAGTAGGGTCTTGAGGGTTCTGGTCCTGATGAAGGGCACTGGTGGTGTCATTGCAGCTGAGGAACTCAGCAACATGGCCTCTGAACTGGCCAAATACTGTCTCCAGCTGCCTGCCTTCAGCAGGATTGGGGGTATCCTCGCCAATGAACTCTCAGTAGATGAGGCTGCAGGTAGGGACTGTGTTCTTCCCTATCAGCGTGGTGGGTATAGGACGTCCAGCCTAAAACTCCTTTGGTAGCTTCTGGCCACCTTTCACTCCAGGCAGGGCCATAAGGCTACCTGGTTTGTCTGGCCCTATTTGAGAATGGGTAAAGATGATGTCGGTGTGGCCTATAGCTGGTTGTGGCCTGGTCTGGGGTGTGTTCTGACCCCCTGATCTTGCCTCCATGCCCTCTCCCAGTCCATGCAGCTGTTCTTGCCATCAATGAAGCAGTGGAGCGGGGTGTGGTTGAGGACACCCTGACTGCCTTGCAGAATCCCAGTGCCCTGCTGGCAAATCTCCGAGAGCCACTTGCAGCCATCTACCAGGAGCTGCTGGCCCAGGCCAAGATGGAGAAGGCTGCCAATGCCAGGAACCACGTAAGGAGGAGCCGACAAACATGCAGGGGCCAAACAGCTGGGGAGCCTGGAAAATCTCGAGTGAAACTAGGACTCCTCTCTGCCCTATCTCTAGGTTCCAAATTGCTTGGAAAGACTAACTTGTCAGTTACTTCAGAGACATAGGAGAGGATCTTGGGAGAATGAAAATTCAGAAGAGAAGCGGTTCTAGGAGAATGGATCTTCAGGGAGGGTTGGGAAGAGATTCTGGAACGTAGAACTGGCACTGACACAGTTAAATGACAGAGTAAGCCAAACCAATCTTTGGCTTAACTGTGTCAGTGTCAGGGAATTTGGATCCCATGATTTCCCCAGATCCTTCCTGCCAGACTACTCTTTGGCCTTGGGAAGACCCCTAGAAAAATAAATATAGAGAGAGTAGGAACAGTAAGAAAAGATTCAGTTGTTTTTCTCAGGTTCACTTCTCAAAGTAGTTTTTGCAGGATGATGGAGAAAGCCAGGACATCTATGACCACTACCTAACACAGGCTGAAATCCAGGGCAACATCAACCACGTCAATGGTAAGAGAGGCCGGCTGGAGGGAACTGAGGAAGAGCTCTCAGGCTAAGCTTCTGTACTGGGAGGTTTGGGGATGGCTCCTCTTGGGCCTCATCTGGACAAAACTTGTCTTAGGGAAGGTATAGAGTCAAAGCAGTGTGAGCTCTCCTTTCTTTCTCTCAGTGTTTGGAGTAGAGTCTCTGTCAAGGAGGCTACTGTTTGAATGGAGATCCATGGAGAGGACAGAGCAAGGGGGCAGACCTTTTACCTCTTGGTGTTGGGGGCAGTTGGGTTGGAGTCCTTTCAAGAGTCAAGTGCAGAGAGTAGATGGGTGTAAGGGGAGATCAAAGCAGAAAAGGGCTGCATGAAAGCTTAGATCAGAGTAGGTGTTTGCCTGTTGGGTAAAGAGATCCTCAAGGCCTGGGTTAGTGAGATGGGAAGGCTTCTGAAAAACACACTGAAGAATTGATGCTGGACCAAATGGGCTCCAAGAACCCAGGGAGTGGGATGGGGGTAATTCTGGCAGGCAGGAAGAGGGCAGATTCCTAGGGCTGGCCTGGGAATGGTGAGAGTGGGCTTTCTGACACTCTCTATTATGGACTCTTGGTCTTTCTCAGTCCAGGGGGCTCTAGAAGTTGTTGATGATGCCCTGGAAAGACAGAGCTCTATGGCTTTGCTTGAGGCCCTTCAAGACCCTGTACTAGCCCTGCAAGGTGTAAAGAAAGACTTTGCTGATTGGTACCTGGACCAGCTGAGTGCAGACAGAGAGCAGAAAGCACAGGTCAGGATCTCTGATCTGCCACTTCTTCTACCTGATTACGGGATGGGAGCAGGATGGGAGGAGAGACCTCTTACCCGGGTACACTACTGTTAGTACTTTGTATTTGGTAGATACTGACTACATTTTTAAATAGTTAAATCACTCTAAAGCCTAATGGACTACACTGATCAGCTTCTGTCATCAGTCTCTCAGAGTGACCAAAGAAGACCTAGGGTTTGTCCAAGCAGGCAGTACTGTGTTCCCCCATAGCTGAACTGCAATTTCAATTTAACGATCTAATTTTCAATGCTGTTGACTTTCTTCCTGACACTATTTATATTTGTATTGCCTATGTTGTTATAGCAACGATCATGAGAATGGCACAGGACCAAGCAGTGTTTCATTCTGTTGTACATAGGGTTGCTATGAGTCGGAACCAACTTGAGGACACTTAACAACAGTATGTTGTTATTTCAGATGTTTGTTGGATAGGAAAGAGCCAGATGTCAAAGATGGGTTAATACGGATGAGTGGGCCAGGATGGTCTGTCTAGAAGGTAGTTAAGATTAAGGGTGGAAGCTCATGCTGGTGGTTCCTGGTGCATGTCCATGGCCCTGGGAGGACTCCCTGCTAGACATCTCTTCCCTCCTCTAGGAGCTGGCCCTAGTGGAGCTTCTGGACAAGGAGGAGGTCCAGGCTGGTGTGACTGCAGCCAACATGAAGGGTGACCAGGAACAAGCCAGTAAGTCATCCCCCAGTCCCGAGGCCTGACCTGGGTTTATTCTTGGCTCTTAGATGGGCATCTCCATCTGTGCTGACTCCTGTGACGGGAAATGCATAACTACAGCCCAATTTCCCAGCCTAGTAAGGCACACCTCCCCTCATGTAGTCTGCTCTCTTCTTGGCTGCCTATGGGGATACTATCGGTAAGTTCATTACAGCCTCAGAGATAATGACATGTCAGTACTGCAATGAGCTGGACATTCTTGGGCAGACAATTTCCTTCTGGGCACATCACCTATAATTTTGACAGTTTCAACATGATTGTGTTCCTTTGGCTTCTGAAATGTAATGATTTCCCAAATGAGAGAGAAACTCATGACCGAACTCAGTTTCCCTTAAGAACGTGGTATGCGCATATTAGTCCTTAGTGAAAAAATGTAGGACAGTCAGTCAGTAAGTCATTATTCCCCTCTAAAGGGATTAATCTATTGTTGCAAGAGGGAAGAGAAACAGTGCTGAGGCACAAGGCAGTAGCCCATGGACTTGAGACCTGTTACTGCTGCTTGACTCAGTTGTGACTTTGCTATCAGGTCTTTGACATTGCTCAGGAACCATTTACTTTCATGTGGCAGAGCTTTCAGAGGCCATATTACCATGGCCACCAGACTCCCCTGCCTAGCTGCTACCCTTATGAGCTGTGTTCATTCTGCTTGTGATTGCCAGGGTAATCTCCTTGAAGCACAGATCTGACCTGATATCCTCTGCGGAACATGTTCAGGCCATCATGGGTTCTTCCATTATTTATCCTAAACTTTAGTTCATTTGGAGCTGACTGCCAGCCAGAAGGTCAGCAGTTCAAATCCACCAGCCACTCCTTGGAAACTCTATGGGACAATTCTACTGTCTCCCATAGGGTTGCTATGAGTTGGAATTGACTCGATGGCAATGGGTTTTGTTTTTGGTTTAGTTCTGTCAGCCTTGGTGGTGCAGTGGTTAAGTGCTAGGCTGCAAACTGAAAGTTTAGCAGTTTGAACTACCAGCTGCTCTATGGGAGAAAGATGTGGTAGTCTGCTTTCCTAAAGATTACAGCCTTGGAAACTTTACAGGGGCAGTTCTACTCTGTACTATAGGGCTGCTGTGAGCCAGGATAGGCTTGACAGCAGTTTGTTTGTTCTTGGGTTTGGTATCTGTAACTAAAGGATCCCTGGAGGCACAGTAGTTAAGTATTCAGCTGCTCACCAAAGGTCAGTGGTTCAAACCCAGGCAGTCTGCTCCCGTAAAACCTGCAGCTTAGGAAACTATGGGGCAGTTCTGCTCAGTCTTATGAGTCACTCTGAGTGGGAATTTACTTGACAGCAATAAGTTATTTTTGTCATTGTTAGTCTTATCTCCTTGGCCTGGCAGATACAACCTTTCCAGAGTTCTTCCCCTTCCCTCCTGTTCACACTTCACCCAGCCCAGCCAGCCAAGCCAGATGGCCTGTTCCTTGATTGGCCCCCAGCCTTTTCCATCTCTTAGCCCCTGCTCCTCTGGATTCTGTTACTTCACATAGTCACTTGTTGAAAGCAGGTGAAAACATCTCCCAAAGTCAGCCCTTCTTCCTCTGTGAAATCTGCTGTCTCTTATCCTATACTCTCAAGCCTGTTGGGGGAAGGGGAATACCTCTAACATAGCACTAACCATATATTGCAGGGCACTGTAAGATTTTTATATCCTTATTTCTCCTCAGTAGAGAGCCCAGGTGACATAATGCTTATTTTATAAGTCGAATCTGCCAAGCAGTTCTATAGGAAAAAGACCTGGCAATCTGCTCCTGTAAAGATTATACCCTAGAAAACCCCATGGGGCAATTCTGCTATGTCACGTGGGATCACCATGAGTTGAAATCAACTTGATGGCACCCAACAACATTTCTGTCCTGTAGATGATACGCTTTTCAACACCATTGCCTACATCTGCTTGATCTTTTATAAGCTCTAGTGTTTGAAAGGAAACCCTGGTGGCATAGTGGTTAAGTGCTACATCTGCTAACCAGAAGGTTGACAGTTTGACTCTGCCGGGGGCTCTTTGGAAACTGTATGGAGCAATTCCCCTCTGTCCTATAGAGTCACTAAGAGTCAGAATCGACTCAGTGGCACTCAGTTTGGTTTTCTGGTTTAGTGTTTGAAAACTAAAACTGCTCTGATTCCTCATAGCCACTCCTTCCCTTTGTTCTGTCATCAAGGTTTGGTTCCTCAGAGCCCTTTGGCTAACCTCACCTCAGTTATACTCTGCAGCCACCTGTCTGTCTTGTGCCCATCCACTGAAGAGCTGAGGAGCTCACTGCTGCCAGGGCAGCCCTCTGTGATACATGCTGAGCCACTCAACTTTTAGGCTTGCCAAATCTCTTCTTACACAGCCCTTCTTAAGGCTACTCAGCCTCTTTTCCTCCTCAGCATTTAGAAACCTATTTTGGACCTTGCAGAATAGTTAAGAGCAGTGATGGAGCAATTTCCCTCAGAGATCCCAGCAGAGCCAGGCTGGCCAGGAGAGGAGAGCTGGCACTGAGTGCCCAGCTGGTGCAGTCTCCCCTCCTCTGCTGCAGTGCTCCAGGCTGTGCGGCGAATCAACAGCGCCATCCAGAGAGGAGTGGCCGCTGACACCGTGAGGGAGCTGATGTGCCCTGAAGCCCAGCTGCCTCCAGTGTACCCCTTTGCCTCGGCTCTGTACCAACAGGAACTGGCAGTACTCCAACGACAGCAGCAGGGGGTAAGCCTCAGGAATGAAGGGTCCAGTTCTCAGGACTCCCAAGCAGCTGGAGGGACCAGTCATTCAAGAGCACACTCTGAGGACAGCCTCAATTCTTGCAAGAGTAGCACAGTGGGAATGAGCTACTGTCCTCTCCTTCCCAAATGTACTGTAGTAGCCAGTACTCTTGATTAGTGCTGTTTTACATACTCTACTTCATTTAGTCCTTAAAAGAACCTTACAAGATAAGTATTATTTCCATTTCAGAGATGAGGAAACCAAGATCTAAAAGTTAAGTAATTCACTCAACACAGTTGTCGCTGGCAGTACTAGGAGGGCCTGCAAAGCTGAAGGTACTTGAAGCCCATACATTTAACCACTTGGCTGTCCCAGCTCACTTCAGTCCCTACAGCCTCTCTTACAGTGGAGGCCTAGTTTTGGGGAGGAGCTGGAATACACCCAAGGATCCAGGCAGACACAGTGAGGAAGAGTAGATGATCTAGGTAGAAGACTTCAGACCCAGGAAATTAAGGGAGCAGAGCTGGAGATAAATCTGGGAAGGCTTCCTGAAAGAGGAAAGAATGGACTAGAGAATTATACCCCCAGCAGGTACTTACAGGATCTACTCCAGGTACAACCTGGACAAAGGCATGCCACTCAAGAAAAGCATAGTATCAGAATATCAATAATGACAATGCAAGGAATCACAAAATAAGTGCTGAGAGGTAAAGAATTATGACTTGGGCTTTCCAAGTTCAAATCCAGCTCTGCTACTTCCTAGCTGTGTGACCTTGGGCAAGTTATTTAACTTCTCTGCCCCTCAATTATTTTACATATAAAATGGAGGCACTAATATCTTTATGTCACAGGATCATTGTAAGAATTGAATGAGTTAGTACACATGCCGAGAATAGAGCCGGGCGCAGAGTGTCGTCTGAGTTTTAGCTGTTGTGATGATTATTAGCAACACTCTGTTTTCTACAAGGAAGGACAGGGAGGATACTCCAGACAGAGGTAGGAACATAAGCTCACGTTTGAGAAGGAGAAAAATAGGAAAGTGGGGCCAGGGCCTTTTGGGTGTGCAGTAGGTGGCTGGCTGCTTTATCTTCACCTCTGTAGGCCCTAGTGCAATTTCTGATATATAGGAGGGGTAAGAAGGGAGACGGCAGAGCTCATTGGTTGAGTGTGGGCTCTGGAATCAGGTGGCTAGGTTTAAATCTGGGCGACGTGATTCACAGTACTTGACTATAGGCCTCTCATTTCCTCATCTGTGAAGTGAATATTAATGGTACATACTTCATTGGCTTGTTATAAAAATTAAGTGATAATGTGTGTGAAGTATTTATACACTGAGCACATAGTAAGTATTCTCAAGTGTTAAGCATGGTTGTATTTTAGTGACTGAACTAGGCCACTGGGATTTGAGGGTGGACACTTAGGGATATGTAAGAGTCTTGGAACTGGAATGGAGGGTAGGCCCCCAAGCCCTTCACCAGCCCACTTGGGAGTCATCCCTCTCCTGTGTTGCAGGAGCTTAACCAGGAAGAGCTCTTTGTGGCTGTGGAGATGCTCTCAGCTGTGGTCCTGATAAACCAAGCCTTGGAGGCCAGGGATGCCAGCAGTTTCTGGAGCAGTCTGGCGAACCCTGCCACTGGTCTGGCTGAAGTAGAAGGAGAGAATGCTCAGCGGTGAGAAAGGTTTAGCTACATTTTGGGGGCGCAGCAGTGGGAAGTTGGGTAGAATAAATGTAACCAAGATTCAGAGCTCTTCTGCTTGGAAACTAGCCTTCTGCATCCTCTGTTCTTGAGCCTACCCCTTGGCCATCTAGTTCCTTGTTTCTTTTCAGGGGTGGGTGGATTCATAGTCATTTCTGTTTCATCTCTTCATTCTCTCATAGCTAATGTTTTAGTACCCACCATGTGCCAGATACAGTTGTGTTGTTGTCAGGTGCTATGAAGCCAGTTCAGACCCACAGTGATCTTGTGTACAGCACAACGAGAGACCGCCCCAGTCCTGCACCATCCTCACAATGGTTGCCATGTCTGAGTCTGTTGTCGCAGCAACTGTGTGAATCTATATTGTTGAGGGTCTTCCTCTTTTTTGTTGACCTTCGACTTTACCAAGCACGATGTCCTTCTCCAGGAAGTAGTTCCTTCTAATAACTTGTCCAAAGTACGTGAGATGAAGTCTCACCATCCTTGCTGGGAAACAGCAGTGAACAAACAAAGTCTCTGCTCTTATCAAACTTACATGCTAATAGAGGGAGACAGACAAAACCCCAAATATATCAGACGATTAAAGAAGAAGAACTAAGAGAAAAAGGTGGCGGGGAAGGGGCATGTAGGGATGTTTTTCCTGCGTTATGTAATGTGGCTATGGAAAACCTCTTGGGTAAGACGGTCGTTTTGAGAGGGACCTCAAGAGCATAAATGGTTGCCATGCAGTTATCTGGGGGCAGAGGCCCTAAGAAAGAAGCATGTTTGGTGTGTTCAAAGCATACAAGGAGACCAGGGTTGTGCACACAGAAGGGAGAGTAGGAGAGTAAGTTGGAGTGGCAGAGCTAGTGCCTGTAGGCCTCTGGCTTGTACTCTGAGTGAGGAGAGAAACCGCAGAAGGGGCTGAGCAAGAAGGGAGACGATCTGACCTACTTTTCACAGGATCTCACTGACTGCTGTGCTGAGAATTGACTCTGAGGGACTAGTGGAGATGCGGGGAGACTTGGATAGAGTAACCAGGCAGGAGATGACAGAGACTTAGTCCAGGGTAGCAGTGGAGAGAGTGTAAAGGTGTTGAGTTTCAGAAGTATTTTGAAAGCAAAACTGACAGGATTTGGTTATGCAGGGGATGTAGGGTAGGAGAGGAAGTGGAATTGGGTATCACTCCCAGATTTTTGACCTGAGAGGCTGGAGTTAATCTTTACTGAGATGAGAAAGACCGGGACATGCAGGTTGAGTAGAGGGAGTCAGGGGTTCAAATGTGTGCAGTCGGGTGTGAGATGCGTACTGGGCATTCACATGGAGATATAAAGGAGGCAGCTGGGATACGTGAGTGGACCGGAGGTCAAGTTGTAGGGTTCATTAGATTATGGTGCTTAAAGCCATAGCTTAGTTGAGATCACCTAGAATGAGAGTACAGAGAGGGAAGAGATCTGAAGACTGAGCCTTAGGTTGCTCCAGAGTTGAGAGGCCAGGGAGGAAGCAGCAGACGAGGCTTAGAACAACCTGTGAGGGAGAAGAAAACCATGAGAATGTGGTGTCCATGAGTCTAAGTGAGGGAGGTATCCCACATGTTTCCCCTGACTCCTGGCTGATGATGTACTTGCTGCTCACCTCCCTCTCCTTACCCTGCCGCCAGTTACTTTGATGCCCTGGTGAAACTGCAGCAAGCACGTGGAGCAGATGGTGCCTTTCTGAGCTGGAATGACCTGCAGGCCACCTTGAGCCAGGTCAATGCCCAGGTCCAGGAAGAGACTGATCGTGAGTGGAGTCCTGGGCTGGGGAAAGACGGCTCACATGTGACAGCCCTGTCCTTTAGCCGTAAGTCTGTGGGCCCCTGCCCACCCAGATCTCTTTACCAGAGGTTGTTGCGGTGAGCCTCATCAATGAGGCCCTGGACCAAGGCAGCCCTGAGAAGACCCTGACTGCCCTGCTGCTTCCTGCGGCTGGCCTGGATGATGTCAGCCTCCCTGTGGCCCCTCGGTACCATCTCCTTCTTGTGGCAGCCAAAAGGCAGAAGGCCCAGGTAAGGTTCAGGCTGGCCGGGTTGGTCATCAGAGCAGACAGAACATCCCTGTGGGCAGAGCCTTGTGCCCAGTGAACCCTGCCAGTCTGATGGTACTATCCCTACCTGAGGTGGGGCCCGGAGGGTTGCCATCTGATGGTGGACTATGGCCTCTGTGACCAGGGCTGAGAGGCAGGACATGTGAATGGTCCTGAGCTGTAGCTGCCAGGGGGCAGCCTTGTGTCTGGGAGGAGCACGGGACTTAGAGGTAGAGAACTTGGACTGAATTTCTTGCTCTGACACTTACTGACCGTGTGACCTTGAGCAAATCCCTAACGTCTCTGTGTTCTACCATCTGTAAAATACCATGTACCCTGGTCCTACCTGCCTGAATGGGTTTAAAAATCAAATGAGCTGAAAATGGACAACATCTGTGACCTGTAACACGAGTGTGTGGCAGTCAAGAGAGTAGCTAAGGGCTGGAACTCTGGAGCCCAACCACTTGAGTTTGCTCTTGGCTTCACTACATGCTGGCAGTCTGACTTAACCCCTTGCACCTCAATTTCCTCCCCTACAAACTTGTTTCATAATCGTGAGAAAAACTCCGCAGGGCTTTCAATGGTTGATTTTTTTGTAAGTAGCTGGCCAGTCCTTTCTCCAAGGTGCTACCGGGTGGAGTCAAACTAGAAACCTTTTGGTTAACTGTTGAACGCAATGACTGTTTGCATCATCTAGAGACTCCAGCACATAGTCAGGGCTCAATAAAATGTTAGTTTAAAAAAGTTCATTTTTCTATGACATAGATGAACCTTGAAAACATGCTAAGGGGAATAAGCCAGTATGATCCCACTTCCATGAAATACCTAGAATAGGCAAATGCTTAGACAGAAAGTGGATTAGTGGTGACTACGGACTGGGGGGACACTGAGAAATAAGAGTTAGTTTTTAAGGGGTACAGAGTTTCTGTTTACGGTGACAAAGTTTTAGAAACAAATAGTGGTGATGGTTGCAGAACATTGTGAATGTAATTATTCTTTTTTAAAAAATGACTATTATTAATGAGGCAAGTTGGGAGGAAGTAGAGTCTAAGGTTCGGTGAGACAAACAGGAGAGAACCAGCCTCATCAGTCTTGCAATGCAGCAGGCATAGGCTTCCTTGACCTGTGGTCTCATGTGATCTTCCCACTTCCTTGTGTGGTAGACAGTAGGAAGAAGGAGAAGGTAAAGGTCAAGGTCAGGATTGACTGAGAAGGGTGAATTGGAGCATGAGGGTAAGGAATAGGTAGGTGGAGGCTGCATTGTGGCCTGTCCCTGGATGTAGCTGAGGAATAAAAGGGCTTGGGATTGAGAAGGTGGTAGATACTGAGGGGTCAAGAGGCCATACAGAGCACATGTGGGTTCTGGGGTTCAGTGACCAAGCTGAGCTGATGGTTGGGACAGCCTGAGAGCAGGGTAGGGAAAGGTTGAGCCTTTTGAGACAGACAGCTGTCCAGGGCCTGTCTGTGTAGAAACAAGAAAAGGATGGTGAGGATCACTGGCCCTGATGCCCTCAATGTCTGCCTGCAGTTTTAGTCCCAAGGTTAGCTATGCTGGGAGCCTGGAGAACCCACCTGGAATCTCATCTTTTCCCCTTCTTCTTGATTTGCCACAGGTGACCAGAGATCCTGGTGCTGTGCTGTGGCTGGAGGAGATTCGCCAGGGAGTGATCAGAGCTAAGCAGGACACAGACACAGCTCAGAGAAGTAAGTGAGGCAGGTGGGGGGTGAGGGTAAGGAGGTGCAGGCTCGCTAGAAGCCCGGATAACCAGGAAACCTCCATGTCACTGCCCTCTCTTTCTCAGCCTCTGAGGGTAGGCAGGCCAGAGTTAGAACAGGAGGGTGGCTGCTTAGACCATAGGGTGGCTTTCTTAGTAGTCAACTGAGCAGGAAATTTTCAGGAGCTGAGAGCCCATGGTCCATCTTCTGCCTTCTAAGCCTTCCTGTGGGCACCATCCCCTGCACTGTGAGTGCGTAAGATCAGGTAGTGGCTCTGGCAGAGGATGTCATCTGGTGTGGGGTGCTGATAATGCTAGTACTCAATGTCTGGAGTCCTTCTGTCCATCCATCTGTCTGTGAGTGACTGGAAGGCAAGTGTTGTACAACTACTCCCACTTGTTGGACTCTGTGCTCCTCCTAAGAACAGCATCCTGAGGGCTTAAGTGATGTCCTGCTTTCTGTACAAAGCGATTTTGTTTTACTGAGCCCCACACCACCTTCCTCAGGAATCCTTCCTTCACTACTCTTTTCCTCCAAGCACAGATGTGTGCTGCTTTCATTAGTCTGCATCCAGCCTGGGATGAAGACTGTCTCCTCCATCAAATGGGGGTTTTGTGTCCTCATCCTCTGAACCCACCCTGTGGTTAGCACAGGGTCTGTGAGCAGACTCAGGTGGAAGCACTGACTTCTCTCTCCTGACGCCCCTATCAGTGGCTCTTGGTGTGGCTGCCATCAATCAGGCCATCAAGGAAGGTAAGGCAACCCAGACAGAACGGATGCTAAGGAACCCTGCCGTGGCCCTCCGAGGGGTGGTTCCTGACTGTGCTGATGGCTACCAACAGGCCCTGGAAGGTGCCGTGGCAAAGAAGCAGCCCCCAGGTAGTCACTCTCTTCTGACGCTTCTCTCCTCTGCCTGCTCTGATCACTTCCTGTCTCCTCACTGACTTCTGCTGCTTACTTTGGCTTCTGCTTAGGGAACACAGCTTTCTGGGTTCAACATGACATGAAGGATGGCACCGCCTACTACTTCCATCTGCAGACCTGCCAGGGGACCTGGGAGCGACCCCGAGGCTGCCACTTCGACAGCTCCCACCTGACTCGGGAGGAGATCCAGGTTGGCAGGGGCCCTAAAAGGAAGGGCGGTCAGGGACGGAGGATTCCTTGTAGGAGAGGGTCCCACCCACCAGGCTTTCTCCTGCTTCTACAGTCAGCTGTCACCAAGGTCACTGCTGCCTATGACCGCCAGCAGCTCTGGAAGGCCAACATCAGCTTTGTCATCCAGCTCCAGGCCCGCCTCCGCGGCTTCCTGGTTCGGCAGCAGTTTGCTGAGCATTCACGCTTTCTGAGGACCTGGCTCCCAGCAGTCATCAAAATCCAGGTGGCAGACTCTGGCTTTCTAAGTCTTCATGGACTTGGTTTATTTGAGCTTCTGGGGGTTACTACCATTGTGCTAAGTGGAGTTATAATAATCTTTTGGTTTCTGAAGAGAAGTAGTTAGAAACAGCATGGAATCTGGAGCCAGACTACCTGGGTTTGAATCCCAGTTCTACCACATATTAGCTGTGTGATCTTGACAAGTTACTTACTGTCTCTGTACCTCAGTCTCCTCGATTGCCCCTTAGTTTGTTTCCTTATCTGCAAAATAGGAAAAATGATAGCAGTCACTTTACAGGTTTGTTCTGAGGATTAAGTAAGGTGGTATCTGTGACGTGCTTAGAGCAGTGCCTGGTAGGTAGGTAGGAAGACGGTAGAAGTCCAGCTAGTTACCATCATCATCTACAGTGTATGGAGAGATGCTTTTTAGTTTCCCCAAGGGAAGGGTGAAATAAGATTTAGTAAGAGGGCTTGAATTCAGATGGCAGAGAAGACTTCTGACCAGAAAGAAGAGTAGTAGTAAAGAGATGGTAGTGGTTAAACAGAAGAGGGCTAGAATATTCTCAGGAAAAGGAGAGTCTTCTTTCTTTCCTCCTCAGACAGCCTTTCTGGTTTTATTCTTCCAATGTATGGATGGTCCAGTGTAGCCTTTTGAGACTTACCCTCTACTAACTGGAACATGAAACCAACTAGAAAGATAGCCAGGGGCACCATACAAGCCAGACATGAGGGGAGTTGAGCAAACAGACCTCCTCATGTAGGCGTGATTTGGAGGGCCTCGTGGAAACAGTGGCAATGTACAGATACATTATTTAATAAACATCTTTGAATGGCTAGTGTCTGCAAAACCTGCTGTTCAGTACTAAAACACAGTGAGTGATCACATCTCTCCCTGTGCAGGTACTGAAGTACAATTGATGTTAGATATTAGATAGTAGGGACACAAGGACAATACCAGAGGACCTCCAGGGAAATGAATGTGCAGAGTGAAACTGGAAAAATGGCCCTCAGTTATGATCTAGGGCATCTGGGATGGTAATTGAGACCTCAAGCTTTAGAATCAGAGGCTGGAAATTGTCTCCTATGCCATATGACCGTACTTAAGCCCGCTCCAGTACTTAATCTCCTCATTCATAATGATGACACTCATGAGGATTAAGTATGAAAATTACATGTAGCAAGTGCTGCATTGGTGGTTGCCATTTGAGATGGTAAATTTTGGGACATTGGTCCCAGAACTCAACTGAACTAAATGCAGTCTACATTTAGTGGACTGGTCACAGGGAGTCCTCCTTCCTTAGCCCAGACTGGAATTTCACACTAACTCTAAAGAGGTGAAAGTCATAGCCGTGGGAGAAGAGGTGACATCAGGGAGCCTTCCCTACCAATTTAACAGCTGTGTTGCTTTGACCTGGGTCCTGGGAGACAGAAAGAGAGAGGTGGCCCACCGCTTTGGACTGCTTGACTTGCAGCTGTGAAGTATGAGGCAGAATGAGACCACAAGGGTGTTCTCGACTTTAATCTCTTCTGAAAGATCTGACCCTGGGTACAACCCCAGTGAGAGTCCTGAGTTCTGACCAATCCAGATAGGAGGAGGCCTTCTCTTGAAGAAAGAGCTATGTGGAGGTGCATGGGGTAGTACAGAAAGGAGACCCTCTGCCTGGAAATGGTACTCCCTAGTCCCTAGGCTCTAAGAGGAACAGCTGGTGTCATGATGCCAAACTGCCTTTTCTATGTCCTGTCCCAACCGATTGGTCAGTGTAAGCCTTAGGGGAAAGCCTGGCTAGGAGAACACTCAGATGATAGGTGATCCTCAATATCTGTAGTAGAGTAGCACCAGGGCTTGAGCACCTAGGAGAATTTTGACATGGGCACTAGACAGGAAGGATTTCAGCAGGTGCAGGCAGAGTTGGGGGGTAGGGGCAAGCATGAACTGGTTCAAGAGCTGAAAAGCCTAAGGCACATTTCAAAGAAACTGAAATAATATGGTGTGGCTAGAATCTTTAAGAAGGTAGAGTGTCACTGCAAAGTCGGATAAGGAGTGGGAGGTCAGAATCTTCTGGGAACACTGAAACAGGGAGAGATGTAGTCCAAGTGGGGCTTTAGGAAAATTAGTCTCCCACAAGCTTGGACTGAGAAGGAAGGAGATAACAACAGAAAGGAGCCATGAAATTTATGTTCTAGATGCAGAGAGACCATATTTTGTGGGCACTTTATGGTTCTAGGCATCTATAGGATGTCATCCTGCTGACCTCATACTGGGGGAAGGGGAGTGGGTGAAGAGGAGGAGATAGGAGACTGTTGGGAGGACAGGACATGTATGGAGCCGAGAGGAAGAGTGTGCTGTCACCATGCAGGAACAGCAGTGGAAGCTGCATATAGGTGAGCATGCAAATTTATATGGAAATGTACATTTTCATTCAAATCATAAAAAAAAAAACCCCACAAGTATGGCAAGGGTGAAGCAAATGAAATAGCCCAAGAGACACTGCTCTAAGAGTTTGTGGGCAAAGTATGTAATGGATCATGGTTTAAGCTCAGCTCAGGGATTTCTTCTTGCAGGGAGATCAGATAGTTTTCAGCAGCTGTGAGAGCACTCATCAGTCTGTAGTGTGGCATGAAGTGTTGTCTTAGGAAGGGCTCTGAGACTACAGCTAATACACTCAGCTAGAACTTGTGATGTGAACAGGTGAGGCAACTCATCATCATGTGTGATGGATTGAATTGTGTCCCCCCCCAAAACATGTGTGACTGTTTGACTGGACCATGATTCTTGGTATTGTGTGATGTTCCTTTATGTTGTAAACCCTGCCCTCATGATCTTAATGAGGGATGGTGGGCCGCAGTTGTGTTGGTGGGCAGGACTCATTGTGTAAGATTATGTTGTGCCTTAAGGCAGTACCTTGAGATGTAAAGGAAAGGAGGTAGCGGAGAGACCTAGGAACCTCATACTTTCAAGAAAGAAAGCAGTGCTAGAACCTGAGCCCGTCTTTTGGAAAGAACCAGAGTCCCTGAGCCTCAGAAACCCCCAGTCCAGGAGAAGGCTGACAACAGGGACCTTCCTCCAGAGCCAGCAGAGAAAGCCTTGCCCTGGAGTTGACACCGCCAATTTGGGCTTCTAGCCTACTGAATTGTGACAATAAAATTTCTTTTTTAAAGCCAAAAAGAGAAACAAAAATACCAGAAAGAAAGAAATTTATGTTCTAGAGATTGAAGCGTCCATGGTTTATGGAGGAGATGGTCAGTTGGATGCTTTACAGCAGACCAGTCAGGGGGAGAAGCCACTAGGCTGACATCTGAGTTACTGGGTTATTTGCTTAGAGTTGGTCTCAGGAGCTGGGTGGTGCAGTTGTGAAGCATGAGTTAGGAGAGTGATAGCAATCTGCTGTCCAGGTGGCCACTGGCAGAAATGGGCACACAACTCCAAGCTTGTATATGTTCTTCATCCATGGAACCATGCCCCTTCACCAGACTGCTGTGTATCCACTGTGTTTGTGTGAGGGAGATTGGAATGAATGTATGATGGAATGTGGGTGGTCTATATATGGGTGTATGAATGTGTTTGGGGGGGATGAAGTTGGCAAGTGGGTGTGTTCTTTATTACTAATAGCTTTTAAGCCTGTATATTTCTGTATGAGGAGGTGTTAGTGTGTATACGTATGTTGGAGTTTATGGTACGTGGATGTGTGGGTGTATATGCTGGAACTAGGGAGGGTGGCAGCGGCACAGACGTTTGGTTTTCCCCATGAAGTTGGAAGTTTTTTAAGACCGGTAACAGTCTCTTCTCTTCTCCCCTGCTGCTTGCCTGCCGACCACACTAACCCCTCCCCAATCCTCCCACCTCTTCCCTGGAGAGCTTCGGACAAAGATTTTCCCCGAAAGCCTCTTAGACGAGGAGGACCAACTAGGGTCCCCTCTTTTCCTTTCCTGGTGTGCAGGCTCGTTGGCGGGGTCACAGGCAGCGCAAGATTTACTTGGAGCGGTTGCAGTATTTAAAAGCCAATGTGGATGCTGTGATCACGGTAATTAGATCAGAGGGGCATGTGTCTCCTGAAGGCCCTCTGAAAACAAGTTCTTAGTCCTTTTACCTCCTATTCTCTCTGGAGTTTGCTGAATGGGCCTGCGGCTGAGGGTGGGCCCTGGAGCCCAGAGCTCTGAAACTTTGGGTCTCCTCTCAGATCCAGGCTTGGACCCGGATGTGGGCAGCTCAGAGACGATACCGGAGGCGTCTGTGCTACTTCCAGAAGAACGTGAGCATCAACCTGCTCCCCTATACCCACGGGACCAGAGGAAGGGCAGCCTGTAACCCTTTTCCTGTCTGTATTCTTGGCAGGTTAACTCTGTTGTGAAGATCCAGGCGTTTTTCCGAGCCTGGCGAGCTCGGGATGACTACAGGATGTTAGGTGAGCTGATTGCTACCCCCTGTATATATGAGTAAACTGGCTGAATTTCCTCTACTGTCTGTGCAAATCTCACAGCGTTCAACAGTCAGCCTGCAGAAAGTCACACCACTCTCTCACCCCACCACCTAAAGCTGGGACTTTGGAGAAGTTGTCCGGCCTTTTTGTGCCCTTTTCTTTCATTGATAGCTGGTGCCCGCATTCCTCAGTACCCTTCAGGACCTAAAGTGAATGAAGTGCGGAGATATGCATTTGGGGACTTCCCAGTTTACAAGGAGAGATAGGAAAATCACCCAAGGGCCAAGCAGGTCTAGGTATCCCTCCTGGGGCTGCACCATAGGTAAGGCAGTGTAATGACAAGTCTGTACAGGAATGTGGAACAGGGCTTGTGACAAAAGCCCCCTGCCTACTTTAGAAACATAGCCTGGTCACAGAGAATGCTCCTCTATCAGGTATTTTTGTGCTAGGCTTATCTTATCTTCGTTCTGCTGCCACTACCAGAGCAAAAAGTTTTTTCTCCTCTGCTTAGAGTCCCAGCCTTCTATTTTCTCTTCTTCCCTGTCCAATGACTCTTGTACTTCCCCACCTCTGTGGTCCAGCACACACAAAGCTGGGGAGGCATGACGAGAGCCCTTCCTGCTGGGAAATTTGAGGAGAAGCTCCTGAGGGAACCCCGTCTTCCCGCCCCATACTCCCTTCTATATGCTAGACATGTGTTTAAAGGCTTAACAAGGTCCTTCCAGGCTGCTCTTGGTCCCTGTTCTTGAAATCCGGAAGTCCAGCCCTTGAGAGTCTCTTCCCTTTTTGTGAAGTTGACAGGTTGGTTCTTCTGTGTTTGTCTCCTAAAGTAGACCTTTTTCCTTTCTGTGCCTGAGGCTACACTCTTTGGCTTCAGCTTGCACGCACTGTTCAGGAGTCATTCCTTCACCTACTCTTTTCTCTTCCCCCTGCTCTGCCCACAGGGGCTCTGTCTGCCTCTTCTCTGGCCGTGGGTGCTCCGGCCCAGATCGCTTCTTTCCTTCCATCTCACCTCTTCCCAGACAGGCCATTTCTATTTTTTCTCTTGCTGTTGTTGTGTTAATCACACTGCCCCAGTTATCCTTTATCTTTTTTTTTCTTCTCTTCAGTTTATAGTGTGAAAAAGCCATGGCAGGGGTGCCTGACCTCATAAGGGAGGACAATCATGATCAACACCCCAAGGCTGTTTCCTGTGAGGCAGAGGTCAGACATGCCTCCTCTCTCCTCCATCTTTACCAGTTCTGACACCAACCATCCCTCTCACTGTGCTCTCTACTCTGCTGGGTTCAGTAATTCTTTGCAGTGGCCACACAGAACTTGGTACAGATAATACTCAAGACGATCAGATTTATTAGGGAGGTAACAGGTTACAATTCAGGTTCAAGAATGCTCAGAGTATAGTTCTGTCACCAGCACAGCCTCTATTCAGCTCGTCTCTCAGCCTCTGCCCCTCCTCGAAGTTTTGTTAGCTCTACTGATAAATGCCCCAAGGCACCCTACTCGGCCTGTAAGCCTCCTGCCCAAAGGCACAGAGCAGCACTCAGCTTTTTCACTCCATGGGCAGGTAAGCCCACTGCACCATCCCGTACTAGTGTCTCCTGCCTACTGATCTTTCCTACCACCACTTCTTGCCACCTTCAGTGTTACAGCTCTCTCTCCCCTAGCTCCAGGAGCTTCTTAGATCAAGGATCTTGAGTCCAAAGGACACACTCCATTCTTGCCTCTCCTTCCCCATTGGTGATAAGATCTGCCTCTTCTGTCTCTGGGATGGCTCATTTCAAGCCCAGCTGACCAATCCTATTGGGACACAATTACCCTATTTACACAGTCTCACCCAATCACTTGGGTGGGAGTTACAAGACTAGGTTGAGAAAGACCACATAAAAGTGATCCATCACACCCGCAGTGGCTTTTCTAGAGTTTGTTCCTTTCAGCTCTGTCTCCAGCTTCTTAGCTCCCCAAGCTCCACTCAGAACACTATCATTTACTAGTTGTGTGGTCCTAGGAAGTTACTTAACTCCTTCATTGCCTGTTTTCTCATTTATAAAGTGAGAGTAACAGTAGTAACTGTTTTTGTTTTTTTATGCTTTGAAGAAAAATTTACTATTCAAGCCAGTTTGTCATACAAAAACTTACATACTCATTGTTATGTGACCCTAGTTCCTCTCCTGACAGTGTGACAGCACACTCCTCCTCCCACTAATACCTATCCTGTTTTAAGGATTAAACAAGTTCATGTGCTATACCTCATCAAATCCAAGGCGCCATCAGTTGTCCGTGGCTCTGCTGTTCTTCACACCTCCTCACTGTAGCCATATCCTGTGATCGTGTCGTTCTTGTGCTTAAAACAGTGGCTTCCCATTGCCCTGAGGCTGAAGTCCAGCCTCCTAGCCACAGCTTTCAAGGTTCTCTGTGATCTGTTATGTCCCTGCAACTCCAATATCCTCCCCCACACACCTGCCCTTACCACCTGTGACCTCTGCACCATGCTCCAGGCATACTAGGTTTTCAGCAGTTTCCCAAACAACCCATGTTCCCCCTCACCTCCTCCAGGAAGCCTTCAGTCCTCTGGAGGGATTAGATAGCCCTCTTTCGTTCTCTCAAAGATCCTCATGCTTACCCCCTTAAGGCACTTTTGTCCTAAGTTGTCGTTTGTATTGATTTGACTCATGGCAATGCCATGTGTGCAGAGTAGAACTGTATGCCATAGGGTTTTCAAGGCTATGAGCTGCTGGAAGCAGATTGCCAGACCTGTCTTTGAGGTGCCTCTAGGTGGATTTGAACCACCAGCCCTTCAGTTAGTAGTCCAGAGCTTAGCCACTTAGCACCAGCCAGGGACTCTCCTCAAAGCACAAACCACACTATAGTGTGTTGTGATTTATTTCTCTAGTTTACCTACTGGACTGGGGATGCTTAGGGGCAGGGCCTAGGAGTTCGTAGATGGCACAAAAAATTAAGCACTCAACTACTAGCTGAAATATTGGTGGCAGTTCTACTCTGCACATAAGGGGATGCCATGAGTTGGAATCAAATCAATGGCAGCTAACAACTGAAGGGGAGCCTAATTTTATTACTTTTTTCAATTCTGACTCCTTGATTTACCACGAACTGTGGTGGCACAGTCATTATGAGCCGTGGTGAGCTACAGCCTGCTAACTAAAAGATCGGCAGTGCGAATCCACCATCTGCTCCTTGGAAACCCTGTGGGGCAGTTCTACTCTTTCACATAGGGTCGCTGAGTCTGAATTGACTAGAAGGCAATGAGTTTGGTTTTTGTGTGTGCGTAACCTAGGGCAAGTTGGTTAACCTTTCCATGGCTCTGTGATCTCATTAGGAGGACGGGGAAAGTGCTAATTTTAAAGGGTGGTTTTGAGTATGTGAAGCATTTCGAGTGGTATCTTGCCTATAGGAAATGTTATATGTGTTAGTTTTGTTGTTATTCTCTGAAGTTTGGCTCAGGGGCTTCCTTTTGCTCAAATACCGATTCCAAAGGAGAAAGGAGAAAACCGTCTAGCTTTAAACTCCCCTCTACTGTAAAAGCACCTCTTCTACTTAAGCTTCCCACTGTGTGTCGTCACTGGCAGGAGAGTTGTGTGAGGAGCAGACAGGGCTGACTGGAGGCTCCGATGGACAGAAGGGGTCTTGGGATGAAGGATGGGAGGCAGGTTGGCCCGACAGGAGTAGGGAGTAAGTTGAGATACAATAGGAAGGTCTGGGGGAGCTCATCAGACGGAGGTGGGGACATGGCTCTGGTGTGAGAGACTACTGGGATACGCTCAGACTGGGGGAAATCCAGGGGCAGGCAAAGAACAGCTCTTTTATTATTTGTACTTTAGATGGAGTTTTACAGAACAGACTAGTTTCTCATTAAACGGTACCCATATTGTTGCTTAACAACCCCACAATATGTCAGCATTCTCCCCTACCAATCTTGGACTCCCTATTACCAGCTTTCCTGTCCCCTCCTGCCTTCTGGTCCTTGCCCCTGGGCTGGCATGCCACTTCAGTCTCATCTTGTTTTACGGGCCTGCTCAATCCCTGACCAAAGGGCAAACCTCAGAAGTGACTTCCTTACTGAATTAAAAGGGTATCCGCGGACCATACTCTCAGGATTTCTGTAGTCTCTGTCAGGCCAGCAAGTCTGGTCTTTCTTTTTGAGTTAGAATTTTGTTCTGTATTTTTCCCCTGCTCTGTCTGGGATCCTTTGTTGTGATCCCTATCATGGCAGTCAGTGGTGGCAGCCGGGCATCATCTGGTTGTACTGGACTCAGTCTGGTGGAGGCCATTGTAGATGTGGCCCATTAGTTGTTTGGACTAATCCTTCCTCTGTAGCTTTAATTTTCTTCACTTTTTGCTTGCTCCTTCAGGGTGAGACCAGTGGAGTATCCCAGGGGGCTGCTCACGGCTTTTAAGACCCCAGGCTGTACTCACCAAACTAATATAGAATATTGTAAACTATATTAGGCCAGTGGAGCTAAATGTTCCCCAAGACCTTGGTCCCCAGAGCCCTCAGCCTAGCAATTCCACCCTCAGGGAGTACAGATGTGTGTATGGAGGGAAGAACAGCTCTTATGCCTCACCTGGTTATAAGGAGCTCCAGGACACAACTGACTGGGAGGCTGCCCACTGCCCTCAAATGGCAAGTAGAATCAGTTAGAAGAAGGCTAGAGCTTGGAGGCCTCTGTCCTCAAGCAGAAAGGAGATTGAGGGTGGGCTATCTTTGGAGCAGGGAACTGATCAGGAGGACTTTGATGAAGGCATGTCTAATCCTGATGCTGCCTTTCTTCCTACCAGTCCACGCACCCCACCCACCCCTCAGTGTGGTTCGCAGATTTGCCCACCTCTTGAATCAAAGCCAGCAGGACTTCTTGGCTGAGGCAGAGCTGCTGAAGCTCCAGGAAGAGGTGGTCAGGAAGATCCGGTCCAATCAGCAGCTGGAGCAAGACCTCAACCTCATGGACATCAAGATTGGCTTGCTGGTAAAGAACCGGATCACCCTGCAGGTGAGGGCTCAGCAGCCCACCTCTCTCACAGCTAGATGCCTCTGGAGAGGTGAAGCTGTCCATTTCCTAGTCAACAGTCAAGTTTTTGAAGGACGTGGAGATTTAATTAGTTGGCTCAGGTCTCGTTTCAGTGGCCATCTAGTAAGCTGTTTGTTGGGGGCATGTGATATAACAGAAAGCACGCTAGACATAGAACTGGAGTGACTGGCTCTGCTAACTCCTAGTGATCAGAGGGACTGTAGGTTTGTCTTTTAACCTCTGAGTCTGTTTCCTCATTAGCAAAGTGGGAGTAATAAGTGCCTACCTCAGAAGGCCAGATGCAGACATATATACGAAAGTTCCTTAAGCTGTCAATTACCATACAAATGGGGAGTGATGGAGCAGTAGTGGTGTAGTGATATCCCCACCTCAGATCTGTACAATAGTCTAATAAGAAATGATAGTAAAAACCAGTATGCATGATGCTTCAGCTTGAATCTCTTTGGGGACTTGCCCCTGTGACAGCAGAGGTGCCAGATGGACTCTCAGGACAGTAGCAGGGCCCTTCCTCACTCCAGAACCATTTAATTTCTGCCAGCTCATGCCTATTCCTTGAACAGCAGAAAGCCCTGGCTCCCCAAGGCACTGATTCTAGACCATATGTTCTGTGCTCTGGGCTGGTTACATTGCTCGCTCTCCTCCCTTTGTAGGAGGTGGCCTCCCACTGCAAGAAGCTGACCAAGAAGAATAAGGAACAGCTGTCAGATATGATGGTTTTGGATAAGCAGAAGGGATTAAAGTCGCTGAGCAAAGAGAAACGGCAGAAACTTGAAGCATACCAGCATCTCTTCTACCTGCTCCAGGTAAGTAGAGGACTTTGGAAGGAGAAGTCTTCACCATACCCTGAGGGCCTGGGACCTTGAGGCTTTCATGTCTGTACCTTTGCTTCCATGCAAGGTGTCCTTCCCCACAATTCTCTTTATCCCAAGTGAAAAAGAATGCCTCCTCCTATATTTGTCTGAAATATTTCGAGTACCCTGAGAAAGTGTGACAGCCCTTTTCTGTATTCCAAGTTCATATCAAGAAAGCCTTTCCTTATCTGATCACAAGTCCTTGAGTTGCGTTATCAGTCATTCTTTTTTTTTATTTTTATTTTTTATTTAACATGACAGTGAAAATGTACATTCCCGTATAAATTTACATGCCCACCTATATGCAGCTTCCACTGCTCTCCCTGTCCGGTGACAGCACACTATTCCTCTCTGCTCCATACAAGTCTCATCCTCCCAACAGCCTCCTTTCCCCTCCTCTCCACCCACTCTCCATCCTCCAGCCAGCGGTCAGCAGGGTGATATCCTATAGATGTATAGAACCATAAAGTGCAACCAATATATGGTCACTCTGCATTGCCAAGTCCAATCCATTCCTGTCCAAAGAGTGGGCCTTCATTATAATTTATGGGTAAGTGCAGCATCAGGGCCGGGGGTCATGCTCTCAGGGGAACCTCAAAACCGCTGGACCATCAGTTGAGGTCTTTTAGTGGAGATCTCAGGATGCACCCCTTTTTATTCTTGTGTTGCCAGTGAGACTCAACCTAGTGAGCTCCATCGTGGCCGGGCACCATCTGGTTCTTCCGGTCCCAAGTCGATGAAGGCACCCACTCTTGTGGGTCTCTCTGTCTTCTAGGTCGTCTTTACCACTTGTCAATTTGGTCCTCGGTGAGCATCCGTTCTGCTGAGTTGGGACCATTTGCTGTGTCCTCGGATGGCAGCTTGGCAGCTTTTAAGACCCCAGATGCCACTCACCAATGTGGGGTGCAGAGAGCTCTCTTAGTAAAATGCTAGTTGTGCCAATTGGCCTTGATTTCGCCTAAGAGCATGGTCCCCTGCCCCCTGCCCCCTGCCCCAGCTACTCTATCCTTGCAATATTGGGTTAAGATGGAAGGAGTACTCAAGTTATGCTAAAGTCCACTTAATGTTGTTCTTGTTTCTAATGTGTGCTATCACCGCTTTCTCCCAATCAGATTTCTAGCAACTATCTAAACTAAACCCTACCCCCCTCCTCCTGCCTCCCTCCCCTCCCTTGCAGCTGTCAAAGAGTCTTTTCTTCTATACACAAGTCTGTATTTGAGGTCTTATCATAGAGGTCTCATACAGTATTTGTCCCTTTGTCGCTGACTACTTTCACTCAACATAATGTCTTCCAGTTGAAACCAGGTTAGGAGATGTTTCCTAGAATCATCGTTATTCTTTGTCATTGCGTAGTGCTCCATTGAGTATATGTACCATAGTTTACCTATCCATTCTTCTGTTGTTGGGCATCTGGGTTGATTCCATCTTTTTGCTATCGTGAACTGTGCTATGATAAACATTCTCATGCATGTGTCTGTTGGTGTGAAAGGCCTTGATTCTGTAGGATATATTCCAAGTAGTGGAATTACTGGGTCAAATGGTCTATCGATATCCATTTTTTTAAGGAAGCACCAGATGGCTTTCCAAAGAGGCTGGACCATTTTGCAACCCCACCAAGAGTGTAGGAGGGTTCCACTTTCTCCACAGCCTCTCCAGCATTTGTTGTTTTGTGTTTTCTGGATCATGGCCAACCTTGTTGGGGTGAGATGGTATCTCATTGTCGTCTTGATTTGAATTTCTTTAATAACTAAAGATCATGAACATGCCCACATGTGTTTTTTGGCTGCCTGGATCTCCTCTTTAGTGAAATGTCTGTCCATCTCCTTTGCCCATCGCTTAATTGGATGGTTTATCTTCTTCTTACTGATATTTTGTAGTATGTTATAGATTATGGAGATCAGGCGTCGGTCTGACATAGAGTTGCCAAATATTTTTTCCCATTCTGTGGGTGTTCTTTTAATTCTATTAATAAAGTCTTTGGATGAGCAAAAGTGTTTGATTCTTAATAGTTCCCATTTATCTATTTTCTCTTCTGTTGATTGTGGTTTCTTTGACAGATTTTGGAGTCTGTCCACATTGTGTATTAAAACTTCCATTGTTGTTCCTACCTTTTCTTGGATGAGCTTTATCGTTTTAGGTTTGATATTTAGGTCTTTTATCCAGTTGGAGTTGGTTTTTGTGTGAGGTGTAAGATATGGATCTTGATTCAGTTTATTGCAGATGGATAACCAATTTTGCCAGTACCATTTATTGAAGATACTGTTTTTACCCCAGTTTAATGTCTTAGGGCCTTTGTCAAATATCAACTGTTCATAGGCAGGTGGTGTCATCTCTGGGGTCTCAATTCTGTTCCATTGATCCATCTGTCTGTTCTTGTACCAGCAATCAGGCTGTTTTGATCACTGTGGCAGTGTAGTATGTTCTAAGGTCGGGTAATGAGAGGCCTCCCAGTGTGTTCTTCTTCTTTAGTAGTACCTTACTTATCCAGGGCTTCTTCCCTTTCCAAACAAAATTGGTGAATTGTTTCTCCATCTCATTAAAAAATGATGCTGGAACTTGTATTGAGATTGCATTATATAAATAAATTGCTTTGGGTAAAATAGACATTTTCACAATGTTAAGTCTTCCTATCCATGAGCAGGGTAGGTTTTTCCATTTATCTAAGTCTCTCTTAGTTTCTTGTAGTAAGGGCTTGTAGTTCTCTTTGTAAATATCAGTCATTCTTGATGTCCCCTTGCTTGCAGACTCAACCCGTCTATCTGGCCAAGCTCATCTTTCAGATGCCACAGAACAAAACCACCAAGTTCATGGAGTCAGTGATTTTCACTCTGTACAACTATGCCTCCAACTGCCGAGAGGCCTATCTCCTGCTCCAGCTGTTCAAGGCAGCACTCCAGGAGGAAGTCAAGTAAGTTTTCCAGATGGGAAGAGAATAGGTTAAGAGATGGCAGTATGGCTCTGTCACATAATGACAATTTGCTGAGGTTTGAGGGTGGAAATGAAATCAGACCTCTTTTCTCTACTTACTATGGAGAACCTGTAAGATATCTCCTGGGACAACAGAATGGAAGGATATAGGTTACCTCGTTAGCCCAAAGAATGAGACAGACATCAGGGCATTCCTTAAGAAGAGAGACACCAGAGCAAACTTCTCAGAGCCAGTCTGTCAAAAAGGATTGCAACTGGTTGTCCTCGCATGCAGGAGCTCAGCTTCAACGATCTCTTGAACCACAGGTCAAAGGTGGAGCAGCCCCAGGATGTGGTGACAGGCAGTCCAACAGTGGTGAGGCTGGTGGTGAGATTCTACCGAAATGGGCGGGGACAGAGTGCCCTGCGGGAGATCCTGGGCAAGGTTATCCAGGACGTGCTGGAGGACCGGATGCTCAGCGTCCACACAGACCCTGTCCACCTCTACAAGAGCTGGATCAACCAGGCTGAGGCCCAGACAGGGCAGCGCAGGTGAGCAGACAGGGCTGGGGGAGAGCTGTCTGATCAGCTTATTGGTCCCCACGCTACCAAAGCTCAGTATACTTTGAAGGTGGCATATAAATGAGTGTGCTGATGTATACAAATATGACACCAGCTGTATGAGAGTAAATAAGATAGCCTTTTAGACCACCTCTGGTAATCAACATGGAACTGTTGGAGATGACCTTTGACCTGGTGGGCTTAACATAAAGTGAGCACAGATGAATATACAAATGTGCTAATTGCTGTGCCAGGGCTTACAAATGATATGTCAAGTTTACTGGGAGTTAGGCTATAGACTGCTTGTTGATAGAAGTATATGAGGGTTGCCAATTAAGTTCACCGAGTCATCCTAGAAAAAGTGCTACATACCTCATTGCTGAATATCGCTACAGTCACCTTCGAAGTACTGTCATTGGGAAGCTATGCATCAACTCCAGTGCCTAGTCCACCCTTCAAAGCAGTTTTGGAACTCTTTTTCTGGAATGGCCATCAGAGCTGTCATCATGTTACCCTTGATGTCCTGAATATCATCAAAATGTCTTCCTTTCAATGTTTCCTTTATCTTTGGGTAAAGAAAAAGGTAATTGGGGAACAGATCAGGTGAGTAGGTAAGAGTATTCCAGTACAGTTATTTTTTGCTGGCTAAAAACTCCCTCACAAACAAGTATACAATTAAATTTGTGAACTTGCCACCTTGCCACCATGCAGAATGGCCATTCCAAAGAGTTCCAAAATTGCTTTGAAGGGTAGACTAGGCACTGGTGTCAGTGCATAGCTTCCCATGAGGAATACTTTGAAGGTGACTTTGGTGATATTCAGGAGTGAGGTATGTAGCACTTAGAACAATTAAGTTTGTGGACCTGTCAGACCTCGTAGATGTGTGTTCAGAGTTACAGCTGAATACGCAAATGAGAGAGAAATAGACTAGCCTTACAGAGTAGAGGAATTAACCGGGTGAGTAACGAGACTGCTTCTGAATAGGACAGGATACTCATAGGTAGGGCCCAGCCTTCCCTCCTGCCCATCCGCCAAAGACTAGATGCAAAACAGCTTGCTGGTTTCCTCCTGGTTCCCCTTAGGGGTCCTTCCACGGATTTCCAGGTTCTCCATTCCTTCCTACTCCCACCTCCCTGTGGGCATTCCATCTCTTCTTCACCTTCTACCCTCAGGTCCTCAGTCCTCTCGGACTCCTTTCCCTTATTCTGATCTGATCCCCTTTGGCATGTTGGGCTGCCCTTAGCAGGTTTGTGTGAGATCCTGTGGTTGGATGGAAAGTTGAAAGGGCAGGGTCTGGGAAAGAAGGCTGTGGAAAGGGTCTCTGGTTGACGTCTTCTCTCTGCCCACAGCCACCTCCCATACGATGTCACCCCAGAGCAGGCCTTGAGCCACCCTGAGGTCCAGAGACGACTGGACATCTCCACCCGCAACCTCCTCGCCATGACTGAGAAGTTTCTTGTGGCCATCATCTCATCCGTAGACCAAATTCCGTATGTGGAACAGCTCTGCCCACTGCAGGCAGAGGGTCTCAGGAGGGCCAGGCTGAGATGTAGAGAGCAGAGCAGGGTGAAGGGAGGGGACAGGAGGGAAACAGGGCTGGGAGTACTCAGATGAACTGTGTGGAGGATGCTGGAGACCCCTGCTAGAGAGGTGAGCTGGATTACAGTGTGCAGGTCTGTGTAGCTCATCAGGACATCACTGGGGCCAGGAAGGGAGCCTAAAATGAACATGGGGACATATTATTGTCTGAAAGCAGATGAGTTAAAAATAGGATTCTTTGGTCCAGAAAGTTAAAAAAAAAAAAAAAAAAAACGGGTAAAGCACTTCATATCTGTCTCCTTTCACAGGCATACTGCAAGGATTAATGTAGCAAAATTGGCATGTGACAAATGCTGTTTTGTTAGCTGCTATTATTATCATTTTTGCTTCATACCTCAGAGATATAGACACTCTTATCCACATTTTACAGAGTAGAAAACTGAAGCTCATAGGCCAAATGATTTGCACAAGATCACATCACCTGTAAGCAGCACAGCTGAATGTAACCCTATAAACCAGGTCTCTGATGCCTACTTGAAGGCTGAACATGCACTGACATTCTTAAATTTCAATCAGTGAGTGGTGTTTGTAAAGTAAATCAATGACAATGTGGCATGGTGGCCATCATCTAGATCCATCTTTCAGGCAGCCAGCATTCTTGGTACTCAGTGCAGCCTGGGGCAGGGTGAGGGTGCTGGAGAAAAGAGCCCACAGAATTCCTAATCACTGCTCCAAACCCAGAGAACTGGACTAAGGATTTATAACTGGGGATCAAAGAAGGTTGCCATAGGCCAAAATAAGGGAAAGTACACAAGCTGTAAACTTCTGTCTCTGGTACCCTAGGAAGTGGAAATAACTTTTAAGTGAATTTAATTAAATTTGTAGGTAGTCAATCTATAATAGAATAATAATAAGGTCTGGCACATTTGAATAGCACTCCACCATTGCACACATTTCTTTCCCAGACCTAATTTTGCTTGATCCTCACAAAAATCCTGTGAGATAAAGAGAGCAAGAAACAGTATTCCCATTTTCCACATCAGGAAACAAACTCACAAAGGGGAAGAAAATTAGTTAAGGGTGACATCTCTGGTTATTAGTAGGGTCAGGACTGGAGCCTACAACTTTTACTCTCAGGTCATTGTTTTGGGTCCTGTGTCTAGCCCAGATCTGGATGCTCACGGGTGCTCTGTAATAGCTAACAAGGCTGGCAGCCTCAGAGCCTGCTGGGTTGTCCTGGCATCCTGGAGCAGGGTTTAGCCTGTGAGTGTCAAATACCAAAAGTGTAAGTTAAAGAGCCACTATAGGGGAGGAAAGGATGGATATGGGATCTGGAGTGTTCTGCACAGGATATCAGAGGTGGCCAAAGAACAGGCTGTCTGACTAGGCTGTGGGCTCTGTGAGAACTTAGTGGATGACAGGGCTCTGGTCCTTGGTACTGGCACAAAGGCTGGGAGAAGGGAGAAGGCCAGAGAGGTTTGGAGGGAGGCAGCAGGTACACGGCTGTGGACAGTGGAGGAACAATGCTTGAACTCCACTCTAGTTTGGCTGAGCATGGGAAAGAGACGCAGGCAGGTTTTCAAGTGTTGGGATCTGGTAGAGAGACGGATAGACCCACAATGTACCTCTGACCCCAGGTACGGGATGCGATATGTGGCCAAGGTCCTGAAGACAGCTCTGGCAGAGAAGTTCCCAGATGCCACAGAGAGTGAGATCTGTAAGGCAAGTGTTGCTCTCCCTCCCCACCTCCTGAGTCCTCCTTCACACTGCTGGTACCTGTGACCCCCTTCCTCCCAGACTGAGATAAAAGGATGAAAACCATTATGCTATAAACATCCAAGAGGGAAACTATTCCCTACCTGTGTATCAGCCCTGTTGCACCAGCGGGGTCTCAGGTGGTGGCTGGAAAGGCACCTGGGCCAGGAGCTAGTAGAGTGGACAACCCTGGACTGTCCAGAGATCTAGGTTCTAGTTCGATCTCTTGCTCAGGTTAGCTACGTGAACTTCAGCAAGCTGCCAGCCTGCTCCGGATCTGTTTTCTCTTCTGTGAAATGAGGGTTGGCCCAGGTGCTCTCTTCCTTCTGAGTAAGCTGGAAGAGTGGTGCTGAGGCTGTCAAAGTGGATGCCAGGACACTTCTGGGATAGTCTCCTCTGTCCTCAGGTGGTGGGGAACCTCCTGTACTACCGCTTCCTGAACCCAGCTGTAGTGGCCCCCGATGCCTTTGATGTTGTGGCCATGGCAGCAGGCGGTGCCCTGACCACCCCGCAGCGCCATGCCCTGGGGGCTGTGGCTCAGCTCCTGCAGCATGCTGCAGCTGGCAAGGCCTTCTCTGGAGAGAACCAGCACCTGCAGTTCCTGAACGACTACCTGGAGGAGACGCACCTGAAGTTCAGGTCTTGGGTCCTGGCATCCTATTCCTCCTCCCTGTCCTCTTTGTCTCTTCCAGTCATCCTCCTTCATGGCCCACTTCTCCTTGGAATCCGTGAAGAGGAGAGGCATAGAGGTCAAGAGCATAGTCAGTGGGCTAGAGGACAGGTTGTTAGAAGGGGTCCCCACCAGAGAGGAGAGAGGACTGCTAAAGGAAGTTGGCTTGAGGGGATCCTTGCGAGAGGTAGGGCAGAACAGAGGGACTGGAGCTGAGTCTGGAAAGTCAGAATTGGCTCGAGCATTCACTGGAGAGGGTGGGAGGAGGGATAAATGGGAACAGGAAGCATGATGGGGCACTCTCTCACATGCCCTCCCTCTGGAGACAGGAAGTTCATCTGCCAAGCCTGCCAGGTGCCAGAGCCAGAAGAGCGTTTTGCTGTGGATGAGTATTCGGACATGGTGGCCGTGGCCAAACCCGTGGTGTATATCACTGTTGGGGAGCTAGTCAACACCCACAGGGTGAGGGCCACGGCCTGGAGGGCAATGGCAGTGGCTGGGGCTTGGGACTGCGCATGGCCTGACTCAGACCTGTGTCTCCTTTTTTTACCTCTTCCTTGCAGCTGTTGCTGGAGCACCAGGACTGGATCGCCCCTGACCACCGCGACCCCCTGCATGAGCTCCTGGAGGACCTCGGGGAGCTGCCTACTATCTCTGACCTCATCGGTGTGTGCCGTCCATGGCAGCTAGGGCAGGCTAGGGGGCTGCGGGGAGGGATGGGCCAGCAGGACATGTCAGCATGCCCTCTCGAGTTTTTGATCAGTCTGGGACTTGTATCAGACAACTAGTTACATGCTCTGCCTTCTTCTCCCATCTCATCCTAAGATGGACACATGCAGACAGATTGATCTGGAGGCAGTAGGCAGATAGCACCATAGTATGAATGGGCAGTGAAATTGTGTGAGATTGATGTGGCAGGGATAAGGACCTGTTTGAGGTGGGCCAGGGACAGTTTTCCACTCTGTGTTTCAGTCTCAGAAGGTTTCTCTGATAAGAAGAGATTTCAGGAGCTATGGGACAGAGGTGGGAGGCCGGGATAGAGAGGCAGGGTGAAGGTGGTGATGGATAGAAGAGAGCAAGGAGCTCGAGGGTCGGGGAGGCACATTCCCCTGCTGTCAGGGCATCCAAGGCTGAGGATGGAGGGAAGCATGTCTGCATGTCCCCAGAACACAGCTCTGTGGGTAGAGTCCTTCCATCAATGCTCAAAGTTGAGGGCAGGGTGGGAAAGCTTCCTGGAAGAAGCTTGGCGTGTGGAGCAGTTTATTTACCATGACCTCATCTGTGCATGTGTGTGTCCGTCTCTCTCTCATTCCTCACCCTGCCCACCTCAGGGGAGAATGTAGCTATAGATGGAAATATGGATCTGAGCAAGCTAGAAATGTCCCTGACACTCACCAACAAGTTTGAAGGACTGGAGACAGACAGCGATGATACCAATGCCCAGAGCCTGCTTCTGAGGTAGGTGAGACTAGCCCTGGTGCCGGCTCACCCAACCCTCTCCTCCTCCAGGAAGTTCTCCCTGAAGCGTCCCTAGCACGCCCCTTTGCTGCAGTCTCAGCTGTTTGCCTTCGGGCAGCCTCAGCTGTTTGCTGTTACAGCTGAAGGCAGAGGGATGGCTAGGGTATTGGCAGCCATGGATGTTGTTTACATATTGTCATGCTATTTAACAAGTGCTTTTTTTACATGTTATCATCTAATAAATACAAAAGGCTATGAGGTAGATGGTAGTTTCTCTGTTTTGCCATTGAGGAAAAAAGCTCAGTAGTTAAGTGACTTGCCCAGAGTCCCACAGCAGTTGGTGGTGAAGCTCGTGTTCTGATTCCTGGTTCTTGTTGGATAACGGTGGAGAGATGAATGGGCAGCTTTTCTTCCCTCATTCTGGAAAGATGAGAAGCCCCCCAGCAGGGTTGGGCCACTCATCTGGACAGAAGAGGAACCTTTGGAAGCTCCCAACTTCCACTCCCTGCCAACAAGGCAGTCCCCTCTGTTCATTCATTCACTCATCCAATACCTAAGTGAGCTGGATGTTCTCCTTTGTCCTTCTGTCAGAGGGCTTACAGCAGAGTGGTGCTAGGGGTGAAGACACAGCCAGAGAGCCACCAAGAGGGAAGTGGATGTCAGGTGCAGGGAGAGCCTCGGAGAAGGCACACCTGGGTTGGGCAAGGTCTCACAGAGCAGGAAGTAAGTGCTTCAGCTGTAGGACTCCAAGGAAGCCAGTTGGGGAGGGAGTTAGGCAGAGGACGTGGAGGTAGAAGAGGGCACAGCGTTTAGAACCATAGGGAGTTCTGCATCATCAGACCCATCGACCCACTACCCTCCAGATCTCCATTAGGTTTTATTCTCACAATACCTTGTGGCTTTTCCTCTCCTGGCTCTCTGCTTTCTGGCCCACCCCATGCCCACACTCTTCCCTTCCCACCTCGTTGTCTCCCATCACTCCCCTCTTCCTGTAGCACCAAGCAGATGCTGGCCGACATCATACAGTTCCACCCTGGGGACACCCTCAAGGAGATCCTGTCCCTCTCGCCTTCCAGACAGCAGGTGAGTGTGGCCAGGCAAGCCCATGGGTACTATCTCATTCATCACCCAGTCTCACCCCACCAGCACTGCTAATTCCTTCCCCTAAACCGTCCCCACTGTCTGCCACAAATGGACAGCTGTGCTCACCAGCAATAGGAGTTTACCTGTCCATAACCTTTTCCTCGACTCCCAGAGCCCCATAGTCTAAGGGGAACAGACCTAGACTCCTGCTCCCTGACACACTGACACAAGAGTAAGCTCTAGAGAGGACATCTGCCCCTTATATTAATGCTAGGGACTATAAGGAGAGTGCCAGGAGGTACTCTGTGAAGCTTGTCTTGAGCACAGAAGGGCTGGCATTCAGCAGAAAGAGTGTTTGGTGTAAAGGCCTAGAGACAGGAGAGGGTGGTAAGTATCTCTGATGTTGCTGTTTGATGTTCATCACAAGCCGTGCCCCATCTCTTCTGCACAAGAAGCTAGCCTGCTTGGGGTACTTTCCTGATGATAGAAGTACCCAGGTCTCTCCTTGTTGCTGGTGCCTCTTGGGCCTGGCCCAGCCGAGGGGCAGAATGGTAGGGACTGACAGACCCCTCCAACCTGTCTGTCCCCTAGGAAGTGGCCCACAAGTGGCTGATGGGCTGGCGCCAGGTGTGTAAAACCCAGACCCCAGAACCACTACGGCGACACCGCTCACTGACGGCTCATGCCCTCCTGCCACTGGCTGAGAAGCAACGGCGTGTCCTGCGGAACCTGCGCAGGCTTGAGAGCCTGGGGCTAGTCAGTGCAGCCAACAACTACCAGGGGCTAGTGGATGAGCTGGCCAAGGTAACGAGCTGCGTCTGGCATCTGCGCGTGCACGTGTGCGTAGTGTTGGCACCCTGGGGACAGGTTTCTCCCTAGTGAATGCCCACCCGTAACTATCACCAGCCAAAATAAGGGAGACCTCCATCTTAAGACCTTGAAAGAATTAACCAGAGGAGGGGAGTTCTTGCAACTCCATTTTACTGAAAAACAAGGCCTTGAAACCACTTAGTTCTCATGTGTGGAGGTCCCAAGATAGCCTTTGAGGGTTTGGGGATGGAATTCTCAAGACTATCCTCCTCCTAGGAAAAACAGCCTTAAAATCTTCCCCTTATTGCTTTTCCTGAAGATCCTCACAGTGAGTTGTTCTTGGGCCTGAGTCAGACCCCCAGACCCCCTACCAGGAAGGGCCCACTCACCCCCTCCCTCGGTCCCCCCAACCCCAGGACATCCGAAACCAGCGCCGACACCGGCAGCGGCGGAAGGCAGAGCTAGTGAAGCTTCAGGCCACACTCCAGGGCCTGAGTGCCAAGACCATGTTCTGTGAGGAACAGGGTGACTACTACAGCCAGTACATACGGGCCTGCCTGGACCACCTGGCCCCCAACTCTAAGTACGTGTCACCTTCTCACACTCCAGGAGTTGCCTGTGACCCCTAACCTGCTCCACTGCCAACCTTTGCCCCACTGTCTGCCGACTTTGAGAGAGAAATCTCAGGCCCACACAGCTTGTCCTTTCCTGACTCTGGTCCTGAGACTCACTCCTGACATCTTGGGCTCAAGAGCAGTTTCCCCTCCTTTGTTTCTCACCAGTGGGACGTCTTCCTCGGGGTCTAATTTCCTTCCTACTAGCTGCAGAAAACTATGTCTTTGGAGTTGAAGAGTTTGTTTCATGAATTCTCTGGGGCCCTTTTTTAATCAGGAATCCTGGGAAAAGGAAGAAACAACCATCTCTTCATTACACTGCTGCCCAGCTCCAGGAGAAAGGAGTCTTGGTGGAAATTGAAGATCTTCCTACCTCTCAGTATGTGTTTTCAGAGGACAGGATGTTAGACCCTTCCTGTCCCCTAACCAGGGCATGGAGCTCTGAGCTGGGCACTGGGTTTGGGAGGGAAGCATGATCCCTGCCTTGAAGTAGCTGGTAGAATGGTGGGGGAGACAGAACATCCCAGACATCCCAGACAGATAGTTAAGGGCAGCGGGCATGGTCTGACACAGTGCTAGATGCTCCACAGAAGAGGATGCTGGGAAGAGCTCCTGAAGGAGAGGCCAATAGGGTGGGGTCAGGCATATGAAAGGAAGATGGGATGGTGGGCAACAGGAGACCTTGAAGAAGTCAGGGAGCTGTGCTGACTAGGAGAGATAGAATGGAAGCCTGGGCTCTGCGTGACACATGGCTGCTGCCAGGAATGAGGAGCAGTGGGTCGGAATGTGGGATGTGGCCCTAGAAAAAAACACTGTATCCCCCTTTTGCATCCTGTTCATGATAGCTTCAGAAATGTGATCTTTGACATCACCCCTGGGGAAGAGGCAGGAAAGTTCGAAGTAAATGCCAAGTTCCTGGGTGTGGACATGGAGCGATTTCAGCTTCACTATCAGGTGAGGGAGCACACCCGTGAGCCTTGAAGATACCTGGTGGGTGTTAGGTGCTCAGAGAGTTTAGGCTGCCTTACTTCCCTAGACCTGGAATGACAGCAGCTCTGTTCCTTGCCCAGTCAGGATTATGTGCTCTGAAAGGAAGCCTGGGGGTCTGTTCAGCCTAAGGCCTCTCCCCTCCCCCTCCAAGCCCTGATACAGATCCCACAGCCAGCATCAGGGCAAGTGTAGTGGGATGGCCATGTCAGAAGTGGGATCAATATTTGAAGCCCTGTCACATGTCAGCTCTGTGAGGCAGTTCCACTCTGACCTGTAGGGTCACTATGAGTTACAATTGACTCTACAGCAGTGACTGGCTTTTAGTCACATGTCATGAGTTTTTGATGTAACCTCATTTAATCCTTTCTACGGCTCTGAAGTATTATCCCTGTTTTATAGGCTCTGAGGCTAAAACTTTAAGAAGCAGGCCTAAGTCATATATACCAGGGTTCAGAGAAGCAGTGATTTTAAATCCAAGCCTTCTTGCTCTGTTCCTTTGTCTTTTGAGTGAGAAACTTATTTCAAGCTCCGGCTCTTGTTTGAATTGACACTTGGTCAAGTTACTGTACGGCTCTGTCTTGGCCTCTGTTTCCTCATCTGTGTAGTGGGATTTCAATGGCTGCCCTGCTAATCTCACTGGGTGTGATTTGGAGACTGTGTCTGGCCCTTAGGTTCCCCTGCTTGCCCCTTTCCTCCCTCCTAGGACCTCCTGCAGCTCCAGTATGAGGGCGTGGCTGTCATGAAACTCTTCAACAAGGCCAAGGTCAATGTCAACCTTCTCATCTTCCTCCTCAACAAGAAATTCTTGCGGAAGTGACAGAGGCTATGAAGTGCTACCTAAGCCCCACTTAACCTTTCTGGATGCTTTTTATTTATATATATTTTTAACACTAATTCACTAGTCAGCTTCCATGCAGACACCCAGAGCTCAGCACTGGGCAACCCTGAAGAATTCTCCACCTTTCTTAGCTGAGAGAATTTTGCATACTGACCACAGGCAGCTAGGGTCTCCTTAAGAGGCTGAAGTGGGCTTTGCCCTGGAGTGGGGCTGTGAGGCTTTTAAATCCCAGGACACCATAGTTTTCCGGCCAGTGGTGAGGAATGACCTAGGGCTTGCCCCTTAGCCCAGGAAGGCTGTTGCTCCAGGTACACCGCTGCACTCATGTAATCGGCCAGTGTTACAAGCACTGCCTTAGCAGCTGGCTTCCCCTTCTTCCTTCCTTCTCTCCCAGACCCTTAAAGCCAGGGCCAGGCTCCCCATCCCAAAATCTCACTACACTAGTGGGTGCTCCTGCCATGCTGAAGCCAGGCTGATTCACAGCTGATGCCTCACACTGCCTGGCCCATTGCCTTCACCATCTCTGGTTGGGGAGGGGGGTGTCAGTGCTTCTTGATGCCCATGTGGCATTGTGACACCCTTGTCCTTTATGGTGGCATAAGCAAGATGGCCTTTCACTAACCTCAAGTCCCATTCCCTTGTTTGTGGGTCACTGGGGTATTTATTTTCCCTGCCACCCCCACACTCCAGATCACTGTGCAGCTGTACTCATGGTTTAAATTCTTTCATCTTTTTCAGCTCAGGGAAGAGTTCTCATTTCCCCTATTTAAACTGATAATGCTTGTGCCAATCTTTTACACCTTGTATGTAAGTCACCTCGGATCAGGGGCAGTAGGGTTCCCACTTGTGTTTAAGAGCTCATTATTTCAGCCTCATACGATACAAAGAACAGCTTTTCCCTTTTCTCAGTCACCTCAGGACTCACCCACCTCAGAGCTGACTCTTCCCGGCAAGTTCAATAGGTCTGCAGTCATGTCTCTGCCACTGTCTCTCTATTGTGCCCACCCACATCTACCCAAGTTCCTGTCCTTGTTGCCCTCCTGGCTGCACTGTAATAAAAGCTCTTACCCCCACATCTGTTGTTAACCCTTTATTTCATTTTCTGCAGAGCAGGCCTCCAAGTTCTGGGACAACTCTTCCTTGGGAACTGGGGACTCTTTCCTGCAGCTTCGCCCACCCTCTTCACCAGCCTCTGGTGTGGGCCCACTCTGCCTGCCTGAGCTCATAAAGCTTAATGAGATGTGGCATTTATTCCTCTCTTCCCTCCCTCCAGGGGACAGAGGAGGAAGGAATGCTTAGGTCTTGATTCCGTTTTTATCGGTCACTCTGAAGATGAAAGCTGAGAGTAGGAGAATTCACTCAGGTTCTGCCAGACCCATCTTGTACGCACTTTCAGCAGGTTCTTTTTCTGAGCCTTGAGTGGTGGCAACCAAGTTGTGTGAGCCATAGCTCATTAGGTATTGTGGGTTTTACTCTTGGATCAAAATGTTCTTTCCACAGGGTATGTCTCCACCTTTCCGGCTTGGTTTTTTAGGAAACAGAAAGGGAAGTTGGGGGCAGGTGTAGTGTGGAGAGACACCTGCCTAATTTCTGAACTCCCAAGCAGCCCTTATTGGGGGCCCACATGCTTGCCTGATACAGCCTGCCTCCCTGCACTTCGTTCCATTCTGTCACTTAGGATCTGTCTTGCTGTCACTCTCAATCTCAGTCACAGTCTCTTCCCTGTTAACATGTCACAGCAAAGACTTCAAGCACTGCCTTTCTCAGGGTGACAGTGACACATACCAGTGGATTCAAGTTTCTACATGTCAACAGTTCCTTATTAAAAATCTCATACCAAATGGTTCCAACATGATCCTACTGTGATGCTCACCCAAAATTATGATCTCGGCCACATATAGCACATATAGAAATGTCACAATAGCTACATTTATTAAGGGCCTGTGGTGGGCTGGGACATTGACACATACTGACTTCTCACAACAACCTTACAAAGTTCAGCAGTCACCATCCTGATTTAAGGTATGGGACAGGTTCATTTGGCGAGGCTGGACGGCTGCCCAAGGCTATACAAGCAGTAAGGGGCAGAAAAGGGCTTCAAGCAGTAGGCTGGTCTCATCTACTCTGAATTTGCATGTTTCCCTGTATTCTTATATTTTCAGAGAGAAACACTTCCAGTTTCTTCAACCTACCCTCTCATGCTATGCTCTTCCAAACCACCCTACTTCCTCTATCCTGGTCATAGTCCCTGACAGGCTTCAGTTTATCAGCATCCTTCCTAACCAAACCCCAGTCTAAAGCACAGGCACTTAATCCCTGCGGATAGGAGTATACCCATGCAGCCTCTTTGGAGGACAATTTGGTGAAATCAAAAATGTACATGCAGGAATTTGAGATAATTCATGGTGAAAAGCTAGTCTTCCACAAATGGTGTTGGGACAATGAGTATCCACACACAAAAGCTTGAAGTTGGCCCTCTCCCTCACACCGTGTACAAAAATTAACTCAAAATTAATCACACAACAAAGACATGAGGGTAAAAGAGCCCAGAATACAGAAGGACCCACGTGAATGGGTGACTATCAATATGCGAACAGAAGAACCAGATGGTGTCCCGGCCACCACCAAAGACAGCCATGATGGGGCACGCAATGTCAGGTCCCAGTGGCAACATGATAAAAAGAGGGGTGTGCCTCAAGAACTCCACTAAAAGACTGCAATTGATGGTCCAAAGGTCTGGGAGTTCCCCTGGGAGCATGGCCCCTACAACTGCTGCTGCCCGTGACCAGAAATCATTACTGAAGTCAGCTCTTCAGACAGGAATGGATTGGACTCAGGGACACAGTGTGACCATATGGTGTGTGCACTTTATGGTTCTGTGCATCTATAGGATGCTGTCCTACTGGCCTCTTAGTAGACGGGAGAGGAGATTGTTAAGAGGATATGACATGTATAGAATGGAAGGGAGGAGTGTGCTGTCACTGGGCAAGGAGAGCAGAAGGAGCCGCAGACAAGCAGACATGCAAATTTAACTTGGCTTGTATACTTCATTCATTCACAATTAAAAAAAAATTAATCACAGGCCTAAATGTAACAGTGAAACTAGAAAAGTCTTAGAAGAAAATAAATGGGAATTTTCATGACCTTGACTAGGCAATTGTTTTTTAGAGAACACCAAAAGCACAAGCAACAAAAGAAAAATAGATAAATGGGATCTCATTAATATGAAAACTTGCACTGCCAAGATGTGATCAAGAAAATGAAAAGATCACCTATGGAAAGTACGGAAAGGAGGAAAATATACAAATGGCCAATAAGTACCCGAAAATGCTCAACATTATTGATCATTAGCCAAAAGCCAAAAGTACTGCCTTCAAGGCAATTTCAACTCACAGTGACCCCGACAGGGTTTCCAAGGCTATAAATCACTGAAGAATCAGACAGCCACATCTTTCTCCCTGGAGCCGCTGGTGATTTTGAACTGCAACTTTTCAATCAAGCACTTTAACCACTGTACCACCACGGTTCCTTTATTAGTTATCAGGGAAATTACAAGTCAAACTACGCCACCACTGGGGGAAAAATGTCATTGTTGTTGAGTCAATTCCAACTCATAGTGACTGTAGAACGAGCAGAACTGCCCCCATAGAATTTTCAAGGAACAGCTGGTGGATTCAAACTGCTGACCTTCTGGTTAGCAGCCAAGCTCTTAACCACTATGCTATCAGGACACGAGGATGGTGAAAATAACACAGACCAACATGTTGGCAAGGATGTGAGAACACTGGAACCCCCATACATTGCCAGTCATTGTTAGGTGCCATCGAGCCAGTTCCGATTCATAGCGATCCCCTGTACAACGGAACAAAACACTGCTTGGTCTCTGCCTTCATCACAATTCTTGTGCTTGAGCCCATTGTTGCAGCCACTGAGTCAATCCACCCCATTAAGGATCTTCCTCTTTTTTGCTCTCTGCTGAGCATGATGTCCTTCTGAGGGACTGATTCCTCCTGGTAACACATCCAAAGTATGCGAGATGAAATCTCACCATCCTTGCTTCTAAGGAACATCCATATTTCTTTCAAGGCAGATTTTTCTCCTTTTGGCAGTCTATGATATATTCAACATTCTTCATCAGTGCCATAATTCAAAGGCATCAGTTCTTCCTTATCCACTGCCCAGCTTCCACATGCATTTGAGGTGACTGAAAACACCATGGCTTGGATCAAGCTCACCTTAGTCTTCAAGGTGACACCTTTGCTTTCTAACACCTTAAAGAGGTCTTTTACAGCAGATTTACCCAGTGCAATGCTTCTTGATTTCTTGACTGCTGCTTTTTTATTTCCAGCAAGCAAGGCTGTGTTATCTGCATGCACTGTAAAATCTGGAAAACAGTTTGAATGTTCCTCAAAATGTTGAAGAGACTTACCATAGGACCTAGTAACTCTACTCTTAAGTATATACCCAAGAAAACTGAAAACATATGTTCACACAAGACCTTTATGCATGAACGTTCATCAACTGATAAATGGATAAGCAAAAAGTGGCAGATCCCACACAATGAAATTTTATTCATCCATAAAAAGGAATAAGTACTGGTGCATGATATAACGTGAATGTAAAAATGGAATGGGGGCAATGTCTGACTTCCTGCAACTTCACAAGGAGGAAAAAGAATCAGGATCAACAACCTAAGGCTGATTCCTACAAGGCAGAAGTCAGACTGTGTCTCCTTTCTTTGCCTTCTTTACCATTTCTGACACCAAGGATTCCTCCTGTAGCACTTGCTACTTCTCTGCTGGGTTTGATAATTCATTGCCATGGCTATACAGAACTCACAGACAATAGTCATGATTGTGGGATTTATTAGGAAAACAACAGGTCACAGTTCAACCTCATGAACATTCAGGATACAGTACTTCCATTAGTGTAGCTTCTTTTCAGCTGTGCTTGAAGGAATATCACTCCCTGGCCATGGGCCTCTGCCCAAAGACACTCAGTTTTTTTGCTCCAGGGCTGGGAAGACCACCAAACCACTCTGCTGCCACTTCTTGCTGCCTTGAGTGTTAGAACTATCTCCTGGGTCTGGGAGATTCTTGGCACAGGAACCCAGGGTCAAACGGACATGTTGTCTCTTGGCTAGTCCTCTTTGATGGTCATGGGATTTTTCTCTCTTCTACCTCTGAGGTTGCTCATTTCAAATTCAGCAGGATGGCAAAACTGACCAATCTCTTTGTTGGGTCACAATGGCACTATCACATAGTTGTGACCAATCACTTGGGTAGAAGTTATAAGACCATGGCTAGAAAGGCCACACAAAAGTGATCCATAGTGGATAAGCCTTGAAAATGTTATGCTAAATGAAAGAAATCCTACACAAAAGGCCATATACTGACATGAAACCTCCAGAATAAGCACATCCACCGGAACAGAAACCAGATTGGGGATGGCCATAGATGGGGGCAAGGGAGACTGAAGAGTGACTGCAAACAGGTACGGGGTTTCTTCTTGGGGTAAAGATGTTCAGGAATTAATAATGATAGTCACATAGCCACTGAATTGTATATTTTATAAGGATGACTTTTATGGTACGTGAATTATGTCTCAGTAAAGCTGTTACAGAAATTTTCCTACAGCTATACCTGAATAGGCCAAGTTTTAGAGTATTTGTGGCAGCGTTTTTTGGTGATGACAATTAGTAGTGTGGCCACACCATGGAAAACTGTGCAGCCACTAGAAAGAATGAGCTGGATCCAGGTGTGCTAATGTGAAAAGCTGCTACAAGTGTATGTTGTTTGGAATGATTCACAGAAACTTATCAGTGGCCACCTTTGGGGTGCAGGAATAGGGGGTGGTATCCTGTTCCGTTATTGCAGTTAGCTTACATTACACTTGTGTTGTTGTTAGTTGCCTTTGAGTCAGTTCCAACTTACAGAAACCCCATACACAACAGAACGAAACACTGCCCCATCTTGTGCCATGTCCACAGTCGTTTTTATGCTGAAGCCCATCATTGCGACCACTGTGTCAATCTATCTTGTCAAGGGTCTTCTTCTTTTTCGCTGATCCTCCACTCTACCAAGCATGATGTCCTCCAGGAACTGATTCCTCCTAACAACATGTCCAAAGTATGTAAGACGCAGTCTTACCATCTTTGCTTACGAGGAGCACTCTGGTTATACCTCTTTCAGGACAGATCTGTTTTTTCTTTTGTCAGTCCGTGGTACATTCAGTATTCTTCTCCATTACCACAATTCAAAGATGTCAATTCTTCTTTTGTCTTCCTTGTTCAGTGTCCAGCTTTTTCTTGCAAGTGATGCCATTAAAAATACCATGGCCTGGTGTGATGGGGCTCACAATTTTGAGTCCCAGTGGTAACATGAGAAAAAAAGGGGTACACCCTAAAAACTCCACTAAAAGACCACAATTGACAGTTGAAGGCCTGAGAGTTCCACTGGGAGCATGGCTTCTAGACCTGATGCTGCGCCTGATCATAGATCATTACTGAGGTCAACTCTTCAGATAGGAATGGAATGGACTCAGGGTCACAGAGTGACTTATATCGTGTGTGCACTTTACGGCAGGATGTCATCCTACTGGCTTTCTACTACAGGGGAGTGGAGAGTGTGGAAAGGAGGGGACAGGAGATTGCTAAGAGGATACGACGTGTATAGAATGGAAAGGAGGGGTGTGCGGTCACAGGCAAGGAGAACAGAGGGAGCTACAGATAGGCAGGCATGCAAATTTGAACTGTAGACTTTCACTCAATCACAAAAAAAAAATTAAAGACATTAGGAAAACAACCCCCCTCCCCACCCCCAAAATACCATGGCTTGGGTCAGGTGCACTTTAGTCTTCAAGATGACATCTTTACTTTTCCATACTTTAAAGAGGTCCTTTGCTGCAGATTTTCCCAAAGCAATGTGTCTTTTTGACTTCTTAACTACCACTTCCATGGGTGTTGATTGTGGAACCAAGTAAAACGAAATCCTTGACAACCTCAATCCTTTTTCCATTTATCACGTTGCTTACTGGTCCACTTGTGAGGATTTTTGTTTTCTTGATGTTGAGATGCAATCCACACTGAAGGCTATAATCTCTGCTCTTCATCATTAACTGTTTCAAATCTTCTTCACTTCCAGCAAGTAAGGTGGTGTCATCTGCATAACACAGATTGTTGGTGAATCTTCCTTCAATCCTGATTCCTCATTCTTCTTCACATAGTCCAGCTTCTTAAGTTTATTTGCTCAGCATACAGATTGAAAAAGTATGAAGAAAGGATACAACTCTGACGCATACCTCTCCTGACTTTAGACGATGCAGTGTCCCCTTGTTCTGTTTGCACAGCTGTCTCTTGATCCATGTACAGATTCCTTAAGAACACAATTAAGTGTTCTGGAATCCCCACTCTCTGCAATATTAGCCATAATTTGTTATGATCCACACAGTTGAATGCCTTTGTGTAGTCAATAAAACACAGGTAAACATCTTTCTGGCATTCTCTGCTTTCAGCCAAGATCCACCTGACATCAGCAATGATATCCTTGGTTCCACATCCTCTTCTGAACACAGCTTGATTTTCTAGCAGTTCCTTGTCAAGATACTGTTGCAGTCACCTGTGAGTGATCTTGAGCAAAATTTTACTTGTGTGTGATATTAATGATATTGTTCAGTAATTTCTGCATTCAGTTGGATCACCTTTCTTTGGAATGGGCATAAATATGGATCTCTTTCAGTCAGTTGCTCAGATAGCTGTCCTCAAAATTTCTTGGCATAGACAAATGAGCAATTCCAGTGCTGCATCTGCTTGTTGGAAGATCTCAATTGATGTTCCATCAATTCCTGGAGCCTTGTTTTTCACCAGTGCCTTCAAAGCCGCTTTGACTTCTTCCTTTAGTATCATTGGTTTCTGATCATGTGATACCTCTTGAAATGGTTGAATGTTGACCAGTTCTTTCTGGTATAGTGACTCTGTGCTTTCCTTCCATCTTCTTTTGATGCTCTCTGAGTCATTTAATATTTTTTCTGTAGAATCCTTCAGTATTGTAACTTGAGGCTTGAATTTTTTCTTCAGTTCTTTCATTTTGAGAAATGTGAATGTTCTTCCCTTTTAGTTTTCTATTTCCAGCTCTTTGCACATGTCATTATAATACTTTATTTTGTCTTCTTGTGCTATCGTTTGAAATCTTCTTTTCGGTTCCTTTATTTTGTCATTCCTTCCTTTTGTTTTACCTGCTTGACATTCAAGAATAAGTTTCAGACTCTCTTCTGACACCCAGTTTCGTCTTTTCTTTTTTTTTCATGTGTTTTTAATGACCTCTTGCTTTTTCATGGATGATGTCTTTGATGTCATTCCAAAATTCATCTGGTCTTTGGTCATTAGTGTCACTTGGTTAAAGGAAAGCCTACACATACTTTGGCTCAGAACTGAGATGGGAGTAACACAGAAGAGTGGCACGTCCCTTCTTCTAGAGCAGTGCTTTTCTTTTTCTTTCTCTCTGTTTCTTTTTGTGTGTGTGTGTTGCATTTTAGGTGTGGTTTACAGAACAAACTAGTTTCTCATTAAACAGTTAGTACCTACATTGTTTTATGACATTGGCTAACAATTTCACAATCTATCAACATTCTCCACCTCTCAGTCTTGGATTCCCTATTACCAGCTTTCCTGTCACCTCCTGCCTTCTGTCCTTGCTGCTGGGCTAGTGTGCACCTTTAGTCTCATTTTGTTTTATGAGCCTGTCCAATCTTTGGCTATAAGGTGAACCTCTGGAGAGACTTCATTACTAAGCTGAAAGGGTGTCCAGGGGCCATATTTTCAGGTTTTTTCCACCATCTGTCAGGCCATCAAGTCTGGTCTTTCTTTTCGAGTTAGAATTTTTCTCCAACTCTGTCCAGGACCCTCTGCTGTCATCCCTGTCACAGTGATCAGTGGGTAGCCAAGCACCGTCTAGTAGTACTGGACTCTGTCTGGTGGAGGCTATTGTAGATGTTGTCCATTAGTCCTTTGGAATAATCTTTCCTTTGTTTCTTTACTTTGCTTCATTCTTTTTTGCTCCTGAAGGGGTAAGACCAGTGGAGTATCTAGATGACCACTCAGGATTTTAAGACCCCAGATGCTACTCACCACTGCATACATTTTGTTGAAAAACTATGTTATTCCAAGTACCACCAGAGTGCTCCTTGGAAGTAAAGATGGCAGGACTGCATCTTACATACTTTGGACATGTTGTCAGGAGGGATCAAGCCCTAGAAAAGAAAATCATGCTTGATAAAGTAGAGGGTCAGTGAAAAAAAGGAAGACATTCAACTAGATAGATTGACACTGTGGCTGCAACAGTGGGCTCAAGCACAACAACAATTGTGAGCATAGGGAAGGACCCAACAGTGTTTCAATCTGTTGTACATAGAGCCACTATGAGTCAGAACTGACTTGATGGCACCTAACAACAACAACAACATGCCAGCAGATTTAGATGTTCCCTGAGACCATAGTTTCCACAGCCCTCAGCCCAGCAATTCAGTCCCTCAGGGAATTGGATGTATTTATGGAGCTTCCATAATCTTGCCTTGTACAAATTGTGCTAGCTTTCCTTTCACCAAAGTTACCACTCATCTATTGCTTATTTAATATTTTTCCATCCCAGTCTTATTTTTTGGAAACCCTGGTGATGTAGTGGTTAAGCGCTATAGCTGCTCACCAAAAGGTTGATGGTTCAAATCCACCAGGTGCTCCTTGAAAACTCTATGAGGGCAGATCTACTTTTTCTGATAGGGTCTCTATGAGTTGGAATAGACCTAAAGGCAATGAGTTTGGGGGTTTCGCCTGTTTGTGTGTGTAAACTTTTTCATGACTTTTTACAGTAGTGGTCTCATCTCATACAATATTTGTCCTAGTGTGACTGATTTATTTCACTCAGCATGCGCCCTGTAGCTTCCTCCATGTTGTGAGATGCTTCACAGATTCGTCATCATGCTTTATTGTGTAATACTCCACTGTGTGTATGTACCACAGTTTGTGTATCCATTAATTTGTTGATGGGCATCTAGGTTGTTTCCATATTTTTGCTTTGTGAACGGTGTTGCAATGAACATGGATACGCATGTCTATTTATGTGATAGTCTTATTTCTCTAAGATATATTCCTAAGAGTGGGATTCCTGGATCATATGCTATTTCTACCTTAGCTTTCTAAGGAAGGAGTATATTGTTTTCCAAAATGGTTGCATCATTTTACATTCCTACCAGCAGTACATAAGAGTTCTGATCTCCCCTAGGCCTCCTCAACATTTATTATTTCCTCTTTTTTTTTTTAATTGGTGCCAGTAATGCCAGGGTGAGATAGTATCTTGTTGTGGTTTTGACATGCATTTACCTAATGGCTGGAGATCTCAAGCATTTCCTCATGTGTCTGTTGGCCACTTGACTATCTTCTTTGGTAATGAAGAATTAGCAAGAATTGTGAGTCCTCCTACTTTATTCTATTACCAAATATCTGTTCACTTCCTTTGCCCATTTTGTAGCTGGATTATTTGTCTTTTTGTTGTAGAGGTTTGGGATTTTCTTGCAGATTTTAGAGATTAGAACTTCGTGTGATTTGTAATAGCCAAAACCGTTTTTCCCATCTGTGGTTTCTCTTTTTTGATGAAATCTTTTTTTTTCTAGTTTCAATTTTTTATTCTACCTCTTAATAACAAGACCACACATGTAAGTACATTCTTAGAATATTAAGTGACAAAGTATTTATTTATTTATTATGATTGAATGAAAATGTGCATTCCCATATAAATTTGCATGTCCACCTATATGCAGCTTCCACTGTTCTTCCTGCCTGGTGACAGCATACTCTTCCTCTCTGCTCCATACATGTCCCATTCTCTCAACAGTCTCCTTTTCTTCCTCTCCACTCACTCCCCTTCCTCCAGTAAGAGGTCAACAGGATGATATTCTATAGATGCATGGAACCACAAATTGTACCCAAGACATGGTCACTCTGTGTCCCCAAGTCCAATCCATTCCTGTCTGAAGAGTGGACCTTCAGTATGATTTATGGACATGGGGCAGCATCAGGATGAGCGGCTGTACTCCCAGGGGAATCCTGAAGCCCCTGGACCATCAATTGTGGTCTTTCAGTGGAGACCTCAAGGTGCACCCCTTTTTATTCTTGTGTTGCCAGTGAGGCTCAACTTCGTGAGCTCCATCATGGCTATCACTGGCGGTGGCCGGGCACCATCTGGTTCTTCTGGTCATGAATCTATGTAGACACTCACTCATGTGAGTCTCTCTGTCCTCTGGGTTCTCTTTCCCACATGTCGTTTTGGTCGTCGGTGACCATCCGTTCCTGCTGAGTTGGGACCATTTGCTGTACTCTCAGATGGAAGCTTGGTAGCTTTTAAGACCCTAGACGCCACTCACCAACGTGGGGTGCAGACAGCCCTCTTAGCAAAATTCTAGTTGTGCCAACTGGTCTCAATTTCACCTGACAGCATAGTCCCTGGCCCCCCGCCCCTGTGTCCTTGCCGTACTGGGCAAGCTACACAGCTACTGGGTTAAGATGGAAGGAGTACTCAAGTTATGTTGAAGTCCACTTAATATTGTTCTTCTTTCTAGAGTGTGCTGTCACTGACTTCTTGGTGAAATCTTTTCATGAGCGGAAGTTTGATGAGTTTAATTCTTAGAAGATCCCAACTATCTTAGCTAGTCTTCTGGAGTTTGTGTGTCATTGGTTATGGTTTGTATCCTGTTCATGCTGTGTATTAGAGCTCCTAGTGTCGATCCTATTTTTCTTTCTATGAACTTTATAGCTCTGGCTTTATATTTAGGTCTTTGATCTATTTTGAATTAGTTTCTGTATATGGTGTAAGGTATGGGTTCTATTTCATTTATTTTTGCAGATGGACATCGAGTTTTGCTAGCACTATTCATTGAAAAGACTGTTCTTTCCCCATTTGATGGACTTTCAGCCCTTGCTGAAGATCAGATGACTACAGGTAAATAGATTTACAGCTGGGTTCTTAATTTTGTTCTATTGGTCAATGTATCTGTCATTGTACCAGAACCAAGCTGTTTTGGCTACCATAGCTGTACAGTAGTAGGTTCTGAGGTCAGAAGGTACAAATCTTCCTACTTTATTCTTCTTCCTCATTAGTGCTTTCTTTGTCCTGGACTTCTTCTCCTTCCCTATCAAGTTAATGGTAAGTTTTTCCACCTCTTTAAAGAATGTTGTTTGTATGTGAATTGGGATTGCATTACATTTGTAAATTATTTTGTGTAAAGTTGTCATTTTCACAATGTTGTGTCTACCTATCCATGAGCATGGTATGTTTTTCCACTTATGTAGATTGCTTTATTTTTTTAGGGGCTGTTATAAATAATGTTGTTTTCCTGATTTCCTTTTCATCACTCTCTTTATTGGTGCATAAGAATCCAAATTATTTCTGCATGTTTATCTTGTATCCTGCCACTGTACTGAATCTCCCAGTAGTTTTCTAAAGAACTCTTTTGGGTTTTTCACGTATCATCACTGAATAGGGACAGTTTAACTTTTTCATTACCTATTTGGATGCCCTTTACTTCCTTCCCTTGCCTTATTGCTCTAACTAGGACTTCCAGCACAAGGTTAAGTAGTGGTAGTGACACAGGGCATCCATGTCTTGTTCCTGTTCTCAAGGGGAATGTTTTCAGCCTCTCTCCACTAATAATGATGTTGGCTGTTGATTTTGCATAGATGCCCTTTATAATGTTGAAAAATTTCCCTTCTATACCTATTTCATTGAGAGTTTTTTTAACTGGACTTCATTGAAGAGATGATCATGTGATTTTCTTGTTTAGTTTTATGTTTGTGGTAGGTTATTTTGATCGATTTTCAATTCTTGAACCATCTTTGCATAACTGGTATGAATCCTACTTGGTTGTAGTGTATTATTTTGTAATATGATGCTAAGTTCTATCGGCTAGAGTGTTTTTTGGAATTTTTGCATCTATACCCATGAGAGATATTGGTCTTTAATTTTCTTTTTCTTTCTTCTCCTTTTTTATTTCTTTGTGGTGTATTTGTCTGGTTTTGGTATCAGAGTTATGCTGGCATCATACAATGAATTCAGAGGTATTGCTTCTTTTTCTGTGTTCCAAAATAGTTTGAGTAGTACTGGTGTAAGCTCTTCCCTGAATGTTTGGTAGAATTCTCCAGTGAAGCCATTTGAGCCAGAGCTTTTATAGGTTGAATTTTTTTTTTAATTAGCTTCCCAATCTCTTCTCTGTTATGTGTCCACTCAGATTTTCAACACCATTTTGTGTTAGTTTGGATAGGTAGTATGTTTCTGGAAATTTGTCCATTTCTTCTGGGTTTTCTAATTGTTGGTGTATGATTTTTCATACTACTCTGTTATGGTCCTTTTTATTTCAGTTTGGTCTGTTGTGATGTCCCTGTTTTATTTCTTATTTGGATTATTTTCGTCCTCTCCTGTTTTTCTTTTGTTAGTTTGGCCAATGCATTGTCAATTTTGTTGATCCTTTCAAAGAACCAACTTTTGGTTTTGTTATTTCCATTGTTTTTCTATTCTCTATTTCATTTATTTCTGCCCTGATCTTTATTATTTCCTTTCTCCTGGTGGCTGTGGACTTTTTTTTGTTGTTGTTCTCTTTCTATTTGTTTGAGTTGTATGGCTAACGTTTAGATTTGGTCCCTTTCTTATTTGTGTGTGTGTACATCTATTGCTGTAAACTGACCTCTGAAGACTGCCTTTCCTGTGTCCCGAAGGCTTGCATATGATGCATTTTCATTCTAGTTTGATTCTTGGAATTTTTTTTCATTCCATCTTTAAGTTCTTCTACTACCCAGTAGTTTTCAAGCAGGGTATTATTCAGTTACACATAACTGATTTTTTTTCTTGCTCTTCCTGTTGTTAATTTCTACTTTGATGGCATCCTGGTCAGACAAGATACTTTGTATAATCTTAGTAATTTGGATTTTGTTAAGGGTTGATCTGTGGCCCAAGATGTGGTCCATTCTGGAGAATGTCCCATGTGGGTTAGAAAAGAATGTGCACATTGCAGCTGTTGGGTTAGGTGTTCTATATATGTCTGTGAGATCAAGTTGACTGACTGTGCCCTTTAGCTTTCCTGTATCTTTGCTGAGTTTCTTTCTGAATGTGCTGTCCTTTACTGAAAGAGATGTGTTGAAGTCTCTTCGTATTATCGTTTAACTGCCAATTTCTCTTTTCAGTGCTGTTAGAGTTTGTTTTATGTATTTCAGAGTGTTGTCGTTGGGTGCGTAGACATTTATTATGGCTAAGTCTTCATGATGGATTGTCTCTTTAATCATTATATAGTGCCTTTTGTTCTTTTATGGTGGATTTTCTTTTAAAGTCTGTTTTATCTGAGATTAGTATTGCCATTCCTTCAAGCAGTGCTTTTCAAAGTGGAATCTATAAGCTTTTACTGGTCTACAACCAGGTAAGTGCAGAAATTGAGGGCAAGCTGCTAGTAGTTTGATACCTGATTCTAATAATAAAAAACTGGAACTTCTGTTTCATAGGTCTTTTAATTTCATTTTTATAATAACTTGTTACTGTACTTTACAAAAATTGGTACATAACAGATCACAAATTTTAAAAATTCATCCTTTACTACAGATAGTTTGAGAAGAACATTCTAAAAGGCTTACTTCCACTAAGGTGGTATAAGAATGTGTTAGTACTGTAGAATTAAACTAGTGAGATGGAGTAGCTGAGATCATTATACTGTATATGCCATTGTACCAAACCAAAAAAAACAAACCCATTGCTGTTCAGTTGATTCCAACTCATAGCCATCTATAGGACAGAGTAGAACTGCCTCATAGAGTTTCCAAGGAGCACCTGGTGGGTTCAAACTACTGAACTTTTGGTTAGGAGACATAGCACTTAACAACTGTGCCACCAGGGTTTCCATATACAATTATAGATTCTGTTTTATTCACTTAATCATGAAAAGCATTCTGCTGTGTCTTTAAAATTTCCTCAAAAACATTATAGTGTCTATAAACTAGTAAAAACCAATTGCCATTAAGTCAACTTTGACTTATGATACTATGTGTTGCAGAGTAGCACTGCACTCCATAAGACTGTCAACACTGACCTCTTGGAAGTAGATCACTCTGCCTTTCTTCCCAGGTAGCTCTGGGTGGTTCAGTAGTTGAGCACTTAACCATTTGCACCATCCAAGGACTCCATTAATTACCTATAATATACCCATATAGTTAATGTATTTAACATTCTTATAATATTGAATAGCTGTTTTGCATTTTCAGTATTATATACAACTCTGTAATAGATATCTTTATGTACAAGATCTTGATTTGTATTTCTAATTATTTCCTTAGAATAGAATACAAGAACTGCCAATTAAGTTAGTGAACTCATCCTAGAAAAAGTGCTACATACCTCATTGCTGAGTAGCACTACAGTTACCTTCCAAGTACTCCCCTTGGGAAGTTATGCACCACCACCAGCACCTAGTCCACTCTTCAAAGCAATTTTGGAACTCCTTTTCTGGAATGGCTATTAGAGCCATCAGCTGTCATTATATTACCCTTGATATCCTGAATGTCATCAAAATGTCTTCCTTTCAACACTTCTTTTATCTTCAGGTAAAGAAAAAAGTCACTGGGGGCCAGAACAGGTGAGTAGGGAGGGTGTTCCAATATAGTTATTTTTTTACTGGCTAAAAACCCCTTCACAGATAACTATACAATTAAGTTGGTGAACTTCCCACCATGCTACCCATGTACAATGGCCATTTCAGAAAGAGTTCCAAAACTGTTTTGAAAGGTAGACTAGATGCTAGTGTCAGTGTGTATCTTCCTAAGTGAAATTCTTCGAAAGTGACCATAGTGATATTGATCACTGAGGTATGTAGCACTTAGAACAATTAAATTTGTGGACTTAATTGTCAGACCTCATGGTAGAACACAAATCAGTTGATGAAAAAGTATGAACTTTCTTTTAAATGTCATAGAAGCATTTATTAAAATGGAAATTAACAAACTGCAAAGTTAACTATTCAAATAATTTTTTTATTGTGTTTTAAGTGAAAGTTTACAATTCAAGTCAGTTTCTCATACCAAAACTTATACACACATTGTTATGTAATCCTAGCTGCTCTCCCCAAACTGTAACAGCACACTTCTCCCCTTCAGCCTGTATTCAATCCATTCAATCAGCTCCTGTCCCTCTCTGCCTTCTCACCTTGCCTCCAGACAGAAGCTTCCCAGTTAGTCTTCTGTATCTACTTAGGCCAGGAAGCACATTCTTTACCAGTATCATTTTATGCAAAAGAATATGAACTTTAAAAAAAAAGAAAGGAATATTTGTGGAAGCAGAGTCAAGAGGGCAGACTAAAGACACATCTCCCTAAATCCCTCTGGAAACCACGACCTGACTTGATAATTAAACAGAGTTTTCTGGACACCTAGTGAGCCCTAGGACGTGGCATAGGACTGTTAATTTGGACTTCACACCACTGAATGCAAAACCAGGTCTCTTGCTGACCCCACTCTTGGCAAGCGTGGGCTTGCACGGACCGAAGGTAATTCACCATTTTAATTTCTTTTTCTCTGTCTTAGCTGGCGGGAGGAGCTGGGACTTGACTAGCCACTAATCTCAGACACACTGCTGGTGGGATCGGCAAGCAAAATTGCCATAATTTGAGAGCCCAACTTTGGATTCTGTGCATCTCAGCACCTTTTGCCCTTCTTTCTGCCTCCACCATATAGTAGCCAGTACTGAGGCGGTGGCAAGCTTGTGCGGCACACCATCTTGATCCATTGGGAGGTGGATACAGCCATACAGAGGCCCCAGCTGAACTTAGTTCCTAGGCTGGGAGGCAGTACCAGCCTGGGGAAGAGCACTTTTCTGGCAGAAAAGCAGTATTTTACACAGTGTCACTTACAGCTGGTGCCCAGCAACAGAGGCTGTGGACTCTGTGCATCTTGGCACCTTTGACCTCTCTTTCCACCTCTGCCATAGAGTATCTGGTCCCAGCCAGGTGGTGAGCTTGTGCGGGACACTATCTTGTTCCATTGGAAGGCAGATAAACCCACATGGAAGCCTCAGCTGGACCTAATTCCTGGGCTGGGAAGCAGCGCCTGCCCAGAGGACACTGTTTTTCCAGCAGAAAAGCAGTATTCTACACAGTGTTGCCTACAGCTGGGGCCTGACAGCGGAGGCCAGCAGGACAGTAGCCCTTCTGTATTTTGGGCTAGTTTATAACATCTGGGGTTCAATATAGAGGTGCTTACTTTGCTAGCTGGGAAAACCTGACTGCCTTTGGAAGCTGTCAGATAGTTTTTACCTCTCATTTTAAGACAGCCTAGAGAAACAACTGCAGTCCATCCTCACAACATCTCTCCAAGCCTCTATTGACTCACATGATGCCCCAAAAGCAACAAACTCTGGAGAAAAGCGTAAACAAGAAAACACCCGTGGTTTCAGAAGGCTCCCAAAAGAAAGCACCTCAGGACTTCCCAGACAAAGAAGCTTTTCTGAAACTATCAGAAGGTGAATACAAAAGGATTATAGAGTCCTCCTAGACCTTATACAAAATGCAGCACAGCAAAATGAAAAATTAAGCAAGCTGTGTGATCTGATGGAACATCAGTACTATGAAATCCAACAGATCAAGAACAAAATCAAAGACATAGAAATTTAAATTCAAAGCCAAGAAAACAGAATGGAACAAATGGAAAATTGGCTTTCTGATTTGGAAGACAGAGCTACTGACTCCCACATCTATTAGGAGAAATCAGAAAAAAAGAAACAAGAAAAATGAAGAAGGATGTGGGACTCTATTAAGAGGGACAATCTACAATTAATTGGAGTTCCTGTACAGGGCAAGACACCTGAGAACACAGAGAGTATTGTTGCTGAGCTGCTGACAGAAAACTTCCCAGAAATAATGAAAGAAGAGAATGTAGATATCCAAGATGCCTATTGAACACCACTCAATAGAGATCTCAAAAGAAAGACTCCAAGACATATCATAATCAAGCTTAATAAAATGAAACATAAGCAGAAACTCTTAAAGGCAGCAAGACTCAAAGCAAAGCTAACATTCAGAGGGAAACCCTGTAGGCTTTTGTTGGATTTCTCAGCAGAAACAATGCTGGCATGGAGACAGTGGCATGTCACATTCAAAGCACTGAAAGAGAAGAACTTCCAACCAAGAATTATATATCCTGCAAAACTATCTTTCAAACATGAAAATGAAATTAAGACATTTGCAGATAAACATAAACTCAGAGACTTTGTAAAAACCAAACCAAAGCTACAAGAAATACCAAAAGAATCTCCTGGCTTAGAAGAACAAAACCACTAACTTTATATTTTTAAGGCAAATACAGGACATATCACCCAGAATCCTACTCAGTTAGGGACAGCTCCAAACTCAATCAAAGCTATAATAGTGAAAGAAATAATCCAGTGATCATATCATGAAAACTATGACATCGTCGTATTAAAAAGAAGGATGTACTACAGTCACTATAGTCCTTCCAGATGGAGAGGAAGTTGATAAGAATGGTAGTAATTGAAATTGGGTTTACATAGTTTATTAAGGGGATCTTAGGGGCAGCTGTAAAGCACAATAAAGATGCAATGTATCAGATCAAGAAATGTAATACAGGAGTCTCAACAACCACAAAACCAACCCTGAAAAAGGTGGAAAATCAACTCACAAAGAAGAATGTCCCAGAACAGATTAATAAGAACAACAGAGAAAACATCAACACACACACACAAAAATTGTTTTTCCTGATTATAGTACATATTCATAGAATATTTATAATATACTAAAGAGATAAAAAAAAGTGACTTATCATACCATCACAAAGTGATAACCACTTTTAACATTTTGATGTGTCTTATTCCAATCATATATCTAGTCAGAATCACACTAAAACTCATCACCATCAAGTTGGTTCCAACTCCTAGTGACCCCATAGGACAGAGTAGAGCTGCTGCATAGGGTTTCCAAGGCAGTACTCTACAGAAGCCAACTGTCACATGTTTCTACCATAGAGTGGCTGGCTGGTAGGGTTTAACCTCCTACCTCTCAGTTAGCAGCCAAGTGCATAACCACGGGATAACCAGGGCTCCTCAGAATAGCACCATACATTGTAAACATGTCTCCCATGCTACATGGGGTATAAATATAAAGTAACACCTTGGACTGTTCACAGTTTTGATACATCAGGTAATGTTTTGTTGCAAATCTTCTGTGGTGGCCTTCTGTTAGGTTTGTTTTCTTTCAGTCTCTTACTGTTAGGGAACACCCTCCAGACAAATGTTAAGGATAACAGCAGAACCCCCCTTCCATTGATCTGCGGTTGGGCTCATGACCCTGGACCAGTCATTTAGACTCTCTTCCCTGCTACTGTGGGAATTGAAATTATGAAGGTGGAACCCAGGAAGGGAAGTCAGTTGGAGGTGAGTCACCAACTGCCAGCGGCCTGAAGAGACTACCATTTTTGGCAATGGGATCCCCAGAGGGGCAGGGTGCCATCCTTCCCAGGTAAGTCATCTCACTCCTACAGCTCCAAGTGCTAGTCAGCATCTTTCCAACAAACCTCTACTCAGTGAACCTCCTCAGAGCAGTATCTTGCTTGCAAAAATTCCTTCTTGATGTGCCCTTGTATGTAAATCTTTGTGCCCATGTTTATTTCTTTGGACTACATTTCTAACAAGGAAATTGTTAAGTTGAAGTGTCTGAACTTTATAAAGAGTGCTTTTATATGTGGCTTAATGTCCTCCATAAAATCTGTACCAATTAACAGGCAGAAAGAAAGTGAGAAAAAAATTGACACAAAATACTGGGGTCAGTGGTTCAGGGTCCAGAAAGAGGCCCAGCCTGACTTTTATTGAAAATCAACACAAACCTGCCCTTTTGGGGAGCCGTAAAACCTCTCAGTTACCCTCCCACCAGTGGAGCATAAGAGAGCACCTTTATCTACAAGGAATGGAAACAATAAAAAAGAAAGAAAGAAGTATTGCTAACTGCACTGTGGTATCCTGGATTGAATCCTAGCACAGAAAAAAGGACATTAATAGGAAAGCTGTTGAAATCTGAATAAAAGCTTGAGTTTTGTTAATAGCAATGAATTCATGTTGGTTTCTTAGTTTTGACAAATGTACCAAGTAATGTAAGATGTTAACCTTAGGGGATGCTGAATGATGAGAGATATGAAAATTCTCTGTACCATCTTTCCAACTTTTCTATAAATCTAAATTCCAAAGTAAAAGTGTATCATATCAATTTATAGTCCCACTAAGAGGACACTGAAGTGGTAGTCTTACACAACCTTGCCAGCAGCAGGTATTTAAAAAAATTCAGTCCTTCAACAAATATGTATTAAATGCCCTTTATATGTTAGACACTGCCCTAGGTACCTGGGCTACATCACTGAACAAAGCATCCATAGATCAATGCCCGTATGCAGCTTACCAGGTGGCAGGAAAAGTCAGGTCATAGACACTGTAAAGATGTAAGTCATAGTATGTTGGAAGTAATAAGTGCTTTGGAAATCAAGGGACAGCAAGGGTGGAGGAAAGGGAAGAATTGGGTTACAACTTAATTAAGGTTATTAAGACAGGCTTCACTGAAGAGGTGATACATTTCAGCAATGACTTGAAGAGGCAAAGAGGGGAGCCATGTGGATATATGAAGAGGAGGTCTGAGAAATAAGGTAGATGGGAGGAGGAGATCTTATGGTCTTATAGACCAGAATAAGGGTTAGCAGAGACTACCAAGCTCTGGCCAAATACTCTACTTACTCTGTTACATTCCCTTAATCCTTTGCAGTTAGGCAAGGATATGTGACTAGTTTGAGCCAATAAAATGAGTAGAAGCAGAGTGTGCCATTTCTAGGCTTCATCAGTGAAAATCTCATTGTCGTTCTTCCTCTGAAGTGGTGTTTTTTTGTGTGTATGTTCCAGATGCTGCTGTTACAGAATAGTAGAGTCTCCATCAGCCTAGGTCCCTGAGTGACTGTGTGGAGCAGATCCTCCCATTACCACTCTGTGTGACAGGTGTCATGAGCTAAGTCACCAGCTAGAAGCACCCTAGGGGGATATAGCTAACAATGTCTGCTAGCATCAAGACTCTTATCATGTTAAGCTACTGAGATTTAGGGGATGGTTATCACTGCAGTATAATTTAGTCAAACTGGCCTGATACAGAAGGACTTGGCTTTTCCTTTATGTTAACTGCATCCATTGTTGTTAATTTAAAATTGCAAGCGTTGTTTGGTTTTAATTTCTTTGATAGTGACTGTAGCAAATTGATGTTTCAAGGTGGCTGTAACAAAATCTCCTGTCCCTTATGTTCTTTTCATCATGGCATTGACATGCCTCCCTTTGAGAAGGGGCATCTGTGTTCCCACTTCTCGATCTGGGTGGGCCTATAGCTACAAGCAAAAGCGAGGCTATATAACTTTTGAAGTTAGGTCATAACAGGCAATATGGCTTCTGCCTGGTCCTCTTGGGACAATTGTTCTGTTGTACTGTTACGGTGTGAGGAAGATGAGGCCACAGGAGAAGCTAAGGCCAGAGTCCTAGCTGACAAGTACACATCTGAGGAAGGCTTTGAGATGATTCTGGCTCCAGCTGCTGTCCGTCTGCAACCACATGAGAGACCCCAAGTGGGAACTGCCTGGCTGAGCTCAATCAAGCCCACAACCATACCAAAAAAATAATGTTTTAAGCCACTGAGTTTTAAGGTGGTTTGTTACAGCAATATACAACCAGAACAGTGAAGCTGAACATTTTTATCTAACACACTAAAGTCTTTTTGCACCATAATGCCACCCTCTTGACAAGCCTGCCTTTTCTCTTTCCAGATAAAAGTGTTGAACAGGATGAGGCAGTAGATGGAGGGAAGAGAAATGTCCCTCTGAGCTGACTCAGATCTATTAAGAAGATTTTCTGGGTTTAGCTGTTCAATTAACACACAGTAGGCATTCACCAAATATTTGTTAAGTGAATGAATCATCCTATCCATATTTTTGCATATTTAAAAGATAGTATAATCAACTTAATTAAATGCTTTCATGAAATACAGACACGTTATGCAACATTTCCCAGAAATACTGAACTCTTAAAATAAGAGGTTTATAGCAAAGTTTCTCTTTTCCTATTTTCTTCTCTTTAAACAAGTAAAATAAAGTCTATATAACACAGTGGTTAAAAGTTTGACTGTTAACCAAAAAGGTCTGCAATTTGAACCCACCAACCACAACATGGAAACCCTATGGGGCAGTTCTACTCTGTCCTGTAGGTCCACTATGATTTGGAATTTACTCAACAGCAATTGGGGGGGGGCGGTTATATCATCTCAGTGTAAAAGACTCAAGCAATTCCTCTTACAGGGAACTGAACAAAGCATCCGTGATGGAGTGGGGAAAAGGTGGATTGCAGAACTCAAAACTCTAGTAAAAAGACCAGTCTTGGAGGGTCTCCAGAAAGCATGACCTCCAGATTCTGTTAGCCCAGAAGCCAGCTCCTCAGACAAGGATTGAACAAGTCTATAAGACCTACAAAGACAGAAGTAACCTGAGACGACCCGCCCCACCCCTAAAGTTAGGTCACAAAAGGTAATATTGCTTCCCCTTGCCTCTCCAACTTGGAACACACACTTTTGGGCCCTGAGCCACCTTGTAAGCAGTCTGATGCCCCCATACTGAAGAGACCACGAGGAGAGACCAGAATGAGAGAGACACACAGAGAGAGAAATGCTCAAGGATTCCTAGCTGTTTCAGACTCCATCTGTTTGAGAGTTCCCAGCCCAGATGCCAGACAAGTGAGGAAGCCTTGGAGTTGATTCTTGCCCCAAGCCCTGTCAGACTGCAACAGCACAAGAGACTGAGTGAAAATCACCCAGTCGATCCCCTAAACCACAGCAACAACAAGAATAATAGTCACTGTTGTAGTTAGTTGCTGTTGAGTGGGTTCCCACTAATGGAAACCACATGTGTGCTGAGTGGAACTGCTCCATAGGATTTTCAAGCTGTCTACCTTCAGAAGCAGTCTGCCATGCCTGTCTTCCAAGGGGCCTCTGGGTAGGTTCAAAGAGAACCCTAGTAGTCAAGCATTTAACCATTTGTGCCGCTAAGTTTAGACAACTGATTAATACACATGTACTTGTATACGTTTGTGTAAAAGGCCTCATATTATCAGGCTGCACTGAGAGAAGTGTTTGCCTCTGAGATCATTTCACATCAGTGGGCCTAGATCAGTTGATCCCTCCTGAGGCTGTGTGGCACTACAAAGCACAGATGTTTTGTAACACAGCATGAATGATTTTCAAACATCTTTTCATTGTGGTCCAGCTCTTCCAAGGCAAGCTTACTTGGAAGCCCACTGGGGCAAAGGAGGCAGAGCCCCGCCCATACCCAGCCTCTCCTCACCAACCTCTCTGGAGTGCTAGGCTCTTGAAGGAACTCCTACCTTCCAATAGCATCTCTAAAACTCACCTGCCTATAAGGGTTAAAGAATAGGATATAGCAGTGTTTCTTGGTCTTGACTATGCACTTGAATAATCTACAGTACAGTCTGGGAAACTTATGGGGCAGTTCTGCTCTGTCACATGGGGTCACTGTGAGTCAAAACTGACTTGATGGCTCCGAACAACAATGAATCTGCAGTAGGGTTGAGATTCTCTGCATTTCTGACAACTCTCCTGTCTTAATCATCTAGTGCTGCTGCAACATAAATACAAGTGGATGGCTTTGGCAAGTAATCTAGAAGTAATCTAGAAGTCCAAATTCAGGGTGTCAGCTACAGGGGAAGGCTTTCTCTGTTGGCTCTGGAGGAAGGTCTTTATCATCAGTCTTTCCCTGGACTGGGAGCTCCCCTCCATGCAGAAACCCAGGTACCACCTCCTTCATGGTATGAGGTCCCCCACTCTCTGCTCACTTCCTTTTTATCTCTTGCAAGATAAAGGGTAGTGCAGGTCACACCCCAGGGAAACTCCGTTTACATTGGATCAGGGATGTGACCTGAGCAAGGGTGTTATATCCCATCATAACTCTCCCTAACATAATCTGATCTTGTTTTATTAATCACAGACAGAGATTAGCATTTACAGCACATAGGAAAATCACATCAGATGACAAAATGGTGTACAATCTCAATGTTGGAAATTGTGGCCTAACCAAATCGACAGACATGTTTAGGGGGACACAATTCAATGTGTTACCGCCCCAAGTGATGACCACAGTCACTTGAGTAGCCAGGGATTAGTGGACCCCAACTAGCCCTTAACAATCCCTGGTTTATTCTCTAGTCTCCTAAAATGGTTATAGGAGCTACAAAGCCTGGGAGCTTTGAAAAAAATCCATCTTTCCCCTCTCTTAAAGCTTGGAACCTCCTATTTCCATCTGCAGTCTTTTGGCACCACTTGGGTTATCCAAAATTCCTCACAGATGGGGGCAATGCCACCACAACATCTGTGTGAATTCCTTCAGTGCCTCTGTTAAATTTCACAGAATGGAGACAGGAAGTCATTTAATGGGGCTGTAGATTTGCTCCTCAACTTTCCAGAAACTTCAGTTCTCTTAGTACCAGTCCCAGCTGCCACCGAGTCGATCCCAACTCAGGGTTGTGCCACATGTGTCACTGTACAACCGTGCTTCCTAAGACTTTCAGTGGCTGACTTTTTGCAAGTCAATCCCCAGGCCTTTCTTCTGAGGTGCCTCTGGGTAGACTCGAACCACCAATCTTTTGATTAGCAGCAGAGTGTGTTAACCATTTGCACCAGCCACTTTAAAGATCTTTCTCAGGGGAGAAAGGCAAAAAAGAGGATCTGGGAGTTGTATGCTTCCTGTCTGTCATCAACAGATGCCATTACTCCACTCGCCTGAGCAGAGCCCTGGCCCTGCTTAATAGTCTTGCTCCATACATGACTCCGCCTCCCACGTGAGAGACAGACTTCTTTTTTTTTGCTGTCCTTTGCTCAGTCCACAAATCTTTGCCAGGCTTAGGGCTTCCTAGTACCATAGATACAGGTTTGCACTTATATCTGTCCTTGGTTATGTGTCTTCTTCCCTTGTGCGGGGGCGGGGGGAGGAGGGGGGCTTTTCTGCCTACCAACTAAGTGCAAAGCACCATATGTGTATTGTTTACTTGTCCATTGTCATTTTCACAGCACTTTATATCACCCTCATATTATCACTGAGGAAACTGAGGCTCAGAGAGGGTCAGTGACTCACCCGAAATCACAGAGCTAGGAATGACAAATTAATTTTGGGTCAAGGTCTGTCTGACCCAGCCTTCTCTCCTGGCCTTTCTTGAATGTCAGCAATTCCGAGGTCCTTATGCAGCCATAGTAGGCCTTTGAGGGCACTTCTCTTCCTCATCAGCTCTTGCAACACTGAATTCACAAGGTTATTATCCTAGCTATGTTCCAGAGCCTTCCTTCCATGTAGGAGGACTCCTCTGGTATCCTTGCGACCACCTAGCCACCTCAGCAATGGTGAACTGAAGCCTTTTTCCCCCTTGACTCTTGACTGAGCCCTGTCACACAGGCTTTGGTTAGAATCCCACAGCCACTTCTTGCTTTGTAAACACGGACATAACATGTTCTTTCACTTCTGTAAGCTTCAGTCCCGTCATCTGTAAAGTGAGGATCATAAGTCTGTATCAAATGGGCTACTGATTGTACAAAGATTAAAACAGTGCATATACTACCCTTCAGACTGCTTGGCAGAGAGTAGGAATGAAAACAAAACAAGTTTGCACCCTTTTTGACCCTCAACTTTTTATTTTTCTCATGGGTCAGGAGTAAGATCTCTCATTGCCCCTGTGTCTCTCTGTAATACAGCCCTAAGGACAAGACATCGGCAGAACGCGAGACGGAGGACTAGTAACTTCCTAGGCCTTCCTGAGAGACGGATGGGCTGAAGCACACCCCGTTCCCTATGGTGTTTGGGGACCATGCCACAATGGACAGCATGAAACTATTCACCAGTGTGTGTAACATGCGCCAGAAGAGGGAGGGACAGAAGAAGTGAAGCCTGTCAAGACACCAGCAAGTCAAGGGTCACCACAGAGGAGGGGCTGGTAGCAACCACTGAGGTCCCTACCCCCTACAATTTCCAGCCCCCTGTCTGGAAGGAAGAGGTCGAGCCAGTGAAGTAAGCAAATGAAGAAGAGTGGTGATCTCTGGGTGTCAACACGGGATGAAAGCCCGGGCTACTCTCCTATGTCAGGTCCACAGACCTGGTAGAAAGGCCACCGAGTGGGTGACACGGCTCAAGGGAGAAAGAGTCTTTTCCTACTGATAATTACTCTGTCAAACTCCAGTCAATCTAAAAATAAAATAAGAAAAAAAATAATACAACAGAATAATAAAACACAGTTGAGTGCTTCAGCCATGGGAGCACAGACTTCTTGCAGATGGCTGAGTGGGTGAGGGGCCTCACCTCCCTGGATCATCATCCACTGCCTCTGTCTGACTGGGAGGCTGATGCATGTTCCAACCAGCTTCTCTTTCCACTGAGTCTCCCCATCAAGCTTCCACTTTCAAGCCTTTGATTTTCCACAAAGACTCCTACCTTTTAGCAGACAGGGCAAGTCCTCAACCCTGCCTACCAGATTTGTCCTGTGAAAGATACTTTGCCTTGTTCTCTCATCTCTGGCCCCCACCCACAACCCTGCCAGCGATCAGAGATAGTCTGACAAATGTCATACACTGCACACCCACAATCAGCATCCTGGAGCAAGATCACACACTTACAAGCTCACTGACACACTTATAGAGGGGAGGTAAAACAGGGAGAGGGGGCCTGAGTTCTCTCTACCCTGCCTCTTTTACTGTCTCTCTGGCTCCCTGGCACAAATGGTGCCAGGGTCCCCTCCTATGCCCTCCAGGCACACAGCCTGTTGTTGCTTAGCAACAACGCACCTCTTCCCAGTACCTCAGCAACCTCCCCTTGTAGCTCTAGTAGCAACAGCAACAGAGAGCCAGGCTGGACCTTATAGGAGCTGCTGCTTGCGGACAGGAACGTGTGGGAACAAGCCCCAAAATAGGCCAGAGTGTGAAACCTAAGGCTCTCGTTTAACCCTCAGATCCCACGCTTGCTCTTGGAAAGTCCTGCTGTGCTCCCCTGTCTCTGGCTTGTGCCTGATGCTGTTCCCCCTCCCACACTAGGCTTCTGGCTTCTCCTCTCCTGTGCCTACCCTCTCTCTGCCATAGGTCTCTGGGTCTGCCCCGGTGGTTCCTCCCTCTCTTGGGGCTCAAGCGTCATTGTTGCTGCCCCTGTCCTTTGGTATATTCTATAACTATATCCACATGTATCTATCTCTGGGATATCTGTGGCTGCCCCAGACCTTTCTGCACCCCCTCCTGTTTAGATTGTATAATTGTCATTCTTCTCTTCACTAACATGAATCCTCATCACTTCCTATGGCCAAGTAATGGTCACCTGTGATGACCCCACATTGCCATGGCAACCATGGCCACACTCCCTTGATCCTTCCTTTCTCAGAAAGGCCTGTGGTGGAGGGGTCACAGAAGAGGTCCCAGGGGAGTCTTGCTTTCCTCCCTCAGCTGCCCCAGGCTTCTGCAGAAACCGACATTTGACTTCCAGTCAACTAGAAGAGGAGGCCCAGAAGAGAAGGTAGGCTCTCTTCTGCTGTGGAGTTTTCCAGAGCGAGGGCCCCCAAAGAAGTTCAGCACCTGGGATGCTCAGGACCCTGCCCTACCTGGAATGCTGCCACCCCAAACATTACCCCAGCTGACAGTGAGTCCTCCTCCACGGGTGTGGGCCCACTTGTCTCTGTGCCCACCCTAACTCAGTCACTTTACCTAAGCTCCCTGCCACTCCACTGGTCTCAGTACCTGATACTAGAGTCTGACCTTTTAGTGATCTAATGTCTCTATGTTCCTTACATGCAGAACGTTATCTGTGGAATGAAAAATCTATGACTAGGGAGCAAGTTAGTAAAGGCACAGCTGAGAGGAACTATTTCCAGAGTGAAGGGCGGGTGGGTGGAAGCCAGTTCTCAGGCAGGACAGGTGTTGAAGGGAGGCTGAAACCAGCACATGCTGGGAGGTTTAAGGAGAAAGACCTGGATTCAGCCTTCTAGCATGGGAAGCAGGCAGACAGTAGAAAGGACTTTCAGACAGAGGCGGGTCCAAGTGACCTCACCCAAAGCCCTGTGGTCTGCTGTTATTGCAACCTGGCCAGTCTCCCAGCTCTCTTGGGTCCCCAAGTAGGAGAGCTTTTTATAGTTCACTCCCCAACTTGGGTTTGAATAATTAAAGGAGATGGACAGAAATAGCAGCCGGACAGCCAAGACGGGTTATTTTGGGGTTTTCTGGAACATAGAGTGCTCCCTGGCTCACCCCACCCCTGCAGGGGGTGGAGCCAGCAACAAGGCTGATGGGAGATTCCTGTGGGGGATACCCACTCTCATCCCCTCAAGGGTTCCCTGGGTTGATAGGGCTGCCCTCAGCCAGAAGAGGGTCTCCCATTTCTTCCTGGTTTTCAGGGAGGGAGAGGGCTTTCACTGCTTTCTGTTCATAGCTGCTCTCCTGGCAGGAAGTCCCTTCTGTTGTCTAAGTGTCAGCCTTCCTACTTCAGAAATGGTGACAGAAATTGAAAATCAGAGATCGATAATCAGCTGCAAGACAGACTGAACCAGGACAAAGTGGCTACTGCTCCTCTGGCCAAGGAGCTGGAATCAGGTGATAGGAGGTCTTGTGATCCCCCATCCCTACTATAACCCTTGGGAGGCCGGGAGCAGGGAGGATGAAGATTAGGAGGGTGTGAGGCATTGTTAAAGAGAAGAGGAATTGGTGAGGGGCATGGGGATGGGACAAGAGAAGGCTGAAAATGGGTTAGCCTCTGGGCTGAGGACTGTGAAGAGGCAAGAAGTGCCCATCCTCCTGCTTTCTTCTTATTGTCCTCTGTCCCTGGCAGAAGCCCAGCCTTGGTTTCCTGGGACAGGGTTACAGTATCTGAGCTGGGGCTGTGGAGAGCTGGGGAGGGCCTCCCTCAGGTCTTGGTTACAGACCAAACATTTGTGGCTTGTTTGCGAAATAGTTTTGGGTACTGCAGAGATTAGATTCTTTCCCCAACTCTACCTGTAGGCTCTAACACAGAGCTTTAAAATCTGGAGTATGGAGGTGGACAGGAAGGAGGTAAGGTGGGCATATGTAGTGTTTTCTCCCTTTGAGTAACAATTTCGGGGGGTGAGTTTGAAGGTCATATTTCAGGAAATACTGATATTATTCATTCTTTCATTCAACACCTTGGATTGTGCTTGGTGCTGGGAATAAATTAGTATGGCAAGGTCCCTGCTCTCACAGGGCTCACACTTAGGTAGAGGAGAGGGTCATCTTAAAAACCTAGTATACAGCATCATTCAGTGCTTTCTATGCAATAGGTAAACCATGTACGACCTTCACAAAAATTGTCACATTTAATCCTCACAGTAAGCCTATGGTCTAAGTGGCATTAGTTCCATTGACAGACATTAGAACTGGACCTACCCAAGATCACTAAACTAATAAACAGTACAAACACAACTGGAACCCAGGTTTTCATGATTCTAACCACTGACCTGTGGTCTCCAATCATGGAAAAACAAAAACCTGTCACCTTCAAGTTGATAGCAACTCATAGAGACTCTATAGGACAGAGTAGAACTTCCCTATAGAGTTTACAAGGAGCATCTGGTAGAGCTGAACTGCCAACCTTTTGGTTAGCAGTCGTAACTCTTAACCACCATGCCATCAGGTTTTCCCCAATGCATGGAAAGAAGAGACAATTCATTACACGTAATGACTATTCAAAATAGAGTGCTGTTAGCTGTGTTTCTTGCAGTCTAGGTAGGGCACTCAGGGAAAGCCACCTAAGGGAGGTGGCTTTTCACTGGGCTCAAAGGATTGATTCACTCATTCTACAAATACTTAAACTGAGCACTTACTACCAGTGCCAAGCACTGTTCTAGGTGCTGGTGATACAGAAGTGAAAAAAAATCCCTGCTCTAGTGGATATACTGGGCAGGGATAAGGGAAGCTGAAATTATAGTTGGGTAGGTCTAAAATGTGAAAGGGAACCCTCCTGGCACAGTGGATAAGTACACGGCTGCCAATCAAAAGGTCAATTCCAACCAACCAGCTGCTCTGCTGGAGAAAGATGTGGCAGTCTAATTTCCTAAAGATTTACAGCCTTGGAAACCCTATGGACAGTTCTACTCTGTCCTATATGGTCTCTACGAATCAAATTGACTAGGGTTTGGTTTGGGTTTAAATGCCAACCCTCCTTTACATCTGAGTTGTTCTGCTCTTCCGGGGTTTCTCTCCCAGGAGCAAGTAACTCAAACTTTTGAGGAAGGTTTGACTCAGCAAACACCACTCTACACTGGGAAGTCCTTCCTAACGTCTACCCTGCATTTCTTCGCGCTTCAATAGCTTTCCCCACCTCTGGTTTCATTCGTCTCTTCCAACACCAAATCTCACAGCAGTAGCCCGGCAGGCCACGAGTGTGTGGCCCTTTAAGACCACCTTCTTCCCCCCACGTGCCGTCTGGTTGGGCTGGCGACGCTGACGCACGCGTGACGTCAATGGCAGCTGGCGGAGTCGGGGCACGAGGAGAGAAGTTGGGGTGGGGGTAGACGGCGAGTTTGAAGGCGGGTTATTTGCATTTAAAGGAACCACTCTCGGGTTAGTGATCGGAGCTTTAAAGAAATGTGTACCCGGAAAGCTTTCCGTTCGGGGTACTGGGCAAGAAAAAGACAGTAGTACAGCTGAAGTTGGTGGGGACTCGATTTGTGGTGTTAATTGTGTTCTTCCGCGGACTGGAGGAAATAGTCCATCGGTGCCGAGACTGGGAGCACGTGACCAGGAGGGGGCGGGCGTGGGGGGGAGTAAAGGAGGGAGGAGCTGGAGAGACGACTGTCAAGCTGCGCTTCAGCTGCCCCCACCTCCACATCCTGCCCACCCTCCTGCAGCTGCTACCACATCCTGCCCAGGCATGGGGCAGGGAGCTCGAGCGGGGAGTCAGGGGAGGATGCACTGACCAAAGAAAGACCTGGCTTTGGCATCTCATCCCTGCCCCTGCTTCAGGGTGGGGCCTCTGCCCTATGCCCCAGGCCTGGCCCCAGGCACCCTGACACTGAGCTTGGGCGCAGCCTGCCGCTCAGCCTTGAACACTGCTCTCCCTGGCTCCACCCCACTACTATGCTCCAGAGTGGGACTGGTCTGAGGCCGAAACCAGAACTCCATCTCTGGGCTAGCACAGTTATTAATAGTTCAATAAAGTTTTGATAAGCTTAGCTCAGACACAGTTCTACACATACACAGATTCACGTAACAGACATTTACTGAGTGCTTTACATGCCAGGCCCTGAAAACATGATCTAGTGGTGAAGAACAAAATTGGAAACCAAAAACATCAGGACAATGTGGTGAGTTAAATACACAGAGCAGAGAGCACTCTACAAATATGCACAGAGTGGTAATAGGAGTCCACTCAGGGACCGTATACACAGAGGAGCATCCCGTACACCTGCTGATGGGCCCCCCCTCACTAGCAAGATGGTAGATCTGGGGGCCTTTGTTGGGGTTACATAGAAACTGGAGGAAGAATGACCAGCTTGATGGAAAGGAAGGGGTGGATAAAGGTGAGGGGCTGGAGATTGTCCAGGGAGCTGTGGGGAAGGTGGTGAGAGAGGCCAATCAAAAGGTCAGGCAGATAGAGACTACACCAGCAGTAATTACTTTACAGGGTTATGGACAACAGGTAGGAAGGGAAGCAGCCCTTAGAGAATGAAGATGAGGAAGGCCTTTTCCAATTAAGTTACATTAGGGATGCTTGGGGAATAAAAGTTGTTGGTGTCCCTTTGGCATGTAAATTTATGAAGATAATGCCTTAGGAAAGAATGTAAACATACTGTTTTGATACAACCTTGGGCTGTTAGGTGATTTTTCTTTAGGAAAGATGAGTACATAGATTAGGAAAAAGGAGATTCAGGTGTCTGACCCCTCTCATGCAATTTTCCATCCAAAAGATTTTGGGGTGGATAGACAAGAGGCTAGAAGAGAAAGATTTAGTGAACCACTTTCAGGAACTCCTTACTATGATCTAACTTCCAACAACATTACTACCTAGACCCTTAGTCCTTCATGTAAATCAAAAGCTGAATTTACTGCTTTTCCTCTCCCATGGAATTCCCTCTGTATTCTAATTTCTGTCTATAGTATCCCACAGCCTCTCTCACCCTGTTCTCGAATGAGTTCCCATTTCAGCGTCTCTGGCCAGGACACTCCATTGCTCCCACTGAACTCTTCCCTCCTTTTCCACTTCCCTCATGCTCCTGGCCTTTTAACACTCTCCCCAGCTGATCGCCAAAAGAACAAACAAATCTGTATTGGAAGAAGTACCATCAGAATACACCTTAGAAAGGGAAGATGGTGAGACTTCACCTTTGATAGCTGGGACACTATGGACATGTTTTCAGAAGAGCCCAGTCCCTGGAGAAGAACATCATGCTTGGTAAAGCAGAGGGTCAGAGAAAAAGAAGATCCTCAACAAGCTTGGCAACAAGATGTATTGACACAGTGGCTGCAACAATGGACTCAAACACAGAAATGATTTTGAGGCTGGTGCAGGACTGGGCAGTGCTTCCCTTCTGTTGTACATAGGGTGGCTACTCGAGTTGGAACTTACTAGACAGCGCCTGACAACAACAATCAGGTGACTCACCTTCCTTCCTCCTTCCTTGGTTAAGGACCCAACATTCCAAGGCAGGGAGGACAAGCCAGCCAATCACAGTCCAGGCAAGCCTGTCTTGAGCTTGACATTGGCTGGAGCCATAGTTGGCGGGAGGCTAACCACACAGACCCATAGGAGGTTGGGGAGGGGGTTTTGGGTCCTCAGTCCTGGGAAAGAATGTGCTCTACGCCGCTTACATTTTTGGAGGGAATCCTTGAAGTAGAGCTGAGGCCAGAGGCGTCCTTCGCTTGAAAAGACTCAAAACTGGGGCAGGCTGAGAACTCAGCTCCCTAGCTGTCTTGGGGGCGTCACTGCCCACAGCCCACTTTTTTTTTTTAATATGCTTTGGGACCCAAATCGCCTGAAGGCTGAGTTCCCAGGCGCGTTCCTAAGAAGCCTTTTCCAGCAGCCCTGAATCTCTCCAGTCTCAACATTCTGCTTTCCCGACGTCGGAAATAGCCGGAAAATAAACACCCTGATGACTAAACGGTTTCTCCAGCTAGTGCCTGGGGAAGCACTAAAAATAGAGGCCATAAGTGAGGGGAGGTTCCCCACTGGTGGGGGGGGGAACACTTTGCCATCCTGCTACTGCTGTACTCTCAGGCATGGCACAAGGCTCTGTTCGTCTGAAAGTCTTTGGGAAGGGGCAGGTGGGCTTCCACTGCCTACTTTGAAGTTATCTGAGCAAGCTAGTTCTCCCTGAAGAGAGACTGCTGTCATCTTCTAATGCTGGGGGCCGTATCTCCCGGATTCAGTGGAGGAGCTGAGAAGTTCCATTTGGAGACAAAGTGGGACATTTTGGAAGGGTCAGGTGGGCGGGTTGGAAACAGGCTGAAGAAAAAGGGCTTGCTGGCTTCCAACCCTGGAATACAGAAGTCTGACAAACTTGCATCCTTGGAGGCTTACACCGGCTACCAGGGGCCTCAAGGGCTTTTTCAGTCCAGCCCTTGACCCAGCGTTTTGAGTTATAATGCAGTTCTAACCAGTCTACTTGCATGAACAAATTTAATCCTCACACCAAATCTGTGAGTTAAGTATTATTATCGCTATCTCCATTTTACCCTTAAGGATTACCAGGCATGGGGAATTTAATTAACATGCCTTAATAAATAGAGCGAGAATTTGAACTCAGGCAGCTGCCTCTCTCTGTATTGGTCTCTCCAGCACTTAACCCAGAATTGAGTCTTTGTCCACTATATCAGATCCAGCCAGATAGAAATCAGGGTGTGTGGAGAACTGAGTACCCTTCTGTTCTGCAAGGTTCTCTAAGGACTAAGCCAGATTTGACCATTTCCTCAAGTTCCTGGTAGAAACCACAGGACGTAAGAAGTAACAGGGATGCTGGAGAGGAAGCCTGTCTTTGTACAGTACAAATGGCACCAATACTTCTGTTGTAGGGCACGTACAGATTCATCAAGCCCTGAGGCAACCAGGAGTTTAAATTTTTTTTATATTTTTAAGAGCTACTACTGCTTCCTTAATAAGATGCTTGTTGGGTGTTTGCTATGCTGGGGAAAATTAGGGTCCCGCCTCTTTAAATTGCCCCCTCGGCAGTAAGTGCACCGTGGCCACTGGCTCTGGGGATTAGGTCACCCAAGAACTATGAATTGCCCCTTTAAATTGCTGGGCGTCTGCTAAGCCGGGCCCTGGGAGGGGAAGGGGCCTGTCACAAGCAGAGGGAGCAACCGAGCTCTCCAGGTAACCCCTAAAGAATGTGGCCCTTTAAGTCGGGCTTCTTCACCAGTAAGGGAGATGTCACCTTTTTACCACAGTCTTCCCTTCATTTCTTCTGAGACCCCTACTTCCCAAATCTCCTGGGGCTTTGAGGAGTGGGTGAACAGAGGAAGTGTGTAAGTGTGCGCGCGCGCGTGTGTGTGTCTGTGTGTGCTGCCTGAGGTGCCGCCCCAGAAGGAACCTCCTTGAGCGCATAGTGGCAGCAGCGTTAGGTAGTCGTCCCGGCGTGCTCAGAGGAGGACTACAAGCGCGGGCCGATCCCTTTAAAGGCCTCTACGTCTCGCCTTCCTTACTTTGCCTTGCTGGGTCCCTTCCTCCCACCCGCCCGGCTGGCGGAGGGATCTGTCGCTCCCGACGCAGCAGCCTGTATTGGGGAGGGGCTGCGGAGTGGAGGCCGGCCCAGCCCGGCCCGGCCCGTCCTGCCCCAGGGAGGGAGGGGCGGGGCCGCGTCCCCGGGACCACCCCTGCTAAGGCCCCGCCCACCAGCCCACGGGTTCCTCCCATTGGCCCCCCCGTCTGTCCATCACCCCAATTCCCCCAACCCCTCAAGCTAGGCTGAGCTGTGCCTACGTCGGCCTCGACTCCCGGGGGCTGGAGGAGTTACCTTTGGAGCCCGAAAGAAGGAAGGAAGCAAAATATCAACAACAGCCGAGGTGGCTCGGGCGCTTGGCCCCAGTCCCCCGCCTGCCCGACGCCCGCCTGCCCGCCCCCGCGCCCGCAACGGGGGCCCAGGCCCCCCGGCGCCGCCCAGGGCCCGCGCGGACGCCGGTCTCATTTATTATTCCCTCCGCCTGGAGCTTAGGCTTCTCGGTGTTGGAAGATCTCCTGGACGAGGGGCGAGGGCTGCCCCTTCCTTGCTACGACATCCCCTTTCCCCCAGGGGTGCCGGTGAGTAAAGAAAATAACGTGCCTACCACTTTAAGGCGCCCCCTCCCCCACCCTGTCTTGGGGTTGGGGTGGAGGGTGGTCTAGACCGTCCCCCTGAGAGGTGGGATGGGGTGGCCCCCTGGTCTGGGAGGAACTCTCGAAGCGGGCTGTATTTGCGTGTGACGCTCGTGGGGGATTACAAGAGGGAATGTTTGTGTTGAAGAGTCGGCTATGGGAGACAAGTGGAGTGGGCTGTAATTCCCTTGGGTACTGAGGGTACAGGGTGGGGACGAGCGGCTTGGGGGCGCGCTGGTCTGCTGATGGCCAGGGGTTACCACGGTCTCTGAGTGACCTGGGAAGGGGCGCCATCCTCAGTGGGGGTCTTCGGTGACAGCCGGGAGCGACTGACATTTTAACAGCCGGCCCTCCCTCCCTCCCTCTCCTCGCGCCGCCTGTTCCCTCCTCCTTGGCCCGAAATGGTGCAGAAGGGGGCCTGGGAGGGCGGCGAGAGGGTGGGGGCGGGGGGGAGAGCCGCAGCTGTTTGGAAAGCGGGGGAGGGAAGGGGGATGTTGTTCAGACGACACCGGGGTGGTGGGTTGGGGTTTGTGAGTGTGTGTGTGTCCGGAGCTCCTGTTTGCGGGGTGCCTGTGGAGTTGGGACACACAGTCGTCATGGAGGTGGGCACTCCCGGACCCTTCTTTGGGACTTCCTAGCCCTGCCTCCTGACACTGCTGATCTGGTTGTCAGCAGCCCCAGTTGGAAAAGCCCCCTGACCAGAAGTTTGTAGCTGTTCATCATCTGGGAAAGAGTTCTCCAGTCCATCTTTCCAATGTCATGCTGAACTGGGCTGGTAGTGGTGGGGTCTGAGGAAAGTTGGGGGGTTTTGGGGAGGGAGGGCCGAGGAAACTGAGGTTCATTTAGGTTCCCAACATAATGTCAGTATTTTTCTTACCATGTTTTGGTCTTACGGGGATGGAGAAAAGGGGCTCCTCCGCAAGTGTTCAGGATGACCCCCTGGGGTCTCTCCCCATGAAACAGGGGCCTCTAGGTGTGAGCATATCTGGAGCCAGTGACTGGGTTATCACAGGTTTATCCTTCTGAGTGGGATCTCTGTATGTGTTCTGTCATGTTGCATTGTCGATGAGCTGGAGGAGGGTACAATGGATGGATCCTGTGTCCCTCTTTTCCTGAACCTCGCTCTCACTTACGATGTCTTGGGAGGTGACTGTCACCCCCTCCTTTCTCTTACTCTCAGTGGGTCTCTGAAATTTAGAGCCCAGCAGTTCTAGGGGCTAGCCAGTACCATGGAAAGTTTGCCATCTGGGGCAGTGACCTTGGGCTGCTCTGGCCTGGAGATAGGAGGGGAGCCCAGGCCTGCACGAGATTGGGTGTTTTGTAGTTAGGGAGCTGTCCACGTCTCACTCCCATCCAAACTTCCTGTGGGGAGGTCGCAGCAGCCAAGGAGAGCCTTGAAAAGGCCCGTGTCAGTGTTCACAGATGTTCATCCCCCTGTGGCCACCGGGTCACACATGCCCCAGGACTTATACCCTGGCTCTTCCAGCTCCCACGGCCTTCCTGGGAATGAATTTCCTTCCTGTGGTTTCCCAGGGTGTTGGGCAGAAAATAGGGGGTGGGGCAGGATAAGCGTGGTGGTATTTAAGGGTCTGCTTATATACGGTAACTGGAGGACACTGGAACATACATGCTGCTCTTCCGTCCTTGCCCCATTACAGACACTTGGGCTCTTGGGGACTCAGTGGTCATACTGTTTTTGTTGTAACTCCTCTGCCCTCCAATACATGCTGTGTGCGTGTGTGTGCGTGCGCGCACTTGTAAGGGAAGTGGTCTCTGATTACTTTGAGGAAGGGGGAGCTGTCACTCAAATTCTCTTATAGACCGAGATGTTGAACTTTTTACCTGATACCACACAGCAAATCTGTGTCAGCACTTCAGTCCATCTGCTGTTTCAGGCACAGCTTCATATGAGACATACAATAGGGAGGAAGATGTGCAGTCTGTGCTGTTGAAGGCCCTGGGCTGAGGGGAGAATGGCCCAGTTAGAGAGCATCGTAACCCTTATGTTGGGGAATGGGTGTGGGTGTTGGGCTAGAGTTTCCGTCTGCAGTACCCTCTGCCTGGAACAGGGTGGTGGAGAACTTGAAAGGGGTGGCAGGTGGTGGCCATTGGCCACTAACTGTGTGCCTGATGTCCCTGGGCCGAGGGGGCTCAGACTTTCCAGTTTTGTCTCTCTTTGCTCCTGACTGTTCTCACAGGCCAGGAGATACCATAGTCTTTCTGGCTGCTGTTATATAATCTCTCTAGCAGGTTTTTTTTTTTTTTTTTTTTTTTAAATCTTCCCTGGGTCTTTCCTGGGAGATGTGAAGGGAGTAGAAGGTGGAAGGGAGACTCTTCAGGTTGGGGGCTAGAATAATAGCAGCAAAGAGGCTAGGGGAGGCCACCCCCCCCACCAAGTCCCTGAGGAGGACCAAGGGGAGAAGACCTTGAGGTTAGACCCTCGGTGATTTTGGCCTAGCCTCTCCTATCTGCCTTCTCTGACCCTTCCCTGAAATGGCCCCTCAGCAGTGGTGGTGTTAGGTGGACCCTGACCCTGTTCCCCAGAGAGGCTTGGCCTTCTGGGCATGCTGTCACCTTTCTCCTCATTCAGCCCCCTGTCCTTCCTGGTTGGCATGGTACTGAGTCTGGAATCTCAGTGGTTACCGTGGCCTGGTGCAGGCCTTGTGTTAGGTGCTTGCCACCCACTCACCTCAGTACCCCCATGGAGTCAAGGGGATTCCAGGGACAAATGGGTGGGTTCAGCAGTTCCTGGTTGTATTTGGAGCCAGGCCCCTTGCTTGTCTGAATTTTTAGTTCAGGGGATTGTGGCCGTACTATTGAAGAGCAGGTAAATAGGGAGGAGCCTTTAGAAAAGTGAGTGGGTAGTACAGGAGTAGACCTCTTGGGCACAAGTCATAGTTGGTGTCTGTCCATGACGTGACTGGGTATGAAGATGAGGCATGGGCCTAAAACCAGTCATGGAGGGTAAGATTCTGGGTCTGGCCTTGGTCTCGTATCTTGGGCACCATGGTGGTAGATTTCTCCCCACCCACTGGGACCATGGCTGGGACACTTAAATCTCTCTTAGGCCAATTGGTTTGAGGCAATTATCCACCCTTCACAAGGGAAGGGGGATGGTGGTGGGGCCAGCACAGCCTCAGCATCACTGTAATCGCTCCTGGCTTTTATAAGCCAGTTATGGGGCTGGAGTTGGTGAACTCTCTGTCCATCTGCTCTAGTTTGTGACTTACTCATATGAGGAAGGGGAGGTGTTAGGTTCTAGGAGCTGTGTTCTGGAAGCTGGATGCCTGGTTGTATTGTGGTTGATGCTGCTGTGTCCCAGATTGCAGCAGGTGTGATGGAGCTTAGACTACAGGAGGAACTTCCCAGTGGGGCTAGGTCAGAGAAAGAAAGATGATTCTAACTTGGCTTAGAAACGAGGGATATCTCAAAGCATTTTCTTGTCCAGTGACTCGTAGTGGTTCTGCTGAAAGACCTTGGCCTTTGTCCTAGTGAGGATGGTACTGTTTGGTTCCTGGAATATTTATTTTCTCTTCTCTTCCCTTGCCTGCAGCTGGGAGTAATCTCAGGAGGCTTTCTTCTGGAGCTGTGGTAGGTGAGCCTTTGGGCCCCCTTTCCCGTAACAGGGCTCTTGCGCAGACTGGCATGCCTGGATGGGCCTGGCAGGTCTACAGCATTTAGTGGCACACATGCATGAAGGTGTGCAGCACACACACTCAGGCGTGTAGACACCCACGGAGCAGCTGCCACTCTGTGGGGGTGGGGGTAGCAAATGGCAAAGATGATTAAAGGATTGGAGTGGGGATGCGGTGGGGGACTAGAGGCAAGAAGGCGAAGGGCAAAGCAAGAACTTTGGAGAGAGAAAGGTTGACTGCAGCAAGAGGGATTGAGGTTAGACCACAGATGGACAGATGGAACCCTGTCTGTGAGGTGAAGAACATGGCTTGTGAGTCAGGAGCCGTAGCTGATTTCCATCTTTGCCCTTCATGCTCCTCCTCCCATCTATACCTTTCTGTAGCTTGGCCCAGCCTGGCTGTGTCCCTCACACTGACTGTGTGTCTTTGCATAAGTCACTGCTCCTGTGGCCTCAGCGTTCCAGGTGTTCAGTTCACCCAGGCTGTCACTGAGCTTAACGCCTGGGTGTTGCAGTGATTTGCCGGTGGTCTCTGTTATTCTTCCCACTCAGTGTAGTGAGCACAGCCACTTTGAGGTCTCAGGGCTGCCTCTGAGCCCTCAGACATTTGGAGGCCTGCTCTAGATGGCCCCCTAAGGCACTGCATCTGAATTTTTCCTTTTCCTGAAGCTGAGGGCAGAGCTTCCCCTTCCTGGGAACCAAGCTTCTGGGTGGTCCTGGCCAGTGTGAGTATGGGGGATACATTCATTGACCTGAATAGCCTGAGGGGGCAGGGGGTGGGTGCTTGTAGTCCAAGTTTTATATGCTGTAAGGTAGGAGTGGAGCCCCTGAGAGGGAAGAGGAGGGACTTGTCCCAAGCTCTGGCCTGTCGCAGACCACACCCAGGCGGGACCATATTTACTCATTTAAACTCACCCTCCCAGGAGGCTCTGGGCTCTGGGCCTGGTCACTGACCTTGGCATAGTGCCCCTGGCTGGGTGCTCTGGCCACTCCCCTAGGAGTTGGGCTGACCAGGAAAGCATATAGAGAAGGAGGGTTTTTGTTGTTGTTGTTCAGTGGTCAGGGGAGCTTTACCTTCAGACAGTATTCTCTTCCCTCCCCTGACCACATACATTTTTTTCCAGTATATTTTAGAGAACAATAAAAAACTTTTTGAGATCTTTGGGTGATTTAGAGTGGGTAGGGGGTCGGGAGTGTGTCTGGGAAGAAAAAAAAAAAACTTCCATTTATTGTTTATCTGTGTGCCAAGCTCTGTGCTGGGCATGGTGATATACGGAGATCCAGTTTTTTCTCTCCACAACTGTGGTGTATAGTAGGGGAAAATGAGTCTCAAATTTATGTGACTTGTTGAAGCTGTCCAAGCTAGGAGGTATTTTTGTCTGAGGTTAGAGAAGAGGTTAAAGCCAGACCAGGGGAAACCTGGGAGAAAGACGACATGCTGAAGTACTAACCAACTTGGATTCCCTAGCAGAACGGGAGAGGATTAAGGTGTGATGGCGGGTTGAGGGGAGATACTGCTTTGGTTTTCTGAGAAAGTAATGTCTTCTGCTGTGGGAGAAAGCTGAAAACACAAGGGCATGAGGTCAGGGAAAAAAACCAAACCCACTACCATCAAGTCGATCAGACTTAGAGTGAGTCTGGAGGTCATTGTAGAACTGCCTTGTAGCGTTTCCAGGGAGTGCCTGGAGGATTTGAACCTGCTGACTTTTTGCTTAGCAGATGTAGCACTTAATCCACTATGCCACCAGGGTTTCCTAGTGAGGTCAGAAAGGAAAGACCTAAAACGACACCCTCCCGGGTGCTCATCAGTAACCACTTGAAGTGCCATGTGGGATGGATGAGGAAAGAAGCTAGAGCAAGAAAGCTTGAGCCCCAAGAGGCCTGGACTTGCCTAAAGGCAGAGGCACTGCTTACTGGAGTCTTCAGGCCTGGAAGTTGGGGACTCTGCCCTGGAAGGAATGTGCTGTAACTCCCAGGCAGAGAGAGGTTGCTCAAGGAAGCACTTAGCTCAGCATCCAGCGTACCTCTGCTGCTTATTGCTGGTGACCTTGGGCAAGTCCCTGCCCATCTTGGAAATGATTTCCATATCTTGAAAGGGAGATGATGCTACCGGCTCAGAAGGGAGTTCAGTGGGAAAATGTGTGGTGCCCAACAGAGTAGATACTCAGAAAGTGGTTTTGTCCTTCCTTGCAGACCTATGGCCTCAGCCTGGCCCAGGAAGCTGGTGTGGGAGTGGACAATGCTGCTGGTGTCCAGGGTAGGGACCTTGGGAGGGAGGAGGGCCAAAGGAATTCTCTTAGGGCCCTCTTTCCAGACTTAGGGCTCAGTCTGACCCTGGGATGAGCTTGGGAAGCTGAGCCCAGCCCTGTCCTCCGTGACCAGCTGTCTCCTTGTCTCAGAACCTACCCCCTCCACACTCAGCCCCATGAGTCTCACCAAATCCCTCTGGCTGCAGTGCTTACTTTTCACCATGACTTCCCCTGCCCCACCCACCAGCAAATAACTTTGGTTGAGAATTGGAAGAGCCTCTTCTCCATCACTTCCTGTGATCTAAGAAGTGAGAGAGAGCCCATTTCCAAACCTCAAGGGAAACAACACCAGGAAAAAGAGGAGAGGAGGAGTTAGTCTCTTAGCAGGGTCTTCCCACCCTGGCTGGATCAAGTAACATGGAGGCAAGGGGATGCACAGATGACCTCCAGTCTTTTTGGCCTTTAGAGCACGGTTGTTGTGTTAAGTGAGTGATGATGGTTGGAGATGTACCATGTGGGAGGGCTAATCTGGAGGGGGCTGCTGCAGGCCTTCCCAAGCTCCTCTCTCACTGCCCTCTGTGCCTCTTTCCTCCAGCCCCCACAGCTGCCTGCTTCAATACTGACTTCCTATGCCCCCTGATAGGCCTGTGGGGCCCAGGCTGGCTGGGTGGGGACAGGTGTCCTGGCGCAGCTGCTCTTTCTTGTCTCTCTTCACCTGTCAGCCCAGGGCGTAGGGAGCAGAGGCTGAAGGGGAGAGGGACGAACCCCTTAGCCCTTTCACCATTTTCTAGAAATGGGGCCTTGGTTTTAAAGTATAACAGAAAGATTAAGAGTAGACAGCATGTAGGACTTCCAACTCAGAGGAAGGATAGCCCCAGATCATGGGAATGGCAAGGAAAGCTTGGCAGGCAGGGGTCCTAGCTGGTAGGAATCAGAGGGGCCTTACAGTATCCTTATAAGTGGGTTGGTATTGGTAAGGGGCACAAACTAGGGAACTTATATTTACGTAGCCATGTTCCGATACTGTCCCCCACCTGCCAAAGCCCACCCCCTTCATCTGAGTGGGCATCTTAGCCTTACCTGGCACCTTTCCTGAAAGCAGCAAGCTAATCCTGTAAGAGCTGACTGGTTGGCCACCTCTGCAGGCCCACGTGACTGCACTGTCCACCCTCCCCTGCCAGGGGCTTAGAGGACTGTCCTTTTGAGTTAGAAGGAGCACCAGCCGCTGCCCTGAGCGGTCTCTTTAAATCCTCGGTGGCTTCCTGAGGTCATGATGTCTCTAGGGGGATTTGCTTTCCCTGATTGGATTGACCTCTTTCAGCCGTCGCAATTTTAGATGACCACCTTACGTTTTGACCCTCTACCTTCCCTTAGAGTTAGTGCTGTCCACTTCAAGGGCCCAGGCCTCAGGCCTGTTCTCCTGTCTCCTTGCCCTCACGTGTCAGTATGTGCTTCAGCCATGGCAGCCCTGTCTCTGGTCTTTGAATGAGAAGAAAGGATTTTGCTGCTTAAAACAAAGGGACAAACCACGACCCCAGAAGATTGTGCCCTTCTGGGATTATTTACTTTCTGTCTGTCTCTGTTCTTTCCTTTTCAGCATGTGCTTCCTTTGGCCGGGGGCCCACACTCCATCATTACCCCATACCCTCATTTCCATGGGAAATCCCTCCCCTGGACTAGCAACCATCAGCCCACCCGCTGCAGTGGCATGTGGCTCAGAACCAGCGCTGTGGCTGTGGCGTTATGCTTACCCCAACGGCTAGCAAGCTGGCCCACCCCCAAGGCCCCAGCTGCCACTTTCACTTCTGTCTCTTGAGACCCCAGAGGGAAGTTGGGTGGGGAGGTAGAAGGTGACATACTAACCGTCCCAACCGCCCCCACCTCTTCTCTACTGAGGCTTCTGATGGCCACGGGCCCCTGTCCACCAGTTTCATTTAAATGACTGAAACAGGCGTAGATTGTAGTAGAAGAGTGGGCTGCAGTAGGAGGAACGGTGTTTAGATAGCAGGAAGTACTTCCCAGGATAGGGAGACCACTGCTAGGCTTCATTGTCTCAGAGGGAATGTTTGGAAATGTCAATACTAGAACTGGGCAAATGGAGGTCAGACTTTAAGGGAGTCAGGGGACTAGTTATCTGTCTGCCAGCTCTCATTCATTGGAGTGCAGTGCCGGGGCCATGCCCCCCGCCACTCCCAGAGGTCACCACCCACCTTCTCATGAATGGTTAGGTGCCTTCTGACAGAGAAGCTTGAGCCCCAGAGACTACTCCGAGTTGAGAGAGACAGCCCTGGGAAGTCTTTTCTGTAGTCTTCATCTGTCTTGCTTGCTGTACTATAGGCCATTTCCCCTCATTCTGCATTCTTGGGGTGGATTTTAGTAGGAGGAATAGAGGCAGAAGTAAAGGACAGCTCACCCTTATTCTGCTGCTACTGTAGCCTTGACACTCTGAAGAATGGAACTCTTCTTCTGGGGTGTCCCCAGACAGTAGGATATCCACCCACCCCCAGCATTCTTGCTTCTTGGAAATTTGCTCAGGAGTAGAGAACCCAGGCAGACTGAGCACTCTAGACAGTACCTCTGGAGCGTTTATTAATTCAGGAAGGTTTTTCGGAGGAGAAGGGTGGGACTGAGTGCTAAGAAAACCCCACTTGGAATCCCTAAGTACCCATGGATACTAGGTAGGGGAGACATAGTCTTGGAATGGGAAATTGGGCCTGAAGGAATAAAGTCAGAAACATTATGCAAATCCCCATGCAAATAAGTGATAGTGAGTCATTGTTGCTCAGCCTATTGGGGTAAGGTGTGAAGTGGGGCTCAGGCATGGGTTCCAGAACTGACCCTGCCAACGACCATGAGAATGACCTTGGGCCAGTTACCAGGAGTAGAGGGCCCAAAGCCCTGTATCTGACAGGCATTTCACATGTGTGAGGGGATTGGGGTGGCCAAACCCTTGTCCTGAGGCCTTTGTGTGCCCCACCTGGAATCTGTCCTAGCCAACTGTGAAAGCATTCCTTCTCCCTACTCCTGCTGTCTCCTTGCCTCCTCATTGCTCCTTTCCCCCAGAGGGAGACCATCTCTTCTGTCACCTCTCTGTGGAATCTTTGGGCCTCTTCAGAGAATACAGGAACAGAATGTCTGGGCTGGGAGGGCGTGTGAGTGGCTAATCTACTCATTTCCATACCAACAATGCCACTGCCACTGCCACCACCACCAACACTACCGCTACCACCACTACCGCTCCTTTTAATGGTTAGTGGGATGAAGCCTGGAAAAGTCAATGACTTGTCTAAGGTCACTCACAAAGCGAGTTAGAGCCAGAGCAGGGACTAGAACCCAGGCATCCGGAATCCCAGCGTAGAGTCCGTATTCCCCTGGGCTGTTCTTTGCCTGACTTCACCTGACCCTTTATTACTAGGATTCAATCTCATTGCCCCCCAGTACTTCCTAAGAACAGGCTGGGTGGCTGCAGGAATAGGAGAGGAATGCCTAGGAACCAGGCCACTAGCTGCAACAGGCAGGCCAGAGCTGGGTCAGGAGGTGCTTTAATGGGGGAGGAGGTTTGGCTAACTCCATAGGGAGCTTGCATCCCTTAACTGCTACAGGAAGGATGAGAGCTAGACTACAGGAAGGACAAGCTAGGGTGGGGAAGTAGTAGAGGAGGCTCAGGAGACAGCCCCCCACCCTTGAGGCAACTCCTGGGTAGAGAACAGGATGACTCCATCCCAGGAGGTTTGCCAGGGAGAAGAGGGTGGGAAGTCTAGGGTGGGGCACAGGAGAGTTGTCCAGCAAAAGGGTAGGGAGGGCTCTGGGCCTTGCCTCCCATAGCCAGTGCTCCCCTTGGCAAGTTGCTTCCTGTCCCTTAAGCTGAGGCTGCTGTGCCTGCTCCCCCACTTGAAGTTCCTAGGGTGCCTGGGACTTCAGACCACCTCTGCCCCAGGCCCAGCCTTCCTGAACTGGCCCTACCCCCAGACCCATCAGCCCGCCCCCAGGTCCCCTGTTGGTGAGTTAAAATTAGCTCAGTGCCCAGGCTAAAAATAGCCCCTGCCCAGCCCGAGGCTGCCAGGGCTGGGGGAGGGGAGTCCCTGAGGAAGGGGGAGATGGTGGGAACCACGAGTTTGAGTAGTAAACCTGTGGGATAGAGCCTTGAAAGGAGTTGGCTTAGGGATGGGGACCTTAGAGGAATGCTGGGGTGAGGTGAGAGAGGCTGCCATGTGGGTGGGGGAGGGGAGGAGGAGCTGAGGGGCTGGAGAGAATGAAGGATGAGAGGGAGACCAGAGAGAGGCAAGGGGGAGAGGAGAGCAGGGACAAATGAGTCCTCAGGCCTTGCTTTTGCTTATTAGACACTGGAGGAGAAATGGCCCACTTTGAGGCTAGTGCAGTGTTGGGGAGAAAAGGCTCCCTGCATCTGCTCCAGGGGTAATGGACCATTGAAACATGCCTCCAGATGCTCTTGCCGGGGCCCCTGTGGGGAGTCACTGGGTTCACCTTTCAAACTCCTCTGCAGTGTCTCTCAGAGGGAAGAGGTCCCAGGGCTAAAAACCGGGACCTCAGCGGATTTGGCTGGCCCAGGACCTAAAGCCTCAACTACTCACTGAACCCAGAGCTTCAAGTGCTGGGATGCTCCTTCCTGGGCCCCATCTGGGCCTGATCCAGGTCCCAGACAGCTCCTGTGAGGTTCCCTGCCCTGGGTGGGACCTGCCCCTCCCTTGTCTGTCACTTGGCTGCACTGCAAGTTCTGAGATGGCAGGGATGGTGTCCTTTCAAGGTATGCCCCCAGCACCCATCCCTCCAGTCAGAGTCCTGCAAGCAGCTGTTGAACCTGCTCCTTGTTCTCTCCCTGCTTCTCAGAGTCTCTTTATCTGTGTGGCCTCCTGCTGCTTTTTCCCGTGGCCCTTTCCTGGTCTGTCTCTGTGTCTGTCCCACACATTGCCTTCTTCTTTAGACTGTGCTTTTCTGTCTCCTTTCCTGTGTCTGTGTGTCTGTCCCCCTCTGCCATCCCCCTCTGTGTGTCTGCCTCACCCACGCCTCCTCACTCGTTAGTGAGCAGGCTGCTTGAGGCCGCCTGACTGTGGGGGTGACAGGTGGATTGGATTGTCACCCTCCTCCCCCAGCGCCTGCTGCTTATTTCATGCCCTGCAGCCCAGCCACGGGGAAAGGGCGGGAGGAGGGATGACAGCTGTCTCCAGCGCCTCCTGTCTTCCCCTCCAGTCCACAGCCTGCAGCCTTGAGCTGCCTGGGAGGAAGGGATGAAGGGCCCACTTAATGAGAATACCCTCTCTCCACTGTGTGGAAGAGCAGGATCGAGGCTCCTTGCTCTGTGACAGTGGAGTCCTGGTGGTGCAGTGGTTAAGTGCTGGGCCAGTGGTTCAAACCTGCCAGTTACTCTGTGTGTGTGCCAGTCTGCTTCCTTAAAGATTATAGCCTCATAAACCCTATGGGGCAGTTCTGTGCTGTCCTGTAGGGTTAATAGTCAGTGTCAGGTGCAGGACAGTGGGTTTGACTTTTGGGTTTACTCTGTGACATGGAGTCACATACTCAGTCGCTCTGGGCATCTGCTCCAGTTGGACCTGCAATGATGTGGAAGCCCAGGAAATTGATGTCCTGTGGTTCCTCTGAGCCTCTGGGCCACTGAGAGAGGGGGCACATGGGGGTGGGAGGGTGTGGAGGAGGAGGAAGGTAGGTACTCCCCTCATGGCAGCAGGAGAGAAGAAATGGAGGCTAGCCATTGAAAGAAGTTTTGCAGCTCCCCAGGAAGGGCAGACCTGCTCAGCCCTGTTGCAACTGCAGCTCCAAAGAGGCTGCCCCCAGCAGACCCCCCTTGTCCTCCAGCTGGCCCCAGGACACCCTCACACAGGAACTGAGATAGCATCATTCTGAAACCTGAGAATGGTTTGAATATTGCTCAGGTACCAAGAGGTGTTACTTTGGGGGGAGGCCAGGACCTGTTTCTTTCCCTCTGTCCCCTCTGAATCAAGACCCTCTGTGCAATACGTTTGCATGTTATCTGCATCTAATTTGCATGTAAAGACACCTCTGAGATTCTTTCTGGGTTAGTAGCTGGCTTGGAAAAATGACTGTCCAACAGTCCTTTTGGAGTTCCTGGCTGGTACAAACAGTTCAACTGCTTAGCTGCTAACGGAGGTTCAAGGCTACCCAGAGGTGCCTTGGAAGAAAGTCCTGGTGATATACTTCCCCAGATCGCCACTGAAACCCTGTGGAGTGCGGTTCTACTTTGACACATATGGGGTTGCCATGAGTTGGAGCAGACTTAATGGCAACTGTTTTATTTTACTGATTTAGTGTTCCTTCAGGATCTCTCAGTCTCTGATCCCTTCAGCCCTCCTTCTGCCCTATATCTTCTCTGTTGTCCATTTTTGGAATCTTCTCTGCAGCCACCCATGTCCACCCATTCCCAGAGGATGGGTCTATGCCTGCTTACCTGAGGCCTGTCCCAGATGCTCTGTTTCCCTCCTTGCTCCTTTCTCCATCAGGGGAGGCCCTTCTTTGTTCCACCTTCCCACAGCCCCTAGGAAGTCCACCCTGCCCAATCTTGCCCTGCCAGTCTTGCCAAGGAGTGTGTCAGGATCAGCTGTAGTCTTTGAGGGGGAGCTTTTGGTGACACAGGTGTTGCCAGCCCAGGGAGCCATAGCTGCGGCCTGTGGTCAGGACTGGGTGGACCCAGGGGCCGTGAGAAGGAAGGCCATCCTGGCTGACTCCCGGTCCTTGTGGCAGTCTGATGCCCTCCCAAACCCTGGTTCCAGATACTAGGCATAGTGCAGGAGAGAGGGCTAGAAAAGAAGCAGCCAAGGACCAGGTTATCTGGGAGGGCTTCCTAGAGGAGGAGTAGGCTGGGAAGGAAAAGGAATGGGCCAGGCCAGGCTAGGAAGGAAAGGGAAGGCTCACATCTGGAGAACAGATGCCCAGGCCTCTGGTTCCTGGCAGTTGGTTAGGTAATTAGGGAGAGGGCTAATTAAGGAGGTCCAGGTGTTGATTAAAGTCTCCCTAATTGGGTAGGAGGGAAGCTTGGACAGGATAGGCCTCCATACCTTGGGAGGAGTCGGTTTGGAGTCCTTTGTGCCAACCCAGGCCCCAGCCACCCTTTTTTTCAGATGAGATTGAGTTCATGTTCCTGTAGCCAGAGCTTGCAACACTGTAAAATGGAGAGCAGAGAGGGAAAGGTATTAGTTACAGACTGACCTTGCTTTGCAGGGGGGCTTGTGGTTAGATAAGAGGAAGAACTGCCCAAGGCAAGGGGAATCTCCTCCTGTGGCAGTCTTCGCACAGGTGTGGGAGCAGCAGCACCCTGTGGGGAAAAGGCCCTGGGAAGTATGGGGTTATAGTGCTTTGGGCTACCTTGGCAGGGAGTGGAGATAGATGAGGCCTGGTGAACTCTGACTTTCTTCTTTAAGAGGATGTTCAGTGGGTCTCTGTGGCTTCCCTGCCTTCTCATCCCTGATCCCTCTCTCATCCTAGCTCCCCCAGCATGAGGCGGGGGTGGGGGGGCGGTGTAAGAGATCAGCCAGGGAGCTGGTTGCCAGGAGACAGTTGCCTGAGCAACCCATCCTCTCCATCTCCATGTGCTCAGGGCTGCTCCTTAGAAGACTTTAGAGTCTCACCCTCTGCACCAGCCAACCCAAGAGGGGGGAAGGTTGAGGACTGAGGTAGCAGAGGTGGCTGGAGGGTGGATGGTGTCCAAACAGACAAGCTTCAGGGACTGCCGGGAGAGGATGGGTTGTATCTCCACAAAACATAGAGTAAGAGGAGCTAGTACTGCAACAGGACTGATGGAGATTGGACTGTAAGAGGGACTTCCCACAGAGTCACAACACTGAAACAGATGTTTCCTGAACTCTTCTTTTGCAAGCAATGGAGTGGTGAAAAAGACAAATATGGTTCCTGCCCTCATGAAACTTCAGTCTCTTAGGGGAGTCAGGCATTAAACAGATGCACAGAATTGTAATTTACAGTAGTGATAATTGGTAGAAAGAAAACAACAGCATACTCTGAGAGTAAATAATTTGGGAAACCAGACAGGAGGTTAGATTGAAAGAGAGACTTTTCTGAGGGTCATGAGACCAAAGAGAGGGTTCTCCCCCAACTTGAAGAAAGAGATGCTATTGGCAAAAAGTTGGTGGAGGTTAAATCTCAGCAAGAATTTGCTTATGAACAGAGGGCTATAAGACACAGTAAAATTGGAAAGGAAGAGACGATAGGTGCAAGAGGAGTGCAATATTTACTGCACTCACTAGTCTAGATTGGGGTTTTCAAGGCCAGGCCAGAGAATGCCATTTAAAAAGCCAGCTTGGTCACCCTCTTTGCCCACTGTATGTCTCCCATTTCCTGCCAGGCCCACAGCACTGTAGCTGTAGAACGTACAGCCTTTGGGTTGCACTGGAAGCAGGAGGGCAGAAATCCATAGACAGGAGCCTTTACAGTCCGCATTTGGCAGAGATTGGAGTCACAGGGAAGACATGGTGGAGCTGGAGCTGATCTGGGCCCAGATGCCTCGGGGGCAACTCAGGACTGGCTGGACTTGTGTTGATGTCATCCCAGGATGTGTGATAGACAAGCAGTAGGAAGTCCAGGGTCTGTGGAGCACCTTCAGAACAAGGAAAGAGGAAGATAGTGCTTAGATGCTGCTCTGAGGAGAAAATTGAGGGGGATGAAGTAAGGCTCCTTCTAGGAGTGGGGGTGGCAGCAGTATTTTCTGTGGACATCTGTACAGAGCAGAAGCTCCCTTTCCAGCTAGGTTGGGGAAAGCCTGAGGGATGGCATGGTGAAAAGAAAAGGTACAGGGGGGCATTTCTGGCTCTCCCAAATCCACAGATTCCCTGCCTTCCCCTTCCTTTCCCTTCCTCTCTGTGGCCAAGATATGCAGCTGCTGTAGTAATCTTAGGGGCCACATAGAGTGGGGTGGAAAGGCCCCAGGGAACTTTAGCAGCCATTGGGAATGGGGACCAGGGACTAGGGACAGGTTCCTACTTAGAGGTGACTCTCTTGTCTGTCATCAAACATTTCCACTCACACCTCCATCTGTGTTGGTTGGAGGCCTCAAACAGAGGCTGGGCACCCGCTTCTCTGGACTCTGCAGCTGGATTTTGGAGCAGGGCTCTGTGGAGGGATATCTCCAGAGAGGAGGGCTTGACTTCTGCTGTCTAGGCTTGTCCCTGGACCTAATCAGAGTGGCGTTAGAAGGCTGGGCCACAATGCTTGCTGCACCCCTCCAGCATCTCCCAGAAAATTTTATCTGTGATGCAAGGACTCCTGAAGTCTCAGGGCTAGAGGACCCCAGTGGTAATCTGGTGACTGTATCCTACCCAGGGCGTCTCCTACCCGGAGTACTCACCCAGCCTCTGTGGGAAATGCCCATACCTGGGATCATATAGCCTTTTCTGGCACAGGCTAGGCTGCCATCTCCGTAGCTCCACCCATCCGTGGTATCTCCATGTGCAGGGTCTCTCTTTTCCATCTTGGCTCTGGAATTGGATCTGTTCACTCATTGGCCATGAATGGGTTATAGGTTTGCTAAGACATATTCCCTCCTCATGGTGTTTGTGTCCCTCTGGGTGCTAACAGCCTCCACAGTGTATGTCGGCTGACCCTATACATCTTTGTGTGCTTCAAAGTGAGTAAGGTTGGGAAGCACTACTCTTAAACTGAGCTTGGATTCTAGGCCTGGAGCCCATTCCTCCAGAGCAGGAGTCAGCGAACTATGGCCTCTGGGCCAAACTTGGCTCATGCCCCTTTTTGTAAATACAGTTTTATTGGAACACAACCATACTTAGGTATTTACATATTGCCTACAGCTGCTTTCATGTTACAGAGGCAGATTTTAATTAATTGCTACAGAGTGTGTGATCTGCAAAACCTAAAATATGTATTATATAGCCCTTTATAGAAAATATTTGCCAGCCCCTGCTCTAAAGGGATGGATTGGCTGACTGTTTATCTACTTAAAGCAATAGAACCTATTCTTCAAACCAAAAAATAATTAAGTCAGGGCCGAGTGAATTAAACAGGTTGGCATGGAGATGCTCTGGCTGAAGTGGGATAGTGGCTCCACAGCCCTAGGTTCCACTGTGGAACCTCAGGTCCCAGGGTTTCATGAGTGGGATGTGAAGGCCACTTCTGTAGCTCTGCTGTGACACTGTTCTTGAATCAGAGGTGCCAGCTACACTGGCATGCAGATACCAGGTACACTATGCTAGCCATTCACTGATTGGACATGGGTTCACTCAGCACCTGCACCAGGCCCTCTGGGCCAGAGGGGCAGCTCGTGAACCTAGTCTGGGTCTGGGGAGAAGAAGGAAGATTCTTTTAAGACCTTGGCCCTGGGGAGCTCCATGCACTCTGGGCTAGAACCTGAGAGGCAGCAGTGATACTGGAAGGACATTAGATCAGTCCTGAGCCCAGTGTGTAAGTGTTAGCCTGTACCTGGCTGTGGCAAACTGTCACCTCAGACACCTGCCCTTTCTTTATTTGGGGGTAGCTGGCAGCCCCTCACAGAGGTGCTGTGAGGCTGGTGTGTTTGCGTAAGAAGCAGGGCTGAGGTTGTGAGGGATGATTGTCCTTACATAACCCTCCCTTCTTAGGAGGCTGTCCAGAAGGTGTACTGTAGACCATGAACTGAGCACTGGTCCCAGACGTTCATGAGCACAGAGTAAGGTGTGCCGAGACCCACCACCCGCAAGCCCCTCCCCTCCCTAGCACTGAAGACCTTCAGAGAAGATGGGGAGGAAAAAGATTCAGATCCAGCGAATCACTGATGAGCGCAACCGACAGGTGAGGGGCCCTGAGGCTACACACAGTGGGTGAGGGCAGGGAGCTGGTATGGGGTCCTCTTCCTCTAAATTCCCTCCCTTCAGGGAGTTGGCTCTGAGCTCTGTCTTGGTTGTGCATTGACAGAGGACTGCTGGCCCATTCATTCCCTGGGCCAGGGGCCACTGAGGGCCAGGGCTGTGTTGCCCTGAAATGGGGGCCCCTGAGGGCTGCAGCTTTGTCACCCTGAGAATGAGGGCCCCTGAAGGCTGGTGCTGTGTTGCCCTGAGAATGGGGATTCTTGAGAGCCATAGCTGTGTTGCCCTGGGATGGGGGCCCCTGAGGGCTGGCACTGTGTTGTCCTGGAATGGGGGCCCCTGAGGGCCAGGGCTGTGTTACCCTGAGAATGGTGGCTCCTGAGGGTAGAGGCTGTGTTCTGTGGACTCAGCTGGGACTCCTGGGCAGGCCTTGACTAAGCCAGACATGGTCGCCCACCTGCTTGCCTGCAGGTGACATTCACCAAGCGGAAATTTGGGCTGATGAAGAAGGCGTATGAGTTGAGCGTTCTATGCGATTGTGAGATTGCACTCATCATCTTCAACCACTCCAACAAGCTGTTCCAGTATGCCAGCACTGACATGGACAAGGTGCTGCTCAAGTACACAGAGTACAATGAGCCTCACGAGAGCCGCACCAATGCCGACATCATTGAGGTGGGCCCCCATATGTATTGCACCACCCTCCTGCTGCAGCCACACCCACATGCCCATGCGGCATGCGCACAAATACCTGCCTGGGCACACATCTGTGCATACTTGCCCTCCTTGCTCCTTACCTGTGCACATACACACAAACCCACATCCTCTTGTACAAACTTAGGGACCAAGGAGGAAGAAGAGGCAGTGTAAGTGAACAGGGTAGTGCCAGAGCCTCCTGGCAGCCGTGTGGGGCTACCATACCCGCCCACTACCACCCGAGAGGCTCTGTAGGACTCTTCATGTCCTTCAGGCATGAGCTAGCAGCTCTCTGTCCTTTCTGTTGTTGAGTTTGATTACCTCTGCCTGTTTCTTGCTCTCCTCCAGCTTTTGGTTTGCTCTGTCTCGCTTTTTTTGTCTCCCTCTGTTTCTATTTCTTCTGCTCTAGAAGGGTCCCTGTGGCTCTATTTTCTGTTTCAAAGGGAGACGACATTGTGAATTGTCGAGGACACAGGCTTTGGAATCCATCCCTAGTTTTTATTGACTGTGGGCAGGTGGGTTAGCCTCCTCAAGCCTTGGGGTCCACCTCCACAAGTAGGGCTTGCTTTGAAGGGTACTGAATGAGACAGCCCACTTTCTGCTTCTCACACTGAGATATGGCACTTTGTACCAATGAAGAGAGTACCTGGGAAGTCACAGGCCCATCTTCCCAGAGTGAGACTATAACTCAAGGATTTGGAAGAAACTCCCTTATTTTTGTGTCAGAGAAAACAGATTTACTGTAGCCTGGAGTGTAAAATTTACATTTTTTTTTAAGAACCTGACAAGTATCTGCAGATACTTTGAGTATGGGAGAGGACAGCTTTGGGACTACTCCATGCCTACTAAGATATGCCTGTTTTGTTCCAGTCACTGCAAGTGGGTGTGTGTGAGAAGCTCAGGCAGGAGGGCAAGGCAGTGTTTACAGCCGTGGCCTGCAGTAGGAACTTAGTAAATGCTAGCTTCCTCTTTGTCTTTCTACATTTGATTTTCTCTGTGTCCATCTCTTCTCCTGCTCTTGCTGGCAGTGTGCGTCCCTAGAGACTCCCTGCTACCAGGGTCCAGCCTATCTCCTAAACTGAGCCTAGGGATTGAGATGGGCAGAGCCGTCTCTGACTACCTTCCCCCAGGAAGCCCTCAGTGCCTTCTGACCAGAGCTTGCTGAAGGGTGCTCAGCCCTTCAGCCCATTCCCCACAAAGACCCTTCCCTACCTATCATCTCAGAGGCACCAGTCTCCCTGCCAACTGCATCTGCCGGGTTAAGCTCCCTTTCTATATGACCCTGGGTATTCTTATGCCTCTCAAGCCAACCAGATCTTCATACACTTGCTCCAAGAGGCATTGTTAGTGGGAATGGAAGGGTGACACTGAAGGAGGGGACTCGGGAGGTACCGGGGAGCTCTGTGCAAGGATATTGGGGGAAAGGATGGGGAGGGGATCTTAGGAAAGGGCTGGAAGGACCTCAGGGGAAGCTGGCGTGGGAGGGACGCTCACCCCACTCACAGCAGTGCGGTTACAGACCCTGAGGAAGAAGGGCTTCAACGGCTGCGACAGCCCGGAGCCCGACGGGGAGGACTCGCTGGAGCAGAGCCCCCTGCTGGAGGACAAGTACCGGCGCGCCAGCGAGGAGCTCGACGGGCTCTTCCGGCGCTATGGGGTGAGCCCCACTCACTCTCTCTCTGTTGGCCCCCCTTCCGGCCCCTCCCCCCAGGCGCTGCACAAGAAGCACAGGGAATGTGAGAGCCCTGAGGTGGACGAGGTGTTTGCTCTGACCCCCCAGACGGAGGAGAAATATAAAAAGATAGACGAGGAGTTTGATAAAATGATGCAGAGTTATAGACTGGCCGTGAGTAGTCGCATGGAGCAGAGCCTCCTTGTGGTGCATGGTGTGGCTTTGCAGCCCAGCCCGGCCCTCTCGGCTGCCTGCCTCTGATGGGTGTTCTGCTCTGAGCCATGCTGGGGCTGTTAGCGACCACTGAGGAATCTCTGACCTTTTTGTAATAAACCTGTGACCCTTGCTGGGATTCATCTTGGAGGGAGTTTAAACTAGGAGAGGCCTGGAGTATTCCCTCTCCAGCAAGAATTGTGTAGACAATTTGAGATCCTTAGATAACAGGAAAGTAGAGAGTGCTGTTTGTCTAGATATTTTCAGGGGAAAGGGCCTCTTGGGCTTGCTCTGATGTACCCAGCCTGGGACACTCATTAGGATTGTTTAGGGAAAATAAAGGCCACTGAAGGGGAAGGCAGTGAGGTAGAGGAGCACTGCCTCCCCAGTAGGCTGGAGGGATGAGAGAGTGCCAGTGAAGTGTCCCTGTCCGTGGCACAGGCCTCTAACTGCTGTGTGTGTGAGTTTGGGTCTGTACTCAGGGCCTCTAACGTGCTCTTGTGTGTCCTGGCTGGCTGAGGACTAACCCACCTCCATGTGGAGGTTCCAGGTGTCCTTGATCCTGTCTGTGGTGAGCAAAGATGTGTTCTCAATTCTCTGGGCCAGAGCTGGATTCCCCAGAGCATTCCCACCAATGTTCTTCCTTGGTAGGAGTGGCAGGCAGGACTCTGTAAGAGGGCCCAGAGCAGAGAGAGTGAGCTGTTGGCCCTAGGGTGCACAGTGCATAAACTAGAAGAACCTTTGCCTGCCCTCCCAGGCATAGTGGGTCTTGGGTAAGAAGCTGAGCTATCTGACCATGTCCCTCTGTCTTTCTATCCAGTCAGCTGTCCCGGCCCCCAACTTTGCCATGCCTGTCACGGTGCCCGTGTCTAATCAGAGCTCACTTCAGTTCAGCAATCCCAGCAGCTCCCTGGTCACCCCTTCCCTGGTGACGTCATCCCTCACAGATCCTCGGCTCCTATCCCCCCAGCAGCCAGCACTGCAGAGGAACAGTGTGTCTCCCGGTCTGCCCCAGCGGCCAGCTAGTGCAGGTGAGTGGACTGGTGGGTGAGTAGACGAAATGGAGATGAGAAGAGGTGGGGACTTTGGGCTTTTGTTCCCAGTATGTACTATTTCTCTTTCCTCACCAAAGCAGTCTTCCATCTGTGTGACTCTTAAGGAAAGAGACTCTGACACCTTGTCTTGGTGTCCCCTTCCCTGATTGAGTCCCCAAGACTCACTTGGAAAGCAGGAAGTCCTGTCAGCTCATTATGGTTCTGTTTTACCTTCAGGGGCCATGCTGGGGGGAGACCTCAGTAGTGCTAATGGAGCCTGTCCCAGCCCTGTTGGTGAGTGCAGCTGCTCTTCTGCCTGCAGGTGGGGTAGGCCAGCCTGCTCAGTGGCCTCAGATCTGGGGTCCTGAAGGACTAAGAGAGGACGAGAGGGAAAGCCCAGGGCTTGAGTTGAATATAGTTAGGATTTTGCAGCAGCCCCTAGATTTGTTGTCTATGGTAGTAACTGGTATGGATGATCAGAAGAGATGTGGGCTCAGAGAATGCTGTACAGATTGTGGGACTGGACCAGTGTTTCCATGGAGGGGAAAATCTAGGTGTTTCCAGTTGACTGGGGCATATTGGGTTGAGCTCTAGAGGATGGAATGCCTGATGTTGAACAACATGGACAGTAGATACGGAGAATACACATGTATATACATACACGTGTGTGTGTTGAATGTCACAGTAATAGCCTGACATTAGCTGTACACTTGTGATTATGTATCCATGAGCCATAGAGGAAAGGCTACCCTCCCACCCTTAGCAGCTGACAGCCCCTTCTGCCCTATGCCATTGTCCAGCTGAGTAACTGTGACTTCGAATGTCACCATTGACGTCACCCTGACATTCCTGCCATTCCCAGAGTGATCCGGGAATTGGGATGGAGGCGGTCACACACTTCCGGGGCACAACATGCTTTTTAGGGGACAGAGCAAGGTAGAATTTCTGACTGTAGTCACCCCCACATGTCCGGCCTTCAGAATCCCTCAGCTCAGCCTCGGGTACCGTATTTCGTCTCTGGAAGTAATCGTGTCCCAGGGTCAGAAAATTGGGGGGATGAATGCACATTCTTCCCTCTCCAAGGAGATAGCCAAACTTTAAGGAAACAGTGATACATAGCACCCCTTGAGTCCAGCAAATGGAAAGCACGTAAGAGCCCTGGCTTGGCTTCCAGCCAGCTGTATGGCCCTGCACAAGTTACCTTCCCTCTTCCGACCAGGCGTCACGCCTCCTTCTCCATAAACAGGAGTAATAACACATGCCTTGTCCATCTTGCAGGATTGTTGTGAGGATTAAATGAGGTAATGTGTGTGTGAAAGCCCTTTGTAGATTGTGGAATGTGCAACAAATGTAAGAGATAGTTATTGTGGTGGTGATTGTGAGTCTAATTATGGTGGTGGATATGTTATCTGTGCCTCAGTGCCAATAACAATGCCACCCTCAATGAATGGCTTGTGCCCCTAGAGCTGTAGGCATCTTGTCATGTGCTGATGCCAATCACAGCTTCCCCAGCTTGTGGGGAGAGAGTAGGCTATATGGTTGCTGCTTTGTCCTAGTGACCAGATTCCTCACTGGGGCCCAGGCCTTTTCCATCCTGGGTGATTGTGGGCCAGATCAGTAGGGGGCAAATTGTGGGATCTAAAGATACTGGGCTTCCTATCTATAGAGACCAAAGGAGAGAAATGGTGGGGAGAGGATTGTCTGCAGAAGAGTCTTTTGACCTTTGTGTGGGACAGGAGGTAATGACTGTGTTCTCTTTTTCCCATTGACCTCAGAGTACCTTAGCCCTACCACACAGTAATGTAGAGGTAGGGGGCTGAACCCAGTGATAGAGGAGTAAGGGGTGTTCTCCCCTTATTGTCAAGGCAGGATGATTTTAGGGAGAAGTCAGGTAGCTCAGCACCCACTCAGAGCCTGAGCATTGCTTTGAGAAGGTCTGGATGACAAGCGTGGAGGCATGGGGGCCAATAACAGGGCTGAGAAGTAGGCCTGTGCTTTTCCTTTTATGCTCATCTTTTTACTCTCCAGGGAATGGCTATGTCAGTGCACGGGCTTCTCCTGGCCTCCTCCCAGTGGCCAATGGCAGCAGCCTCAACAAAGTCATCTCTGCCAAGTCTCCACCCCCACCCACCCACAGCACACAGCTTGGAGCCCCCAGCCGAAAGCCCGACCTTCGGGTCATCACTTCCCAGGGAGGAAAGGGGTTAATGCATCACTTGGTGAGTGAACATCTGGGCTGGTAATGTGGGAGTTGGGGCAGAGGAAAGAGAAGACCTCTAGACAAGAGATGGAGGTGAACCATCAGTTAGGACTTCCAGGCATGGCTTTTCGTGAGCTGCTTTTCCTCAGAGGACTTAACAAGAGACTAGGACACAGAAGTAGAACCTCAAGGGCAGTAAAAAGGGACAGCAGGTAAGGGAGAAGGTTTTCTCATGGAGAGGATCATAGGAGAAGTTTGCTATTGCAGTAGGAGGAATAGGAATGAGATTGTGAGGATTTTCTAATTGGTGGAGATTGGGACACAGCATCTTCTGGAAATCAACCAGGACAGTGAAGACCTCTCTCCTTCCTGGTGGGGGGCTTCTGTGGCTTCCCTCTGTCTCCTTATGGCCTTTCCTGGGGAGAGCCATCCTGCTCATCTGCAGAGAGGTGGGAGGGATGGCTGTAGGGGAAGGGGTGTGGGGAAGGGTTGGGCCAAAGGCCAGAGACTCAACCATCCCCTTGGTTTTATTTCTGCTCTCAGACTGAGGACCATTTAGATTTGGTAAGTGAGGCTATTAGGTGTTTGCCGTGGTTTTGAATTCTGGGTCAGTCCATTGCTGTACAGTCACCTAGCATGGAGTGCTTATGTGCCTCTGTCCTTTCTCCTGTGTGGTGTGTGTTGTTTTGTTGCTTGGTTGGTTGGTTGCTTGCTTGCCAGGAGCAGTGCTCAGCTCCAGGAGGGATTCAGAGATGAATAGGGTGTGGCTGTAGGGATTAAACATGCATGTTTGTGTACCTGTGTGTACATGGTTTCTTTGTACAGTGTTGCATTCCTGCAGACATGCGTTTTCTTTGTGTATGTTGAATATGTGTGCGTGGAGAGTGGTCCAGCCCCAGACTTGAGAAGTCCCACCCTGATTTGTTCCAGGATGCCTGGATCCCACCTCCCATTTTAACACCACTCAGGTCCACAGAGCTTTCTTGGAACCCAAGACAGGTACCTCCTTAGGAGCAATGCGAGCACGACAGCAAAATGGATTTTTCAGGGAAAACTGAGCAAGCCAAGGCCAGAGTTCTGCTTGGTGGTGGGCCTGACTGCCCTCCGTCTCCTGTCCTGTGTGCTTTCCTGCATACAGCCAACCCCACTGGCACTTATTCTTTTTCTTTCTCAAATGCACTTATTCTCTTTATCACACAGTCAGCCCTTAGCCAGGAGTGGGGCGGGGGCTCCTCCCTCCTCAATTCTCTGACTGGAGGCCAGAGAGGCTGGAAAAGGCAGGCAGGCTTTGGCGGCCAACACGGCAACAGTTTCGGCCCCAGCATGGAGTTGGAATAAACAAGTGACTCAGCGGCAGATGGAGCTCACAGCCCCACACACGTGTGTGCGTACACTCAGGCACACGCCACGCCAGGCCTTGTGTTCTCTCACAGATGCTAGCCCACTTCTACCAGGATATGTGCAGCAGTGTGATAGATGGAGGGTAGACTACAGAGGGACCAGGCAGAAGAGTGATGCTTATACCTACCTGTCTCTACCCAGAGACTGGGCCCAGCATCCATGTCATCTTGTCTGCATGGGTGTAGGATTGAATGAATCTGTGTGCATGTTTCTTTCCATGGATCTCAGCATTTCTGTGAATGTACCAGTGTGGGTTTTTCTATCTCTGGGGGCCTCCATACTAAGGGACTCAACCTTGGCCTTGATTCAGGGCCTCCCCCAAGCCTTGGGATAGAGGGCCAGGATAAGGCAGCCCACTCATCTGCCATCTCCTGACAGATACTTTCCTCTTGCAGAACAATGCCCAGCGCCTTGGGGTCTCCCAGTCTACCCACTCACTCACTACCCCAGTGGTTTCCGTGGCAACACCAAGTTTACTCAGCCAGGGCCTCCCCTTTTCTTCTATGCCCACTGCCTACAATACAGGTGAGTGAGTCTTCGTGTAGCATGTATGTATGTGCACTTGGGCTTGAGGCTGGGGAGGGACCAAAAAGGAAATCAGGTACCCCTGAGGGACACCCCAATCTGATGAAGGCCTTTGGTTTGGGGGATTCTGTACCTAATTAATATTGCCAGATTTTGCAAATAAAAATACAAGATGCCCAAGTAATTTGAATTTCAAATAAAACAAACCATTTTTTTAGTATAAATGTGTCCAGAAGTATGCTGAAATTTGTCCCGAAGACAAACACACCGTAAAAAAGTGTTTGTTGCTTTATCTGAAATGCAGTTTTAACTGAGCATCTTTCTGTTTCTAACGTAGGACCTATTGGAGGAGGGGAGCCCCCAGCCCCTGTTCTCAAGAGCCTCCAGTGTGAGGAAGAATCAGGTTAGAGGTAGTCTAAGCAGATGAATCAGGCAGACCAAGCTCTGAACTCCAGGATTGGGGCTTGGGGAGGGGGACATGGTCAGTTCAGCAAGACTCCCTTGAGGAAAGTGAAGGAATAAGGGAGAGAAGAGCCAGAGAAGGTGAGGAGGCCAGAGACGAAGCTTGGTCAGGGCAGATTTGTTCCGTTTCTCGGAGAAGCCTTGCAGGAGACACCTGGTAGGGTGGAAAAGGAGGAACAAGTCTCCGGCTGATGATACCAAAGAAGGATGAAGACTGGTGAAGGTTGGGGAGCATAATCTAAAAGCAAAGAGTCACTTGAGGACCTGGAACACTCTCTGGGTAGAAGAATTCTACCAGACAGGATGCTCGGTACCCAAGCTGTCCAGGGTCCCCAGGGCTGTCCTGGTCTGTCACCCACTCACATCTGAACAGGAACAGTCTGTGACACTCTCAGCCATCCTTGCCGGCACTCCAAGATGCTGTGTTAGGAAGGACTTTGCAGTGGAAAAAGGCCTGTCACATTGTTTCTTAGCATTTCTGGGGCTAAGAACCTGGGCTGTTTCCAGCTGAAGAGACCTCTGCCTTCCTCCAGGTTCTTACATGTGAATGATTTGGGCTAGCAGTGTTCCTGTGATAAGACTGGACTGGACTAAAAGACCCCTGCTACCCTTCCCAAGCCCCCATCGTTCAGAGGAGAACCATGTTAGGTTCTCTAAACCAGCACAAATGCCCACAAAAGTCCCATCTGCACATGTGTGTAAAGCCAGAACCCAGCCCCATGCTTAGAGAAACCTCATGTGGAAGGTAAGAGAGCTGGAAGAACTGCTTCATGTTGAGAGGCCAGACTCTGAAATGGGTGTCTGTAGGAACCACATCCGAGTCCCGTGTGTGTGTGCCCACTTGTGGACTCACCCCCAGGTCGTCATATCATCAGGCAGCTTCAGAGCGGAGTGCTTCAGATGGCCACACCCGAGGGCTGTCTCCTCCTCTGTGGGTGGTGTGGGTGGACAGGAGAGCTCTGAGGCCATTTCAGCCCTGCTGTCTGGGACACAGGGGCCCAACTAGAAAAGCAGGCTTTCTAAGGGTAGGCAAGGTGCGGGTGGAGTGGGGAGCCACACAGATCAGGAGCTGTTCAGGAACCTGATTCAGGAACCATTGTTTTTTAGGAACCCCACCATGATGGCTTTTTTATGCCAAGTGTCTGGTCCACTGTTGTCTTGGGTACCACTGCCAGTTTTTTTGGAGCAGGAGGAATATTGGTTGGTGTCACTAAGCTAAGGACAGGCCCTCAGCAAGACCAGATTTTACACTCTTGTCAGTCTGCCGTGAAAGCAGGTTCTGAGGGAGTCCTGCTAAGAAGTGTGTGGGATTTCTCACATTTCTCAGACACTGGGGCACTATTTCCTCTTGCTGCAGGAGTAGTTTGGCAGAACTCAATTTAAACAGCAGGTGTTTTCAGGTGACCCTAGGTGGGTAAACAAAACCCCAATGAACACATTGCTGTTTAGTTGTTCACTGTTCACAGTCTTGGCCTCAGTTCAGGTTCCAGCTTGAGGTGATTCTGGTTTATGGTCATGTCTTGGGTAAAGGGCAGGCCTGGCCCCTTACTGACACTGGCTGAGAGGGCTAGCTGTAGTTGCTCTGCCAGCAGACCGAGTAGGCTGCTGGGCAGCCTCTGAGCCACATGCGTCTTAGTCTAGGGGAGCCAGGCCTCCCAATAGACAGGACTGGAGTGTGGTGGGAACAGTGAGGACTGGGAGTTGTGTCTCTGCTGCCATTCGCTCGATCAGGACCTTTATCAAGGGACTGCACTGTTCATGACTTGGCTTCCTTGTTTGTGAGGCAAGGCTTACAAATATTTAATCCTAGGGGCCACCTTCTGTCCTCTCTCTGCTTTTTAAATATAGGCATTTCAAAACCACAGGTAATGTTGTTACAAGGCCGGAGGCATCTCTAGGATAGATTCAAAGGTGATAAGGAGACCTGGAGCGTCATGTTGGCTGTGCTCCTAGCTGTCTCTGTAACTGAGGGCAAGTTGCCTCACTTATAAAAGAACAATAATAACAGCAAATCTTTTGAGTAGCTACTCTGTTCCAGATGCCATTCTGCATGCTTTATGTGTATTAGCTCCTTCAGGCTTCACGACAGCTGATATATGTATATATTATATATTTTTTAAATTTTATTGTGCTTCAAGTGAAACTTCTGGTGGCATAATGGTTAAGTGCTGTGACTGCTAACCGAAGTATTGGCAGTTGGAATCCACTGGGCGCTGCTTGGAAACTGTGGAACAGTTCTGCTGTCCTGTAGGGTTGCTCTGAGTTGGTATTGTGTCGATGGCAATAGGTTTGGGTTTTTTTTAAGTGAAAGAGTACAATTCAAGTTTCTCATACACAAACTTACACATTGTTATGTGACCCTGGTTGCTGTCCCCATACTGTGACAGCACACTCCTCTTCTCCACTATTTTTCATGTCCATTCAACTCGCTCGTATCCCCCCGCCGCCTTCTCATCTCCTCTTCAGACAGGAGTTAGTCTCATATATCTACTTAAGTCAAGAAGTATAGTCTCTCTTTACTAGTATCATTTTATATCTTATAGACCAGTTCAGTCTTTATCTGAGGAGTTGGCTTCAGGAGTGGTTGGAGTTCTGGACCGAGAGAGAGCCTGGGGATCATGTCTTCTGGGGACCCTTGAGTCTGTCAGACCATCAGGTCTGGTTTCAGTTTGAGTTCTGTACCCCACATTTCTTCCTCTCTATCAAGGAAACTTTGTTGTGCTCCCTTTCAGGGGAGTCATTGGTAATAGCCAGGTACCATCTGACTCTTCTGGTCTCATACTGATGTGGTTTCTGGTTTATGTGGCCTATTTTGTCTCTTGGGTTCATATTCTACTTATGTCTGTGGTGTTCTTCATTCTCCTTGCTGCAGGTGGGTTGGGAACAATTGATGCCTCTTAAGTGGCAGCTTTCTAGCTTTTAAGACCCCAAATGCCAGTCACCAAAGTGGGATGCAAAACATTTTATTAATAAACTTTGTTATGCCAGTTGACTTAGATGTCCTCTGAAACCACAGTCCCCAGACCCCTGCCCCTGCTACACTGTCCCTCAAGTCTTCAGTTATGTTCAGGAAACTTCTTAGCTTTTGGCTTAGTCTCATTGTGCTGACTTCTTCTGTATTGTTTGTCGTCTTTACCTTCACCTAAAATAATTTTTGCCTACCATCTTGTTAGTGAATACCCTCTCCCTTCCTCCCCACCTTTGTAACCATCAGAGTGTTTTCTTCTGTATTTAAACAACTTTTCTTGAGTTCTTATAATAGTGATCTCATACAATGTTTGTCCTTTTGTGACCGATTTCAGTAAGCATAATGCCTTCCAGATTCCTTCATGTTGTATGTCACAGTTGCCTCATTGTTCTTTATCATTGCATAGCATTCCATCATGGCAACAGCTGACTGATTCAGGTAGGATCATTACTTCCAGTTTATAGGCAGAGAATAAGTAATTTGCCCAAGGTCACATGACCTGTAGGTGAAATAGCCAGGAAGTCTGACTTTAAAGCTCATGCTTTTCACTCACTGCAGTATTGCGGAGATAATATTACCCTCCTTACATAAAAACAGGGCCAGATTAAATGATGTGTGCGAAGTTGCATGAGAGTGTAGTGTTGGGATAAATGGGGATACACGTGTCCTTATCATCCATGCCCTCCCACCATCACAGTGCAGTCTCCCTGTATTCCTCAGGCATGAAATTGTCTAAACTGTCCCAAGCAGGATGCAACATGAAACATAACAGTGCTGTGTAAATTGTGAAACATTTCATGATTCTGTTTATTCTGTAACAGTGTAAACATCACAGTTTCTTCATTAAGATAGAGATTTAAAAAGATAATGAGCACTGACTCATGGGGAACTCTGCCAGAACGTTGGCCAGTTGTGCCCCAGGCATTTTCCCTTGCAGCCCCTCTGTTCTCCTAGGTCACTCTGCTCCAGGACAGGAGGAATTGGGTGGCCGATGTGTGTTATTCTGTGTTGTTGGTGTCTGAACATAGCGGCTCAAACTCTTGCTCTGACTTACAGATTAGCAATTTTTGGGAGACTCTGGATCTTCACAGAAGGTGGAATAAGAGTTAAAATATTGACTTCTAATGCCCCAGTTCACTTAGTGTTCACTGTGACTCCTCTCTACCTCAGAAAGGCACTTAAAGACTTGGCTGAAGGAGTGGCAGTTAGACATATATTGTTACTGTTGCTGAGTGCTGGAGAGTCAGTTTTGACCCCTGGCAACCCCTGTTGCTATCCTGTTTCTTCTGCCCCATATAATGGTCTGCCTCTCATCCTGTTTTTTCCTTTTGGTAATTACCCTGGAGACTTCTTCATAGTGACTTATGTGAAAAATGTACCTCATTTACTTTCATTGCTATGTAGTATGCTGTTGTATGGTTGGATAGCAACGTATTTAACCAAACTCCATTGATAAGAACATGAAAAGTTTCCTTGATTTTGGTTTGGCTTTTGCAAATAATGCTGCAATGAATATCTTTGTGTTTGTGTGTGTGTGTCTGTGTATTTTTCTAGTTGTTCAAGACTGTTTTGTAGCATAAATTTTTGGTGGTAGAACTGCTAGGTCAGAGGATATATGTGTATTATGTTTCGATAGATATTACAAAGTTGCCTTTCAGGAACATAAACTCCCACCTACAGGGTTGAGAGGGTTTGGTTTGCTACACTCTCACCCACAATGAGTTTGATCACAGATTCTACTTTTTGCCAGAATGATGGTTAAAATAGTACCTTATGGTTATCATGATTTGCATTTCTTTAACTCCAAGTGCCACCTTCACTGACTGCATGAGTTTATTTAATTATACATGTTTGTCATTAAGTACCCCCCCATCTCCTTCATCCGCTTGGAGGTGGCTCCCCTGCTGGTGTCTCAGGTCTTCTCCGTCCCCCACCAGGCTCATCCTCACTTATTCTCCCCCTGCAGATTACCAGTTGACCAGTGCAGAGCTCTCCTCCTTACCAGCCTTCAGTTCGCCTGGGGGGCTGTCGCTAGGCAACGTCACCGCCTGGCAACAGCCACAACCCCAGCAGCAGCAACAGCCACAGCCTCCACAGCAACAGCCGCAGCCACAGCAGCCACAGCCACAACAGCCTCAGCAGCCGCAGCAGCCACCTCAGCAACAGCCCCACCTAGTCCCTGTATCTCTCAGCAACCTGATGTGAGTCTGGGAGGTTTTCCATGTGAATGTTTGAGAAGGGAGAGTTGGGGAGCTGGGAAAAGAGGGTCAAAGTCTTCCTGAGAGCTGGGTTCCCTGCAAAGACATATCATCAGTGGACAGTTTTGGAGGCTGTGCAGGTTGTACAGTGCACAGCCAGTGAGGCAGCCTGGGATGACCTGTATAGGTCTGGGGGGACCCATCCTGAATGCCTTAGCCTAGCCAACCCCAGGGTGGGGGTGGAGGTGACTCTGGTCTGCAGAAGGTAACAGAGATAGGATAGACAGAAAACTAATATTATGTATTCTCCTTCTCTTCTTTTCCTTCCCTGACCTCTCTGTCCCGGTCTCTGCCCCCATCCACTTGTCTCTCCCTCTGCCCCTACACCTTATCCCCCACATTGTCTGTCCTCCTTCACTCTCTGTCCTGTTACCTCCCATCATTTTTTCCGGCCCTTACTCACTCTTTTTATCCTGTGTACCCCATCCTATCATCTGCCTGCAGCCCAGGCAGCCCACTGCCCCACGTAGGTGCTGCCCTCACAGTTACCACCCACCCCCACATCAGCATCAAGTCAGAACCTGTCTCCCCAAGCCGTGAGCGCAGCCCTGCGCCTCCCCCTCCAGCTGTGTTCCCGGCTGCCCGACCTGAGCCTGGTGATGGTCTCAGCAGCCCAGCCGGGGGCTCCTATGAGACGGGGGACCGGGATGATGGACGGGGAGACTTTGGGCCTGCACTGGGCCTGCTGCGCCCGGCCCCAGAGCCTGAGGCTGAGGGCTCAGCTGTGAAGAGGATGCGGCTCGATACCTGGGTACTGTAGCATCACCTTTCCCGTCTGCCAGTGTCTGCTATACCCAGGAACCACCCCGTGTGCCCCCAGCCTGTCTTATCTCCCACCTCAGAGGCCTTGTGCCCAGCTAGCCCTTTTACCAGCCCTTTTGAGGCAGCATCAGTCCCCTTTCCCCCCAGCAAAGGCCAATCTCTGACCCCGTCCAGCGTCAGTCCCTCTGCTCGACGACCTCCTCCCCTCACAGCTGGCTCGGCCACCGAGTCCTGGCCCTACTGGGGAGAAGGGAGTGGGGGGTGCACACCCATAACCGGGGCCACCCCCTCTCATCCCCTTCTCCATCTCCTCTCTTCGCAGACATTAAAGTGACGATTCCCACTCCCCTCCTCTCAGCCTCCCCGATGAAGAGTTGACAATCTCACCGCCCACCCCTCCCTGTCCTGGGCTCCTCCCGCTCGACCCCACTTCCTTTCTTGTGCTCTGTGTCCTGTTGACGGTTACATTGTGTATAATTATTATTATTATATTATTATTATTATTATATTTTTTTTCAATTTGGACTCTCGCTTTGGAAAGGGGGATGCTTCCATCCCCTCTTTCTACAACCCCCCACCATTTTCAGTGGCTGGCGGGGGTCTCTTTTTTGCAGGAAGGGTGGGGACACTTTGCACGTTGTACACATATGCTGCAGGAAGGGGTGGGAGCCCGACAGGCCTTGGGAAAGGACAGGTGCCAAGCCCTGCCCGCAGAGCCCTCCCACCCCATCCCCCAGATCGAGGGAAATAACCAAAAAAACTACCAAACAACAACAAAAAAAATACAATATACTGAAACCCCAAAGTTGCTGGGTGGATTTGTGTTTCAGGGCAAAGGGAGGCAGAGGTTCTGGAATCAGAAGCTCTGTTTCTGGGCTGTTCAGGTGGCCACAGGCACATGGGGCAGAATACCCAATCCTGGTCCCCCAAGTACCCCTGCACGCTCACAGGACACTCACGGGTTCTCTTGTCAGCTGTACCCCCTAGGGGTGTGGGTGCTAGCCAGGAGGACCGCTGGGGAATCAGAGGCTGGAGGGAGGAGGCTGGGGTGGAGAGCCCTCGTGAAGCACATTTGGAGAGAAAGACAAAGAGAGCCATGAGGAGAGGGCCTAGGAGAGGCAGAAGGGCTGGGCAAGCGGGGAGTGGGCCCCACTTCCCCGGCCTTTTTTCTAAATAAACAGTGCAATAGCTCCCCATCCCTCAGTGGCCACCAGCCCTGTAAGCTGGCCACAGTGTGTAGGTAGAAGTGGGGAGAGGAAATCCAGTGAGGTGGCTCAATAAGAGTCAGCCTTAGGCTTCCTTGGGGGCCTGAGGACCAGAAAGGAGGCAGGGACACCCCCAGAGCCCTTTCATTCAGGGGCACGTGTCAGCGAGGGAATTCCTTGCACGCACACATACCCGGTGGATGCTGGGGTGGTCTGTGGGAGGGAGTGGCAGACGAGGTCTCTGTGGAAGGCCCATCTCACGGATGCCTCGTGGGTCCCCTCCCTAGCCCCTCCTCCCAGCTCCTCTGCTCCTGACCCCACCTTCCTGCTCTTGGCTCCCTCATTGTCTGGCTACCTCCTGTCCCACCACCCCCAGGCCGTGTCCCACCTTCCCTCTTGGCTACTGTAATTGTAAATAGCGACCTTTGGAAAAAAAACGTTAGCAGTGTAACAGTCCAGGAAACTGTTTTTTTGTTGTTGTTGTTGTATTGATATGAAATGAGATTCTATTTTTGTCAAAGTATATTGTAATAATAATGACTCAAACGGCCCGTACTGTACAGACAAGATTCTTCTGCTGTTGTTCTTGCTCCCCTTCTCACCTGAGTCTGCCCCTCTCTCCTGCCTCCTTAGCAGGGACAGTGGCCAAGGGGCCCAGGAGAAGCCGAAGCTTGAGGTCCTGAGGCCTTGAGCTGGATCAGAGATCAGACTGGAGGGGGCAGGCCCCTAGTCCCATATCCACCACTACCCCTGCCCTAAGGGGCCTGGGCTGGGGTGACAAGGGCAGGCAGGCAGGGGTCTGCCCATGTCCTTCACACAAGCCCACTCCTGCCCAAGGGGTACAGCGCTCCCTTGGAATTTCCTCCTGGCTGGAGAGTAGAGTTAGACAAGGCTCAGTTTTGTGGTAAATGGCTGTCTTTGCCCACCTCTGTGACCTGGCCACTTTCAGTATTCCGACACTTGACGTAGGGAAGGACCCAGTAGCAGGAAGGTGTGTGACCACACAAGTACGTGAGCATGTTCATGAAGGCATCTTGTATTTATGTGTCTGGGTGTACCTGTGTATTTGTGTGTGTGTGTGTGTGTGTGTGGTTGCATGAGTGTATGTGTGTGTGAGCCCATCTGGGTATATACAGATCTCTGCTTGCTTTGAGCTCTGAGGGTATCTCTCTGACTGTGTGTGCCTGGCTGTGTGTTTACAAAGGGACAGATGGCTGTTCCCAGCCACACAGCTCTGCCTTCCAACTCCTTGTTTCTGAACCCCGCTCCCTCTCCCCTTCATCTCCTTCATCCATGTCACCCTCTGCTTTGACCTGTTAATACTGCAGTTAGGGATTTGGTAGTTGGCCCTTTGCTGCTTTCTGCTACCCTGCCTCCAGGGCTTGTCTCGGGAACCTTGCCTCCACCATAGTGGTCTGCTTAGTCCTACACACCTTCACATACAGTTGCTGTCCTGGAGTGCCCTCTCTCCCTGCCCAGCCCTGCCTTTTTGTTTGGTAAACAGCTGTCTGCCTACCTCTGTGACCCAGGTTCTTGGCAGTATTCAGACACTTGACACAGAAATCAAGTCTCTCTTCGCCCCTGAAGCTTTTTCCTTCACTGGGCAATGTTCTTTCCTTACTTACAACTTAGTCTGTACATTGTGGAGCACTTAGCATGTCCAGTCTTCCCATCTCTTCTGCAGGCTTTGGAGGAATTTCAAGAACCAATGAGATTTGATCAGGGCCTTGAAAGAAGCCAAGGTGTGGTCTTCTGCATGTATGTATTCTCCAGAGCCTTTCTTGGTGCCGGGCACACAGTAGGCACTCATTCTGTTCTGACTGTGTGAATGCTTGAATGATAGGTGCTCCATAAACTGAGTGACTGGCCTTCCCTTCTGAGGCTGTTCCCACCATCAGTCTGCTCAGCCTTCTAGGATGGGGTTGGCCACTGTTAAATACGGGATGGGGCCGAGGGCCCCTGCAATTCATGGTGCAATATACACCAGTTTTGCCCTTTGCCTTGTAATGGCAAACCTGGCTTCTAATTACCATGTGTGGCTGTGTGAATGTGTGTGTGTCCTTCTCTGTCCCTGGGTGAGGCAGGGGCTGGTCTGTGAATGAATGTGTGACGTTTCTGCAATTCAGTATCCCAAGGTTTCTGCTGAGGGTAGAGGCTCCTGGCCAGCCAGATGAATGAGTCCCTGGGAACCCAGACCTCAAGTGGGGACTTGATTTCTTCTTTTCACAAGCCAAATTTGCCTCCACCAACTCACTCCTCTGAAGAACTGGGCATTTGCCAAAGTAACCACTGGAGTCATCCAATGTCCCTCCCCCTCCCCAGGTTTCACACAGCGTTCAGGGACAGTGGGCAAGAGGACCCCCTACATGGAACGCATCATTTACCCTGACCCCAGCATACACTCAGTGCAGCAAGACGGACCCCTGACCTCCACCCAACCCTCCCCACCTTGACAGGAAGGAAGTAATGCACCTTCTCTTAATGATTATTTATTTGTTTGGAGAGACAGAAATGATGTAAAAGTGTATCTAGAAATATCTATATCTCTATATATTTTTAACTGACTCTTTGGAATCCCCTGGGGGGGTGAGTTTAGACTTTCATGGAGAGGAGAATTCACGGAGCCTGGGATCTCCTCATTCTCCCCTTTGCCACCTCTTCCTGCTCCCCAAGCAGCTGGTAGAAGGAATGGGATTTGTATGGGGGTTGGGGGGTCTGGAATGTTATATAGAGAACCTAGATTCTCTCAATCTTCCCCATTCAAGTCCTAGAGGGAGGGAGGGGAGGGGAGGGCAAGGAGGGAGGGAGGGCCAGGGATGGGCAACGGAGAGTGCCCACCCCAAACCTGACAATCACCCACACTCCTGGGGCTCCTCCTGGGTCCTGGGGCAGGGCGAGTCCAAGTGTGTGGCTGTTGATTTGTTTTCAATATTTCTTTTCGTGCTGTATGGTGATGCTTTCTTAGTATTCTACACAATAAGAAAAGACAAAGTCCTTGAGATTCTTATGAGTTTTGTTTGAAAACTCTTTCACTATATTTGTTGTAAAGAGGTTTACTATTAAAAGAAAAAGAATACATGTTTCTGATACTTCGGCTTGGGCTCTGGTTTCTTTGGTGCGGTCGGCTGAGGCAGGGAAGACACAGCTTGTGTGGCTGTGCCAGGTGCCAGGATAGCGCTTCACCGCAGAAGTAGTGGTAGGCAGCCTGCCCCACTGGGGAGGGCTCTTCTGAGTAGACTGAGGTGGGATTCTGCTAAGCTCACATCTTCAGGATGAGATTTAAGTCCAGCTACTTCTGTCAGAAGTCGTGGTAGCCCAAGACTGAACAGAGGTTCCCCAATTACAGACTGCAGGAGTGATCTCTGGAACACAAGAATAACAGAATTATCATTCAAGGTCAGGTCAGGCACAGGGTGCTGTTCAGTGTGGGGTATAACATGGTGAAGGACCTTCAACAACTGAAAACCTTCATTCAGCAGCAACTTCGTAGGCACTGTGTCAGGCACTGATGGATTCCACACCTTTGTTGCCCTTACACGGAGTTCACCCCAGCAGGGGAACCTCCCCTGTTCCTTTTGAAGTGCTGTAACAGTGCCAAGGAGTCCCCCCTCCCTACCTCAAATGTCCCAGAGGGCCCCACACACCACCTAGTGTACTTGGGCAGGGCGGGCTACTCTCACTGCTGCTTCCCCCAACCCCTGCAAAGCTGTGCCAAGGGGCAACTGCTGTGAGGGAGGCGTGCCAGACTTGCCTCACTGTTAACAAGGTTTGGCCACTGCTCTGTGTCAGGCCTTGCTCGGTTCTGCAAAGTGAAAGATGCAGTGAAGTATCCACAGATAATAGCAGAGAAAATACCTAAAATCAGCATCACCTGGTTCATGCTTTGGTTGCTGCACGTGCAGGCTGCCGTGAGAGAACGGAGGAGTTGGGTAGGTTACAGCATCTTTGAGTCTCAGGTTTCCTCTTTCACAAAATACAGCAATCTGAACCAGCCCAGCCTCCCTCACAGGGTCATTGCAGACTCATGTCTCCCTCAGCTGGAGCAGAGAGGAAAGATGAGCTGCTCAAGAAGGAGTTAAGATGACGTCCTCCAGATGAGGCTGTCCTGCTGACTGCCTGTGGTCGCAGCTTCCAAGTTGGCCACCAATTACTCCTGCCTGGTGTTCTTGTTGTGCCTAGTCCCCTCCCACATTGAATCAGGGTTGGTGTGTGTGACCAACAAAACGTGGCACAAGTAATGGTATGTGATTTCCGAGGCTGAGTCATAAAAGATGTGGCTTCTGCTGCTCGCACTCCTGTCATTCACTCTGGGGAAAACCAGATGCCATATCGCAGGACACTTAGGCAGCCCTGTGGAGAGGCCACATGACAAAGAACTGAGGCCACCTGCCAATAGCCAATTGAGTGAGGCCATCCTTTCCTTCTGTCTTTATACTTTGCGAGCTTCCTCAAACACTGCTACAGATGAGAACCTACAGGTACTGTGTATATCCCAGCTTACCTGGCTGATGGAAGCAAGGAACCCTCTCTGAGGTGACCAAAACACTGTGACTGAGCAGCCAAGTCCTGAGTATCACCTCTCGGAAACATATCTGTTCTTCATACTTCTAGCCTGACCTTCCTTCCTGTTTTAAAAAAAAAAAAAAAAATGGCGCCAACTTTAAAAAAGCAGTGGTAGCAGCCTCTCACCTGCTCATCTGATTGCCCAAAGGGAAGGAGGAAGAATCATCAGATCAACAGACCGAGGCTGATTGCTGTGAAGTGGAAGTCAAACGTACTTCCTCCTTCTGACCTTTTTACTAGTTGGTACGCCAGGTGTCCCTCCCATGGTACACTTGACTCCTCTGCTAGGTGTGATAATTCATTGTAATGGCTCACAGAACTCACAGACAACACTAGAGTTTATGGGGTTTAGGATCAGGAACAACTCAGGTTATGGTTCTCAGCAGCCTCTTGACTCAGCCCAGCTTCTCCCCTGCCCAGGCAAGTGTTAAAAGCTCTTTAGCTCCGCTGATAGGTGTCAGCGGTACCCCACTCTGCCGCCAAGACTCCTGCCTGAAGGCATTTCGATCTCTAGTTCTGCAGCCCACTGTGTTGTCTTCGGCCAGTCTCCTGGTTCTTTTGATGCTGGTTCTCTGCCACTGTTTCCTCATGATTTCATGCCTTCTACAGTGTTATTCTTTGTCTCCTGGGTCTAGGAGGTTCTCAGTGCAGTGACCTTGGGTCCAAAGGATGCACTCTGCTCTCAGCTCTTCTTTTTTGGTGGTAGTGAGGTCCCCACTTTTTGTTTCTGGGATGGTTCATTTTAAGCATAGCCAAGCCAATAGCAAGATGATAAAGCTAACCAATCCCCTCTTTAGGGTTGTATACACCTTATTTGCATGGTCCCCCCCAAAAGTGTGCCATGCACCTTATTTGCATTATTAGTAAGCTATCCAATTCCTTTATTTGCACAGTCCCATGCAGTTATTTGGTGGGAGTTACAGGACCATGGCGAGGAAGGTCATATAAAAGCAATTCATCACACTGCACTTTCCTATAGGGACAACATATTCTTGAGTAGGTATTACTATTCTCACAAATATTCCCTGTTTTCTTCCCCTTCCTGGACACACAGAAGACTATTCCCCAGCCCCTGTGTAGTCAGTGGACTTGTTGGACTAGTTTGGGCTAGTGGAGTACATTGGGAAGTTATGTATGTCACTTCTGAAAAGAAGCAGTTAAGAGCTGGTATGTGATTCTCTAAGCATGTTTTTCCTGTTGTGAGATTTGTGAAAGACATGTTTAGATGAAATGCTACAAAACCAAGGCATTTACATTGCTAGGCTGTCTGAAGGTATTGTCCAACACCGTGCTGGACTTTGTGAAGTGGAATTAGATGTGTTAAACCAGAGGTGTTAGTGTTGTGTCTGCAGTATAATCTGTCCTATCCTGGGTAAAACAATATCCATCTCCCAGTTGGACAACTTTGAAACCTCATCCACATATCCCTTGTGGTACAAGGAGTATGGTATAAGATCTCTGGACTTAACATAGTCTAAAACTAGTCCAAGTCCTAATTGCGCCACTTAACCACCTGTATGGTCTTGGGTAGGTCACAGTCGCTGAGCCTCAGTTTCATCAACTGTGAAACAGGGCTTAAAGTTTCTTGTTTTCTCTGACCTTATCCTCTCCATCTTTGGCCCAGCTTTCATAATCTAATGCAAGGGGCTCCACAACCCACCACATAAACTCCAGACTCCTTAGCCCTGGCTCCCAAGGCCTTCAAAGGGCCAACCCCTTTTCTCAGACTTGTTCCATGCCCTTCCCTTGTGCATCCCTTGGAGTCTAGACAGACATGGCAGCTCATTCCATTCGTAGAACAGATCTTTGCTCCTACCATCCTTCCACCAGAAATCCAAGAAACATTAAATACCCGCCCTGTGTGAAACCCTGTGTTAGGCACTGGGGCTATAGAGAGGAGTAAGTCAGCTCCTGCCTCTAGGGAGCTCACCCACAGTTTATCAGGGACAATAGACAAGGGAACCGACAGTAAAAACTGGAGTCCACTGTCTGTGTTAAATGTCACATAGGAAAGATGTTAAGAAACCAGAGGTGTGGCACATGCAAATCAGTGGAGAGCAAGGAGGCTTCTTATAGAAGAAGCTGTTTGGACTGGATTTTGAGGACACGTAGGAGTTCCCTGGGCAAATGGAGAAAAATACATTTCTTATAGTGGGAATGGCTTGTGGAAAGGTAGGCAGAGAGAGACTGGTGCCTTGAGGTCAAAGGAATAGCATATAAAGCTGAAGAGGTGAGCAGAGGCCTAATCGTAAAGGGCCTTAATTGCCATAATTTAGACTATTCTGAAGATACCTGATTATCAAAGGATTAAGTAGAGGATGGACCTGATCAGATTAGTGTGTGAGAAAGTTCCTGGCAATGAAAGCCTCCTCTGACAGTTAGGCTAAAAAGAGTTGGACGGAATGCTGAATTAAGAGGCAAGAGGCCAGCCACGATCCCTGGCAAGTAAAAACAAGAGCCTAAATCCAAGGAAAGAAGAGGATAAATTTAGCAGATAGTTGAGGAGTAGATTAACAGAGCTTGGAATTTGCCTGGTAGAGGGGAAGGAAAGGGAGAAGGGTCAATGACTTCCAAATTTGGGCTTAAACCACATTAAACCAAACCTGTTGCCCTGGAGTCAATTCTGACTCATAGTGACCCTGTAGGGCAGAGGAGAATTGTCCCAGAGAGTTTCCAAGAAACAGCTGGTGGATTTGAACTGTTGACTTTTTAGTTAGCAGTGGAGCTCTTAATCACAGTGCCACCAATTTGTGCTTAGACTATATGAAATCAATTGGATTGTGCTGCTGTGGTTCCAGACAGTTATGTAGCTAGGAGATGAGTTTCATTTTGGACACACTGAATTGGAGGTGTATAAGAAAACCATTGTGAAGTATACACATTGTGAAGCTAAGTCATAAAAGACATGGCTTGTGGTCATCTTGTTCAGGCCAGTGAGGATTAGGTCACCCTGTAAGTAGGGAGAGGAAAGAGAGAAGCCTTTCATGGTGTTGGTAATTCTCGAAGAAGCTGTCCTCAGGACATGGGAAATCTGAAGACCAAGGAGAATGGCTGACCAGAGAATGGTGGGGGTGGACAAGGAGAGACTTGTATATAGGGCTCAATGCTGCACATGGGTGGTAGCGTTGTGTAAGTTAAATGAACCAGAAATGTATTTCATATCTGTGTTCTAATTTCAGTAAAGGCCTTTTGACTTTACAAGGCTTGGACTAAGCTTGAACAAGGAAAATCTCATTGGTACATTCTTTGGGGCATCACAGAGAGGATGCATTTCTTGTTTCCTGAGGGAAGGTTGATTAGGGTAGAGTGGTTGGTCAGAAATATGGGAGCTCTGACTGTCATCGATTGAATTATGTCCCCCCAAAAATGTGTATATCAATTTGGCTGGGCCACGATTCCCTGTATTGTGTGATTGTCCACCATTTGTTACTTGATACAATTTTCCTGCATTGTAAATTCTGTCACTGTGATTTAATAAGATGGATGGTTGTTGTTGTTAGGTGTCATCAAGTTGGTTCTGACTCATAGCGACAGAATGAAATGCTGCCTAGTCGTGCATCATGCCTACAATCATTATGCTTGAGCCTACTGTGGTAGCCAGTCTAGCAATTCATCTCACTGAGGTTCTCTGTTTTTCTCCAGCCCTCTCCTTTACCAAGCAAGATGTCCTTCTTCAGGGACTGATCCCCCTTGACATGTCCAAATTACATAAGATGTATTCTTACCATCTTTGCTTCTAAGGAGCACTCTTGTACTTCTTCCAAGACAGATCTGTTCATTCTTTTGGCCCTACATGGTATATTCAGTATTCTTCTCTAACACCCCAATTGAAAGGTATCAATTCTTCTGTCTTCCTTATTCACTGTCCAGCTTTTGCACACATATGATGTGACTGAAAATACCGTGGCTTCAGTCAGGCACACCTTAGTCTTCAAGGTGACATTTTTGCTCTTCAGCACTTTAAAGAGACTTTTTGTGGTAGATTTTCTCAATGTAGTGTATTTTTTAATATCTTGACTGTTGCTCCCAAGGGTTTTGATTGTGGACCCAAGTAAAATGAAATCCTTGACAACTTTAATCTTTTTTCTCCACTTATCATGATGTTGCTTATTGGTCCAGTTGGGAAGATTTTTGTTTTCTTGATGTTGAGGTGTAATCCATACTGTGGTCTTTGATCTTCATCAGTAAGTGTTTCACTTTCAGACAGCAAGGTTGTGTCATCTGCATGACGCAAGTTGTTAACAAGTCTAACTCTTATCCCGATGCCTCATTCTTCTTCATATAGTCCTGTTTCTAGGATTATTTGCTCAGCATACAGATTGAATAGGTATGGTGAGGATACAACCCTGACACACACCTTTCCTGACTTTAAACTATGCAGTGTTCCCCTGTTCTGTTTGAACTACTGCCTCATGATCCGTGTACAGATTCCTCATGAGCACAATTAAGTGTTCTGGAATTCCCATTCTCTGCAATGTTGTCTGTAATTTATTACGATCCACACAAATGCCTTTGTATAGTCAATAAAACACAAGTAAACATCTTTCTGGTATTTTCTGGTTTCAGCCAAGATCCATTTGATATCAGCAATGATATCCCTGGTTCTATGTTCTCTTCTGAATCCAGTTTGAATTTCTGGTAGTTCCCTGTCAGTGTACTGTTGCAAATGCTTTTGAATGATCTTTAGCAAAATTTTACTTCATGTGACATTAATGATAATTGTTTGATGATTTCCTCATTCCATTGGATCACCTTACTTGGGAAAAGCATAAGTATGGATCTCTTCCAGTCATTTGGCCAGGTAGATGTCTTCTAAATTTCTTCGCACAGAGCAGTGAGCAGTTCTTCCACTGTATCCATTTGTTGAAACATCTGTTGATATTCCATTAACTCCTAGAGCCTTGTTTTTTGCCAGTGCCTTCAATGCAGCTTCAACTTCTTCCCAATGGTAGGCTATTTCTTGCAATGGTTGAACATTGACCAGTTCTCTTTGGTATAATAACTGTGTATTCCTTCCGTCTTCTTCTTTAAAAAAAAAAAAAAGTGCTTTAAGTCCAAGTTTACAATCCACACTAACACCACTATGCAACTCTAGCTGCTCTCCCCACCCTGTGACAGCACACTCCTCCTTTCCAGCCTGTACTTCCTGTATCCAATCAACCAACTCCTGTCCCCCTCCACCCTCTCATCTCACCTCTGGACAAGAGCTGCTCAACCTTATGTATATATGAGCACTGCCAATTAAGTTTGTGAACCCATCCTAGAAAAAGTGCTACATACCTCGTTGCTGAATATTACTACAGTCACCTTTGAAGTACTCCACTCAGGAAGCTGTGCACTGATGCCAGTGCCTAGTCCAACCTTCAAAGCAATTTTGGAGCTCTTTCTGGAATGGCTGTCAGATCTATCATTGTATTACCTTGGACGTCCTGAATGTCATCAGAATGTCTTCTTTTCGGTATTTCCTGTATCTTCAGGTAAAGAAGAAATTCATTGGGGGTCAGATCAGGTGACAAGGGAGGAGAGTGTTCCAATACAGTTGTTTACTGGATGAAAACTCCCTCACAGACAACTATACAATTAAGTTTGCAAACTTGCTACCTTGCTGCCATGTGCAATGGTCATTCCAGAAAGAGTTCCAAAATTGCTTTGAAGGGTGGACTAGGCACTGGCATCAGTACATAGCTTCCCAAAGGACAGTAGTGATATTCAGTAATGAGGTATGTAGCACACAGAATAAGTTTGCAGACCTAATTGTCAGGCCTCATATTTACGCCAAGAAGCACGTTCTTCGCCAAGCATCACTCTATGTCTTACATAGTCCAGTCCAAACTTTGTCTGAAGAGTTGGTTTCAGTACTGTTCTAAGCTCTGAGCTAACAGAGAATCCAGGAGACATGTCCTCAGAAGACCCTCCAGTGTGATGGACCATCAAGTATGGTCTTGAATAGTTCTGCACACCCATTTTTCTCCCACCACATCAGGTACTTTACATTGTGTTCCCTGCCAGGTCAGTCATTGGTGTTGGCTAGGCACCATCTAGCTCTTCTGGTCTGATGTAGTCTCAGATCATATTGTACCTTCTGTCTCCTGGGCTCATATGTTCCTCATATCTTTGATGTCTTTCATTCTTCTTTGCTCCAGGTGGATTGGAACCATTTGATGCTACTTAGATGGCTCACCAAGGTGGTATGCAGAACATTTTCTTTTAAAAATTTCAGTTATGCCAATTAGCCTAGATGTCCCCTGAAACCATGATCCCCAGACCACTGTCTCTGCTATTCTAACCTTCAAATTGTTGGGTTGTATTTAGAAAACCTCTTAGCTTTTGATATAGTCCAGCTGTGCTAACCTCCCTTCTATTGCATGCTGTCCCTCTTTTCATCTAACCCAATTCCTATCTACTATCTAATCTATGTGTACTCCTTTTTCTCCCTCTTCCCTCTTGTAAGCATCAAAGGTTATTTTCTTCTATGCTTAAACCTTTTCTTAAGTCCTAATAATAGTGGTCTTATACAATATTTGTCCTTTTGTAACTGAGTAATTTTACTCAGCATAATGTCTTCCAGATGGATCCATGTTATTGGACATTTCCTAAAGATAATCATTGTTTTTTGTCATTGCATAGTATTCCCTTGTGTGAATATACCATAGTTTGTTTACCTGTTAATCTGCTAATGGGCACCTAGGTTCCTTCCATCTTCTTTTGATGCTCCCTGAGTTGTTTAGTATTTTCCCTATAGAATCCTTGACTATTGCAACTTGAAGCTTGAATTTTTTTCTTCAGTTCTTTTAGGTTGGAAGATGGAGTGTATTCTTCAGTTTTAGTTTTCTATCTCCAGCTCTTTGCACATGTGATTATAATACTTTGTCTTCTCAAGCTGCTGGGTGAAATCTTCACTTCTTTTACTTCATCACTTCTTCCACTTCATCACTTCTTCCTTTTGATTTAACTACTCAATGTTCGAGATCAAGTTTCAGAGTATTTTTTGACATCCGATTTGGTCTTTTCTTTTTTCCTGTGTTTTTATTGACCTTTTGCTTGCTTCTTGTATGGTGTCTTTCATGTCATTCCATAACTTATCTGGTCTTCAGTCATGCATCAAATCTATTCTTGAGATGGTCTCTAAACTGAGATAGGATATGCTCAAGTTTGTACCTTGATTCTTGTGGACTTTTTATAATTTTCTTCAGTTTCAGTTTGAAGTTGCATATGAGCAGTTGATAGTCTGTGCTGCAGTCAGTACCTGGCCTTGTTCTGGCTGATGATATTGAGCTTTTCCATCATCCTTTGACAGATGTAGTTGATTTGATTTCTGTGTACCCATCTGAAGAGGTCCATGTTCATAGTCACTGTCCATGCTGGGGAAAAAAAAAGATGTTTTCAATAGAGAAGTCTTTGGTCTTGAAAATTCTATCATGCAATCTCCAACATCATTTCTGTCATTGAAGTCATATTTTCCTACTACCGATCCTTCTTTGTTTCCAATTTTCATGTTCCCATCGCCAGTAATTATGAATGCATCCTGATTGCATGTTTGATCAATTTCAGACTGCAGAAGCTGATAAGACTCTTCAGTTTCTTCATGTTTGGTCTTAGTGTTTGGTTTGTAAATTGGAATAATTGTCATATTAACTGATCTTCCTTGTAAGTGTGTGAATATTATCCTATCATTGACAGCACTGTACTTCAGGATAGATCTTGAAATGTTCTTTTTGGTGGTGAATGCAATGCCATTCTTCTTTGTCATTCCTGGCATAGTAGACCACATGATTGTCTGATTCAAAAGGGCCAATACCAGTCCATTTCAACTCACTAATGCCTAGAATATTGGTATTTATGCATTTCCATTTCATTTTTGACCCTAGATTCATACTCTGTACATTCCACATTCCAATTAATGGATGTTTGCAGCTGTTTTTTTCTCACTTTTTTCTCACATCAGCAAATGAAGGTCTCAGAAGCTTGACTCCATCCATGTTATTAAGATCAACTCTACTTTGAAGGGACAGCTCTTCCTCAGTCTTCCATTGAATGCCTTCCAACCTAGGGGGCACATCTTCTGGCACTATATCAGTGTTTCACTGCTATTCATAAGGTTTTTGATGGCTAAGTTTTTTCAGAAGTAGACTGCCAGCTCCTTTTTCCTAATCTATCTTAGTCTGTGGTGCTCATGTAGTATGGCTGCTAACCAGAAGATCAGCAGTTTAAGTCCTCCAGGCACTCCTTGGGAATTCTGTGAGGGAGTTTTTGTCTGTCTTTAGGGTCACTATGAGTCAGGATCAACTCGATGGCAGTGGGTTTGGTTTTTTCAGTTTTAGTCTGGAAACTCAGTTGGAACCTGTCTACCACGGATGACCCTGCTGGTATCTGAATACCAGTGGCATAACTTTCAGCATCACAGCAATATGCAAGCCCCCACAGTATGATAAACTGACAGACATGTGGGGGAATAAGATGCATTAACAGCAGTTACAGTGATGAGATCTACAAGACTGGATAGTGTCTTAAACCAGTCTCTTTTGAGATATAAAAAGAGAGAAGTCAGCAGAGAGACATGAGGACCTCATACCACCAAGAAAGCAGGAGCAAAGTGCATCCTTCGGACCTTAGGTTCCTGCAGTGAGATACTCTCAGACTAAGGGAGACTGATGCATCACAAGGACCTTCCTCCAGAGAGAGCTTTGCTCTGGAGCTGGCATCCTGAATTTGGACTTCTAGCCTACTAGACTGTGAGAGAATAAACTTCCTTTTGTTAAAGCCATCCACTTGTGGTATTTCTGTTAAAACAACGCCAGATAACCAAGACAGGCTGTAAAGGCCCAACTTCACAGGGACACCCAGTGCAACCCTACAGGTCACTGGTTTTTGATTAGGGAAGATGATACTTCTTTACAAGGTACCTGGGGAAAACATCTGGTAGACAGCTGGATGGATGAAGCTGGGACTCAGGATAAGATCAGAACTAGAAACATCAACATAGAGAGTACCTTAACTTCTCTGTACCTCAGTTGGTTCATGTATAAAATGGGCTGCTGTAAGATTTAAACAAATAGTACATATAAATCACTTAGAACTGTTTCTGGCCCATAATAAGTGCTCATTTAATAATTTGTTTTATTGCAACAAGTGCAGCAAGACATGATAATAGATGAGCTTAGCCGGGGGAGCACTTAGGGAAGACAGGGCTAAAAACAAAAATACTGTTCAATTTCTATCTCTAAAACCTTTCCAGTCATTCAAGGTTTTGCTCTTAAAACATTCCCTCCATAAAACTTTTTGTCATTTCCTCCGGCTCTGTCCAGCTGGCTATGTATCTTTTTCCACTGGAAGTGTCTTAGGAATCTGCCTCTTCTGTATAGCATTATCTCCTTCTACCTAGAAATGTAGGTACTGGTTTCTAGTTTCTATCACAGAACTGAAAGCACCTTTAATAATGCACTGCCTCATCCATTGTTGTCTGGCTCAGTGACTCACACAAAGGTGTATTCAGAAAACTTAAAATGAGATAATCCCTGTGAAGGCGCACCTGGTAAATGGGGGGGGGGGGTCCTATAAAGACGAGGAATTTTTTTTTTTTTTTTTAACTCAAAGGTGTAGTGATTTTCTGCAGCTTCTGTAGTTTCTAGCTCCAGGACCAGCTCCTCCTAAAGCACCAAATAGGATGGGGCTGAGAAGAGGTGTGGGTCCCAGGGCCCGGGGCCTCAGCTGTCCATTCACCAAAGAATTAGCATAGCATCTACTGGACACCTACCCTTAGAGGGATGGCTCTTTGGAGGCGGGAAGCAAAGGGTGTTGTCAGATTGTCCCTGCCAAGGAGGACAGGCCAGTTCTCTGAAGCTCATGTTCTTCTGACTCACCTCTTAGTCCCATGGGCTGATTAATTCTTCCAGCCTTGTGATCATGGAAACTTGTTTTAGGAACAGTGGATGTGGAAGAGACACAAGGCAACCCCACCCCAGGCTCCAAAGTGGTTCTTATTGGAGCCCATATATCCTGATTTTACGCGCGCAGTCTTAACTCATTCTGTGCCACTGCCCTGACAAGTGGAACACCCAGTCCCTCTGATTTCACAGTTGGTAAGCCCGGGGCCCAGTGAGGTTGGCTCTCAGAAGCTCTGGAGCAGAGAAACCCGGCTTCCTGCCATGTTCTTTCCACAGTGCTTTGTGGCCTTGTTCCGCATTAGGTCTGGTTCAAATGCCGCATCAGCCCTGAGGCTCAGGATTTAGTGCGTTCTGTTGACTGATTTACGAAGTTCTACTCTCCCTCTCCCAACTTGGCTTTTTATTTGCTTCCACGTGTTTACAGCTGGGCAGTTTTTTTTTTTTTCTTTTTTCTCGTAAAGTGTGCTCCTCCTTCTTTACAGTACGGCTGCCCAGAGTCACTCCTATTTTCTGCACATCAGTAGCCACGTGCCCAATAAAAGTTGGTGACCGGCAATGCCGGCCCAAGAGGGTAGTAGAATGCTCCTGCCCACAGGGAGGTCATGGGCCCGCCAAGCCCAGCCCTCTTTTCCCGCGGCTCTGGTCCCTTGCCCAGTCACTACCCGGGGTTCAGAGGAAGGAAGCTCGCGCCGGCGCCTTGGTGCCCAATTCCTAGCCAGCCTGCCAGAACCGGGCAGGAACGACGCAGTAGTAGGTCAGGGCTCCGGCGCTTCCATAATGTCTTTTATTCCTCCCACGCGGCCCTCCCGCCCCGCAACGGACCCAGGAAAGAAGTCCAATTTATGTTGGCCTGAGGAATGGGGAGAAAAAAATCTCCATTAAAGGCGAAGGGTAGTGGGAAGAAGATGAAGTCATTTGTTTTCTCTTGCAGTCAGTCTGTAAAATCCCTTGAAGGAAGACGCCACATTATTTTAAAGCGCTAGAGCAGCGTCTGGCACGCAGTAAGTGCTCAATAAACGCTGACTGGCAGCTGCCCCTAGGACACCGTTCTGAGGCAGCACTGACCTCGCCCCTTTTATGCTAGCCCTCTTCGTTTTCTATCCCCACTGTAACACGGAAAATCAATCGATGGTACAACAGAGCCAACCAACACTTCTCAACTGCTACCCTCACCACGGTTGGTTACTCCACGGTAGCTTGGATGCGGAAAAACACTCAAATCTTCTACCAGCGCCCTCTACCGTTGGGTTGGAAGTATATATATCGCGGTCATTGGCTTTTCCAGTGACGGATGGGGCTATTAGCCAACCGCAGGCTGGAGAAGACGCATGCGTATTCGAAAGATTTACCCCCCCCCCGCCCGTATCGGTGGAGAGGCGAAGCGGAGCCGAGCGAACCAAGTTTGGCTGGGTCTCCCAAGGGCCTGGAGGCAGGCTGCTCATTCTTGAATCTAACCGCTGTAACTCGGTGTTCAAGTTGAGGGTGTCACCCTCTCTCCTGGGCGTTTTCCGAGCCTTGTAACCTCAGTCAGCAGTTGTCTCGATCTGGCGCTGCCTTGGAGACATCACAAGAAAGGAACAAACTCCGTTCTTGCCCTCAGGGTGACACGACTTTGGCCTGAATCTTTGTGCAGAGAGGCCTCGAGGAGCTGTGGGCCAACAATAACATTTATTTGGGGACGACGCTTCGCAGTTTACGAAGCGCATTATAGCCGTTATCTCAGGAGTTCCTCGCAAAAACACCTCCAGGTAGGATATCAGGCAAAAAAAGGAGAGGCTCAGAGAATTGAAGAGACGAGTCTGTGGGGAGTAGAACCCAGACTGTCCAACTCTCCCACACAGAACTCTTTCTACCCTTACAAATTACCCTGTGACTCGAGGAGCTTCTGAGTGGAGGTAATGACCAAACCAAAAATCAAACCCATTGCTGTCTATTTGGTTCCAACTCATAGAGACCCTATAGGACAGTGCAACTACCCTATAGGGTTTCCAAGAAGCGGCTGCTTTATTTGAACTGCCGACCTTAGGATAAAGGAAAGTGAAGGCACGTTTCAGTTCCGTGCTTTTATGGACAGTGAATGTTAGATGCGTTCAGAAGCAGGAAACATCACTGTCCTGTGGTCTGAGAAGGCTATTTGAAGAAGCTAAGTCTTGAGAGATAGGTAGAAAGTACGTGATTGAAGTGGATAAAACTTAGAAATCTAATGTCAAATGAAATAATCCTGGAACACTGCAAACATAAAGTGTGAAAACTATATATTGCAGGTATATATGATAAAACTTTTTGAAAACGTAATGGAATGAAACATAAAATTCATTAGTAGTTAACTTTGGAGAGATGTAGATGGGAAAGGGAAGAACACATAGGAGGATACTGTTGTTACAGTTGTAGGGTTAAATGGAGGAGTTATAGGTGTTCATTTTATTATTACATATATAGCAGAGAGATATTACAGTTACTTGGTGTGTATTAAATGTCATTTAAAATAATTATCCACAGTCCCCCTGCCAAAATAAAGTATGCAGTTGGAAAGAAGAAAGCCTCATATGTATTGCAGTTAGTTGACACATTTCCACACATCGTATCAGTTGATCTTTACAAAAGCTGTTCAAAATAGATATTGTCTCCATGTTCCAAACTCTTTGCCAGCCAGTGATTTTCAAGGACAAAGTAGAACTGCCTCATACAGTTCCAAGGAATGCCTAGTGGGTTAAAACTGCCAGTCTTTTGGTTAGCAGCCTTAGCCACTATGGTACCAGGATTTCTATCTCCATGTTAGAGACCATGAAAGTCATTTAAGGCCAGTGAGCAAAGAAAGACAGGGAGGTGGGAACTCAGAACGTCCAGGTGCAAGGGTCAGGGTGGATGGGGGTCGGAAGTTGATGATGACTTGTGAAGCTTAGTCTCCAGTGAGCCAAGCCATGCACTGCCTGGAGAAGTTTGGTACTACAGGGATGAAAAATCAAGCAAGAGATATTGGAAACAGTAGTGCCAACTAGAGTTTTCTAAAGACTGAGAAGTTCTAGAATGCTTGTAGATAAAGGGGAGGAAACTAAAGGCATAGGAGATGCTGAAAATGCTTGTGAAAGTAATACTTGAGAGTGCACCATCAGAGGTAATGGGACAGAATTGAGAAATCATCCACTTAAAGGAGTTGATTGGCCTTTATGAGGAGGTGCGAAATGCACTGTGAATTAGGTAGAAGGGTTACAGGCATCAGTCATAATCATAGACAGACACTCAAGGTGGGGAAAAGGAAAATAGGAGAGCTCCCATGGATTTTCTTAATAAGATGGGAGCAGTGTTAAATGTCTCCAGTAATAGGATGAGGAAGTGATGATCTTAGGGGCATTGTTCTTTGCTGGCTGTATTGGTTTTGGCCACCCTGTAAATGTTGTTGTTTCCTGGGTATCTGTCCTTGGCTGCTCTCTCTTCTTTAGTTGTTTTCTGGGCAGTGTCATCTACCCTTGAGGTTTAAGCAATCACTTAAATACCAATGATCGATCCCAATATATGTCTGTAGCCTGAATCTCGCTCTTGATCTTCAGATCTTGTCTTAGTCGTCTGGTACTGCTCTAACAAAAATACTGCAAGTACTTATTATTATTTAACAAAGACAAGTTTATTCTTACACAGTCCAGTAGACTAGAAGTCTAAATTCAGGGTGTTGGCTCCAGGAAAAGGCGCTCTTACTCTTGGCTCTGGAGGAAGGCCCTTGTGTTGCATCAGCCTTTCTTTGACCTGAGAGCATCTTGGTGCAGGAATCTCAGGTCTGAAGGACATGCTTTGCTCCTGGCACTACTTTCTTGATGGTATGAGGTCCCCAACTCTCTGCTTGTTTTCCTTGTATCTAAAACTCCCTTAGTAAGGGGTGTTGCAGTCCCACCCTAATCTTTAACATAATCCAGTCTATGAACTACAGGCAGAGACTAAGATTTACAACATAGGAAAATCACAAAATGGAGGCCAATCACAAAATACTGGGAATCACAACCCAACGAAATTGCTACATACATTTTTTGGGGGGAATACAATTCAATCTATGACAGACATGTATATCCATCTCCTATGTGACATACCTCCAGAATATTTCACATGTCAGGCTACACAGAAAGTCAGTATCTTCAGCATTGGACCTATAAATATCTAGATTCCGTATCCTGGCTAATAGTCATACTACTTTACAGTTGTCTAGCTAAGTACAAATAGTTCTCTCTTTCTCTCTCCCTCTCTATACATATATACATATGAATTTATATATCCACATGTATATATATTCTTGTCTATATATGTGTGTATATATACATATGTGGACAATGAATAAGGAAGACAGAAGAAGAATTGATGCCTTTGAATTGTGTTGTTGGAGAAGAATATTGAATGTTCCATGAACTGCTGAAAGAATAAACATCTGTTCTGGAGAAATAACCACAGTCCTCCTTGGAAGCAAGGATGGTGATACTGTGTCTTACATACTTTGGATATGTCGTCAGAAGGGATCAATCCCTGGAGAAGGACATCACGCTTGGTAGAGTGGAGGGTCAGTGAAAAAGAAAAAGACTGTCAAGAAGATGGATTGACATACTGGCTGTAACGATGGTCTTAAGCATAAAAATGGTTATGAACATGGCTCAAGACCAGGCGATGTTTTCTTCTGTTGTACATAGGGTTGCTATGAGTCAGAAATGACTCAACGGCACCTAACAACAACCATGACATATATATATATATATATATACACACACATACATATATTTATACACACACACACACCAGAGCTATGGCTGCTAGCTGAAAGGTCAGCAGTTCAATTCTACCAGGTGCTCCTTGGAAAACATGTGGAGCAGTTCTGCTCTGTCCTATAGGGTCGCTATGAGTTGAAATTGACAGCAATGGGTTATATCTTTGTATACATGTATTGGAGCCCTGGTGGCACAGTGGTTAAGACCTTGGCTGCTAACCAAAATGTTGACAATCCAAATCCACCAGCTGCTTCTTGGAAACCATGTGGGACAGTTTTGCTCTGCCCTATAGGGTTGCTATGAGTTGGATTTGATTACACAACAAAGGGTTTGTTTTTTTCTTTATACATACATATTTTATATACATAGGTATTCTCTATATGAATATATTATTTGTTTATTCCCTAGATGGTGTAAAATGTTAAGCATTTCACTACTAACCACAAAATTGACAGTTTGAGTCCACCCAGAGGGGTCTTGGAAGAAAGGCCTTGCAGTTTACTTCTTAAAGGTCACAGCTCTTGAAAACTCTATTATAGAGTGCACTTCTACTCTGACAGGCATGGAGTTGCCATGAGTCAGAACCAACTTGATGGCAATTGGTTGGTTTTACATATGTCTTAGTTATCTAGAACTGCTATAATAGAAATACCACGATTGGATGGCTTTAACAAATAACAATTTATTCTATCAAGTTTAGTAGGCTAGAAGTCTGAATTCAGGGTGCCAGCTCTATGGGAAGGTTTTCTCTCTCTGTTGCTCTCAGGGAAGGTCTTGTCATCAGGTCTTCCCTTGGTCTAGCAGCTTCTCAGCCTAGGAATCTCAAGTCCAAAGGACTCACTCTGCTCCTTGCTGTTCTTGTTGAGTGGTAAATAAGGTCTGACTCTCCTCTATTTGCTTCTCTCTTTTATATCTCAAAAGAGATTAACTCAAGTTACAACCTAATCCTGTATATTATGTCCTAGCTCATTACTATAAACTGCCTCTAATCCTACCTCATTAACATTATAAAGGTTAGGATTTACAACATTATAGTAAAATTATATCAGATCATGAAATGGAGATAACCACACAGTACTGGGAATCATGGTCTAGCCAAGTTGACACATATTTTGGAGAAACACAATTCAATCCATAACGTGTGTGTGTGTGTGTGTGTGTGTGTGTGTGTGCACGTATGTATTTATATACAGGAGCTCTCTTGGTACAATGGTTAAGAACTCTGCTAACTGAAAGGTTGGCAGCTCAAATCTGCCAGCCACTCTTGGAAAACTCTTGGGTACTTCTATTCTGTTGGAATTGACTTGACAATGAGCTTTGGTTTTGTTTTTATCTACAAATATACATACATGTTTTTAAAATAATTAGATTTTTTCCTGCAGAACATTTTAATAAACATTGTTATGCCGGTTGACCTAGATGTCCCCTGAAACCATGGTCCCCAGACCCCCAACCCTGCTACTCTGTCCCTTGAAGTGTTTGGTTTTATTAAAATACTTCTAAGCTTTGGGTTTAGTCCATTTGTGCTGATTTCGCCTCTACTGTGTGTTGTCTCTCCCTTCACCTAAAATAATTGTTGGTGATTATCTAATTAGGAAACACCTCCTTCCCTCCTACCCTGCCCCCATAACCATCAAAGAATGTTTTCTTCTGTGTTTAAACCTATTCTTGAGTCCTTAACAATTCTTGATTCCTTACAATTACGGAATTGACTAGATGGCAACAGGCTCTTTTTTTTTTAATGTTAAGATAGAGGAACAGTGATCCAACCAAATGCAGAAATTACCAAATGATATCATTAATATCACATGCAAGTAAAATTGTGGTAGAGATAATTCAAAAGTGGTTGCAGCAGTACGTTGACAGGGAGTGCCAGAAATTCAGGCTGGAGTCAGAAGAGGTTGTGAAACAAGGGATAGCACTGCTGATGTCAGATGGAACTTGGCTAAAAGCAGAGATTACCCGAAGGGTGTTTATTTTTATTTTATTGATTAGAAAAAGGCATTTGACCCTGTGGATCATAACATATTACGGATAACATTTCAATAAAGAACACTAATTGTTGTACTCACGAAGAACCTTATGTAGACCAAGAGGCAGTCATTTGAACAGGACAAGGAGATACTGCATGATTTAAAATCAGGAAAAGTGTGCATCAGGGTTGTATCTTTTACTGTACTTACTAGATCTGTGTGCTGAATAGATAATTCATGAAGCTGGACTATATAAAGAAGAGCAGGCCGTCAAGATTGGGGGAAGACTCGTTAGCAACCTTCAGTATAGAGATGGTACAACGTTGCTTGCTGAGAGGGAAGAGGACCACTGATGAAGATTAAAGACTGCAGTTTCCAGTATGAATTACACCTCAACATAAAGAAAATAAAAATCCTCACAACTAGACTGATAAAGCAGCATCATGAGAAACAGAGAAAGTATTGAAGTTGTCAAGGATTTAACTTTCGTTGGATCCGCAGTCAATGCCCATGGGAACAGGAGCCAAGATATCAAAGGATATATCGCATTGGGCAAATCTGTTGCAAAAGACTTAATTGTTTTGATTTTTTTAATTTTTACTTTTTTCATTGTGTTTTAATTGAAAGTTTCCAACTCTAGTCAGTTTCCCCTACCAAAACTTAGACACTTTGCTATATGACTCTAGCTGCTCTCTCACACTGTGACAGCACACACCTCCCTGCCACCCTACATGTCCCATGTCAATTTAGCCAGCTCCTGTCCCCCTCTGTCTTCTCATCTCACCTTTGGGCAGGAGCTGCCCAGTTAGTCTCCTGCATCTACCCAAGCCAGGAAAAGTGCTCTTCACCAGTACCATTTTATGTCTTATATACCAGCTTAATCTTTGAAGAATTGACTTCCAGAATGGTTTCAGCTCTGGACTAAGGGAGTCCCAGGGCCGTATCTTCTGGGGACCTTCCAATCTGTCAGACCATCGATTCTGGTGTTTTTACTAAAGTTTGAGTTTTTCACCCTACATTTCTCCCACTCCATCAGGGATTTTTTGTTACGTTCCCTATAAGGGCAGTCTTTGGTAGTAGCCGGGCACCATCTAGTTCTGGTTTCATGTTGATGTAGTCTCTGGTATATTATATATGTTGTCCTTTCTATCTGTTAGGCTCACACTTTGTGCTTTTGATGTTCTTCTTTCTCCTTTGCTCCAGGTAGGTTGAGACCAGTTGGTACTTCTTAGATGGCTACTTGCCAGCTTTTAAGACCCCAGACACCACTTACCAAAGTTGGATGCAGAACACTTTAGTAAACTGTTGTGCCAGTTGACCTAGATGTCCCCTGAAACAATGGTCCTCAGACTCTCAACCCTGCTACTCTGTCCCTTGAAGTGTTTGGTTTTATTAAAATACTTTTAAGCTTTGGATTTGGTCCATTTGTGCTGACTTCTCTACTGTGTGTTGTCTTTCCCTTCACCTGAAATATTTCTTGATAATTATCTAGTTAGTAAATACCTCTATACCTCCTACCTCACCCCCAAACATCAAAGAATGTTTTCTTCTCTGTTTAAACCTATTCTTCAGTCCTTATAATAATAGGAAAGGCCTCTCTTAAAAGTGTTAAAGGAAAAAAAAAAGCAAAAATGTCACTTTGAGGACTAAGGTGCATCCGACCCAGGCCAGGGTATTTTCAGTCACTTTCATATGCATGCAAAAGTTGAACAATGACTCAGGAAGACCAAAAAGGATTGATGTTTTGAATTACTGTATTGGTGAAGAAAATTGAATATACCAGGTACTGTCAGAAGAATGAACAGATTTCTTAGAAGAAATACAGCCAGATTGCAACTTAGAAGCAAAGTTGATGAGACTTCATTTCACTTACTTTGAACGTGTTATGAGGAGGGACTAGTTCCTAGAGAAGAGCATCATGCTTGGTAAAGTAGAGGGTCAGTGTAAAAGACAAAACCTTGAATTGATGCAATGGCTGTAACAGTGAGCTCAAATAGAGCAACAATATGTGAATGGCACAGGACTGAGCAGTGTTTCCTTCTGGTGCACACAGGGTCACTATGAGTTGGAACTGACTTGATGGCACCTAACAGCAACAACAACAGTGTCTTCACGGTGCAGTGGTTAAATGCTCAGCTGCTAGCAAAGGGTCATCAGTTCAAACCCACCAGCCACTCCTCAGGAGAAACATGGTAGTCTGCTTCTGTAAAGATTTACAACCTTAGAAACCCTGTGGGGCAGTTTCACTCCACCCTCTAGGGTCACCACGAGTTGAAATCAACTTGACAACAGTAGGTTTGGTTTTTGCTTTTAACATCATATTTGTTTTATTATGTCAATAAATGTTTTTCTACAATATTTTTAGTGGCTACGTAGTATTATCTGCTACGCATATACTGTGTTCTACTACCTTTTTGAGAATTTGGCTTGTCCCCACCCTTGTCTTTTTTTTACTGTTATAAATAATGCTGTAAATATCTTTGATTTTTTCTTTAAATTGAATACTTAGGACTAAAAATGGAGAGCCACAGTATATGTACATTCAAAAAGCATTTAGTTCATATTGTCAAATAGTCTTCCAGAAAAATTGCACCAGCAGTATACAGTGGTCTCCATTTATCTATACACCTTTGCCAACACTGGATATGATCATTTTTTATTTTTGCAAATTGAAAAGATTATATCTGGCCTTCCAACTCTCAGCCACTATCTTTTCCCTAAAGCCTTCATCATTCCCTCCTGAGTAGTATCAGAACTCCTCTGGGATACAAAGTTTGTTGGAAAGGTAGAAGCAGAGATGACACTAAATTTCCCACAGGGATTACTGTCAATCTTCTCCCCTTTCTTTAAGCCTCTACCCCACTTTTGCTGCTCCTGCTCTCAGTCATTTCTAGGTCATCTGTGTGAGCTTCCAAGATACTGGATTGTAATCTTTCTTCCATTCTTCCTCTCTTCCTAAATTCTTGTCTCTCAGATTCTTTTTCCCTTTCTCTGTTGAGGCTGGCTCTTTAAAAGCACTTTGGTCCTCCCCTACTCCTTTAGATCCTTTGTCTTACATCCACACTCTCTCCAACTAGTAGAGTATTGTCTTCCTACCTGTCTACAAATATACTTAAATCTCCGTGTGTGTGTGTGATCCCTGGTGGTGCAAATGGTTAAACTTTCAGTTGCTGATTGAAAAGCTGGTAGTTCAAGTGCACCCAGAGGTGCCTCCTAAGAAAGCCCTGATGATCTACTTCCAAACAACTAGCCACTAAAAACCCTATGGAGCACAATACTACTCAGACACACATGGCATCACCATGAATCAGAATCAACTCAAGAGTAAATGTACTTATTCCATCCTTCCTTGAACTATCATCCTTTTCACTTCACCATCAAACTTCTCCAGAGTAATCAAGAATTGTCTATTGGTTGTCATCCACCTTTTAACCGCTTGAATTCTGGATTCCAGCGCCTCCTGTCTCCTGAAATTGATGTTTTAAAGGTCCTAAGCAACTTCAGGGAAACCCTCGTGGTGCAGTGGTTAAGGGCTACGTCTGCTAACCAGAAAGTCGGCAGTTCAAATCTGCCAGGTGCTCCTTGGAAATTCTCTGGGGCAGTTCTACTCTGTCCTATAGGGTCACTATGGGTTGGAGTCAACTTGATGGCAGTGGGTTTGCTTGTGGCTTTAAGCTACTTTGCAACCCTACACAAAGCTTTCGTCTCTGCCCTCTCTTTTCACTTCTCCATAACTGGTCATGCAGAACCATCCTGAGGCTGTCTTCTAGCTGCGTAACTGCCCTCTCCTGGCTCTGTGCTGTTGATGAGAGCTCCTGTGGTTCTCTGTGCCCTCTGTATGTTCATGTGCCTCAATTTTCATCTTGTTCTTGACCTTCTGTCTCTGGGTATCCTAACCTACCTCTGTAGCTTCTTTTATCTCCTTTACATTGACGATTCCTAGTCTCTGTGTGGAATTTCAGACCCCAAAGATGTCACTGTCAGCCAGACAACTCAACCTGAATGTGATTCTTCAAATTTTGTAAGTCCCAAACTGAATTTGTTAGCCAGTCACACCCATACACAAGGAAAAACCTGCTCCCCCAACTGTGTTACTCATTTCAGTTTAATGTCATCAACATTCCCGGCATTGTGTTCAAAACAAGAGGTCATCAGATAATAGCTGTCATCTATTGAGTACCTTCTATAAGCTGGCTGCTATACTTAGATAATAAAATCTAATCCTTCTACAATAATCGTGTAAAGTCAGTTTGCTATTCCCATTTATATAGATGAGGAAACTTCCAGAAAGTAGTTGTCTTCAATGAGTTTAGTTAATACTAGTACCTCTGTGTGGTGTTTCACCACATTGACTCTTTCTGCTCCTCTGTGCTGTATCTAGCCAGTTTCCAGGTCCATATCTCTGCCTATTCACTGTAACTCTGCCTCCTCTTTATCTCCTTATCAGCCACAGCCTCACTGTTCTTTTTGCCTGGCAAATAACAAATCCTCTTCAGTCATCACTGGCATATTTTACTATTCTAAGCATAGTTTGAAACATAGCATACCTTTCAAATAAAAATCCTAAATGGCTGTTGTTATTGCCTGAGGTTCTAACCCTTTAGCTTGACATCCAAGACTCTATATCCTAGCCTTATATCCTAGCAATGTGCTTTGTGAACCTTATTGTCATGGATTGGATTGTGTCCCCTCAAAAATATGTGTAGCCATGTGACTGGGCCATGATTCCCAATATTTTGTGCTTGTCCTCCATTTTGTGGTTTTCCTGTGCTGTATGTTAAAGGATTAGGGTGACACTGTAAATCCCTTCATAGGATTACCTCTCTGCTCCACTGTAAAGGGAATTGCCCTGGACTGTGGTTTGCCCCACCCTTAATCCTTTCATCCTACGAGAGATAAAAGGAAAGAGAAGCAAGCAGAGAATTGGGAACCTCACACCATCAAGCAAGTAGCACCAGGAGAAGAGTGCCTCCTTCAGACCTGAGATTCCTGCACCAAGATGCTCCCTGGACAAAGGCTGATGCAATACCAGACTTTTCTCCAGAGCCAACAAGGGGGAAAGCCTTACCCTGCAGCAGACATCCTGAATTTGGACTTATAGCCTACCGGACTGTGTAAGAATAAACTTTCCATTGTTAAAGCCATCCATTCTGTGGTATTTCTGTTAGAGCAGCCCTGGCTAGCTAAAACACTTATTCCATTTAGCCTAGCACGTGAACCTTCAGTGTGCTGTGCACTTTTCTCCAAGGCTTTGTTTTTGCCTCTGCTTCCATCTTTATTTCCATTCTTCTTTATCCAAACCTTACTCCTGTATCTGTCTGTTTAAATCCTGTTGTCATTTTTAGTTGCTGTCAAGTTGATTCTGACTTGTGGCAACGCCATGTGTGCAGAATAGAACTGTTCTATAGGGTTTTCAAGGCTGTGACCTTTTGGAAATCAGATCATCAGGCCTGTCTTCCAAGGTATTTCTGGTTGAGTCTAAGCTGCTGGCCTTTTCTCTAATAGTTAAGCACTTAATCATTTGTGACACCCTAGGACTCTAGTGAAATTCTACCCATACTGAAAGCCCAGTTCAGATGCTGCCACCTCTGTAAAACCATTTTAAGTCTCCCAGTGAGCCATTTATATCTCTCTTCCAACCCCATCCTTAGTATTTTTACCTTTGTCATATTTCTCCTTGTCTTGGGAGTATTTTTGAAAACGGTTGCCGTCCCTACTAGAGTGTCATATTCTCATTAATCTGTTTACTTCCTGAAAAACAGCCAGCTCTTGTGATGTCTTTCTGAACCAAAGTGTCTTTTAGCAGAGGCATTCCTGGAAGGTAGGATAGATCAGAGTTACTCTCAGGAAAAAACACTATTTTTAGCAGAGCCAGTTCTGAGTGCCAGGTAAACAATAGCAATGTTCCTGGCTTTAGAGTCGGACAGATCTGGTCAAGTGCTGGCTCTACCACTTACTACTTACATGACTCGGCTCAAGTTGCCTAGCCTCACTGAGTCTCTGTGGGTGTGTACCTCATAGAATTGTGAGGATTAAATATGATATCGAAAGTAAAGCATTTTAGAACAGTCCCTAGTGAAGATTAAGAGCTTAATAAATGTTCAGTGTTAGTAATAATAGTAGGAATAAATAATATATATTCAGAATGGGTTTCATCTATTTATAATATACTTCAGTATAAATGTGCCTGTCTTTCTGGAAATACACACAATTGCAGATGAAATGACACTACCTTTACGTTCTCTTCCCTCTACTGTAGGAGAGGGCATTGTAATAACCTGGTATGGCCACTTGGAGGAGCACTTGTGCCACAGAAGGAACCCCAACCCTCTGGCCTAGCTGTTCATTTCTGCTTTCTTCGGAGCATACCGCTGTTTGCAGTGACTCTACGGCTATCTCCCTGTTTCCTTCTACAAGTACATTTCCTTCTCTTGTACAGTCTACCCTAACGGAACAGACCCTGAATGGGAGCTAGGAGACCCAAGACTCATCTAGCTTTGCCATATATTAGCTATGTCTGTATCGCTTGACTGCTTGACTTTCTTTAGCCTCAGTTTCCTCACCTGTGAAGCAGGGATACTAACACGTTCCCTGTGAGCCTCAGTAGGTTGCTGTAAGAGTTAAATTACCTGACATGTATTCACACTATTAACTGCTATTGTTGGGTGCTGATTGTGATTGTGACTCCTGGCAACCTCGTGTGACAGCGTAGAACTTCTCCAAAGGGTTTTCTAGGCTGTAATCTTTTGCAGGAGCAGATCTCCAGGCCTTGTAGCTACAGAGCCACTGGGTAGATTCAAACCACCAACCTTTTAGTTAGCAGCCGAGTTTTTAACTATCGCTCTACTAGGATTTCTTTATTAAACTGTAAGCGCCAAATAGTTTACAGTTCTTGTCTGATGCCATATTGTGTCAGTCCTCCCTCACGGTGTGTTCAGTGGATGCTACACTCCCATCAACCTCATGCTTCAGGTGGAAACTCACTGTTAGGAAGGGGTTATGGTGTATGTAGAGCACCTTCTCTTCACTTCTGCTAACAAATGGGAATGAGTTTAAGGGATTGAAGTGTCCTCTTTTAACGTGAAAAAAAAGGGGGGCAGACAGGAAACTGTTTAGAGCAGCACAAAAGCAGAAATTCTTAGAAATAAGTGGAAGAAAGAGGTGATTTGCCTCCATAATTGGCCATAGGGAAGGCTTAATACATTTCTGCTAAAAGATGGAGTGAATCAGTGAGTAAAAGAATGAATTGTAAATGAATGAATGAATGAGTGAAAAAAAATGATCCCTCCCTGGACTAGGGTATTTTAAGATTTGGGGACATTAGATGGCAGCACAAGGCAAGAAACCAAGAGACAAGTGTGTCGAGGGGATGCTCTGGAAGAGGTGTCTCATCTGCATGTTTTTCTCTTTAAGCGCTCTTTCTCTATAAATTCTTTCAACTGATGGTAATCTCTACAGTGGTCAAGAAACAGAAGTTAGTCGATGGGGAAGAACAAAGCTGGGGGGAATGAATAAACATTACCTAGGGTTTTGCATTGTTTTGATGGCACAGTGGTTAAGAACTGAGTTGCTAACCAAAAGGTTGGCAGTTCAAATCCACCAACTTGTAAACTCTAAGGGGCAGTCCTTCTTGTGCCTCATGGGGTCAGCTTGACAGCAAGGGCTTTGGGTTTTGGTTTAGGATTTTGTTTAACTTCTTCAGCTAGGCACTGGGATGGGAGCTATAAGAAACCACCTGAAGGGGAAACTTTGGAATGCTGCACAAGAAAGCTGAATTAAGACAAGGAGGCAATTAAACAAGGCTGCCAAGCTAGGCTGAGTAGGGAAGGAACTGCTAGCTTGAAACTTATTTTTTATCAAATAATGATACCCTGGGGAAGGTACTGGAAACCCAGGTGGTATAGTGGTTAAGAGCTGCCTCTGCTAACCGGAAGGTCAGCAGTTCAAATCTAGCAGATGCTTCTTGGAAACTATAGGGCAATTCTACTCTGTCCTTCAGGGTCGCTATGAGTCGGAGTCACCTCGACAGGAGTGAGCTTGGTTTTGTTGTTTGGTTTGGGGAAGATGCTACCTCATCTGTTTCCTACCTCAGAACACCTCAGATGCCTCTCTTTCATTTTCTTCCTAAAACAAGAATCCACAGCCTTTCTCAGAAAGTCAAGAGCAAAGCAGAAGTCATGCAGCTAATGGAAACAATTTTATCGTTCCACCAAATATTTTTGCTGGAGGAAAGAAGGTTCTGCCAAAAGCCAGGGATCTTGAGTAAACCCCACCTTAAGTAAACCCTGAAAGGCTGCTCTGGCACTAACCAAAAGTCGATTCCAACTCATAGTGACCCTATAGGACAGAGTAGAACTGCTCCACAGAGTTTTCAAGGAGTGCCTGGTGGATTCAAACTGCCAGCCTTTTGGTTAGCAGACACAGCAGCACTTATCCACCACGCCACCAGAGTACTAGGGTGCTGCCTTCACCACAATAATGCAAGCCTTCTGTGTCATGAACACAATCCGGTGGGAAAGATGCCGCTTTCTCCTTACCTTCATTCTGCTTGGGTTTCATAACTCTTAAGAAGAAATCTTTTTTCTGTATAATTTCCATTGCTGCTGCTGCTTTGTTGCACAGCCCTATTTTAGCAGCCACCTATGGACATTAGCTTGGTGATGTTCCTACCAATTTCGTTTAGCACAATAGAATTAAGATGGGCTTATCATCTACCTCTTCTCTGTCAAGGGGCTGTGACTCCCTGGCCCTTTGGATTTCCTTCAGGTCTTCTTCCCATGGTGGGGGCTCAGGAGTGGGGGGTTTGGAGCATTATGATTTTCCTTTTACTAAATTCCAGTAACATTCACTGTCTGCAATAGTGCATTTAAGTACTTGAAACAGAACTCTATTTCAGCTATTATCATTGCTGCTTCTACCTGCAGTTATCTTACAGTTTTCAAGAACTTTGATGTGCATGATCTATTCCATTCAGTCATTTATCATACAGATATTTATTGAATGTCTGTTGTCTGCCTGACACGGGGCACTTAAGATAAAGAAGTGAATCAAATAGGTATGATCCCTGTCTTTGTGGAACTTCTAAGGAAACAAACATTCTTAAATTTTGTGTGGCATGTGTACTGTTTTGTATTAGGATCTTGACACTGGAAAGACTGGTAGAAACCAGCTAATTCAATCATTTACCACAACAGAAATTCCTTCTTTTGTATCTTTGATGGGTGACCATCCTCCACAAAACATTCTCTGTATTTAGTCTTTACCAACAATTTGGACATTCTTCTTCATGCCAAACCTTAATCTGCTTTTGATTTCATTCTTTGATTCTTCTCTTGCATGAGTAAATGAGTTTGTCTCTTGTCTACAATAATGGACCAATGAATAAAGGACATATCATGTACTTAGCATAAAGTTTGGATTTTTTTTTTTACACAGTTCTTTACTTATGAAGAATTCTTTTTCAAGAATCATTTTAAGTGTTTGCCATATGCCAGACACTTGAGTAGATGTTTTTGTGTAATCGCATTTAATCCTCTCTATCAACCACGTACTGTAAATATCATTCTCATTTTACCGGTAAAGAAAATAAAGATGAAAGAGGTGAGGTGACGTGCCCATAGTCACACCCCGACATACAACAGCTCACTCCTGCCATTTTGGTTAATTCTCTTCTCTTTGCTCTCTTACATGTCAGTGTCTCACCTCAGGTGGAGCCACTTCAGAAGACAGCAAACACATGATTCCTGCTGTCACATAGGCAAGGATTATATTAGCTTTTAGCTGTTGTATCATGTTTCTGGCTCATAAGGAGCCTGTGGTTACCTGAATGTTCAGGTCTTTTTGATGTGCAGTGTTGTCAAGCATGGTCTCTCACATTCTCTGCCTGCTCAGGGTTCTCTTCGTCTTTCAGGGGTCACCCAACTCATGTCACCTCCTTAATGACACTTTCTGGTTACTTATTACCCTAGTTGAATGCGATCACTTTCTGTCTCCCTAGAATTTCTATCTCAGTTTCTTACCATAAATCATATTTAACTTTGTGTCCCTTAAGTGTCATGTTCATAGTAGTACCCTGCAAATACTTGTCCAATGTGCAAATTCTGTAAATGGGAAATTCATATTTTGTTACTAAATGTAATGATTTGCACATCCCTGTACAATGTTTTGAGTACATCCTCTCTAACTTCTCTATGGGACTGGGCTTATTCCCCCCTCTGTTTGGCATGGAGTTTTGTATGGAGCACCTGCTAGGAACTGTGCACCATCTCATTCATTTATCACAGAGTCCTGTGAGACAGGCAGTGTCTCTCTTTTACAAATGAGGAAATGGAGAACATACATGTGAGGAACCATGCTCCAGATCACATAGCTAGTGAGTAGCAGAGCTAGGATCCCAGCTGAGGTCTTCCTGACTGATGCCTGTGTGGTTTCTGTTACCCTATGTTGTTTTCCTAAAGTAAATATGTGCAATTTCTGTAGAGCAGTTGTGTCTGGGGCACAGTTGCCCCAATCAGGGACTGGATTGAAGAAATCTGCCTCTTAGATTGTTCTTCAGAGGAATAGACCAGCTGGTGGGAGCTCCTTTAGGGTCTCAAGCAGGTGTGGAAACAGCTAAAAGTGATGACTAAAGGACAGAGTAGGGAAGAAGTGGCCAAAGCAGAAGGTAGCTGTGAGGAGAGACCAGCTATTCCCTGTGTGTGGAACTCCCTTTCTCTTTATTTCATCTTGAACAACTTTTTCCCCTCCTGTAAGTCTTTGCTAAACTGCCACTTTCTCAGTGAGGTGCCATCCCATGTTCCGTTACCCTGTTTCATATTTCACTTATTTTCCGTAGACCGTGTCACATTTTAATGTGTAACTCGCACAGTCTAATTCCTGAAGCCTGAGGTATGCATACACATTCCTCCTGGATCCAACCGTAAAATTCCTCTGAGACCTTGGGGTGAGACTGTTCTCCTGAGCTTTCCTCTCCACTGTTCGTGCGTGATGCTTCTTTTGGTAACAGAGTAATAACAAATAACAGAATACATATGACAAGCCTGTAGAGTAAGTAAATGACCTTTAGATGGGATCAAGTTAGCATTTATGTGGATTTTCATGTCTCTTTCACTCCAGTTCTGATAAGGGAGCTTTCTGTAATTCTTTCCCCAACTGTCACAGGTGGAAGAAACTCGTAAGACTAGAACAAGAGACCAAAAGTGGGCTGGGACTGAGGTGGCCTTGGAGGAGACAGAAGGATGGTGGGGCACGGAAAAGCCCGTCCTACACCCCTGCAGGGGGCTGATCCTTAGAGACCCTAGAGCCCCAGGCCCGCCCCTCTCCCTGATTCCCATCGTCGCAAGCTCGGAAGAAGAATGCAGGTCAGCAGCAAAAGTGACCTTTCACACCTCAGACAAACTAAGTTTGTTTTCTCCTTTTCTGTCCAGCCCACAGCAGGAGGGAGGGGGAAACGGGATGGGCCTTGTCGAACTTTCTGCCGCTACAATACCCCAGAGGAGTTGAAGTGGAGGGAGTAAAGGATCTATTTATTTTGGCTCAGGAGGGACAATGTAAGCAGATGGTCTTTGATGGGATTAGCGGCGTAATCTCTAAGACCCTGGTAAATTGGAAAATGATCCATTATATTCCACGAACCTTTGGCGGCTTCAACTCCTGGGGAGGGAGGGGCAGGGCCCGGGGGCACCTTGTTAGAAAGGGCTCCCCTCTGGGAGCAGCCAAATCTCGCACAGAGAATTTTGGTCGAGGTTCGTTAGCTGTGCCGTGCAAGGCCCTCTCCTCTTGAGCAAGCACAGAAATAAGAATTTTCCCTGTGCCCTCTCAGAGCCTCTATTCTCGCCTGTCCTCCTCCCCCTTACACCCCGCCCCCTGTTTCTTTAGCTTCTTAGGGTTATCTTTACTACCATCCCCCACACCCAACTTCCCCCCTTTTCCATTCGCAGGGTGTTCAGGGGACTTTTCTTTGGGGACAGAATGATTTTGGGTCTTCTACCTTGGAAGATCAGAAAATTCTTTTCAGAATCCTAGTTGTATCTCTCCCACTGTTATCTCAGTCCATTTCATCTCATCCCCTCAGTCTCCACTCCTCATAAACTGGAAAGCCAGACATAAAGGGGAGAAATTCAGCTGGGGGAGTGGAAGTGTAAGGGAAGATAAGGTGTTAATGAACTACTCGGCCCTCTGCTCCACCCTCTAAACTCACCTCCGTCCCCCATAGCCCAAGCCCTGCAGGCCTAGGATCCCCTCCATCTGGAGAATCTGGGCTGCTGAGTTGGGGGGCATATGGGAAATCCATACAGTTCAAGGTGTGGTGTCAGTAATATCCATTGATGCAAGTTGGGTCATACAAGGTACTTGCAGGATGTGTGATGTCTTGCATCCTTATAGCGTATGGCTGTCTATAAAGAAACTGATGTACAGAATTTTATTCAGGTCTCAAGACAACTGAGTAAAGAGTGCATTTCAAAAATTAAGGAAGGAGGTATGAGAAAGGGTCAGTTTTTTGCCTAAGGTAACCCAGCCAAGTAACTGGCAGAGCCAGGAATGAAACGTAACTTCTTTTTACAGCCTTTTGCCCTTCCCCAGTCTGCTGTTTACTAGGCCCAGAGACTTATATTGCACCCTTCTTACACTTTCTGCCACTCACATGCTGGCGCCTTATACGCACACACACACACACACACACACATTTTCTCCTCTTTGTCTCTTCCTGAAATATACACACAACAAGTACCATATATGTTTAGTCCATGTGTTTTTAATTTGTATAAATGGACTCTGTATGACACCATGAGATCTATTCAGAGTGAGAAACATAGGCCTAAATTTCTCTATAACATTTTGTTGATTCATTTCAGCATTTGTTTCTAGAACTTAGTTGTTGGAACCATTCTTGAACAGATCTCTCATTGAAGCTTCATTAAATTTGTAGACTTACTTTGGAAGATTAAAAATGAAAATACATGCAAATAGTCAAAAGATGCATTTTTCCCCCCCACAGAGTTCTCCGGATTCTCCGAAAATAAATAAATAAGGAAAGGGGAGGAGGTGGGCAAACGAAAAGCCAGCATAAGCAAGCAAATTACTCAATTCCAACTTAAAATTCCAGTACTTTGGACTATATTAACTTTAACTGTTAAAAGATATAGCAGGTGACTAGCAGGGGCTCCAGGAGGAATTTGACTTGACAGTGTTTTATTTTCAAGCTATTTGAGTGTACTGAGGGATGTTCTATTTTATTTCACTGTCTTCTTCTTCTTTTTTTTTTTTTAAGAGTGACACTTCATGTTATATACTTATTTGAGACATATAACAGGGATTTAGAACTGGTTAAAATGGGAAGCAGAATAGAGAGGCAGCAGACTATACCTACCCCCCCACCTCCCTTTCTTCCTCTCTTTTGCACTATGTTTTGTTATTATTGTTCAACGAATAGGAGAATCTAAAGGTCGACATGACATTCCTGAATTGGGATAAAAGCTACTATTTTTAAGAGTCTGTGGGGGGCTCAGCAGGCAGACACCAGAGAAGCAGGTTTCGTCTTCTCCGTTATACTTGTTCAGAGCAGGGAGGACTCTGAGAGGGTTGGTCATTGGCTCCGAGGCTCCGAGCCCGTGAAGCATGGGGCTGCCAGCACAGACTCTGCTCTTCCCACCATACAGTGCCCACTCCCAACCTCTCTGCCTATAGCACCCAACCTAGTTGTTCATCTCATGGCAGGAACCCTCCTTGGAAGCCTTTGCTCCCAGTTCTGAGGTCCTCACCTGCCATGCACATAGCTGGTAACTCTCAGGTTGGCTCACACCCTGTCTTGGATTAATTCACTGTATGCTTACTGATGAGGTCCAAAACGTTCTGGGATGAGAGTGTGAGAGTGATTGACCCACCAAATCTGGTAGGGCTCATCTGGACTAACTCAGAAGTCCCAGTCGTTCTTTAGGAGTCATCTTCCTCTTTAGTTATCCAGCTCTGGGTATCTTCCCACTGGAAGGACTCTGGCGACTCCCAGCCTCAGCTCCTTTTATAGAAGAGGAACGGGGTGGAGAAAGTGACTTGGTGGCATAACTGGTAATAGGCCCAGAGGCCTTGCCCTGCCAGCCCACAGATTTGGGGGAAGTGGGTGTTGGGGTATTTGTTCAGGTGTTTTGAGAGTAAAATGGCCACTGTCGCACCGACATCAAGTCAGCGGAGGCTTACTTAGGGTGAGCGCGCTCGGACGTGGCCGGCCCCCCCTGAGCGGTGGCCCCGTGCCTGAGTCTTGGGGGGCAGAGCCCTCCGGGAGCAGGGTTTCAGCAGCCCTGTCGTCTCACGGTCTTGACATTTCCTTTCTCTTCTGAGAGCCACAGACACGGGCTGCAGAGTTCACACATCCTCAGTTCTTTGGATCCTGACCCCACCAGTTACTGGCGACGGAGGGTCTGGGGCAGACTTCAGCAGTTTGAGGGTCTAGGGACAGACTTCAGCAGTTTGAGGGTCTAGGGGCAGACTTCAGCACTTTGAGGGTCTGGGGACAGACTTCAGCAGTTTAGAAAGAAAAGGGAAAGGGAGTGGTTCTCAGCTGTGGCACTGGGACTGGGGAATCTGCATCTGGCTAGACTCCCTGAGGAGCTCGGTCCCTACTTTCGCTGCCCGTCTTCTGCTCTCCTTTTCACTTTATTTCTGGTTTTTCTTCTCTTGGGCCTAGCTTTGGGCCTCTCTGTCTCTCTGCTGTTTCTGTGTGTGTGCGCCTCACTCACCGTATCTCTCTCCTTAAGTTGCCAGGCTCCCTTCTTGCCCCAGCGTCTCCTGGTTTTAATTTTCATCCACTTGGTGCTGCTACCTAAAGCCATAGTCTGGACTAGCTGAGAGGACTTGGCTCCGAGAGAGCGAGCAATGTGCCCAGGACTGTGCTGTGTGCCCCTGCCCGGGCCGAGGTGGCAGCTGGGCCAGGGAGTTGGGCCGCTGCTGTTCTCAGCTAGCTGCCCTCTCAGCTGGACAGGCTTTCCCTGAACGCCAGTTGCCGCAGCGACCTGGAGATAGCAACTGCAAGGGCCTCTGGTCAAGAACGTGAACCCTAGAAAGAATGGCCCTGAAAACTGGCTGTTTAGAGGATCTGTCCTGGCTTTATTTCATTCCCCACCATTCTTCACTGTCCTACTCTGCCCAGGGGACGGGTTCAGGCCGTGAGGTGGGAGAAAGGTGGCCGCAGTGTCTAACTTCTTGGTCCCTGCTACTGGCTCTGGGAGGTGGGGGCCAGTAGACCCTGAAACAGGCTTTTTCGCAAAACCCGGGTCGGCAGCGGCAGAGACCCTGTCGGCTCTTCTCTGGCGACCCAGGGACCCAGCCCTGCACCAGGATTCCCAAGCTGTCAAACACTGAGCATGCTGTCTGGGCTCCCTGCTCCATCGGCCCTTCAGAGCCATTTATTTTCCATCTTGTTTCCTCGCCTTTCGTATCATTTAACATTTTTAGTGCCTTCCTAATGTGCCCTTTTCATTTTATCTAGCATTATTTTATCCTTCTCAAAAACATTTTCTTATCAAATTGGTTTTTTTCCTTTTCATGTATTTACCATTCTCTAATTCTGCTCACATCTCACCTCCGTTCATGTGCTTTCATTTCTCCTCTGCACACTCGCGGCAGTGCCACTCTCCATCGGCAGCGCTTCTGCGGTGGTCCCCGCTGGGAAGAAGGAGCTAGTGACCCTCCTCGCCCTTCTCTCCCAGACCTCCCTGGGACCCCCTCTGGGTGCCGCCTGGCCAGCCCAAACCCCTGCCACTTCAGAGCTTGTACTTTGTAGGAAGCGGGGAGCTCAAGCTGCTGCAGCCTGTGAAACCCCCTAGACTTGACAGGGACACAGGCTGTGGCCCCTGCCAGAGTGTTTGTGCCTCACTTTAGCCTGATTTAGGGCAGATAGAGGGACACACTCACAGTTCACACACAGAAGCCACAGTTCAACATAAGTGGGGCCCAGGCATTCGTAGACTATCGTCCAGGAACCATACAGACACACTGAGTTAATCATAAGCCTTACAGCTAACATCAGGACACACACACTAGCAGACACACTGAGACCAACAAATGTCATAGACTTCACAAGACTACACATAGAACACTCACCAGTGTCCATGGACACGCATTTGATCATGCTACATGTTACCAACCAGCAGACACCTGATTGCACACTGCTATAGACCGAGAAAATACCAACACGCACAGACTTACTGGCACACATGTAACAGCGGGGGTCTATGTGAGTGGTGACTCTTGAGAGAGCATCTGGCAGTGTAAAGGAGACCTGCCTGGCCTCAACAGCTGGTGTAATGATAGCCTAACACCCAAATATACATGACCACCCAGAGTTCAGTACCTCTGCTGGGACTGAGGTTGCAGGGACTAAAAACTGGCTGCTTGTTTGGCTGTGGGATGCAGCCAGAATCCAAGAGCTTGCACCCTGGAAATGAGCATCAGTCCTACAGAGCCTTGTGTGAAGCAGTCAGAAACAGGCACGAAGAAAATGGCATCAAGTTCCAGAATTATAAAACAGGCGTGCCGCATGTGTATCAATGCCTATGCCATGCCACATGTGTCATATACAGTGCCAGTGTTTGGCCAGATGCCCATACAGAGACCATTATTTGTGTGAAAATGAGCAGTGGAGATGTATACGGTTTCAGAATAAAAGTAACACTGATGTACTAATACACACCTATGGAGGTGTTAAGTAGAACATCTCTCTGTCGCTTATGGGTATTGTTACCAAGCTGGCCCGCTAGCCCCTGCCTCTGTGGCAAGGTCTGGTCTCCTTTTCAGGATAGAGGTGATTGTTTGCAGCTGTGGGAGCTTTTTGGTGAGGCTGGTTTATGTGAGAATCGTATGTATCTGATGTGTAACCAAGCCACCAAAGCAGAGGGTTGAGCAGCTTAGGGGGAGATCCCTGCACTAAAGGGCTCTTCTGGGCTACTCCCAGAAGTCATGGGTCTCGAAGGTTCTCTCAGTCCTAGCAGCAGTGCAAGTGGTGGCCTGAGGGCAGGCAGGTGTCAGTGCACACAGACAGTGCCAGTAAAAACACAAATGTGTTGATGGTGTACACAGATCTGCTCCACAATCAGGCAGCTTCTGACAACCACCCCAGATGAGGGGAAATTTGTGGGATGCAGATGACCGGTGGAATTGGCAGGGAAATGAATTTGTGAGAGAGAAGATGAAGTAAGAGTGTGTATACACACAGAAATTCATAGATTTGGAACCCAGTTATTGTATAGGAAAGCTACAGAAGTCAGGGTGTGCATTTATCAAAAGAGAATGCCAGACTGCATGAAGCCAGGTTTCTGGAGGTATCCCAGCAAGGTCGTCAAATGATTGTCCAGATGTTTTACATGCAGAGGGATGTGCCCAGTGCAGCTACAAATTCACTGACAGTTTCTGGGCTGAGCCTGGGAGAGGAGCAGGCAGGAGTGGAGGGCTACATCCCAGGACTCTAACTGGGCTAGAGAATGGAAAACTTGGCCATTGGTGCTAGCCGACTGGCGACTAGTTTGCCCTGCCCTTAACTGCATGTCTGGCACCTCAAAACTCCTTTTTCTGTCACTCTTATATGTCTCCAACACTGTCTGTTGGTCTCTGCTTCTGGATTTCTGTCTCTGCTTCAGTCTCTTTATCACATCACTTCTTGAGCTCTTTTACTATTCTTTACTATACAGCCACAAAGAACAAATACCAAATATTAGCTGGATTCAGGAGCAGGTATAAATATAAATGCATATCGTAGACACAGAGATCATTGGTGATAAAGCTCATCCACACACACACACACACACACACACACACACACCCCACGGTGACAGCAAATTCTCATTTCTGTGTCAAAATCTAAATAGTCTTGAAATTTTGTTTCCTTTCCGCCCTCTGGCCACTGCTTCTCTGGGTATGTGTTTCTGTATCTTTTGTCCCTGAAGGTCTCTTCCCTTTCTTCATTATACCATTCAAAAGCAGGTGATTTGACAGTGGAACCCTGCCACAGTTTTCAGCAATCCACACTCTTCCTCAACATTGCAATCTTTGGAGTTAGCCTCAGGTGGGCAAAGAGTTTTTAAGACAAAGCTAGATGGCCACCGTACAAGCAGAGACTTGGAGAGAGGCATTTGAAACTCAGCAGAGGTATCCACCTCTAGGGACGTACAGATACACCCCCTTAATCTACTTTTAGCCCACTTGGGGCTTGGAGTTCTCTTCTGAGTGAAGAGATACACGTGAAGGGTCTCATCTAGCCATGCAAGAGAAGGGGCACCCAACTCAGTAGGGTGAGGAGAAAAAAATGTAGAGATCCCAACATCCCATGGGGGTATCTGGTATAAGCAGTGTCTGAGTAAGAGAGGGATGGAGTATGAAAAGGGAGGCAGTGATGCCACTTCTTAGAGACTAGAGATGCAGATACCCAGTAGAATGCTAGCTGGACAGCCCTGAAACTGACTATACCCTATCCTAGGGCAAATCTGGAGGGGGAAAGGCCCTCCTAGCTCAACCCTGGCTGAGAAAGGAGCATTCAGAGTCATGCTTTGTCCATGTGGTGATTTGTGATCATCAGGTGTTGGTTGTAATGAACGAATATGCCAATAGCCACTGCTCAAGGTTCCATGACCATTTACTGGTGGTGGGAAAAGGGGGAGAAAGATTTGAAAATGTGGCATGGGCCCTAGAGAATGTGAGACACTTCTGAGTCAGCTGGGACTTGAGGCCTGGACCCCCACCAGGGTCCAAAGCCCCAGTGGACCTGGAAAACTCATTCCTCTCACCTCCAGATAGACAGATACTTGTTTTCTCTGCAGATCTGAATTCTTTGTGCCTCTCTGGATGTGAGTTTACAGCTTCTCCATTCTCTCTGAACTGCATACTTGTGCTTTTCCATCTCTGTCATTGCTTCATAGCTTTTCTGGCTTCATCTGTCTCTGTTTTCAGGTCTCAGTATCTCCGTAATGTCCACCTCCCCCTTTGTTAATTCGAAGGCTTCTCACTGAGCCCCTCCCCACTCTTCCTAGAAATAATGTTGACTAAAATGAGATAAAACTGGCCTGCAGGTTTTTTACCCTGTCCTATTCCCTTCAGCCCCCTCCTCCAGGGCTACAACCCCCTCTTATAATGTCAGATAATTGCTGGTGTGCAGTTCTGAGGAACAGGAGCTGATACCAGGGAATGAGAAGGGGGGAGAGAAATAAATAATAATCTGCCTCCATTCAGCGTATATAGGTTACCTTATTTGCATATATGCTAATAATGCTATAATTACCCTGCTGTTCTGGCCTATCATCAAGTTCTATAAATACATAGGCTAACAGAGTTAGGCCTGGCAACACCATCCCTAAAATTATAAAGTATATGTATGTATATGTGTGCATTTATATGTACTCTGAATCTATGAGCTGCTCTTTGTTATACACGCTCCCTTACGGACTCCAGCTCTTCTGGCTTTCAGCTGCCTTTCCTGTGTTTTGAGGCAGCTCCAAGGGTGGGGGAGAAAGAGATGCAGTGCCTGAATGAGAAAATATTCTACATTATACTTAATCCTTAGCATTAATTTTATGAATAATTTATTAATATTTTTAGGAAAATCAAAGATTATCCAGAATCATTGAATTATTGTCATCTGAATACCCCTACCTCCTACAAGCCCACACTTTGGGGTATAGGTTGGGGGACAGAAAGAGAAAGTGCCCATATCCTGGGCCTATTGAAATGTTCAAGAAAATGCTGCCTGTGGAAGAGGAAGTGAAATCCTTGTCCCTAAACCAGTCCCCTGCCTTAGTTGCCTGGCATACTCCCCACTCATGGGAAACCAAGGGGAGAGGTACAGGGGCTGTACAGAGTTTTGGGTGATGATGGCAGAAGTGAGGGAAGCTTGGAGGAACACAAAAAAACGCAATCCACAGCTGTCTGCTTTTAATTATAATTATCCCCTTTGCTTCCTTTCTGGCTAATGATGGGGAGATTTAAATTTTTCTCCCCCTCCCTCCTTTCCCTGGAATCCAGGGGTGGGATGAGTTCAGGGTCCTCCTCCCCTCCCTCCCCCATCCCATGGTTACTGGGAGAAAAGCAGACTCGGGAGGGTGGTGACAGTATGAAGAGATTTGTAGGAACAAAAGAAGGACAGGTTTGGATTGCTGGACACGTCCCAGAGCTGAAGAGACCCCCCCCTCATTCCACTGGCACCCCCTCCTATCAGCCCCCCAGCTCCCTAGACAAGGAACTCAATGTCTTCCAGCCGGTGAGAAAGGAGCTAACGGGAGCCCTAGTCTAGTGGGGAGGGGGGAGGAGGTGGGGGGGTAGCAAAATTAGTCTCAAAGGATCTTTATTTCTGAGCTAGTGAAGCAGATGTAATCAAGGGGAGAGCAAAATAATCATAATGGGAGGAATGGTGGGAGGGGTAAGCTGGTGCTAGAATGGGGGGGGCTAGACCAGGGCCCAGACTGAGAATTCGGGGGGCAGAGAGCCTTGAAGGGGGGAGTGTGTTGCTTTCCTTCACCTCCCCAAAGTCTCCCTACTTTGGAGAGGGGAAACAACACCAGATCCATAGACTCTGACCTTAGTCTTCAGAATCCCTCATTTGGAGTTTGGGGATGGCTGGGCCAGAAGGTGGCTGGAAAGGCACCAGGGAGAAGAGAGCCCCCACCCCCAGTTGAGTGAGGTAGTGAAGAGAGGGGAGCCTGAAAGCAGTGGGGGAGGGGGAGAGAGGAGAGCCAGCAGAGACTCAAGTGGCCTCCAGGTCTGTGGGACAAAAGTTGGAGGGAGATTTGTGTATGAGAGAGGAGGGGAGGGGACCACGGGAAGGGGGGCTTTGACAATGAACTTGAGACAAACTTCATTAGCATGCAGGCCTGCTGTCTGTCACGTCGAGCTCAGGCCGAGTTCCCATGCAGGCCAGGAATAGTGGGAGGGAGAAAATGGGAGGGGCTGAGGGTGGGGGTGAGAGAGAAAAGAGATGCAACCATTGTACCATTCTGGGCCCCCAGCTTCCACCAAATATCGGGACCCCAGCCCTGGAAACCAACCCTCAAATCACTCTCTCCTCTAAGAACAAGATGATTTATCTCTCACTTTGAATCTGTGGCTCCTACCCCTCCTCCTGTCTTGTCTAGACTTCCAAGTGCTAGTCGACAAACCCCCAACCCCTGCTCCCCCAGCTCTCAGCCTTCATCTTCCAACCTTCACTTTCTCTCGACAGAGGTCTGGCTGTGTGATGAGTTAGGCTGACAGGGATGGGAATTGGGAGGAGATTTGGGAAAGGGTAACTGGGACACCCTGAACCTCCAAATGGCAAACTGTGTCATCTTCCCGTCACTCCTCAGCTCCACTCCCCACCATACAAACAAAATTGCATCACTCTGTCAAGTTTGAAAGTGAATTAGAACTCAAAGGAGACTGAAGAAGAGGTAAAAGCCTCTCTCAATTTCTGTCACACCCTTTCTCTTGCTTCCGTTAAGAATGGGGGGGGGGAGGTTGGCCTAAAGGAACAATAGCTTCCCTTAGCACCTTTTTCCTGCTTCAGGTTAGAAAAGGGGATAGGTGCGATGGGAAACGGGGTAAAAGTGACAAAGACCCCTGCTCACACAGGCATTAGAAGGAACAAGGAAGGGCTTCATCAGAGTGGACTGTTATTTTGATGGTGCGGTGTCTCCAGACAGGGGCTGCACCCCCTTTTTGCTGCCTTTCCAGGGAGAGCAGCAAGAGAAAGAAAGAGAGAGGCAAGCGAAATTCCTGAATGGATAGACAGATGCTACGTCATCGGAGCTGCATCCTCCACTCCACAAGAGGCTAGGAGCTGGAGAGGGAGGCAGGACAGCCGCAGGGGCCACGGGAGCAGTCTCTGCTCCTCACAGGAGCTGGGTAAGTGGCCATTTGGATCCAGGGAGGATCCTTACCCCTCAGACATCTGGGCTGGGGGTGGGAAGGGTTCCCTAAAATCAGTCAGGGCTCTCTACCCTTCCTACTTTGCCTACTGGTTAATGGAGGTTAGGTACAATAATCACAGAAAAGAAAGGCTGATAAAAGATCTAGGGGCTCCCCAAGAAGGATGAGACAGGTGTGTGGAGGAGTGATTGGCATTAGTGGGGTTTCACCTCCAGCTTCCCGGGCATCCATTGCTGAGCTGGAGGCAGCCGCTGTGCCCTGCCACTCCAGAGCCAGAGTTCCCCTCCTTCCCCTAGCCCCACCGCCGGCCCAGGAGACAGCTCACTAAGTTTGTCAATGGGATTCAGGGGGGCTTTAGGGTCACGGTGCCACTGATCCTATTAGTCCGCCCCTCCCTTCTCACCATCAGAGACTGCCAACATCTTAATGCTGGTACCAGAGGAGAGGCAGGAAGGAAGATTGTAGTAGAGATGTGAGGGTAGAAGAAAAATGGTTCTGCATTTGGACTCCTGACCCTCTTCTTTACCCTGGTTCTTATTCTTCTCTGCCCCAGAGACTTTGGGTTTCAGGTTAGGACAAAGTCTGAAGGACTTAGAGTAGGGGAAAGGAGCTACATTTCCAGAAAGGTGCAAACCTGAGTTGCGAAGAACCCAAAAATGTGTTACAGGATTTAGATTAATTTTCTTCTTATTTTCCTCTCGTTTCCCGTGAACTGGCAGGTGGGAAGGAGGCTGAGGGGGACTTACAGGCAAATAAGGTGAGAGTAGCAGGTGCTTAGGGTCTAGAAGGGGAGAGGACTCTGCTTCAGTGGTCTTCAGACCCAGCTGATAGAGATTTCATCCTGTTTTGAGGAAAGAGGGTGCTAATCTCCCCTCCGTTCGCCCACCAACACTGCGTTCTGGGAGACAGGCTGGGGCCCCTGCAAGATAGTGGAGGCTGGAACTAAGCTATTTCTGGGACTTCAGAGACCAGATTGTTGGGAGAGGCTAAGGCTGCCAGCCATCATATGTGCACACACATGTTCCATGCCTACTGGTCTGTGTTCTTTGCCACCATACTCCCTGGGCACTGTGTGTGTGTGTTTGCTGATGGGGGGCAGGGCAGAGATCAGGCAAGGCAAGTACAGCTGTGCCAGCTGCCCTAGAGCTCTCTGATTTGGGTGGTGGAAGGAGCCAAAGACTCCCCAACTGTCCTTGTGCCTATTTTCTAACATGTCAGCATAGTGGGGTGGGGATGCAGAGGACTTCTTTGGTATGAAGATGACAATTTTGGACTGAGATAGCCCTTTATGAAAAGTAGAGCTGGGGCTGGGATTCAAAGTGTATTCATGGGTGTTAGAAGTGGATAGGGCGCATGCCAGCCACCCCATCTGGAAATCATGCTTGGCGTTGAGGCTTATCCCTGATCCGCTTTTGTCTGATTCCCTCTGCATTTAGGTAGGTTATCTTCCTGATTTAAAAAAAAAAAAAAAATTGTGGAATTGAGCTTGAAGTGGAAGCGTTCTCCAACTTGTCTGTTTGTCACTCCCACACTCCCATACACACACTCCTGTTAGTATTTTAAGAACTGGGTCACCTATGATACAGCTGCTATTCCCTCAAATAATGATTTAAGGAGCTGAGACTATACAGTGTTGAGAGTCGGTTCCATACACCACGTAAAGATTTTTTTTTTTAATTTTTAATGCTTTCTATTCACACCTTTAGTGTGTGAGAGAAAGGGATGGAGAGTAAAGATGGGGTGATGGGGATGGAGAGCTACAGGACGTCTGTATGGAACCTAGCTGATCCTTGGGTAGACAGGTAACAACAGAGATGGGTGGAGAAAGCTAGAGGAATAACATGATGGATATTATCTTAAATTCATATAACACTTAACAGTTTACAGTGCAGTTGGAACTCCTAGACAGACAACATTATATCCTCAATCCCAGACCCTTCATTCCATCCTCAGCTTGCTTTCTAGTACTTCATGAGCAACAGGATTGCTTTTTTAGGTTTAAGTCAGAAAGCCATGTCATCTCCACAAGCAGAGTCTAAACCCTGGATTTTGGTTGGAGGTGGAGGCAGGTAGTGAAGACAAGTCTGGATTAGAGTCATACAGGCAAGATGGAACTAGAGAGACTCAGGTTAGTGGGCCCTGCATGGCTAGGCTTTTCTTTTTCAGCTATGTCCCTGGGTAGCCACAAGCCATAGATGTTGGAGAGGGAGACCCAGACTGTCTAGGTCCTGGAAGCACCAGACTGGGAGAAAGGAGTTAATGAGAGAGTAATTAGCAGACTGGGGAATCTTAGGGAGAGAGGATTGGAGCCACTCGAGAGACTTTAACTTTTGTATTTTCCTTGGCAGGAGCTGGGCATCCAAGAAGAAGTGCCTCTCATTTGTGTCTGGTGTCATCGTAGGTGGCTGCCTCTGGCTTTTGGGGTACTTATTTTCTTATTTGTTTTCGATGGTACTGTGAGTGGGGGAGGAAAAGGAAACTGGACCTGCGTTATGTGTTTCCTCCTGTTCTCTATATGTCTCCCTGCCACTGCCTACCTCTTCTACTTTTCAGCCCCTGATTTTGGTCTGCTCCTCTTAGTAAGACTTTCTACAGTTAGTGATGACAGAAATGAAACAAGGTGGATTGGGAATGAAAGGCCACTTTGTGCCCAGTTCTGTACTTGAGGAAAGGCATTGGGAGTACAAGGAACTCTCCCCCTTTTCCTTTGAGCTTCTGAGGGCAGAGATGGAGGCCAGTTGAACTGAGCAGGTGACGTATACATACATGGGGGACAGACGTGAGAGAGGAGTGTGGGTTAACATGAATGGGGGGGGGCCTGAGAAGTTTACGTAACTGTGAGGGGGTGGGTGTGTCAGGGCAAGTATCTATAAGCACTGGGAAGGGTATGGTGTTGGTGATACTGCTGGAGGTACCCGTGGATATGTCATTGCATTCCTCTGAGTTGACAGATCTGAGTATGTGTGTGTCTGTGAGAGAGAGAGAGAGAGAGCATGCGCAGCATGCATGTACACTCATGCTTTTGCCCCGTAAGGAGACCATTTGCTGATGGCTGAAGGTCTTGCAGAGAGGGCTCAGTCTGGATGGATGAGACAACTCTCCACCACCTTGTTCTCACCTCCCCAACTCCATAGGGCTCTTAGGCAAGTGAGACATGTGTAGGTTCAGGAATAGAATTGGGAGCAGGCAGGGGAGGCCGTGCTTAGACAGGCCAGAGGAATTCTCAGGCTGGCCTCTCAAGGAGAGAAAAAGCATTTATGTAGGAAGAGAAGGGTGGAAGGCAGAGGGATGGAACCCTCCAGCTATGTCTCCATGCCCTCTAACCTAGTCTGCCTATGTGGATATACATGTATGTATTGCTTTTCCCACACAGCCTCGGCATTTTTTTTTAACTGTCAATTCTTGCTTTTATTTGTCACTGTCCCGTAGACAATACAAACATTCTGTAGCAAAAGAATAATGTGCAATAATGTTCATGATAACGATGTACTTAAGAGACATAAATAAACATCTGAACCCACCCTCCCCTGAATGCAGTTTTCATCTGTATCTTCAAGGCAAATTAACCTGGTAATTGAAACAAAGAAAAGAAAACATGTTTTTTATTAAATTACTTGAATACATCCAGAGAGTGGTTGAATGCAAAAATGTATTTTGGGACCCGAATTATAAAACTCTTCCCCCAAATTGCATCCAGAGAGCATAATTTGGGGCAGGTTTTTCTATACATGAGCCTCTTCAGGCACACAGACAATGGATGGGCATCAGGGCTGCAGGGAGGGGGTGGGGATTGGCATTGGTAAAGAATGCAGGCTCCTAGGCTAATTGAGACACAGACTCTGACCAGAAACAGGGATGGGGTGTGCTCTTCTACAGCCCTGCAGAATGTCTCCGGAAGGGCTTGGGGTGAGGTCTGCAGACACAGGTCTACATACCACTGCAGCAGGGTTTGTGTGCCTGGAAGCAGAGGGCACAGCTCCAGTGGAGGACTTCCTAGGGAGACTGAGGCTGACGTGCCAAGCGCAAAAGCCAAAAAAAAAGCCAAACCCATTGCCATAGTCGCTTTCTACTCAGAGCCACCCTAGAGAATAGAGTAGAACTGCCCCATAGGGTTTCCAAGGAGCCACTGGTGGATTTGAACTGATGACCTTTTTGTTAGCAGTTCTGCCCATGTTCACAGTATTAGCTTTTTACAGGCCTACTATATCTACGTGTAGATGGTAGTGTAGGAACTGCCCAATAATCACTAACACACAACACAGTAGACACAGCTCCACCTTGCACATACACATATACACAGATCCCACAGAACAGATCATATCAGTACTCTCCTTCCCACTCATAATGTACTCATGACATACACAAATCCATATGATGGCCAATACAAACTTGCAGACACACTCACTGGTACACACATACCTTTATTCATTCCCCAATTCCTGGGCACCCACTAGGTGTTAGACATAGACTAGGAGACCATGGATGCGAGTGTGTACGAAATTGCCCTTGCCCTTGAGGAACTAACTCATTTGCCACCCTTGCAATGATTTCTTTTTTAATCACAAAAACAACCTGGCTTGGTATACAGACTAATCCTAGTTAACATAATGATGGGGGATTTTCTGCTTCTTTTAGGGCTGACCCTTCTGCTTTCTAGACTTGATACAGTAGGGCTGTAAGAAGCTAGTACTGTGAATGTGGACAAAACTAAAAGGTTGGTAGTTCAAATCCATCCACAATGAAGTAAAGAGAGATGTCCCGCTCATCTTCATCTCTGAACAGGAGCTGTGGAAGATGGGGTTATCAAGTCCACCCCAACAAAACCAAGTAAAAACTGACTTCTTCAGGAATCTGGATGGGGGGAATTCTATATGGATAGTGTGAGGACAACTTGAACTATTTCCATTTTCCTTTGTGGAAGTCTCTCCTCCTTAAATTTGGATACTCTGTTTATGCTAAACTACCCTAAAGCCACAATAAGAGGCAAGGAAACCAGCTCTTTGGGGAAATTTAGATATTAGACATTTTCAAAAGCCAGCTAAGTATACCCATTTCTGTCCTGACCTTGGTCTTTGAGGACACCCAGTTGAGTCTAAATTTGGCCAGTGGCATAGGAGCTCTCCTCTGGGCAAAGAAGCCTTTCTGCCCTTCTCCCTCCTCCCCTCCTTGAAAATATAGCAGTGGCTGAAGGAGAAGAGAGTTTCCTACCAAACCTAGCTCCCCCTTATCTTATTGTCTGGATAGCCCAGGCTATCCAGGGTTGTGGGTCCCACAGAGACCAGGGGAATTGGTTGGCAATTGGTGACATAGAAGAAAGGGGAGAATATTGACTAATAGGACAACCAGCTCTTTCCTAGAAGGTGGCCTCAGCTTCTCAAGTATTGGGGGGAGGGGAGAGGAGGGAGAAGGGAGAGCAAGGTTTGTTTAAGGAGCTTTTAAGAGATAGGGCAAAGGAGGAGATATTTTCAGGGGGAGTTAGTGATGTGTCAGGAGAAGTGTAGGCCAGGCTCCATTTAGAGCTGCTGATATGTCTGGAGGGTACCAGCTATGCTGTAAACGTATGAGGCAGTGTACTGGGAAATATTTGAGGGCTTTTGTAGGCATGAAAAAGGCTGGAGGGCTTGTGGTTTCTCTGGGGGCCGTTGTGGTGTGTGCATTTAGTGAATGCATTTAGCAGCACGCAATAGGGAAGCCTATGTTTATGGAGAATTCTGCTTTTCTGCAACTAATAGAGTGACAGGGACCCTAATTCTCCCTTCTGTGCTCCATTCTGAACTGTAGGGGTCCCTGGGAGGGGCTAGTGGTGAGAGAACACTTTGTTTTTGCCTCTTTCTTTCCCTCCCTACCAATAGATGAATTCTGGGAGAGTTAGGAATGGATGCTATAGAAGCTTCTAGAAAGCCTTTCTCTTGAGAAAGAGCCCTGAGAACTGTCGGAGGCTGACGCAGGGGAAAAGCTGCACCAAGCCCAACCCTGAGAACTCCTTGACACCTGGGGAAATGAGGCCTTTTATCCCATACTGTTGTTCTGAGAAGGACTTATGGTGGCCCTGGACATGACCCCATTTTGAAATGTCCACCACTTCGTCGTCTTCATGCTGCCAGCACCTTCTGACAATCTCCAAAATATCTGACGGTTAATACTAAATTAAACCATTTGTGGAAGGCAAACAGTGTTTAGGCTCAGCTTTGTCCTGAGGTTTGCAGAGACTGACCCTGGCAGAGGCAAGGCAATCTGGCCAGGCCTGGTGACCAAATGGGCACCCTGAGTGGCTTAGTGCCTAGGGATACCTAGTTGTAAGAGATGGTCCATATTAATCGGATGGACAGGCTCCAGGTATCTGAGTCCTAGGGTGTAGGGTGGGTGGTAGCAGTGGCTGCCGTGGCTGTGCTAAAATCTGAATTGCTACGTGACTGCTCAGCCTGGAGCCAGCCGCTTGTTCTCTGTGATCTCAGGCTGTGAGAACCAATTCCAAATGTGGACCCGTGTAGGCCTCCTGGGGTCAGAGACAAGGTGTATTATTCAGCTGTGCTCCTCTTGGCAGGGAGGGGGAGCTGGGAGTGCTGCTGTAGGCCTAACTCCAGCCGGTGGGGAAAGCCTAAGGTCAGAACCTTGCTGGGGGATGGGTAGGGAGATGGGGATGATCCTCTTTCTGAGGACAGACAACTAGGAGCTGGAGTAGGGACTAGAGAAGCTGGGGCAGCTGCTGGAGGGGCAAGGGCACAGGACGGGGAAAGGACGAGAAGGCTCTAGCAGTGACTTAATTTACTGGGCCAAAATCTGCAGGTCTTGTCCAGGCTGATACCAGTCGGGGTCCTCACCTCAGGCCTCCCCCATCTGGAACTTTGGTGCTGTGAACAGGTTTAAGAATTACTCTCGTTTCTGCAAGGTGGAAGAGGAGATCCAGCCTCACTTGTACCTCTGGCCGCCCTGTGAAGAGTCCCAAACTTCCAGAATCTTTCCCTCGTATTTTGAGATGAAATCACCCTTCCTAAATGATCAGGAGCTTAATCTGAGAGAGATCAGAGCCCAGGAAACACAAAGCACGCCCGCCCTGATGGAAGGAGCAGGCAGGGGTAGTCCCTAGACATCTGGTGCTTTTTGAAAGGGGTGGATTTCAAGCACTGTCTTGTCCATCTTTATATCCCATCCTGGTGCAGTATACTTGGGACCAAAATGGAAAATGCAAGACCCACAAAAGGAGTGAGGCTGGGGATCAAAACTACAAATGGCCTTGAATTGGAGATGGCAGGCAGGTCTTGCGGATGGGTGAGGCAGCAAGAAAGGCTAAGAATTAGCACACGGACACCATGCTCCCTGCATTCTCCATGAGGAGGGTGCCCGGATTGCGATCTCCGGCCGGTCCAGGAGGGGGGAGGGGTGGGGCCAACGGAGGAACGAGTTGGTGACGTCAGACTCCATGGAGCCAATCAGAGGCTGTCCTGGGGAGGGAGCGTGAAAGGATGAATGAAAAGTCTGGAGCCGGAGCGCGCCTGGGCCAGAGCCGCTGCACTGACCCTAGAGTGAGCTAGTGCAGCCCGCTCAGCACCTTGGCCCCGCCGAGACTGAGAGCCGGGCGGGCTCCCCCGCCGGGCATCTACTGAGCCCTTGCTCCCCAGGCTCAGGAGCTGGCATTCTGCGGGCGGGAACGCCGGGAGGACAGCGCGGGAGAGCACCGATGGGCGCCTAATGTTCTATGTAAGTGGCCTGGCCAGCACCCCGTAAGAGACGGGGAATCCAGCATGCCCTCGCTTCCTCCACTAGGGCCAATTGAGCCCCACACCCTCCTCGGGGCTTCCGGGACGTCCTCCTTATCAGCTATTCTTTCTGATCTGAACTCCCACCAACCCCTAGGGCACCTCTCAACTCACCCCCGGCCATTTTCACAGCCTTAGGTGATTTCTGGTCCTCTTTGTATAAAGCCATTTCTCTGAGGGGCTCTGCGGGGTCTGGGACTCGGCTAACCTGCTGGGAGCCTGTCCCACCCGCTTTCCTCTTTCCACCTATCTTATGAGTGCTTTCCCAGATCCCTTCCCCGGTGAGGTCTTTGCCCTTACCCTCTCTCCTTGGGAGACTCACTTGGGGTCCCTGGGGTCGCCTGTCAACCCATCACCACTAGCCTCCTCCTCTGTGGGTTACTAGGATCTTCTCATTTCCTACATGGGCGCTTGTAGGCTTGTTACCCCTAGGGTTTCCGGGACCCGCTTTCCCTTTTAGTCGGCAGCTTGGATACAGCTCTTTCCCCAGCAAGCTCTGCTTTGCTTGCACCGCTTCAGCGAGTTGGAGACGTGCTGGGGCCAGCTCAGCAGCTCCCCCAGTCCTTCTGGCAGCTGGGGCTCCACTGATGGCTGAGTCTCCAGCCCTCAGATGCGCCCTTGGCCTTCCAGAGGCGGGTAGAGGAGACCCCGTGAGGCTTGTAAGACCTTCGCCTCTGTCCCTGCCGCCTTCCCGGGTGGCACGAAAAGCCCGCGGGTCCCTTCTCTCCAGGACCAGCGAACTCCCTTTTCTGACTCCAATGCGGTGTGGGAAACTAGACTGGGTCGGGGTCTATCCCCGGACCTCGATGCTACCAGCTGTCGTGCCCTTTCCATCCCTTTTTCTGTCTTTGTCGAGTCTGTATCCCTTGTCTCTGTGCCCTTTTCAGTCTTGGTCTCCATTTCCCTTTCTGGTCTTGGTATCTCCATTTCCCTGTCTGCCTGCTTCCATCCTTGAGCTCTATCCTCACCTAACCTCACCAGCCAGAGACCTGGAGGCAGTGGCGGCGGCGGCAGCCGGGAGGCTGCATGGAAGCGGCGGCGGCAGCTGGGAGGCTGCGTGGAAGTGGCGGCGGCAGCCGGGAGGCCGCATGGAAGCGGCGGCGGCGGCCGGGAGGCGGGGTTGGTTGTTATCTTTGGTTATCTAGCTGTATGAGTGGTGTGGAGTCTTCATAAAGCTAGATAACCGAAAGTAAAAATAACCCCATACACTGCGCAGAGGGGGAAGCTGGCTGCCTGGACGGGCTAGGGCGGCCCGAGGGTGCGGAGGGTGGGGGTGCGGGGTAGAGCCTCCAGGACATAGGGCCCTCGGGAGGCGAGAAGAGGGCCTGGCTGCACACGGGCTCGAAGCCCACACCAGTCGGGGTGACCTTGCACCCGCAACCCCTCACCTGCACAGGTAGGCGTCGCTGATCCATTTCACTTTAGCCTGTCGCAATATATTCCCCCTTGGAGCTGGAAAGAAGAAAGCAGTGTTTTGGTCATCTCTCAGGTTGATGCTTTTACCAACTTCTGTGGGTTGGCTCACCACTGAGGAAGCTGCTCCAAAAGATAGATCTGCTGAAATTTCTCTATAGGGTTACTGGGGACAGTGCGGGGGGGGGGGGGGGGGCGGTCCTGGGCCAGCCTCTCCCACAGCGCGGGTGCACAGTTTCTTCGCACACTAGCCAAGCTGTTGCTGGGGTGGGAGAATTCAGTAGAATCGCCGAGAAGGCTGGTCTTTGCTTTGATGGGTTCCCTGAAACCATAGAGGACCTTCCAACTTGACTGGGAGCTGAAAATGACTGCAAAGTGGAGATTGGTGGAGGTAGGGCTGGACATACTCCTTGGGAGAATGCTCAAAATGAGGTCAGGGTGGCAAGGAACTGTGTCCTCTGTAGCCTGGGTTCTTGGGCAGTGGGATATAGTCTCTTTCAGCTCTGTTTCCATAGCTTTCTCTCTTTGGACCCAGGACCCTGAGCCTGCTATCTGGAAAAGTTTATCTTGTCAGCTTGCCTCCACTTACCAAAGGATCGAGTTGGGGTCTTTCAGGACATCCTTCCCTCCCACCCCATCCTGATTCTTGGAAATCATTTCCAAGAAGAGCAAATGGCCTCAAGGAGCTCTCAGGAGCTCAAACACAAAGGAATTTGTAGCTTAGTGTCTATGCTGCCCCAAGAAAGCAAAGAATTAGAGAGATTAATCAGGCTTCCCTAAAAGAAGGCATTTATTTGGTCTGACCCAAATATTTTAAGCAAAAGAGTGTTAGGTGCAGTTGAGAGGATGATGGTTTGGAGTCACGTTACAGAATAAAGGTAAATATAGCCAAAAGTGGGAAGAAGGGGTTCCCTTTGTACTCACTGACCCTCTCCGTTGCATCCTCATCCTATCACATTCCAGGAAGGGGGTGGAGGGCAGGAAGGAGTAGTAGGGGGCAGGAAAACTGGACAAAATAATCTTATACTGACTGCTGTTTCTGGTGTCAATTTAAAATTCCTTTCCAGAAACTGATCTTACAGTGGGAAGATTATGAGCCAGTTATATATTATGTGGGAGAAATGTTGGGGAATTCAAACTAAAAAATTGGGTTCTGGAAAGACTGGAGTACCTGAGTCTTCTTCCTTCAGAGGTTCAGAGGAAGTCATCAGTGGCCCCTTACTCTCCAAGTCCACGCCTTTCTTTGACCATTTAACACTGGGGACAGGAGTAGGAGTGGGCAGAAATAAACCATTGCTGGGAGTAAATTCTGACTCACAGTGACTCTCTAGAAACTCCATAGTTTCCAAGGAGTGCCCAGTGGATTTGAACTGCCAACATTTTGGTTAGCAGCCTGTTTTAGTCAGCTAGGGCTGCTCTAACAGAAATACCACAGAGTGGATGGCTTTAACAAAGAAAGATTTATTCTTACACAGTCCGGTAGGTTGCAAGTCCATATTCAGGGCGTCCGCTCCAGGGAAAGACTTTCCCCTTGTCGGCTCTGGAGGAAAGTCCGGTATTGCATCAGTCATTGTCCAGGGAGCGTCCTAACGCAAGAACCTCTGGTCTGAACGACGCGCTCTGCTCCCGGTGCTGCTTGCTTGATGGTAGCGAGGTTCTCAAATTGTCCTTGGTTCTTTTTCCTTTTATTCCTTGCAAGCTAAAAGCATTAAGGGTGGGGCAAGCCATGCTCCAGGGAAACTTCCCCCATAGCAGGAATTCACAGCCCCACCCTAATCCTTTAACATACAGGTTAGCAAAACCACACAATGGAGGACAGTCCCAAGATACTGGGAACCATATCCCAGCCACGTGGCTGCACACATTTTTGGGGGGACACAATTCAAACCATGACACAGCCCTAGCCGTTAACCACTACACCACCACTGTTGACCACCGCAAGGTGTTATTAACACCATTTTTTACAGATGAAAGTCTGCAAACCCAGTGAGTTGCTAATGTTCCAACCATATGCATTTTCCCATTACTGTACACTTACCTTTGTGAAAGGCTGAAGAGAGTCAGGTAGGGAGGAGACTGAAATCCTAGGAGTGACAGGGATGAGTTAAGATGGGAAAAGAGGGACATGGAGAAAGGAAAGGCCTGGGAGTGAGTGCAGCCTGAGGAACTGGGAAAATGTACACACAGGGAGTGAGGTGGGAGATTTGCAAAGCATTAAGAAAGATAGGGCTTTTTAAAACCTTTCATATAGCTGGTCAGGAATGTGTGTTTGGAACGTGCTAATGCTCATCTGGAAAACCCTGGTGGTGCAGTGGGTTAAAAGCTTTGTCTGCTCACCAAAACATCAGCGGTTCAAATCTGACAGCCGCTCCTTGGGAACTCTACAGGGCAATTGTACTCTGACCTATGGGGTCACTGTGAGTGGGAATCCACTTGAGGGCACTGGGTTGAGGCTCACCTGGAAACCCTGGTGGTGTAGTGGTTAAGTGCTATGTCTCCTAACCAAAAGGTTGGCTGCTCATATCCACCAGGCACTCCTTGGAAATTCTATGGAGCAGTTCTACTCTGTCTTACAGGGTTGCTGCAAGTCAAAATAGACTCTATGGCATCAGGTTTTTATTTGGGGTGGGATAAGGCTTGTCTGGAACCCTGGTGGCACAGTGGTTAAGAGCTCAGCTGTTAACCAAAAGTAGCCAAAAGGTTGGCAGTGGGAATCCACCAGCCAACCACTCCTTGGAAACCCTGTGGGACACTCTGTCCTACAGGGTCTCTGTGAGTTGGGATCAATTCAGCATCAGCAGGTTTTGATTTGGTAGGACCCATCTGTATGAGACTTAGAACCTATGTTATTAACCACAGTGGGTTTATATTATTATCTTTCTGTCCTCTTGGCATATTTGACTGCAGTAGCTCCAGAGGAGATCTAGAGACAAGCAGGAGAACAGAGGGTCCGAGGGAACCGGCGAGTTGAGGGCTTAAACCCTAGAAAACAAGTACCTCTGTAGAAGGGAAATAAAAGTGAGGAGACAGGTAGTGGGGTGAGGGTTTGTGTCTGGCTAATGCGTACATTTGGTGTGTATGTAAGTGTTTGGGTGGAGTTGTCAGGAGAATGATGGAGACTGTGTGAGCTGTGCATGTCTGGTTAAGTGGGTGATGAACTGGGTAGTGTGTGACTCCGTGGTAGGTGGGAAGCTTGGTGTGAGATTAGGAATGTCTGGATGTGTATGGGTATAAATTCACTGTAGGAACAGATACTGTGGGATATGTCCATTTTTTTTATTCAGTACAGATATCACAGTGATACCACTGAGTCCTATCCTCCCTCTCCCACTTCCTTTGGCTAAGCCCTTTAGGAAAATGCTGGGAAAAGGAGGGGCAGGGAGGCTGGGTTGAAAAGGGCTCAGAGGGTTTCACCAGTTGAATGTTAGAAGATTTCCTTCTTTGCATCATCACGCCTCTGTCTGTGTCCAAGATTTTTCAGAATTTGCAACATCTACCTATTCCTACTGGAAACAAAGTTGTAGGCTAGTTTCCTTGCCCGAGTCTGTCCTCAGCCTCTCCTCCTAATACCTCTCATCAAATTCTGAGTCCAGGAGTTCAAAGGCAAGTTTCTCCTAATATTTGACTAAAATTTTGCATTTACACTTACACTCTCACCCTGAGACAAATTTTTCTCAGTTTCAGGCATAGAAAGGGTCTTGCTGACAGGTCTATACAATCATAATAATCCCCACAGTCAGTAATCGTGGAGAGGAAAAGAGACAGAAAGCGTGCTAAACCAAAGACGTTGCTTAGGCTCCATTGCTTACCAGCTATGCATATCACTGAGCCTCGCTTCAGACGTTTGTATAAAAAGAGATAAAAATGTATATTCTCAGGACTGTTACATGAGGCAAATGAATTCTGCGTGAGAGTCTTACGTGATGACATCCATCGGTAAAGGGTAGGTAATTCTTAGGTTCCAGGAGGGTTAAAACCTGCTGTTTTAAAAGACTGAGTGCACATGATTGATCTCAGAAAGCAAAAAGGATCTCTGGCTTGTTCTTCTTGACTGAGGATCTCAAAAGATTTAAATTTGAGGAGCTTTGTCCTCCTTTTCCAGATTTAACAGTTGAGAAGGGACTTCTGGGAACCTGAGTACCCTGTCTGAAGCTGGAGGAGAGGAGGCCTCATCCTTGGGCAGCTTGTTAAGGGAGAAAGGGTGGAGTTCACACGGAGGTACCCATGATTTCTGGCAGAATGGCCATTATGTCTTTTCTCCTTAATGGATCTTATCACTGAAGGCATGATTTCTACATGAATTCTACAGATAGATACTTGAGTGACTTGAAGGAGTAGCGTCTTCTCTCTCCTTGCCTCCCAGCCCAACCTCCTCCTCCATCCCCAAGTGGGATTCCTGAGGTTGGTAGCCCACCAGGGAGGCCCCTCTGCATTCTTCTGCATCTGTGAGTGCTTGAAGTCTACAATGGGAGTTGGAATACTCACCCAGCCCCATGTTCTGGGGACAGATTGACCTTTCCTCCTCCCTTCCTTTGCTATTAGAACCTTAGAGAACTGAGGGATTATATACTGTCTCATCCAGTCTCATGCCAACTTCCCTAGGAAATAAATGAGTTTAGATTAATGCTTTAAAATCACTAGGGGGAAGGAGTATGCAGGACAATAAAAACATTTCTGTTGGTGCTTTGAGGAGGATGAGGAGCAGAGTTATTGAAGGAAAACGTGGGTAATATTAAGCTAGGAGAGATGTGAGAGAAAGGGGGAACCCTTCCTTGCCACCCAGGCTCTGCCAGGGCCCAGAGTGACCCCCCTCCTCCTGCCCTAATCCCCCCATTAAGGCAGCTCTGAGTTTGTTATGACAGCAGCTGAAGGCAGCTGAATTGCTGTTTGCTGTGTCTGCTAATTGGACTGAAGGGTTGGAGTCTGGACACTGAAAGGGCCATTGTTGCTGTTTACCTTCCACAGTAGCCTCCCTGGGGACGCTCTGGGTGATGGGAGTGGCACACCCTCAGGGTTACTGCACCCATTCCTTGTCTCTGCACAAGGGGCTAGGGTAGGGAGACACTTCCTCTCATTGCTTTCAGGTGGACTGAGCTCCCACTGCACCGAAGAGACAAGCCCAACATCTGAGTTATCTCCAAGCTGGCTTGGAGGCCATCTGGGAACTCCTAGGAGAGGGAAGTTACATGCATGTTCTCCTTTCTTTTCATTCTCTTCCTCTCTGGGACCCTGGCTTTGCCTTACCCTCCAGCACATTAGACTTTTCCCCTGTACCTTTTCATATCTCTTTTCTCCTAGAAGAGTGATTCTCAACTTAGTTATGTACTAAAATAAACTGGGAGTGCTTTTAAAAAAGAGTTATGCATGAGTGCAGTCTCAGACAAGTTAAATTAGAGTATCTTCTGGATACTCTGGTGCAATAGTGGTTTAAGTGCTACAGCTGCTACTAAGAGGTTGGCAGTTCAAATCCACCAGCTGCTCCTTGGAAACTCTATGGGGCATTTCTACTCTGTCTATGGGGTCACTATGAGTTGGAATCGACTCGATGGCACTGGATTTTTTTGGTTTTGGGGAGGTGAGGCCTAGACATCATCATCGTCATTTAAAAGCTCCTGCAATGTTTCTGGTGTGTAGCTGTGGTTAAGAACCACTGATCTAGGCTCATCTATCTGCTGGGGACACGCACACATGCACACAATCTAGTCTTCCCCTAGTTCTCTCAACCTCCTGACACCTGTCATTCTATCAGGCAGATTATATGTGTTTGCCTGTGTATCTTTTTCTTCTTTATTACTGAATTCCTTGTAGAAGCCATAGAATTTAGGATAGAATTTAGAGGTCTGTACTCTGACTCTGATCTCAACCTAAGGTCTTGTCTAAGGGTAGGAACTATGACTCCATCTCCCTATGAATTCCAAGATAGGGTACAGGTAAGGACTGAACTTATCCAGGACATTTAAGTTATTGGGAATAGAGGGAAGTTCAGAGATGTATTGACTGTTGTGTTCTTCATTCCCGAAGTAGTACTGGTGATTTGGAGATCTTCGGAGAGGAAAAGTGTTCTCCAGGAACACATATTCCCCTTTTCTTACTGTTCCCAAATGTTCCTGCCTCTTGTCTTCCCTCTAGCTTCTCATCTGGGTGGGTAGGTGCTCCTCCACTCCTCCCATCCTGTTTTCCTCAACAAACGCTCCAGAGCTGTGCCCAGCACCGTGGACAGCTCCCAGGCAGGCAGTGAGTGAGGTGGCTGGGCTGACCCCCTTTGGTAGGGCTGGGAGAGGCCCTCTTGTGTCTTCTGTACAGTCAGAAATCAAAGAGTCTACATTTCTGAATCTGGAGTAGTTGTTTGCAGTCAGCTGTGGAGTCCCAGGGAAAAGCAAGGGCAGTTGGCGTGCCTGTCCCATGAAATCGGGCTTGTCCTCATTGTTGGGGGTTCTGAATGATAGGGTCTGCTCTTTCAGCAGGAAGGACAGTTAGATTTCAGAAATGATTTAACCTATGGTCATGTAAGATACAGAATGTATGGGCTAGGTAGAGTGAAAATGAACCTTAAATGTCACCAGTCCTGTGCCCCTCATTTTACAGATGAGGAAATTGAGATCCCAGGAGAGTGGAAGAGGTGTCACCAAGGCCTCTCAGTTGGTTAGCAGTGATGCCAAGATCTGAACTTTTGCATTTCTCTCCAAGCCTTTCCACTGGGTTCAGTTCCTCCTTTAGAAAATTCTCTGCTTGAAATGAGTGGAGCAGGCCTAATGCTGGTGGGAGGATCACAGTCTTACCCCACACAAATAGGGAAGGATGCATGTCTGGACATGTGAAGTCTCCACACAAGCCAGGAAGGTTTGCAGGGACAGCCTTGGGTGGAACACAGGGAAGGCATACCTACTGTGGCTGGCAAGCCCGTGGGAGACAAGGAGAGGGTGCAGCCATCTGCCAGGGCACAGAAGCCAGGAGATGGTCACAAGGAGTCTCCAGAGGCCAGGAGAGTCACGCAAACTGGAACAGGGCCTGGGAAATGCCCTTCTGTGTGCCCAGGCCTGCTCTCCCAACACCGTGAGCCTAGAAACAAAGGGGCCATTCTCCCCAGGATTTGATGCCGCCATCTCCGGCTGGCAGTGCCAGGTGGTAGGGGCATCAGGGGGTGTCAATCCATTATCCCCCCCAACTCCTAGGTCCTCTGGGGCTTGATGTTGGGGAGGTGGGTGTTCCATGGTATGTTACCATGGCAGCCACCCCAACCCCCACCTCGAAAGCACAAAAAGAGACAGCTTTCACCCCCACCCCTAGGAAGAACCTGGGTCTGGCTGGGAATCTTCCCTTGGGAATCCTTTCTGATGCACAAGCCATGGCGTGCATAAGCAACACCCTCCTTCTGGCACCAGGAATGGAAGTTTCTGCCATCAGCGGGCTATGCAGTCAGGGCTGCTGGGGCAGCCAGGGTCTCCGGGTGAAGGTGTGCAATGAATACCAGGTGCCCTTGCTTACCCTGGCTCCACTCACTCACCAAACTCAGCTCTCCTGACCTTCACCTGCAGCCATGACCATCCGAGCCACACCCTCAGCTCTCCTAGGCCTCCTCAGCTGTGGTAATGAGGCTTTGACCTTCTGCTCTTTCTCAGAAGAGAGGGGACATGCTGCTACCCCAGCAGACCTCCGGGCTGTGGGAATGGAGAAGAGGAGGGGGCCATTCTTGCCACCCTCCATCTGCACCCTCCACCATTACTCATTAAACATTCTGCCCCCTCCTTCCGCTTGTTAAGCCTTATTTGCATATATCTGCATAATACACCTCATTTGCATTCCAGGAGGCTCATGGTAGAAGACAGGATAAAAAGGGGAGGGGGGCTGGAGAAGAGAGAAAAAGGGTAAGATTTTGTTTTTATCAAAGTGTTTGTGAGGGGTGCGGTGACAGGAAGAGGACAGAAATAAAAACTCACACTACTTTCTTTCTTCCCTTCTGCCCTCCCTCCTTGGGATAGGCTCAGATGCCCAAGAGAGATGCCAAGAGGACGGCTTCTCTCTCCTTTTTTGTCCTGCTTCCTCTGGCCTTGGCTCCCTAGCCTGGCCCCCCACCTTGCTGGGCTCAGGCTTCAGAAAGAACGAGGCAGGGGTAGGAGGGAAGGCTGTGGGAACGGAAGCGGAGGGCGGGAGGGAGGCCACCATCCTAGGGAGTTGGCTCTTGTGAAACGGCTGCCTCTGATAGGTGCCAGTTGAGAGCCAGCCCTGGGTGGGGGCGAGACCACAGGAAGGACTTGCTGGCTGGACCGGCAATATTGTGTGGTATTCTCAGCAGTGGAATTGGGATGAGAGAAGGAAAGAGAGAGAAGCTAGGAGACTAGGCAGTGCCCAGAAGAGATGAGAGGTCAGCACAGGAACGGGATCGTAGAGGGCCCTCAGCAAAGAATGAGGCCAAGAATGACCAGGACAGGCAAAGGCTGGAAACACTAGTGCTCAGGGAATTGTAACTGGGAATGCTGGCAGGAGGAGACAGAGGGAAAGGCATGAGCAGTTAGCGTGCTCTGCCAGTATGAGGGTCTTTTGGGGGAGTGAAGTACCACTGTGTGCTTGAGGTGATGCTCCAAGGCTTCTCTCAACAGCCCAGCAGTCTGGCTTTTGTGTTTGTGAAACCACACCCTCTCAAAGGCTACCCATGGCCTCCTCAACACCAGACTCAGTGGCCCTCCCTCCAGCCTGGTCCTCCTTGATTCTGTGGGACCTTTCACAGTGATATCCAGGCTGCCTTCTCCTCTTGCCTTGGGTTCTTCTGTCACATATCTTGGTATTCATTCTTGGTTCCATTCATTCAGTACTCTAGATCAACCAGTTCCCCAGCTAGAAGTGGTCTCCATGGTTATACCTTCAGTACTTTTTCTTTTTCTTCTCCTGTCTCAGTCTCATCCACCTTTATCACTTCAACCATCACCTGAAGTTTTAAACCCTCAGATGTGTTTCTCTAGTCTTGGCTTCTCCTAAACTCCAGGTCTGTACCCTGTCTACTACCTGCAGTCCTGCCATTGGCTCCTAGATGAGAAATTGGAACGGTGCATCTGACTGACCAAGCCCAGATCACATACCCAGGCCCTAGCTGCAAGGAGGGCCAGGGACGTATCTGTGTTTTTAGCTCCTCTCATGACATGTAAGTACAACCTCTCACCAAAGTTCCTGGGGCAAGACCCTCCCCATACATAGAGAGGGCTTCAGATGCTCACACATTTGGCACTGCGCTTCAAGTCTTGTCCTAGGTTCCTGCTTCCCTACCTCTGTCAGTGGTGTCATTAAACTCTTAGGCCCTCAGGTCCAAATCTTGGGCATTATCCTTGGTGTCCCCCCTCCCCCAGCATCCACATCAGTCACAGCAAGGCCTAAACTTTCCTCCTCTGTAGCACTGCTCATAGTCACACATTTCATTCTGTTAGCCCTGACTCTATCTGAAGAATTTATTCAATGCCCACTGTGCGTTAGGTACTATGCTAAGGACTGAACAGAAAGGTGCTCTAAGGAGCCAGCCACCTAATGGGGGAGGCAGACACCCAAATTATTACCATACAGTGTGAAGAGTGCTGGATAAGGGGGCCTTCCTGGAGGTATGGTTAAGCTTGCTGCTAGAAGATGCATAGGGCTTTGTCAGTCTAAGGAGTTTGAGGAGATGGGCAGTGGAGAGTGGACAGTGTCTGAAGGCCAGGAGACAGGAAAAAGCCTGGTATGCCTGACAGTTAGAGAGACCCTCAGAGAGTCCACGCACACACAGAAATGCAGAGAGGCAGGCTTGGGAGGGAGCTCTCTCTCTCTGTCTCTCACTCACACACACACACACACATACACGCAGATGCAGGCTTAGGGGAGCTCTCTGGGGAGAGATATAAAGAAGCCCCTGAGGTCAGGCAGAAGACAGGGGAGGCAGGGTGTTGGCTTGGAGGTAAGCCTCCTAAAGATTGCCCTGACTTTGTGGGGAACTCTGGACAAGGAGGGCAGTCAGCTCATCTCTGACTTCTCTTGTGAAAAAGTTCAGTAGATCAGGGCTGCAAAGTTGAGGGGGCTGAAGTGAAGAGACAAAGAAGGTGCCTCAGCCTTGGGAATTTCCCAGAGGGAAAGGGTGAGGGGAAACCTATGGACCCATGCTCTGAGGGGATTCTTCCTGGAGAAAGGTGGTGAGAGGCTGGAGAGCCGACTGAGGACCTGACGAGACCAAGTGGCAGGCTGCTCGGGTGGAATGTAAGTAGAGGTTACACTGCTGCCCATCCCCCCAGGCCCAGCTTCTGCACAAAGCCTGCTCTGTGAGTGACCACTGAAGTGGCCTTGTCAGGTGAGGGGGCTTAGGGGAGCCCATTGGGGAGTGGTGTAGTAAGGGGTTGGGGTGGGGAGGGCGGAGGGGGCCTCTGCCTTAATTCAGTCCAGGCAGGAAATAGAGGAAAGCTGACGCCAGTTCAGGGCCTTGCAGTGAGTCTGTGACCAAACTGCTTCTGAAACAGGCTTCTCTGCACCATCTATCCAGTCAGGCCCTCACATCCCAGCACCAAGGCCCTGCTCTTGCCCTCTCCCCCACTTCTTCCCAGCTGTAGTCCTGTTCCTGGTCCTGCTGGGCCTCTCCAGCCTCCCTCCCCGAACTTCTACATGCTGTCTGCTGGGACTGAGCCCACCTTGAGCCCCTTCTCACCCTTGCAGCACAGGGACTGTCAGAGCCCCTCCAGGCAGGACTGTATTGGGAACCTGGAAAGCCAGGTTTCACCAGAGCTGGAAAAGATTCCCGAGGCCACCATGTTGCTTCTGCACACTCAGGCCTGTCTTGCCCAGGGGAGGTTCCTCTCCTTTGCTGGCCTCAGCGTCACTGCTAGACAGTCAGCAGTAGGGATAGACCGTCTCCCCCACCTCCAAGCCTTTGTGTGTGCACTGTCCCCTCCAGTGTACTCAAAGCAGTAGAATGACAGTGGACACAACCTCAGTCAGCAGCTGCTCACAGATCTGATAGGCAGAGGGACTCTGTCTGCAGCAAAAGCAGCAGGTTCTGCTGTCTGGCTCTGTAATTGGACAGGATGGCCAGGAAACAAATTCTGGCTTCCCTCACTTTCTAGTTGGGTGACCTTAGACAAATCACTTTATATCTTTGGGGCCTAACTTCCAACCGTGGTGATCCTGAGACTCCAATAGGGTGATGTGTCTGAGTGTGTTTTGTAAGGCTATAGAGTTGCTATGAACAGGAATCTACTCAGCAAGAGTGGGTTTGGTTCTTTTGATCTCATGTGATAATAAGTTAGTAGTAAGTGCTGAGGGACACAGAGTTGCAGGAATTATTATTTTTTGGAGGTAGGTGAGAAGTAATCAGTGGAAGCTTCCACGGTTTGTAAGTAAAGGCCATGGGTTGCTGGGGTGAAGAGTGGAGGCGATCTGGGTGCAGTCCGTGGTGAAGCCCTGTCTAAGAAGTGTTTCTGGCTTCTGTGGACTAGCTGGTTTCTTGTGGTCTCAAGCAAGTGAAAGTCTTGGTAAGACTGGTTTGGAAGGTACCTGTTTTTAACAACTAGATGGTGAACTCCATCACCATAGCTTCTCTCATCCTTCTCAGGAAGAACTTCCTGGACCAGGCATGAATACAATCCAGCAAAATCAAGAGGAAGGCATAGCCCTGTTACCTCCATTTGCCCTTTCCTCACCCCGCTTACCCTCTCCCAGCCCTTCAGGGCTCTCCAGAGGGAGCACACACCAGACACCATGGAACTTTCATTTGACATATACAAATTAACCCCTAAACCCTGAAGACCCTCTAAAGTCTCCAATGGCCGTTTTATAGCTCCTCAGCCTTGTCAGGAGTGAGCTAAATTCAGATCTCCTTAGATTCCTCAGCCCTTGAGCCAGGGAGTCTTTTGTTTGTATGTAGTCATCCCTTGTTAAACGAGTAAGAATCCAAAGGAGGGATGGTTTTGGCATCATCCCCCACAGATAGTAATGGGGCCTGGAGCCTTGGAGGGAAGGGCCAGGCTGAGGTTGGCATATGGAGGGAGTGCCCTGGGCACAGGGGGCATGGGCTTCACCCAACTGGGCTGCCTTCTGCTGGGTTTGTCCATCTGGCACCAGCTGGCTTCTCAGTGCCTCCCCCACAACCAACCAGCTTCCTCTGCTGTTGCTATGGCAATTGGCTGCCATCTTGGACTGCAGGCACTACCTTATTTAAATTTTCCCATGGGATTCCTGGAGAATGGGAGATAGGTCTCTGGGGATTTATTCATCCCCTGTGATGTCCACCATAAAAATTGCTGTTAATATGTGATTTCTTTTTAAATAGCAAAATGAAAGGCTTACTGCATGTCAGCTTTTGTGCTAAGCACGGTCCAAGTATTACCTAATATGGCTAGGAAAACATTAGCGAGATAGAAACTTGAGAGGTTTCTAAACAGTTTCTTGCTCCTATCTGACACTTTTCCTCTCTCCAGCTAGGAAATTCCATGATTTTGCCTGTTCCTCTCACGGGAAATCCTTCACAATGTCTAACCAAGAGCTGCACTGCTGTAGCGTCAGTTCTTTGATCCTCGGCTTGACATGGCTAAGTTAAGAGGTAAGGTGGGAACTGCCAGCCGGCATGTCACTATTGGGCTTCCTGGGCTCTAATTGTTGAGATAGGGAAATTGAGACTCAGCTAGCTTGGTGAGAAGTCTGAGTGCCAGGGCTCCATAAGGACTCAGGGGTCCCACTCAAACCCTTTGTTTGTAGGTGGGGAGTGAGTGCCACAGGGTGTTTTGAAATTCCTCTTCCTTGGTCCTGTTGCCACCTAAACAAAGAGGCAGAAACTAGGGACTACAGAAAAGGGGTAGCTGCCAGTTTCTGTGGGCTAGGGGCTCCCCTGGGAAGTTGGAGAATTTCCAGCAGGGTCCCTGAGAGATCCTGCAGTGGAACGAGTTCCCCTTGCTTCCAGAGCTCAATCAGTAGGGAAAGGAGAATGGTCACCTTGACCTAGCGCCATCTGTAAGGGGCACTAAGCAGGGCCAGCTTTGCTCAGGGAATCCTAAATGAGGAGCAGGTGGAAAGAGAAAGGAGGCCACCCCAACTGAGGAAGCCTGGACTGGTGGGGAGGGGCTGGGGATAATATATGATATCATTGTTCCCCCGCCCCACTTTCCCAGCTACCACCCCTCTTCCCAGCCCCCTGTTACTGTACCGTTGCTAGGAGATCCTGCTCACTCTGGGGCAGGGAGGTGTAGCAGGCGGAGACTGTTCCATCTGGACTCCTCCTCCCCCACCAGGGGAGGGCCATGTGCTGAGCTGCATCCGCCCCCCTTCCCACGCCCTGACAGACACTAGTCTCTCCCACCTTCCCCCAAATGGAGCGAGTTGGGAGGTAGTAGGGCTCCCTGGGGCTGAGGATCTGTAGCAAGGAAGAGGAAGGGAGCTGTGGGGGAGGGAGGCTGAGGGACGTGGATGGAGAGGTGCTAAGAAGCAGCTGGCTCACCTCATGGTTTCTGGGAGCTAGACCCAGAAGGGGCCCAGTAGTCAGGGGAGTGAGCTTCAAGGAGCCCAGGTATGGGGGAGAGGTCCTTAGCTTTGGGGAGCTCTCAGCATGGAGGTCAGGCCAGCCTCCCATTCCCACCTCTCTACAGGTGAGGAACTTAGCAAAGGTGGACAGTGGAATGGGAGACGAAGGGGGTTAGGGAAGAGGCAGGTAACCACGGAAGGGCTGAGGAGGGATGGGCTAGGTAGAAGGAGGATGAGGCCGACCTGAGTATCTGAGCACAGAGACACCATCGTGACCTCTCCTCTTTCTGAGATTTCCTTCTCGGACTTGGAGACCTGTGAGGTGAGCATCTGAAATACAGAAGGCAGGACCTGGGGGACTTCTAGCTGACAGCTGAGCTCCCAACATCCAGTAGCTGTGTGCCCCCTACTCATTTTGCTAGTCTTCCCTCAGAGCTTCCACCTCTCCAGGAAGGCAGGAACTGACGTTGATTGAGCATCCACTGTGTTGGCCAAGGCCTTTCTTAGCCATTCTCTCCATTCGTCTTCCCAACAGTCCTGAAAACTGGGTGATACTTCCCCCACTTTACAAAGGAGGAAACAAAGGCACGAGAGGCATCTGTAAATGCCCAGAGTCCAGGGCTAGTAAGCAGTCAGGGCTTCACCCAGACTCTGTGGACCCCAGAGCACGTAGTGTCCCCCTGCCATGCTCTAGGACAGTTGGAGGACAAAGTAGAACTGTTCCCTAGGATAACAGTGTGAATCCACCGGCTGCTCCTGTGGGCAGTTCTACTCTGTTATATAGGGTTGCTGTGAGTCAGGTTCGACTCCACAGCAACGAGTTTGGTTTTTCATCTTTATGAAAGCAGATCACTAGGTCTTTTCCCTCAGGGAGCCAGTGGGTATGTTCAAACCACTGAACTTGAGGGTAGCAGCCATGCATTTAACCATGTGACTCCAGGGCTCCCTTAGAGGGCCAGATAGGTGGCATGAATTCCTCCACAGGTACAGGGTAGAGGCTGAAGAATACTGAAACAGTCCTTGTACATTAAGACAGGACTGGGGCTGAGGCCATGGAGACTGGGGAAGTCACCAAGGACCTCTCTGGGTTGGTCCCTGGCCCAAGGGAGTCACTCTCCCTGCCTTTCTGGAGCAAGCTTCTGGGCTCTCATCCTAATCTCTCACGTGCTTGGCATCTGAGTCCTCTTGGTAGCTCCCACCAATTGCCCTGGTAGAGCACCTGACCCGCTTCACACTCTGCCCACACCATCATGGCAGCCTTCCCCGGCTGCTCCCCTTTCCTGATTGAGGGGTAGCCCCTCCAGGGTGGAAAGAAGTTCACCCTAGAAGTCTGTCCTCTACCTCCTGATACATTCTTCATCCAAGGAGTGCCTTCTTCACTGTTAACATTTTTTTCTTTGCAGATTCAGAAGAAGAACCTGCTGCAGAACTGGCCTGGTTTCCACTGAGAAGCTTTCCTGGGTTGACTGAAAGATGAGGCCAGGCTCTAGCAAGCTGACCCACTCCTCTGGGAAGCCTTTGAGTGGGATGGAGTCAGGGCTCTGAAGTCCAGGAAGCCTTGGAGCTAGCTGGGAAAAGGCTTTGCACCTGTGTACCCAAGTTGTCCCTCCTAGTCCATCTCTGTTTGTCCTGTGTCACTGAGCTGGACTCCCTTGTCACCTGAGATGAAAGTCACATCTCACATCTAATAAAGACTCTTGAATATTGAATAACAGTAGTAGTGGTAGTCGCTGTACCTGGGCAAGATTAGGAAGGAGGGGCTGAATGGGAGGTGGGCAGTGATGGTCGGCCTCTGATGGAGACCCATGCCACAGAAGCCAACATTGGGACAGTAGTGTGAAAACCTCACAAAAGTCAGCACTTGCACCTGGTAGTGGAAGGATTGGGGTGAGCCACTGCTTGGTGCCCTCCACTCCTCAGCCAGCCCAAGACTCCTGGGAACTCTACCCCTGATCTGGTCAGTGCCAACTCAGAGAGGCAGGCTGATGTTTCCAAGGACCAAGGGAGTGGAGAGAAGGTGCTGCTGCTTACCCGATTATCTGTTGGGGAGCTCTCTGAGTGGCCCTGTGTCTCTAACTCTGCAAAGGGATCCTTCCTCAGATATGCGCCTTCTGGTAGTGCAGTAGTTAACAGCTTGGCTGTTAACTGTAAGGTTGGCAGTTTGAATCTACCAGCTGCTCCTTGGAAATCCTGTGGGCAGTTCTACTCTGTCTTACAGGGAAACTAAGAGTTGGAATTGACTCCACAGCAACTGGTTTGGTTTTAGTTTTGAGGTTTTTTTTTTTTTTTCTTTTTGATTGGTTCAAATAAACCACAGAGAAGGAGTGCACCTGCCCAAAAGTCCACCCACTCCTCCACATCCATCCTCAGCAGAGACAGAAGAGAATGCATATAACTAACAGGAGGGATTCAGGCTAGATAGCAGGTAGGACTTCCCAGGAATAACAAGAGCAGGGAGGGAAACTGAGGGCAGGGGAGTCACAGCAAGAAGGAGGAGACGGGTTCCAGAAATGTGTTCCTAACCTCACTTCACCCGCAGTACACCTGTATCTAACATGTCCCCCAGAAGACAGGGCCCTATCTCACTCTCCAGAGTGTTAGCACAGTCCAGGCTGCCAGCACCGGTCAAGCTCCACGCTACCCTACAGGAAATCCTTTCTCCTACCTAACCACAGTCTCCGCATGGAAATAGAGTTTGAATTCCAGAATTTTTCTAAATAAAAATAATAGATAATACATGTGGCACGATTCTAACAACACAAAAGAGAAATAGCATGTCTTCTTCCCACTTGTGTCCCCAAGCATACATCTCCTCTCCCAGGAGACACTCCACGGGCATCCAAGCACGTGTGTACCACCCACCTTCAACGCCTCCTCCTGGTTAAACACTGACCACAGCGTTTCCAGCTCTTCTACACCTGGAATCCCAGCCTGAGATCAAGATGTACTCCAGAGATTCTCCTAGCCCCTGAAACTGCATGCAGCATGCTGGCTGGGTTCTGGGAACCAGGAAGAAGGCCAGCCACTCACATCCAGAGCCACCTACCTATACCCATTGTCATCCAGTCAGTTCCACCACATAGCCACCTTCTAGCAAGCTGACCCACTAGGGTTTCCAACTGTTGACCTTTTTGGTTAGCAGCCATTGCTCTTAACCCCTGCACTGCCAGGACTCCAAGAGCCACCTGGTCTAGTTCAAAAGGAGTCCTGGTAATAACACAATGGTTAAGCACTCAGCTGCTAACCAAAAATCAACGATTTGAACCCACCAGATGCTCTATGGCAGAAAGATGTGGCAATACACTTCTGTAAAGATTAGAGTTGCAAACTCTCTAGGGTAGTTCTACTCTGTCCTACAGGGTGGTTATGAGTTGCAATTGACATCAATAAGTTTGCATTTGAGTTTGGTTCAGTTTGGTCCAGTAGGACAGTCTAGTGGTGTAGTGGTTAAGTGCTGTATCTGCTAATCAGAAGGTAGGCCGTTCAGATCCACCAGGTGCTTCTTAGAAACTCTATGGGGCAGTTCTACTCTGTCCTATAGGGTCACTATGAGTCTGAATCAGCTTGATGGCAGTGGGTTTTTTGTTTTGGAGTTCAGCCCCTGATTTTACTGCAAAAACTGACAGCAGAAAGGTTATGTCCAAGGTCTTCAGCATGGCAGAGGCCAGTCAGGAGAAGAAGCCAGGCTCCCCTGCCCCCTGCCATCAACCTGCGTGCTAGGGTTTCCCAAGCACCACTAGGTTCTGGGGCTAAGAGGGCTGGAGGTGGCAGCCTGGAAGAGGTAGTTCCGTTTGCAACACAGTCTGGCATGTTTACACATCAGAGCCCAGTCTCAGAAATCCAGGAGTGCTTCTAAGGTTCCCAGCTCTCATTTCGGAGCCCTCTCACTGTCCAGCCTGGCCAAGACCCACTGCAGCCCTAAGAATTGATTCCTGGGGAGATAGGATGAATGGGGACAGGATCTGGTATGGAGTCAGTACCAAGGGAGCTGCTCAATCCTGCCCAAACCATCTCCCTGCTTTTGTTTGGGGCCCAGAACCCAAGAATCAATCTTTGTGGGTGATGGGGGTTCCTGGGCAGGGAGAGGTAGCTGGGACAACCCTCTGCCACCACCAACGGCCTCCTGCCTAGGAGGGAGCTTCTGACTAGAAGAGCTGGGACAGGGACAAGGAAGTAGAAGGAAGAACCCTTCGAGTGCAGGAGGTGGGGCAAGGGTGACAGCAGGTGGAAGGGGAATGACAGAGGGTGGGCTGCTTTTGGGAAACAGAAAGACCCAGACAGGGACAGAAGGGATGGGGAGGGGCTCTTCCCTTGACAAGGATGCCTGGACTAAGGTGGGAGGGCCCAGGCAGGACACTTTGAAATGTGCGCTGAGAGTCCCACTGTGCATATGCAGATGAGGCCTGTCTGTATGCAGATATGGAGGGAGGGCATTCTCTTCTCAGGGTTACCATAGAGCCCTCCCCCTCCTCGCTTCCCCTAAGGCTCCAGTTGTAGAGCAGCTGGAGAAGAGGCCAGTCCAGGCCAGGGGAGAGGTAACCTGCAATAGAAGGTTAGACATCAGGAAGCACTTACTGATGAAAAAGACCAGTTCTGGGGAAAGAGCTAGAAATGAAATGGAGACTATGGAGGGTCTGCTGGAAGATCCAGGCAGAATAGATGTGGGTGGACCCTGGAAAGACCTTCTCAGCCACAGGGAACCACAAGCAGATCAGAAGCTCTGAGAGGGAGGCTAGGGAAGCAGGAAAGAAAGGAAACTCAGTTGAGCTCCTTCTACTCAAAGTGTCATTGGATTCTGATGATAACCCTGTCTGGCCTTTTAGAAACAAGGCTGGAGAGAGGTTGAGACTTGTCCAGGTTACACATTGTGTAAGTGACAGAGTCCTGGGTGATCTGGACACAGTAGGCAGGTAAGGCTCAAAACATTCCTACTGCTTCCTTAGGAACATACTGGGCAGTCCTTCCTGACCAAAGGGCAAGGGTAAAGGGAGTTACAATTGAGGGGTCTGTCCCTGAGGGCAAGGCCTGAAGCCTCCTGAGGAGAGGCCTGGGGAAACTGAGACTGAGAGAGGCTAGGAGAGTTGTCACTTTCACTCATCAGATTCAAGTGCAAGCTGGGCCTGAAACCGGGCCCTGGGCCCCCGGGCCCCAGGGCCCCCAGTCTAGGGTCCCTTCCTGGAAGTGCAGGACCTAGGGAAGGTGGGGGGAGGGGAGAAGAGTGTTTTAAAATGGCCTCTCCTCTTCCGGTGGCCCCTGGCCCCCCAAACTCAGTGGAGCAGCCAAGACCTTTGTGGGGAGGCCGTGGGGAAGAGAGGCCTCTTGTTGGCCCATTCATTCTGCCGGAGGCTCCATTGATGCCAGCCCCCCAGCACCAGCTGGGCTGTCCTTCCTGGGGGTGCCAGCCAGCCCCCACCCGCTGACATGGCCCACTCCCCAGCTTTGCTGTTTCCTGGAGCCTCAGGGCTTTGGCCCTGCTCCCGGCTGAAGGATGGCGGGGAGCCCCGGCCCCCCGTGCCCCCACACCTCGCCTTTCACACGCTGGCACAAGAGCCGTGGGAACGCTGGACAGCAGCTGGGCACCGGTGCCCAGCGCTGCCTACCCCCAGCCTGGCCAACCTCAGAGAAGAGAGAGGAACAGGCTGCCCCCAAAAAGAAGCGCCTCCAGGATGGGGCCCTAGAAATCCTTAGCACTAATTATGAATCTGAGGACAAACAAGGCATTTGCAAGTCAATTAGTGACAGAACTTTCCCAGGAAAAGTGCCTCATCCAGGCTTAGCTTCAGACAGGGCCACATGCTGGGTCATCGTGTCCCTCTCCCTGCCCCTGTCCTTCTCGCAGCTCCTGGGATGGAGACCAGTCCAACCCTCTGTCAACTCCTCTGTAGCTGAGAGCGCCAGGGCCTGAGTGGGCCTGAGGGGCTGGGAAGGCAAGGCTAGGCCCTGCTGGGGTCAGCTGGAGGTCAGTTTAGGGCTACCCAGGCCATCCATCCCATCAGCGCTCTTGCTTCAATCCCATCATGACAGAACTTGGTGGCTCCTGGAAGGAGATGCAGGAGGCAGCTGGCCCTGACAAGGTGGCACGGATGAGGGCGAGGAGGCTGACAGGAAAATGCAAGTCGCCATGGAAGGGCCGGGAGAACAAGAGAAACCACAGTAAGAGGACAGCAAGGGGAAAGCGAACAGTCTTGAGGCTTCTCAGCAGCTCTGCCTAGGCCAGTAGGCACAGAGCCTAAGGGGTTTAAAGTACACCTATGGAGGGACCAGCACTGCCACAGAGAAGTTGACAGGGCACAGGCTCTTGCCCTCCTGGCCTAAGTGGCCTTCAGCTGGGAAAGGGGCTCTCAGCAGATAGGACCCCTTAATTGGGGGAGGAGAGGGAGGGGAAGGCTATAAGGGGCAAACGCCCTAGAGCCAACCCTGCCATCTGAGGGAGATTAAGGGATTATAATTAAAACATGTTTGAGGGGCTCTGGAGCAGGTGGGTTGGGGCTGCTGCTAAGGATCTAATTGCTGCCTTTAGCTGGGGCCTGGCTGCTGGGACTCTGTAATGAGTGGGAGTGTTTTCTTAAGGGGGGTGGGTGAGAAGAGGCGGAGCTGAGGGGCCAGGAGGGGAATTCTTTTCACTTTGCATGCCCTGGCTCCCACAGGCTTGTGGGCTCAGAAGAGTCCTCCCCAACTGCCCTCCTGGAAAAACCAAAATGAAGCCTGCACCATAGTGGAGCCCCAGAAGGCACAGAGAAGAAATTTTTGGACCAGGAAGGAGCCAAGAGGGTGCTCAGGCTCAGCCCGGAGAGGGGATGTGGATGCAGGGGATGGTTAGGAAGAGGGAGAGCAGAGAATTGGAATTATTCCAACAGCCAGCAATCATTGAAAATGCACTGTATGTCAAGCATTGCACCAACGCTTTACGCACGTATTTAATCTGCACAACCGCGCTGACAAGAAGGTTCTGTTTTGGAGTTGACAGCTCAGGGCTAGTCTCGGGGGGAGACACCTGTGCTGCAGGCTCAGCTCAGTCCCCTAAGAGAGCAGATTCCAGGGGTCCTGCTCACCAGGTAGAGAGCACTTTCCAGACACCTCCTCCTACCGAGAAAAGGATTACTGATCAGACCCTCTCCAGACTCAGGGACTTCAGGCTCATAGCAACATGCAGGTTGCAGCCCAAAGGCCTTGGACTATTGGGAGTTCAGCTCCACCCAGTTTGTGCAGCCTCGTCTCTCGTCTTTCATGCAAGAAAGCCCACCATGGCCCGGACACGTGCTGGATGGCACAGCGCTAAGTCTTCACACTCTCTGTCTTCTCCCCTGGAAAGTCATCTCTTCTGCTTGTGTCACACTCTAAGAATTTCCACTTGCATGGCCCTCCTTCTAGGGGTCTTCTACTCCCTTATCCCCAGGGGCCCTCAGTGTTTGAGGGTCAGTTACCTCTGCCACCCGGAGTCAGACGGGGGTTCTCATCACATATTTCGGAAACACGTGAGTGGGTGGGTGAGCGGTGGTATTCTAGTTCATAAGTAAAAGGCCTGAAACATAGTGGCCCTGGGAGGATACCGAAGAAGCCAGGAGATTGGTCATCACTGGGGTGGACCTGGGGGAGGGGAGTGGTGGAGAAAGAAGTGAGATGGTGACTTCTTACAGTACACCCAAACCCACTGCAGTTGGGTTGATTCTAACTCATGGCAATCCTATTGGACAGAGTAGAACCACTCCACAGTTTCCAAGGAGCGCCCAGCTGATTTGAAAAAGCCACTATGCTGCCAGGGTTTCCTGTTACTGTATAGGAGATCCTTTTGTCCCTTTAGAGTTTTGTTCCATATGAGGAAAAAAAAAAGACTTAAATTTAATTTAAAAAATATTAGTTACAGCATTTTTCTAAAAGCCTGGGGAAGAACAGTGTTTAATTCCAAAGGCCAGAGCACTGAAGAACCCCTGAGACTCCTTGTTTGAGAAGAAATGGTGGAATCTCAGTCTCTTCTCTTCATTTCCTCTTCTTTGCCCTGCTCCTGCCTCCTTCCAGACCAGCTGGGCATGGTCACTGTGCTCCATACTCTGCCCACTTCCTCCATAAAGCTTCCAAGATTGGCGCGGAGAGCAGGTGCTTTCCAACAGCATCTTTCCTCCCTCACCCCTGCCACCTCTCTGTCCAGCTGGCTTTGCAGGTAGCATAACCGGAAGGTCAGGCTCTAATCCTAGCTTTGTCCCTGGCTGGCTGGGGAATCTTATACAAGTCTTTTGATCTCTTTGAACCTCAGTTTTGTCATGTGTGAAATGGGCTAATGCCCTTATCACAGAGAAAAGCAGAAGGGGAAGAATGATAATACCCATGAGGATTCACAGATGCAGAGCAACGCCTCAGTGTCAATGTTGCATTAGTGGAAGACTATCCAGTCAACAGGTCTGCTCTCAGAGGAACTCAGTGTCTGTGGGCTGGTGAAACAAGGCCCTAGGGTCTCTGGGAAGATTCTCACTAGCTGTGCGTGTGTAGACAAGTCACTGGATAAAGCTCCATGAGCCAGCATCTGGCCCTATAAGAGGAAGGACATGATGGCCGCTGTCCTGCTTCACCAAGGGGCGTGTGTAAGCCCTGGCCTGGAGGGAGTGGTGGCCGATGCCTGCTCCCTGTTCACCAAGCCTGGGCCCCTGCTAACCTGCTGTCTGCTCCTCTCTGAGCCACGTCCCTTTATGGGGTGGGCATGCATCCCAGCCCTTCACTCCCTGGACGGCTGAGCTGAGCTGAGCTGAACGGTGCTCTGGTCACCCAGTCTTACTTCTGCATCTGCAAAATGGGGAGACAAACCGGAGCTCCTTCCCAGAGCTTCAGGGGGAATTAAATGAGATAATGTATGTAAAGTGGATGGCACAACTCTGCTTGCAGCAAGGGCTCACAAATGGCGGCTGTTATTACAGTTATTAGATGGGAGGGACCCTGTAAACGTGCTAGTCCGGTGCAGGGACTCCTCATTACTGCTCTGGTGGGAATAATGAGGTCTTGTGGTAATAGCCCCTCTCACTCCCAGGCCCCTCTGACAAAGGACACAGAAGGCTGTGGATGAGCCCGACAAAGTGAGAAGTGAATAGTGCATAATGGGACACTTACGGGCTTAGCTCAGGCTGGGGGTGCTTGGAAGGATCCTCCGGCTGTGACTCCAGGTGCTGAAGGACCCCACAGGCCAGAAACCTAAGCTGACAAGCTGATCTGCTCCAGAGGGCTCTGCAAGGAGCCCAGGCCTTCATTCTCCTCAGAGGTATCCAGAGCCTGTTAAACATGTGTGCCTGAGTGCCCCTTGACATGCAAGGGGTTGAGGAGGAGGCATGGCATGCACAAAACAGACCCCAGATCTCTGACCTCATGAGAGTAGTTGGGGAGACTGACAGTAATCCAAATAAAAAAGTAAACTACATAGAAAATCAAATGGTGATAATTGATGTGTAGAACAGGGCAGGCAGGCAGGCAGGGCTAGGTGATGTTGGTGAACTGCAACTTAAAATCAAGTGACTAGGGAAAGTCTGATTCCTTTAGATTTTTTTATTTGAACATTTTTAAATATATACAAAAATAAACAGAATGCGTAATGAATCCCACCTACCCATCATGCAGTTTTAGCCACCGCCAACCTCATTCCGTTCCTCCTATACACCCACTGATTTTCTCCCATGTTACTTTGAAGCAAATCGCCGTCACCATGTCCTTCCACGGACAGTGTGATTTGAACAAAGACCAGAATTGATGAGGAGTCATTTGGAGGCGAGCAGCCCAGGCAGAGGAACAACATGTACAAAAGCCCTGTCCCTGGCCAGGCCTGGTTTTTGGAAGGTCAGGCTCTAATCCTAGCTTTACTCTTAACTAACTGGGAAGTACTAGCAAGTCTCTTTGTCTCTCTGAACCTCAGTTTTGTCTTCTGTGAAATGGGTTTAATGCCCTTATTCCATGGGGAAGCTGTAGAGAAGTAATGGATCATACCAAAACTGACCCCTGAGTGCTTCACGGAAAAGTAGAATAACAAGGTCTGGCTCCTGAGGGACTCAGCTTTTGAGGAGAGGTGAGACAAGGCCCCAGGGTCCCCAAGACTAGGTGGGGGTTGAAAAAATTCAGACTTACACGTACATATGTAGATGTGTCTGTATACGTGTATGTTTGAGGGTAGTTTCCAGAAGAAGGCCAACCCTGAACTCAGTCTCATAGGCCACTCTGAAAGGGAGGGGGCCTGAGCCCAGGGCTAGGACATGTTTGCTGTCCCTTCTCCCCACCCCCTACTCCCAGGGCCACTGGATCCCAGGCTGTTGGAGAGAAGAGAAGGGCTGAATGGCTGACTGTTCTCTGTGTAGGCCTGGCCCCCTTTAAACACCCTCAGCACCACCTCCACCTCCCTCCCAGGGTGATTATCACCCGGAGGGGCCTTTCCTGGGGACACAACGAGACCCTCAACTCCCATCCTCAAGGCAGGATAATGGGCCATTCACACTGAGGGGACCCCAGCTCCACACCTGGCCCTCTCAGGCAGCCCTCCGACTGCCCCTTTGTCCCAAGCCCGCCATGCACATGGGTGTCAGTGGTGCAGGGAAGCCTGAGCCCCCAGCTGGGGCGCTCCTGGCCCTTCCCCCACCTCTTCAGCCACTTGGACTCTGGGCTGGATTTGGGGGGAGGTGGGCTCACCATTCATCCCACACCAGCTAACTCACCAATTCACTCCTCTCGAAAGTCCTTACAGAATGATGGGAAAATGGGAGGGAATAATTAGGAAAATCATTAGCGTCTCAAGCCCCATCTGAGAGGGATTAAGGGATTAAAGACCTTCCAACCAATCCTCATACTTTAAAGTTGTTGTAGGGGTTTTGTTTTCACGACTTCTCTCTCTCTCCCTCTTCTTTTTTCCTAGGTTCAGGGAGAGGAAAGTCTTGGTGGATTCTTCCTTCAAAAGCTGGAGGAAAAAGTCAAGACATTGAAGTTGGGGTGGAGAAGAACTGGGAAAGCAGGTGTTGGGGGCATGGTCACTTCCCAAGATCCCCTGGGCTGCCCCAGACCACTTCTTCTTTTCTTTTTAAATAGTAGCTTGTTGTGTTTATGGTGAAAGTTTACATAGCAAATCGGGTTCCTGTTTAACAATTTCTACATAAATTGTTTAGAGACATCAGTTATACTTTTTAAACATATCACCATCCTCATTATATCTATTTCAGTTGTTCCATTTTCAGTGACTGAGTTTCCTTGCCCCCTTACCTTCTCATCTTTGCTTTAGAGTCTTTGTTACCATTTGGTCTCATATAGTTGATTTTTTAGTTTTTTAGTTAAAAAGTGACCTCAGGGGACAGCTTTGGTTCAAGGATTAAAGAATATTTCAGGGTGATAGTCTCAGAGAATCTTCTAGTCTCAACCAGTCCAGTAAGTTTGAACTTTTTCAGTGAGTTCTGTTCCACAACTTTTCTCCCTTTCCATCAGGGCCTATCTATTGTAACCCTGATCAGAACAGTCAGCTGGGCACCATCTAGTTCTTCTGGTCTCAGGGTAGATGAAGTCGTGGTTAGTGTAGACTGCTTGTTAGCCCTGTAGATTAATTTCTTCTCTCAGTCTTTGGTTTCCTTCCTTCTCTTTTGCTCCAGACCAGTGGAAACCAATAGTTTATCTTACATGGATGCTCACAGGTTTTTAAGACACCAGACCCTACTCACCAAACCAGGATGTAGAACATAAACTTCACAAACTGTATGATGTCAGTTGACTTAATTGTCCCATAAAACCATAGTCCTAAGCCTTCAGACCCAGAAAAGCAATCCCATGAGATGTTTAGGTATGTCAAAGAAGTATCTGTAACTGTACCCCAATGTGTTTTATTATGTATATGAATTTACACACATACATGTATACACACACACAGACATGTGTACACATGCACATGTGCATACCTATACGCGTATGCATACATGTGTAACCACACGTATTTTTTTGGTTGTTGTTACTATTGCTGCAAAACTCTGTGTCAGAGCATTTACCAAAAGTGTCTCTTTTTTTCTTGTGTACTGCTTAGTGACATCATTTGCCTTGATCAAGCTGTGTATACTTCACCCACGTTCCTTGTCACGTTTCACATCACCAAAAATAACAACTGTCAGACCACTTCTTGAGACATGAGTGGGTGGAGGAGGGGAAGCCCAGACAGGCCAGCTCTTGGGCTTCTTTGGAAGGCACCCAAGGGCCCCACCCCTGCCTGCCCAGCCACCTCCCACTTCTGTCAAGTCTCAGCCGAAGGCTCGGTCATGCTGTCCTGTCCCTGATCTGGTCCCACTGCAGCAAAGGGGCCCAAAGGGCTCCTTGCCACCCTGCCCAGTCCAGGAGGACAGAACTAGGCAGGGAAGGGAAGGTCACAGAGAGACTGAAGCTGGGAAGCTGTATCAGCCAAGAGAAGGGACTTTTACTGTTTGCAGGAAGTGCACACAGTGGCTGTCCTCAGACCGTGCACGGTCCAGCTGGGGAGAACAGAGAAGGGAAGAGCTCATTACCACATGGCACTAGGAGGGCTGCGGTGTAAGATGGAGGGAGGGAGGGACTCACAGAGACAGACCTCCTCCAATCCGGAGGGAACAGGGATAATCCTGTGGAAGAGATGACATTTTATTTACCAAGAGGGTCTGTGAGGCCTGGCATGCAGCGGGTTCTCAGTAACTGTGAGTTCAATAGTCCACTGAAACAGTGTCTCATTGAAATGGTTCCCCTGATCTCTGTGGAGAAACTTAGACACTGTATCACTGGCTTAAGGCAAGAGGCCACTGGGGACTCGCTCCAGAAGGCGCTGAGAGCTCTGAGTCATTGGTGCACACCCCAGCTCTCCCTAGAGTTGTCCTGTACTGCATCCCAACTCAGCTCAACTGTGCTGAGGAAAAAAGAAGCCTGCTATCACGGCGGTTCCCACGGTCTCTCCCACACGCACACACCTCCTGGCTTCCCTGCTTTCAGTTTTGGGGTTCGCTGGAGAGAAAGCTGCCCCTCCATTTCCCCGAGAGGCTCAGCTAACCTTACTCTGAGCCTCCATACCCAGGAACCCGGGCCTCACGGGGCCTCAGGTGCTGCAGCGAGTGAGGAAACCAACCAGCCATTCCCCAGGTGGAGGCAGGTGGAAGCCACAGCGGACCCAGCACCTTGCCAAGGAGGTGGGTGATAGAGGCCAGCAGCTGCTGCCCGCTCCAGCATTAATAATCCTGCTTATTAATGGTCTTAATTAGCAGCCATCAACAAGAAGCCCTCTGCTAATGCCGCTGAGAATCGAGGACTGTGGGGTGTGGACAGGAAGGGGGGGAGGGGATGGCTAGCTCTTAGCCTGGGCGATAATGCAGACACGGTGTGCAGTGCTGTGGCAGTGCCGGGTCGGGCTAGCGGCAGAGGCCAGCCGGGCACTGGAGAGACGGGCGAGGAGGACCCACCCCCTACCGGCTCCCCTCTAGGGCTCCTTGACCCCCCACGGCGCGGCCGCCTCAGAATGGTGTTGGGACAAAACGAGGCGTGAGGAAAGGCAGGAGGGGGAGGGAGCCGGGTCTGTGCCTTTACAGCCAGAATCCAGACAGCGGCCCGTGGGATGGAGGCGAGTCTGTAAAGGCTTGAGTGAAATGAGCTAGAAGGGGATTGGGAACAAGCCTCACAGTGTCCTGGAGCCACATTCCTAGCTCTGGGGAGACGGAGATGGATGGGGCTGAGCTGAGAAGGAGGGGACACTGGAGTGAGGGGGCAGCTCTTCCAGCTGAGGGCTCCCCTGCCAAGAAGAGCGGGGTGGGAAAGGCGAGTTTAAGAACCAAGACCATGCCCAGTCTCAACAAAGCTCACTTCCCCTCTTAGTCTCAGAGCCAAGGCTGGTCCTACGTAGGCCATCCCTGGGGACCCAAAGACCAGCCCAGAACAGGTCAAACGAGCCCTGAGCATTCTGGCTGAGGGACAGGGCTGCCTTTAGAGGAGGGTGTGCTGATCAATCCCTTTTTGGGGGGCTCTCAAAGCAAGGGTTTCTATCTGCAAATGTCCTCAAGAAAAGGAGCTGTGGAGGGATGACCATACCCAGGGTTCACTCAGGCTGAGGCCTCAGCAACATGTGCAGAGGTCTAAGGAAGCAGATTTGGCTTCTTTTGTTGGTATCTCTGGAGGAGTTTCCCTGGAGTCTGGGCAGCTGCAGGCCAGGAGGCTTTGGAGGAATTCTGGATTCTATCAGAGCACTCTGAGGTCTCTTTCAGGCCTAAGCACATATCTAAAAACACCTGGATGGCTGGAGTTACTAGGTGAGGAGCTGCAATAGGGTCCATTTCCAAAGGTGAGGTGGGCGGGAACTCCCTGCTGCTCCCTGGCTCCATTGCATACCTCACCTCCCAGTCCTCAGCCCTGCTTCCAACTCTTCTCTGTCTAACAGCTTCCCAAATCCTACCCCAGGAGGCCAAGCCCCACTGCCCCCGTCCCACTTGCATTTCCTCAGAACAGAGCAGACATGTGTGTTGCACCTGGATCCTCATAGAGGCCAGGACAGAAGGGAAGAGCTCCATCTTAGGTGAAAGACAGGGCCAAATCAGAACTGAGGCCTCTAAAGCTGTCCACGAGGCCACTTTCTCCAGGAAGATTGACTGCTTTACAAGTGCCTCTCATTCAAAACTCTCTCCTCAGACCTGGACTTCCTGTAGCAGTGCTCATTTTGGTTCTGGCCCCCAGACCATGACAGCATCCCAGAAGCATCACTGCTGCAAGGACAGCACCACTGTCTCCCAGGTGGCTTCTCACCTAAAGGGGCCGTGGTCATACACCTTGGTGGTAGTGTAGAGGAGATGGACTCAGGCCCTGTGGCTTGCTGAGTTGCAAGCTCCTTGATGTATTCAAAGGGTCTGTGCCAGGGTGCAGGGTGCTAAGCACTCAAAGAGAAAGGCTCTGCTCCCAGCATAAATCCATTCACCCGCTGCCGTTGAGTGGCTTCTCACTCATGCGATTCTACAGGAGTAGAACTGCTCCATGGGGTTTCCAAGGAGCTGTTGGTGGATTCAAACAGCTGACACTTTGGTTAGCAGCTGGGCTCTAACCACTGCACCACTAAGGCTTTCAGTATATGCTCCCTCTCCCACTGACCAGCTGCTTCACTCCAGTGTTTAGACCTGTTGGATGGACACAAGCTCCTGGGGTAAGGGTGGAGGGATGTGCCTCTTTTGTTTGTTTGGGGATGGCTTTCCACTGGCATTCTCTCACATCCGCATCACTGGAGAAGCTTCCTTGAGTCCTGCCGTGACTGGGCCTTTCTCTCAGTGAAAGGTGAACCTGCCTACCTGGTAAAGGTAGCAGAAGGCAGGAGGAGGCAGGCAGGAAGGAGCCTGACTGAGCCAGGCAACTCCTAGGTTAGGGATGACCCCTTGGGGCCCAGAAATTGGCATTGGGAATACCACTATTTCCTTCCGGCTCTGGGAGGGAATTGACCCCAGATCCACCTATTAGCGGCTGCATGGAGGTGGGATGGGAAGGTGAGAAAAGCACCAACTAGGGACCAGATTTAACCTTGCAGAAGCGAGGCTTAGAGAAATGATGCTGACCACCAGGTGAGTGAGCGGCAGAGCCAAGACTCCACCGGCTACCTCTGACCCCGGTGTCAAGGCTCTTTGGGGAGACAGGTACAAGTGGAGTAGACAGGTGACTACCTCTCCACTGCCCAAGGTCTGGTTCCAGTCACCCTCTGTCTTCTTCCCCGGGCTGCTGGACTCGACTGGTGATCAGACGACAGTGGCACAGACAATGGAGCTCTGTCCCCGGTCGGTTCGGGACGACAGCTCATCCCTATGCAGTGACCGCCAGTCCCTTTCAGGCTGTGGAAGCCCGGGCGGCGGCAGAGGGGGATTCTCACAGGCGGTTGGGCATTTGCATAGCCGGCTTGCCGGCCTGAAGACATTGGCAGGCATTGTTCCCTGGGCGGTGGCAGCGGCCGCGGCCGAGCCGGTGGCTGCGGTGGGCGCTCGGGCCAGGGCGCGCCGGGCGGCGCGGAGACCTGGCTGGATCCGGCGGGTGGGCCAGACAAAGGAGACCGGGCTTGCAGAGCCAGAGGCGTGGGTGGGGGCTCTGCCGACAGTGGGGGAGGAATACCAGGGTGAGGTTGGGGGACGCGACTGCCCCAGAATGGCCACCGCCCCCCAGCTTTGGACACCCACGCCGTGTCTAATTCCTCCCCAAGCCTGAGCCGCCAAACGCCCGTGATGTGAATCCCAATAGGGAGGATTGTGAGGCCTCTCCCAGGCTGCCGGTCGGAGTGCCAGGTCCTCCAGAGGTCAGAGGAGCTGTTCCCAGCTCCTGACTCAGGGGACTCTGACCACATAGGCCTAGAAGTTACTCTGAGCCCCCTAGGGGACCTAACACTTGCTATCCGGGTACCCCTGGGTGAAGAAACTGCCCCTTGCCTACACATGTGTGCTGAGCCGGCGCAGTGACAACTTCCAGAGATCTTTCCTTCAGTGCCTCTGGCTCTGCGGGCCTCAGTCCTGACCACAGCCTGGTCTGTCTCTTCCACCAGGGGGATCTTGGGACGTCAGTTGGGACTCAGTGTTCTCATACATCACTGTTCCCAGAGCTTGGTCATTGAGGTTGGACAGGCAAGAGTTCGTAAGCCAGCAAGTGTCCAATTGTCCTGCATTGAGGTAGAGATCAGAGGGGCTGTCCTTGAAGGGCAGAAGCCTTATTGTCCTGAAGGGGTGAGGAAGGAGCCCCCTGGCCCCTGACCCTGCCATCTTCTTGACCTGTTCATTGTCACCCTGTTGAACCAGCCTGAATGAATAGGCCACCATGTGGGGCACCCGTGGTGCTAAGCCAGGGGATATAGCAAAGGTGGGGGAGGGGCTCCCAGGATATCTGTCCTTCCTGCCCTCTGAGCCGCCTGCCTGCAAGCCATGTGGACACTTACCCCCATGCCCAAACCACAAATAATAACTCAGTCAAATTAAACAGCACACTCTACAGAGCGCTGAATGAAGAAACGTTGTGTAGGAGAAACCGGCTGGGCAATTATGCTCCTTGAGAGGATTGGAAACCCTGGGGGTAAAGAGGTTAAGTGCTATGTTGGCTAACACAAAAGATCGGTACTTCAAATCTACTGGGTGCTCCTTGGAGACACTGTGGGGCAGTTCTACTCTGTCCCGTAGAGTCACTATGAGTCAGAATCAACTTGACAGCACTGGCTTTTGTTTTTTGTTTACAGAGAGCATACAAGTGTCTGGGTGGTGTAAACAGTTAACACTGAAAGATTGGAGGGTAAAGTTTGCTCACAGGTGCCTCAGAAGAAAGGTCTGGTGATCTACATCCAAAACACCAGCCTTTGAAAACCCTTTTAGCACAGTTCTATTCTGACATACATGGGGTCACCATGATTCAGGTGTAATTCCACAGCATCTGCTTACTGCTTAGAGGGGACTCAGTTGCCCCTTGTCTAGTTTGAAATGAGTGGTTCTCCCTGCCAGGACAGGGCGGGACTGGAGCAACCAGTTTTTTCAGGCCTGAAGAAGAAGATATAGCTGTGGCCAAGAGGACTCAGCAGCAGAGGGAGAAAGTCAGCTTGTACAATGTTGAAATAAATGAATATTCATAGCTTTCTCCACCCAAAATAGGCTAGGCTGGGAAGCGTCTTAGCCTGTCCTCCCAGGATGTCCCCCTTCCCCAAGTCTTCTTCTGGAATCTCTGTTCCAGGACTGCTTGGGAATCTCTCAGGTGAAGGAGGTCACCTGGCAGGACCTGGATTTGTGCAGGGCTGGAAGTGGATGCCCCAAAGGGTGGAATGGGAGATGGGACCTTGGCTCTTCCAGAGCACTTTGTTTGGTCCTAGCTGGGACTGACAATGACATGGAAATTCTTGGTAATCTCAGCTCAGGAATCTTTCCCCCAACAGACTTATCCGATTTTGCAACAATGGACAGTGGAGACTGTGAAGGACGTCGGAGGTGAGGTAAGTGGTAGAAGGAGAGTCACCCAAGTGGATAGGGAGGGAGGGCTTTCCGCGAAGACCTGGTTCCTCAGCCACCCATCTTGCTCCCCTCCTTCTCACCTCTCCTTTGTGCCCCCACCCCCACCCCAGAGAGCTCAAACCCTTCAGCTGCCTTGAGGATGGAGCTTGGTAGGCAGCTTTACCCCATCCCAGAGGCACGCTCCAGGGATACTTCCACTTTCTCCCCATGTTCCTAGGTCTCCATGAATCCCCATTTTGGGGAAGGGGTCTTGTAGGTGTGCTCAACTCCTGCCAGAAACCTGGAGGACGGGCAAGAGGTAGACGAGGTTCCAGTGCTGCAGAGTTGCCCGGTGGCTCCGGTGTGCTGGAGAGATGAAGTCTCTGTTGGATGAGAGATCGGCAACCCCTAGAACGGGCCTGGCATGTAGTAGGGGTTGGAGGCTCGTAAAGGGCTGGCGGCACGAATGCAAAGAGGACTATAGCTGCAGCAGGCAGGAAGGGGTTAGCCTGCAAGAAGGACTTCCAGTTTGGGTAGAGGCTGAGGGAGGGGCCTGAAGGCTACCTCTTCCTCTGCTGAGTGTGGAGTGCCCCCTAGTGGTCAGAATGACCTTGCGTCAACAGAAGCCGCGTACCAACCTTTCGGATCCTTCTTCTTGGCCACGATCCTTATGCCCACACCACAAAACCCTACCTACTCCTCTCTCCCCAGTCTCAGGACAGAGACATAAGACAGCCTCTGTGATGGCTGCTCTCAGTTTTTGAGAGGCTGGTGACAAACATCCCCTACTCTGCTCATATGTCCCCCAAAATGAGGATCAGAGGGGGAGCAGTTCTGGAATAGGAAGAGCTCTCTAGCAGCCCACATTGTCCTATAATGGATGAAGCCTTTTTGAGAGAGAATGAGCTCCTTGGCCTTGGAGCCATAAAAGCCACCAAGCAAGTATTAGGACGCTGAAGGGAGTTCCATGCACCCTGCGAGGTACGATGTCAACACAAAGGTCTCCCACCAGACATCCCAAACATTGTGAATTAGGAGGAAAAAAGAAACTTCCATATTCCCAGTGCACAAAAAAGGAGTCAGAGGCCCTGGTGATGATAGTAATGTTTATTGCCCACAGAAAGCCAGGCCCTGGCTCAGACTTCACTGTCGCCGTGTGACCCTGGGCTAGAGGACCAGCCCCTCAGATGGTTCTATGGCTTTCTCAAGGAGAGAGACACTTGAGTGTCTCATTTTTGTCCCTTTCTCCCCATACTTGCAGGGTGTGCGGGCAGCTGGTGAGACTGTTTCCACAACACCCAGTTACAGCCCTGCCCCTCACCCACCTCCCAGACCTCCTCCTGCCCCTTCCAACACTGCTGATGGAAAGGAGGCTCTTCTTGGCTCAGGACCATAGACTGATTTCTGCAACCAGAGGGCTAGGGGCTATAAAAGAAGAACTTCTTAATATCGTCTCATAGAAGGCACCTGGCGGCAGCTTAGACCTGCGTGTCTGGTTCCTTGGTCCTCAGAGGTCCCTCGGCTTCCTTGTCATGCTCCCCTGGCACCTGGAAGGGGAGTAGGGGAGCAAGCAAAGGGGCAGCTCCAGGGATGTGGTCCAGAGGAGAATGAGCAGATTCAAAGGAAACGGAGGTTTGGAGGGTGGGTGTGAGGAGCGTGAGGGGCTGCAGTTGTGTCTTACCTCCCAGTAAATCTGGTCCTCGAAGCACTGGGAGTCTTGGGGGGAGTCCAGACAGGGCAGCTTCAGCAAGAGCCCTGGGGGAGGGAGATGTGTGAAGGATTGGCACCCATGGCAGCAGGGGCCACACAGTACCGCAGGGCAGAGAGGGGCTGGGGAGCATCAAGTCAACATGATGTCTGGCACAAGCAAACCACAGCTGTATTTGATGAGCACACACTATGTCCAGGCCATGTGCAAAGTGCTGGATACGGATTGCCATCCTGAGTAATCCAAGCAACTTTTCAGGTGAGTATGATCTCCACATCACAGTCCAGGGAGAAGTTAAATTTGATCAGGTTTGCAGTCAGTAATGGACCAAATTGTGAACTCTGTTACAAACTACAGCTGCTGAGCTCTCTGTAGCTCCTCCACAGGAGGGGTGCAGAAAATGCTGAGTGAATAAATATATGAGTAAATGAATGAATGAACTGAACTGAACCTTAGTAGAGAATGAAAATCTTGATGTGGGAGCAGAAGGATGTGGATACTTAATCACAGGTAATTTTTAAGACCAAAAGGACTAAGGTCAGACACCAGGAAGAACTGCTTGATCCAGGACCAGCAGGCAGTCTGCCTCTGTGAAAGGTTTCTGTGCACAGGTCTAGCGGTCAAAGCCCTGCAGGTCCCTTTCCTCCCTGCCCCCTTCCAGACTCAGCCTAAGGGTGTGCTTCCCTCTAGTGGAAAGAGGGGGAAGTACAGGGAGGCGCAGAAAACCCGAGGGCAGAGACCTCATCACCCCCTGGCAGGCCTTCCTTTGCCGCTGGAGGAAATAAGCACCCACTTGCTCCTCCTCACCGGGAGAACCTTACCCTTGAATCCCACCCTTCACCTTGCACAAGAAGGTTCTTACTAAGTATCTGCGAATGAGTGTCAGAGGGGAGAGGACCCAACGGCTCTTTCCCAGGAGTCTTCTCTGACTCCTCCCTCCCTGGAGCTCCAGACACCCTGAGCCAAGGTCACTCACCTCCAAGCCCCGCACCCACAGAGGCAAACGTCAATGTGACAAACAGCCCAAAGAGCTGGTACACAGCCTGAGACGCGGCGCTGCGCTGGCCCTCTGCAATGAGTGGGAACACACTCTCCATGCTGCGGGGAGACGAGGCTGTTGGGCGCCAGGCAGGGGGCAGCTGAGGAGGAGAGCCGGGACTGGCCGTGGGGCCTGGGTTGGTCAGTGCACTGGTCACGCATCCTCCAAAAGGACCTCAAGGGAGGCTACTCAAGCCAGCGGACACCTACACACCTTTCAAGGCTGTTTGAGGGTCACCTAGCTCACCCTCTCCTCTGAGCCCTGATGTGCAAAAATAGATTCTAAGGGGCATGATCTCTTGCTGTCTCTTTAGTAACTCTCAACATTATCGCCATCATCTGTTCAATCACCTACTGCTCTGCTTGACTGAGGATGGGAGAACAGGCCATGGGTTGAAGCATTCACCTAAATTTCCTCAGTTCCTGGAACTGTGGATAGTGAATGAATGAAAGAATAAATGAAGGAATGAAAATAGGCACTGCTTTTTTCTTGGTTCACAGAAAGCTGAAGAGCATAAGGAAGGCATTCTGGGGGGTAATGGCTGCCAGGCAAGTCAGGGGAACTCACCCATCTCCATAAGCATCGTGGGTGGCCAGGCCAGCCACAAGGGCCCCCAAGAGGGCCCCCAGGATCCCTGGCATCCCATGTAGGTTGTGGATGCCACACGTGTCTTGGATTTTGAATTTTGACTCAAGGACGGGCTACAGGATGGAACATCTCTCATGAGTCTCACGTGGCCCCTCCCACCTCCATCCTGGGCCTGTTGGAGAGGTGGGAGGCAGGTTGCTGAAGCCTTCCTGTTCTCCCCAGGGCCCAAGGGGCAGCCATACCGTAAAGAACTTGTACCCTAGCGTGGAGACAGTCCCTGCCAGGAAGCCAGCTGCAAGAGCCCCAAAGGGTGTCAGCATCATTTCACCTGATGTCCCCACCACAACCCCTCCAGCCAGTGCTGCATTCTGGATGTGGACCTGAGGGAGGAGGAAGAATGAAGCATTGGAGGCCTTTTCAGTTCATCACACTCACACTCAGACCAACCCCATCCACCACAGTGGCATCCACTGCTTCTGGAATTCCCTTCTGTTGTCTACCCTCTGACTCTCCTGCTATTATTATCACCCCACCTGATGCTATTCCCACCACCACCAGATCAGATGGAGCCCCCCATGCCTTGCCCTTACCTGTTCCCCGGACGATCCTCCTTGCGGGGGGCCTTAGACCTCTCCTTCCCTTCCCAGTTCATCTCCCAGCCTCTCCTAAAGCCTCCTCCCCGTACCATGTCCAGCCGCCCATCCCCTCTGACAAGGGCAGACAGGGCGAAGGTGCTGAGAGTGCTTGCAGACAAGGAGTAGTAGGTGTTGAGAGCCGTCCGATGTTGCCCATCTCCCAGTGTTGTGGGTGCAGAGTTGAAGCTAGGCCAGAAGAGCCACAGGAAGATGGTTCCTGAGTGGTGGGTATACAGGCAGAGTGAGAGGAAGTAAGCGGCTCCCCCACAAAGTACAGGCCGTGTAACTGCAGGCAAGTCACCTATTCTCTTTCACCAGCTTGTTTCCTCACTTGGAAAGCGGGGATAATAATCATCCTTTCCTCCTCAGCCGTGAAGTGAGGTGACATATACAAAGTGTGTAGCTCATGGCCTAGCGGGTACTACATGCTCAACAAATGCAGCTGTGGGTGGGTATGGCAACCATCTGACTGAAGACACAGAAGATTGAGTTTGTTTTAAACTATCAGAAAAGGGAAGGAAAAAAGGCAAAGGCCACTGCTTGCTGAGTTGGGTAACTCAAGAAATTTTTTGTTTTGTTTTAGCTCCTTGGACAGCAGCCTCTGCTACATATACAAGGCCTGTCTGCTGAGTCCTAGATGGGGCTGAACCTGGGTGTTTTAGGATAAGGTCTGGGAGTCACAGATATGAGATTCCCAGGGCAATCCTGGAGGGAGGAAGAGAAGGGAACAAAGGTACAGGAGTGACAGAAGGCTTGGGGCTGTGTGAGGCAGAGCCACTGAGGCAGAGAGGCCCCAGGGCCCACCTCAGCCCCTAGGGGTCTGCAGGATGTGGCATGTGACTCCTCTCTGTGGCCCACAGTCCTGAGTAAAATCTATCACACTCACAGATGCATCCTCTGACTGGAGAGTTTGGGGAGGAATCAAGGAAGGGCTCCCAGTATCCTGTCTGGGACACACACACCACAAAGCAGGAGCGGGGAGGCAGAGGAAGCTTCTCGGAAGGAAGGGAAGTCTTGGGGATGCCTTTGGAATTCAGGCCAATCTAATTTAAGTCACAAAGGGCAAGTGGCCTCAGCTGACCAAGAGTTCCTGCTGCCCTATTTTATAAGCCTGGGGCTGAAGTTGGGCAAGAAACTCAAAATCTGCCTTGCTTTTCAATGTAAGGGCGGGCACTTCAATCACTGTTCAATACCACCTATGAAACAATGAAATATCGATTTCCTTCCCTGACTGCAGTTTGTGAAGGCAGAGAGAGGAGCAGAGGCCCAGGTGGAGGTGGTGACAATGTTCCAAGGCAGACCCTTCTGCTCTCAGGGTGACCCAAGAGCATCCTCAGCCCTTGTCCCCACAGGCCACCTGATAAGGCAGGTGCCTCTGGGGGAGGAAGTGAACTTAGGGGATAGCTGTCTATCTGAGGCATAAATTTGCCCTGCAGGAAAGGGGAAGTGCAAAGGCCTGGAGTCTGGCTGGAGCAAAGTGGGGAGAGATGACGAGGGTGGAGGGGTCAAGACCTGGTGTTGGTGGGTGTGCAGGCCAAGAAGCCTGCTTCTGATCTGTGGCATCCTGGAGGGTTTCAGCAGGAATTGCTGTGGTCCAGCTTCAGACGTAGGAAAGTCTGTCAGAGTGCATTTCCAGACACATGCAGGGCTAGTAAGAACTTGTCACAAAGCTAATGAGAATAATGAGCACAGAGCTCAGGGTTCTTGTTGCAGAATCTGAGTGGGAAGGGTGTTCTCAGCAAGAACACAGGGCTTTCACCCCAACAACCGTGGGTGGCATCCTGAGACTCTGCCTGGAGATGGTCCTCCCTGGCCCAGGTCTCAGGCATCTGCAGCTTTCCCCCTGACCCCCCAGCCACAAGCACACCTCAGTGGGCCTCACCAATCATGGCAAAGAGGTCGGAGTGGTATATGGAGCCCTGGCGGTGCTTGCTCTTTTCCAGCTGTGGCCTGTAAAGCACCCTCGAGAGGACCAGCCCAAAATAGGCACCAAAGGTGTGGATAGTCATGGACCCTCCTGCATCCCTCACCTGGGGAGGTAGAGCAGAGGTGGAAGAGCAGCCCCCTTCTCACACCTTCCCTACTTAGAGCCCTCCACCCCATCACCGCATCCCCATCCAGGCTCTCACCTTCAGGAGACTGAGGAGCACAAACTCGTTGATACCAAAGAGCAGCACCTCCAACAGGGCCATGACCAGCAGCTGGGTGGGCCCAGTCTTGCCCAGTATGGCGCCAAAGGAGATGAGCACAGCCCCCGCACAGAAGTCAGCACTGATCATGCTAAGGGGGGGAGAGGAGCAGGGAGAGGCTCTGCCAGGCCTGAAACAGGGCGACGCTGAGGGGACGGGCTGGGCAACAAGCCCACATGTAAACCCAAACCAAACCCGCTTCGGTGGAGTCAATGCCAACAGAGTGGAACTGCTTCATGGTGTTTGCCTGGCCTACGTGTTCCACGTACCAAGCTGTTCCCTGGGAGACAGGAAGGGGTCACCTCACCCTTTCAGTATGTGAGGAAACCTGAGGTGTAGGGAGGTTCTGTGATTTGGCTAACATCATCCACACATGTAGAAAAACTGGAATACCAAAACCCAAAAACTTTTCTTAAGTCCCACCCTTTTCCCTTAAGCTATCTATCCTCCCGACAGCCCTTGATAACTAGGGTCCTAAAGAAATGGGGAGGTAGGGATGAGGGTGTGAATCAAGGATGGAGATGAAATGAGGCCAAGAAAACAGGCAGGGCACCTAAGAGAAACTGATGGATGGGTCAAAACCAGGCCAGGATACAGACTTGAAGGGTAGGGCTTGAGCTAGTTCCCTTGGGCAAGAAGTTCCCAGGTGGACCTGCTGGCCCACCTGTCCATGCCAATGTAGACGTAGCCACCATGGAAGGAGTGGAGGAAGCCCTGGACGAGTGTGGACCATTGCAGGGCAAAGGAAGCCAGAAGGAAGGTGAAGCCCACGCTGCTGAAGCCATAGCGCTGCAGGAAGGCCATGAGGAAGCCAAAGCCCACGAAGACCATGACTTGTACGTCCTGGAAGCCTACAGTGGACAGGGACACATGGTGGCTTGCTGGGGCTGTCTCGGTCATGACCCATAAACCAAACAGCCAGCCTGCAAGTGCCCCCAGCTCTTACCAGCCAGAGCTGCCTTAAGGCCGGAGTCAAATGTATAAAACTCCCCAGGCATGGCCAGCCCTCCCAGCCCTGGGCCACCTGTGTGGACCCAGCCAGCTTGGCGTGGTGGGACCCAGACCATCCTCACTGGCCCCACATCAGAGCAAGGGAACAGAGCCTTCTTCTGCTCTGTTTTCTATCCCTACTCATTTTGTAAGGAGCCCTGGTGGCCCAACGATTAAGCACTCAGCTACTAACCAAAAGGTCGATGGTTCAAACCCACCCAGCAGCTCTGCAGGTGATCTACTCCTACAAAGATAATGGCCTAGAAAACATCACGGGTCAGTTCTACTTTATCATGTTGGGCTGGTATGAGTTAAAAATTGACTCCATGGTATTTGACAATAACAACTCATTTGGTAGTGCAAATGGTCTGCTCTTGACTGCTAACCTAAAAGTTTGTAGTTTGAACCCACCCAGAAGTACTGCAAGAAGAAAAGGCCTGGCAATCTGCTTTCACTAAGATTACAATCAAGAAACTCTATAAAGCAGCTTTACTCTGTAACAAGAGTTCACCATGAGTTGGAATTGACTCAACAGCAACAAACAACTCATTCACCTTCTCCCTGGATCTTTTAAAACTGATTAGCTAAAGGCCTAACATGTGCTGTTTCCTGCTGCAGTCCTGGCCCCTCCATGCCAAAATTCTCTTCCCTTCAGGCTTCTTTTGAACTTTGCGTTTCTGCTTGATGTCTAGCCCCCATCCCTCATACTTTAGAGTCTATACCTCCCCATTTGAAGGTTTCATTAATTATTTTTAATAACTTATGAAGTAGCTTTTAACTATTAATAGAGATTCCCAATTACCCCAGGGAAAAGGACGTGGAAGGAGGGGACAAGGCCCATGTGCTAGTCAACTCCAGCCCAGATGGCAATCCAGTTTCTTTTAGGCTCACTGATGGGCTTCTTTTCTCCTTGTGCAAACAACAAAGATGATGTCTTGTCTGTCCTTGTGCCCAAGGACAGCAAGATAACAACGGAGAGCTGGGTCACAGGCTCTGTGCCCTTGTGCTGAAACCACTCCAGAATTTATAAATGGCAATATTTACATTCCCAGCCCTGGGTTTGCTTGGAATCAAAACTCAACCCCCTTGACTTTTTAAGTGGAATCTAAACATCACGAAATTTCCTTTTCCAGGGGAGCTCCCCTAGGGTTATGGTGAGAGAGGTGGGTGAATGATTACTCCAGTTGGCTGCAGGGAGATGAACAAGATGACCTCTCAACACTTGCTTAGTGGATCCTGATGCCTGACACCCACCCTACCCTATTCACCCCCACCGAGCAACACACCTTTGGTTAGAGAACAGATAAAAAGCCTTCTAGAAGCACCTATTGCCCTCATTCTTGCCCTAACTACCTCCCACAGTCCTGCTAGATGATGCTGGACAAGACGAGACTGTGGAACAAGAATAGGTTACAGCTTTAGTGTCTAACAGATCTGGACTTGAATTCCAGTTCCCTCCCATCTGACTGTGTAACCTTGGATAAGCCACTTAACTCCTCTGAGCCTCAGTTTCCTCACCTATAAAATGGGCATAGCAAATACAAGGAGTAGAGAGAAGGTAGAAGCGAGCTGGTGAGGTCATCTTCCCCTCCCCTACTTCACATCCACCTTCCCCTAAGAGTCTCCTAAAAGAGAGGCCACCAACCCTTCTGGTCCTGATCATACCCTCCATTCTCCACCTCTTCCAAGAAGATCCTGATTCCATCAATCCTAAATCTCTCTCTCTGTGAGTAAGGTCTCCAAGGTATATACAAAAGGACCCATCTCTATCTTTTTTCTTAGAGGCCTTTCCATGTTTGCTTCTGTGGCCCCTGAACCCCTGGCTCTTCTCTCTTTCTTGTTTTCTATCACTGGCTTCACGGAATAAGAGGCTGCAGATGCAGAGTCAAGAGACCCAGTTCTGGCCTGGTTGGCCTGCTTCTGTCTGCAACTTGCTGTGTGACCTTGGTCAGGTCACATAACCTCCCTGGCTCTCTATCCACATCCAAGAGAGGTAGACCAGATGGGCTCTGAGGGCCTCTCCTGTTGGGATGACAGATCCTCAGAGCAGTGGCCATGCCTTGGCATTGGCCAGTCCTACAGCTTAACAGCAGCCTCAGAACTCCCTTTCATCTCCCAAATCAAAGGGCTTGGCTACACTCCCACTGGCCCTGACCTTCCTCTGAACACAGAGGCAGGTGAGGATCGGCTCATCAAAGCCCTAGGCTCCAGGACCTCACAGATCCCTCTTCCCCAACTTGCCCAGAGCAGGGTCCTAAGTCCACAGGGATTGAAACCTAGGGAATCCCACTGCCTTCACCTCATTGCTGTGCAGGGATGAAAAGCTGTGTGTCTGTCTGAAGAAAGCCTGCCACTGCAGTGTGGGGCAAGAGGTTAGACTCAGGGAGGACTTCAAAAGGAGCAGGGCTGCGAGGTCCTTAATAAGGCCTGTGGGAGAAGTGAGTAGGGGGTCCCTGCAAGCAGCCAGGTTAGACCCTTAGGCAAGAGCTTACTTCTCTGCCTCTGTTCCCTCTCAGCCCCCTATCTCTTTGGACAAATGCATGACCCCAAGAATCCACCATCCCAACTTTGAGACTCATCTTCCATGGCCCACCTGTTCTCTCTCTCTCTCTCTCTTTTTATTGTACTTTAGATGAAGATTTACAGAGCAAACCAGTTTCTCATTGAGACAGTTAGTACACATTGTTTTATGACATTGGTTAACAATCCCATAATAAGTCAACACTCCCCTTCTCAACGTTGGGTTCCTTATTAACACTTTCCTGTCCCCCCCTGCTTTCTAGCCCTTGCTCCTGGATTGGCATGCCTCTTAAGTCTCCTTCTGTTTTATGGGCCTGAACAGTCTTTGGCTGAAGGGTGAACCTCAAGAGTGATCTCATTACTGAGTTGAAAGGGTGTCTAGGGCCATATTCTCAGGGTTTTTCCAGCCTCTGTCAGTACTGCCCACCTTTTCTAACCAGGGTTGAGGATGACACACAGTAAGCAGGAGATGTGGCCTCCTCTGCCGAGGATGACTGGGTGTCTGGCACTTCATCCCAAACTCCAAGTCTTCACATTGCCCTCTATCTTCCCTACATTGTGAGTTTCCTGTTGTTGGAACTGGGGGTGGTTTAGGATGGGAGGGAGACAGCTTGCCACCAAGTCTGCGTACAAAAATGAAGGTAATAACTGTCTGGGGTACTTTATAGGAGACTTGTACACCCTGGGCCTTGAAACTGAGGCATCCTTCTCCCCTTTGCCAGGAAGAGGAACATCAAGGTCTAGAGAAGACCTACCTGCCCAAGCATTTGTGATGACAGAAATCTAGAAAGTCTGGTGTCCCTGGTTCCAGCCACCTGAGAACTGAGGCACCAGGCTGGCCCTAAGTCTTAAAGTTCTGTCCCCAGCCAAGGACAGAAGGTTAACCCTTTCCTTCCCAGGCCTTGTCTGCAGGCAGCTGAGCAGGTTATAGTTTCAGGTCTGCTACTCACAGGCTAGGTTAAAATGAGCAAGTCACAACTCCTCTGGCCTCAGCTTACTCCCCTATGAAATGGTCTAATGGGCCTGCCAAAGCTCTTTCTCAGGGCTGATGGGTGTTGCCCTGTGAATGGTCTGTAGGCAGGTGGTTGCATTATTTTCTCTGATTCTGGAAGACCAGCTTTGTGAGACTAGGGAAGAAACGCCTGAGTCCCCACCAGTCTTGGCTACCTACAGGTGTGAGGGCTTCATAGCTAAGGTCTGCTTTTACCACTTCCCATGGGGGGCCCAACCCCTGCCTCCCTCCCCACCTGAGGTGGGGAGGGGTCCCTAGGAAAAACAAGGTTACTAGAGCAGCCCTCCAAAGTTCCTTTAGGCCAACCAGAAAATGGGAGGAGGGAGAGGCTTCTGGATTCAAATCCAGACTGCTCCACTTCTGACTGTGCGTTACTGAGCAAGGCACTTAGTCTCTCTGAGCTGGTTTGCCCATCTGTGTCTACCTCAGGGACTGTAAGAAACGCGGTATGTACCACCCTCCATGTAGTACCTGGCACATGGCAGACACTAGAAAAGGATGCTGATTATTGCAAATTGGGACCTCTTCTTGGGACCTCTTCATTTCCCAGCGAGAAGGCCACCAGACGGCCTCCAGCCACGCCCCTCCGTGGGAGCAGAGTCGCCCACCTAGGGGTAGATCGAGGGACCCAAGCGCCCCTCATGAGACAGAGAGGAACTTGGGGTCTGTGCTCCCCGCGCGCCCTTACTCGCACTCACTTGGGTAGCGAAAGTAAAATGCATTGGCCGCGTTACTGTGGTTGCCCCGGTGCCAGAGCGCAGGGTCGGTTTCGCGGTTGTAGCGGACGAAGACGGCGAAGAGGACAGCGGTGGCGCCCTGGAACAGGAGACACAGCAAGGGCAGCTGCAGGCGCCGGCCCAATGAGCGGCGGGGTGACCCGGCCATGGGGCAGGGGTTCGAGTCGTTGGCTGGGGCTCGGATTTTGGGCGAGCGTGGGTTAGGTACTTGCCCGGCTGGAGGGGCAGGTTATACTGGAACTGTGCCCCGCGCACTGCGGCCCCGCCAGCTGTGGCCCCGCCCACACAGAGGCTTCACCTGCTGCTACGCAGCCCTCCTGCCTCACCTCTCAGGGTGCGGGTCGGGTGGGGTTGGGGTGGGGACGGCGCCGGCATGGGCCTGGGCACACAGCGCGAAGTGGTGCAAGGTCTGTGAGCGGTGGCGAGGCAGTGCTCAGACCCTCAAGTATCATCTCCTTTGGCCCTGGTACTGTTCTGGTTGGGGCACCTTCTTGGAAAGGACCCTGGAAAGCACTCGGTGTTTTACCCTGTTGGGACGCAGCTGGCGACCAGTACTGGGGAATGGGGAGGGCTCGCCCTCTCATACATGGTATCAGTTTAGAGAGGGTCTCCCTAGAAATAAGTGGCCTTTAAAAGCCCAGCCTGGGCTAGGGAGGTTAACACCAGAGGGAGTTGGGGTGGGGAGTTGCTCAATCTTTTCCCTACTGAAAACAGCAGGGATGGAGAGTGGAGATAAACGGCTCTCCTGGCATAGATGATTAACCAGGTTCTGACATCTGAACTGGATGGCAGAGCCCCTTACCCATCCTCTATGTCTTCTCCGCTTTCCCACCCCAATCTGCTACCCCTACCATATTCAGGCAGGCTGGGCAGGGGACACATTGACTCCTGAGCTCTCTGCACAGCCCAATGTGGTTATGGGAGGGCCTGTGCCACCTCTGCAGTTAGAAAGAGGGAGGCTAGATCGAGGGAAGGCCTTCCCAGTCAGAAGGCCCCTGTTACACAAGCAAGATTCGCATCCACAGGGGTGAACAGATAAGTGTTTATTGAGGACTTATTGTGATCTAGGCTGCGGCGATGAACTAGGTGCCCTCCCCACCTCTCCCCCCCACTATCGAGTCAGGAGACAGACACCTCAAAGGGAAGTTAATTACTACTAGGGTAATGCTGTGTTGAAGGAAGCACAGGAACCCAAAAGCCCACAGGGAGGGGAAGGAGACAGAGAACTACTTCTGGGGAAGGCAACCTCTGAGGGACGCCTGGAAGGACAGCCTAGAAGCTGGGTTGAGGAAACACCTCCTGTGGCTGGATCGATTTTGACTCACAGTGACCCCATGTGTTACAGACACAGGATCTTGGCTGTAGTCCCTATGAATGCAAAAATTACTGAGGCCTTTTTGAGCCTCAGTTTCCTTACCTGTATGAGCTCTGACAACTCAGTTCACAAATTCACCTCATTGCTGTATATCACTACAGTCACTTTCCAAGTACTCTCCTTGGGAAGCTAGGCACTGACATCAGTGCCTAGTCTACCCTTCAAAGCAATTTTGGGACTGTTTCTGGAATGGCCATCAGAGCTGTCATTGTAAGAGTAATACTATTTCCTTTGTGGAATTGTCATGGGGAGTCCAAATAATCAATGTAGAGTGTGGCCATTTTCCCAAGTATTCACCAAATGTGATTATTATTGTTCTGATGGCTGAGCAAAAAAATAAGAAAGAAAACAGACCCTATAGGACAGAGTAGAACTGCCCTCTAGGATTTCCAAGGTTGTAAATCTTACACAAGCAGATTGCCACACCTTTCTCCCATAGACCCACTGGTGGTTCACACTGCTAACCTCTCAGTTAGCAGCCAAGCACTTAATCAATACACCACCAGGCCTCCTGATGGCTGCACAGGGAGGGCAAATGAGTCGCTGGCTCCAACACACTATGGGACACATGGGGTTTCTGAGGAACAAATGGAGGGGCAGGCACAGTCTCAGTGTTTCCTATAGAAGTGGGCAGAGGGGCTAGGGGCCTAGGACAAGCACACTTATGAGATGTTATCAGACCAACAGTGTCAGAGACATAAAACACTTGGACAGAGGGGATTCAGGAGACAGCAAGGCTTCCCTTCATTCAAAAACATGTTGAGCACCTACTGTGTGCCAGGCACTGTGCTAGATGCTGGAGATCTAATGGAACAAGTTACAGCCCCTGCCTGGAGGGAGAATCTTCCTTTGGGGGAAGCAGAAAACTACCGTGGAAAAGACCCAGGTCCAGTGGGGGCCCTTGGGAGTAGCTCTTAACCTATGACAGGGGTGGGCAAGGAAGGCTTCCCAGAGGAAGTGATGCTTAATCTAAGCCCCGGTCAAACTTCATAAATGGGTCAGTGAGGGGGATTCCTTTTGGTCTGAGCCCTCTGGTATGAAAAGAGAAAAAAGGCTGTACTAGAGTGGTCTTCATTCCCCTTTCTGGTGGGGGACAAGTCCCAGACCTCGACTTCTCCTGAAAACCAGTCATTGTAGCACCATGCACAATATTGTTATATTTACATACACAAACCAAAAAACAAACAACCAAAAAAAGTTTCTGCCATTGGCTTGACTCTGACTTATAGCGATCCTACAGGACAGAGTAGAACTGCCCCATAGGGTTCCCAAGGAGGCTGGTGGATTCTAACTACCAATCTTTTGTTTAGCAACTGAGCACTTAACCAGTGAGCAACAAGGGCCCTTCTACATACCTGATGTGGCAAAAATTAAGCATGACTTTCTTCACAACAAGTCTGCGATACTGGCCTCCTTCTCAGTTTGTCAAGGAGCCCTGGTAGCACAGTGGTGAAGCATTCAACCACTAGCCAGAAAGTTAGAGGTTCAAACTCAACCAGTGTTCTGTGAGAGAAAGATGTGGTAGTCAGCTCTGCCAAAGATTACAGCCTAGAAAACCCTATGGGGGCAGTTCTACTCTGTCACAAGGGGTCACTATGAGTCAAAATCGACTCAGTAGAACCTAACAACAACCAAAAGTTTGCCAGAATCAGATTATTTATGATTGCTAAGCTTCTTCCTCTGTCAAATAAAAAATGACAGTATTTAGATTGAAAATAAAAGTTTTGTCAGAAGTAGTCAAGAATAATACCCAGGTTTTTGATCTGAGCCGCTGGCACAATGGTGGTGCCCTCTGCAGAGCTGGGGGCACTGAGAGAGCAGCAGGTCTGAGGGGGAGGTGAGCAGGAGTTCTATTTGGAGAGACTCAGTTTGATATGTGCAGTAGACACAGGGAGGTGCTCAGTAGGCCATCAGATACATGAGGGGGGGCTTGGGGGAGAAATCTGAGCTGGAGACATCAATGTAGGGTTGGTATTTAGAGTTATGAGACTAGATGAGATCCACTTCAATGTGAGACAGAATAGAGACCATGAAGAAAGGAGGACACAACAAAGGGGACCCAGAAGGAGCAGCTAGTGAGAGAGGACAGCTGACATGAAACATATATTTCAAAAAGGGGAAAACGAGCCATGTCGAATCCACTTAGGATGGAGAGTTGTCCGTTGGTCTTTGCAAGGAAGTGGTCCTGGAGACCTTGGCATGAGCTCTTACAGTGGACAGACAGTGATGAAACCTCATGGAAATGGGTTCAAGAGAGAATGAGCAGAGAGAACAGAGTGAGCATGATCTCTTTCTTACAGGAAATTCTGCTCTATGGGGCACAGAGAAATTGGGCAGTAGGTAGAGGGAAATATGAGGTCAAGAAACTTTGATTTTTTTTCTTTTTTTAATGATGAGAGATATTTTTATACCTAGCTAATTGACTAGGAGACACTAAAACACTACTGGAAGTAAACATATGCAAACAAAATATTAAAATGAAATGCCTGTGTTCTTTTCCATCATGTAAAGAAGAGCTGAGAAATGCTTTCTGAGCTGGCAAAATGCTCAAATGTGTTAAAGCCATGGTTGATGCGCCTACTTACCAAACACATGAGAGGAATGAAGATTAGTCAGCACAAGTGTTGGAGGAAAAGTATTCTGGGCAGTTTACACATGGCAGCATAAGCTATGGGTCTCAAAGTTTCAGTCCTAGTGATGGATTTGGGAGTAGTGGATTAAATCCCCCACTGCTTCTCCAAATCCTGAAGGATGCGCAAAACATAAAGGATGCAGTGGAACTGAAAATGCTGAGGAAATTATTTCCATTCCTTGAAGCATGCATGCCATCAGCTAAAGAGGAAGGTAACTTCCAAAGAGAAAGGAATTGTGGGAATCAGTAAGCCTCTGGGGCCTTGGGAGCCGGACAGCCAGAGTGGTGAGAGTGAACAGTCAGGGAGGCAAAGAAGCCTCGGAACAGGCCAGCTCACCTCTCAGAGAGAGAGAGAAAATTGGGCCAATTCAGAAAATAAAGACTTCCAAAGACCTGGTAAGCCCGTTGCTATGGAGACTCCCAGCGAGGGGCTGAGGGTTCAGCCTGCCCCTAGACAGGTGAGGCTGCTTGCTTTTCCTGGAACACAGGGTGCCAGGCCTCTGATGCCTCTGAACCTTCTCCCATGCCCCAACTGCCTCCCACTCATTCTCCAAATCTCCTCACCACCTTGGTGAATCTGCTCCCTGTGCCCACTTTTTCCACCTCCTCCCTGGCTTAAACCTCAGGAGCTTGTGGTAGAGTGAGAGAAAAGCTTGGTTTTGGAGTCCAGGCAGACCTAGAGTTGAATCTTGGCTATAACCCAATAAGCTGGATGCTCTTGAACCAATGAATCTCTCTGAGCCTCAATTTCTCTGTTAAAATGAGGATACTAGGAACAGGGTGACCAGCTGGTTGTGACTTTAAGATGCTGTATGTGAAGTACTTAGCACAGAATAAACAGAAAACAGAGCTAATCTATTATTATATGGTATTGTAATAAATGGCTTATACATCTTTTCCCCTGGATAGACTGTGAACCCTTCAAAGGTAGAGGATTGTCTAATTTACCTCTATTTAGTGCCTAGCATGGAGCCCTGGTGGTGCAGTAGTTGAGTTATGACTGCTAACCAAAAGATCAGGAATGCAACTCCTCAGAAACCCTATGGGGCTGTTCTACTCTGTCCTATAGGGTCACTATGAGTTGCAAACCACTCCACAGCAATGGGTTTGGTTTTTCAGTGCCTAGCATAGTGCCAGAAACCCTTGTGGTGGTTTAGTGCTACAGCTGCTAACCAAAAGGTCAGCAGTTTGAATCTGGCAGGCACTTCTTGGAAACTCTATGGGGCAGTTCTACTCCGTCCTTAGGGTCACTACGAGTCGGAATTGACTCGATGGCAACGGATTTAGCACAGTGCCAGACAGAGATGGACACTCAGGGAATGCTTGTGGAATGAAAGAATGAATGAAGCAAATAGAGCAGACATGGAATGGCAACATTAGGCCCTATGGCAATATTAGGCCCTCTGTCCTTCCATCACTGGCCTGGAGCATCTCTTAAAGTTGCCATTACTACAGATCCTGAAGACCCAAGGTCTTCCTCCATTCCAACTCATTACTGTTCAGACAAGATCTTTATCCTCCCTGCCTCCACCACCCAGCCACAAAACCACTTCTTCAAAGCCCACTGGCAGGCCCAACTCCAGCAGGGAACTGAGAAGACCACTTGCGAATACAGCCTGTTTCTCTCTCCATGCTCAGTGTCACTTCCCACATGGTACTTTCATTCATGCTGCTACCTGCATTCTCTTTCTTCTAAAATAAAGCTATTCCTTGAAGGAGAAGCCACCCTCCTCAAGAGTGATTCCTTTAGGAAACCATCCCTTCCTTTGGGCTCCGTGCTTTGTCTCCCCTGAATTAGAGCACTGGACTCTCAGCTAGGATTTATACCTCTACCCCCTTCTCTGAACTGCGGCACCTGGAGGAAAGGGTGGCACACACTTTGCTTCAATGACACCCCTCACGCCATATTGGGTGTATCAGGGTCTCTCCTCCTAGTTCCTGAATGAAGTGTTTGGCTAAAAAGGGGTTCAATCTTGATTTCAACCAGATAAAGAGGCCTCCTGCCTCTCGGCTGGGCCCAGCTCTCAGAGGTGGCCTGCCTCCTGGTGGCAGAGTGAACTCGTTGCACTGCTTCCCTGTGTCCCCTCCGACACCTCCTTCCTCCCGGAGCCTGCAGCTCCTTCGGCCACAGCTCATCCCAAAGTGTGTTGTTAGCTCCAGCTCAGGGTGGAGGTAGCAAATTATTAGGTTTCGATCAGGGGCTTGGAACAGTTCGTTCCTGTTTGAACCCCTGCTGAGAATTTGCATTCCCGCCCCAGAAGTACTGAATCAGAATCTACATTTTAACAAGAGCCTTAAGTGGATTCTTAATACATAATAAATTTTGAGAATCACTGTTCTACTAGCAGTTCTCAGAATTGGTCCCTAAGCAGTGGCACTAGCATGTGTGAGCTGACAGATTTGAAGGCAGTGGGTTTGGTTTTGGGAACTTGTTAGAATGCAAATTCTCAACAGGGGTTCAAACCAGCTATTCCTAGTTTTAACGAGTCATTGCGGTTCTAACCTCTAGTTTGGATGAAGCCCTCCAGCACTAGCATTTATTTATTTATTTTTTACGTTCTCTTTAAAAGTATTTTATTGTGATTAAGTGAAAGTTTACAATCCAAGCCAATTGCCGTATAAACCCCTGTACACACACCTCTGTGTGCAACTCTAGCTGCTCTCCTAACCCTGTGACAGCACACTCCTTCTTTCCACCCTCTGCCTCCAGCATTCATTCAACCAACTGCTGTCCCCTCCTCTCCATCCTCTCATCTCATTTCTAAAAGGTAGATGTCCTGACAGCCTCATGTCTTACAGTCTAGTCCACTTTTTGTTGGGAGAGTTGTCTTTGGTGCTGGTTTCAATTCCGGGCTAGGAGCAAGTCCAGGGGCCATAGCCTCGGTGGAACCCTCCAGGATGTCAGAACACCAAGTCTGGTCTTTTAACAGAATCTAGATCTGCACTCCCATTTTCCTTCTGCTACATCAGGGAGTCTGCGTTGTATTGCCTGTCAAAGCAGTCACTGGTTGTAGCTGAGCACCCGCTAGTTCTTCTGATCTCATGTTGCTGTAGTCTTTGGATCATATGGCCTCTTTCTGTCTCCTGGGATCACATTTTCCTCCTGGCTTTGATGTCTTTCATTCTCCTCTGCTCCAGGTGGATTGGAACCAACTGATGCTCCTTAGGTGGCAGCCTGCTGGTTGTTAAGACCCCAGAAACTACTCACCAAAATGAGATGCAGAACATTTTCTTAGGAGAAGAGCTTTGTTATACCAATTGACCTAGATGTTCCCCCCAAAACATGGTCCCAGACCCCTATCCCTGCTACTCTGATCTTTGAAATGTTGGACTGTATTTAGGAAACCTCTTAGGTCATGGTATAGTCCAGCAGTGTTGGTCTCCCTTCTACTGTGTGCTGTCACTTCCTTCACTTACCCCAGTTCCTGTCTAATATCTAATCTATGAATACCTGTCTCCCTCCCTCTGCTCCCTGGTAACCAACAGAGATGATTTTCTTCTGTATTTAGTCCGTTTCTTGAGACCTCATAATAATGGTCTCGTACAGTATTGGTCCTTTTACAACTAATTTTACTCAGCATGATGTTTTCCAAATGACTCCATGTTATCAGTTGTTCCCCAAGATCCTCTTTTCTTTATCATTGCATAGTATTCCATTGTGTGAATACACCAGAGTTGGTTGATCCTTTCTTCTGGTGATGAGCACCTAGGTTGATTCCATCTTTTTGCTATTGTGGGCAGTGCTACAGTTAACACTGGTGTGAATGTATCTGTTGATGTGACAGTCCTTATTTCTCTAGGATATATTTCAAGCATGGGATGGCTAGATCATACAGTATTTCTGTTTCAAGCTTTTTAAGAAGTCTACATCAGTTTCCACAGTAGTTGTACCATTTTGTATTTCTTCCAGCAGTGTAGAAGAGTTCCAGTCTCCACAACCTCTCCAACATCTGTTGCTTTGTATTTTTCAGATTAGTGCCAGCCTTGCTGGGGTGAGATGGATCTCACTGTACTTTTGATCTGGAATTCTCTAACAGCTAATGATTGTGAGAATTTTCTTATGTATCTGTTAGCTGCTTGGATGTTTTCTTGGGTGAAGTGCCTGTTCATATCCTTTGCCAACTGTTTAACTGGGTTGTCTTTTTCTTGTTGAGGTTTTGAAGTACCATGTAGATTACAGAGATTAAACACTGATCAAATTATTATTATTTTTGTTAATTATTATGACTGAACTAAAATGTACATTCCTATGTAAATTTGCATGCCCACCTATATGCAGCTTCCACTGCTCTCCCTGCCTGGTGACAGCACACTCTTCCTCTCTGCTCCATACATGTCCCATCCTCCCAACAGTCTCCTTTTCACTCCTCTTCACTCATTCTCCCTCCTCCAGTAAGAGATCAGCAGGATATCCTAGCGATGCGCAGAACCATAAAGTGCCCACAAGATATGATCACTCTGCGTACCAAGTCCAATCCATTCCTGTCCAAAGAGTGGAACTTAATTATGATTTATGGGCAGGAGCAGCATCAGGGCCAGGGGCCATGCTTCCAGGGGAACCCTAAAGCCCCTGGACCATCAGTTGCGGTCTTTTAGTGGAGATCTTAGGGTGCCCCCCTTTTATTCTTGTGTTGCCAGTGAGCTCCATAGTATTTCTATTTCAAGCTTTTTTAAGAAATCACTACATCAGTTTCCACAGTGGTTGTACCATTTTGCATTTCTTCCTTGTGAGCTCCATCGTGGCTATCACGGGTGGTGGCCGGGCACCATCTGGTTCTTATGATCACAAGTCGACGCAGACACCCATTCATGTGGGTCTCTCTGTCCTCTGGGTTCTCCTTCCCCCATGTCGTTTTTGTCCTCGGTGATAATCCATTCCTGCTGAGTTGGGACCATTTGTTATACCCTCAGATGGCAGCTTGACAGCTTTTAAGACCCCAGATGCCACTCAGCAATGTGGGGTGCACAGAGCCCTCTTAGCAAAACGCCAGTTGTGCAAACTGGCCTTGATAACAATGGAAGTTTTAATACACAACATAGACAGACTACAAAATCTGTCAAAGCAAGATAAACAGAAGAGAAAATAGCGAAATGGGAACTACTATGAATCAAACACTTTTGCTGATCCAAAGACTTTACCAAAAGAATTAAAACACCACCGACAGAATGGGAAAAAATATTTGGTGACTGTACACTGGATCGATGTCTGATCTCCATAATCTATAAAGTACTACAAAATATCAATAAGAAAAAGATAAATCACCCAATTAAGCAATGGGGAAAGGAGATGGACAGACACTTCTCTAAATCCAGGCAGCCAAAAGACACATGTGGAAACGCTAATGATCATTAGCTATTAGAGAAATTCAAATCAGATCTATGATGAGATATCATCTCACCCCAATAAGGTTGGCCATGGTCCAAAAAACACAAAACAACAAATGCTAGAGAAGCTGCAGAGAAATTGGAACTCTCTCACACTGTTGGTGGGATTGCAAAATGGTACAGTCTTTTTGGAAAGCAATCTGGCACTTCCTTAAAAACCTGGAAATAGATATACCATTTGATCCAGTAGTTCCACTGCTTGGAATATATCCTACAGAATCAAGGGCATTCACACCAACAGATACATGCACATGAATGTTTATTGCAGCACAGTCCACAATAACAAAAAGTTGCAATCAACCCAGATGCCCAACAGCAGAGGAATGGATAGGTAAACTATGATATATATACTCAGTGGAACACTATGTAATGATAAAGAACAATGATGATTTTAGGAAGCATCTCACCTGGTTTCAATTGGAAGACATTATGTTGAATGAAAGTAGTCAGCAGCAAAAGGACAAATACTATACAAGACCCCTACTATAAGGACTAAAAAAAAGACTCATGTACAGAGGAAAAGACTCTGTGATGGCTGCAAGGGTAGGTACGGAAGGAGGGAAAGGGTTGGTTATAGTTTAGATAGTTGATAGAAATTTGGTTGTGTGAAATCAGTGACAGTACACATTAAAAAGAAGATCAATTTAACTGGACTTTAACATGATTGATTACTCCTCCAATCTTAACTCAATATTGCTAGGACAGAGTAACAGGGGCAAGGGTTTGGAGACCATGTTCTCAGGGGACATGGAGGCCCAACTGGCATAATTAACATATTGGTAAGAGAGTCTTCTGCACCTCTTATTGGTGAGTGGTGTCTGGGGTCTTAAAAGCTAGCCAGCTGCCCTCTGAGGCACACCAGATTGTCCCAACTCAGCAGCAACTGACAATCACCAAGGACCAAAATGATACGTGGTAAAGAGAATCCAGAAGACAGACAGATCCATGTGAGTGGGTCACTGCATTGACATGTGACCGGAGGAACCAGATGGTGCCCAGCCACCACCAGTGACAGGCATAATGGGGCTCACAAAGTTGAGTTTCATTGGCAACATGAGAATAAAAAGGGGAGTACCCTTAGAACTCCACTAAAAGACCACAATTGATGGTCCAGGGGCCTGGGGGTTTCCCTGTGATCATGGCTCCTGGTCCTGATGCTGCCCCTGTCCATAAATCATTACTGAGGTCAGGTCTTCGGACAGGAATGGATTGGACTCGATGACACAGAGTGACCATATCGTGTGTACACTTTATAGTTCTATGCATTTGTAGGATGTCATCCTGCTGGCTTCTTACTGGAGAAGGAGGAGAGGGTGAAGAGGAGGGGACAGGAGATTGTTAGGAGGATATGACAGGTATATAAGGGATAGGAGGAGTGTACTGTCACCGGACAGGGAGAGCAGTGGGAGCTGCACATAGGCAGACATCCAAATTTGTACTGGATTGTACATTTTCACTCAACCACAATAAATAAAAATAAAAATAAAGAGTTTATTCTGACTTTTTATTGTTATGAGATGTCTGTTTTTATGTCTGGTAGTACAATTTGTCTTGAAGTCAGTTTTATCTGATAAGGCCAATCCAGCCTTCTTCAGCTATTGAGTTGGTATACCCTGTTCTAGAAATTTAATTTCACCTAAACGTAAGTACTTAAAGTGTGCCTTATTTGGGTTAACTTCTAAGGTTCTTTTGATAAAATCATAGCAGCCTTTGACAGCTTTGATAGCACTCCTTTCTAATATGATATGTCCTAGGCTCATTTTATATTTTTCCTGACTCAGAGCTGGAAACAGACATTTCTTCAAGGATCTCTATATTTGTTCATTGAAAAGATGATAGAGACTATGGGTACAAGGGTTATTTGTAACTATTGAGTTGGTCACTGTCTAGGTCTTTTCAGAAAGCACAACTTTTTAAATTTAAATGTGAATGGACAAATCACTAGCCAAGGGAAGAGGAGATCCAGTTCAGATTTCATTCAAAAATTGTGTTTTGATCTTCAACAAATGGTGCTAGCAAAATTGGATATCCACCTGCAATAAACTGAAACAAGACTCATACCTTACACCTTATACAAAAAACAACTCAAACTGGATAAAAGACCTAAATATCAAATCTAAAATGATAAAGCTCATCCAAGAAAAAGTAGGAACAACAATGGAAAGTTTAATACATAACGCAGACAGACTTCAGAATCTGTCAAACAAACCACAATTATCAAAAGAGAAAATAAATAAATGGGAACTATTAAGAATCAAACACTTTTGCTCATCCAAAGACTTTATTAACAGAATTAAAAGGCCACCTACATAATGGGAAAAAATATTTGGCTACTATATGTCAGACCAACGTTTGATCTCCATAATCTATAAGGCACTACAAAATATCAATAAGAAAAAGATAACTCATCCAATTAAGCGATGGGCAAAGGAGATGGACAGATATTTCACTAAAGAAGAGATCCAGGCAGCCAAAAAAACACATGCGGACATGCTCACGATAATTAGCTATTAAAAAGATTAAAATAAAAACGACAATGAGATACCATCTCACCCCAACAAGGTTGGCCATGATCCAAAAAACAAAAAACAACAAACGCTGGAGAGGCTGTGGAGAAAGTGGAACTCTCCTGCACTGTTGGTGGGGTTGCAAAATGGTCCAGCCTCTTTGGAAAGCAATCTGGTGCTTCCTTAAAAAAATGGATATAGATATACCATTTGACCCAGTAATTCCACTGCTTGGAATATATCCTACAGAATGAAGGCCATTCACACAAATGGACACATGCACAAGAATGTTTATCGCAGCACAGTTCATGACAGCAAAAAGATGGAATCAACCCAGATGCCCAACAGCAGAGGAATGGATAGGTAAACTACGGTATATATACTCAATGGAATACTATGCAATGATAAAGAACAACGATGATTGCAGGAAACATCTCATAACCTGGCTTCAACTGGAGAACATTACATTGAGTGAAAGTAGTCAGTGACAAAAGGGCAAATATTGTATGAGACACCTACAATAAGAACTTAAAAACAGACTCATGCATAGAAGACAAGACTCTTTGATGGCTGCAAGGGTAGGGAGGGTGGGAGGGTGAGGGTGTGAGGGTTTAAACAGTTGACAGAAATTTGGTTGGGTGAAATCGGTGACAGCACACATTACAAAGAAGATCAGTAGTAACCGGACTTCAACACAACTTGAGTACTCCTGTCATGTTAACCCAACATTGCAAGGACAGAGTACCTGGGGTGGGGAGCAGGAGCCACACTCCCAGGCGAAATCAAAGTCAATTGGCGCAAACAGTGTTTTCCTAATGAGGGCTCTCTGTACCGCACATTGGGGAGTGGAGTCTGGGGTCCTAAAAGCTATCAAGCTGCCATCTGAGAGTACAGCAAATGGTCCCTACTAAGCAGGAACAGATGATCACCAAGGGCCAAAACGACATGGGGAAAGAAAGAGAACCCAGAAGACAGAGAGACCTACGTGAGTGGGTCTGAGTCTCTACATCGACTCGTGACCAGAAGAATCGGATGGTGCCCAGCCACCACCAATGATAGCCACGATTGAGCTCACAAAATTGAGTCTCACTGGCAACAAAAGACTAAATAGGGGTACACCCTGAGATCTCCACTAAAAGACCACAACTGATGATCCAGAGGCTTCACCCCTGGGAGCATGGCCCCTGGCCCTGATGCTGCCTCCGTCCATAAATCATAATGAAAGTCAACTCTTCGGACAGCAATGGATTGGACTTGGTGATGCAGAGTGACCATATCTTGTAGGAACTTTATGGCTCTATGAATCTATAGGATATCATCCTTCTGACCTCTTACTGGTGGAAGAGGAATGGGTGGAGAGGAGGGGACAGGAGACTGTTGGGAGAATACGACATGTATGGAGCGGAGAGGAAGAGTGTGCTGTCACCGTGCAGGGAGAGCAGTGAGAGCTGCATATAGGTGAGAGTGAAAATTTATATGGGAATGTACATTTCTATTCAATCATAATAATAATAATGAAAAATCATGTTTTGATGAGAATGATGAAATGAGACTGAATTTCCAGATTAGCTCACCAGTAGTCCCTTGCATCCAAATTAACCACACGTACAGGGGTTTCCCTCCTTGAAATTATTTTAATTACTTCCTTCTCTTTCACCACAGGCAACAGCCTGGATAAGCAGAATTTCTTCCTTAATGCCAAACCCCAGTTCCTTAAGCTTCACAGACATCCTGCTGTTGCTCTGTCCTTTTCAGTGGTCCAGAATGAGCAGGTCTCTGAAAAGCCCTTCAGAGAGCTGACAACTAGTGTGAAGTCCTCCTCTCCATCACTGTTTTCTCCCTTCATCCATCCTCAAGCCTAACTTCCCTTTCATCTTTTCCCCATTCCACAGGAAAACATGGCCTAACTTGGTCTGTGGAAACAGCACCCAGTCTCAAGAGTAATTTGCCAGTAAACCTGTAAGAGAAAGCAATGACCTAATGCAGCTCAAATGGCTAGACCAGCCTCAGTTGTCTCTTCAAATACTGAAAACTTCAGGCAGGACCTGAGCCTCATCAATACTAAACTGATTTCCCAACATAGAGACTGCCGAGTCTTGGTGTTTCAAGCTCAAAACTACTCCATCTCTGCTTGGATTTACTAATTCCTTGTCTTCATTTCTAAATTCTCTATCCAGACGAGATATAATTTTACATCAGATCACTATTACGCAGGTCTCTCAGCTCTCATACTCTCTCCAGTCCAAAATGTTGTGCCCACAGTGTTTCTACTCCTGCATGTACCTCACTATTTGCAAGCTGCCAGCGGCAATGCTTCCAATAAAATCAGATCTTCTAATAGTTGCTGTCAGAGACAGTCCCCAAGAAGAGCCGCCCTATCTCTTTTTAGCTCTGCCTCCATTTCACTTCATCCCTACTCCTAACTCATATTCTGCTGGAGTGGGGGAACTGCCATCATTTCTCTGTTCTTCTCATTTCTGATGGCTTATTCTCCTACTCCTAGCTGGAGCTTTCCTGACATGTAACTACCTGATTCCATTTGTCCATACTACCCAATCCCTCTCTTTCTTCAAATGTCATCATAGAACTACTTCTTCCAGCAAGATTCCTAGGCCGGCCCAGTTGTAGCTCACAGAGCTCCAATGTTCTCTCTGAACTCTCATTCCCTTTGAGTATCACTAAGTTTTGCAGTAAATAATCTGCTTTATCTGCCTTGTTAGAGAGCAAATCCCCCACAACTATCTCTTCTGTAACATGCATCCCCAAGTGCCCGGTATAATGCTTTGCATGCAATGAGCACTTACTATGAACCTGTGAACACACTAAACACATGAAGAATATACGCCCAGATGACACCAAGGGTTTACTGGGAACACAGAGGAAAAGTACACACAATAACTCTGCTTCACAATTCATTTACTGAATTGGGGCAGGTGATTTACAAACAGATTAGTAGACACTGCTGGGAGAGAGGTCTTGTTTCCCTGCCCAGGAACCAGTTGTGTCACGGACGCTTGCAAATTTTCCAGAATGGTCATTTGTCGTTGGGCAAGCTGGGCCTGAAGTTGGAGGTTGGCAAACATACATTCTAGGAGTCCTATGCATTCCTTGGGCTTGTGGTTAACTCCTGATGGAAGAGCAATGGAAGCGCAAAGGGGACAAAGTGGAGAAATTTTATAACTGTACTGAGATTGGAAGCCCTCTGACAAGATGACCCTTCTAATCCCTCCAGGCACAAGCCAACTGAGACACACCTTTGCGGGGATGTCACCTTCTCACTCAGGGTTACCTGGCCACCCTATTTGAGTTGGAAACCCATCACTGGAATTCATTATCCCTCTCCCTCGCTGTATTTACCCCATAATAGTTATGACCATATGGCTATTTTGTAATTATTTTTGTCTAAGTCATGCTTTTAGAGTATAAGCTCCAGAAAGGCAGAGATTTTTGTCTTTGTTCCCTGCTGTATACCCAGCACCTAGAAAAGTGTCTGACAAACATTAAGTATTCAATAAATATTTGATGAGTGAATGAAATGGTCTGGAAATGAGGCCCAACTTCCCTCTTCAGAACTCAAGAGATACCTCAGCTTCCTTCCCTAATAAACTCCATAACTGTGAGTATGGCCATTGTAATGAATTATGAAACCCAGGAGAGATGTAGACAGTGCTCTATAAGGGACAGTCGCATATCAGAATTGGTCAAGATGGCAGGGAGAGGAGATATGTTTGACCTTTACCTCACAAGAACCTAAGTTCCTCTTGTAATCTAACTTCAACTCTTCTTGCTGCACTGGCCCATTTTTTCCCCAGTATTTTCAAATACATTATGCATAGCCAGTTCTCAGTTAGCCTTAGAATAATATTATTTCTGGTTCTAACTTCTGTATTAGATCCTGGGGTCCTCAAAAACAGGAGTCATGACTGACTGGTGTGCCCTGTTAGGCTCCTCACCCAAAATCAATTGCCAATTGTGTCAATTCTGACTCACAGCAACCCTGTAGAACAGAGTGGAACTGACCCACAGAATTTTCAAGGAATGCCTGGTGGATTTAAACTGCTGACTTCTTGGTTAGCAGCCCTAGTACTTAACCACTATGTTACCAGGCTCCTCACAGGAATGCCAAATACCCACTGACTTCCCCAAGGGAAGGACGAATAACTGAAACTCAAAGAAACTGAGACTGAGCTAACAGTCACTGTCTCCTTCCCTGACTGCCTTTCAACTAACACTGCTCGCAAGCATTAAGATTTTCATTTCACTTCTGCTTAGACAGGAAACCCTGGTAGTGTAGTGGTTAAGGGTTACAGCTGCTAATCAAAAGGTCAACAGTCCACCAGGCACTCCTTGGAAACTATGGGGCAATTGTCCTCTGTCCAGTGGGGTTGCTATGAGTTGGAACTAAGTCAAGGGCAATGGGCCTGGTTTGTTTGTTTTTTTCTACTTAGTCTACCAAAGGTGTTAATAAGCAAGAATATAATACAAATCATTATAGCTAGGAAGAAAACGGAATTGACTGAACTGAGCAACCAACAAGCTGGCAATTAAAAATCTAGAGGTGTCCTGGCACAGAGTTGACACCTCAACTAACAGGAGAAAGCCCAGGTCATCTCCCTCCACGCCACTGCTCCCCACTACTGAGTCCATTTTGGAAACCCTCCTTGCTGCCTCACCTGAAGGAAGCCTTGTTGTCTGGATGTTCAAGAAAGTGTCTGTTGGGGAACTTGATTGAAGATTAATATAGCTGGGGGAGGGTTTGGCTTGGCAGAGAGGCACAGCACTAACTTTCTCTTTAGCTGGAACAAAGTCAGAGGTCACTAAATCAGAACTCATTCCAACAAAGGATGGCCTTTCTAATTACATCCCTGAACCTGGTCTACCAAAAAGCCAAGGTCTTGATCTAAACATCTCAAAAGAAAGATACATAAAGCAGAAAGAAATTGAAGTGGGATCAGGAAAACCAGTCTGGGGTAGGGTAGTGAAAATCTAATTTGCTTATATCTCACAAATTCTTAGTAAGAGTATATGTTTACTGCTGTGCCCAATGCTAGGGCACACACAAGACATAAAAGACATAGTGAGACAAATCAAAACCAGTGACCTTACAACACAACCCTTATGACGAGTCTTTAAAGTGTTAAAAAGTAAAGCTGCCACTTTGAGAACTAAGGTGCACCTAACCCAAGCCATGGTGTTTTCAACCACTTCACACGCATGTGAAAGCTAGACAATGAATAAGGAAGACTGCAATGAGATATATCATTTTTCTGTGTGGCCTTTCTAGCTGTGGTCTTGTAATTCCCACCCCAGTGATTGGGCAGGACTGTGTGATAGGGTAATTGTAGCCTACCAAATGGATTGGTCTGTTTTGCCAACCTGCTAAACTTGAAGTGAGCTACCCCAGAAGCAGGAAGAAGATGTCACCACCAAGGACGGAGAAAAGACTAGGAAAGATGGCACAATGGGCTTCCTGGCCCAGGAGCAAGAGAGCTGAGTGCCTTCAGGCAAAGACAGAGGGGCCAGGGAGAAGCATTCCTGTGGGCATGGCTGGCTGGAAAGAGGTTGTCCTGACGGAAGAACTATATCCTTGAGTGTTCCTCAGCTGCATTGTAACCTGTTAAAAAAAACCAGTGCCATTGCATAACCTGTTACTTCCCTCATAAACTCCATAATCGTGAGTATGGTCTCTGAGTTTTGTGTGGCCACTGTAATGAATTATGAAACCCAGCAGAGAAGTAGACAGTGCTGTATAGGGGACAGTTCCGTATCAGAATTGGTCAAGAAGACAGAGAGAGGAGGTATGTTTGACCTTTACCTCATAAGAATCAGCATTGGGTTGTTGATCTTGGTTCTGCTTCCCCCTTGTGAGGCTGGAGGAGGTCAGATGCCACCTCCAAGCCCTTTTTACGAAGACAGAAAAGTAACTGATGTATTTGAATTATGGTGTTGGTGAAGAATACTGAATATATCATGGACTGCCAAAGAATGAACTAATCTTTCTCAGAAGCAGTACAGCCAGAATGCTCATAGAGGCAAGGATGCTGAGGCTGTATCTCACGTACACTGGACATGTTATCAGGAAGGATCAGCCAGTCCCTGGAGCATGACATCAGAGTTAGTAGAGGGTCAGCAAAAAAGAGGATGACCTTCAACAAGAGGGACTGATACAGTGGCTGCAACAATGGGCTCGAACATAGCAAGGACTGTGAGGATGGTGCAAGACCAGGCAGTGTTTCATTCTGTTGTACGTATGATGGCCATGAATAAGAACTGAGTCAATGGCACCTGTTATGGATTGAACTGTGTCCCCAAAGAACTGTATGTAGACATTTAGTTGGGCCATCATTCTCAGTATTTTGTGGTTTTCCTATGTTATACAGCCTAAGGAAACCCTGGTGGTGTAGTGGGTAAGTGCTATGGCTACTAACCAAAAGGCTGGCAGTTCAAATCCACCAGACACTCCTCAGCAACTCCATGGAGCAGTTCTACTGTCCTGTAGGGTCGCTACAAGCAGGAATAAACTTAATGGCAGTGGGTTCGATTTTTGGTTTATACACCCTGCCTTTGGCAGGATTGTTAAAATAGGACTAGGGTGGGACTGCAATACCCTTGCTAAGGGAGTTTCCTTGGAGTGAGGCTTTGCACCACCTTTTATTCTTTCATTCTGAGAGATAAACAGAAAGGGAAGCAAGCAGAGGGTTGGAAACCTCATACCATCAAGAAACCTGCACTGGGACCGGTGGAGTCAAGATGGTGGACTAAACACATGTCTCTTTATGTCCGTCTGGAAGCCAAGACCTGAATTGATAATCAAATGGAGCCTTCTGGTCACCTAGTGAGCCCCCAGGACATGGCACAGGGCTATTAATTTGGACTTCATACCACTGAGCAAAAAAACCTCCTCTCTTTCGCTGACTCCTGCTCTTGGCTAGCCCTGGCTCTCACGGACTGAAGGTAAATGCACCATTTTGAATATTTTTTTGCCTCTGTCTTGGCCGGCAGGCAGAGCTGGGTCTTGCCTAGCGGCTAGACTCAGACGTACTGCTGGTGGGATAGGCAGGTGAAATTGCCATATTTTGAGAGCCAGGCTTAGGACTCTGTTCATCTAGCCACTTTGAGCCTGTCTTTTTATCACTCCCACAGTGTGGTTTGTACAGAATCGCAGGGAGTGTGTGCAGGATGCCACGTTGGATACGGAGAGTATAGCAGGACCTAATTTTTAGCCTGGGAGCCAGCACCTGCAAACAGGACAGTGCTTCTCTGACCAAAAAGCAGTAGTTTACACAGTGTCGCCTACGGTGGGGGCCCGGCAGCAGAGGTGGAGGACTCATTACCTCTGGGCACCTTTAGCCCCTCTACCTGCCAACTGTGTGGAAGGCGCCCTTGTAGATACGGTGGCCACAGCTGGACCTATTTCTTAGCTTGGGAGCCAGAGCCTGCCTACAGGAGAGCGCTTTTCTACCAGAAAAGTAATAGTTTACACAGCGTCGCTTAAGGCTGGGCCTTGTCAGCAGAGGCTAACAAGGCAGTAGCATTGCTGTATTTTAAACTAGTTTATATCATCTGGGGTTGGATATAGAGGTGCTTACTTTGCCAGTTGGGAAGAGGGACCTCTACACCTGAAAACCTGACTGACTTGGGAAGTGGTCTGACACCTTTTGTTTAACATTTTAAGACAGCCTAGAGAAACATCTGCAGTCCCTCCTCACAGTATCTCCCCCGACATCTACTTACCCACATGGGACCCAAAAAGCAACAGACACTTGTGGCATACAAGAAATCACCCATGGCTTCAGAAGGCTCCCAAACAAAACAACCAAGGAGTTTTCCAGATGAAGAAACTTTTCTGAAATCATCCGAAGGTGAATACAAAATGATTATATACAGAGCCCTTCTAGACCTTATACAAAATGCAGCAGAACAAAATGAATAATTAAGCAAGCTGTTCAATTGGATGGAACATTAGTACTCTGAAAGCCAACAGATCAAGAAAAAAATCAAAGACATAGAAACTTCCATTCAAAGCCAAGAAAACAGAATGGAACAAATGGAAAAAAGAATTTCTGACTTGGAATACAGAGCTAATGACATCAGCGACTATGAGCAGAAATCAGAAAAAAGAAAGAAGAAAAATGAAGAAGCATTAAGAAGCATGTGGGACTCAATTATTAAGAGGAACAACCTTCGATTAATTGGAGTCTCTGAACAGGATGAGACACCCGAGAACACAGAGAGTATTCTTGCTGAGCTGCTGACAGAGAACTTCCCAGAAATCACGAAGGAAGAGAATATAGATATCCCAGATGCATATCATATGCCACCCAATATAGATCTCAAAAGAAAGACTCCAAGACAAATTATAATTGAGCTTAACAAAATGAAACATAAGCAGCAACTCTTAAAGGCAGCAAGACTCAAAGTAAAGCTAACATTCAGAGGGAAATCCTGTAAGCTTTCATCAGATTTCTCAGCAGAAACCATGCTGGCAAGGAGACAGTGGCATGACACATTTAAAGCCTTGAAAGAGAAGAATTTCCAACCAAGAATTATATATCCTGCAAAACTATCTTTCAAATATGAAAATGAAATTAAGACACTCCCAGATAAACAGAAACTCAGAGACTTTGTAAAAACCAAACCAAAACTATAAGAAATACTGAAAGAAGTTCTTGGCTTTGACTTAGAAGAACAAAACCACTAACTTTATATTTTAGAATGACATATTATTCAGAACTCTACTCAGTTAGGAAAGGCTCCAAATTCAGTGACAGCTTTAATACTGAAAGAAACAATCCAGTGACTATCATGAAAACTACGGTGCCATCATATTAAAAACAGGGATGTACTACAGTCATTATACTCCTTCCAGATGGAGAGAAAGATGACAAGACTGGTAGTAATTAAAATTGGGTTTATATATAGTTTATTAAGGGGGATCACGGGGCAGCCATAAAGCACAACAAAGATTTAACATACCATTTCAAGAAATGTAACACAGGAGTCTCAACAACTACAAAAACAGCTCTGAAAAAGGTGAAAAATTAACTCACAAAAAAGAATGTCCCAGAACAGACTAATAAGAACAACAGAGAAAACATCAACACAAAAGTAAATGTATCACAATGGCAGCAGTGAACACATACCTATCAATAATTACACTGAATATGAATGGACTGAATGCTCCAGTAAAGAGACATCGAGTGACATCTTGGATCAAAAGACATGAGCCATCCATATGTTGTCTACAAGAAACTCACCTGAGACTTAAAGATAGGAACAAACTGAAAATTAAAGGATGGAAGAATATATATCAAGCTAACAATGAACAAAGAAGAGCAGGGGTGGCAATTCTAATCTCAGACAAAATCAATTTTAATGTAAAATCCACCATCGTGGACACAGATGGACACTACTGCTGAAAGCTTCAGTACACAGCAAGACTTAACTATATTAAATATTTATGCACTTAATATCAGAGTATCTAAACACGTCGAAAAAACACTGACTACACTCAAAAAAGAGTTAGATGACTCCACAATAATAGTGGGAGACTTCAACACTCCACTCTCAATACCAGATAGATCATCTAGAAAAAAGCTCAGTAAAGATACAGAAGACCTTATTGCCACAATTAACCAATTAAACCTCACTGATACATACAGAACTTTCTACCCATCAGCAGACAACTACACCTTCTTCTCGAGTACACAGGAAACATCCTCCAGAATTGACCATGTGTTAGGACATAATGCAATTCTCAACAAAATCCACACCACTGAACTACTGCAAAGCATCTTCTCAGATCATAAAGCCATAAAAGTCGAAATCAACAGCAGAAAAAACATAGATAGAAAGTGGAACTCTTGGAAACTGAACATCTTGCTGAAAAAACCATGGGTTATAAAAGAAATCAAGGATGAAATAAAGAAATTCATGGATTCCAATGTGAATGAAAACACTTCCTACCAGAACCCATGGGATACAGCCAAAGCAGTGCTCAGAGGTCTATTTATCTCCATAAATGCACACATCTGGAAGGAAGAAAGAAACCAAATCAAGGAACTAACCCTATAGCTTGAACAAGTAGAGAGAGAACAACAGAGGAGCCCCTCAGGCACCAGAAGAAACGAGATCATAAAGATTAGAGTGGAGCTAAATGAATTAGGGAACAGAAAAACAATTGAAAAGACCAAAAGCTGGTTTTCTGAAAAGATTAACAAAATTGACAAACCACTGGCTAAACTTACTAAAGAAAAGCAGGAAAGGAAACAAATAACCCAAATTAGAAATGAGAGGGGAGTTGTCACAACAGATCCAACAGAAATCAAAACTATCATAACAGAATACTATGAAAGACTGTACTCTAACAAATTTGAAAACCTAGAGGAAATGGACAAATTCCTTGATTCATACCACCTACCCAAATTATCACAACATGAAGCAGAACGACTTCATAAACCCATACAAAGGAAGAGATTGAAAATGTCATCAAAATTGCCAACCAATAAAAGCCCGGCCCCAGATGGCTTCACTGCAGAATTCTACCAAGCCTTTAGAGAAGAGTTATCTCCAATACTACTGAGACTATTTCACAGTATAGAAAGGGATGGAGTATTCCCAAACTCATTCTATGAAGGAAGCATAACCCTGATACCAAGGCCAGGGAAAGACCCAACCAAAAGGGAGAACTACAGACCAATATCACTCATGAATCTAGATGCAAAAATCTTCAACAAAATTCTTGCCAATAGACTACAACAACATATCAAAAAAATAATCCATCATGACCAAGCTGGATTCATACCACGGATGCAAGGCTGGTTCAACATCAGAAAAACAATTAATGTGATTAACCACATAAATAGCACAAAAGACAAGAATCATTTGATTTTGTCCATTGATGCAGAAAAGGCATTTGAAAAAGTCCAACACCCATTCATGCTAAAAACTCTTAGCAAAATAGGCATAGAAGGAAAATTCCTCAACGCAATAAGGGCCATTTATACACAGCCAACTGCCTACGTCATCCTGAATGGAGACAGACTGAAAGACTTTCCCTTGAGAACAGGAACTAGACAAGGATGCCCACTCTCACCTCTCCTATTCAACACTGTATTAGAAGTTCTAGCCAGAGCAATTAGATAAGACCAAGAAATAAAGGGCATCTGCATTGGTAAAGAAGTCAAAATCTCCCTGTTTGCAGATGCAGATGATTGTATACGCAGACAGTCCCAAACAATCTATAAGTAAACTACTCAAGCTGATAGAAGAGTTCAGCAAAGTCTCAGGATACAAGAGAAACATAAGTAAATCAGTAGGATTCCTTTATACCAACAACAAAACTGTTAATGAAGAAATCACTAAATCAATACCATTTACTATAGCCCCTAAGAAGATAAAGTACCTAGGAATTAATCTAACCAGAGAAATAACAGACCTTTACAAAGAGAACTACAAGCCCTTACGAGAAACTAAGAGAGACTCAGATAAATGGAAAAATCTACCCTGCTCATGGATAGGAAGACTTAACATTGTGAAAATGTCTATTTTACCCAAAACAATCTACGTATAGAATGCAATCCCAATACAAGTTCCAGTGTCACTTTTTAATAAGATGGAGAAACAAATCACCAATTTTGTTTGGAAAGGGAAGAAGCCCTGGATAAGTAAGGTACTACAGAAGAAGAACACACTGGGAATCCTCTCATTGTCTGATCTTAGAACATACTACACTGCCAGAGTGGTCAAAACAGCCTGGTACTGGTACAAGAACAGACGGATCGATCAATGGAACAGAATTGAGACCCCAGAGATGACACCATCTGCCTATGAACAGTTGATATTCAACAAAGGCCCTAAAACATTAAACTGGGGTAAAAACAGTATCTTGAACAAATGGTGCTGGCAAAATTGGATATCCACCTGCAATAAATTGAAACAAGATCTATATCTTACACCTTACACAAAACCAACTCCAACTGGATAAAAGACCTAAATATCAAATCTAAAACGATAAAGCTCATCCAAGAAAAGGTAGGAACAACAATGGAAGTTTTAATACACAACATAGACAGACTTCAAAATCTGTCAAACCACAATCAACAGAAAATAGATAAATGGGAACTATTAAGAATCAAACACTTTTGCTCATCCAATGACTTTATTAACAGAATTAAAAGGCCACCTACAGAATGGGAAAAATATTTGGCAACTCTATGTCAGACTGATGCCTGATCTCCTTAATCTATAAGATACTACAAAATATCAATAAGAAGAAGATAGATCATCCAATTAAGTGATGGACAAAGGAGATGGACAGGCATTTCTCTAAAGAGGAGATCCAGGCAGCCAAAAAAACACATGCGGACATGTTCACGATCTTTAGTTACTAAAGAAATTCAAATCAAGACTACAATGAGATACCATCTCACCCCAACGAGGTTGGCCATGATCCAAAAAACAAAAAGCAACAAATGCTGGAGAGGTTGTGGAGAAAGTGGAACTCTCCAGCACTGTTGGTGGGGTTGCAAAATGGTCCAGCCTCTTCAGAAAGCAATCTGGCACTTCTTTTAAAAAACAGATATAGATATTCCATTTGACCCAGTAATTCCACTGCTTGGAATATATCCTACAGAATCAAGGCCTTCCACACCAACGGACACACACACAAGAATGTTTATCACAGCATAGTCCACGATTGCAAAAAGCTGGAATCAACCCAGATGCACAGCAACAGAGGAATGGATAGGTAAACTATAGTATACATACTCAATGGAGCACTATGTAAAGATAAAAAATAATAATTCCAGGAGACATCTCCTAACCTGGTTTCAACTGGAAGACATTATGTTGAGTGAAAGTAGTCAGCGACAAAATGACAAATATTGTATGAGACCCCTACGACAAGATCTCAAAAACAGACTTATGTATACAAGAAAAGACTCTGATGGCTGCAAGGGAGGGGAGGGAAGGAGGGCGAGAAGGGGAGGGTTTAGATTAGATAGTTGGTAGAAATTTGGTTGGGTGGAATCAGTGATAGCACACATTAGAAACAAGAACAATATTAAGTGGACTTCAGCATAACTTGAATACTCCTTCCATCTTAAACCAATATTGCAAGGATAGACTAGCTGGGGCAGGGGGCAGGAGACCATGCTCGTGGGCAAAATCGAGGCCAACTGGCACAACTAGCATTTTGTGAAGAGGGTTCCCTACACCCCACATCGGTGAGTGGCATCTGGGGTCTTAAGAGCTGCCAAGCTGCCATCAGAGGGCACAGCAAATGGTTCCAACTCAGCAGGAATGGATGCTTACTGAGGACCCAAATGACATGGGGTAAAGTCACCCCAGAAGACAGAGACCCACATGAGTGGGTGTCTACATAGACTTAGGACCAGAAGAACCGGATGGTGACCGGCCACCACCAGTGATAGCCGCGATGGAGCTCACTAAGTTGAGTGTCACTGGCAACAGAAGAATAAAAAGGGGTGCATCCTGAGATCTCCACTAATGGTCCAGTGGTTTCGGGGTCCCCCTGGGAGCATGGTCCCTGGCCCTGATGCTACCCTTGCCCATGAATCATAATGAAGGTCCACTCTTCGGACACGAATGGATTGGACTTGGTGATGCAGAGTGACCATACATTGGATGCACTTTATGGTTCTATGCATCTATAGGATATCATCCTGCTGACCTCTGGCTCGAGTAAGGGGAGTGGGTGGAGAGGAGGGGAAAGGAGACTGTTGGGAGAATGAGACATGTATGGAGAGAGAGGAATAGTGTGCTGTCACCGAGCAGGGAGAGCAGTGGAAGCTGCTTATAGGTGGGCATGTAAATTTATATGGGAATGTACATTTTCACTCAGTCATAATTAAAAAAAAAAAAAGAAAGAAACCTGCACTGGGAGTAGAGCATGTCCTTCAGGCCCGAGGTTCCTGTGCCAAGATGCTCATCAACCAAAGATTGATGCAACATAAGGAACTTCCTCCAGAGGCAATGAAGAGGAAAAGCCTTTTCCCTACAGTTCACATCCTGAATTTGGACTTGTAGGCTACTGGACTGTGTAAGAATACTTTCATTTGTTAAAGCTATCCACTTTTCAGTATTTCTGTTAGGGCAGTACCAGATGACTAAAACAGCACCTAACAACAACAATAGGTCCTCCATCTTCTCCTCCATCCTTCCCCAGAGTGGTAAGGAGATAAAACCTGAAACTTCAATCTCAAGATTCTTCTCACTAGTAGCATCTGGGGTCTTAAAAGCTACCAAGCTGCCATCTGAGGTATACCAAATGGTCCCAACTCATTCCAAACAGATGATGAGCAAGAACAAAGACACAAGGGAGAAAGAGCCCAGGAGATAGTAGGACCCATGTGAATGGGAGACTGTATCAACGTGAGACCAGAAGAACCAGATGGTGCCCAGACACAACCAAAGGCAGCCGTGATAGGGGACACAATGTGGGGGTCCCTGAGGCAACAGGAGAAAAGGAGGGGCACAGTTCAATGACTCCACTAAAAGACCAGAAATGGATGGCCCATAAGCCTGGAGAGTCCCCTGGGAACACAGCCCCTAGAGTTGCTGCTGGCCCTGACGAAACCAGTACTGAGGTCAACTCTTCAGACAGAATGGACTGGACTTGGGGACACAGTGACCATATGGTATGTGTACGTTATGGTTTTATACATTTATGGGCTTTCCTACTGGTTTCTTTCTAGATAGGAAAGAAGAGGGTGGAGAAGAGGGGACAGGTGCTCATTAAGAGGACACTAAAAATTAGTAAAAAGGAGGATTATGCTGTCACTGGGTGAGGAAAGCAGATGGAGCTGCAGACAGGCAGGCATACAAAATTATTTGTACACTTTCACTAACCTCAATAAAGAAAAGATTCTCACCATTTGAAAATATGTTACTTTCCACATAAACACACTTCTAAATAATCTGTGCCCTTCCTGTATGAGGATTCATTTTCTACTGGATTACAAGTTTTAAAGAACCCTTGATACATAATCTGTACTAAAGAACCATATTTCTGACTTGACAATATACAACCAAGAATTAGGTTGGGCAGCAGCAAAAGGAGGTAGGACGAGACAAAATAAAAAGATGCTTTACATACATCATATAGTTCTTGCAATAGCCTAGTAAGGTAGGTGCATTATGCCTACATTATTCGAGGAAACTTACACAGGCTAAGAAATTTGCTTCAGATTCCACCAAAATCCACTGCCATCAATTCTAACTCATGGCAACCCTATACAGGTCAGACTAGAACTGCCCCACAGAGTTTCCAAGGAGTGCCTGGCTTATTTGAACCGTGGTTAGCAGATGTAGCACTTGACTACTACACATTAGAATTCCGTTAAGATCCCACAGTAAGCGGCAATGCTCGGCCTGCAGATCCTAAAGTCATGTTGTCTATCATTGCATTATACACCCTGTGAATACAGCGAGTTAATTCTGTCCAAACTATGGCAAAGTAGGTTGCTCATATAATCTATTGCATCCACAGTTACATGAGCAGGCTCTGGAGTCAGACTGCCTCAGACATTTCCCTGACCTCAAAGGACTATCTCACTCAAACTGAGTATCTGTTTAATGACATGCTTTCTGGAATCCCTGTACACAGTCCTGTTGTAAGTCTAAGAATAAATACACAAAGAGAATAATAAATTGTTTCAACAAATAATTACTGAGAATCTATAAAAGACCCAGTTCTAGGCACTGAAGATACAGCAATATTCCCATTTATGGGAAATGCAGAACCCAAATACTTTCCAATTAACCCAATAACAGGTAAAAATGAACATACAATTAGAATTATTTTCCCAAACGCTGAGCTATCAAGAATGTGTGGGTTTTAAGGGAAGGAAAGTGGGCCTTCTGACACGCACCTTTTTCATTTACTTTATTAGTAGGCTGTCTAGTGTGTTGCTCCATCCAAATATCAGCAGGTGTGGTGCCTGGGAAAGAATCACAGCATCACATGATCATCAACCCACGCTACTATTTCTATTACTGACAATTTCATAAGCTCTCTTCAGCAGGTTTCCAATTTCCATGGCCAAACATAAGTAGTTTACGGATAATCTGTTGCTGGTAGTTGTCATTAAGTCAACTTTGACTCATGAAGATCCCATGTGTTACAGAGTAGAACTGTCCCATAAGACTTTTTGGGTTGTAACGTTTATGAAAGCAGATCACCAGGTCTTTCTTCCGCAGAGTTGCTAACAATCTAAGGCTCTCGAATTGCTGGCACTCTCACGGTCCCTTCACTAGTTTGGAAAACAGTTGTTTCTACTACCATTGCTTTCTCTGTGAGTTGGAATTGACACGATGGCAACGGCTTCGTTTTTCTGGTTTTTCTTCTGTAGGAAATAGTCACTGCACCAAATCCAAATCTTAAGAGTCTAAGAATGGACCACAAAATCCCCATAGAGCCCAAGCCCAGTGCCGTCCCCGTAGAAGGGAGCACCAATTACTCTGCTTGACAGGGTGTTCTCTCCATGCTTAATGTCTGCAGCATCTGTCCTTTTTTTCTCCTGTGTGGCAATTAAAAAAGTCCGGCTCCTGTCATCTTTCAACAAACTAGCAACTGAGTAGATGAAGACTAGAGGAAAAGGGAGGATAACTTCCGTGAAGAAAGAAAACCTCAAAGCACTACTGAGAATAACTGAGAAAAATGTTTTCAGTAGCAGGGGAAAAAATTGAGCCATCACCTTGGGGTAGCGTTCACTGCTAATATAGGGAGCTTCTCACACAGCTAAGAGTCCAGGGGCGACGATCCACAACTCCCAGCGTGCCCCGCAAGAGGAACTGTTACCGCCCAGCCCTACCGCACTACAACTCCCATGTCACTCGCTTAAAACTCTCTAGGTCTCCCCTCAACGGCCGGCTGAAGTCCTACCATTCTACTGCTCCCCCTTGCTATAAGCATAACTTTTAAAAGAGTCGAATCTGGCACGCCTCCCCTAAACTTCACGGTCTTGAGGAGCCGAGAAGCAAGACAGCTGCACAACCTCACCTGCAGCCTTAACCCAAAGCCTCTACTCCAGCACCCAACCCACTATTGATGCACATGCGCAGTGGTGATGCCTGCCAACTGCCCGAGCCTCGGCGCTTGCGCTGAGCTTGGCGCCGCACAAGGCCGGGAGCGGCCACTCTATTGCGCAAGCGCTTGTGCCCTCACATTTCCTCCATTGTGCTCTCTCTAGTCAGCTTGCTCGGGCGTTCTTGCGTGGGGGGCGTAACTAAGAGTGTCAATTGGTCTGTTTTACTGCCAATCAATGAAGTAGGTGCGGTGATTGGCCCCGGCCCCGAGGGTAGCGGGTTTAGGTGTAGGCCTTGAACAGGCGGCGTTTTCTGGGCTCATCTCTGGCCCTCTGTCTCCAGAAGGTTCTGCCGGTTCCTCCTGCTCAGGATACCCGGCTCTGCATCGCGTCGCCATGATGGGCCATCGTCCCGTGCTCGTGCTCAGTGAGTTCTTGGGAAGCCCTGGAAGGGCCCGCTTTTCCCCACCAACCCTCCACACTTAAAATGTTGCCTAAGCCCGCTCCGCCCTGGCTCGGCCCCGGAGTCTCTCAGTCATCGTTCTGCTTTAGGTCCCCTTCTTTCGCTTTTCTCCGTTAACTCATTCCACTCTTTTTACGAACGCAGACTAACAGTTTTCCTCGTTTAGTCTTTTTATGCGTATTCTCCTAAGAAGGCTCGTTCCCACTCCTTGTCCCACTTCTCACCCCCCTCACCCTTGCACCCCTTCTTAATTTCTTAGCACGCTTTTCAGTGTGTTGCACCTGAACGAATAATGGTTTTTAAATTAGGCTTAGCCTTTTATTCTTGGCCTGCCATTAAGTAGCGGTGCGTCGTCGGGCAAATTCCTCTATATGTTTGCGTCGGTATTGTGAGATTAGTGTTTCCTCGTAGAATTTTGAGGATTAAATAAGATCAATAGGGCGACTGTTCAAAAGAGGATCCAGCAGATCGAGAGTGAGTAGTATCCTCGGTCACTTTCTGTTATTTTTTCTGAGGTACAATCGCTTTTGAATTTCCATTCAGTGAACTCTGTTCTTAAGTGTCCCTGATTTCCTCGTTGGTCTTTAAATGCAGTCATTGCCTCATTGACCCCAGCATTCTAGTCTTTACCGCTAACCAACTGGTTTTTCCTAGAACTACAGGACTAGTTCTCTTTCTCTTGGGAATACTCCTGTTATCTTTCTGACTAACCAGCACCAACTTATGTGTTCCCCTGTTTTCTTTCTTGTACCCCATCTGCAGGACCAGCTATGATGCCTGACTAGCCGTTTCCCCTCTTTCACTATCTTTATAGAGAATACTGCTTAAGAGTTTTTATGCATTGTTTCTGTATCTGAGAGGTAACTGTTTCCAGGAAATAAAATAAAATTACTTAACCCTGGAAAAAAGAAAAGGAAAAAAAGCCTTTTCTTTGTAATAGACTGTGGACCCATGCAGGTTTTTAACCACAGCCTGAGATGGGAATGTAAGCCCTGGCGGTTGTGGGTGTTTGATTTGGTGGGTCTGGACTCAGAGAGGAGCCCTGTTGGCCTGGTGATTATCTGGTTGCCAACCAAAAGTTTAGCACAAATCCACCAGCTGCTCCTCGGACACCGAATGGGCAGTTAGTTCTGCTCTGTTCTGTAGGGTCGCTGTGAGTCAGCATTGACTAGACCGCAGCGAGTTTTTTTTTGTTTAATTGTGATTGAGTGCAAGTATACAATGTGGGTATTGTTTGTTTGTTTGGATTGAAAGAAAGATTTATAGATTGAAATAGTAGGGCAATATGTAATTGGGAGATTGGGGAAGTAGTGTTATATTGAGTTATTTACAACGTTTGCCTTGTCTTACCTCTACGAAAGATTTATAGATTGAAATAGTAGGGGAATATATAATTGAGAGACTGGGAAAGTCGTATTATATTGAGTTATTTACAACGCTTGCCTTGTCTTACCTCTACTAAGAAGGCCCTGGGCTGAGTGCTTCATTAGTCTGAATTAGTCTCTGTTATTAGTGACTGTGGAAACCTTGGTGGTGTAGTGGTTAAGTGCTCTGGTTGCTAACCCGAATGTCTGCAGTTCAGATCCACCAGGTACTCCTTGGAAACTCTGTGTGGCAGTTCTGCTCTGTCTGTAGGATTGCTATGAGTCGGAATCAACTTGACAGCAGTGGGTTTTGATTTATTAGTGGCTGTGACCATTCGGACTCCCTGTTAAAATACAGAGTTAACTCAGTGTAGGCATTCTCACTACCTCCACACATGGGGTAACCATAGAATTTATCTTGCAAACTGGAACACTTCTGAGAGTGAAAGGGGACACTGTCAATCATTATGCTAGAACTGTCAAAATAGGCTTCTAACTAGCAGAAAACTTGAACCCCCAAACACTTTGTTTGGTGATGAATATTAATTATACGACAGACTGCCAGAAGAACAAACAAGTGTGTCTTAAAGGAAGTACAACCACATGCTCCTTATCAGAAATGAGGATGGCGAGACTTCGTCTCACGAACTCGGGACATGTTATCAGGAGGAGCTATAGTCCCTGGAGAAAGACGTGAAGGTCAACGAAAAAGAGGAAGATCCTCAACAAGATGGGTTGACACAGTGGCTGCAACAGTGGGCTTAAGCATAGCAAGAATTATGAGGACTGGGCTGTGGTATTTTTTGGGGGGTACATAGGTCGGTATCAGTTGGAAGCAACCTAACAATAAGCAACAAACTTTCCCTTTTTTGGTAAAGCAGTGATTCATACTTCTTAGGGTCACCTTTCTTTTGAGGTTCTGATTATAGCTGTGGATCCTCTCCCCTTGAAAGAAAATGAAAGGTCTCCTAGATCGTCATGGATCTCTGGTTATGAATTTTGCTATAGATATATGATTGTTTAGCTAAAGTGAAAATGATGACCAGGATTCCAGAGTTTTGAAGTGGTATGGGTTATTTCCTAGTATACCAGGAGTTGAAGTACACCTGGTGTACGTCAGTAAAGAGACAAATATCGTAAATAGGTTGTTTACTTAATTTTATTTTTGAGCTGTAATGGATATACAATAAGCTGCACATATTAAATTGTATAACTTGATAGGTTTTGATCTGTTAATATATATCCATGAAGGTGGTATACTTATTTTGCTTTAAAAGTATTAAATAACTTATGGTCACTGGAGCTATGTTTTGGATCTCACTTGTTTTTTGTTTTTTGGGTTTTTTTTTGTATATATTTTAGGCCAGAACACAAAGCGTGAATCTGGAAGGAAAGTTCAATCTGGAAACATCAGTGCTGCCAAGGTAGCTTATCTCTTAAGTGTTAGACTTCAGTAGTTTGTCTCCAGCTTTTTCTCCCTAATGTTTCGTATTTCTTTGTAGTGGTAGGTACTCTTTGCATTTAGACTTGAGAGTGATTAGGCAGAGGAGGGGAGAAGAGGGCATAGTCCTAGCTCCAACTGAGTTAAGCATAAGTTTTCTCATATTAACCTGTGCGTAATTCTCTTGCTTTGTATTTTTTTTTATGTTTTATTTGTGTTCATCTTCGTACTAGTCTGAGTTACTTGAAGGACAAGACTGTGCATTAATTCCCTTTTGTATTCCCAGTGCCCACTGTAGATCCTAGATAGATACTCAGTCTTTAGGCCTGATGGGTGTTGTGGAAGCCAGTTATCTGGGCTGCTGAGAGACTAGAGCTTCAGGAGGCATTTTGCCTTTTAAATTGTGAAAAGACTTTTATTTACCTTGAAAGTGGTCCCTGGAAAGTAAGGAAGGAGCTAGCCACATAACATACTGTGTTCAAGGCAGTTGGCAACCTTACTTTGTAGAAGTGTCATTGTTCAGATTAAAATACTGGCTCTGTTATTACTCGTGTCCTCTTCCCCCTGACATGCTCCTTCCCCCACCCACATGCACCAACACACTCACAGGTGTCTGATTTGTGATTAATGTTTTTTATCCTTTTCTTTCCATCAGACTATAGCAGATATCATCCGAACATGTCTGGGACCTAAGTCTATGATGAAGGTAAGCTCATGTCTTACTGAAGCGCTTATACTGCGTATATATTTTCCTTTTCTGCTACCAGGACACTCAAATGTAACTTTTGCTTTTGTCTTATTAGATGCTTTTGGACCCAATGGGAGGCATTGTGATGACCAATGATGGCAATGCCATTCTTCGAGAGGTGTGACTTTTCATTTTGTTTTCTAATAGTGTTAGAATTATATAGGATCTGAATAGATAGATGTAACAGGTGTTGAAAGATAATTGTTTTGTCTTCAAGGAGCTTTAATAGTTGAGTTAGCGTAATATATTTTTCCCAGAAAGAAAGGGACTTGGGAACAAGGTTTGCGTAGATATTTTAATCTTCCAAGGTATAATAAAGGGGAAGGGAGTAAGTATGGAATTGAGAAGCTCAAGAGTCAGTCCAAGTAAAATGGGTTAAGTGACCTTCAGGTAGTGCTGATTCAGTGGCAGTCTACATTTTTCTCTCAGATTCAAGTCCAGCATCCAGCGGCCAAATCTATGATTGAAATTAGTCGGACCCAAGATGAAGAGGTTGGAGATGGGACCACATCAGTTATTATTCTTGGTAAGAGGAGAATGGGAAGTTGATAAGGAAAATTGGATTAAAATGTAAACATTTTTGCTAGAAATACATTGATGTCTTATTTTAAGAAGTAAGTTTGTAATTAATCCGCTAATTAAAATAGGATTGACACAGTAGCTGCAACCATGGGCTCAAACATAGCAATAATTGTGAGGATGGTGCAATACTAGGCAATGTTGTACATAGGGTCCGTGTGAGTTGAAACCTGATGGCACCTAACAACCTAGCTCATTGTTAGTTTTCTCCTGTTCTCAGCTCAATATAAAACATGGTAGTACAGAATGAAGTATGCAGAACAAAGTATGTTTTTAATTTTGATAACTAAGAGTTTCTTACTCAAAGGATTGCTCTTTTCTAAAAATTTTGCATGTTACTTTTGTTAAAAACTTAATTATTGTATAAATTTCAAGCAGATGGCAAGTTTTTTAGAATAGAAGCATGCATTTTTTTAGAAGTAATTGCAGCAACATGTTAGAGAAAGCAAAGAGTTTTTTAAAATGATGTGGAGTCTTGACAACAAAGTTATAGTAGCATGTTTTTTAAAACAACATTTAATATTATTTGCGTGTTGTTTTTGTACTGCGTCTTGAGAATGCTGAGTTGGGTGGAAATTTGGCTGAGTTACCAATCACTTCTTTAGAGCCAGTTCTTTTGAAGAGTGAGAATTACATGTGGCTAGTTCTGAACTTGAAACACTTCAATAACATCCTTTACCTAAGAAAATGAAATAGGAGAAAAGAGCTAGTACTCATTCTGACCATTTTTTCTCTTATTTGTAAAATTTAAAGTTTAGATGTCAGGCAGAATTTTTTTACTGATGTCATGTAGTTGAATCTCCTAGTAGTATTAGGTATCTGTGAGTGTAGGTATCGGATTTTTAAGGCATGTGAAAAACAAAACTTGACCATCCCTAAAGGTATCTTTCTGTGTTGCTCTTCTGACTATTCTTTAACAGGGTGTATATTTTTCTAAGTTATCTTACTCAACTGTCTTAAAATATCAGTTATCTTTTTAACATGCTTGATGATTACTGAAGAATTGGGGTCAAGTATTGGATTAAAACATTTAAGAAACAAATGTGTCTGTTGCAAACCTTAAAAGAAAGGGGACATTTTACTATTGATTCGTTTCCCAGCGGGCAACTTTTGTACCTTTTTGTGGATATTCTTAGAGGGATAAAGGATTTTTTTTTAAGATGCCAGTAGTTTGATTACATGCTATGATGTTGAAGTAATAACCATGTCTTCATGTGTTTTTATTTGTGAGTCTTGGGAGAAGTTTTTTAAACTGGATTCATACTTAGAAATATCGAGAGCCCGGGTAAACTTTAACATCAGTGTTTGATCATTTATAATAGGTCAGATAAGGGTGTTTTCATAATAGATTGACTTATGGAAAGTGTGACACAGAGGAAAGTGTTACTAGTTGCCATCAAGTCAGCTCTGACTCATACCAGCCTTTTTTTATATGAAAACAAAGTGTTGCCCAGTTTTGCACGATCTTCATCATTGTTGCAGCTATTGCGTAGTGCCTTCCAACATGGGGGTTCATCTTCCAGCAATATATTGGATAGAATTTTTGTGTGTGTGATGAAAACATATGTAATAAAACTTACACCATCTCAGCACCTTCTACATGTTCAAGGCAGTGACACTGATTACATTATTCAAGATGTACAGTTGTTCTCAATATCCTTTTTCAGATCATTTCCACCACCTGTAACATAGACTCCCCAAAAATATCCCAGACCAAACGCCACTGCTGTTGAGTCCATTCCAACTCATAGTGACCCTATTGGATAGAATAGAACTGCTACAAAGAGTTTATAAGGAGCACCTGGCAGATTTGAACTGCCAACCTTCTGGTTAACAGCTGTAGCAGTTAACCTCGCCACCAGAGTTTCCCAGCATAGACTCCAGTGTCTCCTAAGTAAAAGTTGCTCTTTGCCCACTCACTGCCAGCTTTGGTAATGACTAGTAATTATATATTTGCTTACTTCATATAAGTGAAGTCATACAGTATTTGCTGTTTTGCAGCTTTTGTCACTTAGCATGATGTCTTCAAAGTTCTCTTGTGGTATGCATGAGCACTTTCTATTTATAGTTGAGTAGGTTCCATTATGTGGTGCAACTCAGTGAGAAGCAAGTGCAAGCATCCGTTAGTAATCAGAACATGAAATGTACAAAGTTGTGAATCTAGGAAAATTGGAAATTGTCAAAAATGAGATCGAATGCATAAACGTTGATATCCTAGGCATTAGTGAGCTGAAATGGACTGGTATTGGCCATCTTGAATCGGGTAGTCATCCGAGGTCTGACAAGTTGACGAACTCATCCTAGAAAAAATGCTGCATACCTCATTGCTGAATATCACTATAGTCACCTTCACAGTACGCCTTGGGAAGCTATGCAGTGACACTAGCTCCTAGTCCATCCTTCAAAGCAGTTTTGGTACTCTTTTTGGAATGGCTGTCATAGCCGTCATTGTATTACCCTTAATGTCCGGAATATCATCAAAATGTCTTCCTTTCAATGCTTCCTGTATCTTCGGGTGAAGGAAAAAAAGCCACTGGGGCAAGATCAGATAAGTAGGTAGGGTGTTTCAATACAGTTACTTGTTTATTGACTAAGAACTTCCTCACGGACAGTGCCATGTGAGCTGATTGGTACATTGTCATGATGCAAGAGTCATGAATTTTTTGGTGAAAAGTTCAGGTCGTTTTTTCCTAACTTTTTCATGCAGCCTCTTCAGTACTTCCAAATAGTAAACTTGGTTAACTCTTTGTCCAGTTAGTACATACTGATAATGAACAATCCCTCTGTTATCCAGAAAGTTTGGCAACATCGTTATAACTTGATGTGGACTGACCGAACTTTTTTGGTCATGGAGAATTGACTGACTTCCAGTGTGCACTTTGACCCTTTGCTTCAGGGTTGTATTGGTGCACCCATGTTTCATCACCAGTGATAACATGGTCCAAAACACTGTTTTGCCTTGCCAAAAGGTATCTGCAAACTTCAACTCTCTTTTGCTTTTGTTCATCAGTGAGCCCCTTCAGGACCATTTTGGCACACAGCTTTCTGAGGCCAGGATTCTCAGTTAAGATTTTCCTGTTTCTCTGTTGATGTTTATTTGATCAGCTATGTTTGTCACAGCCAGCCAACCATGTTAATGCACAATTCAATGAATTTTTGCAATGTTTTTGTCAGTTCTGCTCATCACTGGCCATTCTGACCTCTCTTCATCAGTGATACTTTCTGCCCCCTCAGAAAAACATTTAATCCATTTGGATGCTGCCATTTTTTCATGGCATTATCCGCATAAACTTGGACTAACATGTCCCTGATTGCCCTTTCTCTCTTGCCAAGTTTAACAAGAAATTTAATGTTTGTTCGTTGCTCTAATTGAAGCTCCAGCATCCTCACAGTTGCACACAAAAACATGCAGCAGTAGTAATGAACACCACTCAGCAAGACACTGCCATGCATCAACACAAGCACATCTGTGGGACACTGACATACCAAGGTTATGAAACCTTAACGAGTTATTTGTGCAGTGCTGCCAACCAGTACACAGTGGCAGGTTTGCAAACTTAATTGTCAGACTTCGTATGGTCTTCTATGCCAGGAATGAAAACTTGAGGAATGGTGTTGTATTCATCATCAAAAAGAAGATTTCAAGATCTATCCTGAAGTGTACAGTGCTGTCAGTGATAGGACAATACCTATATACACATACAAGGGGGGCCAGTTAATAGAACCACTATTCAAATGGACGCACCAACCAGTAAGTCCAAAAACAAAACCCACTACTGTTGAGTCGATTCCGACTCATAGTGACCCCTCAGAACAGAGCAGAGTTGCCCCACAGAGTTTTCAAAGAGTGCTTGGTAAATTTGAATTGCTGACTTTTTGATTAACAGCTGTGGTAGTACTTAACCATTATGCAACCAGGATTTCTACTAAGGCCGAGGACGATGAAATTGAAGATTTCTACCAGGTTCTGCAGTCCAGATTGATCAAACATGCGATCAGGATGCATTAATAATAACTGGTGACTGGAATGCAAAAGTTAAAGAAGGATCGGTAGTTGTAAAATAAAGCACTGGTGACAGAAATGATGCTGGAGTAGAATTTTACAAGACCAGCAGCTTCACTGCAAATACCTTTTTTCACCAACACAAATAGTGACTATACAATGGATCTCACCAGATGGAATACATAGGAGTCACATCAGTTACACGTGTGGAAAGAGACAGTTGAAAAGCTCAGTGTCATCTGTCAGAACAAGACCGGTGATGGATATGGCACAAACCATAAATTGCTCCTGTGAAAGTTCAAGTTAAAGAAAATAAGAAAAAGTTAACAAGAACCAGATTACGACCTTAAGTATATCCCACCTCAGTTTGGAGACCATCTCAAGAACATAATGATGGCATTCAATGCTAAGGACTGAAGACAGTGTGGCTTGTGGAATGACATCAAAGACATTATCCATCAAGAACACAAGAGGTCATTGCAAAGGCCAAATTGGGTGTCAGAAGAGACTGAAACTTCCTGTTGAATGTGCAGTAGTACCTAAAACAAAAGAAGGAATGACGAAGTCTAAGAACTAAACAGAAGGTTTCAGACGGCAGCTAGAGAAGACAGCATACATGCAAAGCGCTGGCAATAGAAAACCAAAAGGGGAGAACATGCTGTGTGTTTCTCAGGCTGAAGAAAAAATTCAAGTCTCAAGTTATAAGTAAGGATTCTACAAGGAAAATATCGGATGACTCAGGAAGCATCAAAAGATGGAACAGATGTCATTATAACAAAGAACTAGTCAACTTCAACCATCTCAAGAGATAGTATATGATTAGGAACCAATGGTACAAGGAAGATGAAAGTGTATTGAAGTCATTGGTGAAAAACAAGGCTCCAGGAATTGATGGAATGTCAGTTGAGGTATTTCAACAAATGCATGCAGTGCTGGAAGTGCTCGCTCATCTATGCAAAGAAATTTGGAGGACAGCTGCTTGGCCAACCTACTGGAAAAGATACATATTTATGCCTATTCCCAAGAAAGGTGATCCAACCAAATGTAGAAATCATCAAACAATATCATTTATATCACATGCAAGTAAAATTTTGTTAAAGATCTTTCGAAAGTGACTGCAGCAGTATATTGACAGGAACTTTCAGAAATTCAAGCCGAATTCAGAAGAGGATGTGGAACCAGAGATGTCATAACTGATGTCAGGTGGATCTGCCAGGGAATACCAGAAAGATGTTTAGCTATGTTTCATTGAGTATGCAGAACCATTTAACTGTGTGGATGATATATTATGGATTATGAATAACATTGTGGAGAATGGGAATTCCAGAACACTTAAGTGTGCTCGTGAGGAATCTGTAGGTGTATCAGGAGGCAGTTGTGCAAACAGAACTAAGGGGACACTTCATGGTTTGAAGTTGGGAATGGTGTGTGTCAGGGTTGTATCCTTTTACCATACTTAGTCAGTATGCCGAGCAAATAATCTGAGAAGCTGTACTGTATGAAGAAGAATGAGGAATCAGGATTGGAGGAACACTCATTAACAACCTGTATTACACAGATGACACATCTCTGCTTGCTGGAAATGATGAAATACCTAGGAAGATCAATGACCACATCATTCAGTATACGTTGCATCTGAACATCAGAAAACATTCGCACAGCTAGACCAGTAAAGCAGCATCAGGACAGATGGAAAAAAGTTGGAGGTTGTCAAGGGTTTCGTTTTTTTGGTTCCCCAATCAGTGCCCATGGAAGCAACAGTCAAGAAATCAAAAGATGCATTGCATTTGGAAAGTCTGTTGCAAAAGACTTTTTTAAAGTGTTGCAGAGTAAGGATGTCACCTTGAAGCCTAAGGTGCAACTGACCTAAGCCGTGGTATTTTCAGTTGTATCATACGCATGCAAAAGCTGGACAGTGAGTAAGCAAGACAGAAGAATTGATGCCTTCAAGTTATGTTGGAGAAGAATATTGGATGTACCATGGACTGCTAAAAGAGCAAACAGATCTGTTCTGGAAAAGGTACAGTCACAGTGTGCCTTGGAAGCAAAGATAGTGAGACTGCATTTCACATACTTTAGACTTGTTAGGAGGGATCGATTCCTAGAGAAGGACATCGTGTTTGGTAGAGTGGGTGGTCAGCGAGAAAGAGGAAGACTCAACAAGATGGACTGACACAGTAGCAGCAGTGATGGGCTTAAGCATAAAAACAATTGTGGGTGTGATGCAGGACTGGGCAGTATCTCATTCTGTTGTGTATAGGGTTGCTATGAGTCCGATACAACCTGACACTGCCTAACAACAGCAGATTCTATTATGTGTGTATTCTACATTTGTCCATTGGTTAATAGGCATTTCTGTTTACACACTTTGGTTATTGTGAAAAGTGCTGTACTGAAGAGTGTGTCTTTACTTCTGAGTATATACCTGGAATTGGGATTGCCGGGTCATGTAGTTCCAGGTTGAACTTTTTGAAACGTTTCCACAGTGGTTATACTGTTTTATATGCCCAGCAGCAGTGGGTGAGGATTCTAATTTCTGTATAACTTCAGTAGCGCCTGTTGTTTGGTGGGGTTTTTTGATCGTTGCCATTCTGATAGGAATAAGGTGGTATCTCACTGTAGTTTTGACTTAAATGTCTAATAGTTACATGAGTATCTTTGTATGTGCTTGGTTGCCATTTGAGTGTCTTTTCTAGTACAGTGTCGAAGTCACTTGCCCATTTTCGGTTGAGTTTTTTTGGTTGCTTAAGTTTGTTTTATATTTTGGGTATTAGATCATCATCAGATATATGATTTCCATTTTCTCACAATCTGTAGGTTGGTGTTTCACTTTTTTGGGTAATACATAAGGTTTTAATGGGCTTGTCTTCTAAACCACATCACTAGGCCCTTTCTTTCTAGTTTGTCTTAGTCTAGAAGCTGTGGTCAGACCTCTCCACCGTGGGTAATCCTTGCTGGTTTTTGAAATACCAGTAACATAGTTCCCAGTATCATAGCAGCACAAAAACCACCCAAGTACAGTAAACTGGCAGGTGAATATTAGGAACATTAAATGATACATCTTTTAGGAAGATTCTGTTTTAGAAGAATAGCAAAGTTGCTTTGATATCCAGGTACTTTAAAGTTAACCGTGGTGTTTGTATCCGTTTTTCAGCAGGGGAGATGCTGTCTGTGGCTGAACACTTCCTAGAGCAGCAGATGCACCCAACAGTGGTGATCAGTGCTTACCGCAAGGCATTGGATGATATGATCAGCACCCTTAAAAAAATCAGGTATTGGGAGGGCTGGAAGCTGGTACTGTCAAATATGGACGGTCTGGAAGACTGACGTGTTCTTAGGTGGTAAAGGAAGGTCAGGCACATCGTGCGCCAGTACTTTATGCTCTGGTGTCAGTTGGTGAGGAGGAGAAACAGAAGAGCAAAATGGCAAGAGATACAAAGGAATATAGCATGTTATCTGCAAGCTTCCATGTTAGACACTGCGATGGAAACATGTAATAAAGTAAAATGTGCCTATCTTTTAGGATTCTAGATTTGAGTAGCAGAAATATGTTAAAGGACTTATAACTAATTATTTAGGCTATAATGTAATTATGTCCTGCCTTCATGTGTGTTCACAGCTAATTTAGTACTGACAGGTGCTATACAGGATGATAACCAGCAGTTCTCCAATAAAAGCAGGACTGGGACTGAAAATGCTAATTATCACAGAACTTGGAGTTAGTCTGTATTTGCTGAATGCTGCTGTGGCAGTGGAAAGACTAGAAATGCATAGCTTAAAACTTTAGAAAATTGTGACATACTAGAAGTAACGGGTGTTTTTGGTAAAAATTATTTGATAGAATTACAGTGTTCTATTTTCTGTGTTAGATAATAGGTGTGTAAGTATTTTGTAATTTGGTGAGCATTATGTTGTGTTGGTTAAGTACAAAATATGCAGTGATTTCTCTGTCCAGCACTCCTAGGGTATGAAGTGTTTGATACAGATTATTTTTATGAAATAATCTCTGCAGGATTGTAGAAATACCCCAAGATTTTATTGAGTATGGAGGTGTGTTACTAGAAAGTTTTTTTTTTAATCCAACCTATTACTCTTTGTCTCTTTACTAACCCATTTACATTGAGTGTGATTATTGATAGGTGTGAGTTTAGTGCTGTCATTTTGTTGCCTGTTTTTTGTTGTTGACAGTTGGTTCCACTTAATATTCTGTTCTAAATTGTTGTTTCTTTGTAGGTTTTCTCTTTGTCCTTTTCAGTGTTGGTTTTTTGTTAGTTGAGACTTCTGGATTGTGTTTCTTGTTTTGATGTATAGTGTTGTTTGCTTTGTGGCTACCCAGTGGTTCCCCCGATGATCTAAATTTAAGCCAGTCTGTTACTTCCTCTCCATGTGAAAGATCTATGAGTATATTAATTTATTTTTCTTTTTAGTATTATATTGTCTTAATTTGAATACTAAGGTGTCTGTTACCCTATTAATATTTTAGCTTTGATTAAGCTTCATGGAATCCCTATCCAAGTTGGTTTCTGGATATTGTGACCTGAATTGCATCCTTGAGTATGTATATGATGTTACTGATTTTCTAAGCCAAGAACTTCCTTCAATAGTTGTAACTTTCATTTGATTTTTGCAGATTCCTTAAACTTCTGTTTATCTGGGAACGTCCTAATTCTGATGTCACATTTGAAAGACAGTTTTGCAGGATATATAATTCTAGAATGGTTTTCTCCTTCACAGTTTTGTGTGTGTCATCCCATTGCCTTCTTGCCAGTATGGTTTCTGCTGAGTAATTGGAGCTAATCTTAATGACTCCTTTATTTAAGTTAGTTTTGGTTTGAGCCTAGCTGCATTTAAAAGCCTCTATTTTCATTTTGTTAAGTTTGGTTATGTTTTGGTATCTTTCTTTGGGGATATACCTTTTGTGGAGTTTGATGAGCATCTTGGATAGATATTTTCTGGTCTTTCATAATACTGGGGAAGTTTTCTGTCAGCAGATCTTCACAGTTCTCTCTCTATTTTCTGTCCCTGTTCTGGTACTCCACTAACTCATAAATTATTCCTCTTGATAGAGTCCTGTGTAACTCTTAATAATTCTTAATTTTTTTAAATTCCTTTAACTAGTTTTTCATCATAAATGCTGGTGTCAGTTGCTGTATCTTCAGTCTCACTAATTCTGCATCCTATTACCTCGATCCTGCTTCTTTGACTTCCTGCCAAATTGTTGCTGTGATATGATTGTTAATCTGCTGAATTTCAGATCATTGTTGCTGTAGTAATTTTTGTAGCTTCTTTTTCATTTTGTTCTTCTATACTTTGTGTAGTCTGCATCCTGACTTCTTGTAGGGGTTTGTGCATAACTTTTGTATTCTGCCTGCAGCAATTACAAGAAGACTTCTTCACCTGGAAGATTTTTTGATTCTTTAGTTCGAGAGTTTTTCTGATGCTGCAGTGGTCTGCTTCTTTAAACGATTAGAGATTGTTGTCTTTGAGCTATCTGAATGCTGTTGTAATTTATTTATTACGTTATTACCTTCTAACTTACATATATATGTTAATTTTGTTTGGGCTGTCCAAGTAACCTAGTCATTTGAGCTAGAGTGATTATTGGGGCCTTAATTCTGATGCCCTGTTACCAGATGGAACAGTAACTGCACTGAAAATGGTAGCAGGAATTGCTAGCTCAGGGAAACCAGCAGAACTCTTCTTCCAACCCTCGTTTTGTTTCCCTCTCTAACTCTGGGAAGAAAGCTCAGGACACACACATAAAATGTCCCACTTCTGGCCTAGATAGTGTGCCAGAATGTAGAGAGTAGGATTAAAGCAGAGAAAGGAGAGGGAAAGGATAAGGGCAGGGAGTGAAGTCAGTACATAGGAAAGGTTTGTGAAAGTTGGTGAGCACTTAGTGTGTGATACTCTAGCTCTGTAGGTACAGTGATCCACACCTCAGAGGAGCCAGTGGAACTTGTTTTCTGTCTCTCCCTTTGTTCGCCACTTCTGGCCTGGGTAATGCACTAGAATTGAGTGTCAGGTGTAGAACACTGAAGGTAGAGGGGAAAAGCTGGGGGATAGGGAGAGAAAGCACACAGGAAATGTTTGACCCACAAGATTTTATGAGCACTTAGCTTGTGATGTTCCAGTGGATGTCTTTTGCAGCTCTGTAGGTGCCATGATATGCAGCCAGGGGAGCCAGCAAGATTTTTCCCTTACCCTTCCTTTGGTTTCCCTCTCCAAGTACGGGAGAAAAGCTCAGGGCACATGTACAGTGTCCTGCTTCTGGCACCAGAATTTAGCCTCTGGTGTAGCTCACAGAAGTGAGAATGGAAGGGCTGGGGACAGGGAGAGAAATCAGTGGGTAGGAAAGGTTTGAGTCGTGTGGGTTTGCAAGTACTGCAGTTCGTAGCTCAGGTTTCCAGCCGAGAAATCCAGACTATTACTTACTCGTTTTTCTCACTGTTAATGCACTCACAGTATTTACATGCAGCCATCCTCAGCTCAGCTTCCTGTTTGAGAAAGACACACTTCACTCAGGCACCACTGCCCTCCGTGGCTGCCAGTCCCAGCAGTGCTCGTAGTTGTAACCATCACAAGCTCAGCTTCTCCACTGAGAAACATGGGCTCTGCTCCTTTGCTACTGTTCAGCTCCCACACTGGCGGGAGCGAACCCCTCTGTGGCTGCGGATCCACCTCTGACAAAAGGTGGTTGTTCTGCTTCCTGTCGTCCAGTCCCATCTCTCACCTTTTCACTGATCTTGGGGCTCCTAGAGTATCCTCTTTGTTGTTTTGTTGTTTGTTGAGATCGTAGTTGTTAGAAGGATCAAAGGAAATGTGTTGGGTTTAGTTGGGTTTAGTTGGGTTAGTAAAGAGACAAAGAGTAATAGGTTGGATTAAAAAAAAAACTTCCTAGTAACACACCTCCATACTCAATAAAATCTTGGGGTATTTCTACAATCCTGCAGAGATTATTTCATAAAAATAATCTGTATCAAACACTTCATACCCTAGGAGTTGTTAGAAGGATCAAAGGAAATGTGTGGCTAGTCCATCATTGTAGCCCCACCTAAAACAAAAGTTTTCTTTTTTTATCAACCAGTGATTGTCTCCCTACAATGCCGTTTTAGAAAGTAACCTTTGGACCTGTTGCCTCTTCTATGAAGTCCATCATTGGATCAGTGTTGACTGATTATATTTTATGTGTCCTACACAGTTACCAAAGAGATTTTAGCAACAGGTGAAAATTTAGACTAGGTGTTATCCAGGGTTTCTGACTTCTTGAGGTTCTAAATACAGTACAACCTGTGAGAGCTGAAGCTCAGTAGGACTACCTTGTTTTTCTTTCTGAGTCTCACAAGTTTTCCACCTTTGAAAAGGTACAGTCTTAACTTTCTATGGCTCCTTTTAGTGGAACATATTTGAGTTGTCCTTCTCTGACAGGTTTCTGCTTTACACCAGTTCTGCATGCAGAAATCTGTTACCTTGTAGGGAATGACTAAACCCAACACAAAAACAGTAAAACACAGTGCCTTACTATTACAGTGCTAGATAAAATAGAATCGGATGTTTAAAATAGATAGTACAGACTGATAGTGGTTATCAAGGGAGAATTCACACAAAGAGTTGGCTAGTTACGGGATGAGGTTTCATAGACAAAATAAGTATTGATCCGAGTCTAAGAAGTTGAGTTTGGTTGAAGCAGAAGGTACAGAACAAATTATTTTAAGTGTAAGCTTTGTGTTTTAAGTATGGAGAGTTGTCAGACATGGGACCAGATTACTGAGGTGTTTGAAACACCTTTCAGTGGTGGTGGTTCAGTTGTAACCTTGAAAGAAAGAGTGGTGGGGTAAGTTGACCTCTCAGTGTTCCTTTTCATTTACCACAAAAGAACAGCCCTAGGTCTGCCTCTTCTTTAAATGGCCAGAATGCCTGCTGAGGACACTATTTCTTTTTCTCTAGTACTCCTGTTGACGTCAATAACCGTGATATGATGTTGAACATCATCAACAGCTCTATCACTACCAAAGCCATCAGTCGGTGGTCTTCTTTGGCTTGCAACATTGCCCTAGATGCTGTGAAAACTGTGCAGTTTGAGGAGAATGGTCGGAAGGAGATTGACATCAAGAAGTACGCTAGGGTGGAAAAGGTAAGTGCTTTCAATGTGTGCCTTTAGGACAAAGTACTTTTCTAGCATCAGTCATCCCACCTGAAGAAGTAGGTGTAAATCAGAGCAAGATGTTTTTAGTTAGAACAAGGAAGAACTGCCATGCCTACTGCCTGAAAAATGAAAACTTCAGTAAGATGCCAGGAGGAATTCAGGAAGTGATTTTGTTACCTTCACTGCTCTCCTTATACATGGTTCACAAGAGTGAGGGATTGATGATGTTTTCATGTTTGTGCAGTTGAATGCACATCAGTCACTCTTGGTTAGGATGTGAACCTAACGGCACCGTGTGGTGCTAATTTGATCATGTGTACCTACCTGACTGGTGTCTCCAACTTTTAGGGCTTTTATTTAAAAAGAAGCAGTAGCAGCTTGTGGCCAGCAGATGGTGCTCCAACTATAAAATTCTGTATGTATATCTTCAAGGAAGTAACAAAGATCTCACTTTTTTTAAATCTGTCAAGCCACTGCATTTGTTTGAGTCACAGCTGACTTTCAAATTGAATGTCGTAGTCCAAGGTTGGTATGCTTCCTCGAGAAGGAAAATAGTGATTGTGACCGTATTTGTGTGTTTGAGCTTCAGGAAAGAAAGATACTTGAAAAATAAACATGAAAAAGAGATTAAGAAATTGTACCCTCTTCGTTGTGGATTAAAGTGGGTCTGCTTTTGCCCAGATACCTGGGGGCATCATTGAAGATTCATGTGTCTTACGCGGAGTCATGATTAACAAGGATGTGACTCATCCACGAATGCGGCGCTATATCAAGAACCCTCGCATCGTGCTGCTGGATTCTTCTCTGGAATACAAGAAAGGAGAAAGTCAGGTAAGATTCTTGGCTCTTCCTTGAAGAATCTGACTTCTGATTTGGTGAGGTAAATAAATGTACATCAAATACATTCCTGCTCTGCTCTAGTTACTGTTCCTTATATGTATTATCTCTTTGTGCTTACAGACATCCTTTAAAATAGTTGGTATTCATTTTACAGATGAGAGATCTGAAGCTCAGATTAGTTAGGTTACTTGCCTGCAAAAGACAAATTAGAATTTGAGCCCAGCTGGGTTTGGACTCAGTTCCATACCACCACACCACCTCCTCTAGCGTGTCAGGAGAACATAGGGTAGAAGTTAATTTAGCTTTGAAAAGTGCTAAAGTAGAGTATCCAGACAGCAGAAAACTCACAGGCTTTATCATCCCTAGATAAAGTAATTGATTCTTACTGAACAAGGATTATGGGGCTTGCGTGGCACAGTGGTTAAGCTCTTAGCTGCTAATTAAGAAATCAGTAATTCCAACCCATCATCTGCCCCATATGAGAAAATACTTAATGCTCTGCTTCTGTAAAGATTACTGCCTAGAAGTCTCTGTGAGGCTGTCGTACTGTCCTGTAAGGACACCAAGAGCTGGAATAGACTTGACAGCACCTAACAACAGCAAACAAAGATTGGGAGCAAGAATCAAAGAGTTTAAATGGTAGGAACAATTAACATTTAGAATTACCGTACATGCTGGCAGGGAAAAGGTAACACCGAATTAGGTGGCCACAGACCTTTTTAGGCCAAATCTCCACCGATTGGCTCATGGCTGGCTGAAGTCCAGTTGCGTCATGATGAAATGGAGGAGTTAAACTAGATGAGCAAAAAATGCAAAGATGTATAACTGTGCAAACAATTAGACATGCAAAGACAGGTACTTTTTAAAACATTTTAGCGAAAACATGAAAAAACTCAATGTTCAGTATTAAAGGAATGAGTAAGTGAATACGACATGTATCCATGCAGTGGACTGTAATAAAGCCATTAAAAAAATCTTTTTAAGCATCTTGTAAAATCCGGTACCATGAGTTGATTCCAACTCAGCTACCTATAGGACAGAATAGAATTAACCCATAGGGATTCCAAGGAGTATGTGGTAGATTTAAACCTTGACCTTTTGGTTAGCAGCCATAGCTGTAAAACACTGCCGCCAGCGTTTTCTAACTAAATGATGTCTAGATGGAATAAGTGTTAGAAAGGTTTGAGGTCACAACTTGATATTATAACTTACAGCACTCTCTGGGATTTTTGAAAGGAGTAGGTGAAGGCAACGTAGTAGTTGGAATAGCCTTAAGCTTTGCCAGTCCAGGAGTTTTTAAGTCACACCTGTTTTTGTTCATATTTTGAGAAATATAGCTGCTAATCAGAAGATCGGCAGTTAAATCCACCACTCCTTGGAAATCCTGCTGAAGAGTCCTGCTGTGTCCCATAAAGTTGGCTGTGAGTCAGGATCGACTTGACAACCAATTGTGTTTTGTTGTTGTCATCTTCACAGACTGACATTGAGATCACACGAGAGGAAGACTTCACTCGAATCCTCCAAATGGAAGAAGAGTACATCCAGCAGCTGTGTGAGGACATTATCCAACTCAAACCCGACGTGGTCATCACAGAAAAGGGCATTTCAGGTAGGACTCTTGTCATTTTTCCAATGTGCCTTTGAGATAAAAGTGGCTTTTTTTAAAAATCTTTGTTGGGATAATCTGAATAAATGTGTGATTGTTGTGGTACATTGAGGGTAAAACAAGGCCAGAACCCAGAGTTTTTTCTTGCCACTTGACACATCTTCTCTTGGGTTTGTAGATTTAGCTCAGCACTACCTCATGCGGGCCAACATTACAGCCATTCGAAGGGTCCGGAAGACAGACAATAATCGCATTGCTAGGTGAGTAGGCCAGGTTACTAGTGTTGTTACCTGGAATACAATCAGATTCATTACTGGTAGAGAGAACCTGGGTTTAGATGTCTGCCTTCCTGCCCTCCTCAAGTCCTGTAGTCCGGCAGTTACCCACTGCATGAGTCTCTTCTGTGTTGTCTTTAGTCAGCATTACACAACTCATGCTTTCACTTCTGTGATCTCTACCTTGTAGGTATGTGTTACTTCTGAATAACTATTTGAGAAAGACTTATTTTCTATATTGTTAATAATGATTCTGAGTGAACTCAATCATTAAAGGTTTATCACTCTTAAAGAGGTTGCTGTAATAATCTGTATTAACTGGCTCAGAATATAGTAGAAGAATCCTGTCCTTGATTTGGATTCCCACCTGTAACTAATGCGCCTCTCGATTGTATTCCTGCATTTGCACAGTGCAGTATGTTTTCACAGTTGCCATCTGTTTTGTGGTGGTGGTGGTGAAAATACACACAAGAAGACACAAGAAATTAGTCTTAAATTCATTAAGATTCAGTCATGCACATAGTTAAGCAGCTAATCATCTTTCTTCTACCTTTGTAACTTTAGCACAGCCCTGTTACTGGTTTTGAAACCTAGTTGGGCAGTACAGGACAGCTCATATTTAGAAATGACTACATGTATATACATGTTAGATAAGCACAAAAACTCATTTGTCTGATACAAATTTTAGTAACTACAAAGTATACTTTGAAAGCATATCTGATTATGGTAGTTGCCTTAGCTATGTACACATTTATCATAAAGTCATGCTTGTTTAAGGAAACTTGACCTCTGTAGGTTTGAAAGTCGGCTAAGGTAGCCAGGACCTCTGAAGCGATGTGGAAATGTTTCTAGCAATCACTTTTGCCCTGATCCCTAACTACAGACCCTAGGAACAAGTGATGTAGGCGCAAGTATCTGAAATTATTGTTTTTACCCCTTGCCCTAAATAGAGCCTGTGGGGCCCGGATAGTCAGCCGACCAGAAGAACTGAGGGAAGATGATGTTGGGACAGGAGCAGGATTATTGGAAATCAAGAAAATTGGAGATGAGTACTTTACATTTATCACTGAGTGCAAAGACCCCAAGGCCTGCACCATTCTTCTCCGTGGAGCTAGCAAAGAGATTCTTTCGGTGAGTCAGCCTTGAAAGTGTGACTAGAAATAGGCCACCCCTCTTCGGAGTTCATCAGAGGGCCTAGAATCTTGTTTTTCGTGTACTTTATTCATTATTCCCTGGTTTTTTATGCTAACATTATAAATCTTACTTTGTAGTCCCTTGATAAAGTTAAGTAACTTGCCCAGACACACAGCTGGTAGTAAGTAGAAGAGCATTTCCAGAACACCATGAAGTTTCCTAAAGAACACACCTGAGAAGGGATGGGGCACAGTAGGTTACAGCTCTAGTATAATGGACCAAAATTTAACTTCCCGCAACCCACCCTTACCTTTTTCTGTCGTGAGTTACACAGGTAAATAGTCTCTGCCCTGTCCAGGAACCTTCCTCCTTGGTTTTCTAAACCTGGCAGTTAGGAAATCCTTTGGTGCCTCTGATTTGTCCCTCAGTCATCTAGTTTTGTGTTCATAGTGTCTGTTTGCTTCCCCAAGGAAGTAGAACGCAATCTCCAGGATGCTATGCAAGTGTGTCGCAACGTCCTTCTGGACCCTCAGTTGGTGCCAGGGGGTGGGGCCTCTGAGATGGCTGTGGCCCATGCATTGACAGAAAAATCCAAGGCCATGACTGGTGTGGAGCAGTGGCCATACAGGGCTGTTGCCCAGGCCTTAGAGGTCATCCCACGTACCCTTATCCAGAACTGTGGGGCCAGCACCATCCGTCTACTTACCTCTCTTCGGGTGAGTTCCTCTGGATGCTCTTCTCTTGATGGGCAAGGGAAAGCTGTCTGTGGCCTAAGGGAATGGTTTCCCTCTCTGTCTGTCCAAGTTCATATATAGTAAGCTTGTAAAGTATGTGCTCTTGCCTACTTTATTTCATTATGATTTCCCTGTATCTCTCACCAGTCCTGTTGTAAACATTTTTCCTATCTCTGCATTACCAATCCAGTGTGTTTTTGGTTTGGTTTTTAATCTAATGTTGCCTGCCACCTTGCTTTTTACAAGTATTTTTCCCCATTTAGATGCTTCTGCTTATTTCATCTGCAGGCCAAGCACACTCAGGAGAACTGTGAAACTTGGGGTGTCAATGGTGAGACAGGTACTTTGGTGGACATGAAAGAACTTGGCATCTGGGAACCATTGGCTGTGAAACTACAAACGTACAAGACAGCAGTGGAGGTGAGGCACACACCATGTTATTTTCTTCTTTGCTGGGACAGCAGAGAGAATATTTCCAGTACATTGCAGAAACCAGTTCATTCGGTCTGCTCTTTAATAGGGAGAGTATTAAAGGCAAAAATTGACCCAAATTAAGAATATTCTCCCAGTGATCTCCCAAGAAATTTATCACCTTTCTTACCTTTAGTTCATGTGAACATAGCATAAGCTTCTTTTGTTGCTTAGGGAGAGCAGCATTTTACCTTCAAAACTCCAGAAAGATTTATTTTAGATAAAAGTGGTAATTTTGTGTGTGGAGCTAGGTGATCTGTCTAAAAGAAAACAAATGTTTTTCACTTCTCTGCCGACCTCTCTGGATTTGTTATTTCTCTTGCAGACGGCAGTCCTGCTGCTACGAATTGATGACATCGTCTCAGGCCACAAAAAGAAGGGTGATGACCAGAGCCGGCAAGGAGGGGCTCCTGATGCTGGCCAAGAGTGAGCGGTGTGCAAGCAGCCTCAACACACAGAGCCAGCAGATTATCCTTCCTCCCTGAGCCAGAATGCCAGGGCCACTGTGGACGTCTTTGTTTGGAAGGGATCAAGTTGAGGGGCAGCCCCCAGTCCCATTCTGTCCCAGCTCAGTTTGCAAAAGGCATTGACATGTAATTCTTCACTATTGTAAGCTTTTCATTTAGTTTGCTTCCGATGATTAAATCTAAGTCATTTGAGACACTTGTTACGTGTTTTTCAACCTTGGGTCGTATCACTACCTCCTGGCAAAAAGGGGGAAGAGACAGAAAACCTTTACTGAGAGGAAGAGAGATACAGGTGAGGTCATTAGTTGTCTTTATTTGCCTTCTTGAAGGGCTGTTCTTCAGGCTTCTCAGTAGATCTTGGAGGGGCAAACATTTTTGAAGATAAAACGGTGTAAAGCTTAAGAACATCACTTTATATTCACCACCCACAGAACAAGAGGAATCTGTCAGAGCAAGGAGTGTTAACCAGCTGTGGTATATGTAGAGCAACACCTGGGCTGTGCTAGGGCTCAGGCATTTGTCACTGAAGCATCTCATTCTTGTAATGTATTTTGTAGCTTTCGAAATCCTTCGTAGTCCACCTGGCTTGTTCTCAGTGTTCTTTGTGATTCCAAACTACATTCTGACTTCTGGCTGCTGTTTCTGTGGAACAGTATTGTCATAGTTGGAACCCTACCTATCCAGCAAGCAGAAACAAATGATGTAAATCTCGTATTAGGCTTTGTTTATCAGGCAGGAAAAATCTAAGTTGTGGCCTGGGGACTCAAGGCCAGGTGGGGCCAGCCTTTGATTTCTTTAGTGTCCTTCCTCTTAGCTCATGGGCCTTCTGTTTACACTCCCCTTTGTCCTTAATGATTCATGCTTTCAGTCCTTTTTATCTCCTCCCTGACCTAGAGTTTAGTCATATTAAATGGAACTACTAGGCAGATGTTAATAGCTAGGACGTAACACTTACTGTGTAGGAGACATTCTACACACTCTTTTGAACTCATTTAATCCCACAACAACATTCTAAGGAAGGCAGTGTCAGCTGTTTTATGGGGAGTGACCTAAGGCATAGATAGTGTCTAAAGGTCACAAGCTATTAGTGTTAGACCCAGAATTTATATGCAGCCAGTCTGCTATACTGACAGAATAGGTGTTAAGTGGGAAAGGGCTTGTGAGGGCCAGTGGAGACTCTGTTCTATTCCACAACAAATTTTTAGTTTAGCCCAGTCCAAAGCCTTCAGCTTGACTTCTGCAAGCATCTCTAAATAAACCTGGCTTTTACTGAAATGCCTGCCCCCTTCCTTGCGATGTGTGGTTTCTTCAGAACCTGAAGTCCTTAAATCAAGGTAGTTCTCCAAAAAAAATCTGGAAGAAATCAATGTTCATAATGTCTGAGAAATTATGGGAAGAGGAAGCTAGTTCATACCCTGTGGACTCTTGACTCCCACTTGTCCTTGCCTCTGTAAGTACATTCTGATTTTTGTTCTGATGGTTAAGCAGTTGGGTAATTGTGCATAGTAGACTTACTTGCTATCATTGAAAGTATCTACAAGGCCTTCTACTTGTGAACCTATTTAAATCCCACTGGCATGTTAGGATCAGTTTGTATTCTTCTGTCCAGCTTTCAGAGCCCCTCTGTTCTCCCATTCTAAATTTAACATAGTGTTCCTAAGCCACCCACTTTTTCTGCTGTCTGTGTGAACTTGATAATTCTTGCCCCTGGCAAACTAGATTCAGTCAAATCCTGTTTTTCCTCTATAAAGCAAAATTTTTTAATAGTTGGGGAGGTTTGAGTTCCTGATTACCCAAATTATCAGCCAAGGCTCTTGTTTTCATTTGTACCACACCTTTTATCAGAATTGATAATTCAGAACGTCAAGTACTTTTTTCCCTAAGAAAAATAAGGAAATTTTGAGGGTCCAATGTAGCCATTGGGGAATAAAATGACGTTGGATACCTACAGTGCTCTTCACCCAGTGCTGTCGAGTCAGGTCTGACTCATACAGCAAGATTTAATTTCAGGCAGCTTGAATTTTAAACATGTGTATGTAGATGAAACCATGAAAAGCGAATGAGAATTTTTAAAAATACACATGTCAAATTAGGGGGGAAATAACTACAAGAATTGGCATGGCTCAAAAACAAATGACAAGGGGGTTTGCAACAACATAGTTAATTTCCACAAGGAACTTTTCATGACTTGGCAGTGAAGAAGCGGCCTTATAGAGAAATAGGCAAAATTTGTAAAGACGTTCGAGAAGCAAAAAAACAATACATGAGATGCTTAGCCTTATTCAAAGAACAATACAGATGAAGTTAGGGCAACACTTTTGGGGGCTGTGAGGAAATAGTCAATGCAAAAGTACAGTGAATTTCAACTGGTAAACCTCATAGAGGGGTATTTGGTGTGGCAGTGCTTCTGGGTTCTCTGGTTTGGGTTACAAATAGGTGAAATGCATACACAAGGAGCAATCATTTTTACACCATTGTTTACCATATCAAAATGACAAGGTTTTGGTTGCATAACATCTAGAGTCTCCACCTGAAATTAATGTGCATTGGTATGGGACAGTCATCAAACAGTAATTGAAAACCGAACTTCTGAACAGTGTTTACCATCATTTGTGCAGAACCTTAGTACATAATTCTTGAGTATGCTTAGAATATGTTTGGAAGGTTTATGTAAGAAACTGTCTCATTGGAGAAGTAACCAAGGTTGCTGGAAAATAAAAATGTTACTTTCTGGTATCTATTGAATGTTGTATCTTGAATATTACTAGTACTGGTCAGCAGTTCAAATCCACCAGGTGCTCCTTAAATACTCTAGAGGGCAGTTCTACTCTAGTCCCTAGGGTCTCCATGAGTCGGATGCGACTCGAGGGCACTTGGCTTGGCTGATACAGTTTTTAAGTACTATGACTGCTAACCAAAAGGTTGGCGGTTTAAATCTGCCAGGTGCTCCTTGGAATTTCTCTGGAGCAGTTCTACTCTGTCCTATAGGGTCACTATGAGTCGGAATTAACTATGGCAGTGAGTATAGTAGTAGTCAAATTTTAATTTAAAAAGCAAGCAAAACTAAAAAATGCATCCCTTCAGCTAGGTGTGGTCCCTTTGTCTTGACAAAAGATACACGTGTTGCTCTCCTACCCTGTTTTTCTGAGGTGTATTTTCTCCACAGAAAAGTTAGCAAGGCAAGAACCTGCATGCCTGGGAGCTCAATAAATATTAAATTGACAAAAAAGTCCTCTCATGTGCACTACCTCTTCCATGAAATTTTTTGGGGATCCCATATGGATCTGGAACCCAGGGATCATTTCCACTGCAGGCAGTTCAGTGAGACCAGCTGGTAGGGCAGAGTAGGAGTATATCGACATACCTGACTTGGGTTGTCTGGATTGCTGTTTCAGTCAAGGAAGGCAAACCTCCCAGCCTTGCGCTAGTTGTATTCTGACTGAAGCTGATAATCTGCGTTGAGAGAGGTGATCTCTTTAAGAACTGGTGTAGTGGCTCCGCCCTTTAAAGAGGTAGGCTGAATCGAAGTCACTTGACTTTCCGGTTCCCGTTCGGAAGTTGGGCCGTATGTGCGGCCCGGGGGAGCCTTGCTGGGGTTGGGGGCGCTGTGACCCCAGCCCTATGCTCCTCCTGAGCCTGCTTCTGTCTGCAGCCCCCTTGGGTCTGCTGGGGGAGGAGACCCGCCAGGTGAGGGCTTCTTGGCTAGGAGCGACAGAGGTTTCAGGAAGTACTACTTGCCTGCCGGGTGGCTGGAATATAGGGCAATTGGGGGAGTGGGGGCTGCAAAGAGGATTATTCCATCCGGGGAACGGAGAGGCAGTCAGAGGTAAAAAGGGATTATGGAGTAGGGTGGATGTGAGGGCTTCCAGTTCAGGTGAAGTCTGGACCCTGACTCAGGCCTGGGTGACCCACGTTCAGGCCAGTGTTCACTTGTTCCGTTCCTCATAGCCCAGTGCCCTGATCTTCTATCAGGGCCAGGGCAGGTCTGGCTGTTACCCCTATCTCCTCCCACTCCCCTCTATCCCTTACCCTAAGATTACTTTAGTCTTACCCTCAAGCCTTTGGTTTTTGAGGTCTTTGAGGTCCCGCCCCTTCCCCAGCATTCTGTTTTGAGTCCCTTCCCCCGGGCATCTTCTTTACCTGCATCTCTCCCTGATTCCTCTCCTTCAACCCTCCTTATTCACACTGCTGCTTGTTCCAGGTGTCTCTGGAGGTCAACCCTGGCTGGCTCGGTGCCCCACAGAATTTGCTGCATATTCGGGCAGTGGGTACCAACTCCACGCTGCACTATGTGTGGAGCAGCTTGGGGTCTCCAGCAGTCCTGCTGGTGGCCACCAACACTCCCCACAGCTCCCTAAGTGTCAACTGGAGCCGCCTGCTATCCCCTGAGCCTGAAGGAGGCCTGATGGTACTCCCCAAGGACAGCATCCAGTTTTCTTCTGCCCTTGTCTTTACCAGGGTGAGGAGGTTGAGGGAACCGAGGGAAGAGCTGCATATGAGAAGATTCACCCTAATTCAAGGGAGGAACTGGAATGGAGGTGGCGGTGGGGGGAGTGATGATCTAGGAGAAGGCTGGACCGAAGCAAGCCTAGCCCTGTCCCACCCTTTGTCCTCCAGCTGTTTGAGTTTGACAGCACCAATGTGTCTGATGTGACAGCAGACCTCCCAGGAAAACCGTATCCCCCATACTCTTTGGCTGAATTCTCGTGGAACAACATCAGTGACTCATTGGATCCTGCCACCCTGAAGGCTACGTTTCAAGGCCACCCGACGCAGGACCCTACCAAGGCTTTTGCCAGTGGCAGCCTGGCCTTCAGGGTAAGGATGTGGGGAATCAGAAGAGATTCAAGGCTTGTTCATGAGGGTGGGAGTTAAGGATAGCGATGGCCCTCAAGCTCAGGCATTCATCTGCTTCCCACACATCTTGTGCCTCCACCTTTCTAGGTCCAGGCCTTTTCCGGATCCGGCCGACCAATCCAACCCCCTCGCCTCCTGCACACAGCAGATACCTGCCAGCTGGAGATGGCCCTGGTTGGGGCTATCCCCCGGGGAAACCACTCCATGTTTGGGCTAGAGGTGGCCACCTTGAGCCAGGGCCCTGACTGCCCCTCGGTGCAGGAGCAACACTCCATCGATGATGAATATGCACCTGCTGTCTTCCAGGTCAGGCTCCCAGTGAACACTGTCTTGGTCATCTGGCACTGCTCTAATGAAAATACCATAAGTGGATAGCTTTAACAACAACAACAAAACACCCACTGCCATCAAGCTGGGTCCAACTCATGGTGACCCTAGAGGTCAGAGTAGAACTGTCCCATAGAGTTTCCAAGGAGTGCCCAGCAGATTTGAACTGCCAACCTTCTGGTTAGCAGACGTAGCACTTAACCCACTACACCACCAGGGTTTCCAGCTTTAACAAAGAAAAGTTTATTCTTATATAGTCCAGTAGGCTTCAAGTCTAAATTAGGGTATCTGCTCCAGGGGAAGGCTTGCCCTATTTGTTGGCCCTGGAGGAAGGTCCTTGCATTGCATCAGTCTTTGGTCAAGATGCATCCTGGTGCAGAGACCTCAAGTCTGAAGGCCGTACTCTGCTCCCAGTGTGGCTTTCTTGATGGCATGAGGTTCCTAGCTCTCTGCTTGCTTTCTTTCCTTTTATCTCTTGTAGAGTGAAAGGCTAAAAGGTGGTAGAAGCCGCACTCCAGGGAAACTCACTTGGTAAAGATGCTGTATTTCCACCTTAATCTTCCTTTAGCATAATGCTATCTGTTAGCTACAGGCACAGATTAGGGTTTACAGCACAGGAAAATCACCAAATGGAGGGCAGTGACACAGTACTGGGGATCATGGCCCAGTCAAATTGTTACATACCCTTGTGGGGAAAACAGAGTTCCTTCCATGACAGAGAGGTACAGGGTGGGAAATGAGGTGGGACCCCGTCAGGACCTCAGACAATCACTTGACCATTTAACATATAGTGACCCTGTATTCAGCTGGCAACCCTGGTGGCATAACGGGTTAAGCGTGACGTCTGCTGACCAAAAAATCGGCAGTTCGGATCCATCAGGTGCTCCTTGGAAACTCCACGGGGTGGTTCTGCTCTGACCTCTAGGGTCACAATGGGTTGGACTTGACTCCATGGCTGTGGGTTTGGTTTTTTGGGTTTTATTCATCTGCTCTTGGTGCTGGGCACTGCTTCTGGATCTGACCCAGTCTCTGCCCACAGTGGAGGAGACAGCACTGTAGACTTGTGCTGCGGCAGGTGACAGGTGAGGCTCTGCAGGAGCCTCAGAGGTCACTTAGTGCAAACTTGCACACTGTCAGAGCTAGAAAAGGACTTGGTGCTCATTCAGCCCAACTCCCGCTTTCTACATAGTGGAGGCTGAGGCCCTAGCACGTAGTCTGTCAGTTCTAGAACCAGGTCTAGGACTCAAATTCCTGCTTACCTAACACACCACCTGTTATTACTGGTGACTGATGGAGACTGAGAGGGGGTGGGGGACAAAAAGATTTATCTTGTCACTCTGTCTTGTCTTGCTCCCTAGTTGGACCAGCTGCTGTGGGGCTCCCTCCCATCAGGCTTTGTGCAGTGGCGACCAGTGGCTTTCTCCCAGAAGCAGAAGAGCCGAGAATCAGCCCTGCCCTGCCAAGTATCCCCACTTCACCCCCCCTTTGCATATGCCTTCCCCCAGTCACCCATTGTCCAGGCCTTCTTTAGGTCTCCAACCAACTTCTGTGCCTTCAACCTGACGTTCGGGGCTTCTACAGGCCCTGGCTACTGGGACCAACACTACCTCAGCTGGTGAGAGCCAGGACCTGGTCTGAGGGGTTTGGGGAATTGAGATAGGGGAAAGCTAAGCCTCCCAGTCCTCTGTCTTAAGCTTGCTAACTCCCTTTTTCACTCTGCTTGCTCTAGGTCAATGCTCCTGGGCATGGGCTCTCCTCCAGTAGATGCCTTATCCCCATTGGTCCTAAGCATCATGGCGGTGGCCCTAGGTGCTCCAGGGCTCATGCTGCTAGGTGGAGGCCTGATTCTGCTGCTGCGCCACAAGCAGTACTCAGAGTATCAGCGCATAAATTGAGGCCCACTGTTTACAATGAAGGACATTGCTGGACTGCCTTGCTATGCCTCAAATCTCTGGAGGTTGGAGGGTCAATGTTCCCAGCTAGGCCATCTTGCTTTTCTGCAGAACCTCAAAGCCCAGCCTCAAAGGGTGAGGACTCCCAGGTGGGGCTTCTTTCATATCCTGGAGAGGAGGTCAGGGGCAGTGTTATTGCTAAAGGAAAGGTCCCCTTGGTGTTGCTCCTCCTCCTCCCCCAGTTTCCCTTGAATGGGACTTACAGGCCTAAATGAGAGGCCTTCTAACTGGCTGCCCTGGAGGTGGTGAAATAAGACCTTTTTCTTTTCATAGAGCTCCAGTCTGTCAATGTATGAGTGTTTTGGGGCTGGATCCAGGAGATGGGCAGTCTCAGAGATGGGTGTGGAAGGCATGTTTATGTTCGAAGTCCCAATTCCACACCAGGCGTAGCTTTCCCCTGTGCCAAGGGACAGAGACTCTGACCAGCCACCCTCCACTATGTACAGCTGGGAGGTTTCTGCTGCACAGTCTGAATTAAGGGTAGCTGGAGTCTAGGGTACAAATATAAACAGCCAAGACTGTGGTAGTACTTTATTGTTCCCTGCACCCTACCCCCACACACATACACTCACACTGAGTTATCAGCCACAGTGCCAACTAACTACTCCCCAGCCACCACATGCATGGACACAAACTCATATTACAGCCATTTTCTATGCTCTTGGGAGGCAGATATCGTGTCCTCTCCTCTTTTCCCATACAAGAAGTATGACTCATGGGCAGTTTCGAGGTGGGAACTCACCAGGCCTAAGTAAGTTGGAAGGGAGGAGGCAGCAGCTTTGGGCTGGGACAACTGGATAGTCTTGGATGAGTCTAAAGAGTCCATTAGGGCTGGTCATGGAGGGTCGCAAACCCAGACCCCCTAGGGAAGGTTTTCACCAAACTTGAAAGCCCTGTCTGATCTCATGGCTAGCCTCTATCCTCAGGCCTGGGTAGTATTTCCAGTTTCCTCAAGGCCCTCTGTTTAGATGACTGACACAGAAATGGTCAAAGGTTTAGCTGTGGCCTTGATGTCTACTTGGCAAGAGCCGCGGGAGGGGGCAGAGTCCAGCACGGGTGTGACTTGTGTGGCAGTGGTAGGAGGCTGCTCAGGGAAAAGCCTCCTTGCTCCTGGCCGGCATGCCCTCAGCATCCTTAAAAGACAAGGTAGTCCGTCTCTCTTCCTGCGGGAAAATGAAATAAAGCCCTCCCTCACGAATGCCTGGCTTCAAAGGTGAAGCGCAGAACTGGCAGGGGGAGCAGAGGATGTTGCAGGCTCCGATTGAACGAGATTCCTATTGGGGCAGTGCCGGGGTTCATCCCTCCGAGGCTCCAGGGCTGGGGTAAAATCCAGGCCGGCAAACCCTTTCAGAGAAGGTCCAAGCCCCCCTGGCCGGCCCAGGAGAAGAGAAGGCGGGGCGGCTCAGCCCCAGGGGCGGGGCCTGTAGTCGGCGGCGGAGCGGAAGTGGTCCGGATAGTCCAGGGGGCTGTCTGCCGCGGTGAGCATGCGCTCGGGCTCCACCACGAACATGTAGTAGAGGTTCCACAGCAGCATGGCCAGCAGCGGCAGGAACGTCAAGCCGTAGCCAAAACCTCGGAAGGAGCGGCCCACAGCGAAGGTCAGCCAGTATATCAGCCTAAGGAGGCAAGAAAGGGTCAGACTTACGCTATGAATCTCAGCATTTCCACCCCGTTGTGCATAGGGTCGTCATGAGTCAGTGGCCCCCTAGACATCAGTGAATCACAATCACCACCCTTGAGCGGAGCATGTAGGTTGATGGTGGGGAGAACAGACAGTAAAGGGGGCAGATGGCAGGGCTGGGGTAATAACAGCCAATGCTGATGCGCTTACAATGTGCCAGGTACTGTGCTAATTACTTTTAAGTGCACTATTAAACTTACCTACCCATTGCCTTCCAGTCGGGTCGGACAAACTTAACTACATCTCTATGAAATGAGTATATTTAGCTCCCTTTTCAAATACATTTTTCAAATTTTAATTAAAAGGATTTGAGTGAGCAATATACATTCATATGGTTCAAAATTCAGATATCCATGAATATAGTACCTTTACTGACTCTCAGCCACCCTAGTCTCTGCCCCTGGTATCCAATATTACGGTTTCTTGTGCCTCAAGTGATGTGTATGTGCATACGAGCAAAAACAGTATGTTTTTCTCCCATTTTTGAGTTATGGCAGTATACTGTATGCACTTTTCTGCAGGTTGATTGTTTTCTTTCATTTAACGTGTGCATCTTGGAGATAATTTTATATCAGAATATCAACAGCTTCCTCATTTACATTTGCAGTGCATTTCATTATATTTATTCCCTCTTGCAGATGAGGAAACTAAAGCTCCATCTGAGCGATAACAAAGCTCTGATTTCATCCCTAGCCTCCTATCTTTTTAAAGGGGCAAAGGAAAAAGAGGAGATGCCAGCTTCAAGAGGGCTTGAAGTGCAGAGGGAGGGGTCAGCCACCAAATTTCTGCTTTTGGAAAAATAAAATACACATCCTTCAATAAAGAGGTTAGGGGTACAGCATCCTCTGACTATACAAAGGACCAGCCACTTATTACAAAACTGACATGTCTTTGCTTTTTTCCCTGCAAAACAGAGGGAGGAGTAATTGCTGTTTCTGGACTATACCAGGAGGCAGTATGGCATCACAGTTAAGACACCACATTTATCAAAGCCTTACCAGGTGCCTGACTGCTGTGAGCACCTTACAGGAATTAACTCATTCAGTCCTCACAACAGCTCCATTTTACAGATGGTGAAACAGAAAAATGCTAAAGAAATTTGCTCATGGTAGAGAAAAAAGGACCTTGGACAGAAAAGGGAAGGGACCTGGATACTGGTCCTATGAAATAAGAGGGCTGGACCAGATCATCCCTGAACCTTTCTGTAGCTCCCTAATGATTCCTACTGCTTAAGCCAAGTTCTCCCTGAGAAGAGCATTTTCCAAGAGAGAAATGGAAGGTTGAGTTACATGAACAGAAATGTGTTTATCTTGGGAAGCATCTACTAGGAGAAAATGCAAAGCTGCAAGATGGTTAGGAGGCTGGGGGACAGCTGACCACTAGACTACATTTGGAAGTGACAGGAAGACAAATTTTAGCTTGATATTAGGCAAAGGAAACCCTGGTGGTGCAGTGGTTAAGTGCTACAACTGCTAACCAGAAAGGTCCACTCTCACATTGAGTCAATTCCGACTCACAGTGACCCACCAGTTCAAATTCACCAGGCACTCCTTAGAAACTATGGGGCAGTTCTACTCTGTTCTGTAGGGTCCCTATGAGTCTGAATTGACTTGACAGCAGTGGGTTTGGTTTTGGGTTTATAAGTCATAATATTTTAGCAGTTAAAGCTATCTGGAAGCCTGTATCAAGAAGAAGAAATGTATTAGGAAGAAAATGGAAAGACCTGTGTTTGGGTTAAAAAATCCAAGAGTGTCTTCCAAGTGAACTGCTGTTCTCATGGGAAACACTCTAAGGATTTCAGGGGACTGCAGACTCTGAGTGGAAGGAGAGTAATGAGGCTACTGTGAGAGCTAATGTGGCCATGGTTTGCATGAACAGAAGGACAGTACTTTTGCAGGGTACCCATTGACAAGCAGGAGAATTTCCTGCCCCAGAGGACAGAACCCAGGACACTGAAGGGAATATGAGCAGTTAGCAAAGTAAAGAAATTAGATAGCACGTTGTTCAGCTAGGGGAAGCTGAGAGCTGTTATCCAGCATCTGAATTTGTTCTAGGTAATTCCAGAGGTCAGTGTTGGGACAGCAGTTTTCAGCACAACATAAAACCTTTCTAGAAACCTGTTGCCATCAAGTCAATTCTGATACATGGCATCCCTGTGTATTATATAGAATTGAGTTCCATGGGGTTTTCTTGGCTGTAATCTTTGTAACAGCGGATCACCAGGTCTTTCTTGGGTTCAACATCACCAACCTTCTGATTAGTAGCAAAAAATAAATAAACCCATTGCTGTTCAGTTGATTCTGACCTTACCGATACTACAGGACAAAGTAGAACGGCCTTGTGGAGTTTCCAAGGAGCACCTGGTAGATTCGAACTGCCAACCTTTATGTTAGCAGCCATAGCACTGAACCACACCACCACCAAGGTTTCTTTTAGTAGAGCACAAATCATTTGCAACACCTAGGGACTCCTTCTAACAATTGTTGTGTGCCATCAAGTCAATTCTGACTTTTAGAGTGTTGACAGAGTATAACTGCCCCATAGGGTTTTTCAGGCTGTAATCTTTACAGGAGTAGATCACCATGTCTTTTCTCCTGTGGAGCACTGGTGGATTTGAACCTCCAACTGTTCGATTAGCAGTCAAGCACGTAACCATTCTACCATCAGGGCTCCTTTCTAACAATTAGGACCTTTAAGAAGTGAAATAGATTGCCTTAATTGAGTACCTTATCTCAGGAGGTGTTGGACAAGAGGCCACATGACCACCTGACCAGGGTGGCACAGAGGACTGGCTACAGTGGATGGGAGGTTGATCCAGATAATGTCTGACAGCCATCAACCATAGGTTAATAAGTATTTCTCAGCAGTCAACTTCCTATGAGGTAAAGTGCAAGGGAGAAAGTGGACTCACCACTCCAGGATACACATTTGGCATGATGCAGAAGCCAGAAAGACCCCTGTCCCCTGGTTTTCCAACAACTCAGATGCCTGGGTCTCTAGAGCATCCCTACCCTGCCCTCATGCTCCACCCCTAGCCTGAACTCACCTGGAGATGGCAAAGAGGCCAGTGAGCAGGGGGAGCAGCTTGAGGGTGTCCTGGGGCAGGTAGGTGGAAAGTACGGCTAGGTTGAAGAAGTAGAGGATGAAGAGCTGCACTGACTGGGCCACATATCGCCGGTGAATCTCTACCTCCCGCCGGGGCTCTCCAAAGGGTCGCAGGGCAGAAAAACACAGCAGACTTAGCCCATATACCAGCATCCCTGGGGAGGGATTGGGGAACACAGTGAGTCAGGAAAGGCCAGAAGAAGGAGCTTTAGGTGGGCTTCACAGTGGAGGGTGCAGTCCTCATAGAAGGAAAGAGTATAGGTTATACACAGTGGGGCTGAGGTGATCCTAAGGTGGGTGAACACATGTGGCAGGGCACGGGAGGCCTTGAGGGGTCCAGCTAGGGTGAAGGGAACCCCTCTTGATTCCCAAACCAGCAGTCTCCACTAATCTAGTTCCCAGATGTCCCTTTTTTACCGAAGGACCCCAGACTCACCCAGCACGATGGGGAAAGTGGCAAAGACACCGCAGCGCAGCGTGTAGATCAGGCGGGAGCTCATGGTGGGCAGCCGTGGGGCATCAAAGGGCAGGAAGGCATAAGCACCATACAGTAGGCAGGGGAAGAGGACAAGAGCAGCTCCTACTGAGGCCGCAGCCCTCAGTCCCTCACGGCCCCCACAGCCTCCACAGCCCCTGCAGGAATGGCTAGGTGGCCTCATCACTGCCTCAGCCCACTTGAGCTCAGGGGGCTCCGGGTGGATGGCCCGGGTAGGCAGGAAGGCTCGGCATTCATCCTGGCCTGAGTCGCAGCGCATTATGAGGTCCTCCTGGGGCTGCCGCTCAATGCATTGTAGGTCGATGGGCACAAAGGTGCGGGCTGCTTTCTCAGGCAGCAGGTTTGCATCATCTTCAGATGGCTCCTCTGGCCTGGAGCCTGGCTCTGACTCTAGGGGCTCTAGCTCAATGCCTCGCCAGCCAGGGGGATCTGGGAAAGGAGCAGTGGGCTGGGGCCCTGTCCCCCAGGGCAAGGTTGCAGCCTCACTAACTGTGCTGTCCAGACCATCATCAGTCCCCTCTCCAGCCATGGGAGACCCAACAGAAGACTCCACTCTGGGGGACTCAGCTCTGGGAGACTCAGCCCCACCTTCCCCTTCTGGCTGCCAGTCATTGGAAACTAAGGCCTGGAGTTGGGTCTTTTCCAAACCCTCAGACCCCTTCACTTCCAGCAGGGCTACAGTCTCAGGTTCTGTCATGCTGAAGCCTTGGTTGTGGAGTCTACAGTGAGGTCATGTCATCCTGGGGGGAACAGAGGAAAGCTGTCAGAGCCCTCTGGTCCTTAGGATGGGTTGCCAGAACTGGAACTCTTCAGGGCAGCCCCTTCTGGGATCTTAAGGAGAACACAGTGTGAGGAAGGTGTTGAAACAGAGGGAAGTGGAAGCAAAGTGAGTAGCTGAAATGGAGGCTCCCTTTTGACATCAAATGCCAACCAGCTGGAGATGGTGATTCAGGGGGCACAGGTCCTGGCAAATATGGCCCACCCACACCTTCTGCCTCACTCCACCAAAATCCCTGGTGTCATGGCCACCCTAGTCCACGAATGGGAAAAAGAGGGGGTGTCTAGAACTTTGCCAAGAACTTTCTTTCCACCAAGGACTGTTCTGTGACTAGAAAAGCTAACCTCGTCTTCCCACCTGCCCATCTCCCTGGAGACCACCACTTGGAACTGTTCTGACAGTTGATGCCTGTGATTTGCTGACAAATATGTCCTAAGGAGCCAGCTGTCCCAGGGCACCCTGTCCCTTCAGCTCCAATCTGGATATTCGGTCAGTTTCCAAACATCTCACTAGTCCACTTCATCTACCTCTGTAAGGGTTGGTCTGTCCATTCTCAACTTCTAGGTCTAGTCATAGCTGTTTCCTATACCTGTCTCCTGCCTTTCCTCCCACCCTGCCACTTGTAATGTACCTCACTGCTCCCCCTTCTCCTCAAGGACCCTCTTACCCTTCTTAGCCATTTGGGCCCACGACACCCTCTTACTTTCCATCTGGAGACAGGTGAAGGGTCCTGACATCAGAGAAGGAGCTGCCCAGTTCTCTGCTGGCTCTGCAAGTATTTCTCTGTCTCCCTTCCTTTACCTGTGTCTCTAAACCTGTCTGACCGGAGCAGGTGGGGCCCAGATTAAAGGGGAAGGCCCCGCCCGGCTGAATTGGCCGACAGAAAAAGAATTACAGAAGGGACTTCATACTTGCTGCAAGGGAGAGTGCAGCTGAACATAGACATGAGCACATTTTTGCGGCATGTGGGATGTGCAGGGGCTCCCAGCTAGGAAAACAGAGGAGGAAGAGTGGGTTTGTATATCCACAGGCACTTCGAATAGGTTGAAATGCCCAGAAAGGAGGAGGAATTTGTACATTAATTTATTCAATAAGTATTTGTTGAACTATTCTAGTTAGGCACTGAGCCAGAAGAGAGCAAGGTGACAGGCAAGGTCCCTGTCCTTGAAGAACTTATGTTCTGTTGGTTCCAGTGGCTCCAATTCTCCCTCTTTTCCATAGTTTTAAAAAAAAGTTAAAATTTTCTTACAAAGGGCTGAACATCACATAGGAGCAAGGCCTGGTGACTTTGAGCTCCACCTCCCAAAGATTTCCAGTCCCAAAGATTTCCGGTTTACATATCTCTGATACCAGCCCCCCCCAAAACACCCAGCCCAGCAAACATTTATTGCTTACTGTCTTCCAGTCCCCACGCTGGGGACACAGCCAATAAGATAATTTCAATAATGAAAGCCTCTTTGAGAGGTGACATTTGAGGTGAGACTTGATGGGAAATCAGGAGTATGAGCAGTCAAGGCACAAACACAGCAAATGAAAGGCTGACAGGTAGGAAGGACTTGTCTGTTTCAGGAGCAGAGAGAGGGTCAGGAGGTTGGAGTCAAGAGCAAGTGGTAGAAAGGAAATTTATGTTTCCCTTACAACCTGTATACTGGACCAGGAACACCTTTCTTTTTTAATTTATTATGGTTAAGAAAGCAATAGGAATCTAGGTGATCCTTCACCGTGAGAAATGTGAGAGAGGGTGGCTTCTTATTCCTGTGCTCATTCCTAAAGACATTTGAACTGTGAAACCAGGGTCAGTTTCTAGCTTGCTCATCTCTGTGTCCCCAGCGTGGGGACTGGAAGACAGTAGGCAATACACGTTTGCTGGGCTGGGTGTTTTGGGGGGAGGGACGACTGGTATCAGAGATATGTAAACTGGAAATCTTTGGGAGGTGGAGCTCAAAGTCACCAGGCCTTGCTCCTATGTGATGTTCAGCCCTTTGTAAGAAAATTTTAGCTTTTTTTAAAAAACTATGGAAAAGAGGGAGAATTGGAGCCACTGGAACCAGTAACCTGGAAGATGATCGGCTCAGATGAGGAGAGAGATGAGAGCACAAGAATGGATCAAACGACCAGTGGGACGCCCCTGGCTGTGAGCTCTCCTGCTCCAATCCAGGTAACTTCAGCGACTTCATTGAATCCACTGTCGGTTCCCTGGAAGCTTTGTCAATAAAGTTTTTCGCAAGCACTAAGAGAAGCCGGAAAGAGGCCATGCTGCCCAGAGTTACTTCTGGCAACTTCCCGGGAGGGAAAACAAGCTTCGCGAGATTTGACAGTAGCAGGTGACTGGCCTACAACTGTGCGAGAGATTGATATCGCGAGATTTTACAGGCGGAGGAGGAGCTGTCGCGGTCAGCCTCTTCACAGCGATGGCGGCCGAGCAGGGCCGGCGGAGGTGGAGGCTGCGGGTACGGCCGGACACAGCAATGGTGGCTGCAGCGGTGGGTGGCGGGGGCCTGTGACCGGGAGCCGTCTCCGGACCCGGGCACCATGAGCCAAGGCCCCCCGACAGGGGAGAGCAGCGAGCCCGAAGCAAAGGTCCTCCACACTAAGCGACTTTACCGGTGAGAGGGGCCGGAGCTTCAGTGCAGCAGTCGAGAAAAGTGGGGGGACAGTGTGGGACGGGGCCTCCTGGACAGGCTGGGTCCAGGTGCCACAATGGGGTGCAGCGAGAGAGGAATGTGCAATTTTGGAGGGATCAGGAGAGGCGGGGCTCCGTAACCTGTATGGAGCTGAAGGGGAGAATTGGGTGGGTGGGAGGTTTGGAGGAAAGCACGTGTAGGAATCTCTCCTCCGTGAACTTGGGGCGGGCACTGAGGTTGGCAGATTTGTGGTGAGAGTATGGGAATTGGGGCTGGAAGGGTGAGAGTGCTGAGGGTGGGGCCACAGATAGGGAAAAACCCGGAAGGGAAGTGCTTAGAACCCTGTGGGGGATTCCTTCGAGTAGGACTTAACCTGGAGGGCCATGGACTCAAGAGAGCCAGCATTCAGGTCATTGCTTTGCAGTTTTCTGACTGTGTGACCTTGAGTCTCAGTTTCCTTGTCCTTAAAAGGAGTGACTCGGATTGGATAAGCTCTTGAAGCCGTTTATGACTCTAAATTTTGGGGCGTCTGAATTAAGAAAGAGAAAGCTGGCTGTGTTGGACAGGAGCGGCCATGAAGGACTTTGGGTGCAGGGTGTTTTTAGGACGTTTTTAGGACATGGGAGCCCACTTTAGGGACTCAGGAACTGCTGAGTCCTGCCTTTCACCCAGCCTCATGACTGCAGTCTCTTGCCAGGCAACTTCCATTCCTGGTTTCTGATTTCCACGATGCTGCCCACACTCCTCAAGTCATATCCTCATCCTTCAGGGTCTGTTGGGAACAGGCCAGTATGAGCTTACACCACCCTGGGTTGAGAATGTAGTAGGTAGGACAGCTGGAACATGGGCCCCACAACTGAATCAGAATAGGGTGAAGCTTAGAGAATGAGTTGAGTCTTATGCCTTCTTTTAGGGTGAAGGGCTTTGGGTTTTCATTTAGCTCAGGCAATGCAGAATGGAGGTGTTTGCATGAGGAAACTATCTTCAGAGCTTTGGCCCCTGTCGTGGCAGTGAAAGGGTCAAGAGCATGTTGTCTTTTATTCCTTTGAGTAGGCATGCTGCCTGCTCTGGCTTGGTGAGCCAGAAGGCAGAGGGGAGCATAGGCCGCTCCAAAAATAGAAAAGTGATCCAATCCAGCAGCCGCTGGGCTCCCACTGTGGGCTGCCCCAAGCGGTCCCCAGACAAGTAAGGAGTTAGCTGGGGGTGGCACATGTGCCCAATCATGCTGCTGAGTGTCAGTGCTGCCTGTCAGACAGAGCGTGGGCAGTGTCTGCAAAATTCTTTACCAGTCTCCAGCTTTTCAGGATGACTCTGGTCATCTCTGTTGTCATTCTGAAATCTAGTTCTTTCTCACGCCACTACCTTCACAGGTCTTAGCTGACTTAAGCTGGTGTGTTTACACGTGTGGTTTCCATGTGTACACATACGTATCTCTACCTGCAGTTGTGTAGTTTTGGCTTTGAACAGTGGAAATTTGAGGTAGCTAGTCTCTGTTTTAGAAACCCTGATGGATAGTAGTTAAGTGCTACAGCTGCTCACCGAAAGGTCAGAGGTTCAGATCTGCCAGGTGCTCCTTGGAAGCTCTGTGAGGCAGTTCTACTCTGTTCTAGAGGGTCGCTGTGTCTTGGGATTGACTAGATAGCAGTGGGTTTGTTTAGTGGGGGGAGTCTCTTTTATTATTTGTTGTAGCAGGGATGATTGGTAGAAAGCAACTGGAGAAGGAAGGTCTGACTGTCTAACAGATTAAGACCTGTTGTTAAACTATGAAGCTGCCACTCAGAACTTCAGTAAATATGGGAAACTCCCACCAGCTAGCTGTTTATGCAAATAAAACTCTGAAATGTCTTAAGTACCTAAGAGAAAAGGTAACAGGAGAAGTGATGCTGGAATGAATAAAACCAAAAAACCCATTGCTATTCAGTCCTTTCCAATTCATAACAACCCTATAGGATAGTAAAACTGTTCCACAGGGTTTCCAAGGAGCAGCTGGTAGATTCAAACTGCCAACTTTTTTTTATTAGCAGCCTGAGCTCTTAGCCTTTGGGTTGGTCACCAGTGCTCCTTAGGGATAATAGCATCGATTAGTTAATTAGGTTAATCATTTCTTTTTTTTTTTTTAATTTTTATTTAACATGACTGAGTGAAAATACACATTCACGTATAAATTTACATGCCCACCTATATGCAGCTTCCACTGCTCTCCCTGTCTGGTGACTGCACACTATTCCTCTCTGCTCCATACATGTCTCATCCTCCCAACAGCCTCCTTTCCCCTCCTCTCCATCCACTCCCCTTCCTCCAGCCAGAGGTCAGCAAGATGATATCCTATAGATGTATAGAACCATAAAGTGCTTCCAATATATGGTCACTCTGCATTGCCAAGTCCAATCCATTCCTGTCCAAAGAGTGGACCTTTGTTATAATTTATGGTAAAGGGCAGCATCAGGGCCGGGGGCCATGCTCTCAGAGGAACCCCAAAACCGCTGGACCATCAATTGAGGTCTTTTAGTGGAGTTCTCATGATGCACCCCTTTTTATTCTTGTGTTGCCAGTGAGACTCCTCTCTGTGAGCTCCATCGTGGCTATCGCTGGTGGTGGCCGGGCACCATCCGGTTCTTCTGGTCCCAAGTCGATGTAGGCACCCACTCTTGTGGGTCTCTCTGTCTTCTCGGTTGTCTTTACCGCATAATCATTTCTTTTTTAAATACTAAAAAAAAATTTAACACTGTGCTAGGCCTAAGATTGGAAACCCTGGTGGCATAGTGGATTAAGTGCTGTGTCTGCTAACCAAAAGGTCGGCAGTTCAAATCCGCCAGGTGCTTCTGGGAAACTGTGGCCGCTAAGGTTGCTGTGAGGCAGACCTGACTCGACAGCAGTGGTTTTTTCTTTTTTTAGGCCTGGGATTGTAGTGGTGAGTCACAAGACTAGTTTCTCTTCTAAATAATGGAGTGGAAGGTGTTTATGGTCTGGTGGGGAGTATGGAAAAGAGTGCCAAGTCCTCTCAGATCTGAGATCTTGCAATTGGAACTTCCTAGAGTAGTGGTTATTAACCATTTTTGGATTGAGAATCTTAGGAGAGCTCTGGACCCTCTCTATAAACACAAACCCAGAACACCAACACCTTTGGTCTCTCCATGGCATTGAGGTTGAGAAGCTGTGTCCTGGAGACTAACCTGGCATGGAGTAAATCATTGCTGGGTGCTTGATGCTGCCCCTGGCATCGAGGGCCAGGCTGGCTTACAGGGCTTGGTTGCCATCACTAGGCAGACCAGAAGGTTTTTGGAGAAATACTGAGCTCTCAATTTGCCTGTAAAAAGGCCTGGATTATTGTCCTACTCAGCTGGGTACTGGCGGTCATTTTGTCCTTTACAAGATAGCTCATTGTGGTATACCACCTAAGCCGCCCTGGCTCAGGAGCAGAGCTTATTTGATTTTGAAAATCATCACTCCCAGGGTTTTGATTGCTTTGATTTCCAAAAGCTGTGTCTGATTCCTCCATCGCTGCCTGTCATCCTCTTAGTTTTACCCTTCTAGAGATAAAACCTACCTCTCGGGCTTTCTTGCTGTTGATTATAGATTTTCCTTGGCCTTTATTTGCTGTGATGATAGACTGACTTCTCAGTGTCTGGAGTTTTTCTCTCAGCATTAGAAGAATGGTAACTAACACTCACTGAGCACGTACTGTGTGCCAAGTGCTACTTTGAATGGTTTGTGTATGTTAGCTAATATAATCTTTATAAGCTAGGTCATGCTGTTATCCCCATTTTATAGATGGGAAAACTGAAAGAGAAGGAAATATTTAAGAATTAGATCCCAGATTTGAACCCAGGCCATCTGGTTCCAGAGCCTTCACTCTTACCAGTACATTAACAAAATAGTTGCTTTAGAAGAATCCAGGAGACTAGGTAGAGTGGGTGAAATGGATGATCCATATTAGAAATAATCAGCTCAGGAATCTTTTACTTTTCTCTGCCCCACTATTTCCAAGCAGAATTTTGTACTAGGGATGCCTCTCCTTTATGTCAGATGTTAACTCCTTGCCTTACTAATACTTCACTGATTCCGCCATTATTTATTGGATGCCTATCAGGTACCAGTGTTGTATATGAATTATTTAATTTTATCTTCACAACAGGCCTCTGAGGTAGCTGCTGTTAATTTCCATTTTTATTTATGTGGTAACTAAGGCTTAAAGAGGTTAGGCAATTTGCCCAAAGTGACAGAGTTGATAAGATGCAGCCAGGATTCAGTCCCTAGATTTTCTGCCTAGTATCACAGCTGTCTTTGGATGAGTCTAGTTACTTGGCTTCTCTACCTTGACACTTTTGACATTTGGGCCTGTAATTCTTTGTTGTGGAGGGCTTCTCCTGTGTATAGTAGGATATTTAGAAGTATTTCTGGCCTCTATTCACTGAGTGCTAGCAGTACCATCCCATCTTTGGGCTGTGGGGGAAGAGGGGAAGGTGGTTGATCAGGATGGAGACTGCATTCATCATGTTTTGTGCTGAGCTCAGCTTGCCAACTTCTACTGGCTTCCCCACCCCTAAGTCTTAAGTTTTCCTCTAGAATCAGCATTCTGGTGTCCTGTGTCCAATGCATATGGCTCAGGGCTGTTTGCCTATCTTTCCTTGCAGGGCAGTGGTGGAGGCTGTGCATCGACTCGACCTCATCATTTGCAGCAAAACTGCCTATCAAGAAGTGTTCAAACCGGAGAACATTAGCCTGAGGAACAAGTAAGCTGAAGACTCTAGACCCCCCAGATCCTTGTTGTTACCCTGCCACTCTCCACCTGAAGCCCTGTCATATACAGACCCTTCTACCTCCTGACCTCATGATACCATGATGGGCTGTAAAGTCTCAGGCCTTTCTGGGAGGGTGATGGGATCCGTCAGTCCATCTGTAGCTTCTGCATCTAATAGATTGGTACCACAAGTATAGTAGTTGAGCTCTGATAGTTGGCCATATTACATAATAGAAGGAAGAAAAAAGGGATAAAGAAGGAAAGGTACAGGGGAAGAAAATGAAGATTATTAAAGGTTTTTTTGCTTTCTGCCTCTGTCTTTGGGGCTCCCATTGCCTTCCTGGACTTCTGTCATCCTAAGTCTTGTTGACCTTGGATCATACTTGTCTTTTGGGAGGCCCAGAGATTTGTTGATGGGTGTATTGGCAGATGCCTCCTTGCTCTCAGTCCTTGTGTCTCCCACCAAGGGACAGACAGCCTTTTTCATGCTTCTCTACACCCTCCCAGGCTGCGTGAGCTCTGCGTCAAGCTTATGTTCCTGCACCCAGTGGACTATGGGAGGAAGGCTGAGGAGCTGCTGTGGAGAAAGGTATACTACGAAGTTATCCAGCTTATCAAGACTAACAAAAAGGTAAGAGAAGGTTCTAGAATTTGGGAAGGGGACTCTAAGGCTGGTAGACACAGCTAGAAAGTGGGCCAGAGCATGGTCAGAGGTAGAGAAGCCAAGGACAAGATGGCAGGAAGGAGGCAGGTAGGCAGGCCTGATTAGCTTTGGAGAAGGAGGGAAGGTGGTCCCAGATGGGGAGAACAGACAGCTAGGTCTGATGGTCAGGTGTGACTTGTGAGTGTGAGTGACATGTGGGTGAAGTTCAGGAATTAAGAAGGTGGCTGTAAGTTTATTTCCTCAATGGGAAGGACAGGTGGAAGAGGAGAGTGGTCCTCTGTACCTGATTCTTAGTCATCCCCTTCCCATCCCCAATCTCCAGCACATCCACAGCCGGAGTACCTTGGAATGTGCCTACAGGACACACCTGGTTGCTGGTATTGGCTTCTACCAGCATCTCCTTCTGTACATCCAGTCCCACTACCAGCTTGAACTGCAATGCTGCATTGACTGGACCCATGTCACCGACCCCCTCATAGGTCAGTAAAATCTGAAAGGTGGGCTTGAGTAGGGTCACACACCTCCACCTCTGGCCTTCTCATCCCTCAGGGTTTATGTAGCTTGTGACCCGGCCAGGCAAAGGTTTTTCGGGCAAGACCTACAAATGGTTCATGACGTTCTGATTTATCAAACAGGCATGTACCGTTAAAGTAAAAGTATTTAGGAAAGAGGGAGGTCTCTATTGGTCTGTGATTGCAGAATGATGTGGCATTGGGAGGGACAGAACGATCTAGAGTAGATCTGGAAGTGGAAGATGGTTATTAATAGCATTTCTTTTCTCCCACCTCTTTTCTCAGTTGAATTTGGCCAGCGGTGTTTCTTTTCACTTCAGAGCTGATTTCCCAGTGTTTGATGAACATACTGAAATTGTTTGTAATGTTGGGAAAATTATGGACATTGTCTAAGATAGGGCAAACCCCTTTTCTGCCAGCTGAGGAAATGGGAGCTATAGTTTTGCCTCCGTTTCTAGTTAATAGTTCTTTCTTTAGTTTAGCCACGTTTAGAGGTTCTTACCCCAGCTCTTGCCTTCTACCTCTTCCTTCTTCGTACTCCATGCCCTTACCCTCACCTGGACTCTGACATTGTGGGTCAGAGATGGAGGTTTCATCCTTTTTACCATCGTTGCAGCATTCTGTGGTCAAAGGCAGAACATCATTGGATCCCTGTAGACTCTGCTGATAGAATTCAAAGCGTCCAATCACTTGAATGGAGAAAAAAATTGTAATTTTACTAATCTATAAATGAGGTGTTAATTATAAATGTAGTTATACATGTAAATAATAACCAGAATCACATTAGCAGACCTGCCACTTTGTCAGCAACAGAATCATTGATTGATATTTTCCTATCACATTACAACCGTTAGAAATATCTCGAAATGTATTTTACACTTGTTACTAGCTTGAAATTACAGTACACGTCGTCCTTAACTTCTGACAGGGTTTGTTCCAACAACTGATTTGTAAGCTAGTTCTGACATAAGTGGACTATTTTTATTACCAGTGTCTTTTTAACTCTGGCAACGTTTTGAATAGTAAATCATAAGATTAACCGTCTGTAGGTGAACCTCTCGGAATGATAACATCAGTGTATTACTTACACACTGCAACATAAGAAGGTAGTTGTAAGTGTAGTTTGTTATAATTCAAATATGTTGTAGTCTTGGACTACTGGTAGTTATTGGATCCTCCACTAGGCGTTTTTTTCCTTTTTTAATTGTACTTTAGGTGAAAGTTTATAGTGCACATTTATTTCTCAAAATTTGGGTAGATAGTGTTTTCTGACTTATTAGAATCTGTGTACATAGTGTTTTCTGACTTATTTCTCAGAATTTGTGTACATAGTGTTTTCTGACATTGGTTACAATTAGATCATTATTTAATGTGTTAATAAGCACACATGGTATTCCAGCAGGCATTAAAGAATATATTTTGATAACTCGTGATATAGTTAGTTTTTTTTGTAATCCTGTGTATATTTCACATAAGAAAACATTTTGGAACAAAATATTATTCTGAAATAGTGTCTGTAGGGTTTAACAGATTGCTAGAGGGGTCAGCAGCTTGAAAATAAGTTTAAAACCGCTTCACTACAGAAGCTGATTCCCCAGACCATTTTCTTTGCTCCCCCTTTTGGCCTCACTGTTCCATTAGTGTTTTCTTCATTGCTGCATTCTCCAGCCAGCTCAGAGGTGTCCGTGGAAAACCCCAGGAAGGACTTTGCAGGATGGGTGTTGCACAACCAGGAGACAGGCTGCATGGTGGAGTAAGAGTGGGTCTTTGGAGCCAAGACTTCCTTCTGAATCTTGGCTCTTCCACTTACCACACTATGATCTTGCATTTCTCAAAATGGGAGTGATAAAAGTAACTATTTCCTTGGGCTGCTGTTAAGGATTGATTACGTTAATGTTGTAAAATACTTAGAACACAAGGGACATCACTCTCAATTGGCATAACATAGTTTATAAAAAAAATGATCTACATCTGCTTTAGTGAGTAACGTCTGGGGTCCTAAAAGCTTGTGAGCAGCCATCTAAGATGCTCTGCTGGTCCTACCCCATCTGGAGCAAGGGACAATGAAGAAAACCAAAGACACAAGGGAAAGTTTAGTCCAGAGAACTAATGGACAGCTACTACCTTTGCCTCCACCAGACTGAGTCCAGGACAGCTAAACAGTGCATGACTGCCACCACCAGCTGTGCTGATAGGGCTTACAATGGATTGGTTTCTGGACAGAGCTAAAGAAAAATGTGAAACAAAATAATAACTCACAAAAGACCAGACTTACTGGTCTGACAGAGATTAGAGAAACCTCGAGACTGTGACCCTGGGACATCCTTTTAACTCAGTAGTGAAGTCACTTCTGAGGTTTACCCTTCAGCCAAAGATTAGGCAGGCCCATAAAACAACAATACATGTAACTCAGTCGTGTATATGACACCAGGTAGGTACACTAACCCAGAGGCAAGGACAAGAAGACAGGTGGGATAGGAAGAGTGGAAGAATGGAAAAGGTTGAGAAGGGGAGAGTGTTGACAGGCTGTGGGGTTGGCAACCAGTGTCGCAAAACATTATGTGTATTAACTGAATGAGAAATTGATTTACTCTGTAAACCTTCATTTAAAGCACAATTAAAAAAAAAAAAACTTAGAAGAGTACATGGGAGATCATAAAATGTCTCCCAAAGAGCTCAAGCTGTCTGAATGCAATGACATGGGTGAAAGGATTGATGAGAGTTTGGACATATTTGGGTTTGACCAGCTCCAGTATCCTTAGGCAAGGCAAGCTTGCCTGTCTCTTTTGTGGGCAGACCCTCCATATATCACTTGGCATAGGCCAGGAGCATTTGCCTTTGCCTCATTCAGATTCTGGTCTTTCTCGTAAGTTAGTTTCTTGTCTTGTCTTTTCTTTACCTAAACCTTTTATTTTTATGTCTCTACCCAAGGCACCTGTGACCCTCCTAAGTACTTGAGCCTCACCTCTGTCTCCTTTCTGGAAGGCTTCCTGTGATAACCTTTTATATGACCTTCCTCTAGAGAGCTGTCCAAAGGTCGAGGACCCTAGCTTGTCTCTTCAGTTTTCTTCCTGCCCTATGAATGAATCCCGTGTGTAACTTCTGTCTCCCTACCTATGTCCTGGGTGTGTGTCTTTTGTGCTCCGTGAGACAGTGTTCTAAGGCTGGACTTGGAGTCTCAGTCTCCTGTCTCCATTCATGAAGGATGTTTCCCCACAGGTGAAGGATCAGAAGAATGGGCTCATAAGTCTCTCTCTCTGTTTCTCTCCCAGGATGCAAGAAGCCAGTGTCTGCCTCAGGGAAGGAGATGGACTGGGCTCAGATGGCATGCCACCGATGTCTGGTGTACCTGGGGGATTTGTGTAAGACTCTTCATTTTTCCTCTTCTCTCTCTTGGACTGCAGAGCAAGCCCAAAGTGCTTCAGTTACTGGTACCAACCTTCATGTTGGTAGAGGTAATGTAATGTACATTACATTACCTTCTACCTTCATGCTGGAGAGCAGAAGGAGTCACTTGGCCTCTCGGATAACTTTTTCCTTGCAGTCTTCTTATTATGGTCCCTTCCCTTCACTGCCATTCATGAGTCAGGGAGGAGCAGTGAATGTGGGCAGAAGTCAGGTTGGAACTCTTTCATTAGTGAATGAGGAACGTTTAATTTGGATGTTTTCTCCTTATTTGGGGCTTGCTTTCTTCTTCCTCCTGTCCTAGATGAGTAGGAACTTCAGCAGGAGAGGTGTTAAACTGAGATCTCAGGGAGGACTTGCCTGCCTGACAAATGTTTTTAAGAATGGGAAAGTACTCTCTGGTTTTATGGCTCCCTGGTCCCTAGTTCTGGCAGATAGGTTCCTAATGTGGTTACTGGGTAGATTGTCTCTTAGTGACGCAGGCTGTGTCTCTCCCTGCCTGCAGCCCAGTCCTCATATGACTAGACTGACCAGAGTGTTGTTAGTTAATGTCTTCCCTCTAGAACTGAGTCATTGCCCTCCAGAACTAAATGGCAGAGGTCTTTCCAAGCTATTATATATGCTACAGCTCTCCTCCATTGGGAAGAGATAATTGGTAAGAGCCTGTTACCTTATAAACACTAAATATTCTTTACATTTTGAACCTACCAGCAAGGAAGAGAGAGTTGAACAATTTGCCCATAGTCATGCAGATTTAAGACTGTGCCAGAGACCCAAGCAACCTGCCTCCTAGCTCAGGTATCTTGTGCCCAGGCTCTTATTACAGCTCCTTGTAGTGGACTCCTAGATGATAGGAGGTTTTTTGAAACAGAATCATTACATTACCCTTCCCTTGCAGCACGATACCAGAATGAATTAGCTGGTGTGGACACTGAGTTGCTAGCTGAAAGATTTTACTACCAAGCCCTGTCAGTAGCTCCCCAGATTGGTAAGTAGACCCCTTTTTGGCCTCCCCACCCAGTAGCAGTTTCCAGGAGGAAGCTGGTAATTGTTGAGATGGCAGCGCGGTCATCCTCACTTTCCCCGGCTCTTCCCCACTCTCAGCTCTCTCACTTCACCTTGGTCATGCACTCTCCTTGCTTCACACACCCAAAACTTGATGGAGGGGGAAGAGAAATGGGAAAGGCTCGAATTAAGAAGGAGGGAGGCAAAAGAGAAGGAAGAGAAGATGGTGGCTTCCTTGTTCCTGAGGTCTTGCTAGAAAAAAAGAGGTCACAACTTTGGCTCCATTGCTGGGAGAGATGGGGATTAGCATGTAGGAAGAGGAACTTGGAGGTGAGAAACCGAGCTGGGAAGATAGAGGAGTGGGCTCCGTATAATTCCATCACCGTGAAAGAGCCAAAGAAATGACAGCGACCGGCTCTTCTCCCCACAAGCTCTCTGGTGCTGAGCGTTGATTGGGCGTGGCTGTTTCGGGTGAGTATTGTGACCTCAGACTCACTGCTGTTTCTCACCAGGGATGCCCTTCAATCAGCTGGGCACTCTTGCAGGCAGCAAGTACTACAACGTAGAAGCCATGTATTGCTACCTACGCTGGTGAGTATTAGCTGATTCTGTCCGAGCCCTGCTTTGATTTCTCTCGTCTGGTCCTGGACGACTGAGAATGATAGAGGAGTGCTAAAGTTAAGGAGTCTTTCACCTCAGGATGACTGTAACACAGGCTGAGCCAGATGAATTTATAGGCACTTAATTAAAATAGCTATCCACTGTCTCATGCAGTTGGAAACACTGATGGCATAGTGGTTTAGTCGCTCAGCTGCTAACTAAAATTTCAGGAGTTCAAATCCACCACGCGCTCCCTGGAAACCACTCTTGTCTTACAGGGTCTCTATGAGTCAAAATTGACTCAATGGCAGTTTTATTTTTTTAATGTAAAATGTAGGATTGCTGTCTTCCTGAAGAAGGAAATAAATTTGATAAATATTAACTAAAGTGATCTCTGATAAGAACTTTAGAATTCTTGAGCTTCAGTCTCTCTTTAAACTTTTATTTTGTTGTTGAGAATATGCACAGCAGAGCATATACCAGTTCACCTGTGTCTGTGTATACAGTTCAGTGGTACTCATTACATTTTTTGAGTTTTACACTCACTGTCCTTTTTTGAGTTGTTCTCTCATTGGCATAAATTCACTGCTGCTTGAAGTTCTTATCTAGTCTTTCGAGCTGCTATTGTTACTTTGATCCCATATGGATAATTCTTAAAAGAGCATAATTCTCAAGGCACACGTTTTCTTTTTTGTGTGTGAAATTGAGTGAAAGTGTACAGTCCAGTTTAAATTCTCATGCCCACCTATGTGCAGCTCCTTCTGCTCTCCTTGCCTGGTGACAGCACAGTCCTCCTTTCTGTTCTGTACAAGTCATATCCTCTTAACAGTCGCCTGTCCCCTCTCCACCCTCTCCACTCCCCTCTAGTAAGAGGGCAATAGGACAACATCCTATAGATACATAGGACCATAAAGTGTACACATGACATGGTCACTCTGTGTTGCCGAGTCCAGTCCATTCTTGTCCAACGAGTTGACCTCAGTAGTGATTCATGATCAGGGGCAGCATCAGATTTAGGGGCCGTGTTTCCAGGGGAACCCCGGGGCCTTTGGACCATCAATTGCAGTCTTTAGTGGAGTTCTCAGGGTGCACCCCTTTTTATTCTTGTACTGTCACTGGGACTCAACTTTGTGAGCCCCTTCATGGCTGTCCCTGGAGGAGGCAGGGTACCATCTGGTTCTTCTGGTCACATGTTGATGTAGTCACACATTCATGTGGGTCTTTCTGTCTTCTGGGTTCTCTTACCCCCATGTAATTTTCGTCCTTGGTGATCATCTGTTCCTGCTGAGTTGGGACCGTTCAGAAGGTACACATTTTTTACTAGTTAACCTAAACTGTTGTTTGGTTTCAGGAAGACTTCAGAGGGTATTTTTAGTTTAAGTATTAAAGATTAACTCAGGGCAGTAGTTTCAGCAGTTTCTCCAGCCTTTATGGCTCCGGAAAGTCCAGAGTCTGTTAGAATCTGAATGGTCTGTTCTGCATTTTCTTCCTTTTGATCAGGATTTTTCTCTAGAATCTTTGATCAAAATATTCAGTAATGGTAGCTGGGCACTATCTAGTTCTTTTAGTCTCATAGCAGAGGAGGCAGTTGTTCGTGGAGGCAGTCAGCAACACATTCCATGTTCTCCTCCTGTTACTGGACTCACCTCTGTTGATCCAGGTGAAGAGAAAACAGTTATAGTGCCTTGGATAACCATGTGCAAGCTTTTAAGTCCCCAAGCGGTACTCAGCAACCTAGGAGGTAGACCAGAGAGTTTTGATCTCTTGATAGGAGATGATATGGCACGGGGGGCCAACTTAGTAGACAGGGTGTATTACTGCTTCTTAGGCCTTTATCCTCAGAATAGGGTAAATTTTTATTAGGGCACACAGAGTTGAATAGGCTTAGGGTACAAAGTCCCCATAAGCAAATTCACATGAGGCTCATAGAATGCAGTGATTAAGTTTTAGTGAGAGGGAGATGCCAAGAAACTGAAAAGTGTAACTGCTGTCACTGTATCAGGGCTGAAGTGCTGGAGAAGCCAAATCAGTCTCAGAAGATGTGGTGTAGGAAGCTAGACGTCAAAGCAAGGGGAACAGGATGCACTTCATAGTTTAAGAGGCCAAACAGTGAAGTGATTTATATAATTCTGCTGTGCAGTTCCGTGTGCCCTGATCCTCACTTCACCTGATAAAGAAAACCTAGTCCCTGTGTCAGCAAAAAATTTGCTATTAGTGTGTCCCTTCCACTCTAGATCAGTGTAGACCAGTCTTGAAGATTACTGTGTTCATTCATTCATTTATTTATTTATTGTAGTTTAAGTGAACGTATACAATCCAAATTGGTTTTGCATGTCCATCTATCTGCAGCTCCTTCTGCTCTCCTTATGTGGTGACAGCACACTCCTCCTTTACATTCCATACTTCTGTTGTCCACTCAGTAAGCATCTGTCCCCTTCTCTCTACCCTCTTCTCTCGCATCTAGAAAGAGATCAGTAGGACCGCCTTCTATGAATGCATAGAACCGTAAGGTACACACACCATATGGTTACATTGTGTCCCTGAGTCCAGTCCATTCTTGTCCGAAGAGTTGACCTCATACTGGTTTTTGGTCAGTGACAGCAGCCAGTTCAGGGGCCATGTTCCTGGGGGAGTGTCTAGGCTGTCAGACCATCAGTTCAGGTCTTTTAGAAGAGTTCTTGGGCTTCACTCCTCTTTTTCTCATGTTGCTTCAGGGATTCCACGTTGTTTCCCGTATCACGGCTGTCTTTGGTGGTGGCCAGGCATCATCTGGTTCTTCTGGTCTCACGCTGATACAGTCTCCCATTCATGTGGGTCCTTTTGTCTCCAGGGCTCTTTTTTCTCTTGTCTTTGATACTCTTGGTGATCATCTGTTCCAGATGAGTTGGGACCATTTGGTGTACCTCAGGAGGCAACTTGCTGGTTTTTAAGACCCCAGATGCCACTCACTAACACAGGGTGCAGAAGAATCTCTTAGCAATAGACTAGTTATACCAACTGGCCTCGATATTGCCTGAATATATACCATGTTCATTTTAAGTACAGTTACCAGGTTTATTAGCTGTTGGCCCAGGACTGGGCAGCTTTTCATTCTGTTACATGTAAGATCATCATGAGTCACAGCTGACTTGACAGCAACCAACAGCAACAACAAAGTTAAGTCTCTATCAATGTAGGATTAAGTGTCCTGCTTACAGATACAGGGGACGTTGAGACATCTGTACTCTGTTGCATCTTGCACAAGTTAGAGAGAGAGAAAGCGAGAGACTGTGTGTGTGTGTGTCTGTGTGTCTGTGTGTGTGTGTGTGTGTGTGTCTCTCTCTACCCAGAGGCACTTTGGAAGAAAGGGCTGGCAATATATGTGTGAAAGTCCTATGGAGCACACATGGGGTTGCCATGAGTCTGAATCAACTTGGTGGCAACTGGTTTAACTATTTACTAGTAACGACAACCAAAAAAAAATCTGTTGCCATTGAGTTGATTCCAACTCATGGCTACTCTGTAGGACAGAGTAGAACTGCCCAAGGAGTGCCTGGCGGATTTGAACTACTAATGTTTTGGTTAGTAGCTATAGCTCTTAACTGCTATGCCACCAGGGTTTCCTTACTGGTAATATTGTTCCCTAGAGCTCTGATGAATGATCTTTCCCGTCTCCACCTCTACCCCTGCCAAGACTTAACAGCTTACCTCTGTATCTCCTTCAGTATCCAGTCGGAAGTATCCTTTGAGGGGGCCTATGGGAACCTTAAGCGGCTATATGACAAGGCAGCCAAAATGTACCACCAGCTGAAGAAGTGTGAGACTCGGAAACTCTCTCCCAGCAGGAAGCGGTGAGTGGGGCCTACGGAAAGGCAGGGGTCTTTCTGCAGTTGGTGCAGTGGGACCAATAAGGGAGTCTGGAGCTGTTGAACATTTCCCTTGGGTTCTTTTTATTGCAGATGTAAAGACATTAAAAGGTTGCTGGTGAACTTTATGTATCTACAAAGTCTCTTGCAGCCCAAAAGCAGGTGAGTGGAAGAGAATGTGAGCAAGAATTATGTCCTGGGCCTGCCCAGGTCAGCTTCTGTACAGAGGGGGAGTTTGAAGGGAAAGCAGTGGAGTGTTGCATTCTTCCTCGTGGTTGGAACTTCTCTGTTATTTGTCCTCTGTTGTCATCTTTTGGTCTTCTTGCTGATGATTCTGTGCCCAGCCTCATCTCCACGCAGTTCACCCTCTGGCCACAAATGGGTGGTGCTTTGGTTGATGTTGAATGAAGGCATGGCTGAATGGGAAGTCCTTTTCCTGTTCTCTCTGCTTTGGAAATTGGTCCAGCACGGTCTCCTGCTGCTGTCTTTCAAGTCTCCCCGATAAGATCCCTTAGTCCTCTCTGAATCTCGTATTGCCAACTTTTCCTTTCCCCAGCCCTGTCCCTGACCTCCCCGTTACTCCTGCCCTTCTGCAGCTCGGTGGACTCAGAGCTGACGTCACTTTGCCAATCGGTCCTAGAGGACTTCAATCTCTGTCTCTTCTACCTGCCCTCCTCACCCAGCCTCAGCCTGGCCAGTGAGGATGAGGAGGAGTATGAGAGTGGTTACGCGTTTCTCCCAGACCTGCTCATCTTTCAAATGGTCATCATCTGCCTTATGGGCGTGCACAGCTTGAAGAGAGCAGGTAGCCCTCCCCACACGTCTGTTTCCTCCCCTGTTGACTTCGGGCATGATCCTTACTCCTCTTTTCTGCAGTTCCCCATTCATAAGTTTCCTTCTACGAGCAACCCCTTCATTGCCTGGGTCACTGCTTGGCCATGGCCAGGTGACAGGCAAGGAGCCCTGTCCTCAAGGAGCATCTGGAGAATGAGCAAAGGCAGCTGCATATTCACCCCATGCCTTCCTGCTCCTCTATCACAGATATACTCTTCCCCAGGTCCCAGGCGGAGTTGAGGGTCAGCACACTTAGCTGATGAGCCATGCAGAATTCAGACTTCATTGTTAGGGCAGTTAGGCGGCTCTGGAAGCCTGTCTAACGGGGAAGTATGGAGGGCAAGGTTGGGAGGAAGGAAGGGAGGGCAGGGTTAGGTATGTCAGTGCCTGGGGCCTGGGTAGGAGACTGTATGATGGCATCAAAGCCAGGGAGGATGAGATGGGACAAGAGGACATGCATATATGAGGGAGTACAATGAAACCAGGCACATTCTAGATGACAGGAGAGATAACAGTGGAGACTTGGGAAGTCTTTTTCCCTATGATCAGCTTGGAAAGGTAGTTGAGTCCTTGAAGGGTTGAGAATAGATAAGACGGGTTGGAAATGATGGGGTCTACCTGTCATTACACCTGAGTCCCTAAAGTCTGGCCTTCCTGGCTGTAGGATCCAAGCAGTACAGTGCAGCCATTGCCTTTACCCTGGCCCTGTTCTCCCACCTCGTCAATCATGTCAACATACGGCTGCAGGCTGAGCTGGAAGAGGGCGAGAACCCCGTGCCAGCGTTCCAGAGCGATGGCACAGGTGCGGGAATCAGGAAGGCTGTGGCTGGGAAGGTTGGTCTGGGGCGTGGGGATCACAGACAGAAGAGGGAGGGGCATGGGCAGGGGTGGGGGCACACTGGAGAGCCACTTTTAGGTTCCAGGGCCTACTTTTCCCCAGATGCCACCTGACCTTTTTCTTTCCACAGACGAGCCAGAATCCAAGGAGCCACTGGAGAAAGAGGAGGAGCCAGAGCCTGAGCCACCTCCTGCAGCACTTCAAGTGGGGAAGGTCAGAAAGAGCCGGAAGATCTCCCGTCTCTCTTGCCTGCGCCGCCGCCGTCACCCACCCAAAGCTGGTGACGACAGTGACCTGAGTGAAGGCTTTGAATCAGACTCAAGCCATGACTCGGCCCATGCCAGTGAGGGCTCGGACAGTGGCTCAGACAAGAGTCTTGAAGGTGGAGGAACAGCCTTTGATGCTGAGACAGACTCAGAAATGAACAGCCAGGAGTCCCGATCAGACTTGGAGGATATAGAGGATGAGGAGGGGGCACGATCCCCGGCCCTGGAGCCCCCACAGGCCAGGTCAGAGGCTCCTGAGTCCCTCAGTGGGCCTCTGGGCCACAGTGAGGCCAGCATTGCTAGCAATCTACAAGCCATGTCCACCCAAATGTTCCAGACCAAGCGCTGCTTCCGACTGGCTCCCACCTTCAGCAACCTGCTTCTCCAGCCCCACACTGAACCTCACAACTTGCCTAGCTGGAAGCCCTGTGTCAATGGGGATGTGGACAAGCCCTCAGAGCCAGGTATTTTGGGCCCCCCGTTCATGCTAAGGGCCCTCCCTTGAGGGAGCCCGCTTCATGCTGCTTGCAGTTGAGTCTCATTTGACTTGTGCTGCCTTCCCTTTAACCAGCTGGCTGTAGTGTAACCTGCAGGGTTTTTGCCCCTGAGAAACAGTCCCCTCATCCCCAGCTTCCAGCCCATTTCTTGGTCTTGTAGCGCCTTGATCTTTATCTCTCTCACTCCACCCTGCTGTCTGGGTTTGAACTTTCCTTACCACGTAACAGCTGTAGCTTCAGGTTCCTCCCCTGGAGCCATCCTAGGTCCCTCCAGGCTCCTGAAAGCTAAAAAAAACTGGCCCTTACCAAGGCAGATAGGTTAGAATGAGAGTTACCTCCTGAGGATCTTTCCTTTCAGGGGCATAGCAGCAGGCATTTGTTGAGCACTAGGCTGGACTTGACTAAGGTGTTGTCTTCAGTTTCATAGCAGTCTTGGGTCGAAGTGCCCTGTTCTCAGTGCTGTCCTTGGTTTTGGATCTGGTGTCCGTCTGAATGAAATATAACATTTTTCCCCCTAGTTTCATTGGGCATTCACTTGCCCTCTAGATTTGAGTTTAAAAGTCATTTCATCTGGGACTTGTCACAGGCTGGGTTAGATTTCCTTCCTGTAATCTGTAGCCTGTGGTACTTCTCTTTTTTCCATTCCATTGATGCTGTCTGGTGACTTGTCTGTCTCATCTTTTGCTGTATCTCCAGTACCTGACACATGGTGGGGCTTAGGAAATGTTCAGTGGCTGAATGAGTGAAAGAAATGGTATGCCAGTGCTTAGAGAGGTGAAGTGAACTGCCCAGTGTCGTAACCTACAAAGTAGAAGAACTGAGAGTTGACAGTAGTTCCTTTAACTCTGGACTTTTTTCCTCCGTCTCCCCACTCTCCCCCTGCCTGTGCCCCTTGCAGCTCTACTCTGGCTGTCTGCCCTGCCTTCCAGCACAGACTAGACATCATAAATACTGATTGAGTCTAGAGCTGTAGACCAGCTTTAAAAAGTAGCTTGAGTCTGAAAGAATCATATTTAAAGGGCATGAGTTTCTTGTGGTTAGTGAGCCTAGAAAACTTGGGCAAGGTTCTGTAAGTCAATTCTTCCATCTCCTGTATAACAGGATTTTGCAGAAGAGTGCAGGAAGGTCTGGGGCAGCCTTCCTTCATGGAGCCAGGGCCTGTCACCAAGTGCCTAGTAGCTGCTTATCTCAGTTTTTTTCTCTGCCACTCCCCACTGCAGCCTCTGAGGAGGGCTCTGAGTCAGAGGAGAGCGAGTCCAGTGGGCACTCCTGTCGGAATGAGCGCAGCATCCAGGAGAAGCTGCAGGTCCTGATGGCTGAAGGCCTGCTCTCTGCTGTGAAGGTCTTCCTGGACTGGCTGCGTACCAACCCTGACCTCATCATCGTCTGTGCACAGGTGTGTCATGCCTCCCCTACTGTCCTTCATCAGGTGCCAGGGGCTTGGTCAAGAGGGACTCCGAATCCCCTCAGATAATTTCAGCAAGACAGGAAGAATTGCTGAGCACCCACCATGCTAGGCCCTTCTCCTTTTTACAGGACAGGGGCTAAGCAGGTTATTGCCCTCAAAGAATAAGTGTGTCTGGACTGGGGTGCAGATCTGGGAACAGTGTATGTCACACCTTGTGTCCCAGCACCAGATGTAATACCTGCCATTTTGAGTTAATGTGGAGGGAGCGAGGTGAACATATGTGTTGGAAGGCTAAACTTGACAGTATAGACTGTAGATGCCTAAGAACCCAGAGAGGGGAAAGGTTGTTGAGAGGATTATGACTGAAGGTGTGATCTGGAAATGGTCCAGTCATCAGAGAAGGGTTGTCAAGGTGTTCTACGCGGGGGAGCAGCTGAAGGAGAGTCATTAGACAGGAGCAAGCATGGTGTTTGAGAGGCTGGCTTCAGCAGAGGCCAGGTGGGTAATGGCAGCCCTCTCCTTCCCAGGTTCAGAATCTCAATCCTGAGCTTCTGGGTCCTTAGGGCTTCGAGTGTTCTTTTATCCTAGTAGCAGGAGCCCTCCATGAAGATGCTCTTCCCTGTGATTGTCCTGTTCCCCTCAAGCCTATGAGTCAGGGTCAGGCACACCCTTGGGTGTGTGCTCATGTCCTGTGACAGCTAGTTTCTCGGTCATTATTAGTCACTGAGGGAGGTGTGGGGAAAGATGGAAATGCTGGGTCATGTCTCAGGAGAGCTGAAAGAAAAGGCTCCTGTAGAGCTGCCTCCTCCAACAGTAGCTTTTCCTGAGATACAGAAAGTCCTTCTGGGACTCTCACCGCTTCCTTATCCTGAAGCATCTAGCTACTCCATGTCATGTTCAGCAAGTCTCCATTGTCCCCCTTCTTCATCCATTAGGGGACTAGCTCTTGATTTCCAAGTCATCCAAGAGCCCCTTAGCCTCTTGTTAGTACTTTCTGTGGTGTCCCTCCAGGGCCTCTGACTACAGCCTCAAGTTCTCTACACCTAGTGCACCCCGTCAGTGCTGTCCCTGGCTGAAGGCCTCCTCTCCCTCTGTCTCCCTAGAGCTCCCAAAGTTTGTGGAACCGTCTGTCTGTGTTGCTGAATCTTTTGCCAGCTGCTGGTGAACTCCAGGAGTCTGGTAAGTGAGTCCCTGGCCCTATTCTTCCTGTTCCTCCATCACTGGCCCCACTATGCCCGCCCTCCTGCCTCCCCCACTCCCCACCACTGTAACCCAGCCCTTGGGGTAAGGAGGTTAATGGGATTCACTGTGTAGCCTCTTTAGCACACAGCAGTCATTGTGGTCTAGGCCTCTCCAATTTCCCACCCCAACACTGCCTCACTGTGGGCAGGTGGCCTGGTTTGCTAGGCAGTGTGCTCCCTGGAGGGGTGGTAGCATGGTCAAGAACAAAAAGAGGAGCCTAGGAGGCAGGCCTGGTCTGTCGGTGTCACCTCGATGCCTCTAGTCATTGAGAACCAACCTTGATCCCCTGAGCTCCACCTTCTCCTACCTCTGAGATTCACCAGGGCTTTTGATTCTGCTACAGTGCAAGTGGCCCTCTGTCAGGATCCTTCCCGCTGACCCATCCTGGTCTTCCCTCCTGGTTCTGCTCCTCTCACCCTCAACTCTGGCATTCTAGAGCTCAACCTGTCTGGCCCTCCTGTGTCTACCTCTCTTTCTGTCCCCTTCTCCTCACTTTCTGCCCTAGGGATATGTAGTGTCTCGTTAGACTGCGACTTTCCAAAGGGCAGAGGCTCCAGGCCTCTGACTGGAGGCTCCCCTGGCCAGTGGTCTGATGTGTTCTTTCTCTCCCAGGCCTGGCTCTGTGCCCTGAGGTCCAGGATCTTCTTGAAGGCTGTGAGCTACCTGACCTGCCCACACCCCTGCTGCTCCCAGAGGACACGGCACTCCGCAATCTGCCCCCGCTCCGGGCTGCTCACAGGCGCTTTAACTTTGACTCGGACCGCCCCCTGCTCAGCGCCTTAGAGGAGGTGGGGGTGGCACTGCCCATGATGAGATCTGCTCATGGGTCATGCACAGTAGCAAAGCAAAGGCTCAGGGTTGCAGAGACAGGGCGCCACCTCCTGTCCAGACAGGGAGAGTGTCTTTGGGCTCCAGGCTGTGCTATAGTGAGCCATTTTAGCACTGCCCTCCCCTTAGCAGGATATCTGTCTGGAGACCTGCTAGCGTTGTAGAACACCCACTCACCTTCTGTGGAGGATGGAGCACATCAATCTTTAGACTTTGAAGTTTTGGTCAGCCTCTTTTTTCTCTTGGTCCAGCCTTCTCTGAGTTGAACATCAAACAGTCATAGAAAGAACTAGAAGGGAACATGCTATCCATGTAGTCCGGTGACTTTCATCCTTGAATCAGTCACCACATAGGCTTTTTAGGGGGTAGCAGAGAGCAGCTCGGCAGGATAGGGTGGCCAGTCCCAGCACCCCACCACCACCACAGGCACGCAGAACGTTGCACCCTCATCAGCCAGAGCAACTTGGCTTTAGTTTGTTTTGTATTTTTGGGTTCTAATAAGGTTTTAGTTGAAGGGGAGGAACAGTTTTGTTCACCCACAAAATTAGATGAAAGATACTTTATCAAGTCCGTTCCTCTCATTTTACACATAAGGAACTAAGACCCAGAGGTCAGAAGTGGCATTAGCACCCGGGACTCCTCACTGCTGCCCAGGGCCTTGTTTTTGGCGCTTGGCTTGAGCTCGGTTCCCTGGGTATCCTGGGAGTCTCTTTGTCCTGCTTGTTCACACCTTTTCTGGCAACTGGAGAAGCTCTGGGCTTGGTGCTTCTCTTTCCCACTCCCACAGACCACAGGCCTTTCCTAGGAGCCCTTGTTGCTGAGATGGCTGGGACAGTAAGGCAGGAGGGGCAGAACCCTGCTGGGCCTGCTCAGCTGGGTCAGGCTGTGTCTCTGTCTCCCATAGTCGGTGGTGCGCATCTGCTGCATCCGCAGCTTCGGTCACTTCGTTGCGCGCCTGCAGGGCAGCATCCTGCAATTCAACCCAGAGGTTGGCATCTTTGTCAGCATTGCCCAGTCCGAGCAGGAGAGCCTGCTGCAACAGGCCCAGGCCCAGTTCCGCATGGTGAGTCAGGCCTCCCCTTCCCATCACTTCTGCTCCCACTGGGCTCACTGAGAAACTGGGCTCAGAGGCTTGGACTGAGGGGTTGGGAAAACCAGGGTGGTGGGAGAGGGGAGGCCTGGAAGGAAAAGAAGGGATGGGGCTGACAGGGCAGTATGGGACAGCCTGCATCCTTGCTGCCCTGGATATGAGGACCATCTCTGTCACTTCCTGTCCTGCAAAGTAAGTCACATAACTTTGTAAGCTTGCTTCCTCCTCAGTTACTCGGGAATGACAGAATTACCTTTAGGGGGTTTTGTGAAGGTGGAGCAAGTGAGAGTGCATATAGGGTGCTTTGCACATTGTTGTGTGGAGGTGTGTGCTCAGCAAATGTTCCCTTTCAGAGGTATGAAGATTGAGGAATGGAAGGGAGGGAATGGATCTTGGTGTTAGGCCCCATGCAGATACCTTCCCACTGCACTCAGTCTTACACCCACCAAGGCCCCCAAAGCAGGAAATGACCTGTTACCTCTTTTCGATTCAGTCTTTTATTCCACAAATATTTATTGCGAGTTTGCTCTGTGTCAGACATACCAGTGTTTTAGGGACTGGGTTACAGCGGTGAACAAGGCAGTCTTTTCTCTTGTGGGGCTAATCCTTTGTGATCAGCAGTGTGGGTTCCACAACAGGACTTTTACCATCCTGGGCATGTTGTCCTCTCTGGGCTGAGTGGCACCCGTACATTTAGGGTAGCAGTGTCTGGCATGGGGAATACAGCTCATGTGTCCCATCAAGCCTCGGCATTTCTTCTTCATCCCAAGCCAGTTCCCTCCCCTATAGCCTTCCTTTCCCCCAGCCTCAGGCCAGCAGCTGCCTTACCTGCTGAGTCCCCTCTTTCCTATAGACACTCTGCTTGACTGGGAACGGGCACTAGCTCCCCGGAAATGCCCTTCCTTGCTCTTGCAGAAACAGTCATATTTTGTTAAAAACCTGTTGTGTTGAGGCTTTTATTCCTGTTTCTCAGGAGGAAACACAAGGAGTTACAGAAATAATTATGGGGAAGTCACACAGCTTCAAAAACACTAGTGTTTTTACAGGCATTTCCTTTAGCTTACAGTTCCTGAAGGCTCCTCCTGGGGGCAGGGGCACTTGAAAGCCTCTCTCACATGGTGGTGGGCACCAGAGACCATGCCAGCTGCAGGCCACTTTGCCTTCCAGGCTGCCTTTTGCCCTGTGCAAGCCACAGGCTTCGGCCCCAAGGGCCTTGAGCCCCCTAGGAACATCAGGGATGTCATTAGCCATCTCTAGTCCTTTGCTGAGAGTTTTCTGTGTTCCCTTGCTTATGACATCTTGTTTAACCTTTGCAGTAGCCCTGTGAATTAGCATTTTCATTCTGTAGATGAGGAAGTAAAGAAGGTTTGCAGTTGGACAGATCTGGGTTCTTGTCCTGATTCTTCGAGGCTATAACTTCCGTGCAGGCCAGGTGGGCATGAGGAGCCAGTGTACATGTTCTCTGGGGTTCTTGTGTGTCTGCCTAGTTCAGAGACCCCTGTGTTCTGCTGCTTTGAAGACCTCTGAGAGTCAGTGTTCTCTCTGGGAAATGTGGAGATCCAGTCTCTCTGGCTGCTGGACTCTGTTGTGAGGTCCTCTTCCTGGAGCCTGTTCACCTGCAGTAGTCTTCTGCAGTGACCTACACACATTCCCTGTCCCCCTTTGGAATGTAGGGTTTCAGAGTTAGAGTTTTAGCCTAGAAGTCAGACTCATGGGTTTAATTTCTGCAGTAAGAAGTGGGAACATTTCTTATCCAGTGTAAAAATGCTGTGGGGAAGGTGTCTGACGTCTTCTGACTTCAGGAGCAGGGATGAGAACCAAGATCAACAGCCGAAGGCTGATTTCTTAGAGACGGGTCAGACATGCCATCTGTCTGTGCCATCTTTACCTGTACTCACAGCCATCCCTCCCGTGGTGCTCGCTCCTTCTCTGCTGGGTTCCATTAATCTATTGCAGTGGCCACACATAACTCACAGACAATACTAATGATTATGGCGTTTATTAAGGAAGTAGCAGTTACATTTCAGGCTCTGAAACACTAAGTTCTCTTCCATCAGGACAGCCTCTTCCTAATCATGCAATCTGGCACACGTCTCCCTGGCCCTTGGCCTCTGCCCAAAAGCAGTCAGCTTTTTCTCTTCATGAGCTGGGAAGCCCACTATGCTGTCTCCTGCTTTCAGATCTCACTGTCTTTGGTGTTACATCTCTGTCTCCTGGTTCCAGGAGCTTCTCAGCATGGGGATCCTGGGCCCCAAAAACATGCTGGCTCTTGGTTCCTCTTCTTGGTGGTGGTAGGATCCTCTCTTTTCCACCTCCGAGGTGGCTCATTTCAAGCTCAACAGAATGGCATAAGTGTCTGGTCCCCTTGGTGGGCCACACTTACCCTATCTTCTGCCCAGTCTCTTGGGTGGCCGTTACAAGATCATGGCTAGAAAGGCCGCACAAAACCAATCCATGGCACCACATCCAGTCTGTTGACAGGGCCTGGAGTGGGGTGGCTCTCACCGACATTTTGGCCTTCTGCCTCCTTTCTTTCATTTAGCAGTGTTTTTCAAAGGGGACACTTTTTTGTTCAAGACTGTGCAGGAAGGGAGGGGGTGGATCTTGCAGAACCATATGTAATTATCAAAAGTAAGACTTCAGCATTGGTACAGTAAAACCACCAATTGGCCTCAAGTTGAGTCTGGCTCGTGCTGGTCCCATCTGTGTCACAATAGAGCTCTGCTCTGTTGGGTTTTCGGTGGCTGATTTTTTTGGAAGCAGATTACCAGGGCTTTCTTCTGAGGTTCCTCTGGGTTGATTCAAACTTCTAGCCTTTTGATTAGTAGGCAGGTGCATTAACTGTGCCATCTAGGGATGCTTTTGAGGAGTACCTGCCAGTTATTTTGTAGAATGTCCTTCAATTTGGGTTTGTCAGATATATTCTTGATTAGATTGGGGTTATGCATTTCAGATTTCTATTTTAAAGCACCCCTCTGAGAATGCCACTCTGCTCATCAAAGAGCCTTCAGTGTGTCCCTGTGTGTTATAAGACAGTGTCTTCTTCTTTTAACCTGGTTGTTAGGACCATGTTAAGGAATTTGGATTCCATTCAGAAGACAGGAGAACCTTTCTCACTGATTTTCATGCAGGGGTGTAGTGGGGATCAGAAACCCTGGTAGAGTAGTGATTAAGTGCTGTGGCTGCTAACTGGAAGATCAGCAGTTCAGGTTCATCATGTGCTCCTTGCAAACTCTGCACAGTTCTACGCTGCAGGGTTGCTATGAGTCGGAATCGACTTGATGGCGCTGTTTTTGTTTTTCCAGTGGGCATCAGATGGGTTTGGAAGAATTGTTTTGCCGGCAGGTGGAGAAAATGGTAGAAGCTGACCAGGGAGGGAGAGAAGTGGAGAGGTTTGAATGGCGTTTTGGAGGTCTGATTGACAGGTCTTAGAAGCTGATAGCTTCTGGGGCTGAGAAAGTGGGAAGAGTCAAGCCATCTGTGAGCTTTCTGAGTTGAACAGATGGCAGGGTGCTTACTGGTGGTAGGAACATAGGCGGGAGTGAAGGTGGTTTTGTGGCACCAGTGGGTCTGTTGAGAGGCAGTTGGCTAGGTGGTTCTGGAGCCTACAGGTGGTCAGATCTGGGTGAATCTATAGATTTGAAAGAAGTGACAGAAGCTGAGAATGGGTATGTGGGCAGAATCCCCCAGGAGGGGAGCACAAATTGAGAGGAGGAGAGAGCAAGCCCTGAGACATGGCTAATGCTTAAGGAGACAGGGTGACTTGGATGGAGACTGCGCTGGCACAGCCAGATGGCATCTGCACGGTGACATGTGTGCCATTGGCTCCCTCTCTCCCTGGGTGCCTGTGGCAGCACTGACCTCTGTCTTGGAGGTAGTAATGGATGTGCACATTGCAAAAGGGACTGTCTTCCATATCCTCTTTCCCTGCGTTGAGCAAGAACAACAGAAGTGACTCTGAGGCCACGCCTGTATCAGACCCCAGGAATTCCCTGCAGTCTTCTTGGTCCACAGGAGAGTGTACATGTGCCCTCAACTTTTCCTCTAGGCTTCTCACTAGCCTTTTTTTCTCACAGGCACAGGAGGAAGCTCGGCGAAACCGGCTAATGAGAGACATGGCTCAGCTCCGACTTCAGGTAGGAAATGGGGGCCCATACCCTCCTTCTCTTCTTGATTTGCCTGTTGCTTACACCTCACTGGCAGATTCTCACTCTAACTCTGTCTCCTTTGGCTGGCTGTTTCTCACAGACTCTTCCCTGCTGTTCACACTGTTGGCTGAGCCTTAGTGTCCCTGCCTGCCTTTACTTGGGTCTCTTCCTTCTCTTTCTCCTTCCCTTGCCCTTTGTTTCTGTCTCCATTTTACCCAAAGCCATTGATAGAGTCCCCTGCTCCCTTAGCAGGAGGAAGGTACCCCTAAGTGTACCTGGAGCCTGCTGCTCCCAGGCTAGGCTGTAGGGCCCCCTACAGCTGAGCCGTCTGCCTTCTCTCACCAGCTCGAGGTTTCCCAGCTGGAGGGCAGCCTGCAGCAGCCCAAGGCCCAGTCAGCCATGTCTCCTTACCTTGTCCCTGACACCCAAGCCCTCTGCTACCACCTGCCTGTCATCCGCCAACTGGCTAGTAGTGGCCGTTTCATTGTCATCATCCCAAGAACTGGTAAGCATACTGGGGAGATCAGGGGACAGATAGAATGTGGCTAAAAGGCTCTGAACCCTGGGATTGAGAGATCCTGTGTGGGGCCCAGCTTATACACAGTGTCTTGGTCAAGTCATACAGTCTGTCTGAACCTCAGTGACTTCATCCATGAAGTGAGCGTAACAACCCCTGTTAACCCTGCCTCCAGAACAGTTGGGAGAAACAGACGGTAAAGCTTAGAAGTAAAAGCAGTTGGTGAATTGTCAAGTGCATTACTGATAGATGGTCATGTTTGAAGAACTTTGAGAACCCCTTCTTTGCCTATGGAAACCCTGGTGTCATAGTGGTTAAGTGCTACATCTGCTAACCAAAAGGTTGGCAGTTCAAATCCTCTAGGCATTCCTTGGAAACTGGGGGGGTCAGTTGTACCCTGACCTGTAGGGTTGCTATGAGTCAGAATTGACTCAATGGCAGTGGGTTTGGTTTTTGGTTTTCTTTGCCTGCATTGTGTACTGGGGTGAGCTCAGCACCTTTTTGTGGGTCCCCTGCCATGGCAATCTGAGCTCATCTGTTTTGTCTTTCCCTGCCTCCATTTTACCCACCAGTGATTGATGGCCTCGATCTGCTGAAGAAGGAGCATCCAGGGGCCCGAGACGGAATCCGCTACCTGGAAGCAGAGTTTAAAAAAGGAAACAGGTGAGTGAGCCTGGCTGAATGTAGAGCTGCTGGGATGAGTAAGATACCATATGCTCATTGCCTCGGGAGGGAGACAAGTTGATAATTAGAAGTCAAGGTCCTTAGGTACTGACAGAGGGTAACTAGAGGAGCCAGGAGCTCTTTGGAGGGAGTATGGATCTGCTCTCTAATCGCCCTTGGACAAACATGTGACCAGCATCTCCTGGGGAGTAGGAGAGCAGATTCTCTTTACCTCCTAGTCTAGGCTAGAGATTCCTTTTCAGCAGCGAAGTCTGCTGTATGTGAGGCAAGTAATGGAAGTACCTTCATCAGGGCTGCCCAGGGCCCCTGCCTCTTGCTGAGCTGAGTCTGAGGGGAGGCTGAGACCAACCAGGGACAGGCAGACAGCAGTGCATGCAGGTGCTCAGTCCAGCACAGGCCCTGCCACCTGGCCTTTGGGGCCAGAAGAGGACTAGGCAGTGGCTTAGGGAGCAGAATGTTCCCTTCTCTCTGCTGACTGGCCACTGCCCCTCCGCATCTGTTCTTGCCTGATCAGGAGGCCAACAAAGCCTGCTTGTTTGGACTTTGTCTCCAGAACCCCTGACTTGAAAAGCATTTGCTGCTGCCCCTCTCCCAGCTCTTCCCTTGAGAGGAATCCAAGAAGCGATGCTATCAGGAGGAAAAGTGATCAGGGCCCAGCAGCCAGGAAGCCACTTCTAACAGACTGTGATGGGAGAGATGGGCCCCTGCTGGCTTTTGCAAAACTGGGCCCCCAGAGCTACAATGGCCTGCTTTGTATTGAAGCAGGCCCTTATCCTTTGTCCGCGACCTCCTCTCTCTCATCTCCTTTGCAGGTACATTCGCTGCCAGAAAGAGGTGGGGAAGAGTTTTGAGCGGCATAAGCTGAAGCGGCAGGATGCAGATGCCTGGTAAAATTTGACCCTCACTTCTGGAGCCTCAGGCTACCCACCTTGTTCCTCCGTGAGCACTGCCAGCTGCACAGGCTCCCTGCCCAGCCTTCCCAGGGGTCAGCACCTCTGCCCTGAGGTGCTTGGGCTAGGTGTCCTCACAGTCTCTTGGGCCTTACCCTATAGCACATTCTCCAGGGCTACTTCCAGTGCCCCTGGCCTGGGCTCCCTGGTTCCTCTTCATTCTTCTCGGGTGCCTCCCAGCCCCCAGTTCCCCCTAAAGATCCTGGTATCCAGGCTGCACTAATGCTGGGTCTTGGCTCATTGTCCTCCCTCTTCTCCCCTAGGACTCTCTATAAGATCCTGGACAGCTGCAAACAGCTGACTCTGGCCCAGGGGGCAGGTGAAGAGGACCCAAGTGGCATGGTGACCATTGTCACAGGCCTCCCATTGGATGACCCCAGCACACTTTCAGGCCCCATGCAGGTGGGTCATGGGCTGGGATATGGGGACAAGGTGGGATGGCGGAGGTACTGTAGTGGACTCCGTTCTTGTGCTCTGCATACAGCTGTCCTTTTCCTGTCAGTTCTTCCGTAGCCCCTAGACCACTTATCTTAGTTCAGGAGGCCAGGCCCTTCATGTCCCCCTTCCATGCCACAGGCAGCCCTGCAGGCCGCTGCTCATGCCAGTGTGGACATCAAGAATGTTCTGGACTTCTACAAGCAGTGGAAGGAGATTGGTTGAAACTGAAGCCCAGGCCCTGCATTGGGGCTGACTCCACATCTCTCCTGCTCTCCCTGGCAGCCAGGACCACCACCTGTACTCACCCTCCACACAGACTCACGCACGCACACAGGAAGGAAGCCTAGCTGCGCAGAGGCTGCAGGGAGGGCCCAGGAGCCAGCAGGGCGAGCGGGGTCCCCTGTTGCCAAGCCAACGTCAGGAAGGCAAGGAAAGTGCTTGGAGCAGGAGAGGCCTATGGGCCGCAGGCCAGCCTTCCTGTCTCAATGTCCTGCTGTCCCAGGGGCAGGTGGCAGGCATGGGCGTCTGTTTCACTGGGGTGGTTCCTGGACCTCTGAGGGGAAGGAATAGCAGAAGGAACCCTTCTTCCTCACCAAGATCCAGGCTGGTTGGAGGTCAGGAGTTTGGAACCTCCAAGCCTTGGGGGAAGAGTTGAGTAACACCTGATATCTGGGTGATTCTCTGCAGACTCTCCCCTCCTGAGGGACCACCCACCCTCCTTTTGTTGCCCTTTGTGGGGGCTGGGTGAGGCTGTTTCAGAGGAGGGGCCTGTGGGCCGGGGCTGCCGGTGTGGAGTAGCAGGGCCAGACTTGACTCCCCTCCTCCTCTCGGCAGGGGCCTCACAGCAACCTCTCCTCTGCCTCCCTCAGTCAGCATCCAGGGCAGGGAGCAGGCTGTGCTTTGTGACCTTGGCTGCTCTGCTAGGATGAGCCAAATGCCAGTAAGACAAGAGAGGTGTAGCCTGTGGTCACCACCCCTCACTGTCTATCTAGGGAGGGCTTTGCTCACAGCTTCAGGGAGAGTCAAGACTAGGCCTGCCTTCAGTGGGCAGCAGAAAGGAGAGGCCCTTTGAAGCCATCTGGTTGGGTGTCCTCTGTCCTGCTGGGCTTCCCTACTTTTGCCCTTCCCCAGGACTGAGGAGCTGGTGGGGCTGAGCATGGGGCTAGCTTTGGGTTGTTGAGGTGACAGTGGGAAAGTGGGGGCAGAGATCATGAATAGCTCAGGGCAGTGAGCAGAACACTGAGCAGTGAGGGAGGTCGGGGCTAAGGTCGTCTCAGCCCCTCCCCCTCCAGCTGGACTATATAACAGGGTGGGGGTGCGGTGGAGGGGTGAGGATGGCTCTGTTACCCCCCTTGCCCTCAGGGCTAGCCCAGCTTCCCAGGCTGCTGAGAGGAGAGTAGGAGGCTCCCTGCTTCCTCTAAGAGCACATTTGGGAAAACCTGGGGGGCATGAAGTCACCCCTGGACCCTGACAGAGACTGAGACAAGCATCACTTAATAAAGATCCCCCCAAGCCAGTTGCCGCCTGCCAGCCCTTCTGTGTACAGAAGTCTCATTGGAGTGAGGCAGTGGTGATTACACAGTGTACTGCATCTGGAAAGACTTCTTGGAGGTGGATGGGGGACAGCAGCAAGAGGCAAGCAATCTGAGTGAAGTTCTTCATGTGAGAGGTGGTGTCAAGTCCATTTGACCCTGTGAACTGCGGTGGTGCCCTCAACGAGGGCTGATAGCATGGAAAGGCCTGGGGAGTAACGGGACCAAAAGTCAGGAGATCCGAGTCCATGGGGCAAGGTCCTCTGAATGGGAAGAAACTAGCCTGCGTCCCCATTCCTGCCCCTCTGTAAGGACTGGTACTTCACTGGTATCTGGGGAGAATAAACAAACTTGGAGAAGGACTCCTGGTTGAGCCAACATTTCATGAAAGGCATTTCTGAACTTTGCTTAGTTCCACGTGCTCACAGGAAAGTGGTAGGCAATGGTTTCTGAAACCTAGTTCAAGATCTGTGTGAGTTTGGATTCTTCTGCCCAGCCTAAGCCACAGCCAGTCTCAACTCCTGGGAGATCCTGGAACTGGGGTACAGCCAGCCTGAGGGTGTGGGCTTGGTCCCCGGCTGGCCCTACCCAGTCTGATCTAATGGGGTTGGGTCAAGCTGGAAGGGCTGGTTGTGTGAAGGCGACTGAGTGAGCTGCCTGCTAATGGGGCTGGGCCACCCTGTGCTGCTCTCTGGAGGCTGGACAAGGCTGGGATTGTTCCCCAGCTCCCCTTTGTCTCTCCACTCCCCGCCCAGGCCGGGCCTGCCTGCCTGGCCACTCTCCTTCCTCTGATCCTGGCTGGCAGGAGCCTGGGACTCCTGTGGAGCCAGGCCCTGCTGACCCACCGGCTTAGGAGCTCCTCGCAAGCTCAGGGTAAGAAAGCTACCTTTCTGAGGTTCTGATACTCCTAAGGAAACAGGTAAAGCTCCTGCTCCAGCTGTCTCCCCCTTTCCATAGTAACAGGGTATACCTCGGTCTACTCCAGAGACCCCTAAACACTACTGCTAAGAGAAGGGACCCTGAGGAGAGAGTGCCTGGCATGGCATCCTCGTCTTCCCCCACTTCCGCAGGATGGACAGCATTTTGGTACAGACCGTACCAGCTCATGGGAGGGGGGATACCTTTGGAGGTCTTTATTAAATGCCACTGGGGTACAGGAATTCAGGACCAGGGCTGCCTTGTGCCCAGTTGAGTGGCCAGTGCCCAGTTCAGGTGCAGAGGGGCCTGGAGGACCGTCCAGTGTGGGGCCATGGGATGTTGGGCACAGGCAGACACACAGATTGGCCACAAGCAGCAGCAGGAGGTGGGCCAGGCTTCGCTGTAGGGTTGTTGGCAAGTTTTCGCTTGGGAAGACTGACTAGGGGGAGTGTCCTTCCCTGCCCAGGAGTGGCTCCACCCACCAGCTGGCCCAGCCCCTCCATTTGTGCCAAGGAATGTGCCTGGGAGAGGTGGGGCAGCAAAGCTGCAAGCCTGAGGCTGGGGAGGGCAGCACACAGGTCTGGGGCTGACGGGCCAGGGACTCAGACCGGGAAGCGACCTACTTCAAATGCCCCCCTGGGGTATAAGTGGTTTGTGCTCAGAGATAGCCAAGTATACCCCTAACGCTGGCAGGCACCCAGCCTCTCCAGGAATTTTCCCTGAGGGCCATGACTCTTCAGCTCAGGCACTGCAGTCCAAGGAGCTTTCTGGTGGGATAGGGAGTGCTTGGGCTCTCTGTGGCTGCCTCCCAGATCCCGGGTTCTCTGAGGCAACTTGGTCTGGTGGCCTGGATCCAGGACCTGGGTTGGTAACCGAGGTAGCCTCCCAGCAGGGGAGGACCTGGCACTCCAAGCTCGGCTGAGGCAGAACAGCCCCTTCATTGGGTGGGGGTGGTGCTGAATTTACCAGGGCCACATTGTCTATAGAATTGCTAGGAGTTGGAATTGACTCAACAACAGTGGGTTTGGTTTTGGGTTTTAGTATGGGGAACTGGAACAGCAGCCTGGGGGAGCTGGGGTTTTGTGATGAGAAGGCTGGAGGCAGGCGTTAGGCCCTGACAGGAAAGCCAGGCCAGCCTCCCCTGCCCTGAGGAATGCTACTCAGCAGCAGGTTACATGTGCCACCTGTCCCTTCACACACACAGCCTGACCCCTGGGCCCAGTGACCTCCCCAGCCTGAATCTAGGTGAAAAGGGCCTGTGCAAGGGGGCAGGCACCAACTCCCACCCCCATTCTCTCCAGGTCACCGTGGAGGTGCCGGGCCACCATGCTCAGTCTCAAGCTGCCCCAGCTCCTGCAAGTGCACCAGGTCCCCCGGGTGAGGGCTTGACCCACCAACCTCCAGTTTCCCAGGGACCAACTGGGACACAGGTTCTCATTTAGCTACTGGGGAAGTCCCTCCTACAGTCTAACTTTCTGTCCCTCGTCTCAGTGTGAGTCTCTTCCTCTGTTCTCTGAGAACACACTTGTGACCTGCCCCTGTCCAGAGTCTTCCTCCCCAGAGCACACTGTCTGTGCCCCCTCCACTATCATGCTACCTCATCCAGTTACTCTGCCTTTCTCGGTTCTCATCTGCCCTCTGGGTCTTGAGACCAGAGGTAAGATGTTGTAGTTTGTTTAGTGTGGCTTTGGGGCCATTGTCACCTACAGCCCATTCTCATCAACCCTGCCTCCAGAGAACCCTCAAACTGAGAGGGCTCTAGGCACAGTGACTCCCTCTTATCTCCTCCTCCTACCATCACCCCAGGTGTTCTGGGAAGATGGCATTATGTCTGGCTACCGCCGCCCCACCAGTTCGGCCGTGGACTGTGTCCTCAGCTCCTTCCAGATGACCAACGAGACGGTCAACATCTGGACTCACTTCCTACCCACTTGGTGAGGGGAGGCTCTGCCCCAGGCTACATGCAGCCTTGAGCTCAGAGGGGGTGCCTACGAGGGCAGGGCCACTTAGGCCCACGGGCAGTCACAGGAGTCCTGGGAGTCCGCGGTGGCCTGAGCACGTGCCCGCCACAGGTATTTCCTGTGGCGCCTCCTGGCGCTGGCAGGAGGCCCGGGCTTCCGGGCGGAGCCATACCACTGGCCGTTGCTCATCTTCCTGCTGCCTGCCTGTCTCTACCCCTTCGCATCGTGTTGCGCGCACACCTTCAGCTCCATGTCACCCCGCGTGCGTCATCTCTGCTACTTCCTAGACTACGGCGCGCTCAGCCTGTACAGCCTAGGTGAGCCGGGCGGCCGCGGCAAGGCTAAAGCCGAGGTGGGTTCACGGGTGGCAGTGAGGGAGTGACGCGTGGCGGGAAGAGCCTCCGCTGCGCACTCCCTTCGAGCCTTAGCCCCCGCCCCCACACCTCCGCAGGCTGCGCCTTCCCCTATGCCGCCTACTCCATGCCGGCCTCCTGGCTGCACGGCTACATCCACCAGCTCTTTGTGCCCACCGCCGCATTCAATTCCTTCCTGTGCACCGGCCTCTCCTGCTACTCCCGGTGGGTTTTCCTAGACACATCGACACCTGGAACCCCGGGAGGCTGGCAGTCTTGGGCTTGTGCCTCAGGCTCTTGAACGACAATAACAACAAATGGGCCATACACTGAGGACTGTGCCAGACTCTGTGCACAACCGCCATGCTTATTCTGTCACCCTTAATTTTCACAGCCATCTAAAAGGCAGGCGTCTTCATCCCCAGTTTACAAATGCGGTCATTTACAGGGGTGGCTCTGTGCTCTAAGGGCCCTCTTAGGCTCTGAGTTACAATGACATTCATCTTGGCCCAAGGCCGAAGGGCTCCCCACTCTTCTCTGGTGCCCCGGGTTGGTGACAAACCTGTCCTTCCTTCCCTCCTCCCAGGTTCCCAGAGCTAGAAAGCCCTGGGCTCAGTAAAGCCCTACGCACAGCTGCCTTCGCCTATCCCTTCTTGTTTGATAACCTCCCGCTCTTCTATCGGGTAAGGGTTCCAGGGCTCTGCCGGCTCCTGCCCTCCTCGCTGACCCTCCCTTCCAGTCCTGCCCTTCTATCTCCGGACCCAGCTTTCCTGCCAACCCTCTAGGCCCGGCAGCAGCCCAGTGCTGCCCCCTCCTGCCCGCGTCCTGGCCAGGCCCCAGAAACACCACTTCCCTTCCTGAGCCGGTCCCCAGCCCTCTCTCCCATTGGCAGCTCTGGCTGTGCTGGGGCCGGGGCCACGACTGCGGGCAGGAGGCGCTGAACACCAGTCACGGCTACCACCTCCTGTGTGCGCTGCTCACCGCCTTCCTCTTCACTTCCCACCTGCCTGAGCGTCTGGCACCAGGACACTTCGACTACATTGGTGAGACAGGGCCAGAAGGAGACAGCTTCCCAGAAGCACACAGAGTAGACTGGATGAACGGGGCATCCCAGCTGAAGGGATGGAAACAAATGGCAGGAAGGACTTCCCTGTCTTCCTATAACCAGAGTTGTCTGAAAGGGTCCCCACCGTAGGGCCTGTCTTCACCCCATGCTCAGGTAACAGCAAAACTAGTCATGTGCAGTTACTGTGCTAGGAGCTGTATTCCTCTCTTAGGCACTCCTGACTGCTCTGGGAGGTTGACCTTTGTAATTTCAGCGTAGACAGGGAGTAAGTAGCAGGCCCATAGCAAGGGCTGACTAGCTCCAGGTTACAAGGTGAGTCAGGGCAGCCCTGGGGATGGGGGACATGTCCTGAGATGCTTACCCTCCCCACAGGCCACAGCCATCAGCTGTTCCACATCTGTGCTGTGCTGGGCACCCACTTCCAGCTGGAAGCAGTGCTGGCTGATATGGGGTCACGTCGAGCCTGGCTGGCCTCACAGGAGCCTACCCTAGGCCTGGTAGGCACAGTGGCCACACTAGGCCTGGCGGTGGCCGGGAACCTACTGATCATTGCTGCCTTCACCGTCCTCTTGTTTCGGGCCCCTGGTTCCTGCCCCTTGTTACAGGGTAGCCTGCCAGAGGGGGGCAGCAGGGCCAAACAGCAGTGAGCCCATCCCTGAGCCTGCCCTGGAGGGAGGCAGAGGCCAGTTACCAGCAGTGCTGACTGAGTCGGGGCACATCTGAGCCTGGAACCCAAAGTGGCTGAAGAGGGAGTGAGAGAAGGCAGAGGAAGGGAGAGGAACGCCTGGGAGGTAGGTTGAGAGTAGGTGTATGAGAGTGAGGTGTGTGAGGGTGCTCTCAATGGGCCTGGGGATGTGCTGAGGGTCCGAGAGGGGAGAGGCTCATGTGTCCAGGCCAGGGCTGCCCCCCTCCCCTGCCCCAGGCTGGGATGGGGATATTTCTGGTGCTCCTCGAAGTCTCAGCTGAGCCCAGGAAAGAACTAACACAGCTCACCTGGCCTACCCCGAATGCCTGATAACCCACCCGGGAGACCATACCATGCCCTCCTGCCTGCCCTGCCCCCCTGCCCCGCCCCAGCTAGGCAGTGCTGACTGCCAGCAGCTATTTGCCTATACAGATGAGTCTGTCTGGCTTGGTAACAACCTAGGGCCCACGCTGTCCCCAGCCAGGTACTTGATGTGTCTAGGCCCTTGGGGTCTGGGTGTGGTGTGGATGACTGAGGTAGGAGGAGGGTATGCTGGGCTGGAAGTCACCTTAAATGCTTTCTGGAACAAGGTACAAATAAATAAGTTGATTTTAAGAAGCACTTTCTAGGATTTGAAGAAGGTGAAGCCTCACCTCACCCCTACCTTCCTGCCAAACTCCAGAGACCAGACAAAGAATCATTGGCCCACCAGTTTCTCTTCTGGAGTTTATTTTGGGAACAGCTGGGGGTGACAGGGATCCCATATTTGCAGGTGGGAAGGTCAGGGCATGGGGAGAAGGCACCATGGGTGACCAGCTGAAGGGATGGGGACCTCCCATTTGCAGGGCAGGGAGGTCAGGGTGAGGGGAGAAGGGGTCATGGGGAGGGTCCTGGGGTGGCTAGCTGAGCCGGCAGGACTGGAGGGTCTAGGCCGTGCCGTAGAAGCGCCGATAGGCCTCCTGGAAGCCGATGTGGTCAGCCATCTCATCACAGTCTGGGTTGAGCTCGCACACCTCCCTCAGGGGCTCCAGGGGATCTTGATAGGGCCCTGGGGCTCTGAGAAGCCCAAGATAACAGTGTCACACCTGTCCAAACACCCCAACAACTGCCTCCCCACTTCCAATGCACTTGGGGTGCCAGAGTCCCAGCCAGGCGAGATCACCCTGTTTCACCCCATGGGCACAGCTGCTCTGAGTCCTCCCGCCCCACCTGGAGGTGCAGGGCCCGGCCCAGTGCCCCCTTTCCCCTCACCCCAGCCCTTGATCCAAATAGCGCCTGGATCTCCTCACCACCTCGCTGCTGTCTTGCTGGGACAAAAAGGCTGTGGAGCAGAGGGGCAGGAATCAGGGGGTTCCAGGTTTAGGAGGGCAAGGTGGGGATTGGGCTGGGCTTCTTGACAGCCAGAATGAAGCTGGCAGGAGGCGCTGGGACTCAGGGACCGGGCAAGTAGGGGCTGGGAAGCACTGTGGGGCCACAGAGTGTACAGCTCCATCCCGGCTACCTCATACCTGCATCTTTGCCAGACTGGGCGCCACTGGGCTTTGAATCTGCCAAGAAAGGGAGCTGGTTCAGCCCTGCCCACCCCTAGAGCCCTCATCCTCCTATCCCTGCCTCTCCTTCCACAAGGCTGGACAGAGCAAGGGAGGAGTGGGCTGACCCAGCAGGAAGGTGATTAGACCACAGAAGGGACTGCCAATGGAAGTGGTGGGGGAGAGGTGGGGTTGTGGCACTTTTCTCCTGGAACCCCCCACTTTTACATGGACAGGGTGGAAGTGGGGTACTCACTTGCCTGACCAGCAAGGCAGACTGCAGCCAGGGCCAGCAGGGCCAGGAGCATGAGGGGCCTCATGGTGTGTCCTTCAGTGGCTGTGTTGGCACTACTGCTTGGGACTCAGCTGCTCTGTCCCTTGCAGCGTCTGGCTCCATTTATACCTTCTAGTGTACCCTGGAGGCAAGTGGGGGGGTGCCTGACCATAGTAGGGGCAGGCCATGGTGATCTGCCAGAGCTATTTGGAGGGCATTCCCCAGGCTCTGCAGGGCAAACTCCAAAGGATGTTGCGGTCAGGAGCTGTGGCCACCTGGGCAGGGCCTGGGGGTTACAAAGGGGATGGGCCACAATCTGCGACCACTAGGCTCTGAACATAGCCTCTGGGACCATGGGGGCCAGTGGTGGCTCCAGGTCTCCCAGCCCCTACCCACTCTCAGGTTGAGCACTGGCTGTGCAGGCCAGAGGGGTGGAAGTGGGGTGGAGTCTGGAGAGGAAGGGGCTCCAAGTCTAAAATAGAGTAGCCCTGGGTTCCAGCTCTAGAAACCTGTGATTTCCACTGTTGGCCTGTGGGCAGGAGCCAAACCCTAGGGAGGAAGTGTCTGGCAATGCCCTCACTCACCCGGGCACCATACCCCATTAAGACACCTCAGGCAGGCCCAGCATGGGAGCAGCTGGACTGACCAGGCATGATCATTGGGCAGGGGAGAGGCTGGGGCCACACAGAACCAAAACCAAGGGAACAGACAGAGCTGGGGCTGGGTGAGGCAACAACCTCTCAGGGCTAGGGCAGGCCAGCTGCTACGGAGGGGCCCCATCAGATGTGATGCCAGCCAGGTGCACAAGGGCATGGTGGGCACAGGACAGGGAGATGAACCTTCTTCACTGTGTCCCTACCAAGGGCAGGGAGCTGGAGAGCACCTCAGGGCTCCTGGTCCTGTGGGTCACTTCCTGCCCTTGTTGCCTCCTGTGTCAACTACCTTGAGATGTCCCCCACCCCCCATGTAAGTGACAGGAAGGGCTATTCTGTAAGGAACAGACCACCCCAGCCTGAAAACCCCTGTCCACACCAGAGAGCAGATACTGTCTCAGGTCAGCTTGAGGACAGGAAAGAGGGTGTCCTGACACTTTCTCTGTCTAACCTGTGTCCTTACTCATCCACCCACCCACCTGGGCTCAAGACTGTCTGCCCAACCTGACAAATAAACAAAGAGCAGGATGCTCCCCAGTGGCCAGAAGGGGGGTCTGTCTGGTTTAATGCTGCACCTCCTCTGTGAGGGGCAGACATGGAACCACTGAGTTCAGATTACTTGGGAGTTTGTTGATGAGGGGCCACTAGATGTGTTCCCGTCTGTTCCCCACACTTCACACCACAGGATTAGGACAAGGCCTTACCAGTGCCTCCTGCCTCACGAGGGAAAACGTTTTGCCTTCAACCCAGACCTAATCCCACTCACCCTCTTGTCCAAAGGGAGTAGCCATCCTGCTTGATGCCCTGCCAGACTGGCTGGGGAGTGCCAGCTCCCTTGAGGGCCCACCTTACTCTGAGTGTGAGCCCCCCTTGTACAAGCCCTGAGGCTTGCTCAGAGTTAACCCAGATGGCAGAGGACAGACTGGGTTGGGCAGAGTGATATCCCTGTGGCAGCTTGTCTGGCCTCAGGGAACCCAGGGGTCCTGGTGTCTGTACTGAGGGGCTCCGCTGCCCTTCTGCAGATAGATGCACCCACCCTCCCTCCTGCCCACACACCCCAGCCTGGAGGTATTAAGGGCTGTGAGTGAGCAACCAAGTGAGGCCTCAGTTGAACCCAGCTTAAAGCACAGGAGGAGTGCTGGCCAGGAGAAGCTGGGAGAGGTCCGGCAGAGGAAACATCCTCACAGATTACAGTGTGGAGGAGGAAGTTTATTTACAGATGTGGGAGACTATGGAAGGTTTTCCGGCTGGCCAGCAAGGGGGCAATCAGTGGAGATTGAAAACAGATTCCCAGGGTGGGAGCTGGCCAAGAATCCTTGTTAGGAGAAGATGGGGGATCTGAAAGTCATGTGTGTGTGACCCCAAAGGGAGATCAAAAGCCTGGTGCAGCCGGGCCTGCTCTGGCTTCATCCTTCTGCAGACTCCACTGCTGCACAGGGACTGGGCACCATGCAGCTCTTCCCAGAGGCAGCTCATCCTGGGCCACAGGCTCCTAGGCCTGGTGTGTCCTCACTCCGGTTCCTTCAGCACAGCCATAAGCTCCCTCTGCTCTCTGTGTAATGCCTGCAGTCAGTGACGAACAGGCTGATCAGGGCACAAGAAAACCCACGCCTGCCCTTCTACTGTCCTGGTTCACCCTGGACTGCATGGATAGGGTCTGTGGCTCAGGTCACTGGCCAGGCAGGATGTGAGAGTGAAGGAACGCCAGGAAGTCCCGCCACTCAGCAAGGTTACACAGCAGGTTAGTGTGTGACCTCCAGGGCCAGGACTCCCCAGAGCAGAACCCATCTTTCACAAGGGCTCCGAAGTAGCCCAGATCCCTGGTCCCCACCAGAGTTTTGTAGCAGAGAATGTTTCATGAAGTAGACTTTTTAACGGACATGGAAATTCTGGTGAAAAAGAGCTCTTTGCAGTTACCACATCGTTCACCCCAGCTGTTTATCGGACTAACTTCAAACAATGGTAGGTCTTCCTGGCTGGCTGGTGAGGTGTGGTGTAAGTGCATGGGGCTCTCTCCCTGTTTACAATAAAAGCATTGCTTGGCAGAGCTGGAGGGGTTCTGGACAGATGTGGAAGCCAGAGCCCAGGGAGGGGAGTGACCCGCTTCTCCGGGTGCTGGAACAGCATCTGCCTGAGAACTCAGGAGGGTGGCCCTAAGAGTACACAAAAGACCCAGCTCTGAGCTGTGGGACCTGTCACGTGCCATAGCACCAGGCTCTCAACTATGTCATCAGCTCAATCATCTTCCCCCTACTGGGCTCCAAATGACTTTAGGCTATTTCCAAAAATTATGTTCACACTCAAAGGACACATATTTGTTAGATGGAAAATAGTTTTCAGATGTGTCAGAGGCTCTAAAGGTCACAAAATAGGTGTTTTAAGGGTGTGGCAATGGTCACCTGGAGTACAGAATGACCACTGGACACAAGTTTTAACTTAGGTTCTGACATGTACCAGCTGTTACCTCATGCTGGTCACCTGCCCTCTTGAAGCTAGCTTCCTTATGTGACGCTGCAGGCTGCTGCGGGGGGGCAGCGGGAGGCATGCCTGCACTGTGGTCACTGGGGGAGCAGAGGTTCTTGGAGCCTGTCTGCTGTGGCTGATGAGAGGACCACTGCATGTGTCCATGGAGACACAGCAAGTGACGAGCTGCAGCAGCAGGCTCTCATGCTCCCTATGAAGGACTTTAAGTTAGAGTGGAGGAAGCCACTAATACGGGGGTCAGGCTCCCAGGGCAGGAAGGAAACGGGGTAGGGCAGTGGCACTGACCTGCCAGGCCTGCTGCCGGGCCTGGACCTGCTGCTGCAGCTCCTCCACCTGCCTGCGCCCAGCCAGGACGGCATCCGCCAGCTGCTGGTTCTCAGCCTCCTGTTTCTGCACACGGTGCTGCAGGGCATCCCGCTGCTGCAGGAAGTAGGGCACTATGGTGTTGCGCAGGTCCTTCTCTGGGATTCCACTAGGGCGCCTACAGGAACATATGGGCACAGGGACGGATGGGAGGACATGTTAGGGCTGAGGGTTCTACGAGGTCTGAGAAGCCCATGAACTTGACTGTTCCAAGTGCTACATACTTCATTGCTGAATATCACTACAGTCACTCCTCTTGAGAAGCTGTGCACCAACACCAGCACCTAGTGCACCTTTCAAAGCAATTTTGGAACTCTTCCTGGAACGGCCATTGCTCAGGGTGGCAAGGTGGCAAGTTTACAAACTTAATTGTATAGTTGTCTGTGAGGGAGTTTTTAGCCAGTAAACAGGCAACTGTATTGGAACACCCTCCCTACTCACCTGATCTGTCCCCCAATGACTTTTTTCTTTACCCAAAGATAAAGGAAATACTGATGATATTCAGGACATCAGGCCATCAAGGGTAGTGTGATGACAGTTCTGATGGCCATTCCAGCAAAAGAGTTCCAAAATTGCTTTGAAGGGTGGACTAGGCACTGGCTTTGGTGCATCGCTTCCCAAGGGGAGCACTTCAAAGGTGACCATAGTGGTATTCAACAATGAGGTATGTTGCACTTTTTCTAGGATGAGTTCATGAACTTCCTTGTCAGACCTCATACTTTCTAAGCCCTTCAGCCCCAAGTCAGACTGGCTTTCAAGGACATCCTGTGGTTCCGCTCACCTCTTGAGATGCCCTGCGTGGCTCCTGCTCCTGATGAGAATGCTCGTTATTTGTTCTGAGCTTTAGTACCCAAAGGTCCACCTCCGCCCTTCTCACACAGCCCCTATCTTGGCCTTCCAAGGCCCACCTCACACACCCCTCCAGCTCTAACACTCCAGGGCCAGAAGCCACTTCCCAGCCCTGCCTCTCCTTGTAACTTTGCCCAGCTGGTCTATCTACCCTACAAGCCTGAGAGCTAGAAAGATTGGGGGTGCTGCCTGGGAGAGGGCCCAGCCCTGGGACCTGGCGGCTAAGGCAGGAAGATGAGGAAAGACAGTCCAAGGCAGGCAGAACATCCAGTCAGCTCAGGTGAGCTCTGAGGGGTGGAGGGGTGAAAACCATGGTAGGTTCCTTAAAATGTTTTTTTCTCCAGTTGTAAAACTTAGTTCTCTTATGTATTAACTATGGTCCCAAGCATAGAAGAATCAGAAAATACCCAAAGTGTGTACTCCCTTTGGCTGGGATTCTGTTCAGGGAAAGGGAGGTAGGAGGCAGGTGGCCCTGGGGCCTCTCCCCTTCACTCCTCTCCCACCTCCTTCTCCATCCTGAACGGGACAGACCTGGCTACCATGGAAAGGTGGGCTGCCATGGAATGTGGACTTTGGAAGAGGAAGTATTTGTCTTGTCCTCTGCTGAATCTCCAGCATCTACACCAGTACTTGGCATATTATAACAGGTGCTCTCTATTATATGAACAAATGAATAGAAACCAGGTGCCCATGCCAGCCTCATCTCCAGGATTCAAGCCTCGCTCTTCCACCTCCCCTTTCTGCCACAGGCCAAGCAGGTCCTGAAACACACTCCCCAGGAAGGCTTCCTTCCCTAACTCCTGACAACCTGCTAACCCTAGGGCTTTCCCTCCCAAGGGGCATGAGGCATTTCAGCCATCTCTGGTGACTGTTCAGTGTCTGTCCTGTCTGAAGATGCTCCTTCGTGATGACAAAACACTATCCCTCCCCCTGCCCGGGCAGAGGGAGCAGCTAAAGGAGGTCAGACTCCCGTCCTCACCATGCTGGCTCTTTGCGGTCTTTGCCTTCCTCTACAATTTTATCCAAGGCATTCAGGATGGCTTCCAGGTTCCCCTCCTGTTTGATTTCTGAGATTTCCTCCTAAAGAGAAAGGCAGAAGATGCTATAAGGGTACTAGCAGGCTCAGAGTAGAAATATGCTAGACTGCTTACAGTATTTGTAAGATTTTGGCTAATTTCTGTTCTGTGTCTTTATATTGCCAACTTTTCTACACCAAGTGACTATAAAATTCAGAAGCATGAAATGGAAAATATTTAGAATGAGCCTGCAGCAATCCTCTTGCTACTGTCCATCCTAGCTGCCCAGTCTCCCCACTTTAGCACCCCAGGCCCCAGCTCTTACCTCCCCGACCTGCCTGCCTGCCCCATCCTGCTGGGCTCCTCACTCTCAGGGAGTACAGGTGGCCCGTTCCTGGGCCTGTGTAACCACTGAGGCAGCTGCCATACCCCACCCTCTTTTCTATACCCCACCCTCATCTCTACACCCCACTTCTGCACACACATAGCAGGGCATCCTCTCTGGCCATGGCACCACTAAAAGCCCCACTTCCAGAGTATCCTTGGGAACACCACACTGTGATGCTTAACAGGCCCATCCTGGAGGATAACATCACGGGAGTCCAACTCCTAAAGGAGATCCCAGTGACTTCAAGACAGGAGTGAAACTGGCCCTGTAATATGCAGTTCGATTGACCTCTAACAGTTCATTAGGTGTGTACTCTGACAGCATGCCGGGTGCTGGAGTACAGAGACAAGTAACACTCAGTCCTGCCCCTGATGAGTTCACCCGTCTGGTGGGGCAGACAACATCTGTACACATGACTACAACAGAGGACAATTCAAGAAGGGGGAATGTGGTATGCCCACATTGGAGGGTGACTGACGCTGCAGCCTGCTGGGCGTGGAGGAGGGTTCTAGGGACTGAGGAAATTACAGGCCAGTAACAAGGCCAACCCAAGCCAACAACACCTGCTAGTATCCACCAAGTGACACGGCCATCTCAAATGCTCTTCTCTAATTCTCCTCTGCTGCCAGCTCACCCAGATAGATGTCTGCAACTGAGTTATAAACTTGTCATAGATCCGCTGGGTCATCTCAGGCTGCAACTGGTAAAAGCGCTTGTAGCAGTCAGTGAACCTCTGGTAGCTGGTGGGAGGGACAGAAGGCAAAGGCAGGAGGGTCACACACAGCCTGTCATGGCACTCTTGCTCGAACATCCACACTTTTCATCACAGGACTCTAAGCTTTGCCCACTTTAGGACTCTGGTTCAAGGCCAAAATCCATTGCTGTTGACTGGATTCTGAGTCATAGCAACCCTATGGGGACAAAACAGAACTGCTCTATAGGGTTTCTAAGGAGTGGCTGGTGGATTCGAACTGCTGACCTTTCAGTATAAGCAGCTGCAGGTTGTAATTACTGTGCCACTAGGGATCCTTGGTTAAAGGCAGTGAATGCAAAAGATCCACCCGCAGCTCTGGTCGTGAGGAATGCTCCAAACCTCTGCTTGTATAAAACCACCAGGAGGGCTGGGAAGTGACCTGAGAATTTGTGACCCTACAGGACAAAGTGGAACTGCCAAGGAATGGCTGGTGGATTCAAACTGCTACCCTTTTGATTAGCAGCTTATCTTTTAGGGTGCTACCAAGGCTCTGATAACAAGTTCCCAAGTGACACTGATGCTTATAGTCTGGGCATCACACTCTGGCTGAAATTAATCTTGGTTATGGCAGTCCCTGTGCCAGCCTCGGATTAGGAAGGCATGTGGTCTCCGGGAAAGGCTTCCTCACTCCTAAAAGAAGCCACAGAGGAAGAGACTGATGCCCCTGCTGCAGAGCGCTGCTGTGTCCAGGTGGTGCCTCCGGCCCGAGGTCCAGCTGGCACCCTAAGGAGGCAGAGCAGAAAGAGGGCGCGGACTGAGGTCTCTGCTTGTCCAGCAGCTGACAGCTCCAACTTGAAGCCACCCTTCTTCACATGAGGTGCCGGTTTTCTCTTATCGTTCAGGCCATTTTAAATCAAATTTCAGTTATTAGCACCTGAGAACATCTGCACTCATGCCTCCCTTGGAGATGGAAGAACTCACAGGTACCAGCATATCTTGGGCTTGTGCCCTCTTGAGCAAAGCCCCTCAAATGAACTCCCTTGGCTGTTTCCTCTGCTGCCTCCTCTGCCTGCCATCTCAGGCCCTCCCCCTTCAACTGACTGCTTGCTAGGAGCTGGCTGCCACCAGGCGCTGGTAGTTAAGGGGAAAGTGACTGAAATGGCCCTCCTGGAGTTTACAGTAGAGGGAAAGCCAAACAGCAAACATGCATGTGAATGAATACAGGTAATTACCACATGTGCAGAGTGCTCAGGAGGAAAGGACCAGGGTCACCGGGGTCAGAGAGTGTATCAGGAGGCTTCTCTTTATGCTGGGGGCCAGTGAAGGCCTCTTGATGAAGCAATGTTCAACTAACCTACACGAAGTTCTGAGCTGAGAAGGAGTCTTTGAACACCAGAAAGCACACAGTAATGCTTTCCTGAATCAGAATGCTCCTGGGTAAGGCCTGGGGGGCACTGGATAAGCAGAGGATCAGGTACCCGGGAACTGCATGCATCACCCTCCCCAGGCCATTCTGCTGGGCCCTATCCACACCCCAAACTCTTTTTTTTTTAAATAGGAGAAAAGCAAGAGAAAGAGTGTGCTAGAGCCAGTTCACAGCAGCTTGCAAGAAACAACTTTTTGGGAAATATGTGAGCCAGCTCTTAAATATAGCTATTATTAAAAGTTAAATTACATACATTTACAATTACATAAATATTATGAACAAATATACTAAATACTCAAAGCTTACTGCTTCCCAACCTACTACATTTTACTCTGTTCTTGAGATTACCTGCACTTATTTCATCTCTCTGGGGAAAATGCTATACATAAAGGTACCCTACCCCTATGTTTCCCAAGAAAGCTGATCCAACCAAATGTGGAAATTACCAAATGCAATTACCACATGCAACTAAAATGTTGCTAAAGATAATTCAAAAGCAACTGTACCAGTATACTGACAAGGAACTGCCAGAAATCCAAGCTGGATTCAGAAGAGGATGTGGAACCAGGGATATCACTGCTGATGTCAGATGGCTCTTGGCTGAAAGCAAAGAATACTGGAAAGATGTTTACCTGTGTTTCACTGACTATGAAAAGGCATTTAGCTGTGTGGATCATAACAAACTATGGCTAACATTGTGTAAAACGGGAATTCCAGAACATTTAATTATGCTCTTAGGGAATCTGTACCTGGACCAAGAGGCAGTCATGCAAACAGAACAAGGGGATGCTTCATGGTTTAAAGTAAGGAAACGTGTGCATCAGGGTTGTATCCTTTCACCACACCTTTTCAGTCTGTATGCTCAGCAAATAATCTGAGAAGTTGGACTATGTAAAGAAGAAAGAGGCATCAGGACTGGAGAAAAACTCACTGACAACCTGCAGTACACAGACACCACCAACTTACTTGCTGGAAGTGAAGACATGATACATTGATGAAGATGAAAGACCACAGCCTTTAGTATGGATTGCAGCTCAACATCAAGAAAACAAAAATTCTCACAACTGGAACAGTAAGCAAATCACCATAAATGAAGAAAGGATTGAGGTTGTCAAGGATTTCATTTTACTTGGGTCCACAAGTCAACAACCACAGAAGCAGCAGTCAAGAAACCAAAAGATGCACTGCACTGGAAAAATCTGCTGCAAAGGACCCCTTTAAAGTATTGAAAAGTAAAGAAGTCACCTTGAAGACTAAGGTGTACCTGACCCAAGCCATGGTATTTTCAGCGGCATCACATGCATGCGAAAGCTGGACAACGAACAAGGAGGACAGAAGAACTGATGCCTCTGAACTGCGGTACTGGAGAAGAATACTGAATGTACTGTGGACTTCCAAAAGAACAAAAAGATCTGTTTGGAAGAAGTAGAACCAGAGTGCTCCTTGGAAGCTAAGATGGAGAGACTGAGGGATCAGTGCCTCGAGAAGGACATCATGCTTGGTAGAGTGGAGGGTCAGTGAAAAAGAGGAAGACTCTCAACAAGATGGATTGACACAGTGGCTGCAGTGATGGGCTTAAGCATAAAAATGATTGTGGACATGGTACAAGACCAGGCAGTGTTTCACTCCATTGTGCATAGGATCACTGTGAGTCAGAAATGACTCCACAGCATCTAACAAAACAACATCCCTATTTGGAGACCCTGACGGGTTGGTGGTTAAGAGCTATAGCTGCTAACCCAAAGCTCAGCAGTTCACATCCACCAGGTGCTCCTTGGAAACTCTATGGAGCAGTTCTACTGTGACCTATAGGGTTGCTGTGAATCAGAATCGACTTGATGGCAATGGGTTTCTCTATTTACTCCTTGGAAACACTATGGGGCAGTTCTGTTCTGTCCTATAACCCACTGCCATCAAGTCAATTCCAACTCATAGTGACCTATAGACACAGCAGAACCCCTATGGGGTCACTATCAGTTAGAATTGACGCATGGTAATGGCAGCAAGTATCCCTTCCCAGGGACTCTAGTGGGCAGTGGTCAAGAGTTACAGCTGCTAACCGAAAGGTCAGCAGTTTAAATCCACCAGCCACTTTTTGGAAACGCTGCGGGGCAGTTTAGCTCCGTCCTACAGGGTTGCTATGAATTGAAATTGACTCAATGGCAACAGGTTGTCTTTTTTTTTGTATCCCTTCCCAACTCTGGTCAGTGATCTCACATTGATAGCTTAGAAGTAGGTACCCTTCAGCAACTGCAAATGCTGCAAATCAAGGCTTTCCTCAGAGAGCTGGTTGTTCAGCATTTATCTCCCACCTAATCATCAGTGACACACGTTCGATATTAGCACCTTGGAGGCTAAGCCTAAGGTATCACAGGAAAATACAAACAACTGGTATTGATGTCCCTTCAGCCCTCAGCACATCTTGTTGTCGTGCTGCTGGGCCCACGAGCCACGTAGTCTGTGGCTGCCTCGGAGGGATGAGGAGGAACACATGACGTCTGACCAAGCAGCGCTGGAACTGAAACCGGGTAATTGTGGCTGAACCGGGCTTGGCATAGACACGGGAGATCCTGTCCTTCCCACAGCCCCTTGGCAGGCAACCACAGCACAGAGGGGTTTCCGACCCACAGTGCTGCCCAGGAATTCTGGAGCCCTCTTTGGGTTCTGAGAATTCAATGACAGTGGAAGACCTCAGGAGCATGCATATTTATAAAAATACACAGTGTGGGGGAGTTCATGTTGCCCGTGGCTTAATCGAGGAGGGATGATAGCCAGGTTTGGGGCCAATGTCAGAGAGCAGAGGAGAAAGCCAGGCCTTTCTGAGAGCCAGCAGAGACTTGGGAAAGGCTTGAATGCCCTTGTGGATCTTCTACAGTTTACACTCAGGAAGAAGCAGGCAAGCGATGCACTTCAGAAATCATTCGTGCCTCTTGCCCCACAAGTGTCCAGTCTTGCCTTTTGCAAACCAAATACAGGAATCCCATCTGCTATGCTGCTGGTGTCTATCACAGGATAACATGCACAGTGGTTGTGAGAAGCTCTACAGACCACCGGCCAGAGATGAGAACCTGCCCCACTTCCAGCCACCTCTCCCACTCTGGACCCTAGGGTCCTAAGGCCTAGCTGCTTGGGCACAAGAATCTTGCCAAGCATCACAACAGCCTCTCTGCCAATGCCCCTTCTTACCCGACTAGAACAGTCTCCTGGCCTTCGCCTTCCAAGGGACCACTCAGCTATGCCCCGGGTAAGGGCACTAGTTCTAAGGACAGACTGCCTGGGCTCAAAACCCACCTCTGCCACTTGTCACCTGAGTGATAGTAAACAATCTCTTCACTTCTCTAAGCCTCAATTTCCTCCTTTGTCAAATGAGGTAGCTATATCTATACATTGCAAAATTACTGAGAAATAAATGAGTGAAGCATATAAAGGAGTTTGCACAAAAGGCTCTGTGGGGGTGACAGCTATTATTCTTGTTCTCTAAAGAACAGTCCTCCTCGCCACCGAAGAGCTCCACAGCATGGTCAGTGACTTGGCCCCTACACTGAGGTGTCTCTCTTGTAGGAGGCAGAGGCTTAGGAAACTCATCATTAGGATTGGTTCCTGCTACAGAAAAAAAGGCTACATTGTGGCTTTATTATCAGTGAAAATAACTGTGAAAACCACATTTACTGAGTTTCAAAACTGAAAGGATTGTATTAACTAACTATAACCTATTTTTTCTCTTAAACACTTAATATGCAATACCTGAGATGCCTTCACTGTTTCAGAACTCACTAAAATAGCATTTACTGCCCTAAAAATTCATCATAAATTGTCACAGAAGTTTAACTTAAACAATACATATATATATATATATATATTTTTTTCTAACTTCAAAAATATTTAAGCCCTGGTGGTTTGCCAATCTGTCTGCTTATATATATAGGTAAACAGCACAGGGCACCACAGAAAGATCAAAGAGGCCCAGACAAGGAGACAAATCATTTTTAACACCACCTACCTGGGTCAGGCAATAGGTGTCCACAGCACTATAACTGTTTTTCTCATTGTTAGGTACCATGGGGTCAGTTCTTTCAATCTTGATACTGTGTTCTTGCATTATCTGTTCAGCATACAGACTATGCTGACAAAATACAACCCTAACACACACTTTTCCTAACTTTAAATCACTCTATATCTGCTTATTCTGTTTGAACAACTGCCTCTTGATCTATGTACATGGTCTGCATGAACACCATCAAGTGGTCCGGAATTTCAACTACTCGCAGTGTTAGACATAATTTGCTATGATCCACACAGATGAATGCCTTCACATAAATGCAGGTAAAACATTTTTGTACAGGCGTCAGAAAGGAAGCCCTGGATTGCTTGTCTTCTTTCTCCCTGGTGACACCGCAGGTTGCCCAACTGAACACCTATTCACAGATTTTCCACTAGAGGGCAGGCAGGGACTGGCGCCTCAATCCCAGTAACGGAGTTGGGGTGTGCGAAGGCTGACAGCCCAAATCTACGCTCGCTCTTCACCCCAACTTAGCACTCACAAAGCTGCCTCGGTTCATTACGAAACATTTCTGGGTTTTTTTTCTTCCCCCTCTCTCCTTTCTGAGGTCTGTGTGCTCTGGATAGCCCAGGACTGAGAAAGGGGAGAGAGAGAAGGACCAAACAGAGAAATGTTTCTTAGGGAAAATCTCCAGGCCAGTGATTCAAGACAAATGGCTATATTAAGGAGTTATCTTTAAAAAATTCATCTTAATTATTTCCTTATGTTATTAGGGCTCAGGCTAATTTAGTCTTTAATTTTTTGGACATTTCCTTTGGAAACTGCTACAAAACTTAATAGCCATAATCTGAAACTGAGATAATTGTTCTGGGAGGGGGAAAAAAGGAAAAACTTTCTGATTTGATTAATACTAACATTCAGATAAAAAAAAATCAGGATAATTGTATTCAATTATTCAACTGACAATACTAAGCACTAGGCATGTACAGGGCTGAGCTTGGTAGTGCAAAGCCAAAGATGAGAAAGAAAGTATCCCTGCCTCAAAGAGTGTACCACTGTCATGGATTGAACCGTGTCCCCTCAAAAATGTGCACAGTAATTTGGCTGGACCAGTGATCCCTAGTATTGTGTGACTGCCCTCCATTTTGTGATTTTCTGATGCTGTAAATCCTAATCTCTGCTGGTGGTTAATATATTACATTATGTTAGGATTAGGGTGGGACTGTAAGACCCTTCCTAAGATCTTGTCCACCTCCAGTGTAAAGAGAATTTCCCTGGAATGTGGCTTGTACTACCCTTTATCCTTTTATTCTACAAGAGATAAAGGGAAAGGGAAGAAAGCAGAGAGTTGGGAGCCTTATGCCATCAAGAAAGCAGCACCAAGAGCACAGTGTGTCCTTCAGACCTGAGGTTCCAGCACCAAGATGCTCCTTGACCGAAGACTGATGCAACACAAAGACCTTCCTCCAGAACCGACAAGGAGGTAAAGCCTTCCCTTGGAGCAGACACCCTGAATGTGGCCTTGTAGCCTACTAGACTGTGTAAGAATAAACTTTTCTTTGTTAAAGCCATCCAATTTGTGGTTATTTCTTTTAGAGCAGTACTGGATTACTAAAACAACTGTGTACAGGGGAAGACAGCTCAGTCCTTAGGTAAAGGAGGGTGGGACAGCACGGGAGTGGGGTGGGGGATAGCAGGGCGATCAGGACAAGCTCCTTGGAAAAATCATGTCTGAGGCCTGAGAGAAGGAGGAGTGGGCCAGAAGACAGAAGAGCAGCATGTACCAAGGCCCAGGCAGCATGGCTGAAGTGTAGCGCTTATGTGTACGTGCATGTGCACATGTATTGTGTGGATACATATGTGTGTGCAGATGTAACAGCCACAGGAAATGTTTACTGAACACTGACTAGCAGCAAGCACTGTTCTAAGCACACCACACAAAGTAACTCATTTAACAGTCACAACAATCGTGTGAGGTGGGTTCAATTACCATGATCCCCATTTTTCAGGTGAGGAAGCTGAATGAGGCACAGAGAGGTTAAAAAGCTTGCCCTAGATCACACAGCTCAGATGTTGGGGGGTGGGGTTCAACCCAGGCTGGCTGACTTCGGATCAGGTGCTCTGGGCCGCCACAACATTCTGCCTGCAGGCTGGCAGGAGGCAGAGACGGGTCAGACACCACAGTGTATGGACTGTGCCATGCTGGGAGTGAGGAGCTAGAAAAGGGTATTAAGGAGAGAGGTGATGGGAGCAGGCCTCCACTGCTGGATGCTTACTCGGGCTGCTATGTGAGGGGGGGCTCAGGATACACCGCTGAGAGGAAGGCAGAGGCAGAGGGAATAGGGAGGCAGGTGGTCTCAAAACATTTAAGGAGAACAGCATGAGGGGTTGAAGCCACAAGCCACACTCCACAGGTCTGATGAGTCACCCAGACTTCAGGGATGAGTCACTGCTATTAGCATGAATCATTGCACTTTCAAAGAAAGTGAGATATTTCCGAGGCATTCACAGTACTTGGAATATTTTATATACGAAATCACTCTTCTTCCTGTGAAGAACTGTTTCCTATGAGCAGCAATACTCTTTGCACTGGTTTCAATCAACCAGCTCATGTACAGGTAGAATCAGACTTCTTTCCTTGCTCACCACCAGATTCGGGCTGTAAGTTACCTATACCAACCTTACTCTGCACAGCGCATCCTGGACCAGGAGCCTGGACAAGGGCCTGAGGCAGCTCCAGTGTGGCATCCAAAAGCTTGAGAATGGCCAATCACTTCTCCCTTCCTCGCCCCAAGCCCCATGGGACTTACACCAGGTGTGGCACAGCTGCCAGGGCACTGTGGGTACCTGAGGCTACACTCCACTTTTCTCTATTCAGTGCTAACTGGTCTTGAACCTGGGTCCCATGAACAGCACATTTACCAACTACCTCTCTCTTAGCAGGACTTGATTACAACAAAACACAGAAAGGGGCCAACCTCATTTGCTTGCTTAGCTAAACAGGGGCACAGCTGTTTCTCAGGAAGTCCAGGAGGCTGTGAGGTTGCAAAAGAACCCTTTATTTTCAGAGGATAAGGCAGAGGTTTTGAATGGCAGGCTCTGATGGGGTCACATTTCTATGTTCAAAACCTGAAAAGCATGGATTAGGGAGCCTTCTCCTCTGCCAAGCCAGTGGACGGAAGATCCTCAGACCCAAGAGGGTAGCGTAGGAGTCTGCCAGCCCAGAGCCCCCCACTGATAATGGTCTCCCAGTCACTCTGGGGTTCATCGTATGGTCCACCCTCCCGTTGTTTGGTGCTATGAAGTTGGTTCTGACTCACAGCGACCCTATTTACAACAGAACAAAACACTGACCGGCCCTGCACCACACTCATAATCACTGTTATGCTTGAACCTACTGTTGCGGTTACTGTCTCAATCCATCTCTGCGAAGGCCTTCCTCTTTTTCACTAACCCTCTCCTTTACCACGCATGATGTCCTCCTCTGTGGATTGGTCCCTCCTGATAACATGTCCAACAAATGTGAAATGAAATCTCACCACCCTCACTTCTAAGGAACATTCTGGCTGTACTTCTTCCCAGACAGATTTGTTCATTACCTTCTGGCAGTCCATTTGCTTTCCTAATCAAGATAATATTTACATTAAAAACATGCCGAGTTATGCACGAAAATCAGTCAGGTTTAAAACATCCTTTGGGATAGCCAGCATGAGAGTAGACTAGCATTTACTACTACCCACAGACTCCTGTTGCAAGTATAAGTACCATGTTCTTGGGACTGAGACTTAAAAACACTTCTAACTTCATGATCAGGGAAAGGGAAGCTGATATTTGCATACATCTTAAAACTTCATTCCTCCAGAACATTTACTGAGTCCCTTCTAGGTGGAGACCAACAGTGATAAGCTTCCATTGAACCAACTGAGGGGAAGGATGTTCCAGTGAGGAAATGCAGTGGAGAGATGAGGTGGCAGGGATGGGGCAGAGCGGTTGCACTGGATGCAAAGGAGCTTGCATACATGTGTGTGTACAAACGTATGTAAGTGTGCAGGGCTGTGTTGTGCACCATGACCCTGACTGAGTGTAAGAGATGGGGGTGGAGCAAGAAGGCATGAGCAGCCTTGCATGCTGTACTAAGGAGCTTGCATTCAGTTCTGAAAGCAACCCTGAGCTAAGCAAGCATCTCAAGCAGGAGACAGACATGAGCATATCTGAGCTGCAGACTGCAGGGAAGGGGAAAGGCTGAGGCTGGCACAATACTCCAGATGGCAAAGGCCAAACTTGAATGGTTGTAGTGGATGAAAAGGAGGGGACCGACTGGAGAGAGAGCGGCTGCAGTCAGTAAGACATGTGGGTTGGCTACGAGGAGCCCAAGGAAGGAGGGGTCAGGGAGGTCCTCCAAATCTCTGCCTTAGAGCATAGGCAGACGGTGGCACCTTCATCCATGTTAGAGACCACAGGAAAAGAAGGGAAGGGAAAATCCTGTTCCTGCCATGCTGAACCCAATGGCTCTGTGGGACACTGAGTGGCGATTTCTAGCAGCAGACTGTTGGGAGATACAGGTCTGAAGCCCAGAACAGAGATGTGCCTTGCGAATTGTCACTTATTCCAAAGCTATTTATCGAGTATCTCTTACGTGCTAGGCAGTGTGATAACTGATGAAGAAAGTGTGGTGAACAGGGCAGACAAGATCTCGTCCTCAAGAACCTTATTATTTTATGGGGGGAAGACAGACCACAAATAAGTATAAAGGCAGCAAGCAGAAAGACACACTGTGATAGGTGCTTTAGAGGACAAAACAAGGTGCCAGGATAAAGGATAACCGGGGGAGAGAGGCAGCTTTAGACAGTCAGGGGAGGAGATGGAAAACCATTCCTAGTAAACAGTAAGCACAAAGGCCCTGAGGCAGGAAAACCCTTGACATTTTAGGTAACAAGAGGAGGTGAGTACAGCTGAGCATGTTTGGAGGGGGCACGGGAGGTAGACAGGGAACAGAATATGCAGGGTCTCAGAAGTAAGCAGCAGTGGGCAGCCACCGGAGGGCCCTCAGGTGCAGGACAAGCATGGGGAGGTAAAGGAAGGAGAGGGCGAGGCCAGAACCCAAGGAATGCTGACATTTCAGGAGCAGGAGGAGGAAAGGGAGCCCAGGAATGAACAGCTAGTGAGTTAAAGAGTCAGGGCATGGTGCTGGAAGCCAAGGGAGAGATTTCATAATCAGGACAGTGGTCAACAGTTTCAAATTCCATAATGACAGCAAGTCCCTTAAAGACTAAAAATAGTCACAACAGTCAGCAGCAAGGGGGTTATTAGTGACCTTGAAAAGGAACAGTTTAAGGGAATGGAGAGCAAGGACAGACTGCACAGAGCTGAGGAACAAACTGGAGGCAGAGAGCTGGAGACTGGACACATAGAAGCCACTGCCCTGGCTGTCAGGGACAAAGGACTGAGAGGTGGCTAGGACACAGAATTGGACATTTCAGCCAAATTTACAGACGCGGACACTCCCGCCCAGTGTCTTCAATTTTGTCCTTGAACAGGTACTGGTCTCATTTTTGCTAACAGGGTGCAGGCAGCAGGAGGGGCACCTCAGGAACACGGTGAAGCTATCTACTAGCTGCTGTGGAGAAGTGTGAGGGAGCTGGCTGGGGCACGGGGACTGTGGGCTCACAGAGGACTCAGCTGAAGTCCAAGTCTGTGCTTTGTGCAGCCCCAGTATCCACCTTGGTGGGAGACTCCACAGCGCAGCTCAGCAGGCTGGTGTGTGGGGACGGAAGTGCTCACAGAACACTGAAGGCCGGGTTTCTCGGCTGGCAGGCTGCAAGGCTCGCGGGGCAAAGAAGCAGAGAAACCGACAGGAGCGTGGCAGCCATGCATCTCCAACTCCACTTGCCCCAGGAATGTCTTCATTTTTACCCCAGGTCTGTTTCTCCTCTAGGCCGCAGCTCCATTCTTCCCCATCTCAGTGGATGGCACCCCTTCCATTCAGCCACCCCTGTGAAGAGTTGGCATCCTCTTGGGGGGTCTTCTTTCCCTCATCTTCCCTATCGATCTACTCTAACTCCAGTGGGCTCATATCCATCCATGTCTTTAATCTCCACTGACCACTGAGCATAGAAAAAGGTGATCAACATTAATTAACAAGTAAATGCAAGTCAAAATTCCAGTGAGATGCCACTTCAAACCCACTAGGATGGCTATAGTAAAAAAGACAGATAATAATAAGTGTTGGATAAGATGTGAAGAAATAGGGACCCTCATACAACACTGGTGGGGCTTTAAAACGGTACAGTTGCTTTGGAAAACAGTTGGGTGGCTCTTCACAAAGTTAACTTGAGGCATATCCCTCAAAAACTTGAAAATACATGTCCTTGCAAAAAACTGTTTGTTCACAAGTGTTTATAACAGTATTATTCATAACCGCCCCAAAGTGGAAACAACCCAAATGTCCACCAACTGCTGGACAGATAAAAAGTGGTGTATCCATACAATGGTGTTTTAATCAGTCATAAAAAGGAATGAAGTCCTAGTACACACTAGAACATGTATGTAGCTTGAAAACACTATGCTAAGTGAAAAAAGCCAGACACAAAAGGCTATACATTATTATTCCATTTATAAGAAATGTCCAGAATTGGTAAATCCACAGAGTCAGAACTCAGACTGGTGGCTGCCATTTGCTGGGGTTGGGGAAAGGGTAATGAATGGGGAGTGACTACTATTGGGGATGGGGTTTCTTTCCAGGTAATGAAATGTTAGATGGAGGTGATGGCTGTACGACTCTGTGAATACACAAAAACCACTGGATTGTATGTTTTAAATGGGTAAATCCTATGGTATACAAACTACACCTCAATAAAAAATTTAATGACTAGGAAAACATTATACGTCAGAATTTGTGGGACCAAGTAAAAAAGCATTACTTATGTGAAAAAGGACTCATAAGACCACTATGAGTTGGAATCAACTCAACGGCAATGGATCTGATTTTTTGGTAGGTGAAAATATATAGTTTTAAAAAATTTTTTCAGAAAATAAGATTTTTTTAAAAAGTTAAATATTCAACTCAAGAACCTAGGAAGAGACTAATAAAACAAATCTAAAACCAAAGCTAACAAAGAAACAAAGAATAGGATCCACAGAGATACAGACCAACAACAATTTCTAAAACCAAAATGAATAAAGCCGATTCTTTAAAAAGATGATTAAGATACACCTCTGGTTAGACCAAGACCGAGAGAAAGAGCATATAATGGAAGAAGAGAAAATAAAAAAAATAAGATAACTTAAAAATATTTTGAACCATTGTAAGTTAATAAAATAGACAAAATTCCTGTAAAATGGAAAATGTGTCACAAAAAGGAATAAAAATTAATCATTAAAGAAATAGTTACATAACAAAACCTTGCAACAAACACCATGGAGAAACTTTGAAAGCAAGACAGAGTGGCTTATTAGTACCATTACTATCAACATAATACTGGAAGTCCTTCACAACTCCCAAAACCCCTAGGCTGAGGTAAGCGCTTCCAGACTTCTAAGGACCAGACAATCCTGTTCTCATGTAATTGTTCCAGAAGAGGGGATAAGAAGGAGCACTGCCCAACTTCTTAAACAAGGTGAATATATCCTTGATATGAAAAACAGATGAGAACAAAGACAAAAAATTACAGGTGCTTTGCACTTACAAGCATATAAACACATATGTAATTTGCTTTAACAGTGTGTTAAAATAATAATAATAATAATGTATCCTGAGGCTGCTTATTTGCAACCAAACACCTCACAAGATTTGGTTCCTTGGTTGGAAGGTTTAGGGTCGCGGTTTTATGGTACTTACAGTTAACTGGCTTAACTGTGTTTAGTGCTTCAGTTCTACCTCCTGGTTAGGTGCATAGTGCCTGGGGTCCTAAAAGCCTTGAAATAACATCTGAGACACAGCAATTGGTCTCTACTCACCTGGACCAACAGAGGATGATGAAAAATCAGGAACTATAGGAGAAAACAGAACGTGTAGCTGGCTAATTGAACAACTGCCTCCTTTGCTATGGTACCTGAAGAACTGTATGGTGTTTGGCTACCATTACTGAACACTTTGATCCAGAGAAAAATCCTAATGAAAAGTGTAAAACGCAGAACAGAATTTCATATTCCCGTGGAATCCAGACTTTTTGGAGCCATACAGACTTGGATGAACTCCCAAATCTATTGTCCTAAAATAATCTTTAAACTTTAACCAAAAATATCCTCTGAAGTCTTAATAGTTTTGCTTAACTAGTAAATAATGCCTGCCTTGAGCATTATGTTCTTTTAAGATATATAGAGAACCAAACTGACAAGAGAAGCTTAAAAAAACTAGTTAGGAATCTTAAGGGTCAGTGAGTCTATGTTAACAGGGAGGAATAACTCAGAAAAGGAGGATGAGAATGGTCATACAACTTGAAGAATGTCATCTGTCACTGAATTGTACATATAGAATTGAATTGATGTGAGTTTTTGTTGTGTACATTCTCAACAACAAAAAACCAAATTACTGGGGAAAACCCCATATGACTGCATAACACAACCAATAAAGCGTATTTAACTGTAATTTATACTATGAACTTTAATTAATAATGTATCAATACTGCTTTGTCAACTATAACAGGTATACCACAGGAAAGCATAAAGTTAAGAGGAGAAACAATGTACAGGGGGAGGAGAGCATGTAGGAACTCTGTACTTTCTGCACAATTTCTCTGTAAACCCAAAACTGCTCTAAGAAATAAGACCTGTTAAATAACGATCACAAGCCAAACAGTTTATTCCAAGAATGCAAAGACAGTTTAACTGCCATAAAACCTACCAGTGTAGATTATCAACAAAATGAACTAAACAAAAACCACAATATCACTTTAATGGGGGAAAAAATTGATAAAGTCTAACACCTACTTCATAATTTTTATAAAAACTTTCAGAAAACTAGGAAGAAATGGGGACTTTCTTAACTTGCCAAAGCTAGGTACCAAAAACCTACAATAAACACTATAGAGAACTTTAGGAACAACACAAAGATGACTATATCACTGTTACTGTTTAACAGAATACTAACAGCCTTTCACACCATTATAAAAAAAGGGAAAACAAGAGGTAAAAGAACTAGAAGAGAATTAGCACAGTGTGCAGGTGAAAGTAATCATTTACAGTGGAAACTCAATAATTAACAAACAAGAAATAAAAAAAGTCCACCTACAGTACATCAAAACTTGTTGCTGTCAACAGTTGATTCTGACTCATAGAGCCTCTACAAGGCAGAACAGAACTGCCCAATAGGGTTTCCGAGGAGTGCCTGCTAGATTCAAACTGCTAATCTTTTGGTTAGCAGCCACAGCTCTTAATCACTACACCGCCAGGGTTTCCCCACCAACAGCAGGATGGGTAAATAAACTGTGGTACTTTTGCACAATGGAAAATGCTATAGCAGTGAGAACAAACAAACTACAAGCATATACAATATGGATGACTTTCACAAAGGCAATATTGAGGAAAACAAGCCAGAGAGAAAAGAGACTATACTGTATGATTCATTTACATAAAGTTAAAAAAAAAAAAAAAACAGGCAAAAGTCATCCACGGCAATAGAAGTACAGAAAGTGGTTACCCTTGAAGAAAGTCAGGATGAGAACGTGGCCTAAGGGCCTCCTGAGGTTCAGATAGGGTGTCTTACTGGTTCCTCAACCCGGATGCTGGTCATATGCATGCGCTCATCTGGAAAAACATTATCAAGCTGAACACCTCGAATTTGTCTTGTGCATTTTTTTGAAGAATGCTAGACTTCTATAAAGATTACCAAAAATAGAGTAACAAAATCCCTACTCAAGAAGTACAGAATGTCTCTCTGGGGTGATGAAAAAACTTTGGAAACAGACAGTGGTGATGGTTGCTCAACACTGAGAATGCAATTATCACCACACTATACCACTAAAACGGCAAATTTTATGTTATATGTATTCTACCATATTAAAATTTAAACAAGAAACTGGAGCAAGGTTGCTAGACACAAAATCATCTTATAAAAACCAATCCCTTCTCTAAACTCTCAGTAATTAACCTGGGACCCTACAGGACAGAGCAGAATTGCCCCCTAGAATTTCTGATCTTTACAGAAGCGGACAGATACATCCGTCTCCTTCAGAACAGCTGATGGCTTTGAACTGGTAACTGGAAGCTTAATCACTAGCCTCTGTATGACTAACAGGGAAAACAAAAGAACATCTGATAAAGTTTAACACCCACTTAATAATTTTTAGAAAAACTTTCAGAATACTAGAAATAAACAGGGACTTTCTTAACTTGCCTGAGTTATGTACCAAAAACCTACAGTAAAAATCACAGAGAACATTATATCATGTTTGTGGTTGGATGACATCATTGTAGAGATGCCAGTCTTCCAAACTGATGTGTAAATTCACTACAGTCCCAACCAAAAAGTACATATGAACGATCTGAGGAACCAAATTCAATCTAAATTTCAAAGGCAAAATCAAGGTCCACGAACAGCTGAAGCAATTTTAAAGAAAAGAGAGAGGAAGCTTGCAAAAAGTTTAGGAATCTGTGTGCATTGGCACACAGGGAGCCTTGGTCGTGTAACGGTTAAGTGCCAAGCTGCTAACACAAAGGTCAACAGCTCAAACCCACTCAGAAGAAAGACCTGGCAATTTTCTTTCCTAAAGATTACATACAGCCAGAAAAACCTCCCGGGGCAGTTCTGCCCTGTGACACTTGGGGTTTCCGTGAGTCAGAAATCAGCTCCATAGCAAACAACAACAAATGCCCCGGCAAAGAAGGGCAAGCAGGTCAGCGGGTCAGCAGAGAGATCCCAGGGTGGGAGGGGAGGGGCTTAATAAAGGGGGCTTTGAAAAGCAATGGGGAAAGACAAACTGTATAGTTGACAATGCATTTTTGAAAACACTAGGAAAACAAGACTGGCTGAGACCACTGCTGGAACTCAGATTAGACTTAAGGTAAAAAAGTAAATGAAAAAAGAGCTAAGAAAATACTGAAGAGTAGCTTTGTGACCTGGGCATGGGGCATACAAACAGGACCCCACAAGCACAAACTATAAGGTGAAAAAAATGAATGGATGTAATTATCAGAAAATTAAAGATTTTAAAAAATAAATTGATTAAGCAACACAATGCTAGCAATTATGAGTTTGAGGGATGTTGATTTAGTCCACAGGCTTAAAAATAAAAGTCACAGGATTCACACAGTTTGTGGATGACTGCCTTTCTTCTTCTGCTTCATCTTCTTTGGGGTAAATTGGAAACAATTAAGTTAGTATTGTCAGGTTTTTTTTTTTTATTAAAAATTTCTGTTCCTCCCCTGCCACCACCAAAGACAGTCATGACAGCGGACACAACGTAAAGTCCCTGAGGCAACACTAGAAAAAGGTGTGAAGCTCAAGAAATCCACTAAAAGACCTGAACTGATGGTCCAACAGCCTGGAGTGTCCCCTGGGAACATGGCCCCTAGAACTGCTGATGTCCCTGACCAGAAACCAGTAAACAGTCAACTGTTCACACAAGAATGGACTTGACTCGGCGACACAGTGTGACCATATGGTGCACGTACTTTATGGTTCTATGCATTTATAGGAGGCTGTCCTACCGGTCTCTTTCTAGATGGGAGAGAAGGCAAGGGGACAGATGCTTGTTAAATAGGATACTAGATATATAGAGTGAAGAGGAGGAATGTGCTGTCACCAGGTGGGGAGAACAGAGGGAGCTGCAGATAGGTGCATATGCAAAACCAATTTAGATCGTATACTTTCACTTAATCACAATAAAAAGAAAAAAAAATTCTGTTCCTCAAAGGGAACTAAAGACAAAGTCAACAGCTGACAGGAAAAAAATCGGTCTTTCAGTCTAAAATTGACAAGGGATTGATTTCTAGGCTATACTAAGAACTCCAGCTAAACTCAGCAGGATCGGGAAAAAAAAGAAAAACCAAAAACCCAATTTTAAGAAAATTTGGTCAGAAAAAAAACTAGGAGGAAATGAGTAAGCAGGTCACAGAAGGGGAACCCCGCAAAACTAACAAAGAATATGAGGAAATGTCCAAGCCTATCAGGAATCAGGGACATGCAAATAAAAACAGTAATAAGATCCTCTTTCACACCTGTGAAAACTCTGCTTGCATAGTGGTTAGGTGCTACATGCAGTAACCAAAAGGCTGGCAGTTTGAATCCATCAGAAGCTCCTTGGAAACTCGATGCAGTTCTACTCTGAACCATAGGGCTACTATGAGTTGGAATCAACTTGATGGCTGTGGGCTTTTGGCTTTTTATTTCCCTATACCTGTTGGGTAAACACGAGAATGCTGGATACCCAGTAATGGTAAAGATATAGGAAACAAAAACATCTTTCCTGGAAAGCAATTGACAAAATTAAGGTAGGTGTAAACACTGGGATCCAGTGACCCTTCTCCTGGTTATATATCAGAGAAATTCTAGCATTAGTTCACAAGGGAAGGTACAAGGATAGCCTCCCTGGTATAATCTGTGGAGGAGAGAGGTAGAGTCAGCCAGAAGACCATGAGAGGCGCTGGGTGAGTGGTGTGTGCACAGCATGCAATGACAAGGAACAGAAGCTCTGAACCATATCTACTTACAGTGCATGAGTACTTTACATTTTATAAGGGATACAAACATATTCCAGTGTTGCTTCTTCACAGTCACACTAACCCTGACCCCTCTCCCCACTGCTCTCTATTCCTTTACCCTGATTTATCTATTTTTCTGGCACTGGAATGTCTACTTCACAAGGGCACAGACTGTGTCTGTTTTGATCTCTGATACATCACCAGCTCCCAGAGCAGAGCCTGGCACACTGCAGATGGTCAGTAAATATCTGTATAGTGAATGAATGAATGGAGGGCATGGAGCCAGTGGAGTGGGGCCCATGGGGCGCAGTGGGCAAGAACACGAGCGGGTGAAAAAAAGAACAAGACAGGAAGGGCCTTGCCTAGACACATAATGATGTCCACAAAAATCACTACAAAGTCTTTTTACAAACTCACTACTATAGTGAAGTAGGGTTTGCACGATCAGGCTGTTACCAGCTGTCTAGATTTTTTTTACACTTTTTACTCTCCTCAGATTGTTACGCTGTAGCCAAGAAGGCCTCTGCCAGTTCTTAGAATATCCTCACCACCTCAGAGCATAAGCTGTCCCCTTTGCCTTCAGAAAGCTGGTTCCTTCTCAATCCTTCAAGCTTGGGCTCAAACATCACCTCCTCAGAGTGGGTTTGCCTACCATCTCATCTAGTGTTTCCCTTCCGCCCAAGCTAGTCACTATCACCTGCTCAACAGTTTACCAAGCTCTGTGATTCTCTAGTTCACTATATGTCTCTACACACCAAATGTTAAGTTCCAAGAGGGCAGGGGCCTTATCTGTCTTACGGATCTGGCCCCTGCCAGTGCCTGGTACACAGCAGGCACTCAAGTATGTGTGGAGTGGATCAGCGAGGGAAGAGGTGGATCATATGGTCTACGTAGAAAGGTCAAGTACTGAACACAGGGGTGATATAAAGTGGAAGAAGAGGGGAGTCTTGAACAGGTCACAGAACAGGGGTCATGGGGACAGAGAGAGCTGGATGGAGAAGAGGCTGTGTGATCAAGACACCAATCCCCTTGAAGTTCTGATAGCAGTGTTTCATTATTAACGTGCTAGGGTGTCGGGCAACACTTTTCCTTTCCGTAAAATGCCCAGCTCAGCTACAGAATTGTTCACAAAAAATAAAATTTGGGACATAAAAAATATGCTTCCTTCTGTGGTCACATATTTAGTCCTACAACCTTCCAGTGAAGAAGGTACAACATCAGCTGTATCAGCATATTAGCCAACATTCTACAACTGTGTTTTAACTGATGAGGAACTGTGGCAAAGAATGGTTAAGTCTTGCTCACATAGTGGTGAGGCCATGATTTGAACTCTGATCTAATTTCAAGCCTGTATCTTTCATTTCAATCGAAATTTTAATTAAATTTAGGCTTACTGTTGCAAAAAACAGCTGTCCCAAGTCTAGGCGCCCTGGTGGCTCAGGAGTTAAGTACTCGGCTGCTTGGGGGTTCGAACCAACCAACTCTGAGGAGAAAGACTTGCGATCTGCTAACATAAATAACAGAAAACAACCCGCTGCCATCGCGCCGGCGGCAGTCTGCTTTATTGACCGGAGGTGGTGGCAAATGCCTTACAGACTGGGCGGTTCCATGTCCCTTAGGGTCTTTAGGAGTCGTAATTAACAGTTTGGTTTTAGTCCCAGGTTGGCTACAGTTTACCTGTATTGGCAAATATCACCTGACTTGTCTAGGCTCAAGCATTACCAGTGTCATCGGTTAAAGACTCCCAGCCTGGGCAAAACTCTTAACGGCCTCAACCTCCCCCAAACCTTCCGTTAGCCTTCAAGCACAGAGAGCCTCCACACGTCCACGTGACTGAAATATTAGCCGGCTGGCCGTCCAGATCTCGCGGGATTTGGACGCTTGCTCGGCCCTAAACCCACCCATTCATTTTCGCTTCTTAAGCCGCAGCGAGTTTGTCTTCTCCCTTACTGTCGGCCACCTTACCTTCCGGCGGTGATCAGCTTCTGGAGGAAAGTGTCCACCATGGTATCCAGGAGCTTCACCCTCGAAATGGTAGTGCCAGGTAGCAAAGATTTCGGGGACGAAGTCTCAGGCCCATTTCCCTCACTCCCGTCAGGGGCAACACCGCTGCTCGCTTCGGCCATGTTGAAATCCAACCGCCAAATCTAAGTGGCTAGGACGCTCCGCCCACCGAGAGCCCTGATTGGTTACTTGTGGAACCCAGAGCTTCCGATTGGAATCGGCGGAATGTCTATTAACGGCCCCCACGGGACGGGAAGACGTACTGGAGCTTGAAGGTTTGAGGATGGTGTTGGGATACCCTACGTGCTTTCTCGGCAGCACTGACAAAGCAGCCATAAGCCAAAGCTCAGGGGCTCAAATAAAAATTTTAATTATACTTCAAAGACTTAGTACAGTGCAACAGTGAATACTACGCTGTTAGTATTCACAAAAGTCCACTTTGTCAAATGCACCTGCATTTTTATTTCCCGGCCCCTCAATATTCCCATCAGGTTTCTGGTCTTGCCCACTCTTCCATGTTTCTTTTATAAATTTGGCTATGAGCCAATATATCAAAAATCCCAAGTCTCTAGTTCTTGAGAAACAGAAGCCTACTCTACCCACTGGATAAATCTCTCCAAGGCCATGTTTTAATCAAACTCAACCCCCGAACTTATTAAAGGAAAATGTAGGGGCCAGAGGACCCCTTAGTTATACACACATTAGCCTTTAAAACTGTGAGAGAGACAGTGAGACAAAAGCAGTGAAACACTGTACAAGAAAACAACAGTATGGGGGGGGCAAACAACAGGAGCCCACTTCTTATTTATGATACTTGACTCACTTTGCCACAGTCGGGAGTAACTGAAGACAAGTCTCTAGAGATAAAATACAGATACAGACCAGTCAACAAAACTCTCGCTACAAAGAGCTTGAAGACGGAGAGAGGAAGAGGCCCCTTGCTTCCATCATATTGGTATCCATCACTGTCCAGCCAACTCTCTAACTCCTAGTGACCCAATAGGACAGAGCAGAACTGCCCCACAGTTTCCAAGAAGCACCTTAGCAGCTTCTTGGTGCTTAGCAGCTGTTGCACTTAATCACTACGCCACCAGGGTTTCCATATTGGTAGCTCTTAGGATAAAGTGGTGACTGAGATGTAGGAAGATTCAAAATGATCTGTAGGCCCAATCATTTGGACTGCCACTCTTGGATAGAAACTGGAGAACTCCCTAGATGAAGTGACGGAAAAGACAAACAAAATAAGTGAAAAGGGAAAAAAATCCTCAAAGATGGATACCAAGATGGGCAGTGTAGGTAGTAAAAGTAGAGAAATACAATTGTCAGATTCTTATCTGGCCAGGGTGAAAGAATGTGGGGCAGTCACAGAAATATCAAGGCTTCAGGTAACTAGCACCTTTCAAATTGGCACCATGGCCATTCCCAGCGGGTGGGACCAGTAGGATTGGAGGATTCTGCAGACCACATATCTCAAGTAAAAACGCAGAGTTGACATGCATTCTTCTCATTCTGTTTGCTGCATTTCTCTGCTTGCAACACAGGCTTGGGGAGGGAAGTGGGTAGGGAGGAAGGAGAGCCCATGTCCCAGGTCTGAGGAGGGTGTCAGTAGATAATCTTGGCAGTATCAGGCTGGTAAATGCAGTGGTCCTGGTGTGGGTAACTTCCTGACGCTCTTTTACTCTCCTCCAAGGCTCCCTCCAAAGAGCACCATGACTGAAATAACTCTTCATATCCACGGACAACAAAAATGACAGTTCCACATCACAGAGATTTCCATTGTGAGACAGTATTTGTTTCCATGAGTCCCAGTGATTAGAACACACCTGTGTTTGTCTAGGAGTGCCCAGGGCTGACAACCTCCACTGCCTTCTCCTAGGCTTGGCTGAGCTGGCCTGGGGGAGATATGCTGGACCTGCACCCGCCTCTTGTCACTTTCCAAATCAACTACTTTCTTAACCTGACTTTCCAGGGTAGTACTCCAAGTCCAATGTGCCCCAAACAGCCTGACCTACTCAGAACTGCACCCACCACCATAGTCATCAGGGCCAGGGTTATACTGGCCCAGGGTTTCTGGGACTTCAGGGACAGGAACTGGGACTGAGGAAAAACCTACATTACATTTTTCCACCTGTCTGATGAAGGGGTGGGCTCCAACAGCAGGACTAAGACAATAGTCTGGTTCACAGAGGTAATTAAAAAAAAAACAAAAAACACAAAATAAAGTATTAACATGTCTTCTCAAAATAATGACTCCAAAGACAGGACAAGTTCTCTGGAGAACCAGAGTTTTTGCTACTCTGTCCCTATACAGAGTGCCTGGAACCTTGCCCCACTGGCAGAGGGAAGCAGAGCAGTCTGGTGGGCACCTCAGCTCCAAAATAAAAGAAGTGCGGAGGGCTGATGGTAGCTGCTTGGAGGACAGGCTGTAAACCCAAGAAGGAGACCAGTGGTAGTAAACAAGCTCTATGTACAGCTCTTCTCAAGATGTCAGGAACACAGATGGACTGAGAAGCCAGAAGGGTTAGCAGGTGGAGGTTTCCTTAGGACAGGAGAGAGTTAACAGGGACTGAGTGAGGGAGCCCAATGTGGCAAGAGAATTAAAAACAGTGGGGACAGGGGGTCCAGGCTTAGAATCTCTCCGGCAAGAGCAGTTCAAAGTCTCTGTCCCTGTCCCAGACAGGGCACTCAGCCCAGAGCAGGGCTGGGTGTGTGGTGGGGGCATCAGAGAGGATGCTATCCTCCTTGCTTTGCCCTCAACCCAGTAGTGTGGGAAACAGCAGGCTTCTCTCCTCACCACTGGTTACCAGTGTCTGGAATCCACCAGCTCAGGCCGCAAGCTGAGCTTCTTGAGGCTCTCGTAGCCCACCACAATAACAATGGTGGAGGGTGTAGCAGAGATGATTCTGGCTGAGAGGCCTTTCATGAGGCCCCAAGGCCCCTCCTCAGCCATCAGCTGTCTGAAGGTCAGGATGATGGAATTCTTGCCCTCAACCTGGAAAAGTCAACACAGTGAAGGGCTGTTAACTGTAGTCCAAGTCCCTCTGCCTCAGGCTAAAGCAGGAAGAAGCAGACTTCGGAGGCCAAGGACCAGGTTCTGTAGAGGCTCTGGTGCTAGACCTTGAGTTTGAATCCTGCTTCCCAACTTACTAGAAACTTAACCTTGAGTGATTTACTTCACCTCTCTAGTGTCTCAGTTTCTTCAAATCTAAAATGAACAAAAAAGTACTCTTCAGTAATACTCAGAAATGCTGAGATTAGTGCTTGGTAGATAGAAAGTGTTGAGTAAATGTTAGCTATTGTTAATATCATTATATAAGTTATGTAGCTTTGAGTCTTTGGACTCGGTGTTTCTTTCTGATCTCAGGAAAGCCAAATTCAATCTCCTCTAAGGTCCTCTGCAGCTCTCCCAGTCCATGATTTTGATTCTAATCATCTCAACCCCTATGGATAGAGTCCCCCAATCTGTCCCTGTTGTCTCCCATGACCCCCGTGGTCTTTCTATCACATTGGAAGCTAAGACAGAAGCATCTTCTCTCTCAACAGCCCCTCAACCACAATCAAACAAACTACACTGTTCAGAAACTCCCCAGCTCAGACTGCTAGCTGATACAGCCAAGGGGTGAGGACTGGTAGAAGTTCTGGGGACAGGTGTTTGGCTGACTCAGTACTGATAGTCTCAATGTCCAACACATCTGAGTTATGACAAACCACATTTACAACCATCCTTTTTTTTGTACATCTTAATTGTTAGTCATATGTACTACCATACAATGTTGCAGTATATAATTTGCTGATGTCATCATTTTCATGCCAATCCCCAAAGACAAATAAAGATCAGATTTATAAAGATACGATAATAAAAGGTAATAATAAACTTAAAAAAAAAAATTTAGGTCTTTGACTTATGTCAGAAGCGATTTGTGAGAGAGGCATTAGAACGTAATCCTGTCATAAGTAGGGAACTACCTGTTCTAGAGAGGAAGAGACGAGTGTGGAGTAGGCAGGGAGGAAGGGGGAGGTGTTCTCAGTCACAGACATGATTGCCCTGTGGGGGTGATACAGTATTTGGAGGTATGAACAAGGAGTACATCTGTCCTGCACTGGCTGAGCATCTGTTAGCGTTATTTTCCTTCCCCCTCCTCATCATCCCATACACCTTTCTAAATCCTCCACCTTCTCTCTTCAGTTATTCCTTTCATACACTAAAATCCCCCATTCTCTCCACCTAAACTTTTGAGGAGAAAAATCAGCCATCTGCATATTATGCATTAGCATTCTGAATCTGTTTTCTTGGTGTAGGTGCTTGTGAAATTAAGTCTTTGACTAAAGACGTGCTCTGATCTTGGGACAGCACCACCAAGAGCTTTGTCAGTATTTTTGCTGAGTCCACACTGGACACTCTGGGAAATTTATTCAAGAGCAGTCACTCTCACTGTAGATAGTTCAGAGCCTTGTGGAGACACTTGACAGGTTTATGAACTTAACAGAAGTAGATATTTCTGATAATCACAAACCTGCAAGGTGAGGAAAGTATAGCTGACAGGCTATGCACACAGGATGCAAGGCTGGAAGAAATCAACGAGAGTCTTGGGGCATATAAAGTAGAAGAGGCATGCAAGGCAGCAGACAGCATAAGAAAAGCATTCTAGGTAGTTACAAGTACTCAGCTGGTTTCTGTAGATGATACGCAGTAACCACAGGAAAGGTCTTATGTGAAGAGACTGGCTGGGCTAGAGGGCCATGAGATGGGGAGGTCAGAGGACTGCTGCCATTGTTAGGTGCTGTCAAGTTGGTTACATCTTACAGTGACTCTATGTACAACAGAATGAGACACTGCCTGGTCCTGCACCATCCTCACAATCACTGTTATGTGTGAGCCCACTGATGCAGTCACTGTGTCAGTCCACCTCGTTAAGGGTCTTCCTCTTTTCCGCCAACGCTCCTTCTACTTTACCAAGTATTATGTTGTTCTCCAGGGACTGTGTCCCCCCTGATAACATGTCCAAAGTATGTGACACTAAGTCTTGCCATCCTTCCTTCTAAAGGAGCATTCTGGTTGGACTTCTTCCAAGAATAATCTCTTAGACTGGGTTCTCTACAAAATCAAAACCAGTGGACTGCCAATTAAGTTTGCAAACTCATCCTAGAAAAAGTGCTACATACCTCACTGCTGAATATCACTATGGTCACCTTTCAAGTACTCCCCTAGGGAACCTATGCACTGATGCTGGTGCCTAGTCCACCCTTCAAAGCAGTTTTGGACCTCTTTTGTGAACTTAATTGTATAGTTGTCTGTGAAGGAGTTTTTAGCCAGTAAACAATTAACACCCTCCTTACTCACCCGATCTGGTCCCCAGTGAGTTTTCTGTTTACCCAGAGATAAAGGAAATATTGAAAGGTAGACATTTTGATGACATTCAGGACATCAAGGGTAATATGATGACAGCTCTAATGGCCATTCCAGAAAAAAGTTCCAAAATTGCTTTGAAGGATGGCCTAGGCTCTGGCATTAGTGCACAGTTTCTTAATGGCAGTATTTCAAAGGTGACCACAGTGCAACAAGGTATGTAGTACTTATAACAATTAAGTTTATGGACTTAATTGTCAGACCTCATACATACATCTATATCCATGCACACAGACAGAGAGAGAGAGAGATTCATCTCAAGGAAATGTGGTTGTACGGGCTGGCAATTCCCAAGTCTATGAGTTAGGCATCCGACGAAGATTTCTCCCGACCCATGTAGCTGCAGGGACTGATGAATGCCAAAATGGAAAATAGCAGGCTCCTTCAGGGTAATGAGGAACCTAGTAAGACCAGCGAATTCCATGCACATGAGCCCAATGCTGTACTTCATTTGCTGTAAAGTGAGCCCCTGGGTCACAGATGATACTGTATGGGACACCATGATGATGGATGAAGCATTCTGTGGGTCCATGGATGGTAGTTTTGGCAGAGACCCTGTGTGCAGGGAAGGCACATCTATATCCAGAGTAAGTGCCTATCCCAGCAAAAACTAAACATTGCCCTTCTTCCAATGGAAGTGGTCCAATGTAATCAACCTGCACCAGGTTGCTGGCTTATTGCCTTGAGGAATGGTGCCAGACTGGGGACTCAATAATGGTCTCTGAGCTGGCAGATTATGCACTCAGCAGAGACTGAAGCCAAACTGGCCTTGCTGAGTGGGGGTCCATGTTGCTGAGCCCAAGCATAACTTCATTTCTGCCACCACAACCAGTTTGTTCATAAGCCTGTTGGGCAACGACAGGAGTAGCTGGGGAAAGAGGATGATCGGTTCTCACAGAACACATCATCTCATCTATATAACTGTTAAAATAATCCTCTGCTGAGGTCACCCTTCAGTGGATATTCACATGAGACACAACATTTTTGCTTCTTTAGTCCATTTGGAGAAATGCCAGAGGGCCTGAAGATCATCCTTCTACAAGCTTATCTAGGAAGAGAAGGAGGAAAAAGCTGGTCTTACTTGCACACGGGTTCGGATGACATCCATAGGATTGGTGAGGATAGAGGCAGTGGCTGCAGCCAGAGGTCCTGAGATGGCTTGAAAGACAATGTGAGGGCACTCCTTAGGACAGAGGTATGAGAGCTGCTCTGGAATCAGAGGAAAGACAATGCCTTAAGACATGAGCTCCATCCCACCCAACCTCACGTTTGCTGCTTCTACCAGCTGGCCATCTTAGACCCATTAACACCCATCATTTTTTTTTCTCTCCTGATTCAACAACAAAAAATTATACTGTAAATATGAGGCCTCTTCCAGAAGCCAACACGGTCATGTCACCCATTTAATAAGACAAGATTACTCTGGTTCCTTTCACCTGACAAACAGACAATTCTTCCTGATATCAAAACCTTATGCATCTTACTGTATTCCTCCCAGACTTATATGCTAGAAAAGCATACACTAGATATACTGAATAACTCTGGTAGTCTCCAAGGAGGAAAGTGAGCAGCTGAGATGGGTTAGGAGGTTTATCACTGCATATCCTTTCCTACCTTCTGAAATCAGAACCACGTGACTATGCACAATGTTCATACACAGTAACATAAATACAAACAGAAAGTCTTATCTGACAGTGAAAATTTTTCTGTACCTCGTATCAAGAAAGGGAAATTCATTTTTCTAACTGCTGAGGAAGAAGATGGACTGGTACCCAGGTTCACCCATTGCTAGTATCACTTGGAAGTCTACTTACAACTGAATTTTTTTACTTCATTCTCTCTGAAGGTGAAAGACAAGAGTTCATTCATTTATTCAACAGAAGTTCATCGAGATCATCCAAAGACTTTACCAAAACAATACAAAGATTACCTACAGACTGGGAAAGATCAGCATCTAATCTCCATAATCTACAAGGTACTGCAAAACCTCAGCAAGAAAAAGACAAGTAACTAAACAATGGGCAAAGGATACGAACAGGCACTTCACTAAAGAACACATCCAGGCAGCTAAATGACACATGAGGAAATGCTCACGATTATTAGCTATTACAGAAATCCAAATCAAAACTACAATGAGATACCACCTAACTCCAATAAAGGCTGGTATTAATCCAAAACACACAGAACAATAAATGTTAGGTTGTTGAGAGACTGAAACTCTTCTACACTGATGGTGAGAATGTAGAATGGTACAGCGACTTTGAAAATTGATTTGGTGTCTTCTTAAAAAGCTAGAAATACCATATAATCCAGACATTCCACTGCTTGAAATATACCCTAGAGAAATAAGGGCTGTCACACAAATAGATACATGCACACCAATGTTTACTGCAACACTGTCTATAATAGCAAAAATATGGAATCAACCTAGGCGCCCATCAACAGAATAATGGATAAACAAACCATGGTGTATTCACACAATGGAATACTACATAATGATAAAGAACAATGATGATCTTGGGAAATACCTGATAACATGGAGTCACTTAGAAGACATTATGCTGAGTGAAATTAGTCGCAAAAGGACAAGTATTGTATGAGACTACTATGATGAGGACTCAAGAAAAGGGCTAAGCTCAGAAAATAATATTTGATGGTTATCAGGGATAAGAGAGAGGAAAACAAGTATTCATAGATTAACCCATAAGAATTGGGTTAAGTAAAGGAAGTGACAGCATTTGCACTAGAAGAGAGATCAACACTGCTGGACTATACCGAGATCTAAGAACTTTCCTAAATACAACCCAACATCTTGAAGGTCAGAATAGCAGGGTTGGGGCTCTAGGGACCATGCTTTCAGGGAACATCTACGTCAACTGACATAACTAGGTTTTGTTGTTAATAAAATGTTCTGTATCCCATTTTGGTGTGTGCTATCTGGGGTCTTAAAACCTAGCAAACTGCCATCTAAGGAGCATCAATTGGTCCCAATCCACCTGGAGCACAGAAGAACAAAGGACATCAAAGACAGGTAGGAAATAAGAGCCCAGGAGACAGAAGGGGCCATATAGCCCAGAGATTACATCCACATGAGACCAGAACTAGATGGTGCTGGCCACTACCAATGACTTCCTTGACAGGGAACACAATGTAGACTCCCTGATGTAGCATGAGAAAAATGGGGGTTCAGTTCTAGAATTCTATTGTAAGACCAAACTTGATGGCTCAACATGCTGGGGGTTCCGTGAGAACATGGCCCCCAGAAAAAATGCTAGCTCACGGCTGAAAGTACCAAAGATAACTCTTCAGACAAAAATTGGACTGGACTATGACATTAGGCTGTCAGAGCAGCTCTTCTATAGACACATGATGGGAGGGTAGAGAGGAGAGGACAGGAATTGGTTGTACGAAAATGCGAAGCATAGGGTGGAAAAGAGGAGCGTGCTGTCAGAAGTTTGGGAGAGCAGCTAGAGTCGCATAGAGGTGTGCACAGCAGGTTTTATTTGGCAAAGTGACTTAAATTGTAAGCTTGCACTTAATCACAACAAAAGAAATTTTTTTTCCAGTAACTATCATGGGCCAATTAAATCCTGAGGATATAATAATGAATAAAATAGCAGCAAATTCCTGCCCTTACGAAATGTGTATCCTTATAGGGGAAGACTGACAACAAACAAAACCAAAACCAGTTACTTACGTCAGAAAGTGATGTGTATTATACAAAAAAATAAAGCAGGAGATGGAGACAGGCAGTGGTAAAGGTAGGGATTGAAGGGGTTGCCCTTTTAGACAAGGTAGTCATGGAAGCCCTCTTTGGAAAGGTGAAATTTGAACAAAAACCTGAAGGAGATCTGCATGGATCTGCAGAGCTTTCCAAGTAGAGGTGACATCCTGGGCAAAGGCCCTGAGGCAAATCCTCACCTCAAGGGCTCAAGCGGCAGCAAAGCCTGTCTGCCTGGAGCAGAATGAGTGAGAGCTGGAACAGGAGATGAGGCCTGAGAAGTAAGTCTTTTGGGGTCTGGAGGCCAGTACAGGAAAGCTGGTTTGTACTGAGTTAAGAATGGGACATGAAACAGATTCATCATTGCAAAGATTCCCTCAGTTCTCATCATGATACCTTGAAGAATTTTTTTCTTGTGCTCCCAGTATGGCAGTTTATGGTAAGAAATAGGGAGGTAGGGGTTGGCCAGACAGAAACGAGTGCTTCTAAGGAGTCTTCCAGCACTAGCGGAACCAAATCTCTCCCAGTTCCTAATCCCTTTCTTCTTTAGGGTAAGTACACAAACAGAAGCAAACCAAACTGGTGACTCCGCCTTATAGGTGTCCAGTTCCTCTTGAAAAGTGGATATTATGCAATCATTAGAAGGTGGTACCTGGACTGGCACTGCCAGCATCTTGGGCCTGTCTGCACTGGCCCCCAGGACTGCAAGCTATAGAGGATCCAGTTTCTAATTTCAATCATGCAGACATGACATCTTCCTGGGTTGTAGGGGCAGGATGGAAAAACAAAGGTAAGAAGGTAGGAGAAAGACACTCACACGCTTCTTTCTTCTTCATTATTCATTCACAAATATTGAGTGCCTATTATCTGTAAGCCAGAAGATCAACCCAGGCAGACTTGATTTAAGTCTCTTTTGGTTAAATGACTTTGGACAAGTAATATAAATAAATATTTGTTGAGTGTTTCCTGGATGCCAGGCACTGGACACAAAACAGAGAAATGGATGAGGAAATGCCTTCATGGAATTTATATTCCAATTAGGGAGCTGGGAGTTGGAGGTAAAATAATCGCAAATCACGGTAAACGCTATGAAGAAAACAAGGTGCTGAAAGAGAAAACAGAAAGGGCCCTCTTTTTCAGCAGGGTAGTTAAGGAAGGCCCCTGCAAAGGTGACACATAGGTGAGGCCTGATGTGTGAGAAGAAGCCAGCCACACAAAGCGTGGGGGAAAGAGGGTTTCAGGCAGAAGGAGCATTATCTGCAAAGGCCTTGAGGTGAGAACAGCCTGGTGTGTTTCAGGACTGGAGAGAAGGGAGTGACTGTGGGCCAAGAGTGAGCAAGGGGTAACAGACAAGAGATAGAGCCGGAAAAGCAGACAAGGTCCAGTTCACAAACGGTTGTACAGTCCATCGGAAGGAAAGTAGATTTGACTCTAACTCCTCATAAGGCAGCACTGGCAGATTTTAAGCAAGGGGTTAACAAGAACCAATCTACTCATTCAACAAATGTTTATCGAGCACTTGCAATTCATCAAATCCTAAACCAGGTGTTATGGAGGAAGGGACAACAGCAGACAAAACCAGATATGGTCCCCATTCTCACAGAGCTTTAGACTAGAGGAGGGAAAGAGGCACTAATTTGATAATCACACTGATCAACACATCATTACAAATTCAGGTGGTATTCTGAGAGACAAGTTATGTGATTTTGTGAAAAGACACAAAAAGGAACGAAATCTAGATTGGGATGTCAAGGACTGGAATGTCAAAGGAACCAAATCTAGATTGGGATCTTGCAATGACACCTGCATCACAGGGTGAGAATGAAAGAGATGCAAGATTTCTGCATGGGGACCGCATACACCATAGTGGGCATTTAGGGAATGTTAGTTTCCTCTCCCTTCCCAACGATTTTTCCATGTAGAAGTGACACAGTACAAAGGAACAACATCAAGGAAAAATGTCAAAACTGCATTAAGGAAGATTCAAACAAAATGTCTTGAGAGTAGAAGGAAGGGAAAGATTACTTCTGGGTTAAAGGGTTACACAGACAGGACAGGACCAGATGAAGCAAGGAGTACTTAGGGTGAGTCACGATTTCATCAGGAGTAAATGGACCTGGAAGGCATTCTAGGCAGACAGATGACATGAAGTAAGGACAAGGGTGGGAGAGAGGGTGCATACTTGAGGAATTGCGAGGAATCTGCCCGGCTGCAGGGAAAGGGAAGGGAAGGGAAGGGAAGGGAAGGGAAAAGGAAACAGTGGGAAATGCTGAACATCACAACCAAGGTTTAGCAAGTTAATCCATCAGGGATGTGTGTGTTGGTTGAGAAGGAAGAGAACTTAAACTGGAAGGCTGATGCAGCAGCCCAGGAAGGTGGTATCAGAGACATGGTTTCCAGGAAAGGCAGGAGAAACAGAGAGAAAGTGGGAGAGGCAGTCTGGAATCACCAGGACTAGATGTGGGGACAAGGAAGATGGAGTGGTCAAGCACCAAAGCTTCAAGTCTCAGTGATTCAGAGAATGACAAGGCCATTGAGAGATGAAAAGTTACTTAGAAGGGAACACTGGTTTGGGATAAAGGATAATTAACTGAATACAATTTCACACGCAAGTAGATGCATCCAGGTTGAGACCATGATTTCAGAGATCAACAGTCAAAATGTCTATGCAGAGCTTTCAACAGGCAAGACTGGGAATAACTAAAATCAAACACATTGACTCATAGCAGGCCTCCAGGACAGAGTAGCACTGCCCTATAGTGTTTCCAAGGAGCAACTAGTGGATTCGAACTGCTGACCTTTGGGTTAGCAGTGAGTTCTCAACCACTGTACCACCAGGGCTCTAATATGGGACATATCAGAAAAGTGTCACTCTAGCTGTAAATGAATTCAAATGAGAGAAGGCCAAAGACACACTCCAGAGAAAATACATTTCTTGGGAGCTTTTTTAACATTAAGATTTCCAGGACCATCTTTACCATATAAACACACCCACACACCCATACATACCAACACGATTGCCAGGACTCACAGAAAGTCTGATACACAGAATTAGGGGTAGAGTCCCAGAATCTGGAGTATTACCAAATATTACAAATGAAACACTGTGTTAAACAGAATAAGAAAGAAACAGAGCTGGGAGAAAAAAGAAGGTAAAAATCTGAAAAACAGGAGGGGAATCACGAAAGCACAGCAGCACAGAAACAAGATGGTTCCAAAGTTAGGAAATAAGACAAAGTTTGGTCAGAGTTCTGGGTGGACAGGCAAGAATGTCTACTGCCAAGGGTAAGCAGCTAGCAGCAGATTCAAGGTCACCCAAAGCTGTGGAGGTCGCAGGGTAGCAGGCACATTCAGGTCCTGCTCTTGGCAATGTGTTTTTCCCTTTTAGAAAGAAATCTGGAAGTGTGTCTATCAGTGCCCTCAAAAATGCTTTTAACATAGAAGAAAACGGTCTTTGATAGTTAAGAGGGTGGCAAGGGAGGGAGATGGGTATTCACTAATTAAAGAGCAGAAAAGAATCACTTTAGGTAAAGGGAAGGACAGCACGCAACTGAGGAGAAGTCAGCACAATTGGACTAAAACAAAAACCAGGAAGGTTCCTAAATACAACCAAACACTTTCAGGGACAGAGTTGCAGAGACAGGGTCTGGGAATCAGGGTTTCAGGGAAAATCTAGGTCAACTGGCCTAACAAAGTTTATTAAGAAAATGTTTTCCATTCCACTTTGGTAAGTGGCATGTGGGGTCTTAAAAGCTAGCAAGCAGCCATCTAAGAAGCAGTAAGTGATCTCAATCCACCTAGAGAATGAAGAAGATCAAAGACATAAGGAATATAGGAGCAGAAGAAACAGAAAGGGCCACGTAAACCAGAGATGATATCAGCATGAGACTAGATGAAATAGATTGGTGCCTGTCTATTACCAATGACTATCCTGAGAGGTAACTCAACAAAGAGTCTCTGATGGAATGGGAAAAACGTGAGATACAGAACTTGAACCCTACTATAAAGACAAGACTTGCGGTCTCCAGAAGATATGGCTCCCAGACTTATCATTAGCCTAAGACTTAAACCATTCCCAAAGCCAACCCTTCAGATGAAGGCTAAACTGGTCCATAAGTCATAAATGATACTGGTAAAGACTGTGCTTCTTGGTTTAAGTAGATACAGGAGACTAACTGGACAGCTTCTGTGTGCAGGCAAGATGAGAAGGCAGAGAGGGACAGGAGCTGGTTAAATGGACACAGGAAATACAGGGTAGAAAGGACAGTTTGCTGCCACAACATGCGGAGAACAACTAGGGTCACATAATGAACAACTAGGGTCATATAACAACGTGTGTGTGTGAGTTTTTGTATGAGAAACTGACGTGAATTGTCAACCTTCACTTAAAGCACAATGAAACAAAGAAACAAAGGTGTTATCTTTTGACCCAGTAACTCCATTTCTGGGAAATACTTAAAGAGAAGTAATAGGTCTTATGAGCAAAGATACATTATAGGAAGTAGAGAAGTTCAAGGTTATAGCTCACCTTAAATTTAACAATGCTGAGTAAAGACATATAACTCAAAAGCTAACTACTGTCCATCAATTTCATCTTCAAATCACAAACAGATCATGGGTGTTTGTCCTTCCCTATCCTCCAATTCTTGGCCAGTATTCCCCTAACCTTAGTTGATTCCAGTGCATCCAGAACATATTTGAGCACTACTGTACAGTCACTGTTTTACTTGTCTCCCCTCTGCAGCCATGTCTTATTTAAGAACCCTCTTGGCACATAATAAGGGCTCAGTAGAAGTTTGCTGAATGAGTGACCTACCCTCCTCTTCCTGCATTAAATCTCACCTTTTCTCCAACATGCATAAAGCAACAGCACCTCAGCCCTATTAGTAAACCTATCCCTGTATCACTCTCCTGGACCCTACTTACCTGCATAGAAGTGATAGAAGGGCCACCAGACAGCACTGTTTGGGATGTAGGTAAGCAGTGAAGCCACGTAGCCTCGGTAGAAGCCTCGAAACCCATCAGCCCGGAGGATCTGCCTGATGATGTCCTTGGTTTGGCCGAAAGCAATTACCCTTTGTCCCTCTTGGTTCCCACGCACTTGGAAGCGGCCCATTTTCTCACCCTTGCGCTGCATCATCAGGTGCTGCGAGACCACATCAATGGGTACTGTGATGCTCTGAGCCACGAGGGAGGCTGAGCCACCGGCCACCAGTGACTTCACCGTGTTGCTCTGGCTGTAGTCAGCTACAAACTTTCGGGTGAGCTCATAAGTGGTGACGTAGCACTGGCCAGAGATGAGTGTGAAAGTGTTGACCAGGAACCCCCGGTAGAGACCAGTCACACCATCTGCCCGTAGGATCTTGATAAAAGCGTCAAAAGTCCCGTGGTAGAGGCTCTTGCCCTTCTGAACCTGCAACCGGGTGCGGATGAGGGTGAATGGGTAGACGCTGACACGGATCATCATGGTCATTGCCACGCCAAACACATAGAATTTCTTCTTATCCAGGTGTTCCCACTCAATGATCTGGATGTTGCGTTTGTCCTCCATTGTACCTTAAGGCAAGAGATGAGCAAGTGGAGGGGTGTGAGAGGACAGCTGAGGAGCTTACCTTTCCCCTTCTTTCTAGGACTTCAGCTCTAGGATTCACTTCCCCACAGCTTAGATTTCAACCAACCAGGCTCTATCAAGCCCTGCCCAAGTCTTCCTTCCTAGATTAGAATGGTACCCTTCTCTCTCCTTGACTAGTTCTTTCCCTCAAGTCCCTTCCTCTAGAAATTATTCCTTACCTTGGTGACTTCCTGGTTCCACTAATCCCACCCTATAGGATAGTCTATCCTTGACTCCTTGCTTCTGCCATGGCCCTGGGCTCAGCCAGGAAGATCTCAGGATGCTGTGGGCAAACCAATCACCTGGCTTGATGCAGGGCCTATAAGTTGGCTTCTTGGATGTCACTAAGTGGTGTTTAGGAGGCCCACTGGGGAGGTGCTACCTTTGGCCCTTCATCCCCAGCAGGGTGCCTCTGTTATCACCCTACCATCTGACTCACATCACTTTATTTCTGGTTTCCAGCTCTGGCCACTTTGGGTGCCCCTGACCCACATTTCCTACACTTATATTTTATCCAATATGCATTAGAAGAAAATGTGGGGTAGTGGGGCTTTCATACCATAGAGCACCCTCCTATCACCTTCCCTCCCTCCAATGAAAGGAGTTGGAAAGGTAGTAACAGGCCAAAGGTCAGAGTCCTCTTTGGTTATTAGATAACCTACCCCAGAGAAAGAAAAGAATCACCTGAGAGTCAAGTAACTTGTTTCCCTGTGAAGTCTTGAGAACTACAGGGTAGAGGACATGTTTGACCTTTTCATCCCTAAGCATATGAATTACCTCAGTCCTAGATGATAAAGAGAGAGCCAAGTGAAAAAGAAGATACTGACTCTGCCTTTAAGAAACTCACAGTCTGTTCAAGGAGACATAGCATCCTTCTACGGAATGGATATACAAAACAGAGACAAGGAAACTAGAGCAAAGTAATGCACATGAGGCCCTCATGTCCATTACCTAAAATCTCAAACAATGCTAATAAGCATAATAGTGTAATAATTGCACAAAACCAGGAGCTTCCAACTCAGGAAATGTCAAACCAGCGGACATCATATATTGGACATTTACTCAGGGGTAATATGCTCTAGGGTAGCCTGCACCTGTTCTGTAGGATACTGGAAATTTTCACCTGGACAGGAAAGTGGGAAGTTAAAATCCAGGTAGTGGAAAGTCAAGGGCTCCTGAGGCTTTCAGAAAAATCCCTAAAGGCTGGGAAAGAAAGTGACCACATTCCAGGGACAACCCTAGAGAGCTGAAATGTTCTATATGAACAGCTCCAGTACTGGTGCTGTAGAAATCAGTGAGAGAAGCAAGATTACTTTTTCAAAAATACCTGTGCTCAGCTACATTGCTTTCATAAAAGTGTGGGTACCTGCAGTACAACCTGACTACATGAGAGCTGAAGTTCTCAAGGTGAGGCATAGGTCAGATGCAGGTAACCAAGACAAGCTTCTTGGAGGAGGATATAGCAATTCCAGAATGGGACATTTAGGCTATAGAAATGAGTTAGAGATGAGATTCTACATGCAGGAGAAGAATCAATCCCTGGGATATTGATATGCCACTTGCTGGGGGCAAAATTAACCCTTCGTCCTCAGCTTCAGCCTGGGACTCCCACTAAGTCTAGCACGTAACTTCTACTCTGAGGCTTTTCAAGAGATGGTGGTCACTGTCTCTTGTGTCCTAGGGTGTTTGTCATCCAGAGGCCCAAGATCATGTTTCCAATACCACTGAGAGGTGAGGAAGGATAGCAAGACCCTCAGATTTATTGCACACCTACTACTGCATGTACTCTGTATAATTCACCTGTGTACGTACAGTTACACACTTCTGAGAGATGAGGAAATGGAGGGTCAGATAGGTTCAAAGCAACAGGCTCAAGGTCATGCAGCAGGTCAGTGGTGGAGGCAGGATGGGAGCCAAGATTTCTCTTCTACTCCACATGTCTTCCGCTCCATGGGGGCTGGGGAGTTCCAAAACAAATTGCTCTCTTCAATCTAAAGCCAAATGACTCCCAACCTGTGGGTGCTGGAACTGATGACCTCAAAACTGTGGATCACCCAAGGGTTAAGCATAAGCTCATGGCCGTGCAGATGCCCAGTGACTTCTCTCAGCTTAGTTCTGAAGAAACCTAGAGTTGCCTTTGCTTTGGAGCTGTCAAGCTGAGAGGCCCAGCAAGCAAGGTTGTGACAGGATGGACTCCTGCTGGGCTTGTGTGCTAAACAGGGTAGAGGGGCTGCTTGAGAGTCATACAGAGCAGCAAAGGATTCCATTCCAGGATCTGGGTTCACGTGCACCTTCTCAACTTGTCAGACTGAACCACACCACACCAGCACCTAGGAGGACCCAACATCCCATTTCCTTTCCCTCACCTCTCACCTGTACCAGTCTATTTTAAATTCTCAGAAAGGAAGGAAGACACGCTGGCATGCATGACTCCTACCATCACCATGGTGACAAGAGAAGTCACTAAGGGTCTTGCCTCAGAAGGATAAGCCACTATAGTTGAAGGGTAGAAGACACTGTAGCATCTCCTGTATCCCTCCAATAGATGGAGGCTGCTCCTAGAAAGTGGGCCTGTTCTTTGTCATGCAAGCTCAAACTTCCTGCTGAAATATCAAACCAGTTCCCCTTGTTTCAGCCTTTGGAAAAGCCTCCTTAGTGATATCTGTATGCCAACATCTTTCAGTCTTCCCTTCTAACTTAACCAGCCCAATTTCTTTCTACAGGCATGGCTCTAATTCCAGATTTTCTCCTGCACAAGATTTTCTCCAGGCACAAAGGCTGAAGTGCTTCCTGGGCTGAGTCAACTGACAACTAGAATTAGTGAGCATTTTGTCCTGAAGTCATCAAGCAAGATGTCAGAGGTAGAGCCCCCACTATCAAACCCACTGGTTGAAAGGAACAAACTGGCTCAAGAAGGCACATGACCTTTCCACATTCAAGTCACACTTCTTGCACCAGAAAAATCCCACCAGGTTCTGACAGAAGATTCTGACCTGGGAAGAGGACATTGTTACCTAGAAGGTAAGGTCATACAATGACAGTAAGAACACTAGTAGTCAGGAGATTTACTAGTGCAAGACTGTAACCAAGTCACTTCATGGAAATTCAGTTCCTTCATCTGTGAAATACGGCTAATAAAGCCTGACATAGTTGTGTCAACAGCTATGATGCAACTCATTTGTGAGAGCATTTTGTTAACAATAAAATGTTTCTATCACTGCAGAGAGTTCTACTGGACAGTGATGCTCTAAATCCCTGCTAGGCTGAGAGTCTAGGTCTACAGAGCCCGGGAGTGCGTTGGAAATACAGAATCTCAGGATCCATCCTAGACCAGTTGAAGACGAATCAGCATTTTAACACGATTCTCAAATGACATACATATTATTTATCAAAGTTTGGGAAGCACTGCTCTAAAAATTAAAGATTGTCTGTATAATGATTATTCTGCTCACTTCCACCAGTCCAGGACCATTATGACTTGGTAAGGAGTCCTCTGACTCCATCCTGACTTGTCACAACTGGGCCCAATGATGAACACTTGACCCACTCCAATTCTTTCAGCTTACCACACCCCACCAAACAAGATTCCCAGAGGGCATGGTCTTCACTTCTCAACTGGAAACAAGGAGAATAGAGGCCAGCATCTTCTCCTCCCTCTGCTCTCACCACTGCACCCGAACCAAGGCTCTGCACCCTGGGAGCTATCTCCTACATGAAATGTGAATACCACCTGTCCTACTGAATTACATATACATTTCCTTACGTGAGGGCCCCAGCGAAGTCCCTGGTTCCCAGTGATGCTTGCGCACCTCTTTCAAGATAATCTCCTCCCTTGGACAGGGTGGGATTTCTTCCAGCCTTCCCTTGGTTTTCCAGTTAGCTACACAGTCCCTAATCACAGACACCACATGACAATCCTCTCCACATATTCCACGTGACACCCCTCCTTATGCAGCTTCGGTCCAGGCCCCCATAGAGGTGCCTCTCGGTCCTTCGGCCCATCACCTTTTGCCATGCTTCTTGTGTTGTCAACAAACCTCCTGCTCCTCCGATAGGAAGAGATGCCCAAAACGGCGTGGCGGTTCCCAAAGCACTGCAGCCGGGCACTGCAGACACCACTGACTCCTTGACAAGAGCGGGTCATCAGAGACTCCAGTCCTCATGCACGCCAAACCGATCGCGGCTTCTTACCTTCTCAGATCCCGACGGCTCCGCCGCGTCTGAGGCGAACTGCAAGCCCAGACCTCTAGGCCGCAGCTCCCACTCTACCCTCCCTTCCCGGCGATTGCTGGCCTCCGGTCGCATCTTCCATCTCGACCGGGCTCCCGGTGCTGCCGGAACCGGAAGTTGTGGTGCTTTCGTTTCCGCCCCTTGCGTGAGGGGGCGGGGATGGGCCGTGGGCAATTCCACCAATGGAGTTCTAAGTCTTTGAGCCTTTCCTCCACACCCGCGGGGGGGCGGGACTTGAGGCTGTCTTGGATTCGGACAACAGCCACGCCTCCTGCAGCTTGTCTGTGCCCTCAATTCCGAAGTTTGCTTGTGTTCCGCTGCGGTACCGATTCGGAACAATCGAGCTCCGGACGCTTCTTGAAGTGCCAATGGTAAACAGATCACCCTGTGTTTCGGAACCATTTGGAATCTTCAGGTTCAAATCTAATCTGTGACTTTTGTGTGACGTTTCTTATTATAGAGCCAAAACAGTAGAGAGGCCAGTGTCCAGTGGGAAGGACCGGGATTAGACAACCAATTGCTAGTTTCGGAAACTCAAAAAACTGCAGGTATGGAACACAATTTAAAAGAAAAATAATTCTGACTCATGGAGGTGGGCAAAATAACACTAAAGGTCCAGTTCTGAAATTATTTGACTAGACATAGATTTAAAAACAGAGGAAGAGCTCTTTAAGAGGGCCAGAGATACCCCTGCGATGATATTAGGTGCCGTTGTGTTGGTTCGGACTCATAAAGACTCTGTGCACAGCAGAGGGAGATGCTGCAAGGTCCTGAGCTATCCTCAGAATCTTTGCTATCTTTGAGCCTATTGTTGCAGCTACTGTGTCAGTCCATGTTGTTTCGTTGACCCGCTACCAAGCATGATGTCCTACTCCAGGAACTGATCGCTTCTGATAATGTATCCAAAGTATGCGAGACTTCTAATGAGCATTCTGGCTGTACATTTATTTATTCTTCAGGCCCTGCATGGTGTATTCAGTATTCTTCCTCAGCACCATAATTCCAACCCATGAGTTATTCAGTTTTTCTTGTTGACTGTCCAGGTTTTACATGCATATGAAGAGATTGACAATGTCGTGGCTTAGGCCACTCCTTAGTCCTCAGAGTGATGTCTTGGCTTTTTAAAAACATCTTAAGTCTTCTGCAGCAGATTTTCTCAGTACAATGCATCTTTTGATTTCTTGATTCCTTCTTCCGTGGGTGTTGATTATGTGGATCAAGTAAAATTAAGTGCTTTACAACTCGAGTCTTTTCTGTGTTTGTCTTGCTGTTGCTTATTGTGCCAGTTGTGAGGATTTTTATTTTCTTCATGCTGAGGTGTGATTCATAATGAAGGCTGTAGTCTTTATCTTCATCAGTAAGTGCTTCAAGTCTTCTTTGTTTTCAGCAAGCTGGGCTGTGTTGTCTGTGTATTGCAAGTTGCTAGTCTTCCTCTGATCCTGATGGCTTGTTCTTGTTAACATAGTCCAGTTTCTCAGATTATTTGCTCAACATACAGATTGAATAAGCATGATGAAAAGATACAATCTTGATGCACACCTTCCCTGACTTGAAACCACACAGTGTCCCCTTGTTGTGTTCAAATAAGTGCCTCTTGGTCTATGCAGAGGTTCTGCGTGAGTACAGTTAAATGTTCCAAATTTTTCATTCTTAGCAATGTTATCCACCATTTATTATGATCCACACAATGGAAGCCTTCACATAGTCAGTAAAACACAGGTAAACAACTTTCTTTCAGCCAGGATCCATCTGATATCAGCACTGATATCTCGCATTCCATGTCCTCTTTGAATCTGGCTTGAATTTCTGGCAATTCTCTGTTGATGCGCTGCCGCAGTTGCTTTTGGATGATCTTCAGGAAAATTTTACTTATTGATATTGTTCAGTAATTTCTGTTTTCTGTTGGATCACCTTTTTTTGAAATGGGTACAAATATAGATCTCTTCCATTTGGTTGGCCAGGGAGCTGTCTTCCAAATTGCTTGAAATAGACAAGGGAGGGCTTCCAGTGCTGTGTTGCTGAAACATCTCCGTTGGTATTCCATCAGTTCTGGAGTCTTGTTTGTTTTCTTTGCAGCTTGGACCTCTTCCTTCAGTCTCATCCATTCTTGATCACATGCTACCTCCCGAAAATCAGCCAGTTCTTTTTGGTTAAATGATTCTGTCTATTCTTTCCAGCTTTGTCTTCTTTTTCTTTTATTGTTATTTTTTTTGTATGTGTGTGTGTGTTTTTGGAAACTTGCCGTTTCATCTAGGTTGTCAAATTTGTTAGCATACAATTACGCGTACTATTCCCTTATAATCTTTCTATTTCTGTAAGGTTGGTAGTTCTAGTTCCTCTTTTATTTCTTATTTTCGTAATAAGAATGATGTAAGAATAAACGTTTCTTTGTTAAAGCCATCCACTCTTAGTATTTCTGTTAAAGCAGTACTAAATGACTTAACATACTACCCCTCTGTCATGTGTATAAGTCTGGTCTTATTTTTTTAATCTAGCTGAATTTTTTTAATTGTACTTTAGATGAAGGTTTACAGAACAAACTAGCTTCTCATTAAACAGTTAGTACACATACTTTTTCATGACATCAGTTAACAACCTCGCAACTTGTCAACAGTCTCCCTTCTCTACCCTGGGCTTCTTATTACCAGCTTTCTTGTCCCCTCCTACCTTCTCCTCTCCTCTCCAGTAAGAAGTGTTGAATTTTCCTGTAGGTTTTAGAAATTAGACTTTTGCTGGGTTTGTAAGAGCCAAGGATTTTTTTCCCAGTCGGTAGCTTCTGTTTTTACTTTTTTGATGATCTCTTTTGAGGATCATAAATATTTAATTTTGAAAAGATCCCAGTTATCTAGCTTATATTCAAGAGTTGTGTGTTATTATAGTTTGTATCTTGTTAATGCCACATATCAGGGCCTTCAGTGTTGATAATATTTTTTCTTTGATGAACTTTATAGTTTTTAGTTTTATATTTAGATTTTTGATACATTTTGACTTTTATATGTTGTATGAGATACAGGTCCTGTTTCATTTTTTTGCAGATGGACAACCCATCTTGCCAGCACCATTTGTTAAATACTGTTTTTCCCATCTGATGGACTTTAGGCTCTTCTCGAAGATCAGGTGACCATAGATAGATATACATCTGGGATCTCAATTCTCTTCCATTGGTCAGTGTGTCTGTCATTATACCAGTACCAGACTGTTTTGACTACCGTGGCTATATAGTAGGTTGTAAGGTCAGGCAGTATGAGTCCTCCTGCTTTACTCTTCTTCTTCAGTAGTGCTTTACTTATCTGGGGCCTCTTCCCTTTCCATCTCTTTAAAGAATGTTGTTGGTATTTGGATCAGCACTGCATTATGTTTGTAGATTGCTTGGGTAGAATATCGTTGTCACAATGTTGAGCCTACTTATCCATGAGCATGGTATGTTTTACTGTTTATGTAGGTAGCTTTTGGTTTCTTACATTAGTGTTTTGTAGCTTTCTTTGTGTAGGTCTTTTACACCCCTGGTTAGGTTTATTTATTTATTATAGTATTTTATTTTTTAGGGGCTATTATAAATGGTATTGTTTTCCTGATTTCCTTTTTATCATTCTTTTTGTTGGTATATAGGAATCCAACTGATTTTTGTATATTTATCTTGTGTCGTGCAACTTGGCTGAATCCTTCTGTTAGTTCCAATAGTTTTCTCATGAAGTCTTTTGAATTTTCTATGTATGATATCATATCATCCACAAACAGGGATAGTTTTACTTCTTCCTTATCAATCTGGATGACCTTTCTTTTTCTTGCCTTTTCTAGCTAGGATTTCTAGCACAGTTTTAAATAGGAGTGGTAATAAAGATATCCTTGTCATGTTTCTGTTTTCTGTTCTCAGGCAGAATATCTTTAGCCTCTCTGTATTAAGAATGATGTTGACTGTTCGTTTTGTATTGAAAAAAAAATGTTGCTGTTGAATTGATTCCAACTCTTAGGGCAAAGCAGAACTGCCCCATGTACTTTTCAATGAATGCCTAGAGGATTCTGACTGCTGACCTTTTGGTTAGCAGCCATAGCTCTTAACCACTACACCACCAGAGTTTCCTGGTTTTGTATAGATGCCCTTTATTATGTTGAGGAATTTCTCTCCAATACCTATTTTAGTGGAAGTTTTTATCAGGAATGTGTGTTGAACTTTGTCAAATACCTTTTCTGCATCAGTTGAAGTTATCATGTGATTCTTTTTATTTTCTTTATGTGGTGAATTATATTGATTCATTTGCTAATGCTGAACCACCCTCACATGCCTAGTATGAATCCAACTTCATCATGGTGTGTTATTTTTTGATATGATGCTGAATTCTGTTGGTGAGAATTTTTGCATCTGTATTCGTGCAAGACACTAGCTCATAATTTCTTTGTGTGTGTGGTATCTTTGGATGAGTTTTGTATCAGGGTTGTGCTAGCTTCATAGAATGAATTTGGAAGTATCCCTTCATTTTCTGTGGTCTGAAATAATTTGAGTAAAACCGGTGTAAGCTGTTCTCTAAATGTTTGTTAGAATTCTCCAGTGAAGCCATCTGGGCCAAGGCTTTTTTTGTTGTGATTTTTTTTTCTAACTACCTTTTCAATCTCTTTTGTTATGGGTCTGGTCATATTTTCAGCATAAATTTGTGTTAGTTTGGATAGTTAGTGTGTTTCTAGAAATTTGTCCATTTACTCTAGGTTTTCAAAGTTAGGATATAGTTTTTCATAACACTGTTATGATCATTTTTATTTCAGTTGAGTCTGTTATTTCAGTTGAATCTGTTGTAGTGTCCTCCATTTCATTTCTTATTTGGATTATTTGTGTCCTCTCCTGTTTTTCTTTTGTCAGTTTGGCCAGTGGCTTGTTGATTTTGTTGATCTTTTCAAAGAACTAATTTTTGGTTTTATTGATTTTTTTCTGTTGTCTTCTTTATTTCTGCAGTGGTCTTTATTATTTCCTTTCTTCTGGTGGCTGTGGGCTTCTTTTGCTGTTCTCTTTCTATTTTATCTCAACTTTGATTTCTTCTGTTACCCTGTGGTTTTTAAGCAAGGAGTTACTCAGTTTCCATGTAATTGATTTTTTCCCTTGATTTTCCTATTGTTGATTTCTATGTCGATGGCATTGTGATCAGAGAAGACGCTTTGTATTATGTCAGCGTTTTTGATTTTGTTGAGGGGTGCTTTGTGGCCTCAGATATGGTCTATTCTAGAAAACATTCTGTATGCACCGTGGAAAAAAATATATACTTTGCAGCTATTAGGTGAAGTGTTCTATGTATGTCTATGAGTTCAAGTTGGCTGATTGAACCTTTTAGGTCTTCTGTATCTTTGTTGAGTTTCTTTCTAGATGGTCTGTCCTTTGCCAAGTATGGTGTGTTGAAGTCTCTTACTATTATTGTGGAACTGTCAATTTCTCTTTTCAGTGCCATTAGTGTTTATGTACTTTATAATGCTGTCACTGGATGTGTAGATATTACGGTTATCTCTTCATGGGGGATTATCGCTTTATTCATTATATGGTACCCTTCTTTGTCTTTTACGGTGGATTTTGTTTTAAAGTCTACTTTATCTAAGGCTAGTATTGCTGCTCCTGGTTTTGTTGTAGCTGTTTGCTTGATATCATTTTTTTCCATTCTTTGATTTTTAATAAATTTATGTCTTTGGTTCTAAGGTCTGTCTCTGGCAGACAGCATATTGAAGGATCCTGGTTTTTTACCCATTTCTTCACTCTCTGTTTCTTTATGGGTGCATTTAGGCCATTTACATGTAGTGTAATTATTGATAATTTGAATTGATTGCTGTCACTTTGTAGTGCTCATTTACTTATTTATTGTTCATTATTTTGGTGCTGATGCTTTCTTTGTTTCTGTCACTCTCCTGTGTTGAATTCCTTTTATTTATGGATTTTATTTTTCATTTCTTCTGTTTTTGTAGATTTTCTCTTTACTTGAGACTTTATGTTTTTCTTCATTATTTTGATGAGTAGGTTTGCTAACTTTCTTTGTGGTTACCTTGAAATTTACCCTATCTTTCTGGGTTTGAACCTCTCCATTAGAAAGTTCTATGCCTACACTATTTATTCCCTCTTTTATTGTTCTAATATTGTTGTCATTTACAGATTAACCTCTGTGGTTCCCTGTTGTAAATCTTTGGGTTTTGAGTAGTGTCTAAGAGTTCATTTCTTAGGTTTGTATCTGATTGGTGCAATCTTGCATCCCAGATTCAAGACATTATCTGATGTTTGTTCTCAAACTGAAGGACTCCTCTTAATAATTCTTGTAACTTTGATTTGGCTTGTACATATTCTCTTGGTTTATACTTATCTGAAAATGTCCTAATTTAACTTTTGTTTTTAATTGAGAGTTTTGCAGGCTTTATTATTCATGGTTGGCAATTTTTTTTTTTCCTTTCAAGGTTGTATATATGTCATCCCATTGCCCTCTTACTTGCATGGTTTCTGCCAAGTAATCACAGCTTATTTTTATTGTTTCCCCTGTCTATGTGACTTCTCACTTTTCTTGAGCTATTCCTAGGGTTTGAGCAAGTCTGATTATGGTATCCCTTGGTGGTTTTCTTTTGGGATCTATCTATATGAGGTCTGTTGGGCTTCTCAGATGTTCATCTTTTCATCTTTCATGATATTACGGAAGTTTTCTGTCAGCAATTCTTCAGAGTCCCTCTCTGCATTTTCTGCTTTCTCTCCCTATTCTGAAACTCAGATCTACCTTTGACTGTATCCCATATCATTCTTAGGGTTTCTTCATTTTTCTTCATTCTTTTTTCTGATTTTTCTTCAAAATGATATCCAGGTATTTGTCTTCAATTTCACTGACTCTGTTTTCCATTGTTTCAAACCTGCTCTTCAGATCTTCTATGTGAGTGTCCATTTCTGAAATCTTGATGTTTATCTTTTGGATTTTTAGTTGTTCTAATATGATTTCTAGTTGTGATTTTATTTTGACATTTTGTTCCCATGTTATTTTCCTGAATTCTTCCATTTTTTTGGTCTGTATTTTCCATGAATTTGTCTATTTTTTTTCCTCATTTTTATCTGTTTTTTGCTTCAACTCTTGGGCAGCTCTGAATATTAACTATTTGAATTTCCTATCAGGTAGTTCCAGTGCGTCATCTTCTACTGGAAAGTAATCTGGTGTTTAATTTGGACACCTACAGGAACCATCCTATCTTGGTTTTTTTAAATATGTTTTGATATTGTTTGGTGTCTTTAGGACATTCGGTGGTTATTTTCTTAATTTATTGATTGTACATCCACTTGTATCATCCTGGTTTTTGTTTGGTTTGGTTATTTCTGAGCAGGTGGGCTATCTTTCTTTGTTGCTTTCTCATCTGTGGGCACAGTATTTTTTACTTCCTTGCCCAATGGGCAGGGCCTGTTGCTTAGCTGGTGTATAAGGGCAGGCCCAGGGCTTGGTGCCTCAGGGCAGGTACAGCTGAAGGAGCTAACAAGGTGGGCCAGGGATCAGTGCAGGGCAGATTCAGGTGCATGCTGCTTGTGTTGCTCAGGGTTACAGTGTTCAACACACGGTGCAGATAGGCTGGAGGGAGGGAGGGTGTGCAGTTTGTGATGTGTGGAGCTAAGAATATGGGAAATGATAGAGAAAAGAGAGAGAAACAGGAGCAAAAAAAAGTGTGCTGAGAGAATCTGCTGCTGGAGTGCAGAAATGAGAAACTGGTAAATGAAGAAAAACAAAAAGGAAAAAGAGAAAAAAAAAATTTTTAAATGCCCCCAGGGATCCTACCAGGACAGCTGCACAGACTGGGGCAGTGACTCCCAAGCTGCACTGTACAGCCCAGCTAGAAGAGGTGGAGATGGCATACAGCGCCGTGTAATCAAGAGACAAGAAAAGAAGGTAAGTAAAAAGAGATGAGAAAATAAGCAAGCAAACAAACAAACAAAAAAAGAATTTAAAAAGCCTCCAGGGATCCTACCAGCCTGGTGGCATGGACCATGGACCAAAGAAGCAGTTCCTCAGCTGAGCAGCACTTTACAGCCTGTCAAGGAGAAGCAAGCTGACATGTGAAATCATGTGTTGAAGAGAAAGGAGGTGAAAAGTAGAGAAGAAACCAAAAGAAGCCGAGGAAAGCAACACCAGCAACAAAAAAAGGCACTGAAGGAGCCAGCTGCTATGAGTGAGGTGAATCTGTGCAGCATAGTGCTGGTGCCTCCTGGGTTGCAGCCACTTGGCCCACTGGAAAGCAATGGATTGGCCCACTGGAAAGCTATGTAGGCCAAGCAGGGAGAAGAATGATAGAGGAGGAGAAAGCATGTATCAGTGGTCACCGGATACAGTGTCTCCTGCTGGGAGCTCTGAATCTGCTTTCCTGTACTCCCTGTTTACCAATCTCTGACAGGAGTCCAAGATGGCAAATCCATGCTGTGTTAGCTGATAGGGACCTCCACTTGTATCTCTCCCTGCTCTCTGTTCTCTGTCAGTATTTTATTCCAACTGATGCTTGGTTGAGTTCTTTATCTCTTCATTTGACACTTTTGCTTAGTTTTGGGGGTCTTTGCTGTGAAGGGATGGCATGGTGCTTCTGTCTGTAGCACCACATTGGGTCTGCCTCTTCCTTCCATCTTCTCTTAATGCTTCCTGCATCATTTAATATTTCCCCTGAGGAATCCTTCAGTGTTGCAACTTGAAGCTTGGAATTTTTTCTTCAGTTCTTTCAGCTTGAGACATACCAACCATGTTGTTCTGTTTTTCGTTTTCTACCTCCGGGTCTTTGTACATTTCATTATTTTATATATATGTATATACATATAATATGTATTTGTCTTTTTAAGCTGCCTTTTAAAATCTTCTATTCAGCTGTTTTACTTCATCATTTCTTCTATTCAGCTTAGTTATTGTATGTTCAAGAGCAAATTTCAGAGTTTCCTCTGATATCCATTTTAGGCCTTTCCTTCTTTCCTGTCTTTTTAATGACCTCTTGCTTTCTTCATGTATGATGTCTTTGGTGTCATTCCACAGCTCATCTGGTGTTTGGTCATTAAGTGTTCAGTGTGTCAAATCTGTTCTTGAGATGGTTTCTAAATCCAGGTGGCATATGTTCAAGGTTGTACTGTGTTTCTTATTGACGTGTTCTAACTTTCTTCAACTTCAGCATCAACTGGTGTATGAACAATTGATGGTCTATTTAACTGTCAGCCCCTAGCCTTTTCTGACTGATGATATCTAGCTTTTTCATCATCTCAGTCTTAATTATCTAGTGCAGCTGTAACAAACAGAAATTTATTCTCTCTCACTCGAGAAGGCTAGAAGTCTAAATTCAGGTTGCCAGCTCCAGGGGAAGGTTTTTGCTCTCTTTAGCTCTAGGGGAAGGTCCTTATTATCAATTTTCCCCAGCTGAGGAGCTTCTCAGTGCAGGGGACGCCCCCAACCCCACAGCATACTTAGAGTGTGCCGTTCTACTGGCTCTTATTCACTGCTTGTATTGGGTTGCATGTCTCTTTGCTGGCTTCTCTCTTTTATATCTTAAAAGAAGTTGGCTTAAGACACAACCTGATCTTGTAGATTAAATCCTGCCTTATTAACATAACTGCCACTATTCTTACCTTATTAACATCATAGACATAACATTTACAACACAAATTCTACACATAAATCCTAAACACAAAATCATATTAGATGATAAAAGAGTGGACAGTCCTCAGAATCATAGACTAGCCAAGTTGATATAAACTTTTTGTTGGGGGGCAGAAGTCAATCCATAACAGTCTCTTTCCAGGTGTAGCCTATTTGATTTTTGTGTATTCCATCTGGTAAGGCCCACATGTACAGTCACCATTTATGTTGTTGCAATGAAGAAGTTGTTAATCTTGCAAAATTCTGTTGTGCAATCTCTGGTGTCACTTCTGTCACCAAGGCCATATTTTCCCAACCAATAATCCTTCTTTTTTCCAACTTTTGCATTCTAATCACCAGTAATTATCAGTGCATCCTGATGCATATTTAATCAATTTCAAGCTTCAGAAGTTGGTAAAGATCTTTAATTTCTTCATCTTTGTCATTAGTGGTTGATATGAAAATTTTAATTGTAGTTGTATTGTTTGGTCTTCCTTTAGGTGTACAAGTATTATCCTTTCACTAACAGTGCTGTACTTCAGGATAGATCTTGAAAAGTTCTTTGTGATAATAAATGTGACACCATTTCTGGCTTAGTAGACCATATGATTGTCTGATTCAGAACGGGATGGAGAGAGTCAATTCATTTCAAACTTGGTATCTCTACAACTTGAAAACAAAAAGACAAACAACTCAAAAAATAGGCAAAGGACTTGAATAGACATTTCTCCCAGGAAAATATACAAATGACCAACAAGCACATGAAAAGATGCTCAACATTATTAATTAGGGAAATGCAAATCAAAACTACAAATCAGACCACCTACCAGGATAGCTATTATTTAAAGAGAAAAAAAATGGGATATGATAGGTGATGAAAATGTGGAGAAATTAGAATGCTGGTGCACTGCTGGTAGAGTATAAAATGGTGCAGCTTCTGTGGTTTCTCAAAAAGTTAAACATAAAATTATTGCATGACTCACAAGTCACCAGTACACAAAAGTCTTGAAAATAAGTATTCAAAAATCTGTACACAGATGTTCATGGCAGCACTCTTCACCATAATGAAAAGGTAGAAACAACCCACATGTCCATCAGCTAATGAATGGATAAGCAAAATGTGGTCTATCCATATGATGGAGCATTATTCAGTCAGAAAAAAATAAAGTATTGATAAATGTTACAATATGAATGAACCTTGAAAACATTATGATAAGAATATATATACATATATTCTGTTCCTCTGGAGAACCTTGACAGATTCCCTTGTTGTTGTTATTGTTAGGTGCCATTAAGTCACTTCCAATTCCTAGTAACCCTGTGAACAACAGAATGAAATGCTGCCCAGTCCTGTGTCATGCCCACAATCATTTCTATGCTTAAGCTCATTGTTACAGCCACTGTGTCAATCCATCTTGTTGAGGGTCTTCCTCTTTTTCACTGACCATCTACTTTATCAAGCATGATGTCCTTCTCCAGGAACTGATCCCTCCTGACAACACATCTAAAATATGTAACATACAGCCTTGCCATCATTGCCTCTAAGGAGCACTCTGGTTGTACTTCTTCCAAAACAGATCTGTTTGTTCTTTTGTCAGTCCATCGTACATTCGGTACCCTTCTCTATAATGACAATTTAAAGGCATCGATTCTTCTGTCTTCCTTATTCATTGTCCAGCTTTTGCATGCATCTGCTCTGCTTGAAAATACTATGGCTTGAGTCAGGTACTTCTTAGTCTTCAAGGTGACATCTTTGCTTTTCCACACTTTAAAGAGGTCTTTTGCAGCAGGTTTTCCCAGTGCAGTGCATGTTTTGATTTCTTGACTGCTGCTTCTATGGGCGTTGATTGTGAATCCAAGTAAAATGAAATCCTTGACAACCTCAAGCCTTTCTCCATTTATCATGATGTTGCTTGCTGGTCCAGTTGAGAGGATTTTTGTTTTTTTAATGTTGAGGCACAATCCAAACTAAAGGCAGTGGTCTTTGATCTTCATCAGTGTTTCAAATCCTCTTTACTTTCAGCAAGCAGGGTTGTACCATCTGTATAATGTAGGTTGTTAATGAGTCCTCTTCCAGTCCTGATGCCGCCACCTTCTTTATATAGTACAGCTTCTCAGATTATTTGCTGGGAATACAGATTGAAAAGATATGGTGAAAGGAGACAGCCCTGACACCTACCTTTCCTGATTTTAAACAATGCAGTATCCCCTTGTTTGTTCACACAACTGCCTCTTGATCCAGGTACAAATTTCTTGTGATCACAATGAAGTGTTCTGGAGTTCCCATTATCTGCCATGTTGTAATTTGCTGTAATCCGCACAGTCAAATACCTTTGCATAGTTAATAAAACATATATAAACATCTTTCTGGCATTCTCTGCTTTCAGCCAAGCTCCTTCTGACATCAGTGATGATATCCCTGGTTCCACATCCTCTTCTGAGTCTGGCTTGAATTTCTTGCAGTTATCTGTCAACATACTGATGCAATCACTTTGGAATGATCTTTAGCAAAATATTAATGATACTGTTTGATAAATTTCCTCAGTCAGTTGGATCACCTTTCTTGGGAATAGGCATAAATATGGATCTCTTCAAGTCAATTGTTTTCCAAGTTTCTTAGCATAGATGAGTGAGTACTTCCAGTGCTGAACCCGTTTGTTGAAACATCTCAGTTGATAGTCCATCAATTCCTGGAGCCTTGTTTTTCACCAGTGCCTTCAATGCGGTTTCAACTTCTTCCTTCATTACTATCAGTTTCTGATTACATGCTAACTCTTGAATATGGACCTAATCTTTCTCATATAATGACTCTAGGTATTCCATCTTCTTTTGATGTTTCCCGAGTTGTTTAATATTTTCCATATAGTATCCTTAACTGTTGCAACTCGAGGCTTGAATTTTTTTCTTCAGTTCTTTCAGTTTGAGAAATGCAGAGTGTGTTCTTCCCATTTGGTTTTCTGTCTCTAGGTCTTTGCATATGTCATTTATCTTCTTGAGCTGCCCCTTGAAATTTTCTGTTAAGTTCTTTGACTCAGTGATTTCTTTCTTTTGCTTTAGCTGTTCAAAGTTCAAGAGCAGGTTTCAGAGTCTTTTCTGACATCCAATTTGGTCTTTTCTTTTTTTTCTTGTCTTTTTAGTGACTTCTTGCTTTCTTTGTGGATGATGTCTTTCCACAGGTCATCTTGTCTTAAGTTATTAGTGTTAATGCTGAAATCAAATATATTCCTGAGATGTCCTCTAAACTCAGGTGGAATATACTCAAGATTGTACTTTGGTTTTTGTAGACTTGTTCTAATTTTCTTTGGTTTCAGTTTGAACTTGCATATGAACATTTGATGATCTGTGCCATAGTCAGTACCTGGTCTTGTTCTGACATGATATTAAGCTTTTCTATCATCTCTTTACACAGATGTAGTTGATTTGATTCCTGTGTATTCCATTAGGTGAAGTCCATGTGTATAGTCATGTTTATGTTGGTGAAAAAGGGTATTTGCAACGAAGAACTCATTGGTCTTGGAAAATTCTGCCATGTGATCTCTACAATGATTTCTATCAAGGCCATATTTCCACCTACCAATCCATCTTCTTCATTTCTAGTTTTTGCATTCCAATCACTAGTAATTATCAATACATCCTGATGGCAAATTCAATCAGTTTTGGATTGCAGAAGCTGATAAAATGCTTCAGTTTCTTCATCTTGGGCCTTACTGGTTGATGCATAAATTTGAATAATATTCGCATTAACCAGCCTTCCTTGTAGGCATATGGATATTATCTTATCACTGACAGCATTGTACTTCAGGACAGATCCTCAAATGTTCTTTTTGATGATGAGTAGAACACCATTCCTCTTCAAGTTGTCATTTCCAGCATAGTAGACCAGAGGAGATACACTTAGCATGTCAAAAACTGAACTCCTGGGGGTGGAGTCAAGATGGTGGACTAAGCACACGTCTCCTTATATCCCTCTGAAAATCAAGACCTGAATTGATAATCTAACGGAGCCTTCTGGTCACCTAGTGAGCCCTCAGGACACAGCACAGGGCTGTTAATTTGGACTTCATACAACTGAACAAAAACTTCCTCTCTTTTGCTGACCCCTGCTCCTGGCTAGCCCTGGCTATCATGGACTGAAGGTAAACGCACCATTTTGACTTTTTTTTCCTCTGTCTTGGCCGGTGGGCAGAGCTGGGTCTTGCCTTGCAGCTAGACTCAGACACACTGCTGGTGGGCTAGGCAAGCGAAATTGCCATATTTTGAGAGCCAGGCTTAGGACTCTGTTCATCTAGCCACTTTGGGCCTGTCTTTTTATCACTGCCACAGTGTGGTTTGTACGGAACCACAGTGACTGTGTGTAGGACGCCATGTTGGATATGGAGATTTTAGTGGGAACTAATTCTTAGCCTGGGAGCCAGCTCCTGCAAACAGGACAGCACTTCTACGACAGGAAAGCAGTAGTTTACACAGTGTTGCCTACAGTGGGGGCCCGGCAACAGAGGCAGAGGACTCACTACCTCTTGGCACCTTTAGCCACCTCTATCTGCTGACCATGTAGAAGGCGCCATCTTAGATACGGTGGCCACAGCTGGACCTATTTCTTAGCTTGGGAGCCAAAGCCTGCCCACAGGAGAGCACTTTTCTACCAGAAAAGCCATAGTTTACACAGTGTGGCCTAAGGATGGGCCCTGTCAGCAGAGGCCAACAAGGCAGTAGCATTGCTGTATTTTGAACTAGTTTGTATCATCTTGGGTTGGATATAGAGGTGCTTACTTTGCCAGCTGGGAAAAGGGACCTGTACACCTGAAAATCTGACTGACTTGCGAAGTTGTCAGATACCTTTTCCTTTACATTTTAAGACAGCCTAGAGAAACATCTGCAGTCCATCCTCACAGTATCTCTCCCAGCCTTTACTTACTCACATGGGACCCAAAAAGCAACAGACACTTGTGGCATACAAGAAATCACCCATGGCTTCAGAAGGCTCCCAAACAAAACAACCAAGGAGTTTTCCAGATGAAGAAACTTTTCTGAAATCATCAGAAGGTGAATACAAAATGATTATATACAGAGCTCTTCTAGACCTCATACAAAATGCAGCAGAACCAAAGGAATAATTAAGCAAGCTGTCTGATCTGATGGAACACCAGTATTCTGAAATCCAACAGATCAAGAACAAAATCAAAGACATAGAAACTTCCATTCAAAGCTAAGAAAACAGAATGGAACAAATGGAAAAAAGAATTTCTGACTTGGAAGACAGAGCTACTGATGCCAGCGTCTATAAGCAGAAATCAGAAAAAAGAAACAAGAAAAATGAAGAAGCATTATGAAGCATGTGGGACTCTATTAAAAGGAACAACCTTTGATTAATTGGAGTCCCTGAACAGGATGAGACACCTGAGAACAAAGAGAGTATCGTTGCTGAGCTGCTGACAGAGAACTTCCCAGAAATCATGAAGGAAGAGAATATAGATATCCCAGATGCATATCATATGCCACCCAATATAGATCTCAAAAGAAAGACTCCAAGACACATTATGATCAAGCTTAACAAAATGAAACATAAACAACAACTCTTAAAGGCAGCAGGACTCAAAGCGAAGCTAACATTCAGAGAGAAACCCTGTAGGCTTTTGTCAGATTTCTCAGCAGAAACCATGCTGGCACGGAGACAGTGGCATGACACATTCAAAGCCTTGAAGGAGAAGAACTTCCAACCAAGAATTATATATCCCGAAAAGCTATCTTTCAAATATCAAAATGAAATTAAGACATTCCCAGATAAACAGAAACTCAGAGACTTTGTAAAAACCAAACCAAAACTACAAGAAATACTGAAGGAAGTTCTTGGCTTTGGCTTAGAAGAACAAAACCACTAACTTTAGATTTCAAAATGACACGGTATTAAGAATTCTACTCAGGGAAGGCTCCAAATGCAATCACAGCTCTAATACTGAAAGAAACAATCCAGTGATTATCATGAAAACTATGGTGCCATCATATTAAAAAGAGGGATGTACTACAGTCGTTATAGTCCTTCCAGATGGAGAGGAAGATGACAAGACTGCTAGTAATTAAAATCGGATTTATTTATAGTTTACTAAAGGGGACCACAGGGGTAGCCTCAAAGCACAACAAAGATGTAACATACCATTTGAAGAAATGTAACACAGGAGTCTCAACAACTACCAAAACAGTTCTGAAAAAGGTGAAAAATCAACTCAGAAAAAAGAATGTCCCAAAACAGACTAATAAGAACGACAGAGAAAACATCAACACAAAAATAAACATATCCCAATGGCAGCGCTGAACACACACCTATCAATAATTACATTGAATATGAATGGACTGAATACTCCAGTAAAGATACATCGAGTAACATCTTGGATCAAAAGACATGACCCATCCATGTGTTGTCTACAAGAAACTCACTTGAGACCTAAAGATAGGAACAAACTGAAAATTAAAGGATGGAAGAATATATATCAAGCTAGCAATGAACAAAGAAGAGCAGGGGTGGCAATTCTAATCTCAGACAAAATCAATTTTAATGTAAAATCCACCGTCGTGGACAAAGATGGACACTATTGCTGAAAGGTTCAGTGCACAAGCAAGACTTAACTATATTAAATATTTATGAGCCTAATATCAGTGCACCTAAATACATCGAAGAAACACTGACTACACTCAAAAAAGAGTTAGATGACTCTACAATAATAGTGGGAGACTTAAACACTCGACTCTCAATACTAGACAGATCATCTAGAAAAAAGCTCAGTAAAGATGCAGAAGACCTTATTGCCACAATTAACCAACTAAACCTCATCGATATATACAGAACTTTCCACCCATCAGCAGACAACTACACCTTCTCCATTGCACAGGGAACATTCTCCAGAATTGACCATGTGTTAGGACATAATGAAATTCTCAACAAAATCCATACCATTGAATTACTGCAAGTCATCTTCTCAGATCATAAAGCCATAAAAGTCAAAATCAATAGCAGGAAAAACATAGACAGAAAGTAGAACTCTTGGAAACTGAACATCTTGCTCAAAAAACTATGGGTTATAGAAGAAATCAAGGATGAAATAAAGAAATTCATGGATTCCAATGAGAATGAAAACACTTCCTACCAGAACCTATGGGATACAGCCAAAGAAGTGTTCAGAGGTCTGTTTATCTCCATAAATGCACACATGTGAAAGGAAGAAAGAAACCAAATCAAGGAACTAACCCTACAGCTTGAAGAAGTAGAAAGAGAACAAAAGAGGAACCACTCAGGCACAAGAAGAAATCAGATCATAAAGATTAGAGCAGAGCTAAATGAATTAAAGAATAGAAAAACAACTGAAAAAATTGAAAAGACCAAAAGCTGGTTTTTTGAAAACATCAACCAAACTGACAAACCACTGGCTAAACTTACTAAAGAAAAGGAAATAAAGGAAACAAATCACCCAAATTAGAAATGAGAGGGGAGTTGTCACAACAGATCCAACAGAAATCAAAACTATCATAACAGAATACTATGAAAGACTGTACTCTAACAAATTTGAAAACCTAGAGGAAATGGACAAATTTCTTGATTCATACCACCTACCCAAATTATCACAACATGAAGCGGAGCAACTTAATAAACCCATCACAAAGGAAGAGATTGAAAACACCATAAAAAAACTGCCAATGAAAAAAACCCAGGCCCAGGTGGCTTCACTGCAGAATTCTACCAAGCATTTAGAGAAGAGTTATCTCCAGTACTACTGAGACGATTTCACAGTATAGAAAGGGATGGAGTACTACCAAACTCATTCTATGAAGCCAGCATAACCCTGATACCAAGGCCAGGGAAAGACCCAACCAAAAAAGAGAACTACAGACCAATATCACTCATGAATCTAGATGTAAAACTCTTCAACAAAATTCCTGCCAATAGAATACAACATATCAAAAATATAATCCATCATGACCAAGTAGGATTCATACCAGGGATGCAAGGCTGGTTCAACATCAGAAAAACAATTAATGTGATTAAACACATAAATAGCACAAAAGACAAGAATCACCTGATTTTGTGCATTGATGCAGAAAAGGCATTTGAAAAAGTCCAACACCCATTCATGCTAAAACTCTTAGCAAAATAGGCATAGAAGGAAAATTCCTCAACGCAATAAGGGCCATTTATACAAAGCCAACTGCCTACGTCATCCTGAATGGAGAGAGACTGAAGGACTTTGCCTTGACAACAGGAACTAGACAAGGATGCCCACTCTCACCTCTCCTATTCAACATTGTACTGGAAGTTCTAGCCAGAGCAATTAGACAAGACCAAGAAATAAAGGGCATCTGCATCGGCAAAGAAGTCAAAATCTCCCTGTTTGCTGATGATATGATTGTATATGCAGAGAATCCCAAAGAATCTATAAGTAAACTACTCAAACTGATAGAAGAGTTCAGCAAAGTCTCAGGATACAAGAGAAACATAAGTAAATCAGTAGGATTCCTTTATACCAACGGGACTATTAATGAAGAAATCACCAAATCAATACCATTTACTATAGTCCCCAAGAAGATAAAGAACCTAGGAATTAATCTAACCAGAGAAATAACACACTTTTACAAAGAGACCTACAAGCTCTTACTACAAGAAACTAAGAGAGACTTACAGAAATTGAGAAACCTACCCTACTCATCGATAGGAAGACTTAACATTGTGAAAATGTCTATTTTACCCAAAACAGTCTACTTATAGAATGCAATCCCAATACCAGTTCCAGTGTCATTTTTTAATGAGACGGAGAAACAAATCACCAATTTTGTTTGGAAAGGGAAGAAACCCGGATAAGTAAGGTACTACTAAAGAAGAAGGACACACTGGGAGTCCTCTCATCTGATCTTAGGACATATTACACTGCCACAGTGGTCAAAACAGCCTGGTACTAGTACAAGAACAGACAGATGGATCAATGGAACAAAATTGAGACCCCAGAGACGACACCATCTGCCTATGAACAGTTGATATTGGACAAAGGCCCTAAGACATTAAACTGGGGTGAAAACAGTATCTTCAATAAATGGTGCTGGCAAAATTGGATATCCATCTGCAAGAAATTGAAACAAGATCCATATCTTACACGTTATACAAAAACTAACTCCAACTGGATAAAAGACCTAAATATCAAACCTAAAACAATAAAGCTCATCCAAGAAAAGGTAGGAACAACAATGGAAGTTTTAATACACAACGTAGACAGACTTCAAAATCTGCCAAACAAACCACAATCAACAGAAGAGAAAATAGATAAATGGGAACTATTAAGAATCAAACACTTTTGCTCATCCAAAGACTTTATTAACAGAATTAAAAGGCCACCTACAGAATGGGAAAAAATATTTGGCAACTCTATGTCAGACCGATGCCTGATCTCCCTAATCTATAAGGTACTACAAAATATCAATAAAAAGGAGATAAATCATCCAGTTAAGCGATGGGAAAAGGAGATGGACAGACATTTCTCTAAAGAGGAGATCCAGACAGCCAAAAAACACATACAGACATGTTCATGATCTTTAGTTGTTAAAGAAATTCAAATCAAAACTACAATAAGATACCATCTCTCACCAATAAGGTTGGCCGTGATCCAAAAAACCCAAAACAACAAATGCTGGAGAGGCTGTGGAGAAAGTGGAACTCTCCTACACTGTTGGTGGGGTTGCAAAATGGTCCAGCCTCTTTGGAAAGCAATCTGGTGCTTCCTTAAAAAAGTGGATATAGATATACCATTTGACCGACTAATTCCACTACTTGGAATATATGCTACAGAATCAAGGCCATTCACACCAACGGACACATGCACAAGAATGTTTATTGCAGCACAGTCCACGATAGCAAAAAGATGGAATCAACACAGATGCCCAACAACAGAGGAATGGATAGGTAAACTATGGTACATATACTCATTGGAGCACTATACAATGATAAAGAATAATGATGATTCCAGGAAACATCTCATAACCTGGTTTAAACTGGAAGACGTTATGTTGAGTGAAAGTAGTCAGTGACAAAAGGACAAATATTGTATGAGACCCCTATGATAAGATCTCAAAAACGGACTATGTATAGAAGAAAAGACTCTTCGACGACTGCAAGGGAGGGAGGGAGGGAGGGTGAGATGGGGAAGGTTTAGACTAGATAGTTGGTAGAAATTTGGATGGGTGAAATTGGTGATAGCACATATTAGAAACAAGAACAATATTAAGTGGACCTCAACATAACTTGAATACTCCTTCCATCTTAACCCAATATTGCAAGGGCAGAGTAGCTGGGGCAGGGGGCAGGGGACCATGCTCTTTGGTGAAATCGAGGCCAGTTGGCACAACTAGTGTTTTGCTAAGAGGGCTCTCTACACCCCACGTTGGTGAGTGGCATCTGGGGTCGTAAAAGCTGCCAAGCTGCCATCTGAGGGCACAGCAAATGGTCCCAACTCAGCAGGAATGGATGCTCACTGAGGACCAAAATGACATGGGGTAGAGACAACCCAGAAGACAGAGAGACCCACATGAGTGGGTGCCTACATCGACTTGGGACCAGAAGAACCGGATGGTGCCCGGCCACCACCAGTGATTGCCATGATGGAGCTCACTAAGTTGAGTCTCACTGGCAACACAAGAATAAAAAGGGGTGCACCCTGAGATCTCCACTAAAAGACCACAATTGACAGTCCAGCGGCTTTGGGGTTCCCCTGGGAGCATGGCCCCTGGTCCTGATGCTGCCCTTGCCCATAAATCATAATGAAGGTCCACTCTTCAGACACGAATGGATTGGACTTGGTGATGCAGAGTGCCCATATATTGGGTGCACTTTATGGTTCTATACATCTATACGATATCATCCTGCTGACCTCTGGCTGGAGGAAGGGGAGTCAGTGGAGAGGAGTGGAAAGGAGGATGAGACATGTATGGAGCAGAGAGGAATAATGTGCTGTCACTGGGCAGTGAGAGCAGTGGAAGCTGCATATAGGTGGACATGTAAATTCATATGGGAATGTATATTTTCACTCAGTCATAATAAAGAAAAATAAACTGAACTCCTATTTATTGCTCCAAACCTAACCTACTTACTATCTTCTTTACCTCAGTGAATTGGCAACTCCCTACTCCTGTTTTCTCAAGCCGAAAACCTGGGAGTCATCCTTGATTCTTCTCTTTTTCTCACTCTACACATGCAATCCATGATCTCATACCACTGGTTTTCTCTTAGAAATTGGTCCAGAGCTTGAGCACTTCCCACTGTCTCTGCATGACCTACATTGATCCTGGCCACCATCATCTCCTGCCCAGACTGCTCCAAGTAGCTTCCTCACTGGTCTCCCTGTTTGTTTCATACTTGCTTTGCTACTTTCTAGTCTCAGTAAAGCAGCCAGAGTGTCCCTTAGAAACTGTAAGTCTGATCATGTCCTTTCTCTGTTCAGAATCCTGTAGCAGCCAAACGGTTTATGATGGTCTGCAGGGTCCTATGTCATGTGCCCCATGCACACCTGGTATCTCTCTCCCTTTAGCTTCTACTACTCTCACTTCTATCTCAGTGCCTTTGTATTGGCTGTTGCTTATACCTGGAAACTGTCCAACACCAGAATATAAAACTGCACATAGGCATGAGAGCATCATCTGTTTTTTTCACTGATGTGTCTTCAGCACCTAATGGTACCAGGCACATAATAAGTACTCAATAAATATTTATTGAATGAATGAATGAATTTCAGCATTTAGAGAGCGCCTACCACATGCCAGAGCCCTGGTGGTGCAATGGTTGAAAGCTTGGCTGCTAACCAAAAAGTTGGCAGTTTGAATCCAACACCTGTTTCTTGGAAACATGATGAGATGGATCACCTCAGTCCTATAGGGTCACCATGAGTCAGAATCGACTTGATGGTAATGAGTTCTTTTTTTTTTTTTTACCACATGCCAGGCATACAGGCACCATGAAAACCAGCACCCTGCGAAAAGAGTTCTACTGAGATATGCAGCTAACTGCACAGAGAAGATGATGCTCTAAACAGAGGTATCATTCCCACCGCTAGTTCCTTAAGGTAGAGACCGTGTCTGTCCAGCTCAGTATCACCAAGACCTGGAACAGCATAAAGTTTCCTGTGGCATTGCAGAGAGGGTTCAAGAGCTGCAAGTTGCACCAAGGTGTGTAGGGAGAAGCTGGATGCAGGGCAAACCATTCCAAGGGATTTTGACTTTTTTATTCTGAATTTAATAAATAGTTCTGAAGAGTTTTAAGCAGAATTTGCTTTTTAGAAACCTGACCTTGAACTTGACCTTGCTCAGCGTGCAGAATGAACGGAGGTGGGGTGGGAAGGAGGCAACAGAGACTGGTGCAGCCCTGGTTGTGCTGGTGAGGTGGTATGGACCCAGTGGGAGTGGAGAGGAGCTAAGACAAGGAAGGATGGAGACAGGCTAGGACTGAGCAGCGCACTAAATGTGGATGAGGTGATGGAAAGGAAGTATAAGGTGAACCCCAGGCTTCTGCACTGCATTAGTATTAACTAGCATGGGAAATGTGGGAGGGAGAGCAGGTCTGCAGGAGATGGTCATATCAGTTTGGAACACGTTGCATTAGAGATGTCCACTCATTGGCAATGGGTTTGTTTTTTAAGGAGCTGTTGTGGCACAGTGGTTAAGTGCTCTACAGCTAACCAAGAGGTTGACAGTTCAAATTCACCAGTCACTCTGCAACAGAAAGATACGGCAGTCTGGTAAAAATGACAGCCTTAGAAACCCTATATGGCAGTTCTATTCTGCCCTGTAGGGTCACTCTGTGTCAGAATTGACTTGAAGGCAACAAGTGGTATATCCACATGACAGAAACCAGTAACTAGAAGAGGAAGCATGAAGCCAGAGCTAACAATACATTGTTCCCCATGAAACACCCCCCACTTGCCAGATTGTTAACCATCTGAGGGCAGGAAGTAGGTCTGATCCTTGTGTCTCTCTGGATGTCTAGGCCAGATTCTGAACACTAACCTGTAACCCACTGCCATCAAGGTAATTCCAACTCATAGTGACCCCAAGGACAGAGCAGAACTGCCCCTTAGAGTTTCCAAGGAGCAGCTATTGGATTCAAAATGCTAACCGTTTGGTTAGCAGCTGAGCTGTTAACCACTGTGCCACCAGAGCTCCTTCTGTTACATGTATGTTTGCTAAAAGAATGAATGAATGAATATCTTTGGTAAAGGAGTGGAAGAGAAAGCAGTAGGCTTAAAGGGAGATAAAACACACACTTGAAGGTGACTGAGGAGCAGCCTAAGAGGTAGGAACGTAAGCAACAGTGTTGCAACTGGATAGCAAAGGACAAGTGTCTCAGAAGGAATCGTCACCAATGTCAAAACCTATAGAGAAGTCAAGTAGGATGAGGAAAGACACGGTCTTGCCTTCACAACTGGGAGGCATTTCTCAAGTGCCTCCTTTCTCTCTAACACAGTGTCTCACACTGCAGACTATTGAGCCCATGAAGGTACATCCTGCCCTCGGGTGTTGATAGTCCAGCAGGGAGAACCTCAAGTGTCATCCAGTCCTGTGACTTATATTCTTAAGTGTAAGTGTCTCATGAGTGAGACAGGTGAGTACCAGCCCCGCCCCCCCGAATCAAGTAATTGTCTAGGATTAGGGAAGATGACACATTGTACCTTGGAGGGAGACAAGGACAGCGTACATTTTGGGGTGATGGTAGAGACAGGCGCGGGAGGGGGGTTGGATAGAGAAAGCGGTGTACTTCCAGAGCCTCTGGGTCACCTAGATAAATACATCCATCAGGTTTGTCCTTGTCCTGCCCAAAGCATGGGAGAAGGCTCAGGTCTGGAGCTGTATTTAGCAGTGAGGCAGTTATGGTGCATTAAAGCTGATCTTCCCATCCAGCAGATCAAGAAATTGTGGTGCAGACAGAGAAGGGCCACCCAGTCTATCCACAGCAGAGGAAGGCCCCAGGAGCCCGATCCTGGTCCAGTGCCCTTTCCACTGCCCCTGGCTGCCCCACAGGCCTTGGCCTACAGGTCATCAGGAAACCACAAGAGAGGAAGTTGGAAATGGTGCTTGGCCTGGTAAAACCTGGGCTTTGGGGGTGGGAAGGAAAAAAGGAGCCAGGAGAGGAGAAAGTAACCAGAGAAGCCAAGTAACTCCAATAAAGAAGCCCCAGTCAGAATTCTGCGAATTGTGTGAAACTACAGTGTGAAAACTGTACAATCAAGGTCAAGTTTGGCAACTAGGGGTCATAAGTCATCCTGGAGACAGTAGTCTGAGCAGAGAGGTAGAGTAAGCAGTGGGACCACAAGGGGGACAGTCCGGGTGAGGAAAGGAGACAGCCAGTGTGGATCCTCTCTGACAGAAAACAGAGCTGGAGCAGGCTGGAGAGGGTGGGTTGAAAGGGTAGAGTTGCAGGCAGGGTTATTTTTCTCCCTTATATAGAAAGCACCTGAACACACTGTGGGTGGGAGAAAAAGAGCCAGGGGAGGTTAAAGGTGAGGGTGCGGGTAACCTGTGGGAGGGAAGGGCTGGAGGCCAGAGAACTTAGAGCACAAATTCCTAGAGGTGGCAGAAGAGGAGGAACAGCACTGCTTAGCCTTGGTGAGATGAGGGACATGTTACTTCATCAGAGAAGAGAGGTGGTATGGGGGTGTCCTCAGATATTGGGAAGGATGTGGCCAGGCTGGGGGTGGCTACATGGTTTGTCTATAAATTCAATTTACCAAGATTTGCAGCCAACAGCTGCAGTGGTGAAGGGGGCTGAGTTGGAGTCACGACAAATGTGGGAGAGCTGGGGACAGCAAGGGTGGGGGCTGCAGACTGGAAGTCAGTGACAGATGGAATGGTTGGCCCAAAAGACAGTGCTTGAGGCACGCTCTCTAGTAATTTCTGGGGTGGAGAAATGGCTGAGGGGCTGCTCTGGCTGGGGAACTGGCAGGGTAGGAGTGGTCGAGGGCTGGAGAGAACCATCATTCACAGGAACTTAGTGTTCTTTCCTGCTGATGTGCTCAGAAAGCCTGCTCCCTTCAGTTGCCTGCTGCCCTGACAAAACAGCACAAGTCATCAGCTTTGTCTTTTAATAAAAAATAAACTGTGACAAACAGATTTCTGAATCCCAAAACGAAGGAAAGGGGAGAGGAGGTCAACCAAGGTAGAGGAGTGAACAAGGCTCAGATTACCCCTGCCATTCAAGCCAGGGCAGAAGGGGTCAAAATCTGCCCCAAATGAAGCAGGATGGAAAGTGGTCAGACTCCAAGAAAGACTTCCTGGGAGTCTAGTGGTGCATGGTTTGTAAAAGGAGCAGCAAGGGACAGCTTTCTGCATAACCCTAGAGACCCCTGAGTGAGGAGAATGTTGGTGTCCAAAGTGGCAGCTGCTTTCCAAGTGAGGTCTCCAGGAATGATGCATTATGGTGGTTTAGCTGGCCAGTGCTTATTACCAGAGTGTCCTGGAACAGTCAGGTTTTAGGGTCTCCTAGAGCAGCATGTTTCTGGAGGGTCCTCTCTAGGTCCTCCTATCACAGCCTTGGCTCCATGGGCTTGGTAGAAGGTAGTCCCACAAGGGAGACAGGCTGCTGCATGCAGCCCCAATGGGTGTTATCAGTAGCACTGAGTGGCAAGAGATGCTCCTTTCACAGAAGAAAGAAGGTGGTCTTTTGTGCTGCTCCCACCCTGACCAGGGCTGCATTGCTCCAGGTCCCCAGCCAGCATGCCAGGTGCCCTGACCTACCCAACAGCCCTAGACTGTGCCCATCGAGTTTATGCCACCTCAGTGCCCAGGTGGTTGTTGTCAGGGTCCACATCACTGGCAGAGGTCCTATGTTCCTTTGGGGGCTTAAGGGACTGCTCCTTGCTTAGTGGAGCCTTCTCGCCAGGGGGCAGGGTCCCACAGCCCTGGACCTTTCCCCGGGCTCGGAGTGCCCCCAGTGGGGAGGCGAGGAGGAAGATGAGGGCTCCTGAAAGCACTAAGGCAAAGAGCACAGTGATGGTGAGGAAGTGGGGCCAGTAGGACCACTGGGCAGCCAGGGCGGCCCCACCACTGACCCTGGTCAGTGGGGCCTCCATGCGTTCCCGGGGGATGCCCTCCAGTTCAGGGTCCAAGGCCAGGGGCTGGTCCTGGCTGTTCACCCAGTAGGAGACCACAGGGTATGAGAAACCATTCTCAGTGGCCCAGCACTGGTAGAGACCCCCCACCCCATCCTGCAGCAGCAGCAAGAGGGAACCATTGTAGATGTTGGAAGAGGCTTCTGGGACGGCTGTTACGCCGTGACTCCAGTGGTAGGAGGCCAGGGCTGAGAGCTGGGGGCAGGGGAGCTCCAAGATGGAGTTGGGGACAGCCAGAACTTCTTTAACTGTAGAAGGAAAAGTGGTAAAAGGGTTAAGGAAGGGAGAAAGAAGGAAGACAGGCGAGTCCATACCCTCCACTTGGACCCGACTCTTATCTCTGTCACTATCACAACATCCATTTCAACTCCGAGTCTCAATTCTGACTTTCTCCATGTCCCCAGTTGGGACCCCAAACCAACCTCAAGTCCTACCTCACCCTCTTCCCCTGATCTAACCCAACCTCTGATACCAAATCAACTTCAATCTCAAAACTGAATCCCAACTTGGCCCCCAACTTAGAATTCCTGTCTCTCCACCCTAAACTAGGCCCAAATCTATCCCCATGCCACATGCTTGGGTCTCAAGCTAGGCAGGTGCAGAAGGGACAGGAGGGGAAGAAATTATGGCAGGAATGCCCGCCGTGGCCCCCAAACCCTCCAGAATCTTCGTGCCTCCCCCAGCCCCACACTCACTGATCTGAGGGCGGCTCTGAGGCTGGTGGTGGCTCCTCCCCATGGGACTGGTGGCACACACCTGCCTTGGGTTCCCTTGCTCTATGTCCTGTTTCCAGGAGCTTCTGAGGTAGGGAGAGGGAAAGCAAAAAGCAGCCCTTGAAACAGACAGAAGAGGGAAGAGGAGGGAGGAGGGGAGGGAAGTGCAAGCAGGTAGCAGGTGGGCTGGGGAGACAAGGAAGAGGAGGGAGAGACGGACAGGAGGAGAGACTCGTAACTGCTGGAGCAGTTTCAGAACTGCCTGGCAGAATCCCATCCCTGGGGGATCCCACCACGGGAGGGTGCAGTCTTAGAGCAAATGTGGCAGAGCAGGGTAAGAAGGGTCCTGGCAGGCCACCTGGCCACCATCCAGTACTGGCACTCACAGGGCAGGGCTGGGCAGGAGGCGGCAGGTCCAAGATTCAGGGTCCCAGGCACAGTAGGGGTCCCGGGCAAGAATACAATCCACACAGCTCTCATAGACGCTACAGTTGGCTCTGGGGACCCTCTGGATGCCACCGGAGAAGCCTGCAAACACTGCGCCCTGCACCAGAGGAGAGAATCAGGGTGCCTCTGCCCGACTCGGGAAAGAACTAGCATCCTGGCCCAGGTGTCTGAGGCCCCACCCAACAAGAAAGCCAAGTCCTTTCCCACCTGGGTGGGAGCCAGCTGCAGGTTTCGAACAGGCTCGGGGGCAGGGAATAGCTGGATCTCCTCCACGAGGCGAGCACTGCTGTTCTTGCTCATCACTACCTTGTGGAGGGACCCTGTGGCTGTCGGGGGACAGAGAGATGTGGTCTCCTCACCTCATCCACAGGCCCCCTTTTTCCCCTCTCCCTGCCTCCAGAGGGCCTACCCTGCCATCAGAAAGTTCCTCCTAAAAACTAACATGCACAGACACAAATCAGCCAGACTCTGTCCTCTCTGCTTGTCAGATGGAGTGCTCCTGTAAATGGCTTAAGATCCCTTGCCCTTCTGCCCTTCCTTTGCAGTGGCCTGTCAGAACCCCATCCCCAAAGGAGCCCAACTGCCCACCTTCCCCATGGACATGGGGCAAAGGGCATTTGAGCACTTCTGTAGAAAGCACATCTCCTGCCCCTCCCCTCCATCAAGTCTCGACCCAGAGCCACCTGAGAGAGGTCCACCAGACCACCCTGTTAAAAGCTGCAACCTCCCTACCTGGCATTCCTGATTCTCCCTCAGCCTGCTCTAATTTTCTAATTTCATAACATATTATGTAATTTTTTCATTCAGTATGTTTATTGTCTGTCTCCTCCCACTCCACAAGAACTGGGATTTTTATCAGTTTTGTTCACTACTGTATACCCAGATACACACCTGATACTGTTACTAGAATGTTAAAAACAAAAACAAAGGGTCAGTTGATTTTGACTCATGGCAACCCCATGTATGCAGAGGAGACTGCGCTCCACAGGGTTTTCATGGCCATGACCTTTTGGAAGCAGATCACCAGGCCTGTCTTCTGAAGTGCCTCTGGGTGGATTCAAGCTGCCAACCTTTCAGTTAATATAGAGTGTTTAACTATTTGCACCACCCAGGGATTCCTCCTAGTATACAGTAGGTGCTCAGTGAATCTGTCCTAGAAGAATGAATGAAGCTAGCGAGTCTTTTCCACTGAAGCTCAGGGTCGTGCGCCTCAGCATGTCTGGCAGTCTTTCTGTATCTTCCCACTGACTCACTCCCTCTTCCCACGTGACTGAATCTGCTCCTCTGTCCTCAGACTGCCCACTTCTTTCACCCTTCACTCGCAGCTGATGACCTTGTGTCCACCGTCTGCATGCAGAACAAAAGTCTTCAGAGAAGCGCTTCTTGGCTTTATGTTCCCTGAGTTGATACTTCCGTGAGATCTCATCCCTCTTCACTCTCATCCCAGGGAGGCGCTAGCCATCCCTCCTCCACCCAAAGCCAGCACTTCCACCTGGGATTCCTCCTGGGTCCTGTACTCCTCCTGCTACTGTAACTGCTACCCATCCCCTGCCTTGTCCATCTCTTCATCATCTCTCTACTGAGTCTTTACACTCTCCCACAGATCAAAAAGGAATCCTCGCTGAATCTCATACCACAATCCAGTCACCACCATTCCTTTCTTCCCTTTCACAGGGAAGCTTCCAGAAGGAGTAATTTCTATACTTGCTGCTTCTGGCTACCCTCCACCCACTCATTCTTCACCCCTCTAATACGGTGCCCCCCACCCCATAAGGCACACAGCTCTTTCTACGGCCACTAAGTCTCCTCCAGCAGACTGAACGCTCACAAAGGGTAAGGACTGGGCTGCTTTGCTCCCTGCTGTATTTTTAGAGCCTAGCAGGGTGCCAGGCACATAAAAGGTGCTCAGTAAACATTTGTTGAATGAATGAATGAGTGATTTCAAAGGCTCTCCTCCTCAGCCTGGGCTGCAGTCTGCTGCTTTAGTCCTCTAAGTGATGTCCTAGAGTCCTTTACTCACTGGTGCCCAGGTACATGACCAGATGGCTGTTCCCTGCAAGGTCCTGGGCTGTCTCCACTGCAAGCTGTGTGTACTCCACACCAGACTTCACCAGCAGGGGTGTCCCCGTCACCTGCTCATCCATCAGGAAATGGTCCTTCATGAAGGTCAAGGCTTTATCAGAGGAGGGGCCCACCGAGCACTGAAAGGGAAAGGAAGCAGGTCAGAGTGGTCTCCCCCGCTCTGCAGTTCACCTCTTGCCTCCTTTCTGCTCTGCTGCCCTTCATTGCCTCCTGCCCTCACGGCTTACACTGCGCAATCTCCTCATGGAATAATGGGTAAAAGCTTAGACACTGGGGCTACCTATCTTTGAATTCTAGCCGTTGCATGTTACAGTTTCCTTAACTGTGAAATGGTGATACTGCCAATTCCTACCTCACAGGCTTGCTGTGAAGATGAAATACACTAACACATAAAGAGCAAGCAGAACAGTGCTTGGCATGAAGTAAGTACTCAATAAACGATGGCTCTTGTTATCTCCACCCTCATCATCACCTTCATCAAGAGTACCTAGCAGCCAGCAGAAAGCAGGGTGAGGGCTCTCTGCAGGGAAAAACAATGTTTCACTCACATCTGTAGCCCCAGTGCCCAGTGCAGGACCTGGCACCCAATCGCTGCTCAATAAGTGTCTGCTGCGTCAATAACTGGATGAAGAGGGAATGTTTCTCACTGTGATTCATACAAACCTGACTGTAGGAAAGTCCCTTGTCCAGTTTGGGCCTCCTTTTTTTCTCCCATAACATAAGGGGATTGGCCTGGTTTCTCTCTAAAGGCCTCATCAGCCCCTGTCTGGTGGCTCTGGAAACTTGTGCTCTGAACTTGAGGAGGACCCTTGTCTGCTATATCCAAGATCATGGTCTTAGGTCCAGTTCCAGACAAGTTACCTTATATCTCTAAGTTTCAACTTCTTCATCTGTAAAGTGGTATAATAACATTCACATCTCATTTTTATTCTAGAAGTGAGCATATGTACTCACTCTTGCTTCCTCCCAAAGGAATTTTTTTCAAAAGGCATAAACGCATAGGAGGGAGGCAAATGCAGCTACATTTTGGACACTGGAAAGCAAATGAACAAGTGGCACGTGACTTCACTGAGCAAAATGAAAGGAGAAGAAAGAAAAAAGGGAATTCTTAAGCCAGAACTAGGGGAAGCCCCAAACCACTATGATTTATAAGGTATAATTCCTGAAAGTTCATGAATTAGTGACTTCAGTTGCCTCTGTAAGTGGGGTTAAAGTAAGGACCTACATACGGAGACTGTTTACGAGCAAGGAGGTCCCCTTCTGAGTTCTACACAGGTGGGTGACTGTTCCTTCCTCACCCTGTTCTAAGACCAGAGGTTTAGTCTCTGGAGAGGGTAAAACAGGGAGTCTCTGGATGGAGGGCTACAGCAGTGTTGAGAGGAAACACCATCCTGCAAACAAGGCGATTAAATGCAGACAGGCACACTCCATGCCAAAACGCCCACATCTGTCCTCTTCCTCCAAGGGTCCCAGGCGTGGGAGCCAGACCAGTCTCTCCCTTCCTCTCTAAAAGACTCTACCCTGGGAAAACTGGCCAGAGACCCAAGAGGAAAGACCTAAAGATACTGATGTTGAAGGTAGGTAGCCCAGACAGATCATTCTTAGTAAAGTTATACTGGAACTCATGTCACCAAACCCTAACTGTGGGTGCAGAGTTTCCAAACAGCTTTATGGACCTATATTCTTAAATATAAGTAGATCACCAAAGACTATCAGACACATGGGTAAATTCACTAACATGAAAGAGACCAAAACAAATAGAAAAATACCCAATGCCTGAGAGAAAACAGAAATAACTGAAAGAGAAGAAAATTAGCATTATTATCCTCACAGAGGTAAGAGATTGTAACCACAAAACAAGAACAGAATGGTACTGAGTTCTCTGGAGAAGCAAAACTTAATCTGGCGAGGGATTATCTCAAGGAAATGGCTCACATGATTGTAGAAGCTAAGAAGCCCCACGTCTGTGAGTCAGGCATCAGGCTGGAGATTCTCCTGACTCACGCAACTGTGAAAAAAAAAAACACCCACTGCCAGCAAGTTGATTCCAACTTATAGTCACCCTATAAGACAGAGTAGAACTGCCCCCACTGAGTTTCCAAGGAGCACCTGGTGGATTTGAACTACCAGCCTTTTGGTTAGCAGTCACAGCACTTAATCACAATGCCATGCCAAATCCACTATCGGCAGGTATTGTCTGTCTCACAGACTGTGGAGGCCAATGAATCCCAAGATCAGCAGGCAACACAACAGGCTGCTGGTTCATGTCCCAGGAACCAGACAAGCCAGATGTAGGATCCAGAGTGAGTAAAAACCAGCTAGCTTTTCCAGAATATCTATGTATATTGGATACAGGTCACACTCCCAAGGAAACTCCTTTTATGGCTGATCGGCTGATCACATCATGGAATTAATTACATTATATCACAAAATGAAAGGTAAATACATCAGTAAGTAACTGCCAGATTATATTATTACATAACTGCCAAAACACAGAGACTCATGGCCCAGCCAAGTTGACATACAACTTTACCATCACAGCTGCAAGGAGGGAGAATCTTTATTTCACGAGAAGAGAGTAGCCAGATATTATGTGCTTCCTGAAGAAGAGCCCCAAATAAAACCTGAATATGATCAAGCCTCTAGGTTCAACTCCCTGTCAATTTACAGAAATACATAAACTAGTCACAGAGAGGCAATCACCAAAATCTAGACTGGAGAAAACTCCACGTGACAAATAAATGACAAGAGAAAAAAAAGAATGTGGAGAGGGAACATATAAATTAAGAGATCTATGAAACAATAATCTTGGTAAGGGTAAGGCAGCATATACTACTGGGGAAGCCAGCACAACTTGTCCAAGTCAAGGTCATGAAAGCTCCATAGACACATCCAAACTCCAAATTACTGGGCTGAAGGCTGTGTGGACCATGATCTTGGAACATCTAGCTCAACAGGCATAAAACAGTTTATAAATAAAATTTTTCTACATTCTACTTTGGTGAGTACTGTCTCGGGTCCTGAAACCTAGTGAGTGGCCATCTAAGATACTCCACTGGTCTCACCCTCTATGGAGCAAGGGAGAATGAAGAAAATTGAAGACACAAGGAAAAGATGAGCCCAAAGGACTAGTGGGCACACTATGACAGTCTCCACCAGCCTGAGTCCAGTGCAACCAGATGGTGCTTGGCTACCACCACTGACTGCTCTGAAAGGGACTGCCATAGATGGTTCCAAACAGAGTGGGAGAAAAATACAGAACAAAATTCTAACTTACAGGAAGCAAAAAAAAAAAAATGACCAGACTTACTGGTCTAACAGAGACTGGAGAAACCCTGAGAATATGATCCCTGGATACCCTTAGAGCTCAATAATGAAGTCATTCCTGAGGTTCGCCCTTCAGCCAAAGATTAGACAAGACTAAATGGACACACCAGCCCAGGGGCAAGGATGAGAAGGCAGGAGGGGACAGGAAAGCTGGTAATAGGAAACCCCAGGTTGAGAAGGGGAAAGTGTTGACATGTTGTGGGCTTGATAACTGCCATGGATTGAATTGTGTCCCCCCAGAAGTTGTTGTAGCCACATTGGCTGGGCCATGATTCCCAGTATCTTGTGACTGAGCTCCCTTTGGTGGTTTTCCTATGCTGTATGTTAAAGGATTAGGGTGGGGCTGTAAATCCCTTTATAAGATCACCTCCCTGCTCCACTGTAAAGGGAGTTTCCCTGGTGTATGGCTTGCCCCATCCTTAATCTTTTCATCCTGCAAGAGATAAAAGGAAAGAGAAGCAAGCAGAGATTCGGGAACTTCATACCATCAAGAAAGCCTCACTGAGAGAAGAGTGCGTCCTTCAGACCTGAAGTTCCTTCACCAGGATGCTCCCTGGACAAAGACCGATAATAATACTGGACTTTCCTCCAGAGCTGACACGGGGGAAAGCCTTCCCCTGGAACGGACACCCTGAATATGGACTTGCAGCCTACCAGACTATGTAAGAATAAACTTTCCTTTACCACAGAGCCATCCACTCTTTGGTATTTCTGTTCTAGAGCAGCCTTAGCTGACTAAAACAACAACCAATGCTATAAAGCAATGTGTATACTGATTGTCTAATGAGAAGCTAGTTTGTTGTCTAAACTGTCATTTAAAGTATAAAAAAAAGAGAGAGAGATTGGGAAAAAAAGAGAACAACAAATCACACTTCATAGACCTTATATGGATTATGATTCCAACAAATGCATATTTAAAAAAAGAACTATTCATGAGACTATCAGAAATTTGAACACTGAATACAGGTGAAGTTAAAAAATTATTAAATTTGTCCTCATGAGGAATCGAAGCATGTTGGCATATGCAGAGTTGGCAACTAATATCATAAAACAATTAGTATATTAACTGTTTAATGAGAAACTAATTTGCTCTGTGAACCTTCAGAGTTTACAGTTATATAACAAACTCTTCATGAATGAAGTGAAATAAGATCCAGAATTTGCTTCAGAATAGTGAAGCGTGGAACTGGGTGGGATACAGATGAAGAATATTTGATTAACTATGAGTTGAAGCTGACTGATAGGTACATGGATGTGCATCGTATTATTCTAATTTTTATACATTAGAAAGTTCTTACAATGAACCATTTTTTAAATAACAGTGACAAAGTTCAAAAATCTTGGAAATTAAATATTTTAGCAGAAATAAAAAAGTCTGATAGATTAGAAGGTAAAGTGAAAAATCTCTCCTAGAAAGCTGAATAAATCCCCAAACTTGGAAAATAGGAAATGATTAAAAAATTAGAGGACCAGACCAAGAGGTCCCTGAAAAAGTCAGAAAACACCCCACTAGACTGTAAACTCCATGAAGGAAGAGATTTTTGTCTGTTTTGTTCACTGCTAGGTCCCCAGTGCTTAGAACAGTGCCTAGAGTATGGCCTCAATAACTACTTGGTGTAAAAAAAAAGAAGTAGGAGGAAATAATTCATGAAAATTTCTTAGAACTGCAGGAATTGAATTTCTAGATTGAAGGGGCTCACTGAGTACCAGCAAGATAAATGAAGACAGTCTCACTAAGGCATACACTCATGAACTTTCAGAAATCAGGACAAAGAAAATGCACTACAAGATCCTAGTGGGGAAAAAAGGTTACATTTAAAGGGCTGGGGATCAGAAAACCTTACAGTTGCTTAACAGCAGCACTGGAAGACTCACAATAGAGAACAGCTTCAAATTTTTTAAGAAAACTATTTCAAGCCTAGAGTTACATATACCTAGCTGAACTATCCATTAAATGTGAAAGTAGAATGAAGACATTTCCATATATTCAAGGTTTCAAAGAATTTTGCCTGCCATGTAACATTTTTTATATCCTTTTCTAAGAACCTATGAAAGATTTTCTCCACTAAAAATGAGGCAGTGAAAAACAAATTAAAAAAAAGGGAGAGAGAAAGCCAACAAACCAAACCCAAATGCTGTCAATTTTGACTCATTGCAACTTTAGAGACAGAGTAGAACTGCCCCATAGAGTTTCCAAGGAGCACCTGGCAGATATAAACTGCTGACTTTTTTGTTAACAGTAATAGCATTTAACCACTATGCCAACACGGTTTCCAGAGAAGGCCACTGGGATATAAGAAACACAAGATCCATCACAGGAGAAAGGCAGAGGATCCCCAGGATGATGAGAAGGGAGATACTAGGATAGCAGCTGTGCCTCTGATGGAGAGGGGCCCCAATCTAGACTGGAGCAGACCAGAAGATTCTTTAGAAAGATGAAATGGTTAGATGATCTGATGCAGCTGTCTTTAGAAGTCATTTAGATAACTGAGGAAGAGTAGGGGGTTGAATTAGACATAAAGGTTTAAAAACAAAACAAATCAAGAAGTCAAGACAATTACTAACGCCAGACACCATACCAAACCAAAATCCACTGCCATCAAGTCAGGTCCGACTCTAGGCAACCCTATAGGTCAGAGTTGGACTGCCCCATAGAGTTTCCAAGGAGCACTTGGCGGATTTGAAGTACCAACCTTTTGGTTAACAGATGTAGCACTTAACCTACTACACCACTAGGGCTTAACCCCAGACAGGGCAAACAAAAAATTATGCCAAAGGAAAGTAATCATGGTTTACTACCTGGCTTGACTCTGAATAATAAAACTCATAATGTAAGCATTTATCTAACCAAAATTACTATAAAATTACATTGGGAGGGTGAGAGTGGGTGCAGTGGTATGTTGGTGTCATGGATTGAATTGTGTGCCCTCAAAAATATGTGTAGCCATGTGTCTGGACCATGATTCCTAATATTTTATGATTGTCCTCCATTCTGTGATTTTCCTGTGCTGTACATTAAAGGATTAAGGTGGGACTGTAAATCCCTTTATAGTATCACCTCCCTGCTCCACTGCAAAGGGAGTTTCCCTGGAGTATGGCTTGCCCCACCCTTAACCCTTTCATCTGACGAGATAAAATGAAAGGGAAGTAAGTGGAGAATTGGGAATCTCACATCATCACGAAAGCAGCATCAGAAGAAGAGCGTGTCGTTCAGATCTGAGGTTCCTGCACCAAGATGCTCCCTGGACAAAGACTGGTGCAATACCGGACTTTCCTCCAGAGCCCACAAAGGGGAAAGCCTTCCCCTAGAGCAGACGTCTTGAATATGAACTTACAGCCTACTGGACTGTGTAAGAATAAACTTTCCTTTGTTAAAGCCATCTACTCTGTGGTATTTGGTAAACTGGCTTTCCAGGAGTTCGGGGTGGGGAGTCCTGATTTACAGTGTTTGCTGATTTCTGTGGCATAAATCCTGCCACCTTAGCTGATTTCAAGACACCACCATAACGGGCCTTGAACACTGAATTTGGGAAAAGATGCACAAATCATCATCTAATTTAATACTAGGTGGCGACGGGGGAGGTAGTGGTGGGAAGACAGTGGTGGGAGGAGGAGGAATTCAACACATACTGCCTACAAATGAAACATCAAGTAGTAGCAATAAAAGCATCTGGAGGTAAGTGCAAAAAAATAAAAACATAAAAAAATAAATTTCAGCTAAAAAAGTTGAAAGTGGTAGTCTATAACAAGAGAAACGATAGGGCATTGGGAATGTTTTTTGGAACCAATCCTGTAGATCTATTTGACTCTTTTATGTACATATAAAATCTTATTAAAAAAAAAGAAATGCAGATGAAGATGCTCTAGATGGTGCTTGACATGCAGCTCATGTTCCATTTCCTCAGTGACATACCTGGGTACGGCCTGCGGGGAGGAGGATGGCCCCGGCAACTGCTCTGTGTAGGATGCAGTTGGGTACCTTTAGAATGCGGACAGCCAGAGCAGGTGTATATCTGAGCAGACATGACTTGTGCAAGGAGGGGGCACTAACATTTATCGAGCATTTACTATGCCATGATAGGCACTTTTACATGCACAAGTGTGTGTGCATGTGTGTCTGGGCTTTAGGGGATGGTACTCACGCTGCCTGGTCGGGGGCTGGGCTCAGAGCCCATGTATGTGGTCCAGTGTGAAGTCTCTTTGTTCAGCTCCTTGTATTTCCCCTCAAAGACATTCTCGATGTCCGTAAGAGAGAAGGCACAGACAGCAGAGCTCTTGGTCCCACCCATCTGCCTAGAGACAGTGAAGGGAACATTGTCTGTAGTCTCTTCTGCCACACCACAGACGTTCCGCCTCCAGCCCTGTCCCCCCTCAGTGAGAAACCACAGGAAGGCACGATGCTGTGGACTGGGCCAATCTCCAGCTGCTTCTCCTGTCCCCTTCTGTGGCTATACTGGCTAGAGAGCCCCATGATGTCTTCTGTCTCTGGCCCTGGCTCTAGGTCCATCTTAGGATCTGTAATAATCCTTAATGGGAATTAATTGGAGCTCAGGTCCTGGAGTGGCTCCTGCCTGTCCTGCCTAGGCTGAGCTGCACCCAGGGGAAGGAGAAGTGTAACCAGCTATAGGCTAGCTCTAGATGAAGCCCTCCTTTTTGGGGCTCTACTGATTCTTGGTGCTCAGAGAATAGACCCAGTACTGGGCTATTTTTATTCTTTCAGCCCTGTGGAGACATCTCTCACTCTCTCTAACCCGATTGGCACACACCAAGTTGTCTGTTCTGGAAGTGTTCAGTACCAAGACCCCTTTGTACTTCTGGTACCAGAGATATCCTCAAAAACCCACTGCCATCAAGTCAATACTCACTTGTAGCAACCCTAAAGGACAGAGTAGAACTGCCCCATAGGGTTTCTAAGGAGCATCTGGTGGATTGTTCAAACTGCTCACCTTTTGGTTAGCAGCTTTAGCACTTAACTGCTACACCGGGGTTTCCTCGGAAGGTACCTACCTAAACACTGTTGGGCTGGAGTCCAGCTGTAGGATCTTGGGCAAATCAGTTAACATTTCTCAGTCTCCGAGCGATAGCTTCAGCTTTATCTTACGAGGCTGATGGTGTTTTCTTTTTCCCTTGGCCATTAGGAAGCTTAGAGCTAAAATTGTGGCTAGCTTCCAGGACCTGTACACCACCTTATGACAAGCATTTGTAATACCCTGATCCTATCCCTGGCTTCTCTTCTATTATCCCCATTAATATTAGCTTTTTGCAAGCTGCCTCTCATCCTTTTTGGACTAGGCAGGATAGAAACTAGTAAGAACCTCTCTGAGCTTTATTTTTCCCACCTGAAGGGTGTAAAGTCTGATGGTGTAGTGGTTAAGTGCCAAGGCTGCTAACCAAAAGATCAGCAGTTCAGACCCAATAGGCACTCCCTGGAAGCAGTATGGAGCAGTTCTACTCTGTCCTTTAGCATCTCTCTGTAAGAGCTGGAATTGACTCAACGGGTCCATGAAGAGTATGAGTGAAATTTCTAGAAGGTGGTGACTATCAAATGCCTTCCCACATAACAAGCAGGGTAGCTTCCTGCCTCACAGCGGGAGCCAGGGCCATCAGGGGGCTGGCCCCAGATCCCGGGTCCAGGCCCCCTGCTCCCACGGCACTGCTGCTCACCACTGGGAGGTGAAGACGGCGTAGACGTGAGAAACTGCGGAGGAATTGGCAGGCAGCAGGACTGCGTGACGGATGATGTTGAATGGTAGCTGCCCAGGCTGCGTGCAGAGCAGCTGCGTCTTCAGGAAAGTGGTCCACTTCTTCTGCAGCAGCTTCTCGCCACCCACGTCATTCTGAGGGCCCCAGCGGAGTCAGGGAAGAGATCACGGCCCAAGGCTCCCGCACCCCGGCCCCCCCAACCCTCTTGTCTCTCCCCGTCCCCATTGGTTCCTAAGGGTTCAGTCCCGCCTCTGCCATCTTCCCATTGGTTCTCCCACCGCCAGCCCCGGCATCGCCACGTGCCGCAGACCTTGCAAACTCTGGCCACTCGGGACGTGTGGACCTTCTCAAAGAAGTCAAACTCGCTGGCGGTCTCTTCGAAAAAGAAATAGACGACCTCGGTTGAAGGAATGGCTGCTACGAAGGAAGCGTCCGCTGCAGGGACAGGACAGAGAGACTTAGAGACTGCGTGCCTGGCTGCCTGGGGTTCTTCCTTGGTGAAAGTCCTTGGGTTGGCTCTAGAAACCAAGAGACTGGATGTCTCGGCTCTCACAGTTAATCGGGGCGAGGTTGGGAGTGGGCTGAAAATTCTTTAATTTATTTAGATAGGATGGAAGCATATGCAGGTAGGGTACAGTGTGTGTTGCGTTGTCTTTTTCCCCCACTGTATTTCCAGCGCCTAACCACTCCCTTGCACACACTATGCCCTTAACGGAGATAGTAGAATGAATTAATAGAGATTCATGATGCCAGGGCTTGGAGGCTCCAGGAAGGAGGCCTGAACCTGTGCTGGGTTAGAGTTAGGATCTTACGCTGCAGCCAGCTGAGGAAGGTTTCCGTCTTGAGAACGGGATGGCCCAGTGTGCGTATCAGGATGGGCTCACTGCCCAGGAAGTTGTTCATGGTGCCAGAATACAGCAATCCGTCTAGAGGGATAAGGAGAGACTTATCAGGCAGAGGGCTCCCCTAATGGCCTCAGACCTTCTTTCCACTGGGTTGGCATCCACATCAGCCTCTGGCCCCTTTCATTCTTTCCGTCCTTTCCTGAGCTGCAGCTGACACTACCCAGCTGAGCACCCTTGGGCTCCTCTGCTCATAGAGAATGGCCAACTGTGTGGCCTTCTGTGCTGTGGCACTGTTCCAGCCTTTCTATGGCTACTTCCTCACACGCCCAGCTGAACTACTTGCCAAAGAGTCGTTCATTGTTCCCCGAAGTGGCTGTGTTTTCTGCTTCCACACCTCAGGTCCCACCTAATTGTTTCTGGAACACCCTCCTTGCCCATTTACCTACCTGTCCTTCAAGTGACCACTCAAGAGCCAAAGGTCACCTCCTCCAGGAAGGGAGGGCACAGGGCTGTGATTTCTTCTTTGTAATCCCTGCCTATGCTTAGCATAATGTGTGGTGCACCAGAGAAAAGTGCTCACATGGTGCATGATTGAATCTCTTCTCTGCCTGAGACCTTTCCTGGACCCTTCTACCTCTCTGTCTCTCTCTCCATCTATCTTTCCATCTCTTTTGTGGCAGTTCCAGCAGGATCCTGTTGTCGGGGTGCCTGATTCTCCCTCTTAAGTTGTTCTCTGAGGTTCCTGGCTTCCGCTGCCTTTCAGGAAACTGTCAGATTCTGTATTTCACAGAGTGACCCAGGAAAGCAGATGCTGGAATGGACTATGGAACCTGTTACTTACCCGCCAAGACAGCTGTGTGCTTGTGAGCTGGGTTGAAGGGGCTTTGGCCTTTCCCCTCTACAACATTGTCCTCCAGGATGGGCATCAGGTTGGAATTTTTGAGTTCCTAGAGGGGGGGAGAGGCTGGGGGGCCAGAACGCCAGAGTCTCATGTCTGGGAAATCAGGGACGTGAGGGGAGAAGGGAAAGGGACATAAGTAGAGGAAAATTGGTCTAGAGCCAGGAAGCACATGAGGATCTCGTGCCTGGAAGACCAGTGTTTTCCAGAGCTACAGAGGATGGGCTGAGTGTAGATGTGAGGAGGGAGGCTTGGGGGCCTGAGCGCAGGGCACCAGATAACTCACAATGAAGGTACACATGGGACTGAAGGCAAAGGTGCCGCAGGCGTAGAGATGGGTGGCATTGAAAGAGACCAGGACCCGGATGAAGTTGAAACATTGTGTCTGGGGGAGACAGAGGAATCAGTCAGTTGCCCCAGAGTCCTAGGCCCCCCAGAATCTGGCCCCTCCCTTTCAGCAGGGTAGAGGGGCTGAGCAGTGCTGGGGCAGTCTCTGTACATCTTTGTAGAGCATAACAGACAATCACACAAACAAGCATTCTGCACTACCCAACCCAGTGATAGTCTGCACCCCAAGCTTCCGCACTCAGAGCTCTCCTACCCCCACTCCACTTACCTCATTGCTCTTTCTCTTAAAGGCACATTCAGTCTTTTTCTTGTCAGTGGCTGGCCAGGATATCTGAAGAAAAGAATTAGGAGGACATAAAGAGAGAACCTAGCTTTAGCCCTGGCTTTGGTGTGAAATCACCAGCTGTTACAGTAGTTGGTGACCTGTTAATGGGCTGTCACAACATCAATTTGTGACCATAACTATTACTGTCATGATACTGATGTTCACTAGACCACAGCTTCAGGGTAGAACAGGGCCTCTGATATCAGACAGACCTAAGTTAAACTTAGGCTAGGCCACTGATCACTTCAGTGATCTCGGTCAAGTTCACAAGCTGCTGAAGGTCACAAGTAGATGGAACATGTTAAAAATGAAGGGCGTGGTATACACTGAAGCGATTGTCTACCCACACACTTCCTGGGGAAATTATTAAAAATATTGGTTCTTGGGTCACACCTTCAGAGACTCTGCATTTTTAACCACTCTGCAGGCGGTCCACCAAACATAGGTTGAGAAACAAACAGTGGAGGTGATCAGTTACTGTTAACAATTATTTCCTTTCTTCCTTCTTTCTCCCTCTTAGTTATATTGTTTCCATTAGTAACTATCACACAAAAGCTTCAGTGATTTCTGGCAGTGGGGGAATAGCAAAGTATTGATCTAATTTGAGTCAATGTTTATCTCATAGTCAGTGACTTTCAGTATCAACCGTTTTGGCAACAGATAGGATTTAGTCTGTTAGGCTGATGCTAATGAGTGCCAGCATCATATTTCTTGTCCTTTACATGGGTGGCAACTGGGCAGTTACCCCTGCGTGAGCAGCAGGCTCCAGGCAGGTGCTGACCCCCTCCTCACTCACAGCCTAGCTCCCACCCCCCGACTTTATCCCTGGCCTCCTTACCCAGTTGAGTAGCTTTGGGACCCCTGGATCTTGGATATTTAGGGCCAGAATGGTCTCTCGAGCCCCCACATAGAGAGTATTTCCGTCATCACTCAGGAGCAGAATGTCAAAATCCTGAAGGTCCTTCTGCTGGAAAAGACTAAGCACCCGGCGTCCATCCCCTGTTGAAAGGCAGTGAAAAGGAGTGAGTGGTGAGGAGCAGGAGGCAGGCGACCGCTCTGGGAGCTAGAAGTGGGCAAAGGGCTGAGTTGGCAGTGTGCTCCTCAGGCCTTGGCAGCCACCCACTCTTCTCCACCAGCAACACCCCCACCACCTCACCCTGCTGGCAGTCGCAGGAGCTTTGTGTTCAGAGCCCACAGAAGAGAGGAGCCGTTGCCAGACACAGAGAAATGACAGCCTGGGGCTGGGAATGGGTGGCCAGCACCCAAGAGACAGACAAAGGGATAGGAAATAGAATGAGACCCAGGACATCTTTCCTAGTCCTGGGGGTTGTGGTCGGGGAGGATACTTTGTCCCCACTTGCAAGGGGAGCAAGAAAGACAGGAAGATGTTGGCAGCCACAGGCAGGAAAGACAGACACAGGCAGGACTATGCGTCAGAGTGGCCGGGGGTGTCAGGGGCCCCTCTTGCCACTACCACTTCTACCCAATTCTTTCCTCTCCTCTGCTGTAGGAAGTGTCCGACGCTTGAATCACTCTTGTAGGCAGGACCAAAAAGAAGCATTTTCCTTAGTGGTCCCTACAGACTTGCCTGGGTGTCATGTGGGCAGGGGAATGGGCTGCAGGAGGCCCACCTAGGCCGTCTCCATTATCTTGATCTGATGGTGGTGGCAGTGATGGTAGCGGTAGTGATATTGGTCATGGTGTGCATGTGCCTGTCCTACCAGCACGTGAGCAAGGAGAAAGGAGGGCCCCAAAGCCTTTTCTCATTAGCACTTTTTACTTTTGTGTTAGTTGGTGGGCTAACTAGCTAATTGTGACCTGCGGGGGTACAGGAAATCTTAGGAGCAAGAAAGGGAGTTGGGGAATAATATATGGCATGATGCTAGAATGGCTGGCCTCAGAGAGGTGTTCAGCCGGAGGAGGCCCGAACAGTACAAACCTCTCGGTTACAGCCGCTAATTACCCTGTAGCATGACTGCCTGATCACTCACCTGGAATGTAAACACCCTGAGGGCAGGGGCTAAGTCTGGTCCTTGTTTGGATGCCACTGCCTAACATGAAGGATGCCTCTCCATCAACAGGCAACATACATTCTCTTCACCAGGTTGCCTTAGAAAGTAGCTAAAGGCAACAGCCATGCCCGGAAATGCTGCTCCTACAATTCTGACAAGGTACATGTCCTTTTTGGCATTTCCCCGGTACTGAGAGGGATAGCAGCCTCACAGCCTCAGTAGGAGACCTGCCAAGCTCTGCCTGCAGGTCTCCTGGGCCCTCTCCCCAGCTAGGCCATCTTAGATGCCAGTAAGGAGGTTGGTGCCATGTGTTAATGGTGCTGGAGACTCCCAGCATGGTCTCTGTGGTTGGCATGAGTCTGGCGTGCTCTCCAGGTCCACAGATGATCTCCCTGCATGAACCTGAGCTTTGAGGGCACCTGGTGGCATGGTAGTTATGCGCTATGTCTGCTAACCCAAAGGTCAGCAGTTTGAATCCACCAGGTGCTCCTTGGAAACTCAGTGGAGCAGTTCTACTCTGTCCTGTAGGATTGCTATGAGTTAGAACTGACTTGGACAGCAGTGGGTTTGGTTTTGATTTAGTGGTGTCAGAGACCTTAGGGGTTTGAGGTGCCCGGCTAGTGGCCATGACATTGAAAGAGAAAAAGAAAGTCCAGCAACTTTGGAGAACTGAAAGAAGCAGTGCCCTGGACTGCTGGCCCCCTCTCTTCCTTTTCCTCAGTATTCCACCCCTGTGAGTTTTGTCACCGCCCCCCCCCTTCAGTCTGAGTTTCTCTTTCTGGCTGTCTTCTTTTCTGAGGCCCGTGGTGTCTCTCCTGGCACATTCTGGTGTCTCTGTGTTTCTCATGTCCATTTTCCTCCACTCTCCTTCTGTTGCATCACTTCTTTCTCCTCTCTGCTTCCTCTCCTCTTCCCCAGCTTTGTGCTGCCATCTCTGCAACACTTCCCCAACATCAGCCACTTACCTGCAGAGTATCTGACCCGGGGCACAGGCCCCTGCCCACTCCCCTCTGCAGTTGTTGGCGGCGACAGCAGCAGCATTAGTTGGAAGAGGAAAAGGCCCAGGAAGCTCCAGAGGTCCAGGCCCAGGGCGAGGAGGGCCATGCTCAGTCAGAGGCAGGCACCAGCTAGTTCTGGGGAAACAGGCACCCAAGTACTCTCAGAGTGAGCCAGCTTTACCACATCCCCCTGAGGACCAATCAGAGAGCCCCAGGTAGCAGAAGTGTGAATGGAGGGGGGAGCACTAAGGGAGAGGCTGTTTCCTTACTGGGACAGCACTTAGAAAATCTCATTTCCATCACTCTTACAGGCCACAGCCTGTTGGCCTCACTCTTCCCTCTGGGTAGTGATGTAGAAAGTGGTATTGGTCACTAGAATGTGACCTAGCTGGAACTGGGCCAACAAAGACTCACACAAGGGCACATCACTAGGCACTGAAATAAGATCATAGACAGGACAATCTTAGAAGATATCTTTTAGGGATCCTTTCACAGAAGTCCCTAGGGGCATAGTGTTTAAGTGCTACAGCTGCTAACCAAAAGTTCAGCAGCCGGAATCTACCCAGCCCTCTTTGGAAACTCTGTGGGGCAGTTCCTCTCTGTCCTATAGAGTCACTATGAGTTGGAATCAACTTCACTGGCAGTGGGTTTGGTTTTTTGGTTTTTTGGTTTTTCATGGAAGCCAGAACACAAAAGATTTCACTCTTAACTTTTTCTGTCAGCACTTAGTGAACAGAAATTTGTTGGACCAATGAAGAGCCTCCTGACTCTCATTACCGAAAGCTGTACCGATGATAGAAAGACGATTCAAAACGTAGGATCACAGTTTCTAGCCATCTGTCAAAAGGTGAAGCTTTCAATGATTTTGCCCATTTGTGATGTTAATATATAATGATGGTTCTGTGAAGTTCCCTGGACTTGAGCAGACCTGGATGTAGCAACGTGATTTTCTGTTTCCCAACTTCAGTCTGTTCTAGAAGCATGCTTGTCTGCTTTCCTGCTTTTGTCTTTTCCCAAAGAAAATTCTTTTTGCTTTACTAAACTTTGTAATGTTTTTTACCCTACAACAGTTGATAGCTTAGTTATCAAGGACTTCTGAAGCTGTGAATCCAGTTGAATTCGAGGAGACCTAGGCTGTGGAGCAAAAGCCAGCAAAAGAGAGGCCCTGTCGCGTTCCCACGTGTTCCCACTCCAGGTCCTTTTAGCACCAAAAATCAACACCGACAGGGTGAGAGTGCTCCTGGAAAATGAGCCGTTGCTTATTCTTTTTTGTTCTTTTTCTCATGTTAAGTTTTGTTTGACATATTTGTTTGAAAGACCAGATGCTTGGTTAAGGACAATCTTACTTAGATTTTTGCTTGATCATTTGGTTAAGATTGACATTTGGTAACTCTTTTGGTAAACTGTAGTTTGGGTCCAGATTTGGGTGTCTGAAACATTAAAGAGGTAATTCTGTTCTCAAAGAGCTCTGGGTCATTATAAGCCATAAAATTCAGGCTATTTTGTGACTCAGAGAAAACCCGGAAAATAGAGCCCTGCTTCGCCAAATTTGCCAGGGGAGGTGATAGCTCCTGACCTGTGTTATGAAATTTGAGAAAGAAGGGATAGTTTCTTACCTTTTTTTATGATACAGTTTCTCAATGAAGGATCATAATGTTAAAATGCATCAGTAGCTTTAAAGTGCTTTTCAGCTGGAGGAACTAGTCTGCTTAGGAAACTAGGTCTCCAGTCATCAGAATGAATTAAGTTCAAAAAGAAGGAAACCAAAAACTTGTACCCTAGAGCTTAATATCTTTGAAAAAGGAGCCTAGATTTCTCCCCTACTAAAAGGCTATACATGGAGTATACTATAAGTAATTTGGAATTTCAGTGACCACTTTGGGAAAATGAGCTTTCATTTCTATTGTCCTGTCTTTCCTCTTTGGGGAAACTTTGCTCGATGCCCAGGTCTTGACAAAAAGATCTAATATTCCTCCATCTGAGGCTCTGGCACATTAATAAATTTTATCTAGAGCTTGCTTTTTCCGTTGAACTGAAATGATCTTAACAAACAGCTGCTATATACACTTTAAGAAACTAGAATTCCTGTATCCTTGTTTTGTGTGGCATTGTTCAGTGAGCTTATTTGATCTTTGTCTCCTTTTCTTCTGAGAGCTTGCTTCTGCTCTACAGCATTGTGTCTAAGTTTCTGTTTTATACTGAGTCAGTAGTTATGGCTGAGAATTGCTGTTTTTTGTAAGGCTTTCTTGGAACCTCAGTTCTTTTCTCATGCAAGAAAAAGTGCAGCCTGCGTCTGTCTTATGATTTAGACTTTTAGGAGCTACTTGGAGGAATTTTGATATAAATTGGTTTCTTTGAAAAAATACACTAAGATCTTTATACTCTGTATGCCAATCTTAAAAGCAAAACCTTTCTAAGTAACTAAAACTAGATAGTATATCAAATCTGTTTTATTTAAAGAAAAAGGATAGTTTCATCTTAAAGTAAAAGTAGCAGTTCCAGAATTGTAAGGGGAAAGAAATTAGTTACCTGTTGCCTTTCAAAATGCCTAGGTGAACTTAAACGTATGTGTCACAGATTGAATTATGTCCCCACCCCCCCCCCCAAAATGTGTCTATCAGTTAGGCTGGGTCATGATTCCCAGTATTGTGTGATGTTCCTGTATGTTGTAAATCCTACCTCTGTAATGTTAGTGAGAGACGATGGGCAGCAGTTGTGTTGGTGAAGCAAGACTCAATCTACAAGACTGTATCGTGTGTGCCTTGAGGCGATCTCTTGGGATGTACAGGAAACAGAGGCAAACAGAGAGTTGGGGACCTCATACCCCGGAACGTGGTGCTGGGAGCAGAATGTGTCCTTTGGAAAGGACCCAGGGTCCCTGCACCTCAGAAGCTCCCAGATCAGGAGAAGAGTGACGATAGGGACCTTTCTCGAGAACCAACACAGAAAACCTTCCCTTGGAGCTGATGCCCTGAATTTGGACTTGTAGCCACTGGACTGTGACAGAACAGAATTTCTTTTTTTAAAGCCATCCACTTGCAGTATTTCTGTTAGAGCAGCACTAGATGACTGAGACAATATGAAAATAATTTGGAATGATCGAATCTTGTTTTCAGAAACCCTGGAAGCATGATGTTTAAGTGCTACAGCAGCTAACCATAAGGTCAGCTCCTTGGAAACCCTATGAGGTACTTATACTCTCTCCTGTAAGGGTTGCTATGAGTCAGAATCAGCTTGATGGCAACAGGTTTTAATCTTGTTTTCTACCTTGTGTTAAAAATAGGGAGGGCAGGGCATGATCATGCCTCCCCGGTCCCCAGTCTCCAAGGAAGCTTTTGAAAGACCTTCCCAACTAGATGGAGACCTTTTAAGACAAAAGAATATAGGAAAGAATTGCTGCTTTGTTGTATCCTACTGCCATTGAGTTGATTCTGACTCATAGTGACCTGATGGGACAGAATAGAACTGCTTCATTGAGTTTCCAAAGAGTACCTGGCAGATCTGAACTCCTTACCTTTTGGTTTGCAGATGTAGCACTTACAACTATACCACCAGGGTTTCTGCTGCTTTGCTACAGTTATCAGAAATTGAGTGAATTCCAATCATGAAAGAACTGTCAACAAATTCTCTGTTGGAAGGAAACTTTGAGATGCATCTACAATAGCCTGGAAAAATGTTTCCAGCAGTAGCCAGAGATTTAAGGTTATATCTATATCAATAAATTGGTCAGTTGAACAGAGATTTTGTGATTTCCAAAACCAGTTGATAAAATCTTTAAGGGCTATAATTGGACAAGGAAAAAGATGAGAAATAGTAGAAGTTGAATGAAAACTTGAAATTTTTTATATACTTTTGCTTTTTGTGCTATAAGAGAAAGAATATACAGAGAGATATATTTGCATTTAAATCTTAATAAGTCAAAAGATGCATTGCACTGGGAAAATCTGCTGTAAAAGACATTTTTAAAGTGCTGAAAAGTAAAGATGTCACCTTGAAGACTAAGGTGCACTTGACCTAAGCCATGATACTTTCAATCACATCGTATGCATGTGAAAGCTGGATAATGAATAAGGAAGACAGAAGAACTGACACCTTTGAATTATGGTATTGGAGAACATTGAATATATCATGTATTGCAAAAGAACAAACAGCTCTAACTTGGAAAAAGTACAACCAGAGTGCTTCTTAGAAGCAAGGATGGCGAGGCTGCCTCTTACATACTTTAGACATGTTGTTAGGTAGGATGAATTCCCGGAGAAAGACATTATACTTGGTAGAGGGGAGGGTCAGCAAAAAAGAGGAAAACCCTCAATAAGATGGGCTGACACAGCAGCTGCAGCAGTGGGCTCAAGCATGACAGTGATTGTGGGCATGGCAAAGGACTGGCTAGTCTTACTTCTGCTGTACCTAGGGCAGCTATGAGTCAGAAGCCACTCTACAGCACCTAACAATGAGTTCATTTTTGATTTTTAAAAAGATACACTATAAGGTATGCAATAGAGAGAACATTTAAGAAGTTTGGAACAGGAGGAATTAAATAACGGACTGCACCTTAAACACAACCTGTACCATTCTGTTTCTTAATTCTGTCTCCAAGCCCAAATTCCCAAGGGTGAGTCCATTGTTTCTACCTGCTTCTCGCTTTAGAGAGAATGCCTGTCTTTAGGGTTGTGGAAAAACAAGTGATAATAATCTAAAAACCATTAAAATAAAAAAAAAAAAAGGAATTTGGCTTATGACCTGGAACTTACATGATAGCCAGACCAGCTCTAGGCCCGAAATACCAATTAAGAAATCAGCACATCTGGGATATGACAACCGTGACCACCTAAAGAAAAATCAACATTCTACAAATTCCTATGACTCATAAAACTTTATCTCCTTTTTTCTGTAAAATCTCCAGCTAGTCTTCATTTTGGGGAGACTGACTTTGGAGAGATCTATCCCCTCTGTCTCATTCTGAATCTTCTACATGATAAGATATCTTGCTTCTTATCTCACCCTTGTCTCAGGTGGCACAAACTCTGCTTAGGTTTGCAGTTATAAGTTTATTGAAAAGATTTATTTGATATGGTCAAAAATTTTGTCTGACTGAAGTTAAGTGGTTTAATTTATGAGAGAACCAGAAACTTTAATGTTATGTAGCATTAGGTTTCTCACTGTTAAAATAACAAAAGTTTATTTTATTTCTGAATTGAAAAGTTAATTTATTGTTTGTGTAATCTACGTCAAAGATAAAGATTTGGTCTCTCATTAGAATAAGACTTGGAGCCAAAACTCAAGCTGTAGGTTTTTAGGGGAAAAAATAATAATAAGCTTTTTACTTTAAGATCTTTGGTTAAATAAATTATTGATATCATATAATAAACTTTTGACAACTCTGAGACTTCATGAAACATCACACATATTTTTCATAAAGGAAGAGTGCTAAAAAGTTTTATGTAAAAAATTACATGGGATGTGTTAAAATCAAGAGAAATGCCTGATTCTCTTTGGGTTAAAATTCATATATTAGTATTTCCTCTTATGTTTTAGCCTAATGTCATATAGCAAATGCTAACTTGGTTACAACTTTTTTTTTTAATCTAGCATCAAAGCAATTGTTTTGATTAGGAAATTCAAATTATTTACCTATGAAGTTTTTTTAAATTGATATTCAGGTATTTAGAGACTTGATAATTTTGGTATAGTGTGACTTTATGGTGCTATGCCTCAAGAGTGTTGTCTAAGTTTTTTTTTTTTAATTTTTTATTTAATATAACTGAGTGAAAATGTACATTCCCATGTAAATTTACATACCCACCTATATACAGCTTCCACTGCTCTCCCTGCCTGTGACAGCACACTATTCCTCTCTGCTCCATACATGTCTCATCCTCCCAGCAGTCTCCTTTCCCCTCCTCTCCACCCACTCTCCTTCCTCCAGCCAGAGGTCAGCAGGATGACATCCTATAGATGTATAGAACCATAAAGTGTATCCAATATATGGTCACTGCATCACCAAGTCCAATCCATTCCTGTCTGAAGTGTGGACCTTCGTTATGATTTATGGTCAAGGGCAGCATCATGGTGAGGGGCCATGCTCCCAGGGGAACCCCGAAACCACTGGACCATCAATTGAGGTCTTTTAGTGGGGATCTCAGGGTGCACCCCTTTTTATTCTTGTGTTGCCAGTGAAACTCAACTTAGTGAGCTCCATCGCAGCTGTCACTGGTGGTGGCCAGGCACCATCCGGTTCTTCTGGTCCCAAGTCGATGTAGGCACCCATTGATGTGGGTCTCTTTGTCTTCTGGGTTGTCTTTCCCCCATGTCATTTTGGTCTTCGGTAAGCATCTGTTCCTGCTGAGTTGGGACTATTTGCTGTGCCCTCGGATGGCAGCTTGGCAGCTTTTAAGACCCCAGACACCACTCACCAATGTGGGGTGCAGAGAGCCCTCTTAGCAAAACGCTAGTTGTGCCAATTGGTCTCGCTTTTGCCTAACAGCATGGTGCCCCGGCCCCCGCCCCAGCTACTCTATCCTTGCAATATTGGGTTAAGATGGAAGGAGTACTCATGTTATGTTTAAGTCCACTTAATATTGTTCTTGTTTCTAATGTGTGCTATCACTGATTTCACCCAACCAGATACCTAGCATCTAATCTAAACCCTCCCCCCTCCCTCCCTCCCTCCCTCCCTCCCCTCCCTTGCAGCTGTCAAAGAGTCTTTTCTTCTATACACAAGTCTGTTTTTGAGATCTTATCCTAGAGGTCTCATACAATATTTGTCCTTTTGTCGCTGACTACTATCACTCAACATAATGTCTTCCAGTTGAAACCAGGTCATGAGATGTTTCCTGAAGTCATCATTGTTCTGTATCATTGCATAGTGCTCCATTGAGTATATGTACCATAGTTTACCTATCCATTCTTCTGTTGTTGGGCATCTGGGTTGATTCCATCTTTTTGCTATCGTGGACTGTGCTGCGATAAACATTCTGGTGCATGTGTCTGTTGGTGTGAAAGGCCTTGGTTCTGTAGGATATATTCCAAGTAGTGGAATGACTGGGTCAAATGGTATATCAATATCCATTTTTTTAAGGAAGCGCCAGATTGCTTTCCAAAGAGGCTGGACCATTTTGCAACCCCACCAAGAGTGTAGGAGGGTTCCACTTTCTCCACAGCCTCTCCAGCATTTGTTGTTTTGTGTTTTTTGGATCATGGCCAACCTTGTTGGGGTGAGATGGTATCTCATTGTCATCTTGATTTGAATTTCTTTAATAACTAAAGATCGTGAACATGTCCGCATGTGTTTTTTGGCTGCCTGGATCTCTTCTTTAGTGAAATGTCTGTCCATCTCCTTTGCTCATCGCTTAATTGGATGATTTACCTTCTTCTTGTTGATATTTTGTAGTATCTTATAGATTATGGAAATCAGGCGTCAGTCTGACATAGAGTTGCCAAATATTTTTTCCCATTCTGTAGGTGTTCTTTTAATTCTATTAATAAAGTCTTCAGATGAGCGAAAGTGTTTAATTCTTAATAGATCCCATTTATCTATTCTCTCTTCTGATGATTGTGGTTTGTTTGACAGATTTTGGAGTCTGTCCACATTGTGTGTTAAAACTTCCATTGTTGTTCCTACCTTTTCTTGGATGAGCTTTATTGCTTTAGGTTTGATATTTAGGTCTTTTATCCAGTTGGAGTTGGTTTTTGTGTAAGGTGTAAGATATGGATCTTGTTTCAGTTTCTTGCAGATGGCTATCCAATTTTGCCAACACCATTTGTTGAAGAGTGTTGTCTAAGTTTTTAACTGATTTGATTTGATTTGGCCTTTATGTTATGCTTGTAATTAATTTCTGTCAGGTCTTTCACTATTTAGAGTATTTATTTTATAACTTAATTGTGGCCCTGTTAAGTTTTAGCATCTTCAGGTAAGTTTATTTTTCTGATTTGCTGAAAATGTTTGACCGGAATACCTCAAAAAAAAAAGGTAGACTTATGAGAAAGACTGGCTAGACTCAGTTAAGGTTTCCAGAACTCCTATTGTTGAAATGAGGAAGGGTGCAGCAAAAATTTGAGGTATTAAAGAAAGCCCCAGGAAACAACTTAATAGCAGAATATACCATAGAATAATCTTACCTTTGTCTTACAAAACATCTGTCACAAGACAAGCCTGGGGGCAGCCTTGCAAGTGACCCCTAGACCTTGACCACGTTTTACAACTAACAGGAATTCCAGGTGGCCTTAACCAATCAATGTAAAGGTCAGTTTCCCCTCCCTGCTTTGTAATCTCATGATTTAAATACTGGGTGCTGAGGAAGCTCCTCGTCGCCCCCCCCACTCCCTCTCTGTGTAGTTTGGGGTGTGTCCCTGGTGCACCAGTATTTTTCCTATTGGGCATATTTTTTAATAAAATTTAGCCTTTAAAGTAACAGCGTCACATCTTGAAAATCGCAGACCCTAACACTATGTAAAATCTGATGGATTTGCAGACTACAGCTGATCCAGAATCACACGAAACAGGGAGTAACTGCATCAGACTGACTAAATGGAAGGAAAGTCTGGGTTTTATTTGGAAACACTGTGGATGTTTTAAGGTCCTACTTTCCAAATATAAGAAACAATTTTCCTTTCTCCTAGATGAATTTAACTGATGGGTTTAGATATTGAAACCATCAAATCATAAGTTCTTGTTGATAAACTTAACAAAGTTGTAGGTAACATAACCAGAGAAATATCTGAAGTTTGAACTATAATTTTACAAATAAGAATCACATTAGATTCATTATTAGTTCTATCAAGCAGCAGTTTATGCCTTAAGAGATAAATGTTGCTGTATTTATATGAATACACAAGCTGAGGTTTTACAGAATGCAGTTGCTGCTGATGCACATGAAAAACAGTGACGATGCTGCTTACGTCTGAACAAATACTTCATTAGATTTTCTTCCTTGGTTCAAAGACCTTAGTATCATAGGTTCACTGGTCATTTCAGACAGCTGGCCTAATATTATTATTGTTAGTGTTTGTATTCTACTTTATAGTTTGCTGTGCGGTGCGTAGAATTTTAAAAACCAAATAAGCAATTTTTGCAGCACTATCCGCAATAGCAAAAAGATGGAATAAACCTAGAGGTCCATCTACAGATGAATGGGTAGATAAACTATGATACATATACCCGAAGGAACACTATGTAATGACGAAGAACAATGATGGTTTTAGGAAGCATCACATAACCTGGTTTCAACTGGAAGACATACTGAGTAAAATTAGTCGGCGGCAAAAGGTCAAACCTTGATGAGACCTCTGCTGTAAGGACTTGAAAATAGGCTTACACACAGAAGGGAAGATTCTTTGATGGCTACAGGAGTGGGGAGGAAGGAAGGGGTGGGTCATAGATTAGATAGTCGATAGAAATTTGATTAGGTGAAAGCAGTGACAGCACACAGTACAGAGTAGAACAATTTAACTAGACTACACCATAAACTGAAACGTTTTCTAAACTCAACCCAATATTTCAAAAGATAGAGTAGGAGGGATGGAGGTCTGCGGACTGTGTTTTCAGGGGACATCAAGGCCAACTGGCATAACTAATCTATTGCTAAGAGAGTCTTTTACACTCTTTATTGGGAAGTGTCATCTGGGGTCTTAAAAGCTAACAAGCTGCTGTCTGAGGTACACCAAATAGTCCCAACTCATCTGGAACAGATGATCCCTTTTACACATCAAAGACATGGGGGAAAAAGTGCACAGGAGACAGAAAGACCCATATAAATGGGAAACTGTATCACCATGAGACCAGGAGAACCAGATGATGTCCAGCCACCACCAAAGAAAGCCATGACAGGGGACACAGTATAGAGTCCCTAAGCCAACATGAGCCAAAGAGGGGTGCAGCCCAAGAACTCTTCTAAAAGACTTGAATTGATGATCTGACAGCCTGGATGCTCCCCTGGGAACATGGCCCCTAGACCTGCTGCAGTCCCTAACTAGAAACCAGTAAGGAGGTCAACCCTTCTGACAAGAATGGACTGGACTCGGGGACACAGTGTGACCATATGGTGTGCATACCTTATGGTTCTATGCATTTATAGGAGGCAGTCCTACTGGTCTCTTTCTAGACGGGAGAGAAGAGGGTGGAGAGGAGGGGACAGATGCTTACTGAGGAGACACTGGAAGTATGGAATGGAAAGGAGGAGCATGCTGTCACAGAGTAGGGAGAGCAGAAGGAGCTTCAGATAGGTGGGCATGCAAAACTGATTTGGACTGCAGGCTTTCACTTAATCACAATTCAAAAAAACACAGATCAGCAATTTTGATGAAAGATTCTAGAGCAAGATCATGGTCTAAAATTTACTAGCATTGTAAAAGTAATCCTAAAATTCCCAAAGTGCATAGCCCAAACATTCACCAGGAGTCTGAACAAGAGATTGTTCACATAAATTCACTGTCAGTTGGAAAGCAATCATCTAAATCAATATAGTTGGATCTACTACACAAAATACATATCCACAAGCAGCACACAAGGTTGTCTAGAGCAAACAGCAAGTTATCGGAAAACTGACATGTGACAAATAAGTTTTCACTGAGGAACTAATGATTAGCAAGATTATACAGGAAGGACTTTTCCTGTTGGAAGTCTTCAGTTAATCTCTTTAAAACATACTGTTACCACATACTATTATTACAAAACAGTAGTAATTCTGGAGTCCTCATTTCTGGCTTTCATGGAGGTTAGGTAACCCCCACAGGCCTTTGAGTGTCCTTCTGAATTTCAGTCTTTGAGAAACACTGGTTCCTGAAGGCACTTTGAGTCAAACAATCATCCAGATAAACTAGCAAAAGCATTTTATTTTGGGTGTTGTGCTTTTTTATTCGGTATTTTAAGAATTCAGTCTGTTTTGTGAAACTGACTCCAAGGATAAGACTGAGAGCTATGTTCTAAGGTAAATCAGTGCACAGTTTAGTCAGTCTTCAAGACAATGTTGTATGACACACTTGTCTAATGTTTGTAATCCAACTCCCACCCTCCTGCTACACAGCAAATCATGTATCTTAAACCAGGTTCTCAGAAGAGATGCACCTCAGGGCTCAGGTGTCATTTTGTCTTGGTTTCTGCTTGTATTTCTGAGACAATGATCCATGATTATTAACAGGTAGACCAACGAGAGGCAGCTTGTCCTTGGGAAGAACACTTAGTATTAGAACCCAAGACCAAACCCATTGCCTTCAAGTCAGTTCTGACTCATAGCAACCTTGTGGTTTCCAAAGAGCGTATGACAGATTACAAACTGCCAGCCTTTTGGTTAGCAGACACAGCACTTAACCAGTATACCACCAGAGTTTCCGGTTTTGGAACAGGCATTGTAAAAGAAGTGGCTACATTTTAGGCACAACCTGCACCGTTTTCTTTCCTGATTCATTCTCCAAGGGTAGATCCCCTGTTTTTCCTCCGTTTCTCTTAATCTAAGGACTAATTTATGCTCTCTTTAGGAGTGTGGAAAAAGCAAGTGATAATAATCTAAAGACCATAACAGAAAAACAAAGGAGTCTGCTGGGATGATAGCCAAACCACTTCCAGGACCCAAAACATCAGCAGATCTGAGATGACCATTGTGACTACCTAAAGGTCTCATAAAACCTTATTCCCTTCTCCTGTGAAACCTCCAGCTTATCTCCATTTCAGGAAGGCAGCTTTAGGAGGAATGATCCCCTCTGTCAACTTGCTACCACTCCTGCTTCTCATCTCAGCCGTATCTCAAGGACGGGCTGGTGACAGCAGGCCGCAGGAGCTCTGGTTAGTTTCCTGCTAACAGTATGTTTTAGAGATCAACTGAAGACCTCCAACAGGCGAGGTCCTTCCTGTATTATCTTGCTAATCATTGTCTCTCTAACCAAAACTTATTTGTCACATGTAAGTTTTTCTATAACTTTCTGTGCTCTAGACGAACTTTATGTGCTGCTTGCTTATGGATATATATTTTCTGTGGTAGATCCAACTATACTAATTTAGATGATTGCTTTCCAACTGACAGTGAATTTATGTGGACAATCTCTTGTCTAGATTCCTAGTGAATGTTTGGGCTCTGCCCTTTGGGAACTTCAGGATTACCTTTATAAGGCTAGTAAATACTGGAAAGGTAATGACAGTCAGAGGAAATCTCCTTGGTCCAGTTTTCAGTGTATGCTTGGTAGCTTTAATTCCTACTTATAGTATAGTTGAATTGGAGAAAGCTTTAAGGAATTCATTAATCACTATGGGACAAATAGAGAAATTGCTAGTGGGATAGAAACACAACAGTGATCTCTGATCTCATAAACCAGCTGACATAAGATAACAGAATGTCCTTTTTTTTATTTTTATTTTTTAATTAGTCCAAGAAGATAGTCTGTGCTGTAAAATTAGACAGCAAGCTACTTGGTTGCACACTAGACCACTTTTACAAATACACATTTATTTGGTTGGCTATAATCAGAAATAAGCCCATAGAGTGGATCACTATTGCAAGGGATAGTTATATTGTTAGTCTACATCCTGAGAATATTAAGTATAATAAAATTTATCCTCTCTTGTCCTACATACTAAAAGCCAAAGAAGGCCTCAGGCTAAAATTTTGGTATACATTGTGTTGGGGAGAGGGTGGCCCGAAACAGAGGCAGAGACACGCCAGTCCCAGGGTCCAATGAAGTTTATTTGAAGAGAAAGAGAGTAGGGTCTGAGCCGAGAGTGGCTCAGCCCACCTCTCTTCGGTAGGGCAAATTTTTTATAATTTTAAAGTTTCAGTGAGGGAGTGTGGGGTGGGGGGTGGTTAGGGTTTGATAAGGAAAGAAAGACAGAGTAGCAAGAAATTCTGGTTAGGGGATTCATGGTCTAAATAAGGAAGGAGCATTGACTAGAAGGGGAAAGGCTAAGGTTTGCTTACGGTCAAGATTTTGATAAGGGGAGAGCTTTCAATTAGGAGGGTGGGGAAGACAGTCAGAAAGTTATTTGTGGTTTTATGGTTATAGCAGGTAGCGCATACCAGGCTCAGTTTGGTCATCCCCGTGGGGCATGCACACCAGGCTCTTTTCAGCTAATGGGGAGATCTGATCACTGGGTAAGATGACCTCCCTGAATCTCAGGGACAGAATTTCCTCAGTGACCTCCCTGAATCTCAGGGACAGAGTTCCCTCACACTGAGTCTGCTTACTCTGCTTACTCGGGCAATGGAATTGATGAGCGCATCACTCTTACTTCCTAACCTACAGAAGAACCGGATGGGATCCAGTGGAAAACCAGCACTGAGTTTAAAGAAGCTGACATGGTCACCACTTAGAAGCTCGACTAAGTCCAGGTTTTGGTCATTGATGTGTTATCTCCAGTCTGCCATCAAAGGAGGGATTCATTTAGCAAATAATATTGGAATCATTCTCCATCTTTGGGCATAGGGAACATGGCCCAGCTGGACCCACAAAGACTCACAAGGACACATCAACTGGCCCTCAGTATAGAGACAATAGATGAGACAATCTTGGAAATTCTTTTAAGGAAGAAAAACATCTTTTAGAGTACCTTACACGTAAGCCAGTCAAACAGAACGCAAAAGACTTTCCACTCTCATCTTTTTCTGTTAGCATTTAGTGAGTGGAAATTTGTTGGACCTATGAAGACCCTCCTGATTGTCATTATTGGAAGCTGTACCAATGATAGACAATTCAAAACTTAGGATCACAGTTTCTAGTCATCTGTGAAAAGGTGAACCTTTCAATGGTTTTGCCCAGTTGCAAAGCTAATACAAACTGATAGTTCTCTAACTTTGCTTAGAGTCGAGCAGAGCTGGCTGTTGGCACACACTTGTTTATTTTCCCATTTTTGCCTCATCTGTAATAGTCCTTGGACTCAGACAGACATAGTTCTAGCAGCATGCTTCTCTGTTTTTCCACTTTCATCTCTTTTCTGATTTCCTTGGATTGGGGCATACATGGCTGTAGCAGCATGCTCGTCTGCTTTCTTACTTTTCCTCTTTTGAATAAATAACAGATAAAACCCTCTTTCTGCTTTCCCACACTTTGTGATATTTTTTCCTGTTAACAGTGGGAGCCCAGCTGTACCCTGTCCTGGCACTTCCGGTCTCCTTTAATTAAAGAGCCCTGCTCTGCCTTTCCTAGCCGGTTCCCCAGGGAGGTCCTTTTTTACCATCTGACTGTTGTCCTCCTTCCTCCCACAGCTCAAAAACCATTGCTGGGCCCTGGGGAGGAAATTTCTGGGAAGCAGATTCCTACATTGAAAGCATACCTTTCAAGTGGTTGAGTAGTGCCTGGGGTCTGAAATCTTGCTGGTGGCCATTAGAGACACAACTACAGGTCTCTATTCACCAGGAACAAAACACTGCTAAGGTAACCAAAAGCACAGAGATGAAACAAGTCCACATAAGGCACAATCTCCTCTTCCCTGAGACAGAAGAACCAGATAGTGCTCGGTTACCAGCCACTGACCATTTTGACTGCGGTCACAGTAGCTGGTCCCAGTCAGAATGGGAGAAAAATAGAGAGCAGAAATCACAATTTTATTTCAAAAAATTTTAAAGCCCAGACAAACTGAAACAGTAAGAGAATGGAGGACTCCCTGAGATTATCATCCCAAGATACTGTTTAAACCTAGAACCCAGTCTTCTGACATGACCTTTTAGTGAGATAACAGAGCAGCAGACAAAATAATGAATATTACCCATAAAACTGGTGCACTACTTAAAAAGCATCAGTATGAGACTACAAAGTCAACAATTACTAGGAAACAAAGGCGAGACAATAAGGGGCCAGGGGCACTAGAGCACTGGAAGGTGAACAGACAGAACACAAATAAAGAGACTATTGACACATTGTGATACGCGTAAGCAATGTTACTGAATTATTTGTGTGGAAGTTATCAAATGGGAAACCAACTCGTTGTGTAAACTTTCACCAAAAACTCAACAGGATATTATGAAAAACAAAACAAGCAAGCACATGTTCTTCAGACCTCACTATCCTGCCCCTTTGAGATCTACTGACTCTCTACCTTGTATTCATCACTGTCCTCTGATGAACTAGGCCAGCTGACCTGGTTGGAATTGTCCTGCTCTGACCACTCACTCCTCCAGCCCCAGCTGGGCTTGTGGGTCTGACACTCAGGCCAAGTTAGCTCTCTTCTTCCAGGGAATCAGTGAGAGTCCACTGCAACAGGTTAACTATCAGTACTAGCCAGGAGTGGCCCTGACCCGGGTAGGGGTCGGGGTGGGGGTGGCTGGCTGACAGCCTCTGCAGGTCCTCCTCCAGCCCCTACCCGGCTCTTGCTTGTCTCCGTGCTCCTGATGTCTGTTTCTCTGGCCCTCTGCCAAATGCTCTCCCAAGACTTCCAGCCCCAAACCACCCATCTCACATACCCTTGAGCCAGCCACAGTGTGGAAACCAGGTGTCCAGGTTCTTGGACGGGGATGCCATCCAAGAGAAGAAAGGAGGGGGTTCCCAGGCCCCAGCAGGCAGGGGACGGATGGCTCAGCCCGGCTGGTCTGGGAGTGTGGCCCCCCAGGTACCCATAGCCCAAAGCCAGCACTGAGCTGTGGGCTGGGGAAACCAGAATTTCCACCTCTCGAGTTGTGACAGATCCCTGGCTTGGGCGGAAGTTGGGCGAACTGGGAGGGTAGAAGGTTACACCACCTCTCAGGGACACACCTCTTTCAGTTTTCCTCTTCCTTGCCTTCATCCACTCAGAAAGGTTAGAAGATCCTCTTGTATCTCATCACATCCAGTTTAACCAGCCCTGAGGAGTTTTCTCCTCTTGCTTAAGATTTTCTTTCATATTCTCTTCCACTTACTTACAAGATGGGTTGTCCCACTTGTATCATCTGGGAAGTCCCTGTAGTGGTCTAACTTTCAAACCTCCTACGTCTGGCTGGGCCACAGTGTTTAAAAACCAAAATTGCACCAGATTCTTATCCATGGCTTCACTGAGAAAGTCCCTCCTAAAGTCTAATCTCCATCATTTTTAGGAACATCAGGCCAGGGGAGGCTCCGGTAATTTCCTATTTGAACGCAGGCTTGTGGAACATGCTTTAGAAGCAATCAGCCCCCAGTGGTGGCTGGCTGCTCCTCCCTGCTGGCTGGGGGTAGGGGGCAAAGACCTCATAATGCGGGGTTAATGAGGCATCCGGTGCCAAGGGCTCCACAGCCTATAAAGTGGGTCGTTTCCTGCCCACTCAGCACCTGTCAGCTGACTGCAGGTTAAAGAGCAGAGACTTCCCAGGGCTAATGGACTCCAGTAAATAAGCTGCCTCCACCTTAAATGCACCATCCTCAGAGGAAGCCTTGCCTGCACTCAAGCCTCTGCCGCTCCTGCTACAGCCCCAGCCTTGGGGAGGGATGGTACTGACCAGGCTGTTCCTCAGAATTCCTCCTTAGACCCTGCTTAGCCCTCCTTCACGCTCCCTCTGTTCTCATTATCCCTAGATTTCCACTGCCAGTCTGAGACCAGTCCTTCCTGACAGCCGCTTCTGTCCAGACTTGCAAAAGACTGCCCCAGACTCTCCCGGATGCTAGCTGCAGAGTGTTGCTTCTCCTTGGGAATCTCCCTTCCTGGGAGCCATGGGCCAAGCCACCCAGAGTAAGTCTCCTAGGCCCTCAGAATAAAGGGAAATTCTGACCTGCTGAGTCTCCCCAACTCCCAGTTCAGATGTGAAGACCCACTCTGCCCCTGGACCTCTTTTCTAGATCAGATAGTCTTATCTGGGTCACTGGGAGGAGTTTTGATGGGGGAGTCAGCGTCAGTTCCAGCCCCATTTTCCCCACCCAATGCCCTGCTCCCTGCTTCTCTGGAAATGCAACCCCAATGCCTGGTTCCCCATGCTTCCTTCCTCCAGCTCCAGGCCTCCTCTTCTCCAGCCTCTCCAGCCAATATCGAGTTTGCACTAGCAGGCTTTAGCCCTCTCAGTGATTTAGAACATAAAATGAAAACCAAACCAAACCCATTGCCAGCAAGTGGATTCTGAGACATGGGACAGAGAACTGCCTCAGAGAGTTTCCAAGGAGCATGTGGTGGGTTTGAACTGCTGATCTCTTGATTAGCAGTTGTAGCTCTTAACCACTATGGCACCAGGGTTTCCTTTAGAAGGTAGGTACCACCATAATCCAATTTTACAGGTAGGGAATGGGAGACTCCAGGAGGTTACACAACTAGAAGCCAAATCCAATTCAGGTCTGCCTCATTCAGAATAACCCCTTGTTAATCAAGGCAACTGTCTGAAGTCCTATTCCCTCAGTCTACTTCCTGCCCCAATCCTGCAAATCAGCTGTGAGCCACCCAGCTGAAGAAGTTGAGTGTGGGGGTGATGATAGGCCTTGTTTCCTCTGGTCTGAGAAACAGTATTTTGGGGAGTAATTCCTGACTGGTGGCAATGGAAAACTCCCCTCAGGAACCATCCTCTTGCCTCTGTAAGGAGTTCCTGATCAAGATCCGCAAAAGAACCCCAAAGGAAAGAAGGGTACCGGCACACCAGAGCCTCTGGGGTCATACCTGAAGTCTCACTACCATCCCTCTTGCTGCGGACAGTGGAGCCCACAGCCATGGCCGCTCCATGGACTTGAGCCTGTGCAGTCACACTGGGCCCCATGCTCCGAAGGCCCCCACACTCTAAAGGGCCCCACGCCAGGTTTAATGCTCTGCTATTATTTCCTTGAACATCTTAGCCATTTTTGAACAAGGGGCCCTGCATTTTCATTTGGCACTGGGCCCCACAAATTACGTGGCAGGTCCTGCTCACAGGTCAAAGAAGCGTAGAGCTGGCGGGGTTCCACCCCCTCCTTCACTGGACAAATGAGGAAGCCAAGGCCCAGGAGGGGAAGTGAGTCGGCGGGGCTTGGAGTCAGGCAACAGGTCAGGTGGGGTGGTAGGGAGAAGGGGTCAGGTGCCCACGGATCAGGCCATATGGGCTGTGCCGTCTTCATTGCCCCTCCTGGAGTTTCCCCTGTCCCTTTCTCCCCAAGCCCTAGAGCCCAGCATAGGGACCCCTCTACGACAACAATAGTGAGTTAGTTCAGCCTCCCCCTGCCAGGATCCAGCTCCTCCGGGCACTCCTCCCCCACAGTCCCTAGACCACGTCAAGCAGTAGCCTCTTCCTGCCAGGCTTTATAGCGCAAGTGGAGACCTAGCCGTGGCGGCGGAGGTGGGAGCAGAGACAGAGATGTGGCTCACTACCTCTAACCCGTGCCAACTCTGGGCTTCACTGCCCTTGGCTCAGCCTCCCCTCCCCCCCCCCAGGGAACACGGACACCTCGCTGAGGGAGGGGCTGCTGGAGCCACTCCTGCTCCGCCAATGACCCGGCAGGTCTTGTCCTCCCAGCCCCTTTTCCCAGTCTCAGGACAGCACTCCAGAGAGCACAGTCCTGGGAACATCGGCTTCCTAGCTCCCCTTCTCTAGCCCCACCTGCCTCGTCTGCCCCGTTTTATGATGCTAAGCAAGTCAAATCAACTTCTACGTACTGAGCGCCTACTGTGTGTGAGGTGTGTAAGGGACTAGGCACGTCCCCGAGTCTCCACTCTTCCAAGAACCCCCCACCTCTTCCCACCCCCACAGTCTCTCAGCCTTCTTGCCACCCATCCAGCCCATTCCCTCTAACCCCTTACCCAGAGCCTCCTAGGTTCCCTTCTCCAGTCTGACTAGGGCTGGGAGGCTGAGCTGAGTATCGCGCACAATGGCCCGACCCTATCAGTCTGCCCCCTCCTCAGGACAGAGCCAGAGCCAGACAATGGCCCGCCCCTGCCTTTGAGAATGGTCAGCTCTTCCGCTCCCTTACCTGGATCTTGGGGATGCCGCTGCGTTTCCCTCCCCTTGGAATGCCAGGCTTCCTTCTCCCAGCACCTCCTCCCTGCCACACCCCCACCCCCATCCCCAACCCCAACCCCATCCCACCTCACTGGTCCTCAGTCGCCATGGCGACCGCATCTCTAAGTGGGAGGGACTAGAATCTCCCCATATTCTTCCTCCTCCTACCGGTGTCCCCCTGTGCCCCACCTTCTGCGGCTCCTGCATCCACATGTGTGGGGAAGGCAGGGCTCCAGATGTGGGGGGAGGTGGCAAGGGGCATGCTAGCCCCCACACCCATCCCTGCTGTTTCCCTGTCCCATTTTAAGGCAGGCAGAACCTTGCAGATCCCACCTTGCTGAGTTCTAGGGGGTCAGATTGGGCCACTTCCTCTTTGTGGTCAATTTTTTGGGCTTTCCCCTCTCCCTGAGGAGTCTGTGTGTCTACAGAGGTTACACCTGGATTCCAGTCTGGTCTCATACACATTCAGCTTGCCAGTGAGCACACAAATAAACACACAAAATCTATGCAAACGAGCCAAGGGACAGGGTCTCCTGTCAAGAAGCCCAAAAGCCTTCTATTTTGCCAGGTACAAGTTCTGTCTTTCCTTCCTGTCTTGCCCAAAAGCCTTTTTTGCTAATATTTTGTAAGACCTGTTAGGAGGGGAAGGTCTGCATTATAAGAGGAGGAACGGAAGGCAGACCTCTGAAAGTCTAGATACTGCTAAAAAAGAAAGAGAAATAAGACAGAGCTGGGTTCTTCCCCACCTGGGAAGGTGCAGAGGCAGGCAGCAGGTAAAGACTCTGGGAGCTGGGCCTCACTGTCTCTCCCAGTCCTGATGTTACATAATCCTATTTGCCTGGGCTCTCCTGTTTCCCCACTCCTCCCCCCCAGCTCTCAGCTTCTTCACTGATAAAAGAAGGAGCTGAAAAAGCCTCTTCCAGGCTGGCCTCTCAGCTTGGAGGAGGACTATGAAAAAGGCGCTATGGGACTGGGAATTTAGAGCTCTGGGTCACAAGCCTGCCTGCCTGAGTCTTGCTGTGTGATCCTGGGCCAGATGCTTGCCCTCTCTGAGCCACATAGGTAAAATAAGGGTTTCCTAGCCTATCTGAGAGTAGATTGGTTCTCCCCAGACTTACCGTGATAGTATTTTTAGGAAGAACAAAGTGAATGTGCTGGTGTGGCAGGCCTGAGCAGAGGGTTTCACAAACTGAGCCTGATTCCCTTTTAGGTCTGGGTTGGGGTGGAGGGTAAGCACTTCATTCTGGGGTGGGGAGAGGAGGGCATTGCATGTGGTGAAAGCAGAAGCCAACCCTGGCAGACCTGCTGTCACATCCCCCTACTACTTCCTGACCCTCCAGTTTCCCTCAGCTCCTAGGACATGGGCACTCAGAATTGCCTGCTTATTCAAGCTCTCCTTCCGCAGAAATAGGTAGGGCATATTGTAGCAGGGAAAAAAAATGTATGCGTTACCAAAATGGCATGACTAGAGAAAACTGGGCTAGTACTGTAACAGGAAAGAAGACTGGACTGCAGAAACATTTCACAACTCCTGGGGATATCCTTGAGTCCCTGCCCCCAGCTCCTTCCTTTTAGAGGAATTGGACCCAGTCTCTGAGGCAGAATTGGAAGGGGTTGCAATTCTGAGCTAATCCAAGGGAATTAGGTAGGAGGAGCCTACAGGTCTCCCGTGGCTCCAGTTCATGCCGGGTTACCCAGTCAACCTTTGGGGGCCCTTTCCTTGCCTTGGGATATGGAAGTCAAAATTTCTAGAAAGAGGCTAAATTGTGCTAAGGAGAAAGCAAGACTCTGGGGTGGTGGCTGGGGCTGCAATGAGGAACTTGCTGGGTGAGCTAGACATCTGGGCGTCCTGATTGCAGTTCCCTGGTGGGACAGTGGTTAAAACACTAGGCTGCTAACCAAAAAGTTGGTCATTCAAACTTACCAGCTGCTCTGTGGGAGGAAGATGAAGCATTCTGTTTCTGTTACCATCACAGCTTTTAAAACCCTGCGGGGAACTTCTACTCTGTCCTATAGGATTGCTATAAGTCACAATCCACTTAAAGGCAAGGGGTTTGGGGACAGAGAAGGAGGAGGGAGAGCCTTCCCACATCCTAATATCCATTGCTCCTACCACAGTACACACAATTCCATTTCCTCTGGTTTGTCCAGCCTCAGTTTCCCTATCTGTATGAAGTTGGGGTTCTTGGGCCTTGTGTCTTTAGGGGAAGGCCAGGGAATGACTAGTAGAGTTTAGCAGATGAAGCTCTCGAAGGGGAATGAGATGGAAGAGGAGGAGACCCAGGTGTTCCTGCACCTTAGGACTCACCCCTCAAGGCCTCCAGAGCTGCAGGGGCTGGTGAGGTAACGGGTACATTTAAGGAGAGCCCAGGGGCAGTCTGTAAGTTGCAAGTTGTGCCCTCTTCCCTAGCCCACCCCCAGTTTCAAGATGAATAGACGTTGATGGCAGCTACAATCGGCAGAACCGCCTTCCCCCTTCTTGGCTGGCTGCCTCAATCAGGCACCTTTCATGTTTGTGGCACTTTGGAATGCCATTCCACGCCTCATACGGTGCCCCCTTGGACTTGTGCCCAGGAGTGAGTGCCCACCCCGCACCCCACTACGCCTCTGTGGAGCTGCTATTCCCTCAGTCCCAGACCAGAGGACCACCCAGCCAGGGCCCCTCTGTCCTCCACTGAGGCTGGCACACAGACACTCCATGTTCACAGACCCAGGAACCTGGCCCCCTGCCTTCATCCCACCCCAGGGACCATAGTCTCCTTCCCCACCTCTTTCAAGCCTTACCACAGCCCAGCGGTGGAGACCCTAACCCAAGCGTCCAAGACTTCCAGCCAGCGTCTGTACCGGGCAGGGGGCAGAGCAGGGGCGGGCATGGCTAGGGGAGGGGTGGGGACCCTGCCAGCCCCCTCCAGTGCCCCAGTTCCCAGGCAGCTCTTAAAGGGACCAAGACAGATTAGCCAGGGGCAGCTTAAGGAAGTGGGTGTAGGGGAAAGTGGGGTGATGGGAAGAAAATTGAGACTGCCAGGGGCAGTAGAGCCAAAATGGAGTGTCTAGTCTTCCCCTGCTCCCTTGGAAGCCCCAGGCTCCTCCGTCTAGCCTTTCCCTGGTCCCATGGGACAATCATGCTGGCCACCCAGATTTTGACGACCACCTCCTGGGATCCAGGTCTCTATTCTCTTTGGGTCCCTGCCCACTTCCTTCCCCTCCCCCATATTCAAGCCACCTCAGTCCCTAGTGAGAGCTGCCAGCTGGCACAAACTGGTACCAGGCACGCAGAATCAAATCCGCCCAAGGAGTGTGAGGGCCTGAGTCCTGGCCCAGAGGGGGAGGGGAGGCCAGCCACAGAGTCAACCCCTGGGCTATCAGTTTGGGAGCACAGAGGTAGTTGGGGTGCAGCAGGCCCCTTGCTTTCCCAGTTGCCTCTCTCAGTCTTGTTTCCTCTGCCCTCCAGGGACAGAATGAGGGGCACTGAGGCTCTGCAGGGGCTGACAGACCACCAGTCTTGGCTCATCTCCTCCCTCCCCACTTCCTAATGGGTTGTCAGTGTTGCAACATGGAAAAAGAAAGTGATTTAATGGATTCTTTTGTTCATATGGAGGACCTGGGACAGTGGAGAGACACACTTAGAGAGGGACAGACAAATGGAAACTGAATGATAGCAGACAGCCAGGCCTACACGCAGTGGAAAGCTTCAGCTCTCCTTACCGCTCCCTGCTTAGAATTTTCTCTGGCTCACCAGTGTCCGTGGAATGCACTTCAAACTCTCTGGTTGGTGTTCCAGGTAGGAAGGGGGGTCCCAGTTGTTGTGTTGTGGGTAGCTGCTCACAAGTTTTTAGACTTCACACACTGCTCACTGAACGGGGAGGTAGAACAGAAACTTCAAAAACAGTATCACGTCGATAAACGAGACTATCCCACAAGACCATGGTGACCCTAATCCTTCAAACCAAACAAACTAGTCCCATGAGGTGTTACATCGTGTCTCAGTAGTATCAACAGCTGTAGCACAATTTGTATTTTCTTGTTCTGAATATATATATTATACTTGCCAAGTCATGCTTTTTCTTATGCTCAGCTTAGCGATATGTCTTGTGAAATTTTCACCCATGTTTCGGGGCCACTTTTCCTATCACCATTAATAAAAGGTCACTGCCACCTAGAGAAGTGATTCCCCCACTTCCTTGCCTCCTGCCCCTATAAAAACCCACTGCCATTGAGTTGATTCCAACTCACAGCAACTCTGTAGGACAGAGTAAAATCACCCCACGGAATTTCCAAAGAGTGCCTGATGGATTTGAATTGCCAAACTTTTAGTTAGCAGACTTAGCACTTAACTGCTATACCTGGTAAGCATTTATAATCCTTGGTCTCTAAATCTTTACCTGCTCTTGCCATTTCATAAATGTACAACATTGGTGTTTTGGTGACTGACTTATTTCATTCAGCAATAATGTCCTCAAGTTTCATCCATGTTGCAGTGTGTATCAGGATCTCAATTTTATTTGTGGCTGAGAGTATTCCACTGTATGTATGTTCCACATTTTTGTTGATCCACTCATCCCTTGGTGGGGATTTAGATTGCTTCTTTTTGCTCTAGTGAATAGCAGTGCAATGAATGCAAGCGCACTGACAAGTGTCTGTTCATGCACCTGTGTCTGCATGGCCTTGTGGGATGTACCTGGGAGTCAAATGGCTGGGTCATAAGGTCATTTTATTTTTAATCTTTTGAGGAATCACCGTGCTGTTTTCCACAGTGGTACTACCTTACATTCCCGCCAACAGTGTGCAAGAGATCCAGTCTCCCATATTCTCACCAGCATTTGCCGTTAGTATCTTTTAATCATTGCCATTCTGGTAGGGATTAGGTAGTATTTCCTTGTAGTTTTGATTTGCAACTCTCAAATAACACACAGTGATGAGCATCTTTTTTTGTGTTTGTTGGCCATTTGGGTATCCTCTCTGGTGAAGTGTCTTGGCATGTCTTTTGTCCATTTTTTGGTTGGGTTATTAGTCTTTCTGTTGTTGAAACATACACGTATATATTTAGATATCAGACCCTCAGGAGATACATGGTTCTCTATAATTTTTTTTCCACTCTGTAGGTTGAAGGCACATAAATAGTTAATATGAAAAGCATTCCAGGCAGAGGAGCTGCTAGTGCAAATGTCCTGAGGCAGGGGTGTGCTCAGTGTATTCTAGGAATACTTAAGAAGTCACTGTAGCTTGCTGGGAGATGAGTAAGAGGGGGAGTAGTGAGAATGACTGCTATGCTGGGCTTTGTGTGCCATTACAAAGACTTTGCCTTTAACATGAAAGCTTTAGGAAGGCTCTGGAGTTTTTGCTGTTGTTAACATAAATTAACTCATTTATTATAGGCTAGAGAAGTTTCGAAGGAGCTCTGGTAGTGCAGTGGTTAGGTGCTCAGCTACTGACCAAAAGAAAGGTCAGCAGTTCTAGCCCAGATGTTCCATGGGAGAAAGATGTACCAGTCTGCTCCCATGGAAATTAACCAACCCACTGCTGTCAAGTTGATGCCAACTCATAGCAATCCTATAAGACAGAGTAGAACTGCCCCATAAAGTTTCCAAGGATTCCCTGGTGGATCTGAACTTCTGACTTCTTGGTTAGCAGATGGAGCACTTCATCACTACGCCACCAGGGTTTCCCCATAAAGATTCCCACCAGTTGCGGTGGAGTCAGTCCAACTCACAGCCTTGGAAGTCCTATGGGGCAGTTCTGCTCTGTTCTCCTCTGCAAGGAGGCTATGAATCAGGATTGACTGGACAGTAATGGCTTTTCAGAGATGTTCTAAATGATGACATTTCTGCTGCTCTTTCAGTTCCTTCAGTCGCCTCACGGCAGATTTCACTGTGACCACAGAAGGGGTGATGTCAGTCCAGGCACTTCCCACTACTGTTTCTGTGCCGGAACCGCAGGGTCAGATGCTTACAGCACATCTCTTCATTTGGTTTTACCACAGAAGGAGCAACTGTGCCTAGTGGGCTGGCTGATTTCACCTTTCTTCACCATTTTCCCGAGGGAGGCACCATAGCACATCCCATGTTAACCTATATTTGACCTTCCTGGTGCCTTTAGCCATAGTGCCCAGAGAGGAGTGGGGAATTTTGAACGGAGGAGTGACCAAACTGTTAAAAGATTATTCTACTGCTGTGCGGAAAATGGAAACCCTGGTGGTGTAGTTGTTAAGTGCTATGACTACTAACCAAAAGGTCAGCAGTTCAAATCTGCCAGGCACTCCTTGGGAACCATATGGGGCAGTTCTACCCTGTCTATAGGGTCACTATAAGTTGGATTAGACTTGAAGACAGTGAGTTTGGTTTTGGTCTGGAAAATAAGCTTTACAGGCAAGGGCAGGAGACAGTTAGGAAGCTAATGCCACAATCCAGGCAAGAGATGGTGGCGAAGGAGGTAGTCTTAGTGGTGAGAATGGTCTGGATTCTAATTTGAAGATGGACCTGACAGGATGTGCAGCTTCAAGGATTGGATGTGAGTAAGATATGAGAGGACAAGCGGAGTTAAAGAAGCCTCTGGGGTTTTTAGCCTGGAAGGAAGAACGTTGTGATCAACTGAGATGTGGAAGGGTGTAGGCAGAGCAGGCATGTGGGGGGGTGGGGGTGTAGATGAAGGTTTCAGTTTTTGACTTGTTAGCTTAAGATGACTACTAGAACTCAAAGTGGGTATTCAGGCCTGAGGCAAGGGCTAAGGGTCTATACTTGAGTCACCAAGTCTGGATGGTATGTAAAGCCATGAGCCTGATGAATGTCACTTAATGTGTGAGTATAGAGAAAGAAGAGAAATGAGCCCTGTTTTGGAGTCATTGAGACTGGATGAACTCCCCAAACAATTGCTTTCAGATAATCTTTAAATCTGAAACCAGAATTATTCCCTGAAGTTTTCTAAAGCCAATGATAGTTTAGTTTAATTAGTGAAGAATATCTGCGTTGAGTATTGTGGTCTTTTAAAGAAGGGTTTCCAAAAATTATCCATATGTGGTCAAATTGACACAGCAACTCAAAAGGTTAGATGAGTAGCCTATACATTGCTCCTGGCCACCGAGTGTTTTCCAGCCCACAGTGACCCGACAGAATAGAGTAGAACTGCCCCGCTGGGTTTCCAAGACTAGTAATCTTTACACAAGTAGATTGCCATACTTTTCTCTCCAGAGTGCCTGGTGGCTTCAACTGGCTTTTCAGCTAGCTGCTGTCTGGGGCATCTAGTGCTGCTATAACAGAAATACCACAAATGGATGATTTTAAAAAGAGAAATTTTATTCTGTCACAGTCTAGTAGGTTACAAGTTCAAATTCAGGACATCAGCTCCAGGGGAAGTCTTTCCCCAGGGAGGAAGGTCCTTGCTGTCAATCTTCCCCTGGACTAGGGTCTTCTGAAGCACAGGGACCTTGGGTCCCTTTCATATGATGTGTTCTGCTCCTGGTACTGCTTCTTTCCTGATGGTATGAGGGCCCAAAATCTCTCTGCTAGCCTCTTTTTGTTATATCTCAAGAGATTACCTCAAGGCACAATACAATCTTATACACTGAGCCCTGTTCTACCAACGCAATGGTCACCCATACTCTCTTGTTAACATCATAGAGGCAGGGTTTACAACATATAGGAACTTCACACAATGCCTGGAATCAAGGTCTAGCAAAATGGGTACACACACTTTTGGGGGGATACAATTCAATCTATGACAGCAGCTGAGCACTTAACCACTGCACCACTCAATCTCCTTGATGAGAAGTTTATGATAGAGTTAATAGCTGTAGAAAAATTCTTAGCTAACTTCTTTCTTAATACTTCAATACTTAAACCTCCTTTTTCCTCTAGGAATGCTGACACCTAAAGAAAATTGTAACTTCCCTTCTCGCCGGTACTAGACAGAGTCATGCCAATTTGCAGCCCACTATGCAGATAAGCAACACAGTTTCTGAGAAAAGATAACCAGAGGTCAGCTGTTCAAATCCACCAGATACTCCTTAGAATGCCAGGGGGCAGTTCTACTCTGATCTCTAGGGTCACCATGAGTTGGACCCGACCCAATAGCAGTGGGTTTTTGTGGGTAGACATCAAGGACAACTCATCTTGAAATAAAGAAGCTGTATTTCTCCACTGACCTCTGCTCCTCTGAATACTTACAAGTCTACCCTCTTTGCCTTCCTAAACTCTTCTGTAAAACTTGCCAGCCTGAACTGAGATGTTAAGATGGAGTTTAGGGTACTAACCCATCATGGTCTCAGATCACTGGCAATCTGAATAAAGCGCTCTTAGAAGATCCAATCCCTGTCTCCACATTGGGGTTAGTAATGATAAACAACATGTTACTGGATTTTTTCCGGTAACACTTAGGGAGCAGTAAATTTGTTAATGGTGGAAAAATAGTTTGGGAAAGGATGGCAAGAATGGTTATACAACTTGAAAAATGTAATCCATGTCACTGAATTGTACATGCAGAAATTGTTGATTTGATGAAAGTTTTTGCTGTATTTTACTAAAAAATTAAAATAAATTATTTAACTAAAAAAATAAGAACTGAGCTCTGGGTACTCCATCAGTTAGATGTTGGAGAGAAGAAGAAGAATGAGCAGAGTACAGTGAGGATAGGAGGGGGTGACCACATGGTAACAAGGTCAGGTAAGATGAGAACTGAGGACTGTGCAGTGGCCATGGGTTAGCAATGTGCAGGACTTTGGTGACCTTGAAGAGAGCATCTCCTTGGAATAAAACAGGAAGCAGATCAGCAGCTGACAGTGCACAGGGAAGAAGTGTTGGAGTTTGAGGAGAGGAAAGGTGTGAATCAGTCATCTGGAGAATGAGGAAGACTAGAGCAGGGAGTCAGTAGGGGGCAGTGCTGGGGCTCTGTGGTCCTGCATATAAAGTGAGATCAGTCAGCGGGGGGTTCCAGCTGAGCTATTTAAAGAAAAGTTTTTCACTGCATCACTATTTGCACTTATATAAACTGAGAATCTCCGTATCCAGAGGGAATTGTTTAAATGAATTGTTGGTTGTATATCCACTCAGAAAGTTAATATTTAGCATTAAAAATGGCTTTATTATATACACATGCTTTATAAAAACATCTGCAAAACATATGGCTTCACATCAACAGATAAAATCGAGAAAGATTGTTTTCTCTTAATCTTAAGAACTAATAATTCAAAAGATAATTGTCCCAATTAAAAAAATGAGCAAATGGATAGGAATACATTATTCACACCAGGAGAAATGCAAATACCCAAAACACACAAATGAAACCATTTGAACTTCAAAGAAATGTTATCTAAAACAACCACCAATATAATTGTTTTCCTATCAAATTGACAAAGACTAAAATCAACAAAAATTCCAGTGATGCAACTAATTAATGTAACTGATACTACTAAGCCATACACCTGAAAAATGTTGAAATGGTATAAGTTGTGTGATAAATATTGTTACAAAAAAAAAGAGAGAGAAACTAATGTTGCTTACGCGTGGTCTGACAATTAAGTCCACAAACTGAATTGTTGTAAGTGCTACTACCTCATTGCTGAATATCTCTACAGTCATCTTCAAAGCACTTCCCTTGGGAAACTATGCACTCACACCGGCACCTACTCCACTCTTCAAAGCAATTTTGGAACTCTTTCTGGGACAGTCATTGCTCCTGGTGGCACAGTAGCAAGTTCCTAAACTTAATTGAATAGTTGTCTGTAAGGAAGTTTTTAGCCAGTACAAAAATAGCGGTATTGGAACACCCTCCCTGCTCACCTGATCTGGCCCCAGTGACTTTTTTCTTTACCCAAAGGTAAAGGAAATATTGGCAGGAAAACCTCTGGATTCAGGACATCACGGGTAATAAGAGGACACCTCCGACAGCCCTTCCAGCCAAGGAGTTCCAAAGTTGCTTGAAGGGTGGACCAGGTTTTGGTGTCAGTGCACAGCTTCCCAAGGGCAGGGCTTCAAAGGTGACTGTAGTGATATTCCGCAATGACGTAGGCAGCACTTTTTCTGGGATGAGTTTGAGAACTTAATTGGCAGTCCTCCTATATAGCTGAACACCTAATGGAGTTTGTTTTCTTGGCTCGGAGGTTCAGGATCCTGGTTTTGTGAGGCATCCCAGTTAATTAGTCTAATAGTGTGCTTAGTCCTTTTTCTTCTCTCCCCCTAGTTTGCTGCACATTGGCTGGGATCTTAAAAACTTGCAAGTGGCCATCCAAGGCGTAACAATTGATCTCTACGCACCTGGAGCAACAGAGGAAAAAGGAGAGTCAGGAATAATAGGTGGAGGATACAGATTGTGCAGTTATTGCCTCCGTGAACAGCTACCTTCTTTGCCAACAGACCAGAAAAACTGGATGGTACCATTGCTGAATATTTTGGTCCAAGATTCTCTGAAAGAATCCTGATTTAAAAGTGAGACAGGGAGTCTGAAGGCCTCTGTAAATTCCTTGCCTTTTGATCCCTTCCAACTAAAATCATACGTAGGTGACAGGAGTCAGGAAAGCTGAAAACCTCATAAATTCCTTTAATGAACACACCTTTCAGTAAACCATGTGATAAACTACAAACAGGTGATAGATGATGAAAGATCTGAAAGATTAACTACATCCTGGGACATTGAGGGGAAACCCTGGGGGCATAGTGGTTAAGTTCTGTGCCTGGTAACCAAGAGGTTGGCAGTTCGAATTCACCAGGTACTCCTTGGAAACTATGGGGCAGTTCTGCTCTGTCCTATAAGATTACTATAAGTCAACAGCAATGTGTTTTTGTTTTGGTTGGGACACTGAGACAAGTCATTCACATGATTGTGTAAACTTCCTCTGGGTTGTTTTTCAGAAGAACTCAGGTGAAACCAGTTCTGAGGATTCATGCAGGAAGTCCAAACCTGGGCAGAGCGCTACAGTCAGGACATGGAATCAAACCAAGGGAGCAAGAAACTGCGCAGGTGAAACACCCCGTCATAAGTCCTACTACAAATTCCAGAAGTCTTCACTGTGGAAACCATCCTGAATTCCACATGCAGCAGCACTTCATTAACCTGACCCCATCTCCCCACCAATATCAAATACATCACAATTCTCCCTCCCACCTCGAAACTTTTAGAAATCCAGACAAGCCTTCTGTTCTGAGACTTGGAGGCTAGTGTTGCCTACCAGGCCCTCTCCATCTTCACCTGCAGGTGTTTCCTCTAATAAATCTTGCTCATGTGGAAAGATTCTTTGTGCCTTTCCTTTTCATTCTTGGTCAGTGAGAGGCAAGAACCTCTTACAAGTCCACAGCATCTGGGATGCCCAGAAAGAAAAGAAGGAAAAATACAGAACAGAATTTCAAAATCTCATAGAATCCAGACTTTCCGGAACCACTGAGGTTGGATGGGCCCCCCAAATTGCCCTGAGATAATCTTTAAACTGTAAACCAAAAACTATTCCCTGAAGCTTTCTTTAAACTAAAGTTTAATTAGCAAAGAATGTCTGTCCTTTCCCATAAATTATAACAAAGGTCCACTCTTTGGACAGGAATGGGTTGGACTTGGCAAGGCAGAGTGACCATATATTGGAAGCACTTTATGGTTGTATACATCTATAGGATATCATCTTGCTGACCTCTGGCTGGAGGAAGGGGAGTGGTTGGAGAGGAGGGGAAAGGAGACTGTTGGGAGGATGAGACATGTATGGAGCAGAGAGGAACAGTGTGCTGTCACCAGACAGGGAGAGCAGTGGAAGCTGCATATAGGGGGGCATGTAAATTTACATGTGAATGTACATTTTCACTCAGTTATGTTAAATAAAAATAAAAAAAAAAAGAATGTCTGTCTTGACAAAAATTGGACTGGACTGCAAGACATGGAGTGATGCAGGTGGTATGTATGCTTCCTGGCTTAAATATATATATTATGCTGTCTGACCAGCTCCTCTCTAGAGGTGAGAAGGAAGGGTGGAAGGGACAAATGTTCATTGAACAAATACCAGAAGTGCAGAGTGGAGAGGAAGAGTGTGCTGTCACAGGGTAAGGAGAGCTGATAGAGTTGCATAGAGTTTATGCGGCAAATTGACTTGGATTGTAAACTTTTAGTTAATCACAATAACAATTAAAAAGGAAACAAAAAAAAGAATGCACTTAGGATTATACTCTTTTAAAGAATTAACTATATAGGATCCAGTCAAAAACAGCAATTGGAAAGGTTAGGTGAGAAACTTAGAGGGCAGTGAATTTATGTTGTCAGTGGAGGAGTACCTTAGAAAAGGCTAGCAGGAATGGTAGCACAACCTGAAGAATGTGATCAATGTCACTGAATTGTATATGTAGAAATTGTTAAATTGATATATATTTTGCTGTTTACATTTGCATCAAAAACTAAAAATTAGTAGGATTCTGGGGAAAAATGAGATGCACTGCAGGAGACCAGTAATGGATTCAACTTCTCTACAAGGTGATTTGGCAACATCATCAATGTGTATACATTGACTCAGCTGTTCTACTTCTTGAAATTTGCTTCGTGAACGTGCCCAGAAATGTGTGCAAAGATGTATGTTCAAAGTAAGCGTTATTTATAACAACCAGAAGAAAATCATTGCATATATATTATTTACTGTTAGATGAAGTCCAGCCCCTTTCAATTTATAGCAAACTTACGTGCAGTAGAACAAAACACTGCCCAGTCCTGCACCAGCGTCACAATCATTCCTATGTTTGAACTAATTGTTGCAGCCTCTGTGTCAGTCCACCTTACTGAGGATCTTCCTCTTTTTCACTACTCTCTACAAAGCATGATGTCTTCCAGGGATTGGTTACCCCTTTCTGGTCCAAAATAAGAGAGACAAAGTCTTGACATCTACAGTTCTAAGGAACATTCTGGCTGAACTTACTCCCAGATAGATTTGCTTGTTCTTTTGGCAGTTCATGGTATATTCAGTGTTCTTTACCAATGTCATAATCCAAAGACATCAATTCTTCAGTCTTCATTATTCATTGTCTGACTTCAGCATGTATATGAGGTGATTGAAAATAACTTGACTTGGGTCAAACCTACCTTAGTCCTTGTCATGGATTGCACTGTGTCCCCCCCAAAAATGTGTGTACTAATTTGACTCTGCCATGAGTCCTAGTATGGTGTGATTCTTCCCATGTGTTGTGAATCTTGCCTCTGTGATGTTGATGAGGAAGAATGGGCAATAGTTGTGTCGGTGAGGCGGGAATCAAGCTACAAGCTTGTGGGATATAAGGAAGAGAAGCGAGCAGAGAATTGGGAAGAAAGCAGAATCAAGAGCAGAGCACATCCTGTGGACCTGAGGTTCCTGTTCTAGGATGCTCTCTCATATTGAATTTGGACTCAGCTTACTAGACTGTGATAATTTGTAACTTATGAATGGACTTGTAGCTTACTGGAGTATGAAAATAGAATTTCTCTTCCTGAAGCCTTCCATTTGTGGTGTTTTCTGTTAGAGCAGTACCAAGTGATTGAGACAGAATTTGGTACCAGGAGTGGGGTGCTGCCCAAACAAATATCTACAACATTTGGAAGTGGTTTAGAAACTGAACAGAGAAGAATCAGAAGAACTGTTAATACCAAAGAAGGTACAGATGGCAGAGGACCGATGGCAGCAGAACCAGACTAGCACAAGATAGTGCTGACCCATGGAGTGAGAGAGCTGAGTGCCTATGCACACAGGTTTCCTGGTGGAATGGAGTGCCTCTGGACACTTGAGTTTGTGGAGCTAGGCTTACTGACCCACAGAGTAAGAGCTGAGTGCTTATGTATGGGAGGTTACCTGGCAGTGCTGGGTGCCTCTAGACCCTTGAACTGGTGGAGCTACACAGTTTTGGAACACTTGCCCAAGTAGGGTAGATGAGGGCCTGAGGCTTGGGCTGTGAAGGCCATAGGAAGCAGAAGCTGAACAGACAAAGAACATGAGAAGCTGAGCTGTCTCGGTCTCAAAATGTATGGCCATGACTTTAGAAAGAGTGGAGCCACGGCTTCCTGTGTTTGTAAGTGTTGAATTCCCACTCACTTGGGCTTTGGGTGCACCTAAAGCCAAGGAGGCAGAGTTTCTGTCCCAGTGGGCCTAGAAAGCAGAGTTGTAGCACAGGGCTCGGGGTCTCTGCTTAGAATCCAGAGACTGTGGTCAATACCTAGAATCTGGATGGCAAGGCTAATGTGTAAATTGTCTCAGAGAACAGAGGATTATTTTCAAAGCTTTGAGGGCTAATGTAATATGTTTTGCTGACTTGTTTGTTGCCTGTTTTGCCTGCCTTCTCCTTTTGTAATGGAAACGTCTAACTTGTGACTGTCTGTTCTGCCATTGTTCTTTGGAGGCAGATAGTTTGCATTCATGTTTTTGCAGACATAGAAGAGTTTTTGTAATTTCAACTTGGAATGGATTTAAGACTTTTGCTATGATGGGATGAACGTGTTGCGTGTTCTACGGATGTGATTTTTTGGGAGGCCAAAAAGTGGAATGTCATGGATAGAACTACGTCCTTCCAAAATTGTGTGTAGCCATTTGGCTGGACCATCATTCCCACTATTTTGTGATTTTTCCCATGATACATATTCTGGTCTCTGCCTATGGCTAATAGATAGGAAGATTATGTTAAAAGAGGATTAAGGTGAGACTACAACATCCTTGCTAAGGGAGTTTCCCTGGAGTGTGGCTTGTACCACCTTTTATCCTTTCATCCTACAGGAGATAAAAAGAAAGGGAAGCAGAGAACTGGGAACTTCATACCATCAAGAAAGTGGCACCAGCAGTAGAGTGCATCCTTTAGACTTAAAGTTCCTGTGCCAAGATGCTCTCTTACCAAAGACTGATGCAACACAAGAACTTTACTGTAGAGCCAACAAAGAGGGAAAGCCCTCCCCTGGAACAGACACCCAGAATTTGAACTTGTAGCCTACTGGTCTGCGTAAGAATAAACTTTTCCTTGCTAAAGTCATCTGCCTATGGTATTTCTGTTAGAGCAGCACTAGATAACTGAAACAGTCCTCAGAGTAATATCTTTGATTTTCAACAACTCAAACAGGTCTTTTGCAGTTGATTTGCCCCATGTAATAGGTCATTGGTTTCCAGATTGCTGGTTCATGAAAATTGATGTGTATTCAAGTAAAATGAAATCCTTAACAACCTCAGTCTTTTCTCAGCTTATCATGATGTGGCTTTCTGATCCATTTGTGAAGATTTCTGTTTTCCTTATGTTGAAGTGTAATCCATACTGAAGGTTGTATGTAGTCTTTAATCTTCATCAGTAAGTGCTTCAAGTCCTCTGCATATTGCAGGTTAATGAGTCTTCTCTACTCCTGATATTGCATTCTTCATATAATCTACGATTCTTTGCTTCTACGATTATTTGCTCAACATACAGATTGAATAAGTACGGTGAAAGGATACAACCTGATGCATACTTTTCTTGATTTTTATGCCGTGAAGTATCCCCTTGTTCTGTTCAAATGACTGCCTCTTGGTCTGTGTACAGGTCCCTCATGAGCACAATTAAGTGTTCCAGATTTCCCACTCTTTGCAATGTCAGCCATAATTTGTTATCATCCACACAGTCAATAAAACACAAGTAAACATCTTTCTGGTGTTCTCTACTTTCAGCCAGAAGCCATCTGACATCAGCAATGTGATCCCTCGGTCCATGTCTCCTTCCAAATCTGGCCTGAATTTCTGGCAGTTACTTGTAGATGTACCCCTATAGGGATGAATTGTCCAATAAACAAGGTACAACCCAGGTTTGATCGTGCTTACTTTCTGATCTGTAGTGTACAATTTCACCTGTTGTTCATCACAGGGCTGACTGCAGAACAGACCACCAATTTTTCCTATGTAAATTCAGGTTGAAACTGAAGAACATTAACTGCTGCTTCCTTGCCTAGAACTTTCCCATTCCAACCACTAGTAATTATCACTGCATCCTGATTGCATGTTTGATCAATTTCAGATTGCAGAAGTTGGTAAAAATCTTCAGTTTCTTCATCTGTGCCATTAGTGGTTGGTTCATAAACTCAAATAATGATCATATTAGCTGCTTTTTCTTGTAGGCATATGGATATTATACTATCACTGATAGCATTCTACTTCGGGATAGGTCCTGAAACGTTCTTTGTTGGCAACGAATGCAATACCCTTCCTCTTCAGTTTGTCATTCCCGTGGTAGACCATATGATTATCTGATTCAAAACGGCCAATAGCAGTCCATCTCAGCTCACTAATACCTGGGAGATATTCGCAATGAAGAAGTTGTTGGTCTTGTAAAATTCCCCAGTATCATTTCTATTACCAAAGCCGTGTTTTCCAACAACTGATCCTTCTTTCTTGTTTCCAACTTTTGCATTCCAGTCACCAGCAATTATTAATGCATCCTAATTGCATGTTTGATCAGTTGCATACTGCAGAAGCTGGTAAAAATCTTAAATTTCTTCATCTTTAGCCTTGGTGGGTGTGTAAATTTGAATAATAGTCATATTAGCTGGCCTTCCTTGTAGGCATGTGACTATCATTCTATCACTAATAGAATTATACTTCAGGACAGATCCTGCAGAGAATGGGAATTCCAGAACACTTAATTGTACTCATGAGAAATGTGTACATGGATCAAGAGGCAGTCATGAGAACAGAACAAGGGGACAGTGTATGGTTTAACGTCAGGAAAGGGGTGTGTCAGGGTTGTATCCTTTCACCATACGTTTTCAAACTGTATGCTGAGTAAATAATCCAAGAAGCTGGACTATATGAAGAAGAATGAGAAATCAAGATTGGGGAAAGACGCATTAGCAGCCTGTTATGCAGATAACATAACCTTGCTTTCTGAAAGTGAAGAGGATTTGAAACACTTACCGATAAAGATCAAAGACCACAGCCTTTAGTATGGGCTGCACCTCACCATCAAGAAAACGAAAATCCTCACAATTGGAACAGTAAGCAACATCATGAAAAACGGAGAAAGGATTGAGGTTGTCAAGGATTTCATTTTACTTGGTTCTACAATCAACAGCTATGGAAACTGCAGTCAAGGAATCAAAACATGCATTGCATTGTGAAAATCCACTGCAAAAGACCTCTTTAGAGTGATGAAAAGTAAAGATGTCACCTTAAAGACTAAGGTGCACCTGATCCAAGCCATAGTATTTTCAAGTACATCACATGCATGCAAAAGCTGTACAATTACTAAGGAAGACAGAGTTGAAGCCTTTGAGTTGTGGTGTTGGAGAAGAATACTGAACTTCCCAGGGACTGCCAAAAGAACAAACAGATCTGTTCTAAAAGAAGTACAGCCAGAATGCTCTTGGGAAGCAAGGATGGTGAGACTACATCTTACATGCTTTCGACATGTTGTCAGGAGGGATCAGTCCCTGGAGAAGGACATCATGCTTGGTAAAGTAGAGGGCCAGCAAGAAAGAGGAAGACCTTCAACAAGATGGGTTGACACAGTCAGTGGCAGCAACAATGGACTTAGGAACAAAGACAGTCGTGGGCATGGCACAGGACCAGGCAGTGTTTTGTTCTGTTGTTCAAAGGGTCACTATGAGTTGGAAGCAACTCGACAGCACCTAACAACAATGACAACAACGCCTAGGATAGTCTTTATGTGTTCCGTCTCATTTTTGACAACTTTCACTTTTCTCAGATTTGTATTTTGCGCATTCCATGATCTGATTATTAATGAGTGTTTGCAGCTGTTTCTTCTAATTCTGAGCCATGCCACATCAGCAGATGAAGGCCCCAAGCTCGGCGCCATCCACATCATTAAGGCCCACTCCGCTTTGAGCAGGCAGTGCTTCCCCAGCCATACTGAGCGCCTTCCAACAGAGGGGCTCATCTGCCAGCACTATATTAGACAGTGTCCCACTGCTAAAAAAAGTTTTCACTAGCCAATCACCAGGTCTTCTTAGTCTGTCAGTCTGGAAGTTCCACTGAAACCTGTCCACCATGGGTGACCTTGCTGGTACTTGAAATATCAGTGGCGTAACTTTCAGCATTACACCAACATGCAAGGCATCACAATATGACAAACCAACAGACAAGTGGTGTAGACAGTTTCCCCTAAAAAGGTCTTCCACAATGGCAACTGTGGTTGCCGTAGAAGTACAAATGATTGATTGTCCCCCTTTTCTACGCTGTCTGTAGTGGCCAGATATATGAACAAATAGAAAAAGAAGTCATGTTTTCAAATAGTGTTTATAAATTTTGAAATAACACCGGAAAGCGCTTATGCATGTTAACTGAGAAGAGCAGAATATAAACTGAAACTGAGACCTTAGAAAACCACACAGCACAGGAAAAAAAAAATTGCAAGGAAATCCCTGGTTAGCTCTGGGGAACCAAATACGGATGCTTTTTTTCTTCTTTGCACTTATCTCTGTTTTCAGTTTTGCTGCAGAGTACATGTGATACTCTTATCAAAGAAGACGTTGTTTTTTAAGTAACCACATGTGGCCCGCTGAGCGTTAAGCTGCGTTATGAGCCTCTTGTGAGGCAACGACGAGGGTCGATGCACCAGCAGCGCAGGACCTCGGGGCTCGTTGGCAGTAGCTTCTGCATATTAGCGTTACTCCCCTCAGCCCTCCTCAAGAGCAAGACTCCTCAGCTGCTGGAGCTGAAGTTCCCCACCCCACAATGCCAGCCCAGCCTCCTGCCCTGAGCACCAGCGCTGGTCTCCTGGGTTCAGCAGAGCTGAGCAGAGCACCTCTGACCAGGGTGAGCGGGCGCCTTGCCGCTCGCCAGTGGAGCTTTGTCGCCGCCAAGTGCCTCTATAAGGAATTGCATGTGGACACCATTTAAGGACGCCAGGCCTTCTAGGGAACGCCTGAGCTGCTGTATCGACGACAGCAGGTTTGGTTTTTCGAAGACCTCATCGGAGCTCTAGGCACGCAGTGGTTTAGAGCTCTGCTACTAACCCAAAGTCGGCTGTTCAATCCACCAGCTGCTCCTTGGAAATCTATGGGAAACTCTGGTGGTGTAGTGGTTAAACGCTGCAGCTGGTAACATCAGTTCGAGTCCACCAGCTGCCCCTTGGAAACTTTGTGGGGCAGTTCTACTCAGTCTTATAGGGCTCCTGTCCTATAGGGTCACTATAAGTTGGAATGGACTCCTCGGCAATGGCAGACTCTGTGCTGAGGGCTGAGGGAGGAGGACTTTCCTTCCTCGAAGCTGCTCTCCCAAGGCGGGGACACCTTCCTAAAGGCCCTAACCTCTCCTCTTAGCATCCCTGCCCCAGCCCGCGGGGGTGGATCTGCGGTTCATGACACGACCCAAGGCCTTTCTCCACTTTTTAATATTGCTATTACCAGTCTTTGTATTTCCCACACTGTCTGAAATGCTCTCTTCCTCTCTGACTTTCAACTGTAGACTCAACCCCTCTGTTCCAGGGGACATAAACTTTTAGTTTATCATCAATATTTTTCGTTTGGATGTCACAGACAGAGAAACATCTTCAGCCAGGACCATCGGATCTCTGTTACCTACTAGTTTTGTGGCCTGGAGCAAGTCAACTTGAAGCTCCCGTTTTCAGGAAGCAAAAGGGACAAAGCTGGTGTGAGGGTTAAATTAAGTAGTGCAGAAATGCATGGGAAAATGTAAAAGGTCAGGAGAGACGACTTTCTGCAGCTCATTTTCCCTGAGTGGGGGCTCTTTCCCTTCACTGAGGCTCCTCATTCCCCCAGGCTATAAACCCTCTTTCCTCTGAGTCCACAGCTTTGCTGGAGCAGCAGTCCATGCGTTCTGACTCCTGCTTGATTCTAAGCTTCTTGACGACATTGACTTTGCTGTCTTGTTCATTTCCCTAGCCTCTAAGCTCAGCACAGTATGGCGTGAAGGAACGCTAACTGCTTGGTGTCAAAAGAAGTCCTCGTATTTTCCTGGTGCCTTCTGAGCAGCTCCCTCCTCCCCCTTCATCCTTGCTGTGTCCTCACACTCAGACTGGACACACAGTGAATCTTAATAGTTTTCACTCTTTTCTCAGGGGCCTGCATGTAGAGTTGATAAACGCTGGTCAGATGAAGGAAGTTAGGAAGGAAGTGACCTTCTCTGGGCACTGCCTCTCTGAGGAGCTTCCAGGGGAGACAGAGACACACAGCAGGTGAGACATATACATCTCCAAGCCCTTTCCTTCAGTTGCTGTGTGAGTGTCCTGATTTGTGCCTGAAGGGCTCTGAGATTTCATCCTTTCTTGTTTCCCCTGGAGCAGGGGCAAGGCTGGGCAGCGATGACGTGTGTGTGTGAGGGTGTCGCGGGGGGGTGTCTTTTCCTCAGAACAGATCATGACGCCCACCAACAAAGACAGACACCACAGCAGCCAGCAATAGAAACAACTAGTGTATTGATTTGGGGAGGCAGAGGGGTGCAGATGAGAAATACGGAGGCAAGGGGCTCCTTAGTGTTTGCCAAAAACCACTGCTCTTTCCACCCCTTCTCACCTTCTTCCTCTGGGGTGGGGCCCCAGCAGCCTCTCATCCTTTTTAGCAGGCCTCTGTCTCCCTTCTCCCTGCACCCTACTTGACCTTGACCTTCAATGACTGACCAGAGCCCACCCGGCTCTAAAGCTGAGCACAGACAGATTCAAACTCATCCTTCTTCCACCTCTCGCCTCATTCCCATCTCTTGTCTAAATAAGATACAGAAAAAGCAAGCACAACTGATACCTAGGAGAAGCAGCTCACCCCGGGGCTGGGGGCAGTGTGGGGCTGGGGTCGGGGCAGGCAGAGGGGTGTTAACCAAGTGTCGTGGAATGGGAGGCTGGGCCCAGGGGGGCCTGGCTCAGCCCTCCTCCTTCAGAGGCCGGCCTGGTCAGGGGCCTGCCACCTAGGAGGAAGCCTGGGCAGAGACAACTCCACACCTGCCTCTCAGGCACCATGTCACAGGGTCCCCGGGGTGGGGGTAGCAGCCAGGGCCAAAAAGCAGAAACTGGACTCTGTAAAAGCACCCCTTCCCTTGGCTCCTACAGGAAGCTCTCTTTGGTTTTAAGGCAGATATGGCATTTCCTAGGAGTAGGGAAAAGGAAATAGAAAATTAGATTAGATGCCATGTTTTTGCCACATATTTTTCCTTCAGTATAAAACCACTGTAGAAAATAACTTCTCTTAGAAAAACAAAACAAAAAAACAACAAAAAAATACAGAAGAAAGAAACCAAAGGGGCATTTTTCTTTGGCTTGAGGCCCCCACTCATAAGGTGCAGAGTAGGGGCTTGGGGTGGACGTAAGGTGAAGAGGAAGCAGGAGGCCTCCACCCCACCCTGCCCTGGTGGGTCCAGGTTACATGATGCTGCAGTTCTGGGCGTTCTAAGAGAGAAGAAAAGAAGGGGACAGGTGTGAGTGGCAGTGTCTGGTCTGGTCCCACCCCTCTCTTATTACAGAAGGCAGGCACTGTCTCCTCCTATCCCTCTACCCCAGCCCTGCCCCTCCCCTCCAGTCTGGGGCGCAGACAGGAGGGGCAGGACACAGGAGTGGGCTGTCTAGGACCCTGGGCTGAGGGGAGGAGGCTCCCACTCCCCCGGGCTGCGGGAGAGAAGGCTGTCCCCCCTACAGGGCCCCCTCTCCTAGCTTGCTGCCTGCAGGCTGTGGAGACAAAGAGGAAAACTCACCTGGGTTCGGGGACTGGAGTTGCCCAAGAGGTAGGAGCGGGTGACCAGGCTGTCCCCGAAGCTGCTACCCCCACTGCCCCCCACACTCCGGTAGCTGCGAGTGACCGTGACACTGGAGGCAGAAGAGCCAGAAGAGATGGATCCGCCCACCTGGGCTCCCGAGCCGCTGGCCGAAGCCTTGTCGGCAGGCTGCCCACATGTGCCGCATAGCACGGTGCGCGAGCGCAGGTTGTACTCAGCGGGGTCCCCCGAGCCGCTGGTGTGGGAGCCCTGAAGAGGGGAGACAAGGCTCAGGCCGGACGGCGAGTCTGGGACTGACCACCCAGGCCCGACACCCAGGCTCCGGGCTCCTGCAGGCTCCCAGCCACCAGGCTGGGGAGATGTGGGTTCTGTGTCCCAGGAACTAGAGAGCAACAGGAGCTGGGGAGGTCAGGGGCTGGGAAGACACAGGGAACAGGGACACAAGGGCGAGATGAGTGCTCAGCTCAGGAAGACTCAGGAAAATGGAACAGGTGTGTGGTTTTGATTCTGCCCCTAAGTTTAAGAGGAAAAGGAGAAAGAGAACAAATTTACAGGACAGCCAGCATGCAGAGGGGTGGAAATGAGAGAACATTCTTGCAGGAGAAATGAGAGGACATGCATGCAACAGAGCTGGAGAAAGGACCAGAAAGGAAATGCACACAGCAGAAATGGGGGAGAGAGGCGGGGCTGAGCGTGCCCCACGTCTGTCCTCCTGTCCCCTTCCCAGGAGACAAATCCAGACCCTTGTCCTCTGCTCCCATGGTGATACTCCATGGCATCAGAAAGTTCCCAATCTCTTCCTTACCAGATAGGGCACCCAGCTGCCTGGGTTCCCTGTTCAAGGTAGAGGGAGGAGAGAGAAGAAAGGCCAGGGCAGCAAGTGAAGTTCCAAAATATTCTTTAATGAAAAGATTTTTGGCACGGGGAGGCCTGGCTGGGTGCCCCAGTGTGGGCTTGGCCTCAGCGGCGGCTGCCACTCACATGGTGGTGATGCAGCAGGTCATCTCCATCCTCCTCGTCATCGTCATCCACCACGGTGGTCACTGAGCGTACCAGCTTGCGCATGGCCACCTCCTGCCAGGCACACAGGACCGGGCCGAGCGTCAGGGCCAGAGAAGGGTGTGCAAGGCCCCTGGGACCCTTCCTCATGGTCTACCCTTTTTGTCCACCCTGCTGCTTGCTCTGCCCCCTGTGCTGTTAGGAAGTCAGGAACCGATTTCTCTCTCAAAGAGAGGGATACCATCAAGCTCTCTGGGTAGGGCTCTGCCATTAATAATCCTCCCTGCCTAACATCCACCCTCCAGGCTGCTGGAGGAGGCATCTTTTGGTGTGTCCCCTGGGTAGGAGGTTGGGGCCTGGGACTGCGCCTGAAAGCTAGGGCAAGGAGGCCCTGAGCCCGCTACTTCCTTTGGTTGGGGACAGCTGGCTGATGTGGCCACCAGGGGGAGCCCTGCCCAGCGAGAGGACGGCCCACCCGCAGCATACTCACTTCCCCAGTGGAGTTGATGAGAGCAGTGCGCAGGCTGTTTCCACAGCCCCAGGTGTTCTGTGCCTTCCACACCAAGTCAGTAGGGGGGCTATGGGTGGCCCCGGAGCCAGCAGCCCAGATCTATGGAGGCAGGATTAGGGAAGAGGAGCTCATTCCACCAGTCCTCAAGCCAGGATGTTCCCCACCCAAGCTGTTCCCAGCCCCGCCACTCACCGTCACCGCCTGCCCAGCCTTCAGAGTGAACTTCGGTGGGAAGCGGTAGGTCATCAAGGGATCATCTCCGTTTTGACGCTTGATCTGCCAGTTGCCCATGGACTGGTCCTGCCAGGAAGGCAGGAAAGAGGAAGATGAAGCTCATCCAAGTTCTGAGGTTCATCTCACTCAAGTGCCCCAGAAGCCCTCCTTGGCCTGCAATCAGAGCCCCTTCCACCCTCACCCCCTCAAAGGATAACGACTACAATCTGTGGGGCAGTACACCTGAAACTTTATCCTACATCTTCCCAGCCATTCAGTTTGGAACCCATTTTGCAGATGAAGAAACTGATGCCCTCGGAAGTTAAATAACTTGCTCACAGTCTCCGAGCCAATCAGTTATGGAGCCACGGCTGAAATTGGAGTGCCTAATGCAGTCATCCATAGATGCCCTGACACCTCCCTCTGAGGGGCATTCCTTTCTCCAACCAGCACGCCTTCTCTATTAAGCTGTTCTCTAACCCGGCGGTACTCCCTCAGACCCGGACCTAGGGCAGTCTACCTCATTGGACTTGTTGCGCAGGCGCACGAACTTGCCCTCCTCGTCCACCTCCTCTACGGCCACACGCCCACTGGTGCGTGCGTGCTGCGAGAAGCTGCTGCGGCTCTCGGAGGACTCCAGCTTGCGCTTCTTGGTGATGCTGCTCCCACTCTGCGTCTGGGACGAGTGAGAAGAGGCGCGGCCACGGCTGCGCTGCGAGGTAGGGCTGGGGGACAGGCGTAGCCTGGGGAGGAGGGAACAAAGCAGAGGGTCTAGTCAAGGCCCAAGTCTATAGGCAGGTTGGAGACTACTCCTGGCACTTCCCGACTCCTCCCCAGCCTACCTCTCCTCTTCGCCCTCCAGGAGCTTGCGATAGGCGTGGATCTCCATGTCCAGGGCCAGCTTGATGTCCAGCAGCTCCTGGTATTCATCCAGCTGCTGCTGCATCCTTGCCCTCATTTCTGCCATCTCCCGCTCCTTCTCCGCCAGCAGCCGCCGGCTGGTGTCCCGCTCACGGGCCAGGGAGTCCTCCAGGTCCCGAAGCTTTGCTTCCTTGGCTGCCAGCTGGAGGGGGAAGGGGCAGAGGTGTGGTGAGTTCCCACGGGCCACCAACAACTTGAAGAGGGAGGGGTGTGGGAAAGAGGTGGGAAGACCCTGCTACCATCCCCAGGATCTCCAGGCTTTCATCAGAGTCTCTTATGGCTCCCAGTAGGGTCTTGGCCAGTGACCAAGCAGTCCTTCCCAATGTCTCACTGAAACTGCTTGTTCTGAGCTACAACCTACTTCCTCCTGTTACAAATGGCATAGCCAGCTAAAATAATATGGGTGCTTTTAAGGCCTCTCATTTTACAAAAACCAGCTGCTGTCAAAGTGATTCTGACTCATGGCAACCCCATGTGAGTCAGAGTAAAACTATGCTCCGTAGGGTTTCCTGGGGCTGCTTTTTTTCCTAAGTAGATTGCCAGGTCTTTTTTCCAAGATGCCTCTGCGTGGACTTGAACCTCCAACCTTTTGGTTAGCCGTTTACACTACCCAAGGATGCCTCACCTCACATGTATTAGTACTTTACACTGACTCACTGGAGTCTAACAACAGAGCTGTGAGTTAGGGAGGGTTAAGCACAATCTCTGCTTTCAAACGGGCCCACCAGGCTCTGAGAAGTAAATGTCCACAGACGAGACAACTGGTGCTACCAGAACAGCAACAGGCCATTTGACTGCACATCCTGGGCCCCTCTCTGAGTCTGTGGAGCATCTGTGTCCCTCACTTCTACCCTGCCCTCCTCCACAAGCCTCTCTGGGCTTCCACCCTACATCCAGCCCAGATGCTGGCTGGGCAGGGGGATGTGTGTATGTGCGTGGCGGCATCACCTGCTTTTGGAGCTGGCTGAGCTGGGCCGAGAGGCTGTCGATGCGGATGCGAGACTGCTGCAGTTCCTCGTGGGCAGCGCCCACTAGGTTGCTGTTCCTCTCTGCCGACTGCCTAGCGTTATCCAGCTGGAGGGAAGGACACAGGGTTAGGACTCAGGGAGTGGGAGGGATGGAGGGCAGGGTCTGAGGCCCATGATTGCTGGGGCCTCAGGTCCTGGGCCACCCGGAGCTTCCCACCCCCCACCCACCTGATCCTCCCATGGAACATCCCAGTGTGGGCTGGGGTAGGGCTGCTGGGGGCAGAGGCAGCAAGGGAGCCAGAAGAGCAAGCACCTTGGCAGAATAGGTCTTCTCCAGCTCCTTCTTGTACTGTTCCACCTGGTCCTCATGCTGGGCTCGCAGCTCCTGCAGGGCATCTGCCAGCCGGCTCTCAAACTCACGCTGCTTCCCATTGTCAATCTCCACCAGCCGGGTCTCATGGCGGCGCTTGGTCTCACGCAGCTCCTGAAAAGGTTGGAGCCAGGATGCAGAAACTGGAATCAGGACTAGTTCCTGGGAAGCTGAGCCCCAGATGGCCGGGCTCCCTGTCCAACCTGAACCCCACTGACACTGTCAGCCCCACTTTAACCTGGGAGCGGGTGTTCGCCAGCCCCCGTATTCCATCTATTAGTACAAGGGACTCAGGCCAGTGAGTTCCACATACAGCTGATCCCACAGCCCGAGACCTGTGTCTGTGACACCCATCCCCAGCGTCTGGCCTGTACAGTTCAGTCCCCACCTCACTGTAGATGTTCTTCTGGAAGTCCAGTTCCTCCTTCAGGGTCTGCAGCCTGTTCTCAGCATCCACCCGCCGCAGCATCTCATCCTGAAGTTGCTTCTTTGCTTCACCCAGGGCTGCCTCGAGCTAAAAGGAAGGAGGCAGAGGTCAGAGCTGGGAGGAGGGGCTTGTCCCAGGATAGGAAACAGGTTCAAGAGAGTGAGGGCCTCAGAAGCTGTGACATCCACTCATTCACTGTAACCACTCTGGGTGGGTACTGTGCTAAGAAAAATAAAGATATGCCCTTTCCCACTGTCATAGAACCCCTGTTTCCTAGCACAGCATACAATTACATAACTTGTGCAGACCTACCAAGGAGGTCTGTATGAGTATACAGGAAACCTGAGGGAAGGAACCGAAGTGTGCCTGGTAGAAGGGGAACCTGGGAAGGTGTCCAAGAGGCTGACTGCAAGGGTGGGTGAGTGGTCCCTGCCTTGTAGCAAGGCTGGGGGCAGGAAGGGGCAGAGAAGAGTTCATGCAAAGGTACTGAGGCCCGAGGGCACACACGTGTTCTGGACCTCCACGAAGATCAGTACTGCTGAAGCCTGAACTGCAGGCAGGGAGAGTGATGGGAGAGGTGGCAGGACTGGCAGACAGGGTACCCTTATTGGCCACAAATAGAACCTCAGAAGAAATCTGAGCAGGGAAGCACTTTGCTGAGATTTTCATTTTAGAAAGCACAGTGGAGTGGCCAGTGTAGCTGAGAGAGGCTGGGGGGAAGAGGTGGAGGTGGAGCTGGAGGCAGAGGACCCAGGAGCTGAATGGCCTAGCCTCGGTTTTGCAGTCAACCTGCAGCCATCTCCCGGTCTCTCCATGACACACTGCAGTGGCAGGGCCTGGTCAGGGAAAGCCCAGGATGGAAGCTGGGCAGCTGGTTCTAGATCTGGTCCTACTCTGAGTAGATGAGGGGATGAAATTGTAAACAAGCCAGCTTCTTTGCTTCTGTTCCCTAACTTGTAATATGATAAATTAAAGAACAGATAGCAAAGTATTCTGAAAGTAAAAACCACCATAAACCTGTCAGGTGTTACTAATATGCATCTCACACACAGTTAAATGTCAGCTCTGACTGGGGTCTCTGTGGGTGGTCTCCAGAGGTCAGGAGCTGCTTCTAGGAGGGTCAAACTGGAGTGACTCAGGGCCAGGCACAGTTCATTACAAAGGGGAATGGCAATGGCTGTGATTATTTTAGATTCACTGTGCTAGGTACCCTTGGCAGCAAAGACTGCAGAATAGTCTAGATTGGCAAAATGATGCTAAGACAGGTGATGAATGGTTCTGATGCCATGGTACAGGTAAGACCAGGCACCTCCTGCAGGCAGGCAAGGTGGATGTACATGTGTTGGGAGGAGGAGGTCATGCACAGGTCATGGACAGGCCCTGGAAGGTGGTCTCACCTTGGCCACTTGCCCCCGCAGTTCATGTAGCTCGCTCTCCAGTGTGCGCTTCTCACTGAGGGCGGTGCTCAGCGCGGCCTCCTTGGAGTTGAGCAGAGCCTCCAGGTCCTTGAGGCGGGCCTGGGCAGCCAACAGGTCTCCCTCCTTCTTGGTATTGCTAAGGAAGAGAGGAAAGTATGGGTTTGGGAGGAGTCCACATTCCTAAAGAGGTCCTCTATGGGGAGAGGGAAGCTGCCAGGGGAGCTGGCTGTGCCATTCCCCAAATACCAGGAGGGGGCATCCTTGGCTTTAGGTATGCTGGCATGTGCCACCCTCTGGGGCCTGGCTCCTACCTCTCCCCAAGGTCCCCAAACACCCCCTTCCTGTTTCTCCACCCTTCCTATGACTCAGGGCTGAGGAACGTGCCTAGGGCTAAGGGCAAAGCTGGATCCCGTGATGTGAATGTATTTCCCTCTTTCCCCTCCCGTCTCTTCCCAAAGAGACAGGGGCACCTTTGTTTCCTGCCCCTTCCCACACAAGGCCTTAATGACTCTTCCCCAGGCTCCACCCACCTTCCACTTACCCAAGCTCCCTAGACACCCAGAATTCTAGCCCTAGGGTCCATCTGTCCCTAATACTTCTCAGTTTGTGTCCCATAAGGGTTAGCCCTTCTCTCCATTATATTTTCCACACCAGAGACTGTAGGGAAAAATGGTTAGGTTAGTGCTCGGGGAGAACCAGGCTGAGGACAACCAGGCAGGGACTAGACCATTCCCTTCTTAGGCTGTCTGAGTTCTCTGATCTGGGCACAGCAGCCCTCCTGCTGGGTCTCATCCCTCCTAGCCCTAGCCATTGGCCACAAGCTTCAACATCTGGAGCCAGATGTGGTCCTTCTGGCTTCAGCCTTGAGCCTCCCCTGCTCCTCAAATTGGGTAAAGCCTTAGCTGGAACCAAGGAAACAAAGATTGTCCCTACTACCTCCCTCCCCTTTCGGGGGAACTGATTATCTTTCTGGATAGAGAAACTGGAAAAATAGAGGAGTCTTATTTTCTTAAACAGAGTCTCTGGGTAGTGCAAACAGTTAGTATGCTTAGTTGCTAACCCAAAGGTTGGAGGTTTAAGCCCATTCAGAGGAACCTGGAAAGAAAGACCTGGTGATCACCTTCCAAAAAAAAAGTCAGCTACTGGAAATCCTATGGAGGACAGTTCTACTCTCTCTCTCTCTCTCTCTCATACACACACACGGGGTCCTCATGAGTGGACATCAACTACACTGCAGCTGGTTACTGGTATTCTTAAAAGGCTCCCAAACCCCAAACACCCACTGCTGTCAAGTCGATTCTGACTGCAGCCCAAGAAGTTTCCAAACATTTATAATCTCTTCGCAGACAGACAGTGAGAGAGGCAGCAGATCCAGTGAACAAAGGGCAAGATCCAAAGGGCCGAGTCCTAGGTGCCATCTGCAACTCATCAGTCCTTAAGCACAAGCTACCACAGCAGATGCAAAAAAGGAAAACTAAATGTGAGCAGGGACAAAAAAAAGAAAAACCACTCAATCCCAGAAATGAGAAGTGCAGTCCTGCCAATACTTTTCTCCCATACCCAAAGCCCCAAGGCCCCTAAGCTTCCAAAGATCCAGCAATTTACACTGACTTGGGACAGAATAAGGCTAGATTGAGTAAGCACTGGAGGGCAGGGGGTGGCAGAAGCAGCACTCCCTAGCTCTGTCTGCCAACAGAGCCTTATGGAGAGGGGCAGGGGGAGGATGTGAAGACCGAGGGAACCCCTCCATCACATGCTTGCTCCTCACAGGCCTCTGGTCACCCCTGAGAACAAGTTGTTTAAGGCAGTAGTGTCTGTCGCCTACAAAAAGAGGCCCTTCCAGAACTGGAGGATGTCTCCCCTCCTCTGTCTCAGCCAGAAAAGCTAAAAATAAAGTCAAAACCCAGCTCAGGTTTTGGCTGCCATCCGGCCCAGCCCCTCCCTGGCTGGGACACAGCCCCAACTTTCCATGACTTCAGAACTTTTCCGAAGCTGGGGCAGCTGCAGGAGGAGGAGAGAAAAATGAAGAAAACCGCTGGTAAAGTGAAGCGCCTGCAGCAGACATAGATTCCGAGTTCCCTGGGCAGGCTCCAAGGCTGGCAGGGACTTCCCAGAAGCCTCTCCACCCTGAAGGCAAACGGCTGCAGCTGGCCACCCTGAGAGGCAGGGAAGGCCCAGCGAGCTGAGAACTGAGCAGAGCTGAGAATTTGGAGAACTGGAGTTTAGAGACTGCTCAGCTCAACCCCCTTCATTTACAGATGAGGAAACTAAGGCACGGAGGAGGAAGGTGAATGGCCCGGCAGCAGGAACACGGGGATAGTTCACTCTGGCTGCTGAGCTAGGACTCCCCCTCCACCTCACAGCCTTCCTAAGCCCCGAGGGCCGCAGAGAATGGAGAAGCTGAGAGGAGGAAGAGGAGGGCACTGTGGTATCCAGCTTCCCCTACAGCCAGCCTGAACTGGGAGAAGCAGGAAGCATAACAAGATGGTTTCTGAAGACTTCCAAGGGCATTTCTTTCCTAGTCCTGCTCCAGCTTCCTCAGACACCCAGAAGAGGAATTCACAGAGTTCTCCCTGGTAATGACACCCTTTCTGTGGCAATGCCAGGAAGACACTTACTGAAGAAAGGAGAGGTGCATGCATAAAAGGCTAAGAAAACAGGTATTTGGTCGCTACCCTCTGGGAGCTTGCTCTGCCAAAAAAAAGAAAAAAACAAGACACTAACTACAGTTGCCATGGAGTTGATTCTGACTCACAGTGGCACCATCTGAGAGTAGGACTGTGCTCTTAGAGGATTTTTACTGATTTTTTAAAAGTCTTTTTTAGAAGTAGATTGCCATGCCTTACTTCAAGGCAGCTCTGGGTGGATTCAAACCTCCAAACTGTTGGTTAGCAGACAAATGTGTGAAGTGTCTGTACTGCCCAGGGACGCCTAGTCTGACAAGCACAGGACTTTTTATTTTTTTCTAATGTCTTCCCTTCCTACTACTCCCATAGTTGGTGGTGACAGTGAGGACAACGATGACAAATGACAGCAGCAGACACTTGTACAGACCACAGTACGTGTCTAATGTACACTATCCTAAATACTACAGCGTTAGCTCACTCCATCTGCACAGTGACCCTGTGAGATGTGACTCTTCCTATGTAGACAGGGAAACTGAGGCAGAGAGGACTATGTCCAGGGTCCCGCAGCTAGTAAGTAGAGCTGGAAGTCAATCCTATACTGCTTCAGCACATGCCACAACAATATATGGCCTCCTAAGAAATGAAAGTGTCCCTGGATGGTCTACACTGTCGATGCACTTGGCTGCTAGCGGAACAGCTGGAGGTTCCAGTCCACCCAGGGGCACCTCAGAAGAAAGGCCTGGTGGTCCCTGGAATCAGCCACCAAAAACTCCACAGAGCAGGGTCCTACTCTGACACACACAGGGTGGTCAGGAGTCGGCGTTGACTTGACGACAACTGGTGTACTGGTGTAAGAAATTAAGGGGGCTGTTTTCCTTTCCCTCTCTGAGGCTTTGCCTAGCACTTAGGAAGGGAAAAATGCAAGTAAGGGACTGACACACTCTGCTGATGAGGGAAACCACGAGCAGAGGGAAGCAGAGCAAGGGGCTTTGCGGTTTTCTTAGTCAGGCACGGGGAGCTCCCCTCTATGGGGAAGCCACTGTCACCACGGGCTCATGACTCAGACCTCGGGAGCCTTGTGGCCAGAGCACATGCACACTCCCAGACATGGCCAGGGGTGGCAGAGCCCAGCATCCTTCCTACCTTCCCCCCAACCCCAGGTCTACCCACCAGCTCCAAATACTGTTCCTGCCTAGTCAGGGTCCCCAGACCTCACAGGTACCCAAAGCAGACACTAGCCGGCCTCAAGGTGATGCTGCTGCCCATGTTTGTGGCAAAACTGGGTACGTGCTGACTACTGTCCCCCTACCGAGTTGGCAGGGAAGACAGGGTGGGGTAGGCAAAGGGAGCAGGGAAGGGTGGGAAACGGGCTTCTCAAGTGACTCATCCTCAGGCAGACAATACCCGAGCAGGGGTCGGGAAATCCTCTAGTGCTCACTGGGGAGACCCTGGCTTTGCCCACGTCCTGCCCAGGCCCCTGCCATGCCAATGGGAGTGGCCAGCTGTTTGCCGCATATCTGCCAGATTCTCCGAGCACAAGCGTGGCTCCATCCCAGCAGCTGCCTGAAAGGAGGGTCGGGCATCCTGTTTCTTAACTCTTACCACAGCTGGCAGATCTGATCTCAGAAAGACAGAAAAGGCTGGGATGGGAGAAGGGATGAGAGCAGAAAGGAAGAGAATAAGAGAGAAATAGGAGCTGGGAACTGGCAGGTGTGGTCTGTAACACTGAGGCTGGTGGGCGAGAGAAGCCTGGTCCCCAGCCCACTGCAGGCCCAGGACTCTTGGGGCTGCTTTGGGAGAAGAAAGACACCCAGCTCAGCAAAGGGGCTGGGTGGGCATTGGGCCAGCCCCCGACCCGCCTACTGAGTCACCCTCCTTAGTCCCGCTCTGATGCCAGATACGGAAACCAGGGCCGGCCACAGGCCTGTTTGGGCCTGGTTGCTAGGCGCAACATGCTAGGCCCAAGGGAAAGGCCCCCATTTCCTCCCTTGGGCTGAGGGAGAGGTAAAGAGGGGCAGAGATATTGGGCTGGGGCTAAAAATAAGAAGTAGGAGGGACAAACGGATAAGCAGACAGTGGAGGAGTTGGTCCAGCTCTAAAGGGGCTCTCTCAGACCCACCCCAGCCCCCCTAGCAGCCCTGCCTCACCTGCCCTGTGTGTTCCCCATGCTGAGTGGTGACCCCACCAAGTAAGGAGCAAAGGTCATTGAGGCCCTGTGTCATGGGACAGGGCGCCCCCTGTGGCTAGGCTGGGCAGACCTAGGCGGGCAGCATGGAGTCCTTTCCCCTGTGGAGACTGTTCTCCCTAATCCTCCCAGTCATCTGCTCAGGCTGACTTCCTACTGGGTGATGGGAGTCTTCTGCTGCCATCCCACTCCTGCCTACACATTTGTTGGTATCATCTCTTCTATTGTTCTAGCCACTCATCGTACTACAGTACATCCTCCTTTCCCTCCCTCCCTCTATCCAAATCCAGCCTCTTCCCCACCTCAGCTGAGGCCTCCCCTGCTGCTCCAGCTCCATCCCCTCTCTCCTCTCCCAGCTCCCAGCAGCATTTAGCCAGTGTCAAGGTCACCATTGGCTTTATTATCACTTTTGTTGTCAGCCATGAGACTAGAAGGTGCACATGCTCAAGACTTTTTAGAGGGATCTTCACTGTTACCAACTCCTACACTTCTACAGATGGAGAAACCAAGGCTCAGGGAAGGGCGGGCTCATTCACTGAAAGCCTGCCCACTGGGTAACCTGAGGACATCCCCAGTAAGAAGGGACAGAACATGGGAAACAGTACCACGATGCATGCAGCGGCTGCAGAGAGTAACACAGGAAGAGCCAGTAGGAGCGCTGGGAAACCCGTCACCCTCTGCCTGGCTTACCAGGAGGTGCGCCACTCAGACTGCGACACTGAGCTTAGTGAAACCGCCACTGCCATCTACCCCCAGATGCCGCATGTACCCATAGCTGCGTGCGAAGCCCTGAGGTCCAACATCCTCTCCCCCTAAATTAATCGGTGCTTGGTTTAACTGGCCTGTGGCTCTGTGATCACTTGCAGGTAAGGGCAGGATGCAGAGAAGCTGGAACATCTGGTCCTCAGCCACAATCCCCTCTCTTCCCTGGATTTCCCTACTTTGGCCTTCATGGCCACGGCCCTCTCTGGAAAGGAGACTTTGAAGAGAGAAATGGAAGGGGTCAGGTGGTCCAGGGACCTGAACCTTTCTCAAACCCTGCCCTGTGAAGTCCTGACTATCTCTTAGGCCTCACTCAGAAAGCATATAGCAGGCTCCCCAGTATGAACTATACCGGGCCACTCCTCCAACACACACACAGAGAGAGAGAGAGAGAGAGAGAGAGAGAGAGAGAGAGGCATGTGCACCCCACAGCAGTCATAGCCCGGCTTCTTCAGGCCTCTCTTGGGTGTGACACTCACCAAACACACCCAGGGTCTGAGGCCCCTCAGATCCCCTTCCAGTGCCACCAGGCTCCCAGCTGTTCCCCACCTCCCCCAGACAAAGCCAGGTCTTGATTCCAGGCATAGAGAGGGCTGGGCTGGCAGGAGAACTGGTGCTGAAATGGAGGACAGCAGGCCTGTTTACATGTCCAGACTCAATGCAATGCAACTCTCCGGAGCAGAGGCGCTGGGCCTGGCAGGGGGCCAGGCCTGAGTCACAGCTGCTGTGTGTATTAATGTGGCATTGTACAAAGACAGGAGAAGCCTGGGGCTCCAGGCCAGGGCACTGGGGTCCTGAACAACAGGCGCATGGCTTCCTGATCGAACACCCCCTGTGAGGTCTCCTGCCCAAACTCTCTTTCAGTTTTCCTGGACTGTCTCTCCAGAGGTCTTTCCTGTGCTTGTCTTAAAATGCAGGGGCCAGGGTAGAATATCCTGAGGGAGGCAGGCCACTGGCTAAAGGGAGGTGCCTTTAGGGGGATCCCCACAAGAAGCTAACTCAGCAGTGCTTTCTTAGGACTTACTAACCTTCCATCTGGTGGCTCATGGTAATTAACCCTGACAATACCAGCAGGGGTGAGAGCCACACCCCAGGTCAGGAAAGGAAGTGGGAGAGGATCCAGGAGTTCTGGTCTCGCTGCATTCCAGCTGTCTCAGAAGGTGCAACCCTCTTTCCCAGCCGGCAGAGGGTGGCAGTGTTAGAACTTTGGGAGGAAGAGAAGGCCTTGACATTCCCAAACAGCCTCCTCTCAAGTGCCCAGAAACAAAACCCCCTGAAATGAAGCATCCCTGGCTCCCTTGAGCTGGCCCTATAAGGACACATGAGCACTTGTGCCCCTGTCAGACACTGATCCTCATTCCTCTGGCTGCAACTCAAATGTAGTTTCTCAAGAAAAAGCCACCCCTCAGTCTTGTCTTTCTTAATTACACAAGCTCAAGGGTCTCCCATCCACTCTGTCCCTACAGTGACTCAGCTCCCCTACCAGGTCCAGGAGCCGAGCCAGAATTATTCCTAGCTTGGGCAGGAGAGATTCTGGCTTCCTGTCCCACACAGGGACAGAAGGCAGCCTCTTGCCTCCTTCCCAAACCCTGTCCCCTTCCTTAAGAGACTGCTAAGGGCCAAGACCTCCCATACAACTCAGCCTTGGGCTGGGAGAATCTGTAGGGTACAGGAAGGATGAATGCAGGAAGCCCAAGGTCATCTGCATCTCCCTTTGGCTCCAGACACATGGTGTCAACATAATCCTGGCCAGCTCTCAGGTAACAGCCCTACCTTTCCTGGGGCCTCCTATCTAACCCCCAACACAGGACAGTGGGAGTAATTCCTGCATCTGCTCTCCTGTTTTTCTGCTATATGACAATACAGCCCTTCCTACTGTCCTGAAGGGGAGACCACTGGAAATGAATTGTTCTTCTCAACTAGCAATAAAAACAAAGCATAAACCAAGAGGGTAATGTCATAACAATGAACTGTTTCTAATAAACTTTCTTTGGAAAATAAAGAAATGACAGTACTTGTTGTTCCACAGTTTGCAGGAAATAGTTCTACTGAGAAGAACATTGGCTATTAATTATTTTTCCATTAATTGTATTTGATTGTAGTAATAGTTAGGTCTTTAGAAGGTAGTTTTCTCATTTTGTGGGTCACTGTACTACTTTGGAACTTGAAGACTCTCTAGAGACCTTCTGCTGTAACCCTTTTCTTTTAGAGCTGGAGCAATCTGGAGAGAAGGAAGTGATTTGCTCAAGGTCACATAGCAATTTAGTGGCAAAGTCAGACCTAGAACTAAGGAGACTGAGCGTCGGGGCTGTTTCTTCTACCCACACTACTTGACAATTTGTTGGTGGGTTACCTGGGTTCTTATTAAGGAATAGGAGACTCTACAATGTCTCTAAAAACCCTTTCTCTAGACATTTCCAAGCTCAGCCTGTCACCTTCAGTACTGGGAACCCAAGAGGGTGGGGCCGGGATGAACTCCCTTTGTGTCCAGCCTCTGAGTCAGGCTTGGTCTTGGCCTCCGCAGTTGCTAGAGATGGTGAGCGGCTGAAAGGGAAGAGAACAGCGAGTACAGTTGGTAGGTGACTGCGTCTCTTACCAGTTGTCCCTGCAGCTGTCCCTGGCTCAGTCTGACCCTGAGCTACTGGGTTACTGGGGGAGGGGTTGAGAGTTGGCACAATGGCATGAATGTCTCACTTGAGTCAGGGTCTTAGGCTCCTAGAGGTCAGGAGAAGTGTCCACCAAGGCACTGCTCATGGGAAGGTAATGAGGACCCTAGGATCCTAGGAAGGAATTTTTCTGTCATTTCTTCTGGCCTCCTTCAGTACTTCTCAGTCCCCAGACTTAGCAGTACCTTCTTATTTCCCTTTGGATCAAAACACAGACGTCAGGGCAGGGAGATGGGAAACGTAACACCAAGAGTTACCTTCAAATGAGGGCTGGGGCCCAGGTCTCCCCCAGAGGCCCCTGCCTCCATTCTCCCGATACCTCTACTAAAGGGCATAATCTCCTTTGGATCTGGGTAGACAATTCTCATGACAGGTCCCAAGACAAAGTCTCAAGGCAGGGATCTCCCTTCTGTACATAGCCTCCAGAACTCTGTCTTGCCATGCATGATCTGGCAGGGACAGAGGGTTTTCCAGGTACAGGCTGGGACAAGGGCAGGTGATGAAATGCTAACAGCCCTGGCAGGACAGCAGAGCATCGAGGCATGGCAGGTCCCAGAGTAGAAATTCCAGGCCTCGGCAGTAAGGCTCAGAACCCAGGAGCTGGGCCTCTGTCCCTCAGGTCCCTTCAGCCTATCCCTTAACCTAGAGACGGGAGGTTTCATGGTAAGAGCACCTAGCTGGGACTCAGAAGGCCTGACCCGTCACTCACAAACCTCTCTCCGGCCTTTGCTATCCCTGTCCTATCAGAGCCTCCATGAGCCAGAGCCTGTGCCTCCCAGTGAGGCTGCCTAAGGTGCTAGCAATCCAGGAAGTCATCAAACCACCAGGGCCTCATCTGGGATGAAGAGGTACTTCTGCTTTGTGGGCCTGGGATCACCCTACTTGTGACTCAGACTTCCTGTCAGTTCCACATGGGGAGGTGCAGCCTTGGGGAACAATTCACAGCCTTGGCTCGTAACTCCAGACTGAACTCTAGAACCATGTGTGCATATTGCTTATCTAGAACCCAGAACACCACCAGAGATCTTAGAGGACCTCAAGATGCAGTAGGAAGTTGGGATAGAACACTCAGACTTCAGCTCTCCATCCTCCTTTTTAAGACATCTGCTGTCTCCACCCCTCCCATTGTCTCTTGAAAAGCCACTAGGGTAGGAAGGAGGGGGCAGCATCTGAGTCATCTACCCAGCTGTCCTGCCTTGGGTGGGGCCCAGCTCCCAGCCTGGACCCTGGAGGAGCTTCCCTGGCACTCTCAGTTTCCCCATTTGCCCTGCCACGTGAGTATCCACATCTTTCAGGCTCCATAGTAAAAAGTTGTGTGTGGTGGGGGTTGGGGGGAGGGGTTGGCTCTGCTGGAAGCTTATAACCTAGCCCAGCAAGAGGAAACCCCAAAGTCTTGGGTGTGGTCAGGGTACTCTGGCTGGGCCAGGGACTGCCATAAGGTCTTCCATATAGGTCTGCATCCCAACTCCAAGCCTGACCCTGAACTCTGAGCTCTAATTAAACATTAAACCAGACAATACTTTCTTTTCAACCTTAGTGGGAGGGACTGAGGCAAGGCCTTTCTTCCTCTCCCAAACTCTTCATTCTGCCCACTTCTCCACCCCTCCCTGAGCAGGGCAGGCACAAAAGGGAGCTACAGTCCTGGCTTCTCCTACTGGGCACAGAGGAGGGGACAGACACTCCAGTCTGAGCCCCCCTTATCCTTCACCCCTACTTCCCAGCAGCCTGGAATCCAGGTGTGCAATGCCCGCCCCCTTTCCCGGAAGCCCAGTCAGGATCAGTGGGGGAGAAAAGAGGCAGGTGGCTAAATATAACAAGTACACACACCGCCCCCATCCCTGCCCGCGTGCACACGCCCGCCTGGTGTCCCAGGCCTGGACAGCTGCTCCAGAAGGCAAAGGAGACAGACTCGTGTGTCTGAGCTAGCAACAACCTATAGACACTGCTCATCTCACGGCCCAGATGGATGTCTTCCCTAGAAAAAGATTTGCTAAGAATGCTCTTCCTAAGAATCTGCAGGGGAGGGCGTGCTTGGGTAGCGGAATGGACTAATTTAGAATACTAATTCTCTTAATTCTTCCAACCAGTCCAGCGGCAGTGGGGACACATCTAATTTGCCTCCTGTTTGTCCTGCCAAGTTGTTCCTACTACTAGGGGAAAAGACAGGAATGATCTCTTTCAACAGGTAGAACCTGTCTCTCCAAGCAACTTCCACTCAAGAAGGTGATAGGATCTGGCCGCACCCACTACACCTGGGAGCCTTGTGAAGGGTTGAGGGTGGTGAAGGGGAGAACAACCAGAGAACAGATAGCGGGGACCTGGGAAGAGCATCAGTTTGGAGAAGATGTTGCAAAGGGAGAGGGAGAGGGCAAGTCAAAACCCACAGGCCTTCTAGATCCAGATCGCCAGTCACCTTTATTGCTCTTTAGACTGGGTCTTCATAGAGGAAAGGGGACTGGGGAGACGGAAACCAAATTTTGGGGGAGCTGGAAGAAGAGGGCCTAAACTTGCAGGCTCCCAAAGAATGGAGTAGATAGGGTGCGGTAGGGTGGGGCAGTAGAATAGGGCGAGGTGGGAGTGGCCTGGAGCTCTCAACGGCTGGATTTCAAAAGTGTCACTGTATTCCTGCAGTTTAATAAGGCAAAGATAAAAAAAAAAAAAAAAGTCATCCATGGGAGGATAGGCCAGAGCAAAGACTGCGCGGGCTTCGCTGGGAAAATGAAAGCGGCTTGCTCTGAAAGGAGAAGGAGGGGTGGGAGGGATAGAGAAGGCCTGACCCTCTGCAGACACCAGGCAAGAGGGCCAAGGGAAGTGCCACCAGACCTGAGCATAACACAACTTTCTGAGCCTGGGGCCTCAGCCCTCCATCTCCCTCCCTCTCTTACATTCCTGGGCCAAGCAGGCCAAGAGCTACAGGAGCTGTGGGGGAGCTGAACTCCTGGAGCTATCTGGTGGGCCTGTGAGAGCCCAGAGAAGGTCTCAGGCATGTAGGGAGTGAGAAGAGCTTCTGGCTCTTAACAAGAACCGAGGAAAGGATCACGTCAAGGAGGCACTGCCATACCCCTAGAGGAGAAGAAAGGGGCCACACTGACTTGTGACCTCTCTCCAGCACCAGTGGACATCTGCCAGTTTGGGAGTTCTGTCTTAATGGGCATCACGTGCTCAAGCCAAGCGAGGCTAAGCTAGGATAGTGCCAAGGCTGCCAAGAAAGTTCTAACAGGACCCTTTCACCCACTCCAATGTGTCCTGGGTGAGCACATTCCTCCCCCAGGCTCCAAATGGTTGGCAAACCCCACCCTATGGAAAAGCAAGCCGGCCACAAGCCCCCTTGTGGCCCTGACGCTCCCACCAATCTTCCAGAGACGCCCTCCCCTCTCTATCCTGTCACAACTATTCCCCTTGGAATCGCCCCTCCTCTGCTTGGGGCAGTTCCGGGGAGGGAGGAGACTATGGCAAAGTTGTCTGCCTCCCAGAGTCCTCTCGCTCCCTTCCTGGAGCGAGGCTTGGACGCCGCTCCGCCGCCCTCTGCGTTCCCGGCCCTGGCCGGCACCCCGCCACCTGGGCGCACTCACCGCGCTTTGAGCTCCTTAAACTCCTCTCGCACTTTGCTCAGCTCCAGCTGCAGGCGGGCGCGCTCCTTGGCCACCGAGTCGAGCGTCTTGCGGGCATCTCCAAGCTCGGCCTCATAGGCGGCCTTAATGCCGGATACCTCCCGGCTGACCACCTCCTCGGACTCGGTGATACGAAGGCGCAGTCCTGCGTTCTCCGTCTCCAGTGAGCGCACACGGTCGATGTAGACAGCCAGGCGATCATTGAGCTCCTGCAGGTCCTCCTTCTCCTGCAGTCGGGTAATGCGGGTGGGTGACAGCGGGGTGGAGCTGGCCTGCGCCCCGCTGCGGGTGGCGCGCCGTTGGGACGGAGTCTCCATGGCCGGCAGGGTGGCAGCGCTGCCCGAAGGGCAGTGGTCCCGAGAAGGACGCCGGGCTCGGACTGAAGGACAGAGACTGCTCGGTGTAGGAGCGCGCCGGCCGGCTGGCTCTCGGCTGGCTCCTGGCAGGCGTGGTGATCTGAGCCAGGCGCTGTCGGACCTTAGGATCCGGGTTGGCTAGTGTAGCTAAACGGTGCTCCAGCGAACACTCTGAGTCACCGGCGCCGGGGCAAAGGCTCTAATAGGTTTATGGAAAAGAAGGAGTGGCCACTCTTCTTAAAGGGGCCGTCACAAACCCACAAGGGCGGCGGTGGGAGTGGTGAGGAGGGGAGAAGACCTCCTGGTCCAGGCGGAGCCGGGCCCCACCCTCTCCCGTGCAGTGCAGGCGGCCTGGGACCCAGCAGAAGCTCGCGCGTCTGGGTTCCCGCCTATTCAGTCCCCACCCCCACCTCCCTCAGTTCCAAGCTTTCCCCGACTGCCTCTGCCTTCTGGGATACAGGGCAGGGTCGACGGATGAGAGTGGGTGGGCAATGGGCAGGCGGCAGGGGAGCACTGGGTGTAAACCAAGGGAGGCGTCTAGGCAGGCAGGACTGGGGTACAGGAAAGTGGGGGGAAGGCTGAGGCTGGTAGCCAGCAGGGTGAGTCACCCTGCTTCCACCACTGGCTCCCCTTTCCCTCCCTGTAGTAACAGTGAGTCACCCTACTCCCCCTCCATACGTGGGCAGGCCACATCTCAGTATGCCAGGGGTGGAGTGGAGAAAGAATGCCCGGGTCCTAGGTCCTGAGTTCCTTTAGCCCCTCAATCTTGAGGCCGAATCAGGATTTTGGGGTCCCTTTTCTTGGCGCTGTAATTAAGGACTATGACTGCAAACAAGAAAGCTGGCAGTTCAAATCAGCCAGGTGCTCTTTGGAAACGCTATGAGGCAGTTCTACACTGTCTGCAGGGTCTGCTGTGAATCAAATCCACTCAATGGCAGTGGGTTGGGTTTGGTTTTTGGTTTCCCCATCTTCAAAGATCCCTGTTGGTGCAAGTGGTTAAGCAACTGGAACCATAGCTGTACTGAGAGGAAGATGTGGCTCTGCTTCTGTAAAGATCACAGGCTTGGAAATTCCTATGGGGTAGTTCATTCACTCTGTCCTGGAGAGTTGCTGTGAGTTGGAACTGACTGGACAGCAATGAGTCTTTTAGGTTTCCCTCCACCTTCTGCCTCAATTTATTTCCCTTCCAAAGCAAGTACAGGTCTTACCTGCAAGCTCACTTTCCCAGAGAAGGCTAAGAATAGGACCTGCAGATGCCCCCATCCCTGTCCCCTTCCTTTGGTGCCAAGCAGTTGGAAAATAGGATGTCTAGGTTCCTCCTGCTTTCAGTCCATTTCTACTACTCACCCCGCCCAGCCAGCTCTAGGACTGTACTTATTTTTTTCCAGGACTGTACTTATTTTAATGGATAATTTAAAACAGATACCAGAGCTGTGCGTGCACTCATCACGTTGCCAGGACACCAGGTCCTAGATTTTTGTGGTTCCCAGAGGGGCCTAAAAGGGGATGCAGGGCCAGGAGCTAGGCAGCCAATGTTGGGTCTCCATCCCTGATTCCAGCCAGAAGGGAAGGGGGTTAGGGACAGCCAAGAACCCACAGCCTGGTTGGCTGCAAAGGCCAACACCACCCCGAGCCCAACACTCCTCTTGGCCAGGTCTGATTTACAGCTGGCTCTGGGGAGGGAACCAGGCCTGTCATAGGACAGGAGCACCCAGAATCCCAGACTTCCTGGCCCTGGAGCCTCTGCTTTCACCAAGGACCCCTCTGACCAGCCTCCCACTCCCCTCCCTCAATCCTGGTCCCACCAGCCACCTAATCCTTTCTAAGAGCTGTTAGTACTGACACTGAGAGAGCCCTCTGCCTGCTTGGCCCACCTGATGCCTCCCACAGTTCTCTGATGAGGAATCCAGGAAATTAAATTGTGCTGCAGACTCCTACAGCTCCTGGATAGCAGAGTTTCTGTAACAGACAGGGAAGCAGGGCTGGCTGGGTCCTGGAGCTAGGCCTCAGAGTAGACAAGGGGCAGTAGCGGGATTAAGGCAGGGACTCTGTGTTCAGGAAGGGACACTGGGGTGGGGGAGTCTAGGTTACCATCACGATGAGGGTGATTGGGTAGTGTGGTAAGCAGCCAACTCTGGGATCCTCCTGAGGGGATGCAGCGCAGGACATGGTTTCCCTCCCTGCAGCCCTTCCCTCCAAGGTGTGGGACCCCACCCTCAGCTTCCCAGACAAAACAAAAAACTTTGTTCGGCTTCTCCCTCTCCTGTTCCACAAACCAAGAGCAGAGGCAGGATGGGTGATCCAGTGAAATGTGAGGGGACGGCTCATGCTTGTGCTGTTCCTACCGCCTCAGCCCGCTCCCTGGCTCGGAGGCCCTCCTCCTGCCCCACCCAGTGGCCTGGCTTCCCCTCCTGGTTGGGGAAGCAAAACCACCCTTAACTCTTCCTGTCCTGGACCCCCTCAACTTTTGGGAGAAGGGGCAGGAGAAACGGGGCCTTCATTCCAAATTTCACTCTGGGCTCTTTCCAGAAGGTTTTCCCTTCCACTAAAATGGCTTCAGTCCTAAATTTGAACTTCAAAGTGAACCTTTATCCTTGAACATTTCGTCTTAACACTGAACCCCCGAAGGCCTGTCTGCTTTCCCATGTATGCAGGAGAGACCACATCCCAAGGAGCTGGGCCTGCTGGGATGAGGGTAGAGAAGAATTGTCCCCGGGTGGTGACCACATTCCAAACCTTCCTCTCACTTGCTTCCTCATGCTAGATCAGCTCCTGCCCTCTCTGGACCTTGGTCCCTTACCTGTAATGGGCAGAATAGCTACCAGATACATGGGAATAGAGTTCTGTGTACAGAGGGTGCCATGGGCTATAGCGATGTTACAGTGGCCCTCAGGGAGCTGCCCACGTAGGTCAGAAAGAGGGAGAAGCAAAACCAATAAGCACAAAGAGCAGCACAGGGCACTGAATTGGATAATAAATTCTGAATGAACCCTAGGAGGCTGGGGCCTGGAGAGTTAATGAGTGACCGCAGAATATGGTGGGCAAAGACCAGAGAGTGGCTTGGGCAGAAGGGGTACCTGTCTTACAGACCAGTGATCTTGATAGGGGCGTTTCTTTGGTGCTGCTGCAGCGTTCTGGACTCCCTTTTCATCCCCCCACCAAGGATGAGCTCTGTGAGGGACAGAAAGGCCCAAGTCTTGGTCATCTGTGTTCCCAACATCTGGCCACTGCCTGGCACACAAAAGATGTTTGGTGTTTCTTGGATGAGCAAATGAATCTGGCCTTGCTACTTTTCAGGGGGAGTGACTCTGAGCAAGACTCACTTCTTTCAGCCTCAGTTTCCTCATCTGTAAAATGGGGGTGTTGTGATGATTAACTAAGGTAACATACATTTAAAGGAAAGCTTCTTGGAGAAGATAAGTCTAGATACTCTACGGAGGTGCTATATACTCAGTGAGTACAGTCATTCAACAAACATTTCTTGAACACCTACTACATGCCAGGCACTGTTCTAGACACAGGATACAGCAGTGAAATAAAACAGACGAATATCCCTGCTTCATAGAGCTGACCTTCTAGTGGAGCCAATAAACAAAAGACAAATTTAGAGTTTGCTAGAAGGTGGTAAGAGCTATAGAAATAAAAATATAAAGCAGGGCTGTGCTCAATAAACAATGAATCACACTTTTACCTTGTTTATAGTTGTATTTTCACATCCATTTTCTAACTTGGTCCATAAAACCACTTCATGGGCTGGAGATTACTACCCTATTTTAAAGGTGAGGCTCACTTTCCCAACTAGATGGTAAGTAATGGGCAGAGCTCAGAGCTTGGAACAGACAACAGGCAGCCTGGTCCAAGTCCAGGATGTGTTTTACTATCTTAGGCCACTTTGGATGGACGCATGGGAGACATGCATGGTGGAGTAGTGCCGGGAGAAAGTCTGTGCAGAGTCGATAAAGTGGGGAAGAGCTGAGGACAGGGTGAGGAGGGTAAGGAGGTGAGGTCAGAGATCGGAACTATGGAAGAGAAGTAGGAGGTAGAGGAAAGGACCTGAGAGGATTTCTGGTACTAGGATGGGATCTGAGCCAGAACATTCTAACTATGTGATAGGGCTTGGGTTCAAAAGGAGAAAGGAGGTATCAAGAGCACTGAAGAACGAATCAGAGGCACTGTCCTTGGCAAGACGTTAGCTAAACTGGGGTGAACCTCAGCAGAGGGATGAAACCGGGAGGGATTCATAAGAATGCTAATAATGATTATTCAAGGCAATATTTATGAACTACTGGAAACCCTGCTGGCATAGTAGTTAAGTGCTAACCTTCAGCAGTTCAAATCCACTAGGTGCTCCTTGGAAACTCTATGGAGTGGTTCTACTGTCCCCCATAGGTTCACTGTGAGTCAGAACCTAGTTGATGGCTGTAGTTTTTTTATTTTTGGTTTATTAGAAACCTTGGTGGCATAGTGGTTAACTCCTACAGCTGCTAACCAAAATGGTCAGTAGTTAGACTCTACCAGGAGCTCCTCAGAGACTCTATGGGGCAGTTCTACTGTGTCTTATACAGTCACTATGAGTTGGAATCAACAGCAGCTGGTTTGGTTTGTTTGGTTTACTATTAAGCATTGAGTGTTTTCATAATCTTCTGGATTTACATAATAACTCCACAAGATCGATACTATTATTATCCCCATTTTCTCAGATGAGAAAACTGAAATCATTTAATCATTTCTCAACTTGGCACCATGGACATTTTGGAACAGGTAATTCTTTGTGGAAGTGGGCTGCTCCATGCCTCGTAGGAAGCTTAGCAGCACCCCCGGCCTCTACCCACTAAATGCCAGTAGCACCTCAACCCCAGTTATGGCAATCAAAACTGTCCTCAGACATTGCCAAATGCCCACAGGGAGGGGAGATAAAAAGTGCCCTTGGTTGACAACCACTGATCTAAGGTCATATGGTTTAGTAACAACAGATTTTTAATATGAGTTGCCCTGCCTCTGGAGGTCAGGACTCCACTGTCAGGCTGTAATAGTGGACAGAAGGGAGTGGGAGAGGGGAGCATTCAGATGGGGTCCTACCCCACGGAGGACGCAGTTATACTCCTTCATAAGGGTGGAAAGGGGTGACTCTTTGGAGGAGGCTCTGGAGAGTAAGGGTGATTTAGAGACCCAAGGCCATGGTTTAGGAATCTCTTTATACTGTTTTTTGAAAGACGGTTCTTGTCTTATTCATCCTTTGAACACAGGGTCTGGCACTAAACAGCTGTTGACTGGCTGAGTCACTCATACACAGGTGAGCAGGGAAGAACCTGCATGTTCTTTAAGCCACTGCCATGTTGTAAGCACAGGCTGGCGAATGTACAGAGGTGATCCCAGTTAATCTCCACCTCAGCCTTATGATATGAGCTGGTATTATCATCTGGATTTTACAGGCCAAGAACCCAAAACTCAAAGAGGTTGAGTGATTGGCCTGAGGCAGCCCTAGTGTCAGGATGGCACAGAACCTGGAGGTGTTTCCTTCCTTCTGTTGTACACAAGGCTAAGTCTGAACAACAACCACACAGCTGAATAGACTGCAGCCTTTGTCCCATGTGGACTGGAACTCCTGCTGAGAATTTGCCTTTCCATCTCAGAAATACTTCATCAGAATCTACAGTTTAACAAGACTACCAGGTGATTCTTACATATAAGGAATTGTGAGAACCACGCTGCTCTGTTAGGAACCTTGGTGACATCATGGTTAAAGTGATCGACTGCTACCTGAAAGGTTGGTAGTTTAAAACCACCAGGGGATCCACGGGAGAAAGACAGGACAATCTGCTTCTGTACAGATTTACAGCCTTGGAAACACCATAAGGTCACCAGGGGTCAGAACTAAATCCATGGTAATGGGTTTCCTTTGAGTTGGGGTCTTCTAGTGGTTATGAGAACTGGTCCCTAACCAACAGTATTAGCATTGCTGGAGAACTTGTTAGAACTGCAAATTCTCAGCAGGGGTTCAAACTGAATCATGTCCCAGTAGGGTCATAACTAATCTGGAGGGGGCCTGTTATAGATTGAATTATGTCCTCCAAAATATATGTTGTAAATCCTAACCTCTAGGTCTGTGGTTATAATTCATTTCATAATGGGTTGTCTGTGTTATGCTAATGAGGCCGGATTAGTGTAGAGGGTGTTTTGAGTCAACCTCTTTGGAGATATAAAAGAGATTAAACCAGTGAGCAGAGGAGAGATGGGTGAGGAGAACTGGGGGAAGAGAGACGTCAGGAACAGAAGATCAGAGGTGAGGACCTTCCTCCAGGGCTGACAGACAGAAAGCCTTCCCCTAGAGTTAGCACCCTGAATTTGGATTTCCAGCCTCCTAACTGTGAGGAAATAAATTACTGTGTGTTCACTCCATGTACTTGTGGTATTTCTGTTACCTCAGCACTAGATAACTAAGACAGGTCCTTAGAAAGAGCAAGTGACGTACAGCCATTCTTTTAGGTCACCCTTCATTCAAAACAGCCCTCATGATAATATAAAGCCCAATACTCTAAACGACAGGTAGAGCCTCCTTAGTATGGGAGTTTGGGGGCCCTCTGGTGATCCTTTGCACCCTCTGGGAGTCCCCCAGGACTTTGAGGAATACGCCCTTTTCTCTATAGGTGTAGGTAGGAAACCCTGACGGTGCAATGGTTAAGAACTGTGGCTGCTAACATAAAGTTCAGCAATTTGAATCCACCAGGTGCTCTGTGGAAACGATATGGAGCCGTTCTGCTTTGTCCTTCAGGGTCACTACGAGTTGGAATCAACTCAACAGCAACAGGTTTTCCTCTATAGGTAGGCTTCTGAGACCTGAAGAGGAAAGAGTTCCCCAAAGTCATGTGACCTGGCATGGCCAGGCCCCCAAAGATAGTCCTCAGACCCCACTCCCACACTGTCCCAGGAGAGGAGAGGGCACTCTAGGCAGATTTTGAGCCGTTAAGCCCCCTAAGGGCCTGACCGGCCTTGATGTTTCTCTGAGGCAGAGAGGCTGCTGCTGAGCCAGAGCCAGGCTGTTTTCCTTCCCTGCTCCAGCAAGGCCACGATGAGCCACTGGATAATGGGTATAGAGCCAACTCCTCACACTCACACCTGGGCAGGTCTTGCTTTTGACTCCCCTCTCAAAATCAAGGTCACCCTAATTCTCTACTCTCTCTGAGGTGCTCCCAGTGCGCACCATTATCCTCATCTTACAGACGAGCAGATTTAGGCTTGGGTGGGCTAACTGATTTGCTCAAGGCCACACAGCTGACAGATGACAGACCCAGGACCCAGACCCCAGGTTTCTGGCTCCAGGTTAACATCTCCCAACCTCTCTTCAGCCTAGACTCCAAGGAGCCTGATCCTACAGCAGGTATCTTACAATCTGCCCAAGAGGTCAGTTCTGGACATTCCAAACCACCTGCCTCCCCTACCTGGGCCAACACGGCCACTCCCCTGTGTCCCAGGCTCCAGAGCTTCAGTTGGCTGTCAGGATACACACCAAACTAGGAACCAGCCAAACAGAAATAAGACAGCGGGCAGAATGAAATTCAGCAGTGGTATTGTCTCCTTCTCATCTCCTGGCCATTCCCGTCTCCTGTCTGTTCCTGTCTCCTTTGGACCCCCGCCCCCACGTCCAGAGCTGGATGGGCCTGGGAAGCGGAGGGATACTGGCAGCATGGGCTGAGTCACGGGGACAAGCCTGTGTCCACCAACAGATCAATTAGGGACGGTCTGGTCTGAAGCGGGCTCAGGCCGCGCTGGGCCCACTCCCCGGAGGGAGGCGGGCAGCGCTGACGGCTGGTGCTGACGCAGGCGCCTGCGTGTGGGCGGATGCGTGTGTGTCTGTATGTGTCTGTGTGTGTGTGGTTGCTGGGGCCTCCCCAGCTTCCTAAATGGGGGTTTCCTCTCCTTGTTGCTAAGGAAACAAACAGAAGCGCCACAACTCCAAGGCTGGAGCTGGAGAAAAGACCTCCCTTACCCCCCAAACGCTTGAAAAGTGAGGCTGAAAAGGATTTCCTTTCTCCCTCGTCCTCTTTCCAGGTTTGTGGGGTCTTGAAGCTAGGATGGTAGGTTTCACAAGGACCTAGGAGCTTCCCATGACAAAGAATTGTCAGTGCTAAAACTGGTACATTCTGGAGAAAATCAGGCAGTTGGTCACCTACCTACCTGAAGTTCGTACAATTTTGAGGAGAGGCCCTCTTAGAAAAAAAAAATCTTTTCCAAATTTTACACAGACATGACCGTGTGGAACTACTGGCAGACTCCTCCCAGGGCCTCGGAAGGGCTTCTGTGACGGCAGGGCCTTGAAGCTTCACCTTCATTCGCTTTATGGTGAATCTACTCTTGTGCCAGCCCCTGCAACTACCAGGCTCCCTAGGCCCCACTGGAAGGTTCTCCCCTGACATTCAGGCTAGGAGATCAACTAGGAAAGTGGATCAACTAGCAAAAAGGGTGGTGGTAAAGCTGCAGATTTCTGATGGGTGTGGTGGAGCAAAGTGTACTTTCTAGAGAAATGATTGTGAGTAAAACCAGTTGCTGTTCAGTCGATTCTGACTCATGGCAACCCCATGTGTATGCCCAGGGATGTCTGAGTGAGGCAGGTGGCTGGGTTGAGTCTCTGTCAGGATCAGGAGCTCTGCAGGGGTACTGAGTAGGGGGGCGGGCTGGGCTTGGGCTAGCACCTTGTCATTCACTGCCTAGAAGCTAGAATTTTGGAGCTAGGAAGAGACTTCAGACATCATGCCACCAAATCCCTCAGTTCTAGACCTACATTCATCTGATTCTCCAGATTCCTTCCCCCTAAGCCAGCCCACAGGCCCAGCCCCAAGCCACACACATTGGTCCCCTTTGTCTGGCAAGCTCAGGCTTACAGGGCACCCTAAGAGTTCCCCTCATTTTGGTCCTTGACCCAAGGGGGTTCTTCATCACAGTGACAGGTAATGGGGAAAACCACTGGCGGCGAGTTGGGGGTGGTGGGAGGCCTGGCTGGGAAGAGCAGGATGCAGAGGCTGAGGGTGGCGTGTTTCTCAGGCCCTGGACTACTCAAGCTGCCCAGGATGAGGCCAATAGGCATCTGTTTCCTCTTGGCCATGGTCCCCTTGGTTGTACCCCCGGAGGTAAAAATGGCGCTGGCATCCTGACAAGGAGCTTCCTGGCCTAGGGCAGGAGGACAAGGAGTCCAACAAACATCCCCAGCCCCTCTTCCCCGTCCTCTGGGGCTGTGGATAGAGTTCTGAGCCTCAGTAAGCACATCCTTGTATTTGGAATCATAGCAGGCCGGGCTGAGTGGGATTGGTGTGGAGAGGCAGAGGGCCTACCTGGCTTAGGGATGGTATCTCTCAGATACCTTAGTGGATCAAGGCGTAGAGAGGGACCAGAGAGACCTAAGCCCTTGGGAGCTGGGGACAAAGGGAGAGGTCAGACTGGGAAAAGGAAGAGATGGGGAGGAAGCCTATCATGAGGGAGGGAGAGTTCAACTTTGAGATTCAGGGTAGGAAGGTCATCAGAGCTGGAGTCCAGGCCAGGGGGACCCCTAGTGGGGAGTGGGCATAGGCGAGCCCCAGGAATTGAGGAGAGATCAACTGCTCTGGCTGATGCCTGGGCTCCAGCCCCAGATCTTAGTGGGGCAAATATTTACTGGGCAACGGGTTGCTAAGCAGGGAGGAAGGAGGCCAGCAGCTGGAGGGCCTTCCAGGCTCCTCCCTCATCCCCCGCTTTACAGGCAGCTTAGAGAGGCGGGACTTTACCGTTCCTCTCCACAGGCTCAGCTACACCCCTTCATGCACACATGTCTTGGGGGTCACCCCTACCCCTCTCAATCCCCAGATGGCAACAGGCTGGAGGGCTGGACCCCCCAAAATAAATAAAGCCCATTGCCACTGCATCGATTCCAATTCACAGTGACCCTGTAGGGACAGTACAGAACTGCTCCATAGTGTTTCGCAGGGGCACCTGGTAGATTTGAACTGCTGACTTTTTGGTTAGCAGCCAAAGCTCTTAACCACTATACCACCAAGGTTTCTGGAGGGTTGGACTAGGAGGGGTCTAATTCCTAGGATGCCAGGCCTCCCCCTACCCTGGGACAGCTCTAGGGGCTCAGACCTAACAAAATGTTCTCTTCCCCATCTCCTGCCCAGGGGGATCTGGGAAGAAGGGGGGTCCAAGGTGATGGATATGGTGAGGGAAGGGTACTGAAGGATGGAGCCAAGATGTCCAGGGAACTCAGGATGGAAGAGAAGATGAGGAGGCAGAGGGAGGGAGGCTGAGTGGGAGAAGGGCAAGGGATGGCTCCATTGTGGGACCCCTGCTCTGGCTCCTGGGCAGGGGAGGGAAAGAGAGGGAAGAGGAAAGGGTAGGGTATGCTTAAGTGGAGCCAGATGTGGCCCGTGTGATGTGGGCAGTCACTGCCATGGGCACAGCAGGGCAGGACATGCCACTGCCACTGGGAAGGATTAGTCACAGGCAAGGGGACAGCCCCTAGGTATGGGACAGGAGAAAGGGACAGCTAGTAAGACCCCTGAGGGAGCGGATGGGGGCTTGGAAGGGAGGTAAAAGGGGCCAGGGCCTGCAAGAAGGAGTTGCCCAGGGCCAGGAGCATAGACGTGGGCTGCCCTCCCTGCCCTTTGTCTGCTATCCTGATTTTACATCTGTTTCCTTGACTGAGCCTCAGTTTTTCCATATGCAAAACGGGGATCCTGATACCCCTTCCAAGGGCCGCAGAAGTAATCTTTGACATGAGAAATGCTAGGGTGGGCTCAGGGCCCAGCACCCAGTAGGTGCACATAGTAGGTTCTCTTCCATGACCACCTCCTCTGTGTGAGGCTTCACTCTCAGACACAGGCCTTTCAAAAGTTGGGGTACGGAGACCAGAGAGAAGGACTGGTAGGCAGGGTACAAACAAGAAGCTGCTGGGACAGGAAGGAGGTTTGTGGAAGCCCAGAGTCCCCAGATGCCACTGGAGATTCTCAGTGGTTCAAGTAATGGCCAGCAGTGACTTCAGGGACCAAGTCCCTGCCTCGGCAGCAGCCTCCACAGGTCTACAGTGAAGGTGGGCAGAGATGCGGGGCTATCACTGTGAAATGAGAGCAGAGGAGGGACTGAAGCTAAACTGCAGGAAGGACTTCTCACTGCTCCTGCAAGAGTCTGAGCAAGCCCAGGGGAGGGGCTCCCTGGAGACCAACCAGAACCCAAGGGTGGGTCAGGGCCCAGCAGTTAAGACCCACAGAAACAGAACATGGGGTCTTAGGGGAGCCTGTTCCAAGCTGGCAACCACAAGGGTGTTGGCTTCCAAACTCCCATTGGAAAGTTTGAAAAACGCTCATGGAAACGTGACTCACTGCCCCCTCTCCTTGGCCCCCCCTTCTGGCTTTCTGAGATTCTTCTCCAGAGAGTTAATTCAAATCACATTCTCACAGATACCAAAGCTTAACAAGGGGGGGTGGACAAAGAGCTGCTGACAGAGGCAGAGGTACTGCGGGGGTTGGGGGGAGAGAGAAGTGCAGTCTGGGAACGGAGATGTGTACTGTGGCCCCTGGCAAGCGAGGGCACGGTCACTTGTCCCTTGTGGGACACCTTGGGGTGAGGGACTTCAAACTTCCAAACACTTAGAATGGAAACAAGATTGATTCATGCCACTGCCACCAAAACTAAACCATCTTGAACCCAGAATGTTAGGACAAGGAGGACTGTGGTGCTCACCATCTCCCAACCACAGCCAGGATTGGAACTCCTGTCTGTCACATGCAGTATATATATCTATGGCACCCTGCTGCCCTGCGTATCCCAGGCCCAGATAGCTCACCTTCTGACCTTGTCTCCTCCAATCTATTCCCCAGGGCCCAAGCGGCAGACACAAGCCTTGGAAGGTGGGAGTAGGGACAGAGGTTCCCTAAATTTGCATACTTCTACAGTTCATCCCCCCAACACATGTCCTGGAGCTGGCTCTGCAGTAGCAGTGCACCCTTACCCTGGGCCTGGGAAACGGCCAGGCAGGCCTGCCCTGACAGGGTGTCCCTGGGCCAGGAATTCCCAGCTTGTCCAAGGAAGCCTGGGAAAAGGGAGGGCTGGGCACTGTGCCAAGAGGCAATGGCCCTTCCACTCTTGAGAATTCTTGGAAGAGGACCCTAACCATTCCCAGGCCAAGAGTGATCCCAAGCTTCATGCTTGCCACCCCTCCCTGGATGTCCCAAATGAGTTCTTCAGGTCCACCAATAACCTTAGCCCTCTCCTCAGCTTCGCCCCCACCCCATCTGTCTTGGTCAATGAATCCCAAATTCCTACCTCCGGAATTTCTCTCTGTACTATCCTCTGCCTCCAGCTCCCTGCTTCTGATGGCTGTCAGCCTGGCCTGGATGACTTAGCTGAGCCTCCTAAACAGACTCCTGCCTCTACCCTGGCCGCAGCTCTGGTTCTTTCTCCGCCCTAAACCACAACAATCTCTCTAAAATAAAAACCTCATTGTGTTTCTACAGGGCTCCACACTAATAGTGCATCCCCACAGCATTCAGGATAAAGTCCAAATTCCTTGAGCTGGCTTCTAAAGCCTTCTGTGACCCAGGCTTCGCTTGCATCCTCTGCCACATCACTCCCTGCTCCTCCTGAGACCTGCCCCACCAAATTCCAGCAATCCAACCTCTCTTCTTTCTTCTAAGCTCACCTTTCTCAGCTTGCCGCATGCTTTACTCTCTCACCAGCTCCCACTCATCCTCCAGGCACAGCTCAAAGTGCCACTAAGTCTGGATCAGGTATCCCTGCTAAGCCCCTGACACCCCTCGTCACTCTACAGTGATGCTGTCTGTGTCTTCCCCATTGGACCGGGAACTCCTTGAGTGTGGAAGGTAGGACCAGTTCCCTTCTGTATTCCTAGCCCATGGTATGGTTCCTAGAACTCATTCTACCTCCCTCATGAACAAACCCCCTCAAAGCATTCAATTTCTCTCTCTACTTTTTCCTCACATGCCAACTACAACATCCAATTCTTTTCCCCTTTTTTAACCTTAAAAAAAAATTGTGTTATTGGGTGGCACACACAGTTAAGTGCTTGGCTACTGACTGAAAGATTGGTGGTTCAAATCCAACTAGAGGCTCCTCACAAGAAAGTTGTGGTCTACTTCTGAAAGAACGCAGCCACGGAAAACCCCGTGGAGCACAGCTATGCTCTGAAACACAAGGAGTTGATGTGAGTTGGAATCAATGGCACCTGGGTTAGTTTTTTTTTAAGTTTCTCTCTATCTAGAAATATGTATATATACATACATATACATACACTTGTGTATATATAAACTCTGTCTGTATATGACAAGACATTTGCCATTTCCACTTTTTCCACATACACAATTCAGTAACATTGACTATATTCATCATGTGGTGACACCCAGTTCTGCCTGTCCTTCTTCCTCCCTGCCCTGCCTTCATGGCCTTCTTTATTGGAGCTCCTTGGGGGTCCCATATGTGCACTGCAGCTGGGCTGCTCTCCACACACACCCAGCCTGGGAAATAGTCCCAGTAACAATAGTGACAATAAAAGACCAAAAACCAGACCTGTTGCTGTCTAGCTGATTCTAACTCTCAGTGATCTTATAGGACAGAATAGAACTGCCCTGTGGAGTTTCCAAGGAGCACCTGGATGGATTTGAACCAAATGGACTTTTTGGTAAGCAGCCGAACTCTTAACCACTCTGCCACCAGTTTCCATAGCAGCAAGAAGTGCTGTTTATAGAGCACTTCCTATGTGTCGGGGCCTGTTTTAGGCTCTTTCCATTCATTGGCTCATTTGATACCCAGCAGAAGCTGAAAAAGAGGTTGCCTGCCAAGGAACCCTGCCTGTCGTATGGTTTAGAAGGGATCTCCAGGCCAGACAGGAGCTTATATCACCACAGTCGTTGCATGTGAAGCAGACAGGGCATATGCTGTGCACTTGGTAAATGTTTATGGTGGGAAGGAACTATATAATCGTCTACCTTGATAACAGGTCCTACCTCTAGTAAAACATTATCTCAGGGCAGCCCTGAGAGGTGGGCATGGCAAAGCCATTACTCTTATTTCACAGAGGAGGACTGGGGTCACCTGACAGGGGAGGGACCAGCTTCCGGCCCTACAGTGGGTAATGACTCTCCTCCAGCACCTCCCAGGGCTGTGCTGTGGGCAGGATTAACCGGAAAGCAAGGACGCACTGGTTTACTTGTGCGTGCTTACTAATCTGTAGGGAACGATTTCATTTTTTCTTTCTGTTATGTTAAAGATGTGGGTCTTTGATGTGACAAGAAAACATGAAATTGTTCACTAGACATTAATAAATATATACAAGTAGACCCATGTGCCTTGCTTATTGGGTAATCTGACCCTGATGGAGGATCCTGTGAGATGCAGGGAGAAGTTCAGCATGCAAGAAGCAGATGTCAGAGGGGAGCTTTTATTGAGTTCTGTGTCTTCGCCATGGGACCGGAAACTCCTTGAGGGTGGAAGGTGGGTCTGGCCTCTCCTGTATTCCCAGCACGTGGCATGGTGTCTGGAATTAGTCCTACCTCCTTCATGAGCCAACCCCTCAAGCATTCAACTTCTCCCTCTATTTTCTCCCCACTGCATGCCAAATTCATCACCCATTTCTTTCCTTAGCTTTTAAAGACATTATGCTCTTGGGTGGTACAGTTAAGTGCTTGGATACTAACTGAAAGGTTGGTGGTTCAAATACACCTAAAGCTGCCTCAGAAGAAATCCCAGGGAGGATTCCGGGGGCCCCCTGATACCATCCTTCTGCTGGTCTCAATCCTAGCTGGACATCAACATTGCTTAGGGGTGGCTTAGAAACTGCAGGCAACCCACTTTGGTGAGTGGCATCTGGGGTTTTAAAAGCTAGCAAGCGGCCATCTAGGAAGCATCAAGTGGTCCCAACCTACCTGGAGCAGAAGAAAATGAAGGACATAAAAGACATAAGGAAAATATGAGCCCAAGAGACAGAAAGAGACACACAATCCAGAGACTACATCAGCCTAAGACCAGAAGAACTAGATGGTGCCCTGCCCTGACAGGGAGCACAACATACAGTCCCTGACATAGGGGAAAAAAATAGGTGTGCAGACCTCAGATTCTATTAAAAAGACCAGACTGGTCTGACAGATTGGAGGGTGCCCAGAGGACAGGGGTCCCAGACTCTCTGTTAGCCCAGAACTGAAACCTTACTAGAAGCCAACTCTTCAGACAAAGACTGAACTGGACTACAACACAGAACATGATGCTAGCAATGAGTGTGCTTCTTGGCTTAAGTAGACACCCGAGACTAACTGGGAGCTCCCGTCCAGAGGCAGGATGAGAAGGCAGAGGGGCACAGGGGCTGGCTGAAAGAGCACTGGAGATGCAGGGCAAAGAGGAGGAGTGCTCTGTTACAGGGTGGGGAGGGCAGCTGGAGTTACACAGCATGTGTGTGTGAGTTTTTATATGACAAATCAACTTGGATTGTAAACTTACACTTAAAGCACAATAAAATGTATATATATATATACATATATATATGTTTTTTTATTATAATTAAGTGAAAACATACAATCCCGTATAAATTTGCATGCCCGCCTATGTGCAGCTCCCACTGCTCTCCCTGCCCGGTGACAGCACACTCCTCCTCTCTGTTCTATACAGGTCATGTCCTCCTAACAATCTCCTATCTCCTCTTCACCCTCTCCCCTGCCTCCAGCAAGAGGTCAGCAGGACAACATCCCATAGATGCATAGAACCATGAAGTGCACATACGATTTAAGGCCACTCTGTGTGGCCAAGTCCAATCCATTCCTGTCTGAAGAGTTGACCTCCGTTATGATTTATGGACAGGGGCAGCATCAGGGCCAGGGGCCCTGCTCCCAGGGGAACCCTGAGTCACCTGGACCATCAATTGCGGCCTTTTAGTAGAAATCTGAGGGTTTACCCCTTTTTATTCTCAAGTTGCCAGTGAGACTCAACTTTGTGAGCCCCATCATGGTTATTGCTGGTGGTGGCCAGGCACCATCAGCTTCCTCAGGTCACATGTTGATGTAGTCACCCACTCACATGGGTCTCTCTGTCTTCTGGGTTCTCGTTCCCCCATGTCATTTTGGTCCTTGGTAATCATTCACTCCTGCCGAGTTGGACCATTTGGTGTACCTCTGATGACAGCTTGGCAGCTTTTAAGATCCCAGATGCCACTTACCAATGTGGGGTGCAGAGCCTCAGATATTTTGATTCAATAATTGGTCTGGGGTGGGACCAATCCATCTGCAGAGTGAAAATCACCTTAAGCTCCAGTTGCCATTTTACAAAGAAAATAAGCTTTGGCACTGGAATTGTAAATGGTGGTGCTGGGATTCAAACCTGAGACCTGGATTCAAAGCCTATACTCAGACTTGACCCCACAGTTTCATCTTCCAAATTGCAAACGAAGCAATGACGGAGCCAGGCCTGGAGTTCAAAATCAGAAAACTGGTGAGGGTGAGTAAAGGGATGTCAGAGAGGTCACACGCCAGGAGAAGGCCTTTCCACTCAGGGCAGGCGGGGCTAAATGGTGAGGGTTTGGCAATGAGGTGACTTCCCTATGGAGCCACCTTTCACCTGCTGCCTCCTTCTGGAACAAGAGCCCTGACCAGCCCCAGCTGAGCTGTCCCCCTCCCTGGGCTAACTGAAGCAGCCTACTAATTGCCAATCACAAGGAGGCAATTAAGTCCAATTAGGGAGCAAGAGCTAATTAGGGCTCAGCTTCTCCCACAGCCTCTGGGCTCCCCCAAGGTCTGCAGGAACCTGGTGCCCACCTCTCCCCTGCCCCTAGGGAAGCATATTTCCACCTGTATTGAGCAGGGTAAAAGTCCATATTCCTTCCACGCTTTTTCAAGGAACAAGGGACAAGCCCTATGGCCTATCTCAGGCCTCTACACCACAAGACAGCTCTGGCTGTCATCCCTAGATAGGAATTGCCAACCTTGAAACCCAGAACATTCATGTCACCCCATAGCTCACAAGTCCTTGCCCACCATCTCCTCCCTCCCCTTTGCAGCCTTGGCAATAGGGCACCTGCACCATCACCCAGGGCTCAGAGAAGGTGATTTACCTGAGGGCGCACAGCCCACTCTACCCCCGATCCTGTGGCATGCTGTCTCTCCAGCCTGACACGTATGTGAGATAAATCTTCCATTATTCCTGATGTAATAACAAGGTAGATGGGACATGTAGACTCCACATTTTTTCCACTTGCCATACTATGCTAGCCACACAGATTGTCCCATTTAATCTGCCTTCTCTCCCTCTATTCATCTGCCTGGTGTTCCTGTTCCCAGGAAGCCACTGCCAAATTCAAGGAGACCCTTCTAAAGTCACAGAACTGGACATTCCAAGTTCTTGCTCTTCCACTAACTCACTCTGTGACCTTGGAGAAACTGCTTCCCTTCTGCTGGCCTCTGTTTCTTCACCTGCAAAATGAGAGGGCTGTGACTGGTAGATTTCAGAAGCCCTTCCAACCTCCACCTGTTCTGCTGCAGGTGGTGAGGGACCGAACGTCCCATCGGAGTGTCACCCTGGCATGGGGGTAGGGGACGGAAACCCCTTTGTAACCGAGAGACGAGAATGAACAAACAGAAACAGCTGAACAAGAATGAAACTGTCTTGGTAGAGACTGGGAAAGTCCAGGAACTCCCGGGGTGGGGGGGTGCTGAGGGGGGCAGGAGAGGCAAATTAGACACCAAGATCTTCATGCCCCCTGCCCACCCCCAGGATTAGGGCAGAGAGAAAGATGTTGAGCAGGGTATTGGGCAGACTAGAATTGCAACTTGCTCTCTCTGCTTGGAGGCAAGTGAGAGATGGTCTAGTGAATAGTTTCTGCTCCACTGCAGGCCATAAAGCTTGCTCCCTCTCTCCCTCTCACTATTGGGCTCACACAGCAGGCAGGGAGGCTAGGGGAGAGGACCAGCCTCCTCCTCACACCTTCTGGGCCTTTGCCACACTGTAAGGCCCATACCCCTGCTCTTTCTCCTCTGCCATCTGAGTCTCCCCAAGCATGGTTAGCAGGGATGGATTACCTAACAAGCAAGGTACACATGGGACTACTGTGTTTACTTACTAATCTGGAGTGCACAATTTCACCTCTTTTCACCACGTGAAACCCATGTGACATTGTGCACGACAGTTTAGTAAGTAAGCACAAGTCACCCTGTGCACACCTTGCTTACTGATTCATGTGGCCATGTGATCTAACCATTGCTTAGTTAGGATAGCCCAGGTTCTGATCCTGACCCTAATATACAGGTCCTGATCCTGTCGCTAGGAAACAGTGGCTGTTCCTGCAGACTGGTGTTCTGACCCTCAGTCCCTCCATCACAGCATCAGGCTAGCAGAGGCCTGGGCTGGCGTAGGGGGTAGGTAGCATGTGCTGTCCTAAGCACTGGAAAGAGACACAGGGCATCCGGGCCCCCAATACCCCGTCCCTCCACAGCCTTTCGTTTCCTGTGGTGAATCACTGCTTGAAGGCCCTGGGGACCCAGAAGTCCCTGGCTTGCCACAAATACTACCATTGTCATGGAAACCAGGCCTCCTTTCCTCTCAGTTTTACTGATTTTACCACATCACTCACATGAGGCTGGTTCCTAGATCTCAGTTTTTGACTCACTGATTGACTTAACCACTTCTAATTCTGTGACCCCATCCCCAGGAGAACGTCAGCCTCATCCCCACTCCTAAGGTCTGTGCCCCCAGCCACTCAGCCCAGCCCTTCTCCCCAGAGGCCCCCATCGGCTTCCCTGCCAAGTCCTGTTGGCCTGACTCTACATCATCCTTCAAGAGAGGTAGGCAAGAGGTAGCATACCTGCGTGGGGCCTGGAGCCCTAGTGCAGACTTCAGGACACCCTCTCTCCAACCCAATTTAAAAAAAAACATTGCTATTAAGTCGATTCTGACTCATAGTGACCCTATAGGATGGAGTAGAGCTGCCCCACAGAGTTTTCCTAGAAGCAGTTGGTGGATTCAAACTGCCATCCTTCTGGTAAGCAGCCACATGCTTAACCACTGCACTACCAGGGCTCCTCTTGAATGCTGGGCAAGAGATGCAAGGGAGGCGGCCACGGGCAGAGACCAACAGGCACTGGCGCCACCTGCTGGCCCAGGGGGTGAGGAGCCCATTGCCTGGCGGGCTTGTCCAGACTAGTCCTGAGAATGGGTGGCAGGAGGCCTTGGCTCTGTGTGTGCAAGTGTAAGCGCATGTGGGTGTGCAGGTGTGTCCTCCCAGGGGACACACGTGGTTACCCACATCATTCACTCACTCACTCATTCACAAATATATACACAGTACCTTCTAAGTGTCCCAAATGGCTCTTGTCTTCATAAAACAGACAATTCAAGCATGATGAAGGCCTCAAATTGGGGAAGCTCAGTGCAAGACAGCAGAGAGACAGGCACCTACCCTAGTCTGCAGGCACAGAGAAAGCCTTCCTGAGGAGGGGGTGACTAAGCTGGGTCCTGAATAATAATAACCAACATCTACTAAGCACTTTCTGGGTACCAGACGCTATGTCAGTACTTTACAACCATCCCCCACTAATTGCACAACAATCCCATGAGGTCACTGCTCTATTATCTTCATTTTATAGATGGGGAAAGCAGGTCCAGAGATGTCAAGTGATTTGCATAGGACTCATGGGTGGTAGGCAACAGGCCTACCACCCTGCCTGCACTACATAATACAACAAAAGGAAATGCTGCTCAGTCTGACACAGTCCCCAGGATCAGTGTGACTCACTGTGTTTTCCCTGGATGATTTTCAGAATTAGATTGCCAGGCCTTTCTTCCTAGTCCATGTCAATCTGGAAGCCCCAGTGAAACCTGTTCAGTGTCACAGCAACAAACCAGCCACCACTGACAGATGGGTAGTGGCTGCACGTGAGGTACACTGGGCAGAAATCAACCCAGGTCTCCCGCACAGAAGGTGAGAATTCTGCCACCAAACACCCACCAGTAGCCAATGTTTGGAAGATATCTTTAACCTTTACACTAAAAGCTTCCCGCTTAAATAACCAGGCTAAAAATGAGGAGAAGATGTGTTCTAGGAAACCTCAGGCATGGAGATCACTGTCCATACGGACAGAGGAGAGATGGCAAAGAGACTGAAAAGGAATAGTCAGAGAGGTGAAAGAAAAGCCAAGGAGGAAATGACCAGCAGGTCAGACGTCAGGCATGATAAAAAACTGAGACTTGACATAATTCCTACTTTGATCAGTGTGAGAAGCTGGGCCAGACAAGGAGACCAGAATAGACATCCCTCTATACAGGTCTGAACTTCAGGGATTGAGCTATCCAATTGGCTTTGAATAGGCTGCAAAGGCTCTCTGGGAGGGTCTGGAGGTGCCTCTCAGATATTGGCAATGAAGAGGCACAAGAAGCCTGCATATGTAACTCTCCAGAACTTGACATAAGAAATTATTGGAGGGGCTGAAGTCCAGAGCCTGACCTCTGACCCCGAGGCTCCTGGGGAAGCTCAGTGGAGGCCTAGTGCAAGGACACTGGAGCTAGAAAGTGTCTTGGAGGCCATCTGGCCCAAGCTACTGCAGGCATGTGACCTGTTGTGGTAAGCTGGAGCCGGCTTACACTAGCTGGTGAGAGCCCATTGTTTACATCTCTCTTCCCAAATTTGCACATTCAATAATGTTACGTTGGTAGGTTGAAACTGGCCATGTGAGAGAATTCACAACCACCAAATTGGCCAACACCAGAATCAGGATGCATTTCTCTGGTTATTAAACACTTACCAGCACACCATTGCTCTAGACTCTCTTGCTCCCACTTTACAAAAGACTCAAAGACTCAGTATCACCCAGCAATTTTTTTTCCTTTAAGTTTTTCAATCAAGCACTCATTCAATAAACTTTTACTGAGTTCCTCTTCTGTGCTAGACATTCCCCTGTGCTAGGGGAGCTTTGAGTTTGGTGTAGCACTCAGACCGTGTATGTGAATAGGCTTTGCCAGCTAAGTACTAACATGGTAGATGCGGGAGGAGACTGTCTACGTGGTCAGGAAGGCCTCCAGGAGGATGTAACTCCTACACTTAGGTTCGAAGGATGAGTGGGAGAGACAGGGTTTCCGGCAAGAGCATGTCCCAAAAGGCCTGATGGTGGAGACCTAGCAGGAACACGTGAACCCTGTGCACTCTCAAGAACCTACTATGTGCAGGGTTCACTCGCAGTGACTGACAGAAGGGGTGTACCTGCTTAGCCACTTCCCTTCTGAGCCACTTCCCTTCTGAGCCACTTGTTAAAAAGTCAGTGACAGTGAATCAGCATCATTATTGAGTTCCTGCTGTGTATGGGCCCCAGGCTAAGAGCCAGAGAGGGGAGAAACCCCAGTGACCGGCTCACACAGACTCGTGGAGATGAGAGAGGGCTGTAGGGTTATGTATGGCAGTAGGGTGGGGAGGAGAAGGGGGGTTGGAGCTGGGTACAAAGGGTAGGAGGTATAGAAAAGCAGAGGGAGAAACTGAATATTTGGTATAAGAAATTACTGCAGTATGGGAAAGGTAATATCTTGGGCAGTGAAGAAGGAGGTATAGGTGAATATGCTTAGCTTCCAAACAGGAAACATTTATCAAGTACCTACTGGGTGCCAGGCACAGTGCCAAATACCGGGAATACAGGAGTAAACTAAATCCAGTCCCTCGAGGACCTCCCAGTGTCTGGGGGAAACAGAAACAAACAGGCAGTTATAATACAGTGTAATGAGTGGTAAGGGCCATTCAACAACGACCAGGTGAGATTTCCCTGGGAAAGTGACATCTAAGTGGAGGTTTGCAAGCAGGCATTCACCAGGGAGGCGGAGGGAGAGCAGGTGCAGGCAGCATGGCAAAGGCCAGGTGACAAGGAAAATATGGGGTGTGTGCTCATAGACCTCACAGAAGGCCCATGTGGAGAATTAGGGGGGCTGCGAGGTGCAGAGCAGAGATAAGAGGCCAGACTGGTCAGGTGGGCAGGGGCCAGACTGTTATGAATGTTACAAACCACACGAAGGTGTTTGGTTTTTAATGGCAAGAGAGAATGATTACAAGGTTTGAAGGAGGAGAGTTCAATGATCAGATTTTTTTTTTTTAATTATCTCTACATCCACAGTGTGGAGAATGGGACGGAAGGGGCCCGAGGGCAGCGCAGGAACAGGGAACAGAGACCAGCTAGGGGGTCCTGTAGGCAGGAAATGATGACGGCTTGGATCTGGGTGGTAGCAGCGGAGGGGGAAGCTGACAGATTTGAGAAATGTTAAGAGGCTAGCTGAGAGGATGTGTTGATGGAGTGGATGGGAGGGAAATTAAGAGACGTTATGAATTTCTGGCTTGAGCAACCAGGTGGACAGTGATGTCATTTACCAGAAGCTGGGGCAGCTAAGGAAACCCTTGTGGCATTGTGGTTGAGTGCTACAGCTATTAACCAAAAGGTCAGCGGTTTGAATCCACGAGGTGCTCCTTGCAAACTCTACAGGACAGTTCTACCCGGTTCTGTAGGGTGACTGTGAGTTGGAATCAGCTCAACAGCAACTAGCTTGGCGTTTTTGTGATTTGGGGCAGCAAAGGAAGGAGTGGTTTGGGGCTGCTGGGGGCAGAGCCAGGACTAAACCCAGGGTTCCCCCTCATTGTGCCAGCATCACTATTTTCCCCAGGAGGCTGCTGGGAGAAGGTGTGGAGAATGCAGAACAGAGGGAGGCGAATATGGAGATGGAGTGAGGCAGAAGCAAAGGGAACAAAATCTTAGCGACAATAACTAACACGCCGCCAGGCACCGTGCTAAGTGCTTTATGTATGTCCAACTCAGTCTTCACAACACTACGACCACTGTTTCTAAATTGGCCACCTCAAACCTTTCTACCTGCTTATCCTGCTTTATTTTTCTTTACAGCAATTATCACTGCAGAAATTAGATTATCTATCTGTCTACTGTTGGCCTCCCCTCCCCACTAGGTTATCACCCCTGAAAGGGTTGGGACTTTTGGCCTGTCTGATTCCCGTGTATCCCCAATGCCTAGAAGAGAACAAGTGTGTGTAATATCTATTTATTGAATAAATAATGTCAAATTCTCATTAGGTAGGTAGTTTTATTCCTCCTAGGCAGACAGAACAGGCAGACTTGGTTCAGGTCACGCAGCTAATACGTAGGGAGTTTGGGAATGCAGCCCAGGTAGGATAGATTCAAATGACAATGACTCCTTAGCCCTCCCCTGAACAGTGTCTCCCAAGGACTTAGGGGGGCAGCAGAGCAGGAGGCCAGCGTTAGGTACTGGAGAGAGGTCCACCAGGACAACCTGGAGCTGTCAGACCCACAGGAATGCCCAAGTCTCAATCACCTGGGTTCTCATGCTGAGTCTGGTGGCCTTGTCATCTCTCACATGTCAGGTGTCCCATCAGATGCCAAGAGTGAGGTGGAAGCTTGGGATGGTACCTAGGAGATAAAGCTAGGCAAGCAGCTCTAAGTACCTGGGCTCTAGGGTCAAAGCCCAGACCAGGGTTGCTCCCAGTGGTTGGCCTGCAGTGCCACCTGGTGGCTGACAATCAAAGACCATTCGGCTCCTGTTCCCCAGGACCCAGGAAAGCCGGCTGCTTGACCAGCTTGACCAGGCCCAAGCCTCCCTGGATAACCCTGACACCCACCTCCAAACACCTCTTGAATCCTCTCTGTTTGAGTGAACCTCACTCATCCTTCAGAACCATTCTTCCAGGGACCCTCCCCAAACTGCTCCAGCTTCAGGGCTTATTCTTTGGCTTCCAGGCATTCACTGGATAATTGTCTACTTCTCCACCAGACACTCCTTGAAACTCTATGTAGCAGTTCTACTCTGTCCTGTAGGGTCACCATGAGTCAGAATCAACTTGACGGCAGGGGGTTTGGTTTGGGATTTGGAGGCTCTGGAATTAGGCAAATGAATCTTCATTTGCTGTGTGACCCTGACCAGTTGCTTAACCTCTCTGAGCCTCAGAACTCTCATGTTAAGCAGAGACAGAAATTCCGGCCTCACTAAGTTAAGAGGAGTAAAGGAGACCAACTCTGTAAAGACCAAGGAGAGGGCTTTGCACCAAACCGGTACTCAGGAAGTGGCAAGTCCCTTCTCATCTTACTTCCTCTTCCTTTTCCTCAAAAAGGAAGCATGATGGCACAGAAGGCACAAGGGAGTCACAGAACGTGTGTTCTCTGAGCCTCAGTCTCCTTCTCTAAAAATAAGGCCATAGAGAAGGGAACTTATTGGTTCATTCACTCACTTACCCATACATTCAACTTCTATGCCAGCTCTGACATTCCATTGAGTGGATATGTCTTTTATACCAATCATTTCATCCACGAGTTTCTTGAAAGCACTGTCAGACTGTACCTTATGCCTCAATACCCTGACAGCACCTAGCACAGCACTTGGCACAGATAGGGCACTGGAAAGCTATCCCTCCTCAACAGCCTACCAGAAGGATGTGTTTACTGCTACCCCCATTCTTCCCCAAGACAGTGTCCAACCCCCTGACTGGCACCAGGTGCCCCTCTGCCTCCTTTACCCTAGCCCGAAACCAGAGCTGGCGCCACTGGATGAGGAATCTGGGGACCAACTGTCACAGCTCCAGTATCAACTCCTCCTGGACATCTGGGTTCGACCCTAAGTCCCAGAGGGGCCCTGTCAGCCAGCTGTCCTGGAGGGCCCAGGATCTTCCCTAGCCCCTCTGAGCAGCTCTCCCTGGGGAAATCAGATCATGCAAGGGACCTGGGAGGTGGAGTGCTAGGGGACCCACAAAGGGGAGGAGCAGAGGTGTTTGTTTGTCTTGGCCCAAACCTCAGACCGGCCCTTCAAGGCCCTTGGAGATTAGGCAACGAGGATGGAAGGACCCACAGTGACCTATCATTGTCCCCTCCAATCTCTGTGGACCTCACAATACCAAAGACCGTTTCTGTCCTCATCGTGTTTGGCCATGTTCTGTGGGTCACATAGAATAGTGCCCTTGGGTCACTGAGGCAGGGATCGAGCGGGATCTTTCTTTTGTGTAGCCTCCAGAAATTCACCCAATACATTCTCAATGGTTGAATTTATTTAATGAGCTGGGCATGTTTCAGGAACACAGAGGAAAGTGGCTGCATGCTCCACAGGAAGGGTGGTGGTTAGATAGCAGGGTGGACTTCCCACAAAGGAGGGGTATTAAGAAAATGAGAACCCCATAAAACATAGGAGAGGAGGCTCAGCTGACAAGGACAGATGGGGAAAGGGACTCTGAAAGGACAGAGATAGATGCGATAACATCTTAAAGGGCCAGCTTGCTTGTTAGAGCAGCCTTGCTGGGGCCTTCTGTGTCTTCCTCTCCCCAGGTGCTCTGCGAATGGAGTGCAGGAAGGGACAAGTGTCAGGTGTGTGCCCCATTCCCTCAGGTGTCTAGACAGTGGTAAGAGGGGCCCAACTTTGCTCAGAGGAAAGGAGGGACAAAACTTCATGTCCAGACAAACACACAGTCTGGCTCATACCCCCTATTCCTGTCCTCCAGCCTTCACAGGAAACCAGGCCATGTCTCTCAATGGGTCACTTTTCTGCCTACAGCCACAGACACCCTTGCACACAGACACACTGAACCTATAATAGCCCACTCATCAACGCAACAGGGCCCATTTTGTTTTGGACTAAAGGCCAGCAGTCTCTCCTGTGTTGTATGCGTGTGCACATGCATGTAAAAGAGAGACAGAGTTTGCCTGCATTCCAGTGTTCAACAGGAGTTATTTTTGGAATTATCTGCTGTTTAGAGTGATCTTATTTTGGCAAGTCTAGACCTAGAACTGACTTCAAGTTACCCATGATGGGTCAGGATCATCTCCAGTGCCTGGCACAACCTAGGAGCTTGATAGCAAGTGTTTAGCTAAGTGAATGAAGAAATAAACTAAAATTAATTAATGAAGACCACAACTGGTCTAAAGTCATCTGCAAGGAGAGAACAAGCAGGGCCAGGAAACTGAAGTTAAAACCGAGGCAGGCACTGTTAAAGACTTGGCTGATTGTTTCTATCCTAAAGATGAAGAAATTGAGGCTGAGCATTAAATGACTGCCACGGCAACTAACAAGCTAGAAGGCCTGCTCCTTCTTACACCAGGGAGCTTTGAATATGCAGTTATATTTAACACAAGCTTACTGAGTCTCTGCTCTGGGTGGACTGCGTGCTGGGCGCTAGGGGGCTAGGGTGGGGACCAGTGACAAAGGCTAGAGGTAGTGTCCTGCTCTTCAACGTCCTGAAGGGAGCAATATGGTCCTACATACTTTCCTGGTCACAAGGCAAGAACTGATGCATAAGGCAGAGGGTGGGCATAATCATCTATTTCCAAGCAAAGTTGTTTAAGTAATGCCTTCTGTACTCATCTAAACAGTTGTAGAATGGGTGGGCAGAGGAAGGGGTGAAAGGTGTACTCATAGATAGGAAGCTAGCTTGGGCAGCATGAGTGTCAGTGGGGGTGGGCTGAGGTGGGGAGGGATGAGTCCCCTGAACAAAGAAGACCACCAGCTTCAGGGAATGCTGAAGGAATTTATCAAGACGACTCCTCAGAACCCCCACTCCTAACCCCACTCTCAGCCTCCTCAGCTGCCTGGGCACTCTGGAAGTAGGGTTTTGAACCAACTGATTCAGTCATGGCTAACAAAGTGAAGCTGGAAGAGACCCAAACTTTAAAAATTTGGGTGATCTGGAACCATATCTAGAACAGGAAAAACAACAGGTGGAAGCCCTGGAATGATACACTCAGAGGAAGTGTAATTCATCCTTCAAAGCAATTCTGGAACTCTCTATGGAATGGCATTAGAACTGTCATCTTAGTACCCTTGATGTCCTGAATGTCATCAAAATGTCTTCCTTTCAATATTTCCTTTTCCTTCAGGTAAAGAAAAAAAGTCTTTGGGGACCAGATCAGTAAGCAGGGAGTATGTTCCAATACAGTTATTTGTTTACTGGCTAAAAACTCCCTCACAGATAGCTACACAATTAACTTTGTAAACTTGCCACCATGCCACTGTGCAGAATGGCCATTCCAGAACTTCCAAAGTTGCTTTGAAGGATAGACCAGGTGCTGGTGTTGGTGCATAGCTTCCCAAGTGGAATACTACTACAAAAATGATCATAGTGAGAGTCAGCAATGAGTTACGTAGTACTTAGAACAATTACGTTTGTGGACTTAATTGTCAGACTTCCTATGCTGTCCTTGTTTCCTAAGAGGGAGATTGAGTTTTTGCAGGGCTTCAACCAGAAATCTCTCCACTTCCAGTTATGGTTCCAGTTTACCGAAATTCGAAAAATTCTGGTGTGTTCCAGTGTGGCTTCCTCAGCCATGATGAGCCAGAAGAACCAATTCAAAGCCCTGTCTGAAGGTCCTCACCGTGGGCAGGCACACACAATATTAAACACAGCCACACACTGCCACATGTGCACACTCAAGTGCCTTCAACACATACATACCCTTCCTCCAGGATGCCAGGGCCACATCTGTCTCTCTCTCCTGCCGGGGGAGCATGTTTGTGTGGAGTTGCAGTGGGACTTGGAGGATGGACATGTGGTGTCTTGACACACTCAGGGGGGCTGGGTGAGAAATTCTCACCTCCCACACCCCACCCCTCAGCCTCCCCCTAGCCCCATTCAGCAGCTGTCCCCCTCCCCTGGACATACACACGTTTCTGTTCAGTTTCCTGCCCCCTACCCCCACCACGGGGGGGAGGGGCAGGGCAGGGCAAATCCCAGAGGCTTCTTTGGTCATTAACCTCCTACTTTAATTAGCTTAGCAGTGAGGAAAGTGGAGGCAGAGCACATTCAAATGTGGGTTCCTGGAAGGAATCTTGGTTTGGAGGTACAGGGAGGTTCAAGCCAGCTGGTGACCCCACAGAAATGCATGGCACACAATTAAGTCTATTGCAACTGCTTGCTAGGAACTGTCCTCCAACAAGAGACACTTAGTTCCCAGAACAGCTCCACCAATCAAGGTCCCTTGGGCAAACAGGGGACAAGGCTCAGGAACAGCGCATTCCCCAGCATCCCGTCCTTGTGAGTCTTCCTCTCCTACTCTTGCCCTGCAGTGGTGGCACCCACCCTACACCACAATACAGGCTTGCTGTTAATCATTAAATCCCCAATTCAGGGGCCTGGAGCCTTCCGGAATTCTCTGTCAAGGCTGTCCTTCCCTGGGTCTCCTCCTTAGCAAAGGAGCCAGAGCCCTGACACGTGTGCCCACCCCCACCTCCCATCCTGTTTCCTACTGGTGTGCAAATTCACTCTTTCTAAGAATCAATTTGGAAACCCTGGTGGCATAGCAGTTCAGTGCTATGTCTTCTAACCAAAAGGTGAGCAGTTTGAATCCACCGGGCACTCCTTGGAAACTCTGTGGAGCAGTTCTGCTCTGTACTACAGGATCAGTATGAGTCGGAATCGACTCAGTGGTAATGGTTTGGGTTTGGACCCTGAATCTCTGCCCTCAGGGCTTCATAGATATCAGGTCTATGAGGTCATCTCATCCATTTTCCTGCCTTCAAGCAGGACTTGACCTCAAAAACCAGTTCAGATTTTTTTGGTTTCCGAGGCACTCCATCCAGAAGAGGACATCTCACTTCTGTAGCTCAGCTACCCATTGTAATCCTATTGTAATATTCTTTTTGGAAGTCCTTCTTAAAGTCTGACCTCAGGCCCTCAAGCTGCAGTTCCGTCCTTTCTCCTCCTGGGAAAGGCCCAGACAAAAATAAAAAAAAAAGAGTGGCAATAGTTGTTGACGATAGGAGGTATGGGGAAAAGAAAACACTGCGTTACACTGGGACTTCCCAAACTCTTTAAAAGCATCTAAGCATTCGATTCAAGCCTTAAGAATTTATTTCCACTGTCACCAAATTTCCAATCAAAGAGATTGAATTAACGGATCTGCAGTGGGAGAGAGGTGGGTGAAGCAGAGTGGAATGATGGTGGGGCTAAAGGGCAAATCACCTCACGCTGTATGCATAGCCCAAGCCTGAAGAAAGCCTGGGTTCCCGGTCTACCCCTGTTCTCTCCTCCCTACTTCTGTACCACCCAAAACTCAAGGCTCCTACCTCAAATTGTTAAGCCCCATCAAGCTTTTAAGACTTTCACTGCTTCTGTACTCTATGCCTCCCATTTGCCCCTCTCCCTCCATCCCCTTCTTTTCACTCCATCACTCCATAACCTTCCCTGCCCCCTCCACTGATCAAAGGGACAGAAACTAACTCACCTCCCAGTTGCTGCCTCTGAGATATCCAAGACTGGGGGCGGGGGGAAGAGGGGTGGGCGGCGGTTTGCCGCTTGTGGAAGAGGGACCCCATGCTTTGTCAGGGGGTCTCACCCCACAGCCCAGCACCCCATCTAATCCCCAGTAGCGCGCAGAGAAGGATTCTCGCCTCATCGAGGCTGCGGGCTTTGTCTGCTCTGGCGAGATCCTCTACCGGCGGCCCGGAGCCGGGAATGACTCTCTGAGAGCGGGAGGGGGGAAGCGGAGAGCGAGCGCAACAGGGAGGGGTAAGATGTGAGAGAGTGAAAGAGAGAGAAAAAGCCGCAGTGACCGAGCCGGGACCGCTCCCCGCCCTGTCGCCCCCCCCCTTAATTACCATAAGAAAGAGGGACTCGGGACTGGTCGGGATCGGGAGGGAATCCGTCTTGGGAGGGGGATGCACTGCATTAGCCTTTTTCAAAACCGTTCAGTTGCTGCCCCCTGCCCCCTCTCCCTAACTCACTACTAGAAAAAATTAGGGACCTCGATTCCTATCCCCCCACCCCAGCTTTGCCTCGGTGCCTCGGGTGGAGAACGAAGGGCACATCCCTATCCTCCTCGGGTCAAGGAATTCGTCCCAGCGCCCCCGAGGGCTGGAAACTACAACTCCCAGCATGCCCCGGGCGCCCCCGACGCGCCCCCCTCCCGTCAGTTCCATGCTGCTCTATCCAGTTCATTTAAAACAAAAGAGTTTGAGCGCTGGAAGGGGCTGGGCTCTACTGGGGGCCACTGAGCGCCGCTCCTGGACTGGGGCTCGGTGCGGGAGCCTAAAGGGGGCGTCTGGACGGCGGGGCCTAGAGACTCCGGGTCCGAGGCGGGAGGGGTGGGGGCAGAGATCCCGCAGCCCCCCGCCCCCCGTCACCCCGGGAGAGGAAAGGAGATCTGCTTTCTTGGTTTTGCCTCTCTTTCCCCCCACCCCCACCCCGGGGGCTGGGGCGTGGGGAGTCGGGTTACAGGGTGTTTGGGGAGGGGGGCTCAGGAGGAGGGTCTATCTTTCTATCTGGCTTTCTTCCCCCCTCCCCAGTTCTTTGTTCCCCCCTCCCCACACACCCCCCTCCTCTCCTCTCCCCTCCCCTCCTCTCTCCTCTTTTCCCTTCCACCACCTCTCTCTCTCTCCCTCTCTCTCTCTCCCCCAGCTTTTGTTTCGCCATGCCTAGTCTAGTGGTATCTGGAATAATGGAAAGAAATGGGGGCTTTGGGGAACTAGGATGTTTCGGGGGAAGCGCTAAGGACCGAGGGCTGCTGGAAGACGAGCGCGCCCTTCAGCTGGCTCTCGATCAACTCTGCCTCCTGGGTTTGGGGGAGCCCCCCGCCCCCACGGCGGGCGAGGACGGGGGAGGTGGGGGGGGCGGCGCCCCTGCGCAGCCGGCCGCCCCCCCGCAGCCGGCTCCGCCACCGACGCCCGCGGCGCCCCCGGCCGCCCCGACGGCGGCCCCCGCGGCGCAGCCGCCCCAGCCCCCCACCGCCTCCAAAGGGGCGAGCGACGCCAAGCTCTGCGCTCTCTACAAAGAGGCCGAGCTGCGCCTGAAGGGCAGCAGCAACACCACCGAGTGTGTGCCTGTGCCCACCTCCGAGCACGTGGCCGAGATCGTGGGCAGGCAAGGTAAGCGGGCGCCCGGACCGTAGAGAGGGACTTGGGGTGGGGGCACCCCGTCCCCAGCGCAGAAAGTTCATTTCCTTCCTCCCTGCCTGCCTCTGTCTCTGTCCCTTTCCCACAAAGGGGGACCCGCCCCCTCCCCTGATTTCCAAGTGCCACAAAGTTCCTTGCTGCCCACAGTCGGGACCACTCTCCAGATCCTTCCTCCCCTCCAAAGCTCTGTCCTTTAGACAAAGAAATATCCTTGCACAGGGAGAGGGAAAGGGGGAAGGGGCTCGGTTTCTCAATCCGGGGAGGCTGTCTGGAGGGGGTGTCCACTTCTGGGAGGGGGACTGGTGGAATGTGCGCAGAGTCACTCGGAAGTCCCTACTCCTGTGTCCGTTAGTGGGCTGGAGCAAGGGGCAACCCTGTGATCCCCACACTCTTGGAGTTACAGACTTTGGGGGAGACCTGGCCCTGGAAGCCCAACTGAGTATCTGTCTCTTTGTTGGGCTGAGTGTAGGAATGGAAGGGGGTGTGGCCCAGGGGAGGGTCCCAGCCTGGGAGTGAGGTGGTGAGGGGCCCCTGGGAGGAGGGGGTCTTGTGGTCACCCACACACCAAAGTTGGACTGTCTGTGAGGTTTTGGAAGGGGTGCCTCCAAAGAAGTGCGATGTCCTGGCCTGGACCTCTCCTCCTCTCTTTCTCTGGCTTTTGTTCTGGGCTGGCCACAGCCAGGGGCCAGAGGCCTGTTGTGGGGTCTGTGGGAGTAAGAGTGGAACAGGGCAGGAAGGAGGTATGCTGGGAAGTGAGAAACCATCACCTGGAGATTTGGTGGCAGGGTGGGTGTCTGTGGGGTTGTGTGTCTAGAATAATCCAGTGTAGTCGGTCTGATACCACACCCTCCTCAGCTCCAGCATCCCTGGGTGACTGTGAGGGGGTATGTGTTGGTGAGGGTCCAGATTGAGCAGACAGATGTTGGGGACCAGCCCTTCTCCCAGTTTCCCGAAAGGGGAGTGGGGGAGCAGGATCTGGAAATTGCAAAGGGGCTGGGCTGGGGAGGTGTGGGGTGGGGGAGGAGCTGTCCCACAGTGGGGAACAATAGAGGAGCTGCATTCCGGCTGGGAGTGAGGGAGGAGATGGCTGCTCGTGGGGGAAGAGAGGAGGAGGGCCAGGCAGGCCCCTATTCCACGTCTCACCTCACCCACTGGGCATGCTGGGGTGAGGGGGATTTCACGGGAGACCCAGAAGGGAGGTGGGAAAGATGCCACTCCCCTGCACACTCCCCATCCCCCTGAGGCACTCCCTCTCGAGATTTCTGGTAGAAAGTTGATTTCTTCTTGTTGTCAGAAACTCGGGGTCCAGAGCCCTGGAATTGGGTGGGGACAGTGATATCTTTTCTTGGTTGTGGGGGTGGTCTTAGGAGGCTCTGGAATTTAATGAGATCATTTTTTCCTCTTCTGCCTCTGCATCCCATGGGCCTGCCCCTTATAGAAGTAGGGAGATTTTGCCTATTCAGATAATCCTCTCCATCATTTTTTAAGCGTATGGAAGTCCTCCTTCTTGTCTAACCTCCCTCCATCTACTGCAGTGTTAGTGCTCTTCTATTTGACCTCTAGGAAGGTGAAGTCCATTGGATCTTCAAGAGATGCTTCTTTAGGGTTTCAGAATTTGGGTTGAGGTTCTCCTCCAGTTCTGCACCTCCAAGCCCTTAGCTTTTCCCCTTGCCCTGGCCTGTCCTGCTTTCCCCAACCTCAGCCCCCAAAGATGCCTTGCTCTCACTTAAGTTTATGGAGCCAAAACTTACAGTCCCAACTCCAGGTGCTTGTCAGACCATGTGAATGCAGGTGGCAGGAAAGGGACCGCATCCCTGTTTCTCAGCCTTCCGTACCTCACAAATAGAACAGTCATTTACGGACACAGCAACAAGGTTGTGGTCTTGACAACAGATACAACTTCTCAGCTAACAAGAACTCTGAAAGAGGGGGAGCAAATTCCACTTCTTCAGTTCTGCTGAAAGGAAAGAGAGCTGCCCTCAACCCACCGTCTACCTCCCACCCCTAATGTGGTAGTAGTGTCTGAGAGAGGATCTCTGGGGTAGAGTAAGAAGGAAAAAAATGAGCTCACCTCAGGCCCAGGGCTGGGGGTTGGCAGAGTCCAAAAGCTGGAGCCACTTGCCTTGGTTTTGGGGCGATAGTGTGTTGGGGGCAATGAGAACCGATAGTGAGTATTCTGCCTGGAGAGGAGGGGTGTGAGTGTCTATCTGTATGTCATGGAGGGCAAAAGTTGTGGGTATGTAGGAACACGCTGGAGTGGATGGGGAAGGGAGACCTTAAAACACAGGGGCCCTGTGTGTGAAGGGGTGTGTGAAAGTGTCGGTCAGGCTCACTCCACTAGTATTGTTTGGGCACATTTCGCATTGTGGTTCTTAGGGACGTGTATGTAAACTCACATACACGTGGCATGTGTGCTTCCTGAAAAGGTGTGAGTCTCTGAGAGTCCCGTGAAGCTAGGGGGAATGGAGGGACAACACAGGAGAGAAGACGGGCTTGTCCAGTTGGCCATCAAGGTCTGAAGCCTTTAGAGGTGGCATGGGCTTCCCAGATCCTCTCACTTTTCTCTCTCCCTTTCTCCCTCTTTGTCTCTCTTTGTCTGGCCCTTTCTTCTCTCTTCCTGTCTCTCTCAGCCTCCCAGCTTTAACCTACTCCTACTTAAAAGAGGGAAACACGTTCAGACTACCCTTTCCTTTACCCTGCTCAGCCCCCATTCATCTCGGCCCTGGCACCCTCAGGGGACAGGAGTGTCTCTTGGGTGGGGTGCTGTGCCCTCACACTGATTCTTTTATTTTCATACTCCTCTCCACGTTGAAACTCAGATTCTCAGACCATTCTTGGTCTCCCACATTCCACTAGTTGCTCACTGTGAATTTGGGACTCACAGGGTAAAAGACACAAGGGGGGAGGAGGGTCATACAGGAAACGGGTCCACTGGTCCCTGAGTAGATTGGAAGACACTGTTAATGAATGAAGGTTAAGTAAGGAGTAGATTTGTGGGGTTACTGAGTATATTGGGAGGTCTGTAAAAAGATGGAGTCAGTGACAGATGGGGGTGATTAAGTAATTTGGAAGTATGTCATAGCTAGGAATCAGTAAAGAAACTGAAGGAGCAGCCAGCGGCTGAGGAGCAGTCAGTGAGTAGATCTGAGGTTAGCAACTTGTCTGGGAGGGTCAGTGAATATTTTGGAGTTTCAAGGAGTGAAGGAATATGGAGGGCTCTGAGTGGAACGCCAGGAAAGTTGGCGACATTTTGAAATCTGTGATCAGCAGAGACGTTGGTAGAAATCCGGTGAGTGGACTCAGTGTGCGTGGAGGCAGGGGCTGGGAGGGGGGAGGGGAGTGGTAGCTGTGTTTTCGAGAGTAGACTGAGGAGTCCCTGGAAAGCTGTAGGATCTGGGTAAGGATCAAATCTTACTGCCGTCGAGTTGATTCCGACTCATAGCGATCCTGCAGGACACAGTAGAACTGCCCCCAGTTTCCAAGGAGCGCCTGGTCAGTTTGAACTGCCGACCTTCCGGTTAGCAGCTTCGCCATCAGGGTTTCCGAGTAAGGATCAGGGGGTGCTTACTGGTCCCAGCACAGACCTTGCCCTGCGGGTTTCATTCTCCCATCTTCCACCCTTCCACAGGCTGCAAGATTAAGGCTTTGAGGGCCAAAACCAACACCTACATCAAGACGCCAGTGCGCGGTGAGGAACCGGTGTTCATGGTGACTGGGCGGCGAGAGGACGTGGCCACAGCCCGGCGGGAAATCATCTCAGCAGCCGAACATTTCTCCATGATCCGTGCCTCACGCAACAAGTCGGGCGCAGCCTTTGGCGTGGCGCCTGCTCTGCCAGGCCAGGTGACCATCCGTGTGCGTGTGCCCTACCGGGTGGTGGGGCTAGTGGTGGGCCCCAAGGGGGCAACCATCAAGCGCATCCAGCAGCAGACCAACACATACATTATCACGCCGAGCCGTGACCGCGACCCAGTGTTTGAGATCACTGGGGCCCCGGGCAATGTGGAGCGTGCGCGGGAGGAAATCGAGACACACATCGCCGTACGCACGGGCAAGATCCTCGAGTACAACAGTGAGAACGACTTCCTGGCGGGGAGTCCCGACGCTGCGCTGGATAGCCGCTACTCCGAGGCCTGGCGGGTGCACCCGCCAGGCTGCAAGCCCCTTTCGACCTTTCGGCAGAATAGCCTTGGCTGCATCGGAGAATGCGGAGTGGACTCTGGCTTTGAGGCCCCGCGCCTGGGCGAGCAGGGCGGGGACTTTGGCTACGGCGGGTACTTATTCCCAGGCTATGGCTTGGGTAAGCAGGACGTGTACTACGGTGTGGCGGAGACCAGCCCCCCACTCTGGGCGGGCCAGGAGAACGCCACGCCCACCTCGGTGCTCTTCTCATCTGCCTCCTCCTCCTCCTCCTCTTCCGCCAAGGCCCGAGCTGGGCCCCCAGGCGCTCATCGTTCTCCTGCTACCTCCACGGAGCTGGCTGGACTCCCGAGGCGTCCGCCAGGAGAGCCGCTCCAGGGTTTCTCCAAACTTGGGGGAGGCGGCCTGCGGAGCCCCGGTGGCGGACGCGATTGCATGGTGTGTTTTGAGAGCGAGGTGACTGCTGCTCTTGTGCCCTGTGGACACAACCTGTTCTGCATGGAGTGTGCAGTACGCATCTGCGAGAGAACGGACCCAGAGTGCCCTGTCTGCCACATCACAGCCACGCAAGCCATTCGAATATTCTCTTAAACCCCAGGCCCTGTACCTCCTGGCCCACTCCCCAGAGGCCGCCCTGGCGCTGTTTTCCACAAGGGCCTTTTGGAAATCAGTGATTTAAGGGGCAAGGGGCTTAGAGTTACTCGCTCGAGGGAAGGGCAGGCCGTGGTGGCTGGAGGGTGGGCCACCTTCAGAGCCCCTGGCCACCTTGCCTTGGGTAGGTTAGGAGGGGGCCAGACCAGAAATTATACTAGAGTTACAACTCTGATACCTCAACACACCCTTAAATCTGGGAGCAGCTAAGAGAAACTTGTTTTGCCAGAGGTGGTGGTCAAGGATGGATCTTCTAATCCTGGTCCCCTCTGCCTACCTCCTCATCCATGTGTCACTCTACCCCTTCCTCTGTGGAGGAGATGGGGAAAAAGGAGAGGGAGAATTCTTTGTGTCTAGAGGTGCTTTTTCCAGTCCCCAAGCCCTCTGGTCCTGACCTCTGACCTCTTAACATGACCCTTTAAACCCCTACTCCATATCCTGTTTGGGAACTTGTTCAGGAGTTTCGCACAGCATAAGGAGGTTGGGGTCCATTTGGAAGCCTGTGTAAGACTTGTCAGGCAGGGGAGGTATGGCCATTGATAAAGCGCTCAGAATTCGTTTGTTCCCACAAAGCTGGGCTGGAAGAATCTGGAGAGGGGCCCATCTCTTTGTCCCCTCCCACTTTTCACTTCACTGTCTTTTCCCCACTTTTCCTCCCTTTGGGGTCGTCTTTCTCCTTTGCCCCATTCTTCTCTTTGCTTACTCTTGGTAATTGTCAGTTTCAGCTCAGTCATGTTCCTTTTTTCTTCCCTTTCCCTCTTTGCTCTCCTGCCCCTTCCATCCTAGCTTTGGGGACACCATCCCTGGGGAGAAGTCAGGGGGCAGGGGAAGAACATATTGATGATCCCGCTGAACTCCTTCAGGCATCAGATAGCCATTACCTCCCTCTTCCAAAGAAACATCTGAAATTTTTGATAGAATGTATCTCCGTTCTCTACAGAAAATTTGGAGAGGGGAAAGGGTCAAACTTCCACCTTCAGCATATATGGGCATTACGTATAGGGAGGAGTTCTGGGGCTGGATTTTCCGTCTGTGGGGCGGGGGCAGGGGAACTTGTCTGCTATTTCAAGGAGCAGGAAAGTGTGTGAGGCAGGAGGAGAGCTTGGTGGAGGGAAGGGCAGCGAGCTCTCTGTCCTGCTCCTCCTCCCCTGCAGCATCCCACTCCCTGCACCCCTCTCCAGACCTGACCTGAATCCTCATTAGTGTGCTAATCATGAAGTCTCTGTCCCACCCCCTGTGGCTGAGGAGAGAGGCCTGGTCTCCAGAGAGGGGTCAGTCTTGGGTGAAGCAGAAGTGGGGTGCGGCAGGATGTATTTTGAGAATCACATATTGATAACAGGACTTGCACTCCTTTTTCTGCTTCCCCACTGCTCCCTTGGAGTTGCCACTGGCCTCTTGCCCTCCTGGTTCCGCTGGCCGGGCCAGGAGAGGACAGGGATGGGAGTCCCAGAGGGTCCCAGGAGATTCTTGTATATAATGGGGTGAGACCATTCTGAGTGATCTCTGAGCACTTAGCTCCAGAGTCCCATTCTTCCTGGATGGAGAAGGGGTGCAGGGATGGGGTGCAGAGGGGCTTTACTCTTCTTCCTCCTGTTGTGAATTATCTCACCTCTCCTCAGCCTTCCCCTCCAGACCACCAGCCAGGGAAGGGAGAAGAAGAAGGTCACAGCCAAGAAATGGCCTGTGACAACTTCCCTCCTTCCCGCCTATGTGAGCCATCCTGAAATGTAGGTACAATAGAAACCAAACCAAATGGGCACCCCTTGGTCGCCAAGGGTGGGTGGGGAGGGGGGTGGGAAGAAGAGATGTCTGTCGGTCCCCCCTCCTCCACTCCTTACCCTCAAAGGCAGAAGACTGTTAGAGTAGGGGGCTCAGAACATTCAATCCTACCGTTACTAACTGAGCCAAACTTAGAAACAAACGCAAAACACACACAGTAAGAGACAAAATAGAGGAGAGAGAGTGTGAGAGGGAGCGAGAAAGGCGACCAACACAGAGGAGAGAAAACAAAAATAGCAAAAAAAAAAAAAAAAAGGCAGTTCTTTATAATTTAATATTCTATTTTAATAAAGGCGTTTATTACCATATAAATGTAGCAAAGAACCTGGGCTAATATGAAAAAAAAAGACTTTTTATTAGGTAATTTATTATATGAAAAGGATATTTTATTTTATGATAAAGTGATCCTTAAAAAAAATAAAAAAACTTTTAGAAGGTTTAGAATATATGTAGGGAGAGAAGAAGAAAAAAATACATTTGTATTCAGAGTTAAATCTTAAAAAAGTGTTTTTAATATATGTTCGGGTTTACGTTCCTTTTTTCCCCCACTTTTTTTTGGGGAGGAGTGTCATTTGCTTTTCTGGGGGGAGCATCCTGGGATGGATGGTGGGGAGAGGGGCTGGGGAAACCTGCTCCCTCTGGGGCCCTGTGAATAGATTGGATTTCACTCCATGGGTTTCCCCTCCCCTCGTCCCCTCCCCCTCAGGGGAGCCGGCAGAGCCAAACAAAGAAAGGGATTAACCAGAAAGGAAGAAACAGAGGACTGAGAATCCTGGGGTGTCCCCCCCTTCCTCTGCCCAGTCCCAGGGGTGAGTGAGGAGGGGAAGCTGAGAACTGAGGCCCAGCAGGCCCATGGGAACCCTCAGAGAGGTGTGAGGTTTAAGAGAAATAGATTTTTTTTTTTAACCAAAAAAAGGAGAGAGAAGAAGAAAGAGAAACCGAGGGGTTTAAAAGAAAATACTACAAAATAATAATTATTAATAATAATAATAATTCAAATTTATTTCATATAATCCTAGAGAAAGAGAGAGAAAGAATTACTAGTTACTTAGTAGAAAATATTCAGATAGGTTAAAGTTTAGTAGCATTGAGGGCCCCTGGGTCCAGTAGAATGTATAAAAGTCGTAAGGAAAAGGAAACAGAGGAGGAGGAAAGTGGCTGAGTCTTACCCTGAGTTGTCCCCATCGTCAGCCACCAGGGTGGGAGCAGGTTGTAGGTTAAAGGTTGGCAGCTTCCAGTCTGTTGGGGTGGGTTCTGAGAATCCTTGGATCTTTAAACTGTAGGACACGTAGAAGAGGGGCTCTGTTCTGAGGGCCTTTGAAAGGGTGGGCATGGACCATGTCAAGCAGGTGCTGGGCTGAAGGCAGCAGAGGGAAGGGCCTGGGTGGTTCTGTCAATCCCTCCACCTCTGCTGGGCAATGCTTGCACACTCCAAAGTGATTGGTTATCACCTGGGGCTTTTGGGGGGGGGGTGGAGACATCTCAAACTCTTCTAAGCCAGATTCTCCCAAGCCTGAGGAAGTCCTTCTGAAAGTTTAACCTCAATCCACTTCATTGCAGATTGGTTTCAGAGCCTGGTAGGTCATTTCCTGAACTGGCAGGCGTACTTACTACTTTACCTTCTGAGAGCTTAGGGAGGACTGAGGATATCTATCTCCTGTCCTTGTTCCCACCCAACATTCCACTTTGCTTTTGCCCTCCAAGGCAGCAGTGGGGTAACATTCTGAATATGTTCTCTTTTAAAACTGTATTGTGCTTCACAGGTTTGCAAAGTGCTTTACTGTCTCGTAGAAGTTAGATTCCAAGAAGGACTTCCTACCTTAGGAAGTAAAGAGGAGACACCATCCTTGATGGTCTGGGAGAACTGGTCCCTAGGTACAGAGAGGCGGGGGAAGGGCAGCAGTGACCCTGGGTGACCCTGACCCTCTCTCCAGTACACCTCCATCTCTAAGTGTTCAGGTCGGGGTCATCGATGGACTGCACGCGGGTCTGGGGTACATCACCCTCCTCACAGACAGTTGGGGAGCCTGACTTTTGCATGTAAGAAATCATTATTGTTTAAGCGCTTGCCTTCTACCAGCCCCAGCTTGCAATCAAGTGGGGTGTTTCCCTCCTATCCAAGTGGGAGGTTGAAGAGGATCCTTGGCTCCCCATTTGGCAAGGAGAGGTAGAGCCAGCTATATCACACCCATGACTCTCAGGCCCCTCCTTGGCCCTACACCCCAAACACATGTCCCTCTTCCCAATTTACTCTTCTCACCCCACCTAGGGACAGATTGCCCCCCCTGCTCTATTTGTGCTAGAAGCCCTCCTAGTTTGGGATGGTAGCGTGAAGGGTGGGGAGGGGATTGCCCTTGCCCCCTGCTGGAGGGTGTGGGTGGGTAGGGTGGGTGGGGGGAGACAGCCCTGGGGCAGGGGGAATGATCTCTCCACTGTAGAAAGTAGAGTAGGACCGTGGTCAGACTTAATTTGAGGCATCTAGTGAAGACAGATCTGCTGAGGAGAAAAAGGTTTCAAAAGCAAAATAAAAGGCGGGAGATAAAACCGACCCATGAATAATCAAGTCAAAGTGATGTTGCACAAAATGCAGAGAAAACCAAGAAGGGGGAGGGTTAATGTATTAAATGTGCTATTAAGAACTTAATTTTATTAAAAGTATTATTACTTAAGGCTCTGTCTGTTTTCTGTAGCATAGGGTCAGGTCATCTCATGTGTGGAGTGCGAGGAGTCACTGTGAGAGTGGTCACTTGGGGTTTTCTTTACTGTGACTCTCAGTGTCCCTGTACACCTTACGGGAAGTAGAGGTCCCCAGAGCTCTCGCCCACCCAAGAGCTCCCCCTGTCCACAGCTCCCTACTTGAGTTTCCAGGTATTTCATCTCTCATCTCCCCACTGACTGTCTTCCACTCCTTGAGGGGCAGTTGCACCTTCCACCCTGACCTGCAGGCCTGGGTGATGGACCCTGCTTGAGCAGCCATTTCTTGGGCTCCATGGAGAAGCTGGCGAGAGCTGAGACACAGAGACCCTCCCCACTCACTCCATCAGACCCTTCAGTGCATCCCTACACAGCCTCTCCTTTGAGGCCAGGAAGAAAACAGATGGAGAACACGGGTGGATAGTCCACCTTCAGGTTGAACCCCACCTCTCCCACAAGCACACATACAGGATGGGCCCTGTCGGAGGTCCTGATGCCCCTTCTCCCTAACGTCTTCCCCTGCCTCCTCCACTTGCCCCTGGCATTGGAGTGACCTCAGTTCTTGGCAGCAGAGCCCTGGGCAGCAGATGGCTCCTGCTGATGCTGTTTCCTTTGTCTCGCCTTCCAGATACCCCCTCCCCTCCATGCTGCCCTCCTCCCCACCTGCCCTGCGGGTTGGCAGAGGGAAGGGCGGGTAACTCTCACCCCCTTGGCACAGTCCCCAGACCACAGGGCTCCCCTAGGCAGCTGGCCCTGGGGTGCAGTGGGTGTGGTGGGGAGGACACAAGTTGGGGGAGGGGGACAGGGACTCAGGAGGGCCAAAGCTGAAAGGGAGGCACCAACTGCAGAAGAGGGAGGAACAGACGGAGGCAGCAGGATGGCCAGGCATCGATACAAAACACAGTTTTATTGGAGGGCCTAGTCCGTGAGGATGTGGATATAGCAGAGATGTGTGGCAGGGCATGAAGTCCTCCAGGCTCTAGAGCGCTGTGGACAGAGAACTGGACGCTGACATCAGGAACCAAAGCACAAGGAAAGGGCTTGGGACTTGGGAGTGTGGTGACCAGGATGCCACTGGAGGAAAGGTCTGTGCTGATCAAGATCAAAGACTGATGCAACAGGCCTTCTTCTCCCCAGAGCCTAGCTCCTGTCCAGCCTGGGCACTGCCCAGGGTGATGGCATTCGTCCGGATGCTGTTCTGCCTCTGCTTGGATACCTTTGCGAAGATCTCTGAGTGGGCAGAGGGCAATGATGAGGCCAAGAAAAAAAAGGTAGAGCCCACACTCTGTTCCCCTGGCACCCCTCACATGCCTTTATGAGCATCGGGGGTCACCACATCTGAAGAAGAGTTTAAACAGAAGATGAGCTCCAGCACTTGGGTCCTTTCTACTTACCTGTGTGAGAGGGCCTGAGGCAGGGAGGCAGTGGTGCTGGGGGGCTCTGAGGAAGCTAGGGGCCCAGAGAGGAGCTGAGGAATCAGCTGGAGTGAGGGCAGGGGCCATGGGATGGGACAGGAATGCTAAATGCAGGCAGGGGCTCTAACCTTTGAGGACAGTCTCAAAGGCCAGCTCAACATTGGTGGAGTCCAGGGCTGAGGTTTCCAGGAACAGCAGCCCATTGTTTTCTGGAAGGAAGGGAAACACAGAGGTAATTGAGGGGTACAAAGACAGTAATAATAATATTTACCTAACGTTTACTCAGTACCAGGCACTGTGCTAAATCCTGGGCATGTAGTAGCTCATGTAATCCTTAAAGCAACCTGTGAGGTAAGTATGATTACTGTACCTTCTTTATGAAAGAGGGACTTGAAGCCCCAAAACACATAGGTAACACAGAAGGTACCTGCTGTATGTTCACATCTAGTAACTGACTGGGACGAGATGTGAGGATGGGCCAAGGGACACCAGAGCCTGTTTTTAATTACCATAGCATGCTGCCTCTAAACCCCAGAATGCTGCTACAGAAAGCAGGACTGGAGCTGGCCCTCTACACTTATGGTCTCTGAGCACTGCAGGGTTGTCATTGTTAGCTGCCATCAAGTATCTTAAAATCCACTATGAATAATTGCCCCAGAAAACAATCTCAGGGAGAAGATGTGACATACTGGGTGACACTGGACATGGAGGGGAAGCAATAGGAGACAAGCGTAAAGGAGAGGAGATGGAAGTAAGGGGACCTGAGGGAAGAAGTCCAGGCTGGGGGTCTGGGGTGCTAGGCGGGGTCTAGAGAGGCTAGCGCTAGGAGCTTGCAGGGGAAGTTGGTGGAATCTGATGGGTTATGGTAAGTTCTCACCAGCAAACATGCGGGCCTCCTCAGTGGGCACTTCTCGGGCCTGGCTGAGGTCACTCTTGTTACCCACAAGCATGACAACAATGGTGGCCTCTGCATGGTCATAGAGCTCCTTTAGCCAGCGTTCCACCACAGCATAGGTCTGGTGCTTGGTGAGGTCAAACACCAGGAGAGCCCCTACAGCACCACGATAGTACCTGGGTAAGGGGTGTGAGTGGCAGAGAGACCAGGTCAAGGCCATGGGATCCAGCCTCAGAGTAGAGCCAACAAGTCAAAAAGGCAGCAATTATGCAAACTGGGGTCCAGGGACCCAAACTCCATTAGGGGAGCCCAAGGCTTCTGTACCTGATGCTCAGAGACGTCTGAGACACTGACCTTGGAGCCTCTACAACCTCACCTCTCTGCTCTAAAACCTCTACTGGCTCCCTCCTTCCTCCATAGCCCCTGTGCTCAGCTCAGTTCCTTTGTTCTGCTTTCAGCCCCTACCAGTCACCATTGTGGAAACCTTGGTGGCATAGTGGTTAAGTGCTACAGCTACTAACCAAAGAATTCACCAGGTGCTGCTTGGAAACCCTATGGGGCAGTTCTACTCTGTCCTATGGGGTTGCTATGAATTGTACTTGACTCAGTGGCAATGGTTTTGGTTAGTCATCATTGCAGAGCCCTGGTGGTGCAGTGATGAGGAGCTTGGCCACTAGCTAAAGGTTGGCAGTTCAAACCCACCAGCTGTTCCTTGGAAACTCTGTCACTGTGAGTCAGAACCAAGTCAACAGCACCCAACCACAGACACCACTGAATACACAAGTTCTGGCCAAGTCTGCCTCTTGGATGCCCCTCTTCTGAGATCTTCATTGCAATTGCTCCTTGACCCATGATGTCTTCGTCTCTCCTGTGGCCAGCTAATTCTTGCCTTTTTCCCCCTAGGACTAGCTAAATGCCTACCCCGTGCAGCATCTACCTCAGGTATCCAGGCTCTACTCTTGGAAGTGGATGTGGCTCCTTCAGACTGGTGCTAATTATTTCCATTTCATTGATGGGGCAACTGAGGCTGAAAAGTAGTCAGGTGACTAGTTCCAGAGTGTGTACGGGCCTTGTGTGTAGCTGAAGGCCCTTGCTTCCTCCTCTCCCTGGCCAGCACTATCCCTTACTAGACACACTCAGACCACCTCTCACACAGTTTGGCCTTAGCTACTAGGGAGACAGTCTGGACGTGGTGTCAGAGTGTCTTTTGAGTCCTGTTGCTTTGTAAACTGGAGATGATCAGTGCAGCCCTCGGCGTTCTGGTTAGAAGGTGAAGGCTGCCAGGTGCAAAGCACTCTGTGCCATGAGGGGGCGCTCTTCACCCACAGAGCCTGCTGCTGCCCCAGCTCCTCCAGATTCTACCTGTTTGAGCCCCCAGCTTCCTGGGTTTAAACAGGGATTCATCGTAGCACCTTAACTCCTGGTAGTATTTTGAGGATAACAGAAAATGCCAAACTTAAGGAACCTTCTGTGTTCCAGGGCATTTTGTAAGTGGCGGCAACGATTCCTGTTTTTAGTCCTAAACGCTAGTAGCACTACATTCAGTTTCCGGCTATTTTGCTGACTTACGTCTCCTGAACTGGGCTGTGAACTCTTTGAGGGAGGAGGCTTACCTGGAGTCTCGGGGCCCCACCCGAGGAGGTACTGCTGAGTTCCCTTGCTGCCACCTTCTCCTGGACCTTCCTCCAGAAGTGTTCCCTGCCTTCCCCAGCACCCCAACACTCCCGTGGACCCCTAAGCCCGTGCTCACGCGGAGGTGATGGCTCGGTACCGCTCCAGGCCAGCAGTGTCCCAGATCTGAGCCTTGATAGCAGCGGTGCCTAGCATCACAGTGCGGGTGGAGAACTCAACCCCGATGGTGGTCCGGCTGTCGTGGCTGAACTCATTGCGGGTGAAGCGCGACAGCAGATTGGTCTTCCCCACTCCTGACTCTCCAATCAGCACCACTGAAGGGGTGGAGAGAGAAGGGCTGAGCACAGAGCAGAGCAGCCCTGAGCTGACCTGAGCTTCGAATCAGGACCAACCCCAACCCAACCCCTTCCCATCTAGTCAATTCCAACTCATAGCGACCCCAGAGGACAGAGCAGAACTGCCCCATAGAGTTTCCAAGGAATGCCTGGTGGATTTGAACTGCTGACTTTTTTGGTTAACACACTAGTACTTAACCACTACACCACTTAGGGTTTCCATCTGTCGGGAGGCCAAACTCAGAAAACTAAAGAGGGAGCTGGGGGTCCTGGCAGGGGCTGGGGTCGGGTCTGTCACTCTGCACTATGTGTCCATCCTGGGTCAAAGGGCCAGAGTTCAGAATAAGTTAGGAGGACAGCATGTTTAGTACAGTACAGGGTCAGCGAACAGAGGGGAACCCTCCGTGAAATAAACTGACACCAAGCTCCAACGATGGGCTCAAACATAACAGTGACTATGAAGACGGTGAAGGACCAGGAAACTGTTCTGTTCTGTTCTGTTTTGTTCCGCATACAGTCATCGTGAGTCAGAACTGAACGGGTGGCATCTAACAACAGGAATGATAGGCCTCATCAGAGAGTCAGACTGTGCATCTGGTCGCAGTGAGACGTCAGTGGGCTATTTGCAGGTGCTGGTGTTCAGGGGTTGTACAGGGAGGTTACCTGGGTGTGTGAATGAAGACAGGGATGGTAGGAGGCCCCGGGGGCTGTACATGCTCTGGGGTAGGGAGCATGAAGTGCAGGGGAAGTGAGTGGTTTGGTGTGTGTATTTGCAGAAAGACTAAAGGTGTGAATAGAGATGTGGGTGAGGACAAGATTTGGCAGGTGACATCTCCGTGGGGGAAAAGAAAGGGGAAGTACACATGCCTGGCTATGTGATGAGTTAGAATCCTGTTGTCCCTGCACTCCTGTAGGGTCAAGAGCTTGGGACTATGACTTGGACAATTTATATTTGCAGTTCTGGCTCTGCTTTGTATCAGCTGTGTGTCTTTCAGCAAGTTATTTAACCTCTCTGAGCTTATTATTTATATGACAGATGGGAATAATGGTAATATCTACCTTATGGTTGTTGTAATAAATAAGGGGGATATTGCCCAGGGTGCAGGAAGTGCACAGAATTGTTGCTGTTGGGATTACTGTTGGTAGGTCAGTGTTTTTGTCTTTAGGTTTTCAGGGACAAGGAAAGGGCCAGGAGGGGTATGAAGATCCTTTGGGCTTGTGGGTAGTATCCAGGGCCTAGCTTCACCTGCTGTGGGTGAGCCAGAAAAGTTGGGGGTGGGACTAATGGAAGTAGGAACTCTAAAATGCACTGGCACCAAGCTGACCACCCAGGATTAAGGAAGGTCACCCTTCAGACCCAAGGTGGTTCTGTGGAGACAGGCCGGCAACCAAGGACAGGGAGCCACACACACTGGTGCTGGTTCAGCTCTGATTAGTTGTGTGACCTTGAACAAGTGGCTTACCTTTGCTAGGTCTCAGTTTCCTTGTTTATAAACCTCTAAAGGTCCTTTCCAACTTGTTTACAAACCTGTAAAGGTCCTTTCCAACTATGTAAAGCAGGAAAGAGCTGGGAGCAGTATGGATATGCATGGGTAAGAGGCTGGGCAGGGGTGTGTGTGTGTGTGTGTGTGTGTGGGTGTGTGTGTGTGTGTGTTCCCCGCCCCCCTGCTGGGAACTCCCCTACTGGGAACTTCATTCCCACACCATCCGTCTCAGAGGCTGAGCTCGCAGCCCTGTCCTCAGACTCCAAAGATGCTCAGGGCAAGGACTTTGGAGTCAGACAGAGTTTGAGTACTGACTTTGTGACCTTTTGTCTGTAAGCCTCAGTTTCCTCATCTGTAAAATGGATGGGCTAACACTTATCAAGTGTATACTTTGTGCCAGGCACTGTCTACAAGCTTCACACATTTCGTCCTCACAACAACTCCATGAAGAAAACACCATTATTATTATCCCTTTTTTTTTTTAACAGAGAAAGAAACCATGGCCTTTGTGAGGTTAAATGCTTTGTCCCAGATAACAGAGATGTGCTGTACAGACCTGCCTTTAAGGAAGAACTTGCTGCCCAGCTGCAAGGAGTGTGGCTGACTGACAGCCTCCAGATGTTGGCTCTTTTTCAGCTTCTGCCTCTGGTGCAGAAAGTTACCTCACTGAGGACATGCCCTTCCTGAGTAACCCACATCTAGTGACTGAGCAAGATGAGGCTGTGACAGGATGGGCCAACTCCAGTAAGCAATACTTTCTCCAGATATCCCCACCCATGGCCAAAGCTTCTTCAGCCCTGCTTTGCAGGGCTGCCTAATCCTGTTTCCTCTGCCTTCATTTCATGCATGTGAAACCTTAATAAAGTTCTTGTGCCCCAAATCTTCTTTGTGTCTGCTTCTGAAGACTGCAACTTTCAATCACTTCAGGTGGCAGAGTGGAGATCCGAATAGTTAGTTGGGCTCCTGACCACTCTGCAAACTTTTTGGGGTTGCTGTAGTGGTTAAGAAAACCCTGGTAGTGTAGTGGTTAAGTGTTGCAGCTGTTAACCAAAAGATCGCCAGTTCAAATCCACCAATAGCTCCTTGGAAACTCTATGAGGCTGTTCCACTTTGTCCTGTAGGATCGCTATGAGTCAGAATCAACTTGATGCCAATGGATTCGGTTTGGTTTTATAGTGGTTAAAGCATTTGGCTGCTAACCAAAAAGTGAGCAGTTTGAACCCATCAGCCATTTGGCAGGACATGCGGCAAGCTATTTCTGTAAAAATGTAGTCTTGGAAACCCTAGGGGGCAGTTATACCCTGTCTTACAGGGCTGCTATGAGTCAGAATCAACTAGACAGCAACAGGTTGTATAATGATTAAATCTCTGGGTGACACAAATGGTCAAGCACTCAACTATTAACCATAAGCATGGCAGTCGGAACCTATCCAGAGGCATCGTGAAAGAAAGCCTGGTTATCTTTCTAGTGATCAGCATCCAAAAGTTCACAGCTATGTAAACCTTAGAGAGTGCAGCTCTACTCTGAAACACATGGGGTTGCCATTATTATTATTATTATTTTTAAATAGTGAGACAGTAACTTTTCTCAGTCTCCTCTTTCCAGAAAAGGGGCTGGGGGTACAGGTTCCCCAATCCCAGGTTAGCAGTGTCCCAAGTGGAGTGAGGGTGGGGCTGAGGCTGGGAGAGGCAGCAGGGTGGGGTGGCTAAACAAGGAATCAGATGCCTGTCCACCCTGTCCTGAGGGAGGTGGGGAGGTGCCTGTATAAGGGCCGAGGGACAATAAAGGGACCAAAGACAGCAAAATAAAGAGGTGGAAACACACACACACTTCTAGGGACAGCCACATTGAACCTTGTGTCTGGTATCCAGGTCTGAGGAGTTTGCCAGGAAATAGGCAAACAAGATCACAGGCTCAGGAGTCCTCCAGATTCCCTGCTCCCAATTCATTACGTCTTCCTCTGTCTTCACTTAGTCCTATAATGGGATAGGTTTCTCCTTTCCTGTACACCTGCCCCAAAAGATGACTTTCTTCTTCCTACATCTGCCTACTTCCCTCTCTTCTCAGGAGGGAAGTCCTTTCTGAAGCCTGACCTCCATCTCTTGTGCTGTAGCGGCAGACTATTCCCAGGAATTTGGGCTTCCATTAGGAACCAGGCAGTGGAGCCTAAGTACTATAAAGGAATGACCAACATCACTATTTACAAGATTAGAGCCCAGAGACTTTTGCCATTGTAACCAGACCCCTCCTACTCCCCAAAGCTGGAAGGCACGCTGAGCTCTGGGCCTGGGGCAGGGTGGGGAGGTGGTCCTGGTAAGAGGAAAACTGGTAGGCCCTTTTGGCTCTGTCATTTTCTGAGTCCCTGTAAGCCTTCCTCTCACCCAGGGGACCCCCAACTCACCCTTGAAGACAAAGTTATAATCCTCCTCGGTTCTGTTCCCCATCTTGGCTCCACATGGAGGGTATGACTGTCTGGGGGCAGAGATGAATGAGTCTCTGTGTTGACTCAATGCCCTCAGCCCTTGGCTCTCAAGAGACTTAGACCTGCCCCTCCTCTCATTGGGGTTAAGGAGACTTCTGCAGCCAGAGGGATTGAGGACAGCTTTAGGCTAGGCAAGGCCTAGGGAGACTCAGCTCTGGCAGGTAGAGGTGCTGTAAGGAAGCTGAGAGGACGGAAGTGGAGAACAGGAAGATCAGGGCGGCTGGAGACCTGGGGCCCAGGTGGGTGGAGAGATGATGACGTCAGACAGGTTGGACAGGTTGGGTGCCTGCTCTCGGCTTGGGCTCTTGAAAGCGGGCATGTGGGCTCCACGGAGTGGCAGTGGGGGTGACAGGGTTGGGGACAGGATCTGTGGAGAAAGCCAGCTGAGGAACTGAGTGCACATTCCTGGACTCCTGGGACCTGTGGCAAGTGGGGGTCCAGCCACCAGTTCGTTAGAAAGCCCCTCAGAGAGCAGAAACTCACTTGGCCTCTTGCTTTCCCTTCAAACAAACAAGGTGCAAAGAACCTCTTGGGAAGGTGCGTTGGAGGTGCAACACAAAAGGAAGGGCTGTTGGGGCCAGGAAAGAAGGGCTATCAGGGCCAGGGGCTAGGGCCGACAGGATGCCAGCCCCCCTGCCACACTGCACAGCCACAGGAGGTGCAATAGACACTTGTGCTCCTCCCTGCAGCCTAGGGCCTGGGATGGGCAGTTTCTCACCCAGGGCGGAGCTGGGATTTGCAGTCTGACCCACTTCCCTAGGCTGGGCCCCTTAACAAGGTATTGGAGAAGGAATGGTAGCTCACTGTACAGTCATTACCCAGGGTAAGGTGAGACCAGGGGCAGAAACAGCCCAATGGGGTGAGGTGTCTGAGTATAGGGGCCAGATTTGGAGACAAAGACCTTCAAGAGGCTCATTTCTGGGCTTCTTTTACTATCTCCCCAAACCTGAGGCCTCACAGTAAACACATCCTCTCTACAAAAGGCCTCAAGATCCACACATCCTGACTGGGATAATCTATTATGACTAATTATATATTATCATGTATGGATTTATCTTTATTTTTCAATAGCTTTCTTTTGTTACAGTAGCTTACCCTTCTTGCAGAATATTTGCATTCTGTTCATTTCTATTATAATATTTCCTATTAGCACTTCAAAAAAAGACCTCAAGATCCAGAGGTCTGAGTGTGTAAATGCCAGGGGGAAAAAGCAAGCAGGGGGTTGGTCCCTTGTAGGTAGCACCCTCCCAACCCCAAGGCACCCCCAACCCTTGGCAAACCCTGGAATGGACACTGCACTCCCAGGGCCATATTTTCTCTTTGCTCAACAGGACCCCCACCAAGCTCTTGCTCCTGTGGGCCCTTGCCAAGGTTCTGTTGACCAGGTAGTTACATTCTGCTCTCAGTGGAAGCAGCTAGGTAAGGTTGCACTACTGGAGAGTGCAAAGGAACACAGTCACCACTCCCAGACACCATTTGGTTTGGGGACATCATGGTACAGGAGTGGAAAGAAACCTACCTTTGAAGAATATGAGATGTGACAATTAAGTCAGTGAACTTTATTGTTCTAAGTGCTACATATACTTCATTGCTGAATATCACGTGGTCAGCTTCGAAGTGCTCCCCTTGGGAAGCTATGCACCAATGCCAGCACCTAGTCTACCCTTCAAAGCAATTTTGGAACTCTTCTTCTGGAATGGCCATTGTACACACTGGCATGGTGGCAAGTTTGCAAACTTTATTGTATAGTGATCTGTGAGGGAGTTTTTAGCCAGTAAACAAATTAACACCCTCCCTACTCACTTGATCTAGCCCCCACTGACTTTTTTCTTTACCTGAAGATAAAGGACATATTGAAAGGAAGACATTCTGATGACATTTGGGAAATCAGGTTAGTAATACAACAACAGCTCCAAGGACCATTCCAGAAAAAGAGTCCCAAATTGCTTTGAAGGGTAGAGTGGGCATTGGTGTCTCTGCATAGCTTCCCAAGGGCAGTACCTCGAAGGTGACCACAGTGGTATTCAGCAGTGAGGTATGCAGCACTTTTTCTAGGTTGAGTTCACAAACTTAACTGTTGGCCCTCACATGAGGACTCCTATGGGCTATCCCTGCTCCTTCCCACCTTCTCCCATTCCTCCCACCCAAGAAAGTAGCCAAGAGACAGGATAGGAGATTAAGTTTATTCTCAAAATAACAGAGTCTTATCCTCCCATCCCAACCCAGAAAGGTTTTCTGAAGGGGCCCTGCCCCTCCAAATGGTCATCTCTCTTTTCTTTATCTCAGCTTCCATCTATACCCATTATGATGCCGCTACTTGGGTGAGGGGCTCCTCCAGGTACTGCACCAAAGCCTGGGCCTGCAAGAGGGGGAGCAGTTATCAGTCCCACTATGGCCTTCTGCTAGACGGATCTGGGTTCTGTATCTCCCCAATGCCATATGCTGGGAATACCCAGCCCCAGGCTCAGTTTGCTCCTGGGAGCTAGACCACACCAGGCATAAACTGGGTGGATCTGAGAAGGCCTCAGAAAGGTGGTGGGGCGGGAGTAGACATGGTGATGAAGTATGAAGGGCAGACCCATGGCTGCGGAGGGATGAGTGACAGCTACATACACACCTTGGCCTTGAGCATTCCAAAGCCCACAGTCTCCTTGGCATACATACAGAGCAGAAGGTTGGCCACTCGGGTGATAGCCACACGGCCTTCCTGTTGGAGGAAGGGATATGATGCTTGGCTTGGTCCCCTCAGCCTCCTCCAGCACCAGAGGGACTTATCTCCCTTTCACGTACTGGATACAACAGGAGGTTTACCTGGGGATCTTTGGTTAGAGCCCTGGACATAGAGTCCTGAGTCTGCGTTCTCGCCTCAGCACACACACACACACACACACACACACACACACACACACACACACACACACACACACACACACACACACACACAAAACCAAACCCATTGCCATTAACTGACTCACAGCGACACTACAGGGCAGAGTAGAACTGCCCCACAGAGTTTCCAAGGAGCACCTGGAGGATCTGAACTGCCAACCTTTCGGTTAGCAGACAGAGCATTTAACCACTACACCACCAGATTTTCAGCCTCAGCACAGCCATCTTTTAACCAAGCTGCTCTGGGAAGCACTTTATTTTTTATTTTTATTATGATTGAATGAAAATGTACAATCCCGCATAAATTTGCATGCCCGCCTATGTGCAGTTCCCCCTGTTCTCCCTGCCCGGTGACAGCACACTCTTCCTCTCTGTCCATACATGTCATATCGTCATATCCTCCTAACAATCTCCTATCCCCGCCTCTCCACCCTCTCTCCTGCCTCCCATAAGAGGTCAGCAGGATGACATCCTATAGATGCATGAAACCATAAAGTGTGCCCATGATATGGTCATTCTGTGTCGCCAAGTCCAATCCATTTCTGTCCGAAGAGTTGACCTCCATTATGATTTGTGGACAGGGGCAGCATCAGGGCCAGGGCTATGCTTCCAAGGGAACCCCGAGGCTCCTGGACCATCAATTGCGGTCTTTTAGTGGATATCTGAGGGAGTACTCCTTTTTATTCTTGTGTTGCCAGTGATCTAGGAAACACTTAATCTCCCAGAAACTTGGTTACTCTTTCTGTAATCCCCACCCCACTCCAGTTGGTGGGAGTGCCAACACACACGAAGGAGTTTGTATCTGGAAAGAGCTGTCCCAGTGACAGATGTTATTCAATGGGCTCAACCCAAAGATACTGTCAGGGACTTGGGAGCAGTAATTCAACTTGTATTTCTTATTTTGCCTTAGCAATGCATTGCAAACTGCTGGTCTGATTACAGGGTTAGACTGATAAGCATTAAAAAAAAAAAAAAAAAAGGAACACAAATGAAAAAGCATTGCATGTAGCAAAAGAAGTAACATTTCATGAAACTTTTGTTTTAGTGGGTATACAAGGATCCACGAACTTAACTGTTCTAAGTGCTACATACCTCATTGCTGAATATAACTATGGTCACCACTGAAGTACTCCCTTTGGGAAGCTATGCACTGACGTCAGAACCCAGTCCACCCTTCAAAGCAATTTTAGAACTCTTTCTGAACTGGCCATTGCACACAGTGGGACAGTGGCAATATAGTTGTCTTTGAGAGTTTTTAGCCAGCAAACAAATAATTGTATTGGAATACCCTCCTGACTCACTCGATCCAGCCCCCTATGATTTTTTTTCTTTACCCAAAGACAACATATTGAAAGGAAGAAATTTTGATGACAGTCAGGCTATGAAGGCTAACATGATGACAGCTCTGATGGCCATTCCAGAAAAAGTTCCAAATTGCTTTGAAGGGTGGACTAGGTGCCAGCACTGGTGCATAGGAAGTGACTGTAGTGATACTCAGCAATGAGCTATGTAGCACTTTTCTGAGGATGAGCTCACAACTGTCAGGTCTTGCATATGTTTACTAGGCTATGACATAAAATGTATTTATCACCATGTTGTAGTAAAAAAGTTTGAGAGTACTGTCCTATAGCACTAGCTCTGGACTAGGCACTCTAGGGGTCATCTGTTGAACTGAAATGGCATCCCTGATTGGACAGAAGGTAGGGAAGAAACAAGCAGCCAAGTTACAGCAAAGACCCTTCCTGGAGTGTTTGCTCTAGGAGCCTATTTAATTTGATTCAGCAAATCGTCAGTAGATACATACTCTGGACTGGGGTTAGGTGCCTCTCTGGCTTCATTTCCTGCTACTCACCCATGCTCATACCCCTCCAGCCCCACTGGCCTTGTTGTTCCTTGACCAGGTATTATTCTGTCTCAGGCCTTTGCACTTACTGTTCGGTCATAAATTTTCTTTCCCCAGATAGCCACATGGCTTGTTTCTCAACTTCCTTCAGATCTTCAATCACATATCACCTTTCCAGTGAGTGTCTCTGACATATAGCACCTCACACTCTGTACTCCATTTCCCTTCCCTGATTGTTTTACTCCATAGCATTTTCACCATCTAACACACTGTATTTTACTTACTGGCTTCATGAAGTCTGGAGTTTTTGTATGTTCTCTTCACCTCTTTGCTGTTAGTCCCCCAAACACTGCAAGGACTTAGTAAATATTTGCTGAATAAGCAGATAAAAAGATGAGTGAGACAGTCTCTGCTCCTAATGACTTCATAGTCTAACGGCCACTTTTCCTTTCTGGACTTTATTTCCTTTCTCTGTAAACTGAAGAGGGTCTACTAGGGCCTGGAGACCCTGCCAACTTTATGGGACAACACCTGGAGTCTGCGCATCCCTCTAATAGTTTATATCCATTCTTTCATTTGATCTTCTGAATAACCCAGTGAGTTGGGCAATGGAGTGTGTGTGTTGTTTTCACCTTACAGATGAGGCAGTTTAAGAGAGATTAGTTAAGTGACTTAGCCAAAGTCTCACAACTTACAAATGGCTGGCTGAGACCAGAACTCCGGGGCGACCTCGGGCCTAGAGCTCCTTCCTTACCATCACCCTGATGCATAAAGTCCTTCCTAGTATAAACGCCGCTGGTCACCTCTTAAGGCTCTTCCGGAGATCCTATTCTTACCCCTCCAAACATGGATGGGATTTGGATGGCCCCCTGCTAGACAGAGGAAGCCAGGGTCACCTTTCCATACCATGCAGTCCATTAGGATGAACTTGAGATTGTCTTCGTTAAACGCCTGGTTCCCGTTCCGATCGTAGGCAGCCCAGATGTTACTGGCGATGGCCGCTGTGACCCGGGCGTCCGTGTCTCCATAACCCGAGTAGGCCAGCAGTGACCCCTCGTTATTCAGCAGCCTGGAGAGGGATATCAAGGTGCTCAGAGCTGGGGTTAAAAAACCTGGGTTCTCACCCAACTCCCGCTACTGACGCTTCTACGAAGCAAGGGCCTGGGCTGTGTGTGTCCCGGAACGTGTCCCAGCACCCAGCGCGCCAGCTTCCCTTTTCAAGAAAAGCCCCTCCCGGCCGGTTTCCCCAGCCGCTGCCCCCGGCAGCCTCTTTCCTTCCAGGCGATCTTTCTCTACTCCTCCCTCTGAGAGCCGCGCGCCACTCGAGTCTTTGGTCCCCACTCACAGCGTGCTCTGGACGCCTCCAGTGTTGGCTTGGCTTAGCACCTGCGTCAAAGCCTTGGGGCGCAGCATACTCGAGGCACCGAACCCCAAGCTTTTGCAGTCAGACACCCCGGATCGCCTCCGGCTGGCCTCCCCTGCTGCTTCCCACGGCCCAGCTAACCGCCCCCGAAGCATCCTGGGAGTTGTAGTCTCCTAGCGTGGCTATTGTGGTTCTGATTTAAGTCCGTCCCACTGCAGAGGGGCCATAGGAACTGTAGTTCCTTGTGGCCTCGCGCGGCATTCTGGGAACTATAGTTTGGCTTTCCAGCCCAACCACGCGGTTTTGGAGGGGTGGGAAAGAGCGGTGGGAAAGAGCGGGAGTAAAAGGCCTGGGGAAGTACTGGAAAGATATTGAACCCCTTCGAGGAGAGAAAAGGCGTCCTGTCCGCTTGGCAATCCACGATTCAGTTAACAATAATAATAAAATTTCTGTGTTTGTCAAGCACTTTTGGTTCCTTTCCGAAGCAGTTTCCTGTGTTACGCACAATTCTGAGATAACGCTATAGGCATTATCTTGAGGAAACCTAGAGTCAGGGAAGCCACACAAGGTAAAACCCAGGTTCCAGGTCCCTGACATCCTATCTGAATAGTCCTTCATTTCAGGTCACGATCCTGCGAAGAGTAAGGGTCATGAGAACATAAGTGGACGTCCTGAAGTGGGAATATTCAGCCTCCAATTGAGCAAGAGAAGGCCTGGAAGGGATCTAGGCCTCTCCAGAAAGACCAAGTTATCACAGGGAACGGTGATAAAGCGGCGACACAGAAAGGCCTTTGTCCCGGAGAGGGAGTTACCCGCAGCGGGGGTGGTGGCAACCTTGGGCCAGACTGGACCTCTGTGCGGCTCCAACGGTCTTGGGTAGGAGGTGGTCTCTCGCCCTGAACCCGCCCTCTGCTCACCGCCCCCGGAGGGAAGGGCACGCCCCGCCTCCGCCCAGAGCCCCTCCAGGGACAACCACCCTGCAAGGCCCTGTCCAGGATCGCGAATCTGGGGTTCAGCTGTGGGCGGACACGCTGCAGTGGCCCCCCCAGTCCGCCCGGGGCGCTGTGGCAGCGGCTGGTCCGGAGGGGGCGGTGGAGCCTCGGGGAGGGGAGGGGAGTGTTGGAGGCGCCCGAGCTGAGCCGGACCGGCCGGGCGGGCGGGGAAGAGGAGGAGGAGGAGCCGGGGCGGGCTGGCGGGCGGCCGGGTGGCGGCGGCGGCGGCATGGCGGAGCCGAGCGGGGCTGAGACGAGGCCCCCCATTCGGGTCACCGTTAAGACCCCCAAGGACAAGGAGGAAATTGTGATCTGTGATCGAGCCTCGGTCAAGGAGGTAGTAAGGGTGGCGGGGACCGAGCGCGGAGGAGATCTGTGAGGAGATGGGGGGGTGGTCACTGAGAGATGGTAAGGGCGACCAAGAGGGCCCTGGAGAGAAGGGCAGGGGTCCATCAGGGACCCCGAGGAGCGGGAAGAAAGGAGAGACGGGTAGGGGGCGCCCTGCAAAGGTTAGATCCGTGAGAGCGTGGCGCGCGTGGGGTTGGGGGGGGAACCGGGGTTTGCTGTGTGGCCAGGGCTGGGGGCGTGGTGGAGACCCGACAGGGGGCACCTTGCACGGGGAAAGGGGAAGGACCCTGGGTTTGAGAGGAGTATGCGCTCCGGTGACCGGTCGGGGTTCAGGCGCCAAGGCTGAGTGAGGGGCACTGACGAGGTGCTGAACCAGAAAAAGGAGGCAGGGCGCAAAGGGAGAGCGCTGGACGCCTGCTGTGTGCCTTCCAGGACGCCCAGCGTCTTGGGTGAAAACCCGCGGCGGCTGGGAGAGGCTTTTCCTTCGCCCTCATCCTTTCTCCTCTTTCAAATCGAGATGATTTCTTTTGATTCTCGGATTCTGAGGGATTTACGCAGTGTGCAGTAGGTGCTCAATAAAAAACATTGTTGAAAGATAGAATATTGCCTCTGTTCTTCACCCTCAGTGGCTACTCTAAAATTTCACATGGGCGGGGCTTAAGATAAGCTATCTGGTTGGAAGAGGAGTCTAAACTGTCTTTGCTTAGCAAGTGCGCTGTTTGTACTGAACAGTGTCTGTGTTTCTGTTTTGTTTTTTTTTTCCAGGGGGAGGAACTGATAGAGTTTGGGGATTGTAGGTCTCCCTAAGCAGCCCTTGGTGTCACCACTGCTTTGCTTCCCAGCCTCATAAAGTGACTCTATTCCAGAGTTTAAATCCTTTTGCTTGTACAGCTGAATTTGTTTGAAATTAGCTCCAATTAAGAGGCCGTGTGTCTAAAGCTGGTTAAGAGCTGGGTCAAAGCCTGAGTCCCATTCTGCTCAGGATAAATTACTTAACCTTTCTGATCCTCAAATTTCTCAACTTTAAAATGGAAATCGTAAATAGTATATATCTTATGGGGCTCAGACTATTAACTGCTGAATAGTAAACATTCAGTAACTGGCATCTATTTGTTCCTGTGGTTCAGAAACGCTGGAGTAGAAACTGATACTAAGGAGAGGAGAGAAACTTGAGGTCTGAAAAGAAAAAGCTGAAAAGAGACTGGTTTCAAGGCTAAGGAGCTGGGATGAGGAGAGTTGCCCAGGCAACACCTCACTCCAAGCTGAGTGTAGGGACCAGCAGTAGGGTGGCAGATAGCAGCAAGGGCTTTCTAGGGTAGAGTACCCTTTGATGGAATTGAGAGAGGAGCTTCTGATTGGTCCATTTCTTTGGGTAAAAAAAGCATGTTACTGTTGAGTCAATTCTGACTCATAGTGACCCTATAGGGCAGAGTAGAACTGCCCCACATAGTTTGCAATGGGTACCTGGTGGATTTGAACTGCCATCCTTTTGGTTAGCAGCTGCAGCACTTAACCACTATGCCACTAGGGTTTCCTTGGGTAAGAAGACCCAGTGCTGTTGTTGCCAACTCATAGTGGCCCTATAGGACAGAGTAGAACTGCCCCCATAGAGCTACCAAGGAGCACCTAGTGGATTTAAACTGCTGACCTTTTTGGTTAGTAGCTGTAGCACGTAACCACTGCACCACTGGGATTTCCTTGGGTAAGAAAGAAGCTGCTTACTACAGCTTGAGAAATGCAGTAGAGACTGAAGAAAAGGCTTCCCATGCCTAGAGGTAGGAGCAGGGAATGCAAAAACTTTTGAAGAAGAGACAGGGGTTTCCTAGTGGGTGGAGCCTCCACAGGGAACCTCTGTCTCTTGATCCCAGTTCAAAGAGGAAATCTCCCGGAGGTTTAAGGCCCAGCAGGACCAACTCGTCTTGATCTTTGCCGGCAAGATCCTTAAGGATGGGGACACACTGAACCAACATGGGATCAAGGACGGGCTTACTGTCCATCTGGTCATCAAGACCCCTCAGAAGTAAGTTCAAGAAATAAGCAGGCCCACCTTCTGATGGAGCCTCTCTCAGTCTTACTTCCCCATCTGAGACTATCTCACACGTTAGTTCATCTGAACCTAGAGGGCCTATGCCAAGGCCTGGGAAGCCAGCTCCTGGATGAATTTGCAGGCAGCACCATAATCTTACCTTCTTGGCCTTCCTCAAAAGGAATCCTGCTTTATCCCTCCCAGAGTGCGCTGAGGACAGATAACACTAGCTCCTCTCTCTTTCTCTGGTTTACTAACTTCCCCTTCCTGCCTCAGGGTCCATAAGTAGGGTAGTAGCTACCCAGCAAAGAAAGTGCCATTTGATCTTTGTGGTGCCTTCTCCTTCCTTGTTCTTGGGGTGTCCACTCCAACTAGGATTCTCCATTCTGTGTCCTCAGGGCTCAAGATCCGGCTGCTGCCACTTCTTCTTCCCCCTCTACTCCAGACCCTGCCTCTGCACCTTCCACCATGCCTGCTTCACCTGCCACCCCTGCCCAGCCCTCCACCTCTGGCAGCGGCACTTCAGATACTGGCAGTGGAAGCCGGAGGAGCAGTGGAGGGGGTCCCTCTCCAGGGGCTGGAGAGGGACCCCCCAGTGCAACTGCATCTATACTCTGTAAGCCCGTAGAGAGGAGAACACCATGCTGTTTTGGTTTGGGAAGCTGGGGAGAGCCACGAGGAGGGAAAAACATGATCTCTGATCCTGGTCTGATAGGGGTAGGCAGCCGCTGGACATAGGGTTCTAAACACTGATATTTGAGCCAAACCAGTGAGACTAGTCTGTGAAGGCTTCCTAGAGAAGGGGAGCATGGCTAGGTGTTAAGAATGAAGGGATAAATGGAACTGGGATGTGGGGAACCTTGTGTGAAGATATTGGAAAAACCTGTAAGTTTGGGGAAAAGGTAGGGCCAGCAGGAGCCAAGGCAGGGAATCTTTATTTACTTAGGCCATTACTGATTGCCTCCTCTGCGCTCATGTCTCTGAGCTCATGTGCTCAGCTCTCGTGTAATCTAAGCCTCTGTGACAAAGAAGTCTCAGTCTGATAGCTGATGTCTCTTTGGAGTGGGTCAGAAACCCCGATGGCATAGTGGTTAAGTGATAATGTCTGCTAGCCAAAAGGTTGAGAGTTCAAATCCACCAGGTGCTCCTTGGAGACTCTATGGGGCGGTTCTACTCTGACCTGTAGGTTGCTGTGAGTCGCAATCAACTCCACAGCAGTGAGTTTTTTTGGTTTTTTTGCAGTGGGTCAGGGCTAGGCTATGGGAGTAAGTGGGAAAGAAAGCTGTGAGAAGCAAAATAGATTGGGCCCATTCTGGAGATCTGAATTCTGTGGCTTTGGCCAGGTTGAGAAAAGGCCATTTGAATAGAATGTGACCCTGCCTCCTTCCCACAGCTGGCTTTGGGGGCATCCTGGGGCTAGGCAGCCTGGGCCTGGGCTCTGCCAACTTCATGGAGCTGCAACAGCAGATGCAGAGGCAGCTGATGTCCAATCCTGAGATGCTGTCACAGATCATGGAGAATCCCCTGGTCCAGGACATGATGTCTAATCCTGACCTGATGCGCCACATGATCATGGCCAACCCCCAGATGCAACAGTTGATGGAACGGAACCCTGAGATCAGCCACATGCTAAACAACCCTGAGCTCATGAGGCAGGTGGGTACAAGAGAATGTTGGGTAGGTGAGGAACGTCTGGAACTCTGCTTGCCCCATGCAGCCTTTTGCTACCCGACTCAACGGCACTTGGCTGGCTTGGCTCTACATTGATGTGTTTGTTCCTTTATTTAGTAGCCATGCTTAAACATTGAGGGTACCATTGTGAAAAGACACAGGCCTAGCTTTCTCAGTGGGAAGTGGGACAGGTTAACTGGCAATTATGTTGTTGGTGCTATGATAGGGATATCGCAGGATCCTTCTAGCGGCCCAGAAAAGGGCAAGAGGCCTCTTAGAAGAAATATTGTCCAAGTTGTGATCCAAGGGAGAAAAATGAACCAAGGGAAGAAAATGAGAAGAATGTTTGGGGCAGAGGGACAGCAAGTGCAAAGGTCTGGAAACCAAAAAACGGTGTGTTTGGGGAGCAACATGGCCCGGGAAAGGCAGTTTTGGTGTTGGTCTTTGGGAGCGCCATCTCCTGTCCCACTCATTCTACCAGGGGAGAGGAATAAATGAACTGTCCAGCAGAGCAGTGGAGGACACCAGTGCTAAACTCGTTAGAAAATAGGTTCCAAGAGGGTGGAGTTTTTGAGGGGGGGGGGGCGGTTTGTTCCCTGTCTAGAATAATGCCTGATACATAGTTGCTGTTAGGTGCTATCAAGTCAACTTTTGACTCACAGAGACCCAGTGTGACACAGTTTTCTAGGCTATAATCATTATGGGCCACCACTTATCTGTTATTTTGTGTACTTGTGTGTTACTGTGATGCTGGAAGCTATGCCACTGGTATTTCAAATTCCTCACCCACGGTAGACAGGCTTCAGCAGAGCTTCCGGCTAACATGGACTAGGAAGAAGGACCTGGCCACCTATTTCTAAAATAGTTGGCCGGTGACAACCTTATGAATAGCAGCAGAACATTGTCTGATACAGTGCCGGAAGATGAGCCCATCACGTTGGAAGGCTCTCACCATACAACTGAGTAAGAGCTGCCTCTTCAAAGTAGAGGCAACCTAAGTGATGTGGATGGGGTCAAACTTTCAAGACCTTCATTTGCTGATGTGGGATGACTCAAAATGAGAAGAAACAGCTGCAAATGTCCACTAGTAATTGGAATATGGAATGTACAAAGTATGAATGTAGGAAAATTAGAAGGCATCAGAAGTGAAATGGAAGACATAAAGGGTGATTGATACCTTGGCATTAGTAAGCTGAAATGGACTGGTATTGGCCGTTTTAAATCAGACAATCGTATGGTCTACTACACGGGGAATGACAGACTGAAGAGGAAGCACTCATTTATTGTCAGAAAGAACACCTCAAGATTTATCCTGTAATATAGCACTGTCAGTGATAGGATAATACAAGGAAGACCAGTTAATAAGACTGTTCAAATCTATGCACCAACCACTGACACCAATGGTAAAGAAACTGAAGATTTTTCCCAGCTTCTACAGTCTGAAATTGATCAAACATGCAATCAAGAGACATTGATAATTGCTGATGATTGGAATATGAAGGTTGGAAACAAAGCAATTGGAAAATATGGCCTTGGTGATTGAAATGATACAGAAAATTGTAAGACCAAGGACCTATTCATTGCAAACATCTTTTTGCAGCAGTGTAAGTGGTGACTACACATGTGGATCTTACCAAATGGAATACACAGGAATCAAATTGACTGCATCTGTGGAAAGATATGATGAAGAAGCTCAATATCATCAGTGAGAACAAAACAGACCACCAATTGCTCCTATGCAAGCTCAAGTTGAAACTGAAGAAAATTAAAACAAGCCCGTAACAACCCCTGCCTTTAGAGACCATCTCAAGAATAGCTTTGGTGCACTGAACACTAATGACCCAAGACCAGACATGTTGTGAGATGACATCAAGGACATCATACACGAAGAAAGCAAAAGGTCATTAAAAAGACAGGAAAAAAAGAAAAGGCCAAAAGGGATGTCAGAAGAGATTCTGAAACTTGCTCTTGAACACAAAGTAAGCCTAAAGCAAATGAATGGGATGATGAACAATTGAAAAGAAGATTTCAAAGGGCAGATTGAGAAGACAAAGTAAAGTATTGTAATGAAACGTGCAAAGACCTGGAGTAGGAAAACCAACAGGGAAGAACACTCTGCAGTTCTCAAGCTGAAAGAACTGAAGAAAAAAATTCCAAGCCTCAACTTGTAATACTGAAGGGTTTTATGGGAAAAATATTGAATGACGCAGGAAGCATCGAAAGAAGATGAGGAATACACAGAGTAGCTGTATCAAAAATAATTGTGCAGCCATCTCCCAAAACCCCACTGCTGTCGAGTTGAGTCTGACTCACAGTGACCATATAAGGTTTCCAAGGAAGCAGACTGTCAACAGCTGTCTTGTGCAGAGCCACTGGTAGTTTGCAACCACTGACCTGTCAGTTAGCAGTTGATCACTTTAACCATCTTGCCATCAGGACTCCTTTTAACCTTTCAGAAAGTAGCATATGCTTAAGAACCGGTGGTACTGAAGGAAGAAGTCCACGCTGCACCGAAAGCACTGGTGAAAAACAAGGCTCTAGGAATTGATAGAATACCAACTGAGATGTTTCAACAAACAGGTGCAGTGCTGGAAGCACTCGTCTATGTCAAGAAATATGGAAGACAGCTAGCTGGCTAACAGTCTGGAAGAGATCCATATTTGTGCCCATTCCAAAGAAAGATGATCCAACAGAAGGCGGAAATTATTGGGCAGCATCATTAATATCAGAACCCTGGTGGAGGCACAGTGGTTAACAGCTTGGCTGCTACCCAAAAAGTTGGCAGTTCAAATGCACCGGCTGCTCCTTGGAAACCCTATGGGACAGTTCTACTCTGTCCTATAGGATTGCTATGAGTCAGAATCCACTCAACAGCAGGGGGTTTGTTTTTTTTCTGGTTTTATCATTAATACCTTCTGCAAGTAAAATTTTTCTGAAGATAATTTAGCAGAATTGAGCAGTAGCTAAACAGGGAACTGCTAGAAAGTCAAACCAAATTCAGAAGAGGATGTGGAATGATAGCTATCATTGCTAATGTCAGGTGAATGAAAGCAAAGAATACCAGAACGATGTTTACTTGTGTTCTGTTGACTACACAAATGCATTTGACTGTGTGTCATGACAACTTGTGGACAGCATTGCAAAGAATGGGAATTCTGTAACGCTTAATTGTGCTCATGCAGAACCTGTACATAGCCCAAGAGGCAGTCACTCGAACAGAGCAAGGGGATACTGCGTGGCTTAAAATCAAGAAATGTTAGTGTCAGGATTGTATCCTTTTATCATTTATTCAGTCTGTATGCTGAGCAGATAATCCAAGCAGCAGGACTATATGAATAAGAACACAGCATCAGGATTGGAGGAAGATTCTTTAACAACTTATGATATATAGATGGCACAACCCTGCTTGCTGAAAGCGAAGAGGACTTGAAGCACTCGCTGATAAAGATCAAAGACTACAGCCATCAGTATGGCTTACACCTCAACAGAAAGAAAACAGATGTCCTTACAACTGGATGAATAAGCAGTATCATGATAAAAGATTGAAGTTCAAGCATTTCATTTTACTTGAACCCACAGTCAGCACCTATGGAAGCAGCAATCAAGCAATGAAATGATGGGACCAGAAGAACCAGATGGTGCCCAGCCACCACCAAAGACAGCCATGATGGGGCACACAATGTTGAGTCCCTGTGGCAACACAAGAAGAAGAGTGGTGCAGCTCAAGAGCTCTACTAAAAGACCACAGCTGGTGGTCCAGTGGCCTCGGGGATCCCCTGGGAGCATGACCCCTAGACCTGCTGCTGCCTCTAACCAGAAAATACTACTGAGGTCAACTCTTCAGACAAAAATGGACTAGGCTTGGGGACACAGTGTCTTTGCACATTAGTGAGTCTATACATTTATAGGATTCTGTCCTACTGGTCTCTTTCTAGATGGGAGGGGAGGGGGGATTGTTAAGAGAACACAACAAGTATAGAATGATAAGGAGGAGTGTGCTGTCACTGGACAAGAAGAGCAGAAGGAGCTGCAGATAGGCGGGCGCGCAAATTTAATTTGCATTGTATACTTTCACTTAATCATAATAAAAAAGAAGAGAAAGAAATGGAATGATGTATTTACTGCATTTGGGCAAATCTGCTGCAAAACACCTCTTTAAAGTATTCAAAAGCAAAGATACCATTTTGAGCACTAAGATAAGTCTAACCCAAGCCAAGGTATTTTCAGTTGCTTCATATGCATGTGAAAACTGGGCAGTGACTAAGGAAGACTGAAGAAGAGTTGATGCCTTTGAATTGTGGTGCTGCCGAAGAGTATCGAACATACCGTGGACTGGCAGAGGAAGGAGAAAACCTGTCTAGGAAGAAGTAAAGCCAGAGTGCTCCTTGGAAGCGAGGAGGGTGAGGCTTCATTTCAGGAACTTTGGACATGTTATCTATCAGGAGGGACTAGTTCTAGAGAAGGACATCATGCTTGATAAAATAGAGTCAGTGAAAAAGAAGAAGACCCTTACCCTGAAGTCATGGTCCCCAGACTGTTCTCCCAGAACTGAAACCATTCCCAAAGCCAATTCCTCAGACAGAGATTGGACTGATCTGTAAGACATAAGATTCTACTGGTAAAGAGGATGCTTCTTGGCTTAACTAGATACATGGGATTAACTGGGCGACTCTGATCCAGAGATAAGGTGAGAAGGCAGAGGAGGATAGGAGCTGTTTGAATGGTCATTGGAAATACAGGGGTAAAGAGGAGGAGTGTGCTGTTACATTGTAGGGAGGGCAACTAGGGTCACATAACAATGTGTGTATAAATTTTTGTATGACAGACTGGCTTGAATAGTAAACTTGCTCTTAGAGCACAATAAAATAAGATAAATGTGCAAAAAAGAGAAAAACCCTCAGAGATGGATTAACGCAGTGGCTGTATCAGTGAACTCAAACATAGCAACTATTGTGAGGATAGTCCTGGTTAGGCAGTGTTTTATTCTGTTGTACATAGCTGTGAGCTGATTCTCAATGGCACCTAACAACAACGGCAGTCTTTTATGGAAGCAGATTTCATGTCTGTCTCACAAAGAACCACTGAATGGGTTCAAGCTGCCAACTTTTCTGTTATCAGCAATGTGATTAACCATTGTGCCACCAGACCCCTGGTACATAGTAAGCACTCAGTAAATACTTACTGCTTGAGTGAATTGTACAGCCAGAGATCAGAGTTTCGTGAGGCTGGACATATTAGTCCATAAAGGCATCTTGGAAGAGCAGGATGGAGAAGGGAGGGAGTGATGGTGGAGAGAAGGTTTTCCAAGCTGGATGGGAACAAGGAGTTGTTATGTGAATTTTTTCCATCACACACTCCTCTCCCCTGGAGTTGACACAAGTCACCCCTTAATTGAGAGTGAACTATTGCCCCCACCTTTGGCATTTCTCAAGGTACAGTCAGGCCAAAGACCTGTCCTGGAGTTGGGGGTCACAGGATATTGGTAGCATGGCCCAGCTTGAATCCTTTCCCTCCTCTGTTTGTAATTACTTACCAGGATCACAGAATGATCTTGGTCACACAGACTGACTTGTCCTTGAAACCTGGCTGCACCCCTAATGGGCTGTTTGTGTCCTTAGGCAGCAAGTTGGTTAGCATCTCATCTGTAAAAGAGGGACCAAAATACCTGCCTGGGAGGGTTACTGTGGGGATGAAATGACTCAAATCCTGTATTTAGCCCAGTGCTTGTGTGTAGTAGGTTGCTCAATCGATGTTAATTTTCTCTACTTCCTCTTTCTGGAGTCCCTTCTTATGCTGTGTTCTCTGTGTTCCCTGACAATTCTGTGGACCCTCTGTTCCTGAGGGGGAAACTGCTGCCCTTTCTTACCTGGGATTGTTGTGAATATCAGGGAGGAGGCAGGGTTGAGCCTAGATCATAGCAGAGGAAATGCTCCTCACTCTACTCTGTCACTGTGGGCAGTTCCTGCTCCCTAGATTCTGGTCCTGATGCAGACTCCTCCTTTGGCCCTATGCTTTTCCTAGCTTGGTGCTCTCCTGGCTCCAGGGCCCATTCTGTCTCTCTCCTTCTCCACCAGACCATGGAGCTTGCTCGGAATCCAGCCATGATGCAGGAGATGATGCGGAACCAGGACCGGGCCCTGAGCAACCTTGAGAGCATCCCCGGAGGGTATAATGCCCTCCGCCGCATGTACACAGACATCCAGGAACCCATGTTCAGCGCGGCCCGCGAGCAGGTGGGGCCTGCGTCAGTGAGCAGGACTGTCTGGGCATGCGATTCCCTGTCCCCAGACCCAGGCAAAGTTCAGGGTACCTCTTTCTTTCCCTAGCCCCCTGATGGGTGGGCCTTGGCTGAAACGCTGGTTCTCACAGTGTGTAGGCAAAGATGGTGCAACTGCATGGCACTAGAAGATAGCAGAGTCCCCTGAAGAAGTAGGTTGGGCTGTGTCCAAGGGATTTGACATTGTTCTGACAAGCTTCTTACACTAGGGCCTCAAAGGTTGCCCGGCAGGCCTAGGGGCCAGGGGAGGGGGAGTTCAGCAGACAGCTTCCCCTGGCGGTATGTCTCAGCTGTGGTCCACAGATCACCTGCATCAGAGTCACCCGGGGAGTTTGTTAATGAGATTCCTGGTCACCACCATTGAGCTACTGATTGACTTAGTCTCTGGGGCTGGGTCCCAGGAATATGCACGTTCAAAAATGCTTTATGAATTATTTCCAGGTGCCTAAAAAGCATAACTAAAAATACAGCCTTCTCTTAATATCTAACACTCAGCTTTGCCTAACCCTAACATGCTGTCATATATAGTTTTAGTGCTTTTTCTGGGTGTTTCTAAAAATTTAATTTACATTAAATGCATTATGCATTTACATGTTTCAAAATTCAAAAGTTGCAAAAAATAACCAAGAGAGTATTCAAAAAGTGCAAAAAGGTACACAACCTAAACAAAAGTACAGGGAGAGGATCCTTCTGTGTCTATCTCTCAGCGATCTCTTTTCTACCCAACAGGTAACTAATGTTAGTATTTTGTGCACTGTGCTACACATATTTAATACCTTCAAGTAAGACATTACAGGTAGAATTTCAGCCTTCACATATTCCTCCCCAGAAGTAATTATTACCCTGAATTTGGTGTTTATCATTCTGGTTTATTTCTTTGTGCTTTTATTACCTATGTGTCTATCCAAAGACAACCTATAGTACTGTTTTGTACATTTTAAGCCTTGTGGAAGAAGTATCCCACTGTTCATATTGTTTTGAACTTGCTTTGAAAACACTTAAAAAATATTTAAAAGCATTTTCTTGAAGGAGAAACACACATAGAGAAGTGCACCTATTGTAAGTATACGTCTGGAGGAGTTTCCACAAACTGAACTTGTCCCCATATCCAGTGTCCAGGTGTGAGGTTGGGATCTCACATTCCACTCCCATCTGACATTCCTTTTCCCAGTTTGCCAGCTGCATATACTGAGCAGCCCACACTTTCCCAGCAGCTTGTTTGTGCTCTCTCTGTCCTACACCAGGTTTCCCCAGATGAGTTTGCCTCTTGCTGACTCTGTTCTGTTCCACTGGTCAGTTTGCCTGTCCCCGCAGAAATACCACACTGCCTTAAGTAAGTCTCGGTATCTGATAGACTGAATCCCCACCTTGTTCATCATCATCATCCTGGTTATTCTTGATACTGCTCTCTAAAATAAATTTTAGAAATTGCTTGTAGGGACTAACTATGGCTTTTTAAAGAAATTTATTTGTAATTGTATTTTATTTGCATTTTTCATTAATTTTTTTAAATCAAAGCAATACATGCATCTGATGAGAAATCCCAAGGTTGAGGCAAGCTTATAACAAGCACTCCAGCTAATTCTGATGCATGTTAAGGTTGTGAGAACCACTGGTTTAGCTAAGGGAGCATAGCGTTAGGCATCAACAAACCTGGGTTCAAATACCTGGGCCTCCATTCTCTAATCAGAGCCCAAGCAAGCAGCCTAAGTTTTCTGAGTCTTAGTTTCTTCCTTTTCAAAATGGATTTTCAGTGTTTTTGGTCTCAGAGACCCTTTATTACTCTTAAAAACTGCAGCCCCCAAAGGGCTTTTATTCTTGTGGGTTATGTAAATGACTAATTTTCCAAAACAGATTCTAGAGGAAAGCATGGCCTTGTTTTACATTGTTGCAGATCTCTTTAATGTCTGGCTTATGATAAGATGGGTGGATTCTCAGACTGGCTTCTGTCTTCCCACTGTTGCAATGTCCTGTGTTGTGTAGCCTTTGGAAGACTCCACTGTTCCCTCGTGAGAAAATGAGAGTGAAAAGCAGTTTTGACCCTCACAGTCACCCCCTGACTATCCTTTGAGAACTGGTGTATTAGAGGGATACTGTAAGCATTGGAATAAATAGGTTAGGGACACAGTAGGTGCTCAGTAAATGGTGGCTGTTCTCATTGTGGGTGGTTCAAGAAAAGGGATCCAGTTCTTAGGGTGTACTGAGAAGAAGAAAGTCAGGCCCAGAGCTAGATGAGTCTCAGCAAGTTACCAGAGCAGGAAATCTGAAACAGGGACAAAGAACCCTGGCCTGTGAGCCCTGTTATCTGAACTGGCATCTGGTGAGCAGGAACCGTGACTTAGGGCAGGGGAGTTCCTTAATCAGCCCTGGCCTCTGTGACTTGCTTTGAATAAGCAAGGAACCCTATGTGGGGTGTGAAAACCCATGTGGGGAGGAAGCTGAGGCTGCTCAGAGCAGAGGTGCCAGGACCCTAGGGAAGTGGACCTACTGACCTCTAGGCCCTGAGGAAGGCCAAGCAAGAGAAGTGAGCTCTGGGGTTTTACAGCATGCCCCTTGCACTGAGCTGTGTCAGGGGTGCTGTAGGGTCAGAGAAAAGATGTAGGTTACCATCCATTGGAAGGCAGACCTGAAGAGCATCCTGGGTGCTAGTGGGGAAGGTGATTCTAGGGGGACGGGAAGGAACGGAGACCTGTCCAGCTGAAGTGGCCAGTGGGAAGGTCTAGGCTAGGGAGGGGAAAACTGGGTAGAGGAGCAGTTGCAGGGGGAAAAAGCCAAGGGAGGGTGTCCTCCATCAGAAGACTTGCCAGCATGGGTCTTTACTGAGGGGTGGCTGGATGGACAGCGAATGGCATTTAGAAGAGCTAAGTGGGAGAGCTAAGGAAGACCTCAGCTTTGGGGAGTTGGGGTGGAACTGAGGGGGCTGGATAAAGGGACCTGGAAGCACAATGGGACTGAAGTAGGAGACTAGGTCTGATAGCCAGCTCGCATCAAGCCAACAATACTTGTTGTGTCAGGGGCTTGGGGTGCAAAGGTGAATCCGAGATTGTCTGTGCTCCTTAAGAGCGACAGAAAACAGATACTTCCCTGCACAGTAGGAGGGGTGAGTGAAGTACTGGGGGACACAGAGGGGGAGACTAGAGACCAAATATTTGGAGCCACGGGGTAGGCGAGAACGTCACTGAAGGGATTCAGCGATCCAGTCATGGCATCAGCAGGGCCAGGGTGGAGCTACCCATCACAGGGCAGAGAACTGAGCTGAGGACCTCCATGGTCTTAGGTCTCTCTCCCTGTCCTGGGGGAGGGGAGGCTACTAGGTGAGAAGAGAGAAAGGGCCTAGCTCTTGTCCCTGAATTGTTTCAGTCCTTAACCCGAAACCTTTCCCTCCTCCCAGTTTGGCAACAATCCCTTCTCTTCCCTGGCCGGGAACTCCGACAGCTCGTCCTCCCAGCCTCTGCGGACTGAGAATCGAGAGCCCCTCCCTAACCCCTGGAGCCCCTCGCCCCCCACCTCCCAGGCCCCCGGGTCCGGTGGGGAGGGCACCGGAGGATCGGGGACCAGCCAGGTGCACCCGACAGTCTCGAACCCCTTTGGGATCAATGCGGCTAGCCTGGGGTCAGGTATGTCCTAGGGTGGAAGAAACTTAGTGGGGTCCCCAGGGCAGCCCCCCTACTCCAGGATATTGAAGACAGAGGTGAGACCATACTGAAGCTACACAGGTGGTTCTGCAGCTGAGGGAGTGGCCAGACCCCCCAGAGGGTAAGGGTTGGTTCTGGCTGTGGCCTGATGTCCCTAGAAGGACCTAAGTAGGGACTCATGAGTAACAAGCCTTCTCTCTCAGCTTTATCAGCACTGCTAGTACTATCAGGGCAGACCTGGGGCCAGGCAAATGTGAGGCTGGGTAAGAGGGATGTTCAGGGCTGTCATGTACAGAAGTGCAGGTTGTACACTGCACAAGCCGAGGGGGTGCCCCCTGTATCTGGTCTATGACTGCACACCTGACCCTGAGGAGATCTTGGTTAGATGCCCTAGTTTCACTGTACCCTGAGGGATGTCTTGATTGGGCCAGTCCTTCCCCCTCTATGTGCTTCATTTTCCTGATTTGTAAAATAAGGGACTTCAACTTGATCTCTGGTTTTTCAACTGTGCTCCCGAGTTCTGGGGCGGGGGCGGGGGGAATGTTTCTGGACCATATCCAGGAAGAGGGAGGACCAAATGGGAGAGGCCCCAGGCCTCCAGCCCCAGCTCCAACCAGGGCATTGACATACTTGGTTCTGACTGAGATTTGGTTTTGAAGATAGGGTCTCTGCTGCTAAGATGAGTTCTAGGTTATCTTTTGTCAGTGCTTTCCAGCTCCAGCATTATCTGAGCTTGTGGCAGCAGCAATCCAGAGGGGCAGGAATCAGACACAGTTTCCAACTGGCCTGTCCTTAGCAAAGGAGTTGGGAAAGAGGCCAGGCCAGAGCAGGGCGAGATGACCAGAGTCAGGGGAGACTTGGGCCCACGCCACAGCACATGGGTGACCATTGTGCCAGTGCTTTTCTGAGTCTTGTAAACCACGCAGTGTCTAGAGTAAGGCAGAGTGAAGTGAGGGAGGCATCTGGTTTCCATCTGGACCCCTCCTCATCCTAGGGGTGTTCAACAGCCCGGAAATGCAGGCTCTCCTCCAGCAGATCTCTGAGAACCCCCAACTGATGCAGAATGTGATCTCAGCCCCATACATGCGCAGCATGATGCAGACGCTCGCCCAGAACCCCGACTTTGCTGCTCAGGTATGGAACTGGCATTGGGGTTTGTACTGGGGAGAGGGATCACCTGACTGTGGTGGTCAGGGGCAAAGACGCTGGAACCAGACTTTCTGGGTGTGTATCCTCAGCTCTGCCAATTCCCAGCTGTGTGAGTTAATCCTCTCTGTAAAACAGGGATAACAGTTGCTACCTCACAGAGTTCTTGTGGGAGAACATGAGTTAATCCATGTAAAATGTTTAGAACAGGACATGGCACATAGTGAGGACTGTGGTACTGTGTCCTTGAAAGTCTCAGCTAGCATCATCAGCATCTTCAGACCCAGGGCTCAGCATCCTGACTCTGGACACTCATCACTGTCCAGAGTATAGTTCCATTTCCTCTCACTGTCCCACTTTGGCTTTCAGGGCACTTTGAAATCCTTAGAAAAGCTGGCCAGATTTCCAATGGGAGTAGGTGGGATGAGAGAGCCTGAAGCTGTGGGGGAAATCTTTTAAGGTGGCGGGGCCCAGGCCTCCCCCTACTACCTTCACCTTGGCAGATGATGGTGAACGTGCCACTCTTTGCGGGAAACCCCCAGCTGCAGGAACAGCTCCGCCTGCAGCTCCCAGTCTTCCTGCAGCAGGTGAGTAAGGAGCCTGGAGAGGGCAAGGGATGGTCTCTGAAGCCCACTAGGTGGGACAGAGGATGGGTGCCCAGAGTGGGGCAGAACTTGGCTCAGGACTCAGGGTTTGGCTGCATCCTCTCCTGTTCCCTCCTAGTGCCTTTCTCCCCTGGTTTCCCACTAGATGCAGAACCCGGAGTCGCTCTCCATCCTCACCAACCCCCGCGCCATGCAGGCGCTGCTGCAGATCCAGCAGGGGCTGCAGACCTTGCAGACCGAGGCCCCCGGGCTGGTACCCAGGTGAGGCTGGGGCACATGGGCAGCTTGGTTCTGACCGCTCCTCCCTTCCGGCTCCTCTCACTGCCTCTCTCTGAGCTCTGCTGTCCCCTTGGCAGCCACTGTGTCTCTAAGGGTCTTTGTGTTTTCTCCAGCTGCTTTGCCTGTTGGCTCTCACATTTCCGTCCTTTCTCGGATGCTGTCTCCCACCTCTCAGTCTCTCATGTAGCTGTCTCCTGCCTGCAGCCTTGGCTCCTTTGGGATGTCCCGGACCCCAGCACCCTCAACAGGCAGCAACACTGGATCTGTGCCCGAGGCTCCCAGTTCTTCGCCATCCACGCCAGCCGCATCTTCTCCCACAGGGGCTTCCAGTGCCCAGCAGCAGCTTATGCAGCAGATGATCCAGCTTTTGGCTGGAAGTGGAAACTCACAGGTACAAGGGCCAGCAGGGCTGCCACTGGGCCACCACTTCAACCGTGGGGAGAGTTAAGGGTAGCAGCAGGGTGGAGCAGCAGAGCAGGCTTCGGGGGCACCCAGACCCACTTTCTAGTCTGGTCTGCCACTGACTAGTCTCGGGAAGTTATTGACTCTCTGAGTTCAGTGTCCACACTTATAACAGGGAGCTAAGGATAGTAATAGCATCTTCTACCTGCCAGGTTCTGTTCTAAATGTTTTCTGCATAGGAGCTCACTTCCTCCTCAAAATAGCCTTCTGAGGAAATGAGGCCCAGAGAGGTTTGTTTGTTTCTTCAGGATCACACAGCTGCTAAATAATGGAGCCAAGATTCAAACTCAGGCATACGGGCTCCCAAATTTCTATTTAAATCACTATATTATACCACCTCTAGTTACGTTAGGAGGTTCTTCTGATAATTAAAGTCCTCCCTATCTTTGAGACTAAAGATTCTAGGAGGTGATAGGACACAAAGTCAAGGCCAGAGCCTTGGGGGAAGAGTAGGGATGACCCTGGGTGAAACCCTTAACCTTTCTGTGACCTCTGTGACTCATCTGGAGAAGCCACTCAACCAAGATGTGCCTTGAGTGTGCCAAGCTCTGGGCTTGGCATTGAGAGGGCTAGGCTGCCCATCTCCACAGTCCCATCCAGCATAAATTCTGTGAGCTCAAAGCTTTGGAAAGGGCTTCTGTGCTGCAAGTCCAGGAATCTTTGTGGCTGAATTGTTCTTTGACCCTTGGCAAGTCCTAGTCTTCTCTGGATCATGCTTTTATCCACAGGCAGGGAGCTGGTGATTGCTGGGCTTCTTGTAGCACTGAGTCTAGGCCAGTGCTTCTCAAACATCCCTTGGGAAAACATGTCCAGGAAATGTTTATAGAAGGGTTGAGAATGAAAAGCCTTGTCTTCTGTAAGTAGCTGTATTTGTTGGTCAATTAAACAGGTTCTTTCTTTCCTGGGGCCCTTCTCTGGCCTTTACTATTGCTGTGCTTGTAATTACTGCCAGGATGGAATTTAGGGGTATGTGTAGCATGGGTTTTTTTAAATGGTTCTTTGTTGTTGTTGTAAACATGTAAGTAACAAACCATTTCCCATTTCAATCATCTTCACGTGTAGGGTTCAGTGACATTAAATATGTTCATCACGTTGTTTAAAATGCATCTTATTTGACCACAGAGCATTTGGCTCTTACACAGTCTCTGAACATCTCCAGAATGTTCATGGAAAGTGGTAGGAAAACAGGCTGATCTAGGCCTATCAATTACTTTGAGTTTTATGAAAGATGCCTCCTCATTATTATGCAGTTGTTTAGTGACTTGAAAGCCAGGCTGCTTAACCCCGGTTTGTAGCATGCCCCCCTCAGCTCTGTTGTTTGACTCTGAGGGCGTTGGAGGCCTGCAGGGCCTCTTCCCTGTGCTAGGAACCCTGTGATTCAGACAGGCCTGTGAGGGTGGGCGGCCTGGGGCCCAGTTCACAAGGCCTCTTCCCTTCAGGTGCAGACGCCAGAAGTGAGATTTCAGCAGCAGCTGGAGCAACTCAACTCCATGGGCTTCATCAATCGTGAAGCCAACCTGCAGGCCCTGATTGCCACGGGAGGGGACATCAACGCAGCTATTGAGAGACTCCTGGGCTCTCAGCTCTCCTAATCCCTCAGCCCATACCTCCTGCCTCTCCCTTCCCTCCATGCCATTGTTTGGTTCTCTGACAACCCCCATCCTCTGGAGCTTGTCATCCCTCTTGTTGTCTCCCTTGTCCTCTCCAGGTGGCAAAGCAATGCAGAGGCATGGGCCCCAACCTCAGAGCTCTATCCAAGAATTTTGGTTTTGCTTCTACATCTCTTACTGAACCTTCCCTCCTGATCCTCCTTGAGCACAGCTGTCTAAACACTTTGCAGCTTTGTATGATTGGCCCTGCTTTGTCGCCCACACCACCTTCTGCAGGCTTCCGGGGCAGCATGGCATGGAAAAAGGAACCAGATGCCTGGTCAAAGGAATAGGGCCTTCTACCTGCACCATGAGGGTTTTCTTATCTTGTGTTTACTTCTGGTACTCTTCCTTCTTTCTTTCCCCAACTCCCTCCTCCCCCAGCCCAGCCTCTGCTCAGAAAAGGAACAAGCTAGACAGTCACCCTGGGAAGGAGGGGCTGTAACAGGCTACCTGTGACCTGCCTCTTCGCTCACTGTTCTGATCCAGCACTCTGTCTCATGGGCTGTGTTGGGACTTCCAGGGGGAGGAGGAGGAAGGTCCTGTTCTCCCTATCTGAAGGGGATGATGAGGCACAGCCCTCTGGTCCCAGAAGCAGCAAACCCCTGGACCAGCCCAGTGGAGATGGGTGCGGAAGAGGAGGGAATGAGATTTTCTGGAGGAAGGGAATGGGAGGGGATGAGTAAAGGCTGGAAAACTGGAATTGACAGCTAGGGAGTAGGAGCACTTGTAGCTGTTTTCAGTGGGAGAGGCCAGGCCCAGGCCTAGCAGAGACTTGGAGATGCTAATGAAATTTGAGCTAAAGAGAGGGGCTTGATGAATCTCCAGAGTTATGGCTCACAGGGTGGGGGGGAGGTCATATTGGCTCTGTTTCCTCAAATATACATACGTACACGCACACTCATACAATTTCCATGAACCCAAAACCTGCTTATATCTCCCAGATATCAGTGTCTTGAGCCCTTCTCAAAAGACATGAAAGGGATTGAGATCCATCTCGGCAGTGGGGAAGCTGTGTGAGTGCCTGCATCTATGTATGTATGTGAGTTGGGGTGGGAGTTGGATTCTATGTTGATTTCTAGTTCAGAGCTCTGTGACTAGAGAGTGGATAGAATGGCCACTGTAGGGTGGGGACAGATACAGCAAGAAGAGCTAGGTCCCTTGGGCTTCTGGATTCTAGAGAAACCGAGGGTAGCTTGGGGTACCCCTTCTGAAGCTGTCAGGACTGTGACCTGCACTGTTATCAGTGTTCTGTTAATGCTTTACGGGTACAGGAGAGGTCTTCCCCTCCAGAGACAGTGGCCTTTGGCTTGCTAGCCCTTGCTCTTTCAGTTCTTCACGCTTTTCCTCCAGGCCAGAAAAGTCTATTTGAGGAGGGGTAGAGAGGAGAGGATGGCAGTGATGCCTTTGATCTGGAATTGGACATTGGCTCTCCTGTGGCACAGAGGAGGCTCATACCACATCCTCCTTCTACTGCTTGGCCTAGCTGCTTTTGGAGGACCCATGGCTGAGAATACGGAGGCAGGAGGAAGAGAAGTTTGCTCCAAGTGGGAGAGGGTCCCCAGCAGTCCAGAGAGGGTTTCTGTGTGGCTCTCCCTCCCTATTTCCCCCAACTTCCACACCGGCCCTTGTAAATAAATGGCGTGGTCTTCCTTGTGAGGGTGTCTTTGTGTTTGTTTTCTGCAGCAGAGGAGGCTAGCTGAAGACAACTTGATCTCAGGGGTCACAGAGTAGGATACAGAGGAATCGGAGGTTGTGCTTAGTTACAACAGGTGTTAAGAAACATTGAAGGTTAAGGTCATGGAAGTGTCAACAATCCATGGTTGCATTCTTCTGATCTCCGTTCCCAGACTATAAAATATCTTGAGTGTCTTTTCCCCCATAGGTCAGGTCTGGGAGAGAAATGTATGAGAGGTGTTGAGCTGGGTCATTACCTCCATCCTCAGACCTTTGGGCAAGACGACCCTCTCCTCGCCTCAGGTGAAAAGGTAAATAAACACAGCCCTGTGTCCAGGTCTTAGGCCAGTGGAGCTTAATAGAGTCTTGAGCTCTGAGACTAAACCTGGCTCTGCCACTAATTGTGTGAACTTAAGAAGTCTTTATACCTCTGAGGTTTTATCTTTAGTACAGTGAGGCCACGCATTAGAGCTCTGTGCTGTATGAATAAAACACAAATGGGAATTTCTTTTGATAATGGTAGACCAAATGATTCAGGCCAACATTCCTAGTCAAAGCCAAAAAAGCTGGAGGAAATACAAATAATAATAATAATAATAATAATACCTGAAAAGCATCAAAGAGCTAAAAAGATGGATTGGGAGCCAATACAGGAAAGAAAAGCACTAAAGACTACCTTTGACCTGGAGGCTTTTACCAATTGGGAAAAAATTGCTGAGAGGCTGAGCTGTGCTTTTGAGGGCCTTGTAGGACCAGGTGCTAGAGGGGCTGCTAAAGGTAAAGAGCCCAGTAAGCCATCCAGCATATGGACTGTGATCCAGAAGAATGAACTAGGGGTCAGCTAGTCCTCATAATCTGCTGCTTTGCTTCCCACCATTCTGGGTGATGCAGAAATTGTCAGGCCTTGAATTTAGAGTAAGATGATCCCTGATTGTAAATATCTCAGAATGCTTGTCAGAAAAAAGCAAAAGTCTCTGGAGGAAAGTAATACCATCCTCAATCTCAGACATTTTACAAGTGATTCTGCAAAAGCAACATCCAGTCACAATAGAAACTAGTCAAGGATTTGAAAAGATAAGGCAATGTGATTGAAACTGAACATGAACTACAAACAACAAACAGGCCCACAGAAACTCCCCGTGTTGGAATTAGAGGGAAACAGACAACTGTGCTTGCTCTTTAAGGAAGATATAAGTCAAGCTTGGACCTTTTAGCAGAGAACTGAAACTATAAAGGCAGACACAACATAACTGAAAAAAGGACTAAATAGAAATTCTACCTGGAAAAAAACACAATAAATTAATATTCTAATAGGCTTAACAGATTACATACAGCTGAAGAAACAATTAGTGAATTATCCAAATAAAAAAAATTAACAGAATGAAACTTGGAGTAATAAAGAATAGAAAATACAGGAGAGGAGTGACAAAAGACTAAGTTGGGCAAACATGTTTAATTGGAGTCCTAGGAGGAGAGGAGAGAGGAGAGAAAGGGGAAGAACTAGTTCTGAAGAGACAGTGTCTGAGAATTACTCAGAACTGATGAAAACACCAAGCCACGGATTCAGGAAACCCAGAGAATTAAAGTAAATCTACAGTATGCAAAAAAAAGGCAAAGAGAAAATCATTTACAGTCACTAGAGAATAAAAGAGGAGCCCTAGTGGCTCAATAGTTAAAGCACTGGGCTGCTAGCTGAAAAGTCAGCAATTCAAACCCACCAGCCACTTGGAGGAAGAAAGATGTGACAGTCTGCTTGCGTAAAGGTTTACAGCCTTGGAAACCCTATGGGGCAGCTCTACTCTATCCTATAGTGTCACTGTAAATCAGAAACAATTCAGCAGCAGGTAGGCTGGCTGATTAGTGAATAAAGACAGTTTACTCTGAAAGGGGCAATGGCTGATTAGAGAATACAGACAGTACTCTGAAAGGAGCAACAGTTATACTACCACTGACTTATCAGCAGCAAAACTAGGAGCCAGAAGACAGTCTTCCCTGTGCTTAAAGAAGATAACTGACGATCTAGAATACTGTACTCAGTGAAAACATCTTTAAAGAATGAGTGTGAATTAAAGATATATTTAGCCCGGCCACCACCAGTGATAGCTGTGATGGAGCTCACTAAGTTGAGTCTCACTGGCAACACAAGAATAAAAAGGGGTGCACCCTGAGATCTCCACTAAAAGACTGCAACTGATAGTCCAGCGGCTTTGGGGTTCCCCTGGGAGCATGGGCCCTGGCCCTGATGCTGCCTTTGCCCATAAATCATAACGAAAGTCCACTCTTCGGGCACGAGTGGATTGGACTTGGCGACGCATAGTGACCATATATTGGATGCACTTTATGGTTCTATACATCTATGGGATATCATCCTGCTGACCTCTGGCTGGAGGAAGGAGAGTGGGTGGAGAGGAGGGGAAAGGAGACTGTTGGGAGGATGAGACATGTATGGAGCAGAGAGGAATAGTGTGCTGTGAGGGCATGTAAATTTATATGGGAATGTACATTTTCACTCAGTCATAATTAAAAAAAAGATACATTTAGACAGGCAAAAACTAGTAAGACTGTGACCAGACAACCCAATATGAGGGGAATTTAAATATAATTTTTAGTGATAATAAAGGAATAGTTATAAAATGATAAATATCTTTAAATCTAAATAGTGACTAGAAAACAAAAAGATGTTTTGTGGTGTTTAAAATAAATAAAAACCCACTGCAATCAAGTTGATTCTGACTTATAATAAGTAACCATATAGACAGAGCAGAACTGCCCTTTAAGAGTTTCCAAGGAGTGTCTGGCAGATTTGAACTGCCAACCTTTTGGTTAGCAGCTGCAGCACTTAATCACTACACCACAAGGGTAGGACATTAAAGGGCATTAAAATACATCACCCAACAGCACAGGAGTCAACAAGCCAGTGGTAAATGAGTTAAAAGTATACTAGGGTCTTTGGATTGTCCTGGAGGAAGTAAAGTGTCAGTTGATGTCAGGCAATGGCAAGTCAAGGGTGAACAGTTTGTTAAACCACTAAATGTTTTGCTAACCACTAAAAAAGAAAAAGAAAAATTGAGTATAAGTACCAAACTAATAAAAGGGGAAAATGAAATAAAAATTACTACTCAAAAGCAAGATGAGAAGCCCAGGGGATGTTGTTTTAAGATGGTGAAACTATTCTATATAATGCCGTAATACATTTGCTAAAGCCCAAAACACAAACCTTAATATGTGCAAACTGGAAAAAAATCATTCAGTAGTTTGGAAGATGCTGGAGTGGAATGCAGAAAGTGATGAGAGAATCTAACTGTATTACAAATGTATGAAACAGCCTCATGGAAAGGGGTGGGGGGAAAAGGTACTGACCTAAGTAATTTTGGAAATGAGTGAAATCTGTAAAACTAAAGGCAAAAGAAACTGTACATAAGTACTGCAGTGTAGTTGCTATAACTGTTCCCCATGGCTCCACTTGTTAACAGTTCTGATACCACATTACAGCATACTGGGATTGGACAATTATATAAATGGCGGATGGTGGGAGCCAGGTTTCTCATTGTTGGGAGTGGAAATTTACAAATGAGGAAAGCGAGGAGCCTAGAATGATCTATGTGATAATGGATTAGAGTTGGAGACATCAATATGAACTCAAGTTTAGCTTATAGATATATGTATACATAAGGAACTTGAATGGCACTTGGCCTTTCAAACCCACAGGGCAGTTCAAACCCATACGGCAGCTCCACAAGAGAAAGACCTAGCAATCTGCTCCCATAAAGATCACACCCTAGATAACCCTACGGGGGCACTGTAGGTTGAAATTGACTCAACAACACCTAACAGCAACACAACAACAATGTGTATATATAGAGGTTAATTTACACACGTGTACTTGCTTTGTCAGCTGAGAGGACCTAAAAGTAATGACACCCCAGTGGCAACAAGCACAGCTAGCACCCAGATCTTGGTTTCTAATACCAGGAAAAGGAATGAGGACTCCTTGGCAAAATGGCTGATTCTGACACTGGCAGTAAATAAAAGGATGAGCCTCCATCAAAAGACTTGTACCTCATACTGTACACAAAAACTAGTTCCAAATGGATCACAGACCTACATATAAAATAAAAAAAAAATAGTAAAGACCTTTGAATACAAATATGGTCAACACTAGAGACCCTAATACATGGCATAAATAATATACAAAACATAGCTAACAGTATACAAATGCCAGAAGATAAGCTAGATAACTGAGATCTTAAAATTAAACAGGCTCACCAAAGGATTCACCAAAACAGTAAAAAGAGAGCCTGCAGACTGGGAAAAAGAATTTGGTTATGATAAATCTGACAATGGTTTGGTCTCTAAAATCCACAGGAAAATCTAATCCCTCTACAAAAAAACAAAACAAAAAAAAGACAAATAATCCAATTAAGAAATGGGCAAAGGATACGAACAGACACTTCCCCAAAGAAAACATTCAGCCAGCTAACAGATACACGAGGAAATGCTCACAATCACTAGTTATTAGAGAAATGCAAATCAAGACTATGAGATGCCATCTCACCCAGACATTACTAGCAAGAATTTAAAAAAATAACAAATGTTGGACAGGCTGTGGGGAACTTGGAAGTCTTATGCACTGCTGGTGGGAATGTAAAATAGTACAACTATTTTGGAAAATGATATGGTGCTTCCTTAAAAAGCTAGAAATAGAAAACACCATATGATCCAGAAATCCCACTCCTAAGAATATATCCTAGAGAAGAGTTGTCACACAGAAAGACAGAAGCACATCCATGTTCACTGCAGCATTATTCATAGTAGCAAAAAGATGGAAACAACCTGAATGCCCATTAACAAATGATGCGTAAACAAACTATGGTACCTAAGCACGCAACAAAAAAGAACAATGACTGTGAAACATACCACAACATGCATGAATTTGGAAAACATTACAGTGAGTGAAACAAGTCAATGACCAAAAGACAAATACTGTATGAGACCACTATAAAAACTCATGAAAAGGTCTACACACAGAAACAACCTTTGACAGTTATAAGGGAGTGGAGAGAGAGAGAGAGGGAATTAACACTAACTTAGATGATAGATAAATGTGACTGGTGAAGAGTAAGACAAAACAAAATACTGGAGAAGGCAGCACAACTTAACCAAAGCAAGGTTGTGGAAGTGTCGCAGACACGTCCAAACTCCTTGAGATACCAAATTACTGGGCTAAGAGCTGCAGGCCATGGTCTTAGGGGGCATCTAGCTCAGCTGTCATTCTACATCCTACTCTGGTGGATAGTGTCTGGGGTCTTAAAAGCTTGTGAGCAGCCATCTAAGATGCTCTGCTGGTCCTATCTCATCTGGAGCAAGGGACAATGAAGAAAACCAAAGACACAAGAGAAAGATTAGCCCACATGACTAATGGACCACAGCTACCAGAGCCTCCACCAGACTGAGTCCAGCACAGCTAGATGATGCCTCGCTACCACCACCAACTACTCTGACAGGAATCACAATAGAGATTTGCAGACAGAGAGAGATAAATATATAGAACAAAATCCTAAATCATAAAAAAAAGACCAGACTTAACTGGTCAGACAGAGACTGGAGGAATCCCGAGATTATGACCCCAGGACACCCTTTTGAACTCAATAGTCAAGTCACTCCTGAGGTTCACCCTTCAGCCAAGATTCAACAGGCCCATAAAACAAACAATAACACACATAACTCAACCATGTATATGAGACTACATGGTCATATCAGCCCAGTGGCAAGGACAGGGAGGCAGGAGGGGACAGGAAGCAGAATGAATGGAAGTGAGAAACCCAAGGTAGAGAAGGGGAGAGTGTTGACGTTTGTGGGATTGGCAACCAGTGTCGCAAAACAACATGTGTATTAATTGTTTAATGAGTAACTAACTTGCTGTGTAAACTTTCACCTAAAGCACAGTAAAATAAATAAATAAAAGATGAGAGGAAAAAAAAAACAAAAAACCCATTGCCGTTAAGTCATTCTGGCTCATAGTGACCCTACAAGTCACAGTAGAACTACTTTACAGAGTTTCCAAGGAGTGGCTGGTGGATTCAAACTGCCAACCTCTGGTTAGCAATTTTGCGCAAATTCTTTTTTCTCTGGGCCTGGTGTGAAGTGACAAAGTTAAAATTTTAAAAATCAACTGAAACTGTGACTGATACACTAGGGTGTTGTTGTTGTCTAGTGTCAGGCAAAGCAGCACTAGGACTTTGGTAACTGCACATATATTATGGACAGCAAGGCGCTGACCTGTCCCTAGGAATGTCTCTTGCAGCACTCAGTTTCTGAAATGTTGGTAACACCTGATCCACACAAGTTTTACAGAGAGGCCGAGCAGCTCTTACGATTTGATAATTCATCAACAATAATATCCAAGGAACCTAATGATAAAAAAAAAGATTCTCTAGCATCTTGTAGTACCAGAAAATAACAAAATGCTTAGCAAACAAACATGCACAAAAAGCCCCAAAGGGCGGGATGTGTCAAAGGAGCCACCTTACAGAGCTCCCACGGGCCAGAGCTAGAACTATTCGAGTAACAAAATAAAGTAATATTGAGCTATAATCCAAAGTATGAAATAAATACCCATGAATTCATGCTGTAATGGATCAGTTTTTATATAAATAAATAAAAGGGGAATGAGAAACAAATATCCTGTAAAGAAGAATTCCAAATAACTTATCTAGATTCTCCATCAAGGAGGTCAGGTATAGTTTTCTCTAGGATGAGCTCACCAACTTAGTTGGCAGACCTCATATCAGGCTATTGAAAATGCCATGGCTTGGGTCGAGTACACCTTAGTCCTCAAAGTAACGTCTTTGCTTTTGAACAGTTTAAAGATGTCTTTTGCAGCCGATTTGTCTGATGCAATGCATCTTTTCATTCTTGACTGCTGCTTCTGTGGGTGTTGATTGTGGATCCAAGTAGTATGAAATCCTTGACAACTTCAATCTTTTCTCCATTTATCATGATGTTGCTTATTGGTCCAGGATTTGGGGTTTGTGTTTAGGTGTAATCCATACTTACATTGCATCTCACATTAGTATAATGTACTCCCTAAGCACAGGCTGTGCTGACCATTTCCTTCCAAAGAGTATAACACAGAAAAGGGAGAGAAAAGAGAAACTTTCTAGTGGTGAAATACAACAAACAGTACCTCAACCAGGTAATTAAGATCAACGTCAACTGTGATAAATCATGTTGATTATTAAGTACCCTTGACAGGATTAAAGTGACACTTTACCTCTATGTCTTCCTCCCAAAAAACTGCAAAAAACATTGGAAAAATCCCAACTGAGGGACAGTCTACAATAGACCTTACCAAGCAGGTCATCAAAAACAAGGAGAGTCTGAGAAGCTGTCGCCATAAAGAAGAGCCTCAGGAGACGTAATGACTAAAGGCAATGTCTTAGATGGGACCTTGGGATAGAAAAAGCAAATTAGGTTAAAACTAAGAAAATCTGAAATAAAGTCTGGACGTCAGGTTAATATCTCAATAGTGACTCACAATAATAAATGCATTACACTAATGTAAGGTGTTAATGTAAGTGTGGATTACACCTAAACACAAACCCCAAATCCTGGACCAATAAGCAACATCATGATAAATGGAGAAACGATTGAAGTTGTCAAGGATTTCATACTACTTGGATCCACAATCAATACCCACAGAAGCAGCAGTCAAGAAATCAAAAGACACATTGCATCAGACAAATCTGCTGCAAAAGACCTCTTTAAAGTGTTCAAAAGTGAAGACGTCACTCTGAGAACTAAGGTGTACTCGACCCAAGCCATGATAATTTCAATAGCCTGATATGAGGTCTGCCAATTAAGTTGGTGAGCTCATCCTAGAAAAAGTGCTGCATACCTCACTGCTGAATACAACTACTGTCACCTTCGAAGTACTCCCCTTGGGAAGCTATGTACCAATGCCAGTGCCTAGCCTACCCTGCAAAGCAATTTTGGAATTTTTTTCTGGAATAGCCATCAGAGCTGTCATTGTATTACCCTTGATATCCTGAAAGTCATAAAAATCTCCTTTCAATGTTTTGTTTCTTGTCTGGTAAAGAAAGCAGTCACTGAGGGCCAGATCAGGTGAGTGGGGAGGGTGTTCTAATATAGTTATTTGTTTACTGGTTAAAAACTACCTCAATAGACAATCATACAGTTAGTGTCGACTTGGCTGGGCCATGATTTATTTGGGACATGTTATCAGGAGGGACTAGCCCTGACAAAGGAAAGTAGAGTGTCAGTGAAAAAGAGAGAAACCCTCAACAAGATGGGTTGACACAGTGGCTGCAACAACGGGCTAAAGTGTGGTAATGACTGAGAGGATGGTGCGGGACCAGGCAGGGTTTTGGTCTGTTGTACGTGGGATTGCAGTGAGTCAGAGACAACTTGATGGCATCTAACAGCAATGAGATGCTAAGAGTAGGGAAAACTGTGCAGAGTATTGGGAAACTCTGTACCATTTTCCCCATTTACTACAGATCTGAAAATTGCTCTAAAATAGTTTACTTAAAGCAAAACAAGAGAGAAAACAAATATAAAGTGCAAGTAATATAGCAGATTTAAGCCTTAATATATGAAAATTCTTAAAAAATAATACAGTTTTTAAATTACGTTGTGTTATAGGTGAAAGTTTATGATGCAAATTAGTTTTTCATTAGAAAAGTTATACACAAATTGCTTTATGACATTGGTTGCAATCCCTGCAGTGTGTCAGCACTCTTCTCCTAAAAATAACACTTGATTGTGTTTGGGGTAAAGCTTTACACAGCAGTTTAGGTTCTCATTCAACAATTTCTATATGAATTGTTCAGTGACATTGGTTATATTCTTCACAACGTGTGGGCAGTCTTATTTCTGTTCTGGTTGTTCTGTCAGTAAGTAAATTTATTAAATGTAATGGATTAAATGCTTCAGTTAAAAGTTGGAAATTGTCAAGCTGGATCAACAAAATAAAAACCAACCACATGCTGACCCAAAGACACATCTAAAACATAGCAGAACAAATATCAGAAAGCAAATACCTGGAAGAAGATAAACTATTATACAGACGCAAACCAAAAGAAAGCAGGGATAGTTATATTAATAGCAAACCAAACAGAATTTTGGAAACCCCGGAGGCATAGTGGTTAAGTGCTACGGCTGCTGACAAAATTCAGATCTGCCAGGTGTTCCTGGGCAATGCTATGGACAGTTCTACTGTGGCTTATAAGGTCACTATGAATCAGAATCAACTTAACAGCAGTAAGTTTGTTTTTTTTTTAAAAAAAGAATTTCAGATAGAAAGCAATACTTACTACAGGTAAAAAGGGTTAACTGGTAATGACAAAAGGTAATAAACCAAACCCCACTGCCACTGAGTCGATTCTGACTGCAGTGACCCTGCAGGACAGAGAACTGCCGCATAGGGTTTTCAGGGAGTGGCTGGTAGATTTGAATTGTTGACCTTTTAGTTAGCACGGCACCATCACGGCTCTCTAAAAGGTAACATTGACTAACAAAATACAATAATATTAAATGTTTATGCATCTAATAACATCGTCTCAATATACAAAAGGAAAAAATTGAGAGCACTACAAAGAGAATTAGAAAAATTACCAGATTTTACTACATCTCTCTCTGTAACTGACAGAACAAAAACCCACTGCCAGTGAGTCAATTCTGACTCAAAGCGACCCTACAGGACAGAGTAGAACTGCCCCATAGAGTTTCCAAGGGGCGCCTGGCAGATTTGAACGGTCAATCTTTAGTTAGCAGACATAGCCCTGAACCACTACTCCACCCAGGATTTCCAGTTGATACAATAGGAAAAATAATACATGTCAATACGAATATAACGCCAAACAACAGAAGAATGGATAAGTAAACTATGGTACATATACTCAGTGGAGCACTGCACAGTGATAAAGAATAACGATGATTCCAGGAAACGTCTCATAACCTGGTTTCAACTGGAAGACATTATGTTGAGTGAAAGTAGTCAGCAACAAAGGGACAAATACTGTATGAGACCTCTATGATAAGATCTCAAAAACAGACTTGTGTATAGAAGAAAAGACTCTTTGACAGCTGCCAGGGAGAGGAGGGAGGGAGGGAGGGGGAAAGTTTAGATTAGACAGTTGCTAGAAATCTGGTTGGGAGAAATGGTGATAGCACACATTAGAAACAAGAACAACATTAAGTGGACTTCAGCATAACTTGAGTACTCCTTCCATCTTAACCCAATATTGCAAGGACAGAGTAGCTGGGGCGGGGGGCGGGGGACCATGCTCTCAGGCGAAATCAAGTCCAGTTGGCACAACTAGCGTTTTGCTAAGAGGGCTCTCTGCACCCTGTATTGGTGAGTGGCGTCTGGGGTCTTAAAAGCTGCCAAGCTGCCATCCGAGGACACAGCAAATGGTCCCAACTCAGCAGGAACGGATGCTCACCGAGGACCAAAACGACATGGGGTAAAGACAACCCGGAAGATAGAGAGACCCACATGAGTGGGTGCCTACATCGACTTGGGACCGGAAGAACCGGATGGTGCTGGTGATAGCCGCGATGGAGCTCACTGGGTTGAGTCTCACTGGCAACACAAGAATAAAAAGGGGTGCATCCTGAGATCTCCACTAAAAGACCTTAATTGATGGTCCAGCAGTTTCGGGGTTCTCTTGAGATCATGGCCCCTGGCCCTGATGCTACCCCTGCCCATAAATCATAACGAAGGTCCACTCTTTGGACAGGAATGGATTGGACTTGGCAATGCAGAGTGACCATATACTGGATGCACTTTATGGTTCTATACATCTACAGGATATCATCTTGCTGACCTCTGGCTGGAGGAAGGAGAGTGGGTGGAGAGGAGGGGAAAGGAGGCTGTTAGGTAGATAGGACATGTATGGAGCAGAGATGAATAGTGTACTGTCACCGGACAGGGAGAGCAGTGGAAGCTGCATATAGATGGGCATGTAAATTTATACAGGAATGTACATTTTCACTCAGTTATATTAAATTAAAAAAAAAGAATATAACGCTAAGCCAGCCAAGTATATAACGTATGTCTTTAATTCTGATAATTTTTCTTTTTCACATTTTAACATTTCTGAAATCAAGATGTTTACAGTTATTGTGTCCTAAAATGGAGACACAGTTTAAATAATAACAATTTAAAACCTACTGGTAAATAAAATGATGGTGCCTTTTAAGTTCAATGAAATATAATAGGTATTGTGCTGCACCCAGGAGGTATAGAATGTGCATATTTTTAAGCACATTTGGAATGTTCACAAAAATTAACATTTATTGAGAAACAGAACAAATCTTAATGAACCTTAAAGAACAGAAATAATGCAGAGTCCATGAGTCAGATCCAACTCGACAGCGCTTGGCTGGCTTTGGCATGATCTCTGACTACAATGCAGTTTTCTGGAACTCAATACAAAAACTTTTTTTGGACATAAGAAACTATGCTATGAAGTAAGCGCTGAGTCAAAAAGGAAATAGTAATTTGAAATATAATATATTTTTACACTAGACAGTAACAAAAATTTTACCTACTGAAACTGGTGGATCCATAAAAGTGTTGGAACAATTGAATGTTCACATGCCAAAAAAAATTAGACACAGAACTTACACCTTTCTTAAAAACAAAATGGTTCTTAGACCTAAATATAAAATGCAAAACTATAAGATTTCTAGAAAATATATAGAAGAAAATTTAGGTGCCATTGTGTTTGATGATGAATTTTTAGACACAACAGCAAAAGCACAATTGATAATAGAAAGAAATGATAATTAAAATGAAAGTCTTCTGCTCTGTAAAAGATACTACTAAAAGAATGAAGAGGCAAGCCACAGAATAGGAGAAAATATTTCAAAAACATGTCTGATAAAGAACTTGTATCTGAAATATACAAACAACTTCCAGAACTTGACAATAAAACAACAAACAACCCAATTAAAAATTGTGCAAAAGATCTGAACAGATACTTCCCTGAAGAGGGTATACAGATGGCAAGTGCCAAGGCCAAGTGCCGTCGAGTCGGATCCGACTCAGATGGCAAGTAAGTATGTGAAAAGATGTCCAACATTAGCAAGGACAAGAATGCAAAACAGGACAAGAAAGTTTGAAAAAGGGAACCCAAGGTCAAATAAGAGAGAGTGTTGACATGTTGTGGAGTTGGCAACTGATGTCACAAAACGATGTGTGTAACTGTTTCCTGAGAAACTAATTTGCTCTGGGAACCTTCATTTAATGCACAATTTTTCTTTTTCAAAGTAAATCAGAAAAAATAACTTAGAAATTTCAGGAAAAGTAGGCATAGTAGCTCTTTTAGATATTGAAACATGTTATAAAGCTACACTTGTTAAAACAGTGTAATACCAGCACATAACTAGACAGATGGACTATAGAAGCTAATGGAAAAATCCAAAAATATGTAAAACTATATGAGAATTTGGCATATAACAATTATGACATTTTGTACCAGTGGGAGGAAATGCCATTAAGTGTCACAGAGAATACTACATAGCTTTTAGCTAACAATAAAGTTGGACAACTAGCTCTGTTAATGAAAATCAATATGGACTAATCAAACCTATAACTTAAACCACAAAAAGGCTAAAAGAAAATATGACAGAAGGTTTTGTTTAAGAATATAATTAAGGCATTAATTAGCATATAAAGTCCTTTATTAATATAACCCAACACCCTCCAAAAAAAGATGTCCAACGTTATGTAGTTAAACCAAAAACCAAATCCATTGCCACTGAGTCGATAGGGACTCATAGCAACAGAGTTGCTTCAGAGGGTTTCCCAGGAGCAGCTGGTGGATTTGAACTGCCAGCTTTCTGGTTAGCAGCTAGACTCTTCATCTCTGCTCCAATGAGAACAGGTGCAAGGATGTCAGATCTAGCTTTCAGTGATGCATCATCTAGTATAACAGCAAAAGACAAAATACATAAATAGAACCTCATAAACATTAAAAACTTTTGTTCATTAAAAGATGTTATCAAACAAGTGAAAACACAAGCTACCAACTGGGATAATAATTTTGGAGAACACATATCAGAAAAGAAAATGATAACCAAAATATGTATGAAACACCAATGTCTTGACAACAGAAAACACAAATCACCAAGTCATAAAATGGGCAAAGAACTTGAGGGGACATTCCACTACACACCAAACACAGTGTCATGGTTTGAATTGTGTCCCCCCAAAAATGTGTGCAGCCACGTGGCTGGGATATGGTTCCCAGTATCTTGGGACTGTCCTCCATTGTGTGGTTTTGCTAACCTGTATGTTAAAAGGATTAGGGTGGGGCTGTGAATTCCTGCTATGGGGGAAGTTTCCCTGGAGTATGGCTTGCCCCACCCTTAATGCTTTTAGCTTGCAAGGAATAAAAGGAAAAAGAACCAAGGACAATTTGAGAACCTCGCTACCATCAAGCAAGCAGCACCGGGAGCAGAGCGCGTCGTTCAGACCAGAGGTTCTTGCGTTAGGACACTCCCTGGACAATGACTGATGCAATACCGGACTTTCCTCCAGAGCCGTCAAGGGGAAAGTCTTTCCCTGGAGCGGACACCCTGAATATGGACTTGCAACCTACCGGACTGTGTAAGAATAAATCTTTCTTTGTTAAAGCCATCCACTCTGTGGTATTTCTGTTAGAGCAGCCCTAGCTGACTAAAACAGAATTGGTACCGTGGCAGTGGGGTGCCGCTCTAGCAAATACCTAAAATGTGGAAGCCACTTTGAAACTGCGAATGGATAGAAGATTCAGAAGGAACGAAGAAGGCGCAGATGGTGAGAAACAACAGAGGACCGGCAGCAGCGGCAGCGGCAGCAGCAGAACCAGAGGCAGCGCTGGAGCCGACCCGTGGAGCGAGAGAGGTCAGTGCCTGCGCAGAGCTTTCCTCGCGGAACGGGGTGCCTCTGGGCACTTGAATCGGTGAGCTGGCCTTGCTGACCCACAGAGTGAGAGAGTTGAGTGCCTTTGGGCAGGACGCTTTCCAGCAAGAGTGGGGTGCCTCCGGGCACTTAAACCAGTGGAGCTACAGAGCTTTGGAACACTTGCCCGGCAGGGCAGATGTGGGCCTGAGGCCCGGGCCATGCGGCCATAGGTAGCTGAAGCTGAAGAGGCAGATAGCGTGAGAAGCTGAGCTGCCTCAGTCTCAAGAGGTATGGCCATGACCTCAGGGGTTTGAAAGGGTGGAACCATGGTGTCCTGTGTTCGTAAGGGTGGAATTGCCACTCAGTTGGGCTTAGGGTGCTCCTAAAGCTGATGGGACAGAGTTTCTGTCCAAGTGGGCCTTGAAGGCAGAGTTGTAGCACGGGGCTGGAGGTCTCCACTCAGAAACCAGAGAGTGTGGCCAATACCTAGAGTCTGGAGAGCATTGCTGTTGTGTAGAATGTCTCAGAAAATGTAAGAGTATTTCCAAAGCTTTGAGGGCTAATGTAATGTGTTCTGTTGACTTGCCTGTTGCCTGTTAATGCCTTCTAAGTTTCACAGATGTAGAAGAGTTTTCGTATTTTGGACTTGGAGCTGATTTAAGACTTCTGTTATATGGATGGACATAATTTTGCTATGGTGAGATGAATGTGTTAAATGTTTTTGTGATGTGATTTTTGGGTTGTCAAAGGGTGGGATGTCATGGTTTGAATTGTGTCCCCCCAAAAATGTGTGCAGCCACGTGGCTGGGATATGGTTCCCAGTATCTTGGGACTGTCCTCCATTGTGTGGTTTTGCTAACCTGTATGTTAAAAGGATTAGGGTGGGGCTGTGAATTCCTGCTATGGGGGAAGTTTCCCTGGAGTATGGCTTGCCCCACCCTTAATGCTTTTAGCTTGCAAGGAATAAAAGGAAAAAGAACCAAGGACAATTTGAGAACCTCGCTACCATCAAGCAAGCAGCACCGGGAGCAGAGCGCGTCGTTCAGACCAGAGGTTCTTGCGTTAGGACACTCCCTGGACAATGACTGATGCAATACCGGACTTTCCTCCAGAGCCGTCAAGGGGAAAGTCTTTCCCTGGAGCGGACACCCTGAATATGGACTTGCAACCTACCGGACTGTGTAAGAATAAATCTTTCTTTGTTAAAGCCATCCACTCTGTGGTATTTCTGTTAGAGCAGCCCTAGCTGACTAAAACACACAGTAAGAGATGCTCACTGTCATTAGCCATCATAGGAATGCAAATCAAAATCACAATGAGATACCATTTCACTCCCACTAGGGTGGCTAGGGTTGGCTCCACCAGGTGCTCCTTGGAGACTCTTTGGGGCAGTTCTACCCTGTCCTATAGAGTCACCATGAGTTGGAATTAACTTGATAGCAGTGAGTTTATATATATACATATTTTTAATAGAATGGCTAAGATTAAAAAAACAGAAAATAATGAATATTGGCATGGGTTTGGGGAAATTGGAACTTTATTCATTGTTGGTGGGAATGCAAAATGGCACAGGCTGTTGTAGAAAACAGTGTGGCAGTTTCTCAAAAAACTAAAAATAGAACTACTCACATGACTCAGCAATTTCACTTGTAGGTAAACACCCAAAAGACTTGAAAGCAGAGACTCAAAAAGAGACTAGTAAGAGGGGAGAGAAGAGGGTGGAGAGGAGGGGACAGGTGTTCATTAAGTGGATATTGGAAGTTAAGAGTGAAAAGGAGGAGTGTGCTGTCACAGGGTAAGGAGAGCAGATAGAGTTCAAGACAGGCAGGCATGCAAAATTGACTTGGACTGTATACTTTTACTCAATTATATTAAAAAAAAGAGAGAGAGAGACCTGTATATCAATGCTCACTGCTGCACTGTTCACAATAGCCAAAAGGTAAAAACAACCTAAGTGCCCATAAATAGATGAATGCATAAACAATATGTGGTACATACCTACAACAGAACACTACTCAGCCAACAGGAGAAATGAAGTCTTGATAAATGTTACAGTATGGATGGAGCTTGAAGAGCTTATGCTGTGAGTAATAAGCCAATCACAGAAGGACAAATATTGTATGAATGCATTTGTATAAAAAGACAAGAAACAGGCAAATGTATAATGACCAAAGTTTATTAGTGGTTGCCAGGAGCAAGAGGGAAGAGGGCAAAGGGGTTAAAGGTGAGGGAAAATGGCATTGATTAAAGGCAAGTACGCACAGCCAATTATCATAATTGCTGTCAGTAAGTTGTATACCTGTAAAAGTTGAAAAGGCAAAAGGTATGTGATTAACAACCACAAAAAAAGAAAAAAAGCTGCTGAGACCTCATGGGATGTGGTTCCTCAGTTTGGAGGTTTAGGGTTGTGCTTTCATGAGCTATCCCAGCTAACTGACCTAATAAGATGTTTAGTGCTTCTATCTCCTAGTTCGTTGCATAGTGTCTGGGGTCTTAAAAGTTCACTAGCAGTGTACTAAACCAAAAGCTAAGAAGTTTCTGAGTACAACCAAACACTTGGAGAGACAGAGTAGCAGGGACAGGGGTATGGCGACCATGGTTTCAGGGGACATCTAGGTCAACTGGCATAATAAAGTTTGTTGAGAAAATCTTCTGCATCCCATTTTGGTGAGTGGCATCTACGGTCTTGAAAGCTCTAGTAAGTGCCCATCTAAAGTACATCATTTGATCCCAGCTCACCTGGAATAAAGGAGAATGAAGAACACCAAAAATACAAGGAAAATATTATTAGCTCAAGAAACAGAAAGGGCCATGTAAACCACAGATTCCATCAGCCTGAGACCAGAACTAGATGATGTTCAGCTTCCACAAATGACCATCCTGATGGAGTATACAACAGAGTCCCTAATGCAGCAGAAGGAAAGTGGGGTGCAGATCTTAAACTGTAGTAGAAAGACCAGATTTAATGGTCTGAATGAAATTAGAGGGATCCCAAAAGACATAGCCCCTGGACTCTCTATTACTCTAAACTTAAACCATTCTGAAAGCCAACTGTTCAGACAAAGATTAAAATGGACTATAAGATGAAAAAGACCCTGTGAAGAGTGTTCTTCTTTGCTCAGTAGACACATGAGACTAAATGAGCAGCTTCTGGCTCTAGGTGAGATGAGAAGGCAGTAAGGGACAGCAGCTGGTTGTGTAGACACAGAAATCCAGCGTGGAAAGGAGAAGTGTGCTATCATTTTATAGGGAGATCAACTAGAGTCACATAACAGTATGCATATAAATTTTTGTATGAGAAATTAACTTGTACTGTAAAGTTCACTTAAAGTACACACACACACACAAATATACAAGCAACTATCCAAGGCAAAACAATTAGTCTCTATTCACCTAGAGAAATAGAAGAAGAAGGAGTCAGGAATGGGAGGAAGATATGGAATGTGCAGCTAATTGCTTCCATAAAAGACTGCCTCCTTTGTTATGAGACCAGAAGAACGGTACTAAACATTTTGATCAGAGATTCCATAGAAGAATCCTGATCAAAAGGGGGAAAATGTAGAATAGATTTTCAAATTTTCGTAGACTCTATACTTTATGGAGCCATGGAAGGTGGATGAATTCCTGAAACTATTGCCCCAAAATAATCTTGAAACTTTAAACAAAAATATCCCCTGAAGTCACCTTAAAATTGAGCAATACTTTAGCTTAACTAGTTAAAAAAAACAGTCTGCCTTGAGCACTGTACTTTTTAAAGAGCTGTCTATATGGGATCAAATTGACAAGAGCAACTCAAAAGATTAAACAGGAATCTTAGGGGCAGTGAATTTAGTTTAATGAGGGAGGAACAACTCATAAAAACCAAAACCCAAACCAAACCCACTGCTGGCAAGGTAATTTCAGCTCATAGGGAATTCACAGATTTTCCAAGGCTGTAAACTTCCACAGAAGCAGAGTGCCGTATCTGTCTCAACTCAGAAAAGGAGGTGACAGTGATTGCAAAACTCAAAGAACGTAATCATGGTCACTAAATTGTATGTGTAGAAACTGTTGAATTGGTGTGCATTTCAACAAGAACAACAGACTAAAACTTAGTAATACCAACAACACTTGTATTGCACTGTGACACCTATTAAAACCAAACCTGTCATCTACCGCTCCCATGACTGTGACCCCATGAGTTACAGAGTTACAGCTGCTCCATAGGACTTTCTGGAAGAAAGCAGTTTGCCAGGCCCTTCCTCTTTGGTATTTGGGTTTGAACAGTCAACCTTTTAGGTTCTCAGCTGAGGGCAAACTGCACCACCCAGGGACCTCTGTTGAAGAGTACTGGTCCATTGTTTTGTACAATAGCCCTCAACTTGGGCTTGTCTGATATTTTCTATAGTGTCGCTGTAAGTCAGAATTGACTCGATGGCACTGGGTTTGCTTTTTGCATATATATTTTGTCATGTTTAGATTAAGGCAATGCATTTTGAGCAAGAAGGGACGTACCTTCTCAGAGCTTCACATCAAGGTGCACAACCCTGGTGGCATAGTGCTTAACTGCTATGACTGCTAACCAAAAGTTGGCAGTTCAAATCCACCAGGCGTTCCTTGAGAACTGTATGGGGCAATTCTACTCTGCCCTATAGGGTCACTACAAGATGGAATCGACTCAATGGCAGTAGGTTTAGGGTTGATCTGTCATCATGTTCGTAATAATTTTGGTAATTTGGTTAAACAGATGTGATGTCTGCCAAGCAACCCTCCTGTAAAATTATTTTTCCTATGTAATTAATGTTTTGGAAACCCTGGTGGTGCAGTGGTTAAGTGCTACATGTGCTAAAGAAAAGGTCAGCAGTTCAAACCTGCCAGGTACTCCTTGGAAATTCTGCAGGAGCAGTTCTACTCTGTTCTGTAGCGTTGCTCTGCATCAGAATTGACTTGATGGCAGTGGGTGTGGTTTTTGGTAATTAATGTCTTGAGGGACATACTCTGACATCATGTAAATATTCTGTTTCTCCCCAAACGTTCATCTGCTAATTTCTTCATCCATTGCCAGATTTGCTACAACTAGGACTCTGCTCTGACAGTACTTTCCTCTTTCTGTCTGTATTCATAAGTGACAATTCCTCTATAAGGAAGAAGCATTCTTCCTCCTCCATTTCTACCTTTTTTAAAAAGTATTTTTTTAATTTTGTAATTAAAAACATATATAACAAAACAGTTGCCAATTCAACCATTTCTACATGTATAATTCAGTGACCGTGAATACATTCTTCGTGATGAACAACCCATTCTCACATCCGTTTCTGAATCATTCCATCACTTTTAACAGAAGTTCAGTGCACGGTAAGCAATAACACACCTTTCCACTGCCACCTCCACCCTTAGTAGTCACTACTAAGCTTTAGTTTCAATATATTTTACCTACTTCATGTAAGCGAGATCATACAGTATTTGTCCTTTGGTGACTGTCTTATTTCATATACCTTTATTTTTGTGCACTTGTCTGTGTGTTGTTACAGTAGTTGCTATGGGTGTCCTGCCCAGAATCCCTTTCCTGGGCCACACACCCATTCCCCAGCTGCTCTGAGGGCTGGTTGCTAACAGCTCACAGATGGTCCCTTCCCTGGAGAATTGCCCAGTCAACAGGACTGCTGGGGGGGTGGAGAAGTTACCCTCCGGCTGCCTGTGACCCATGATTCACAATATGGGCCCACAAAAGGCCAAACTCTTGCCTTACTGCATTTACTACGAGGACCAACTTTGTGGTATCGCTCATGCTCCAGATGTCCCTGAGGTCAGTCTGGAGCAGATACTAACTGAGACCACCTTCTTGGTTGGTTTTCTTCCCCTGTTCTCACCGCTTTCTTCAGAGAGCATTCGCTCAATAAATGATTTGCTCTAGAATCTCCACCTCAGACTCAGCTTTCAGGGAACAACCAGACCTAAGACAGTTAGTTCTATTTCCTGATGTCTAAGGTTCTTCCTGAAATATTCCTGTGTAGATAGGAGAGGGGAAAAAGTCGGGAAGCTGTGGAGGCCGAGAGCCCCTTTTTCACCTTTGTGCAGGCTCAGGAAGGAAATATGGGAAGGTAATAAAATTCAGGAACTAACCTTAAACTATGTACAAGGAGCAACCACAATCTTAAAAATGGTTTCTAAGTTCACTCTGAAAACTCTGGTCGCGTAGTGGTTAACAGCTACAGCTGCTACCCAGACGGTCAGCAGTTTAAATCTACCAGGCGCTCTCCGGAAACCCTATGGGGCAGTTCTACTCTGTCCCATAGGGTCATTATGAGTCAGAATTGAGTTGATGGCAGTGGGTATTTTCAAGTTCACTGTGGTCAAAACTGTTTTCCTTGCCTTCTTGTTTTCTGCTGCAACTAGAATCTCCAGAGCTTTGTTTCAGAGTCGAGAGTTACTAGAAAGCAAACAAGACAATTCTGGAGAGGTCTTGAAGTGTCCCCAGCTGGTTATCTGAAGACTTCACTCTTCAGATTTTTTACTTTCTTAGAGTTCTTCAGCCTCCTCAGAATCTGGAAGACATTATGCTGAGCAAAATTAGTCAATCGTAAAAGAACAAATACTGTGTGAGACCACTAGTATAAGGACTCAACAATTTGTTTAAATATAGAAGAAAACATTCTTTGATGGTTACAAGGGAGGTGTGGGAGGCAGAAGGGTACTCACTAAATAGATGATTGACAAGAACTGTTTTAGGTGAAGGGGGAGACAACACACAGCAGAAGAGAAGTCAGCACAAACAGACTAAACTCTAAGCTTGGAAGTATTCTAACACTTTCGGGGACAGAGTAACAGGAGCATGGCAAGGAGACCATAGCTTCAGGGGACATCTAGGTCAGTTGGCAGAACAAAGCATTTTTTAGCAGAACCCACATGGAGCAAAGGAGAAAGAAGAGCATCAAAAACAAGAGGAATGAGACATATCCAAATAATGCAACAGTTTATGAGGAATCCCATCTTATATCGTTTGTTAATGAAGGTTGTGTTTTCTAGTCAACTAGAAATGTTTGGGAAAGAAGAAGGCCGTATGGCCAGCTCTGTAGCATCGTTCTTCCTGATGCGGAAAGGCCCGCTAGCCTGAGTGTATGTCGTGAAACTCCGGACTCACGGTCAACAAAGCATCATTTTCTAGGCGACAAAAAAAAAAAAAAACAAGAGGAAAGTATGAGCCTAAGAGACAGAAAAAGCAACAAAAACAAGGACAACAGCAAATGAGACCAGAAGAACTAGATGGTGCCTGGCTGACATCCAAGACTACCCTTACAGAGAACTCAGCAGAGAGTCCCTGATGGAGCAGGAGAAGTGTGGGGTGCAGAACTCCACTTCTAGTAAAAAAGGAGACTTGATGGTCTGATGGACTGGAGGGTCTTGGAAAGACACCACCCCTAAACTCTGTTTACCCAGAACTGAAACCATTTTGGAAGCCAACTCTTCAGACAAAGACTGAACTGATAAATAAACTACAAATGATACTGGTGAAGAGTGTGTGCTTTATGGCACATGTGGGAGACTAACTGGACAGCTTCTGTTTGGAGGTGAGAGAAAATGACAGAGAGCTACAGGAGCTGTTCAAACAGACAAGAGAATGCGGGTCAGAAGGGAGGAGTGTGCTGTCACAGGGTGGGGAGACTAGCTAGAGTCATATAGCAAAGTGTGTGTGAGTTTGTGTACGAAAAACTGACTGTAAGTGCAAACTTTCACTTAATTACAAAAAATAAAAAAAGAATGATTGGAGGGGAAATTAAAAAAGAAATTATCCAGGCCAGGAGAGGAGGAAGGTCACACTCCAGTGGTGGGACAATATGCCCTTCTGGTAAGAGTGGTGATGGTTTGGCAGCTACGGGAGAAAGGACGCCTCTACATAAACATCCCCTCACTTTTCCCTTTGGACTAAGGCTGGCTATGAAGCTGTGGTTTTGGGGAAAGGAAAATGCAGGATATTGACATGGTGACTATTTCTGTTGATCTCTACTGTCCTCTCTGGTTGCCAGAGTCACCTCAGAGGGAGAAGTCTTACTGAGGACCCTCAAGGCTGCTCTCAGCAACAGGGAGAAAGGACATGTGTTTTGTGCAGAAGAGGGACTTTGTGTAGAAGGACAAAACTGGGAAGGAGGAGAGAACCAGCACGGAGAAGAGGAAATAAAGGAGGGAAGGTATGACAGAGAGGAAAAGAGGATGAAAAAAGAAAAAAGCCTTCCCATGCCTCTGGAGGTCTCACCCTCCATAAGCTGCCCTGGTTTCTCAGGGTCGGAAATTCATATAGAAAGGGAGGAGATGTTCACAGAAAGAGAAAGCAAGGAGGAAGAATGTGGATTTAGCTGCAAAAAAAAAAAAAAAAGGAAGATAGAAACCTGTAATTGTCAGGGTGGCACAGGCCATTCACAAAAATAAAATTTGCTTTATTTACAAGCTGAAGGATTATGCTCTCATTTCCGCCGCGTTTTGCCCAAACCTCTCCTTGGAGTTCCTGAGGAGACCCTTTGATCTCTGAGCCATCAGCCTCCAGCCGGATTTGAGGCTGAGCCAGGCTCACTCATTTCTCCGCGGGCTCCTGCTTTGATTTCCTCCACTGACTTCTGCCTCCTGTGGCAGCAGCTACATCAACACTCACAAATGAGTGCAAACTCCAGTGGGGCAACTTAGGCTCACGGGTGGAGAGGTTCACTGGTGGAGGAGCTCACCGGCTTGCCAAAGTTCTGAAGTGTTGTTCGTGTTCAGTTAGCAGATTTTCGAGGACAGACGTCGTCTCTCCATCATCCTAGGTCTGAAAGAGTCAGAGGGCACTTTTGCCTCCTCCGGCTGTCCGCCTTGTCCTCCTCATCTGTCTCCTCCGCCGTGTCCTCCTCCCCTGCCTCCTCCCCCGAGTCCATCTCGTCCGCCTCCTCCCCCGAGTCCTCCTCGTCCACCTCCTCCACGATGTCCTCCTCCTCCACCTCCTCTGCCGCTTCCTCCTCCTCTGCCTCTTCCTCCGCCGTGGCCTCATTTGTCTCCTCTTCTGCGATGGCCTCCTCATCTGCCTTCTCCACCTCAGTTTTCCTCATCCAGAAATTGGAAACCTTATTCCACTTCTGTCCCTTGAACAAAGCAAGGCTGAGATCTTCTTCCTTGGGGAATTCAAGAACAAGGAATGAGCCTTCCTCTCCACTGACCCTTCCTACTGGTTATGGGACTTGGAGTCTGAGGCTAGGAGTGAGGTAGAGAGAAGGGGTGAGACCAAAGAGGAAGCCTAAGCTGTGTGTGTGTGTGTGTGTGTGTGTGTGTGTGTGTCCTTGGCAGAGAGCACAGAGAATATAAAGAACTGTCTCTACCCAGAGGAGACGTTCACTTTTAAAATTACTGGAGAAATTACTAACCTGCACCTGCAAAGGATACACAAGCGATTCTGATCACACTAGAAAGAAGCATATTATTTTGAAAGGGTCCAAAGGTAAATACTTTGAATAAGAATTCATTTTGGAAGGCAAATGATCATCCTCTAATTTATCTGTTCTAAAAATCCTGGTTGTGCTATAAGACATGAAACGACTCTGGTGAAGACTGTGCTTCTTGGCTTAAGTAGACATATGGGCCAAGTGGGCAACTCCTGTACAGAGGCAGGTAAGAGAACAGAGGGGGACAGGAGCTGGTTAAATGGACACAGGAAATACAAAAAGTTGCTGGGGAGAGCACCTAGAGTTATATCAATGTGTGTGCAATTTTTGTATGACAAATCGACTTGGATTGTAAACTTTCACTTAAAGCACAATAAAATATTTTTAAAAACAAAAATCCTAGTCGTTCCAATTTGGAGGTGAAGGATATGTTTATTTTCTTGATAGTGGTGGGTGTATACATTTGTCAAAACTTATCAAATTATACATTTAAATGAGTACAATTTTATTGTATGTCCTTTATACCTCAATGACAAAAAAAACAAACAAACATGGTTAACCTGAAAATGTTGAACTGGCAAAAAAGCAAAAACACAAAACAAAAGCCACTGTTAACAGTTAAGCTCTTCCCCAAACAAGCAAATGAGAAGTTTACATATCCAGTGTGTCTACAGCATATGAATGTTGAACGGATACCATGGAAGGCTGATGACAATTCAGCAGCTTACCGAGAGGCAGGTCTTGGTACGAACTCTTGAGTCGGACAAACTGAGCTCAAACTTATTTCTGCTTCCTACTCATGTTGGGACCCTTATTTAACCTGCCTGTGCCTCCGTTTCTTCATATGTGATAATAATAATGCTATCTACATTACAAGGTTGTTATGAGGCTTAAATGAGATATAAATGCTTGTAAAGTATTAGCAATTAGTAAGTACTCAATACATAAAAAAAGAAATATACCAAACCCGTTGCTGCTGAGTCAATTCCAACTCGTAGCAGCCCTGTCAGGCAGAGTAGGACTAGCCTATAGAGCTTCAAAGGACCATTTGGTGGATTTGAACTGCTGACTTTTTAGGTAACAGACATGTCACTTAACTACTATGCCACCAGGTATTTTTTTTTAGAAGGAGTAAATTTGAACCATGTTTACAAGGAAATGAAAGACGTGAATCAGAAAGATATAGAGAAGGCATGGAAGATTGCCAGTGGCATGGGTCTTGGGGACCGGGGAGTCAATGAGTTAAAATACCATACAGTGGTAGAGCGAAGAGTGTAAAATCCCAAAGGAGGGAGGGATGCAGGGGTTGGGTACTCACGCTGAGGGCCTTCCAGCTCCCTTGACAGCCTAGGTCGTTGGTGAAGCTGCTAACAGAAGTCCAGGATTCCTCAGATTTGTTAAAGGAGGGCTGCTCTACTCCCAGGGTCTTCCAGTCACCTTTGGATTCCTAAGGGGAAGAAGAAGGAGAGGTCAGTTTGGGGTGGAACAGAACTGGACTGTGGCCAACGTGCTGTATCCTACCCTCCGAGAATCCTGTTCTCTTATTCATTGTCATAAACTTCTATAATCACCAATGCAAAATGAAACTCTGCTATATTCCCTCTCTCCCTCATCACACATGGTTCTTCAGTTCCTGTATCCTCACAGAAGTGGTTGTTATAGCACTGGGAGGGTGGGGTCCTCAGAAGGATGAGAGGGCGAGAGTTCAGCTTATCTCTGACATGCACACTCCTCCTTCCTGCCCAACTCCCACACCACAGTCTCCACCGAAACTGGTAGCAAGCGAGAAGAGGGGACTGGATCAAATTTTAAAAATGGGACAAAACTCCAGAAAGCCTGGAGCCAGGCCGGATGTAGATTCCCGAACCCACCTTGGAATCCGTGTGTGCTGGGAGAAATTTGGCAAGGAGCAGACAATACAGTCTAGCACCAACTTCAGATGGCTAGGTCTCTGTGAGGTTATTAGTAGCTCCTGGCTCTTAGAAGGGACCTGTTTCCAAAGCCTGAGGTCTGGCTGAGCTTTCTCTGCTTGGACACCCTAGGGTCACAGTGATTAAATGCTATGGTAGCTAATCCAAAGGTCGGCAGTTTAAGTCTACCAGGTGCTCCCTGGAAAGTCTATGGGGAAATTCTACTCTGTCTTTTAGGGTCACTATAAGTGGAATCAACTCAACGGCAATGAGTTTTTGGTTCTTCTCTGCTTCTCTTTCTCCTCCCATCCTATCATAGACTGAATTTTTGTCTGTCCAAAATGCATATTGAAATCCTAACCCCTGTACTTGTAGCTGAAAACTCTGGTGGTGTAGTAGTTAAGAGCCACATCTGCTAACCAAGAGATTGGCAGTTCAGATCTGCCAGGCACCCCTTACAAACTCTAAGGAGCAGTTCTATTCTGTCTCATAGGGTTGCTATTAGTTGGAATCAACTCAACAGCAGTGAGTTTGACTTTGTTTTTTTTATACTTGTGACCACATTTGGAAATGGATTTTTCCTGTGTTGTGTTAGTCAATCCAGAGTAGGGTGGATTCTAAATCTAATCATTTCTGAGTTACGAAAAGAATAGAACGGACACAAACACACGAGGAGGGGTGAGGGGTGACCAACGGCACGTGAAGACCCATCTACATGAAAAGGAGGGAGAATCTCCCGTAGACACCAGAAACTAGGAGAGAGGGTCTTGTAGGAATCAACATGGCCAAGACCCTGATTCAAACTTTCAGCCTTCAGAACTGTGAGAAAATAAATTTCTGTTCTTTTAAGCCACCCCTTTGTAGCATTTTTATTACTACAGCATTAGGTAGCTAAGACATTTCCTCCCAGTTGGGTGAGGCAGTAGCCAAGGTTCTCTTTTCCATAGGCTTCTCATGCCCCTCCACTGTGTCTCTGGGAAAAATCTCACTTGACTTTGTTAAAAGACATTCTGTTGATCAATTGCAATGCTCTAAGACGTGATCCATGGAAAGATTCTAGGTTTAAAAAGAAAAGTCATGAAGGGCATTTTGGGGAAAATTGAATATGGAGTGTTACATTAGAAAATAGTATTATGTCAGTGTTAAACTTACTGCGTGTAATACAAGCATTGTGGTTGTGGAGAAGAAGGTCTCTGTTCTCGTGAGACACATATGACGTCTCCAGAGGTGGCATGTCATGATGTCTTCATCTGACTCTCAAATGGTTCAAAAAAATGTATAAATGAATGTGTGATTATGCATACTCACATATACACACATCAATTTATATATAAAGAGATGAAACAAGAAACAGTATTTCTGAGGCAGCGCTAACAACTTTTTTAGAGAACATTATAAGAAAATTTATTAGTATTTTTTTAATAAAAATTAGCCCTGGTAGTACAGCGGTTAAAGCAATCAACTGCTAACTGCAGTCAGCAACTCGAAACTACATTCAGCTCCATGGGAGACAGAGGTGGCAGGCTGCTTCTGTAGAGATTTACAGCCTTGGGAACGCTACAAGGGTCACTATGAGTTGCAATTGATTTGATGGCGGTGGATGGTTTGGGGGGGTGGTATTTTATAATAAAAATTAAGAACTTTTGTTTATCAAAAGGCACAGTTAAGAGAATGAAGAGATAAACCAGAGACTGGAAGAGGAAATGTGTGTGTGTGTGTATTTGTATATATATGTATATACACAGGTAAACCATTTATCTACATATTTGTATTTAGAATATAGAAACAGCCCTTATAGATCAGTTTTAAAAAGACAATCCATTTTCCACTCAGTCATAATAAAAATAAAAGACAACCCAATTTTTAAAAGTAGGTAAAAGAATTGAATAGGCACTTCACAAAGGAGGATGTTCAAATAGCCAGGAAGCATATGAAAAGATGTTCAGTATGTTTAATGAACAGGCAAATGCAGATGAAAACCACAATGATACCACTACACACTCACCAGAATAGTTACTAAAGTTCAAAGGAGTCACAATACCAAGTGTTTGCAAGGATGTGGAATTGGTTATAGGACTATGAATTGGTTATAGGACTATGAATTGGTATAACCACCTTGCAAAAGTTTGGCAATGTCTACTAAAGCTAAACATATGTTGATCCTAGAACCCAGTAATTCCTCTCCAAGATAAAAACCCAAGACAAGTACGTATATCCACAAAAGACCCATACAGAAATATTCATATGAGATTTATTCCTCATAGCCCCAAACTCAAAACAATCCAATATCCATCAATAGTTAAAGAGATAAATAAGTTGTGATAAAGTCATACAATAGAATACTGTTCAGACATAAAAGATTTCTTCTAATGCAACAAAACAGATGAATCTCACAGTCATAATACTGAGCCAAAGAAAAATCAGACACAAAAGAGTACCTGCTGTATGATTCCATTTATGTAAATTTCAACAACCAGTGAAGTTAATTTACTGTGGTAGAAGTCAGAATAGAAGTTACTTTGGGTGGTTGTGACTGAGATTAAGAATTCTGAGGTGCTGGAAATGCTCTGTATCTTTATTAAGTGGTGGTTCTACAGATAGCTTCATAGGTAAAACTCCATTGGGCTATGCAATTAAGATTTAGGTACTTTCCTGTGTGAATGTTATACCTCAATGTTCAAAAAATAATGCTCAGTAGCTTAGGGCTAGCTTCTGTCATTCCTGGAGCTGGATCATGGTCTTTAGAGGAAGCTGACTTCTTCCCCACTGGCACAGCTTGTTGTTTTTCTCTGCACTTCCATCTGGGTAGTAGAGATGGGCCAAGGGTTATATAAATTGTGACTGCTATGGGGTTGGCCTTTGGGGTTGGCCCCAGCTGTAGTCCATCCCACCTCTTTCAGAAAGGCAGCTCTTTAGCAGTCCCAGATGGCTGAACACCAGTGGTGGATGTGTGGTTCATGATCTGAGGGTGAGGAGTCAGCCAACAGATCATCTCTTCTTCTGTTGCTTCCTTTGTAACTGTTCTGGTTGATAACTGAATACTGAAATCACAGTTAGCCCCCAGATGAGAGAGGATGACTAAGAGTTTGCATTTGGATTTATCCATGATGACTCACTTCATCACTAAGGAATGAGGATATTGAGCATGGATGTCACAAAGTCAGATAAGTAAAGACCACAGATCACTTTGCCCTGTAGTGCACTGACTGCAATTCTGAGCTGACGTGTTATAATGAGCCTCGGTGATCCATACAGTCACCACCATCCTGAGTGTCTGAGACTTCCATTTTTCTCCAACCAGTGATGAGTCTTTTTTTCTGTGCTGTCGTGAATTGAATTATGTCCCCCCCAAATGTGTATAGTAATTTGGCTGGGCTATGATTCTCGGAATTGTGTGATTGCCATCCACTTTGTGATTTTTCTGTGCTGTAGATCTAATCTCTTCCTGTGGTTGATGGAAACCCTGGTGGTGTAGTGGGTTAAGTGTTACGGCTGCTAACCAAAAGGTTGGCAGTTCAAGTCCACCAGGCACTCCTTGGAAACTCCATGGGGAAGTTCAGCTCTGACCTATACGGTCACTATGAGTTGGAATTGACTTGATGGCAGTTGGACTTTTTGGGTTGGGCCTGTGGTTAATAGACTGGATTATGCTAAAGAGGATTAAGATGGAACTGCAACACCCTTGCAAGGGAGCTTAACTGGATTGTGGCTTACAACCCCTTTTCTCCTTTCATCCTATAAGAGATGAAAGAAAAGGGGAAGCAAGCAGAGATTTGGGAACTTCATACCATCAATAAAGCAGCACCGAGAGCAGAATGCATCCTTCACACCAGTGCAACACAAAGGCCTTCCTTCAGGGCTGATAAAGAATGTGTTTCCCTGCAACTGACACCCTAAATTTGAGCTTCAGTCTACTGGACTTTTGTTGCTAACGCCATCCACTTGTGGTATTTCTGTTAAAGCGGTACGAGATGACTAACACACATGTCTATGCCACGCCTGGATGTTGCCTTGTCCTGCTGCCGTCCCCTCTGCAACCTGCTTCCCTTGAGCTAGATCAATGACAGACTTGATGAGCTTTGACCAGCTACTTGTAGTCGTCTTTGAACTTCCAAAGATGTTTGGCTCTCTACTGTTAGAAAGACAAGGGCAGTGATGAGGGTGCAGAGTGATCTGTGCTCACCATTCCTTGGACACAACTGCGGTATGATGGAACCAAGGTCAGCCTCAAGGCACTCCAGTGTCTCCTGAAGCTCCAAAGCCCTCATAAACATAGTCATGTTGGTAAAAATATGGCAGCAAATGCAAACTATGACATCCCTTACATTCTACTGTCTTACATCTAGCAAATGGCCTAGACCCTGAGATACCCCTTTGAAAGACAAAGACCCAGTTGCAGATAATCTTTTCTCTTCTTTTTCTGCCAAGGACACCTGGTAAATATCATCTTAAATGCAAAACCACTGGCTTAATCTAGAATCTTAGGTTTTTTGCCAGACAGACCAAGACAGCCTGAGCTTGAGGTCTTATGAATTAGACCACCTTGGTCCATGTGCCCAGTATCCTGAAACTGACCTCATTCTAGCTATTCTAGAGATATGTAGGGATGCAGACCAGGAAAATAATAAAATGTTAGTAACTTAAAGTTCCTGTGTATGATCTCTTATATCTTTGGGCTCTGACCTAGTGGTTCTCAGAATTCCCTCTAAACGGCTTTGGGACTTGTAATACACTGAGTGGAGCAAGAATATTTTCCTTCTAGTTTTGTTGCTTGTGTTCTTCTTTCATCTCTCAGGTGCTGGGCATCTCCCAAGCCAGCAGCCTGTCAGAAGGAGGCCTGCTGGGAGCTATGTCTCTGCTTCTCTAGTCTTCTTTCTCTCTGACAGTGCAGTCATAAGTCTTAGAGAAGACTCAGGGAACTTGGTGAGCTGCTGCTTGGTTTCTTGTCGCTGACTAATATCCAAAAGCACTTGGATTTGGTCCCAGTTGGCCATGTGCCTGGCCAGGGTCTGGGAGTGTCACTGAAGCACTGTCCCTAATTTTTCTGATTCCCCCAGGCTCGGACTGGAAGTTCCAGGTTCACTGTACTACATCCCAGGTATGGGTGGGTAACCTACCCTGAAGTCCTGGAGACCCAGCTTAGCAAGTACTATAGGAAGTGTAGTATAGGTGAAGCTATGGAGTGGCAGATGAATGAGAAGTACTTGAGAGCCATCGTTCAGCACAGGTTGGCACAATGCTGCTTTATTTTTAGCCTTTGGGTAAGAGCCAGGCAGAAAAGTGAGGCTGTGATTCCGAAGGAACGAATTTAAGGACTGAACCTCTTGGCTCAGGCTTGGGGGCTCTGTTATGGACTGAACTGTGTCCCCTGCACCTGCAAGTGTGACTTCCTTTGGAAAAATAGATCTTTCTTTGAAGATATTAGCAGTTAAGTCATATTAGAGTATGATTTACCATACTTGGTATGGTAACCATCGAGTTTCCGAGGAACACCTGGTGGATTTGAACTGCTGACCTTTTGGTGAGCAGATGCAGCACCTAGCCCCCTATACCACCAGGGTTTCCAAAATTGATAATGCAGCAGCCAGCCAAATTGATAATACAGGTCATTAGTGATGATTCCAAAAATGCAGAAAGGTAGAAAAAAGTAGGCCGTTATTCTGTAACTCTCAGAAGCAAAATCCTTGTACCTTCTGAGTGGTGTTTTACAAAAGGGGAGAACACACAGAAGAGAGCCACACAGGGAGAAGGTAGAGACCATGTAGAGGTGTATCTAAGGGCCAAGTGTCTTGGTCATCTAGTGCTGCTATAACAGAAATATCACAAGTGGATGGCTTTAACAAAGAGAAGTTTACTCTTTCTCAGTCCAATAGCCTGGTTGTTGTTAGGTGCCATGGAGTTGGTTCTGACTCATAGTGATCCTATGAACAGAACAAGACACTGCCTGGTCTTGCACCACATCCACAATCATTTTTATGCTTAAGCCCATTGTTGCAGCCACTGTGTCAACCCACCTCTTTGAGGATCTTCCTCTTTTTCACTGACCCTCCATTCTACCAAGCATGATGTCCTTCTCCAGAGACTGATCCTTCCTGACAACATGTCCAAAGTATGTAAGATGCACTCTTGCCATCTTTGCTCCCAAGGAGCACTCTGGTTGTACTTCTTCCAAACAGATCTGTTCTTTTGGTAGTCCATGGTACATTCAACACTCTTCTCCAACACAATTCAAAGGCATCAATTTTTCTTCTGTCTTCTTTGTTCATGGTCCAGCTTTAGCATGCATATGATGTGATTGAAAAATACCATGGCTTGGATCAGGCATGTTTTAGTCTTCAGGGTGACATTCTTACTTTTGAATACTTGAAAGAGGTCCTTCACAGCAGATTTTCTCAGTGCAATGCACCTTTTGTTTGCTTGACTGCTGCTTCCTTGGACATTGACTGTGGACCCAAATAAAATGAAATCCTTGACAAACTCAATGTTTTCTCCATCTGGTAAGCTAGAAGTCCAAATTCAAGGCAGCAGCTTCAGAGGAAGTCTTTCTCTGTTGGCTCTGGTAGAAAGTCCCTGTTGTCAATCTTCCTCTTGCCTGAGAGCTTCTGAGTGTCAGACATCCTGAGTCTAAAAGATGCATTCTGCTTGCTGCTTCTTGGTAGCATCAGGTCACCAATTCTGCTTTCTTCCCTTTCTTATATTCCAAAAGATTGCCTCAAGGCACAATATAGTCTTACAGGTTGAGTCCCAGCTCACCAACACAACTGTAGCTCATCCTCCCTCTTTAACATCATCAAGGCAGGATTAACAACATATAAGAACATCGCACAAAATCCAGAATCATGACTGAGCCAAACTGCTTCTCAAAATTCTGGGGGAACACAATTCAATCCATGACATCAAATAATGCCAAGAAATCTCCGAGGCTACCAGAAACTGAAATGGACAAGGAAGGCTCTTCCCACAGAGTAACAGACAGAATATGGTCCTGTCGATGTCCTGAATTCAGACTTTTATTTTCCAGAACTGTGAAAAATAAATTTGTTTTTTTAAAGCCAACCACTTTCTGGTATTTTATTATAGCAGCTGCAGGAAGCTAAGGCAGACCTCTCTACTTTCCCTCTGCTTGTGTACTTTCTTCAGGACTATGGAGGAATTTCCCAGGAGAGTGGTTTTCTAATCTAAGATCCTGGGATGCCCTCACAAGGAGGAAGCAGGGTTCAGAAAGGTGACTAGGAGCTCTCTCTTCTCTCTCTTCAATGAGCAGTTTACAAATACATCTGATTATGAATCAACTGCTTTCGGTATAGTTGGAACACTTCACCTTGTCTCCATTCCTGCATCAGCAAGGATACAGCATACAAGTGGTGTTTTCATACCTTTGGGAGCTTCCTCATTCATTCTGCTAGGTCAGATGTGACAGAGGGGTAAGCAGCTACCAGCATCCAGAGAGTGAAGCTGGATAGCCTATCAGGGAGGGAGCTGGAGGAATATATGTCCCAACCTCACTCTATGCCTGGTTTTGTTACGTAGCTTTTAGTAGGAGCTCAAGACAAGTTTGTCCAATGAATGCATCTCTATCATTTCCAGCAACTGTTCAACAGCTCCCTCTAGCCCTCCAGACTGGGCATACCCGCAACTAAACCCACTGTCTTCCACAGACACGACTGTTTCATATTTGCCTACCTTTGGGACAGGTCAGAATCAACTTGATGGCAACAGAGTTGGTTTTTGGTGTGGCGGATCATTAAATTCATTTTCCCAATCACTAGGGCTCCACTTCAGCCATCTTTTATCTCTCCCAGTTGTTCTGTCTTCATTATCTCTTTTGTGGATAGTTAAACTGGCGTCTGGCTTTCCAAACTGTAATCCCTCTCTCTTATTAAAACATAATTCTAATCACGCCAAGCACTCCTCACACAAACAAACAAAATTCATCGGTTTTCCATCACCAGTAGAATTAAACATCGTCAATGGAATTAAATCCAGTTCCTATGTCTGATAGCAGAGAACCTTCATTGTACTCTCTTCTCTGCTCTGCTTTAGCCCAACAAATGATTCACTCTTGCCTACTTTCTCACTTTAAGAATTTTAATCAGTGCAAGTTATTGAAGTTCAACGAATATTTATTAACTACCTACTACCTCCAGCCTTGTGCTGGTCTCTGGATAAATAAGTATGTCTAAAACAAAATACTTGACTTGGAAGAGTCTATCATTTGTCCAAACAAAGAAACAAATCTGCTGCCATCGAGTCAGTTTCAACTCATAGTGACCCAATAGAACAGAGTAGGACTGGCCGATAGAGTTTCCATTTGGTGGATTCAAACTGCCGACCTGTTGATTAACAGCTTCAGCACGTAACATCTGCACCACCAGGGTTTCCCATAATCTGCCAGGGGAGATAAATAGATTATTCTGACGCTGCCTTAAGTGCTCTGACAGAAGTTTTTATGGGGTCTGTGGGACGAGAAACCAGTGGCATAGCACACAGCTGGGGACAATCAGTGAGGTCTGACTGACAACAATGACTCCTGAGTTGCCTTGAGAGATGAGAACGAACTGGATAGATAAGATAGAGCATGCAGTACAAGGCTGAGCTGGGAACACCAGGCAGAGAGAACAGCAGGAACAAGGAGGTGTTGAGCAGGCTATGCAAACAGGTCAGCCCTGTGAGTTGGGACAGATCTGAATGTCCTTGTATGGCACACCAAGGATTCCGGATCCTATTCTGTAGATGATGAGAAACTATTGGGGATGGTTCTATGATACCAGCAGAGTCTCTAAGTGACACAAATGGTTTGTGTCCAACTGTTAACCTAAAGGTTGGCAATTCAAATCCACCTAATGATGCCATGGAAAAAAGACCTAGCAATCTGCTGCTTTAAAGACTTTCTGGAGCAGTACTACTCTCTAACCCAAAGGGTTGCCATGAGTCTTGATGGCAAGGGGTTTGGCTTTTTGGTTTTGTTATCCTGGCAGTAGGGCATAATGGACAGGAGGGGCTGTAATGGAAACAGAGAGAAGCTAGGAGGCTGCTGCAAAAGTCGAGGACAGTCTGTTTAAAAAATCAAAATAAAAAAGTCAAGGAGGGCAATAAGGATCTGAAAATGGGAACCCTGGGAGCCAACAGCCCAAGAAGTTCCCTCCACCTGACACGCTTTCTTCCTGCCACAATTCTGCCTGTCCTGGAAGATTCAGCTCAAACGTCACCCCTGTCTTTGAAGATGGTTACTGCTCATCCCAACTAAATAAGAGCTCCCCTGTCTCTGAGCCTCTGTGGCACTTTGTACCTCTTTTACGATGTTTCATTTGACTTTACAAATAGTCACAAGGATATCTCAACATCCCCCTTGCACTACAATCTGAATTCCTGGAGGGCAGACACTGTATCCTGTCTCTGTCTCTCCCACAGTGACTGCCACAGTACTTGACACAGAATGTTGCTTAGCCACTATAATCAAGTCAACTTGGACTCATAGTAACGTTACACACAACAGAACAAAATGTTCCTGCTCTTGTGCCATTCTCATAATTGCCAGCATTCTTTTAGTCCATTGTTGCATGACAGACAGGCAGCAGCGACACATAATAGGTGCTCAAAAAATAATGCTATGTTCATGAAAAAAACAAGCAATTCAGTGGATTGGGTGGAGATAGGATAAAGGCCAATGGCAGTGGGCAAAGTGAGGATTTAGACATTTCTCTTCTGAATCCTAAAGTGGCTCTCTTATAGAGTGTTGTCATGGATTGAATTCTGTCCCCCCAAAAATATGTGTAGCCATGTGGCTGAGACATGATTCCCAGTATCTTGTGACTGTCCTCCATTTTGTGGTTTTCCTATGCTGCGTGTTAAAAGATTAGGGTGGGACTGTAAATCCCTTCATAGGAGTACCTCCTTGCCCACTGTAAAGGGAGTTTCCCTGGAGTATGGATTGCCCCACCCTTAATCCTGTCATCCTACAAGAGATAAATGGACAGAGAAGCACGCAGAACCTCGTACTGTCAAGAAAGCAGCACCGGGAGAAGAGCGCATCCTTCAGACCCAAGGTTCCTGCGCCAAGATGCTCCCTGGAAAAAGACTGATGCAATACTGGATTTTCCTCCAGAGTCAACAAGGGGAAGGCCTTCCCCTGGAGGAACACCCTGAATATGGACTTGTAGCCTACCGGACTGTGTACGAATAAATCTTCCTTTGTTAAAGCCATCCACTCTGTGGTTATTTATGTTAGAGCAGCCCTAGCTGACTAAAACAGGTGTCCAGATTGTATGCCCTGAAGATAGATTCTCTTTGAGTGCAGCTGAGTCTGAGAAACAGGAACATCCACATCCACACCCCGCACCTTTCTAGTCCTGGAGAAATCATTATAGAAAACAATTTTTGGGAAGGAATGATGATTTCTCCTACCGGCAGATGTTTCTTGAGCACCTCCTATGATCTCAGCATCCCTGTAGGGCCTTCAGAGAAGTGTACACTACAGAAACAGGACCTAATCTTTAAGGTAGATTTTGTAGGCCCACAACAAAAGATTTGTGTGGTGTGACAAAGCCAAGAAAGTCTTCATAGAGGGGATGAGACTTCTTAAAGGGGCCCCAAAGGATGGGTTGGACTTGGATAAGGAGAACAGGGCTTCATGGTACTCCAGGCCACCGGCAGGCACGAAGACCTAAAACAGAAGCTGACTGGAGATTGTGAGTATTTGTATAGTACTCGTTCCCGGAGAACCTCCTGTGTGCTAAGGAGCAACACTAAGGGACAGAAAACAGTTGGCCTGGCCTAGAGGAGCTCTAGTCTGGGAAGTGGGGAGTAATGAGGACAGATACTAAAACAAATACAGGTAAAGTGTATCATTTCACAAGAACATAAGTCCATGAAAGTAGAAATCTTGTCTGTCTTGTTTATCACTACGTCTCCAACACCTGGACACAAAGTGTTAAGAACAAAGGCAGGTGCTCAATAAGTATGCATCGAATGAAGGAGTGCAGCATTGGAGAAAGAGAAGAATAACAATAATATTGACAGGTACTATTTCTTTTTTATTATAAATTTGTATTTCTTTCATTGTGTTTTAAGTGAAAGTTTACAATTACACTCAGTTTATCACAGGAAAGTGGCACACACTTTGCCATGCGATCCTAGCTACCATCCCTACGCTGTGCATAGTTACCATTTCTTAAGCACATTTATCCTGCACTAAGAATTTTACATCCATTGTCTTACTGGATCCTGCAAAAACCTTTCGAGGGCACTGCAATTATCTCAGAGCCCTGCTGGCCAGTGGTTAAGCATTTGGCTGCTAAACAAATGGGTGGAAATTCAAATCCACCAGTCGCTCTTTGGAAATCCCATATGGTCGTTCTCCTTTGTCCTATAGGATCACTGAGTCAGAATTGACTGAAGTAACAGGTTTTAATATTATCTTGCATTACAGGTTTGGAAATCAAGGCTTTTTAAGTATACACTTGTCTCAAAGTTATCAAACTAGTAAGTGACAGAACTGGAACTTGAACTCATGACTACCTAACTTCACAGTTCATCCTCTGTACTTAGGTTCTAACTGTTTGTTCATAATCCTGTTTAGAGAAGTTTGTCTGGTAGCTGATTGAAAAACCCAGGAAGGATCTAATAGGTAGGTCACTGCAGTTAAACCTGCCTACAGCATAACTAAAGTGGAGATAGTGGGACTGAAGGAGACAGGATCTACTTTTTTGCTATGTCAAAGGGCTTGTAAATAAAGCTCAGGGCTTGGTCCAGACTTACTGGATAGAGGAGGTGACTAAGTCTGTTGCTTGAGAAAAGAAAGAATGCTGGTCTCCCTAAGAAAAATAGCTTTTCTCTAATTTTTGGTCCTCCAACGACAATACACTTGACATTCTAGATCCAAATCTCTATGTCTGTTACTTCCCCAGAGCTCTGGTCATATAACCGGGTGCTGTAATGAGAACTGCCCCATAGAGTTTCCAAGGAGCGCCTAGTGGATTCGAACTGTTGACCATTTGGTTACCAGCTGTACCACCAAGACTTCTGGTCATATATTAAAAAACAAACCAAACCCACTGCCTTCGAGTCTATTCCAACTGACAACTACCCTATAGGACAAGGTAGAACTTCCCCATCCAGTTTCCAAGGAGTGCCAAATGGACTGGAATCCGACCAGGGTTTCATAGATAGTAATGGCAAATCAGCTTGAAAAGGCACCCAAGAGAACAGAATAATAAAGGTGCCAGCCAAAAAGCCACCGCCTGGAGTCAGTTCTGACTCATAACGACCCTGTATGTTACAGTAGACCTGCCCTATAGAGTTTCCAAGGAGTTCCTGCAGGATTTGACCTGCTAAGCTTTTGGCTAGTACACGAAGCATTTAACCACTACGCCACAAGGATTTCCATTAATAAAGGTGCAGAGGAGGCGTAAGACGACTGCTCAGCCCTAAACGCATTCCCGTCTTCGAGGGAGGACAGCACTACAAAGAAAAGGTGGGGCTTGCTCAAGAACTATAACTCCCAGAAGTCATCGGGCGGAGTCCGGAGGTTTCCGGCTGTAGCTTATTTCCGGTTCTTCGGGTGCTGACGCTCCCTTCCGGTCTAGGTGGCTCAAGAGAGGTTCTTTGGGTTGGCGCGGTCGGCCCTCAGGTTCTGGAGCCCTCGGCTGGAAGGGTTAGACTCTCGTCGCAGATCACCCTGCGACAGGGTATTAGCTTGAGGAGGGCAGGGTATTAGCTTGAGGAGGGCGGGGCAGGGGAGGGGGCGCGCCGACTGGTGACGTGTAACCTTGACAAAAATGGGGGGAGGGAACAGAGCCGACTGAGCCCCTGGAGAACCCGAAGGGGATGTAGGGGACGAGGACAGATGGGTTCCCAGGGAAAACAAGGGAGTGGGTGAGATGCAGGAGCGTGGAGCTGTACCCTGCGAACGCGTGGGAGGATCCAGCGAAGCAGGGTGGAGGTGGCTGGCAGCAGGGGGAACACAGCAGCCCTGGGGCATTTTTCTGCGTAAAGCAAAGCCGAGAGGCTGCTGCAGGTCCGAGATCCACCGACACCAGGCCCTCCAAGTAAAGCCCTATAATGGGCACATAATGTCCTCTCAGCGGACCTCGTCAGCTGGAGAACATCCCTAGCTCCTGACGGTGGAAGGGCAGTAGATATATTCTGGTACTTAAACCAGTTTTCCGGGAGCTGTAGGGCCCGATGATAGGAGAGTCTTGCAAACAGTTCAGCTCTGGTGGCTTATAGACTGCTGTGTAGATGGGGCTGCTATTTGGATAGTATCAGAAGAGCTCTAGGACATGGTAAAGGAGGTCCGCTGGAGGATTTGGGTGATTTTTATATACTTGGATTTACTAACTGCTTACTTTGTCTCTCCACAGATGAAGTTGCTGGCATTTGTAGTACTGACTGTATGTGCTGTCACTCAAGCAGAGGAGGGGGCCAGACTTTTGGCTTCCAAATCACTGCTGAACAGATATGCTGTGGAGGGGCGAGACCTGACCTTACAGTACAACATCTATAATGTTGGCTCAAGGTAAGAACCGGAGGCCCTGGAGCTACATACAGATTGGGCTGTGTTCTGGAATCTTAGATTTCCCAACTGGGAATAGGGAACAACCTGGTGGGTAGTGATTTCTTCTTGGGAGACCTCCAGCATCAGGTATCTTGAGTGAATACAGTATGCTAGTTTTGAAAGAGAAGGACATTCTTCCACTTTTGGGGTTGGAACAGTTTCAGAGTGGAGAAAAACATTTGTGATATGACCAGGGAGAAGATGAGACAGAAACTACATATAATCCCTTTGTTGCATCAGGAATTTCAAGTTTCAGCCCCCATTCTTTCATTAATCTGTGAGCATTTTTGTTGCCTTTCTTTCATTTTATTCCCTTAGTTTTGAATACTGTATACATGTTACTTCTCCCCTTTCTCTACAAATATTCATGAGGAGTAATTGAGATAAGAACAGATTTGGACCTATTCTATTCTACATACTTGAGTACGTTGATACTTCTGAGCCATAGAGTCTGGGCTTTGACCTGGATTCTACAACACAGAAAACTCAAGTTACTGTGCAGCTGGTATCTGTGTTTTGTAGTTCTTATTTTTAGGATGATAGATAGATTTGTCAGTTGTTTTGACTTTATATCCATTACTTACTAATGCTTATTGTTTTCTCTTCTTTTTAGTGCTGCATTAGATGTGGAATTATCAGACGATTCCTTCCCCCCAGAAGACTTTGGCATTGTCTCTGGAATGCTCAATGTCAAATGGGACCGGATTGCCCCGTATCCTCTTAGCACTGGGTGTTGAACGCTGATGGCAGGAGGGAAGGTTGCCAGCAAAGCAGTGGGGTCACTTGAAGCTGTCTGAGTGTGCCAAGCCCTTCACCTGCCATCTCTAGATAGCATGGGGCAGGAGAGACTGGCAGAAGTCATGCAAGCATGATTCAGGTGTACCTAAGTAAGAAGGTCCCAGAAGTTCAGGTTATGAGGCCCGGAAGCACATATAGAGGGAATGTTGACTCTTAGTAAAAATGTGTGTGGCCAGACGGAATTTGAAGGTGCCTTAAAAGAAATTCATGTAGATGATAGTGTGGACCTGGTGATCTTTTACAGTCTCTCCGTAGTCAGTGAGTCTTACACTGATTTGCCAGTTATTTTCTGTGTTTTTTGAATGAGGTCTTTTTTTCCTTTGTGAATGAAGTATATTTACCTTTTCTGCTTTGGGCAAATATTTTCTTCCTCTTTTGCATTTTTGTATTTCTAAGAAATTTTCTTCATTTATAGCCAATGAAAGATTTTCTGTAGGCTTAAGTGACTAATTTTTCATCTGTAACATATTGCTTTGAAAGTTTACTTCAAAATCTTTGATACCAAGTACTTCGTAAAACCCGTTGGAAGGTGGCTAAAAAGACATTATACCCCACACTTTTGACTTTTTTAAAAAATCTATTTTTTTTTTATCCCTGCCGAGTGTTGAGAGTGTGAAATTCCCGCGTGTCTTGGCAGCTGTTCTGTGAATGATGCCTTTAGTCTGCAAGTGGAAGGTGTTCTGAAGGGTTGTTGTAGTCTTAGTTTCTTGTTTTTCCTTTCCGTAACTCACGGGCCAGCGCTAGCAATGTCTCCCACACTGTGGTCTTGCGCCCTCTCAAGGCTGGCTACTTCAACTTCACCTCAGCAACCGTTACCTACCTGGCCCAGGAGGATGGGCCTGTTGTGGTGAGTTGCGCCAGACCCTTAGCTGGATGGAGCTTGGATCTCTAAAAATTCTCCGAATCCAGCCTGATTTCAATATGTCTGTCTTTGAAAACTTGCAGAAAATTTCCAAAGCAGCCAGTAAATTTGTAGTGAAATAAGATTGAACAGAAACACAGGGAAGGAATGAAGTACATAAGGTCCCAGGTTGGAGCAGTGGTACCTGAGAGGAGAGTAGTAGAGTGTGCTGTTCTCTTCATCTGTTTTCCTTTTAGTCTGCAATGTGTCATTTACTGTCCAGCTTATTGCACCATTGTTCTTCCAGTCCATCGTCTGCACCATGCCAGATTGTTCCCAGTACCTGCAGGGAACTGTGTCTTGTCCTTGAACATCTCTGCTTACTGCATCGAGGCTGAGCTTTCCTGCCTTTCCTTGCCCACCCTCTGATAGTCCAGTTGTCTTCTGCCTCTCCAGCTTTCTCACCGACTCTCCACACAGACTCTCTGTCTGAATAGGTCAGGCTCCTTGCTGCACCCCTCCGCCTCCCCCAGTGCTTATTTTTTCTCTTCACCTTTGTTTGAAGTACCCTGTCCTCCACTTCATTATCCAAAGCCTTCTGAAAACCCAGCTCTTAGCTCCATCTCCTTGGTTCTAGCTTGGGTGACTCACGTTGCTCTTTTCTAATTACCCTTTGAGTAAATGGTCATTGATTGTATCTCAGCTTCTAAAGCACTGACAGTCTATGGCAGTTGAACATTTAAATCTTCACTCCCCAGTTTAGTTATAAACTCCTTGAGGCTAAGGACTTTGTTTTAGATTTCTTCTGTTTCCCAAAGTTCTACATATATCACAGAAGCTCGGTAGTAAAGCAACCTTTTGAGTCACTGATGTAAAGGTTTGCAGACATTTATTGAGTCCATGCAGCGTGCTCCACTCTGGGGAATACTAAGAAGATAAAGACTCAGCCTCAGAAAGCACAGGACTTGAATATATAGAGGCCTCTGACAGGACTGTACAAATGAACTTTAGGGTCTTTGATGAGTTCACAGTAGGGAAGAGACTTAACAGTCAACCACCGAACTAAAAGAAATCTAAGCACTTAACACGGAGTGCAGTTTCTGCATTTTGTTATAGAAACGATAACACAGTTTGTCTCAGAAATCATGTGGAACCATAGTCTTACCTCCCAGTTATGTTTTTGCAGTCTTGTGTCATTTTTACTGTCAGAATCAATCTCAGGATTGTTTGGTTCTACCTGGTACTTGATGAGTTAATAGACTCCAAATGAAAGGCCAAGTTAACCACCTTCAAGTAAAATTGTTTGCGATGTGCTCCAAACTCTTGGTCTCCTGTCCAAGGCACAGGAATGTGGGCCCAGTTCTGGCCCTCCTCTAGCAATGTACTTCTGAGAAGGGCTCTGCAGTTCTCGGAGTCCTTCTCATTATTTGATTTGAGCTTCATGTCAGTCCTGGGAGGTGTAGGAGGAGTATTTTCACCTCAAGAATGAGGAAGTAGTTGCCAAGGACAAGAGATTACATTTCACAGCTGGCCTGGTCATTGGTGGTGAAGCAGCTTCAGTGCTTTCAGAGGGGCTAAGATAGAAGGACTTGGCATTTCATCCCAGTTCCGTACCTGACCTGCCGTGTTTAATAAGTGCCCAGCCTGTAGTGTTTCCCCAGAAGTAACTCAGGTCTCCTGGTTCCTAGCTTTCTGCTCTTTACAACACACTAAGAGAGACTCACCTAACTCTCTGGTTCTAGAACTTTTGGGCCTTTGGGAACTAAGAATCTAATGCCTAAAACTGGGTTGCCTGAGACTGCCCTGTCTCAAATGAGATCAGTCCGTGACTTGGCTTAGTGCCTTTCTTCTTTTCAGATTGGCTTTACCAGCGCACCTGGACAGGGTGGAATCCTGGCCCAGCGGGAGTTTGATAGGAGATTCTCACCCCACTTTGTAAGTTTTGCAATCACTTCTGTTATCATTCCCCTGGTGTGGGAACACCCTTTTGGTCCTGGGTCCTCTTGACCACCTGAGAAGGTTGTTTCATGGGCTGTTGCCCATGTTTCTTGATGTCTGATAAAAACAGTCATCAGTATCCTGATTTAACCGTGCCCAGAAAGTCTTGGCCATGAAATAGCAACTGCCAGAGCCAAAATACTGACCTTTCTTTTTACTCAATCTTGAGTATAACTCCATTTTAGAATCTTCAGTCTATCTTGAGGTTTAAAACAAAATACCAGGTTAGGTTGAAAAGGCAGTAGCGCATTAGGAACAGTAAGTGGGAACTTCACTGGCATCTGGTCTAGGAGAAAACTTGTAGGGATTTGCCTGAACTACTGATTAGATGAATTCCTTTATTTCTTCAATGACTAATCACCGAGTTCCCTCCATTAAAGATCTTGTAGCCCACAGAGGACTCAGAACAAATAAATAGTAAAATAATGCTGTGTTGTGGGGTTTAAACCAGGTGCTGGAGGAGCACAGAGTGGGAACACATTTGCCCCTTGAGAGTTGGGGAGGGTTTTTTGGAAAAGGTGAGGGTTAACCAGGCTAAGAGGAGGTGTGGGATGGGACGGATTCTGGGAAGATGTGAAAAAAGGCTTGGTGTGGTCTGGGAATAGCAAGTTCTTTAACAAAGCTAGAGGGTAGAAATCCTGGTGCATAGTTGTGAAGTACTATGTCTACTAACTAGAAGGTTGGCAGTTCGAATCTACCAGGTGCTCTGTGGAAACCGTGGAGCAGTTCTACTCTGTCCTGTAGGGTCACTTTGAGTCGGGATCAGCTTCAGTGGATTTGGGTTTGGGTTTTAATTTAGCTGTCCATCTATTTATCTGTTTATTTATTTATTTATTAAGAGGCTAGAAGGTAAGGCAGACGAATAGAATTTGGAAGAGAGGGGCTAGAGGTGTAAGTAGGGCTTAAATCTCAGAGGGCCTGGCCATCAATGACAGGGTAGCTGGCACATCTTGTTTTTCAAAGATTGTTGGGAAGACAGAAGATTCTTTTCCAATCTGGCTTGGATCGGGTAAGGCCTTTGGCTTCAGAGCTTGAAAGATTGATTGGTCTTTAGAGGGCACTGTGTATCAGGAGCAGTCAGAGATGAACCTTCTTGCCAAAGTTTTCCTTAAAGCTTGGGCCTAACTGCTTGCTTTCTCCTTGGGCCTATTTTCCCAGTGCCCTCCCATGTCCTAATCTAGATGTGTGACCAAGGCTTTCATTTTTCTCCACAGCTAGACTGGGCAGCCTTTGGGGTCATGACCCTTCCCTCCATCGGCATCCCCCTGCTGCTGTGGTACTCCAGCAAGAGGAAATACGACACTCCCAAAACCAAGAAGAACTGAGTGGGCTTCTCACAGCCCTCCCCACTGAGAAAACCAGGTGCTTTCCAGACTTCAAAGGGTACCTCAGATGCAGTGTCTTCTCCCTCCGTCCTGAGCCAGCTTCTGGATCCTGCTTTGCCTGCCTCCAGAGTGAAGGAACAGGCCTAGAGGCCTAGGAGTCTGAGAGCCTTCTTGGTTCCATCCTAAAGCCATACAGATGGGAATGCCTTTGGCAACAGACTTGAGCCCAGAGGATAGTCTGATGCCCCACTGAGGGGCTGCTTGACATACTGCTGGCAATATGAACTCTCAGGGGTCTAGGAGGGGACATTTCAGAGACTGCCAGACACCACCCCTACCCTCACCCTCCCTTCTCAGAAGTGGGTGGAAGGTGACATGAAAGCTATAGGACTTTGGAGGCTACCCAGTCTCTGTTCTGGGTTAGAGAAGCGCTTACCAAATGGAGTTTTCTAATAAAAATGCCACACTGACTTGTCTGTTATTTCCTGTCACTGTGTGAGTACAAGTTGCCACTGGAGAGCAGGCATCTGGACAAGGAGGCCGAATTCCTGCCTCTGTTGTAGAGATTGTGGGTCCCATTCCCTGGGTGACATCCATCTTACTTTGAAACACCTTTGTTTGCAACCCATGCTTTCCTCTTACGTTCTCACCAAACACCACAATTCCTAGACCCTCCTTGCCTGTTAGTGCCCCACCACTGCTAGAGAAGAGAGGGTAGGAAAGATGGTCTGCCAACAGCAGCTGTTCTCATGACCTGGGAGTTATTCTGCTCTATTTACCGGCTGGTGTCCAAGAACTATTGCTTATGCCTGATTCTAGCCCTCCCCATTTAAGAATTAGCTATTTTTTTTAATTGTGATTAAGTGAAAGCATATACTCCAAATCAGTTTTTCATGCCCACCTGTTGGCAGCTTCATCTACTCAGTGACAGCACATTCCTCGTTTTCACTCCATAATTGTAGTGTCCTCTTAATGAGCACTTGTCCCCTACTTTCTGTCCTCTCCCATCTAGAGAAAAAACAGTAGGACAAACGCCTATAAATGTATAAAACCAGGAAGTACACACACCATATGGTCACACTGTGTGCCCAAGACCAGTCCATTCCTGTCTGAAGCGATGACATCAGTACTGGTTTCAGTCAGGACCAGCAGCATGTCTAGGGGCTATGTGTCGAGGGGACCCTCCAGGCCATGGGGCCATGAAATTCTGGTCTTTCAGTGGAGTTTTTGAACTGCATTCTTTTTCTTGTGATGCATCAGGGACTATACATTGTGTCCCCCTTCACAGCTGCCTTTGGTGGTGGCTGGGCACCATCTGGTTCTTCTGGTCTCATGTTGCTACAGTCTTGCTCATATGGGTCCTTCTTACTCCTGTTGGGACTGTTGGGTGTACCTCAGATGGCAGCTTGCTAGCTTTTAAGACCTGAGATGCCACTCATCATTATGGGGTGCAGAAGACTCCCTTAGCAATAGACTAGTTATGCCAGTTGGCCTTGATGTCCCCTGAATACATGATCCCCAGACCCGAGTCCCTGCTACTCTACCCTTTGCGATACTAGATTGAATTTAGAAAACCTTTCAGTTTAAGATAAAGTCCAGCTAAGTTGATTTGCTGTGTGCTGGCACTGCTTTCACCTGACTGTATGCCAACCCTCTTCCTCCCTCCCCACCCTTGTAGCCATCACAGAGTCTGTCTTTTGTGCATAAGTCTATTTTTAAGTCTTTATAGCAGGAGTCTTATACAGTATTTTTCCTTTGGCCTCTGATTTCACTCAGCATAATGCCTTCTAGTTGAAACCAGGTTATGAGATGTTCAACAATGAGATGCATCATTGTTCTTGATGATTGCATAGTGTTCCACTGAGTATATGTACCATAGTGTTGGTGGACATCTAAGTTGGTTCCATATTTTTACTATTGTGGACAGTGCTGCAATAAACATGTGCTTCTATCTGTTGACTGCCTTTATTTCTGTAGGATACATTCTGAGCAGTGGAATTACTGGATCAAATGGTATTTCTAGCTTTTTAAAGATGCACCAAAGTGCTTTTCAAAGAGACTGTACTATTTTGCAATCCCACCAACAGTGTAGAAGAGTTCCAGTCTCTCCGCAGACTCTCCAGCAGATTGTGGGCAACCTTGTTGGAGTGAGGTGGTATCTGATTGTAGTTTTGATTTGGATTTTTCTAATAGCTAATGATCGTGAGCATTTCCTCATGTGTCTTTTGGCTGCCTGGATGTCTTCCTAGGTGAAGTGCTTGCCCATCTCCTGTGCCCATTGCTTACTTGGGCAAACTGATATTTTGCATTTCCTTGTGGATTATGGAAATCAGACATCGTTCTGACATATATTTGCCAAGTATTTTTTCCCTTTCTGTAGGTAGTCTTATACCTGTCTTGATAAACTCTTTGGATGAGCAAAAGCTTTGATTCTTAGTAGTTTCCATTTATCTATTTTCTCTTACATTGTTCATATTTTGTCAGATTTTGAAGTCTATTTAAGCTGTGTGTTAGAACTTTCATCATTGACACTTTTTTCTTGCATGATCTTTATTGTTTTAGGTTTGACATTTAGGTCTCTGATCCATTTTGAGTTAGTTTCTAATAAGGTGTGAGATATGGGTCCTGCTTCAGTTTTTTGTAGGTGGATATCCAGTTTTGCAAACATCATTTTTTCTCTCTCTTTCTCTCTCTTTTTTCTTTTATTTAATATGACTGAGTGAAAATGTACATTCCCGTATAAATTTACATGCCCACCTATATGCAGCTTCCACTGCTCTCCCTGTCTGGTGACAGCACACTATTCCTCTCTGCTCCACACATGTCTCATCCTCCCAACAGTCTCCTTTCCCCTCCTCTCCACCTACTCTCCTTTCTCCAACCAGAGGTCAGCAGGATGATATCCTATAGATGTATAGAACCATAAAGTGCATCCAATATATGGTCACTCTGCATCGCCAAGTCCAATCCATTCTTGTCCAAAGAGTGGACCTTTACTATGATTTATGGGCAAGGGCAGCATCAGGGCCAGGGGCCTTGCTCCCAGGGGAACCTCAAAACCTTTTTTAGTGGAGATCTCAGGATGTACCCCTTTTTATTCTTTTGTTGCCAGTGAGACTCAACTTAGTGAGCTCCATCGCGGCTGTCACTGGTGGTGGCCGAGCACCATCTGGTTCTTCTGGTCCCAAGTCGATGTAGACACCCACTCATGTGGGTCTCTCTATCTTCTGGGTTGTCTTTACCCCATGTCATGTTGGTCCTCGGTGATCATGCATTCCTGCTGAGTTGGGACCATTTGCTGTACCCTCGGACGACAGCTTGGCAGCTTTTAAGACCCCAGATGCCACTCACCAATATAGGGTGCAGAGAGCCCTTTTAGCAAAACGCTAGTTGTGCCAACTGGCCTCGATTTCGCCTAAGAGCATGGTCCCCTGCCCCCTGCCCCAGCTACTCTATCCTTGCAATATTGGGTTAAGATGGAAGGAGTACTCAAGTTATGCTGAAATCCACTTAATGTTGTTCTTGTTTCTAATGTGTGCTATCACCGATTTCACCCAACCAGATTTCTAGCATCTATCTAATCTAAACCCTCTCCCCCTCGTGTTCCCTCCCTCCCCTCCATTGCCGCTGTCAAAGAGTCTTTTCTTCTATACACAAGTCTGGTTTTGAGATCTTATCATAGAGGTCTCATACAATATTTGTCTTTTTGTCGCTGACTACTTTCACTCAGCATAATGTCTTCCAGTTGAAACCAGGTTATGAGATGTTTCCTGGAATCATCGTTATTCTTTATCATTGCGTAGTGCTCCGTTGAATATATGTACCATAGTTTACCTATCCATTCTTCTGTTGTTGGGCATCTGGGTTGATTCCATCTTTTTGCTATCGTGGACTGTGCTGTGGTAAACATTCTTGTGCACATGTCAATTGGTGTGAAAGGCCTTGATTCTGTAGGATATATTCCAAGTAGTGGAATTACTGGGTCAAATGGTATACCAATATCTATTTTTTTAAGGAAGTACCAGATTGCTTTCCAAAGAAGCTGGACCCTTTTGCAACCCCACCAACAGTGTAGGAGGGTTCCACTTTCCCCACAGCCTCTCCAGCATTTGTTGTTTTGTGTTTTTTGGATCATGGCCAACCTTGTTGGGGTGAGATGGTATCTCATTGTCGTCTTGATTTGAATTTCTTTGGTAACTAAAGATTGTGAACATGTCTGCATGTGTTTTTTGGCTGCCTGGATCTCCTCTTTAGAGAAATGTGTATCTGTCTCCTTTGCCCATCGCTTAATTGGATGATTTATCTTCTTCTTATTGATATTTTGTAGTATCTTATAGATTATGGAGATCAGGTGTCGGTCTGACATAGAGTTGCCAAATATTTTTTCCCGTTCTGTAGGTGTTCTTTTAATTCTATTAATAAAGTCTTTGGATGAACAAAAGTGTTTGATTCTTAATAGCTCCCATTTATCTATTTTCTCTTCTGTTGATTTTGGTTGTTTGACAGATTTTGGAGTCTGTCCACATTGTGTATTAAAACTTCCATCGTTGTTCCTACCTTTTCTTGGATGAGCTTTATCATTTTAGATTTGATATCTAGGTCTTTTATCCAGTTAGAGTTGTTTTTGTATAAGGTGTAAGATATGGATCTTGTTTCAGTTTATTGCAGATGGATACCCAATTTTGCCAGCACCATTTGTTGAAGATACTGTTTTTACCCCAGTTTAATGTCTTAGGGCCTTTGTCAAATATCAACTGTTCATAGGCAGATGATGTCATCTCTGGGGTCTCAATTCTGTTCCATTGATCGATCTGTCTGTTCTTGTACCAGTACAAACATCATTTGTTAAAGAGACTGTTTTTACCCTAGTTTACAACCTTGGGACTTTGTTGAATATCAACTGTTCATAAGAAGGTGGTGATATTTCTGGGGTCTCAATTCTGTTCTATTGGTCTATATGTCTCTTTTTGTACCAGTACCAGACTGTTTTGACTGCCATGGTAGTATAATAGGTTCTAAGGTCAGGTAGTGTGAGGCCTCCCACTGTGTTCCTCTTCTTCAGTAGTGTTGTACTTATCTGGGGTTTCTTCACTTTCCAAACAAAGTTGGTGATTTGTTTCTCCATCTCTTTAAAAAAAAATGACACTTCAATTTGTGTTTGGATTGCATTGTTTATGTAGATTGCATTGGGTAAAATGGACATTTTCACAATGTTAAGTCTTCCTATCCATTAGCAGGTTAGGCTTCTCCACTTACGTAAGTCTCTTTTGGTTTCTTGTGGTAAGGTCTTGTAATTTTCTCTGTGTAGATCTCTTACTTCTCTGGTTAGATTTATTCCTAGGTATTTTATCTTCTTGGCGCCTATAGTAAATGGTATTGATTTGATGATTTCCTCTGATTTACTTATGTTTATCTTGTATCCTAATACTTTGCTGAACTCTTCTATTAGTTCCAGTAGAGAATTAGCTCTTTTTGAGCTCAACCTTATTTTTAACGCTCTGTGTCAAGCTCAGGTCAGACAGAGGACCTGGACCCTCTGAGTTGAGCCCTCAGCATGGGCTGTGTGGAAAAGAATGGCTGAGTGCTGGCTTTTGCTGCTGTAGCAGTGGGGACAAGCACGCTGAGCTGACTCTGTCCAACCCAGGAATGGCGTGGTCCGGGTACAGCCTCTGAGGCAGGAGGGGGACCCAACAAACACCCGCTTTGTTCCTACCACTAAGTTTCACAGTTTAGCTTCTGCCCCACCAGTTTAACCTTTCCCTCACCCACAGTCAGAGCCTGGGCTCAGGAAGGATGAAAAGGACATGGAGGCAACGGGAGGCTCCAAACGGAGTAGCCCTCCGCCAACTCACCTCCCTCCTTCAGGGCCTGCAGCTCGGACACCCCAGGACTGGCCAGGTCAGAGGGCAAGGAGGATATACTTGCTTTTGCTCATTGTGGTGTTGGTGGAGACCTGGGACTTGCTCAGGAGGGTGGAGTGAAAAGGGCAGTGGGTCAGAAGCTTGGGGCTGAGAACAAACGTAGGGAAGGAACAGTAGGTTAGCTGTTTGGGGTATGGATCAAGCAAAAGGTAGTGATACCTTGATCTCTAACCCACAGCAAACCTATAGCCCTTTAGTTGATTCCGACTCATAGCAACCCTGTAGGACACAGAACTGCCTCGGTGGGTTTCCAAGGCTGTAACCTACATCCACAGAGCGATTAGTAGGTTTGAGCTCCTGACCCACCAGTGCACAGCTGAGCATTTAATCACGGTGCCACCAGGGTCTCTCACTTGGTCTCTAGGACTTTGACATATTAGTCTTTAGAAGATAGAATATATTCTTCACTGAAAAGATAATAAGTTAACCTATAGGAGCAGGGCTTCTGGTGTAGAAGATAGGATACACTTCCTAGCTCTCGAAGGAAATACAAGACATTTATTCTTCAGTCCAAACCCTGCCAGGTAATCTTTTCCCAGAAGCTGGGGGAGAGTATGATACCTCTCCTCACAGAACTCAGCATACTGTGACCTGACTCTTGGTAAGGAGGAGACCGTAGGAGGGGAACACTGACCTGACACAGAAGATGAGAACATTGCGAAGGCACCTTGAAAAAAGGCCAAAACCAGGTGCTTCATCTTTTGAGAGATCAGCTCCCTTAGAATCTGGCCAGAATTTGAACTTCCCTTGCATAGGGTCACTATGGGTCAGAAGTGACTCACTGGCAACAGGTGGGGTTTGGTTGGGTTTCCGCAGTGGTGGTGGCGAATATGAGAGCCTTTAAAATCTATAGACAGAGAGACTTAGTTGGAATAGCTGGCTTTTAGATTGATCTCCCCTAACTGCCTAAAGTTACTTGGTGGAGGATGAGTGGCAAACAGCACTTCTTAACTACGGCTCAAACCATCCTACATAGGTGTGAATCTGAACTCAGGATCGTGTGCAGGTCTGCAAGACAAAAGAGCAAGCGCTTGTCACACATCCTAGAGATGGGGTACTAAGGCCGATGGGCTCTTCTCTAAAAGAAATACAGCCAGAACCCAGCTGACAACATGCTTCAGATCCTTCCACCTCCGAGACCAGCCTTCCATTCTCCCACGTCCAAACTTCCAACTGGCATTTCCTCACCCACACACCCAGCCCGAGTACTAGGAGGAACCAGGTGCCTGGGCACCCACCCCTTCATGTACGAGACTTTGGGACTCTAGCTGAAGACAGTAAATAGGAAATGAATTGAAGAATTTTCAAGAAGCTAGGAATAGGGGAAGGCTTGGGTGACAGGATGCGGAATTATTATGGTTTAATCTTGAGGATCCCTGGTGGCATGGTGGTTAAGATCTCGGCTGCTAACCAAAAGATCAGCAGTTCAAATCTGCCAGGTGCTCCTTGGAAACCTTATGGGGCAATTCTACCGACTTACAGGGTCTCTATGAGTTGGAATCTACTTGATGGCAATAGGTTTGGTTTGGTTTAATCCCTTGAGAGGGCAGCTCAGGTTAGTAGAAGCAGCACTGACTACAGAGGTGGGAGTGGACCTCAAGTGAATCACTCACGTCTTAGTTATCCAGTGCTGCTGTAACAGAAATACAAGTGAGTGGGTGGCTTTAACAGAGAATTTTATTTTCTCATAGAAACGTAAGCTAGAAGTCCAAATTCAGGGCATTAGCTCCACGGGAAGTCTTTCTCTGTTGGCTTGGGAGCACAGTCCTCATCATCAATCTTCCCCTGGACAGGGAGCTTCCAAGATACAGGGACCCCAGGTCTAAAGGGCCTGATCAGCTCTGCTCCTGGCACTGCTTCTTTCCTGATGGTGTGAGGTCCCCAACTCTCTACTTGATTTTCTGTCCCCTGTATTCCAAGAGATTGCTTCAGGGCACAATACAGTCTTATGCATTTAGTCCTGCCTCACAAAAACAACCACCTAACATCCTCCTGAATTAACATCATAGCTTTTGAGGCTCAGGGACATCTGGGTCATTTCCAAAGGACATGCTCTGCTTCCAGGACAATTTCTTGGTGCTTCAAAGACCCAAACTCTCTGCTTGCTTCCCTTTCCTTTATATCCGAAGAGATCCCCACAAGGCACAACACAGTCTTGCCCATTGAGTCCCACCCCACCAACAGAACTGCCGCTCATCCTCCCTCATTAACATCATAGAGATTTACGACATGCATTAGTAGAAGCAGCACTGACTGCAGAGGTCGAGAGGACCTCAGGTAAATCACTGGCGTCTTAGTCATCCAGTGCTGCTATAACAGAAGTACCACAAGTGGATGGCTTCAACAAAGAGAATTTTATTTTCTCCTAGAAAAGTAGGCTAAAGGTCCAAATTCAGGGCATTAGCTCCAGGGCATAGCTACAACATACTGGGACTTGTCACCTAGCCAAACCGCTACATACATTTTGGGAAGGGACACAATTCAACCTATGACAACACCTCTTCTCTGAATCTGTTTCCTCATTTGGACAATGATGAGGTTTAATTTTTTTTTTTCAAAAAAGCCAAGTCGATTGCCTTTGAGTTGATTTCAACTCATAGTGACCCTATAGGACTGAATAGAACTGCCCTAGAGTTTCCAAAGAGCACCTTGGTAGATTTGAACTGCTGACCTTTTGGTTAGCAGCTGTGGATACAAGGTCACACAGCAAGTGGAAGCCAGTATATTTAGTGAGTAACTACTATGAGCCCGGCATTTATACTTCACTATATGCACACAGGAAACGCTGGTGGCACAGTGGTGAAGTGCTACAGCTGCTAATCAAAAGGTTGGCAGTTCAAATCCACCAGGCGCTCCTTGGAAACTCTGTGGAGCAGTTCTACTCTGTCCTACATGGATTCCATGAGTTGAAATCCACTTGATAGCAATCGGTTTGGGTTTTTTTGGTGATATGCACACACCTCAATATCAATCATTCAAGGTCATTGTTAACATCTCCATTTTACAGATAAGGAAACTTAAAGCTAATAGGTAACTTTTCCTGTCATCCAGTGAGAGGCAGACCCAGCCACAGCCTTCCAGCAGGTCCTTTCCACTAAACCACAGGGCTTCTAGGAACCACAGGGCCTGTCAAGGAGGAGGGCTCCCCAACACCCTGTTAACTCAGTAAACCCAGGGTCTGCCTAAGCTATCCTCTGCACCTGAGAGGTAAAGAGGGTGAGTCAGCCCCCTCCCTCATCCCAGAAGTTGTTATCAGGGGCAAGGGTGGGTGAGCTGATCAAATAAATATCCTGCAGCCTAGTATCCACAACAAGCCAGAATTGAGCTATGTGTACGCTCGGTTGCTTGGTCACCCCTGTTCCTGTTGGCTGAAGCTAGGCCCTCCTCAGATACAGCTGCCCCTATAATGGCTCCTCCCCATGGTGTAACCTGCCTCTTAAAGGGACCAAGGAGCAGTTTTGAAGCCCAATTTGAGAGAAGACAAAGGACCGCCCAAATCTTGATGAGGACCCTGCTGTTAAGGAGGTTTCCAGCTGTGGCCCATTCAGGAAACCTCCTGTAACTCCTCTCCCAGGTCTACCCTGCCCCCACTGGAAGGAAAGGAAAACTTCCTTTCCCAGGGATGTCAGGGTACCACACACTCTCCCCTCAAGGTGGCCCTAGCTTGCCTTCCTGTGCAGGCTTCCACGTCAGCCTGGTTTCAGTGGCTACCCTTTGCTTAGGGACTGCTCAGACAGGGCAACCCAGGCATGTCGCCCCACCCCTCACCCTCACCCCTGATCAGTGATGGCACTAAAAGGGTTAAAGGACTGGGCCTGGCCCTGTCTGTAGTGTTTGAAGTAGGGCGGGGAAAGGAAGGGCTAGAGGAGTTGAAGAGGCAGCTGGTCTGGACTGGAGTGAGTCCCCATTGTCTCCCATGCTAACTTCTGGACCATGAGCAGTTCCCTTAAAAGGACCAAGACAGAGGCACCCCCACTGAGGTGCTGGACTGGATTCTTAAAGGGGCCACCTGAAGCAAGACTTTTTCCAGTACTGAAATCACCAACTGAAGGCAATAACAGGTCCCCCACCTTTAGGATATCTCCCAGGTCTGGTGAGTTTCCCTCTTCCCCTGCCCTGGGTTGAAGTCCTCCAAAACTGGGCATTTTCCGGCTCTTTAGACAAAGATTGGACTGGACTGTAAGACATAAAATGATACTGGCATAGAGTGTGCTTCTTGGCTTAAGTATATGCATGAGGCTAACTGGGCAGTTCTCAGTCCAGAGGTGAGAAAAGAGGGCAGAAGGGGGTAGGAGCTGGTTGAATGGACATAGGAAATACAAGTTAGGAAGGAATGTGCTGTCACAAGGTGGGGAGAGAAGCTAGCAATGTGTGTGTAACTTTTGCGTGACAAATTGACTTGGATTGTAAACTTTCACTTAAAGCACAATCAGGTATTTTTAAAAAATTAGTAAAATGGGGGCATTCCCAGGGAAGCCAAGATCTTCAGGAACCCTTCAACACGCCAGGGAGTGGCAGAACCCTTCATAGCTTCTCAGCAGACTCCTGCCTTCAGCTCCTATTTTTAATTAGAGCATTGCCTGTGTATGTGTGTGTGCAAGTATGCAAATAGGGAATCGCAATAATAGCCAACAGTTAATGAGCACATCCTTGTAAGGCAAGTGATGCTAAACCCGGGATGTGCATTATCTTTATCCTCACAATCTTGTGGAGCTGACATGTCATAATCCCTATATTAAAGATGAGGTTTAGAGAATTAACACATGTCGATTAAAAGGTGAGTTGTAGGACTGGAGTCCACACTCAAGTTTATCTCGTGCCAAAGCCCATGCTATTGCGTTTTGGTCTTTCCCTTTCTCAGGAGGTATAGACACAAAGGATGGCACTGGGACTTTTAAAGCTTGCAGTCCTGATGCACCCAGGACCCCCTCCCTCTTGCGCCTGACATATTCGTGAGGGTTAACTGTGAGAGCTAAACGCCACTGCCTGGAAAAGTAGAGATACAGCAGAAAAGAAGAAGACCGTCAACAAGAAGGAATGACAGGGTGTCTGCAACAATGGGCTCAGGCATAACCCTGATAGGGTCGCTATGAGTCGGAACCTACCTTAGGGCACCTAACAACAGCAAAAGAGCCCCCAGCTCACAGCTCAAAGTCAGGGACTGCCAGATGCCTGATAATTCCACCTATCAGTGAGGAGCTCCCTGCTCTGCCCAGGATTTTTAGCTGTTTCCCTGGGTTTGATGGGTTAATTCCCTGGGTCACAGTGACCAAAGTCTTCTCAGGTGTGGCCCTCTGAACCTCAGACCCTCTGTTGCCCCACCTTTCTGGCACAGCTCCCAGTATGCCTGCCAAGGAACCAACAGTGGGTAGGAGAGGACTCCTCGCTCTCCTTCTTTTTTCCAATCCCCACAAGTCATGGGCTAATCTGGGTCCCAGGACCCCGGTACCATACAGCTATGGGACCTAGCAAACAGGAAGAGGGCAGGGTTTCTAGGTTCAGTTTCCAAAGAGGAAGTAAAGGTGGTCACATTTAGAAGCCCAAACCCAGCAAAATTCCCAACTAACTGGTGAGTGTAGCGTATCAGCAGGTGATTTAGGGAGGGGGTTTGAGATACCTGTGTGCTGATTTAGTAGAGGGAGTGTGTGGTTAGGTAAGGGGTCTGGGCTGAGGCGGTCACCAGCCAGCAAAGAAAGTCTGAGCTTACTTGTGTTTACTTAGTAATCTGTAGTGCACTCTTTCACACATTTCAAAGATGTAGTGAAAAACGGGTGAAACTGTATGCTACCGATTAGTGACTAAGCTCAAGTAAACCCATGTAAACCTTGCTGGGTCGATAACCCATCTCTCTTAGGTCTGGGGACCCCTGACTCTCTTTCCAGGAGTTAAGTACTAACAACAAAATCAGTAACAGCCCTGTGGGCCCTGGGCAAGTTGATGTCACTTGAGAGTCAACCTGGAATCTGATCTGGGCAGTGACTTTTGTGTATAGGGGAGCCTGCCCCAGCGTGGGTGAGAGACGGTGCCATGGGCCACCATTGCCTCTGTGGGTAGGCCTCTTCGTGTCCTCTTCTCTGTGCCCAACTCTTGGTAGGTGCTCAGGTAATGCTTGCTGAATGAAGACATCTTCTCTGCCCCTTGTCTTTTGGAATTGTGATCCTCTCAGTCAGTTGACAGGGAAGCCGCAGTAAGAATGAGTTCTGGGACACCCATGTGCAGCATCTAGCAAAACTCCTGTGTCTCATGCTGAGAAATGGAGCTATGATGTAGTCAAGTCAGGCTCATGGATGAGGAGGAGGCATTCGAGGCCAGGGTGCCATGTCCTGCCATCGAGTGGGTGTCCAGGGAGCAGAGGGGGGAAGAAACTGTGGTTACCAGAGCCTTTTTTGTCTGAAAATATGAGAGCCCTGTTTTTAGCGCTCTTTGCTGTGCACTTGTGGATTAATGGTTTATTCTACATGAGAAGAAACCGTAGGTTAAATTTTGAACCATCAAAGGATTTTCTCTGACCCTGTCTCCCCAGGGCCAGGAGAATGGAGGAAAAGCCAGCAGACCATGTCATCTGCCCCCACCCCCATCTTTATTACCTGGTTCCTTTGAGTCTTTCTCATTAGTAGCCCTCTCGGGAGATTCAGAATCACACAGCCAGAGCCAGGGAACCTCCCAAGCTGTGGCAGAGCCAGCCAACCAGCATTGCACCCGAGTCTGCTGTGCCTGGTTGTTTGAGTGATATCATAGCAGTTCCAACCCCTAGTGTTTGCTGGCAGCAAACATACCAGAGCTCTGCCTGCCCCTATCACCTTGTTTGGGTTTCTAAGATAACAGAAGGATCTGTTGTTGTGTGCTGTCCAGTAGATTCTGACTCAGTAGAGACCCTATTGGACAGAGCAGAACTGCCCTATAGTGTTTCCTAGATTGGAAATCCTTATGGGAGCAGATGGCTAGGTTTTTCCCCCATAGAGCCAGTGTTTACCATTGTGCCACCAGGTCTCTTTGTAGAGGGAGTACCAATCAAAAACCCAAACCCACTGTACTGAGTCAGTTCTGACTCATAGCGACCCTATAGGAGAGAGTAGAACTGCCCTATAGAATTTCCAAGTAGCGCCTGGCGGATTTGAACTGCTGAGCTTTTGGTTAGCAGATGTAGCACTTAACCACTATGCCACCAGGGTTCCTGCAGAGGGTGTAGAAGGGACAAATTCAATTTCATTGGAAAACCAGTTGTCACTGAGTCATTTACGACTCCTGGAGACCCCCTGTGTGCTGGAGTAGAACAGAGTTCTACAGGAATTTCAATGGCTGATTTTTTTACAAGCAGATTGCCAGGTCTCTCTTCTGAGGCACCCTGGGTAGACTCAGACCTCCAACCTTTTGGTAAGCACATTAACCATTTATACCACTCCAATTTCCTTGGGACCCCTCTCTAGCTCTTTTTGGAAGGTGCTTCATTTTTTTTTTTTTTTTTTGAATGCCTGGTGGTGGGGAGACAGGAATAGGTGATGAAAAACACTGTTGCCAGTTTTAATTCAAATCAGCCACTAGCTTTCTGGGAGCTTGTCCTCTTGCCTTTAGAAAAGAACTCAGGCTCCCTAGTATGATGTCTGCTTTGAAAGCTTAGCTCTACTGCCTATCAGCCATGCAGCCTTGGGCAAGTCACTCAGCCTCTCTGTGCTGTTTCTTCCTATGTAAAGTCGCTTCTTCCTATGTAAATAAGTGAGCGTGGCAGTGTGCCAAGACAATTTTATGGACCCTGAAATTAGAATTTCATGTAATTTTTATGTGTCACAAAATATCCTTCTTCCTCTTCCTTTTTTTTCCCCACAACCATTTTAAAAAAGGTAGCGGGATGAGTTTGGCTCTCAGTCTACTGGCCCCTGCTCTACATAAACAGAGGTCATTCTGTCCCTCTTTTCTCTTTGAAGAGGACAGCTTCCTCATAAGGGTTCATCAGGGCCCCAAAGCACAGAAAAGGTATTTCTTGTTGTTCCTTCTGGTTCTGGTTACATGTAGCCTTTTAGTGTTTTTCACCAGAAAGCTGATCATGATCATTAGTCCCCATAGCAGTTGTGTGGGGGCCCTGATGGTACTAAAGCACTTGACCACTAACTGAAAGGTCGGCAGCTCAAACCCGTTAGCAACTCACCGAGAGAAAGATATGGTAGTCAGCTTCTGTACAGTCTTGGAAACCCTATGGGTCAGTCCCACTCTGTTGGAATTGACTTGGTGGCAGTGGGTTTGGGCAGTTGTATTAGTGTCAGCCTATGGGTTAATTATTTATTCTCTGTCTTTTTTAGTGTAAGGAAACCTGGGTGGCACAGTGGAAACCCTGGTGGTGTACTGGTTAAGTGCTACAGCTGCTAACCAAAAGGTCAGCAGTTCAAAACTGCCAGGCACTCCTTGGAAACTCTGTGGTGCAGTACTACTCTGTCCTATAGGGTCACTATGAGTTAGAATCAATTCGATGGCAGTAGGGTTGGTTTTGGGTTTTTTTTAATATAAAGAACAGTAGGGCTGCCATCATGCAATGCCTATTTCTGCCTCTGTCTTGTGCTTGGAAATCCTGGTGTAATAGTGGTTAAGTGCTATATCTGCTAACCAAAAGGTCAGCAGTTCAAATCTATCAGGTGCTCCTTGGAAACTCTAAGGGGCAGTTCTAGTCTGTCCTATAGAGTCGCTATGTGTCGTAATTGACTCAGCAGCAGTGGGTTTGGTTTGGTTTTTTGATCTTGGGCTTTCTTCTCTCCAGGTTCAGTTGTCCATGCCCTGGAAACTTTGGTGGTGTGGTGGTTAACCCAATGGTTGACGGTTTGAATCCACCAGGCTTGCCTTAGAAACTCTGTGGGGCAGTTCTGCTCTGTTCTGTAGGGTCACTAGGACACAGAACCAACTTGACAGCAGTGGATTTGGTTTTCGTTTCTTTTTGCTTTTTCTCCACCTGGAAATAATAAGAATAATAACAGTAATCATAGTGCTTTATTGTGTGTGCCAGGAAACCGAGTGGCATAGTGGTTAAGTGCTACTTCTGCTAACCAAAGGATTGGCAGTTAAAATCCCACAGGAGCTCCTTGGAAACTCTGTGGAGAAGTTCTACTCTGTCCTGTAGGACTATTATGAGTCAGAATCAACTTGACAGCAGTGGGTTTGGCTTTTCCGGTTGATATGTACCAAACGGAATACTAGTTGCTTTCTATACACTATCACTGAATCTCCTGATACACTTACCACGTGGGTATCACCATTCCCATTTTACAGGTGATTCTAAGGCTCAAAAAATTAAATCATGTGACTTTTATTGATTTTGTTCTTGATTTGTGTTTAATAGTAGAACATTTACATAGAGTTTTCTTGACTGTAATCTTTATGGAAGCAGATCACCAGGCTAATTCTCTCTGGGGTCACTGGATGGGCTCAAACTGATGACCTCTTGGTTGCCAGTGGTGCACAAACTGTTTATACTTCCTAGGGACTTTCAGCCTAGCAAAACCAACAGACTTCAAAGCCACTACAACTCTGTCAAGAAATACTAGCCTTAGAGTATTGAACAACAGATGTCTCTATGAAATGTTACATTCTCCCGTTCCACAGCAACCAGCACAGTAAGCACTGGTCATCATGAATGGATGACCAATGCCATCAGTGGAGGTCGTAACGCTCAGAAGAGGGGGCAAGAGATGTTGATGATGTGTGACAGGGGAAACTTTCTATCCAGAGGCAGGAAAATAAGTCAAGTGACTCCTTAGAGATCCTTCTTGCTTTTTTCCCCTGTCCTCCCCCACCAAGCGTCTGATCCTAGACCTATTTCAGAATCTCCTATCTCTCTGCTCAGCGGAAGCAGTGATGTGACATGATGTGATCTCATTCGGGAGCTAAATAAAGCCATTGTGTGAGACCCAGCCTGGGCCACTCCCTTGCACCATTTCCTGAGCTGCAGAGGCTGAGGGAGAAGCAAGGGGCCTGGGAGCGTGCCCCATGGAAGAAGTGAGGGAGAGAGCACATGGATTAGGGCACAGACTGAATTTCAAAAAACTGAGGAGGCGCTTTCTCAGTGTCTCAGTTACCTAGAACTGCTCTATACTGCAAATGCATGGCTTCAAAGAAATTTCTGACAGTTCTGGAGACTAAAAGTCCAGATCAGGGTCTTGGCTGTGTCAGTTCCTTCCTTGTGGGTAGTACTGGGTGTTCCTTGGTAATATGACTTGGAAAGGATCCTTCCTCATGTTTGGTGTCTGTCTTCCACCCAGGAGTGTGAACATGTGTCTAACTTTCTCAGAAGTGATTAGATTTAGAACCCACCCTACTCAAGTGTGATCTAATCAACCTAACAAAGAAAACCTTATTTCCAAATAGGAGTATTATGTACATTATGTTGTTGTTTAAGGAGCTCTGATGGTACAGTGGAGACCCTGTGGCATTGTGGTTTAGTGCTACAACTACTAATCAAAAGGTCAGCAGTTCAGATCCACTAGGCACTCTTGAAAACTCTATGAAGGAGTTGTACTCTGTCCTATAGGGTCCCTTTGAGTCATAATTATTGACTTGACAGCAGTGGGATTGGATTTCGGGTTTTGGTGGAGCAGTAGTTAAAGCGAGCGACTGTCTTCCAGTTGATTCCAACACATGGCCAGCCTGCGCATGCAGAGTGGAACTACACCATGGGGTTTCCAAGACGGTGACCTTTTGGGAGCAGATCGCCTGTCCTTTGTTCCAAGAGGCCTCCGGGTGGGTTCAGACCACCAAACTTTTGGCTAGTAGTTGAACCCTTAACCTTTTGTACCACCCAAGGACTCCTCCCCTCCCCTGAATGCTCCCCAAATTTTGTCCTTTTATTTCCAGTCCCAAGTCATCCTTTCCTAATGAACACCTCCAATTCCTACTCTCCCCTCCACGCTAGCTTTGTACAACAATTTTTGTCTACTACCTACAACCCCTGCCCAAATCTCAGCTTCAGAGCTTCCTCAGGCTCTGTCCTGCTCCCTGTGGATCTGTGTGTCCTGTTTGCAGTGAGCACAGTGGGTGGCATGGGGCCCAAGTTTATAACCAGGAGGGAGAGGAGCCTTCTTTGTGGCTGAATAAGCTGGGGTTCCCTGTACATGGCTCATAGATGTGGAGGAACATGGAGAGGTATAGGATCTAGGCCAATTTCCTAGGCCTCTCCTTTTCTATCCTTAGACCAGGGATCAGAAAAGCCATCTGTAGAGGCCTGAGCGCTTGCCTCCCTTCTCCGAGGTAAAGAGGCACCCAGCTGACACACATACAGCACTCCTCCTCAGCAGCTCCAGGGTGAGGTGAGCCATTGAACAAATTGCAGTGAGAGAGGGTGTCATGGATGGAATTGTATCCCCCCAAAATATATGTATCAATTTGTCTAGGCCCTGATTCCCAGTACTGTGTGATTGTCTACTGTTTTGTCATCTGATGTGATTTTCATGTGTTGTAAATCGTACCTCTAGGATGTCAGTGAGGTGGGATAGACAATAGTTATGTTAATGAGGTAGGACTTGACCTAGCAGATTAGGTTGTGTCTTGAGCCAAGCTCTTTTGAGATATAAGAGAGAAGTGAGCAGAGACAGAGGAGTAACTCATACCGCCAAGAAAGGAAGACCAGGAGCCGAGTGCACTGTTTGAACCCAAGGTCCTTGCACAGAGAGGCTCCTAGACTAGGGGAAGATTGAGGACAAGCATCTACATCAGAGCCAACAGAGAGAGAACGCCTTCTCCTGGAGCTGACATCCTAAATTCTGAATTCTAGCCTCCCAGACTGTGAGACAATAAACTTCTGTTTGTTAAAGCCATCCACTTGTGTATTTCTACTATAGTAGCACTAGATAACTAAGACAGGGGGGAAAGGAGATTGAAGGAACACTTTCCAACAACTCAGCTCATCTTGGGGCAAGTAAGACAAGTTGGGAAAGGTGAACACCCTCACACAAAGCCTGGGAAGAGAGATGATTCTAGCTCCTCCTTCGTGGTTCTCCTTAGTCTCCATAAAACCTCAGTCACTGGGGGTGGTCCTGGGAGAAGAGAAGTCTGGAGGAAGATGTCAAGAGGTAGACAGAGGTATGCAGGAAATGTGAGTTCCCTTCCCATCCCTCACTAGTTTTGGTACTCAGGTGCTTGGTATTTCTTTCAGGAGTGGGGCTTTTCATTTCAACTGTAAGAGTGCCTGAGTGTTAACTCAGATGTGCTGAGCCAAGCCCTGGTACCAGCCAAGGGTGCTGGGCAGTAGCAGCAACATCTGTTTCTGAGAGAGATGGAAGGGAGGTATGATATTGCTAATACTCGGGGCCCTTCTGTCAGCTCTGTGGGGCAGGATTAGACAAGCTCCCTTATTCACTATGTGACCAAAGTCCCAGAAAGAAGAAGTCACAGCACTCTCACTCAGGAGCCTTTTTTGTGCTACTCTGAATCTCCCACCTTTGTATTAGCTTCCGATGGCTGCAGTAACAAATTACCCCAGACTGGGTCATTAGAGTCACTGAGTCTGAACCGACTGTTCAGCAACGGGCAGTCAGGTAGGGTGAGAACAGAAAGTTACTGTTTCACAGCTCTGGGGGGGCTAGCAGTCTGAAACCAGTGTGTTGACAGGAGCCTGTTGTCCCAGAAGGCTCTGGGGAAGATCCTTTCCCGTCTTTCTGGTAGCTGCAGGCATTCCTTGGCTTGCAGCAGCATAGCTCCATTACAGATGGCTGTCTTCCCTCTGTCTGTACAAGTCCCATGAAAGTCGGACATGCCCTTCTCCAGTATCACCTCCTACTGAGAGATAACACCTTCAAAAATCCTCTTCGGCTCTGAGCAAACTCAGTGCAACCCTGAAGCAGCTCTTCTCCACCCCGCCTCAGTAAAATGAGGGGTGAGGAGAGGCTCTGAGCCCTGCTGACTGTGACATCCTTCTAGTTGCCGGGTTCTAGAGTTCCAGAACCTGCTCACCCTTCTCTGTTTTGCTTCAGACTGGCCTGCCTGTGCCTCCCATGAACACAGCTGTCCCCGACGAGGTATTCCTTGCAGATGGAGACCCAGTGGCCCAAGAGTATACTCACCGCTCCCTGTCCATGGTGGAGTCCAGAGGACAGCTGGAAGAAAGGGAAGAGGGGGAAATAAAGAAGGAGGGGAATGGCTTCCCTCCTGTGCCTCTCCGAAGGACTGGGGCCTTTCGTGCTCATAGCCACAACTATGACCCCTTCAAAAGACACAGCTGGGGGCCTGACAGGGAGACCCAAGACCCACTTAGCAGGTAAGTACCCAGGGGACTCCAGGACCTTGTAGGAAGTGGTTGGAAAGGAATATTCTGGTGTCCTTTGCACTGCCCCACCCCAGCTGTCTCCCTAAAGAGCCAACCACATTTGAAGAATGACAAGAATTGGAAACCTATTTGGTCCCTTTGGTGAGGGGAGAGCCTGCCTTTCAAAATGTAGCTCCCCCAGTGGTCCTAGCTCCTTCTTCTTACCAGGTCTGAGTGGCAGGCTGGGAGTGGGAGTGGGAAGGAGGTGTGGAGTTGGGATAAGGACACTTGGATTTTATAAGGACACTTTAGAGTTTATGGAACCATACAACAGTAAGAGCTTAGAAATCACAGGACTCACTCTCCTCATTTTACACAAGAGCTTTCTTTAGAGATGTGCTCCCAGGGCCAAGATGTTAGGCTTACCCCATTCCCAGATTCCTGCCAACCTGCTAGTTCTAGGCTAGTTCATAGTGTGGGCTCACAGTGGGAGAGCAACTTCGGTTGCTCAGAGTTCTGCAAAGGCTGGCAAAGTTGGGTGAGATGGACTCAGCTCTTCCCCCTCCCCTGGAAAATCCCTGACCACTTCCCCAAAGGCAGAGGAAGTCAGAAAGAGAAGGCCCAGGGGTCATGGTGAAGAGTTCAGTGTGAGTGGTCATTGTAGAGGCCTGATAGCCATTAACAGGTAGTGTCCCTCTGCTTTGGCAAAGGATCCCTTGGATAAGTTCATTTGGCTCTGGTAAGTGGATTAAACTTCTAGCTCCTGGACAGGGGTGGCTGGCTGGTCTGGGTGAAGGGGGAAACCCTGGCTTTTGTCCCTGATCTGTCTTGGATGGCTGCTTGGGTGAGAAGCAATCACCCCAGGATTCAGGACACATTCCTAAGAGCAGCTGGGTGAAAGCTGATGCCCTGGGCAACCCTTACGTGGTACCAGCTGCATTTCAGGGTCTTCCAGGCGTCACCCTTTCCAATCAGGCATGAACTCTGCCTCTTGGGCACAGAAGGCAAGGAGCCTGGGGTGCACCATTTAGCTGGGTAGAAGCAAAGGTTGGCGTCAGAAACCAGGCAGAAAAAGCCAAACTCATTGGTGTCTAGTTGATTCCAACTTACAGCCATCCTGTAGGAGAGAGTAAAACTGCCCCACAGGGTTTCCAAGGAGCCCCAGATTGGGACTGCTATCCTTTTGTTTAGCAGATGAACTCTTAACCACTGAGCTACCAAGGTTTCCAGAAACCAGGCAAGGAGTCAAAATCCAGCTTGCCCTTTGCCTCCCTAAATGTCAGCTCTCTTCTGGAGGGCAGTGCTGTCCTCTAACCAGCAGGGGTCACCCTTGCCTGTAGCCAGCTCTGCAGCTCTGCCAAAGCTGAGCCCCAAAGGGAGGTCAGCATAGGTCTGGGCTGTGCCTGTGCCAACAGGAAAGGCTGGGCTGGGGGCAAGCAACAGGGCAGAGCCAAGGCAGTGCTCTTGGTGCCCATCACTGGCGGCTGGACGCAGAGGGCAGTGGTGCAATGTGTGTTTCAGGAGGAAACTTCAGCCATCGGGATGCCCAGTCCCCCAGGAGGCCCCGTTACTGCAGAGCCAAGAGGAGCTGGACACCTTACTGGGACTGCAGCACCACGGTGGCCAACCGTCCCTTGTGGTAAGGACAGACAAATCCCCCCTCCCACCCCTGTTCAGCCAGCACTCTGTACTTCTTCTGTTCTGCCAGCTGCTGGGTCTCTGTGCTCAGGCCTTGCTCTGTGAGTCCATCTGACTGAGTCTCAATCTGCCGTCTGTGTCCCTCTGTCTGCTTCCTCGGGGGACTGTGTGCTCTGTCCTGGGCGCTTGCATCTTTCCTGGTATCCTGCCTCATCCTCTTTCTCTAAGACTCTCTGTTTTTTCTTTCCTGTGTCTGGGTCTTTGTACTGACGCGGGTGTCTCTGTGTCTCTGTTTTATTAAAAGACTCCTGTTCCCCTAGTTTTTACAACCACTTCTTTCTGTGAACTCCCATTTTTCTCGGATTTGGAGCTAGACTTCTTATTTGTGGGATGAGACCAAACATCTGGTACCCTGAAAGACAGTAGTTCTCTAACAAGACTATCAGGGTTTTTGAACGAGAAAGGACAAAGGGGAGGATCTAGAGCTCACCCTCCCTTCTGGCTTAAGGAACATAACTAGGGGGCTGGGAATTCCAAAACAGATCTAAGGATCATGGAGGATTCACATAGGCTTTAGACCTACTTGGTTGCACAGTGGTTAAGAGCTATGGCTACTAACTAAAGGGTCAGCAGTTTAAATCTACCAGGTGCTCCTTGGAAACTCTTTGGGGTGGTTCTATTCTGTCCTGTAGAGATGCTGTGAGTCGGAACTGACTTGTTAGCAATGACTTTTTATTTAGGGGGTGTTTAGAGACACCACAGGGTCAGCTGGCAAAGCATCCCTGAGAAAGTACATAGAGACGTTGCCAGAGCCCGGTGGCTGCAGGCTGTCTCTTCCCAGCTCGTCCTTCAGCTGGCCAAGGGTACTAAACATGGCCTCACTGTCTTAATTACCGTGGTTGCGGCTGAGAGACAGGGCATCTGTACAGTCCAGCGCGGAAGCAGCAAGAGGCCGTCGTAGTCCATCTTCCATTTTCCCAGTCAGCAGCTCTGGGTGTCTATTCCCATCCCATTTCAATGGGAAGTAGTAAAAAGAATAGGGATTTTTTGTCACACTGACCCCTGGAGGCCTCACTTATTAGTAGGAGTAATTTGTTTCATCTTTTTGGAAATCAGAATAATAATAAAGTCTATCTTTTTAAAATTGTAATTATATAGCTGTTGTAAAACTGCTCCATAGGTTTTCCTAGGCTGTAACATTTATGGGGGCAGATTGCTAAGTCTGTCTCATATGAAGCTGATGGCAGGTTCCAACTGTTGCCCATTTGGTTAGCAGCTGAGTGCTAAATCATTGCACTACTGAAAAACCAATCCACTGCCATCAAATCAGTTCTGACTCACAGCAACCCTATAGGACAAAGTAGAAGTGCCCTATAGAGTTTTCAAGGAGCAGCAGGTTTACAACCAAACACATACACACTGTATCACGAGGGCCCCTTTGTACCACTAACCAACCAAAACCAAACCCAATGCTGTCAAGTCAATGCCAACTCACAGTCACTCTATAAGACAGAGAAGAACTGCTTCATAGAGTTTCCAAGGAGTACCTGGTGGGTTTGAACTGCAAATCTTTTGGTTAGCAGACATAGCACTTTACTACATCACCAGGATTTCCAGTATAGTGTTTAAAAATCAACCATCTCAAGAACTAGAACTTAACCAACACATTTGTGTTTGCTTAGGCATTTTTTCCTTCTCCTAGTCCCTTGCTACCGGGAACATCCAAAGGTAATCACTATCTTGAATTTTATCACTTCTTTACCTTGATTTAAAAAAAAAAAAGTTTTACAGAAATGTATATATTATTTTGTGATATATTATTTCATTCTGTTTGTTTCTGAGTTTTAAAACAATGGAGTCATATCCTACAGAATTTTCCTCTAAGACTCATTTCATTCAGCATTGATTCCAGTTTTTGCCCTGGTGGCATAGCGGTCATGTGCTATGGCTGCTAAACAAAAGATCAGCAGTTCGAATCCACCGAGCACTCCTTGGAAACTCTATGAGGCAGTTTTACCATGTCCTATGGGATCTCTGTGAGTCAGAATCAACTTGATGGCACTGGGTTTTTTTGTTTTGTAAATAGTTATAGTTGATTCATTTTCAGTCCATTTTTCTCTTGATGAACATTTGGGTAGTTTTCATTCTTTGCTATTAGGAAGAATGCTGTGAGCATCCTTATGTAAATCTTCTGGTGCACATTTGTAAGAATTTCTCTAGGATGTATCCCTTGGAGTGGAATTGCTGGATCATAAAGTTGGTAGATATTCAGGTTTACAAAGCAATGCCAAGTTATTTTCTACTCCTGTAAACAGTATGTAAGATTTCCCACTGAGCTGTATCCTCTCCAAATCTCTATTTAGTTAGGTTTTTAAATGTTGTTCAATAAACTTTTATAGTTTTGCCTGTATAGGTCTTTTGGATATCTTTTAGAATTTTTCCTTAGGTACATTAGAGGTTTTTTTTGTTGCATCTTTAATCTTTCAGATGTCAGCTATTCTGGTGGGTGTTTTAGTGGTATCTCATTTTGGTTTTAATTTTCATTTCTCTCTTGAGAAATGGCTTTGAACACTTTTTCATATGCTTATTGACCACGTGACTATCTTCTTTTGTGAGGTGCCTCATCAAATCTTTCTGAACAGCTTGCCTTTTTCTTTTGATTTGTAAGAGTTCTTTACATATTCTAGATACAAGCATTTTGTCAGATATATTTATTGTGAATATTTCCTCCCAGTCTGTGACTTGAGTTTTTACTTTGTTAATAATATTTTTTTTTAATTGTGCTTTAGGTAAAGGTTTACAGAGCAAGTTGGTTTCTCATTAACAATTAATATGCACATGGTTTTATGATATTGGTTGCTAACCATTCAGCCTGTCAGTATTTTCCCCTTCTTTGTAGGGTTCCTGTGAATTTGAATTAATTCAATGGAAGTGGGTTGGGTTTGGTTTCTTAAACTTCGATTAATAGTGAGATTTAATATATATATATACATATACATATATGTGTATGTATATATATATATATATATATATATAAAATAAGCCACCCAAAAAGCCCACTGCCGTCGAGTCAGGTCCAACTCATAACGACCCTTTAGGTCAGAGTAGAACTGTCCCATAGGGTTTCCAAGGAGCACCTGACAGATTTGAACTGCCAACCTTTTGGTTAGCAGGCGTAGCACTTAACCCACTATGCCACCAGGGTTTCCACATAGTGAGCACAAGTTTGTTATGTAGATGAAATCCAATTTATCAATGTTTTATTGATTAACACGTTTTGTCAAGTTTAAGAAAACTTTGCCTACCCCAAGGATGTAAAGATTTTCCCCAGTATTTTCTTTTAGAAGCTTTATAGTTTCCGCTTGTAGAGTTAGGTCTGGGATTTACCTTCATTTCTATGAGTGGTAGGGGTCAAAGTTAATTATTTTTTCATGTAAATATCCAGTTGCTCTATCATCGCTTATTGAAAAGACCTTGCTTTCTTTGTTAAATTGCCTTTGTGTCTTTGTTGGAAATCAGGTGCCCATATCTGCATAGTTCTACTTGTGGGCCCTCTTTTCCGTCCCACTGATCAGTCTATCCTCCTGCGGAGATCACCTCTTCTTCATTACCATAGCTTTATTGTAAGGAAACCCTGGTAGTGCAGCAGTGAAGAGCGGTCTGCTAGCCCAAAGGTCAGCAGTTTGAATCTACCAGGCACTCCTTGGAAACCCTACAGGGCATTTCTACTCTACCCGATAGGGTTGCTGTGAGTTGGAATTGACTCAATGGCAATAGGTTTAGGCTTTTTGTTTGTTTGTTTATAATATACTTAAACAAACAGAATTTCTTAATTTTTAACAAATTAACGTATTTATTGAAGTATGTGTAACATTACATTAAAAAAAGTGTACAAAATCCTTTGAGATTTCAACTGGAGTTTAATTTTCTCTGAAGATGGCTAAAGATTAATTGGAGGAAAGTTGACATCTTTACAGTATTGAGTCTTCTCTTACACAAAAATAGTGGCCCTTTCCATTTAGTTAGACTTTTAAATGTTGTTCAATAAATTTCTATGGTTTTCTTATATAGGTCTTGGATTTTTTTTTATTTATTCTTAGGTACCGTAGAGGATCTGTGTGTGTGGATGTGTGTGTGTGTGGGTGTGTGTGGGTGTGTTTAATCCCAGCTGTTGTTGTGAGTATCTTAGTGGTATCTCATTTTGGTTTTAATTTGCATTTCTGTGTTCAAAATGGCTTTGAGCACTTTTTCATATACTTATTAGTCATGTGAGTGTCTACTTTTTGTGAAGTGCCTGATCAAGTCTTTTGCCTCTATTTTTATTTTTGTCGTGTTTTAAGCGAAAGATTACAATTCAAGTCAGTTTCTCACACAAACCCCCCACCATTGCTATGTAACCCGAGTTGCTCTCTCCACCTTGTGACAGACAGCACACTCCTCTCCACCCTTTATTTCCTGTGTCCATTCAACCAGTTCTTGTGTCCCTTTGTCCTCTCATCTCACTGCCAGACAGGAGCTACCCAGTTAGTCACATGTTAATCTGCTTAAGCCACTAAGCACACTCTTCACCAGTATCGTTTTATGTCTTATACACCAGTTCAATCTTTGTCTGAGGAGTTGGCTTTGAAAGTGGTTTCAGTTCTGAACTAACAGAGAGTCTGGGGTGCCCCTGTTTTGTTTTGGGTCTCTTTTTCCAAGTTAAGTAATATGTCCATTATATATATACACGTGATGGTGAAATATGAACACATGAATATCTGCTGATAAAACCTGTGCTTTCCCCACTGACACATCGTTTCTTTTCCCTACTTTTCAATAGTTTGCCTTTTTCTGAGTGGTTTGTAAGAGTTCTTTATATATTCTGGATATAAATATTTTATCAGATATATTTATTGTGCATATTTTCTCCCAGTCTGTGACTTGAGATTTTACTTTGTTAATAGCACTTTTTTTTTTTTTTAATTCAAATTGTGCTTGAGATGAAGGTTTACAGGGCAAATTAGTTTCCCATTAAACACTTAGTATATATATTGTTTTGTGACGTTAGTTGCCAATCCCCACAATGTGTCAGTTCTCTTCCCTTTTAGACCTTGGGTTAATAGTGTTTTTTTTTTTTTAAATGAGCACAAGTTTGTTCTTTAGGTGAAATACAATTTATCAATTTTTTAATAGTTACTCCTTTTGGTCATGTTTAAAAAATCTTTGCCTACCCCAAGGATGTAAAGATTCTCTCCAATACTTTCGTCTAGAAGCTTTATAGGCTCAGGGTTCAGAGTTAGGTCTGGAATTTGCCTTGATTTCTATGGACAGTAGGGGTCAAAGTTAATTATTTTTTAATGTAAATACCCAGTTGCTCTATCATTGCTTACTGAAAAGACTTTGCCTCCCTTGTGAAATTGCCTTTGAGTGTTTGTTGGAAATCAAGTGCCCATATTTGTCTAGGTCTACTTGTGGGCCCTCTTTTCTGTCCCACTGATTTGTCTATCCTCATGCCAGTATCACGTCTTCTTCATTACCATAGCTTTATTGTAAGGAAACCCTGGTGGGGTAGTGGGTAAGCGCTATGGCTGCTAATCAAAAGGACAGCAGTTTGAATTCACCAGGCACTCCTTGGAAACCTTCGTAAACTGTTCTATGGGTGCTGAGTTGGAATCAACTTGATGTCAACAAATTTAGGTGGTGTTGTTTGTTTTATTGTAAGTCTTAAAAATGTAGTATGTAAGTCCTTCGACTTTATAATTTTTCTTTGTGATTACTTTGTGATTACTTTGTGATTACTTTGGCTATTGTAGGCCTAAGAAGCAAAAATTCCTTCTGGGTTCTGATTGAAATTCTAATTGAATCTGAAGATTAGGCCAGGACAAACTGAAAATATACCTGATTTATTTCTGTCAGTAAATTCGGTTTATATAAATGATCTAAAAAACAAACAAAAAAAAAAAACAAAAAACAAACCCTCAAATATATTCTCTTCCTAGCAGGGGTAAACAGCATTCAGAATCTTTAAGTTAAAGACTTTTTTTTGGTTTGGGAAAACACTTCAAATCTTCAATATCCTTTTCTTTTTTTATTTCATCTCTACAAAATCCTACTAGGGGAAAAAAGATAAATTTATGAAAAATTGGAATCTTTATAATATCAAGTCTTCTTATCCATGAAAATGTTTCCATCCCTCTGTTTAGGCATTTTGAAAAAAAAAAAAAGTCGTTTGATGAGGTATTAGTTTCTTCATACAGGTTTTGCCAGTCTTCATGGGATTTATTCTTAGGTACCTTATAGCTTTTAAACTGCTATTATAAATGCTTTCTTATTTGAAACTACATTTCCTATTTTTTTTTTTTTTTGGTTTATAGAGATAGAGTTGAATTAATATTTCTATAGTGATGTCGGAAACCCTGGTGGCATAGTGGGTTAAGTGTTACATCTGCTAATCAAAAGGTCAGCAGTTCACATCCTCCAGGCACTGCTTGCAAACTATGTGGCAGTTCTACTCTGTCCTACAGGGTCGCTACGAGTTAGACATGACTTGATGACAGTCGGTTTAGTGGGTTTTTACAGTGATATTGGAGTCATCTATCTTGCTGATCTCTCTTTTTAGTTCTAATAATTTACTTCTGAATATATTCTGGCTTTTTAAAGTAGATAATCCTATTATCTACATGACAATTTTGTTTCCTCTTTTCTAGTCTTCATTCCTTTCACTTCTTTTCCTTGCCTTATTGTGCTGGTTAGGACTCTAGTACCCTACCAAAAAGAAGTGGTGATTGTGGACATCCTTGTCTTGTTTCTGATTTGGAGGGTATACAAATTGATTTTGGTGGTAACTTTTTGAAAGATTCTCTTTAGCGGTTTAAGAAAGAGCCTCTCTATTCCTAATTTCCATGACTTTGGTTTTACAATGCATGGGTACTGAATTTTTGTCCTGTGCTTTTTTATGTTTGTTGGGATGGTCATATTTTTTGTCCCTTAAACTTGAGGTGAATTTCATTTAAAGTTTTTCTCATGTTAAACCACCCTTGTATTCTTAGGATAAATATAACTTTATCACAATGGGTTATCTTTTTTATATACTCTTGGATCTCATATGTGCTACAGTTATTTGTTGCTGTATAACAAACCACCCACAAATTTAATGGCTTAAAACAACTGTTTTTTGATGGAGGTTCACAATTCTGAGGGTGGGTAATTTGGGACAGGCTCAGCTGAGCAGTTCTTCTGCTGGTCTCACCTGAACTCACGTGCGTGGCTCCAGTTGTCTGGTGACTTGAATAGGGCTGGATGGTCAACAATGGCCTTATGTGTCTGTCAGTGGCACGCTTCTGGGTGGGTTACTGTGGTTCTCATTGAGGTAACCTTTCCAGAAGGCAGCTTAGGCTTGTTGACACAGTGAAAGCATTTCGAGGGGTTAAGTGTGGAGGCATTGAGGCTTCCTGGAAGTCCTGGCTCAGAAATTTCACTTGTCCCTTAGTGCTCCTTCTGTTGAACTTTGCTCATTAAAAGAAGTCTCCAAACCAGCCCATATTCAAAGAAAGAAGAAATAGACTTTTTCTTAATGGGAGGAACTGCAAAAAAAATTGTAGCCATTTTAAATCAACTGCAGTTTGCTAACATTCTGTTTGAGATTTTTGTATTTATGTTCATAAAAGAGATTGACCCGTAATTTTCTTTTATTGAACCGTCTTCAGGTAGTTTTAGAATCAAGGTTATATTTGCTTTTAGAAAGAGTGGGAGGGTATTCTTTTTCTGTTCTTTGAAAGTGTTTCTACAAAATTTTAGTGATCTTTTCCTTGAAAGATCTATCTAGTATTGATATAAACATCTTGACCTGGTATGTTTTGTTTTGTTTTTCTTCATAAGAAGATTAACTGTTGATTCCATTTATTTAATAGGACCATTCAGATTTCTTATTTCTTCTTGACTCAACTTTGGTAAGTTGCATGTATATATATGTACATATATATGTATAGATAGATATATCTTTTTTTATTTTTAAAAGAATGTCTTTTTTGTTTGCATTTTCAAAATTGCTGGTTGATGTTATGTGGGCCGTCAAGTCAGTTCCAACACACAGTGACCTTATAAAACAGAGGAGAATGCCCCTATCGGGTTTCCAAGGAGCAGTTGATGGATTCAGAATGGTGACCTTTTGGTTAGTAGCCAAGTTCTTAATCTTGGTGCCCCCAGGGCTCTGGCGTTGCTGGTAGTATTCTTTTTTAATTAAATGAAATGTACTTTCTGTAAGTAGGTGTACTTTTTCACTTTAATTTTATTTGTGCTTTTCTCTCATCTTCATCATCCTTATGTGAGATCTGCCTATTTTTATTTAAACAAAACAAAACAAAAAAACCTCTTGGCTTTACTAATCATTACTGATCTATTGTTTACTACTTCATTGATGTCTGCTTTTATCTTTATTATGTCCTTCCTTCTGTTTACTTAAAACTCTTGGCTTTACTCTCATTCATTATCTTTGTTTACTACTTATTTGATTCCTGCTTTTATCTTTATTACATTCTGCCTTCTGTTTTCTTTGGGTTTGTTTTAATAACTTTAATAATTAACTTTATTAACTTTTTACGTTTGCATTGCTCACTAATATTCAGCTTTTAAAAATTATCATTTTAAACCTTTTAAGGCTATAAATTGCCCTTAAAATACCACTTTGGCTATCTTCCACAACTTTTGTTCTGTAGTATTTTAATTATCACTAAAGTATAAAGTATCTTTAAATTTCCATCATGATTTCTTCTTGGATCAATCCTTTATTTAGAAGAATGTTCCCACATTTCTAAATCTATAGAGATTTAAAAAAATCTTAAAAAATAGAAATATATCTAAAGAAAAATATATGAAACTCATCTGTAGAGTTTAATAAATTATGAGGGAGCAAAAACCTATGTAAGCACTACAGGTTAAAAAAAGAAAAAAAAAAAAAGGAACATCTCTAGAATTCAGAAGCCCCTAGACCATTTATAACCTTCTCTCCTGGCACAGATGACCACCTTATTAACTTTTGAGATTGATTTTCTGTATAGATTTATCATCACTGTATGCATGTCTATACAATGTCAATTAGTTTTTTTGCCTGCTTTGAACTTTATACAAATGCAATCTGACAGTATAGATAAATCTTTCATGTCCTGATTCTTCTCCTTAACATGGTGTTTGTCAGATTCACCCATGCTGTTAAGTGATCTGTGGTTTTCTCATTTCTGTTGCTGAGTATTATTTTAATGTATATATATATTATCTGGTCAACTCAAGATGGACTTTTGAGTTGTTTCCTATGATCTCTATAGTATAACCCACTGCAGCTGAGTTGATCCCAACTCATAGCAACCCTATAGATCAGACTGGAACTGCCCCATAGCTTCCAAAGAGCGCCTGGTAGATTTTAATAGCCAACCTTTTAGTTATTAGCCATAGCACTTAACCACCACTGCCACCAAGGTTTTTCTCTGTGGTACACCAAACCAAACCCACTACCAATGAGTCAATTCTGACACATAGGAACCCTGTAGGTCAAACTAGAACTGCCCCGTAGAGTTTCCAGAGACCATCTGGCAGATTTCAACTGCCAATCTTTTGGTTAGCAAAGGTAATCACTGTGCCACCAGAGTTTCTATCTATGGTATAGCTCCTTTGAAATGTGTCAAGATTTGCTATATGGTGGCCAGTTTATTAATGCTTCATGCAGACTTGAGAGAAAAGTTCTTCTCTAATGATTGGGTGTGTGGTCTATGAATGTTTCTACTCTATATTGTCTTAAACCCCAACGCTTTCAGTCTTTTTTTTTTTTTTACCCACCTGGCCCCTATAACTTGTCACTCCTAGAAACCATTCAAGGTAGATCTTTTCTCTTCAGAGGTATTTTCTATATTAAAAAAGCCTCGCACTGAACTGCAGCAGAGTGATGAATACTAAATAGCAGGACTAACTTCCCAGCTATTTCAAGTGGAATATCCCAGATACGGGTGGTGGAAAGAGGTGTTTGAAGAAGTGCCAAGCTGTGGAAAAGCAAAGAGCATGGAGGGAAGATGGATAAAGCCTGACCTCTGGGTGAGGACTCTTGACATGATTCTAGGGTGAGGGTTCCTGTCACCCATCTTCTGGCCCCTCGGACCGCTCGCCCACTGGCAGGATTTCCAAATCTGTATCCATGAGTGGCATCAATGGCTTCTTGGATCCTGCTGGTGAGTAAAGGTGGGGGCACAGCACCAGTGACCCTTGCCCCAGTCCATCTCGCCACAGCTCCTTAGATCCAGCTGTTTGGGTCCAGGTGTCATGGATTTTGTCTATCACACACCCTGGGAGTCCTTCAAAGGAGAGGTCTAATTCAGGCCTCCAACATTTTGAAACTTTCCTTCCAGTGAAGGAGGACACAGGACAGAGGCTCTCCAAACTCCCCTGCCAGCAGAGATGGCAGGCAGGTACCTATAGTGTACCATGTTCTCAGGAAGGAAGACTGAGAACTCAGTGTGACACCTCTGTCTGCCCCATTTGCCAGACACAGAACTGAGACTCCAGGCCTCAGCCCTCTTCTCCATATAACCTTGGTGTTCTGTCTTCTGGCTCCTAAGTTATCCAACTCTGCTGTGCTCTGACTCCGCCCTCCCTCCCTGGTCCCTAGTACCCGCCCTCAAGAATGGCGTCACATGCACCTGCAACTTGGGAACCTGATCCAGGTGGAGGCGGTGGGGGAGGTAACCCTGGGTGCCTTTATCTGGTTTTAGCCAGACATTTCTCTTCTCCTTTTGTGTTGGCAGGGAATTTATCCCAGTACCCTACCACTGACCTCAGCAAACGGTAAGTTTGAGGGACTCAGAGCCTTTCAAAGGGCAAGACAGGGAGAGGCAATAGGAATGGGACGTGGATTTAAGTAGCTTTAAAGGTCTCTCTGCTTCTGAAACATTGCTCTACTTTTTCACTTACAAGTAAATACCGCTAAATAGCCTAAAGATTCTTATCCCTGTGCTGCAGAGAATATACTCTCTTTTCTTTGGCAAGGGCAGGTGCAGCCTGTTCCAAGTAGTCCCATGAGATGGGGAAGAGATTAGGGAAAGAGCAAGTGTATCCAGACCCCAGGATGTCGGTTTAATAACAGAGTAGGAATTGCTTGCTGGTATCAGTACACGAAGGTGAGTGGGCAGATCAGCTGTTGAAACAGTGTCAGGTACAGAGTGACCAAGGGGGACCGTGGATCAGCGTTGGATGGCTCAGATAACTGATCCATGGGAAGTGGCTCTAAGAAGAGCTGGGCAAGGGCTGTAGAACTCAGAGGGGACACGGCAGGGACTGAAGGCCCCGTTTAGGAGCTGAGGTGGAAGCCGGGAGCTTTCCACAACTGTGTAAATAAGCATGTAAAATCGGCACCTGTTTGTTTGGCGCCTCCAGCTGAAGCCCGATTACAGTGGGTCAGCCCTCTGAACAGCGTGGGCGTGTGAGCAAGCAAGGGACCCTTTAAGATAGCAGGCTCTGATTTGTGCTCCTGAGAATCTCTAGCTGACACAGCCTCCTGGCTCTGGGTTTGGGATTAGCTCATGGGATGGGGCTGATGAAATCCCAGGAAATTCAGTCCTCGCTGGCTCTGGGCCCAGAGGCCCTTTCCAAACAGCAGAGAGGGTCGCATACAGGGTTCTTGTTTTGCAAGGGGAAAATGCCCCACCCAGGGAGCCCCCATCTCATACCGCTTCCACTCAGGAGCCTGAGGATCCAGAAAATTGGGTCCTCTCATCCTCAGGATTAGGTAGGAAGGGGATGTCTTTGATTGTCTGGGAGGAGCCTGGGGTTTTCCTTATAAATAGGGTGGCCTGGGAAACTAACGCTCCACATCCAAGAAGCCCTAGGAGGTGAGGGGAGGGAAGGGGATGGACCTGTCTCTCCGGCTGAGTTCTCTCTTCCTCACCCTTTTGGTGTCTTTCGCCTGTATCTCCACTTTCTCTCTCCCGATCACGGCACCTTCTCCCACCCTCTCTCTGGGAGTATCTTTTTCTTCCTTTCCTGCTCTACTACCATCTCCTCACCTCTTCTTTTTCTTTCTGCAGTCAGTGGGGTGGCAGCTGTAGCCAACTGGAAGGGAGCTCAGGGGCCTTGGCAGGCTCTTCCCTGCGACGGACCTTCAGCTTCCTCTTGGGCATGACCGGAAAGGCCAAGGTAGGAGTCCGCTGGGGAGGCAGGAGGCCTGGGACCCACAGCCCTCCCCAGCTCCCACTCTCCCTATTTCCCCTGACCGCCTGCCCCCTCAGCTCCTGCCCATTAGACGGAGACTCAGGACATGAGTTCAGATTTTAAATAAACACTGTTTCTTGTAGCCTCCTTCCCTACATCCCAGCAAACCACTTTTTCTCTGCTTTCTCCTGTCTTCAGCTTAGCATCCAGCTGTGGACAGCTGCAAGAGAAGGGTCAGGAGTCTCTTAAGCTAAGGGTTGGCCTAGTCCTCCCTCCCTTTCTTGCCTCACATAGCTAAGAGGTGGGCAGCAGAAGTCGTAAGCATCAGACATAATAATGATAATTAAAACAATACTTTTACTTCTTCGTAGAGTATGAGGGTTTGCAAAGTGCTTTTGCACTCATAATTTTATGGGTGGATACAGCAGCTGAAGGAGTTGAAATTAGACCACAGGCAGGGTGGCTGCCAGAGAAGTGTATGATTATGGAAGATCACGCAAAGCCACATATGTGTGTGCAATTCTGGTCCCAGGAAGGTGAAGGCACGTTGTTCTCTTTCTTGTTGCCAATCCCCACACTCTGGTGAATTAGCACTCTGCCTACCACTGCTTGAATTCATTCCTACTTTTTTCATTTATTGTCAGAATGAGCCACTGGTCTTTTTCTCTCAGGGCCTCCCCAAGTATAACAGGTACTATCCAACCTGGGGCGGCTTCTTAGCATTGACAGAAACTCCAGAGCAGACATCATCGCAATTACCTCAGGGTCCTGAGGTTCTCCCCTTGGGGCTGCCTGGGCTTCTCTCAGCCCCCTGTGTGTCAGTGGGAGTGCTCGCTCTCCCTCCCTCTCACTTTCATCTCGCCCTCTCTCTCCCTGGGAATCTTTCAGCCAGGACTCACCTGGCCTGGCCTGAGGCATGCAGGGACATGGTCCTGTTAGCACCACAAGCCAGCAGTGGAGCACTGAGGCTTACCTAAGGCCTGAGGCCAGTGGAGCCCCAGAGAAAGAGCTGCAGTCCAGAATCTTAAGGCTGCAGGTAGGGGAAGGCAGGTGGCATAGGGAGGAACAGAGTTATCTAGAGAGCAAAACAGAAACGAGCCCTTGGAATCTGAATCCCATCTCGTCATCTCTCGGGTTCCAGGTAGGAGAGTCTGACGGTGGAATCACCCTTGTTTCCCTACCCTTGGCCTAACAGGTGGGGGATTGAGTAGTCCTGTGAAGGACAATGTGGGCAAAGACTCAGGAGTCCAGACAGGCAGCAGGAAAGAGCCAGAGTAAGTGTGGGCATTTTCCCACTGGGCTTTTCTTTCCGTACTAGGGTCTCTGTCCTTCCCTCTGTCCGTCTCCTAGTCTGTCTGCCTTCCACCCTCTGAATGCCTGTTTCTGCCTCTCCTAATCTCTTCTTCCTTCTCCTCCTCCCAGACCTGCTTTCTCCCCCTTGTCTTAGCACAGGATGGAGGCCAACAGGCAGGAAAAGGGAGACAGGGCTGGCGAGCAGTTCAGTCAGGCAGCACCAGAAGGAAACGCTGCATTCCTTCCTACTTGACCAGCATCATACAGTTGACACTTTTTCCAAAGGTCATCTCATTTAATTCTTAATAATAACATAATAATTTACTTCTAATAACAACTCTGGCAAAGATAAGTATTTTAATCTCCATTTAACAGGCAAGATAACTCAGAGGCTAGGTTACTGGCCCACTATCCCACAGCTACTAAGAGGCTGCAAATCCTGAGTTCACTACATAATATTGCCTCTGCCTTTCTCAGTAAACCTAACACAACAGTTGATCCCCTCTCTTCTCTTATGAAGAAGCGTTGGTGGCAGAGTGGTTAAGCACTCAGTGGCTATCACAAAGGTCAGTAGTCCAAACCTACTAGCTGCTGCAAGGGAGAAAGATGTGGCATCTGCTTCCCTAAAGATAACCCACTGCCATCGAGTCAATTCCAACTCATTGTGACCCTATAGGACAGAACAGAACTGCCCCCACACAGTTACACCAGAACCTGGTGTATTGGAATCGCTAACCAAAAGGTTAGCAGATGGAGCACGTAACTACGAGGCCACCAGCCTTGGTAGCCCCATAAAGGTACTTCTACTCTGTCCTGTAGGATCTCTGTCAGAACCAACTTGACATCAACGAATTTCATCTCTCTTCTTCCACCATCTCCTTCTGGATGGGCCATTTATGCCTAACCACCCCCTCCTAGAAGTCACAAGATCTGAACTGCCTCCTGGATGGTGTGGAGCGTGGGGTCCACACATTCCCTGTGGCTCTATCTGTTCATCCACTGGCCAAGACTCTGGCAGCCAGGCTCTTCGCTGGTTGTGACAAATGTGAGGGGCGCATCTGTCAAGTTAAATGGACTAAGGAAGGTGACAGCTACTTTTAGATCCTTGCAGAAATTAGGGTTGGCTTTTGTTTTTGTATATTTTAAAAAAAAAATCTAGGCGGTACCACTGGCTTGGAATAGGCGTCTGGGGACAAGAAGGAGTTTGGAAGAAGGGGCAAGGGATGCCAAGGAAGGGCTCATTGTACCAGGGGGTGAAATAAAAAACTCACTGCCGCCGAGTCAATTCCAGTTAATAGGAACTCTACAGGACAGAGGAGAACTGCCCCCATAGAGTTTTGAAGGAGCACCTGGTGGATTCGAACTACTGACCTTTTGATTAGTAGCCACAGCACTTAACCACTATGCCACCAGGGTTTCCAGAAAATGGAAACTGAGTCAAGCTGCAGACCTAGCTCACTGAAAGCATGAGTATTTTTTTAAAGGTAGAATAGTTTTCTACTATTTTCCACTCCCAACCTTCTTCCCCATCATCTTCTAAGAGGAAGAAGGCACTTCGAAAGGGGCAGAGAAACCAACTGCTGGTGGAATGGAGAGGAGACGGAAGGCTGGGGTGGGAGGTAGAAGAGGATTGGCCGGTCACGTCTTCTTTTTTCTTAGAGACCTTCTAAGTTGAACTTTGGGAGGTCTCCGAAACAAGCCTTGGGGTTCAGGCCCCAGGTTTATTAGGTCCTGTGGTTGGGGTTTGGCCCTTTAAGACTCCACCCTTAGCCTGTAGCAGCAGCCAGCCCCGCTCTGGCCTCTGAGGCCACCGAGCAAAGCCGAGGTCTTAGCCCATCCCTTTCTCTGGGCCCCCCTAGTGGGCGGAGCCTTGAGGCCATGAATCCCCTGGGCTGTCTGTTTTTAAACTTAGTACATTCGTCAGCCTTCACTGCCACTGGGGGGAGGTAAGTGTGTGGTGGGGGGCTGGGAACTGGGAACTGATGGTTTGGGGGAGTTCGTGAAACCTTCCCATAGGTCTTCCCTGCAGGTGTAAACCTGGAGAAACCAGACTTCCTCCAGTTCCCGGAGAAGTTCTTTCTGCCTTTGAATTTCCATCTCACCTGCTGCAGGCATAGTTTATTTCCTCTTTTTTTTTTTTTTTTATTTCTGGCCTTTACGATATAAGGATCCTAAATGGGGGAATGGGTAAAAAGGAGGTGAAGAAGGAGTTGCTAGGCAGGAGTGGAAGCCGAGGAGCAGTGTGGGGGTGGTAGTTGGGGTGAGAAGCCCAAGCAGCTCAGCCAGTGGTGAGGCACTGGAGCCCAAAATAGTGTCAGAGACTAAAATTGGCACCTACCAGAGTGCTGGGTTTGAGCTAGGTTTGAGACCTGCAGCCTGGCCGTCCTGCTGAGCGAGGCAAGGAGCCACTGCATCTGAGTTCAACCAACCCCGACCCCATCCCCAGCACACTATTCTGGGACCAGAATCAGGCTGGATGCTTGGCCCCAGCGCTCTCAGGACTTCTGGTTTCTCCAGAGAACTAAGAGAGTCTTGACAGAAACGAACTGCAGTATGAGTAACTGCACGAGAAATTTTCTTAATAGCAGAAAACTCACCGAAGGTGGAAGTTGGCTCAGGCTTGGGGCAAAGGTTCCAGGATGATAAATCCTTACCCCATGCTTCTTGGGGAAAGAGTGGTCCTGACCCATCCTCTCCCTGACTAGGGCAGATGGCTTCTAGTCTTTAGGGGTCGAGCATAATTTACAACACAGACAACTGCGGTGAGACACAAGGAAGAACTTCCTTGGCTTTCTGACTTTAGTAAAGGTGTTGAATCCCCAGAAGTGGCTGGCAGAGGCGGAGGTAGAAGTGGGAGACCGGCAGAACGTGGTCTGGGAGGCTCCAGAAGGGTGGAGGCTTGTGGGTAAATTCTCTCTTCTCCCTGATGCTTCGACCTCATGGAATCTCCTATTCGCCCTTTCAGTCTAATGGCTCAATCTTTAGTTCCCCTTTGACTTCCTTCCCTGCCCCCACCTCTGTCCCCATTGTAAAAGGGGACTGCTCTGGCTTGCTCGGATGGGCCCCAAAGGCCAGGAAGGAACTAGTGGCCGGCTCCCTGGAGAGCTGGGGGGCGGAAGGAATCCTAAGGCCCGCGCGTCTTCAAAGATTGAAAAAACTGAGAGTGGGGGCAGGGGGAAGTCAAAGCGGAGGAGGGGACTGAAAGACCTGGGTGGGGCGAGGGCTGTGGGGTTGGGCCGGGGTAGGTTCTAGGAAAGCCAGAGTTAAGAAGCTGGTCCCTGGAGCTGGAGGATGCCCCTAAGCACTGGAGGGTAAACAGATGGAGGGGCCTCTCAACCTGTCTGTGGACCCCTGTATGCCCTCCACAAACCCGGTTGTCCTGTCCCGCGCGCCGGTACCCCGCCCTCCCCTCCGCTCCGCCTCCCCCCTTCCTGAGCTCGGGTGGGGGTGGAGACTCGGGTTTGAGGAACTGACTCTGGGTGCCGGGCGAGGGGAGCCAGACTTCCTGTCCCTGAGACCGACGCGTGCGGGGTGGACCCCTCCCCCGCCCTCCCCCCACAATAGCTGGACCTCTGGGTCCCTGCCGGGTCCTCCCCGGGCTCCCCCCATCGGACTATGTCTCGGATTGAGTCCCTCACGAGAGCGCGGATCGACCGGAGCAAAGAGCTGAGCAAGGTGGGCTCCGACCCCTGTCCCCCAGTGTCGTCCTCAGAGTGCCCTCTGACCCCCGGCGCCAGCAGCGCTCCCCGTCTCCCTGCTTGCTTTCTGGGTGCCAAAATCGGGCGGAGCGGTTCTTCGGAAAGCGGGAGGACCGGGTGGGTGGGGACTGTGAGTGAGTGGGGAGGGGGCTGAAGGAGCGGGAGGCGCGACCCGTGCCTCCAGCTCGCGGGGATTCGCTGCCGGGATCCAGGGAGAGCTGGACTGGGGTTTGTTTGGGCGCCTCGGATCTGGGACCTGGTGTTTTGGGTTACTGGAAAGTTGTACCGGTAAGGGACTGAGCGGGAAGAGGGAGGTGTGTGTATGAGGGTGGGGGCGGTGAATGTTCTCCGGCAACCCCCTTTCTGTCCGGGTCTCGCTGGGTGACTTGCAGCGCTCCCCCGCAGTCGTTGGCTTCGTCGTTCCCCCTTTGTCCCTGCCATCCGGCAGAGGGGGCCGGTGGGGGTGGTTTCCCGGCTTACCACCACCACCACCACCCCTCCAAGACAAAAGTCGGCTCCTCCTCTGTTAGCAAATGGACTTTCCAGCTGTGATTCAGTTCTGCCCTCTGGGTGGGTGGGTGGATGGGGTCGGGAGGCCGAGGGACTGCTCACTTCCCCCCAAGTTGTCTCTCTCAGGTGAAGAGAGCAGAGGTCTTTGTGTGACTGGGATGCTTCCCTCCATCCTTATGGGCCCTGACCCCCTTTTCTTACAACATAGGGTCCTCCATCCCTGTGTGCTCCACCAGCTTCCAGGCTCCGTGTTCTCCCACCTGAAACGTGAGAGCTTTTAGACTGACCCACCTGGCACCATGCCGCTACCCCCCACTCCAGCTTCTTGTCCTCTCATCTTGGGACCCTGTTCACCTGCCCATTTCAGGAGTCAGGGTGTCTAATTATTCCCCCATCATGACCTCTTGGCCACTTCTTTTCAAGTACCCTTTCTTCCTGAATTTCTACCCGGGTTCCCTCCCAAAGGCCATGACGCTTCCACCCCCCAGGTCCTAGTAAATGGTAAAGCTGACTTGTAGGTGGATAAGTGAGAGCTGGTAGCAAGATAGGGGTACAGACAGAACCTCCTAGCTCATCAGGGTGCTCACACTGTGTCCATTATTAGAAAGGGCAGGATCCAGCCCAGAGATGGTTTAATCTTTGACTCCTCTCCACCGCACAATGTCTTGTCGCCATCCCCAGCCTGTGCTGATCACCCTCTTCTGGTAAGAAAGCACTACCCTCTTGGAGTTTTCCAGGGTGTTGGGGGGAAAAACAAACAAACAAACCATCTTCACCTCCCTTCTAGCTCCAAGCCAGATTACCTGTTTTGAGGCTAAAATGGAAAAGATTGGGGGCTTAAGATATCTCTTAAGGGTCTGAGATAAGAGTCTCCGAACTAGGAAACAACTGGGGACTTGAGTAGGGCCGGAGATCGCCAGCTGGCCTGGGTGAGGTGGCTGAAGCTTGGTGGAAGTGTGGGGTGGCAGGCAGACATCTCAGCCCTGTGCAGAGGCCAGCCCCAGCTAGAAGGTCTGTTTATTTTTTCAACCGTTTGAGCTGAGACTGGCGTAGAGCCAAGGGGGCGGGAGAGGTTTTTTGAAACCACGGAAATTTGGTTCCACCCTAAAAAGGAAAGCCATGGGCAGCGTGTTTTGAGGGAGCAGACCTGGATAAGGGGATATAGAGGGGTTTTAGGAGGCTAGATGTTGGGGTCCTTTTCTATTACCGGGGGAGTTGGGAGGCCAGAAACCTGGGTCTGCAGGCCCTGTGATGGGGATGTAAGGTCCGAGAGTGCAGAAGCCTGGCTCTTCTTCCTACCCTGAGGCTGGGGGAAGAAGCTGGGAGTCTGGTGGGGGGTAGGAAGTGGTGGAGGGTAGATCTGAGAGGGCAGGGAGGCCACAGGGGAAGGGTGCTTGTCAGTTTGGGCTGGTCGGAAGGGGAGGGCCACCTCCGGAAAGCTGTGGTTACAGAAGAGGGGAGTTGGTTCTTAGCCAACAAACCCTGGATCCCCTCTTCCCCCCTTCCCCAGCACACCAGCTGTCTCTTTTCTTTTTATACTGTGGTGGGAAGTAGAGGGGGCTTGCTGGAAATGAGATTATTTGAGGAGGATTGTTTCCCCTCTACCTACTAGGGAGGATGGGTTATAGCTAAGTTCTCTTACCTCAGCCCCTCACCCCGCATTCCTTACCTTTCTCTGTGTGGGCCTTCCTATAAAAGCAGGAATTTGGGGATAACCTGCCCCCTCTTCTTTTCCCCCTGACAGGAACATCCTATATTGCCCCCCCATGCTTCCTTTTCTTTTTACTCCATTTCTGTTCTTCCAGGCTGTCTTCAGTTCTCCTCTCCCTAAATTCTCTCTGCTCTACTTCCTACCTCCACAGGCCTCAAACCCCACAGGTCTCTTTTCTCTCGTACTTCCTTTCCCCCTCCCTCCTCTCCCATCCCTAACCTTCATCAAGCTCAGAACAAAGGGTCCTTTTCTGCCTAGGAGTGAGCCACAGGGCCAGACTGCCAGGAATGGCTCTGGAAGCGGGGTTCCCTTGGAATCTCTGGGACCCCAGCACTGGAGCATGTGTCAGGCAGGTGGAATAGGGAGAGACTCTTTGTTCTGAGGAATGGAGAGGTGGCTGGCTTTGTGTGTGGGACTAGGAGTGTAATAGGGGGGAGGGCTGGGTGATTTAGAGGGGAGTTGAGGAATTAGGGTCCCCAGGGACACTGAGGCTTGGAGGGGTAATAAGAAAAGATTCTAGGGGTCATGAAGGGCAGGGAAAGTGCCGAAGGGAGAGGAGAACATGACTAGTGGAGGGACAGACAGCCTGGGGAAGTCACTGAGTGTCAGCAGTGTGTCTGGATGGTGCTTAAAGATCTGCTTTGCAGACCCGGGACATTTAAGAAAGCAAGGTTCAGAGCTTAGTGTGTCTGGCTTCCTAGAACAGTGATCTTGGAATCAGAGAGGACAGACTTGAGTATGCATGAATGTCATACAAGCACATGATGTCTATGTGTGTGTTTGCTTATCTGCCGGAGTCTGTCCCCAGATGCTCTTGTGGTTACTGTTTTAATCAGTGGTCACCCAAGTCGGGCTTATGCCCTGAACATGAGGAAGGAGTTCCATTCTTAGCTTGCGTCTCTGGTTTGAGGACCTAGTGGCAGCTGAGTGAGCAGATTGCTCAGGTTCCTGGAGCTAGTAAGAGAAACGGCTGCAAGGAGCTGCCTGGACCCTTCTGGGTTTGTTTATGTCTCCATGGGGGTTGGGGCTGCAGGCAGCAGCTGCCCCCCTCCCAACCCAGCCGGCCTGGCCTGTGCCAGGAGGGCAGGGAGTCTTGGCACAGCTATTGTTCGCCTGCACAAATGCCCGTCTGTTTGCATCGCTCCCCCTCCCTCTCTGCTTGCCACTCTCTCCTGGCCCCGACAGGTGTGGCTGGGTGGGGGGCAGGCTGGGGTCCAAGATGCCAGGCTCTCAGGGCTCCTACCCCTCTCTAGCCTGGTTTAATTCCCTGTGGGCCTGAGAGACCCTCCTCTGCTTCAGCAGTGTCCCCACCCCCCACTGCCGCTGTCTCATCTTCATTCATTAAGCAAGCATTTATTAAGTGCCTTTGTGTGTTTGGCAGTGTCTTTCTGTGTTACATTTCTGGCTGTGTTGTTAGTGTTGCTGTTAGGCCACCTTCCCCTCAGCCTCCTGCCTTTATTTTATCCCTAAAAGCTCAAGAAGGGCCAGGAACCCTCTCCCTGCTCACTTCCCAGCCCCACGGCTCATTCTCCATGATGTAGTGCTCTTCCCAGCCTAGGACTTGGTGCCCTGCTGCCCAGGGGCTGAGCCACAGGTGACTTGAACCCCGGCAGAACCCTCCAGGGGTTCAGCCATGGCCTCATCCTCTGACTTCAACCTGGTTGCCATACAGAGGGGCTGGAACCAGGCCTCACCATCTTGGGGAAAGGCTCCTTGCAGTTGCAGATACGGCAGAGCCTATTTTGAGTCCCATGTGGATTTCCCAGAGGTCTTGGTTTGGACTTACCAGATGGAGGTGGAAGAGTAGCTGAGGGCTCAGGCCTTGCTTCCAGAACCCCCACTGCCCACTGGGGAGCACAAGAAGCCCGAGTCCTGGTCCTGGCATTGCCTTGTCCTTAGGGTACATTGCTGTTTCCATCATCTCAGCCTGGGAGAGAAGGTCAAAGGACCATCTCTGGCTTTGAGCTTTTGAGCCCACAATGCTTTCTTGCCATTCTTTCACTGTTTCTTTCCCCCAAATGACCAAGATCTGAGAAGACAGTGGAAGGAGGGTTTGGGTTAGCCTTTTTCTGATCCCCAGGGACACCCTCAGGGTCTAACTAAGGTCTAGGGAATTAGGAGGGAGCAGGGCCAGGAACACTTCAGGAAGAGGAAGCAAAGGAGACACAAGAAGAGACTGAAGTCTGAGTCTCTGACCAGTGATGAGGGGATCCCTTGAGCAGGGGCTGGGGTGCTACTAGAACCCCATGTCTTAGCATCTGTCCGTCCATCCATCTGCCCGTCTGTCTGTTCATCCTCCCTCCCTCCCTCCCTTCCTCCCTCCTCCCTCCTCCCTATTTCAGTACTCGCTGAGTGCCTGTTGTGTATCCATTGCTGTGCTAATCGCTCTCATATGCTTTATTTCACTTAATCTCTGATGGAGCAGTGGTGTGGGTAAAGAGTGTAGGGCACAGAATACTTCCCATGAGGGTTTGTGAGAAAAAGACAGAATGACTCTAGATTCTGGATGACAGAGGACTGAACCAAGCAGGATGGGCCTCTGAGTATTGGAGGTGGGGGTTGTTGATGATGATGGACCCTTTCTGGGAGGACAGGTCAGGGTACAGTGGAGAACTGTCCTAGTAAGTGGGTGAATGGGGCGTGGCTGTAACTGTTTTAAGATCACTTGGAAAAGAGTAGGTCAGAGAACCAAATGTGCTATTCCTGCCATCTCTGGAGCCAGCCACCCCTGGTGAGCAAGGCCACATCCTTCTGGCCTTAGCAGCCCGAGCTTTGGGGCGGGCATAGGCCATCTCCCAGACAATAGCGCTAGGCAGTGCCAGGGCTGCTGGCTGCAGGGCATCGCCCGTGCTGGGATGTGCTGCTGCTGTGGCTGCTGCCCACTGCTGGTTCCCCTAGAGAGGGGGTCACTCCAGGAGAGGGTGAGTGTCAGGAGGTGGAGGAGGTGGGGACCAAAGGACCTGGGTTGTCACTTTGTGGAGCATAAGTGCCAGAAGGGAAGGAAGGGCCTCTAGAGACCCTCTGGCTGCCCTGCTCTCGCCCTTCCTTCCCTCACTCCCATCAGAGCTGACTGGGAGGTGGATGGTTCAGGAGGTCTGAGGGTGGAAGCCTGGGCTAGAGGCAGGGTGAGGGAAGGTATGTTCTAACTGCATTAAGCAGATCTGCAGATTAGTGGCTGACCCTGGTCCCTACAGATGCTGTTGTTCTTATTATATACCTGTTTATTTGTTTCTGTTTCAGATCTCATAAGTGGTCAGACTCTTTGTGTCATAAAGAAGGCTGGGAGGGCAAGAGAGAAGGGCTCCTTGGACTTGGCCTTTGAGGTCTCTTAAGGTTATTTATTATTCGAGGGAGGGATTTAACTTTCTAAAGAAAGAGCTGTAATTGGAAGCAAAATGCATCAGGAATTTTCGAGTGGCCCAGCTAGGTAGGTAAAAGAGGGAGGCTGGACCTTAGCCTCAGGTCATGTCCTCCTCAGGCTTAGGTGGAGAGGGATCCCCTGCCTGCACCTATGGGCTGAGGGGCTGGGGAGTGAGGGGTGGGGAAGGAGAGGCTGGGGCAGTGGAAGTGAGTAGTGAGCTGCCCAGAAGAGGAAGGCTGAGGGAGACGAGCAGGGGATGGAGAGTGAGATCATGACTCTAGAAGGGAAGACTTGGAAAGGAGACCAAAAAAGAGCAAGAGAAGCTAGAAAGAGGATAGGAGAAAAGAAGAATACATGCTAGCGGGAGGAGTGAGGCGAGAAAAAAGAAGCTAGAGAACTCTGAGCTGTGCCCATCACTAGGAGACCTGAGGCCTCTTGAGGAGACAAAGGCAGGAGAGAGAGCAGGCTTGGGGGCTACCCAGAAGCCAGGAGACTGGAGTGCACTGAAGCCCGGTGTCCTCTGGCCCCACACTGCTGACTCAGCCCCTTCACACTTCCCTTTTCTGCCCTGACACTGGCTAGTGCGGCTCCCCTCCCACTCCCCCACCTACCTGACCCAGAGGGGTTGCAGGGGGTGGCTGGAGCTGTGAGTCGCCAAGTCCCCTGAGGTGCAGGCAGAGGGCTTTCCGGGAGTTCTCATTCTTCTGTCCAGGCCCCAGCCACTGTTCCTCAGCAATATGGATCCTGCCGTTTGATTCCTGAGTGGCAAGGAAACTTTGGAAGGAATGGTCTTGTCAGGTCTTTTCCCACTCTGTGTTCCAAAAGTAGAGGGAAAACTCAGGGATCAGAGGTTATACTTGTGGAAGGTCTTGGAAGAGGTGGGAAGGATAATATCCCCATCCTCCTACCTTCTCAAGTTTGAAGAGTTCAGGGTAGAGAGGAAGTGACTTGCTGAAGCCAGGGACAAACAGGAAGAGGAGAAAGCTAAGGAGAGGAGGGTGACATCTTTGGAGTTCTGAGGAAGGGCACACACTATATTTTGTCTCTGCAGAGATCAAAACCGGAAGGACTGACACTGCAGATGGAGGATGGAGGGTAGATGTTAGAAAGGACTTCCCAGGATGGGGACACTAACTGGGTGATGACAAATGGTAGCAGTTCCACTAGATTTCTGAGGAGGGCAGTATGAGAGGGGAGCGACTGATAGCAGAGAGAGATAAAAGTTAGACTGCTGGAGAGGAATAGTGTGCAGTCACCGGACAGGGAGAGCAGTGGAAGCTGCATATAGGGGGGCATGTAAATTTACATGTGAATGTACATTTTCACTCAGTTATGTTAAATAAAAATAAAAAATAAAAATAAAAAAAGTTAGACTGCTGGAGAGACTTCCTGCCAGGAGCAACCTACTGAGTGGGAGTAACCTGAGGCTAAAACTAGGCTCTTTTTGCTCTGAGGTTAGTGGGGACATGCTGCCTCCTAGAGATAGGTGTCCGTCAGCAGATATTTGTGGGAGAAATAGAGGTTTGGGGTGCAGACCTGGGCTGGGGGGAACAGTGGAGCTGTTCTGCCCCCTCCAGCTGGTCTAATAAGGGGATCTCCTGCCCCTCCACCCCACCCCCTGCCTCCTCCCCCAGTGTGACTGCCACAGAGACAGCGGCTCCAACACTGGTTGTCATGGTTATAAGAGGAGCTCACTCCCATAGATTTGAAAACGCTGGTGAGCTGGCACCCTGTGCTTTGCTTGCTCTCCCCTCCTCTCTGCGCATCTTCCCCGCGGCACAGAGAAGAGAGTACAGCAGCCCCGGGGGCGAGCAGAGCTAGGGCTGGGAGGTGGAGTGAGGACGCCGGAGGTCTTAGAGCCAGGGAGATGAGTGGAGCCAGGGAAATGAGCGGTACCAGGAGGCAGCCCAGCCGCAGGGGCCAGGTAGGTCAAGGACCCAGAACCCCTTGGGGCTGGCCACCCTGGATCCTGGCCTAGCTACTCACGAACAGCTGTCTCAGATACCCTGCAGTAGGCTGTGCTGGAGGCATTTCTCCTTCACCTGTGTCCTCACCTGTCTCTCTGGGCTCCTCAGTTACCGTGGCATCTTCCAGCCTCACTTCGTATCTCTTTCACCCCTTCAACAGACCCGGGAAAAGGAGAGGATGAAGGAAGCCAAGGATGCCCGCTATACCAATGGGCATCTCTTCACCACCATCTCCGTTTCAGGCATGACCATGTGCTATGCCTGCAACAAGAGCATCACAGCCAAGGAAGCCCTCATCTGCCCAAGTAAGTTCTGTGGACTCTTGAGTGTCACTCTGACTCAGTGCCCACTGACCCTACTCTTCTTCCCAACTGCCTTTTTGCCTAAGAGCCATAACCCTCCCTGAGTCCTAGCCGGGTCCCAGTGCCATGACCAGATGCTTGCTCCCTTGCTCTGCTTCCTCACATTGAGGGGTGGTGGCTGTTGGAATATGGCAGAAGAGGGTGGCATAAGCAGGAAAGACTGTCTGGGAATATGGGGGAGGGGAGGCTGGGATGACTGCCCTTGCAGCTGACATCTACTGGGTATCCCCTGCCTCCCAGAACAGCTGCTGAGGGTTAGGGGAACTGATGGAAGAAGGAGCAGGAGTGTACCCGCGTGGGGGGTGGGAACCACTGGAAAGCCGCCAGCCTTGCAGCTGGTTCTGTCTGTCTTACTGGCCAGAACTGGACATTTGGGACTTCAGGGTCCCCTTGCCCCTTCCTTTCTAGTGAATGGAGATGGAGCCTGAAATCTCTGCCGTTTGAAGCAGAGCATAGAATTAGGACCCTATGTTGCAGATGTCTGGTCGGAGTACACAGTGAGGAGGAGTCCTTCAGTAGTGTGTGTATGTGTGTGTTGAGGAGGGGTAGACTTCTGACCTTGACTCCCATCTGAGGGGTAGCTCTATTTAAGGAGTGTAAACAAGGAATTCCTATAGATGCCTGTCCCGGGACTCCAGCCTCCCTCAGTTCCTCCTGCACTGATATTGGAGATGCTTATGATTAGAGCAGAACTGGAGGTATTGTGACCTGCTGCTGAGTAGTGGGACCAGTGCTGCAGCCTGCAAATTCCTATGGAACTTGGGGAAGGAGTCCCAGAAAGGTCCACTGAGGCCTCCCCAGTTGCTTGTTGCTCAGTTTAGAGTTAGAAGGATAAGAAGGGGAACCCCAATCTAGGTCCCTCAAGAGACCTGACAAAATTCCCAACCCGGAAGCTTGTTGCCAGGGGAACAGGGGAGGTGGGCAGTGCTATTTTGAGAGTGAGTGGAAAGCGTTGGTTCGATCCAGAGACACTGGGTGGTGGGGATAGAGAGGGGAGCTCCACGCAGGTGGGAGCAGCCCCAGCCCCCATTTCTTTCTGCCCCCCTACCTCCTCTCCTCTGCTTGCCTTGTATTTGTGGAAGTGAGCGGTGGTGCTGGGTATTGTCTGAAGGAGTTAGCAGAGTTTCCGGTGTTGTTAGATGGGGGAGGGGAAGCTGGAAAGGGCTGAGGGCTGAGGGCTGAGGGCACAGAAGAGGACAGCCTGTGGTCCCTCTGTATAGGCTTGGCTACTCCTCCTTTTCCCTCTTTCCTCTCTCCTACCCCATGGCAAGGCAGGATGAGGTTGAGGGGAGTGGGGTGGGGGAGAAGCAGATGGAGTGTGGGAGCTGTGGGTTTGCCTGAGTTGGAAGAAGGGCTTCCCAGGCCTGGAACAGGGAAGAGTGACTGGAGTGTGGCAGGCAGCCTTATGAGGGCAGGGCATGGGCCTTCTCTCTCTACCGCTGGATCATCCTCCAGCCTTGTAGCTGCTTAGACTGAGCCAGAAATCAAGGGCATGTTGTGTGGGGCAATGGAAGAAGTGTGGTCTTTGGATTCAGACAGGCTTGAGTTCAAATCCCAGCTCTGCCCGTGGCTATGCAGCCTCTGATTTAGCTGATTTAGCCTCCTGACAAGTTCCTCATCTGTAAGGGGCATAATCATCGAATCTACCTCAAAGAATGTTAGGATTAGATAAAAGGCAGAATATTTACTAGGTGCTAAGGAAATGTCCACTTCCCGGTCTGCCCCGTGCCTCATCCCAGCTGCCCCTGTACCACCTTCTGTTCTATGGGGGTTCTCTCTTCCATCTGTGCTTCCTCAGCTCACTGTTAACCTGTGTGCTTCCTTAGTGCATCTCGGTCAGCCAGTTACCCCTTCTTACCTCTAGCCTGTCCATCCTTCAAAATATCTTTGGGTCAGGATTGCCCCCCACTCCTGATTGGTTAGTTGTGTTCAGCACCTGTACCTGTTCTTGCTTTGTTTTGTGCCTGGAGGAAGAGGGAGGTGGGAGGAGGAAGAATTGGAAAGTACTAATGGCCAAGAAGCCTGGGAAGGGGGAAGCAGGGAGTCTCTGAGGACTGTGTGGCCAGAGGGAGATGGGTGTCTGCATGTGGGTGTGTCCCCTCCTGTACCACCCGACCCTCCCGTCACCCTCTCTACCCCACCCTCCCAGCCTGCAATGTGACTATCCACAACCGCTGTAAAGACACCCTGGCCAACTGTACCAAGGTCAAACAGAAGGTGAGATGGCAGGGAGGGCAGAGGGCTGGGGGAGAGGGTAGTGAGTGCGTGGCACCCACAAGCCTTTTCCGTTCATTCCCTATCCTGTGTGTTCCTCAACCTCTGTCCTTACTGACAGGGCAGCCCAGACCCCTTAACCCCAGGCCCTAGGCCCCACGTGGTCCAGGCTTACTGCTGTAGACACATACCCCAGCACTGGGCTCAACCACCCCGATGAGTTTAACCTCAGTGCCAGCTTTCTCCCAGTGGGGCCAGGTGTCCAGCTTCAGCACCTGCTCTGTGCCTGTGGGGTAACCCTACAGTGACAGCTGTTCTTGGTGTCTCTCTTACTCTGTCTCACAGCAACAGAAAGCTGCCTTGCTGAAGAACAACACAGCCTTGCAGTCAGTTTCACTTCGCTGTAAGAGTGAGTAGTAGGGAAAGGGAGGAACCCGCATGGGACCGTGGACCCCCAGCCACTCAGCCCATGGCCTCTGCTGCCCCCATGAGGCTATCCCCAGGCAGCACACCTGCACTCCCTGGGAAGAAGAAGGTGTAGGCCTAAGGGATGGTCCAGACTCCTGAACTGAGAGGTAGGGCAAGACAGTCCATCTGGGCCTGAGGGCTTGAGGCAGCTGATCATCTGGGACTGCCTAGTTGTTGCACACTGTTATCAGTTACTCACTTTGCCTTCTGGGAGTGTTGACAGCAGCTGTTTAGTGTTCAGCTTTGGTATCACAGAACATGGTTCTTACACAAAAAGACTAGAGTCTCCCAGTCCCTGCCAGCCATTAGCTGAGTCACCCTGCACAAGTCTCTTAACTTCTGTGAGCTTCAGTTTGCAGATAGGTTTGCTGCTAGGGAAGAGATAAGAAAAAGCTCTTTGTAAGCGTTAAAGATATTGCACAGATCTTAATCTACTGTGGAGAAGGGCTGAGGCTGGGACGGGATGCCTCATGTCCCATCGAGGAGCTGGGAGGCTTGAGTTCTGGGAAGGCACCTGCATTGGGTGTTAGCCTGCTCAGTGTTCGCTCCATGACTCTTGTCTCCACAGCAACAACCCGGGAACGGCCCACCTCTGCTATCTACCCCTCGGACAGCTTCCGGCAGTCCTTCCTGGGCTCCCGCCGTGGCCGCTCCTCCTTGTCTTTATCTAAGAGCGTTTCTACCACCAACATTGCTGGGTGAGCCTCACTTTGGGGAGGGGGATCTGGGCAGGCAGAGAATGTGGTTACAGTGAGATCAGGGGGCTCAGAATTGTAGTCAGACAGGTGAGGAGAACTTAGGGTGACTCCCTTTCAGATCCTGGCCTCGGGAAGGGGTCTCTTGCCCGGGTGGGGGTGATGCAGACTGCCTCCACTTCCTTCAGACACTTCAATGATGAGTCCCCCCTGGGCCTGCGCCGAATCCTTTCACAGTCCACAGACTCCCTCAACATGCGGAACAGAACCCTCTCGGTGGAGTCTCTCATTGATGAAGGTGAGTGTGTCTAGGCCGAGGATGACCTGGGGAAGCCTCAGAGGGCTGGGAGAGAGTGGCTGGTAGGGGCAGGCCTGGGAAGGAATCTGGAGAACTGCCCAGAACTCAGGGAAGAGAATTTGGCTCTAAGTTGCTTCTCCCACCTGTGCCCAAGTGCAGAGGTGATTTACAGTGAGCTGATGAGTGACTTTGAGATGGATGAGAAGGACTTTGCAGCCGACTCCTGGAGCCTTGCTGTGGACAGTGGCTTCCTGCAGCAGCACAAAAAGGAGGTGATGAAGCAGCAGGATGTCATCTATGGTAAGCTGAGAAGCCCGCCTCCAGCGTCCTTTCTCTGCCTTCACCAGGTCATGATTATCTGTGTCCTTTCTTTTATAAGGCCCCACTTTGCTTTGTAAGGACCCTTTGCCTTGTAACCTAGCAGCCCCCAAACCCTGTCTGGCCTTCCAGAGTTGCTCACTAGGCTGCCACCTCTTGGGGCTGTTGGTCTGGAAGACCCTATCTTTGTCCCTTCCATCAGTTCAATGTTCACTGTTTACCTAGTGCTCAATTGGGGGTTTGGGGAAACCTAGATCCATAGGGGACACATGGTTTTGCCCTAAAATAGCAGCAGCAAGACATAAGGAAATGAAATGATTAATTAATGACCTAAGACAGTAATAGTGGAGAATGTTTACCTGGAAGGAACCTTGGAAACCTTATCTAAACCCTGAGGGCCTCAACCTGGGGCCTCACCGGTGGTGGCCAAGCCAGGTTTGAGGCCAAATGTCCTGTTGTCACACAGAGCTAATCCAGACGGAGCTGCACCACGTCCGGACACTGAAGATCATGACTCGCCTCTTCCGCACGGGGATGCTGGAAGAGCTGCAGGTGGACCCAGGTGTGGTGCAGGGCCTGTTCCCCTGCGTGGATGAGCTCACTGACATTCACACACGCTTCCTCAGCCAGCTGCTGGACCGTCGGCGGCAGGCCCTCTGCCCTGGCAGCACCCGGAACTTCGTCATCCATCGTTTGGGTGACCTGCTTATCAGTCAGGTGGGCAAAGGCGGGACCTGTGGTGATAATGTCCATGGAAGGACATGGGACTGGTAGAGTGGGCATTTCTCGCCTCCAAGCCCTAGCGGGTGGTTGGGAGCCAGGGAGAGTTGGAAAGGCAGAAAGCCAGCTTGCTTGGCTAAAGGCTGGAAGTATGTCCGGGGAGTAGAGTGCAGCTGGAGGGGCTCAGTTGACCCGGCCTTGCTTCCACAACCTCTAGTTCTCAGGCCCCAGTGCAGAGCAGATGCGGAAGATCTACTCGGAGTTTTGCAGCCGCCACACAAAGGCCTTAAAGCTCTATAAGGAGCTGTATGCACGGGACAAACGCTTCCAGCAGTTCATCCGGGTGAGCAAACCTCTCCAGAACCACTCCTCTCCTGGCCCAAGCCTCGCCCTCCTACTTTAGGGCGCTGCACGTACTGCATCCCCACAGAGGTCAGGGATTTGGTTTAAAAGTTCACCTACCAGTTGTGTCACAACAGCACCTCCTACTGGTTGAGCCGTTCATGGTCGTTTTCCCATTGCTTTCACTGCCTTGTGTTGGTTGGGCCTCATGACTAACCTGTGGCAGGGTCATCCTTGTTGTTCAGATGTAATCACTGAGGCCATCAGGAAACAACTGGCCAAGGCAGGACTGGCGCAGAGCTTGGGCTCTAAGTCTGGTGTTCTTTCTTTCTCTTGCCATCCCACCACTGGCCCCTCTGGCTCTGAGCCCTGCCTCTTCCCCTGTAGAAGGTGACCCGCTCGGCTGTGCTGAAGCGGCATGGGGTACAGGAGTGCATCCTGCTGGTGACTCAGCGCATCACCAAGTACCCGGTGCTCATCAACCGGATCCTGCAGCATTCCCATGGTGAGTAGGAGGGCACAGGGAGGGAAGCGGCTGCTCTGGAGAGGACTGTCTGGGGCAATGAGAAGCTTGGGCTGACTGAGGCGGGGGGCAGGATCAGCCTGAAGTGGATGTGGGACCCTGGATGGCCCCTGAGGTGGAATCAGGCATCATGGGAAGTGGGGAAGTGGGGCTGGAATGAAGCTGGCTGAGCCTCCCCCACTCTGATCCCCTGGTGCCAGGAATTGAGGCGGAGCGCCAGGACTTGACGACAGCACTGGGGCTGGTGAAGGAGCTGCTGTGCAATGTGGACCAGGATGTACATGAACTAGAGAAGGGGGCCCGCCTACAGGAGATCTATAACCGCATGGATCCCCGCGCCCAGACCCCAGTGCCTGGCAAGGGTCCCTTTGGTAGAGAGGAGCTTCTGCGGCGCAAGCTCATCCATGACGGTTGCCTGCTGTGGAAGACGGCGACTGGGCGCTTCAAAGGTCAGTGCTCTGCTGGACAGGCCAGGCAGGTGTTCCTAGTCCCATACGGACAGGAAGAGGCATCCAGCCCTATGACCTCACTTTTCTGCAGCCCTACACCTGGGTGAGGCCCAGTGGAAGGGAATATATGTGGTCTCTATCATAGCAAAGGTCTTAATGGTGGATTAACCATAGGGACCAGACCAAAAGGCTTGTTGCCATGAAGTCAGTTCTCATACTGCCCCTTGGGTGTCAGAGTACAGCATGCTCCACAGGGTTTTCCATGGCTGATTTTTCAGAAGTAGATTGCTAGGCCTCATGTAGTCAGCAGTGAGTGCATGAATCGTTTGCATTAGCCATGGACTCCATGGATTGTACAGGGACTTCTTTATCAGTGTTTATACATTTCCTTGGTCCTTGCATTGCTAGTTTGATGAGGAAAAAAGAAAACTCATCTAACGCTGAGGACAGGAAGAAGGCAGTTGGTTCTGTCTGCTGGAATCCCAGCTGGTAAAGTTGGGGAATGGGAATGTGGCTGGGGAAGCCCAGAGGAGAGGACAGAGCCCAGGGACCAACAGGCAGGGCGGAGAAGGTAGAAAAGAACAGGGAGGGGTGCTGTGGGTGAGGCAGCACTTGCCCAGGCCCTCTTCCCGGAATTTGTCTGCACCAGCAGAGTCTTTCCTGTCAAATCAAGGCAAGAGGAGAGCAAGCCTCAACTTCAGCATGATGAGTGAGGGACGAAAGTAAACTGAGGCATCTGAGGCCACTCTGGCCTCAGGTATCTGAGCCTCTGGCCTGCTGTCATGCCAGCCCCAGTCCATCCGCAGGCTTGGATATTGTCAGTCTTGAGCAGCTTCTCTCCTTCATCCCTTTCTCTCCTTCCCGTCCCTCCCACACAGCAGCTAAGAATATAAACCATGGGGGGTTAAAAATAGCAAGGCTGGAGAGCTTTATTTCTGAAGCATTTAGCGAAAGCCCTTGCCTTCTGTGTGCCCACAGTTTAGCACGATCTCCAAGGACAAAGAGTGAGTGTGTGTTTTCTTGACTGTGACATCCAGGTTGTATAGTACTGACCTTTGTTTTCTAGTCCTTGTCTTAAAACACAGGACTTTACCCTATAGGACCAGAGAGCTTGTGAGGGATGGGTCAGAGAAGGAAAAGGAGGCAGGGGCCTGGAGTGCCGAAGGAGAGAGAGGAGAGATGGCCGAGTGAGGGCAGGTCTTTTCCTTCAGAAGAAGGAGGACCACTTTTCTCCTTCCCCACCAAGCAGCAGGTGAGGGGCAGGGGGCATTTAGGGTAGAGGTCCAAAAGGTCTTAGCTGTTAGATGCGGAGCTTAAAGGTTAAAAAGGCTCGGTCCATCCTGTTCTGGAAATCCTCCATGAGTTTTAAAGGTTCTGTACCTTTTTACCTCAGAAAATACATGCATGGTATATTAGTACATGAAATCAATGGTGCACCTTTAGAGGGCTCACAGAGACTCTGAAGCCCAGCAGTGAATATCCTAGGGGTCTCTAGACTTCAGGTTAAGAAAACCTACCTCTGTAGGATAAGGAGAGTTTCTTCAGAGACCTTCAGTGATCCCTTGATGGCCCTTCTGGCCTAAAAAGCTGCTTTATCTGATAACAGTTGGTCTTCCCTCCCAGTCAGTCTCCATTTCTAAGCTATAAGAATGAGGTATTGCAAGGTCTGAGAAGCCATCAAGAGGGCTGAGAGGCCAGAAGAAGAGAAATCTGGAGCTCTAACCTGCTGGAGCAGCCCAGTCTTTAAGAGGGAAACACAGCTGCTCAGACCCCCTAGTGCTGACTGTACTCCTGTCTTTGTCTGCCTGCCAGATGTGCTGATGCTGCTGATGACAGATGTGCTGGTATTTCTCCAGGAGAAGGACCAGAAGTACATCTTTCCTGCCCTGGTGAGGCCTTCCCTACTCTTCCTTTCCTTTTCCATTCATACAGGTGTTTCAAGCCCTTCTTGCTTTCCTACCCAAGCCCTGGAGTCCTTTAGAATCAAACAACTATTGTAACTGTAACTATAATATAACAATAAATGGTAAGAGTAGCCAGTAAGTATTCTTACTGTGTGCAGTTGCTTTTACATGTGGGAGTAATGTTATGATCATCCTCATTTTGTATGTGAAAAAAGTAAAGTTTAAAATTAGTTAAATAATTTCTAAAGGGTCACACATGTTCCTAAGCCCTCTCTAGCTGTCTAAAGCCTAGGCGCTGAACTAGATCATGAAGTTGACTTTCAATGCTCAGGGCTTCCCAGAAGCCTTGAAGACCCAGATATCCAAGAGTCAGGATTCCCAGGCTTACTCCTTGCTTTCCCCTGGCTGGCAGGACAAGCCCTCCGTGGTCTCACTGCAAAATCTAATTGTACGAGACATTGCCAGCCAGGAGAAAGGGATGTTTCTGATCAGCTCAGTGCCCCCTGAGATGTATGAAGTCCACACAGCATCCCGCGATGACCGGAGCACCTGGATCCGCGTCATTCAACAGAGTGTGCGCATGTGAGTGTCTGTCTGCTGCCTCTGTGGGGATGTGGCCTCGGAGTCTCTGCAGCATTGACCTCCAGGTGGCTGTGCTCTCTGAGAACCGTACCCAGAGTTCAGAGGCTGGGGGCAGAGATGAGGTGGCCCACAGCTGGAAAGGTCAGCTGTGTTCCTATTTTGTGCACTGAGAATCTGCCCAGCTGTCAGATGCAGTGGGAGCTAACAAGCAGGAGAAAGTTTGAGGTGTCACATGTGTGGCATGCCCAGCAGCCAGCAGTTGTTTCAGCTGGATTAACATCTTGGTTTGTAGGCAGATCCCAAGAACCTGCTGTTGTTGAGTTGATTCCGACTCATAGCAGTGACCCCATAGGACCAGGTAGAACTGCTGCTTGGGGTTTCCAAGACTCTAACCTTTTTTTTAAAAAAAAAAATTTTATTGTGCTTTAAGTGAAAGTTTAAAATCCCAGTCAGTTTGTCATAAAAAAGCTTATACTATATAACTCTAGCTACTCTTCACACTCTGTGACAGCACACTTCTCCTCCATTCTACCCTGTATTTCCTGGGTCTGTTTAACCAGTTGCTGTCTCTGCCCTCTTCTCTTGCCTCTGGACGGGAGCTGCCCAGTTAGCCTCATGGATATACGTCAGCCAAGAAGCACACTCTTTGCCATTATCATTTTATGTCTTCTAGTCCAGTCCAAGGAAACTCTGGTGGCGTAGTGGTTAAATGCTGTGTCTGCTAACCAAAAAGTCAGCAGTCTGAATCTGCCAGGCACTCCTTGGAAACACTATGGAGCAGTCCTACTCTATCCTGTAGGGTTGCTGTGAGTCGGAATTGACAGCAGTGGGTTTAGTCCATCTCAACCTTTGTCGGAAGAGATAACTTCAGGAACCGTGTCATTTCTGAGCTAGCGAAGAGTCTGGAGCCATGTTTTCTGGGGACCTTCCGGTCAGGCTATCAATTCCAGCAAGACTGTGACCGTTATGGAAACATACTGCCATGTCTTTCTCCTTCTGAGCGGCTGGTTTGAACCACCAGCCTTTTGGTTAGCAGTCGAGTGCTTAACCACTGCACCACCAGGACTTCTGGGTCTGTAAGCAGTGGGCTATTATTTGGATCATATTGCATCTTAGCTTTATTTTCTAAAAGTGAGTGAGAAAGAGGCTAATGAAAACCTTGACACTAGAGATAAGAGAAGCAAATCTCACAAACTCAATACAGATAGAGCCAAGAAGGAAATCACTTAGTGTACGAAGGCTGCCAGTCTTCAGCTACTTTTGGGTGAACATTTGATCTGAGGCAGTCAGCTGCCTGTCGTAATTGTGATGGGAAGAAAAAGTCAGGTAAAGCGCATGAAAATGTGGAAAACAGCTTGCTGGAGATTATGCTCAAGGCATCAACTCTAGTTAGGATTCTGTTTTTAGCATTCATGGAACATATTCTCTCCTCCACTTCATACAGTTTACAAGATGTAAAACCCTTTATTTATTTGTTTTTTTCACTTTTACTGTTTAGGCATTTGACTCAGTTTTTCAAAAACATGTTCAACAGAATTGCCTATTCTAGGAAAACAACTCAAAATACCTTTTCATTGACAGTAGATCTACAGTGGCTTTCAGTAATAGCTCTGATACTTATAATTGTGAAGATTGTAACTAATGTCTCTGATAATGTATTCAGCTTTTGTTATGTTCTGAGCACTCTTAAACTGTATCATTTAATCCTAAGAGAAAACCTGTGAGGAACACATGTATCTACATTTTTCAGTTGAAGAAATAGGTTACGACTTGGTAAACAGTGCACCCAGGATTTGAACCCCGTGGTTAAGCGCTTCACTGCAAACCAAAAGGTTTGTTCTGCAGGAGAAAAATGTGACTGCTTCTATAAAGATTTACAGCCTTGGAAACCCTATGGGGCAGTTCTGCCCTGTTCTGTAGGATCAGGATCTGTTATATGAGTTGGAATCAACTTGATGGCAGTGGGTTTGGTTTTGTTTGATGCTAAAGCCTATACTTGTTTGTGTTAAGCAGCCTCTCTGGCCATTGGAGAGGTATATACCCATCGATGCAATTGATCAGTGTCCAGAGAAAGAGTCTAGAATGAATGAAGCTAAAGCGTGGGACTGATGAGTCTTACTAGAATAAGGGAACATAGAACATATTTGGAAAGGAGAGCAGAATGCCTGGGAAATTCAAGGGAAGCCAATTCCTGATCTTGCTGCTGCTTCTCAACCTCACCCAACCTATTATCTCCCCAGGTGCCCATCCAGGGAGGACTTCCCCCTGATTGAGACAGAGGATGAAGCCTACCTCCGGCGAATCAAGTGTAAGTCCACCCACAGGGAGTTTGTTAAGTAATTTATAATACATGTACACAGTGAAAAATTAGATGACTCTAAACAGGGATACAGATTCATAACCAAAATACAGTTAAGTTAAAAAAGCAAAGTTTTAAACAATACAGTGTATATACTACCATTTGTAAATGGTAGTAAAAATAACAGGGTTGGTTATGTGTACCTGCATCTTGTGGATGAGAGAGAGACAGAGAGACTACATATCTATAAGGATTATCATTATGGTTGCCTCTGGGAAGTGGAACTATGAAGACCAGAGTTGGGAGAGTTATTCTTCACTATGGGGCCATGTAGTAGGGTATGATCTAACTGCTGTACAAAAAAGATCAACAAAAAAATCATTTTCTCAAATAAAGTAGAAGCTTGTTTCTTTCCACAACACAGTCCAGAGGTGATCCGCGCAGGATAGTAGTGCAGCTCTGTCGTCTTTAGCATGAAGCTTTCATCTCTAGGTCCAAAGTCGCTACTTCATTTCTTGCTCTCAAATCTGTATCCCAGCTATGAGGGAGGAGGAGTAAAGGAACAGGGGAATTATACCATTACCTTCTTCTTTTTACTTTTAATTGTGCTTTAGGTGAAAATTTACAGCTCAAGTCAGTTTCTAATACAAAAATTCTCATACAGATGCTGTGTGACCTAGTTCCCATCCCTATAATGTAACCGTACTTTCCTCTTTTCCAACCTGATTTCCTGTATCCACTCAGCCAGCTTCTTTCTCTTTGTGCCTTCTCATCTGGCCTCTGGACAGGAGCTTCCCATTTAATCTCGTATGTCTGCCTGAACTAAGAAGTGCACTCTTCACAAGTATTAAGTTCTATACCATTTCATTTTAGTCTGGAAGACACTCAAACCCTTTGGCCAGATTCTAGTCATGTGGCAAGTATATAGCTGCAAGGCAGGCTGGGAAATACAGCCTTTAATGGGGCAGCCAAGTGCTCAGATGAAACTTAAAAACCAAAACAAACCCATTGCCGTTGAGTTTGGGTCTGACTCATAGTGACCCTAGAGGTCAGAGTAAGACTGCCCCATAGAGTTTCCAAAGAGTGCCTGGCAGATCTGAACTGCTGACCTAACCCACTGCGCCACCAGGGTTTCCTGATGAAACTTACAGACATTTTTTTTTTAATTTTTTATTTAATATGACTGAGTGAAAATGTACATTCCCATATAAATTTACATACCCACCTATATGCAGCTTCCACTGCTCTCCCTGCCCGGTGACAGCACACTGTTCCTCTCTGCTCCATACATGTCTCATTCTCCCAACAGTCTCCTTTCCCCTCTTCTCCACCCACCCTCCTTCCTCCAGCCAGAGGTCAGCAGGATGATACCCTATAGATGTATAGAACCATAAAGTGCATCCAATATATGGTCATTGCCAAGTCCAATCCATTCCTGTCCAAAGAGTGGACCTTCGTTATAATTTATGGGTAAGGGCAGCATCAGGGCCAGGGGCCATGCTCTCATGGTAACCCCAAAACCGCTGGACCATCAGTTGAGGTCTTTTGGTGGAGATCTCAGGATGCACCCCTTTTTATTCTTGTGTTGCCAGTGAGACTCCTCTCTGTGAGCTCCGTCGTGGCTATCACTGGTGGTGGCCGGGCACCATCCGGTTCTTCCGGTCCCAAGTCGATATAGACACCCACTCTTGTGGGTCTCTCTGTCTTCTAGGTTGTCTTTACCACATGTCATTTTGGTCCTCGGTGAGCATCCATTCCTGTTGGGTTGGGACCATTTGCTGTGTCCTCGGATGGCAGCTTGGCAGCTTTTAAGACCCCAAACGTACAGGAATTTTTTTAATGAAAGGAAGGTGGGGAGAGTAAGAACTGGTGGGCTTCCTGCAATCCTGGCAACAAAAGTGTAGTGTTACTTTCACCGCCAAAAAGATATCTGTCTTTACTTGTACAAAGTTAAGTACTGCCGCTCTGTCCAGTCCTGGGCTCCCATGTGCTCATCTGGTCCTTGCTTGCAGTGGAGTTGCAGCAGAAGGACCGGGCACTGGTGGAGCTCCTGCGAGAGAAGGTTGGGCTGTTTGCCGAGATGACCCATTTCCAGGCAGAAGAGGATGGCAGCAGTGGGATACCCCTGCCAACCCTGCCCAGGGGCCTTTTCCGCTCTGAATCCCTCGAGTGCCCTCGTGGAGAACGACTGCTGCAGGATGCCATCCGTGAAGGTGAGGAAGCTCCCAGAACACTCCAGGCCCACCTCTCACCGTCATAGGTGTGACCATGTGGACCTCAGAGTCCATAAACAGCCTCATGTATCTGCTGTGCTGATGGCGAGGGTAGAGGCATGATCTTTGCTGCTGTTTGACACACCTTGTAATGTCCCTAAGGTACCTTTAATGATCTGTATCTCTTGTGGTTGTGTGGGTGAGACACCGCACCCTGGGCAGGGAGCAGTCCCATGGATGCTTGAATGTTCGTGCATGTTAGGTGAAGGGTGGAAGGGTGTGGCCTCCCACCTTCACCTCTTCCTCTTTCCCCTCAGTGGAGGGCCTGAAAGACCTGCTGGTGGGGCCTGGAGTAGAGCTGCTCTCGATGCCCCGGGAACCAGCCCTGCCTGTGGTGCCTGACAGCGGTGGTAACACGAGTCCTGGGGTGACTGCCAGTGAGTGCCGGGGCAGGGGACTTGGGGGGTGGCTGGGAGTAGCTTAAGAGAATGGGTTGGTACCGAAGACTGAGTGGTGGCAGGCCCTGGAGAGGTGAGCTCATTGTGTCTTTTCTCCCACTCAGATGGTGAGGCCAGAACCTTCAATGGCTCTATTGAGCTCTGCAGAGCCGATTCAGACTCCAGCCAGAAGGTGGGTCCTCGGTTCCAGGGCCTGGCTAGAGGACAGGAAAGTGGGACGAAGACTGCTGGCTTCTGGATTGTCGGCACAGAGCTATTAGGGCAGGCACCAGGCCCCTGTGTATTTGCTGACACCCTCTCCTTACCCATTTCTGCAGGATCGGAATGGAAACCAGCTGAGATCCCCCCAGGAGGTGAGACGGGAATTGGATGATATAGGGAGGGCATACTCAGCCTGGGAAATGGGGCCCAGTTGGGAACGGCGTGGGGACAAGTCTGCACTTCAGGGTATCCGGAGTCACGTCTGCAACAACCATATCTGTACAACTTATGGGCAGTTTGTTCATCTTAATTTTGGGCCCTGTTTCTACTCTGTCCTCAGGAGGTGTTACAACGACTGGTCACCCTCTATGGACTTCTCCACGGCCTACAGGTCAGTGAGGGGAGCGACCACCCCAGGGCAAGGGCTAGATGGGTATGAGGGAGGAGGCAAGCCAGAGATGCCCATTTAGGAGGGGCAGAGCCATCCTAACAGACCTTTCTAAGCATTCCCCCAGCCCCAGCTCCTTAGGAATGATGGCCTAGGCCTCACCTTGGCTAAGAGTGAGGAGTAGACCCATTGCCATCAGGTTGTTTCCACCTCATAGCAGCCCTGTAGGTCAGGGTGGAACTGCCCCAAAGGGTTTCTGAGGCTGCGTTTGTTACAGAAAAAGCAGACTGCCACGTCTTTCTCCTGAGAAGCAGCTGGTGGGTTCAAACTGCTGACCTTTTGGTTAGCAGCTATGTACTTAACCACTGTACCACCTGGGCTGCTAGGAAGGAAAGAAAAGGTATCTGACACACCCTCTTGTCCCTGTTCCCACACACCAGGGGGCTGTGGCCCAGCAGGACACGTTGATGGAAGCCCGACTCCCTGAGGGCCCAGAGCGGCGGGAAAAGCTGTCCAGAGGCAACTCTCGGGATGGGGAGGCCAGCAGGGCTGGGACTGTGCCCGTGGCTCCTGAAAAGCAGGCCACAGAACTGGCATTACTGCAGCGGCAACACACGCTGCTGCAGGAGGAGCTGCGTCGCTGCCGGCGGCTAGGCGAGGAGAGGGCCACGGAGGCCAGCAGCCTGGAAGCCCGGCTCCGGGAGAGCGAGCAGGCCCGGGCCCTGCTGGAGCGGGAGGCTGAAGAGGCCCGCAGGCAGCTGGCCGCCTTGGGTCAGACTGAACCGCTCCCAGCCGAGGCCCCGTGGGCCCGCAGGGCTCTGGATCCTCGGAGGCGTAGCCTCCCTGCAGGTGATGCCCTGTACTTGAGCTTCACCCCGCCACAGGTAAGGAAGCGTGGAATAAATGAAATAACCTTGGCTGGAAGTAAAAGTCTCCGAGAAAACCAGAAATAAATCAGACCGTTGGGGATTTGAACTCACATGAAATCTGTCAACAGATTTGAAAGGATATTAGTATATCAGCTGGAGGGTTGAAAAGAAATTTAGATGGGGGCAAAGGTGAGTGTTGGAAGGAAACTGGACAGTAGCTGTGAATGCAATCAGGTGATGGGGGATCTAAAGTGAGGGTGTTTGGTGAACCCCTAGGGAAGAGCCTCCAGCTGAGTGGTCTTCACCCTGCTCATTCCCTGGCCTGCCGCTTCTTTTCACATCTGTCCACAGCCCAGCCGAGGCCACGACCGCCTCGATCTGCCTGTGACGATTCGCTCCATCCATCGGCCCTTTGAGGAACGAGAGAGGCAGGAGCTGGGCAGCCCTGACGAGCGGCTGCAAGACAGCAGTGACCCAGACACCGGCAGCGAGGAGGAGGGTAGCAGCCGCCTCTCTCCACCCCACAGTCCACGAGGTGAGGCCTTGGTGGTGAGATGGAATAGAGGTGGAGTGTGACCTCTGCTTCCTGGAGCATGGGACATTAAGGATAGGCCTGTTGACCACTGAGGGCTACAGTGATTCTTCGGAGTAGTACAGAGAGTATTTCCTGTTTGCTCTGATGATCACTGGTGGAAATCTAGGAAGAAAAGTAGGTGGTGATTCCCAACCCTTTCAAGCAGGTATCTGTTTTCAAAGTCAGAGACTTGGTTAGAGTTCATTAGCCAGAACTCATTAAGGAAATGCAAAATCACTAAAAGCTGCTGTGACTTTATGTAATAATCTGATAAAAGTTTGTATTTTACTCATCAGAGTAAGGAGTCCTGGTGGCTTCCTGGTTAAGAGCTCAGCTGCTAACTAGCAGTGGCTGCTTGAAAACACTCTGGGGCAGCTGTCCTGTCCTCAGGGATTGTTCTGAGTCAGAATTCACTTGATGACAATAGGTTTGTTTTTGGCTTAGTCAGATTGTGTCTTTGTATATTTATCCAGATGCACCAGCCACCTAGGTGTGGGTACATTGCTTATAGCGCCGACAGGGTTTTCCGTCACCAGGGATTCAGACTGTTCACCATCTCTCCGTAGCTCTGAGGCTCCTCAGCTTGCAGATGAAGGTTGGGGGGCGGGGGACATTGATACCAGCCTGCAGTTCCTCGTAAGGGCCTCTGCTCATTGGCTATCTTTGCTCTGTCCCCCTTCAGACTTCACTCGAATGCAGGACATCCCTGAGGAGACGGAGAGCCGCGATGGGGAGCCTTTAGCCTCAGAGAGTTAAGGGGGGCCCCTCCCCCGTCCTGTGCCCCTGTGAAGAACATTACTAAGGGGGGCAAACTTTGGGAACGCCAGTCTGCCAACGGTGAGGGAGCATTTGAAAACTGCTGGTGGTCCTTGCCAGCTCTTGGGATCCTTAGATACCTAGGGCCATTCAGGAAGCTGGGGGAGTTAGGCCACGGTGCCCCTGGTGGCATCCAGAAGCAGCACCACAGATGCCAGTTTTTCATGCCTTCTTCACCTACTTTAGGAAAAATTTATTTATTTATTACTAGTTATGAGGGGGAGAGGGGAGATTTAAAGGACCAAGGACATGGGAACCAAGCCATAGGGATCAGGAGGCCTTGTCCTTTAACACTACTGGGGTGTATTTGGGCTTAGCCGTGCAGCTGCTGGGGTCTAGCCTTGACATCCCTCCCCTGACAACACCTCTCTCTGAGGGGAGGCTGCAGCCACAGGACCCTAACTGCCTCTTTAAAAAGGGCTGTGGGTAGGGCCATGTCCCTCCCCCTTCTCCCTGTCAACCTCCCAGTGCTCACCCTCCCAGTGCTGTTGTCCCTTCTCTCGTCTTCCATGGAAACCCCTGGACCATAAACTGGCTTCCTAGGGTTGGTGGAATAGAGGTTGGGGTGGCCATAACGGTTGGTTGGGGGATGAGGTAAAAACCCCACAGGGACCAGAATGTTATGTTTTGTTTTTTTCTTTTTTGTACCAAAGCCAACTGCACGTGTTTTATATTTTTAAGAGAAGATTGTAGGCAATTAGAGATCACAGCCTTCTATCTCCACCTCTGAAGAATCTGAGGAGTAGGGGAACAGTGTCGTGTCCTCTGATTTCTCTCATTTACAGTAACAGGGTCCCATTGGGACCTCTTCTTCAGCCATTTGGAAAAAGAAAATCTAGGGTGTGTTGGGAAATCTTTACAGACCCTAACCTCACCTCTCACCTCAGCAACCATGACCTAAAACCTCAGGGTGAATTTGGGGGATTTTCCAGTGGACCCCAAGTGCTCACCAGCCCCAGCCATTTTTCTGCCAATTTGATTGTATGAAGAAAAAGGAAAAAAAAATCAGGGAAAATTAAAGACCTGGAACTCCATGAGGTGCTGTCTCTCTTGATGTCTGCTGAGAGGAGGTACGGAGGGGCAAAGCCAGGCAGGAACCTCAGTTCTTCCCAAAGGGGTCTTTTGCTTGCCCTCAGCGAAAGGGCTATTACTGCCTCGCTGAAGAGGGGCACCTACAAAGGAAGCGGCTGCAAATCTCTTGGAATCAGACCCACGATAATCACAAATACGAGGATAAAAATAAAGGGCACAGTTGGGTTGCAATGCCTAAAATGAGAATTCCAATATTAGAAAACTTGTTTTCATCTCATTTGCATATTCTGCTCAAAACATCAGCCTGGAGCCCCCTCCTCCCCTCCTGGCACAGCTGCTGCTCCCCTCTCCCAGGCATCCATTTCCAGCCCCAGCCCCCACCTGGCCTTGTTCTCCGTGGTACCAGAGTCCTGAGGTGGCCTCTTTCAGACTGCTCCCCTCCTAGGGGCTGTTCATTTGTTTCTTGGTCTCCTCTAGAGGTAGTAAGAGAGGAGGTGGTTTCAGTTCTTGTTTAGTGTTACTTTTATATTCTGCTTTGACTGCTGCTGTGCACACTGGAGCTGTGGGGTGAGGTGTACACACACACACAGACACATGGCCCCCTGCAGCTTGTGGGGTAAGGTGGTGAGAACGACTCGCAGCGCCTTAGTGAAATCTCAGCTAGAAAGAGGAATTGAAATTGCATGGGGGGCAGCTTGAGGGCTGGGGAAGCCAGCACCCGCCACTCCTGTAACTCATCCACCAGCATCTGGCCTTGACAGAGTCCTTTTTCATCCATTACGGGTACCTGGGAGGGAGGACTTGTTCTTGTCTGACAGGCAGGGAAGCCTGGATGAGCAAGGCAGGGAGGGGCCAGTCCTCCTGTTTCAGGCCCCCGTTTCCTCTCCTCCCCCACTCTGCTCCAGGTTCTAAACACACACTGACACAGGGCTCACCAGCTGTCTGCCCTGTCAACGGGCAGTGGCTGGGAGCCACAGCTGGGAAGGTGGAGTGGAGGGAGGAAAAACAGAGTAAAAGAGGATTCCACAGCACCACAGCCCACCAGGGAAACAGTGCAGCCTGCCCGACATTCTCACATGGATCCAGTGAGGGGTGCAGGCTGGGGAACCAGGAAGACACATCCCAGGCGTAGAGAAGCCCATTGCTCACTGGTTGACCATGTGCCTTCCCAGCAGCACTGTGTCTCCTGCTGCCTTTTAACCAAAACCATCTTATCCATAGCCCCAAGATGTTACATCAAAGCATTTCTCTGATGTAGCTATTCCTGAGAGACAAGTTCCTTCTTGGCATCTTTCACAATTTTGTTACTTATTTATTCATGTTAGGAAATGCTAGTGACGGCCATTAAGTGCTACTCTGCCAACCAAAAGATCAGCAGTTCAAATCTGCCAGGCACACCTTAGAAACTCAGGAGCAGTTCTGTTCTGTCCCATAGGGTTGCTGTGAATTGGAATCAATTCGATGCCATTGCAGAACTCGCTGGTTTTGTGCTCCAAGGAGCCAGGCCTCTGCAGAAATGGCTTCCTTTCCATTTAGAGGAGTGCTGCTGTGAATGGCCCATGTCCTGGCCCTCCAGGTCCAGCCCTTAAAGGCCCACACCTTTTCCCTGCCAACCCCCTCTTAAGGGTAGGTCTTTCAGCATTAGTTAATCTCTGACTTTAAAGTTCCGTCAGTATTTGCCTTTGGGTCCCATAAAGCAGAGATGGCCCCCAGAGGAGGTAATATCTGGATCCCAGCAAGTCCGGCAGAAGAGCTTCAGGGAGGCAGGAGTGGGAAGAAGGTACTTAGAATTTTCCATCTTCCTGTAATTGGCTGGGAACAGACCTGGAGTTTTGGAACCAGTTTAAACATCATCAAAAATAGGAAATTAAACATCCAGAGGCTAATTAAATCTCTAGCTTTGCTTAATGTGTTTTGAATTGGGTAGCTGTTCACAGTGCTAATGCTTAGCAGAATTCAGCTGTTGCCCTGGCATCCTGAGTGGCAGAGTCCTGGGTTAGAGACACGCCAGAGAGTTCATTCCACCGGAGTAATAGGAGTGGATGTACCGACTGCTACCCCTACCCTCAGAGTTGCTTCCCGTGTCTAACCATTATATTTGGTGGGTCTCTCTGGATATGGAAACCAAAGAGGAGCCCAACGCCTGGAGAATACACCTCCAAACACAGTTCTTTGTGAAGAACTTTAATTTCCCTGCAGAACACATGAAACCATTGCAGGAAATGCCTGATCTCTTGCCTCTAACTCTTGTCTGTCCCCTTTATTTCCTCCCCCTCCTTCTCCGTTTTATAGGGTGTGTAGAAGTTGAGATCCCTGGGTAGCACAGATGGTTTGTGCTCAACTGCTAAGGGTTAGCAGTGCAAACACACCTAAAGGTGCCACAGAAGAAAGACCTGGCAATTTGCTTCTGTAAAGATTCTATCCAAGAAAATTCTGTAGAGCAGTTCTAACACGTGAGATTGCCATGAATCTGAATTGACTATAGCAATAAATTGGGTTTTCATAAGGATAATACGAAACACTCTTGTCAGGCAGTTTTATCTGTACAACAGTCTATTTCACAGACAACTGGCACTGAGGGGTAAAGTAACTTGCCCAGTGTCCCTCAGCTGGTTCATGTCAGAGCTAGGATTCGAATGCAGACGTTTTCCCACATGAGTTTATATATCTCTCAGCTGTGTACTTGGCCTAGGAAGACTAGCACCATCTTTCTGTGATTTCTGCTTTTAGTGGCACCACCTTCAGCCTCTTCTCTGAACCCCTGTGCACATCTCTAAGCCCCAGTCATGTCCTTGACTTAGTGTTATCTTCACCTCTGCCTTCAAATCTTGAGAGACTCACAGTGCTCCCAGCCAGCAACATCAGGACATTGATTACACCTGGCCCAGGCAGGTGTCAGGGCTTCAGTAAAACCGTCCACCTGCTATCTCCCTGCAGGGAACTATAGCACTTGCAACTGAGGTATCTGCCAACGCAAGATTCTGAGGGCACCATTGAGATGTTAGGACAGGGCAGGTGTCCGTGAAAGAAGAGCATTTTTGGCCTTGGCACCAGAGAACAAGGGGGTACTCCATTTTGAGTTGAAGGTAAGAGTGGGGAGAAAAGAGAAGTGGGCCCTAACTTCTGGCTCATCAGTCTGGCGCTCTTTGAAAAATTTTCCTGGGAGTTCTTAGGAGGAAAAATGAGACCAGAAGTCCTGTCTCACACTGAACTGGAAAGGGATGGATGGTAAAAAAAAGTCAATCTGTGGACAATTGAGAGGTTTATTCCTAAGTCCTCTAAGTCCCCACTTTCAAATGCAGACAAGCTTTGTCAGGCCCAGCCCTAACTTGGACCTTGGCCTCCCCACATCAACCACACCCAGAGACTGGGGATCAAAGATCAGACTTCTCTGAGGACACCCAAGCCTGGCCAAGGGGCCAGTCTTCCTCTCCCTAGGCTGCCTGGATTCTATACCTGCCAGGCTCCAGGAAGAGGAGGCTGTTCATCTTGGACCCCTGCACTCAGGTATCCCCTTGTCCAGGTTGGTGAGTATGGTAGAAGACTCACTCTCCTGGGGAGTACCCACCACTGCACACCGCCTGCCTACCTCCTTTAGGGCCACCTGCTCCTCCCAGCCCTGGCCCCGGGGCTACAACTTTGCTTGCAGATTCCTGAAGATGTCTACCAGGGACCGCCGGGGCTCCCGCCTTAGGAGACGGTACAGCAGAGGGTTGAGGCAGCTGTTGGTGTGTGCCAAGCAGGTGGTGACAGGGAAGATGTAGGTATGGACAGTGTAGAAAGTGCTGTTCCCAGGCACCAGGTCAAACTTCACCTGGACACCCTAGAGAGTGACCATGTGATTGGGGAACCAGCAGACAAAGAAGGAAGCCACCAAGATGGGAACAGAATGGGCCACCACTCTGCTGTCCTTCTGTCGCTGCTGTGGTTGCTGCTGTTGCCGCCATAGGAAGGCCAGCAGCAGGACGTAGCTGGTGGTGGTGATGCCTGAAGGCACCACGAAAGCCAGCAACACCCTCTGCAGATGGTAAGTCCCCAGCCAGTACCTACTGGAGAAGTGGAGCAGACAAAGGTGCATGCCCCACACTTCACCTTCAGCCCCAAAGACAGCTATGGGCACTGTCGCCAGGGCAGCCACCACCCACGCAGCCAGGGTGGCCATGCAAGCCCAGAAGAGTGAGAGGTGGGTGCCTGGACCTGTAGCTACGGCCACCACCCAGCAGCAGGCCACACTCAGAGCCGTAATCAGGAATACGCTGGCAAAGACGTTGAGGACAGTGGCTGTCAAGACCACCTTGCAGAGGGTACCTCTGAAGGGCCAGTGGAAGTCCAGTGTCGACTCAGATGCCCAGAAAGGGAGAGTGAAGGCCAGCCCAGGTCTGCCACAGCCATGTTAAAGACGAAGGTGTCGGAAGGTGGGTGAGGGACTCCTTGAGCACAGTTGCCCAGCACCCACAGTACAGCCAAATTTCTCAGCAAGCCAACGGCCCCCACAGCTCCGTAGGCCAGGGCAACAGTAACCCTCAGGGCTAAGGAATCAACAGGCGCCACAGCATAATCAGCACTCAGCACCCTGCTTCCAGAGGTGTTGGCCCAGAAGGGTGTGGGCAGGGGGACAGAGACATTGGGTGTGGGTATTGCAGGGCATCAAGGTCAGTGGTACCAGCCAGAGGGGCCAGGGGGGACCTGCAAGCCTTAGAGACTGGCAGCGGCCACCACAGTCTCTCAGCAGGAGGCTGTAGAGCGGTGAGTACTTCTCTTGGGGCCTCTACCTGCGGAGAGCCCCAACCCACGCCCGCGCCTCAGAGGGAGGGGTATGCCCTTCCCAGTTGGTGGTGACTGCTGGTGGGTGGGGCAGGGCAAGGGAAGACCTGCATTCTGGGTAAGAGTGTGTGTGTGTGTGTGTGTGTGTGTGTGTGTGAGAGAGAGAGAGAGAGAGAGAGAGAGAGAGGGAGGGAGGGAGAGGGAGAGAGAGAAGGGCTGTCTGTGGCAGAGAGGGAGAAAAGGGGGCATATCCAACAACAGAGGGCAACCCTGGAGTTTTACCCTAAAAAGAAGGCTGGAGGCCTCTGTATTCCTAACTGTGGGCAGAGATCCCCTCTCTGCAGAAAGCATTCCCTTGGGGTCTGAGGGAAGAGGACTGAGAAGGTACAGAGAGAATCCAAATGAATGTCTTGAAAGAGCTAAGATTCTGGAGTTCCAGATCTTCTACGCCTTCCTTAGCTGTGTGACTTTGGGTGAGGTGCTTACCTGCTCTGAGCCTCAGTGTCCTTGGATAAAATTTTCAGATAAAAGTCTCTGCTTCACAGGATTTGGGTAATAAAATGAGATCTTGCATGTGAAAAAAGCACTTGGTATATTTCTATTGGCATGAATGATAATGGTTTCAAGGAGAAGCTTGTGTTTTGTGGGGGAAGGGAGCAGGTACAGCACAGCTATTACCATGCCCAGTGAGCAATGCCAACTAAAACAGAGGTTGAAATTTATCTCAGCAGCAAGTGACCTTGAGGTTAAGGGCAGGGAGGGAAAGGGGAAAGGAAATCACAGTTTCCTGTTCCCTTCCCACTGGGAACACTGGGCTGGGAGGACCTCGGTGGACCTGGGCCATACCCTCAGTTCTGTCCCCACTCCTGATGATTAAGTAGTCCTGCTAACCTTGGTCACACCACTGCCTTTCCCCCTTTCCTGCTCTCATCTGGGAGCCAGAGACCAATGGTACCCCCACTGTCTCTTGTGATCCAGCCTCATTTCAGAGTTCTGCACCCTGAAATACACTCACCACGCCTCATCCTGTCTCCCCATGATCTCAGTTCAAATGCAAAATGTGCCATACTGGATTCTCACTTCCACGTCCATATCCATACCCACTGCAAAAGAAGCTTAAGGGGAAGAAGGGAAGGTGGGGGCTGGCAGGTAAAAGGGTAAGGCTTTTTCAAGGAGTCTCACATATTCAGCACTTTCCTGCCATTTGACAGGCTAGTGAAGACAATGTTTGGTGTTCCGCTCTCTTGGAGTGCCCACACCCTTCTGGGCCAACACCTCTGGAAGCCTCTCAGGATAATGCATCAGTGGAGGGTTTGATGACCTCACAGGGAGACCCCAGAGGTGAGAAGGTTCCAGGCCGGGTACCAGGATATTTGTTTTTTTTAGCGAGGGGAGAGGGTGGCAGGAGAGGGATGCTTACCACCTCAGGAGTCAGGCAAGCCCCACTGGAGTTGCTCCTGTGTGATTTTGCTAGTCATCCATCTCCCTGGGCCACATCTACTCATCAACCCACCCAGCATCATGAGGCAGGGAGGGTATCTGTTTTACATTTTGGACTGACTTTCTCTAGGTTTGGAGATAACAAGCAGGGCCAGGGTTCTGCTCTTCATTTAAAGATCATATTCTGAGACCATTTCTTTTTCACTTTTCCCTCATTTCTAATCTCACTTCTTTCTCTTGGTCCGAGACTACAACACCCCCTTGTGGCTATGCAGAGAGGTGATGCCACCCACTGGGCCTTGTCAAAGAGCCTCAGTTTGGGTCCTGTCGTCATTTTCCTAGCATTTCACACATTCTTTCACTAATCACGCTATTTCCTGAACCTTTATTATGTGTCAGGCACTGTGCTATATGCCGAAGAGACAAAAAGAAATAAAACATGGTCTCTGTCCTTAAGAAAGAATCTTTAAGATCTTACAGTTCAGCCTTTCTTTCTTTATTTTCATTTTTTAAAATTGGGCTTTAAGTACAAGCTTACAATTCAAGTCAGTTTGTCATATGAAAACTTACGCACACACTGTTATGTGACCCAGCTTGCTCTCCCTATAATGTGACAGCACACGCCTCCTCTCTACCCTGTGTTTGCTGTGATCATTTAACCAGATCCTGTCACCCTTTGCCCTTTCATTTCACCTCTCTACAGGAGCTGTCCATTTAGTCTCCTGTATCCACCTGAGCTAAGAAGTACACGCTTCACCAATATCATTTTATATCTTATAATACAGTCTAATCTTTGAAGAGTTGGCTTCAAGAATGGTTTTATTTCTATAGTTCTATACATCTATAGGATATCATTTTGCTGACCTCTGGCTGGAGGAAGGGGAGTGGACGGAGAGGAGGGGAAAGGAGACTGTTGGGAGGATGAGACATGTATGGAGCAGAGAGGAATAGTGTGCAGTCACCAGACAGGGAGAGCAGTGGAAGCTGCATATAGGGGGGCATGTAAATTTACATGTGAATGTACATTTTCACTCAGTTATGTTAAATAAAAAAAAAAGAATGGTTTTATTTCTGGCTAACAAAGAGTCTGGGGGCCATGTCTTCTGGGGACCCTCCAGTCTGTCAGACCATCAAATCTGGTCTTTTTTACTAGAGTTTGATTTCTGTACCCCACTTTTCTCCTGCTCCTTCAGGGACTCTTTGTTGCATTCCCTGTCAGGGCAGTCATTGGTGGTAGCTGGGCACTATCTAGTTCTTCCGATCTCATGCTAATGTAGTCTCTGTCAACCCCTCATTTGATAGAGAATGAAAATGACTTGTCCGAGGCCATGAGGGAAGTGGTGACAGAGTCAAGATTTGAAGTGGCATCTTGACTCCTAGAATATGGCTCTTTCCACTACATGCCTTTTCTCTTCCTGAGTTCCAGAGCTTCCCTTGGGAAGCTCCTAGGCTCAGAAGTAAACAGCACCAGAAAGTGGACAGAGGGACTAGGGCAGTCTTTTTCTAGATGGTCCTTCATTCACAGCTGATGAGATATGAGGAGGGAATGTACTCAGCAGTTCATGAGCAACTCCAATGCTTGTTTTCAGTGGCACTTAGAGGCCAGGGACCCATGGTAATAGTTTATAGTATCTGCCTTCCATCCAAACGACATCTAATGGCTGGATCTTCCCCTTAGCTGTCTAGATATCCACCCCTCCCTCAGCCTACATATCTCTCCAACCCCATATCATTGTCTTTGCACTCCAAAGCCTAATTTATGGAGTCTCCAAAGGGAAATTGGGAAGGGAGGCAGGAAGGACTGAATTAACCCTCTGTAGAACATAAAGAGAAGAAAGTTTTGTATGTGTATTTGTAGCAAGGAGGAGGAGGCTAGACCCTTAGCGGGGTATTACAAATGGCAAGATTAAGAGATCCACCCCTTAATCCAGGTCTCTAACCTCATATCAAGCCAACCAGCCACCATCTCTGCTCCTTCACCCATCTGGCAAGATTTACTGTCTTGGTAAGGGGTAAACCAAAAACCACACCAAACCCACTGCTGTCAAATTGACTCTGACTCATAGCAACCCTACATAACAGAGTAGAACTGTTCTATAGAGTTTCCAAGGACAGCCTGATGGATTCAAACTGCCGACTGGTTGGTTGATAACTGAGCTCTTAACCCATGCCACCAGGGCTCCAGTAAGAGATATGGACATCTTCAATGCTAAGGGGCAAGTTTATTGTCTCTCTCCAAGTAAACTATTTTGGAATAATTTTAGATCTACAGAAAACCTACAAAGGCAGTGAGAATAATACGTCTTTTTTTATTTTCCAAATTAAAACTGTCAGGGCATTAAAATATATAAAATTCTTAGGGATAAATATGACAAAGTTTGTATAATACCTACACACTAAACACTACAAAGTTATCGCCAAGAGAAATTTTAAAATACCTACCATACATGGGCACACATGAGTCAGAAGATTCAATATTCTCCTAAATTGTTCTATAGATTCAAGACAATCTCAGTGAAAACTCTAGCAAGTTTTGTTGTTGAGAAACTGACAAGCTGATTCTACAATTCATGTGGAAATACAAAGGACCTAAATTAGCCAAAACAATTTTATATTGAAATAACAAAGTTGAAGCTCTCACACTATCTAGTTTCAAGACTTACTATACGGCACTTGGCTTGGCATAGAGTTACAGTAACTAAGACAGTGAGACACTGGCAAAAGGATAGATACATGTCAGTGAAGCAGAATTGACAGTCCAGAAATTGACTGATGTATTAATGCTTAGTTGATTTTTGACAAAGGTACAAAGACAATTCATTGGACAACAGATAGTCTTTAACAAATGGTTCTGTAACAAGTGAACATCCACATACAAAACAGAATTTTAACCCATATCTCACACTAGCTACAAAAAAATTAACCCCAAATAGACACAGACCTAAATGTAAAACATAAAACTCCAAAGCTTTTAGAAGAAAACATGGGAGAAAAGTATTTGTGACTTTGGATTAGGCAAAAAAAAATTTTTTTAGACATAGCATTTACATAAAAAGCACAAACCATAAAATAAAAAAATTGACAAGCTGGACTTCATCAAAATTATGAACTGCATTCTAAAAACAACTGTTAAGACAACAGAAAGACAAGCCAGAGAATGAGAGAAAATATTTACAAATCATATATTTGACAAAGGACTTGTATCTAGAATACATAAAGAGCTCTCAGAATTCAATAATAAGAAAACATCTCTTCTTATTATCACAATGGGCAAAAGATTTGAACAGGTACTCAGCCAAAGATGATATAGTGATAGCCAACATGTGCATGAGAAAATGCTCACCATCACTAGTCATCAGGGATAAAACTTAAAACAGAAATGAGATGCTATCATAGTCCTATTAAAAAAAAAAAAAAAACCTAGTGGAAATCAATAGCAGAAAAAACATAGATGGAAATGGGAACTCATGAAAATTGAACAACATTTTGCTTAAAAAGTCACGGGTTATAGAAGAAATCAAGGATAACATAAAGAAATTTATGGATTCAAATGAGAATGAAAACACTTCCTACAAGAACTTATGGGATACAGCCAAAATAGTGCTCAAAGGTAAGTTTATCTCTGTAAATGCACACATCTGGAAGGAAGAAAGAACCCAAACAAAGAATTAACCCTACAGCTTGAACAAGTAGAAAGAGAGCAACAAAGGAACCCCTTGGGCACCAGAAGGGAACAGATTAAAAAAAAAAAAAAAAACTCACTGCCACTGAGTTGATTCTGACTCATAATGACCCTATAGGATGGTAGAACTGCTCCACAGAGCTTCCAAGGAGTGCCTTGTGGATTCAAACTACCAACCTTTGGGTTAGCAGCCATAGCTCCTAACTATTACACCATCAGAGTTTCCACATTCCTATTAGAATGTCTAAAAGTAAAAAGAATGACCAAAGCGAGTACTGGTGATGATGTGGGGCCACAGGAACTTTCATATATGGTGGGAATGTAAAATAATACAAGTAATTTGGAAAACCATTTGGCAACTTTTTAAAAAGTTAAAACACTACAATATGGCCCAGCCATTCTGCTCCTAGGCATTTGTTCAAGAAAAATGAAAGTACAGGTTCACATAAAAACTTGTATGTGATCAGGGTACATCCAGGTCAATTGGCATAAAATAGTTCATAAAGACAATGTTCTGCCTCTTACTCTGATGAGTATTGCCTGGGAGCTTAAATGTTTACAGGTAGCCAACTAAGATACAACTATTGGTCTCTTCTTATCTAGCTTAAAGGAGAGTAAAGACAACCAAAACTCAGGGGAACAGACTAACAGACCACGTGAGCCAGAGCTTACAACCCTACAAAGATCAGAAGAACTAGAGGGTGCCTGGCTTACCACCGCTATCACTGGGATCACAACAGGGTTCCAGTCAAAGTGGGAGAAAATGTAGAACAAAAGAAATCAAATTCACAAAAAAGACTAGACATACTAGTCTGACTAAGACTACAGTAACCTCTGAGACGATGGCCTTAGGACACCCTTCTGACCTGGAACTGAGGCCATCTTTCAGCCAAACAGCAGGCCCATAAAATAAACAACACCCTAGAGAAGCATGTTTCTCAAGACAATCAATTATATAAGATCAGAAGGACAACATCAGCCCCAAAGCAAAGCTGAGAAAGCATAAAGGGGTGGAAAACTTGGACAAAAGGACACAGAGCACCAAGGGTAGAAATGGGGAGATTCAGACACATTGAGGGGAATACAGCCAACATCACAGAACACTTTATGTACAAACTACTGAATGGGAAACTCGTTTGCTCTGTAAACTTTCGCCTAAAGGACACTTAAAAAAAAAAAAAGCATATAGGAATGTTCACAGCAGTTTTATTTGAAATAACTTAAAATTAGAAACTCAAATGGATAATTCAGTTATTCATCAACAGGGCAACGGACAAACTGTGGTATATCTCTACAATGGAATACTATTCAGGAATAAAAAGGAATGAGTTACTGATACATGCAACATAAATGAATATCAAAATAATTATGTTGAGTGAAAGAAGTCATACCAAAAAAGTATATGTTGTAGGATTCACTGATTTATTAAAAATTCTGGGAAATGCAAATTAATTTATAGTGACAGGAAACAGATCAGTAGTTAGTTACATGGGTGGTGGTAGGGGAGTGGAACAGGAGAGAGAGGTTACAAAGTGGTATGTTTATCCTCTTGATTGTGTGACAGTTTCAAGAGTACATACATACATCAGAACTTATCAAATTATACACTTTAAATATGTGCAATTTATTGTATGTCAGTTGTACTTCAGTAAAACCAAAAACCAAACCCATTGCCATCAAGTAGATCTGACTCATGGTGACTTTATGTGACAGAGTAGTACTGCCCCATGGAGTTTCCAAGGAGTAGTTAGTAGATTTGAACTACTGATCTTTCAATTAGCAGCCAAATGCTTAACTTAGCCATTCTGCCACCAAGGCCAATAAAAGTTATTAAAAAAGCAAAAACAAAACCCTAGCAACACTGGTTGCTTTCAGTAAGAGAAATACATTTGTCAGCAGTGTGGAGATAGATTTTCCACTATTAAGTCCTTGTGTGCCTTTTGAAATTTCAACCATGGGAACATATTACCTACTCATATATAGTTAAAAAAAAAAAAAAACCCCTCTGTAGTCAAGTTAATTACAACTCATGGGGACCCTATAGGACAGAGTAGAACTGCTTCAGACTTTCCCAGGAGCACCTGGTGGATCTGAACCACTGATCTTTTGCTTAGCAGCTGTAGCACTTAAGCAGTACACTACAGGGTTTCCCCTATGTAAGCAGCTAGTGCTAAGTGCATAAGTAAAATAAAAGTAGCTTAAGCCAGGCAGTCCAGACTCCCCCTCTGAGGGCTGTAATGCCCCTTGCCCTAGGCTATCTAAGAAGCCTGCAGCTTAAGCAGTCCCCGGTGGAGATCTACTCACCAGCTCCTCCAAGCCTGAAGAGAAGAGACCTAGTGACTGCCAGGCCCTACCTGTCACCTAATGGAAGCCTCTGTTCCCCCTCCATCTGTGCAGCACTCCTGGCTCACTCCCATGGTAGACCAGTCCTGCTTGTTCCAGCTGCCAGTCCTAGCTGTGTGCTCTTCTGAAAAGGGGCAGCCTCAATGCTGACTCCATTTGCTCACCCTAGGGTGCCCTCCACTATGCTCTCCACGTTGTGGCTCTGAGCACTCTAGCATTTCTGTACTCCAAGCTACCCCTACCCCAAGCCAAGTACCTAAGTAAGTTTTAGTTTCAGATGTCAGGAGTTCATCATTCCAAGGAAGGGGAAGGGGAAGATGCTTTCTCACTCCTGTAGATGAGCAGAGGGTCTTTCTGGGGCCTTTCTTCTAAAACAGGGATTACGTCTTCAGTAACTGTCTTAGTCATCTAGTGCTGCTTTAACAGAAGTACCACAAGTGAATGGCTTTAAAAAGAGAAGTTTTATTCTATCACCATCCAGTATAAGTCCAAATTCAGGGCATCAGTTCCAGGGGAAGGCTTCCTCTGCTGGCTTTGGAAGAAGGTCTTTGTCATCAACCTTCTGAGGCACAGAGACCCTGGTCCTTTCCAAAGGATATGCTCTGCTCTCAGCACTGCTTCTTGATGGTATGAGGTCCCTGAATCTCTGCTTGCCTCCCTTTATGTCCCAAAAGGCTGCCCCAAGGCACAATACAATCCCACACATTGAGTCCCATCCTATCAACACAACTGCCACCTTATTAACATAGAAACAGTTTACAGCGTAAAGGAACATCACACAATACCAGGAATCATGGCCTAGCCAAATGGCTACAGACATTTCTACACACATTTTGGTGGGAACATAATTCAATCCGTGATATTTGGCACTGCTAGCTAAGTCCTTGTTGAGACACACTGCTACATCCCATATCACAATACCGAGGTCTATCCTACAACTTGCAGTCTCCAGCCTCAGATGGGGCCTCGGCAGAGCCTGGCAACCATTTTGCATGCCCTTGATCAGCTCAGTCTTTCATATCTTTATCTGAAATAGTATTCACTGGGCTTCTTTTTCCTGTTGGGTCTGAACATGGAAGCATCTGCCCTAATAGGTGCTGGCAGTCATCCTGTGATTGTGAAGGAAGCCAATCCATGGATACAGCCTTTCCATGGAGGCAGGCATAGTGGAGAAACAGCAGAGAAGCTGAGTATGCACATCCTTTGCACCTCCAAGATGGAGACATAATACATCTTATTATTGTTAATACTGTTTTGAGCTGGGTTCTCTGTTACCTGTAATCGGAAGCACCTATTCTAGCCTCAAGGGTGTGCAGAAGTGAGAAATGGTATAAGGGTGTGCAGAAGTGAGAAATGGGGCATAAGGACACAGACTGTGTCTACAAGGTGAGAAGAAGGTGCCAGAGAAGGAGAGAAAAAAGCAGCAAATACAGGTGATGGAGGTGAGAGGTCCCTGAGGAATGGGAAGGGCACAGGTCAAAAGTTATGTATCTTGACTATGGTGGTGATTACACTGGTGCACATATTTTTCAAGACTCATCACACTGTATACTTAAAATGAGCATTTTATTGTCTGTAAAACACTTCATGACATTGGCTTAAAAATCATAGGAAGCATGAATGCACAGCAATGGCATAGGACTTACTCTACCATCATAAAAAACTTAAAAACTGGGTAAAGTATATGGAACAACTGCTTCCAGATTTGTGACAAGAGGCAGTTCAGGAATGTCATGTGTGAGACTAGGAAAACAACTGAGGTGTCTTAGAGTGTCCTGGTTTTCTGCCTCAAGGCAATTTCTAAGGGAAAGGAACTCCAGCAGGGCTGAGACAGAGATAAAAGCTCAGGGAGGTACTGCAGTTAGAATTTATAGAGTGCAGTACTACAGAGGTGGGAACTAAGCATAGATATTGCCCCAGAAATCTTCATAAGGATCATGGAGGGGTTGAACACTAATGTGAACATGCACAGAGTGAAACTCTGCAGGGTCAGGCAAAGAACAACTACTGGGAAGCTATAAATTAATTTTCAGAGCTCACCAAGTATTGGGAGACATTCAAGTTCCCATCAAAAAAGACTTTAGGGAGATCACACATTGGTAGAAAAACCAAACCCAGTGCCGTTGAGTCAATTCCAACTCATAGCAGCACTAAACTAGCTCTAGAGTAAAGGCTATCTAGGTTTGCTCTAACAAAAGCTTGAAAATAAGGCTTGAATGGAACAAGCTACTCTGAAAGTAACTTAAATGTCTATCAAAGTAAACTTCAACATTCTTTGAAAGACGACAACAGCATTCAAACATCAAATGGCATTAACATTCAAAATGTCCAGCATCCAATCAAAATTACTAGATATGCAAAGAAGAAGTAAAGTGTGAGTCATAATCAGGAGAAAAACCAATCAATAAAAACAGATGCCCAAATGTCAGAAATGATGGAATTGGAATATAAGATCTTGAAATAGCTGTAAGAAATATTCTCAAGCTAACACTTCAGATAAAGAATGGACTGACCTAGGGACATAGAGTGATGCATGTGGTATGTGTACTTTGTGGTTTAATGTATATATGAGGCTGTCCTACTGGCTTCTTTTTAGAGGGGAGAGGAGAGGGTGGGGAGGAGGGGACAAATGCTGTCTGAGTGGATACTAGAAATACAGAGTGAAAAAGAGGAGTGTGGTGTCACAGGGTGAGGAGAGAAGACAGCTACAGAGAGGAGGGTACTTGGGTTTTATATGAAAAATTGATGGATTCTAAACTCACTTAATCACAATAAAATTTTTTTTTAAGTTCTAAGTAAAGATAAAAAGAGAAAATAAGTGTTCTCAAGGAATTAAAGAAAAACAAGCATAATAAGAAAATAAATTGGAGGCACAAAAGAACCAAGAGCTCAACAAATTATTTTCTCTAAGAAGTATAAAACTGGGCAAACTTGTTAAAAACAACCTTGCTGTCGAAACTGACCAAAGGCAAATAACAAACTGAGAAGCTCTTATTACCTAGAACTTTAGGTAAGGACAGTAGAATTCTGCAGTCTTCTGGCTTAAGTCTGTTCCTATCCCTTACCCGATCCCGCAGACAGACTGAAGAAAAAGGAAGTTTTATTGGGGTGAGACTGGTCATGAAACACACTAATAATCTTGCTGCCAGAGGAGACAGAATTGATTTGGGGCAGAGGGTAGAAGCCTGTGGCAGTGAAATTGTCAGTACCAGTAATAAACTTAGTAGGAAATCAGCAGGAAAAACTCGCAGCTCTGTTAGCCTACAGTTGTGATTCCCATTAGACTGAGCAGTAGAAAAATCAGAGATACAATGAGGAGATTCTAGAAATCAGCGAGCAATAGAATGGCTAGGTAAGAAACAAAGATAATAAAGAAGGAATAGAGGAGCAAAAAACATGAAACATATTGAAAACAAAATAGCAAAATAGCTGATATATATCTAACCTTATCAATAATTATAGTGAAGGGTGAGTTGACTATGCACTTTAGATTTTTTAAAAAAGGAGGAGAGATTGTCAGACTGGAAAAAGTGCAAGATTCAACTATCCACAGTCTGCAAAAGACACACTTTAGTTTCAAAGTCACAAAAGAATTGGAAGTAAAAGATGAAAAAGATACACTGTACAAACAGTAACCACGAGAGAACTGGAGTGGCTATACTAATACCACACAAAATACTTTTAAAGATAAAAATTCTTAATAGGACAAAGAGGGGCATTTTATCATGATGAAAAGACCGATGTATCAGAAAGACTGAAAAATTATAAACGTATAACAGAACACTAAAATACATGGAACAAAAAATTAAAAACCTTTACCCTTCAGCTGAAACCAGTGCTGAAGCCAATCCTTCAGACAAAAATTAGACTTGACTGAGAGATGGAGAGATGCAGGTGGTGTGTGTACTTCTTGGCTTAAATATATACATATGAGGCTGTCTGACCAACTCCTTTCTACAGGTGAGAAGGGAGGATGAAATGGAGGGGACAGGTATTGGTTGAATGAACACCAGAAGTATAGAGTGGAAAGTAGGAGTGTGTTGTCACAGGATGAGGAGAGCAGACAGAGTTGCACAGAGGCATGTGTTCAGGGTTTTATATGGCAACTTGGCTTGGAATGTAAACTTTCACGTAATCACAATAAAAATAAAACTAAGAAAAATAATAGGGTAATGTAAGAGAGAAACTAGACTAATGGAAACAAAACAACCAGAACAGGACTCACAAGAATTTTCACTGTAAAGGGAAGAACGTAATCAATGTCACTGAACAATTTGTGTGGAAATTGTCGAATGGAAACCTAAGCAGCTGTGTACACGTTCACCAAAAACACAATAAATTATTAATTTAAAAACAAAACCAAAAACCTTTGCTCTTCAATAGATACCACTAATAAAATTAAAAGTCAATTCACAGACTGGGAAAGAGTATCAGCCAATTATATTTGTGATAAGGATCTGCATGTAGAATATATGAAGAGCTTTTACAACTCAGCAACAAGACAAATACCCCAATTAAGAAATATTTGAAAGACATTTCAGCAAAGAAGACAGACAATGGATAAAAAGCACATGAAAAGATGTTCAACATTAGTCACTGAGGGAATCCAAATTAAAACCACAACAAGATAGCACTACACATGCACCAGAATGCCTAAAATGCCAAATATGGGCAATGATGTGGAGCAACTGAAATTCTTAGACTTTGCTAGTGGAAACGTAAAATGCTAGAACCACTCTGGAGAACAGTTCATCATTTTTGCATAAAGTTGAACATGTATTTCTTGTACTACCAGCCACTTCATTCCTAGGAATTTACCCATGAGAAACAAAAGTGCATGTCCACAAAAAGATTTGTACATGAATTTCACAGCAGCTTTACTCATAAAAATAAACTAGAAACAACTCAAATGTCCATCAACAGGTGAACGGATAAGCAAACTGTGGTCAAACTAAAATTAAAAGGGTCAAACTAATACATGCAACACTGATGAGGGGAAGAAATCAGAAATTGCACAATGCAATTTATAAAAATTCTAGAACAGGCAAAACTAACCTATAATGATAAAAAGTAGATCAATTGCTTGGAACTGGTAATGGGATAAGGAAATTAGCTGCCAAAAAAATATGGACACTTTTTTGGTGTGCTGTTAATGGTTTATATGTGCGGTAGTTGCTTACATTGTTATACATGTTGGTCAAAATGCATCAAATTATACACCTAAACTGAGTATATTTCCTGGTATGCAAACTGTACCTCAATCAAAGGATTTGCATTGAACAGAAGAGTCACTTCTGTGACTGTGAAGAGGAGGAAAGAATGAGTACAGATCAAGATATGACAGTTGATGTTGAGATGGAAAATGGTGAGAGTTTATACACAGTAGTTTCAGTCTTCTACCAAGTAGGAGGCAAGGCAGTTGGATGGGCCATCCACATGGCTTCAGCAGCAGGAGCTAGACTAAAGACTAAGATTTTAAACATTGCAGAGACTGGAGAAACCTGACAGCATGGCCCCTAGACACTATTTCAGCAGAGTAATGAAGTCACTCCTGAGGTTCACCCTTTAGCCAAACACTGAGCAGGCCTATAAAACAAAATGAGACTAAAGGGATGCACCAGCCCAGGCAGGAGAGCACAGGAAAGCTGGTAATAGGGAACTTGAGGTTGAGAAGCAAGAGTGTTGAACTGTTGTGGGGTTGTAGAGGACATACTCCCACCCCGTTCTGCTCACAACCCTCTGCTCTACACCTGACCCCTCCGTGCTGTGACCCTCTGCTCTGCACCTGGCCCCTTCACCTGGTTCTGATCACAACCCTCTGCCCTGCACCTGGCGCCCCTGCCCTGTTCTGCTCATGACCCTCTGCCTGAACATGACCTCTGGCCATGCCTCACCCTGCCTCAGCCACAAAAGCCTGCCCCACTTCCCCGTGGGGGCCAGTTGTTGGAGGTCTGCAAACCTTCGCTGGCCTGCTAGCATTACATCTGCTTCCTCTCTCCTTGGGTGTCAGCTGATTTCCTATAACAGTGTTGCTAACCAATGTCATAAAACCATGTGTACTAACTGTTTAATGAAAAGCTGCTGTGTTCTGTAAACCTTCAATTAAAGTTCAATTTTTTAAAAAAGTATCTTGACTATGGTACCCAAGTTTTCTTTGGGCTGACACTATCTTGGTCTGGGTTCTCTAAAAGAGCAAAATCAGTGAAACATAAACAGAGTTTTCTTCAAGGAAATGACTCATGCAATTGTGAAGAAGTAGCTCACACAGTTGTGAGGGCTGACTATTTCTACCGACTCATGTGGTTACTAGGATTGATGAACCCCAAACCTACAGGTCAGAGGACAGTATGGAGGCCCCTGCTGGTTTACATCTCAGCAACCAGGGTTAGATGCCAGAAAGACTGCAGGGTCAGAAAGAGAGCCAACTTTGTCAGAATACTTATTTATATCATGTATGCAGGCCACACCCACAAGGAAACTTTCCTTCCAACTTACTGGCTGCTCACATCAGATCATAAAATGGGATACACAGTATCTGCCAAATCATTGAGAATTACAGCCTAGCAAGGTTGACACATAACACTAATCATCACAGACACAACAGTCTTGACTCAAACACACTGGCAATCATGAAGACAGTAAAGGAATTGGCTACACTTCATTCTATTAATACTTAAGGTTGTCATGAGTCAGAGTTGACACAAAGGTAACCAACAACAACCCAAGTTTTTCCAGTGGGTGTGGGAGGTTGCCATGAGTCGGATCCGACTCGACAGCACTTGGCTTGGCTGTGGGGGGGTAGCGGAGTGTTTGATCAGAACCTGTAGATGTCAATGCTGAGGGACAGTAGAGCCAATATAGCCAGATTATGTACATTTTAAAAGGAAGATAGATGAAAGAATAAATATATCACATTTTTGTTTTCTATGTTTGTCATTTGCTACTAGAATAGAAGCTCCACTAGCACAGGAATCTTTGTTCCTGGCTTAGGTGTTCAATAGATATTTAGTTCATACACGCACTTCCTGCCCTCTTTCCTGTTCAACAAATATACCTACATGTGTATCCACACTATCCTCTTCCTTTTTGTCTGAGAAATGTCAGAGGATGAGATCACCACTCAATAACTGAAACAAAAAGGAAAAGCCAAATACCCTTCCCAGGCACCACCTCTCTGGGCAGAGCAGACAGCAAATCTTCTACCTCCAGGGTTTTAGAAAGCATGAAGTTCAGGAATTGGTGGGTTTTCAAAGATAATAAACACACAAACATCTGTGGATGTGTGGTTACTCTGGTGAGGCTGTTGTTTGCCGAAGCCTGTCACCCTCAAAGACCTCTGTGAGCAAAGCCACAAGCCTATGTGATGGCGGGCAGACGCATCTCACCCCTGACATATTTCTGGCCGTATATTTTTCATCCTAATTAAACTCTCCTCAAAAATACCCCCTTATCTCCCAGCACAAGGACAAACGCTGAGCCCGGGAATGCCCAGCCTGGGAATGCCCAGCCCGGGAATGCCAAGGCCGGCCCAGCCCCGCTGACTTCCCCCAACTGCACATCCCCCCCATGTGGAAAGAATTACCCTTCTTAGTACAGTTTAAGAAAAGCATAGAGTGGGGGACAGTAGGTGTTTACTGTCCCCACAGGAAGAGATAAAGAGCAAAGTAGGAACAAATAGAGATTATAACTTTTAGACCCCTCCTCCTGTACCTTTTAACCTTGAGGTATAGGTAGGGCTGATTGAGCTTGGGGCATAACTTTGTTTTCACTGTCAATAATCATCACAACTCACCTGCCTCGGGCCATTATCTAGAAGGCCTTGACAATTAACAAGAAAAAAAAAAAGACCACGAGATTTCAGTTTCAAGTTAGCCAATAGCTTGTGTGGTCAGGAGGCAGGGGGAAAATCACATCACTTCAACTATAAAAAATAAAGGAAGACAGACCTTAGCGGGCTGCCATTTTTCTCCAAAACTCTTTCCTGTCTCTGTCTCAATTCTTTCTCCACTGACGCCATTTCCCTCCCTCCATGGGGCCCCGAAAAAGCTGTCGGGGCTGGCTCCCGGCAGTTGTTGATTGGCTGGCACTCAGAGGCAAGTCTGACTCTGAGAAACGAGGGGCCAATGCAACTGGTGAGTGTTCACTTAGGTGAGTTATTGTTGACTGATTCAAGTGTTTGAAAACAGGTTCTTACAGTTACATGCTACCACAGCTACAGAATAAACAGTTTTTTTCTAAGCTTGGGAGAAATTTTTTTAATTCTCAGAAAGAAGTATTCCTCTTTCAGTCCAAGTCTAATCTTTCTACCTGTGCTCTTAAATTCTTTTCTTCCTCAGCAAAGAAGTAAAAATCTCCCTGTTTGCAGATGATACGATTGTATATGCAGAGAATCTATAAGTAAACTACTCAAACTGATAGAAGACTTCAGCAAAGTCTCAGGATATAAGATAAAAATAAGTGAATCAGCAGGATTCCTTTATACCAACAACGAGACTGTTAACGAAGAAATCATCAAATCAATACCATTTACTATAGCCCCTAAGATGATAAAGTACCTAGGAATTAATCTAACCAGAGAAATAACAGATCTTTACAAAGAGAACTACAAGCCCTTACTACAAGAAACTAACAGAGACTTAGATAAATGGAAAAACCTACCCTGCTCATGGATAGGAAGCCTTGACATTGTGAAAATGTCTATTTTACCCAAAGCAATCTACTTACAGAATGCAATCCCAATACTAGTTCCAGCGTCATTTTTTAATGAGATGGCAAAACAAATCACCACTTTTGTTTGGAAAGGGAAGAAGTCCTGGATAAGTAAGGTACTACTAAAGAAGAAGAACACACTGGGAGTCCTCTCATTATCCGATCTTAGAACATACTACACTGCCACTGTGGTCAAAACAGCCTGGTACTGGTACAGAGACAGATCGATCAATGGAACAGAATTGAGACCCCAGAGATGACACCATCTGCCTATGAACAATTGATATTCAACAAAGGCCCTAAGACATTAAACTGGGGTAAAAACAGTATCTTGAACAAATGGTGCTGGCAAAATTGGATATCCATCTGCAAAAACTTTTAACAAGATCTGTATCTTACACCTTATACAAAAATCAACTCCAACTGGATAAAAGACCTAAATATCAAACCTAAAACTATAAAGCTCATCCAAGAAAAGGTAGGAACAACAATGGAAGTTTTAATACACAACGTAGACAGACTTCAAAATCTGCCAAAGAAACCACAATCAACAGAAGAGAAAATAGATACATGGGAACCATTAAGAATCAAACACTTTTGTCATCCAAAGACTTTATTAATAGAATTAAAAGGCCACCTACAGAATGGGAAAAAACATTTGGCAACTGTATGTCAGACTGATACCTGATCTCCATAATCTCTAAGACACTGCAAAATATCAATAAGAAGAAGATAAATCATCCAATTAAGTGATGGGCAAAGGAGATGGATAGACACTTCTCTAAAGAGGAGATCCAGGCAGCCAAAGAACACATGTGGACATATTCACGATCTTTAGCTATTAAAGAAATTCAAATCAAGACTATAATGAGATACCATCTCACACCAACAAGATTGGCTATGATCCAAAAAACACAATACAACAAACACTGGAAAGGCTGTGGAGAAAGTGGAACTCTCCTACACTGTTGGTAGGGTTGCAAAAGGGTCCAGCCTTCCTTAAAAAAATGGATATAGATATACCATTTGACCCAGTATTTCCCCTACTTGGAATATATCCTACAGAATCAAGGCCATTCACACCAACGGACACACGCACAAGAATGTTTATCACAGCACAGTCCACGATAGCAAAAAGATGGAATCAATCCAGACGTCCAACAACAGAGGAATGGATAGGTAAACTATGGTCTATATGCTCAATGGAGCACTATACGATGATAAAGAATAATGATGATTCCAGGAAACATCTCATAACCTGGTTTCAACTGGAAGACATTATGCTCAGTGAAAGTAGTCAGCGACAAAAGGACAAATATTGTACGAGACCCTTACAATAAGATCTCAAAAACAGACTTATGTATAGAAGAAAAGACTCTTTGACAGCTTCAGGGGAGGGGAGGGAAGGAGGGCGATGGGGGGAAGGTTTAGATTAGACAGTTGGTAGAAATTTGGATGGGTGAAATCGGTGATAGCACACATTAGAAACAAGAACAATACTAAGTGGACTTCAGCATAACTTGAATATTCCTTCCATCTTAACCCAATATTGCAAGGACAGAGTAGCTGGGGCAGGGGGCAGGACATCATGCTCTTAGGCAAAATCAAGGCCAATTGGCAAAACTAGCGTTTTGCTAAGAGGGCTCTCTGAACCCCACATTGGTAAGTGGCGTCTGGGGTCTTAAAAGCTGCCAAGCTGCCATCCGAGGACACAGCAAATGTTCCCAGCTCTGCAGGAACAGATGCTCACTGAAGACCAAAATGACATGGGGCAAAGACAACCCAGAAGATAGAGAGACCCACATGAGTGGGTGCCTACATAGACTTGGGACCGGAAGAACCAGATGGTGCTCGGCCACCAGCAGTGATAGGCGTGATGAAGCTCACTAAGTTGAGTCTCACTGGCAACACAAGAATAAAAAGGGGTGCACCCTGAGATCTCCACTAAAAGACCTCAATTGATGGTCCAGTGGCTTCAGGGTTCCCCTGGGAGCATGGCCCCTGGCCCTGATGCTGCCCTTGCCCATAAATCATAACAAAGGCCCACTCTTCGGACACAAATGGATTGGACTTGGCGATGCAGAATGACCATATATTGGATGCACTTTATGGTTCTATACATCTATAGGATATCATCCTGCTGACCTCTGACTGGAGTAAGGGAGTGGGCAGAGAGGAGGGGAAAGGAGACTGTTGGGAGGATGAGACATGTATGGAGCAGAGAGGAATAGTGTGCTGTCACCAGTCAGGGAGAGCAGTGGAAGCTGCATATAGGTTGGCATGTAAATTTATATGGGAATGTACATTTTCACTCAGTCACAATAAAATAAATAAATAAATAAAAAGTTAAAAAAATAAAAATAAAAAGTTAAAAAAAAAATTCTTCTCTTCCCAGATTGTACTCCATCAGTCATTCCTTTCCTCCTGAATTCTTGTATAGTTCTCTTTTTATTGCACAGGACAGAAATCCTTGTGAGCGACCTACCTCTGGTGATGATATGGATATCCAAGAACAGGATGGTGTCTATGCCAGAGTATCCTCATCTTCTTGTCTACCCATCTTCAGCTTTTGCTTTCCTCTTTCTCTTCTCCTACTGCAGTGGGTGGGAATGTTGACATAAAAAAGTTGGGCCCAGACATGCATGTTTACAGTTTCAGCAGATCTAAATAGGTTTAGGTGACATTCACCCCGAGAACAGCAACAAGACAGGGATGCCCTTCATCAGCCTTCACCACCCTTCTTATTTAGTATTGTGCCGGAAGTCCTGGCTAGAGCAATAATGCAAGAAAAAGAGATAAAGGGCATTGAAATTGATAATGAAGAAATGAAACTATCCCTATTTGCAAATCATATACTATAAGTAGAGAACACAAAAGACTTCCCAAGAAAACTACTGGAACTAATATTAAGATTCAGCAGAGGAGCAGGATACAAGATGAACACACAAAAATCAGTTGGATTCCTATACATCAATAAGGAGAACTATGAAAAGGAATGCACGAAAGCAATACAATATACAATGGCTCTTAAAAAAATAAAATACTTAGGAATAAATCTAACTAGGGATATAAAAAACCATACAAATAAAACCATAAAACACTACTGCAAGAAACCAAACAAGATCTACCTAAGTGGAATAACATACCATGCTCATGGACAGGTAGAGTCAACATTATGAAAATGTCGATTCTACCCAAAGTGATCTACACATACAGTGCAATCCCGATCCAAATACCAACATTCTTTAACAAGATGGAAAAACTGGCGATTAACTTTATATGAGAAGGAAAGTGTTGTTGTTGTAAGGTACTGCCAAGTTGGTTCCAACTCATGGTGACCCTGTGTACAACAGAATGAAACACTGACTAGTTCTGTGCCATGCTCACCATTATCCTAGAGCCCAATGTTGCAGCCATTGCGTCAAGCCCATTTCATTGAGGGTCTTCCTCTTCTCCACTTTACCAAGCATGATGTTCTTCTCCAGGGACTGATCCTTCCTGATGACGTGTCCAAAGTACATGAGACATAGTCTCACCATCCTTGTCTCTGAGAAGCACTCTGGCTGTATTTCTTCCAAGACAGATCTATTTGTTCTTTCTGCAGTCCATGTATAATCAATATTCTTCTCAAAACCCCAATTCAAAGGTGTCAGTTCTTCTTGCATCTTATTCACTGTCCAGCTTTCACATGCATATTATGTGATTGAAAATATCAGGGCTTGAGTCAGGGGCACCTTAGTTTTCAAGGTGACATCTTTGCTTTTTAACACTTTAAAGAGGTCTTTTGCAGCAGATTTGCTCAAGGCAATGCTGCTTCCATGGGTGTTGATCATGGATCCAAGTGAAATGAAATCCTTGACAACTTCAATATTTTGTCCATTTATCATGATGTTGCTTATTGGTTCAGCTCTGAGGATTTTTGTTTTCTTTATGTTAAGGTGCAATCCATGCTGAAGTTGTGGTCTTTGATCTTTATTAGTAAGTGTTTCAAGTCGTCTTTACTTTCAGCAAGCAAGGTTGTGTCATCTGTGTAATGCAGGTTGTTAGTGAGTCTCCCTCCAAACCTGATGGCACATTCTTCTTCATATAGCCCAGCTTCTCAGATTATTTGCTCAGCATAAAGATCAAACAGGTCTGGGGAAAGGATACAACCTTTCCTACTTCAAACCATGCACTGTCCCCTTTGTTTGGGAGAGGGTGGCCTGAAACTGAGGTAGAGACACAACATTCCAAGGGTCCAGAGAAGTTTACTGGAAGAGAAAGAGAGTGGGGTCTGAGCCAAGTGGCTCAGCCCACCCCTCCCTAGTTGGGCAGGTTTCTTATAGTTTTAAAGTTTCAGTGAGGTACTGTGTGGTGAGAGGATTTATGGTTTGATAAGGAAAGAAAGAGGGGCAGCAAGAAATTCTGGTTAGGAAACTCATGGTCTGAATAAGGAAGAAGCATTGATTAGGAGGGGAAGGACTAAGGCTTGTTTACAGTGAAGATTTTGATGAGGGAGGAGCTTTCAATTAGGAGGGTGGGAAAGACAGGCTTAAAGTTATTTACGGTTATACCAGGTAGAGTCTACCAGGCTGTTTTCAGCTGATGGCAGGTCTGATCATTGCATAAGATGACCTCCCTGAAGAACAGAGTCCATTCGGTGACTTCTCTGAATTTCAGGGACAGAGTTCCCAACCCTTGTTCTGTTCAAACCACTGCCTCTTGATCCATGTGCAGATTCCTCATCAACACCATTAAGTATTCTCGAATTCCCATTCACAGCAATGTTATCCATAATTTGTTACGATTCACACAGTCAAATGCTTTTGCAGTCATTACAATACAAGTAGACATCTTTATGGTATTCTCTGCTTTCAGCCAAGATCTATCTGATATCAGCAACATCCCTGGTTCCATGTCCGCTTCTGAATCTGGCTTGAATTTCTGGCAGTTCCCTGTTAATATACTGCTGCAGCCACTTTTGAATGATCTTTAGAAAAATTTTACTTGCATGTGATATTAATGATATTGTTCCATAATTTGTGCATTCGGTTGGATCACCTTTCTCGGGAATAAGCATAAATAATGGATCTCTTCCAGTCAGCTGGCCAAGTAACTGTCTTGCAAGTTTCTTGGCATAGATAAATGTCATGGATTGAATGTGTTCCCTAAAAATCTGTAACAATTTGGCTGTGCCATAATTCCTGGTGTTGTGTGAAGTTCCTTCTTGTTGGAATTCCTGCTTCTATGATGTTAATAAAGGTGGATGGGCAGCAGTTGTGTTAGTAGAGTAAGATTCAATGTGTAAGTTAGTTTTGTGCCTTGAGGAGGTCTCTTGAGCTATAAAGGGAAAAATCTGGCAGGGAAATTTGTACCATTAAGAATGCAGCACTGGGAGAAGAAAGCATCCTTCAGACCTGAGGTTCCTGTGCCAAGATACTCCCTGAACAAAGACTGATGCAACACAAGGACTTTCCTCCAAAGCCAACAGAGAGAAAGATTTCCCCTGGAGTGGACACCTTGAATTCGGACTTGTAACCTGCTGGACTGTGTAAGAGTGATCCTTCCTTTGTTGGAATTCCTGCTTCTATGATGTTAATAAAGGTGGATGGGCAGCAGTTGTGTTAGTAGAGCAAGATTCAATGTGTAAGTCAGTTTGTAACCTGCTGCACTGTGTAAGAGTGATCCTTCCTTTGCTGGAATTCCTGCTTCTTTGTTAAAGCCGTCCACAACGTGGTATTTGTTAGAGCAGCACCAGCTGACTAAAACAATGAGTAAGCATTTCCAGTGCTGCATCCACTTGTTGAAACATCTCACTTGGTATTCCATCAATTCCTGGAGACTCGTTTTTAGCCAATTTCTTCAGTGCAGCTTGGACTTCTTCCTTCAGTACCACTGGTTCATGATCATATGTTACCTATTAAAATGGTTGAATGTTGACCAATTCTTTTTGCTATAATGACTCTCTGTACTCCTTCCACTTTCTTTTCATTTAAGATTTTCCTCACAGAATCCTTCACAACACTGCAACTCAAGGTTTGTATTTTTTCTTCAGTTTTTCAGTTGAGAAATGCTGAGTGTGTTCTTCCCTTTTGATTTTCTATCTCCAGCTCTTTGTACATGTTATTACAATACACGACTTTGTTTTTTTGAGTTGCCCTTTGAAATCTTCTATTTGGCTCTTTCGCTTCATCCTTTTCACCTTTTACTTTAGCTACTCGATGTTCAAGAGCAAGTTTCAGAGACTTTTCTACATCCATTTTGATCTTTTCTTTCATTGTGGTCTTTCCTTTCTTTCTGGTCTTTTTAATGACCTCTTGCTTTGTCTGTGTATGATGTCCTTGCACAACTCATCTGGTCTTCAGTGATTAGTGTTCAGGACATCAAATCTACTCTTGAGATGGTCTCTAAATTCAGATGGGATATACTCATGGTTGTATTTTGACTCTCATGGACCTGTTTTAATTTTCTTCAAGTTTCAGTTTGAACTTGCGTATGAGCAATTGATGATCTGTTCCACAGTAGGCCCCCGGTCTTGCTCAGACAGACAGACAGAGCCTTTTCATCATCTCTATCCAGAGACGTAGTTGATTCGATTGCTGTGCATTTTGTCTGGTGAGGTCTATGTGTAGAGTAACCATTTATATTGAACAAAAAAGGTATTTGCAGTGAAGAAGTTGTTGGTCTTGCAAAATTCTATCATGCAAACTCCGGCATTCTTTCTAGCAACAAGACCATGTTTTCCAAATACCAATCATTCTTCTTTGTTTCCAACTTTTACATTCCAATCATTAGTGATTATCAATGAATCACGACTGCATATTTGATCAGTTTTGGACTGCAAAAGCTGGTAAAAGTCTTCAGTATCTTCCTCTTTGACCTTAGTCACTACGAGCTTAAATCTGAATAATTGTTGTATTAACTGGTATTCCTTGTAGGCATATGGATGTTATCCTATCACTGACAGCATTGTACTTCATGATAGATCTTGAAATGCTCTTTCTGAAGATGAATGCAATACCATTCTTCTTCAAGCTGTCATTCCCAGCAAAGTAGATGATATGATTGTCTAATTAAAAACGGCCAATAGTGAGTGGTGTCTGGGTCTTAAAAGCCAGCAGGCTACAATGTGAGGAACATCAACTGGTCCTAATCCCCTGGAACAGATGGCAACTGAGAACATCAAACAAATGAGGAAAAATGTGCCCAGGAGACAGAACAATGCATATGACTGGGAGGCTACATCAGCACAAGACCAGAAGAACAAGATGGTGCCTGGCCTCTGCCAAAGACAGACCTGACAGGTAACACAATGTAGAGTCCCTGATGTAACATAAGAAAAAGAGGTGTGCATATCAAGAACTCTATTGAAAGATCGGAGCTGATGATCCAACAGCCTGGAGGGTCCCCCGGGGACATAGCCCCTAGACTTGCTGCTAGTCCAGATCTGAAACCAGTACTGAGGTCAATACTTCAGACAAAGAATTGAATGGACTCAGAGACACAGAGTGAGTACGTGCTGTGTGTGTACTTTATGCTTTTATACGCTTATAGGAGGCTGTCCTACTAGTTTCTTTATAGACAGAAGAGGAGAGGGTAGAGAGGAAGGGATAGGTGTTTGTTAAGTGGATACTGAGTGTCAAGAGTGAAAAAGAGGAGAGTGCTGTCACAGGATGAGGAGAGCAGGTAGAGTTCCAGAGAGGCAGGTAGGCATACAAAATTCACTTGGACTGTATACTTTCATTTAATCATAATAAAACAAAAATGGCTAATAGCTGTTCATTTCAGCTCACTAATATCTAGGATACTTAAGTTTATGCATTCCATTTAATTTTTGATGGTTTACAATATTCCTAGATTCATACAGTTATTAATGGATGTTTGCAACTGTTTCATCTCATTTTGAGTTATATCAACAAATGAAGGTCCCAAAAGTTTGACTCCATTCACGTCATTAAAGTGAACTCTACTTTGAGGAGGCAACTCTTCCCCAGTTGTCTCTGGAGTGCTTCCAACCTGGGGGGCTCATTTTCCAGCACTATATCTGACAATGTCTCGCTGATATTCATAAGGTTTTCACCACCTAATTCTTTTCAGAAGTAGACTGTCAGGTCCTTCTTCCTAGTCTGTCTTAGTCTGAAAGCTCAGCTGAAACCCATCTGCCATAGGTGACTCTGCTGGTGTCTTGAATATTGGTAGTGGCATAGCTTCCAGCATTACAGCAACATGCAAGCCCTTACAGTACAATAAACTGATAGGCACAAGGGAGATGGAAAGGAAATAAACCTCAGATAAGTAAAGCACTACTGAAGAAGAAGAATAAAGTAGGAGGCCTCTCACTACCTGACCTCAGTACTTACATACAGTTATGGTAGTCAAAATAACCTGGTGCTAGTACAGTGATAGACACATTGACCAGTGGAAAAGAATTGAGAACCCAGATATAAATCCATTCATGTATAGTCACCTGATCTTTGACAAAAGCCCAAATGGTGCTCCAAAGCTCGATGTCCACCTGTAAAGAAAACAAACAGGACTCATACGTCACATAATACATAAAAACTAATTCAAATGAGCACAGCAAATGGTCTCAACTCAGCAGGAACGGATGTTCACCCAGGACCAAAATGGCATGGGGTAAAGACAACCCAGAAGATAGAGAGACCCACATCAGTAGGTGCCTACATCGACTTGGGACCGGAAGAACTGGATGGTGCCCGGCCACCACCAGTGATAGCCGCAATGGAGCTCACTAAGTTGAGTCTCACTGGCAACACAAGAATAAAAAGGGGTGCACCCTGAGATCCCCACTAAAAGACCTCAATTGACGGTCCAGTGGTTTCGGGGTTCCCTTGGGAGCATGGCCCCTGGCCCTGATGCCGCCCTTGTCCATAAATCATAACAAAGATCCACTCTTTGGACAGGAATGGATTGGACTTGGTGATGCAGAGTGACCATATATTGTATGCACTTTATGGTTCTATACATCTATAGGATATCATCCTGCTGACCTCTGGCTGGAGGAAGTAGAGTGAGTGGAGAAGAGGGGAAAAGAGACCGTTGGGAGAATGAGATGTGTATGAAGCAGAGAGAAACAGTGTGCTGTCACCGGGCAGGGAGAGCAGTGGAAGCTGCATATAGGTGGGCATGTAGATTTATATGGGAATGTACATTTTCACTCAGTAATACTAAATAAATAAATAAAATTAAAAAAAAAAAACTAATTCAAATGAGCCAATGACCTAAATCTAAAACCCAAAACTATAACGATTGTAGAAGAAAAAATAGAGTCAGTATTAGAGGTCCTAATACACAGAATAAACAGGATATAAACCATAACTAACAATACACAAATACAAGAAGATAAGCTATATAATCAGGATCTTCTAAAAATTAAACACTTATCAACAGACTTCACCAAAAAAGTAAAAAAAAGCACTTAAGAGACGGGGTTTGTCAGGAAGGATCAGTCCCTGGAGAAGGACACCATGCTTGGTAGAGCGGAGGGTTAGTGAAAAAGAGGAAGATCTTCAACAAGATGGATTGACATAAAGGCCACAACAATGGGCTTAAGTATAAAAGTGATCGTGGACATGGCACAAGGCAGGGCAGTGTTTCATTCTTGTTGCGCACAAGTCGCCATGAGTTGGAATCAACTTGATGGCACCTAACAACAACAGACTGAGAAAATAATTTTGGATATGAAAAATCTGACAAAGGCCTAATCTCTAAAAACTATAGGGAAATCCAACACATCTGCAACAAAAAGCAAATAATCCAATTAAAAAATGGGTAAAGGATGTGACAGACATTTCACCAAAGTAGAAAAACAAATGCTTGTGATCATTAGTCATTAAATAAATGCAAATCAAAACCACAGTGATATTAATGGCATAAATCAGAAAATAACAAATGTTGAAGAGGCTGCAGAGAGTTTGGAACACTTACACAATGCTGGTGGGAATGTAAAATGGTGCAACAGAAATAGAAATACCATAGGATCCATCAGTCCCACTCTTAGGAATATATCCTAGAGAAATGAGAGCTGTCACACAAATAGTCATAAGCATAGCCATGTTCACTACTGCATTATTCACAATAGCAAAAACATGGAAACAGCCTCTGTGCCTATCAACAGATGAATGGATAAAGAAACTATGGTATATGCACATAATGGAATGTAACACAATGATAAAGAACACTGATGAACCTGTGAAACATCTCACAGCATGGATGCTCTAGAGAGTATTACAGTAAGTGAAATAAGTCAATCACAAAAGGACAAGTACTGCATGAGATCGCTATTACAAAAACTCATGAAAAGGATCACACACAAAAAGAAACAATGTTGGTGGTTATCAGGGAGGATAAAAACACTAGGTTAGGGTAAGTGGTAGGGTAAGTGGTCACTTCGGTGAAGGGTAAGAAGTACACAACACAGGGGAAGTCAACACAATTTGACCAAGGCAAGGCCATGGAAGATTTACAGACACATCCAAACAAATTACGGGGCTAAGAGCTAGGGACCATGGTGTTAGAGGGCATCTTGCTCAGTTGGTATAACATACTTAATAAATAAAATGTTCTACATCCTACTTCGGTGAGTAGCATCTGGGGTTTTACAAGGTGTGAGTAGCCATCTAAGATACTCCACTGGTCTCAGCCCATCTGGAGCAATGGTGAACAACAAAGAAAACCAAAGACACAAAGCAAAGATTACTCCAGAGGACTGACAGATTACAACTACTGTGGCCTCCACCAGACTGCGTTTACCACAACTAGATGGTGGCCAGACAGAAAAGGAGAAAAATGCAGAACAAAATTCAAACTCACAGAAAAATACCAGATTTACTGGTCTGCCAGAGACTGGAGAAACTCCAGTTTATGGTCCCTGGACACCCTTTAACTCAGTAATGCAGTTACTCCTGAGGTTCATCCTTCAGAGAAAGATTAGACAGGCCCATGAAAACAAACAGTAATACACATAATGCAACCATGTATATGAGAATAAAAGGGCATATCAGCTTGGGGCAAGAATGAGAATATAGGAGGGGACAGGAAAGCTGGATGAATGGAAATGAAGAGTCCAAGATCAAGAAGGGGAGAGTGTTAAAACATGTTGGCAACCAACGTCACAAAACAATATGAGTATTAACTATTTAATGAGAAACTATTTTGCTCTGTAAATCTTTATCTAAAGCACCGTATATAAATAAATGGGTCCAGTGAGATAACGGTAAAATAAAACAGTACTACCCTCAAGAAGCTGATTGTATTCTTTCTTTTTCATTAGGCTTCTGCCCCTGTTTTTCTAACTGTATCAGCTCTATTCTGGTTTTCTATGCAGATTGCTGCTATTTGTAAGTGAAAACCTTATGCACTTAGAGAAGCAGAAACAGAAGCCTAATGAAAAAGAGGAAGAATACAATCTGCGTCTTGAGAGCTGTACTGTTTTACTTTCCCCTTATCTCACTGGACCCATTTAAAAGACCTCTTTAAAGTGCTGAAAAGTAAAGATGTCACCTTGAAGACTAAAGTGTGCCTGACCCAAGCCATGGTGTTTTCAATTGCATCATATGCATGAGAAAGCTGGATAATGAACAAGGAAGGCAGAAGAAGAATTGATGCCTTTGAATTGTGGTGTTGAAGAAGAAGATTGAATGTACCATGGACTGCCAAAAGAATACACAGATCTCTTCTGGAAGAAGTACAACTGGAGTGCAAAGACTGGAAGCAAAGACGGCAAGACTGCATCTTACATACCTTGGACACGTTGTCAGGAAGGATCAGTCTCTGGAGAAGGACATCATGCTTGGTAGAGTGCAAGGTCAGCAAAAAAGAGGAAGATGCTTGACAAGATGGAATGGCACAGTGGCCACAACAGGCTTAAGCATAAAAATGATTGTGGACAAGGCACAAGACTGGGCAGTGTTTCGTTATGTTGTCTACAGGGTCACTATGAGTCAGAACTGACTCGACAGCCCCTAGCAACAACAACATACAGACTGCTCCTTGGCTACCTTCCCTGGGCAGAGTCCAACAGGGTTACCCAAGTCTTAACACCACAACATGACGTTCAGCACTAATGACTACCATTGATCTGAAAATACTTAGGAAAGAATATCTTTTCGGTATCCTTAGTCTAGTCAAATAACACATTCTTGGTGTAATCAGCTGTGGTGATCAAGTCATAAAACATGCATTACTGTTTTTTCCAGAGGCTGCAGAAGAGGCAGGCTCTGCAGAAGGAGCTGTGAGCAGAGCAGCTGATGAAACATGGCTAACACATACAATCTTCAGCTAACTCTGCACATATTCCCTTCTTCTCAGATATGCAGTTCTAAAGCTACCTCCCTGTTGTAGTCACCTGCTATTGCTCTAACAGAAATGCCACAAAGTGGAAGGCTTTAACAAACAAAGGTTTATTCTTACACAGTCCAGTATATTACAAGTCTGAATTCAGGATGTCCACTCCAGGGAAGGCTTTCCCCCTCATTGGCTTTCTAGGAAAGTCCTTGTGCTGCATCAGTCTTTGGTCAGGGAGCACCTTGGTGTAGGAACCTTAAGTCTGAAGGACATGCTCTGCTCCCGGTGCTGCTTTCTTGATGGTGTGAGGTTCTCAATTCTCTGCTTGCTGCCTTTTCCTTTTATCTCTTGTAGAATGAAAGGATACAAGGTGGTGCAAGCCATGCTCCAGGGAAACTCCCTTTACAGTGGAGCAGGGAGGTGGTCTTACAAAGAGATTTACAGTCCCACTCTAATCCTCTAACATACAGCATAGGAAAATCACAAAATGGAAGACAATCATAAAATGTTGGGAATCATGGCTCAGCCACATGGCTACATACATTTTTCGGAGGACACAATTCAATCCATGACACTCCTCCACTTACATGATGTAGGTTACATACTGTAAATACACCTACCTTCTCATCAATGACAAATGGCCCAAAGCCAAGTCCAATTAGTACTTCCAGAGGTAATGCAGTGGAGCCCTTTTAATCTCTACGTGATTTCCATTCTTCTGTCATACTGTTGTAACTGGTTTCAAGTATGGTCCCTTGACACCTTACATCCTTAAGAAAACAAGCACACAGACATCTAATGTACAACAGCAGAGGAAAACCTAAGACATCTGTATCAAAATTCTTAATTAAAAGGGAGAAAATAAAATGAACCCTCCAGACAGAACTATATATTGGTCAAGTCCCCACAGTTATTTCACATTCCCCAGGAGAGCACAGCAGCCTTGCAGAACCGGCACCCCGTTGGTACTGCAGGGGCGATCGTAGATGGGTAACAGTGTAGATGGGAAGGATGAGAAGACTTCCAGCACCAGTCTGCTGGCTCACGTCCTTGGAAGGAGAGTGAGTTCCTTGGTCAGAAAATTAGATTACATCAATTTTTGCAATATTGGGAGATTTCTCCTTTGCCACTGACCTAATTCAGATCATCTCTGAAAAGGTCACTGATGAAACTTAGTTCACATGGAACTGAATTCCTAACACAGTCCTTTTCTGCCTTATTTTTTGTTTTTGAGACTGAGGGTTGCTGGAGAAGCTGAGATGCCCAGTTACATTGATTTGAGCCACACACAGGCTCTAGCTGTTCAGACCTGTATTTTTCTAGCAATTAAATTCCCACAGAACGTTAGTAAGTTGCCTGTCATTTTTACTCTTAAGGGTACCATGTTCTTGCTGTTCTTATTACTTTACTATGATTATAGGGGCCTTTTTCTTTTTTACTTTTAGTTCTTTTAGTTCTTTATTTTAACACAATTTCAGACTTGCAAGGAAGCTACAAGAATAGTACAAAGAATTTCTGTATTTCCTTCACCTAGGTTCCCCAAATGTTAACTTTTTTCCCACATTTTTTAATCCTTTCTTCTCTCTCCCTTTCTCTGTGTGCATATATAAAAGTTTTTTTCTTGATAGTTTGAGAGTAAATTGCAGATCTTATGCTCCTTTGCCTCTAAATCATTTAGTGTGGGTTTCCTAAAAACAAGGCTATTTTCTTACAAAACCACAGTATCATTATCAAAAACAATAAAGTAACGATGTTACAAAACTTATTCAGATGTTGCCAGTTGTCCCAATAACGTCCTTTGAGGCCACAGAAACCGAGGAGCATGTGTAACTCTTAGTTGTCACATCTCTTTAGAGTCCTTTAATCTAGAACAGTTTCTTGGGCTTTGTCTTTCATGACTTTTTTCTTTTACCAAATTTTATTTATTTTATTGCTGTTAAGAACACACGCAGCAAAATATACACCAATCCAACAGTTTCTGCTTGTACAATTTAGCGAATTTATTACATAGCTCAAGTTATGCAACCATCCTCAATCTTTTTCTGAGTTGTCCCTTATTAGCATAATCTCACTGCTCCCTAAGGTTCCTACCTAGTCTTCTGAGTTGCTATTGTCAGTCTGATGCCATATAGATAGTTCTTAAAAGAGCGTGATGTTCAAAGCAGATCTTGTTTCAAAAAATTATTCTTTAAATTAACATTTACAATTAAAGTCAGTTTGTCATACAAAAACTTATATACACATTGTTGTGTATATAGTGTGACAGCACACTCCTCCTCTCTACTCTGTATTTCTCGTGTCTATTCAACCAGTTCCTGTCCCCTTCTGCCTTCTCATTTCACCTCTGAACAAGAGCTGTCCATTTCGTCTCATGTACTTACGTACTTACTTGAGTCAAGAAGTATACTTTTCACCAGTATCATTTTATCTTTCATAAAAATCCCAAACCTGTTGCCATCAAGTTGATTCTGACCCATAGAGACCCTACAGGACATAACAGAACTGCCCTATGTGGTTTCCAAGGAGTGCCAGGTAGATTTGAACTGCCAACCTTTTGGTTACCAGCCATAGTGCTTAATCACTATGCCACCAGGGTTTCCTCATGTCTTGTAGTCCAGTCTAATCTTCAAAGAGTTGACTTTGAGAATGGTTTTAGTTCTGAGGTCATGTCTTCTGGGGTCCCTCCAGTCTTACTCAGGCCGTCAAGTCTGGTCTTTTTATTAGAATTTGAGTTCTGCACCACACTTTCCTCCCATTTCATCAGGAATTCTCTGTTGTGTTCCTTGCAGGGGTAGTCATTGGTGGTACCTGGGCACCATCTAGTTCTTCTGGTCTCAGGCTGATGAAGTCTCTGGTTCATGTGGCCCTTTCTGTCTCTTGGGCTCAGATTTTCCTTAAATCTTTGGTGTTCTTTATTTTCCTTTGCTCCAGGTGTGCTGGCACCAACAGATGCATTTTAGGTGGCTGCTTGCCGGCTTTTAAGACCCCAGACACCACTCACCGAAGTGTGATGCAGAACATTTTCTAAATTTGGGTATATCAAAGCAGACTTTCTTTTTTTTTTTTTTTTTTGCTAGTAAAGCTAAGCTATGGTTTTAAGATGACTTCAGAGAATATTTTTGGTTTAAAATTTAAAGATTATCTCAAGGCAATATTTTCAAGGGTTTATTTATAAAACACAACAATTGGTCTTTATCCACCTGGAGCAACAGGCTCCAGAAAGTCTGGAATCCATGAGAATTTGCAATTCTGTTCTCCATTTTCCCCTTTTTGGTCAGGATTCTTCTATGGAATCTTTGATCAGAATGTTCAGTAATAGCAGCTTGGCACCATCCAGTTCTTCTGGTCTTATGACAAAGAAAGAACTTGTTCCTGGTGGAAATTAGCCACACATTTCATATTCTCCCCCTATTCCTAACTCTCTTTCCTCTATTGCTCCAGGTGAATAAAGACTAATTATGTTTCATGACCTTTTTTAAATGTCATATATTTTTAGAGAGTTAAGGCCAGTTATTTTGTGGAACATACTTCAGTCTGGGTGCATCTGACATTTCCTTATGAGTAAGTTCAGGTTATGAAATGTTGGCAGGAATACCACAGAAATAGCATTTTATTCATTTTAGTACATCAGATTAGAAGGTGTGTGACATTTACTGCTTATGATATTCTATTTGATTACTTAGTTAAGATGGTATCATCCAGATTTCTGCCATAAAAGTACTGTTATTCCTTTATAATTAATAAGTATCTTGCGGGAAGATATGGAGCCCTGCTGGCACAGTGGTTAAGTACTTGGCTGCTAGCCAACAGGTCAGCAGTTCAAACCCACCAGCAGAAGAAAGATGTGGCAGTCTGCTTCCATAAAGATCAGAGCCTTGGAAACTCTGTGAGGCAGTTCTACCCTGTCCTACAGGGCCACTATGAGTGGGAAAATACCTTCAGGCTATGAAGATACCACATTAGTCCTCAGACCTTGACTCACTAGTTTTGGCACCCACTGATGATTTTTGCCTGAGTCAGTTATTACTGTGATAGTAGTCAAATGATGATTTTGATGTCATAATTTTAAAGCTATGTTCTCTTCCTTACAGATGTTATTTCAAGGATTATCAATCTTGCAGGAATTTGTTGCCTGGCAACAACTTGAGTCTAAGTTCTGCCCATGCCCACTGCTTTTCTCCTAAAGGCTTTATTGTTAGGACCCTGTTAAGAAACCACATTTGCTGAGGACTGTTGTTATAGGCTGATTTATATCCCTCCAGCCTCCAAATATGGGTTAGAATCCTGATCCCTAAACCTGTGGATATAATCCTGTTTGGAAACAGGGTTTTCTTTGCCACGTCAATAAGGATGTGTCAGTGTAGGATATACCCTAAGCCTAACCATGTCTGAGTTACCAGGAGCAGCACAGACAAAGACAAGGAAGCAGAAATGGAGGAAGACAGATGCCTCATGAGGATTGCCAAGGAACTGACAAATTCTCGGATTACAGATACAGAAGGAAATGAGGAGCTTTCCCTAGAGCCAATAAAGAGTTTTACCGTACGACAGGTGCCCCGAATTTGGACTTCTAGTCTCCTGCAGTCTGAGAAAATAAAATTCTGTTCTTCAACGCCAATCACTGGGGACATTTCTGTTACAGCAATGCTAGCTAGCTAAGACAACTACGGTATTTTGCATATCACCTCCAGATCCATTCATTATAAGCTTATGAAAAATCATGTTTTGATGGGGGGTCTACTACAGGTTTTAAGGGGCCCAGCTGTTAGGGGTTTCCCTCTCTGTTCTGCTTTTCCCCACCCAGACTCCACATTCCAATTGCCAAGAGACTAACCAAAAAAACCAAAATACCCACAAGCAAATATCAAGTAAATTCCAAGTCACAGTGACCTGATATGACAGAGAAGAACTGCCCCACAGGGTTTCCAAGGCTATAATTTTTGCAGAAGCAAATTGCCACATCTTTCTCTCACAGAGCAGATTGGTGAGCTCAAACAGCTGAATAGTTAACCACTGTCCTCCAGGACTCCTTGTAGGGAGCCTAATCACAACCAATCAGCACATTACCTTTAGTCACAAATATCTAGTATGGCAAAGAATTTGGTAAGGCCTAAAATTTAACAAGGAAGGGATTAATTTTCCTACACTTGGCCCCTTCAGATGTACTAGATAGCAGGCAGAAAATGTTTTCTCTAAATGGATTACATAACTGCTCTGTTTTTTCTTACCCTTTTCATCAGAGAAACCTGGGATGGAATATTGATCTCTTTTGGGACTATGCTGTTTCTAAGGCTCTGAAGAATAAGCAACACACTCTACTATCCTTTTGCTAATAGGGTCCCCCAAATTTGACCATGTTTCCTGGTTTGGCTTTGTTAGTGATACCTTATCAGTTAGGAATGGGTTAATCCTTACCAGCCAGCTAAACAATTCCACCAGGGTCTGTGATTTGTAACCTCACTCTTAGTTTCAATATATGTTTCCAGTTATACAAACAATCCAAGCTCATTCAGGCTAGTTCAAGTAAGTGGTGGGGTAGAGGTGGTGTCTTTTAAAGATATGACTGGTAACCTTGTGGCTATACAAAGATACAGAACAAAGTATAGCAAGGACTCTCAGAAGCTATCCACATTTTTTTCTTTTTTAATACTGATTCTTTTTTCTTTTTCTTGAACAACTTCTCCTTGTAAGAAGGTGAAAAAATATTTTTCTAAATTATTTTTAGGGATTACAGCAGAATTCCCCTTAAGAAATCACTTTGTCTGGAAGAGTCATTCAGTAAGCACTTGGGTTAGAAGGTGGCACCTCAAAGTGTAGTGAATATACTGGAGACTTTCAGAAAGCCCACTCTCTGTTTTAATTTTTTTCCCCTGTCATACCTCCCATGTGGATGACACTATTGGACCCAAACAGCAGGATCCAGGTCAGCATTTTTTCAAGTTTGAGCTGATCTAAAAGGATTAACCTGAGATAACAGGGAGACAGGTGTAGAAAGTACAGTGTCACCATTTGAAGGACAGATTATAGATAGAACATGGTACCACTGAAGCAATGGCAAAGTGACAAGTCTGAAGAGACAGAAGAGAATAGTGAGTGATTACAAGGCCGAATTCTAGGTGTCATGTGTGTACAAGGGTACCTAAAACTGAGACACCTGGCATGTCTAAATGACACACAGAAAAAAACAGAAACAAAACTCATTCATAGCAAGTTGATTCTGACTCCTAGCAACCCTATAGGACAGAGCAGAACTGCCCCTATAGAGTTTCCAAGGAGCATCTTGTGAATTTAAACTGCTGACTTTTTGGTTAGCAGACATAGCACTTAACTACTACACCACTGGGGTTTCCTATAGGACAGCATAGATTCAAATTCCTTTTGCCCTAAATCCCTGCTTCTGCTCTCAGAATATGTGCACACACACACACATAAACACACACACACACACACAAACACACACACACACACACACATCCCCTTAACAAGCAAGTAGGTGGTTATGCTTACTTACAACCATGATAAAAATGTTCTGTTCTCAGAAAGGATGCCTGTAGATAAAGCTATATAGTTTATGGTTAAGCCAAATGATAATAGTGTTTCATAAAGAGAATGACAAAAACATTTCTGTAAAAGTTGTACAAGTGAAACTCTTCTCAGAAAAACCTACAACAAAAATCTAACTAAAAAAAAAAAAAATACCGGACTTACTGGTTTGACAGAGACTGGAAAAACCTTGAGAGTATGGCCCTTTGGTACCCTTTTCACTCCTGGCATGTCTAATGAAGTCATTCCTAATCTTCAACCTTCAGCCAAAGGCTACACAAGCCCATAAAATGAAACAAGACTAAATGAGCACACTAGCCCAGGGGCAAGGATGAGATGGTAGGAGGGGACAGAAAATCTGGTATCAGGGAACCCAAGGTCCAGAAAGGAAGAGCATTGACGTGTCATGGCATTGGTAACCAATGTTACAAGACAATACTGTGAATTAATTGTTTAATGAGAAACTAATTTGCTTTGTAGACATTCATCTAAAATATGATTTAAAAAAAGAGATAATAATAAAACTCAGAAAATTGTTTATGCAGCTTTGCCCCTCCCCAAAATTTATGATTAACCATACTATGAAAAGTTTACTTGTGACTCATGTACAGCCCCAGCCCTCCTATATAAAAATTGCTTTCTCTGTTTGGACTTTAGAGCATTCCTTGTGCTACCCCAACTGCAGTTGCTTTAGCCCTTAATAAAACTGCTTACTTTGACATTTAACAGAGTATAAGAAAGAAAGAAAAGACCAAAATGAGTGTCAGAACAGACTCTGAAACTTGCTTTTCGACATAGAGTAGATAAAGTGAACAGAAGGAACTATGAGGTGCAGGGACTGAACATATTTCCCTGAGGGGCTCAAGAAAACAAAGTATTATAACGAAGTATGCAAAAGGGAGAATATGCCTGGCATTTTTCAAGATGAAAGTCCTGAAGAAAAAGTTGAAGCCTCGAGTTGCAATAGTGAAGGATTCTGTGGACAAAATATCGAAAGAAAGAGGAAGCATCGAAAGAAGATGGTACAGAGACTTCCTGTATCAAAAAGAACTGGTCAATCAATGTTCAGCCATTTCAGGAAGTTGTGTATGGCTGAGAATGTTGTAGATGGAATTGTGTCCCCCCAAATGTGTATCAGTTTGGCTAGGCCATGATTCCCAGTCTTGTGTGATCGTCCACCATTCTGACATCGTAGGTGATTATTCCGCATGTTGTAAATCCTACTTCTACAATGTTAATGGAAACCCTGGTGGCATAGTGGTTAAGGGCTGCAGCTGCCAACCAAAAGGTCGGCAGTTCACACCTGTTCTTTGGAAACTCAAAGGGCAGTTCTACTCTGTCTATAGGGTCACCATGAGTTGGAACTGACTCAACGTTATGCTGTTAAGGAGGCAGGATTAGAGACAGTTATGCTAATGAGAGAGGACTCAATCTACAAGATTAAGTTATGCCTTAAACCAGTCTCTTTTTGAGATATAAAACACAGAAGCAAGCAGAAAGGCAGGGAGACCTCATACAACTAAGAAAGTAGTTCCAGGAGCATACTGTGTCCTTAGGGTTCAGGATCCCTGCACTGAGATACTCTTTAGATCAGAGACTGACGACAAGGGCGTTCCTCCAGAGCCAAAAGAACTATCCTCTAGAGCTGGCTCACTCAATTTGGACTTCTAGCCTATTAAACTGTGACAGCATAAACTTCTGTTTGTTAAAACCATTCACTTGTAGTAGCTCTGTTATAGCAGCACTAGAAACCAAGACAGTATTGAAGGAAGAAGTCCAAGCTGCATGGAAGTCTCTGGTGAAAACCAAGACTGCAAAATCTAATGAAATACCAACTGAGAAGTTTTAAAAAACAGACACAGTGCTGGAAGTGCCCATTCATCTGTGACAAGACATTTGGAAGACAGTTACTTGGCTAATAGACCGGAAGAGATCCATATTTGTGCCCACACCAAAGGAAGGTGATCCAAAGGAATGAATCAATTATTGAACAAGATCATTAATATCACATGCAAGTAAAACTGTCCTGAAGATAATTAAAGAGTTGCAGCTGTATATCAACAGAAAACTGCCAAAATTCAAGTCAGATGGAAGGAAGACACAGAACCAGGGCTATCACGCTGATGTCAAATGGATCCTGGTTGAAAGCAGAGAATACCAGAAAGATGTTTACCTGTGTTTTATTGACTGTGCAAAGGCATCTAACTGTATGGATCATAACAAATTATGGAAAACATTGGGGAGAATGGGAATTCCAGAACACTTAATTATGCTCATGAAGAATCTATATCCAGACCAAAAGGCAGATGTTGGAACACAACAAGGTGATACAGCATGTTTAAAAATCAAGAAAGGTTTGTATCATGGTTATATGCTTTCACCACACTTATGCAATCTGTATGCTGAGCAAATAATTGGGGAAGCTGGACTATATGAGGAAAAGCTGGGCATGAGGATTGGAGGAATACTCGTTAATGACCTACAGTATACAGATGACATAACCTTGCTTGCTCAAAGTGAAGAGGACTTTAACAACTTACTGAGGAAGATCAAAGATCACAACCTTCAGCATGGATTACACATCAACATAAAAGTTCTTAAGATCAGACCAATAAGCAACATCATGATAAATGAAGAAAATATTGAAACCGTCAAGGATTTCATTTTACTTGGATCCACAATCAACACTCATGGAAGTAATAGTCAAGAAATCAAGATTTGCCCTGGACAAACACACTGCAAAAGACCTGTTTCAAGTGTTAAAAAGCAAAGATGTCACTTTCAGGACTAAGGTACACCCAACCCAAGCCGTGCTATTTTCCATCACTTCATGTGCATGCAAAAGCTGCACAATGACTAAGGAAGATTAAAGAAGAATTGATGCATCTGAAGTACGGTGTTGGTGAAGAATACTGAATATGCTATAAACTGATAGAAGAATGAACAAATCTGTCCTGAAAGAAGTACAGCCAGAAGGTTCTTCAGAAGGGTAGATGGTGAGACTATCTTATATACTATGGACATGTTATCAGGAGGGACCAGTCCCTGGAGGACGTTACTTGGTAAAAGAGAGGGTCAGCAAAAAAGAGGAAAACTTTCTATGAGATGTACTGATACAGTGGCTACAACAATGGACTCAAACACAGCAGCAATTGAAAGGATGGCGCAGGATGGGTTGGTGTTTTTGTTCTGTTGTACACAGACTCACTATGAGTCGGATCTAACTCAGCAGCACCTAACAAGAAGTTAGGTTTGCTACTTCTCCTAGGACATATGGATCTCCAAGATGTCATTGCCTTAGAGTTGGTAGTAAATGGCCTATATCAAATTAGCTCTAGGAAACTGCACAGTCTGGTATGAGGTCCCCAGTTGCCTGCTTGCTTCCCTTTCCTTTTATCTCTTGTAGGATAGAAGAATTAACAGGTGATGCCACATTCCAGGGAAACTCCCTTTACAGTGGAGCAGGGAGGTCACCATAGTAAGGGAGTTCCACTTCCACTCTAATCCTCTATGATATAATCCAATGTATCAACCACGGCAGAGAGTAGGATTTACCACACAGGAAAATCACAAATTGGAGGACAATCACACAATACTGGGAATCACGGCCCAGCCAAATTTTTATACACATTTTTTGGGGGGCACAATTCAATCCATGGCATTCTATCTCCCCAAATCACATCCTTACAACACATGAAGCATATTCATCCTATCCTATCATAATCAAAAAGCTCACTGCTACTGAGCCGATTCTGACTCATAGAGACCCTATAGATCAGAGAACTGCCCCACAGAATTTCCAAGGAGTGCCTGGCAGGTTTGAACTGCCAACCTTTAGGTTAGCATATGTAGCACTTAACAGAGTTTCCCATCCTATCATAGACCAAAACCCAAACCCACTGCCTTTGGGTTGATTCCAACTCATTGGAAAACCTGGTGGCATAGTGGGATAAGTGCTACACCTGCTAATCAAAAGGTTGCAGTCGAATCTGCCGGGTGCTCCTTGGCAACTCTATGGGACAGTTCTACCCTGACTTCTAGGGTTGCTATGAGTTGAAATGGACTCAGTGGAAGTGGGTTTCGTCCTAGCATAGCAAATGTTAAGTCAGCTCCACGTTCAAAATACAAAATTTCTTTTACATCTGTGAAATTGAGAATACAAATTATCTGCTTCCGAACTACAAGGGCAGAACATGCAGGTACAAACTATACACTTCCATTGCCAATGGGAGAAACGGCAGGAAGAGATAACAAGCAACAACCAAGTCAGCAGAACAGATTATATTAGCCCTAAAAGCTCTGAAAATACTTTTCCATTCTGAGACATTTTACACAATGGCCCTGCCCTCCAGACTCTAAGTATTGGCCACATTCTCCAGATGCTGAGTGGAGGCCTCTTAGCCCTGGGCTGCAGCTCCGCCTTCTGGACCCACTGGGACAGCAACTCTATTCCCCCTACTTTAGGCATACCATTTTTGAAGTCCATCTCACTGGCAATTCCACCCTTAGAAACAATAAAGGCCATGACTGTACCCTTTGAAACCCCTGAGGTCATGGTCATACCTTTTGAGACTGTCGCAGCTCAGTTTCTTGTGCTCCTGATCACTTCAGCTTCTGTGTCGTGTGGCCTCTTGGCCTGGCCTTCATGCCCACACTGCCTTGCAGGGGCAAGTGTTTCAAAGCTCTGTAGTTCCACTGATTTAATTGCCCAGAGGCACCACACTGCACCACCACCAGGGAACCTCCTGCACACAGGCACTCAGCTCTGTCTCTCCCTGGGTCAGCAAGCCTAGTTTCACCAATTTAAGTGCCCAGAGGCACCCTATTCCACCAGGAATTTCCTATGCACAGGCACTCAGTTTCCTCCCTCCCTGAGCTGACTGCTGGTTCTGCTAGTTTGCTGCTGCTTCTCACAATCTGCACTTTCTTGTGTGTTAGCAGTTCTCTTCAATTCCTTTTGAGTCTTCTATCCATTCACAGTTTCAAAACCACTTCCACATTTTAGGTATCTGTTAGAGCAGCACCTCACTCTCTTGCTACCAAATTCTCTTAGTCATCTGGTATTGCTTTAACAGAAAATACCATGAGTGGATGGCCTTAGCAAAGGGAAATATATTCTCACAGTCCAGTAGGCTGAAAGTCCGAATCCAGTGTGTACGCTCCAGAGGAACACACTCTCTATTCTGCTGGCCCTGAAGAAGCTCCTTGTGTTGCATTAGTCTTTCTTTAGTCTGAGAGTATGTTGACACAGGAATCTCAGTTCCAAAGGATGCATTCTGCTCTTACTGCTGCTTTCTTGATGGTATGAGGTCCCCAACTGTCTGCTTGCTTCCCTTATCAATTTATTTCTTGTAGGAAAGAATACAAGGCGGTACAAGCCAGCCTCCAGGGAAACTACCTTTACAGTGGAGCAGGGAGGCCAGCTTAAAAAAGGTGTTTGTTACAGCCCCACCCTAATCCAATCTATTAATCACAGACAGACATTAGAATTTACAGCATAGGAAAATCACAAAATGGAGGACAATCACAGAATACTGGAAATTATGGCCCAGTCAAACTGTTATACACATTTTGGGGGGATACATTTGAATTCATAACAGGTGCCTTGATGGTGATGAGCACACCAGCCACTCTGCAGGAGAAAAAAATCTGGCAATCTGCTCTACTTAAGAATCACAGCCTAGGGAACCACTGTGAGGCAGTTCTACTCTGTCAAGTGGAGTCACTCTGAGTAGGAAATCAACTCAATAACACCTAACAACAATGCATTTCTTTTATACCAAAAATAACTTGCTAAGAAAAAAAGTAACTTGTTAAGAAAAAACTTAAAATGTCTCTCAAAATAGCTGGGAAACGTTAATGGGGCTCACAATGTTGAGTTCCAGTGGCAACACAAGAAAAAAAGGGGTGCACCCCAAGATCTACACTAAAAGACCACAACTGATGGTCCAAAGGCCTGGGAGTTCCCCTGGGACCATGGCCCCTCGACCTGATGCTGCCCCTGATCATAGATCATTATTGAGGTCAACTCTTCAGACAGGAATTGACTGGACCTGGGGACACAGAGTGACCATATCTTGTGTGCACTTTATGATTCTATACATCTATAGGATGTCGTCCTATTGGCCTCTTACTAGAGGGGAGTGGAGAGGGTGGAGAGGAGGGGACAGGAGATTGTTAAGAGGATATGACATGTATAGAACAGAAAGGAGGAGTGTGCTGTCACTGGGCAAGGAGAGCAGAGGGAGCTGCAAATAGGCAGGCATGCAAATTTGAATTATATTGCAAAATGTCACTCAATCACAATAAAAAAATAGCTGGCAAATTTAAAATACTTAGGAAGAAGTTCAAATAGACAGCAAAGTGCAGATGAACATTATAAGATTTATAAAGGGCATAAAACAAGACGCTACAAAATGGAAAATCACACCACATTCCTCACCAGGAAGAATTATTATTGTAAACTAGTAGATACAAGGTCTGCTGACTAGGTCCACCAGCTGAATTTTTCTAAGTGTTATATACCTCACTGTTGAACATCACCACAGTTACCTTCCAAGTAGTCTCCTCGGAAAGCTATGTACCGATGCCAGCACCTAGTTCACTCTTCAAAGCAATTTTGGAACTCTTTCTGGAATGGCCATTGCACACGGTGTCAGGGTGTCAAGCTCATGAATGTACCCATATAGTTGTCTGTGGGGGAAGTAAACAAATAACTGTATTGGAAAACCCTCCCTACTCACTTCATCCGGCCCCCAAGGACTTTTTCTTTACCGAAGATAGAAGAAATATTGAAAGGAAGTCATTTGGATGATATTCAGGACATCAGGGTAATTATGACCACAGCTCTGATGGCCATGCCAGAAAAAGAGTTCCAAAATTTCTTGAAAGGGTGGACTAGGCACTGGCATCAGTGCATAGCCTCCCAAGGGGAGTACTTCAAAGGTGACCATAGTGAATTTGGCAATGAGCTGTGTAGCACTTTTTCTAGGATGAGATCACGAACGTCATTGACAGTCCTTGGACTTCCAAAGCTTAAAAATAAAAACACTGCTTCTTCAAAATTAAAAAAAATGTGTGTGCTTCAAAGGACACTATCAAGAAAGTGAGAAGACAATCCATAGTACGGAGAAACTGTTTGCAAACTATATATCTGATAAGGGAAGTTATTCCTAAAACACAGAAAACTCTTACAACTCAACAATAAAGAGGAAAAGAAGTTAAAAATTGGGCAAAAGATTTGAATAAATACTGCCCCCCCAAAGATATGCAAATATATACTCAACACTATCAGTCAGTAATCAAAGCAGCTGCCATGCAGTTGACATCAACTTGTAGTGATCCTATGTGTGGCCGAATAGATCCACGCTCTATAGTTCCCATAGTTATTAATGCAGTCACAAGGTTGTGCGGCCATCACCACTGCGTGATTCCAGAACATTTCCATCACCCCCAAAAGAAATTCCATACCCAGTAGCAGTCACTCTTCATTTCCTGCTTTCCCCAGATCCTGGCTGAATTTTTAGAAGTAGATCACCAGGTCTTTCTTCTGAGGTACCCCTGCACCTTAGTTAGCACCCAAGTCCCAGTTAACCTTTCACACCATCCAGAGGCTCCCGATTAGTGATCGTTGTTGTTGTTTGTTGTGATCAAGTTGATGCTGACTTATAGCAACCTGTGTGCTACAGAGTACAACTGCTCTGTAAGTTTTTCTTGCTTGTCATCTTAATAGAAGCAGATCCCCAGACTGTTTTCTTCTTTGGTGCAACTGCATGCATTTGAACTGCCAACCCTTAGGTTAATAGTCAAGTGTAAATGGTTTATGTCACCGAGGGACCTGTGTTAGTTATTTAAAAAATCCACTGCCATGGAGTTGATTCTGACTTATAGCAACCCTATCTATAGGACAGAGTAGGATCTGGAAACCCTATAGGGTTCCGAAGGCTATTCTTATTAAAGAAGATGACTGTCACATCTTTCTCCTTCAGAGAGGCTGGTAGGTTCAGCGGATCACTTAAGCAGTACATCACAGGCTCATTCATTTGTCATTAAGGAAATACAAGTCAAAACCACAAAGAAATACCTTTTCGGACTAATTAGGATGGCTATAATAAAAAAGACAAATAGTGACAAGTGTTATTGGGGATGTGGAGCCATTAGAACCCTCACATGTTGCTGATGGGAATGTAAAACAGAGCAGTGGCTTTGGAAAACTCTGCTAGTTCCCCCAAAAGTTAAACACAGAGTAGAGTTACTACATGACCTAGACATTCCATCCCTAGAGGTATGCAAAAGAACTGAAAAAATACATTCATATAAAATGTTGTATATTAATGTTCATAGCAGCATAATTCATAATAGTCAGAAAGTCGAGCAAAATCAGTGAAATGTATATATATATGCTTACATACAGATATGTGTGTATGTGTGCATGTGTGTATAGAAAAAGAGAGAGAGCACACAGCTGTGGAGGATGGCAAGTCCCAAATAACATCGGTCAGGCATCAGGCTAGAGGCTTCTCCTGACGCATATGGTTGCAGAGACTACTGTTGTTGTGGTTAGGTGCTGTCAAATCGGCTCCAACTCATAGCCACCCTATGCACAACAGAACAAAATACTGCCCAGTCCTGTACTATGCCCACAATTGTCTTCATGTTTAAGCCCATCATTGTAACCACTGTGTCAATCCATCTTGTTGAGGGTCTTTCTCTTTTTCATTGACCTTCTACTTTACCAAGCATGATGTCCTTCTCCAGGCATTGTTCCCTCCTGACGACATGTCCAAATTACGTAAGATGCAGTCTTACCATCTTTGCTTCCAAGGAGCACTCCGCCTATACTTTTTCCAGAACAGATGTGTTTGTTCTTTTGGCAATCCATGGTACATTCACTATTCTTCTCCAGCACCACAATTCAAAGGCATCAATTCTTCTGTCTCCCTTATTCATTGTCTAGCTTTCACAAGCGTATGATGCAATTGAAAATAACATGGCTTGGGTCAGGTGTACTTTAATCTTTGAGGTGACATCTTGTCAATACTTTAAGAGGTCCTTGGCAGATTTTCCCAAAGCAATGAATCTTTGGATTTCTTGACTGCTGCTTCCATGGGCGTTGACTGTGAAACCAAGTAAAATGAAATCCTTGACAATCTCAATCCTTTCTCCATCTATTACAATGTTGCTTACTGATCCAGTTGTGAGGATTTCTGTTTTCTTGATGTTGAGGTGCAATCCACATTGAAGGCTGTGGTCTTCAATCTTCACCAGTGTTTCATATCCTCTTCATTTCCAGCAAGGAGTATTGTGTCATCCGCATAACACAGGTTGTTACTGAGTATTCTCCAATTCTGATGCCCCATTCTTCTTCATATATTGTCCAGTTTCTCTGATTATTTACACAGCATACAGATTGAAAGGGCGCACCGAAAGGATACAACCCTGATGCACATCTCTTCTGACTTTAAACCACGCAGTGTCCCCTTGTTCTGTTTGCATGACTGTCTTTTGAATCATATACAGCTTCCTCATGACCCCGGTTAAGCATTCTCGAGTTCTTATTCTTTTCAGGAGCTGTGGCCAACAAACCCAAAATTGGGAGGTCAGACAGCAGGCTGCCAGCTCATTGGGCTGTGGCAGGTTGCAAATCCCAAAGTCTGCAGGTCAGCTGGCAGGCTACTGGCTCACATTCCAAGAACCAGAAGTTAGAGGGTGACAAGTTGGATGCAGGATCAAGAGAGAGGGAACTTTGCCAGAACATCCATATACATTGAAGGCAGGCCACACCCCAAGTTGAACTCCCCTTTCAACTGATGGGCTGCTGACATCAGATCACAAAATGGAGAATGATTACATAATATTTGCCAAACTGCTGAGAATCATGGTTGTTATGGATTAAATTGTGTCCCCCTAAAATCTGTGTCAACTTAGCTAGTCCATGTTTCCCAGTATTGTGCAGTTGTCCTCCAATTTGTGATTTGAAGTAATTTTCCTGTGCTGCACATCCTACTATATGATGCTCATGAGGCAGGATTAGAGGCAGTTACGTTAACGAGGCAGGGCACATCTACAGAATTAGTTTGTATCTTGAGTCAATCTCTCTTGAGATAGAAAGCGAGAAGCAAGCTGAGAGGAGAAGGGCCTCATTATCACCAGGCAATAAGAGCTAAGAGCAGAGAGTATCTTTGGTCTCTGTGCTGAGAAACTCCTAGATGCAAGGGAGAACTGATGACAAAGACCTTCCCCTAGAGCTGACAGAGAAAGTCCTACCCTGGACCTGGCGCCCTAAATCCAGACTTCTAGCTGCCTAAATTGTGAGAGAGTAATTTTGTTTGTTAAAGCCATCTATTAGTGGTATTTCTGTCACAGCAGCACTAGATAACAAAGACAATGGCCTAGCCAAACTGACACATTACCGTAACTGTCCACCCTTTGCCAACTCAGCACCTGTATACATCTCCTTTAGCCAGACATAATCTCTAAAGACAACTATAAAGTCATATTTGCACTTGCCATGATACAACTAATATGCATACAACCAAAAATGCACTAGTCCCATTTACATCTTATATTTCATAATATACATATATTTTATAGTAAGTAACGGAATATGAGAAGAAAACAAAACTGATGTCAACAGCATTGCTAAAGTGAGTAGACTCAATGTATATTGACATTTTAGCCTGAGGCTTTCTTTTGCCCTTTGAGGTATGTTAGACAGTTGAAGACAGGTTTCATTACACCTAATATGATCAGGATGCAGACTAAAAACATTACTATCTCTTGCATTAGTGATCTAGCCCATGTACTTGTTTCCACCCAACTTGTCACCCTCTGACTTCTGGTTCATGGGACGTGAGCCAGTAGCCTGCTTTTTGACTGGCAGATTTTGGGATGCCCCAGTTCCCACAGCCCCATGAGCCAGCAGCAGCCTCCTGTCTGACCTTCTAATTTTGGGTTTGTCAGCCCCTGCAACCATGAGAGTCAGGAGGAGCCTCCAGCCTGATGCCTGACTCATGGATTTGGGATTTGCCAGCATCCACACTGCAGCATGAGTCTTTTCTTGAAATAAATCTCTCTCTCTCTCTCTCTCTCTCTCTCTCTACACACGCACACACACACACACACACACAAAGACTGCTAATTTACATTCACAAATTCATCCTAGAAAAAGTGCTACATACTTGATTGCTGAATATAACTATGGTCACCTTCAAAGTATTCCCCTTGGGAAGCTATGCACCTAGTCCATCCTTCAAAGCAGTTTTGGAATTCTTTTTCTGGAATGGCCAACAGAGCTGTCATTGTATTACCCTTGATGTTCTGAAAACCATCAAAATGTCTTCCTTTCAATATTTCCTTGTCTTTGGGTAAAGAAACAGTCATTGGGGACCAGATCAGGTGAGTAGGGAGGACGTTCCAATCCAGACTTTTGTTTACTGGCTAAAAACTCCTTTACAGACAACCTTACAATTAAGTTTGTGAACTTGCCACCATGCTACCATGCACAAATGGCCATTCCTGAAAGAGTTTCAAAATTGCTCTGAAGGGTGAACTAGACACTGGATTCGAGAGTTACAGTATCTAAACCCATTAGTCAAACAGTTTAGGAGAAAGGAAAATGGTTTCTGGTATCCAGAAAGTAGGACCTTAAAACATCAGCAATATTCCCATGTAAAACCCATAGTTTCCTCTCATTACTCAGTCTTCTGTAGTTAATTTTTGTTCCACTTGATTCTGGATCAGCTGCAGTCAACTTCTGTATTGGAGTTCTGGGAATTTTATCAGACTAGTCACAGTCTGTTTTTGCAAGTTCAATATAGTCTATCTTTTTGTTGGGATACTTTGATCACATGTTTCCAGCAAATAACAAAGTAAAAACTTATCTGCAGATAACTTAATATGGCCTGATTAACTTATAAAAATAATATTTTTATTGTGAAAGACTTGAGAGAAATTAATTATGAGCATAACACAAAAGCCAAATAAAACCAATTGAAATTTTTTTTAAATAAAAATGTCTGTAAATATAGCCATTAATTATATTTTTAAAGAGTTTCAGATACAATACATAATAATCTTGAGACATAATACCAGGATATACCAAGTCAGGATATACTAAGAATATATCAAAATTTTCAAATCTTTAACTACCTGAATAGTAATAAAAGAAAACTTCACAGGTGAGTGATGTGAATTCCCAGTTATGCCACTAGTTTTGATAAAGTTGTGACCAAGCTAGCAACAGAGAGATTATAACAAAATTATGACATTATGTATTTACTGTCTAATATTAAGCAAAAGTACTAACATATAAATCTTAACATAAAGAGAATTTGGCTTTTTTGGACAACACTTTCTATGTAATTTATTGAATAAAACTTTTTAGCACTTTCATAGAAACTTTTGTGGCTTTCTAAGAAGTTTCACAATTGTTGGGAGTTTATAATAGGTCACTGTGAAATAATACTGAAGTTATTTAACCAAAGATCTTAAAGTAAAACTCTTTTTTTCCCTAATAGCCATGAAGCTTGGTTTTCAGCTTAGGAATTTTATACTAAGGATAGGCTGATCTCTGTCTTTGCAGCAGACTAGATAAAGAATAAATTCAACCTTCAACTCAGAAATTAAAGAAAGTCTTGTTATTTTAACAGCAAGAAATTCACATATTTGTTTTATACTTTAACATTAAAGCTCCTAAAAATCTCCTACATTAAATTAAACCATTAAACTTTAGTCAGACAGATAAAACTTTTGACCTTATTAAGTAAACCTCTTTTCATTGAACCTCTTAAACATTGTTGTATAGCTCACACAGTGCATCCCTTCAAATGGAAAAAATGAACACACACATTAGCAGACCCAAATATATATATATATATATATATATCCTTTCCCTTATGGCATAAAAAGCTAAAATATATAAGCTTAAATTGCTACAATACGCAAATTAGAGTAACTCTGTGCTATTTGAAAACAGAATTACCTCTTCAGTGTTTCAAACACCCAGAACTGCAGTTCACCAATAATTACCAGATATCACTCTTAAACAAATGATCAAGCAAAAGCTAAGAGTCTCCTTAATCAAACAACTGGTTTTTCAACCAAATATGCAAACAAAACTTAAAAACAAAGAAAAGAAAAAGAACAAAAACAAGATAAGTAAAGGCTTGTTTTCCAAAAGTACTCAACCCACAGACATTGAAGGGACATGTGAATGCTTGTCTCTAAAGGATAGAACCTCTCTTTTTGTCCACTTCTGCTCCACAGTCCAGGTCTCCTTAAGATCAATGGATTCATGGTTTCATAACTGCTGCAGCAATGAACTCTTGCATGGTGAAAACACCACAAAGTTTTGTAAAGCGAAAAGATACATCTTAGTGGTCTGCACTTCAAGACCCCTTGAATATTCTTCATTCTCTAGGTATACACACTTACACATTCATACAACCTAATTTGGTGCACTAACTTAAAAGGTATCTGAGCCTTTTATGCCCTCAGTGGTCAATTTCTTCCACTTCTTGGGACTCTTCTAAGGCCTTACCTAGGGATCACACTGTTACCTACCAAATAACCTCAGATTCATAATTCTCAATGGTAGATTTCTCCTGCTTCTTGGGACTCTTTTAAGGCCTTACCTAGGCACTTCCCAAACAACTCAGATGGCATTTCAGGTCTCTCACAGAGCTATCATTTGGGCTCGAGGTGGAAAGCATCAGCTTTTACAGTTAGTCCAAAGTCTAGGAGAAACTTTCTGGTGACACCAGACATTACAGCTCTTCTGTTTTCTGATCTATCTCAGGAACTGAGAAGATTACCCCTGGCTGGCTCACCAGAAACGTTTCACCAAGTGGAAACCCCAGGTTCTTACTCGGCATGACACTTATTGGCCAACAAACAAGGGAGAACAAAAAAGCCACCTTTATTTTGTTGTACAAGGAAATGGAGTCAGTCATAGCTATTCCTGCTAAGACTGTTCACGAAGTATGGAGTGTTAAGCTACTTTTAAAGGGGTTTACAAGTAGGAAGTTCATACAAGTTACATCAGCAACATGCAACATTCTTAATCATACCACTCAGGTGCAATAGGGTTTATATATAACCAAGCAAAGGCAGGATTTAAATGAAAGGCTGAGGGTGGGGGGCAGGGAGCCCTGGAAAGGAAGTAATTTTGTAATACATTATTGGGGGAGAGAAAGCTGGGTAAAGAACAAAGCATTTGGAGGTTTTGTCTCAATAGTGAGTGGTGCCACTCCCATTGCCACCCCTTGATCCCTGGACCTATGAATCCTGGCTATGGGAAAAATAGCACAGGATGATGCTTTGGAGCATACACAGCTCTCTAGAGGACATTGCCCCAACCCTACAAAGTACTGCCAACTACCTGGTATGTTCTCCATCATCCTAAAGTGAATTCATGAGCAGGAACCACTGCTACACCTCATTCACTGTGAAGTGAGTTACTTGATTCAAGGCAACGTTGTGTGGGATAACATAAGGGTGAATAAGGCATTCTGTAAGTCCACAGACAGTAGCTTCGGCAGAGGCATTACATGCAGGAAAGGCAAATCTGTATCCAGATTAAGTGTGTATCCCAGTAAGAACACAATGCTGCTCTTTCCACAATGGAAGCAGTCCAGTGTAATCACTCTCCCCTACAATAGGTTGCTGGCTGACTGCCCCTAGGAACAGTTACCACATAGGGGACTCAGTGTTGGTCTCTGCTGCTGGCTAACTGGGCACTCAGCCATGACCACAGACAAGTTGGCCTTGGTGAGTGGAAGGTCACGTTTCTGAGCCCATTCATAATCTCCATCCCTGCCACCACAGCCACTTTGTTCATAAGCCCAGTGGGCAATGACAGGAGTGACTGAGGGAAGATGCTGGCTGGTACTGACTAAATTTGTCATTTTCTCCATTTTATTCATAAAATTCTCTTCTGCCAAGGTCACCCTTTGGTGAACATTCACATGAGAGACAAATATCTTCACTTCTTTGACCTATTCAGAAGTCTGTCCACATGACTCTTCCTTGTCATCAATTTTTCCAGTCACATTCCTTCCAAGTCCCTGACACCCAGCCAAGCCATTTACCACATTCCATGAATGAGTATGCGATAACAGCCTTACCATCTCTCCTTCCAAGCAAAATGAGCAAGTGCATTGCTCAAAGTGCTGCCCGCTGGAAGGATTTTCCTTCATCAGTGTCCTTCAGGGAGGTCCCAGAAAAGGGCTGCACTGCCATCACACTCCAGAGTGGTACTTGCATGTTGCACAGAACCATCTGTGCACAAGATTTCTCTTTCTCAGTCAGCCGATTGTAAGGAACTCCACTTGAGGCCATAGGTGCAAACTGGGAAAAGAAAGGTAATGTGGAAGGATGGAGACCATAGACATTTGGGCCACTTCCTCGAGCAGTTGACTTGCACCTTCAGGTTCTGCTGAGGACCGATTTTGTATGTGCCATTTCCATTTAATGATGGAGTGCTGCTGTGCATGGCCAGTTTCATGACTCTGTGGGTCAGACTACACTCAGATCATGACAGGCAGCTCAGCCGTCATGGTCACTCAGCATCCCATGGTTAAAAATTCAGTCTGTACTAAGGCCCAGTAACAGTCAAAAGCTGTTTCTCAAAAAGAGAGTAGTTATGTGCAGAGGATGGCAATGCTTTGCTCCAAACTCCTAAGGGTCTATGCAGTAATTCACCAAAAAGGGCTCACCAAAGATTCCAAATCGTATCTATATCTGCCACTAACACCTCAAGCACCTCAGTCAGATCACATGGCCCAAGTGGCAGAGCAGCTTGCACAGCAGCCTGAACCTCTTGCAGAGCCTTCTGTTGTTCTGGGCATTTTTCGACTACCTATCCTTCTTTGTCTCCGACTTTTACATTCCAATTGCATTATCAATGCATCTTGACTGCATGTTTGATCAATTTCAGACTGCAGAAGCTGGCAAAAAATTTCCATTTCTTCATCTTTGGCTTTAGTGGCTAGTGCATAAATACGAATAATGGTCATAGTAACTTGTCTTTCTTACAAGCATACGGATATTATCATGTCACTGACAGCACTGTACTTCGGGAAAGATGTTGAAACATGTTCTTTGTGACAATGAACGTGATAAAGGTAGGTACGTAGATGTCAGAAGTGTTCATAACCATCTCTACATCACAGTACCTCCAGCTGTCACCTGGCTGCTTAAGCTTCCATTTCCTTCAAATCTTTTAGACATACCACAGAGTTGAAAACACTGCCAGAGTTGATTCCGACTCATAACGACCCCGCAGGACAGAGTACAGCATCCCCAGAGGGTTTCCAAGGCTGCAAATCTTTAAAAATATTTTATTGTGTGTTAAGTGAAAGTTTACAATCCAAGTCAATTTGTCATACAAACACCCACACATTGCTATGTAACTCTAGCTGCTCTCCCCACTTCTGACAGCACACTCGGCCTTTCCACCCTGTATTTCCTGTGTCCACTCAATCAGCTTCTGTCCCCCTTCACCCTCTCATCTCACCTCCGGACAGAAGCTGCCCAGTTAGCCTCACGTATATACTTAAGCCAAGAAGCACACTCTTAGCCAGTATCATTTTGTTTTACAGTCTAGTACAATCTTTGTCTGAAGAGCTGGCTTCCAGAACGGTTTCAGCTCTGGGCTGAATCAGGGGCCATGACTTCTGAGGACTTTGCTGTGTGTCAGATCGTCAAGTCTGGCCTGTTTAACAGAGTTCTAGTTCTGCATACCCATTTTTCTACCAATACTGCAGGGACTCATGTGTTGTATTCTCTGCCAGGACAGTCATTGGTGGTGGCCCAAGGCTGTAAATCTTTAAGCACGCCTGTGACACGTTTCTTCCACAGAATGGCTAGTATGTTCAAACCTCCGAGGGTTAGCAGCCAAGCACTTCAACCACCGCACCATCAATCCTATTATATGTAATTGCGCCCGAGACTCACGGATCGTTATACTCCCGTTTTCACAACACGCTTGGCGCACAAAAATGAAAAAGCCAGAGAAATTCTTCTAATTATTTTGAAACGTATCGGTTCTCTTTTCCCTAAATAAGTAACTGAAGCATAAAACGGGTAAAATTCGGGGGAAGTGGCAGAAGTCTCTTTCCTCGCCCAGAAGCTAGAACGCCACAGAAACCCACCTGAATTTCGGGGGAAACCTGTTTAATCCCTCACTCATGCGTATTGCCTCCTCGTCTACCAACTTGACCACAACAAACATGGATTCTCCTCGCCCCGATTCTACCTTTAAATGACACATAAAGCCATCTTTCTCAAGGGTCAGCAGCAAGCGGAAGGTCACACCCTACCTGTCTCAGACAGCGCCAGACGCCTTTAAATCACCGACAGTCCAATCAGAATCGACATTGCCAGCGGAAGCTCTTGGTCACAAGAACGGAAGAGACTTGCGTAAAGGCCTTCGGGGCGGAAGTGACGGGAAGGTGGTAGTAGGGCAGTTGGCGGTTGGTTGAACACAGCCGGTCGCCATGTCCGCGGGGAGCGCGACGCATCCTGGAGCCGGCGGGTGAGGTTTTTTGGGCTTGGGTTTCGGAATGAGCGGGGTGGGGGGGTTCCGCGGGAAAGGCAGAGGGATCGTGGAAACCCCGGTTGTGTGGAAGGTCGTTTAAGCGGAAATGTACGGACTGGAGGGCTAGACTAGTAGTCAGAAGGCTGATGAGCGGGCCTGGGGCCCCCGAAAAGGGTTAGTGGGGAACAGAAGAAGGAAAGAAGCAGAGACTTTTGGAAGGACGAGCCAAGATGAGGGAGAAAACAAGGGCATGTGGGATAGAAGGAAGTCTTTTCCATGGAAACGGTGGACTAGAAAGGAAGTAGACGCTGGAAAAGGGTTGAAAGAAGTAGGCATTTTGGGAAATACAGCACCAGTTGTCTAAGGTAAAATGGAATTTTAGACTTCGTGGAAGATTGGAGAGGTAAAGGAAGCAGCGTAGAAGGAAAATAGGGTGTTTATGTCGTAATAAGGGAAGATAATAAAAATGGAAGCTTTGGAGGTTAATATTTGTGTTTTACTTCCTGTAGGCGCCGCAGCAAATGGGATCAACCAGCTCCAGCTCCCCTTCTCTTCCTCCCACCGGCACCCCCAGGTGGGGAGGTCACCAGCAGTGGGGGAAGTCCCGGGGGCTCCACGGCTGCTCCCTCAGGAGCTTTGGATGCCGCTGCCGCAGTGGCCGCCAAGATCAATGCCATGCTCATGGCTAAAGGGAAGCTGAAACCAACTCAGAATGCTGCTGAGAAGGTACTTGAAGATGAAGGGACTAATTACAGTTCTTTTTGGGGCTATTTGTGATCACGTAATCTCACCATCATTTGTGTGCAGTGGTACACTAATTTGAAGATCATTTAGTTTTGGAAGTTACTAGATGACCTTTTGTCATACTTATTTTTCTGAAGCAATTTTTATTAGGTTGATTACGTTTTTATGGACCAAATAACTTGTTTTGTCCATGTTTACTTAGTCCGGTTTAAGTTTTGCCATTTTAACAGTTGTACTGTGTTTTAGGTACTTGGGCATTTTCTCTGAAGTCAAAAGAGAGGTTTAGGTAAAGTGCACTCTAAAATAATATCTCTTTCTAGTTAAAATAATGGGTGTTTAACTTAGTGACTACATGACTGTTACTAGGTACTATCAAGTCAGCTGTGACTCATAATGACCCCATGTACAATGGAATGCAGCATTGCCTGGTCCTGCACTGTTCGTATGGTTGTTGCTGTGTTTGAGCCCATTGTTTCAGCCAGTGTGTCGTTCTGTCTCATTGAGGGTCCTCCTCTTTTTCCCTGACTATCTGCTTAACAAAAGTTGAATTAAACTTGAACCAAATGGATGAATAGTTTACATATGGGTTGTTTAGTTGCTTTTACACAAAATTGAGGAGACAATTTGATCATTTTCTAAAATCCCTGTTATAGTTAGAATTTTAGACCTAGAAGCCTTTACTTTACCTTACCATAGAGTGCATGATGATTACAGAGACTGTGTTGCTAGAATGCTTCGCACTTTTCTTTTTTTTTTAAAATCCTTACAAGAACTGTGGAATAGGTTATTGTTACCAGTTTATAACTTGGAAAATTTGACTCAAGAATGACATAAAGTAACTAACTAGTCCAAGGCCTGTAAGTGGTAGGTACAGGCGTCTAACTTGGAAGTCACTCAGACTGTTGGTCATCTAGCTGGTTTCCAGGCTGCCCGCTCCACTGTAATTATCACATGAGAAAATATATTTTAGCTTAAATCAAAATTGGCTTTAGTAACATGTGAAGAGATGAATTTTCCAGTTCTGTGGACTGTTTGTCAGTGGGCCATAAGCTGTTTTGAGAACTGTAATGTATTGAAAGTTAATCTGTGTATTTTTATGGTTTGCAAAGATTGTATGAGTCGGTTGTCCATTTGTAAGGTCACTGACTAATGTAGAATGTTTTTTGAGTGTTAAGATTCTTAATACTGATGTTAATGATTTAGATCATCTGTTTCCTCTAAGAAGTAATCTTAAAAAGGATAGTTAAACTCAGCAGGAGATAGCATGGTTTATAATTAACTTGATTTAAAATCAGAAGATCTGGGTTTGAAACCCAGAAACCCCAATTACTGCTTACATGGCTTTGACATCATTGAGCCTCAGTTTTTGTATAATGGAGTTCGTAATATAATACTTGGAGTGTCCAGTACTGTAGCCCTAGCCACTGTGGCTGTTTAAATAAATTTAATAAAATCAACAGTTAATTAAAAATACAGTCACATAAACTGTATTTCAGATGCTCAGTAGAGACGTGACTAAGTGGCAAGCATACTGGACTGTTTAGATAGAGTGCATTTGTATCAACACACAAGTTCTGTTGGATAGCACTGATAAGTACCTCTGAAGGTGGTCATAAGGATTCACTGAGATAAGTGTGTACTATAAGGTGCTAGATAGACAAAGGAAGTGTGGTATTGTATCTGTTTGTAATTTTGCCTCCACGTTTTTTAAATGTATCTGATGTCCAAAGAAGCAAATTGTATTTTACCTTTCTTGAACAGATTTGCTGTAGTTTGGTGGAGGGCAGACAGAGTCGGGGAGAGCCGTCTTGTGATTAAAACTCTTTAATATAGTGATGAAATCCAGCCATGTGCAGTTGCCTGTAGTTTAAATTAGGAGAAACATGATCAGGCTTAGGATATTCCTTGGCTTTTTATCCATTGTTTGTTCTTCTGTAATAGAGGGTAAGAAAGAATTAATTGGATACAGTTTAAGGGTTCTAGTTCATCACGAGGATTGAATTCATTGAATTGGATGTACTGTGACTAAGTGTGGCACAAAGTCAGCAACTGTAGCGTGAATGGCTTGTATAGGTTGTCCATTGGACACCACCCTGTATTTTACTACACATATAGCCAATAAGTTGAGTTGCAAAGCATCATAACTTGACTCTATCATATTCCTTTCAGAGGTTGCAACTTGTAGACCACAGAGTTTCTGTAGTTATATGGCTATAAAAATAATATACATGCCCACGTTATAGAGAAATCTGTTGATAACCTTCAGGTAGACTGACTACTTGGTATAATTTTAGTAAGATCTTGTTTATTTCACTTACAAAGAATGACCAAAGAGTGTTACCAAGTGTGTTTGCAGGCAGGTGAAGGGACAGGTAGGAAGGTGATGGGACTTGGAAAGAGATAGTTGTAAACTGGGCAATGAAAAGATTTTATTTCATCATGTAAACTTTGTCTGATTTCTTTCTCTTTTTTTGTAGCTTCAGGCCCCTGGCAAAGGCCTGACTAGCAATAAGAGCAAGGATGACCTGGTGGTAGCTGAAGTAGAAATCAATGATGTGCCTCTCACATGTAGGAACTTGCTGACTCGAGGACAGACTCAAGATGAGGTGTGGAGAATTGGTCCTCTTGTTTGGGGAATATGCTGTGGGGATGTTTCTGAAAAGCAAGACCTGTAAACAAAAACCAACCCCATTGCCATAGAGTCCGTTCTGACTCAGTGACCCTGTGGGACAGATTAGAACTGCCCCAGAGGGTTTCCAAGGAATAACTGGTGAGTTCAAGCTGTTGACGTTTTGGTTAGCAGCTGAGTTGTTAACTACTGTGCTACGAGGGCTCTGCCAGACAATGAAGTCAAATTTTTTTAATGGGTTTGGGTGATAGTCTCTGAAGTCAGAATTAGGTTTAATTTAACTTTGGTAGAACTTCCTACTGAATGAAGGTAGTGAAGCAAATGTGACTAGATTCCCTGGGTTGGTTGGAGTGAGAAACAATTGAACTGAACTTTGAAGTGCTAGAACTCATTCCTGCCTTGGTGGAATGAACAAGTGGGAATCAGCCATTGAAATCAACCAGTTGCCACATCCTCTTTTTAATGGGACATTTCCTTTTTCAGATCAGTAGACTTAGTGGGGCTGCAGTGTCAACTCGAGGGAGGTTCATGACATCTGAGGAGAAGGCGAAAGTGGGACCAGGGTGTGTATGCTTGTCTTCTACCTGGGGAAGGGTTGGGCATCTGACTCGCATTTGTCTGAGATTTCTCATTCTTGGGAGATATATGTAGATCATGTTTGATTAGTAATTTGATACATATGCAGTAAAGCAGAATCCCAGGCATCTCAGTAAGTATAAAAATGTTGGTAGCAATTTTTTCCTCTGGCTTTTTGGTTTTTCATTTCTCAATGTGTTTACTGAAGGGAACCTAAATTGTAAGAAAATGAAAGAAACTATAAAAGAGAATAATTGTTAGTGTGTAATATGTATACTTGTAGTTTTACCCTGTGTGGAACATTTTCCTCCACAGGCACTCACATTTTGTTATGTCCCTTTTAAAAAAGTACACATCCTTTTATCAGACTCCTGATTGCCTCTGTGATGATTATACATTATGGGTTATGGATGTAAAGATTTAATATCATTAAATATCATTGCTTTCATTATTTAATGTTTAAGCTTCTCTCCACTGTAAGTTGATGGGTACTTGGGGTGTGCAAGATTGTTAATGTTGGCTTAAATACAATTAGCTGAAATTTACTCCCACTCCAAACCAAGGGAATATTTCAAAGCCAAATGTTAAAGTGTTACCTGTGTGCCAGATGCTATTTTGAATTTTTTCTTTCTTTAAACATGTTCCTTATCTACCACCTTTTCCTAACCGTATGGTTTTCAACCAGTTTATTATTATAATTAAAATTTATGCTACCTTTACATTTAGACTCTAAAGAGCGTTCTTAGTTGTGTACCCCATTAATTTCGATAGCCAAGAACACATCTGCCTATAACTTATTAGGCATCTAATAAAAAAGAATTCTGTTCTTGAACATTGGGTTATCTCCAGTTGATTGGAATAGTAATTAATTAATGAGCCCATAAAAACAAACTTTTATCCTTTTCTGGGCCAGTTAACTTTAAATAATAAGAAAAATTTGTTCCACAGCTGGAAAACCATGTTCTGAAGAAGTTTACTGCCTCCACTCCTTCCTGTGTATACGCTTTCTTTTTTTAACTAGGACATTTTAAACGTCACAAAACAGAGTCAGGGACTCTTTTGACTCGTCTTTGGGTGTGAGAGTTTGTAATAATTATTTTATATTTCTCCTTATAGGGATCGACCATTATATCTTCATGTTCAGGGCCAGACCCGGGAATTAGTGGATAGTAAGTACGGCTTTTAGTTCATGGATCGCTGTTTGTGAAGATTGAAATTGAGGGCTCCATATAACAAGTTGGCAAACTCCCTGATATAGCCCTCTAACTCTTGTTTATGTGCTACACACAAAAGTGTGCATGGCGCTTGGAGAAGAACCTATAACATGGATTAAATGCTTCAGTAATAGAACATTGTCCTCTGTCATTGGGCACTAGTCACTTTATTCAGTTCTCTGACATAGTATAGTGTCTTACTCTCTATGTCCTTCCTTAGGAGCTGTAAACCGCATCAAAGAAATTATCACCAATGGGGTGGTGAAAGCTGCCACAGGGACAAGTCCAACTTTTAATGGAGCAACAGTCACTGTGTATCACCAGCCAGCACCCATCGCTCAGCTGTCTCCAGCTGTTAGCCAGAAGCCTCCTTTCCAGTCAGGGGTATGTTTTATGATGGGATTATTAACATCTGTATCATTTCCTGAAATTCTAACTGAAAGCTACCCAACTGTTGATACTCCATTATTGGACTATTTAGGTTTCCAAGATGTAGTGAACATCTGAGCCACACATCTCTTTATGCTAACATGTTCTAGAAAGAGGATTGATAGGCTTCAAGAGCATCAAGTGTCCATTTTCCAGTTAGTGGTTTGAGTCTGTGTTTGTGTACTAGAGAGCAGGTGGAGGACTAAGAAGGCTGAGTCTGATGAAGCAAGGCTCTGCTGATACAATCCTCCTAGAAAAAGGGGTTGGAGAGAGCAGCCCTTACTGGAGAATATTACAGGGCTGACTGTACTGCCCGACATGCTAGTCCGTTTTTATAGGAGAGTATGCTATGGTTTTTTACTGATGTATACATTGCTGTCATTGGTAGGGGAGGTGGAGTGCTTAGTATTGGATCTTGGGTTTTTTTTTTTTCCTCCTCTTCAACATTCTTTGCTGAGGAAACTTAAAATGTTTATGTTGTAAGTAGGTTCATAGAATATGTAGTACTCGTTTAAATTAAGCTACTTAATAAGGGCTTATTTTATCTACTCATGGTGAAAATGATAGGGCGGTCCTTATCTGGAAGTGATTAAAAGTGTCTAGGGATTAAAGTACATAATAATTGTCTTCAAGATCAACATTATATGCTGTTTCATCTGATGTGTTCTGTTCTTCTTACAGATGCATTATGTTCAAGATAAATTATTTGTGGGTCTAGAACATGCTGTGCCCACTTTTAATGTCAAGGAGAAGGTGGAAGGTCCAGGCTGCTCCTATTTGCAGCACATTCAGATTGAAACAGGTGCCAAAGTCTTCCTTCGGGGCAAAGGTTCAGGCTGCATAGAGCCAGCATCTGGCCGAGAAGCTTTTGAACCTATGTATATTTACATCAGGTATGGATGAATGGGGGAGACAACATTTTAATCATTTTCATCTGATTGTTGGTACAGGTGGAGATGATTCAGATGGACCAAGAGAAAATAGGCTTAATTATTAGTAACATGAAGCATTTAGGTTAAACACTAGGCATACTCACTAAATTGTTATTTAATAAAAACTGTTGGATTAGGAGGTGAAGTTGTCTCTGAAAGCCTTTAAACAAAAGTCATATGACAATGATTTTAGTATTCAAGTCCTTGGGTTTTATATGTCTTTGATCTTAAAAGGTAATGAGCTTACAATAAGTTTCATTTAAACCTGTGACAATTTAAACACAGTTTATAGTAATTTTAATGACCTTTTATTATCTTTTCTTTATATTAAGAAATATTGTTACAGAAAGAGGCCAATAAAATGCTTGTGGTAATGATACCAGTTACATCTAAAAGGGCTTATATTGATACTATTTTGTGATTTTTTTTTTCCCCCAGAGGCATAGCTCTGAACTACAGTGAATAAATTGAAATAATCATAAAACAGCTTGAAAGTAAAGGCAGAGTTATGTCCTTTATTTTTCTTCACTGTGAATACTCAGTTCTTATTTCTTTGCAGCCATCCCAAACCAGAAGGCCTAGCTGCTGCCAAGAAGCTCTGTGAGAATCTCTTGCAAACCGTGAGTCGTGTCTGTCTTTCAGAAGAAATATTGCCACTTGGGGATGTGTCTTAGCTATCTTTCTCATCCTAGTAGCTGACATTCTCTATAAGGAAGTCTGGTGCACTTTGCTGGGGTTACAGTTAGATGCATTTCTTATTCAAGAAAGAGCTTTTTAGTATGGAATTTTGAAGCATGCAGCACATCAGTTAGTACCATAGAATCTCAGTTGTTTAAATCTTTTGATTGTAGTCATATTGCTTGTGATGGCATTCTAAATTCTTTTTAAGATTAGCTTTTAGCTAAAGAGTGGAGCTGCAGTAGTTTAAACCCACTTAGCAGTGCCTTCAGGATAATTGCTTATTTGATTATCCTTCCTTCTTACTCTGTAAGCAAATAACCAAAAGTTAAACTGTATGTCTATCTTTATGGCATCTAAAGAAAGTCAGGTTTCCGAGTTGAATGTGTTCAACCTTGTATTTGGATTAAAGGTACTCTGTTGGGAGGTTGTTTTCTTTGCTTTTAAGCTTTGCTAACTCTTCTACCAGATGACTTCCCCAGCCGTTCCCCATTTTTTTCGTTGCTGCTTTTTGTAATTAATAGGTTTAATAGGATGTTTAAAATGAAGAACTGGAGGGGAAAAAAAAAATAGAAGAATCACATCCTATTTATGTTTTTAGCGTGTAACACAGCATCTTGCAAATAGTGATCCCACATTAAATGTTGAATAAATAAATTAATAAGCTCACAGTTATACCAAAAACTTAGAAATTTCCTAATTGTTGAGTTTTGGTGACTCTTGGGAGAATTTGTACCCCAGAATTGGATCTAGTTTGGGGGATTTAGGATTGTCTGTGCTCCTAATTCCTAAAACTTAGCTTAATAATTTATAGATGTATCTCTTACTACAAGTTAAGTATAAATTTGATTGAAACATTTTAATCGAAACATTTAAATTCCTAATCATGTTTGGTCTTAGAGTTGTATGATAAGGCCTTTATAAATACAAAGTAGATTAAGACTGCCCTGTATCAATTTGTTTTTCCCTGTTTCAGGTTCATGCTGAATACTCTAGATTTGTGAATCAGATTAATACTGCTGTACCCTTGCCAGGTGTGTATGTTGTAAAGTTGTTTTTTTTTTTAAATTTCTAGTTACATTTATGTGTAAATGATGATACCTGAGGCTAGGCTAAGTGTCCAAGGGTGCTAAGGTTCCTGTCAGCTGGGGGTAAATTTGGAAAGTCATTCTTGCCTTAGTATTTTTCTCCCCTAGATATTAAGTTTATTGTTCAACTGAAATGTCTCATTCTGCTGCAGCTGATTAAACACTTTTTTTCTTCCCCCTCAGGCTATACACAACCCTCTGCTATAAGTAGTGTCCCTCCTCAGCCACCATATTATCCATCCAATGGCTATCAGTCTGGTTACCCTGTTGTTCCCCCTCCTCAGCAGCCAGTTCAACCTCCCTATGGAGTACCAAGCATAGTGCCACCAGCTGTTTCATTGGCACCTGGAGTCTTGCCAGCATTACCTACTGGAGTCCCACCTGTGCCAACACAATACCCGATAACACAAGTGCAGCCTCCAGCTAGCACTGGACAGGTAAGATGGCAGGATATGCAACATGATACCAGTAAATTAATAAAACCATGGGTGAGAATTGGGGGAAGGGAGAGGTGATGGTATTCATTATTCAGAACTAAGTTTTGTGACATGAAAGTTGTGTTTTTTCACTCCTCTCTGGCTATGGTCCCATCACTAAACTACCTGAATACTTTGGAAGGTGTGTATATGTGTGTACATCATCTTAGAGTTTGTAGTTAGTTTTACGAGTCTTGGTGCCAGATAGTTGTTTAGAATCAGGATCAGCAAACTGTGTAACGGGCCATATGGTACTTTCCATTTTGTCACTGTGATGTATGTGAAAAGAGCCATAGACAAGGCCTAAATGAATGAATATGGCAGTGTTCTAATAAAAACTTTATCTACCAAAGCAGGTGTTGGGCTGGAATCAGTCACGGGCCATAGTTTGCCTACACCTAGCTTTGCGGTGTTACGGAAGGAGAAGGGATGGGCCTGCACCACACCTCTGAGTGACTGGAACTGAGTTACTCTGCTTTAGAAAGAAACATGGTACCATGTACAGGTGTTCCTAACTTTCCAAACTTAAGTATTAGAAATACTAGGGTGTATTTCTCAAGTTACTTAAGAAACTAGAATTTTAGAAAGAGTAACATACTCTAGCCCATCTGGATGGGGAGAGACTGATGAGAGCACGGTAATGGATTTATGGTGGGCACTTCTTTATGGGTCTTTCATAGTGTGTACCCATGCCAGAATAAACTGCAGCCTCGAACAATTGCCTAGCCCCCTTGCCCACAGGCTGTGAGCACTGACAAGAGCTGTACCCTCTAAGGCAAAAAAAGGGGGTTATGAACTAAATTCTGTGTGTATTTCAGCAGAGCTATAGTTCCTTGCTGACATAGTGGTTAAGAACTTGTCTGCTTACCATAAGGTCAGCAGTTTGAATCCAATAGTCCCTCCTTGGAAATTACATGGAGCAGTTCTGTTCTGTCCAGTAGGATTGCTGTGAGTCACAATCAACTCATAATGACAACAGTTTGGTTTTGGTGTAGTTTGGCTTGGAGCCATGTTCTTTTGTAATGAAGAAGCAATATAACAAAGTGTCTAAGAACTGGGGTCTGTGAGGTTGACTTCTAGGGTTCATTATACCATCTGATTTTGGAGTTGTGTGATTTCTGAGATGTAACTTATCCTATCCAGGCTTTGGTTTCCTTATGTATAAAACTGACACCATTTTATTATCTCAGAAAGTTGTGAGGATTATGTAAAATGAGTCAAACTGCCAGTAAATGTTAGCTGTTTGTTATTAATAGTAACTAGATTGTTTTCTTTACATTTCCTTCTTTTTCTCTAATACATAGTTTGTTTTGATGGTCCTCTATTCTTTTTGGAATATCCTCTTAAAACATTAGACAGACTTGCTCTTAATAACAGCAACTTAAGAACCCTGGAAGCTACAAATGAAATTACTTTTGCCACAAGCACTGGCAGCAATTATGATACAAAAAGCTAATCATGTGGATAACAGAACTTTAAATAAGATTACTGTGGCTGTCTCCTGAGCTACGTCTGCTGGTAGAGTTTTCATTGTTTATTAATGGGCATATTTGCCCTAATAGCTCAAATGACACTACAGGTTTTTCCTGAGAATTCAAAGTTTTACAATATATAGGTTATTAATTTCATTTCTCCTAGGATGAAGTTGGGATGGCTAGGTCACACTGTTAGTAAATTTTACATGAAGGAAATTAAAGATCAAAAGATGAAAGATTCATATAATACATACTGATCATTGAAGTGTGTTGTAACCATTGTTGACTGATTTGTTAGTTGAGCATTCTCACACTCCTTTTCCTCCCTTGGTTTGTTTTGGTCCCAGAGTCCGCTGAGTGGGCCTTTTATTCCTGCTGCTCCTGTCAAAACTGCCTTGCCTGCTGGTCCCCAGCCCCCACCCCAGCCCCAGCCCCCACTCCCACCTCAGCCTCAGGCACAGAAGAGGCGCTTCACAGAAGAGCTACCAGATGAACGGGAATCGGGACTTCTTGGATACCAGGTTAAATAAAATACCTTGTCTTGCTTTCCTCATCTTAATCTCCTACTGTATGCTCCCTCTAAGGAAAGATAAAGTCACATCTATATCAACAGTCTTCCCAGTGTAATACTAGGACTTCTACTTTCTAGAATCCATTTAGGTTAGGATTTTATCAAACTTGGGGAATTAATATAAATCATGAGTGTTCCCCTTTGGGTGGTTTTTTTCTTAGGTTTAATTAGATCACTGTGACACGAGGCTACAAAGCTACCCACCTAGAGAGAAGTGTTCTATAACTCGCATCTGGAAGTTGTGGAATTCTGTACTCATCTGTTTTTTTTTTCTATACAACCAGTTTACCAGTTGCCTTGAGTCGATTCTGACTCATGGCAACCCTGTATGTGCAGGAGCAGCACTGTGTTCCATAGGATTTTCAGTGGCCAGTTTTTCAAAGCATTTTGCGAAGCCTTTCTGGTGTATTGGGTGGACTCCAACTTGTAACTGAGTATGGTAATTGTACCACCCGGGGTCCACCATACAACAGCCTCTTGAAAGTTGATCCTGGTTCATTTTTGCCTAAGATTTCATCAGAAGCCACCATTCTGCCAAACTGATTTGTATTTAAAACTTGGACTTTAAATTTGGTATGTTTTCCTCCTATAAAAGATGATTTCCATCCTTATCTCCTTCAATCTTCTGTCCCTCCCCAAAACAGGACTGCCAGAAATGGACTGATCTGTGCACATATATAATTGTACACATACACTGAAGAATTAAGAAAGACTATTGAAATACATAGTTTGTTACAATCGAGCTTCGTTTTTAGAAGAGAAGAAGAACCATTGCTTTTTACCAAAATTTCTACCACATTTTTTGAAACAAACTTCAAGGCATTTTATAGTTTGTGACTAGGTTTTTGTAGACTAGTTGAGTATTGAGTAGTCAGTTGAAAACAGACAGACATAACAAAGTGAATCACAGCATCCCTACTTTAACCACAGTTATAATCCAAAATCCCAAAGATCTATGTAGTTCAGTTTAATTTATTGCAATTTGTAAGAAAGATGAGACACTTTACAGTAACATTAAGGAGTTAAAGCCAATGCAGCAGTTGTAGATTTGCTAATGCCACTGTATTTTTCTGCTCATAGCATGGACCCATTCATATGACTAATTTAGGTACAGGCTTCTCCAGTCAGAGTGAGATTGAAGGTGCAGGATCGAAGCCGGCAAGTTCCTCAGGCAAAGAGCGAGAGAGGGACAGGTAAGTTCACTGGAGCATAAAATGAATACATTCAGATGTCATCTGCACCATTGGATATAGTAATGCTCACTGCTGCAGGCTTCAGTGTTCTAACTGAAATCTTTTGGCCCAAATAAGCTTTGGATTGTTGTAATTGATACAGTAGTGGAGTACAGTAACGTGCCTTTCACAGTCATGGTTATACTCAACTTTAAATAATTCAGCATTTGCTTATTGATACATACTCTTTTACTTTCACTGTCTGCATCTTGGCCGTTTTTCTAAGGGTAGGCAAAAACAGGTTACAGAAGCAAACCATATTTGGCTGTTGCAGAATATCATGGGTAGATGTACTCGAATGAGCATCCAGCCTACCATCCAATGCTTTAATCTTTCTTTCTTATATTAACCCTGGTAACTGGAAACTGACTTCTTCCCACAACAGCTCATTTCATTTTGGGCATGTAGGCCAGCCTTAACAGTTCTTAAAAACTTGATAACAGCTTAAACTTTCATGTGGAAATGGTTCATATTAATTATTAAAATTCTTACCTATTTGAGCTAAAAATGGATTAAATTTGTCTGAAAGAAGATTTCCTTTTGTTTTTTAACAGGCAGTTGATGCCTCCACCAGCCTTTCCAGTGACTGGATTAAAAACAGAGTCTGATGAAAGGAATGGGTCTGGGACCTTGACAGGGAGCCATGGTAAGTCAGGTGTAGCTGGGAGAACAGGGAGTGACTGAATAAGACTGGTGTTCAAGTCTTAGTTTTCTACCCTGATAATTCATTCAGGTGTTTAATCCAGCCTCTATAATCTACTGGCTAATTGAACACTTTTTTTTTTAATACAGATAGCATATAGTCACACAGCCTTTTATTTTCTACTGACTATGTGTCTAGAAAAGAATCAGGCACCTTATATTTTGGAGCCATGGTGGCACAGTGTGGGGCTCTGGTGGAGCAGTCATAAGACCCTTGGTGCGCTGCAACTGGGAACCAAAAAGGTTCACAGTTGACATCCACCAGCTGCTCCTTGGAAACCCCCAGGGTTTCTGTCCTGTGAGGTTGCTGTGAGTCAGAATTGACTCGAGGGCAGTGGGTTTGTTTTTGTTTTTGTTTGATGGTATGGTGGTTAAGGGCTACAGCTGTTAATCCAAAGGTCTGCAGTTCAAAGCTATTAGCCACTCCTTGAAAACCCTATGGAGCAGTTGTACTCTGTCCTGTAGGGTCACTATGAGAATCGACTCAACAGCAACAGGTTTGGTATGGGTATAGTTAGACAGCCTTTTAGTGTCTAGAAGAAGAGTCAGGCCACTTAGATTTTATTTACAATAATAGTGACATAAAAACTCTAGGAAATGTTAGTGGTTGGTCATTTTGAAATGTTACTACTTGCTTACTTGGAGATAATCTGGTAGAGACAGTACAGATTGTTTTCTCTTTGAGTAGGGAACTGAGCCACATCTCCTAGCTCTGATGGTTGATAATGGTCGTCCTGTGGCTGTTATGAGAAATGCTGTCTCTTGTATCCCAGCGCTCTAAATCCTATAGAGGCACGTGTGCTCAGTTTTATTCGTTGCGTAGAATCATAATAAAAATGAGCAAAAGAAAATAATTTTTTTTCTTTTCTTAACCCCTTTTCTTTTAACTCTTTAAAAGGTGAAATATCAGCCACTAGAGACTCACTTGCTAACTTTCCCTTTTTTTTCTTTCTTTTTTTTGTGTTTCTTTTTTCTTTCTCTGTTTTCTTACATGGTTCTGGTGGATTCACATTTGCTGGTGCTGGTGCTGTTTTACGTGTGATCATCAACGTTTTTGGGTGACCATTGACCCTGTGACCTCAAAATGGTGTCCAACTAACCACTTACAATTAACATCTTTTTTTTATTAACGATTTTATGGTATTATCTTTTTTTTTTTTTTTTGGTGGGTATGGGGTTGGGGTGTTTTTCTCTATTCTAGATTATCCAGCCAAGAAGATGAAAACTACAGAGAAGGGATTTGGCTTGGTAGCTTATGCTGCAGATTCATCTGATGAAGAGGAGGAACATGGAGGTCATAAAAATGCAAGTAGTTTCCCACAGGGCTGGAGTTTGGGATATCAGTATCCTTCATCACAGCCACGAGCTAAGCAACAGATGCCGTTCTGGATGGCCCCATAGGGAACAGTGGACCAGAATTTTGACCCTCGGTGACTCTTCTTTAGCAATAATGCATGTATTTGATTTACAAGACTCTGGGGCCTGTGCTGAGAACCATCATGGACCTTTGCGAAAGTTAAAGATACAGTGTCCCTTTCCTAAAGGGGCTCCATTCTTTCCTTATTTCTGCAGTGGCATAGCATCTGTTAAAATTTACTTAGAATCACAAACTTGTCTCCGAAGCTTTTTTTTTAACAGTGGGCAAAATGTGCTTGTTGAGCAAAGTATCCCAACAGGGTTGTTCCCGTACACACCTGACCACACCATCCTTTCCCAAATGAGTGGCTCCTACTCTGCTGTGAAGGAAATTTGATTTGTATTTTACTACTAGTTAGTCAATTTTGATAATAACTGATTACAAACAAAGCCTTACACTATTTATTAGTGGGGAAGTGATTTTAAGGTCCTCCTTTACTTTCAGCACTTAATTCTGAGAGATCCTCATTCATGTTCCATTTTTGGATTCTTTTTCTCTGGAAAATGCCATTTTATGAAATTAGAATGGTTGGATATAGTTGTATCCTGGGTAGATAATGGAAGTTACTTTTCATTGTCTTTTTATTGGGGTGATCCAAAGCTGGCACTTTCAGGCACACTTTGTCTCAAATAGCCATTGCTTTTTTTTAACTGTCCTTCTAAGCTCCTTCCGTGTCTTCTCATGAGTCACAGAAAACTACTTGACCAAAAGCTGGTCGGAACTCATCACAGAAATGAAACACAGTGGTCTGTCTCTCTCAGAACTGGTTGCAGCAAAAATAGAGAGATTTGACTGCTTGCGATAGGATGGTGGACTCACTGACTGAAATTGCAACGTGTCCTTTTTCTTGGCATTACAGGTTTTGCCAAAAGAACTTTTTTGTATCAAATATTGAGGTGTGAAAGTGAAGGAGGCTAGTCTGCTGAACCAGAAGTAGTTTGAGATAACTGAACTGTCATTTTTGCACATTTGAATACTTTGCAGGCTGGCTTTGTATAAACGTGTCCTCTGGTTTCCTATATGTTGTAAATATTTAGACCATAATTTCGTTATAAATAAATGTACAAATATTCTGCTTGGTTTCTGTGTTCTTTTTCTTCCACAATCTAGCCATACACTAAAGTTCATAAACTTTAGACTCACAGAATGATGAAATTATAACCTCACCAGGAAAATGTATATATATGGGCCCAAAAGTTTGCATGTAATTTCAAGGATTTTATGACTCTCAAGTTCATCCTTAAAGTCCAAATGAAAACTTTAAAGATCAGTATACTAGATGTTACCCATTTTCAGATTTTGCTGTTAGCAGCCAATCATATTGATCCCTACTCTGTCAAGCCCACACACAGGGAAGAAAGCAGTGTCCTGTTTTGTGCCATCACTGAGATTGAGAATAGATTGGACCATGTTGATCTATAGTTTTTTTCATTGGCTTAATTTTGGACGTAATATTGCTAGGCCTTGATTTTTTGTATTTTTGCTCTCCTGGTTGAGAATAGAAAGGTTTGAGCACCCCCCAGAGGCATGTTGGAAGAAAAGCTTACCAGTCTATTTCAAAAAAACCATAAATTGAAAAACCCAGTAGAGCACAAATTATAGTCAGACACATGGAGTTGTGAGACCAGATCAACAGCCAGATTTTTCTTGCTGTAAGGAGCAACCAAGTAAATCAAACAAGTTGTGAAGGAAATGCAAGCCATTTTGGGGAAGAGTCAAAAGGGACATTCCTTCCAGCACCTGTGTGTGCTGCCTCTGTAGAGGAACAAAGGTTGGTAGTGTCTTAAGCTGTTTCATTCAAAGCCACTTGCAAGCTCTTGAATTTTACCCGTTCCTGCTAGAGTGTGGTTACCATTTGTTTGGAACAAAATCCCTGGTGTTTTGTATACACTACCTTTCATAGATATGTTTAAGATGCACACAGAACCCTGGTTAAGATAGCTGGAGTACTGTAAACATCTTTGAGATTTAGTCTTGTTTGCAGACCCCAAGTAATTGGAGCTGCCTATTTGGGGGGAAGTTTTCCTTTGCTGTTTATCAGGCATTTCAGTGTCAATCCTGTTTGGAAGATTTGGTGCCCATCTCCTGTTACTACATTGGGCCGGATTTGTTTTTCTTTTCCACTAGCAGCGAACAGCCGTAAGTGAGCTGTTACTCAATTGGTGTTCCTTACTATGTCTTCCTTTTTCTCTTAACTGAAAACAATTCTAGTTTTTGACAGCTGGTAGTAGAAACCCTGGTGGAGTGGTGTGTAAGTGCTACAGCTGCTGACCAAAAGGTTAGGAGTTTGAATCCACAGGTCACTCCTTGGAAGATACGGGGTCGCTATAAGTCGAAATTGACTCAGTGGTCGTGAATTTGTTTCGTTAAGTGGTTCAGAGCTTGGCTGCTAAACAAAAGGTCAGCAGTTCAAATCCACCAGCCGGTCCTTGGGAACGCAGTGGGGCAGCTGTATTCTCCTACAGGATCGCTTAGATTTGGAACTAGCTCTATGACAACTCAAGATAACACGGTACCCGACCGCCAGGCCTTCGGTGGCGAGCGACGCGCCAACCTGCCTTGCAGGACGAGGGGTGAGCTGCCCCGCCCGAGGGGGCGGGGGCGGACGCGGAGGCTGACGTCACGGGTGGTCCCACCCTTCCCGCCGTGGCGCCATCTTCCCCGGCAGCGTCCGGGGTCACAGGTCAGTGCTCACGTCTTGGAGCGAGAGGCGGCCGGCGGAGTGGGCGACCCGGCAGGACTGTGGCCTGCCTGCCGCGGCCGATAGGAGCAGCCGGGATCTGGGCGGTAAGCAGAGGGCAGGGAGGAACGACGGCGCGGGGGGAGGGAGGGGCGGCCCGCCGGGGCGCGGGATAAGAGGGCCCCCTGCGGCCTAGGGGGCGGCGTCTTTTTGGTCCCCAGACCTCAGTTCTCTCACTCTGCACTTTCTCCTGACTGCGGTGCACCAGACCGATGAAAAGCGGAATTTCTTTGTCTCATTTTCTTTCTGAGAAGAGTGACAAACGGGAAAGTTGATAGGACTGGGCTGCCCTGGAGAGAGGGCGAAGAGCCGGTCTGAGGGCCGCCGGAAGGGTTGGTCGGGGGAGCGGGAGTCGGTCAGAGACGGGGAGGGCGCAGAGCTGGCGTCACGGCGCCCGCTCTCCCCCGTTCTCTCTAGGTGACGCCTCCGCGCCGCCGGGACTCCCGGGAGGACGATGGACTCCGGCAGCCGCCCGGGTGGCAGCTCGTGTAGCGGCCCCGCGGGGCTCTCCAGGGAGTACAAACTGGTGATGCTGGGCGCCGGCGGGGTCGGGAAAAGTGGTAGGTGATGCTTGCTTCTTGTTGGAAGCCGAAAAGGCGTACCTCGAATGACTTCTGCCTAAGGCGGGCGGGGTACTGCTGTCATGTAGTGTTGGTACTTAGATCGTCCTTTCTGTGGGTCACTTGCACGTAGATTTTTAACTTGGATTTCTGGTTTTGTAGCCATGACCATGCAGTTCATTAGCCACCGATTTCCAGAAGATCATGATCCCACCATTGGTAAGTCTGGTTGATCATTTAGTTTTCCAAATAAACACCATGGAAACATCAGTTTGAAAATGGTTTATAACAATTTTTATTTTGAAGGTTTTTTGCTGTCTGATTGACTTCCTAACAAGAATGTCAGGAGTTGGTAATATTTTTCTTCAATCTGTGTACGTAAAATATCTTTAGTTGTGGAACACTAATAAGACTTAGTCACATTTTTGTGGTTAGTATATTGCCAGAGTAAAGGAAAAAACTTGAGTACATTTACAGGAAAACTTTTCTTGTTGTCACTTCTTTAAGGGTCTGATTCGAGACTGGGTAACTGTGAGTCAGCTAGTTTGAACTTCCACAGAAGGAAGTAGAAAAACAAGTAGAGCCAGCTTGCTGAACTCTTACAGTCCAGACGTGCAGAGCCTGGACTTCTTCCCCTGGGTCGCTTCATTTACTTCCTTCTGCCTGAAGTTCATAATCTAGTATCGTTGGCAAAACCCTACTACAGTAAAAAAGTCATTTTGTTTGCCTTTTTCTTTGGTTGTTAGTCTTTACTAAGCTTAAGAATGTTGCCATCATTATTGAACCGTAAAAAAATCAGGCTGGGTTTTAAGAAATTACATCCTAGTGTAAAAAAACATAATTTAGGGGAGAGGGTGCATAGAAGATGTAGTATTTTCAGCATGTGATAACTCTTTGCCATGACCCCAGTTCTCCAGGGAGGATTTCCACTGGGTCGGGCTTCTGCTGCTCTGCTTCCCACCAAGGCAGAGAATGTGGTAACCCATCTTTGACTGTGGTAATTTTACACAATAGATGCTTATGTGGGTTGGGAAAAATACAGAGTTTTCTTTTATTTATTTATTAACATACTGTGTCAAATTTGGGAGATTTTACAAGGTTTTAAACTGTCATGCAAGTTCTAGGAATGAAGTCACTTTAGAGCATACAGTTTACTTGAGAAATCCAGAAGTGGCTTTCCCTTGTTTAAAAGTAAAAGTAATATATTTGTCTCCTGTGGAAATTAAATTTTTGTAAATCAGCTTACTGATTTTTTTTTTCAGTCAGTCATTCCTGACATTGTATTATCTGATTTAACAACAAATACTGTTTTTTCAGTTCTGTTACAAGCCAAGCAATGTGGTGTAGACCCTGGGGACATTGTGAGCAAAAAGATAGGGTTCTTGCTCTCACTGAGTGTATGTTCTGATTTAGATGTTCCGTTGTTGTTGTTGTCAAAAATATATACACAACAGAACACACACCAGTTCAACAATTTCTATGCATACAACTGAATGACAGTAATTACATTCTTTGAGTTGTGCAACCAGTCTCATCTTTTCCAAGATGTTCTTCCCCCTTTTAACGTAAATTCACTGCCCTGTAAGTGTCGTATCTAATTTTTCTGATTGCTGTTACCAGTTTGACACCATGTTTGTTTCAAACTTTGCTCACTGAAGAAAAACATCTTTACACTGTAGGCAGTGCACACATACATATGAAAGCGTGTGTCTGACTCTCTCTGTGTGTGTGCGTGTGTGCACGTGTGTGTGTAAGGTGTGCTCTGGTATTTTCCATTTTGTTTCAGGTTCTGTTTCTTTTTATGCTGGTCCCAGCCCAGTAAATTGGTTTCACAGCTTATTAATCCTAATGGATCATGATCTGTATTTGGGTAAACACTAATTTAGTGGATACTTCAGAAAAGTGAGGAAAAATCATACATGGGGATTCAAGGAAAAAAGGTGAAGAGAAGATATGGTGAGGGTGTAGACAGCAGTTGTTCCTCAGTGATGGAAATACCAAGTAGATTTTTTCTGTTTCTTAAATTTTTTTAAAAAAGATTTTTTGGTTTTGAATCAAGAACCATTTTACAGTCTATATGATGTTCCCGTGTAACACCCAGAACTTTCACTGCTATTCTGTTTGAGCTTCCCCCGCCCCTCATGTGATAGTCTCTTCCCTTTTTATTTGGCATGTTGACGGCACTTGGCTTGGCTATGACCCTTTGATCAAGGCCTGGCCCTCCTCACCCAGTCAGTTTGGCTCTAGCGAAAAGTCTCTCAGACAACCGCATGTACCTGTTGAAGTGTATTTTCTAAGGTTACTATGGTAATATACACAAAGGAATTTGCTTTGATAAAGGAGGAGTTAAGACAATATCAATGGTTTATAAAATAGTTCAGTTTTTCTTCTGTAGTAGTGAAGAGAACTAAAACATGTGTTTAAGTACAGAAGGCTTTTGCAAAAGAAGCCCTGGGTTCTAATCCTGGCTCTACCACTGATTGTGTGATTGGGGAAGACATTTAGTGTTTTTAGAGTTTACTTTTCTTTGTCTGCGAAATAGGGATAAAAATACTTATGCCATTGGATTATTGTCATTGTTCAGTGAGTTAATGTTTGTAAATTATTTAATGTAATGTCTGGTGTATGATAAGTGGTAAAGTTAATGTTCTGGCTTAATTTTTTTTTAAATAACAATCTCTCAGAATCCTTTTTTAAATTGGAATCATAGGTGAAGTTTCATGAACTTAATTTTAGGCTGTGAACAAACTACTTCATTACCTACATGAAAAAAAAGTCTTAATTGATGACACAGTTTACTAACATCGTGGATTTAGTGTGCTTTAGCTTGCTTCTTGAGGAAATTTGGGCACTTAAAGAACTTGAGTTCTCTGTGAGAAGAAGAACTCTCATTCTCCATGAGAAGAATTTTAAACTATTTCTGCATTTATGGGTTTTTAATATATGTTTCTTTGCTCCTGTAGAAGATGCTTATAAAATCCGGATCCGTATTGATGATGAACCTGCCAACCTGGACATTTTGGATACAGCTGGACAGGTATTAAATCCCAGGATGCTTTGAGTAAAGGCTGTTTTCAGTCTAGTAAGGGGAGGGAAAGCCTATTACAGAGAAAATCACTAGTCCATCTCTTTTAATTTTTCATGCACTCTTACTCAGGATAGCAGGTAATCAACATATCTCTTCTTTAAACTGAACCAAATAGCTAAGGCGCATGTAGCTGTAGGTGGCATCAATACATTTATGATTCTGTTTTCCTCTAGGCAGAGTTTACAGCTATGCGAGATCAGTACATGAGGGCAGGAGAAGGGTTTATCATCTGTTATTCAATCACGGATCGTCGCAGTTTCCATGAAGTTCGGGAGTTTAAACAACTTATTTATAGAGTTCGACGTACTGATGATACACCTGTGGTTCTTGTGGGAAATAAGTCTGACCTGAAACGGTTAAGACAGGTAAGAATAGAGAAGAAAATGCTGTCTATAATCTTGTGGAGTTTTTGTTAGTCTGTTTATAGATTCCTTTGTCTTAAAAAAAAAAATTTGAGAATTAGCTTCTCCCTAAATTTGAAAATTTCTGTATTTTCTTTTATTTTAGAGGAAATCTGGATTATAGGAATTAGTTTATAGGACAGAATCCATAGAATTAAAGTCAGATAACAAACAGAGACACAGTAAATGAAGTCATGGAATGTTCATTTCCTAAATCTTCAAATACATTTCCTTATGTTATAAACAGGAGAAACTCAGGTCTGACTTCAGGATACCCTTCCTGATGGTGAGGATTGTAACCCCTGAGGAGGAGAATGAGAGAAATCATAGAGTATCTTAGAATACATGATACCGTTCAAGTTAGCAATGATGTTTAAGATTTTACTGTTGGGGGTAGAGATGAAAGTGGAGGGAAACAGGCACACTCAGGACTATTAATGGAAGTAATAATGGTGCGAACTTTCTGGAAGTAGTTTGACAGTAGTAAATTCATAATGTTTCCCCTGTCTCAAACAAATCTATTCAGAGATTTAAGTATGAAATGTTTGTGGCAAGGATATTTTTTGTAGCGAAAAATTTAGAGACAGTCTGACTATGCAAAAGTAGGAGAAATTATGACATACCAAAGATTGGACATACTCACTTTGAGTTACTAATGGTTTTTAGTATTTTAAGTATACATCTCTTTACCTTGTGGTTTTGTCTTGTTTTTCTTTAAAATGAAAACAATGAGAAAAATTAAATACTGTGTATTCAGTATTTGAAGCCTTGGTGGCATAGCGATTAAGAGCTCAGCTGCTAACCAAAAGGTCAGCAATTCAAATCCACCAGCTACTTTTTGGAACCCTTTGGTCAGTTGTACTCTGTCCAGTAGAGACACTGTGAGTTGGAACCGACTTGATGACACTTAACAGCAGCACTGACTATCTGTAACTATTCCATGTTCCCCCAAAATTGTCTTTAAAATAGACTAGAAGTGGAATCATAAAATATGAAGGCAGAAGACTACAGAAATCATTTTTATTCTGCTTTGAACATCTTTAGAGTTGAGAAGCTCTCTTCCTATTGTTGTTGTTAGTTGCCATCTTGTCAGTTCTAACTCTTGGTAAACCCACATGTGCAGCGTACAGCTGTTCTATAAGGTTTTCAAAGCTGTGACCTTTCAGAAGCAGAACTCCAGGACTGTCTGTGGATGGTTTTGAACTGCCAATCTTTCAGCTAGTAGTAGAATGCTTAACTTTTTGTGTCACCAGGGGACTCCACTCTTTTTGATTAAGGTAGTCCATTCACATTTGTGAATAGTTATAATTGTTTTTCACAGTTACCACTATAAATTTTTCTCACACTTATATGTATTTGTAAAGGTCACCAAAGAAGAAGGATTGGCTTTGGCCCGAGAATTCAGCTGTCCCTTTTTTGAGACATCTGCTGCTTACCGCTACTACATTGATGACGTGTTCCATGCCCTTGTTCGGGAGATACGTAGGAAAGAAAAGGAGGCAGTACTGGCCATGGAGAAAAAGTCTAAACCCAAAAGCAGTGTATGGAAGAGGCTAAAATCACCATTCCGGAAGAAGAAAGATTCAGTAACTTGAAGGAAGCATGCAAAGTAGTTAATCTGTGAACTGCGCTGCGTAATCAGAACAGCCCAGTAACCTGCATTAGTGAGCATGGTGCTTGCTCTTTCTCCTGTTATGACCGTTATTTTTAAAGTAACTGATGAGGGCCTCACTTACTAGGAGTTTTCAATGACGTGGTATTTAAAGTATTGTCTTAGTTAATTCTGATTTATTAACCCAGTGGAGCACTGTCTGCTTTTAAATTGTTGTATTAGAATCTGATCTACCAAGTTTTTGGTTCTATTGCTAATATTAATTGATTAGTGTAAATTGCTTGTATACAGGGGAATGAATATGTATAACGTGTTTGATTATGCTCACGAGAGGACTATTTTGCTGTGCAATCATACTATCTTTCAATTTCAATTTTCTTGGGACTATCCTGGAGAAGGACCTCAGTCTTTTTTTATTCACACTGTCCTTCCAAGAGACAGAACATAAATTGTGCAGGGAGATTCACTGAGTTTAGGCAGTAACTGTAGAGCTGACTCCTTTTGCAGATTATGAAGTGATATGAGTAGGAGAAGTTAGGCCATATACTTGCAGGAACCTGGCTAGGAAACAGGAGGACCAGAACAAAATTCCCAGTGTGAGCCTGGCTTTTCTAAGAAGTGTCTCTTTGACCCAAAGCTTTGGGATGGGTGAGAACAAGCAGAATCTTAAAAATGTAGTGAACATTTCTCCTATGAGGTTATTTTAATCTTCCTTTCAGGATTTTCCCTTTCTTTACCTTTAAAGGTAAACACTTTGGGAACCATTATTGATTACTAAGCTGTTGTTTCACCTGCATTCTTGACTTGGACAGCCATTGTACAGGTATTCACCTGCCCCTGAAAGATGCACACACTAATACACGTACATTCATTGCTTCCCAGTGCTTAACCTTAGCTTCACTCTGCTCCTGAGGAGAGCTGAGCCTAGCTAGCAAAATGATTCTTCATCCTTCCTGAGGCTGACTGCATTTTCTGCACAGAAGAGGCAGCAGGAGCTCGGGTAAAATTGTTTACAGGCCTCCCTAACTGGACAACCACTAGACTCAGCTCTAAGAAAGCCTGTGGCATTTCTGTGTATTGTGTCAATCTTGAAGCTTTAAAATCCACACATACTGAATACTGAATTTCCCACTGAAGACTTTACAAAGAGCTTGCTAAGTTCACCTCAGATTTATCTGAGCCTTGACAAAGCTTAGCGTAAGAATACTCCTTTGCTGCGTGTGCATAAGGTGAAACTTGACCTAGGAAGAAACAGCTTTAAATAGTAGTGGTGAGTTTTCTGTTTTAGAATGAGAATTATTTTGATAGCTGAATTTGGTATGTGTGGGGACTAAATAAAAAAGTGCTGAGAGTAATGTATCACTTGTGGAACATTACATGTCACTGAAGCAGTGTTTTGTGTCCCATTTAAGCTATTAACAAGATGACTCTATGTAGCAACTCAAAAAAGCCCGCAGCTCAGCTACTGTTTTCACCTTTTATTGGAGGCAGAAGGAGAACAAGGCTGCTGTGTTTTTCTTTTAAGTAATGCTGCATGTTCTGGTTTTAAAGAAAAATGACTGCTGTAATTTTTTTAGCACTAAGCGGTCCCTTTAAAAACTCAGAAACTTTTGCTGCCAAATAAAGCATGTTTTATGATGGTCAAGCCACCCAGAAGTAAAAAACCCAGAGTTTGAGTCTGTGCAGGACAGAAATCTTGCAGGAACCTTAGCACTTTGGAGAAGCATGAAGGGAGACGAGTAGTAACAGTGCAATTCTATTCTAACAGTATATTTCACCACATTTAAATTAGCTTAGAGCCTTTTAAATTTAATGCCTTAGCATCTCATTACTAATCTAGGGAATTGTTATCTGCATCCAGTAATTAACAGCCATATAATTATCCAAGATGGTCAAACAGAAAACACTGCCAGTAAGATCTGTAAGATGAGAGGATTTGTGTTATATATAGGAAAAGTAACAAATTGGTGTTTTTGAGACTATCTTTGTCATGTATTTGACCCTTGGATTAATTAGTTGGTCAATTAGTATTGAGAATTCTATACCCGGTGCTAGATACTTTGAGGGGTATAGTATGTGTAAGTCATATGTCTGTTCTTAGTGGTCATAAATTGTAGATAATTTATAAGCTCTAAATCAGCTTTATTCCAGTTTGTGGGCATTAAATTCATTTACTGCCTGGAGCATTGAAGAGAAAAATTCAGGGAATAGTTGGAAGGCACTGGAACTATTCATGCCCATACAAGATCAGTAAGTTACAAGATTTCAAGGCATTAGCTGTTTAAAGTTCAGAAGGGCATGTATATTTTAATTTGGTGATGTATTAGCAAGAATTGTTCTACTGTGATGTTCGAGGGGTGGAGGGAGAAAAACTTTCCACTTACGCACTTGTACATGAAGACAGTTTGTATGACAATACAAAATTTTTAAACCATGTTTTGGGTTTTTCTTTTACTTACTTATAAGTGACAAATGGTTGGACTCCTTATTGCAAAAGGTTAGTTTTGAGACAGAGGAAAAATAACCATGTGTCTGTGACGTGGGTTGAATAGTGTCCCCCCAAAATACGTGTCAAATTTTCTAGGCCAGGATTGCCAGTATTGTGTGGTTGTCCACTATGTTGTGATCTGATGTGATTATCCTACGTGTTGTAAATCATAACCTCTATGATGTTAAATTGGGAGTCCTGGAAACCCTGGTGGTGTAGTGATTCAGTGCTACAACTGCTAATGAAAAAGTCAGCAGTTCAAATCTACTAGGTGCTACTTGGAAACTGGGGCAGTTCTACTGTGTCCTGTAGTGTCATTTTAAATGTTTATCTTTTATCTTTTGTAGGATGAAAGGATTAAGGGTGGGACAAGCCATACTCCAGGGAAATTGCCTTTACAGTGGAGCACAGAGGTGAGCCTATGAAGGGATTTACAGACCACTCTAATCCTTTAATGTGTAGCATAGGAAAAACCACAAAATGGAGGACAATTACAAGATACTGGGAATCATGGCCCAGCCACATGGCTACACATATTTTTGTGGGGACACAATTCAGCCCATGACAGGGAACTTACTAACAGCAAGTGAGAATAACCAGGAGCAGAGTCCATCCTTTGGACCTGGGGTCCCTGCACTGATAAATGCCAAGACAGGAGAAAACTGATGACAAGAACCTTCCCCCAGAACTGACAGAGAAAACCTTCTCCTGAAGTTGGTGTCCTTAATTCATACTTCTAGCCTCCTGGGTTATGAGAGTATAAATTTCTATTTGTTAAAGACACTTGTTAAAGACAGCAGCACTAGATAATTAATGCTCCATGAGATTTTATATTCTGGAAAAGTGTGATTCAAATAATGTGAGTGTCCACCCTATATAGAACACTGTGTTGTGTGCTAGGCAGCATGCCAGAGGAACGCACCATTCAGAGGGATTACCTCTTGGGGAGACTGGAAAACACATTCAAAAACAGCAGTTGTCACCTGATTAAGGATTAAAATTGTTTCAAGTATATATACTAAAAGTGAGAGGATGAGTAGTTTTTTTATGGGAAGGGTCAGGACTTATCTCTGCTGCTTTAAATTGTCATTGGTATTGGTAGAAGGACTTCATTTGGACATGAAAGGAATTATTTTTGTGTCCTCCTTATTCAGCATTCATTGATTAGATGATAATTGTTAATGTTGCCCAGTAATTGAAACAGCAGTAGTAAAGGAGGTGGTGTTCCATTTTGTAATGTAACCTTAGTTAAGATGGGCAGTTAAACTACAGGAGAAATTCATGTGCCTCTTCTGTACACTAAGCAGCGATGGATTCAAGGGAATAAAAATTATGATCCCTGCTCTGGAAATTAGTTATAATTTGTATATGCAAAAAAATTAGAGATCCATCTTAAAGTCACAGATTCTGTGCTTCAAACTGGAACTGTCAGGAATTCGGAGAGGCCAAGCCAGCCAAGTGACATAGAGTCGAATCCTGAATGCTAGTGGAAGAAGAGGCAAATTGAGGAGAGACTGAAGTTAATCTGAATGAAATAATAGAGAAGATGAAAGAGACATGACTTCTGAAGATTTTTGTCATTCTGAGTATAGTTTTTTTTACTAAAAATAAAAATGTCTTAATATCAACATGTGACCAGAAGAACCCTATGGTGCCTGGCTACCACCAGTGACAGTTGTGATGGGGCTCACGTTGGGTCCCAGTGGCAACACAAGGAAAAAAAGGGGTGCACCCCAAGAACTCCACTAGAAGACTGCAATTGATGGTCCGAAGGCCTGGGGATTCCCTTGGGAGCATGTACCTTAGACCTGATGCTGCCCATGATCATAAGTCATTACTGAGGTCACCTCTTTAGACAGGAATGTATTTGACTCGGGGACACAGAGTGACCATATTGTGTGTACACTTCATGACTTTTCACATCTATGGGATGCCACACTGCTGGCATCTTACTAGAGGGGAGTAGAGAGGGTGGAGAGAAAGGGACAGGAGATTGTTAAGAGGTTATGACATGTATAGAAGGGAAAGGAGGAGTGTGCTGTCACCAGGCAGGGAGAGCGGAGGGAGCTGCAAATGGGTGTGCATGCAAATTTAAATTGGATTGTACACTGTCTATCACAATAAAGAATGAAAAAGTCGTAAGTAAAATAGACATTTTCACAATGTTGAGTCTTCTATCCACAAGCAGGGTACATTACTCCATTTATGTAAGTCTCTCTTAATTTCTTGTAGTAAGGTATTGTAGTTCTCTTTGTAAAGGTCTCTTATTTTTCTAGTTATATGTATTCCTAGGTATTTTATCTTCTTGAGGGCTATAGTAAATGCAATTGATTTGGTGGTTTCTTCTGTAATAATCTCATTGTTGGTATAAAGGAATCCTACTGATTTACTTATATTTATCTTGTATCCTGATACTTTACTAAACTCTATTACAGTTATGGATTCCTTTGGATTCTTTGTGTATACAGTCATATCACATGCAAATAGGGAGATTTTTACTTCTTCATTGCCAATAATGGATGGCCTTCATTTGTCTGTCTTGTCTTACTGCTCTGGCTAGAACTTCTACCACAGTGTTGAACAGAAACCGTGAGAGTGGGCATCCTTGTCTAATTCTTGTTCTCAAAGGGGATTCTTTCAGTCTTTCACCATTCAGGATGATGAAGGCAGGTGGCTTTGCATAGATGCTACTGATTGCATTGAGGAATTTCCCCTGTATTCCTATTTATCTGAGAGTTTTTAGCATGAATGGGTGTTGAACTTTGTCAAATGCCTTTTCTGTATCAACTGACAAAATCAGGTGATTCTTCTTTATTATTAATATGGTTAATTTTTTCTTATGTGGTTGTGTTTTTCTGATGTTGAACGTGCCGTGCATCCCTGGAATGAAACCAACTTGATAATGATGAATTATTTTTTTTTATATGCTGTTGAATTCTACTGGCTAGAATTTTGAACCTAGATTTTAGCATCTAGGTTCAGGAGTGAGTGATATTGGTCTGTAATTTTCTTTTTTTGTGGGATCTTTCCCTGGCTTTGGTATTAGGGCTATACTGGCTTCATAGAATGAATTTGGGAGTATTCCATCCCTTTCTATGGTGTGAAAATGTCTGTTTTACCCAAAGAAATCTACTTATATAATGCAATCCCAATAGAAATTTCAGAGACATTTTTTAATGAGATAGAGAAACAAATCACCAACTTTGTTTAGAAAGGGGAGAAACCTCAGATAAGTACTACTGAAGAAGAAGAACACACTGGGAGGCCTCTCACTACCCAACTTTAGAACCCATTACACTGCCACAGTTGTCAAAATAGGCTGGTACTGGTACAAAAAGAGGCACATAGGCCAATGGAACAGAATTGAGACCCCGGAGATGACACCATCCTCTTATGAACAGTTGATATTTGACAAAGGCCCTAAGATTTTAAACTGGGGTGACAACAGTCTCTTTAACAAATGGTGCTGGCAGAATTGAATATCCATCTGCAAAAATTGAAACAAGACCCATGTCTCATACCTTACGCAAAACACAACTCAAATTGGATAAAAGAGCTAAATATAAAATCTAAAACGATAAAGCTCAGCCAAGAAAAAATAGGATCAACAATGGACGTTTTAATACACAGTGTAGACAGACTTCAAAATCTGACAAAGCATGATCAACAGAAGAGAAAATAGATAAGTGGAAACTACTAAGAATCAAACACTTTTGCTCATCCAAAGACTTCATCAAAAGAATTAAAAGACCACCTACAAAATGGGAAAAAATATTTGGCAACTGTATGTTAGATGGACATCTGATCTCCATAATCTACAAGGTATTACAACATATCAACAAGAAAAGGATAAATAATTAAGCGATGGGCTGAAGGAGATGAACAGACATTTCTGTAAAGAGGATATCCAGGCAGTCAAAAGGCATATACAGAATTGCTCACGATCGTTAGCTATTAAAGAAATTCAGATCAAAACTACGATGAGATACCATCTCATCCTAACAAGGTTGGTTGCCCATGATCCAAAAAACACAAAACAAATGCTGGAGAGGCTCTGGAGAAATTGGAACTCTCCTCCACTGCTGATGGGATTGCGAAGTGGTACAACCTCTTCGGAAACAATCTGTAGCTTCCTTAAAAAGCTGGAAATAGATACACCATTTGATCCTGTAATTCCACTGTGTGGAATTTATCCTTCAGAAACAAAGGTTGTCATACAAACAGACACGTGTAGATGAATGTTTGTTGCAGCATGGTCCACAGTAGCAAAAAGGTGGAATCAACCCAATGTCCATGAACAGATGAATGGATAAACTACGGTTCATATACTTAATGGAATAATATGCTATGATAAAAAACAATGGCAATTTTAGAAAACATGGTCTCATTTGGAGGAGATCATGCTGAGTGAAATCAATCAGTGTCAAAAGAACAAATTTTGTATGAGACACCTGTTTAAGGACTTAAAAAGAATTATCCATGGAACAAAATAACGTTGGCTACATGGGTGGGCGTGGGGCTGAGGGTTTATCACAAATGAGATAATTGATGTTAGGAATTTTATTCTTTTACTGTAATTAGTAATAATAAAAGTCTCAAGTAAACTTAGTAAACTCCTGATAAAGATTTGGTAGTTTACACCTTTGTCAAACTTAACTTCGAGAAGATTCAGCGTTCAGAAATTCACTATTTTCTCTTTTAGGAGCCCTTGCTAATTTTGACATGCAACTTTCAAAGATGGTTCAGTGCTGTGAAAATGGTGGATTTGCACTTATCTCCTGGATTTGCTCAGCTTCAAATTAAAATTTATTTTCAAATAGTTCTTCCCACATTACATCAGTTCAGCTGGAACTGAAACTTAGGTGATGTAACCTTATAGGGAAGTAGTTAGAATTCCTAGTTCTGTGATTAAAGAGATTACTCACCCTGTCCTCAAAATATCTCAGTGCTCTCACTGCCAAAATTGCGTTTTTCTCCCTTCTGTTCTCACTAAGAATTGCTGTGAATTTAATTTTCCTATCCTTTATTCTTACCTGTAGCATAAATTAGAAGAGACAAATTAAGAAAATAGCAACTGTATCTGTAATTCACTCAGGTTTTCACAATTTTTTTTCAGTGAGAGGTGAGAGATGTGTCTGTTGCTGTTCAGGTTGCTTGGTTAATGGTCAGTTGGGGACTAATTAACCTGTTAGGATAGACTGCCCCCATCTTACCAAGAAAGCTATAGCTGCCTTAGCTCTTATCTGCAGAAAAGACACTCGAAAAGTATTGAGTTAAATTGACTTACTGCCTGTTTGGCATCACTAGGTGCATGGGAGCAATTACAGCCTGGAGGAACCAGCATGGATCTTAGTTTTTAGGACAGTGTGAGTCAACCCATCTCTATAATACAAACTTGCCAATCTCTATTTCCCTTCACTGATCTAGAGTAAGAGCTGGGGTGCAGCCAGTTTCCTAAGGTTAGATAAGTTAGTTAACCTGACTTAAAGACTCCTTACCCATGGTTGCTTCTAAAGGGTTACCATTGATTGGAAGGACAGGACAATAAGTAGGCAACATAAAGATTACATTGAAAGGTCTAGGATTATACTGGTAGGTAGAATTAAACTGAAGATTTCACAAAACTAGCTTGGAAGAAGAGGAAAGGTATGCCTTGGAACAACAGAGAAGACAAGAAATCATGTATGTAGGACAACTTGGATGCAGGATTTCAGTAGGAAAATCAAGATTATATTGCATTGTACATGGAACAGACATCAAGAAGAAGGCTTAGGGTTATGGGGTGACCCAGGGCTAGTGTATAATAAGAGACCACTAGGGCAGGGCAAGGCTAATTGAGTAGAAAGCCTTGAAAGCCAGTCTGGAAATATGTATGGTTCCCAAATACCTGATTACCCTGGATCAGAAACAGCTGGGGAACTGGTTTGTTTTTCACTCATTTTCTCAGCCCAAGTCTGCTAGGACTCATGATTCCATACTAGACTAAACAAACAAAACCCAGAATCCCAGGTGATTCTGATTGCAGCCACTTTAAGATTAGGAGTCCCTGAGCCGGTTGAGGTTGAAGTGTCTTGGGAAACCATTGGAGGGCTGTGTAGAGCAGTGATGAAGTTGTAGTAAGAGATGTGGAAAAATCTAGTGACTATACAGAGTGGTGTAGGGATGGGGAGCACCTGGGAGTAAGCAACAACAGTGAGCAAGAAGACGGTTCTTACATCCAGAAACAAGGAATTTGGTTGTGGGGTCAAGCAAGAAAAATAAACTCTTGCCGTGTTACGAAGGACTACTGGATGAAACAAAGGACTGTTTGGTCGCGATGTTTGGGGTATCCTGAAATTTGAATCAACTTTTAAACATGAATTGGCTTTGAGACAGAATTACTAAAATGGTTTAGCTTAAGTCTTCAATAGTGTGTATACTTCTCAGCACACATGATCATATCATTAAGTCATCCACTTTTTGGAACAAAAGCTGCTGGGGTGGGAACATGTCTCATTTCCTGCCCTTCCCAGAGCTCAGGGCTCTCTATTGCTACAGTTTACTTAAAGAGTTTGCTGTGAGCCAGAAGAAAGTCTTTAGCTCCAGAAACATCACTGAGCAAGTGCTTTCCTTAGCTTGCTCTACAAAGGAGTACGTAGGTGAACGGGCTGAGGCAGAGAAATTTAAAGTCTATATGAAGGTGAGTCCAAATACTTCCTCCCAAAAGATGTAATCCAACATAAAACCCCTTCTGTTGACCCCCAGCAAGGCATGTTGGTGTTGCTGGGTGCCATTGAGTCAGTTCCAAATCATAACAACCCTACATACAACAGGAGGAAACACTGCCTGGTCCTGCACCATGCCCACAATTGTTTTCATGATTAAGCCCATTGTTGTAGGCACTGTATTGATCCATCTTGTTGAGGGTCTTCCTGTTTCTCACTGATCTTCACTTTACCAAGCACAATGTCCTTCTCCAGAGATTGATTCCTCATGACAACACATCCAAAGTACGTAAGACATAGTTGCACCATTCTTGATTCTAAGGAGCACTCTGGTTGCACTTCTTCCTGGAGAGATCTCTTCTTGTGACAGTCCATGGTACATTCCATATTATTTTCCAACACCACAACTCAGTAAGGTGTGTATATCAGTTTAATTAGAAGTAACTTGCATGGTCCCACCCATAACAGCCACTTTTAGTTTATGATCCTTACACTCCTCAAGAGAATATGTGAGTCTTGTTGCTGACACACCTGCCATCACCAATACCATTACCAGAAAAGATCAAAATATAAATTTTAGATGAAACTTCTTTGAAACTCTAACTCAGAAAGAAGCAAAGGCTTCTTCATGTTTGCTTTAAATCTGCTTCCCAAATGGTCTTGCATTTCCAGCCTGCCAGCCTGCCTTCATTCAACAAGCCTTCATTGAGAACCTGCTGTGCCAGGCATTGTGCCGGGTGTTGGGACGTACAATCAAAGGAGTTCATGGAGTCTCAGTTCTGTGCTGTGGGCACCTCTAATTACAGTCCACAGAATGCCATGTGAGAGATTTAGATCAAAAAGGGGGGGATTCAGGTGGGGCGAGGGACAAGTAGGAATTGCAACTGCTTCATAAACAATAATTGTTAATTTGGAAAAAGGCCAGTTTGCCATTGTGGACATTTGACGTATCATTAAAATATCCAGTTTCATAGTACTGCATGTGGCTCTCTCAAACATTTCTGAAGAGATTGGGATTAAGATCCGGTTCGCACATTCTAAATTGCTTTAGTTTCCATCAGTCTCTGTTTGCACCTTATTCTGAAATCTCCACTAGCAGTGATGTAGAATACAGGCACTGGAGTCAAGAGGCGTCACTGTGAATACTGGCTCTGTTTTGCTTGTAAACTGTAAATTTGGAGCAAGTTATTTAATCTCTCTGGATTTGGGATTTCTCATCTGTTAAATAACAATAATAGTCTTACAAACGGAACTATGCCCCCCCCATATGTGTTTTAAATCCTAACCAATATGCCCGTGTTTATCATCCCATTTGGGAATAGGTTGTCTTTGAGATGTAAAAGAGATTGAATGCAAATTAGAAGTAGAGCTAAGGGAAGAGTGATGCCAAGACACATGGAGATTTCTCAAGAGCAGAAACTCAGAAAATACCTGATTGAGGAAGCCTTTCCACAGAGCTGGCCCATGATTTTGGACTTTGAGCCTCCTAAACCGTGACAAAATAAAAATGCTGTTTGTTAAAACCATCTACCTGTGGTATTCCTGTTATAGCAGCACTAGATAACTAAGACAGATAGTGCATGTCACACAGAGTTGCTTTAAGTATTAGGCTTCAACACAAGAATTGTTAATGAGTTTTCAGGCTCTTATCCAGATTTTGCTGTACACACATCGAGTTCTAGGCCTGTTAAGCTTTATGGCATCTTCTAGGAGTTTGTTCCCGAGGGCCATGCAGAGTTTTGAGGTGCTCAGGTGGTACTTGACCTAATAGTATTAGTCAGCTTGGATTCTCTTCAGTTTAGTGTCTTACAAAAAAAGTTAGGCTGATGAAAAATAGATACTTCCTCAGCTTTTAAAAATATTATACCCTATGACTAAACTGGTGTTGCTCTTGAATTACTCAAAGAGGACTCTGGACACTAGATTGTTTTGTCTTTTCAAACATCAAGGTCCAGGGGATAAGATCAGTATGTGAGGCCTTAACTAGGTGAGTAACTCTTTCCTGTGGAAAAGGGCCACGTTGCTCTAAGGAGAGCACATGAGAAGCACCTAGGTTGGAGTGAGAAACAATGTTTATTGTTAGTTGCCCACCCAGCATTAGTTCCTTCTTCCAAACAAGAATTTTTTCAAGAATCTACCCTTTCTTTCTTTGCCACATCTACTGGAAAAATGAAGACCATTCTCAGCAAGTACACTGTTGACATTCCAGGAAATGTCGACATCACTCTGAAGGCACACATGGTTCTTATGGAGGGCCGCAGAGGAATCTTGCCGGAGGACTTCAGTCACATCAGTGTAGAACTCAGTCGACTTGAAAAGAAGAGCCTTCGTGTAGAAAAATGACGAGGAAATACAAAGGAACTGTTTTGCACTATTTGTAGTCATATACAGAACATGATCAAGGGTGTTAGTTACCCTGGGCTTCTGGGACAATATGAGTTCTATGTATGTTCACTTCCCTCTCAACACTGGTACTCAGGAGAGTGGGTCACTTGTTGAAACCTAAAACTTCTTGAGTGAAAAATATTTTCCTAACAATTGGATGAGGCCAGGTATTGCTTTTTCAGTATCTCAAACAGAAAGATGAGTTAATTCTTGAAGGAAATAACATTGAACTTGTACCTAATTCAGCAAGCCACAACCAGTTAAAAAAGAGGATGCCTGAAAACTTTTGGATGGTATCTATGTCTCTGAAAAAGAAACCATTTAACAGGGTGATGAGTAAGATCTAAGAGTTGTCCAGCTATGGAAAAAAGGCTGGTTGATTCCTAAGACTTATGAATATTTTTAAGATGCAATAAAATCCATTCATTCAAAGAAAGAAGATTTTATCCTTACCCACTCCCCCCACTGGTTCCAGGGTGGTCCTAAAACGGCCTAAAAGTAATTCTGTCCTTCTTGCCAATGACTGGCTCAGAAATGACCCTGTGACATGTTTTGGAGAGAAATACTAGAAGCCTCTGGGAATACCCTCTGTTCCTGGGTGGTATCTGTGCTTATCACACTGGACTAGTAACTGAAAGGTTGCCAGGTAGAGTCTACCCAGAGGCACCTTGGGAAAAAGGCCTAGAAATATATTTGCAAAACACCAGCTACTAAAAAACCCTATGGAGCACAGTTCTACTCTGACACACGTGGAGTCACCATGAGTAGGAGTCAATCCGATGGCAACCTTTTGGAGGGGGGATGGTCTACCTTGTTTTTCTGGGAGAAGTATTTAAGCAACCTCCTCTTTCCTCCTGGAAGCGAATGAAGAAGCATGCAGCCCTAAAAATCACCCCCATGAACATCAGACATAGCCTTGGGATTGAGCTAACAGTGAATGTCAGAGCAAAATCACTGAAGAAAGCTTGAGTTCTGAAAGCTATCAGTGATCTTTTGTGTAAGTCAGTGCTGACGCCTGCTCTGTCTCTGGACTACCAGTTAGGTGAACCAATAAATATTCTTACTGTTTAAGTCCATTTGAATTGGATTGACTGTTACTTGTAGCTTAAAGTATCCTAACTGGTATATAAAGATAGTCTTTCATTTTTATTAGGCGATCATGTTGTTACTTTTTAAAGTGATCACCTAGAAAAAAGTAATACATACACCAAATGATATACATGCCTTGATGGCAATCATAATATAAAATATATTGGAAGGTGTGCCAAGATTATCATTGCTTTTCTCTTGTTTTCCTCGCCTGTGTGGTTTTGGAATCTTGATTTTTTTTTTTTCCTTCTGCTCTACTTTACAATTTTCTTATGTTTGTTAGTTTTATAATTTTAAAATATTTTCTGTTCCTTTACTGAAACTTTAAAAGAGCAAGAATTGTTTTTCTAGTTACCTTTCTGTTTTCCTCTAGCATATATCCAAACCTACTGCTGTTGATTCTGACTCATAGCGAACCTACAGGTCAGAGTAGAATTGCCTCATAGAATTTCCAAGGAGCTCCTGGCAGATTTGAACTGCCAACCTTTTGGTTAACAGACTTAGCACTTAACCCACTACACCGCCAGGGTTTCTCTAGCATATATACATAGGGTAATTTACATAGGACAGAAATATGGAAGGTGAATCATTCTAGACTTTAAGGCTTGCAGATAAATCACACAAAAACAGTTGCAGTGATCATTATCACCCAGGACATGACTCCAGGGTGTCATATTGATCTTTGTTCCTTTTCCTTCAGGAACCTTTTCAGTTGGTAATGATATATTAGTGTGATTCCTTTATTAGTGTCTATCTTGTGCTAAGCTTACCAGTAGCAGGATTCTTGCTTATCAATGGATTGTATCCCCAAACCTCACTGCTATCAATTCTGGCTCATAGCAACCATATACAGGTTAGGGTAGAACTGCACCCTCGAGTTTCCAAGGAGCATCTGGTGGATTTGAACCAAAAGGTCAGCAGACATAGCACTTCACCACTATGTCACCAGGGTTTCCATTGTATCCCCAGTACCTGGCATCAAGAAATACTGATGAGAGAACAGAATTGGCCTATCTCAGTATTGCATCTTTGGAACATAAACATGAGGGCTGCCAATTAAGTTCACGTACTCATCCTAGAAAAAGTGCTATATACCTCATTCCTGAATATCACTATGGTCACCTTTGAAGTACTCACCTTGGAAAGCTATACACTGATGCCAGCACCCAGTTCACCCTTCAAAGCAATTTTTGAACTCTTTTTCTGAACTGGCCATCAGAGCTGTCATCACATTACCCTTGATGTCCTGAACAGTCATCAGAATGTCTTCTTTTTGATATCTCCTTATCTTCGGGTAAAGACAAAAGTCACTGGGGGCAAATCAGGTGAGTAGGGAGGGTGTTCCAATACAGTTATTTGTCTACTGACTAAAAACTATCTCATACACAACTACACAATTAGGTTTGCAACCTTGTTACCTTGCCACTATGCACAGTGGCCATTCCAGAAAGAGTTCCAAAATTGCTTTGAAGGGTGGACTAGGTGCTGGCATCAGTGCATACCTTCACAAGAGGAGTACTTGAAAGGTGACCATAGCGACATTCAGCAACAAAGTATGTAGCACTTAAGAACAATTAAGTTTGTGGTGTAGCAGGGAAAAAGATTAAGTTTAGCCTGCAGAGCAGAAAGCACCTTGAACACCACTTTGTTTGTAGAGGAAGAGGTGTTAGCCAGTGGTGCGGCAGATTGACTCAAGTCTGAAAAATACCTGTGCACCCCATTCCATTATCAGACATACCTATATATACGCTTCCCCAAGAGAGCAAAGGAATTTCCATATATCCTCCTAATTGGCAACTACAGGTATACAGATTTTCATATTACATTCCTATTGGCACAGTATATTTAAAGAAGCACTAGATAAGCAGTTAGCATTACGTTACATGGGAAGAAGCTACCCTCTCCTTAGAAACTAGGCTTATCTCTAGGACTTTTTATGGGGGAAGAGGGAGCATCCTCAGGCTGGCACTGGAGAAAGGCATCTGGGCTTCTACCTTCTCCTTAGAAACTGGGCTTCTCTCAAGACTTCTATGGGAGAGGAGGAGAGCTGGCATCATGCAGCTCATTTTTGTTGTGAACAGAACAGGTATATGTGTAGTAAAACAAGCATTGATTTGAATAGGGTTTAGGAAGTTCCTCACAAAGCAGACTGGCGTCTTCTTATCTAAACAGCATAACAAAGTCTACTTCCTCAGGTGAATTCACCTCTCAAGGAGGAAAGCATGTAGGCCTGGACGCAGGTACAAGGCTCACATTCAGTGGGCCAGACCCATCATTTGCAAGGGTCTGATGTCATGCATTCCAGCCATTTGTGGCTGTTTACATTCACTCATTCACAAGAAGCAGTGCCAGGAGCTGAGTGTATTCTTTGGAAAGGACACAGGGTCCCCACAACTCAGAAACTCCCAGTCCAGAGGAAGATTGATGACAAGGACCCTCCTTCAGGGCCAGCACAGAAAGCCTTTCCCTAGAGTTGACACCCTGAACTTGGACTTGTAGCCTACTGGACTGTGACAAAATTTCTCTTTTTAAAGTCATTCACTTGTGGTATCTCTGTTATAACAGCATTAGTTGACTAAGACAAGTGGTGTGGGGACACACTTTAGAAAACATGCCTACAACATCCTCTTGGAGCCTAAGCATGGACTTCATTCACAGTCAATCATCAGTCTTCCAGAGAATCATAGTGACGTCACTGAGACTATTTAATGTGAATCAGTCTTTATTTCGCACTTGTGTGGTGCATTAACAAATTCAACATACAAGATAGCATTACATATTGTAGGTTAGCGTTACAGCATTAAGCAATTTCACACAATTCATGTTAGCTTTTCTTTTTTTTTAATTTTGACACATTTATTTTATTTTTGAGTTTCATTTTTACAAGAGAAGACACAAGGTAAAGAAAGACGACCACATCGGAGAGGGATTATGGTGAGGCAATGTCACTATCACAGCCATAGCAAAAGTCTTCCAAGAAAAGGGACTTGCACTATTTTCTCTTCTGAGCAAGTTGCCCCTGTCCCACAAACTAGTTCCATCTGTTTTCATATCTAGAGCACTGTTCATAACCATGTACATCTTGGCTGTGCTCCACTGGGAAGAACTGAAAGAAGTACTAACTCATAAGGGAACTGTGTTATAAAGAAAAACTCTTGTCTTCCCAAAGGAATCAAGGAGTCCATAGATGGCTACTCTTGGAAAATCAGAAGTGACCATTCCCTAACCAATTCCTGACCATGAGTGCCTTGTGCAAAAGCTAGGATGTGACTCTCTTGTCTTTCAACTGACCCTTAGAAGGAGGCATCCTCCTCTACCCTTATCAGTTAGCTCTGGAAGGAATAAGTGTGAAAGCTAAAGCCACCTAAGAAACTTTGGACAGCAAAGTCAAGGGCACGATGGATCAGGCCTGAGGTAGGAGGAAGGACTCTTGCCCTGTCTGCCTCTGCCTTTTTCTGAGAAAGACACTGAGGCAGCTCTTAAGCTATAGAACTACTGGTCTCTCCCCTCTCCCTTCACCACCCACCGCTCAGTAGACCCAAAGAATGCAAGGAATAAAGCTACGAGGAGAGATAGTGAAGAGAGGAGGGTTGTGAGGCTGTTTTCCCAGACTTATGTCAGGAGGAGCTACAGAGGCACACACAGTGAGGGCAAAGACCAGACTACCTCCCCCTGCTACTTTGCATTGTTTCTGGGAAGGAAACAAAAGTGGGTTGCTCAGCAATTTCTGATCTTCAGACATTAAGGCGATGAAGAGGAACCGTTTAAAATTTTCCTAATGAGATTTCAGAATGCTCCTGTCAGATTTACATGAAACTATCTCAAAATGCATTTTTTTAGAAAAAAATTATTTTCTTCTACTTATGATACAATATTTACATTCCATGGGATATAGGACAGACTAGTGATGACAGTAAGATAGCAAATGAGATGGTAAGTCAGATTATGGGGGATGAGGGTTGATAGGGACAGGGACAGAGAGTGGCCTTTATACCTGTTCAGAACTGCTCTACACTGTCAAGAATATGAGTTAAAAAAAGTAAGAATGGGTGGGGGGAGCAAATTGATTTTAAAGCCACAAGAGCCAGGGAACACCAAAGGCAAGTTCACTATCCTCTCCATGGAGACTCAACTTCTCAACTGTCTTCTCAGAAGCAAGTTAGAAAGTGATGGTCTGGTATGGAGGTGGACACTTCAGCCTTGGCTAATCTTTCAGGCCTTGGTTCAGGCTGTTGCTTATTCAAGTTCCTCTTCAGGCTGGCAAAAAACATCTACCGCCTATCTAAGCTTGCTTTATTGTCAATGAATTCTCTACCATCTGAAAAGTCTCTACATTAGAGACAGACATGTCTGGACTAGGAATCAGGACACTTGATTCTAACCCCAGTAAGATGACGGATCTCTCTCCATCCTTCTTGGCCAGTGGTACAAGGAAGGTTAAACTCTGTTGTTAACCTCGTCTTTCCATCATGTTGTAAAACTCAGTCCTAAGAACTAAGCACTTTGTTTTGAGAGAAAGCATGTTCTGAGAGAATCCAAGTTACCCTTGTTCCTGATTTAACTACACCATTCTTTGTTTCAGCACACTACCAACAAATTCAAGGATTGTGAAGAAGAATCATTTTTAAGGACCCTTTTTCTTATGCAGCAAAACTAACCTTATGACAGTATCCAAACCACTTGAGAAAACTGTAAAACTTCAACCAACAAATGGCTGGCACTTCCATCAACAGCTGCAAAGGGAGATAGATGTCAGTCACCTCATTTCTCCTTCCCTTGTCCTTATACCTGCAAATGGACTTAGGGTGCAGCTGACTGTGTTCATTGGTAATTATCCTAGAACTGAGTGTGGAGTCTCAAAACTCGTTTTAGAGAAGTCATCTAGCTTTGTAAATGCAAGTTCTACTTGATAAGTCTGATGTATCTTGTATGCTTCATTGGGACTACAATCAATCCTAGAATGTCTTTACCCTGTCATAGCAAGAGGGCTGACAGCAAAAAAAAAAAAAAAAGCCTCATTTCTCAATTACTCTTTCTCCTGCCAGCTCTGCTTTGTCCATTTCATCTTTGTTTCTTGGTGTACTGGACCTTGGGATAGCCAAAGAGCAGAGATGTAAGAGGTAACAGAGAGAAAAAGATTGGGATGATGAAAATATGAAGTTTTAGAAGAGCAGAATTTTCTTCTGCAGAGGTGGGAAGTGACGGTAACTCTCCAGAGAAGCCCAATGAAAGCAGGCCGATTTTAGGTCATCAACAAATACAATTCGGCACAAAACACAATTGTCCTGGATTAAAATCTGTAACTTGATATTGGTAGTTAGGCTAATTTCTTCAGTTTGTATTAGACATGCATATAAGGTTACATTGTTATATATAGACTTGTAGGGGTCTTTCCCTCTCTTTTGTTTCCCCCATTTAAATTAAAAAAGATTTTATTTTTTCCCTAGTGCCTTGCAAAGGAGAAAACCCATCATCACTAAGAACTGATCAGCCGCTGTGGTCATGTGGAGTGTTCTTGGTGGGGTCTGTTTTGTAAGAAATTTCATCTACGACTAAAATGATGTTTTGAATCTGCTTCCCTCTGTCTTCTCTCTCCCCGCCATGTCCCTCCCCAGCCTGGCCCCCTGGGTTAGAGGTGAGGAGAACAGGATTAGTACTCGCTTAGACTGTGCCATTTGGTCACAGGCTTGCGGGGGCTCTCACAGACCTCTTTCCAGTGTTCGGCACCATTGGCTGTGACACTGTGTGCCCCCAGGATCAGCCTCCCTACCACCTCATTTTTGGTGGTGCGGTCGAAGTCGATGACGAGGAACTCAATGCTGATGTCAGGCAGGAGGTCAGTGGGGATGTCATAGATGAAAGACTCATTGAAGACTGGGTTCAAAGTGCACTTCTTCACATGGGTTTTCTTCTTGGCGATGCGCTTTCTGCCGTAGTAGACGTTCACCTTGACATAAGGATCTGGGGCCCCCAAAGAGATGAGACAAAGGGAGACAGGCCTATGACACAGTCCTTTCCTATAATGGTGGTTTCATGTCAGGAAAGAGATGCCTATGGTTTTCAGATATTGGGTGGCCATCTCTATACAGTCTTTAGGAATTGCACAATAAATACACACTGACTATACATGAGTTGGAAACCCTGTTGGGATAGTGGTTAAGTGATATGTCTGCTAACCAAAAGGTCAGCAGTGCAAATCCACCAGGTGCTCTCTGACAACTCTATGGAGCAGTTCTACTCTGTTCTACAAGGTTGCTAGGAGTCAGAATTGACACAACGGCAGTGGGTATATATGACTGCCTGCTTCAACAAGGGACCAAGGAGACCAAGGAGGAATAAAACAGAACAACTTCCTCCAGTCAGTTTTGAAGAAACCCTAAGACATCAAGAAACATTTTCAGGGGCACAAATCCCTTCAGTTTTTTTTTTTTTTTCAAACTAGAAAATATCTATGAATTCACTCATCGAGAGTTCTCAGAGCTCTGGGCAGAAAACATTTGAATTGAGACAAAGAGTAATCTGAATAAACAAAGACCTATTAGGTCTGAAATGGGGCATCCTAATATTCTAGCTTTCAATACTTCTCAGGTAATTTATCAAGTCAATGCAACTTCCATCAAACTTAACAAGTACACTTCATTTATATGCTTATTAATAAAATACCCAAGAAGAATAAAGATCCACGAAGTGCAAAATCCTTAAACATAAAGTGATCAGGAACTTTTCCCAGGGCTGGCAGTCTCACCTGGAGCAAGAGCTTAAAGGCACCTGGCATGCATATCATTTAAGATACCTGGCTAACTATGAAGAGCCCATTTGCCTGGCCAGCTTACCTCCCAGCTAAATCTGTTGGACCTAGACACTTACCAGGAAAAGATATAGACATGGAGAGGAAGGGATGGAAAGTGAAAGGTACAAAGGGTTTTGAGGAGGGGCGGAGGGTTGTCCAGGCTGAATGCAAGCAGAGTTGGGGTGATTAAGACTGTTAGAAATAGGTTGGTGTAAATAGCTGCTACCTGAGAGACCGGTGATATCCATCTTCGGCAAGTGTCTGGCTTTGAGGACCACCACTGTCATTCTCTGTGCCACAGGCTGATATGACAGAGACACCTGGAGTTCCCCTCTGCTAATGCACTTCTGTCAGAAAAAAAACATCAGGTGAGAATCCTGGCAGAGGGAGCAAGATGTGACACCGAAGGTGTGTAGGGAGTCTGGAGAAGGACTGCTGCAGGGATGTGAAAGCCAGAGGCAAACTGTTCACCCTGTGTAAAGATGGCACTATTATATTTAGCAGGACAGACAAAATGTGTTATAATTCTAATCCTGGTATTAAAAAAATTATTCACATGGAGAGGCGGCATAGCCTAGTGTTTAAGAGCATGGGCTTTGCAGCCAGTCTGGCCTGGATTCAAATCCTGACTCCCACTTCTCAGCTGTGTGACTTTGGACAAGTTCTTTGACATCTCTGTACTTCAGTTTCTTTGTCTGTAAAATGGAGATGATAATAGTGTCTACCTCCTAGAATTGTTAAACCCACTGCCATCAGGTCTGACTCTTAGCAACCCGATAGGACAGAGTAGAACTACCCCCACGGAGTTTCCAAGGATTACATGGTGGATTCAAACTGCTGACCTTTTGGTTGGCAGCTGTAGCACTCAATCACTATGCCACTGGGTTTCCAGGATTATTAAGAAAACTAGATAAGTTAAAATTTGTAGCATGCAACAATCATGTGCCTGGCACATAGTATGTGCTATAGAAATGCATTCACTATTCTCTCCTTTTATCCCCAAGATAAAAATTTCTGAGGACTGTGTAATAGGAGAGAGGAAACTAGGGTTTGAGTTTTCACTTTGGCACTTACTCATCACATGGCCTTCGGCTATTGCCTGAATGTTTTGGAGCCTGTCCCTCCTTTCACAAGGGGCTGAGTCTCCACAGCTGCTCTGCCTGCTTCAGTGTATGCAGAGGCTTCCTGCTTCCTCCCCGACAATCACATCTTTGCTTCCCTATCTTTGTTTTCTTGTTTCTACTGTGGTGAAGATATATATATATATATATATATATATATACACAAAAACATTTGCCAACACAACTTCTACATTTACAATTCAATGACATTTTTTCTGCCTGGTGACAGCACACTCCTCCTCCTCTGTTCTGTACATGACATATCTTCCTAACAATTTGCTATCCCCTCCCCCCCCCCGTGTCCAGTAAGAGGTCAGCTGGACAACATCCTATAGATGCATAGAACCATAAAGTGCACACATGATATGGTCACTCTGTGTCACCAAGTCCAATCCATTTCTGTCCAAAGAGTTGACTTCTGTTACGATTTATGGATAGCGGCAGTATCAGAGCCAGGGGCCACACTTCCAGGGGAACCTCGAGGCCCCTGGACCATCAGCTGTGGTCTTTTAGTGGAGATCTCAGGGTGCAGCTCTTTTTATTTTTGTGTTGCCAGTGAGACTCAACTTCTTGAGTCCCATCACAGCTATCACTTGTGGTGGCCAGGCACCATCAAGTTCTTCCAGTCACATGTTGATATAGTCACCCACTCACGTGGGTCTCTCTGTCTTCTGGGTTCTCTTTGCCCCATATCGTTTTGGTCCTTGGAGATCATCCATTCCTGCTGAGTTGGGATCATTTGGTGTACCTCAGATGGCAGCCTGGCAGCTTTTAAGACCCCAGGTGCCATTCACCAATTTGGGGTGCAGAAGACTCTCTTAGCAAAACACTAGTTATGGCATTTGGGATCGATGTCCCCTAAGAGCATTGTCCCCAGACCCCCGTCCCAGCCAAAATTCTTTGTATTTTATTCCAAGCTTTATTTTTGAACTTGAAAGAACGCTAGGGCTCCAAGAACACTTTAAGTCACATTTAGATGCTTCCTATATGTCAGATGCTGGGGACTCAGAGCTGATAAGACACAGTTGTTGCTCCCAAGGAGCTTCTCATGTGGCAGAAGAGACAGTGATGTGATGTAAGAAGAGAAGAGACAGTGATGTAACAGTGCTGTAAACAAGAATGTCCTTGTCAGAAAAATAAACAGCTATCTAAGTGCTCTGAGTACCTAGGGGAGGGTGGAGCCTGCTAGATTCAGAAAAGGCTTTTCTAGTCAATGTTTAGGCTAACTTTGTGGAGGGTGAGTAAGACATCATGAAACAATGTGCAGAGAGAAGAACAAGCCGGACAGAGGGGCACAAATGACTGGCATAAAGAAAATATTCCTGAAAGGACACACTGTGTGGTGAGAATGGTGAGAGGTGAGAGTGCCTGCAGAGAGGGTACCTGGCAAGCGGGATGGGGGCCATGAAACTGGGGAGGTGTGCGAGGCCAGGGTGAATGGCTATTGGCACCTCAACAAAACAGTTTAGTCAGCACACATTGACAAGAGGTCTGCACCCACAAGAATGACGTAGTTATTACTATTGTTACTGTTACTTTTTTTTACCAAAAGGCTGGAGAGAGGGCTCTCATGGAGAAAGACTGACACGAGAAAGCTCAGTTAAGAGGCTGCTACAACAGGCTAGGGAGAGGACGAGGAGCAGAACTAGGGCCATCACAAAGGGGATGGTGACTGTGGGTGAGAGACTTTGAGGAAGAACTATCAGGGTTTTCTAGGTTTGGACAGCTAGTTGGACGTGCAGTGTAGGGCAGAGGGCAGAGGTAACTGACTATTTCTTGAGTTTCTAGCTTTGAAAAGGGGGGTGAGTCTGGGATAAGGAAAACCCGAGCAGGTGGGTTTGAGTCATTGACGACATAGTAAGTTAAACATGGGATAAAACCTTCTCCCCTTGGTCCCCACATCAAAGCTTATTCCTTGTATTCTTCAAAGTGCCAAAGAGAAGTCACCTACTCCAGGAATTCTTCTTAGGCTGGGCAAAAATAGACATTACTTATTAGTCTTATATATTCCACATACTCCCCCAAATGACCTTGTTACCTATTAAATGTCAGGCTCTCTATTAGATGCTAAGGCTGTAAAGATGAACAATTAAAAAAAAAATCTATTGCTGTTGAGTCAATTCTAACTCACAGCTACCATATAGGACAGAGGAGAACTACCCTGTAAGGTTTCCGAGTAGCACCTAGTGGATATGAACTGCCGACTTTTTGATTAACTAGTATGGCACCAGGATTTCCTAAGAGGGACAGTATGGAGCCATATACTCCAGAAGTTCACAGGCTACAGAACCACCTGCCCAGGTGTGTCTGAGGCAGAAAAGAATAGCAGCAAATCAGAAGCCAGTGAAAAGACAAGGTAATCACTTTGTGATTACCTAATAGTCTGTGCTTTAATTATAGGCTTAAATGATCTCCAGGAACTAAACTGTGATAATATTTTGCACGATTTAAAAAATTTCCTGTCTATATTTCATACCAGAGGCATGTGGAAATAGCCCTCATAAGGCATAACATATAACTAACTAAAATTTTAAGTAACCTTTAATGTCTGAAATTAAAGTACAAAAGGGACTAGACTTTAAAGAATAGTGTTATGGTTTACCTGTGCTAAATTGAAGCCTGGCATTTTGTCCTTACCCATACCACACATGCTGTCAGCTCTTGATTAAGTATGTGAAAAGTACTCTGAGCCAGTTTAAATCCCAGCAGAGTTCTGGGCTGCTTTCTTTACTGTGAGTCAGAATGCAATCAGAGAATGTAAACTCGGTTTTACTATTGACCACATCCAATGGTATCAAGAAAGTAATCCCTCATGAAAAAAGAAAATCAAATGCCTTCGAAGACTTTCAGAGTTGAGCTATCTGAGATAATATCTACACATTTCTATTTAAATTTCAATTAGCTAAAATAAATTTAAAAATTTAATTCCTCAGTCATACTAGCCATAATCTGTGCTCAACAGCCACATGTGGCTTGCAGCTATCACACTGGACAGCACAGAGATAGGACATTTCCATCATCGTACCATTCTGGACAAAAACTTTTGTATTATTTGAGCCACTCCTTCTCTCCTTTTGTATGAATGAAATGTTATCTAGATTTGATATCTATTTCTGGGGCTATCATTGAATATGGAGTATCTAAACATTAAATATACAGTTTTTTAAAAAATACAATTCTAATTATATACAGAAGGATCCCACTAAACAAAACCCACTGCTGTTGAGTTGATTCCAACTCATAGTGATCCTATAGGACAAAGCAGAACTGACTCATACAGTTTCCAAGGAGCACGTGATGGACTTAAATTGTCAACTTTTAGTTAGCAGATGTAGCACTTAACCACTACGCCACCAGGGTTTCCATAGAAGGATCAGTGGGGGTGAAAATGAAAATTGGTTTTAAAAAATGAACAGTTTTATTCATAAGAATAGTATTGATTGCAAGATCAGTTTAGGTTTCCTGATTACTTGTTCAAAATTCTGATCCCTAAATCATCCATTGTAACAAGCTCTTCTTAATCTAAATGCCCATGCCCCCTACCTAGTTTTTTTGCAAAGTAGACAATTTCTGGTTAACCTTTTAAATAGTTTTGTCCCTTAAAATAACTCCTCAGGCAAATGTTCTCCATCTGATGCCCTTGTTACCTCCGCCCATTTTACGGGGGCAGATTGCCCATCTCCATCCAGGCGCCCCTTTGTGAAGTCTAACTGCAGCCACAACACCACATGAATACCAGTGGATTCTTCATGAAAGGCCAGAGTTTAACATGCCTTCATTCCCCCTCCCCTTCTCTTTCTACTCAATTCCCATTCCAAGTAGCACTTTCAATAGCTCTAGAGAAAGAGCTATTGAGGGCTGACAGCCAGCTCTGTTTCCCAGTCCCTTGGCCTGTGGAGCAAAGACCCTGTTGGGGGCAGGCAAGCAGAAGGACAAGGGAGAGAAAGGGATTTATCCATGCCTGACAGAGCTGGGAGGCTTTGCTTTCAAAGAGTGGGCTCCTTTCTGCTCCATGGAAAAGAATAACAAGTGCATTGGTTCTAAAGAATACATTCACATGAAAGAAATGTTTAGGCAAGGAACGTCTATTTTCCTATAGTTAGCAGAGAAAGATTTTTTTCAGCCACAGAACCCTTGCACTGGGTGGACCAGCAGACCCTCAATAATCTTTAATGGGGCCAAAAGGCTTCTACACTAAATCACAATCATGGGAAAACAAATGGAACAAAACCTTTAGCATCCAATGACAACTCCCCTCTTCACTCCCTGCTATACACATACATAACAACTTTTTTTAATTGTTCCTGGGGAATTGACATTCCTTTCTCTTTCTCTGTTTTCTGTCCCATTTGGCTAGACTAGATGACCTCTAAGGTCTCTTTTAACTCTGAGATTTTACAAATCCTCCCATTCCCATGACCACTGTCCCAGGTCATCAGCACTAGATCTGGGGAGTAAAAAGACAAGAAATGGTTCGGAAAACAATGATCTGAAGAAATTAGGAGGAATCTAACAACTCTCTATTAGCTACTTTTTAGACCACCTTTTCCCACTGTTTCCTCTTTATCCCCCAGCCCTCTCTGCACTACCTTCTTCTCCTCATGGGGGATTTATTTTGGTGATATGAATTCACTTTAATCCCCATCTGAGTAAAATACTAGAAAATAAAGCTGCCACTAGGGGCTGAGTGGGAAGATTTAGGTCTAAAGTCACCTCAGAGATTGGGGGGCATTATCCAGTGTTTCAGAAACCCTGGTGACATAGTGGTTAGTAGCTATGGCTGCTACCCAAAAGATCGGCAGTATAAATCCACCACGTGCTCCTGTAAAGCCCTATGGGGAAATTCTACTCTGCCCTATAGGGCTGCTATGAGTCAGAATCGACTTGATGGCAATGGATTTAGGTTTATCCACTGTCTCAGAGTCTATACTGTGACCTCTTTTCATTAATAATCAAGGGTTAATTTTGAATGCTTCTTATGTCTTCTGTAAGTGCTCTTGCTAAGGGGCCCTATTAGCCTTCACAATGCAACTGAGAGGGAAACTGAGGCCCAGAGAGGGTAACCGCTGGTTCAGTGTCATGCAGTGAGATGGGGACATGAGGCAAAAACAATGAAGAGTCTTGGCCTTTTTCCCCAGGCCAAGGCTGTAATAACAGGAAAGACAAAGGAGGAACTCTCTGCTAAAGACCAGAAAATGCAGTTGGATTAAGTGTAGGAGGTTGTCTAGAGTAATGAAATTCTCACCAGCATCCACCCAGGAATCTTTGAAGAAACATAATTTGACCCCAGATTGTAAGAGGAAGCCTTACGTAGACCAGAAAAAGTTTTCTACAGACAGTGTGGGTTAGTCCAGAGAAGCTTTAACCAATGCTCACCAAGGAGAGATCCAGAAAAGGCAGACTCCTGGCTACAGTGGAAAGGGCTTGTAGTAAATGTTTGGAGGCTGCTCTGTTAGGGAATCACAGGAATGAATGAGTAAAGAGATGACCATCTGTCTCAGGCTAGAGCACAGAGGGACACAGGAAAACAGGCTTAGAAAGCCTAGGAGGCTGGGCAGCTCTGCCCAGGCTCAAGCCAGGGGCCTCCGCCAGGGGATGTGCTGCTCAGGATCCCAGCCCTGGCTTATCCTTCCTGAAGGGAGTTAATAAAGTGGAAAGAAACATGGCTGTTGCCAAGATCCCGTGGCAGTTTAGTAAATGCTATTGTCTGTACTCTCTGCCCAGTATTGGCTGTTTGTTCCCAGACCAAATTGGTCCCCTGTTCTTGCCAGTCTCTCTACAGCTATAGCTTGGCACACAGCCACCCCGTACCCCCAGGCTGGGGCTGCAAGTACAAGAGCCGTCTGGAAGAGTCCAGTTAGCTGGGGCCTTAGGGAAGGGTTCCTCCTAAGAAGAGGGTAGATGAAGGAAGGGACTGGGGCCCAGAACTTCTGAGAAAGGAAGTCAGAAAACAGAGGAAGGGGTTTGCAGAACCATGAGGAAAACAGATGAGGAGAAATGAAATGGGTCACTGTTGTAGTTTTTGTCTGTGCAGTTTGTGTCCAGCTTCAACGGACACAAGAACTTCTGTTGTGTTGAACTCTAGGATGTCTCATTGTATTCTGGCTTTAAACTAGTGCCTTGCTTATGCCCTAAGTGCCTCTATCATTCTTCAAAATTCTTGGATTTTCCTGGCCCCTGTGAGGTGGAACTGAGTGTCATGTGGCAGAAGCAGTCCTTTTGGGCAATGATGTGACCAAGCTGGCTGTAGTGGAACAGGTGTGCAGGATGCAGCAGGGAAAGCCAGACCACATGCCCAATGAGGAACAGCTCTCTGTCTCCCCTCTCCAGGCCTGGCATGGTGCCCTTCATCAATGGGAAACTTTGTTCCCAGAAGCTCCCTGCATGTTCCATCCCTGCTGACCTGGCAGCCTCTTCTGTCCAAGACTGAGCCTCTTGCTTCTCCACTAAGGCTGGCTTGGTCTTATAGGTAGAAAAGGTACAAGCATGGCACCTATAGGCAGGGCTCTTTCTGGGAGATACGCAGTTGTTTTTAGCAACTCTAATACCCTTCTTGGAGCCCTGGTGGTAAAGTGGTTAAGAGTTTGACTGCTAACTCTTCAGAGAAAGACTGAACTGGATTATAGGATGTAGAGTGATGCAGTTAGTGTGTGTACGTCTTGGCTTAATAGATACATGAGGCTGTCCAACTGTTTCTTCTCTACAGGGGAGAGTGCTGGGTGGAGATGAGCAGACAAGCATTGGCTGAGTGGATACTGGAAGTACAGGGTGGAAAGAAGGAGTGTGCTGTCACAGGGTGAGGTGAGCAAATAAATTTGCATAACAGCAAGTGCTCAGGGTTTTACGTGGTAAACGGACTCGGATTGTAAACTTTCACTTAATCACAATAAAAATTAGATTAAATTTTAAAAAAGAGTTTGGTGCTAACAGTCAGCAGTTTCAATCCATCAGCCACTCTTTGGGGCAGTTATACTCTGTCCTACAACACTGTTATGAGTCAGAATCGATGTGATGGCAATGGGTTTTGTTTTTGGTTTGGATATCCTTTCTGAACCTCCTACCTACTTCTCCACTGACTCTAGCCTCCCTTCTCTTCTCTTTGTCAAGGCAAAATATAAATTATCTATAAGCCACGTATTATTTCATACAGATCAAGATTAAGAGTAGAAATAATGACAGTACTAACAGTTACAATTTATTGTGTGCTTACTATGTAAACTCATCATCTCACTTAATTTCTACAAGAAAATGAGATTTAAAAAAGTTAAACAGCTTGTCCAAAGTCACTCAGTTGGTGGAATTTGGATTCAAATTCAGGTCCGTCTTCAAAGTCCCTGCTATTAGCTACCTATGTTATCCCCTACACAAGGAATGAAATGCTAAGGGTAAAATTTCAGCAACTTCCTTTGTAACACCAACTTTCACTCTATAGTAATTGCCAAGATTATTTATTTCAACTACAGTGAAAGCCCCTCAAGGGTAATAATACGCCAGATGTATTACATCATTGGATCCTTATAACTGTGTAAGATAGTATCATCTTCATTTTACAAAAGAAGAAACGGAGGCTTAAAGGGATTATGTAACTTACCCATGTCATGCAGGTGAAAAGTGGTGAACTAGAAAGTAAACTCAGTCCAATTCCAGAGACCAAGTGTTTAACCACAGCACCATACTGCCTCCCCAGTTGTGGAAGAATAAATGAACTAGTGGGGGTGGGGATACATTTCTTCTACCCCTGAATTATAGCTCAAGACCTAGTACTGACCCAGGTGCTGTGGAAGGGTGAGAACACAGGATGGAGGGCTCTCTTCCCTTTTAGAATGCCAACAGAGAGGAGAAGAGGAATGGAGGATCTGTGGCCAAGGTTTAGTCCTGGGTAGACTCCCAGAAGGACAGAGCAATTCATTAAACTGCACTTGTAAAATTTATTAAAAGAAGATGGACAGATACTTTACAAAAGAGGACATCCAGGCAGCCAAAAGACATGCAAGGAAACACTCACGATCATTACTATTAGAGAAATCTAAATCAAAACTACAATGAGATATCATCTCACCCCAACAAGGCTGGCCATGATCCAAAAACCACAAAACAACAAATGCTGGAGAGGATGTGGAGAGATGGGAACTCTCCTATGCTGTTGGTGGGACTGCAAAATGGTATTACTTCTTTGGAAAGCAATTTGGTGCTTCCTTAAAAAGCTGGAAATAGATATACTATTTGATCCAGTAATCCCTCTACTTGGAATATAATCTACAGAAAGAAACGTTGTCACACAAACAGACACATGCACACGAATGTTTATTGCAAATTTTGCTATTATTTCCACAATAGCAAAAAGATGGAATCAACCTAGATGCCCATCAACAGATGAATGGATAAACAAACCATGGTATATAATACTCAATAGAACACTACACAATGATAAAGAACAATAATGATTTTAGGAAGCATCTCATGATCTAACTTCAACTGGAAGACATTATGCTGAGTGAAATCAGTCAGCGCCAAAAGGACAAACATTGTATGAGACCCCTGCTATAAGGACTTAAAAATAGACTTATGTACAAAGAAAAGACTCTTTGATGGCTACGAGGGTCAGGAGGGAGAGAGAGGGTTAGTCATAGACTAGAGAGTTGATAGAAATTTGTTTACATGCAAGCAGTGATAGCACACAGTAGAAAGTATATCAACTTAACTGGACTTCACCATAAACTGAAAGCTTTTCTAATCTCATCCCAACAGTGCAAGGACAGAGTAGTAGGTTGGGGGGTCTGGGGACCATGCTCTCAGGGGACATTGAGGCCAACTGGCATAACTAGCCTATTGCTAAGGGAGTCTTCTGCACCCTGTATTGGTGAGTGGTGTCTAGGGTCTTAAAAGCTAGCAAGCTGCCATCTAAGGTACACCAAAAGGTCCCAACTCATCCAGAACAGATGATCACCAAGAACAACAAAGACACAAGGGAAAAAGAGCTCAGGAGACAGAAGGGCCCATGTGAATGGGAGACTGTATCAACATGTGACCAGAAAAACCAGATGGTGCCCAGCCACCACCAAAGACAGCTGTGATGGTGCACACATTGTTGAGTCTATGTGGCAACTTGAGAAAAAGAGGGGAGCAACTCAAGAACTCCACTAAAAGACCACATCTGATGGTCCAGTGGCCTGGGGGATCACCTGGGAGCATGGCACTAGACCTGCTGCTGTCCCTGACCAGAAAACACTACTGAGGTCAACCCTTCAGACAAAAATGGACTGGACTCGGGGACACAATGTTACCATATGGTCGCCAAGTACCATATGGTATGTGTACTTTATGGTTCTATGCATTCATAGGATGCTGTCCTACTGATTTCTTTCTGGATGGGAGAGAAGAAGGTGGAGAGGAGGGGACAGGAGCTTGTTAAGAGGATACTACAAGTACGGAATGAAAAGGAGGAGCGTACTGTCACTGGGCAAGGAAAGCAGGAGGAGCTGCAGATAGGAGGGCATGCAAAATTAATTTGGATTGTATACTTTCACTTAAGCACAATAAAAAATTATTAAAAGGCATATACATGACACTATTTAAACTTCTAGGTTTCAGTTAGGAAAGAGAAACTGAGGGAGAAATTATTGAACTATTTTTACAGCTTGTCAGCAGTGAAAATAAATTCAGTGGAGGCAGATCACACATCATCTGAGCAGAGATTAGCTCCCATATCCCTGATGGGAAGGAAGGTCTGGGAGTGGTGGACCAGCCTACTGCAAACAAGATCGATACAGTGCCAGGATGTCAATCACAAAGTAGAATTTGAGAATCTACCTACTGCTCTCTTCTCAGGAAGTGGCTCACTGGAGGAGACCTCACCTGGTAAGTACTCCGGCTTATTCTGATCACTGCTTTTCCTCAGGAGCCAAGAGCTTCCTCTCTACAGCTCCTGTTTGCCACTCATCCCACCCTCAACTTCCCTTCTATTCCACCCCCAGGATGCTGTGCCATCCCTCCCCAACACAGCCTTCCTCACCTGGATGTTCCTCTTGATGATGTCCCTGGTCAGCTGTACCTTGCCTGTGCTGGGATCCACCCCAGCCAATGGCACCATGACCTCCCCAATGACGTCATCCCGGGAGAAGCGGTCAAAGCTGAGGACAAGGAAGTGGAGCACCAGGTCCTGTAACTGGCTGTATGGGATGCCATAGAAGGTGAAGGTCTCATCAAACACAGGGTCCAGGGTCTTCCGTAGCACTCTGGTCTTCACCCGATGCCGCTTATCAGGAAGGATGGTCATTTTGATGTATGGATCAGAGCCCTGGGTCTGGTCATCCATCACTGGCAGTCCATGAGCCTCCTGGATTGTCACCACCAGAGCTTTTTTGGGGAAGTTATAGTCCACTGAGAAGGTGAGGGATCCTAGCATGACGTCCTCCTCTGGAGACGATGGAGAAGTGGTTTTGCTTTCCCCGGGAGTCAGGCTTGCAACAGGGCTCCGCAGTTCTTCCCCATAGTCTACTTTAATGGGTAATTGGTCTACACAAGATCCAAGGTTAGGACCCCTTGGATCCTTGTCTCGGCCCAGCAGGCCTGCCTCTGCTGCATCCACTAACAGGTTCCCGCGTCCCCCTTCCCTCCCAGGGCCATCTTTGTCTCTCCGCACTTTGATGATTTTCTTTTTGTTGCTGAGAGTCTCTGGGTATATACTGATGCCTTTGAGCATGTGAATGAATTTGTAGGGTGGGGTCTTGTGCTTCTTCTCTGCCTGCTGGTGGCAGCATGTCCAGACAAAGACGGTCACGGAGACACAAACCACCAGCACAGAGGCCCCGATGAGCCCAGCCACCACTGGTGACACATCTGAAGGCAGAGACCAGAGATACATCAGGGCAGGTAGATGCCAACCCCTGACCCAAGCTCCTCTGCCCAGGACCTCTGCCAGAGCTAAACTAATCCAGAGTCTAAAGCTCTTATCTGAAGTTGAGAACTTGTCTCCTCTCTTGCCTCTCCCTTCCCGTCAAATCTGGCTGAGATATTTATTGTCTCCAGAAAGCGTTTCTTGAGGTGCCCCACCTGACTCACTATTCTTTTATTGACCTTCCTTCGGTATTTAGGAACTTGGTTTGTGTTTCCTATAAAACTTCTGTGTAAATGTTCTAAGGTTACCTTTTTACACGGGAGCCTATTTACCTCAGCTGTTACACAAAGGGCATGAGCTATGTCTTTGGTTTTAGGAGGCTATTCCGCAGTGTCTTGAACAGAATTCGCAAACAGTAGGCCAGTGCTGACTGACTCACAGGATGGAGTGGAACAATGTGGAGCTGAGATCAGATAGAGTTTTGGTGGCACGCTGCTCAAGGGTGCTAGAAGTGGTTGGGTGGGAAAAAGAACTCTAGATTTATATACTTTTGAATATGTCCCAAAATTTCTTCTCAGCTCCCAGGTATTTTGAATATAAGCATTTTAAACTGAAAGAAATAGGGGTGATGGAAAATGGCACATCTCTGCTCAAGTGTCACCTTCTCAGTAAGGTTTTCCCTCACTGTCCTATTTAGAAGTATAACCTTTATCCTTGTGACTTGTACTAGCTGTTTTATTTTTCTCCATATGCTTTATTACATATATATGTAAACTTACATATGCTTTTTTTACTATTTACTGTCTTTTCTCTGCTAGAATGTAAGCTTCATGAGGACGAAGATTTTTATCCATTTCATTCATTGTTGTATCCCATGCAGTTAAGACACATACATAGCAGGCCCTTAATATATCTTTGTTGAATAAATTGGTAATTCAAGAGCAACAGATTTTTTTCCTTCCCTCTCATTAGTCTTAGCTTTTCCCAGAAAAGCAAGACCCCTTCACTTAGATAATTTAGGTTTTGGCTTTCTCCTCCCTCAAGTTCTTTGAAGCAAAATTAAGTGGCTGTAGTTTTCCACGTTACTTTTTAGGGGAAGACTTGGGTATGAAGGAGAGAACTGAGAAAGTAAACATAATTCTAGCATATTCCAGATCCTTCCTGGAACACCTTCTACCAGGTATCTTCATGGATCATTCTCTCACTTACTGCAGGCTTCTGTCAAACCTCACCTTATCAGAGAAGAATTCTTTGACAGCCATGGGTGAGGTAATATCTCATCAATCTGTTTTACTTTTCTTTATAGTCACCCCTAACATTTATTTGTCTGTCTTTCCTCATTAGGTAAGCATTATAAGAACAGAGATTTTTGTCTGTTTTGTTTGTGGCCATATTCCTAGATCCTAGAGCAATGCAACATATAGTAAGTGTTCAGTGAACAACTGAGTTAGTGAATTCAAAACATACTTCACAGATTAGGAAAAGAAGATGAGGTCAATATAATTACATGTAATAGAGATAAATGTAAAATCTTATTTGGACTTAAAAACTCATCTGTAGGCAATGGGAGACATCATTTGACAACATTTTGTGCAAAAATGATTTAGTAGTTCAGATGGTCACAAACTTCGACTATAATTAGGCTAATGTCACCCTATGTGAGGACTATTTCATGGATTGAATTATGTCCCTCCCAAAACATGTGTATCAATTTTGGGTGGGCCATGATTCTTGGTATTGTGTGATTTTTGTGTCTACTGTAAATCCTAACCTCTGCCTGTGGTTAATGAGACAAGACTGTATTATGTTAAAGAGGATTAAGGTGAGACTGTAACACCTGTACTAAGATCACATCCCTGATACAGTGTAAAAGGAGTTTCCCTGGTATGTGGTCTGCACCATCTTTTATCTAAAAGAGATAAAAGGAAAGGGAAGCAAGCAAGCAGAGAGTTGGGGATCTCATACTACCAACAAAGCAGTGCCAGAGCAGAGCAGGTCCTTTGAATCTGAAGTTCCTGTGTGAGATGCTCTCAAACTAAAGGAAAACTGAGGCATCACTAGGACCTTTCTCCAGAGCTGACAGTGAGACCTTTCCCCTGGTGCTGGTATCTTGAATTCAGGCTTCTAGCCTACTGGACTGTGGGAGAATAAACTTATCTTTGTTAAAGCCATCTACTTGTGGTATTTCTGTCAGAGCAACACTAGATGACCAAGACAAATACAATCTCTGGATTACAGGAGAGGATGGTGCAATTTGATCTGCATTGATCACACACATGTGGAATGTTCTGTCTAGCACTGACAATAATAAAATTGTGTTGTGTGTGTACATTTACTATGTTCCTGCCAGCCATCATGCTAGAACCTTATGAATCAAAGAACTCATTGAAATAAGTACCATCATCACCACTTTGCAATTAAGGAAACTTGGGACTCGGAAAGTTGGCCAGGGTCACATACTAGCAAATGGCAGTGATGGGATTTAAACCCCCATATGCGACACCAGAGCCCATACTCTACATTACGGATAATGTAGACTAAAGACAGTAAGGATAGTAAGGCACTCCTTGGAAACGCTATGGAGCAGCTCTACTCTGTCCTACAGAGTTGCTGTGAGTAAGAATTGACTCAATGGCAGTAAAAGACCTGCAAACTGTATCAAATGAGGAAAGACTAAAATAACTGCAACTGAGGGTCGGACTCTAGGAATAATAACAACTGTTTTCAGCTATTTAAGGAATTTAGATGGAAGAAGCTGTGATTTGCTCTTCCTTTGGAGGGCAGGACCAGCACCAAAAACAAGGAGAAAGACTGACTCAATAAAATGATTCTAATTATTATTAGAATGGTCTCACCATGGCCCAGGTTGTTCACGAGGCAGTGATTCTTCAACTAAAAATTTTCAAATAGGTTGGATAATCATTGGTCAGGCCTGTTTTAGAAGACATTTCTTTTGTGAAAATTGGACTACATGATCTCTAAAATTCTTTCTACCTCATACATTCCATGGTTCTATGAAAGTTGAAACTGGGCAAGAGAAGAAAGGGTTACACTGTAAAATAAGACAGATAACAATTATTAACAAACTCAATTGAGATGACTAAATGCTTTTACATGTGTTTAGTCTTCAAAGCATTAAATGAAATAAGAAACATCAGGGAGAGGTTTCACAACATGGAGACAGTTGTGATGGCAAGCTCTTTTAGAGCAAGGCAAGAACATCAACCTGTTTGTCTTTGAATTTCTTGGAGTCCTTTGCATTTAATAGTAGCTCAGTAAATATTTGTTTGAACAACTGATTAAATTCTACTATCAATCAGAATGGGCCTACTCTGAAGAAGTGGATCTCTGTTCACTAACCGGGAACTTTCCTGTACGTTGTCTTGTGACTGGTCAGTGAGACTAAACATTGTCACTATGAGAAGAGGAAAGCAGGGAACCACTAAGACAGGTCAGTTTTTGAGAATGATTTGGAAGGAATATCTAAAGGCCTAGGTTGGGAGACGACCGGGCCACCCTGTTAGCTCTATCACAGCTTTACTCTGTGATCTTGAGGGAACCGCTGCTATTTATAATGCATCTACTTTTATTGTTATGAAATGGAGGTGGAGTGTGTAAGAAAAAAGAGGCAGGATTCTCATCTCTCAGGAAGACAGGGAAGGAAAAGAAGGGAGACAGGAGAACCCATTTGTGCTTTCTCCTATTCTTCATTTTAGTATTGGTTAACCCTGTCTTTCTCCTCCATACCCAAAGCAGTGAACTAATAAAATGAGAGATGTTGCAACTCAGAGCCCCTTGTCTTGCTTTAATGAATAGCTTGGTAGGGAAAGAAAATTGAAACTAATGGCTGAACTGGGTGTTTTAGAATAGCTATAAATTCTAGGGACCCGTGGTACTTATTCCCTTTGTCCTCCAAGGTCAGGGATAATTGAGTGTTAGATTGGTGTATCTTTTAAGCTGTACAATGCTTGCTAGCTACAGTGAAGCACTCTATTACACATGAAAAAGTCAGGAGTGACGGTTCTCTATGTAAAAGACCATCTATAAGGGTCCAGAGACTTGCAAGATACATCTGGGCTATGCCTAACTCTCTCAACTTCTGACCAGACCTGATTGTTGACACTTTCTTTCCTAAACTTAGCCTTCCTCTGTCAAGGAGGCCAGTGTGATGAAAGAATCAACTCTGGCATGAACCAGACATTGCTTCAATTCCTTACTAGACTGGTTGACTTTAGGCAAGTTAGTTTATCTCCCTGAGCTTAGTTTCTATAATCTGGCAAGCATATATACATACATACATATATATATACCATTATATGTTATAATATACACTAGAGTGTGTTTGTGAAGATTAAGTAAAAAGTGGCCTGTAAAAGCCTGATATCATTTCTTTTTTCTCTTCTACTATATTACTACTTTATGCTCCATACCATTTACTTTTCCAAAGGACCTGGGACTGTAATTAGAGAAAGGAAATTGTTGAAAGAAGGTATTAAAAAAAAAAAAAAAAGAGCAGGAAGAAAAGCATGACGTACTCATATGACCACAAAAGGGACTTCCATTTTGGAAATTTAGGACTCCAAGGGTAGAGATGCAGAAGGTGATGTAGAAATATAGAAAGGATTTAGCCTTGGAGTGGGAACAAGTACCTCATGAGTGTCAAGATTTATTGTCTGGATACTTTCCCCTATCTACATCTTCTTGCTAATATTGAGAGGATAAAGCAGACTGGTCTGTGAATTTCCACATACATCTAACTGGGGAGTAAGAAAAGCCATTCCTAGCTAGACTGTGTACCCACCCTGTATATTTGAGTCTGGATGCTCAAGTTTTCTAGCTTGTTTGAGAGATAAAATTCCTTAAAGAGTATAAAAGAACTGAGACTGGCAGCAATTCTCATTGGCTTCCCCTATCTTAACTGCGGTAGAATTGGAGGAAGGCGCGGGACAATTTTATTTAATTTTATGTTTTGAACAAGAAAGTATAGCACATGCAGTTAATTACTCTCCTGTCACATTTTCGAGGATTGCCCTAGAGTGGAAAAAACTTGCCTCTCAAGCTTTTCTTTCTCACCTTCTTCCTTATTTTCTACTCCACTGTCTTCTACACCCAGTGTAATTGATCTTGGAATTCACAGGGCTGAGTCGGGGACCAGCCTCTCCGAGATGACGTAATGCCTTCTCCGGTACACAAAGCGGCCTCCTCCGGACTCAGCCTTTCTCGCCCCTCCCCCTCCGGCCTGCACCAGCGCGGGTGAGTCCCCCTTTTTGAAAAGCTAGGCCCAGGGAAACAGGGAACAAAGGCCCTGGAGGGAGAGCCCAGGCGCTGCCAGGAGGCCCAGAAATAGACATCACGTCACTCCCCTAAAGCCCAGCAGCGCCAAGCGCCATTTGGTAGCTTCAGACAGACCCCACCATTACGATGCAGAATGGAGCTTACAGGTCTCATGTTTCCTTCCAGCCCCAGCATCCAGCTGATAGGCTTAAGGAGTGGCTTCCTTTTGCTCCCCTCCTCCACGTCCCCGCTTTCCCCAAAGGCCACCGCTTCCCTCTGGCTGCCAGCCACACATCCTACAGTCTCCAAGCTTCCATCTTGATGCCCCATCCCCCTTGCCACCTCCCTCCCCCGCAGCCATGAAGAAGGAGGGGGACGAAGGGGCACCGCCCTGCGTGCCCCAAGGGGGAGGGCTCGGCCTACCCCACATCTCCTCCCCCAGAAGGAGGGGTTCACATCTTCAGCACGCTCACTGTTTCTCACCTCCAACAGTGCTGACAGCGCACCATACAAGGTTTTAACATACTGGAATCCCCCCCCCACCTTCTCCCTTTCCATCCCTCCCACGCGGCTCTGGCCTTACCAGCCTCTGCAGCTCATAGCTCAAGTCTAGGCGCCATTTACTGCTCCCTACCCACCACTACGGGATGGATTCTAGCGAGGTTGGCACTTGCAGGCCTTAGACTGGGCTTCATTCCCTGCCCAAGCACTGGGCCGCATTGACTTTGCAACGATTCTACTTACCAAAGCTAGGTCTGATATTGGTGATCTCTGCCATGTCGTAATCAAAAGGTGTTGCTATTAAATTTTTGCAGTGGGCAGGCAGCTCTGGGATCGCCGGGCCAGTTCAGGGGCTGCCGCTGTAGAGAGCTAGGTCAGGGGAGGGGGAAGGTATCTGGCGGATGCCTCCTGCGACGGTCTGGTCCCTGGTTGCCAGCTGCAGTCGTCTGTTAAGATGCTTCAGGGATGCTCTGTGCTAAGGATGCAGGTGCAGCCAGACTGGTCCTGATGCGAGGTAGGCTCCGCCTTCTTCCGAACAGCCCTCGGCAGAAGACTCCACCTCTGTCCGAATAGTTCCGGAGGGCTGGCCACACCCCTTTCCGGAAGATCTCCAGGAGGCCACCCCTCCCGCCGCGGAGAGTTCCAGAGAAAAGAGGCCCCGCCCATTGATGGGCTGAGGCGCCAGAAGGCAAAATTCTGGAGGCCAGAATAAGGACTGTATTTAGACTGTCATGTGAGATCTTATAGATCATGTGAGTCCAGTTCCTTGGACTTAACATAGCAGCAAAACGCTCTGGGTGAGAGAGAGCCGAGGATGTTGTAAAAAACAAAATTTTATACTGCCTATATTACCTTGTCATTTTCACATTATTGTTACATATTTTTGAGAGCACTACGGCACTTGGCTTGGCTAAAGATTATTATGGAAATTTTCTTAAACTTCAGGAGGTCTGATGTAAAAATAAACCTGGCTTCATTCGCAAAAAAATAAATGAAACTAAACCGGGTATTGACTGCACAACTATAATAATTTATTAGTCATTTAATTGCACACTTAAAAATGGAGGGATTTTGTGATGTGTGCATTAAAGTAGTTTTTAAGAAAAGACTAAGGAAGAATACTGAAGATAATCAGTGTTGGGGATTTCTTTCCCATGAACCTTAAGTGCTTAGGCCTGCTGTGGGAGAAGGAGAGGAACTGAGCAAACAGATCTGCCTATTCTGTAAATTCAGAAGCAGGACACAAAGGAAACTTCTAGAGACTTCCTTGGCATTTGGGAGAGAGTGTGATTCTGGTTAGTGTCAGACTACTGGTGGTTATCTTAGTGATTACATCAATTCTGTCTTTCATTTTGGCTGTACATACTTTTGTCCTGTCAGAATCTGTTTCTAGACAGGATTAATACAAATGGATTATTTAAATGTATATATAGTTGTTGATGTTTCATCTGTAAATGAGGAAGTTGAAAGTATTCTAACTTTAACATTCTATGCATCTAGCAAAATAGAAAGAACATAGTTGTAGGAGTCATTCATTCATTCAAAAAACATACAATGAATTATTGAAAATCTGTTATGCCCCAGGCATTTTCCTGAGTGTTGGCTTAATGCACTGGAAGCTAGAGTTAAGATATCTGATTCCTGATTCCCCTGGGATAGCTGCGTACCTTGGTGAAACCATCCACAGAACTGAGCTCAGTGTTTATCCTGTGTGAACTAGAAGATGACATAAAAATGTCCATTGGTCCACAGGGTTTGTTGTGAATCCCAAATCACTTTAGATGATGTGAGCATTTTGTAAAATGCAGACTATATAGTAGTGGCATCATAAGGGGGTGTGTAGGCCTCACCAGGTGACTCTGTCAGAATGGGTGACACCAAAATGACTGCTTCTAAAAATATCCCTGTAGTTATAACACTGAAAACATTTTTTATTAAGTCCAGTTTACAGGATCAATATACTTACCAGGCTAAAACTCTATGCTAATTTATTTTTTGAACCTTCTAATGTTCTCTGAGCTGTCATTATTACCCAATTACATGACTCTTTGAATCATGTGGTTTTGTCTGCACATGTTTTAGGCACATGCTATTGATTTTGTTGCTGCTGGTATTTTTGTCAAATTTTCTGGTATTTTAGCTACACTATTGTGGTGATTAGTATTTGCGAACCTATATAAATGACTTTTTCAAGAATGAAATAGTAATTAAGGGAGAAGAAGGAATGATCAACAGGAATTACAATTTCTGAGTACCATTGGTACAAAGAACATTACTAAGGACTCTGTATAGCCTGGTACTAGAGGAGGTCCATAAGGGAGTGATATCATGAGGACTGAGTGACACCAACTGTAGTGACACTGCTGTAGTAATTGTAATGGGCTGGGTCCTAGACTTCCTGAGTTTACTTGGGAAACTACACTGTTATTGTTCTTTTAATAGTATTTGAGTTTTTTTGTCAAAGTTTACACAGTTGGATTCCCATTTGAGAATTTCCACACAAATTGTTTAGTGCAGTGACATTAGTTACATTTATCATAACATGTCAACATTCTCTTTGTATTTAGCTTGTTCCCTTTCCAGTATACTAGTTTCTCTGTCTTCTTATCTTCTCGTCTTTGCTTTTGAGTAATTTTGATGTTTTCAAGTAGGTTTCAAGTAGGGCACCAATCTTTCAGGAATTACTGTCTAGTTTGTGTGCTACTCTGCTATTTTCTTAAAAGGTGATATCAGGGGATAGGGTTGGTTCTATTTAAGTGTTATCAGAGTGATAGGCTCAGGCAGTTCTGTTCTCTACTTTTCCAGTTTGTCTGGCTTCTTATTCTTTTTTTAAAAAATAAGAATCTCTATATTTTTCTCCCATTCTGTGACCCTAATACCTCATAACATGTTTTCTTCTTTCCCAAATGAGTGATAGCTTGACATAACTAATGTCATAATGACACTCCAAGCAATAAGTGTGTTTATTGCACCAGCTGCATTGGCTTCTTCCAGAAGGGTGAGAGGCTCCCATGCCTACTGCAGCCTTGGTTTCTCTTTCCTTTTTGTCCTTTCAAAAACTGACCTCAGCTTGTTAGGACCTAGGAAGGCTGCCTTACCCTTCTGATCTGAAAGTTTCTTTCTTGCTCCTTATCTCAAAGTGGACTTGGCAGATCAGTTCCCCTAATACAAGGTTTTCATGTAAGTTCTTCTCGGCTTGTTAGAAACATATAAATTAGAGCCCAGGTGTCTGACATGCATATCTGTAGTTTCATGTGATTATTTTGTGATGTATATGATTATCTGTGGGCTATGCACTTAAAAAAGCACTAGATAATCTTTGTCAAAATGACATATAAATGCTGATGTAAAAGTTATCTTTTGAGACTTCCTAGAGACGGACTGTGTTGCTGTTCAGTCTTTGTTGGTATCATGCCTTTAATAAACCATCTCTCTCTATCTTGGAGTACAGTTTCACTGGCTTGACTGCACCAGGCCCCAGACCCTAATTATGCAACAATTTTTCCCAGGACCAACTATCCTGATCCCCGGCCAGAATGGTTAGTGGTGGTAGCCAGCCACCATTTAGTTCCTCTGGTAGATGAGGTAGAAACTGCACTACTTTTAACTCAGATTCTTCTTCTTAAATTTTTATAAATTCTCTAGTTACCAGATCTTGTATTCCAGGCATCTCACAGAAACATAGTCAATCTCAGCCCTTAGGTTTGTTTTCAGTAGCATAGCTCAGTAAGGAGGGAGGGAGGGACGAAGAGGAGAGGTGGGAGGAGGAGGGAGGGGGAACAGAGAGAGAGAGAGAGAGAGAGAGAGAGAGAGAGAGAGGGCTTTAAAAATCTTCTGCCCACAATTGACGTACTACCAATGAAGCTTCAGTAGGCCCTAAAAGAAGATGGCGCCTAACCTTTGGCGCATACTCCTTGATGCCCTGAGAAGCTGCGCGGTCGACTCGGGGGCGCGCACGTCAGCCGCTGCCGTTGGCTGACTTCCGGTGGTGCTGAAGCCGAGTTTCCGCGGGAGCAGGCCGGCCGGTGAGGGTACTGGATTGTGTGTGACTGGGCTGGAAGAAGCGGGTGGAAGCGGGGAATACGCGAGGCGAAAGACGTCCAGGATCAGGGGGTCGGGTCTGAGGGCTGGTGTGGGGTACATGATGGAAGGTACGGATGTGAAGTTGTCTAGCTGGCAGTGGAGACTTGGGCCAGGGCTCGGCGCGAAGTGGAAAGCGCAGTTGGGAGCTCTTTTTTGAGAGATTTTCACAGGAGGGGGCGTCGCCGGGGCTACCTCAGAATTGACATTCGGTCACCCAGTTGGTCTGACTCTGATTCCTAAAGAAGGCACCTTTTTCGTGCTACTGCGGTGTTTGAGATGTTCGGAGCCGAGCCTTGCACGTTGAACGTTACTGACTTTAAGTAGTAGCTGCCTTTTTTTGGGGGGGGGGGGGTTGTCTCATTTCTGGATCTCACGTATATGTGAAATAAAGGACTCGCCTTGGCTACTTTCACTCCGTACGCACTCAGCACACTTTCACAGGGATCAACGGAATCATTACATATTTATTAAACGCTAATTACCAAGACATGGGTTGATTTTGGGCTGATTTCCCCAGTGTCATGAAGAAACAATTTGAGAGATAACTAAAACTAACTTTGCAGTTTAGACTGTTAGTGTTAGAAACAAGTTTGTTTTTCAGTCCTCCAGTTCAACCTTAAAGAAGCCCCGGTGGCTCAGTAAGTCAGTGCTCGGCTCCTGACCAAACGATGGGCAGTTGGAACCTGTCAGCCACTTGATTGGAGAAAGATTTGGCAATCTGCTTTTGTAAAGATTTACAGCCTTAGAAAATCTATGCGGGTAGTTCTGTCCTGTTCTGTACGGTCACTTTGAGTCGAAATGGGGTTCAGTTTAGTAATTTTTGTTGTTGTTGTTGTTATTGAGTCCAAACTTTCATCTAGTGTCCTCGTAGGCAGGCATTCAGACTTTGCTTAAATGTTGCCAGTGGTGAAGGGAACGTACTGTAACAAAAAGCAGTGTATTCTGTTCTTGGATCTATTGAATAAAATTTTCTTTGGTAGAAAGGTGAAGTCAGTTTTCACCTAATGCTTAACCCTTTAGACCAAATGTACTCTGGAGAAGCACTGAATAGCAAGCTCAAGCATTCATTCAGGGAATGTGTTGGAGATACTAGGTAAAAGGATCGTTTTCCGCAAAAAGCTCTTAATTTGGGGTAAGGGAGACAGGAAAGAGGCAGGCAAGTAGAAAAGATAATTACAAAAATGATAAATTCTATGAGAGAGGTTTACAAACACATGCTAAAAGAATCTATCCAGTTTAGGTCAATGTTACTCTTAAAATGTGGTAATTAGAATTAAATCTTGGAGTCTAGAAGTAATACAGTACAGAGAACAATGGAAATCTTTTTCTTCTCTTTTTAAAAAAATTATAAGTACATACACAACATGTATATGCCAAGCCAGCCAAGTGCCGTCTTTCCTAATTTAACATTTTTCAGATGTAAAACAGTGATATCAGTTACATTATTCTGTTGTTTTCAACACAAAATTTGTTACTATGACAACCTGTTTTTCAATCACACTGCTTTTTGATCATTTCTGTTAATGAAAATACTTGTTTATGAAACCAGCAATAGCTAAATATATTGACCACTTAACTAATGATATAGGTGCTATCTTTATTTCACTTTATAGCCTTGAAGAAACTGAGATTCAGGTTAAGTAACTTATGCAGGGTCACAAAGCTGGAGAGAAGCTGGCTTGGGAAATAAATCCATACAGTTTGCTTTCAGCATCATGCTGTTCTACCTTCCCAGTGGTAATCACTTACACTTGTTACGTATTTTCTTTTTAATTTCTACTGCAGTTCTACAGTGATTGTATTTTACAGTTGAGGAAAGTGAAGCTTAGGTTAAGTCACTTGGCCAAGGTAACATAACTGATCAGTCAGGGATAGAACTGAGATTTGAACTCAGGCACTTTGACCACTGTCTTTTCTCTCCCAACTAAAGGGAGGTTGTGCATTTGGTGTGAATGATTGAAAATGGGTAAGTCAAAAGATATTTGAGGAAATAGTATCTTTAATTACTATGAAAATACTAAAAACTTGCTTTTCTCCTTCCAGGATGGAACAAAAGTGAGACTTGTAAAATGTTGCCCTGTAAGAAGAGAAGAACTACAGTGACAGGGTCCCCACAGCATAAGAGCAGCCAGGAGGAAGATGACTTAGACTTAGAGTCTGTTGTTAAACCAGAATCTGATCATGTTAAAGGCTTGGGGTCAGTGTCACTGTCGTGGAGTCCAATCCATGACAGAGCAGCTGGCCTTGAAGTACAGTCTGTGCAGGATCCAGTAAGTCAGCTTGGTATGGAGGAGCCATCTTCTAGCTCTAGGGTGGCCACCCAGGACACAAATCTACGAATTCTGGAAGCTGTGAATGAGTCTTTCTCTCAGGGAATCACTCTACTTTCCTTGGAGTCTTCCCAGCCTCTTGATATACACCTTGGTAAAGGAAAACTCCTGGCTACTGGTTCAAGAAGAGGGAAGAAAATTGCACTCAGGCCAGAGCCTGTTAACCAAGATGAAAGACACGATCATCCCTTCACAAAGGAGCCTTTTTCAGGGGAGACTAGTGAAGACATCAAGGAAGGAGGTAAGATATAAAAGGATATTAGGCTATATTTTCTGTGTAAATACCACTTTACCATTGCTTTGTCTTTAATGTTTTTACAAAACAGTTTTTTTGAGTTTTTCTATTTGGTGTAATTGGAACTGCAATGCTCTTAAAAGTCATCAATGAACCTTATGAGTGTGTGGAGACTTTCATTTTCCTGTTCCCATTCCCTTTCCGTAGATTCTCTTCTGTATCCCAAACTATTATCCTCTTGTGATTTGATGGGCAGCCTTGAAAGAAATCTTTTGGAGAGACTACTGCCTGGGGCATTGGGAAAAGTTGACTGAGGAGATAACTTGAAGAATGATTGTTCCACAGAAGCAGAGGAGGACAGTGATGTAATATGCTTGGAAGAAGTGGTGGTAGATGACTCCAGGGTGGTAGATTGTGCTTAGGTTGTGGAGGACTTTGCTTTTCATGGTTAGATGCTTGAACTTTTTCTGTAAATGATAGCCCATTTTAGTGGCTTAGCATAACATACGTATTTATGCTTTAGAAAAGGTGAGATTCTTTTATTCTTTCATTTTGACTAACTTAGTTAACTTTTTAAGGCTTCCTTATTTTGCCTTTCTGGTAGCTTCTCTGTAAGTGAGAACCTGCTATTTAACGTGCTATGTTGATACCAACGTGGTGTGTGTTCATACAGCAGAATTTCATGTTTATGATTTTACTGTGTTTGAAAACTGATAAAGTAGTGCTTTGGTTGTCTGAAGCATTTTGTTGGAGATGGAAGCTCTGTTGGAGGGAAGTGGTCTTGTAAAAGCACGTATAGTGAATGGCCCTCTTTTTTTTTACTCATTCAGAGCACCTTGATTGTATTGGTTTTGGGGCGTCTGTATTTTCTCTGGAAATGTAGATAGAAGCAGCACATTTGTTTTTTTATGATGAATTCAGTGTTATACTTCTCTCTGATAATTTCTTAGGAGAATAGGAAAGTTGGGGTAAATAGCTTGTTTCATTTTGCTAATTATATAGACTTGACCTTTGCTCGCATGAATATAAAACAAAACAAGACGGTATGTTGTCCTGCACATAGTAGGTACTTATATAAATTGATAAGAACAGATACTACACTTGATCCTACCCAAAAAGTGAGAAGTGATGTGTACTTCTATAAATTGGATAGGTATGTATTATTAATTTGAAATTACTCACTTTTATTAGTTTTCCATTTACTGAAGCAAGTGTTTGAGCCTTAATGTTTTTGAATATTCATGTTATTTAGATCTAAGAAAAGAAGAAATGAAGATTTTTTGTTATTTTCTGCACTCTACTGGATCAGGAAAAATAAAAGTGACTCAGTGGTTTAGATGTTTTGACTCAAAAAATTGTATTTCTTTGTGATGGCTTAAAAATGAGGTGAGGAGTAAGAATCATTTCAATAGCTTGATTCACTGAGTTTGGGGAGATACATGTATAATAGAGCCAGATTTTCAAAAAATTTCAGTATATGGATGCAGACTTCCTTGTCCACAATGGTGGGTTTTACATTAAAATCAATTTTATCTGAGATTAGAATTGCCACACCTCGTTTTATTTGTTCATTGTTAGCTTGATATGTATTCTTCTATCCTTTGATTTTCTGTTTGTTCATATCTTTAAGTCTAAAGTGAGTTTCTTGGAGGCAACGTATAGATGGGCCATGTCTTTTGATCCAAGATGTCACTCGATGTCTCTTTACTGGAACCTTCAGTCCATTCACATAATTGATAGGTATGTGTTCAGTGCTGCCATTGTTTGTTTATTTTTGTGTTGATGTTTTCTCTGTTGTTCTTATTAATCTGTTCTGCAACCCTCTTCTTTGTGTGTTGATTTTTCACCTTCTTCAGTGTTGGTTTTGTGGTTGTTGAGACTTCTATATTACATTCTTGATATGGTATGTTGCTTCTTTATTGTGCTTTATGGCTGCCCTTATGATCCTGCTTAATAAACTATATATAAACCCAATTTTGATTGCTACCAGTCTTGTCAACTTCTTTTCCATCTGGAAGGACTGTAACAACTGTAGTACATCCCTCTTTTTAATATGATGATATCATAGTTTACATGGTATGATCAGTAGATCGTTTCTTTCACTATTATAGCTTTGATTGTGTTTGGAGCCTTCTGTAACTGAGTAGGATTCTGAATAATGTGTCATTTTAAAATACAAAGTTAGCAGTTTTGTTCTTCCAAGCCAAGAGATTCAGTATTTCTTGTAGCTTTGGTTTGGTGTTTACGAAGTCTCTTGAGTTTCTGTTTATCTGTGAATGTCTTAATTTCATTTTCATATTTGAAAGATAGTTTTTCAGGGTATATAATTCTTGGTTGGAAGTTCTTCTTCAAGGCTTTGAATGTGTCATGCCACTGTCTCCGTGCCAGCATGGTTTCTGCTGAGAAATCCGACGAAAGCCTGTAGGATTTCCGTCTGAATGCTAGCTTTATTTTGAGTCTTGCTGCCTTTAAGAGTTTCTGCTTATGTTTTGTTTTGTTAAGCTTCATTAGAATATGTCTTGGAGTCTTTCTAGTGAGATCTATATTGAGTGGTGTTTGATATGCATCTTGGATATCTATATTTTCTTCTTTCATAATTTTTGGGAAGTTTTCTGTCAGCAGCTCAGCAACGATACTCTCTGTGTTCTCAGGTGTCTCACCCTGTTCAGGAACTCCAATTAATTGTAGATTGTTCTTCCTAATAGAGTCCCACATGCTTCTTAATGCTTCTTCATTTTTCTTGTTTCTTTTTTCTGATTTCTCCTCATAGATGCTGGAGTCAGTAGCTGTGTCTTCCAAATCAGAAAGCCTATTTTCCATTTGTTCCATTCTGTTTTCTTGGCTTTGAATGGAAGTTTCTATGCCTTTGATTTTGTTCTTGAGCTTCTGGATTTCAGAGTACTGATGTTCCATCAGATCGAACAGCTTGCTTAATTTTTTGTTTTGCTCTGCTGCATTTTGTATGAGGTCTAGGACGGCTGTCTGTATAATCCTTTTGTATTCACCTTCTGATAATTTCAGAAAAGCTTCTTTGTCTGGGAAATTCTGAGGTGGTTTCTTTTGGGGCCCTTCTGATGCCATGGGTGACTTCCAGGTTACTGTCTTCTCCAACATTTGTTGCATTTTGGGCTTCATGTGAGTCAGTAGAGGCTGGCAGAGATACTGTGAGGATGGACCACGGTTATTTCTCTAGGCCGTCTTAAAATGAGAAGTAAGAAGTATTTGGCAACTTCCAAAGTCAGTCAGGTTTTCAGGTGTATAGGTCCCTCTTCCCAGCTGACAAAGTAAGCACCTCTGTACTGAACCCCAGATGTTATAAACTAGCTCCAAATACAGAAAGGCTACTGGCCTGCTGGCCTGTGCTGTTGCACCCCAGTTGTAGGTGATACTGAGTAGAATTCTGTTTTTCTGCTGGAAAAGCAGTCTCTCCTGGGTAGACACTGCCTCCCAGCCCAGGAATTAGGTCCAGCTGAGGCTTCCGTATGGATGACCCCACCTGCCAGCACAACAAGGTAGAGTCCTGCATGAGCTCGCCAGTTGGCCGGGATCAGGCTCCTGGCGGAAAGAGAGGCCAAGGGTGCTGAAATGCCCAGAATCCACAGTCTCTGCCGCTGGGCCCCAGCCCCAGGTGACACTGTGCAGAACACCACCTCCCTGCTAGAAAAGCACTTCCCCCAGCAGGAGCCACCTCCCAGCCTAAGAACCAAGTCCAGCCGGGGCCTCTGTGTGGGCTGTCTGTTTTCCCGATACACCAGAGAAGCCGAGGTGTATAGAGTCCAAAGCCACGCTCTTAGAACTTGGCAATTATGCTTGCCGGTCGCACCAGCAGTGAGTCTGAGACCAGCAGCTAGTCAAGTCCCAGTTCTGCCTGCTGGCCAAGACAGAGGAAACAAAAATTGAAATGGTCAGTTACCTTAGGTCTGTGCAAGTCTGTGCTCGCCAAGAATGGGGTCAGTGAAAGAGAGGAGGTTTTGCATTCAGTGGTATGAAGTCCAAATTAACAGCCCTGTGCCACATCCCAGGGCTTACTAGGTGTCCAGAAGGCTCTGTTTAATTATTATTTCAGCTCTTGATTTCCCTAGGGTTGCCATGAGTTGGATCCGACTCGACGGCACTTGGCTGGCTTGATTTCCAGAGGGATTTAGGGAGGTGTGCATTTAGTCTGCCATCTTGACTCTACCTCCCTTGGATGCAGACTTGACAATATGAAATTTAGAAATTTAGTAGGGATAAATGTGAGGTCCTGTACTTAATTTAAAAGGAGAAAAAAACCAAATTTTTCAGTTAAGGGATTTAGTTAATTCCTAGTTTAATTCAAATTAGGGATGTGATATGACTGCCAACCCCCATTGCCATTGACTGCCCCCCACCCCACCAAAGAAAACACTTTAATTGTTAGATGAAGTAATAGAACTACAGTGCCCAAGACAGGGGACTTAGTAATAATCTTGATGGTATACTGTACTGTTTATGCCCCCTTTGGAATAGTGTGTTTACTCTGGGTGCCAAGTTTTACGAGGACATTGACAAACTGATGGATATTAAGAGATGGACCACTACAATTTTCAAGAGCCTGGCATGTTTAGCTTGGGATGTTATTAGGTGCTATAGAGTTAGTTGCAAGTCTTAGTGACCCTGTGCACAGCAGAACAAAATGTTGCCTGGTCCTGTACCATCCTTACATCTGTTGCTGTGTCTGAGCCCATTGTTGTAGCCACTGTGTCAGTTAAGGGCCTTCAATTTTTTGGTCTCTACCAAGCATGATGTCCTTTGAGGACAGGTCCTACCTGATAACATGTCCAAAATATGTAAGATGAAGTGTTGCTGTCCTCATTTCTTAGGAACATTTTGGCTGTACTTCTTCCAAGACAGACTTATTTGTTCTTTTGGCATTTCATGGTAGTATAGTCAGTATTCTTCGCCAACACCATAAAGGGAAGGATAAGTTTTAGAAATTGTAAGAGAACTTGCCATCTTGAGATACCTGAAGACAGTAATGTAGAAGAAAAAACAGATTACAGATGATGAAAATGCAAACAGTGGTTTTTAGCTATAAGGAGGCAAATTTTTATTCATTATCAGAAAATTTTCAAAAGTTGAATTATGAGTTTCCATGTATAATAGGACTTCACAGAAAGTATTCCTGTAGAATTTAGATAATTCTCTGTAAAATTTTAAATACCATGTTCAGTAGTTTCAGTAAACCATTTCAGCAATCTATTAAAACGTTTGATGTCTAACTTCACCTCTCAAATTTCCTATCATGCCTGAAAGTAGGACAGAGATCCTTTGTTCTAAGTAAATTTGGTCTCTTTGTCTATGACATCTTTAAGAGAAGCAGAAGTCATAGTTTTCTTAACCACAGGAAGCTTGCAGTTTAACTGGGAAGGCAGGATATAAACACATAATCCGTTTTGGAGTAGTATAAGGCAGCATCTGTTTTGTGTTTAAGTGCTACAATGTGTGGTACAGATGGAACTGAGGAAGTTACATTAGTTATTTTGAAATTAGAAATTGTGGGGAAGGAGTGGAAGTATAGGAGCCTGTGTTGCAAATATGCAGTACTTTGTTTTTGTGGGATAGTAGTAGGATTTCATACAGAAAGAGTAGATCCAGATTATAGAGAGGCACTCACCTATTGAGTGGAATCTAGATACACGTATGTGTATATTTTTTTGTTGTCCCTGCCATGATCCATGCTAAAGAACCAGCAGTTTTACCCATCACTGCATTTTCATCATTGGTACAAATGTCACCACAGTAAAAAATCGGCTAAAGTCTGAGATTTATTGGGAAAACATTTTGATAACAGCAATATCGCAGGGTCCAGTGGACTACACTTTGAGAACAACTGCTGTAGGATAGTATATAATCTATATGTGTAGTATGTACATACATATATTTTATATATAGTGCTTTTAGATAAAGTTTTCCCGAACAAATTAGTTTCTCATTAAACAATTCATACATGCACTGTTTTGTGACATTGATTGCCAATCCTGTGCTGTGTCAACACTCGCCTCTTCTCGACCGTGGGCTCCCCATTTGCATTCTTCCAGCTTTCCTGTCCCCACCTGCCTTCATGTTCTTGTCTTTGAGCTAGTGCGCCCATTTAATTTCATATGTGTGGTTGAGCTACATGGATTACTGTTTGTTTTATAGGTCTGTATAATCTTTGGCTGAGGGGAAAATTCAGGAGTGACTTTTGTACTGAGCTAAAAGGGTATTTGGGGGCCATACTGTTAGGCTTTTTTCAGTCTCTGTCAGACCAGCAAGTGTTCTTTATTTGTGAGTTAGGATTTTGTTCCATGTTTTCCTGCAGCACTGTCCAGGCCCCTGTATTGTGATTCCTGTCAGAGCTGTTGGTGATGGTAGCCAGGTACCAGCTAGTTGTATTGCACTCAGTCTGGTGGAGCCTGTGGTACTTGTGGTCTGTTAGTTCTTTGGCCTCATGTTTGCTTTGTGTCTTTGGTTTTCTTCATTCATCCTTGCTTCAGATGGGGTGGGACCAGTGGGGTATCAGATGTCTGCTCACAAGTTTTTATTTATTTTATTGTGCTTTAGGTGAAAGTTTACAGCTCAAAGTAATCTCTCATAGAAAGATTTGTACATATGTTGTTATGTGATCCTAGTTGCAATCCCTGTGATGTAAAAACACATTTCTCCACCTTTTCATCCCAGGTTTCCTGTGTCCTCTTGTCCCTTTCTGCCTTTTCATCCTGCTTTAGACAGAATTGGTCCCTTTAGTGTCATGTATCTACTTGAACTAAGAGGCACACTCTTCATGAATATTATTTTATGTTTTGTAGTCCGATCTAATCTTTGTCTGATGAGTTGGCTTCATGAATATTTTCAGTTCTGGGTTAACAGTGATTCCAGGGACTATGCCTCTGGGGGTTCCTCCAGTCTCAGACCATTAAGTCTGGTCTTTCTATGTGAATTGAATTCTGCATCCCACTTTTCTCCTGTTTTGTCAAGTATTCTCTGTTATGTTTCTTTTCAGGGTGTCCATTGGTGGTACCCAGACACCATCCAGTTCTTCTGGTCTCTGGCTGATGGAGCCTCTGGTTTATGTTACTTTTTTGTTTCTTGTGCTCGTATTTTCCTTGTGCCCTTGGTGTTCTTCATTCTCCCTTGTTCCACATGGGTTAGGACCAACTGATGTAAAGATGGCCACCCGAAAGCTTTTAAGACCCCAGACCCCACTCACCAAAGTGGTATACAGAATATGTGTATATATGTATTAGGTGCTTCAAGTGAAAGTTTATAATCCGTGTCAATTTGTCATACAAAATCTTACACACACATTGTTGTGTAACTCTAGTTGCTCTCCCCACCCTGTGACAGATTACTCTTCCTGTCTTGTACTTCTCTTGTTCTTTCAGCGAGCTCCTGTCTCCCTCTGTCATCTCATCTTGCCTCTGGACAGCAGCTACCCAGTTAGTTTCATGTATCTACTTAAGCCAAGAAGCATACTCTTTGCCAGTATCATATTATGTCTTTTAGTTCAGTCCAGTCATTGTCTGAAGAGTTGGCTTTTGGGAATGGTTTCAGTTCTGGGCTAACTGAGAGTTCTGGGACCATGTGTGTCTTCTGGGGACCCTACAGTCTTTCAGACCATCCAGTCTGATGTTGAGGTTGAGTTCTGTGCCCCACTTTCTCCTGCTGTGTGTCATGGCCACTTTGTTGTATCTCCTGTCAGGGCAATTATCAGTGGTAGCCAGGCACTATCTAATTCTCCTGGTCTCATGCTGATGTAGTCTTTGTTTTATGTGGCCTGTTCTGTGTCTTGGACTCATGTTTTCCATATGTCTGATATTTTTCATTCTCCTTTGATCCAGGTAGATTGGGTATTAATGATTTTTTCAATTTCAGTTTGGTCTGTTTTGATAACTCCCATCTCATGTTTTGTTCTGTTTATTTGTGTCCTCTCCTTTTTCTCTTTTGTCAGTTTGGCCAGTGGTTTATTGATTTTGTTTATCTTTTTGAAAAGCTAGGTTTTGGTCTTGTTAGCTCTTTCAATTATTTTTCTATTCTCCATTTAATTTATTTCTGATTCAGTTTTTATTATTTCTTTTGCTATACTCTGCTTGTTTTAGAAATAAGGTTACAGTTTTGACTTTGGCCATTTCCTCTTTTTGGCTGTGTTCATTTATAAATTAACCTGTGAGCACTGTTTTTGCTGTGTCCCAAAGGTTCTAAGAGAATGTGTTTTCATTCTCGTTTGATTCTATGAATTTCTTTATTCTGTCATTGATTTCTTCTATAATCTAGTAGTTTTTGAGCCAGGTGTTGTTCAGTTTTCTTGTATTTGATTTTTTCCCACCCTTGCTTTTTCTGTTACTAATTTTTTACTTTCATGGCTTTGTAGTAAAAAACAAAATGCTTTGCAGTATTTTGATGTTTTGGTTTCTGCTAAGGCTTGCTTTGTGTCCTAACATGTGGTTTCTTGTGCCTTGGAAAAGAAAGTATACTCTGTGGGTGTTGAACAGAGTGTTCTGTATATGTCTGTGAGATGAAGTTGGTTAATTGTGGCATTTGAGTCTTCCATGTCGTTACTGAGTTTCTGGATGTTCTGTCTTACTGAAAGTGGTGTTGATGTCTTTTACTATTGTTGTAGAGCTGTCTGTTTCTCTTTTCAGTGCTGTTAGAGTTTTGTTATAGGTATTTTGGAACCCTGTCCTTGGGTGCATAAATATTTATTATGGCTGTGTCCTCCTGGTGTATTGACCCTTTCACTGTTATATAGCATACTTTATCCTTTGTGGTGGATTTTACTTTAAAATCTATTCTGTTAGAGATTAATATTTCTATTTCTACTCTCACTGTTTTTTGTTTGATATGTTTTTTCCATCCTTTGAGTTTTAGATTGTTAGTGTCTTTCAGTTTAAGGCAGCATATAGATGGATGGTGTTTTTTAATCCACTCTGCCACTCTCTTTTTCTTTATTGGTACATTTAGTCCATTTACATTTATTGCAATTATTGATAGGTATGAGTTTAGTGTTGTCATTTTGATGTAATTTTTTTTGTGTGTTTCGACAGTTTCTTTGTTCCATTTAATTTTCTGCACTGAGTTGGTTTTTAAAATCTTTTTCACTGTTGTTGATGTGCATTTTCTGAGTCTTTATGTTTTTCTTCTTTTTTATTATGGTGTGTAGGATTGTTAGTTTCCTTTGTGGTTACCTTAATATTTACCCATATTTTTCTGAGTTTAAAGTAATCTTTTTGTTTTTTTGGTATCATCTTGACTTTCTTTCTGTATGAATGTTGTGTGACTAAGTATGTAGTCCCCCGTTTTTGTGTTAATGTTGTCATCTTTTAAATATTGATGTCTCTGCCTATTTTCAGTGTTTTAGTTTTGATTTATTTTTGTGACTGTATCTGAGTTGATACATGGTTGTTTTGTTCTGTGTTCTAGTTTTGGGTTGTTATCTGATGTTACTGATTTTCTAACCAGAGGATTCTCTTTAGTATTTCTTGTAATTTTGGTTTGGTTTTTAACAGATTTCCTGAGCATCTGTTTATCTGGCAATACCCTAATTTTGCCATCATATTTCAGACTATTTTGCTGGGTTTATAATTCTTGGTTGGCAGTTTTTCTCATTTAGTTTGTATACGTCATCCTGTTGCCTTCTTGCCTGGATGGTTTCTGTTGAATAGTTAGAATTTAGGCTTACTGACTCTGTTTTGTAGATGACTTTTTGTTTATCCCTAGCCACTCTTAAAGTGTTCTCTTCATTTTTGGTTTTGACAAATTTGATTATAGTATGTCTTGGGGACTTTTGACATCTATCCTATGTGAGGTTTGATTAGCTTCTTAGATATCTTCTTGTCTTTCATGATATCAGGGAAATTTTCTGCTAACAAATTTTCAGCAATTCTCTCTGTATTTACTGGTACTGTGATCATTCACAGGTTATTCCTCTTTATAGCATCCCACATAGTTCTTAGGGTTTGCTCATTTTTCAGAAATTCTTTTAATCTGATTTTTCCTCAAATAAATTGGTGTCAAATGCTTTATCTTCAGTCTTACTAATTCTGACTTCCATTACCTCAGTTCTGCTTCTGTGACTTTTTATTAGTTGTCTAATTCTGAAATTTTATTGTTAATATTTTAGATTTCTGTATGGTGTCTCTATGAATTCTTGCAACTTGTTAAATTTTTTATTATACTCATGTAGAACTCTCTTAAGTTCCTGTGTTGCTTTGTCTCTGCTCCTTGGCTTCATCTTTGTTTTTCCCAGTCTCTTTTATCTTGAAATACTCTGTATTATTAATTTTTGAATTCTGTCTTCCATAATTCCAAGACTTGCTCTTACTCTTGCAACCATCATAGTCTGCCTCTTTATGTGAATTGATGTTGACTCTTGTCTTTGAGCCATCAATAAGTTACTACATTTATTTTATGTTTGATTACTGTGTTCTAGCATATGACCAGATAGCCTGGTCATATGACCTGCTTTGATTATTCACATCTTTGAAGCTCTCATGTCATGTCACTAGGTGGTTAGAATTGCTATTAGATATGGGAGCCCAGGAGTCTGATTACCCTTCTTGTGTGGATTTAGCTTAGGTGTCCAGGTCATCAAGTCAGTGAGTATGTGGTACAGGTTCTTGCAGGGCTGTGTAGGAGTGATTGGAGCAGGCACAGGTATCTGACTGCAGTAGGGGGTTATGTGCTGAGTAAAATAGGGGCTGACAGCTGCACCTTAGTGCTTGGGTGGGAGACCTGTCTCCATTAAAACTAGAGTGTGTAGGTGGGTGGGTTTTTCAGCTTACACTTTGTGTACCTGGCGCTGTTGGCTGTAAGGCCTGGGAGGTACCACTTATTCTCTGACTTATGTTTTGGATGAGTAATTGGAGTATGTGAAGCCACCAGTCCTTGGGCCCCTGATGTGAGTAGATGAGGACCTTGCTTAATGGGTAGGGTGGTGTCAGATGTCACTAATCTAGCACTCATCCTTGGCTGTTGCAGTTGAAAATAGGCTTCAGCTATGTGCCATGTTATGTTGTGCTAATGAGGGCCTGGACTGTTGAAATAGGCCCACATAGGTTTAGGCAGGGATGAAAGGCATTCAAAGTCTATGGACTTCGTTTGCCTGTAGCTAGGTAAAGGGGCTGTGCCTGTCCTGAGGTCCTTGTTTGGGTGAACTGGCAAATTATATTTTCCTGTTGGTTAACTTGTTCTCTCTCCAAAGTTGGATGAAGGGCTTGGGATGTGCAGTGGGTCCCACTTCTGTCCAGGAGATGCTGCAGTTGTTGTAGCTGGACCAGGACTGGAACAGGGCAGGAGCAGGTAAATGGAAGAGAGATACTTCCTAGAGGGGGTAGGGTTTTGTTTCGATCCTGCTTTGTAGGTAGATACTTGTACTTACCTTTCGCTGATCTCAGTGCTTCTTTTCCCTAATTCCACAAAGGTGTATAGATTCTCTGTTGCTCAGTTTCTCCTGTTGTGGAAAATGCTTCCCAAGTGCTGCTGCATGCCTCAGCCAGTGTGTGCTGGCCTATCTAGCTTATAGGGAACCATCCAGATCAGGTCTAGCAAATCCTGGCTGCTTCTGAGTTGTCTCTCCCTTTCCTTGCCACTCAATCTGACTCGTTAATTTTGTCTTAGAGGTTAACGGCTCCTAAATTGTTGTATATAATCTGTTCACTTGTTTTTTCATGTCTTTGTTTTAAGAGGGACCTCAGGAAGTGTCCAACTACTCCACCATCTTGACTTCACCTCCCAGCTCACAATCTTTTAAGACCGCAGACACTCCTCAATGGTATAAAATATGGAACATTTTATTTGCAAACTGTTAATGCTAACTGTATTACATGTTCTTTAAGACCATGCTCCCCCACCCTCAGCCCAGTAATTTGGGCCCTCAGAGAACTCTAAAGGTTTTTTAATTGTCAGTTTACAGACATCTAAGTATAGATTATTTGTTGTGTGGAATTATTTGTGATACCACTTCCCTTCATTGGACAGTAGAAAATTGATTCTACCACATTGCGCTTTAATTTGCTGTATATACCAATAAAAGTGTATTATGAGTATCTATCCAGAATTTTTTTCTTAGTAAACTTTTTCTGATTATAAATGTAATACACATATGCAGAAATGAAAAAAAGGAAGTAAGGAGAAAGATTGAAAAATTCATTTTGGAGAATACTGAGAAAATTTGAAGACAAAAATAAAAATGATCTCTAATCTTATTAACATAAAGTCCTTGGGTTGTGGATTTCTGACTTACGGATAAAACTCCTACTTGCCCTTTAATGTTATATAAATTTGTCTTCACTTTGAAATGATTTTACTGATCCACCTTTTTGAAACAAATCTGTCACAGTCACCTTCACTGTATGCACCTGATCTGACCTGATCTGACTTACCTACAAATGCATAAAGATACACTCAGGAACTGATCTTGTTGGTAACTTGGAGACTACCTGTACTCAGAATAATTGCTATTAAAATTTAGTGCATATTCTTTTTGGTTGTTTTGCATTCTTTCAGGTAACTTTTTGAAGTCCGTGGACCCCATATGCCTGTTCGTAGGCAAAGGGACTGTGTTTTCTGATTTTGAAAGCAGTATATATTCATAGTATAAAAATTGAAAAAAAATACAAAAAAGACATCTTTATTTTCCTTTTGTTACAATGATGAGTACTGTTAAGTCACATTTCTAGAGTGATGTTAGTTATGTAAACCTTTTTTTGTAATGGTGTTTATTCTAGTAGAATTTTATTCTTTTTATTGCAGCCACTGTGTCAGTCCGTCTCATTGAGTCTTCCTCTTTTTCGCTGACCCTTTACTCTACAAAGCATGATAACCTTTTCCAGGGACTGACCCCTCTTGACAACATGTCCAAAATGTGTAAGATACAGTTGTGTCATCTTTGCTTCCAAGGAGTGCTCTGGTTGTACTTCTTCCAGAACAGATCTGTTTGTTCTTTTGGCAGTCCATGGTACATTCAATATTCTTCTCCAACACCACAGTTCAAAGGCATCAATTATTCTTCTGTCTTCCTTATTAATTTTTCAGCTTTTACATGTGTTGATGCAATTGAAAATGGCATGGCTTGGGTCAGGTGTACCTTAGTCTTCTAGATGACATCTTTTAAGTACTTCAAAGAGGTCCTTTGCAGCAAAGTTTGCCATTGCCATGTGTCTTGATTCTTGACTGTTGCTTCCATGGGTATTGATTGTGGAACCAAGTAAAATGAAATCCTTAACAACCTCAATCCTTTCTCCACTTATCATGATGTTGCTTACTGGTCCACTTGTCAGAAGTTTTGTTTGCTTAATGTTGAGGTACAATCTGTACTGAAGACTGTGGTCTTTAATCTTAATCAGCAAGTGTTTCAAATCCTCTTTACTTCCAGCAAGCAAGGTGGTGTCATCTGCATAATGCAGGTTGTTAATGATTCTTCCTCCAATTCTGATGCCTTGTTCTTCTTCTTATTGTTCAGCTTCTCAGATTATTTGATTGACATATAGATAAAAAAGGTATGGCGAAAGGGTGCAACCCTGACACACACCTTTCCTGACTTTAAACCATGCAATGTCCTCTTGTTCTGTTTGTATGACTGCCTCTTGGTCCATGTACAGGTTCCTTAAAAGCACAGGTAAGTGTTCTGGAATTCCCATTCCCTGCAGTGTTAGCCATAATTTGTTACGATTGACACAGTTGAATGCCTTTGCATAGTCAGTGAAACACAGGTGTCTTAGGCTGGGTTTTTTAGGGAAGCAAAACCAGTAACACGTGTAGGTTCAAGGAAAGATTTATAATATATACATAGATAGATAGACAGATACAAATATAGGAAACAGCTCACGTAATCACAGAAGGTGAATGTCCCAAGCGCTGGCACAAGCCTCATGTGGCCACGGAAGCTGAGGAACCCAAGGTCAGCAAGTCAGAGACCAGAGTTCTAGATCACTGGTTGTGTAGGTCAGTGGATCCCAAGCTAGTGGTGAGATGAAGCGACAGAGGCTGGCAAAACCAGGATCAGCAGGTCAGGGAGCAGGAGTGGGCAGAGGCTGGTGAACCCAGGATCGGCAGGTCAGGGAGCAGGAGTGGGCAGAGGCTGGCGAACCCAGGATCGGCAGGTCAGGGAGCAGGACTCTCAAGTGCTGACTGTAAGGACTGATGAGTCCAACAGCTGCTAGTTCAAGTCCCGGAACCAGATGCTGGAAGAAGAGAGCAGGAGCTCCTGGCCACGTGAGCGAGCAGCCGCCGTAGTGAAAGGTCGCGAGATGAGAGCCGAGGGGCAGGGAGCCACCACAAACCCCGCCCTGCCACTTGATACAGCAGCCAAATGTGTAGTAGCCAAGTTGACATAATCCTGACCACCACAACAGGGAAACATTTTTTGGGTATTTTCTGCTTTCAGCCAAGATCCATCTGACATCAGCAATGATGCCCCTGGTTGTACATCCTCTTCTGAATCCAGCTTGAACTTCTGTCAGTTCTTTGTCGATATACTGTTGCAGTAAGTTTTGAATGATCTTCCGCAAAATTTTACTTGTGTGTGATAGTAATGATATTGTTCACTAATTTCCACATTTGGTTGCATCACCTTTCTTGGGAATAGGCATAAATATGGATCTCTTCCAGTTGGTTGGCCAAGTAGCTGTCCTCTGAATTTTTTGGCGTAGATGAGATGAGCTGCATCGTTTTGTTGAAATATCTCAGTTGATATTCCATCAATTCCTGGAGCCTTGTTTTTTGCCAGTGCCTTCATTGCAGCTTTGACTTACTCCTTCAGTACTGTCAGTTCCTGATTGTATGCTACCTCTTCAAATGGGTGAACATCAACCAGTTCTTTTTGGTGTAATGACTGCATATTCATTCCATCTTCTTTTGATGCTGCCTTAGTTGTTTAATATTTTCCCTGTAGATTCCTTCATTATTGTAACTTGAGGCTTGAGTTTTTTCTTCAGTTGTTTCAGCTTGAGAAATGCAGAATGTGTTCTTCTCTTTTGGTTTTCTATTTCCAGCTCTTTGCGCATGTCATCATAATACTTTGTCATCATGAGCTGTCCTTTGAAATCTTCTGTTCACTTCTTTTCGTCATTCCTTCCTTTTGCTTTAGCTGCTTGATGTTCAAGAGCAAGTTTCAGAGTCTCTTCTGACATCTGGTTTGGTCTTGTCTTTCTTACCTGTCTTTTTAATGACCTCTTGTGTTTTTCATGGATGATGTCTTTGATGTCATTCCACAATTCATATGGTCTTTGGTCATTAGTGGTCAACCCATCACATCTGTTTTTAAGATGATCTTTAAGCTCACAAAGGATGTACTCAAGGTCATACTTTGGCTCTTGTGGATTTGTTCTAATTTCCTGCAGTTTCAGTTTGAACTTGCGTATGAGTAGTTGATGGTGTGTGCTGCAGTCAGCACCTGGTCTTTTTCTGACTGCTGATACGGAGTTTTTCCATCGTCTTTTTTCCACAGATGTAGTAGATTTGATTCCTATGCATTCCATCTGGTGAGGTCCGTGTGTATAGTTGCTGTTTGTGTTGGCGAAAAAAAGATATTTGCAATGAAGAAGTCATTGGTCTTGCAAAATTCTGTTATGTGATCTCTGGCATCATTTTTATCGCAATGACTGTATTTTGCAAGTACCGATCCTTCTTGCTTGTTTCCAACTTTTGCATTCCAATAACTGGTAATTGTCAGTGCGTCCTGATTGCATGTTTGATTGATTTCGGACTGCAGAAGCTGGTAAAAATCTTCGGTTTCTTCATCTTTGGCCTTAGTGCTTAGTGCATAAATTTGATACTAACTGGCATATAGATATTATGCTATCACTGACAGCATTGTACTTCAGGACAGATCTTAAAATGTTCTTTTTGATGATGGATGCAGCACCATTCCTCTTTGAGTTTTCATTTCCAGCATGGTAAACCATATAGTTGATTCAAAATGGCCAATACCAATCCATTTCAGCTCACTAATGCTCACTAATGCTCACAGTGGCCGCAGCAATGGACTTAAGCATAAAAATGACTGTGGATATGGCACAAAACTGGGCACTGTTTCATTCTGTTGCTCACAGGGTCTCTGTGAGTCAGAACTAACGTGATAGCACCTAACAACAACAATAACAATGCCTAAGATATCGATGTTTATGCATTCCAGTGCATTTTTGACGATTTCCAATTTTCCTAGATTCATACTTTGTGCATTTTGTGTTCTGATTATTAATGGATGTTTGCAGCTGTTTCTCATTTTAAGTCTTGCCATATCAGCAAATGAAGGCCCATCTCTGCTTTGAGAAGACAGTGTTCTCTGGTATTGCCTGAGTGCCTTCCAACCTGAAGGGCTCATTTTTCAGTGCTATGTCTGACAGTTTTCCACTGTCATTCCTAAAATTTTTGCTGGCTAATGCCTTTCAGAAATAGACTGCCAAGTTGTTCATCCTAGTGTGTCTTAGTCTGGAAGCTCAGTTGAAACCTTTCCGCTTGGTGACCTTGCTGGTATATGAATACCAGTGGCATAGTTTCCAGCATCACAGCAACATGCAAGCCCCCTAAGTACAACACACTGAAAGAAATCCTAATTTCTACTTGTCCTTTTTTTTTCTTTTTTGCCTTCAAAAAACTGTTAGCATAGGCAGATTTCAGTTTATGATTGTTTGGTTTGTGCAGTTCTCAGCTAATTATTTTCATGTTATCAAAATTCTTAGGCTGGTCTGCCCCAAATAAGGCATTACCTTCTCTATATTTCTTATTCTTATGTCTTTCAGAATCTAGCATATTTGTAGAGGGAAGAAAGGTGGAGTTTTAAGGGCTTCTTAGGGAGGGGAATTAAACTGAGAAGTAATATGATATGGTCAGAGGCATGAAAGGGTTGCAGAGAAAGGGAACATTTTGTTGTGTAGCTGATAAACTGCTTATAGGGATACTTTTTAAAGAGTAGTTTCAAATACAGCTTAGGTAATAAAAGTACCAGTGGAAGAATCTCTACCTACCAAAATAAAATTAGGTGTTTGCTTAAACCTGTTACCATTGAGTCAGTTCCCACTCATAGCAAGTAACTTAATGGATTTAAGATATAAAATGGGTTTTACTTGCCCAGCGGCTTGTGATTTTTCTTTTAGCATGTCCATTTATGTGTCTACTTATCTTTCTCTCTCTCTTATTTATTGTGATTACGTGAAAGTGTACAGTCCAGATCAGTTTTGCATGCCTGCCTATCTGCAGGTCTATCTGCTCTCCACATCTGGTCATGGCACAGTCCTCCTTTTCACTCTGTACTTCTAAGTATCCTCTTCAAGAGCACCTGTCTTTGCTTTCCACTCTCTTCTCTCCCATCTAGAAAGAAATCAATAGGACAACTTCCTGTAAATGTATAAAACCATAAAGTACACACACAATATGGTTGCACTGTGTGCCTGAGTCTACTCCTTTCTTGTCTGAAGAGCTGAACAGTTGATTTCAGTACTGATTTCTAGTTAGGGCAAGCAGCATGTGTCGGGGCTATTTTCCCAGGGGGCCCTCCTGGCTATCAGACCGTTAGTCTGGTCTTTCGTAGAGTTCTTGAACTGCATACCTCTTTTTCTAATGTTGCCTCAGGGGCTCTACATTTTGTCCCCATTGTGGCTGTCTTTGGTGGTGGCAGGCACCATCTGGTTCTTCTGGTCCCATGTTGAAACATTCTCCCATTTATATGAGTCCTTCTGTCTCCTGGGCTCTTTTTCGCTCGTGTCTTTGTTGTTCTCCGTCATTATCTATTCCAGATGGGTGGGGACTGCTTGGTGTACCTCAGATGGCAGCTTGCTAGCATTTAAGACTCCAGGTGCTAGTCACCAATATGGGGTGCAGAAGACTCTCCAGCAAAAGGCTAGTTATGCCAGTTGACCTTGATGCCCCCCAAAACATGGTCCCAGACCCCTGTCCCTGCTTTTCTATCCTTTGTAATATTGAGTTGAGTTTACAAAGCCTTTCAGTTTATGGTGTAGTCCAGTTGTGTTGATCTGCTCACTACTGCATGCTGTCATTCTAGGGTCTCAGTTCTGTTCTCTTGACCTATATGTGTATTTTTGTACCACTACCAGGCTGTTTTGACTACCATGGAAGTGTAGTAGGTTCTAAGGTTGGGTAGTGTGAGGCCTCCCGCTGTGTTCTTCTTCAGTAGTGCTTTACTTATCCAGGGGTTCTTCCCTGTCCAAACAAAGTTGGTGATTTGTTTCTCCATCTCCTTAAGAAATAAAACTGGAATTTGTATAGGGATTGCTCTGAACATGTAGATCACTGTGGGTGAAATAAACTTTTTACAATGTTAAGTCTTCCTGTCCCTGAGCAAGGTAGGTTTCTCCATTTATGTAAGTCTCTTTTGGTTTCTTGAAGCAAGGTCTTGTAATTTACTCTGTATAGGTCTCTTATTTCTCTGGTTAGATTTATTCCTAAGTATTTTATCTTATTGGGGGCTGTCATAAATGGTACTGATTTGGCAATGTCCTCTTTGATGTTGTCTTTGTTGGTGTAAAGGAATCCTACCAACAGACTTATGTTTATCTTGTGTCCTGATACTTTGCTGAATGCTTCCATTGGTAGTTTATTTGTGGATTCTTTAGGGTTCTCTGTGTATACTATCATATCATCTGCAGATAAGGATATTTTTACTTTTTGCCCGATGCGGATACCCTTTATTTCTTGGTGTTATCTGATTACTGTAGCCAGAAGCTCTAGCACAGTGTTGAATAGAAATGGTGAAAGTGGGCATCCTTGTCTGCTTTCTGTTTTCAGGGGGAATTCTTTCAGTCTCTTTCCATTCAGGATGATGTTTCTGGTTTGCTTTGCATAGATGCTCCTTCTTGCATTGAGGAATTTCGCTTCTATTCCTATTTTGCTGAGAGTTTTTAACATGAATGGGTGTTGAACTTGGTCAGATACCTTTTCTGCATCAATTGACAGAATCAGGTGATTCTTATCCTTTGTGTTATTTATGTGGTGGATCACATTAGTTATTTTTCTGATGTTGAACCAGTCTTGCATCTCTGGTGTGAATCCAACTTGGTAATGATGGGTTATTTTTTTTGATATGTTGCTGAATTCTGTTGGCTAGGATTTTGTTGAAGATTTTTGCATGCAGGTTCATGAGTGACACTGGTCTGTACTTTTCTTTTTTGTGGGATCTTTCTTATTAGGGCTATGTTGGCTTCATAGAATCAATTTGGGAGTATTCTGCACTTTTCTATGCTGTGAAATAGCCTCAGTAGTATTAGAATTAACTTCTCTATAAAAGTTGGGTAGACTTCTATGGTGAAGTCATCTGGGATGACCAGGACTTTTTTTGGTTGGCAGTTTTTTAATTACTTTTACAATTTCATCTTTTGTGATGGGCTTATTAAGTTGTTCTCCTTACTCTTGTGATAATTTCAGTAGGTGATATGAATCTAGAAACTTGTCTGTTTCCTCTAGGTTTTCATATCTGTTAGAGTACAGTTTTGTGTAATATTTTGTTATGATGTTTTTGATTTCATTTGGGTCTGTTGTGACATCTTCCATCTGATTTCTTACTTGGGTTGTTTCCTGTCCTGTTTTTCTTTTGTGAGTTTAGCCAATGGTTTATCAGTTTTGTTGATCTTCTTAGAAACGAGCTTTTTGTTTTGTTAATTCAGTTGTCTTTTTCTTCTCTAATTCGTTTAGTTCTACTGTAATCTTTGTTATCTCTTTTCTTCTGGTGCCGAGGAGTTCTCCTGTTGTTCTCTTTCTACCTGTTCAAGTTGTAGGGTTAATTCTTTGGTTTGGGCCCTTTTTTCATTCCAGATGTGTGTGTTCATAAAGATAAATTGACCTCTGAGTGCTGCTTTTTGCCATGTCACGTAGGTTCTGGTAGGATGTGTTTTCATACTCATTTGATTCCATGTATTTCTTTATTGTGTCTTTTATTTCTTCTATAACGTGAGTTTTTGAGCAAGGTGTTGCTCACTTTCCATGAGTTCAAATTGCTACTCATGTTTTTCTGCTATTGATGTAAACTTTTACTGCTTTATGATCTGAGAAGATGCGTTGCAATAGTTCAATTTTTTGAATTTTGTTAAGCCTTGCTTCATGAGTCAGTCCATGGTTTATTGTGGAGAATGTTCCATGTGCACTGGAAAAGAAGGTGTACTTATCTGTTGTTGGGTAAAAGGTTTGTAAATGTCAGTGAGGCCTAGTTGATTAATCGTCATAATAAGTTTTTCTGTATCTTCACTGAACCTTTTTCTGGGTGATCTGTCTGGAAGTGTTGAAGTTTCCTACTGATATTGTGGAGTGATCTGTCTTATTTTTTGGTGTTGTCAGCATTTGTTCAATGTATTTAGATACACTGGTATTGCTTGCATAAATATTTAATATTGTTATATCTTGCTTATGTATTGAATCTTTCAGCAGTGACTATCCTTGTCCAGCATGGTGGATTTTACATTAAAATCTGTTTTATCTGAGCTTAGTATTGCCACTCCTGCTCTTCTTTGCATGTTGTTGGCTTGGTATGTATTTCTCTGTCCTTTGATTTTCAGTTTGTTCATATCTTTGAGTCTAAGGTGTTGTTTCTTGTAAGCAACGTATAGACAGATTGTGTTTTTTAATCAAACCTGTTATTCTTTGCCTTTTTGTTGGAGCATTCAATCCATTTACATTCAGTGTGTTTAGTGCTGTCATTTTGGTGCCTTTATTTTTGTGTTGTTGCTGTTTTCTGTGAGAGACAATTTTACAGGATGTATTAATTCTTGGTTGGAAGCTTTTCTCCTTCGAGGCTCTGTATGTGTCATCCCACTTTCTTCTTGCCAATGTGGTTTCTGCCAAGAAGTCAGACAGAAACCTACAGGGCTTCCCTTTGTATGTTAGTTTTGCTTTAAGCCTTGTTGCCTTTAAGAGCCTCTCTTTATGTTCCATTTTATTAAGCCTGATCATAATATGTGTTGGTGTCTTTTCTTTTGGGGTCTAGTTTTTGTGGTGTTCAATAACCATCTTGAATATGTATGTTTTCTTTCATGAAGCTTTCTGTCAGCAACTCCTGTGCAAGTCTCTATATTTTCTGCTATCCCTCACTGTCCAGGAGCTCCAATTATTTGTGTATTTTTCCTCTTGATAGAGTCCTACGTGCTTCTTAATGCTTCTTTTTTCTTGTTTCTTTTATCTAATATCTCTTCGTAAATGCTGGTGTCAGTTGCTTTATTTTCAAGCTCGCTAATTCTGCATTCCTGTTCCTCCATCCTGCTCTTTTGGCTTTGCATTGAATTGTCTAATTCTGTAATTTTATTATTGATCTGCTGTATTTCAGATTGTTGATGTTCTAGCAGTTCATATTATCTTACTTAACTTTTCATTTTGTTCTGCTGTATTTTGTTTAATCTCTAGAAGGTCTCTATACATAATTCTTTTGTATTGAACCTCCAGTAATTTCAGAAAGGCTTCTTCATCTAGGAAGTTGTTTGAATATTTTGGGAGTTTTCCAGAGCCATGATGATCTGCTTCTTTGAATGATTAAATACTGATTGTTGTCTTTGTGCCATCCAGAAGCTGTTCAGTTTCTCCAGTGGTACACCGACAGGAACTGGGGCATAGGCCTAAGAAGGCAGTGAGTAAGGAGACTGCTTGATTTGGTTGTCAGTCACTGCTCTGATCTCTAGGTGCAGCCAACTCATGTGTCGCTTCACTGACAATATAAACTCTGTCAAGCTCGAGGTAGTGCTTGGCTTGGTGTCTGGCCCCAGCTGGGCCCTCCGGGGTTGCAGGCCTTGCCTCCTGGCTGATAAAGGTGGTGAGCTATTTGTGCCGACTGTCCAGTGTCACATCAGTTGAGTCTATGGTATGGCTCAGGGAAGGGATGAGAGAGGGTTGCCACCACACTCAGCCACAAGGAACCACTGTGTTCTTTAGAGGCACTTAAAAACTGCTTTTTCTGTTGAGAGGGGCGCTGTCTAGCAGAAGCTGAAAGCAGTCAGGTCCTCAGGGGTAGCAGGCCCCGCCTCCTACTTGGCAAAGACAGCACCCTACTTATGGAGTCAGCTGACACTGTGATGTGGCTCAGTGAATGGTGGTAAAAATGGCTCTACCACAGTCAGCTATGAGTCACCACTGTGTTCTCTAGCTGCTCTTAACTTAAAAACTGCCTTTCTGCTGAGACAGTTGTTGACCAGGCACAGCTGATAGCAGTTGGGCCCTTAGGGGTGGCAGGCCCTCCTGGCTGACAAAAGTGGTGCCTTGTTGACAGTGAGCAGATGCTATAACGTGGCTTAAAGAAGGAGGGAGGTGTTAGGGCCCTGCTCTACTCAGTTGTCAGTTTCCACTGCTTTCTATAGGTATGATTGTGTTAAAAACAGCTTGTCTGCTGGGACAAGCCCTATTCCGACAGCCACTGTTTCTTAGAGTGAGAATTAGCCTTAGGTAAGACCTAAGGCAAGGCCACCTCTCAGCTGACCAAGATGACGTCCGGCCTGAGCCGCCACTGTTACGGTGAGTCAGAGAGGGGGAAGAGGCACCGGCACCTTCAGTTACTCTAAATGTGGCTCTCCCAAGCACAGTCTCTCTGCTGTGGGACATGCTATTTACTTAGGCACGCAGATCAGTAAAGTGGCTGGGCTGTGCCAGGCTCACAGGTTCGGCAGACCCAGCACCAGCTTCCTGGTTGACAAAGAAGTCGTCTGTAATCTGCTGTAATCTGCTCAGGCGTTGTGCCAGCAGAAACAGTACTCACTGTGCTGCTGTCTCACCCCTGACAAGATATTTTCTACCTCCCTGTTGTGCAGTCCAATATCATGACCCTGTGCCTGATCTCGGAGCTCCCAGAATGTTCAGACTGGTCCTTTCAGTTAGTTTTCTAGGCCTTAGTTCTCAGAGGGAACTGGGAAGACGTGTGTCTAGTCTAACATTTTAGCCCCACCCCTCAAGGCTTGTATTTTTTTATTGTCTTTTGAGCTTGAGAAATGTGGAGTGGGTTCTTCCCTTTTGGTTTTCTGACTCTAGGTCTTCATATATTTCATTATAATAGTTTATGTTCTCGAGCGGCTCTTTGAAATCTTTGGTTCTTCATCATTTCTTCCATTTGCTTTGGCAACTCTACGTTCAAGAGCAACTTTCAGAGTCTCTTATTACATTCACTTTGTTTATTTTCTTCTTACCTGTCTTTTTGATGACCTTTTGCCTTCATGTATGATTTTGTTGTTGTTATCCCGCAACTCTTCTTGTCTTTAGTCGTTAGTGTTCAGTGTTTCAAATATATTCTTGAGATGGTCTCTAAATTCAGGTGGGGTATATTCAAGGTCAGACTTTGGCTTTCTTGGACTTGTTTCAATTTTCTTCAGCTTTATCTTGAACTTCCTATGAACAATTGATCATCTGCTCCACAGTTGGTCCCTGGCCTTGTTCAGATGGATGACATTGGGCTTCTTTATCATTTCTTTGCACAAATGTAGTCGGTTTGGTTCTTGTGTATTCCCATCTGTGAGATCCACATGTATAGTTGTCATTTATGTTGTTGAAAAAAGGTATTTCCAGTGAATAAGTTTTTGGTCTTGTAAAATTCTGTCATGTAATCTCAAGTGTCATTTCTATCCAAAGGTCCTTTTTCCTTTTGTTTCCCACATTCATATGCCACTCCCCAGTAATTATCAGTGCATCTTGATTGCATGCTTGATCAACGTCAGAATGCAGAAGTTGGTAAAAATCTTTTAATTTCTTCATCTTTGGCCTTAACCGTTGGTGTGTTTAATAGTTATGTAACTGGTCTTCCTTACAGGCATATGGATCATATCCTATCACTGATAATGTTGTACTTCAGGATAGATCTCAGATTTTCTTGGGGGCGGTCAGCAAGTGTGACATTGTTTGTCATTCCTGGCATACCAGACCATATCATTTTCCAACTCAAAGTAGCTAGCATCATTCCATTTCACCTCAGTAATTCCTGAAATACAAATCTTCAAGCATTCTTTTTTATGTTTGACAAATTTTAAGAAAAATTCAAGCCTCAGTTTGCAATATAGAAGGATTCTGTGAGTGAAAAATTGAGACACAGGAAGCATTAAAAGAAGATGGAAAGAATCACAAAGTCACTATACCAAAAAGAATTGTTTGACATTCAGTCATTTCAGGAAGTAGCATGTGTTGAAAGACTGATGATACTGAAGGAAGAAGTCCAAGCTGCACTGAAAGCACTGGTGAAAAACAAGATTCCAGGAATTGGTGGAATACCAGTTGAGATACTTTACCAAAAGAATACAAATCTGCAAATGTTCACTTGACTATGCCAAGAAATTTGGAAGATAGGTACCTGACCAGCCAACTGGAAGAGACACATAATCGTGTCCATTCCAAAGAAAGGTTATCCAACAAAATTTAGTTTCTTGGTTAACTAATGCTGCTCTAGAGGGATACCACAAGTGGGTAACTTTAGCTCACAGAAATTTGTTTTCTCAGTCTGGGAGGCTAGCAGTCCAAATTCACGGTGCCAGCTCAAGGGGAAGGCTTTCTGTCTCTGTCAGTTCAGGAAGAAAGTCCTTGTCATAATCTTTATGTGATGTAGGAGCCTCTCATTGCAGGGACTCTGGGTCCAAAGCACATACTCCATTCATGGTGCTTCAGTCTTGGTGGTATGAGGTCTCTCTCTTCTCTGCTTGATTTTCTTTTTTTTTTTTTTAATCACAAGAGAGAATGACTCAAGATACAGACTATTCCTGTGAATTGCATCCTGCTTCATTAACATAACTGTTTAATCCTGGCTCACTGACGTCGTAGAGGTTAGGATTTACAGCACATAGAATGATCATATTATGAAATGGTAGACACACAATACTGGGAATCATGGCCCAGCCAAGTTAACACACATTTTGAGGATACATTTCAATTCATACCATGCAGAAATTATCTGACAGTATCATTGATACCACAACCAAGTAACATTTTGCTAAATATAATTCAGAAATGGTGCAGCAGTACACTGACATAGAAATTCAAGCTGGATTCAGAGTAAGGTGTGGAACAAGGGATATTCTTACTGGTGTCAGAATGATTTTGGATAAAATCAGAGTATCTCCGAAAGAAAGATGTTTGCTTGTATTCTGTTGAGTATACAGAAGTATTTGACTGTGTTTCATAATAAATTATATATTGTGAAAATGCAAAGTCCAGAGCATTTAGTTGTGCTCATGCAGAACTTGGACATAGACTAAGAGACAATTATTCAAACAGAATAATGGGTTACTGCATGGTTTAAAATCAGAAGAGGTACACACACACACACATAAACACGCACACGTGTGTATGCGTCAAGGCTGTGGTCTTTTACTGTATTTATTCAGTCTGTATGTTGAGCACGTAAACCAGGAAGATGGACTATGTGAAGCAAAATGAAACGTCAGGATTGGAGTATCTCAGGGTAGTAGTCTTAAGAAGTCCTGTAGTCTCAACTAACCTAGTTAAGTCTGAGCTTTATAAGAATTTGAGTTTTGTTCCACATTTTTCCCCCGTTCCATCAGTATCTTTTTATTGTGCTCCTGATCTGAACAGTTAATAGTGATAGCTGGGCACCGTCTAGTTTTCTGGTTTCAGTGTAGATGAGATTGTAGTTTGTGTAGACTGTTAATCATATGAACTACTTTCTCCTCCCAAGTCTTTGTTTTCCTTCAGTCTCTTTTACTCCAGATACTCAGCGGCCAATAGTCATGTCTTAGTTGGCCACTCATAAGCTTTTAAGACCCCAGATGATACTCATCCAACTAAGACATAGAATATAAACGTTTTGCACTTGTTATGCCAGTTGAGCAAATTATCTGACAAGACTGTGTGCCTAAGCCTCAGACCCCATAAACCATTCCTGTGAGGTGTTAAATAAGCATCCATGTTTGTGCCCTATTTGGAAACCCTGGTGGTGTAGTAGTTATGTGCTATGGCTGCTAAACAAAAGGTCTGCAGTTTGAATCCACCAGGCTCTTCTGGGAAACTCTATGGGGAATTGACTCAGTGGCAGTTTTTTTTTTAATGTGCATTGTTGTATATAGTTCTGGTTTTCAGTTTTGAGAAAGCTCCATACTGTTTTCCATGGTAGTTGTACCATTTTACAACCTGTCAAGGATTGAGTTGTGTCCTATCCAAATTTCTGTTAACTTGTTGTATATATGTATATATGTGTATGCGTACACTTACATGTATACATATTGTATGCATACAACTTACATGTGTACATATATAAATACATGTAAGTATATGTGTGTACACACACACATACACACACAGACCCCTGCATATAGATGTGTCTGGAGCCCTGGTGGCATAGTATTTAAGAGCTTGACTGCTAACCAAAAGATGTGCAGTTCAAATTCATAAGCTGATCCTTGGAAACTCCATGTAGCAGATCTACTCTGTCCTCTAGGGTTGCTGTGAGTCAGAATGACTCAGTGGCATATAAAAACAATAACACAGACATACCTATATATGCCCATCTATTACACACATATACATAATATATACTTGTATGAATACATACTTGCACATGTATTAAGTTGTTGCATAGTTGTTTATACACTAGCATTTACCAGAAACATCCTTTTTTCTTGTCTACTTACTAATCACATCATTTACCTTGATCAAGCTGTGCATTCACTCACCTTTGGTGTTATATTTCCTATCCCCAAATTAGCAAGTGTCTACTATTGAAAAGTGATCTCCTTCTCACACCTATTCCTAGTAATCACCAGTGAATGTTAGTTTCAGTATGTATATCTATTTGTGTCTTTTTATAATGAGATCATACAGCGTTTGTCCTTTTGTGATTGACGTATTTCACTCAGCATAATGTCCTCCAGTTTCATCCATGTTATATTCTGAGAACTCATTGTTCTTTATTGCTACATAGTATTCCATTGTATGGAATATTTGTATGGAAAACCACATTTTGTTTATTCATTTGCCTGTTGATGGGCATTTAGGTTATTTCCATCCTTTTGGTATTGTGAATAGTACTGCAGTGAACATAGCTGTGTATACATCTGATAGTGTCTTTAGTATTAGATCTCTACGGTATATACCTAGTAGTAGAATTGCTAGAACATCAGATAGTTCTGGTTTTCAGTTTTGAGAAAGCTCCATGCTGTTTTCCATGGTAGTTGTACCATTTTACAACCTCTCATGGATTGAGTTGTGTCCTATCCAAATTTCTGTTAACTTGGCTAGGTCATGACTCCTAGTATTGTGTATTGTCTATCATGTTGTCATCTGATGTGATTTCCCTGTGTGTTATAAATTCTGTCACTCTTATGAGTTGGATCCTACTTGACGGCACTTGGCTTGGCATGGCTATGTAGTGAGATGGATTAGTGGCAGTTATTGATGAGATCTGCAAGATTAGATAAATGTCTTAAGCCAATCTCATTTGAGTTACAAAAGAGAAAAGTGAGCAGAGTGGCACCCGAAAGCAGTGCTGGGATCAGAGTGCATCATTTGGACCTCAGGTTCCTGTGCTGAGATACTGGAGACTAAGGGAAGACTGAAGACTTTTCTTCAGAGCTTAGGAGAAAGCCTTCTTCTGGAGCTGGCATCCTAAAGTTGACTTGTAGCGTAATAGCCAGCTGAGAAAATATACTTCTGTTTGTTAAAAACTGTCCACTTGTGGTATTTCTGATAGAGCCACACCGCATGACTAAGACAACCCCACTGTCAGTGGATAAGGATTCTAATCTCCTCACATCTTCGCAATCACTTGTTTTCTGTTTTTGTTTTTTTGAAGTCAGTGCCATTTGTGCAGAGGTGAAGTGGTATCTCATTGTAGTATTTATTTTCGTCTCTAATGGTTAATGATTGTGAGCATCTTTTTGTTTGTCTGTTGGCCACTTGAATGTCCCCTTTGGTGAGGTGTCTGTTCATGTCTTTTGCCCATTTTTTTTTTCCATTGAGAATTGTGTATTTTTTATTGTGCTTTAGGTGAAAGCTTACAGCTCAAGATAATTTTTCATATAGAAATTTATACACACATTGTTAGGTGATGCTGACTGCTATCCCTATAATGTGACAGCATACCCAAGATTTCTCGTGTCTGTTCATCCAGCTGTTATCCCTCTCTGCGTCTCATTCTGCCTCTGGACAGGAACTACTCCTTAGTCTCCTGTATTTACTTGAACTAAGAAAGACGGTCTTCACAAGTATCATTTTATGTTTTATAGTCCAGTCATCTTTTTTTTTTTTTTTTTTTTCTGAATTGACTTAAATGATTGTAGTTCTCAGTGAACAGATAGTGTGGAGCACCATGTCTTCTGGATTTCCCCTGGTCTCATTCTGACTGTTAACTCTGGACTTTTTGCTGGATTTTGAGTTCTTTACCCTCCTTTTCTCCTGCTTCATCAGGGACTCTATTGTGTTCACTGTCAGGGCAGTCATTGGTGGTAGCCACTTTGCCCATTTTCTAATTGGATTGTTCTTTTGTTGTTGAGTTGTTAGTGTTTTCATGTATTTTAAGAGATTAGACCCTTATCAGATATGTCTTTCCCAATTTTTTTTCTCAGTTTTAAGTTCTCTTATTACTCTTTTAATAAAGTCTTTTGATACATGTAAGTGTTTAATTTTTAGGAGGTCTTAGTTATCTAATTGGACTACTGCTGTTAGTTCATTAATAGTTGTGTTTGATAATTTGTTAAAAAATAATTAGGCTCCGTAGTTTTGTCCTTGTTTTTCCTTCCAAGAACTTTATAGTTGTAACTTTAGCATTTAGATCTTTGATCCATTTTGAGTTATTTTTTGTATGTGGTGTGAAGCATCTGTCTTGTTTTGTTTTTCTGCGTGTGTGCATCTTGTTTTGCTGGCACCATTTGTTAAAGAGACTGTTTTTTCCCCATTAAATAAACTTTGACTCCTTATCTAAAATCAGTTGTCCATAGATGAGTGGATTTATTTCTGGATTATTGAGTCTCTTTCACTGGTCCATGTGTCTATAGTTGAATCAGTACTAGGCTGTTGTAACTACTGTGGTTGTATAGTATGTTTTGAGATGGGGAAAAACAGTGTTTTTAATAGAGGGAAATGCCAATATTAAAAAGAAAAAACCAAAAAACACAAAACAAAAGAAAAAAAAAACAATAAAAACCCTAAAAGTCCTACTGCTTTTAAGTCAGTTTTGACTCATAGTGGTACTGTGAAGTTCGTGAAGTTTTATTACTTAAAAGGACTTTTTGACAGGATATCGATTTCTGCAACAGTGTGGTTACATGGACAAAGTGTGGAGCAATATTTGTCATTTTTTCAGGAAAACCTCAAATGCCTCCTGAAGGGGAGATGCCTTCACTGCCACCAGGCAGCCACCCTGCAAAACCTGGGGTCCAGCCTAGGAAGTCATCCCAGCCAGGAGTCTGTGCTTCTCAAGAAACACCACCCAAGGCTGTAGCTCACCAAGCTGAGGAAGAGGTGGAGGATGGTGGACTCTTCATTCCAATGGGTAGGCTTTCTTTTTATTTTAATTCTTAAATAACTTTCATTGAAGTAGAAATAGCTACAATACTACATATCCGAAGTGTACAGGTCACTGAGTTTTCATAAATTAAATACAGTCATGCACCAGCAGATCAAGAAACAGCATTCCAGCACCCTAGAAGTCACTGTTCAAGTCCCTTTCAGTTATTACTTATACCTGCCCATGGATGGAAAGCCTGGTTGTATAGTCTACATCTCCTAACTAAAAGGTTGGCAGTTCAGATCTGCCAGGTGCTCCTTGGAAACTCTAGGGGCAGTTCTACTGTGTCCTCTAGGGTCTCTATAAGTCGGAATCCACTTGGTGGCAGTGGGTGGGTTTTACCCATGGCTATTCACTATCCTGAGTGCCGCAGCATAGAGGAGCCCTGGTGATGCAGTGGTTAAGAGCTTAGCTGCTACCCAAAAGGTGGCAGTTTGAACCCACTGGCTGCTTCTTAGAAACCCTGCAGGATAGTTCTGCTTTGTCCTGTAGGGTAACTATGAGTTGGAATCGACTCAGTGGCATTGGGTTTGGTTTAACAGCATGGATTGGTTCACCTGATTTGTATTTTATTTGAATAGAATCATGTATGTCCTTTTGTGACTGGTGTTATATGATGTCTGACAATTAAGTTTGTGAACTTGCCACCCTGTGTTTATGTTGGCAGCACTGTACAGTTGATCACATTCATAACTTTGGTGTATCAGTGTCTTTGTGTTGATGTGTGCTGGTGTCTTGCTGAGTGGCACTCATTATTGTTGTGTTTTTGTATGCCATCATGAGAATGTCAGAGTTTGAATTATAGCAGTTAACAAACATTAAATTTCCTGTTAAATTTGGCAAGAGTGGACATGAAATCAGGGACATGTGAGTCCAAATTTATGGAGGTGATGCCATCAAGAAAGCAGTGTGTACAAATGAATTAAACACTTTTCTGAGGGGAGAGACACGGTCGTTGATGAAGTCAAGGCAGGGTGGCCAGTAACAAGCATAACTGATGAGAACATTGCAAAAACTGGTATCAACTAGACAAACAGTTAACCAAGTTTACTATTTAGAAGTGCTGAAAAGGCTGCATGGGAAAGTTAGATGAAAACAACCTGAACTTTTCGCCAGCAGCTCATGGCTCTTGCATCACAACAGTGCACCGGCTCACACAGTGCTGTCTGTGAAAGAGTTTTTAGCCAGTAAACAAGTAACTGTATTGGAACACCTACTTGCCTGATGTGCCCCCCAGTGACTTTCATCTTTACCTGAAGATAAATATTGAAAGGAAGAAATTTTGATGATATTCAGAACATCAAGGGTAATATGACAGCTCTGATGGCCATTCCAGAAAAAGAGTTCCAGCATTGCTTTGAAGGGTGGACTAGGTGCTGGCATTGGTACATAGCTTCCCAAGAGGAGTACTTTGAAGATGACCTTAGTGATATTCAGCAGTGAGGTACGTAGCATTTTTTTCTAGGATGAGTTTGTGAACTTAATTGTCAGACTTCATATTCTTTGAATGATTTTTGTCCTTTTAATTTGTTGTTTTCTTTATAGCCCAGAATATTATTTTTTCTTGCTAACCCTTCCCATGTATATTTGAAAAGAAGTGTGTTCTTTTTTTTTTTGAGTTTACTGTTCTGTAAACATCACATCAAGTTGATTGATAGCAGTATTCAGATCTATGTTTTTATTGTTTGTTTGTCCTATTATTGAGAAAGGAGTATTGAAGTCTACAAGTTAAATTGTATACTTGTTTATATCTCTTTTCAGTTCTATCAGTTTTAATTCCGTGTATATTGAAACTCAGTTTTAAGTGACTATGGATATACTTAATAACTGACATAGATTTGTTTTAACTGTTAAAACAGCCTTGCTTTTCTGAGACAAACCTGTTTAGTCATATTTGTTAGATTTTTCATGTGTATGCATGGCCCTGGTGGCACAGCGGTTAGAAGCCTGACTTCTAACCAAAAGGTTGACGGTTTAAATCTACCATCTAGCTCTTCTAATCTCATGCTGATGTAGTTTTTTAATTATGTGGACCCTTCTGTCTCCTAAGCTCCTATTTTCCTCATGTCTTTGATGTTCTTGGTTTTCATCTCCTCTGGGTTGGTTAGGACCAGTTAATGTTCCTTAGATGGCACTCAGCAATATGGGATGCAGAATAATTTCTCAGAAAAAAACTAGTTAGTGCTGGTTGACCTCGATATCCCCAGGGATTCCATAAAAACCCAATTCTGTTGCCATTGAATCAGTTCTGACTAATAATGATCCTGTGGGGCAGAGTAGAACTGCCCCCATAGGGTTTCCAGGAAACAACTGGTGGATTGAAACCAGCAACCTTTAGGTTTGCAGCAGAGCTCTTAACTGCTGTGCCACCGAGACTCCTTGTAGACATTTATATTTTTTTGTTTTCAACTTTTCTGAGCCCTTGTATTTAAAATGTATCTTTTATAAATGGTGTAGAGCTTTTTATTTCTTTTAATCTAGTCTGACCGTTGGAACTCTGGCGGTGTAGTAGATAAGTGCTACATCTGCCAACCAAAGGTCAGCAATTCAAATCTGCCAGGCGCTCCTTGGAAACTATGGGGCAGCTCTATTCTACCCTATAGGGTCACTGTTGAGTTGGAATTGACTCGATGGTACTGGGTTTGGTTTTCTTGGCTTTAGTCTGAATATCTTTGCCTTTTAATTGAAGTTTGTTCAGTTTTATGTTGTAATTTCTGATATGATTTGATTTTGTTTCCTTGTCTCTTTTTTCATTATTTCTCCTTTCTGTCTTTTGGATTAGTTAAATGTTTTTTTATTTTTCTTGCCTATTGGCTTCTTATTTTAAATTATTTCACTAATCTTTTATTTGTTAACTGCAGAGGTTAATTAGTTACATCCTTGGAACTCTAAGCATCTGAAGTTAGTACTCTTGCCACTTCTTAAATAATGCAAGAACTTGACAACAGTGTAACTTCTTTATCTACTCTTAAGTGGCATGGTAGTTAAGCACTCAACTGCTAACTGAACAGTGGCTAGTTTCTAACTCTCCATTTGCTCCATGGGACAATGATGTGGCAGTCGGCTTTTGTAAATATTACAATGTTGGAAACACCCTGGGGGTAGCTGTCTGTTCTGTATTGCTATGAGTTGGAATTGACTCTTGGGCAGTGTTTTTTTGGGGGTTGCCTACTCTTGCCTTTTGTGCGGTAGATGTTATGTTTTCTTTTTTTTTATGTTTAAAAGCCCTCAAATATTTTATTGTTACTTTAATCAGTCAATATTTATTTATATTTACCACATAGTTAATCTTTGTAATGCTGTTGATTCTTTCCTGAAGTTTTGTATCTTCATCTGGGGTTATTTTTCTTCACTTTAAAGAATTTAATCTAATATTTCTTGTAGGACTGGTGTGCTGTCAATGAATTATCACAGATTTTGTTTGTCTGGAAAAAACTCGTAATTTTACTTTCATTTTACTGGGTTGGGTATAGAGGTTTAGTTTGGCATTTTTTTTCAAAACCAGGTATCAATATTGTTACTATGAAAACACAGTTTTTCTGTGGCTGCTTGTAATGTGTTTTGTATTTTGGGTTTCTTCATTTTGACTGTGATATATCTTTGATTCCTCTCTTTTCTTGCTTTGGGTTTGTAGAGCTTCTCAAATCTGAGATTTGATATTTTTTACCAGTTAAAAAAATTCTTGGCCAGCATTTCTTTAGATATCACTTCTGTCCATTGTTTTTCACTTCCAGCACTCAGTTATATGTGTATTAGACCTTTCACCATATCTGATACGTGTTCTTTTCTGTATATTTTTATGTTCTAGTTTACTAATTCTCTGTTCTACTTTGTCTAGTCTATTAAGCTGATCTGTTGAATTCCTAATGCCACTTTAGCACCTGAGTTTGACTTTTTATATTTGTAGAAATGAGTTCTCTGAAATTCTTTTTCTGTACTTGAATATATGAATCATAATTATTCTGATACCCTTCCATATATAAATCATCTGTAGATTTCTCTCTCCCTCCACTTTTTGTTTTGGCCTTTTGGTTCTGTTTTTAGCGTGTGTTACAATTTTTTGTTGGATACTGGACATTTCAGATAAAACAAATCTAGAGACTTTGGTAATGTTATTATCCTTGAAAGAGGATTAAATTTTCTTCTGGCAAGGCAGATAATTGTAGAGGATCGTGTAAATTTTGCCAAGAGTTGATTTTATGCTATGTGAAGCCTAGTTTGTTTCAACCTTCCCTTTGTTCCTTAGGGCTCCTTTTCTGTGGTTACTGAAGAAAGTTTTGTATTTATCAAGGGTTTCCCTCCTTAACAAGGCTTCAAATACCACCTCTGCCTTCCCAGCAATGTGGGCTTTCTAGCCTCCCAGGCTCAGTGTTTCCTGGAGTTTCTTCTTTGTATGTGCAGCTCAAGAGTCAGCCAGTGTCTTTAGAAGAGTATCTGTTGAAACTCTTTTGGCTAATCTTTTTTTTGTGTGTGTGTGTGTGTTTACCACCTAGTGTTTCTACATTGCCCTCAGACACTTGTACATATTGTATTCTGCTTTTATAGTTGTTTTTGGTGGAAAGAGTAGTCTGATAAAAAAAACACTTTGTTGCAACCAGGGCCATAAATCTTGGTTATATTTTTGGTAGGACTATTAAGCGACCGTTGTATTATTTTTTATTAAAGTATGTAGATTTTCATTTTTTTGTGTGTGCTTTAGATGAAAGTATACAACTCAAGTTAATTTCTTGTTCAGAAATTTATCTACGTACTGTTGTGTGACGTTAATTACAGTCCCTACAATGTGACAGAACACTCCTCCTTTCTACCTCAGGTCCCTGTATCTGTTCAACCAGTTCGTGTCCCTTCCTGCCTTCTCATCCTGCTTTTGGGTAGGTGCTGCCCATTTGTTCTTGTGTTATCTGATTGACTGAAAAAGCACATTTCTCACATGTATTATTTTTGGGTTCATAGTCCTGTCTAATCTTTGTCTGAAAAGTGGGCTGCTTCAGCAGTGGTTTCAGTTTTGGGTTAACAGTGCATCTGGAAGTCATAGTGTTGGGGGTTCTTCCAAGCTCTTTCAGACCACTAATTCTAGTCTTTTTATGTGAATTTGAGTTCTATTCTGTATTTTTCCCCTGCTCTGTCCAGTACTCTCTGTTGTGTAGATTGCTGGTTACCATCTAGTTCTGGTCTCAGGTTTTGTTGAAGTCTCTGATTCATTTGGTCTTTTAGTCCTTTAGGCCAGTATTTTCCTTGTGTCTTCAGTTAAGTAACCATTTTAGTAAGGTGCAGGCACGTTTGCTGATTCAAATATTGCAGAATCCACCCATATTTTACTGACTTCATCTACTTTTGAACTGTGTGTCTCGTTTTCATTTTATTGGCTTCATCATTAGCTCTGCTTCTCAGAGGATATTTGTCACTTTTCCTAGTTGTTGTCATCTCATGGAAGGAAAAATGAGATCTTATTTTTAATTTTTTCCATTCTGGCCTTTACAAGAGAGCTTCCTTTTTTAACTTTTTTATTTCTATGCTATAGAATTCTAGAGTTGGTAATGTTCCAGTATTTAAAAAGTATTGGTTTTAAAGCAGAGTTCTTTTTTGATTACATGTGCAATGTGTTGGCATTTGAATTGTATTGGTGTTTGTTACAGATGCACATTTCCTAATAAACTTAGCATTAGAATCAGAGGAGAAGTATATTTGATAAAATTTAGACTTAAAGATGGTTTAGCTCCACAGTGATAGTTTGATTCCGTGTTTATGACATAGCCATTTTAAATAGAGCTATGTGAACCTTGATGATTTATCCATGAAAAAATTATCCTATGGTGTGAATTCTATTATTGCCATTTTAATTGTGGTGGTTTCATCCATCACCATTTACTTGTTTTTTGTGTGTATGAATTTTTGTTGTATTTTTACGGGGGGAAGTGGTCTGTATTTTAAAGCAGTGGTATTCAAAGTGTCTATTCTGTGAGTTGTTACTGGTTTAAAACAAGATAATTTACAAAAACAGTAGAAGTTTAGAAATTTTATAGCAATTTGACATTGTGGCTATTTTTATTTTATTTTACAGAAATGTGAGCTCATAATGGATTGGTGAAAATAAAACTAGGTCTTCACCACAGCTAGTTTGCACAGTACCATTTTCAGCAGAATTTGATTCTTTATCAATCTTCCATATAAAATTTTAGCTGCTTCCGTTGCTCACCTTATACCTTTAAATTTGATAAAGATTTGATTTTTTTTTTTGGTGTCAGTTAGTAACATATTTTATTGTCTGTACTGTTAGTATTAAGTTGTATGTGTATCAGTTTTGAAACTAACAACATGATAGATAATATTAAAAAGCTGAATCACATCTTCCTCAGATGTCAGAAATAATTTGTTCTGCAGCTATCACAGTAGACATTTTTAAAATACTGATAAAAGATGGAAAGGTGAATGGTAGAAGCCAAGAGCTGATTAGACTCGCCTGCATGGGAAGATGTGCAAAAGCGAAGAAAAGAGCAAAGAGGAGAGAGAGATCTAGGAGTGGTGAAAAGAGAAGTGTTTTGGAGTTTATGGAGAAAAAGCGTTGTCTGAGTTGTGTAGGGGAAACTTGGTGGTACAGTGGTTAACAGCTCAGGCTGTCAACCAGAAAGTCAGCAGTTTGAATCCACTAGTTTCTCCTTGGAACCCTATGAGGCTATTCTGGTTTGTCCTCTAGGGTTGTTATGAGTTGGAATAGGCTCGATGGCAATGTGTTGTTTGTTCTGCTAGTTGTCTAGTGTTGCTGTAACATGAAGACCACAAGTATATGGTTTTAACTAAGAGAATTTGTTCTCTCACAGTATGAGCTACAAGTCCAAATTCAGGGTGCCATCTCCAGGGGAAGGCTTTTTCTGTCTTGTGGCTGTGGAGTAGGGTCCTTGTCATCAGTCTTCCCTCAGTCTAGGAACATCTCAGTGCAGTGACCCTGGGTCCAAAGGATGCACTCCTTTCCTGGTTCTTTATTCTTGGTGGTAGTAGATTTCTTTCTTGTCTGCTCAGTTCTCTTTTATATCTCAAAAGATATTGACTCAAGATATAGCCTTAACCTGTAGATTATATCCTGCCGTGTTAACATAACTACCTCTAATCCTGCTTCATTAACACTACAGAAGTTAGAATTTACAATGCATAGGTAATTACATCAGATCACAAAATAGAGGACAGCCATACAATACTGAGAATTATGGTCTGGCTAAATTGCCATACATTTTTGGAAGACACAGTTCAGTCCATAATGGGAGTAAATGAGGTGAGCCCTTGTTAGAAGACAGACTTTGGGAAAAGAAATGTATAAAGAAGGTATTTAATAAGTTTTGCTGTGTATTATGCTATTTAATTCCCCTTTTGCAACTTTCCTAAGAGGCTGTTAGCCATGAATCTCAACACTTTTAAGGTACTTTTTGGAGTTTTGTTTTTCTTTTGGTCTGTTTAGATTAAATGAATGTGAGATATGCGTCTTTGTCTTTAGTGCTTCTGTAACAGAAATATCACAAGTGGATGACTTTTAGAAAGTGAAATTTGTTCTCGCATGGTTTAGGAGGCTAGAAGTCCAAATTCAAGGTCTCAGCTTCAAGGGAAGACTTTCTCTCTCTGTTAGCTCTAGAGGATGATGGTTCTTCATCAATCCTCTGCTGGTCTCAGAGCTTCTCAGTACAGCAGCCCTAGATTCAACGGATGCACTTTGCTCCTGGCACTGCTTTCTTTGTAGTATTAGGTTCTCCTGTCTCTTGGCTCACTTCTCTCCTTTACGTCTCAGAAAAGATTAATTTAATAAAAAACTTAATCTTGTAGATTGAGTCTCACCTCATTAACAATATCTGTTGAATTACATCATTATGTAACTAATTCTAATCCTGCATTAGTAACATTATAGAGGTAGGATTTATAACATGTAGGAAAACCACATCGATGACAAAATGGTGTACAATCACACAATACTGGGAATCATGGTCTAGTCACATGTACTGTTGGGAGACACTGTTCAATCTATAACAATATGTATGTCTGAATTTTGCCTTTTTTTCTTCTCTGAAATCATTGTCAGACTTTTCATGTCATTAAGAACTCTTAGTATACACTTGTGCTTTACTACCCCCCCCCGTTGCTTATAAAGAATGTTTTGAATGGCTCATTTACAGTCCATTGTATGGATATGCTAGTATTCACTTAATTATTCCTTCAATATTGGACGTTTAGAGTTTTCTCTTGTTTTTGCTAAGATAGTGTTATAATAAGTATCAGTTATCAGTCTTTGCATGTCCGTTTCCTAAGGAAAATAATTATTTGGTTGGAAGTCACAAATATTTTTATCAAACTCTTTATGAGTGTTTGTATATGCAGAAATAATTGTTGAATGTTAGTAATAATTTTCACTGAGTAAATACTGCCAAGGAGCCGCAGTTTAAAGTTCATATAATCTGTTTAAGCAGAGAAAGTCCTCTTGATGATGTCTTCTCCAGCATCTTCTTTTCAGACCAAAACTATCAGAGAAATAAGGACTTGATATTTCTATTTTATGGTATTATTCTAGGTTTTACCAAATTCTGATAGTCGAGATATTCTTCCTTTTGTGTGGTTTGATAGGAACTCCTTTATTATAGACTAGAGAGAAACATTTGGAGTCCCAACATTTGTGGTCCCCTTGTGTCACTTCAGGAAACCCTGGTCGCCTAGTGGTTAAGTGCTGCGTCTGCTAACTAAGAGATTGGCAGTTCATATCTGTCAGGTGCTCCTTGAGAACTCTGTGGGGCAGTTCTACTCTGTCCTCTACGTTTGCTATGAATCAGAATAGACTTGATAGCAATGGATTTGGTTTATGGTGTGTGACTCCGTGTGGGTCAAGATGAAACTGTGCCCCACAGGGTTTTCAGTGCCTTGACTTCTCAGAAGTTGATCACCCAGCTTTTCTTTTGAGGTTCCTCTGGGTAGGCTCAAGCCTCCAACCCTACAGTTAGCAGCCAAACACATTAACCCTTCGCATCACCTTCTTATAGTTCAGGGAGTAGTTTTAAAAATTGGTTTGAAAAATGTTTAAGAAATAAAAAAATAAATAAAAAGAGATATATGGATAAAGAAAATGAAATATTAGTCATAAAAAGAAATACAGTTCTCATAAATGCTAAAAAAAGATTGGTTTGTTCCTTTTCTCTAGCCTGAGTAGTGTAATAATAATAATAAATTACATTTGTGTACTGTTTTTTTGATTATAAAACAACTTGATGTGTCTTATTCCATTTAATGTGCATTGCATTCAAAGGAAAAAAATGAGACGCTGTTACCAGGTGGAATCTGAAGTACAAACCCAGGGCTCTTATTACCTGGGTCGTATAGAATAATACTAAGGCTACAGATTGTACAGTCAGAGTGGTTAGACCCAAAACATACTTCTGTTAATAATCTTTGGCTGGTTTTTTAACCTCTCTGTCTCAGTTTTCTCATCTGTTATGTGTAAAAATGACAGTATCCACTTCAAGGGGCTGTCTGAGGAGTTAAGTGAGTTAATGTGTGTAAAGCATGTACAGAAGTGCCTGGCATGTGGAAACATTCACTGAGTGTTAGCTAACTACTACTGTTACCATCTACTTCCATATCATGGAAACTCCGGTGGCATAGTGGTTAAGAGCTACAGCTGCTAATCGAAAGGTTGACATTTGAATTTACCAGGTACTTGTTGGAAACCCTATGGGATAGCTCTACACTGTCCTATAGAGTTGCTATGAATTGGAATACACTTGACGGCAGTATGAGTTTGGTTTTTTGGTTACTAAATCACAGGGCCAGACAACTGGAAACTTAGTTTCCTTTTAGTGCTGCCTTTCTGGACTAAATTCCTGGGCATCTGTCTTGGAGATTCTGGTTATGCTGTTGGTTTATTTGCAGAAGAGCAAGATGGTGAAGAAAGTGAGAAAAGAAGAAAAAAGAAAAAGGGTACCAAGAGGAAACGAGATGGAAGAAGTCAAGAAGAAGGGACTTTGTCTTATGACCTGAAACTGGATGACGTGCTTGACCGAACCTTAGAGGATGGAGCCAAACAGCACAACCTGACGGCAGTCAATGTGCGAAACATCCTTCATGTGAGTAGAACTGGGACATCTGTGTGATTGTTAGAGAAAATGTCTGTGGAAAACAAGCTAAACTTGTTCAGTAAATTCTGGACTCTTGGTATATGAGTTACTAATTTTGGAGGTTGCTGTAGACTCTTGGTATGTGAATTACTAGTTTTGGAGGTTGCTGTGGCAAAATGTTTTACATTTCCAGATAGCTTCCTTCTTTGCCCTGAGAATATTTGAAATCTGAACACATGTTAAAACATTTAGTTGGTTAGATAAACTCTTCCTGTTTCCTTTGACTGCTTGGGTTTTGTTTTTTTTTTCACTGTATTGTTTCAGCGGATTTGTGGATGATAATGTTGACAGTGGATTTACTCTTTTGTGGGTTGAAATGTCTGCAGAGATGCTCAGTTAACAACTTATACTACTTTGCTCATGTGTAAACACAGTTCTTTGATATGCAGCAACACAGCAGTTTGCAATCTTTGCAGTTTATTACTCTTTCTCTTACCTCAGAGTTTTTTCTTAAATGAGCCATTTTTATTCCTAATAGCAAGCAATGAGATTAATCTATTTGGTGCTGTGTTGTTCAAGCTGTGTGCTTCTATCCAGAGCTTGCTTTTTGCCTTCTTTGCTTTCAGCTTTGCTTTAATCCAGTATGAAGCTATTGGGACATGTAATTCTGATTTATCCTCTACATATGTCTGTCAGAGATACAGAGAGATGAGTACTGTCTAGAAGGCAAACATTTGTTGCATAAAGTGAAATTTCATCTTTCTCCAGGAAGTTATCACGAATGAACATGTAGTCGCAATGATGAAAGCAGCCATCAGCGAGACGGAAGATATGCCGATGTTTGTGAGTGTTTGCTTGTTACTCTTCTGATGTCGGGGAACAGAGTTACCTGTAAAATGGCTAAGTGTGGGGGGCGGCTACTGGAGTGTTTGTAAGTAGGGTTTCAGCTGGGAACAAAGTTAGCATTGCAGAAACCAAGAATCACAGCATCATTTTTATTGACTTGTTTTCTTCCCATTTCCTGTTCCTTAGGAACCTAAAATGACGCGCTCTAAACTGAAGGAAGTGGTGGAGAAAGGAGTGGTGAGTATTCTGGTTTTGTATTATTGTTCATTTATCTTGGTAAATTAGGTCCAGTTTTAGGTTGTTTGTAGGACAAAAGCCTAACAAAGATTTACTGTGGTCTAGGTTTGCCTCTTTGAAGAAATACTTGCAAAAGACAAATAGATGAAGTATACAAAAGCATTATCATTGTTTATTCTTATTTTAGTTGATGTTGAAGTGTTGCTTTTTTGGGAGTAGTAATAGATAATAGCCTTTTGGAGTTGTTAAAACCAATGAATGAGGTGAGTTTTCTGTTCATGTTATACTATATGTTGGCACAGTGTTTAGGGTCGTGTTTTTTGAAGTGTGTCCCAGAGACCGCCTGCATCAAAATCACCTTGCTGTGGGGTCTCACAGAAGTGCTTATTAAAAATGTACATTCTTCAGGCCACTGCAGACCTAGAAATCAGGACTTGTGGGGTAGGGCCGGGGAATGAACTGTTGAAAGCACAACAGGTCATTTTGCACACTAAAGTACAGGAACCAATTGAAAACTTTCAAAGTATTTTAGTACAGCAAGCTCTTTTATGCTTGGAAATGTTCTACATCCTTCTTTATAAGCACTTGTCAAGTTTATGTTTACCTTCTTTGACAAGGCACATGGTAGTCTTTCATGAGGACTACCTACCTGTTCTATTTCTAGTAGTAAGGAAGATTTGCCTTTGTTATTGTATGTCATTGAGTCGATTTTGACTCATACCCATTGAGCCTGTTGACACTGAATCGATTCCGACACACTACAACCTGTGGAACAGAATAGAACTGCCACAGGATTTTCAAGGCTGTAATCTTTGCAGAAACCAATTGCTACATCTGTTTCTGGTGGAGTGGCTGGTGGGTTTAAACTGCCAGCCTTTCCAGTTAGCAGTCAGCCTCTAAATTAACCGCTGTGCCACTACCCAGCATACATACTGCAGTTTCTGTGTGTTTACCCTGGCTCTCTTCCTTGAGATCCTGTATAACAAGTCTTGTTCCCCTTCCCTATGACGTTTCTTATGTTAGGAGATAGCTATTATGTGTTTTCTTCATCTTCTTTTCTTGCTGAATGTTCCCATACTTTTTTATTGTTCTTCATGTGATAAGACTTTGAATACTGGCATCAGTCTGGTCCTTTTCTTCTGAATGTGCCTTTTTTGCCCATATCCTTTGAAAAATGTATAGGAAGTGACATCTGTTATTCCAGATGTGGCTTAACTAGTACAGATTGAAATTAGTTTATCCCTTCAGTGTTCTGTATTTCTATTAATACAGCCTAAAGTTGTATTGGTTAACACATTTTTGTTGCATAAAGTGAATTTCCATCTTTCTTTGGGATGTAATCCCAGGTGAACGCGTGGTAGCAGTGATGAAAGCAGCCACCAGTGAGATGAAAGTTCTAGAAAGTCAGCTTGTTATGTAGAGTATAATTAACGTTAATTCCGTATTTGATTAGGGAAAAAATAGATAAACAACAAACCAAGGAGTTCTAAATCAGGCCCTGAATTATGTTTACTGACCGTGAATATGGATGTAGAGAAGTTTGGCAACCCAGGATTATAGTTTATGTGGGAGAGCAAGGATCAGAGTTCAGGTCTCTTGCTTCTTAAAGCTTAGTAGACTTACTCCAGCCCTCCAAATTCTGGCTAGCTGCCTCGCTGTGTTTGGAATAGGCAAACTGATTAGTTCAGAAGCAGAATGGAAAGGAGTATGGGCATGAATCACTTCATTCCTTTCACTTGATAGTGGGCCAGCTCCAGAGAGCTAGATCCTATGGCCAGGACCTGGAAGGGCTAAGGGGATGGAGAACCAAAGGCCTTCTTAGAGATAGAGTCTAATGGTGGGTTGAATTTAGTTCAATAGGTGAATTTGGTTGAGTCACAGTTAAATGATTAAGAAATTATATACCCCAATGGCGTGTTGTTAGCTGCTTTTTGAAAATTCTTAAAAAACAAAAAAAATTATTCCTACTTTCTTACGAAAAATTTTAAACATACAGAAAAGTTGAAAGAATATTACAGTGAATCTGGATTACATCTAGATTAAACATTTGTAACATCTTGCCATATTTGTTTTATATCTTTCTGTATCTAATACTATTTTTTTGAAAATAAATTGTAGAGAGCATGACACTTCATCCCTCCATCTTTCCATTACAGGTTTTCATAGCTGGCTTTTTGGAGGCATACTTGTGGTTGATTTTCTGTAATTGATTTAAGGAAGAGTACTGATGTGAAAAGGTTACTGTAAGCTATAACAGCTTAGGTTTGTGGAGTTTAATGGTTTACAAATACTTTTCACAACCATTATTCTGTGGGAATGGACAGCTGTGCTGTAAAGCAGGCAAGACAGACTTTGTTTTCTCCTTTTAATAGATGACAGAGCAGAGTGTTACCAGATTCAAGGCAGAAAAGGCTAATAACAGAACTAGATTCTTGTCTCGTTTTCTTTTACCAAGCTCTGACATTTATACGTGTATCCTCAGGGATAATTAGCACCCCGAGGATCACTGCTGCTGCACGTTAGGTAGATTGTTCTTTGTGACAGTGAAAGGAAAATGTAAATGAAAAAACAGTCTATTTCAGATAAGTAATTAATTATTTCTATTCTTTATTGGTAGGTAATTCCAACATGGAACATTTCACCTATTAAGAAGGCCAATGAAATTAAGGTAAACTTGGATAATGTACATTTATAAATGCTATTCAATTTTTACTGTTTCTGAACATTATATGAATGTACTCATAGTATATTTTATGTTTGGCTATTTTTTTCTTCAATATGATTTGAAATCCATTCATTACTTTCCAGAAAGACTTTATCAGTTTTGAAACTGAAGTACTTCTTTTCTCTTTGTTAACTTTGTTTTTGATGTATCTTTTTGTTTTATTTCCAGCATTAGTATTTTCCATCCCATTACATTTAGGTTTGGATCTCATGCAAGAAATCTCTTTAGCTTCTGCCTTGTGTGTCCTTGCTTCTAACTACTCATTTTTTGCTTAGAAATTTTTTTGCTGCCCTTTTCTTTTTCCCTTTTGTCCTCAAATACGTATGATTTATGTTTCCTATTGCTCCATTTCTTTCTAACTGTGCTTATGTAGCCCCCTCAGTTTGTGGATATCCACCTTGAAGAAGATGATTCCTCAGATGAAGAGTACCATCCAGATGATGATGAAGAAGATGAGACTGCTGAGGAGGTGGGTGGCTACCCTTGGGAGTGTAACTTGGTAATACAGAAAAACATCTGGCTTAATAAGGTAGAGTGGACTTTGCTTCCTTAGTAATGTGTCATCCATTCTGTGGAAAGAATGGAGACCCAGTTCTGTTTTCTACTCATTTTTTTTGTGCAAATCATAGACTGTAGGGTATTTTTCTGCTTCACATACTCCCTTCATTTTTTTTAACTTCTTTTATAGTGAAATACAGCACATATACAGAAATGTGCACAGACTAAAAATGTACATCTTAACGAGTTATTATAAAGCAAATCCTCATGAAATTGCTTCCAGAATCAATAACTGTAACATTGCCAGTGCATCCCTGTGTGCCCTTCCAGATCCCAGTCACCTTGCTCCACGCTGAGTATAACTACTATCACGATTTTGATAGTCAGTTTCTTGGGTTTTCTTTAGAAATATACATTTCTAAATACTGTCGTTCAGTTTTTACTGTTTCTAAATGTTATATGAATGTACTTATATTTTATGTCTGGCTATTTTTTCCTTCAATATTGTGTTTTGAGATCTATTTATCCTGTTATTATAGCTATACAAGTTTGTTCATTTCATTGCTATATAATATCCATTCTCTTATTGTATTCTTTGTAAAGAAATTTTAAAGCAAGGTTTTGCAATTTTACAAAGTTTCCAGTGCTGATGAAGATAATGATCTGGCCCCTACCCCTCACTTTCAGGATATTAAACCTCTACTAGACATTTATGTTTTCTTCCTCTAATAAATTGATTGATTTATATTTTGTGATACTTCAAACTCAGTGAAATGAGTTAGAGGCATAAATGTCAAAGTGAACTGGATTTATTTTTTTAGAGTTTGTTGGAAAGTGATGTTGAAAGCACTGCTTCATCTCCACGTGGGGCAAAGAAATCCAGACTGAGGCAGTCTTCTGAGATGACCGAAACAGATGAGGAGGGTGGCATGTTATCAGAGGTAATCAACATCATACCAAAGAAATGAGTTAGAGATTCCTGTGTGAGTAGGCTGTCTAATTTGTGAATTGCCTGTGTGACTCTGAGCTGTCCCCTTTGCCATACCTGATTCAGGGGCAGTAATCATGCTGTTATCTTCCTGGGATTTGTGAGCTCTTCAAGGGGCTGATGTGTGATAGCTTTTCCTTCTTTCACATCACATTATCTTATATTGCCATATTGTACCATTAAGCGATTTGTGTTAGATTTCTCACCTTTTGGTAACCCAGATAGCGTTCTGTTGGCTTCGCTGGAAAAAGGATGAAACCTAATGGTTTAAATCTATAAACTTGACAGTGTCTTTGCTTTTATGTACCCCTGATGGCAGTGGGTTTGGTTGTTTCTCGGGGGGTATCTAGATTGGCGGGGGGGGTAGGTGGTACGGTGATTAAGAGCTAACAGCTGTCAACCAAAAGGTCGGCAGCTTGAATCTACCAGCCACTCCCTGTAAATCCTGTGGGCAATTCTACCCTGTCCTGTAAGGTTGCTATGAGTTAGAATCAGTTCTATAGCAGTGGTTTTTTTTTCCCCACAGAGTGTTTTTTTGGGGGAGGGTTGGTTTTCATCTAGATGGGAAGAGAAAGATCATTAGTGTATGGAAGAGCCCTTTGCTCACCCCCTCTGTTTTTTATTTTTAGATATTTTATTGTTTTATTGTGCTTTAAGTGAAAGTTTACAATCCAGTTTGCGTTATAAAAGCTCTTACCGACACTGCTATGTAACTTGAGCTGTTCTCCCCACCCTGTGATTGCACACTCCTACTTTTCATCCTATACTTTCTGTATCCATTCAACCAACCCTTGTCCCCCTCCACCCTCTCATCTCACCTCTGGACAGGAGCTGCTCAGACAGCCTCGTATATATATTTAAGCTAAGAAGCACACTCTTCACCAGCATCACTCTGTCTTATAGTCCAGTCCAATCTTTGTCTGAAGAGTTGGCTTTGGTACTGGTTTCAGCTCTGGGCTAACAGAGGCTGGGGTTACCTCCTATTTTTTAAGAAGTCTGCCTCTTTTAATCAGGCTGAGAAAGTCACCACACCTGCCATCAGGCACATCAGTGCTGAGGTTGTGCCCATGGGGCCCCCACCCCCTCCAAAGCCAAAGCAGTCCAAGGATAGCACTTTCATGGAGAAATTGCATGCTGTGGATGAGGAGCTGGCTTCCAGTCCAGTCTGTGTGGATTCTTTCCAGGTAAACATTATAATTTGAAATCACTGAGAAGGTCACTTAGAATAGTGTTGCTCATGTTATAAAGATACAGGGAAGGTATTCTAAATAAAGGCCATAAAATTATTAGCCTATAATATTCTGTGTGGTCTGTGCTACTTTATTGTAAATGAACATAGCAGCTTCTAAGGAAGTTATATAAGGTATGTGGCAAAGGCATTTTTCAGTGTAGAGCATAGGATTAATCTTTACTCAAATGGCAACATTCTCCCACAGTTGCTGTATCATTCTCTCCCTCTACACACAGGCGCACATGCGCACACACACATTTTCTGAATCATTTTGTTATGTAGACATGATGGCTTTTTAGCCCTAAATAATTTAATATTAATTTCCTAAAAATGTGGATATTCTCATTTGTTGCCACAGTACAATTACCAGAGTGAGGATTCAATGCTGTAATCTATTAAAGTTCTTATTTAAGTTTTGCCATTGGTCCCAATAATATCTTTTATAGCAAAAGAAAAAAAATCCTGATCTAGGATTCAACCTAAGAGTACAGATTGTATTTAGTTGACTAGTCCCTTTGACCTCTTTTAACTGGAAGTTTCTCAACCATTTTGTCTTTCATAACTTTGACATGTTTAAAGTAAAGGCTAATTATTTTGTAGAATGTTCCTCAACTTGAATTTGTCTGATGTGTCCTCATAATTAGATCTATTACTTTTGGTACGAATTCTGCAGAATTGATTTTTTTCTTGATCTGTCATATCAGGAAATACACAACATCTATCTGTTTGTCCCCGTTTTGGTAATACTAACTTTGGTCACATGGTTGAGGTAATGTCTACCTGGTTTCTCCATTGCAGAGTTACTGTTTTTCCATTTTTAATTAATAAGTATCCTGTGGTATGAAATTCATCCTTTCAGCCCACTATTTTTAGCATCCATTGATTTTTCTTGCCTGAAACAATTGTTACTATGGCCACTGTAGTTTGATAATAACTTTGTAATCCCATCATTTATCCATTTCTTTTTAATGTTCTAAGTTTTTCCCACTAGTCTTCCAGGTCACTGAAAAACATGTTAAAATTAAAAAACAGAACATTCCATGGAATAACTCTCAAGAGGTCATTTAACTTAGTCATTCTGCTTTTGAGTGAATAAATAGTGATAGTAGTAGGGATAGTACATTTTAGGTAACCAGTTATACAGCAAACACATACTAAGTGGCTGAAGCTGGAGTCCAATAGTGTACAAGTCAGAAAATTTCTTCCTCATGGAACTTATAGTCTAAACACATAAACAGTAACTTAAAATAGTAGTAAGTGCTGTGATCTAACTTAAAACAAGGAAATAAGATAATGACTGTCAGAGTACTTTAGACAGAATGATCAATAAAAGCCTCTTTAAAGAAATGACATGAATGATTAGAAAGAACCAACCATGTAAGAAATCTGGGAAAACAGTACTCTATGTGGAGGAGTCAGCACATTTAAAGTGCCAAGGATGGAAACAGTCTTAGCTTATTGAAGGGATCAAAAAAAACAGAACCCACTTAGGTTTTTGATATGTTGTTGTATTCTATTGACAAAAATTTTGTTGAAGATTTTTGCATCTAGATTCATGAATGATATTGGTCTGTAGTTCTCCTTTTTGGTTGGGTCTTTCCCTGGCTTCATAGAATGAGTTGGAGAGTACTCCATCCCTTTCTATACTGTGAAGTAGTCTCAATAGTATTGGAGATAACTCTTCTCCAAAAGCTTGGTAGAATTCTGTGGTGAAGCTGTCTGGGCCCAGGCTTTTTTTGGTTGGCAGTGTTTTTCTGACATTTTCAATCTCTTCCTTTGTGATGGGTTTATTAAGTTGTTCTGCTTCATGTTGTGATAATTTTCGGTAGGTGGTATGAAACAAGGGATTTGTCGATTTCCTCTAGGTTTTAAGATACGTTAGAGTACAGTCTTTCATAGTATTCTGTTATGATATTTTTGATTTCTGTTGAATCTGTTGTGACAGCTCTGCTCTCATTTCTAATTTGGGTTATTTGTTTCCTGTCCTGTTTTTCTCTGGCTTCCTGTTTTTCTTTAGTAAGTTTAGCCAGTGGTTTGTCAATTTTGTTGATCTTTTCAAAAAACCAGCTTTTGGTCTTTTCAGTTTTTTCAGTTGTTGTCTATTCTCTAATTCACTTAGCTCTGCTCTAATCTTTATGATCTGGTTTCTTCTGGTGCCTGGGTTCCTCTGTTGTTGTCTCCTTGTTCCTTGATTAGTTAGTTCCTTGATTTGGTTTCTTTTTTCCTTCAGATGTGTGCATTTATGGAGATAACAGACCTTTGAGCACTGCTTTGGCTGTATGCCACAGGTTCTGGTAGGGAGTGTTTCATTCTCATTGGAATCCATGAATTTCTTTATTTCATCCTTGATTTCTTCTATAACTTATGTTTTTTTTGAGCAAAATGTTGTTCAGTTTCCAAGAGTTCAACTTTCTATGTATGTTTTTTCTGCTGTTGATTTCGACTTTTATGGCTTTATGATCTGAGAAGATGCTTTGTAGGAATTCAGTGGTATGGATTTTTTTGAGAATTGCATTATGTCCTAACACATGGTCACTTCTGGAGAATGTTCCATGTGCACTGGAGAAGAAGGTAGAATTGTCTGCTGATCAGTAGAAAGTTCTGTATATATTGGTTAGTTATTGCAATAAGGTCTTCTGTATCTTTATTAAGCTTTTTTCTAGATCATCTGTCCATTATTGAGAGTGGAGGGTTGAAGTCTCCCACTATTACTGTGGAGTCATCTAACTCCGTTTTTTAGTGTAGTCAGTGTTTCTTCTACATATTTAGGTGCTCTGATATTAGGTGCATAAATATTTATTATACTTAAGTCTTGCTTGTGTACTAAACCTTTCAGCAATAAATAGTGTCCATCTTTGTCCACGATGGTGGATTTTACATTAAGATTGATTTTGTCTGAGATTAGAATTGCCACCCCTGCTCTTCTTTGTTCATTGATAGCTTCATATATATTATTCCATCCTTTAATTTTCAGTTTGTTCCTATCTTTAGGTCTCAGGTGAGTTTCTTGTAGACAACACATGGATGGGTCATGTCTTTTGATCCAAGATGTCACTCAGTGTCTCTTTACTGGAGCGTTCAGTCCATTGACATTCAGTATAATTATTAATAGGTGTGTATTCACTGTTGCCATTGTGATATGTTTATTTTTGTGTTGATGTTTCCTCTGTTGTTCTTATTAGTCTGTTCTGGGACATTCTTTTTTGTGAGTTGATTTTTCAGAGTTGTTTTTGTAGTTGTTGAGACTCCTGTGTTACATTTCTTGAAATGGTATATTACATCTTTGTTGTACTTTACAGTTGCCCTATGATCCCCCTTAAGAAACTATATATAAGCTGAATTTTAATTACTACTAGCCTTGTCATCTTCCTCTCCATCTGAAAGGACTGTAGCAACTGTAGTACATCCCTCTTTTTAATATGATGGCAGTATAGTTTTCATGATAATCACTGGATTGTTTCTTTCAGTATTAGAGCTGTGATTGAATTTGGAGCCTTCCCTAACTGAGCAGAGTTCTGAATAATGTGTCATTCGAAAATATAAAGTTAGTGGTTTTGTTCTTCTAAGCCATAGCCAAGAACTTCTTTCAGTATTTCTTGTAGTTTTGGTTTGGTTTTTACAAAGTCTCTGAGTTTCTATTTATCTGGGAATGTCTTAATTTCATTTTCATATTTGAAAGATAGTTTTGCAGGATATACAATTCTTGGTTGGAAGTTCTTCTCCTTCAAGGCTTTGATTGTATCATGCCACTGTCTCCGTGCCAGCATGGTTTCTGTTGAGAAATCTGACGAGAGCCTACAGGGTTTCCCTCTGAATGTTAGCTTTGCTTTGAGTCTTGCTGCCTTTAAGAGTTGCTGCTTATGTTTCATTTTGTTAAGCTTGATTATAATATGTCTTGGAGTCTTTCTTTTGAGATCTATATTGGGTAGCGTATGCATCTGAGATGTCTATATTCTCTTCCTTCATGATTTCTGGGAAGTTTTGTGTCAGCAGCTCAGCACTGATACTCTGCATTCTCAGGTGTCTCATCCTGTTCAGGGACTCCAATTAATCAAAGGTTTTTCCTCTTAATAGAGTCCCACATGCTTCTTGGTGCTTCTTCATTTTCTTGTTTCTTTTTTTCTGATTTCTGCTCATAGATGCTGGTGTCAGTAGCTCTGTCTTCCAAGTCAGAAATTCATTCTTCCATTTGTTCCATTCTGTTTTCTTGGCTTTGCATGGAAGTTTCTGTGTCTTTGATTTTATTCCTGATCTGTTGGATTTCAGAGTACTGGTGTTCCATCAGATCGAACAACTTGTTTAATGTGTCCTTTTGTTCTGCTGCATTTTGTATAAGGTCTAGAAGGGCTCTGTGTATAATCATTTTGTATTCAGTTTCTGATGCTTTCATAAAAGTTTCTTCATCTGGAAAACTCCGTGGTTGCTTTTTTTGGGAGCCTTCTGAAGCCATGGCTGATTTCTTGTATGCCACAAGTGTCTGTTGCTTTTTGGGTCCGATGTGAGTAAGTAGAGGCTGCGAGAGATACTGTGAGGAAGGACTGCAGATGTTTCTCTAGGGTGTCTTAAAATGTAAAACAAAAGGTATCTGACCACTTCCCAAGTCAGTCAGGTTTTCAGGTTTAGAGATCTCTCTTCCCACTGGCAAAATAAGCACCTCTATATCCAACCCCAGGTGATAGAAACTAGTTCAAAATACAGCAATGTTTCTGCCCTGTTGGCCTCTGCTGACAGGGCCCAGCCTTACAAGACACTGTGTAAACTACTGCTTTTCTGGTAGAAAAGAGCTCTCCTGTGGGCAGGCTCTGGCTCCCAAGCTAAGAAATAGGTCCAGCTGTGGCCACCATATCCAAGAAGGCACCCTCGGCACAGTTGGCGGATAGAGGGGCTAACGGTGCTGAGAGGTAATGAGTCCTCCACCTCTGATGCCGGGTCCCCACTGTAGGCGACACTATGTAAACTACTGCTTTTCTGTCGGAGAAGTGCTGTCCTGTTTGCAGGTGCTGGCTCCCAGGCTAATAATTAGGTCCTGCTATACTCTCTGTATCCAAGTTGGCATCCCACACACAGGCACTGTGGTTCCATAGAAACCACGCTGTGGTAATGGTAAAAAGACAGGCCCAGAGTGGCTAGATGAACAGAGTCCTAAGCTTGGCTGTCAAAATATGGGAATTTCACTTGTCTATCCCACCGGCAGTGTGTTTGAGTCTAGCCACTAGGCAAGACCCAGCTCTGCCCTCTGGCCAAGACAGAGAAAAAAAAAAGTGAAAATGGTGTGTTTACCTTCAGTCCATGAGAGCCAGGGCTAGTCAGGGGCGGGAGTCAGCAAAAAAGGGGAGGTTTCTCATTCAGTGGTATAAAGTCCAAATTAACAGCCCTGTGGTGTGTCCTGGGGGCTCACTAGGTGACTAGAAGGCTCCGTTTGATTATCATTTCAGGTCTTGGTATCTAGAGGGATATAAGCAGATGTGTGCTTAGTCCACCATCTTGGCTTTGACCCCCGTAAATCTGTTTTTAAATTCTTATTGTAGGGGTCTTATACAGCATTTGCCCTTTTGCTGCTGACTGCTTTCACTCAACATAATGTCCTCCAATTGAAACCGGGTTATGAAATGCTTCCTAAAATCATTATTGTTCTTTATCATTGCATAGTGTTCCATTGAATATATATACCATGGTTTACCTATCCATTCCTGTGTTGTTGGGCATCTTGGTTTTCTTGTCCTTTTAATGGCCTCTTACTTTCTTCATGTATGATGTCCTTCCACAGCTTGTCTGTGTTCAGTCATTGGCGTTCAGCATGCCACATGTGTTTTACATAGGAGTATATTTTTTTGACCTTTGGTTAGGTAGTGGTTAGTTATGACCCCAAAAGCACTAGCAACAAAAGCAAAATAGATACATTGGACCTCACAAAAGTAAAAACTTTTGTGCTTCAAAGGGTACTATCCATAAAGTAAAAGATAACCCAAAGAATGGGAGAAATATTTGTAAATCATATATATGATAAGTAATTTGTGTCCATAGTATATGAAGAACTCTTACAACTCAGCAATAAAATGACAACCCAGTTAAGAAGTGGGCAGAGATATCAAGACACAGTTCATGAAGAAAATACACAAATCACCAATAATCACGTGAAAAGATAGTATCATTAGTCACTGAGGAAATACAAATTAAAACCACAGTGAGATGTCACTGCACACCCACTAGAGTGAGTATAATAAAAAGGTGGACCATAACAGATGTTGACAAAGGATGTAGTAATTTGGGATCCTCACACGTTGTTAATGGGAAGGTAAGAGATGGTATAGCCAATATAGAAAGTAGTTTGGTTGTTCCCCTAAAAGTTAAACATAGAGTACTAATTAACCCAGCAGTTCTATATAAGGAAAATTGAAACTTGTCCACTCAACAACTTTTCCATAAATGTTCATAACAGCATTATTCGTAATACCTCATAAGTGGAAAAAAACCCAGGTGTTCGTTAACTGAAGAATGGATAAACATAATTGGAATATCTGTATACACTGAAATATTATTTGACAATAAAAAGGAATTAAATACTGATAACATGTTGCCACATGGATGAGCTGTGAAAACATTATGTTGAGTGAAAGACACTGATACAAAAGGCCATATAATGTATGATTCCATTTCTGTCCAGAATAGGCAGATTCATAGAGCTATAAAGTAGGTAAGTGTTTAACAAGGGCTGGTGGTAGGGCAGGGGACAGTGTCTGCTAATGGGTATGGGATTTCTTTTGGGGGTAATAGAAACATTCTTGAGTTAGATAATAGTAATACTTGCACAACTCTGTGAATATACTAAAATCCATTCAAGTACACATTTTGAAAATGTAAATTTTATGATATGTGGACGATGTCTCAGTAAAGGCATTGTAAATGTTCTTGAGATGTTGATTGTAAAATGATGTTTTCTTAAAGATTCTCAAACAATACAGAGCTCAGATTGTTTTGAAGAGGACTCTGTGGTTTAAGCTAAGAATAGAAGCACTGAGGAAATGATAACATGTAGAGAATTTGGAAGTATTAGACATTCAGTGGCTTGTTATTTTCCTTCTCCATTGGCTAGACGATGGATGACAGCCTCATTGCATTCCGGACCCGTTCTAAGATGCCCCTAAAAGATGTTCCCCTGGGGCAATTAGAGGCCAAGCTCCGAGCTCCGGATATCACCCCAGACATGTATGACCCCAATACAGCTGATGATGAGAACTGGAAGATGTGGCTAGGGGGACTCATGAATGATGATGTGGGAAATGAAGGTAAGTGGTTTTTTTTGCATTTGTTGTTTACACTAACCATTATATCTGTTGTTGCATTCTTATTAATGAGAAGCTCCAAGAAGGGGATTTTTGGTTAATTGACTTTAATTTTGTATATAACTGACAATTTACCTTTAATCAGTAGTTAGGTATTCTTTTTTCTTTTTTTCCTCTTTTTGTGTTAAGAATCACTTTTGGAATCTTAAAGGCTGAAGACTCTTCCTCCCTTAAACATAAATGTGTACCTCATTTTGTGTACGATTTCTTGGGGATTAACTGACTTAACCTAAGATCCATTGTGTCAGTTGAGGTTCTGTAGGATTCAAGTGAAGGAATCCCAACTCCATTATGCCGAGCCCAAATGAAATCAGAATTTGAGAACAAAAGAATCTATGGTGGAGCAGGGGCACTATTGGGAACCTGCTTTCTTTTCCTTTTATACCTGTCCTCTCTACTGTGTCAGTCAACTCCTTTCTCACACTTATATTTTTCTTCAAGACTGGGGCTGTGACCATAGCACTGCATATTTACTTCCTCCTGTTTTGTCTGTACATCTGCAGTTTGAAAAACCCAAGGGAACAGCTTAGGTTGGCCTAGTTTGATGACATGTCCACTCTCGGTGGTGTGTGGGATTGACAGGACAGCCTGGTGTCCTGTGACTTACCTCATAGAGCAATGTGAGAAAGGAGCATTGATCAGATCAAAAGAACGCTTGTTGGCTACAACTATACCTGGTGTAAATCCCTACCATAAACTATCTGTTTTAGAATATAAGTAAAAATGTCTACTTTAAAACAATGAAGTTAAAGTTGTTGAATGTATCTTTGGGGATTTGTTTAAAATAGTATACAGCAGTGGAAATCACACATAATTCATTGTTTTATGTAATGAATGTCTGTAGACTTAGAATGTATAAGAGATTGTCTTAATCTGTACTGATTCTGGGTGTCATCAGAGTCTTTTAATCGAACCATGGCCGTTGTTGTTGTTGCCATTTGATTCTTTTCAATAGGGAGTGACCAGAATATTATGATTATTATTTTGTGCAAGACTGACACTTTAGATTTTTTTTTAAGTGTTCAGTGACTGCACCAAGGTTTTACTTGCATTTTCATGTGGTCATCCACTCCCTCACTTTAATCTGTAGCTAAATTTTCGTTGTCCCTGTTTCTGAATTAGAGCATGTTCTGTCAAATCGTAATTACATACAACAGAGCACGTCTTTATTATTTTCCCTGTTCTCTACAACTACTGTAAATTTTATATATTGAAGAGAATAATGGTATAAGATAAATATGAGAACAAATAGTTTGACCAAATCCAGGGTTAGACAAGTAAGTCTAGGAATGTTAGGCTGAGGGAATGAAAGAATAACAGGTTCTTGAGTGTATCTTGTGCAGTTAACAGTTGTAATGACATTTGGGAAATGTTTATTGGTTACCTTCCTTGTAGAAGACTTTGTGGTAGGCTGTGTGAGTGTTAAAGGAACATAATTATTCAGTTAGGGAATAATACCTTTTTGAAAGATAGGGTGTCTAGTCCATTGTTAGATGTGCAATTCGTGTTAGATGAAATTGTTGTGTAAACTTAGATGCCATAAAAATGGGATATATGCTATTGTATGACCCTGGTGGTACAGAGGTTAACCTTTTTAACTCTTGTTTGTGTTTTCAATTTTTTTGTGATGGCATGTGTTTTTAGTACTGGAATACATGCTTACTAATTCAGTACGTTGTGATTTTTGATTGGTAATACAGATTTTGAAAATTTGATGTGGGCATACAGTTTCCCATCAAACATTGGTAGTAGTCTGATACAATGTTTAGTGGCTCATCTGTCTCAAAGATCTTTTGAAGGTGATGCCTTCTAATTTGTTACATTGGTCTTCCAGATATGACTCACACACTCAAAATACCTAAACCCATCAGGGCTCTGTTAAGTATCACCAAGGAAGCCAGAAATATGCTTATAGTAATTATCTAGTTGTGGAAAAGTCAAAAAAAGAGATGAAAGTTTGACCAAATCACACTTCTGTGTATACTGCCTTATACCTAACTAAACATATTACGTAAGTAAATTTTTGCCGAAGAATTTTTCTTGTTTTACCGTTACATAAGCCCCAATTGCAGGACAGCATATACCTCTAGTGAGACCCGTAGCCTCCTGAGAAAGCTGAGAGCTTGAAAATGTTTGTGAGCTACATCTGCCCCGAGAAGCATAAAAGGATTAATTAATGTGCTTGGCTGCTGACTGAAAGGCTGGAAGTTCAGATCCACCAGCCACTCTGCAAGAGGATAATGTGACAGTCTGCTTTGTACAAATTTGCAGCCTTGGCATCCTTGTGGTGCAGTTCTACTCTGTTCTGTGGGGTTGCTATGAGTCAGAATTAACTTCACAGCAGCGGGTTTGGTGTTTGGGTTAATGTGCTATTGTAAGGTTTTAGAAGGAGGAACTTGATAATCCTTGTTTAGGATGGTCAGAGACAAGTACATGAAGTACGTGCAAGAGGTGTTAGTTGAGATGGGCCTTTGAAAGATTTTTGAAAACTGACAGTGAGGAAAAGAACATTTTAGGCATATGGGTGAAATGACGTGAAATAAAACATATGGTAGTTTTGTAGGATATATCCTCCCAAGAATTTTCTTTTTCCCCTCTCTATTATAATTACAAGAATAATACATTCTTAGTATAAAGAAGTCAAATAGTTAAGTGTATAAAGTAAGTATTAAAGCTCCTTCCCACAATGACATTTTCATGCCCCAGAGGGTCCAGTGTTGTATAACCCATACATAGAACATTTGCATTGCTGCAGAAGGGTCTGTTATACAGTGTTGGGGTAAAAAATAAAATTACCTCAGTCTAACAATTGCATAATTCAAGGGCTCCATCACAGTTTTTATTTAGAATGTGAAAAGACATAACATCAACATTAAAGAAAATGACGAGGGAAAAAATAGTCTGTATTTCTACTGCCTTAATGTAACAAGTGTTTATTATATGTTTTTGGTTGACAGCTTCTGATTTATATCACTATAAGAATGTACATTTTCATACTTATGATTTTCATATGTATATTTTGTTATGCTTTTTTCATGTGTTTGTTGAATTTTATGAAATGGTTACTTGTAAATATTTTATATAGTCATCATTACATAGTAATTCCCTAATTTGGGTCATTCCTGTTTTTAGTATCAATGTCTTTGTGCTGATGACTTTTACAAAAAGTATTCTTTTCATGAAATACATTACTCAAAATGAGATTACTGAGACAAATTTTATGTCCAGTTTTATGGGTTTTGATGCGTACTGAGAGATTTAAGCCTTACTTTGAAAGGAAGAAATGAACCTGGTTTGTTGGAGAGAATAGGTGTGATGACTCAGCTGTGGGGAATGATCTGTGCAAAAGCACTAAGGACAGAACAGTAAGTTGTGTAAAAAGTGAAGAATAAATGTGCTTTGTGGAAGCAGAATCCTGTGGTGCTGAGAATCTTGTTTTCACTATCGTTATGAGTTTACAGTTGAGAATAAATGTCTGGATCATTTTTTTGCTTAGATGAGGCAGATGATGATGATGATCCTGAATACAATTTCCTGGAAGACCTTGATGAACCAGACACAGAAGATTTCCGCACCGACCGGGCAGTGAGAATCACCAGTGCGTCTGTGTTTACTGATAGTTATTGACTGTTGCACATCTGTTTGTTTTTTTTTTTAACTGCAGACTTTTAGGGGTGAAGTTTTTAGCTCATCCAAATTAAAACACTTAAGTTTCCTTTATCTCATTTAATTTTATAATTATTTAAATTTAGGTACGTATTACCAGGAAACCTAGCAGCCATTCATTTATATATCCTGCAGTGATGTATTGAGTCTCAACCATTTGACAAGCATTGTATTTATGATATCGGGATGAATAAGACATGGCCTCTGTCTTACAGAAGCTCAGCTTACTAGGAAGACATAGAAGAAAAAGTTATAAAGTAATAGGTGCTATAATAGGTTGTCTACAAGGTACACTAGTGGACTTAAGTAGCCCTGGTTGCATAGTGGTTAAGCATTAAGGCTACTAATCAAAAGGTTGCTAGTTTGAATCGACCAGCTGCTCCTTCGAACCCTTATGGGGCAGTTCTACTCTGTCCTGTAGGATTGCTGTGAGTCAGAATCAACCTTGTTCCACTTAATTTTTTGTACTGAGTTTTTTTGCTTATGCATGTTTTTTCCACTTCCTTTGTTGTTGATTTTGTTTACCCAGTCTTCATGGTTTTCTTCTTTATTTTGTTAAGTAGGTTTGTTAACTTTCTTTATGGATACTCTGACATTTACCTTTATATTACTAAGTTTAAGGAAGTTTATTATTTCTTGACATCGCCATGACTTCCTGTCCATATGGAAGTTCTGTGTCTCAACCATTAGTAACCTTTTTGTTTTGAAATTGTCTTCGCTTACAGAGGAAGCCCTGGTGGCGTAGTGATTAAATGCTACAGCTACTCACTGAAAGGTTGATAGTTCAGATCCACCAGGTGCTCCTTAGAAACTTGATATGGCAGTTCTCTTCCATCCTGTAGAGTTGCCATGAGTCGGAATCAACTTGATGTTGCTGGTTTTTTGGTTTGTTTGTTTGTTTTTTACTTACAGGTTGACATCTGGTTCTGTGTTTTCAGTAATGTAGCTCTATTTTACTTTTTAGATTTCTGTTTCTGAGTTGACATCTTGATGACGCTGTTGTGAGGCTTACTGTTGGGTTGTTGTCTAAAGTTTGTTCTCTAGCAAAGGGATTCCCTTTAATAATTTTTGTAAGGTTGGTCTGGTTTTTACACATTTCCTTAATTTCTGTTTATGTGAGAATTAACTAATTGGCTGTTTCATATTTGAGAGATGGATCTTGGTTGGCAATTATTTTTTTTAATTTTATTTTTGTTGTGATTAAGTGAAAGTTTACAGTTCATATCAATTTGCCTTACAAAACCTGGAACAAAAACACATCTTTGCAACTCTTACCCACTGTCCTCCCCTTGTGTTAGTACACTCTTCCTTTCTATCCTGTGCTTCTGGTATCTCAGCCAACACTTGTCCCCTCCTCTCTACCCTGCCCTCTCCCCTCCAAAGAGATCCCAACTGGACGGCCTCATACATATATTAAGCTGTGAAGTACACATACCACCTGTGTCACTCTGTGTCCTTTAATCCAGTTCAGTCTTTGTCTGAAGAGTTGGCTTCAGTACTAGTTTCAGCTCTAGGCTAGCAGCAAGTCCAGGGGTTGTGTTCATAGGAGACCCTCTAGGACGTTGGGCCATCAAATCCATTCTCTTTTTTCTCATGCTTTGTCAGGGACTCTATATCATATTCTCTGACAGGGCTGTGTTTGGTGGTGGCTGGGCACCATCTAGTTCTTCTGGTCTCATGCAGATGTAGTATCCAGTCATGTGGACCTTCTATCTCCTGGGCTTATGTTTCCTCAGGTCTTTGATGTTCTTATTTTCATCTGCTCCAGGTGGGTTGGGACCAATTGATGTTCCTTAGATGGCACTTGCTGGCTTTTAAGACCCCAGGCATGATTGGCAATAATTTTTTTCTAGCGTTTTATAGATGGCATTCCATTGCCTTATTGCCTGCATGGTTTCTGCTTTGAAATCAGAATTCAGTCTTGTTGGAGTCATAGGTGGTATTTTGTTTATACAGAACTGCTCTCAGAATTCTCTTTTCCTTTGGATTTGGAAAGTTTGATTATGATATATGTCTTAGTTACTTTCTTTTGGAGTCTGGTTCATATGGTGCTCATTAAACTTCTTGGATGGAAATCTTCTCACCTTCTGTGATATTGAGGAAAATTTCTTCAGCAGACCTTCAAAAATTTTCTCTCTTCTTTTTTGTCCCCTGTTTTGGGATTCCAATTGTGTGTAAATTATTCCTCTTCATAGTCTCCAATGTAACTATGTAACTCTTAGGTTTTCTTCACTTTTTTCCCATTCTTTTTCATGAATGTTCACCAAACAAATTAGTATCAAGGGATTTGCCCTCTTTCATAAGTCTTTCATTGTTTCAATTCTACTTCTGTGGTCTTTGATTAAGTTATACATTTCTGACATTTTATTGTTAATCTGGATTTTTAGTTGCTATTTTTGTATAATTTCTAAGGTGTTTAGTCATTTTGTTGTGTTGTTTTTCTGAATTTTTCTAGGGTTTGTCCATGTTTTTCTTGAGGATCCTATGTATGAGGACTGCCAATTAAGTTTGTGAACTTGTCCTAGAGAAAGTGCTACATACCTCCTTGCTGAATGTCACTATGGTCACCTTTGAAGTACTCCCCTTGGGAAGCTATGCAGTGATACCAGTGCCTAGTCTACCTTCAAAGCAATTTTGGAACTCTTTTCCTGGAATGGCCATCAGAGCTGTCATCATAGTACCCTTAATGTCCTGAATGTTATCAAAATAACTTCCTTTCAATATTTCCTTTACCTTTGGGTAAATGAAAAAGTCATTGGGGGCAAGATCAGTTGAGTAGATACGGTATTGCAGTACAGTTATTTGTTTACCGGCTAAAAACTCCCTCACAGACAACAATACAAGTAAGCTTGTGAGGTTACCACTATGCCAGTGCACAAGGGCCATTCCAGAAAGAGTTCCAAAATTGCTTTAAAGGGTGGACTAGGTATTGGTGTTGGTGCACAGCTTCCAAAAGGGAGTACTTCAAAGGTGATCATAGTGTACTCAACCATGAGGTATGTAGCACTTAGTACAATTATATTCACGGGCTTAATTGTCAGACCTTGTGTATAAGTCTTTTGAATTCCTTACCAGGCAGTTCCATTAGTGTCTGTTTTTTAGGAAGATTTTTTTTCCCGTTTATTTTGGTCATTTTGTTGAGTCATCTTGTCTTGTTTCTGTATACAATTTGAAATTGTCTGCTGTCTCTGAGGTATTAAGATATTATTATTTATGATTTTATTTTGTTTTGATATATCCGAGTTGGCACTGTTTCTGACAGGAGGGATCAGGGAGGGCCGCCGGAGATCATGCAGGTGCATTCTCTAGTGGGGAGCAGTGAGGCTAGTGTCCAAGGAGGCAGGAGAGAAAAAGATAAAAAGAAAAGAAAGGGATAACCAAACTGTGGTGTATTCATAAAGCGGAATTGTCTTAGTTATCTAATGCTTCTGTAATAGAAGTAACACAAGTGGATGGCTTCAAAAAGAGAAATTTTATTCTGTCACAGTCCAAATTCAGGGCTTCAGCTCCAGGGGAAGTTTTTCTCTGTTGCCTCTGAAGGTGTTAGTCTTCCGTTGGGAGCTTCTGAGGGAGAGGGACTTTGGTCCTTTTCAAAGGATGCTCTGTACTCCCAGCACTGCTTTCTGCTTTGTTTCCTTTTATATTCCAAGAGATAGCATCAAGGCATGGTGCAGTCTTACACTTTGAGTCCTGCCTCACCAACACAACTGCTATCCATCCTCACTCATTAAAATCACAGAGGCAGGGTTTATATAGCATATAGGAACATCACGTATTACCAGAAATCCTACCCCAGCCGAATTTTGAGGGACAGAGTTCAGTCCATCACAGGAATATTATGCACCAATAAAGAACAGCAGCTAATTTTGGAAGCGTGTTACAACATGGAGGAATTGGAAGGCATTATGCTGAGTGAAAGTAGTCATAAAAGGACAAATACTATATGAGACCACTATTATAAGGGCGCAAGAAAAAATTTAACACAGAATATAACAGTCATTGATGGTTACAATGGTGGGTAGAGAGGAAGAGGCTTAGTCATTACTTTGATAATAAAAACCCAAAAGCCAAACCTACTGTCATTGAGTCAATTCCAACTCATAGTGACCCTATATGCAGAGTAGAACTATCCTATAGAGTTCCAAGTAGCACCTTGACAATAGACCAGAACTATTTTAGGTGACAGGAGGGACAATACACAGCAGACAGGAAGTCAGCACAACTGGACTAAGCTAAAAGCTGAGAAGTTTTCTAAGTATAAGGAAACAGGTCGAGGAACAGAGTCAGGGACGGGTCTGGGAACCATAATTTGAGGGAACGTCTAGGTCACTTGGCATAACAAAGTTTATTAAGAAAATGTTCTGCATCCTTGAAAGCTAGCAAGTGGCCATCTAAGAAGCCTCACTGTCAACCAACCTGGAACAAGAGGATGAAGAATATCAAAGACATAAGGAAAATAGGAGCCCAAGAGGCAGAAAGGGCTAAGACTACTTTGACATGAGACAGGAAGAACTAGATATTACCAGCTACCACTAGTGACTCCCCTGAGAGGGAACTCAACAAAGAGTCCCCAATGGAGTAGGAAAAATATGGGGTACAGAAGTCAAATTCTCATAAAAATATACTGTACTTGATATTCTGACAGATTGGAGGGTCCCTGGAAGACATGGACCCCAGATTCTCTGTTAGCCCAGAACTGAAACCATTCCTGAAGCCAACTCCTCAGACAAAGATTACACTGGTCTGTAAGACATAAAATAGTACTGGTGAAGAGAGTGCTTCTTGGTTTTAAGTAGATAAAGGAACTAACTGGGAAGCTTCTGTCCAAAAATGAGATGAAAAGACAGAAGCTAGTAGAATGGACATGGGCCGTATGAGGTTGAGGGGAGGAGGGTGCTGTCCAGTGTGGGGAATGCAGGTAGGGTCATGTAACAAAGTGTATCTAAGTTTTTGTGTAAGACGCTAACTTGAATTGTAATGTTTTGCTCCAAGTACAATTAAATACATACAGAAAAAAAGGAGAGAGGGAGTGATTTCTCATTCTGTGTTGTCTGTGTTCACCACCTGCCCTCCTGGTCAGGTACCACTCTTTGAAAGTTATTCTGTCTTTGGGTCCTGGTTGTCTCCCTGTGCTTTATGCTGGCATACTTGAAGCTCTTGTGCTCTTACCTGCTTAGCTCCAGTTCATGTCCTCCTCACTTCGCTTTACTCTGGATGTGTCTTCGCAGTTTCTGTGCCTCCTCTTGGGAGTTTTGTAATGTTGTCTTCTTATGCTCCGCACTCCCAGTTAATGCTGTCTTTGTCCCTGTGCTTGACTGGCTGACAGGGCACCCCTACTCTGTATCTCTTCTTGTTTACTGCTGTTAAAGTTTCTTTTTCCACTTGGTATTTGATCTAATTCTGTGTCCTTTAATTTGCTGCTCAGGGTTCTAGGGTTGTCTTTTGTATCTGTTATACTTTGTATCTTGGGTCTTGGTTGTAGAGGGACAGTGTGGTGGGTCTGACCAGGCTGTCACCTTGAATCCTTCTCCACTGTCAGTTTTTTAGGTCATCTTTATTTTAGGTAAAATTTCCACATGTTGTATTACATAAATCTTAGTGTACCACTTGGTGTGTTTGGACAGCATATAGATATCACCCCAGAATATTCCCTCATAGTCCTTCGAAGTCTGTCCTTCCCTCACTCCTATCTGTTAACTCTCTCTGGTACAGCAACCACTGTCTGATTTTTTTTTTAAATTATGATTAAGTGAAAGTATGTAATCTAAATCAGTTTTGCATGCCCGCCTATCTGTAACTGTGTGTGCTCTTCTCACCCTGTAACAGCACACACCTCCTTTTCACTCTTCTAGTATTCCCTTAACAAACACCTGTCCGTGACTCTCTACTTTCTTGTCTCCCATCTGGAAAGAAACCAGTAGGACAGCCTCCTGTAAATGTATAACACTATGAAGTACACACACCACGTGCTCACAGTGTGTCCCTGAGTCCAGTCCATTCTTGTCTGAATTTTTGCTTAACCGCAGATTAGATTTACTTCCTTTAGAAGAACTTCATGTGCTGCTTTTTTGTAAGGCTTCTTTCACAGCCCAGTATCTTTTTAGGTTCATCCACATTGCGTGTATTGTTGGTTTGTTTATTTATGTTGCTGAGTATGACTGTACCTCATGTGTTTATTTCTTCTTAAACTGAATGACACTTGGGCACATAAGCTGCTCTGCTGCTCTGAACTTTGTTGTGCAAGTCTTTTTGTCAGGGCTTTGAACAGGTTCAGTTCTTAGGGATCCCTAGACTTGAGGGTCTTGTTAAAATGTGAATTCTGATTTAGTATATCTTGAGGTGGAAATGGAAACCTTGGTGGCATAGTGGTTAAGTGCTACGTCTGCTAACGAGAAGGTCAGCAATTTATATACACTAGGTACCCGTTGGAAACTTTATGGAGCAGTTCTACTCTGTCTTGTAGGGTTGCTATGAGTCGCATGTGATTTGACTGCACTGGGGTTTGGTGGGGTGGAAATGCAAATTCTCAGCAGAAGATTGAACTAGGTTGAAGCTCTGCTTTTCGTGGATGTAGGTCTTTTTTTTTTTCCTCTTGGCTAAAGTAAGAGGGGAATTGCTGGGTCATACGGTAGACATATATTTACTTTTATAAGAGATTGCCAGACCTTCTTCCAAAATGGTTTTCTATTTTCCATTCCTATGAGAGTAACAGCTACCCCATCTCCTCTCCTGCATTTGAGTTTTTAGCTATTTTGTGCCCTCTTAAGAAGGGCTTTTATGTATAGAACTGATCTGAGTTGTCTAGAACCCATCTGATACTCTGCCCTAGCTCAGTGATATATTTGGCTTTTTGGATGTGCACACAGTTTTGAAGCAGCTATGTCATATTGAACCTGAGATCTATCTAGCTTTGAGGCTTTTGCAAATGAACTCTTTTGAGTCATGTAATCTTTTCCCTGTGCTTTAAGAAGCTGAATTTGAAAATGTAGAACTTGACATTTATTCCCGTTGTATTTTACCTAGTTAATTTCAGAAAATACAGAATGTTGAATCTGTCATTAATTGGACTTGCCATCTCTTCCAGTTTCGTGTCCTCTGCACATTTGATAAATGTGTTTTCTGGGTCTTCCAAATTGTTGATGAAGTTAAGTCAGGGTTTGTGGCAAATTGCTAGACACTTCTCTCCTGACTCCTTCCAGGACTCCATGGGCTGTGGGGGCCAAGCAACTATGAGTTGATTTACTTGTAAAATCATGTAGCTTGTGCTTCCTGTACTTCTCTGTACTGTCATTTAGGCTTCATGAGACTAGAAATATTTGCTCTGTTTGTACATTATCTCAAGTGTCTAGAACAGAATCTGAGGAATAGTTAATGCTAAGTACATGTTTTTGAATGAACAGAAGAGTATTAGACAGCCAGGAAGATGTAGTTAATACCTTGCTGAAAACATCCTACATTGTTTTCATGGAGTTCTCCTTTATTGCAAAATGAGACCAGCTTGTGCTAACAACATACTGTTTGGATTTTTGCAGAAAAGGAAGTGAATGAGCTGATGGAAGAGCTGTTTGAAACTGTGAGTAGTGATTCTTGAGTGAAAACTCTGAGTGGTAGAAGTGGATTTGCCTATAGGCTCTGTCCTTTGGGTTCTGGAATCCTCCCCACAGAGGGTGGTCTGACTGAACTACCCTTTCAGTACACCCAGGGAAGAATATAGCAGCAGAAGAACTTTGCTGATTAGTAAATTCGTGGTTGTCCACAAGTAGGTTATTCTTGGTAAAATTTCCCTTGCACACTTTTGGATGCCCTTCATAAATACCATTTGATGTCCCAGTAAAGATGGTAAACTTGTTTTAGACTATTCTGAACACAGATAGTTCTCTTTCTGATAAATCTGTCTCCTTGAAAGATACTTTTGTGTAGGAGGCCAATTGTTTTGAGTTATCTGTGTTCAGTCCTTGTCATTACAAATTGACTGGCTGAGAGATCTTTTTCCTGGTGTGATGGTTATCCCAAGGGTGGGGTTTTGGGTGCTGTGAGTTGAGAGTGGTTCTGGTCTGGCGTGTTATAGGTGCCACATTTTTGGAGTCGTATAGTCTGCAGTTTTCACTTTGTCTTCTCATCGGTGGAGTGACTTTCATAGATTTGTTTTCCATAAAAACTGTTGTCTTCCTTTGTCCTCAGTTCCAAGATGAGATGGGATTCCCCAAAGTGGAGGATGATGGGCCTGAGGAGAAGGATCGCGTGGCTGAGTCTCGGCCTAATTTTAATACCCCTCAAGTGTTACGGTAGGTTAGACAAACACCTTGAGAATTAGGATTGAGTCAATGTGCATTACTGAAAAGGTTTTCAGGAATTGCAGTAACAGTTTCCCATTCCCAAGTAGCTGTTGTTACTGATACCAGAATACTGAGCCCTTTGGGCAATTGAATGTCAAATGAATTGAGTCTCCTTGTTATGGGACAGTGCAGCTGTAGACCAAGCTGTGTCAGTTTGGGAAGGGAGAAAAAACATGAGCTGGTGTCCATGGCAACTTCTCCAGGTGAGTGGTGCTGGAGAGATATGTGAGACTTTATGGCCAGCCACAGACACTTCCCAAATTGTAGTATCTGATATGTCCCTTTGGCTTTCCTTATATGCCACTCCAAAAGACCTGAAACCTGGTTCCAGTAACCCTATTCTGACTCGTAGAGACCTTATAAGACAGAGTAGAACTGCCCCATAGAGTTTTCAAGAACTACTGGTGGATCTGGTAAATGTTAAGAAAAATTTGTCAGTCACCTAGGCATTAATTGACCCATTTGAAATAATGCCCTGGAGTCTGAAATGTATAATTTCTTGTTTTTTTCTTTAAATAAAATTAATACCTTTGTTGTCCTATCCAGAAAGTAGAAGCTTTAATTTCTCCTCCTGTTTTTGTGATGGATTTGCATAGTCCCTCTGCACTTCAATTGATTGTTTCTTATTGTTAGTACCGGACCATCCTTAGATGGCTGGGTGTCTAGAGGTCACAGTAATTTGTGCCATCAGTGAAGAAAACAAAGTAACTGACCCACATCCTTTATTAGTCCTGTGTTTTAACTAAAAGCATTATCTAACCAGAGAGCTTAGGATCCATCTGAAAGCTAGGCCTTTAGGGACCTTGCAAATAAGTGCAAAATGATGTGTAAACACCAATGATGTCAGTCATACTCCACTACAACAAATGACTGAAATAGCAATACAACCAAAATCTCAAGATTTCTGATTGACAGTAGTTGACCCCATAGTTCATGTAACAAAATTCTGATATAGTATAAGCCAAGCCAAGTGCTGTCAAATGGATTTATTTCTCCTGGGAATTGATTGTAATTGGGATTTAATCTTTCAACATATTTCAGTTCCACTAATCAACTCAGTGCATAGATTTTTTAAATTTTGGAATTACATGGCTACTTTAACATCCCTGTTGATTTTCATCTACCTTTTTGGTAGTCGGTGGACCTACTTGGATTGCTCCTTCCTTTTCAGCTGGAAATGCAAACCTGATTTAATTTTGAGTAAATAAAACATTATGGAGGAAAGTGAGTTCTCTGTCTTCCCCTTACTGACTACCCAAGTGATACTGCTTAAAATCAGGTGCAGTCATTGTTTGCATAATATGCTTTTCAGTGTGTTTGTTTTTCGTTTCTTCTGACAGTGGTTCAGATAATGATGAGTTTTCAGTTCTTGGTAGTGATGATAGCCCCATGGTCTTCAGGTTTTTTACCCTGTGCCTGCCAAACCAACAGTAAATACTGAAATATGAAATATAACCTTCATCCCCAGAAGCTTTTGAGAAAAGCTGTTGTCATATAATTGTTGGTTGGCACATGAAAACCTGCTAGTCATAGCTGCTTTAGCTGGTTGGTTGCTGAGTCAGAATCAACAGCACTGGGTTTGGTTTTTGGTTTTTATCCTGATTGCGTAGGATGTCAGCATGTTTTGATCACTTAAGTGACTTATTCTGCCTTCACTTGAGAGGTAGCGTGTATAGCATTTGGAATCTTGATTTGACCCTAGGAATAGGCTCTCTCTGGAGGCAAGGCCAGAGAGGAGTAAGATTAGGAAAATTGAGGTTGAGATTCACAGGGCCAGAATAAAATATTTTCATGGATGGTAGTAACATATTTGAACTAATGTGTCAGTTCTTCTGTTCATCTAAACTACCTTGTATTTTAGTATACCTCCTTGCTTCATGCTAGAAGGTGGTTGAGTTTTTAAGAAAGGAAGACAAGGCAGCCCAAATGGATAGGGAAATGGCAGAAGCTAGACCTGGGATGGGAGCAACAGGTAAATTAAAGAAGCGCCTTACTTTCATAAGACCTGTACTGTGGCTAAGAGTGAGCCTCAGCGTACTCAGAGGGACATAAGAAAGACAAGTTCTCCTGAGCTCTTTGGCTGTTTGTTGTCCAAATATTTTACTAATTGTGAATTTTTAATTTCCTCTCTGTTTGTATGTGGTTTAGAGGAATGATTATAGAAGAATGGGGTAGAGGTGTTTAATTCAGAAGTATCTTATATGAGTGTTTGTTAACATCAGGAAAAGATCTGGATAAGGCAAGAAGTCCAACTGTTGGCTAAAGTGCAATTTGGGGGTTAACAATAGATGGTGATTATTCAGATCTGGTGGTATAGTGGTTAAGTGCTACAGCTGCTAACCAAAAGGTCAGCAATTCAGATCCACCAGGTGCTCCTTGGAAACTCTATGGGGCAGTTCTGCTCTGTGCTATAGGGTCACTAGGTATTCGAATCAACTTGACAGCAATGGGTTTGGTTTTTGGTTCTTTGCCTGCCAGTGCAGGAATTGACTGTATTGTGGACCGAGGGAAATGTTTTCATTCACTTCCGTCCCTCTTGGGGGTAGGTTTGAAGAACCGCTGGCCAACTTGCTTAATGAGCAACATCGGACCGTAAAGGAGCTGCTTGAACAGCTGAAGATGAAGAAATCATCATCCAAGCAGCAGCAGGAGGTAGAGAGGGTGAAGCCCAAGAGTGAAAAAGTTCCTCAGACTCTGGTTCTCGATCTAGCACAGAGGAAGAGACTCCAGCAGCAGATGCAGCAGGTGAGAGTCTCCATGATAAGGTTAATATTGGGTCACCCCATGGCCTGATTCTGAGACCAGAATTGGCAACTCTGTAAGAGTCAGAAATACGTGTCTTAATAGCCATGGAAACCGTGGACCGTAGACTCTTCACATCCATTGGGACTTTGAAAGGTCTTCATGTCATACATACGCTATGGCTCAGACAAGAAGGCACGTGAGGACCATAATAGTATTCCAAAGGATAGATTTCTAAGAGTCCTTTGTAACCCATTCTGAAATTTGACAGCCTTCAGTGGCAGCAGTAATGTTTTCCACTTAGTAGTCTCTGTCCTTGTGGTTTAAATTCCCTCTGGTTGTCTCATTTTGTTTAAGGGCAAGCTGTCTGAAAAATTCCTGGTAATAGTCTGTCCAGAAAGCCCAGGGGGTGCGATCAAGTGGAAACCTCTTAAGATCTGTCTGGGTCCCTTAAATTGCAGTATCGTGTCACCGTATTATTTTCTTTCCCTCCCAGCATGTTCAGCTCTTGACACAGATCCACCTTCTCGCCAGCTCCAACCCCAGTCTGAGTTCGGAGGCCAGCACCACGAGAGTATTTCTAGTAAGGCTCTAAAGATCCCTAACTCTGAAGATATGGTAGGAAATTAGCATGGCGAGTCGTTTCTCAGAGTTACCCATCATGATCCACCTTTATTCTTCTGTCTTGGATGTGTTTGGTAACTCTGCCTACTTTTCTGCTGTGGCTTCCTATGTTTGCTGAGAGAACCTAAGCCGTTATTTGCATGTACAGGTAACGATTGTATTCAGTGTCTTTAGACTGTCCCTCTCACTTTTCTACTGGATCCTGTGCCGCCTCTTTAGATTCATCCTGCTTTGTTAGGTGTTTGATACTGCTGTTCTTTTATACATACTGAATTTGTGATTCTTTCATTAGGCTCAGTGCCAGTGTGTTTTGTGTGGAATTACTTTTTGCTCATGATATTATGAAATACTTTGGAGTAACAGTTTTCAGTTCTGAAATTTTAAACTCTGTAGAAGTTATTTCCAAACTTTGTGGCAGATAATGGCTGTATTCTGTGCTTCTCTGATAACTACATTTGGAATTTAGTTTGCTAGTGTTTCAAGATTACTTGGTGGTTGACAGTGTGTATTCACTTCTTGTGTTCAGCAGATGGTGAGGTGTGATTTGTTCTAGGTGATATTCAGAGAAATCACAACAGCCGAAATAATAACAAAAAGTAATGGCCTTTATGCCTGAGAACGTTGGTTTTAGCTGAGGGTCTACACTGTATATCCCGAAGGCTGAAGAACATTGAGTACAAGAATCAAAGAAGAATGCACATTAAAGAAGAGTGAAGAATGCTTGTGGAAGGGGGGAAATGCAGGGGAAAATGCAGAACAGAATTTCAAGTTCTTATGGAATCCAGATTTTTCTGGAGCCATAGCAGCTAGATTAACTCCTGAAAGTACTGCCCTCAGATGATATTTAAAATTTAAATGCCGAACCAAAAATATCTCCTGGGGTCTTCTTAAAACCAAGCAATTATATTTATCTATCTATATTTTACTGTGCTTTAAGGGAAAGCTTACAATTCATGTCAGGTTGTCATGCAAAAACTTACATACACATTATTATGTGACCCTGGTTGCTCTCCTTACCCTGTGGTATCACATCCCTCCTTTCCACCCATGTCTACTCAGCCAGTTCGTGTTTCCCTCTCCCCTTTTCGTCTCGCCTCTGGACAAGAGCTTTACTGTTACTCTCATGTATTTGCTTGAGCCCGGAAACACACTCTTTGCCATTATCGTCTTACGTCTTACAGTCCAGTCTACTGATTGTCTGAAGAGTTGGTTTCCGGAGTGAAAACCAAACAGTAATTTAGCTTAGTTAGTAAAGAATGTCTGCCTTGAACAGTGTGCTGTTTTAGGAACTATATGAGATTGAATTGAGAACAGCAGCTCACAGGATTACATAGGAATCTTAAGGGGCCTGAATTTATGTTAATGCAGAAGGAACACATTGGAAAAGGGGGGTGAGAATGGTTGCGCAACTCGAAGAATGTCATCAGTGTTACTACGTTGCGCTTGGGAATTGTTGAATTGGTGTATGTTATGTGTATATTCTCAATAAAAGAAATATACATATGTATGGATGAGTGTATCACAGACATAATCCCTGAATATCTGAGGACTCAGCAAAAGAGTGATCTTAATTGTGAAAAACTGATGATTTTTACCTATTTTTATTCAGTAGTAGGAAGGACTACAAGGACTGCCAATTAAGTTCGCAAACTCACTGTAGAAAAAGTGCTACATACCTCCTTGCTGAATATCACTGTGGTCACCTTAGAAGTACTCACCTTGAAAAGCTGTGCACCAACACCAACGCCTAGTCCACCCTGCTAAGCAGTTTTGGAATTGTTTTTCTGGAATGGCCATCAGAGCTGTCATTATATTAACCTTGATTTCCTGAATGTCGTCTAAATGTCTTCCTTTCAATATTTACTTTATCTTCGGGTAGAGGAAAAAGTCACTGGGGGCCAGATCAGGTGAGTAGGGAGGGTGTTCCAGTACTAGTTGTTTATTTACTGGCTAAAAACTCCCTTGCAGGCAACTGTACAATTAAGTTTGCGAACTTGCCACTGTGCCAGTGAGCAATGGACATTTCAGAAAGAGTTCCAAAATTGGTTTGAAGGGTAGACTGGGCACTGGCACTGGTGCATAGCTTCCCAAGGGGAGTACTTCGAAGGTGACCATAGTGGTATTCAGCAATGACGTATGTAGCACTTAGAACAATTAAGTTCACAGACTTAATTGTCAGAGCTCGTATTCAGTAGTAGGAAGGACTCTCACTCAGAAGCTAAGGGTTACTGGTACTAATTTTACCCTTTGTGTCCTGTTTTCCCCAGAAAGAGCTGGGAACCTTTGCTCAAAGCTCCATCGCCCTTCATCATCAGTTCAACCCCAAGTTTCAGACTTTGTTCCAACCTTGTAACCTGATGGGAGCTATGCAGCTCATAGAAGACTTCAGCACCCACGTCAGTGTTGACTGGAGTCCTCGTAAAACTGTCAAGAAGCCTGGTAGGGGACAGATGTGCCAATTTCCACTGTTTATTTGCAATGAGAAGTGAGAGCCTTATCTTAGATAATTGCCTAGGGACACAGGAGCCAGGATATTTGTAGTTTCATCCTTATCTCTTTTATCTTACCCTTTGGCTCACTGTCTGAGTTCTAGAGTTACATAACAGTATTTGGACTTCGGTAAAGAGAAAAGTTAGAGATATGGAACTCAGCAGGAAGGGGTGGATAGATGGGCATGAGGGTGAGCGTTAGGGCTGAGATTAAGACAAACTGGGGCATGGGAAGGAGGGATGCCAAATGGTAAAAGCTGGCTATGGCTAGGGTTATACTCACTGTGTTAAGATCAGCTCACGTTATTACCCAGGATTGTAGGATAAGTAATCTCTCTCTTTTGAAAGATGTACTGATTTGGGGCTTAGACACAAATTAGAGATGTCATGCCTTTGTCAAAATTAGTATTTGACAGAACTTTTCAAGTTTGGTTTCTACCTTGTATTGGTTTTTGTATTTTTGAAGACAGTATTTTATTGAATAGTTAACTGCTCTGTTAAAGCAGATACTTGCTTTGTTTCCTGGTTCAGCAGGATTATCTGTGGTTTGTTGTGTTTCTGTAATGTGTATTTGGACTTATCTTTGATTTTAAATCTCTGACTCTAGTTGCACAGTGGTTAAGTTCTCAGCTGCTACCCGAAAGGTTGGTGGCTCAAAGCCAGCAGCCATTGTGCAAGAGAATCTGCAGGAGAAATATGTGGCAGTCTGCGTCAGTAAAAATTACAGCCGTGGAAGTCCTGTCGGGTGCCTGTACTCTGTCTTGTCTGGAGAGTCACTATGAGTAGGAGTTGGCGCAGTGATAATGAGTTTGGTTTGTTTTTTCCTCTGTTAAATTTAAGTCCATTCTGTCATACAGGCTGATCTCAAGTTACTGATAGCTTCATTTTCATACTGAAAACTTGATTTCAACACAAACCATAGAAATAACTTCAATTTCCAGTGTCCTTTGTTTTTTTTCTGGAATAATAAAGAAACACTTATGAAAGGGTTAATATGAGTGCAGTAGTTTTTGTCTCTGGAAAGGCAGAGGTGCCTGGAAATGAGAAACTTAGGGAGACAGAAGCACATGGCATTGAATTGCATTCCTTTATGTTTCTTTGGTTGTTGTTCCCAGTAGCATGTGGAATCTGGGAAAATTTAATGAAAGTTAAGTAAGATTACAACAAAATAAAATGTGGAATAACAAGTGCATGAGGGCAGTAAAAGAAGTTGGACTCTAAACCTGGAATAAAGTAAGCATTTGGTCACTTAAGGTGTTACTGGTGCTTTGTACTTGTTGATGGTACTTAATGTGTTAAACACTCCCCATAGGAAACAGTAAGGGAATCAGTGAATGAGAGGCTGTTTTTAGATACTCTAGCATTAGAAAGATTGTGGCATCTTTTGGGGGGGAGGAACTGTGGGAAAAAGCTAGGTAAGGGTAGCTCTGTTGAATTGTAGAAGGGGATTTGGAAGCTTTTCTGAAGCCCCCTTTTGTTCTAGAATTCCATTTATTATGGATTTTTTTTTTTCCCCCTGACAGCCTATGAATTTCCCTGTTTGCCAAAGCAAGTGGCTTGGATCCTGGCAACAAGCAAGGTTTTCATGTATCCGGAGCTACTTCCATTATGTTCTCTGCAGGCAAAGGATCCTGAGGATAAGAGCTTCTTCACCAAGGCTGAGGACAAGTAGGTGTTTTGGTGAGGGGAAAGAGAGAAAAATATCCTAAGGAGAAGGTAGTTCTTTTTGAAGAGATTAGGAGAAGTATGACTTGTACAGTAAGACATGGACACGAAAGACAGAAAAAAAAGGGTGTAGAAAGAGTTACACACTGTGTGTGTTCTAGCAGTGCCTAATACATAGTTTTGAAATATCTGAAAACACTTAAAATTGTTTTCTGTGTTTTATTTAGTGTAGTACCCATCTCACCATATTGTTGAAGAAAACTTTCGAAGAAAAATATTTTTAACCCTCATCTGACCACCTTAAGACAGTGTTTATCTCTTTATATGTTGTACTTAATTTATGTCAATCTATCTTTTTTTTAATCTAATATTGTACTGAAGTAGTTGTATATCATTATCTCTGGTTTGACTCTACTGTTTTTTAAAACAATATTTGATTTCTTAATGATGCTCAATACCTGCTCTAAGGAGATGGAGAAAAAGCATAGCACAGAGATGCGTGGAGTCCTGGGGAGGTGTGTCAGAGGGCAGAGCTGTGATGTGGAATTAAGTGTCATTGCTCCTTTCTCAGTTTGTTAGCTTTAGGACTGAAGCACTTTGAATGTACTGAGTTTCCTAAGCCTCTAATCAGCAAGTACCTTCTCACCTGCAAGACTGTCCACCAACTGACAGTGAGAATCAAGAATCTGAACCTCAGCAGAGCTCCTGACAACATCGTGAAAGTGAGTGCTTTCCACATACTGCACTGGGGGACCCCACTGTTAACACCATCCTTTCGTCTCTTAGTTTCGGTGAAGAGGGATCTTTTACCCAAGACTAATTCTTTTCACCTCTGTCCTTGACTCTTCAGAGATGTTGATTCATTACTTTCCTCTAGAGTGTCTTCATCCTTTCCCTTCCATACGGGCACTTCCCTTAAATATAACAGTGTTCAAATCTGGCCCAAATTAATTAAAATATTTCTTGATTCCATGTTACCCTTTAGCTAGGCATTCTCTTTTTCTTTTACTTTAATCTCCGTGAAAGAGTATATAGTATTTCATTTAGTCTGTTTTCCTTAACACTTCTTCCTTTTTTAAGTTTAGATATTTATATTAACAATTGTATACTTAATGCATGATTTAAAGAGTCAACCATATGAAACTTGTTAGGAAAGCTGCCCTCCCCCCCATTTTCTGCTAACTAGGATTTTTTTTTTTTTTATAGGGGAGAGCATACATTGCTTCTAGGCTTTATCTATTAACCTTGAGCCATGGGAGGTGAGGGTTTAGTTCTTTTATGTGTATTTTTTGTTGTCTAACCTTCCACTGTGTTTATATCACAATTTAGGCTAGATTGGGTTAAAGCTTATATTACAAGCATTGTAAGAACTCTGTAACTGCTCCTTACAGCTGAGTCATCTGTGTCTTTCTTACTGAAGGTTTTGTTTCTCCTTGCCTTAATAATTGCCTTTTTTTGGTGGAGAGTCTGAGGTTTTGTTTTCTTTTGTAATTATTACTAGTTTAACACTAAGTTTACTTCAGGTTGGTAAATCTCCTTTTAGTGTATTCAAACACTTCAGGTGTTCTATTATTTTCATCTCTCTGATGAAATCTCTCTCTGAGTCATCTGATGCCAACCTAAACATGTTCTCTTGGCTTTCTCCATTAATGGCTTCTTGAGTTTTTTCTTCACCATCACCTTGGGAATTCTTTTTACCTCTTACTTGTGTTGAGTTATTTCTTTGCTGAATCTCACATCATCTTTTGTTGGTTTGCTCCCTTGTTTTAGTGAAAGACATCCTAAATAACATACTGATGAGGAGTACCAGTAAAGCAAATTTTTTTCATTTAATCTGTGTTTACCTCTATTCATGATCAGTAGATTGTAGCAATGCCAATTTCTTGGTTTTGATATTATATGAGACATTATATAAGATGCCACCATTGAAGGAAGCTGGGTGAAGGGTACATGGGATACCTCTGTGCTATTTTGTTGCAACTTCTTGTTAGTTTGTAGTTAATTTTTTTTAGAAAAAGAAAAACAGTATTCTGTTACACTCTAACCTTTCACTGAAACTAGAATTCCAGATTGGAAATAACTTTTTCTCAGAAATTTGTGTCTATGGGCAAAGGAGATTAGCAGACATTTCTCTAAAGAGGAGATCCAGGCAGCCAAAAAACACATGCGGACATGTTCATGATCTTTAGTTATTAAAGAAATTTAAATCAAAACTACAATGAGATACCATCTCACCCCAACAAGGTTGACCATGATCCAAAAAACACAAAACAACAGATGCTGGAGAGGCTGTGGAGAAAGTGGAACTCTCCTACACTGTTGGTGGGGTTGCAAAAGGGTCCAGCCTCTTTGGAAAGCAATCAGGCACTTCCTTAAAAAAAGTGGATATAGATATACCGTTTGACCCACTAATTCCACTACTTGGAATATATCCTACAGAATCAAGGCCATTCACACCAACGGACACATGCACAAGAATGTTTATCGTAGCACAGTCTACCGTAGCAAAAAGAATCAACCCAGATGTCCAACAACAGAGGAATGGAGAGGTAAACTATGGCATGTATCAGTGGAGCACTGTGCAGTGATAAAAAATAATGATGATTTCAGAAAACATCTCATAACCTGGTTTCAACTGGAAGACATGTTGACTGAAAGTAGTCAGTGACAAAAGGACAAATATTGTATGAGACCTCTATGATAAGATCTCAAAAACAGACTTATGTATAGAATAAAGGACTTTAACAGCTGAAAGGGAGGGGAGGGAGGAAGGGTGAGAGGGGGAGAGTTTAGACTAGACAGTTGGTAGAAATTTGGTTGGGTGAAATCGGTGACAGCACACATTAGAAACAAGAGCAATATTGAGTGGACTTCAACATAACTTGAATACTCCCTCCATCTTAACCCAATATTGCGAGGACAGAGTAGCTTGTCAGGGGGCAGGAGATCATGCTCTTAGGCGAAATCGAGGCCAATTGGCACAAGTAGCGTTTTATTAAGAGGGCTGTCTGCACCCCACATTGGTGAGTGGCATCTGTGGTCTTAAAAGCTGTCAAGCTGCCATCTGAGGGCACAGCAAATGGTCCCAACTCAGCAGGAACAGATGATCACCGAGGACCAAAATGGCATGGGGTAAAGACAACCCAGAAGATAGACCCACATGAGTGGGTGCCTACATAGACTTGGGACTGGAAGAACCGGATGGTGCCCAGCCACCACCAGTGATAGCTGCGATGGAGCTCACTAAGTTGAGTCTTACTGGCAACATGAGAATTAAAAAGGGGTGCACCCTGAGAGCTCCACGAAAAGATCTCAATTGATGGTCCAGAGGCTTCGGGGTTCCCCTGGGAGCATGGCCTCTGGCCCTGATGCTGCCTTTGCCCGTAAATCATAACGAAGGCCCGCTCTTCGGACACAAATGGATTGGACTTGGCGACGCAGAGTGACCATATTTTGGATGCACTTTATGGTTCTGTACATCCATAGGATGTCATCCTGCTGACCTCTGGCTGGAAGAAGGGGAGTGGGTGGAGAGGAGGGGAAAGGAGACAGTGGAGAGGGTGAGACATGTATGGAGCAGAGAGGAATAATGTGCTGTTGCCCACGAGGGAGAGCAGTGGAAGCTGCATATAGGTGGGCCTGTAAATTTATATGGGAATGTACATTTTCACTCAGTCATGATATAAATAAATAAATAATTAAAAGAAGAGAAAATGTAAAAAAAAGAAATTGGTGTGTGAAATTTCATGGTAATATATCTTAGTATATAAGTCTGATTTTATCCACTATGCTAGGCATGTGATGGGCAAGCAGTGTAACAACATCAGATAAGGAGGACGAAAACAATGAGCAGTCCCCACTTACCTGTCAGTGGAGGCTTGCTTGTTGCTGTGATGTGGGAAGCTATGCCACTGGTATTTAGGTACCATTAATGACTGAAGACCAGATGAATTGTGGAATGACATTAAAGACATCATCCATGAAGAGAGCAAGAGGTAATTAAAAAGACAGGAAAGAAAGAAAAGACAAAATTGGGTGTCAGAAGAGACTCTGAAACTTGCTGTTGAACATCTAGCAGCTAAAGCAAAAGGAAGGAATGGTGAAGTAAAAGACCTAAACACAAGATTTCAAAGAGCAGCTCAAGAAGACAAAAGAAGGTATTATAATGAATGTGCAAAGAGCTGGAAATGGAAAACCAGAAGGAAAGAACACGTTCTGCATTTCTCAAGCTGAAAGAACTGAAGAAAAAATTCAAGCCTCAAGTTGCAATAGTGAAAGATTCTACAGGGAAATTATTAAATGACTCAGGGGGCATCAAAAGAAGATGGAAGGAATACAGAGTTGTTGTACCAGAAAGAACTAGTTGATGTTCAACCATTTGAAAAGGTAGCATATGATCATGAACCAATGGTACTAAAGGAGGTAGTCGAAGCTACATTGAAGGCATTGGCAAAAAACAAGGCTCCAGGAATTGATGGACTATCAATGGAGATATTTCAACAAACAGATGTAGCACTGGAAGAACTCACTCATCTGTGCCAGGAAATTTGGAGGACAACTGCCAGGCCAACTGGCTGGAAGAGATCCATATTTATGCTTGTTCCAGAGAAAGGTGATCCAACCGAATGTGGAAATTACTGAACAATATCGTCGACATTGCACACAAGTAAAAGTTTGCTCAAGATCATTCAAAAGCAACTGCACCAGTGTACTGACAAGGAACTTCCAGAAATTCAGGCTGGATTCAGAAGAGAACATGGAACCAGGGATATCATCACTGATGTAAGATGGATCTTGGCTGAAAGCAAAGAGCACCGGAAAGATGTTTACTTATGTTTCATTGACTATGCAAAAGAATTCAACTATGTGAATCATACTCATTTTTGGGTAGTGTTGCAGAGAATGGGAATTCCAGAGCACCTAATTGTGCTCCTCAGAAATCTGTATATGGATCAGGAGACAGTTGTGCAAACAGAACAAGGGGACACTGTGTGGTTTCAAGTCAGGAAAGGTGTGCGTCAGGGTTGTATCCTTGCACTATACCTTTTTAATCTGTATGCTGAGCAGATAATCTGAAAAGCTGGAGTATACAGAGGAAAAGGAGGCGTCAGGATTGGAGGACAACTCATTAACAACCCGCAGACGACATCACCTTACTTGCTGAATATGAAGAAGATTTGAGACACTTACTGATACATATCAAAGGCTACAGCCTTCAGTATGGATTGCACCTCAACATCAGGAAAACAAAAATCCTCACAACTGGACCAGTAAGCAACATTGTCATAAATGGAGAAAATATTGAGATTGTCAGGGATTTCATTTTACTTGGGTCCACAATCAATGCCAGGGCAGCAACTGTCAAGAAATCAAAAGATGCATTGCACTGGGAAAATCTGCTGCAAAAGACCTCTTTAAAGTAGTCAAAAGTAAAGACTAAAATGCACCCGTTCCAAGCCATGGTATTTTCATTTGCATCACATGCATGTGAAAGCTGGAGAGTGAACAAAGAAGACAGAAGAAGAATTGATGCCTTTGAATTGTGGTGTTGGAGAAGAATGTTGAATGTACCATGGACTGCTGAAAAAACCAACAGATGTATTCTGGAAGAAGCACAACCAGAGTGCTGCTTGGGAGCAAAGATGGCAAGACTGCACCTTAGATGCTTTGCACATGTTGTCAGGAAGGATCAATCCTTGGAGAATAACATCACACTTGGTAGAATGGAGGGTCAGCAAAAAAGAGGAAGACCTATGGCAGGATGGATTGACACAGTGGTTGCAACAATAGGTTTAAGCATAAAAACAATTGTGGACATGCCACAAGACTGGGGAGTGTTTCGTTCTTTTGTTGATAGGGTCGCTATGACTCAGAACGAACTCAACGGTACCTAACAACAATAGGCATGTGATAAACCCTTTTTCTCTGGAAATTTATATGTTCCAGGTTGTGAAATTTTCTCGATTAATGTCTTGATGATTCCATCCTCTGCACTCCTCACTCCCCTCATTTGGTTATATTTGCTTTGTGTGCCATGTTCAAGCCTCAGGTGTTTGGCTCCTAGAATGGTCTTCTGATGTTTTTTGTTTGTTTATCACCTTGCCTTTTGTTGTACTGTCTGGGGTATTATGTCAGCTTTTTCTTGTAACTCTTGTTCTGAGTTGAATTTTTTGGTTCATCATATTTTTGTATCTTCTTCAATAATTGTTTTTGGTTTTTTGAGTATTTTCTTTTAAGCCAAATGGCAGGGCATTGGGGAAGTAGAAAGCAGGAAGGCTATGTGTTTTCTGTTTGATCAGCATAGTTGTCTCTTTGTCACCTACTTCTGATGGCCTCAGTCCAGAGGCCACCCTTTTGAGCAGAACAGTACCTTTGCTTCTGCTAGAGTGGGGGCGGCAGGACTCTCACCTCACAAGACCCAGCTGTAGAGGGGAATTGGGGTCTATCTGCTTCTTCAACAGATTGTGGACCACCTGTGCCATCTTACCTTTTTAAATCACACTTTGACTTGTTTTTTAACTCTACCTTTGCCTATACTTATTGAAGTCTCTGGTGTCTTAGCTGATTGCCAATTCTGTGATACAAAATCAGTAAGCTCGTAAGTTTCTCCACTTGGAATTAGATTTTCTGTATTCTAATTTGCCTACTTTCCAGCTTTCAAAATTTTTCTGCTTTTGACTTTTCTCTCATTCTCTTTGTTTTTGTTGGTTTTTGCCTTTTATAAGTTTTTTTCTGTTGTTTGCATGAAGTTTCAAGAGGGAACAAAATCAGTTGGTATGTTTCATATGCCTGTTTTAACAGTAAGGCTCTGTTTAACTCTTGAACCTTTAGAAGTGTATGTATTACCCCTACAGAGATCTCTAATGACTTTCCAGTTGCTCGTCTAATGGATATTTCTGTTCTCTTCCTGTTTAGCTTTGCGGTTGATGCTGTACTGTACTCAGTTCCTTCTTCATACTGTTGTCAGGACTTCTGTGATACCAGCAGTCCTACATGAGACATCCCTTTCTTGAACTGTTTCTTCTCTGCCCTACTGTTAAATGTGAGGGTTCTACAGTGAGATCTTGGTGTGTGATGTCATCTGATCTATGATTTCTGCTGTCACTTCACTCCTAATGGTCTAGAATATGTTATCTTGAGATCAGATTTCTCTCCTGCTCTGTACCTTAGTTTAGCCAAGGATTTAAAGGAATTCTCGGCTTGGTGGCCTCACTGACTCCTCATACTTCAGTTTCCCTCACGCTGGAGTCATGTCTGCCTCTGCACGGTGGAGTTGTTACCACAGCACCACTACTGAGAGTAAACGCTCCCTTCCCCATTGTAACCCATCTGTGACTTCTGTCTCTGGGCATGGCAGTGCTGTGTAGCCGTCTCAGTAGATGTCAGTAGTCACAGAGTCCTCAGTTTTCTACTCTGTTGTCGGTGGCCTTATTTCAGTCCTTTTCAAAACATAATGAAGTCGTTTTCTTACTGATTTCTCCAATTCTGGTCTCAGTTATACTGTCCTTTACATTCCTGCCATAGCCACCTCTGTCGTATTCTTAGTACAAAGTTCAGACTGCTTGCTGTGGCTCAGGCTACCTCTAGCTTAGTCTCCCCAAGTCTCCCTGCATTCTTTTAGTTCTAACAGAAGCAGTCTCTGTGGTTCCTTATACATCCGTGATTTTGCACATGAAGTATGCTCTGTCCTCCACTGCTGCAGGTAGCAAGCTCTCTTCCTTTACAGTTCACTTGTAGGTGCACTTGCACGTTGGGTGCCATTTATCTGTGCCCATCTTTGCAGGTCCTTTGTGATGCAATATGTCAGTATTGGTCCACCTGGCCATTTTTCCTTGGTCTGTAAACTGTTTATGAGCAGGGAATGCCTCTGATGTCTTTGTGCTCAGCTCCCAGCACAGGACCTGGCACGTAGGAGGCAGTCAGCAAGTATTTAAATTGATGCTGTTGTCAGGGTTTTAAGTTCAGTTTCCCTCTTCATGTATATTGAACACTTAATTGTCTCAGGCTGTGCTGTTATTTCCCTTCCTTTCTGATGTCCTTCACACCAGGGTTTGCTTCTGTGTGCCCAGGATGAGGCTTCGGGCACATTTACTGCAGTCATTGGGCAGGAACAGTAAGATCACTCGATTTGTTCTTTTCCTCTGTGCCCTAAACTTTGCCTTTCCTGGTGACCAGAATAGAGATGGAAGGTATTAACTGTGAAGTGTGTATTGACTAGAGATTAATGTGAAATGGAGAAGTGTTCAGACTACAAGGTATATGTGTATGTATGTACATACATATATTCCCATATACATATGTAAATCTATGTTAAACCACTGTCTGCCCTTCTCTTGCCTGACAGAGGGCAGTGTTTTTGAAGGGAGTGTAACTTATGCTTTATTTCTTCATGCTCAGTTGTATAAGAAGACCAAGCAGCTGCCCGTCTTGGTGAAGTGCTGTGAAGAAGTCCAGCCGCATCAGTGGAAGCCACCTGTCGAGAGAGAAGAGCACCGACTCCCTTTCTGGTTAAAGGTATGACCTTTAACCCACCTCTGAGTTTATAGGAGACAGAAGGCTGCTGAAAACCCTGATCGAAACCTCAAGGGCCATCTGAAGCCTCTAATGGTTTATAGAACTAGAACCTCAGAAGTCATCCGTATTATCCTTCCCCTGTGTTTTTTTCCACAATTGAAGGATTCTACCACCTTTTTAAAATATATTAAGTGATAGTTCCTTAAAAGAAATTTAGAGAAGAATATCCGGAGCATGTAACTGAAGTATCTGATATTGTGCATAAAAATCCTTCTCGAAAGTATCTTGAAGTGGCCTGACAGAAACCAGAGAAATCTGAAGAGTGAGGTCCTCACATACCCTTTAGCTCAGTCATGAAGTCACTGCTAAGGTTCACACTTCAGTCAAAGATCAGACAGCCCCATAAAACAAAATGAGGCTGAACGGGCACACCGGCGCAGGGACAAGGATTAGAGGGCAGGAAGGGTCAGGTCAGCTCCTGTTAGGGAACCTAGGGTCATATTTGGGAAGCCAAGAGGGTTGGCGTGATTTGGGGTTGGTAACCAGTGTCCTGAAGCAGTTACGTTTACTAATTTTTTAACGGGAAGTTAGCTTGATTTGTAAACCTTGATCAGAGTACAGTTTTTAAAAGAGCCACAGTGGGATTGAGAAAGGGGTAGAGAAGGAAAAAAGTACAAAAGATGTCTTGAGAGCATCTTGGAAAGATCGCAGAAGTCTCTCAAGTCCTGTTTTAGCCAGACCGTGACATGGGATGGATTCGAGTGTTCTTGTTCCCCACAGGCCAGTTTGCCGTCCATCCAGAAGGAGCTGCGGCAGATGGCTGAGGGTGCTGGAGAGGCAGGAGGTGTGAGCCGAGCACCTGAGAACACCTGGGACCCAGGCCTGAACAAAGGCAGCTCTGAGTTGGAAAGTGAAGCTCGGTACCCACTGCTGTTGCCTAAGGGTGTAGTCCTGAAACTCAAGCCAGTTGCCAAACGTTTTTCCAGAAAGGCTTGGAGACAGAAGCGGTCATCGGGCCTGAAGCCCCTTCTTATCCGACCCAGCCCCTCTCTCCAGCCTAGCTTCAGCTCTGGGAAAACACCAGCCAGGTCAACTCAGTCAGAAACCCCTCCAAGCAAAACCGTGGATCAGTTTCCTCACCCGATACAGACAGTGTCAGGTGTCCCTGCACTGGAAGTCTCTGGGGGTCATGGTTGTGATTCTTCTGTGGCACTGCCTGAGGCCAGGACCGGCTTCCCTGTCAACTCTGCCCCTGTGCCCAAGGTAATGCTGCCCTCACTTGCCCCATCTAAGTTTCGAAAGCCATGTGTGAAACGGAGACCCCCAAAGAGAAAGGGGACCAAGGCCTCCCCCTGTGTGAAACCTGCCCCCTTTATCCACCCTGCACCTGTGATCTTCACTGTTCCCGCCACCACGGTGAAGGTGGTGAGCCTCAGCACTGGCTGTAACGTGATCCAGCCTGTCAATGCAACTGTGGCCCAGAGCCCTCAGACCATTCCCATTGCCACCCTCTTGGTTAACCCCACTTCCTTTCCCTGTCCATTGAACCAGCCCCTTGTGGCGTCCTCCATCCCACCCCTGATTGTTGCTGGCAACTCTGTGAATCTTCATGTACCGCCTGCCCCTGAAGATAAGGCCCAAGGCAGTGTGGACCTAGTCCGTCCTTTGGCTGAAGGGAAAGGAGCTATTCAAGGCCTAGAACCCAAAGTGGAACCCCAGGAGTCATCTTTTCTTGGTCCTCCTGTCCTTCCCAAAGAGGAGCAGAGCCCTGGGCCTCTACAAGCAGATAGGGGGTGCCCAGAAGAATTGTCAGAGAACTGTGCCTATCACTGGACAATTGTGAAAACAGAGGAGGTGGGGAAAGCCCTGGAGGCAATGCCTCCGGACTTACAGGAATCCCCTGGGAATTTAGAAGAAGTTGTCAAGGTGGAACCTGAAGAGCCTGGGGATGAAATCTCTAAAGGGTCCCCTGTGCAGGACGTTTGTGGTGAAATCAAAGAAGAACCTTCTGTGGAGTCGGATACTAACTCCCCGATTGAGGGGTCGAGTGGTGCTAGAGAAGTGAGGAAACATACAGCCCTACAGAAGGAGGAGGGGAAGAGTCAGCCAACTAAAGCACCTTCAGCTTCTCAAGAACCTCATGATGAAGGAAACTTCGGAGGAGATGTGAATAAAGGATCTCCAGAGACTTCTTTATCCTCTGCTGATCCTGAAATGGTGCTTAGTAGTCCCCTAGGGAAGCCTGAAGACTCATCCAGTATTGATGGTCAGTCTGTGGGGACTCCAGCTGGGCCAGAAACTGGAGGAGAGAAGGATGGGCCAGAGGAAGAGGAAGAAGAGGATTTTGATGACCTCACCCAAGATGAGGAAGATGAGATGTCATCAGCTTCTGAGGAGTCTGTGCTGTCTGTCCCAGAACTCCAGGTAAGACCTGGGGAATATCCTCAAAAATTTTGTGGACTTGGTAATGTGCCAGGTCAGACATGCTGTATTACAGATAGTCCTAAAGCCGTTTTATTTGACTTTTGAGTGCACTTTGGGACATAATTTTAGGATTGAGGGTAGAGAAGTGGGAAAGTATGAAATTTATTTCCTAATTCTATTTGATTTAAACACATTTGAAATATAAACCAAGTCACCTGAGCACACTTTAAATACAAAGAAACATAGATTCTAAGTATGTGTCGTGGCAGAGGAAAACTGTCTTCAGGGTGAAGAACCATTCAGAAGTTATCTTCCCACTGCCTCCTGATGTCAGGCAGCAGCTCCAGTTGGCCCCATCAGAGGCATTCCATAACTGGGGAAGCAGGCATCTGAGAGTCATGGGGGGGCCCCCGTTGATTAACCTCAGCTCCTTCTGATGTAACTCTGTGCACTTGTTACTGTCAGAGGAGTTATTCACAGTCTTTGGGGTCTTTCAGGAAACAATGGAGAAACTGACTTGGCTTGCATCTGAAAGGCGCTTGAGTCAGGAAGGAGAGTCTGAGGAAGAAAACTCCCAGGAAGAGAACTCTGAACAAGAAGAAGAGGAAGAGGAGGAAGCAGAAGGAATAGAAAGCCTGCAGAAAGAGGATGAAATGACAGATGAAGCACCTGGAGATACTGCTGAGAAGCCTCCGTCCACCTGTAACTCACCCAAGACTGTTCCTGAAGTGGAGACCAGGAAGACCCCACCAGGTATGTTTGGGAAGTCTGTCTTGAGTGGAGGGCTCAGCCTCACTGTCTAGAGGGCAGCGTGTAGAGTGGCTAGCTTGCTCTTGGATTTCCTGTGGAACTCCCCTTTAACTTCTCTTCCCCAATATATATGCTTAACATGGTGCCTTTGTGGAGAAGTGGTGCTCAGAAATTTTAAATTTGATTCTCATCAGCTGCCAGGTTTATCCAAATTTTTATACTGGTTCTTACCTCATCTCTTATCCAAGGGGCTAAGAGCCATGTGTTTTTCAGGAGACAGTGCTTGATCCTCACTAAGACACCAGCCCTTGGGAGCCTACCCTGAGGCCCTGCCTGCTCTATGGACATCCTTTCTCCACAAGCCTGACTCGTTATCTCACTGTCATCCCATGTCTGTGTTCTTCTAACCAGAGCTGGCTTGACAGAGACAAAACTTGCCTCTTATGTTGTTTTCCCAATAACTTTTTCATTCAGACTTGTTTTGTGACATTGGATAGGGTTTGGATGTGGTGCATGTATGTGGTGGGATGGGAGGTGTAGCGACTGCAGGGACAGAGAAACAATGCTTTTCACATGTGCTCAAAGGAGAAAGCGTCAAAGCTACTGGAAAGGGCCGGAGCAATCATCGAGCTCGCAACAAGCGGGGTGGCCGAGCCCGGGCCAGCAAGGACACCTCCAAGCTGCTGTTGCTGTATGATGAGGACATTCTCGAGCGGGACCCACTCAGGGAACAGAAGGACTTGGCCTTTGCCCAGGCGTATCTGACCAGGGTAGGCAAACGCCGCTTCCTGTTACTGCCTGTCCCTACAGATGAGCTTGTTTCCACTTCACAGGAGATGGTTTAAAGACAAAGTCTTTTTTTTTAGGCTCCTCAGCAGGCTTTGTGTCTCTTAAGAATTACCGAAAGATTTCTTATGAGATAACCTGAAGGAGACAGAGTTCAGTCATAAGTAGGTTTATTGTTCCTTCTCAGGTGTCACCCTTCTCTTGCCCAGAGATTGGGGAAGGTTGATGCTGTCATCATCAGTGGGAGGTTGTGATTCACTGCATAGGCTTATTAGGACTTTACTGGGCCATTGGCTAGAGAAGAAAACCGTCTGGCACACTGGTCAGAGACTGGATCTCAGGGAAGTATCTTGCTCTTCAGAGATGTGAACCAGCAACCTGTGCTGGTAGTTATCCTGGTTAGCTGTCTTATTCTCTTGGTAACTGACTGGTTCCTTTATTCCTGCCCCATCACCCTACTAGCCAGGTGGAATACTAGCAGTGATGGTCACAGCCTTTTGTTATTTCTTAATATTTTACTAACATTCCTAATTTTTGTATTATTGGCCCTCAAATGCCACCATGCTGAGCTACATGTATAAAACACTGAAAATCCATTTCATTATGGATGTGAAGTCAGGAAGGGAAGGTTAAGACCCAGAGAAAAACCTGCCTGGTTTTGTGCATAGCGCAGTGGCCTCCGGGAAAGGAAGGTTTTCCAGTTGCTCACTAGCAGAGAAGGTGCCTCTGCCTTGCTTATTGTTCTGTGTTTTCCATTAACAGGTCTTAAGACCATTCTGAGGAATAGCCTCTGAAGGATAGTTCTTGGAATGCTCTCCCAGTAAATCTCTTCTGTACTTGCACTTCTTGATTGGGACCTTAAGAAAGATTACTGATGATTGAAACTCTTCCTGTATAGGTACGAGAAGCCCTACAGCATATACCTGGCAAGTATGAAGACTTCCTTCAGGTTATCTATGAATTTGAGTCAAGTACCCAGAGGCAGACAGCTGTGGATCTCTACAAAAGCCTGCGAACTCTCCTCCAAGATTGGCCTCAGCTGTTGAAGGACTTTGCTGCTTTCCTATTGCCTGAGCAAGCTCTGGCCTGTGGATTAGTAAGTAGATAGACAAAATCAGTACACTGGCCTGCGGGGCCAGAATGAGACTAGGATCGAATGGAGTGGGATCTGATTCAGACAGATAGCCTTCCTCTGGCCCTCCTTTTCAAGGGGTGATCTCCCCTCTCCCCATTTTCACATTTATTTACAGGTGGAGTGAGGAGGTTTTACCTCTAGTTTTCAGTGAGACTTTAAATAAGTTATATGCCCTCTGCTACTTACTGTTATAAAACATTCATTCAGCAGTTATTTGTTGACTGCCCAATATGTCAGGAGACATTCTGCATTCTAGGAATATAGCAATTAAAAAAGGCTAAAATCCATGTCTTCTACACATATTCTGTGTGACACCGTAATGGTATGATGTTATGCATTAAAACTACAGGACTGTATAACACAAGGAGCAATTCCTAATGTGAGCTGTGGACTTGAGTTAGTAGCCATGTATCAATACCGATTCATCAGTGGTAGGAGACATGCCACAGGATGAAAGATGTGGCTAATACGATAAACACGGTGTCAGCCAAGTGGGCAGATGGCACTGCACTTTGTGCACACTTTTTCTGTAAATCCAGGACTGCTGTAAAAAAGAAGGTGTATTAAAAAAAGCAAAACCAAAAAATCCCTGCCCTCATGGAGCTCACATTCTCATGGGCAAAGTTACGTGATAAACAGTTAAAGAAGTAACTAACATGTAATATATAATGCTTGAAGAGTAGCAATTGATTATAGAACAACAAAGCAGGAAAGGGGAACAGAGGGCTGTCAGCAAGATGGACAAGGGAAGGGGGCTACTATAATTTGTATCATGGTAGTCAGGGAGGGAGGCCACTGTGGGAAGGTGACATTTGAGTCTGAACATGAGGGATGGCCTGGTAGTCATGGGCTTCTTGTTAGGACTGATAAATATGGGGATGAAGGGAATAATGATGTTCTGATAGTCTGATGGCAGCTCAGTGATGGTGAGATGATTATGTACATTATGCCAATCTTAAGGTGTCATTTTGAGGATCAAATGAATGCATACGTGAAAATTCTCCATAAACTATGAAGTGCCATAAAAGTTTGAGTGTGTTATTGCACAGTGCATAAATAATAAATAACTTGTCTCTCAGGGGACATTGAGGCTTTTGGCATAACTAGCCTATTACTAAGAGTGTCTTCTGCACCCATATTGGTGAGTGGTATCTGGGGTCTTAAAAGCTAGCACGCTGCCATCTGAGGTACACCAAATGGTCCCAACTCAGCTGGAACAGATGATCACCAAGGACAACAGAAGACAGTAAAACCCACGTAAATGGGTGCCTATATCAACATGTGCCAGAAGAACCAAATGGTGCCTGGCTACCACCAATGACAGCCATGATGGGGCTCACAATGTTGAGTCCCAGCGGCAACATGAGAAAAAAAAAGGGTGCACCCTAAGAACTCCTCTAAAAGACCACAATTGATGGTCTGAAGGCCTGGGAATTATCTTGGGAGCATGGGCCCTAGACCTGATGCTGCCCCTCAGCATAAATTACTGAGGTCAGCTCTTCAGACAGGAATGGACTGGACTTGGGAACATAGAGTAACTATATGGTGTGTGTACTTCATGGCTTCTATAGGATGTTGTCCTACTGGCCTCTTACTAGTAGGGAGTGGAGAGGGTGGAGAGGAGGGGACAGGAGATTGTTAACAGGATATGACATGTACAGAATGGTAAGGAAGAGTGTGTTATCACCGGGCAAGGAGAGCAGAAGGAGCTGCAGATGGGCGTGCATGTAAATTTAAATTGGATTGTACACTTCCACTCAATCACAAAAAATAATAATAATAAAGAAGTTGAGATAGGTAGTTTTCTCTGAGTCCTTCCTTTATGTATCAGTTATCTTGAGTTGATAGCACACAGTGGCCCCAGATGGATGGATGATAGTCTCTTTCTCATGGTTACAAACTAGATCCCCATGACTCCCTCTCACCTGTTCTGCCCCTTTCTGTCCCCTGCCCTTTGTGTGAAATTCTTATCCTCCGACCTGCTCCAGCTATGTAAGTGACGTCTTTTTTTGCCCTCTTCCCCTCCTGATAGTTTGAGGAGCAGCAGGCTTTTGAGAAGAGCCGCAAGTTTCTTCGGCAGCTGGAGATTTGCTTTGCAGAGAACCCTTCCCACCACCAGAAGATCATCAAGGTCCTACAAGGCTGTGCAGACTGCCTGCCGCAGGAGATCACTGAGGTATTCTTTTCTTGCCTGCTTCCTCTCCAGTGGCATATGGGTGTTGGGCCTTTCTGTGTCTTCTAACGTATTCCATAGCATGTTGTCCCTGGGGTACTGTCAACTTCCTAGGGGAGATGAAAAAGGAAGGGCTTCTCAAGCTCTCCTGAAGCATAAATCAATGCGGTAGGTTGGAGCTGCTACCCGAAACCAAAGCTTGACTGATCTTCACAGGCTCAAGTATGCCATCATTGCCCTGGAAGTGGTGTTCAAGGAAGGGGGCCCTGGGGCTCTGAGAAGGACCTGTCTCCTGGCTCTGCTGGCTCATGCCCTAGCTGGTGATCCATAGGGTGGAAACAGAGTGTGTTATCATTAAGAATCAAACAGTTATTATTAATATCCTTCCCCTGTAGGCAAGCAAGGAGAGAAGCAGTTTAGGAATTTTTAGCAATCAAAAAGAAGTGTTTGTGTGTCACCCAGTTGATGAGGAAAGTACAACTTAGTGTGTGGGATGGGTTTGGAATGGCTGCTGGAGAGGCTCTGGAGGTGTCATTTTTCCCTCTGCAACTCTTGACAGCTCAAGACACAAATGTGGCAACTCCTCAAGGGGCATGACCACCTGCAGGATGAGTTTTCCATCTTCTTTGACCATTTGCGTCCAGCAGCTAGCCGGATGGGTGACTTCGAAGAGATCAATTGGACTGAGGAGAAGGAGTACGAGGTGTGGCCCCAGGGTCTGCAGGAGGGTTGTTAAGAGGGAAGGCCACATCAGGGGCACTGTGAGCCCAGAGTCTGTGTTGAGTGGCACCATCTCCTCCCCTAGTTTGATGGCTTTGAAGAAGTGGCATTGCCTGATGTGGAAGAGGAAGAGGAACCTCCCAAGATACCCTCAGCCTCAAAGAACAAGAGGAGAAAAGAGATTGGGGTCCAGAATCATGATAAGGTAGGCTGGATTGTTTGCCAGGGATTATCCATTTTTCATGAACCAAGCCCTGAGTTTTCTCCCTAACTGTTCCTCTAGCTTAGAAAAGCTTCTGGTTGATGAGATCTGAGCTAATTATGGAACCGGAATCACAGGTCAGGCATGAAGAAACTGGGGGAAGGAAAGTGCAGTTGCTGAAGAGACCCCATGATTGCCTCATTAGAAGGATTTGTTTCTCCGTTTTCTCTGTAGCTCAGAGCTCTTTCTCTTCATTTCTGTTTATGTGAGGAAATGGAGCCAAGTTTTCCCATATTAATAATAATAGCTAATGCTGACTCAGTTGTTATAAAGTATCAAGCATTGCTTCTAAGTATTTTACACGGATTACTATATATTGTTGTTTAATTCTCACAATAATCCTAGAAAGAGATTGCTATTTGCATGAGTGGAAGAGGAAACGAGGTAGATAGAGAGGGTGTTGCCAGGGTCTCATATTTAATAAGTAGCAATGCTGGGATGTGCAGCCAGGTAACCTGGCTCCAGGGAGTCTGGCTTCTTATGTTCTGTGTTACTCTTCAAGTAGCCTCTTTAATCCATGGCACTTTTTTGTATACAGTCTTTCCTTTCTCCTGGGGAGGAACTGCTGTTTAATATCTGAATGGCCTTGGGTAATTTATTTAACCTGTTTGTTTTCAGCATCTTTGTTATAAATGAGGATAATAATGGTACTTAAATCTTCGGGTTTATTAAACAGTCTGTCACTGATTGAACCTTCTGTATGTATAAATTAAGGCCCTCTCTCAAGAGGATTGGAAGAGGCTTTGGGAAACAGAGGCAAAAACAGATGAGTGAGTAGATCATGTCTCATGATAGAGCCCTCCAATGACTTTGCTTCAAATTGTATTTGACTTAAATATTTCTTGAAACATATGGGCATTTGGGATATGTCAGTCTTTTGGTTACTTTAGGAATTGTTTCAAAGGTTTATGATGGCCTTTGATCTAGTTTGGGCCATTGATGTCTCCAGGTACTGTGAAGAGATGGAGCAGAAGAAAAATGTTTGGGGGCAGGGCTTGTTCAGATGGCTCAGAAATCAGTCCCCTTTCTTGGTACAAAAATGCTTGGCATTTAACCAAGCTCAGGTCTCTCCTAGGAGACTGAGTGGCCAGATGGGACCAAGGACTGTGCCTGTTCTTGCCATGATGGAGGTCCTGATTCAAAGCTGAAGAAGAGTAAAAGGAGAAATTGTAGCCACTGCAGCAGCAAGGTGAGGAGAGAACTGATACAGAGGTGGTGTCAGAGCTGCCTGGGGTGATTCCAGACCTTACTGTGCCACATTACTTCATGAATTTTCTAAAAAAGTTATACACATAACAAATGATGTTCAACACAAATACTTTTATGTGAGATCTCTTAAAAATAAATGAGTAGATTTTGCTTTTTCAAGAGAATCCTGTGGATCAGTCTTTCAGAATTAGAAACAAATCACCCAGTTAAAGTATTTCCATCTTACTTATTTTTTAATGAAGAATTGTGTCAGGAACACAGACCCTAAAAGTAGCACTGAAGGTAATACTGGTTCTGTGGAGTGGGGCTGGTTGGCAGTAAAATTCAGTGCTAGATTAGTGGAATCCAGTGTGGCATTCTGAGCAGTTGTGGGAGCAGGCTCTTCTGGCTATCTGGCCTTTTTCCTTGGGTGGTCCCTGAACCATAGGATGTCACGTGACCCTTGACCGAGAGGTCCTCCCTTCAGGTCTGTGACAGCAAATCCAAGAGCAAGGAGACCCATGAGCTGGTGAGCAGCAGCCCCCATCGAGAGGCCAGTCCCATGCCGGGTGCTAAGGACACGGGGCAGGGAAAGGATGCAGTGGAGGAGGAAGCCCCAGAGGAGCGAGAGAGCATTGAGGCCACCCTGAGCAGGACTGGCAGGGCCACCAGAAAGGGAGAGATGCCTGTCCCAGGTGAGTGATCTGACTGGCTGTCCCCATTTTCCAGGCCAACTCAGCTTTTCTCCCTTGACTGCTCATTCTCACATACTGGAAGCAGGGCCCTCTGACGCTTGGATCAATGACAGCCTTTTCAGGGATGCCTCTTGACCTAACAGACCAGTAGGAAACTCCTTCTTCTGTGCAGCTTTTTCTTCCCTGTGGCCTTAGTCGTCTTGCACTAATGCTACATACAGTCGTCTGCTCCAGCATTCTCACATACCCCAATTCCTGAAGCCTTTTACCTTATCCCCAAGTCCTTGCTAATCTACATTTTAAAGACTAGTAACTCTCAGCTTGGCAGTAGAGCTTTCCCTCCTCCTAGTTTTAATTGAGAACTCTGTCACTACAGCTTACCACAGTGAGTCTGTGGTGATCTGTAGTTCCTTAGTAGTGTCTTGACAATGTCCATATCCTTAGGTCCTTATTTTCCTCCTAAGCAGGATTGGCTGTGGAGAACACTTTGCTGACTCCTCAAGAAGTCACTTTTACAGACCGACACCTCCTGGATGGCCCACTACCTTGCTCACCAGAGACTCCTCAGCCTTCCCCCCAAACTGTTACAAGGCATCAGGCTGGGCCTGAGGTGTCCGTCAACTCCAAGGCATCCCTCGAACTTCATAAGGACAGGGAGGGCTGTAAGGCAGTGGGTGAGCCAGAGACTTCGCGGCTTGTCCAGGATGCTCCAGAAACTGAGAAATTGCCTGGGACTGTTGAACTACCTACTTCCTTCATGAGTCCTGTTTCTTCAGGAACCACAGACTTAGGGAGAAAACAGGTATCTGGGAAAACAGACACTCATGAGAGCCAGCTGCCCTCAAGCAGAGCTGAGGTGAAGACAGCAGACAGGATGTCCCCTGTCCATGACACTTCAATGGGAATTGACACCTTAGAGACTTCTCCTAAAACCCTTAGAGGGAGTCTGGCTAAGGACAGTGGCATGCAGGGCAAAGGCTCAGAGGGGGAGCAGCAGCCGAAGGCCACAGAAGCTACTGTGTGTGCTAATAACAGCAAGGTCAGCTCCACTGGAGAGAAGGTTGTCCTGTGGACCAGGTAGGTCAAGATGTTTGGTATGTGTCTGATGCGAAGACATGAGACACATCCACATGGCTGGTTCCTTGGGATTAATGATGACTTGTGGCTTACAGGGAAGCTGACCGTGTGATTCTCACCATGTGCCAGGAACAAGGAGCACAACCGCAGACCTTTAGCATCATCTCCCAGCAGCTGGGAAATAAGACCCCTGCTGAGGTAAGCAGGGGAACCCTTGCCGGAGCTTCAAGCCCCAGAGAAGCCAAGGAGGGCTGGGGAGTGGGTAGCCATGGAAGGGATAGAAAGACACTGGAGTTTTCCAGTACAAAACAGCAACTGTACACGTCTACCCTGAGGAAGGATGTGTTTGGTGGTAGTGGTTCTAAGAGAAGAGGGCATTGGATTTATAGGTAGAAACCTCAAAAATTCTAGTCTTTTGGTGGGAATATGACTTTGTGTAAAATATTTAGCCTCTTAAGCCAGTTTCTTTATCTATAAGGAAGAGAGTCCTCACCACCTTGTTGTGTGAAATACATAAAAGAAGCAGTTTGTTCCCTCAAGCTGGCATACAGCACCAGCTATATGGTACCACAGAGCAGTGACAGCAGCCTGCTTCCCCTCCCAGGTTTCCCACCGCTTCCGAGAACTCATGCAGCTCTTCCACACAGCCTGTGAGGCCAGCTCTGAGGATGAGGATGATGCAACCAGTACCAGCAATACAGACCAGCTTTCTGACCACGGGGACCTCCTATCTGAGGAAGAGCTGGATGACTGAGACTCCAGGCAACAGTGGCTGTCATCTGCACAGGACCAAATTGAACATGGCACCAGATGTGTGGGGAAGGGGTGATTATACTTTTCTTGTCCAGCCCTTGGGCTCCATTTACAGAGCTGGAACAGTAGGGGCTGAGGACAAAGACATGGCCAAGCTGGGTGCTGAGTAGGGCCCCGGATTTTGCCATCCTGTGCAGCATTCAAGGTCTTTTGTAAAGATCTTAAAATCTACTTTATACATAGCACTGCAGAAGACTGGGGCTCTGCTCCTCCTTTTTTTTTTTTTTTGGTCAGGTAGTACATATTTATTGTTCTGTGGCCCAATCACGTGTTTCTAAATGTAATAAATGCATTTGTTGGTGAAGCCAGTCATGAGACTTTGAGCTCCTCTGCTCTAAGACACTGAGCACCTGTATCCAGTGGTTTTTATTGGAAACCAGCTCTTTCCTATTCTTGGGGTTTTAGTCTATGAGCCTGCTGCCATTCTGGTAGCACTGGGCCAGGCTGTATAGCTCCTGTAGCGTCTCCTCTAGGTCATCCTCTTCCACTCCTGTAGCCATGAAACTGGCCCAGCGTCGCAGGTCCAGTTTGCTGAGCTCTTTGGCCAAGCCTCCCAAGGTCTGATGCAAAGATGAAGAAGAGCACAGGGCACCAAACACCGGGATGCTGTCCACTGCTGTAGAGGGAGACAAGTTCGGCTGTAAGTGGACTCCTCCACCCTGGGACTCTGGCTGGATTGCTAGTAGACTCTGTAAATGCTGTATTTGCCCCCTTGGCACACCTGCACTCCACAGAAGAAGGAACGCTTCTCTCAGAAGCCACAGGGTTAATAAAGAAATGCTGAACTATGTATTTTAAGCACTTAAACCAAGAAAGGGAGACAGTAAAATCTCCCATTCTAGAAATCTTGGGTTTTGTCACATGCTGCATACCTGCCTTAGTGGGGGGACCATCCAGAATCCAACCCTGCTGGCTGAGGCCTGAGAAGAGGTGTGGGTAAGGAGGAGCTACCTTGCAAGGAGTCAGCAGCAGATGAGAGGAGCTGTGGGGCAAATGAAGAGAAGCTGAGTGAAAAGAAATCGAGGGTGGCCTACAGCTGGGGGGTAGGGCAGGACAAGAACTGGACTGACCTTAGGGCTCTAGGCTGCTGCTGTTGCAAATACTGGGCCAAGACTTCTTCCCCAGTGGTGCATGCATGGAGAGGGGAAGGCAGGGGTGTCCCTGGGGTGAGCTGACTGCCAGAAAAAAGCCAAAGCCACGTTTAGTCTGCGCCAGCATGAAGATGATACAACTCAGACAAGTTCCTATCCCAAACCATGAGGTGAATCAGGATACTCAGGCACCCTCTTTCATCCCCCACGCCCACCCCCAATTCCCAGTTTGGGGTGGGAGGAGGCAAGGGCAATGCTGTGAGAATGCTGAGTCGCATGAAAGACAAAAGGGCTAAAGTCTGCCGGGATCTCAGTCCTCACCTGGTGTGGCGTCCTTTGTCAAGACCCCTCAGTACCACAGACTGGGTGAAGCAGCATACCCCAGATGGGTCCCCACATGCAGACAGTGAGGTCCATGGGGTGGTTCCCTGAAGCTGCACCAGGGTATCAGGAAGGGACTGGCCTGATGGGAAAGGGATGGTGGCTCCTGCTGTCACCACCTTAAAGCAGGGAAGAGATAAGGTCACAGAGCTTTTACTCAGCTCTCACCCCCACCCTCACAAACCTCTATACCTTTCTCCCAGAGAAGTTCAGCATATCAGCCAGATGAACCATAGAAACTGGTGAGGAACACAGGCGATAGGGAACAGTGATTGTGTCCAGCGTGGTGGCCAGGATGGCACTGCAGTGGAAGGGCAGGTTGGCCTGGAAAGGGGACACCAAGAGGAGCACTTGGCCTTTCTGGGACTGGAAGAGGGACTGTGGAGGGTGAACAGGAATATGTCTGGGCCAAGAATGGACAAGCACAGACACAGTGGCATCTAAGAGGCCACATCATACATAGCCAAGTTCAGCTCAGCTTCAAGTAACAGATACTCCAGTAACAGACACAGGCTGACTGGAGGAGAGTGGGGTTGTGCTTTGTGGCCCACTGCCACAAAGAACATGCAGAACATTCAGAACAAGAACATACAGCCTTACATCATAATGCAGATGTGGGAAGGTGACAGGCGGCTCAGGTCGCAGGCCTAGGCTCCCACCCAAGGATAAGGGGCAGACAAGAGAGCTGTGAGCAGTCAAATGCACCAGGCCGAAAGCTGTGTTTAACAGACGGTAGATGTTCTTCTGGGGCTCCTGGGGGAAACACAGAGAGGTGGATGCTTGAAGCAACTTTCTCCTGGGGTTTCATTCTTTCATGTCTCCTGTTCTAACCTATGACTGCTTTTTCTGCAAGTTCTACTCACCCCAAGCCTGTAGGGACCAGGTAGCAGGCCCCAGGCTATTATTCCCCGTCCTGAGTACTCGTCCTGGAGCAGCTCTGCAGTCTTAGCGCCCACCCCAGAGAAGCCATCGTGCAGGTCACACAGGATCTGGAAACCCTGGAAAGGGAGCGCAAAGATGGAGAATAGTCAAGTTGGATGAGAAAGCTTCTAGCCTGCTGTCCGCCCTGCCACACAGCTACCTGCAGGTAGTCGCACTCTTCCACGTAGAAGTGTAGCCTGTCTTCCAGCTCTTCTAGGTACCCAGGCTCCTTCAGGATACTCTCCCCTTGGCCAAAGGCCTCTAGCCGGCCTGTTTCCCTGCCACACATAAACATGACCCAGGACTTAGAGACAGAAGACCTATGCCTGCCCTCACTCCTAGATCTTTTTTTGTTTTGGAGGATGGAAGTGAGGATGACCTCAAGTGCCGTATCTCGCATTGGTGGGGACCCAAGTTTCCTGTCACAGCAGCCTCTGGGGCCCTCATACCCATCATGGTTGTACTTCTGAATCAAACAGATGCTTCGAGGATGAAGATGGACTCGGAGGAAGTCTGACCAGACTCTGATGCTGCCCTCTACAGGCATGAGTGGTTTTGGAGCTCTAGCAGTAGAGAGTGGTAGGGGTCCTGAAGAAACAAGCAGAGAAACTGGACCTTTCTCCATACTCCTTGCCCTACCCAGTTCTCCATCTGGTGCTATTTGGAGAAGTCTCACCTTTGCCATTAGGAGTGGATGTGACTCTCCAGACACCATCACTACTTAGCCCTCCCTGGTAGGGGAGAGAGAAGTCTACTTGAGTTCCATGCAGCTGGAGTCTGTTGACTAGACCCTGCAGCCTCCTTTCTGTTCACACAGTCAGTGTCTAGGAAAACAAATGCTTTTCCCCACAGTACTGTTCTACGGCTTTCAAAATGCTGATGGTCCTCTTAGTTGCCCTGGTGGAGGCAAGCTGAACAATGAGTGTACCACTGAGTTGAAGTGTCAAAGCAGGGGCCCTCACCTCTGCACTCCCCAGGTTCTGAAGACAAGGGTTCTTGGGACCGAGTTCCTCTTTGTGTGTAGTGAGTTTCCCCTGCCTGAAAGAGATTGGAAATTGATCATGAGAACAATTTTCCTGAGTTCTGCTTTCTGTGCTCCCACTCACCCCCCATACATCACAAATACATACCATGCTATTGCAGCATCTAGCTGTTTGTCCCTATAGAGTCCACCTTCTTGTTTGAGGGAACACAGACTACCTGTACAGACAACAGACAGGTCAGTGCCTTGGCTGCCACCCCAAACTGACTACCTGGCAACCTGTGGGACTCAGCATTTGGCCTTTCCAAGAAACTTGATTAGAGATGCATGAGTTTAGGGGATGGGGGAAAACTCGTGCAGAGGAGTTAGAGAATCTAGGTCCCACCTTTCCATTCTCAGCTGTCATGAGCCATAGGGTGCAGTATGAAATCCCCACCCAGTGTTCCTATTGGAGTGCTGCAGTTCAGCACCTCACTGATTCCAGCTGCAAGCAGCCCACTTAAGTTATGCGACTCTTGGACAGAATAAACGTCCCCTTCTAGTAACCCTGGTGGCATAGAGGTTAAGTGCTACAGCTGTTCATCAAACCCTTGGCAGTTCCAACCCACAAGGCACGCCTTGAAAACACCGTGGGCAGTTCTACTCTGTCCTATAAGGTTACTATGAGTCAGAATCGACTCGACGACAAAGTGTGTGTGTGGTATTCTGGTGTCCTCAGGGTGTTGGCAAACTGGTTAGCTCTCCCCGTGGCTGCTCATTTCTGTTCCTTCAGCCCAGTACCGCCTGAGGATCTTGAGGCTCGCGACTCCACATGTGAAAGGGAAAAACTAAGCATCTGCTAACTCCCGCTTCCGCCTCACCCTTCAGATCCATGAGGATGAGTCGCGGCGTGTAGGTGTCCTGGCCTTGCAGTGTCCGGCCCGTCCGATACAGGACGTCGGGGCACAGCTCTCCGGGTGGTTCCTTGCCATCTGTCGGGTGGCCCAGAGCAGCATCCTAGCGAGGCAAAGGAGGAGGATTGGATTCAGCAGAGACGGGCTGGAAGTCAGAAGTGGAGATCCCGAAAAGCTCCGCTGGGGGCAGCCGCCGGGAGTCTTTACCTGCTGGTTCCACCAGTGAGCTCCCACGAAACCGGCAAAATGTCCCAACTGCAGAGTGAGCACCTCCCGGGCCCCGCCCGCCATACCGCTCCGCTCTGACCGTCCGCACCACCCCCGACTGTCCACAGACTGCTTCTATCCGATTGGCTCAACAGACTTGTGGGCGGGACCTCACGCGCTGCGTCTTATTGGTCCATATACATATCCTTTCTTAAAGAACAAATGCTTCGTTGAGTTCTAGAGACACCGCCCACCAGGCCCTCCTCTCTTCCTGGCTGGGCTAATCCCACTTCCCAGTAGGGGCGAAAGGGGCGGGTCCAGAGGGCCCATACCGGAAATCGTGTACACTGGAGTCGACCCACCAAGCTCCAGCGCTCGAGGCTGGTGTTTCCTTGCGTCCCACGTGAGTAACCTGCCTGTGGCTTTCGCTTTTGCAAGGTGATAGCTGTTCTGTAATTCTTTGCGGCTCTAGTCGTTTTCCACCAAGACGCCATTCTTATCTCGCAGGATAGCTGATGCTTTGAGAGTTTGAGACAGAGTAAATCCTTGCTGGAAAAGTAGTTCTCAGAAGCCGGCCACATAACCGTCGTCTTCTTTCCAGAAATCACAGCCAGTCTGATCTTTAACCCAGTCGACTGGCTTTATTATTATTAAATAAATAAAAGTGTTATTTTTGCTTCGGGCTTTCACTCAGTATATTCAGTGAAATTCAACCCTGTTCTTGCGTGTACTTACGTTTCCATTGCTTCAGAGGGAGTATACAACAGATTATTCTGTAGCTAACCTTTTGAACTGCTTCTAATTTTAAACTGTAAGATGCTGCAGTTAACATTCCTGTGTGGAGGATTTAGACACCTTGCTGAAAATTGTAAGCCAAACGTATGCTGAACATGGCGGCGCGATAGTAGTAAAAGTATGAAGTAGGAAAAGAGAGAGAGTCAGCAGGCGAGTAGGCTTTATTGGTGAGCTCCTGGGCGAGATCTGCTGCAGGGCAGGAGTCGGAGAAGTTATGCTTTCAAGTTGGGGAAGGGGGTTCACATAGAGGCGGACAGTTCCGCCTAGCGCGTACCTTAGTGGGGACATGGGGAAAAAGGCGGGAGTTAATAGGATTTAGGTACAGCGAGCCGCCTGATTAGCATATAAGGTGGAGACCTTAATGGGGTGAGATGGGGTGAGAAGGTGGGAGCCAACGGAATTTGGGTAAGGTGAGCCGCTTAATTAGCATATGAGAAAAACAACTGGGGACTTTCCAGGAAGGGGAGGGGTCCCGTCCTGCAGTTCGGCCCACCTGACAAAAATAACCTATGTTGTTTTCATGGAATTCTCATTTATTGCAAAATGAGACTAGCTTATGCCAACCAGCAACACAGTTGTTTGGGTTTCTTACAGAAAAGGAAGTGAATGAGCTGATGGAAGAGCTGTCTGAAACTGTGAGTAGTGATTCTTGAGTGAAAACTCTGGGTAGTAGAAGTGGATTTGCCAGTAGACTCTGTCCTTTGGGTTCTTTAGGCCTCCCTACAGAGGGGTGGTCTGACTGAACTACCCTTTCAGTACACCCAGGGGAGAATACAGCAGCAGCACAACTTCACTAATTAGTAAACTCTTAATTGTCCACATGTAGTTATTCTTGGTAAATTCCCCTTGCATACTTTTGGATGCCCTTCACAAATACAATTTGATGTCCCTTTAAAGATTGTAAACTTGTTTTAGACTATTCTGGTCACAGTTCTCTTTCTGATAAATCTGTCTCCTTGAAAGATATTTTTGTGTAGGAGGCCAATTGTTTTGAGTTATCTGTGCTCAGTCATTACCATTACAGATTGACTGGCTGAGAGATCCTTTTCCTGGCATGGTGGTTATCCCAAGGGTGGGGTTTTGGGTGCTGTGAGTGGAGAGTGGTTCTGGTCCGGCTGGTTGCTGGTATTCTTGAAGTCCTGTAGTCTGCAATCAGTCTTGACTTTCTTTCCTCATTGGTGGAGTGATTTTCATAAATGTGCTGTCCTGGAAAACCCTTCTCTTCCTTTACCCTTAGTTCCAAGATGAGATGGGGTTCCCCAAAGTCGAAGATGACGGCCCTGAGGAGAATGAGGAGAAGTATCGTGTGGCTGAGTCTCAGTCTACCTTTAATACCCCTGAAGTCCAACGGTAGGCTAGATAAAGACCTTGAGACTTGGAATAGAAAAATTGTGTGTTACTGAAAAGGTTTTCAGGAATTGCAGTTAACAGTTTCCCATTCCCAAGTAGCTGTTGTTACTGATACCAGAATACTGAGCCCTATGGGGAATTGAATGTCAAATGAATTGAGTCTCCTTATTATGGGACAGTGAGGCTATAGACCAAGCTGTATCTGTTTGGGAAGGGAGAAAAAACATGAGCTGGTGTCCATGGCAACTTCTCCAGGTGAGTGGTGCTGGAGAGGTGTGCAAGACTTTATAGCCAGCCACAGACATTTGCCGAGTTGTAGTATCCACTGTGTCCCTTTGGCTCTCCTTACTTGCCTTTACCGTCTGGTAAAGGTTAATGAAAGGCTGTCAGTCACCTAGACATTAATTGAGCAGATCGTGAACCCCGTGCAGTAGTGCCTTGGAGTCCGAAATCTTTTGTTCTTTTTTTTTTTCCTTGAAGTTGGTGTTTATTTTACCCCATCAAGAAAATAGAGACTTTAATTTCATCTCCCAGTTTGTGATGGGTTTGATTGGAGGTTTCATGAAACATAAAAATCTGCTACTTAGAGCTACTTGAGCAAGTCCAGTCCTGATTGTATGTATTTAATTACTTAAGTGATTTGTTCTCCTTTCTCCTTGGAACTAGCATACAGGTTATTTGTATTCTTGGTTCAGCCTTAGGGACACTCAGGAGACAAGGCTGAAAGGGTTGGGTTAGGAAACTTGGAGGAGGGATTCACAGGGCCAAAAGAGAGTATTTTCATGGTGAATAACACCTCCCCCCAAAAAATGGATGCAGTCAAGTTGATTCTGACTCACTGCAACCCTATAGGACAGAGTGGAACTTGCCCCATAGTTTCCAAGGTGCAGCTGGTGGATTCAAACCACCAACCTTTGGTTACCAGTCATACACTTAACCACTGCACCACTCAGGCTCCCCGTGGAAAGTGGTAAGGTAATATTTGAACTAATTTCTCTGTACTTCTGTTCATCTACACTACTTTGTATTTTAGTATATCTTGTTCTGGTTTCATGCTGGGTGACTTTTTAAGAAAAGAAGGCAGGGCAGCCCGAATGGATAGGGAGATATAAGAAGCTAGAGCGGGGATGGGAGTAAAAGGTAAATCAAAAAGCAGGTGCTTTACTTACAGAAGCTTCTACGCTGTGGTGAAGAGCAAACCCCAGGTTAATGTGGAGATCAGTGTGATGTAACAACGAGTTCCCATTAGCTCTTTGGCTGATTTTTATCTACATCTTTCTCTACTCCTAGGTTTTCGTTGAGTTTCCTTTCTATTTGTATGCTTTTTGGACAAGTGGTTGTAGAAGAATCAGGTGGGGGTGGTTACTTCTGAATCCTCTTTTTTGAAGTCTCTATTAAATCAGGAAATGATTTGGATAAGGCTGTGAGGTTTTGGCTAAAGTGCAATTTAGGGATTAACAATAGATGGTGATTATTCAGATCTGGTGGTATAGTGGTTAAGTGCTACAGCTGCTAACCAAAAGGTCAGCAATTCAGATCCACCAGGTGCTCCTTGGAAACTCTATGGGGCAGTTCTGCTCTGTGCTATAGGGTCACTAGGTATTAGAATCGACTCAACAGCACTGGGTTTGGTTTTTGGTTCTTTGCCTGCCAGTGGCAGGAATTGACTGTATTGTGGACCGAGGGGAAATGTTTTCATTCACTTCTGTCCCTCTTGGGGGTAGGTTTGAAGAACCGCTGGCCAACTTGCTTAATGAGCAACATCGGACCGTAAAGGAGCTGCTTGAACAGCTGAAGATGAAGAAATCATCATCCAAGCAGCAGCAGGAGGTAGAGAGGGTGAAGCCCAAGAGTGAAAAAGTTCCTCAGACTCTGGTTCTCGATCTAGCACAGAGGAAGAGACTCCAGCAGCAGATGCAGCAGGTGAGAGTCTCCATGATAAGGTTAATATTGGGTCACCCCATGGCCTGATTCTGAGACCAGAATTGGCAACTCTGTAAGAGTCAGAAATACGTGTCTTAATAGCCATGGAAACCGTGGACCGTAGACTCTTCACATCCATTGGGACTTTGAAAGGTCTTCATGTCATACATACGCTATGGCTCAGACAAGAAGGCACGTGAGGACCATAATAGTATTCCAAAGGATAGATTTCTAAGAGTCCTTTGTAACTCATTCTGAAATTTGACAGCCTTCAGTGGCAGCAGTAATGTTTTCCACTTAGTAGTCTCTGTCCTTGTGGTTTAAATTCCCTCTGGTTGTCTCATTTTGTTTAAGGGCAAGCTGTCTGAAAAATTCCTGGTAATAGTCTGTCCAGAAAGCCCAGGGGGTGTGATCAAGTGGAAACCTCTTAAGATCTGTCTGGGTCCCTTCAATTGCAGTATCGTGTCACCGTATTATTTTCTTTCCCTCCCAGCATGTTCAGCTCTTGACGCAGATCCACCTTCTCGCCAGCTCCAACCCCAGTCTGAGTTTGGAGGCCAGCACCACGAGAGTATTTCTAGTAAGGCTCTAAAGATCCCTAACTCTGAAGATATGGTAGGAAATTAGCGTGGTGAGTCATTTCTAAGAGTTACCCATCATGATCCACCTTTATTCTTCCGTCTTGGATGTGTTTGGTAACTCTGCCTACTTTTCTGCTGTGGCTTCCTATGTTTGCTGAGAGAACCTAAGCCGTTATTCGCATGTACGGTAACGATTATATTCAGTGTCTTTAGACTGTCCCTCTCACTTTTCTACTGGATCCTGTGCCGCCTCTTTAGATTCATCCTGCTTTGTTAGGTGTTTGATGCTGCTGTTCTTTTATGGATACTGAATTTGTTACTCGTTCATTAGGCTCAGTGCCAGTATTTTGTGTGTGGAATTACTTTCTTCATGATACTATGACAGTGTGGAGTAACGGTTTTTAGTTGTGAAATTTTAATCACAATAAAAATTGCCCTATAGTTTGTGGCAGATAATGAGTGTATTCTATGCATCTGATGTAAGTCTATTTGGAGTGTGAGTAGCATGTTGGCTAGTGCTTCAAGATTCACTGGTGGTCGGCAGTGTGTGCTGACTTTTTGTTGTGTTCAGTACATTGTGAAGTATACTATGTTCTAGGTGTTATTCAGAGAAACCACTAGAGCAGCAAAAATTTAAAAAGTAATGGCCTTGAGGAGCTAGACCATAATATCCTCAAGGCAGAGCAACATTTAGTCTAAGAATGAAATAAGAATGACACGAGTGAGGAATACTGATTCAATATGTAAGGGAGAAAACACAGCACAGAACTTCAGATTCTCATGGAATACAGATTTTTTGGGAGCCACAGAGGCTGGATGAACTGAAACTGTTGCCCTGAGATAATTTTTAAACCTTTAACTTTGAACCAACACTATCTCCTGAAGTTCTCTTAAAACACTAGTTTAGTCTAACTTGTGAAGCTTGTGCGTCGGTCCTGAGGCGGCAGTGTTGCTGTTACTGGAGGAAGAACAAGTCAGAAAAGGAGGGTGACGGTGGTACAACTGGAAGAATGAAATCAGTGTCACTGAACTGCATGGAAAGATAGTTGAATTGCTCTTTGTTCTTGTGTGTGTATTTTCAACAAAAGTAAAATTAAAAGTATAAAAGAATGTATGAGTGTCACACAAACTTAACCTTTCAATATCTGAGAAATTACCAAAAGTGCAGTCTTAATTGTTAATTGTGAAAGACTGATGATTTTTCCTGTTTTTATTCAGGAGTATGAAGTACAGTTTCTCACTCAGAAGCTACGGGTTGCTGGTACTAATTCTGTCCTTTGTGTCCTGTTTTCCTCAGAAAGAGCTGGAAACCATGGCTAAAAGCTCGATCTCCCTTCATCATCAGTGTGACTCTGAGAAATTGTTCCAAGCCTGTAACCTGATGGGAGCTTTGCAGCTCATTGAAGATTTCAGCACCCATGTCAATGTTGACTCCAGTCTTTGTATAACTGTCCAGAAGCCTGGTAGGGGACATATATGTCAGTTTCCAGTGTTGATTTGCAGTGAGATGTGGGAGTCTTAGAGATAATTTCCTAGGCATGGAGGAGCCAGGATATTAGCAGTTTCATCCTTACCTTGTTTGTCTTCCCTTTTGACATGATTAAGTGCTACAGCTACTAACTGAAAGGTCAGCAGTTACAGTCTACCAGGTGCTCCTTGGAAGCTGTATAGGGTAGTTCTGCTCTGTCATATAGGGTCACTGTGAGAGAGAAATTGACTTGAAGGCTATGTTTTTTTTCTTTAACTGAACTCTTGAGTTCTAAAATTATGTGACAATGTTTGGACATAGGTAAGTGTTGAAGGTATAGTGAACAGGACGTTTGTGGTGTTAGAGATGTGGGACTCAGTAGGAAGGGGTGGATAGATGAGCATGAGGGTCAGCATTAGGATTAAGACAGAGTCGGGTGTGGGAAGGTGGGATGGCAAATGGTCAAGTTTGGCTATGGTTAGGATTATATTCTCTGTATTAAGACCAACTCACGTTATTTCCCATGACTATATGGTAAGTAGTCTCTCAAGTGTCAAATGTTGATTTGGGAGGCAGGTGCAAATTGGAGATACTATTCCAGTGTCAGGTTCAGAGTTCTAATGAACTTTTCAGGTTTGGTTTTTTACCTTGCATTTGTTTAGTTCTTTTGAGGCAATATTTTGTTTACCCTTCCCTTTTGATTTTGTTTCCTAGGTTAGGAAAATTATTTGTGGTCGTGTATCTATAATGGCAGTGCCTTTGAATTTTTGAAAGTATTTTCATTGTGTTGTCTTGAAAGTTTACAGTTCGAGTCTGTTTCTCATACAAAAACTTACACGTTGTTATGTGACCCTAGCTTTTCTTTCCGCACTGTGACAGCAGACTCCTTTCTATCGTGTATGTTCGGTGTCCATTCAACCAGCTCTTGTGCCCCTCTGCCCTCTCGCCTCTGGACAGGAGATGCCCACCTAGTCTCCTGTGTCTACGTAAGCCAAGAAGCACACTCTTCACTAGTATCATTTTTTGTCTTATACACCAGTTAAATCTTTGTCTGAAGAGTTGGCTTCCAGCATGGTTTCAGTTCTGGGCCAAGAGTGTCCTGGGACCATGTCTTCTGGGGACCCTGTGATCTCTCAGCCCATCAAGTCTGGTCTTTTCATTAGAGTTTGAGTTCTGCAGCCCATGTTTCACCCACTCTATTAGGGACTCTTATGAATTCCCTGTAAGGGGAGGCATTGGTGGTGGTTGGACACCTTTTAGTTCCTCTCTTTTCGTGTTGACATAGTCTGTAGTTTACGTGGCCTTTTGTTTCTCTTGGGCTACTATTATCCACGTCTTTGATCTTCATTCTCCCTTGCTCCAAGCCGGTTGAAAACAACTGATGCTTTTTAGATGGCAGTGTGCTAGCTCCTAAGACCCCAGACCCTACTCACCAAAGTGGGATCATGTATTGGAATTTATCTTTGGATTTAATTTTAAATCCCTGACTGGTAGCACAGAGGTTAAGTGCTCTGCTGCTGACTGAAAGGTTTGTGGTTCAATGACAGCCACTCTGCAGGAGGAATATGTGGGAGTCATCTTAAAAATTAAAAATATGTGGGAGTCATCTTAAAAATTACAGTGGTGGAGATCCTCTGTTGGCAGTTGTACCGACTCTGTATGTGTAGTCACTAGGAGTAGGAGTCCGCTCCATGGCAGTGAATTTTATTTGTTTCATTTGTTTTTTCACTCTATTGTAGGCAAATTAATGTATGTTCTGTCATAGAGATTGATCTCAAATAATTTTTAATAGTTTCATTTTGATAATGAAAACTTTAATACCAAATCATAGTGATAGCTTCAATTTCTAGTGTCCTGTGTTTTTCTTCTAGGGTGACAGAAGACACTGGCAGAAGGATTAATATGGATACAGTAGTGCTTGTTTCTGAAAAGGTTCCTGGAAATGAGAGACTCAGGCAGGGAGATAGAAATGAGGAAGACTGATCTGTATTCCTTTTGTGTGTGTCTTTTTGTTGTTGTTCCCAACCACAGGAGGAATCTGGGAGAACTTAATGGAATTGAGTGAGAATACAATAAAATAAAATTTGGAATACCAGTTATGTGAGGCAGATTAAAGAAGTTGGAATCTAAACCTGGAAGAAAGCAGGCATTGTTGGTCACTTATCCTTCAAGGATTTAAAAGGGAGAAAAGATAGAGGTTTTTGAGCATTCTGTATATGCCAGGTATTACTTTGTACTTGTTGATGATACTTAATGTGTTAGACACTCCACATAGGAAACAATAAGGCAGTCAGTGAAGGAGAGGCCCTTTTGAGATATATTAGGGTGAGGAAGATGGTGGCATCTTGTTTTGGGGAAGAGCTGTGGGAAAGAGCCCAGTGAGATAAGGGCAGCTCTGCCGAAATGTAGAAATGGATTCGGAAGCTTTTCTAAAGCTCTCTTTTGTCTTAGAGTTCTATTTATTACAGATTGTTTTCTGACAGCTCATGAATTTCCCTGTTTGCCAAAGCAAGTGGCTTGGATCCTGGCGACAAACAAGGTTTTCATGTATCCGGAGCTACTTCCATTATGTTCTCTGCAGGCAAAGGATCCTGAGGATAAGAGCTTCTTCACCAAGGCTGAGGACAAGTAGGTGTTTCTGGTGAGGGGAAAGAGAGAAAAGTATCTTAAGAAGACAGTTCTTTTTGAGGAAATTAGGGGAAATAACAGCTTGTGTAGTAAGACACATACACAAAAGATGAAAGGAAAAGAGTGTAGGTGGATGGAGTTAGATGGCCTGTGTTAGTTGTAGGATATAAATACGGCTTTTTGATGATGTCACAATTTTTGAAACACTCGAAAATGTTTAAAATTGTTTTCTGTATTTAGTACCAAAACGAATTTTATACTGAAGAAAAAAATCCAAAGAAAAAAATTTCTACCTGTCACCCTACCACCCCGAGACAGTGGCCTTTCTTTTTACATATTTTACATAATTACTCTCAATTTAAATAAACTTTTGTGTTTGAGTTTTTGTAACCTAACGTCTTAGTGAAATAGTTTTTCTGTGCTATAACTTTATCCCTGATTTTGGCTGTGTGGTTTTTTTAAGTGATATTTAGTGGCTTAATGATACTCCTTTTAGTGGCCATTGTTTGTTCTCTCTCTCGCTGTGGTGAGTGATGATTCATCAAGCATCTTGGTATACAGAACTTTAAAAAAAAAATCTTTTAAATTTATCCTTTAATGATGACTGAATAAAAGTCACAGGTTGTATTTTAAAAATTAAGCTCATTAAAGTTTTTTGTTTTGTGGTGATATATATACGTGTGTGTGTGTGTATATATATCTATATATAAATATATACCACAAAAAGTTTTTAACATTTTAGTGAAACAGTACAGCCATTTGGGGAAAACTATATGGCACTTCCTTAAAAAGCTAGAAACAGAAATACTGTATGATCTGGCAATCCCCGTTCTAGGAATATATCCTGGTGAAATGAGAGCCATCACATGAATAGACAAATAGACACCCATGTCTGCTGCAGCATTATTCACAATACCAAAACGGTGCAAAAAACTTAGGTGCTTGTAAACAGATAAAGAGAGAAATTGTGGTACATATATGCAGTGGACAAATGGTGAATCTGCAAAGCATCTTACAACATGGGTGAATCTGATAGGCGTTATGTTGAGTAAAATAAGTCCATCACAAAAGAACAAATATTGTACGATTCCACTACTTTAAAAACTCATGAAGAGATTTACATACAAAAAGAAACAATCTTTGATGGTTACAAAGGGGGTGAGGAGTAGGGAAGGGAAAACACTAAATAGACAACAGATAAGTGAAAACTTTGATGAAGGGTAAGACAGTACACAGTGCTAGGGAAGCAAGCACAGCTTTTACCAGGAAAGTCCATGGAAGCTTCACAGACACATCGCTGAGGGCTGTGGGGGGACCATGGTCTCAGGGAACATCTAGCTCAATTGGCATAACGGTTTATAAAGAAGATGCTATTTTTGGTGAGTATTTTCAGGGGCCGTAAAAGCTTGTTAGTGGCCATCTAAGATACCCCACTGGCCTCACCCATTGGCAAGCAAAGGAGAATTAAGAAAACCAAAGACAGAAGGGGAGGATTGGTTCAAAGGGCTTATGGAGCACAAGTACTGCAGCCTCCACCAGACTGGGTCCAGCATGACTAGATGCTGCCACCACAGAATTCTGTGACAGGAATCACAGTAGAGTGTCCTGGGCAGAGCTGGATATAAATGTAGAACAAAATTCTAACTCCCCCCAAAAGACTGTAGACTTACTGGTCAGACAGAGACTGGAGAAATCCCAAGAGTATGACCACTGTACACCCTTATAGCTCAGTAATGAAGTCACTCGTGAGGTTCACCTTTCAACCAGAGATTAGATAGGCCCACAAAGAGAGACTAACTGGACACATTTACCCAGAGGCAAGGATGAGAAGGCAGGAGAGGAAAGGAAAGAAAGTAGGCAGTAGGGAACTCGAGGTTGAGAAGACAGTGTTGACATGTCACGGAGTTGGCAGCCAGTGTCGCAAAATCAGTATGTGTACTGTTTAGTGAGAAGCTAGTTTGCTCTATAAACCTTTATGTAAAGTTCAATTTTAAAAAAAGGTTTGCCATTTTAGTCAGTTTTAAGTGGTCAACTCCCTGGCGTTAATTACAGTTTCCGTGTTGTGCTGCCCTCACCAGTATTTCCAAAGATTTTATATTGTCTCAAGGAAATGTAGCTCCTCTTCACTAGTTAATGCCATTTCCTCCTTTATCAGCCCTGGTAACCATTACTAAACTTTTCATCTCTACATTTGCCTGTTCTTGATATTTTATGGAAACCCTGTGGTGTGGTGGTTAAGTGCTGAGACTGCTAAAACGAGCAGCAGTTTGAATCTGCCAGGTGCGCCTTGGAAATACTATGGGGCAATTCTGCCCTGTCCTGTAGGGTCACTATGAGTTGGAATTACTTGATGGCAGTGCTTTTTTTTAAAAAAAGCTGTTTCATGTAGGTGGGATTACCTAGTATTTGTTGTTTTGTGTCTGTTTTTTGAAATCACACAGGTGAAATTTTATGGCTCAAGTTAGTTTCTCATACAAAAATTTTACACACACATTGTTATGTGACCCTAGCTGTTCTCCTTGTAGTGTGACCGCACGTTCCACCTCTCCACCCTGTCTCCCATGTCCGTTCTGTCAGCAACTAGCCTTTATGCCTGCTCATCTTACCTTCAGACAGGAGCTGCCCATTTAGTTTCATGTATCTGCTTGAACTGAGAAACTCACTCTTAAAGACTATCATTGATGTCTCTAGCCCAAATTCTATTCTGTTTGAAGAGTTGGCTTTGGAATGGGTTGACGGAGTGTCTGGGGTCATGTCTCTTGGGGTTCCTCCAGTCTCAGACCATTAAGTCTGATTTTTTTTTTTATTAGAATTTGAGTTCTGTACTCTACTTTTCTCCTGCCAGTTAGGGACTTTGTTGTGTTTCCTGTCAGGGTGGTCGTTGGCGGTAGCTGAGTGCCATCTAGTTCTCATTTCAGGCTGATGGAGTCTCTGCTTTATGTGGGTCTTTCCATCTAATATTTTCCTTGTGCCTTTGTGTTTTTCATTCTCACTTAGTCCAAGTGGGTTGGGACCCATTAGCTGCTTGCTAACTTTTAATATCCCAGACAAAGTGGGTTATAGAACATTGTCTTAATAAATTTGGTAATGCCTATTGACCAAGATGCATGTCTGACTTATTTTAATTGATGTAATGGATTAAAAGTTCATCTGTGTCATATGTAAATCAAGTTTTCATTTCTCTATAGCTGAATAATGTTTCATTTTATGTGTATATATATATATATATGATTTTGTTTTTCCGTTCATCTATTGATGCATACTTGGGTTGCTTCTACTGTTGTGAATATTGCTGCAATGAATGCTGATACATATGTCTCAGTTAACAGAGTCATTGCTCTCAGGTCCCTTGGAATTGCTGGGTCATGTGGTAGCTCTGGGAAACCCTGGTGGCATAGTGGTTAAGTGCCGCGTCTGCTAATCAAAAGATTGGCAGTTCAGATCCTCTAGGTGCTCCTTAGAAACTCTGTGAGGTGGTTCTCTTCTGATCTATAGGGTCACTGTGAGTCAGAATCGACTCACGGGCAGTGGCATGGTAGCTCTGTGGTTAACTTTTTAAGAAGCTGGACGACTGTTTCCCACAGTGACTGCACTGTTACCCTTTCTCACCAGCAGTGCACGAGGGTTGTGGTCTCTCCACATCCTTACCTACCCTTTTTCTTCCCTGCTTTTCTGGTAATGGCCATCCTAGAGCGCTTGTGGACACTTTTATGATGCCTTGTATGTATTGCTAAATTTCATGAGCAGTTTGTAACTTCCTGCTTATGTAAGAGATGTAGAAAAAGTATAGCATAGAAATGTGTGGAGTCCTGAGGAGGTGTTTCAGAGGGCAGGGCAGTGATGTGAGATTGAGTGTCATTGCTCCTTTCTCAGTTTGTTAGCTTTAGGACTGAAGCACTTCGAATGTACTGAGTTTCCTAAGCCTCTAATCAGCAAGTACCTTCTCACCTGCAAGACCGTCCACCAACTGACAAGGAGAATCAAGAATCTGAACCTCAGCAGAGCTCCTGACAACATCGTGAAAGTGAGTGCTTTCCACATGCTGCACCGGGGGACCCCACTGTTAACACCATCCTTTTGTCTCTTAGTTTCGGTGAAGAGGAGACCTTTAATTCAAGGCTAATTTTTCTGACCTCTGTCCTTGTCACTTCAGAGATGTTTATTCATTACATTCCTCTGGAGTGTCTTCATCCTTTCCATTGCTTATGGGTATTTTCCCTGAATATAAAAGTGTTCAAGTCAGGCCCACACCAACTAAAATATTTCTGCATTCCATTTTATTCTTTAGGCATTATGTTATTTCTCTTTTTCTCTAACCTCCTTGGAAGAGCATCTAGTATTTTCCCTTGCTTTTTCTCTTGTTAATTTAGACTTTTATGGCTTAGTATGTAGTCTGTTCTGGAGGATGTTCCATATGCACTGGAAAATAAGTTATACTTGTCTGCTGCTGGGTGGAGTGTTCTGTATATGACTGTAAGGTCAAGTTGGTTGATTGTGGCATTTAGATTTTCCGTGTCTTTGTTGAGTTTTTTAGATGTTCTGTCCATTACCCAAAGTGGTGTGTTGAAGTCTCCAGCTGTTACTACAGGTCTGTCTGTTTCCATTTTCAGTACTGTTAGAGTTCTTTTGATGTACTTAGAGGCCCTATTGTTGGTTGTGTAATTACTTAATATGGTTATGTTTTCCTGATATATTGACCCTTTAATCAGTATAGTTTGTTTCCCTGTTCACTGTGGTGAATTTTAAAGTGTATTTTATCTGAAATTAATATCGCCACTTCTGGTTTTTTTAATGTTGTCTGCTTGGTATGTATTTTTCCATCCTTTGAGTTTTTGCTTGTTTATATCTTTAATTCTAAGGTGTGTTTCTGGTAGGCACCATGTAGGGATTATGTCTTTTAAATCCATTCTGGCATTCTCTGTCTTTTTATTGGCACATTTAACCCATTTACATTTAGGATAATTATTGATAGGTATGAATTTAGAGCTGTGATTACCATGTCTTTTTGTGTTTGTTGTTGACACTTTCTTTATTCCAGTTAGTTTTCTGTGCTGAGTCATTTTTGTGTGTGGGTTTTCATCATTTTCATTATTGTTAGTTTTGTATTTGCTGAGACTTCATGGTTTTGTTTCTTATTTTGATGTGTAAGATTGTTAATTTTCACTGTGGTTACCTTAATATTTACCCCTATTCTAAATTTAAACCAGTCTTCAATTTCTGTATATTGACTTGACTTCTTATCTGTATGTAAGATCTAAACCAAAAAAGCCCACTGCTGTTGAGTCAGGTCCGACTTGTAGCAACCCTCGAGTTCAGAGTAGAACTTCCCTATAGAGTTTCCAAGGAGTACCTGACAAATTTAAACTGCAGACCTTTTGGTTAGCAAAATAGCACTTAACCCACTATGCCACCAGGGCTTTCATATGTAAGATCTATGACTTTATTATTTGGTCTCTTTTTTTTATTTTTCATTATGACTGAGTGAAAATGTACATTCCCATATAAATTTGCATGCCTACCTACATGCAGCTTCCACTGCTCTCCCTGCCCGGTGACAGCACACTATTCCTCTCTACTCCATACATGACTCCTTCTCCTAACAGTCTCCTTTCCCCTCCTCTCCACCCACTCCCCTTCCTCGAGCCAGAGGTCAGCAGGATGATATCCTGTAGATGCATAGAACCAGAAAGTGCATCCAGTATATGGTAACTCGCGTCGTCAGGTCCAATCCATTCCTGTCCGAAGAGTGGACCTTCATTATGATTTATGGGCAAGGAGAGCATCAGGGCCAGGGCCCATAAAGCCGCTGGACCAACAGTTGCAGTGTTTTAGTGGAGATCTCAGGGTGCACCCCTTTTTATTCTTGTATTGCCAGTGTGGTCTCTCTTTTTGATATAATGTTGTCATCTTTACATACTACATCTGTTTCCCTATTTTTAGTGTTTTAACTTTGATTTATTTTTGTGGTTTCCCTATCTGGGTTGATATCTGGTTGCTCTGTCCCACGTGGTAGCCTTGAGTTTTTATCTGATTACTGATTTTCTAATCAAAGAGCTTCCTTTGTATTTCTTGTGATTTTAGTTTTCCAAATTCTGTAACCTTCTGTTTATCTGAGAATGTCCTAATTTTGCTGTCATGCTTGAGTGACAACATTGCAGGTTCTATGATTCTTGGCTGGCAGTGTTTTTCCTTCAGTGTTTTGTATATGTTGTCCGATTGTCTTCTTGCTTGTATGGCTTCTGCTGAGTAGTCAGAGATAAGTCTTACTGTCCTTACAAAGATATTTTGTCTACAAGATTATTTATTTAATTCTGGCTTCCTTTTATTGGTGCATTTTTGATAATTTTGATTATATCTTGGCATTTTTCTTTTGAGATCTACCTTGTGTGGAGTTCAGTGAACATTTTGGATTGATATCTTGTCATTTTACATAGCAGGGAAGTTTTCTGTCGACGTATCTTCAACAATTCTGTCAGTATTTTCTGCTATCTCCTCCTGTTCTGGTACTCCAATCATTCATAAATTATTTCTCTTGATAGAGTCCCACATAACCTGCAAGTGTTTCTTTTTTAAAAATTCCCTTATCTGATTTTTCTTCAAATATTTTGGTGTCAGTTGCTTTATTTTCAGTCTAATTCTACATTATGTCACCTCAGTTCTGTTTCTTTGACTTTGAGCTGTCTAATTCTGTAATATTTTTTTTTATTGTGATTGAATGAAAATGTACATTCCCACATAAATTTGTGTGCTCACCTACGTGCAGCTCCCACTGTTCTCCCTGCGTGGTGACTGCACACCCTTCCTCTGTGCTTCATATATGTCCTGTCCTCTCAACAGTCTCCTATTCCTCTCCACCCACTCCCCTTCCTCCAGTAAGAGGTCAGCAGGATGACATCCTATAGATACATAGAACCATAAAGTTCCCACAAGATGCAGTGACTCCGCGTCACCAAGTCCAATCCACTGCTGTCCAAAAAGTTGCCTTTGATTATGATTTATGGACAGCAGCAGCAATAGGGCCAGGGGCCATGCTCCCAGGGGCCATGCTCCCAGGGGAACCGCAAAGCCCCTGGACCATCAATTGTGGTCTTTTAGTGGAGATCTCAGGGTGCACCCCTATTTATTCTTGTGTTGCCAATGAGACTCAATTTTGTGGGGTCCATCGTGGCTATCACTGATGGTGGCTGGGCACCATCTGGTTCTTCTGGTCATGAGTAGATGTAGAGACTCACGTGGGTCTCTCTGTCTTCCGTGTTCTCTTCCCCCATGTCATTCATCTGTTCCTGTTCAGTTGGGACCATTTGCTGTACCCTCAGATGGCAGCTTGGCAGCTTTTAAGACCCCAGATGCAACTGACCGATGTGGGGTGTAGAGAGTCCTCATTAGCAAAATGCTGGCTGTGCCAATTGGCCTTGATTTTACCTGAGAGCATGGTCGCCAGCCCCCTGTCCTCAGCCCCAGCTACTCTGTCCTTGCAATACTGGGTTAAGATGGCAGGAGTACTCAAATTGTGTGTAAGTCCAGTTATTATCGATCTTATTTCTAATGTGTGCTGTCTCTGATTTCACCCAACCAAATTTCTATTAACTAATCTAAACCCTGCCTCCCTCCCCACCCTTGCAGCTGTCAAAGAGTCTTCTATGTATCAGTCTGTTTTCGTGTTATTTTAGTAGGGGTGTCATATAATATTTGTCTTTCTGTTGCTGACTACTTTCACTCAGCATAATGTCCTCTGGTTGAAATCAGGTTAAGAGATGTTTCCTGTAGTCATCGTCGTTGTTTATCATTGCATAGTGTTCCATTGAGTATATATACCATAGTTTACCTATCCATTCCTAAGTTGTTGGGCATTTGGGTTGATTCCATCTTTTTTTGCTATTGTGGACTGTACTGCAATGAACATTCCTGTGCATGTATCAGTTGGTGTGAATGGCCTTGATTCTGTAGGATATATTCCAAGCAGTGGAATTACTGTGTCAAATTGTATATCTAGATCCATTTTTTTAAGGGAGTGCCAAATTGCTTTTCAAAGAGGTTGCACCATTTTGCAGTCTCACAAACAGTGTAGGAGAGTTCCAATCTCCCAAAAGCCTCTTGAGCATTTGTTTTGTGTTTTTTGGATCATGACCAACCTTGTTGGGGTGAGACGGCATCTCATTGTCATTTTGATTTGAATTTCTTTAATAGCTGGTGATTGTGAGCATGTCTGCATGTGTTTTTTGGCTACCTGGATCTCCTCTTTAGAGAAGTGTCTGTCCATCTCCTTTGCCCATCGCTCAGTTAGATGATTATGTTTTTCTTGTTGATATTTTGTGTAGTACCTTATAGATTATGGAGATCAGGCATCAGTCTGACATATAGATGCCAAATATTTTTTCCCATTCTGTAGGTGGCCTTTTAAGTCTTATTAATAAAGTCTTTGGATGAGCATAATTCTGTAATTTTGTTGTTAATCTGCTGAATATTAGATCATTGTTGCTTGCTCAAGAATTTCTTGTAGCCATTCAGTTTGTCATTATGCTCTGCTGCACTTTTCCTCATCTCCTTATTTCTTGAAGAGTTCTAAATATTCAAACTTTTATATTCTACTTCTCATAATTTCAGAAAGCTATCTTCATTTGGGAAGTTTTTTTATTCTTTGTTTCGGGAGCTCTCTGAAGCCATTGTGGTGTACCTCTTTAAGTGGTTTGATACTGAGTATTGTCTCTCAGCCATCAGGGAGTTGTGATTTATTTATGTTTGCTTACTGTATCCTTTTTTATTGTTTGGAAATGCCCAGATAGGTTGGTCGTGTGAGCTGTTTTGATTATTGGTGCCTTAGTGATTCTGACATTTTTTTCACCAGGTGGTTGCAGCTGTTACCAGAAGTGAAGGCCCAGGTGTCCATTTACTTTCCTTGTATGTGTTCTGCTCAGATGCCCAGGTAGTAGATTGCCAAGTGTGTAGTGCCAGCTCTTCCCTACACTTCTGGCTGGGCAGGCGTGATTGGTGTAGGTGTAGGTTGCTGGTTCCACATGCTGAGAAAGGTAGGGGGCTGACCATTGTATACTCCTTTTGTCTGTACCTGAGTTCTTGCCTTAGGGAAGCTGGCAGATTTTTTCTTTTTCCATTTGTTAAATTGTCCCCTCTCTGAGTCTGGAAGATAGCTCAGAGTGCGTGTAAGGCATTCTACTTCTGGCCCAGGTTGAGTGTCAGAATTTGGCACCTGGTAAAGTGCAGCAAAGGCAGGGGAGAGTGTAGGGGAAAGGCAGAGAAGTTTAGCTCAGAGGAAAGATTTAGATCCCCATGGAGCTGGTGAGATGCAAGCACTTAGCTTTTGACAATCAAGTGGGACTCTTTTGCAGTTCTGGAGGCATGTCTGCAGCTCAGCTTCTCCACTAAGTTGCTCTCCAAATGCCACCTCTTCATTCACTGTGCTGACAGTCGGTCCTTCTAGGATACAATATTCCCTTTATACCAATTGTCCTTAACTTTTAAAATTTAGATACCTGTGTAGTAGTTAAACGGTTTATACACGGTTTAAAGAGTCAACCTTATGAAGCTTACTATGAAAATTACTTTTCACTGTGTTTTCTGTTAAATGAGATTTTATTTTTTTGGCAAGGAGGGCATACATTTGCATTTGTAAGTAAATAACATGCTTATCATTGATAGTTCTTAGTGTTTTGGATGTAGGAATTATCTGTTAACCTTTAACCGTGGGAGGTATGGGTTCAGTGCTTTTATGCATATTTTTTGTTCTCCAGTTGTCCTACTCCAATTTTATCAGTTTTTGTTAGATTGTATTCAAGTTTATATAACTAGCACCATAATGATTACATCACCAGTCTTCACACCTTCTTTTAGGTTAACTTTTCGGACAGCAGTGGATTGGACTTGGCAATGCAGAGTGACTGTATTCTTGTGGGAATTTTATGGTTCTGTGCATCTATCAGATGTCATCCTGCTCACGTCTTGCTGGAGGAAGGGGAGTGGGTAGAGAGGAGAGGATAGAAAACTGTTGGGAGGACAGACATGTATGGAGCAGAGAGGAGGGGCATGCTGTCACCGGGCAGGGAGAGCAGTGGGAGCTGCATATAGGTGAGCATGCAAATTTATATGGCAGTGTACATTTTCATTCAATCATAAAAAAACAAAAAATGGCCACCTTCGATGGGGCTAGGGGTGACTTGTCATTATTTCAATGTAAAGTTTACTTCACATTGGTAAATCTCCGTTGAGTGTATTCAGACTTTATGGATTGTAACATTTTGATCACCCTGATGACATCTCACCATGAGCCATCTGATGTGTACTGTTCTAAATGCGTTCTCTCAGCTTCCTCCATTGATGGCTTCTTCATTTATATTGAACACTTAAGTGTCTCAGGCTGTGCTATTATTTCCCTTCCTTTCTGATGTCCTTCATACCAGGGTTTGCTTCTGTGTGCCCAGGGTGAGGCTTCGGGCACGTTTACTGCAGTCATTGGGCAGGAACAGTAAGATCACTCGATTTGTTCTTTTCCTCTGTGCCCTAAACTTTGCCTTTCCTGGTGACCAGAATAGAGATGGAAGGTATTAACTGTGAAGTGTGTATTGACTAGAGATTAATGTGAAATGGAGAAGTGTTCAGAAGACAAGGTATATGTGTATGTATGTACATACATATATTCCCATATACATATGTAAATCTATGTTAAACCACTGTCTGCCCTTCTCTTGCCTGACAGAGGGCAGTGTTTTTGAAGGGAGTGTAACTTATGCTTTATTTCTTCATGCTCAGTTGTATAAGAAGACCAAGCAGCTGCCCGTCTTGGTGAAGTGCTGTGAAGAAGTCCAGCCGCATCAGTGGAAGCCACCTGTCGAGAGAGAAGAGCACCGACTCCCTTTCTGGTTAAAGGTATGACCTTTAACCCACCTCTGAGTTTATAGGAGACAGAAGGCTGCTGAAAACCCTGATCGAAACCTCAAGGGCCATCTGAAGCCTCTAATGGTTTAGTTATAGAACTAGAACCTCAGAAGTCATCCGTATTATCCTTCCCCTGTGTTTTTTTCCACACATGAAGGATTCTACCACCTTTTTAAAATATCATATAAAGTGATAGTTCCTTAAAGGAAATTTAGAGAAGAATATCTGGAGCATGTAACTGAGGAATCTGATATTGTGCATAAAAATCCTTCTTGAAAGGATCTTGAAGTGGCCCGACAGAAACCAGAGAAATCTCAAGAGTGAGGTCCTCACATACCCTTTAGCTCAGTCATGAAAGTCACTGCTAAGGTTCACACTTCAGTCAAAGATCAGACAGCCCCATAAAACAAAATGAGGCTGAACGGGCACACCGGCGCAGGGACAAGGATTAGAGGGCAGGAAGGGTCAGGTCAGCTCCTGTTAGGGAACCTAGGGTCATATTTGGGAAGCCAAGAGGGTTGGCGTGATTTGGGGTTGGTAACCAGTGTCCTGAAGCAGTTACGTTTACTAATTTTTTAACGGGAAGTTAGCTTGATTTGTAAACCTTGATCAGAGTACAGTTTTTAAAAGAGCCACAGTGGGATTGAGAAAGGGGTAGAGAAGGAAAAAAGTACAAAAGATGTCTTGAGAGCATCTTGGAAAGATCGCAGAAGTCTCTCAAGTCCTGTTTTAGCCAGACCGTGACATGGGATGGATTCGAGTGTTCTTGTTCCCCACAGGCCAGTTTGCCGTCCATCCAGAAGGAGCTGCGGCAGATGGCTGAGGGTGCTGGAGAGGCAGGAGGTGTGAGCCGAGCACCTGAGAACACCTGGGACCCAGGCCTGAACAAAGGCAGCTCTGAGTTGGAAAGTGAAGCTCGGTACCCACTGCTGTTGCCTAAGGGTGTAGTCCTGAAACTCAAGCCAGTTGCCAAACGTTTTTCCAGAAAGGCTTGGAGACAGAAGCGGTCATCGGGCCTGAAGCCCCTTCTTATCCGACCCAGCCCCTCTCTCCAGCCTGGCTTCAGCTCTGGGAAAACACCAGCCAGGTCAACTCAGTCAGAAACCCCTCCAAGCAAAACCGTGGATCAGTTTCCTCACCCAATGCAGACAGTGTCAGGTGTCCCTGCACTGGAAGTCTCTGGGGGTCATGGTTGTGATTCTTCTGTGGCACTGCCTGAGGCCAGGACCGGCTTCCCTGTCAACTCTGCCCCTGCGCCTCAGATAACGCTGCCCTCACTTGCCCCATCTAAGTTTCGAAAGCCATGTGTGAAACGGAGACCCCCAAAGAGAAAGGGGACCAAGGCCTCCCCCTGTGTGAAACCTGCCCCCTTTATCCACCCTGCACCTGTGATCTTCACTGTTCCCGCCACCACGGTGAAGGTGGTGAGCCTCAGCACTGGCTGTAACGTGATCCAGCCTGTCAATGCAACTGTGGCCCAGAGCCCTCAGACCATTCCCATTGCCACCCTCTTGGTTAACCCCACTTCCTTTCCCTGTCCATTGAACCAGCCCCTTGTGGCCTTTTCCATCCCACCCCTGATTGTTGCTGGCAACTCTGTGAATCTTCACGTACCGCCTGCCCCTGAAGATAAGGCCCAAGGCAGTGTGGACCTAGTCCATCCTTTGGCTGAAGGGAAAGGAGCTATTCAAGGCCTAGAACCCAAAGTGGAACCCCAGGAGTCCTCTCTTCTTGGTTCTCCTGTCCTTCCCAAAGAGGAGCAGAGCCCTAGGCCTCTACAAGCAGATGGGTGCCTGGAAGAATTGTCAGAGAACTGTACATATCACTGGATGATTGTGAAAACAGAGGAGGGGGGCCAAGCCCTGGAGGCAGTGCCTCAGGACTTAGAGGCGTCTCCAATTTCTCCCTTTGGGGATGTAGAGAAAATTGTCAAGGTGGAACCTGAGGATCCTAGGCAGGAAATCTCCAGTGGATCTTCTTTGCAGGATATTTGTGGTCAAATCAAAGAAGAATCTTCCATGGAATTGGACACTAGCTCCCCAAGTGAGGGGTCAAACTGGGGTAGGGAAGTGAAGCTGCAGCCTTACACAAGGAGAAAAGACATCACCCCTATTTCTAGAGTCTGGGATAGAGACAGCTTCTAGAAAGGGAAATGGAAGACAGGGAAAGACCCTGATTTTTCATTATTATTTTGTATGCTTTGAATTTTTCTAACAAGTGCACAACAGCAAAGGCATGGCAGGGCAGTGGAGTGGCACAGCAGGCTAGGTTTAGAAAGCAAGCTCCCGTAGGTACCTCATGAAAGATGAACTGCAAGGGAGCAACAGCAGCAGCAGTTGCCGGCAGAGAACCAATGATCTCACACTAGTGATTACGCAGAATACCTGAAAAAAACAGGAAGTGGTGGGATGTAGGAACTAATGGGGTGGTGACTGGATCAGAGGTATTCAGGTAAATGGAAAGGCTTGATGAACCAGGCTGAGGGGTTTATCAGCATGCAACCAGAGAAGCTAGACCAGTGTGAGAGAGACATGGTTTGAGCATCTGTCTAGCTAAAGCAACCCATTAGACGGCCACCAAGATGGACTGGTGGAGACTGAGTCAGGGTTGGAAGTCGTGTTTCTGATAGGGAGTCAGTGAGGAGGTGGCTTAAGGGCAGGGGAAGCTGGCAGTCATAGAACACTAACATACACACTTAGTCTGCTGCTCTTACAGTGACTCCAAGTAAGGATTTTAGAATGGAAGTTATAAATAGGTACTGCCATTTAGGGGCTACCTATTACATGTGACCACCATCCAGATGTCAGTCTTTCATACCCTGGTGACTTGTATGTTGCTGTGATGCTGGAAACTGTGCCACCAGTATTTCAGACACCAGCAGGGCTTCCCATGGGGAAGAGCTTTCAGTGGAGCTCCAGGTAAGACAGACTGGGAAGAAGGGTCTGGCAATCCCTTTGAAAATTAGCCAGTGATAATTCTGTGGATCTCAATTGAACAGAATGTTGTCAGGCCCTGTGCTAGATGAGCCCCCAAGGCTGGAAGGCACTGGAAACAGTGGCTGCACAGCAACTGAAGGTGGTGCAGAGCAGGTACTGTTCTGCCCTGGGCTGGAGCTGCCAGGATGGCAGCTAACAACAGCTCTATGTGTTAGGCACTTTAAATGTGTTATGTGCTTCTTACAAAACTCCCAAGTTTGGCATTATTATCACTATTATACAGAGAGGGAAACAGGTGTAAGACTCTCTGATACACTGTAAACAGAAGATACAAGGAGTCAAACTACTCAGTGTTTAGACCATCCTCGGTGTAGCTGAGAGGATTACACTCTAGTTATCTGGCGACTTTCTCAGTTCTCTTAAGGATGGTCTGTAGTACCATGCCTTATGTATTAAACACCAGTTTACTGTGTACAGCTATGTTGTAGAGTCTTAATGTGTAAGTGTCTGGGACTTGGTAGCAAGGGGCTGTACCACACAAGCTGCCAGCAGCTCTTAGTCAGGCTCCAGGGCCATCAATAAAAAGTACAAAATAGGAAGTGAGTTGAGTCCTGAGTCTGGGAGGGAGACACTGGTAATGTTCAGCTGTGCATCTTCATCTTGTGAGTTAAAAGTTTAGGAAGTTTCTGTAGAATTGAATCTCTTCAGATCTCTGACAAGTAAGAGAAATTCATTATGGCTCTTTCCATGTTATAAATTGAACAAAACACTTATAAAAAATAGTTTTTTTAAGGTACTACAATTAAATGTGGAAGCCACATCCAGTAAAGTGATACTTGTTTCAGGAACCCAGGTGTCTCGTTTCCATTACAGTCACTTCACAAAAACTCATTTCAGGTCGGGAGCCAGCTGTGGTCCTGTGCACTGGGGGACGTCGCACGGAGCAGGCCTAGAGGTAGGCACAGAGCCGCTCCAGCTGCCCAGGGTTTGCATTACTTAGAAACAGCAGCTCCTTCTTCCCTTCTTCTGTGTGAGCTGAAATGGGGTCCAACACAAGAAAAGGGTGATTTCCTGCTGTTGTGTAGAGGCTATTATCCAGGTTACACTGAGATGTTATTCATCAGCATCTCCCAAGAGATGTCACTTCTAGATCTCATTAGCTTACTATTTTTTCTAGGCATAATTTTTCCCAGTCTCTACCCCTTGAATACAGCATTTCTCCGTCCTTTTCAAGAATATATTCTGGATTTGACTGTATACAAGTTCCTGACTCCCTTGAACTCTATGCCTTGTGCCTCCCAATCCACCCTACTGGGCTTCTTTTATACTCTTCCAATAACCTATTGTAGTTATTGTTAACACTCTAGTACCTGGTGATGGGGCAGCCTTTCCTCTCCCTGCACATCTTGGCTCATGTCCAGAGGTGAGAGCAAGGGTAAAATGAAGAGATGGACTGTTTTCAATCGAAGTCAGTAAATTTTATCTCGTTTTTTTAGGTCCTTGCTCTCCGTATTTTCCAGTAATACATATACTCCAACACCTATGGCAGGTATTTCTTGTGGTGCCATGGCAACCACTGTGCAGTAGGAATTACTCTGTGTCCCCTGGTCCATCAGTCATGCCATCCAAGTTTGCTCAATGATGAGTGAATGCAACAATGAAAACAGCAGATAAGCAGACCTCTGGAAACTGCCCTGTGGCTGGATTTGGCCTGGCTGCCTCCTTTAGGATGAACGTCTTATTTGGGACAAAGATGACAATTTAGGGAGGGAGAGAGAGACAGACTCATCTGTCAATTAAACTTTGAATCCTCCCCCTGTCTGTACCATTTACTTGGCTGACGGAGAAATTAAAAGGATGAGATAGACATTACAGGCTGCTGCTGTGGGAAGGAGCAGGGATCAAGGCTCTGGTTCAGGGGGCCTCGTGGGAGCACCAATCCCTAACAGAAACACGAAAACAAACCTGACCTTTCTCATGCTGAAGCCAGCTGTTCTCCAAGTAATACTGAATACAACTTTCAAATTCTTTTGGGTTGTAGTTGGAAACTAGGATGGGAATAAAAGGATCCAGAGCATCAAATCCTTCCTGGAGGTGGAAAAGGATAAAAACACAGTTTTAGTTAAGTGATAAACAGCAGAGAAACAAGTAACATCTGGCACTGAGGGCAAGGTTTTTGTTCTATTCTCCGATACTCCTCATTAGCCAGCCTGTCTTGTACAGGACTCCACCTAGTGGATGGCCACTGTTAAACTCGACATAGCAGCATCACTTACATACAAAAAATGGGGTAATGCTTACGGAGAAACCCTGGGGGTGTAGTGGCTAAGGGGTATATGGCTGTTTACCAGAAGGCTGGGGGTTCACATCCTCTAGGCACTTCTTGGAAACACTGTGGGGGCAGTTCTATAGAGAGTTACTAGGAGTTGGAATTGACTCAGTCACATTGGGTTTGGTTTGGAAGCTTAAGAGGGGGAGGGTGCCAAAGGGCTGAGTATACTTTTTTTTGGACAGTTCTGACTTTGAGATCCAAGTTAAGGTTTCATATAACCAAAACCAGAAAATAAATCAAGGGTGGTGAAAACACTCTTAAATAGAATATAAAGAAATGAATCAATCTGTTTTCCAAACTTCAGCTGTAACACTGATGGAGAGATGGAAGATTTAACTCATATAACTTCTACACACGTATATACAAAAACTAAGCAAACTGGTGATGACTAGCTTTTTCACAGAGTCGTGTGAGCAATTTTGAGACTTAGGGTACTCTAGGACTGAGGAAATGACATGTGGATAGTGAGAGTAGACTTCTTGTTGCCAAGAGGGCTGCCAGTGAAAGGGTACAATAACTGTTGCAATGGTGGCCTGGCAGTGGAAGTACCAATGTGCGCTCCTGCTTTTCAGTGTAATTGGAGAAACACACATACATATAAACAAATGCATGTACGTTGTACACATGTATGTACACATGTATGAATATCACTATTTACTAGTTCTGCTGAGGTCCTTCGGCACTGGGACCTCAGTAGCAATGGGTACACTTAACATTAGGGTTTCATTTTCTAAATACTATTCTGTTCTAAAATGAACTGGCTTCCTGGAGAAATGGCTGAGTTCAAGGCTGGGTCCTTGACAGTATGAGTCAAACATTCTTGTGCCATAAAGAGTGCTCAGAGAATGGCTCAGAGAATGTCAAAAGGATATACAAGCCAACCTGAATGGCTTCGTACTGGTCAAGTCTGAGATAATCTGAGCATAAAAGTAAATGATAGTACAGTTCTGGACCCATTAAACAAGAATCTACAAGTTGACACATGTACATGCACAAAGTAATAAAGGAAAGACGGGGAAGTTCCTACTTACAATAGAAAGCTAACTGATAGGCTGTGAAGAAATGATGTAGCTAGGGAGATTTCCATCGGTGGTAATCATGATAACTGATTCAGGGAAGAATCACCAAGAGAGGCTAAACTAGTGGGTAAAAGTGTGGGAAAATAGAGGGTAGTTATTTACCTAGTCTCAGATTGTATTGCCACAAGGTATTAATTACACCTCTGAGGAGAAACCAGGTAGAGAAAGTTACCACCACCAGTAACAGGAGACAGACTTCATGTACCTAATGAGATGACACACAGAAGATACACTATCATGTCTGTGACCTTCCTGCCAAGTGAGTAACCTCTCAGGTGGAAATAGCTGACAACTTCAACCTATGAAAGAACTGACCTTCAAAAATACTGAGATTATAAAAGACAAAGATTTAAGGACTGCCCCGGATTACAGGACAGTAAATAGACATGACAATTGAATATACCATCTAAATTTAAGACTTTCTTTAATAAATGACACTGGGATAATTGGCAAAATCAAAGCTAGTTCTATTGATTAGGTAACAGTACTGAATCAACGTCAACTTCCTGATTTATTATACTGTGGTCATATGTTTTTAGAAAATACACATTAAAATTATTTAAAAGCATAGCACATCTGCAGATTAAAAACCAAGTAAACTAAACCTGTTGTCATCAAGTTAATTCCAACTCAGGAGACACCCTACAGGACAGAGCAGAAAGGCTCCACTGGGTTTCTAAGGAGCAGCTGGTGGATTCAAACTGCAGACTGTTCAGTTAGCTGCTGAATGCTTAACTGCTCTGCCCCCAGGGCTCTGGTAACTGTCCTACAATGTAGGGAGTAAAACATGAGACAGAGGGAGAGGAGAGAGAGAGGAGAGTGGAGAGCTGAAAGGACAGAAAGGGGAGAGTATGCAGAGTGAAGAGGGGGGAGGGGAAAGGACAGCAAATACGGTAAAATGTTGATAAACTGGAAATCTGGGTGAAGGATGTACAGGAATAAGACTTTTCCCTTCTGAAATTATGTCAAAATAGACAAAAGGGGCGAAAAAGTATCTTGAGACAGAACAACTCGCTATGGAAAATCAAATTTTCAAATGCGTTAACCTTTCCCAACAACTCCTGGGGCAAGTAGGCTGTCCGGGGCTTAAAGAGTGAACCAGTCTGGCTCAAAGTCAACACAATGGCGCCGCCATGCTAGAAAACAAGAGAAAAGATGAATTACACAAAGTGGAGAAAATACAGAAAAGTGCACTTCAATCACCGGTAGATTTTTTTCTTTGCCATAGAGCACTGTGGTCTAGCACAATTAAATGGCACTGAAAGCAGTTATCAGTTCAAGACCTGGTTCTGGCAGAAGCTGCTGTGTGATCTGAAATTTGTCATGACTTATTTTCAGGTCTTACGTTCTTTTCTGAAGACAGAAAACAACTTTAAACAACTGCAAACAAAGTAAGATCAGGCCAGTATTTAAACAAAATAGGCTCTGAATAAGCTTACTCCAGTTCCATGGAGAGATCAGAAACTAGATACACAGATTCGGTTCCGGACCTTATGCCTAACATGGTACAGATATGGGCATTCAATAAGATATGATGTAAGAACTTCCATTCGTAAAATTAGAGATTGGCAAGTCTTAACAATGAAACAGAAGAATGTCTTTAAAAGAAAAACCACACATTTCTTTCTGCAGTGTGTCAGGTATCACACGCACTTACCCAATCATTTCTGACCATTTTTCTGAGGTTATAAATAAGTGCCAGTTCCTCCGGAGCAATCTGCATGTTGGTCAAGGGAGAGACAGAAGGAGTCACTAATCTGCTATTCCTGGAGTCCCCCGAGACAAGGGAATGACAATAAAAACTCTTCAGCCACAAAGTAATCGCAGTACGTGGAGGTAAACCCTCTGGGATAAGCTTTCTAGTCTGGAGTGAAGGAATGCAGAAGGGACGTGAGGGCCAGAGAGGCCTTCCCTGCCCTTTCTACACAGCTACTGGGCCTGGAGTTGCTCTATTGCTGGAGATTAAAAACAGTCACCAAGGGAGAAAATACCTGTTGTCCCACATTACCCCCTCCCTTGATGCTCCTGAGCTTCTCTACTTAGGCCATACAGCCTCATTTTGAAAACAGAGAGAAAAAGTTAAAGACAAAAAAAAAACCCTAAAAACAACAAAAAACACCCCACATCATGGCTTCTACTATCACGCTTTTTTCAAAATACCACCCCTTAGTTTGCAATGGAGAATGGAGCTCTTAACATCTGTTTGACACTGTTTTCACTGTACATTTTAACTCACAAACTTCTAAGGCAAGACAACACATTATGTGGTCTAAGAGGCCCCATCCCAATATCTGCAAATGACAATACTAGAAACTGGAACAGAAAAGCCCCATTTTCTTACCGGGCTTTTATTTTCCCTTTTCAGTGTTGTCCTTCCCCAGAGCGCATTGACACCATCCACCGCCACCAGGAGATTAAACATCCCCAAAGAACTCTGCCTCCGTAACTCTTTCAGCACAATCCCAACCGCATCTGTGGCATTCCTCACCCGTGTTAAGCCCTGTGGAGACAGACAACAGCTTCCGGTCACAGAAGAGGCCCTGGCTGCGTGTCACAAGGTACGCTGTCAGCATCTTTACCTGTTCAACCACCTCTCCCAGAGGGCTGCCTTTCTCAGTGCTTTCTCGTTGGTTCCACACATACTTCTCTTGAACTTTTATCTAAAAGCAAACAAAAAAATCCACCACTTAGCCTAAGGGTGAACCCAGCCCTAGTGGAGACGATTAGGGGCCAGTTTTAATCTACTTTCCAGGTCCTGTCTGAAGCCTCACTATGGAAATGAACACTTTCTAGCCTGTTTCTGCCTGCGCCTTTGAAAAACTGATCTGGAGAAAATGATGTAGTTGAAAAGGTGTTTGTGGGGAACTGGATGCTGTGAACTTGGAAAAGACAGCGTGTCAATCTGAACTTCACTGTCACCCACAACATGGCTGCTGCCTCTTTATTTCACATGGAAAAATGAAGTTGTGAATCTACTCTGAGGTCAATTATGAAAGAAATACAAAATGGTATAGTAATTCCAACTGTAACATCAGTTCCCCACAGTCTACCAACCAGGTACTCAGGGCACAAGGTAGAGAGAATCTGTGTGAAGTCCGTTCAACACCAAACTTGGGGGAGTCTACTCACCTGGCTCAGGAAGCGTTCATTTGAAGTTTTGAAATTTTTTAGCCACGTCAAAGCTTCTAACGGCTGATCCAGGCGCTGTTTGTTATAGGTAGACTGCAGAAGATCCCGACAATTTTTCACCCAACGATGAGCTTCAAAAAGGCATGAGAAAATGAAATAGGCAGGAACCAACTGCATTCAATTCAAAACACTCCAGAGCTCCCTGAGATACAGGAGGTGGCTTCCGTTTCCCATGCATGTTTCTTGAGGCCTTCTTGCTTCAGAGGCTTCTTTTTTGTGTGGTCCCATCTTTCACGTTTATCATGACAATCACTACACTGAAGCTCACTAACAGTGAATGTGATCTCTGCTTTCAGGCAGTTTTAAAAGCTAAGTTAGAAAACTGGGACGTGCACAACACTGAACAAAGGACCTGTGCAATGTGTCAATCAGGTTTTTTAAGATCCGTGCTGACAATCCTAGAACACTGATCAACAGCACCACGTCAAGAGGCCCTGGGAGTACATGAAACTGTTAACTTAGGCAACAAAGCCTGTGATGTCCGAGGCAGGAGCTGATGTTCTCAGGTAAGAGACATCCACTAAGGGCCGCCGGGCCGCCACACTTGATCCTTTGTACTGTAAAGTTCCAGACAGATTTTGGCTGAATTTCCCCTTGCACATTTACTTCATCCCACAACCATGTACTTGGTACTAATGTCATGAAGAAATTACCATAAACGAGCTCAGACTGCTCTGTACCTGGAGTAAAGGCTTTTCTTTTAGCTCTTGGAGCCCTGTCAGAAATAGAAAGCCCCAGGGCTACCACATTTGTAGGATAAACAAGCTTGACACAGTGAAGACAGGAAATTCTTACCATCTGGAACATGTAGTATCAGCCAGTCCTGTTTTGCACAGAAATGAACAACATGACAAAGAGTGAGGGTTTTTCCTGTTCCTTTCTCCCCATCTAAAGCACCTATTGTTAAAGAAAACATCACCAGAAGGGATACATTTACATCTATTCCTTTCTTTTTCCTCATTTGAGAGGAAAAGCGTTGGCTCACAGGGCCAGGCAGGCAGGCAAGGATATAGAGAATGTATCGCACAGCTGGGTGTGCAAAGTTGGTGTTTTTCAAATAATGCAGAAGCTCCAGTGCTGGCTTTCTCACCATCAGGCAGGCTTCACTGAATGTCTTCACCTAACAACAGAGGGAAGGAGGACGGAGACAGTTGGTCCAGAGCTTCTAACCTGTTCTTGTTATACATGCTGAACCTAATACAGAAAGCTAGGGAGCTAAACTGCATGATTTTGATTTATTCAGCTGGGAGAGGATGGACTAGTATTGAATTGGAAAACCTAGCTCATGTCATTAGTTGAGGACTGAAACACATTATTCCACATTAAGTAACTTAACAGCTTTTGATTATTCCTGTTAATGAAGCACAGATACACCAGTTACATGAAATGTACAAATAATCCTGACACCTCGTATCACCTAAACCAAAACCCAACCTCACTGCCATCAAGTGAATTCTGACTCACAGCAACCCTATCAAAAGAGCAGAACTGCCCCACAAAGTTTCCAGGAAGCGCCTGGAAACTGCCGACCTCTGGTTAGCAGAGGTTAACCACTGTGCCACCAGGGTTTCCACATATCACCTAAAGGTGACAAAAATTAAAGGATATAAAGCATGTAGCAAAATATGTTAATACTGTAAACATTTAATAAATGTCAGTTCTCTATTTTTAGATAATTTTTATTCCAACCATGTAGACTTTTCTACAGAAAACTACACAGACAGTCAGGAGCAGGTGAAGCCAGCTCCCAGCAGCATGAATGCCACACCGGGCATCTCCAGAACACTGACATCCGAGTTCTGTGTTCCACCAGGAACAAGTTAATGGAAAAATATAGGAAGTACTGATAAGGGTGGAAGTGATCTGCACATAATTTTGTCTACTAACAACAGTACACATCTACAGAAATGCTACTTCTAAGTATGTGACGTGAGGTTTAAACTAATGTCCATATTTTAATTTTATTTTTTATTACGATTGAATGAAAATGTACATTTCCGTATTTTTTAAAAGCATCTTAAATGGGCTGGAGAAGGAATTAACAGGTAACTACAAACTTAATGGAAAGGACAACCTTGAAAAATACACCATATTATTATGCATAACATTAGTAAAATACACAAACAATGGTAGGGAAGTTGGCCTTAGCTTAAATGGAAATTATAGAAATAATGAATGAGTCATCCCCTCCAGGGCACTGTGGTTAAGCCATGCTGGATACAACTTGAACGGTGCTGGGCAGTGAATTTCTGGCCTTTCTCACTAGAGTCTTTGTGACTCCCATACAATGACTGGGTGGGACAGTGCAAATAAGATGCTTGTGGTCCACTAGGTAGATTGGACAGCTTGCTAACAACACCAATAAAGTACATGGAACCCCTCTGTGAGTGGGACCACGCAAGGAAGGTGTATGGAACTCTAATGAAGGCACTGGTCAGTTATGTCATCCTGACAGACTTAAAAAGAAAGCCAGTTCCAGAGCAGAAGGGAGGAACCTCACTACCACCAAAAAGAAGAGCCAAGAGGGGAGTATGTCTTTTGGACCTGGAGTCCCTGCACTGAGAACCGCCTAGATCCAGGAGACAGAAAGCTGCAATACCAGAGACAGTACAATATAATGAGATATGGTAACAGCAAAACCAGGGAACCAGCAGGTAAGGGTGCAGTGGGCTTTCTGGCCCATGGAACAGAACAGTTAAGTGCCTTCAGGGAGGAGGCTTGCTGACAGAGTGAGGTGCCCCCAGATACTTGGTAGAGCTAGGCTCACTGACCCTCACAGTGAGAGAATGGAACACCTTCAGAAAGGAGGCTTGCTGGTGGAGTTGTGTGCCTCTGTGTACCTACTGGTTAGCTTGAAAAACAAAAGTGCTCTGTAACAGCACAAGGGAGAAACTGGCTGGTGCAAGACAGCCGAAAGGCCCAGGGCCAGGAGGAAGCCTACTTGCAGGCACAGCTGAGAAGTCGTCCTGACTGGTGCACTGCATCCTGAATTGTTCTGATCCTGAATTCTGCCGTAACCTGTTACTTCCCTGTGCTGCTGAGTTGGTTCTCACTCACAGCAACCCTATATACAACAGAAGGAAATACTGTCCAGTCCCTGAAATCCGCACCATCGTTGCTATGTTGGAGCCACTCTGTAGTCCATCTTCTAGAGGGCTTTCCTCTTTGTTGCTGACCTGCCACTTTACCAAGTGTTATGTCCTTCTGCAAGGACTAGTATTTCCTGATAACATGTCAGAAGTACATAAGATAAAGTCTCACCATCCTCCCCTCTAATCTGCATGCTGGCTATACTTCTTGCAAGACAAATTTGTTCATTCTTCTAGTAGCCTATGATATTAGTCAATATTCTTCACAACACTGTAATTCAAAGTCGTCAATTCTTCTTTGGTCTTCATTATCAACAAATAAGAAGTCTAGCTTTTAAGTGCATATGAGGTGACTGAAAATACTACGGTCCCAACTCATCTGGAATAGATGATGAACCAGAACAAAGACACAAGTAAAAAAGAGCCCAGGAGACAGAAGGACCCATGTGAATGGGAGACTGCATCAATATGTGACAACCACCAAAGACAGCTGTAATGGGGGCACACAATACAGCATCCCTGTGGCAACACAAGAACCCTACTAAAAGCTCTAGAACCCTACTAAAAGACCAGAATTGATGGTCCAGTGGCCTGGAGGATCCCCTAGGAGCATGGCCTCTAGACTTGCTGATGCCCCTGATCAGAAAACATTACTGAGGTCAACTCTTCGGACAAGAAAGGACAGGACTCGAAGACACCATATCGTGTGTACACTGTATGATTCTATGCATTTATAGGAGGCTGTCTTACTGGTCTCTTTCTGGATGGGAAGAAGAGGGTAGAGGGTAGACAGGAGCTTGTTAAGAGGTTAAGAGGATACTCGAAGTACAGAATAAAACGGAGTGTGTTGTCACTAGGCAAGGAGAGCAGAAGCTGCAGATAGGTGGGCATGCAAAACTGATTTAGATTGAACACTAAAAAAGAAAATACTATGGTTTGGATCAGGTGTACCTTAGTCCTCAAAATGAGATGTTTGCTTTTCAATACTTGAAAGAGGTTTTTGCAGATTTGACCAATGTAGTACGTCATTTGATTTTTTTGACTTCTTCCATGGGCATTGCTCATGGATCCAAAAAAATGAAATTGCTGACAACTTTAATCTTTTCTTTATCATGATGTTGTTTATTGGTCCAGTTGTGAGGACATGTGTTTTCTCTATGTTGACGTGTAGTCCATACAGAAGGCTACTTTCATCAGTAAATGCTTTAAATTTTCACTTTCAGATAGCAAAGTTGTGTCATCTGCATACTTCAGGTTGTTAGTGGGCCTTCCACCAATCCTGATACCATGTTCTTCTTGATATAGTCAAGCTTCTGGGATTACTTGTTCAGTTATAAAGACTAAGTATGGCGAAAGGATACAACCCTAATGCACACCCCTCCTGATTGTAAACCACATGACATCCCCTTGTTAAGTTCACATGACTGCCTCTTGACTTATGTACAGTTTCCTCATTAGCACGGTTAAATGTTCTGAGCAATGTTATCCATAATTTCTTATGAGCCATAGAGTTGAATGCTTTAGCACAGTCAATAAAATACATCTTTCTTTCTGGTATTCTCTGCTTTCACCCAAGATCTGTAAGATACCAGCAGTGATAACCCTTGTTCCACATCTGAATCCAATGTGAACTTCTTGTAGTTCCCTGTTGATGCACTGCTGTGGCTGCTTCTGAATAATGATCAGCAAAATTTCACTTGTGTGTGGTAACAGTGATACAGTTTGACAATTTCTGTGTTTTGTTGGCTCTCTTCCAGTAGGTTGACCATGTAAATCTCTCCCAAATTTCTTGCCATAGAGGAGCGAGCATCCATAAAGCCCATAATCGTTGAGTACCAGCAGTGAGTTCTGTGTGGCCACTGCAATGAATTACGGAACCCACGAGAGAAGGAAAGAATGTTGTAGGAGGGACGGCTGGTATGAAAACGGGTAAAAAGTTTGGAGGGAGGAGGTATGCCTGACCTTTGTGTATTAGGAATCAGCTGTGGGCTGTTGATACTGATGATCTTCTCCCCCTACTGGTGAGGTTAGAGGAAGTCAGACACCTCCACCCTGCCTTTGCCATGCCATATAAAAAGATTCAAGACAGAAGCTGAAGGGTCTGGCCTCTGGCTAAAAACCATTATGTGCAGTTTTTTAGGCCTGCCCAAAGGCTTTACCCAGCAGGCCTTAGGAAAAGCTACCCTCTTCACCAGACTTGGTGCACAGCTAATGCACTGCAGTCTCTGACGAGATCAGCCAAGGACTCAGCCCCCCAAGATGGTGTATGTGCTACAGACACACAGCTGACTGTCCAGAAGGGGCGGACAACAGACATACCAAAAATTTTGTAGCTCTGCTTTTCTCTTTATTGGGATTCCAGGAAAAGCTGGAGGTGGACTGGGGAAGGAGTTGGTCCAAGCACAGCTTGCCACCTTCCACTGTGAGCCATGAAATGAACTTGGACTTACGAAGACATGTGTCAGCCTGGCTTTTCAGAGGGGCTGAGATTGTGAGCTAACTCTCTTTCCCAGGGCATCCTGACCTAAAAGACATCCCACAGCAGCTGGTGACATAACAGCACATCTCTCCCTCTTGCCTTGAACACATGTCATCATTCCCAGGAACTGCTCATATGCATGTGTTCGAGGAAGGGACAGTACAAAGTCCCTAAAATCAGTATGAACAAGGTGTATACAGACCACAAGCCCCACAGAAGTTGTGGGGAGTGATCTGCCATGAGCAATCAGTGCACATTATGGCCTTGTCTCTTCTCTATATGAGTAGAGCATTGTTTCAACCAGTGCCTGTGTGTGATTTGTATATTTTGTGGTAACCCTGGACCCTGGCTTTTCAGTAGGTTCTCCTAACTCTGAAGCTGGAGATTCCACTGTGAATGTCTACGAACAGTTTAAAATGCCATGACATATGTTTCCTCCTAATGAATCCTAATTTTAATCTTAAACTATTTGATAACAAGGCTGTCTAGAGTTTAGAATTAGCTCCTTTACTAGTATTACATCTGATTTCCTGAAACAAAGCATAGTGAAGAAATGAAAATCTCTTGCTTTTAAATTAAAAACCATCAGGACAGTTAAGTCTGGTATTTCGTTACGCAGGAATAATTTTTGAGGCTTAAAATAATTCAGCAGGAACTAGTAAGAAGAACTAATATGTATTTTTTGCAGTTAATCACAAAATCTTTAAATGGCCATAAAGCAACCTGAGGTTACTCTACGGGTAATGAAACTAAATGAAAACACATGAAAAGGAGTAACTATGAATGTATTTAACACAAATGAAATATTTGGCTCAGGAATGTGTTATGATTTTATTTTGTCTGCAGAATATTCATAATTTTCGCAATTAGCTTGTTAAGGAAAATATTAAACTGATTTACTTGAATGCCAAAGTTTCTAGAAACCTGTTGGCTAGCCTAAGGAAAACATGTGGATATTGTTTATCTATTTACAAATATTTTACCTGGTATCAAAAATTGATTTAGGATGGATAACATAAGACAAACATTAGCAGAAGGTAACTACGGTATTCATAAGATATAATCAACAGCTAAATTTTTTTTCCCCACACTCAAAGTTCATCTTTCAGTTTTTTACTCACTTTATCCTATCCCCCTGCTACCAACATTCTGTCCTTTGTACCCCCCAATTCCTTTCCCTGTTTTGAGCACCTGCATTGCGAAGCGAAGAGGCAGGCCATGGGGAAATACGGTCTTCAAATCCTGGTGGGGGATGGTGTAGTGCTGACCCTCCTGCTGCTCCCCATGCTTGGCCTATGAAATAAAAATGCAAACAGGTCTAATGGGGAACAGACAAAGTGACAAAGACTGAATAACAGGGGATACAGCATGCTGGACCATGCTGATGAAATACATCTTAGAGTAAGACAAGATATTTTTCATTTCTTATCTTAGATAAAAAATGCTAGTCTCTGTCCTCAGATCAACAGCATGTATTTGAAGCCAGTGGTGGCCTGAATGAAGCCAGTTGCTCAGCAACCTGGATGTGGGAGTGCCAGCAACAATTCTTGCCATCTGGATTCTTCTGTGCTCTGTACAGAGATACTCCAATCATGTGACAAGATCATCTGCATGCTGCTGTTTCCATAGAAACCCCAGAGGAATTGGCAAATAAAGGGACTACAATTACAGAGGAAGCTGAAAGACACTTCAATGACTTTATTCATTTATTCTATTTCATTTTGTGCTTGTGAAAACAGGTGAACGCTAGAGACATAAATAAAACAGACCCTGCTGAGATGGTGTTCTGGATAATAGGATTACCTCTTCTCCTTCCACCCAGCCTATGTTAAGATGGAAAGACTCAGAGAGGGGAGAAAGGGACAGGAAAGAGAGAAAGAAAAGCTGTTGGTTGCTTCACATTTTAGCAAAGACCACACAGCTAACGTCATTTATAAGAGGCAGCAACAATGCCGAGGGAAAGAGAAAAGAAATCAATGTTCAGCCTAATGGGACCTGAACTAGAAAAGACAACACTGAACATAGCTGGAATTCCAGCTTTTGCTAACAAACTTCACTTTAAGATATCGTTTTCAAAACAAACCAAAATAATTCCATTTCTGAATGTACATTTTCATTCAATCATAATAATAAAAAAGTAAGAAATAAAAAGTAAAAATAATAATTCCCTTTCTTGATGCCAGGAAATCCATTTAGAAAGATGGAAAACAATACTAGATTGGTTAGTAGGAAACCTGGGTTCTGTACCTGCCTTAGTATGTGAACCTGGGCAGGTAAATTTGATTTCTCTAGAATTCTCCACATTTGGGTTGGTAAATGATGGCTAGTCACATGTTTATGTAAATAAGACTTGACTAGAAAAAAGCCACACCAATTTGTTTATGGCAGAGTTGAACAGTTGCAGCAGAGGCTGTTAGGGCACACAAACGTCAAATATTTACTATCTGGTCTTTTAAGGAAAAGTATGTTAACTCAGTCACAACATTAGTAACTGCTAAACTTACCCTGTAAGGAACTGAACTTAGTATTCACTGTGCATTTACCCTATGCCCAACAAAATCTTCAGCAATGTGATGAGCTCATGGGTAAGGATTAGATCAGAAAAAACGTGTACTGACTTCAGTACTGTATGTTACCATAGTAGTGGACAGGGGCTGGGAAGAGCTGGGGTCCACGATGCTGTCTCAACTGCACTGTTTACCTGACCAAATGTCAGTCTATTTAACTTCTCTCAGTTTCAGTTTTCCTGATATGTAAAATGAAGTAACAACATAAATTGTAAGCCTACAAAAAAGTGCATATACACATTAGCAACTCACCGGGTCGCTCTCACTGGTGCGGGAAATAGCTCTGGGACTCTCAACTGAAGCCTGGTTATCCAGGTGAGCAGGAATGCTTTGGGATGTCTGGGTCCCCATGTGCAAAAAACCTCCAGGGTTCACCTATAAAAGAAACTGTCTTAGTATTTTGGAATTATTACACTTTTTGTGCTTGTCATAACACTGAGGATGTAAGCTGTGTGTGCATCAGGGGAAAATGTCAACTAATGTACATTTTAATTCTCTGTAAAAAGGAATATTGTTATTATTTATAATTCTGCAAGTCCAACTACATTACTCATACTTCAAATCTGTTCCAGCATGTGTGCTGCCCCGCCAGGGCTCTGTTCCAGATGGAAACAAACAATTCTATTAAGACTGTTCAGGAGCTTAGAACAGTTATCAACAACCTACAGTAGGAAAATTCTTTCAGTATTTTTGCCCTATAATGATGAATGGTGGCCAGTAATGTGCCACCCTCACCTATCTAGTAATCCATACTCAACTCAATTTTGAGGGGCTTCGGGCAATGTTCCTCACTATCTGATAGTTATAATTTCTATATAATTACCCTCTGCAACAGTCTGCTTAGCAGCCATGCCACAGAATGAGTAATCGTTTATTAAAGCCAAGTAATGAAGGGGTAATGAACAAAGCGTCTAGGTAAGTGCACGTACACTGCTCTACAAGCAACCTGGTGCACTGCACACTGGAACTGCTCAACCAGATGGGAGGGAGAAGACACCGTGCCCAGAGACAAACTGAGGAAATGCTAAGTGGAAAGCCCAATTCTGAGAGTAAGTGTAACACGCTGTGTGCAGAAAGTGGAATGAAACCAGCAGTCAGGAAAGGAAGATTACAGTAGGAAGTCAGCAGGAGCAGAACAGGAATGTGAGAGATGACTACAAAAAGAAGTTGCTTGATAAATCAACAGCTAATACGAAAGCTGCTTGTTTTACAGTTTCTCCAAGCAACTTCTTAACTGCAAAAAAATATCTTTTTTGTACCCCTCCTCATAATATTTACTCTCATTTTATGAGAAGACTTTTAAGTTCCGTGTATAAATTCTGTTTTTAACAGTTCAGTCTCACCACACATGTTGTGAGAATCGTAACAAACTCCTAACTGGTATCCTTACCTCTAATCTTTGCCTCTTCATCTTTCATAATCTGTAAGATTTGTCTTCCTAAGCACAGGTTTAACTTTCAGCTAATCAAAAAGCTTGGCTAGCATGAAGTGCTTACACAATGAAAACTATAAAACACTGATGAAAGAGATTAAAGACATAAATAAATGGAAAGATGTTCCAGGACCATGGATGGAAAGACTTAATATTGTTAAGACATTAATAATACCAATAACCAGACTAAACACAATTCTGATCAAACCTCTAACAGAAATGGAAAGATCAACCCTCAACTTTATATGGAATGACAAGGTGGCCCAAATAGCTAAAACAATGTTGAAACAGGAAACAAAGCAGAAGGATCCACATTTCCTGATTTTAAAACATACTATAAAGCTACAGTAATGAAAATAGCCTGGTACTAGTATAACAGCAGATACATGGAACAGAACTGACAGTCTAGAAATAAACTTGTAAGTCAATGGTCGGCTGATTTTTGACAAGGGTGCTATGTCCACTTCGTGGAGAAAGAAGAGTCTCCTCAACAAACAGTGCTGGGAAAACTGGATTTCTATGTGCAGAAAAATAAAACAGGATCTATGTCTCATGCCATACACAAAAGCAAATTCAAAGTAGATAAAGAACTTAAATGTGCAAACTAAAACTGTAAATTCTCAGAAGCAGCAGCAAGGGCAACACTGTCAGGCCCAGCTTTCAACAATGGATTATCTAATATAATTTAACAAAGCACAAAGAGCAAAAGGGGTCTCATAAACATTAAAAATTTTCATGAATCAAAAGATGTTACCAAAAAAGTGAAAAGACAAGCTATTGATTAGAACAGTATCTTTGGAAACCATGTATCTGACAAAAATCTAAAAACTAAAATACATACAAAACTTCAAAAACTTAACAACAAAAAGAGAACAGAATATAATCATAACGTAGGCAAAGGACCTCAACAGACACACTTCTCAACAAAGAGGACATTCAAATGACCACCAGACTCATGAGAAGATGCTCAGTGACATTAGCCATCAGAGAGATGGACATCAAAACTATGAGACAATCAAAAACATTCGTACTAGGATGCCTAAGACCAAAAATAATAAACAAAAAAAAATCAGAAAACAACAAATGTTGGCAAGGATGTGAGAAAACTGGAACTCTTACGAGAATGCAAAATGGTACAGCCGTGTGGCAGATACTTAGAAATGTAAAAACAGGACTACCATATAACCCAGCAACTCTACTTACTCCAAGGAATACACCCAAAAGAGTTGAAAGCAGACACTCAAAGAGACCTGTAAACCAATGTTCAATGCAGCACTATTCACAACAGCCAAAAGATATAAACAACCTAAGTGTCCATCAACAAATGAATGATAAACAAAATGTGGTACATACATACATACAATGGAGTGTCACTCATGGTAAGAGAAAAGAAGTCTTAATGCTACACGGTATGGATGCAGCTTGAAGACATTACACTGAGCAAAATAAGCTAACAACAAAAGGACAAATATTGTATGGCCTCACTTCAATAAAAAGGCAAGAACAGGCAAGTGTACTGAAACCAAAATTTATTAGTAGGTGCCACGAGTGGGACGGAAGAGGAAAAAGGGGGATGACAGTGATGGAAAATCTGCACTGATTAAGGGTAGGATTCCATAGCTGATTATTACTGTAATTGCTTTCAGTAAGTTGTACATCAGTAAACAGTTGAATTGGCAAAAGTTGTGTGAGAGCTGATTTAAAAGAACAACAACGGCAAAATAATCACTGCTTATGTACATCTAAACATCTCATGGGATCTGGTTCCTTGGTTTGAAGGTTCAGGATCATGGTTACATGGGACATTCCAGTTAAGTGGCCTAGTAATGTATTTAGTGCTTCTATTCTGCCTCCTAGTGATCTTTAGAATCAGTCTGGTTTCAGTTAAAAAAAAAAGTCATGGCACCGTGATATCAGAATAAATAGATGGAGCCCAGCTACTATTAGTGAACATTTTGATCAAAGATTCTATAGAAGAATCCTGATCCAAAGGGGGAGAATGCAAAAGAGAATTTCAAATTCTTATGGAATCCAGACTTCTTGGAGCCATGGAAGGTAGATGAACTCCTAAAAGCCACAGCCCCAAGATAATCTTTAATCCTTAAACCAAAAACACACCTGAATTTTTCTTAAAACCAAAGAGCTCAGCTTAACTACTAAAAAGTGTCTGCCTTGAGCATTATGCTCTTTTAAGAACTATCTACATGAGACTGAATTCACAACAGCATCTTAGGAACCTTTGGGTGCAATGAATGCTCATGAGGATGGAATAGCTCAGAAGGTTACACAACTCAAGCAATGTAATTAATGTCACTAAATTATACATGTAGAAACTATTGAACTGGTGTATGTATTCATATGTGTATTCTTGACAACAACAAAACAGATTTAGAAGCTTGAAAAAAAAATCTTGGCTAGCACATTACTGAAGTCAAAAGAAGTCTCAAATTTCTAAGCATGATAATTAAAGCCATTTCAACTTAACTTTCCATTCTTAAACTCTTATGTTCTAGCTGTATGTGAATGCCTCTATACATCTAAGGAGCCCTGGTGGCAAAATGGTTACGTGTTGTGAGGCTAACTGAAAGCTCAGCCTTTCCAGTCAAGATTTCAGCCTAGGGAACTCAGTGGGTTGGAAGTGACTTGATGGCACACAACAGTCCTCTTCTGCTCACTCCCCTTCAGCGTCCCTTCATCCCTACTGAACTCTCACCTGCACTTCAAGGCTCATCTCAGATGCCCCATCTTTCGTGAGCATTTGCCAGACACCTTCAGTCAATAATCATTATTTTGCTTTCTCTGCTAACAGCATTTTCTTTGTGTTGCATGAGAGTTTTACTTGGTTAATTGAGTACCCATTAGACACTAGGCACTACTGTTCCATACGCACTATTTTTGAACCAAGAATCCTAGGAAACAGAGTATTATCATTCCTCTTTATGATGGAAGAAATCAAGTTCAGGGCAGTTGTCTAATTTTACCTAAAGCCACAGAGTCAGCAGGTGGTAGAACCAGAATTAAAATCCACGTCTATCCGATTCTCACCTTTCTTTTCATTGTATCATGTCATCTGTAAGTTTATTTCTGGTTTTGGGCCACACGCACCAGAAAAACAGAGGATCATGTTTTATTATTCTCTGCACCTACTTCAAGTTGAGTCCATAACATATCACAAACACTTACTTCTCAAAGATTTCAAAAGAAAGCAAAGGGCAAAGTAATACAGCTGTTTCAATTTTGACAATATATTATTGTAAATGAACTTGGTGGCAGAGAGCAGTGTTCACCAAATATACAAACACTCCTCTACATTTCCCTGCTTTCTGTGAAGACATGCTGGGACCACAAACAGAGTGACTGAGTTGTGAGTTATGAGTGGAAATAACTTGTGTCATTTGTAGCCAGAGGCATTTTACAGTAGGGGTAATGTCTTTCTTCCTCTGCTGTGACAAGCTCAAAAGCTACACATCAAGGCTGTACATTTCTTATCCAGACGGTAGACTTCTGCCTGTATGTGTCCACCCGACACCTTGCCTGCAGACCCCACTAGAAACCTAGCAATGGAAAAAACAAAATACACACAATTCCTTTTATTAAGCCACTGAGAATTCACTGATACTTCACCACGATGTCCTGAATAACACACTCAGTTTAATCTACTGAGAGAAAAAACCATGTCTCTTAAAAAAAGTAGCAGTCAAGTGAAAAACAAGACATTTGACGGCCACAAGGTGGTGGTATTTCTACGGTAATCTAATGGTTTGTCTTTTTTTTTTTTTTTGGCTATACTTTCTGTAAGAAATTAAAAGCTAGCAGAATGGATTCCTTACTTCTTAGTGTAATGCATGGCACCCCCACTCAGTCTGTTATTTCCAGGGAAAATAACCATATGCATAAGTGCCTCTGCATAGTTCCGGAATGAACACTGCTGAGTTCTTGAAAGAACAGCGTTAGTGAGTCAATCAAGAAGGCCACTAGGAGACAAACGACAAAAACCACAACATTTTTTCTCACTGACATCTCTCCACAGCCTGACCTCAAGAAATTTTTCTTATTTGGTACTAAGAAAGAAGACATTTTAGTCCCTAACACGGTGAGTTGAGGCCAGAATCTAACCCTGTCGATTCTTAATTTTATAATGGATTACCTTATATATAGAAAATACGTTTATTATAAACCCCTGAGGAAAAGCTCCTTCTCTAGGAAATCTAGGTGTCAATGGCAAGCAAACTATCTGATCAAACTGCCCAACCCTTCTGGTTCAATTCTTAAGGACTTGGCTCCTGGGTCCTTCTAACCCAGCTCCTCTTAGGTACTGCAATATTACTGTAACAGTTACTTAATCAGATTTCTACCACAGGACTGTGTAGTTCTAGACTTTAAGCTGCAATACAACATAGTGGTTAAGGTCACAGGCTTTGAAGTGAGACAGACCTGGCATCTAATCTGGGCTCTAGGACTTCAGTCTGTTACCTTCGGTAACTTTCTTAGCCTTTCTACTCTGTGCCTATGTACATGAAACAAGGCTAACTGCTTCCTCAAGAGTTGGTCATGAAGATTAAATGACATATGGCACTAAGTGCAGTGCCTGGCACATAATGAGTCCCAACAATGGAAACTATTATTAGTGAAATCAATCATTTTAGCATTCTGAGTATCTGCCATATGGGGTACTGACAAACTAACTGTTGAAGGTCTGAAGTGGAGACTTATTTTTTTCTTAGGTATTTCATTAAGAGACAATTATCACGCACCTTACTAGAGAAATCATAAAAGTTAATTAAGATAACCTATGTTTTCCTGAGGGAGAAAAAAAGTAATTCTCCTGTCTCATGGTAAATTCTCAAGCACAACTACTGTTAGCTGAAGATTTTTAGGACAGCCGGACTGAAGTACATGGGCAGAGAGACGGACTTGTGACTGTTCTGAGCATGCACTTGTCAGTTAAAGTACTAGGATGCTGATGTAACAAGTCTGTGCATAAACAAGAAATTCACCTAAAAAGACAAGGTACAAAGTGTTCAAGTTAGCTGTGACTTACCTTACGGACCCTGGACATAAGCCTTGTCATTTGTTTCAGCATTGTCCCCACACTCTTAAAAAAAAAAAAAAAGGTTAGCCACAACTGGGAAAAGATCCTTGCAACATGTAAAACTAATACACATATGGATACATATATACATACATATATAAAGGACACCTACAAATTTGATAAAAATGAGCAAGAGACATGAACAGGCATCTCACAGTAAAGAAAACACAAAAGGCTAGTGAATCCATGAAGAGTTTCAATCTCATTACAGTCATGGGAATGCAAACTAAAACCATCATAGTATTTGGGAGAATACAACAGGCAGGTAATACTAAATTCTGAAAAGGCTGTGAAACAATGGGAATTTTCATGCACTGTCAATGGGAATACAAGCTGGAAATGCGCAACCCTATGACCCAGAAATTCTGTAACTTGGTATTTGTTCTAGAAAAACTGCTATACATATACACTGGGAAATATGTATAAGAATGCTCAGGACAATATGATTTATACAAAATTAACAAACATAAATCTTTTGGGGACACACATATGTGTAGTCAAGTCTGAAATGCAAAGACAAGAAAACGATACACACAACCTGACAGTCACCTTTGGGGCAGAGGAAAAGGTACGACAGGGGTGGGGCACACAAAGAGATCAGTGATGTTCTGTTTCTAAGGCTGGGTAATGGTCATTCAGCTATTTATTGTTTTTATACCATGTGCTCACATTTATTTACTCTTTATTAAGTTAGAATATTTAATTTAAAAAATTCTAATCTCTTGGGCCAAAAGGCAAACACAAAGCCAAAGCCATCAGCAGTGAGCTGATTCCAACTCCCAGCAACTCTACAGGTCAAAAGAGCACTGCCCCATAGCATTTCCAGGGTGCCCCTGGTGGACTCAAACTTCTGACCTTTTCTTAGCAGTTGTAGCACTTGACCACTATGACACCAGGGTGTGTCACTGTGGGAGCTAGACGATAATTAAAATACTTCTATGCAATTCTCAATATCCAGTGATGACAGAATAACGGAACTAAATTTCCAAGTAATTACCTCGATCTGAACAATTTTCCCATTCCTTACAATCAAAACCTTTAAAGTAACACCACCCCCAGAACTGTACCCATTTACCCAACACTTACTGAGCACCTCTGGTGTGCTAGGTTCTTAAGACAACAGTGAACCAAATGATACAGGCCTGACTTCAGAGAGCTTATGATACAGTCAAGAGAATCATATCAACACTTTACAATTTCATCTCCTTTTAGTTTTCGAGTTCACTTTTTAATCAAGTTGTTAATGCATGCCTTGTATCATTAAAGAAATATGGGATGTGCTTCCTTCCATATGTCTCCACTACACAGGGCATGCATGGTGAATGAAACTGTCCTGACTTGTCTTTTTACCTGAGATTCTAGGGCTCCTTTGCAATGTTTGAAAACCAGAGGTCTAGCAGAAGTTTCCAAAATGTCTGCTGAATACTAACTAGTGCTATAAAACATACCAATGTTCTACGGCCAGGGAAATTTGAGAAATGCTGCATAACTATGCATTTCTTGGATAATTACAATATACACGCCTGGGCCTGAGGATGAAGCTCCATCCCCCGCAGCCCCTAGCAGACCTTATTTCACGTGTGTTGTCACAACTTGCTGCTGGAGGTATTAAGTGTGTTTTGTGTGACTCTGCTGGGAGAGGACTCTTGGAAGCTTGCTTGCACTTATTTTCCTCTGGGCTTTTCCCACAAACCTTTCCCTTCGCTGATTCTGCTTTGTATCCGTTTGCTGTGATAAATCAAAACCATGACTATGACTATATGCTGAGTTGAATACTCTTAGTGAACCACAGAAAATAGGGTAGTTCTGGCACCATCTAACACAAACATCCACCACCCAGCATAACCTGGCACCATATTCTTCTGCCCAGCACCAACTAATACCAACTTCCTACCAGCTCTGTTTTCTCAGCTCTGCAATCACTAGTTTCCCTTACTTTCAACACTCAACCCCCTTGTTTGCCTCTTCTGCCTCCTGTGCTGTCTCCCTCAATCCATGACTGGCTAGCTTTCATGCCAATTGCTCACCCTGTACCTCAGATGATTCCCAACCCTAAACCCTCAACCCAATCTCAATTCTCCCCACCTTCAAATCACTCATGGCCACATCAACAACCAATAATATAGGGCCACTTAATCCTATTCCCCAGATCTCACCAATGCTCCCCATATACCTACTCCTTTGGGACAGCTGTGGGTTGAAACTCTCGTTGGGTTCTAGAGAGGAACGTCAATTCTTTGTTCCCCTACGTGTGCCTCTGGTCATCATGGCCATCACTTGGCTACATTTTCTTTTTGCATTTATTTTTTATTTAATATGATTGAAAATGTACATTCCCATACAAATTTACATGCCCACCTCTATGCAGCTTCCACTGCTCTCCCTGTCCAGTGACAGCACACCATTCCTCTCTGCTCCACACATGTCTCATCCTCCCAACAGTCTCCTTTCCCCTCCTCTCCATCCACTCTCCTTCCTCCAGCCACAGGTCAGCAGGATGATATCCTATAGATGTATAGAACCATAAAATGCATCCAATACGAGGTCACTCTGCATCGCCAGAGTGACCATGTATTGGATGCACTTTATAGCCCCTAGGGTCACCATGAGTCGGATTCAACTCAACGGCACTTGGCTTTGGCTGCATCGCCAAGTCCAATCCATTCATGTCTGAAGAGTGGACCTTCGTTATGATTTATGAGCAAAGGCAGCATCAGGGCCAGGGGTCATGCTGGGGGAACCCTGAAACCACTGGACCATCACTTGAGGTCTTTTAGTGGAGATCTCCCTTTGGCTACATTTCATTTCTGTCTATGGTCAATCTGGAAACTCTGGTGGCATAGTGGGTTAAGTGCTACATTTGCTAACCAAAAGGTTGGCAGTTCAAATCCACCAGCTGCTCCCTGGAAGCCCTATGGGGCAGTTCTACCCTGATCTATAGGGTCACTATGAGTTGGACACAACTCTGTGGCAGTGGGTTTGGGTTTTGTTTTTTTTTATGGTTAATTTGTTTTTATTATGCTTTAGGTGAAGGTTTACAGAGCAAATCAGATTTCCATTCAACACTACATACATACATTGTGCCACGACATTGGTTACAATCCCTGCAATGTGTCAGTACTCTTCCCCATTACCACTCTTAGTTCCTCATTTTCATTCTCCTGTCCTTTCCTACCGTTTCATCTTGGCTTTTGGACAGGTTGTTCTTTTGGTATCATGTAGATGAGATGATTGTTCTAAGAAGTGATTTCTTTAGGGGTGTGTGTGTGTGTGTGTGTGTGTGTGTAACAAGCCTATCATCTGGCCAAAAGGTGATCTCTGGGAATGACATCAGTTCTGAGTTAGAAAGATATCTAATGGTCAGTCTCCAGGGTTCCTCCAGTCTCTATCTGGTCAGTAAATATGGCCTTTTTTTTTTTTTTTTAAAGTGAATTTGAACTTCTTTCCCCACTCTAAATAGGACCTTCTACGGTGACCATGGTTAGAGAGGTGGGAAGCAGTGGCTATGCACCATCTAGTTCTGGTCTTAGGATGGTGGAGGCTGTGGTTCCAGTGGTCCACTAGTGTTGTCAACTAATTATTTCCTTCCGTCTTCGATTTTCTTCACTCTTTTTGTTCCAAACAGACCTAAGAGTTGTATCGTAGATGGCCACTAGCAAGCTCTTGAGACCCTAGACACTACTGTACAGAGATGGCCACAGAATGTATTCAACCCCATCTATATATACAGGTGGGTGTACTCTCATAGGCCCTCCTAAACCTACTCAACATACATATCTAACAACATATCCACTCATAAATTACTGTTTGTTATTACTGTTGCAGGATTCTGTTATTTAACCTTTGTTGCCATGACTTGCCCTGTGCTGTGTACTGCCCTACCTTTCACCAAAGTTAACATGTCTCTCTACTCTTTAGTTAGTGATTTTACCTCTAATCAATTCCCATTCGAAGTAACAATAAAAAAATGTTATTTATGGGTATAAACTTTTTCAATTTTTTAAAATTGTGCTCTAGGTGTAAGTTTAGAGCTCAAGTTAATTTCTCATACAAAAATTCATACACATATTATGACACTAGTTAAAATACTTACGACATCACACTGTTCCTTTCTGCCTGGGGTTTCCCATGTCCCTTCAACTAGCTCCTGTCCTTTCCTCCCTTCTCATCCTGCCTCTGAACAGGATCTGCCCATCTGGCCTTGTGTATCTGCTTCAGCCAAGAAGCACACTATTTTGCTTGAAATAAGAAGCACACTCTTCATGAGTATTACATTTTATCGTCCAGTCTCATCTTTATCTGAAGAGTAGTCTTCAGGAAAAGTTTTAGTTCTAGGTTAACAGACTATGGCCTCGGGGGTTCCTTCAGTCTCAGTCACACCATTAAATTTGGTCTTTTTATGTGAATTTGAGTTCTGCTCCACACTTTCCTCCTGCTTGTGACAGACTCTCTGTTGCGTTTCCTCCTAGGGTGGTCACTGGTGGTAACTGGTCATTATCTACAGTTCTGGTCTCCGGCTGATGGCAGCTCTAGTTTACGAGGCCTGTAAACCTTTTCTTGACCAGTCTCATATAATGTTTGTCCTTTTGTGATTGATTTATTTCACTTTTTATAATACCCTCCATGTTGTGAGATGTTTCGTGGAATTGTAATTATTCTTTTTATTGTGAACTAAGAACAATTTTACAGTCTGTATCATGTTGCTATGTAACACCTACAACTTTCACCTCTTTTCTGGTCTAGCTGACCCCCAGGCCCATGTGATAACATGCTTCCTCTTCTGTTCCAAACTTTGTGACCTTTTGATAAAGGTCTGACCCTCCTTACCCAATCAACTCAGCTCCAGTAAATCATCCTTCAGTCAACCCCATGTACATTTTTAAAGGTCTGTTCGCCTCCCATATCACTCTATGTTTTGAATGGTCCAGGTCAGTCCTTGGGGAGCTGCCTCTGATGCAGGATGCCGTTTGGGGTTTGAAAGTCCAGGGGCCACACTCCCAGGGGGCCCTCCACTAAAGAGGACCATCAGGTGTGGTCCTTTGGTAGAGTTCTAGGTCTACCCTCTACTCCATCACCTGCTGTGTCTGGAACTCCATTCTGCGTACCCCATCTGGGTTGTCATTGGTGGTGGCTGGGCACCATCTAGTTCTTCTGGTCCCATGCTGAAGCAGGCTATGGCTCATATGGCCCCTTCCATCTGGTGGGCTCATATTTTATCCCTGTCCTCAATATCATCCATTTGCCCCAGGGCCAGATGGACTGGGACTATTTGATGCTATTTAGATGGCTGCTTGCTAGCTCTTAAGACCCCAGTTGCCACTCACCCAGGTGGTATGTGGTGCAATATCTTGAGAGAAGGAAAGAGAAAAACCTTGGGTATGCCAATTTGTCTGCACATCCCCTGAAAGGATGGCCCCTAGAACCCAGACCCTATTTCTCTGTTCTTCCAAAGGGGTGGTCCACATTAAGGGGACAACTTGGTTTTCAAGTTGAGTAGTTGTGGATACCCCACTTCTAGTGCATGCTGTCACATCCTATACCCATCCCTAATCCTAACCACTATCTAACTTGAAAACAACCCCTCTCCCTCCCTGCTCCCCCTTGTAACCGTCAAATACTGATTTCTATTGTGCTTAAATGATTAGTTGCATCCTTATAATAATGGTCTCATACAAAGTTTGTTCTTTTGTGTCTGGCTAATTTTGCTCAGCATAATTTCCTCTAGATGGTCCCACGTTAACATATACTTGTCTAAGCCACTGTTCTTATCATTGCATGGTATTCCATTGTATGAATATATCACAGTTTGTTTAACCATTCATCTGATGATAGTTATCTTGGTTGTTTCCAACTTTTTGCTACTGTGGAGAGAGCTATGATAAACATTTGCATGCAAGTATCTATTTGAGTGGCATTCATTATATTCTTTGGGATATACTCCAAAGAGTGGGATTGCTGGATCATGTGGTATTTCTATTTGTAGTTTTTTAAGAAAGTGTCAAATTAATTTCCATAGTGGTTAATGTCAGGTGGGCCGGGCTGTACCTGGGTATCGCAACCAGGATGCAATTCCTAGAAATCATCAGAGCAGGGCGAGCCCCTTTCTTCCTGCAAAGTCCCCGCCTCAGTTCCTGGAAATCATCAGAGCATGGCAAACCCCTTCCTTCCTGGAAAGTCCAAAGTCCCCAGTTGTTTTTCTCATATGCTAATCAAGTGACTTATCTTGCCCAAATCCTATTGGTTCCCCCCGCCTTTTTCCCCATGTCCCCACTAAGGTCCGCACTAGGCAGAACTGTCTGCCTCTATGTAAACCCCCTTCCCCAACTTGAAAGTGCGACTTCTCTGACTCCTACTTTGGAGCTCGCAGAGTTCGCCTGGGAGCGCACCAATAAATCCTGTTCTACTGCTGACTCTCACTCTCTTTCTAACTGCCGCCAATATGTTTAGCCTACCTTGCCTTACATTTTGGTGCCGATACGTTTAGCCTACCTTGCTTTACAGTTAAACCATTTTACACTCCCACCAACAATGTAGAACAGTTCTAATCTCTCCACATCTTCTCCAACATTTATTAGTCTGTGTTTTTTGGATTATTGCTACCTCTGTTGGGGTGAGATGGTATCTCATAGTTGTTTTGGTTTGGTTTTCTCGGATGGCTAGCGATTGTGAACAATTCCTCATGTATCTGTTAGCAACCTGTATATCTTCTTTGGTGAAGTGCCTGTTCATGTTATTTGCCCATTTTTTAATTGGGTTGTCTTTTTTTTTAACTGAGGTTTTGCAGTATCTTGTAGATTAGAGAGATTAGGTGACAGTCAGAAGCGTGATGGGCAAATAAATATTCATTCCCACTCTGTAGACGGTCTTTTTACTCTTTACTAAGGCTTTGAATGAGCATAAGTGTTTAAGTTTCCAATTATCTATTTTTATTTCTGATTGCTGAAGGTTGGTGGTGGTTTCTGGTAGACTACTGATGCCACAGATTACTGCTTCCATCATCTTCCCAATTTTTTCCTTCCAAGAATTTTACTGTTTTATCTTTTATATTTAGGTCTTTGATATGATTACTCTTTATTGTTGTCAAGTATTCCATTGTGTTTTATGCACCACAGTATGTATGCCCATTCATGCACTGACAAGCAGTTGGGGGGAGTTTCCATCTTTGCTATTGTGAATAATATTGCAGTGAACATGGATATCACAACATCAAGAAAACAAAAATCCTCACAACTAGATCAGTAAGCAACATCATAAAAAATGGAGAAAAGATCAAGGTTGTCACGGATTTCATTTCACTTGGCTCTATAGTCAACTGCTATGGAAGCAGCAGTCAAGAAATCAAAAGATGCACTGCATGGGAAAATCTGCTTCAAAGGACCTCTTTGAAGTGTTGTAAAGTAAAGATGTCACCTTGAATACCTGACCCAAGCCATCATATTTTCAATCCTATGAATGCAAAAGCTGGACAATGAGTAAGGAAGACAGAAGGGTAACTGATGCCTTTGAATTGTGGTGTTGGAGAAGAACATTAAATAGACCAGGGACTGCCAAAAGAACAAACAGATCTGTCTTGGAAGAAGTACAACCACAGTGCTCCTTAGAACCAAAGATGGCATGACTACAAGGTCTGACAGTTAAGTTCGTGAACTCATTCTAGAAAAAGTGCTACATACCTCATTGCTGATCATCACTAAGATCACCTTTGAAGTACTCCCTTTGGGAAACTATGCACTGACATCAGTGCCTGGTCTACCCTTCACAGCAATTTTGGAACTCTTTTTCTGGGATGGCTATCAGAGCTGTCATATTACCCCAAATGTCCAGAATGTCATCTAAATGTCTTCCTTTCAATATTTCCTTTACCTTCAGGTAAAGAAAAAAGTCACTGGCGGCCAGATCAGGTGAGTGGGGGGGAGGGTTTCCAATACAGTCACTTGTTTACTGGCTAAAAACTTCCTCACAGGCAATCATACAATTATGTTCACTGATGTGCCACCATGTACAATGGCCATTCCAGAAGGAGTTTTAAAATTGCTTTGAAGGATGGACTAGGTGCTGGTGTTGATGCATAGCTGCCTAAGGGGAGTACTTCAAAGGCAACTGTAGTGATACTCAGCAACAAGGTATGGAGCACTTAGAACAATTAGGTTTGTTGACTTAATTGTTGGACCTCCTAAGTCACATATTTTGGACTAGTTGTCAGGAGGGACCAGTCTATGGAGAAGGACATCATGCTTAGCAGAGGGTCAGTGAAAAAGAGGAAGACCCTCAAGATGGACTGACACAGTGGCTGCAACAATGGGCTTAAACATAAAATTATGGCATGGTACATGACCAGGCAGTGTTTTGTTCTGATGTGCACAGGGCCACTGTGAGTTGGAACTGACCTGATGGCACCAAACACAAATATGAGTATGTACATGTCTATTACTATGATGGCTCTATTTCTGTAGGCTCTACTCCTAGGAGTCAGATGGTTGGATTGTATGGTGTTTATTTTTCTAGATTTCTAACAAACTACCATATCGTTTTCCACAGTAGTTGTACCATTTTATATTTCCACAAGCAGTGTATAACAGTTCCAATCTCCCCACAACTTCTTCAGCATTTGTTGTTGACTTTTTTTGGATCAGTGACATTACTGTCAGGGTTACAGTGTAGCTTTACTTTGTATTTCTCTAATGGCAAACCCTGGTGGCACAGTGGTTAAATGCTACATCTGCTAACTAAAAGGTCAGCAGTTGAAATTCACCAGGTGCTCTTTGGAAACTCTATGGAGGACATCTACTCCATCCTATAGGGTCACTATGAGTCAGAAACAACTCAATGGCAGTGGGTTTGGTTTGGTTTAATGGCTAATGGGAAACCCTGGTGGCTTAGTGTTTCAGTGCTAGAAGTGCTAACCAAAAGGCTGGCCAGTTTGACTTCACCATGTGCTCCATGGAAACTCTACAGGGCAGTTCTACTCTTCTGTGGGGTTGCTATGAGTCAAAATCAACACAATGGCAATGTATTGGATTGTGGTTTCAGTGGCTAATGATCACAAGCATCTCTTCATCTGTTTGTTCGCCACCTGACTATCTTCTTTGGTGAAACATCTGTTCATATCCTTTGCCCATTTTATAAGTGGGTTGTTTGCCTTTTTGTTTTTGAGGTGTTGAAGTTTTCTACAAATTTTAGAGATTTCACCCCTGTTAACTATGTCATAACTAAGTTTTTTTTCACAGCCTGCAGATTTTCTTTCTATTCTTTTGATGAGCCTAAGTTTCAGTTTTTAGAAGATCCTAGTTATGTAGTTTACATTCTCCTGCTTGTGAATCTCTAGCTATGTCTGGTATTCTACTTATGCCACATTTTGCCCCCCCAACTTTGTTCCTCCTTTTTCTTCCACAGTGACTATAGCTTTACGTTTTATGTTTAGATTTTAGATCCATCTTGGGTTAGTTTTCGTGTACAGTATCAAGTGTAGATCTTGCTTCACTTTTCCGCAGATATTTTTTAACCATCTCCTCTCCATTTAATGATGCAACCCACTGTTGCATCCATGGGTGGATGGATTTACTTCTGGGTTTTCAATGCTAATCTACTGGTCTACTGTACCAGTATCAGACAGTTTTGATGACAGTGACTATATAGTAGGTCCTGAGATTGTGGACTGTGAGAACTTCCAATTTTGTTCTGCTTTGATAATGCTTTGCTCATCTAAAGCCACTTTATCTTCCATATAAAGTTGATCAGTTTTTTGATCTCATCAAAGAACACTGGTGGAATGTGGATTAGGACTGCATTACCTATGTAGGTTGCTTTGGGTAGTATTGACATTTTCACAATGTTAAGTCTTCCTGTCTATTAGCTTGGTATGTTTTCCCATTTATGTAGGTGTCTCATGATTTCTTGCAGTAGTGTTCTGTAGTTTTCTTTGTATAGGTCTTTTACGTCTTTACATAAATTTATCCCTTAGTATTTTATCTTTTTGAGGGTTACTGTAAATAGCATTGCTTTTCTGATTTCCTTTATGGAATTCTCTTTGTTGGTATAGGTATAGAGGAATCATTACTGATTTTTGTGTGCTGATCTTGTACCCATGGCACTTTGGTAAATTTCTCTACTGGTTTCAGCAGCTTTCTTGTGGAGTCTCTGGGATTTTCTATATATACGATTATGTAAAAATAAGTAGTTCCATTTCTTCTGTACCAGTTAGTATGGCCTTCATTTCCCTCTTGCCTTCTTGCTCTAGCTAGGACTTCCAGTAAAACACTGAGTAAAAGTAGTCATATAAAGGGCATCCTTGTCTGCCTCACATTCTCAAATGGAATGCCTTTTGTCTCTCTCTGTTAGAAATAATGTTGGCTGTTGGTTTTGTACATATATCCTTATTTACGCTTATGAATTTCCCTTCTATTTCTACTTTACTCATAATTTTAAAAATTTTTCCTGAGAGGTTGGGCCAAGATGACTAGTCACACATCTCCTTGATTTCCTCTGAGAACTAAGGCCTAGAAAAATAACTGAATGGAGCAATGTGGATGTTCTGGGAGCCCCAAGATCAGCTATAGAGTTGTGAGATTGGACTAGGTGACTCAAATGGGGAAACTACCTTGACAGAGGTGTGATAGTGGTGCAGTGAGGCCTGCTGGAGCAATAACTGAGAGGATTACAGGTACGGACACCTTCTTTGTTAACCAGGAGAGTGAGACGGGATTTGCTGAGCTTAACCACCTAGCAGTGCTGGCTACCAGTCTGAGCTGCAGTGCCTAAGTAATCAGCATATTCCACAGCAGAGAACCTGTACTTGGGACACTAAAATCTAAGGAATCCAGTGGCAGCTGGTGACTGAGGGTGTCTCTGCCCCTCCCCACTCTCTTCTCTGAGCTGTGCAATAAATACTACTGCCTCACTGGAACAGAAGTGGCTCAGGTGAGATGCCATCTCGGTCATCTAAGCAGCAAAGTCAGCCACACTTGAGGGTGCAGCTGGGACTAATTCCCACACTGAGCAAGAGTGCCTGTCTGGATAGTGCTTCTCCCAACAGAAAAGCTGTTTTTAGTCAATCGTACCTACAGAACATAGTGGTGGCTGGCCTCTGAGTGTGGTGGTGCTATAACCCCTCCCGACTTAGAGCCACATCATGGCATCTGTTGACAGCACTGTCTTTTTCAGTGAGGACACAGGGCCTGCCACCCCTGAGGGCCTTGGCCACTATGCTGCCAGTGGTCAATGCTTCTCTCAGCAGAAAAGCAGGTTTTAAGATAAACACATCTAGAAAACACAGTGGTGACTGGCAGCCGAGCGTGGCAGTTCTATTTCCACCTCCCGTCACCAAACCACATCACAGTGTCGGCTGATGGTCCCCGAGAGACTCTACAAGTAGGGCACACTACCTTTGTCAACCAGGAGACAGGACCTGCCAACCCTGTGGGCCCAGCTGCTACCAACTGCCACTCGTCAATGCCTCTTCCAGCAGAAAAGCAGTTTTTCAGTTAAGTACATCCAGAGAATGCAACAGTCTCTAGTGGCTGAGTGTGGAAGCATCCATCTCTCCTTCCTTCCCTGAGCAATGCCATAGTCTTGACTGGTGTGATGCTGGAGAGTCAGCACAAATAGTTTGCCATCTTTACCAGCCAGAAGGGGGGAGTTGCCATCACTGAGGACCCAGCTGGGACCAGCTGAAAAGCCAAGCAGCACTGTGGGGGTTGACCACCTCTCTATTACCAGAGAAGCTGTATGTAGGTCAGCTACACCTTGAGAACACAGCAGTGGCTGGTGGCCAAGTTCAGCAGTGCCCTTAATGATTCCCTTCTCAGCGCTGTGCCACAGCTCTCGTTGGTGTAACACCAGAGAAATGGAACAACTTTTTGATGGTACAAAGACAACAATCAATATCTAACCATTTAAAGAAGCAGACCACTATGGCTCTGGAAAACTCCCAATGCAAACAATCAAAAAACTTCCAGATGAAGTCTTCCTGACATTATTGGAGGCAGAATACAAAAGAATCATGTATAGAGCCCTTCTAGGGATTAAACAAAGTGCAGGAGAACAAAATGAAAAATTAAGCAAGCGATGTGAACTACTAGAACATCAATGATCTGAAATTCAGCAGATCATTAGTAAAATTACAGAGATACACAATTCAATGAAAAGTCAAAAGAACAGGATTGAGGAAATGGAATGCAGAATTAGAGAGACTGAAGACAAAGCAACTGACACTAGCATTTATGAGGCAAAAATCAAATAAAAGAAATAAGAAAAATGAAGAAGCATTAAGAGGCATGAGGGACTCTATCAAGAGGAATATACAATTACCTGGAATTCCTGAACAGAGAGGGACAGCAGAAAATACAGAGAATTGCTGAAGAGTTGCTGACATACAACTTTCCTGACATCATGAAAGAAGAGAACATAGATACTGAAGATGCTCAGTGAACAGCACAAAAGCTATACCCCAAAAGAAAGATACCAAGACATATTATAATCAAGCTTAATGAAATGAAACACACAAAAAAAGTCTCTTAAAGGTGGCTAGGATGAAAGCAAAACTAACATACAAAGGGAAGACCTGTAAGCTTTCCTCTGACTTGTTGGCAGAAACCCTGCTGGCAAGAAGGCAGTGGTATGGCACACACAAAGACTTGAAAGAGAAAAACTTCCAACCAAGAATTATATATCCTGCAAAATTGTCTCTCAAATACAATGGTGAAATTAAGACATTTTCAGATAAACAGAAGCTTAGAGACTTTCTGCAAACAAAACCAAAATGACAAAAAGTACTGAAAGAAGCTCTTTGTTTGGAAGAAAGGTAACATCAGATGTATGCTTAAGGATGTGATGCAGGGCACAACATCCAGAATCTTACCAGGGAAGTCACAAAGCTCAGTCGAAGCTAAAATATTAAAGTAGTGAACCAGAGATCTTAACATGAAAACTATGACATCATCACACAGTAAAGAGGAATATATTATAGTAATTATAGCCCTTTCAAATGGACAGGAAGTCAAGGAGATATACAGAAGCTAAAGATTGATTTAAACTTAAAACATTAAGGAGGATCAAAGAGGTAGCTGAAAAGCAAACTAACAATGCTACATATTAAAACAAGCAACATAACATAGGTGTCTCAACAGACACAAACCAACACTGAAAAAGATGAAAAGTAAATTCATAAAGAGAAACAACCGAGAAGAGAATACTAAGTGGAACAAAGAAAATGTCAACAATATAAAGGCATCAAAGTGACAGCACTAAACACCCACCTATCAATAATTACACAGAATGTAAATGGACTGAATGCTCCAATAAACACACAGAGAGTAACAGCTTCGATCAAAAAACACAATCCTGTATACTGCATACAAGAAACACACATCAAACTCAAAGATATGAACAAACTGAAAATCAAAGGATGGAAAAATATATACCAAACTAATATTATTCAAAGAAGAGCAGTAGTGGTGGTAATACTAATTTCAGATAAAATAGACTTCAATGTAAAATCCACCATTGTGGACAAGGATGGTCACTATTTATTCTTTAAATGATCAATACATACACAGGATATAACAATATTAAATATCTATGTACCCAATACCAGAGCATCTAATACACACTAACAAACGCTGACAATATAGAAAATTGAGATAGATCATTCCACGATAACAGTAGGAGAGCTCAACACTTCCCTTTCAGTAAGGGACACATCATTCAGGAAAAAGCTATGAGGTCTTATTGTGACAATCAACCAACTAGACCTCATCAACATATAAAACTTTTCACTCAGCCATAGATAAATACACCTTCTTTTACAATATACACAGAACATTCTCCAGAACAGACCATGTATTAGATCATAAAGCAAGTCTCAACAAAATCCAAACTACTGAATTACTTCACAGTATCATCTCAGACTATGAAGCCATAAAAGTTGAAATCAATAGCAGAAAAAAACGTACGTAGAAATTTGAACTCATTGAAACCAACCACCACCTTGTTAAAAAATTCTTGGGTTATAGAAGACATCAAAGATGCAATAAAGAAGTTCATGGACTCAAATAAGAAAACATATCCTACCAGAATCTATGGGATACACTAAATCAGTGCTCAGAGGTCTATTTATCTCTATAAATGCACACATCTGGGATGAAGAAAGGGTCCAAGCCAAAGAATCAATCTTACAACTTGAACAAGTAGAAAGAGAGCAACAAAAGAATTCTTTGGGCACCAAAAGAAAACATATAATAAAGATTAGAGCAAAACTAAACAAATTACAAAACAGAACAACAACTGAAAGAATTAACAAAATCAAAAGCTGGTTTTTTGAAAAGACCAACAAAATGATAAACCACTGGCTAAACTCACAAAAGAAAAATAGGACAGTAAACAAATAACCCAAATAAGAACTGAGATGAGACATATCATACCAGATCCAACCAAAATAAAAAGCATGCTAACAGACTACTATGAAAAGTTGTACTCCAACAGATTTGAAAACCTAGAGGAAATGGACAAATTCCTAGATTCATATCAACTACCAAAATTATCATAAGGTGAAGCAGAACAACTTAATAAAATCATCACAAAGGAAGAGACTGAAAAAAGCCATCAAAAAACTATCAACCAAAAAAAGCCCTGGCCCAGATGGCTTCTTCACAGAATTCTACCAAGCTTTTAGAGAAGAGTTAACTCCAATACTACTGAGACCATTTCACAGCATTGAAAGGGATGGAATACTCCCAAATACATTCTATGAATCCAGCATAACCCTGATACCAAAGCCAGGGAAAGATCTAACAAAAAAGGAGAACTACAGACCAGTATCACTTATGAACCTAAATGCAAAAGTCTTCAACAAAATTCTTGTCATGGAATTCAACAACATCTCAAAAAAATAATTCAAGACAACCCAGGTGGATTCATACCAAGGATGCAAGGCTGGTTCAACATCAGAAAAACAATTAATGTGATCAGCCACATAAATAATACAAAAGACAAGAATCACCTGATTTTGTCAATTGATGCAAAAAGGTATTTGATAAAGTCCACCACCCATTCATGTTAAAAACTCTCAGCAGAATAGGAACAGATGGCCAATTCCTCAATGCAATAAGGGCCATTTATATAAAGTCAACTGCCTGCATCATCCTGAATGCAGAGACTAAAACAATTCCCCTTGAGAACAGGAACTACACAAGGATGCCCACTCTCACCTCTCCTGTTCAACATTGTACTAGAAGTCCTAGCCTGAGGAATTAGACAAGACCTCCCTATTTGCAGATGACATGACTGTATACGCAGAGAATCCTAAAGAACCCATAAGTAAACTACTTAAACTGATAGAAGAGTTGAGCAAAGTTGCAGGATACAAGATAAACGTAAGTAAATCAGGATTCCTTTATACCAATAAAGAGATTATTGAAGAAATCACCAAATCAATACCATTTACTATAGCCCCCAAGAACATACAATACCTAGGAATAAATCTAACTAGAGAAATAACAGACCTCTACAAAGAGAACTACAAGACCTTACTACAAGAAGCTCTGAGAGACTTACATAAATGGAGAAACCTACCCTGCTCATGGATAGGAAGACTTAACATTGTGAAAATGTCTATTTTACCCAAAGCAATCTACTTATGTAATGCAATCAGAATACAAATTCCAGTGACATTTTTTAATGAGATGGAGAAACAAATCACCAACTTTGTTTGGAAAGGGAAAAAACTCCAGACATGTAAAGCACTACTGAAGAACACACTAGGCGACCTCTCACTACTTGACTTTAGAACCTATTACACTGCAACAGTTGTCAAAACAGCCTGGTACTGGTACAAAAAGAGATATACACACCAATGGAACAGAGTTGAGATTCCAGAGATGCCACTATCTTACTATGAACAGCTGATATTTGACAAAGGCCTAAGACGGTAAACTGGGGTAAAAGCAGTCTCTTTAACAAATGGTGCTGGCAAAACTGGATATCCATCTGCAAAAAACTGAAACAAGACCCATTATCTCACACTTTATACAAAACCCAAGTCAAACTGGATGGCCTGCCAAAAGACCTAAATATCAAGCCTAAAACAATAAAGCTCATCCAACAAAAAATACGATCAACGACGGAAATTTTAACACACAACACAGACTTCAGAATCTGACAAACAAAGCATGATCAACAGAAGAGACAATAGATAAATGGGTACTAAGAATCAAACACTTTTGTTCACCCAAAGACTTTAAAAGACCACCTATAGAATGGGAAACAATACTTGGCAACTATATGTCAGACCAACATCTGATCTCCATAAACTATATAAAGGTACTATAAAATATCAATAAGAAAATGATAAGTAATCCAATTAAGAGATAGGTGAAGGACATGGGCAGACACTTGTCTAAAGAGGCTATCCAGGCAGCCAAAAAACACATGCAGAAATGTTCACGATCATTAGCTATTAAAGAAGTTCAAATCTAAACTATGATGAGTTATCATCTCACCCTAACAAGGTTGGCCATGATCCAAAAAACGGAAAACAACAAATGCTGGAGAGGCTGTGGAGAAACTGGAATTCTCCTACGTAAACCTCTTTGGAAAGCAATCTGGTGCTTTCTTAAAAAGCTGGAACTAGATAATACTCAGTGGAACACTATACAATGATAAAGAACTGATAGTTTTTAGGAAGCATCTCATAACTCGGTTTCAACTGGAAGTCACGTTGAGTGAAAGCAGTCAGTGGCACAAGGACAAATATTGTAGGAAACACTTACAATAAGGACTTAAAAACAGACTCATGTACAGAAGAAAAGACTCCTGACAGCTGCAAGGGAGGGGAGAGAGAGAGGAAGAGGGCTGGTTACAGATGATATAGTTGATAGAAATTTGGTTGGGTGAAATCAGTGACAGCACACATTAGAAAGAAGATCAGTTTAACTGGACTTCAACACGACATCAATACTCTTCCAATCTTAATCCAATATTGCAAGGACTGAGGACCAGGGGCAGGGGTCCAGGGACCATGCTCTCAAGTGACACTGAGGCCAACTGACATAACTAGCCTATTGCTAAGAGAGTCTTCTGCATCTTATACTGGTGAGTGGCGTCTTATAAGCTAGCAAGCTGCCATCCAAGATACACCAAATGGTCTCAACTCAGCAGGAACAATCACCAAGGACCAAAATGACATGGAGGAAAGAGAACATACAGGACAGACAGACCCATGTGAGTGGATGACTACAATGACATGTGACCAGAGGAACCAGGTGGTGCCCAGCCACCACCAGTGATAGCCGTGACAGTGTCACAAAGTTGAGTCTCATGGCAACACAAGAATAAAAAGGGTGCACCCTGAGAACTCCACTAAAAGACCATAATTGATGGTCCAGGGGCCTGTGGCTCCCCTGGAAACATGGCCCCTGGTCCTGACGCTGCCCTTGTCTGTAAACTATTATTGAGTCAACTCTTTGGACAGGAATGGATCGGACTCGGTGACACAGAGTGACCATACTGTATGTGCACTTTATGGTTCTATGCATCTACAGGATGTCATCTTACTGGCCTCTTACTAGAGGGAAATGAGAGAGTAGAGAAGAGGGGACAGGAGATTCTTAAGAGCATGTGACATATACAGAACAGATAGGAGGAGTGTGCTGTCACTGGGCAAGGAGAACAGTAGGAGCTGTACATAGGCAGGCATGCAAATTTAAGCTGGATTGTACACTTTCACTCAATCACAATAATAATAAAAATAATATAAGAAAAGAGGTAAAAATCTTTCTGATATTTTCTGCTTTCAATGAAGTTCTATCTGGCATTAGCAATGATATCTCTCATTTTACATCCTCTTCCGTATTTGTCCTGACAGTTCCATGTTGATGAACTGCTGTGATCATTTTTTAACTATCTTTAGCAAAATTTTACTTATGTGTGATATTAATGATATTGTTTGATAATTTTTGCATTCTGTTGGATCACCTTTCTTTCGAGTGGGTACAAACACAGATTTATTCCAGTTGGCTGGCCAGGTAGCTGTCTCCAGATTTCCTGGCATATTCAAGTGAGCACCTCCAGTGCCATATTCACTTGCTGAAACATCTCAATTGGCATTCCAACAGTTCCTAAAAGGGTAGAATTGCCCTATAGGATTTCTAGGGAGAGCCTGGTGGATTTAAACTGCCAAACTTCTCATTAACAACAATAGTTCTTACCCACTAGCTACCAGGGTTTCCTCCTGGAGCCCTGTTTTTCACCAACACCTTCACTGGAAGTTGAACTTCTTCCTCAGTACCATCGGTTCTTGACATGGCTTCTGGTACAATGACTGTAGTCATTCCATTCTCTTTTGGTGCTTCTTGTATTATCTGTAGTTTGTCTACAGAATCCTTCAAGATGTAAAACTGAAGACTGAATTTTTCTTCAGTTCCTTCAGATTGAGAAATGCTCAATGTGTTCTCTTTTGGTTTTCTAACTGCAAGTCTTCACACATTAATTATAATACTTTACTTTGTCTTCTTGAGACACCCTTTGAAATTTTCTGGTATTTCTTTTAACTTCATCATTTCTTCCATCTGTTTTAGCTGCTGTAAGTTCAAAAACAAATTTCTGAGTCTCTTCTGACATCCATCTCAGTCTTTTCTCTTTTTCTTGTCTTTTTAATAACCTTTTGCTTTTATTATGTAGAGTATACCCTCGATGTTATCTCACAACTTGTCTGGTCTTCAGTCATTAATGTTCAATGTGTCACATCTATTCCTGAGATGGTCTCTAAATTCAGGTGTGACATACTCAAGGTTGTATTTTGGCTCTTGTGGACTTCTTTCAAATTTTTTCAGCTTCAAATTGAATTTGAATACAAACAATTAACGGTCTGACAATAGCTTCCTGTATTGTTCTGACTGATAAAATTGAACTTTGACATTTGTCTTTCCATGAATTTAGTTAATCTGATTTCCGCGTATTCCATCTGATGAGGTTCATATATACAGTCACCATTTATGTTGCTGCAAAAGTGTATTTGCAATGAATAAGTCACTGTTGGAAAATTCTATCATGTGATCTCTACTTTGTCTGTACCATAAGGCCTATGTTTCAACCACCAATTCTTTTTTGTTTCTTTCACATTGCCATCAATAGTAGTAACCATCTTGATTGCATGTCTCATCATTTTTAGGCCGTAGAGTTGTACACATCTTTAATTTCTTCATCTTTGGCATTAGTGTTTGGTGCATAAATCTGAGTTAACAGTCATATTAAGTGGTCTTCCTTATAGATGCACGTATATTTTCCTATCACTGACAGTGTTGTATTTCAGGATACATCTTGAAACATTATTTAGATGGTTGTTTTAGTCTGCTAGTGCTGCTCTAAGAAAAATACTATGAATGGATGGCTTTAACAAAGTAAGGTTTATTCTTACACAGTCCAGTGGGTTACAAGTTCAAAGTCAAGGTGTCCACTCAAGGGGAAGGCTTTCTTTCCCTCTGCTGGCTTTGGAGAAAAGTCCTTATGTGGCATCAGTATTTGTTCAAGGAGCATCTTGTCCCAGGAACCTCAGATTTGAAGGACACACTCTACTCTCAGTGCTGCTTTCTTAATGGTGAGAGTTTCCCAAATCTCTCTGCAAGGTTTTGCCCTTTATAGCTCAAGAGACCTCCTCAAGGCACAAAACTAACTTACACACTGAACCCTGATCTACCAACACAATGGCTGCCCATCCACCCTCATTAACATCATAGCGGCAGGAATTCCAACATGGAAGAACATCACACAATACCAGGAATTATGGCACAGCCAAATTGTTACAGACTTTTTTAGGGAACGCATTCAATCCATGACATCCCACCTTTGTTCTCTAAAAAAAAAAATCTTATCTTTGCAACATGTACAACATGTTTGCCCCATCACAGCAAAAGCCTTACAGTCCAAGTCCAAAATTCAGAAATTCCTCTGTAACTGTGAAATCTAGAACATAAGTTATCTGCTTCTAAAACAGAATGGCAGGCAGAAGCTAGACATTTCCATTACAAACTGGAGAAACTGCAGGCCAACAAGGCATTAACAGGCAATAAGCAAAAGTTTTGAAAATAACCTGCAGTTCTCTGAGGCATTTTAGACAACAGTTTTGTCCTTCAGTCTCTGGAGCTGGAGAGATGAGAGCTGAGTGGAGGGAGGTCACCACAGGCCCCGCTCCCACCACTTGATACAGCAGCCAAACATGAAGTTGTCATGTTGACACAATCTTGACCACTAAAATGGATATGATACCCTTCAGTTTGTCATTCTCAGCATAGTAGATGATGTAACTGTTTGATTTAAATGGCTAATATCAATCTATCAGCTAATACTTAGACATCAATCTTTATGCATTCCATTTAATTTTTTGTACCTTCCCATTTTCCTACATTCATACTTCATGTATTACATGTTCCAATTATTAATGGATGTTTACAGCTGTTTATTCTCATTTTGAAGTGTGCCACATCAGAAAATGATGACAACTTTATTTCATCCACATCATTACGGTCAACTCTGTTCTGAAGACCCAGCTCCTCCCCAGTCATATCTCAAGTGCCATTCAACTTGAGTGGCTTATCTTCTGGCACTGTATCAGATAACATTCTGCTACTATTCTTAAGGTATTCACTGGCCAATTCTTTCAGAAGCAGACTAGGTCCTTCTTCCTAGTCTTCTTAGTTTGGAAGGTCCACTGAAACCTGTCTACTATGGGTGACCCCTGCCGGCATTTAAAATACTATTGGCAAAGCTTACCGTTAATATCACATCCAAGTAAAATTTTGCTAAAGATCACTCAAAAGGGTCTGTAACAGTGTATTGACAAGGAACTGCCAGAAATTCAAGCTGGATTCAGAAGAGGATGTGGAACCAGGAACAGCACTGCTAATGTCAGATGGATCTTGGTTGAAAGAAGAGAATACCAGAAAGATGTTTAACACTTGTGTTTCACTGACTATGCAAAGGCATTTCACTGTATGGATCATACTAAATCATGGCTAACACTGTAGAGAATGAGAATTCCAGAACATCTAATTGCGCTTTTAAGGAATCAGTACACTGCTCAAGAGGTAGCTGTGCAAACAGAACAAGGGGGCACTGCATGGTTTAAAGTCAGGAAAAGGTCTATATCAGAGTTGTATCCTTTTGCGATACATTTTCAATCTGTTTGCTGAGCAAATAATTCAAGAAGCTGGATTATAAAGAATGAGGCTTCAGGATTCGAGGATGACTCATTAACAACCTGTGTTACGCAGATGACCGAACCTTACTTGCTGGAAGGGAGGAAGATTTGAAACACATACTGATGAATATCAAGGATCACAGCCTTCAGTATGGATTGCACCTCAACAAGGAAACAAAAATCCTCAGAAGGTGACTAGTAAGCAACATTGTCACAAATGAAGAAAGAATTGAGGTTGTCAAGGATTTTCTTTTTCTTGGATCCCCAATCAACACCCATAGAAGCAGCAAAGAAATCAAAAGATGTACTGGGAAAATCTGCTTCCAAAGACCACTTTAAAATATTGAAAAGTAGAGATATTACCTTGAAGATTGAGGTGTGCCTGACCCAAGCCATGGTAGTTCAATTGCATCATATGCAGTAAAAACTGGACAATGAATAAAGAAGACAGAAGAACTGATGCCTTTGAATTGTGGTGTTGGAGAAGAATGCTAAATGTACCATGGCCAACATGGACTACCAAAAGACAAACATCTGTTCTGGAAGAAATACAACCACTGTGCTGCTTGGAAGCAAAGATGGCAAGACTGCATGTTACATACTTTGAACATGTTGTCAGGAAGGATCAGTCCCTAGGGAAGCACATCATGCTTGGTAGAGTGGAGAGTCAGTGAAAAACAGGAAGCCCCTCGACAAGATGGACTGACAAAGTGGCTACAACAATGGGCTTAAGCATAAAAATGACTGTGAACATGAGTCAAGACCAGGCAGTATTTTGTTCTGTTGTTCACAGGGTCACTATGAGTCGAAACAATAACAATAACAATAACAACACTGCAAAGCTTCAGTATCAAAACAACAAGCAAGGCACCACAAAAGTAACAGATGAGTGGTGGACAAACTTATTACAACACCTAAAACAAAAAATAGCAATTAATATCATATGTTGGGTAACATCAATTATTGGTGGGAATGTAAAATGGTACTGCCACTCTAGAAAACTGACAATTTGTTAAAAAATTAAATTTACACTTAACCATATGACCCAGCAATTGAACTTTTTGTCATTTATCCCAGAGGAGTGGAAAAAATTCACACATTTCTGTAATATTCATGGAAGTTTTGTTTGCAATAACATAAAACCTGGAAAGAACCCCAGTGTTCTTCAGTGAGTGAATAGTTAAATTCTGGTACATCATACAACAGAACACTATTCAGCAATAAAGATGAAGAAACTACTGATAATATGCAATGATCTAGATGGATATCAAGGACTGTATGCTTAGTAAAATAGGTTAACACTAAAAGGTAACACACTAAGTGATTTCTTATATGTAATGTTCTCTAACTGGTAAAATTATAGAGGTCAAGAAGAAATGAGTGGATGCCAGGGGATACGGATGAGGGGTAGCAAAAGGGACTTTGTCTTGTGACAATGGAACAGTTTTTATCTAGATTGTGGTGGTGTTTACAGGAAGGTACACCCTGGGTGTTACTAATCGTTAAACATGTGACTACTAAAGAGAAGGTTGTTGGCTGTAGTTTACTCAGATGCAAGAAAGGCCCAGTGTCTACTTCAGAAAGACTACAACAAAACAACAAATGCTGGACAGTCTGTGGAGAAGGTGGAACTCTCCTACACTGTTGGTGGGGTTGCAAAAGGGTCCAGCCTCTTTGGAAAGCAATCCAGCACTTCTTTGAAAAAACAGATATTGATATACCATTTGACCCAGTAATTACACTACTTGGAATATGTCCTACAGAATCAAGGCCTTTCACACCAACAGACACATGCACAAGAATGTTTCTCACAGCACAGTCCACAATAGCAAAAAGATGGAATCAACACAGATGCCCAACAACAGAAGAATGGATAGGTAAACTATGGTACATATACTCAATGGAGCACTATGCAATGATAAAGAATAACGAGGATTCCAGGCAACATCTCATAACCTGGTTTCAACTGGAAGACATTATGTTGAGTGTCAGTGACAAAAGGACAAGTATTGTGTGAGACCTCTACGATAAGATCTCAAAAACAGACTTGTGTACAGAAGAAAAGACTCTGACAGCTGTAAGGGAGGGGAAGGTTTAGATTAGATAGCTGCTAGAAATCTGGTTGGGTGAAATCGGTGATAGCACACATTAGAAACAAGAACATTAAGTGGACTTCAGCATAACTTGAGTACTCTTTCCATCTTAATCCAATATTGCAAGGACAGAGTAGCTGGGGCAGGGGGCAGAGGACCATGCTCTTAGGCGAAATTGAGGCCAATTGGCACAACCAGCGTTTTGCTAAGAGGGCTCTCTGCACCCTACGTTAGTGAGTGGTGTTTGGGGTCTTAAAAGCTGCCAAGCTGCCATCCGAGGGCACAGCATATGGTCCCAACTCAGCAGGAACGGATGCTCACCGAGGACCAAAATGACACGGGGGGACCAAAGACAACTCAGAAGATAAAAGATACTCACATGAGTGGGTGCCTACATTGACTTGGGACCAGAAGAACTGGATGGTGCCTGGCTACCACCAGTGATAGCCACGATGGAGCTCACTAAGTAGAGTCTCACTGGGAACAGAAGAATAAAAAGGGGTGCATCCTGAGATCTCCACTAAAAGACCTCAATTGATGGTCCTGCTGTTTTGGGGTTCCCCCGGGAGCATGGCCCCTGACCCTGATGCTGCCCTTGCCCATAAATCATAGCGAAGGTCCACTCTTCGGACACGAATGGATTTGACTTGGCTATGCAGCCAAAGCCAAGTGCCGTCGAGTCAGATCCAACTCATGGCAACCCTAGAGGTTATAAAGTGCATCCAATATGTGGTCACTCTGCATCGCCAGAGTGACCACATATTGGATGCACTTCATGGTTCTATACATCTAGAGGATATCATCCTGCTGACCTCTGGCTGGAAGAAGGAGAGCAGGTACAGAGGAGGGGAAAGGAGACTGTTGGGAGGATGAGACATGTATGGAGCAGAGAGGAATAGTGTGCTGTCACCGGCCAGGGAGAGCAGTGGAAGCAGCAGATAGGTGGGCATGTAAATTTATATGGGAATGTACATTTTCACTCAGTCATGTTAAATTAAAAAAAGAAAAAAGACTACAGCCACAGAAAACCCTATGAAGCACAGTTCACAGCACATGAGTTGAATTAACTGCCAATTGCTTTTCGTTTTTTAAGCACGAGTCAAAACTGTACAGAATCACACACACATAAACAGAATGGTGGAAACAGAATAATACATCTTGTCTGGCTAACAGTATTTTATCATTATTACTTTCTTAGTTTCGATGCTTCACTAGTTACATGTCATCATGCGGGAAGCTAAATGAATGGTACATGGTACTCCGCACTATTAAGTTTCTTGAGTGTCTATAATTATTTTATAATTAAAAAACAAAAGTGGTATGCTATCTGTCATAGATTGAATGTGTTCTCTAAAAAATCTGTAACAATTTGGCTGTGCCATAATTCCTGGTATTGTGTGATGTTCCCCCATGTTGGAATTCCTGCCTCTATGATGTTAATGAGGGTGGATGGGCAGCAGTTGTTTGGTAGAGCAAGATTCAATGTATAAGTTTCTTCTGTGCCTTGAGACATAAAGGAAAAAAATATGACAGAGAGAATTAAGAACCTCACATGAGCAAGCAAGCAGCACCATAAGAAAACTAGTGCTTCAGACCTGAGGTTCCTGCACCAAAGATGCTCCCTGACCAAAGATTGATGCAACACAAGGACTTTCCTCCAAAGTTGACAGAGGAGAAAGCCTTCCCCTGGAGCGGACATTCTGAATTCGGACTTGTAGCCTACTGGACTGTGTAAGAACAAACTTTCCTTTGTTAAAGCCATCCACTCTTGGTGTTTCTGTTAGAGCAGCATTAGCTTACTAAAACACCATCAGAGGCCTGTATCTTGGGAAGTGATAATTCAGCACATGACAATAGAAAAGTTAGAAGATGAGGCATATATTAAATATTTATTTTCTAATATGTGTCCAGAGGAGCACTAGTGCCAAAGTGGTTAAGAGTCTGACTGCCAAAAAAAAACTTTGGCAGTTTGAATCTACCAGCTACTGCTTGGAAACCCTATGAAACCCTAGTTCCACTCTGTCCTACAGAGTCATTATAGGTCAGAATTGACTTGAAAGCAATGGGTTTGGTAGAAGTTCTGATACACTCAGAACTATACGAAGTTATTTAATTTTCTAGAAATTAATGATTTGGGTACTAAAAAGGAAACACGATTAGAATATGTAAATTAACCCAGTTACCAGGAACCACTATTCCTTGCAGTGAAATATCAACATGAAAAAAACTTGCACATACTACATTTCTACCTGTTTCTTATCATCCTTTCATTTGCATCTTCATTCACTGATGACGGCAAAAACCAGGTACTGTCAGTAACAAGAGCAGACAGAGAAAACAGAATTCCTCAGCTATATCTAGAACAAAAGCATAAAGCCAACGCCATAAGGACTAAACCAGTACTTACTAATCTTTTTCGACTTACATCATTATTGTCAGATGCCACAGTCAGCCCTGACTCATGGCAACCCCATGCCTAACAGAAGGCACTGCTGCCCAGTTCTGTGCCATCGCTATGAGGGGTGGCAGTAAGAACTGCTACGATCCACTTGGTTTTCACTGACCAATTGGTAAAGATATCACCAGGCTTTCTTCATCATGAGTATTATGAAAACGCAAATGAAAACCACAATAAGATACCATTTCACACCCACTAAAAACTAAAACCAAATCCACTGCCATCGAGTCAATTCTGACCCACAGTGACCATATGGACAGAGAACTGCTATATAGTGGATTCCAACTGTGACGTGGTTAGCAGCCACAGCTTTCAACCACTGCGCTACCAGGATTTCCTCATATCCCCTAACCAAATAAAACAAAAACTAGTGCCAGTGAGTCGATTCTGACTCATAGCAACCCTATAAGGCAGAGTAGAACTGCTCCATAGGGTTTCCAAGGAGTGCCCCGTGATTCAAAAGTGCCAATCTAGTATGGTTAAAATAAAAAAGATAAGACAACAAGTGTTAGCAGGGATGAAGAGAAATAAAGATTCTTCAGATATGGCTAGTGAGATTGTAAAATGCAGTTGCTTTTTAAAAGTGTAGAAGTTCCTCAAAAAGTTACCATGTGACCCAGTATTTCACTCCTAGCTATACACCCAAGAGTCCACACAGAAACTTGTATATGAATGTTTGTAACAGCATTACTCATTATAGTTAAAAAAATGGAAACAAATATCCATGAACTAATGAATGGTTAAATAAAACAGTATATCCAGGCAATGGAATTCTATTCAGCAATAAAAAGTTATGAAGTACTGACACATGCTACAATATAAAACTTGAGAACTAAGTCAAATAAGCCTGGTGCAAATGTACAATTGGCAACTGATAGAGACAGAAAGTTAGATAGTAGTTGCCATCGCCTAGGAGAGGAGGAGGACTATCTGCTAAAAGGTTGATAAAAATGTTCTGAAATTAGCTAAAAACTTTGTGAATATAGTAAAAACCACTGAACTGTATACTTTAAAAGGGTGAATTTTATGATATGTGAATTATATCATAATAAAGCTGTTATTTAAAAGTGCTATTTACGTTTTGCTAAGAGAGCTCTCTGCACCCCACATTGGTGAGTGGCGTCTGGGGTCTTACAAGCTGTCAAGCTGCCATCCGAGGACACAGCAAATGGTCCCAACTCAGCAGGAACGGATGCTCACCGAGGGCCAAAACGGCATGCGGTAAAGACAACCGAGAAGACAGAGAGACCCACAAGAGTGGGTGCCTACATCGACCTGGGACCGGAAGAACCAGATGGTGCCCGGCCACCACCAGTGATAGCCACGACGGAGCTCACAGAGAGGAGCCTCCCTGGCAACACAAGAATAAAAAGAGGTGCATCATGAGATCTCCACTAAAAGACCTCAATTGATGGTCCAGCGGTTTTGGGGTTACTCTGAGAGCATGGCCCCCTTCCCTGATGCTGCCCTTTCCCATAAATTATAACAAAGGTCCACTCTTTGGACAGGAATGGATTGGACTTGGCAAGGCAGAATGACCATATTTTGGAAGCACTTTATGGTTCTATACATCTATAGGATATCATCTTGCTGACCTCTGGCTGGAGGAAGGGGAGTGGACGGAGAGGAGAGGAAAGGAGACTGTTGGGAGGATAAGACAGGTATGGAGCAGAGAGGAATAGTGTGCTGTCACCAGACAGGGAGACGAGTGGAAGCTGCATATAGGGGGGCATGTAAATTTACATGTGAATGTACATTTTCACTCAGTTATGTTAAATAAAAAAAAAAAAAGAAAAGTGCTATTTAACCCAACATTTTGAAACAGGGTAGCAGTGATAGGGGTCTGTGGATCATGGTTTCAAGGGACATCCAAGTCAAATGGCATAACTTTTTTTTTTTTTTAAGAAAATGTTCTGCATCCCACTTTGATGAATGGTATCTGAGTCTTCAAAGATAGCAAGCAGACATCTAAGTAGCATCAACTGGTCCAAATCCAGCTGGAGCAGAGGAGAATGAAGGACATCAAAGACATGAGGAAAATATGAGCCCAAGAGATAGAAGGTACCATATGTTTCACAGAGTACCTCAGCATGAGATCAGAAGAACTAGATGGTGCCTGGCTGCTACCAATGACTGCCCTAAGACAGATCACAACATAGCATCCCTGAATTAGTGGGAGAAAAATGAGTGTGCAGAAGTAGAACTCTACAAGAAGTCCAGATCTGATGATCTGACAGACTGGAGTGTCCCCCAAAGACATGCCCCCAGACTCCCTCTGCTACTGCAGAGCTTAAAACAGTACCAAAGCCAACTCCTTGGACAAAGATTGGATTAGACTGCAAGACACAGAGTAATGCTGGTGAAGAGGATGCTTCTTGGCTTAAGTACATTCAACAGGCTGTCTGAGCAGTTGCTGTCCAGAGGCAAGATGAGAGGATCAAGGGGGACAGGAGTTGGTTGAATGGATACAGGAAGTACAGGATGGAAAGAGACAGTGTGCTGTCATGGGGGGGAGAGCAGCTAGAACTGCACAGCAGTGCATGAATGGGATTTTACATGGCAAATTAACCACGCTGTAAGCTTTCACTTAAAGCACAACATTTAAAAAAACAAAACCAAAAAAGTCTGCTCTTTAACTATATTAAAATAGCAGTAGCAGCAGTTTTAACATGTATTGATTAACTCCGCTAGATAATGGGCTATGTACATGCTTTACATCTTCATGGTACAAGGTCTGAGAATTAAGTTCATGAACTTGCCACTGTGCACTTATGTCGGCAGCACCGGAGAAGCTACTCAGTAAGGTTTCATAACCTGTATATATCAGAGTCTCACAGCTGTGTTCATATGGATGTGTGGCAGAGTTTTCCTGAGTGGTGTTCATTCTTGTTGTTGTGTTTTGTGTGCCATCCTGAGAACGTCACATCTTGAATTAGAGCAATGAACAAACATTAACCTTCTTGTTAAACTTGGCAAGAATGGAAGTAAAATCAGGGACATGTTAGTCTAACTTTATGGGGATAATGCCATGAAGAAAACAGCAGACTACAAATGCGTTTAATGTTTTTCTGACGGAAGGGAAAGCATCACGGATGAAGAGAGGTCAGGGTGCCAATGAGCAGAAGAGATGAAAACATTGCAAAAATCTGTCAACTTGTGCATCAAAATTGTTGGCTGACCATGAGAATCAAAGCAGACCAAGTACACATAAATAGAGAAATCTTGGCATGAAAAAGGTGTGTGCAAAAATGGTCTCAAAGGAGCCTACCGATGAACAAAAGCAAAATAGAGCTGAAGTTTGCCAAGACCTTTTGGAGAAGCAAGACAATGTTTGAGGCCATGTTACCACAAGTGATGAAACATGGGTGTACTAGAACAACTCTGAAACAAAGCATCAAAGCATACAGGTCCCCAAGATCAAAAAAGACCAATTCCCCAAGACCAAAAAAGTTTCTGCAGTCCAAATCAAGTCAAAACAATGTTGCTAACTTTTTTTGATATCAGAGGGATTGTTCACTACGAATCTGTGCCAGTAAGACAAGTAGTTAACCAAGTTTACTATTAGGAAGTGTTGAAAAGGCTATCTCAAAAAGGTAGAAGAAAATGACCTCAACTTTTCACCAACAACTCGTGGCTCTTGCATCATGACAATGTACCAGCTCACAAAGCACTGTCTTGTGAGGGAGTTTTTAGACACTAAACAAATAACTGTATTGGAACTCTCTCCCTACTCACTTTATTTGACCCCCAGTGACTTTTTTCTTGAAGATAAAGGAAATATTGAAGAAAAGATATTTTGATGACATTCAGGACATTAAGGGTAATATGAAAACAACCCTGATGGACATTCCAGAAAGAGTTCAAAACTGCTTTGAATGGTGGACTAGGCATGGGAATCAGTGCACAGCTTCCCAAGAGGAGTCCTTTGAAGGTGACCACAATGATACTCAGCAAGGAGGCATGTAGCACTTTTTCTAGGATTATTTCTCCAACTTAACTTTCAGATTTGTATCTTTGTATATACACTGTGTCAGCTGTTGCTACATATAAACAACATAAAACTCAGGGTTTAAAACAATAGCCATTTATTATTGCTCACAAGTCTACTGTTACAGGTTGGCTGATAGTTGTGGTCTAAGCTAGACTGGGCTGCCTCTGCAGGGTTTTGTCAAGCATCAGAGGTTAGCTGGCTGACTTGGGCTGGCCTTTGCCAGACGATTGATTCTGCTCCACATTATCTCTTAACCTCCAGCAAACTGGCCTGGACGTGTCCTCATAGCAGCAATAAAGGTCTACGGGAAAGCTGAAATACTTAAGACTTTTTGGAGCCTAGACTCCCAACCAGTACAGGAACATCTGTCTAATTCTACTGCAGCTCTTTCTAGGCCAATCCAGATTAAAGGGGTGAGAGACATACATCTCCTCTTTACAAGGGACAGGTCAAAAATGACTTATTTATTATGATGGAAACCACTGTACAGTCAGAAAATGGCAAAGCCTGGATGCAAACATGCTTATTGAACGTAACGGAGTCTACATTCTTAATGATTATATGACATTTTCTCCCACAGTGGCCTAAATTTCTACAGCTGTTCTTGTGGATCCAAGAAAAAGTAAATTACTAAAATTGATTTTAGTAACTTTGCAGATACTGTTGGCATAGTGGTTAACTGCTACATATGCTAACAAAAAAAAAGCTAAGTAGTTTATATCTGCCAGGTGCTCCTTAGAAACTCTATGGAGCAGTTCTCCTCTATCCTATAGCGGCGTTATGAGTAGTGATCAACTAGACAGCAGTGGGTTTGCTGCTTTTTTTCCCTCAGTACCTCTGAGCCTTACTTTAGTCTTTTTTGAGATTTTTATCAATAAAACTGTATGGTCACAATTCTTTTTTTTTGTTAATTGCAAACACCTTTTTTTTTTTTTTAAATGTAAACGTTTCTGTATAAATTTACATGCCCACCTATATGCAGCTTCCACTGCTCTCCCTGTCTGGTGACAGCACACTATTCCTCTCTGCTCCATACATGTCTCATCCTCCCAACAGTCTCCTTTCCTCTCCTCTCCACCCACTCTCCTTCCTCCAGCCAGAGGTCAGCAGGAAGATATCCCACAGATGTACAGAAGCATAAAGTGCATCCAATACATGGTCACTCTGAATGGCCAACTCCAATCCATTCATGTCCAAAGAGTGGACCTTCACTAAGATTTATGGGCAAGGGCAGCATCAGGGGCAGGGGCCATGCTCCCAGGGGAACCCCAAAACCGCAGGATGATCAATTGAGGTCTTTTAGTGGAGATCTCAGGATGTACCCCTTCTGCTGATTGTGGTTTGACAGATTTTGGAGTCCTCATTGTGTATTAAAACTTCCACTGTTGTTCCTACCTTTTCTTGGATGAGCTTTATCATTTTAGGTTTGATATTTAGGTCTTTTATCCAGTTGGAGTTGGTTTTTGTAGACGGTGTTAAGATATGGATCTTGTTTCAGTTTACTGCAGATGGATATCCAATTTTGCCAGCACCATTTGTTGAAGACACTGTTTTTACCCCAGTTTAATGTCTTAGGGCCTTTGTCGAATATCAGCTGTTCATAGGCAGATGATGTCATCTCTGGGGTCTCAGTTCTGTTCCATCGATCAATCTGTCTGTTCTTGTACCAGTAGCAGGCTGTTTTGACCACTGTTGCAGTGTAGTATGTCTTAAGGTCGGGTAATGAGAGACCTCCCAGTGTGTTCTTCTTCTTTAGTAGTACCTTACTTATCTGGGGCTTCTTCCCTTTCCAAACAAAATTGGTGATTTGTTTCTCATCTCATTAAAAAAACGACGCTGGAACTTGTATTCGGATTGCATTCTATAACTACATTACTTTGGGTAAAATAGACATTTTCACAATGTTAAGTCTTCCTATCCATGAGCAGGGTAGGTTTTTCCATTTATCTAAGTCTCTCTTAGTTTCTTGTGTTGAGGAGTTTCCCATTACGCCTATTTTGCTAAGAGTTTTTAGCATGAATGGGTGTTGGACTTTATCAAATGCCTTTTCTGCATCAATGAACAAAATCAGGTGATTCTTGTCTTTTGTGATATTTATGTGGTTAATCACATTAATTGTTTTTCTGATGTTGAACCAGCCTCGCATCCCTGGTATGAAGCCCACTTGGTCATCATGGATTATTTTCTTCATATGTTGTTGTATTCTATTGGAAAGAATTTTGTTGAAGATTTTTGCAACTAGATTTGTGAGTGATATAGGTCTGTAGCTCTCCTTATTTGTTGGGTCTTTCTGTGGCTTTGGTATCAGGGTTATGCCGGCTTCACAGGATGAGTTTGGGAGTACTCTATCTCTTTCTATGCTGTGAAACAGTCTCAGTAGTATTGGAAATAACTCTTCTCTAAATGCTTGGTAGAATTCTGCAGTGAAGCCATCTGGGCCCGGGCTTTTTTTGGTTGGTACTGTTTTGATGACATTTTCAATCTCTTCCTTTGTGACGGGTTTATTAAGTTGTTCTGCTTCATGTTGTGATAATCTGGGTAGGTGGTATGAGTCAAGGAATTCGTCCATTTCCTCTAGGTTTTCAAATTTGTTAGAGTAGTCTTTCATAGTATTCTGTTATGACATTTTTGATTTCTGTTGGATCTGTGGTGACAACTTCCCTCTCATTTCTAATTTGGGTTATTTGTTTCCTTTCCTGCTTTTCTTTGGTAAGTTTAGCCAGTGGTTTGCCAATTTTGTTGATCTTATCAAAAAAACAGCTTTTGGTCTTTTGAATTGTTTTTTTACTCTGTAATTCATTTAGCTCTGCTCTAATCTTTATAATTTGGTTTCTTCTGGTGCCTGAGGGGTTCCTCTGTTGTTCTCTACTTGTTCAAGCTCTACGGTTAGTTCCTTGATTTGGTTTCTTTCTTCCTTTCAGATGTGTGCTTTTATGGAGACAAACAGACCTTTGGGCACTGCCTGGCTGTATCCCATAGGTTCTGGTAGGAAGTGTTTTCGTTCTCATTGGAATCCATGAATTTCTTTATTTCATCCTTGATTTCTTCTATAACCCATGTTTTTTTGAGCAAGATGTTGTTCAGTTTCCAGGAGTTCCATTTTCTGTCTATGTTTTTTCTGCTATTGATTTCAAGTTCCATGGCTTTATGATCTGAGACAATGCTTTGCAGTAATTCAGTGGTATGGATTTTGTTGAGAATTGCATTATGTCCTAACACATGGTCAATTCTGGAGAATGTTCCATGTGCACTGGAGAAGGAGGTGTAGTTGTCTGATGATGGGTGGAAAGTTCTGTATATATCAGTGAGGTTTAGTTGGTTAATTGTGGCAATGAGGTCTTCTGTATCTTTACTGAGCTTTTTTCTAGATGATCTGTCCAGTATCGAGAGTGGAGTATTGAAGTTTCCCATTATTATCGTGGAGTGATCTAACTCTGTTTTGAGTGTAGTCAGTGTTTCTTTGACATATTTAGGTGCTCTGATATTAGGTGCATAAATATTTAATATAGGTAAGTCTTGCTTGTGCACTGAACCTTTCAGTAATGGTGTCCATCTTTGTCCACGATGGTGGATTTGACATTAAAATTGATTTTGTCTGAGATTAGAATTGCCACCCCTGCTCTTCTTTGTTCATTGTTAGCTTCATATATATTCTTCCATCCTTTAATTTTCAGTTTGTTCCTATCTTTAGGTCTCAAATGAGTTTCTTGTAGACAACTTATGGATGGGTCATGTGTTTTGATCCAACATGTCACTCAATGTCTCTTTACTGGAGCATTCAGTTCATTCACATTCAATGTAAATATTGATAGGTATGTGTTCACTGCTCCCATTGTAATATGTTTATTTTTGTGTTGATGTTTTCTCTGTTGTTCTTATTAGTCTGTTCTGGGACATTCTTTTTTGTGAGTTGATTTTTGACCTTTTTCAGAGCTGGTTTTGTAGCTGTTGAGACTCCTGTGTTACATTTCTTGAAATGGTATGATTCATCTTTGTTGTGCTTTACAGCTGCCTCTATGATCCCCCTTAATAAACTATATATAAACCCAATTTTAATTACTACCAGTCTGGTCATCTTTCTCTCCATCTGTAAGGACTATAGCGACTGTAGTACATCCCCTTTATTTTTAATATGATGGCACCACAGTTTTCATGATGATCACTGGATTGCTTCTTTCCGTATTAAAACTGTGATTGACTTTGGTGCCTTCCCTGAGTATTGAGTAGTGTGTCATTCTAAAATATAAAGTTAGTGGTTTCATTCTTCTATGCCAGAGCCAAGAACTTCTTTCAGTATTTCTTGTAGTTTGGGTTTGGTTTTTACAAAGTCTCTGAGTTTCTGTTTATCTGGGAATGTCTTAATTTCATTTTCGTATTTGAAAGATAGTTTTTAAGGCTATATAATTCTTCGTTGGAAGTTCTTCTTCTTCAACACTTTGAATGTGTTATGCCACTGTCTCCGTGCCAGCATGGTTTCTGCTGAGAAATCTGATGAGAGCCTACAGGGTTTCCCTGTCAATGTTAACTTTGCTTTGAGTTTTGCTGCGTTTAAGAGTTGCTGCTTATACTTCATTTTGTTAAGCTTGATTATAATATGTCTTGGGGTCTTTCTTTTGAGATCTATATTGGGTGGTGTACAATATGCATCTTAGATGTCTATATTCTCTTCATGATTTCTGAGGAGTTTTTTGTCAGCGGCTCAGGAACGATACTCTCTGTGTTCTCAATGTCTCCCCCTGTTCAGGGACTCCAATTAATTGAAGGTTGTTCCTCTTAATAGAGTCCCACATGCTTCTTAATTTTTCTTGTTTCTTTTTTCTGATTTCTGCTCATAGACGCTGGCATCAGTAGCTATGTCTTCCAAGTCAGAAATTCTTTTTTCCCTTTGTTCCGTTCTGTTTTCTTGGCTTTGCATTGAAGTGTCTATGTCTTTGATTTTGTTCTTGATCTGTTGGATTTCAGAGTACTAGTGTTACATCAGATTGAACAGCTTGTTTAATTTCTCCTTTTGTTCTGCTGCATTTTGTGTAAGGTCTAGAAGGGCTCTATATATAATCATTTTATATTCACTTTCTAATGTTTTCATAAAAGTTTCTTCATCTGGAAAACTCCTTGGTTGCTTTGTTTGGGAGCCTTCTGAAGTAATGGGTGATTTCTTGTATGCCACAAGTGTCGGTTGCTTTCTGGGACCCATGTGAGCAAGTAGAGACTGGAAGAGATACCGTGAGGATGGACTGCAGATGTTTCTCTAGGCTGTCTTAAAATGTACACAAAAATGTATCTCAACACTTCCCAAGTCAGTCAGGTTTTGAGGTGTAGAGGTCCCTCTTCCCAACTGGCAAAGTAAGCACCTCTATATCCAACCCCAGATGATACAAACTAGGTCAGAATACAGCAATGCTACTGACCTGCTGGCTTCTGCTGACAGGGCCCAGCCTTAGGCAATACTGTGTAAACTACTTCTTTTCTGGTAGAAAAGCACTCTTCTGTGGGCAGGCTCTGGCTCCTAAGCTAAGAACTAGGTCCAGCTGCAGCCACCGTATCCAAGGTGGCACCCTCCACACGGTCAGCAGATAGAGGTGCTAAAGGTGCCCAGAGGTAGTGACTCCTCTGCTTCTGTTGCAGGGCCCACATCGTAGGCACCACTGTGTAAATTACTGCTTTTCTGTCGGAGAAGCGCTGTCTTGTTTGCAGGCACTGGCTCCCAGGCTAAGAATTAGGTCCCACTAAAATCTCCGTACCGAACATTGCGTCCTGCACACTGACAGTCCAATTCCGTACAAACCCCACTGTCGCAGAGATAAAAAGACAGGCTCTAAGTGGCTATATTAACAGAGTCCTAAGCCTGGTTCTCAAAACATGGGAATTTTGCCTGCCTATCCCCCCAGCAGCACGTCTGAGTCTAGCCGCTGGGCAAGACCCAGCTCCGCCCACTGGCCAAGACAGAGGGAAAAAAGTCAAAATGGTGCATTTACCTTTAGGCTGTGAGAGCCAGGGCTAGCCAGGAGTGAGAGTCAGCGAAAGAGAGGAGGTTTTTCGCTCAGTGGTATGAAGTCCAAATTAATAGCCCTGTGCCGTGTCCTGGGGCTGATTAGGTGATCAAAGGGCTCCGTCTGATTGTCGATTCAGGTCTTTGTTTCCAAAGGGATATAGGCAGACGTGTGCTTAGGCCGGTATCTTGACTCCACCCCCACAGTTCTTAATATTTACTTGTCAAGTTAACCAACGAGAACCATAAAATTTGTTTTGCAAAAAGTTTAAATTACAAATTATAGAAGAGTAGCATTGAAAAAAATTAGTCTCAGCATCCTATAAAAGTTGGTTTTTCATTTTTGCTTCCATATTAAAAATCTTGAGTCACATAGGTAAACAGTTTTAAGTAGCAACCATTTGCAATACTTTAAAATTTTATCTTGAAATAATTTTACACTTAGAGTTGTAAAGACAGAACTAAGAGTTTCCTTACACCCTGTACCCATCTTACCCTGCTGCTAACATCTTATATAGCGGTACAACAATCAAAGGTTAAGAAAGCAACATTTTTGTAATAGTATGAACTAATATCTTCTTTCTGTTGTAGGTTAAACTCAGCACCGCACACATCTTTTTGTTCCTTTAAATCTAACACATTACGTACCCTTTTAAGATGAAGAAGAGCCTTCGTGGTCCAGTGGTTCAATTGCCTGGCTGCTAACCAAAATGCTGGTGGCTCACACCTGCCAGCCACTCAATGGGAGAAATGTGAGGCAATCTGTTTCCATGAACATTTAGAGCCTTGGAAATCCTATAGGGCAGGTTCTACTCTGTCCTGTAGGATTTCCAAGGCTGTAAAAAAGTCAGAATCAACTCGATGGCTGTAGGTTTGGTTCGGGTTCTCTAATGGAGAAAAGTATAAATTTCAAACATACATCTGTGATCTCATCTAAGTTAACAATACAACTGTTTTTAACTAGATAGAGTTACTTGAAGAGTTTTAAAACATAACCCTAGATCAGTGCTTCTCAACTTTGGCAGCACATTAGAATCACCAACGTAATATACTTTAAAAATCCTGATCCCCAGACTACACCTCAGGCCAATCAAACCACAATCTCTGATAGTGGTACCCAGACACTGGTAGTTTTTACAGTTCCTCAGTTGAATCCAATGTGCACCCAAGAATGAAAGCAATGCAGAGATGTTAATAAGTCAAGGAACTTCAACTCACCTAATTAACATGTACTGTTTGAGTATGGCTATTCAACCAATTAATCATTCCATTCACAACTGTCCAGACAGCAATCATGGCTCAGTGGTAGAATTCTTATCTTCCATACCAGAGACCAAGGTTCATTTAATTCCCAGCCAAAGCACCTCAAGTACAGCCTCTACCATCTCAGTGGAGGCTTGTGTGTTGCTATGACACTGAACAGGTTTCAGGGGAGCTCCCAAACTAGGGGTCCTACGAATTTACTGAAAATCAGCTAAGGAAAATTCTATAGATCACAGCACTTCAGCTCATGACGTTGACAAGCTGAGAGCCACAACATACAGTTCTCCAGAAACCCATGACAGACTCAAATGTGTTTCTTTAAAGAAGGCATGATACACATAACAGCATTACTGCAAGGTGCCTTCACAGAATTCGAACTACAAGGGTATGTTACTCTGCTGTTACTTATTAAAATTTTATTTCTTTTGTTACTGAGAATATACAAAGCAAAACCTACACCAATTTGACAATTTATACATGTATATTCAGTGACACTGATTATATTCTTCAACTTGTGCAACCTTTCTCATCCCCCTTTTCTGACTTGCTCCTCCCCACTAACACAGCGGCACTGCCCCTACCTGATCTTCTTGTTGTCAATTTCAGTCTATACAGACAGATCCTGAAAAAGTATACCACTCAAGGCAGGTATTCTTTACCAGAAAACCTAAACTACGTTTGGTTTTAAGAAGACTTCGAGGCATAATTTTAGTTTGAAATTTAAAGACTATCTCAGGGCAACAGTTTCAGAGGTTAATCTAGCCCCTGTGGCTCCAGAATTTGAAATACTCTTCTGCATTTTCTCCTTCTTGATCAAAGATTCTTTAAAACATTCGTTAGAAGAATCTTTGATCAAAATATTCAGTAATGTTAACTGAGCTCCATCCAGTTATTCTGATCTCATGGTGCCATGACTTTTTTTTAAGTTAGTGGTTCTGAACTGGGGCAATCTGACAGTGAATGTCTGGAGGCGGTTATGTCAGTTACAACTATGGGAGTGGGGGGAGGGTACTACTGGCACCTCTAGGCCACGGATGCTGTGAAACATGCTGCTGAATTCTCAACAACTACTGAGCACAAACATCGAGGTCCAATGTTAAGAAAACCTGAATCTTAAAGAAAAAAACTGGTGTGTAGAGACTAATTTCATAGTTTCAGTTGGAACAGTCTCTCCACCCCAAAAAGAACAGACTGTGTGTTGCAGTTTGCAAATTTCATCATCTCTTGTTCCCAGATCTTGGACTGCTGAAGTGACATTCAGGCTGCAGCTTTTTTTAAGTTCTCAATTAGTCTCCATTTCTGATAAGGAAGCAAGTGATGATGCAACATCTTCCGCCTCTCCTAATAGAGATAAAGGAAGGAAAGAAATAGAAAGAACTGGGATTGGTTCCCAGGCCAGTTGAGTCTCACTGGCAACACAAGAATAAAAAGGGGTGCACACTGAGACCTCCACTAAAAGACCACAGTTGATGGTCCAGAGGCTTCGGGGTTCCCTTGGGAGCATGTGCCCTGGCCCTGATGCTGCCCTTGCCCATAAATCATAATGAAGGTCCACTCTTCCGATGTGAATTGATTGGACTTGGCAATGCAGAGTGGTCATGTATTGGATGCACTTTATGATTCTATGCATCTATAGGATATCATCCTGCTGACCTCTGGCTGCAGGAAGGGGAGTGGGTGGAGAGGAAGGGAAAGGAGACTGTTGGGAGGATGAGACAGGTATGGAGCAGAGAGGAACAGTGTGCTGTCACTGGGCAGGGAGAGCAGTGGAAGCTGCATAGAGGTGGGCATGTAAATTGATATGGGAATGTACATTTTCACTCAGTCATTAAAAAAAAAGACTTACAAAGATTACATGAAACATTTTGATCTATTGGAGTGCCAGTGTTATAAGCAATATTTTTTCCTGGTTTTTATTTCTAATACTATTAATATTAGCAACTTCAGCAGTTAGTTTGTATAACAGGAAGTGTCCAAGCTTTATTAAAATGTTGATGTTAAAATTTTTTTGTTGTTGAAAACTAAGCAAAACCACTTTTACATAGCGATAAAACGACAGGTTCTTCAGTTGCTAACCAGAAGGCTGCCAGTTCAAATCCACCAGCTGCCTCTCTAAAATCTTATGGGCAGTTCTACTGTGTCCTACAGGATCACTATTAGTTGGAACTGAAAGACAGGCAGGCAGTCTGAAACCACGAGATTGCTCTGTGGAAGGCTAGTCTTCTGGTTCCTAAAGATTTACAATGTTGGCAATCCTAAGGGGCAGTCAGTAAGTGCTCTGCTAACTGAAAGGTCAGCAGTTTGAAACCATTAGCTATTCCGCAGGAGAAAGCTAGACATTCTGCTTCCTCATGATTTGCATCCTTGGAAACCCTATGGAGCAGTTTTCCTCTGTCTTATAAGGTCACTATGAATTACAATGGACCCGACAGCAATGATCTTTTATGAATTTAAGATTATTCAACTGCAACACTGTGCTTACTATGAAAAGATTAGAAAGAACCTAAATATCTATCTACAGGAGATAGGTAAACAGCATATCCATACAATGGATGGATGTAACTGTATCCACGTAGCTGTAAAAAAACAGAAATAAGCTCTCTGTTGTACTGATAAGATTTCCAATTCACATTAAATGAAAGACGCAAAGTGATGAACAATGTGTATACCATGTTATCATCTGTGTAAAATAGGAGGAAACATACCCAATTTGCTGGTAAAAACAAATATTCTGAAGAGAGATTAAAAAAAAAACCACCTGGTAATAGCGGTTACCTTGTCAGAGTGAAAATGTGTTCTTAGACAGTAATAAAAAGGATAGTGGTGTCTTTTGAACATTTCAAATTCTAAATCATGTTACTAATACTAACTAAGCAAAGGGTATATTAAAAATTTTTATATCAACAAAATCCCAGTTTGTCCTTTCAAAGCTAACAAATAATTAATCTATATGAATTTTATTTCTCTACATAGGAAACTCTGATTCAAATTGTGTGCAGCTGAAATTCAAGACAGATAATTAAAAACACTGTGTCCTGACCCTCAAGAATAGAGCCCTGGTGGCACACTGGTTAACAGCTGCTAGCACAAAGTTTGGCAGTTTGGATCCACCAGCTGCTCCTTGGAAACCCTATGAGGCAGGTCTAGTCGGCCCCACAGGGCTGCTATGTGCCAAAATCGACTTAATGGCAATGGGTTTGGTGTTTTCAATTTGGTTTTCCACCAACAACACACTACATTCATCTTGGGAAATTCATTGTATTTAATTTTTTAATTTATTTTTTATGATTGAATGAAAATGTACATTCCAATGTAAATTTGCATGCCCACCTATATGCAGCTCCTACTGCTCTCCCTGCTGGGTGACAGCACACTCTTCCTCTCTGCTCCATACACGTCCTATCCTCCCAACAATCTCCTAACCCCTCCTCTCCACCCACTCCCCTTCCTCCAGCCAGAGGTCAGCAGGATGATACCCTACAGATACGTAGAACCATAAACTGCATCCAACATATGGTCACTCTGTGTTGCCAAGTCCAATCCATTCCTGTCTGAAAAGTTGGCCTCCCCTGTGATTTATGGACAGGGACAGTATCAGGGCCAGGGGACATCCTCCCAGGGGAACTCCGAGGCCCCTGGACCATCAATTGTGGTCTTTTAGTGGAGCTCTCAGGGTGCACCCTTTTATTCTTGTGTTGCCAGTGGGAGTCAACTTTGTGAGCTCCATCACGGCTATCACTAAGTAGTGGCTGGCACCATCCAGTTGTTCCAGTCACAAGTTGATGTCATCACCCATTCACGCGGGTTTCTCTGTCTTCTTGATTCGCCCTCTCCCATGTCATTTTGGTCCATAGTAATCATCCATTCCTGCTGAGTTGGGACCATATGCTGCACCCTCAGATGGCAGCTTGGCAGCTTTTCAGACCCCAGACGCCACTCACTAATATGGGGTGCAGAGGACTTTCTCAGCAAAATGCTAGTTGTCCCAATTGGCCTCAATTTCCCCTGAGAGTACAGTCCCATTTTTTGATCAATCTTTTGGCTTCTCAGACGAGTACACAGCATTCCTACAGGAAAAATGACATTTTCTCCAGGACGTGGGTTCTAGGCTAGGGTTCTGACAGCTACTTGTTTTAGGTCCATAAAAAGTTCCTTTGCTCTCTGAGCCCAAGTTTCCTATCTGGAAAACATAGGCATTAAACAGTATTACAAGATTTAAAAAACAAAAAATTCCTTTTTTTTTTCTTTTGTTTTGGTAATAGAACGAACTTTCACCAAACTAACAAGCAATGTGTAGCACCCAAATATAAAACTGATAAAAACACTGAGCTGTATGGAATATCTGCTTCAGCTTCCCTTTATGTTCAGCTCCTAAAATGTGTGGAAGAACTTAAGGTTCCAAGAGACTCAAGAAATCATAACTGCAAGATAACAGTTATTATGCACTCTTTATGTGCCAGGAATGTAACAAACTCATTTTCTCTTCACAAGAATCCTATGAGGAAGGTACTACTAGATTCTCTGTTTCACAGGAGACAAAGAAGTAAATACAGCAGAATGGTCAAGAGCACGGACTCTACAACCTCACTCTTGGGATCTGAATCCCAGTTCTTCCACTTAGTTGTGTGACCTCAGTTAAATTTTGTGTGTGTTTCCTCACTGTAAAATGGAGGAGATGATAGTAACTAAAGCACAGGACTGTTGAAAGGATTAAATGATTTCCAAATACCTGCTTACTATAACCTACTAAGTCTCCAGCCAAGGGCCCATAGCTACGAAGTACAAAAGCTCAGCTTTGAACCTAGGCAGTCTGGAGTATATATTTCTACTTTGCTGAAAGGAATTCCATTACATGTTTGTTAGTTTGTCATACCATGGTGGTGTATGTGTTATTTTGATGCCACAAGCCATGGCATCGGTATTTTAAATACCAACAGGGTTAGGGTTAGTGGACACGTTTCAGGAGAGCTTCCCGGCTAAGAGAATAACGCCTGGAAACCTCCTTCCAAAAATCACACAATGAAAACCTTACAGATCACAGTAGAATATTCCTGGACATAGAGCTGAAAGATAGGCCCCCTAGGTTGGAAGGCATTATCCAACAGCTGCAACAATGGACTCAAACATTCCAATCATCACGTAGATGGCAACAGGCCTTAGCAATGTTTTGTTCTGTTACACTTAAGGTCACATGAGTCAGAGCCAACTCATAGTCAACTAAATTAACAAAAGGTTATTATCACCTAAAGCAGAAGTTTAAAATCTTGGTACTCAAAAATTTCAAGGTTCTTCCATTGTTAAATTAAAAACATATTTATGGACTCATGCTTATATTTCATCCATAACTTGTGAAATGTAAAGTCAGCTCTCATCATACACCAGACTTACCTCGAAAAGTTTCCACATTTGAAGACCTATTTTAAAAGCTTCTCCTGTTTATCTACATTGCATTCAGACAACATTTTAGCAAGGAAGCACCATGAAATAAATGTTTCATTACTTCTTCTCTAGTAGGGAAGCCTGCGGGCAGCTCAGCTAAGACCACTGCTGTATACCAGTATCATGGAGCCCAGCTGTCTATTTACAACTTGAGGACTGCTGTCAAGACAAACAGAGCAGTAAGGAAATACTGGAAACCTAGGCAGCTTTGTTGAGTGTCTATCAACTATACGTGCAGGAAAAACCTCAGTTAAACCACACCCTCATTTAAACTAAAGCAAAACCCACAATCCAAGACCGTTGGAAGCCAGCGTGATATGGGGTTCCTTCTGTATCAGTTTTCTGCTTGCTGTTATGACGAGCTACCACAAACCCAGTGGCATAAAACTACACCAATTTATTATTTTAGTGTTACATAGTCTAGAAGTCAAAATGATTCTCACAGGGCTAAAATCAAGGTGTTGACAGGGCTACATTCCGTTCTGGAGGCTTTAGGAGAAAATCAATTTTCCTGCCTTCTTCAGTTTCAAGAGGGTGCCCACAATCCCTCACTCAGGGCTTCTTTCATTTTCAGAGCCAGCAACGGCCAGTCCAGTGTTTACCATTTCACACCACTTCATCACTACTCTTCTACCTCCCTCATCCACCTTTTAAGAACCCTTGTGAACTACTCAGATAATCTCCCTCTTTCGTCAGTTAATTAGCAACCTTAATTCCAACGGCACCCTTAACTCCTTCAAGCCATGTAACATATTGGCAGATTCCTGCTATTAGGACTTTGATATCTTTCTTGTTGGGTGCCATCAAGTCAGTTCTGACTCACAGCAACTCTGCATACAAACACTACCTGGTCTTGTACCATATCCACAATCTTTTTTGTGCTTAAGCCCATTGTTGCAGACACTATGGCAATCCATCTGGTTGAGGGTCTCCCTGTTTTTCACTGACCTCCACTCTACCAAGCATGATGTCCTTTTCTAGAGACTGATCCCCGCTGACAACACGTCCAAAGTATCTAAGATGCACTCTTGCCACCTTTGTTTCCAAGGAACACTCTGGTTGTACTTCTTCCAGTACAGATCTGATTGTTCTCTGGCAGTCCACAGTACACTCAATATTCTTCTCCAACACTACAATTTTTTTAAAATTATGACTGAATGGAAACATACATTCTCATATAAATTCGCATGCTGACCTATATGCAGCTCCCACTGCTCTCCCTGCCTGGTGACGGCACACCCCTCCTCTCTGCTCCATACATGTCCTATCCTCCCAACAGTTTCCTATCCCCTCCTCTCCATCCACTCCCCTTCCTCCAGGAAGCGGTCAGCAGGATGACATCCTACAGATACTGGGAACCATAAAATTCCCACAAGATACAGTCACTCTGCGTTGCCAAGTCCAATCCATTGCTGTCCGAAAAGCTGACTTTCATTATGATTCACGGACAGTGGCAGCATCAAGGCCAGCAGCCATGCTCCCAGGGGAACCCTGAAGCCCCTGGACCATCAACTGTTGTCTTTTACTGGAGATCTCAGGGTGCACCCCTATTTATTCTTGTGTTGCCAGTGAGACTCAACTTCGTGCATTCCATCATGGCAATCATGGCTATCACTGCTGGTGGCCGGGCACCATCCGGTTCTTTTGGTCACAAGTCGATGTAGAGACCCACTCATGTGGGTCTCTCTGTCTTCTGGGTTCTCTTTTCCCCATGTCGTTCTTATCATTGGTGATCATCCATTCCTGTTGAGTTGGGACCATCTGCTGTACCCTCAGATGGCAGCTTGGCAGCTTTTCAGACCCCAGATGCATTCACCAATGTGGGATGCATAGAGTCCTCATTAGCAAAACGCTAGCTGTGCCAACTGGCCTCGATCTTGCCTGAGAGCATGGTCCCTGGCCCCCCACCCCAGCTACTTTGTCCTTGCAATACTGGGTTAGGATGGGAGGAGTACTCAAATTGCATTGAAGTCCAATTATTCCTCATCTTCTTTCTAATGTGTGCTGTCACCAATTTCACCCAACCAAATTTCTATTATCTAATCTAAACCCTGTCCTCCTCACCCTCCTTTCCTCCCCACCCTTGCAACTGTCAAAGAGTCTTTTCTTCTAGGCATGAGTCTCTTTTTAAGTTCTTACTGTAGGGGTCTCATACAATATCTGTCCTTTTGTTGCTGACTACTTTCACTCAGCATAATGTCCTACAGTTGAAACCAGGTTAAGAGATACTTCCTGCAATCATCGTTCTTCTTTATCACTGCATAGTGTTCCATTGAGTATATATACCATAGTTTACCTATCCATTCCTCTATTGTTGGGCATTTGGGTTGATTCCATCTTTTTGCTATTGTGGACTATGCTGCGATGAACATTTGTGTGCATGTATCAGTTGGTGTGAATGGCGTTGATTCTGTAAGATATATTCCAAGCAGTGGAATTACTGGGTCAAATGGTGTATCTAGATCCAGCTTTGGAAGGAAGCGCCAGATTGCCTTCCAAAGAGGATGCACCATTTTGCAATCCCACCAACAGTGTAGGAGGGTTCCAATCTTCTCACAGCCTCTTTAGCATTTGTTGTTTTGTGTTTTTGGATCATGGCCAACCTTGTTGGGGTGAGACAGTATCTCACTGTCATTTTAATTTGAATTTCTTTAATAACCAATGATCATGAGCATGTCCGCATGTGATTTTGGCTGCCTAGATCTCCTCTTTAGAGAAGTCTCTGTCCATCTCCTTTGCCAATTGCTTAATTGGATCATTTTTCTTTTTCTTGTTGATATTCTGTAGTACCTTATAGATTACACAGATCAGGCGTCGGTCTGACATAAAGTTGCCAACTATATTTTCCCATTCTGTAGGTGGCCTTTTAATTCTGTTAACAAAGTCTTTGGATGAACAAAAGTAATTCTTAATAGTTCCCATTTATCTATTTTCTCTTCTGTTGTTTATGGTTTGTTTCACAGATTTTAAAGTCTGTCTATGTTGTGTTATTACACCTTCCATTGTGTTCCTCCCTTTTCTTGGATGAGCTTTATTGTTTTAGATTTGACATTTAGGTCTTTTATCCAGTTTTAGTTGGTTTTTGCATAAGGTGTAAGATACAGGCCTTGTTTTAATTTAGTGCAGATGGATATTCAATTTTGGTAGCAACATTTGTTGAACAGATTGTTTTTACCCCAGTTTAATATCTTAGAGCTTTTGTCAAATACCAACTGTTCATAGACAGATGAGGTCATCTCTGGGGTCTTGATTCCATTCCATTGATCTATCTGTCTGTTTTTGTACCAGTACCAGGCTGTTTTGACTACTGTGGCAGTACAACAGGTTCTAAGGTCAGGTAATGAGAGACCTCCTAGTGTGTTCTTCTTCTTTAGTAATGCTTTGCTTATCCGGGCTTATTCCCTTTCCACATAAAGTTAGTAAGTTGTTCCTCCATCTCATTAAAAAATGTCACTGGAACTTGTATTGGGATTGCATTCTATAAGTAGATTGCTTTGGGTAAAATAGACATTTTCACAATGTTAAGTATTCCTATCCATGAGCAGGGTGGGTTTCTCCATTTATCTAAGTCTCTCTTAGTTTCTTGTAGTAAGAGTTTGTAGTTCTCTTTGTAAAGGTCTGTTATTTCTCTGGTTAAATTTATTCCTAGTTACTTTTACCACAATTTTTTTTAAATTATGATTGACTGAAAATGTACAATCCTGTATAAATTTGCATGCCCACCTATGTGCACCTCCCAGTGCTCTGCCTGCCTAGTGACAGCACACTCCTCCTCTCTGTTCTATACATGTCATATCCTCCTAACAATCTCCTGTCCCCCCCCTCCCCTGCATCCAGTAAGAGGTCAGCAGAACATCCTATAGATGCATAGAACCATTAAGTGCACACATGATATGGTCACTCTGTGTCACCAAGTCCAATCCATTCCTGTCCAAACAGTTGACCTCCATTATGACTTATGGACAGTGGCAGCATCAGGGCCAGGGGCCATTCTCCCAGGGGAACCCCGAGGCCCCTGGACCATCAATTGTGGTCTTTTAGTGGAGATCTCAGGGTGTACCCCTTTTTATTCTTGTGTTGCCAGTCAGACTCAACTTTGTAAGCCCTATCATTGCTATTGCTGATGGTGGCTGGGCACCATCTGGTTTCTCCGGTCATATGTTAATGTAGTTATCCACCCACGAGGATCTGTCTTCTGGGTTCTCTTTCCCCCGTGTCATTCGTTCCTGCTGAGTTGGGACCATTTGGTGTACCTCAGATGGCAGCTTGGCAGCTTTTAAGACCCACTCACCAATGTTCAACACTACAATTTAAAGGCAGCAATTCTTCTCTCTTCCTTATTCACTGTCAAGCTTTCACATGCATGTGATGCAACTGAAAATACCACGGCTTGGGTCAGGTACACTCGTCTTCAAGAAGACAGCTTTACTTTTTCACTACTTCGAAGAGGTCCTTTGCAGCAGATTTTCCCAGTGCAATGTGTCTCTTTTGTTTTCTTGACTGCTGCTTCTATGGGCGTTGATTGTGGAACAAAGTAAAAAGAAATCCTTGACAACCTCAATCCTTTCTCTGTCTATCACAATGTTGCTTACTGGAACAGCTGTAAGGATTTTTGTTTTCTTGATGTTGAGATCCAACCCATACTGAAGGCTGGGTCTTTGATCACTACTAAGTTTTTCAAATCCTCTTCACTTCCAGCAAATAAGGTGGCGTCATCTGTGTAAACAGGTTGTTAATGAGTCTTCCTCCAATCCTGATGCCTCATTCTTCTTCGTATAGTCCAGCTTCTTAGATTATTTCCTCGGCATACAGGTTGGAAAGGTATGACGACAGGATACAACCCTGATGTACACCTTTTCTGACTTCAAACCCACTTGTTTGTCAGTTTGTTGTATTGTAGGGGCTTGTGTGTTGCTGGAAGCTATGCCACAGGTATTTAGATACCAGCAGGGTTATCTGTGATAGACAGGTTTCAGCTGTGCTTCCATACTCAGGCAGACCAGGAGGAAGGACCCAGCAGTCTACTTCTGAAAAGAATTAGCTGGAGAAAACCTTATGAATACCAGTGGTACACTGTCAGACACAAGTACCAGAATATGAGCCTCCAGGTTGAAAGGCACTCAGAAGATGACTGGGCAAGAGCTGCCTCCTCAAAGCAGAGCCGACCTTAATGACATGGATGGAGTAAAGCCTTCAGGATCTTCATTTGCCGATGCGGCACGACTCAAAATGAAAGAAAGAGTTGCAAATATCCATTAAATTACCAGAACATGAACTTCACAAAGTATCAATCTAGGAAAATTGGAAATCATAAAAAATGAAATGGAACACAGAAACATCGATATCCTAGGCATCAGTATGCTGAAATGGACTGGTATTGGCCATTCTGAATCAGACAATCATATGGTCTACTATGCTGGGAATGAAAACTTGAAGAGGAATGGTGTTGCATTCATCATCGAAAAGAACAGTTCAAGATCTCTCCTGAAATACAGTGTTGTCAGTGATAGGATAATATCCACATGCATACAAGGAAGGTAAGTTAATACAAACATCATTCAAATTTATACACCAACCACTATGGCCAAAGATGAAGAAATTGAAGATTTCTACCAGCTTCTGCAGTCCAATATTGATCAAACATGCTATGAGGATGCACTAATAATTACTAGCGATTGGAATGCAAAAGTTAGAAACAAAATGGAGGGATCAGTAGTAGGAAAATATGGCCTGGGTAACAGAAATGATGCTGAAGATTGCATGATACAATTCTATAAGACTAACAACTTCTTCAATGCAAATATCTTTTTTCAGGAACGCAAAAGGCAACCATACACATCGAACTCACCAGATGGAATGCACAGGAATCGAATCAATTACATCTGTGGAAAAAAAACAATGCAAAAGCTCCGTATCAGCTGCCAGAACAGGACCAGGTAATGAATGTAGCACAGACCATCAATCACCCATAAGTTCAAATTAAAACTGAAGAAAATCAGAACAAGGGCATGAGAGCCAAAGTATGATCCTGAGTATATCCCACTTGAGTTTAGAAAACACCTCAAAAACATATTTGATGTGTTGAACACGAACCAGAAGAATTGTGGAATGACATCAAAGCCATCATCCATGAAAAAAGCAAACGGTCATTAAAAAGACAGTGAAGAAAAGACCAAATTGGATGTCAAAAGAGACTCTGAAACTTGTTTTCGAACACTGAGCAGCTAAAGCAAAAGGAAGGAATGACTTCAAACAGCGGCTTGAAAAGACAAAATTATTATTATTATGACATATTCACAGAACTGGAGAAGAATGCATTCTGCATTTCTCAAGCTGAAAGAATCGAAGAAAAACTGAAGCCTTAAGTTACAGTAGTGAAGAATTCCATGGGAAAAATACTAAATGACTCAGGGAGCATCAAAAGAAGATGGAAAGAACACACAAGAGACATTATACTAGAAAGAACCAGTCGACGTTCAGCCATTTAAAGAGGTAGCATATGATCAGCGATCGATGGTAATCAAGGAAGTCGAAGCTGCACTGAAGGCAATGGTGCAAAACAAGGCTCCAGAAATTGGTGGAATATCAACTGAGCTATTTCAACAAACAGATGCAGTGCTGGAAGCACTCATTTGTCTGTGACAAAAAATCTGGAAGAAAGCTACCTGGCCAACTGACAGGAAGGGTTCCACATTGACACCCATTCCAAAGGTGATCCAACCAAATGCAAAAATTAATGATAATGTCATTAATATCACATACTAGTAAAATTTTGCTCAAGATTATTTAAAGGTGACTGCAACAGTATATTGACAAGGAACATCCAAAAATTCAAGCCAGGTTCAGAAGAGAATGTGGAACTAAGGATATCACTGCTGATGTCATACGGATCTCGGGTGAAAGCAGATAATACCAGAAAGATGCTTACCTGTGTTTCATTGACTATGCAAAGGCATTTGACTGTGTGGATCATAACAAATTATGGCTAACACGGCAGAGAATGGGGATTCCCAAACATTTAATTGTGCTCTTAAGGAATTTGTATATGGATCAACAGGCAGTTGCGCCAACAGAACAGGCAGACACTACATAGTTTAAGGCCAGGAAAGGATATCTTTGGGAGACAAATATTCCATCTTCTACACCTCCCTTGGTTTAAATAACTCAGACTTACTTCATTCAATGAGCACTTATATTGAGTCCTTATTTTAGTTTCTAGAAGGCTCTTGGGCACACATAAGAAAAGAGAATATACAGGCAGTCTCTGGATTACAAATGTGTTCCATTCCTAAATAGAATCTGTACATGAATTGGAACAAATAGGTGCCGTTCGCAACGCCACTTAGTCAAATGTCTTTAGTATACAGTATATAGTGTGGCTTACCACACGTATACAACAGTAAAGAAATACTTCCAGACAAAAGGAGCATCTGCTGGTTATAAGGAACCATTGTATGAACCTCAAATTTTTAATATAACAGACTTTACGGGAGTTGGTTCATAACTACAGTCAGATGTTTCTAACCTGGTGGTTGCCTGTATCTCATTTGCCTGTAATTAAGTGACAACTCATGAATCATAGTAATTACTGAAAGCTACCTGAAAGCAGAGACTGTTAGTAACTAAGTTTCTTTATATGCTACTACAGTGGAGTTCCACTAAGTGTTTCTTCTTTGTGACATACACAATTTTATTAATATTGATAATTATATCATGAATAATTTATAAACATTAATTTCACACATGTAATTGGACTCATAGTGACTCTACAAGGACAGGGTAGAACTGCCACATAGGGTTCCCTAGGTTATACTCTTTACAGGAGTAGAATAATTTACAATGGAAATAGGTTTTAAAGATCAAATTACTTAACTTCCCTAAGTCTTACACTTCAACTGTAAAATGGGTATAATTTTACTTCAAAGTCTTGGTTTTTTTATGAGAATTAAATAGGAATATATGCAATACTCCTGGCACGGTATTCTGAAAATGTTAATTCTCTTTACCTTCTGATATTTAAGTATCTAACATTCACCTTCATATTTCCAACACTTGCAATGCGTTAAAAACAAACAAACAAACCTGCTGCTACTGAGTCAATTCTGACTCACAGCAACCCTACAGGGCAGAGCAGAATTGCCCCACAGTGTTTCCAAGGAGCTCCTAGTAACTGTCAAGCCTTTGGTTAGCAGCCATAGCACTTAACCACTACACCACCAGGGTTACCTGCTCTGTGTCAGGTTTTATGCAAGACTGTAAAAGAAATGTTAGACATCTTTGCCCTAAAATAAAAAACAATGCTGGTTTGGGTAATACACACGAAATAAGGACAGAAAAATGTAAACTTAAGTGGGCTCCATGAAGAGTTAGAATTAAGACTCCATTTGGAAAAGTAAATACATGATTTTGTTTTTATTTCAACAAACCAAAACAAAAATGCTAATCCATACTGTGGAATACAGTTTAAGACGGAAACTTAGGAGTATCTATTTGCACTTGAGAACCCCACAAGGGTGGTGGTTAAGAGTGTGACTGTTAACTGAACGATTGGTGGTTCAGACCCACCAGACCATCTTTGGGAGAAAGATCTGGCAGCTGGCTTCCTCGAGGATTTACGGCCTTGGAAACCATGTAGGGCAGTTCTCCTCTGTCCTACAGAGTCACTATGAGATGGAACTAACTTGAGGACAATGAGCTTAAATAGGCCTCTGAGATCAATCCAGCACAGTGATTTTCAAATTCTCTGGATCCCTTGGAGTCTCCCTACATACCTGATGAAAAGAGAAATCCAGGCAGATCTTTCTCCCAATTTATGCTGCTTTATCCTTTGGGTGAAACTAAAAACTATTACAGTAGATAAGTTTTGTGATTATCCGTGGATTTCATTAACCCACAAGCCAATAACCAAACCCAGTGTCAACAAGTCAATTCGACTCACAGTGACTCTACGAGGACAGAATAGAACTGCTGCATCGGGTTTCCAAGGTTATAATCTTTACAAGAGTAGAATACCACATATTTCTCCCGTGAAGCTGCTGTGGGGTTCCAATTGTCAACCTTTCGGTTAGCAGCCGAGCGATTAAACATTGCTCCACCAGACTACCATAAACAAAAAACCCGCTGCCACTGAGTCCACTCCGACTCACAGCGACCCTACAGCGCAGAGAGAACTGCTTCACAGCGTTTCCAAAGAGCAGCTGGTGGATTCAAACCGCGGACAAGTTTTCCTGAACTCAGTGATGGAAGAAAAAGTAAACGTTAGTGCAGTGTTTTGAGACACAGCCACTTAGTAGCCACAGGAATCTGACGTACCCAGTTTAGCAGAGTTTTATTAACGATTTGGAAGAGAACATCAAGCACCAATTACATCCACAAACCTTATTAACACGAACAGTATTGTAAACGATAACTCTGCACATCCTCTGCGCCTTACAGCTAATTTTATTTTACATGTATTATTTCATACATCAACCCTGAAAGCAGATTTGGAGCTATTTCTTATGCCCGTTTTTTTGATTTCTTATTGCTAGGAACTAAGAAAAATACCACGCTCAAGGTCACACAAGAGGTAAGTGGCCGAGTTCAGAATCAGACTACAAATATACGGTTTCTTTACTCTCTAACATCAGGCTGACACGTTTGGTGGCCCAGGGATCAAGAGCTTGGCTGCTAACTGAAAGGTCAGCAGTTCGGATCCACTTGGCGCTCTTTGGAAAACCCATGTAGCAGTTCTACTACGTCCTACAGGGTAGCTGAGAGTTGGAATCGACTTGATGGGAAGGGATTTTTAATGAAACTCCATGAAGTGTGAGGAGTCTGTATACAAACACCATCGTATATAGGCAGTGCTCTGAAATTTGAGAAATCAAAGCTGTTAAAAATCGCCAAAAAAAAAAAAAAAGCAGTGGCCGAGCATAGACCACTGCGCCGGTTGTGGTTGACAACCCAGAGCCTCGGAGGAAGCCCCTTAGGAGTGGTGGCGACCCTACTGACCTCTCTCCCTACCTCACGGAGGTTCGGAGTTCCGCTCCTTTCCCTTATCGGTATAACCTCCCGGGCCGATTCATCCCCTCACCATGAGTCGGGAACCGATTGTCCTCACGCGGTGAAGCGCACACCCTTTCAAGACGCAGCAGCGACAAAACCTCCAGCGGCCAGCAGGAAGCTACTTAACGCGCAGCCGCCGCAGCCTCCAACCACCTGCCGGCGGAGGGGTGCAGGGCCGCCTCCAGTCCGCTCATCGTGGCGGGAGGAGAAAGAGGAAAGTGAGACAAGGAGCTGCGGCAACGAGCCTGTAAAGGTAAGTAAGTATAGGTCTCTGACTACCACCCGCGTAATTCTAATCATAACTGCAAGCTTTGCCCACTTTCGCCTGTCCTTTTGTCCCTCACCCCCGCAACCAGGAGAAATGGAACAGTCCCCTGGGTGGGATTGTGGGAGGTGCACGCGAGAGGTGGAGGGTGGGGGGGCCGAAGGAGGAGGAGGAGGAGGCGGCGGCCGTGGCGGCGGTTGGTGGCAGTGGGGGCGGGGAGGGGGGGAGGAAAGAAAAGGAGGTGGAGGAGGAGGCTCGGGCTCGCGCCGCCAAAGGTACGCGTGAGGGCCTGCGCCAGCGCCGGCTTGACAGGGGCCGAGGGGGGCTTGAGGGAGTGCGCGAGGAGGCGCCCCAGAGCGAGCGCGTACGGGCTGGCGGGCGCGCGGGGCTGCGAAGGTGGTGTGAGCGGCGAGCGAGGAACCTAGATACACTCAGGCGCGTGCGGGCGGGCGTGCGCGCTCCGCGGCCGGAGTCGGGTGAGCGGGACGGGAGGGGGGAGCGGGGGCGGTGGGTGAGAACGCGAGGAGGGAGGAGTGGGAGGTGGGGGGGCAAGAGGCGCCCTTCGCTCCCTCCCTCCCGAGGAGCTACCGCCGCCGCCGCTCTGCCGCCGCCGCCGCCATTTTGGGTTCGCTTTGCGGAGGGGGAGAAGATCCCCGTTTTGGTTGTAGGACCCGCCTCCCCTCAGTTTCCCCCCTTAGCCGTGTTCCTTTTCCTTCTCCCGTGTCGCGTTTCCGCCAGTCCGCTCACCCGCCGTCCGCCTCCTGACAAGCGGGAGGGATCTGCTGTGGACCAAGGGAAGCGGAGGAGCCTAGTGGCGGCCGCCCCCTCTTCCCCACCTCCCTGCACTCTCATCTCTGTCGGCCTCGGCCTCTGACACGGTGAGTAGAAGGGCCTGGGGAGGCCTTTGGGCCTAAGTACTCTCTCAGCGAGTCAAGCCTTGGCTTTTTGGGAGCTGCTGACATCTCCCGGACCTGGACCTCCGGGAGAGAGGTGGTAAGGATGGGGGAGGGGAGAGCAGAGAAGGGGATCCTGAGCTTACCGGGAAGTCCCTTCAGGCGGGAGTGAAGGGGTGTCCCTGACAGACCAGCTCCTGGCTTGGAGGAGGGGGCGGGAAAGTAAGCCAGTGGAGGCGGAGTCGGCTGTGCCCCTGACAGGTTAGGTTTTGTGTGGGCAAGATTGGAGCATCCCTTATAGTCTACTTTGTATCTGTTTTTAAGGAGTAAGAGGTAGAGAGGAGATAATCTTCAGAGGGTAATTTACCTGTATTGGAAATATCTGTAGTGTTTCTGACAACGCTAGTATGTATGGAGGAATGACAAAATGATCTTACTGTTACAAGTTTAATAAATGTCACTGGATAATTTGTACATGGAGAGAGATGTTTTGGTCTAGAAGACAGATGGTCTGTTGGTGTATAGCGGCGGTGTTTGTGTATGTATCCAGGGATGCAAAGTGTTTCTCAAGAATTTGCCCGAATTTGTGTTTTAAGTGTAACGAAGTTCTCTTCGCAAGTTACCTCATTTTTAAAATAAATGTTGGTATGTTTTCTGCAGATTGATAGGTGTAAGTCTTTTAGGGCTGGGAGCACCGTATTACTTACTTGCAATAATGGCAGTATACCAGGCAATACAGCCTGCGGGGGGGGGGGTGGTCAGGGAAGGCAGAAACTTGGAATATCTTAAGTCTTCAGACCAATTGTGGTCTTTAAAATAGTTCTTGCCTCTGAGTAGAGTGAATTGTGTAAACGTGAAGGTCCAGAACATCTTTAACAGAGGAATTGCAGTGAGAGTAAAAAGAATGGGCAGCTTTTTCTGATGACACTTTATTATAGTATAAAGCTTTTATAAGTTTTAGAGTGCTCCTTTTTTTTTTGTGATCCTAAATTTCAGTGAAAGTGGTAGGAGAGATGTTTTCCTCCATTTTACAAAATAAGAAAGTGAAGTATGAAGAGATAAATGACTTTTCCAAAATCATACATTGTTTGTGGCAAAGTTGGGACTAGAATTCAAGTTTTTTGATTGCTAATCCCATACTGTATGCACCATGGAAGTCTGTCAGGCGTCTGAGTATACTGGAAAGTTAGCAGCGTGTGTGACTGTCTGGGATTGTAACTGGGGGAGATTATTTGTGTCACGTGTATGGAATATAGGTTGTCTTTGCCAGTTCTGTATGTATGAAGTGGATATCCATAACTATGTTATTTCATGTTTTTGAAGGAAGCAAAATATTTCTGACAGCTTAGCTTGTGTATTTGAGAGAAGGAAGTCCTTCACAGGTTAATTTGTACCAGAGCAGTTAGGAAGAGGGACAGCTTACCTTTAAATCTATAGGAGGAAGGAGCCTTCTTTCATTCATTCAGCAAATATTTATTGAATGCCTGCTCAATAATTGCTCCTTTTTTGAGGTGACATTAACCACAGTGCTGTTTTTGAACTAGCCTGGGTTTGTATGACAGAATTGTTTAGAATTGAAACCAGAGAACTTTCCTTAAAAATATATTCAATTTAGAGGAATTTTAAGTGTTCCAGATAACTTAATATAAAAGGGTAGAAGAGTATGGAACGGAGTGCATAGTTGATGATAGAATGTGTTGCCGTTTCTGTGTTCTTTTGGCATTTATGAGCATACTATTTTTGGGAACTGGGAATTGTTGATATATTTGCCTGTGGATATTGGAACTTTTTGGCTGAGCTGAAGGAATGCTTTGAAAGACTTACTTTGTAGTCAGGAACCCACTCTGTGAATATGTCGGGAAAATACCTGAATTTTATGAACTTAACCTGTACTGCTGGTGGTGTAGTGGTTAAATACTCAACTGCTAACCTAAAGGTTGATGGTTTGAACTCACCAGCTGCTTTACGAGAGAATGGTGTAGTGGTCTGCTTCTGTAAAGCTTACAGCCGTGGAAACCTTTTGTAGTTCTGCTGTGTCCTGTAGGGTCACTGTGAGTTGGAATCAACTCAGTAGCAGTGTTTTTTACTTGTATCTAGCTGTAGATATGATTCTTTTTTTCCATTAAACTAAGTGATTCTTAATGTTTTGGGGTTGCTTAGTGTCTCAGAACCTGTTGAAAGTTACAGTGAACCTTCTGGAAAAATGAGCATAGTAAGCATAACAAGTTGTGTGTACAATTTGAGGAATTTAAACTATAATAAAACAAAGTGTATATGGGTCTCATTTGAAAATATGTCATTTTGTTTGAGGGTGGAGGTAAAGACAACATTTTTTGGAATATTGGTATTTAACAATATTTGAACATTTTGACAGTAAAACGTTAGGGTGTGTGTTTTTATTCTTTCCGTTCTTCGCAAACTTATTTCTGCAATTTGAGTACATTATTCTGAATTCACTAATAAGGGAATATAAGATATCAGAAATGACTGCTTTTATTTTTCAATTATCTTTTTACTCAGGAACTCTGAGAAATTAGCTCATCTCTACAGTTTGGCATTGAAATTAAGGTTGTTTGATGCTCATTTCTTGATGCTTAGCTTAGTTACAACAAAGTTTTACTGCGTTAATCCTCGGTTGGGAATACAGTGATGAGTATATGGCCTGTATCCTTAAAGCCCTGGTGGTGCTGTGGTTAAGACACTCAACTGTGCACTGAAAGGTCAGCTGTTTGAAAGCAGTAGCTCCATGGGTGAAAGATGTGTGGAATTCTGTTTCTGTGGAGATATACGGCTGTGAGGTTCTTGTGAGTCAGAATCAGCAGTGGGTTTGATTTAGTCCTTGAAGAGAATCTAGTCCAGTTGAAGCTATGGATTTTAGGATAGTGTAGGATTGTGGGATAGTGTAGAGTGATTGATTTGGTCCTTGAAGAGAATCTAGTCCAGTTGAAGCTATGGATTGTAGGATTGAAAAGGACAGGGCCAATCCAAGTGCCGTCAAGGAAGGAAGCATATTCCTGGAAGTTAAGTTCACTGACTTAATTGCAAGAAGTTTTTGCTGTTGTTTTGAAGAAGCCATCTCAGGGGTTAAGAGCTACAGCTACTAACCAAAAGCTCAGTAGTTAGCATCCCCCAGCCACTTCTTGGAAGCCCTGTGGGGGTCAGTTCTGCTCTGTCCTATAGGGTTGCTATAAGTTGGAATTGACTCAACAACACTGGGTTAAGAAGTCATGTTTTCAATCACTATTTACAGCTTTCATTGGCGCCCTGATAGTATAGCGATTAAGAGCTTGGCTCTTAACAAAAAGGATGGCAGTTTGAAAATACCAGTAACTCTTTGGAAACCCTAAGAGGCAGTTATACTCCTCTATAGGTTAATTATGAGTAGGAATCAACTAGAAGGCAACCGGTTTATATTGTAGCTGAAAATGTGTTTTGGTGTGATCTGTTATTTTTGGATAAAGGAACCATCTGGTCATAAAAGAGGCTAACATTAGTAAAAAACACTCATTCTGCACCCTGTTTTGGGGTGTATTTTTACAGTGAGTTTGTGTTAAAAGATCTTAATGTGATTTTTGCATATATATACATCTAGAAAACCTTTCTGCAGTAAAATTCTTGTTAAATTTATTACTGTAATTCTGAAAGCAAGGGATTTAAAAGGTGTTTTAGTAAGACAAATTACAGGATTCAGTAAAATGGTGGAAAGATCTTAAGAAAAACGGTCTGTTGTCTCTTTTCTTTATTGGCCATGTGTGTATGAATGCCATGTTAATTCATGAAAGATTAAGATTTTTTCGAATTTTTCAACTGGGTAGTATATTCATAAGTGTTACTAATAACATGTCATGTGTGCAGTGTGTGTATGTTCATCTATGCAATAATGTAATCTCTGAATGTGTCAGAGACTTCACAATTAAAAAATTTCATATCTGTAATAACAAAAAAAGTGATTCAGGGTCTTTAAGGATCAAGAATGGAAAGGAATTTTCGTGTCGTTTTCTTGAATTATTTGATTATAGTGTTAGATGTTCCACTTTGTTTTAGTCTGAGTTTTCTTCCATGCATTATCAGTAGAGAATTGGCCATCCTTCTTGCCTAACATGGTCTCGTTGCAGCACACATTAGAGAAGTTTTACCATACTTGTAGGTGCTAGATCTCAGTTAATTGCACGTTACGATTTGAGTCATATTTGTTGGTCTAGATCTTTTAAAGATAATATGCTGCCCGGCTGTAATTGGCTAGGAAGTCCATTTTGTGCTAGCCTTTCTAGGTGCATGACATATCTTAAACCTGGCTGCCATAAAAGAGAAATGCCAAGTAGCTGTTTTTTTTTTTTTTTTAAATGGGTTTTTACTGTTGATTTTTTGGATTATTTTTCTTAAAATTACTGTAATATTTTTTGTTTGTAGTGTTATATGAAGAGCTTAGGTTTTTTTGATTTTGGTTTGTCATCTTAGTTAATGATAACTGTCAGTCTTATATTTCATGTATTAGAAATGACCTCATGATTGCTTCGTTTGTGAAGGTAGTGGCAGAATTTGATGTTAACTCAACAAATTAGTAAATTATAGCTTCAAATGATGATAGAAATTTAGTAACTTTACTGCTATTTCAGAGTCTTCTTTCCTTCATTGGATTAACTTTTTTATACTTGAAGAGTCTGTAAAATTTCATTGTTAATATTAATGTTGCTTTTCAGTAATTAGTCATGTGCTGTCAGATATATGTAGCATTGATGTATTGTACAGCTTTTTACATTTTTTGATTGTGGAAAATTTTGAACAGTTAGAAAGCAAGAAAATAGTGTAGTAAGCCCTCTTGTACTCAACATCTAGCAGTGTTTGACCATTCTTGTTTTGTCTGTATCCTGGCCTGTGTCCCTGCTCTCCCACTTTGCTTATTTTAAACCACGTCTTTCTGAGGTAGTATTGTTTCCCTGTGTTTAAGTTTACATAAAATTTTGAATGAAGTATCTGATGAAAGTTGGCACTAAACAGGATGCTTGTAACATATATGTTACTTGTCAGCAGGGGGTTGCTCTGCGTAGTAGGAAATGAGGTGAGTAGGAATCAACTTCCTTGGATTGATTAAGTGAGAAGACTTCCTTCTTTTGCCAAAAAAGCTTGTTGGCTGTTTTTCAAATGCACAAGTAAGAAATAGTGTCTCTTATGATAGGCTTTTTTTTTTTTTAAATCAAAGTGATACGATGCTAAAAGCATTTTCAAAAGTTTCTAGCTCTTGACTTTGTAACAGGATTTAGTCATCATGAAGAAATTGTGGTATTATGAGAAATCAGATGGTACTGGTGATTGAATAGGAACTAAAATCATTCTAAAATCGTCACTATTTAAAGAGGATGAATTGTTTGGAATTGCAGAATTCTAACTGTGAGCATTTGAAAGTCTACTGTTGCTTATGTGTCTGTGCCTGACCATGACATATGTTTATAATGAGTAGAAACATTGTAGAAAAAGAACGTCAGTAGTACCATTGAGTTACAAAGGTGAATGAATTTATAGAGCTCTTATGTGTTTGCTAGTAGAGTTTAGATACATGCTTTTTTCTTCCACCAAAGACAAACATTTATAGCTCAGATGAATGTGAGTTTTTGGTTATAGCTCACATGAATGTGAGTTTTATCATTAGTCAAAGTTTGGTTAACTTATGTTTTGTTATATCTTAAGTTATAGTCTCCTGGTATATCAGTTATTGATCTTTGACATAATCTTTTGGGTCTATGTCTGTTCAGTCTGTTTTCCACAAGTAGTATTGAATGACTCTGCTTCTCATCCAGAGAACTTTATTTGCCATAAGACCACAGGAAGACTCTGTGCCAGATTACCAAGTAGCTGTATCATGGCTTGTTGGTGTAAATGACATCATTTCGAATGTGGAGGAGCCATCACTTATGGTAACAAAGTCTCTGTAATTCAGCACTGCTGAAAATGAAAACTCCAGAGTGTAAGCAATTGCTGATAGAACTGAATGGAGTAAATTTGGAAGATTGGCTTTGAAACAAGAGACGGATGACTCTGACATTTGAAAAGATGGGGGAGTGAATCAATCATGTATGATAATTACTGGGTTAACATTATTATTTATAGTATGAAAGTCTACGAAGAAGGCTGGAAGATATATCTCTCAAATAAGTGGAGATTTCATCTAACTAAATGCTAAGACATTGGGAAGGTAAAGTTTAAATACAGAAACATTATCAAAGAAGAAAGGACAATCACTTTTTAAACCACAATGAATTAAGAGACTTTAGTTAATTTTAACTGCCCCCCACCCCGCACGTGCATACATGTGCACATGTGTATTTAGTGTTAAGGAAAAAATTAACTGTAGAACAAGTTCAGGGTTCAATTTAATAAATACTCTTTCCATTCTTTCATTATCATTCAACTAACCAGCATTATTTGAATGCTTATTTCGTATTCTTTTCTGTGCTAAAAAACAAACCAGAAACATTGCTGTTGAGTCAATTCAGACTCATGGCAACCATGTAGAACAACCCCATAGGATTTCCAAGGGACTGGTGGATTCGAGCTGCCAACCTTTTGGTTAGCAGCTGGGATCGTAAGAATTTTACCACTAGGGTTCCCTTTTCTGTGTTAGGTATTGAGAAAACACACATGCAGTTTTTGGCCTTCAGAATGCTGAGTCTAGTAAGAGAAATGTCATGTTTGTGTGTCCAAAGTAGAGAAGGGGAGAAAAGAAAGGTTAGAGATGGCTATCTATAGGTGGTATTGTGTTTTAAAGGATAAATTAGAGTTCTTTAGTAAGGTTTAGAGAGAATTCTAGTTACCGAGGTCATGAATGTGATATAACAGAGTGAGTTCAAGGGAATGTAATTTGAATCAGTATACAAGGTCTGACAGTTAAAGTCCACAAATTTAATTGTTCTACGTTCGACGTACGTCATCACTGAATATCGCTACAGTCGCCTTTGAAGTACTCCTCTTGGGAAGCTATGCACCAGTGCCTAGTCCACCCTTCAAAGCAATTTTGGAACTCATTCTGGAATGGCCATTGCTCATGCTGGCAGGGTAGAATGTGTGCGAACTTAATTGTCTACTTGTTTGTGAGGGAGTTTTTAGCCAGTAAACTAATAACTGTATTGGAACACTGGACTCACCTGATGTGGCCCCCAGTGACTTTTTGCTTTACCCGAAGATAAAGGAGATATTGAGAAGAACACATTTTGATGACGTTCCAGAAAAGAGTTCCAAAATTGCTTTGAAGGATGGACTAGGTGCTGGCAATCATGCATAGCTTTGAGGGTGAGGGCCAGGGGCTGGGAGGAAGGGTTGGTACTTCAAAGGTTACCATAGTGATATTCAGCAGTAAGGTATGTAGCACCTTTTCTAGGATGAGTTTGCAGATTTAACTGGCAGTTCTAGTATGTTCAGCCTTTTCTCCCATAGATTTCCTGATCTGCAGTACTCTATAAACTTGGCCTTTTTAATTAGAGATTATCCATCAAAGATAGGAACATGTTCAGTAAACAGAAAAAAAGTATTTTGTTACATTTAAAGGTAATTTGTAGCAAAGGTTAAAATTAAGAAAATAGTACTGTTACATTTTAGTTACTCAGAAGATTTTTAGTACAGCACATCTCTGTTAGCATTCTAGTTAATTAGGCTTTGATTATAATAGGTATCCAAATAATTATTTAAAAATATGTAATTACCACTCTTAATAATGGACAGTTTTCTCAGGTTCTATATTGGTATATTCCCACTAGTTGGTTAGAAGTAAAGATTATGGACTTTGAAATCAGATTGACAAATCTGAGATCCCAGTTTGGCTGCTTACTAACTGTATCGTTTGAAGCAGAATACTTAATGTCTTTAGTTTCCTTCATTGCAAAATGGTAGTTATGATAATATGTATAGCATAGTGTTTGAGGATTAAATATGTGTAAAGTGTGTAGCATGTATGGTGTATAATGGGTGTATAATATAAGATGTTTTAGTAATTTCTTATTTTCTGACAACTATTTTTAACAAATAAGTGGTCTGCCTAGTGGATATTTCCTATAGGAGATAAGAATATGCAAAACACGTTTTAGAAAATATATATGTTTGTGCAGATATACTTTATGTGTGTGCATAATTTTTTCTGATTGTCAAATTTTAGCATACTGTTTATTTTACTTCCTTCAGATGTGAGTTCTATTTTGTACTTTCCTACTGAATTCCAGCGAGGGATTTTGTGTTTACCTTCTTTTGACCTTTTCACCAAGGCAAAGATTTGGCCTCAAAACGAATCAGAATATGTCTTACAGTATGAATTTTGTGTGGATAGAGAACTTAAGTGTTTGAATTAAGTTGGATTTAGTTCTGACAGTCCTGACACTCCTCTCTAAAGCTGATCAGTAGTTCCCTCTTTTTTTTGGAGTACACTGTAGTTTTCACAAGCAGAACTCTCCTATCTTTTACTACACCAAGTCATTGGATTTAGAAGTAAGACCAACATGTGTTTGCAGAGTGCTTACCATGTACCAGACAGTATTGTAGACACTGGATACACAAGCATGAACAAAATAAAGTCTGTGCTCTTCTTTCTAGGAAATTTGGGCATTTCCATTTTCCTTTTCTGGCACAAGGTATCTCAGTTCTGCTGTGCATACAGTCACCATCGTTTTATATGTAGTGCAAGCAAGTCTTTTGTTACCTTTCTTTAAGGTAGATTAGGAATGTCTTGGTATATGATCATATACCAATTCTAGAACAGAAATCTGTTGAGGAATCCTGTCTTTTTTTTTTTTGTCCAGGCAGTTTCCTGGACAGTTAGTTCTTTGTGAGATCAGTGAGTTGTCCACACTGATCAGAGAAAAATGAGAACCAGTGTTCTGCCTCCGTGCCTTCTAATAGAAGAAGTAGTCACTCATTTATTTATTCAACAGATATTCCTCAAGTGCTTGCTGTATACCAAGTGTTCTAAGCTCAGGGAATGGAGGCAGTAAATAGAACAGACAAAAGTCACCACCCTGATGATGCTTACTTTCTTAGTGAGTAAGATGGGTAGATACTAAATAAATGGGCATAATATAATACCATGTCAGTGATTAGCATTGTGGAAGAAATATAAACAGTGTTAGAAACATTGGGTTGTTAGGGAAATCCTCTGAGGCAGTGATTTGAGCAGAGACTGGATAATATGAAGGACCAAGACATGTAACTATTTAAGGAACAGACATAAGCTCTGAGCCAGAAGTGTGCTTGGTGTATTTAAGGAATATCAAGGAACTGGAATAGAGTAAGCAAGTTGGACAAGAATGGTAGGAGTTAGGTAGAAGAGGAGGCCAGGGGCTTGATAAAGTAGGGACTTACAAGCCTTGCTTAGGTGTCTAGGTTTTATTCTAGATATTTTATAAAGCCATTACATTTTGAGCAGGATAGTGACTTGATCTCATTTGAAAGACTGACTTTGAAAGGTATAAGGGGACAAGAATGATGGAAGCTGCTTGGCCAGTTAGGGGGCTGTTGTGGTAGTTGACCCAAGAGATGATGGTGGGTTGAACCTGCAGTGTAAATTCAAGATTATTATTATTATTTTAATTGTGATTAAGTGGAAGTGTACAGTCCAGATTAATTTTGTATGCCTGCCTGTCTGCAGCTTCCTCTGCTGTCCTTCCCCTGTGACAGCACACTCCTTCTTTATGTTTTACACTTCTTGTATCCTCTTAACAAGCTCCTGTTTCCTCTTCTCCACCCTCTTCTCTTCCATGTAGAAAGAGATCGGTAGGACAGCATCCTTTAAAAATGCATGGAACCATAAAGTACACACAGCATATGGTCACATTGTGTCACCAGGTCCGGTCCATTTTTGTCTGAAGAAGATTCAGGATTATTTTGAAGGCCAGCTCCCTTAGCACTCTTTTTGTTATTTGAATTGCTTGTGGTTCCTATTCTCTCTTCTCTATCCTCTTTCCCATATCCATCTTAGCTGTGCACAATGCAGTCTCCCCCTTCCTTCTTGCCTGCCTGCATGGCCTACTAGAGCCTGCCTAGCACTGATTCCTGGCACGACCTGTTGACCCTAATTCATGCCACAGACAACCCATCCCAGCCTCTCCCCTTCAGCTGGAGTTACCTTGCTGCACCATAGCTGAGCAGCAACTGGACCTGCCCATTGGACAAGGAAATGAAAAAAGTATCATGACTACAAGTGAGCTAACAACAAAGAACTCACAGCCTGACTGTTCTGCTATAACCAAATTAAAAAAAAAAAAAGAGGACCAAATAGACTTTCAATTAGTAAGTGAAGAAAATAATTACTGAATGTCTTAAAGACAGCAGACAGTATCAAAACATAGAACAGCACAGAATGATTCTAGTTGTTTGTAGATGCCGTTGGTGCCAGCTCATAGTGACCCTGTGTACAACAAAACGAAGCATGGGCCAGTCCTGCCCATGCCCACAAATCATGGTTCAGCTTGAGCTCATTGTTGCAGCCACTGTGTCAGTTCATCTCATTGAGGGTCTGTCTTCCTCTTTTTCACTGACTCTGTACATTACCACATGATGTCCTTCTCCAGGGATTGATCCCTCCTGACAGCATGTCCAAAGCACATAAGATGTAGTCTTGCCATCTGTGCTTCTCAGGAACACTGGTTCTGCTGCACTCAAGACAGATCTGTTTGTTCTTTTGGTAGTCAGTGATTATACTCAGTATTTTCTGATACCACAATTCAAAGTTTCTTATTCACTGTCCAGCTTTCACATGGATATGATGCAACTGAAAATACTATGGCTTGGATCAGATGTACCTTAGTGTTCCAAGTGACATTTTTGTTCTTCAACAATTGAAAGAGGTTTTTTGCAGGACCTTGCCCAATGTAGTGTGTCTTTTGATTTCTTGATTGCTGTTTCCATGGCTACTGACTGTGGATCCAAGTAAAATGAAATCTTTGGCAATCTAAATGTTTTCTCCATTTACCATGATGTTGCTTATTGGTCCAACACACCAACTAAAGCCACTGCTATTCAGTCACTTCTGACTCATCGCGACCCTGTAGGACACAGTAGAACTGCCCCATAGAGTTTCCAAGGAGAGCCTGGCAGGTTTGAACTGCTTATCTTTTGGTTAGCAGCCACAGCACTTCAGCACTATGTGACCAGGATTTCCACTTACTAGACCATTTGTGAGAATTTTTTCTCAAATTATGTAGAGATATAATCCACACTGAAGGTTGTGGTCTTTGATTTTCATCAATAAGTTTTTCAAGCCCTCTTGATTTCCAGCAGGCAAAGTTGTGTTATCTGCATAATGCAGGTTGTTAATAAGTTTTCCTCCCATCCTGATACCCCATTATTCTTCATATAGTGGAGCTTCTTGGATTATTTGTTTGGCATACAGATTGAGTAGGTATGTAGAAAGGGTACAACCCTGACACACACCTTTGCTGACTTGAAACCATGCAGTGTCCCTTTGTTCTGTTTGAACAGCTGCCTCTTGATCCGTGTACAGATTCCTCATGGGCACAATTAGTGTTCTGGAATTTCCATTCTCTGCAGTGTTACCCATAATTTATTATAATCCACACAGTGGAATGCTTTGCATAGTCAATTATTTGGTTTCAGCCAAGATCCATCAGACATCAAGAGTGATGTCCCTAGTTCCGTGTCCTCTTCTGAGTACAGCCTGAATTTCTGGCATTTCCTGTCATTGTACTGCTGCAGCCCCTTTTGAATGATCTTCAGAAGTATTTGCATGTGATATTAATAATTTTGTTCAATAATTTCTGCATTCAATTGGATCCCCTTTCTTGGGACTAGGCAAAAACATGGATCTCGTCCAGTTTGTTTGCCGGGTAGTTATCTTCCAAATTTTTTGGCACAGACAAGTGAGCACTTCCAGGGACGCATCCATTTGTCAGACTATCTCAGTTGATATTCTGTCAGTTCTTGGAGCTTTCTGTTTCCTCAGTGCCTTCAGTGCAGCTTGGACTTCTTTCAGTGCCTGGAGTTTCTGCTAATATGCTACTTAAAATGGTTGAACCTTGACAGGTTCTTTTTCGTATGGTGATGCGTTACATACTTTCCATCTTTCGATGCTTTCTGCATCACTTAATGTTTTCTCAATAGAATCCTTCACTAATACAACTTGAGGTTTGAATTTTTTATTCAGTTATTTCAGCTTGAGAGATACTGAGAGTTATTTTTCCCTTTTAGCTTTTTATCTCCAGCTCTTTGCACATGTCTGTGTGTTACTGTGTCTTGAACGGTTTTAAATTTTCTGTTTAGTTCTTTTTCTGTAGTCATTTGTTTCTTTTGCTTTAGCTACTTGATGTTCAAGAGCAAGTTTCAGAGTCTCTTCTTTCTTTCCTGTCTTGTTAATGATCTCTGACTTCATGTTTGATGTCTTTAGTGTCATTCCACAGCTCATCAGATCTTGGGTGATTAGTGTTCAGTGTATCAAATATATTCTTAAGATGGTCTCTAAACTTAGGTAGAATATACTGAAGGTTGTAGCTTGGCTCTTGTGGACTTGTACTTTAGTTTCATTATAAACTTAGATCTGAGTAGTTGTTGTCTGTTCCTCAGTCAGCCCTGGCTTTGTTCTGACTGCTGATGTTGAACGTTTCCATCATCTTTTTCTATCAGTGTAGTTGATTTGATTCCTGTGTATTCTGTCTCGTAAGGTCAGTGTGTGTAGTAGCTCTTTATGATGGTGAAAGAAAGTCTTTGATTTTTGAGACGTCTGTTGTGCAATATCTGGCATCATTTCTATCACCAAGGCCATGTTTTCCAACTGCCGGTCCTTTATTTCCAAGGTGTGCATTCCAGTCACCAGTAATGAGCAGTGCATCCTGATTGTATGTTCAGTCAGTTTCAGACTTCAGAAGCTGGTAAAACTCTTCAGTTTCTTCCTCTTTGACCCTAGTGCAGAAGTTTGAGTAATAGTCATATTTAGTGGTCTTCCTTGTAGGCATATGGATATTATCCTGACGTTGATAATGTTGTACTTCAGGATAGATCTTGAAATGTTCTTTGTTCAACACCATTCCTCTTTTAAGTTGTCAGTCCTGGAATAGTAGACCATATGATTGCCCAATTCAGAATCACCAGTATCAGTCCATTTCAGCTCACTAATGCCTAGGGTATCACTGTTTATGCAGTCTGTTTCATTTTTGACAATTTCTAATTTTCCTAGATTCATGCTTCATGCATTCCACATTTCAATTATTAATGGATGTTTATAGCTGTTCTCATTTTGAGTTGAGGCCCCTCAGCAAATGAAGTTCCTGAAAGCTTGACTCCTTCTGTGTCATTAAGGTCAACTGTATTTTGAGGAAGCACCTCTCGCCTAGATGTTCTTTGAGTGCCTTCCCATATTTAGGGGGAGGAGGGCTCATCTTCCAGAGCTATCCAGTAGGTGTCCAGTAGAAGAAAGGTTAGTTAGAATTCCTGACAGAGAGTTAAATCTCTAGTATTCAGCACCATACAAGAAATGAAGCAAAAGGCTGAAAAAATGAGGGAAAACATAGATTCATGAAACTGCAGGCAAACAAAAGAGGAAGAATTAGTGAAATTAGTATAAGAACAAAATGACAAAATAAATTCACAACTAGAAGTCTTACAAAAATAGCAGTTAGAAGTCCAAAAGGTAGGATTTCACAAATGGACTGAGGAACAGGTCTAAAATGATGGAATGCAGGATTGGAGAAATTGATGCCAATCACTTGGCTGGAAGAAGAATGCATAAAAATACAGAAACTTTGAGAGTTATGTGGGATACAGTCAGTTGCAAAATTTATTGAGTGATCATAGCACGCGAACGGGATGAAAATGGAAACTACAGAGAGGATCATTGAAAACTTGCTAACAGGAAACTTCATTAATATCATAAAAGAAAAAAGCTGACCATCCAAGAAACTCAGCAGATCTCATATAGGATAGATTCCAAAGAGAGATTACCAAGTTATGTCATAGTACCACCTGCTAAAATCAAAGACAAAGAAAAGATTGTGAGAGTAGCTAGAAGAAACAAGAAGTGATGTAGACAGGAGAGATAATATAACAGGAGAAACAATAAGATGATTATTCACTGGAAGCTATGCGGGCAAGAAGAAAATGCATTGTCATATATAAATCTTTCAATACAACAGAGTGCCAATGAAGGAAATTATAGCCTGTAAAACTCTTTTTCAAGTATGGCTTTTTGAAGTGAGGATATTTACAGATAAGCAGAAGTTAAGGACATATGTAAAAAAAAAAAAAATACCAAACTTACAATAATTATTGCAACATCAGACAAGTCTGAATCTAGGAGACAAGATTGTACCAGCAAGAGACCAGCCTAAGAAATGACCTCTCAGGGGCTGTGTAAAACCAAATGAATTTTATCTTCAACAAGAGTGTAATCTGTAAATAACAACAGCATCAGAACAATGAAAGAGGAATAAGTGGTATAGATACAGAACTTTCTAGTGGAGCGGAAGACAAGATGACACCAAGTAGTAATAGACTGTCCCAAATGTAGGAAGATAAGTGGTATTTCAAGGTAACCACAAAGAAAGTTTACAAATCTACTCATCATAATAAAGAAGAAAGGTGTAAAGTCTCCGTTGAAACAAAATCTACAAAAACAGAAGAAATGAAAAAGCAAATCTACAAACAAATTTAGCACAGGCGAGTAGGAATAACAAACAGCATATTAAAAGACAAAGCAAAACTCACTGTCTTTGAGACAGTTCTGACACTTGGCAACCCTATAGATGGACTAGAACTGCCCCATACAGTTTTCAGGGAGCACCTGGTGGATTTGAACTGCTGACCTTCTGGTTAGCAGCCATAGTGCTTAACCACTATACCATCAGGGTTTCCAACAAAAATGTTAGCACTACCCAAAAACAACAATAAAAAAGGCCCTACCAAATCACAGCAATAAATTCACACCTGTCAGTAATTATACCGAATTAAATAGCGTAACAGCACCCATAGAGAGACAGTGTCAAAATGGATTAACAAAACAGGATCAATCAATATTCTGTCTATAAGAGATGCACCTTAGAAACAAAGATGTAAATTTATTAAAAATCAAAGGATGGAAAAAATATATCAAGCAAATAGCTACAAAAAAGCAGGAATGGAAATACCAATTTCAGATAAAATAGGCTTTAAAACAAAATCCACCATAAAAAACAAAGAAGGGTACTGTATAATAATTGAAGAGCTGATTCAGCATAAAGCCTTAACTGTCGTGTTTATGTACCCAGTGACATGGTTTCAAAATACAGAAAAGGAGAAAGTGATTGTTCTACAGTGATAGTAAGAAAACACTCTCAGTCAGGGACAGAACATCTAAAAAGAAACTCAGCAAAGATACAGAAGAACTAAAGGGCACAATTTCCCGACTTTCCCTAATAGACACATATACAGCACTCCATCTAACAGCTGCAAAGTACACATTCTTTTCGTATGTACATGGAATATTCTCAGAATAGACCACATGTTAGGCCACAAAGCAGTACTCAACAAAATCCAAAATATTGGGATAATACAAATTGTTACCTCTGACCACAGTTCTGTCAGAGTAGAAGTTAACAGCAGGAAGAGTAAGGGGGAAAAAAGCATATTAATGGAAACTGACTAACACCCTACTTAAATATCACTGAGTAATAGAAGAAATAAAAAAAAATTCTAGAATAAAATGAGAAGGAAAACACATCGTACCAAAACCTTTGGCACACAGCAGAGGCAGTCCTCAGAGGTCAATTTATAGCAGTAGATGGACCCATGATAAAAGAAGGGACAAAATCAAAGCATCACCTACACAAATTGAACAAATAGAGAACACTAAAAGAAGCCCACAGCCACCAGAAGAAAGGAAATAATAAAGATTAAAACAAATAAATGAAACAGAGGGTAGGAAAACAGTAGGACGAGTCAGCAAAACCAAAAGTTGGTTCTTTGAAAGGATCAACAAAGTCAACCAACCACTGGCTAGACTGACCAAAAAAGGGGCAGGAAAGGATGCAAATAATCCAAGTAAGAAATGGGAGATGTTACAACACACAACTGAAATAAAAAAGATCATAACAGGGTATTATGAGAAATCATACTCCAACAAATTTGAGAAGCTAGAGAAAAAGTTAAAATTTCTAGAAATGCACTACCTACCCAGACAAACACAAAATGATGCTGAAAATCTGAACAGACCTATCTCAAGAGAAGAAATTGAAAAGTTAATAAACTCCCAACAAAAAAAGCTTTGGCCCAGGTAGCTTCACTGGAGAATTCTACCAAACATTCAGAGAAGAGCTTACACTAGTACTGCCCAGACTGTTTCAAAATGTAGAAAAGGAAGTGATACTTCCAAGTTCGTTCTATAAAGCCAGCATAATCCTGATACCAAAACCAGCAAAAACATCACAAAAAAAAGGAAACTAACCACTATCTCTCATGAATACAGTTGAGTTGTAAATATCTCAACAAAATTCTAACCAATAGAATTTGGCATCATATCAAAATAAGCATACACAGGATGAAGTTGGATTCATACCAGGTATTCAAGTATGGGTCAACATTTAGAATATCAAGTCTAGCAATCCAGCATGTCAAGGAAAGGAAAGAATCATGTTACCATCCCAGACTACACAGAAAAGTCATCCAGCAAAGTCCAATACCCATACCTGATGAAAAGTTTTTAATAAAGTAGCTGTAGAAGTGATATTTCCCCATATGATAAAGGACATTTACAAAAAAAAAAGCAGTGGCCAACATTTCTCTTAATGGAGAGAGGCTGAAAACAGTTCCCTTAGAACAGAAACAAGACCAGAGTGCCCTTGGTCACTACTTGTATTTAACATTGTATTTGAAGTCCCAGCTAGAACAGTAAGGGAAGAAAATAAAGTATATCCATATTGGTAATAAAGAAGTTAAATTGTCCGTATTTATGGGTTATGTGATACTATATGTAGAAAACTCAAAAGACTGTGTGAGAAAACTACTGAGACTAATAGAGTAGTAGGATACAAGATGAACTTAAAAAAGTTAGTTGGATTTGTATACACTAATGAAGAGAACAGTGAAAAGGAAATTAGGAAAACAGTACCATTTATAATAGCTCCTGAACACATGGCACTTACAAGATACAGCAGATAACCAACAGCACACACACTCTGGAAAATAAGCTAGATAATCCAAAATTTCAATTCGTCGAAAGAGTGAAAAGAGACCCTACAAGCTGGGGAAGAAATTGGTTATTATAAATCAGACAAAAGTCTAGTCTCCAAAATCTATGAGAAAATTAGACACTTCTACAACTAAAAGACAAATAATCCAATTAAAAAATAGTCAAAGGAAAGGAACAGACACTTCACCAAAGAAGGCATTTAATTGGCCAACAGACACATGAGGGACAGCTAGCAATCACTAAACTTTAGAGAACTGCAAATGAAAAGTACAGTGAGATATACTGTGTCATCCTGACATTACTGGAATGAATCAGAAAAACAGTAAATATTGAATGGTGGACAGTCTGTGGAAGAATCAACTATTATACACTCTTAGTACGAATACAAAGTGATACAACCATTTTAGAAAACAGTATGGCCCTTCCATTGATATTTAGAAATAGAAATACCATGTGATTCAGCATTCCCACTTCTAGGAATATAGAGAAATAAGCGTTGTCACATCAGTAGACATGGACACCCATGGTCATTACGGCATTAGTCACAGTAGCAAAAACATGGGAACAACCTACATGCCCATCAGCTTATGAATGGATAAACATGCTGTGGTACATACAATAGGGTATTACGTAACAGTGAAGAGCAACTATGAATCTGAAGTATCTCATATAAGGACTGCCAGTGAAGTATGCAAACTCAGGAATAGTGCTACATTTGTCATTGCTGAAAATCACTATGATCACCCGCAAAGTACTCCCCTTGAGAAAGAAGCTATGTACCAATGCCAGTGCCTAGTCCACCCTTCAAAGCAATTTTGGAACTTTGTGGAATGGCCATCATAACTGTCATCATATTACCTTTGATGTCCTGTAGGTCATCAAAATGTCTTCCTTTCAATATTTCCTTTTTGTTCAGGTAAAGAAAAAAGTCATCGGGGGCCAGATAAGGTGAGTAGGGAAGGTGTTTCCGTACAGTTACTTGTTTACTGGCTAAAAACTCCCTCACGGACAACTGTATAATTAAGTTCATGAACCTGCCACCATGCCGCTGTGTGTAATGGCCATTCCAGAAAGAGTTATAAAATTGCTTTGAAGGGTGGAATAGGCACTGGTATCAGTGAATAGCTTTCCAAGGGGAGTACTTCAAAGGTGACTGTAGTGATATTCAGTAATGAGGTATGTAGCACTTCAGACAATTAAGTTCACAGACTTGTCAGACCTCATAACATGGAGAACACTGGAGGGCATTATGCTAAATGAAATAAGTATCACAAAAGGACAGTTATTGTAGGAGATCACTACTTTAATAACTCCTGCAAAACTTCTACACACAAATCTTCAGTGGATGAGGGAAGGGGTTATAAGTGAAAAAAGACCAAATAGGCAATAAATAAATTATAACTTGGGTGAAGGGTAAGATAGTACACAATAATGGAGAAGGCAGCACAGCTGATATGAGGCAGTTACAGAAGCTATATCCAAACTCCCTGAGGAATGTAATTGTTGGGCTGAAGGCTGTGGGGACTGTGGTGTCAGGGAAATGTCTAGCTCAATTAGTGTCATGGATTGAATTGTGTCCCCCCAAAAATATGTGTAGCCATGTGGCTGGGCTATGATTCCCAGTATCTTGTGACTGTCCTCCATTTTGTGATCTTCCTGTGCTGTATGTTAAAGTATTAGGGTGGGACTTTAAAGCCCTTTATAAGATCCCCTCTCTGTTCCACTGTAAAGAGTTTCCCTGAAGTGTGGCTTGCCCCACCCATAATCCTTTCAGCCTGCAAGAGATGAAAGGAAAGGGAGACAGGCTGAGAATTGGGAACGTCACAAAGAAAGCAGCACCAGAAGAAGAGTGCGTCCTTAGACCTGAGGTTCCTGTGCCAAGACGCTCCCTGGACAAAGACTGATATGATACCAGACTTTCCTCCAGAGCCCCCTGGAGCAGACACCCTGAATATGGACTTGCAGCCTGCCAGGCTGTGTAAGAATAAACGTTCCTTTGTTGAAGCCATCCACTCTGTGGTATTTCTGTTAGAGCAGCCCTAGCTGACTAAAACAATTAACATAACATGGTTTATAAAGAAAATATTCTATATTCTTGGGTGAGTAGTGTCTGGAGTCTTAAGACCTTGGAGTGGCCATCTGTGATAGTCTACTGCTTTCACCCTTTTTGGAGCAAGTAAGAATGAGTAAAGATCCAAGGGAAAGATTAGTCCAAAGGACTCATGGACCACAGCTGCACTGGCCCTCACCAGATTAAGTTCGTAGAACTAGATGGTGTTCAGCTACCACTACTGACTCTTATGACAGGCGTTGCAACTGAGGGTCCCAGGTAGAGCTGGAGAAAAATGTAGAACAAAATTCTAATTCAGAAAGACCAGACTTGCTGTCTCCTGACAGATGCTGCAGAAACGCGGAGAGTATGACCCTTGGACACCCTTTTAACTCAGTAGTGAAGTCACTTATTGGGCAGGCCATAAAACAAAATGAGACTAAAGTGGGGCCCTAGCCCAGGGTCAAGGATTGGAGGGCAGGAGGGGCCAGGAACACTCTCAGAAGGGAACCGAAGGTTGACACTTGTTGGGTAGTTGACCAGTGTTGCAAAACAGTATGTATACTTTAATGAGAAACTAGCTTTTTTCTGCAAACCTTCATCTGAAATACGATTTAAAAATAATACAGAAATTAAGAATAAAGAGGACTTCTGCATTTAGATTGGCCCAGTATAGTATGTTATTTGATGTCTTGACCGCTGATTTCGTAGGTTTTGCTTTTGTATCAAAGTGAAGAATCATTGTCAGCCTCAATCTTTTTCTCGTGATGTTGCTTAGTGGTCCATTTGTGAAGATTGCTATTTTCTTTATGGTGGGGTGTACTGCAACAGAAAATAAAAGATTAAAAAATGGCCACTTCCAATTTCATACGTATCCATTCTTTTTACCTTACCTTAGATGCTGTCCTTAAAAGTAGGCCTTTTAAGAATGTGATGAAAACAGTGTACATTTTTCCTGTTAAAGACACGTATCATACATAAAATTTTTGCTATATAGTTTTAGGGGCCTTGTCAGCAATTTTCATTTTAGGCCAAGAATCCCTTCTTCATAAGTATCTTAACTATGAATCTTATGGAATGACAGTTGTATTCTTGTTTTTCAGTGCAGACTTCTCTTAAAAATGGAAATAAACTCAAGAAGGATTGTCTTAGGCGGAATTCTCTAGAGAAGCAAAACGAGTTAAGCATATAAGTAGGTATATAGAGAGAAATTTATGTCGAGGAATTGTAGAGGCTGGAATGACTTAGGTCTGTGGGTCAGAATAGAGGCTTCTCCTGATCCATGTAGGTGCGGTGGCTCGCAAATCCAGTATCAGCAGGCAGGTCACAGACTGCAGTTGTGAAGATTGACAAGTCCCAAGATCAGCAGGCAAGACTTACAGGTAGCTGCTAGCTGAGGTCTCAAGAACCGGAGGTCAGCTGAACAGAAACTAGCTGCAGGATCCAGAATGAGCAACAAGCCGTAATCCTTGCCAGAGTATCCATTGTATTCTCTGCAGACTACATGCCCAAGGAAACACTCCATTAACTCATTGGCCCTGTCAACTCATTGCTTCTCAGAGCAAGTTCTGTCATAGAAGTGATCATAGGATATCAGACATCGTGGTAGAAGTGATCACAGCATTGTAAGGCTATCAAACCACTGCAGATAATCCCCCAGCCAATTTGACATACAACCTTAGCTTTCACAGGGCGGGGGTCTAGTTTAAAGTGGTGGATAGGGAGTGGTAGTTAGCTTGCTTCCTTTTCCTTTTATCTCATTTAGGATGAGAAGATAAAAGGTTGACGCAAGCTGCACTCCAGGGAAATTCCCTCTATGTTGGAGCAGAGAGGTGACTTTAGGAAAAGTGTTACAGGCTCATCCTAATCCTCTGTAACATAGTCCAGTCTATTAACCACAGGCAGAGATTAGGATTTACAGCATAGAAAAATCATAAAATGAGGAGGGGCACTCATAATACTGGGAATCATGGCCCTGCCAGATGTTCATACAGATTTTGGGGGGACTCATGTCAGACCATGACACCATGGAAGGTTGTTTCTTTGTGTGTAAACCTTGTTGTGAGTTTTTATAGTAGTAGTAGTCTTATACAGTATTTGCCCTTCATTCAGCATAATGCCTTCCAGTTTCCTCCATGTTATGGAATGCTTCATAGATTCATAGTTCTTCATTGTTGTGCAATACTCTACTGTGTGGTATGTGCCACAGCATGTTTATCTATTCATAAGTTGATGGGTGTCAAGCTTGTTTCCACCTTCTTGCTGTTTAGGTTTTGTTTTCAGTAATTACCATTTGGATTACAGTTAGCATACTAAATCTGTAATAATCTGACTTGAATTGATACCAGTTTAGTTTTGCTAGCATACAGAAATCTGCTCCTTTACAGCTTTCTCCTTCCCCTTAGGTTGCTGTCACAAATTATATCTTTCTACAGTGTGTACCCATTAAGTTAGATTTATAAGGATTATTTCATTCATTTGTTTTTTTCTCTTGTGTAATAAGTGGACACAGTTATAAAGAGAAACTTATACTAGCTTTTATATTTACCCATTTGATTATCTTTAATGAAGTTCTTTATTCATATGACTTTGTTACCATCTAATGTACTTTTATTGTATCTTGCAGCAATTCATATAGGACAGATTTACTAGCCAAAGACTCCCTCAGCTTTTGTTTATCTGGCAGTGTCTTGATTTCTCCTTCATTTTTGAAGGGTAGTTTTGCCAGATGAAGAATTCTTAGCTGACAGGTGGTTTTTTTTTTTTTTTTTTAATTATGATTGAATGAAAATGTACATTCCCATTTAAATTTGCATACTGACCTATATGCAGCTCCCACTGCTCTCCCTGCCTGGTGACAGCACACTCTTTCTCTCTGCTCCATACATGTCCTATCCTCCCGACCGTCTCCTATCCTCTCCTATCTACCCACTCCCTTTGTCCTCCAGTAAGAGGTCAGTGGGATAATATCCTATAGACACATGGAACCATAAAGTGCACGCAAGATATGGTCACTCTGCGTTGCCAAGTCCAATCCATTGCTGTCTAAAGAGTTGACCATCATTGTGATTTATTGACAGGGGCAGCATCAGGGCCAGAGGCCATGCTTCCAGGGGAACTCCAAAACCCCTGGACCATCAATTGCATTCTTTTAGTGGAGATCTCAGGGTGCACCCCTATGCCAGTAAGACTCAATTTTGTGAGCTCCATTGTGGCTATCACTGGTGGTAGCCAGGCACCATCCGGTTCTTGTGGTCACGAGTCAATTTAGACGCCTACTCATGTGGGTCTCTGTGTCTTCTGGGTTCTCTTTTTCCCATATCGTTTTGGACCTCCTGCTGAGTTGGGACCACTTGCTGTACCCTCAGATGGCAGCTTGGCAGCTTTTAAGATTCCAGATGCCACTCACCAATGTGGGGTGCAAAGAGTCCTCATTAGCAACACTCTAGTTGTGCCACCTGACCTCAATTTCCCCTGAGAGCATGGTCCCTGGCCCCCCGCCCCAGCTACTCTGTCCTTGCAATATTGGGTTAAGAGGGGAGGAGTACTCAAGTTGTGTTGAAGTCTGGTTATTACTAATCTTCTCTCTAATGTGTGCTGTCACAGATTTCATCCAACCAAATTTCTAACAACTATCTGATCTGAACCCCCCCCCCGCACCTTGCAGTCATGAAAGAGTCTTTTCTTCTATGCATGAGTCTGTTTTTAACTTCTTATCATAGGGGTGTCGTACAATATTTGTCCTTTTGTCACTGACTACTTTCACTCAACATAATGTCCTCCAGTTGAAACCAGGTTATGAGATGTTTCCTGCAATCATCGTTGTTCTTTATCATTGCAGTGTTCAATTGAGTATGTATATCATAGTTTACCTATCCATTCCTCTGTTGTTGGGCATCTGGGTTGATTCCATCTTTTTGCTATTGTGGACTGTCCCCTCCCCCCCGCCCGTTACTTTAAAATGTCCTCCTACTCTCTTCTGACCTCCATGGTTTTTTGATGGGAAATCTGCTGTTAATATTAGTGACCCTCCCTTGTACATGATGAGGAAACCCTGATGGTGTAGTGGTTAAGTGCTGCGTCTGCTAACCAAAAGGTCGGCAGTTCATACCCACCAGAAGCTCCTTGGAAACTCTGTGGGGCAGTTCTGCTCTGACCTCTGGGGTCACTGTGAGTCGGACCCGACTTGATGGCAGCGGGTTTTTTGGTTTTTGTACGTGATGAATCGCTTCTCATTGGTGTCAAGTTTTCCTTATTGTCCTTGGCTTTCAGCGGTTTGATTATAATATGTCATAGGTGGATCTTTTTGTATTTATTTCTCTTGAAGTTCGTTGAGCTTCTTAAATGTGTGAATTCATCTATTTTTGTCCAATTTCGGGGGGTGGCGTGGCTGTTTTTTCAAATACTTTTTTCTTTGCCTTTCTCCCTCTAGGATTCCCATTATGTATATTGGTACCCTTGATGCTGTCCCGAAAGTCTTTTAGGCTCTGTTAGTTTTCTTCATTGTATTTTTGTTTACATTGGACAGTGTTAGTTGACTTATCTTCAAGTTCTCTGATTCATTCTTTTCCATGCTCAGATCTGCCATTCGAATCCTCGAGTGTTTCATTTTCATTACTGTATTTTTCAGCTCTAGGTTTGGTTCCTTCTTAAAATTTCTGTCACTTTGTTGCTATTCAGTATTTATTCATACATCATTTATTGGTTTCCCTTAGTTTTCTGGGTGTATTTAACACAGTCAATTTGAAATCTTGTTGTCTTGTTGAGTCCCATGTATGTGCTTCCTTAAGGGGGTAAAACCAAACCTGTTGGCATTGCGTCCATTCCAACCATTGTGACCCTGTAGGACAGAGTGCCAAGCAACAACTGGTAGACTGGAACTGCCAGCATTTGATTGGTAGCCATGCTCTCCTTAATCGCTGCACCACCAGGGCTCAGTTTGTGCTCATTGCTTTTGTGAACCACTTATGCCTGCTTTTGTCTTTCTAGTTTTATGTTGGCAACTGGATGTTTTCTGTGTTCTTGTTAACTCTGGAAACCAGATTTCTTTCCCCTTCCTAGAGATTTGTTTTTGTTGTTTGCTATAAGCTATAGCTGTTTGACTTTTGTTAACTATTTTTTTAAGTGAATCATCTTAGCTGTATGTGCTCTGAAGTCTCTCTTCCTTTTGTTCGGGTAGGGTTTGACGGAGGTTTCCTTGAATGCCCAAACTCTGTTCCCCCTCCTCCTTTTTTTAAAAAATGAGGCTAAAAGAGAAAAGAAAGACAAAAATATCTTCAAGTCTTTACAGACTGGCTCTGTGCTGGGGCAATTGTTCAACACATACCCAGGCAGTTTATAACTACCTTCGCCTTTACTTCCTTGCACTGAACCTAGAAGTCAGCCAGAGATAAAAGGTTAGGGTCTTGTCTTGGTCTTTTTTGAGCATGTGTCCTGGCCTTGACATGTGCTTGGCTTTTTCAATTCTTCAATGCACATGGCAAATGTGAATGCCCTAGTTTCCCGCAGAAACTCTCCAGGTTTTTTTCCTCAGGTTTTCAGCTATCCTGTCTGTATGCTTTACCTGTAATCTTTACCTCAAGAGGTTTGGGGTATTTGTCTTACAATGTTGTTGAGGAATGCCCTCCACTTTTCTATCCTGAGTGATTTCCAAGTTAGGCATAACTATGATAAGTGCCTTGCCTTAGTCCTTCAGGTAAGCCCCCAACAACTTAGAACAGATGAAAAACATAATTTTTGCTGATACAGTTTGTTCTGCTTCCTCTGAAACCAGGGACCTAGATCTCATACTAACTGTCATCCTTAAGCTCATCACCAAGCTGGGGAGGTAGCTGGGAGAAAAGCAAGTAAAGGAGTGAAATCATTGTACCATTTTTAAGTTGTCTTTTTCTTCATTCATTGTTCATTTGATCACTGTAAACATTTGACTGTTTTTCCCGTTTTTTTTCTGACAGTTTTACTGGAGTTTTCAATGTTTCAGTAGGGGAATAGACCCTTAAAGCTGCATGCTTCATTATTTTCAGTGACATCATTCGCACATCTGCGTATGTCTTGTGTGCCTATTCTTACTACTTTATAAAATAACTTTGCATATTAGGGATCCAAAACCCAAACCCCATGCTGTTAAGTTGATGCCAACTCATTGCGACTGTAAAGGTCAGAGTAGAACCCCATAGAGTTTCGAAGGAGCGCCCGGTGGATTTGAACCTCCAACCTTTTGGTTAGCAAACATAGTACTTAACCCACTGTACCTCTGGGATTTCCTTAATAGCTTTATTGAGATATAACTCATATACTATGAGATTTGCTCATTCAAAGTACATAATTCAATGGTTTTAGTATATTCAGTAATTAGTGCAATAAAGCTGTTGGCGTAGTGGTTAAGTGCTACAACTGCTAACCAAAAGGTCAGTAGTTTGAATCCACTGGGTGCTCCTTGGAAACTCTATGGGACAGTTCTACTCTGTTCTATAGGGTCACTGTGAGTGGACATCAACTCGACAGCATTGGTAATCCTGTTTTCATGAGTATTGTATTTTCTCTCATACTCTTTTTGCCTTTTGATTTTGTTTTCAGTGCCTTCGTAAGTAGAAAGATGACACTTTATTATAATGAAACCTGTCATTATTTTCCTATGTGGGTTCCTGAATTGCTTTAGAGGGCTTATCTACCCATCTAAAAGAACCTGTTAACAGTCAAGTTGATTCCAACTGATAGCAGCTCCATAGGAAAATGTAAGTGCCCCAGAGGATTTCCAAGGCTGTTATGTTTACAGAAGCCACATCTTTAACCTGTGGAGAGCCTGTGAATTCAAATAATCATGTTATTCTTAAAGTGCTTGTAATTTATTTTTGTGTATGGCACTTATATCTGTGTGGAAATTTTCTTTGTGTATAACATGAAGAGTGGGTCTAAGTTTTCTTCCCGAGTACAACCAACTGTGTCAACATTACAGCAACATGTATCAAATAAATTAGGTTTTTGTCGAATTGAAGTCTGTTAATTGAAAAAGGAGTCTTGGAAGAATACTACTAGCACACATTCTGCTTTTTTGCAAAGTAGGGAAGGAACCCCTTTCTCAAAGTGCTTTTATTTTAACAGGTCAGAAACTTTTAATAGATTAAAAAAAAAAATTGGGTCTGACTCATAGCAATCCTAGAGGTCAGAATAGAACTACCCTATAGAGTTTCCAAGGAGCACCTGGCAGATTTGAACTGCCAACCTTTTGGTTAGCAGGTGTAGCACTTACTCCACTATGCTGCTGGAGTTTCCTTAATAGCTTTTATTGAGGTAGAATTCACATACTATGAAATTTGCTCATTCAAAGTATATAATTCAGTGGTTTTAATGTATTCACTAACTTGTGCAACCATTTCCACTATCTAATTTTAAAACGTTTCATCATAGTACTCATTAACAAGCACCTCCCACCTCCCACCTTCAAGCATTCCATACCTAGGCAACCTCTAATCTACTTCCTGTATAGATTTGCCTTTTTGAACATTTCATATAAAGGTAACTGTGTAATATATTTTTGATACTGGCTTTTATTTACCATAGTGTTTTTAAGGTTCATCCGTGTTGTACAGTGTATCACTACTTCATTACTTTTTATTTCGTTTTATGAACACATCACATTGTATTTTTCTGTTTATCAGTACATGGATGTTTGAGTTGCTACTGCTGTTTAGTTCTTATGAATAATGTTGTAAATGTTTGTGTACAACTGTTTATGTGGACATATGTTTTCATTTCTTTTGGGTGTACACCTAAGAGTGAAATTGCTCAGTAATATGGTAACTATTTAATCTTCTGAAGAAATGCTAGACAGTTTTCCAAAAGAGTTGTACTATTGTATATTCCTGTTGTAAAATGGTACATCTGTTTTTGGAAAAGAAATGAATGAGGGTCCCAATTTCTCTAGAGAAGAGTTTGGTAATAAATAAAAAATGTTTACAGTTACTTTTACCCGTTTAAGAAAGACTTTGAGAGTCTTTGTGCATTGTGCAACTATATGCAGCAACCCTGAGTTGACAGCTTCTAACTATTGTCAACATGTAAGAATTCATTAACAGGAAAAACTTGTTCAGTGTAATTTCTCCTTCTCTCCTGTTGCCATTTTAAAATTCACTGTGTATGGAGATCAGTATTCTTATGCGTCCTTTGTAGTTGGCTCCCCTTACTGCCACTATTAAGAAAACAAAATTGGAGTATGTGTTTGATATTTGTTAACGTCGTTCTTCAGGAAGAGCTAAATAAGTCTTGATTAGATTATTTATCTGGCAGGTATTCAAGAATAGTTTTTTCATCAGGATTTAGCTCAAAGACTACTTTATGTGTTTGTTTAACCCCTGTGGCTTACTACTTGTAAATTTATGTTTGCTGTTTCATTCTCCTGTTCAGAGTGTCTGGAAGTAGTTTATTGGTGCAATTCAGCAGAGAAACATTCTTTTATCCAATAGTTTCATGTTATCAAAAGAAAAAAATAGCGTAGTTGATAATTACATTTAATATAGTAGTATTTTTATTTTTGGTTTTAACCAGAAAGAAAATGTAGTCTTTGAATTCATGAAGCCTCTTGAAATCCATGGCATCTTAAAACTTAAATACAGTAAAGCCTGAAAAAGCCTGCACCCATGCAAGGTGGAAATCTGACAGAGAAGAAAAATTTAAATAAATTTCACTAATAGAGAACAATATAAAAGTGGTAAGAATGTACCCTATCTAAGGCAGAAAACTGGAAAACTTGTGAGACCTGGAAAAACAAAGTAGTCCTGTCAAGTTCCAGCCCTTACAGATTTCAGTGTGTATCTAGTACATAAAAGAAGTATTTGAAAATAACTAGATTTACTGGACATACATGATCCCACACAATGTGGAAATTATTAAACAATATCATTGATATCACACAAAAGTAAAATGTTACTGACAGTCTTTCCAGAGTGGTTGTAGCAGTGCCCTGACAGGGAACTACCAGAAGTTCAGGCCTTGTGAACAGGATTCAGAAGAGGACATGGAATGAGGGATGCCATTACTGATGTCAGATGGCTCTTGGCTAAAAGCAAAGAAAAACATGTTTACCTGTGTTTTATTGACTGTGCAAAAGTGTTTGAATATATGAATCATAACAAATTATGGATAACATTAGGAAGAATGAGGATTCCAGAACACTTAATTATGCTTATGAGGGAACCTGTGTTTAGACCAAGAGGCAGTTTATTCAAACATAACAAGGGAAGAGGATAACAGGTGATTTAGTCAGGAAAGGTATACGTCAAGTTTGTATCCTTTCACCATACTTAATCTGTATGCTTAGCAAACACTCAGAAGCTGGACTGTATACAGAAGAATGTGGCGTAAAGATTAGAGGAAGGCTCATTAACTACTTGCATTATGCAGAGGATACAGCCTTGCTAGCTGAAAGTGAAGAGGGCTTGAAGTGCTTACTAATGAAGATCAAGACCACAGCCTTCAGTGTGGATTAAGCTTCAACATAAAACAGAGTCCTCGCTAGACCACTAAGCAGTGTCATGATGAAGTTGTCAAAGATTTTTTTTTTACTTGGATCCATAATCAGTACCCATAAAAGTAGCAGTCAGGAAATCAGATGCTTTATTGCATTGGGCAGATCTGATGCAAAAGACATGTTTAAGATGTTCAGAAACAAAGATGTCACTTTGTCGACTAAGGTGTGCCTAACCTAAGCCATGGTCTTTTCCGTTACTTTATTTGTGTGTGAGAACTGGATGGTGAATAAGGAAGGCCAGTGCATTGATAACTTTGAATTAATGGTGTTGGTGACAAACATTGACTATGTCATGGACTACTAGAAGAATGAAGAAATCTGTCTTGGAAGAAGTACATCCAGAATGCTCCTTAGTAGCGAAGATGGTAAGACTTTGTCTCACATACTTTGGACAGGCTGTCAGGAAGGACTAGTCCATGAGAAGAACATCATTCTTGGTAAAGTAGAGGGTCATCAAAAAAGAGAAGGATCCTCAGTGAAATAGATTGAAACAGTGGCTGCTATGGCGGGCTCAAGCATAGCAATGATTGTGAGGCTGATGTAGGACCTCACAGTGTTTCCTTCTGTTGTACATAAGGGTGCTGTGATTTGGAACTGACATGATGGCACCCAACAACAACAACAACTGTATGTTAGTATTTTGAAAGTTAGCAGTTGTTAGTGATTGCTGCTACCTATTAAATGAAGAGTGGTTCTGTAGCTTAGTAAAAAAAGCTCAGTTTGCCTCATTTTTTAAGTGTAGTTTTATTGTATAAATTATTTCAACATTTAGGAATATAGACAGATTTTATAGTATCTTCACAAATATTTTCTGGCATTTTGTAATTTCAGTGACACTTAGAATATTAATGAGTTAATGTTTTAATGTAGCACATCGTACAGCAGGTTAGGACAGTAGTTAGCCTTTTACCTGGAGAGCAAATTATGTGGTGATGTACCTGTTACTTATTTTTTAACTCTAAAAACAGTATAAGATTTAAAAAATTGAAATAAAAATACCAGTTCTTTAATATTTCTGTTTTCATTTTCATCTGTACTCCTTCAGTGTTTATATGTGATTGAAGATAGAGTAATATATGATAATGTTCAATTTGTAGATATTTATTGAATTCCTATTATATTCTAGGTACTTTGCTAATAAGTATGTAGCAGTGATTAAAGCAGATGGAATTCTTATTCTCATGGAACAAATTATCTAGTCATAAATGTGGGTATTAAGCATCTATGTTACAGGTATGATGAATCTTAGGAAAAAAATTTACAGTATGCTGTATTGGCTTTTATGAGGGAGGTTTGTCATCTTCTGGGAGATTAGAAAGTGTCTTTCGTAAGCAAGCTGAAACTGAAAAGATGAGTAGAAGTGAACCAGGGAGTGAGTGGAAGAGAGGCAGAGAGAACTAACTGTATGCTGTAGAGGAGGGGAGGTAAATATATTCAAGGAATTAAACAATACTTAGAACATGTTATTTTTGTTATTTGCCTCTTAGGTTTACAGACCCCTGATGGTGCAGTGGCTAAGAGCTTGGCTGCTAATCAAAAGGTTGGCGGTTTGAATCCAGCAGTCACTCCTTGGGAACCCTGTAAAGCAGTTCTGCTCTGTCCTGTAGGATCACTGTGAGTTACAATCAACTGGATGACAGTGAGTTTACTATGTTTATAGTAAGGAGCCTTGGTGGCACAGAGCTTAAGTGCTTAGCTGCTACCTGAAAGGTTGGCTGTTGGATCCCAGTAGTAGCCCTATGGGAAGAAAGACCTGGCAGTCTGCTCCAGTAAAGATTACACACTAGAAAACTCGGTGGGGAAGTTCTACTCAGTCATGTAGGGTTGCTATGACTCATATTGACTTGGCAACACAGAACATCCATTTACAACTGAGTGAGAAATGGTGAGGCTAGAGTTAGGTCAAAAACTCAAACCAGTCCCTTTGGCATTGAGTTGGTTCTGGCACGCAGCAAATCTGTAGGACAGAGCATAACTGCCCTGTGGGGTTTCTTAGGTTGTAAATGTTTGCAGAAGCTGATTGCATCATCTTTCTCCCATGGAACAGCTGGTGGATTCAGACCACTAACCTTTTGGTTAATTTAACCTCTGTGCCACCAAGGCTCCTTAGATGTAGATTGATGGCAGATAGTTACCACAAGAACAATAAAAAGTAAACAATACATTGCTGAAGTATTATTCTAAATTATTATCATATACTAGTTTATTGCACCTAACAGCAGTTTATGTTTGCAGATTAGGGAAGTGAGGCACAAAGTGCTTTTCTAAAAGGTCAGATAGCAGAAGTGGGTCTTGAGCCTATTCATTTTAGCTTGAGAGTCTGTGTCGTTAAACACTATACCATAATGTAGATCATAAATTACTGTTAGGGACGTATATCTGAAGGGCATTTAAAAAACATCCAAAGGTTTTGAGCAGGAACATGACATGACCCATTGTTTTTAAAACATCTTTCTTGTTGTATCTTGTGGAAGAGATCAAAGGAAGAAGTATGGTTATACAGAGAAGTTAGAAAGCTACTGCTAAATTCAAGCTAAGAATTTTTAGCTGTTAGAACAAGTCAGTGGTAGTGGGATTGGAGAAAATTGGATATAATCACAAATTTGTGAGGTTTACAAGGTTTGATGTTAGGTCAAATGTTGAGTGTAAGGGAGCAAGAGGAGTAAAGAATATTAGCTGGATGCAGATGGTGGTATGGAAATGGGAAAGACTGAAGGAAGAATTGACTGTGAAGACACTGAGCAGGCTGCAGATACCCTGTCTGGAACTTTAAAGAGAGTCTTAGCTGAGAAAATGAGATGTATTGACCAGGGATAGAATTTAGAATAAGAAAAGGAATTCCAACATGAAGAGGCCTAGTGGAGCAAATTAGATCAACAAATAAGACTGAGAATTAGGAGTTTTGGATAAATGAAGAAAAAGAGTCTTCCACATTCAAATGGAAAGTAAATAAGAAAAATTACATTTATAAAAACAACTGGTTGCCACTGAGTGCATTCTGACTCAAAGTGACCCTGTAAGACAGAATGGAACTGCCCTATAGAGTTTACAAGGTGGATTCAAACTGCTGACTTTTTGGTTAGCAGCCGTAATGCTTAACCACTATACCACCAAGTTTTCCATACCTGTTACTAAGGTAAAAAAAAACTTATAAAACTCCACTAACTTTTTCTTTCATGTGTTGTCGTAGTACTCATTATATACCAGCTACTAGTAATTCTGTCTGCTTGATGTTTGCATTTAAATGTTTGACCACCACCTGTAAGGCAACAGAATCGTGGCATCTAAATTTTAACATATTTAGTATTGAAATCTTTTTAATTATAGTAAATACGTGTGTGATGAAACATTTGCCATTTCAGCATTCTTAACACGTACACTTCAGTGACATAACTTATGCTTGATTTATTATTTTCTGCCTCACCCCTGCTTATTTTTTTTTTCCTAGAATGTTAACTCCACAAGGGCAGGGATTTTTGTCTGTTATTTGCACAGTCACATCTGTAGTCCCTCACGTATAATCAAAGCCAAGTGCCATCGAGTCGGTCATGAGTCACCCATAATAGGTGCTCAATAAACATTTATTGAATGAATCTTCAAGTGGTACCACCTTATGATTCTCCAAGTTTGTTGAAACCTTCAGAATTTCTTTCACTGCTCCTATTTTTTCTTCACCACCCACATCTTGACAAATCGTGTCAGTTATGCCCTTAAAATTGCTCTCAAATCTGTCCATTTTTCTGTATTTTCACTGCTGCCACTGTAATCTGTTATGTCGTTTTAAGAATTGTATTCCAGAATCATCTTTTTCTTTCTTCCTGATCTTCACTGCGACCAAAGAGATTTTTTAGAATGTGGATTGCATCTTGTTACTTCACATTTTGGGGACTTTTTTGCACATACTGGAAACCCTGGTGGTGTAGTGGTTAAGTAGTGTGTCTGCTAACCAACAGGTCAGCAGTTCATATCCTCCTGATGCTTCTTGGAAGCTCTGTGGAGCAGCTCTGCTCTGTCCTGTGGTGTCTCTGTGAGTTGGAATCTACTGCCAGTGGTGGGTTTGGTTTGGTTTGTTTCCCATTGTTAGAGCACTTTTCACTACACTTTTTGCCTGTCCATTTCCTGTTCAGACACTGAATTTCAGCTTAAAATTCCTCTAAAATGTGTTTCTCGTTTCTCCGGTTTGTTTTTACTACTTTTAACTTGATGTGCTATCTTCTAATAGTACATTTTGTTAATCACATTTATTATTATGTTATAATGACACATGGATATAATTGTTTATCTGGAAATTAAAGTTCGTGAGACCAAGGACCACATTTATATTAACTCATCACTGTACGTGCAGTACCTTCCACAATTCCCAAAGCATTTAGAAACACTCAGAAAATAATAAATGAAGAGGTAATTGAAGGCATGTATTAAGAATGAAGAATTCATCAAGGAGAGGTACAGGCAGTAGAATGTGTTGTCATGAAAGCCAAGGGAGAGTTTCACATGTAGCAGATATTCGAGTATAGCAGAGAGGAATAATATGATCAAGACTAAAAATTATGTTTGGGAGACAGTACAACATGGTACTTAAGAGAAGCCAGAGCTGTCTCTTAATTGACTAAAAGCCTGGGGGGTCTTTGTTGTTGTTTTTAATCCCTGGAAGAGAGAAAAATAAGAGTAACTATTTATGGTGATTGTGAGTAGTAAATGGGATAATACATTTAACATGGAGCTTTGTACATATTAAGAACTCATTTGTTTTTACTACTTTTTACACCCTAATACTGAATAATGAAGACTCATCCTTCCTCACTGGGATTCTATCAGGTATGTATTCCTCTTCCACCTCTTAAGATAGACCTGATATCTATGTACAGAATGTTTTTGAAACAGTTTTCGTCGGAGTGGTTCTGTATCTTACAGACCATTTTTGTTATTAGATCTGTTGTTACTCTAATGTGGGATTAGTATGGGAAGTGTTGGGGTTGGTATTGTGCATTTCATGGAAGGAGTATAGAGATGAAAAACAAGTTCCATGTTTGTGTTGCTTTTCTGTATGTTCAGTTGCATGTTGGTGGACCCCTGATTGCTGAATGGTTGAGCACTTGGCTACAAACCAGGTCAGTAGCTTGGACTTGCTAGTTGCTCCTCTGGAGAAAGATGTGGCCTTCTGCTTCAGTTATGATTATGGCCTTGAAAACTCTTTAAGATGCGTTTCTAATCTGCCCCACTGGGTTGCTGTGAGTTCGAATCAACTTGACAGCAACATGTTTTACTTGGCCCTGGTCACATGAGTCACTATGAGTTAAGATTTATCATGTAAATTTATAGGCAATATCCAGTAAACTTTGAGTTGATACAGTATTTAGTTTGTTCACACCTGTGATGATTTGTGCCAAAGGACTTCATGCTATAGGCATAGTTTCCTTCAAGTTTAGACTAGGATGTTATGAATTGCTTTTGTGTTTTGAAAACATAAATCCCATGTGTGATAAATGTTGAATCTGCCTCTTTGAGCAAAGAGATTCTAGCAGTCTTAGTTCTGTGTTATCCTTGGGACTATATTTTAAATTAATTGTAGTAAGAACCAAAACATAGTGTAGCAAAACATATTATGTAAACAGCATGGCATTCTTGCCCTTGGATAGAAAACAGATTGTATAGGTGTCTTTCCCAAGGCAGAAAAAGTACGATTCATAAAGAACATTGCTTTGAAAATTTAAAAACAGCATTCTGGCAGCTGCTGTTGGGACTGCTTTGCAAGCAGTTTACATTCAGCAGATAAAATGTACTCTGTGTTGTGAAATGTCTTCAGATTTTAGATTTATATTTACTGGAAACACTTAAATTTGGTCTGTGGTGTTTACCAGTTGTGATTTTCCAGCCTCACATGCGCACATGCGTGTTGCTCTTTTCTGTTTGATCCAGGTGGTTGTTGGGTAGCTGCTGGTGGATTCTGACTCTTCTTGACCCCATGCGACAAAGTAGAATTGCCCCTGTAGGGTTTTCTTGACTGTACTGGTACAAAAGCAGATTGCCAGGTCTTTCTCCCACAAAGCCATTGGGTGGATTCAAATTTCCAGTCTTTCATTTAGCAGCTGAGTGCTTAACCATCATATTACCAGGCCTCCTTAGGGAAATGCAGATATTTCTCTATTCTCATGTAAAGTTTTAGGGGAAAGATGAGTGTTTTCAAATTAATCCCTTTTCAGTTTATTGATAGCCTGTTAGTTATGTAATAATCAGTGTCGCTTGGCTCTGTTTTTCCCGCCCCCTCCCTCCGCCCCACACAATGAAGACAGTCATATTCTCTCAAACCCTTCTGTGGAATGTTTTGAAAGTGTGTAAGTCCAGGCTGAAAGCTTGAATTTTGGGAGAGAGATGCTGAAATTCTACTCTGTATATATAAATATATGTTAAGACTTCTTGGATTCTTTCATTGTTAAAAACATGTTATGTGAAAGTTTAAGATGTGTTTGGGTGTAATGGATGCAAAAGCAGTTGTTTTTATGTAAATTGTAAACTTATTTCTTTTTATTCCAGAAGGGATTTGTTTAACAGCAAGCCACAAAAAAATGTGGCAAGTATGTCAGTTCAATGTGAAATCTAGGATGTTGTTGTTAGGTGCCGTTGAGTCGGTTCTGACTCAGTAGCCACCTTATGAACAGCAGAACAAAACACTGTTGGTCTTGCGCCATGTCCACAATCGTTTTTGTGCTTAAGCCTATTATTGTGGCCAGTGTGACAATCCATCCTGTCATGGGGCTTCCTCTTTTTCACTGGCCCTCCATTCTACCAAGCATGATGTTCTTCTCAAGGGACTGATTCCTCTTGACAACATGTCCAAAGTATGTAAGATACAGTCATGCCATCTTTGCTTCCAAGCAGCACTCTGGTTGTACTTCTTCCAGAACACGTCTGTTGGTTTTTTTGGCAGTCCATGGTACATTCAGCATTCTTCTCCAACACCGCAATTCAAAGGCATCAATTCTTCTTCTGTCTTCTTTGTTCATTGTCCAGCTTTCACATGCATATGATGTGATTGAAAATACCATAGCTTGAGTCAGGCACTTTTTAGTCTTCAAGGTGACATCTTTACTTTAGACTACTTTAAAGAAGTCATTTGCAGCAGATTTTCACAGTGCAATGTATCTTTTGATTTCTTGACTGCTGCTGCCAAGGGCATTGATTGTGGACCCAAGTAAAATGAAATCCTTGACAATTAGGCTACTATTCGTAAGGTTTTCTGTGGCTAATTCCTTTCAGAAGTAGACTTCCAGGGCCTTCTTGATAGTCAGTGTTAGTCTGGACGCTCAGCTGAAACTTGTCCACCATGGTTGACTCTGCTGGTACCTAAATACCAGTGGCGTAGCTTCCCTCATCACAGCAACAAGCAGGCCTCCACTGACAGGTAGGGGTTGCTCACTGTCTTTACCCTCCTTACCTGATGCTGTTATGCTGTTTACCTGATGGTGTTACTGTCTTTACCTGATGCAGTTATCTGCCTTACCTGATGCTGTTATCTTCTTTGCCTGCTGCTATTACCCTTCTGTTAAATGACTCAAGGAACATGAAAACAAGATGGAAGGAATATACAGAGTCATTATACCAGAAAGAACTGGTCTATCTTCAGCCATTGGAAGAGGTAGCATATGATGAGGAACCAGTGGTACTGAAGGAAGACGTTGAAGCTGCATTGAAGGCACTGGCAAAAAACAAGACTCCAGGAATTGATGGAATATCAACTGAGCTGTTTCAGCAAACAGATGCAGCCCTGAAAGTGCTCACTAGTCTGTGCCAGTAATTTGGAAGACAGCTACCTGGCCAGCTGACTGGAAGAGATCCATATTTATGCCCATTCAAAAGAAAGGTGATCCATCTGAATGTGGAAGCTACCAAACAATATCATTGATACCACATGCAAATAAAATTTTGCTCAAGACCATTCAAAAGCTGCTGCCAAGAGTATATTGACAAGAAACTTCCAGAAATTCAAGCTGGATTCAGAAGAAGACGTGGAACCAGTGGTTATCATCACTGATGTCAAATGGGTCTTGACTGAAAGCAGAGAATACCAGAAAGATGTTTACTTTGTTTCATTGACTGTGCAAAAGCATTTGACTATGTGGAGCATACTAAACTATGGCTAACATTGCAGAGAATGGGAATTCCGGAACACCTAATTGCACTCTTAAGGAATCTGTATATGGATCAAGAGGCAGTTGTGCAAACAGAACAAGGGGACACTGCATAGTCTAGTTAGGAAAGCTGTGTGTCAGGGTTGTATGCTTTCACCGTAGCTTTTCAGTCTATGCCGAGCAAATAATCTGAAAAGCTGTAATATACAAAGAAGAATGGGGCATCAGGATTGGAGGATGACTCATTAACAACCTACGTTATGCAGATGACATTACCTTACTTGCTGGAAATGAGGAAGGTTTGAGACACTTACTGATGAAGATCAAGGATCACAGCCTTCAGTATGGATTGCACCTCAGCATCAGAAAAACAAGAATCCTCACAACTGGACCAGTAAGCAACATTGTCATAAATGGTGAAAAGATTCAGGTTGTCAGGGATTTCATTTTATTTGGATCCACAATCAGTGCCCATGGCAACAGCAGTCAAGAAATCAAAAGACACATTGCATTGGGAAAATCAGCTGCAAAGGACCTCTTAAAGTAGTCTAAAGTAAGGATGTCACCTTGAAGACTAGAATGTGCCTGACCCAAGCCATGGTATTTTCAGTTGTATCATATGCATGCAAAAGCTGGAGAGTGAACAAAGAAGACAGAATAAGAATTGATGCCTTTGAATTGTGGTGTTAGAGAAGAATGTTGAATGTACCATGGACCAGCAAAAGAACCAACAGATCTGGAAGAAGTACAACCGGAGTGGTCCTTGGAAGCAAAGATGGCAAGACAATGTCTTACATACTTTGACGTGTTGTCAGGAAAGATCAGTCCCTGGAGAAAGACATCATGCTTGGTAGAGTGGAGGGTCAGCAAAAAAGAGGAATCCCCCCTACGAGATGGATTGACACAGTAGCCGCAACGATAGGCTTAAGCATAAAAACGATTGTGGGCATGGCACGAGACCAGGCAGTGTTTTGTTCTGTTGCTCATAGGGTTGCTGTGAGTTGGAACCGACTTGACAGCACCTAACAACAACATTACACTCCTTACCTGATGGTGTTACCCTGCTTTGATGGTGTTACCCTTCTTGCCTGATGTTGTTATCCTCCTTACCTGATGCTGTTACCGTCCTTACCTGAAGCTTCCTCATCTGAAACCTAGTATGAGTATTGGAAATTAGGGAAAAAGGGAGAAAACAAACTACTAGAAAGGGGACTAGTTAATAAGAAGTAACTAATAAAATGAGTTAAGGAGAAATGAGAGACAGTACATGGGATAAATTAAAAAGTACTTGTCAAACATCTATATTTTTGGTGCTGAGATACAAGAGTAAACTCAACTAACAAAAATCCATTTCTTGATGGAATTTACATTGCAGTGCAAAGGCATAGGCAATAGACAACAAAAATAAATATATAATGTATCAAGTGGTTAAAAGAGCAGTGGAGAAAAATAGCATGAAGAGAGGCTGACAGGATGAGTGTTTTGCCTGTTTATAGCATTGTCTTACAGGAGAATACCTCTCCTATAAGATCACATTTAGGCAAACATGAAAGAAGTAAAAGAACAAGCCATTTCAGCTATCTGGTCTAAAGGTGTTCTAGTCAAAATAGTAAGGGCAGAGGCCCTGAGGTAGAAGTGCTTTTGTGGTTTTTGAGAAACAGAAGGAAGACGTGTGTCCCCTTGCTTTTTTTTTGAACTGAGTGAATGAGGAGACTGGTAGGAGATGAACAGGTAGAGAGCGTATAGTTAACATAGGGCCTGATGGGCCATGGTATGGGCTTTGGTTTGTACTCTGGGTGAGCAGAGGGGTGACATGATCTGACTCGGACTTTAAAAGGATCACCCTGCTGCTGAGTTGAGACGACTAAGAGATACAAGGATTGAAGCAAGAAACCGTTCAGGTGGCTGTCGTAATAATCGAAACCAGAGTGGTAGTTGTCGAAAGTAGTGAGAAATGGTTAGATTCTGCATAATGTTTTAAAGGTAAAATTGACAGACTTTGCTTACAGAATGAATATGTAGGGTATGAGAGAAAGAAAGGAGTCAAAAATGACCAGAAGTTTTTATCCTAAGAATTGGAATGCTGGAATTGCCACTCAACTGAAATGAGGAACACTGTGGGAAGAACAGATTGGGGGAAGAGAGATCAGTTGATTTTAGACTTTAAATTTGAAGTGCCCGTTTATTAGATGTCCAGTCAGTATGTCAGGTAGGCATCTAAATATATGAATCCCTAGTTTGAAGAAGGGTCTCAGCTAAACACAGAAGTTTGGAATCATCAAGGTTAGATGATATTTAAAGCCAAAATACTGGATCTGATCATTTAGGCAGTGAGGATAGAGAAAAAAGGGAAAAGGTCAAAGTGCCCTGGGGCATAGTAATACTTAAAAAATCAGAAAAAGAAGAACCAACAAAGGAGCCTGAGGTTTAGTAGCCAGTGAGGGCAAAGAATCAACAGACATTCAGGAAGTCCACTGAAGAAGGAGGGGAGCTCTTCAGCCATTTCTTTCTGTTTTTGGTCTAGTAAGATGAGAAGACAGAAAATTGATCATTGTGCTTAATGTGGATCTCCTTTGTGTCCTTAATCCGCAGTTTCTGTGGAAGAGGTGGTGGTGAAAGCATCGTTAAGAGTACAAAAGGTAAAGAGGATTTTGGCAATAGAAAGTACTCACAAATCTTTCAGAAAGCTGTGTTTTAAAGAGGAACAGAAATGTGAAGCTGTTGAAGAATGTGAGTTCAAAAGGGCTTTTCTTAGATGAGAGGTAATTACAGCATGATTGGTATTATCTGTAACAAAGGTGGGAAATGGATGATGTAATAATGCTGGTGAGATCGTTACCAGTTCAGTGCTCTTGAGAAAATGGGGAGACAGAATTTAGTCTTTAGGTAAAGATTGGCAATATAGAGGGATAAAAACAATAAACCCACTGCTGTCAAGTTGATTACGACTCATAGCAACCCTGTAGACAGAGTAGAACTGCTGCATAGAGTTTCCAAACGAGCACCTGGTAGATTTGAACAGTCAACCTTCTGGTTAGCAGCCATAGCACTTAACCACTATGCAAACAGGATCTCCATATATAGGAGCAGAGACAATATATAGTGAACTATCTTGAGAGTTTCAACTTGATGGGACTATCTTGTTTTTCTGGCTCTGTCAAGTTTTCTGCCCTTGAGAGGATGCTTACTAGCACTCTATATTAAGAATCCTATCTCATTTTACGAAGCCAAATAGGCAATTGTTGTTTGGAGGCTGAATGAGAAGGCAGAAAGGGCTAGGAACTAGTTGAATGGACACAGAAAACCCAGCATGGGAAGAGGGAGTGTGCTTTCATGTTGCAGGGATTGCAGCTAAGATCATGTAATAGGCATATGAATTTTTGTATGAGAAAATAACTTCAGTTGTAAACTTTCACCTAAAGCACAATAAAGAAAAGATCCTACCTTGTTTTAGTTTTGAGTTTTCTTTCTTTTTTGACAAGTTTGGGTTTTCACAGGTTTTCTTGTATATATGAAGGAAAACAAAGTAAGAACAGATAGGAGCAGATGGGTAGATGTATAGTGGGAGCATATGTGGATATTCTTCTGATTGTTTCTGTGGTCATAGACAGATAGAAAGAACAGTCAGAGTAAAGAGAATGGAGATCATATGAAATAGTTGTCTAGGAAAGTGGTGGAATAAGTGGACTTCAGGTAATGTGTGCTGGCTCCTTGAGATTAGTGATCAGAAACAGAAAGTGAGACTGGTGAACATTTTTTGTTTTCTTAGACAAACTTGAGTGATACAGGAACAGAAGGTTGTAAAATATGATTTGGAAGCATGTTACTGCTGAAAATCAAGATATTCTTGCAAGGTTATAGAAAACTACCTACATGAAATATAATCAACATAAGAAAAAAATTGTGTGTATATTGTTTTCATCATTGTAGCACAAGATGAAATCATGTAAAACAGGAAAGAAGCAAATTTGATAATGCCAAGCTTAGTGTTAGACATACAGAGACCTTAAAGTTCATTTATTCATTCAATTATTTATGGGGAGCTTTAGCCCTGTTGGTACAGTGCTCAGCTGCCAACCACAAGATCAGTAGTTTCAACCTGTCAGCCACTTTTTGGGAGAAAGATGTGGCAGTCTGCTTCTGTAAAGATTACAGCCATGAAAATGCTATGGGGCGATTCTGCTCTGTCTTAATAGGGTTACTATGAAGTAGAATTGACTCGATGGCAGTGGGTTTTTTAAAAAAAAATAATCAGTACTCATTGTTGTAAGTGGTGGGAACACAGTGCTAAACAGGCTTTATGAAGTTTGTGTTTTAATTGCAGGTCATCCCTAACTTAGGACATAGTTACAATGAACTACACTTATGACTATTTCTTGTTGTCTGTCTTAATGTTAGTACTGTGTATACAGTGTTGCAGCATATAATCTTCTGATGTAGTTCTGCCAGCTCCTGAAGACAAAGATCACATTTATGAAGATACTGATAATAAAAAGCAGTGGTAATGAAAACAACAAAAAGAGGTTTTTGATGTACGTCAGAACCAGTTTACAGTGGAGTCTTAGAGAATCCCATTGTAAGTCAAAGACATTCTAGGGATGTAAGAGCTCCTGTGGTGCAGTGGTTGAGCACTGTGCAGCTAACCAAGAGGTCAGTGGTGTGAACCCACCAGTGGCTCTGCAAGAGAAAAGACCTCCAGTCTGCTTTTCTGAAAAATTAAAGCATAGGAAACACAATGGGGAAGTTAGCTGTACTTTGTCCTGTAGAGTCACTGTGTTTTGGAATCTACTGAGAGACACATGACAGCTTCGAGGAGTAGCTAAGAAATGTAGAGCAAGAAAAAGTCATTTCAAGTTGTGATACAAATAGATAATTCAGGGAAGAATCAGGTCAGTGCAAGCTTAAATGTAGGTCTGAAAATATAGGTACACAGTCCATTATTCAAAACCTTTGATACCAGAAGTATTTTTGGACTTTTAGAAAGGGAATATAGATTGTGTGAAATTTCCACTATAATGTGGAAATTACTGTTAGGTGCCTTCGAGTTGCCTCCAGCTCATTGTGTAACCCTGTGTACAACAGAACAAAACACCCCATGGTGCTACATCATCCTTAGAATCATTGCTGTGTTTGAACTCATTTTTGCAGGTACTGTATCAGCCCATCTCATTTGAGAGTCTTCCTATTTTGCTGACCCTCTGCTTCACCAAGTATGATGTCCTTCTTCAGGGACTGGTCTTTCCTGATAATATGTCCAAAGTACATGGGATGAAGTCTTCCCTTCCTTGCTTCCAAGGAGCACTCTGGCTGTACTTCTCCCAAGACAGACTTGTTTGTTCTTGTGGCAGTCCATGGTGTATTTAATTATTCTTTGCTAACACCATAACTCAAAGAGGTCAATTCTTTAGCCTTTTGTATTCATTTTCCAACTTTTGCACACATATGAGGCAATTGAAAACACCGTGGCTTGGGTCAGGTGCACTTTAGTCCTGAAAGTGACATCGCTGCATTTTAACATTCAAAGAAGTCTTTTGAAGCATGTTTGCCCAGTGACATTAAGTTGTGTGATCTTTTGACTGTTACTCCATGGGTGTTGATTGTGGGTCCAAGTAAATTGAAATCCATGACAGTTTCAGTCTTTTCTCCATTATCATGATATTGCTTGTTGGTGCAGTTATTAGGATTTCTGTTTTGTTTCTGTAGAGGTATAATGGCTACTTTTAAAGGCTGTCGTCTTTGATCTTCACAGTAATTGATTCAAATCCTCTCACTTTCAACAAACAAGGTTGTTATTTGAGTGTCACAGGTTGTTAATGAGTCTTTCTCCTGTCATGATGCTACTTTCTTCATAGAGTCCAACTTCTTAGATTATTTGCTCAGCATACAGATTGAGTAAACATGGTGGAAGGATCCAACTCTGATGCGTGCCTTCCTGGTTTTAACTATGCAGTATACCCTTGTGATCAAACAACTGCCTCTTGGTTGCTATACCATTTCTACAGGACCCCAATTAAGTGTTCTGGCATTCTCATTCTTTGCAGTGTTATCTGTAAGTTGTTATAATCTGCACATGCCTTTGTATAGTAGTATTTGGGTAGCACTCTTTAGTGAAACCCATTAATACCTCTGCTTTGAAGTGTATAAATATTCACAGAAATTGTGATGATGAAACTAGAGTGGTTCCGTATCAAATCCGATTTTGCCACTAATAAGATCTTAGAAAACTCTTTCAGAGTTTGCCTTTGAATTTCAGAGTTGTGAACCCAACATGGAGAAGACAGGACTTTGCCTTTTTGTAGAGAAAGAAAGCACAAAACAGAGAAGCAGAAGTAAGCATGATTTGGTGAAGACAGTAAAGAAAACAGAATTGACTAAATTATATCATGTGTATTGTGTCGGATCCGACTCGATGGCACTTGGCTTGGTTATTGTGCAGTAAGGATAAATAAACTTGAATAGTAAAACCAGATTATGAAAAGCTTTGAAGACCATGGTGAATCATTAAGCTGTGAGTGGTAGGAAGCAAGAAGCCTTGTTAGGGTGACATGATTGGAACAGTAGTCTCTCAGTTGTTTGTGTAATAAAATTCAGTGTGAACAAAGAGTTTAGTCAATTGATAAGTATTTGTTGACCATTTAAAATAATAATTAAAAATCATTTATCTCTTTTATTGCAGTTCTGCTAATGTGTCAGCTGTGCATTTTATTTCCACTTCTTGTTAGGGTTGGAGAGTAACTATAGCATAGTCTTTGCTCTTGTGAATCTTATCATCTTGCTGGAAATAAAAATTTTAAGGCACATAGTTTAAACTATAAAATATTCTGCCTCAACAATGGAGCTTTTAAAGGGTAGGATGCTGTCTTTTTTCAGATACTGTTCCTGGATCTTGAGTCAAGTATATATTTAAAATAAAGAATGCCATTCATAAAGTACATTGTTAGGTGCCATCGAGTTGGTTCCAACTCATAATGACCCTACAGACAGCAGAACGAAACACTGTCCAGTCTTGCACCATGTCCACAGTTGTTTTTATGTTGAAGCCCATAATAAGGCTTTTGGTTTTTTATTTTTGAGTTGCAACAATTTTAATCATCTGTAGAATTAATTGTCTTTTTCATTAGAGTTTAAATGTGGTAAATTTAGAAATTGTGTCTGTTTCATTCAGTACCCTTTTTTCTGGGGTGTAAAAGAGTGCCATGTATCTTTTAGGTGCTCAGAAATATTTGAGTGAATGAACAAACAAATGAAATCAGGGTGGAATTCTGTCCTAACAGCAGAAATAGTTCTCACCTGGCAGCCCTAACCTAAAAAGCCTAAAGAGTTCTACCATTCCTACAAAAGGTTGGAGCGCTAAAACCAGCCCAAAAGATGATTCTGTTTCTTAAATGAAACTGATTCTATTCCAGTAAATGTAGGAAATACATTTTCTTAAAAATGGAAGAGTATTAAAATATGTGAGGTTATTCTATCTTTGGCTCTTTTTGTGTATCCATTAGTTACAGAAACTTCTTGATTGAGTTATACCAGTGGTTTGTGAACTTTCGTTTGCACCATATCACTACAGGTCTTTCATGATATCTGTAGAATGAGAAACTCTGAAATGTATTTATAGTAAAGATTATATATGTGTGTGTATGCGGTATTAAAAATATATTTATAATTACACCCATGCCTCACGGACATGGCCAGAATGTTACTGAAAATTGGCACTATACGAGTTGGGCCACATGCCATCTTCCGGATAAGTGTCACCCTCAACTGCCTGTTTGGCATGCTCATAAGTCTGCCTTCCATACCACCACAGAGTCTACAGGGGCTGGGTGATGATGGTGGGCAGGGGTTATCTCCCACCTTGGGAGTACAAGGGCCCAGTCATTACCTGGCAGTGTTCCAGGCCTCTCTGTAGAACCCTGAGCCTCATGTCTCTACCTTCCATGCCACTGGCCCCAGAAGCAGCTCAGTTGCAGACAGTTTTCTGGGCTGACAGGTGAGGCCCAGCTTCTTGGGCCCAGCAAGGATGCAGAGGTGACAGCAGAGAGGCCTCTTTCAAAGAAGAGACTTCAGAGTCCCCCAGCTCAACTCATGCGACCCCAGTTCCTACCACAGCCTGGCTGCCACCACCTCCTGCATGCAGCCCAGCCGCACCTGCTCTGACTTGTCTGCCCTACCTGAATAGTACAAACCACTCTTGTGACCTTGCTCCCCCTCACAACCTCACCTCTCTCTTGTAGTCAGTAGATGTTTTACTGTTGTCACAAATACAAAATGTTAAATAATGTGATGGTCGATAAGTAGATGGTAAAATAAATTTATATGCATTTTGAACTACATTTTGATTTATTTTAATCATTGAATTTGGGATTTTTCTTGACATCCTTGCCTCACTCTCCCGTACCTACCTATTATGCATGCTGATCAGTGATTGACTCTTTCCTGATAAACTATTGTTGTGCTTTATCCTGCAGAGAAAGAGATGCTGGTTGCAAGTCTTGGAGATCTCCGTTTTTTATGGAACACAGTTCTGTAGAACTGTCACAAGATTCCCAGCAATAATACACACTTGTGATGGACCCTAGAAATACTGCTATGTTAGGATTGGGTTCTGATTCCGAAGGATTTTCAAGAAAGAGTCCTTCTGCCATCAGCACTGGCACACTCGTCAGCAAGAGAGAAGTAGAGCTAGAGAACAACACAAAGGAGGAAGAGGACCTTTGCAAGTGGAATCGGGAAAGAAGCATTGAGGCAGGGAAAGAAGATGGTTTGACTGATGCACAGCAACAGTTTTCAGTGAAAGAAACAAACTTTTCAGAGGGAAATTTAAAATTAAAAATTGGCCTTCAGGCTAAGAGAACTAAGAAACCTCCAAAAAACTTGGAGAATTATGTATGTCGACCTGCTATAAAAACAACTATTAAGCACCCAAGGAAAGCACTTAAAAGTGGGAAGATGACAGATGAAAAGAATGAACACTGTGCTTCAAAACGGGTAAGTAGAATTCGCAGCAAAATGTACTTACTGACAATTTATGGATTTCTCAATTATTTTTTAGCTAACTTATATATATTTCAGTAAGTTTGGAATTTAATCTTTTTATCTCCAAATAGTCTATTTTGTGTCCCTAAAATAATACATGAGGGCATGTGAAAGGTACAAGTGATATCATAATCATACATGTATTTGTATATGGTAGATATTTTAAATGGAGTAAACTAATAATGGCTGCTCTTAAATATAGCATAATGGAAAGAACATTAGATTTATAGTCAGGAAACCTAGACTTAAGTCTTGCCTTGTATTTCCTAACAATGATTATGGACAGATTAACAGAGAAGAAACAGGATCAAAGATGTTAATTGGTAATAATACCACCAGCCTTCCAGTGTCACTGTAAGCCTGGAATTCCCTAACATATTGAAAGGTTTTGTTAAATTGCTAATCAGTAATTGACTCTTTCCTGATAAACTATTGTTGTGCTATACAAGGATCTTTCCTGTTGTTTTTCATAAGACAAGTTAATATGCTAGAAAATGCCCCTCTGTCAGCCCTTCGGTATACTTACTACCTTTTTACCATGTCTAATAGAGATACTAAATGTGTTTTAGATCATGTGTTGATCACAGGTTTAAGTCAGTCTGCAGTATCTAATTTCAGCACATAGATTTAAACAGTATGCATATGTAAGTAAAACAGTGGAGCTAGGCAGATAGAATGGGCTTAACATTTTAGCTAAAATTTTGAAATAGTGCCAACTCTGTGAAATGACTTAATTTTTACTGCTAGTTCTTTTTATCTATTTATTTTATTGTACTTTATCTGAAGGTTTACAAAACAAACTATTTTCTCATTAAACAGGTATTACATATACTGTTTTATGACATCGCTTAACAGTGTCACTGCACGTCAACACCCTTCCTTCTTGGCCTTGGGTTTCCTTTTACCAGCTTTTCTGTTCCCTCCTGCCTTCTAGTCCATGTCGCAGGGCTCATATGGCCCCATAGTCTTGTTTTGTGTTATGCCTAATCTTTGAAGGGTGAACCTCAGGAATGACTTCGTTACTGTGCTGAAAGGGCATGTAGGAGCCATACTGTCAAGGTTTCTGCAGTTTCTGTGAGGCCGGTTTAGGTCTGGTCTTTTTTTGTAAGTTAGAGTTTTGTTTTTCTCCAGTTCTGTCCAAAAAAAAAACAAACCAAAAAACTGAACCTACTGCTGTCAAGTTGACTCCAACTCATAGCACCCTTATAGACAGAGTAGAACTGTCCCATAGAGTCTCCGAAAAGCACCTGGTGGGTTCGAACTTTTGACCTTTAGGTTAGCAGTCAGTTGTAGCACTTAACCATTGTACCGCCGAGGTTTCCAGTTCTGTCCAGGACTCTCTGTGACTCTCTATTATGATCCTTGTCAGAGCAGTCATTGGTGGTAGGCAGGTACCATTTAGTTTTACTGGACTCAGTCTGGTGGATACCATGGTAGATGTAGTCTGTTAGTCCTTTGGCCTGATGTTTCCAGTATGTCTTTAGTTTTCTTCATTCTCCCTCCTTACCCCTTTCTTTCCAGAAGGGCGAGACCAGGGGAATATCTTAGACGCCATTCACAGGCTTTTAAGACCCAAGACACTACTCACCAAAGTAGAATGTAGAGTATTTTCTTTATAAACTATGTTATATCATTTGAGCTAGAGGTTCCCTTAGACCACGGTGCCCACAGCCCTCAGCCTATACTGCTAGTTCTTTAGTATTGTATTAGTGTGCTTTTTGCATGTGTTACCAGGAAGCATAATGGTGCAGATTTTCTGTTCTCCAAATTGTAGTGACATCTGGGATTTTTAATTATACTCTGTTTGGCTGCACATGATTGTAGAATATGCCACACTTTGAAATACTTTGTTGATACAGTCCATTGTGAATGGGTTAGTAGGTTATTTAAAGAAAATAACAGTAATAGAATTTGTCCCAGTTGTTGAAAATAATTAAACTGGATGGATCCTAGATAAGTTCGTTAGTCTTCCTTGAGCCTTATTTTCGTCAGCTTTGAAGTGAAGATAATGTGTTTCAGCTGACCTCCAAAATTTTAATATATTTAAGAAAGAATTTTATCTAGACCTCTTAACTTTAAACAGTTTTATCTTGCACAGCTATCTTGTAAAGGGCTCTAGGATGATTGTCTTTAGTAATCTTCAAATAGAGTATTTTAATTAAACAGTGCTAGTCATGGTGTTGTGTTCTCAAAGATTGCACCTACCAGTGTTTGCTTACACTGAAAATTATATGCCGTATATTGTCTTTGTAGCACAATGGAGTCTGTGATTTATGAATGACTGTTCACAACATTATGGATGAGTGGGTGCTTGTTTTTCCAGTGGTAACTTTAGCATAAAAAAGAATCTCCACTGAGTTGATTCTGACTCATAGTGACCCTGTAGGTCAGAATATAACTGCCCTATAGAATTTCCAAGGAGCTTCTGGTGGATTTGAACTGCCAACCTTTTGGTTAGGAGCCATAGCCTATAATCACTGCTCCACCAGTGTTTCTAACTTCAGTGTAGACTGTTGAATATATACGAAGCCCTAGAGTTAAGTCCACAAACGTAATTATTCTAAGTGCTACCTTACCTCATTGTTAAATACCACTACAGTCACCTTCAAAGTACTCCTCTTGGAAAGATATGCACAGACATCAGTGCCAGGTTAACCCTTCAAGTTTGGAACTCTTTCTGGAATGGCCACTGTGCACGGTGGCAAGGAGGCAAGTTTGCAAGCTTAGTGGTATAGTTGTCTGTGAGGGAGTTTTTAGTAAACATGTAACTGTTAGAACATTCTCCCTACTCACTTGATCTGGCCCCCAGTGACTTTTTTCTTCTGATTTCTCTTCATAGATGGTAGAGTCAGTAGCTCTGTCTTCCAGATCAGAAATTCTCTTTTCCATTTGTTCCATTCTGTTTCCTTGGCTTTGAATGGAAGTTTCTATGTCTTTTTTGTTCTTGAACTGTTGGATTTCCGAGTACTGATGTTCCATCAGATCAAACGCCTTATTTAATTTTTTGTTTTGTTCTACTGCATTTTGTATAAGGTCTAGGAAGGCTCTAAATGTAATCCTTTTGTAGTCACCTTCTGATAGTTTCAGAAAAGCTTCTTTGTCTGGGAAGTTCTGAGGTGGTTTCTTCTGGGGGCCTTCTGATGCCATGGGTGACTTCTGGGTTACCGTCTTCTCCAATGTTTGTTGCTTTCTGGGCTTCATGTGGGTCAGTAGAGACTGGGACAGATGCTGTGAAGATTGACCACAGCTGTTTCTCTAGGCCATCTTAAAATGAGAAGTAACAAGTATTTGACAACTTCTGAAGTCAGTCAGGTTTTCAGGTGTATAGGTCCGTCTTCCCAGCTGGCAAAGTAAGCACCTCTATATTGAACCCCAGATGTTATAAACTACCTGAAAATACAGAAAGGCTGCTGACCTGCTGGCCTCTGCTGTCAGGCCCCAGCTGTAGGCGATACTGTGTAGAATTCTGCTTTTCTGTTGGAAAAGCAGTCTCTTTTGGGTAGGTGTTGCCTCTCAGCCCAGGAATTAGGTCCAGCTGAGGCTTCTGTATGTGACCCTGCCTTCCAGGGAAACATGATGATGTCCCACACAGGCTTGCCAGCTGGCCAGGAACAGGCTCCTGGCAGAGAGAGAGGCCAAGGGTGCTGAAATGCCCAGAGTCCACAGCCTCTGCCACTGGGCCCCAGCCCCAGGCGACACTGTGCAAAACACCGCCTCCCCACTAGAAAAGCACTCTCCCCCCAGCAGGAGTCACCTCCCAGCCTAAGAACCAAGTCTGGACAGGGCCTCTGCCTGGGCTTCTCCATTTCCTGATAGGCCAGAGGAGCCAGGGTGTATAGAGTCCAAAGCCAGGCTCTCAGAACCTGGCAATTAGACTTGTTGGTCCCCCCAGCAGTGCATCCAAGACCAACAGCTAGTCAAGTTCCAGTTCTGTCTGCCAGCCAAGACAGAGGAAAAAAAAATTCGAAATGGTGAGTTACCTTTGGTCTGTGCAAGCCTGCGCTCACCGAGAGTGGGATCAGTGGAAAGAGAGGAGGTTTTGCGTTCAGTGGTATGAAGTCCAAATTAACAGCCCTATGCCACATCCCAGGGCTCACTAGGTATCCAGAAGTCTCCGTTTAATATCATTTCAGGTCTTGGTTTCCAGAGGGATTTAGGGAGACATGCATTTAGTCCGCCATCTTGACTTCACCCCCTCTACTATTGAAAGGAAGATATTTTAATGACATTCAGGACATCAAGGGTAATATGACAGCACCTCTGATGGCCATTCCATAGAAGAGTTTGAAAACTGCTTTGAAGGGTAAATCAGGCACTGGCATCAGTGCATAGCTTCCTAAGGGGAATACTTAGAAGGTGACTGTAGCAATAGTCAGCAATGAGATTTATAGCAGTTTTTCTAAGATGAGTTTGTGAACTTAATTGGCAATCCTCATGTGTATATATTTTTGTGCTTTAGATGAGTGAAGGTTTACAGAACAAACTAGACTCATTAAACTGATAGAACACATACTGCTTTAGGACTTGGGTTAACAACCTCATGACATGTCCAACAGTTTCTTCTGAGCCGTGGGTTTCCTGCTGCTAACTTTCCTGTCTCCTCCTGCCTTCTAGTCATTGCCCTGGGCTGGTGTGCCCCCTTACTCTTCTTTTTGTTTTATGGGCCTGTTTAATCTTTGGCTGAAGGGTGAACCTAAAGAGTAATTTCATTACTGAACTGAAAAAGTGTTGGGGGCTATAATTTGGGGGTTTCTCCAGTCTCTGAGGCCAGTAAGTCTGGTCTTCTTTTGTGAAATAAAACTTTGTTGTGTGTTTTCCTCCAGCTGTGTCCAGGGTACTGTGTTGTTATCCCTATCAGAGCAATGGTAGTAGCCAGGCACCATCTGTTTGTACTGGACTCAGTCTAGTGGAGGTCATGGTAGTTGTAATCCATTAGTCCTTGAACTAATATTTCTGTTGTTTGTTTAGTTTTCTTCGATCTCCCTTGCGGCTGAAGGTGTGAGACCAGTGGAGTCTCTTTCTTAGGTGTCTGCTCACATATTTTTAAGATCCCATACTTGACTCATCAACATAAAATGTAGTGTTACACCAGTTCAGTTAGATGTTTGCTGCATCTGTGTTTCCCACAGCCTTCAGCATAGTAGTTCAGGGAGTTTGGATGTGTCTCTGGAACTTCCCTGACCTTCTCTTGTACAGGTTGTGCTGGTTTACATAATGCTAAGACATTATTATGTACTGTCTTCTCTATTGTCTATTTAGTGTTTTCTTCATCCTCACCCCTCCCCTTCCTCATAGTCATCAAAGATTCTTTCTTTTTGGGTGTAAACCTTTTTTTGAGTTTTAGAGTAGTGGTCTTGTACAGTATTTGTCCCTTTGTAGTTGACTAATTTCACTCAGCATAATGTCGTAATGTACCACAATTTATCCATTCATCTGGGTTGAATATCTAGGTTGTTTCCATCTTTTTGCTGTTGTGAACAATGCTGCATTTATTTTTGTAGTGGCTTTTAATTCTCTAGGATATATTCCTAGGAATGGGATTGCTGGATCATGTGATTTTTCTATTTCTAGTGTTTAAGGAAGTGCTGTATCATTTTTCAAAATGATTGTACCATTTTTCATTCCCACCTGCAGTGCATAAGAGTTCCAGTTTCCCTGCAGCCTCTCCAGCATTTGTTAAATTATGCTTTTTTTGATTTGTGCCAGTAATGTTAGGGTGAGGTGATATCTTACTGTGGTTTTGATTTGCAGTCATGTCCTCTTTACAGTTTCCCGTCCCCTCTTCTCTACCCTCTCCACTCCCATCTAGTAAGAAGCCAGTAGGATGACATGATACTCTGTTGTAAGTCTTAAGGTTTCATTGTCCAGTTTTTGGAAGTAGATAGCTAGGCCTTTTTTCCTAGTCTGTCTTAGTCTGGAAGGTGTACTGAAATCTGTCCACCATGAGTGATACCACAGACATTTGAAATTATCAGTGGCATAGCTTCCAGTGTCTAGCAACACACAAGCCACCATGCTACAACAGACTGACAGATGCATGTTGCTTGAATTTATCACTACTCTCTGAATTATTTCTTCAAAAATAATGGAAACAACATGGACTGTGGAGACAGAAATAAATTAAAATCCTGGCTTAAGATTTGTGCATGTTGTTGTTAGATGCCATTGAGGTGGTTCTGACTCATAGCAACTCTGTGAACAATAGAACGAAACACTGCATGGTCCTGTGCCATGTCCACAATCGTCTGTAAACTTAAGCGTGTTGTTGTGGCCACTGTGTCGATCCATCTCGTCAAGGGACTTCTTCCTCTTTTTCACTGGCCCTCCATTCTACCAAGCATGATGTTCTTCTCAAGGGACTGATTCCTCCTGACAACATGTCCAAAGTATATAAGACACAGTTGTGCCATCTTTGCTTCCAAGGAGCACTCTGGTTGTATTTCTTCCAGAGCAGATCTGTTGGTTCTTTTGGCAGTCCGTGGTACATCAGCATTCTTCTCCAACACCACAATTCAAAGGCATCAATTCTTCTTCTGGCTTCTTTGTTCATTGTCCAGCTTTTGCATGCATATGATGTGATTGAAAATACCATAGCTTGGGACAGGCACACTTTAGTCTTCAGTGTGACATCTTTATGTTAATGAGGTTTGGTTTTCTACTTTATAGAATGAGGTTTATCTTAAATGATCACTTTCAGAAATTAATACAGAGGATCTGGCAACTGATAATGTTCTTGCGCAGAGTTCTGGGCTGATTGTGTTGATTCGGTCTCTTGGCTGACGGGACTGTTCTGTCCTGCAGAGTTCTGGGATGATTGCATTGACTGAGTATCTTAACTGATGGGAGAAGTAAATATAGAGCGAGCAGCCCCCACTTGTCTTCAGTGGAGGCTTGCTTGTTGCTGTGATGCTGGAAGCCATGCCACTGATACATTAGGTGCCAGCAGCTTCACCCGTGGCAGACAAGTTTCAGCTGAGCTTCCAGACTAAGACAGACTAGGAGGAAGGACCCAACAGTCTACTTCTGAAAATAATTAGTCAGGGAAAACATTATGAATAGCTGCAGAACATTGTCAGATACAGTGTTGGAAAATCAGACCCTACAGGATGGAAGGCACTCGGAAGACGACTGGGGAAGAGCTACCTCCTCAGAGTAGAGTCGACCACGGATGTAGTAAAGCTTTGGGATCTTCATTTGCTGATGTGGCACCACTCCAGATGAGAAGAGACAGCTGCAAACATCCATTAAGACTTGGAACATGGCATGTGTGAAGTATGAATCTAGGAAAATTGGAAATCATCAAAAATTAAATGGAGAACATAAACATCAAAAATTAAATGGAAAACACTAGGAATTAGTGAGGTGAAATGGACAGGTATTGGCCATTTTGAATGAGACAATCGTATGTTGTACTATACTGGGAACAAAAACTTGAAGAGAAGCATTGTTGGAATTCATCATAAAAAATAATGTATCAAGATATGTCCTGAAGTACAGTGCTATCAGTGATAGGATAATATCCATATGCTTACAAGGAATGCCAGTTAATACAACTATTATTCAAATTTACGCACCAACCACTAAGGCCAATGATGAAGAAATTGAAGATTTTCACCAACTTCTACAATCTGAAATTGATCGAACATGTAGTCAGGAGGCATTGATAATTACTGGTGACTGGAAAGCAAAAGTTGGAAACAAAAAAGAAGGATCAGTGGTTGGAAAATATGGCCTTGTTGATAGAAATGATGCCAGAGATCACGATAAAATTTTACAAGACTAATGACTTCCTCATTGCAAATACGTTTTTTAACCAACACAAATGATAACTGTACCCATGGACCTCACCAGATGGAATGCACAGGAACTGGATTGAATACATCTGTGGAAAAACACAATGGAAAAGCTCCATATCAGCAGTCGGGACAAGACCAGGTGCTGACTGTGACACAGGTCATCGATTGCTCGTGTACAAATTCAAATTGAAAACTGAAGAAAATTTGGACAAGTCCACAAGAGCCAAAGTATGACCTTGAGTATATCCCTTCTAAGTTTAAAGTCCATCTCAGGAACAGATTTGATGTGTTGATGTACTAATGACTGAAGACCAGACAAACTGGAATGACATCAAAGACGTCATCCATGAAGATAGCAAGAGGTCATTAAAAGACAAGAAAGAAAGGAAAGGCCAAACAGGATGTCAGAAGAGACTCTGAAAGTTACTGTCACACATCAAGCAGCTAAAGCAAAAGGAAAGAATGGTGAAGTAAAAGACCTAAACAGAAGATTTCAAAGGGCAGCTTGAGAAGACAGAATAACCTATTATAATAACATGTGCAAAGAGCTTGAAATGGAAAACCAGATGGGAGGAACATGGTCTGTATTCCTCAAGCTGAAAGAACTGGAGAAAAAATTCAGGCCTCGAGTTGCAGTAGTGAAGGATTCCACAGGAAAAGTATTAAGTGACTCAAGGAGCATCAAAACAGGATGGAAGGAATACACAGAGTCATTATAACAGAAAGAAGTGGTTGATGTTCAGACATTTGAAGAGGTAGCATATGATCAGGGACCAGTGGTACTGAAGGAAGAAATTGAAGCTGTATTGAAAGCACTGGCAAAAAACAAGGCTCCAGGAATAGATGGAATATCAACTGAGATATTTCAGCTCATCTTTGCCAAGAAATTTGGAGGACAGCTACCTTACCAACTGCCTGGAAGAGGTCCATTTTTCTGCCTATTTAAAAGAAAGCTGATCCAACTGGATGCAGAAATTACCAAACAATATCATTAATATAAGATGCAAGTAAAATTTTGCTCAAGATTGTTTAAAAGCGACCGCAACAGTGTATTGACAAGAAACTGCCATAAATTTAAGCTGGATTCGGAAGAGAACGTGGAACCAGGAATAGCATTGCTGATGTCAGAAGGGTGTTGCCTGAAAGCAGACAGTACCGGAAAGATTTACGTGTGTTCCATTGGCTACGCAGAGGCATTCGACTTGTGGATCATAACAAAGTATGGCTAACATTGTATAAAATGGGAAATCAAGAACACTTAATTGTGTTTTTGAGGAACGTGTACATGGATCAAGAGGCAGTTGTGTGAACAGAAGGGGACACTGCATGGTTTAAAGTCAGGAAAAGTGTGCATCAGGGTTGTATCTTTTCACCATAGCTTCTCAATCTGTATGCTGAGCATATAATCCAAGAAGCTAGATTATACAAAGAAGAACATGACATCAGGATTGGAGAACGACTCATTAACAGCCTGTGTTATGCAGACAACACCGGCTTACTTGCTGGAAGTGAAGAAGATTTGAAACACGTACTGATGAAGATCAAGGACCAAAGCTTTCAGTATGGATTGCACCTTAACATCAAGAAAACAAAATTCCTCACAACTGGACCGGTAAACAGTATCATCAGAAATGGAGAAAGTCGTGAGGTTGTCAGGGATTTCATTTGACTGGGGTCTGCAGTCAACGCAAATGGAAGCAGCTGTCAAGAAGTCAAAAGATGCATTGTATTGGAAAAATCTGCTACAAAGGATCTCTTTAAAGTATTGAAGAGTAGAGATGTCACCTTGAAGACTAAAGTGTACCTGACCCAAGCCATGGTATTTCCATTTGCATCGTACACATGCAAAAACTGGACAGTGAACAAAGAAGATGGAAGAAGAATTGATTCCTTTGAATTGTGGTGTTGGAGAAGAATGCTGAATGTACCATGGACCATGAAAAGAACAAACAGGTCTATCCTGAAAGAAGTGCAACCAGAATGCTTCTTTAAAACAAAGATGGCAAGACTCCATCTTACATACTTTAGACATGTCGTCACTAATGATCAGTCCCTGGAGAAGGACATCGTGCTTATCAGAGTGGATGTCAACTAAAAAGGGGAAAACTCCTGATGAGATGGATTGATGCAGTGGCCACAACAATGGGCTTAAGCATAAAAAGGATTGTGGACTGGTCCAAGACTGGGAATTGTTTCTTTCTGTTGTGCACCGGGTCTCTATGAATCCGAACTGATTTGACAGCACCTAACAACAACATAATAAAATATTGTTAAAAAAGAAACAAATAATTTTGGAAGTTTCAAATAGTTATTTTTTCATACCTTTAAAATCATGAGCCTGTAATCACCATCTCTGAATAGATTACATACAGGGTCAGGCAACCTCATCAATTCTACTTCTTTAAAATAAAATTATTATGAATTAAGAACAATATAACAATCTATATGACTTTGCAATATAATATCCAAAACTATCACTGCTACTTCTGACTACATCTCCCCATTCCCCTAAACATGCTTCTCCCTTCCTTCTAGAACTTCTGTTAATTCTACTTCTCAAATAATAAGTGCATCTCAGGTAAGGGACATTGGGTACAGTAGCAGGAAGACAATGAATAGCTAATGAAATAAATCAGAAAACAAAAGACAGTCTAAGAATATAAAATGAGATCAGAGGTTGATAATTCAGTGCCACAACCACCTAAATGGTGTGGTTTAATGTTCTTGATCAATACAAATAAAGCATATATGTTAGCATCCTACTTAATAACTGCATATATAGTCCCTTAGTGAGTTTGAAAAAGTTTATGTGTTTCCAAAAGCAGCTTATTGATCCAGAGATGTAAGTAACACTGAACAATGTCACCAGCTAGATTTATAACTGGATAATAAAGATAGATGTCTTATTTTTTTCTTTTGACAGAGAAAACTAAGATCTTTTGCCTTGCTAGTTCGTTTTCACTGCTTCACAAGGAGTATCCTGAAGAGAAGTTACCCTAAGAAATACGAGTAAATAATATTTTATCCTTCAATGAGTCATGTAAAAAAAGAAGAGGATATGACAGAATCTTGAACCCTATGTCCTACTCGTAATTTTTTTTAACTATTTCTTGAAAGAATTTTTTTTTAAGTGTTATTTAACATGATTGAGTGAAAATGTACATTCACGTATAAATTTACATGCCCACCTGTATGCAGCTTCCACTGCTCTCCGTGTCTGGTGACTGCACACTATTCCTCTCTGCTCCATACATGTCTCATCCTTCCAGCAGGCTCCTTTCCCCTCCTCTCCATCCACTCCCCTTCCTCCAGCCACAGGTCAGCAAGATGATATCCTATAGATGTATAGAACCATAAAGTGCTTCCAGTATGTGGTCACTCTGCATTGCCAAGTCCAATCCATTCCTGTCCAAAGAGTGGACCTTTGTTATAATTTATGGAAAAGGGCAGCATCAGGGCCAGGGGCCATGCTCTCAGAGGAACCTCAAAACCACTGGACCATCAATTGAGGTCTTTTAGTGTAGATCTCATGATGCACCCCTTTTTATTCTTGTGTTGCCAGTGAAACTCCTCTCTGTGAGCTCCATTGTGGCTATCACTGGTGGTGGCTGGGCACCATCTGGTTCTTCCAGTCCCAGGTCGATGTAGGCACCCACTCTTGTGGGTCTCTCTGTCTTCTCGGTTGTTTTTACCGCATGTCATTTTGGTCCTCAGTGAGCATCCGTTCCTGCTGAGTTGGGACCATTTGCTGTGTCTTCGGATGGCAGCTTGGCAGCTTTAAAGACCCCAGCACTCACCAGTGTGGGGTGCAGAGAGCCCTCTTAGCAAAACGCTAGTTGTGCGAACTGGACTCGATTTCGCCTGAGAGCATGGTCCCCCACCCCCTGCCCCAGCTACTCTATCCTTGCAGTATTGAGTTAAGATGGAAGGAGTACTCAAGTTATGCTGAAGTCCACTTATTGTTGTTCTTCTTTCTAATGTGTGCTATCACCGCTTTCTCCCAACTAGATTTCTAGTAACTACCTAAACTAAGCTCTCCCCCCCTCACCCCCCCTTCCTTGCAGCTGTCAAAGAGTCTTTTCTTCTATACACAAGTCTGTTTTTGAGATCTTATCGTAGAGGTCTCATACAGTATTTGTCCTTTTGTCGCTGACTACTTTCACTCAACATAATGTCTTCCAGTTGAAGCCAGGTTATGAGATGTTTCCTGGAATCATCGTTATTCTTTATCATTGTGTAGTGCTCCATTGAATATATGTACCACAGTTTACCTATCCATTCTTCTATTGTTGGGCCTACTCGTAATTTTAAGATCCTGTTATGGAGTAAGTAAGATAAATAAATCAGCAGTGCCCAAAACGGGCAGTGAATCTCAACATCTGAGAGACCTAAAAATACACTAAATATGTACATCTATGACAATTCCTATGATAAGTTTGTACTTTTCATGTAATGTGAGGATGCTAATGAATTACTATTTAGCCAGGTATTGAAAAGAGAGAAAGTCAAATTAGGATTATTTTCAGAAGTTTACTTGTAGTAATTTTGGTTGGGTAGTTCTTAATGTGGTTATTTTACAAATGCTGAAAAATCTGTAGACACATTGAGTATATTCAAGATTCTTTCATTTTGTATAAGAAGTTATTATTCTACTTAATCAGGTATCAGCAGTGTGTTACAAATTTCATGATCACTTTATAATTATTTTGAAATTTGCAGTTTATTTTAAAATTAGGTCAGAACATAATCCAGACTTGAAGATTGTAGATTGAGCCATGCCTTAACATAACTGCTGCTAATTCCATCTCATCAACATCCTCATCAACATCATGGACATGAGATCTACAATACATAGGAAAATTGCATCAGTGACAGAATGGTAGACAGTCATACAATACTGGAGATGATAGAGTAGCCAAGTTGACAGATATTTTGGATGACACAATTCAGTCTGTGATATTGTGTTAGTGTCAGCCTATTTTAATTGTAAAATGTCATTTTATTTTAGACTCAGTTTTGAATCGGCACAAGAATTACTATACAGTTTTGACCATTATTGCAACTATTATATAGCTGTAATGAACATAGTGTTAGTAAAAGCTTCTTTTGCCAGTGTTTCTGCATTTCCTTGAAGAACAGCAAGGTAGAATTATGTGTCGGTAAAGTCTGAGTTGTATCTGGAAGGGAAGTTGCTGTTTTGAGGTTTTCAGGTATCTCTGTCACTTGAACTTTCTATCTATAGTCAGGAACTAAATAGATTTAGCTAGCAACTGATATGTGGGACTTGGAAAACTTACAAGAAAGTTTAATGGATAAGGCTGTGGGTACTTAACCAGCAGATTTTCCTTAGGTAATACATACCTGTGATTCAAAATTTGAAAGTAAAAGTTTCATTACCTCTTTCCCCTGCCAAGCCAGCCAAGTGCCTTAGAGTCGGATCTGACTCCAAGCAAATCTTCTTGGAAGTACCTTGTAAAGGCAATTAGTGTGATTGCACGTTACCATATCTGATACAACAGAACAACTATTTCTAAACCAAAATGAAGAATAGTTTTACTGTATACAGTGAAGTCTGTGAGAGCCCGAAGTTGGCGTGAGACTGTCTTGTTTTTTCAGATCTTGCGAGTTTTCCCTCTTCAAAGGACTGTAGTCTTACCACTTTTCTGTTGCTCTCTGTTAGTGGAAAATATTTGAGCTTTCTTTGTCTGAGAGATTTCCATCTTAGACAAATTCAGGCTTTTGCAGGTTTTACTATATTTAATGTGACTTTGAATTTACCTTTATTGAGAGGATAATGCCACATTAAAACAAATTTGTTTGGAACAAAATTTGTACAAAGAGATTTCCAGGAAAGGAACTCTGATATCTTTGATGTCTTCCAAAATGCATTATGCATATGGAAACAAATAAATGCCCCCACATACACATAAGTTCTGTCCCTCTCTTTTTAAATACAAAGAATAACATACTGTATACATTATTCTTTATCTTGCTTTTTTCTAGTTTAGTAAATTCTGGAGGTTTTTTTTTTTTTTGAATAAATTTTATTGTGATTTAAGTACAAGTATACAATCCCTATCAATTTGCCATATAACATCTGGAACTCATACTGCTGTTCTGCTATGGCTTCTCTCCCTTCCCTTCCCACCTTCCTGTGACAGCACACTTCCCCTTATCGTCCAGAAGTTCTCATGCCCATTTGATGAAGACCTGTACCCCCTCACCCTGTCTTGCTTCCAGCAATGAGGTTCTCATACAGCCCCCATGTATCTATTTAAATAAAGTCCAAAACTGTTTGGCACCAGGATCACTACATGTCTTATGTAGTCCTGTTCAGTCCTTGTTTGGAGAGCTGGCATCAGTACTGGATGCAGTTTGGGGTTAGAGAGTCCAGGGGCCATGCTCCCAGGGGTCGTTCCAGAGGGACAGGCCATCAGTTGCATACTTAATGTTTCTCCTGCTGCATCAGGGACTCTACATTCTGCACCCCATCCTGACAGTCATTAGTGGTGATGGCACCATCTGATTCTTCTGGTCGTATGTTAAAGTAGTCTCTGGATTGTACTCATCAGCTGTACTCATATTTTCCTCCTGCCCTTGATGTTCTCCACTGAGGTTTGGTCCAGGTGAATTGGGACTAATTGTTGCTACTTAGATGGCAGCTTGTTAGCTTTTAAGACCCCAGATACCACTCACCCAGATGGTATGTATAACATTTTCTTAAGAGGAAAAGAAAAGGAAAGAAAAAAAAGAACAACTTGGGTGTGCCAGTTGGTATTCTGGAGGGTTTTTTATGCTATTATGAAAAATGCTGCTTTGGTCTTTTGAGATAGGGGTTGCAAATATTTTTGTCACGTATGTCATTCTCTTAGTCATGTAGTGCTGCTGTAACAGAAATATCATAAGTGGATGGCTTTAAGACAGAAATTTCTTCTCTCTCAGTCTACTAGGATACAAGTCCAAATTCAAGGCATCAGCTCCAGAGGAAGACTTTCTCTCTGTTGGCTCTGGAGGAAAGTCCTCTTCATCATTCTTCCCCTGTTGAAGAGCTTCCCAGGTGCAGGGGCCCTGGGCACTGGCCTTCCAGTGCTACTTTCTTGGTGGTATGAGGACTCCCACTCTCTGCTGGGTTCTCTTTCCTTTTATCCTTGTAAGATAAAAAGTGGTGTGGACCACACCCCAGGGAAACTCCTTTAAGATAAATCAGGGATGTGACCCTAATAAGGGTGTTGCATTCCCACTGTAGTCCTCTTTAACTAAAATTACGATCACAAAATGGAGGGTGACAGGCACAGTATGAGAATTATGACCTAACCAAGTTGACACATATTTTAGAAGTTTCAATCCATGACAGTTCTTTATCTTTTTACTTTGCGTATGTTGTTTTGTCATTTTTGTTTTTAGTTTTCTTTTAAGTAGTTTAATCTTTTCTTTTTATAGCTTCTAAAATCTTTTAGTTATTTGGAGTGAAGATCTCTTAGATCTTCAAAATCACAGAAGATTTCATATTTTCTTGGAATTTTTGTGGTTAATTTTTAACATGTATATTTGGGATCCATTTGGAGTATATTGTGATATATATTATGAGGTATGAACACAACTTTATATTTTCCCGTATGGATACATAGTCATCACACCAGCATTATTAAAAAGTTTACCCTTCTAATTTTAGGAACTACCTTTACCATATACTGAATTTCCTTGCATGCATAAATCTGGTCGTTTTGTTTTGTTACTGATGTGTTTTCATTTGCCTGCATGATAGTAGTTGTAATTACTGTATTTTTTATTTGTTAGAGCTATTCTTTCCTCACTGGTCTAATTTTTTAGAGTGCTTATGCATTCTCACCTGTTTTATAAAGTTGATATGATCTCAGTGAAAGTATTATTAGAATTTTTAACTAGTTTAGCTGATTTATAAAGGTCATTTTGTTCATCTATATCTGTGGTTCATCTTGGAACTTGACTTGTGGATAATTTCCTTAAGGTTTTTTGATTTTCCTTTTCCAGGAGCCAGGCTGTAGTACATCTTTCCTAGGGTCTTCCACTTTGTTTCTAGGCCATGGCTCGATGCATTTACTATTACGCTATTCATGCCTGCTTGGTTTAGCCTCCTTGTTTGTGGGTCTCTCTATCTTCTGGGTTGTCTTTACCACGTGTCATTTTGGTCCTCGGTGAGCATTCGTTCCTGCTGAGTTGGGACCGTTTGCACAAGGCTGCAGTCTTTACAGAAGTAGACTACCCCATCTTTTTTCCACAAAGCAGGTGTTGTTGTTAGGTGCCGTCAAGTCAGTTCCGGCTCATAGCCGCCCTGTGAACAACAGAACGAAATACTGCCCGGTCTTGGGCCGTGTCCACAACTGTTTTTACGCATAAGCCCATTGTTGTGGCCACTGTGTCGATCCAAAGCAGGTAGTAGGTTCAAATTGCTGACCTTTCCTTCAGAAGTTGGCAACTTAACCAGTCTGCCACCATGGCGCTTCTGTAACGATTACAGCCTTGGAAACCCTATATGGCAGTTCTGCTCTATCTTACAGGGTTCTTGTGAGTCAGAATTAACTTGAGGGCACACAAAAAGAACATGGCTAGAAATGGAAATCCCCTGGTTGTTTTCGAAGAAAGTAGTTCATTATTAATTTTATAGCAAGTCTTCCTGTCTCTTTTTGTCTTTTCTCTGGTGCAGAGAAAAACTCCTTCCTGTAAATTTCCTGTGGAAATTTGGGTTTGGCTATCTTGAAGCTCCATGTGGTTTCTCTGCCATTTCGTAAGTTGTCAGAATGGTACTGCACTCATTCTTCTGCAGAAGTATTTTAGAAAGTGAAAGTGGAGGTGGAAGTCATAATATTTACTTATATTTAGTACACACTAAAAAGGAGACAAGGCAATGGTACATTCTTTTCCAGATTTTAAAGGAAATTCCAGGTTTGGAATTGTGCAGCTTAGCAGATTTGCCAGATACTGGTTTAGTTTAGTAAGCCAAGAAGTGGGCTTTTGTGACAGATTAAAAATAACCAAAATGTCTGTCTCCTGTAGTAGTTGATTAAAACTGAAATTCATGTGAGTAGAAGGTTAAGAGGTATTTCAGTAACCCTGGTGGCTCTAGGTGCTCCTTGTAAATGGTTCTGCCTTGCCCTATAGGGTCACTCTAAGTCAGAATCAACTTGTTAGCAGTGGGTTTTTTTCTTTGTTTATGTACTAATTGAATCCTTGGTGGTACAGTGGTTAATGGCTTGGCTGCTAACCAAAAAGATCTCTACCAGTGGTTCCGTGGAAACATGGAGCAGTTCTGCCCTGTCTTACAGGATTAGAATCAACTTGGCAGCTGTGGGTTTAGATTTTTTTTTTTTAATGCTGTTTAAGGAGCTCTGGTGGCTCAGTGATTAAGCAGTCTACTGCTAACTGAAAGGTTGGTGATTCTTTCTGACCAGCTCCTCTGTGAGAGAAAGATACTGCAGTCTGCTTCTATAAAGATTTAGGTCTTGGGAAACGCTGTCGGGGGATTCTGTTCTCTTACAGGGTCACTAGGAGTCAGAATTGGCTTGACAGCAATGGATTTCTTTGTTTTTTTGTATATAGTCATTATAACTTAGATCAGCTACCATTGAAATTTGATGCTATGTTGGGTAACATTTTATCACTTGCCAGTTTATTTGATGTTATTTTAGTGTAGGTAAATGGATTTACTGAGTACAATGAAGTATAAACAATTTACAGCCATAATTATAATTTCTCTTCTAAAAATACCAGGTTTTTTGTTTAGGGAAAAAATACTTGTTCAGACTTAATGGATTGTTGAACAGTTTGTAGGAAAAATAATTTTGAGTTTCACCAAAGTGATGATTTTTTTTTAATGGGAAGGGAAGTTATAAGCCCTTGGAAGCCCTGATTGCATAGTGGTTAAATGCTACATCTGCTAAGCAGAAGGTCGGCAGCTGGAATCCACCAGGTGCTCCTTGGAAACTGTGTGGGGCAGTTCTACTCTGTCCTGTAGGGTCGCTATGAGTCGGCATTGACTCGATGGCAGTGGCTTTGGTTTTATCAAAGTCCACGTTTACAATAGGGCTTACAATTAAGCCCTATTGGCCTGAGATTTTTTAAAAAATACAGATCTGCTAGATTAATGTGGTTTCGTAAGTAAGAAAATGTCAGGAATAATAATAGCGTATCAGTTCTTGCTCAATATAGAAAACCTACCCAGCAGTTTTTGAAGTGCTGCAAACTGATCGTATTATTTTTTAAATAGAATTGTTGAGGAAAAATTGGTTTGCTGTTACCTAGGTATTTAGCTTCCCAGGACATTTCTGCTAAATGACAATAGAGTATTAGGTTTTCTAGATAATAATAGTTCCTTTGAGTTGTGCACTGTCTTGGGATAATACAGTTTTAAATATGTATGTAATTTTTAGGTGTAATTTGAATATCATAAACTCCACCTTTTTGTAGTGTACAGTTCTGTGATTTTTAGTATATTTAAAGTTTTACGACCATCACGACTACGAATTTCAGGACATTCTTGTCATTCTAAATTTTTTTTCTTCCTCTTTTGTAGTTAAATAATTGCCAGGCTGTTTTTTTTCCATCAAAAGAAGATCGAAGTTTTTTAAGCACTTAATGTTAGGTAGAATCATTGTTCCCGGCTTTACAACATTCTTCGGTTATTTTTTTTTTTTTACTATAATCAAGTAAAAGTGTACAATTCAAATCAATTTTGCATGCCCATCTATCTGCAGCTCCATCTGCTCTCCTCACCTTGTGACAGCACACTCCTCCTTTTCACTCTTCTAGTATCCTCTTAACCATTCTGTCTGTCCCTCCCCCTGCATCCTCTCCTCTCCCATCTAGAAAGAAACTGGTAAAATATTGAAGTAAATATTCCGTAAAATATTGAAGTGCCTATCCTGTGACCTGAACAAGTAATTAGGGGATAATATGACAAGTGCCATAGTAAGGATACATATAAAGTAAATATGAAATCACACAATCATTGGAAGAAGATGGTGAGTGAGAGAGTATCCAAGGAAAGCTTTACGCAGGAACTCATATTTATAAGGTTAAGTAGTAACAGCTTTGATAGAATTTGCTGGAAATAGAAGGGCTTTGAAACACAGTAAACAATAAAGGGGGGAGAAAAGCACACCTAGGATATCTCACAGATATCCTAGCATGTTGCCAGTTATGTTAAAATAAGAGTTTAATATAGGCAAGTAGTAAGAAAATAACGATAGAGAAGGGGGTTACTTACACATTGAAACCCATTAGCACTGGGACTACATGGTTTTCCTAGGTCTCTCAAGTTTTCCACTTTTCAGTACAGTCTTTCTGTCATTTGCTTCAGTTATTTGAGTTTTCCTTCTCTGACATGTTTCCCAGGTATTACTGTTTAATTGTCCTGTTAAAGTTCTGGGAACCACTGCGTCAGATTTTCTAAGTCTTTTTCATTCTTGACAGATCTTCAGTTGAAATTTACCCTCTTTATTTTACACTGCGTGCGTGTGTATGTGTGTTGTAAATCATATGCTGTGTACAGTGTTGCTTTTAGTATTAAAGAATTGTTTGACTGTATCCAATTTTTTAGAGCTTTTTCTTTGTTTTTAAATTTTATGATCCTGCTTTGTAATAGAAAAATCCCTGGTTGCACAATGGTTAAAGTGCTCAAATTTCACCCAAATGGTCAGTGGTTCAAAACCAACAGCTGCTTTGTGGGAGAAAGATGTGACAGTCTGCTTCCAAAAGATTAAAGCCTTGGAAACTATCTGGGGCAATTGTAATCTGCCCTTTCTGGCTGTGAGTGTCCTGTGAAGTGAAATTGACACAATGAGTTTGGTTTCATTTTAGAATAGTATTTCTCCTAGAAAGGCGAAAAATGGGAAGTTAAATGTGCTTTTTGGAAAAGTTTTTCTATTTAAGAAATTTGAGACTAATTTCAGTAATAGCTCAATTACTTGTAACTGTCATGTTAAATCTTAAAAAAGACAAAGTATCTGAAAACTTGAGAGTTTTACTTTATAAATCTGTACATAGTTAATAGTGAGCTACTTTGGTCTGCATGTAGAAGTAAAAGTCAAGCAGGAATGATATTGGGGCAGATTGGTAGAGCTACTTGAGGATACAACTGCAACAGCAGGTGGCATTGGAGATTAGGCTTAAGGAGCAGTAGTTGGATTTAACTATTAAAGGAGACAGTGAAGATAAAGAAGTATGGTGGAGGTTAAAGGCACAGCATGACTATAGGGTGTTGTTAGTCTTTTCAAAGATTACTTGTGTGTATGTGTATTTTTTAACTCACAGTTAAAGACATAGCAATTAAGAATCCTGTTCCAAAAAGAAAAACTCAGTATATGTCTGGTAGTAAGGAGGTGTCAACAGGATCTGCTTAATAACTTTTGCTTTTTCTTGACAAATGAGTCACTTTTCGCCAGCAAGTGGCTGATGTCAAGAGATAAGAGAGGCATGTGTGATTGGTTGAGGACTACTGGAGAAGAGAAGGCAGTTTGTATATTAACTGTGGGTTTGAAACCACTTACTATAAATATGAGTATTTCTACAGACTGGATTTATGGATTTTTTTTTTTCATTGTGTTTTAAGCAAAATTTTACAAATTCAAATTAGTTTCTCCTACAAAAACTTTCACTTTGTTATGTAACCCTAGCTATTCTGTCCACATTGTGACAGCACACTCCTCCTCTCTACCCCATATTTCTGATATACGTTCAGCCAGCTCCTATCCGCCTCTGCCTTCTCATCTCACCTCCAGACAGGAGATGCTCTGTTAGTCTTCTGTATTTACTTAAGCCAAGAGGACACTCTTCAGAAGTATAATTTTATGTCTTATATACCAGCTCAGTCTTTGTCTGAGGTGATGGCTGAATGATTTCAGTTTGGGGCCAGCAGTCTGAAGGCCGTGTCTTCCAGGTACACTCCAGTATGTCAAACATCAGGTCTGGCCTTTTTAATAGAGTTGAAGTTCTACATGCCACATTTCTCCCATTCTGTTGGAGACCCTATTGAGTTCCCTGTCAAGAGTAGTCACTGGTCAGCACATATTAGGAACAAGAACAACATTAAGTGGACTTCAGCATAACTTGAGTACTCCTTCCATCTTAACTCAATACTGCAAGGATAGAGTAGCTGGGGCGGGGGACGGGGGACCATGCTCTTAGGCGAATTCCAGGCCAATTGGCACAACTAGCGTTTTGCTAAGAGAGCTCTCTGCACCCCACATTGGTGAGTGGCGTCTGGGGTCTTAAAAGCTGCCAAGCTGCCATCCGAGGACACAGCAAATGGTCCCAACTCAGCAGGAACGGATGCTCACCGAGGGCCAAAACGGCATGCGGTAAAGACAACCGAGAAGACAGAGAGACCCACAAGAGTGGGTGCCTACATCGACCTGGGACCGGAAGAACCGGATGGTGCCCGGCCACCACCAGTGATAGCCATGACGGAGCTCACAGAGAGGAGTCTCACTGGCAACACAAGAATAAAAAGAGGTGCATCATGAGATCTCCACTAAAAGACCTCAGTTGATGGTCCAGCGGTTTTGGGGTTCCTCTGAGAGCATGGCCCCCAACCCTGATGCTGCCCGTTCCCATAAATTATAACAAAGGTCCACTCTTTGGACAGGAATGGAATGGACTTGGCAATGCAGAGTAACCATATATTGGAAGCGCTTTATGGTTCTATACGTCTATAGGATATCATCTTGCTGACCTGTGGCTGGAGGAAGGGGAGTGGACGGAGAGGAGGGGAAAGGAGACTGTTGGGAGGATGAGACATGTATGGAGCAGAGAGGAGTAGTGTGCAGTCACCAGACAGGGAGAGCAGTGGAAGCTGCATATAGGGGGGCATGTAAATTTACATGTGAATGTACATTTTCACTCAGTTATGTTAAATAAAAATAAAATAAAATAAACAGAGTAGTCACTGGTGACAGCTGGGTACCATCTAGCACTTCTTTTCTCATGCTAGTGTGGTCCTTTCTATGTCTTGGGCTCATGTTTTCCTTATGTTTTTGATGTTCTTCATTCTCCTTTGCTCCAGTTGAGTTGGGACTGGTTGATGCTTCTTATATGGCCATTTGGTAGCTTTTAAGACACCAGACACCACTCACCAAAGTGGATGCAGAATGTTTTCTTGCTGGGATTTGTTATGCCAGTTTACCGAGATGTTCCATGAAAGGATTTATGATATTTTTAGGCTTTTGTTTCCCTAGAATCTGTTGTTTAAATTGAGAGAATACAGACTACCAAAACGAGATAGTGTCAACAGAGATGACAGAAATGATAAGTACAAGGAGTTTCTAGATTACAGATGAGTTTTGTTTTTAAGTCTGTCTTTAAATTGAATTTATATGTAAATCAGAACAGTTGGAGACAGTTCATATCTAACATTAAATTGTTTGCCCTAGTATATAGTGTGCCTTTAATTGCATAAAAAATTAAACATTTCTAGATACACTAAAACATCTTTAACATGAGACAGTAATAATAATAATATTTTAATGCAAATCACAAAAGAGCACCTGTTTGTTACTATGAAATGGTGTTAGTACTTCAAAATGTTTAGTATAGCAGGGTTTTGGGGGGTTGACTCATAACTGAGCTTTATGTAATTCAGACATTTATAACCTAGGGAATGCCCGTGTTGTTAAGTGAAATAGTAACAGAAAAATTACTCTTACACTAGATACTGAAGTATTAAATTTGGTCTTTTCCTGTTACTTATATTTTTTGGCAAGTCCTGATCTACTGTGTAGCATGCCTTTCTTTTCATAAAACATCTCATTGTAAAGTATACAAGTTTGGAATACAAAACTCTACTGCTGTATTAGGAAGTCAGTTTAGAAGGTGTATGAAAACATTCTGACACAGATTCACAGATGGTAGATATACACACTAGATTATTCTATGTACTTTTAGCCAAGCTATATTAAATTACTAAGATCTGAGAATATACGTAAAAGAAGAAAGATGATCTTAACAGTTGTCAAGATTTGATAGTAACATTCGCAATAAAAACAGTGATGCTGGGTGGAGCCTGCTCCTAAACCCCATCTCTTCATTTTCTGCAACACTACTGAGTGTGATAGTCCTTTAGTTCTGTGTCAAGTCCTTGATTAAATGGGTAGGGTGTTACTTACCGAAGACTGCTGAAGAAATCACAGCAGGTTGTGAAAATTACAAGCAAAATAAAGGGAAGCTTGGTAACTTTTCTTTTGATGTTATTTGTAGATTATGATGATTTCGGCAGTTACAGAAAAAATCATATCCCACAGGTAGCTTAAATTCTTAAATTCCCTTAAGCTACTTGGTGGCATTGTTTTCTTCTCTTTGATTCATCCTGAAGGATTAAATTACCTAGGACAAAAAAGAAAAAGGAGAAGGAAAAAGAATTTAAAATTACCAAATTCATAAATAATAAAGCAGAGAAAAAGGTTTAGCATGCAATAGAGAAAGAAAGGAGGATGAAGAAGTATAAAAGCGAAGCTTCATTGTCACCTTTTTCTATGAAATGATCCTTAACCTTCCCTGGAAGAGTCTCTTCCTCCAACCTCTATGTTGTCATTGCGTGTTATCTTGTTTTTAACATACAGCTTCTTTAAATTAGTGAGCACTCCATGACTATCCAGGCCATCATTATAGTTTTTGCATTTCTTGGCCAACACAGAAAGTGCTTTAAAAAATAAAAATTATAGATTGAGGACTAGAACTATTAAGCATGATATAAATACCAACACCAAAAAAAAAAGAATCACCTTAAAATATAGCTTCAGGAAAAGATTTGTTTTTCTAGCCCTAAGATAGCGTTTTTACAGATACTGTTTTGTTTGAGCTATGTATGTTTTCTCATTTACTGAAAATGTAAATATAGTAAAACTTTTACATCTACTTAAAAATAGTCTGTAGTTTCCTTTTAAGAAACTAATCTTATTGGTGTGAGTTACTGCTGTGTCTGTTTCATGAATTTCATGGTAAAGGACAACTGTGGTGACTGCCATTAGAAAATTCATTCATTTTATAAAACAGACAAGCTTTGTGTTTCTTGTCACAACACAATATAGTAAACTAAACTGTGTTTAGTATATCCACTTAACTTCACAGTAGGGTCTTAGTTTAATAAAACATTTTTAGATTGCAGACAACTTTTAAAACGAGCTAACACATCTTAGTGACTTTTTGAGGGAATTTTTTTTAATTACCTTGTCAATCTCTTCATTTCTTTTCTTACAGGTTTATTTAGTAGTTCCATCTCTGTGTTAGTTTACAAAGTCTGACAATTAAGTTCATGAACTTACAGCCGTGTGCTTAGGTTAGCAACATTGTACAAACAGCTGGAAAGGGTTTCATAACTTTGGTTTATCAGTGTCTCACAGCTGTGTTCCTGTTAATGTGTGGTAGTGTCTTTCTGAGTGGCATTCATTATGGTTGTTAGATGTTTTTATATGCCGTCCAAGAAGTCAGAGTTTGAATTAGAGCAATGAGCAAACATTAAATTTCTTGTTAACCTTGGTGAGAATGGAAACAAAATAAGGGACATGTTAGTCCAAATTTATGGGGGTAATGCCGTGAAGAAAATGGCAGTGTACAAATGTATTAAAGAGGGGGAGAGAAAGCGTCACTGATGAAAAGAGGTCAGGGTGGCCAGTAATGAGCAGAACTGACAAAAGCATTGCAAAAATTTGTCAAATTGTGTATCAAAATCATGGACTGACTGAGAAACATACCAGACGAAGTAAACATTGATAGAGAAACAGGAAAATCTTAACTGTAAATCTTGGCATGAGAAAGATACATACAAAAATGGTCCTGAAGGAGCTCACTGATGAGCAAAAAACAAAGGAGAGTCAAAGTTTGCCAAGAGGCAAGTTTTGGAGAGGCAAGGCGATGTTTTGGGCCTTTTTATCGCTGATGATGAAACACGTATGTACCACTATGACCCTGAAACAAAGCATCTAAGTGTGCAATGGAAGTCAGCCAGTTCTCCATAACTGAAAAACTTCTGTCAGTCCAAATCAAGAATCAAAACTATGTTGCTAACCTTTTTTGATATCGGAGAAATTGTTCATTATGAATTTGTACCAGCTGGACAAACAGTTAATCAAGTGTACTATTTGGAAATGTTGAAAAGACTGTGTGAAACAGACAAAAACAACCTGAACTTCCTGCCCACAACTCCTGGCCCTTGCATCATGACAATGCACCAGCTCACCTGGCATTTTCGGTGAGGGAGTTTTGAGCCAGTAAACAAATAACTGTTGGACCGCCATTCCTGTTCACCTAATCTGGCCACCAGTGACTTTTTTCTTTACCCAAAGATAAAGGAAATATTGAAAGGAAGACATTTTGATGACATTCAGAACATCAAGGATAGTACGACAACCATTCTGATGGCCATTCCAGAAGAAGAGTTCCGAAATTACTTTGAGGAGTGGACTGAGCACTGGTGTTGGTGCATAGCTTCCCATGGGGATACTTTGAAGTTGACTGAGTGATATTCAGCAGTGTAGGTATGTAGCGCTTTTTCTAGGATGAGTTCATGAACTTAAGTGTCAGACCTTATAAGTAGGTAGTGTACTTCCAGAAATTTGTCAGTTTTCTCTAGGTTTTCAAATTTATTGGAGTAGAATTTTTCACAGCATTTTTTTAAGATTCTTTTAATTTCAGTTGGGTCTGTTGTAATATGGCCGATGTAATTCTTATTCAGGTTACTTGCTTCCTCATTGAGTTTTTCTTTAGTCTCTCTAATTCAGCATTCCATTTTCTCAGTTTTGCTTTTATGACCTTCTGTCGAGTTGTCTAAATCTGAAATTTTGGAGTCCTGTTTGCTACCTCTCTCTGGATTCTTGCTGCATATTAAGTTTGTTGTTATGCTCTTGTATAACCTTCTTACATCCCTCTTTTGCTTGTTCTGTGTGTTCCTTAACTTGGTATGCATTTTGTCTCATCTCCTTACTGATCTCCTGAAGTACTCTTTATATTAACCTTCTGAATTTGCCTCTCCTAACTCCAAGACGTTCTCTTCCTCTCTTAGTTCTTTGTTTTGATTGCTTGATGGAAGCATCATGGTTTGCCTTTTTATGTGATTTGGTGTTTACTGTTGTTTCCAGCCATCACTAAGTTACTATGTTTATTTTACATTTGCTTATTATGTCCTACTTTCTTGATTTGCTTTGTTTTGATATGCCCAGATAGATTTCTCCTTTGACCTTGTTTGATTATTGGCATCTTTTTTTTTAATGATGGATCTTAAGAATATATACTACAAAACATACACCAATTTAGTAATTCCTACATATATTATGCATTGCCATGGATTACATTTTTTGAATTATACAGCAATTCTTACCCTTATTTTCTCAAATTTTCTTCCCCCATTAATCTAAATTCTCTGCCCCCTAAGTTCCCTATATAATCTTTTGAATTGCTCTTCAGTCCCATATAAATAAATCTTGAAAAAGCACAGTCAGTGCTCGAGGAAGTCGTTTTTTACTAGTGAAGCTAAAGTGTTGTTTGGTTTAAAGAAGACTTCAAGGCTGTTTTTCCTTTAATGTTTAAAGATTATCTCAGTGCAGTAGATTTTAGGAGTTCATCCGGCATCAGTGGTCCGAGAAAGTTGAGTGGCATGAAATTTTATATTCTTTTTGTATTATCTTCAGTATTTTGGATTTTGTTGGGGGTTGATTTGTGGCCTATGGTGCAGACTATTCTGGAGGCCATCTCATGTGCATTAGAAAAGAATGTTGTTTATAACATCAACTTGGCTGATTTTGCCCTTTAACACTTCTGTATCTTTGTTGAATTTCTGTGTGTTTGGTACTTTACCAAGAATGGTATGTTGAACTCCTACTGTTACTGTGAACAGTCTGTTTCTCTTCTCGCTGTTGTTTTTGTTTTTTGTAATTTGGAGCCCTGTCATTGGATGTGGAAACCCTGGTGGCACAGTGGTTAAGTACCATGACTGCTAGCCATTAGGTCGGCAATTCAGATCTACCAGGCACTCCTTGGAAACATGGGGCAATTCTACTCTGTCTGTAGGGTCGCTGTGAGTCAGAATTGACTCGATGGCAGTAGGTTTGGGTTTTTTTGGTTATCATCAGGTGCATAGATGCTTATTATGGTTAAGTCTTTGTCTTAGTCATCTAGTGCTGCTATAAAAGAAATACCACAGGTGTATGGTTTTGAAAAGAGAAATTTTATTCTTTCACAGTCCAGTAGGCTACAAGTCCATATTCAGGGCATCACCTCCAGGAGAAGTCTTTCTCTGTGGGCTCTAGAGGAAGGTCCTTGTCATTACTCTTCTTCTGGACTGGGAGTTTCTGAGGTGCAGGGACCCAGGGTCCTTTCTGCTCATACACTGCTTCTTACTGGTATGAGATCCCCAACTCTCTTTGCTAGCTTCTTTCTTTGATAGTGGAAGTGATTGCCTCAAGGCATAATACAATCTTAACTTTGAATCCTGCGCCACCAACACAACTGCTGCAGAGACAGGGTTTGGGGACATCACACAGTAGCAAGAATGGCAGCCTAGCCAAATATCAACACACATTTTGGGGTGGGGCACAGTTCAGACCATGACAGTGTTCATAATGAGATGTCCTGGTGATATAATGTGCTTCTTTGTTTTTCATGGTGGATTTTGTTTTAAAGTATTTTATCTGAGTTTAGTGTTGCCACTCCTGTTGTTCTGTAGTAGCTATTTGCTTGATATATTTATTCTGTCCTTTGATTTTAATAAACTTATGTCTTTGTTTCTAAGATGTGTCTCTTGTAAACAGCTTATCGATGGATCCTGATTTTTTTAAGTCCGTTCTGTTACCCTCCATCTCTTTATTGGTGCATTTAGGCTGTTTACATTTAATGTAATTATTGATAATTTCTGATTATCAATTTCTGATATTTTCTTTGTTCCTTTTCCTCCTCTTTGCTTAGTTTCTTCAGTTTATGGCTTTTGGGGGGTGGATCTTTTTTTTTTTATTAAGGCTTTATGTTTTTCTTCTTTGTTTTGATGAGTAAGTTTATTACCTTGCTTTTTGGCTACCTTGAAATCTTCCCTTATATTGCCTTGCCTTCTACTCTTTTAGAAATTTCTGTGAGTATCTTTTTTGTTCCTTCTTTTATGGTTCTCACACGTCGTAATTTACAAATTAACCTCTTGGATTCCTTCTTGTCATTCTTTTGGTTTGGTATAGCCCTTAAGAATTCATTTTCTTGACTGTACCATCTTGTGTTCTAGATTTAGTTTGTGGTTTGTAATTGTTGTAAGTTTGATTTGGTCTTTACATAATCCCTTAATTTTTGTTTATCTGGGAATTTTGCAGGGTATATTATTGTTTTTTGTAGTCTTTCTTTCAAGGTTTTGTATATATCATCTCACTTAGTCATCTAGTGCTGCTATAACAGAAATACCAGAAGTGGATGGCTTTCACAAATAGAAATTTGTGAAAGTAGGTAAAAGTCCAGTAAAGTAGGTTAAAAGTCCAAATTCAGGATGTTAACTCATTGGACTGCTTTCTCTGTTGGCGCTGGAGAAGGGTCCTTGTTATCAGTCTTCCTGTCAACTGGGAGCTTCTGAGCCCAAAGGACATGCTCTGCTTCTGGCACTGCTTTCTTGTTGATATGAGACACCTAAATCTCTGTTAGCTTCTTTCTTTTATCCCTGGAAGTTGCCTCAAGGTACAGTGCAATCTTGCAGATTGAGTCCTGCCTAACAAACACAGGAAACCTTGATGGTGTAGTGAGTTAAGTGCCATGTCTGCTAACCAAAAGTTCAGAAGTTCAGATCCACCAGGCACTCCTTGGAAGCTCTATGGGGTGGTTCTACTCTGACCTCTAGGGACACCATGAGGCAAACTGGACTCTACGGCAGTGGGTTTTGTTTTTGGTTTCACCAACACAACTGCTGCCTACCCTCCCTTGTTGACATCATAGAGGCAGAATTTGCAACATGTAGGGAAATCACACAGTACTGGGAATCATGGCCTAGCCTAACTGATAGCCACATTTTGGGGGTCAGAATTCAGTCCATGACATCATCCCATTGCCTTGTCTGCATGCTTTCTGACAAATAATCACAATTTACTCTTATGTTTCTTCTCTGTGACATACTGTCTTCAACTGCTATGAGAATATTTTCTTTGCCTTTGTTTTTAATGAGTGTGATTATGATATGCCTTGGTGATTTTCTTTTAGAGTCTCTCCTACGTAAGAGTTTATTGAACCTCTTAGATGGTCAGGTTTTCATCTTGTCTGATAATAGAGAAGTTTTTTGTCAGCAATTCTTCAGTGATCTCTTTGTGTTTTCTTTTTTCTCCTCTTGTTCTGAAACTCCAGTCCCTCACAGTTTTTTTATTTTAACTGTAATCTCCTTCATTCTCAGGGTATCTTCATTTTTCTTTGTCCTTTTTTCTGATTTTTTTCCTAAGTTGTATCCAAGTGTTTGTCTTCAGTTTCACTGATCTTGTCTTCCATCATTTCAGCCATGATCCTCAGCCCTTTTATGACACCACCATTTCTGAAATCATGTTATTTATTTTTTGGATTGCTAATTTTTTTTTTATGATTTCTAATTGTGAATTTATTTTGTTCCTGTATTGTTTTCATGAATTCTTCCATTAACTTTTTTGCCTTTTCCATGAATGTGTCTGTTTTTTCCTCACTTTTGTCTGCTTTTTGCTTCAGTTCTTGGATACTTCTGAATTTTAGAGATTTGAATTCCCTGTCAGGTAATTTCAGTGCCTTCAATTGGAATGTCATATGATGATTTATTTTATAGACACCAACTGGAACCATCCTCACCTGTTTTTTCATATGTGTTAGTAATGTCTGCTATCTTCAGGCCGTTCAGTAGTTATTTTGTTTGTTCATTAATTGTAGATCTGTTTGTTTTGTATTGCTTTCTTGTTTGGTTTGGTAATGTCAGAGCAGGTGGACTGTGCATGCATTCTTTGTTGTCGGCTTGTCTGTGGTCATATTTTTCACCTTCTTGTCCAAGTTGCTCAGCTGTGGTACAGCAGGGCAGGTAAGAGGAGTGATGAGAGAGAGACAGGAGTCAAAAACAAGCAAGAAAAGAGTGCTAAGGGATATTGCCATAGAATTAGTGAGATAAAGAAACTGCAAAATGGAGACAAATAAAAAGGAACCAAAAAAGAAAATAACTAATTAAAAATTTTGGAGGATAAAAAAACAGAAAGATAAAAAAAGGTTTCCAGGGATCCTGCCCGTGCTGCTGCAAAGACTGGGGAAGTGTCTCCCAGGCCGTGTGGTATGGCCTGGATTAAGGGTTAAAGATGTCACTTGTCAGGTATTCAGGAGGAAGGAAAAGAAGGTAAGTATAGAGAGCCAAGAACTGGGAAGTAAAGAAGGCTAGAAGTGGGGGAGAAGTGCCCCCAGGGATCCCACTGATGTAAGCGAGCAGCTTTGAGACTTGGCCATGCAATACAGCCTGGGTTGAAGGCTCTCCCAGCCACAAAAAGAAAAAGAAGACAAACAAGCAGACCACACAGAATACAGCAAAGCCAAGAAACAAAAATATAGCAGGAAAAAAAAACCTAAAGATTCCTCCAGAATGACATCTTGGGCTGGGGGAGTACTTCCCTAGTTGAGCATTGCTTCACAGCCTTCTAGGAAGAGGCAAAGCATGTATCTCTGGTTACTGGGTGATCTGTGCCCTGCTGGGAGCTCCTGAAGCTGCTTTTGAGTACTCCCTGTCCCTTGATCTCTGGAGTGAGTGGGGCGAATCCAAGTAGCACAGATGCTGGAGTTCCAGCCAACAGAGCCACCTCAGCTAGTCAGGAATTGTTGGATGCAGAGGTGGAGATAGAGAAATGGGAAGAGGATGAGGGTGGGAGAGCATGTATTGCTTGTTACCAGGTGCTTCTGCTGGGACTTTCATGAATCTGATTTTCTGTGCTCCGTGTCTGCCAGTCTCCAATAGGAGTCCAAGATGGTGAATCTGTGCTGGGTTAGCTGATAAGGGGCTTCTGCTTATATGTCTTCTGACTCTTTTGTACTCTTTCAGTTTATTCCATTCAGTATTTGTCTGACATCTTTAACTCTTCCTGTTGACACTTTGGGTTCCTGTTCCTTCTACATTTGTCTCTGTTTGTCTTAATTTTCTGTGTCTTTGCTGTGGAAGGGTAGTATGGTGCGTCTGTCTGTGGCACCATGTTGACGAGAAGTCCGTATTGGCATCCTTTGAGCTCTCTTGTCCTGTCACCAGGTGGTTAAAAGCTAAGTATTTGTCATTCCAGGAGTCCATTTACTTGTGTGAATTTAGTTCAGGTGTCCAAGTCACCAAGTTACAGAGTTTGTGGTCCAGACTCTTACCTATACTCTTAGATGGGCAGGGCTACCCGGGAGTGATTCAACTAGGTATAGTTATCTGGCTGCAGTAGGGGTTGGTTATATACTGAGCAAGGTAAGGGGCTGTCAACTGTCCATTTGTTCCTTAGTGGAAGGCATGTTCCTATTCTCTAGAGTCTGTAGAAGGATAGGTTTTGTAGCTGTACTTTTGGCACCCTAGTCTGTTGGCTATAAGGACCTGTCGCAAATGGCTAGGTAGAGTGAGTGGAGCCACCAGTCCTCAAGCCCCTGATGTGGACAGGTGAGGACCATGCATAAAAAACAAGGTGATACTAAATGTTGCAAGTCTGCTCTTCCATCTTAGCTGTTATAGGTTAAAATAAGACTTCAGGTATATACTTACCCTGTAGTACTGCTGTGCTTATGAGAGCCTACGCTGTTGAAGTAGACTCACAGATTGAGGTGGGGATGAAATGTATTCAGAGTCTGTGAACCTCTTTAGTCTTTGCCATGGCAGAGAGCCTGTGCCTGCCCTGAATTCCTAGCTTAGGGACCTGTCTTGGGTATACTTTCCGGTTTGTTAATTTGTTCCCTCTCAAAATCCAGGAGAATGACTTCGGGTGTGAGGGGTCCTACTTTCAGCCAAGGGGTCCTTGACAGTGAAGCCAGACCAGGACCCAAACCAGGACCATCTAGAGCAGAGTAGGGACAAGGCAGCTAGTAAAAGGGAGGGAAGTACTTCCTTGGGGGTGTGAGGTTGATATGTTAGAGGCTTGTAGTTAACTTTTGCAGATTGGGTGCTGCTCCTTTCTGGTTTCATTCTGGAGGCTTTAGTTGACATGATACTCTGCTGTTAGGGTTTTCCAAGTTTGGAAAAGGCTTGCTGCTTGCCCCACCCCTTAGTGTGCTGACCCAACCAGCCTGCAGGTAGCTGGCTAAATCAGTTCAGGGAAATCCTTGCTTTTCTGAACTGTCTGCTATTCTCCTTGCAGCACAGTTTGCTTTTCAGCTTTCTCCTTGATGTTCAGGGCTCCTAGGTGGTCACGTGTAATTGAATCACTTCTTTTTTTGGATCTTTGTTGTAAGAGGAGACAGACAGGAAGTGTCTGAGTACTCCGCTGTCTTGACCCTGCCTTCAGGCACATTCTTTGAACCTATCTGTTCCCTTTGGGCTGAGTACCACCTCTGAGTTCAGTCTTTCTTATGGCAGTTTATGAAAAGGTCCAGAATACTAGTCCATATTATCCCACTGTTACCCTACCTCTCCTGTGTTTTGTTGACAAAAGTTATTCAGGCAGAAAGACTAATGATGTTTAGGTATCTCCCAGTCTGCTTTGATGACGCTCTGGTGTCTGTACCTTCATTGTTGTTTACTTTGGAAGCTGCTTCAGCTTGAGGTGTTTTTGTAGTAGAAAAGAAGATAAGGGTTGGCGTACAGCCCAGCTTCTCCTCCGCAGCAGCTATTATGCAAATTCCCCTGGATCTTCGCCTTTGAGAAAGCCTTTTTTCCCTCTTTTGCATTGTGCAAAGAGACATCTAAGGGGGTAGCCAGTGATCTATCGTAAAGCCTTGGAGATAAAACAAGGAACCACTCTTTTCCCAAAATAACTTCTACTATGGAAGGTATGTTTCCTTAAATGGAGGTGAAGAGTAGATCCCATCTATTACCCTGTGCAGTCTTTTGCTGTAAATTTGTCAGGAAGATAAAAGCTGCCATAATTAGTTTAATCAGATTCATCTTCAGTTCTTGGTTTCAGTGTGTAGTAGACACATGCCTGATCAGTGTTGCATTTGGCTGATTGAGCAGTTCACTTTTTCTTATCTAGTGTTCTTAACACTGTATTGTGGTTTGTTTTAATGGTGTACATAATGAGGAGTAGTGTATGTGGATGTTTCTCATTTCATTGTTGATCTTGCTAATGGAAAAGGTTGTTAATGAACCAAATTAATAGAAGACATAGTTTCTTTAATCATAGAGAATTAAGCCTAAATGTTATCACATTGAGACCTAGAGAATTAAGCCTAAATATGGCATTCACTAATTCACATCTTTTAATGGTTGCCTGTTCTTATCTTTATTTCATTTTAATGACTGCAAATCACCCTAGAGATGTTCACATGCGGACTGTTCAATAAGTATACATTACTAATTAATTCTGAGACAGCTCCATGAAAATGTATTAAAACTTTTGGGGAAACATCAGCATTAAAGGCCCACTGTGATTAGATAACAAACCAAGAGCTTTTCTGAAATTTCATTAACAGAAAGATAAGGCTGACTATGTGATGAAACAAAATTGTTTCTTGTCTGACTTAGCTTTGTAAGTTAAAAACCATTGGGCACATAGTTCTGAATTTTATTTCTTTCCAAACTAGTCAGATGGTGGATCTTTGGGGATAAATCCTTAGAGAAAAACTGTAGATTCAGTCAGATGCATGCTGTGGTGGTGATTTTCCAGTTTAGGAATAAAATAACTGCTGCTGATACCTGGAAATAGACACCTCATGATTGTTCCTTAAATAATGTAGCAAAAAAGCTTTCTGCTGGTGAAAGTTTATATCATATGGTAATTTCTGTGTTATTGTTGCTGTTCTTTTGATTATCGTAATATTGAACTTCTTCCAGTACTATGTTTTGGCTGACTCCTGATTGTCATGGGGGTAATAATGGAAATTATCATAGACTTTGGGCTTCAGTCTAGAATATAGAGTTCAAGCTTAGCACTTAATAATACCTTTATAATTTAACAAAGGCCCATAGTTACCTGTCCTTGAAAAGAAAAATATTTGGTGATTTTGTGTTAAAATGCTTGACTTAATTGTATATTTCATTTTCTTGAAAATTTTTTACCTATTTTTATTCCCCTTTGATTAAATTCTCCTAAATTTTAAATTGAGATTGTTTTAAAGAATTTCTTCTCACATCATTTTCCTTTGTTTCGCTTCCCCAGTTCTCGTTTATTTTGTTTTATTGTTAATCTAAGCAATTGAATATAATCAGGCCGTAACTAAAGGTACACTCAATACCCATTTTGGCTGAGTTCTAAATGACTGAGAATTAAAACCAGTATTGCACCTTGGCTAAAATTGAATGTTGCCAACACAGAGTGAACTTCTGAGATATGAGAATAAATCTAATTTTCTCCTCAAATATTTAAATGATTACAATTTAATTTAAAAAATTAGTCAAAATTTGAAGTTTTGTCATAGTGCAGAAATAGTAGCTTCTGCACTGTTAACTATATTATGCATTTTGAGTACTGAGAAGATACTTCGAATTTCATGAGTTCAGAGGAAGGTGTGTTGAGGGGTGGAGGGGGTGTGTATGGGTGTGTGTGTAAGTAAACCTTTTTCTTAAAGAAACATTGCAATGGAGGATTATGTGTGATTGGCATACAAGATGATAAAATTGTGAATTTCCATCTTAATGTTGGTTTTCATTGCATGCACACTAGACTCAACATGTAATAGAATATTAGGAGGAACTTTCCAGCAGACAGGACCAGTAAAGAACATGTTAGGGTCTGGATTTCAAGACATGATGCAATTTCCTTTTAAAAATTAAGTTTTATTAAAAAAATGTGCCCAATTGGAAAAAGACTAGTGCACCAGGGACGCACTCCAAACTACACAGAGTGGAGGTGACCCCAAACTTCTCTAGCGTGTAGTATTTAAGCCGTGAAACCAAAAAGCAGGGAGGGTGAGCTGACCTTTACATTGCTTGGTTGAGGCCACCAGAGTTTCCTCTTTTGTTAGATGCTATTCCTTATTATGTTCTGATCACAAGTGATCTATTGTGGATAAATGTGATGTACTTAATAGTTTTCTCTTTGGTGAACTTTTGACAAAAATTGACATTTTGCTTTTAATGAATTTTTACAACATGTGAGGAATTCCTGAATATAGTTTTTCTTGAAATCTTGAGGACTAAAGATAATTAAATATCTCCCTTAAAGAGTAATATGTTCAATGTTACTTAGGCTAATTCACTAAAATTATAGGAAGATTAGAATTATGATGTAAATACAATTCTTATATGATTATTTAAGTTTTATTAACATTTTTCGCTCAAATATGATATATTAGGCTAGATAAAATACTCTCAGTATTTTTATTGATAGTCTGTTTCCTTGTTTATTTAATTACATGGTAGTTCTTATTTTAGGACATAAAATTTATAGCATACATGATCATAATTATTTCAGCATTTCACTTTTGCAGTGATACATATACCCATAAGGAAATGTCTCACTCTTCCATGTAAAATGCTTAACTTTGTTTGAAAGTAACTATTCAATAATAACCATAAATCTAAGGGCCACACATTATTTATATTATTGACAGTGTTAAACCAATTATAAATGGCTAGCCTACTCCATAATTTTGATTACTTGAAAGGTTAGCAGTACCAGAAATGGTTGCATAGGCATTTACTTGTTTGGCTTTTGTGAGGCTGAAACCAAAGCCAGATGGCAGATTTTGACCAAGGACTGAAACTGAAGCCAAACTTACCAGTAAACATCTACATAAATTTGTAGCTTATAATACTGTTTCCTTTCCTGTCTTCCTGTTTATAGTTTGCCCTTTAATTAGATTTTATAACTATATTTATATAGACCTCATTTGTCATTTTCTTTATTCTGTTATGCTTTTTGTTGGCAGTCACTCACAATTTATGTGAATTACCTGTTGAAATTTTTGCTGGTGTTTTATACTGAGATGTTAGTATTTCTCTTATTTTTAAAGCTACATCTCAATCTTTTCCTTTGTATACTTTTAAAAACATACAGTTTTTTGAAAAAACAGTTTTAGCTTTATAGGAAAATTGTGCCGAAAGTACAGCGTCCCCATATGCCACCTTTCTTCCCAGTACATTTTTCCCTATTGTAATATTTTGGATTCATGTAGTGCATTTGTTAAAACTGATGAAACCAGTATTCATACATTGTCACTAACTTAACCCCATAGTTCACATTAGGGCTTATTCTTGGTGGTGTACAGTTGTATGGGTTTTGAATAGTTATGTTATTTTTCTAACATTATAGGTACTATCATTGTGCAGCATAGTTTCACTGCCCTTAGAACATTCTGTGCTCCACCTGTTAATCCCTATTCCTGTCCTCCAGAACTCTGGCAACCACTGATACTTTTACTGTCTCTGTCATTTTTGCCCTATCATGAAAATCATATAACTGGAATCATAGTATAAGCTTTTTCAGACTGGCATCTGTTACTTAGGAATGTACATTTACATTTCTTCTGTGTCTTTTTGTGGCTTGATAGCTCATTTCCACTTACTGCTGAATAATACTACATTGTAACACACTTGGCTACTAATTGAAAAGTTATGGGTTCACATCTGCCCAGAAGTATCTTAGAAGAAAAGCCTAGTCTCACACACATAGGGTCACCTGAGTTAAAATTGGCTTGACACCAACTGTTTTCTTAATATGGGCTTAACACAGCTTGTTGATCCATTATTTACCTATTAAAGGATATCTTGGTTTTTTCCAGTGTGGGGCAGTTATAAATAAAACTATTATCAATATTAGTATACACGTTTTTGTGTACACATAGTTTTTCTGTTCATTTAGGTAATTACATAGGAACACCACTGCTGAATGATATGGTAAGCCTATGTTTAGCTTTGTAAGAAGTGGCTGTGCTGTTTTGCATTCCCATCAGTAGTGATTCAGTTACTGTAGTTACATATCCTCACCAGCATTTCATGTTGTCAGGGCTTTGAATTGTAGCCGTTCTAATAGGTGTGTAGTGGTATCTTGTTTTAACCTGCAGTTGCCTAAGGGCTTATAAAGGAGCCCCATTGGCCCAGTGGTTAAGTGCAATAGAGTGCTAACTGAAAGATTGGCAGTTTGAACCTCCCAGCTGCTCTGTGGGAGAAATACATGGCAGTTGGCTTCTGTAAACATTACAGCATTGGAAATGCTGTGTGGCAGTTCTGCTTTGTCGTGTAGGGTCACTGTGAGCTGAAATTGATGCAGGCAGTGCGAATGACTTGATGTTGAATTTTTTTTTTTTTTATGCAAGGTGTGCAAGTTAAGTTCATGGACTCATCCTAGAAAAAGTGCTACATACCTGATTGCTGAATATCACTATGGTCACCTTCGAAGTACTCCCCTTGAGAAGCTATGTGCCAGTGCCAGCGCCTAGTCCACCTTTCAGACCAATTTTGGAACTCTTTTTTCTGGAATGGCCATCAGAGCTGTCATCGTATTACCCTTGATGTCCTGAATGTCATCAAAACGTCTTCCTTTCAGTATTTCCTTTATCTTCAGGTAAAAAAAAAAAGTCACGGGGCATCAGATCAGGTGAGTAGGGAGGGTATTCCAATAGAGTTAGTTGTTTGGTAGCTAGAAACTCCCTCATAAACAGCTGTACAATTAAGTTCGCAAACTTGCCACCATGCGCAACAGCCATTCTGGAAAGAGTTCCAAAATTGCTTTCAAGGGTGGACTAGACACTGGCATAGGTGCAAAGCTTCTGAAAGGGAGTACGTTGAAGGTAGCTGTAGTGATATTCAGCAGTGACGTATGTGGCACTTAGAACAATTAAGCCTGCATTCTTAATGCTTAGACCTGATGTGCTTATTTGCTGTTTTTCTTCTTGGCAAGGTATGTATTCAAATCATTTGCCCATTTTCTAAGCTGAGTTGTTTGTGGAAGATGCTGACAAAATATTTTTAAGAAATGGAAACTATTTTTCCTTTATGATTTGATGATTTTATTGAATTCAGTACAATGAAATTTATATTTACAATTTAGGATTCAGATTCTTGGACATCTTTACTTGATCTTACCGTTTCTGCACTCGTATATTTCACTTCCATTTACATCCTTTTTCCCATAATTCCATTGATATATATTTTCCCATCTAAAATAATAAGCACTCATCAACCTGTTTTACTTATATTCTTCATTCTCTGGCATATATTTCCACAAGTTAGGGGTGGTAATTTGAAAGAACAATGACAGACAAAGAGTAAAGAAAAAACTGTATGGAAAGATTACTTTTATTCAAAGATTTGGGTTTTGATTTTTTAAAAATGAAATTTGAGTTACAGATTGAATAACATTGATTTTCTAAACAAGTCACAGTGTGAAGAAAGTTAGGAAGTGTGGATTTAGAATTTTACAACCAGCTAACCTATCCTTAATGCATATGGAAGAATAAACATTGAAAGGTTTAAAGAGTTTCTCCCGGGCACCCCTAGCTGAAAGAATATCAATGGCTGTCCTTCATTCAGAAAGAATAAAACTGAATCTCAAATTGGAACAGAAGAAAAAGGAAACGAGAGCACAATGAGACGTAAGAAAAATGTAAGCATGTTGTTAAGTCAGGCATTGACTGTTAACCACAGGGCATTGATTTCAAGACTATCAAACTAAAATACTAGAGAGCAATAAGGTATCAGCTGGGAACTGATCTGGATTAATTTTCTAAGACCCTTCTATTAATTGGGTAGAGGTAGTAGAAACATTGATTAACTTTATACTTTGTCAGGTTGACTCTGCCTTTGGAGTCAACACTAACCATTATACCTTTCAGGAGGCTAGCCTCTACCACAGCCATTGAGGCAATTTCAACTCGTAGCAACCTTAAGGTCGGAGTAAAACTACCCCATAGTTTCCAAGGAACACCTGGTGGGTTTGAACTGCTGACGTTTTAGTTTTGCTGGTGTAGCAGTTAACAACTCCACCGCCAGGATAGTTCAAGTGGCTAAGAGCTAAGGATAAGAGAATCCTTCATCCACACATTCCCAGCCAAAAACTACAATTCCATGACATCAAATTCTAGCTCATAGCAACCCTCTCTGGGAGAGAGCAGAACAGCCCCATGGAGTTTCCAAGGTGTAGCTGGTAGATTCACACTGTGGTCCTTGTGGTTAGCAGCCCAGATATTAACTACTGTGTCACAAGGGCTCCTCTAGAAGGCAGGAAACCATTACAAGCATGGTAAATCAGAGTTGCAGTATTTCAGTAAGCAATCAAATGTGTTTACGACAGTTAAAAGACTTTTTTTTATTGTGCTTTAAGTGAAACTTTACAGTTCTGGTTATTGTCTTGTACAAAAATTTATACACACATTGTTATCTGACCCTAGTTGCTCTCTGTAAAGTGATAGAACGTTCCTCTTCTCCACCCTGGATTTCTTGAGTTGATTCAGCCAGCTCCTGTCCCTTTCTGTCTTCTCATCTCACCTCTAGACAGAAGGTGCTCAGTTAATCCGATGTAGCTACTTGAACTGCGAAGCACATTCTTCACAAATTTTGTTATATGTCTTATCTCAAAACTCATTCTGTCAAGTTGATTCCAACTCATAGTGACCAACCCTAATAGGACAGAACAGAACTGCTCCATATATCTTCCAAGAAGCACTTGACAGACTCAAACTGCTGACTCTTTGGTTAGCAGGTGTAGCATTTACCCACTCACTACTCCACCAGGGTTTCCATAGTAAAGGGTCTTCCAACAAGGGTACCCTGTTTTTGACAGCTCATGGCGGCCATGTTTATTATGTTTTTTTGATCAGTCTTAACAAATAGCCGTGAAAAGTTAACACAATTGTTCAATGCATATTAGAGTTTATTATCAAAATGGGTGTTCCATTCACCACACATTCCATGAATTACAGGAGATTTATAATGTACATTGCTCCACTGAGAAAACAGTTTGACTAGTTTAATCAAAAAATTTGAGACAGCCAAGTCCGTTGTCAATCAAACAGTGCCTGTGTGTCAGTACACTACACATTCCAGTGAGGAATGTGTTCATCAGAGTGTACGCAAGAATCCATCCCAATCAGCTTCTTACAGAACCGGGCTTTTCGTTGACCACAGTTGGGCAGATTTTGCATCTGGACATGAAGCTTTACCCTTACAAAATTATTTTAACTCAAGAACTGTAGTCCAGTGACCATAGATTGTGCCATATGTTTGCTAACTGGGCTGTGGAGGAATTGAAAGTTAACTGTGCTTTTGGCCACAAAATTATCTTCAGCAACAGGCCCATTTTTGGATGAAAGGTTTTGTTAACAAACAAAACCGTCACATTTGGAGCAGCGAGAATCCAGTGGAGTTTCAAGGATGTCCACTTCATCCCCAAAAAGATACCATTTTGTGTTGCTTTTAGTCCAGTGGACTTATTGGCCCTTATTTTTTCCAAGATGAACAAGGAAAATCTGTGGCTGTCAATGGTGAAAGTTATCAGGCTATAATAACTGGTTATTTGGGGCCACATTTGGAAGGCATAGACCTCACAAACATGGTTTCAACAAGATGGCACTACATGCCATATTACACATTAAGTAGTCAGCTTACTGAAGGAAAAGTTCAAAGGCTTCCTCGTCTCTTGTGGTGGTGATGTTAACCGACCACCAACATCCTGTGATTTAATTGCTTTAGATTATTTCTTATTTTTTTATTATGACTGAGTGAAAATGTACATTCCCATGTAAATTTGCATGCCCACCTATATGCAGCTTCCACTGCTCTCCCTGCCCAGTTATAGCACCCTGTTCCTCTTTGCTACATACAACTCATCATCCCAACAGTCTCCTTTCCCCTCCTCTCCACCCACTCCCCTTCTTCCAGCCAGAGGTCAGCAGGATGATACCTTATAGATGCATAGAATCATAAAATGCATCCAATATATGGTCACTCTACATCTAGATTATTTCTTATGTGGCTGTGTTAAACCTCGGGTTTATGACAATCAACCACAAACAATTGATGATCTGAAGAACATCACGTGCATTGTTTGTGAAATTCAGCCCACTTTATATTAGATTGTCATTGAAAATTGGACATCCTGGGTGCATGCCACCAAACAAAGCCACAGTGTCCGTTTACCCAAGTTCCTTTCCACGCATAATGCCATCAAGTATACCTCAAAATAAAACAGTTAAAACTGTATCATATACACAGCTTGTTTTATTCAAGTGCAAAGATTCAGCACTCTTATTGGAAGGCCATTTATGTCTTACAGTCCAGTCTAATCTTTGTCTAAAGAGTTGATTTTGGGAATGGTTCTAGTTCTGGGTTAACAGACAGTCTAGGTGCCATGTCTTCCAGGGTTCTTTCAGTCTCAGTCAGACTAGTAAGTTGGAGCTTTTTATTAGAATTTGAGTTCTGTACCCTGTTTTGCTCTTTGAAAGACTCTTTTGTGTTCCCTGTCACGGCTGTCATTGATGGTAGCCAGGCATCATCCACTTCTGGTCTCAGGCTGATGGATTCTGGTCTCTTGGGCTAATATTTTCCTTGTGTCTTGGGTATTGTTGTTCTCTCTCTTTGTTCCAGGTAGCTTTGGACCACTTGATTCCTATTACAACCTCTCACAAACTTTTAAGATCCCATATATTGCTTATCAAAGTGGGATGCAGTACATTCTCTTAACAGACTTTGTTATGCCAGTTGACTTAAATGCTTGCTGAAAACATGGTCCCCAGACCCCTGCTTCTGTGTTCCTCAAAGTGTTACATTGTATTCAGGAAATTTCTTAGCTTTGGGTTCAGTTGTGCTGACTTCCCTTGTATCGTGTGTTGGCCTTCTTTTCACCTAAGATAATTTTTGTGTACTTTGTAGTTACTACCTCCCTCCCTACCCTGGTAACCATCAATGAATGTTTTTTTGTGTGTAGAACTTTTCTTGAGTTCTTACAATAATGGTCCCATATAAGACTTACCCATTTGGAACTAATTTCACTTATCATAATGCCTTCCATGATCATCCATATTATGAAATGTTTCACAGATTCATCACTGTTCTTTATTGTTGCATAGTGTTCCATTGTGTGAAGGCACCATAATTTGTTTATCGATTTATCCACTGATGGATGCCTATGTTGTTTCCATCTTTTTTGTTGTTTGAGATAGGGCTGCAGTGAACATAGGTGTGTATATGTTTATTCATTTGATTGCTCTTATTTCTCTAGAATATATTCCAAATAGTAGGATGGCTGGATCATTCTATTTGTAGCTTTATTAAGAACGCGCCAGATGGTTTTTCTGAGCATTTGTACCATTTTAAATGCCTGCCAGCAGTGTACAAGTGTTCCAGTGTCTCCACAACCTTTCCAGCATTTATTATTTTGTGTTTTGGATTAACACTTGTAGGAGGGAGGTGTTTTCTCATTGTAGTTTTGTGTAAGGGTGTGGGTGTGGGTGTGGGTGTGAGAGAGAGAGAGAGAGATTTAGTGGTAGTTTACAGTACAAGTCAGTTTTCCATATAAAACCTGCCTCTTTCACCTGCCTCTTGGCAACTCTTCACCCTGACAGCACACTGTTCTTTTCCACTCTTCCAATATCTACTCAGTCAGCACTTGTTGACTCTTCATGCTTTCCTTTCGCCAAAGAAGCCAGTAGGACAGCCTCATGTATATAGTATGAATTACACATACAACGTGTGTCACTCTGTGTCCCCAAGTCCAGTTCATTCTTTGTCTGGAGTGTTGGCTTCAGTACTGGTTTCTCCTCTGGACTAAGAGCAAGTCTGGGGCCATGTTCCCAGTGGACCCTCCAGGTTGTCGGAGCATCAAGTCTGGTCTTTTAATAGCAGAGTTCCTGATCTGGACACTCCTTTTTCTCATGCTACCTTAGGGACTCTACATTGTGTTGGGCTGTCTTTGGTGGTGGCTGGGTACCATCTAGTTCTTCTGGTCTCATGTTTAATTGTGTTATTTGTCTTTTTCTTGTTGATATTTGCAGTACCTTGTAGACTGTGGAAATTAGACATTGGTTAGATAAGTGATTGACAAATACTTTTTCCCAGTCTGTAGGCAGTCTTTTTTACTCTCTTGGTAAAGTCTTTGGTTGAACGTAAGTGTTTAATTTCTAGTGGTTCCCATTTATCTATATAATGTTGTTTGTTCATTGTTAGTAAGACTTTGTAGTCCGTTTAAACAGTATGTTGGAACTTCCAATGTTGTCCCTATTTTTTCTTCCATAATCTTTAGTGTTTTGGATTTGATATTTAGATGTTTGATCCATTTTGAGTTTTTGTGTTAGGTGTGTGGATCTTATTTCAGTGTTTTGTAAATGAATATCCAATTTTTCCAACACCATTTGTTAAAGAGACTGTTTTGTCCCCCGTTCATGGCTTTTGGGCCTTTGTTAGATATCAGCTCTTCATAGGTGGATAGTGTTACTTCTGGATACTCTGTTCTGTTCTGTTGGTTTGTATATCTGTTTTTGTACCAGTACTAGGCTGTTTTGACTACTGTGGCAGTGTAATAGGTTCTGAGGTAAAGTAATGTGAGGCCTCCCACTACATTCCTCTTTTTCAGTAGAGTTTTACTTATCCGGGATTTCTTTCCTTTCTAAATGAAGTTGGTAATTTGTTTTTCCATCTCATTAAAAAATGACACTGGAATTTGTATTGGTCTTACAGTATATATATATATATATATATATATATATATAGATTGCTTTGGCAAGAATAGACATTTTCACAATGTTAAGTCTTCCTATCCATGAGCAGTTAAGTTTCTCCATTTATGTAAGTCTCTTTTGGTTTCTTGCAGTAGAGTCTTGTAATATTCTTTGTATAGGTCTCTTACATCTCTGGTTATGTTCTTAGGTATTTTATCTTCTTTGGGACTGTTGTAAATGGCATTGATTTGATAATTTCCTCTTTGAAGTCTCTTTCATTGTAGTTTTGATTTGCATGTCTTTAATGGCTAATAATCAGAGCCCTCCTGGCACATTTTGTCTGCCAACCAGAAGTTCAAATCTGCCAAGAACTCCTTGGAAACTCTATGAGGCATTTCTAGTGGAAACCCCCGCTGCATAGTGTTTCTGAGTATTGTGTCTGCTAAACAAAAGGTTGGTACTTTGAATCCTTCAGGCACTCCTTAGAAATTCAAATGAGCAGTTCTACTCTCTCCTATAGTGAGTGTCACTATGAGTCAGAATCAACTCAGAGACACTGGACTTAGTTTTTTGTTTCTGCTTTTCTGATTTTAATGGCTGATGAACTTGAGCATTTCCTTACATACATTATCTGTTAGCCACCTGGATGTTTAAAAGACTGATTGGATTGTAAAAAATTCAGATTTATGGTATTTATATCTAAGTAATATAATGGTGCCAAGGATGAGAATAATGTCACTTAGCCATTGACTATAAATATGTTCTGAAATGCCTTCTAACTAGCTTTCTTTCACTGCTAAGCTTAAGTGACTTTTGTAACCACTTTATGCTCTGTCTACCGCATAGTCTGAAAAGCCACTACTGTTGAGTCTATTCTGACTCATAGCAAACCTATAGATCAGGTAGAACTGTGAGGGGTGGAGTCAAGATGGTGGACTAAGCACACGTCTCCCTATATCCCTCTGGAAACCAAGACCTGAATCGACAATCAAATGGAGCCTTCTGATCACCTAATCAGCCCCAGGACACAGCACAGGGCTGTTAATTTGGACTTCATACCACTGAGTGAAAAATCTCCTCTCTTTCGCTGACTCCCACTCCTGGCTAGCCCTGGCTCTCGTGGACTGAAGGTAAACACACCATTTTGCCTTTTTTTTTTCCTCTGTCTTGGCCAGCAGGCAGAGCTGGGTCTTGCGTAGCAGCTAGACTCAGACGCGCTGCTGGTGGGATAGGCAGGCGAAACTCCACCATTTCAAGAGCCAGGCTTAGGACTCTGTTAATCTAGCCACTTGGGGCCTGCCTTTTTATCTCTGCAACAGTGGGGCCTGTACGGATTCCCACTGCCAGTATGTGGGATGCCATGTTGGGTACGGAGATTTTAGCAGGACCTAATTCTTAGCCTGGGAGCCAGCACCTGCAAACAGGACAGCGCTTCTCCAACAGAAAAGCAGTAATTTTCCCAGTGCGGGCTACAGTGGGGGTCCTGCAACAGAAGCAGAGGAATCACTACCTCTCGGGACCTTTAGCCCCTCTATCTGATGACCATGTGGAGGGCGCCATCTTGGATACGGTGGCTGCATCTGGACCTAATTCGTAGCTTGGGAGCCAGAGCCTGCCCACAGGAGAGTGCTTTTCTACCAGAAAAGCAGTACTCTGCATAGTGTCACCTAAGGCTGGGCCCTGTCAGCAGAAGCCAACAGGTCAGTAGCATTGCTGTATTCTGAACTAGTTAGTATCATCTGGGGTTCGATATAAAAATGCTTACTTTGCCAGTTGGGAAGAGGGACCTCTCCACCTGAAAACCCGACTGACTTGGGACGTGGTCAGATACCTTTTGCTTTACATTTTCAGACAGCCTAGAGAGACATCTGCAGTCCATCCTCACAGTATCTCTTCCAGCCTCTACTTACTCACATGGGACCCAAAAAGCAACAGACACTTGTGACACACAAGAAATCACCCATGGCTTGAGAAGGGTCCAAAACAAAGCAACCAAGGAGTTTTCTAGATGAAGAAACTTATGAAAGCATCAGAAAGTGAATACAAAATGATTATATACGGAACCCTTCCAGACCTTATACAAAATGCAGCAGAACAAAAGGAGACGTTAAACAAGCTGTTTGATCTGATGGAATACCAGTACTCTGAAATCCGACAGATCAAGAACAAAATCAAAAAAGAAACAAGAAAAATGAAGACACATTAAGAAGCATGTGGGACTCTATTAAGAGGAACAACCTTCGATTAATTGGAGTCCCTGAACAGGGGGAGACATCTGAGAATACAGAGAGTGTTGTTGCTGAGCTGCTGAAAGAAAACTTCCCAGAAATCATGAAGGAAGAGAACATAGACATCTCAGATGCATATTGTATGCCACCCAATATAGATCTCAAAAGAAAGACTCCAAGACATATTATAATCAAGCTTAACAAAATGAAACATAAGCAGCAACTCTTAAAGGCAGCAAGACTCAAAGCAAAGCTAACATTCAGAAGGAAAGCCGGTAGGCTCTCATCAGATTTCTCAGCAGAAACCGTGCTGGCACAGAGATAGTGGCATGACACATTCAAAGCCTTGAAGGAGGAGAACTTCCAACCAAGAATTATATATCCTTCAAAACTGTCTTTCAAATATGAAAATGAAATTAAGACATTCCCAGATAAACAGAAACTCAGAGACTTTGTAAAAGCCAAACCAAAACTACAAGAAATACTGAAAGAAGTTCTTGGCTCTGGCGTAGAAGAATGAAACCACTAACTTTATATTTTAGAACGACACACTGCTCAAAACTCTACTCAGTTAGGGAAGGCTCCAAAGTCAATCACAGCTTTAATACGGAAAGAAGCAATCCAGTGATCATCATGAAAACTAGGGTGCCATCATATCAAAAAGAGGGATGTACTACAGTTGTAACAGTCCTTCCAAATGGAGAGGAACATGACCAGACTGGTAGTAATTAAAATTGGGTTTATATATAGTTTCTTAAGGGAGATCATAGGGGCAGCTGTAAAGCACAGCAAAGATGTATCATACCATTTGAAGAAATGTAACACAGGAGTCTCAACAACTACAAAACCAGCTCTGAAAAAGGTGAAAAATCAACTCACAGAAAAGAATGTCCCAGAACAGAGTAATGAGAACAACAAACAAAACAGCAACACAAAAATAAACATATCACAATGGCAGCAGTGAACACATACCTATCAATAATTACATTGAATGTGAATGGACTGAATGCTCCAGTAAAGAGACATCGAGTGACATCTTGGATCAGAAGACATGATCCATCCATATGCTGTCTGCAAGAAACTCACTTGAGACCTAAAGATAGGAACAAATTGAAAATTAAAGGATGGAAGAATATATATGAAGCTAACAATGAACAAAGAAGAGCAGGTGTGGCAATTCTAATCTCAGACAAAATCAATTTTAATGTAAAAACCACCATCATGGACAAAGATGGATGCTATTTATTGCTGAAAGGTTCAGTACATGGGCAAGACTTAACTATATTAAATATTTATGCCCCTAATATCAAAACACCTAAGTACATTGAAGAAACACTTACTATACTCAAAAAAGAGTTAGATGAATCCACGATAATAGTGGGAGACTTCAACACTCCACTCTCAACACTGGACATATCATCTAGTAAAAAACTCAGTAAAGATACAGAAGACCTCATTGCCACAGTTAACCAACTAAACCTCATTGATATATACAGAACTTTCCACCCACCAGCAGACAACTACACCTTCTTCTCCAGTGCACATGGAACAGTCTCCAGAATTGACCATGTGTTAGGACATAATGCAATTCTCAACAAAATCCATACCACTGAATTACTGCAAAGCATTGTCTCAGATCATAAAGCCATAAAAATTGAAATCAGTAGCAGAAAAATCATAGAAAGTGGAACTCTTGAAAACTGAGCAACATCTTGCTCAAAAAAACCATGGGTTATAGAAGAAATCAAGGATGAAATAAAGAAATTCATGGATTCCAGTGAGAACAAAAACACTTCCTACCAAAACCTATGGGATGCAGCCAAAGCAGTGCTCAGAAGTGTATTTATCTCCATAAATGCACACATCTGGAAGGAAGAAACCAAATCAAGGAACTAACCCTACAGCTTGAACAAGTAGAGAGAGACCAACAGAGGAACCCCTCAGGCACCAGAAGAAACCAGATCATAAAGATTAGAGCAGAGCTAAATGAATCAGAGAGTAGAAAAACAATTGAAAAGACCAAAAGCTGGTTTTTTGAGAAGAACAACAAAATTGACAAACCACTGGCTAAACTTACTAAAGAGAAGCAGGAAAGGAAACAAATAACCCAAATTAGAAATAAGAAGGGAGTTGTTACCACAGATCCAACTGAAATAAAAAGTATCAAAACAGAATACTATGAAAGACTGTACTCTAACAAATTTGAAATCCTAGAGGAAATGGACAAATTCCTTGACTCATACCACCTACCCAAATTATCACAGCGTGAAGCCGAACAACTTAAACTCATCACAAAGAAGAGATTGAAAAGGTCATCAAAACATTGCCAACAGAAAAAAGCCTGGGCCCAGATGGCTTCACTGCAGAATTCTACCAAGCATTTAGAGAAGAGTTATTTCCAATACTACTGAGACTATTTCACAGTATAGAAAGGGATGGAGTACTCCCAGACTCATTCTGTGAAGCCAGCATAACCCTGATACCAAAGCCAGGGAAAGACCCAAGAAAGAAGGAGAGCTACAGACCTATATCATTCATGAATATAGATGCAAGAATCTTCAACAAAATTCTTTCCAATAGAATACAACAGCATATGAAGAAAATAATCCATCATAACCAAGTGGGATTCATATCAGGGATGCAAGGCAGGGTATAACTGCCTCACAGAGTATCCGAGGAATGTCTGGCAGATTTGAACTGCCAACCTTTTGACTAGCAGACAGCACTGAAGGTACTGTGCAACCAGGGTTTCCAGTGCATAGTAGGAGCTTAATAAATTCTCTTTCAGCACATGAAGGAAATAACCTCTTTTTTCTACTCATGTCTGGGAATTTATTTTTGAACATTCAAAGAACTAAAGTAGTTTTTGCCTACCGTAGGTAACCACTGACACCAAACTCTCCAAATTTAATGTTCTTTTCTCATTCTTTTTTAAATGTACTTTAGATGGAAGTTTGTAGAGCAGATTCTAATTAAATAATTAATACATTATTCTTTTGTAACATTGACTGCCAATCCCATGACACATCAACACTTTCCCCCTTCTCAACCTTGGGTTCTCCATGATGAGCCTTCATACCCCTCCTCCCTTCTTGTTCTTTTGTTCTGTGGGCCTTTCTAGTGTTTCGATGAATGTTGACCCTCCGGAGTGATTTCAGTACTAAGGTTAAAGCAGCTCTAGGGGCCACAGTCTCAGGATTTCTTTGGTCTCTATCAGACCAGTATATCTGGTCTTTTTTTTTCCTTGATAAGGTGGAATTACCCTCGATGAGATGGATTGACACAGTGGTTGCAATAATGGGTTTAAGCATAAGAATGATTGTGGACATGGTTCAAGAGCAGGCAGTGTTTCATTCAGTTGTGCATAGGGTCAATGTGAGTTGAAACCAACTCGATTACACCTAACAACAACAACAAGGTAGAATTTTGTTTCTCATTTTCTCTGGGCTCTTTTCAGGACCCTTTATTGTGATGCTTGTCAGAGCAGTTGGTGGTGGTAGCCGGGCTCCATCTAATTCTCTGTACTTAGTCTTGTGGAGGCTGGGATCCTTTGGTCCATTAGTTCTTTGGCCCAGTGTTTCCCTTCTGTCTTTAGTTTTCTTCATTCTCACTTGCTCCAAGTGGGATGGGACCAGTGGAGTATCTTAGTTGGCCACTCACAAGCTTTTAAGACCCCAGATGCTACTCACCGAAGTAGAATGTAAAACATTTTCCTTATAAACTGTGTTGTGCCATCTTACTGTCCCCTGAGACTTAGTTCATGTTCTTTTAAACTTCTCTGCACCCTTCAGTGATACTGATCCATGCACCTCCCTTTGAAATGGTTCTACTTTGATGTGGTAGTATGCTTCTGCTTTCTAGATGTACACAATAAATTCATTTGTACCTGTGTTTTCATTTTTTAATCGTATTAGTATAGTGGGATCCAGAAGAACCAAGTGATATGTAACTTGCCCGCAGACACACCAGGTTTTTATATACATTCAGTCACCAAATACTTGAATAGCATTTTTTTTTCTTTACTAAAAATTTTCCTTTTGTCTTTGAACAATGGTGTTTTAGTTTGCTAGTACTGCTCTAATAGAAATACCATGAGTGGATGGCTTTAACAAAGGAAAGTTTATTCTTATACAGTCAAGTAGATTGTAAGTCCAAATTCAGGATATCTTATGGAGGAAGTCTCGTACCACATCAGCCTTTGTCCAGGGAACATCTTGGCACAGGAACTTCACGCTGTTTTCCTGGTGGTGCTTTCTTGATGTGTTGTTCCCAATTCTCTGCTTGCTTCCCTTTCCTTTTATCTCTTGTGGGATTGAAGGATTAACGCTGGTGCAAGCCATACTCCAGGGAAACTCCCTATACAGTGGAGCAGGGAGGTGATCTTCTGAAGGGATTTAGAGTCCCACCTTAGTTGTTTAACACACAGCATGGGAAAATCACAAGATGGAGAACAATCATAGAATACAGGGAATCATGGCCCAGGCACATGGCTACACATATTTTGGAGGGAACACAGTTCAATCCATGACAGATTGTTTTCATTCTTTTTGTCTTTTCTGTAACACCACCTGAGTGTGAAACTCTTACATCAATAACAGACGGACTGTGAGGTCACTATGAGCTGACATTGACTTGACGGCAGGCTTGGTGTGCAGACAGGCAGGCAAGCTGGCATTGAGAAGTACATATCCCTGAAGGAGTAAGTAGTTCAGAACTTTCAGAATAGGTTAGAGCTGGGCAAGTGAAGTTGCAAAATAAAAAAAAACCTTAATTGTGAAAAGTGAAATGTATATCAAAAATGTTTTCCTCTTTCCTTCCACTTATTTCTTAACTTTGTTTCGGAAATAACTACCTTTAAAAAATATGGCAATTTCAGGTACTTATTCTTTTGCTCTTAGATTATTAGTAGTACAGTTTTCTAGCTGATTTTTATGACTTCTGTTTCTTTTATCCAGTCTTTGTAACTTAACTTTAAGAAATAGAAGTATTTCTTTCATTGGATTGTTTTCCCAGGTTTTTTTTCCCTAACCGCTTATAGCAGTGTTTCTCAAACCTCATCCTGTATAACATTCATTGTGTAATGTATGAAATGTGTTTTTCAGACACAGGTTCATGGTTAAATAGACTTGGGAAACGTTGTAGCCTATGTCTGTCTTAAACATTGAAAGTAAATGATGTTTTAGAGCTTTGACAAGCCTACTGAAGCTTGTTTGACTTGGTGCTTTCTAAACTTTGCTACTGTTGAACCCCTATTTTTTGTAAATTGCTTGTTAACGTTCCTCAGAATTTAGTCCCAGTCCATTAAGCTTCATTTTTATGGTCGCCCACAGTCTGACTCCCAACAACACAGATACTCAGTTGACCATGAGTGAAAATAAAGAGAAAACTCACAGATAAAGTCCCAAGGAATCTAAGCTAAAGAAGAAACTATTCTGATAAAGAACAAGTGTGTTCATCATAATTAAGAATTATAAAAACTATAAGCAAAGAATTAGACATTATGGGGGAAAAAAGAATAGACAGCTTGGAAAAAGACTGAGAAAAACAAGATACATTAGAAATACAGTCATTAAAACAAAAATTTGTTAAATGGGGCAAACAGTAAATAGATTCCTCACAGCTGGGCAGATAGTAACCAAGAAGTTAAATCTGTGAAAATTGCTCATCATGTAGCCAAAGAGCAAATATGAGGGATATTAAAGAGACACAGAGGATGGATGGCAACATCAGATGTTGTGTTTGATAGGAGTAACAGATGAAGAGGCAACAATTGGAGAGAATAGGCAAAAATTTCCCAGCATTAATAAAAGATATGCATTGTTAAGTTTATTAAATGAGTTCTAAGAAGTGTAATACAATAATCATTATGTATATCATTGTAGTAGAACTTTAGAACACATAAAATACAATAATTTTAAAAGCAATCACAGCTTACTTACAAAGGAACAACACTTAACAGTGCACAGTCACTTCTGCTGTAATACTTGTTTTGAAAACAAGTATTGAATTTTTTCCAGTGTAGTTGATATATTAGGAAAAAAATGCTCATATAGAAAATTTCACTTTTGGTTATATCCTGTTTTATCCACAGTAAACAACACTACGTAACAACACCCTGCCGAACTAAGTAGGAATGCACAAAATGCACACTGTACACACCTCACACATCTACCAGGTACTTTAGTTTACAGCTGGCTTTATAAGCCATAGCCATCTACATCTGTTGTTATAGCTTTAGATTCGGTTTGTACTTTACAGTAGCTCCCAAACTGTAACCTATAAGGAAACATCAGGTCTTTTTCAGGGTAAAATGTCATATTTTTGATAATATTTTTAGTATTAAATGTATTTCTTAGCCATTTAACATGTATAAAACTGTGCTGTTATATTCGGCTCTTCTTTTTAAAAATGACTTGACGGCGCTTGGCTTGGCTTTTTAAAAATGTGTCACTCGTGAAGTTTTTTATTATTGCACTATATGATCTTTATTGTGTTGCATACTGTGGTGTTTTTAGGAATGCATATGGTACATTATAGCAGAACTTACTCTCCCTCTCAACTGCAGCAACCTTGTCCAGGACTAGCAGTGGAATGTAGTATCTTCAGATTCGAATGGAAAGGAATTGTCAGCCAAGAATTGCATACCCAAGTAAACTAAAGATTTACATTCAAAGATTTTTCAGACAAAGATGAAGAGTGTGTACTACTCACCAAAAAAACTAAGAAAGAATAAAATTAGAAAGAAACTGAACCTAGAGAAAAAGAATATGTTTTTTAAAATAACTGGTGAACAGTGACATAGATAAATATAAAAGAAACCCAAGCGTATTGCTGTCGCGTGAGCTTCAGCTCATAGTAACCCTATTGCAGACTGCCCCATAGGATTTCCAAGGAATGACCGACCTTCAAATTAGCAGCCAATCTCTTAACCAGGGCTCCAAATAAACGTTGATCATGAAAGTAAAATATGCCAGAATGTTGAGTGTGTTTTGAAAACAAAGTAGAATTAAAACAATGACTGTTAGACTGAAGGCCTTATAATCAGAGGTTAATGTATATTGTTTAGGAGTAAGGCAGAGATACTAACTTTACAGTTAGAAAAATATACATGATAAAAATATTAGTGTGATCACTGAAATAATAAAAACACAGTGAATACCTTCCAAGTAGTCAGGGTGGGATGTGAAATGAAAGAAACCTGAACAGTCTAAAAGCGCAAGCAGAGATATAGAACTAATCCTAATTTATAAAAGACAAAGCAGGATTAATAAGTTGCACTAAGTAGATGAAAGGTATAGATCAAAATATATCAGTAATAGCAATAAAAATAAATAAAAATCCCAATTAAATGTTAATGGTAGATATAAAATGATACCATTGATGTAATTTTACAGAACATACAAATAACTCTCATCCAGTATTTATAGCCACAGAGACAAAACACAGATACATACAAGAGTAAAACGAACACTGACTTATGTGTAGTATTTACCTTAATAGGAGTAGGGAAGAATAGAGGTTGGTGAGGGTTTTTTGTCTGTGTGTCTGTAATGATTTATTTTCCAAAGGGAAATATTGGAAGAAATTAGAAAAGATTGTTATCTGTTACTTATGAATTCTGGGTATGTGGATGTCTGTAACTCTATTTTTTGTATTTTGAATGTTGAAAATATTTCGTAATGAAATATTGAATAGTAACTTCAATAAGTAATACCTGTTTTTAGTCTTCCTTGATTAATATGAATAGGACTGTGTTGAAATACCAATTGAAAATATGGAAATGTTGATATTCCCCCCATTTATTTTCATCTTCACCTTTTAAATGTTCTAGTTTTTTATACCTGTTAATGTAAAATGAAAGTGTTGAAAACCTGATATATTGGTAGCAAAGTTTTGAAGCTTTGTATTTCTCAATCTAAAATTACAGTAGATTAAAGTAAATATGATAAGAAGGAAAGTATTAGAAATGTTAAGTATTTAGAAATGTCATTTTTATTATTAGTAGCATTGACTTTAGTTTTGAAATACTAAGAATGGCAGGTTCAAAACTTAATGTTTTAGTCATATAATGAGCGCATTTGCCAATTTTCTTTTTTTGACAGCTTGATTGGACTTCATCAAGTGGAACTTAGTATACTATCTCCTGCTAACTTCTTGAAGTTAAAATTGTGGCTGTCTCCAAAATAAATTTAAATAATTTCTCAGTATTAAGTCAGTTATTTTTAATTTATGTGTATATATTTTACAAAGTCCTGTTCACTATTGAACTCTTTTCATAATAGAAGACAATGAGGAATCCAGTCAACTTTGTAGTACTTTGGGAAAAAGAAACTGGAAACATGAAGATTCTACTTCTCCTCTTTCTCTCTGACTCTATATTTGTTGACGTGGTGTTGGCCTTTACAAGATTACATTGAGCCATTAACTGTGTGCCAAGTGGATAAAAGAAGAAGACCACTTTACATTCCTAACTTGTGAATGTTTGGTATAGAATACCTGCTTCACTTCCTTACCTAAAAATAGTAGAAAGACTTTGAGAAAACCCCATTGCTATTTCTAACGTGCAGCCCTTAAAATACTTTGGAAATTTGCTCAGTAATACCATCCTCCTGTTGTCTTCTACCAGTGTAGGTTAGAAAACAAAACAAAACAAAAAAACATTGCAATCTAGTTGATTCTGACTCATAGTGACCCTGTAGGACAGAGTAGAACAGCTCCAGAAAGTCTCCAAGGAGTATTTGCGCATGGTGGATTCAGACTGCCAACCTCTTGTTGAGCAGCTGTAGCATTTAACCACTGTGCCACCAGGATTTCTCCAGTGTAGATAGCTGTCTGGTAAAGAGCTAAAGATTAGTCTCCACAGTAAATGCAAACTTGATCTGTATCAGTGTATCCAGGGTTTAATTAGTATCTGCTTTAGAAGTGGAACCGGTCCAGGCATAAAGTTAAATGAGCTATGAGAACTTAAACCTGGTGCTCAGTAAATGGTGTAGCTGTACTTGTTAATATAATTTATTTCTGGCCATTTGACCCTTTTCCCCCAATCACTGTATTGATCTTGTGAATTGAACTTGGCCATACTGTCAGCTCAGTGCACCTAAATGCATTATTTTTCAAATTTATCTCAAGATAAATAGATTCTGCATTGTTCCAAACTCTTAGTGGAATATAGTGGTTTGGTCTTAAGAGCAAAAGGAGTACAAAATGTAAATCTTGGCTCTCACGTATTTATAAGGTAATTTTTAGCAGCTTGCATTGAATTAGTGTCCTTAAACTTCCTCTCTCAGTTTTTCATCTTTAAAGTAATAGGCATATCCTTAACTTATAAGTGTCCTTTCACTTCTTTATTGTAGATGTATTGTGTACAATGTACAGTGCTGAGCACTGTAGGGAGTTACATAGTAAACATCATGATTTAGTATTCAGGGAGCTTAAAATTTAGTTGAATGTTGTGCCATAATTTACCAATCAACATTTAAATTAAGATTGTTTCACAAAGAAAAGTTTGAGCTTTGAATAAATTCTTTGAGATCATTTGAAGGTTTTTGAATAGTCAGAATATGTATGATGCCATGTAATGTAAAATTTATCAGAACTTAAAGAGAAAATCACAAGACAGAATTCCTGAGTTCATTTAGAGTATATCAACATTTTTTATTTTTTGTTGTAATAGACCATAATTCAGCTTATGTTTAGCAACGTCTGTAATTCCTTATGCTCCATAGTAGTGAAGTATAATTTCATTTACTGTATTTACCAATGAGCTTGTATTACTCAAAGGTAAAAATTAGCAGAATACAGTTTTAAACAATTTTTTTCATTTTTGGATCTTTCCTATTTACATTTGTATAGCTCTTTAGTTGACAGGAATATAAGTTTCATGTCAAGAGTGAATATTTACATACCTCACCACTTCTTAACTGAGTTCCAACAGACTTGAACTCAGTTTCCTCATTACTTATAGTTGGTACTAATAAAGGCTCCAGTTGCCTTTATTGATTCAGCCAATAAACTCTGCATTAAAATGATATAAAGAAGTAAGAGAATGGTGAATGAAGTGCATTTACTAAAAGCTTCCTCATAACTGACCAAAATGAAACAAAATTGGCAAAACATCAGTGATGAAACTAGTAATAGCTCTGGTAGTAGCACAAATGATATTGTCTACTAGATAAAAAAACGTAAAAGAAAGTACTTAGAATTGGCTCACAACAGTTTCCTTGGGAGGGTAGTAGGGTGTGGAAGGAGATAAATGGAAGAATTTTGGAGAATCCTTACTGCTATTACCTGACATGACCGCACATAAACAATACTCTTAGGCTGCAGCAATGTTTCTTAAAAAAAAATGAGCACAGCTGACCACTTTTTCACTTTTGCCCTGTGATTTAGGCATTGGCAGGTAAAGAAGAGGAGCCATTTCATGGCAGAGAATCAGTCATAAATAAGGGATTGTACAGTTGTAATCCAGTAAGATACAAAGACTAGAGGACATTATACTCAGTTCACTAAGTTCTCCAGCCCAGATTAGTGCAACATATATAATAAAGTCTTAGCAGAGCTGACTTTAGTTACAGGGGTGAATGTAGACTACTGTCAGAAAGTTTACAGTAACACCTGCCTCACTGTAGCAGCTAAAAATTGAATGACTATAAATACATTTAATGGATTGCTGATATTCAGGTCTCTGTGTTTATACTCTTGGAAACCCTTGGTGCCATAGTGGTTAAGTGCTATTTTAGTCAGCTAGGGCTGACTAAACACAGAGTGGATAGCTTTAACAAAGGAAGGTTTATTCTTACACGGTCCAATAGGCTGCAAGTCCATATTCAGGGTGTCTGCTCCAGGGAAGGCTTTCCCCTTGTCAAAAGTTCGGTATTGCATCAGTCTGTCCAGGGAGCATCTTGGCGCAGGAACCTCAGGTCTGAAGGACGTGCTCTTGTCCGGGTGCTGCTTGCTTAATGGTACGAGGTTCCCAATTCTCAGCCTGCTTCCCTTTCCTTTTATTTCTTGAAAGATGAAAGGATTAAGGGTGGGGCAAGCCATACTCCAGGAAAACTCCCTTTACAGTGGAGCAGGGAGAGGTGATCTTGTAAAGGGATTAACAGCCCCACCCTAATGCTTTATCATACAGCACAGGAAAACCACAAAATGGAGGACCATCACAAGACACTGGGAATCATGGCCCATCCACGTGGCTACATCTATTTTGGGGGGTCGCAACTCAATCCATGACAAGTGCTACGTCTGCTAACCAAAAGGTCTGCAGTTGAAATCCTCCAGGCGCTCCTTGGAAACGCTGTGGAGGTAGTTCTGCTCTGTTGTGTAGTGTCACTATGAGTTGGAACTGACTGACAGCAGTGAGTTTGGTTTGGGGTCTTAGTTCTCAGGAGTTCAGATGTAAGTAAGACAGCCCATCACTACTGTGTTGAAACAGGCAGTGGGCCATTAATGGAGCTATTTCCATTTTTTAAGGATAAGGAGAACAAAAGATAATTGGGATATTAGTTAGTACAAGTCAAAGAAGAAGGGAAGGGGAACTTAACATGCAAAAGGTAGATGCATTCATTTTGAAAACACAGTCATTCACTCCTGGAAAAGAGAAACCTAAGACAAGGATACCTGTTTCACCACTACAGTTCAACATAGTCCTGAAATTGTAACTGGATAGCAGTTAGACAAGTAGAATAAAAGACATCCAAATTGAAAACAAAGAAGTAAAATTCTCTCTGCTTGAGACAGTCATGTAGAAAGCCCTAAAGAATCCACACACACACGAAGAAAATGTTTAGTGTTAATGAACAAATTCAGCAGAGTTTTAGGATAGAGAGAGAACAAAAAAAGCAACTTGCAAACCACGAAAGAAATTAAGAAACCAGTTCCGCTTACTATTGCATGTAAAAGGGTAAAGTAAGTAAGAATCTATTCAACCAAGGAAGTGAAAATTACACTGAAAATTATAAAACATTGCTGAAATTTGAAAAAATCTGAATGAATGGAGAGACATTCCATGATTTTTAAGACTTTGTATTGTTACAGTGACGTTACTACCTAAAGCAGTACACAGATTCAGTGCAGTGTCTTTCAAAATCCCAATGGCATTTTTCACATAAATAGAAAAACCAGTCCTACAATTGATATGGAATTAGCAGGGATCCTAAATATGCAAACAGTACTGAAAGAAAAAGTTGAAGGACTCAGAGTTGTCAATTTTAAAACTTACTACAAAGCTATAGTAATCAAAAACAGTGTGGTAGGCATATAAACCTATGGAAAAGAACAGAGAGCCCAGAAATAAACCCTCACATACATGGTGAATTGATTTTTTAGCAAGAGTGCCATGGCACAGTCTTTGAACAAATAGTGCTAGGGAAACTGAACATCGACACAGAGAAAGAATAAAGTTGGACCCTTACGTTACACCATACACAAATGGCAGTGCAAAATGGATCAAACACGTAACTTTTGGGAGCTAAAATTATCAAATCGTAGAAGAAAATAAAAGGGAAAAAGCTTCATGACACTTGAAGTTTATCAAAATAAAAAAAAAATATATGAAAGAACATTATCAAGAGAGTGAAAAGACAATCCAAAGAATGGGAAAAAATATTTACAAATTATCTGATATTAGGAGCCCTGGTGGCACAGTGGTTAAGTGCTCAGCTACTCCGCAGGAGTAGCAGTCTGCTTCCATCAAAATTATAGTCTTGGAAATGCCATTGCACGGTTCTATTCTGTCTAAGAAAATTGCCCTGAGTCAGAATCAACTTCAGGGCAACAGGTTTTTATTATTATTATTATTGTCATTATAATTGAATGAAAATGTACATTCACATATAAATTTGCACTCCGACCTGAGTGCAGCTCCCACTGCTCTCCCTGCCTGGGAGAGCACACTCTTCCTCTCTGCTCCATACTTGTCTTATCCTCCCAACAATCTCCTATCCCCTCCTGTCTGCCCACTCCCCCACCTCCAGTAAGAGGTCAGCAGGACAGCATCCTATAGATGCATACAACCATGAAATGCACACATGATATGGTCACTCTGTGTCACCAAGTCCAATCCATTGCTGTCTGAAGAGTTGACCTCCGTTATGATTTATGGGAAGGGGCAGCATCAGGGCTGGGGGCCATGCTCTCAGGGGAACCCCAAGGCCCCTGGACCATCAATTGCTGTCTTTAGTGGAGAACTCATGGTGCACCACTTTGTATTCTTGTGCAGGCAATAGGTTTTTATAGCTGAGAAGAAATGAATACCTAGAATATATGAAGTCTGACAAGTCCACAAACTTAATTGTTCGTAGTGCTACATACGTCATTGTTGAATATCACTGTGGTCACCTTTGAAGTACTCCCCTTGGGAAGCTATGTACCAATGCCAGCACGTAGTCCACTCTTCAAGACAATTTTAGAACTCTTTCTGGAATGGCCATTGTGCACAGTGGCAAGGTGGCGGGATTACAAATTGTATAGTTGTCTGTGAAGGAGTTTTTAGCCAGTAAACAAACAGCTGTATGGGAACACCGTACCTATTCATCTGATCTGGCCCCCAGTGACTTTTTTCACTACGTAAGCCACCCATTGCTATCGAGTTGGGTCTGACTCACAGGAACTCTGTAGGTCAGAGTAGAACTGCCCCATAGAGTTTCCAAGGCATGCCTGGCAGATTAGAACTGCTGACCTTCTGGTTAGCAGATGTAGCACTTAACCCACTATACCACCAGGGTTTCTGTCAAGATAAAGGAAATACTGAAAGGGAGACATTTTGATGACATTCAGGACAGCAAAGTGATACAACTACATCTCTGATGGCCGTTCCAGAAAAAGAGTTCCAAAGTTGCTTTGGAGGGTGGAACTGGCTGCTGGCACTGGTGCATAGCTTCCCAAGGGGAGTACTTTGAAGGTGACTGTAGTGATACTCAGCAATGAGGTATGTAACACTTTTACTAGGATGAGTTCACAAACTTAATTGGCAGTCCTCATATAAAAATCTTATACAACTTAACATCAACAAATTTGTTATAAAAATTGAGGAGAGGACTTGAGTAGATGTTTCACCAAAGAAATCTTAGAAATGGCCTATAAGTACATGAAAAGATGCTTAACATCATTAATGATTGTTGTTAGATGCTGTCAAGTCGATTTTGACTCATAGCAACCCTATGAACAATATAACGAAACACTGCCCAGTCTTGCGCCACACCCTCTGTTTTTATGGTTAAGCCCATTGTTGCAGCCACTGAGTCAATCCATCTTGTTGAGGGTCTTCCTCTTTTTTGCTGACCCTCCACTCTACCAAGCATGATGTCCTTCTCCAGCACCTGATCTTTCCTGACAACATGTCCAAAGCATGTAAGACGCAGTCTTGCCATAAGGAGCACTCTGGTTGTACTTCTTCCGGACCAGATCTGTTCGTTCTTTTGGCAGTCCATGGTACATTCAACATTCTTCTCCAGCACCACAATTCAAAGGCATCAATTCTTCTTCTGTCTTCTTTGTTCATAGTCCAGCTTTTGCATGTATATGATGAGATTGAAAATACCATGGCTTGGGTCAGGCACGTTTTAGTCTTCATTAATGGTTAGGGAAATATAAATCAAAACCTGGTTGAGATACCCTTTACACCCACTAAGATGATGAAGCAAAGCAAACAAGTGAAAAATGACAAGTTAGCAAGGATGTAAAGAAGTTGGAACACTTACCCATTGCTGGTAGGAATGTAAAATCATGCAGCTGGTGTGGAAAACAGTTCAGTGGTTCCTCAAAAAGTTTAGCACAGAATTAGTGTGGCCATATACATAGACACCCATTTTCATGGGGGGAATTCTGACTGATAGTGACCTTGTGGGACAGACCACCCCATAAGATTTCCAAGGCTGTAAGTTTTTTTTAGAAGCAGATACTACACCTTTGTCCCACAGAGAAGCTAGTGTATTCAAACCACCGACCTTACAGTTAGTCAAGCAGTTTAACCACTGTACCACAAAGCCTCTTTAGAATTTACATATTACCCAGCAGTTCCACTCCTAGCTATACAGCAGGGATTCACACAGATACTTGTATGACTATTTATAACAGCAGTTTTCACAATAGCCAAAGAGGGGAAGCAATCCATATGTCCTTCAGTAAATGAAGAGGTAAACAAAACGTGATGTGTCTATACAGTGAAACATCTTGCAGCCATAAAAAAGGAATGACATTCTGACACATACTACAACATGAATTAACCCTGAAGACATTATGTTAAATGAAATAATTTAGATACAAAAGAACAGATACTGTGTATTTCCACTTACATGAAAAATCTAGGATGAGCAAATTCTTAGAAAGTAGAATGCAACTTACCAGGGGTTAAACAGAGCCGGTAATGAGGGCTTACTGTTTAATGGGATATTTAAGAAGATCCAGAAAAAGATAATAGTGATGTTGGCTATGTTGTGAATGTACTTGACATTACCAGTTGGCTGTCAGATTGATTCTGACTCATAGTAACCCCATGTAAGAGAAAAACTAGGCTCCACAGGATTTTCAGTGGTCAATTTTTTAGAAGTAAATTGCTAGGCCTTTCAAGGAGTCTCTGAGTGGACTCAAACCTTCAACCTTTCATTTTACCACCCATGAATATACTTAATACCACTGAATTCTGTACACAAAAATCATTAAAATGATAGGTTTTATTTTGCATGTATGTTAGTTCGAACACATTATCAGAAAATCCATTTCCTGGAATAGGACATCATGTTTCTTGACATAAGGAGTTAGTGAAAATGAGAGAAATTGTCAGTGAGATGGATTTGACATGGTAGCTGCAACAGTAAGGCTCAAACATAGTAACAATCATGAAGATGGTGCATGACCAGGTAACGCTGTCACTTTTTGATATATAAGGTCACCATGAGCCAGAGTAAACTTGCTGAAAACAACCATAATTACAACATAAAACTTTTAAGGCAAAACACAATACCACTGAGACTTGAAGAAAATGTTTGTAAATAAGAAACATGAAAATGTTTTTTAATATGACACCATCATGAAGATTTTACTTCTCCCAGAGTTAATTGCTAAATTTAACATTAATACTTCTAAAGATTGATGGATATGCTAGATAAGTTGCTTATAAAGCTTATATTGAAAAATAAGCAAGAATAATGAACTTTCCAGGAAAAAAAGAGGTGAGAATCAAACAGTAGATAATAAAATGTAAAAGTTAAGGTGGTTAGAACATTGTGATAGTGATGAGTAGGTGGAAAATCAGTGATCCTGAATAGAAACTCTAGCAGTAGACCTAAACATACATGAGGGTTTAGTACAATGAGTTTAGTATTTTCCATCAGTGAATGAAGGATGCATTATTCAATAAATTCCATTAGAATTAGGTAATTGGGACATTTTGTACAGATATACACATATATAGATAAACATTAAACTTCTTGAGTGCTTGGATTTTTGTTTCACTGCTTGTATTGTCGTAAAAATACAAGTATGCTGTTTTCCACGTCTTTCTCAAAAACTGTCTTGATCCCTTGATCTTATAGCTGTGACTCTTGTTTCTGTGAGTTTTTTAATACTGGTTGTTTTGAATGTCTCTTTTCACATTCTATTTTAAATAGAATCAGATTTAACCTGATTCTGTTAGGCTAACCAATCAGGTTTAACCCTTCCACGTTCCAGAAATTGCTGTTGCATGGTCACCAATGATCCTCCAGCAGTGTTGATTCCAGCACACAAATCTATGTTCTCATTGCTACTTGACCTCCTGCTAATGTTGCCACTCCTTTCCAGAATTTGCATGTTCTTCCCTTGGGCTTCAGGATACCATACACATGCACTGTATCATTTCCTCCCCCCACCACTACTGGATCCTTAGTCTTTTTGCTGGTTCCTCTTTGTCTTCTGTATTTCAGTGTTGCAGTTCTTGGGTTGCTTTTCTGTTTTCTACTCTTAATGTTTGCTGTCACCTGGTCATGTCAACCAGTCACCAGGCTTTAAATATCTGTATGCTGTTCACATTTACATTTGAATTTGTCTGGTTTCTCCCTGGAACTTCAGGCTCCAACTTACAGTAAACATTTCTGCTTGGATGTTTAATAGACATTTCAGTCTTAATGTCTGCAAGAGTGAACTACTGATAGTCATTTTCAATCCTCCCTCAATCATAGTCTTGGCTATTGTCTTATCATTTCCCGTGCCCTCGCCCTAATGTAAGCCACTACCATATTTGTTAACAATAATTGCTGTGTAGCTTGCTAAGAAGCTGTCATGCTTCTGTCTTTGTTTCCCTATATCCTCATCAAGAGAATAACTAGAAGGTATATTTGAAGATGTAAATGAAACTGTGACATTCTTTGTTCAAAAGCTTCCAGTGCTTCCTTATTTCACTGAGAGTCAGAACTCAAGTTCTTATAATGTCCCACAGGTACCACCATACTCCATGAATGTTGGTTGATGATCTGAGTAGAATGCTATGCTATCATTGATTACTAATTTTTTCCTAGTTTATCATGATTTTTTTATCATAGGAATACATGATAAATGTATGCCAAATCAATGAACTTGAAATAAGTAATAGAAATACTTTTAGAACCTCTAGCCAACTTTGGATTAAGAAGAGCTTCAGTCTTCCCTACAGATTTATAGTTTAAGAATTAAACCATGAGAGCATCAATAGAAAAATGTAGTGAAGATTATATGCTTGAGGAGGACTAAATCTTTCCATATATGAAATGAAAATTATGTAAAGCAAGAGAGATTATTTTACTTATTGTAGTAATTAAGGTGATCCAGAAGCATAGTAGTTAAGTGCTATGGCTACTAACCAAAAATTGGCAGTTCGAATCTGCCAAGCACTTCTTGGAAACTCTCTGGGGCAGTTGTACTCTGGCTTATAGGGTCACTGTAGTTGGAGTTAATTTGATGGGTGTGGGTTTTGGTAATAGTTAGGAGCATTGGCTCTGGAATCAGACTAGGTTCAAATCATACCTTAGTTGCTTAGTGGTTAAGTGACCTTGGGCAGGTTATCTAACATCTAAGCTACTATTTCTTTATTAAATGCATGCAGTACAGTAACTGCATCATACGGTTATTGTGAGGATAAACAGCATAGAATGTGAGTTACTTAGTACAGTCCTTCATGTGTTTTGAATACATAAAAGGTTTTAACTTCTTTATGAGATAAGTAATAGAAGGTAAAATACATGTATGTGTGTGTATATGTATATCTATATATATAGGTGTATATAGAAAACAGATAACCAGATCTTGCAAGGTAGCACCAGCTGTATTTGATGTGCCAACCTTTAGGTTAGCAGTCTAGCATGAACTATTTGTGCCACCCGGGGACCTTTAAGGAAACCCTGGTGGCATAGGTTAAGTACTGTGTCTACTAACCAAAAAGTCAGCAGTTCATGTCTGCCAGGCACTCCTTGGAAACTGTAAAACAGTTCTGCTCTGTTTTGTAGAGTCACTGTGAGTCAGCATCAACTCCAAGGCACTGGGTTTGGTTGTTTTGGTTTTCAGGGACCTTTAAAGAAAATGTAATTTTCTGTCCGGCATTTGTAATATTGTATTTAGTTTTCGGTGCCACCTGTGAAGGGGAATATTGACAGACAGTTATCGGGGAATGGCTAGAGAGAAGTAAAACTGCTTGTGATGTGTTGAGTTCACATGTATGAAAAACTAGAGAGACATCTTGTCACCAGGATCATCTTATGCATTTCTTATCTCATGCTTGGAGAAGAACATTTTTACAAGGACCCTTGCCTCTTTAATGGAAAATAATGTTTAGAGATGACATGGTATAGGTGTTCTTTGCGACTGGATTGTCAGTGACCTTTAAGCTTCTCATTGCGTAGCGCCAGGAAAAAGTTGTTTTGTAAAAAGACTTTATATATTCTAATTTAAGAGTAAAATTACAAGATTTTTACTTCTTTTATATTTTTATTTGTATCTTTTTTCTTCCTACTCAGAAAATTCTGGATCCTGATGATTCACTTACTTACCTGATCTGCCTGTCTAGGGTTGCCATGAGTAGGAATCAACTTGATAGCAACAGGTTTTTATTAATTTGTCTAGATTCAGAATAATTATCATTATTACTACTGACATCATGCTCATTAAATACAATTTAAGATTTCCTCATGAGTAATTTTTTAGTCTTTATAATGTACAAAAATACTGTGTCTTAAAGTGATAGAAAATAATTACTTTTTGTGTGATCACAAAAGTAATTTGGTATGTTGTTTTCAGTATTATAGGATATAGGATTATTTTCCTTATGTTATTGTTTGGTTTCTTAGCTATGTAAAACATTCATTTACTGAATTCCAAAGTCAAGACCATAATAAAGCACGTGCAGAAATGTCTAGTTTTCAGCCCTGTTTTGTCCCCATATGCAAAAATTGTTAATTCATTTTTTGTTTATTCCATTATTTTTAATAAAATGAAGTATGTATAAATATTGTTTCCCTACTGCCACCATACACACAAGGTAGCATATTAAAACTCCACTGTTCTACACATTGCTTTTGTCATTTGTCAGTATATCGTGAAGATCACTCCATAGTAGTGTATATATATCATGATATCTTCATTGTTTTGCAGTTTCAAAGTAGTCCATTGTACAGATAAACCGTGGTTTATTCAGCCACTCCTCTGAAGATGATCATTTAGTCGTTTTCAGACTTTCGCTATTATAAATAATGGTGCAGTTTAATTGCCCTGTTCATATATTATTTTATATTTTTCTTAGTGCATCTCGGAATAGATCCTAAAAGTGGGATTCCTAGATTAAAAAGTCTGATTGATTACAGGTGGCATTTCTATAGCTGTTATCAAATTCCCTTCCACAAGGGCTATATACCATTTTGAATGCAGTAAATTTCCATATATGCTTGAATCTGTTCAAGAGTTTCTGATCCTGTTCTGTTATTTCTTTTATTTATCTTTGTAATATGTCAGTTCTATAGTGTTTTAATAGTAAAAGCTTTACAGTGTATTTTAATATTTGCTGAAGTTACTGCCCACCACTTCTGAATGTACTCTTTTTTAAAATAGCTTGCCTGGCTATTCTTGCTTGTCTAGTTTTCAAGAGAAATGTTAATCAACTTGTCTAATTCCCAAAGAAATCCTAGGAAATAGTTATTTTTTAAAAAATACTTTATATATTCTAATTTAACCTTAAAATGACAAGATCTTTACTGTTTATATTTGTATTTGTATCTCTTCCTACTAAGTAGTCCTTACTGAGATTACATTAAAATTATAAAATTCCTTAGGAAAAAAGTCATCTTTAGACTGTGTTTTTATCTACCAACATAGTATGTGTTTACATTTGAATCTACATTTAAGTCTTTCACAGTTATTATCTAGTTAGAATGTTTTAGTTACACAAAAAAGTAAACAGACTGTTGTGTAAAGTAGTGAATTCCTTTGTAAAGTGAAGATAATTCATGCCTTATCACAGTATACAGTAAATAACTTAAAAATTACTTCCAGTTCTGTAAGATTTTTCATAAAAACATACCCTTATATTTGTATCTTTTCTTATCTCTTCTGTTTCTCACATTAATAGAGACTTTACTGCTTTTTCTAGAGTGTAATTAAAAATGAGTTAATAGAGTGTAAGTAAATCAGGAATTGTTTTATGTTGGTGTGTAATCTTTGAAGTCAGTAAAGACAGTAGGCCTTGAACTGTTGTTTTAAAAGATGTTCATGGTTTACTATAGCTAAGAATATTTTTCATCAAACGCAGTACATTTATGTACGTAATATATGTAGGTCAAAATTAAGATGAAAGTAGAGACTACTTTTTAAAACAATATCAAAAAGTCAACAAAAATAGTATCTTGATAGCCTCCACTTTAGTACCAGATAAATTAACAGACTGTGAACTTTCCAGGAACAAGGATGGGATATTAACTAGATTCTTAAAATCTCTATTGTCGTATCACCTTATACCTGTAAATGGTCAGTTAGCTTGTTGAGTTGTAATGCTAAATTGAGGTGGTATAAGGTTTACTCTCTCTGAAACCTTTTTCTTGTTCAAATTTTAGGATCCTTCAAAGTTGTACAAGAAAGCAGGTGATGTTGCAGCCATTCAATGCCAGTCTGAAGAAAGCATCCATCTTCATTCACAGGGAGAAAACAATCCTTTGTCTAAGAAGCTTTCTCCAGTACACTCAGAAATGGCAGATTACATTAATGCAGCACCATCTACTCTTGTTGGTGGCCGGGATCCTGATTTAAAGGATCGAGCATTACTTAATGGAGGAACTAGTGTAACGGAAAAGTTGGCACAGCTCATTGCTACTTGTCCTCCTTCTAAGTCTTCCAAAACAAAACCGAAGAAATTAGGAACTGGCACTACAGCAGGATTGGTTAGCAAAGATTTGATCAGAAAAGCAGGCATTGGCTCTGTAGCTGGAATAATACATAAAGACCTAATTAAAAAGCCAGCTATCAGCACAGCAGTTGGATTGGTAACTAAAGATCCTGGGAAGAAGCCGGTGTTTAATGCAGCCGTAGGATTAGTCAGTAAGGACTCTGTGAAAAAACTGGGAACCGGCACTACAGCGGTATTCATTAATAAAGACTTGGGTAAAAAAACAGGGACTATCACTACCGTAGGACTGGTGAGCAAGGATTCAGGAAAGAAGCTAGGAATTGGAATTGTCCCAGGTTTAGTGAATAAAGAATCTAACAAGAAGTTAGGACTTGGCACTGTAGTTGGATTGGTTAATAAAGACTTGGGAAAGAAATTGGGTTCTACTGTTGGCCTGGTAGCCAAAGACTGTGCAAAGAAGATTGTAGCAAGTTCAACAATGGGATTGGTTAATAAGGACATTGGAAAGAAACTAGTGGCTTGTCCTGTGGCAGGACTGATCAGTAAAGAGGCCATAAACCTTAAAGCTGAAGCGCTACTCCCTACTCAGGAACCAGTTAAGGCTTCTTGTAGTACAAACATCAGTAGTCATGAAAATCAGGAACTTTCTGAATCCCTGAAAGACAATGGCACCAGCAAAACTTTTGAGAAGAATGTTATACGACAGAGTAAAGAGAGCATATTATTAGACAAGTTCTCAGTTCGTAAAGAAATTATTAATTTGGAAAAAGAAATGTTTAATGAAGGAACATGCATTCAGCAAGACAATTTCTCATCCAGTGAAAGGGGGTCTTATGAAACGTCAAAGCATGAAAAGCAACCTCCCGTATATTGCACTTCTCCAGACTTTCAAATGGGAGGTGCTTCTGATGCATCTACAGCTAAATCCCCTTTTAGTGCAGTAGGAGAAAGTAATCTCCCTTCCCCGTCACCTACAGTATCTGTTAATCCTTTAACCAGAAATCCCCCTGAAACTTCTCCACAGCTGGCTAATCCGTTACTTTTAAGTCGTACTACAGAACTAATGGAAGAAATTTCTGGATCTGTTGGAAAGAACCAGTTTACTTCTGAGAGTGCCCACTTGAACATTGGTCATAGGTCTGTGGGTAATAGCATGAATATTGACTGTAAGGGGATTGATAAAGAGCTAAATGATTCAAAAACTACACATATAGATATTCCGAGAATAAGCTCTTCCCTAGGAAAAAAACCAAGTCTGACTTCTGAATCTAGTATTCATACGATTACCCCTTCAGTTGTTAACTTCACTAGTTTGTTTAGCAACAAGCCCTTTCTAAAACTTGGTGCAGTAACTGCATCCGACAAACACTGCCAAGTTGCCGAAAGCCTAAGCACTAGTTTGCAATCCAAACCATTAAAAAAAAGAAAAGGAAGAAAACCCCGCTGGACTAAAGTAGTGGCAAGAAGCACATGTCGTTCTCCAAAAGGGCTAGACTTAGACAGATCAGAGCTTTTTAAAAATGTTTCATGTAGCTCACTATCAAACAGTAATTCTGAGCCGACCAAGTTTATGAAAAACATTGGAGCATCTTCATTTGTAGATCATGACTTCCTCAAACGTCGTTTGCCAAAGTTGAGCAAATCCACAGCTCCATCTCTTGCTCTCTTAACTGACAGTGAAAAACCATCTCATAAGTCTTTTGCTACTCACAAACTGTCATCCAACATGTGTGTCTCCAGTGACCTTTTGTCTGATATTTATAAGCCTAAAAGAGGAAGACCTAAATCAAAGGAGATGCCTCAGCTGGAAGGTCCACCTAAAAGGACTCTAAAGATCCCAGCCTCTAAAGTTTTTTCTCTGCAGTCTAAGGAAGAGCAAGAACCCCCAATTTTACAGCCAGAAATTGAAATTCCTTCCTTTAAACAAAGTCTGTCTGTGTCTCCTTTTCCCAAAAAGAGAGGCAGGCCTAAGAGACAGATGAGGTCACCAGTCAAAATGAAACCACCTGTGCTATCTGTGGCTCCATTTGTTGCCACTGAAAGTCCAAGCAAGCTGGAATCTGAAAGTGAAAACCATAGAAGTAGCAGTGATTTCTTTGAGAGTGAGGACCAGCTTCAGGATCCAGATGATCTCGATGACGGTCATAGGCCAAGTCTCTGTAGCATGAGTGACCTTGAGATGGAGCCAGATAAAAAAATTACCAAGAGAAACAATGGACAATTAATGAAAACCATTATCCGCAAAATAAATAAAATGAAGACTTTGAAGAGAAAGAAGCTATTGAATCAGATTCTTTCAAGTTCTGTAGAATCAAGTAATAAAGGGAAAGTGCAATCCAAACTCCATAATACAGTGTCAAGTCTTGCTGCTACATTTGGCTCTAAACTGGGCCAACAGATAAATGTCAGCAAGAAAGGAACCATTTACATAGGAAAGAGAAGGGGTCGAAAACCAAAAACTGTCCTAAATGGCATTCTTTCTGGTAGCCCTACCAGCCTTGCTGTCCTTGAACAAACAGCTCAGCAGGCAGCTGGCTCAGCATTGGGACAGATCCTGCCCCCTTTACTGCCATCAGCTGCTGGTAGTTCTGAAATTCTTCCATCACCTATCTGCTCTCAGTCTTCTGGGACTAGTGGAGGTCAGAGCCCTGTAAGCAGTGATGCAGGCTTTGTTGAACCCAGCTCTGTGCCATATTTGCATTTACACTCCAGACAGGGCAGTATGATTCAGACCCTTGCAATGAAGAAGGCCTCAAAGGGGAGGAGGCGATTATCTCCTCCAACTTTGTTGCCAAATTCTCCTTCCCACCTGAGTGAACTTACGTCTCTGAAAGAAGCCACTCCATCCCCAATCAGTGAGTCTCATAGTGATGAGACCGTTCCCAGTGATAGCGGAATTGGAACAGATAATAACAGCACATCAGACAGGGCAGAGAAATTTTGTGGGCAGAAAAAGAGACGACATTCTTTTGAGCATGTGTCTCTGATCCCCCCTGAAACCGCCACAGTCCTGAGCAGTCTTAAAGAAAAACATAAACACAAATGCAAGCGCAGGAACCATGATTACCTCAGCTATGACAAGATGAAAAGGCAGAAACGAAAACGGAAAAAGAAATATCCCCAACTCAGAAATAGGCAAGACCCAGACTTTCTTGCAGAGCTGGAGGAGCTAATAAGCCGTCTGAGTGAAATTCGGATCACCCATCGAAGTCATCATTTTATCCCCCGAGACCTTCTGCCAACTATTTTTCGAATCAACTTTAATAGTTTCTATACACATCCTTCTTTCCCCTTAGACCCTTTGCACTACATTCGAAAACCTGACTTAAAAAAGAAAAGAGGGAGACCCCCTAAGATGAGGGAGGCAATGGCTGAAATGCCCTTTATGCACAGCCTTAGTTTTCCTCTGTCCAGTACTGGCTTCTATCCCTCTTATGGCATGCCTTACTCTCCTTCACCGCTTACAGCTGCTCCCATAGGACTAGGTTACTATGGAAGGTATCCACCCACTCTTTATCCACCTCCTCCATCTCCTTCTTTTACCACCCCACTTCCACCTCCTTCTTACATGCATGCTGGTCATTTACTACTTAACCCCACCAAGTACCATAAGAAAAAACATAAACTACTTCGACAGGAAGCCTTTCTTACAACCAGCAGAACACCCCTTCTTTCCATGAGTACTTACCCTAGTGTCCCTCCTGAGATGGCATATGGTTGGATGGTTGAGCACAAACACAGGCACCGTCACAAACACAGAGAGCACCGTTCTTCTGAGCAGCCTCAGGTTTCCATGGACACTGGCTCTTCCAGATCTGTCCTGGAGTCTTTGAAGCGGTATCGATTTGGGAAGGATACTGTTGGAGAGCGATACAAACACAAAGAAAAGCACCGGTGTCATATATCCTGCCCTCATCTGTCTCCTTCAAAAAGCCTAATAAACCGAGAAGAACAGTGGGTCCACCGAGAGCCTTCAGAATCTAGCTCGTTGGCCTTGGGATTACAGACTCCTTTACAAATTGACTGTTCAGAAAGTTCTCCAAGTTTATCCCTTGGAGGATTCACTCCCAACTCTGAGCCAGCCAGCAGTGATGAACATACAAACCTTTTCACAAGTGCAATAGGCAGCTGCAGAGTTTCAAACCCTAACTCCAGTGGCCGGAAGAAATTAGCTGACAGCCCTGGACTCTTTTCTGCACAGGACACTTCACTAAATCGGCCTCACAGGAAGGAGCAACTGCCTCCCAACGAAAGGGCAGTACAGACCCTGACAGGTAAGAGGGTTACTGTTTTGTATTTGTGGTTGAGAAATAGATTATATTGTCCTCCGGTTACCTGATATAGGTAAATGAACTTAATAAATGTACTGTTTTTGTTTTTATAAATGTGTTTTGAAATCTGATATTCATGTTTTACCTCAATATTAGAATTAAGGTATGTCTTTGTATTGATTTAGTGTTTTGAGGAGCCCTGACTGATACAAATGGTTTAAGTGCTGGACTACTAACCCAACGGTTGGCAGTTCAAAACTATCCAGAGACACCTTGGAAGACAGACCTGGCAATCTACTTGTGAAAAGTCACAGTATTGAAAATCCTATGGAGCAGTTCTGTTCTGTGCATGAGGTTGTCATGAGTCAGAATCAACTCAGTGGTGACTAACAGCAGTGTTTTGAGAAGAGTGTAATTACAAAAATAAAATACATGTGTATACACATCTTTAGAAAATTAGGATAAATAACTTGTCTGTCTTACACAAAAAATACCAAGACACAACTTATTTAGTTAGAGATGGCTCGTTAGATACTTGTTAGTAACTGTGTAGACCTATTAATAGATAGTAATCTAATAATGGACACCTTGGTGGCATAGTGAGTTAAGTGCTACAACAGCTAACCAAAAGATCAGCAGTTCAGATCTGCCAGGTGCTCCTTGGAAACTATGGGGCAGTTCTCCTCTGACCTCTAGGGTCACTATGAGTGGGACCCAACTTGATGGCAGTGGGTTTTGGGGTGGAGTCTAATAATTGGAAACCCTGGTTAAGTGCTACACCTGCTAAACAAAAGGTTAGCAGTTCACGTCTGCCAGGTGCTCCTTGGAAACTCTGTGGGGAAGTTCTACTCTGACCTATAGGGTCATATGACTTGGAATTGACTCAACAGCAGTGGCTTTAGGCTATGTTTCTGCCTTTAAGAAACTTCTTTGGGTTAGACTTAGATGCTACTAAAACAAATCTTAAAATTGGCTTCTCTTGTGTTGCCATGTTATGTAGTTAGTAAGCTTTTTTATCTTATTAACCAAACACTATAGATTATATTCTTTGATAGTAATTTAAGTTATTAACTTCCTGGGCTAAGCTTCAGATATGCCAGGCTGCTGTTCTTCTTTTACTGACTCTCACACCCAGTGCTAATGTATATCCACTGTAGTGCTACCACAAAAAAAAAAGGGAGCTATTTATATCTGAAAATGTAATTAAATTAAAATATCTTCATTAGTTCATGTTATAAATTCTTCAGTCTAATGACCTCATTAGTTAAATTATTATTGTTTCCATCAATTTTACAATATAGACAGTAGTGTGATCTTATTTTTCCCAGTCATTTTTCTGGTTTTATTTCAGCAGCTTAACAGTGCTGCACAGCAGTATAGATTCAGCATAAGTGCTAGTTTTTACTTAACTGTTCTTTTCAATGAAAATATCTTTGTTTTTGATAAAAACTTCATATTCTTCCATCTCAAAATTTATAGTGATTTATGAATGTCAAACACATTTTGTCTTCAGAAAAGTTGCTTCAATAAGATATGAAAAGATGTAAAACATGTAATTTGGATAATGTATTTGTAACATCTAGGAAGTATCTTTTAAGAACAGAGACCAAGATGGAGAACAAGAAATAGTAAGCATTGACCATTCTAACAAAGGGACCTAAGTCAAGTATGCTTTATCAGGGACCTCAAACCTAATAGGTTTATAAGTTGACTCTAGAAGGTCCATAAACCCTCTAATGTTGTAAGTAGGGGTATGTGTGTGTATACTTGTGAAACCTCTATATCCCTCCTATATAATAGGAATAGTTGATTTCTTATGAGAAGTAAATAAGATGCCATGCACAATGACTGGCACATACCAGGCACATAGATGTTCATTGCTTTTATTATCCCCCTAAAAGATTAAGTGTGTTTGCTTTAAGGCAAAAGATACACCCTAAGAGACAAAGAGTTTTTGTTCCTGGTTTCCATTATTCCTGAACTTCTGAAAAATAAAAATTATCTTAGTCAAGAAGCTTTGTATTCTTTAGTTTTAAGGAGCCCTGGTTGTGCACTGTTTTACGAGCTCAGCTGCTAACGGAAAGGTCAGCAGTAACAATGTGAAAAAGAGGAAGATACAAATCATAAACCTTAATTACATTCATTCCGCAAGATTTTGGACAAATAATGAACCAACAATACTTAGTGGATAAGGTGGCACAAACAGTTAAGCACTTAATTGTTAAACAGAAGTTAGAGGTTCAAATCCACCCAAAGGGTTCTTGGAAGAAATGTCTAGATATCTGCTTCCAAAGAGTCACAGCCACTAAAAACTCTATGAAGGGTTGTTCTACTCTGAAACAAATAGGGTCACCACAAGTCAGAATCAAGTCAATAGCAACTTGGCTTAGTGTGTGTCATTTATTTTGTGGACCCTTGCTATATAATAGAGAACAAGACACACAAGCTCGTTGTTCCCAAGAAACTTACAGTAGAGGAGATGTCTCGAAGCAAATTATACCTTGAAATGGTAATAATCACTATAAAAAAAGAGCAAGTTGTGTATGTGTAGAGGATCTGTGAGAGGTGGTCTAACTTAGGCAATGCTTCCTTGAGAAAGTCACCCGAAAATGGAACCTGAAGGATGAGCAAAAATTAGCTGGGTAGATAGAATGAATTCCATTTATTCATTCACTTACTAGTTTATTTAGCAAAAGCTAATGAATTTCGAACACATCCAGTGCTATTGTAGTCACTGGTATATAACAAGAGGGCAGGGATGTAATAGCTGCTGTAAACAACTTTCAGCTTGGTAAAGAAAGGCAGTACAGTAGTAAGCAAAAAATAATGGCATAGTTGAGGGAAATGCTATAAAATTAATAAAAAGTGTTATGGTGAAGACCACGGAGGAGGAATTTATTTAGATGGAGAAATTAGGAATGATCTGAGGATGAAAAACTCAAGGCCTGAAGGATGAAAAACCATCAGCTTCTTAATTGGAGGTTGCCTGAAGAGCAAGTTTGATGAGCATGAACTGGAAAAGAGAATAGACGTTAGAGCAACTGGAAAAAAAAAGTTCTCTGTGAAAGGTTGAGGGAATACAAAAAGAAAATTATGAAAGAAAGGAAGGAAGGAGCAAGCCAGACCATGTGTTAACAATTTTGGATTTTATAGTAAGAGAAATCACTTATAGGTAGGGAGAGTATTGTTTATAGGCTTATATTTTTAAAATAGCATTCTGGCTTTTGTTGTGAACACTGAATTGGAGAGGACTAAAAATAATTATGGGGAAACCAGTTAGTAGGCCGTTGAAGTACTGTGAGTAAGATGATGATGTTAGAACAGTGTGGTAGACTTCTGTGTGAACATTTAGGAGCTTGGTAGTGTCATGTTCTGAGATGAGACCAGTGGAGGAACAGATGAAGGAAGAGCACACGTTTGCTTTTTAATGTTAGAAAGTGTGAAGTGCTTGTAGTAGAAGCTGCTGAGCAGGCAGTTGGATATCTAGGTCTAGAGCTCGGTGGAGAAGTCTGGGCTGGAGATAATCAGCATGTTATTGTGAGTTTCTTAAGACTTTGGCAGTATCATTCCCTGAGAATAAAAGGGCTTAGGGTAGAGTGAACAGAGTTAGGCAAAGATTCCCAGAATCTATACAATAACGTTGTAACATTAAGAAAAATAATAAATGCTAAAAAATATCAGCAAAAGTTAAAAAGATACATTATGAATACTCTGGGGGTCAGTTCTACCCTGGACCATAGGGTCGCCATGAGTTGGCTCCAACTCGACAGCACTTGGCTGGCTTGACTAACTTGTTTACCAAAATAAATATTACAATAAACAAAAGTTTACTTTTTAGGAAAAAGTGGAAGGTGGCTTGATAGAAGGATGTATAAAGAAAGACAGATATTGCTCAATTTTGAAGGTAAAAGGATATCAGTGTCCAAGATAGCTGATTCTGATTTATTGTCCTGTGTTTATTTATTTTCCATGAAGATTGGGGAAAACCACATGTACGGTAAGCACTGGAAAAAAAATTTGTGGTCAGATGGAGCCAAGAAGAATATGGGATGAGTGAGCATTCTGAATAGAACTGTAATGTTCCTGGCTTGCTGCATTAAGTTTGTGTCAGGGTAGTTTTGATCCAGCTTCTAACTTGATGCTGCAGAACATTGATGTGCTCAGAAAAATCATGTGTGAACCAGTGCATCTTCATGTTATTGTGATATCATTCATCTGTTTAGCAGTTGTATGTATGCCACGTTATCACGTAGACAGCTGTGCTGTAACAAAATAGACTATCTGTGTGTATGAAGTGTCAGTATGTATTTAAAGCTGTGGCGAGTGATACTTCCCTAGGAGGCAACAGAATGAAAAGAGTGAGATAATCTTGGACTGCTCTGAGAAACTACAGTATTTAGACATTAAAAGCAGTCAACTGGCCCTTGAGATGATCGAGAGGGGGTTTTTTGTTTTTGTAGTTAATTGCTACAATTTAAAAATCGGAAGTTTTCACCTAAAACTCCAGAACACTGTTTCTCTTTTTATGTTTATAACAATGCTTGCAGTGGTGGGTCAGCATTTCGTGGTTGGTGGCAAAGACAAGTGCTCCCGGCAGTCCCTGCCTCCCTGAGTGGAGAGCACAATTTTCCTTTCTCCTTGCTCTCACTCTTGCATATCTACTGTGTCCAGCCCACTGGAATTATTTAAAGCAGTGTGCCTGGACAGGGAGCATTGGAGTTTAAGGCTTCTAATTCAAAGGTGGAGCAGTTAAGGCAAAGGAGGTGACAGGTCAGGTTGTTCAGTGTGTCATCTACATGGACATTAAAGTGGCCCACGTGGGCAAACTGAAGTTGGGGGGAAATCAAGGAAGAGTATGGGCCTGGTTTCAGAGTCCCCAGTGAATGATGGAGATAGCAGGGAAATCTAAACAAATGCAAAAATACTTGCTTTAAGAATAAGGGCCTGTCTCTTTTTATCTCATAAAATAGTACAATATGTGAAGTTTAAATTCTTATGTTAATTGATCTCTATCTTGGAATGTCTCCATCTTCTTCACAGTTACTCTTGATGAGTGGATGGAGATACAACTTGATTGCAGCCAAGCCAAGCAACTTGATTATCTAATAGGAAATTAAAATGCTGACTTTTCGTAGACATGAAAACAAGTTTAGCGATCCTTTTACCAAAAATCAGGGAAGGTGAGATTTTTAGTTAAAGAAAAAAATACTGAAGCATCAGATCTTTTCCAGTTGGATCACTTTGAAAGTCCAAATTTGTTCTGTTTAGGTAAAAGTTTATGTGATTGATTCATGTTCTTACCATGCAGAGCTGTGAATCCAGCTAACATTTATTTTGTTCCTGTTCTGTGTCAGTTTACAGAGATTACAGCCATGAATAAGATATAGTTTCTAGACTCAGAGTTTATAGTTCAATGGAGAACACAAAAAAAATTATGTAATTATTTTTATTAACACCTGTGTTTGACACGGACACCCTGATGGCATAGTGGTTAAATGCTATATTTGCTAACAAAAAGTCGCAGTTCACATCTTCCAGGTACTCCTTGGAAGCTGTGGGGTAGCTCTACTCTGTCTGTACAGTCACTCTGAGTCAGAATCAGCAGCAGCCAGTACACATAAAATTGAGATATTTAAAAGTTGTTTTGAAGCAAAGAGTGAGGGACTCACTGAAGAGGGACTGGGAAGGAGAAGTGAGTTTAAGGTATAAGGAATAAGGGGTGAGGACTAAAAGTTTTATAGGGAAATGAGCTTTGCAAGACCATGTAGTCCATGGTATTGTGCTTCATAAAGTGTAAAATAGGCTGATATGGGAAGTTCCAAGCAGCGTGGCTAGAGAAATATGAGGACTGGCAGTTAAGGTCACAGACTCATCCTAGAAAAAGTCTACATACCTCACTGCTGAGTATCACTGCAGTCATCTTTAAGCACACCTCTTAGGAAGCTATGCATTGATACCAGAGCCTGGTCTACCCTTCAAAGCAATTTTAGAACTCTTTTTTGGGGGGTGGGGGGGGTGGGAATAACCATCAGAGCTGTCATCATAATACTCTTGATGCCCTGAATGTCATCAGAATGTCTTCCTGTCACTCTGTCCTTTATCTTCAGGTAAAGAAAAAAGTCACTGAGCGGCCAGATCAGATAAGTAGGAGGGTATTCTAATACAGGTATTTGTTTAGTGGCTAAACACTCTCTCACGGACAGCTATACAATTAAGTTCACAAACTTGCCACCGTGCACAGTGGCCTTTCCAGAAAGAGTCCCAGAATTGTTTTCAGCGGTTGACTAGGCGCTGGCGTTGGTGCATAGCTTCCAGGGAACACTTTGAAGGTGACATTCAGCAGGGAGGTATGTAGCACTCAGAAAAACTAAGTTTGTGAACTTAATTGTCAGCCATTGTAGGTAGGGATCTAATTATAAAGGCCCATATTTATATAATTACCAAGTCGTTTGGACTTTATAAACAGTGTAAGTTTGTCAAGGGTCTTAAAAATGATTTGCTGAGGTTGTATAGACAGCAACGTTAAAGAAGGATTAAAGAAAAGAGAAAGATCAGATAGACAAGTTTGGAAACTGTCCTGGCAAATTATTATGAGGGCCTGAACTAAGGTAATGATAGAGGAGACATTTTCAGAAGGGCCAGTTAATAAGAGGTGAATGTGGCAAGGAGTGTAGACTGACTCCCAGATACCTGTCTTGAGCAGTGTGTTGAATGGTGGTGCATTTAAGTTGAATAGGGTATGCAAAAGCAGAGTCCAATTTGAAGGAGGAAATAGGCTTGGCTACTAACTGAAAGGATGACAGATGAACTACACCCAGGGACACCTCCAAAGAAAGGCCTGTCAGTTTGCTTCTGAAAGTGTAGCCATTGAAAACACCGTGGAGTGAAGCTTCTACTCTTTAACACACATGTGGTCACCATGAGTTGGCATCGATTCAGCAGCAACTGGTTTTAGTGAGAGATATGAATTTATAGCTCAAAAGAGAAGTATAACATAAAATAAGTTTCAGATAAGTGATTATTGAAGCCATGAGAAAAGATGATAATGATGAGGTGAACACACTGAGTTGCTTCAAGAGGTATAGTCAAGGGTATCAAATGCTGCAGAGATTTGTTAGATGAGGACAGAAAATAGACAGTTGGCATTACTTACATTGTCTTTGGTCATCTGAGTAGTTTCCATATGACAGATGCTAGATTTATGAGAGTTAAAAATAAATGAAAAGTGAGGAGATGCAGTTAAAATTATTCTTACAGCTTTAAATATTGCTGTTTTTGTTTTTTCCTTTTTTTTTTTCTTTTGTACTGGCTCATTGTTTACTTTCGTAGTTGCACATCTGTCAGAAAAGTAATTGCATTCTGTCAGTCTGTGATAGCTTCAGTGTCACGTAGGTTTTTTCCCTAAGTATAAAAACAGCATAACTAAACTTACTGTTATTTTAAATTGACCTCCTCAGTCTTCAGGTGATTTTTTTTCCACACATACTTAGCTTGAATATAGATTTAATTTACTTACTACATTTACTGTTCTAGTAGGATGTCCAAACAAAGTACCGTGCCGTGTACTGTAACGTTGTCAGTCATATCTGACATAGTATTATCCTGACATACCTCACAGTGGACAAAGCTGAAACAATTTAAGCAACAAAATAAATAACAATATTACATTATAAGCCAAATAAAATTAGTATCCAAGAGTACATGATGATATAGATAAATAATTGAAGAAATAAAGAATTTAGAGAAGAATTCCAAATAGTGCATGTAGATCCTTCCCTCTACAGGAGGTGAAGCTTAATTCCCTTCTTCTTGATTATAGTCTGGACTTACTACTTTCTTTCAAAGAACAGAATATGGAAATGGGAAAAAATACAGTGAAGAAACCTGTCAGACCAAGCTGTCAAGGGTATTTTCACTGATGATAAGTGATGTTGATACCGTGTACCTACTGATACAGTATGATGGCAGAGTTACTTCATCTTTTTGATACTCTTCCCAGAAACTCATAATGCCAGTCTACTCATGAGAAAACGTCATGAAAAAAATGTTTTAAGGGATGTTCTTCACAATATCTAATAATACTTCCCACAGGTATTGTGTCATAAAAAATCAAAGATTGAGAAACTGTCAGATTACAGGGACTGAGGAAATGTGGTGACAATGTAGAATCATAGATTGGACCCTCATCTTTAGGTGCTATCAAATTGGTTTCTATGCATAGCAGCCATACATACAACAGAATGAAACACTGCCTGGTCCTGCACAGTCCTCAGAGTTGTTAAGCTTCAGCCCCTTGTTGCTCCACTGTGTCAATCCATCTTATTAAGGGGGTGGCCTTATTTTTACTCTACTAAGCATGACGTCCTTCAGGGACTGGTCCCTGCTGATAACATGTCCAGAGTACGTAAGAGGAAGTTTCACCATTCTCACTTCTAAGGAAATTCTGGCTATACTTCTTCTAAGACAGATTTATTCTTTCTTCTGACATTCCATGATACTCTTCACCAAAACCATAATGCAGAGATGTCAGTTCTTCTTTGATCTTCCTAATGCCTTGTCCAGCTTTTACATACGTGTGAAGTGGTTGAAAATACCATGACTTGAGTATGACACACCTTAGTCCTCGAAGTGACATTTTTGCTTTCTAGCTCTTTAAAAAGATCTTTTGCAGCAGATTTGCCCACTGCAGTATGTCATTTGATTACCACATTGCTGCTTTCATGGGCCTTGATTGTGGGTCCAAGTAAAAGGTCATCCTTGACAACTTCAGTCTTTGATCCATTTATCATAGTGTTGGTTATTGGTTCAGGTTGTGAACATTTTTCTTTTCTTGATGTTGAGGTGTAATCCATACTAAAATCTGTAGTCTTTGATCTTCCTCAGTAAGAACTTCAAGTCCTTTTCACTTTCACCAAGCAACCACTGCATATCACAGCTTGGTAATGAATGTTCCACCAGCCCTAATGCCATGTTCTTCATCTGTTTTAGCTTCTTGGATTACTTACTTGCTTAGCATACAGATTGAATAAGTGGTGTGATTAAAGGATGCAACACTGGTGCACACTTTTCCTGTCTTTATATCACACAGTATCTCTTTATTCTGCTGCAAGACTGACTCTTTTTCTCTGTAAACCGTGTTCACTATTGGCACAGTTGAGTGTTTTGGAATTCTCTTACTTCACATTGTTATCTATAATAATTTGTTATGCTCCACATAATAAAATGCCTTTGCATAGTCAATAAAACACCAGTAAATATCTTTCCTTCTGGTATTCTGTACTTTCAGCAGTGATAATCATTGTTCCTCATCCTTTTCTGAATCTAGTTTGAATTTATGGCAATTGTCTATCAATTAATTGCTGCAACCACTTTTGAATGATCTGTGTCAAAATTTTAGTTGTGCATGATATTGATGCCGTTCAGTAATTTTCACATTCTGTTGGATCACCTTGCTATGGAACAGGTACAAGTATGGATCTTTTGCAGCCAGTTGGAAACCCTGGTGGTGTAGTAGACTTCTCCCTCAGTACCATCAGTTCTTGATCATATGCTACTTCCTCAGATGATTGAAAGTTAACCGATTCTTCTAGAACAGTGATTCTGTGTATTCCTGCCATACTATTTTGATGTTTCCTATTTCATTCAGTAGTGTCCATGTAGCATACTCCTTATTTTGCAACTCAAGACTTAGATTTTTCCTACAATTCTGTCAGCTTGAGAAATGTTAACTGTGTCCTTTTTGGTTTTCCTTCTTCAGGTCTTTGCACATGTTGTTATAACACTTGTACCTTGTCTTCTCATGCCACCCTTTGGTATCTTTAACTCTTCATCGTTTCTTCCTTTCGCTTTAGCTACTCGTGTTCAAATGCAAGTTTCAGAGTGTCTTCTGGCTTCCGTTTTGGTCTTTTCTTTCTTTCCTGTCTTTTTAATGACCTCTTACTTTCTTCATATATGATGTCATTGATGTCGTTCCACAACACTTCTGATCTTTGGTCCTTTAGTGTTCAGTGCATTAACTCTGTTCTTGAGATGATCTCTGAATTCATGTAAGGTATACTCAGGGTTGTCTTTTGACTTCTCAGTACTTGTTTAATTTTCCTCAGCTTCAGCTTGAACTTGCTGATTGGACCCTAGCACAGGAAAAGAACATTGGTAGAATTTAAATAAAGTCTGAAAGTTGATTAATACTATTCTACTAGTATTAATTTCTTAGTTTTGGCAAATGGGCCATAGCTGTATAACATATTAACATTGAAGGAAGCTGGGTGATGAATATTTGAGTATTCTCTATAATTTTTGTAACTTTTCTGTAAATCTAAAATCATTTCAAATTTAAAAGGTAATTTTTTTAACAATATGCCAAGTTTTAAGTGAATTTGACCTCAAGCTGATTGAAGAAGAATAGAAAAGATTATTTACTGTTTTTACTGAATGGATTTACCATAAGCAGTAGTTGGAATAAAGCAGACATATTTGAGAAATTACGGTTTTAGGAAAATAAATGCAGTCAGAGGCACAAACAAGAATGGTAATCTTTTGTATGTAGCATGGAGCAAGACGTTTAAACTTTCCCTCTTTTCACAGGTGAGAATTCAGACTTAGTCATTACTCGAGCATTTTTAGAGTAAACAAATTAAATTTCGTAAAGCTCTAAAAAGAATAATGGATCAAATCACTTTACAGATCAGTTTTATGGACATGTTATATTGTTTATTTTTCTAATTTAAATGCTAACATTCTAAAATTAGTTGATAAAGCGTGAAATTGTAGTGTAATTATGCACTAAAGTGAGGCCAAGTTTTCTTGTTTCACCCTATTCTGATAATTAACTATTTAAGTTATCTGTGTTAGGTAAACATGCAGTAGGTCCAGTGATACAGAATTTCAGATCTCTCATCCTGGTTTTTCAACATTTTCACCTCGTGGCTGGATACAATATGTATAGCAGACTTACAACCTGATTTCAAAAATAGAACAGTAGCATTGAGTGTTTTTCATGTGTTTTAAATTATGGCTTACAAAGGGTAGAGTGATCATGTGACGTTATTATTGGTGATTTAGTTCGTATAAGTATCATGCATTCTTTGATGCACTCAGTGTTAACTGTTTTGTCCAATAAGAATAAATTAGGACTGTATCTTTTATTTGGAAAAAGTATTTTCAGTGTAAAAGCGTTTTGGCTGAAGCAAAGTATACTGAGTTTTGTTTTCTTCTTAACTGAAGGGTGAATATATTGGTCAGAATAGACTGATTTGGAGTAGTTTCTTTAGTGTTGTGTATAACATACATCCACTAGTAAAGGTACAAAGAAGTGTGTACAGTGGAAAGCAGTAAGTTGATTGTGGTGGTTAGGGCAATTCTGGGAATTTTTAGAGAAATTCCATTTTAGTAAATGATCTGATTTGGACATTATGAGAAACAGTCTAATTAAAGGAGGGAAACAGACTTTTTTAGTTTTAAAAGCACCAGCAGAAGGTCTGAATCATTCTCTCATAGTGCATTTAATTGATGAGTCAGATGAAATGTATTGCTTTCAGTAACGGTATTTCTCACAATTGGAAACAGGTGTTTTTGTTGTGGAGCTAGCTTTTATCCCAGCATTCAGCTCGTTCACAAGAAACTTGCAGGACTGCTGTAAGCCATGAACCATAGCAAAGGAATCAAAATGATTCTGGGAACAAAAAATTTGATCAGAGGTTTCCAGATAGTCTGGTATTTTGTGTTCGTTTGTCTTACAGTGATAATCGTTGTAATACAGCTAGTTTTGATTTAGGCCCTGTTCAATAAACAGTCCCAAATAGCCTTGGCTTATATTCAATAAAAGAAGAGAAATTTCTTTCCTAAAAGTAAAATTTTGTAATATACTTCAGTTTTGTTGGAAACGCTGGTGGCATAGTGGTTAAGTGCGATGGGTCCTAATGTCCTAATCCTTGCAGTTCGAATCCACCAGGTGCTCCTTGGAAACTCTGTTAGGACAGTTCTTCTCTGTGCTGTAGCTGAGTTGAAATCAACTCAGTGGCAGTGGGCTGGCTTGGTTTCGTTTTGGTGGAAAGAGGAATTTAAATATTAGAAAGCTTTTTAAAAAAATGTATTATTTTGAAATAAATTTATATTAGCTGTTTATCCTGGCTGTGAGGTGATTAAGAGCTACATCTTCTCATGAGGTCAGCAGTTTGAATCTACCAGCTGCTCCTTGGAAACTCTATGGGACAGTCTGCCCTGTCCTGTAGGGTCACTCTGACTCGAAATTGACTCAACAGTAATGAGTTTCATTTTTGGTTTATGAACTGATTACTGAATAATGTGCTTTCAAATCTGGCACATTTCATATTTTTCCATAGTTTATTCTAAAGTCCTTATAATGTTTCGGTTATGAATGCTCATTCTCAAGTTATTTGAGTCTTCAGTGTTGTACTGTCAACAAGGTGTGACTAAAATTCAACTTACTGTATTTAAATTATGCAGGTTTTAATAGTGAGTGTAGAGTTAAAAAATATGCACATATATTTTGTCTAACCAGATGTTTAATTCATGGTGCTCTTTGCTAATTCATATTTGACACCAAAAAAATTCTTCTTTTTTAAGTTTAAGATACTTAGAGATTTCAGTAAAGTGGCTAGGGTGAGTCTTTGTTCCAGCTTCTCTTTTGTGATGCTATCCCCCTCCTATTATCAGAGAGAAAGTTCTTAATTTATGCTGCCTTTGTCTATCTGACTATATTCCAAACCCAGGCATTTGCAAATACAGTATTCTTTTCTATTTAGATGTTTCCATTCCTAGTGTGTAGGCATCAATCAAGATCTCTTTTGACAGATTGACTGTAGAACCACTTCTTTGTCTCTGCCTCTTTTTATATATAATAAATGTAAACATTTTCAGGTTCTCATCCTTATATAATCCAGTTATGTTCTTTTATACTTTTTCAACCTTCTGGCATTCTTATCCATGATTTCATGTTAATGATTTGCTATAACAAAAACATCTTTCCCTCTTTTGTCTAACTTGTTATAAGTGATTCCCCAAAACCTGTCTTTATCTTGAGAAGTTTATCAAATAGTGGTCACATAAGCTCCAGAGATTTGATAATCAAAGCCACTTCCAAGGCTTCTTCAAATTTTCAAGTTTATTTTTAATTCTCAGTTTTCTATTTATTATTACAATTTATGACACTCTCTTGTCAGTCTGCCTACTTACTAGTAGTGTACCTTCTTATTTTTTATGGTTAAGCTCTGTTATTTCCAACCAAAGAAGAGGAATTTACTCCTAAAAATCAACTTATAGTTACGGTACAGTCCAGTTTTATTCAGGTACTTCTTTATTTTCTACTTCATTTATGTGGGTAGAATTCCTAAACATTTCTGAAGCTGTCATCTATGTGATGGCACTGCCTGATAATACTCTCTTACCCAATAGTTTCATGAATTAAGGAATTCCCACTTTTATTCTCTATTTATTTCTGAAGTACTCAGTTATCCTGCTTTATAGTGTTTTGAAATGAGAAATGATGGGGTCTCTGATATATAAAATTAATGTATTCTTTTTGCGTAGTTTTTGGGAAAGTACCAGATTTTAACTTGGCGTTTCATGGGCTAGAATACATACAAACTTCTTGTCTTCCTCCAGACAAATCTAAAGTGGCCCTGAAGAGGCATGAGCAGACATTTGTCACATAATGGAGAAATGAGGCATGAGGAGACATTTGTCACATAATAGAGACCACAACAAAGCAGTAATTCCCCTAAGGCAACAACCATCAGATAGAACAATGAACCAAAGAGACAATCAGGGGAAACACACTTTCCTGGTAAAGGACCAGATACAGGACCTGACACCTTCTGGATTGATTTATCTCTTGGATACATCTGATTTTATTGCTGTAATCCCAAGCATAACCCCAACCCTGGAGAAGTTATAGTGGAGAGTCAGTGAATTAGAGGATTAACTTCAGAGGAATTTGTTCCTACCCTGTAAATACCTACCAATATTGGAAATATGTATTGTACTAATATTTAATTGGTTAGTTCACTTATGTTTAAAATAAATGTGTGATGTTATCTTTTAATTCCAGCTCCTTAAGGAGACATAAGTCCTTTGCCCCTTTTTTCACACTTACATTAATTATGAGTGTTAGCCAAGGTATGTTGGAAACATCATTAAGTACTTAAGAGTAAGAAATTTTATGAGATAGTTCATATATTACTCATCATTAACATTTGCAAAACTTAATTTTATAAATGATTTCTGCATTGTATATCTCATTTAGGGACACGGCAATTCTGTGAGTTAGACTCTTTATTAATGCGAAGTTCAGATAGGTTTACTTGTTAGGATCTTAGAATTAAATTAGAAGACCCAGGTTCATACCCGGAATGCCTTATCCCGTAACTCATGTACTTAACACTACTACAATCAAATCTGCATTGCATTCTGTTTTAGGTTTTGAAATATTCTGGTCTCTGTTGAAATGGGACAGGCTAGTTCTCTAGGCGTTGTCTTGTTTTTCCCTAGTCACCCAACTGCATAATGGGATTTGTAAAACAGTATATTCCTGGCATTCCTGGAGATAATGTGTGCTGTTTCTGTGTGATTTCTGTTGTTAGGCCAGTTTTAATGTGTTTTTTAAACATCTTTAACCATATTGCTACCTTTTGTACGTAAGTCTTAGCATCATTTTCCAGTCGTAGACTTGGTTGCCTTATGTCTTTCGGTAATTTTTTTTAGGTATCCTCATCTTCTTAGTGCTCCTAGTAGGGTCTAGAGTTGATGGTTGCCAAGCCCTAGAGATCCGTAACTCAGGGATACAACTTTATTCCCCTTAAGTATGGAATATCGTTAACAACAGTTCTGCTCAGTGTGAACAGAGTTCAAACAGGCTTTAGTAGATAAAAAAACAAGCACTTTCCTGAAGGAAATTTTATTCCAGTCTCCTATTAAATCCTAAGGCTAGGCTGCTGGCCTCCGTTACTTTCAGGAAATGAAACATGGCTCAGAAGCTAAGTGAGCTAAGCCATCTCTCTCTCAATTGTTTCAGTTTCTCAGGAATTGCTGTACAATGCTGCCAATAACGGTCTCCGGGGATCTCACCCCCATTCCACCTCCCGCTGCCTCCTCTGCAGCTCCAGATGCCACCCACAGAAGGAGCTTTGAAGAAAGCGCCTGTACCCTCTTTTACCCTGAGGCGGGTGAGGCCAGGCAGGGTGATTCTCAGGATATCCTGATGATCAAAGGTATAGTTGAAGCCCTCATCAAGACTTTCTTGAAGATGACCAAGAAATTTAGGAAACGTTACCCAATAGCCTAGGAACTGAAGGTGGAGCTCAGGAATGGATAGCACAGATGTCAGCTAAAATGTAATACATGATGAAGTATGAGACCCTAAATAAGCTTCTTGAGGTTAGAGACTACTGTACTATTTTGTATCTCTCCCCTACGTCTGCAGCATCTTACATAGTGTTGAGCATATCAGTTGTACTCCGTAAGTACTGGTTTATGACTGAGAGAAAAAAATACTGAAAAAGTGTTCTTGAACCCTTCTTTCCCTACTGCTTAATCTAAGATTGTTTACCCATTCATCAGAAATGGTGGGAGAATTCAGTATCTCAAGATCCTTGTCTTCTGTCTTGGATGTGTGTCTGGGTCGGAAGTATGTATTTGTCCGTTAAATGAGTTTTTTAGTGTTAGTGTTTATAAAGTTACGTCTTCACTGATGCCCAGGCTTTTACTTCATGATGTTTTATTATGTTTAGGTCTTTAGTTGAAATCTTATCTGAACCATGCTTTAGGGGAACTTACTTCATTGTTGATTTTAAAAATCTGTTTTTGTGGTTCAACAATAAACATGCTTGCTTCTTGAATGGATCTTACATCAGTCATCACTGTGTTTCAGAGGCAGGATATACTGTAACAACATCAGTTTCCCCAAAACCTAACTTGTTTCTCTTAAAATGAACCTATAAACGTGCATCTCACCTGAGCAATGCTACCAGTAGCCTATTAAGAGAATTTTTACAGTGATGTGGTTTAAGGTATTACTTAGTTAAAACAAAGCTCACATTTTACTGTTTCTCGGGAGAAAGGGAAAAACTAGAAATTTATCTTCATTCAGTTCTTCTGTCCCCAGGTTGTCATTCAGTGAAATACTTCGTCATTGAAGAGTTAACGCTCATTTAAAGACAGATCTTAAGAACCTCATCTTCAACTGTTTGATTTCCTGTACCTTTTTGTGCCTCCAGTTATGTATAAAGCTTTTTGTTTGTGAATTTTGCTTCAAGTTACAAATGATTATTTTCAGAGTGATGCTAGCTTTTATTAATAAATAAGTGATAGATATTCATCATATATTTCAACAAATGGCATTTTAGGTTATAAGAAAACCAGTATCAGAATCAGGTATGTTTTATTCAGGAAAATAATCTTTCCTGAATGTTTTCAGAGCTAGAGATGTGTTGAATTATGCTGCACTGATTTAGGTTTTCAGTAAAAGTATCAGATTTTATGAAAGAAATTTGAATTTGTCTTCAGGTGGCTTTCTACACATAGCCAGGAACCTTAAGTATACAGTTTTAAAGGAGGTTTCTTCTAAAGTTCGTGGATAAATTAACCACCAGTTCTTCCAGAATGCTATAGAGGAAAAACATAGAATGTAAAAATTATCTCTCTCAATTTAGTAGGCTGTGCAAATCTGAAATCCAGCCCCAGATACTTTTCACATCTGATTCCATTAAATGAAGTGCTCATACTGAACCTGCTTTTCGTGTATCAGTTGTTCCTAATTGATTACATTGTAAGTTTTGTTTGTCATTTTGTAATGTAAATTTGAACTAGTAGTGAAGGGCAGCTTTGACTAGAACATTGTTAGTCATTTTTGTTGATAAATATCCTTTTAATAATATGCTTCATAGTAGTAATACATAAAAACTAAGTCATATATTTTGTTGATTCTTCTCCTTAAATTAGTTTACTCTCTGCTAATATAACAGGAGAAATTATGTATAAAGGACCTATGGAATTCTGTTTACAAAATTTAGTGTGGTCTGTCCTCTATTGTCGTATTAAAAGTTGTATTATTACAGAGGATGGCAGTGGCAAAACTAAAACATTAAAGTTCTAACACGTAATGATTTAATGTTACTTTTGGATTTGAATTCCAATTATTTTCTGTTATGTCTCTCTAGGTCCCCAGACAACCCCAGAGAAGCCCTCCCAGCGACCATCAGAAAGCACAAACTGTAGCCCTACCCGAAAGAGGTCTTCATCTGAGAGTACTTCTTCAACAGGCAAGTGGTTTTTGCTTTAGGTTACCTGTACCTTGAAAATCACTTCATGTCTATTATGTGAACATGTACTTATAATATTGTAGAAAAAGCATAAGTGATCATGAGATGTGAGAATCAGTAATAATGTGCACAGAAACATAGCAGTCTTCTGCGTCTCTCTCTTTTTTATGTCCCATTACACATGTTCTGTGAGGTATAGAGATTTTTATACAGTCTCGACAGAATAATTCAAAATAAATGAAAGTAAGCAGGTATAAAACGAACATCTGCATAGCATCCTTACTTTCTAACCTGCTGGTTCCTACTGCCCCTTTGGGTTCAGTAATTGCTAGAATGACTCACAGAAGTCATGGAAAGCATACCATACTTAGAACTACAGATTTCTTACAGGAAACAATATAAATGAAGAGACGCAAAGGGCAAGATTTAGGAGTGTTCCCAATGTGGAGCTTCCAGGTCCCAAATGACAGAAGACCCTCCTGAGAGCAGATGTTCTTGTCAACCAGGAGGTCCTCCAAGCCTTAGTGCACTAGGACTTTTATTGGCCTGTCCTGCGTGATATGCTACATCATGAGTCTTGAAGCTAGTTAATACCAGCTTTCTAGGTGATTCAGTTTTGGTCTGGCTAATCCCACTTGCCAGCACAGATTCCCAGGTGTGGCCCAGAAGTCCCAGACCAAGATATCCCAATTACCAAAAGGTTATTTCTCTGGAGCTGAGACAAAAGAGCACCTAGTTTTACTTAGGGTAAGAACATATCTATATTAATTTATAAATAGATGATATGTGTGTTTACCCAAAAAGGGGGGAGGTGACTTCATGATATCTATCTGTTTTCTGCTTTTTCTGATGACTGAAGAGTAAGAAATTGTTTTTAATTTATGAGTATTGTTAGGAGAAATGGGGAGTAGTAGGAGTAATATATGTAAAAGGGCGAACAAAGAGTGAGTTCAAGAAACTAAGTAGAGCCAGTAAGGCTAGAAGAAAGATAATAACTGAATATGATGGTATTTAGGGAAAAGTTTTTAAGCAGAGTTGACATACCATCTTTTACCTTTCCATCCATGTGTCTTTGATTTGGAGATAATGTGTGGTTTGAACATTTACCTTCTTCATCAGTACAAGGCCTCACTTCCACATGGTATTAATATGGTTTTTGTGGAGTTTATTAGATGATTTATCGTTTATCTTTTCTTAAGGTCTTTATTAAGTACCATTATACCAAAGGCATAATAGAATACAAACAGCAGTGACAGTTTTGTCTCTCCTAGTACTTCATCTTTGACCTAGATAAGGGAAACAAAGTCTTTAACAATGAATAACTATATTTTGATGGCGTTCACCTAGATAGGGGAGTGGTCAACTAACTATAGTCCTCTGACCAAATGCGGTTGAGAGCCTGGTTTTTTGCAGATACCTGGCTAAGAACAGTTTTTACATTCTTTTTTTTTTTCCAGCTTTCAGTGTGCTTTAGGTGAAGGTTCACAGTCCAAGTTAGTTTCTTATTTAAATATTTATCCACATACTGTTTTGTGACATTGGTTGAATCCCCACAACATAACAACTCACTTCCGTTTTCCAGCCTAGGTTTCCTGTGTCCGTTTTCATGAGTTTATGAGTTGTTGAGTATTGGTTCTTATACAGTATTTGTCCTTTTGTGATTGACTTATTTCACTCAGCATAATGCCCTCCAGTTTCCTCCATGTTATGAGATCTTTCACAAATCGATTTTTGTTCTTTGCATAGCATCCCGTAATGTGAATATACCATAGTGTGTTTATCCATTCGTTTATTAATGGGCATTTAGGTTGTTTCCATCTTTTTGCTTTTATATATAGTGCTTCCGTGAACATGGAGTGAGCACATGTCTGTTCATTGACAACTGTAATTTCTCTAGGGGTACGTTCATAGAGGTGGGATTACTGGATCTTATGATATTTCTATTTCTAGCTTTTTAAGGAAATGCTATATCGTTTTCAAAGTGATTGTGCCATATGGTATTCCCATCAGCAGTGCATGCAACTTCCAATCTCCCTGTAACCTCTCCAACATTTGTCATTGTCTGTTTTTTGATTAGTGCCAGTATTGTTAGGTGAGACGATACCTCATCATACTTTGATTTGTATTTCTCTAATGGCTAATGACCCCTTCATATGTCTGCCAGTCACTTGCATGTCTTCTTTGGTGAAGTGTCTGTTCATATCCTTTACTCATTTTTTAATTGGATTATTCGTTGTTGAGTTGCTGAAATATGTTAACATGTTTTAGAAATTAGATCCTTGTCAGATATGTCTTAGCCAGATTTTTTTTCCCCAGTCTGTAGGTTGGCTTTTTGTCCTTTAGGTGAAGCATTTTGATGAATGTAAGTGTTTAATTTTTAGGGGGTCCCAGTCATCTAGTCTATCCTCTGGTGTTTTTGTGCATTGCTAAGAATGGTTTGTATGCTACTCATTCCATATATTAGGGCTCAAATTGTAGTCCCTGTTTTTCCTTCCGTGATACTTAAATCATTTTAGGTTTTGCATTTGGGTCTTTGAGTTAGTTTTTGTGTATGGTATCAGTATGGCTCTTTTTTGATTTTTTTGCAAGTAGGCATCCATTTATGCCAGTAACATTTTTTAAAGCAATTGTCTTTTGCCATATTCAATGGACTTTGGGCCTTTGTCAAATAATCAGCTGCTCGTAGATGGATGGATTTAATGTCTCGCTTCTGTTCCATTTATCTGTATGTCTGTCGTTCAGCGAATACCAGGCTGTTTTGAGTACTGTGGCTGTGTAATAGATTCTTCTAAGATTAGGTACTGTGAGGCCTCTCACTTTGTTCTTCTTCTGTAATGCTTTGTTTTTCTTCGGGGCCTCTTCCCTTTCCATATAAAGTTGATGATGTGTTTCTCTATCTCATTAAAGAATGCTTGTGGAATTAGGATCAGTATTGCATTGTCTGTAGATTGTGTTGCGTGACATTCACATTCTCGCAATGTTGAGTCCAGGTACTCCTTGGAAACTCTATGGGACAGTTCTACTCTGACCTCTAGGGTCACTATGAGTTGGACATGACTCAGTGACAGTATGAGTGTAGTATGTTTTCCCATTTACTTAAGCCTCTTTCGCAGTAGTGTTTTGCAGTTTTCTTTGTATAAGCCTTTTGTGTCCTGTGCTAGAGTTATTTGTATGTTACCTTCTTGGGGGCTATTGTAAATAATTTCCTTTTCAGGGCTTTCTTTGTTAGTATAGTGGAATCAAATAGATTTTCATATATTAATCTTGTATCCTACTACTTTACTGAATCTTTTATTAGTTCTAGTAGCTTTCTAGTGAATAATTTGGAGTTTTCTTTGAACGAGATCGTATCATCTGCGTACAGAGATGATAAGAATAACCAGTTTAGATACCCTTTATTTCTTTTTCATGCCATATTGTCTTAGCTAAGACTTCAGCATGATATTGAATAAGTGCAGTAATGAAAGATATCATTATCTGCTTCCTATGGCTTTTACATTCTTGAAACATCACTCAGAAAAAACAAAAACAAGGATATATGGCAGAGAACATGTGTTGGCTGATCTACCTAAAATACTCACTATCTGGCCTTTTGTAGAAAAAGTTCAATGACCCCTGAATAAATGAATGAGATATCTTTTTTAATGAAAGCACAGTTTGTTTGTTTTTTTATTTTTAGTGAAAATATACACAGCAAAACCTGCTTCTGTTCATTAGTTTCTAGACAGATTGATCAGTTATATTGGTTGCATTCTTCACATGATTTTAACATGGTCATTATCTGTGTTCTCGTTGTTTCACTTTCATTGATTTAAACTCCCAGCTCCTCAGCCTTCTTCTGTATACTTTAAAATAGCTGTTGCCCATTTGGTCTTACGTAGATAATCTTTTATGAGAATATAGTCCCCAAGAGTAGAAATCTCTGTGTATTGAGTTAAACTGTTACTTAATTTAAAGGTGACTTCAGGAGATAGTTTTGATTCAGGACTTGGAAGAGTAACTCAGTGCTATCCTCTTGTAGACTTTTCCAGCCTCAGTAGGTCCAGTAAGTCTGGATTCTTTAAGAAATTGAAGTTTTGCTCTGCATATTAGCCCCTTTCTGTCAGGGTCCATCTGTTGTCACCCTGATGGAAACTTTGGCCATGATAGCCAGCCACAAACTAGTTTTTATCTCAGGGTAGAAGAAGCCATGTCTCATGAAGACAGCTACCTTCATAGTTGGGTTCTACCTCTACTCTTGAATTCTGAGAAATATTGATGGGACTTTTTTTTGAAGGAAATCACCAAAATACTTTAGCAAATGAAAGAATATCTACAGTTATGAAGTTTCTGTCACCACAAGACCATTTATTCAATTAAGTATTTATTCAAGGTTACTATATGTACTGAGCACTGGGGATACAAACAGAAGTAAGAAAAGGTTCCTGCCCTCAAGGATTCAGACATATGCACAAATAAACAGTGTGTTAAATTCTGTAACAGCGTATAGTATACAGAATGTTATGCCGAGAAAGTTAAGTTTTAACCACCTCGTTTGACTAAAGAAAGCTTCACTGAGAAAGTATCACATACACTACTGTGTTACGGATTTGATCAGACAAGCAGGATGAGGTAAAGGCTAGGAATATTCATCACAGTGACAATATTATATCCAAAGGAAAACACAAAGCCAAAAAATAAAATGGTGTTTCTAGAAAATAACAAATCAGTGGATATAGCTAGTATGCTTGGGGTGTTAATGTGATGGTGGAAGGAAACAAGGCTATAAAGATAATAATGGGCTGTCATACATGGCAAGTTTTGTCATCCAGAGGAATTGGGACTGTATTGTAGTTAGAATTAGGAGCCATTGAACAATGCATGAGACAAAGGATGAGGCCTAGGGCTTTAACAGGAGCTAAGATCATACTAGAATTCCTTGCATGAATCTGGGACCCACAAAAGGTGACAGTGTTACTAGAAGAGCAAATAGAAATAACCTGTCACCAAAGAGGATATTGCCTTGTTTTAGTTTAGGCTTTGGTAAGAGCAGGAAGAACACAGAGTTCCTGAACCACAGATTCTACGAATTTCCATTCCTATACAGTTGGAATGTAGAGCACGTGTTGCATGTGAGACCTAGAGTAAGTTAAAATTTGTCTTAGATTGGTAGAGTCTGCACATGCTCCACAGAGCCAGTTGCATATACTCTGGAGTAGAATTTCCATTAAATATAACCCTTTGCTTTTTGTAATGAAAGTGTCATTGATATTGGTTGACCTGGCATTCCCATGTACTCTTGTAACACAGGGATTAACAGTGTTTATTTTTGCAGTAATTTAAAGGCAAGTAACTGAACCAGAACCATACCATAACCTTACAGATATATTCAAACGAAAATCAATAGACTGTTTCAGTAAACTGAAATATATAAACAACTACAGAAGTAAAAAATAATTTCCTTTTTTGGACAAGATACTACATGGTTTGTCTTTAAACTGATGTTCCTGTTGTGAAATAAATCCAAGAGGATTCTGACAGCTGCAGTCATTGTCATAAATGCCATGGGCTTATAATAATGAAAATGGAGATCGATGAGTATGATCTTGTTAGTCTTTCCAGGAGATGTTCAGTATCTTAGTGGGTCTTTAGAACATAATAATAAGAGGGAAAGAATATTTTCAGATGCTTCTGTGGATTGATTTATCTCTTAGAAATCTTTTTCGTATATTTGCAGCTTTTAAGATATTTTTTGTTTTTCTACTTGGTAAGGGTTTTGACTTAACTCAGAAACCTTTAGTTAGGACACAAATTCATGGTAATTTACAGTTTCTAGAAAACTAAAGCCCTGAAGTAGTTTTTCATAAAATCTCTTTGTATTTTTATCTTGTTTGAAAATATTCTAAGGGTCAGTTCTACTCTGGCCCCTGGAGTCACCATGAGTCGGATCTGACTCTACGGCACTAGGTTTTTTGAAAATATTGTTACACTAATGAAAGAGATAGTGTCTTTGTACTCAGTGTATTATTGAGCAGCTGCTGTATTCAAGGAACAAATATTTGACCTAAAGAGTGGGAAGAGATGATCTTTGATACCAAGAAACTTACGTTAACTTACAAGTAGTGTAACTGGAGATCAGTCATAAAACACGTACTGTTTTTTAAAGTAATGTCCTACAAATACCCTAAGTGCTGAAGTGATGCAAAGTTAATCAGAAAAGGCTTCCATAAACTTGAGATTGAAGCTTAAAAGCTTTTATAGATGTAACATGACTGAAGACATGATAAATAGAAGAAGAGGAAAAGAAGTAATCATAGGTGGTAGAAAACCATTTGATTTTGTGGTAGATCTAGTTGATTTCAGCGTTTCAATTTGGTAACTATACCATTGGTTAGATCATTCAACCTCTTCTAACCACAACGTTCTCAACTGTAAATTGAGGCTACTTCTGTTTTTCTTGAAGAATAGTGAGGATTAGAGAAAAGTTACATAAAACTCCTATCATGGAATCAGTCCTTGAGCAAACAGTACCTTTTTATGGTTGCTGCTACTGTTGTTAAGACCTCTTCCTATTATTGTTATGAGAGTAGGAAGATGAGAATTATATTAGTTTACAGTGGAGAAAACAAGGATAGTTAGTATGGGAAAAAGATGGTAAAGTCTCATAGCCTTATCTGATGAATGTCATCAAACTTAGAGCCTTTGCTGAGTGCAAGACCCTGTGAACAAGAGTGAAACTCAGCAAAGATAGATAACAACCAGAGAGTTGTAATCTAAAAAATTCCCAGAGTTTATATTGGACAGGAAAGCATTTGAACTCTTACTTATCCAGAGTATAGTGTTCTTGGTGATCCCCTAGGGCAGTTGTGGAGACCCAGTAGTGCTTACGCCTTAACAGGGATAAATAGAAAAAAAACTGGAAACCTTGGTGGTGCAGTGGTTAAGAGCTATAGTTGCTAACCAGAACTACTGATAGCGGTGGCGGTTCAGATCCACCAGGCACTCCTTGGAAACTCTGTGGGGCAATTCCACTCTGCCCTTTAGGGTAGCTGTGAGTCAGAATCATCCCAGTGACAGAGGGAAAAAGAAAGCTATACTAGATCCACCCTGATAAAGAGTAAAGGAACATAGCAGTGAATTACAGCAAAGTTATTGTCAGAAGTTTTGCAAACCACAAGACATTAGGAGGATGTATTTGAAGTGCTGAAAGAAAATCACATCACTTAAAAACTATATAGCAGTGAAAATAACCTTAACAAAGGAAGGCAAAATAAAGACTTATCAGAAAAACAAAACCTGAGAGTTTGTTGGCAACAGGCCTGCACTATCAAAAAGACTAATGGTCTTTCACACAATAGATCTTACGGCAGTGTTACCTCAATACAGTAAATTTTTTTTAAAGGACATTTATGTAAAACTTAGTGCTCAGCATTATGTCCTCGACATGAAAAGCAAAAAAACCCCACTGCCATCAAGTCGATTTCAACTTCAGCAACCCTACAGTAGAACTGTTCCATAGAGTTTCCAGGTGTGCCTGGCAGATTTGAACTGCTGACCATTTGATTAGCAGACATAGCACTTAACTGCTATGTCACCAGGGTTTCCATAAGAGCAAGCAACTACCAAAAAAAAATCTCAAGTTGTAAGTCAGAAAGATGGAAACAGTTCAGGAAAGTATGATATTCCTTGATGGAGGAAATGGTTAAACATTAACTACTAGCTGAAAGGTTGATTGTTTGAACCTACTGAGAGACAACTCAGAAGATAGGCCTTGCAGTTTGCCTCCAGAGGATCCCAGCCCAGGGGAAAAAAAAAGAAAATTCTCAAAATGGATCAAAGACCTAAATGTTAAAGCTAAATCCATAAAGTTACTGGAAGAGAACATAGGGACAAAACTGTGTAATCTTATTTTTTAAAAAAATAAATTTTCAAACACAGCTATCAATAATTGAACATTGGAAATCAAATTAGGTAACAGACGTCATAAAAATTAAGTACTTAATGTGCACCAAAAGACTATCAAAAGAGTAAAAAGACAGAAAAAAGAAATCTTTGGCAATAACATCTGATAGGAGTTTAGTATCTAAAATAACAACAAAAAGACAAACAACCAAATTAAAAAAATGGGCAAGGGACATGAACACTTTGCCAATGAGGACATCAAAGTAGTCAAAGGACACATGAAGGAGATGTTCATCATTGTCAACCGTTAGAGACATGCAAATTCAAAACTACAACGAGATAACATCTCACTCCTGCTAAAAGGGCACTGATTAAAAAAGCAAATGCTGATAAGGATATCAGAAGATCAAAAACCTTATCCACTGCTATTGGGGTTGTAAAGTGGTACAATCACTATGGAAACTAGCAGGGCACTTCAACCAAAAAAACAGAAATAGGATTACCTTTTGATCCATCAGTCACATTTCTAGCTATGTACCAAAGGGTACATCAGTAGAAGAAGGAGTAAACAAAATGTGGTACATAACAGTGGAATACTATTCAGCCATAAGCAATAAGGATGTGCCCAGCTGCTACCACTAACTGCTCTGACAGGGATTATAATAGAGAGTTCCAGACAGAGCTAAAGTTAGAACAAAATTCTGACTCATAGATACATATATGTACACAGAATTACTCCGAAAGAATGGTCTCCAGACACTGTTTTAACTCAGTGCTGAAATCACTCGTGTGGTTCACCCTTCAGCCAGAGGTGATACAGATGACACGACATTGCTTGCTAAAAGTGAAGAGGACTTAAAGCACTTACTGTTGGAGATCAAAGACCACAGCCTTCGATTAGGATTATACCCCAAAATAAACAAGACAAAAACCCTCACAACTAAACCAGTAAGCAACATCATGATAAACAAGGAAAAGATTGAAGTTGTCAAGGATTTAGTTTTACTTGGATTCACAATCAACACCCATAGAAGCAGCAGTCAAGAAATCAGAAAATCTGCTGCAGAAGACCTCTTTAATGTTTTGAAAAGCAAAGATAACGCTTTGAACTGAAGTGTACATGATGCAGGCCATGGTGTTTTGGGACACCTCCTATGCATGTGGAAGCTGGATAAGGAAAGAAAACCAAAGAAGATTTGATGCCTTTGAATTGTGGTATTAGAGAAGAATACTGAATATACCATGGGCTGCCAAAAGAACAAGCAAATCTGTCTTGGAAGAAGTACAACAAGAATGCTCCTCAGAAGCAAGAATGGCAAGACTGTTTCACATACTTTGGAAATGTTATCAGAAGGGATCAGTCCATGGAGAAGAACATCAGGCGTGGTAAAACAAAAGGTCAGCAAAGAGATGGATTGACACAGTGATTACAACAATGGAATGAAGCATAACAATGATTTTGAGGCACTGGATCAGGTAGTGTTTCGTTTTATTGTACATAGAGTCACTTTTAGTTGGAGCTGACTCCATAGTACCCAACAACAACAACATAAAGTAAGATTAAAAGGGCACACCAGTCCAGAGGGAAGGACAGGAAGGCATGAGGGGACAGGAAAGCTGATAACAGGGAACCCAAGGTTGAGAGAGGGAAAATGCTGGTATGTTGTGAGGTTGGCAACCAGTGTCACAAAATAATATATGTATTCATTGTTTAATGAGAAACTAATTTGTCCTGTAAACTTTATCTGAAGTACAATTAAAAAATAATAAGAGAATAATGGTGAGTTCTCAAAATATTAAAACATGCATGAATCAGGAGGACAATATGCTGAGCAGAATAAGTTGGTCACAAAAGGACAAATAATAGAGTAAAAGAGAAAGAAGGAAACCTAAAACTCAGAGAAGAAACTAGTCTATAGAACTAATCATGTGTGCAAACCACAGCCTCATCTACCCTGAAACTAGAAGAACTAGATGGTACCAGCTAATACTACCTACCATCTGTTCTGATCAAAAACATTATAGATAGATCCTGATAGAATGGGAATAAATTGTGAAACAGAGTTCAAATTCTTTAAAAGTCCAGATTTACTGGGCTAGAGGACCCTCAAGACTATTGTCCTGAGATACTCTTTCTAAACCTGGAACTGAAACAATTCTATGACATCATCTTTTAGCTAATAATAGATTGGTTGTTAAAGTGGACAATACCACCCATGAGTAAGTAGTATGCTGAGTGTGCTGCTTTAAAAAAGATCTGTTTTAGACCAAACAGTCAATATTTACTCCATATCAAAAATGAGATGGTAAGGGGGTGGGGAAACTAAATTACTGGACACAGAACAACCAGAATGGAAATAAGGAGCAACTTAACACACTGTGAAAAATGTTACCAGTGTCACTGAAAAAACTGTAGAAATTCTTAAATGGGAACCTAATCTGCAGTATAAGTCACAGCTTTGAAAATCCTATGAAGCAGTTCTGCTCTGTACACATGGGGTCACCCTGAGTTGGAATGGACTGGACAGCAACAAACAATAATTCTAGGTGAGTGGCTCAGGAAAGAAGCTTCAAACAGTGCACATGTCTTAAGGTTTTTTAAATTGACCCCATGATACGTTTGGTATCTCAAAGCTGTTGATGAGGGAGGAGCCAAAATAATTTCCAAAATTTCGAGTTCAAGATTTATTCTTCACCTATTTTGTAACTCAGTACATATTACATCCTGGTCATTAGAAATAGAAAGTGGTTTTGAGGAATACAGGCTCTGCTTTCATGTTTCATTCCTTGGGAATTACAATGTTAAACCAGTAATTAGAAGTGCAGTTAATGCTAGGAGAAAGTATTGTGATTGTTCTTCATAGGAGGCCTAATCTAATAAGATCTGATATTTTTGCTCTAAATGAAAAACCACCAAATCATTGGCCCACTAAAATAACAAGATGTATCACTTAGTTTCTAGTCTTACTTCAGCATAGACTCTAATTTATACAGATGATTCTCTAATTTTTAAGAGTTTCCCCAAGAAGAGAGCCTCATCTCTTCAAATGCTGTCAGAAAAAGTGCTAAACTGGAAATACTGGTTATAATTAAAACTCTTTATCCAAGCTTTAATTACCAAGTCCGTTAATTTAACTGGACCTTAATTTTTGATGAAATAAACCATTGCATTCTGCTTCTCATCTCACACAGTGAGAACTAGAGTTTGTTTTTTGTTTCTTTCAATCCATATTTTTAAGGGAAGATGGGTCAGTTTTTATTTCATGATGCCCACTTATGTAGCTTATTTAGAAGAATTAAAAATTAGCTTAATCACTGGAGAAAGACATTATACTTGGTAGAAGGTCATTGATAAAGAGAAAGACCCTCAGCAAGATGAATTCACACAGTGGCTACGACAGTGGGCTGAAACATAGTATCAGTTGTGTAGGACCAGGCAGTGTTTTGTTCTGTTGTACATAGAAGTGTTGTGAATTGGAACTGATGTGACAGCATCCAACAGCAATGCTATCTGTGAAACACAACTGAATAGTATTACGATATTTAATCTTGTTACAGAAAATAGAGCCGTATTTCTTGTTTTTTAATAGTATGTAAAGAATTCTTATGTAACTAGCTGTATTCACTTCTTGCCTATGATTTGTGTCCTTTTTCAGTGAATGGAGTTCCTTCTCGAAGTCCAAGATTGGGAGCTTCTGTAGATGATTCTGTGGATAGTCTGCTGCAGCGAATGGTACAGCATGAGGACCAAGAGCCTGTGGAAAAGAATATTGATGCTGTGCCTGCCACTGTTTCTGCAGCACCTTCCTCCAGTCCAGTCCATAGTCACAACAAGGAGCGAATCCTAGGAAAATCAGACAGCCTTCTAGTGCCTGCAGTCCCTAGTGACTCTTGCAGTAACCACAACATCTCACTCATTTCTGAAAAGTTGCCAAGCAGCTGTTCACCTCATCACATCAAGAGAAGTGTTGTGGAAGCTATGCAGCGCCAAGCTCGGAAAATGTGCAATTATGACAAAATTTTGGCCACGAAGAAAAACCTGGACCATGTCAATAAAATTTTAAAAGCCAAAAAACTTCAAAGGCAGGCCAGGACAGGGAATAACTTTGTGAAACGCAGACCAGGTCGGCCTCGAAAATGTCCTCTCCAGGCTGTGGTGTCAATGCAGGCATTCCAGGCTGCCCAATTTGTCAGCCCAGAATTGAATGAAGAGGAAGGAGGCACATTGCACCTAAGTCCTGATACAGTTACAGATGTCATTGAGGCTGTAGTTCAGAGTGTAAACCTGAACCCAGAACATAAGAAGGGGTTGAAGAGGAAAAGTTGGTTGTTAGAAGAACAGTCCAGGAAAAAACAGAAGCCATTACCAGAAGAAGAGCAAGAGAATAATAAAAGGTAATGCCTGAGTAGAGGAAATTAGCTTTGTATAGCTCTACCGTATCTGTGTAGGGCAGTTTTTCAGTTGATCTTAAAACCTTTTCCTTTTCATTATGTGAGACCTCCTTTTTTTCTTTTCTTTAAGGGAAGTGTGCTTACTTATGGCTGCCCCAAATAATAAGAGATTAAAAATCAAGGAACTGTCACGATCTAGTTCAAGCTCGTCACTTCATAGGTGAGGTATTTAAAGCCCAGAAAGATTACATAGTTAGTCCATATAGACATGTCACTGGAATTATTTTTACTATCCTGTCATCAAATGGATAAGGCTCAATTATATTTCTTCTCAACTGTTAAATATTTCAGCATGATAAATTTTCTTTATAGTTTTAATATTATATTTTAATATTTTTCCAAAATCAAAAGTCAGCCCAAACCAGGTCATGTAATCCTTTTTGAAGTGTCACACTAGGTTCTTTTCCTGAAGGTGCATCATTATTGTGTAAATGGCTTTTCTTTGCTCAAGCTCAGTCTCATTTGTACTGTAACCTTATTTATAACAAGAGAAAAAGAAACTAAAACTATAGTGAGATCAATTCCTATAAGTAGAATTAATCAGCCAAAGGCTGAGCTTTTTAAAAAACATTTTTCATTGTGTTTTAAGTGCAAGTTTGTAATTCCAATCAGTTTCTCATACAAAACTTATACACACTTTGCCACGTGACTCTAGCTGCTCTCCCTGCACTGACAGCACACTCCTCACTTCTAACTTGTATTACCCGTATCCATTTAACCAACTTTTGTCTGCCTCTATCTTCTCATTTTGCCTCTAGACAGGAGCTGTACAGTTACTCTTCTGTATCTACCCAAGCCAAGAGGCACTCTTCACGAGTATCATTTTATGTCTTCTGTACCAGTTCAGTCTTTGTCTGAGGAGTTGGCTTCCGGAATAGTTTTAGTTCTGAAATAACAGAGTCTGGGGTCCACATCTTTCAGGGGCCCTCCAGTCTGTCAGACCATCAACTCTGGTCTTTTTACTAGAGTTTGAGTGCTGCACCATTCTCACACTGTGTCAAGACTCGTAGGTTGTATTCTCTGACAGGGCAGTCATTGGTGGTGGCTGGGCTCCATCTAGTTCTTCTGGTCTCCTGTCGGTGTAGTCTGTGGTATATGTGGCCCTTTCTGTCTCCTGAGCTCACTCTTTTGTGTTGTTGATGCTCTTCTTTCTCCTTTGCTCCAGATGGATTGAGACCAGTTGATGCTTCTTAGATGGTTGTTTGCTAGCTTTTAAGTCCCTAGACTCACCAAAGTAGAATCAAAGTCTAACCATATTTTAAGATTTTCTATATATATTTATTAATATATATTATATGTTCTTAATTTGCCCTCCATAAAAGTACACAAGTTTATACTTAGCTAACACTGTACGATAATAGTTGTATACTCTTTCCCTTGATCTTTATTTGCCATCCATGTTTTCGTTTTTTCTTTGCCAATCTGATATGGTTGATAGGTACTTCCTAAATGTTACCTCCTGACTGCTTTAATTTGTATTTATTTGCGTATTAGAGGAGATTAGCATTTATTTATATTTCTGAACTACTCGCATACAGTTATTAACCCTTAATGTTTGTCATTTCATATTTATGTTGTTTATGGGCTCTTGCTGTAATCAGAATACCAGCTAAATTTGTCTGTCTTTTCCTTGGTTATGCCCTTGTAAACCATACATAAAGAGCTTTTTCAACCTCTTAAGATGATCAAGTGTTCACTTCTTTTTAAAGGATTTATAGGATTTTTTAAATTTCAAAAGTAATACCTGCTTATTTTAAATTATTCAAGGAACTGGCAGTGTATACTGACTCAAAAATGAAAGTGTCTCTTCACATGACTATCTTATGTTCCCAAATCCCATTCTTCTATCCACAGGTAAGACTAGTAATGATAGAGTGGTTATTCTTTTATATGTTTTCTTATACATTTATAACTACTGTACACATGTAGGTCGTTGCAGTTTTATGTAAGTGATAATGTATTCTGTATATGATTTTGTAACTGAACCAGTTTTCTCTTAATGTATCTAGAATACCTCATGATCAGTACTTATAGAATTACCTTGGTAAGAATGATACATGATAAAAATATATCATAATTATTCTTTTGTGATAGTCTGCATCTTGCGTTTTCACATTTAGCTCTTTAAATCACTTGAAACTCACTTTTGTATAAGATGTGAAAGATTTCATTTTCTTTCCAAATAATTCTTCCTGTCACTATGTACTTGAAGTGATACCTTTCTCATAGACTAGATTCTTATAAATCCTTGGGACTTAGGGTCATTTTTTGTATATCATCTTTCATTAGTCTGGAAACCCTGGTAACATAGTGGTTAAGTGCTACATCTGCTAAGCCAAAGGTCGGCAGTTTCCAAGCACAACTTGGAAACTCCTTAGGACAGTTCTGCTCTGACCTATCGGGTCCCTAACAGTTAGCATCAACTCAGTTGCAGTTGTGTTGGCGTTCATCAGTCTATTCTGACATCACTGTTACTCAGTTTTAATTATTGAGGCTTTGAAATACATTTTGAAGTCAATTTTAGTTATCTAGTATTGCTGTAACAGAAATACCACAAGTGAATAGCTTTAACAAATGTACATTTGTTTGCTTACAGTTTAGGAGGCTAAAATTGTGAATTCAGGATGCCACCTCTAGGGTAAAGCTTTCACTATCAGCTCTGGGGAAAGTTCTCATGGACCTTCAACATATTTGGACCTAGTGTCCCTTAGTTACCTCCATGTATCTTGATATCAGTTGTCCCCTGAGTCTAGGAGGTTTTCATTGTGGAGACCCCAGATCCAGAGGAGATGCTCTGCTCCTGGCTCTTCTTTCTTAGTGGTAGTAAGAAGAGTATGTCATCTGTCACAGACTCTTACAAGGCTATGACTCAGGATACACTCCACAGTGGTCTTGCCTTATTAACATGTAGAAGTTAGGAGTCACAGCATGTCACAACATAGAGAATAATTATGTCAGATCACAAAACGGAGAACAGCCATGCAATACTGGAAGTCACGAAGTTGGCACGTGATTTGTAGGGGACACAGTCCCTTCCATGACAAAAATCTGATACAGTTTTTCCCCTTACTAATCTTATATTTTGAAAATTATCATACCTAATCTCACACTTATTCCTCTAGATAAACTTTGGAGATTTGTTTTGTCAAATTACAGAGCATACTCTTTTCCAATTTTAATGGCCATTGCTGTAAAGATATCAAATTAATTATGGAGAAGTGACCATCTTTGTCATTTTGAGCCTTTTCAGCAAGGTATGTAGAATATCTCTATAGGTATTGAGGTCTTTGCTGGTGAACAAAATCATTTCTGAGAAAATAGTTACATTTATATTTCCTAACACCCTTCATTACATACTCTTATTCTTTGTGGTATTTTATACATGTGCATGGTGGTGGCAGGGTGTCTGTGTGTGTGTGTGTGTGTGTGTGTGTGTGTGTTTACACTTGTAAAGAGATTGCACCCATTTGTACTTGTACATAACTTACGAATATTTAGTCCATATATTTCAATTTTGTGTTTCCAACAAAAGAGAATTATTAGGAAGAATAAGATGTACTGGTTTGGGGGTTTGTTTCTGTTTTGTTTTGTTTTGTTCAGCTATTTGTGACTAGCAAGATAAATGTTAAAATGACAGAACATTTGAGTGAAGGTTAGACAACAGGCTAGCCTTAGCTTCCAGCAAAGAGAATGCTTTCTGCCTTTGCTATAATGAGAAAATGCTCATTTCAGACAACTTGCCAGTGATTTACTGAGCATTCACTTTAGTAAAAGTTGTCTTAAATGTGTGCTTTGGAAGAAAAGTCTTAGTTCAGATTTAACCTCTGTCTCAGAAAATTCTGGTGTCCAAGCAATATTAAACACATCATTTCTACCCTTAGAAGATTGTGCAGCAAAGGACGTACAAGGTCTGACAGTTGAGTTCACAAACGTCCTGGAGAAAGTACTCCATATGTTGTCGTTGAATGTCACTACATCCACCTTCGAAGTACTCCCTTTGGGAATCTATGCACTGATGCCAGCCCCTAGTCCACCCTTCATTCTTTTTCTGGAGTGGCCATCAGAGCTGTTGTCATATTAACCCTTGATGTCCTGAATGTCATCAAAATGTTTTCCTTTGAATATTTTTTTTATCTTTGGGTAAAGAAGAAAGTCATTGGGCTCCAGATCAGGATAATAGGGAGGGTGTTCCAATACAGTTATTTGTTCACTGGCTAAAACTCCCTTACAGACAACCTATATAATTTAAGTTTGTGAACTTTCCACTTTGCTGCTGTTATGCTATGGCCATTCCAGAAAGAGCTCCAGAATTGCTTTGAAGGATGGACTAAGTGCTGGCGTCAGTACATAGCTTGGCAACGTGTGTGCTTTGAAGGTGGCCGTAGTGATACTCAGCAATGAGGTATGTAACTCTTAGAACATTTACAGTCACAGACTTAATTGTGGGACCCCATATATGACAGTGGAGTTCCCAGAGACCACAGTAGTTTTTCCCTTTCTCTAGCTATAGCCTGTCATGTTGTTGTGTGTGGTCATGTCATTGCTGACTCATGGCAACCCCATGTGACAGAGCATACAGTAAGTCATTATGGAATCACACTGCTACATCTTTTCTCCATGGAGCAGCTGGTAGGTTCAGACAACCAACCTTTCAGTTAGCCCAGCACCCAACCATTGCCTCACTTGTTACATAATAGGTGCTCTTCATTTTTCGTTCAGTAAGTACTTACTGCAAGATTATTGTAACTGTGTTAGGGATAAATATACAGTTGTGTAGTATTTAATGTCCACTTTGACAACAACTGACCACATGTGTGTCTGTGGTGCCATTAGGTTATCCTAGTCATACAGTAGGATGTAATGGAAGTACTTATCTAAGTAGAGAAGTCTCAGTAGCTCTCAGTTCCCTGTCTACCCAGTCGTGAGTGGCAGGAGGAAAGGGGCCTGGCACACATATGCTGCTGCCTGTCCTGCAGTGCTCACTTTAGGCAGACACAGTACAGATGTCACCAGAACCACCGAGGGTGATGCACAGCTGAGTCCACTACCACACTTGGCTGGGCTGCTGTGTGTGTGACACCCGGGCCAAAGGCAGTGTTTTTTTTGTTTTCTTCCATTGTGGTGTCCGGTAAGCAGTGCAGGCTGGGGCAGGTAGGGTGGAAGTATTTAAGCCCATTAGAGAAGACTGGGAAGTCAGGCAGGAAAGAGAAAAGGAAAAGAAGCCAGCAGTGCTGCAGGGCCAGGAAGTAGCTAGTTGCACCGCAAGTGACATGTGAGCAGGCAAGGGCTAAGCACAGCTTTCAGAGACCCAGATGGCAACTACACAGTACCAGAAGTTAACAGCCAACATTTTCATGCAGTTTCCCTGCAAGGCCCAGCTTAGGCATGGGTCCCAGGCTGACTGGTAACTGTCTTGTGCACTTCTGTATATAATACAGTGTTCACACAATGTCCTGTTTCACAGAATGTATTATGAATGTTAAGCAGTGCACACCAGTAGTGGTGAGCAGTTGCCCCACTCTCATGGATCTTAGGTTCTAAGTGCTATTGTTAAGATTCACGTAAAGCTTTTGAGACTGTAAATTGTCGGAGATTAGAGATATCTCCAATGAACATGGTGGGCGGAGGAGAGTGACGACGCCGAGACTAAGAAAGGATAGACATGAAACAGTTTGGGATCAGGGGGCTAACGGCTATCCCGAGTCAAGAGCCTAGAGCAAAGTTTTATTACAGTATTTATACTCTTTTGGTATCTAGGGTACAAGGAAGTGAAACGTACAGTAACTAAGTCAGTTGGGCACAGTTTCGGTCATACATTGTTCTTCGTGTTCGGGCCAAGGGCTTGGAAGTATTCCCAGGCTATCTGTAGGTTGCAGTACACAAACGTTGTAAGAGGTTACACAGAGTTGAAGTAACGGTTCAGCATCCAAGATGGCTTCACTTATGTCAAGAGTGTTTAACATGATTTCCCTCAGTAAATAGGGGAAATTGACTTAGTTTCCCTTAGAAAGTAATGACTAAGCCAAAATCTGAAGAATAAGTTTTGTCTGATATTTAAAGGATCAAGGTTCACACAACTACGCTAGACTCATGAATAATAGGTTTGGGGAAGTGAAAGAAAGCTTTTTGGCTAGAACACAGAGTGAATGGGAGTACCGTATGTAAAGTAAATCTTAAAAGGAATTTGTTGAGGCCGGATCACAAAGGTGAAATTATATGCCATGTAAAAGATTTTGGTCGCCATTTATTAATAATGTCAAACCAGATGGGAAAAGAATAGTGGTTACAAGCTGGACTCTAGGCTCAGAAAAAGAGAATGACTAGATTAGAAATAAAAAGGAGATAAACTACATGTCCTTTTAGAGACTAAAAATTGACTACTGTGTGAACTTTCTGACCAACTGATTAGAAAACTCACTTGAAATGGATAGATTCCTAAAAAAATGTAGTTAATGGAGACAAACTCGGAGATGATCTAGACGTTAGATTTTGAAACATAGAAATTTTGAAGCATCTGTTAAATAATGCTCAACAGTTTGAAGGAAAACATGCTGTATGTGCCTGTGGAACATCAGTATGGTTAGAGTCCCAGTGTTGGGAATAGAATGGCGAAAAAGAGGGGCAAAGACACACAAGTCCAAGAGTCCAGTAAAGTTTATTCAAAGAGAAAGAAATTAAAGTGAAACGAGATGTGGTTCAGCCCACCCAACAGCTGATGGGGACAGTTTTTATAGTTTTAACGTTTTAATGAAGAAGTGAGGGGTGACTGATGCAAAAGTTATTTATGGGTTTATGGTTACATATCTGTGAGGTATAGCAGGCTGGTTTTGGTCCTACCTATGGCACATACACCAGGCTGTTTTGAGGTAACGGCAGGGTCTGATGATTGCATAAGATGACCTCCCTGAATTCCTTTATAGTTAAGTATCTCTGGGGCATGCACAGAAACCCTGGTGGTGTAGTGGTTAAGTGCTATGTCTGCTAACCAGAAGGTTGTCAGTTTGATTCCAGCAGGTGCTCCTTGAAAACACATTGGGATAGTTCTACTCTGTCCTTTAGGGTCACTGTGAGTCAGAATCATCTCGATGGCGCACTGGGCTTGGTTTTGGTTTTGGTTTTGGGGAACATATATACCCAGCTAATGGCAAGGTCTTATCATTTGATAAGATGACCTCCCTGAATTCCAGACAGAGTTCCCTCACCCAAAAGGAGAGATAAGAGATGGAGCAGGAAAGATTTTTGAGGAACTAATGGCTGAAACTTTCCCAGGTTTGATAAATAATTTAAACATGTAGGTTGATGAAGTTAATTAAACTCTAGCTGTATGAACACAAAGGGACATCATTCTGCAAAGCTGCAAGTAAGAAGACAAGATTGTCAATGCAGCCAGAGATGATACACTGCTTAATTAAACAACTTGAGTGTCCTAAAACTTTTCATCAAAAACAATGCAATATATCCATACAGTAGAATATTATGTAGCCAGAAAAATAATGTTATGATACATGCTACAACATGGATGAGCAGTGAAAAAAATACCCTAAGTGAAAGATGTCAGACATAAAAAAGTCATATGTAGTGTGATTTCATTTATATGAAATATCCAGAATAGGAAAATCTATTTATGAGTCAGAAGCAACTGGTGTTTTTTGTTGTGCTTTGCTTTGCTTTGCTTTGCTTCAGTTAATTTTGAGCTAGAAAGCAAATTCATAGTTACCAGGGTTTGAGGGAAGGGAGGAATAACTGCTTCTGGGTATGGGTTTTCTTTTTGTAGTGATGAAAGTGTCCTGGAATTAGGCAGTGGTGACACAGGTGCACAACATTGAGATTATACTCAGAACTAACTTGTACATTTCTGAAGGGTGAATGTTGTGATATATGAATTTTTGTCAGCAAAGTTGTTAATTAAAACGAACACAGAAGTCAGAAATCATTGGAACTGCATCTTTCAAGTGCTGAAAGAAAAACTTAACCAATTCAGAATTTATATATCCAGCAAGAACAGAAACTGTATTTTGACTGTGAACTTTCTTGTACGTTTTTGTATAGACGTGTTTTCACTTCTTTTCTTCCACTTAACATTTTGAGAAACTACCAAGCTGTTTAGCAAAGTAGTTGTATCATCCTACCTTCCAGATGTTCCACATTTTTTGCCAACATTTTGTATCTCTTAATGTAGTAGAATGTTCATACCAGATCTAGTTATAAGTGTCATAAACTGGAAACAACCCAAATGTCCATCAATAGGTGAATGATTTAACTGTGATACATTTATGCAACAGTACTCTTCAGCAATAAGAAGCAAGTTGTTGATGCATGCTGAACCATGGGGAGGGAGGGATATGCACATTGTGTGATTTTTGTTCCACAAGCCCAGAAATTTCTGTTTATTTATTGTTACTATCTTTTCTCCCTGTTTTTCAAATTGGGTAACATTTTTCCCCTTCTTTCAGTTCAGATTCTTTCCTCTGTCGTGTCTATTATCCTGTTAAGCGTAATCAGGGCCTTTTCTTTGTTTTAAATATTGTGACTTGACATTCTAGAATTTCCACTTGGTTCTTTTACAATTATATGTTCCATTTCTCTATGAGATGCCCTGTGTTTACACTCATTTTGAGCTGCTTAGTTGTCTAATGCTGCTGTAACAGATGTACTACAGATGGATGGCTTTAACAAACAGAAATTTATTCTGTTAGCGTAAGAAGCTAGAAGTCCAGATTCAGGGTACCAGCTCCAGGGGTCAGTTCCCTCTGTCAGCTCTCAGGGAAGGTCCTTGTCATCAATCTTTGGGAGCTTCTCAACACAGAAACCCCAGGTCCAAAGGATGCACATACTCCTGGCTCCTGCTTGATAGTAGTGAAATCCCTCTCCTTTCTTCTTGATTCTGTCTTTTATATCTTACATATATATATCATGTATCTTAGAAGGGATAAACTATATGTATCTCAGAAGAGATAAACTCAGGATACAACCTAACCCTGTATATTGAGTGTTGCCTCATTAATAAAAACAAACCTGTTATCCTGCCTTGTTAATATCGTAGAAGTTATGACTTACAACATGTAGGATAATCATCAGAAACTCTGGTGGTATAGTGTTTAAGTGCTGCATCTGCTAACCAAAAGGTAAGCAGTTCATATCTGCCAGGCACTCCTTGGAAACTCTATGGGGCAGTTCTGCTCTGCCCTATAGGGTTGCTATGAGTTGGAATCTACTCGACAGCACTGGGGTTTTTGATTTTATGATAGTCATATCAGATCACAAAATGGTGGACAACCACACAGTGCTGGGAACCATGGCCTAGTCAAGTTGGCACACAATTTAGGGGGACACAGCTCAGTCCATAACAGGTTCTGTCAAAGCAGTTCCAGTTCATCCACCCCAGGTATGACAGAATAAAACACTGCCCCATCCTGTGTCATAGTCACAGTTGTTCCTATGCTTGAGCCCATTGTTGTAGCCAATATTGTCCATCTTATTAAGGATCTTGCTTTTTTTCACTAACCCTCCCCTTTACCAAACATGATGTTTTTCTCAAGGGACTAGGCCTTTCTGATAACTTGTCCAAAGTACTTGAGATGAAGTCTCACAATCATCACTACAAAGGAGCATTCTGGCTGTGTTTCTTCCAAGACAGATTTGTCTGTTATAGCAGTCTGTGGTTGTCTTGTGCTGGGTTCTCTAGAGAAGCAAGACCCATAAAGCATGTAAGCATATAGAGAGACTCATATCAAGGAAATAATTGACATGGTTATAGAAGCTGAAATATCCCAAGTCTGTGTGTCAAGATAGAGCCTTCTTCTGATATGAGTACACACAGTGGGTAGCAAACCCAGTGCCAGCAAGTCAGAGAGTAGGCATCTTGCTCACAGGCTGCAAAAAGTGATAAATTCCAAGATCAGCAGGCAAGGCTACGGGTAAACTCTTAGCTCAAGTTCCAAGTCAGACAAACAGGAGCCAACTGCGGGGTATAGAGCAAGCAGAAAGCCCATGAGCCTTGCCACAGTGTCCTGTTAGATTCAGTGAAGGCTACACACACATCTTATTGGCTACGCATAGCAGATCCTGTCGTTGAGGTGATTACATGATATCAGATCTCATCATGAAAGTGGTCATAACATCATACAACTGCCAGACCACTGACAGTCTTGGCCAGGCCAAGTTGACACACCAACTTAACCATCACAAAAGTATAGTCTGTATTTTTCACCAGTGTCATAATTCAAAGGCATCAATTCTTTCATCTTCCTCATTCATTGTTTAGCTTTCACATCCATATAAGACAGTTGAAAATACCATGGCTTGCGTCAGATGTGCCTTAGTCATCAAAGTGACGTCTTGGCTTTTGAACACTCTTAAAAGATGTCTTGCAGCTTATTGGAATAATGCAGTACATCATCATTTGATTTCTTGACTGCTGCTTCCATGGCATTGACTGTGCATCCAAGTAAAATGGACTCCTTGACCATTTCAGTATTTTCTCCATTTTTTGTGATACTGCTTATTGGTGTACTTGTATGGATGTGTTGAGGTATAACCCATAGTGAATGCTGTGGTCTTTAATCTTCATCACTGTCAGCAAGCAAGGTTGTGTCATATTGCATATTGCAGGTTGTTAATGAGAATCCTGTGGTCCTGATGAAGTATTCTTCATGTAGTCCCACTTTTCAGATTATTGGTGAGTACATATATTAAATAAGTATGGCAAAAGTATACAACTCTCCCTTCTTTTAGAATGACCACCTCATCTTTGTACAGGACCCACGTGAGTGGTTAAGTGTTCTAGAATTCCTGTTCTTTGCAGTGTCATCCATCATTTGTTATGATCTACACAAGTCAGATGCTTTTGTATAGTCAATGCACAGTACATTTTCTTTTCTATTGTTTAATAGACCTTAATAGATGCTGTAAAAATTATTTTCTGCAGAATTGAACATCTGGGTCATCTCAGAGTTTCTTTCCATTGATTGTTTTTTCTCTTGAGAATGGATTATATTTTCTCAATTCTTTGTAGCTCAAGTGTCGTATTATATCCAGCATATAGTTAATGTTGTTTTAGAGACTGTGAATTCTGTAATTTTCTTCTAAAAAATATTTCTTTGGTTTTATTCTTGTAGTTTGAGATTTACTTGTTTGGACTCAAACTACAGACTTGTTTTTTAGGATAGCAGCTCAGATCTCAATTCACTTCTTTTATCCTTACGTGAGTATCTTGCACTCTGGCGTATTCAGAGGTCAGACAAAGATTTGGGCAGTCTGTATACAGATTTTGTGACCTTTTGGTTAGCAGATGTAGCACTTAACTCACTACGCCACCAGGGTTTCCAAAACTACTTCCAAAAGACCACAGCATTCATTATGGGTTATACCTCAACATATCTACACAAGTACACCAATAAGCAGTATCACAAAAAATGGAGAAAATACTGAAATGGTCAAGGAGTTCGTTTTACTTGGATGCACAGTCAATGCCATGGAAGCAGCAGTCAAGAAATCAAATGATGTACTGCATTATTCCATGTACTGCTCTATCTCTGCCCTACCTAGTACCACCCCCTTGTTTTCCAACAGCTGTGTTCCCCCAAAATTTTTCCTCTGGCTTTTGAAGCTGGAAGACTTTTGATTTGCTAGTAGTTTTGGAAACCCTGGTGGCGTAGTGAGTTAAGTACTACATCTGCTAACCAAAAGGTCAGCAGTTCAAGTCTGCCAGGCACTCCTTGGAAACTCTATAGGGCAGTTCCACTCTGACCTCTAGGGTCTCTATGAGTTGGACCCAACTTGATGGCAGTGGTTTCTGTTAGAGTTTTAGCTGCTCCATCTAACACTCAGTATGGCCTGTGCTTGAGCTAAAAGCTATGAGAAAGAAAGAAAATTCTGCCTTTGGAGTTCCTAACTTCAACATTCTGATGCCACTCCAGAAAATAACTGCTTTTGTTCATTCTCCAGTTCCTTCAAGTAGTTGTTTCCTGTTGTTTTTAAGAGTTTTATCTTTGGGAGGGTTGATCCAGTTAGAATTTATTCTACCATTAGTGGGATCAGAACTTTGTCTCACTAATACCATGAAATATACGAAAGATGGGATGTTAGCTGCTGGTGATGCTGTTTATCATAGCTCCCATTTTATCACTTTATACTCACTACTTTCAAAACGTTACTGAGATGTGAAAGATGTCAAGTCAGATGATTTTCATTATCATTGCTATTTGCATTTTGACAATGCCTTTTTGTGCATAAAAGGGTTTAGAAGAAAAAAGTAGGAAAGTAGTAAGTCATATAGCAAAATGGTCTTTGTATACATGCCCAGTGATTTGAGAAAAAACATGAAGTTGGAGCAGCTTTGTTAGCTTAATTCTGTGGCATACATCATTATATTATAAAGAAATATTATAGCTTTAGAAAATATATGTCATTGAATTTTAGGGTAGTGTGATTTAACATTTTTTTATTTAATTGAATGTATTCATATATAATTTACTTATGGTAAAAGATATCTACTTGAAGTATAGTTTTTGTTTGTTTTGACAAGTATATCTACCCATGCATTTATTACCATAGACAAGACATAAAACTGTTAATTACCCCAGAAAGTTCCATCATACCTCTTTGGAGTCAGACTCTTCCCCACCCATGGAGACCAAAGATACGATTTCTGCCACTTGATATCAATTTTGCCTATTCAAGAAGTTCAATACTAATAGAATCATCACGTTTATGTACAGTCTTTCATTTTGGACATGTTTTGGACATTAATTCATGTCTGTATAAACAACTTTCTCCTTGTGTGTTGCAAAGTAAGTTCCATTGTCTTGATTTACCACAAATTTGTTAGCCATTTATCTGTTAGTGGACCTCTGGGGTGTTTCCATTTTGATACTTTTATTAGTAAGCCTGGCATGAACATTCGGATGCATTTACACATGTATTTTAATATCTTCTGGGCAATAATGAGAAGTGGAATTGCTAGAATATATGACAAATATATGACTTAAAGAAAGTAGTAGCACTGTTTTTTCACTGTTTGTTTTCCAAAGTTATTTTATGATTTTCTGTTGCCACCTGCCATGTGTGAGAATTCCATTTGCTCCACATATTTGTCAACACTCAATCTCTGTGTTTTTTAATTTAGCTGTTATAGATGTGTACTGCCACATTTAGTTTTAGTTTGTACTTCCCTGATACAATGTTAAGCAGCTTTTCATCATTTGTCTGGTTTCCTTTATGAAGTAGATATTAAAATGCCAAGAGCCAAGTGCCGTCGAGTCAGGTAGCTTGCCTTTTTATTGCTGAATTTTGGGAGTAATATGGATTCAAGTCCTTTGTCAGAAATATAAATTATAAATCTTTTTCTCCCAGTCTGTAGCTTGCCTTTTTATTTCCTTTACACTATCTTTTTAGCTGAGGTAGAGTTCATGTAGCCCTTTGCACTAGAGAGGCCCTTCTCAGGAATCACAGCATTTCATGCGATAATTCGAGAGGCCCCTCTCAGGCACCCCAGCATGTCATGCGATAACTCAAGAGGCCTATCTCAGGTGACTGAGTGGCTACAATTGTTTTTAACCAGGATGATCTTAACAAATAGAAAGGAATTACCAAGCAAAATAAGAGAACCAAAATTTCTAAAAAAGTCAACAGTAACATATCAGAAAGGTAATACTCTGCTTCTGGTGTGGAAAGATAAAGTACTGTCACTTGTTTGACCACTTGGGACAATGCAGGAATGGCTACACCATAAAAAGGATTTTATGAGGTGGTGTGGAAGTCAATGTGGAGAAACCTAATATTATAATAAATTACATAAAATATATGGGTGGCATTGATTGAGCAGATGTGTATGCCTTAACATACTGTTTTCTGCAGAAATCTTTAAGGAGGCCTTCTAGCAAGAGTAGAGCTACAGAGCTTTGGAACACTTGCCCCAGCAGGGCAGATGTGGGCCTTAGGCCCAGGCCATGGGGCCGTAGGAAGCAGAGGCTGAAGAGACAACAACCTGAGAAGCTGAGCTGCCTCAGCCTTAAATGGTGTGGCCATGACCTCAGGGGTTTGAAAAGGTGGATCCAGGGCTTTCTGTGTTTCTAAGGGTGGAACTGCCACTCAGCTGGGCTTAGGGTGCACCTAAAGCCCAGGGGGGAGAGTTGCTGTCCAAGTGAGCCTTTCTAGGCTGAGTTGTAGCACAGGGCCAGGGGTCTCCACTGAGAATCCAGAGTATGGCCAGTACCTAAGAGTCTGGAGGGCAGGGCCCTCCAGAGTTAGGTAGAATGTCTCAGAAAATGTAAGAGTCTTTTCAAAGCTTTGAGGGCTAATGTCATGTTTTTTATGTGATATGTGCCCTGACAAACCGAGGATGCACCTCAGGGATTGTTTTGTAAAATACCATACAAAAAGCAATTACAGAGCATAATATTTAAAAGATTTTGTTTTATAAGATGTAGAAATGTATAAAGTGTTAAAATGTATTATTTGTATACATTTGTTTGAATATAAAATCATTTTAAAGTAGCTGTAGGAAACTTGCCTAATATATGCAAAATTGTCTCAAGTTGCTAGTTCACCTGAAGAAAAATGTCCTGAGTGCAAAAACATAAGATTAGCCGCTTAAAAGTCAGCAGTTCAGTCAGATTTACAGTATTTAGCAGTCACAGCCTCTTGTCTACTTCTGAAACACTTTCACCACCCCAGAAGGCAAGCCGGTACGCATTAATAACAGTTGCTCCCTATTTCCCTTTCCTCCAACCTCTGGCAACTACCAGTCTATATTTGTGTGGATTTACTCGGTATGAATATTCATGTAAGCCAAGGCAAGTGCCGTCGAGTCGGAATTTCATCTAAAGGCAGCCATAAAATATGTGACCCTTAGTGTGTCTGGAATACTTGATATGGCTTATATCAGTATTTTTTCCTTAACAACTGAATAATACTTACATTTTTATCTGTCACCAGTTTTTTAGTCTGTTCATCTGTTAATGAAGGAGTTGTTTTTACCTGTTGGCTTTTGTGAATAGTGCTGTTTTCAACATGTGTTTATAAGTATTTCTTTGAGTACTTGTTTTTAATTATTTTGAGAAGAAGTGGAGTTCTTGGCGTATGTGGTAATTCTATGTTTAAGTTTTTGAGGAACAGCCAAAAGATTTTCAAGAGTGACCCAGTGATATATGAGAGTTTCAATTTTTCTACGTCTTCCCCAGTACTACTTGTCGTTTTTTTTGTTATAGACAACATACTGTTGGAACTTTTTTTTATTTTGACAATTTTTAACCTTCCAACTGATGGATCCGTGCCATATCAGATAATTACAGGTAATTCTGTGTATCTGTATATGTACAAATAATTCTGTAATTATTAATTTGATTGGACCTAAGTCTTTCATTGTGCTGTGTTTTCCCTTTGACCTGTTTGTTCTTTGATCCTTTTTTTCCCTCCTTTCTGTTTCAAATTTAATACTTTCTCTGGTTCATTTTACATTTACTATTTACTTTTTTGCTGTATTTCTCTCTTTATATTTTTGGTGTTTGCACCAGGATTTACAATATGCATCTTTAACTTAACAGCAGTCACTCTTGTAATATTGTACTACTTTACATATAATAGATAATGTAAGACCCTTTTAAAAATATACACCTACTCCTCACTTATCAGCTACCTTGTTATCCAACATTCCTCATTTGTGACAACAGTAAAAAAGCATCTGTCATTGAACTCTTTTGTTCATTAACAATGTGTGTTTGTTAGTAATGTCCACAAAGGTACGAAGTAATAGAATAAAACTGCTGTGATGGTTGTTGTTATGTGTCATCTTGGCTGGGCATGATCAACAGTGGTTAGGCAATTGTGTAATAATGTACTGTTCCCCCATTTGTGATATGACGTGGTGATCCCCCATTTTCACATAACACCAGTTTTCATGTAATGACCTGCCCTTTGGAACTTAATGATGTCAGTAAGTGATGAATGAGTATATTTCCATTTCCTTGTTCCTAAATTTTGTGTTATTTATGATATGCATTGTATCTGTCTGTTATAAACTCCAAAATACATTACTGTTTTATTTTAAGGAGCCAGTTCTCTTTTAAAGGAATGTAGAAAGTGAGTACCTGAAAGTGTTAGACTTACCCACACATTTTTGTCTTTCATTGTTATTGTTTGTTTCTTTGTTTAGATTCATGATTCCATCTGGTATCACTTTCCTTCACCTGTGGAATTTTTACTGTACCTCTATTTAAATAACCTTATCATCTTCTATTTGTAATATAATTATTAAATAGAGATCAGTATCAGACAGTGTTACTCTTTTTGCTGTAACCATCAAATATAATTTAGAAGACTCAAGAGAAAAAGGAAAAACTGTTGTATTCACGTCTATCTTTTTTCTTTCTTTTGTTCTCCTTTCTGATGTTGTAAATTTCCTTTTATATTTACTTTCTGTTTAGAGAATTTTCTGTACTCATTTTTAGCAGGGTATATCTGCTGGCAGTGAATTTCCTAATAGTCCTTCATTTCTGGAAAATAGTAGGTATAGGATTCTAGGTTGACAGTTCTTTTCTTACGAAGAATGTTCTGCCGTTTCCTTCTGGCCTTGATGATTTCAGATGAGAAATTAGTTTTCCCATATAGGTAGGAGTCATTTCTTTGAATTTGTCCTCTTTATATTTTCTCATGTTCTTGAATCTCTAGTTATATGTGTTTTACTAAATATGAACACTTTTTAGCCATCATTTCTTTGACTGCTTTCTTTGACCCCACCCTCTTTTTCATCTCTTTCTGGGATTCTGATGACACAAAAATTGGATCTTTTGTTGTAGTCCCACATGTTGCTGAAGTTCTGTTCTTTATATCTTCTGTTTCTGTATTTGTTGTGTCAAGCATATTTATAATTGCTTGGTGAAGGATTTTCATGATTACTGTTTTAAAATTTTTGTCAGATGACTCCACCATCTTTGTCATCTCAGTGCTGGCATCTGTTGATTGTGTTTTCTCATTCAGGGTAGGATTTAGCCGATTATTTGTATGACTTATGATTTTTTTAATAGTATTCTTGATATTTTGAGTATTAGACTCTGGAACTTAATTTATGTCTTAAGTTTAACAGGTTTAGACATCATGCTGGTGGAGGAGGGGAAGCACTGTCTCACTACTGGTAGGTGGAGATGATTTCCACCTAGCCTCCTTTGATATCTCAGAAAGGAGGAAGAATACTATGCTAGGTAGTGGAACTTAAGGTTTTTTACTAGGATCCCACTTACAACTCTATTGCTGGGGTACAGGAGGGGAGACTTATTACTATTTATCATGTAGCATCTATTGATTATAGAAAAGAGGCCTTCCTGGAGAATGGTGGTTAAATTTTTAACTTCTCATTTGTCCTCCGCTGACACCAGTCTGGTGGTTGTTTGATGTATGCCTCATTAAATAGCACTGGATGGGGAAGAGAATTCTGGTTTCCTGTTTGTAGAGGTACACTATTAAGAGATGGACAAAGGTAGAAATCTAGGATTTTAATGATACAGGTATTCATGAAGCCGTGTTTATTATCCGTGGTATTTGGCAGGAATAGGGTGCTTGCTATCTAAAAGTTTCTGTCTTACTATGTTGTTACTATTCTGGTTCTTTAGTTAGAGATACTAAATTTTTCTTGTGGCTTGTTTCCACTGGTGATACTAGGTTTCAGGCTCTTCTAGCCTGGGATATATGAAGCCAAAGGAAAATTCCAGAAATTCACCATTTTGTTGTTGCTTGATTCCCAAGACTGCTAACCAGTGTTTTTTTTCTTCATGTTTGTTTTATGTATAATGTCCAGGAGTTTTAACTATTTAGCAGAAAACAGAGAAAAATGAATCTGTTCAGTTTTTCTGTGGAACCAGAGTCACCTTTCTGTTTTGAAAGATTTTGTTTAGAACTGTATTTTGTTTAGCATTTTAGATGCTATTCTGTTGTCTCCTAGTTTGCATTGTTTCAGACATGAAGTCTGTGTGTGTGTGTGTCTTAGTCTTAGGCAATGTGTATTTTTTCCCCCTCTGGCTCCTTTTACGGTATTTTTTGTTTATTGTGTTTATCACTAGGTTTCAGCATGTTTGTTGTGATTTGCCTTAGTTTTTGTTTGGTTTTATTATGTTTATGGTTCATTTAACATTTTGCAAGTGTGAGTTTAAGTATTTTATCAGCTTTGGAAAATATTTGGGCATTTATCTTTGTTGTCTTCATTTCTGGGACTCCAGAATTCCAGTTCCTTTATATTGTGTCATAGTCTTTGATTTTGTATAAATAATTTTCTTTTGTGCATAAGTTTGGGTAGTTTCTATTACTATGTCTTCACACTCATTGATGCTTTCTTAAGCAATGTCAGATTTACTGTTTAGCACCCACTAGTCAGTTTTTCTTTTCAAGAATTTGTATTTTTCAGTTCTCAAATTTCCTTTTAGGTTTTTATTTTTAATGTCTTCTCTTTCTCTCCTTATTATCTTTGTTTTCCTTCATATCCTTGATCATGCTTATAGGCTTACTTTTAAAGTTTTCCTTTATCTGTGTGATTTCTGGAGTTGTTTCTGTTCAATGACATGCATCTAGGGTCACATTTTCCTAATTTTTGGCAATTTTTTGTTGAAGGCAGGACACTGAATTTACATTACTGACTGGATTTTGTTGCCTTCCTTTAACAAGTGTTCATGTTTATTTAACTAGGCAGTTAAAAGTTATTCAACTGGGTATTTCTTCAGGATTGTTTTGTAAGCTTTGTTAATGCTGCCCTTTATCTCAGCCATAGTTTAACCCTACCACTACAAGTAAAGGGGGCCTCAGTGGAGTTCTCTGGGTATTCAGCAATGTATTTCCACTCTGCCTAGTTTAAACATAATTATCTACCATCTTATGTTAGCTCTGAGAATTGTTTAGGTTACACTTAATATGATTGTTCTTTGTCCAGCTTCCTGGAATTTTACTCCTCCCATACACCACTTAGTATTTAGCAGTATGCTCACAAGACTAACAGTCCTCAACATAAATCAAAATCTTTATTTCTGTGCCACTATGTTCTGACACCAGTTACACATGCAACACTTCTTCCTCTGACTACTTGGGCCAAAGTCAGATCTCACAAGTTAAAGGACACAGTCCTTTAGATTGCCAAAACACAAACTGCCAGCTTGGGAGTCTTTGCAACCCCCTCACATCTGATCTGTTGTCTACAGATTCAGAGTTTTTCCTCTATCCTTTCAGAATAACATCTACTAACTCATGGGCCCCCTAGGACTTCTCTCACATGTGACCTGCTGACTGTAGATTTGGGGTTCTGTCTAACTTCTGAAGATATCAACAGTAAACTCAGGCATCCCCATCATTCTTCAGTTCTCATCTACTGGCTTACCCTACTCCTTTGGGTGTGATAATTTGCTAGCATGATTCATAGACTTCACACAAAGTGGTATGCTTAGGATTACAGTTTTATTTCAGGAAAAAAAAAAAAAAACACAGATGAAGAGATGTGTAGGGTGAAATCTAGTTTCCAGTGTGAGCTTCCCTGTCCTGAAAAGGGGTATATTACTGTCTTCATTTTACATCCATATCTTTTGCCAACCAGGAAGCTTGTGGAGCTTCCATGTCCACAATCTTTATTTGGGTGTGTTATGTAGTCGTGATTCATAAACTCAGTGAGCTCCCCCGCCCCTTTAAGGTCAGCTGATATCAGTCTGTGGTGGTCTTTCTGTCTTGGCCTGCCTTCACCTGAGTGACATCATTAACATAAACCCTAGTGACATCATTAGCATAAACCCTTAGGTGTATTCTGGTGGCTTCATTAAAAGCGCTTCAATTGCTGAGGGATTTCCAAGGTTTTATAGATGATTTTCTGGGAAACAGAATAAAGGCAAAATTCTTTTTATTACTGTTTTTCAGGTGAAGATTTTCAGACCGAATAATTTGCTCATTAAACACTTAACACACGTGTTATTTGTGGGTTACAAAACTCATGACATTTCAGCACTCTCCCCTTCTGAACCTTGGGTTCCCTGTTGCCAGATTTTCTGTCCTTTCTTGCTGTCTCATCCCTGCCACTGAGCTTGTGTGCCTATTTAGTCACCTTTTTTATGGGCCTGCCTAATCTTTGGCCAAAAGGTATGACTTCATTACTGAGCAAAACAAGGGAGTTGAAGGCCCTACCCTTGGGATTTCTCCAGTCTCTGTCAGGCCACTAAGTCTGGTCTAGTTTAGTGAGTTAGAGTTTTGTTCTACATTTTTCTCCAGCTCTCTAGGGACCCTGTCCTTTGAACCCTATCAGAACACTGAGTGATGGTAGCTGGGCACCATCTAGTGCTGCCGATCTTGATCTGGTGGTAATTATGGTCCATTAGTCCTTTAGCCTAAGCTCTCCATTGTGTCTTTGGTTTTCTTCATTCTCTCTTGTTCCACATGTGATGGGACCAGTGGAATATCTTAGATGGGCATTCATAAGCTTTTAAGACCTCAGATGCTACTCATCAAAGTAGGGTGTAGAATATTTTCTCTATAAACTTTGTTATGCTAATTGAGCTAGATTTCCCTCCTGGGTAGAATATATTTAAGCCTTGGAGTATGCTAAAGAAAACTCACACAGAAATTTCTGGAGTTATTTTTCTCCACAGATTTCTCAGCTTTGTTACTTTTCCCTATAAAGTGCAGATACCTCAGCCTATCATGTCTTTTTGTCTCTCTTTTCAACTCATCAGTTTGCCTGTTCTCTGCTTCGGTTCTCCTGCCTACACCACAGTGGAGAGTACCTCTGCACAGAAATGTAGTGTGATTTTAGGACATAACTTACTTTTGTGTTTCTAAGAGATTGCAGTCTTATACTAACAGTTGTCCTGCATGAGATAAAAGTTCAGTTTTGTAATAATTGATCATGTTTTCAGTAGTTTACATGGGAAGAACATACTTAGTTAACTCCAGCAGGATCAGATGAGGAAATCTCCCTATCCCTTTTTTGGTCTCATTTTTTAAAATTATGCTTTAAGTGAAAATACACAGTTCAAGTCAGTTTCTCATACAGAAATTTTACACACACATTGTTAGGTGACCCTGCTTGCTCTCCCTGTAATGTAACAGCATACTTCTCCTTTCCATCCCAGGTTTTCTGTGTCTGTTCAGCCAGCTCCTGTCTCCTTATCTCACCTTTAGATAGAAGCTGCCCATTTAGTCTCATATATCTGTATATCTGAGCTAAGAAACACACTCTTCATAAATATCATTATATTCCAGACTAATTTTTGTCTTTAAGATTAGCTTCTGAGATGGTTTTAGTTTTGGGTTATCAGAGAATCCATGGGTCATGTCTTCCAGTGTCCCTCCAGTCTCAGTCTGACCATTAAGTCTGGTTTTTCACTAGAATTTGAGTTCTGCACCACACTTTCCTTCTGCTCCATCAAGAACTCTGTTGTATTCCCTGTCAGGGTGATTATTGATGATAGGTCTCAAACTGATGGGAGTCCCTCATTGAAGTGGTCCTTTCTGTCTCTAGGGCTAAAATTTTTCTTGACTCTGGTTTCTTCATTTTCTTTTGCTCCAAGTAGATTAGAACCAATTGATGCATCTTAAATGGCTGCTTAGTAGTTTTTAAGACCCCAGATGCCCCTGAGGAAAGTGGGATGCAGAGTATTTTCTTACTTTGTTACGCTGGTTGACCTAGATGTCACCTGAAACTGTGGTCCCGAGGCCCACACCCCTGCTACTCTGTCCCTCAGAGTGTCTGGTTGTATTACAGAAGACTTCTTAGCCTTTGGTTTAGTTCCATCGTGCTGACTTCCCCTGTATTGTGTGTTGTCCTTCCCTTTACCTAAGGTAATTCTTACCTGCTGTCTAATTAGTGAATGCCCCTAACCCTCCTTCTCCCCTTGCATAACCATCAAAGAAGGTTTTCTTCTGTGTTTAAGCCTTTTCTTGAGTTCTTGTAATAGTGGTCTCATAACATTTGGCCTTTTGTGAGTAATTTCACTCAGCATAATGTCCATGTAATGAGATGTTTTGGAAATTCCTCATTGTTCTTTATTGTTACGTAGTACTCCACTGTGTGAATATGCCATAAATTTATTGATCCAGTCATCCATTGATGGGCACTTAGATTGCTTCCATCTTTTTGCTTTTGTGAACAATGCCGCAGTGATCTTGGCTGTGCATGTATCTTGTTCATGTGATGGTTCCTGTTTCTCTAGTATAGATTGCAAGGAGTGGGATTGCTGGATAATATGGTACTTCTGTTTCTAGCTTTTTAAGAAAGCAGCAGTTTGTTTTCCAAAGTGGTTATAACATTTTACATTCCCACCAGCAATATATAAGTGATCCGGTGTCTCCACAGCCTCTCTAACATTTACTATTTTGTGATGCTTGGATAAATTTAGCCTTATTGTAATATGATGGTGTTTTCTTGTAGTTTTGATTTGCATTTTTCTAATGGTTAATTATTGTGAGCATTTCCTCATGTGTCTGTTAGCCACCTGAATGTCGTCTTTGTTGAAGTCCCTGTTCATATCCTTTGACCTTTGTGTGTGTGTGTGTGTGGTGTCGTTTTTTAATTGTGATGAGTGAAAGTGTATAATCAAGTTTAAATTTGCATGCCTGCCTATGTGCAGCCCCATCTGCTCTCCTTTCCCAGTGACAGCACACTCCTCCTTTCCGTTCTATACATGTCATATCTTCTTAACAGTCTCCTGTCCCCTTCTCTCTACATCTCCATCATCTCCATTCCCATCTAGTAACAGGCCAGTAGGACAACATCCTATAGATGCATAGAATCATAAAGTGCACACACGATATGGTCCTTTGACCATTTTTAATTGGATTATTTGTCTTTTTATTGTTGTGGTTTTCTGTATCTTGTAGATTTTAGAAATTAGACACTGATTACTTTGTCATAGCCTAAATTTTTTTCTCAGTCTGTAGGTTGCCTTTTTACTCTTTTGGTGATGTCTTTGGATTCACTTAAGTGTTTGATTTTTAGGAGCTCCTAGTTATCTGTTTTCTTTTTAGATGTTTGTGCATTGTTAGTTGTGTTTTGTGTTTTTTTTAATTTATTATTTAATATAACTGAGTGAAAATATACATTCCCGTATAAATTTACATACCCACCTATATGCAGCTTCCACTGCTCTCCCTGCCCATACATGTCTTGTTCTCCCAGCAGTCTCTTTTTTCCCTCCTCTCTACCCACTCTCCTTCCTCCAGCCAGAGGTCAGCAGGATGACATCCTATAGATGTATAGAACCATAAAGTGCATACAGTATATGGTCACTGCATCGCCAAGTCCAATCCATTCCTGTCCGAAGCGTAGACCTTCGTTATGATTTATGGTCAAGGGCAGCATCAGGGTGAGGGATCATGCTCCCGGGGGAGACCCGAAACCACTGGACCATCAATTGAGGTCTTTTAGTGGGGATCTCTGGGTGCACCCCTTTTTATTCTTGTGTTGCCAGTGAGACTCAACTCTGTGAGCTCCATCGTGGCTATCACTGGTAGTGGCCGGGCACCATCTGGTTCTTCCGGTCCCAAGTCAATATAGGCACCCACTGATGTGGGTCTCTTTGTCTTCTGGATTGTCTTTCCCCGATGTCATTTTGGTCCTCAGTGAGCATCCGTTCCAGCTGAGTTGGGACCATTTGCTGTGCCCTCGGATGGCAGCTTGGCAGCTTTTAAGACCCCAGACACCACTCACCAATGTGGGGTGCAGAGAGCCCTCTTGGCAAAATGCTAGTTGTGCCAATTGGCCTCGCTTTCGCCTAAGAGCATGGTCCCCCGCCCCCTGCCCCAGCTACTGTATCCTTGCAATATTGAGTTAAGATGGAAGGAGTACTCATGTTATGTTTAAGTCCACTTAATATTGTTCTTGTTTCTAATGTGTGCTATCACCGATTTCACCCAACCAGATACCTAGCAGCTATTTAATCTAAACCCTCTTCCCCCTCCCCCTCCTCTCCCTTGCAGCTGTCAAAGAGTCTTTTCTTCTATGGACAAGTCTGTTTTTGAGATCTTATCATAGAGGTCTCATACAATATTTGTCCTTTTGTCGCTGACTACTTTCACTTAACATAATGTCTTCCAGTTGAAACCAGGTCATGAGATGTTTCCTGAAGTCATTGTTGTTCTTTACCATTGCATAGTGCTCCATTGAGTATATATACCATAGTTTACCTGTGTTTTGTATTTTGTGTATGCCATATCTTAGGGCTCCTAGTGTTGTCATTCATGATCTTCATCATTTTGGTTTTATATTTAGGTGTTTGGTCCATTTTAAGTTAGTTTTTGAGCATGGTGTGAGGTATGAGTCTTGTTTTATTTTTCTTTTTTTTTTTTTAACAGATGGATATCCATTTATGCCAGAACCAGTTGTTAAAGAAGCTATCTTTTCTCCATTTGATAGACTTTGGGTCTTTGTCAGATTTCAGCTGCTCATAGATGGAAAATTTACATCTGGATTCTGAGTTCTGTTGCTTTGGTCTGTGTGTCTGTTGTACCACTACCAGACCGTTTTAACTGCTATAGCCATATAGTAGGTTCTAAAGTCAAGTAGTGTGAGGTCTTCCACTTTGTTCTCAGAAATGGCTTTACTTATGCAGGGCCTCTTCCCTTTCCGTGTGAAGTTGGTTTCTTTGTCTAACTCATTGAAAAATGCAGTTAGAATTTGGATCAAAATTGCTTTGTAGATCACTTTGGGTAGAATTGACACTTGCACAACGTCGAGTCTTCTTATCGATGAGCAAAGTATGTTTTTCCACTAACGTGAGTCTCTTTTGCTTTGTTGCAGTAATATGTTGTTCCATATCACTGTTTTTAGTAATTGTGAGTATTTTTTAAATGGAAAAACATTTGCAGGGAAATAATTTTTTCACAATGAAATTATCTTTAAACTTCTCTTTCTAGCTTTACTGAAGCAGCAGTTGAGACTCCCAGTCCTCCCGAAACCCCAGACAAACCTACTGAACCTGAAAATACTTTGCAGCCTGTACTCACTCTCATTCCAAGGGAAAAGAAGACCCCTCGTCCCCCAAAGAAGAAGTATCAGAAAGCAGGGCTGTATTCTGACGTTTATAAAACTACAGAGTAAGTAGTAGCATATATTAGCTGACATTCTTTTAAAGACATGTTATTCTTCCATGGTTGGAAAAAAACTTTTAATTATTAAAAATCACAATATAAATGTAGTATTATATACAAATATGGATCTCATCATAAATACCTAAATGTCCACTATATTAATCACAACATTGTACTATATTGTATGAACTAATCATCTTCTTCCATCCTTATCTTGTCTCTACCTTTTAAGATCACATTCTTATAATTTGGGTTCTAAGATGCCCTTTTGTTCATTAAAAGAACAAAAATTGAACTTGTTTGTATGGCTACAGTGTTTTTTTAATTATGACTGAGTGAAAGTTTACATTACAATTCAAATCTGCCTGCCTGCCTGTCTGCAGCTCCCTCTGCTCTCCTTTTCCATGGTGGCACATTCCTCCGTTCCCTTCTAGACATGTCATATCCTCTTAACAATCTCTTGTCCCCTCCTCTCAACCGTCTCTGCCCCGCTCTAGTAAGAGGCTAGTAGGACGACTACAGTGATTTTGATGATAATCTTCATCATTGATTGAGTGCTTTCTGTGTGTCACATACTTTGCTGGATTACTAAAACATCTTTCTGAATTTTAAGAACTTCATACTCCCATAGAAAAGGATATTGAACATCTAATTACGGAACAACTTGATAAGCATTGAGAATTTTTGAAACCCCAAATAGACAACAAATAATCATCACTGAGAAACAAATACCGACTGTAGTTGAGTTTGATTTTGGAAGTTGAAAAGGGTTTGCCTTTAGTTAAAGTATTCCAGAGAGAGCAACATGTATAAAGGCACATGTACTAACATGCAAAAACTTCTCATATGTTTGGAAAACTCCAAAGTTCAGTATTTCCAAAATGTATTAGAATTATGGAAAATGAGCATTCCATTAAAAAGCTAAATTAACTCTACAAGTCTTTATTCTGTGAAGCCATATTATTATTGGGTACTGTCAAGTTGACTTCACTTTATAGTGAGTCAAAAATGAGATTCTTAGGAAAAAAAGTGAAAAATACGGATTTGTCTTTTAAAATGCTAACTCTAACAGAAGAGTGATGCATGAGTTGTTTGTACTTTATGGTTTAATATATATATATGAGGCTGACCTCCTGGTTTCTTTTTAGAGGGGAGAGGAGGGAACAAGTGTTAGCTGAGTGGATACTGGAAAAGTCAAAAAGAGTATGCTGTCACAGGGGGAGGAGAGCAGATAGAGTTGCAGAGAGGCAGGTACTTGGGGCATTATATGAAAAATTGACATGGATTATAAACTTTCACTTAATCACAATAAAAAAAATTTAAACAAAAAAATGGTAAGTCTTGCAGAAGAGTAGAAACTGAATTGAATGTTTAAGATACTAATGGCAAAAGCTCTCACTGTATCAAGAGGGTGTAAGGGTCTAATATTAGACTGGAAAAAAGTGATATTGGAAAGGAAAGGTTGGATTTTGGAGATATATGTGAGTTTTATAGTTAAAGTGATTAACATGAAAGCCACAGAACACTCCATATTATGTATTGAAAAGATTTTTTTGCTTAAGTAGGTATTATGTAAAATTTTTGTACTCTGTACTTACTGTGTAGTTCATGACAACATTTTATCAGTTACACTTAAGTTTAGGATATCCTCCCAAATAATGAATGCTTTAAGATGATAAGCATTTCTTTCCCTTTCATTTAAAAGAAGTTTTGTAGTATGCAGTTCAGGTACCTCTCACAGGAACCTGGGTTCCTTTGTAATCTCTTCTGTCTCAACATAAGGTCTTCATTAGACAGCAGAAAAGAGAAAGGAAGGCAGTGCAAGTACGCATCCTCTTTGTAAGGAAACTTTCAAAACCTCATTGATAGCACTGGACAGAACCTAGCTTAATGACTCTACTTTGGCCACAAGGAAGGTAGGAAGTATGGTCATCATTCCAGGTGACATTTATCAAGTTTTCTGCTGCCTTAAAAAAAAAAAAAAAAAAAAAAAAGGTACTTTATTACTCTGTTTTATCTCTGATCAAGTCCTTAAAATTGGAGATGTAAAGTGTAAGAATAAAAGAAGTCTGTAGATTAAAAACCGAATATCATCAGCCAAATCAGTATTTTTAAAATGTACCTAATATGACAAGTCTTTGACTCTGAACATTTACTGAAATATCACTTTGTTTATGTTAGAATTCACTTCTCATCTTACTAAGTAGAAAGAAAATGGTTAATACTGTAATACTCATAAAGAACTTTGATCAAGTTTATAGATGTACTCGTTCCCAGAAGCCATAGTGCACAGTGTGTTTTTGTAGGATGCCAGTTTTTTGTTGGTAGCATTTTAGTTTTGGGGACCATAAAAAGATGAAAATATTTGCAAGGTTACTCTTCTGTGTATAAATCATTATCAGTGTTAAAGGGATATGTGAGGAGCATGTATTCCAATCAAAATCAGATCGAGATAAAACCACCGTGTCCATATGATGGATGAGTTATATGAGGGGTCAGAAGATACTGGGGGTCAGAAGAACAGTTTGGAAACTACAGTTTTCCAGGATAGAAATAATATCACAAACTAAGGCAATAGCAATGGGAACAAGTTGGAAAGGCTGGATTCATGAAATATTGAGGCATTAGAATTGACAGTAAATAAATACTGGTTGAGATAGTGGGGTGTGAGGGACAGTGGCAGAGTGTCAATATCCTCTGAATGTTCCTGTTCTGTGTTCTTGACTATCTGCTGGTATCATTAAAATACTAAATAAATGTGATACCGTCAGTGTTGCCTGTGCTTAAGAAAACCTCTATTAATATGTTTTTATACAGGCATTAAAAAGTATCCAGTAGTAAAGTCATCCAGCTATTAACTTGGTTGTAGTGCTATAGCAGCAAAAGTCCTCATTTGTCTTCAGGGGTGGAAATGACAATCACAGTCATCCCAAAGCTGATTCTTACAAAATAGAGAGTGGACCTACTTTCTCTCTGCAACCTTTTTACCACTTCTGTTACCAGCCATCCCTCCCACAGCTCTCTTCTGCTGCTCTGCTGGGTCCAGTAATTCTTAGCAGTGACCACACAGAACTCTCAGAAAATACTCATGATTATGAGGTTTATTAGAAAAATAACAAGCTGCAATTCAGGATCAAAATCAGCTTGGAAGTGGCACAATGCAACTCAGGATACAGTTTGTGAATCAAGACAACTTGCATCTTCACCATGCTCACAGGCAGACAGGCAAACCTCACTCTCAGCCTTTGCCCTGCTCAGGCAAGTATCAGAACTCTGCCAGTAAGTGCCTGGAGGCATCCCACTGTGCCAGGAAGCCTCTTGCCCAAACATGCTCAGCTCTCTTGTTCCAAAGACTGGCAAGCCCACTGCAACTGTTTCCATGGGACAGGAAGCCCCCTGTAGCCATCTTGCACTGATCTTTTGGTTCATGCCATCTCCAGTGTTCGCAGCTTTTGCTGTCTCCTGGGTCTAGGAGGATCCCAAAGGACGTTCTCCACTTCAAGCTCTCTTTGATAATAGTGAAGTCCTTCTTGATTTCCATGGAATTGGCTCGTTAAGCCTAGTAGGATGGCAGAACTGACCAGTGACCTTGGTAGCCCACAGAGACAGTGGTTGGATAGTTACTGACACATTCCTACAAGAGTTTTACGTACCTTGTATACATAGTCCCAACCAGTAATTTTGTGAAAGCTCAGTCTGTGGCTAGAAAACCTATATTAAAAAAATGTTACTGCACCACAAAGGGTTAACTCTTGTATTGGTTTTTAATGGATGCTATGATAAATTACCACAAGCATACAGATTTATTATCGTACAGTTCTTGAAATCAGAAGTCTAAAATGGATCTCATTAGGCTAAAATCAAGATTGGCAGGGTTGCCTTCCTTCTGGAAGCTCTAGGGAAGAGTCCATTTTCTTGTCTTTTCCAGCTTCTGGAGACTGCCTGAATTCCTTGGTTCATCATGGTCACTTTCCATCTACAAGGCCAGTGTTGGTGATTTTAGTTCTCTCACGTTGCATCACTCCAACATCCTTGCTTCTCTAGTGACATCTTCTCTGACTCTGATGCATCTGCCTTCCTTTTCCACTTAAAAGAACTGTTATGATAACATTTTGCTTGCCTCAATAATCCAGAATAATCTCCCCATCTCAGAGTCAACTGAGTAGCAACCTTAATACCATCTGCAATCTTAATTCCCTTTGCTGTGTAAACTAACATAGTCCCCCTTTCTGCAGCTTAGGATATGGACATTCACGGATAGGGGTGTTTTCTGCCTGTTAACCGTAGTTCTCTAGGAAGTAGGATTTGGAAAGTGGATGTAAAGTTTTCAGTTCGTATTTTATATTTCTTTATTGCTTGACGTTGTAAAGATGATGTATTACTTTTACAATTCAAACTTCATTTTATCCAAGAGGAGTTAAAATAATATAAAATATCAGATATATATTGGGTAAGAATGAGAGTGAACTTTTAACTTTAGGATATATGTGTATTATAGTGAAAGAAAGTGTAGGAAAAACTGCAGCAGCTTTTATTTCTACTTACAGAGTCTTTTCAGAACCTTGTTAGTTGCCATTGAGTCTGTTTCAACTCATTGCAACCCCATGTTGCAAAATACATGTGATCCATAGGGTTTTCCAGGCTCCATAAGGTTTTCAAGGCTTTGGCCTTTTGGAAGCACATTTCGAGGCCTGTCTTCTGAGTTGCCTGAGAGTGAGTTTGAACTGCCAGATTTTCAGGTAGTAGTATTTTATTTATAGGCTGCTTTTGAGTACTATGTCTGTTGTATAAAGATAGAATAAATATAGCTTTAAAGTTTATAAAATGTTGCTTATTTTCTTGGGATCAATGATAGATCTTTTTGTGTGTGTTCTCAGATCCTCAACATAATACCCATCTCTAGAAATAAAGCAAAAACAGGGTACCATCTTATGTTTACCATATTATTTAAATTTCCAGAGTACCTTCATGTGTATTATTAAGTCTATAGGGATAGTAAAGCATGTTGTTACTACTTACTTAAGAAACTGAGACACAGAAAGGCTAAGGAGTTTACATAAGCTCACAGATTTTGCCAGTGAAATCAGTACTGGAGTCTTGAGCACTTAAGAGTTGTAACTCCTGTTTTACACCAAATTATGAGGCTTTTTGGAGACTGGCATCCAGGTGTGGTGAATTAAATTTCTTGTCCTATACCTAATGAATAGGAAGGGTAAAGTTGAATTACCGGTATATGTTTCATTTTCTCCTAAGATACTTTAGGAATAGTCTGTTCTAACCCTAATTTTAAAGGCAGAGAGTGGACTAGATAATTGGTGAACCTCAGACCATCCCTGTATGAAGTACATTTGAGTACTTTTAATTCTCAGAATTGGAGTAAAGTGTATCAAAAATATCCAAGAGTATGGATTATTATCTTGAGTTCCCCCCTTTTTATTTTTAAACATTGAAAATACTCCAGTACTTGTTCTGTAGTATAGTATGGTTTTAGGTCTCCATTCCTTTCACTTTTCTAGCAGGCTGACTGACATACATCCCACAACAGTGTATCTCCAAATCAGCTTCATTTTGTGTCAGAAGTTTTCTTTACGTATTTTTTATTTTGTTTTTTCACTTTTCGTTTCTCCTCTTTTTTGCCTTAGTTTAGAATCCTCTGGCTAAAGTGTTTCTCCATCAGAGGGACCAAGTTCTTTTGACATTAGAGAGAAGGAAGGTTGCCCTTTGAGAGATTCTGAGAAGAGCCTTACCTCACTGTTTGCCTAGGAACAATATCACGGTGTCAGAAATGTAGAACTAGAAATAGCCTAACCCTTTTAGGCTTAGTCTTCCATTTGATAGATGGAAAAACTGAAGCTCACAAAAGGAAGGTTAAGTGACTTGCTCAAATCACACTAGTGATTTTTAGGAAAGCTAGGTTAAACTTTGGTTTAGTTTTCTCATTTCAATCACTATACAAAATGAAAATAACGAGTGAATTTTTTAAACAAAATAGCTTAGGTTTATTCCTAAGTACTTCTTTTTGTTTTTGGGTGCTAGTGTAAATAGTTTTTTGTCGATTCTTTGGGATGCCTACATAAGACAATCACGTCATTTGCAAACCAAGACATTTTTATTTTGTTTCTCACAGCCTGTACACTTTTTACTTCCTTTTCTTATTTTATTGCATTAGCTGGGACTTCTAGTATGATATTGACTCCTTACTTTGTTCCCAGTCTTAGAGAGAATCATCAGGTTTCTCACCATTAAATATAATAATCAGCTGTAGGGTTTTTTTTAGATGTGCTTAATCAAGTTGAAGAAATTCTCTCTGTTCCTAGTTGGCTGAGAGTTTTTATCATGAATGACTGTTGGATTTTGTCAAATGGTTCTTCGTCCATCCGTGTTAAGAAATTTCTTCTTGAGCCTATTAATTTTCGAATGTTGAACCAGCCTTATATTTCTGAAATAATTCCCACTTTGTCATGGTGTATAATTATTGTTATACGTTGTTGGATTCATTTTGCCAATACCTCATTGAGAGTTTTGGCATCTGTGTTCCTGAGAGATAATGTTGTGTAGCTTTCCTGTCTTGTGATATCTCTCTCTGGTTTTGGAATTAGGTTAACACTGGTCTCACAGAGTGAGTTAGGAAATGTTCGCTTTGCCTGGAAAGGAGTAGAAGATTAAGCAAGTAGGAAACCAAAGCTTTCCTAACATTTTGTTTTTCAGTCTCTTGATTCAGTATTCATCTTGGTTGCTATACGCTTTTAACTGGTTTCCAGACTTCTGTCACTTTCTGCCTATTGCTTGAAGCTTCTGTGGGAGGGTGGGAATCTGGTGTTGCTTACACAGCCATCTTGCTGGTAGTACCTCTCCAGTGGTCCTATTTTTGAAGAATGAACTCTGGTCTGTCATCCAGTGTTACCCAAAAGAGATGATAAGTACAGAATTCCTGTCATATACCAGGTAATCAAGAGTACATTTTAGCTTTCTTCTTATGTTGCACTCTCCCAATGACATGCTTCCTTTCCCTTTCTCTGCCATCACCCATCATGTTTAAGCTGTAGGTGCCTCCTGCTTCTAAACTTTTTTCCTAGAGAAAAACAAAAACCCATTTTAATTATAATGAATGATACTTGCTGCCAAGAGCCACATGCAGAAGTTGCTTGTTTTTTGTTTTTAAATTTTTATTTAACATAACTGAGTGAAAATGTACATTCACATATAAATTTACATGCCCCCCTGTATGCAGCTTCCACTGCTTTCCTTGTCCAGTGACAGCACACTATTCCTCTCTGCTCCACACATGTCTCATCCTCCCAACAGTCTCCTTTCCCCTCCTGTCCATCCACTCCCCTTCCTCCAGCCAGAGGTCAGCAAGATGATATCCTATAGATGTATAGAACCATAAAGTGCTTCCAATATATGGTCACTCTGCCTTGCCAAGTCCAATCCATTCCTGTCCAAAGAGTGGACCTTTGTTATAATTTATGGGTAAGGGCAGCATCAGGGCAAGGGGCCATGCTCTCAGAGGAACCCCAAAACCGCTGGACCACCAGTTGAGGTCTTTTAGTGGAGGTCTCATGATGCACCTCTTTATTCTTGTGTTGCCAGTGAGACTCCTCTCTGTGAGCTCCATCGTGGCTATCACTGGTGGTGGCCGGGCACCATCTGGTTCTTCCAGTCCCAAGTCGATGTAGGCACCCACTCTTGTGGGTCTCTCCGTCTTCTCGGTTGTCTTTACCGCATGTCATTTTGGTCCTCAGTGAGCATCCGTTCCTGTTGAGTTGGGACCATTTGCTGTGTCCTCGGATGGCAGCTTGGCAGCTTTTAAGACCCCAGACACCACTCATCAATGTGGGGTGCAGAGAGCTCTCTTAGCAAAACGCTAGTTGTGCCAATTGGCCTGGAATTAGAAGTTGCTTGTTTTTATAAAAGGAGCTACTAAGATTGCATTAACAAATGACTAAAGAACTCTCCACTCTTGGTTTGGCTTCTGCTTTGGATTGTATCATATCTTAGCATCACTGTGTATAGTCTCAGCAATTATAGATCATTATTTATAGAAGCTTGGCCTGCCACTTTGGAATTGGGCGGCATGGGCCAGAGTCCATCCTCCCATTTAGACTTTTTTGTCTTTTTAATAACAAATTGACTATGTCAGTGTGTTTTTGGAAAACTTGTTTGCAGCTAGTATTAGATTTGTAGAGCCTGTGACACTGTGGCCACCCCTAGTGAGAATGAAGTGGCATTATTAGTACTTACTATTTCTGAAATGATTGTTCATTAATCTGGGTCTAATGAACATACTAGGTAACAAGGTTTTAAAAGATATTTCAAAATAGTATGTACTAAGTTTTCAGCATAAGCAATTACTTCAATTTAGAATTTAGTATTGGTAGACATCTATCTACTCTCTTAATGGAAACTGGGAGATGATATGACCTAACTCAGCAACCATAATTTTGTGGTGTTTAATAGAGGGGAGTTGACTGAGATAAGATTCTCACATCATCCCAGAAGTGTTTTCTCAATGAGATAAGATTCTCACATCATCCTAGAAGTATTTTCTCAATGAGATAACCTAAAACAGAAGGGAGTTTATCAGGTCCTTGCAAATTTCTCTGTATATTGTAGCTGTTTATTTTGTTTATTTCTTCATTTATTTGTTTTGGTGCCAGTTTTTAACTATTTCCTTAAACGAAAACAGAATAGCCCTTACAAAAGAAAAGTCTTCACAAATTTTAGAGAGTCAGCTTTGTGAGTATTTATTCTAGACCTAGCTTTGTTTTGAGTACCACACAAACTACCTTAGAAGTTGGGACAAGACCTTTATCCCTGAGAAAATTTAATTTGAGTGAAAAAAAATTACTGAATTTTAAATTTGAAGGATCCTTAGAGATAATGGAACATAATATTTCCTAGTAACAGTGTAAAGACCATTTTGAGAACTTTTTTAGAAATACAGATTCCCAGATGCTTGCTCAATAATCATGTGTCTTGAACATCAATGCTGTAAAAATTCTGAAGTGATGAGAAGATGCAGTTTTGTTAGGGATACTGGGACTTAATTTATGTCTTTAAAGTGTACAATTCAGTAACATTTAGTATATTCACAGAGTTGTGTGTCTGTCACCACAGTCAACTTTTAAAACATTTTCATTTTCTCAGAAAGCAATCTGGATTCCTTTAATCATCACACTTCCAGCATCCCAGCCCTGTGGATGTACATTTGTTCATATGTAGTTGTAGTTGTTAGATACTGTCAAGTTGATTTCACCTCATAGCGACACTGTGTGTAATAGAACAAAACACTGCCTGCTTCTTTACCACCCTTACAGTCGTTGCTGTGGTGGACCCCATTGTTGCAGCCACTACATCAGTATTTCTCATTGAGGATCTTACTCTTTTTCACTAACCTTCTCCTTCACCAAACACGATGTCTTTCTCCAGGGAATTGTCTGTCTTGATAACTTGTCCAGCATAATGGAGACAGAGTGCCATCCTCGCCTCTCAGGAGCATTGTGTCTGTACTTCTCCCAAGGCAAATTTGTTATATCTTCTGGCAGTACATACTATATTCAGTCCTCAGTTCTTTTTCAGTCTCTCTTATGCATTGTTCAGCTTCTGTGTGCCTATGAGGCAATTAAAAATATCATGGCTTGAGGGAGGGTAAAATACTGTAGTCCTACAGATGACATCTTTTCTTTTTAATGCTTTAAAGAGATCTTGGCATAGTGGTTAAGTGTTGGGCTGCTACCCAAAAGGTCAGCAGTTTGAATCCACCAGCTGCTCCCTGGAAACCCTGTAGAGCAGTTCTGTTCCATCCTATAAGGTCAATATGAGTCAGAATCAACTCAACGGAAATAGATTCTGTTTATTTGTTTTTGCAGCATATTTGCCCAGTGCAATAGATAATCTGATAGTGTTGATTGCTGCTTCCATGGGCACTGATTGTGCATCCAAGAAAATTTAATCCTTCATTTTTTTCCTCCATTATTCAATATTTTTTCCACTAATCGTGATGTTGCTTATTGGTCCAGTTGTGAGAATTTTTTTTTTATGTTGAATTATAATCCATACAGAAGGCTATCATCTTTGATCTCCATCAATAAGTACTTCCAAGTCCTCTTCACTTTCAGCAAGCAGGGTTGTGTCATCTGTGTATCACAGGTTAATGAATCTTCCTCCAGTCCTGATGCCACATTTCATTACGTAACCCAATTTCTCAGATTATTTGCTCAGCATACTGATTAAGTATAGTGAAAGGATACAGCCCGGAGACACACCTTACCTGACTTTAAACCATACATTATCCTATTTTCTAGTAAAACAACTGCCTCTTGATCTCTATGTAGGTTTTTTGTGAGCACAGTTAAATGTTTGGAATTCCCTTTCTTCACAGTGTTATCTATAATTTTGTTATTATCCACATAGTCAAATGACTTTGCATAGTTAGTATCTTCATCATTTAGTCCTGCTTTAACAGAAATAGCACAAACAGACGGCTTTAAAAATTTTATTTTTCACAATCCGTTAAGCTAAAAGTCAAATGCAGGGTGTCAGCTCCAAGGGAAGGCTTTCTCTGCTGGCTCTGGAAGATTGTCATCAATCTTCTCTTGGACTGGACACTTCTGAGGCACAGGGACCTGAGTTCTTTCCCAAAGGAGGGACTCAGCTCCTGACACTACTTTCTTTCTTGATGGTATGAGATCCCCACATCTCTGTTCGCTTCTTTTCTTTGTATCTCAAGAGACCACCTCAAGGCACAAAACAATCTTGAGTCCTGCCCTACCAACACAACTACCATCTGTCCTCCCTCATTAACATCATAGGGGCAAAATTTATAGCATAAAGGAACATCACACAGTACCTGGAATCATTGCTCAGCCAAATAGCCGTACACATTTTGGGGGGAACCTAGTTCAGTCAGTGATATCCCATCCTTCAACACATATGCACTCCATCATAGCAAAAGTCATACGTTGAAGTACGAAATCCAGAAATTCCTTTTCAACTGTGAAATGTAGAACACAAGTTTTCTTCTTTCAAAATAGAATAGCAGAATAGGCAGGCACAAGCTAGACATGTGCGTTATAAATAGGAGAAAAATGGTAAAACAGGCACTAAGCAAGTAAGCACAAGTATTACATTAGTCCTCAAGGCTATCAAGATAATGTTTCATTTTCTGAGACCTTTTACACAACAGCACTGTTCTCCAGACTGTAGGTGTTGGCCACACTCTCCAGATTCTGAGTGGAGACCTCTCAGCTCTGCTACAGCTCTACCTTTCAGGTCCACTAGGACAGCAACTATGTTCCTCACTCAGCTTTACGTAAACCATTTTCCTGGTCTATCTGAATGACAACTCTACCCTTAGAAACACCAGGGACCATGGCTCCACCCTTAGAAACCCCTGAGGTCATGGCCATATCTTTTGAGACTGAGACAGCTCAGCTTCTCATGCTCCTTGTGCCTTCAGCTTCTGCTTCCTGTGGCTTCAGGACTGCATCTGCCCTGTTGGGGCAAGTGTTCCAAAGCTCTGTAACTCTGCCAATTTAAGTGCCTTGAGGCACCCACTTCTACCGGGAAACCTGCACACAGGCACTCAGCAGTCTCGCTCTGTGAACCAGCAAGTGTATCTCCACCAATTTAAGTTCTCAGAGGCACCCCAGTCTGCCAGGAAGCCACCTGCATACAGGCACTGAACTCTGGCTCCATAAGTTGGCTCCAACACTGTCTCATGTTGATCTGGTTCTCCTGCTGCCTGTCTGCTGCTACCAGTTTTCTGCTGCTTGTTTCCCACCATCTCTACTTTCTTCAGTGGCGACAGCTTTCCTTGGTTCCTTTTAGCTCTTCTGTCTGTTCACCATTTCTGCATCTTAGATATCTATCTGTTAGAGCAGCACCTCACTCTCTCAGTTCCAAATTCTGTCTTAGACTAGGTTTTCTGGGGAAGCGAAACCTAGAACATATAAATACATATATAGAAAGAGATTTATATAAAGGAAACAGCTCATGCAATTATAGGGGCTGAAGAGTCCCAAGTCTTGTAATGGAATACAGGCTTAAAACTCAAGGTCAGTGGGTCAGAAATTAGTTTCCACTCACACAATGTGAAGGTCTGTGAATCCCAAGATGACGAGTGAGACTGCAAGGTTTCTGCTGATTCATGTAAACCTGAGGGCTAGTGAACTCAGGATTGGCAGGTCAGAGAAGACAACTCTTACTCGCAGGCTGCAAAGATCAGTGAATCCCAAGAGCTGGTAGTTCAAGTCCTAGACATAAGAAGACAAGAAACAGTAACTGCCAAAACCTTGTCAAAGTGACCAGACAGAAGTAGGCGGTGGAAGGCAGAGAGATGAAGGCTGATAGGGTGGTGAGCCCTCACAGGCTGTACCCCTGCCACTTTGTACAGCTGTCAGAATACTGAGAATTGTGACCCAGCCAACTCGACACACTGTCTTAATCATCACAGTCAATAAAATACATGTAAGCATCTTTCTGGTATTCTGTGCTGTCAGTCAGACTGTGCTGTCCGGCAACAGCAGTAATATCCCTGGTTCCGTATCCTCTTCTCAGTCTAGCTTGAATTTTCTGACAGTTCTCTGTCGATGTAATGCTGCAACCATTTTTGAATTATTTTAAACATAATTTTATTTACATGTAATATTAATTATGTTTTTTGATAATTTCTACATTCTCTTGGGTCTCCTTCTTTGGAATGGGCACATGTGTATGTCTCTTCCAGATAGTTGTCTAGGTAGCTATTTCTCAAACTGCTTGATATAGACAGGTGAACATTTTCAGTGTTCCATCTATTTATTGAAATACTAGTACTTTGGTTCTTGTGGACTTGTTTCAGTTTTCTTCAACTTGAACTGTTCCACAGTCAGCCTCTGCCTTTATTCTGAGTTATAATAGTAAGGTTCTCCATTGTATTTTTCCACAGATATATTGACATTAGGGACAGTCGAGTCGATGCCAACTTATAGGAGTCCTGTGTACCACAGAAGAAAACACTGCCTAATCCTGTGCCATCCTCAAGTTGTCATAATGTTTGAGCCCATTATTACAACCACTGTGTCAGTCTGTTCCGTTGAGGGTCTTCCCCTTTTTCACTGACCCTCTAGCAAGCATGATATCCTTCTCCAAGGACTGGTCCATCCTTGTTTTCTCTTTTTTATGATTGAATATAAATTTGCATGCTCACCCATATGCAGCTCCTACTGCTCTCCCTGTCCGGTGACAGCACACTCTTCCTCTCTGCTCCATACATGTCCTATCCTCCCAGCGGTCTCCTATCTCCTCCTCTCCACCCAGTCCCCTTCCTCCAGTATGAGGCCAGCAGGACGACATCCTATAGATGCATAGAACCATAAAGTGCCCACAAAATATGGTCAGTCTGGGTCACCAAGTCCAGTCCATTGCTGTCCAAAGAGTTAACCTTCATTATGATTTATGGACAGTGGTGGCATGAGGTCCAGGGGCCATGCTCCCAGGGAAACCCCAAAGCCCCTGCACCATCAACTGTGATCTTTTAGTGGAGATCTCAGGGTGCACCCCTATTTATTCTTGTGTTGCCAGTGAGACTCAACTGTGCGTTCCATCATGGCTATCACTGGTGGTAGCTGGGCACCATCTGGTTCTTCGGGTCACGAGTTGATGTAGACACCCACTCACGTGGGTCTCTGTCTTCTGGGTTCTCTTTCCCCCGTGTCGTTATGGACCTCAGTGATCATCCGTTCCTGCTGAGCTGGGACCATTTTCTGTACCATCAGATGGCAGCTTGGCAGCTTTTAAGACCCCAGATGCCACTCACCAATGTGGGGTACAGAGAGTCCTCATTAGCAAAACGCTAGTTGTGCCAATTGGCCTTGATTTCGCCTGAGAGCACAGTCTCCTGCCCCCCACCCCAGCTACTCTGTCCTTGCAATATTGGGTTAAGATGGGAGGAGTACTCAAGTTGAAGTCCAGTTAATATTGATCTTCTTACTAATGTGTGCTGTCACTGATTTCACACAAATTTCTATCAACTATCTAATCTAGGCCCTCCCCCCCACCCCTCCCTCCCTTCCCATCTTTGCAGCTGTCAAAGAGTCTTTTCTTCTATGTATGAGTCTGTTTTTAAGTTCTTATTGTAGGGGTGTCATACAGTATTTGTCCGTTTGCTGCTGACTACTTTCACTCAACATAATGTCCTCCAGTTGAAACCAGGTTATGAGATGTTTTCTGAAATCATCATTGTTCTTTATCATTGCATAGTGTTCCATTGAGTATATTTACCATAGTTTACCTATCCTGGTCCATCTTGATAACCTGTCCCAAGTACGTGAGACAAGAGTCTTCCCAGCCTTGCTTCTGAGAAGCATTTGGCTCTACTTCTCCTAAGCTCCCAAGACAGATTTACTTGTTCTTTTGTCAGTTCCAGTCAGTATTTTTCACCAACACCATATGTCAAAGGCATCAGTTCTTCTTTCTTCACTATTCATTCCCCAGCTTTAGCATTCATATGAGATGATTGAAAACACCATGGCTTGGGCCGGGTGCACTTTAAATCAGTTTGATTCCTGTGTGTGCCAGTTTGCTTATCCATTCATCTGTTAATGGGTGGTTTAGGTTATTTTCACCCACTTTCTTTTCTACGTCTGCATAATACTGGAGCAGTCTTCTTTGGGAAAGACCTTTGGGTGGTTCTGATACTTGGTGATACAGAGATAATTGCCAGTGAGTAACCTTGTTCATGTGTTATTTAATGTTTTAGAGATACATCTTTAGTGTGTCAGTATAACCATAGTTACTGGGTTAAATTGTAAATATATAATAACTTTGTAAATATCACCGAATTCTGCTTCCATAGCAGTTGTATCCTTTTGTAGTCCTTGTAAAAATGTATGAGTGCATGTTTTTCCACAGCCCTGATTATACTATAAAACTTTTTAGTTTGTACTAATTTGGCATGTTAGAAATAGAGTCTGTAGTTTTCATTTGCATTTTTCTCATAAGTAAAGCTGAGCCACCTCTTCATATTAGTGTAAGATCCACTTAATTATTTTTTTGTAAATTATTCATATTTTCCCCCGTTTTTTAATTGACTTCCCCCCCCCCCCAGATTTTTGGGAGCTCTTTATACCATGTTGTTACACAAATAATGAACATTCTGTGTGTTTGTATTGGTGTAAAAATACTAGTGTAGAGTACATGTGAAGATACCTTGCAAAGGGAGGGCACAGCTGGCAAACAAACCTAGGAGGTGCACGTTATTTGCATAAAGATACAGAATATTGGATGTATTCTGCCTCTGTGATGTAAATTGCAAATGTATTTTGTCACTTTGTCATTTGTGTTTTATGATTATTGGCCATTCATATATCATCTTTGGAAAGATATCCAGATATTTTGCTTGTTTTTATTTGGCTTGTCTTTGTTGTTGACTTGGAGGAGTGCTTTCTATGTTGAATACAAGTCCTTTATCAAATACTAGGTTTGCACATGTTTCCTTCCATTTTGTGGGTTATCGTCTCACTTTCTAGATGTCCTTTAAAACACGAAAGTTTTTAATTGTGATCAATTCTAGTTGACCAGTTATCTCTTTAATTACGTGTTAAAGTGCTTTACAAAAGTAACAGAAATTTCCTATCTTTTGTTATAAAAATTTTGTATTTTTAGGCTTTTCATTTAAGTTCACAGTGCACCTTGGCTTGTTTATGTTGAGAGTCCAAATTTACTATTCTGTATAAGCCAAGCCAAGCCAAGTGCCGTCGAGTCTATTCTGTATAGGACTGGCCAATTATCACAGCACCATTTGTTGAAAATACAGTTTTTAACCCCAGTGAATTGTGTTGACCTTTTTGTCAAAAATCGATTGACCATAAATGTTACGGCTGAAATAAACCGTCTTTATTTTTGTGCCGGTACCACACTGTCTTGATTGCTGTAGCTGGTAGTAAATTTGGAAAACAGGAAGTGTGATCTGTCTACCTTTGTTCTGTTTTCAGGATTGTTTGAAAATTTGCTTGTGGCGTGTGTCTTATTGTACTAAACACTTTAATTATTATTTCATTTAATCCACTCCACCACCCTATAAGAGACCAAGTACTATTTTCCAGCAAGTTAAGACTTAGAAAGATTAAATAACTTGTCCAGGGTTATCCAGCTAGTAAGTGACATAGGTAACTTTTGAATGCAGACAGTGATTGGTTCCAGAGTTTATAGTTTTAACCAATTTACTCTGCCTTTAAAGTTCTTACATGTGTTTTGAGTCTAAAACTGAGACTGTTTAATTCACATTTTAGATGCATTGCTAGCTGTAGATTAGTATACATGTCTTGTATCACATACTTAATAAGGAGAACATTAAAGGCTAGTAAAGTTTCTGTTGTCATTGTTTATGTTACTTGTAGTCGAGTCAGCTCTGATACATGGAGACCTTGGGTACAACAGAACAAAACATTGCTTTGTCATGAGCCGTCTTCACAATTGTTGATATGCTCAAATCCATTTTTACAACCACTGTATTTTTAGTGCCTTCTGACCTAGAGAGCTCATCTTTCAGCACTGTAGCAGATAATACTCTGTTTTGAGCTGTAAGGTTTTCACTGGCTAATTTTCCAAAGTAGATCACCAGACCTTTTTTCCTAATCTTATCTCCAGCTACACTCCTTAGATATTCTTTCCATTTGCATATTACTAACCATTTCCCCCAGTTCCTCCACTTTCTTGTTAAGAGCTCATCCTAGATATCTACCCTGGTATAAAATACCGTCCCACTTCTTTCACTTATCAGAATCTTCTTCATTCTTTCAAACCATATTCAAGATCTAAAATTTTCCTTTCTTGAATAAAAACTTTCTTAATTCTCTCCTATTTGAAATTAATTCACTCTCCTGTTTGCCTTCTTAGAGCTCTGTAGCTCTTAGGCATTTTACGATATTCTAGTATATTTTAGATGTTTGCAGACATGTTTGTTTCCCCACCCAACTGTACGCTTCTTATTGTCTAGGGCCACATTTTGTTTATCTTCTGTGCCTTGTAGAACCTAGCAGTCTTTTCTATAAATTATGTAAGAGAAAGAAGTAACTGCCTAAATTCCTAAAATATAATATACTCACTTCTCACTTATCAACATGATTTGGTTCCAAAGACCAGGTCTTTATGTGACAATCAGCATTATGAAAAAACAGAGGAGGATCACATTAGATCACAGAATAGAAAATGACTAGATCATTACATAACTGCCAAATCACTGAGGTTCATTGCCCAGCCAGCTTGACACTTAACCATCACAATCAGTGTTACTGTCACCTTGAATTGCAGTATTTCTTACTGCCAGATGTAAGTCATTAATGTACAAAAAAGTCTTCAAGTAGTTTTCTTGCTGCTGTAAATGTTAGATGTCAGATAATGAGATAGTTGAGAAGTGAGAGGTAGGTGTATGTATCTTACTTTCCTTGGAAAAATTGTAAATACTGGGAGCAAAATCTACCTTCTCACTTGCTAGCAAATGCAAGAAATGCCAAATTTTATCTTGAAAATTTTGTCATATACAGTGTTTCTGCGATTAGTTTTTCTTTCTTTGTTTATACTATCGCTGATCATTTATAGAGACTTCTTACGAGAGTACCTTCTCATTTGACTCATTTATAATGCACTTAAGTGTGCGTCTGTGTCATAGGGATTAACTTTATAGGTTCAAGTCAAGACAACATATATAATATGGTTTATTTTGTTTTCCACTAGGACAGTAACAGTGTTTTAACTGCAAGACAATTTTGCTTTGCCTTTCAGTATGTTTTCATCTTATTTTCTCGTGGCTATTTGGTATTAAATATATTGATACTTGTTTTATCATTAATCAAGTTATTATTACCAAAGTAAATAAATTTTTGCTAAATAGTTAGGTAGTGTTTTCCCAAAGGACATCTTAATATTGATTATGTTTTTATGAATTGTTCACTGTAACTCACAGAAGATTGCAAGATAGTATAAGAACACTTTTATATGCCTTTCACCTACGTTCATCAGTTGTTGATCTTTTGTCAGTTTTCTCTCTTCCGTTCCTTTTTTTCTCCTAAACACGTACATAGGGGCATATTCTTTTCCCAATTTATTTGAGAAACCAGTATAAACATTTTTGACACTTTCTAAGAACAGAAACATTCTCTTCTGTAAACACAGTACAAATATTAAATGAGATGATTAACATCACTATTATTCTAATGTTGGTGGTTCAGTGATAACATTCTCACCTTCCATGTGGGAGACTCAGGTTCAGTTCCCAGCCATTGTACCTCGTGTACTTGTCACCACAGGCTTACTTGTTGCTATCATGTGGAACAGATTTCAGTAGAGCCTTCAGTTTGAAATGGACTAGAAAGAAAAGTCCAGCAATCTGCTTTAGAAAATCAGCCAGGGAAAACCTGTAGATTACAGTGGTCCCATCCTCAGCTCATCATGGGGATTGCATGGGACTGAGCAAGACTCTCACTGAGAGTCCTCTTTTTCACTGATCTTTTGCTCTACCAGGCATGGTGTCCTTAACATAGTCAGTGAATACAGGTAAATATCTTTCTGGTATTCTCTGCTTTCACCCAGGATCCCTATCTGACATCAGCAATGACATCCCTGGTTCCACATCCTCTTCTAAATCCACCATTTCTCTTCAAGTTGTCATGTGATTGTCCAGTTCACAATGACCAATATCAGTCCATTTTAGCTCAGTACCACCTGGGATATTCATTTTTATGTGTCCCATTTCATTTTTGATGATTTCCAATTTTCCTACATTTGTATTTTGAACATTCCACGTTCTCATTATTACTAGATGTTTGCAGTTGCTTCCTCTCATTTTCAGTTGCACCACATCAGCAAATGAAGGTGTGAAAGCTTGGCTCCATACATATCATTAAGGTTGACTCTACTTTGAGAAGGCAGCTCTTTGCTAGTTGTCTTTTGAGTTCCTTCCAACCTGGGGCAGGGCCTGCCTTCCAGCAATATATCAGTGTTCCACTGCTATTCATAAGGTTTTCATTGGCTAATTCTTTTCAGAAGTAGACCACAAGGTCCTTCTTACTAGTCTGTCGTAGTCTGGAAGCTCACCTCAAACTTGTATGCTCAGGGTGACCCTGCTGCTACTTGAATACTGGTGGTATAGCTTCCAGCAACACATGAGGCCCTGTGTATGACAAACTAATGTGTGGAGCAGGGAGAAGGAAGAATCTCTTTGGTAAATGGTCCTAGGGCACCTGGATTTCCACAAATGAAGGAATGAACCTGGACCCATAATTCACACTATATTTGAAAACAAACTCAAAATGGATCAACAATGTAAATGTAAGACGTACAACTCTTTAAAAGATAGAGGTAATGTTTCAGGACCTAGTGTTAAACAATGAATTCTTAGCTATGACACCAAAAGCATGAGCAGTGAAGGAGAATAGAGAAATATGACTTTGTCAGTTTTATCAAAGCACTTTGTCAAAAAAGAAAAAAAATGACTTCTATCAACAAACTAAAAAGACAACCTACAAATCGGGAGAAAAGGATGAGGAATATTTGATAAGAATTTAATATCTAAAATATATAAAGAATCCCTGCAAGTTCGCAGTCAACAACCCAATTAAAAAATTAGCAAAGGACTTCAGTAGCCATTTTACTAAAAAAAGAAATACATAGTCAGTAAGCACATTGAAAGAAGTTTTAGTGTCATTAGTGAAATGTTAATCAAAATCACAATGACGTATCGCCTTACCCCCACTGAGACAGCAATGATAAAAAAATTAATAAAAACTGAGAACATGGTGTTGGCTAGGATGTAGAGAAATTGAAACTGTCATCCATTGCTGATGGAACTATAAAATGGTACAGCTTCTGTGGAAGACAATTTGGCGGAAGACAATTTGGCAGTTCCTCAAAAAGTTAAACATAGAACTACTGTATATGTCATCCAGCAATTCCACTTTTAGGTGAAAGCAGAAGTGCAGATAGTTGTACACCAGTCTTCATTGCAATACTTCACCAGAGCAGAAACATGAAAGCAAACTAAATGTCCATCATCAAATGAGTGTCTATATAAAATATAGTATATAACATACACTGGAGGTTTGGTGTTGCAGTGGCTAAAACTGCTAGGATGCTAACCAAAAAATCCGCAGTTTGAATCCGCCATTTTGCTCCTTGGAAACCCTCTGAGGCAATTCTACTCTGTCCTGTAGGGTTGCTGTGAGTCACAGTCTACTGAGGGTAGCAGGTTTGGTTTGTATATGTACGCTAGATTGTTACTCAACCATAGAGCTGAGTCTTGATACATGCTGCACCGTATATGAATCTTGAAAACATTATGCTAAATGACATAATGTCAGACACAAAAGCACAAATATTGTGTGATCGCACTTAAAAAAGAAATGGTCTACAGTAGCAAGTATGTTATTGATTACTAGGGACAGCAGGGGGAAGGGAAAAATAAGGACTTATGCTTAGGGAACACTGAACTTTTACGAGTAATGGAAAGATTTAGAAGTGAATAATGATTATTCTGCACCATAATAAACAACATTATTGTCACTGAATTGTTCACTTGAAGAATGTTCAAATGGTAAATGTTTTACTGCAAATATATTTACAGTGATTATAATAGACTACATTTGCCTTATATGTCTGTGAACTCTGTAGAGGTTGATCTCATGGCAAATATTAGGAAGTATGAATAGAAGAGGTGAACTGTTCCTAAGGACCGTCATAGAATAAAGAGGATAATGAAGTTGAGTTTTTTTTTTAAATCACTTTCTTACCAGTTACTAAACTTAAGGCAAGTCACTTAACCTCTTAGAATATCTATTTCTAGATTTGTAAAATAGTGCTAATATTTTTTCTTACTGCTTCACAAGATTGGAAACCATGGTTTAGTGCTATATCTGCTAACCAAAAGGTCAGCAGTTCAAATCCACCAGGTGTTTCTTGGAAACTCTACGGAGTGTTTTTACTCTGTCCTGTAGGGTCACTTTGAGTGAGAATCTACTTGATGGCAGTGAGTTTGGTTTCTTTTTGTTTTCAAAAGATTAATGTAAGTGATAATATGCGGAACTACTTTGTAAATGCTAAATCATTGGCCAATTTTATGGTAATCCTATCATCATATCTGAAATTCGATCCTTTCTGCAAAACTGCTGGAGAAAGCTAGAGCCTGTTTCTTATGTATAACTCTTAAAAGGCAATTACAGAAATTTAGACATTTTTAACTCCTTGAAAGTATTTGGCACTTCCTCTCCGGGAAGAATTTTAAACCCCTTCCAAAAATATTGAGTTTAAGATTTCAGCTCCTGGTTAATGTCCTGGATGGGGCGGTCTGTTTGTGTTTGGTCATAGAAATTTAGACTTTTTTAAGTCTATGAAAGTATTTGGCCCTCTCTCTCCAGGAAGAATTTTAAACCCCTTCCAGAAATACGAGTTTAAGGTTTCAGCTCCTGGTTAATATCGTGGATGGGGCGGTCTGTTTGTGTTTGGTCATGGGAAGGGACTTCTTTGTCTCTAATTGTTCTCCTGTTTTTTTCCTGATCCCAGCCCAAAGAGCCGATTGATCCAGTTAAAGAAAGAGAAGCTGGAGTATACTCCTGGAGAGCATGAATATGGATTGTTCCCAGCCCCCATACATGTTGGTGAGTATCATTATACATGGCATACTGCTGAGAATTGATGGCATTTCTTTGGTTTGGGTGAAGCATCTTTGTATTCTTCCTATTTCTGCCTTTTCAGTGGGGTCAAGCACTTTATTTACTGTTTAATATGCACTAAAGAATCCTATGCAGTTTGCTATTAAAGATACAAAATAGCATAAATTTTATTCATTGAGCTTTAAGATTCAAAGACTATAAGTCTTTGCAGAAGTAGTCTGCTGCATCCTTCTCTGGCAGAGCAGCTGCTTAACCACTGTGCCACCACAGCTCCTTTTTATATTGTGAAAACTGTATGTCTCTCTTAATTCCCTAGGTGTGTTGTCTAAGAAAAGCCAGCTGTTTAGCAGTTTAAATTCAAATACTTTCCATGCTCAAAAGGAATGAGGTAAAATAATTGTTGTTTATGGAGATTTAATAATGAAAGGAAGAGGTTTCTTGATTATCTGTGTGCCTGAAAATTGAGCAAGATGCGTCTTTTCGTTTTTGGATAAATTATCATGTATACATATAATGGCTTTGTTTAAGATTCGAGTAGTACTATCTCTCTGGAGTGCTGGTGGTGCTGTGATTAAAGCATTTGGCTGCTAACCAAAAGGGCGGTGATTTGAATCCGACAGTTCTCCTCGGGAGAAACATGTGGCAATCTTCCATAAACATTAGAGCTTTGGGCAGTTCTCCTCTGTCCTGTAGTGTTGCTGAGTTGTAACTGACTCAACAGTTTATTTCCTAAGACCCTGTTATTGAACTTGCCAGATAATAAAAGGTACCTGAAATCATCCTACATTATTTCCATTCTTTTACCCCCTCAACCAACTTCTCTAGGTTTTGCCATTTCCAGTCCTGACATACAAAGTCTGATAGTTGACTTTACAACTCATCCTAGAAAAAAATGCTATGTACCTCATTGCTGGACATCACTACAGTCACTTTTGAGGTACTCCTCTTGGGAAGCTATGCAACAACAGTGCCTAGTCCACCCTTCAAAGCAATTTTGGAGCTGTCTTTCTGGAATAACCTTCAGAACTGTTGTATTACTGTTGATGTTCTGAATGTTATCAAAATGTCCTGCTTTCAATATTTCCTTTATCTTTGGGTAAAGAAAAAAGTCATTGGGGGCCAGATCAGGTGAGTAGGGAGGGTATTCCAATAGAGTTATATGAAAACTCCCTCCCAGACAGTTATACAGTTGAGTTTGCGAACTTCTCACCTTGCCACTGTGTGCAATGGCCATTCCAAAAAGAGTTCCAAAAATTGATGTGAAGGGTGGACTGGGTGCTAGCATCAGTGCATAGCTTCCCAAGAATAATGTTTTGAAGGTGACTATAGTGATATTCAGCAGTGAGGTATGTAGCACTTAGGGCAATTAAGTTCACAGACTTGTCAGACCTCATACATGCTTCTTTCCAAATTATGTTGACACTCGTTACCATCACTCAAGTCTATGCCACCATTATCTTTTGCTCAGATGGCTGCAATAGCCTTCTAACATACCCATTTCCATTCCTGGTCTTCTGCAGTTGATTCTCCCACCACAAAGCAAAAAGAAACTTATATTTTAATGTAAGCTTACTTAATCATGCGTTGATTCTGTGAGTGGTGTAATGTTAAGTGGTAGCACCTAAAATCCTCTAACTTCAAGAAGAGGAGAATCACTGTTAGCACAAAGCTGACTCCTGTGAGTTAGAGATCAGACATATCTGCACTCACTAGCCTTTTTACCAGTTCTGACACCAGCTATCCCTCCTACAGCACTCTGTGTTCTGTGCTGGATTCAGTGATTCGTTGCAGTGAGGTCACATAGAACTCAAAAACCATATTTAGAATTCGGTGGTGTATTAAGGAAGTAACAAAGGGTGACTCAGGATTAGGAAGCATGCAGCAAAGTCTAAAGAGCTCCCCGAAAGTGGAGAGCACATTCTTTCCTTCTTCATTGCAGTACAGCTCTCTCAGCTTCTCTCATCCAGGCAGGCAAGCTGGCTCTTCTCTGTAAGGTACATGACTTTTCTCAGCCCCCTCAGGACAAGTCTCATTTTGGCTGTGCATGCTCCCTATCAGTTGTGCAGACCTCTCTGCCTTCAGCTTCAAGGCCGCTAACTGACCCAGCACATAGCCAGTGTAGCAGCTTTGTTCACTTCTCTTATCTGCATCCCTAGCAGAAGTTGCTGCTGATACCATCAGCTGTACTACAGAGCCCCTTCTGGGCCTCTTTCTTACTTCACAGTTAACATCTCTTAACCTGTGTTACAGCTCTTTTAGAAGTTTTTTTGCCTCCTCTCACTGCTGCTTTCCTCTTACCTGTCTTGCCTTTTCTCCTCTTCTTTCCTTCTGAAACCTCTGTGAGTTTGGCTACACTTAAAAGCAAACTCCTTGTCAATTTCAAGGCATGGTCTTCTCACCGAGACCGTGAATTGACCAATCCCTTTGGTGGACTAGAGGCAATTCATGTGCTTTGCATAGTCCATCGTATATTATCCAATCTCTGCAAAGTGCATAAAATAGACCAATCACAAGGCAGACAATAGCCTAGAATGAGCGAAACATTATCAAGCAATTAAGTTCACAGCATACCCAGGAAATGCCAGTCAACCTGGATAAAAGTAACAAACCTCTACCATACAAACTCAGAGCAGAGATAACTTGTCAGGACTTAAAGGGAAATAATGTCTCAAACTGTTCTTTTCTATAGAACTAAGACAGAGGCTGCGTAAAGAAACTCATTTTACCTCAAGCGCCTTACCATCAGAGTATAATCTAAATACCTTACCCATGGTTTGTAAGAGTGATCTGGTTGCTGCCTTCTCCATCTCTCACAATCTCTCTTACTCCTGTCTTTCCATTCTTTACTCTGTTGTGTCGTGTTCCCTTTCTTTCAGTTCCTACAGATTATCCACTGTATCATCATCTTTTTTACTGTGTCCCACAGAGCTCTTCAGACTTTTCACATGGATGGTTTATTATCCTTTAAGTGGTACCAGTATCAACTTAAATATCATCTTTTTTTTTAAAGATTTTCTTGACTTTCTCCCTAAGAAGAGGTTCTCTCCTTTTATTGTCTATCACAGCATCGTGTTTCTTTCTTTCTGTAGTCTGTTGTTTACTGATTTATTATCTGTCTCTCCATTAGATTATAAGCTCCAGGGGGGGCAGGAATATTGTCTTTTTTATTCTCCTTTGATTTCCCAGTGTCTGGTGCACAGTAGATATTTAACAAGTATTTGTTGTACCAATAAATGAAAATAAATTGGATAAATTGTTCAACATAGATGAGAGTATTTTTCTCATGTTCAGCTGGTTTGGACTAACAAAATTGCTTAAAAGGTTCATTGTGTACCTAACTCGGAACCAAGGAACAACTTACTTGTGTAGGAGATCGTGATCTTATGCTTTGCCCTTCAACTATGACTCTCTGGACTGTGGGATGTTTCTCTGAATTATGATTATCTAGCCTCCATTTTCTCCCCCAGAGATTCTTGCTTCATCGATGTATTTGAAGCTACAGACATAAACAAGTTCTTCAGTAAAGATTACTCTGATTTAATTATTCTGTATTGGATGGCTAGAGAGTTAAACTACAGAGTGGAGTTACGAGGTTTAATTCTCAGCTAGACAACTTTACTGTGCTTGCTTAATGAAGGTAAAAAATAAGTTTCATATTCTGTGTGCTTAGTGCCAAAATTCTTTTGAAAGAGCCTTTTTGTTTTCACTAGTGAGGTCATAGCAATGAAAGCAGATTCCCAGCAGATTTAGCTACTTCCTAAAACCTGCTAAGGATAAATAGTCTTTGAAAATAAGAACTCATTTAAGAGTCTAATTTAAAGGAAAGCATGATCATTTTAGTCTTAACCAGTTTTGTCCTGGTTGGAAATTATCTGACTTAGATCTTAGAATGAAATCCTAGCTATTCAAGGGCATAAAGGAGCCATTTAATTTAGAGGGAATAGGGAAGAAAAACGGTTAAGCCAATGTTTCTGTCTCTTCTCTGGCATCAGTAGTGGTTACGAGATCCAAAATGAAAGTCTCTCATTTCAGTAAGGACTTTATCTTTAGGTTCCCTAATACAGTCTCGCACCATAACTACTTTGTACTCAGTTGGTCTATGTGAAAAATAGATCTTTTTTGTTGGTATCAAATGTCTTAAAGTCAGGCTGTGGCAGGTTACATTTGTATTTTTCTGGACCATGCTTTTTTGTTGCTTAATTAATATTCCATGATTAGGATAGAAAGGGAGACTAGTAAGTTGTTTTCAGCTAGTCTCTTCCAGTGTCGTGTAAAGAAATAGATTCTTACATCTCTATCCTTACTATATTAGTTACATGAATAAAATAGTTATATGAATAAAGTAACAGTAACTGAATCTAGCTTTGACAGAGTCACATTCAGTAAATGGAAAATAATATTTTTAAAACATTTAATGATTGAAATAGTTTCTTCATCTCATTAAAGAAACATTTTAAATAGAATTATACTTTTTTGATGAGTGTTTATTTATCAAAATGTACATTTTACCTTCATATTTATGTTCAGATGCTTTTAACAAGGATTCCAAGACAATTCAATGAGAAAAGAAGTCTTTCCAACAAATGATACTGAGACAGCTATATTATAAAGCCAAGCTAAGTGCCATCGAGTTGGATCGGATATGCACACAAAAATTTTTACTGGTCCCTTACCTCACACTGTATTTAAGAAAGATAACTGAAAATGGAGCATATACTCAAATATAAGACCTAAAAGTATAAAAGTCTTAGAAGGAAACCTGGAAATAAATCTTTATAACCTCAGATTAAGCAATGTTTCTTAAATATGACACCAGGAAAACAGTAAAATAAAAAAGTAGATAAACTTCATCAAAATTTAAAATTTCTGTGCTTCAAAGATACCATCAAGAAACTGAAGACTACCAACACAATGAGAAAATTCTTATAAAGTGGTAATAAAAATACAAACAACAGTTTTTTAAATGGTAAACTATTTTTATAAGCATTTCTCAAAAAAAATTAACTAGTTAAGACCTGAAATTATGCTAAGTATCTTTTATATATAACAGAGATGACATTTGATTCTTATTATTTCCAGTTGTTATGTTCTGTATTCTTCCTGCAACTGGTGAATTAGCAAATACTAAACCATTGCTTCTAAGGGAAATACAAGTTAAATTCTTATAAGCCTCTGGTCCCATTTTTGTCATCAGATCAATGGTAACCTTTTTGTGTGTGTGTGTGTATGTGTATTGTTCATTTATTAACATTGAACTGACAGCCAGTAGCACTATAACTTACACCTCAATGGAGCCTATTTATCCAAGACACATAGTTTCTCCTTAAGGCACATTACAGTCTTCCTGCACTTAGGAACACTATACAGTACTTCAGCTGTACACTTGGAATTTATTTAAACAGCAAAATCACCCAAAAAAGCATAGCCCTAAATAGACCAAAGAACAGATACTTGTTTATAATATGAGAGCTAAAACAAGAAGGCAGAACACAGCATTATTTTTACTTCAGCTGGAAGCATACACATCAGGCAACTCAGAGTTTTCACTGCTCTTCATCTTGTTGGGAAAGTATAATTAAAAATAAAATCTGCCAACCGACATAAATTCTCCACAAAGAAGAAGAGAAAGAAGCAGGTTTATTATTGACTAATCATTAAAACAGACTGTGATGTACACATAGGCAGTCTACTAAAGAGATTGCAAAGACAGGAAGGAATTTTATCCTTTTATCTACCTGAGCAGGTGCAACCCATTTCATACATATTCTCAAGATAAGTAACAGGTCTTAAAGTAAGAAGACTTGATAACACCATTTGTCATACATACCCATTGACCTTATAGCAACCCTGTAGGACAGAGCAGAACTGCCCCATAGAGTTTCCAAGGAGTGCCTGGTGGATTGAAACCACTGACATTTTGGTTAGCAGCTGTAGTTCATAACCGCTACACCACCAAGGTTTCTATGTCATACATAGTGCATCCTGAATTCACCAGGCTGGTAATTGGGATAGCCACCTGTTTTTGCTAATTGCATTTACCCAAAGACTTAGATACTTCAGAAAAGCTATTATTTCTAAAATATATATCATTTTGATGAAGCCTATATTTATCAAAATTATAGTGACTAATTAATGTAGAAGAAACTTTTTAATCCTTTGAGCTCTACAGGCACAGGTAATTTTAAATTTTAACCGGATAAGCCGATGTTTCTGTCTCTTTGGCATCGGTAGTGGTTATGAGATCCAGAGTGAAAGTCCTTTATTTCTGTAAGGACTTTATCTTTAGGTTCCCTAGTACAGTCTCTCACTATAACTACTTTGTACTCAGTTGGTCCACGTGAAAAATAAATCTTTTTTGCTGGTATCAAATGGCTTAAAATCAGACTGTGATTTTACATAAAAATATATAACATCACGATAAAATCGTGGGATAAATGGAATGAAAATGTTCATTGGAAAAAATTAAATAATTTTAATTACCTAATATTGACACATACGTACTTAAGAAGAGTTTATTCCTTTTTTACTCCAAGATGGTAAGGACTAAATCTTTGTTGTACTCAGATTCACTGAATATATTTTTTAAAGGATATAATCAGATGTTGCACCATTTTCAGCTGTTGAAACTTACACATAAAAACTTTTCCAAAATTCTTCTGGAGGGTATGGGAACAAAAATAATTTAAAGATTGCTAGCATGGTGTGTAACGTTTGTTCTATGAATTAGCCAGGATTTGACTTAAATACCACCTCTACCAATTTCTGTCTATGTGATCTTGGGCAGGTTAACGTCTCTCAAATCCTCAGATTGGTAAAGTAAGAATTAGCATGAATATTAAATAAAATAGTATGGATGACATACTATTGTAGTGCCTAACATGTATTGAGCGTTCAATACATGTTTTGTTGTAGCTGTTTTATAATGTGTTTGTTGAAAATATACACAGGAGAATGTACACTAATTGAAAAGTTTCTACATGTATAATTCATTTACATGGGTTACATTTTTCAAGCTGTGTAACCATTCTTTCTCCTTTTTTGACTTATTCCTCCCTGTTTAACATTAAGTCACTGTCCCCTATGCATTTTAAATCTTTCCAGCTGCTATTTTCAGTTTGATCCTGTGTAGATATATCCTGTTGTTAATTGCCGCGGAGTCAGTTCTGACTCGTAGTGATACTGGGTACAGTAGAACAAAACACCATGCAGTCTTGTGCCGATTCACAATCATTGCTTTGTTTGAGCCCATTGTTGCAGGCACTGTATCAATCCATCCCCTCAAAGGTCCTCCTCTTTCTCACTGACCCTCTATCATAGCAAGCATGAAATATCCCTCCAGGGAGTTATCCCTCCTGATAACATGTCCAAACTATGTGAGAAGTCTCACCATCCTCACTTCCAAAGAACATTCTGGCTGTACTTCTCCCAAGACAGACTTCTTCGTTCTTCTGGCAGTTTGTGGTATATTGAATATTCTTCACCAGCACCATAATTCAGGGGCATCAATTCTTCTTAGGTCTTCCTTATGCTTTGTCCATCATTTGCATGCCTATGAGATGACTGAAAATATATGGCGTGGGCCATGTGTGCCTTAGTCCTCCCTTCTTTTCACTACTTTAAAGAGGTCTTTTGCAGCAGACTTGCCCAGTGCAATACATCCTTTGATTTCTTGACTACTGCTTCTGTGGGCATTCATTATAAATCCATGGGAAATGAAATTCTTAACAATTTCTGTATTTTCTCTGTTTATAATGACATTGCTTAAGTGGTCCAATTTTGATGATTTTTGTTTTGTTTATGTTGAGGTGTAATCCATACTGAAGGCTGTAGTGTTTGATCTTCATCAGTATCAGTAATTGCTTCAAATCCTGTTCACTTTCACCAAGCGAGGTTGTGTCATCTGCATATCACATATTGTCAGTGAGTCATCTTCCAGTCCTCATGCTGTATTCTTCTTCATATAGTACAGCTTCTCAAATTATTTGTACAGCACACAGATTGAGTAAGTATGGTGGAAGAATGCAATCCTGATACTGACCTTTCCTCACTTTAAACTGTGTAGTATCCCCTTGTTTTGTTCAAATGACTGCTCATTGGTATATGTACAGTTGCCACATGAGCACAGTTAAGTATTCTGGAATTCCCATTCTTTGTAATGTTATCCATAATTCGTTATGATCCTCAGAGTCAAATGTCTTTGCACAGTCAAACACAGGTAAACATCTTTCTGATAATTTCTGCTTTCAACCAAGATCCACGTGATGTCAGCAATAGTACCTCTAGTTCCATGTCCTGTTTGCAATCCAACATAAGTTTTTAGCAGTTCCCTGTTGGTATACTACTGCAAAAGCAAGTTTCAGAGTCTCTTCTAACAGCTGTTTTGATCTTGTCTTTCTTTCCTATCTTTTTAAAAGACCTTTTGCTCTCCTAATAATTGATGTCATTCTACGGCTTGTCTAGTCTTCAGTCACTTTGTTAAATCTGTTTTTGAGATGGTCTCCAAATTCAGATGGCATATACTCAGAGTCACATTTTGGTTCTCATTAACTTGTTTTAATTTTCTTCAGCTTGAACTTGAGCATGCATATGAGCAGTTGATGGGATGTTGTACAGTCAGTCCCTGGCCTTGTTTTGACTGGTGATACTGAGCTGTTACATCATCTCTTTCACAAATGTAGGTGACTTGATTCCTGTGCTTTCTGTCTTGTGAGGTCTATGTTTACTTGCAGTGAAGAACTTGTTGGTCTTGCAAAATTCTGTCACGTGATCTCTGGTGTCATTTTTGTCACTAAGGCCATATTTTCCAGTTGTTGATCCTTCATTTCCAGCTTTTGCATGCCAATCACCAGTAATTATCAGTGCATCTTGATTGAATGTTTGACCAATTTCAGATTGCGTAAGTTGGTAAAAAAATCTTCAGTTTCCTCATGTTTGGTATTAGTGGTTGATCTGTGAATTTGAATAATAGTCATATTAACTGGTATTCCTTGTAATCTTCAGTAAAGTAGTTTTTACCATTTGTGTTATTTTCATTGAGTGTATATTTATTAAAATTACAGTGATCACCCACTGTGAAAGAAATGTTATTATAATTTGAGCCTATGAGAGAAACTGCTGCATGTATTGGATGCTAATTTAAAGCATACACAACCTCCTGGAGAGCATTACCCAGCCCTACCGTGTATTGCCACCTAGCGGGTACAGTAATGGAGTTCTTAAAAGACCATTGCATTATTTTATCAAACCAGCTGCTTAGTGGTGATGGGGAAAGGTGGTAAGACAAGTAAATTCCTTGCACGCAGGCCGAGACTGCACTTCATCTGCTGTGAAGTGAGTTCACTGATCAGAGGCAATCCTGTGTGGAATACCCTGACAGTGGGCAAGGCATTCTGTATATCAGCAGATGGTAGTTTTGGCAGAAGCATTGCTTGCAGGGAGTTATATCCATAGCCACAGTAAGTGTCTATCCAAATAAGGACAAAACACTACCCTTTTCTTAATGGAAGCAGTCCAGTGTAGTCAGCCTACCATCAGGTTGCTGGTAATTACCCCTAAGGAATGTTGCTGTATCAGAGACTCTGTATTGGTCTCTGTTCCTGGCATGTTGGTCACTCAGCAGTGATTATAGCCAGGTGGGCCTCAGTGAGTACAAGTCCATGTTGCTGAGCCCATGCGTTTCACCTCCACTCACGACACCATGTGCACCATGCTCATAAGACCATTGGGCATTTACAGTAGTAGCTGGTGAAAGATACTGACCAGCATTCACAGAACATGTCATCCTTTATACTTCACTGTTAAAATTCTTTTTTGCTAAGGTCACCCTTTGGTGAACATTCACTTGAGATACAAAGACTTCCTTTGGCCCATTCATAGATGTCAGTCCACATATGTCTTCCCCAGTTGTCAGTTTTTCAGTTATGCACCTCCCAAGACCCTTACCATCCAACAGAACCATTGGCCCACAGCCTATGAATCTGTATACAGTTGTACATCTGGCCATTTCTCCAGCAGCCAGGTATACTGCTCAAAGTTCTGCTCGCTGGGAGGATTTCCTTTCACCACTATCCATCATAAAGGTATAATTGGTATTATGCAAACGTTTTCAGACAAAAGAGAAAATACAACCTGACTCATTTTATGAGGCCATTGTAATCCTGATACAAAACTGGACAAAGATGTTAGGACATTTCATCATGATAAAGATACACACAGAAAAACATCTTTTAGATCTAGAAAGAATTCTGTGAGTCTCAAAAAGGTATCTACCAAAAAACTACAGTTAATGTCATAATTATGGACTTTCTGATACTTCCCCCCACCAGCCCCAAGATTGGGAAGAGACACAGATGTTATAGGTTTAATTGTATCCCAAATATGATACGTTGAAGTCATACCCAGGTACCTTTGGATGTCACATTTGGAAATAGGATCTTTCCAGATGTCATTAGATAACATGAAGTTGACTGTCAGTCAGTGTGACTGGGATCCTTATAAAAAGAGAAGAGAGACAGAGGGAAAATGGCTGTGTGCAGTCAGGTAGCGTTTGGAGTTACACTGCTAAGGAACACCTGGAGCTAGAAGAAACAAGGAAAGATCTTCTAGATTCCTCAGAGAGGATATGCCCCATCAGAACCCTGAATTTTGAATTTTTATCCTGTACAACTGTGAGATAGTAAACACCTGTGGTTTTAAGCCACTCTCTTAATAGTAATTTGTTACAACATTCCTAGAAAAATAATACAGATGTCCCATATCATGGCTTTATTCAGCTTCATCCTGAGTATCTTAGATAGTGTTATAAGGCAAGAAAAGGATTAAAAGGCTTGAAGATCAGGAAGAAGAAAAATTATCCACAAATAGTATGACCATTTATGTAGAAAATCTAAAGGTATCCTCAAGAATAGCTACTAGTCACAAAACTAGAAAAGTGTTGTAAAGAAACAAAAAAATACCATATTTTTATGCAGATAATGCACACCTGTGTTGCCAAATGTTCCTTCCCAAAAGATATTTTTATAGGCACTTCTATGCCATTTTTTTTTCACATGCTGTTGTAAAAGGAAAAAAAAAAAGCATAGCACGCGTAAGAAGAAAACTCGCTGGGGGAGGGAGCAGTTGACAAACGTAGAAAGTACTGCATAAACTAAAATAGTTAGTGTTTTAGTCAGCTAGGGCTCCTCTAACAGAATTACCACAGACTGGATGGCTTAAACAAAGGAAGGTTTATTCTTACACAGTCCGGTAGGCTACAACTCCAAATTCAGGATGTCCGCTCCAGGAGAAGGCTTACCGCTTGTTGGCTCTGCAGGAAAGTCTGGTATTGCATCAGTCTTTGTCCAGGAAGCATCTTGGCACAGGAACCTCGGGTCTGAAGGACGCACTCTTCTCCCAGTTTTGCTTGCTTTATGGTGTGCGGTTCCCAGTTCTCAACCCGCTTCTCTTTCCATTTATCTCTTGCAGGATAAAAGGATTAAGAGTGGGGCAGGCCATATTTCAGGGAAACTCCCTTTACAGTGGAGCAGGGAGGTGATCCGTGTATATATAAAGGGACTTACAGTCCCACCCTAATCATTTAACATACAGCAGAGCAAAGTCACAAAATGGAGGACAGTCACAAGATACTGGGAATCATATCGCAGCCACATAGCTACATATATTTTGGGGGGGAAACAATTCAATCCATGACAATTAGGAATAAATTTGTCTAAAAGCAGGCATAACCTTGTTGATCAGAGCAATTAAGAAGATGTAGATATATCTTCAACAAATGGTGCTGGTAAAATTGGTTATCCATCTGCAATAAACTGAATCCATATCTTACACCTTACACAAAGACCAACTCCAACTGGATAAAAGACCTAAATATCAAACCTAAAACAATAAAGCTCATCCAAGAAAAGGTAGGAACAACAATGGAAGTTTTAATACACAACAAGGACAGACTCCAAAATTTGTCAAAGAATCCACAATCAACAGAAGAGAAAATAGATAAATGGGAACTATTAAGAATCAAACACTTTTGCTCATCCAATGACTTTATTAATAGAATTAAAAGAACACCCACAGAATGGGAAAAAATATTTGGCAACTCTATGTCAGACTGACGCCTGATCTCCATAATCTATAAGATACTACAAAATATCAGTAAGAAGAAGAGAAACCATCCAGTTAAGCGATGGGCAAAGGAGATGGACAGACATTTCACTAAAGAGGAGATCCAGGCAGCCAAAAAACACATGCGGACATGTTCACGATCTTTAGTTATTAAACAAATTCAAATCAAGACGACAGTGAGATACCATCTCACCCCAACAAGATTGGCCATGATGCAGAAAACACAAAACAACAAATACTGGAGAGGCTGTTGGTGGGATTGCAAAATGGTCCAGCCTCTTTGGAAAGCAGTCTGGCGCTTCCTTAAAAAAATGGACATCAATATACCATTTGACCCAGTAATTCCACTACTTGGAATGTATCCTACAGAATCAAGGCCTTTCACACCAACGGACACATGCACAAGAATGTTTATCGCAGCACAGTCCACAATAGCAAAAAGATGGAATCAACCCAGATGCCCAACAACAGAAGAATGGATAAGTAAACTATGGTATACATACTCAATGGAGCACTACGCAATGATGAAGAATAATGATGACTCCAGGAAACACCTCATAACCTGGTTTCAACTGGAAGATATTATGTTGAGTGAAAGTACTCAGTGACAAGAGGACAAATACTGGATGAGACCTCTACAATAAGATCTCAGAAACAGACTTGTGTATAGAAGACAAGAGTCTTTCACAGCTGCAAGGGAGGGAGGGAGGGAGAGTGAAGGCGGGAGGGTTTAGTTTAGATAGTTGCTAGAAATCTGGTTGGGAGAAAGTGGTGATAGCACACATTAGAAACAACAACAACATTAAGTGGACTTCAGCATAACTTGAGTACTCCTTCCATCTTAACCCAATGTTACAAGGATAGAGTAGCTGGGGCAGGGGGCTGGGGACCATGCTGTTAGGTGAAATTGAGGCCAATTGGCACAACTAGCGTTTTGCTAAGAGAGCTCTTTGCACCCCACATTGGTGAGTGTCATCTGGAGTCTTAAACGCTGTCAAGCTGCCATCCGAGGACACAGCAAATGGTCCCAACTCAGCAGGAACGGATGCTCACCAAGGACCAAAATGGCATGCGGTAAAGACAGCCTAGAAGACAGAGAGACCCACAAGACTGGGTGCCTTCCTCAACTTGGACCAGAAGAACCAGATAGTGCCTGGCCACCACTAGTGATAACCATGATGGAGCTCACTAGGTTGAGTCTCACTGGCAACACAAGAATAAAAAGGGGTGCATCCTGAGATCTCCACTTAAAGACCTCAATTGATGGTCCAGCGGTTTCAGGGTTCCCCTGAGAGCATGGCCCCCTGCCCTGATGCTGCCCTTACCCATAAATTATAACAAAGGTCCACTCTTTGGACAGGAATGGATTGGACTTGGCAATGCAGAGTGACATATCTTGGTTGCACTTTATGGTTCTGTACATCTATAGGATATCATCCTGCTGACCTCTGGCTGGAGGAAGGAGAGTGGGCGGAGAGGTGCGGAAAGGAGGCTATTGGGAGGATGAGACATGTATGGAGCAGAGAGGAATAGTGTGCTGTCACCAGACAGGGAGAGCAGTGGAAGCTGCATATAGGTGGGCATGTAAATTTGTACGGGAATGTACATTTTCACTCAGTCATGTTAAATAAAAAATAAAAATTAAAAAAAAAAAGATGTAGATAAATGGACAGGTACACCATGTTTAGGAATTGGAATCCTCTATTGTTGTGTACACTGTAATCCAAATTATAATACCAGCAGGCTTTTCTGTAAAAATTAATACACCTGTTGTAAAATTAAACAAATTCAAAAATCATAGAATATTCAAAACCATCTTTAAAAAGAAAATCTTGAAGACTTACACTGTATGATTTGTTGAATCAAAACTGGTATTGGCATCAGACTAGATACATGGAACAGAGTTAAAGACCCAGACCTGCACCCAAGTTTTTTGATCATTTGATTGTTAACTGAGGTGCCAGAACAATTCAGCAGAGAAAGAAACATCTGTTCAATAAAGTGTGCATTGACAACTGGATGTCCATATGAAAAAAGTGGAAATCCTGGTGGCATAGTGGGTTAAATGCTACCTATGTCTGCTAACCAAAAGGCCGGCAATTCAAATCCACCAGACACTTCTTGGAAACTCTGTGGGACAGTTCTATTCTGACCTGTAGGGTCACTGAATCAGACCTGACTGGGCGGCAGTGGAAATGAAAAAAGTTAAACTTTGAACCCTATTTGATACCAGACACAAGCTAGATTTGACATGAATCATAGACGTAAAAATTAAAACTATAAAGCTTTTAGAAGAAACTATAAGGGGACTGTCTCCATAAACTAAAGATAACTTCTTATTTAGGAAACAGCAATAACCGTAAAAGAAAATTTCAATAAATTTGTACTTCAACAAAATTTAAAACTTCTGCCTGTCAAAAGGCACCAGTGCAAAATGAATAGGCAAGACAGAGACTGCAAGAAAATAGTTACAAAACATGCCTACCATGGGGCTTGTAGCCAGAATGTGTAAAGAAATCCTGCAAAACAATTTAAAACAGAAAATGGCAACCTAGTTTAATATGAGCAAAAAAAGTGAACAGAGACATCACCAAAGAAAAATGAAAATGTCTAATAAGCACAAGAAAAAGTACTCAGCATCGTGAGTCACCAGGGAAATACAAATTAGAACCACAGTAAGATCCACCAGAGTGGCTAAAATTAAAAATACTGACAACAAACATTGGCAAGGATGTAGAATAACCAGAATGCCTATATATAGGCTGTGGGAGAATGTAATGATACAACCTCTTTTTAAAAAGCTCTGGAGTTTTTTGTAAAACTGAACATAATACCTACCCAAGAAAAATGAGTACATATGTCTGTAATGAATGTTCATAGTAATTTCCATTCACAACAGTGAAAAGCGAGAGAGTCTAGATGTCCATCAGTAGAAAATGAATAAATAAACCTTGAATATATTTATACAGTAGACTTGTTAGGTGGCACCAAATCATTTCCAACTCGTAGCAAACCTGTGTACCAGAGCACAAAATACTGCCTGGTCTGACACCATTCTCATAATCATTGTTATAGTTGAGCTGCATTAATCCATCTCATTGAGGAGCTTCTCTTTTTTATGCTTACCCTCTGTCTACTGGACAGGTTAAAAGGAGGACCAAAAAAAATTCTGATACATGGAACAACATGGATTACTTTCAAAAACCTCATGACTTCTGCGTCCAGAAAGATGGAACGAACACTCTTTGTACTACTTCTGTTAAATAATACTAAAAATAAATGAAAACATGTAGTATATATGACACTTTAAAACAAGACTAAAAGATAGAAGAAAGAAGCTATGGACCCTCAGGACCTGAGGAATAACAAGATTATCTTTTTGCCTGATATCCTGGATTTTTAGCTGAAGAAGCTTACAACCTAACAACATCAGTGGATGTAAATAAAACCACAACAGGATGGGCAGAATTAAGATGGCAGACTAAACACATGTCTCCCTAAATCCCTCTGGAAACCAAGACCTGAACTGATAATTAAATGGAGCCTTTTGGACACCTAGTTAGCCCTTGGACGAAGCATAGGGCTGTTAATGTGGACTTCATGCCACTGAACAGAAAACCTCCTCTCTTTTGCTGACCCCACTCTCGAAGAGCGCGGGCTTGCACAGACCGAAGGTAACTCACTTTTTCTTTTTTTCTTGTCTGTATTGGCCGGTGTGTGGAGCTGGGACTTGAGTAGCTGCTGGTTTCGGATGCACTGCTGGTGGGATCGGCAGGAACAATTGCCATGTTGTAAGAGCCCAGCTTTGGACTCTATGCATCACAGCTCCTTTGGCCTATTTTTCTACCTCCGCCATCTGGCAGCCATACGGGTGCTGTGATGAGCTTGTGCAGGATGCCGTCTTGATCCATTGGGAGATGGAGACACCCAGGCAGAGGCTTTGGCTGGACTTAGCTCCTAGGTCGGGACATGGCGCCTGTTGAGGGGAGAGTGCTTTTCCAGCAGAGAGGCAGTATTTTGCACAGTGTCACTTGAGGCTGGGGCCTGGCAATGGAGGCTGTGGACTCAGGGTGTGTCAGCACTTTTGGCCTCTCTTTCTGCCAGTAGCCTGGTCCCAGCTGGGTGGTGAGCTTGTGCTGGACGCCATCTTGTTCCACTGGTAGGCAGAGACAACCATACGGAAGCCTCAGCTGGACCTAATTCCTGGGCTGGGAGGTAGTGCCTGCTCAAAAGAGAGCACTTTTCTGGCAGACAAGCAGAATTCTGCGCAGTATCACCTACAGCTTGGGCCTGACACCAGAGGCCAGCAGGGCAGTAGCCTTTTTGTATTGTGACCTAGTGTATAACATCTGGGGTTCAATATAGAGGTCCTTACTTTGCCAGCTGGGAAGAGGGATGTTTATACCTGAAAACCTGACTGACTTTGGAAGTTGTCAAATACTTTTTATTATCAAAAGGTGAATACAAAAGGATTATACAGAGAGCCGTCCTAGACCTTCTACAAAATGCAGCAGAGCAAAATAAAAAATTAAACAAGTTGTTCAGTCTGAGAGAACACCAGTACTCTGAAGTCCTGCAGGTCAAGAACAAAATCAAAGACATAGAAACTTCAATTCAAAGCCCGGAAAACAGAATGGAACAAATGGAAAATAGGCTTTCTGATTTAGAAGACAGAGCTACTGACTCTAGCATCTATGAGGAGAAATAGAAAAAAGAAACAAAAAGGAAGAAGCATATGGGACTCTATTAAGAGGAACAATCTTTGATTAATTGGAGTACTTGAACGGGGTGAGACACCTGATAACACAGAGTATTATTGCTGAGCTGCTGACAGAAAACTTCTAGAAATTATGAAAGAAGAGAATATAGATATCCAAGATACATATTGAATACCACTCAATATAGATCTCAAAAGAAAGACTTCAAGACATACTATAATCAAGCTTAACAAAATGAAACATAAGCAGAAACTCTTAAAGGGAGCAAGACTCAAAGCAAAGCTAACATTCAGAGGGAAACCCTGTAGGCTTTTGTTAGATGTCTCACCAGAAACCATGCTGACATGGAGACAGTGGCATGACACAGTCAAAGCCTTGAAAGAGAAGAACTTCCAACCAAGAATTATATATCCTCCAAAACTTCTTTTAAATATGAAAATGAAATTAAGACATGCACAGATGAACAGAAACTCAGAGACTTTGTAAAAGCCAAACCAAAGCTACAAGAAGTATTCAAAGAATCTTTTGGCTTAGAAAAACAAAACCACTAACTTCATATTTCAGAACCAAACACAGGACACATCACCCAGAATCCTACACAGTTAGGGAAGGCTCCAAACTCAGTCAAAGCTGTAACAGTGAAAGAAATGATGCAGTGATCATATCATGAAAACTACAATGTCATCATATTAAAAAGAGGGATGTTACAGTCCGTCCAGATGGAAAGGAAGTTGACAAGAATGGTAGTAATTCAGGTTGGGTTTATACATAGTTTATTAAGCAGGATCACAGGGGTAAATGTAAAGTACAATAAAGATGTAACATATCAAATCAAGAAACATACTACAGAAGTCTAAACAACCACAAAACCAACCCTGTGAAAGGTGAAGAGTCAACTCACAAAGGATGTCCCAGAACAGATTACGGTACATAAGCAGGACTTAACAATATTAAGTATTTATGCACCTAATGTTAGAGCACGTAAATACATCAACTAAACACTGACTACACTCAAAAAGGAGATAAATCACTCCACAATAATAGTAGGAGACTTCAACACTCCACTCTCAATATTGGACAGATTGTCTCAAAAAAAGCTCAGTAAAGACACAGAAGACCTTATTATCACCATTAACCAACTAGACCTCATCAACACATACAGAATGAAATTTCTATCTATCACTGGACAACTACACCTTCTTCTCCAGTACACATGGAACATTCTCCAGAATAGACCATGTGTTAGGACATAAAGCAATTCTCAACAAAATCCATACCATTGAATTAATGCAAAAGCATCTTCTCATCGTAAAGCCATAAAAGTTGAAATCAGTAGCAGAAAAAAACAAAGTGGAACTCATGGAAACTGAACAACATCTTGCTCAAAAAACCATGGGTTATAGAAGAAATCAGGGATGAAATAAAGAAATTGATGGTTTCTAGTGAGAACAAAAACACTTCGTACCAGAACCTGTGGGATACAGCCAAAGCAGTGCTCAGAGGTCAGTTTATCTCCATAAATGCACACATCTGGAAGGAAGGAAGAAACCAAGCCAAAGAGCCCTACAGCTTGAACAAGTAGAGAGAGAACAACAGAGGAACTCCTCAGGCACCAGAAGAAAAAGAGATCATAAAGATTAGAGCAGAACTAAACGAATTAGAGAATAGAAGAAGGATTGAAAAAATTGAAAAGACCAAAAGCTGGGTTTTTGAAAAGATCAGTAAAACCACCGCAAAAGCTTGCTATCTCTATCTAAACGACCAGAAAAGGGACAGTCACTCATCATATACCAAGAACCTGGATGATCTCAGACTGAATGAAAAATGAGTTAATAGATGCCAACATCAAGGTGTTAGAATTATGTAAGAAAGATTTTAAAGCAGGCATGATAAAAATGTGTCGGTGAACAGTTACGAACATACATGAAACAAATTAAAAAATAGAAGTAGGAAAAGTAGAAAATGTAAGGAAGAACCAAATTAAAATTTTACAACTGAAAACAAAATTTTAAATCTTCAAAGGAAGTCAGCAGTAGCATGGAGGGGACTGAGAAAAGAATCCAGGAACCAAAAGAAGAGTGAAAATTACCTAGTCTAAAACAGAGAAAATAGGCTGGGAACGAATAAAAATACAGAGGCTCAGTGACCTGAGGGACTATGACAAATGATGTAATATTTAGTTCATTGGAATCCTGAAAGGAAGAAAAACAGAGCTGAACTGAACAAGTACTGGAAGAAATAATAGCTGGAAAGTTTCCACATGTGGCAGGAGACAAAACTACACATCTGTCATGGATTGAATTGAGTCCCCCCAAAATGTGTGTAGTAGTTTGGCTGGGCCCTGCTTCCTGGTACTGCATGATTTTCCTATTTGTTACAACTCCTCCTGTGATGTTAATGAGGGAGGATGGAAAGCAGTTGTGTTGGTGGGTGAGGGCTCAGTGTGTACCATTGTCTTGTGCCTTGCAGCAATCTCTTGGGATTTAAAGGAAAAGGAAGCAAGGAGAGAGTTGAGGATCTCATAACATCAGGAAAAAAGCAGTTCTAGGAGTAGGGATGTGGGCTCCCTGCACCTCCGAAGCTCCCAAACCCGGGGGAATGTTTGACGACAAGAACTTTGTTCCAGAGCCAACAGAGATAGACTTTCTCTGGAGCTGGTGCTCTGAATTTGGACTTGTAGCTTACTTTTCTGTGAGAAAATGAATTTTTCTTTGTTATTGCCATTGACTTTTGATATTCTGTTATGGCCATGCTAGATAATTAAGACAAGATCCAAGGAGTTCTCAAAATTTTTGTCTTCAGTCTTTTGAAGTTGGATTATAGTGTATTTCTGAATGAATTTCTAGGAGTTTGTCTTACTTGAGGTTCAATCAGTTTCTTGACTTGTAATAAAATACACAAACCACTGCTAAATAGAACAGAAAAGATGCACGTGAACATTAGGACATCATTTTGAGTACTGTACACATTTTTAAACGTTTATTAAAGAACTTTTGTTGTTAGTTTTCACTGTGTCGGTTCCAACTCATGGTGACTCCGTATAAGCAGAATAGAACTATAATCCAGAGTTTTTAAGACTGTGACCTTTCTGAAGCTAATGGCCAGGCATTTTTTCTAACATGCTTCTACGTTGGTTCAGATTTCCAGCCTTTCAGCTAGGAGTCAAGCCTCTAACTATTTGAGCCACGTAAGGACTCCATATATGAAAACAAGGGTACAGAGAAATGGAAAATACAGCTATTGTTCTTTGTTCATCTGAAACAAAAAAGAAAGAAGGAAACCCAAGAATCAGACAAGAAACTGAACTGCGGTACTGTCTGTGTGAACCACTGCTGCCACCACCGTGAAACCCGAAGATCTAGATGGTTCCCACTACTAAACTTGACCAAGAACATAATAGAGGAATCCTGATGAAAAGGGAGAAAATGTGAAAGAGAACTTCAAGTTCTTGAAGAATCCAGACTTACTGAATCTTTTAAGTCTCAAGGATCCCCAAGACAGACTCCATGAGTTGCTTTTCAAACCTTGAATTGAAATCGTCCCCTGAAGTCACCTTTTTCTTTATTAAGTATTTTTATTGTCAAGTAAGAAAAATTTTATAGTCTATATCACATTGCTGTATACTACCAAGGACTTTCACCGTTACTATGTTCTAGCTGCCCCACTGCCCACCGCACACTTCCCATTTTGTTAGAAGCTTCCTGTGACCTTTTGACCAAGGTCTAGCCCTCCTCACCCAGTCAAATCAGCTCCAGCGAATAGCCTCTCAGACAATCCCGTGTACCTGTTTAAGGGTTTATTTGCCTCCAGTATCACTCTATGTTTTGTATAGTACAGGTCAGTCTTAATGGGAAGTTGGCCCCACTGCTGGATGCAGTATGGGGTTAGAGAGTCCAGGGGCCACATTCCCGGAGGGCACTCTATTCAGAAAGACCGTTAAGTGTGGACTTTTGGTAGAATTCTAGCTCTGCTGTCTACTGCATCACCCACTGGTCCAAAGCCCCATTCCACATACCCCATCCAGGCCGCCATCGGTGGTGGTCAGGCACCATCTAGTTCTAGCCCTATGCTGAAGCGTACAGCTCATATGGCCCCTTCCATCTAGTAGGCTTATGTTTTTCTCATGTTCTCAGTGTCTATTTTTTACCTCAGGTCCAGGTGAATTAGGACCATTCGATGCTATTTAGATGGCAGCTTGCTAGCTTTTAAGACCCCAGTTGCCACTCACCCAGGTGGTATGTGGAGTGATGTCTTGAGAAAGGAAGAGAGAAAAACCTTGGGTATGCCAGTTAGTCTGGATTTCCCGTGAGAGTGTGGTCCCCCGATCTCAGACTCTGTTTCTCTATCCTTCCAAAGAGGTGGTCCACATTAAGGGGACTGTTTGATTTTGGAGTTGAGTAGTTGTGGGTACCCCACTTCTAGTGTGTGCTGACACATCCTGTACCTAACCCAAGTGCTAACCACTATCTAATTTGTAAAAAATCCCTCTCCCTGCTTCCCTCCATCCCCACCCTTGTAACCATCAAATATTGATTTCTTCTGTGCTCAAATGATTTGTTGCATCCTTATAATAATGGTCTCAAACAAAATTTGTCGTTTTGTGTCTGGCTAATTTCACTCAGCATAATTTTGTCTAGTAGATGGTCCCAGTAAGCCATCGTTACATACTGTTACTGCATAGTATTCCATTGTATGAATATACCACAGTTTAACCATTCATCTGTTGAGGAGCATCTGGGTTGCTTCCAACTGTTTGCTCTTATGAAGAGAACTGCAATAAACATTGGCTTGCATGGAACATGGCCCCTAGACCTGCTGCTGGCCCTGACCAGAGACCAGTACTAAGATCAACTCTTCAGACAAGAAGAAACTGGACTTAGTGACACAGTGTGACCATATGTTGTCTGTACTTTGTCATTCTGCACATTTGTGGGAAGCTGTCCTACTGGTTTCTTTCTAGATGGCAGAGGAGGGGACAGGTGCCCATTAAGAGGATACTAGAAATACAGAGTGAAAAGGAGGATTATGCTGTCATTGGGTGAGGAGAGCAGATGGAGCTGCAGATGGATGGGCATACAAAAGTTTTTTTTTTATTTATTTTTATTGTGATTGAGTGAAAATTTATAATACAGTTCAAATTTGCATGCCTGCTTATCTGTAGCTTCTCCTGCTCTCCTTGCCCAGTGACAGCATACTCCTCCTTTCCATTCTAAACATGTCATATCGACATAACAATCTCCTGTCCGCTCCTCTCCACCTGCTCCACTCCCCGCTAGTAAGAGATCAGTAGGACAACATCCTGTAGATGTAGTGGCACAGATGATATGGTCACTCTGTGTCCCTGAGTCCAGTCAATTCCTATTCAAAGAGTTGACCTCAGTAATGACCTGTGATCAGGAACAGCATCCGGTCTAGGGGCCGTTCTCCCAGGAGAACTCCTAGGCCTTCAGACCATCACTTGCAGCCTTTTAGTGGAGATCTTGGGTGCACCCCCTTTTTTTCTCATGTTACCACTGGGACTCAATTTTTGAGCCCCATTACATCTGTCATTGGTGGTAGCCAGGCAACATCTGGTTCTTCTGGTCACATGTTGATATAGTCACGTATTCATGTGAGTCTGTCTTCTGGGCTCTTTTTCTCTGATGTTGTTGTCCTTAGTGATCTGTTCCAGCTGAGTTGGCACCATTTGGTGCACTGCAGATGGCAGCTTGCTAGCTTTTAAGACCGCAGATGTCACTCACCGATATGGGTGCAGAAGACTCTCTTAGCCATAGGCTAGTTATGCCAGTTGGTGTCAATGTCCTCTGAAAGCATGGTCCCTGGACCTCCACCCTTGCTATTGTATCCTTGCAGTATTTGGTTAAGATTGGAAGAGTTTGCAGATTATGTTGAAGTCCAGTTAAATTGATCTTCTTTGTAATGTGTGCTGTCACTGATTTCACCCAACCAAATTTCTGTAAACTATCTAATGTGTAATGAATCCTTCCCCTTTCTCCCTCCACTCCTTTGTAGCCATCAAAGAGTCTTGTCTTCTGTACATCAGTCTGTTTTTAAGTCCCCACAGTAGGGTCTCATACAGTATTTTTCCGTGTGCTGCCGACTGATTTCACTCAGCACAATGTCTTCCAGTTGAAACCAGGTTACGAGATGTGTCCTAAAATCATCATTGCTCTTTATCATCGTGTAGTGTTACGTTGAGTATATATACCATAGTTTGTTTATCCATTCATCTGTTGTTGGGCATCTGGATTGATTCCATCTTTTTGCTGTTGTGGACTGTGCTGCAGTAAACATTCATATGTGTGTGTCAGTTGTGTGACTGCCCTTGCTTCTGCAGGATATATTCCAAGCAGTGGGATTACTGGGTCAAATGATATACCTATTTCCATCTTTTTAAGGAAGCACCAGATTGCTTTTCAAAGAGGTTGTACCATTTTGCAATCCCTCCAGCAGTGTAGGAGAGTTCCAGTTTCTCCACAGCCTCTCCAGCATTTGTTGCTTTGTGTTTTTTGGATCATAGCCAACCTCGTTGGGGTGAGATGGTATGTCATCACAGTTTTGATTTGCCAAGTGCCGTCGAGTCGGATCTTGGATGTCCTTAATAGCTAATGATCGTGAGCATTTTCGCATGTGTCTTTTGGCTGCCTGGGTATCCTCTTTAGAGAAGTGTCTGTCCATCTCCTTTACCCAAGATTTCATTGGGTTATTTATCCTTTTCTTGTTGATATTTTGCAGTACCTTGTAGATTATGGAGATTAGACATCAGTCTGAGATACAGTTGCCAAATATTTTGTCCCATTCTGTAGATGTTCTTTTAATTCTTTTGATAAAGTCTTTGGATGAGCAAAAGTGTTTGATTCTTAGTAGTCCTCATTTATATATTTTCTGGTGATCATGCTTTGTCAGCTTTTGAAGTCTGTCTCACCTGCGTATTAAAACTTCCATTGTTAATCTTATTTTTTCTTGCATTATTTGTATTGTTTTAGGTTTGATATTTATGTCTTTTATCCAATTTGAGTTGTTTTTTGTGTAAGGTGAGAGATAATGAGTCTTGTTTCAAGTTCTTCCAAATGGATATCCAGTTTTGCCAGCACCATTTGTTAGAGAGTGTTTTTACCCCAGTTTATAATCTTTTGGCCTTTGTCGAATATCAGTTGTTTATAGGAGGATGGTGACAGAGGATGGTGGCATCTCTGGGGTCTCAGCTCTGTACCGTTGGCCTATATGTCTCTTTTTGTACCACCACTAGGCTGTTTTGACCACTGTGGCAGTGTAATAAGTTCTAAAGTCGGGTAGTGAGAAGCCACCTAGTGTGTACTTTTTCAGTAGTACTTGCTTATCTGGAGTTTCTACCCTTTCCAAAGTTGATTTGTTTCTCCATCTCATTAAAAAATTTCAGTGGAATTTGTATTGGGATTGCATTGTATATGTGGATCGCTTTGGGTAAAACAGACTTTTTCACAGTGTTAAGTCTTCCTATCAATGAGCAGTGTAGGTTTCTCCATTTATGTAAGTCTTTCTTAGTTTCTTGCAATAAGGTCTTGTAGTTCGGTTTGTATGGGTGTATTATTTCTCTAGCTAGATTTATTCCTAGATATTTTATCTTCTTTGGGGCTATAGTAAGTGGTATTGATCTGATGATTTCGTCTTTAATGATCTCTTTATTTGTGTAAAGGAATCCTACTGATTTACATGTGTTTATCTTGTATCCTGAAACTTTGCTGAACTGTCGTATTAGTTTGAGTAGTTTACTTATGGATTCTTTAGCATTCTCTGCATATGCAATCATATCATCTGCAAATAGGGAGATTTTTACTTCTTTGCAAATGCAGATGCCCTTTATTTCTTTGTCTTGTGTAATTGCTCTGGCCAGAGTTTCTAGTACAGTGTTGAATAAGAGAGGTGAGAGTGGGCATCTTTGCCTAGTTTGCATTCTTAAGGAGAATTCTTTCAGTTTCTCTCCGTTCAGGATGATGTAGGCTGTTGGCTTTGCGTAGATGCCCTGTGTTGCATTGAAGAATTTACCTTCTAGTCCTATTTTGCTGAAAATTTTTAGCATGAATGGGCGTTGGACTTTGTCATATACCTTTTCTGCATCAATTCACAAAATCAGGTGATTGTTACTTTTTGTGTTATCTATGTGATTGATCACATTGTCTTTTGATGTTGAAGCAGCCTTGCATCCCAGATGTGAATCCAACTTGGTAGTAATGAATTACTTTTTTGATATGTTATTGAATTCTGTTGGCAAAGATTTTGTTGAAAGTTTTGCATCTATGTTCATGAGTGATAATGGTCTGTCATTCTCCTTTTTTTGTTGGATCTTTGACTGGGTTTGGTACCAGGGTTATGCTGACTTCATACAGTGAATTTGGGAGTATTCCATCCCTTTCTATGTTATAAAATAGTCACAGTAGTATTGGAGATAACGCTCCTTTAAAAGCTTGGTAGAATTCTGTGGTGAAGCCATCTGGGCCAGGGCTTTTTTTGGTTGGTAGTTGTGTGATGACTTTTTCAGTCTCTTCCTTTGTGATGAGTTTATTAAGTTGTTCTGCTTCTCCTTGTGATAATTTTGGTAGGTGATATGAATCTAGGAATTTGTCCGCTTCCTCTAGGTTTTCAAATCCTTTAAGACTACAGTCTTTTATATTATTCTGTTATGATATTTTTCATTTATGTTGGATCTGTTGTGACATCTCCCATCTCATGTCTTATTCAGGTTATTTTTTTCCATTCCTGTTTTTCTTTAGTAAGTTTAGCCAGTGTTTTGTCAGTTGTGTTAATCTTTTCAAAAAAACAGCTTTTGGTCTTAATTTTTTTTTTCAGGGTGATTGTATTTTTTTATTATGACTGAGTGAAGATGTACATTCCCGTATAAATTTACATGCCCACCTATATGCAAATTCCACTGCTCTCCCTTTTTCAATTGTTCTTCCATTCTCTAATTCATTCAGTTCTCCCCTAATCTTTATTTTCTTTTTTCATTCTTGTGCCTGAGGCGTTCCTCTGTTGCTCTCTTTCTGCTTGTTCAAACTGTAGGGTTAATTATTTTGCTTGGGTCCTTCCTTCCAGATGTGTGCATTTATAAATTGTCCTCTGAGCCCTTCTTTGGCTGTATCCCATAGGTTCTGGTAGGAAGTGTTTTCGTTCTCATTTGAATCTGTAAATTTCTTTATTTCATGCTTGATTTCTTTTATAACGCATGGCTTTTTGAGCAAGGTGTGGTTCAGTTTCCATGCATTCCAATTTCTATCTATGTTTTTTCTCCTATTGATTTTTACTTTTATGGCTTTATGGTCTGAGAAGATGCTTTGCAGTAATTCAGTGGTTTGAATTTTGTTCAAACCTGCTTTATGTCCTAACACATGGTCTATTCTGGAAAATGTTCCATGTGCACTGGAGAAGAAGGTGTAGTTATCTGTTGATTGATACTAACTTCTGTATGTGCCGATGAGGTCTAGTTAGTTAATTGTGGCAGTAAGATCTTCTGCATCTTTACTCAGCTTCTTTTTTTTAATTTGTCTATTCTAAATATTTTATTTATATGAAATATAAATATACAGTATTTATCCTTTCATGTTTGACTAATTTCACTCAGCGTGTTTTTAAAGTCCATCCACACAGCTGCATATGTCAGAACTTAATTTTTCTTTATAGCTGGTTAATATTCCATTGGATGGATTACATTTTATTCATTGGTTCAGCTTACTCAGCTGCTTGGTAGAAGATCTTTGCTATACTGAAAGTGGAGTGTTGAAGACTCACTATTATTGTGGAGTGATCTATCTCATGTTTCAGTGTAGTCAGTGTTTGGTGTATTTAGATGCTATAGTATTGGATGCATAAATATTTAATATTGTTAAGTCCTGCTTGTGTATTGAACCTTTCAGCAATAAGCAGTGACCATCCTTGTCCATGATGGATTTTACATTAAAATCTATTTTATCTGATACTAGTATTGCTACACCTGCTGTTGTGAGTATATTGTTAGCTTGATATATATTATTCCATCCTTTAATTTTCAGTTTGTTCATATCTTTAAGTCTAAGGTGAGTTTCTTGTAAGCAGTAACATGTAGATTCATCATGTCTTTTGATCCAAGGTGTCATTCGTTGTCTCTTTACTGGAGAATTCAGTCTGTTTACATTCAGTGTAATTATTGGTAGGTATGTGTTTAGTGCTGTCATTTTGATGTATTTGTTTTTGTGTTGGTGTTTTCTCTGTTGCTCTTAATACTCTGTTCTGGGTCATTCTTTATAGGTTGATCTTTCATCATTTTCAGTGTTGGTTTTGTATTTGTTGACACTCCTGTGTTAAACATTTCTTGTTTTGATATGCTGTATGTTTATTGTTCTTTGCAACTACTCTCATGATCCTCCTTAATGATCTAAGTTTAAAACCAGTTTTATCTTCTACATATCTTACTTACTTCCTCTCCATCTGGGAGGACTATAACTACTGTAGTATATTCCTCTTTGTCATGGGATGGTATCATAGTTTTCATGATATGATCATTGGCTCCTTTCTTTTAATATTATAGCGTTGATTGAGTTTTGTGACTTCCCAGCTGAGTAGGTTTCTGGATGTTGTGTCCTGCATTGCCTTCTTAAATACAGAGTTAATGCTTTTTTTTTCCTAAACAAAGAGCTTATTTCAGTATTTCTTGTAGTTTTCACGTGGTTTTTACAAAGTCTCTAAGTTTCTGTTTATCTGTGAATGTCTTAATTTCATCTTCATATTTCAAAGACAGTTTTGCAGGATACATAATTCTTGGTTGGAAGTTTTTCTCTTTTAAGGCTTTGAATGTGTCATCCCACTGCCTACTTGCCAACTTTGCTTCTGCCAAGAAGTCCGACAAAAGCCTACAGGGCTTCCTTCTGAATGTTAGCTTTGCTTTCAGTCTCACTGCCTTTAAGTGTTTCTGCTTATGTAAGCTGGATTAAGATATGTCTTGGTGTCTTTCTTTTATGGTTTATTTTTTGTGGCATTCAGTACACGTCTTGGATATCTATGTTCTCTTCTGTAATTTCAGGGGAAGATTTTTGTCAGCAACTCAGAAACAATACTCTGTATTTGGAGGTATCCTCCCTGTTCAAAAATTCCAATTAATCGTGGATTATTCCTCTTGATAGAGTCCCACATGTTGCTTAATGCTTCTTCATTTTTCTTATTTCTTTTCTATGAGTTCTCATCATAAACACTGGTGTTAATAGCACTATCTTCCAGGTCAGTAAGTGTAATTTCCAGTTGTTCAGTTCTGCTCTTTTGGCTTTAAATTGAATTGTCTAATTCTCGAATTTTTGTTATTGATCTGTGAGATTGCGGAATGCTGGTGTTCTTCAGTTCAAACAGCTTGCTTAATTTTTCTCTGCTGCATTTTGTATAATGTCTAGTAAGACTCTATATGTAATTCTTTTGTACACAACCTCCAATAGTTTCAGAAAGACTTCTTCATCTGGGAAGTTCATTCATTCTTTATTTTGGGAGTTTTCTGGAACCATGGGTGGATTTTTCTTTAAGTGTTTGGCTAGGATTTGTTGCTTTAAGGACAACTAGAACCTGTTTAGTTTTTCTGGTGTTGCCTTAACAGGAGCTGAGGCACATTCTGAGAAGGAAGTTCATCACCAGCCACCTCTGTGTACTTAAGTGATTGGGCCCTGTGCAGCCACTGGGGGACCATCAGCCAACCCTATGATGTGGGTCAGTAAATGCTGGAAGAGATGCTGTCGGGCTACACCACAGTTATTTCCCCAGGCAGTCTTATTTTGAAAGGTAAAGGCTGTCTGAATGCTTCCAAAATCAGGCTGTCAGGTGTGCAAGCCCTTCCTTACAGCTGACAACAGAAGCACCTCAGATGCTGTGATATAGTTCAAAGTAGGGACTTGCTACTGGCCTGCTGTAACCCCCACCCATAAGGCTACACAGTGCTAAACACAGCTTTTCTGCTGGAAAAGTGCTCCCCAGGCTGGGATTGCCTCCTAGCCTGGAAATTAGACCCTGCTGAGACCTCCGGTTCAGTAATTCCGCCTCCCCGTCAAACAAGATGGCAACCCGGTCAAGGTGTCCCACCCCTGCAAAGCAGCAAAATCTATGGCAGAGATTCTAAAAGAGAGGCGGGAGGGGCTGTCGTGCTTTGAGCCTGGAGCTGGGCTCTCAAAAATGTGGCTATTCCATCCAATAATCACTTTAGCACTATGGCACAGCAGAGCTGCTGGTTAAGACCATCCCCCACCTGCTGGCGAACAAAAAGAAAAGAAAGTTAAAAATGCCAGTTACCTTCAGTCCGCGGAAGCCAGCCAATTCAGCTGGAGTGGAGCGCAACAAAAGACAAGCAGTTTCCTGTTTAGTGGCCTGTTGTCCAAACTGGCATCACTATGCCGTGTCCTGGGGCTTGCTGGGTGTTCAGAAGGCTCCATTTAATTACCAGTCCAGGTGTTAGTTTTCAAATGGAATCAAGGATACATGTGTCTAGTCTGCCACCTTGACTCTGCCCCTGATGCATGCAATTGATTTGGATTATATACTTCCACTTATTCACAATTTAAAGAAAAAAAATTCCAACTTAATTGAAGAAGAAAGGAAAAATTGGCCTATAAATAGACCAATAATCTTCTTGACAAATGGCACTAGTTTTCGACTGTTGTATGGAGGAATTTTATAAGCTTTTGTAAGTACAGATAATTCTTACACAAACAATTGCTGAGAGTAGCCCAGGAGACTAATTTCTGATTTTATTAGGTTACTATAAACTTGTTAGTAAAATCTAATAAAAAAATAGTTTAAGAAAGAAAAATTATAAGCAAGTGTCACTAAAAAACAAGATGGATGAACCCTAAATTCAGTATTCTCAAATCATGTCTAGATACAATTTAAAAATAGCATATTAGATTTCTTCTAAGAATATAAAGATGCTTTAATATTAGAAATCATATTCATGTAATTCACCAGCTACGCAAAGGATAAATTCTGTGTTATCATTTCCATAAATGTACAAAAGCATATTTCTTAATTCAACAGTTTTTTGACCTCTTAGTCAACCAGGAGTAGAGATGGAAGTTTCTTGACTTGGTGAAAGATACCTGTCTATCTACCAGAACTAGCAGCAAACACTGTTCTTAATGATGAAGCTTTAAAAGTGTGTAACAAGATAAGAATGTTCATTATCACTACTATTACTCAGTTTTATACCGGAAGTTATAGGCAGTACAGTAAGGAAGAAAACTAAGAGGTGCCAGGATGGAAAGCAAGAAACAAAATTGGCAGGCAGTGTTCCCAGCAAGGAAACCCTGGTAGCATAGTGGTTAAGAGCTTACAGCTACTAACCAAAAGGTTGGTTGTTCAAATCCACCAGGTAACCCTTGGAAACCCTAGGAGGTAGTTCTACCCTGTCCTGTTAGGTCACTAGGAGTCAGAATAGACTCGATGATAGCAGGTTGGTTTGGGTATTCCCAGAAGTAGGAAGCCCTGGTGGCATAGTGGTTAAGTGCTACTTCTGCTTACCAAAAGCTTGGTGGTTTGAATCTGCCAGCTGTTCCTTGGAAACTGTGTTCTGTTCTATCCTATAAAGTTGCTATGAGTCAAAATTGAGTCAGCAAGAACAGGTTATTCCCAGCAATATGATTGTGCACATAGTGAACCCACAAAAATATACTGTTAGAACCAATAAAAGTTAAACAGGGAAATATTAAAAGCCTGCTGGCTTTCTTATATATCAGCAAACAATTAAAAGACAAAGTTTTTAAAAGGTCTCATTCACGATAGCCCTGAAACTAACTCTTGAGCATAAATCTCATGAAATTAGTGCAGTCTTAGTAGAGAAGACTACAAAAAGTCCTAATTAAATAAGAGATACTCTGATTTGGAGGATTGCACAGTTGCAATTTATAGTTATAACTTGTCTGACAGTAAAGACACACGTAGTCTAGTAAAAGAAAAGCAAAGAGATATATTGAAGATTCAGAAAAGTTCAAACAGGGGACATGTTAATTCTCACAAAGTGAAAACCAGCACTTTGAGATGGTGGGTCTACAAAAACACAGTTGGGTATGATCAGGAACTAAAAGTACAGTATTCTGATTGAAAGTTACAATGCCAGCTGTCAATATTAGTATTAAGCCATTAAATAAAACAGTGTGGTATTGGTGTGAGGATGGGAAAAAGGAGGCAATGGACCAAGATAGCCTACAAATGTACCCTACAAGTTTTAAAATTGAAATCATTTGAGAAAGTATGAACTTTTTCATAAAAGGAGTTAGGGTTTTTTTTTACTATCCACAGAAAGTAAAAGTAGTTCCTAATTCCTAACATAAATTCCATATGGATTAAAAACATATACCTATATGAAAAAACAAAATTTAAGACTTTTGGAAGAAAATATGAGAGAAGTCTGTATGACATTTGGATAGAGAAGAACACAAAATACAGAAACTGTATAGGAAAAAGATAAGTTCAGCTGTATTAATTACAATATGTTGGACAGAGCAGCTTTCCTAATCGGGTTTGAATATGATTGTCTATAATCATGCTTCAGACAGTTTCAGGTTCAGCTTCCTGCTTATAATTTGCATTTCTGACAAGTTCTGAGGTGATGCTAATACTGCTGGTCAGGGACTTACTCTGAGAACCACTAGTTATTAGAATCACTGTAAGTATCATCTGGGGATCTAGTCAAACTGTGTATTCTGATTCAGTACTTCTAGGGTGGGAATCAAATTATTGGCAAGGTTCTAAAGCAGAATAAACCTGTTTGAAGCCCCATCCATATACCTCTGTCAAAAGTGCTGATATTTAAATAGGATTTAGAAGGAAGAAAGGAGCATAAGTTGATACAGAAGATTCCATTTTATAGGGGAGGAATGACAGTAATGTGGAAGCAGGAGGCCAAGTTTTAAGAAATTGTGCTTAGAGAAAATTCAGGAAACAGTGAGGAAAGGTGATAACTGTAGAAAGAGAACAAGTAGTAGAGTACTTGAAGCTTATAACATGGATTATGTATTTTTCATTCACTCAGTCAGCAAGTATCTGTTGATTACACTCTGTGATCAGGCATTTTTTAAATACTTAATAAACAAAATGTGCAAAGTTCAGTGCCTTTGCAAAGCTTACATTCCTCCACTGGGGAAAAAGAAATCACAATAGCTCTGTGTATCTGGGTCTTACTTTTCTGCAGTTAGAAAAGCTTATAAATAATTAACTGGTGTGTTGTTTAGTCAAATTGGATCATTTTTATGTTGAAGACTTCAGTCGTTTTTTATAACACTCGTTAAGGCCTATTTCTCACAGATAGGAAAGAACTACCAGTAGAAGCTTTTTGCTTACAGACCACTTAAAGAGAATGGCACCCAGGTTTCACAGGGGCTAAAACATTCAGCTGTTATCTGAGAGGTCAGTGGTTTGAATCCAACAGCCACTCCAGTGGAGAAAAACAAGGCAGTTTGCTTCAGTAAAGGTGTGAAACTGGAAACTCTTAGGCACGGTTCTGCTCTGCCCTGCGGGATCAATTTGAGTCAAAATTGACTCCAGAGCAATGGGTTAGGTTTGGTACACAGAATAACAAAGAGGAAAGTAATGTATCTTATCTGTTTGTAGAGTGGTACATAATCTGGTGGTTAGATTAAATAACCAAACTAAGCCTTTTCTGAAGAGCTAGTCATCACCTTCTTGGGAAAGAAACCAAGTTGTCCTCTGGAGATAGGAAAGAGATGGAGTCATTAGTGCTTCCTTTCTGTTGTTTATTGATTATTACTCTTCCTCTTTGGTTTTATCTTTTGATTAATCACCTGATTAACAATGGAATATTTGTGTGGAGATTATCTACTTCCAAATCCTCTTGTTCATTCATCTTCATACTAGGATTGATTTTGGAAAACAAAATTAGCATGAACATCTCCTTTTTACATTTTAAGGTCAGAATGGGCCTAGAACTGTTGTAATCCCTTCCTTGAAATGACTTGGTTACCCATAACTTTATTTTAAGGAGGAAAGTCAAGTATTTTTTACTCGTTCTTAAGTGATCAGTGAGTAAGAGCTATGTCTGCTAACAGGTGCTCCTTGGAACCTATATGGGGTGATTCTACTCTGTCCTATAAGGTCACTGTGATTCAGAATTAACTGACAGCATTGGGTTTTTAATGGTTTTTAGCAGTCAGTGGCAAAACTATCTCAAGATTCACAGCCACAACAGCGATAAGGAAAATCCACAGATAATGTGTCACCTAATTATCAGATGGATAGAAAATGATTTTTTTTTTTCTCTTTTCTTAAAGATTAGCAAAACAGCCTTTTTCCCCCAAATGAAGAGCTCCTGAGTGGGTTCTCCTGGGACAGCATCTCCAGTTGAAGTTGATGAAAGAAATGTTTTTAGATGGCTCTCACTTCTTAGAAATAGTTCTCGCTTCCTAAGTGCTAGAGGCAAAGAGAGGCTGATCTATCATTCTTTTTGTTCCAGCTCTGAGTATATATATTAAACACAGCATAGAGGAGAAATACAAATAATGCCAGGAAAAGCATTGTAATAACTTGGCAACTTGTTGCCAGGAAAACACGAAATGTTTGGCTGTAGGAAAAATTGTGGTTTCAAAGTTAATTAGAATGGATGTGGATGCACGCTTTTCTCAGAGGAGCAAGAACAAGGTGTTTTTTAGTTCACATTTTACTGTCTACTTCTTTATAGTGTCTTCTGTAGAGAAAACATAAGGTATTACTGGCAAAGGAGTTAGCCACTTTCAGTAAGGTATTTGTCCTGTGTTCTGAGAACCAGTCTTGATGTTTTGAGAAATTAGATTTTTATTATTAGGAAACAACTAAGAAGTCAGCACAACTAGACTAAACCAAAAGCTAAGAAGTTTCCTAAATATACAGCCAAACGCTTTGAGAGGTGGAGTAGTAGGGGTGGTGGTCTGGGAACCATGGTTTCAGGGCACATCTAGGTCAGTTGGCATAACAAAGTTTATTAAGACAGTGTTCTGCATTCCACTTACCTCAGTGGTATCTAGGGTTTTAAAACCTAGCAAGTGGCCATCTAAGAAGTATTCATTGGTCTCAGCCCACCTGGAATAAAGGAAAATGAAGAGCATCAAAGACGCAAGGAAAGTGTGAGCCCAAGAAACAGAAAGGGCCACATAAACCAGAGACCACATCAGCATGAAACTGTAGGAACTAGATAGTGCCCAGTTACCACCAATGACTACACTTGCAGGGAACTCAACAAGGATTCCATGATGAAGTGGGAGAAATGTGAGGGGCAGAACTTGAACTCTAGTAAGAACACTAGATGTGATAGTCTGACAGACTGAAGGATCCCCAGAAGACATGGCCCCCAGTCTCCCTGTTAGCTCAGAACTAAAACCATTTTGGAAGCCAATTCCTCAAAGATTGAACTGATATACAAGACATGAAGTGATTGCTTCTTGACTTGAGTAAATACAGGAGACTCATTGGGCAGCTGCTGTCTAGAAACAAGAGGAGAAGGCCAAGGGGGACAGGAACTGGTTGAATGGACGTAGGAAATACAGGGCAGAGAGAAGTGTGCTGTCACAGTGTGGGGAAAGCAGCTAGGGTTACATGACAAAGTGTAAGCTTTTTTGTGTGAGAAACTGACTCAAGTTGTAAACTGGCACTTAAAACAGTGAAAAAATGAACAATTATTTAAAAGATTAAGAAATTTTTTTAAAAAGCAATGAGTACATGCCCACTGTAAAAAAATTAGAAAAGTATAAATCAAAAGTTAAAACTTCTTCAGACATAGAATAGTTTAGTGTATACCCTTTCAAACTTTTTTCTACACAGATTTCTCCCCATCACTTGATTATAAATTTTCTCAACATGTAGAAAACAGTGATCACGTAAATCCTACAATTAACATTTTACTTGATTTATCATGGACCTGTCTATCTACTTATCCATTAATGTGTCATGCTTCCAGATGCATTTGAATTGTGTACATCACTGTATTTACCTAAGTATTTTAGCACATTTATCATAAACAGGAGCCCTGGTAGCCAATGTTTAAAAGCTCAATTGCTAACCAGAAGGTCGGGAGCTGGAATCCAATCCGCTCTTTAAAAGCTCTACTCTGTCCTGTGCGTTTGCTGTGAATCGAAATCCAGTCAACAACAGTGATTTTATCTTTAAAAAAGATGTATTTATGTTGTTACATTAATACTTTGTTTAAAAATATAAATTCAATATTTTGAGTAAATACAATTCAAAATTTGTAAGTTTTTGAGGTAACAAGATCTGTTTAAAGTGAGATTCTCACAATTTAAAATGGTGCATAAATTCAAGCTTTATCCTGTGGTTCATGAACCAGTAACGTCTTGTCTCAGAATTTAGCAGGAGATCCACAGCAAGATATTAGGTGGAAATGCTTTTCGTAATGATAGTCCTCATTGGCTAGCTTAGGTTTCCATTTCCAGGCGAATAAGTTAATTGACTTTAAATTTTGGCCCCAGGGAACCTAAGACATTGACTTGAAATGAAAACTTAAGTTTTAGTTAGCTATTGTAGGGTTCAGCTCAAGCAACTCTATTCAGGGCCTAGTTTAGTTTATCACATCAGTAAAATGCACAATCTTAATCATATATTTGCTGAGGTTTTTTTTTGAATGTGTACACCTGTGAAACCCTGGTGGCCTAGTAGCTAAGAGCTACTGCTGCTAACCATAAGGGTCCTGAGTTCAAATCCACAGGACATTTCTTGGAAACCTTGTGGGACAGTTTACTTTTTTCCTATAAGGTTGCTATGAGTAGGAGTAGACTCTACGGCAAGAGTTTGGTTTTTTTAATTTGTTTTTTGAGGTATAACCCAAACCATTCTCAAGGTAGAATATTACCACCATGCCAGAAATTTCTCTCAGGCCACTTCCTAGAGTCAGTCCTCACCGAATTCAGCTGATTAGGTATTGTCAAAGTTAAGCTCATGTTCTACATACTGCAAGTTGCAGAACATGTTACAGCTACATGTCTATGTCTACGTGTGTGTGTGTGTGCATAGAAAGAGAGAAAGAGAGACCTCTTTTTTTAGTAATACGTATTTCATTTTTTGAGTGTATCAAAATTTTCCTGTTGACAAACCTTTAAGTTTTGGTTCCTTTGTTAGTCTCCTAAGTCTCCCATAACAGAGTACCTCAAATTGAGTGGCTTATAAAAGAGCACAATTTCATTGTTCCACAGTTTTAGAAGCTAAAAGTTCAAAACTGGAATATCAGCAGTGTTGAATCCTTCTGAGAGTCAGGATACTTTCATCTGCATCCGTTTCTGCTTTTTTGTAAAGACACCATTCACATTGGATTAGGACTCACCCTGCTCCAACTTTAACAACTCTTATTTCCTAACAAGCTCGCAGCTTCAGGGAAGAGTTTAAGACTTAAATGTGTCTTTTAGGGGAACACAATAACAGTTATGTCCCTAAGAGTTCTCTATCAAGAATTAGACTCTAGCCTTCTAGCAACTGTCACCCCCAAACAAAAAAAAAAAAAAACATTGCCATTGAGTTGCTTCTGATTCTTGGCAACCCTGTAGGGCAGAGTAGAATGCCCCATAGGATTTCCAAAAAGTAACTAGATTCAAACTGCAGGTCTTTTGGTTAGCAGCCATAGCTCTTAACCACTGTGGCACCAGGGTTCCACTGTAACCCCACACTTATTACTGTATCCTATTATCTATGCTACATAATACCAGTTTATCCAGTTAATAAGTCATCACATGCTGTATGTTAGCATAAATAACATTCTTCTACTAAAAAAGAGTGATTTCAAAAAAATTAGTGGAAGAGTAACTGTTTTACATTTTTGCAAAATTGTTTATTATCTGATTTAATAGAAGACAGCTACATTCTCAAATCTCTGTTTTTGCATTCAGTCTGTTGTGATGCTATTTTGGTTGGAGTACATGAAGAAACTACAGCCTCAAACAGATATGTAATTGGAAAAGAGTATTTTAATAACGGTTTCAGGTAATTGTGGAATTCTTTAATGGCAGATAGTCCTAATTGGCTAGCTTAGGTTTCCATTTCCAGGTGAATCAATTGATTGAGATTTTGTACCATCAAGATGATAGTTCCTTAAGAGTTCACTTGAAATGTAGAATCTAAAATCTGTGAGCAGTTTTTTTTTTTTTTTACATTAGAATTCATTGGTCTTATGGTCTTGGGTAATATCTAGCTCAATTGGTGTAGCATAATTTATAAAGAAAATGTTGTGCATTCTACTTTGGTGAGTAGTGTCTGGGATCTTAAAAGCCTGTCGCAGAGAGACCCACAAGAGTGGGTGCCTACATCGACCTGGGACCGGAAGAACCGGATGGTGCCCGGCCACCACCAGTGATAGCCGTGACGGAGCTCACAGAGAGGAGCCTCACTGGCAACACAAGAATAAAAAGAGGTGCATCATGAGATCGCCACTAAAAGACCTCAATTGATGGTCCAGCGGTTTTGGGGTTCCTCTGAGAGCATGGCCCCCGGCCCTGATGCTGCCCGTTCCCATAAATTATAACAAAGGTCCACTCTTTGGACAGGAATGGAATGGACTTGGCAATGCAGAGTAACCATATGTTGGAAGCACTTTATGGTTCTATACGTCTATAGGATATCATCTTGCTGACCTCTGGCTGGAGGAAGGGGAGCGGACGGAGAGGAGAGGAAAGGAGACTGTTGGGAGGATGAGACATGTATGGAGCAGAGAGGAATAGTGTGCAGTCACCGGACAGGGAGAGCAGCGGAAGCTGCATATAGGGGGGCATGTAAATTTACATGTGAATGTACATTTTCACTCAGTTATGTTAAATAAAAAAAAATTTAAAAAAAAAGCCTGTCGCAGCCATCTGGTATACTCCAGTGATCTCACCCCTTTAGGAACAAGGAAGAAAACAAAAGATACACGGGAAAGATTAGTCCAGAGGACTAACAGACCACATCTATCACAGCCTCTACCAGACTGAGTACAGCATAACTAGATGGTGCCTGGCTTCTGCCACTGACTCCTGTGACAGGGGTCACAACAGAGGGGCTGGGACAGAGCTGGAAGAAAATATAGATCAAATTTCTAACTCAGAAAGAAAGACCAGACTTACTGGCCTGACAGGGACTGGAGAAACCGTGAGAGTATGGCCCCTAGATACTCATTCAGCTCAGTAATAAAGTCACTCCTGAGGGTCACTCTTTAGCCAAAGATTGGACCGGCCCATAAAACGAGACTAAAGGGGCATTCCACTCCGTAGGCAAGGATTAAAAAGCAGGAGAAGCCAGGAAAACTGGTAATAGGGAACCCGAGGCTAAAAATGGGAGAGTACTGACATGTCGTGGGATTGTTAACCACTATCATAAACCAATATGTATACTGTTTAATGAGAAGCTAGTTGTGTAAACTTTGGTCTAAGGTAAAAATAAGATTTTTAAATATTAATTTTTTTTGCACTTTGAATGGTTCCATTACCCATGTATGATTGATTTTATCACTTTATGCATTGATGATTTGAAAAATAATTGATTCACTGAGTTGTGGTGTTGTTAACTGCCATCAAGTCAGCCCCCGGTTCAGGGTGTACATGTGCTCAATGAAATGAAACACTGTCCAGTCCTGCATGCTTCTCATGATGGGTTGCAAAGTGGATTATTATGATCCAATGGTTATATAGCTCTTCTTAAAGTTGACACGTTTCCGTGTATTTATCAAAAATTGTACGTTTGTCACTATTACCACCAGTTTGAAATTGGAAAGCAGAGAAGCTCTCAGTAGTGGGTACAAGTTTTCCAAAATTCTGATGTTCACGTGAAAGCTCAGATTTTATCATTGGCAGCAAATACTCTTCTGATGTGTTTCTTAAATGAACAAGTTCACATCTGTCATTCTCAGTACTCAAGTCTGAATAACCACAGTTTGTCAATTGCTCTTTCAAGCAAAAGTTACCGTCAGTGAAAAAGCTGCTAGTTCAGCTCACCACTCAGTTGTACAGGTGCTTTTCCTTAATATAACCATCAAACTTCAGTATGAAGCACAGGTTTATATTATTTTGTGTATGTAATATATTTCCTTTTGTTCCACACAAAACGGTAAAAATCTTGACCCATGGGTCACATAATTTTTTCTACTTCAGAACATTCTTAAATGATGTAGGTATTTTTACTGTATGTGTGTTGTGGGTAGGAAAACAGTGGTTATTAGTACAGTGTGTGTCATTGCTTTGGTTCACAGTAAGGTACTGGCAGTATTTCCCACCATTGCTTTTTTACCATTAGTGCAAATGTCAGCATAGTAGGAAAGACACATAACGTCTTGATACTATTAAAAATAATTTTAGCTTCAGTGGAACCATTAGAGTCACCAGAGCATTCTTGGAAAACTGCTGGTCTAAACATGAATATATAGTTATTCAAATAATAAAACAAACTGTAAGTCCGTGTAAGAAGGGAGCCAAGCATTATAGGAGATTCAGAGACAGAAAGGTCATACTAAGAGAGTCAGCAATTTAGAGAAGCCTTTTTAAGGTAAAAGGAATCCCTGGGTGGTGCAAGCAGTTAAGGTGGTTAACTGCTAACCAAACTCAGAGGTGCCTAGGAAGAAAGGTCTGGTGATCTACTTTAAAAAAATCTGCCTTTGAAAGTCCTAAAAAGTGCAATTCTACTCTGACACACAACTCAGATTCAACTCTACCACAACTAATTTGGTTTTAAGGTAATAAGGGAGCTTTGAAGATGACCTTAGAAAGTAACATGTCAATAAGTAAAGAAAAGTTTTAACACATCCTAAATTTACATTTAAATGCAGGGACTCTTACTTTAGAAAACAAATCTTCCTTTTTGTATCAGCCTTCAATTATGTACAATAATGAAGGACAGTAGAAGGCAGATGCCCTACAGTTAATTTATAATCTAAAAATTACAAAATTAAATCTTTATTTTTCCAGTCAGTGTGTACTAGATTTTGTGGCTTTTGGGACACCTTTTATGAGTACATATCAGAATAGATACTAAAATTGATAATTTTTTTTTGTTTCAGGAAAGTATCTAAGGCAGAAGAGAATTGATTTCCAACTTCCCTACGACATCCTCTGGCAGTGGAAACACAATCAGGTACAACAAGCTTATTTTACTGGGTTTCATTCTTCTGTGGTAAAGGGGATTAAAGATGGGGAATACAAGTCTTTTATCTGCATCATTGATAGGTTTTCATGTTAGGAAGTATTGGGATGTGTCCTTTTGAAGGTTAGAGACTAAAAAGTGAATTTGCATCTATATTTAATGTGTCCTGTGGAGTCGTGATGATTTGGAATCTACTCAAGGGCCATTGGGTTTGGTTTGGTTTGGTTTTATAGGGTCACTGGAAACCCTGATGGCGTAATGGTTAAGTGTTACAGCTGCTAACCAAAACAGTCAGCAGTGCAAAACTACCAGGTGCACCTTGGAAACTCTATGGGGCGGTTCTACTGTGTCCTGTAGGGTCGGTATGAGTCAGAATCAACTCTACAGCAATGGGTTTTTCATTTATTTGTCTTTGCCCATACTGCAAAGTGCAGTAAGTTCTTGGTTCCCTAGGCAACCTTCTGTTATTATTCTGGACTTTTATTTTGGTAGCAAAGATTCATTCTGTAAGAATCCTGTTTGATGCAGGTCTCAGGAGAATTTAGATGTACTGCCAGGAGCACTAAGAAAGTTGAGCCTTTATTTTCTTTGGCTCTTTCCCATCAATTTTAAATTTATTTTTCACATGCAAAAGAGATTCCTCTAGCAAGAGAAGGGAAATGTTTAACACTCTTGTACTTCGTAAAGAATCTTTAAAATATATTGGCAGCTAAAAATAGAAGATATTTCTTTACTGTCTGACTTCCCTAACTAAAACTTTCTCCCCCTGCCTCTTAGCCCCCTGTAATTTTTGTCTCAAGCTAAAGCTTTTAGGTCCCATAGTGAGAAATAAGCATTGGGAAATACAAGTAATAATGCAAGTGAGCTTTGTGGGCTGCTAGGTTTTGCCACAGTGGTACCAAACAATTACGGAAAGCCAAAAGCAATTGACATTCCCTTCTGCATTTTCTTCTATGGTGGCCTCTCTTGAATTCAGAGAGGATTAGTATGTTAGGTATTTTTTCCCTCAGATTCTTAACGATGAAGGAGACAACTGTTTTGAATATATCCACTGAAATGTGATGGTGGGAATAATCAAATAAAATAAGCTGTCTTATATAGATCAGGTTGCAGTTTGTTTTGTACTGTCCTATATGGCAAACTGCTAGCACACTACACACCTGACTTCTATTGTGGTCTTAATTTCAGTGTGATATCTCCATTTTTCCTGCCTGTCTCCTACCCTTACTTCACTAAATTAACTGCTTTAATTAAAATGAAAAAACTCACAAATGTTATGTATATTTTTATAACACATGAACAGATGTGGAGTGTTCGCTCTCTGGTTCCCATCCTGAAAAGCCTGGGTATTCATCTTTTAAATTTCATGTACTTACCTAGACCATCTGGAGTCCCTGAGTTGTACAAATGACTAAGCACTTGACTGCTACCAAAAGGTTAGTGGTTCTGACGCACCCAGAAGCGCCTGGGAAGAAAGGCCTGGTGATCTGCTTCTGAAAGGTCACAATCTTGAAAACCCTATAAAGCGGTTCTACTCTGCACACATAGGGCAACCATGAGTTGAAATCAACTCAGTGGCAGCTGAAAGAAAAAGAAGAACCATCTATGCCAGCCACTCCATGGAGACAGATGTAGCATCCTGCTTCCGTAAAGATTCCAGCCTTGGAAACCTTATGGGGGCAGTTCTACTCTGTCCTACAGGATCACTGTGAGTCAGAATGGACTCCACAGCAGTGGGTTTGGTTTGGGTTTAGACCGTCTACACAAGCGCTGTGCAACTTTTTGTTTCTTTTTATGGAGGCAAACAGAATCTTAACATGTCCAAACAAATAGCATTGACCTTCATTGTGATTTTTCTTTAAGGCTGTCTGACAACATGCTGAAGGAAAACGATATTCAAAATACATTTCTTTAAACTCTTTTAGTGCTTCTTCTGTTCAATGTGGTTCTCACTGTTTGATCCAGTCTAAGTCACCGTTTATTCCAGGATAAAAAATAGTCACACCAAGTTTCCCTCAAACTTCCCAACCCAAATAAAGCCTATAAACATTTCCATATGAGCAAAATACATAATAATTTCCTGTATTTGTGGTGACTGGTACTCCTGTCTGACATTTGAAATTAAATGTTACATTAAGATTTTTCTTTATTTCTTCTAGCTGTACAAAAAGCCAGATGTCCCGCTATATAAAAAAATACGTTCAAGTGAGTAACTTGGGAGCTGGTTTTCTGCCTCTGTTCCATGCATGTTCTTCATGTCTTGGTACTGGGAAAACTATCCTGTGTGTTCACAAACTATTCTTTGCTATCTTTTCAAGATGTCTACGTTGATGTCAAACCCCTTTCTGGTTATGAAGCGACGACCTGTAACTGTAAGAAGCCAGAGGATGATACCAGGAAGGGGTGTGTGGATGACTGCCTCAATAGGTACTGTACTAAACTAATTCCTCTAAAGTATGGGCTTTGAGTCATTTGCAGGACACTTCATTTAACAGGAAAGATTAAACAGCCTCTTTCATTTCCCTCAAGATGTTTCTTAAATGGACAATAGCTAATTGATGGTCTCAAGATAATGAGATTTAGAGTGTTTTCTATCTGGGTTCCTAGGTGGCTCAAGTGGTTTGCCCACAGCTGCTAACCTAAAGGTTGGCACTTTGGATCTCACCCAAAGGCACCTTGGGAGAAAGGCCTAAGCCATCTGCTTCTGTAAAAATTACAAGCCTGGAATAGATGTTTAGAGATTTTTATTGTTGTTAATTTCATTAACATAAACAAATTTACAAGAAAAAAGAACTAAATACTTCCCAACCAGGATAGCTATCCTAGTCAGAGATAACTGTTTCCCGGTTACCAGGTCAACCTGCCCTCTGGGCTGAAGGAGTAGTGTTTTAACACCTATTGCTTCAGCGTAAAGGGAGAGAAATTCTGCCTCACTTACATCACTAGGGGAAACTCTGGTGGCATAGTGATTGAGAGCTCAGCTGCCAATCAAAAAGTCGGCAGTTTGAATCCACCAGCCGCTCTTCAGAAACGCTGTGGGACAGTTCTACTGGTGTCCTGTAGAGTCACTGTAAGTCAAAGTAAATCTAGCAGCAACAAGTGTGGTGTGATATGTCACTGTAAGTTCACATGTATCATTGTATATACATATGGCCTTAAACGGTAGTAATAGCCAGTGGAATAAATGGTATTATGTGCATGGATTTAGGTAGCAACAAGACTCCTTTCATATGATATTTCGTTGTCTGTGAAATTGCTGTCATATGGATACTGGCTCAGTGGTCACTTATCATCTTCGCAGTAGTCCCATGAAGTTCATGATAGTTTTACAGTTTCTAGTCAAAGGAACCTAGAACTTGGAAAATACTGCTCCAGAATACATAGCACATAAGTGAAAGAGTATTTGAACGAACATTTGTTTGATTCTAAAGTCATGTTTTTTCCACTATACTACACTGCTAAGTTATATAATGAGTCTTTTGTTGATCACTTAAAAATTAAACTCTGCATATTAACCTTACCTTACCCAATTATATTGGCTGTCTTACATCATTTTTTCAGTTATGGCTATCACATTTTTCAAATTTATGAAGTCAGTGCTGACTCATAGCAACTTTGTGTTGCTATGAGTTTACAAGGAACACCTGATGGATATGAACTGTTGACCTTTTAGTTAGCAACCATAGCCCTTAACTGCCATGCTACCAGGGTTTCCACAGAAAAGACTATTGTACTATTTTTGTACAGTTTTTTTTCATTTTATTTCTCCTTTTCAGTTTCCGTTCAGTCATTTCTGACTCATGGCAACACCATGTGTGCAGAGTAGAACTCCACACCAGGTTTCCAAGGTTCTCACCTTTCAGAATCAGATTGCCATGCCTTTCTTTCAAAGTGCCTCTGGATGGATTTGAACCACCAGTCTTGACCAGTCTTTCAAATAGTAGTCAAGCATTGAGCCATTTGTGCCACACACATTTCCCTAGTGGTTCTGTATTTTTTATTCTTTTTTTTTTTTTTCTTATTTGATATGACTGAGTGAAAATGTACATTCCTGTATAAATTTACATGCCCACCTATATGCAGCTTCCACTGCTCTCCCTGTCTGGTGACAGCACACTATACCTCTCTGCTCCATACATGTCTCATCCTCCCAACAGTCTCATTTCCCCTCCTCTCCACCCACTCTCCTTCCTCCAACCAGAGGTCAGCAGGCTGGTATCCTATAAATGTATAGAACTATAAAGTGCATATAGTATAAGGTCACTCTGCATTGCCAAGTCCAATCCATTCGTGTCCAAAGAGTGGATCTTCGTTATGATTTATGGGCAAGGGCAGCATCAGGGCCAGGGGCCATGCTCCCAGGGGAACCCTGAAACCGCTGGACCATCAATTGAGATCTTTTAGTGGAGATCTCAGGATGCACCCCTTTTTATTCTTGTGTTGCCAGTGAGACGCAACTTAGTGAGGTCCATCGCGGCTATCACTGGTGGTGGCCGGGCACCATCTGGTTCTTCCGGTCCCAAGTTGATGTAGGCACCCACCCATGTGGGTCTCTCTATCTTCTGGGTTGTCTTTACCCCATGTCATTTTGGTTCTCGGTGAGCATCCATTCCTGCTGAGTTGGGACCATTTGCTGTGCCCTCAGATGGCAGCTTGGCAGCTTTTAAGACCCCAGACGCCACTCACCAATGTAGGGTGCAGAGAGCTCTCTTAGCAAGACGCTAGTTGTGCCAGTTGGCCTTGATTTCGCCTAAGAGCATGGTTCTGTGTCCCCCGCCCCAGCTACTCTATCCTTGCAATATCGAGTTGAGATGGAAGGAGTACTCAAGTTATGCTGAAGTCCACTTAATGTTGTTGCTGTTTCTAATGTGTGCTATCACCGATTTCTCCCAACCAGATTTCTAGCAACTATCTAATCTAAACCCTCCCCCCATTGCCCTCCCTCCCTCCCCTCCCTTGCAGCTGTCAAAGAGTCTTTTCTTCTATACACAAGTCTGTTTTTGAGATTTTATCATAGAGGTCTCATAAAATATTTGTTGTATTTTTTAGTCTTTAAAATTCATCTCCCTGAACTGATTTAGTTTCAGTTTTTACACCATGTATACATTTTGTTCCTCTATATTAAATTAGGATAGATACAAAATAAGGTTCCATTTCTCTTAGAATCTTCAGCTGCTCAGATTGGAAGGATATAAGTCTTCTATAGTGGATTTTTGTTTCTGTACATTATCCATGGCAAACCTATTACTGATCCGCAGCATTAATCATCCCTGGCAAAGTCTCATAATTTGTTTCAGACAATTTCTCATACCTTTGCCTTTTGTTCAGAGCATGAACAGAACCCACTGCCTCAACTGTTCATGAGGGCAGCCATGGTTTGTAACAAAACCAGGTGCTAAAAAAATTAAATAAACCTATTGCCATCAAATCGATTCCAACTCACAGTAACCCTATAGAACAGAGTAGAACTGCTCCATAGAGTTTCCAAGGAGTGCCTGATGGATTTGAACTGCTTCCATTAAAATTAATTCCTGGTGGGACGTAGGCCACAGGCAGAGATTACTGTCAGGATTTACAGGCCATAAACTTAACCTCAGGCTTCCTATATGACTCCCTATTAAGTCCTATCTAGGCTTTCTTGTAACAAGTCCAGTTTATTTCTGTTTTCCACCAATTAAAATTGCTAGAATGCTTCACGTTTCACTCAGTAAAATACTAGGTCCACAAATTCCTAGTTCCAAAAAGTGAGGAAGATCTTTCTTCCTCTCTCCTGCCACAGAGGCGTACTCATTCCTGACCTGGCATTATCTGTAGAGAGAATATTAATTTTTATCTAGCAAAAACCCCCACCACTACTCAAAAAGGATGGTCTGCCTGCCATAGGTGTATGGGTCAGTCACACTAGTGCTTATCCAGTGGCTATTTAATTTTCAGTCTCAACATGTGAAGGACCAAGTTCTTCAGCCTAGATCTGTATTTAGAAAAAATAAAAGTTGCTGTGCTTTTTCAGGAGCAGTACCTGACCTGATTAAAGATAACAGCAATTTACATCACTAAATTGAAGACTTCACTTCTTAGTTTGCATTATCTGCGTTCATATTTTGGTGTATTTATAGTGTTCTGTTTTTTTTCCCCAGATACAGTAAGTAGAAATGTATTTTATATAGTTGATATTCTTGGAAACCTTTGTGGCACAGTGGTTAAGTGCTACATCTGCTAACCAAATGATCAGCAGTTCACATCTACCAGGCGCTCCTTGAGAACTCTGTGGGGATGTTTTACTCTGTCTGTAGGGTCTCTCTGTAAGTTGGAATCGATTCAACTGCAGTATGTTTTTTTGGATGGGATGTTCCTTAGATAATATTTTGTGTAATCCTTTCATCCACATAGATTTTATTATAGTATGTAATATGAGATGTAAGAAATCATTAAAATACAGACAGTATGTTGTGAAAACAGGCTAGCAGTTGAAATCTTTAGAATGGATGAGCCCTCTAAAGAAAAGAGGAACAAGGAATATGCCATAGATGGCAGAGAAGAAAACAGGATTCCTCCAAAAAAGATAGAAGCTGTTATTGAGAGTGTCGTTTGTGTTGTTAGCAGCTGTCAAGTTGACTTCACCTCACCTCCACCAACTCCCAACGACTCCAGACACAGTAGAACATAAAATGCCATCCCCATAATCAGTTGCAAATTGAACCATTATGATCCATAAGTTTTTCATTGGCTGATTTTTGGAAGTAATCTTCATACCTTTTCTTTCTAGCCTGTCTTAACTCTGATAGCTCCATAGCAACAAGCAAGCCTCCAGGGACAGATGAGTGGTAGTTGCACATGACGTGCAATTGTTTGGGAATCAGACACAGCTGTCCCACATAGAAGACAAGAACTCTACCACTGAACCGTCAATGCCTCATATCAGAGTGGTAGAAAATCCAATGTCAAGATCACGAAGGCCAATAAAAGGAGGATTTTTTAGGAGGGGAGTTCAGTAGTATTCATGCATCAAAAAAGTCCAAAGAACAGTCGAATAAAGGTGGTTGAATTAGAAGGTTAAGCATTATCTTCTTTACAACTTGAAATGATTACAGACGTGCCTCTTTTTATTGTTCTTCGCTTGATTGCACTTCACAGATCATGTGTTTTTTTGCAAATGGAAGGTTTGTGGCAACCCTGCGTCAAGCGCATCTGTTGATGCTGTTTTTCCAATGGCATGTGCTGTTACAGTTTGGTAATCCTCGCAATATTTCAGACTTTCTTATTATTATTGTATGTTATGGTCATCTGTGATCAGTGATTTTTGATGTAGGGGGCACCACAGACCACACCCATATTAAGACAGTGAACTTAATTGATAAATGTTGTATGTGTTCTGACTGCTCCAACAACCAGCAGTTCATCTGTCTCACTCTCTGTCTCTCTCTCTCCCTTTTCTCGGGCCTCACTACTCCCTGAGACATGACAATATTGAAATTATGCCAGTTAATAACCTTACAGTATCCTCTAAGTGTTCAAGTAACAGGAAGGGTCTCACATCTCTCACTTTAAATCAAAAGCTAGAAATTATGCATCTTAGTAAGACATTTCAAAGCTAAAATGGGCTGAAAGCTAGTCATCTTGCACCAAATAGTTTCCAGGTTGTGAATGCAAAGGAAAAGTGCTTGAAGAAAATGAAAAGTACAACTCCAATAAACACATGAAGGACAAGAAAGCAAAACAGTCTTACTGGTAATGTGGAGAAAGTTTTGGTGGTCTAGAGTGAAGATCAAACCAGCCATAGCATTCCCTTAAGCCGAAGCCTAATCCCGAGTAAAGACCCTAACTCTTCAGTTCTGTGAAGGCTCAGAGAGGTAATGGAGCTGCAGAAGCAAAGTCTGAAGCTAGCAGAGGTTGGTTCATGAGGTTTAAAGAAAGAAGCCTTCTGTGTAACATAAAAGCACAAGATGAAGCAGCGAATGTTGATGTCACAGTAACCCAGAAGATCTAGCTAATTAATTGATGAAGGTGGCTGCTAGCACTGGACAACACATTTTCAATGTAAACAATACAGCCTTATATTGGGTTTCATAGCTAGAGAGGAGAGGTCAGTGCCTGGATTCAGAGGGCATACAAACAGGAAATACATGTTGTAAGGCTGTAGCTGATGCAGAGTGATTCCTATAATGGATCTGGGCAAAGTACACTAAAAACCTTCTAGAAAGGATTCACCATTCTGGATACCATTGGAAACATTTGTGATTCGTGAGAGGAGGTGAGAATATCAACATTAGCAGCAATTTGAAAGAAATTGACTCCAGCCTTGATGGATGACTCTGAAGGGTTCCACGTCAGTGGAGGAATTAACTGCAAATGTGGTAGAAACAGCAAGAACTAGAAGTGGTGCTTGAAGATGTGACTGACTTGCTTCAGTCTCATGATAAAACTTTAATGGATCAGGAATGTTTCTATGGATGAGCAAAGAAAGAGATTTATTGAGATGGGATATACTTTGGGTGAAGCTGCTGTGAACACAGTTGAAATGACAACACAAAATGTAGAGTATTACATAAACTTTGTTGATAAACCAGTAGTAGGGCTAAGATTGACTCCAGTTTTGAGAAAAGTTCTACAGGGAGTCACATGCTATCAAACAGCATCATACACTGCAGAGGAATATCACATGAAGAGTCAGTCAGTGAGCAAACTTCTCTGTCGCCTTCTCTGAAGACAGCCACAGTCACCCTTTGGCAGCCATCATCATCAAGGCAGGATCCTCTGCCAGCAAAAAGATGGGGACTCACTGAAGGCCCAGGTGATGGTTAGCAGTTAAGTAGTTTTTTTACTTAAAGTATGTATATTTTTTTAGACATAATGCATAATTGCACACTTAATAGATTACCAGACTGAATCCATTGCATCAGTTCCAACTCAGCAACCTTATAGGTCTAAGTAGACCTGCCTCATAGAGTTTCTAAAGAGCACCTGGTAAATTAAAACTTCTAGTCCTTCTTTTAACAGCTGTAGTTCTTAACCACTAATGCTATAAGTGGTTAAGACTACAATATAGTGTAAACACAACTTTTATATGCACTGGGAAAGAAACATATCCATGTGACTGGCTGTGTTGCAGCTGTCTGGAACCAAACCTGAAATATCTCCAAGATACACGCTGTTTCTATCATGAGTGATCAGTGGATACTTTGTCTGTTTTCTTGTCCTTGTATATGATCTGGTACTGTGCTTTTTGCCCTTTAGAATAAGAATGATACTGTTATGAGCAGTGAGTCAGATAATGATTTTGAAAGTATTTTAAAGTGTCACATACTTTCTTTACAGGATTTGTAAGTTACAAGTATAAATATCAGCTGATACTTTGTCCTTCCTCTATTTTCTCTTTCCTTGTTTTAATTATGCTTAATGCTATTACTGGTATCCCAAAACTTACACCAAAATTAAATAAATGGCTTCCACAGAAGATATAGAAACTTTAAAAAAGACATAATACCTCCCTCTTTTGCATGAGGCCAGAAGAACTGTAATGGTACCTGGCTACCATTACTGAACATTTTGATCACAAGTTGTGTGGAAGAATCCTAATCAAAAGAAAAAAAATACTGAAGAGAATTTCAAATTGCCATGGAATTTCAACTTCATAGAGCCACAGAGGATGGACGAACCACCAAAACTACTGCCCTGAGATAGTCGTTAAACCTTAAAACAAAAATATCTCCTAAAACCTTCTGAAACCAAAAAATAGCGTAGGTTGATTTGCAAAGAACGTCTTCCTTGAGCATTGTAGTTTTTTAAAGAACTGTGTGAGATCAAACTGACAATAGCAACTTTAAAGGTAAGATAAGAGACTTAAGGGGCACTGAAGTAGTGTTAATAGTGGAGGAACAATTCATTAAAAGGAGGGTGAAAACAGTTGTGTTCAACAGTTATTGTGTGTACTTGAAAAATATAATTATTGCTACTGAATTGTATATGAAAAATTGTTGGTGTATGTTCTTCCATGTATATTTTCAACAAAAATGATTTTAAGTCCACTTACAGTAAAATTATTAAAAAAAGACAACATGCATAAGAACTTTTTTTATCTGTTATGTTCAGAAATTGTTACCTATTAGTTCACTAGAGACTTTAAGTGTAGGTTGTCCTATATCCTGGAAACGTTATTTCCAGTAATGAAATAAAACTCCCATACAGTGGAAAATGAGTGCTTTATGGCACATGTAATGTAACTCAACTTAGTTGTTTTTTCCTTTCTAGAATGATCTTTGCCGAATGTTCCCCCAACACTTGCCCCTGCGGTGAGCAATGCTGTAACCAGAGGATACAGAGGCATGAGTGGGTGCAATGTCTAGAACGATTTCGAGCTGATGAGAAAGGTTGGGGGATCAGAACCAAAGAACCCCTAAAAGCTGGGCAGTTCATCATTGAATACTTGGGGGAAGTTGTCAGCGAACAGGAATTCAGGTACAGTGCTAAATGATAATACTAAGTAAAGCAGCAAGAGTGCAAGATGAGAATGGAAAATTTATTTTCAACTTAATGATTAATTGGCTTTCAATTATATCTCTTCAGGAACAGGATGATTGAACAGTATCATAATCACAGTGACCACTACTGTCTGAACCTGGATAGTGGGATGGTGATTGACAGTTACCGCATGGGAAATGAAGCCCGATTCATCAATCACAGCTGTGATCCAAATTGTGAAATGCAGAAATGGTAAGGAAGCAGGAAAAAGTGAAGCCAAGAATCCAGTAGAGCAGAAGGCGTTGAGGGCACCAGAGTCTGCTTTTCCCAAAAAACATAAGTAAAATATGAGGTCCCATCCCTCAAATATGTTAGGGGAAAAAAAACCTAAAAAACAATTCAAAAAATCATAGGATAGTACAAACAATTTTGTATTTTTGTAAGTTTTTTTAAATTTAGGTATAATTCCTATACAGTGAAATATACAGATCTTAAGGGTACATGTTTATCAGTTTTTACAAATGCATACATTCACATAACCCACTTGTTGAAACCCATTGCCATGGAGTTGACTCTGGCTTATAGTGACCGTATAGAACAAAGTAGAACTGTCCTATGATAATAGATAATAAGCATGACTAAAGTCCCTGTGGGGCTTTCCAGGAATAGATTCAAACTGCCAACCTTTTGTTTAACAGCCAGGCTCTTAACCGTTGCACCACCCAGACTCCTCATAACCTACACCCCTGTCAAAATCAGAAGAACATTTACATAACCCCAGAAAGCACTCTCCTGCCTCTTCCCAATCATCCCCCCTTCCCAAAGCAGCAGTTCATCTGATTGTGTCTGCACAGGCTAATGTGCCTGTTTTAGAACTTAGTGTGTACATATAGTTTTTTGTGTGTGGCTTCTTTCACTAAGTATAATGCCTTTGCATTTCATCCATGTTTTTGATTTTTCAGTACCTCAGTGAATTGTTGCTTTTCACTGTAGAGTTCATTGTATGAGTTTACTACAGTTTGCTTATTCATTTTCCTCAACAACTTTACATTTGAAAAATTAGATGAAATGAAAAAATCCCTTAAGAACATAACTTACTAAAAATAGCATGAGACGAAATAGAAAATCTGAATGTGTCTACCAAAGAAGTTATAATTAAAACCTTTGGACAAAAGCAATGTCAAGGCCCAGATGTCTTTCACTGGTAATTCTTCCATATACTTAGCAGACAAATCATGGTAACTACCAATGTCATAAAGCTCTTCCATTTTATAAGGCTAGCATAACCTCATTCAAAACCTAGTAAGAAAGTTAAATTGTAGGCCAATATCTCCCATGAACACTAACACCAAATATTAGCACATCAAACCAACATTATCTAAACAGATTAATGTATTAAGACCAAGAATCCAAAATTGGTTTGCTTAGCATTTGAAAAATCAATCATTGTAATTTACCAGTTTAACAAAATAAAGACAATAAAATCATATGATTGTCTCAGCAAATAAAAAAAGTAGACAAAATTCAACACTTATTCAAGATTTAGAAGAAAAATAAAACAGCAAACTAGAAATAAAAAGGAATTTCCTTAATTTCTGAAAGTAAATCTATGAAAAAACCTATAGCTACCATCATACTTAGATAAGAACGTACATTGTCACCACTTTTCTGCTCTACTGGGAATTCTGACCAGTGCAGCAGGAAAAAGGAAAAAGCAAATTAGAAATTACGAAATTGAATTGTCATTATTTGAAGGGGAGATACTACTAAAAATAAGTGAAGTTAGTAATTGGTAGAAATAAGGTCAGTATACAAAAATAAGTGTATATGGAATTCAGTATATTGTTATTGTTAAGAGTCTTATCAGATCAGTTCCACCTCTTAGTGGCTGCATGTTTACCTAACAACACAACAATGAAAATTAGTATTTGCTTAGAATGGGTCAACAGATCAGTGGAATAGAGTTCAGAAAGAAACTCACAAATATACTGTAACTTGATTTATGAAAAGACTCTACTGCAGATCAGTAAAGATTTTTTTAAATCTTTCTTAAAAAAAGATTTTTTTTAAATAAATGGTGCTGAGTCCATTGGCTAGAGTCAACTTTGACTTAGACCTTAATCCACACACAGAAATTGGTCTAAGATGGATTATAGATCAAAATACCACATTTGAAACAAAGTTTCTACAGTAACATGAGCGTATTTTCATAGATAAACATAAATAGTACCAAATGTAAAATGAAAAATTGATAAAACCAAGAGTCTTGTTTATCAGAAGACACCATTAAGAGACTGTAAAGGCATGCCATAAACTGTTGTTAGGTTACATCAAATCAGTTCCAACTCATAGACACCATGTACAACTGAATGAAACACTGTCCAGTCCTGTACCATCTTCACAATGCTTGTTATGCTTGAGCCTATTGTTGCAGTGTCTGTGTCACTCCATCTTATTGAGAGTCTTCCTCTTTTCATTGACCCTCTACTGTCCCAAACATGATGTCCTTCTCCAGGGACTGAGCTCTCCTGATACGATGTCCAAAATATGTGAAAGTCTCACCATTCTTGTGTCTGTGGACCATTTTGGCTGTACCTCTTCCAAGACAGATTTGTTTCTTCCTTTGGCAGTCCGTGGTGTAGTCAGTATTCCTCACCAATACCAAAACCGTAACTCAGAGGCATCAATTATTCTTCGGTCCTCCTTAATTCATTGTCCAGGTTTCACATGCATATGAGGCAATTGAGAACACCATGGCTTCAGTCAAGGTCACTTGGATCGTCAAAGTGACATCTTCACTTTTGAACACTTGAGAGAGACTTTTTTGCAGTGTATTTGCCTAACGCAATGCTTTGTTTAATTTCTTGATTGCATCTTCCATAGGTATTGACTGTGGACACAAGTAGTATGAAATCCTTGACAACTCAGTCTCTTCTCCATTTATCATGATGTTGCTTATTGGTCTAATTTTGAGGATTTTTGTTGTCTTTATGTTGAGGTGTAATCCATACTAAAAGATGTAGTTTTTGATCTTCGTCAGTAAGTGCTTCAAGTGCTCATTTTCAGCAAGCAAGGTTGAATCATCTGATGCCCTGTTCTTCATAAGGTCCAGCTTCTTGGAGTGTTTGCTCAGCGTATGTATCAAATAAATGTAGTGAAAAGATACAACCCCAGTGCATGCCTTTCCACACTTTAAACCATGTAGTATCTGCTTGTTCTGTTAGAATGACTGCCAGTGGTAGGATAAGTATATAAATGACTGACAGTAGTAGGCTACGGATATGAATTTTGATATATTCATACAGTGAAATACTACATAGCAATGAAAAGCTGCAAACTACTGATAATATGGAACTAGGATAACACTGAATCAAAGTCAGGCAAAAAAGAGTACATACTGTATAGTGTATGAATCCATTTACTTAAAGTTTGAAACAGGTGAAACTAATTATTTTAGTCATCTGCTACTCCAAAAGAAATATCAAAAGTCAATGGCTTGGGGCGGAGTCAGTATGGCAGACCGAGCACACGTCTCCTTATATCCCTCTGGAAACCAAGACCTAATTTGATAATCAAGCAGAGCCTTCTGATGACCTAGTTAGCCCCCAAGATACAGCACTGGGCTGTTAATTTGGACTTCACACCACTGAACAAAAAACCTCCTCTCTTTTACTGACTCCCGCTCCTGGCTAGCCCTGGCTCTTACAGACTGAAGGCAAACACACCGTTTTGACATTTTTTTTCTCTTGTCTTGGCTGGCGGGCAGAGCTGGGTCTTGCCTAGCAGCTAGACTCAGACGCACTGCTGGTGGGATAGGCAGGCGAAATTGCCATATTTTGAGAGCCAGGCTTAGGACTCTCTTAATCTAGCCACTTTAGGCCTGTCTTTTTATCACTGCCACAGCGTGGTTTCTGTGGAACCACACTGACTGTGTGCGGGACACCACGTTGGATACAGAGATTTTAGTGGGACCTAATTCTTAGCCTGGGAGCCAGCGCCTGCAAACAGGACAGCGCTTCTCCGACAGAAAAGCAGTAGGTTACACAGTGTCGCCTACGGTGGGGACCCAGCAGCAGAGGCGGCAGACTCACTACCTCTTATCACCTTTAGCCCCTCTATCTGCCAACCATGTAGGGGCGTCATCTTAGATACAATGGCCGCAGCTGGACCTATTCTTAGCTTGGGAGCCAGAGCCTGCCCACAGGAGAGCGCTTTTCTACCAGAAAAGCAGTACTCTACACAGTGTCACCTAAGGTTGGGTCCTATCAGCAGAAGCCAACAGGACAGTACCATTGCTGTATTTTGAACTAGTTCGTATCATCTGGGGTTGGATATAGAGGTGCTTACTTTGCCAGCTGGGAAGAGGGATCTCTATACCTGAAAACCTGACTGACTTAGGAAGTGGTCAAATACCTTTTGTTTTACATTTTGAGACAGCCTAGAGAAACATCTGCAGTCCATCCTCACAGTATCTCTCCCAGGCTGTACTTGCTGACATGGGACCCAAAAAGCAACAGACGCTTGTGGCATACAAGATATTACCCATGGTTTTAGAAGGCTTGCAAACGAAACAACCAAGGAGTTTTCCAGATGAAGAAACTTTTCTGAAGTCATCAGAAGGTGACTACAAAATGGTTATATACAGAGCTCTTCTAGATCTTACACAAAATGCAACAGAACGAAAGGAAAAATTAAGCAAGCTGTTCAATCTGATGGAACACCAGTACTCTGAAATCCAACAGATCAAGAACAAAATCAAAGACATAGAAAATTCCGTTCAAAGCCAAGAAAATAGAATGGAGCAAATGGAAAAAAGAACTTCTGACTTGGAAGACAGGGCTTCTGATGCCAGCATCTATGAGCAAAAATCGGAAAAAAGAAACAAGAAAAATTAAGAAGCACGTGGGACTCTATTAAGAGGAACAACCTTTGATTAATTGGAATCCCTGAACAGGGTGAGACACCTGAGAACACAGAGTATTGTTGCTGAGCTACTGATAGAAAACTTCACAGAAATCATGAAGGAAGAGATTATAGATATCCCAGATGCATATCATACACCGTCCAATATAGATCTCAAAAGAAAGACTCCAAGACATATTATGATCAAGCTTAATGAAATGAAACATAAGCAGCAACTCTTAAAGGCAGCAAGACTCACAGCAGAGCTAACATTCAGAGGGAAACCCTGTAGGCTCTCATCAGATTTCTCAGCACAAACCATACTGACACAGAGACAGTGGCATGACACATTCAAAGCCTTGAAGGAGAAGAACTTCCAACCAAGAATTGTATATCCTGCAAAACTATCTTTCAAATATGAAAATGAAATTAAGACATTGCCAGATAAATAGAAACTCAGAGACTTTGTAAAAACCAAACCAAAACTACAAGAAATACTTAAAGAAATTCTTGGCTTTGGCTAGAAGAACAAAACCACTAACTTTATATTTTAAAACAAGACATTATTCAGAATTCTACTCAGTTAGGGAAGGCTCCAAATTCAGTCACAGCTGTAATACTGAAAGAAACAATCCAGTGATTATCATGAAAACTATGGTGCCCTCATATTAAAAAGAGGGATGTACTACAGTCGTTACAGTCCTTCCAAATGGAGAGAAACATGACAAGACTAGTAGTAATTAAAATTGGGTTTACATATAGTTTATTAAGGGGGAGATCATGGGGCAGCCATAAAGCACAACAAAGATGTAACATACCATATCAAGAAATATAACCCAGGAGTCTCAACAACTACAAAACCAGCTCTGAAAAAGGTGATAAATCAACTCACAAAAAAGAATGTCCTGGAACAGACTAATAAGAAAAACAGAGAAAACATCAACACAAAAATAAACATAACACAATGGCAGCAGTGAACACATACCTATCAGTAATTATGTTGAATGTGAATGGACTGAATGCTACAGTAAGGAGACATCGAGTGACACCTTGGATGAAAAGACATGACCCATCCATATATTGTCTACAAGACACTCACTTGAGACTTAAAGATAGGAACAAACTGAAAATTAAAGGATGGAAGAATATATATCAAGCTAACAATGAACAAAGAAGAGTAGGGGTGGCAATTCTAATCTCAGACAAAATCAGTTTTAATGTAAAATCCACCATCGTGGACAGAGATGGACACTATTGCTGAAAGATTCAGTGCTTAAGCAAGACGTAACTATATTAAATATTTATGCACCTAATATCAGAGCACCAAAATACTTCAAAGAAACAGTGACTACACTCAAAAAAGAGTTAGATTACTCCACAGTAATAGTTGGAGACTTCAACACTCCACTCTCAATACTGGACAGATCATCTAGAAAAAAGCTCAGTGAAGATACAGAAGACCTTATTGCCACAATTAACCAGTTAAACCTCATCGATATATACAGAACTTTCTACCCATCAGCAGACAACTACACCTTCTTCTCCAGTGCACATGGAACATTCTCCAGAATTGACCATGTGTTAGGACATAATGCAATTCTCAACAAAATCTGTACCATTGAATTGCTACAAAGCATCTTCTCAGATCATAAAGGCATAAAAGTCTAAGTCAGTAGCAGAAAAAACACAGAAAGTGGAATTCTTGGAAAGTGAACAACATCTTGCTCAAAAAACCATGGGTTATAGAAGAAATCAAGGATGAAATAAAGAAATTCATGGATTCCAGTGAGAATGAAAACACTCCTACCAGAACCTATGGGATACAGCCAAAGCAGTGCTCAGAGGTCTGTTTATCTCCATAAATGCACACATCTGGAAGGAAGAAAGAAACCAAATCAAGGAACTAACCCTACAGCTTGAACAAGTAGAGAGAGAACAACAGAGGAACCCCTCAGGCACCAGAAGAAATCATAAAGATTAGAGCAGAGCTCAATGAATTAGAGAATAGAAAAACAATTGAAAAAGTTGAAAAGACCAGAAGCTGGGTTTTTGAGAAGATCAACAAAGTTGACAAACCGCTGGCTAAACTTACTAAAGAAAAACAGGAAAGGAAACAAATAACCCAGATTAGAAATGAGAGGGGAGTTGTCACAACAGATCCAGCAGAAATCAAAAATATCATAACAGAATGCTATGAAAGACTGTACTCTAACAAATTTGAAAACCTAGAGGAAATGGACAAATATCTTGATTCATATCACCTACTTAAGTTACCACAACAGGAAGCAGAACAACTTAATAAACCCATCTCAAAGGAAGAGATTGAAAAGATCTTCAAAACACTGCCAACCAAAAAAAGCCTGGACCCAGATGGCTTCACTGCAGAATTCTACCAAGCTTTTAGACAAGAGTTATCTTCAATACTACTGGGACTATTTCACAGTATAGGAAGGGATGGAGTACTCCCAAACTCACTCTATGAAGCCAGCATAACCATAATACCAAAGCCAGGGAAGGACCCAACCAAAAAGGAGAACTATAGACCGATATCACTCATAAATCTAGATGCAAAAATCTTCAACAAATAATCCATAATCCATCATGACCAAGTGGGATTCATACCAGGGATGCAAGGCTGGTTCAATGTCAGAAAAACAATTAATGTGGTTAGCCACATAAATATCACAAAAGACAAGAATCATCTGATTTTGTCCATTGATGCAGAAAAGGCATTTGATAAAGTCCAACACCCATTCATGCTAAAAACTCTTAGCAGTAGGCATAGATGGAAAATTCCTCAATGCAATAAGTGCCATTTATACACAGCCAATGGCCTATGTCATCCTGAATGGAGAGAGACTGAAGGACTTTCCCTTGAGAACAGGAACTAGACAAGGGTGCCCACTCTCACTTCTCCTGTTCAACATTGTGCTAGAAGTTCTAGCCAGAGCAGTTAGACAACACCAAGAAATAAAGGGCATCTGCATCAGCAGAGAAGTCAAAATTTCCCTGTTTGCAGATGATATGATTATATATGCAGAGAATCCCAAAGAATCTATAAGTAAACTACTCAGAGTCATAGAAGACTTCAGCAAAGTCTCAGGATACAAGGTAAACATAAGTAAATCAGTAGGATTCCTTTATACCAACAACAAGACTGTTAATGAAGAAATCATCAAATCAGTACCGTTTACTATAGCCCCTCAACTGATAAAGTACCTAGGAATTAATCTAACCAGAGAAATAACAGACCTTTACAAAGAGAACTACAAGCCCTTGTTACAGAAACTAAGAGAGACTTAGATAAATGGAAACACCTACCCTGCTCATGGTTAGGAAGACTTAACATTGTGAAAATGTCTGTTTTACCCCATTATCTACTTAGATAATGCAATCCCAATACAAGTTTCAGCATCATTGTTTAAGGAGGTGGAGAAACAAATCACCTATTTTGTTTGGAAGGGAAGAAGCCCCAGATAAGTAAAGTACTACTAAAGAAGAAGTACACATCGGGAGGCCTCTCATTACCTGACCTTAGAACATATCACACTGCCACAGTGGTCAAAACAGCCTGGTACTGATATACAAACAGACAGATCCATCATGTAACAGAATCGAGACCCCAGAGATGACACCATCTGCCTATGAACAGTTGATATTCGACAAAGGCCCTAAGACATTAAACTGGGGTAAAAACAGTATCTTCAACAAATGGTGCTGGCAAAATTGGATATCCATCTGCAATAAATTGAAACAAGATCCATATCTTACACCTTATACAAAAACCAACTCCAACTGGATAAGAGACCTAAATATCAAATCTAAAACGATAAAGCTCATCCAAGAAAAGGTAGGAACAACAATGGCAGTTTTAATACACAGTGTAGACAGACTTCAAAATCTGTCAAACAAACCACAGTCAACAAAAGAAAGAGAAAATAGATAAATGGGAACTATTAAGAATCAGACACTTTTGCACATCCAAAGACTTTATTAGTAGAATTAAAAGGCCACCTGCAGAATGGGAAAAAATATTTGGCAACTCTATGTCAGACCGACACCTAATCTCCATAATCTGTAAGGTACTACAAAATATCAAGAAGAAGAAGATAAATCATCCAATTAAGGGATGGGTAAAGAAGATGGACAGGTATTTCTCTAAAGAGGAAATCCAGACAGCTGAAAAACACATGTGGATGTGTTCATGATCTTTAGTTATTAACGAAATTCAAATCAAAACTATAATGAGATACCATCTCACACCACCAAGGTTGGCCATGATCCAAAAAACCCAAAACAACAAATGCTGGAGAGGCTGTGGAGAAAGTAGAACTCTCCTACACTGTTGGTGGGGTTGCAAAAGGGTCCAGCCTCTTTGGAAAACAATCTGGCGCTTCCTTAAAAAAATGGATACAGATATACCATTTGACTCAGTAATTCCACTACTTGGAATATATCGTACAGAATCAAGGCCATTCACACCAACGGACACATGCACAAGAATGTTTATCGCAGCACAGTCCACAATAGCCAAAAGATGGAATCAACCCAGATGCCCAACAACAGAGGAATGGATAGGTAAATTATGGTATATATACTCAGTGGAGCGCTATGCAATGATAAAGAATAATGATGATTCCAGGAAACATCTGCTAACCTGGTTTCAACTGGAAGACATTATGTTGAGTGAACATAGTCAGCGACAAAAGGACAAATATTGTATGAGACCGCCACGATTTAAAATCTCAAAGCAGACTTATGAATAGAAGAAAAAACTCTTTAACGGCTGCAAGGAAGGGGAGAGAGGGAGAGTGAGAAGAGTAGGGCTTAGACTAGACAGTTGGTAGAAATTTAGTTGGGTGAAATCGGTGATGGCACACATTAGAAATAAGAACAATGTTAAGTGGACTTCAGCTTACCTTGAATACTCCTTCCATTTTAACCCAATGTTGCAAGGACAGAGTAGGTGGAGCAGGGGGCAGGGGACCATGCTCTTAGGCGAAATCAATGCCAATTGGCACAACTAGCGTTTTGCTAAGAGGGCTCTCTGCACCCCACATTGATGAGTGGCATCTGGGGTCTTAAAAGCTGCGAAGCTGCCATCCAAGGGCACAGCAAATGGTCCCAACTCAGCAGGAACGGATGCTCACCGAGAACCAAAATGACATGGGGTAAAGACAACCCAGAAGATAGAGAGACCCACGTGGGTGGGTTCCTACATCGACTTGGGACCGGAAGAACCAGATGGTGCCCGGCCACCACCAGTGATAGCCGCGATGGACCTCACTAAGTTGAGTCTCACTGGCAACACAAGAATAAAGAGGGATGTACCCTGAAGTCTCCACTGAAGGACCATAGTTGACGGTCCAGCAGCTTCGGAGTTCCCCTAGGAACATGGCCCCTGGCCCTGATACTGCCCTTGCCCATAAATCATAACAAAGGTCCATTTTTTGGACATGAGTGGATTGGACTTGGCGATGGAAAGTGACCATATATTGGATGCACTTTATGGTTCTGTGCATCTATAGAATATCAGCCTGCTGACCTGGAGTAAGGGGAGTCAGTGGAGAGGAGGGGAAAGGAGACTGTTGGCAGGATGAGACATGTATGGAGCAGAGAGGAATAGTGTGCTGTCACCGGGCAGGGAGGGCAGTGGAAGCTGCATGTAGGTGGACATGTAAATTTATATGGGAATGTACATTTTCACTCAGTCATAATAAAAAAAAGAAGAAGAAAAGAAAAAAGAGTCACTGGCTTTAACATAGAAAAGTTTTTCTTAGTACTATTGTCTACAAGTCCAAATTAAGAGTGTGCGCTCCAGAGGAATGCTTTGTCCCTTTGTAGGCTCTGGAGGGAGGTCCTTGTGTTGCATCAGTCTTTGGTCAGGGAATATTTTGGCTCGCGAACCTGAGGTCTGAAGGACGCAGTCTACCCCCAGTGCTGCTTTCTTGATGGTATAAGGTTCCCAATTGTCTGCTTGCTTCCCTTTCCTTTTATCTCTAATAAGATAAAAGGTGGTATAATCTACACTCCAGGAAAACTCTCTTAGCAAGGGTGTTGCTGTTCCATCCTAATCTTCTTTTAACATAATCCTGTCTGTTAGCTACAGGCAGAAATTAGGATTTGCAGTGTAGGAAAATCACAAAATGGAGAGCAATCACACAATATTCGGAAACATGACCCAGCCTTATTACTGATACATACTTACGTGGGGACACAATTCTATCCATGATACTAATCAACAGTAAAACTAATTCACAGTGATGTTGTTAGATACTGTTAAGTTGATTTCAACTCATAATGACCCCATGTGACTGAGTAGAGTTTCCTAAACTGTAACCTTTATGGGAGTATAAAACAATAGGTTCTTCTCCCTTGGAACAGCAGACTAAATTTAGACCTTTCAGTTAGAAGCTGAGTGCTTATCCCCCATGTTACCAGGGCTACTTTTACAGTGATAGAAGTCAGAATACTGGCAATCCTTGGTGAGAGTGTGTTTAGTGGTTGGAGAGAGGAGCTTTCTGACATGTTCCAAATGTTTTGAATTGGGATCTCCTTGGTAATTACACAATTGTGTGCATATATACAAATTCAGAGGGCTCCGCCCTTCAGATTGTACTCTATACTTGAGATTTATGTACTCAGTTCTCTAAAAGGCAACATGGGAGAGTAATTATGTATTTTTTTTAATGTAACGGTATAGAGTCAGCTTTAAATATTACTTTAAATATTACTCTGTAACACCACCAGTTGCCATCGAGTTGATTCTGACTGTGTTGTTGTTAGGTGCCATCTAGTCAGTTCTGACTCGGTGACGCTCTGCACAACAGGAGGAAACACTGCCTAGTCCTACCTCATCCTCAGAATCTTTGTTATGCGTGAGCCCATTGTTGCAGCCATGGTGTCGCTCTATCTCATTTAAGTGTTTTTCTCTTTTTTGATGGTCATATATTTTACCCAGCATGATATCCTTCTCCAGGAATAGGTCCTTCCTCCTAACGTGTCTAGACTAGAGTACATGAGATTTATGCCTGTAAACACTGAACCACAAATATATATGAAATGGAGATTAAAATGCTTACAGGGATGTTTTGAGAGTTATCAGTAAGACATAATAGTTGCTTTAGTCATCTACTACTGCTTTAGCAGAAATACCATGAGTGGATGACTTAACAGAGAGAAGTTTTATTCTTACACAGTCCAGTAGGCTACAAGTCTGAATTCAAGTGTGTCTGCTCCAAGGGAAAGCTTTCCCTCTTCATTGGCTTTGGAGGGAAGGTCTTTGTGTTACATCAGTCTTTGTTCAGAGAGCATCTTGGCTGCAGGAACATCAGAACTGAAGGACACACTCCACTGCTGGTACTGCTTTCTTGATGGTACAAGGTTTCCAACTCTCTGCTTGCTTTCCTTTACTTTTATCTCTTGTAGGATAAAAGGTGGTACAAACCATGCTCCAGGGAAATTCTGTTTATATTGGAGCAGGGAAATGACCTTAGGGAAGTTTTTACAGTTCTACCCTAATCCCGTTTGACATAAATCCGTTCTAGAAACCACAGGCAGAGATTAGGATTTATAGCATGAGAAAATGGAGGGCAGTCACACACTACTGGGAATCACTGGCCCAGCCAAATTACTGTACACGTGTTTTTAGGGACCCAATTCAATCCATGTTGGTAGCTAAGATTTTAAAGCCAAAGTGTCTTTATTTCTAACCTGATTCCCCAGTTTGTAGCTATACAGAGTCGACAATTAAGTCCACAAACTTAATTGTTCCAAGTGATACGTACCTCATTGTAGACTATCACTACGGTCAGCTTTGAAATACTCCCCTTGGGAAACAATACACTGACACCAGCACCTAGTCTACCCTTCAAAGCAATTTTGGAACTCTTTCTGGAATGGCCATTGCACACAGTGGTAAGGTGGCAAGTTGGCAAACTTAATTACATAGTTGTCTGTGAGGGAGTTTTTAGTCAGTAAACAAATAGCTATATTGGGATTTTCTCCCCTCTCACCTGACCTGGCCCCCAGTGACTTTTTTCTATACAGAAAGATCAATGTTGAAAGAAAGACATTTAATGACATTCAGGACATCGAGGGTAATATGACAAATGCTCTGATGGCTCTTCCAGAAAAAGAGTTTCAAATTGCTTTGAAGGGTGAACTAGGCACTGGCACTGGTGCATAGTTTCCCAGGGAGAATACTTCGAAGGTGACCGTAGTGATCACCAATGAGGAATATGTAGTACTTTTTCTAGGATGAGTTCACGAACTTAGTTGTCAAATCTCATGTGACTTTAGACAGATTACTATGTCCTCATCAATAATGTGAGGGTTATAATACTTTAGGACAGAGTAGAACTGCCTGCTAGAGTGCCTGATGGATACAAACTGCTGACCGTTTGGTTAGCAGCCATAGCTGTTAGGAGGATTAAATAAATTAATATGAGAAAATACTGTAATAAGCACTCAATAAATGTTAGCAGTAATCCTAATAATTATCATTATACATAAAGTAGCTAAAACTGTACATACAGGTAATTAATAACATATAAGGTAATGAGATACTCATGTGTAGGTGAAAAAGGTCATTAGGAAGTGGAGGATTTTTTGTAGGTCAGCCATAGGAAACAATTCTATTTGTTTAGTAAATATACTAAAGCCATGTTATAGAGGGATTCTGAATGCAAAGCAGGAAAAGGTAAGACTTACTGTAATTGACACCTGGAGTCTCCACAAGTTGTGATCGACAGGACAGCAACTAACAGTAACAATTATATTTGACAGAATAGAAGATGTTTTCAAAAGAAGTGATTTAGGACTACTAGTCTGGCATTATTTACACTGTCTGGATAAAATGAGGATGAAACTAAAGGTAGATGAGTCAAGAGACTTTCAGTAATACCAAATACAGTCATAAGAAGCTAGAAATTACATTATTATAGTCTAACCAAAAAAAGTCCACTGCCATTGAATGGATTCTGACTCATAATGACCTTATAGGACACAGCAGAACTGCCCTATAGAGTTTCCTCCCATGGCAGGTTTGAACTGCCGACCTTTTGGTTAGCAGACGTAACACCTAATCACTACACCACCAGGATTTCCTGTAGTCTAAATAAGGGAGAAACAAAATACAGAAAAATATTTCATGAAAAAAATCATTAGAACTTGGTATTTAAATATAGAAGCAAAGGCAAATTTAAGCCAGTGATGGCACCCATTTTTCTAGTTTTCAGACATCCTATTAACAGTCCCTGTCTTTAGCTCTTTTCTTTCTCTCTTCCTAGGTCTGTTAATGGCGTTTACCGGATTGGACTGTATGCTCTGAAAGACATGCCAGCTGGGACCGAACTCACTTATGATTACAACTTTCATTCCTTTAATGTTGAAAAACAGGTAAGAATAAACCTAAGAAGGCAGTTCAGCTTTGTCACAGTAGACTGTTCAGTAAGCATCACCGACTTTGTGGCCGTTGAGAGGTACCTCAGAGAAGGCAGTTGAGATCATCACTGTTGTTGTAGAGTCGGCTCCAGCTCGTGGGGACCCTGAGTCTGAGAGAACAAAACAAGCCATCTTCCTGATTGTGTGTTTGACTTCATTGTTGTGGCTTGTGGGGAATATTGTTGTGTGCCTTCAAGTCAGTTCTGACTTGCAGCAACTTCACAGGACTTATAACACTCTGTAGGGTTTCCTAGGCTGACATCTTTATGGGAGCAGATGGCTGGGCTTTTCTCCCACAGCGTCACTGATGAGTCCAGGGCACTGACCTCTTACTTAACGGCAAGCACTTCACATTGCACTGCCAAGGCTGCTTTCTGGGGTAAACAGGTCTCGTTCTTTCTGAACTCTGAAGAAAGAGATTGCCTGCTCGTTTTTAGTTTGTAATTAGTACTTGGGTTTCCAACCTCTCGATGCCCATCTCTCCCTTATTTTAGTATAGTTTTATTTTTTTTATTTTAAGTAATGTTTTGTTGTGTTTTAGGTAAAAATTGACACAGGAAATTAGGTTCCCACTTACCAGTTTTTATACAAATTGTTCCATGCCATTGGTTACAATTTTCCAATGTGTCAGTGTTTTTCTCTGTTAGTTCTGTTCCATAGATCTAGCTTACCTTCCTGTCCTTGCTGTCTCACCTTTGCTGTTGAGTACCTATGGACTATTTGGTCTCACACAGTTAATATTTTAAGGGACCACATCACCCATGGGTGTTATTGTGTATTTTTAAGCCAATCTATTATTTGGCTGAGAGGTATCCTGCAGAAATAGCTTCAGTTCCAAGTTGAAGTGGTATCTTAGGGAGATAGTCTCGGGGATTCCTGTACTTTCTCAATGTAGGATGTCTGGCATTTTTAGGAAATTTGGATTTTGTTCTACATTTTTCTTCCGTTCTATATGAGACCTTCTGTTGTTTTCCTAGTCAGAACAGTTGGTAATAGTAACTGGGCACCATCTAGTGTGTGGCTCCAATTTGAAGAGCTTGGGTTCATGTAGGCTGTTAGACCCATGAATTACTTTCTTCTTTGAGCCTTAAATTTCCTTCATTCTCTCCTGCTGTGTACGGAGACCACTAATTGTATTGTAGATGCTGCTTCCAAGCTTTTAAGACCTCAGACACTATCACCATGTAGAACATTATCTTTGTAAACTATGTTATATGATTTTGCTAAGTTGTCCCCCAATACTATGGTCCCAAGCCTCTTAGTAAATCAATTCTGCAAGTTATTTGGATATGTCTAGGAATGCTCTACAACTGTGCTTCCTGTGTTTTTTGTTATATATGTGGATGTATATGCAGCACACACAAACAAAGGAATACATATGCCTACCAATACACTGAGATGTGCACATGCATTCACTAACAGGCATACATACCTTCCAGTGTAACCACACATGTATTTTTGGTTGTTGGTGTTGTTGCAAAATTGTATGTTAACACCACTTACCAAAATTACCCTTTTTTTCTTGTGCACTTCTTAGTGTCTTTATTTACATTGGTCATGACCATTTTGCCGACTTTAGCCATATTTGGTATTGCCTTACCCATCACCAAAAGTAACAGCTGTCTACTATCTAGAAAGTAATTCCCCCTCTGACTCCTTCCTGTCCCCCATAACCATCAAAGAACTTTGCTTTCTGTGTGTATGTCTATTCCTGACTTTTTATAATAGTGGGACCTTTGTCTTTTTGTGACTCAGTTACTTCATTCAGCATAGTATCTTCCTGGTTCATCCATATTGTAAGATATTTTATTCGTAGACTTCTCATGATTCTTCATAGTTCAGTGTAGAATTCCGTTGTATAGACACATCACAATTTGCTTTTGTATAGACACATCACAATTTGCTTACCCATGCATCTGTTGTTGGGCACTTAGGTTGTTCCCATCTTTTTGCTATTGTGAATGATGCTGCAGTGAACATGAGTGTGCGTATGTTTATTCGTGTCACTGCTATTAGATGTCTAGAATATATACCTAGGAGTGAGATTGCTGGATCATAAGGTATTTTTGTTTCTAGCTTTTTTGAAAATGCACTATACTGTTTTCCCTAGTGGTTGCACCACTTTACAATCCACCTGCAGTGTACAAGAGTTCTAGTCCCCCACAAGCTCAGCGGTATTAGTTGTTTTCTGTTTCTTTGATCATTGCCATTCTTGCAGAGGTGAGATGCTTCTCATTGTAGTTTTAGTTTGTTCCTCTAATGGCTAATGTTGGTGAGCATCTTTTTGTGTATTTGTTTACTTCCTCAGTATCCTTTTTAGTGAAGTGTCTGTTTATGTCCTGTACCCTTTTTTTTATAGGATTGTTTGTCTTTTTGTTGTTGAGTTATTGAACTTTTCTGTGTAGTTTATAGGTATGTCATTGCCAAACACTTTTTTCCAAATGTGTAGGCTCTCTTTTTATTCGCCTTCTTAAAATATTTTGATAGCCATCTATTTAATTCTTAGGAGGTCACAATTCTCTGATTTATCCCCAGTTAATTCTTAGCTCTTGTGGTCAAAAAGTCTTTCTGAAGTTTAACTCTCCTTTTTCACTACAGTGGAAACTGATTTCTGATTTGTTACGCTTCCCATCACTTACTTTCCTCTATGTGACGATTCCTTGATTGACACTTAATGTTGGATGTCTAATCCCTCAGGCACCTTCTTTAAACTTAGGAGACTACAGGTTGAAAGAGTAATTCTGCTTTCCTTTCAAAGCAACTATGTAAGTGTGGCTTTGAGAAATGCCGAGGAATCATCGGTGGCAAGAGTCAGCGCATGAATGGCCTCACCAGCAGCAAAAGCACTCAGCCTGTTGTCACACATAAAAAGCCCGGGCGGTCAAAAGAGAAGAGGAAGTCTAAGCACAAGCTGAAGAAAAGGGTAAATAATGATCTCATGGGTGTCTTCTAAACAGTTGTTCAGAGGCAATTCTGAGAAAGGAAGAAGTATCAAAGGGTGGCATCTTTAGAGTGATTTTAGTATTCTTGGAGTTGATTTATTGTTTTTCTGCAATCTGGTCCATCTGTTTTTCAGAGAGGCCACCTCTCTGAGGAGCCCAGTGAAAACATCAACACACCAACAAGATTGACCCCCCAATTACAGATGAAGCCGATGTCCAACAGAGAGAGGTAAAAAGGACGTTTTCTTACCCTAGTCCTTTTCAAAGTATGTGATTTTTTTCTCACTGTGAAAAATCATTCTGCATCCAGACAGTTGAGCCAGTTTCCTTAAGACAAAGTCTTAAGTAAAGGATTGGGAGATTTGTGAGTTTCGATTGGGAAAGAAATTATACTTTCCTCTCCCCTACTGTCTAATTGAGTATTTTCATTAATAATGACAGTAGGCAAAAAATGATAATAATAATACATTATTAGTAGTATTCATAACCAGTAGAATAGTATTTTATATTGTCATACCAGATTACAGGTGCTATAAATGTATCAAAATAACACAGTCACCACTGCCTCAGAATCGCTGCAGTTGTTAGACAGCAGATCTAGTCATTATTTAATGCATTAAGAGGTAAGGTATAGTTATGTATCATAAATCTGTTTTTTAGTATGCCTTAAAAACTATCTTTCATTGTTTTATGTTTCCCTTTAATCCTGTATATTTTATTTATTAATTTAAAAGCATTTTCTGTAGAAAGGTTACTGCCAAAGGGATCCAAAATAACACAAAATAACACAGAATACCTGATTCAGTAACATTTTGCCAGAGCAATAAAAAAGATCTTACAGTCATTTCTTGTCTTCCCTGTATTTAGGTAAGATTTGTCCCCTGTAAGAAGTAAGTTAAGTGGATGTGTCTTCTGTTTTTCAGCTATTCTTGGAATGTGTTTTACAACCTCCCTGCTATATTACACTATCTTAGAGAGTTCTTCCTTATTTATAATCCTAGTATAGTGTTAGCCCCTTTGATCCTTTTTCACACTGAGTCATAGAAATTTTAAACATCAGAGAAACTTGGAAATAATCTAATCCATTGGTTTTCGACTTTGGCTGCGCATTAGCCTGAGGAGCTTCTTGACATATCTCCATGCTCAGGCTGGAGCCCTCATTGCACAGTGGTTAGAACTCCATTGCTAACCAAAAAGTCAGCAGTTCAGATACACCAGCTGTCCTTGGAAACTCAGTGTGGCAGTTAAGATTAGAACACTTCAACTAGAATTTCCAAAGGTAGAATTTAGTCATCAGTAGTTTTTAAAGCACCCCAGGGGTGATAGGAGTTTGTTGGGAGGATAAGACATGTATGGAGCAGAGAGGAAGAGTGTGCTGTCACCGGGCAGGGAGAGCAGTGGGAGCTGCATATAGGTGGGCATGCAAATTTATGTTGGAATATATATTTTCATTCAATCATAACAATAAATAAAAAGCACCCCAGGGGAGGGATTCCGTTGTCTAGTCAGTGTCAAAAGAAACCAACATAGTGACCCTACAGGACAGAGTAAAGTGACTGGTGAATGCAAACTGCTGATCTTTTGGACAGCAGCCATAGGTAGCTCTTATAAAATTAGCCTAATATGGTTCATTTTACCAAGACTCATGATTTGTGACTTACACAAGGTCACATCCATCTGTATGTATATTAGGATAATGTCTTAGTCATTTAGTGCTACTATAACAGAAATACCACAAGTGGATGGCTTTAACAAAGAGATATTTGTCTGTCACAGTCCAGTAGGCTACAAGTTCAAATTCAGGGTTTGAGTTCCAGGGGAAGGCTTTTATCTTTTGGCTCTGGAGGAGGATCTTTGTCATCAGTCTTCTGGGCTTGGGAGCTTCTAAGGCGTGGGGACCCCTGATCCTTACCAAAGGATGTGCTCTACTCTTGGCACTGTTTCTTGGTGGTATAAAGTCTCCCACTCTTTGCTTGCTTCCCTTTCCTTTTTATCCCCAAAAATTGTCTTAATACACAGTACAGTCTTACACATTGACCCCTGCCTCACCAAAACAACTGCCTCCCATCCTCTCTCATTAACATCACAGAGGCAGGGTTAACAGCTTATAGAAATTCCACAGAATACTGGGAATCATGGCCTACCCAAATTGCTAGACACTTGGGGAGGGGAGGACACAATTCATTTCATTGTAAAAATTCACATATTATAATCACCAGAATTGTGTAGGATCAATCAAGATACACATAACTCACTTAAATTTAGATCCACATCCGAGGACTGCCCCTAACAGAATCTCCCCAGGAGACTGTTTCAGGACTGTCTTACATACCTTCATCTTTATCTGCCACTCCTGCTCTCCTTGTTAATAGCTGATCTTTAGCCTATACTTAATGGTTGGCAACTTCCTTCAGAATTTTTACACATACCCTATAATGCTCTGCCTTCATGTCAGGCTTTGCAGGCATTAAAGTGATTTGCCCGTTATTTGTGAATAGTATAGGGAAATGTTTTATGTTATGTGAAAAATATCAAGAGGTAACATTGAATCTCTTAATTATGAAACAAATGCATTAAAATAATACCTGAATTATCTCCACTAAAAGACCTCAATTGATGGTCCAGTGGTTTTGGGGTTCCTCTGAGAGCATCGCCCCCTTCCCTAATGCTGCCCTTTCCCATAAATTATAACAAAGGTCCACTCTTTGGACAGGAATGGATTGGACTTGGCAAAGCAGAGTAACCATATGTTGGAAGCACTTTATGGTTCTATACATCTATAGGATATCATCTTGCTGACCTCTGGCTGGAGGAAGGGGAGTGGACGGAGAGGAGGAGAAAGGAGACTGTTGGGAGGATGAGACATGTATGGAGCAGAGAGGAATAGTGTGCAGTCACCGGACAGGGAGAGCAGTGGAAGCTGCATATAGGGGGGCATGTAAATTTATACGTGAATGTACATTTTCACTCAGTTATGTTAAATAAAAATAAAAATTAAAAAAAATAATAATAATACCTGAATGGATATTTAGTGAAATGTTTTTAAGGGCTGTCTTTTGGTATTGTTTGTTCTATTTTTCATTTTTCTATAATTTTAAAATGAAAGTATCTAGAAGGGGTGATCTGTGTCCTTGGTTTTTGTTTTTATTTAATTTATTATGGTGAAAATATATGTCACAAAACACACCATCTCAATAATTTCTGCATGTCTAATTCAGTGACTGATTTACGTTCTTCAGGTTGTATAGCCATTCTTGCTATCCTTTTCCAAATCACTGTGCCACCATTCACATAAATTGAAAACCCTCTAAGCACACACACCCCTTTTCCCCCACCCTCTCACCCCTGGTAGCATTAACATCTTTGGTTTCTTTGTATTTTTTATTTCATATAATGTGAAATCACACAATATGTGTCCCTTAGCAATTGACTTACTTAGTTCGGCATGGTGTTTTCAAAGTTTATGATAGGCTTGTGTGTTTTAGCACTTCATTTCCTTTATGGTTAAGACTGTTCCATTGTGTGTAAGGACCACGTTTTGTTCATCCATTCATCTGTTGATGGACATTTTGGTGGTTTCCACCTTTTTTTTTTTTTTTTTTGGCTGTTCTTTGCATTCTTGCTTTCATGTCTTCTGGGTGTATATCTAGGATTGGGATTGCTGAGTGAGGTGGTATCTCATGGTAGTTTTAATTTGCCTCTCTGATGGCGCTAGGTGATCCTCGGAAACCCTGTAGGGCAGTTCTACTCTGCTCTGTCTTTTAGGTTTGCTGTGAGTCAGAGTCGACTTGAGAGCAGCCATTTTGGTATTTTCCTTTTGTCTGTTTGTTTGTTTGTTTTTGGTACTGGCTAATGGGAGCCCTGGTGGCAAAAATGGTTAAGAGCTCAGCTACTAACTGAAAAGTTGGCAGTTTTAATCTACTAGCTATTCCTTGGAAACCCTGTGGGGCAGTTCACACTGTCTACAGAGTCACTGTGAGTCAGAAGTGACTCTGTGGCAACAGACTTGGTTTTTTGGAGTGGCTAATAATGTTGAGCATTTTTTTATGTACCTGTTGGCTATTGGACTAGCCTCTTTAGTGAAATGCCTTTTCAAGTTATGTGCCCATCTCGATTGGATTATTTGTCTTTTTATTGTTGAGTTGTAAAAGTTTTTATTTTATATGCATTTTGAATGTTAAATCCCTAACAATATATGGTTCCCAGAAATTGTCTCTCAGTCTGTAGCTTGTATGTTTACTTTTTTATAGTCCTTTGACAAACGAAAGTAATTTTATGAGGTCTCATATATCTGCCTAGCTGCTTGTGCTTTTGTTGCCATAGATACATGTTATTTTTATCCTCAAAATACACACTTGGTACACTCATGTGGTCACTGGGAACTGAAAAACAGTGTTTCCCTGTATATATACTCTTTACAGCAGTTCAGTTCACTGCTATTCACTTACATCATCTAATAGTAGCTTGCATAGAGTAGTCATGTAATAAATACTGAGTTAATGAATAAAGAAGAATTCCTTTCTTCCTTGCAGAAACTTTGTATTAAAGCATCATGTGTTCTTAGTCCGAAACTGGGAGAAGATTCGGCAAAAACAGGAAGAAGTAAAGCACACCAGTGATAATATTCACTCAGCATCATTATACAGCCGCTGGAATGGCATCTGTCGAGATGACGGGAACATCAAGTCAGGTAAGGCCTCAGAATAATTCCTATTGATTTTATAACATTTTCCCAAAAGTGATTGTATTAGTTACTTTTAGGGGAAAAAAGAAATCAAGGCTGTTCAAAATTCCTTTTAGTCTGGAACGAAAAAGTTAAGATTAAAAATACAAGCATCAGTCTGTAACAACTTATCCATCTGAGTTCTTCACCTTCCTTGTCTGTCCCCTAGGGAGTAGGATAACTCCCTTCACCTGCCTTCCAGAAGTCAGCTTACAAGCTGAAATAGTCATGAGGCATGAGATAGGTAGTGGGCCCTCTGTTCACCTCTCAGAGATATAAGGGTAAAAATGTCACCCAGCATCAATTTAAAGACCTCACCCCCCCACTTCAGGTCAGCAGTATACACACAAACCTTCAGGGTTTTTGTTTGTTTGTTTGTTTTGTTTTAGTCATTGTGAATAAATAATACAGTAACACTCCTCTGAGTGCAGATCTGTTACCAAGCATAGACTGACCATGAGGAACTGGCATGTCCAAGCATCCTTTCTCCCAAAATAAAGTGTTCAGACAATCTTGCCCCTTTTCTATTCTTTCCTTTCCCCCCCTCAGAAAGTAAAAACATTCTCTGTGGCACAGGAGGGAGTATGCTGTGTCAAAATTAGATAGTTTCAGAAATTCGTTTAGAATCTCCTATCCTCTTACTAATTTGATTGGCAGAAATCCTTTGAATTTATATCCCAGCTAGTTCAGATCATCTGGTGATAAAAGGAATTATATTTATTGAGTATTTATTATATGTCAGGTACTGAGGTAACCAAATTAAAAGCATTATTTAATTTTCACAATTACCTCTGAAATAGTAGTACCACAATTTCCATTTTATAGTTGGAAAGCTAAGGTTAAGTAACTTGCCCAGAGTCACACAGGTAAGTAAGTATTTAGGCCAGAATGTAAATGCAGCAGACTGATTTTGAAGCCCAGACTTGGCACCTACTACACCATATAGCCTTGGCCACCAAGGTGATAGTTGGATCCCTTTTTACTTGCAGATTTGTCTTTCTGATAGCTCCAATGTTTCCTCAAGTGTCATTAAGGTGGAAAGAAAGAACTCCACGCCCACTGATCTGTGTAGTCACTTCAAGGAAAATACGGAGCATTCACTGGAGAAGAGAGAGCCACGTAGTTTTCTTTTCCATGAAACTAAATTTCATTTTATCCTTCCAGATGTCTTCATGACCCAGTTCTCCGCCCTGCAGACAGCTAGATCTGTTCGAACTAGACGGTTGGCAGCTGCAGAAGAAAACATTGAAGTAGCTCGGGCAGCCCGCCTAGCTCAGATCTTCAAAGAGATTTGTGACGGTATCATCTCTTACAAAGGTGACCATAACCAAAAAAACCCAAACACACTGCTGTCAAGTCAGTTCCGACTCATAGTGACCCTTTAGAACAGAGTAGAACTGTCCCATAGGGTTTCTAAGGAGCACCTAGTAGATTGAAACTGCCAGCTTTTTGGTTAGCCGCTCTTGAGATGTCCAAGACCAGGAACAAGTGACAGTTTAGGGTTAAGAATTTAGGCTTACTCCTACCTTTTGTCAAAGTATAAAATCACAGGAGTGATTACAGTCTTCAGAGATTAATGCTTTCAGACCATAGGTCCTGCAAATCAGCTTACACTGAAGTCAGTTTTTTGTGTTCAGTTTTATTATATTTAAGAAATCACATTTTTTAACCACAGGACAGAAATAGCTGCTGCAGGTCTCTGTCTTGGGTCCAGTTTCTCTGAATGAGGAAATTAATGGTAAATTAACATTTTAACACAATTTATTATGTCAGTGGTTCCTAACGTCTTTTGATACCTTTGAGAATGTAATAAAAGCTATGGGCCATTTCTGAAGAAAATGTGCAGAATTCTGCATGTATTTTATCGTGTTCACAGCCCCAGGAACCTCTATATTAAGGAAAAGGAGATAAACTTCCAAGAAAATGAACAATATTTACTTTTGAAGAGTTACTGGGCAAATGACTTTAACCCCACTTCTTTCTCCTTGTAATCCCCATCTTTTGGGTGTTTGTTGGAGTAGGGGGAGGCAGGGAGAGAGTTTTAGCTTTAGAGTAGGTAGTTTTGTAATGTCCTATTTTCTGACCAGGAAATTTAAGAGTGAGGAGAAGATTTTGACAAGTAAAATTGCTTCTTCTGCCAGCAACTTTGACTTTGCTTCCTTCCTTCTTAAATTCTGAGAAATTTCATTCTTTCTCTTTTCTTTCTCCATTTACTCTGTGCTTTTGGTGTGTAGTACCTTTTTGCCTAAGGAAATGAAGAGGCAAGGGGGACCAGTCAGCTCTGAAGTGTCAAGTTTTATGGCACCCATTCCTTTTGTATACCTAAAGATCACTCTCTTCATGCTCAGTTAGCCTGTTTACTCAAGCACAAAACTCCGGTATCTCTTCCCTTTCACTGCATCTCAATTTGAAAGAAGAGGCTTTTTCTTGGTAGTGAAATTGCTGGAAAGTAACAGTAAGGAGGCAAATCATGAGTAGCCTACAGCATACATTTTGTTTTCATAATAGGAAGTAGCTATAACATGAAAAAAAGTTCCAGGAAATATACACAGCACTCAGTTACTCATTATCTGGAATTGAACTGCATCCAAACCAACAAAATAGCATTAACCATGGGCCATTAACATGAACTGGAAAACGTTTCTTGGTTAAGATGATATTTTACTCTAGTAAGATACATTAATCGGATGTATTCCCTGAGTAGCCAAGCTACCTCACTATGTTACCATACCTAATTATTAAGTTCTCATTATCCAACACTGAGCTACATTGCAAGCATTAGTTCTAGGTCTGTCATATCCCAGGAGATCCTAAAGGTGTCTTTGAATCTCTGCCTTTACTAACATTCTGAAAATTCCTTGCATTTTGCTATAGTCATACTTCAAAAGAAAGCTCTGATTATTTTCTAACTTTTAATTTGAGGGATTCTACTTTTCCATTTAAGAGCTAATGTTTGCCTTCTTTCTGTTTTTAAGAGTCTTTCTAATAAACCATACATTTTTTACAGATTCTTCTCGACAAGCGCTGGCAACTCCACTGTTGAATCTCCCTCCAAAGAAAAAGTAGGTTCACATTGGTGCGAATCATCTGAGTTTTAGAAGAATTCTGAGTGTGCAGATTGACACCCTGGTTTATGTTCCAGGAACGCTGATTATTATGAGAAGATCTCTGACCCCCTGGATCTCATCACCATTGAGAAGCAGATCCTCATTGGCTACTATAAAACAGTGGAGGCATTTGATGCTGACATGCTCAAGGTCTTTCGGAATGCTGAGGTATTTTTCACTGGCTTCAAACATAGATGTAAGAAGTTTGTCCTGAAAGGAACCATTCTAGAACCTTATAATTTTGAGCCTCCAGTCCTGTCAACCTTAATATTTCTGATTGGGAAAGACAACCATTTTTACTGAATGCTCGTGGGATGGGTTGTAGTGTATTAGATACAGCACAGTACTATATATTTGAGACTTGGATGTGACTAAAGTGGAAGATCGAATCATACCCCAAAACAATTTCTGTAAACATGTAATTTAGTGTTGAACTTTTATATTACATTATACAGACATATTATGGTTTGTATGTACTTTCTGTCCTAGACAATACATATATGTGCAATGCACAGAAATATGTATAGTATAAATAGAAACAAATCCTGAAGGTAGGATTGAGAGATAATATGCTCGTAGGTTGTAGAATAAGTGAAGGTGGCCTTGAGCTAATTTAAAGGAGAAGATGGACTAGTGCATGGAATAGAGAAGATGAGGTAATCAGTTATTTGAAATACCTTGGGAGAAGTATTTGAAGGAAAAAAGGAGGTTACTAGATAAAGAAAGACTTGAAAGTGAAGATATGAGATAAAACCAGACAAGAGGGAGAAGGATTAAAGCAATCTTGAGTTGTGACATGGTATGTGTTGAAACCCAGCCTCCAGATACATTTAAAACCTGTAGTTCCGTCCCTGACATCTGTAGGACAGCAGTAAATGGGATACTTATATATGCATTATGCCTTTGACTTTAATTTATACTCCACCATCCTTGGGGACAGTACAGCTGAGGGATTAAACAGATTTCAAGAGCTGTGGAACAGATGGAAAAATTACCATGCAGATTCCAAATTCAGTTCATTTTTAGTTGCTTAAGTAAATTATTATTGACTGCCTGGCAGTGAATTTGATTTATTAAAAATCTGTTAAGCAAGTGGGAGGGTAGAAGAAAATCAAGTTACCTTTTCGGGAATATTTTTAAGCAAAATGGAGAAGACCAAACATGATCTCTGTCTTCTACTTTCTTCAGAAATACTATGGGCGTAAATCCCCAATTGGGAGAGATGTTTGCCGCCTGCGCAAAGCCTATTACAACGCCCGGCATGAGGCATCAGCCCAAATTGATGAGATTGTCGGGGAGACAGCAAGTGAAGCAGACAGCAGTGAAACCTCAATCTCTGAGAAGGAGAATGGGCATGAGAAGGACGATGATGTCATCCGCTGCATCTGTGGCCTCTATAAGGACGAGGGCCTCATGATCCAGTGTGACAAGTGCATGGTGAGAAAGTGAAGCAAAAGCCCAGTCCTGATGGGCAGATGAGCAAAGTGAGCTCTTCAAAGAGCACGCCTCTGCCTCTACAGGATTGGCTTGACACGTTTTTTGTAAATTCTAACTCAGCCTTAGTGTCTATTAACACCTCACTCGTCATCATATTGTCTTTCTTCTTTTCCTGTTTCTCTCTCTCATTATACTTCCCTTCTTTTTTTGTCTCCCATCCCTTCTTTCCACTCTTCATTATATACTTCTCATGTAATCTAGATCAGTGTGGATGATAGTATTTAGGATAGTGCTTTATGTTGAGAAGCCATTGGCACAGTCGACTGTCTATAGCATGAACACAGGTAGAGCGCAGTATCGAAATACACTTAGGGCTCCTGATAAAGGAGTGGAAGCCTTTGTCCTAGTAACCTTACTTAACACATAGAAATTGTTACTTTATATTTAAAATGGGAATAACTTACAGAATTGTTGGGAGGATAAAAGTAGATAAGGGTAAATGGGAACAGTTTATAACTTGAAAGCCTTTCACAAACAAAAAGCTATTGCCATGGAGTCTGTTGGTGCTGTATTCGTTTGTTCGCATCTCTCTCCATCTCTCCATTTTAACCTGCCCAGATCTATACGTTATGAAACTAACCTGTATACTTACACATCCAGACAAGACATTTTTATTCATTTTGCCCTATTTCACCGTTTGTCTGTTGTCACTCACCCGCTCTTCCCTTAGTCCCTGTTTTCCTTCCTCTTGTCCTTTTTCTAGTTTTTAACTGTGATTCTGAATCCACTTGTTGCTGCAGGTATGGCAGCACTGTGACTGCATGGGGCTAAACTCGGATGTGGAACATTATCTTTGTGAGCAGTGTGACCCGCGGCCTGTGGACAGGGTGAGCTGCCCTCTGACAGTATTCTGTAATCTGCACATAGGAGATGTAGCACATGCTGTCTTGTCTGCCCTGGTACTGCCCAAGAGAAAGGCCTTTGGTAAATTACCTTCTCTGTGTGTCAGTTTTTCCAACTGTACAGTGAAAGGACTCCTTTTGCCCTTTTCTCAAGAGTATGATTAAAGGGAAAATAAAATACTGTAAAAATCTTTGGAAGGAAAAGTACTACATAAAAAGTAAGATTTATGTATATATTATTAACTCTTCATAAAAGAGAAACCTTCATGGTATAGTAGTTAAGAGCTATGGCTGCTAACCAAAAAGTCAAATCCACTAGCTGCTCCTTGGAAACCCTATGGGGCATGTCTAGTGAGTCCTCCAGGGTCACTGTGAGTTGGGTTTTTAACTTATAAAAAAGGTTCCCTGGTTTCACAGTGGTTAGCAATTGACGGCTAACTAAAAATTGAATGCTTTGAAGCCGCCGGCAATTCTACAGGAAAAAGATGTGTCCGTCTGCTTCGATAAAGATGTAAAGCCTTGAAAACCCTATGAGGCAATTTTACTCTGTCCTGAGTTGGAATCAACTCAGCAGCAGTGAATTTGGATGTTTTTAATTCATAAAAGAACTTGAAAAATCCAGAACTTGAGTACCCTAAATAATCATTTATGTTAAACCCATTGCCATAAAGTCAATTGCAATTCATAGCAACCTTGTGGAATAGAGTAAAACTGTCCCTAGTGTTTCCAAGGATCACCTTATGGATTTAAACTGCCAGCCTTTTGGTTAGAAGCCGAACACTTACATTAGTCAGTGTTTTAATAGTGAAAAGAGTTACTAGACTCAGAAGCAGCTAGGGTTAGTCATAGGACCACTTCAGAGCTAAAAGATTTAGAGAGGGTAAATGACTTTCCAGGTTATTAAGTGGGTTCTTCTCTTGGTTGTGCCATGTTTATTTGTATATCTTGACAAGTTACTTAGTATAAAATGAGGGAATTAAACAGTATTTCTTAACAGCTGCCTGTTGTCATTTTGATGACCAGTTCTGTGCTGGGAGAGACACATGCATTACAGTGTTTTGCTTACCTGGCCCCTGGGTACTAAATGCCAGTAGCATCCTCCAGTCACTGCAGCAATCAGAGTCTCCCTTCACGTATTGCCAGATGCCTCCTAGAAGGCACACACAATTAGTGCTTAATAGAACATAGTTTGGGATACTTAACCTGTCAGGGTTGTTCTCCACCTTTGCTTTTTCAGCTTTAACAACTTTTATCTTTTTTTGGTGTCTTTAGTACATTGAAATAAATAAAGAATAAGTCTTAATTAGTTGGCAATTCTAGGTTTTAGTTCTTTTCCTCTCTTGAATAGAACTCGATAGGCTGGATGTACAGTTCCAGTCCTTATCCATTGGCTTTCTGCTCTTATCAGGAGGTACCCATGATCCCTCGGCCCCATTATGCCCAACCTGGCTGTGTCTACTTCATCTGTTTGCTGAGAGATGACTTGCTACTTCGTCAAGGTGCGTGCATGCATAGGGGCTGACCATACCTGTCAGAGCTGGTCTTTCTGAACAGTAGGAGGCATCCACTGTCTGCATAGGAACTTTGTCTCCATATGACCAATAGAATGTAAACTTTTATTTGCTATAACCCTTAGCACTCCATCATCACACATAAAACTAATTTGGAGAGATGAGCATGTTGTAAAGCTAATTTTAAGAATAGGAAAAATACATAGGAAGCCTAAGAATATAAAGATCTTCCTTGTATAGTTCTCACAGTCTAGAAGTAACTACCATCACCGTAAGACTGCTGGTTTTAGCTCTCTGCATTTGTATCATCTTAGATTGCAAATTCTTCCTGTGCTCAGACAAATAAATGCCTAACAGAATTCATGCAAAAGTCCTTTTAACCCTCTATGTTCCGTGCTGTCATAGGTGACTGTGTATATCTGATGAGGGATAGTCGGCGCACCCCTGATGGCCACCCAGTCCGTCAGTCTTACCGACTGTTATCTCACATTAACCGAGATAAACTTGACATCTTCCGAATTGAGAAGCTTTGGAAGAATGAAAAGTATGTGTTCAGGTCCTGTCTGTTTCCTCTGACTGTACTCTAGCAGCACAGAGCCAAGTATTCACTAGGTTCTTGCTATATTAGTGTAACCTTGACAGTTCCATTTTTTCCTGTTTTTTTCTTTTTAAGAGAAGAACGTTTTGCCTTTGGCCACCATTATTTCCGTCCCCATGAAACTCACCACTCTCCATCCCGTCGATTCTACCACAATGAACTCTTCCGAGTGCCTCTCTATGAGATCATTCCCTTAGAGGCTGTTGTGGGGACCTGCTGTGTGCTGGACCTTTATACTTACTGTAAAGGTAGGTACCCTGGGCTAATTGGGAAGTGACTGGTGACTACTCTGTACCTGGCATTCTACTCAGATTTTTAAGGAAATAAGTTCTTTCATTAGTACTACATGTTAATAATAACAACAAAATAGTTTTAGAGGGGGCAGAGCCAAGATGGCAGACTAGACACATGTCTCCTCAATTCCCTCTGAAAACTAAGGTCTGGATTAATAATTGAATGGAACACTCTGGACACCCAGGGAGCCCTAGGATATGCCATAGGGGTGTCAGATTGGACTATGTGCCACTGAATGGGAAACTACCTCTCTGATGAGGTAAAGCACACTGAGCCCCACTCCTGCTGACTCCCTGCTTGGGCAGACTGCAGGTATTGACATTATTTTCTTTTTTTGTTTTTGTTATCAGGGATGGCATGAGCCAGCAAATGTGCTAAACTGCAGTGCTAAAATAAACAGCGTGTAGCACAGCAGAGAGACAGTGTGTGGAAGAGCCACATTTTGAGAGCCCAGCTCCTGACTGAGGGCACCACTGCCTGTCCACTCTCTCTTTTCTGAGACCCACCATAGATTTTGCTGTTTCACAGTGAGGAGGGCAGCTCAGTGAGGATGCCATCTTAGTCAGCTGGGAGGTGGAGTCACCCAACCAGAGGCCTTGGCAGGGGCAAATTCCCAAGCTGAGAAGCAGTGCCACTCCAGAAAGCACTTTTCCAGCAGAAAGGCTGTGTTTAACAGCCCTTATGAGTAGGGCCTGGCCAAGGATGACAACAAGGCCGTAACCCCTCCCTACTTTAAACTACATCACAGCATCTGGGACTAGCTGAAGAGATGCTTCCATGGTCAGCTGGAAGGGGGGTCTGCCACACCTGACAGCCTGACTGATTTTGGTGACTGTTGGATAGCTCCTAATTTTTAAAATAAATTTTTAAAATTTAAGACTGCCAGGAGAAATAACTGCTGAGTGGCCTGGCGCCATCTCTTCTAGCCTTTACTGACCCCCATCATAGAGTCAATTGATAGCCCCCCAGGGACTCCATAAGTAGGGAACTGTCTTTGCCAGATAGGATATGGAGCCTACCACCCCACAGAGTTCACTGGCACCAGTCACTAGAGTACACAGAGGTGGCTGGTGACCAACCTGCTGCTTAGAACAGGAGTTGAGGTAACACCAGAGAAACTAAACAGCCTCTAGGTAGCCCAAAGGCAACAAACCATCTCCAGCCATTCAAAGAAACAGCCCAGCATGGCTCTCGAAAACTCCCAAAATAATGAAAAAACTTGGCAGATTAAGAAGGTTTTCTGAAACTCTCGGAGGTCAAGTACAAAAGAGTTACATAATGAGCCTTCCTAGAGATTAAACAAAATGCAGCAGAGCAAAATGAAAAAGTTAGCAAGCTATTTGAAATGATGGAATATTAACAGTTTGAGATCCAGCAGATCAATAACAAAATTACAGAATTAGACAATTCAGTCCAAAGCCAAAAGAACAGGATAGAGGACATGGAAGTCCAGCTTAGTGACCTTCAAGATAGAGCAACTAACACGAGCATTTATGAGGAGAAATCAGAGAAAAGAAGTAAGAAAAATGAAGAAGCATTAAGAAACATAGGACTCTTTTATTAAGAGGAATAATCTACAATTAATTGGAGCTCCTGAACAGGGAGGGATAGCTGAAAACAGAGTATTATTGTTGAGTTGCCAGCAGAAGACACCCCTGAAATTATAAAAGAGAACACTGATAGCCAAGATGTATATCGAACACCACAAAAACTAGACCCCAAAAGAAAGACAAGACACTGAGATGTATACAGTTAAGCTTAATAAAATGCAACATAAACTGATTCTCTTAAAGACAGCAAGGCTCAAAACAAAGTTAACATTCAGAGGGAAACCCTGTAGGCTTTCATCTGATTTTTCAGCAGAAACAATGCTGGCAAGGAGCCAGTGGGATGATACATTCAAAGATCTGAAGGAGAAAAACTTCCAACCAAGCATGATATATCCTGCAAAACTGTCTCTCAAACATGAAGATCAAATTAAAACATTCACAGATAAACAGAAGCTTAGAGACTATAAAAACCAAACCAGAACTACAAGAAATACTGAAAGAGCTCTTTGCTTAGAAAAACAAAGCCATCAAGTGTATATTTAAGGCTATAATGCAGGACACAGCATCCAGAAACCTACTCAGGGAAGTCAGAAAACTCAATCAAAGCCACAATATTAAAAGAAGGGAACCAGTGATCGTATTATGAAAACTATGACACCATCACACTGAAAAAAGGGATATACTGCAGTGTTATAGAGACTATGTATATGTGGACTATTATATAGTTATAGTACTGTCAGATGGAGAGGAAGTTAAAAAGATATGCAGAAGTTAAAATTCGGTTTAAAACTTAGAATACTAAGGGGGATCATGGGGTAGCCACAAAGCACAATAACAGTGCAGCATATCAAAACAAGAAACGTAATACAGGAGTCTCAACAACCACAGAACCAGCACTGAAAAACATGAGAAGTCAACCCATAAAGAAGAATGACCCAGAACAGAATATTAAGAACAACATAGAAAACACCAACACAGAAATAAATACATCAGAATGATAGCACTAAACACATACTTATCAATAATTACACTGTATGTAAACCAACTGAACACTACGATAAAGAGACAGCTAGAGGTTATCCTGGATCAAAAGACACGACCCATCTATATGTTGCTTACAAGAAACTCAGATTTAAAGATTTGAGCAAACTAAACATTAAAGGATGGAATAATACATACCAAGCTAACAATATAAAAAGAAGAGCAGTTGTGGCAATACTAATCTCAGATAAAACAGATTTTAATGCTAAATCTACCATCATGGACAAGGATGGTCACTATTTATTGCTGAAAGGTTCAATACACAAGCAGGAATTAACAGTATTAAATATTTATATACCCAATACCAGAGCATCTAAATACATTGAACAAACACTGACTACACTGAATAATAATAGTTGGAGACTTCAATAGTCCACTTTCAGTAATGGATAGATCATCCAGAAAAAGTCTCAGTAAAGACACAGAAGAACTTACTGCAGTAATTAACCAACTAGACCTCATCAACTTAAACAGAACTTCTTATCCATCAACAGGTAAGTACACCTTATTCTCCAGTATTCATGGAATATTTCCCAGAATAGACCATGTGTTAGGAAATAAGGCAAATCTCAACAAAATCCAAACCAATGAATTATTGCAAAGCATTTTCTTGGACCATAAAGCCATAAAAAGTCAAAATCAGTAGCAGAAAAAAACAGATATCAATTGGAATTCATGGATACCGTACAACACCTTGCTTGAAAAGCCATGGGTGATAGAGTAAATCAAAGATGAAATGAAGAAATTTATTTACTTAAATAAGAATGAAAACATATCCTATCAGAACGTATGGGATGCAGGTTAAAACAGTGCTCAGAGGTCATTTTATCTCTATAAATGGACACATCCAGAAGGAAGAAAGGAGCTGAGCTGCAAAATTAACCCTACAGCTTGAACAAGTAGAAAGAGAGCAACAGAGGAACTGCTCAGATACCAGAAGACAACAGGTAGTAAAGATTAGAGCAGAACTAAATAAATTAGAGAACAGAGGAACACTTGAAAAAGTTGGTAAGACCAAAAGCTGGTTTTTTGAAAAGAACAAAATTGTTAAACCATTGACTTAAACTTAAAAAGAAAAACAGGAAACAGATAACCCAAATAAGAAATGAGGTGGGAGATGTTGCAACAGACTCAACTGAAATCAGAAGTATCATAACAGAATACATGAAAGACCGTACTCTAACAGATTTGAAAACCTAAGGGAACTAGACAAATTTCTGGATTCATACAGGGAAAAGTAGAACAACTTTATAAATGTTTCACAAAGGAAGAGATTGAAAAAGTCATCAAAAAACAACCAACCAAAAATAGTCCTGGCCCAGATAGCTTCACCAGGGAATTCTACCAAACTTTTAGAGAAATAATACTGAGATTGTTTCACAGCATAGAAAGGGATGAAATACTCCCGAATTCACTGACGAAGCCAGCATAATCCTGATACCAAAGCCAGGGAAAGATCCCTTAAAAAAGGAAAATCACAGACCAATATCACTTATGAACCTAGATGCAAAAATCTTCAACAAAATCCTCGCCAACAGAATTCAACAGTATACCAAAAAAATAATTCATCATGACCAAGTGGGAAATCATACCAGGGATGCAAGGCTGGTTCAGCATCAGAAAAACAATTAATGTGATAAACCACATAAATAACACTGTCATGGATTGAGCTGTGTACGCCCAAAAATCCTGTGTTAATTTGATTTCGCTGTGAGTCCCCGTATGTTGCCATTCCTCCCATGTGTTGTGAATCCTGCCTCTGTGATACTGATGATGGAGAATGGGCTGCAGTTGTGTTAGTGAGGCAGGAGTCAAGTTACAAGCTTGTGGGATATAAGGGAGAGAAGTGAGCAGAGCAGAGAAAGTTGGGAACCTCATACCATCAAGAGAGCGGCACTGAGCAGGGCCCGTCCTTTGGACCTGAGGTTCCTGTGCCAAGATGCTCTTCTTGAACTTAGACTTAGCCTACTGGACTGTGATATGTTTTCTTATTAAGTGGACTTGTAACTTGTTAATGGATTTCTGGCTTATGGGACTGGGACAATAAAATTTCTCGTCATGAAGCCTTCCACTTGTGGTATTTCTGTGAGAGAAGTACCAGGTGATTAAGACAAATACTAAAGATAAGAGTCATCTGATTTTGTCAGTTGATGCAGAAAAAGCATTTGACAAAGTCCAACACCCATTCATGCTAAAAACTCGTAGCAAAATAGGGATAGAACTCAAATTCCTCAACACGGTAAGGGGCGTCTAGGCTAACCCAACCACCTACATCATCCTGAATGGAGAGAGACTGAAAGAATTCCCCTTGCAAACAGGAACTAAACAAAGATGCCCATTCTCATTACTTCTATTCAACATTGTACTAGAAGTTCTGACCAGAGCAATTAGACAAAACAAAAATAAAGAGCGTCCACATTGGCAAAGAAGGAATAAAAATCTCCCTATTTGCAGATAATATGATTGTATATGCAGAGAATCCTAAAGAACCCATAAGTAAACTACCCAAACTAATAAAAGAGTTCAGCAAAGTATCAAGATATTAGACAAGCATAAGTCTATCAGGATTTCTTTACATCAACAAAGACATCATCAAAGAAGAAACCACAAAATTAACAGCATTTACTGTAGCCTCCAAAAAGATAAAATACCTAAAAGTAAATCTAACTGGAGAAATAAGAGACCTGTGCAAAGAGAACTATAAGACCTTACTTCAAGAAACCAAAAGAGACTGACATAAGTGGAGAAACCTATCCTGCTCGTGGATAGGAAAACTTAACATTGTGAAAATGTCTGTTTTACCCAAACTAGTCTACACATAACAGTGCAATCCAAATACAAATTCCTGTGTCTTTTAATGAGATGGAGAAACAAATCACCTACTTTGTTTGGAAAGAGAAGAAACCCCAGAAAAGCAAAGCACTACTGAAGAAGAGGAACACTGTCAGAGATCAGAACACAGTGGGAGGCCACCCAATCTTAGAGCCTATTACACTGCCACAGTAGTCAAAACAGCCTGGTATTGGTACAAAAAGAGACATATTAGACCAGTGGAACAAAATTGAGACCCCAGAAATGCCACCATCCTCTTATGAAGTTGGTATTCAACAAAGGTTCTAAGATTGTAAACTGGGGTAAAAACAGTCTCTTTAATAAATGGTGTAGGCAAAATTAGATCTCTATCTGCAAAAAAATTGAAATAACACCCGTATCTCACACCTTACACAGACACTAACTCAAGCTGTATAAAAGACCTAAATATCAAACCTAAAATGATAAAGATCATGCAAGAAAAAATAGGTTCAACAATTTAAGTTTTCATACACAGTTTAAGATTTCAAAATCTGACAAAGCAAATACAAGCAACAGAAAATAGATAAATGGGAACTACTATGAATCAAACACTTTCGCTCATCCAAACACTTTATCAAAAGAATTAAAAGGACAGCTACAGAATGGGAAAAAATTTTGGCAGCTAGATGTCAGACTGATGTCTGGCCTCCATAATCTACACGATACTGCAAAACATCAGCAAGAAAATGACAAATAACCCAATTAAGCAATGGTCAAAGGAGATGGACAGACAGTTCACCAAAGAGGACATCTAGGCAGCCAAAAGACACATGAAGAAATCTCATGATCATTAGCTATTAGGAAAATACAAATCAAAACTACAGTGAGTTAGCATCTCACCCCAGCAAGGTTGGCCATGATCCAAAACACAAAACAACAAAAGGTGGAGAGGCTGTGGAGAGATTGGAACTCTCCTGCACTGCTGGTGAGATTGCAAAATGGTACAACCTCTTTGGAAAGCAGTCTGGTGCATCCTTAAAAAGCTCGAAGTAGATACACCATTTGATCCAGTAATTACACTGTTCAGAATACATCCTACAGAAGCAAGGGCAGTCTCACAGACAAGATACATGCACACAAATGTTTATTCCAATGCGGTCCACAATAACAGATGGAATCAACTTAGATGCCCGACGGCAGATGAATGGATAATGAAACTATTATATATATAATCAGTGGAACACTAGGCAGTGATAAAGAACAATGATGATTTTAGGAAGCATGTCATAAGCTGGTTTCAATTGCAAAACATGCTGCATGAAATCAGTCAGCAGCACAAGAACAAATACTGTGTGACACCCCTACTATAAGGACTTCAAAATAGACTCATGTACAGAAGAAAAGACTCTTTGATGGCTGCAAGGGAGAGGATGAAGTGAGAGGGCAAGTCACAGATTAGATAATTGGCAGAAATTGTGTTGGTTGAAAGCAGTGGCAGCACGCAGTAGAAACATGATAACTTAAGTGGACTTCAACATAAACTGAAGACTCTTCTGATCTTAACCCAATTTTACAAGGATAGAGTAGCAGGGGTGGGGGCCTGGGGACCATGTTCTCAAGGGATATCAAGATCAACTGGCATAACTAGCCTACTGCTAAGAGAATCTTCTGCACCCCATCTTTATGAGTGGCATTTGAGGTCTTAAAAGCTAGCAAGCTGACATCTGAGGTACACCAAATGCTCCCAACTCATCTGGAACAGGCGATCACCAAGAATAACTAAGACATGAGAGAAAGAACCCAGGAGACATAAGGACCTGTGTCAGTGGGTGACTTTATCAGCATGTGACCAGAAGAACCAGATGGTACCCAGCCACCACCAAAGACAGCTGTGATAGGGAACACAGTGTTGAGTCCCAGTGGCAAAATGGGAAAAAGAGGGGTGCACCTCAAGAGCTCCACTAAAACGGTCTTTTAATTAATGGTCTGAAGGCCTGAGGGTTCCCGTGGAAACATGACACCTAGACCTGCTGCTGCCCCTGACCAGAAAACAGTACTGAAGTCAACATTTCAGACAGGAACGGACTGGACTCAGGGATACAGCGTGACCATATGATGTGTGAATTTTATGGGTCTCTGTATCCATAGTATGCTGTCCTGCTGGCCTCTTGCTAGAAAGGAGAAGAGAGGATGGAGAGGAGGGGACAGGAGATGGTTAAGAGGATATGACATACATATAGAACGACAAGGAGTATGCTGTCAACCCGGCAAGGAGAGCAGAAGGAGCTACAGATAGGCAGGCAGGCTTGCAAATTTAATTTGCATTGTATAGTTTCACTTAATCACAATTATATGTACATGTATATATATGTATATATATATATACACACACACCCCAAAATATTTTACAAGCTTCATAGTTAACAAAATAGACTATGGAGTCAATCTCATGTCAAATTTCAGCTCCACCACCTTTTACCTGTGTGCCTTTGGGTGAGTTCTCAACCTAATTATCAGTTTTTCCATTGAAAGTATGGGTTAGTATCTATCTTCAGAGTTTTATAAAGATTAATTGAAATATTACACACAGAAGGCAACATTCTTGGATGGGTACCAGGAGTGGGAGGGAGAGGGAGGAGGAATTACTTTCTAGACAGTAGCCATTTGCTCCTTCTGGTGATGGGAAAGGTAATACCAAATATGGGTGAAGTCAATACAACTTTTAACCAAGGTGTATAAAAACACTAAGAAGTACACAAGAAACAAGGACAATTTCCATAAATGCTGTAACATACACAATTTTGCAACAACAGTAACTAAAAAATTTGTGTGTGGTTACTTGCATAGGAGATATGTATGCATATATGTGTATAAGAAGGCATGTGAGTAAATGCATGTGCATATACACGTGTGTATTAGACATGTGTAGACAACAGTTATGCATGCTGTATGTATATCCATACATATAACAAAGTACATAGGAGGCATACTGATACTCACGGAGGCCTCCTAGACATATCCAAACAACTGAAATGATCTTCTGAGTTAAAAGGCTGAGGACCATAGTCTCAGGGGAACAATTTAGTTGGCATAACATAATTTGTAAAGATAATGTTCTACATTTTGGTTTGGTGAGTAGTGTCTGGGGTTTTAGAATCTTGTAAGCAACCAGCTGAGATAGGACTGTTGGTCTCTACTTACAGAGCAAAAGAGAATTTAGAAATCAAAGGCTCAAAGAAGAAACTAGTCCACAGGACTAACAGCCCACAGGAACTACACAGCCTCTTTTAATCTGAAACCAGAAGATCTAGATCATACCTGGCTACCACTGCCTACCGTTCTGACCAGGGACCCAATAGAAGGTTCCAGATAGAACATGAGAAAAATGTAGAACAAAATTCAGGTTACTAAAAAAAGCCTCACCTACTGGACAGTAGAGACTAGATGAACCCTCAAGACTGTCGTCCTAAGACAGTCTTTAAATTTGGAACTCAAGCTGTTTCTGGAGGTCACTTTCAGCCAGGTTGTAGATTGGCTTGTAAAAGAAACAATATATGTGGTCTCTTAAACAATCAACTGTATTAATATTAAACAAAACAATCAGCATTTACCCAGAAGCAAACATGAGAAGGCAAGGAAAGGAAAAGAAGCTAGATCAGTGGAAACAGAACAGAAAGAATAGAAAGAATTAGAATGCTAACACATTGTGAAAACTTTAACCAGTATCATGGAGCAGTTTGTGTAAGAATTGTTAAGTGGGACGTAATTTTCTGTGTTAGCTTTTACCTGAAACAGAATAAAATAATGTTTAAAAAAGAAGTGAAATCTAAGAAAACACGCAGCCTAGTTTTTGGCTCACAGTAAAAGCTTAATTTTTTCTCTGAACAGTCTGAAAACATACTCCATTCTAAAAACTGACAAGTTGCTTGGAGCTCTCTGATGCTGCTGACTCCCCTTTTCCCAGTAGAAATGTTTTCCTTGCCTAGATGTACTTCTCTCCTTTATACTTCCATTCTTCCCTCATAACTCCCCCATAATGTTTTTTCTGCAAAGTGGTTTCCCTGCAGCATACCAGCTATCTCCAATTCCATATATATTTTTTAATCCTAGAGTGTTCCCTTCTGTTCTTACATCCCTTTTCCTTTTTTGACACCAGTTTCTGGGATGCTCTCCTTTGTTCTGTAACCACCAAATGCTCAGTTGTTTGTTCTGCCTCTCAGAATAGCCATAATGTTTCCCCATTAAGGATCTCATGCCACTCTAGCTTCTGTCCCAGTGGTGTGGGGTGGTCTCTGGGCAACTCAGGGTGAGGGAAGGGGAATTCGGAGGGTTCTTTAACGCTGTATGGACTCTTAGGGCGACCCAAAGGTGTGAAGGAGCAAGATGTGTACATCTGTGATTATCGGCTCGACAAGTCGGCGCACCTGTTTTATAAGATCCACCGGAACCGCTATCCTGTCTGCACCAAGCCCTATGCCTTTGATCACTTCCCCAAGAAGCTCACTCCCAAAAGAGATTTCTCAGTAAGTGTCCATCCTCTCGAACAGGACAGTATGTCAGGACAGTCTGCTTCCTGCATGGAATGAATCCGTCAGAGTCAGAATCTTGAATGGCTCTCTGCTTCTTCATCCTGTTTTCATTTCAAACTGTGGAAATAAATCTCTGTCTGTCTTTGGGAGTTTACATTTCCTCCCCTGGGCCTTGTCTCAGGAAATTCTTGGTTACAGTGTTACGGCTTGATGGGATTTTCCTCTCTTCCATCTTCCCTGCATCAGTCTTAGCCCATGAGTGCCACGTGTGGTTTTCTGTTTGTTTTTCACACCTATCATTTTTTGTTTGTTTATGACTTTATAATGTTAAACAAATAGAAGGAATGGTGAGAAACCTTCAGTGAAAATATTTCTGTGCTTTTTACCTGTGGATTAGAAGTGTAATGTATAATTGTTACAAAATTTGAAAAGCACAGGAAGTGCTAAGAAGAAAAAAAATTATCCCACTACCCACAAAATAACCAAAGTTAACGTTTTGCTATATTCATTTCCCACCTTTTTTCTGTGTATTTTTCTTTCAAATTGTCAAGAACATATTCCAGCCATTGTTTTGTGCCATTCGTCAGTCCATCAAGACTTTGGTCACATTTTTGCTGTAGTGAAAGCCTGAGCTGAGCTCCTCATCTCTGGGTTGTCTTTTGGTGGGCCTGTCAGAATTTATACCGGCCATCTTGGCGTTCTTAGAAATCACCTAAGCAGAAAGTAAACCTTTATGTTTCGTGTTTTTCGTCTTTTTTTCTTTTTTAATTTCTCCAGACAGTATTTTGCTGTCTCTCTGCCCACCACGAGTCCCTTCTCTAATCTAGATGTCTTTGGTCTTGCTCACTAAATCACCAGTGGAGTACTCACAGGCTAGCTTTGAAACCCCAGTCTCAACTTTCAAAGGTGGGGACAAGGCAGGGAAGATCGTAAACTCATCCCTTTTGCTGTCATTGTAGGATTACATAGTGCTAAAAACTGTTATGGCATACAAACTGATAGAAGTACTAACCTTCTGACTTTAATTGCAAGGGCTTTGGTCCTATTTTTGCTTGCTTTTCCTTCCCTACCTCCCCAGCCCCCTTATCCTGAGTTGGCCCCAAATCATCTAATCCAGCTTTGATAGCTTCTACAGTATGCATGCTTACCTCTCCCTTTTCTTCTCTGCAGCCTCACTATGTCCCAGACAACTACAAGAGGAACGGAGGGCGGTGAGTCCCATGGGGGCTAAGGATCCTAAGGGATTGACCAAGAGCTTGAATGGAGCAAAAGAACAGCCACCAGCCCACCCTGCCCCACCTCTAGGATTGGGGGTTCTCTGAGCAAGTAGCCCAGTGGAGAGTCGGCACTAACACAGAGGGCTCCAGTAGGCGAGGCATCAGCGGGTGGCTGTGGTAGTGGTGGAACAGGGCGAGATGTGCAAGGACAGCGAGAGATTTAGAACAGAACTTCCGATAAATTAGGAAAGTCTCTCTTTTAGATGTCCTCAAGCTTTTGTCATTACTCAGGTGTATCAGTCCTTGGGTCCTCTGTCAAGGAACAGAAGGAGCTGGAAGTACAAAGTTTTGGCTGAGCAAAGAGCAGTGTAGTTTGGGTCCACAGCTTTTGTTTTTGCTTGTTTGTTCATGAACAAGTATTATTCCTAGAGACAGAGTACAGACATTTCTTCTTTAATTTCCTCAGCTGTGAACTAGGAACACAATAACTGTTGTATAGTCTACATCAGTGGTTCACCATGAGGGAAAACAGTGCTAGATGTGAAAAAGAAATTCAGGAAAAGTAAAAACTCCATTTAAGTACGTACTGTTGTCTCTGAACTATTGATAGCACAAGGCTGTGCCACCCTTCTGTGTACTCACGGAGGAGTCAGGTAGAGCCAGCTAAGCACTGTTACCAGCCTTGGTATATTTTATAGGCTCATAGCACACTTATGCTCCAAGTTCCTGACAGTAAGGAAAAAAGTTGATTTTACAATTAGAAATAAATTTCAAAGAAAGATGGTGATTTGTTCAACCAGGTTGCCTACCTTTTGAGCTGAAGCTCTCACAGCTAGTTTTCAGTATCTCGGGGCATCCTGAGGCCTCTCCCCTTCATCTTCCTGCTGCTCTGAGTACCCTGCTCAGCCTTACCCTAAACGTACCTACCCTTCTGGCAGATCATCCTGGAAGTCCGAGCGCTCAAAGCCACCCTTAAAAGACTTGGGCCAAGAAGATGATGCTCTGCCTTTGATTGAGGAGGTTCTGGCTAGTCAGGAGCAAGCAGCCAACGAGATGCCCAGCCTGGAGGAGCCAGAACCACCAGAGGGGGCCAGCGCTGAAGTCAGTGAGGGTGAAAAGAAGCAAGAAGAAAGTAGTCAGGAATCCCAGCCAGCCTGTACCCCTGAGGAGCGACGGCATAACCAACGGGAGCGGCTCAACCAGATTTTGCTCAACCTCCTTGAAAAAATCCCTGGAAAAAATGGTAAGAGGGACAGGCTCATAGCTAGCATTAAATATAAATGGGAAATAAGTGGAAATGGAGTAAGTTAGGACAACATGTAGTTACTGGCACAGAATGGAAAGTATTCTAAGTAGTCATGAACTGCCGACCTTGTGGTTAGCAGTAGTAGCACTTAACCCACTACCCCACCAGGTACTCCTTGAATACTCTAGAGGGCAGTTCTACTCTGGCCCCTAGGGTCACCATGAGTCAGATCCGACTCAACGGCACTTAGCTTTGGCTGTAGTCATGATGTGAAAGTGAAACTAAGGGAGGGGAGGAGATTCTTCCCTAGAAAACAACCATCTTCTTCTCAATCTGGCCAAGAACACCAAACTCATTTTGCCATTGAGTTGATTCCAACTCACAGTGACCCTATAGGACAGAATACCACTGGCCCATAGAGTTTCCAAGGAGCATCTGGTGGCTTTGAACCCACAACCTTTTGGTTACCAGCTGTAGCACTTTACTACACCACCAGGGCTTCTCTATGACTGGAGTGAGGTCTAACTGCTTATAGGTCATAAACGGAGTAATTAAATGCCTTTAGGAGATGGCGACTGTGGTAGTTGATGAGTGTCCTTGGTTCTCTTTTCAGCCATCGATGTGACTTATTTGCTGGAGGAAGGATCAGGCAGAAAACTGCGAAGGCGTACTTTGTTTATCCCAGAAAGCAGCTTTCGGAAGTGAACCTTAGAGAATTAGAACTTCAAGCATCTGGGATCTATCCAGTGGAGCTAGTCAGGCCTGCCTCCTGCTCTCTGGGTGCAGACAGGGGTGGGAAGGGTCCATCCAGTCAAGGGGAATGAGACCATGCTGTTAACATTAGGTACTTAATAAACCTTGGAGCTAGTGGAGAGGAAGAGGAAGGGAATCTGTCCCAGACAGTTTAGCTGAATTTATTTTCCTCTCCATTGCTTCACCCTGAGGGTTGATAATGTGAGGAAGAGACAGGGGCACATTGGGGGTGACTAGAGCCTGTTGGTACTTTACAGCACTTGCCCCCCTCTTCCAGCTTGGGTTTTCCATGTCATCTTCTGGTCCTACAGGCACTGCTAAGAAACTTCTTCTCACACCCAGCTGTCACTCAAAATCCAAAGGGATGGGACCAGGATCCCCACCCCTGCCCCATCTGTCCTCTATAGACTCCAAGAGCTACCCCAGAGACCTGAGACAAAGACAGCTAGGGCTTCTTCCCAGATCCCTAACAGGAAAATTTCTCTCTCCTCTCTTGTCCAACCAGGTCAAAGTAAAATGTGAGTTGACAGCTCAAAGCACTTGTAACTGCTGCCCCTTTCCCTGCCTCTACTCTCCAAAATGGGATCATGGGATAGAGAGGGCCCCCATGGGGCTAGAAGGGCACAGTACTTTTTGTAATTATTTTGTTTTACTCTTCATGACCTGCAGAACAGATTTTTCCTAATGGGAAAGCCAGGCCCCCACCAGCACACGTGCTGTTTTTGATGCTCTGTGGTTTTTGTGTGTCTGCTGTGCTGGGCGAATGGAGACTTATTTCAGAAATAAAACATTTAAAAACTTACATAGGAAGAACTCTAAGTTCCCCTTCCCTCCCCCACCCCCCGGCAAAAGACACTACATAAACTGTTAAGCAGTATTCACCTATCAGAGTATTTGTTGTGAGTGTAGATTATCAACTGAAAACACTACTCGTGTGTTCTTCAATTGTACAGTTTTCAGTGTCCATCTCTTAAAGAGACAGTGTGTTCTTCCCATCCCAGTCGCCTCTTCCCGCCACCCTCCTATAAGCAACTTCTTTGTCAGGAGGGATAGCCAGGGTGTCTCCTCCTTCCCTTTCTCTTGGCCAGAAGTTACCAGACTATACTGTCTCTTTAGAAATAAAATTTAAAAAGCTTTGCTTTGTTGTCTTCTCAGACATACATATGCATATACGTTTTAGATGTTCTTATAAGAGAAAAAGATGGTTTTTAAATGTGCCAAGTTGTGTATATATATATACATATATATATCTGCTGCGTGATTGGTAAGCAATACAATAGTAAACATGTCCCCATTACTTTTTTCTAATACTGGACCAATGCTGTCCTAATTGTACATTTCCCCTTACGATAATGACGCTCTGACTTGTTTAGGTAGAAACATCGACCACCTTCCATTCCATTGAATCTTTTTTTCTTTTACCTCCTTTCTGTGTCAATCTTGAGGAAAAAACAAAACAAAACAAAAGAGACAGGGGATGCCAGAGATCCCCTTGAGCAGAGAAAAAGCAGAATAAATATTTTATTAAAGAAAAAAGAATTAAGAAAATAGTTTGGAGTATTTTCTTACTGTAGAGAAGCACTGTACATTACTAAGAGACCTGGGTATAAGATACTCACGTGTGGAGTTGGAAAAATCGCATGTCCAAGCCCGTCTGAGTGGTTTCTTTTGGTTTTCATTGGCAGGGAGAGGGTGGGAGGGAGGTGGGAATAGGGGCACTTTGGGGGTCTCCTTTTAGTCAAAAACAAGAAAGTGACAAGAAAGAAGATTACAACTCAATGTTTCCTTTAATAGTGTTAAACACTAAAATTTTAAAAAAGACATAAAGAGAAGAAAAAACTTTGTAAAATGCAAGAACAGAAGCAAAAGACACTACGCTCTGTCATTTTATCTTTCTTTTGTTGAAAGACTAAAAACTGAAATGTTTTTTAGACAATCAAATGTTAGGTAAGTGCAAAACTTGTTTTTTCTTACTGGTGTAGAAATTAATGCCTTTTTTTATTTTTCGGTTATTTTATAATAACGAAATAAAAAGAACCCCAGCTGCCAGGCGGGTTTTGGTGTTTGAAATGCGGGGCAAAGCACTACATCACTGCAAATAGATACAGAGTTAGTCTGCATGTCTGTAGGCTGTGTGATTGCGGAAAATATAAATGCTGCTAATATATTTCCTTTTTACAGAAGCATATCTAAATAGATGATTGTTTTGATGTTAATCTTTGTAAATTATGTATTACCAATTTTAACATTGGATGTAATTGCATAAAAAGCTTGCATCTCAATCCTTGAAAGTCTAGTATTAAATGGAAAAACTTTTCCTAACTGTGGAGTGGTGAGCTTGTTCTTTTTCCCCTCTTTCCTACCCTCCATCTGTCTTCCAGGATCATAGGGGATCTTCCTGAAACCACATCAGCAGCTACCCATGACCCACTAGAGCCCACTTAACATGGGTGGCTACTGAATAAAGCTAATTCCTTCTTCCTAGGGCCTTCCCAGTCTCAGCCTCCTCTAACCAATCAGCATAGTCAAATGTCCAGCTGTTTCTCAAACAGGCCACACTACCCTCCACCTTCCTCCTTTGCACAGACAAGCATCACCTCATTAAATGCTCCTTAACAACCTCCCAGGTTGACGAAGAAGAGCTGTAGACCACATTTTTCAGACCACTATGTATTAGACCAGGGCCTTGGTGGTACAATGGCTAAAGTACTTAGCTGCTAACTAAAGCATCAGCAGTTCAAACCCACTAGCCACTCCATGGGAGAAAGATGTAGCAGTCTGTTTTATAAAGATTTACAGCCTTAGAAACTCCATGGAGCAGCTCTACTTTGTCCCATAGGATCACTCTGAGTGAGAATTGATTAGAAGAGTTTGGTCTTAGCTGTTTTAGACCACTTCCATTCAGAGCAGTTTATGTGTATTCATTTATTTAATCCTAGCAACAGACCTTGAAGGTAGCTACCATAGCCTGGTGTTATATATAGGTAAGGAAACTGAAGCCACAGAGAGGTTAAGTTACTGGCCCAGGATCACGTGACCAGTTAAACTTTCAACCTGGTTAGCCCTCTGAAGTCATTCCCATTTTATACAAATAAAAACTGAAGCTCAGAGTTGTTAGCAGCTAGTCAAAGACCACCTGGTAACTAGTTTGGAGCCAGAACTCCAGTCTGTCGTATCCACAAGTAGAAAAGTATGAGAAATAACCAAAGTGACCCTACTACAGAAGATAAACTCAATCCTCCCAACTGCTGGAGGACTCAACAAAATATTTGTCCTGGACCTGGGCCAGACAATCAGGGAGTTCAGCTAAAATCCAGGTGCTACAACAGCAAGGCAGTTGGCTGGAAGAGTGAAGTCTATTCAGACAAGGACTTGAGGTCCCAGTCTGTGGATACAGTCACACCACTGTCAGAACTGCACAAACAATACAGGAAGAGTTAAATTTTCTTCAGTTCTTTGTCTTAAATATCAGCATCTGCTATAGGTTCTAGGTATTATCTAATAACCCATTGCCATCAAGTCAGTGCCAACTTATAGGAACCGTGTAGAAGAGTAGTACTGTCTCAGGGTTTTTCCAGAGAGTGGCTGATGGATTCAAATGCTGACCTTTTGGTTAGCAGCTGTAGCTCTTAACCATTGAGCCACCAGGGCTCCAGATAACATGTAATAGTGCAAACTAAATTTTAATCATCGTATGCTGTTTCATGGTGTTCCGTAAGGAGGGCCCATGCTCTTCCATCTCATGCATAAGCCTGAGGGCTACTAGGCCATATCTCTCTGTTTTGACATTCTTCCCGAGCACTCATCCAGGTATTGGGAATTACTCCCTGTATGACCAAGTGTGTGGGAATACAAATGGGAAAAGATAGAACATGTTGAGTTGTCGGAAGGGAAGGCCCTGTACCGGTGTGTTTCACACTTGAGAACTCATGGACCTCCCAAGGTTCCTCCGTGGGTCTCACTTTTGAGAAATGCTGGTCCCAGTATCAGAGCAATACCAGCTTTCCATACCACTTTATAAGTTTAAACGTTAGAAAGATAAAGCTGGGAATTTCTAGGGACACTGGGAATCCAGTTTGGGAACCATCAGAAAATCCCTGAAATGCAAACTGAGGTCTAAAATTGAGGGGGGCACTTAAGCCAAATTAAAGCCAGGAGCAGATAAATGACAAAAGTATGAGGCATTTGACTATAACCAAGCCTGTTCCTGAGTACTTTCAGATCTTTACTTCCCCAAGTTTCCTTTTTCACCACCCATTGTCTTCAACCAGGATCCCAGAGATGAAGGAAAATGCTAGATTCCTTTGCCCTTTGTTTCACCTTGTTCTCAGTATCTATCATTTCTATTGCCTGGTTACAAGCTCTGTTCTAACCTTCTGATATTTCTTATCTAGACCATTCTGATTCCCAAACACCTTCTCAAACCCCGAGAGCAGTTTTAGCTGTTCTCATTATTTCAAAAGATTGACAGTAAACTTACTAGCTCCTAGTAACATTAACAGATGTTAAGCTATTTAGCTTTTTCCTGAAATTGCCTTGGCAGAGTGGCAGTATGAAACAGGAAAGAGTACCACATTTTGCAACCCTTTAATCCTATCCTTCACCTTAGATTATGTACCTAGTAAGTACAATTCCCAGGGCTATTTCCACTCTAGGAAAACCAAATCCATTGCTGTCAAGTTGATCCTAATGCACAGCAACCCTGTAAGACAGTAGAACAGTTACATAAGTGACAATGCTACACTCATGACGGAAGTGGACTGACACTCGCCCATACAGCAGCTGACGGTGAGTTTAAACCACCAACCTTTTTGATAAGCTGTTGAGAAAGCTCAACCACCATGCCACCACAGCTCATTGAGTCCTCCCTATTCCCCCATATTTACTCAGGCTCCCACCACATTGACAGTTCTCAGAGAGGTACTTCTGAGATCCAGCTGCAAATCAGGTGGCCATCCGGCACCACTTGCCACAGCCCCCTTCCTAGGGAACAGTGAAAGCTAACCATGGGCTAGAAAGGTAGCATCACCCTCGGGCCTCTTGAAAGAGAGTCCCTCCCGCCCCTCACCTGTGTCCTGAAACCCACGGTGACATACACACATTCAACTCCCACACTTTATTGGGACAAGTGAGACAGACCAACACCAAAGGCTCACCCACCAGGGGTGTCCAGGCTTCAGTACCTAGTACAGCATGACTGGTAAATAAATAGAGGTGACACAGGAGCCGGGTGGGTGGAGTGGGGAAGATGCCACACACAGGAAGGAGGCTACAGCCCCTGGGAGTGGTGGCAGCCAAGGAATATATTGTACTGGCACAGCCCACTTACAGGTGAACAAGGTAGAGGGGCAAGAGTCCCATTTTGCAGATAGGAAGGGGGCTGCTGCCTTGTCGAGGCAGGAAAGAAATTGCAAGGAGGGAGAATCCCCTTTTACATTCTTGAAAGAAGGGCAGATTTCACCGTACAGATGGGCATGGGAAGGGAGAAGGAAAATTTATTTTACATATTAGCAGAAATGGATGTGGGATTTTGCAGACAGGAAAATGTTTCTAGGATGATTGGTTTATGTGAATTACTGCTCATGGGCCATTTCATTCCCAGGTGCCAAAAGGGGGACATACACAGGCAAGGGCCCCAGGGCTACAGAACAAGGGAAGTATAACCCACAGGCACCAGACCCTCCACTCCATCCCGCCCACAGCGGAGCCAGTCTTCGTCCACGGTGGCAATGACACGCAGTACCTCTCCACGCTGGAAGCTCAGCTGGTCTGGTCCTGCAGCGGTGTGGTCACAGAGAGCCCGCACTGCCCTGAGTGGAACCAGACGGAGACGCTAGGGTGAAGTGGGAGGGGATGGCTGCCTCCAGGCTGCACCTCTACACTGTGGGGCGAGTCCCTAGTGGTTCAGCTCTGAACATTGACTGGGATCTGGAAGAGACTTGGGCAACACTGACACACCCACTCTACTCGGGGCCCTAGCCCTCTCCTGAGCTCCAATTCCACGCTTCAAGCTGCTTGCTCTTTACACTTCTCTCTAGTGGTGCTTCAAATTCAATGTATGTAAACATACACCTCCCTCTCAACTGGTAAATGGTACCATCTTCTACGCTTATAAAACTCAAGCATCTCATCACATCCAAACCATCACAGACAGACATATTTGGCATTTTAGTCTCCTCTGGTTACATCTACTCTTTCTCTTCACCTCCACTGCCACCATCCTAGTTTAGGCCTCTGTCCTCTCTGTCTGAACTACTGCACATAATCTCACGGGTCTCTCTGCATCCTCCCTTGGCCTCCCTCCCAGGGCTATTCTTCACACAACAGAGGCAGGCACATCACCACCCCACAGACCCTTCAATGGCTCCCACAGCGTCCGAATAAGGCCCCGGCTCCTTCACTGGCCCAGTGAACCCTCCCGTGACCCTGGTGCCAGCCTCTACCACTCCAGTCTTATGTACCCTGACTTGCGCCTCCCATCTTTGCATCCTCTTTTCCCTGCCAGATGCACACCCCCACACCATCACTGAGCCTTCCCTCAGCCCCAAAGCTTGGGATAGAAGCCCTGTCTATATGGGCCCAAAGGACTCAATCTTCCCTTCCTAGAATTCCTATGACACAAGACTGATTGCTCCTTTACTCATCAGCATCTCTCACTGGACTACCAGTCCCTGGAGGGCTGGGACTCCGGTCAGTCTGCCTGTGGACGCTCTCCCCTAACATAATGCTTGGCGTATAGCAAATACTCAGAAAAATCTTGCTAAAAGAATGAAAAATCAAGATGCTTACTTCAACAGATGGACAGAAACCAAAGAATACAAGCCTCCAAACTAGAAGCATCACCTTGTACCAACTGGAATACTCTGCTCAAAGGACACAGAATCCCTCGGTGGGCACACAGACACATGTGTGTATACACACAAAAGAAGTGACCACTAACTCAGTATCTACTGTGTGCCAAATGCTTTGATGAAATTCTTCAGTCTTCACAACACAGTAACTGAAAGGTATTGTAATTATCCCTGTTTTACAGGGGAGGAAACAAAGGTTCTGAGAAATTAATGGTTATACAAGTAAGTAACAAAGATGAAGTGCCAACTAAGCAATCTAACTAATCTACCAGTAAAGCTCAGGGTCTTTTGTATCACCCCCATCCACTCTAAAGAAAGGAACACACTCACACACACACAACACACAACACATGGCTACGCACCAATGTACTCTCCCACCTCCTCACCTGTGGGGCTGTGCTGTGCTCGGGGCTGAGGCTTCAAGCTCCTCAGCAGAAGAGGGAGTCTCAGAAGGTGCCCCCCGCTTCACCAGAGCCAGCACACTCACTGTGGGGGGCAGCCAGCTGGATGGTCTCCTGGAGGAAAGGAGACAGACTTACAGGGATCATCCCACCTCCAGCTAAGAACCTACGGAGGGAGAGGCTGAAGGGCATGGCATAGCCATGGTTCACAGAGGTCAAGAGTCAGCTGCTGCTGAGTCAAGAGTAACAGCTGCAAGACAGCCACTTTAGGGTAATTAGGAAAAGGACAATAAAGGTCTACAAGGCCAGAAGTCCCACAAGGAACCTGTGGAACTGGCAGGGTCCACATAGGCTAGAGAACCAGAGGGTCAGCAGAGGGGTTCTAAGGCTACCAAAAAAACAGCAGTAATCAAGCCCTAGAGCAAGCAGACTTTTTCTAAAAGGACCAGATAGAAAATATTTACATATTTTAAGCTTTCGGGGGCCAAGAAGCAAAATTGAGATCATTATGTAACCATTTTAAAAAGAACCATTTTTAGTTCATGGCTATGAAAAAAGAGACTGCCAACATTTGCCATGGAGGAGGACTAAGGTGTTTCAAATTAAGGCTACTGGGACTGAGAGAGGGGGTGGTCAGAAACTCAGTGAGGGGCCAGGAACTCTATTACCTGGACTTTAGGGCTCCACTCTCAGCTTCTACAGGGCCTGCAGGCACTCCAAACAGTCTGCCCAGCCACACACCTCTGCCTGGGGCTGCTGCTTCTGTGGGAAAGGGTCTCTCCTGCACACTCTCAGCTGCAGTCCCATGACGCCTGGGTCCCCAGCGGGGAAGGGGGAAGCCCTCGGTACCTCCAGAGGTGTAGACTCGGGAAGCCTGGGTCAGCTGCTCCCACCAGCTGCCTGGCACAGGAGGGCTTGAGGGTGATGCGGGGCCTGGAGGGGCCTCCCCAGAAGCCCCCCGAAGGCTCTGGGCCAGGCGCCCACCCCAGTGCAGCAGGGCCTGCACGGTCTGCTGCAGGGCTGGAGGAGGGCCCGGGGGTGCGGGGGCCTGAGGTGGGCCCAGGGGCAGGTGGTGGTGGTGCTCAAAGAGCAGGTCCAGGTGAAAGGTGAGCACCGACAGTGGCTGCAGCAGGAGCAGCAGCTCTGTGGACAGGGAGGGGCATCCAGCCCGGGCCAGGGAGAAGAATCCCGTGGGCAGGTACAGCAGGGACAGCAGGCCTGGAAGGGAGCAGACCAACATGAGGCCCTGCCCCTACCAGTCAGCAAACATCACCCCAGTCAACAAACATCTTTGCTGGGTAGGTAGTAGGGTGGAGGATGTGGAGCATGGTGGGGCACAGGGTTGACACAGGCCGGCCCATGTACCACGGCTGTATCCACACTGTAGGACACACACAGAGATGAAGTGGTGACACACAACAAGTAATAAGGCCAGGAAGGAGAATGATGTGGGAGCCACGAGAGCTCACACAAAATTGGGTCTGGGGGCCAGCACAGTCTCAGGGGAGCTCTCTGAGGAAGAACCCCACATGATAAATGGATGAAAGTTAACACAGAAGCAATGAGGGGCAGGGAGGCCTATTACAGGTGGAGCAGGGGACAGCCCATGTCAGGTTCAGGGCACAGAGGACCAGAAAGGAAGATGGCTGGCAAGACCAGGGGAAGCCAGGGGCCTGAAGTGGGGAAGAAGGCAAAGGCCAGATCACCAGGGCTTTGGTCCAGAGCAAGGACTTGGGTCTTTCCTCCTAGGGGCAACGGGACTCCTTAGAAGAATTTTTTCCTTTATTTTTTTATTGTGATTAAGTCCTTAGAAGAGTTTTCAGCAGAAGAATAACAAGATCAGAGATTTGGATTAAGATCTGGCATCAGTAGGAATAAGCAGGAGACATCCCCTCCCCTCGCTCTCTCCCAGTTCAGCAATATGGCCCCATCCCTCTGACCTGCGTCTTCCTGGAGACTGGAAAACCAGAGTTCCAACTGCTTAGTGCTGGGGGAGAAAGGGGAGACACAAGTTCAGTAAGGTGGGAAGTGCTAGCCCTCTCTGGGTGGCATATGGGAGATGAACTGGGAGAAGGCAGGACAAGGGGCACTACTGTTGCTTCCCACACAAGAAGCCTCAATGGCCCCAGGCCATGGGAGGGGCTCCTGGAAAGAGACAGCCACTCACTTGAGGAGGCCCAGGATGAAGGCATGGAAGCGGCTGCGGCTGCTGCTCAGCGGGGCCAGACGGCTGATCTGGCCATACAGGGTTCCCAGAGAACGGGTGCTGGAGCCTGAGGACATCTGGGATGGTCAGCCAGGCCCCCGCGTAGTCCCAGTCCACATCCCGTTCCTCCACCCTCACCTGGCTTCACTGAAGCCTCCACCACACTCCAGGCGCTGCTCCTTCGCTGGCCGGTAATGAGGTCCTTCCGGAAAGGCTTCAGGCCGTCAGCCACAAGGGCGTGGAGGGCCGGACAGAGGGTGGTCAGCACCAGGTGCCCCACATCTGGACTCAGCCGGCTATCGCCCAACTGGGCCTGCAGGCAACACAGTGGGGATGGGTCCAGAGATACCTCCGGCCTCCTCACACCAACAGTTCCTGTGCCCCAGGAGCTAGATGAAGTTCCCCCCACCCCCCTACACACGCGTGCAAGTCTCCCCAGTCACCTTTACCTTCTGAACCAAGTTCCGGGCTGCCCCAAAGTGAGAGATGATTTTATCCACAGAAGCGCTGACGGCTATCAGGAGACCTGGGTAAGAGGTGGGGGTAGAAAGAAGCGTCAAAGTCCTCTCTCTGCCTGGGCATACCCAAGGGGCACCTCTCCAGTCCAAGAGAAAGTACATTAAAATAACTGTGTTATGAACTGGGAGCTTGAACGACAAGGGCCTAAGTGAAGGGTAGTTCATTGAGTCACTCGAAGTCAGAAACAGAGGTTGTCTACCTTTTTTCTGCTCCTGCAGCTGGCCAGTACCACTCTGGGCTTCTGCCATCCACAGCCGCTGGGCCCCGGGGACGCCGGCGAACGACCAGGAACTACGGACTGGCGTGAGGGAAGAAGGACAGGGTGACACTTACTGTGGGGTGCTCAAAGGACTCCAGGCTCCCATACTGGTTATTCCCTGCAGGTCTGCAGCGCCCCTGCACCTGAAAGGTCTCAGGGTAAAGGACGCAGGCCAGGCGGCACTAGCCACCCTCAGGGTTTCCTTTCCCTTTCTCAGGGCCCAGCTCCCACCTCCAAGATCCCGGAAGTCCCTGATTCTAGACAGCAATGCTCGACTACCCTGCCCGGCTGAGGACTGCAGGGCGGGAGCTGATAAGGCAGGGTAGGGAAGCCCAGCCCAGCACCCAGCCAGCCCCCGTCCTGCCGCGGAGGCCGGGGAGCACGTGGGAGGCCTGCACCAATGGAAAGACAGACAGAGGGGAAAGGGAGGAGACACTGAAGGAGACCAGACCCAAGGATCAGGAGGCTAAAAAAGCTCTGGAAAGGGGAAACGCCGGCCCACGCCTGCATTTCGGCGGAGGGCACCCCTTGCAGCCCCTGGGGGGCGGGCCAAGTGAGGAGGGCGTGGCCAGAACCTTCCCAGCCAATGAGTTCCGGGGAGCGTCCCCTTTCAGCCTTCCCAAACCAGGTGGGGGCCAGGCCTGAACAGCACTTGCTGAGGATGTCCACACCAGAGGGTGTGACTTATAGTGTCTAACAATGGACTTGCTGGGATCACTAAACTCAGTCCACTATGCCTAGGGCAGGCACGGCAGGAGAGGCCGAGCCACCCAATTCCAGCTAGAAGAGCGAGCCCAGACTTTCCTGGACTTTTGAATTTGACTGAAATCGGCTCAGCAGAGGGGTGGGGCCAAGCCAGGTAAAGCCTGAAGGAGCTGCAGCTGAGAGCCGGAAGAGGCTGGCTGGGGCCAGGGCGTGACAAGGGGCGGGGCCTCCGGAGTAGGCGGGGATGCCCCGCCTCCGGGCGGGCCAGGGTTGGTCTTACGTAGCCTGGGCGGAGGCGGTGCGCTCCTGATCCAGCGAGGGGCCTTCGGCGGACGAGGAGGCGGTGGCAACGGGGGGGCGGGTACCTGGCAGGATGGGGGAGCCGCGGCAGGGAAGGTGCTACTTCTGGGAAAGAGCGGGGACAGCAGCAGTGCCAGCTCGGGGCTGGCCAGGCAGGGCAGGGTCCCTCGAGCCGGAGGCGAATAGGCTCCCACTGGGGACAGGCGGACAGGCAGCAGCTGCTCCTCTGGGGGGCTCTGCTTCCCCAGCAGCCGCAGCCCAGCGCCAGGCCAGCCAGCCAGAGGTGCCAAGAACAGAGACCCAGCTGTGCCCGCGCCCCCACCCTCCAACAGAGGGCGCCCGTCGGCCGAGAACCGGAAAACAAGGGGCCGAGGGAGCAGGAGGGGACTGGCTGCAGGCGGGGTTTGCGGGGCAGGCGTGGAGTGGGAGGGAGGGACAGCGGGGCGGGCAGCCAGGCGAGGAGAGCGGGAGAAAGAGGGAGCAAAGAGTTAGTCCCGTAAGCCAGTCACCCACCCAGTCCCTCTCCCGGAGCGTTCTCTGATAGAAGGGGACGGTGAGGGTGAGTGACACAGAATGGAGGGGTAACGGGGGCGAGTGAAGGCTCAGGAGAGTGCGAGCGAGGCCGAAGCCCCGCCTTCCTCCCGCTCCTCTTGAGGCCTCTTACCCTCGAGGCCGGCCTCAGCGCTGGGTTCCTCCAGCTCTTTGGCAGCTGGGGCCTCCTCACCGGCCGCGAAACTGCCCGCCCTGACTTCCTCGGGCTGCCCCTCCGCTATGGGCTGCAGCCCTTGCAGCCCTGCTCGGTTCTTCTTCCTTCGAGGAGGGACGGGTGGCGGTGGGGGCCGAGGCGGTACCAAGGCCCAGCCAGCTGGGGGGTCTCGGGGCGGGACTGGCGGGGGCGGTGCCCGGCTTCTGGACCGGAGTTCCTTGAAGGTGGTGACCTCCCGTGGAGGCGCTGGGGAGCAGCCCAGCGAACCGGTAGGGGGCAGCTCGGTGTCGGGAGAGAAGACGATGAGCCAGTCGCTGCGGTCCTTCTTGGCTTGTGGTACGAGGGGCAGCCCTGGGCCCCGCTTGCGCTTCTGGGCCAGCTCGTGGAAGGACGTGATTGTCCGATGGGGCACCAGCTCTTCGCTGAAGTCACTTCTCCATCCCTCATCAATTTTCCCTGCATCAGTTTTCGAACCAGGATCAGTGATTCCTGCACCGGTTTTCCAGCTAGAGTTAAGTTTTCCAGGTTCAGTTTTCCAGTTGGAGTAAATATTCCCATTGGTTTTCCAGCCCGAGTTACTGTTCTCAGTGATCTTCCAACCAGCCTCTGTTTTCTCTGTGTCAATTTTCCAAATAGGGTTGATTTTCCAACTGGGCTCTGTTTGCCCTGCATCAATTTTCCCATCATCCGCTTCTGGAAATTCAGAGGTAGGGAGATCCTGTTCCCCGCCCTCGTCCTCTTCCTCCACCCCTGGGGAAGGGAGGTCCTGGCTGGTGGTCAGAGCGTTGCAGTTGGAGTCCAGGCCAGGGCCACCGGGTGGGGAGGAAGCCCCGGAGCAGGAATCAGGAGAGCAGCAGAAACTGTCCGGCGAGCAGGCGGCAGGGCCTGCCGAAACTATCTGGGAGCCTTGCTCCAGGGGACTGTCACTGGCCTGGGGGTGGACATCCTTGTCGCCAGGGAGGTCCCGCAGGTAGACTGAGACTGGGGACTCATCAGGGCTGAGATCTGAGCAGGAGCTGAGAGAGGAGGAGCAGCCCGGATCTGAGGGAGAGGCAGCTCCCTCTTCCTCCTGGGAGGGGTCTTGCCGGTTCTCTAGGCCTGACCCGTGCTCCTGGCAACAACGGCAGGGCACCGCGGGGCTGTTGGAATTGGCGTCCACCACAGTCCCGCTGCAAGGGACCCTGCTCTCCTTGCCTCCGGTGTCCCCTGGGGGAGGAGGTGTGCTCAAGGGCCCCTCACGTAACTCAGGACGGCGGGACAAGTGGAGGCCCAGGGAGACGTGCTGGAGGTGGATGTGATTGAGGTTGCAGATTAAAGCCCTCTGAGGGGACAGCATGGTGCCGCGGTGACGGGATGGCCTCAAGAGAATCAGCAAGGTCTGGTCTCTCACATCCACCTACCTGGCAACCGCAGATGCAGACCTAGAAGACAGGGGCGGTGAAATCCAGCCAGTGAGGGAGCGAGCCGTGGAAAGCACATCAAGGTGACCGGCCAGGCACGGAAAGACACCGGACGCTTTGGACGATATTTACATGAGATGCAAATGGATATCGATTGGCCATTAGTTTCCACTGCAGCATTTGGAGGTGGAGTCGAATGTAAACCCCTGGGAATGGTGCGGTGAGGGTCAGAGAATGAGAATGCGGCTGCGCTCTGATTCTCCGTGGGGGTGCGGGGGCTTGAAAGAGGATGGGGCCCAAAATGGACCCTTGGGTGCTCTGCAGCAATCTTGCCTGGCCCCAGCCTGCTAACTCCCCGAGAACGGGGTCAAGGGGAGCCCTGCCCAGACGTTCTGAAATGGGGCGGGGGGGCCAACGCGGCACATTTGGTTAATGCAGGAGGGTGGGCAGCAGTGACGAGCAGCTGTCAGTTCGTCAGCTCTGTCACCCCACACCGACCCCACCAGGTCCAGCCTGCAGTGGCAGTGCGTCCTCACCCCACCCTGGGCACTGGTGTGTCGGTCCATCCTCTCTGCTCGTCTCAACCATTCAGCCACCACCCCACCCCTTCTCTATTCATGCCTTGAAGTTCCCTTTTCTTGCCGCACCCAGCATACCCCGTCCATCCATCCACACTCACGGGCCAGGCCCACCTCACCAAGGTCTTCCTGCAACGACTCGCAGCCTTGGGCTCCTCCGTTGCTCCCGCGGGGTCCCCGCCGGTCGCACAGACCGGAGGGGAGGGGGATGGAAAGGGTACAGTGCCAGAGCAACCCGCCGGGAGCTGCGCAGCCGCGCCCCTTCACGCAGGGGTGGGGCGGTGCTGCGCCCGGACCGCCCCCTTGAGCTTGACGTCTTGCCTGCGTCATGCCCCTGGATTCTGTGAGCTACTTGTGTTGTATTCTAAGGCTCCACCCTGCTTTTAGTCCCTGCTGAGCCTGGTGCCAAGGCCCTGGGTCCCAGTTTCCATGCAGCTTCCCCAACCCCCACCATTGTGGACAGAGCTGGCAGGCTCGCTTAAGCACGAATAGAACCGCAGTAAGGTTAAACAATTTATTGAGCATCTCCCCTCCTTGCCCTTGCAGTCTCTAGGTCACTTTTTCCGCTTGTAGATCTTGTGTGCTAGGCCCAGGAAGACGGCTGGGGGCAGGGGAGCTGCATACTGCTCGATCAGGCCCATAATGCTGCTGAAACTGTCTTCCTCATACTGCTGGAACACAGCAGGCAGCTGCAGCTCCTCATACAGTGCCTTCACCCGGGCCACCTTCTCGGCATCCTTTTGCCCATAATTCTCCTGGAAGGAATTGGAGACACAATGATGGACTCTGCTTTCTCCCAGCACCTCCAGGACTTCATACCCCCATCACCTAAGCCACACCTTCCAGAACATCTCCAAGGCCATTCATACTACTGCAGCCTCCAATTCCAAATCTCTCTAGGTGTCTTAAGTTTCTAAACTTCCCCCTCCTCATCTCAGATGTTCGAATGTTGGCTCAGTCCTCAACTTCTTCTAACCCAGGGTTTCTGGAGCTCAGCACTACAGACCTTTTGAGCCAGGGAATTCTTTGTTGTGGGGACTATCTGCATTGCAGGATGCTGAGCAGCATCACTGGCATCTACATACTAGATATGATAACAGTATACTCTCCTCTCCCCACCATTGAGCTGTGACAACCAAATATGTCCGCTGACATAGCCAGTATCCTATGGGGGACAAAATCACCCCTAGTTGAGAAGTACTGTTCTATCTGTTTTCTCATCATCTCAGGGACCCAAGATCCCTCCTGGGCACCTGCAGTATCTGGCGCTGTTCTGGAGAAGCCCGTTGCAGACACTGAACCACCAACCAGCTGCATTTGTTGTCCTGGATGTCAGTCCCAACTTTGCCTGTTACACTGGGGTCCCCAAAGACGTCAAGGTAATCATCCTGGGCAAGGGGGGTAGAAAAAGGGGAGATAAAGAGGCTCCTGGGCAGGGAAGGATGAAAGCTGGTGGCTATCCTCTGCCAGTACTTCATGCCTTCCTACCTGAATCTGAAAGAACTCCCCCATCTCCAGCAGGATCTTCTTGGCATTGGCATGCTCCTTCTCCCCATCAATGCCAGCCTAAAAGGAAAAGAGGTCTAAGAAGCCAAATCTCTAGAAGGGCCTTCTCCTTCCGAGGCTGCTTCCTCTTTGGGGTCTTGCCCTAGTACAGACCCAAAACCTTCTCTCCTTTCAGACACTCCTGGCCTACTTAATCTCAGAAGTCTGACCACTGGTCCAAAAATTGTACCTATTTTTGCCTAGGCCTTCTTGGGAATCAGGGTGGGGGTGCTCCTGCCCACTCCAAGAATCTATTCAGGAGGCCATCAGGCCATTTTCTCTTCTCTTACATGTCCCTGTGTCCCAGGGCACTGTGCTCCATCCTCCCAATTGTTTTGCCACCTCTGACTGTTTTCTTGATGTAAAGGAAACTTGGGGAAACAAGATCAGTTAGTCTACTGAGTAAGCAGTTAATCTACTGATGGCCTTCAGTCTTTTTCCTCTCAGTCTGAATTCCTTCTTCTCTGCTTCTGCCCTGACTAGGATGTAAGATGCACTCTTATTTTTGGGCTGAGCACACCCATCACCTTGATTAATCTTTACCACCACCCTGTGAGGTGAGGTTTTTATCCCAGTATTACATAGCTGAGGAAGCAGACTCATAGAGGTTAAGTGACTTGCACAAGTTCATCTGCTATTCAGTGAGGGCACCCATTGTCCTGAATTATGTATCTTTCCCAGCTTCCTTCCTTACTTTGCCTTCCATCTCCATCCAGAAAACCCTATCTATCTCCTGTGCCCTCCTGCCCAGAAGGTGCAGACAGTGAGGGGTTGGGGAGAGACTCACTCACCATATACATTGCAGCAGCTACAGGAAGGTAAAAAGAATAGAAAGCGGTCTTGTACTTGACAATGGATTTGTACCTGAGTTGAGGGAGAAGATCAACTCTTCAGAAGGGCAGTACCAGCCCTGGGCCCTCCCTCACAGTCCACACATGATTCCCGCTGTCCCCTACCTCTTTTCAGTGAATCTGACAAGATCCACGTTGCCCTGGGGGGCAGTGATGAGGTCCAGGGTCTGTCCAATCTCAGTCTGATAGGTACTCTAAGGAGCAAGAAGGTTACCCAGGAGCTGGGCCATCTCCAGGGACAGAGAACCCTGCCATCCCGGACCCTCCATCCCACACCAGTTAACAACTGGCCAGAGCCAGAATGGCAGCATGAGGAAGAATGACCTGTGCTGGGGCTACAAACCCTCATGGCCCACATTCATAGATGCACACACATTCGGCAGTTCAAATCCACCAGTCACTCCTTGGGAACCTATGGGGCAGTTCTGCTCTTTCCTATGGGGTTGCTGAGTTGGAATTGACTTGACAACATTTTCTTTCCTTCCAATCACACAGGGACAGAGAAGTCCTCCTTCCCAACCCCCTCCCTTGCTTCACTTTGATTCCTCTTCCAAGAAACCCTCAGTACCTCTTGTGCCCTGAAATTAGCTTGATAAGAATGTCCCATAGAGGTCAAGGCTACTGTGGGCCACCTCTGAGATTGGGCCTAGTCTGTGGCACACCTGCAAGAAGAGCTCGATCAGGTTCAGATAATACGGCTGCTCCCGGCAGTAGAGCTTCAGCAGGCGGTAGATACAGGCTTCCATCAGCATGGAGTCATTGATGGCATCCAGACCTATGCCAGGCTGTCGGGGTGAGAGGAAAATGATTAGTCAATCTCTGGCCTACAATCATACTGGGAACCATCACTCCCACACAGTGATCAATCAGGCTGTATGTAACCACCTCCCTGGAGCCTCCCCCTACTTCCCTACAGTAAGAAGTGGGCTACCACCTCCTGCCTGCTTTACCTTCTGATACCAGCACAGCTGTCCCCGTCGGGTAAGGGATGAGTCCATTATGTCATCTAATACCAGCAAGAAAGCTTGGAGCTAAGAAGAGAAGGAAGAGTGGGGTAAGAGTCCTAGGCTCCTTACTGTTGTTTCGACCAGAGGCAGAGCTGCTTTTGATAATCATGCTCACCTGCTAACTGAAAGGTCGGTATTTCAAACCCACCCACTGACTTTGTAGCAGAAAGACCTGGTGATCTCCAAATGGTCCCAACTCATCTGGAACAGATGATCACCAGAAACAAAGACACAAGGAAAAAAGAGCCCAGGAGACAGAGAGACTCATGTGAATGGGTGATTGTATCAACATGTCACCAGAAGAACCAGACGGTGCACAGCCACCACCAAAGACAGCCGTGATGGGGCACACAATGTTTAGTCCCAGTGGCAACATGAGAAAAAGAGGAATACAGCTCAAGAACTCCACTAAAAGACCACACTTGATGGTCTGGCGGCCTGGGAGTTCCCCTGGGAGCATGGGCCCTAGACCTGCTGCTGCCACTGACCAGAACACATTACTCTGGACAGGAATGGACTGGACTCAGGGACACAGTGTGACCATACAGTGTGTGTACTTTATGGTTCTATGTTTCTATAGGATGCTGTCCTACTGGCCTCTTACTAGAAGAGAGGAGAGGGTGGGGAGGAGGGGACAGGAGATTGTTAAGAGGATACGACATATATAGAATGAAAAGGAGGGATGTGCTGTCACCAGGCAAGGAAAGCAGAAGGAGCTACAGATAGGTGGGCATGCACATTTAATTTGGACTGTATATTTTCACTTAATCACAATAAAAAAAAAAAAAACCTGGTGATCTGCTTCCACAAAGGTTAAAAAAAAAAAGAGACCCACTGCCCTCAAGTTCACTGTGACTCACAGCAACCCCACAGCAGTGATTCATAATACCAACTGCAGCATCATGTCATCATCATCAACATAACAAACAGAGAAAATACTGAAGTCATCAAGGATTTCATTTTACTTAGATCGATAATCAACGCAGCTTTAAAGAGATCAAATGACACACTAAATTGGGCAAATCTGCTGCAAAAAAAAATCTCTCTACGGTGTTAAAAAGCAAACATGTCACTTTAAATATTAAGGTGCACGTGACCCAAGCCATAGTATTTTTAATCACCTCATATGCATGTGAAATCTAGAAAATGAATACGGAAGACTGAGACTTGATGCCTTCGAATTATGGTGTTGGCAAAGAATACTGAACACACCGTGGAATGCCAGAAAAACAAATCTGTCTTGAAAGACGTACACTCAGAATGCATCTTAGAAGGAAGGATGGCAAGAGTTCGTCATACACACTTTGGACGTGTTATCAGGTAAAACCAGTCCCTGAAGAAAGAAATCATGTTTGGTAAAGTAGATGGTTCAAGAAACAGAGGACGACACTCAACAAGATGACACAGAGGCTGCAACAACGACCTCAAAACACAGCAGTGATTGGGAGGATGGTGCACGACTGGGCAGTGTTTCATTCTGCTGTATGTAGGGTCGCTGTGAGTCACAGCTAACTCACAGCACCTAACAACAACAGGGAAACTTAAAAAACAAGGCCTGAGTCCCACCCCACATCACTTGTGTGAGGCTATCCAGACGGGGTATCCTGGTAACAGGTAGTATTTTAGTTTTTTGTTTTTTGTTTTTTTACTTCCTTCAGGTATGTACTACAGCAGGAAGCTCTTGTTACAGTCCATCGAGTTGGCTGTGACCCACAGCAACCTTATATGTAACAAAACAGAACATGGCCTGGTCCTGTGCCATCCTCATAATCGTTGTCACATTTGATCCCACTGTTGCAGTCCCTGTATCACCCCATCTCACCGAAGATCTCCCTCTTTCACTGACCCTCTACTTTATCAAGTATGATGCCCTTCTAGTGGGAAGTCGAGGAATTATACCACATCCCCATGTTACATTCACACCAAAATGTTCAGCCTATACCAGCAACAGTGTGGCTGATTCCTCCTCCCTTCCTCACATCCTCCTCCCTCCTGCTGGCTGCTCACCTCCTCGCTGGACTCTGGCCACTCGGGTCAGGCACCCATTCTTCTCCCCCAAGCTACTCTCTCTCTTTTTTCAATTACTGAGAATGATTTTATTTTCAAGTATTACATATGGCTTCATAAGCACACACATATTGCATTTATGTATAGGGGTCAGGTAGCTCTCTAAGGACCACAGGAGGTTCCTTCTATAAAGTGAAGCTGAAAAAAATAGATTTTAATAAAGGAGACTAAAAATACCGTGGATACACAGAAAGGATACAGGTTTTCATATTCGAGAACAATTTTCTTGCCCTCTCCTATCTGACCACCTCTTCCTGGGTGATCACAACATCCAGGAAGGACAAAAAATGTTCATCAAGGACTGAGAGTAGAGGTGCTGACTCCCGGGCTGTGACAGAGAAGGGAAGAGAACACACAGACCCCAGGCATTGGCGAGGGCCTGGCCACAAACCTGTAGCACCTTTTGCCACACAGAGCAGAGGTGCCCAGGTCACTGAGAAAGATGAGTGTCCTGCTGCGTCGTCTCTGCAGGGAACTCAATTCCTTTGCCTCACAAGAACATCAGCAGATCCTGTCTTCCAGCTTCAGATTCTTTTCATCGGCTAAATACAGGTGACAGGCAAAGGCCAACGGTGTGGAAAGTTCTGAGGCATGAGTCCAGCTACTCAGCAGGTCCTGAACATGCTTCCCATCTGGGTTCACTGCCTCCAACCTCAGGGCCTGGCCACCCTCCTGGAACACAGTCTCCATGCCACCGAGGAAGCCTTTAGGCCATTCTAGCAAGCCAAACACCTTCAGAGGCCAGGCACGCCGGGCCCAGATGAGGAAAGGTGGGACTTGGGCAAACCACAGACACGCAGAGAGCACACAGCTCTCTGACGGAAGGAGCCTCGACTGACGTTCAGCTGATTGTTGTGACATGAGCATGAGGATTCAGATCCTGCAGTTTTCTAAACAATGCTAGAAAACTGGGGAGTTAGGGAAATCTCTTTTGTTAAATTTGTTGTTGTTTGGTGCCGTCACAGCAGTACTGATTCCTTGACGGCACTGTCCCGTCCGCTCTGACTCCTAGTGACCCTCGTACGACGGAAGGAAACACTGCGCCCTCCTCGTAATCGCTACTGTTTGCGCTCGTTATTGTTGCTACCCGGGCAACTCATTTCCCTAAGGGTCTTGCTGTTTTTTCCCTGACCCTCTGCTTCACCAGGTGTCTCAGTCACCTAGTGTTGCTGTAACAGAAATACCACAAGTAGGTGGCTTTAACAAAGAGAAATTTATTCTCTGACAGTTTAGGAGGCTAGAAGTCCAAATTCATAGTGAACGTGCATATGAGCAATTGATCACCTGTTCTGCAGTCAGTCCCTGGCCTTGTTCTGACTGATGACCGATTGAATTGTGTCCCCCCAAAATTATGTGTAGCCATTTGGCTAGGCTATGATTCTGGGTACTGTGTAATGTTACTATATGTTGTGAAGCCTACCTCTGTGATATTATTAAGGGAGGATGGGCCACAGTTGTGTTGGCAGGGCAGGACTTATTGTGTAAGATTATATTGTGCCTTGAAGCAGTCTCTTGGAACACAGAGGAAAGGAAAGCTGACAGAGTGCTGGGGACCTCAAACCACCAAGTAGCAGTGCCCAAATCAGACAGCATCCTTTGGAAAGGAGCTAGGGTCCCTATGTTTCAGAAGTTCTCAGTCCAGGGTAAGACTCATGACAAGGATCTTCATCCAAAGCCAAACAGAAAAACCCTTCGACTGGAGCTAATGTCCTGAATTTGGACTTGTGGCCTGCTAGACTGTGACAGAATAAAATTTCTCTTTTTCAAGCCATCCACTTATGGCATTTCTGTTATACCAGCACTAGATGACTACAACAATGATAATGAGTTTTGCCATTGTCTCTTTCAAAAGATACAGTCAATTCCATTCTTGTATTTTCCATCCAGTGAGGTCCAAATGTACCGTCACCATTTATGTTGTTGAAAAAAGGTATTTGCCATGAGTAAGTATTGGTATCTGTAAAATTCTATCTCCTATGATGTTGTTTCTATCACCAAGGCCATATTTTCCAACTATTGATCCTTCTTGGTTTCCAACTTTCATATTCCAATCACCAGTAAATATCAGTGCTTATTGATACTTACTGGTGATTGCAATGCAACAGTTGTTAAATTTAGGAAACTTTATTTCAGAAACTATCAGTGAGTGGCCAGTATTCAGCCTCTACTTTACAATAATATTCTGGAAGGATTGTGTCACTTTTACGTCCTCTGTTCTGAGGAAAACGTCGAGAGCTCTCTGTCCAGTTCCCAGGCATTGGTCTATAGCTATACTACATACCTAATGGTGAAAGAGCCCACACATTTGCTAACCCTTAGAGTACTCCATCCTGAGGGTGACTGCAGTGCACTGCAGAGGCACACAAACACAAATCAGAAAATGCTGTCAGCCCTATCGCAAATCATCCCACCCAGGGCATCCCCCTCACCAGCTCCACACACCAGCCCACAGTCAGGGCCCGTTGCAGACTATCAGCATCCTGCTTCCTTGGCTCCACCAGCTCCTGGAACACTGCCAGCACTGTCAAGCCTCGATTGTACTTGCCTCCGATGACATTGTACTCCAAGGTCTGGGGCACAAGGTGAGAGGGAAAAGACATCAGCATCCACATAGCAGTTTCTCTGGGATTTCTCCTTGCCCTCTCCCACTTCTAACTACCACTCAGCTTTTTCTTCTCCAACCCCAACTCCTCCTCCAGGAAGTCTCTGGAAATTCTAGGTCTTGGCTTCTTCCTCCACATCTAGGAACCCAGCTAGAAGAGTTTCCCAGTAGCTAGGTGCTTGCTTTCTGCCTCTCTGTCCCTCTCTCTGTCTTTTTCTCTGTGCTCTGTATTCCCATTTAAAGGCTCCATTAAAAAAAAAATCTTTGTCATCTAGTCAATTCTAACTGTCAGCAACCCTATAGGACACGGTATAACTGCCCCATTGGGTTTCCAAGACCATAATCTTTGGGAAGCAGACTGCCACATCTTTTTCCTATGGAGTTACTGGTGGGTTAAAACCACCAACCTTTTGATTAGCAGCTGAGTACTTAATCACTGTGCCACTGGGGCTCCACAGTACAGATTAATTTCCCAAGCTCAGGATAGGGTTTATGCCCAGAAGAAACTCTAAACATGCTCCAGGGATGGTTGCTTGTTTAGATCTCCCACACTTCCCCTTCAGAACCTATTCCTTCTCCCCCAACCAGCAACTCCTAACCACAGTTCAATAAATCTGTAAATCCAAAGCTTCCCTCACTGTATTAAAGACAAGGCTCCCCTAAAGTTGGGCAAAGGACAGGTTGTGGGTGGCTAGAGTGGAGGGCCACCCCCAACTTCTCCAGTGGCATCTTCTCCTGGTGTGGTCTCTCACCTTGCCATCTGCTGCCCTGCTCTCAATCAGACCTAATTTATTGGGAAGATTCCTCTTTTAAATCCCCATTCCCAGTGTAGACAAAGCTCTCTCTTTTCCGTGTTTTGTGCAGTGCAGTGAATTACTTCATACGGCCCTTCTTTCCACAGTCTTTGTAACTCTCACCAAATGACTGGCTGGGACTATGCAAACGAGGTGCTTATGGCCCACCAAAGGGATTGGCTAGCTTACTGATAATGCAAATAAGGTGCATGGTACCCCTGTGGGGGTGGGACCACACAAATAAGATATAAGAAGCCCTAACAAGAGGATTGGTCAGTTTTGCCATCCCGCTAGCCTCAAAAGGAGCCATCCCAGAGGCAGGAAGGGAGAATCTCAACACCAACAAGAAAGAAGAGCCAGGAATGAAAAGTATCCTTTGGAACCAGGATCCCTCCACTGAGCATCTCCTACATCCAAAAGACAGAGGTGCTATAACACAGAAGACAACAAGAGACAGTGACAAAAGACAGCAGGAATCAAGAGACTGGTATAAGACGGCTGCTTTGGAGCTTCCTGGCCCATAGAGCACGAAAGTAGAGTAGCTTCAGGCAAGAGACTTACTTGCAGAGTGGGGCACCTCTGAGTGCTTAGTGATAGAGCTATGAGAGGTATGTAACACTTGCCTGAGCTGAGCAGAGACTGGGCTGAGCAGCCAAGAGGTTCAGGTGACAGACAGAGGTGTGCCTACATGTACTGCTAAGAAGAGGCTGGCCTGATTGAAGAACTGTATCCTGAATTGGAACCTGTTACTTCCCTAATAAGCCCTATAATTCTGAGTACTGTCTGTGAGTTGTGTGTGACTACAGCAACATATTACTGAATTGAGCAGAGAAGCAGAGAGTGCCATGGGAGTGTTAGTCGCTGTCAGAACTGGTCAAGATGGGAGGACACATAAGGATTCAGCCTTGAGCTGTTGATCTTGATTCTCCCTCCGCTTTGTGCAGTTAAGAGGACGTCAAATGCCACCTCTATAGTGCCATTTTTACAGTTCACCTCCGACAGTATTTATGATTTCTGCACAAATAACATCTTTTCTCACCACAGTGAAAGACTCAGGTTCAAGGCCTCCACCCCCAAGGTCCTCTATCCCTATGCAGAACAGTTTGAAAAGTACCTTTTCTACCAGAATCAACAGGTGGGACTGATGGGCAAGATAAATCTATCTCCTTTCAAGTCACACCCAGAGCCACTCAGGTAAAAGTCTTTTCCCGCACCTGGCAAGTCCCTCACAAGCCACGGGAGAATCCCACCCATAGGCACTGGGACCAGAGCCTCTCTCCCTTAAGTGACCAATCCCTCACCTCCTTGAGCCGGACAATAGCGTCTCCGGTCTCTGGGTGCCCCATCTCATTCTCGGTCAGCACCTTGAGAATCTGGGAAAAGTGCTGAATGAAATTCTGCTTTTCTTGGGCATAAGCATCTGCTTTCTGGTCCCCATTCATTCTGAGGGAGGAGAAAAGTGCTCTGAGGAGAGAAAAGGCAAGTCAAGCCAGAAACCTGATCAGCTGCCCCCCTCCCTAAGACCCCTCACCTCCACCACACTCACCGAGGCTCCTCTGTCCACGCATGGCACCAGCGGCGGGCACTGTGCCAGGCCCCCAGGACTGGGCACCCGTGCACCAGGGCGGGCTGCCATGGGAGACTCGGCCACCTCACCCGGGGCACCCAGCAGGGGGCTGGCAGCAGGAAGGCCCCCACAGATCTCAGCCAGCGGGACGGAGGCATCGTTGGGGTGGTATAGGGAGGGGGCACCAAGCACTCCCTGGAGGGGCAAGGACCGATGGCAGGTGCACGATGGCAACTTTCCAGGTCACCCGCACCCCAATCATCTGTCTCCTGCATCAGAATGCCCTGCCTCTCGTGGGCTGCGCTTGGAACATTTACACGAAGAAATGCAAAGAGTAAAAAGTTTGGCTGAAGCGACTGAGACTCGCCAACTGATTGCCACTGAAAATAGAAGGACTAGCATTGAATGTCTTCAAGGCTGCATGCACAAAGTTGGTGGAGGACGTAGAGTGAAATACCCCAGGACTAAAATTGTCTTTCATAGAGGACAAACTGAGGCTCTAGGCGATAGGAGGATAACTGGGCAGCGGCAAAGCCAAATCTGGAACCCAGATTTTCCCTGGTAAGAGATGGAGAGGGGTGCGCAAGCTCTGGGCAACGCTCCCGGAAGAGAAAGAAAGGAACTGGGGATTGCAACCCCTGGGTGCCACGGGCGTGTGGTCTAGAGTGCTGGGACCAAGCACACAGCCTCGGAGCAATTCCATAGGAAGGCACCTGAAGGGACAAGGAGGTTCGCAGCAAAGGCGCAAATCGAGGTCTGGGCATACTGGGAGCACCAGAAACTCACACCAGTGCCCTGGAGTTATCCCAAGCCCAGAAAACCCACCAGTTGGACTCACAAGACCCACAGGGCAGAGAAACCTCAACACGAGTGGCTTGGTTCCCTGTACCCCAGAGCATCTCTAGTGTGGGAACGCCAGCCACGAACCCCTCCTTCAGTCCGAGACCCGCCACATCTCTCTCACCTGTTTCCAGCTGCTAGTTTCTGCTTGGTCCAGCCTGCTAGCGTGGTACTCCTAAAGATCAAACCGGCCGTACGCTCGGCCCTGTGGGTCGAGTAGTTCTCTCTCTCTCTTTATTATTGTCAGAAATGAGTCGTTAGACTACAACTCCCAGCGTGCCTCGGGGAGGACGAGGACCGCGTGATCTAGCGCAGCCGGCCTGGGCGGAGGCGAGCTGCTTTGACTGGCTGCCTCCCCTCGTATGAGCATGGGCTCTGTCACGGACAACCAATGGAAAGGCTTCTCTTAGGAGGGGCGGGACCTTGCCGGTGGTGGTATGGGCGGAGTGGAGCTGGAGCTGGAGCTGGAGCTGGAGCTGGAGCTGGAGCTGGAGCTACAGCTCCAGCTACAGCTGACAGTCTCTGGGAGCTCGGCAAGCCTGGGTAGCACCTTGTCCCCCTTCTGTTTGTCTCCCAGCCATCAGCCTTACTTCCATTTCACTTTTCATCATCAGCCTGTATTGCTGGACAGCATGGCAAAATCATTTCACTTCTCTAATCCCACGTTAACTTCCAGTTGCCACTGAGTTGACTCCCACTCAGGGCAACCTTGTGTGTGTTGGAAAAGAACCGTGCTCCGAAGATTTTTTGTTGTATAGTTGTTGTTTTCTCTGTTATTTGTAAGTTTTATTGGGTAAGAGAAGAAAAACTACTATATAATTCAGTGCAAAAAACAATAACCAATTTCTAACCACTGTCAATCAGTGTCCTTTTCTCAAACTGTTGCTCTCCGTCCCCATTTCTTACAAACTTGCCCTCTCCAGAACTCCAGTGATGCTGTTGGGTGCCTGTTCTATTTTGACTCGCAGCGACCCCATTTGACAGTGTAGAACTTCTCCATAGGGATTTCCTGGCTGTAAATTTTTTCCCCTAATTTTATAGTTGTTTCAGGTGAAAGTTTACCGTGTAAGTTAGCTTTTCACTCAAAAATTTATACACAAATTGTTTGGTGACATTAGTTGCAATCCCCAGCTTGTGTTAGCAGTCTTCCTTTTCATTTCTACCACTCCAAAAGTTTTCAGTGGCTGGATTTTCAGAAGTATATAGCCAGCCCTTTTTTGTGAAGTGCCTCTGAAGCGACTCAACTCTCAAATCTTTAGGTTGGTGACTGAGCACATTTATTCATCTGTTAAATGAGAATAATCATCACCATGAGATAATATAGGGGAAGTGCTTTAAAAGCTCAAGAAAAGACAGCTACAGTGTTTTACAGACAAGACTCATAGCAAAAACTAAAGCGCTCACGTTTACACTACAGCCTGCCATCACTTCTCCCCAATGGCGTTCTCCATCAACACTTCCAAGTCCTCACAGGCCCAGTACACTGACATACCTGGAAAAATCCCTGAAACTTGGAGCCATAACTTGGAGCTGAATGGGGTTTTCTCATTGTAGAACAAAAACCATTGTGCATAACCATACAGAAACTAGAGGTAGGTCCAGGGAAGTGCTACTACAGAGTAAATCACGACACAGGTGAGGGAACGTGATACTGCTACTACTTGGCAGAGTTGGGTTTGCAAGGCCAGCCCACCTCCACTTTGCGAGAGGAGTCCTCAAATGAAATACAGAAACCTCAAAGGAAATTAGAGGACAAGCTGTGAGAGCCTTTGGTGCTAGCAGCTACCCTAGGGAAAAGCACAAATCATCTGAAAAGAAGAGAATTCTGGCTCCAGTTTCCTCATCCTGTGTTGTGAAACGCTCCTCCACCCCCAAATCATTTCATCCTTCCCCACTTAGCCCCATGAAGATGGTCAGACACAACTAGGTCACTTTTATACTGGAATATAATTCATATATGGCATGATTTACTCACTAAAATTATATAATTCAGTATTTTATTTAGTATATTGAGTGTCTTCCCAAACCCTGTTACACTTTGTCCCCATTACTCAGAAACTTGTCCTCTCCTCCAGAATCTCAGTGATATTGTTGTTGTTAGGTGCTGTTTTAGTGAGCTAGGGCTGCTCTAACAGAAATACCACAGAGTGGATGGCTTTAATAAAGCAAAGTTTATTCTTACATAGTCTGGGAGGCTGCAAGTCCATATTCAGGGTGACCGCTTCAAGGGAAGGCTTTCCCCTTGTCGGCTCAGGAGGAAAGTCCAGTATTGCATCAGTCTTTGTCCAGAGAGCATCTTGGCGCAGGAACCTCAGGTCTGAAGGACGTGCTATTCTCCCAGTGCTGCTTACTTGATGGTACGACGTTTCCAATTCTCTGCTTGCTTCTCTTTCCTTTTATCTCTTGAAAGACGAAAGGATTAAGGGTGGGGAAAGCCACACTCCAGGGAAACTCCCTTTACCGTGGAGCAGGAAGGTAACCCTATGAAGGGATTTACAGCCCCACCCTAACCCTTTTAACATACAGCACAGGAAAAGCACAAAACGGAGGACAGTCACAAGATACTGGGAATCATGGCCCGGCCACATGGCTACACATATTTTAGGGGGGACACAATCCAATCCATGACAGTCAGTATGTTCTGAATAACTCATTTTTGTTCTAGCCCCAGTCTTCTTTCTCCCTGTTGGAAGCTGAACCCCAAGCACTTCACCCGTCTCTGACAGATCTGGGCCTTTTTCCAGGAAAGTTTATATCCACAAGTCTCTAGGTGTCATAGGGGCACGTCCATGCCCCAGATGCACCCCTTAAGTGTCTCATGGCCCAATAAAAGGTCATCTACATATTGTAGGAGGACACATCCAGTGTCTTGTGCTGGGAACTGATCAACGTCTGAAGTGTGAGCCTCTCTGAAAATAGTGGGTGCATTTTTAAATCCTTAGGGGAGCTGAGTCCAAGTGGGTTGTGTTTTTGCTCCTGTGAGAGGGTCTTCCCATTGGAAGGGCTAATAGTCCATAACTCTCGGGTGCCAAACTTATACTAAAAAATGTATCTTTTAGGTCCAAACAAATAAACCAGGACGCTTACACAGGCAACAGGCTCAGCAGACACAGCACACACATCTGCCCAATTTATTGCCCTCAAGTCCTGGACTGGCCTATAGTCCTATGTTCCGGACTTCCTCATAGGGAGGAGGGCGGTGTCCCAGGGAGACTGGCATGAGATGATAATGCCATGTTCTTTGAATCTTTGTAAATGTACCTGGATCCCCTCTAAGGCCTCTCGAGGGATCGTGTACTGTCTCTGACTGATGGGCTGAGCTCCCAGTTTTAGCTCATTTCCCACTGGAGACTGACTGACTGTCATCCCAGGTGGGTTGTCCTCGACCAGACTCCTGGCCATGTCTGAGTAAGCTCAGGTTTTAAAGTTCTTCTGGGCTCTGTTATGAAGAGTCTCCACTCTTTCCTTCTTGGGACGGTGAGCGTCAGGATTAGTCCTTTGGGCAGCTGTAAGTCTAGTTGGCCCTCATCAGAAAAGGAGATAGTGGCCCATAATTTTCCTGATAAATCTTGAACCAAAAGGGGAGCAGAGCAGTCTGGCATATGTAGAAATTGATGCATCACTTCATGTCCCCCTATGGAGCACTTGGTGGTTGGCAGAAAAACTGCAGGGTCAGATTTCCTGTTGCCCCAACTATGTTAGTTCAGCAGGAAGAGAGGGGTGCTATGGGGTTGGTGACTGCGGAATGGTCAGCCCCAGTGTCATCTGGAAAGTCCAGTTCTTGTCCCCCTACCTTCATTTGGACCATTGGTTCAGAGGGGGGCTTTTTTCGACCCAGGTCCCCTTCAATCATCAAAAACGGAATTCTCGGCTACATTGAACAATGCAGCAGCTTCCCCCTTAGAAGCTGACTTTTGAAGAGCCATCTCATCCTTTCCCTTCTGAGGGCACTCATTTTTCCAACTACCAGTCTCCTGGCAGATGGCACACTGGTCATGCTGTAACGGAGGCTTTCTAGGGTGGTTTTGCTCTCCTTCTCTCCTTGTCCCTCCCCACCTAAATGGCAGAGGAGCCTGCCTCTGAGTCAGAGCAGTGACTATGAGATTGGCTTTCTTTTTCATCCTCCGATCTGCCTCTCTTTTCTCCATTTTCTGGTTTACAAAAACTTCCTTGGCCATCTCCAAAAGCTGAGTCGCATTCATGCCTGCGAATCCCTCCAGCTTTTGGAGCTTTCATTTAATATCCTTCATGCTCTGGCTCACAAAAGCTGAATTTACCATCCTCTGGTTCTCTTGGCTGTCAGCATCAAAGGGCGTATAAATGCAATATGCTTCACACAGCCTCCAATAGAAGGCTCCCAGGCTTTCATCTGTTTTTTGCAGAACCTCAGCCGTCTTACTTATATTTACGACTTCTAGGGTCACTAAAGCAATCCCTGAAGCAAGGCCTCCCTATACTCCTTCAACTGTCTGAGGTCATCTCTATCATTTGGGTCCCACTGTTAGTCCTCCTGAGGCAAGGAGTTCTGGGCATACAGTTGGGGACTCAAAGCCTCCTCTGGACCATTCTCCTCTAACTACTTGGTGGCAGCCTAAATCACTCCACACCTTTCCTCGTCGCTAAACAGAGTAAAGAGGAGTTGGTGGCAGTCTACCCACGCAGGGTTGTAGGTCTGAAAGATGGACTGCATCAAATCAATAAGAGCCTGGGGCTACTCTGTATAGGATGGAGTGTGATGTTTCCAATTAAGAAGGTCTGTGGCGGTGAAGGGCAGATATATCAGAACTTGGCATTCAGTGACTTGTCCCTCAGCATTCACAACCTCAGCCCGCACTTCCCTCAGTGGCATTTGAACTGACAGGGGTGCCTGTGAGCAAAGGCTCTTGGGGAGAGAAGGAGAGGGCAGACTAGCTTCTTATGGAGCAAGGAGGGCAATGCTGACTGCTCCAGGCTGAGTTAAGTCTGGTGAGAGGGGTCATGCTTGATGGGCTGCCTGCACAACCTGAACTTATGGGGGGACCTTGAGCTCCTCTGGCTCAGAGGAAAGGATCTCAGGTATTGTAGGCTGCTGGGGCCTCCTGGGCTGGGTAGAGTGCTCCCCTGTTCTAACCATTAACACTCTGGAAACCTGGCCTCTAAGCCATGGGGGCGACTGCAGCACTAGTTGGAGCCAACTGTCTATGTAAGGAAACTGGTCCAGGTGTCCCAGGTCTCCTGTGACCACTTACCACACCCTTTTCACTGTGCCTATGTCTAAGGTTCTTTCCACTGGGCACCAAACCCTAAAAGCTGTCCATTCTATTTTACAAAGAGTCTTTAACCTTCTAGGGGACAGAGTCACCCCATAGTCCCCTGTAAACACTTTCTTAAAGTATTGTATCATTGTCCCCAGTGGGGTAGGCTCTCCCTGTGCATCTCCCATGTCCTTCCCTCAGACAAATGACTAGCATGCCACAAGACAGGTAGGGGTTAAGGAAGGTCACATAATCGCTTTGTCCGTCACCGGCTGCTTCCTTTGTGGGAATATCAGGCCCTCTTTAGCTTCTGACAGGCTGATATAAACCATCAGCATGTCTCTGCCTCTTAGCCATATGAGGTGCCCTACAGATACACAATTTGGGACACCACATTTGCTTCAAGTCAGTGTGAAGAAGCTGGAGCTTGCTTCATGTGACTCATCTCAGCCAGTCTCCGATCAACACACACACACCACTCCACCCTTTGTCCTAACCTAGGCAATTCTCTGGTTCCCACTTCCAGCAGTACTAAGGAGATGCTGGAAGGTGGTCAAGCTCCCCCTCTGCTCCCATGGACAAAAGTTACACCTTATACCCAGGAAGCCTCAGTTTCCCATTTGTTCACTCCTCACAGTGCAACTCCAAATGATACTCAGAAGGTGCCAGGAGGTCACCAAGCTCCCCTTGGCCTCTAGAAGGTGGCTTTTCCTGTCTTTTTCTTCCCAAACTGGTCCTACTGTGATTCAGACATCTGTCTCCCAGGGCCAATTACTCCTGTTGTTCAACTCCTCGAAAGCCCTCTGAAGGAGGCCCTCCTGCCCCACTGAGGTGACCACACAGGTGGACAAAATTAGTCACCTCTGGTGTGCCCAGTGGCCTGCTTTGCTGAGGGTTGAAGGATCCTCTTCCACGTGCTGTCAGAGGGTGGGTGAAAAATCACCAGGCAAATCTGCTCTTCTCAGGCATCTCACTTCCTGGTCAGGGAACCAGAAATGTAGCAGGAAAAAGATAAGTTCGGCCCGCAGAGCAGAAAACACCTCAAACACCACTTTGTTTAAAGAGGAAGGGCCTTTATTTAGCCATCAGTGCACCAGACAGACTCAAGTCCAAAATGGCCGTGCAACCCATTCTGTTATCAAACATTCCTATTTATATGTTTACTCAAGAAAGCAGGCAAAGGAATTTACATACAGTTTTCTAATTGGCATCTACAGGTATACAGATTTTCATATTGCATTCCTATTGGCATAGCACACTTAAGCAAAAGATAAGCAGTTAGTATTAAATTACAGGGAAGAGGCTCTTCTTTCCTTAGAAGTTCAGCTTATCTCAAGAAATTCTGTGAGGAGAGGAGTAAGTGTCCTTGGGCTGACACCAAAGAGAGGCATCTGGGCTTCTGGAATTTTAAGTGGAATCTTCTTAAAGTCTTTTCCCTCTCTGTCAGTCCTTGTCATGACCCTAGCCCACTGGTCTCCCTGCACGACTGGGCTCCACAGGGGCCAACACGGAGACTGGGGCAGAGCCAGCAACTTAAGGAGCAGAAGCTGAAGTGAGAGCAGTAGAGATGAGCTTCCAACTGACTCCATAACCACCTGTCCTGTCTCCTGTGGTCCTACATGCTTCTGGTAGCAGCTGCCAGATAGCCCACCCTCAGCGAAAGGTGCAACTGAAATAGGCCAGGATTCCAGAAAATGGCTTAGTCCTTATCTTTGCCAAGATACAGTGGAATTGCCTGGGGCTAATTCTTCCAGTCTGTCACCTTGTCAACTGTGGTAGCTGGAATGTTGCTGTGCTACCAGTCTGTCCCCAATATATTATGTTGCTAGTATTTCAATTGCTAACTGGATATATACCTTCCAGCCTTTAATAGGGGAGAACGGTCTCATCTTAGTTCCAATTTAATAACATTCAAGGAGGCCTCTGAATGGCCCAGGTTGGCTCAGCTGGTGTCAAGGACCCAGCACTCAAGCAGGAGGCAGGGTGACCCTAGGGGAAAAGATGCCAGCTCCCCCTGAGAGCATGTCTCAAAATACGGGTATGCTTTTGCAAAAAAAGTATAGAAGTTTGACAAATGTGAAAAGCCTCCACAGAAGGCTCCAGGAAGACAAAATATCTGGGCCCAGCTTGGCCTTTTCCTCCAGCTTCTCATGTGTGGATGTAGGGAACTACCCCTCTCTGTGGCCAGTTTCCTCACATGCATGCCAGAGGTTCCTGTGTGGATTTCAGAGAGTCCAATAAAAAGGTGTGAGCAAACTGAAAGCTTTCTTTGTATGAAAAAGCTATCATTAAGTGAAAAAAAAAAGTTCAGCATGTTATGCATAATGCAATGCTACCCACCAAAACTCACTGTCGTTAAGTTGATTCTGATTCATAGCGATGCTGTGAGACAGGACAGTACTACCTCATAGAGTTTCCATGGAATGCCTGGTGGATTCGAACTGCCAACCTTTTGATTAGCAGCTGTAACACTTACCTGTTATGTCACTAGGGTTTTCAGATGATGCCACATTTGTGTATAAAATGGAAAGATTATATATTGTTTGTGTCTGCCTTATCTATTTGTGGAACAACACAGAAAATCAAGAATTTAGTAAGGTGGGGAACTGACTGGCTGAGGACAGTGAACACAGTGGAGATGGGAGGAGAGGAACTCTTGGTCTATACCCTTAACCTTAGAGAAATGTCTAGTTAAATAAAATATATACATTTTAGTAGAGTCCCTGATGCAGCACTGGAAAAAGAGGAGTGCAGATCTAGGATGCTATTAAAAGACCAGATTTGATGGTCCAACAACTTGGAGGGTCCCCTGAGAGATGGACTTGCTCCTAGCCCAGAGGTGAAACAGTACCGAAGCCAGCTCTTCAAGTATTGGACTGGACTGTAACACAGGGAGTGATGCAGGTGGTGTGTGTACTTTGTGTCTTTAATATACATATGAGGCTGTCTGATCAACTCCTCTCTAGAAATGAGAGAGTGGAGAGGAAGGGACAGGTGTTGGTTGAATGAACACCGGAAGTAGAGTGGAGACGAGCGTGCTGTCACGAGGTGAGGAGAGCAGACAGAGTTGCAACGGTGGCATGTGTTCAGGGTTTTATATGGCAAATTGACTTGGATTGTAAACTGTCACTTAACCACAATAAAACTTTAAAAAATAAAATATATACATTTTGAACAAGTATTTTGGAACTTTGAAAATACCACCCCAATATCCTGATTCCTTAGGTTGCCCATGTGCACGACAGCAAAAATTCTGGGCTTTTCCTTCGCACATCCATCGCGGTGCTACCACGGACATTATCGCCTGGAGCCTTCCAGACAGTGTTTTCTCGGTTTGCAGAAGAAGCGACTCTCAGGAGAGCCTCTCTGCCCCAGGGGTACTGCTGAGCTTGGCGGCGTGGGTGGGGCAGGGCGCCGGCAGGCTTGCAGCGTTGCCTCCCCCACCCAGCTGCCCCTCCCGCGCCCTTTCTACAGCTCGGCACCCGACCCTTCAACTCTGCTCGCAGGCCGGCTGGCTCGGCTCTTCCCCGGGTGAGGCAGGCGTGGGTGGTGTGCTCCTCCTGTTGGCAGAAGAAAGTGCTGAGATCCTGGGCAGCCGGCCAAGGGGCGGGAGAGAGAGAGAGAGGGAGTGTGTGTGTGTAGGGGCGCATGTAGATACTCGTGCGGGTGTGTGTATAATATAGTGTGAGTGTGAGGTGCATGCGTGTGAGTCCGTGCATGCGTGTGAGTCCGTACATGCATGTATGAACACGTAAGACTGAGTGTGATGGGGTGAGAGGAAAGTGTGAGACGTTTGAGTATGCTGTGTGTGTGAATCTGTGTTCACATGTGACCGTGTGGGCATTGTCTAAGTGGGTGTGAGTGGAGTGTGAGTGTGAGTGTGTGTGACCTAATGCTGGCAAACTTGGTTCCTCTCTGGTGTCAACAGCTCTGTGAAGCAACCCTGGTCTCCTCCCCAACCCCACATAGTCTTTCCTGGTCCTTCTGTGTATCCCGAACTCAATACCATCGGCCTCCTAACAGGTGTTCTTAAATGTAACTGTTGGAATTCCTGTTTCTTCCTCCACTTAGGGCAGGAACTTCATCTTAGTTACCTCACATCCTTGGAGCCCAGGGTGCAGTCAGCAAGTGGTGGGGATTCTGTTTACGCTTGTGGAAGGAAGGACAGCCTCACCTTTTCTGGGCCTCTGTCTGCTTGTGTTAGAAGTCCAAGGGTGTTGAAGCATGTGTGTGAGAAGTGATCTTATATGATACAACTCACCACACCAGCCCTGTCTGGAGCTCTTGTCACCCCAATTCTCAAATCACACTCACCAGCCTCCTGATCAAAGGCTTCCTGACCCAGTGACAATGTAAACCATCTTTCCCAGGGACTCAGGACAGTGCAACTGCTTCTCCTCTTTGACCTGATTTCAGGTCAAAGCTCCTGTCCCGTAGCTGGACATAAGAGATGCTGTTTGGGGCCAGCACCCTTCTTTTCTGTTAACCACTTGGGGCTGGGATCTCTGGCATTCTGGTTCTCCCAGCTGATACTGGAGTCTGTTATAATTGCCAGTGTTGAAGTCTCCCATGTTCACCCTGGTCACAGCTTTTGTCCATCTTTATTTGTTCTGTCTTCTATATAGGGAGAGCAGCAGTCAAGAAATCAAATGATGCCGGTCTTGGAGAAACATCTAGTTCAATTGGCATAACATAGTTTAAAAAATATTCTACATTCTACTTTGGTGAGTAGCATCTGGGGATTTAGCTTGTGAGTAGCCATCTAAGATGCCCCACTGGTTTCACCCCTTCGAAAGCCAGAGAAAATGAGGAAAATTAAAGATACAGGGAAAGACTAATCCAAATGACTAACGGGCCACAGCCTTCACCAGACGAGTCCAGTACAATTAGATGGTGGCCAATTACCACCACTGACTGCTCTAACAGGGATCACAGTAGAGGGACTCAGAGAGAGGTGAGGAAAAATGCAGAACAAAATCCTAACTCACAAAAAAATGACTTAATTTACTGGTCTGACCCAGAAAGTATAGACCCTGTACACTCTTGTAGCTCAGTAACAAAGTTACTCCTGAGGTTCACCCTTTAGCCAAAGATTATATAGCTCCGTAAAACAAACAGAGACTAAAGGGACACCAGTCCAGAAGCAAGGAGGAGACAGGAAAATTGGTAAAAGGGAACGAAGATGAGCAGGGAGAGTGTTGACTGTTGAAGGGTTGATAACCAATGTCATAAAACAGTATGTGTACTAACTGTTTATTGAGAAGCCAGTTTGTTCTGTAGACCTTCAGCTAAAGTACAATTCAAAAAAGAAAAGAATCAAATGATGCATTACATTGCAAATCCGCTTCTAAAACCTCTTTAAGGTAACTGGGAACTCCTAAAAATCTGACACTTAATGCTCATCCAAAGACTTCACCAAGAAAGTAAAAAGACTACCTACAAAGTGGGAAGGAATTTTTGGCTACCACAAATCTGATTGGCACCTAATTGCCATAATCGACAAGATACTGGAAAACCACAACAAGAAAAAGATAAATAACCCGATTAAACAATGGGTAAAGGATATGAATAGGTACTTCACCAAAGAAGACATCCAGGTGGCTGATACAAATGGAAATGCTCACAATCATTAGCCCTTAGAAAAATCCAAATGGAAACTGCAAAGAGATAACATTTCACCCCAATGGGACTGGCATTAATACAAAAAATACAAAACGATAAATGTTGGAGAGGTTGTAGAGAGACTGGAACTCTTCTACACTGCTGATGGGAGTGTAAAATGGCACAACCACTTTGGAGATCTATATGATGCTTTCTTAAAAAGCTAGAAATAGAAATACCATATGATCCAGCAATCCCACTTCTTGGATTACATTCTAGAGAAATAAGGGCTGCCACACAAACAGATTACAGGCACACCAATGTTTATTTTTATTTTTTATTATGATTGAGAACATACAATCCCATATAAATTTGCATACCTGCCAGTGAGCAGCTCCCACTGCTCTCCCTGCCTGGTGACAGCACACTCCTCCTCTCTGTTCTGTACATGTCATATCCTTCTAACAATCTTCTATCCCCTCCTCTCCACCCTCTCCCCCCATCTAGTAAGGCATCAGCCAGATGACATCCTATAGATGCATACAACCACAAAGTGCACTCATGATATAGTCACTCTGTGTCATCAAGTCCAATCCATTTCTGTCTGAAGAGTTGACCTCCATTATGATTTATGGACAAGGGTGGCACCAGGGCCAGGGGCCATGCTCCCAGGGAACCCTGAGACCCGTGGACCATCAATTGTGGTCTTTTAGTGGAGATCTCAGAGTGCAGCTCTTTTTATTTTTGTGTTGCCAGTGAGACTCAACTTTGTGAGCCCTATCATAGCTATCACTGGTGGTGGCCGGACACCATCCATTTCTTCCGGTCACATGTTGATGTAGTCACCTGCTCACGTGGGTCTCTCCGTCTTCTGGGTTCTCTTTGTCCCATGTCATTTTGGTCCTTGGAGATCATCTGTTCCTGCTGAGTTGGAACCATTTGGCACAGGCACACCAATTTTTATTGCAGTGCTGTTCACAATAGCAAAAAGGTTGAATCAACTTAGGTGCCCATGAACAGATACATAGATAAACAAACTATGGTATATTCACACAATGGAATACTATGTAATGATAAAGGAAAAAAATCTTAGGAAACATCTCGTAACAATGAAGTCATCTGGAAGATATTACGCTGAGTGAAATTAAAAAACTGAAAATCCATACCTACTACCACTGAGTTGATTCCAATTCATAGCAACACTATAGGACAGAGTAGACCTGCCCCATAGAAGTTCCAAGGAGCCACCAGGTAGATTCAAACTGCCAACTTTTGATTAGCAGCTGTAACACTTAACCACTATGCCACCAGGGTTTCCTAAGTGAAATTAGTTGCAAAAGGACAAATACTATGTGAGACAATCGTTGTAAGGACTAAGAAGAGGTTGAGCACAGAAGAAAATAGTCTTTGATGGTTACAAGGGTGGGGGGGAGACAGAGAGGTATTCATAGATTATATAGTAGATGGGTCTTGGGTTAGGTGAAAGGAGTGAGAGCATGCAGTAGAAGGGAGATTAGCACAGCCACATGTACACCAAAGCTAAAGCATTTTCTAAATACATCCCAACATTTTGAAGGATAGAGTAGCAGAGACAGGATCTGGGGATCACAGTTTCAGGGGACATCTAGGCTAACTGGTATAACTAAGTTTTCTTTAAGAAAATATTCTGCAGCCCACTTTGATGAGCATCATCTGGGGTCTTAAAAGCTAGCAAGTGGCCATCTGAGTAGCAACAGTTGGTTCCAATCCACCTGGAGCAGAGGAGCATGAAGGACATAAAGCCATGAGGAAGATATAAGCCTGGCAGATAGAAGTTACCATATGATCCAGAGACTACATCAGCATGAGACAAGAAGCACTAGATGGTGCCTGGCCATCACTAATGACTGCCCTGACAGGGAACACTGTGTAAAGTCCCTGATGTAGTGGGGGGAAAATCGGTATGCAGAACTAGATCTCTATTAAAAGACCAGACTTACCAGTCCATCAGATTGGAGGGTCCCTGAGGACGTGGTCCCTAGACTGTCTGTTAGCCTAGAGATGAAACCAGTAGTGAAACCAATGCTTCAGATAAAGATTGGACTGGACTATAGACCTAGAGTGATGCTGGTGAAGAATGTGCTTCTTGACTTAAGTACATATATGAGGCTATCTGAGCAGCTCCTGTCCAGAGGCAAGATGAGAGGGTGGAAGGACACAGGAGTTGGTTGAATGGACGTGGGAGTAAAGGGTGGAAAGGAGAAGTGTGCTGGGGTGGGGGGGCTGGTAGTTAAGAGCTGTGCAGCAATGTGTGTGTGAGAGGTTTTATATGGCAAATTGATTTGGATTGTGAACTTGCACTTAAAGCACAATAACATATTAAAAGAAAAACATCTCTTTAAAGTGTTAAGAGGCAAAGATGTCACTGTGAGAACTCAGATGCTCCTGACCCAAGCCATGGTGTTTTCAATGACCTCTCAAGTGTGTGAAAACTGGACAGTGAATAAGGAAGACCAAGGAAGAATTGATACCTTTGAATTATGGTGTTGGCAAAGAATACTGAATATACAATGGATTGCCAAAAGAATGAACAAATCTGCATTGGAAGAAGTATAGCCAGAATGTTCCTTCAAAGTAAAGACGGTGAGACTTTGCCTTACATGCACTGGACGTGTTATTTGGAGAGATCAGTCTCTGGAGAAGGACATCATGCTTGATAGAGGGTCAGAGAAAAGGAGGAAGAACCCCAGTGCAATGGACTGACATAGGAGCCACACCAATGGGCTCAAGCAGAACAATATAATTATTTATTTACTGGCTAAAAATTTCCTCACAGACAACTATACAATTAAGTTTGCAAACTTGCTACTGTGCTACTGGTAGCCATTCTAGAAAGAGTTTCAAAATTGCTCTGAAAGGTGGACTAGACATGGGTGTCATCAGTGCATACTTTCCCAACGGTAGTACTTTGAAGGAGACCATATGAGATGTGTAGTGTTTTGAACAATTAAGTTCGCAGACTTAATTGTTGGACTTCCTGGTACACAGTCTCAGAAAAGAATATTGGGCAGACTATTTGATGGCTGCAAGGGTGGGGTGTGAGGGAGGGTTAGGGTTTGTTATAGGTTAGATATTTGATAGAAACTTGGTTGGGTGAAATCAGTGACAGCACACGTTAGAAAGATGATCAGTTTAACTGGACTTCAACATGACATGAATACTCTTCCAATCTTAACTCAATATTGCAAGGACAGAGTAGCAGGGGTGGGGGCCTGGGGGCCATGCTCTTAGGGGGGACACTGAGGCCAATTGGCATAACTAGAGTATTGCTAAGAGAGTCTTCTGCACCCCCTATTGGTGAGTGGCATCTGGGGTCTTAAAAGCTAGCAAGCTGCCATCTGAGGTACATCAAATGGTCCCAACTCAACAGGAACAGATGATCATCAAGGACCAAAACGACAGGGGGGAAACAGCACCCAGAAGACAGAGAGACCCCTTGTGAATGGGTGACTACATCGACCTGTGACCAAAGGAACCAGGGGGTGCCCTGCCACCATCAGAGATAGCCATGATGGGGCTCACAAAGTTGAGTCTCACAGGCAACACGAGAAAAAAAGGGGTGCACCCTGAGAACTCTACTAAGAGACCACAATTGATGGTCCAGGGGCCTTGGGTTTCCCCTGGGAGCGTGGCCCCTGGCCCTTATGCTGCCCTTGTCCGTAACTCATTAGTGAGGTCAACTCTTCAGACAGGAATGGACTGAACTCGGTGACACAGTGACTATATTGTGTGTGCACTTTACAGTTCCATGCATGTGTGGGATGACTTCCTGCTGGCCTCTTACTGTAGAGGGTAAGGAGGGTGGAGTAGGTGGGACAACAGATTGTTAGGAAGACGTGACAGATATAGAATGAATAGGAGGAGTGTGCTGTCACCAGGCAGGGAGAACAGTGGCAGCTGCACTTAGGTGGGCATACCAATTTATACTGAATTGTACACTTGCACTCAATCACAATAAATAAAAAATAAGAAAGAAAAAGAAAAGAATATCAGGCAGACTTTCATCAGGAAACTGAGGGCTCTCTCAAACTGAATAACCTGAGAAATGCTTGATAGCAGGGTTATTTACAAAGGGGTGGGCAAGGTATTGGTAAACCACATGAGATAGCATATTAACATATCCAGCAACAGGAAGCTGTTACCATCTTTAGGCTCAGAAGGTGGGCAGAGAATCGTTCCTAGTGATTTCTGAGATAATATGGGAGCCTTTAAATCCCTGTCCTAGAATGTGACCCAGCTGGAGCTGAACTCACAAGGACACATCAACTGGGTGCTGAGGTATAAAGACGATTACAAAAAAAAGTCACTGCCTTCGAGTTGATTCTGACTCATAGAGACTCTATAGACAGAGTAGAACTGCTCCATAGTGTTTCGAAGGAGCACCTGGTGGATTCAAAGTACCAACCTTTTGGTTAGCTGTAGCACTTATCCATTACCCACTACACCAGCAGGGGTCCTATAAAGACAATAGCTAAGACAATCTTGGAAAACATCTTTTAGGAAACTCTTTACATAAAGCAATCAAATAGAGCACAAAAGACTTTCCACTGTTATCTTTTTCTGATAACATTTAGTGAATAGGAAGATTTATTGGACCAATGAAACCCTCCTGACTAGCATTACTGAAACCTGTACCAATGATTATTATCTTAGATTGAATTATGTCCCCTGAAGAAAATGTGTGTAGCAATTTAGCTAGGCCATGCTTCCTAATACTGTGTGATGTTCCTATATGTTGTAAAGATGTTAATGAGGGACGATGTGTGGTGGTTGTGCTCGTGGAACAGGACTCAATATATAGGATTGTATTGTGTCTTGAGGTAGTCTCTTGGGATATAAAGGAAGTGGAAGCAAGCAGAGTGTTGCGGACCTCATGTTACCATGAAGCAGTCCTGGAGAGCAGGGCAATTCCTTTGGAAAAGACTCGGAGTTCCTGAACCTCAGAAGCTCCCAATCCAAGGGAGAATTGACAAAGACCATCCTTTACAGCCAACAAAGAAAGACTTCTCCTGGAGCTGATGCCCTGAATTTGGACTTTTAGCCTACTTCCCTTTGTCAAAGCTATTCACTTGTATTTCTGTTATAGAAGCACTAGACGACCAAAACAATTATTAAGAAAGACAATTCAAAATGCAGAATCATGGAGATTTGGCAGTTTCTGGCCAAGCTGTGAAAAGGTAAAGCTTTCAATGGTTTGCTCATTTTGTCTTGTTAATATGTAGTGATGCCTCCTCAGGCTTGGTCAGGCAGGGCTGAGGCAGCATGCTTGTCTTCCCGTTCTTGCCTGGAATAGTCCTTGGACTCAGGCAGACATGGCTCCAGCAGCATGCTTGTCCATTTCCCACTTTTACTTCTTTAAATACATGCCAAATAGAACCTTTCTTTTTGGTTTGCTAAACTGCGATGTTTTGCTCTACCCACTGTCATCAAGTCAAGTCCCACTAATCGTGACCCTAGACGTCAGAGTAGAACTGCCCCGTAGAGTTTCCAAGGAGCATCTGGCATATTTGAACTACCAACCTTTTGGTTAGCAGAGGTAGCACTTAACCCACTACGCCACCAGGTGTTCCGTTTTTACTCTAGAACACTAGAATTTGATGAGGGCCTCTGACAAGTGTTGTGACCTACAAGGTCCAACAGTTAAGTCCACAAACTTAATTGTAAGTGCTGCATAACCTCGTTGCTGAATTATCACTATGGTCACCTTCGAAGTAGTCCCCTTAGGAAGCTATGCACCGACGCCAATGCCTCGTCCGCTGCCATGGATTGAATTGTTTCCCCCAAATAATATGTGTACTAATTTGGCTGGGCCAGGATTCTCTGTATTGTGTGCTTACACTCCATTTTGTGATTTTCTGATGCTGTAAATCCTAATCTCTGCCTGTGGTTAACAAAGTGGATTATGTTAGAGGGGATTAGGGCAGGACTGTAAATCCCTTCATAAGATCACCTGTCTGCTCCACTGTAAAGGGAGTTTTCCTGGAGTGTGGCTTGCACCACCTTTTATCCTTTTATGTTATGAGAGATAAAAGGAAAGGGAAGCAAGCGAAGAGCTGGGAACCTCATCCCATCAAGAAAGCAACACCAAGAGAAAGGTGTGTCCTTCAGACCTGAGTTTCCTGCACCAAGATGCTCCCTGAACAAAGACTGATGCAGCACAAGGACTTTGCTCCAGAGCCAACAGGGGTGAAAGCCTTCCCCTGGAGTAGACATCCTTAATTCAGACTTGTAATCTACTGGACTGTGTGAGAAGAAATCTTCCTTTGTTAAATCCATACCCTTTGTGGTATTCATGTTAGAGTAGCACTAGGTGACTAAAACATCCACCTTTCAAAGCAATTTCGAAACTCTTTCTGCAATGACCATTGTGTGTGGTGGCAGAGTGGTAAGTTCACAAACTTAGTCATGTAGTCTTGTGAGGGAGCTTTTAGCCAATAAACGAATAACTGTATTGGAACACCCTCCCTACTCACCTGATCTGGCACCCAGTGGCTTTTTTTCTTTACCCAAAGATAGAGGAAATATTGAAAGGATGACATTTTAATGACATTCAGGATGACAGCTCTGATGGTGGCCACTTCAGAAAGAGCCCCCAAATTGCTTTGGAGGGTGGGCTGGGTACTAGCGCCAGGGCATAACTTCCCTAGGGGAGTACTTTGAAGGTGACCATCGTGATATTCAGCAATGAGGTATGTAGCACTTTTTCTAGGATGAATTTGTTAACTTAATTGTCAGACCTCATGCCAAGACAGCCAAGTGCAGTCGTGTTGGATCCAACTCACGGCGACCCAGACCTCATAGGTGCTCAGTAAATAGAGGAGAGTGGTGAAGGAGCAAATGGTAACCACGGTTAAGGTGGTGATGACAGTGTTCCGGAAGTCCTTGGGGAATCTCACCACTGCACCAAAGTGCTTCCCCTTTCTCCAGGCCCCAGTCCCTACCCTGCTTCCTCCTGGTGACCCATGTGTTACATGAGTCCCCTGGGGTTTTCCTGGCTGTCATCATTTACAGAAGCAGCTCACTAGGACTTTCTTTTGTGGAGCCACTGGCTGGGTTCAAACCATCAGCCTTTAGGTTAGCTGCCAGCCGTAAATCATCTGCATCCCCTGGACACCTTTCATCTAGGGCTGACTTCAGCACAGTACAAAGAAAAATAATACTTTTGGGTATCAGTGGTAAAACGCTTTAGTCAGGTCGATGACCAGTGAGGGGGAGTGGATTGAGAATGTATCAGGAAAATGAGTTGTCAGAAGACAGAAGCATGAAGCCAGCAGACCTGGAGGAGGGGCTCCATGTAGGGACAGGGACAGCCCACTGGGTGTGCCCCTTTCTTTTCTCTGGCTCTCTTAGATAAGACCAGCAGTTTTAGTCTCCTCTCCTGAGCTCTCCATGGTCCACACAGCTGCAGGCCCACGCTTTGGAAACATGTCAGTCCAGGAGAATGCACCACCCCAACAGCTAGGGTCGTGGATCTCGAAGTCCCAAAGGGACTTGGCAATATCCATCCTGATTGGGGCTCCGGGAGGTAAGAACAGGGAACTGAAGTCATAGAGCTGTTGTTGTTAGTCATTGTCGATTCCAATTCATGGTGACACCCTGTGTGCAGAGTAGAACTTCTCCATAGGGTTTTCAAGGCTGTGACCTTTCACAAACAGATCGCCAGGCCTGTCTTCCAACACATCACTTTGTAGATTTCGAACAGCCAACCTTTTGGCTAGTAGTGGATTGCTTAATCTTAACCATTTGTACCACTTAGGGGACTCCAGCCATGGAGCACTGGGGGGAAACTGAGGGTGGGAGTCCGAATGAGACACAAAAGACAGCCGTCTGCCGCTGGCTAAAAGGAGTCTGGGGAGGGCCTGTCCTCATCTACATCTCCCCTGGGTTAAGTTATGGGCCCTAGTCTGGACAGCACAGAGGACAGCCTGTGGCATGGGACTCACAGGGTGCTCCCGTGATTCCTGGACTTTGGCCCCTGGCATACAGGGCTCCCAGTGTCAAGGGAGATACTGGTGACACTTTAACCAGCCGTCTGAGCTGATCTGCAGCCCAGCTGGGCCTCATCACTCTCAAAGACCCACGGAGACCGGCAGACACATGGTGACATGGAGGGTGTGGCTGCATGTGTGGCCCCCAGATGGGCTGGGCTGGGGGGCCTCAGGGCCTGAGACAGCCCTAAAGGGGCTGGAGACAGTCAGAGGAGGGTGTGGGGAAACCAGCTAATTACCAGGGGCTGGAAGAAAGACAACAGGGACCTTGAGAGAAGGTACTGGGTGACTTGAGCATGGAAAATGAGGGGCTGCTGCGGGCTAAACATTAAGGTGGGCTAAGACAGATGGAAGTCCCCAGCCAACGGGCAAGGAAGCCAGGGTGATGAGGGGTTTGTATGGCTGGTATTTAAGAACGTGAGCCTAGAGTTATCCAGACCTGGATTCAAGTCATGTGTCTGTTACTGATCATGATCTTGGGCAGGTTATTTCATCTCTCTCAGTCTCTGTTTCCTCATCTGTCAAACCAGGGATAATGAGAGAGCATTTCACAGTACCTGCTTCAAAGGATCCTTGTGCTTAAATAAGCTCACTTGTCTGTAATGCGCAGCTGGTGGGAAGGGTCAGTGAAAACCAGAGAGCTGAAAGGAGGAATAGGGTGAGCAGAGACACACGGACGGGAAGCAGAAGCAGGTGGCCTGCAGCCCGCTGAGTCCCCTTCTGCTGCAGGGCCTGCAGGGTACCTGAGACGGGCCAGTGTGGCCCAGCTGAACCAGGAGCTGGGCACCGCCTTCTTCCAGCAGCAGCAGCTGCCAGCGGCAATGGCAGACACATTCCTGGAGCACCTCTGCCTGCTGGACATCGACTCAGAACCTGTGGCTGCTCGCAGTACCAGCATCATCGCCACCATTGGTAGGCACCCCCAGTCCCACAACTCCACAGCCTCGCAGGCCTCTTGGGTGTTTTTCACGGTGCTTCCTCGTTGTTTCCTCCCTTGAGACTTTTCCAGTTTGACAGTCATTCATCCAACCAACATTTATTGAGTACTGAGTAGATAGGGGAGCCCTGGTGGTACCGTGATTAAGAGCTTAGCTGCTAACCAAAAAATTGGCAGTTCAAGACCACTAGTCGCTCCTTGGAAGCTCCATGGAGCAGTCCTACTCCATCTTATAGGATTGCTATGAGTTGCAATTGACTTCACAGCAGCAGATTTGGTTTGTCTTTTTTTTTTTTTTTTTTTTTTTTGATAGAGTTTTCGGTTCTGAGAGAAGATCTGTGAAAAACATAAATATGCAAATAAAAAACAGATCGTTTCCTTGAGAAGATGACAGTCTACTTGGGTAGGATAATAAGTAATAAACATAAAAGACTGTAATAAATAAGTAAATTATTTAGTATGTTAGCAAGAGATAAGTACTATGAAAAAAGAGGAAAATATACTGAATTATCTTAGTGGTCTAGGGCTCTATAACTGAAATACCACCAGTGGATGACTTCGACAACAGAAGTTTATTTTCTCTTAGTTTCCAAAACCAAACCAAACCCATTCCATGGAGTTAACTCCAACTCATAGAGACCCTATACGACAGCACAGAACTGCTCTATAGGGTTTGCAGTGCTGTGAATCTTTACAGAAGCAGACTGCTGTATCTTTTTTCCAAGGAGTGATCTGTGGGTTCAGATTGCTGATCTTTCAGTTAGCTGCCAAGGGCTTTAATCATTTGCCATTAGGGCTTCTGTCTCACGGTTCATGAGGCTAGACATCCAAATTCAGAATGGCAGCTGTCTCTGGAGGGAGGTCCTTTTCTCTTCTGCGCTTCAGCTCTTGGCCAGTCTTCATGTGGTTTGGAATCCCTCTTCCCCCATCTCTGCTTGCTTGCTTGTTTAATCTGTTTCATATCTCAAGAGACTGACTCATAACACACCCTATGGTAATCCTGTCTTATTAACATAACCAATAAAATGCATTCTTAAGTGGGATTACAACCACAGGTACAAAGGTTAGGATTTATAATTAATTTTTGCAGGACACAGTTCAGTCCATACCATGAATGTTATGCAGCTGCTCAGCACTGATGTATGCTAAGAGATTTGTCACGAAATATAAACTGTTTTATTAAATGTTATTAATTCAAGACAGAAGTTATTCTAGATACGTGATAATTTAAACTTTGTGTTAAAATGGAAATAAAATTACACATAGCAGAGATTCAAAAAATAAACATAAAAAGAGAAAGAAAGAAAAATAAAGCTTAATAAAGGGGCAGCAAGAGTGTGGGGGAGAAGAAGCCAGCAGTCCTAAATAAGGAGGTGAAAAACAGAAACCAAACCCACTGCTGTCAAGTCAATCCTGACTCATAGCGATCCTATAGGATGGAGTAGAACTACCTTAGACGAGTTTCCATGGAGTGCCTGATGTATTCAAACTGCCAACCTTTTTTATTATTTTTTATTTTTTTTTAACATGACTGAGTGAAAATGTACATTCCTGTATAAATTTACATGCCCACCTATATGCAGCTTCCACTGCTCTCCCTGTCCGGTGACAGCACACTATTTCTCTCTGCTCCATACATGTCTCATCCTCCCAACAGTCTCCTTTCCCCTCCTCTCCACCTACTCTCCTTCCTCCAGCCAGAGGTCAGCAGGATGATACCCTATAGATGTATAGAACCATAAAGTGCATCCAATACATGGTCACTCTGCATTGCCAAGTCCAATCCATTCCTGTCCAAAGAGTGGACCTTCGTTATGATTTATGGGTCAGGGCAGCATCAGGGCCGGGGGCCATGCTCTCAGGGGAACGCCGAAACTGCTGGACCATCAATTGAGGTCTATTAGTGGAGCTCTCAGGATGCACCCCTTTTTATTCTTGTGTTGCCAGTGAGACTCCTCTCTGTGAGCTCCATCGTGGCTATCACTGGTGGTGGCCGGGCACCATCCGGTTCTTCTGGTCCCAAGTCGATGTAGGCACCCACTGATGTGGGTCTCTCTATCTTCTAGGTTGTCTTTACCCCATGTCATTTTGGTCCTCAGTGAGCATCCGTTCCTGCTGAGTTGGGACCATTTGCTGCGTCCTCGGATGGCAGCTTGCAAACTGCCAACCTTTGATTAGCAGCTGTAGCACTTAACCACTGCACCACCAAGGTTTCCAAAGGGTACGCCTTATTGAGCAAAGGAGAGTTCAGCAAAGACTTGGAAGAGATGAGGGAATTCACCATGCAGATATAGGAAGGAAGGAGGTTCCAGACAGCGAACAGCCAATGCAAAGGCTCGAAGTTGAGGACAAATTCATAGACAGTATGGAAACCCCGGTGGAGTAGTGGTTAAGTGCTATGGCTGCTAATCAAAAGGTTGGCAGGCCAAATCTACCAGGCACTCCTTGGAAACCCTGTGTGGCAGCCTACTTGGTTCTATAGGGTCGCTATGAGTCAGAACTGACTGGATGGTGGTGGGTTTAGGGCCCATTGTTAGAACATGAGTTGAGTTTCCTTTGAGAAAAATGGGAACTCATTTCAGGACTTGGAACAGGGGAATTACATTGGCTTATGTTTTATTGGCACCACCCTGGCTGCTGTATTGAAAATAGATTGGGGTTGAGGCAAGGGCGGAAGCTGCTACTACAGAATTCCTGGGAGAGATGATGATGGCGCAGAGTACGTGGCGGTCCTGGAGGAGCTGAGAGGTAGTAGAGCCTGGATATGATTTCACAGTTGAGTCAACAGGGTTTCCCAATGGATTGAGTGAGGCAGGGGAGTTGAGAAAGAAGGGAGTCAGGGATAATGCCTAAGTTTGGGGCCTGTGGAACTGGAAGGATGGCATTATCAACTGAGTAAGAAAGACTGTGATGGAACAGATTTAGGTGGATGTGATCAGGAGCTCAGTTTGGGACATGATGAACTTAAGATGCATATTACATACTCGACTGTGGTGTAGAAGAGGCAATCAGATGTACAACGTTAGATTTGGAGAGAGGTCTAGACTGGAGATAGAAATGCTGGAGTTCTTAGCATGTAGGTGGTATATATAGCCATGAGACTAGCTGAGTTCATCAAGGGTGTGAAGGTAAAATGACAAGAAGAGTGATGCATCTAATCTCAAGGTGAGGAAAAAGCCAAGGACACTGAGTTCAAGCGGCCAGTGAAGTAGGAGGACAGCTAAGAGACAACCATGCCTCAGAGGGTGAGTGAAGAAAGTGTGTCAGGGAGGAGGCAGGTGTGTCAGAGGCTGCTGATGGGCCAGGAAGGACAGGCGGGGACTGAGAGTGGACCATCTGACTCAGCAACAGCACAGAGGCTCCTGGTGCCCCAACAAGAGCAGATGCGGGCTGGAGATGGGGGCCCACTCACAGGGTTCGAAGGAGAAGAGAGAGGGGAATTGGAGTCAGCAAATGCAGATAATTTGCCATGAGTTCTGCTGCTGACCAGAGCAAAGAAATAAAGCTGTATCAAGAGGAGAAACTAGGATTAAGGGGAAAAAAATTCATGACGGGAAATAAGAGCAGGTTTATACACTGATGGGAATGGTCCGGTAAAAAGGACACTGTTGACCCAGCCACCAGCAAAGACAGCCTTGACAGGGAACCAAATGTAAAGTCCCCGACATAGCATGAGAGACAAGGCTGTGCAGATCTAGAACTCTGTTAGAAGGCCAGACTTGATGGTCCAACATCCTGGAGGGTACCCTGGGAACATGGCCCCTTGTCTTGCTGTTAGCCCGGAGCTGAAACCAGTGCTGAAGCCAACACTTCAGATAAAGAATGGACTGGACTGGGTGATACTGGGTGATGTTGGTGGTGTGTGTACTTTATGGTTTTATAGACATATATGTAGTATATGAGGCTATATGTATATATATAATGCTATACATATATGAGACTATATATGTATATATGAGGTTATATATATATATGTACATGTATGTATATATGAGGCTGTCCTACTGGTTTCTTTTTAGTGGGGAGAGGAGAGGGTGGAGAGGAGGGGACAAGTGTTGGCTGAGTGGATACTGGAAGCAGAGAGTGGAAGAGTGTGCTGTCACAGGGTAAGGACAGCAAACAGAGTTACAGAGAGGTGGGTGCTCGGGGTTTAATATGGCAAATTGACTTGGATCGTAGACTCTCACTTAATTACAGTAACAAATAGTTAATAACAATAAAGGAAACCTGATGCTGTAGAGGAAGAGAACGATTGAATCTGTGTCCTCGTTTCAGTGAGACAAAAGCTAGACACTGCACAGGGGTGAGTTGACTTTAGATAGGGATTGAAAATTCAGAGGGCTGGCTGTCAGTCACTGCCCTGTGGGCAGAGCAGGGCTGATGCAGCTCTTCTCTGTTAATGGGCCTCCAGGCAGGGATGCCTTATACCCACATGCCCTTACCTGGCAACCACCCTCCCACAGCCCCTCACATCCTGAGGTTATCCCCACCCTTCAGCACTGACATCACTGCTAACACCTGTTCCCTCAGGCCTAGCTCAGGACACCCCCCAGCCACAGGCAGCTATGAGGTCTGCTGCCTGCCAGGGAGGCACTGTAGGCTGGACAGGGAAACTGGGTTTCTGACCTGTGGACTGGAGTCAGGTCAGGGACTAGAGATCCAGTAACGAGACTTCTGTGGTGTGGCAAGTCTCAGGGTAGGGAGGGGTTTCATCATCTCAGGTTTTGGTGAACGGGTGTCTGAGCAGGATCTCTGGTTCCAGGGCCGGCCTCTCGCTCCGTAGAGATCCTCAAGGAAATGATCAAGGCTGGGATGAACATAGCGCGACTCAACTTCTCCCATGGTTCCCATGAGGTGCTAGGGGGACTGGGGTGAGGCGGGTGGGGCCAGGTGATGCCCCATGTCTGAAATCCCCACTCCTATCTGGCCTCCAGTATCATGCTGAGTCGATCACTAACATCAGGAAGGCGGTGGAGAGCCTTGCCACCTCTCCATTCAGCTATCCGCCAGTGGCCATTGCTCTGGACACCAAGGGACCAGAGATACGCACTGGGACCCTGAGGAAGGTGAGAGGCAGTGCCGGTGGGGGCCACGTCAGGGTCGGGGGGAGGGATAGGCTGGGCTTGGAAGCTGGGGAACAGGGTCCAGCTAAGCTAGAGGAGAGTGGCTGGGCTGAAGATAGGGTCCAGGGGAGCCACACAGGAAAGGCTAGCCTGGAGAAGGACCTCCTTTGAAACTAAGGATCTGCAAGAGCAGGGAATAAATCAGCGGGGGCGGGGGGACAGGCGGGGAGCAAGGTTGGAGAATAGGGCCAGAAGTTCCAGGAAGCATGAGTAGGGCCGAAAAGTGGGCGGAAGGGCAAGCATGGTCCTTTGGCCTGATCTAAGACTGGAGATCTGCACAGCTTGAGGTTAGCACTCACATCCTCGTGTCCCCATGTCTAGGAGGTGGAGCTGGTGAAGGGCTCCCAGGTGCTGGTGACCGCGGACCCGGCATTCCAGACTCAGGGGGACGCAGATACCGTGTGGGTGGACTACCCCAATATCACCAGGGTCGTGCCTGTAGGGGGCCGCATCTACATTGACGACGGGCTCATCTCCCTTGTGGTTAAGAAAATCGGTGCGGATGCGCCTCCACCCTGGCCAGGCTCAGGCGCTTCCTTTGGGCTCCTCCATTTCACCTTGACACAGGCCACACCTTCCCCTGGCTGTGCCTCCTCCCCTACTGCCCGGGATCCCCCAGCAACTGACCGCAGTGCTTTACTCAGGGTCGGAGCTGGACTTGTTGGGTAGTGGCTTCTTTTGCCAATGTCCACCTGGTTGTCTTTGGTGCAACTCCCAGGCCAGGAACAGACAGATGGACAAATAAGCATGGTTCTCTCTTTCATAGTAGTCCAAGCCCCAGGTCCCCTCTGCCAGACCCCTGACCAGACTGGCTGTCTCCATGTCCGCAGGCCCAGAGGGGCTGATGACCGAAGTGGAGAACGGTGGCATCCTAGGCAGCCGAAAGGGGGTGAATTTGCCCGGCGCCCAGGTGGATTTGCCTGGGCTGTCTGAGCAAGATGCTCAGGACCTGCGCTTCGGGGTGGAGCACAACGTGGACATCGTCTTTGCCTCCTTTGTGCGGAAAGCCAGTGATGTGGTGGCCATCCGGGCTGCTCTGGGACAGGAAGGGAAGGGCATCAAGGTCATCAGCAAAATTGAGAACCACGAAGGCGTGAAGAAGTGAGGCTTAGTTTTTAACTGTCCTATCAGGCCCCGTATCACCCTCACCATCCCCCTTCTGCCTTCTGCCTCTTGCCTCTCCCTGGCATCTCCTGACTCCCTCAATCGCCCAGGTTTGATGAAATCCTGGAGGTGAGCGACGGCATCATGGTGGCCCGGGGAGACCTGGGCATCGAGATCCCACCCGAGAAGGTTTTCCTGGCTCAGAAGATGATGATTGGACGCTGTAACTTGGCCGGCAAGCCAGTAGTCTGTGCCACACAGGTCTGGAGTGAGCCCCGAGGACTGGGGCCTTCTGTGGGCTCTGGGGACCCTTAAGGGAGCAGTCCCACATCCTAGGTCTGTAGCACTTTTTACTATCCAGTGGTGATCCTCAAACTCAGTGACCTGAGGAAAGGATTACACAACCCCCATCTTCAGATGAGGAAACTGAACTGTCAGGATCGCACAGCTTGTGTCATGACCCTGGCTTTCAGAAGCACTCTGAAAGTGTATCTGTCAGAGGGGTAGCTTGGGCAGGGACCTGGATGGGAGTGTGAGTCCCATAGCTGATGTCCAAGGTGTTCTCAGATGCTGGAGAGCATGATCACCAAGCCCCGGCCAACGCGGGCAGAGACGAGCGATGTGGCCAACGCCGTGCTGGACGGGGCGGACTGCATCATGCTGTCAGGGGAGACCGCCAAGGGCAGCTTTCCTGTCGAGGCCGTGAAGATGCAACATGCGGTAGGACCTCCGAATGCAGGGCAAATGGGCAGGGAACCAGGCTCCTGGACCACCCATGTCTCGCCCCCCTGACTTCCCCGTCTGCAGATTGCCCGGGAGGCAGAGGCTGCAGTCTACCACCGGCAGCTGTTTGAGGAGCTGAGGCGGGCAGCGCCACTAAGCCGTGACCCCACTGAGGTCACCGCCATTGGTGCCGTGGAGGCCGCCTTCAAGTGCTGTGCTGCTGCCATCATTGTGCTGACCACAAGTGGCCGGTGAGGGGCACACTGGGAGCGTCCAGAGTGGGCTTTGGGTCAGAGTGGACTCTAGGCCTAGATTTTATCTGGTCGTCAGGATGAAGAGTACCATTCTAGGGCTAGAGGACAGGTAACCGTGAGAGCTGGGAGTCAGGGCAAGCAGATCTTGGAGCCCAGGCTCTATAATCCTGTTTCCTCACGTCTATAATAAAAACAAAACAAAACAAACCATTGCTGTCAAGTCGATTTTGACTCATAAAGTGTCCCTCAGGGGACTGACTGTGAGGATTAACTTGAGGTGACGCGTAAGTCATGAGGCAGCGGTGGCTCAGTGATAGAACTCTCACCTCCCGTGCAGGAGACCCAGGTTGAATTCCCAGCCAGCGCACCTCGTCACGCACACCCACCACCTGTCTGTCAGCAAAGACGTGCATATTGCCATCACGCTGACTATGTTTCAGTGGCACTTCCAGCCTACGACAGACTAGTAAGAAAGACCTGGCTGTCTGTTCCCGAAAATCAGTCAGTGAAAACCCCATGGATCACAAAGGTCTGAGCCCCAAACCGCCGTGGGGGTGGCACAACATTTTATTCCATTGTGTATGGAGCTGACTCGATGGCAGCTGACAACAACATGTGATTTTATAAATTAAGCACTATATAAATATACATTCTCAAAAGGGTTTTTTGTTTATCAAAGAGATCTCTCATTGTCGTATTGGACTATCATATCTTCCTTGTGTGATAGAAAGGACAGGTCTTCTTATGCCTGCTTTACAAGTGAGGAAACCAAGGCCCAGAGAAGTATGATGACTTACCCAGGGTCACACAACCTGTTGGCGACACCTGGAAGTAGAACTGAGACTCTTATCTATTGGTGCAGCACCATTCACTGTTCTGGGCTGATCTTGTCTACCTCCTCCAGGTCAGCTCAGCTTCTTTCTCGGTACCGACCTCGGGCAGCAGTCATTGCTGTCACTCGCTCTGCCCAGGCTGCCCGTCAGGCCCACCTATGCCGAGGAGTCTTCCCCTTGCTCTACCGTGAGCCTCCAGAGACCATTTGGGCAGATGATGTCGATCGCCGGGTCCAATTTGGCATTGAAGTTGGTGAGTTGCCAGACCTTCCTCCTCACCCATCTCTGGCATCTATATCCAGCTGCCCTCTCCAGGCTCCCATACCCACCCTCAGAGTCTTTCCCCTCTCCTCTCATCCCTGATTTGTCCTGTGAGGTTCACTGAGATCCATAGGTATCTCGGTCTCCAAATGAAGGACATACTGAGGGGAAAGGGCAGAAGAGGAAAGTACGGGGCCATCCCTAAGGAAGTCATCCAGCTGCTGCCTGCACCAAGTGCCCAGCAGCAAACATGACTTAAGGAGCAAGAGAGAGACAAGAGGAAAAAGGGGAGGTCCAATCCCCAGGAGTTCCAACTAAACCAAATTTAACTTAGAATTGATCTATGCTCATTCCCTGCTACTTTCTATCATCCTGGAGCCCTGGTGGCCAGTGGTTAAGAGCTACAGCTGCTAACTGAAAAAGATCAGCAGTTCGAATCCACCAGCTACTCCACAGAAGCCCTGTGGGGCAGTTCTACTCTATCCTATAGGGTTACTATAAGTTGCAATAAAAACATGATGGCATTTTTGGTGGGTTTTGTTTTGTTTTACGATGCCAGATCCATTTTATTTATTTACTTATTAATTATTGTGATTGAGTGAAAGTTTACAATGCAGTTCAAATTTGCATGCCTGCCTACCTGCAGCTCCTTCTGCTCTCCTTGCCTGGTGACAGCACACTCCTCCTTTCCATTCCATACATGTCATATCCTCTTAACAATCTCCTGTTCCCTCCTTTCCACTCCCCTCTAGTAAGAGGCCAGTAGGACAACATCCTATAGATGCATAGAACCACAAAGTGCACACATGATATGGTCACTCTGTGTCCCCAAGTCCAATCCATTTCTATCCAAAAAGTTGACCTCAGTAATGATCTACATTCAGGGGCAGCATTGGATTTAAAGGACCATGCTCCCAGGAGAAATCCCAGGCCTTTGGACCATCAATTGCAGTCTTTCAGGGGAGTTCTTAAGGTGCATCCCTTTTTTTCTTGTGTTGCCACTTGGACTCAACATTGTGAGCCCTATCACAGCTGTCACTGGTGGTGGCCAGGCGCTATCTGGTTTTTCTGGTCACATGTTGATACAGTCTGTTTTTTTTAATCAACACAGCAACACAAGCACAGCTAAACAGGAGACTTGCCACTTAGCAACAACACACGCCAAGCCACCTCATGGACACACCTGTGGTCACATTCCCTGTGGTGCCACATGTAGGACACATTGTACAGTTTGCCAGAGCCCCTTTCTTCCCCAGTGGGTAGCCCTTCGGGTATCAGGCTGATCCTCATTACACGGCCGGCCTGACTGCGGCCTTGCTGACTGTCTTCTCTCCTTCCCTAGGAAAGCTGCGTGGCTTCCTCCGTGTTGGGGACCTGGTGATTGTGGTGACCGGCTGGCGGCCTGGCTCCGGCTACACCAACATCATGCGAGTGCTGAGCATATCCTAAGATGACCCTCCTGTCTCTGACGCAGACCCTGAACCCGCCCTTCCTCCCGGGATCCTCCACCCCACCTCTGAGTGAGCCTTCTACACCCCCAACACTCCCAAAGTTCCCATCTGAGGCCACATCTGCCATCTAGCCCCATTCCAAGGAGGCACTTGCCCCTCTGCATGTCACACAGGCCCTGAAAGTCTGTGTCCGGTTAAGCATTGCCCAACCAGCAGTGCCAATTGCACATTTCCGGCATCCAATCCTCTCATCTGGGCCCTAAGATGCTCTGAGCCTTTAATCCCAGCTTGGCTGATTAATTCCATCTCTCTAGTCCTCCCATCCCCAGGGGCAGAGATGAGACAGGGCAATGGTGTCCTTTTTCTCCACAAAGTCACTGTTTTAAAAATACTTCACCATCCATGCAGTGTGATGTTCTCATGTATGGCCTCATGACGATCTCGGCACTGCCTGATAACAGTGCCACCTCTTCCTGATGGCCTCAGACCAGGGCAGCGCTTGCTCTTTCCTGCAACTCGCAGTGACATCACAGTACTCTTTTAGGGAAGCTGAGGTAGCCTGTGGGGTAAGGGGTGGTGACAGATGCTGGAGAGCTGAGGGCCTGTCTGGTTGGTGTCATCACTGTCTTCACTACCTCCACGTTGCAAGCTGCCACCGTGGCTGCTCTCACTGGCCAAATGCCCTGCTGTCCCTTCCCAAACCCAGAGATCCTTTCATTCCACCTCATTCCCACACACAAACCAGGAGTCAGATTGAGTGTCTCCATTGTCTTTTTAAAGCTGTTTGGAAGGAATTATAAAACTTCTCCTGTACACTCAGAACCCTGCACCCTCAAGGAAAGATTTAGATGCCAGGGTCCTGGCTCCAGTTTCCAATGTCGTAGACTAAGAGAGGGGACAGAGGGGGGTGGGTGAGGTTTCTCTCGTCCCTGAGAAGGCAGTGGTGCTGGCTGGCCTGCTCCTCCCGAGGCTCGGACACCAGGGGCCCCCTCCTTACTTCTGTACCAACAATGACCTCAGAAGAATAAAAATAAAAAACCTCTAAAAGTAAAGAATGGTCCCCCTCCCCTTCTTGGATGGCCCTCCCTGCCCCTACCTCAATAGGGTGAGAGTCCAAATATTGCTGCTGATAGTGTAAGATAAGGTCCGAGAGCTGGCAGGTGCCCTGCCTCCTCCTGCTTCCCTGCTGGGAGGGGAGAGAAAGGATAGATGAAGGAATAGGTGGAAAAAATTAGGTAATGATAAAATTAGGTAATGAATAAATAAATAAAATTAGTAAGTGATCAAATAAGTACGGTGATCAGATAAATAAATATGAGTGGAAAGGAGGAAAGAATAAAATGTTGTCTAAGGATTCAGCCACTTGCCCCCACCTGGGGGGATCTAGGCTGGCACACTAAATAAAGACATGCCAATTATCCCCTAGCTTCAAGGGGCTGGGGGCAGGAGGGAGGAGGTAACTCTTGGTTTACAAAAAGACAGTTCTACTACAAAGACAGAGACTGCAGGGAACTTGGCAGCAGGAGATGTGTGTGTTCCCACTCAGAGGATGTCAGGGGGGGCAGGGGGGAGAAGTAGCAGTCGGGGGGCAGAGGGTGGAGGGGTGTTTCACAAATGGCAGTGAATGGGCAAAGGTGGATGCCCAAGCTAGGGACCCAAGACAGTTGTTCTTGACAGCAGGGAGGAAACAGGTAGTTGGTAGTGCCTGGCTGTGTTAAAGAGAGGGAGACACCTGTGCCAGGCAGAATCTACAGGGTTACAGGCAGGGCGAGGCCCACACTGGAGACAGAGAGACATCTAGAGCTTCTTGGCAGTGATGGTGGTGGCAGGTGCTTGTGCTTAGTAAAGGTGCGATCGTGGGCCCAGAACTGCACCTGGCAGGACCAGAACCAAGGGAATACCCTCAGCAGAGAGCATGGAGTCAATTCTACTTGGCAGTGGAAACAGAGAGCCTGGCACAGTGCCTGGAACACGGAAGGCATTCAGTCCACAGGGTGAATGGATAGGTGGATTAGGAGGATGTCAGGCTGCAGGGGGCCTGAGCCAAGGACATAGAGACCATCTTGGCAGTTAGGAGAGACATTCCTATAGGTCCTGTTGTCCAAGAGGCATCTGCCTCCAGGCACACATTCCTGCACCCCGAGAGCTAAGGCCGGCTATGCCCAAGGGTTTCACATGTTGGCAGAGAGTTGGGGACCCCGAGGGGCAGCTGGCTCAGGCACTGGTGGCCTGGGGGTCTGGGCTGTCCCTGGAGGTTTGGCCAGGAGCCCTGAGGGGGGCAGGCGTTCACTTCCTGAGCCCTTCCGCCCGGGTGAGCCATCCCCTGCTGCCCTCTGAGGCAGAGAGGGTTGAGAAGCCGAGAGCGGCCGGCCTCGAGGTCCTAGCCTCCGTCCACCTCCTCCTGGGGGGGGGCCCAGCAGGGAGACTTGGGAGCGCCCAACCCGGGAGAGGCTGGCGTGGAGGGTTCGGGCAGCTGGGGCAGGCAGGCGGGAAGTGGAAGCCCAAGGCCCTCGGACCAGCAGAGGGGCAGCTCGGACAGGCACCAGAGGGGAGGCTGGGGAGCCCGCTGAGCGGTGAGCAGAGCGGGCAAGGAGAGTGGCTGGAGAGTCGGGGGAGAGGGGCAGAGCACCCCGCTGGTGAGTCAGGGCAATGGCCACACTGGAGGTCACAGCGGCTGCCTGCAGCGGGGCGTGCACCAGCGGCTCCCACAGCACTGGCTTTCCGCTGAGCCGAGCCCCTGTGCCCGGGGCCAGGCCCCGAACACCCCGAGCCATGTCCCTGTCGTGTTGCACTAGGTGCTGCTCCATGACACCCCCACTGCCACTCGGACTGGGCTCTGAGCGCTTGCGCTGCAGAAGAGAATTCTTCTTGCCTGAAAATTGTCCAGGGAGAGAAGAATTAAAGATGGGGAAGGAATCCAGAGATGAAGGCAATATCAGTGTGAGAGGAAAGGGGAGGAATAGAGGGATAGGGAGGAGCCTCAGGAGTACGGAGGTCAATCAGTCTCTGTAGGGGATGAGGTGGGAGCACAGGGGTTGGGACCGAAAATGGGAATAGGTAAGATAGGGTCAGAAAGTAGAGGTTAGGAGATGGAGACCAGAGATGGAAGTTAGAGGTTCAAGGATGAGGTTATCTGACAGGATGAGGATCAAGGACTGGTCCTCAGAGAAGGGACTATCCAGGGGATGGGAATACGGGTGTGATCTCCAAGGGTAGAAGATGATAAGGGATTAGCACAGCACACCAATGTTGAAAAGCGTGTTGGGGACATTTGCTGGGATAGCCTGGGCCTGAGAACTACGGAAAAGAGGTGAGGGCACAGTATGGGCACAGAGTGGCTGAAACAGACAACCTCACCAATGCGGCGCAGCCGGTCAACAGCCACAGTCTCAAAGGCCCGGCGCATCATGGGGAACTCCTCAAGCACAGCATTGAAGTGGTCCACACTGAGCGAGTAGAGGCGACAGTAGGTGTCAGCCCGCACGCTGGCTGTGCGCCGGCCCCGAGTCAGTAGGCAAATTTCTGCAGGAGTTGTGGGGAGACCTTCAGAACCACTGTCCCCAGAAACCCCTCTCACCAGGCCCACGGCTGCTGACTCAGCTTCCTTACGCTGTTCCCCACACTGGGGACAAATTATGAACACCCACCCACCGCCGGGGTCTCTAAGTGCTCTAAGCTCCCTCTTGTACTACTGTGAGGGTCTTTGTCTCTCTCCAGACCTCCACAAGTTAAGTCTTGCATGTTTCCTGTTTCTCTCTGGATTACTGCTCCCTGTTCTCAGTCTCTCCATCCCTAACTCCTTGACCCCACTTGACTGCCCTCTACTGCTCTAGCCCAAGGGCTGGCTCTGGTGCCAATCACTCTGTGTACCCCCTCCCACCTCCAAGCAGATCTGAGTGAATGTCTGTGACAACCCTAAAAGAAGTCCCAAAGAGCAAAGTGTAAAGCAATGAGGATGCTGGAGGGTGGAGTGTGGCTCAGGAACTGACCTCAAATCACTTTGGCCAGCAGGTAGTAGAACTGTCCCTCTGCCACAGGCCGGGTCCCTGACTCAAACCACCAGAGCAGCACTGAAAGGAGCCCTGAAGCTCAAGGCCCTGTTTTGTTCCCATCTCTCCCTCATTTTATAGGATCCTCCAATTCTACTCTTTAAGGATTCGAAAAGACCCTCTGCTCAGAAGTTTTCTACCTGGCTGTACTTTGGAATCTCTTGAGAAGCTTTTAGAAAAGACGGAGCCCCAGGCCCCAGGCCAGGGATACTGACTGAGCAAGCCTGGGGAGGGGCTGGGACATGGCAATTCTGCAGCATAGCCAGGTGAAGACCCTGATTCAGGGGAACATCTATCCCTTGTCCTCTGCCTCTGACACCCCACCTTCCCTAAGGCCTGCTGACCCCCAAAGTAGGATCCATCAGTGAGGCGGGTGTCCCGGGCGCCACGTGCCAGCACACTGAGCAGCCCGTGCTGGATGAAGTACATCTTCCTGCCCACGGATCCCTCACGCACCACGAGGTCCCCCGGCTGGAAGACCTCAAAGCGCAGCTTGGTGAGCACAGCTGTGACAAAGCTGGGGTCGGCATGGGCGAACAGGGGCATGTGCGCCACAAGGCCCCGGCAGGTGAAGTTAATAATCTCCTGGGGAAGGGAAGGATGGGTCAGGCGAGCTATGCCTTAGCTCTGAGGTGCCCCCACCAGCTCATCTGTCCTCAGGAACCTCACTCACCCCTAGGATCATGATCTGCCAAATGATGGAAACACTTTGGCAGGCCTGGGGCCATCTCTAAACTCTGGGCTTTACCATTCTCCCACAAGCCCTTGGCAGGACCTCTCCCAAAACTGAGGTCCCTGTGATCCCTTCCCATGCATACTTTATCCCTGTAAGACCTTTATGAAAGACCCTAACTCCTAAAAGCCACCTAGAGACCTGGCTTCCTAGGGTATTCTCTGTAGGCCTTAGTCCCTAGCCCTTACCCCAGGCAGCATCCCCATAAGCCCAACTCTTTAAAGAGCCCCACCCCAGCTCAGGGCCCAGCCTGGCCCACCTCCCGGAGTGGCTCGCTCAGCTCCCCTAGGATGCTTTCCTCGTCGAACATCTTGCCTTGGTAGCGGTGCTCATAGTACTCGTGGATGCGCTGCCGTGTGTCAGCCGGCAGCTTGTGGAAGGACATGTACTGCTCCACCTGCTTGTACTGGAGAGCCCCAGCAGGTGAGAGGACACAGAGGGAGACGAGTGGCCAGAACGGGACAGGAGTGTGCAAATGAGTCATAGACACAGAGGGGGGAAGTATGGAGTCAGCCCGGTGTGCACAAGGCCACAGAAGGACAAAGGATAATGGAGGGTACATGAAGGATGCAGCAGAGTCACAAGAAATTAGACATCAGCAGAGGGGTCCAAGGACAGGGGCATGCCAGGCATAGGTATAAGAAAGGAAAAGATATACACAGGTACATGGGACAAAGGGATACAGGACAGGAAAAGACAGAGACCAAGAGACACATCAGAATGGACGTCAAGTCAATCCTCCCAGCCCCAAGGCCCTTCCACACCCACTCCTTCCTTCTCGTGCCCCTGCTGACCTTCTCCTGGTACTGGCGCCGGGAGGAGTCCAAGGACTGGATGAGGGCTGTGGCGTGGCCAATGAACATGGCATAGCAAGTGGCACCCACGATCATGCTGAGCATGGTGAGCCAGACGTCGGACATGCCTACAGGCGCCTGCTGCCCATAGCCGATGCACAGCATGTGGCTCATGGCCTTGAACAGGGCGTGGGAATACTGGCGGCCCCACGAGTGGTTCTAGGGGCAGAGTGCATGGCACAGCTGGGCACAGGCATCTTGGAGCCTCATTCTCTTCCTGGTGCCCCTTTCCTCCTTCGACCCTTCTGCCTGCCCTCTTCTACTTCAGACCTGCCTCCCAGGAGGCTCGTAAGTTTATTTTAGGGGCCCTGAGGCGGAATGAGGCCTCTTTCACATTCGGGGGGAGATTTCAGCTCCTGCCTTGGCCTGCCCGCTTCCTACCACACACAAACACCTCCTCAGGGTCTTTCGTCCCTCCCCCAACTCCCTCACTCCTCTCTTCTTGCTTGGTCATCTCTCCATCATCTCTTGCCTCCTGTTCTTGGTGGCCCCTCAGGACGCCCAGCAGAGGCTGAGTGTGGGGATTTCTCACCACCATGTGGTTGATGGAGACCCAGCAGTCGGAAGGGAAGTCCTGCAGCATGGGGACCAGGAACTGCAGGCAGCCGTCCCAGTGGCACAGAAGCAGCATCATTCCGATGAGGTTGAAGATGCGAACCACAGCGCTGGCCAGGTCATAGGTCATGTGAAAGATCTGGGGGGCCGAGGAGGGGCCCGCTGTGGACAGGAATCCCTCCCTGCTGGTCCTCCTCTATTCCTAACCTTGCAAATTCTCTCTGAACTTCTCCCTAGCACCAGGCCCACAATTTTTAAGTGTCTATTATTCAGCTGTATAGCACTTTACAGCACACATGCATATAGCTAGTACACACAGATTGTGCTACTGTTGTATTACTGTTAGGGGCTGTCAAGTCCATTCCAACTCATAGCAACCACACAGGGTTTTTATAGGGTTTTCTTGACTGTAATCTCTACCAGAGCAGATCACCAGGTCTTTCTTGTACTAAGTGGGTTTGAACTGCCCACCTTTTGGTTGCTACTACTATCATTTTAGAGACAGGAAAATGGAAGCCTGTCATGTGTCCAGGATTACACTGTAAGCATCATGACAGAGACTCAAACTCAGGTCACATGTATCCACGCTGAGCCTGGAAACAGGAGAGTATTTCATATTGCAATATCCCCAGGGTATGTGTAATGTGGATAAAAGCCAGCAGCTTCCTTTTCAACAATAATAGCTAATTTATTGAGAACTTTCTATGTGCCAGACACTCTTCTAAGTGCTTTACATGTATTATTAACTCCTAATTCTCAGAACTTCATCATCCCAAAACCCAATCTTACTGCCATCGAGTTGATGCCAACTCATAGTGACCCTAAAGGACAGAGTAGAACTGACCCATAGAGTTTCCAAGGAGCACCTGGTGAATTTGAACTGCTAGCCTTTTGATTAGCAGCCATGGCACTTAACCACTAAGCCACCATGGTTTCCAACCTTATCATAGATAAGTATATTTAACATTCCCATTTTACAGCAGAAGAAACTGAGTCTCAAGGTAGTAAATAACGAAACTGGATCTGACTGCAGTCGTTAAGACCGCAGAGCTCGCACTCAGAATCAATAAAGCTAAAGCTCCAGCTTCTTCCATACCCTGCAATTCCTAGCTCCCACTCTCCACATCCTCCTCCCCAGCGGCCAACCAACTCTCAGTCTCGTGCAGCAGCTGTGCTCCACCAGAGGTACCACCATCCCACCTGGGTCACATCCCTGAACCTCATTCTCCCCACCAGCGACTCTGGGGAGAGCCCACCAGCCGACGCCCCACCCATCTATCCTACTCCTTGAAGCCAACAGAAGCACCGCCCACAGCCATCCTGGAGTCGGCGAACCCCCCTGCCCACCTCCCCGCCCCACCTCCTCCCACTGATGGATGTATCTAATGAGGCGGGAGAGGCGGAGCAGCCGCAGCAAGCTGAGGATCTTGGTGAAGCGCACAATGCGCAGGGCCCGCGCTGTCTTGTAGACTTCGGCGTCCAGCCGTGGCTCCAGCTCCACCACCAGGAAGATGTAATCCACAGGGATAGAGGAGATGAGGTCAACCAGGAACCACGTGCGCAAGTAACGCGTGCGAATGGCTCGCGGTGCCAGCAGGATCTCGGCGCCTTCTTCCACCACGATGCCGGTGCGGAAGTTGAGCACCAGGTCGAGCAAGAAGAAAGTGTCAGAAAGGACGTTGAAGACGATCCAGGGCGGGGAGTTCTCCTCTTTGAAGAAGGTGATGCCCACAGGCAGGACAATGAGGTTCCCCACCATGAGAAGCAGCATGATCAGGTCCCAATAAAACCTAAGGTGGGGGTGGGATGGGGAGAAGACCACAGTATTTCAGCAGCCACCAAACTGACAGCAGATAGTCTAATCGCCAGGAATCAGTAACAATGCAGAAGGAATGACCATTTACCACCGGACGGAGCGTAAACTGGGACCACTAAGGTGCAAAACCAAACAAAGCTGTATGCTGTTGGCTCCTTCTGACTCAGAGCAACCCTACCAGGCAGAGCAGAACTGTCAAGGGGCAGATGGATTCTAACTGCTGACCTTTTGGTTAGCTGCGGTAACTCTCCGTAGTTTTTAACCACTGCACCACCAGGACTCTCCAGGGGCCACCATTTAGTGGGAAAAAGTTTGACGTTATGTAATGAAGTATCTGCTTTCCCTTGAAACCCAGCACATACTACAGCCGCTAACTGGAAGGTCAGCAGTTAAACTCCAGCAGGAATTCTTTGCAAACTCTGGGGGGCACTTCTAAATTACTCTGTTTATAGGGTTGCTATGAGTCAGTATTGACTCCACGGCAGTGGGTTTTTTTTTTTCTTTGAAACCCAGAAATATCTTTCCTAAGTATACACACTGAAGGGAAACACGTGCTCCGGGAGACATACACAGGAATGCTTACAGCAGCATTAAATCTGGAAACTCCTAAATGTTCATCGTAGGAAAATGGGCAAATTGCACTGAGGTATATTCAGGTCCTGGGATACTCTACAACAGTTATAACTACTTGCAGCACTATGGATTAGTCTTACAAATTCAGTGTTGAGGAAAAGAAGTAAGATATAAAATGATACATACTAGATGATGCCACTATACAAAGTTTAAAAATAGGCAGAATTAACTACATTGTTTAAGGCTCACACAAAAAATGTTAAGACTGCAGAGAAAATAAGGGAGTGAGTACCAGGAATTTCAGAATAATAGGTTTGGGAATGGAAAGTCAGCAAGAGGGGAGTTTCTGGGGAGCCATCAATGTAGTATCTCTTGACCTAGATATCTGTTACCTGAGAGGTTTACTTTATAATGACTCCTTTAGCTGTACATATGTACATATTTTTATAGTATGCTTCCATTATATGTATGATATATACCACTTACTAAATATTTTTAAAGTTAAAAAAAGAGAGACAAAGTACCCTGTGAGAGTAACAAATACCCACTGAGACAATGGATGTGACAGTGCTATAAAAGCACTAGCTGGTGTTATGACTCACTGCTTTTTATCCTTTATCAAAGAGAATGCTGCTCTCCCATTGCCAGCTCTCTATGCCCACTCCTAATCTAGGACCTCACACCCTGTCCCTCCTCTCCAACACAGCTGGATCTCTAATCCTTATTTCTCTGCTGGATCTGCTCATGTGTGCCAGGGATCTGTCCTGCCTCCCATCTGAACTGAGCTTTTCAAGGCTATCCCTTCCCCCTTCACAGCCCCTCAGCTGGGGGCTGTGCATACAGAGAAGCTCCACAGGAGATTCCCAGGCAGCAAGACTTGAAGCTCTGCCTGCCTCTCTCCTCTTCTTGTCCCCACTGGGACTCTGGCTGAGCCCAGGTAAGAGCCTGAGCAGGGGAGACCCACAGTTCTACTATGGTAGCTGTGGTAAGAAGAGCTCAAGAGGGAGCTGGGTGAAACCCTTATTCAGAGGAAATCACTGGACAATTTGAGAGTCTCATTACTCATAGTGGTTTAATTTCCAGGATATACCTAATCCTCCCAGGACCCAGCTGCGCTGACTCTTAACCACAAAATCAATCCCTTGAGCCCCTGTAAATGGTTTGGTGGTCCCCAAGTCAAGGCTTTTTCTCCAGGCAGCCTGTCAGACTGTGTGCTTTGAAGCAACAAGTCCTTGACCCCTTCTTCCTCTCCCTCCTTGACCACCGATGGGAAATTCTGTATTATGAGCAGGGAGAGGCTAAGGAAAGGGGATTCACCTAACCATCCTGACAGCCTGACTCACAGGCAGTCACAAGCCCAGCGGATGATGCAGTCGAGAGGACAGAGAAGCACCATCACAAGGGGGATATGTGGTTACCGGGGATACACTGAGGGTGACATGGGGGAAGGGAAGGATAGCCACAAGAAACTAGAAAAGGTGCATTGGAGGGATGCTAAAGCAGCAAAGATGAAAAGAAAGGAGTGAACAGAATAATAGGGACAGGAGGGACATTCAGCGAGTTTGTATATCTGTGAATTCAGGAGGATCCCTAAGCCTACAACTGTGTTCTCAGGCTTCTGATTCACACCTCATCTTTCTGCTTCTTTCTCATCCTGTCCCATCCAAAAGCTGCCCTTCATTTTCCCAAGGACAAGGCTGCTCTCCTCCTCTAGCGATCTCGATGTAGAGGTACAGCCTGATGGGTCCATGAAATGGCCCCACCCCCACCCTTTCTGTCTGGGAGTCACTTGGGCGGTGGCTTGTGCCCCTTGCTGCAGCCTCACTAACTCTGAATTCCGGCTTCCCCTCTCCCATCTTCAGCACCAGGGACAGTGCTGGACCTCCTCCTACCCACGTCCCTAATTTTCCTGGTAGCCTGCCCGGCTGAACTAGGCAGGTGCTGGGGACAGGAGACAGTGAAGCTCAGCTTTTCCCTCCAGGTGACCCCGAACCGTGGGATATGATAGCATATCCCAGATCCCCACAAGCAGTACTGGAGGAGTCAAGGGTTCCTAATCCTGGCGTTCCCTGAGGTCTGAGTGGTGTCCCGGTTTCTGAAACGGTAAATCCAGGTCCCTGGAGACTACTGATGTTTCATGCCCCTTCCGATGCCCCCAGTCCGAGAAGTCACCAAGGACCTCCTGCTGGGGATCCCCAACCTAGGAATTCCCACGCTAGGTGGTGGGAGATGACCCTCGTGACACATCCTGGGACCCCTGGACCGGAAATGAATTGACCATACAGAGTGCAGCAGACCCAGCTCCGCGTCGCAGCCCCGGGGTGGGGTCTGTGTTCCCCGCCCTCCCGCCTGGCCCCCCGTACCGGAAGTCGCTGTAGGGGTGGATGATCCAGGCCCCAGCTGACTTGACACGCTCCTGCTCTATTTCCACTGCTTTGTGGCTGCCGAACACGCGAAGGGAGAACTTGTTGACCGTGGGCTGGAGTAGTGTCCTGAGCTGCCTCCTCTTGGGCTCGGGTGCAGACCCAGGGGTTGGACCAGAGGCCACAGTCGCAGTCGCCGGGGCAGTGGGAGGCGTAGCTTCCAGCCCAGGGGTCGCCTCATCACTGGCCCCTGCCGCCGGCCTCCGCTCTGCCTCCATGACGCCCACCCTCTTACACGCTTGGCCTCCTGGACCCCACTACCGCCATCGGGAACCCTCTCTGGCTCCTCCAAGAGCCCGAGTCGGCGCAGCCCGGCTGGCTTGGAGCGAGGGAGATGTCGGCTGGGTACCGGGGGAGAAAGGGGCGGAGGGGGTGTGTGCGACAGACTGGAGGGCGGGCCGCTGGCGGGCCGCGCTGCGCCCCCTGGCGAGGGCATTGCGGAGGCCGGGCCAGACAGGAGGGGGCGGGGCCGGTGCACGGCTTCGCGGGAGGGGGCGGGACCGGTGGAGCACGTGCCAGGGGGGGACTCGGGTGGGCGTGTCTTACCGAAATAGCTGAAGTTCCGCTAGCGCTGGAATAGAAAACGGCGGGAAAGCGCCGCCAGGGACAAGGAGGGGGCGTGGCCTAGAATCCAAGGACTTGGATCCACAGAGAGCCGAGTAGGTGGAGCACCCCGCAAATGGTGAGAAAAGCCGAGGCAAGTTGTATCTCAGGAGACTCTGGATGACAGGGACTGGGCGCCAGTGGGAGCGGTGGGAAATAACTTTTGAGATTCTTCTTCCTCTTCCCAGGGACTTCTGCGCTCATGCATTTCACTTTCTGTCTCTCAGCACTCTCTGAGGCATATTCCTCTCTGCTGCTCCCCTTTATATTTCATTTGCGAATTCTTTCTGCCAGCTTTCACCAAGGGCAACTTTGGTGCTGAGTGGATGCTGAGGATGCTAACATGAATACCAAAGTCCCAGCCATCCAGAGACTACTTGTCTGTGCCCACTGACAGAACCCCTGAACAGGTAAATTACAGTGCTGTGTATATTCAAGGACTTCTGGTGGTGCAGTGGTTAAACGTGCTTGGCTGCTAACCAAAAGGTTGGTGATAGGCTTAAAAAAAACCAACAAACCCACTGCTGTTGAGTCGATTCCTACTCACAGCTACCCTAGAGGACAGAGTAGAACTGCCCTATACGGTTTCTAAGGAGCACCTGGTGGATTTGAACTCCTGATCTTTTGGTTAGCAGATGAAGCACTGAACCACTAGCCACCAGGGTTACAACCTAGAAAATCCTACAGGGTTTGTCTATACTGTCACAGGGGGTCCCTATGGGTCAAAGTTGACTTCAGGACACTCAACCACAACGTCTAATGTTAAATGGTATAACTTCCAAAATATCACAAACTATTCTCATCTTCACTTCTTATTGCCACTGTGGTCTTACTTTAAGCGTTCAGCACTTTTACCTAATTTCAGAAGCCATTAAAAAGGTCTCCAGCCTTTCTCTCAGCCTAGTTCTTTTCACACTCCCCTAGAGTTACCTTCCTAAAATCCAGCTCCTTTGCTTAAAGTCCTTCAAAATTCCTCATATTTTATAGAATTAAACTTGAGCTCCTTAGCATGGCATACAAGGCCCTCCAAAATTTGGGCCTAGTTTCAACATCTCTTCCATTTTAGTCAGCTAGTGCTGCTCTAAAAGAAGTATCACAGAGTGGATGGCTTTAACAAAGGAAAGTTTATTCTCACACAGTCTAGTAGGTTACAAATCTGCATTCAGGGTGTCCGCTCCAGGGGAAAGGCTTTCCTGCTGTCAGTTGTGGAGGACGGTCCTTGTGTTGCATCAGTCTTTGGTCAGGGAACATGTTGGCTCAGGAACCTCAGGTCTAAAGGATGCACTCTACTCCTGGTGCTGCTTTCTTGATGGTGTGAGGTGCCCAATTCTCTGCTTGCTTCCCTTTCCTTTTATTTCTTGTAGGATGAAAGGATAAAGTGTGGGGCAAGCTATATTCCAGGGTAACTGCCTTTACAGTGGAACAGGGAGGTGATCCTTATAAAGGGATTTACAGTCCCACCCTAGTCCTCCCTAACATAATCCCCTCTGTTAACCACAGGCAGAAATTAGGATTTACAGCATCAGAAAAATCACAAAATGGATGGTAGTCACAGAATACAGGGAATTCTGGTCCAGACAAATTACTACACGTATTTTTGGGGGACATAATCCAATCCATGACATCTTCTGACAGTCCCTCTCTTGAAACCTAGGGTTTCAATCATGCTGAAATGCTGACACCATTATCACCATCACCAGTTGCAATCAAATCAACTCCAACTCACGCCAACTGATGGCAACCTGTAGTGGAACTGTCTTGCTTTTATGTGGCCTTTCAAAAAAAAAAACCTAACCTGTTGCTGTTGAGTCAATTCTGACTTATGGCAACCCTATAGGACAGAGGGTGGTATAATGGTTAAGAGCTACCATTGCTAACCAAAAGTCTGGCAGTTCAAATCCATAGGCAAGCCTTGGAAACTCTATATGGGCAGTTCACTCTGTCCTATAGGGATGTTATGAGTCAAAATATTTTTATAGCACAGAGTAGAATTGTCCTCATTGAGTTTCCAAGGAGTGTCTGGTGGATTCAAACTGCCAGTCCTTGTGGTTAGCAGCTGTAGCACTTAACTACTATGCCACCAGGGTTTATGTGGCCTTTGTAGCCATGGTCTTTAACTTCCACCAAAAGACTGGGTATGACAATACAAATAAGGTGCTTGTGGCCCACCAAGGGGATTAGACAGCCTCCTAGTAATACAAATAAGGTTCACAGCACCTTTCTGGAGGTGGGACAATGCAAATAAGGTGTGTGGAGCCTAATGAGCAAATTGATCAGTTTTGCCATTTTGCCAGTCTTAGGCTGTGGGCCAGCTGTGGGCACAGCTGAGAAGAGGCTGTCCTGATCTAAGAACTATATCCTGAATTGTAATCTCTTACTGCCCTAATAATCCTCCTAACTGTATAGTCTGTGAGTTCTGTGTGGCTATTGCAAGGAATCACTGAACACAGTACAAAAGTACCAAGTGCTCTGAGAGGGATGGTTAGTGTCAAAAATGGTAAAAGATTGGAGGGCAGAGGTATATTTGACTTAATCCTAACAGGAATTAGCCTTGGGCTGTTGGCGCTGATGATTCTCTCCCCTTTGCAAAGTTAGAGGAGGTCAGATGTCTTCTAAGTGCCATTTTTACACAACCCCACATATGTCAGAGTAGAAATGTACTCTACAGTGTTTTCAATGACTTATGATTGTTATTCTTCCTTATTTCTTCAGAGGTGCATCTGGGTAGAAATGAACTTCCAAACTCTTGGTTAAACCAAAAAACCAAACCCATTGCTGTCGAGTTGATTGTGATTTATAGCAACTCTAGGCAGAGCAGAACTGCCCCATAGGGTTTCCAAGATTATAAACCTTTATAGAAGCAGACTGCCACATCTTTCTCCTGATGAGCAGCTGGTGAGTTCAAACCACTGACCTTTTGATTAGTAGCCAAGGACTTAACCACTGTACTACCAGGACTCCCTAACCTTTCAGTTAAACCAAAAAAAAAAAAAAAAGGCAAGCCCACTGCCTTTGCGTAGACTCCAACTCATAATGACCCAACAGGACGAAGAAGAACTGCCCCATAAGACTTTCAAGGAGTACCTCATGGACTCAAACTGCCGAGCTCTTGGTTAGCAACCATAGCTCCTAACCACATCACCATCAGGGTTTCCAACCTTTTGGTTTTAGCAACCAAGAAATGCTGGCAGCTCCCTGAAATACTTTGTTCTGTCATGTCTCTAGCCTTTGCTAATGGCTTCTCTGCCTGGTGTTCTTCTCCAATGCACTTTCCAGCACTTGGTTGAGATCTCAGCTCTTCTAGGAAACCTGGAAAAACATTCTAAACTCTCCTTCCCCAGGGAAGGTCTAAACTTTTGGTTTCAGCTGCCATTGAAGGGTCCCCCTACTCATGGCGACCTCATACACAATGGGAGAAAATGTTGCCTGGTCCTGCACCATCCTCATGTTTGACTGGAGATCTGATAACTGTGAGAGTTTAGTGCTTTCTTATAGTAGCCAGGGCACCGCTGTTTCTAATAGTGCTTGTCACATGTCTGCCATTATTTGTTTTCAAGTCTGTCTCTCCTACTAGACTGTGAAGCTCTGGAGAGCAGTAATCCAGCACCTGCCATGATGTTGGACGCATAGTGGGCAGTCAGTTAATGCTTGGTGAATAAATGGTCTGAGCAAGGAGGAGGAAGTGAACTCTCCAGTCCTTCCTTCCATCCCCTTCTTTCACTTCCTTCTGTATTTTCCAAAAAATTTCTCCTCAACTATTTCTACTTAGTTGGTCTAACCTTAGTCTGACTATTTCTTATCCCAGCTCCCCTTTTATAGTCTCTAATTTTAATATGGAAACCCTCGTGGCCTAGTGGGTTAATTGCTATGGCTGCTAACCAAAAGATCAGCAGTTCAAGTCCGCCAGGCGCTCTTTGGGAACTATGGGGCAGTTCTCCTCTGACCTACAGAGTCACTATGAGTCGGACTCGACTCGATGGCTATGTGTTTTTTTGGGTTAACTTTAATAGTTATCCCTAGGTTGGAAACCTCGGTGTGGTAGTGGTTAAATGCTAGTCGCTTCTTAGAAACTCTATGGGGCAGTTTACTTTGCCCTTCAGGGTTGCTATGAGTTGGATTTGGGTTTCTGATCCTCAGGCTATTCTTTCATTTCTTTTTCAACCTTCCTTTCTGATCATTTTTCAGTTTCCTCTACAGTGTCTCTGACCCTTCCCGTTTTGTCTCAAGTTCTCCTTCTCTTTCTTGTCTTAGTTTTTTCAATTCAGTAAATATGAGATATAAATAATTTCAGCCTTCAGGATACCCGACTCTTCATCCTTGCATTTTGAAACCTTTCCTCCACGCTGCCTCATGTGCGTAACTTTTGTTCAGGACAAAAGGTCAGAGTATCTCTTTCCTGGGCTTAAGTAGGCATACTGTTTTAAGAACTGGATGTTTTCAGGCTTGAAGAAACAGACCTCAACATCAAGCCTCACAGTCTGACAGCTTGCAGCGCGGCAACACTTTCTTTTCACATCTCCAAACCTAACTACGTAAACCACAGAATTCTGGATGAAAAGGGTAAAAGACTGAGGAGAGAGACCTGTTCCAGCGGAGGCACTCAGAGCCGGCCTGGCAGCTAGCCAAAAGAGTCTTAGGGCTCCCTCCCCGCCCCCAAGAACTGCCGTCCCAAGCACCGCCCAGCGGTCACTGGCGGTCGCCTGCTAGCTACGTGAGCTCGCGGCAGCGTGCGCGGCCCTGGGGGCGGCACCCAGGGGTAGCTGGGAAGCGACGCAGGACGTGCGTGCTGCGTGCGTGCCTACGTGCTCGCTCACGGTGGCTGCGACGAGCGAAGAGGCCAGAGTCAGAGTCGGAGCTGGGATCAGGCCCGAGGCTGGGGCGTTGCAATCGGCGCCAAGCGGATCCTGGGGGCGGGAACGGAGCCAGGGCGGGCGGGACTGGAGCGGAACCCGGGAACGGGGCGGGAGGTCCCAGGGTCCCGGGTTGGGGGGGTGGAGCCGCACTTCGTCGCTGCGGGGGTGCCGGGACTCCGGCCGCAGTGCCGCCGCCATCACGGACTTCCTGTGGGACAAGCGCACGGGCCTCGCCGCCAGAACGGTGAGCGCGCAGGCTGGTGGGCCATGGGACCGTGCAGAAAGATGGCGAACGCGGGGGCGCGCCCTGTAGGGCGGGTTGGCGATAGGATCGGATTGGGGACAAGGGACAGGGGAGAAGATTGGGAGGAGGGTTGAAACCTGCAGAGCTGCAGAGGTGAGGAGTAAAGAGATGAGGTGGAAGCAGGTCGGTCTGCCTTATAGATATCCAGGACAGTCTGTAGGAAACTTTGGGCCAGAGTAGGGAAAGGGGTGTTGGAGCAGGTATAGAAGTTCCGGAGACGAGAAAGAAAACAGAGAAGTTCGACTAAACCGAGGAATAGGACAGCGTGGATTGTTAACTCCGAGGGTATGGCACTTTACTCTGGCAGTGAGGTCTGGATTTTTCGAATGAGAAAGGGGAAGAAACTTTACAAGTTGAGAGAAATCCCAGGTTAGATATGCTCTGGGGAGGAAGGCCTGTGTGCAGCTTTTGTGGCACTGTAAATGTGGCAATATGGCACTTAACACTAAGCAAGTTTGGATAACCAGGACAGTTTTCTTGCTAGCGTTGTCTTGGTTTTTCTCTCTGCCTTGTTAGGATAGGAGTGAATTAACTATCACCCTCCTCAATTTACGAAGGTTGGGAAGAAATGGCCTATAATAGGTGTTGTATGTTAGTGTCATTTAGCTTTTTTCCACACATAACCACATGTTGTCCGTCCATTGCCCTCCCCCCCAACTTCTGTACCTGGCCCTGTCATTACATTCTACCCTCCTATTCCCTTCTTCCTGGATGTGACAGTTTTCTCTCTGGCTTTCCTTAAAGGAAAAGGATCCGTGCACTGTGCTATTCCATCCCCAAATAACTTGAAGGTAGCTAGCTCTGGGCCAGTAGTGCTGATGTTAATTAACAACTAGTTATTGTTTACTTCCTGAGTAGAAGAGGGGAGGGTCTGGGTAGGAGGACTGTAGTTTGAGACTTGATGTATTGAAACCTCTCTAGGGGATTTGGCAGAGATAGTTTAAAGGAGCCAGGCTCAGATTCTGAAACTTGCTGATATTTGGTATATACCTGCTTTGTATAAAAGCCAGAACCAAACCCACTGCCATCAAGTCAATTCTGACTTGGAGACACCCTGTAGAACACACTAGAACTGCCCCATAGGGTTTCCAAGGAGTGCCTGATACATTTGAACTGCTGACTTTTGGGTTAGAAGCCTTAGCACTTAACCATTATACCACCAGGGTTTTCTTCTATATATAGAAACATGGAAAACTGGATTCCTGCCCTCAGGACATAAATGGTCTGTTTGTAGAGATAAGATACTTAATGACTGAAATCAGTGTCAGAACTATCACACTAAAGCTATAATCTGTTGAGTTGAGACTTAGCATGTCAGCATAGATCTGTCTTGGGTCCCAGCCAAGGATGAAGTGTGGCCATCTCTGTCACACAGTCTCACCTGTAACAAAGCTGTGACCCAGACCTGAGGACCCTCATGGAGCCATGTCTGAGGTAAAGCAGAATAATGAGTAGACCCATTGCCACCGAGTAGATTCTGACTCATAGTCGCCTTGTAGGACTGAGCAGGAATGCCCCATAGAGATTCCAAGGAGTGCTTGGCATGTCTGAACTGCCAGCCTTTTGATTAACAGCCGTAACACTTACCTGCTACACCACCAGAGTTCCTCAGTAATGAGTAGAGTGAGATTAATTGGGGGATGGGAGGGGAGTGCTTTAGAGTTCAGTAGGTGAATATGTCCCCTAAGCCGGACAACTTGTAAGCACAAAGGAAAATTGAAGTTACGGGTAAGAAAAAGTAGTACAGAGGGGACTTCTGAAAACTCAGAGCTTTGTCTCCTATTTTTTCTTTTCCTTGCTTTCTAGATGCCTCATCCCCGAAGGTACCGCTCCTCAGAGCGAGGCAGCCGGGGGAGTTACCATGAACACTATCGGAGCCGAAAACATAAACGTCGAAGAAGCCGCTCCTGGTCAAGTAGCAGTGACAGGACAAGGCGGCACCGGCGGGAAGACAGCTACCACGTCCGTTCTCGGAGGTGAGACCTCAGAAAGAGAAACTCGATCTCAGGTCATTCACTGTTCAGAAAACATCCAACCAGTTCCATGTTAAGGCATTGTGCTGAGCCACCGGGTGGGGGTGATGTTTAGGTAGATACTAAGGCGTGCCTTGGTGACGTGTGGGTGTGGGTACCCTCCTTTCTGTTCAGTCAGTTCACTTTGCTGGTCCTTGCTCCTCTTGGAATACCGTAAGAGGTTTCTGGGGGCAATTTTTCTAGCATTACTCTTTTGTTGTTCTCATGGTGGGCAGACCTTGTCACGTGGCATGGCAGAAATGTGGCCTGAGTGTATGTACCTAATGGGTGTTTTTTCTTTTTTGTCCAACAGCAGCTATGATGACCGTTCATCGGACCGAAGGGCATATGAGCGACGATACTGTGGCAGCTACAGGCGCAACGACTACAGCCGAGATCGGGGAGAGGCCTACTACGACACAGACTATCGGCATTCCTATGAGTACCATCGAGAGAACAGCAGTTACCGCAGCCAGCGCAGCAGCCGGAGGAAGCACAGGCGTCGGAGGCGGCGCAGTCGGACGTTCAGCCGCTCATCTTCGGTGAGTGCCTGCCTGGGCCCTTCCTCTCCTCCCTCTTCCTCATGCCCTCTAGGACCCTGGTAAGTCAGCAGAATTCTTCTCAGCTGAGCATTGGGGCCTGTACGTTGATGTGGGCACCCTATCTGCCTACACTCTTGGAAGCTCTCCGGCTTTTGGAGGGCCCCGGAATCTGCTCTGGAGATGTAGGGACACAGAGGATTTGTGACCCCAGTGCCCTCCCCTGGCATGCTGGGCTTACTGTGATTGGGAGTAGCTCCTCTACCCCAGAAGCCTCCACTCTGTTGGGGACTTTGCTTGTGAAGTGCCATTCACCCCCAAGCCCTGGGCCTTGTGGCCCCCTTGGCAGGTGGGCTTAGGTAGGGTGGTAAGGGGAGATGTGTACCTGCCTGAAAGGGCGTTGTGTAGAGCATGGGGTTGTGGGTGACACTGGCAACGACACTACTTCTCTGCTCTGCCCATGCCTCTCCTTGTTCCTGTTTTGGGTTTGGGGACTTGGGATTGTGCGCCGCTCTCTCTTCTCACCCCGATCCGCCTTACTGCATCTGACGTGTTCCCTTCCACTGTCCCCCATCATCGTCTGTCCCCCCTGGCTGGGCGCCTGTGACCGGTGACCCCTTCACCACCCACCCCGCCTCCCTCCGGCCCCCGCTCCGACACCTGGCTTGCTCCGACCCCCCCCGCCCCCCGACAGCAGCACAGCAGCCGGAGAGCCAAGAGTGTAGAGGACGACGCTGAGGGCCACCTCATCTACCACGTCGGGGACTGGCTGCAAGAGCGATGTACAAGCCAAATCGTAACAATCCTATAGCCTGTAATGGTCCCATAGCCATCCTAACGTCCCAAGCCAACCCAAGTCACAGCCTCTTTTGCCTTTTCTCAGTGGTGTTGTTTATCTGGGTGGTTTGAGTTGCTGTTGAGACTTGGCCTCTGCTGTCCACTCCCAGCTCTCCCTGGGTTAAAGGTGGTGGGAGTCACTCAGGGGCTTTCTTCCCCTGTGACCATCTGTGTCTGTTCCCCCTTCATCTCCTCACCCCAGGTCGCTGTACCCTTTTTTCTTCCAACTCAGCTCATCCCCCATCTTCTCTCCCTCCCTCTCCCCGACCCTATTGTCTTTCATTTCAGATGAAATCGTAAGCACCTTAGGAGAGGGGACCTTCGGCCGAGTTGTACAGTGTGTTGACCACCGCAGGTAACTGTCAGCCCTCTCCGTACTCCAAAACTGCTAGATGTCAGGAGTTGGGTTGTCTGGAACTTTTTTGCTGAAGAGCCAAAGGCAGGATTTCTTTTTTTTTTTTAATTATGATTGAATGAAAATGTACATTGCCATATAAATTTTCATGCTTACCTATGTGCAGCTCCCACTGCTCTCCCTCAAAGGCAGGATTTCTTAGTACTCAGACAGCCCATTCATTCTGGGATGTTCTTGAGAACCCAGCAAAAGCCTCTCCTGCCAACCTACAGGGGTGGGGCCCGAGTTGCCCTGAAGATAATTAAGAATGTGGAGAAGTACAAAGAAGCAGCTCGGCTAGAAATCAATGTGCTGGAGAAAATCAACGAGAAGGATCCTGACAACAAGAAGTAAGCAGGCAAAGAAGTACGAGGGGAGTCTGAGAGTCCCCACTCCTATACAGGAGACTCCCAGCCCAGAATTAGGCAGGCGGGGAAGTCCTAGACCTCATTCATCCATCTTTTGTCCATCATCCTAGAGTAGTAGGACACCGGAGCAGGAAGGGCCTGTGGCATTCTCTAATCCATTGTTATCGGGGACGTTAGATTACACTCTTAGTGTTTGGTCCCCACCCAGTATGGTTTCTGTAGAGATGTGCACTGGAATGACCCTGGGTCTAAGTATCAATATTTTGTTAAAAACAAAAAAAAAGAAACTTATACAGAGGAGTGTGCTAACGGGGAAACTCTGGTGGCATAGTGGTTAAGTGCTATGGCTGCTAACGAAAAAGTTGGCAGTTCGAGTCCACTAGGTGCTCCATGGAAACTCTATGGGGCAATTCTACTCTGTCAGTAGGGTTGCTGTGAGTTGGAATTAACTTGACAGCAGTGCTTTGGGTTTTTGGTTTTTGTGCTGATGGAGTCACAGGCATTTATACAGTGGTATTCCTGTCCACATACATTCACAGGCCAAAAGTAGAATAAGAACAGTAAGTGAAGACATAAAGGACAGTAGGTGTAAGTGTGGGTCTGATGGTAGGTGACAGTGAACTTCAGGAATAGGGGCTGGGGTCAGGGTTAGGATTGACAGCTTGACAATTCAGGGTCCACACTGCTTGGAGCCTGGCATACAATATCTATTTGCTCTTCAGCAGATAAAGTTTTTGAAGTGTTTACAGTTTTGCAGGAAAATGGTTTAAAGCTTGGCAGGTATTCTGTCTCCTCCTGGGTATGCCAGAAGGGCCATTCCCTAGCTGTACCTAGTTTTGTTGGTATTGCAAGTTGGCATGTTTTTATGTAAGTATGTGGAATCTCCATTTATGCAGTCCTCCTCATTGAAGAGGGGTGGGCTCATCAGACATTCTCCGTCCCCCTTCCCCCCATCTCTTTTTCCCAGCCTCTGTGTCCAGATGTTTGACTGGTTTGACTACCATGGCCACATGTGTATCTCCTTTGAGCTCCTGGGCCTTAGCACCTTCGATTTCCTCAAAGACAACAACTACCTGCCCTACCCCATCCACCAAGTGCGCCACATGGCCTTCCAGCTGTGCCAGGCCGTCAAGTGTGAGTGGGGCGGGCCGAGGCGGACTCGGGGACAGCCCCTCCCTCCATTGGACCTATTCTGTCTCAGTGGTACACTGGTGAAGCCCCTCAACAGTCAACTCTCAATTGTCTGCACTTTTTATTCACTGTCATCTGGACCTCACCTCTTCTGACTTACGTGTTGAGCTGATGTCTCCACCATTGCTGACTGCTCTTACTTCACATTCAGTCTAGCAGGAGCTGGAAGAGGAAGCCTTTGAAACCAAAGGACTTAATTACCTCATTTTCCCCTTCTTCCCCTTCCTTGAGAAAGTGTAAGTCAGACAGCAAACACAGACAAAAGTACTCCACTCAGGCTGGAGGTTGACATTTGTCCTCATGAGATGCTGTTAGCTCCAGCAGAGTGGATGGGAATGGAAGAGTTGAGCCAAGGGACCAGATGCAGAATCTAAATGAGGACATAGTTCCTCTTGAGTCTTCGTAACAAGACATGTTCATAGACTTGAGCTCATAGAATGTCAGATACACACATGGCAAAGTCAATACAAAAATGTAACCTGTAGCAAACCGTTTTATAAATAAAATCAGGCATTTCATTGTGATGTAGAGCAGAAAACAACCCAGTCATTCTGGACATGCCTCCTCACCCAGCTTTGATCTAGGTGATCAAGCCGGGGCCACCTGATGTTGGTTAGTTAACCCCTGGCCTGCACTGAGCCTGACCTGGCATTCTTCCCTGCAGTCCTCCATGATAACAAGCTGACACATACGGACCTCAAACCTGAAAATATTCTGTTTGTGAATTCAGACTATGAGCTCACCTACAACTTAGAGAAGGTAAGGTGGCAGGGTGTGCCCTGTGGACAGTGGGGGCAGGCATCTGCACCATTGTGCCTTCCCTTGCCCTTCTCAGTTCCCTTTTCACCTTTTTCCCCCCATTTCCTTCATGTCTGATTTTGACTGTGTAAAACCAGTGCTTACAAGGAGAAACTAAAGCCAGAGTGCCTGAATGGGCTGAAGGGAGAAATTTAAGAGGGCTTAAATTCGGAGAGAACTTAGAGAAAGGAGGGGTCTCAGATTTTTCCACTGGAGTGAAAATGCTTTTAAAGTTCTAATCATAGACATTGTCTCTCAGATGTATTTCTGTAAGGTAGGAAACCTCAACTTCCATGACAAACTGAAAATAATAGGCATGTAAGAGCTAAGGAAGCCCTCTCCCTTGATTCCCTTGCTACCTGTCATGTATTGACAGAGCAAGTGTATATGGGCCACTTGGGCAGAACCTTGCGGTACATATAGACTTGCCCACTATTCCATAATCATTTCTTAATTCCTCCTGTGCACTGAGGGCCCCTCTGGATCTGGGATATATGGGAACGGGTAGGAAACCAGTTCGATTATTCAGGCTCAGAAGCAATTTAGAAAATAGCAGTCAACCTTGGTCTAACGAGAGGAGCTTCTTTGTCTTTCCGCTTTGCTTCTAGAAGCGAGATGAGCGTAGCGTGAAGAGCACAGCTGTGCGGGTGGTAGACTTTGGCAGTGCCACCTTTGACCACGAGCACCATAGCACCATTGTCTCCACTCGCCATTACCGAGCACCAGAGGTCATCCTTGGTAAGAGGGCGGCAAGGCTGTCCAGGTGTGGAGATGTGGTCAGGATGGGGCCTACCCAAGCTTCTTAACATTTTTTTCCTCCCCATATCCCACCCAGAGTTGGGCTGGTCTCAGCCTTGTGACGTGTGGAGCATAGGCTGCATCATCTTTGAGTACTATGTTGGCTTCACCCTCTTCCAGGTAAGTGGTGGGCATTTGACTTGACGACCTGGCGTCTGATTTCCTCTTGTCCTCTGAGAACCTGCCTGCTCAGTCCTCTGTTCCACTCCTCCACACTGTTTGTATTCCTGGAAGCCAGTCCTTAACATCTCCTTTCCTCAACACCAGCCACATGTTTACTTCTGTCTTTGTTTCCCAGACCCATGACAACAGAGAGCATCTAGCCATGATGGAAAGGATCTTGGGGCCTATCCCTTCCCGGATGATCCGAAAGACAAGGTGAACCTTGAGTGGGAGGGACTTAACCTTTTTCCTTTTGTCTCTGCAAAATTGGTCTATTTCACATCATTTTCTTTTTTTCTTTGACACCTCCCCTCCCCCCAACTATTCTCAGGTGGGGGATAAAAGAATTATCTCATAACAAGAGGAACCTCCTGATTCCTCAACCTCCCCTTCCCCTCTAGGAAGCAGAAGTATTTTTACCGGGGTCGCCTGGATTGGGATGAGAATACATCAGCTGGGCGCTATGTTCGAGAGAACTGCAAACCACTACGGGTGAGCAGAGCTGGGAATAAATAGTGCCCACCACCTGGTAGTCACTTCCTCCTTGAGGGGGTTTGCCAGAAGCAGAGGGTTAGGAAAGGAGGGGAAGTAAAACAGAAAGAAGACATGCTTGTTCGCAGCGGAGGGATGAGAGGCAGTGGTTTTGTGGAGAGAAGGTTAGACAGTCACATCTTTCTTGAGCCACCCAGAGCTCACAGCAGTATCCTGAATTTAGGGCAGACAGAAAAGAATACCTCTGAAGAACTTGCATGTTAATGAGGAGTTAAAGATTCATGGAGTTTGACAAGGATGCACAAGGAAACCTCTGAGCATGTTAAGGAGTAACTGTGCTAGTAGGAAGGTAGGACGAGCTGTCATATCGGAGACACTGATCACGGTATGGTCATGGTAAGGTCGCATACAGAACAGGTGCAGGCAGAGCATTGGTTCTCCAAGACGGAAAGCTAGGGCCATGGAGAAGGCCATGAAGAAGGATATCTTACAGACCCTGCCTCACGTTTTTCCTGCCCTCCACCACCAGCGGTATCTGACCTCAGAGGCAGAGGACCACCACCAGCTCTTCGATCTGATTGAAAGCATGCTAGAGTATGAACCTGCTAAGCGGCTGACCTTGGGTGAAGCCCTTCAGCATCCTTTCTTCACCCGCCTTCGGGCTGAGCCACCCAACACCAAGTTGTGGGACTCCAGTCGGGATATCAGTCGGTGACGATTAGGCCCTGGACCCCCCTGCATCTTTTAGAGCAGTGGGTGTCCAGTCCAGGACACTGGTGCTTTTTTATACATGAGACCAGAGCCGGAGTTCACTCCTTCCTCTTGGCTCCCTATACATCTGTGAATATGTGAAATAGTGTAAATATGACAGAACTTGTACCTATCGATTCAAACCCTGCCTTGTACATAACGGCATTCCATCCCACACTCTTCTTACCCTCACTGCCCCTTTACATGGAATCAAACGGGGGCATAGTGAGGTAACCAGGTGGCATCTACCCTGTGTTTTATAAGGAATTTTGTACAGTCTTTGTGAAATAAAATGACGTGCTTCATCTGACCCTCATCCCTGGAGTTTGAGGTTTGGGGATGTTGGGTGGAGGGTTGAGAAGATTAGCAACCTTTCTGAGTTTGGGTATAAAGGAAGTATATCTTACCCTCCTAAATTAACCAGAAGCAGGCCACCAGTTTTATCTTACCAGGTTGCCTCCTGGTGGGGGACATACTTCAGGTTAGAATAGAGACAGGTGCTAAGATGTTACATCTATGGTTTAGCGTAATAAGAGTTGGAAAAGAAGGCTTCTAAAGCCTCTAGGCAGGGCCCTCAAGTTGGCGCCAAAACCCCAGGTGGAAAGCTCTCATAGCTGGGCGGTAGGGAAGCTGCCTCCAGTCTTCGGAATTCTCCCGTCGCAGATCTCGTGATGCCGAGAAGGCCAGGGATCCTGACGCGAGAGGCCTGCTGGAAAACGTAGTTCGCTGGTGGGAGCAGGTCACGTGGGCAAGGGGCGGCACTTAGCTGTGGAGCAGGGTAGTGGAGTCACGTGGGACACTTGGGTCTCTTCTTTTATCCAAGACGCAGGCGCAGTCCGCTGTTGCGGGGTCGTTGTCCTTCCGGTCGCGACAACCAATCGGTGCACAGAGAAGCGGGGCCGACAGACCCGAGCGGAGGGAGTTCTGACAGCCACCGCGGCCGCCACTGCCGCGGCAGGGGCGTGGAGGGCTGGGGGCGGCTGTGGCCGCGCTTGGAAGCATGGCTCAGAACAGAGACGGCGGGAACCCGTTCGCCGAGTCCGGCGAGCTTGATAATCCATTTCAGGTGAACTGCGCGAACCTTCTTGGGGCAGTCGAGTTAATGCTTCCTGGTTCTGTAGAATCGGTGTAACTTGTATTTCAATGCATGACGTTTGATCCAGCAAAGGGCCGCCACGTGGGGGAGAGCCAGTGAACACCTTAGGGGGGCGGGCCCTGCCCCTCCTGCAAGGTGTACTGGCGCTATGGGATGAGGGATTGGGGCAAATACTTGGGCAGCAGTGTGGTCCTTGGAGTGCAGTCCTTGGAGCCATAAGCAGTTTAGGAGCGATCCCTGGAAATTTCCCCAGTAGGCACCAGGTGCCAACTGAGCCCCAGTCTCTGCCCTCAGGACCCCGCTGTGATTCAGCATCGACCGAGCCCACAGTATGCCACGCTTGATGTCTACAACCCTTTTGAGACCCAGGAGGTGAGTTTCTGGAGAGCACAGAAAAACAGGGAAGGGGAGGATGTGCCAGTCTGAGCACAGGCCTTATGGCATGTAGAGGAAGAAAGAAGCACTGTGTTCTTAGCTCCCTGAGAGAGGTCAGCCTGCCGTGGAGACCACAGGGCCAACCATCTGTCCGGGTTGAGCTTTGTAACTCAGTCATGGGAGAACTTGGATTCTAGCATGGTTTGAACTAAGGCTTCTATCTAGGAAGGTGTTAAAACTATGGTTAAAGATGCAGTTAGAAGGCAAGGAATGAGGAGCAGTAGACATGTTTGTTGCACTGGAATATATAGTGGTCAAGATTTTAAGTGATTAAGGACTAGATATTATAGATTAGTGCTTTGAATCTTTGGCTCAGGAATTGGATGCAAAGGAGGATGCAGGCTGATACAGATCTTGAGTGAGTTCTCTGACATTTGAACACAAGAACTAACTTTCTAATGATTATCAGCAGGGCTGCAGGCTTAGGTGCTCTGACCCATGAGCTCTGGGACTGTAGGCATTCAGCTAGATTGTAGATTATGGGGTTATGGGGGCCTGGATGTTCACTAAGGTTTTTTTCCAAACCTAACAGCCGGCACCAGCCTATGAGCCTCCTGCTCCTGCCACGTTGCCTCCACCCTCAGCTCCCTCCTTGCAGTCCTCAAGAAAGCTCAGCCCCACAGAACCCAAGAACTACGGCTCCTACAGCACTCAGGTACATGGGTGGGGCTGGGTAGAGGGGCCAGGTTTAGGACCCAGGGCTCACACCTCCCTCTACTTATCTTGGACAGGCTACAGCTGCAGCAGCCACAGCTGAGCTGCTAAAGAAGCAGGAGGAACTGAACCGGAAGGCAGAGGAGTTGGACCGGAGGGAGCGGGAGCTGCAGCATGCCACCCTGGGGGGCACGTCCAGTAAGTGGATCCTCCAGGGGGGTTCGCTGAAGAGAAGAGGAGGATGTCAGACAGTTTGAAAGGAGCACAACACGGGCTTAAGAGCATGGACTCTGGAACCAGACTCCTGAATTTGAATTTTGGCCCTGTCAATTTATAAGCTGTGACGTCTTAGGGGAAGTTACTCGATCTTTGGGTGCCTTGGCTTTCTTATTTATAAAATGAGAATAACGTTTGTACCTGTTAGATAAGATTGTTGTGAGAGTTAAACAAGGCCATACATGCAAAGTACTTAGGACAGTGCTTTAAAAAAAAGTTAAACCCATTGCTTTTGAGCCAATTCCAACTCATAGGGATCCTATAGGATAGAGTAGGTCTGCCCCTTGGGATTTCCAGAGCTGTAATCTTTATGGAAATAGACTCCCTTATCTTTCTTCTGCAGGGTGGCTGATGGCTTTCAACCACCAGCATTATAGTTAACAACTGAGTATATGGTCATTGCACTACCAGGGCTCCTTAAGATGTAAATAATAAGCATTTGTCATTGGTATTATTTTAGCCATTCCCCTCGCTTTTCTCCTTGGACTCTGAGGTAGAGATAGAAGAGGAAACAGGCACAGCAGACAGGGAGCAGGCCTCATGTTGGTCTCTGCCTGACTGCCAGGGTCCTCCTCCTCTTTATGCCTTACAGCTCGACAGAACAACTGGCCCCCCCTACCGTCTTTTTTCCCAGTCCAGCCTTGCTTTTTCCAGGACATCTCTTTGGAGATCCCCCAAGAATTTCAGAAGACAGTGTCCACCATGTACTACCTCTGGATGTGTGAGTAGTGGGAGGCCTTTTTGGAGGAGAGTACAGGTGGTACCTAGCTTTTCTCTGCCTTGCTCTGTAGCCTACTCCCCAAGAACTATAGATACTTCGCCCTTCCTCAACATCCAAGTTTAAGGCTGACTTTTCCAGGAATTTTCCTGAATTAATCCTTTCACGCTGTCTATAATTTACTTTTCAGCATGCTGGTGGATATTTTCTTGCTAGCTTCCTTTTCCTGTGTGACTGTTCATGCACATATTCAGAGTTATTTAAACCTACCTGTAAGAGGGAGTGTGTGTGACTGAGATTTCCTGGTTCTGTCTCTGCTGGTGGTTTGAAGACACTGTGAAGGCAGAGCTCCCTTGTTTTCTCTGCTTTGCCACATCTGTTGAGGGTTGTAGGTGAGTGTACGTAGGAAGAGCCATGTTGCAGTCCAGAAGGACGCATCTTCCTGTCCCTTCTCCTTTAGGCAGCACCCTGGCCCTTTTTCTGAACTTCCTCGCCTGCCTAGCCAGCTTCTGCGTGGATACCAGTAATGGCTCGGGGTTTGGGCTTTCCATCCTCTGGATCATCCTTTTCACTCCTTGTTCCTTTGTCTGCTGGTACCGTCCTATGTACAAGGCTTTCCGGTAAGTAAGGGGTGGAGCAAGGAACAGGGAGGGGGGACCTGGGACAGCCCTTGTATCTGCTTCTCCATTCCTAATTTTTCTCCACCTACCACATTTTTTGTTCTTACAGGAGCGACAGTTCATTCAATTTCTTCGTTTTCTTCTTCGTTTTCTTTGCCCAGGATGTACTCTTTGTGCTCCAGGCCATTGGCATCCCAGGTTGGGGGTTCAGGTCTGTGGGACTACCATCAACCCTCACCCCTCCCTTCCACTGCTCTAGTCCAGGCCTGCACTGGGTACTAGGGTAGGGGACATTCAGAAATAGAAAACAGTTTTTATCCTTGGGAGGTGGTAGTTTAATGGGGGAGAGAGACAGGGCATACTTCCAGGGTAGACAGGTGTGAATTGAGGGAAAGAAGGCCGCATGTGGTAAAGGCCATCAGCCCTTCCAGGTGGCTTCTTGGAGGAGGAATGTGTAACATCGCTGAAGAGGGGAGGGAGGGCATCCTTAACGGAGATGGGTCTCTCTTGATTGAGGAGGCTTGAAGCTGATGATTTGGAAGCTGGGATCAGACTGAAAAGATGTAGTTGGCATTGTGGCATGTGGAATGCTGCCAGACTAACAGGAAAGCTAGTTCCGGCTGCAGCTGCTGTTGGTTGTGGGTGGGACTCAGGCATGTTTGCAGCAGTAACTAGTGGAGAATCTGGGAGGACAGAGACCGGTCTGAGAGCAGCCCCCCTTCACTGCCACGTGCCTCCTCCTCTTTACAGTGGCTGGATCTCAGCTTTGGTGGTGCTGAAGATAAACACGGCTGTAGCTGTGCTCATGCTGCTGGTGGCCCTGCTCTTCACAGGCATTGCTGTGCTGGGAATTGTGATGCTAAAGCGGGTGAGGGCCTGGGCTGAAGGGGGGCCAGAAGGGTGAGATCACGGCTCCCTAGGGGCCTGGGTGAAGCTGGGGAGGGCCAGGCTGATGGGTGAGTTATCGGCTAATGGAATTCTAGGGCGGGGTGGAAGGGTGTTGTGTATGTGTATGTGTGTGTGTTAGGAGGGAGGGGCAGAGCCAAGGAGGAGAAGCTAAGCAGGCTGGTGATGATCTTAAGTTGGGGTCAGGGGCTTGCTGTAACATCCGCCCTCTGCTTGCAGATCCACTCCCTGTATCGCCACACAGGTGCCAGCTTCCAGAAGGCCCAGCAAGAATTTGCTGCTGGTGTCTTCTCCAACCCTGCTGTGCGAACCGCAGCTGCCAACGCAGCCGCTGGGGCGGCGGAAAATGCCTTTCGAGCCCCATGACCCCTAACTGGGATCCCTGGCCCTGCCACTGAGGGAGCTGACATAGCCGCCATCCCTGAGGTCTCTGGGACTTGGAGAGGCATCACCTCTACTTGATGTCTCCTCTGGAGTGCCCCAGTCCAACAGCCACGAGTGCTGAGCCTGACTCAGGGGTGCAGGGAGCCCACTGTGACCTAGTCACACTGCTCGTCCCCCTATCAGGCCACATACTGCTGCCACGTCTCACACCACCCCGGCCCCAGTTTCCTTCTGCTGTGCCAAGGCTGTTGCTTCAGTTATTTAAATAAAAAGAGTAAAACTGGAATTCGAGGCTCTGTTTCATGATTTTATGGAGAATTGGGCCTCATGAGAGAAAGTGTGGTGGGGGCTGGGGTGGAGGCAGAGTATGAACTGAAGGCTTTAATGTAAACTGAGAGCTGTGGGGGGCTGGGCGGCAGAGCCAGGCTGGCTGGCTCAGGAAGAGGGAGGGAAGCCCAAGGATGGGCGTGGAAATGCCTAGCCACCAGGGAGCCCTGCTCCCACCGTCTCCGTTAAGAAGCAGTGCCTCTGCCGGGAACAGCGGGCTCAGGGGCCTGCGAGGCTAGGTGGGGCCCAAGATACTCGGCATCTTCATCCCACGTCGGCGGATAGATAGGGGCGGCTGAACGAACCCTCACCAGACCGGCAGATTGGGCCAGCTCGCCCCGCCCCTGCATCTTGATTGCCTCCGCCTGGCGGGCGTACAGCGGGGACTACAACTCCCGGGGTGCACGGCGCAGGCCGTGGCTGCCACGCCCCTCCCCCCTCGTCGTCCCCATCCCCCGCCTCCGGTCGTGGACCAGCTGCAGCCTCAGCTGGTGTAGCGGAGCTGGGTGGGGAGGGGAGCCAGGCAGGCGACCTAGGAGAGGGAGGCGCTGCGGCCTCTCCCCACCAGGCGGCCCCGGAACCCACTAGACACCCCGAAGGCACACCGGCCGCACCTCTAGAGTCACCCCGCGCTGACCTCTCCCCTCTTCTCTAGACTCCTTCCCCGTCCTTTTCGCCTTTACCCTCCTTACCCTTTCCAGACTCTGGACCGACGCCCTCCCCTCACTCCCAGACCAGCCCTTCTCGGTGCCTTTCCTCTCTAGAGAGATGCAATGAGCCAGAGCCTCCTCGTCCTCACCGACGCCCCGGGCACGGTGCCCGCCCGGTGCCTGTGGTGGGGAGGGAGCGCTCCGCGGTGCCTCAGTGACGCCCCTCCTTTGGGGCCCCCCTCAGCTGGCGTCCCAGGGCCATGTCCCAAGGGACTCAGCCAGGGGGTGGGCTCTAGAGCGAGGTGGGTGGAGAGGAAGAAGGACGGGGCGTTGGGCACCTCTGAGATGCTCCCAAGCGCCAAGGCGGGCCGAGCGAGGTGCAGGCAACTGGGTGTCAGGCATGATGCCCTCGCCTAGTGACTCAAGCCGCTCTCTGACCAGCCGGCCCAGCACACGGGGCCTTACCCACCTCCGCCTACACCGGCCCTGGCTACAGGCCCTGCTCACGCTGGGGCTGGCCCAGGTGCTGCTGGGCATCCTGGTGGTCACCTTCAGCATGGTGGCATCCTCCGTCACCACCACCGAGAGCATCAAGAGGTCCTGCCCGTCTTGGGCTGGGTTCTCGGTGAGTTGGGTGCACAGTCGTTGGGTGTGGGGGGGATGCTCCTCAGGCCCCACCCCTCCACACCAGCTGCAAGTCTACATCCTGGTCTCTCCTACCTCTCCTAGTCCGCTCCCTCCTTACAGGGCTGAGGGCACCCTGTGGTGAGGGGCTTACTCAGGTGCCTCCCCTGCCAGACTGAACGTGTGCCCACTCTGTCCCCAGCTGGCGTTCTCCGGGGTTGTTGGCATTGTGTCTTGGAAGCGACCGTTTACTCTAGTGGTAGGTGACAGGATCTGGTGGCCACTGGGAGGCAGGTGCCCAGCACCTGAGGGGCTGTCCATTAATACCTTTAAGGAGGGAGTTGGTTCTCTAGTTTGTGCTAGCTGGGCACAAGGTTTCCACAAAGGAGGGTGGCTTCATTCATGGTAGAGGGGCTACTGGGAAACAAAACAGGGCACCTGTGTGGGCCCCAGCTGAGACTGTACCCTCTTTCCCTAGATCTCCTTCTTCTCTCTGCTTTCGGTGCTCTGTGTCATGCTCAGCATGGCTGGCTCTGTTCTGTCCTGTAAGAATGCTCAGTTGGCCCGAGACTTCCGAGATTGTTCCACGGTGAGATCTGAGGAGAGAGAGCTGGAAAGAACTGGTTGGGGGAGGTGTGCTGGACACCTCAGTTTGTCCTGATACAGACCGCTTCATACACTCCCCACTCCTGCTCAGGAAGGGAAGGTCTGTGTGTGCTGCCCGTCTGTTCCCCTCCTCCGGCCCTGTCCAGACTCGGGACAGGAACTGAAAATTGCCCCTAACTCTACCTGTGAGGAAGCCCGGGGGGCCCTTAAGGTAAACATACACCCTCACCTTCACCATTCCTTCCTCCCCACTACCCTCCTGGTTTCCACCTTTGCCTCCCAGGTCATACCTCTTAATTCTGTACCCCCTTCCCTTGATAATCACAAGCCCAGAAAATATGGAATTTACCCTTATGCAGGCCCTTCTTGAAAATCCTGGTGTCATAGTGGTTAAGTGCTGCAGCTGCTAACTGAAAGGTCAGCAGTTCAAATCCACTGAACGCTCCTGGGAAACTCCACCAGGCAGTTCTGTTGTGTCCTTTAGAGTCACTGTGAGTCAGAATCGACTCGACAGCACTGAGTTGTAGGCCCTTCTCACTCTCTCTTTTCTAGAACCTGCTCTTCAGCGTCTGTGGGCTCACCATCTGTGCTGCCATAGTCTGTACTCTCTCTGCTATTGTCTGCTGTATTCAGATCTTCTCCCTGGACCTTGTGCACACGGTGAGGGGGAGCCAAGGTCAGGGTCAGGGAGGTATGGTTAGGGAAGGGTGCTGGGCCTGGGCCTGAGTCTGTAGCTCAGGCCTCTGAGTATGGGCCTAGGGCTATGGGTTTACTAGTAGGCATGTCCTATTGGAGGGATGTTTAGGGCATCCACAGGATGGTGAGGAGAGGAGTTACAGGGAGTGAGGGAAGTATGTGATGCCAGCCTGGGGCCAGGAGAGGGGGGGGGCGGAGATGAGGGCAGAGCAGGAGGTCCGGGATACAGGCCTGTGGGAGGGGCCAGAATGGGAGGAGCTTCTAGGAGGCGTGAAGAAGACCAGAAAAACGAGTGAGAGAGGAAGTTAGCGGACCAACGGGAGCGGTATTCCTGGAAATCAAGCTTGCTGATCTTTTTGCCCCGCAGCAGCTGGCCCCTGAGCACTCTGTCTCAGGGCCTCTGGGGTCTCTGGGTTGTGCATCCTCGCCCCCAGGCCCTGTTCTACACACCATGCTGGACTTGGAGGAATTTGTACCCCCTGTTCCTCCGCCACCCTACTATCCACCAGAGTACACCTGCAGCTCAGAAACAGATGCCCAGAGGTGAGGCCAGGCAGGTCCTGCTGGGAAAGCCAAGGGAGGGCACTGCGGCTGCAGTTTGGACTGGTGGGGAGGGATCTCGTTAGGGCAGGAGTTGTTTTCCAGGCTCTGACTTTCTCCCTCATTCTGCCAGCATCACCTACAATGGCTCCATGGACAGCCCGGTGCCCTTGTACCCTACTGACTGTCCCCCTTCTTATGAGGCTGTCATGGGGCTACGAGGAGACAGCCAGGTGAGAGCAGGGTTGGGAAGCCAGGGTGGAGCCCAGAAGGCTGAGTGGGCTGTAGTAGCTGAACATGGATAATAATAGTTACCGTGATTTTTATAGTACTATCAGGTCCCTGTCATCTTTGATCTTCCTTAGAGCTTGGCAAGGAGGACAAAGTCATAGGAATTATCATTTCTATTTTACAGTTGTGGAAACTGAGGCCCAAATAAGTAAAGTGACTTGCACAAAGTGACAAACTGGACTGGAACCCAGTGCATAGTGGTGGCTGTGTCTTTGTATAGGGGTCCTCACTCTGTGTCTTCTGCAGGCCACTCTCTTTGATCCTCAGCTTCATGACGGCTCCTGCATCTGTGAGCGAGTGGCTTCCATCGTAGATGGTGAGCAGAGAATGGGAGGGCCGGACAAGGCCAGGGCTGCTAGGGACGGCAGGGTTGAGTGGGTGTGAAAGGACCAGATAGGCTAAGTCAGTAAGGGACAAGGAGGGCCACGCTGTGTCTTCTTGGAACTACACTTTTCTCCATATGCTCTGAGAGAAAGCTGGAGGCAGAGAGACCCCAAGAGATGCTGGGGCTGGGACAAGAGGAGCTGCCTGGCCCTGGCTAGCTGGTGCTAAGCAGCACCTCCTGTGGCCCACAGTGTCCATGGACAGCGGGTCTCTGGTGCTCTCAGCCATCGGTGACCTCCCTGGGGGCTCCAGCCCGTCGGAGGACTCGTGCCTGCTGGAGCTGCAGGGCTCTGTGCGCTCCGTCGACTATGTGCTCTTCCGCTCCATTCAGCGAAGCCGTGCTGGCTACTGCCTCAGCCTGGACTGCGGCTTGCGCGGCCCCTTCGAGGACAGCCCCCTGCCCCGGCGGCCCCCTCGGGCTGCCCGCTCCTATTCCTGCTCTGCCCCTGAGGCTCCCCCACCCCCACTGGGTGCCCCCACGGCTGCTCGCAGCTGCCACCGGCTGGAGGGCTGGCCACCCTGGGTGGGACCCTGCTTCCCGGAGCTGAGGCGGAGAGTCCCCCGGGGAGGCAGCCGGCCCGCAGCAGCCGCTCCCACTCGAGCCCCCACTCGACGCTTCAGTGATAGCTCAGGTTCCCTCACCCCACCGGGGCACCGGCCTCCTCATCCGGCTCCCCTGCCACCGCTGCTGCTGCCTCGGTCTCACAGTGACCCCGGCATCACCGCCTCCAGCGATACTGGTAAGCTCCAACCCCCCACCCTGCCCTGGGGTGCAGGAGAGGGCAGGTACTAGTAATGGGAACATTAGTGGTACGCACTGGGGTTTGGGATATTGTGGGGTCCCTGAGGAGGAAGAAGAGGTAAGTTCACTCCTGTGGCAGACACTTGTGGATCACTCGCCTCCTAGGGATCCAGCATCCGTAACTTAATAGCTAAAAGAGAAGGCCTTATATTTTGAAGGAACCCAGGTGGCAATAGTGGTTACATGCTACACTGCTAACCAGAAAGTTGGCGGTTCAAATCTAGCAGGTGCTCTTTGGAAACTCTATGGGGGCAGTTCTGCTCTGTCTGTAGAGTTGGTATGAGTTGGAATCGACTCCATAGCAGTGAGTGTGTTTTTGGGGGGTTTGTATTTTGAAACAGAGTTCTACAGCTCCCACCTTAGGCAAGTTACCTAACCTCTGCAAGCTTCAGTTTCTCACTTACGAGACAAATATAATACTAGTGGCTGCATCAGAAATCCTATTGAGTAACTGAGAAATGAGCTAAAAACCACTGTCATCAAGTCGATTCAGACTCATAGCGACCCTAAAGGACTGAGTAGACCCACCCTGTAGAGTTTCCAAAGGGGCACCTGGCAGATTCAAACTGCTGGCCACTTTTGGTTAGCAGACATAGCACTTAACCACTACACTGCCAGGGTTTACAAATGCTTAGCCCTGGCACAGAAAGTAATTGTTATTACCACTGGGAGCCTGGTCCTGGGAAAGATACATCAGTAACTTGTACCAGCTTATACCCTGTCTTTGTGCATTGTACCATCTAGATGCTGGCAGCCACAGGCAGTGATGATGTCCTTCGGTTGGGGATGGTGTGTAGAAGTTGTGGGGGAACCCCTCTAGGCTTGAACTCACACAGAAGGTGGTGGGGAGGCATGTCCACAGAGACAGCCCCCTCAGTCCCCGTCACTTTCTCTCTCCAGCTGACTTCAGGGACCTTTATACCAAAGTGCTTGAGGAAGAAGCTGCTTCTGTTTCCTCTGCAGATACAGGTCGGGCATGTGACTGGTACCCAGGGGGTAGGAGGCATGAAGCACTGCCTGGCCCTCTCTACACCCACGTTCCATCGACTCACATGCTTTCTTTCCGCAGGGCTCTGCTCTGAAGCTTGCCTCTTCCGCCTTGCCCGCTGCCCTTCCCCTAAGTTGCTACGTGCCCACTCAGCTGAGAAACGGCGCCCTGTACCCACCTTCCAGAAGCTCCCCCTGCCAGCAGGCCCTGCACCAGCCCACTCCCTGGGGGACCTGAAGGGCAGCTGGCCAGGCCGAGGCCTGGTCACCCGTTTCCTCCAGATATCCAGGAAGGCCCCAGAACCCAATGGGAATGGAAACCATGGGCATAAGCAGGTGGGAGCTAGGGGAGCCCAGATACTAGGGAAATCCTAGAGTTTCTTCCTCAGCCATACTGATCCACTCCCTGTGTCCCCATCCAGGTGCCCCGGAGGCCATGGAGCCGGCCAGGCCGAGAGAGCCTCCACCTTCGAAGCTGTGGTGATCTGAGTTCCGGCTCTTCCCTGCGGCGCCTTTTGTCTGCCCGCCGGCTGGAACGTGGTACCCGCCCCCACAGCCTCAGCCTCAATGGGGGCAGCCGGGAGACCGGACTCTGACCTGGGTGTCTTGTTATACTGAATAGATCCAGGTGAATCCTGGAGCCACAGGCACCAACTGGTTGGAACCAGCATCTCTCAGCACCCCCTGTATTGGCTGGCTCAAAAGAAACCTGCTGAACACCCCCCAAACTGTCCCCTTCCCTCCTACCTCTGGGGGGGCTGCTGCTGCTTGTCTCTGCCCTCTCTGGCCTGGGACAGCTTGTGTCCTGTGCTGCATGGGTATTCAAGCTGGGGTGGGGGTCAGGTACATTGCTTACAACACTGGAAGAGAAAGACTTAATAAACTCCTGTGCCCGCAGCATGAGAGTGGCTGTCTGATTTGCCGGGGGCACTGTGGGCTGGGCAAAGGCGTGTCCTGGGTATCTGGGCATTGGAGGGATGGGGCGGGGGGTGCTGTGTGCCTATGCAATGGGGTGGTGAGGCATGAATGCAGATGGCCTTCCAGCTGTGTCACCTCTAGCTGCATGACCTTGGAAAAGTTATTTGACCTCAGTTGCCTGATCCATAAAACATTGTGAGGATGAATGTTTGTAAAACTCTTAACACACTAAGACTTCAATAAATTTCACTGTTCAGCCTCTTTCCTGGATCGTTCTTTATCACCAGTGACATTTGCTCTTGTCTCTCTCATATTTAAGAAAATCTCTCAAGATGTCTATGTTTATTTTCAGCTACCACCCTGTGTCTGTGCTCCATTTCATAACTAGTCTTTCATTTCTCCCTCTACTTTTGACAATCCATTCTTTTATTACCCACTCCTGTCAGGCTCCTTCCCTTACCTCTCCCCAACCACTGCCCTTGGCAAGATTTTCAATGGCCAAAATGGTATCAGACCCAGTGTGCAACTCTCTTGATCTCTAAACAGCATTTAGCTGCTTAGATCTGATCAGCATCTTTCTTGAAAGCTTCCTTTATTTTTGAAGACCTCTTATGCCTCTTCATTCTTTTGGCATCCTTTGCCAGCTCTGGTGTCTCTGATGGCTGGCTTAACCCTAGAGGGCCCTATGGTTCCCCTCAGCCCTCTATTTCTACCTCTATCAGTAGCTCACCAAGGTTCATGACTAGCTGTGACCTTTGTAAGGAGCTCCAACTTCCAACAAGGTATCTGCTTAGATGTCTGGTGGGTGTCTGAAACTCAACATACCCACAAATGAACTGATTCCCCTGCACCTGTTCCTCTTCCAGTGTTTCTGTCTCAGTAAGTGGCATCACCCTTTGTCCAACTGTGCAATCCAAAATCTTAGAAATCACTTATTTTTTCCCCCATCTAAGGCATCCAGTCCGTTAGCAGTACATCCTGAATGCCTCTATCTCATCTAGTTCAAGCCACCACCCTGTCTTCCTTATCTGTTATTTCTGATCTTCCCATCAGTCCATTCTCCACTCAGCAAAGTCACAAATCATGTCACATCACAGCTCTGCCAAAATCTAAAGGCTTCCTGTTGCATTTAGAGTAATCTCCAAACTCCTTTGTAGGGTCAAATGCCCTCCGGACAGCTGTCTCCAGGCAAGGTGGCTTTGTATCTGGACTTTCCCAAGCATGAACCCCTCTGCCCACTTTCCTGCATTTAGTGTCTTGGCCAGCTTGCACTGAGTGTAGCACACAGAATATAGGTCCTCAGTAAACACTGGTTAAGTTACTAAAACGGCAGAGGAGCATTTGTAAATAGTTTCAGGGCCCCGTGATGATTGTTAAGACAGCGTGGTCCCCTCCAGAGAAGAAAAGGAGGAGCAATGGGCACAGCCCAGAGATGGCGACAAGCTGCAGGCTTCCTGAATAATTCACATCATAACAATCCAGCTGCCGGTGCATGGAGAGGTGAGGCGCAGTCAGGACAACAAAAGTAAGTAGGAAGGAGTGGAGATTGCGATTCCTACCAATGCAATTTCTGCACACTCAATGTTCCCTATCCTGAAGCTCCCTAAGGAGGAAGTTCAAGAACCGTGCTCAGCTCCAGTCCACTGGCCTCCTTCGGGGAATTCAAACTCTCCCCACCCATTAATTTTGTGGCGACGGGTGGTGCCAGGGCGCATGCGTGATTGTCGCCTCTAGTCGTAGCTCCCTCAGAGCAGGACCCAGAATACGCTCGTTCACCATCTGGGCTCTGCAGGTCCGCAAAATCGGTCTGTTCCCAGTAAAACCAATAAGACATGCACAAGGGTCCTACGTTCCTCCTCCGGACGAATAAAAATCCCTAATCCCACTCGCAGCCCCGCCCTGCCCCACCCCGCCCCTCCGACCAGCCTCTGGCTGAGCATCTAACCGCGAGCAAGGTGGGGCTGCTGCCCGGATCCCCGCTGACCTCGCGGGATCTCCTTCCCGACCCCACCCACCAGCGTTAGCAGGGTGTCCTGGAATTTCCCTCCGCCTCCAGCTGGGGCTGCTGTTGAGCGTGATGGGTATTGCACACTTTGGATCTTAACTCCCTCCTTGCATTGGCACATCACCTTTGATCGCATCCGACTCAACGGCATTTGGCTTGGCTGGCTTTTGATTCATCCTTGTTACTGTTAATTGTAAGGGCGGTCGCCCTTTACTAACGAAGAAGAGAGAAATCTTCAAGTCCTTCTACCCACTTGCTTTTTCAGAAGATGGAGTGGGAAGAAGCCTGCATAGTTCATGTATTTATTGGTCACTCGACAAACGTTCCCTGAATGCGTAAAAGTGCCAGCGCCCTGCTGGGCACGGAGGATACAGTAGGGTGTCAGGACAGACAGGTTCCCTACCCTGCCAGGCCTAAGGGCAGATCAGTAGGCAAAAGAAGGAGCAGTGTTTCATAAACTGGGTGCTATAACTGACACTAAACCATTTGGACAATTAATTCTCCATCTCCTTTGAGATGGAGTAGGAGAGGGCAGAATACAACTAACCGCCCCATAGGATTTCCGAGACTGTCATCTTTACAGATGCAGACTGTCCAGTCTTTCACAGAGCGGCTGGTGGAGACAAAATGTGACCTTTTGCATTAGCAGATGAGTGAACAACCAGTGCACCACTGAGGATCAGACAGTTACAACTGGTAAGAGCTACAAAGGAGATATGAGGGCTATAAGCTTGGGGAGGGGGGTCATGGAAAGAAAGAATTTCTTGGCGAAAATAACATCTTGAACATGAATAGGCATTAGTTAAGAGCTCTAGCGGCGCTGTGGTTAAGCATTGGGCTGCTAGCCAGAAGGTCAGTAGTTCGAATCCACCAGGAGCTCCTCGTAAATTCTATGGGTCAGTTCTACTTTGTCCTATGTGGCAGCTGTGAGTCGGAATCTACTGGAGGACAACGGATTTAGTTTTAGCTGAGGGGAAGAGTGGTGCCAGCTGAAGGAAGAATCTTCGCGAGGACTCTGAGGCAGAAGGGATGGGAGCAGGAGGAACAAAGGCCAAGTCCATTGCAGACTGTGATTGGAGGCTGGCCTACCTGCCTTGTTCCCTACAGTGTTGTCTGTAGCAGCAATAAAGTGGTCTTTCAAAAATATAAATCTGATCTTGCCACTTCCCTGCGCCAAATACTCCAGAGCATTTCCACCTTAAAATCCCACTGCATCAAGTCCATTCCAACTCAGTAACTTTATAGGAAACAGGAGGACTGTCCCATAGAGTTTCTAAAGAGTGCCTGGTGGATTTCAACTGCTAGCATTTTGATTAGCAGCTGTAGTACTTAATCACTGAACTACTAGGATTTCCAGTTTCTGCCTTAAAAAACCAAACCTGCTATTGCTGTGTCGATTTTTGACTCATAGCAACCCGAAATGACAGAGCAGAGCTGCTCCGCAGAGTTTCTTTCCACGGAGTACCGGGTAGGTTTGAACTGCTGACCTTTTTTTATTTTTTTTATTGTGATTAAGTGAAAGCATAAAATCCAAATCGATTTTGCATACCCACATATCTGCAGCTGCTTCTGCTCTTCCCACTGTTGACAGCACGCTCCTCCTTTCCATTCCATACTTCTAGTGTCTCCTCAACAAGCATCTATCCCCTCGTCTCCACCTTCTTCTCTCCCACCTAGAAAGAGAGCAGTAGGACAGCCTCCTATAAATGCATAGAACCATAAAGTATGTACACCATATGGTCACACTATGTTCCTGAGTCCAGTGCATTCTTATCTGAAGAGTTGACCTCATTACTGGTTTCCATTCAGCAGGTCTAGGGGCCATGTTCCCAGGGGAGCATCCAGGCTGTTGGAGCATTATTTCAGATCTTTTAGAAGAGTTCTTGGGCTGTACCCCTCTTTTTCTTGTGTTGGCTCAGGCAGTCTACGTTGTGTCCCCTGTCATGGCTGGAACTGCTGACCTTTTGATTAGCAGATGTAGCACTTTACCATTACTCCACCAGGGTTTTATAATTTCCTAATTTCCACCCTAGTCAGAACAAAATTCAGAGTCCTTACTGCAGCCTCCATGGTCTGCTCTCGTACTCTCTGTCCTTACACTGTTTCTTTCTAGTTTTCATTGCCACTTGAAATTATCTGTGTAGTTTTTGTTTTGTCCATCACCCTCAGGGACTTTATCTGCTTGCTCATTGCTGTGTCCCCAAGGTCTAGAGCAGTGCTTGGCACCTAATACATACCCAGTTAATATTTGCTGAATGAAGCCCTGGTGGCACAGGTGGTTTATAACTACAGCTGCTAACCAAAAGATCAGCAGTTCAAGTCCACCAGGTGCTCCTTGGAAATCCTATGGGGTAGTTCTACTCCATCTAATAGGATCATTGTGAGTTATAATCAACTCGATGGCAATGAGTTGGGTTTATGTGAACCAATGAGCATGTACTGAGAGTGCCTAACACAGTTAAAGATGTTAGGAAAACCATACTAATCATAGTGGTATTAAGGCTGAGGACTAGGGGCGCACCCTGAGATCACTAAAAGACTGCAGTTGGTCCAGCAGCTTCGGGGTTCCCCTGGGAGTGTGGTCCCTGGCCCTGATGCTGCCCTTACCCATAAATCATAATGAAGGTCCACTCTTCGGACACGAATGGATCAGATTTGGTGATGCAGTGTAACAATATATATTGGATGCACTTTATGGTTCTGTGCATCTATAGGATATCATCCTGCTGATCTCTGGGTAGAGGAAGGGGAATGGGTGGAGAGGAGGGGAAAGGAGGCTGTTGGGAGGATGAGACATGTATGGAGCAGAGAGGAATAGTGTGCTGTCACCAGAAAGGGAGAGCAGTAGAAGCTGCATATAGGTGGACAGGTAAATTTATATGGGAATGTACATTTTCACTCAGTCATAATAAAAAAATAAAAGGCTGAGGACTTAATGATGAAGAGTACCTATTCACTTTTTCAGAGGTGGGAGAAGAAAATATTTAGGGCACTGGGGACAGCAGAGGCAAGATGGGATGTGACTCATTACAGAAAGCATGATGGGAGCCCAGGGTACACGTGGAGAGGTGAGAGAGTAGAGTGGAACACAAATGCCAGGACTCCTGATCTCCCTAAAGATACTGAGGGGGCTGTGGAAGGGTTTTATGAAGGAGAATGGTAGTTTTAGAACTTGTGTTTTAGGTAGATCATTCAGTCCTTCTTGGAGAATGGATTGGAAGAGAAAAGTGAAGGTTAGGTGACCAAGAGAACTATCTTAGTTGTCTAGTGCTGCAACAACAGAAAAACCCAAATGGATGGCTTTGACAAACAGAAAATTGTTTTCTCACAGTTAGGAGGCTAGAAGTGCAAATTCAGTGTGCTGTCTCTAGGAGAAGTCTTTGGAGGATGGTCCTTGTCTCTTTGAGCTTCTGCTCCTTGGCAGTCTTCATGTGGCTTGACATCTCTCCTCCCCCATCTCTGCTTCTCCCACTTGCTTGTTTAGCCTCTGATGTATCTCACAAGAAATTGACTCAAGACATACCTTACATTAATCCTGTTTCATTAATACAGCAAAGACAACCCATTCCGAAATGGACTATAACCACAAGTCAGGATTTACAAGGCATATTTTGGGGACCCAGGACTCAATCCATAACCAGAACCATGTCCACAGTCAATATGACAAATACTTGTGTTAGGGGAGGGGTGTAAGAGGAAGAAGAGTGAAGGTTGAGTCCCAGGTTCTGGGAGGAAGAGGTCCTATTCCTAGAGAAAGGGAAAACAGGAGGAGGAGCAACCTGGGCTGGGGGAGCTGATGGTCTTGTCTGGTCTTGCTGTATGTCTGTGAGCTGGTCGAGAGGAGTGGACTGGGAGGCCAGTCCCATTCCCAATCAACCCCAGAAAGAAAATGGGAGATGGTGGTTTTGCAATCAAAAGCAACTAGAAGGTAGTCAAAGCCATGAGCCTATTTACTTGAAGAAAGAGTGAACTATGAGGAGAGAAAGACTAGAATAAAACCCGAAGGAATACCCACAAGCGGAAAGAGGAAGTGAGGCTTGCAAAGAAGGAGCAGCTGAGAAGTGGGAGGAAATCAAAACCAGCAGAATGTGAAGTCATGAAACAAAAGAGTTCTTCCAGAATGGAGGGGTCAAGTTTCAGCAGAGTTAAAAGGTCAAGTCAAATAAGTGCTGACATTATCCAGCTGACTTAGCAGTAAAGAAATCATTGGTGACCTTGACTTGAGCAACTTTCGAGTGGAGGGAGCCAGAGTCAGAGTTGACATGGGGAGTGTAGAAGTTGTGAGAGAGGTCGCATCAAGTGTAACAACACTGTCAAGAAGTTGAGCTATAAATAACAGTATTACTGCACACACTATTTTACTAAATCTTTGTAGTAACCCTTGAAGCAAGTGTTTTGGAAGATGAGGAAACTGAAGCTAAGTAATTTCCCAACATCTCAAATCTAGTGAGCAATGGAGGAAGATTTGAATTTCACACACTCACAAGCTAAAACATCTTCCCTGTTGCTTTTCCTTAAGAAGATGAGAGGCAAATGGTAATATGTAGAGGGGGCAGGGGTGCAGGAAGTAAGCTTGGACACGAGTAGACTTCTTATATGGTACCTGGAGAGATGAAAGAAAGGCTAAAGGACAATAACAATAAGAATTTCCGCCATCTATATGGAATCTTGGAAACCCTGGTGGCTTTGTGGTAAGTGCTACAGCTGCTGACCAAAAAGTCACAGTTCAAATCCACCAGGTGGTCCTTGGAAACTCTACAGGGTAGTTCTGTTCTGCTCTGTAGGGTCACTATGAGCCAGAATTGACTTGACTCTATGGAAATGTTTTTTTGTTTGTTGGTTTGTTTTGTTTTGTTTTTGGTTATAAGGAATCTTAGGGTTCACAAAGCACCTCTACAAATGTTACCACCTTCAGTGGCTTCATTACTGTGCTCTATGGGAGGCACAGAGATGTTAGCGGTCTAGAGGAGGATCACAGCTGATTGGTAGTTGAGTCCATAACTCCTGCTTTTGTTAGCTGTCCTTGAGTCCATTCCTATTCATGGTGACCCCAGGCATGCAGATTACAGTTGCATTCCATGGGGTTTTGAAGGCTGTGAGCTTTGTAAACAAATAGCTGCATCTTTCTTCTGAGGTGCCTTTGGGTGGTGTTGTGGGTTAAATTGTGTCCGTTGAAAATGTATGTCAAATTGGCCAGGCCATGATTCCCACTGTTGTGTAGTTGTCCACCGTCTTGTGATCTGATACGATTTTACTATGTCCTGTAAATTATGCCTGTGTGATGTTACTGAGGCCAAGTTAGAGGCCTTTAGATTAATAAAGCAGGGCAGAATCTACAGTATTAAGTTGTATAAGGTATGACAATTAAGTTCACAAACTCATCCTAGAAAAAGTGCTACATACCTCACTGCTGAATATCGCTATGGTCACCTTCAAAGTACTCTCCTTGGGAAACCATGCATTGACACCAGTGCCTAGTCTATGCTTTCGAACTCTTCCTGGAATGGCCATCAGAGCTGTCATTATATTACCCTTGATGTTTTGAATGTCATCAAAATGTTTTTCTTTCAATGTTTCCATTATCTTTGGGTAAAGAAAAAAGTCACTGGGAGCCAGATCAGGTGAGTAAGGAGGGTATTCCGATACAGTTATTTGTTTACTGGCTAAAAACTCCCTCACAGACAATTATATAGTTAAGTTAGCAAACTTGCCACTGTGCACAACAGCCATTCCAGAGAGTTCCAAAATTGCTTTGACAGGTGGACTAGGCGCTGGTGTTGGTGCATAGCTTTCCAAGGAGAGTACTTCAAAAGTGACTGTAGTGATATTCAGCAATGAGTATGTAGCACTCAAAACAATTGATTTTGTGGACATAATTGTTGAACCTTATAAGTTTAGTCAATCTCTTGTGAAATACAAAAGAGAAACTAGAGCAGAGAGGAGGGGGACTTGTTTTCACCAAGAAAACAGAGCTGGGAGTGGAGTGTGTCCTTTGCACCCAAGGTCACTATGCTGAGAAACTCCTAGACCCAAGGAAAGATTGATGACAAAGACCTTCTCCCAGAATCGACAAGCAGAGAAAAACTTCCCCAGGAACTGCCATCCTAAATTCAGACTTCTAGCCTCCTAAAACTGTGAGAGAATTAAATTGTTTGATAAAGCCATCCACATGTGGTATTTCTGTTATACCATCACTAGATAACTAAGACAGATGGGTCTGAATTGCCAGCTTTGCAGCTAGTGACCAGGTACTTAACTGTGTCATCCAAAGTCCCTCCACTGGCTCTCAGTTTGACTCTAATAATTGTTCCTACAGGTAGCCTTGCTCTTCCTGAAATTCACCACTACTTTGTTTTAAATCATAGTAAGGACAGTCTCTGAAACACTGATAATAAGCAGGGCCTTAAATATCAGAATGTGACTGGTAACTTAACCCATTCATTCATTCACTTACTGGGCACCTATTCTGTGCTTGACTCCAAGTAAAGAGTTTAAGATCTCAGAGAAAGAGGAACCAAACCATAAATTCTGTTCTATGACTGTTGGCTTTAAAACTAAACCAAACCAAATCCATAACCGTCAAGTAGGTTCCAACTCACAATGACTCTATAGGACAGAGTAGAACTGCCCCACAGAGTTTCCAAGAAGGATCTGGAGGGTTTGAACCGCTAACCTTTTCGTTAGCAGCTGTAGCACTTAATCACTACTCAACCACGATTTCCAACTAATTGTAAGGAAGCCTGTAAAATACACTCTTGAAATTTTTATTGAGAAAGATTATGAATCAACATATGTACAGAACCTTGCGTTTGTACGGGGCTTTACAATGAGTTTTATAGTCATTGTTTAAGAGTTAGTTGGTGATTCAGATGAACCAGGAGTAAAGCCACACCCTAACAGGTAAAGGGCAGAAGGTGCCTCATGCAGACATTGACATATGTTTGGTGTCAACATTCAAGAAGCATAGGATATCCTCAGATCAGAAAACTGAGCTGAAAGAAAGGGTTTTAGGTGACTGGTAACATTTATTCATTCATTGATCTAGAGATTATTTTTCGAGTCCCTGTCTTTGCTGTGTATGGAATGAGAAAATGTCTCTTGCCTTGACCATGGAGGTAACTACGGGTTTGAAAGGGATGCCTTCCATGGGAAAGTTTAAAGAGCAAGGAGTCTGTGACATGGAAACTGGCAATCCTCGGGACTGGAGTTTGCTCTCTGAGTCACCTCTGCAGCCCAGGAGAGGGCTAGCTGCAGTGGGATCAGAACTCCTGGACTAGATCGGCCAACCATTTTTGTACTTCTGCATTTTACTTACCTGTACTTTCCAGTTGTCCTTCCTTGGTATTTAACTAAAACTTTTAAAAAGTACTGTGCAAAGGGAACCGAGGAATGGATTTGTGGCCACCTAGTACACCCTGGAAACCCTGATAGTGTAGTGGTTAAGCACTACGTCTGCTAACCAAAAGGTCAGCAGTCCAAATCCATCATGCCCCCAGATTCTATGGGGGCAGTTCCACTGTGTCCTATCAGGTCACCATGAATCAGAATCAGCTCGATTGGAACAAATTTGTCTGATTTTTGGTAGTACACCCTTGGAAAGCCTGGCGACGTAGTGGTTAAATGCTAGGGCGACTTGCCAGGCCAGCAATTTACATCCACCAGGTGCTCCTTGGAAACTCTATGGAGCAGTTCTACTGTGTTCTACACTGTCACTAAGAGTTGGAATCAAGACAGCAATGGCTAGGAGCCCTGGTGGCGGTAATGGTTAAGCACAAAGCTGCTAACCAAAAAGTCTGCGGTTTGAATAAACCAGCCACTCAGCAAAAAAAATGATGCGGCAGTCAGCTTCCGTAACGCTTTAGATTCTCGGAGGACACCCTGTGGGAGCAGTTCTGTTTTGTCCGATAGGGTTACGGTAAGTCGAATTCTCTTTTCGGGCAGTGGATTTGGTTTTGTTTTAGTACGCCCCCAGTGGCCACTGCGGGAAAGCCTAGGTGCTGCACAAAATCCCATAGGGCAGTGGTTCTCAGTCGCCCCCTAGAGGTCATTTTGGATATTTGTGGGAGCATCTGCAGTTAAGACAACGACTTGGAATCCAGAGGATGCAGTGTAGTGGATGTGTAGACATTAGGTAACATGCAGTACAGTGACGTACCAGGAAGAATCGTCCTTCATTCTACTTGATGTTGGAATATTCCACTGAACAATGTATGTAAATATTGTTAGTTGCCAGTGAGTCCATTCCAATTCATGGCACCCCGTGTACAGAGTAGAACTGGTCTGCAGAATTTTCTTGGTTATAATCTTTTCTTCTTCTTTCTCAGATATTTTATTCTGCTTTAAGTGAAATTTGTCATACAAAAACTTGCACACATGTTGCTATGCAGCCATAGCTGCTCTCCCCACCCTGTGACAGTACACTCCTTTCCACCCTGTATTTCTCGCGTCCATTCAATCAGCTTCTGTCCCCCTCTGCTTTCTCATCTCACCCTGTAGACAGGAGTGGCCCAGTTAACTTCATGTGTCTATTTTTATGCCAGTCCAGTCTCATCTTCATGGTCCAGTCCAATCTTCATCTGACAAGTTGGCTTCAGGAATGGTTTCAGTTTGGGGTTAACAGGGAGTCCGGAGGCCATGTGTTCCACAGACCACAAAGGCTGTTGGACCATCATGTCCAGTCTCTTTTTAATAGAGTTTAAGTTCTGCACACCCATTTTTCTCCTGCTATGTCAGGGACTCTTTGTTGTATTCCCTTTCAGGACAATCACTGCTGGTGGCCTGGCACTATTTAGTTCTTCTGGCTTCATGCTTGTAATCTCCTTATTATGTGGCCCCTTCTGTCTCTTGAGCTCATATCTTCCTTGTATCTTCGATGTTCTTCATTGTTCTCTGCCCAAGGTGGGTTGGGACCAATTGATGCTACTTAGCTGGCCATTTGCTAGCTCACCGAAGTGGTAGGCAGAATATTTTCTTTAATAACCTTTTTGTGACAATTGACCTATATGTCTCTTAAAACCATGGTCTCCAGACAACTGCCCCTGCTGCTCTGTCCTTCAAAGTGTTGAGTTACATTGTAGCAAACTCCTTAGCTGTTGGTTTAGTCTAATTGTGCTGGCTCCTTTTCTGCTATGTGTTGTCTCTGTCTTTGTGTAACTTAATTCTTATTGACTAGTTAATTAATGAATACCTCTCTTGCTCCCTCCCCACCCTTGTAACCATCAAAGACTGTTTTCTTCTGTGTTTAAACCTTCTCTTTAGTCCTTATAATAGTAATCTCATCTAATATTTGTCCTTTTGCAACTAATTTCACTCAGCATAATGCCTCCCAGATTCTTCCATGTTTCTCAAGTTTATCATTGTTCTTTAGCATTGCGTGTATTCCATTGGATGACTGCACTACAGTTTGTTTATCCATTCATCTATCAATGGATACTTAGGTTGATACTGTCATTTTGCTATTGTGAACAGTGCTACAATAAATACTAGTGTGCATGTATCTGTTCATGTGACAGCCCTTATTTCTCTAGGATACATCCCAAGAAATGGCATTGCTTGATTGTATAGTGTTTGTATGTCGGGCTTTTGAAGAAAGCACCAAATCGATTTCCAAAATGGTTGTACCATTTTATATTCCCATCAGTAGTGTAGAAGTGTTCTAGTCTCTCCACAGCCTCTCTGACAATTATTTTTTGTGTTTTTTCAATTAATGCCAGCCTGTTGGAGTAAGATGGTATCTCATTGTAGTTTTGGTTTGGATTTCTTTAATGGCTAATGATTGTGAGTATTTCCTCTTGTATCTGTTAGCCACCTGAATGTTTTCTTTGGTGAAGTACCTGTTCATATCCTTTGTTCACTTTTTATTTGGGTTATTTGTTTTTTCTTTTTCTTTTCCATTGAGGTTTTGCAGAATCTTGTAGATTATGGAGATTAGACACTGATCAAATTTGCCATAAGCATTTTTTTCTTCCAGTCTTTAGGTTGTCTTCTTACTTTAATATGCAAGTCTTTGTTGAACATATGTTTTCCTATCTCTTGAGTAGATACCTGGAAATGGAATTGCTGAGTCTTAAGGTAAATTTCCACCATTTGTCTATCAGTTTGTCCTACTGTGGTGGCTTATGTGTAGCTATAATGCTGAAAGGTATGGCACTGGTGTTTCAGATACCACCAGAGTCACCCATGATGGGCAGGTTTCAGCAGAATTTCCAGACTAAGAAAGACTAGGAAGAAAGGCCTGGTGGTCTACTTCCAATGAAAACCTTATGAATTGTAGAATATTGTCCAATACAGTTGGAAGTTGCTCATAATAGACAGTGGCTGAAATAATTGACTGAAGCATCCCAGCAATGGTGAAGATGGTGCAGGACTGGGCAATGTTTAGTTCTGTTGTCTGTGGAGCTCAACAGAAACTAACAACATGGTAAATTTATGTGCAACTTTTTAAAAAAAGCTGCCAAAGTATTTTACCAAGTGATTGTTTTGTTTTATATTTCCATCACTAATGTTTCAGTCAGTGTCCATGTTTCTCTACATCTTCAACAACATTTGTTATTATCTGACTTTTTGATTAAGCCATGGTATTCCTCTGTGGTTTTAATTTGCATTTCTCTAATGACTAATGATGAAAAGCACCATTTCATGTGCTTATTGGACATCTGTATTTTTTCTTTCATGAAATATTCATTCAAATATTTTGCCCATTTTAAAACTGGATCATTTATCTTCTTACTACTGAACTGAACAAATAATCCAAGAAACTAGACTATGTAAAGAAGAACAGGGCATTAGAATCAGAGGAAGACTCATTAACAACCTGTGATGTGCAGATGACACCGCCTGGCTTGCTGTAAGTGAAGAGGACTTGAAGCACTCATTGATGAAGATCAAAGACAACAGCCTTCAGTATGGATTATGTTGTTGTTGTTGTTAGGTGCTTTTGAGTCAATTCTGACTCATAGTGACCCTGTGAACAAAAAAATAGAAGACACTACCCAGTCTTGTGCCATGTCTGCAATCATTTTTGTGCTTAAGCTCGTTGTTGTGGCCACTGTGTCAATCCATCTCATCGAGAGTCTTCCTCTTTTTCAGACTCTCTTCACTACCAAGTATGATGTCCTTCTCCAGGGACTAATCACTCCTAACAACGCATCCAAAGAGTGTAAGTTGTGGTTTTGCCATCTTTGCTTCCAAGGAGCAGTCTGGTTGTACTTCCTCTAGAACAGATCTTTTTGTTTTTTGGCAGTCCACGGTACATTCAATATTCTTTTCTAACCCCAAAATTCAAAGGCATCAATTCTTCTGTCTTTGTTGTTCATTGTCCAGATTTTGCATGCATATGATGTGATTGAAAAAACCATGGCTTGGGTCAGGACCATCTTAGCCTTCAAGGTGATCCTGAAAGAGATACTTTGCAGCAGATTTTCCCAGTGCAATGCCTCTTTTGATTTCTTGATTGCTGCTTCCATGGGCGTTGATTGTGGACCCAAGTAAAATGAAAGGACAAACTCAGTCCTTTCCATTTATGACAATATTGCTTAGTCCCATCGTGGCAGCTATTGTGTCAATTTATCGCATCAAGTCTTCCTCTCTTCTACTGACCCTCCGCTCTACCGAGCATAATGTCCTTCTCCAGGGACTAATCCTTCCTGATGACATGTTTGCAGTATGTAAGACATAGTTCTGCCATCATTGCTTCCAAGGAGCACTCCAGTTGTACTTCTTCCAGAACAGATCTGTTTGTTCTTTCGCAGTCCATGATATGTTCAGTGTTCTCCAATGCCACAGTTCAAAGACATCAGTTATTCTTCTATCTTCCTTATTCATTGTCCATCTTTCCAATGCATATGATGTGACTGAAAATATCATAGCTTGGGTAGGGCACACTGTACTCTTCAAGCTGACATCTTTATTTTTCAATACTTTAAAGAGATCTTTTGCAGTAGACTTTCCTAGTGCCATGCATCTTTTGATCTCTTGACTGCTGCTTCCATGGGAGCTGATTATGGACCTAAGTAAAATGAAATCCTTTCTCCATGTATCACAATGTTGTTTACTAGTCCAGTTGTGAGGATTTTTGTTTTCTTTTTTTTCCATTTATTTATTTTTTTTATTTAATATGACTGAGTGAAAATGTACATTCCTGTATAAATTTACATGCCCATCTATATGCAGCTTCCACTGCTCTCCCTGTCCGGTGACAGCACACTATTCCTCTCTGCTCCATACATGTCTCACCCTCCCAACAGTCTCCTTTCCCCTCCTCTCCACCCACTCTCCTTCCTCCAGCCAGAGGTCAGCAGGATGATATACTATAGATGTATAGAACCATAAAATGAATCCAATATATGGTCACTCTGCAAGGATTTTTGTTTTCTTGATGCTGAGGTGCAATACATACTGAAGGCTGTGGTCTTTGATCTTTATCAGCAGGTGTTTCAAATCTTCTTCACTTCCAACAAGTAAGGTGGTGTCACCTGTGTAATGCACGTTGTTAAGGGATCTTCCTCCAATACTGATGCCTTATTCTTCATTTAATCCAGTTTCTCACATTGTTTTGCTCTGCATATAGATTGAAAATGTATGGCGAGAGGATACAACCCTGATGCACACCTTCCTGACTTCACACCATGCAATGTCCCCTTGTTCTGTTCACGTGACTGCCTCTTGATCCATGTACAGATTCTTTAAGAGCACAATTAAGTGTTCTGGAATTCCCATTCTCTGCTATGTTAGCAATACAGTCAAATGCTTTTGCATAGTCCATCTATAGGATGTTGTCCTGCTGACCTCTTACTGGAGGAAGGGGAGTGGGTGGAGAGGAGGGGATAGGAGATGGTTGTGAGGATAAGACATGCACAGAGTAGAGGAAGAGTATGCTGTCACCAGCCAGGGAGAGCAGTGGGAGCTGCATATAGGTGGGCATGTGATTTATATGGGAATGTAAATTTTCATTCAATCATAATAAAATTTAAAAAAATGCTTTTGCGTAGTCAATAAAACACAGGTAAAAAACTTTCTGGTATTCTCTGCTTTCAGCCAAGATCTATCTGACTACAGCATTGATATCTCTGGTTCCATGTCCTCTTCTGTATCTGGTTTGAATTTCTGGCAGTTCCTTGTCAATGTACTGCTGCAGTCACTTTTGAATGATCTTGAGCATGTGATATTAATGATATTGTTCAGTAATTTCCACATTTGGTTGGATCACCTCTCTTTGGAATGTGCATAAATATGGACCTCTTCCAGTTAGTTGAGGACAGTAGCTGTCCTCCAAATTTCTTGGTATAGATAAGTGAGCACTTCCAGTGCTGCATCTGTTTGTTGAAACACCTGTCAGTTGATACTCTATCAATTCCTGGAGCTTTGGTTTTCAACTTTTTCCTTCAGTACCATCAGTTTCTGATCACATGCTACCTCTTCAACCAGTTCTTTCTAGTATAATGACTGTTACGTTCCTTCCATCTTCTTTTGGTGCTCCCTGAGTCATTTAATATTTTCCCTGTAGAACCCTTCACTGTTGCAACTTGAGACTTAAATTTTTTCTTCAGTTCTTTCAGGTTGAGAAATGTAGACCATTTCTTCCCTTTTGGTTTTCCATTTCCAGCTCCTTGCATGTCATTATAATACTTTATTTTGTCTTCTTGAGCTGCTCTTTGAAATCTTCTGTTCAGTTCTTCTACTTTGTCATTCCTTCCTTTTGCTTTTGCTACTCGACATTCGAGAGCAGGTTTCAGAGTCTCTTTTGACATCCAGTTTTGTCTTCCCTTTCTTTCCTGTCTTTTTTTATGACCTCTTACTCTCTTCATAGATGATATCTTTCCACAGTTCATCTGGTTTTCAGTCACTAGTGTTCAACACATCAAACCTGTTTTTGCGATGGTCTAGAAACTCAGGTGGGATATATTTAAGGTCATACTTCAGCTATTGTGGACTTGTTCTAATTTTCTTCAGTTTCAATTTGAACTTGCATTTGAGTAATTGATGGTCTGTGCCACAGTCAGCCTCTGGTCTTTTTCTGACTGCTGATGTGGAGCTTTTCCATCATCTTTTTTCCACAAGTGTAGTCGATTTGGTTCTTGTGTATTTCATTTGGTGAAGTCCATGTGTACAGTCACTGTGTTGGTGAAAAAAGGTATTTGCAGTGACAAAGTCATTGGTCTTGCAGAATTCTGTCATGCAGTCTCCAGTATCATTTCTATTACCAAGGCCATGTTTTTCAACTACTGAGCTTTCTTTGTTTCCAACTTTTGCATTCCAATTCCCAGTAATTATCAATGCATCCTGACCGCATGTCCAATCAATATTGGACTGAAAAAGCTGGTAAAAATCTTCCATTTCTTCATCTTTGGTCTTAGTGTTTGGTGTATAAATTTGAATAATAGTTGTATTAACTGGTCTTCCTTGTAGGCATATGGATATTATCCTATCACTGACAACATCATACATCAGGACAGATCTTGAAGTGTTCTTTTTCATGATGAATGCAACACCATTCCTCTTCAAGTTTTCGTTCCTAGAGCGGTAGACCACACGATTGTCTGATTCAAAATGGCCAATGCTCGTTCATTTCAGCTCGTTAATGCCTAGGATATCAATGTTTCTGTGTTCCATTTTATTTTTGACAATTTCCAATTTTCCTAGATTCAGGCTTCGTACACTCCATGTTCCGATTGTTAATAGATGCTTACAGCTGTTTCTTCTCATTTTGAGTTGTGCCATATCAGTAAATGAAGATCTTCAAGGCTTTACTCCACTCATGTCATTAAGGTCAAGTCTACCTTGAGGAGGCAGCTGTTCTCCAGTCATCTTCTGAGTGCCTCCCACCCTGGTGTGGGGGTCATTTCTCAGCACTCTATCTGACAATGTTCTGCTGCTATTCCTAAGGTTTTCATTGGCTAATTCTTTTCAGAAGTAGACAGCTGGGTCGTTCTTCCTCGTTTGTGTTAGTCTGGAAGCCCAGCTGAAACCTGTCCATCATGTGTGACCCTGCTGGTATTGGAATATCAGTAGTATAGCTTCCAGCATCACAGTGTAATACTAATACCTTGCAACATGTTTCCTCCTTTTCAAAATGGATAACTGAGAGCTTCACATAACTAATGCCATAATGATACTCTAAATAATCTGTAAGTGTTTTTTTACTGTACCAGCTACTCTGGCCTCTGTAACTGGTCTCTTTCCAAAGGGGCACAGAGCCCCCTCAGCTCCTGTGACCTTGATCTCACTCCTCTTTTTTGCTCTTCTGAGAAATGGCCTTCGGTCTGGGAATCAGCAGCTAGGAAGGCTGCCTGGCATTTGTGTATCCACAGCTTTCTTTCTTGCTCCTTATCTCAGAGTAGACCTGGCAGGCTAGTTCCGCTAGCTGAGGAATTTTTGCGTAAGTTTTGTCTTTGCCTGTTACAAACACACAGATTAGAGTCCAGGTGTCTGACATACATATCTGTAGTTTAATAAAGAGTTTCCTGTGACTATTTTGTGATGTATGCAGTTATCTGTGGGCTACATGCTTAAAAACATAAAGTATTCCTTGCTGAAATGATATAAAAACTCTGATATAATAATTGTCTTTTGAGACTCCAAGGAGAGCAGTCGAGTTTCTAGTGGTATCATACCTTCTAATAAACCTTCTTCCTCTTTCTAACTTGGAGTATGTGTCGTTGGCTTGGCTGCTCCAGGGCACAGACCCAAGTCATGTAACAACAGCAACATACAACCCCCACAGTATGACAAACTAACAGACAAGTGGGTGATAACAACAGTAAGAGTTCTTTATTTATACAGTGCTGTATCAGCTATGTTACTTGCACACATTTTTCTCTCAATCTTTTTTCATTTTCTTCTCTTTGTTAAATAGCATTCTAAGTTTTTGATGGAAGTTTACATAGAAAGTTAAATTCCCATTCCATGCCTTTTCTTAACTGTGTCTTTTGAAGCACAAAATTTTTGAATTTTGACAAAGTCCTTTTTATTAATTTTTTTTCTTTCATGGATTGTGCTTTTGGTGTCCTACTTAAGATTTAACCCTTGCTTAACCCAAAGGGTGGTGTAGTGTTTAAGTGCTACAGCTGTTAACCAGAAGGTCCCTAGTTCAAATCCACCAGGCACTCATTGGAAACTCAATGGAGCAGTTCTACTCTGTCCTATAGGGTTGCTATGAGTCAGAATTGATTCAGTGACAGTGGACTTTTGGTTTTTAACCCAAAATCATAATCATTTTCTCCTGTATTTTCTTCTAAAAATTTTAGTTTTAATCTCTTATATTTAGTTCACTGATCCACTTTTTAAAAAGTTTATTGATTCATCCACCTATAGACTGCTGATCTTTGACAAAAGACTAAAGTCAGTTAAATGGGAAAAAGGCAGTCTTTTTTTATTGTGATTGAAAGTGTACAATCCTATATAAATTTGCATGCCCACCTATATGCAGCTCTCACTGTTCTCTCTGCCCAGTGACAGCACACTCCTCCTATCCGTTCTATACATGTCATATCCTCCTAACAACCTCCTGTCTCCTCCTCTCCACCCTCTTCCCCCACTTCAGTAAGAGGCCTGCAGGACAACGTTCTATAGATGCGTAGAACCATGAAGTGTATACACAATATGGTCACTCTGTGTTGCCGAGTCCAATCTGTTTCTGTCCAAAGAGTTGACCTCAATAATGATTTATGGACAGGGGCAGCATCAGGACCATAGGCCATGCTCCCAGGGGAACCCCGAGGTCCCTGGACCCTCACTTGTGGTCTTTTAGTGGAGTTCTCAAGGTACACCCATTTTTATTTTCATGTTGCCAGTGAGACTCAACTCTGTGAGCTCCGAAAGACAGTCTTTTTAACAAACAGTACTGGCAAAACTGGGTGTTCATCTGTGAAAAATGAAGGCCCATCCCTTACACCATACACAAAAATTAACATAAAATGGATCAAAGATTTAAATAAAAAACTTAAAACAATAAAAATCATGGAAGAAAAACTAGGGACAACTCTAGGGACCCTACTGTCACTGGGGACAGCCTTAGCCGTTCCAAACCACAATCAGGATTCTTGTTCTCTATTGGGTAAGAATAATCAGGTGAGAATCTAAAGTTTTCCATACCAGCAAAGATTTATTAGAAAATGGCTTGCAAGCAGAGACAAGGAGGGCCTAGGCAATGCTTGCCCTCATCTCCTTGAGCTAAAGCTTTGTTGGGGCTTTTAAAGGGTTTTAGCTGGAAAGGATCTAATATTTAATTCATTATAAGGCATGAAAAAGGTGAGGTTAGGATGTAATGTGTGCTCAAGCAAACTTCAAGATGGCTTATGCAATGGAGTCTTCTGAGATTGATAGCAGGACTTATTACAAGGTGTCACGCCTACACAGTTTCTTGCTCCCCTGGCCTCAATTTTATGGGCCTGGTTATAGTTCTTTGGTGCCCCCAATGGAAGGACATATAGTGGTCACCTTTGTCTCATCTGCCCATCCCTCTGAATTTGGTCTGAACTACCTTTTCTGAAAAACAACTTTGGAGATAATTGAAGCAACTTGTCCCCGGGTATGGCTAGTAAAACAAGTGGCTCGTCACTCTAGACTGTTATAAGGTGTGCTTAGGCTGGCCGTGCATGTCCCTTTCTCACAAATATATGGCATAAATACAATATAAACCATAACTAACAATGCACAAACACTTAAAAGATAACCTAAATAACTGAGAGCTCCTAAAAATTAAACATATATGCTTATCAAAAGATTTCACCAGAAGAGTAAAAAGAGAACTTACAAACTGGGGAAAAAATTGGCTATGACATATCAACAAAGATCCAGTCTCGAAAATCTAGAAAATACTTCAACAACAAAGAGAAAAATAATCCAGTTACAAACTGGGCAAAGGATAATATCATAGATTGCTTTCCCCACCCCCAAAATATGTATAATGGTTTGGTGAGATCTTGATTCCTGGTGTTGTGGGCTGTTGCTATTTGCTGTAAACCCTGCCTCTATGATGTTAATGAAAGAGATCTGGCATGGGTGACAGTTGTGTTGATAGGAGCAGGACTCACTGTGTAAAATTGTATTGTGCCTTGAGACAATCTCTTGACATATAAAAGAAAGAAGAAGATAGCAAACAAAGTTGAGGACCTCATACCACTAAGAAAGCAGTTCTAGGAGAAGAGCATATCCTTTGGAAAGGACCAGGATCCTGGTGCCTCAGAAGGGTCCAGTCCAGGGGAAGATTGACTACAAGGACCTTCCTCCCGAGCCAACAGAGAAAACCTTCCCCTAGAGTTGACACCCTGAATTTGGACTTGCAACATAATGGATTTGTGACAAAATTAATTTCTCTCTTTTTTGTAAGGCCATCCACTTGTGGTATTTTTGTTAGAGCAGCACTAGATGACTAAGACACCAAGCAAGTCAGCAGAGCACATTACAGTAGCCCTCAAGGCTTTGAATATAATCTTTTCTTTGAGACATTTTACACAGTGGCCCTGCCCTGCAGACTCTAGGTATTAGCCATACTCTCCAGATTCTGAGCGGAGGCCCCTCAGCCCTGGACTACACCTCTGCCTTTCAGGCCCACTGGGACAACAACTCCACTCCCTTGGCATTAGGTGCACAGTTTTCCTAGTCCATCTGAATGGCAGCTTCACCCTTAGAAATACTAGGGGCCATGGTTTCACCCTTAGGAATCTCTGAGGTCATGGCCATACTTTTTTGAGACTGAGGCAACTAGGATGTTTTTGTTCCTTGTCTCTTAATCTTCTGCTTTCTGTGACCCTTAGGCCTGGCATCATGCCCACATCTGCCCTGCTGGGGAAAGTGTTCCAAAACTCTGTAGCTTCACTGATAAGTGCCTGGAGGCACCCCATTCTGCCCAGAAGCCTCCTGCACACAGGCACTCAGCTCTGTGGCTCCATGGGTCAGCTCCAGCTCTGTGTTGCGCTGATCTCCTGGTTCTGCATGTCAGGATCATTGCTGAAGCTGCTGGTCCTCTGCTGCTTGTTTCTCACTATCTGTAACTTCTTCAGTATTAATAGTTCTCCTAGGTTCCTTCTGAGTCTTTCATCCATTCAGTTTCAAAACTGCTTCCATATTTTAGGTATCTGTTAGAGCAGCACGCCACTCTCTCGGTACAAATTTTGTCTAAGTCACCTAGTGCTACTCTAACAGAAATACTACAAGTAGATGACTTTAATAAAAAGATATTTTGACACACGGAGTCAAGATGGCAGACTAAACACACGTCTCCATAATTCCCTCTGGAAACCAAGGTCTGAATTGATAACTAAATGGAACCTTCTGGACACCTAGTGAGCCCTAGGACACGGCATAGGGCTGCCAGTTTGGACTACATACCGCTGAATGGGAAACTTCTTCTCTTTCACCGCCCTGCATCCTTGTTGAGTGCCAGCTCTTGTGGTCTGAAGGTAATTCACCATTTTAACTTTGTTTCCTCTGTCTTTTAGCCAGCAGGCGAGGCTGCAGCTTAACTGGCAGCAAAGCAAAACTCTGACATACTGCTGATGGAATCGGAGGGCAGAATAGCCACATTTTGAGAGCCTGCTTTGGACTCTGTGTACCTTGGCACCTTTGAACTCTCATTCCAGAGCTCCACCAGTGAATCAGCTATTCCTGTGCAGGATGTCACCTCTTGTTTGACTAGGAGACAGAGTTACCCAAATGCCAGCAAGTGGGGCTTGGGCTTAACTGGCAGCAAAGCTCAGACCCACTGCTGACAGTATCAGCAGAAAACATGGCCACATTTTGAGAGCCCGGCTCCAGACTCTGAGCACATAGGTCCCTCCACCCTTTCTTTCCGGACCTCTGCCATTGAATCACCTATTCTGCAGCAGGCAGGAGAACTTGTGTGGGACACCATCTTGTTTGAAATGGAGGCTGTGTTACTCAAAGAGAGGCCCCAGCAAGACCTAATTCCCAGGTTGGGAGGCAGTACCTGCCCAGGGAGTGCTTTTCCAGCAGAAAAGCAGTGTTTTTCACAGCGTGGCCTTACAGGAGGGGCCCAGCAGCAGATGACAGCAGAGCAGTAGCCTTTCCATATTTTGAACTAGTTTGCAGCATCTGGAGTTGGATATAGAGGTGCTTACTTTGCCAGCTGGGAAGAGGGACTTGCACGCTTGAAAGCCTGACTGATCTTGGAAGCTGTCAGATAACTTTTACCTTTTAATATAAGACTGCCTAGAGAAATAACTGCAGTGTATCCCGACGGCATCTCTTCCAGCCTTTACTGATTCACACTGTAGGGTCAGCTGATGGCCCCCCAGTGACTCTATATGTAGGGCCACGTCTTTTCCAATCAGGAGGTGGAACCTGCTACTCCAGAGATTCCACTGGACCCAGTCATTGGAGTATGTAGAGGTGAATGATGATCACCCTCCTTTTCATACTGAGCTGTAGATCCCATTAAGGTAACACTGGAGAAACAAAACAACCATCGAATCACCAGTTCTGCAGCAGACAGGAGAACTTGTGTGGGACACCATCTTGTTTGAATTGGAGGCTGTGTTACTCAAACAGAGGCCCCAACAAGACCTAATTCCCAGGTTGGGAAGCAGTGCCTGCCAGATGCCCAAAAAGCAACAAACTTTGGACAGAAACATGAAGAAAAATTCTCCTATGGCTCCAGAAGGCCCCCAAAGGAAAAACCAAAGAACTTCCCAGACAAAGAAGCCTTTCTGAAGCTATCAGAGGGTGAGTACAAAAGGGTTATATAGAGAGCCCTTCTAGACATTATACAATATGCAGCAGAGCAAAATGAAAACTTAAGCAAGCTGTTCAATCTGATGGAACACCAGTACTCTGAAATCCAACAGATGAATGACAAAATCAAAGAGACAGAAAATTCAATTCAAAGCCAAGAAAACAGAATTGAACAAATGGGAAATAGGCTTTCTGACTTGGAAGACAGAGCTACTGACTCCAGCATCTATGAGGAAAAATCATAAAAAAGAAACAAGAAAAATGAAGAAGGATTAAGAAGCATGTGAGACTCTATTAAGAGGAACATCTACGATTAATTGGAGGTACACCTGAAAACACAGAGAGTATTGTTGTTGGGACACTGACAGAAAACTTCCCTGAAATTATAAAAGAAGAGAATATACACATCTGAGACATTGAACACCACAAAAAAATAGACCATAAAAGAAAGACACCAAAACATATTATAATCAAGCTTAACAAAATGAAACATAAGCAGAAACTCTTAAAGGCAGCGAGACTCAAAGCAAAGCTAACATTCAAAGGGAAGCCCTGTAGGTTTTCATCTAACTTTTCAGCAGAAATTATGCTGGGATGGAAGCAATGAGATGACACATTCAAAGCCTTGAAGGACAAAAACTTCCAACTAAGAGTTATATATCCTACAAAACTATCTTTCAAATATGAAAATAAAATGAAAGCATTCATAAATAAACAGAAACTCAGAGACTTTGTAAAAACCAAACCAAAACTACAAGAAATACTGAAAGAAGCTCTTGACTTAGAAGAACAAAACCATTAACTGTATATTTTAGGAGGAAATACAGGACACATCATCGGGAAACCTACTCAGTCAGGGAAGACTCTAAACTCAGTCAAAGCTGCAACATTAAAAGAAGTGATCCAGTGGTCATATCATGAAAACTATGATATCATCATATTAAAAAGAGGGAAGTACTACAGTAGTAATAGTCCTTCCAGATGAAGAGGACGTTAGTAAGACTTGTAGCAGTTATAACTGGGTTTAAACATAGATTATTAAAGGGGTAGCCACAAAACACAATAAAGATGCAACTTATCAAATCAAGAAATGTAACACAGGAGTCTGAACAACTGCAAAACCAACACTGAAAAAGGTGAAAAATCAACTTATGTGTCCCGGAACAGAATAGTAACAACAACAGAGAAAACATCAACACGAAAATAAACACATCATAATGACAGCACTAAACACATACGTATCAATAATTGGGTTGAATGTAAATGGACTGAATGCTCCAGTAAAGAGACGAGTGACATTTTGGATCAAAAGATACGACCCGTCCGTATGTTGCTGACAAGAAACTCACCTTAAAGATATGAATGAACCGAAAATTAAAGGATGGAATAATATATACCAAGCTAACAATACACAACAAAGAGCAGATGTGGCGATATTAATCTCAGATAAAATAGATTTTAATGTAAAATCCACCACCGTGGACAAGGATAGACACTACTTATTGCTGAAAGGTTCAATACACAAGCAGGACTTAACAATATTAAATATTTATGCACCCAATACCAGAGCATCTGAATACACTGAAGAAACACTGACTACACTCAAAAATAAGATCAATCACTCCACAATAATAGTGAGAGACTTCAACACTCCGCTCTCAATATTGCACAGATCTTCTAGAAAAAAGCTCAATAAAGACACAGAAGATCTTATTGCCACAATTAACCAACTAGACTTCATCAACATATACAGAACTTTCCATCAACAGACAACTACATCTTCTTCTCCAGTGCCGATGGAACATTTTCCAGAATAGACCATGTGTTAGGACATAAAGCAAATCTCAACAAAATCCATACCATTGAAATACTGCAAAGCATCTTCTTAGACCATAAGGCCATAAAAGTCTAAATCAATAACAGAAAAAAAAATAGATAGAAATTGGAACTCCTGGAAACTGAACAACATCTTGCTCAAAAAGCCATGTTATAGAAGAAATCAAGGATGACATAAAGAAATTTATAGATTCCAATGAGAATGAAAACACTTCTTACCAGAACCTATGGGATATAGACAAAACAGTGCTCAGGGGCCAGTTTATCTCTATAAATGCACACATCCAGAAGGAAGAAAGAACTCAAACCAAAGAACTAATCCTACAGCTTGAACAAATAGAGAGACGGCAACAGAGGAACCCCTCAGGCCCTAGAAAAAAACAGATCATGAAAATTAGAGCAGAACTAAATGAATTGGAGATAGAAGAACAATTGAAAAAAACTGAAAAGACTAAAAGCTGGTTTGTTGAAAAGATCAACAAAATTGAGAAACCATTGGCTACATTTACTAAAGAAAAACAGGAAAGGGAACAAATAACCCAAATAAGAAATTAGATGGGGGGGAGAAAGAAATGAGATGGGAGATGTCACAGCAGATCCAACAGAAATCAAAAATATCATAACAGTATACAACAGAAGACTGTACTCCAACAAATTTGAAAACCTAGAGGAAACGGACAAATTCCTTGATTCATATCACCTACCAAAATTATCACAAGGTGAAACAAAACAACGTAATAAAAGTCACAAAGGAAGAGATTGAAAAAGTCATCAAAAAACTACCAATCAAAAACCTGGCCCAGAGTGCTTCACCACAGAATTCTACCAAGCTTTTAGAGAAGTGTTTTCTCAATACTACTTGAGACTATTTCACAGCATAGAAAGGGATGGAATACTTCCAAATTCATTCTATGAAGCCAGTATAATCCTCATACCAAAACCAGGGAAAGACCCAACCAAAAAGGAGAACTATAGATCAGTATCACTCATGAACCTAGATGCAAAAATCTTCATCAAAATACACACCAATAGAATACAACAACATTTGAAAAAAAGGATTCATCATGACCAAGTTAGATTCATACCAGGGATGCAAGGCTGGTTCAACATCAGAAGAACAATTAATATGATCAGTCACATAAATAACACAAAGGCAAGAATCACCTGATTTTGTCAATTGATGCAGAAAAGGCATTTGATAAAGTCCACCATGCATTCATGCCAAAAACCCTCAGCCAAATACGAATAGATGGCAAATTCCTCCATGCAATAAGGTCCATTTATACAAAGCCAACTGCCTACATCATCCTGAATGGAGAGAGACTGAAACAATTCTCCCTTAGAACAGGAACTAGACAAGGATGCCCACTCTCACCTCTCCTATTCAACATTGTACTAGAAGTTCTAGCTAGAGCAATTAGACAAGACCTAGAAATAAAGGGCATCTGCATCAGCAAACAGGAGGTAAAAATCTCCCTATTTGCAGATGGTATGACTGTATACACAGAGAATCCTAAAGAATCCTGAAGTAAACTACTTAAACTGATAGAAGAGTTCAGCAAAGTGTCAGGATACAAGGTAAACATAAGTAAATCAGTAAGATTCCTTCACATCAACGATGAGATTATTAAAGAAGAAACCACCAAATCAATACCATTTACTATAGCCCCCAAGAAGATAAAATATCTAGGAATAAATCTAACCAGGGAAATATCAGACCTTTACAAAGAGAACTAGAAGACCTTACTACAAGAAGCTAAGAGAAACTTACATAAATGGAGAAGCTTACCCTGCTCACGGATAGGAAGACTTAACATTGTGAAAATGTCTATTTTACCCAAAGCAATCTACTTATATAATGCAATCCCAATACAAATTCCTGTGACATTTCCTAATGAGGTGGAGAAACAAATCACCAACTTTATTAGGAAAGGGAAGAAACCTTGGATAAGTAAAGCACTACTGAAGAAGAACACACTAGGAGACCTCTCACTACCTGACTTTAGAACCTATTACACTGCCACAGTTCTCAAAACAGCCTGGTACTAGTACAAAAAGAGACAGATAGATCAATGGAACAGAGTTGAGACCCCAGAGATGAAACCATCCTCCTGTGAACAGTTAATATTCTACAAAGACCCTAAGATGTTAAACTGGTGTAAAAGCAATCTCTTCAGCAAGTGGTGCCAGCAAAATTGGACATCCATCTGCAAAAAATTGAAAGAAGACCCATATCTCACACCTTATACAAAAACGAACTCAAACTGGATAAAAGACCTACATATCAAATCTAAAACAATAAAGGTCATCCAAGGAAAAATAGGATCAACAATGGAAGTTTTAATATACAATGTAGACGGACTTCAAAGCACAATCAACAGAAGAGAAAATAGACAAGTGAGAACTACTAAGAATCAAACACTTTTGCTCATCCAAAGACTTTGTCAAAAAAATTAAAAGACCACTACAGAATGGGAAAAAATATTTGGCAACTATATGTCAGACCGACGTCTGATCTCCATAGTCTCTGTTTTAGTCAGCTAGGGCTGCTCTAACAGAAATACCACAGAGTGGATGGCTTTAACAAAAAAAGATTTATTCTTACACAGTCCGGTAGGTTGCAAGTCCATATTCAGGGTGTCCGCTCCAGGGAAAGACTTTCCCCTTGACGGCTCTGGAGGAAAGTCCGGTATTGCATCAGTCATTGTCCAGGGAGTGTCCTAACGCAAGAACCTCTGGTCTGAACGACGCGCTCTGCTCCCGGTGCTGCTTGCTTGATGGTAGCGAGGTTCTCAAATTGTCCTTGGTTCTTTTTCCTTTTATTCCTTGCAAGCTAAAAGCATTAAGGGTGGGGCAAGCCATACTCCAGGGAAACTTCCCCCATAGCAGGAATTCACAGCCCCACCCTAATCCTTTAACATACAGGTTAGCAAAACCGCACAATGGAGGACATTTCCAGGATACTGGGAACCATATCCCAGCCACATGGCTGCACACATTTTTGGGGGGACACAATTCAAACCATGACATCCCACCCTTTGACAACCCAAAAATCACATCACAAAACATTTAACACATTCATCTCACCATAGCAAAATTATGTCCATCCATATAACAGAAGTCTTAAATCAGTTCCAAGTCCAAAATACAAAAACTCTTCTACATCTGTGAAACTTAGAAGGCATTAACAGGCAACAGGCAAGTCAACAGAACACATTACATTAGCCCTCAGAGCTTTGGAAATACTCTTACATTTTCTGAGACATTCTACACAACAGCAATGCTCTCCAGACTCTAGGTATCGGCCACACTCTCAGGTTTCTGAGTGGAGACCTCCAGCCCCGTGCTACAACTTTGCCTTCAAGGCCCACTTGGACAGAAACTCTGTCCCATCGGCTTTAGGAGCACCCTAAGCCCAACTGAGTGGCAGTTCCACCCTTACGAACACAGCACGCCATGGTTCCACCCTTTCAAACCCCTGAGGTCATGGCCATACCTCTTGAGACTGAGGCAGCTCAGCTTCTCACGCTATCTGCCTCTTCAGCTTCAGCTTCCTATGGCCACATGGCCTGGGCCTCAGGCCCACATCTGCCCTGCTGGGCAAGTGTTCCAAAGCTCTGTAGCTCCACTGGTTTAAGTGCCCGGAGGCACCCCACTCTTGCTGGAAAGCGTCCTGCCCAAAGGCACTTAACTCTCTCACTCCGTGGGTCAGCAAGGCCAGCTCACCGATTCAAGTGCCCGGAGGCACCCCGTTCCACGAGGAAAACTCTGCGCAGGCACTGACCTCTCTCGCTCCACGGGTCGGCTCCAGCGCTGCCTCTGGTTCTGCTGCTGCCGCTGCCGCTGCTGCCAGTCCTCCGTTGTTTCTCACCATCTGCGCCTTCTTCGTTCCTTCTGAATCTTCTATCCATTCGCAGTTTCAAAGTGGCATCCACATTTTAGGTATTTGCTAGAGCAGCACCCCACTCCCACGGTACCAATTCTGTTTTAGTCAGCTAGGGCTGCTCTAACAGAAATACCACAGAGTGGATGGCTTTAACAAAAAAAGATTTATTCTTACACAGTCCGGTAGGTTGCAAGTCCTTATTCAGGGTGTCCGCTCCAGGGAAAGACTTTCCCCTTGACGGCTCTGGAGGAAAGTCCGGTATTGCATCAGTCATTGTCCAGGGAGTGTCCTAACGCAAGAACCTCTGGTCTGAACGACGCGCTCTGCTCCCGGTGCTGCTTGCTTGATGGTAGCGAGGTTCTCAAATTGTCCTTGGTTCTTTTTCCTTTTATTCCTTGCAAGCTAAAAGCATTAAGGGTGGGGCAAGCCATACTCCAGGGAAACTTCCCCCATAGCAGGAATTCACAGCCCCACCCTAATCCTTTAACATACAGGTTAGCAAAACCGCACAATGGAGGACATTTCCAGGATACTGGGAACCATATCCCAGCCACATGGCTGCACACATTTTTCGGGGGACACAATTCAAACCATGACAGTCTCTAAGGTACTACAAAATATCAATAAGAAAAAGATAAATAACCCAAGTAAGCAATGGGCAAAGGAGATGGACAGACACTTCTCTAAAGAGGATATCCAGGCAGTCAAAAACACATGTAGAAATGCTCACAATCACTAGGTATTAAAGAAATCCAAATCAAAACTACAATGAGATATCATCTTACCCCAACGAGGTTGGCCATGATTCAGAAAATGCAAAACAACAAATGCTGGAGAGGCTATGGGAGAAATCAGAACTCTCCTACTCTGTGGGTGGGATTACAAACTAGTGCAACCTCCCTAGAAAGTAATCTGGTGCTTCCTTAAAAATCTGGAAATAGATGTAGCATTTGACCCAGTATTCCACTGCTTAGAATATATCCTGCAGAATCAAGGACATTCACACCACTGATACATGCGCATGAATGTTTATTGCAGCACAGTCTGTGATAGCAAAAAGATGTAATCAACCCAGATGCTTAACAACAGAGGTATAGATAGATAAACTATATAGATAGATAGATAAACTATATAAACTATATAGATAGATAAACTATATTCAGTGGAACACTATGCAATGATAAAGAACAATGATGATTTTAGGAAGCATCTCATAACCTGGTTTCAACTGGAGGACATTATGTTGAGTGAAAGTAGTCAGCGACAAAAGGACAAATACTGTATGAGACCCCTACAGTAAGAACTTAAAAACAGACTCATGCATAGAAGAAAAGACTCTGACAGCTGCAAGGTTGGGAAGGGAGGGAGAGTGAGGGTGGGGTACAGATTAGATAGCTGATAGAAATTTGGTTGGGTGAAATCAGTGACAGCACACATTAGAAAGAAGATCAATTTTAACTGGACTTCAACATAGCATGATTACTCCTCTCATCTTATCCCAGTATTGCAAGGAAGGAGTAGCTAGGGCAGGGGTCAGGGAATCATACTCTCAGGGTACATCAAGGCCAATTAGCATAACTAGCATTTTCTTAAGATAGTCTTCTGCACCCCACATTGGTGAGTGGTGTCTGGGCTCTTAAAAGCTGCCGAGTTGCCATCTGAGGTACACCAAATCGTCCCAACTCAGCAGGAATGGATGATCACCAAGGACCAAAACAACACGGGGGAAAGAGAACCCAGAAGACAGACAGACCGACCCACATGAGTGGGTGACTACATTGACATGTGACCAGAAGAACTGGATGGTGCCCGGCCACCACCAGTTATAGCTGTGATGGGGCTCACAAAGTTGAGTCTTAGTGGCAATAAAAAGGGGTGTACCCTGAGATCTCTGCTATGAGACCGCAATTTCCGGTCCAGGGGCCTCAGGGTTCCCCTGGGAGCATGGCCCCTGGCCCTGATGCTGCCCTTGTCCATAAATCATAATGGAGGTCAACTCTTTGGACATGAATGGATTGGACTTGGAGACACAAAGTGACCATATCATGTGTGCATTTACTTTATGGTTTCATGCATCTTTAGGATGTCATCTTGCTGACCTCTTACTGCAGGTGGAGGAGAGGGTCGAGAACAGGGGTTAGGAGATTTTTAGGAGGATGCAACATGTATAGAACAGAGAGGAGTGTGCTTTCACTGGGCAGGGAGAGCAATGGGAGCTGCACATATGCAGGCGTACAAATTTATATGAGGTTGTACATTTTCACTCAATCATAATAAACGTTTTTTTAAAAGATATTTTATTCTGTCACAGTCCTGTAGGCTACAAGTCCAAATTCAGAGCACCAGTTCCAGGGGAAGGCTTTCTCTGTTGACTCTAGAGGAAGATCCTTGTTGTCAATCTTTGCCTGGACTAAGGGCTTTTGTGATGCAGGGACCCCAGGTCCTTTCCAAACAACATTTTCTGCTTCCATCATACTTCTTGGTGGTACAAGTTCCCCCACTCTCCACTGGCTTCCTTTTCCTTTATAGCCCAAAATATTACCTCAAGGCAAAATAAAATCTTACAGATTGAGTTCTGCCTCACTAACATTACTGCCACCCACCATCCCTCATTTACATCACAGAAGCAGGATTTATGACAAATAGGAACGTCACACAATGCCAGGAATCATGGTCTAGCCAAATTACTACATACGTTTTTGGGGCGACAGTTCATTGCATCTACTATCTAATTTTAGAACATTTTCATTACCCAAAAGAAAGCCTCTGTAATCACTAGCATTCACTCTTGATTCTGTTCCCCTTCTTCCAGCCCCAAGCAACCACATATCTATTTTCTGTCTCCATAAGTTTGCCTGTTGTGGAAATTTCATAGAAACTGAAACATCATGTAACATGTATATTTTGTGGTTAGCTTCTTTTACGCAGTGTAAAGTCTTAAAAGTTCATTCATATTGTAACATATCTCAACACTTCATTCCATTTAATTGTCAAATAATATTCTATTGTATAGCTGTACTACATTTTGCTTACCCATTCATGAGTTGCTAGACATTTGTGTTGTTTACATTTTTTGGTTTATATGAATAATTTTAATATGAACATTTACATACAAGTATTTGTGTGGACATACATTTTCATTAGAATTGGTTGATGGTCAATCATTTCAAGAGGTGGCATATGATCAGGAACCAATGGTGCCGAAGGAAGAAGTCAAAGCTGTATTGAAGGTGTTGGTGAAAAACAAGGCTCCAGGAACTGACAGAATATCATTTGAGCTATTTCAACAAACGGATACAGTGCTGGAAGTGTTCACTTGTCTATACCAGGAAATTTGGAAGACAGTTTCCTGGCCAACAGACTGGAAGACATCCACATTTATGCCTATTCCCAAAAGAGGTAATCCAACTAAATGTGAAAATTATTGAAATATATCACTAATCTCACATGCAAGTAAAATTTCGCTGAAGAGCTTCAAAAGCAGCCACCGTACTATACTGAAAAGAACTGCGAGAAATCTCGGCTGGATTTAGACAAGGACATGGAACCAGGGATAACACTGCTGATGTCAGATAGACTTGGATGAAAGCAGAGACCAGAAAGGTGTTTTATTGCCTGTGCAAAGGCATTTGATTGCATGGATCATTAACAAATTATGGATAACATTGCAGAGACTGAAAATTCCAGAACATGTAATTGTGCTCATGAGGAATCTGTACATGGATATAAAGAGGCAGTTGCTGAAATAGAACAAGGGGACACTGCATGGATTTAAGTCAAGAAAGATGTGTGTCAGGGTTATATCCTTTCACCGTACCTATTCAGTTTGGATGCCGAGCAAATAATCTAAAAACCTGGACTATATGAAGAAGAAGAATACCTGAAGATTGGAGCAAATCTCATTAACAACCTGTGTTGTGCAGATGATACAACCTTGCTTGCTAAAAGCTAAATAAATTGAAACACTTACTGATGAAAATCAAAGACTATAGTCTTCCATAGAGATTACACCTCAAAATAAAAGAAAAAATCCTCACCACTGACCAATAAGCAACAATGTGATAAACGGAGAGAAGCCTGAGTTTGCCAAGGATTTCATTTGACTTGGATCCACAATCAGTGCTTGTGGAAGCAAAAGTCGAGAAATCAAAGACACATTACATTTCGGCAGATGTGCTACAAGAGACCTCTTTAAAGTGTTGAAAAGCAAAGATTTCACTTTGAAGACTAAAACTGACCTGACCCAAGCCATGGTATTTTCAATCACATCGAATCCACGTGAAAACTGGACAATGAGTACGGAAGACAGAAGAAGAATCAACACATTTGAATTGTGGTGTTGGAGATCAATATTAAATATACCATGAACTGCCAAAGGAACAAACAGATCTGTTGGAAGAAGTACAGTTGGAGTGCTCGTTAGAGGCAAGGACAACAAAACTGTTTTACATAATCTGAACATGCTGTCAGGAGGGAAAAGGACATTATGCTTGGTAGAGTGGAGGGTCAGTGAAAAAGAGGAAGACCCTCAACATGATGAATTGACACAGTAGTTACAATAATGGGCTTAGGAATGATGATGATGTGGGCATGGTGCAGGACCAGGCAGTGTTTCATTCTGTTGTACATGGGGTTGCTATGAGTTGGAAGTCACTTGATGGCACCTAACAACATGATTTTGTTGTCTAAAGGTGGAATTGCTGGGTTATATAGTAAATCTGTATATGTCTTTTTAAAGATCTGCCAAATTGTTTTCCAGAGTGGCTGCACCATTTCTTATTTCTACCAGCAATGTATGATGATTCCAGTTTCTGAACATCCCTTTTGATTATAGCCACCCTAGTAAGTGTGAGGTGTTATCTCATTGTTGTTTCAAATTCTATTTCTGTAATGACTAATGACATTGAGCATCTCTTTGTATGTTTGTTGGCCATTGTCTTCTTTAGAGAACTGTGTATTCAAATTCTCTCCTATTTTGTAATTGGGTAGTCTTTTTTATTGTTGGGTTATAAGACTTATTTATATTCTGGATGCTAGAGCTTATCTTAGGCATAACTTACAAATATTTTCTCCTGTTTTATGGCAGTTTTTCACTGTCTTAATGATGTCTTTTGAAGCTTTTTATTTTAACATATGCAATTTGGCAACAACAGCAGTAACAAGCAAAAAAATTGTGAATACTTATGTAGGTAGATATATATTCATTTATGTGTATAGCAAGTATATGTGTGCATATATAGGTGTATCTATAGGCATAGGCATACATCTGTTTGTGTGTGCTGCACATAAATTCATACACATAATAAAGCACATAGATGGTACAGTCACAGATACCTCCTAGATGTAACCAAAAACCTTACCGAATTGGCTACTGGACTTAAAAGCTTAGAACCTAGAAAACATAGAAGCTTAAAAACTTAGAAGCTTAAAGCTAGTGCTGCTCTAGCAGAAATACCACAGAGCGGATGACTTTAACAAAGGAAAGTTTACTCTTACACAGTCAGGTAGGCTGCAAGTCCAAATTTAGGATGACTGCTCCAGGGGAAGGCTTTCCCCACTGTCAGCTCTGGAAGAAGGTCCGATATTGCATCAGTCTGTGTCCAGGGAGCATTTGGGCACAGGAACCTCAGGTCTGAAGGATGCATTCTTCTCTTGGTGCTGCTTTCTTGATGGTGTGAGGTTCCCAACTCTCTGCTTGCTTCCACTTCCTTTTATCCCTTGTAGGATGAGAAGATCAAGGGTGGTGCAAGACATACTCCAGGGAAACTCCATTTACAGTGGAGCAGGGAGGTGATCACATAAAGGGATTTACAGCCCACCCTAATCCTTTAACATACAGCATAGGAAAACCACAAAATGGAGGAGAGTCACAGAATACAGGGAATCACGGCCCAGCCACGTGGCTACACATATTTTGGAGGGACATAATTCAATCGATGACGGAACCATAATATTAAGGGATAACGTGGTCAGTTAGCACAGATATAGTCTATAAAGTCTATAAGTTTGGTAAGTGGCATCTGGGGTCTTAAAAGCTTGTAAGCAGCCATCTAAAAAATACGATACAACTATTGGTTTCTACTTGTCCAGAGCAAAACACAAAAAAGGAAACTAAAGACTCAGACAAGAAATGAAAACAGTCTACAGGGCTAATTACATACACAAATCGTGACCTCATCTATTCAGAGACTGTAAGAACCAGATGGTGCCGTGCTACAACTAGAGACCCTCTGACCACGACCACAATAAATGTTCTCAGACAGAGTGCGAGAAAACTGCAGAACAAAATTTTAATTCTTTTACTTCTTTTTTTTTTTTAAGGCCAGACTCACTGGACTGGTAGAGAACCCTCAAGACTGACATCCTGAGATGCTCTTTAAAATTTGAACTGAAACTACTCCCACAAGTCACTTGTCAGTTACATGGCAGATTGGCTCATAAAATATACAATATCACCCATGAGTACTATGCTTCTTTAAAAAAAAAGATAATCATTTATATGACACCAATTAATCAACATCTGCCTTAAAGTAAAGATGAGAAAGACAGGGGAGCTGAGAAGTGAGATTAATGGACAAACAGAACAGAAATAATGAGAATGATGACACAGTGTGGAAAATGTAACCAATGTCATTGAACAGTACTGCATACAGTGGATTATTTTTGTATGACCTTTAACATCACAGTCGTATAACTGGCTACCAAATGACTGGGTACAGCTATGCACATAATGTGGTTGTGTCCCACTAGGGAGAATGGATAGCTTGCTAATAATGCAAATAAGATGCATGGCACACCTGTGGAGGTAGGACACTGCAAACAATGTATATGGAATTGTCATGAGCTAAGATATGATGTAAATATGTTTTGCAAGGTGCAAAGCTGTGACTTTGGGGGGCCAAAGAGTCAAATGTCACAGATTGAACTACATACCCTAAAAATGTGTCTGTCAGTTTGACTGGTTCATGATTCTCAGTACTGTGTAGTTGTCCTCTATTTTGTGATTGCAATTTTCCTGAATGTTATAAATCCTAATCTCTATCTGTGCTTAATGTGGCAAGGTTGGATTATGTTAGAAAACGGATTAGGGTGGAACTGCAGCACCCTTACTAGGATCACATCCCTTACCCAATCAATGCCTGCACCACCTTTTGTCTTACAATAGATAAGAGGAAAGTAAAGAGAGAGATGAGGGCCTCATGCTGTCATGAAAGCAGTGCTGGAAGCAGAGCTCATCCTCTGCACCCGAGGTTCCTGTGCTGAGTGAGACTCTCTTAGGCCAAGACTAGATGGATGACAAGGACCTTCCTCCAGAGCTAACAGAAACAGAAAGCCTTCCTCAAGAGCCAGCGCCCTGAATTCAGATTTCTGGCCTATTGATCTATGAAAAAATAAGCTTTTCTTTGCTAAAACCATCCACCTGTGATATTCCTGTTATAGCAGCACTAGGTGACTAAGATAGTATTTCTAACAAAAGAATTGGTCAGGCTTAAAACGAACCATCCCAGAGGTGGAGAGGGGGAAACTCACTACCATCAAGGGGGAAATATGGGAGCGGAATGTGTCCTTTGGAGCCACAGTCCTTGAGCTGAGAACATCCTAGACCCAGGAGACAGAGACAGAGAGCTGTAACATGACAGAAGGAGCAAGACGGTGACAAGCAGCTCCAGAGAAACAGCAGCCGCAAAACCAGGAAAGCAGCACAAGATGGATCAGGGCCGTGGAGCAAAGCTGTTACAGTGGGTGTGCCAATCCATGAAGCAAGATTGCTGAGCACCTTCAGGCAGGACCTTCCTGGTACAGTAGGGTGCCTCTCAGCCCTCACTGGCAAGGCTAAAAAACTTTGTGACTTCTCTGAGTAGAGGCCAGGCCAAGTAGCCAAGGGGCTTGAGGGCCAGAGAGGCCTGTCTGCAGGTACTGCTGAGGAGAGACCGTCCTGATCAAAGAGTTGTGTACTGAGTCATTCTTTTTTTTTGAATTTATTTTTTTTATTATGACTAGGTGAAAATGTACATTCCCATATAAATTTACCTGCCCACCTACATGCAGCTTCCACTGCTCTCCCTGTCCGGTGACAACACACTATTCCTCTCTGCTCCATACATGTCTCATCCTCCCAACAGCCTCCTTTCCCCTCCTCTCCACCCACTCCCCTTCCTCCAGCCAGAGGTCAGCAGGATGATATCCTATAGATGCATAGAACCATAAAGTGCATTCAATATATGGTCACGCTGCATTGCCAAGTCCAATCCATTCATGTCCGAAGAGTGGACCTTCATTATGATTTATGGGCAAGGGCAGCATCAGGGCCAGGGGCCATGCTCCCAGGGGAACCTCGAAGCTGCTGGACTGTCAATTGTGGTCTCTTAGTGGAGATCTCAGAGTGTACCCTTTTTTATTCTCATGTTGCCAGTGAGACTCAACTTAGTGAGCTCCATTGTGGCTATCACTTGTGGTGACTGGGCACCATCCGGTTGTTCTGGTCCCAAGTCTATGTAGGCACCCACTCATGTGGGTCTCTATCTTTTGGGCTGTCTTTACCCCATGTCATTTTGGTCCTCGGTGAGCATCCGTTCCTGCTGAGTTGGGACCATTTGCTGTGCCTCTGGATGGCAGCTTGGCAGCTTTTGAGACCCCAGACACCACTCACCAATGTGGGGTGCAGAGAGCCCTCTTAGCAAAATGCTAGTTGTGTCAATTGGCCTCAATTTTGCCTAAGAGCATGGTCCCCTACCCCCTGCCCCAGCTACTCTGTCCTTGCAAAACTGGTTTAAGATGGAAGGAGTATTCAAGTTATGTTGAAGTCCACTTGATATTCTTCTTGTTTCGAATGTGTGCTGTCACCGATTTTACCCAAGCAAATTTCTACCAACTATCTAATCTAAACCCTCTTCCCCCCTCCCCTCCCTTGCAGCCATCAAAGAATCTTTTCTTCTATACATAAGTCTGTTTTTGAGATCTTATTGTAGGAGTCTCATACCGTATTTGTCCTTTTGTCTGAGTCATTCTTGATCCTGAATTGTAACCTGTTACTTCTCTAGCAAACCCTTCTCATGGGTTGAATTGTGCCCCAAAAATGTGTCAACTTTGTTAGGCCATGGTTCCCAGTATTGTGTGGCTGTCCTCCATTTCATGATTTTCCTATGTGTTATAAATCATAATCTGTGTCTGTGGTTAAAGAGAGCTAGGCAACATATAACACCCTTGCTCAGATCACATCCTGAGCCAATATAAAGGGAGTTTCCCTGGGGTATGACCTGCACCACATTTTATCTTACAAGAGATAGAAAGAAAAAGAAGTGAACTGAGGACCTCATATCACCAAGAAAGCAGTCAGGAGTAGAACACATCTTTTGTACCTGAGGTTCCTGTGGTGTGATGCCCCTTGATTAAGGAAAAACTGATGACAAGGACCTTTGTCCACAGCAGAAAAGAAAGTTTTCCCTGGAGCTAGCACCCCGAATTTGGACTTTTAGCCATCTAGTCTGTGAGAGAAGAAACCTATGGTATTTCTGTTATGGCAGCACTAGATGATTATTATACCCCATAATTGTTTGTATGGTCTGTGAGTTATGTGCAGCATGCAAGGAATTACTGAGCCCAGTACGAAAGCACAGGGTGCCACAGGAGAGACAGTTGGTATCAGAATTAGTGAAAATTTTAAGGGTGGTGGTATGTCTGCTGTGCCTCCTAGGAATGAGCTTTATGCTGTTGAGGCTAATAACTATACTCTGTCCTTTTCTTTGTGAAGTTAGATAAGGAAGTCAGATGCTCCTTGCCATGCCATTTTTAGAGCTAGCGTCAGGTATTAGATCATTGCAATGGCTCTGGACTTATATAGAAGCATGGGTGTTCATAAGAGAAAGAATGAAGGGGTACAGCAGGTAAATCTTATGGTTTTAAGATAGTTACTGTCTTAGGTTGGGCTCTCTAGAGAAGCAAAACCAGCAAATGTATAAATATACAGAGAGAGAGATTTATGTCAAGGAAATAGCTCACATGATTGTAGAAGCTGGAGCATCCCAAGTCTGTGGATTAAGATAAAGGTTTCTGCTGATTCAGGTAGCTGCAGGAGCTGGAGAACCAAAGATCAGCAGATTGGAGAGCAAGGCTCTTGCTCACAGGCTATGAAGGTTAATGAATCCCAAGATTGTCAGGAAGCCCTAGTGGCATAGTGGTTAAGTACTTCATCTAGTAACCACAAGGTTGCCAGTTTGAATCTGCCAAGCATTCCTTGGAAACTCTATGGGGCAGTTCTACTCTGTCCTACAGGGTCACTATGAATTGGAGTTAACTCAACAGCACTAGGTTAAGATTGGCAGGTAAGTGGCTAGCTTGAGTCCCCAGACTGGAGGTCAAACAAAATGAACAGCTGTAGGATCCAGGGAAGGCAAAAGCCAGAAATTCCACTTCTATTTGGATGCTGGCCACGTGACCGAGGAAACTCCCTTTTAACTGATTGACTTCTCTTAGCCAATTCCAGCATGGGAGCAATCACTTATAAACATTGAGAATTATGGCTTACCCAAGCTGACACATAATCTTAACCATCAGAGTTACTTCAGCTGTTATGTACAGTGGCTGAAAGGAAGCTAAGAGATATTGTGCAGCGGGGGGAGTGGCTTGGGGAAAAGCCAGGTTAGTTAAGCAACATGACTGATGGGGGGGCCAAGTCTTCTGGTTCCCTACAGCCAGAGGCCAAAGTCATATACATATGAATGGGAAGAAAAGATGAAACTGGGTATTTTTAAAATGTAGTTGTTAAGTGTCATTGAGTTGATTCCAACTCATAGCAACACTATGTACAGCAGAACAAAACACTGCCTGGTCTTGCAAATGCCTACAATTATTTTTATGCGTAAGCCCATTTGCTGCAGCTACTGTGTCAATCCATCGTATTGAGGATCTTACTCTTTTTCACTGACCTTCTTCTTTGCTAAGCATGATGTCTTTTTCCAAGGACTGATACCTCCTGATGATATGTCCAGTGTATGTAAGATGCAGTCTCACCATCTTTGAATTCAAGGAGCACTCTGATTGTACTTCTTCCAGAACAGATCTCTTTGTTGTTTTGGTGGTCCATGGTACATTCAATATTCTTCTGCAACACCACAATTCAAAGGCATCAATTCTTCCTCTGTCTTCCTTGTTCATTGTGCAGCTTTCGCAGGCATGTGATGCAATTGAAAATACCATGACTTGAGTCAGGTTCACCTTAGTCTTCAAGGTGACACCTTTACTTCTTAGTTTTTGAAATGGTTATATGTTAATTTGACTCTACTATGAATATTAAATGTTTCTCCTACCAAGTATTGGAAAACACCTAAATGTGTGATAGAGGTGAATATCAGATATTATAAATTACAAAGAGTGTGTAGGTCCACCTTCAGCCAATACTTAATTGGATATTCTAAAATGGAAAACAGGATTTGCCAGAAAGAAACAAGGACTGCTCACTTTAATGCAGTAGCCTTGCGTGTAAGAGTACTGGGTGCTTAGGTCAAAGCTCTCCCCAGACTCTTTCAAGTCAGGAAGTTTGCACTGGAAGGAAGGGCCAGCAGGAAAAAAAAAAAAAAAAAGACTGTTTTCCTATTTGAATTTCAAGTAAGAGGTTTGCCCTTGGGTGCGTTGCAGTAGGAAAAATCAGTGCCCCTCAGAAGGACCCCTTTCCTGGGCTGGAAGTTAAAGGGAGGCAGTGAGCAGACAGCCTGATGTGCTCACTTGAAGTGAATAGATGTAGAGGTGATATAGCAGTGAAGAGATGAAGAGATGGGCTAAATTTAGATACATTCTATTACAACACAGAGGCTAGGGATGGAGAGAGGGGGCAAGAGAAAGAGCTGGCTGGTCTAAAGTTTAGGGAGTTTTGTGGACTCTGGAGTCTACAGCTGCTACCCATTGACCTAGCCCACAGGGGTTAGGGATGAACTTAGCAGAACCTGACTGGATGAAGAGAAAGGAGTTTAACACCATGAGTTGGGATAGATTGCTGCAGTTTGATGGTTTGCTGTGGACTCGACTTCCCTCATGGATGCAAATGTTCAGAGTTCCAACCACAACAGAGTCCTCAGAGCAAGGAACATGCTTGTCTCTTCGGAGTACTGGTTTGTAGAGTATTGGCTTCATAGCGGAAACCCTGGTGGCATAGTGGTTAAGTGCTACGACTGCTAACCAAAAAGTTGTCAGTTCAAATCCATGAGACATTCCTTGGAAACTCTATGGAGCAGTTCTACTGTGTCCTATATACTCGACATACATCAGAATTCACTCAAAGGCACTGGGGTTTCCGGTTTGATGTTGTTAGGTTCCATTGAGTCAGTTCTGACCCATAGTGACTGTATGCACAACAGAAAGAAACACTGCAGAGTCCTGTGCCATGCCCACAATCGTTTTTATGCTTAAGCCTACCAGTGCAGCCACTATGCCAATTTGTCTTGACAAGGGTCTTCCTGTTTTTCACTGACCCCTCACTCTACCAAACATGATGTCCTTCCCTAGGGATCAATCCCTCCTGACAACATGTCCAAAGTATGTGAGATGCAGTCTTGCCACCTTTGCTTCCAGAGAGCACTCTGGTTGTACTTCTTCCAGAACAGATCCTTTGGTTCTTTTGGCAGTGCATGGTACATTCAGTATTCTCCAACACCACAATTTAAATGTGTCAATTCTTCCTCTGTCTTCCTTTATCATTGTTCAGCTTTTGCATGCATTTTGGTTTGACAGGGATGAGCAATTTAAACATTGGCTTTCTCAAATGGGGGAGATAAAAACATGAAGTGGTTGGCTTACATGATTTTGTGTGTGTGCTTACATTAAATGAGGGGAACAAGGAAGGAACCCCACTGAATAGATTCTGCTCTTCCTGATGGGTCTAAGGAAGAGAAGGCAGGGGAAGATGCTGATAAAATCTTATGATTCAGTTGTGAGTGTTGATTGTTAAAAGGGTTAATTGTGATTGTGAAAACTGTAGTTGTAACTATAACTGTGAAGGAGTGAGCTAAGTGGGAGGTACTGTTGGACAGGAGTACAGTGGCTGGACCCAAAGTATCTTAAAAGTTTTGCTATGCTTATACCTCATAAGGCTCAGAGCAAGGGAATCATTTTGTGTTGATTAAATTTTATCAGACACCAGAAAGAGTGAAGCCAAGATGCCTTTTAGGGACTCAGACCAGATCAGATGAGTATTTACAGCAGACCTGAATAGCTGGTACCTGAGTAATCCTATGTCTCAGACTTGGTTCTCCAGCGAGGCAAAACCAGTAAAGCATATAAATATTTATATAGGGAGATTTACTTCAAGGAAATGCCTTAAGAGGTTGTAAAGGCTGGAATATTACAAATCTGTAGGTCAGACTGGAGGTTTCTCCTGGTTTACATAGCTGCAGGGGCTGGTAAACCCAAGATCTGCAGGTCACAAAGCAGAGCTCTTGTTCACAGGCTGCAAAGACTGACAAATCCCAACAATGGCAGCAAAGACTGTTGATAAGCTGCTAGCTCAAGTCCCCAAAACAAGAGGTCAACATATGGGAGGCAGGTGTGAGATTCAGAGTCAGCAAAGACCCCCCGAGTGTTGCCAGAGAGTCTACTTCTCTAGGGTGCAGGCCACACCCCCCAGGAGCCACCCTTTCAACTGATTAGCTACTCACAGGGTGTTTTAGTCAGCTAGGGCTGCTCTAACAGAAATACCACAGAGTGGATGGCTTTAACAAAGAAAGATTTATTCTTACACAGTCCGGTAGGTTGCAAGTCCATATTCAGGGTGTCCGTTCCAGGGAAAGACTCTCCCCTTCACGGCTCTGGAGGAAAGTCCAGTATTGCATCAGTCATTGTCCAGGGAGCATCCTCACACAAGAACCTCTGGTCTGAAGGACGTGCTCTGCTCCCGGTGCTGCTTGCTTGATGGTAGCGAGGTTCTCAAATTGTCCTTGGTTCTTTTTCCTTTTATTCCTTGCAAGCTAAAAGCATTAAGGGTGGGGCAAGCCATGCTCCAGGGAAACTTCCCCCATAGCAGGAATTCACAGCCCCACCCTAATCCTTTAACATACAGGTTAGCAAAACCACACAATGGAGGACAGTCCCAAGATACTGGGAACCATATCCCAGCCACGTGGCTGCACACGTTTTTGGGGGGACACAATTCAAACCATGACATCCCACCCTTTGACAACCCAAAAATCACATCACAAAACATTTAACACATTCATCTCACCATGGCAAAATTATGTCCATCCATATAACAGAAGTCTTAAATCAGTTCCAAGTCCAAAATACAAAAACTCTTCTACATCTGTGAAACTTAGAAGGCATTAACAGGCAACAGACAAGTCAACAGAACACATTACATTAGCCCTCAAAGCTTTGGAAATACTCTTACATTTTCTGAGACATTCTACACAACAGCAATGCTCTCCAGACTCTAGGTATCGGCCACACTCTCAGGTTTCTGAGTGGAGACCTCCAGCCCCGTGCTACAACTTTGCCTTCAAGGCCCACTTGGACAGAAACTCTGTCCCATCGGCTTTAGGAGCACCCTAAGCCCAACTGAGTGGCAATTCCACCCTTACGAACACAGCACGCCATGGTTCCACCCTTTCAAACCCCTGAGGTCATGGCCATACCTCTTGAGACTGAGGCAGCTCAGCTTCTCACGCTATCTGCCTCTTCAGCTTCAGCTTCCTATGGCCGCATGGCCCGGCCTCAGGCCCACATCTGCCCTGCCGGGCAAGTGTTCCAAAGCTCTGTAGCTCCACTGGTTTAAGTGCCCGGAGGCACCCCACTCTTGCTGGAAAGCGTCCTGCCCAAAGGCACTCAACTCTCTCACTCCGTGGGTCAGCAAGGCCAGCTCACCGATTCAAGTGCCCAGAGGCACCCCGTTCCCGAGGAAAACTCTGCGCAGGCACTGACCTCTCTCGCTCCACGGGTCGGCTCCAGCACTGCCTCTAGTTCTGCTGCTGCCGCTGCTGCTGCTGCCGGTCCTCTGTTGTTTCTCCCCATCTGTGCCTTCTTCATTCCTTCTGAATCTTCTATCCATTCGCAGTTTCAAAGTGGCTTCCACATTTTAGGTATTTGCTAGAGCAGCACCCCACTCCCACGGTACCAATTCTGTTTTAGTCAGCTAGGGCTGCTCTAACAGAAATACCACAGAGTGGATGGCTTTAACAAAGAAAGATTTATTCTTACACAGTCCGGTAGGTTGCAAGTCCATATTCAGGGTGTCCGTTCCAGGGAAAGACTCTCCCCTTCACGGCTCTGGAGGAAAGTCCAGTATTGCATCAGTCATTGTCCAGGGAGCATCCTCACACAAGAACCTCTGGTCTGAAGGACGTGCTCTGCTCCCGGTGCTGCTTGCTTGATGGTAGCGAGGTTCTCAAATTGTCCTTGGTTCTTTTTCCTTTTATTCCTTGCAAGCTAAAAGCATTAAGGGTGGGGCAAGCCATGCTCCAGGGAAACTTCCCCCATAGCAGGAATTCACAGCCCCACCCTAATCCTTTAACATACAGGTTAGCAAAACCACACAATGGAGGACAGTCCCAAGATACTGGGAACCATATCCCAGCCACGTGGCTGCACACGTTTTTGGGGGGACACAATTCAAACCATGACACAGGGGATCCTATCTATGGAGGTTATCAAATTGTATCCAGTCTCATCATGGAGGTGATCACATTATCACAGAACGGCCAAACTACAGGATAACCACCCAACCACTGTTATTAAATTGACTTGCAACCTTAATGACCACACCTCGCCCTGAGGACTCTGCCCTACTCAAGAACTCATGGTTACTGACTGTTGAGAAGCTGGTGAAACCTGGCTGGGAGAGGAAAGTTATCCCCCAAGTAAGAAAGAACCACGGCTAGAAGAACCAGGGGCTGGCCTGCTGTGAGATACATTGCTTTCATTAGGCCTTTTTTGTAGTGGTCTTTTAACTGTCACCAAATGACAAGACTTGGTACTTGTATCCCACAAGGGCTAATAATAAGAATAAGGTTCATGGCATCTTTGTGGGTTAGACCATGCAAGTAAGCTGTGTGGAACCCTAATGAGGGGATCCATCAGTTTTGTCATGCTAAGCATAAAATGAGCCATCGCAGAGGCAGAAAAGGGAGACCTCGCTATCACCAAGAAGAAAAGATAGGAGCAGTGTTAGTCCCTGAGTGGCAGTAAATGGTTAGGCACTCAGCTTCTAACCAAAAGGTGGCAGTTTGAATCCTTCCAGAGGTGCCTTGAAAGAAAAGCCTGTGATCTGTTTCTGAAAGATCACAGCAGTTGAAACCTTTATGGAGAGTAGTTCTACTGACACACACAGGATCCTCATGTGTCAGAATAGACTCAAAGACAACAGTTTGATTTGGTTCTAAGGAAGATGCTAATAAGGAACACTCCTCAGTCTTCAACTCATGAAACACATTGCTGTTGAGTCGATTCCGACTCATAGTGACCTTGTAGGACAGAGCTGAAGTGCCCCAAAGAGTTTCCAAGGAATGCCTGGTGGATTCAAATTGCCAACCTTTTAGGTAGCAGCTGTAGCACTTAACCACTACACCAGGATTTCCTTCTCAGCCTTAGAGAGAAAGAAAGTCCGGATGCATGCTATAACATGAGTGAATGTTCACACTATTTTGCTCAGTGGATTAAGTCAGTAACAAAAGGACAAACATTACATGGTCTCACATGAAAACACAAGTATAGTCAAATGTGTAGAGACCAAACTTTATTAGTGATTACCAGGGGTAGCTGTAGTGGTTAAGTGCTAAGGCTGATAACCAAAAAGTTGGCATTTAGAATCCACCAGGTGCTGCTTGGAAGCTCTGTGGAGCAGTTCTATTCAGTTCCTTAGGGTCGCTATGAGTCAGAATCCACCAAACGGCAGTGGGTTTGGTTTGGATCACCAGGGGTAGCAGTGAGGGAGCAGGAAGACCCATTGCTTAGGAAGCTGTGAGTCTCTGTCCTTGGTGATGGCAAGTCTGGCAACAGTTATGGGTGATGATTGCACGATATGATAAATGTGATTGATATCACTAAACTGTCCACCTGAACAATGTTGAATTGGCAAGTGTTGTGATATAGATATAAAACAACAGTAACAAAGGATTTGTTCTGAAAAGGGAGTGTGAGATCGCCCGGAAAGAGAGAGAATGAAACTCAGGGACAAAGGCAGAGCTACTGGTCCAGCAGTACCTCCCCAACTGAAAATCCCTTCTGCCCAAAATGGGAGTTCTGGATTTTGGTCCATTACGGGAGCCATGTCCACTGACCCCGACCTGTGCCTTTCGATAACAGGGATCCAGAAGTTGTACTACATAGTCGGCATTTCAGAAGTGAAGTTCTATTTGTCAGACCAACACTACAGAAAAAAATGAGAGACTTTTTAAAACAATACAAAGCAGGTTTTGAAAACAACCAACACCTAGACTTGATAACATGCAACAGCCACAACAACACATTTGGTCCCCTGGAGGCACTTAATAAATATTTGATATGTGCCATAGGACTCTGGATTTGAGTAGTCAAGGGACTTTGGGAAATGGAATGACCTTGCAGACTCCTGGGACTCTTCATCTCTAAAACAGAGGGTGTGAGGATAATAACATGGAGTCTGTGATCATGAAGGAAACTCTGGTGGCACAGTGGTTAAGAGCTACACCTAATAACCAAAACGTTGGCGGTTCTCATCCACTAGGCACTCCCTGGAAACTCTGTGAGTCAGTTCTCCTCTGTCCTGTAAGGTCACTGTGAGTTGGAATCGACTCGACGGCAGTGAGCTTAGTTTGGGTTTTGTCATAATGGCTTAGTGGTTAAGCATTCAGTTGCTAACTGAAAGGTCAGCAGTTCAAACCTATCAGTTGCTTGGCAGAAGAAAGATATGGCGGTCTGCTTCCATAAAGGTGACAGCCTTGGAAACTCTATGAGGCAGTTCTACTCTGTCCTATAGGGTCCCTATGGGCATAATGGACTCAATGGGCAATGACTTTGTGAGAAAGAAACTTGCCAGACACATAAAGTAACACAAAGCAGGAAGTCTTTAAATATTAGTTCTCATTTTATTAACTTTATTTAGAACATAAAATATAAAAGCCACAAGGTCAACTCATACCACGAGAGGGATTTGAAAGATGAGGTGATATCGGCCCTAAGAAAATACGTACAAGCTGAAGAATAAAAAGAATAAACAACAGCTTAATACATATTTGTGGAATGACTGAAATAAGGGAAGTAAAGGGCTAGATAGCACCCGCCCTCTTCCCAGGAACAATACGTCAGCAGTATTTCCTGGAAAAACAGGAAGTTCAGATGAGGAGGATATAGACAGAGTGATGCTAGTAGTTAATTCAGTTCATGAATTTAGCACCTACCCACTCTGTGCCATGTGCTGCATGAGGATATGAGGCTACCTACAGTGACTAAGACATATCCTCAGGGAATTCGGAGTGTTTCATAAACATGGAAACCCTGGTGGCATAGTGATTAAGTGCTATGCTGCTAACCAGAAGGTCAGCAGTTGAAATGGTGTTCCTAGGAAACTCTATGGGGCAGTTCTACTCTATAGAGTCACTATGAGTTGGACTCAATGGCAGTGGGTTTGGTTGGTTTGGTGCATAAACATAGACCTAACTTGTTCCAATATTTGGTGCTAAGCGGTGTACTGTTGTTGTTTGCCCTCGAGTTGATTTCGGCTCTTGGTGACTCCCTGTGTGCAGAGTAGAACTGCTCTACAGGGTTTTCATGCTGTGACCTTGCAGAAGCTCATCGCCAGGCTGTTTTCCAAGTCACCTGGGTGGATTTGAACCTCCAGCCTTTTGGCTTGTGGTTAGGTGCTGCCAAGCTGATTTCAACTCCTATTGGCTTCATGTGATGGAGCAGAACTGCTCCACAGGGATTTCCCAGCTATGATCCTTACAGAAGCAGATGCCTTGATCCCTCGGAGCTCCTGGGTGGGTTCCAACCTCCAATCTTTCAGTTCCCAGGGACCCAAAGCAGTGTGCTAGACATGTCACACTTAAACATCACAACAACTCTTTAAGGTAGGAGCTAACCCCTATAGAGTTATCACCTATAAAGGAAAAACAGAAACTTAGAATGATTGATTTATTCAAGGTCAAACAGAAAAATGCTGGAGTCAGGATTCCAACGCAGCTGTCTCCCTGGGCCAGGACTTGAGTACTGTAGGAACCTTGAAGAGGAAATGGTCAGTTCTGGCTGGATGTGTTTGGAAAGACTTCACTTAGTTGCTCTTAAAGGAACAGGAACAACCATCAAGAGTCTCCCTAGCACCAACTATGTGCCAGACTTATTGCACCCATTCCAGTCATGACCCTGTGAGACTGTGATATTTCCTCACTTTATAGGTGAGGAAATGGGTTCAGTTAGTCAGGTCATAATAGTATCACTCCCACTAAAGCATGTTTGACGTGGCCCATGAGGCAACATCATGGACAAACCCCTTCTCACACCCACTAAGGCTGTAATCTTGTGCAACACTTTCCAGTTTCTGAAGTACTTTATACAACCTCCTTGTCCTATGAGAAAAAAAGAATGGTTATTATCTTGTGCATCTGATGATGAAACAAGGGAGACAGAAATGTTGACGCCTCCTGCCCTTGGGTCTTGTGGCCTGTTATGGATTGAATTGTGTTCCCCAAAAGTATGTGTTGTAAATCCCAACCCTTTGAAACCCTGGGTTTCAAAGCCACAAGGTCAAATCACCCTGGTGACATGGTGGTTTAAAAGTTTGACTGCCAACCAAAAGGTCAGCGATTCAAATCCACCAGGAGCTATCTGGAACTCTACAAGGCAGTTCTACTCTGTCCTCTAGGGTTTCTAAGAGTTGGAATCCAATTGACCTGGCAGTGGGTTGGGTTTTTTTGGTGTATCTGTGTTTATAATCCGACTCGACGGCACTTGGCTTGGCTGGTGGTTATAATCTGTTTTATTCATCTAGTGCTGCTCTAACAGAAATACCACAAAGTGGACAGCTTTAACAAAGGAAAGTTTATTCCTACACAGTCTGGTAGGTTACAAGTCCGAATCCAGGGTATCCACTCCAGGGGAAGGCTTTTCCTCCACTGGCTGTAAAGGAAAGTCCTTGTGCTGTGTCAGTCTTTGGTCGGGGAGCATCTCGGCATAGGAACATCGGGTCTGAAGGACATACTCCACTCCACGTGCTGCTTTCTTGATGATGTGAGGTTCCCACTCTGTGCTTGCTTCCCTTTCCTTTTATCTTTTGTAGGATTAAAGGATAAAAGATGGTGCAAGCCACTTTCCAGGGAAACTCCCTTTACAATGGAGCAGGGAGGTGACTCTAGGAAGGGATTTACAGTCCCACCCTAATCCTCCTTAACACACAGCATAGTAAAATCACAAAATGGGGGCCAATCATAAAATACGGGGAATCATGGACTAGTCAAATGGACACACACACATGTCTGGGGGGACACAGTTCAATCCATGACATAATCCCATTTGGGAATGTATTTATTTATTTTGTGATATTAATGAGACAGTATCAATATAGGGTAAGTTTGAATCACTTCTGAGATATAAAAAAGAGCAGATCAGACACAAAGAAGTACGCTGAGACTAGGGGAGGGTATGACAATCCCAAGGAGTCAAGGAACATAAACTGAAAGAAAACAAGGACTTTCCCCTGGAATTGACAGAGAAAGCCTTCCCCTAGGGCTGGCACCCTGAATTTGGACTTTTATCTTCCTAAACTGTGAGAAGGAAACACTGATGGTGTAGTAGTCAAGAACTGTCTGCTAACCAAAAGGTCAGCAGTTCAAATCTGACAGGCACTCCTTGCAAACTCTATAGCACAGTTCTACTCTGACCTATAGGGTCACTATGAGTCAGAATTGACTCGAAGGCAGTGAGTTTTTGGATAAACTGTGAGAAAGTGAATTGCTGTTTGTTAAAGCCACACTCTTGTGTGTCGTAGCAGCACTAGATGACTAAGACACTGCCCCATGTTCCAGCTCCCTTTCCCTTGCACCTCACTGATAATCTTCCACATGACCTTCTCTCAAGGGATGGCATCTTTGAAGCCTTCCTGGATAACTCCTCACTCACAAAAGGTTCTTCCATGTCTCAGAGAGGTCTCTCTGCACACTTGTCATTGTTTTTGTCTTTATCTGTAATTATCTGCACAAATATTTGGCTCTCCTCACGGGCCTCTATATGGCCAAGTTGTATTAATCGTCTCTGTGGCCTCAGTATTCTGTACAGGCAACTCTTATTAGTATCATTCTTGAACATTTTTTTTCTCAAGAAGTCAACGTGCCAGCTGTGTTCTCTATCCTCTGGGATTCAAGAGGCTCTACTCCTCCACTTAGAACCTTGTCCTAGCATGTTCCTGAAATTGTCATCCACACATGTCTTTCAGAGTTTCCTAGCCATCAGAATCCCTGGGTGATATAAAGAGTCAACATGTTCAACTGCATAAAAGGTTGGAGGTTCGAATTCATCCAGAGACACCTGGGAAGAAAGGCCTGGCAATCTACTTCTGAAAATTAAGTCATTGGTAACTCTATGGGGCATGTTAATACTCTTGTACACGCAGAGTTACCAGGAGTCAGAATCAACTTCTTAGCAACCACGGTTATTATCTCCCTCAATCTGGGGGAAGTCCACCTGAAGGAAGGCAATCGCCCTTTACAAATATGGCTGCAACTGTCTCACTTCCTGTATCATGTGACTCAGCAGTAGTTGTCACATGACTCACCCATTACATGATGCCGGCCTTAACCCACCGGCCTAACTCCGGTGCCCTTAGTTTAGGGCAGATACCTGCTTCCCTGTGTATTTGTTTGTTCTTTAAGGGGGATCTTCTATCCCTCTGAAATTCTGGAGCTCGTACTGTCTTCTCCCCGTCTGGTGAGCCTCAAGAGATGGAGCTTTCAAGTTCTTCCAGAGACGTAAGTGGACCCGGGTTCCCAATCAGCCTTATCATGCCGCTTCTGGAATCCTAGCCACCCGGACTCGAGAATTCAAAGAACTGAGGACAGACTGTCTTTAAACTCTGGCCATCCTGTCCTTTTGAGCCAGGAGCAGATGGAGGGATAGAGAGGTAGACAGAGAAATGGATGGAAAGAGAAGGTGGAGGAGGGCCGTGATTGGAGTGGACAGAGAACTGTCACTAGCAGAGGTGAGACAGGGATTGGAGGGAAGGCTGCACCCGGGTGCCTGTGGGCCTTGTCCCATCCCTGGTAAAGTGGGAAACTAGGCTGTAGGCACCCATAGGCAGCCAAACCCAGGAAAGTAGTTGGGGGGGTGGAGAGGGGCTTGCCTTCTAGCCACTCCTCATTCTGTTCTCAGGAATGTCCCAAGCACTTGAGGAGGATAGACACCATGGCTGTTAGCCTTACTTTATTGCTTCTGCTTCAGGTAGTGTCATGGGCATCAGGTGAGTGTATCGAGGTGACAGGTAATATAAGGCTCCCTTTTGCCTTAAAGTTTTTTGGTAGCCTTCTGGTATACTCTCCTGGTGGTGGCCTTCAGTAGGTGCTTAGTGGATCCTTTTGAATGACAGAGAACTGCCTTGGGGTGGAGCACAGTGAGAGGCTTTTTGAAACTTGTGTTCAATCTCTCCAAGCAGTGCACCCATTCTCCCTGTCCTCCATCCTTCAGTCCTCCCCTCTGCTGTATTCTCTCCCTCCCAGGTGCTCGCCCCTGCATCCCTAAAAGCTTTGGCTACAGCTCAGTGGTCTGCGTCTGCAATGCCACGTACTGTGACTCTCTTGACCCCATTACCCTTCCTGCCTGTGGCAGCTTCAGCCTCTATGAAAGCACACGTAGTGGACGTCGGTTGGAGTTGAGCACGGGGACCATGCAGACCAACCGTACAGGCACAGGTAACCACTATGCCCATCATGCTTGAGCCAGGCTGAGATCTTCCTGGAGCTAAATCCTAACAGTGGCCACCATGGAGTTTCTCACTTCATTCCCTGTGGATGTCCTCAGGGCTGCTACTGACTTTGCAGCCAGAACAGAAGTTCCAGAAAGTGAAGGGATTTGGAGGGGCTATGACAGATGCTGCCGCTCTCAACATCCTTGCCCTGTCACCTGCTGTGCAGAATTTACTCCTCAAATCGTACTTCTCTGAAGAAGGTGAGGAGTAGGAGGGGGGCAAGATGACATAGTGTGACTGACATTTTTCTTTGACCTTTCCTTTGACCCTGATTTCCATCCGTCCCTGACTGTTGGGTCCTGTCTTGTTGCCCATCATTACCCATCCTTTTATGCCAAGTGCTTGAGGGCTTTCGGGTTCAAACACCTGTTCCTTACCATGTGCCTGGCTTCTCTGTTCCTGACCCAGGAGCCCAAGTCTCCTTTGGCCCTGACTCAGACATTATCTCAAACCAGCATGTAATAATCCAGGTACCCATACTCTCCTAGTGACTCAGACTCCCATATCTTGGTCATCCTTTTCTGCAGGCATTGAATACAACATCATCCGGGTACCCATGGCCAGCTGTGACTTTTCCATCCGCGTCTACACCTACGCTGACACCCCCGATGATTTCCAGTTGTACAACTTTAGCCTCCCAGAGGAAGATACTAAGCTCAAGGTGGGGACTTGGCTGTCTTAGATCCCAGTGGCACTGATGCCTGGCAGTTGAGAAGCCTCAAGCTCAAGCAGTCTGCAGAGAGAGGACCTCCCCCTGCTCTTTTGTACTAGGAGTGAAAGGGTGGGGACTGACGACTGGGCCTGATGAACTGGTTGTGTGAGTTTGTGTTCCAGCTCTGTGTCTCTCTTCTCACTACTTTTGTCTCTAGATACCCCTGATTCACCGAGCCCTGGAAATTACCCAGCGTCCTATCTCACTCTTAGCCAGTCCCTGGACATCACCCATTTGGCTCAAGACAAATGGGGCAGTGAATGGGAAGGGGACACTCAAGGGTCAGCCAGGGGATATCTACCACCAGACCTGGGCCAGATACTTTGTCAAGTAAGGAAGTAGCAAGGTCTACATCAGTCCCCATCTTGGGTACCCTAGTCTGTATCCCAGCCCTTGACTGGGCTTCCCATCCTGCTCAACTTTCAAGTTTCTGGGCCTTTCACATTTGTACCACTTTGTTTTGGGTTTCTTGTGTTTCCCACCCCATTAGGCCTCACATTCCCCAGGGTCTTGGTCTGCTTTCTTGCCTGGACTTACTCATACTCTTGCCTATCTCCAGGTTCCTTGATGCATATGCCGAACATAACTTACGGTTCTGGGCTGTGACGGCTGAGAATGAGCCTTCTGCAGGACTCTTCACTGGGTACCCCTTCCAGTGCCTAGGCTTCACTCCTCAACACCAGCGAGACTTCATTGCCCGTGATCTGGGTCCCACCCTCGCCAACAGTACTCACTGCGATGTCCGTCTGTTCATACTGGATGACCAACGCCTGTTGCTGCCCCACTGGGCTCAGGTGGTAAGGCCCAGGACCTCCATGAGTGCCTTAGAGACCCCAACCCAGCACCCAAATGAATGGCACCCCAAACTTGGAGTGCCTTCCTGCTGACTCATGATTCCCGAGAGCACCCCAAACTGTGTCCGGGTGCCCAGGCCACCCCTAGGATTGTCACTGTAAGTCCCTCTAGTTGCATTCCTCTACCACCGATTCTTCAGGCTCCCTAGTTCCTCTCCCAGGGTGCTCCATGTGGAGTCCTGGTTCAGTGGGTCCCCTTCCCCAGTAGTCATTTCCCTTCCTGGCACAGGTGCTGGCAGACCCAGAGGCAGCCAAGTATGTTCACGGCATTGCTGTGCACTGGTACCTGGATTTTCTGGCTCCTGCAAAAGCCACCCTGGGTGAGACACACCGCCTGTTCCCCGACACCATGCTCTTTGCCTCAGAGGCTTGTGTGGGCTCCAAATTTTGGGAACAGAGTGTGCGGCTAGGCTCCTGGAACCGAGGGACGAAGTACAGCTACAGCATCATCACGGTGAGCCACCCAAGTCCCTTTCCGCATTCCAGATCACCTCAGACCGAACCCTTCCAAGTCTCAGCAAAGGCTGACAGAAGGCTTTCACCAGTCAGCTTCTTGCGGACAAGTTTTAGGATACCAGGATTCCCTAGCTTGTCTTCCCTTCACAGACCTACACACTCCATAACCCTTTTTTCTACACACTTGGGTCTCAGGCAGTTGCATCTGCTCCCGATTTCTCAGCTTCCCTTGAGATGCCTCCATCCTCACACTCCCCAACTCCATCTCCTTTGATATTGGTATGAGTGTACCTCTCACAGCTGAAACTACATTCTCTGAGGACCTCAGGGTTCAGCCTTTGTTTCTCTGTCCTGTCCCAACCCTAGAACCTCCTCTACCACGTCACTGGCTGGACTGACTGGAATTTTGCCCTGAACCTCGAAGGGGGACCCAACTGGGTACGCAACTTTGTGGACAGCCCCATCATTGTGGACATCACAAAGGACATGTTTTACAAGCAGCCCATGTTCTACCACCTTGGCCACTTCAGGTGAGTGGAGGGCAGACACCCTAGTTTCACACCTGGCTGGATGTCCCCTGCATCAGGTTTATGTCACCCCACAGGAAGCAGGAAGGTATTTAGGGTGGGAATGTCAGAAGGGGCACATCTGCTCCATTTTGCATCATCTAGACAGGAGTGCCTAGATGGCATTAGAGACATGGACAGCCCCTAACACCTGGTGTTGGGACTGGCTGCAGGTGGGTAAGGCCAACACCCAGCAGCAAGGCTCAAGACTCCGAGGTCTAGGCAGGGCTTTGACAGCAGCTGTGTGGGGTGGGAGTGCTGTGACTGTGATGGGAGCTGTCCTGAGGCCCAGGAGGGGCTGGCCAGGTCCCTGATGATGTTTGCCCCTACATCCAGCAAGTTCATTCCTGAGGGCTCCCAGAGGGTCGGGCTGGTTGCCAGTAAGAAGAATGACTTAGACACAGTGGCACTGCTGCGTCCTGATGGCTCTGCGGTCGTGGTCGTGCTAAACCGGTGAGTGCACCAGCAGAGGCTCGGTTGGGGTAGAGTCCCCTGAGCCGCCCTGGGTAGGATGACACACTCAGCTTCTCCTCCCCCTCCCCCAGCTCCTCTAAGGATGTGCCTTTCACCATTGAGGATCCTGCTGTGGGCTTCCTGGAGACGGTGGCACCTGGCTACTCCATTCACACCTATCTGTGGCGTCGCCAGTGATGGGACAGATACCCAAACAGGAGCCTGGGTTCAGCCTGGTATTAAAAGGAGTCAGTTCACATGCTGTCTGTGACTAAAGAGGGCATAACGAGGCTGGGGAGAGCTTACAGTGACATAAGCCCAGAAAGAGTGGTGCGGGTGACTCACTTTCCCCTCTAGTTGGTGCCAGGGGCTGGAGGCCCCCCAGAGAAAGGGTAAGGAAGCCTCAGTGGCCCCCTGCCCCCCATGCTTGTGTGAGTATATGCTATGTGCTGGTTGTCTGTGGAAACTGGGCCCAGGCCCAGGGTGAGCTCACTGTCTGCACAAACACAGGATGGGGGAACAGGCGGAGGTTAAGAAAAGGAAGAGACTAGGAAAGTTGGATCCATAACTGGGCCTGCTTCTCATTCCTGGAGAACCAGATAGGGCCCGTGCAGAGGTGCTGTCAGCATTGGGGCAAAGCAGCACAGTGGGAGGTACAGCCCTCGGGGGCCCCATGGCAACAGCTCAGCTAAATGGCAGCACTTTAAAGGAGAGAATGTCTGATCCCAGTCAGTGAGCACGTTTATTCCGGGGACTGGTACCCATTGCTGGCTGTTCTGACAACAGGGAGGCGTGGAGCCTCTGGAATGCATGACAGTAGAAAAATCAGTCCTGCGAGCTATGGATCACTCATTCCTCTTCATCCTCCTCAGCCATGCTCAGGGCCCGTGTGCCTGGGGCCCGGGCAGGTGTTGCCCGCTGGATGGAGATAATACCACTGAGCAAGGCATAGCCTACCATGGCTGCCAGTCCCACAAGCACCGACAGGATCTGGTTCCGGCGCCGGTATGGCTCCTCCTCAGTTTCTGGGCCTGCTGGTGTCGCACGTGGGGGTGGCACCTCAGCTAAGGGGCAGAGAAGGAAAGTGGGCAGTGGGGCTAGTTCCTGAATCCCTGGCCCCTCTCTCTCATCAGGGCTGTCCCCGACCCACCCACCTGCCCCTTACCTCCTTCCCAGGGAAAGTAGAGGCTGAGGATGTGGCTGCAATAGGCAGAGAGGTTGTGCTGCCCACGAAGGTGGGCCTGTAGCTTCCCACTAGGCAGCTTGGCCTGTAGCAGCAGAGCCAAGTAGCTAAAGACAAAGGCATCCAGGGAGGCAGGGCTGGAGCAGAGAGGGCAGAATGGAGGAGGATGGTGGGCCGAGAGGTAAAGATGGGACTAGGGGAAGTCTGGGCCCTGGGAGGTAGGCTCTGGGCAGCAGGGGTCACCAGGGAAGGAAGAGGACACACAGTTCTGGACCTGGTGTGGGAAGGGCTCCCTGGGTGGCGCCAGCCGGGCCCTGAATGGGGCTCTATCCCAGGGCTGCATAAAGGGCACATTGAGTAACCTGGAGCCCCACAGGCCCCCCCTGTGCCTGGCTGGCCTCCCACCCTCCTGTACCACTGACGAGACTCCGGCCTCACACAGTCTGACTGTCACCAAACCAGCGTCTGTCTCGAGGACCTCTTGTCCAGAGCCTGGTAATGGCCTCAGCCCACCCCAGCCCCTGTGGCTACATCTAAGCCTGTGTATCTACCTATTACCCCCTGGACTCACGCATCTCCAAAGAAGAATTTCTGAGCACCGAGGCGCTGAGAGAGAAGAGTCAGGCACTCCCGAGCTTCTTGGTACAGCTACAGGGAGGACACAAAGGTGGGTTCGGGGCTGCAGGCACAGGGCCAGCTCCCTCCTAAGCACTCCTGTTCCTGGCCACAACTTTAAAGCTCATCTCATAGAGCAAGGCCCCTGTCCCAGAGGTACCTCCTTCTCCAGCTCTTCCTCCTTCTCCAGCTTGTGCTCCCCACACAGCAGCTGCAAACGCTCCATGTACTGCCGCTGCATGCGGCCAGGAAGGAAGAAGTTGAGGGGAAAGGGCATAGCCTCTGCATACCACTTTCGGGTCACTTCCACATAGTTCTTGGCATCTACCCAAAAAGTATGTATCTGGATCGGATAAGCAGGAAGAAGCAGGTCTTCAGCCAGTGTACCCGCATAGTGCAGGGTTGGCCTCTTACCCTCGCACTGCTCCCAGCCTGTGAGTGGGTGCCTGACCCTTTCCCAGCTGGTCATGAGTGCTGGGAGATCTGGGTACACTCACCAGCACTGGGAGTAGTTTCTCTTCCACGAGCGACATGAAAGCCAAGGTGTCTGCTCTTTGACGGGCTGACAGATCATAATCGGCATTATACTTCTGTGGAAGAAATGTCCATGACAGGGACATGGGGGACTCCAGGAGCACTTCTCCAAGATAACAGGCATCTTGTCTGCTACTCCTCTCACCAGTTTTGAGTGTAGGTGAAATACAGCAAGGAGCTTTTCCCATTAAGGCCCCCACACCTGGGCCCAGCCAGTAGCCTGTTACTGTTGGCAGAAAGCTTGGATCTCGGAGCCTGCTGGCCGTCAAGGTCCCGAGCCCATGGGGGAAGAAAGGAAGGCCCGGCCACAAACTAGGAGCAGCTCCCAGAGTTTCCACGGAAAGCTGGCAGTGTGCCTGTTGATGGCAACTTTCTAACAGTAAATTCCCCAATCCAGCTACCGCAAAGCTTGTGGAGTGAAGCAGAGACGCAGACTGGGCAAGAGTTGATATCTCAGGAACCAGGAGACGTCATCCTTTCTCTCCCTGGACCCAGTGCCCCAAGCCCAGGACCCCCTGGCTTCTCCCTCAGTGCCCAGCTTTTGGCTCTTTCTTCTGTTTGTTTCTATGGCCCAGGTATCACCACACACACATTCCATCCCCAAACCCAGGTCTCAGCCTGCTCTGCCCTCCTAGGCTCCAGTCTGCTCCTTAGCACCCCTCACATCCCAAGTAAGCACTGCCCCCGAACAACCTGGAACATGATTCTTAAATCTCAGAGCCTTAGTTTCTCACCTTAATGTGGCTATGTTAGGAAATAATTTTGAAGAAAACACTGGAAACTGGAAAAGCAATGTTTTATACATAAGAAATCAGGGCAGTGGTCCAGCCCCTGACAGGCATCTTGACTTTTATCTGGACCCTCTTCTCCATTACTCTCAGCCTGTATGAATTCCTCGAATTGAGGAAAAGACCCTACTTTTGACAACGGGGTGGAAACCCTGGTGATGTAGTGGTTAAGTGCTATGGCTGCTAACCAAGAGGTCAGCAGTTTAAACTCACCAAGTGCTCCGTGGAAACTCTATGGGGCAGTTCTACTCTATCTATAGGGTCACTATGAGTCAGAATCGACTCAAAGGCAGTGGGTTTTTGACGTGTTCCCTCCTGGAACCACAGACCTTGAATGCTGGAAGAAGCTTTGGAAAGCGTCCCAGATAAATTCCACCTAAGAGGTTAAGTGACTTGCACAAGGTCACACAGTCAACTGGCAGAGTGAAAAACACAGCCTAGGCCTCCCCAGGCTTCCTGGAATGTACTTCAACCTCCCCACCCCAGCTGTTAAGTTATGTCCATCTTGAGCCTCAGGTCTAGCCACCCTGGGAAATGCTCCACCTTGGAGGGCCTCCTCTGGGCCAACCACTCTCTTCCACTGTCCCATCCCTTCCAAACATACCTGTGCCTCCTTCCCTGCCAGTCCAGCAGACAGAAAGGCATTGCCTCCAAACACTTCCCCTCTGGCACCTTAAGTTTAATTTCTGGCCTACAGCTTACTGTTATCATGGTAATGTTGTGTGTGTCTCGTCCATCAGCTCGTATCCTTGAAGCTCTGTGTCACCTGCATCTAGCTTGACATACATCTGATACTCAATAAACACACATTGTACTGAATTGACTGAACTTCCCTCACTGGCAGCTTCCTCACCCAAGCCACCTACCTCTTTTTGAAGGTGGGTGATGATTTTGTGTGGCATCGAGATGACCTCTCCATGACTGGTACGAAGGGCTGGCAGAGTCCCTGACATTGAGAGAGAAGTATGCCCAGCAGACCCTTAGCTGCCTATTAATACACATTTGTATCACATCCCTGTATGTCTCCTGTTCCTCCCTTTGTTTGCTCCCTTTCTCACCCCCCAGGAATGCAGGGTACCTGAAGGGCTCCGCCAGGGGTTGGTGATCTTGTGCACCTTGAGTGGGGCACCAGTAAATCTGGCATAAGTCTGCAGGGAAAGAAGCAGAAAGCAGAAAGACCAGGGACATGGCCCCCATGGGGGAATCAGGAAGAGAAATAACATTTATTGAATGTCTTAAATGCCATGCCCTCTTCCTAATACATGCCTCAAAAAAAAGGTGTTATAGTTACCATTTTACAAATAGACAAGAGAAGGTTCAAAATATGGATTATGTCCATGATTATAAATACTGCTCCAACAGCCAGGAAAACCCTAGCTTTTACCTCCTCTCCTCCCATCTGCCTAGTAAATACCTACACTCAAAAGCTTTTCTAACCAGTATCCCTCTTCCAGAACCGTTCCTGGATATAACTTAGTATGTGAACATTTACTGTATTTATTTGCATACACAGCTGCCTTTCCCTATGAGACTGTAAATAACTGGAGGGTTGGGGCCAAGTCATACTCCTCTTTGTCACCAATGTTTAATATGAGTATTAGGAAGAAGCCTAATGTATGCTTACTGAATGAAAAAATAAGTACATGAATAAAGTAATCTTGACTCTAAAGGTCTTTCTAACAAACACGATTGTGGGCCTTTGGTTTAACAAACAACAGGCTCAGTAAATGCTGTTTCGCGAGGCGGAAGAAAAGGATGCTAAAGAGAAGACGCGAAATGTCAGGCAGCATGAGATCCCTGAGACCGTCTAGCCTAGTAAACCTCGGAGGAACAGTGCCCACAGAGAAGATATCGTCCCAAGGTCATACAGCCACTAAATGGCACAGCAAAGACGAGAACTCATCTCCTGAACCCCTGATCAGGCCTCTTTCCATCTCTGCAAGAAGTATGGGCTGATAAAGCACTGAACCTATGTAGCCATGTCCGCTCTTTGCCTCAGTTTCCCCCAGTGCATGCCGTGCTAAAGCACCTGGGCAAAATTCGGATGCTTGGCTAGTTCAAACCACCGCCCCGGTCATCCAGGGCGCAACAGAGGGCGCCGGTGTCCCTCCTCACCAGCACGGTCAAGCTGTCCAGGTCCACAGACGGCAGTCCCCAGCCCCCAGACCAGCAAAACAGCTCCATGGGCGCCGCCATCTTGCTCGCCCTCTGTCCCGGAAGCACCTTCCTCCGCGCTAAGTCCAGCCTCGAAGTGGACCCGCCCCCCGCCGCCGCTCTGGCTTTTGCGAAGGTGCGGCTTCTAGAGACCCCAGTGGCGGCCAGCGGCCGGGGGGCGGGGCGGCGGGCTTCCCCGGAGAGCGATCGCCAGCGGAACCAAAGGCGGCCCCCGCATGGGGGAAGGGCTGCCGACGAGAAGCACGTCTGAGAGTCACAGCGCCTCTGTGGAGGGGTGCCCCGAACTCCAGAAGGGGTGGCAGACCCAGGAGAAGGGGTTCTCGGGCGTCCTCGCCGATTCTCTGGATTGTCGCAAAACTGCACGTGGCCTGGATTGCTCTGGAGCCTTTCGTGGCCCTTCCCGGAGCGAGGCCTGCGGGGGGGTCCCCCGAGCCGCATGTTTTCCACAGCGCGTTATGTTTGGAGCCGGCCCCGCGCCTCCCGTCGCTATGGAAACAAAACAGGGGCGGTGGCGGTGGCCCGAATGGAGGCCGGGCTGAGGCCTGAGGAGGGGGAGGGATAGTGGGGCTCGTAAGCTGTTGCCTTGGTAACGGGAACAGAGACGCCCCTCCGCTTCATCCGGGTCACGGCCGGTCGGCCAGTACCCCCAGTGTTCCCCAGTCTAGCCTCGACTCCTAGACTTCTACTTGTGTTCCAGTGCTCTTTGCTGATTCGTTTTCTCCGACCTCACAGACCGCTGTTTTAGACCCTCCCAGTATCTCCCATCGGATCCTTCCATACTCCGAGTTTCTAGAAATGAAGGAAAACGGGTGCACAGGCACATGTCAGGGGGCCCCCCACCCCAATAGAGGACTTTGTCAAAGCAGCAAACTTCATGCCGTGTGGACATCCCCGAAGCACTCAGCAAGCCAGTCTTGACTACTCCCTTGGTATCTTCTCAGTGTGCACTGTCCTCTGCCAGGGGTTCCTGCTTTCCCCAGCTGTGGCTTCTAGAAAACAGTAGCACACGGTGGTGCTGTGAGTCTAGGTCCCCAACAAGGGGATGACAGGGGAGACAGCCACCCAGGGGTGGAGCAGGAGGGCGAAGGGCCTCCCGGACGCTATGCCAGTGTCCCTGATTCCGGGAACTGGAGATACCTCCAGGGTGATTGGCAGCTCTTTGTTTCAGCCCCCACCTCAGCCACCAGCGGGCCCCTCCTTCAACTCTCCCCTCTGTCCCTCCGCCCCCCTCTCGGGCTCTCTCCGCCTAGCCTTTTCCCCTCCCAGCCGCTCGCATGCCAGGGATAGTGAGCCGGCTGAGCGGCATGGAGACACAGGAACTTCGGGGGGCCTTGGCTCTTCTCCTCCTTTGCTCTTTCGCATCTGCCAGTCAGGACCTACAGGGTAAGCCTGTCTCCATCCATTTAGACTCCTCCCTGATAACCGCTCCTTTTGCCTTAGGCCCGCGTAGCAGGAAGAGTCCTGAAACTGAGCCACAGAAAAGCGCTGTCCTGCCTAGAGTCCGTGAACTAATGTTTCGCTGGGGAGGGATGGGCATCAGAGGGTGGTGGGTGTGTGGAAGCTGGGAGGTTCAGGCATGAGGTCAGGACAGAGGACTTAGGAGATGGATGCTGGCGTTGCCGGACTGGACTGGGGTCTGAGCATCCACAGGCATCCTAGAGTTTGGGAGGGCAACTTGAAGGAGGGGACTCTGCCAGCCAGGCTGCTGGCTGCCTAAGGATGGGGTGAGGCTGGGGACCCAGAGGTCTGGGCTCTTTCTTGGAGGTCTGGTGGTGGGATGGGCCCATGGGTGTGGAAGAGGTAGTTGGAGATGACACAGGCACGGATTCTTTACTAGCTGGAGGGGAAACCACAGATTGGCCAGGACACGGGAGGCAGAGGAGCTGAGTCCTACATTCCCGTGGGAGGGAGCCCAGCCGCTGGGAGGGCTAGAGCTCTTGGTGGGCAGTGCCCTCACCCTGAGCGAGTGTGTTGAGTCCCTGGGGTGGGAGGAGGGGCTCTGGGGTGTGGAAAGAGCCCTATCCTGCGGTGGAAAGAAGCTGCCTTCCCATTTCTGCGCTGTGAGCACCAGGTGCCACTCCTGCCTGAAATCAGCACAGTGACTCCCTTGCGCCATCTGGTGGAGGCATCCCAAGTTTGAAAGGGCGCTGTGGTTTCTGTATTCCCTAGTGAACCTGGAGGCTGTGGGTCCCCAGAGGATGGTAGCCCAATGCCCCAGCAAGGGCTGAGTGAGGTGACTGATGTCACCTGGGGATGATGGGAGGGTGATGAGGAACACCCCACCCCTGAGAGCTTGACTTTCTCTGACTTGGATAACCCCTGACTGACAGTGATTGACCTGTTGACTATGGGCGAGTCCCGGCAGATGGTAGCTGTGGCAGAAAAGATCCGGACGGCACTGCTCACTGCTGGGGACATCTATCTCTTGTCCACTTTCCGCCTGCCTCCCAAGCAAGGTGGCGTCCTGTTTGGCCTCTACTCTCGTCAGGACAACACACGATGGCTGGAAGCCTCCGTCGTGGGCAAGATCAACAAAGGTGACTGGTGGGCATCTCTTTTCCTGCAGCAGCGACTGTTTTGAACAGTGCTCCCTTTCTCCTACTCCCAGGCCCCTCCCTGGGGCTCCAGTGGGGACCATGGTCCATCCCATCAGGTATGACCATGCATCGGGCTGGGTACCTGGTATGGAATGTTTAGGAAATGTCTCAGGCCAGGTACCCTGGAACAGCAGGCTGGGGCCTGGTACTCGTAGGGATAGGGTACTGTACTTGAGGATGGCTGGTGGGCAGGTGAGATGTTTCCAGCAGTGGTACTGAGAAGCCCCTCAGATCCCTTGGGACAGTTCATTGGGTACAGAACCAGCTGCCACCTTGGAAATTAGAGATCTGATGCCACTAAGAATAAGAAAAATTTTAAGACAGTTGCTGTGCACCTCTTATACTCAGTGTTGAGACACACAGTTGAGTAAGAGATGTAGTATACAGAAAAGAACCAATTTAAGGCTCAACTAGAAGACAGGGGATGGGGGACAGTGCCCAGACTGACCTCCCCTCCCGGACAGTGCTGGTGCGGTACCAGCGGGAAGATGGCAAAGTCCACGCAGTGAACCTACAGCAAGCAGGCCTGGCTGATGGGCGCACACACACAGCTCTCCTGCGACTTCGAGGGCCATCCCGACCCAGCCCTGCCCTGCAGCTGTATGTGGATTGCAAATTGGGTGACCAGCATTCTGACCTCCCAGCACTGGCCCCCATTCCTCCAGCAGAAGTCGATGGGCTAGAGATCAGGACTGGACAGAAAGCGTATTTGAGGATGCAGGTGAGTATGAAGAGAAGATGCTGTGAGTTTCTGGAGGAGCGGTGATTGCTCCAGTCAGAGGAGGAGTTGGTGGGTCCTGCAACTCCTCTGCACTCCTGTTCCCCAGGGCTTCATTGAATCTATGAAGATGATTCTGGGTGGGTCCATGGCCCGGGTTGGAGCCCTGAGTGAGTGTCCGTTCCAGGGGGATGAGTCCATCCGGAGTGCAGGTAACATGGGAACTTGTTGACATCCTGGACACTCCTTCCTGTGGCCTCCATCCCTTGATCTCCCTACTGCTTAAGACTTACTCCTTTTGCTTACTTATTCCTGGGGTCTCTGGCCTGTTACCCCCAAATCTCTTTCATCACACTCTGGTCTCTGAATGCAGCCAACCCAGGAGGTATGGACCACAAAACTCTCCCTGCTTAGGCCATCCCACCAACCAGAGTGGCTGGGATAACAGAACAGTGCAAGAGAGAAACTGCGGTGGGGTTAGGAAGTTAATGCTTGGTCTTGATTGGCTGAGATACAGGTTTCTGGCCTCATTCAGCCTCTGTTGTAATCAGTCACCTTCTAGCATTGCCCATCAGCCTGGTTACTGTGGCAGCTAGCAGTGTTCAGAGGTGCTTTGCTACGCCAAACACCCACTTCTCCCAGATTTTTCACAGAAAGAGTTCTTGGAGTGAAACTTGTAGAGGAAGGAAGTAGAATGTTTTGAGGTCCTGGCCCTGCTTTGTGTCACCTCCCAACATGGATCTCTCTGTCACTCCCATGCTGGGAAACCAGGAGGGTTTGGGTTTTGATTGTCTATGAAGCAACTCTCTTAGAGGACCTCCAGCCTAGCTGGGGAGAGCTGGTGCTGCCTGTCTGTCATATCTGCTCCTCATAGCACCTTTATTCTGAGATTCCAGCCCTTAGTCCTTGCCCCTCTCCCTCACCAGCTGAGCCTCCATCTCCATCTCCTGACTATTTCCTTCTCTTCTCCAGTGACCAGTGCACTCCAGTCCGTCCTAGGTGAGTGGTGGTGAGGTGGAGGGTAGTGAGGGTTGGTGAGGAGACCCTAGGCTTTGGCAGCTACCTGAAATTTTCTCTTCAGCCAGGAACAGAATGGGGTTTAAAGGTAGGGGGTGGTATCAGTGGTGAGGGGCCAAGGCTGTTGCCACAGTCCTGAGCCTCTCCATACCCTGGACTTGACAGGGGAGCAGACCAAGGCGCTGGTCACCCAACTCACCCTCTTCAACCAGATCCTGGTGGAGCTGCGGGACGATATCCGAGACCAGGTTTGGGTGGGCTGGTGAAGGGCAATACAGATTCTGGAGTGGGATGGCAGATGCCAAAAGCTGACGCCTCTCCACCCTTCTCCCAGGTAAAGGAAATGTCCCTGATCCGAAACACCATCATGGAGTGTCAGGTGTGCGGTGAGTGGGACGGCAGGGCAGGGCTGCAGGTGATATTGCTGTGCTCCCCACCACACGGCTTCTGCTGCCCCTTGTGATTTGAATGGTGCCCTCTGGGCGGCTCTGACCATGCCTGCCCCCCAGGCTTCCATGAGCAGCGATCCCACTGTAGCCCCAACCCCTGCTTCCGAGGCGTGGACTGCATGGAAGTGTACGAGTACCCTGGCTACCGCTGCGGGCCCTGCCCCCCTGGCCTGCAGGGTAACGGCACCCACTGCACTGACATCAATGAGGTAAGGGGTCAGAGCCCAGAAAAGTGCAGAAAGCTGGAATAAGGGAATCAGGAGGGGCCCAGAGTAGGGTGAATGTTTGGGAAAAGGAGGTACCTGAGACTTAGGAGAATAGTTAGAGACTAGAATCGAACTGTAAGAAGGGAAGACGATCTTAGGCCTGGGCAAAGGCTGACAGTCCAACAGGAAAGGAACTGGGGATGAGTGAGGAGGGTGCAAGGGAAGTTTGAGACATATAATCATGGGAGCTGGCAACCATGGGAGCTGGAGGGGGAGGAGGGAGCTGGGGAGCCCAGAGGGAGCCAGGTACAGTGAGGTTGGGTGAGAAGAGCTACATAAAAGGGAACCAAGAAGCAGTGGTTGTAGGGAAGAGGTCAGAGCGGGGTGCTGGGTTTTCTAAAACGTCTGACCTCTGTCTTCCTATTTGGCCCCAGTGTGCTCATAGTGACCCTTGCTTCCTGGGCTCCAGCTGCATCAACACCATGCCTGGCTTCCACTGTGAGGCCTGCCCTCAGGGGTACAAGGGCGCACGTGTGTCTGGTGTGGGCATCGATTACGCCCGGGCCAGCAAACAGGTCAGGCCGGGTAGGGTGCATGGACAGGGTACCTTAGCCTCCCAAGGGCTTCTGGGTTGAACATGGGATCCTTATAATAAATGAGATGGGGCTACTGACCCTTCTGCTGGCTTTGCGCCTCCTGTATATGAGAAGAGTATCCTAGATCCGGTTCCACCCCTAGTGTTACCTGTTCAGGTCTGCGAAGACATCGATGAATGCAATGATGGCAACAATGGCGGCTGTGACCCAAACTCCATCTGTACTAACACTGTGGTGAGCTAATGCTCTGTGTATATGGGGCAGTGGGAATGAGAAGCCCCCTTCAAATTTTCTACCTCCCCGTCTTCTTCCTTGGTCACTCTACATAGCAGGTCCTCTAGTTGTACCTTTTACTAGTTGTGTGACTTGTAACAGGTTATTTAACTCTTCCCAGCCACAGCTTCCTGTTTTGAGAAATGGGCCTTTTGCCTGCCTTGAAAAGTTGTCATGTAACCTAAAGAAGATCATATATATCTGGCTTATAGCTGAGTGCCCATCCCATACCTCTGAAGTATGGACGGTGCTGGTGCTAGGTGCCTGGCTGGCACGATTCCTGAGACACTGCTTCACTCCTAGGGATCTTTCAAGTGTGGCCCCTGCCGCCTGGGTTTCCTGGGCAACCAGAGCCAGGGTTGCCTTCCAGCCCGGACCTGCCACAGCCCAGCCAACAGCCCCTGCCATGTCCACGCTCACTGTCTCTTTGAACGCAATGGTGCAGTGTCCTGCTTGGTGAGCTAGGCCTGGAGCTTGGAAGTAAAAGGGAAAATCTTGGGGACTTGTTTAGGGCCTGGGATGGGGGCCGTCATGGGAAAGGGAGGTGAGCTGGAACCCACGAACTGGTGGGGGAGCCTGGAGCTGGGAGGAAGGTGGGATGTGGAGAACAAGTCCAGTGACACCCCCTTTTCCACTGATACCCCCTTTTTGTGTTGTCCAGTGCAATGTGGGCTGGGCAGGGAATGGCAATGTGTGTGGGCCTGACACGGACATTGACGGATACCCAGACCAGGCACTGCCCTGCATGGACAACAACAAACACTGCAAGCAGGTGCAGGGGACAGGCGGGCAGGCAGGGGCTGGGGGCCCCAGGCAGCATCAGTTCAGAACTCATCCATCTTCTTTCTTCTCTCTGACCTCAGGACAACTGCCTCTTGACACCTAACTCTGGACAGGAGGATGCTGATAATGATGGTGTAGGGGACCAGTGTGATGATGATGCTGATGGGGATGGGATCAAGAATGTTGAGGTAGCTCCCTGCTCATCCAGCCCTTTCTAGTTCCTAGTTTCCTTTGCCCCCTTCCTTCTGTTCTCCCTGTGTCTCTGTGGCCTTGTCCCATAATGCCCCCTGTCCTTGGCTCCAGGAATGAGACGCCAGTACTATAGAGAGATATAAACCTGATGTCCAGGACAAGAGAGATTACATGGAGGTTGAGTGGGTGGGGCTGCCAAGCAGCCTGTTAGACGTGGATACAGGGGCAAGGTGGGTGCAAGGTGGTCAATGTTTCAAAGAGGTCTGACCTTTTCCCTCCCATCTCCTTGCCAAGGACAACTGCCGGCTGTTTCCCAACAAGGACCAGCAGAACTCAGATACAGATTCATTTGGTGATGCGTGTGACAACTGTCCCAATGTTCCTAACAATGACCAGAAGGACACAGATGGCAATGGGGAAGGAGATGCCTGTGACAACGATGTGGATGGGGATGGTGCGAGCCTAGGGCTGAGTGGGTGGCTGGAAGACCTGTGAGAATTTGGACATGTGAGGTGAAGCAGGGAGGCTAGGAAGTCAGTGAGAATTATGGGAGGGTGTGCTTGTGGAAGCTGGCCTAGGTGGGGAGATTACCTGCTGCAGATACCAGTGGAAACATGAGGTGGGGTTAGGCAGGGTTGCAAGTAAGAAAGTGAAGTAAGGTAGAGGCAGATTTCCTGGCCAGTTGCCTTCTGGGAAGTGAGGAGACAAAGCTTGGAGCTTTTTGCCAACCTAGAAGAGTGTGTGATATGTTCTAATGATGAGATATTCTCCCTGCCTCCTAGGCATTCCCAATGGATTGGATAATTGCCCTAAAGTCCCCAACCCACTACAGACAGACAGGGATGAGGATGGAGTGGGAGATGCTTGTGACAGCTGCCCTGAAATGAGCAATCCTACCCAGGTACAGGGGAATAGAGAGGGCAGTGGAGGGGTGGAGAGACTGGTGTCTGACATCCCAGCCTTTTGGATGGGAAGCGGTCAGGTCACCTTCTTTAGTTTTCAAGAGGAGATGGTGAGAACAGGCCCCTCTTTCTCAGACAGATGCAGACAGCGACCTGGTAGGGGATGTCTGTGACACCAATGAAGACAGGTAGGGTCTTGGCCAAGGGATGGAAGGTCTCACAGGGGGCTACTTTACTTTGCACTAGTACATTCTCAATTTCTATGGTTTAGCCTTAATTTACTACCATGACTTGAGCAACAAGTCATCCCCGTAGTCTACTCTCCGTTCTTACTGCGGGACCTTCACCCCATCTGGATGACTACAGCGACAGAGGGTAGACCCCAGAGAGACACAAGCAGAAGGGAGAGGGAAGATGTGGTACCTTTAGAGCCTTTTTATTTGGTCCCTTCTTCTGGGCAGTGATGGAGATGGGCATCAGGACACCAAGGACAACTGTCCACAGCTGCCCAACAGTTCCCAGCTGGACTCAGACAATGATGGCCTAGGAGATGAGTGTGATGGGGATGATGACAATGATGGCATCCCAGATTATGTGCCTCCTGGTCCTGATAACTGTCGCCTGGTGCCCAATCCCAATCAGAAAGACTCAGATGGTAAGGTTGGGCTGGTGTGGGCTTTGCTTAGAGGAGGGGGCAGGCTCAGCTGGGGAGTGAGAAGGGCAGAGTATGACGGAGGGGTCAGGCATGCAAGGCCTAAGAGATGCTGTTGCATCTAGTGGCAGTAACCGTGGCCTTCCTGAATGCTTCGCCCCACTCTGTCCAGGCAATGGCGTGGGTGATGTGTGTGAGGATGACTTTGACAATGATGCTGTGGTCGACCCCCTGGATGTCTGTCCTGAAAGTGCAGAAGTGACCCTCACAGATTTTCGGGCCTATCAGACAGTTGTCTTGGATCCTGAGGGTGATGCCCAAATTGACCCAAATTGGGTTGTGCTCAACCAGGTACTCAGGGCAGTGGGCTGGGGTGGGTGTTGTCAGACTAGACTACCAGGTGGGACCTGGGTAGGGCAGTGCACCTGGATCAGGGTTTTCTTCTTTACTGCATAATACCAGGGCATGGAAATCGTTCAAACCATGAACAGTGACCCCGGCCTGGCCGTTGGTATGTAAAGGATACCTAGTTAACAGTTTCTGAAGGGAAATATCCTGCAGGGTCGGAGGGTCAGGGTGGAAACAGACAGGGAGGATGGGCAGAACGGTGAGAAAGAGAAGGTGGTGGGGTAAGCTAGCTACACATGGAGCGGGCATCCCTTTCTACCTTTCCCCATAATGGGCCCTGCTCTCTCTCTGCTACCAGCAGCTTTGCTGCCCTCAACTTTATCCCCTTGCCCCCAGGATACACAGCCTTCAACGGTGTGGATTTTGAAGGCACCTTCCATGTGAACACAGTGACCGATGACGACTATGCAGGCTTTCTGTTCAGCTACCAGGACAGCGGCCGTTTTTATGTGGTCATGTGGAAGCAGACAGAACAGACATACTGGCAGGCGACACCTTTCCGGGCCGTTGCCCAGCCCGGTCTGCAGCTCAAGGTCCCCAGTTGCCCAGATTCCCCATCCCAGACCCTTTCCCCAAGTTTCCTCTCTAACTCTAGGACCTCCCCCACTGCCTGATTGGGACCCTTCTGACCTAGACACCAGGCCTGGAGATCCACTTCCTGAGGCGCCAGAGCAGCCTCCGGCTCATCCTGACTCTTTCCCCAACTACACTTACCACCTGTTGTCTCCCCTTACTCTGATCCCTGTAATTGACCCACTGTCTCTGTAACTGCGCTGCAGGCAGTGACATCAGTGTCTGGGCCAGGCGAACACCTCCGGAATGCTCTGTGGCACACTGGCCACACCACTGATCAGGTACGACTGCTGTGGACTGACCCACGAAATGTGGGCTGGCGTGACAAGACCTCCTACCGCTGGCAGCTGTTGCACCGGCCTCAAGTTGGCTACATCCGGTGAGGGGAGGGGCTGAGCCCTCTTAAGGGACCCCAGGCCTGGCCTTTCCTTCCCCTTTAGCTGAGACTCACCAGTGACTCCCTTCTCCTCAATTCCTTGGCCAGGACTAGGACTACTTCTCTTTATCACCCCTCTCACCACAGACACACTGCTTAGCTACTGTCAGGCAGCCTGGTCTCCGGCTAGTGCTGCCAAGGACCTGTGTGCAACATTGGGCAAGTCCTTCCTCCACTGTGCCCCTTTTTCCCTCAGTAAAATGAGGGTGTAGGGCTATATGCTCTGGGTAGTTCTCTGGGATATCCAAACTCCAAATATGCCTCATCAAGTTTGACCTGGAAGGATTCATCACTTACAGAAGAACAAATCCAGGCCTAGACTCCACAGCTCTGACTAGCAACAGCTGAGGCCTCTCGGTTCAGCACTTTGTCCACAACTTTGCATTCCCTCAAGCAAGTGCCCCAGTTGGTGGGGAGCTGAGACTGTTAACTACACAGAAAGCTGGTGATAGGACAGGGAGGGGAGATGGGCTTGCTTGGAGGCTGGACTTTCAAGGGCTAGCCGAGAACCCAGAGTCCAGGGATCTGGGTTGGTTCCCCTTTAAGGTGCCTGAGGCTGTGGGGGGCCTGGGCAGGGGATATGGGAGGGGTGGACTAGAGCCTGGGAAGCGGTGACTTCACCCCCCAGCCCATTGTGCTCATCGACATGGCAACCCAATCCTTGCTAGAAATGCGGCTGGTGCTTTGAGATGCAAAGGGGGCTGGACAAAGAGCCAGGGGCCCCAGGCCTGAGAAAAGCACCCCCTTCCCTCCCTTTTCCTTCCTCCCCCTCCCTCCCTCCTTTCTCCTGCCTGTAGAACTCAAAGGGGAGATGGGGGTGGAGATGAGCAGGGCCAGGGTAGGGTGGCAAAGTGCTCAGTGGCACCCCAACACCAACAGACCCCCCTTTTCTGGACAGGGTGAAGCTTTATGAGGGTCCCCAGCTAGTGGCAGATTCTGGGGTGATCATTGACACATCCATGCGAGGGGGGCGTCTCGGTGTATTCTGCTTCTCCCAGGAAAACATCATTTGGTCCAATCTCCAGTATCGATGTAATGGTGAGGCTCTAGACCAAGATCAACCTGACCCCTCATGTCCTCGGAGGAGAGCCACATCCTCTGACCTTTCACTTTCCTCCCTCCTTAGACACGGTGCCTGAGGACTTTGAGCCACTCCGGAGGCAGCTGCTCCAGGGAAGGGTGTGAGGAAGTGGCCGCTGGATTCAGAATCCTGATTTTAGACCCTTTGGTCTCAAGAGTCCAACTTGGAGACTCTAGGGTCTAATATACAGCCCTTCAACCAAACACAGACTCTCCTTTGGTACCTGCCAGGAGTTCAACCCCAGAGGGGCTGGAAATTGGACGTTTTCAAGGGGTATTTCTCAGGCAATCAGAAAAGATAACACCCCAGGAAAGACTACAGCACGTTGCCATAAAGTTCCAGTTGTTTTCTAACCCAGTGCAATTGCTTATTTTAGGGATATACCGGGGTAGTTGGGGCATCAAAATGAGCCTGGGATGGGGGGCGGATACAGGAAAAGCTAAGTGGGACAAAAGTTAAGAGGTCTAGGGAAATTTGGCTGAATTAGGAGCGCGGGTGGGGAAGCCGCCCCATGGGGTTAGATAAAGATGAGGTGCTGCTCCGAGGACGGCTAAAGCCCTCCCCCTCCCTACTTACGGTGGCAGCGTCAGCGTTCCAGTCTGTCTGAGAAAGCCGGGGTCGAAAGCCAGGAGGGCAGAAGCTGCCCCGCTCAAGGTGAGGGGGAGGCCGGGGGGCCGGAGGGGCCGGAGGCCGGGACGAGTGCAATATTGGCGGGGGAAAGAACAACACTGCACCGCGTCCCGTCCCTCCCGCCCGCCCGGAGCCCGGGATCCCGCTCCCCACCGTCTGAAGCCGGACCGGCTTGAGAAACGGGGGTGAGCTGGGAGATGGGTTCACTTTGAAGGCCAGAGATTTGGCGCCTGGAGTACGGTAAAGAGGATGAGAGAGTGACAACGACATCCCGGAAGGCCGTTTTCGCATATCCAAGGAGTTACGCGCGCTTGCTCTTTAAATACGCAGACAGCGCGGCGCGGAACTGTCACCATGGTAACGCGTGTCCCAGCAACCGAACTGAATGGCTGTAGCCTGGCAACGCAGGGGTTGGCGCTTGGGGCCGCCCACCTAGATCCTCCTGTATTCTCCAGCGGGCGGTGGGCGGCCCCGCCTCTCCGGCCCGGGCGCGGTGACGTCAGGCCCGGCCCGGCGCCCCCACCTTCCACCCACTGTCCCGCAGCCTCACAAAGCGGTACAAACCCGGGGGCGTCGCGGGCTGGCAGGAGCGGTGGTCCAGTGGTTCCTGACCCTGTTTCCCGTCCTTCCCCCGCCGCACTGAAATGTTTTTGAAGTATAATTTTTTTCAGTCTTTAGCCGTTGGGGATAAAGATCGTTTTCCTAATACAAACGTAACTACTTTTGTCAGTTTACACCGCAATTCGGGACCACCAGAGAGTATCATGCTCTGAGCTCCACGTGCCTGAACGGCCCGATACCTCCTTGGTGCTCCCAACCCCCAGTATTTCTGCCCTTCAAAATATCTCTTGGTCCTCCCAAATTGCATACCCTCACGTACAGATCTGCCCCCAACTCAGTGCCTACTTTCCCCAAATACCAATTGGCTCTCCAAGTGTTAATTCTGTCCCCTAAATGCCCTTACGTACCACGCCGTGGCCCCACCTCCTCTGCTGCCGACACGTAACCGCCGGCACTAAACCCCTGTTTCATTCCCCCTCCCACATTCCGATGTCCTCTCGCACTGGGTACCCCTTTCACAAACCTCGAGACCCCACCCACTTACCGCCTTTTCCTCCACATTCTGCCCCGCGCTCCCCGGAGTGCCCTTTCTGAGACTCCCAGCCCCTCCATGGTAAAGTGCATTCTTCTCCTCCTCCGCCCACGGCAGGGACCCTTCCGTCGGTGCCCGGCCCGCCGCGCCTCTCCGAACCCCCCCGAGGCAGCGCCGCCCAGCCTCCCCTTCCCGGCCGCCTGGGACGCCCTGCAAGGCGCCAGTGACCACTAGGGGGCTTAAGAGCCGGCCAGCAAGGCCGGCCGGCCCCCGGGGAGTTGGAAGGCTAGGAAGGAAGGACCCTGGGGTTCAGCGCAGCCCAGGTTTTGTCCACCTTAAGTGGAAATTTCTTCCCCGCCCCCTGCGAGAGAGAAAATCAAGGAAAGACCCAGCCTGGTGGAAAAGCTGGGACTATAAGTTTCGGGGTAAAACCTCGTGTGGAACAGGACAGGCAGCCGTTGGAAGGGTGAGGCTATTCCGAGAAATGGTAGAGGTTTAGCTCTCAGTCCACTACTTATTAAACCTCTTCTCTTTTTTTTTTTTTTATCAACCCTTAGCCTGGGGCTTTAATGGACCCAGTAACAGTAGGGAAGTGAAAATGGAAGATTTAGGGGTGGGCTTCTGAGCTTTGCTGTCTAGGACGTTGACTTAGATCATTTTTTCTGTTCCTTATCTCACCCTAACTTTTGCGGGGGGTAGGGAGAAGAAAACTAGAGCCATGGGGACCCAAGCCCCGACTCCTCCCTCCCTACCACCTAGGGCTAGGGAGTGGTTGTCAAGGGGGGTGCATTCAGAAAACAAGTTGTCCAAGAGTTGAACCTTTGGAGGCAATGTACCTGAGGGGCCAAGAGTAGTTGGGGAGGAGGAGGAAGAGGAAGAGGTAAGAGGTAGGAAAAGGGGGAGGAGGTGGTGGTTTGTCACCTGTCACCTGCTCTGGCTGGGCTTGGGCGGGCGGGGGACCGGTATAAAGCAGCAGGTACCTGTGCCTGCTCCACCTCACCACGCGCACACACTCGCAGTGCCTGCCTGAGTCTGTTCAGTCCCTTCCCACCCAGTTCACCAGCACCATGTTACCGATCATCCGGTCCTCTTTCTTCCTCCTGCTGTTATTCCCAGTGCTCACAGGTGAGGGGTACAAGGTGGGGAGGGGGCTGCCCTGAGCATGCCATTTCCTGATGTTTCTGTAGGTTTTGTTTCCTGGCAGATGGCACCATGAGAGAGGCAGGAGTTGTAGACTGGGTGGCCTAGTCTGGACCAGAATGAAGGGGAGACGCTGAGGATAGGCTGAGAAGAGGCTACCCCGAGGAAAGTGGGTGTGAAGGGTGAATGTCCTGGAGAGAAGTCTTGGGGGGGAAGGAGATTCGAGAGACATAAGTCCTGGGAGTGGAGAAAAAGACAAGGCATGTGCAAAGGGACCCGGAATAGAGAGGGGAGGCTGCTGGCAGGAAGGCAGAAGAAAGGCAAGCCAGGCATTGCCTAATGCCCTCTGGCCTGGCTGGTGGTCCACTCCCTAAATTCTCCTAGTATAATTTCTCCATTTGCCAGGGGTTCTCCTTGCTCTAAACTGTCCCCCAATTCCAACCTTGTAGCCTCAATTTTTTGCAGCTAATTCCACCACTAGTTCCAGTACGGGTCCCACCATCACTTCAGCCCACCAGAGCACCTCCAGCCCACTCACCAGCCCCACCTCGGGCCCCGCCACCACTTCGGCCCACCGGGGCACATCCAGCCACATCACCAGCCCCACCTCGGGCCCCACCGCCACTTCGGCCCACCGGGGCACCTCCAGCCCGGTCACCAGCCCCACCTCGGGCCCCGCCACCACTTCGGCCCACCGGGGCACATCCAGCCACATCACCAGCCCCACCTCGGGCCCCACCGCCACTTCGGCCCACCGGGGCACCTTCAGCCCGGTCACCAGCCCCACCTCGGGCCCCGCCACCACTTCGGCCCACCGGGGCACATCCAGCCACATCACCAGCCCCACCTCGGGCTCCGCCGCCACTTCAGCCCACCAGGGGACCTCCAGCCACATCACCAGCCCCACCTCGGGCCCCGCCGCCACTTCGGCCCAACAGGAGACCTCCAGCCACATCACCAGCCCCATCTCGGGCCCCGCCGCCACTTCGGCCCACCGGGGCACCTCCAGCCCGGTTACCAGCCCCACCTCGGGCTCCGCCGCCACTTCGGCCCACCAGGGGACCTCCAGCCACATCACCAGCCCCACCTCGGGCCCCGCCGCCACTTCCCACCAGGGGATCTCCAGCCACATCACCAGCCCCACCTCGGGCCCCGCCGCCACTTCGGCCCACCAGGGCACCTCCAGCCCGGTCACCAGCCCCACCTCGGGCCCCGCCGCCACTTCGGCCCACCTGGGCACCTCCAGCCCGGTCACCAGCCCCACCTCGGGCCCCGCCGCCACTTCGGCCCACCAGGGCACCTCCAGCCCGGTCACCAGCCCCACCTCGGGCCCCGCCGCCACTTCGGCCCACCAGGGCACCTCCAGCCCGGTCACCAGCCCCACCTCGGGCCCCGCCGCCACTTCGGCCCACCTGGGCACCTCCAGCCCGGTCACCAGCCCCACCTCGGGCCCCGCCGCCACTTCGACTCAGCAGGGCACAACCAACCACGTCACCAGCCCTGCCTCAGGCTCAACTGCCCCTTCTGTCCAGCATGGTATTTCTGCCAAGGGGACCACGACCCCATTTGACAAGAGTACTCCTCCCTCGGTTCCCAGCCAACACCCTGGTAGTCTCACCATCACTACCAGCTTCAGTGGCAGTGCCAGTAGCACTACCCATGGCATAGGTCCTCCTACCTCCTCCAATCATGGCACTTCTCAAGTGTCTGTTAGAGTCTCCTTCTTCTTCCTCTCTTTTCGTATTTTGAACCATTTGTTTAACTCTTCCCTGGAAGATCCCACCAGCAACTACTACCAAAAACTGCAGAAAGACATTTCTGATTTGGTGAGTATCAGCCTTTCCTCTCCCATGCTCCCCCAAAGCAGCTGGTATTCAAATCCTTAGCATCATGCCTGAGTCCTTTTCCTTCACCCCAGTTTTCACAGATCTATGGAAAGGTTTATCTGGGCCTCGCTAATATCAATTTCAGGTACAGTGTTGGGCAGTGGGTTCTGTGTGGGAGAGCAGGGGTGGCTGTCAGCATGTCTGTGGGGAGGGGCTGGTGCATTCCTGGTTGGGGTTGGGGGACATGTGCTGAGGGAGCATTGTGCATCTCCGGTGACCAGGCCTGGATCTGTGATAGTGGATTCAACAACCACCTTCCAAGAAGGGACCATCAATGTTGAAAAAGTGGAGCAACAGCTTTTACAGTATTCAAGTATAGCAGAAGCCCGATACAACCTGACAATTTCAGACATCAGGGGTGAGGCCACTTCCCCAGCTGCAGCCCAGCACCGCATGGGGGGGTCCCTCTTCTCCCTCCAGCATCTGGATTCTGAGCTGGTGAAGGAAGGGTTGCCCGCTTTGGGAGACAGCCCTGATTGCTGTTTATCCTTCTAGTGCGTGAGGTGCCTTTTTCTTCCTCTGCCCCATCTGGATCTGGGGTACCTGGCTGGGGCATTGCCCTGCTGGTGCTGGTTTGTGTCCTGGTTGCACTGGCCATCGTCTATGTCATTGCCCTGGTAAGTGCTGTTCCTGGCCCTGACCCAGTTGGCCCTGCCAGCCAGGGGGAGCCCCATGGTCCACCAAAACCTCCTTCCTCCCCAGGCTGTATGTCAGTGCCGGCGAAACAGTTGTGGGCAGCTGGACATCTTTCCAACCCAGGACGCCTACCACCCTATGAGCGAGTACCCTACCTACCACACACATGGGCGCTATATGCCCCCTGGGAGTACCAGACATAGCCCAAATGAAGAGGTGAAAATGGGCCCCATGGACTAGGGGGTGGGGAGCAGGGCTTGGCTGGGGTAGGGGCTCTCAGCGGGTACTTGAAAAGTCTGCAGAGCTTGGCAGAGGTGAGAGATGGCATGAGGTAAGCAGTGGAGGGCCTGGAAAGGAGGGGAGTGGGGTCAGAGGAATTCTAGGGGTAAGATCCTGGGGAGGAGGCCAGGGAAGAAAAGGAACTGGAAAAAAGGGATCTTTATGAGTCCGGGGTTTTCTTCAGGGAAGTCAAGAGGGAGTGCCCCACTAGCAACATTCTCAGAAGGCATTGCGTGATCCACATTCACCGCTTGGCTAAGCTAGCGCCATGGCTGGTGCTTGCTTGGATAACCATAGGTGAAATGGGTAGAGCACTGTGTCCGGGGACCCTGTCCTGCAAGGGAGGGTCACAAAGGGATGAGCCACTCATCCCCTAAGAATGGAAAGTAAATTAAGAAAGACGAGTGGAGGTGGGGCAGGGAAGTGGCAATCTCTGATGTGAAAGAAAGGAGAAGTTTCACCAAGCCACGTGAGCCTGTGTGCCAGTGAGCCTCAGGAAAACAAGGACCCTCCTCCCTCTTCCCTCTCCTGGCCCTTCCTTACATGACTTAGTAAATAATTACTGTGGCCTCCTGGGACCAGAACTCCACTCCCTGTGGGGGAAGGGAGAGGAGTTCCTTTTCTTGCCCCCATTTTTCCCACCCCCACCTCCCTTTCCCAGTTTTATGCACACCCCTCTTTGGCTGGAGGGAGACAGGGCCAGGAGAGAACGACCTGGGGCTGACTAGAGCCAAGAGAAGAGAGACCGGGAGCAGGGGGAGGAGGAGGGCCCTATTTACAGTCACCTGGCTGCCTGAGGGGCCGGCAGGTGCTCTGTCCGAATTAACCTTTTGGGAGCTGGTTGGCCCCTAGAGCTCTTACCCAAGCCTGCGGTGCCACTCAGGAGACCTGGATAAGTAACCTGTTACTCACCCTGAGTCTCTTCACCCCCCTCTGCCCCCAGATATCTGCAGGCAATGGCAGCAGCAGCCTCTCCTTCAAGAATCCACTAGCCACTTCTGCCAACTTGTAGGGGCATGTCTCTAGCACTGTGGCTGCTGACAGGTTCCGCACTGCCAGAGCCCCTCCACTGTCTGAGCTGCTCACAGCTGCCCTGCGGGACCCTCTGAGTCCAGGTGAAGCCCATCCCCACCCCAAGAGATGCCTGGGCCAGGAGACAGTGATGGCCCCCCATGGACTGGCCCAGGAAACTTCAAAGATAAGGGTGGAAACCTGAACTTGGCTGAATAAAATGTGGGCCTCTTGTTGGCCTACAAGTTCTGATCTTTGGTCTGCAACCGTTAAGAGATTAGAGGGGTAGTCAGGGTGGGTGCATATGTGGGGGGCATGAGGTATCTGGAAGGAGCCTCTGAGAAGACTGGGTAGTGCCTGAAAGGCACATCTGAGGACAAGACTGGGTGGAACAGACACAAGAGAGAGGGAGACTCATTTGAGGACGAACAGCAGACCTGGAGAGGGAGCACTGGGGCTTGTGGATGGCCAGAGGAAGAACCGGGAGTCATCTTGCCCCCATCCTGGTGGCACAGAAGGAAGGCGGAAACGAAACCTAGGCGGGCTTGGGAGGGCCTTGGTGACTGGACTCTGCCTGGCCCTCCTGGCTCTCCTCTCCTCAGGCCTAGGTTTCACTTTGGGCCAGCGGCAGCCCACACCCTCCTCTCCTCTTGGCACGGTGCCCTGCCGACAGGCGGCTCTATTCTTAGCTGCCGGGTGTGAAGTAAATCCTTGGGCAGCGATAACAGCGGCAGAGTCAACACAGCCTCGGTAAGTGGTGGCTGTGTCAGATCCGGACACTGGCACCAGGCCCAGCTCCCTTCCTGCCTCCCCCCCTCACCTCCCCTGTGGGGTCTGGTCCTCTGACCAGCACCCCAGGAATGGGGAAGTGGTTCTGGTTCCCTGACTTCTTTGGGCCCAAGCACAGGCCCACCACCTCAATCAACTACACTTTTCCAGGGGCTGGCGCCAGCACCCCAACCCTCCATTGTGGAGCTGAGGCCAGCAACCAGAAAGATGTGCGCCCCCTGGCGGCCACGGTCAGCCTGGCGTGGCACACAGCCCGCAGCAGAGAACCCTGAAGGGCTGGCTTGGAGGACTCTTCCTTTAGGTGCCAGGTCCATTGGGCACTCTTGTCTTGGAAAAACAGAGCATCCTGGTTTCCTCCCCCCTGCGACAACAAGCACAGAAACCATGAAGAAAGGTTTGGTTCAGAGAAGGCAGAGAAGTGCCTGGCATCACAGTTTATTGTTTATAAACCATGAAAATAACAGCTGTTGCTTGGCATAGGCCTAGCTGTGCCCACCGCAGGGGGCAGCAGCGGGCACCAGAGGCCTTGCCTGGTCCAACCCAATGGGGACATCTAGCCTCAGATGGGCCCCAAAGGAAACATGGCACATTGGCATGAGTGTAGGGCAAGTCACGCATGCAAGGACAGGAAGGTCACATGGGACATGCGGCTGGGAGCATGAGGACCCAAATAAAGCAGGATGGCGGAGTCCCCTTCCCTTTGTCAGGGAGAGCTTGGGCAGTAACTGGCCCAAAAGCCTGCCCACCCCAAGGCTGTGTGTAGTTCAACATCCACAGGGCAGATGCTTGGCAGAGCAGAAGGCAGAGCTGGAGATCATGCCCAGTGTTTCAGGTGCCTCCCTCCCAATCAGCCTGGGAGAAGCACAGAACAGAGATGGGGTAGGGACTCTCTCCATGACTTTGGGTAAGATGCCAAGGATGGGGCATGGGGAAGAGGTTGGTATAATGGGGGCCTGGGCTAACAGGCAGTGGAGAGAATGGGGACCTCCAGAGAAGTGAATAGAGAAGAGCCTCTGGGTCAGGAGAAGATCTTAGGGAGACACAGACACAAGGTACGGGGTAGGACCATGTTGTAGGATATTTGGGGGAGAAGCTGCTGGGGAAATAACCCAGCACCAGGAGGCTTGGGGAGTCAGGATGCAGGAGGGGCCCCAACTCCAGAATAGGGGCCTGGAAAGGTCAGTCCAGCTTAGCAAAACCTCCAATGGTGACCTTCCTCTCTGGCTTAGTGCCCACAGGCTCCTGGAGCTGTACTGCACCACCCCCAATGAAGCAAAAGGCTGGGCACACAGGCCCTGAGCAGTCCAGGGGGCACTCCAGCAGCCCACGGAAGGACACAGCATCCAGGAAGGAAACCCGGCCCCTCTCGTAGTCCAGGCAGATTCCCAGGCGGGGTGGCAGGGGCACTGTACAGCTGGATGCTGGGCCATCCCTTCCTGTCAGCCCAGAGTTTGAGCTGGCCCCAGACCCCAGCAGGATTTTGCCCATGCCGATGGTTAGGAAGGCAAAGGGTGGCAACGCCTCCACAGTGGCATCTTCAGCACCACTGTCATGTCCACTGTCTGGGTCGTACCTGCAGGAGCGGGGGTTAAGAGGAGGATGTTGGGATATGGAGTCAGAGGATGCAGCATGGTGTATCAGAAGACTGAGATGGTGGAAGAATGAAATGTCACAAAGCAAGAGGCTGAAGAGATTAACCTTGGGTATTGAGGGGAAAACATGTTGAAGAGACAGATTAGAGTGGACAGGATTGGAGCCTTGGTCTGGTGACAAAGGGGCATGGAGAGGAAAGCACACTGGCAAGAGGTGCTAGGAGAAAAGGAAGATAAGGTGTTGATAATGTACACTGAAAAAATGGGTGATTAGTGAGAAAGGAAGGTGGTGAGAAAAGTGGCGCTGGGGACTTCATGCCAGGGTTACAGGATGATGGAAGAAGGAGGAGTTCGTTAAGACACTAGAGAAAAGACAGGGACACAGAAAAGATGTTGGGAGGGTGGCTATCAGGAGAGACTAGGGTGGGTTGTTGTCACAGATGAAGTCACAGGGATGTAGGGTTGGGATGACAGGGTTTAGAAGGGAACTGTGTTGGGAGAAAGCATTTTGAAGAAACAAGGTAAGCATTTTGAAGAAACGAGGTGCTGGGGAGAAATGGTTCAGGGAGAAAAGCATGCATGGAGGAGTATTCAGATAACACATTGGGGATGAAAGGATTACAGAGATGGCATGTTTCAGGGAAGAGCTTTAGGATGTTGAGAAAAGATACGGGTGAAGGAAGCATGGGGGAGAGACGGTTTTGGGGAAAACATGATGGAAGTAGGATACGGTGACATGGGGGCTTGGCTTGGAGGGATGGTCCTGAGTGACAGGTGGGATGAAATAGAGATGGCTCCCTCTTCTATCATTTGTTTTCCCAACCACATACTCTGAAAATCAGTACTCAAAACCCTTTTGCTGAGCTCACATCTCACCTGGCCACAGTTCTCCCGACCTGGCTTCCACACTCCCTACCACCTTCTCCTGATCCCTCCCCAGCCCTGCCCCAACAAGTCTGACTCCCACTGTCACCCCACCCTGCCTCCAGTTCCCACCCAAGCTTCCCACAACCCTTCCACAGGGACCTGACCTGGGGCTGATCACGTCGGGGGCACCCTGGAAGCTCTCCTGAAGCTTGCTCTCCAGCCCGACGCCCACCTTGACCAAGTAGGAGGCTGGGTCCACGGCACAGGCCCAGTAGCTGCGGCCTTGGGTCACAGCCACATCACCCAGGACCACATCCACACTCAGGTGGCAGCCGGTCAGCAACCGCTCAGCAGCCAGCAGCAGGGGCAGCCCAGGAACACTCCGCACTGCTCGCTGGTCCTTGCTGATAGCCAGCCGCTCTCGACTGGCACCCCAGCGGCCATCGAGGAAGAAGTGTAGGACTGGGAGGAAGGGAAGGGTTGAGGCAGAAGGGCTTCAGGGACAAACACTGGCAATGGGGACTATGAGGTATCAGCAGAGGACACACTGGGAGATTTTAAAACAGGGAACAAGTTGTCAAGCGGTTCAATCACCAGGGGCAGATAGGCAAACAGGGCCTGGGGAACTGGCATGGGAGGAGCATCAGGAAAAAAGAATCCCAAAGGGGCACAGCACCCCAGGAAGAGCTTTAGTGGTGGCAGGTGGGCACAGACACCAATCACCCACTCCCAGCTGAACCACAGTGCCTCCTCCAACCCCTTTCCCGTGGCTGGTCCCAAGGACAGTCCCATTCTTCTGTACCCCTGGTGACAGCGCCACTGCCATTGCTGACACCTGGCACTTACACCAAAGCCCCACCTCTTATGCACCCTGCATGGGTGGTCATGCTTGCCTATCATGCCCACGGCCTAGGGGCCACACTATTTTCTAGACTTGTCTAACATTTACTGAATTCCTACTATGAACCAGAAATCATGGTAACACCTTACATGTATCATCTCAGTTCATTCTCACAACAATCCTATGGGGTATTATTACTATTCCTATTTTATAAAAAAGGAAAAGGAACCTGAAGTTCAGAGAGGCTGAACTCTGGCCATCAGGCTCCTAATGTACGGGACTTACATGTTATATCACCTCTGCAGTGCCCACCCTGAACCAATGCCAGTGCCAATGCCATGGGCCTCACAGGGCTGCACGTGCTTGCCATGCCATGCCCACCGCAGCTCACTCACCAGGTGCTGGGGGCGTGTGCAGGTGCACGTCTTCGCTGTACTCGCCGTAGCCAGCCTTGTTGCAGCCACGGACACGCAACACGTATACAGAGCCTGTGTCAGGGTTCTCCAGCAGGGCACTGGTGCCCCTCACCTCTTCTCGCCGCTGCCAGCGGGTGGGGCCTGGCTGGGCAGGCACATCTGTGCGCCGGAACTCAATAGTGTAGTGCCAGGCAGGTGGGGAGTGTGGGGGCAGCCGCCAACACAGGAAGATCTGATCGTAGGCAAAGGTGCGCTGAGTGTCGATGACAGGAGCCTCGGGCACTGTTGGGAGAAACAACGGGGTCAATGGGGCCTGGCCACCAGTATGGCATGGAGGGCAGGGGCAGGCAGGAAAAGGGAAAGCAGCGGGAGCCGGGGGGTGAGTGTGGGTGAGAGGTAGCGGGGCAGAAATCCATCTGGACACTGGAGGCCTACTGAGCCAGGCCAGAGGGCCACCTATGGGATGAGTAGGGTAGAGCCTTAGGGTAGACAGAGAAAAAGAGGCAGGAGAATACTGGGCAGGGAGTCACAGGTCTGTGTTCTAGTTCTGCCACCATCTCACTTTGGCCTTAGGTAAGTCATTTTCCTTTTCTGGGCCTCAGTTTCCCCTCTGTCAAGCAGAGAGGATCAAGTCAGATAAGCACTGGGAGCCTCTAGCTTTGGCTTTCTACAAATAAAGAGCAGCCCCCAGGGAGATGCAGGCATAGGCCACTGGAACCCAGGCAAGAGGGCACTGAGTAGGAGGGAGAGGCAAGAGTTAGCAACATGGCGAATGGGAAGATGACGGAGAAGAGCACCAGCCTGAGGACAGGATAGAGGTCAAGGGGAAAGTCATGGAGGTTCAGAGGGCAAGGTTCACAAGGGCAACATGGCAGAAGGGCCAAAGCCAAAAGAAGGCAGAAGAGAGACAGATAGCAGTGGGAGGTCAAGTGGAAGGAGCAAGAGGTCTGGTTTAGTAAGAAAGACGGTAAAGCAATGAGTGGGGTGGCTGAGCTGCGTGGGAGCAGGGGAGGGGAGGGGCCCGGCGGGGGGCAGGGCCCCCGGGGCAGGGCCGCTGACTTGCCTGGGGTGCTCCGGAGCAGAGTCCGCGGTGGCCACAGCCTACAAACAAAGAGAGGGAGAAGCAGCGCTGAGCGCGGTGGGACAGTGTGGCAGGGTGGGCTGGGTGGGAGAAGCGGCTGGCCAGGCCGGGCAGGAGGCCGGGAAGGTCCCTGGTGGGCACTGCCCCCCGGGCCCGCTGCTGGGAAGGAAAGGAAGAACAATCTAGTTGGGCATGGGGCCTGGCCACCTCCTTACCTCGTAGGAAGTTAAGCTCTGTCAGCAGCTTCATCTCACGCCCCACATCCAGCTGGCAATGGCGGAAGGAGGAGCTGGCAGCTGGCCGGAATGTCTGCAGGGCCTCAGTTGCTCGGGCAATCCTGGGATGGGGGCAGGCAAGGGTCAGGTATTGCCATCTGGGCAGCCACCTTTCCCTTGATTTTCCCTTGTCTGTCTCTAGAGCCTCGGTATCTGCTTTGGATATCTGCCCTGCCCTCTAGGGTAAGCTAGACATCAGTTTAGCCTTACGACAACATTCAGGGCCCCAGCTCTCCATCTGGCGGTACTCTGGACATCATCTTAGATGTTGGCTACACCCAAAATGCCCCTGACCCCAGGAAACCATGCCCTACCCCATACCTGTTATGCAGCTGCTTGGCTGCTTGCACAAAGCAAGGTTGGTCTGTTTCCTTAAGGACCTCCTGGGCGTAGCCCACCAGCCCCGAGCCATCCAGGAGGCTCCGGTGTTCCTGGATCTGGGCACTGAGCAGGGCCAGCCGCTCCTGCTGGCATTCCTCAATGGCCTGAAGTAGTGATGCCCGCTTCTCCTCCAGCACAGCCCCTAGCCCTCGCACCAACTGGGACACCTCTTCCCTGGCTTGCTGACCACTCACCTGCTCAAAGAGAAACACCCACAGGAGACATGACTTACTACTTCCTTTTGATGGCAGCGTATGTGCCAGCTCCTGGGTGTCACTGCATAGCTACGATCACAAAGGATCTGGGACTCCTATCTACTTGTTCTAACAGGGCTGGCCAAGCTCACGGCTATAAAGATGTTTGTACACCCAGGTGGGCTCAACTCCCAGCCATTTGTGCTAACCTTCCTGGATGCCCACCTTATAATCCTGACCCATGAAGGATCCCCCAAATAAAGGAGGTCATGCCTGTACTTACGTCCACTAGCCTCTGTGCCATCTTATTGCCCATCCCTGTGCCAGCTGACTCAAGCAGTCTGGTAGAGCTTCACTCTAACTCCCACCTCTGGGCATGTGTGCCATTCCCAACAGGCAGCTGGGCCTCTAGGCTTTTGAGCTATGTCCCTGGAGCTTTCTGAGCTCTCCCTGTCCTGAGCTATAGTCACCCAGCCCCCACTGCAGCTCCAGGTACAGCCTGACCTAGGGCACTGGTGTTCCTGCCAACCTGGTTTAACCAGAATCTCACCACACGTGGGCCTCCCCCTCCCCAACACAGGCCTCCTGAACTTTCAAGCAGGTGACTGGGCTGTGCCCACTCGCACTTCCTCTTTCCTCACTCCCAGGCAAGGTCCAGGGCCCACCTCCATGCCCTCCCTCACCTCAGTATGCCTCACGGTCTCCTCCAGCTCACAGATCTGGGTCTGTACCGTGTCCTGGTTTCCCAGGATGTATGTCAGGCTCTTTGTCAGCTTGTCCTGAGGGTAAAAAAAGGTGGGCATCATGCCCTGACTAGCAGACATGAGCAGGTGACAAAAGTACAGAAAGCGTGAGTCTGAGTTAGCAGTGGGGTCTAGCGAGCAGGAGTGCTCACCTTGAGGGCTTGGTAGGCACTGAGCACTGGTGTGATCTTGTGCCCGCTGTGGGTGCGCCGCACGCGGCAGAGTTGGCATACTAGCCGCTGGCACGTCTTGCAGTAGTGGGTCACCTCTTCCTTGTGGTCTGGGCACATCAAGCCCTAGGGGCATAAAGAGCAAGGAAGACAGTCAGCCAAAGCAGCATGTAAAAGAGCTGACCTACCACTAGAGTGGGTTGGTGGAGAGCAGAGTTCAGACAGGTTCTGCTCCGCAGTGCCACCTGGTGGTACATACTGGCATTAACGTGAGCCCTGCCTGCAGTCTTTGGGCAATGCCTGTTTCTTCATCTACCTCAAGGGAATGTGTGATAATAGCAATAATAATAATGATAATTAGCCTTGGCCTTGTGGTTAATAATAAACCTTGTCCATCTTGGCTGGTTTCACTGTCCATCTTACTCACAGCTATATTCCCAGGGCCTAGAATGGCACCAGGCACACAAGGTGCTCAGTAAATATTTGTTCAGTGAATGAATACATAGAGCCCTGTTTAGTATACAGTAATTTTTGCAAACATTATCTCACATGAGCCTCCCGATTCCCTGCAAGTATAGATAGAGCAGGGCAGATATTACTGACATGAAGAGGGAGGCTCAGAGACACTGAATGCTTTGGCCTATGACTTGACTTGGTTAGACAGAAGTCCCTACCCACCCCTTCACTATCCTTTCAGAAGCTCTCTGTTGTGACTGGGATGCAGATATACATCTTGCCAAGGGACACTCCCACCCACCATATCCCTCCCTCCCCAGGCTCTGCAAAGGCTGGCTCACCTTGGGACGGAAGGAGAGGGTGGGCAGAGTGGGCTCATGCTGGGCCTTCTGGGTGCCCCAGGGGTGAAAGAGCTTGAAGCACTCATTGCAGAACGTGGCACGGCACTCAGTGCAGCCCTTGGTGGCTTCGAGTGGAGGGGGCTTGCACAGCTGGCACAGGATGGCACCACCTACACTCACACTCTGGCGGTACCGCTCCACCACACGCTCCAGAGTCAGGTTCCGGAATAGTCCTGCCAGGCCCCGCTCTCCCAGCTCCACATCACCCTGGCAGGCTGGGCACGGGAACATGATCACCTGGGGGTGCAGAGCACCTCGTTTCCGCCCAGGGTATGTTCCAAAGCCTGTGGACAGACCAGGAAGCTCAAATTACGGCTGGCTGGGGGGTAGGAGGGAAGTCCATTTCAATTAAAAAAAAAAATTTGTACTGTATCAAGGTTCAATTCTCATTTGAGCCTGAATAACTACTATCTCCACCCCCAGACAGATAAATGCTCCTGACCAGTGATGGACTCCTTCTACATTCCTGGCAGACACTCTACAACCCTCAACTGGCACCACAGAGACTCCAGCCCCACCTGACTTAAGCAGTCGGTCCAGGCGGTCTGGCTTGGGGAGCGTCCTTCGGGAAAGGCGGGGGCTGCGGGTGGAAGGGGTCGATGCCGGAGACGTAGGCTCAGAGTTGGGGTCCCCACCATGGCCTATGTAGCCCTGCTGGCCCAGCACCTCCCGGGCACAGGCCTGGCATACGTTGTGGGTACAGGGCAGCACCAGTGGCTGCTTGTACATCTCTTGGCACACTGGACACAGCAGTTCCTTCTCCATGTTCTTCATGCTCGTCTGTGGAAGGACCAGGAGGGTGGGTCAGAGCTTGGAGACCTGGGCATGTCTCTCAGCAGAGCCGTCAGTTCCCTTGGAGACCCTAGGGGTCTCAGGAAGATACAAGACAAGCGATCTACTGCCTTTCCCCAGCACCTGCCTGTCTCAGATCTTCCCAGCCCTCTCTCTCTCTCGCCCTCTCTCTCTCTCTCTCGCCCTCTCTCTCTCTCTCTCCTGCTTTCCTCCGGCAGAGCTATAGGCCTACAGAGGAGGGATGGCTGGAGCTTAGGCCTCCCCGGCCCCACCCCCTTCAATCCTGCAGCAGCCTAGCACGCACCCCCTCCTCACCTGGCCGTTGCCCAGACCTCCTATCTCCGGGCTACCTCCCTCCCACCCCCCCACCCCACCCCCCGTGCTCCTCTCAAGGACACTGCTCATTCTGCACATCAGTGCGGACCCCCGCCCCCTTATCTACAGCCCCTCGCGTGACTCCTCCTCATAGCTCAGTCACTTGCTCTCCATCCTCCAGCTTGCCCCATCCGTTCTGCTGCCACGGCCACGGCTGCGGCCTGCAGCCGCCCCAACCATCATTCCCCATCTTTCCTTTCCCTGTCTGCCTCCGCCCGTCCCCTGTACCAACCCATTCCCCTTCAACCCCATCCTCCGGCCCTCCTGCCTCCACCCACAGCGCAACCCGCCTAGCGACAACCCCATCCCCAGGCTAAGGGGAGACAAGCGCCCCGCCTACTCGCCCCCTCCCCACCGGAAGTACCCCTCCCATTTTGGTATGCTAGGGTCCTCAGGCTATGCCCCACCCCCCACGCCTCACCTTGGTCCCTCTCTTCGCAGCCATTCCGGTCAGGGGCGCAGCTGACACAAAGGAGGGAGGAACAGGGAGGGAGGGGGAAGGAAGTGGTGGGGGGAGCAGGGTTGGCACCGCCCCTGGGAGAGCCGGGCATGGGTTGTCATGACAACCGCAGGCTCAGAGGCAGTCCTGAGTGGGGGTGCAGTGGGGTGGGGTCTCAGGGAGGGTCCAAATTGCGGACAACACCCTAGGAAGGGTCCTTCATCGCACTCCACCTGTTCTCGGTTTAAAATTTTCGGAGCTCACACAAACACCCTGCTCATACCATAGCCCCTTTCCTCTGCAGACCCAGCCGTGGGGCACAGCTGGCGGCTACCCCAGCCCACCCGCCGCGTCTGGGCAGCAGCTCCTGGCTGCTCACACTCCAACAGACGCATGCCTTCGGGACGCTCATCTCCGAGTTACGCCGAGATGACTGTCACACCTTCATCCCAGTTCCCGTCATCATCAGTCCCCCACCCCCCACCGTCTACATCTTCCCGAATCCCCACTTGTCCCTAGTCCCGGCCTGCCCCGGACCCCTGTACTCCCCCTCCCTTTCCCTCGACCCCACGTTAACTCACACTGATGCGGACCAGTGCGTCCATGATGGAAGTGAAGGTCTGCAAATCATCACCCTCAGCCATGGCCCTCAGTGCCCGCCGCCGCCTGCCCGCCCCCGGGTGCCCGATGCCGGCTGCGGCTGCGAACCCCGGGCTTAATGCAGGAACTCGGTGGGGGTGTGGGGAGGGGTGGGGGTGAGGTGTCACTGCGCATGCTCCAGGGACTAGCCTCGAACTGCGTCCGTCGGGGTTGGGGGTGGGAAATAGTTCTCCACACGTGGTTCTCCGAAGGCGGTGGGGGGTGGAGTGGGTAACGTGGACGAGTATTTGAGGCGGAACCATTTCTTATGTTCGCATTCTTCATTGGACCCTAATCTTACTAATGTAAAACGGGAGACTAGTTTCAGAAGAAGATAGGCTCCAGGTGAGAGCACTGGATTTTGTTCTGGGCAAGAGTCCGTGAGAGCCGCTGAGGTTAACGACCATGCGGTTGGAGGTCTGAGGAACAGTCACTGGAGAAGACAAAAATGGTAAAGAGGTGAACTGAGGTGGACTAGAGGCTGTGAGCCACGGGCCAGTGACTTGAAGAGATTAAATGCGGCTTGCACGGAGGAACTGCAGATGCACTGGGTACGGGGAACCGCGGGGCATCAGGGCGGTGGCCCCAGATACTCCTGGGCGCATTGTTCCCTCCCAGCCGGTAGACGGCGCTATGTACAGGTACCAACAACGGAAAAAAGGACGATGGGAAAGCAAGGAGCGATCGCACTGACGCATGCGCACAGCCAACGACACGCCGGCTCCGCTCCATTCGTCTCTTGGCCAGCGGCACCGATTGGACCTACAGGCGGGGCATGATGGGTAACGGGACTGGCGGGTGCCCTGGGGTTGACTAGCTGGGGTCGGAGTTGGGGCGAGGCGGGTTTCCCAGTCTTCTCCCTGCAGAGCTGACGTGTCCTGGCTTCCCGGGAGCGGGCATTTTTCCTCGGAATGAAAGGGTCAGGGCGTCTGGGGCTGGGGAAGATCTGAGGGTTGCCATGGGGTGTGGGGAGTTGAATGTGGCTGCGGTCCTGGGATTACTTGAAAGTGGTCGGCTGATCGAGCTCTGCGACCGGCGAAACCTGCTCGTGGCTCCTGGAGGGGGCGGGAGCTGGGGCTGACTGTCCCTCTTCTCGTTCCTTCCAGTGGTGGGTACAGGCACGTCGCTGGCGCTCTCCTCCCTCCTGTCCCTGCTGCTCTTCGCTGGGATGCAGATGTACAGCCGCCAGCTGGCCTCTACAGAGTGGCTTACCATCCAGGGGGGCCTGCTTGGCTCCGGCCTCTTTGTCTTTTCCCTAACTGTATCCTTGCACGAAGTGGGGAGGGTAGTGGAGGGTCGCAAGAGTGGAGAGCCACAAGGGCTTGAACTCTTGGCATTATCCACACTACACTACTCCTGTTCCTCACACGCGCCTTAACTCCCTCAACCCAGGCCTTCAATAATCTGGAGAATCTTGTCTTTGGCAAAGGATTCCAAGCAAAGATCTTTCCTGAGAGTAAGTGAGAATTGAAGGATTTCAACTCTGTCATAGTTCTCTAGTGCTACTAAAAGGGATATACCACAGGTGGGTGGCCTTAACAGACAAATTTATTTTCTCACATTTTAGGAGGCTAGAAGTCTGAATTTAGGGTGCTAGTTCTAGGGGAGGCTTTTTATGCCAGCTCTGGAGGAAGATCCTTTGTCTTTTCTGAGCTTCTGCTTCTGGGTGATCTTTATGTGACTTTGTGTCTCTCCCCATCTCTGCTTACTCGCTTTCCTTTGATCTCTTTTTGTATCTCAAAGATGATTGACTCAAGACATGCTCTATGCTAATTCTACCTAATTAACGTAAACTCACTCCCAAATGGGATTATAACCGCAGACACAGAAAAAGCTAAACTCATGCCCATAAGTCTGTATTAACTCACAGTGATCCAATGGGACATAAACCATAAGATTTCCAAGGAGTAGCTGATGGATTCAAACTGTCAACCTTTGGTTAGCAGCCAAGTTCTTAACCAGTACGTCACCAGGGCTCTGTTCCCAAATGGGATTATAACTACAGGTATAGAGATTAAGATTTACAGCACATTTTAAGGGAGACACAACTCAGTTCCTGACAAACTCTGGCATCTGTAATCCACCCCCAACACAATGCTGAATTTCCAAGTGTTTAGATTGTGAAGGTTGATGTTAGCTGCATCTGAGTAGATTCTGACTCATGGTGACCTAGTGTGTGCAGAGTAGAACTATACCACAGGGTTTTCGAGGTTGTGGCCTTTGGAGAGCACATTGCCATAAGTTTGTCTTCCAAGCCACCTCTCAGTGGATTTGAATCACGAACCTGTAATTCCATGGCTTAACCGTTTGTGCCACGTAGGGACTCTAGAGGTTGTTTAGAGGAAGGAAATATGTTTACTAAAACTGTCCAAAGACACATGAGGCTTTTAGGCCCAGTACCTTACCTGGCTGTTGGAATTGGAGAACCCTGAAAGGTTTGAGGGGAACAGGCAAGCTTGAGCTGATGTTTTGCATCCATATAAGGGGTGGTGGTCTCTGTCTTTACTGGAGGAGGCAAGACTGAGTTTCAAGGGGGGTTCTGTTGTAAAATTGACTCTTCTTGAACCTGCATTTGTGAATTCTGTTTATCTGAAGTTACTGTGAAAAGCCTAAATAACAGACTCACTAGACTTTTATGGCAGTAGAAATCCTGAGCCAGCTAGAATGTAAGTGTTAGATTAATCAAGAATTGACCATTTAGTTATTTACTGAGAATGAAGGTCATAAGCAAATTAGATGTTAAAGCCACATCACTTCAGGAATGCTGTATTCTTAGAAATTAACAGCAGAAGCAATCTCATGTGAAATGCTCATTTCTTAAAGCCAAGACCTATCACTTGCTCTCATTTCTTCACTCTGCTGTCTGCTGTCTCCACCTAGCTCTGTCACAGGCATCCAGGAATTTTTCCATTCCTGATCCTGGAATTTCTCTGTTGGATTTTGTCCAATCCTTCATTTGCAGTGGAAAGAAACCATTGCTGTGGGGCAAGGTTTCTGGCTTTCTTTTTCTGCCCTGCCCTGCCCTCCTTACCTAGGCAGGACAGGTCTTAATTTGCTCTTGGTTTCTCCTGTCTGACCTACTCTCCTGTCTTACTCTGGATGTCTTGAGATCCTTTCTTGCCTTCCCGGGGTAGTAGTGTATCTAGATGTTACCCTCTAGCATGTGTTGAGGGAGGACAGCTCAACGTCCGCCACTGGCCAGTGAGTTTAGTAAACTGATTCCCGTTGGCTGGCTTCTGTTGGAAAGGTCTTAAGCCTCTTCAAATAGGAGTGAGCCCAACTCTTCAGGCTCTGCTGTCACCTTTCCTGTCCAGGTGAGGAAAGCCAGGTGAGGGAAGTTATGGGAGATCTGGGGCAGAGTTGGTACAGAGCATTAACCTACCTCTGTGTCCTAAGCATCATTAAAGGTATCTGAGGTCCTCTTGCCATTGTCATGCCATATCCCTCCAAGTAGGTCTTCCCCAGATTCAGAGGGCCTAGTTTTATCTTAGTCTACACATGATTGCCTGGTATTTCCGTTCTGACTACTGCCCTCCTTGTCCCCTCTTGCCTCCCTAGTTCTCCTCTGCCTCCTGTTGGCTCTCTTTGCATCCGGCCTCATCCACCGAGTCTGTGTCACCACCTGGTATGTGCCTGACAGCTGGGTAAGGGGTGCAGCGCCCTGGTCTTCGGCAGTGCATACTGCTGGGCCTTCTTCCCTAGCACCGTCGTCCTCTGCTCTCCCTCTTTGTCCTTCCCTAGTTTCCTAAACCTGAACCTGGATCCTTTCTCTGATGCTGCAGTTAGGCCTAGGAGGCTGCAGCTGGCAGCTGCCCACTGACCCTGTCTGTCTTCATCCTGTAGCTTCATCTTCTCCATGGTTGGTCTATATTACATCAACAAGATCTCCTCCACGCTGTACCAGGCTTCGGCTCCAGTCCTCACACCTGCCAAAGTTACAGGCAAGGGCAAGAAGAGAAACTGACCCTGAATGTCCAATAAAGTTGATTCTTTGTAGTCATGTGAGCTGTGATGTATTGTGGGCTTCACCAGCTGCTGTCCGCCTGGATGTGAAGAATCGTAGGTATAGTGGGCATTTATTATTTTCAGACCTTGGAAATGGTGGGACTTTTCCTCTAGGGTTCATTTACCAAACATGGACTACCATCGGTGTCAGGCGCATTGCCAGGCCCTGGAATGGCATGTGCTTGCGTGTGAGACTCTCCCCGTGGAAGCAGAGTGCATAGATGACCTGTGGTCTTGACTCTTAAGTGGTACAAGGCTGCAGTGCAGAAAGTCTAGCCCATCGGAGCTAGCACAGATCTTGGAAAAGAAAAGTGAGAAGAAAGGGTCTGTCATCCCTATACCATGCAATAGGGTTCCACTTCCCACCCATGGGTGCTCTTTTACCCTCAACTCTGCATACTCAGCGAACAATCCTGCAAGTTTCTAAAGGGAATTTCCTGCTGGAGAATGTACATGTTGATCACTGCCCCATTCTCCCTGTTCTGATGTCTTCATTCATGTCTCATAGCGAAGAAATTAGGAATATCCTCAATTTCTGTAAAGTCAGAGAAACAATTGGAGCAAGGCCACCAGCCTCTGAGCCAGTCTCTTCTCATGGAAACAAAGTGTGGCTTCTGTGTAGTTGTGGTAGCTGTGATTTATTTTGAGCTTCATCTGCTGTCGCCTGCCTGGGTATAAACGATCTTATCAGCTCTCTGGTAGGTATGAGGAGCAGCTCTCTATCCAAGGTCCCTGTCCTAATTTTAGGTAGCATGTGTCAAGATTGGGATGGGCTTTAGGGTGGGGACAGTGCCTTGGTCAGCTTTTTTCCCCCAGTGCATGGTATGGGCGGTAGAGACTGGTGGGTTGGTTGAATGGAAGAACTTCCCCTTTCAGGACAGAATACTGTACATGGGAGGTATCTGAGTTAGGCAAGACAGCTCAGTGAAGATGAAGAAGTACGTGAAAGAAGTTCTTGTCACGATTAGAGGCATTTGTAGCCAATACCCCAGAACCTTGTCTGTTACTACCCTGGCGCTGAGGGAGTGCCATGCAGTTTGCCTGTTTGCCTGAAGGGGGCACTTGGAGCCCACATCTGAGCCTATGCCTGACTGACCGCAACTTGTGGTACTTATGCCTGCAAATTTGTCGGCTGGAGGGGAGGCTGTCCTATCTTTGCCCTCTGGGCTGAGAGTGGAAGCAGATCAAGTTAACCCAGACCCTCCCTAAGTGAAGACTGCAATTCTAGGCTCTAACTCATGTGGTGGTGATGAGGAGTCTGGTTCCAAATGTGAGAAACTGCTGGGAGAAGAGGAGTTGGGATCTTTGGGGAGACTGGGTTAGTCTCAGGTCTCACTTTTGTAACCTTGATTTTTCTCCTTACTTGGGGTAGGAACAGTGGGCAGAGTGCCAGGGCATAGCCCAGGACACAGACAGCCTAGGGAATTGGCTTCCTTGGGCACCATGCCTTCCATGAAGAAAGCTGGCTCGGTTGGTAGCAGGCAGTGAGCATTACCTCTGTGGCTGGGGGAGGATGGAGAGGAGCTGGAGAGCAGGTACCAAAAGACTGTGCACCTGCTGCCACCTGCTGCCTGGGCACCTGGCTGCCTGTGGCACAGGAATAATGACCTCCTCCTCAGGGACAGGGTGCATTTACAAGGCAGATTGGCACCAACATTTAATCTCCACCCAGCCTGTCTCTGGGGTGCCTAGTTGCAGGTTGCCTGTGCCTGACCTGCTAATTAACCCTGGCAGGGGTATTATGGCCCCCCTAATCACCATCATTAAGTTAAGCAGGCATGAACATATGGCTTCCAGGAGACTCCAGGGTGAGAAGGGCAAAGGTGCTAACCCCCTGGCCCCTTTGCTGCTGGGCCTTTACTCCACCCCAGAGGGACAGAAGGAGACAGGGGCAGTCCCCACCCACTCCTGAGGACAGAGGGAAGCCAGATGTTTCCTCCTGCACCCTCACACGTGGCCTGACACCCGCCAGCAGCTCCGGAAACCAGAGTAAATAATGCAGGAGGGGCGGTTGTGGACGCGAGTGGGGAGGCTAGTGGGGAAGGAGTTCTGGGGCGCTCCTGGCCCAGGAGGCCCTTCTTGGGAAAGGAGGTGATGCCTGCCCAACCAGTGGGCAGTACAAAGGGAAGGCCCTGGGCAGAGAAGGGCCTGACCCTGGCTGAGCCTGGGTTTCCCTAGCACTGGCACCATTGCCAGGCCTTGCCTGGCACCTACGAGAAGTGATGACAGGGTCAGGGCAGGGGGCAGGGGCGCCAGGGCAGGCAGGGAGGGGGAGTCTGCGCCAGGCCTTGGCTCCAGCCCTTTCCGGCACTTATTGTCCTTGGTGAGAACAGGACGCTGTCCAGTTCCCACTGCCCAGGCCCCCAGCTCTGCTCCCCAGGGGCTCAGGAAGGATGTTGGGAAACAAGAGGGAACAGAGACTTGGAAAGACAGAGATGCTGAGAGATGTGGAGACAGATACAAAGGGAGAAAGATTCATTCAAAAGCGAGCATTGAAGGGCATTGTGAGTTGAGACCGCGGGCACTGTGGGAACCAGGGAAGCAAGGGAAGTGGAAGGCCCTGCCCTCTGGGACCTCCGGGCAGGCCTGCCTAGTTGCACACTCCTTCTCAACTTAGGGTCACTCCCACAGCCACCTCCTAGGCAAACAATGGCTCAAACCCTGTATTGGCACAGTTGGTGGCACTTAATTGCTCTGCTTCAGGTACATTTGTTTGTCTCCCAGAAGACTGGAAGTTCCTCATGGATCCAGGCCAGGATCATGCTTCCAAACCCCACTCCCTGGGGCCAGGTAGAGCTGGCTACACCGAGGTTATACTGTTGAGCTCCTGCAGAGGCCAGAAGTGGCCTCACCCTTGGCCCTAGAGTTGGGGACTCATCACCTGGGGTGAAAGGCAAAGTGCAAACCATTTTGGCTTCCTGATCACTGGACAGGAAAATGAAAAAAGAAAAAAAACAAAATACTACAAAATGTAATAGCACATAATTGTGCATTTCACAAGATAATGATAGGATTTATGGAAACAGTTTGTTCATAAAGACTGACTGCAGGCCGCATTTCATAATTTAAAGTCCTATGATGATGGGCATATTAGAGTAATTATACTATTTTTGTCACTTATATGTATTTGAAAATGCTATAAGTTAAATTAGTTGTATGGTTAGTTCTGTTTTTCACCTCTGTTAGGGAGTACTAGAATAACCACTATAACTGCTTTTGGAGAGAACATCAGAAGTCTAAATTGGAGGCCCTGTGTGACAGTAAACCCACAGCCATCACGTTGATTCTTACTAACAGTGACCATGTGAGACTGTAGAACTATCCCATGGAGTTTCCAAGGAGAGCCTGGTGAATTTGAACTGCTGAGCTTTTGGTTAGCAGCCATAGCATGTAACCACTGTGCCACCGGGGTCTCCATATGACAACAAGACCTGAGCCAAATGGCCTGTGAGGAGTCCTTCTCAAAGAACTCTCCTCACCCTCAAATAAGCTGGGAGAGATGAGCAAGGGAAGATTCTACTCTCCATTTTAGGCTGTGGCTGTACTGGGTTCCCCAGAAAACAACCTTCTGTATTCTCCTTTCCTGAGCCAAGAATTGCCATGAAGGCTGACCTCAGAAGCTATTTCAAGGGTGTTTCTGGAACTGAAATGTGTGTCTATTTATATGAGATGATATGTGGAGGTACAAGGAGTCACCTACCCCCAGGGAAAACTGCTTTTCTTCCTCCTCAGCCTCCAGGCCCCGTTTCGAGTCTTGGTGACCTGGGTCTTCAGATTCAGATGATCTCAGGTTTCTAGACAGTATGTGGGGAATTGGGAAAGAGCTGGAGTTTTTAAATCAGACCTGAATTCTGGTTTTGGCTCTGCTGCATCCCAGGTGAGGGCCCTTGGGCAAGTTAACAGACCTCTTTGTATCTTCAATTCCTCAGTTGTAAAGTGAGGATGATAATGTCTATCTCAAATCACAGTCATGAGGATTTGGGTAAAGTAACAATATGGAAGAACCTAGTAAAATACTTGGCTTGCTGCCGTTGTCTGCCATCAAGTCAGTTCCAACTCACAGCAATCCTACAGGTCTAAGTAGAACTGCCCCATAGAGTTTCCAAGGAGCATCTAGTGGATTTGAGCTGCTGACCTCTTGGTGCTGTAGCACTTAACCACTGTACCACCAGGGGCTTCAGAGAAATGTTTCTTTCTTTCCTAGGTGGTAGCAACAACCACCATATTTAACTGAGCAATTAGCATTTCCCAGTCAGTATAATTAGTGTAGAAACTCTGGTGGTATAGTGGTTAGATGCTACTGCTGCTAACCAGAAGGCTGACTGTTCGAACCTACCAGGTGCTCCTTGGAAAACCCATGAGGCAGCTCTATTCTAAGTTGAAATTGACTTGACAGCAATTAAAAAAAACACACACACACAATAAGGTTGGCAAGTCAATTGACTGCTGTTGAGTCAATTCCAACTCATAGCATCCCTGTAGGACAGAGTAGAGCTGCCCCATAGGGTTTCCAAGGCTGTAAATCTTTATTGAAGGAGACTGTCACATGCTTCTCATGAAGAGAATCGGTGCATTCCAGCGCTGACCTTTTGTTTAGCAGACGAGGCCATTCTGACCCATAGCAACCCCTTGTATAACAGAACAGAATGCTTCTCAGTCCTGTGACGTCCTCCCGATAGTAGGTGTGTTTGAGCCCCTTGGTAGCACCCACCTTGTCAACCTCGTAAGATCAATATTCTTCTTCTGGTTTAGTGAACTGATGGGATAAAATAAAAGACAGGATAAGTCATGTTCAAGGTGATACATACTGATAAACAACAAAGACAGGGCTGGAATCGAGAGGCAGAGCCATCCATCTGTTCCTGCCATGTCGCTTAACCAACATGGTTACAGTGCAGGATTACCACACACTGTCTTGGCCCCACCACCTCCCTGACCTCATCTCCTTAAACTCTTCCCCGGCTTACTCTATCCCCGCCACACAGACCTCCATGTGCCCTCTGTGCCAGGAGGGCTTCCACTTCATGGCCTTTGTTGTTGATTTTGTGTTTGTTCTTGATTTGGGACTTAGGAAACCCGCCCTCCCCCCCGCCCCATGTATCACAGAGTAGAACTGCACCATAGTGTTGTCTTGATTGAAATCTTTACAGAAGCAGGTTGCCAGACCTGTTTGTTAGTGTCACTGGGTGGGTTTGAACAATTGAGTTTGCTAAGCACAAACCATTTGTGCTACCCAGGAACCTTCCACCTCAGGGCCTTTGCACTTGCTGTTCCCACAGTCAGAACACTTCCAGCAGATATTGGACACTTCTTCCTCCTTCCCTTCCCTCAGGTCTCAGTGCACATGTCTCCTTATCAGAAAAGCCTTTCTGACCACGCTGCACTGCACAACATACCCTCTTACCTTACTTTGCTGTATGTTGTTTTCATGATACTTCTGGCTACGTGATAAATACTCCTTTATTCATTTCTTATCTGTCTCCCATCACTAGAATATAAACCTCGTTGAATGCAGGGACTTTGTCTGTTTGGTTCTCTCTGGTCCCTGGCACTAGAATAGTATGAATAGTGCCAAGCCAAGTGCCATCGAGTCGGATCCGACTCAGTATGAATAGTAGAAGCTCAATAAATATTTGTTGAAAGAAGAAGAACCACAAACCCCATTAACAACAAACATACTGGGAGCTCTTGGCTGAGATTGAGCTTCTACCCTTCATCAATTCCAAATCACTGAAGCCTCAGAATGGGCTTCACTGGGACAGCCGTCCAGGCCTGTTCCCAGTCCCTCCTCCCTCAGGCTGTCATCTTTTCCCATCTTAATCTCCTCTAGGTACCTATTTTAGGAAAGCCTGACTCACCTGGCCCCTTCTCCAATCAGCAGCACCATCTCTGACCTGTCTGTTCCCCAACTATAATTTTTTAGGTACATGTGTGTGTTTTGGTGATTACACGTGCATCTGTCTTGTCTGCTATGGAACTGCAAGTGTCCTGAGGGCAGGGATGGAGTCAACAGAACCTGACTGCCTGGAATCCTTCCCCATGAACCTAGTAATCACCTTAGCACTTGTGGGCACTCAGAGAGCCCAAATTCATGATGGAAAACTCACAGACACAGGGGACTCACATCACCCTCTAAGAGGAGGGGCCCCTGCTGCAATGGACCAAACTCCCTAGCACAGATGCCTTCAAGGAGTCTTTAGTAAACTGGCACTGTTAGCTTTTCTAGCCACCTCTCCTGTGTGTTAACCGTAAAGCCTTCTTTTCCCAGACACACCACAAAGAATGACTCATCATGAACTTTCGTGCCTCCCTGCTTTTTGTTCAGGCTGCTCCTTTGGTCTCACATGTCCCCACCCCCTCTGTCTCCACCTGAACAACTCTTACTCATCTTTTCAGTCTCAGGTCTGGCGTCAGTGCCTCCAGCAAGTCTTCACCCAGACTCAACCCTCTCCTCTGTGTTCCATGTCATGGTTTTTTTAAAGATATATAACACAACAGTGGCAAATTCAGTGTTTCTCAAGTGTTCAGTTTAGTGTTATCAATTACAGCACTTGTGCTGGTAACACTTTTTTTTTTTTTTTAATGCAAGTAGTTTATTTGAGAGGTAAGGAAAGCACTACAGGAGTTGGGAGTGGGAACAGATGGGAAGGAACCAACCCAGATGTATCGTTAAACTTGACCACACATTGTTTTAAGCATCCTACCTGCACAGGGCTGAGGAGTGTTTTGCTCTGTTATATGTAAAGTTTTCCATGGGTGAGGGCTGATGTGACGGCAGTTAACAACAACCTGCAGCACCTCATTGAACCCTTTGAGCAAATCTATAAGGGAAGATCAGTTACTAGTTCCATTGTACAGCTGAGAAAACTGAGGCTGAAAAAAGCATTATGTTACTTGCCCAAGGTCCCATAGCTAAATAAAAGGAGTCAGGGCCCGACCCCACGACAACTGGGCTGTAGAAGCCCAAACTTGTAAACCCCAAGCCCCACTGTTTTCCACGCTCTGCTATCAGTACGTATACTGGATCCTGATGGGGCAGGAGAAGTGTGATGGTCTGTAAAGAGATTGAAAAGAGAAGAGGTAGACCATAACAATATGTCAGCTTTTGTCCGGGGTTGTCCAAGACCAAAGACTGTGTCTGGCAGATGGACATCTATGGAACAGTTACATGAGGACTGACAGTTAAGTTCGCAAACTCAACCTAGAAAAAGTACTACATACCTCGTTACTGAACATCACTATGATCACCTTCGAAGTACTCCACTTGGGAAGCTATGCACTGATGCCAACACCTAGTACACCCTTCAGAGCAATTTTGGAGCTCTTTTTCTGGAATGGGCATCAGAGCTGTTGCTGCATTACCCTTGATGTCCTGAATGTCATCAAAATGTCTTCTTTTCAATATTTCCTTTATCTTTACGTAAAAAAAAAAAAAAAAAAGTAATTGGAGCCCAGATCAGGTGAGCAGGGAGGGTGTTCCAATACAGTTATTTGTTTGCTGGCTAAAAATTCCCTCACAGGCAACTATAGAGTTAAGTTTGGAAACTTGTAGTGATATTCAGCAGTGAGTTATGTAACACTTAGAACAGTTAAGTTCATGGACTTAATTGTCAGCCCTCACATTTCCTGGGATAGGCAGAGTTGGGTCCATTTCCCTTGTGACCATCAGCTGCTAATCTGTGTTAACCTGTCCTCCTGTACATTCGTCATCATTTATAGAACGTTTGGTTTCCCACATTATGCTTGGTCCTGAAGATACAATGACCCTGGGGAGGACAAGCAGGGAAACAAAAGTCTTTAGCTCAACACAGTAACTGCTGTCTATAAGTGAGTCTCTGGGTGCATGGAGAAGGCACCTGGTGACCAGCCTTCTAAGCAGGGAGGCTGCATGAAGGATGAAACACATACCCAGCCTTTACCTGTAGCATGTTTAAGGCTTCATTATTTACATTAATTTACAAAAGTTAAATTTTAATTTACTTTTTAATATACTAGAAATTACTGTTATAGGGTGTAAGGTTGAAGTTTAACTTGATTTACTTTTTCAGATGGCAAGAATAGTTGCAAAGTTTTTTTAAGCAACTCCGCTTTTCTCTCTCAGTGGATATGCCAACTCTCTCATAGACTAAACTTGTATGTATGCTTGGTTTCTGCCCATTGAGTTAGGGAGGGAGGTGTTATAGCTTTGTGTTAAAGTATGCAGACTCTGGAGTCAGATCGTCTGGGTTGGGCCTCAGTTTCCTCATCTGAAAAATGGGGATAATAATAGTACCTACTTCATACGGTTGCTATGAAGATTAAATGAGATAATTCACATAAATCACATCACAGTGCCTGGTACAGAGCGATCAATAAATGTCAGTTATTACGATGATCCTTATCTGTCCAGTCCTGTACCAGTAACGCTAATACAGTAGAGTGAAATTGCTAAAAAGGTGGCTTTGATTTAGATGAAACAAGCTCTGCTACCTGCTATCTGCATGACCTTGAGCAATTTACTTATCTTTTAGCCTCTCTGCATGTTGATTTCCTCAGACGGAGACATCAAAGTATCTACTGGGGCCGTTGTAAAAATGAGACACAACAATGTTGCACAGGGCATGACACATGATAGCCCCTCAACAAGTATTCCTTTTGCTGCAGCTATCTCTGTAGCTGGTAGGGCAAAGCAGTCCTTGTTATCTTTCCCCCATCCCCCATTTTTTTCTGGGGAGCAGCAGGTCTACTCTGGGTTAATCAAATAGAATTTCTGGATTTGCAAAGATGATGCTCAGTTTCTGAACTGTGTTCACATCTGAAAATCCTGGTGACCAGGGAAGCCTGACTCAGTAACCAGTAGGATTCAGGGGGAGATGGGAATGGGGACTTAAAATGTACATGGCAGGTTGTTTTAGGTCCTGAGATACCTATATTCCGTGTCCGTCCTTCATTGAGAAACAAAAAACAGCTGCTGTCCAGTCTATTCTGACTCACATAGCTTCTGACTCATATTGATTCCAGCTCATGGTAATCTTATCTGTGTCAGACTAGAGCTGTGCTCTGAAAGGTTTTCAGTGGCTCATTTTGGGGAAGCAGATTGCCAAGCCTTTCTTCTGAGGTGCTTCTGGTTGGACTCAAACCTCCAATTGCCAGCCTTTCAGTTAGCAGCCACATAGAGCAGGTTTTTAAAATGTGTTTTTATTTTGGCTTAATATTTACATATGCACATGCTTAAAAAGCCAACTAGTTCTATAAGCCTAAAAAAAAAAAAATGACAGTCCCTTGTTCCACTTCTCCCATCTACACAGACCTGCTCTTCAGAGACAACCACTCTCAAGTTTCTTGCTGCTTTTTTTGGTATTTACCTCTGTATTTCTAAACAACATGCTTATTATTTCTTGACTTTTCCCACTTTAGATGTAATCTGTTGACTTCTTGCCGTAGAAGATGAGCATTTATTTATTTATTGCTCCTGACTCTCCTAATATACTCCCCTCCCTGCTGTCTCAATTTAAATATACCCCAATTTTTGGTTAAGTCAATATTCAGTGTTTATGTTATTAGGACTGCATTCTATGTTGTTTGCACTAAAACTGTGAACCTGTAAAAACTGCTTTTGTTTATTCACATCCATGCACATCATGGACATTGAGTTGAGAAACCTTATTCTCTAAAATCATAAACAGTTACAAACTTTGCTATTTGAAATCACATTAGTGAGACTGGAACATCCCACCCCTCAAGAGATCTGTGCCATGTTACTGTGACAGAGTGGCAGCCTCGATTTGCAACCTGGGTGCAAAGCTTCAACCCTGCAAATTTATCTTAACTTTCTACTTTCCATCAGGACCCTGTGTTCACCTCTCAGACAGTGTTTGTTGTTGATTCCTTTATATACTGCCATGCTTTCCTTTGAATCTATCAAAGTATTACTTCCTTTAAATTTTCCCTAAACAAACCGATTGCTATCCGGTGGACTCTGACTCACGGAGATCCTACATGAGTGCCAGAATAGGACTGTGCTTCACAGGGTTTCCAGTTGCTATGATCTTTTGGCAGTAGATCACAAACAAAGCCTTTCTCTCAAGACATCACTGGGTGGACTCGAACTTCCAACCTTTGGTTACCTGTGGAGGGTCAACGTTTTCCACCACCAGGGACTTAACCCAAACTCATCCCTTCCTCATACCCTTTGATGACTGTTTCTTCCCTTCTTTGATGAAATGCCCCATGCTTCCTTTGGCATGTACTTTACATTGTGGTAGAAAGTTAATAAAGTTAATAAACCAAACTCCAACTACAGGCTTTGTCGATTCTCTTTCCTGTTTTTTAAATAATAAATTTTATTTTTTTTCATTGTGTCTTAAGTAAAAATTTACAATTCCAGTCAGTTTCTCACACAAAAACTTACACTTTACCATGTGACCCTAGCTATTCTCTGGATACTGTGACAGCACACTCCTCCCCACTGACTTGTGTTTCCCATATCCATTTAACTCTTGTAGCTCTCTGTTGTCCCTCTTGGCTCTGACTCAGAACAAGAGTTGTTTTTTTTTTTTTTTTTAAATAACTCTTTGTTTTCTCTGAAGTTAATGGTTGTCTGACTTTTTACTTGGTTTTCTATGTAAAACCAGACTCACTGCTGTCGAGTTGATTCCAGCTCATAGTGACCCTCTAGGGCAGAGTAAAACTTCTCCACAAGGTTTGCAAAGAGCAGCTAGTGGATTTGAACTATTGACTTTTTGGTCAGTAGCCAAGCTTTTAACCACTGTGCCACCAGAGCCTCAGTTTTCTGTGTACTCGTCATGAACCCTAACTCTAACTCCAAAGCTCTGAGAGAAGAAAACACCTTCTTTCGATGCCTTTAAATACATCAGGTAATCCCTCTGTTCCGCTAGCCACCCCTCAAGTTACTTTTTTTTTCCTCTTAAAGGCAAGCCCCCCTCCCCCAACCGGTCCTCCATTCTTTGGCTCCAAGCTTCTATGATTAGTTGTTACCACGATCAGTTGTCAATGTATATTCGGTTTCCTGACTTCTGTTTTCCCCATCCCGCCTAGGAGACAAGTCTCTCCACATCTCTATATCCCCCCACTCTGTCTTGGGGTTCAACAAATGTTCGAACGAATAAACGAATGAAAGAATAAGTTCGTGAGTGAATGCATCAACTCATGTTATTCCTGTGCTGGAGAACTGGGTTTCAGGGAAAGAGCATTACGTCCACACTTTCTTCCAACAGACAAAGTGTGTCCTCAGGCTTTCTACAAGTCCCACGCCATCTACTAAGAGCGTAGCTTGAAGCAAGTCTTGAAGCGAGGGAAGCCGGCCCGAAGCTTCTCCCGGCCCACCAAGCTGTTTGCGAGATGAGTTTTTTTCTCCTAGGAAAACACAGCGGCCACTAGTACACCAAACTTTTTCACTAAGAAAGACTACAATTCCCAGAAGGCCGCGCAGAAGCAGAGCATGCGCCAGAGACTCCCCGACACTGACGTCCGAGCCGCCGAAGGCAAGGAAGACGCGGGGCATAGAGGGAAGGGTAGGCTGAGAGCTGAATGGAGAGGGAGAGGACCTTGAGAACCACCGTGGAGCGGAGCTGAGGTTAGGTGATCCGAACAGTGGGTGAGTGAGAAGGGCAGGGACTAGCTCTCAAACGCGCAGAGGGGATGGCGGGGCGGAAGGGAATCCGAGTTCTGCTTTGTCTTACCACAGGCACCATGACGAAGCTAGCGCAGTGGCTGTGGGGGCTGGCGCTGCTGGGCTCCACCTGGGCAGCCCTGACCATGGGTCCCACCCTGGGCCTGGAGCTGCCCTTGACCTGCCGGGAGGTCCTGTGGCCACTGCCCGCCTATTTGCTGGTGACCGTCGGCTGCTTTGCCCTGGGCACTGTGGGCTATCGCGTGGCCACTTTTCATGACTGCGAAGATGCCGCACTGGAGCTGCAGACACAGATCCAGGAGGCCCGGGCGGATCTGGCCCGCAAGGGCCTGCGCTTCTGACACCCTCTCCCATCCCTGTCAGGGCAGCTCTGCCTCCCAGCCCCTGAAAGAGCAAATTCATTTTCATTTTGTACCGTTGTTACAGTATGAGTGTGGAGTATGATTGTGTAAGAGCAGTGGAGAAGTGAAAGATACCAGGTCGGATCAGCCTTTATCTGCGCATCCTGCTGGCATTCCTGTTTGGAACTGAAGAAGGCAAAGACCTCAAGATCTCTTCAGCATGGAAATGTCATTCCACCTTCATTCCCCTTTCTTGTCAGAAAAATATGTCTTGATGCCCAACCTCTATTCTCATTAATAAAAGCCAAGCTCCATTCTTTTCGAGGTTGTTCTGGGTCTTTCCAACATCATTTTTTTTTTTTCGTCTCCAGACACCTTTTCTGAACCAAAACCTTGTTGTTGTTAGTTGCCATCCAGTTGATTCTGACTCATGGCGACCCTGTGTGCTGCAGAGTAGAACTGCACTCCACAGGGTTTTCAAGGCTGTGACCTTGAAGCAGATTGCCAGGTCTGTCTTCCGAGCTACCTCTAGGTGGGTTCAAACCACCAACCTTTTGGCTAGAAGTCTATCACTTCACCATATGCACTACCCAGGGACTCCTGAGCAAACCCTATCAGCCCTAAACTAACTATGAATCAGGCAGTTCACCCTTACCTTGCCAATAAAGTAATCATCTGTCACTATACTTCACCAAACCAGGCAGTGAGAATCACTAAACAGAGAATGAGCCATGATGGGCAATGGTGAGAAACAGTTTTATTCTAAGGCACTTTCCTAAGCTACCACCCCAACCTCCAAAATTAAAAAAATAATTTCTCTAAAAAATAAAAGTAATTCATCTCCCAGGTCAACATTCCATCTTCTAAGGAAAGCTCTTACTTTGGTTCTTCTATTCACAAAGTCATCCCTTTTTGTTTCCCACAACCCACTCCACTCAGGTGGTCAACAGAACAGCTGAAATGAGGGGCTCTCTTTGGTATTAGGTTGCCACAAATGTGCCCGATGCTCAGCTTGAGATGATGCCTCAGGTCTGCAGGAGCCGATAGTTCTTGTCTTTCTCCTGGGGATATTTCCAGAAAAGCCAGAGGCGGATGAAGCTGGTGAGGATTCCTGGAAGGTTAGGCACCTGAAATCACAAGGCTATTGTCAGGAGAGGAACTGGTTTTCCACCTTGCACACCTGTCACCCCACCCCTGTTCTGCTCACCATGATGTAAAGATCTCTGAGTCGAAGCCCATAGAGGGTCCAAGAAGTAGAGGTGAGGAGGGTGGCAATGGTGAGTGAATAGGAGAGACGCTGGGTTGACTTAGTCTTAATGACGTAGGCCTGTGGAGAAGGATGAAAGGCAATTTCTGATAAGAGGCCACTGAAGTCTTCCCACTGCTCTATAAAGTGAGGCCCCACTCCTAGCCCAGACACACAGTAAAGCTCTCACCTAGCCTAAGCATTTCCTCAGGAAAAAGGTTAAACATCCTCCCTAATTTTCTGTCACCCAACCTTTCCCTTCTGCCTTGCATTCACCCAGGATTTGGATTGCCTCTTTCTCTTGGGAGCAAGTCGCAGTCCCTGGCTATGGGAACCTGGCCCCTCTTATCTCTCCCACCTCCTTGGACACCCCCACTCACCAAGTCAGCCAGTGGTGAGAAGTACATGCTAATGGTGAAGACACTGCAGAAAAGGCCTAGCTGCTGAAGCCGGGTGTCAGGGTCAGGCACCATGAGCCAAAAGTAGCCACAACCCATGAGAAGGACCCCCAGCAGGGTTGCAGTCTGTAGGAGCAAGGATTGCTGCAGGGGGGAACAGCCATTTAGACATGCCAGGAGCCCACTCTTGACCCCTGCTGGAATTAATTCATGCTGCCTTCTCCCACCCTCCCGTGAAGAGTCAGCTTTTCTCCGAGCCTCCAGTATTGCACTTGTCACAGCCTCCTTCCCACCAGTGATTTGGAATTCATGTTTTATCCACCCACAAAACCAGATGTCTCCAGGGGAGGAAAAGGCATTTGTGAGCTCACTACACATAGTAGGAGCTTAATGAATGCCTGTGTAATTGAGTGAAGAGGCAGAGATAATCATCTCATTCTCAGTCACTAGCCCTATCTCTGGTTTATCAGATAAAGCCCTTTCTCCAGCCTGTTGGGGAGCACAAGGGACCATCAAGAAAGGTACAGCTGCCAGCCTTGCCAGATTAGGAGGCAATGTACGACTCTCAGGAATCTGACTTCTTGGAGAAGGGAGTACTGCACTGCTGGAAGGGCCTTCCAGAAAAAAGTGGCTATGCCAGCCTGTTAGTCTTCTAGGAAGGAGTGCTTGCTTTGCCAGCTAAGCAGGGCATGCAGCAGAAGTGGGTCCAGGGTGGCCTCTACCTTCCGAGGGCAGTAGTGCAGATACACCAAGATATATAAGGTCTGAAGCACAGCACCCACAGCGTTGACGACGATGAGGGTCCCGTCTCCCTTCAAGACCCCATAACTCAGCCAGCTGAGGTTGCTGCAGGGTGGAAGGAAGGGACATTGCATCTGAGGGTTGGGTTGACCCTCTTCTACATTCTTCACCTCTGTCCCTCCCTAAATCCCTCCCCGCCGAGTCATCGCCCCTCTCACTTGACGTCCGTGGTGAGAAAGGGCAGAAACTGGACGCTGTCCACGCTCCGGGTCACCTGCATGTACCTGAGGTCCGAGCTGCAACGGGATCCCGAAGGGAGGGGTGGGGTAAGAAGGAAGCACCGGAGTACCAGGAGGTCTAGATACCCGAACTCTGTCACCTCCCCCGACAACCGCAGACGCCCAAAGTCCTCCCAGTCCCTAGAGCCCGGCCCCGCTCTCAGCTCCGTTGCTTTCTCCCCTAAACCAAGTGACCAAGCCACGCCTTTGTTTCCTGCTCCCCTCGACCCAATTTCACTTCGGCGGTAGGTCCCGGACGTAGCCCGACGCTGCGATCAAGTTCTGCCCCTCTTTTTCTTTCCTGACTTCCTAGTCCTAGCCCGGCCGCGTTCTCACAGGCCGGTGGAGAACATGCCGAGGGTGAAGAGTACACAGGCTCCGGAAAGAATCGAGTCCACCGCTGTACCCGGCTCCATCCCTCCCGGAGATAGAGACCGCCACCGGTATTAAAGCTCAACCAGCTTCAATCCGCGTTGCTGGAGCCACGCCCCTCCGCGTACATAACTCCGCCCCGCACGCTCCGGCCGTCCCTCGCGGAAACTGAACCGGAACCCAGTCTGCCCCTAGAACACCAAACCGGAACCCAAGCCCCGCCCCTCGGAGCACTAGCCTCGTCACAGGCCGACCCTCAGCGTGTGGGTTCCGGTGTTCCAGGTTCTGACCCTGTCCTCCAGATCATGGGCCTAAAGGCCCGCGGATTTGTCACTGATACCTGCAACCACTGACACTCTGCTTACGCTAAGGTCACCTAGATCCCCAGCCTCAAATTTCTTAATCCCTCAGGCCTGTGCGCCTATGTGGTAGACTGCAAAACAAAAGCTTGCAAGACCCAACCAGAAGGCTACACCCAGAGCTCCTGATCGAAACAGTTTCCTAAGGTTTGGGATCCCCCTCCGCCACCCTCCCCGAGTTTGCGGAAAGCCTTTGCCCAGCATCTGCATCTTCCCTAAATAAGTGATTTATCAGAAATCAGCCAAGTCTTGGTCAGTTGCCCTCTTCTTTCAGACACACTGCCATCTTCACATGACTTGGCCAGTCCACTGAATCACCTGCCTATCACTGACCCCACAGTCCATCCTCTACACTCCTGCTGGGAACTTTCCCTCCCAACCTCCCACACGACTCGCCTTAGGGTTGTAGGGCAGCCACATGCCTCAGCTGGCTTTCCCTTGAGCTGCTGCCCTGACTGACCCAAACAGACTGAGCACCTAAGCCATACAGCCAGAGCCCAGCACTGAGGGGATGGGAGTCCGGCAGAGCTTGGGCAAGAACTTCCAAATTGGGGTGCAGCCTAGAATATGACAGATTCCTGTGCTGAACACCCCTTAAAAAGGGGAAACATCCCACTGTTTTGGCCCGGCAGGGGCACTTTTCCTTCAGAGATAAGGAAAGGAATTAAAACCTAGTTGCCACAGGCCTAGTACTTAGTAAGAACTCAATATTTTTGAGTAAATGGTCATAATCCAGTGTGAAAGGGCAAAGAAAGCATGTCCAAAAACAAACAAAAAAACACATGACTTTATTATGAGACAACACTTGTATAAAAACTCCAGTTGTAGAAATCAGCACAGACATACGGCAAGTTTATATACAGATACTGTGCATGCAGGCCCTGCCCTTCAGGCAATACTGTAGGCACAGACTTGGCACACATGGGCACTGCCCTTCCAGCTACACTCTTAAGAACAGGTTGGCACAGCCCCCCTGCTGGCATAGTTCTAGGACATGCTGCACAGCTCTGGGGCACACTGCCTCCTGGAATGGGAAGAGGATGCAGTGCCTGGCTATGAACCTCTCTGTGGCCGCTCCACAGATGGAAGTCTTAGGGGAGGAAATGCTGGGTCAGCCCAAACATGCTGCTCCTGTCCCTAGCTTCTATGCAGGAAACTGTTGCTCACTTTTCCTTCAGTTGGTTCATCTGGGCATTCTGGCTCTTTCTTTGCCGATCTCAGTGTCCATCTGTTCATCTGCATGACCCCAGGCACTGGCCAGCTCGGCTCCCTCTGGGCCCTTTTAGGGGCCATGTCTGCACAGCTTGTTTCTTTGGCTTAAGGGCAGGAACGTTGGGGAAAGGCTATCCCCACTTCTTTTTCTGTCCCTCTGAGTTGGAGGCATGGATGGTACTGCCAAGCCTGTTGAACTGCTTTGGGTTGAAACCCTTAATACTGACCCATTTTGAGGCTGCTGGGTAGCAGCTTGTGCATGTGGTGGGAGTGGTTCCCAAGGCTGGGGCTTTAGGAGCTGTCCCAAGATGGGTGAGGGGTGCCTGTCCCTGCTCCCTCACCCCAGTGGCAATCTTTAAGCCAGGTGTGGCATACACATTCACGGTGTTTGCAGCAGCAGAAGTGGCAGCAGTAGCACAGCCCAGACAAGTGGAAAGGGGCGGGGGGCAGCACTGTCACCGATGCTATGTAGAACCTGCACTTCTGGGTCATCTGCAAGGTGAGAGGGCAAAGGTCCCCATGATGAGTGGCCCCACTGCTGGCATTGGCCCTCAGCCTGGTGGTATTTCTCTAGACCCTATCTGGCATGGGACCCACCTCCTGAACTCAACCTCCTTCAACAGACCTCCTCTGTGCCCCAGGCCCAATTTGCGCCAGCTACCCACCTGCTGGAAGTCTCTTCTCCTGTAGATTGGGATGGGCCTGAGGACTCTGAGCTGAAAGACGAGAGTGGCAAGTGGTCAGATACTACATTAGGAAGGCAGAAGGATGACAGTGATGGGTAGACTGGGTAGTGGGTCTTCCCTGCCGTCCCAGAACTATCAGATCAGGCCCAGAATGGAGATGGAGGAAGGAAGCCATGGGCATTGTTAGCAGAAGCCCACAGGGCCCTGACACTCACTGGTTTTGCCATCGACGGTCACCTTTAACCTCAAGCAATGATCTTCTTGGTGATGGATGGGCTTAGCTGCAAGGCAAACCCACAGAGTGTTAAGGAAGGAATATTTTTTGAAGGATATGTAAGCCCAGATACCTTTAAATCAAACCAAACCAACCCAAACCCACTGCTGGTGAGTCAATTCTGACTCATGGCAACTCTATAGGACAGAGTACACTTGCCCTATAGGGTTTCCAGGGAGCACCTGGTGGATTTGAACTGCCGACCTTTAGATTAGCAGCTGGAGCTCTTAACCACTGCGCCACCACAGTTTCTCCAAACAGCCAGTGCCTGTGAATTCCTCCTCAGTCTCTTGAGTCTTACTCTCTTTAGTTTTTGCCCATTTTCTGCCCAGTATCAAGCCCAAACTCTCCTGTGGAAAACCCTCAGCTTTGGCAGTAGTAGAAAAAGAACGCAGACATTGTTCTTTCCTGACATTCTGTTGTCCATCCCTCCAAGCCTGAAATACGGTGAAAATTTCACAATATGCTCTGCTTACTCAGCTCATTGTATACCTCACTCCTCCAGAGTGAGCCCTGGATCTATTCTCCACAGAAATGATCTTTTAACTCTTAAAATCCACCAACAGCTTTCCAGTGCCCTCAGGATAAGGCCCAGACTTCTCAGAACTTTTCAGGCCCTCCACGATTTGTCCTGCTCACCTCCCAAGCTCTTCCCTCCCTGTGTTCCTTTTGCCCTACTCAGGCTAAATCATGGCAGTTCCCTGAAGACGTGTGCCGGGCCGCTAACCAAAAGGCTGGAGATTCCAGTGCACCCAGAGGTGCCTCAGAAGGAAGGCCTATTTCTGAAAAATCAGCCATTGAAAACCAGGTGGAGAACAGTTCTACAGTGACACACATGGGTGTCAGTCAACGTGAGGGCAACTGGTTGGAAGATGTCATGCTTACTTTGCACCTGTACCCTCATGCCTGGCGAACTCTTTTGTTTGTCCTAAGTTCTGGGGCCATCTTCCCCAGCACACCTTGTCTGAGCCTCCAGCCTGGCATTTGTTCAGGTCATTTCCCCAGGATCTGTGCACTCAAGTCTACCGCATCACACTGTTCTAATGGTCCATAAACCTACGTGTATCCCTTTCTCTGTGCCCAATACACAGAGCAAGGTCACTACACATTTATAATATGAATGAATGAATCATAGAATCTCAAGCTGGAAGGGACCTTGCGTTGCTGGACTCCCCACCAAGCACATACCCAAGCACATGCATCATGCCCGCTGTGTCCCCCAACGTGTCCCCACTTGTGCGTATGTCTCCCAGGCACTCACAGATGTAGTAGTAACTGTGTCCCTCTTTGAACTCCTTTCCCAGGGTGAAGGGTGTGAAGCGCTGGAATTTCTCAGAGAGCTTCTCTGGGCCATGCCTGGCACTGGGCTGGGTACACTGCCAGCGGACCTGGTCCTTGGACTGGGGCTGGCACAGATGGTAATCTTCACGCTCCACCAAGTATAGTGTGTATCGTTCCATGGCAGCATCTGCCACAGAGTCATCCTCATAATGTGGACAGATGATGTCCAAGTAGTCATTCAGCTGTACATGTACTGTGTAGTCATCACCCCAGAACCTGGGCACGCAGAGAGAGGGAGGAAACAGGTGGCCATTCAGGAATCAGATCAGAGCCTTGAGCCTCTGTATGTTTGCATGACACCCCCCTTATATTTCACACTGGATGCCTCACCCCACAAAGATTTTTCCAAAATCTCAACTTCCAATATTTACTGCTCTTGATATCCTAAATATCTTCCCACAATCTCCAAACACTCTTCTCATTCTCACTGTTTCCCACTGATTCTCCCAATCATATGCAAACTCAGTATCTTTCAGGTATCAAAGCACTTCCCATAACTCCCCCAATATTTACCCGGGCATGGACTTCTGAGTATTTTTTTAGCTCACTCATCAATCCCCTTCTGGCAGTAAATTATTTTCCCCAATCTATTTTATCAGCTGCTCCTTTAAATGTTATTAGACCTTGGGTAAGACTACTAACCCATTCTGTAATCAGACTCCAAGTAATCCTGTCTCATTACCAGAGGAGCGCTGAGCCCCCAACACACAGTCTGTGTCTTCACTACTCTCACCCCCCTCATTTTTATCCCTGGCCTACTCATTATATTCCACATTTCCCAGCTTCACTCTCCGCAAACCCCCAGACCCCTAGTCCTTGAAGTTCAATCATTTTTAGTTCCTTCAAAACTCCCTTTCTAGTTGCTCAAATTTCTGCCCAGGTCTGCTTCTCTCAAAGCACCCCAAAACACTCATGACCTTGTATCTCTAAAGCCCCACTTTCACCTTCTTTGAAAGGAGTTCCAGAAACGCTGGTATTCTTAGATCTAAGATCGCCTCTCCTCTCCCCTGCAGCCGGCTGCCTTCCCTTAGTGCCCCCCAACCTCTCCCACCCCACAACTTCCCTCAGCCCGAAGGCCCACAGGCCCCTCCCCCAGCTCCAGACACCTGGCTGCAGTCTGGGTGGGGTTCTAGCAAGAGGGAAAAAAAAGTGCTTCCACTCGCCCTCTCCAAGCTGGTCAGCTTCTCTAATTCTCCCAAGCACTGCCAACTGGAGACTCAGCAGAGTAGGCTGCCAACTTGCTTCAAACCAAAGCTTTGGGCTGGGGTGCCGGGGGAAGGGAAGGCAGGGTTTAGGCCCGGAGGGCATCCGAGGTGGGCATCCACTGCCCAGATCCCCAAAGGGCCCGGCTTGCAGGAGCAGGCAGAGCGGCAGCTAGGCTTACCGTGCCCCTCCCCCACCCGGAGGAAAGAGAGGCGGGGAGCGAAGCCGAGAGAGGCTTTTAAAATTCCTCTCTGGAGAGATAAACATAGAAGCCATTTCGGAACAGGTATTTCAGCTCTGGGCCTGGCATCTCTCCCCCATTCCCCATTCCCGTGACGGGCACTGACTCATTCCTCATCCACCTCTGCCTCCCGCCCAGCACTCAGGAGAATCTGTGAGCGTGTATTTGGTAAATGTGGAGAGCCCCCAGGACCCTGGAATGGCACAGCGCACACTGGATCCCGGTACTGTCCTCCAAGCAAAGGCAGGTAGCAGTCTCGCAGCAGCACCACCCTTCTCACCACGCACTGCCCCTGCCTGAGGCCCGAGGATCCCAGGGCCCATGCCCACTGCCTTGAATCACCCACATCAGCCTCACAGCCGTCTAGCTCGTTGCCACCTCATCTTTGCCCCCAAGCTGGGTCCAGCCTGGCTGCACTTCACTTTGGCCTAGCTTGTCTTTAATGGTGGGTGTGAAGGTGTGTGTGTGTAAGCATGTGTGTGGTCAGATGGACAGAGCAGAAGGGGCACCCATTACCTCCCTCCTGGGGGTAAAATCTGTACCACTTAGTCTGGAGTGACTTCTGCTCTCCATCTGGAAAAGGGGGCTAGCGGCGTCAGGGAAGGCGGGGAACGGGGGCAAGGAAAAGGTTCCTTCCTGAAAGAAAGGAAACCTGGGAGCTTGGGAACGGAAAACGCCAGGGTCCCCCCTCCCTACTCACGGCTTCCTGTCCCCTCCCCCTTCTTCAGCCAACACCTGGCATGGGCATAAACAGGGACTTTGCTCTCTCTCACTAGCACAAGACTGGGTCAAAGAAGCAAAGAACAGGCAACCAGGAGGGGGTGGGAGTGGAGTGACTGTGCTGCCTTGGAACCTGCCAGGCCAGAGGGCACTGCCCTCTGGGTTGGCAGCTAGCTGCTGCCTCTCCACACCCCACAACATGCCACAGATGACAAGCCCCCCACCAAGCAATGCTACAGTCTCAGAGGAAGCTGGTACAACGTATTAGGGAGGAGGCAGGCGTGCTAGGGCTGGGGCTGCCTAGGCTAAGTGAGGTGTCTTCAGCAACCCCAAGCTGCTCAGACCCTCCTCTCCCTGCTACTCCCTCTTCCGTCTCCTGTTTTCCCGCAAATATTGTTCCCATAACTTGAGAAAACTCAAGAGCAAGAACAAAGGATCCCACCAAGCTTCTTCCTCCCAGTACCATTAGCCTCACAGCCCTAAACCTGCCCAAGAGAAAGTAACCCCTTCCTGCCCAAAGCCCTCTGTAACCTTTTTAACTCCTTCCCTTCCATGTCATTTCCTTTCCCAAGATCTCCCTACCCCCAATCTCTTAAGTTTTACTGACTTCACCGCAGAAACAGGTGACTCCTCCAAGCTACCCCTGTACAGCCTGTGTCTCCCTCAGGCCACTTCAAAAGAACTCTAGTGAGGAGCTTTTCATAGTCACTTAAATACAGAAAGAATGCTTACTCCCAGAAGCCCTGGCCCCTCCTGCTGCTCCTTCCAGTATTACATGTGAGCACTCTGCTAACTCTTGATGGTACCTCAGATACCTGTCTGTACAGAGAGGCAGATGCCTCAGTGACAAGAAGGGGCACAGAAGCTTTTATGGTGGAGGGCTTGGAGCAAGAACACAGGCGGCCCAAGGAGAGTGGTCCATGCTTGCAGAGGGTTTGACTTCCCATCATGGCCCCCTCATTTAAGAGTAATCGGAGTGCTAGGAGGAAGGGAAGAGACAGTGCCCAAGCAAGTCCACACGGGCAGGTTGCTGCCCTGAGATACGTGCTCCCAGTTACCGGGGAGAAACGACAAGAAGGAGATCCCCCAGAATCCCTACGGCCTCTGGCCACCTCCCCTAGGCTCAGGACAAGGACTGGCCCAGGATAGCTGCTCTGGAGAGAAAGAAGTAGTGTCAACCAGGCCCCCGGGTGTCGGCAGGACTAGGTGCTTACTTGGGGTTTGAACTGTTCCAGAAGACGATGTGGCGATCAGCAGCGGCCAGACTGCAGCACAGACCCAAAAGAGGGGCCCAGAAAAACTCCATAGCGCGTGGCCTGACCAGGCCGAGCGGGGGTGAGGAGGTTCCTCAGGATTCGGGCTCCGAAAGGCTTTGCCTGAGCGGCAGTCAGCACAGCGCTCACAGATCTAGCCCTGCGCCTCGCGACTCCGCCTTTTAGGCCGGCACCGCCCGACACCCCGCCCCGCCCCCGCCCCCGCCCCCGCCCCGCGAGGCGCGCGGCTGCCCGGGGGCTTGGGACTGGGGCGCGGCTGGAGACCCGAGAACCGGGAGGAGGGGGCCGGGGTTTCGGAGCCGCGGACGCGCGCCCCTCGGCTTTCATGTGTCTGCTCCGAGATGTGGGTTCGCTCACTTGTGTGTCTGTGTGTAGCATTGTGGGCCCGTGCCGGGTGTGGACTTGGGCTCAGTTGCATGCGGGAAAAGGAAGGAGCATGCACGCGCGGGTCTGCGAACTTGCAGAAGTGGGTGAGGGCTTTGCCGGCTCTGCGCATTTCCTGCCGTGTTCAAGGATGCTGAAATGCCGCACCTTTCCCGAGCACCCACACTCTCCCACTTTCCTTCAGCCTCCCTTCCCACAAGCACGGCTTCCCGGATTACGCCTCTCTGGCTCTCCCCCCGCCCCCCACGCGTCTGTTTGTTTTTGTTGGGTTTGTCAGTGTTGCCTTTGTTCCGGAGATTGTGTCATCGCCTAGATGCTGGGAATGAAGTGCGACCCTGTGTGTGATCAAGTGTGTAAAGTGTACAGCCTAGGCTAAGGACGCCTCTGGTTATCAGGGTGTGTTCGCGGGGCTCCGGTCCGGTGTGTGTGTGTGTGTGTGTGTGTGTGTGTGTGTGTGTGGACACGCCTGTGTACCGCGCGGATGGGCTCTTGAATATGAACTGTGAGAGTCTGGGTAGGAAGGGTGACAAACTGTAACCACACATGTGCATCTGGCATGTGTAAATACATGCGATGGCGCGCAAGTGTGAAAGCATTTGTGAGTACTGTCTCAGCCGCACGTGGGGAAGCGTGTGAAACTTTGACGTACGTATGCTAATGTTTGTGAACACCGAGTGACAAGGAGAGGAAACGTGCACGGGCGTGCAGTGTTGGGTGTGTTGGGGGCGTCTGTGTGCTGTGCCCGGATGGGTGGCTGGGTCTGGCCCATTATGGGCTGGGTATCCCAGTCAGTCGGGCCCCTGTTCTCAGCTGAGGCCCCCTCCTCCGCGCCGTGTAAACAAACTCGCTGGAATTCGCCGCTCGGGGCTCTTCTCCAAGCTGGGATCTGCAACCGTCTGGAGAAGGGTTGGCGGAGGGTGTCTGCCCCGGGGTCCCGGGTGGGAGGGCGGGCAGGTGTTTAATTCGGCTTCTGTGTGTGCTTAAAGCGGGATCGGATGGTGCCCGCTGGCGGGTGTTTGGTGCTTCTGTTTGGAGCTCTGTGACTGTCATGGGTGTTCTGTGTCTGCGCCCCTTCTCTGCGGCTGCGCATCGCGGCAGACCGCGAACCTGAGGCCCCCTGCCGGCTTGGGCCCAGCTTCCCCCACTTTCCAGGCTGTTTCATCCTCCTCTTTTACTGCCAGGCCTGGCGACAGGCCCTGTAATTACGCTGGGCCCCGACGCCGCGGCGAGTCCGGCGCTGACTCCGCGGGGGGAGAAGCCAGGGGTGGGGGCGGGCCAGGCCGGCCTCCGCGCCGGGTTGGGAGCAGGCTTCAGGAGGTCGGACTTGCAGCCCGTGGCATAAATATTTACCGAACCAGACTACGTGCTCGGCCCGGTAACCCCGCGGCCGGGTCAGGGCTGGGCTAGGTGAATGGCTGCCCCCGAGCGCACAGGCCCCAAGCGACGTGCCTGTCCCCGCGTTTATGGGTGGTGCGGCCCGCCCCTCCCGCCGGGGCCAAAGTCTACTCCCCACGAGCCCCGGGGCGGTCCCTCACGCGCATTTTGCTCACCTGGGAGGACACCTGGGTGTGGGCCTCCTATGCACTCCTGACAAGAATACCCCATTGCCGCTCTTGTGTCTCAGAGAACTGAAGCTCCGTGAGGGCAGGGGCTTTTGTCTGTTCACTGCAGTATAGCCAGAGCCTGGAGCAGCACTTAGCACACAGTAGTAGATGATCAATAAATATTTGTTGAGTGGGTGAAGTCACTATTCAGTGAACTGTAACTTCTGCAGGACAGAACAGCTCCGAAAAGAAACAAAGAGGGGCTGGAGAGAGAAGTGGTGATGGTAGCTCCTCAGAGAGGGTAGCTCAGGATTGTCCCCTGGAGGAAGAGGAGACTTTGAGCAGATTTCGCTGCTCTCTGACCCCCCGGGGTGGGCGGAAACGCATGGGGGTGCGGGATCTCTAGGCTGCGTCGCTTAGCCTAGGCAGGTTCTGGCTCGCTCAGCCCAGCTCGGCGGGGCTGTGTCCGCTCCCGTTCCGCCTGCTTGTAGAGCTGGAGCGAGCCAGGCCAAGAAGGGTGGGAAGGGATTTTGACCAAGGACGGGACTCTTCTGGTGTGGAGCTCTCCCTCACATCCAGGCTTTGATCCCGTTTATCTATCTGATGTTTGTGGATCGTTCATCAGACCTAGTGGAACATTCCTAGGCGCCTGGCGCTGTGGTCAACCACGACGGTGTCCCTGCCCTTGGGAACCCCCTAGACCTGTAGGATAAAGAAACAAAGCTGCTAGTTATACAAAAATTATTTGTTAAATGCTACTGCCCAGCCAGTGGCGGACCCAAAACACATACACTGCCTGATCCGCTCTCCCCAAACCGAAAGCCACCCGAGCAGCTGCGACGCCTGGTGGACTCAAACAGAAATTGCAGTTCCTGTGCCATCCAGAGGAGCCTTCATGGCGCAGCGGTAAAAAGCTTGGTTGCTAACCAAAAGGTCGGCAGTTCAAATCCACCAGCTGCTCCTTGGCAACTCTATGAGACAGTTCTACTCTGTTCTAATAGAGTGGCTATGAGTAGGAACCGACTTGATAAAACGGGCTTTTTTTATCTTTTATTTTTTTCCTGGTGCAATTCAGAAGGCGGCAACAGAAGCGACGTCTGCGTGCAGACTGGACCCGCAAACCAACTCCGCCCCTGCCCCTCCTCCACCCCGACTTCACCCTGCCCAGGCGAGTCTTGTCTGGGTTCAGCCTAGAGCGACCTCTCACCACAAAGATCTGTGGTGATGTTGGCTTTCAGCACTGCCACCCCCAGGCAAACATCTGTTTTCAGTGGCGGGAGCTGTCTGAGGTGTCTATCCGTCTGTCTTCTGCCTGTCTGGGAAATTCCACCCATGAGTACTTTCTGGGAATTCCTGGGGCAGAGGGTTAACCCTTTCAGTGCCCTGGCAGAGGCCCTGCCGCTGGATGGAGGTGCTGCCCTCCAGTGGGGCTACTGCCCAAATAGAGGTGGCATTTTCAGGCTGGAAGAGTCACGGCTACTTGATTGTTTCTCCCTTACTGGGTGCCCCGTGGCTTTGGGGTGGGGAAGGTCAGACCCACAGGGCGTGGGGCTCTGTCCAATGTGACTTGGTCGTGGAGGGCATCTCTGGACAATGGGGTGAGGTGGCTAGGGGAGGGGTGGATCCTGAACCTAGAGCAGTTTCTTCACCACTCATTTTGAAAATAAAATGTACTTCTCAATTTTTTAGTAATGTATATACGTACTTCAAAAGTTGTAAAATAGAGAACAGTCGAATAAATGGAGGTTAGGGACCACCAGTAACTGTTAACATTTGAGTCTTGTGTGTTTTTGTTTGCTTGTTTTAGATGTGAAAATTATGACTCATTTCAATTTTGTACTTATTTTTTCCCCTTAACATTGAAATATAAAACATTCCTTATGTTACAAGCTCTTTGTAAACAATATATATGTATATATATATTTTAACACAGTCATGTGTTTCAGACTTTGCCATTTTAATGAGGGAAGATACACATAAACATATTTTCACACACATTCAGTCGTTCCCCAGTTGCTGGGCAGTTAAGTTGGTGTGATTGGTTATTAGAACTTGTAAATAACTCCGTGATTGACTTTCATTCAACAAACATTTATGGAGTACCTACTCTGGCCCATGCTCTGGGCTGGGCACTGGGAACTCTGTGGTGGACAGCAGTTGAGGGCCTTGTCTCATGGAATTTATGTTTCTAGATTTCTAGATTTTTATGTGTGCATTTCTAGAGTTTGAAGACTTTCAGCGATGTGGGAAAAAGCTTTTCATATGGCAAACCAAAGCCAGATCTTTTGACTAAGAGTACAGTTCTCTTACTGAGGGCAAGGTGGTGAAACCTACTGGAATCTGTCTCTTCTTATGCAGCTCAGGAGCGGACTGGACTCTGGGAGAAAGCTGGCTTTTCCCTTTGGGAGTCCTCTGTAAGCAAAGGAAGAGGATGATTAGGCGACACAGAGACTAGGAGAGACATGGGAGGGGCAAATGCTAAAGAGAATGGGTCTGTGATTTCTGCAGCCTCCACCAGAAGGCACTTAAGCACTATAGCCTCTGTCATCAAAAATGTACCCATCATCATAAAAGAAATGCAACTCATAAACATCAATACCCTAGGCATTAGTGAGCTGAAATGGACTGGTATTGGCCATTCTGAATCAGGCAATCATATGATATCCCATGCTGAGAATGACAACTTGAAGAGGAATGGTGTTAGATGCATTCTCAAAAAGAACATTTCAAGATCTGTCCTGAAGTACAATGTTGTCAGTGATAGGATAATATCCATACACCTGTAAGAATGGCCAGTTAATACAACTATTATTCAAATTTGTGCACCAACCACTAAGGCCAAAGATGAAGAAATTGTAGATTTTTACCAGCTTTTGCAGTCTGAAATTGATTGAACATACAATCAGGATGCATTGATAATTACTGATTATTGGGATTCAAAAGTTGGAAACAAAGAAGGATCAGTAGTTGAAACATATGGCCTTGGTGAGAGAAGCGATGCCAGAGGTCACATGATAGAATTTTGCAAGACCAATGACTCCATTGCAAATACTTTTTTTCACCAAGATAAACAGTGGCTATACACATGGGTCTCACCAGATGGCCTACACAGCAATCAAATCGACTACATCTGTGGAAAGAGATGATGGAAAGGCTCAGGGTCATCAGTTAGAACAAGATCAGGTGCTAATTGCAGAACAGACCATTAACTGCTCATACGCAAGTCCAAACTGAAACTCAAGAAAATTAGAACAAGTCCATGAGAGCCAAAGTATGACCTTAATTAATCGCACCTGAGTTTAGAGACCATCTCAACAATAGACTTGATGTGTTGAACACTAATGACTGAAGACCTGGTGAGTTGTGGCATGACATCAAAGACATCATCCATGAAGCAAGCAAGAGGTCATTAAAAAGACAGGAGAGAAAGAAAAGACCAAAGTGGAGGTCAGAAGAGACTCTGAAATGTGCTTTTGAACATCAAGTAGCTAAAGCAAAAGGAAAAAATGGTGAAGTAAAAGAACAGAACAGAGATTTCAAAGGGTGGCTTGAGAAGACAAAGTAAAGTATTCTAATGATATGTGCAAAGAGCTGGTGACAGGGAAGAACATGCTCTGCATTTCGCAAGCTCAGAGAATTGAAGAAAAAATTCAAGCCTCGAGTTGCAGTAGTAAAGGATTCTACAGGGAAATTATTAAATGACTCACGAAGCATCAAAAGAAGATGGAAGGAATATACAGAGTCATTATACCAAAAAGAATTGGTTGACAACCAAGCATTTCAAGAGGTAGTATATGATCAGGAACTGATGGTACTGAGGAACAAGTCGAAGCTATGTTGAAGGCACTGGCGAAGAACAAGTTTCCAGGAATTGATGGAATATCAACTGAGATGATTTAATAAACAAATGCAGTGCTGGCATTGCTCTCTCATTTCTGCCAGCAATTTGGAGGACTGCTACCTGGCCAACAGGCTGGAAGAGATTCATATGTATGCCTATTCCCAAGAAAGGTGATCCTACTGAATGCAGAAATTATTGAACAGCATCATTAATATCACATATGCAAGTAAAATTTTGCTAAAGATCATTGAAAAGCAATTGCAGCAGTATATCCACAGTGCACTGTCAGAAATCCAAGCTGGATTCAGAAGAGGATGTGGAACCAGGGATATCATCACAGACGTCAGATGGATCTTGGCTGAAAGCAGAAATACCAGAAAATGTCTACCTACATTTTATTGACTATACAAAGGCATTCAGTTGTGTGTATCATAACAGATTATGGATAACATTGTGGAGAATGGGAATTCCAGAACTCTTACTTACGCTCATAAGGAACCGGTACATGGATCAAGAGGCAGTCATGTGAACAGAACAAGGGGCCACTGCATGGTTTAAAGTCAGGAAAGGTGTACATCAGGGTTGTATCCTTTCACCACACTTTTTTGATCTGTGGAAACCCTGGTTGCCCAGTGGTTAAGTGCTACCACTGCTAACCAGGAGGTTGGCAGTTTGAATCCATCAGTTGCTCCTTGGAAACCCTATGGGGCAGTTCTACTCTGTCTTGTAGGTTGCTCTTTTAGTCAGCTAGTGCTATTCTAACAGAAATAGTACAAAGTAGATGCCTTTAGCAAAGAAAAGTTTGTTCTTACACAGTCCAGTAGGTTACAAGTCTGAATTCAGGGTGTCTGCTCCGGGGCCAGCCTTTCGCTCTTTGTCAGCTCTGGAGGAAGGTCCTTGTGTTGCTTCAGTCTTTAGTCAGGGAACATCCTGGTGCAGGAACCTCAGGTCTGCAGGGTGCACTCTTCTCCCGGTGCTGCTTTCTAGATGTTGTGATGTTCTTTCCTCTCTGCTTGCTTTCCTTTCCTTTTATCCTACAAGGGATAAAAGGATAAAAGATTGTGCAAGCCATACTCCAAGGAAACTTCCTTCACAATGGAGCAGGGAGGTGACCTTCAAAAGGGATTTACAGCCCCACCCTAATCCTCTCTAACATAACCTACTCTGTTAACCATAGGCAGAGATTAGGTTTTACAGCATCAGAAAAATCACCAAACGGAGGACAATCACAGAATACAGGGAATCCTGACTCAGCCAAATTGCTACACATATTTTTGTGGGGGGGGGGGGCATACAATTCAATTCATGACAGTTGCTGTGAGTTGGAATTGACTTGATGGCAGTGGATTTGGCTTTTGTTGGTTTTTCGAATGTGTATGCTGAGCAAATAATCTGAGAAGATGGGCTATATGAGGAAGAATGAGGCATCAGGATTCATCAGGATTGGAAAAGGATTCACTAACAACTTGCATTATGCAGATGCAGTACCTCGTTTGCTGACAGTGAAGAGGGTTTGAAATGCTGATGAAGACTGAAGACCACAGCTCCTTCAGTATGGATTACACCTCAACATCAAGAAGACAAAAATCATCACAAATGGACCAGTTAGCAACATCATGATAGCTGGAGAAAGTATTGAGGTTGTCAAGCATTTCATTTAACTTGGGTCCACAACAACACCCAAGGAAGCAGCAGTCAAGAAATCAAAGACACATTCACTGCATTGGGTAAATCTGCTGCAAAAAAACCTCTTTAAACTGTTCAAAGTAAAGATGTCACCTTGAAGACTAAGACGCGCCTGTCCCAGGCCATGGTATTTTCAATTGCATCCTACGCATGTGAAAGCTGGACAACGAATAAGGAAGACAGAAGAATAATTGATGCCTTTCAATTGTGGTGTTGGAGAAGAATACCGGATATACCATGGACTGCCAAAAGAACAAACAAATCTGTCCTGGAAGAAGTGCAATCAGAGTACTCCTTGGAAGTAACGATGGTGAGACTGTGTCTTACATACTTTGGACATGGTGTCAGGAGGGATCAATCCCTGGAGAAGGACATCATGCCTGGTAGCGAGTCAGCGATGAGATGCAGTGGATTAACACAGTGGCTGCAGTGACGGGCTTAAGCATGAAGATAGTTGTGGGCATGGCACAAGACTGGGCAGTGTTTCACTTTGTTGTGCCTAGGATTGCTATGAGTTGGAAGTGACTTGATGGTACCTAACAATAACACGTGTGGGAATAGAATGTGGGTAGGGAGGAAGCCTAGAATGGGGGGCTAGTTACACCTGAGTTACAGTAGTTCCAGTGGGCTTGACCAGAGCCCGAAGCTGAGGCGTTGCAGAGGAGGGGAAAGCAGAGGGTAGATTAGACAGTTCGATGAGACCTGAGCCAAGTTTGAGAGGCAGAGAGGAGGAGCCTGGTGTCGCTGCTCGGTGGAAGTGCCACTTATGGGTAGGCAATGGAGGAGAGGAGGAGATGGGGAAGGACAAATGAAGAGTTCAGTTTTGGACATTGTATTGATTAGGAATGTTGTTGGCTGCAAATAACAGAAGACCCATCTCCTAGTGGTTTTAACAAGTTATTTCTCCCTGTAACAAGCAGTGTGGAGGTAGGACAGCAGCTCCGTGAAGTCATCAGAGACCTGATGCTTTCTGCCTACCTACCTGCATTTCTGACCTCAGGAGTCTGTTTACTAGATGGCTGGCTGACAAGGCCCCAGAGCTAGGTCAAACTACAGGAGCCCCAGGACAAGGGGGTGGGAGGAAAAGCTCTTCTGCTCCAGGGCTCTCTTTTTATCTGATAAGAAAATCTTTTCTATCGGAATTCCAGCCAGCTCTCCCTGTTGCAGGACTGAGCTGGCTCACAGGCAGGCTCACTATCTCCCTCTCTTCAAAGAAGGGAGTGCCCTGAACAGGACTGAGCGGGAGCCAATGTCTTCCAAATAAGGATGTCCTGGTGGTGTAGTGGTTAAGTGCTGTTGGCTAACCAAAAAATGTGACCAGTTTGAATCCACCAGGTGCTCCTTGGAAATTCTATGGGGGCAGTTCTATTCTGTCCTATAGGGTCATTATGAGTTGAAATGGACACAATGGCAGTGGGTTTGTGTGTGTGTGTGTGTGTGTGTGTGTGTGTGTACGTCACGCACACACACAGACACATGCTCCCTGAGAAGAGCCTGGATGGTGCAAGAGGTTAATGTGCTTGCTGCTAACCAAAGGTTGGAGGTTCAAGTTCACCCAGAGATGACTCAGAAGAAAGGCCTGGGGATCTCTTTCCAAGAAAGCAGCCACTTAAAACAGTGTAAAGCATGGTTCTACTCTGCAGCATATGCGGTTGCCAAACCAAAAAAAAAATACCAGTGCCAGTTGCCAGGCGTTGAATTGACTCTGTGGTGACTGGTGGCTTGTGCTCCCTGAAGAAAGCGGAAGCAAGGGACAACACAGACATGTTGTGTTTGAGGGGCCAGCATAAATTCCAGGTGGAGGTGTCTGCGGGAACATTTGGACCTGGGGTCTGAATGCAGGGAGATGGGAAGCTCTGAGCAACAATCACATGGACTTCTTAGAATAAACTTGAGGTCTGTGGCACGGGCTTCTTCCAAACTGCAAAGCTTCAGACAAGAAAGAAAAACAAGGCAGAGGGGCCAAGAATCCCTTTGATGTGATTTTTGGCTGAGGAGAAATTCCTTTCTCCAGCTGCCCAACTCCAGGCCTCCCAGGGCGGGAGAGCTGGATGGAGGGCGGACAGGAAGACAGTTACCCTCAGTTCCCCTGATAAACTTCTTTGTCAGTTATAATTGCCTCTGGCTACAATCTTTTACAACACAGCCTAAGAACAAGACCTTAGAGACTTTTATTTCAGAAGCATTAATTTGTAACTTTTTTTTTGTCTAATTACAGAAGGAGTACATCTTAAAGCATAGAAAACTTGGTAATCCTGGAGAAGTGCAAATGAGAAGGAAAATTACCTACAGAAGTTAAAATTCAGGAGCAAGCTTTTTATTTACTTGTTTATTTTTAACGATTTTTCTCAGGGCTCTATAATTTTTTTATGGTAAGTATCTATGAGAGGTTACAAGGCAACGCCTCTGTTACAACCAGCTGGAAATCTTACATTCATGTTAACGTTTTATGACCTCCCAGTGTTTTTTGTTGTATTATTTTACCACATACTATTTCACCTTTATAGACTCTCACACGTTGTGAGGTGGATAAAGGTGGGAATTCTGTCCCCACTCACCAGGTGAGAAAACCTAGACACAGTAAGGTGACAGTGTTCAGAAGTCAGACCGACACCCTTGGTGGGGCTGGGTTCACACCACCCTACTCCTTCCTTACCTGGAGCCAACTGTGCGGGCTGTTAGGGAAGGGCCTTGGCACCAAGTGGTGAATTCGCTGTGAGCTAGTGAGTGTGTTCACAGGCAGTGGAAAGGAAGGGCTTGGAGAGGAGGCAAAGGGAATGCCTGCCTCCTACCAAACCAGGGGCGATAAGGGCACTGGGTACAGGAGGATCCTGGAGGGGACCTGAGGGCCTTTATGGGACAGGTTTGGATGAGATATAGCCCTCCAGGGCTGAAGCCTACCCTGGCCTGGCCTTGAAGGCCGTGGCTGTGCAGTTAATGGCTCACTCTCCACTTCATCAAACATGTACCGAAGCCCAAGCTGCCCTGTGTATGAGGGACTCTGCCAGGTGCTGCAGGGGATGCCAGGTAAGGCCACTGTGACATGGAGAGAGCACGGGGAAATCTGTGTTTGAGTTCCCTCTCTCTGGAGACTTAGGGAAGTTATTTAACTTCTCTGGCTCTCTGTTTTTGTTTTTGTTTTTTTTCTTCTGCAAGATGGGAGCCAGACTGGCTTTCTCATGGAGTTACTCTAGGCATCAAATGAGGTAAGAGTTGTGAGGAGCTGGTGCTGAGCCTGGGGGACTGAGGTATCAACAGGCACTACAGAGAAGGACAAAGACATCACCGTCAATCATAACCACTCTACAGGATGGAGTAGAACTTCCCCATAGAGTTTCCAAGGAGTGGCTGGCAGGTTCAAACCCCTTTTTATTAGCAGATGTAGCACTTAACTACTAGGACATCAGGGTTTCCTCAACAGGCACTAGCCTGTGTTTTTCTGCACAGCAGCCTGATCCTGATGGCTGATTAGACACCCTTCGGAGATAAATGTGCTATTACCAGAGGGATTGACATAGGAACTTTTAGGGCACTGGGAAATTGTGAGAGGAGGAGTCCCAGGAACACAGGTGATTGCTGTAGCAGGTAGTATGTGATAAACGCCCCAGAAACTTGGCAACCAATAGCTCTGAGGTGCAGCTGGGGCAGATGGATGGATGAGGAAACAGGAGTTTGATGCTCCCCAGATAAGTATGATGGGCAGGGTCATTCTGTATCCTAAGGGACATGAAGGCCCTGGACCTCAGAGGTGACGGAAGGAGTTGGGTAAGGATTTGTTCTGCAGAGTCCAACCAGCTGTTTCGTCCTCCCTGCTCCTTGTTGCTTGCTTCCCAGTCTCCCTCCTCGCCAGCTCTCTTTTCTCACTTTCTTAGTATCATCAACATCACCAACCTTGTGCCAGGCACTGTGGGTTCCTGAGCTGGGTCTTGAACAAGAGTAGGAATTGACTAAGTAAAGTGTGAGGTGGGGGCTGCTGCAGAAGCTGGAAAGAGAGACATAGCTTGGTGGGGAGATGGGAAGGGAGGTGGGAATCATCCTGAGGGATGGAGCAAACAAACAAAAAATCCCAAACTCATTGCTGTTGAGTCAATTCTGCCTCACAGTGACCTTATGTGGTCACTGTGAGAGGTGGAACAGGAGTATACAAACAGCTGCAACACAAGACGTGTAGAAGACAACTTGGGGAATGCTTGTACATTGTGCTGTGGGACTCTGTGAATCCTCCCAGCAGGGGAGATATGGGGGCAGGCCTCTTGGAGGAGGTCTTGTGGAGATGGGGCCTACAGACAGACAGGCCTTGAATAGGCTGAGAACATTCTAGATTGCACTGGGGGGAAAGCTGAAAGAAGAAAAGTTCAGAGACCTGTGAGTGGATAATGGGCCAGACGCCCAGGGAATAATAGCCTCAGCTCCTGTTAATAGAACACATTCTTCAATCCCAGCTTATTTGCAGCACTTGGCATATATTAATGCACTTTATCTTCACAACCATTGTAGGAGGTGCTAGTATTATTACCCTTAGGTTACAAAGAAGTACACTGAGGCACAGAGAGGCTAGTAATTCACCCGAGGTCACACAGCTAGTAAGTGGTGAAGCGAGAATCTGAAGCCAGGCAGTCTGGCTTGAGAGTCCTGCTTCTAACCACTGCACCGTAGTACCTAGCTATTCTGGCACCTGCTTCTAGAGAGCATATCAAGTTCCGGTTTCGGGTGGAAACCATATGGATGCAGTGGAATGTCAGATCTGTCTCAAAATGTTCTCTACAGGGTGCTGTGACTGTCTGGATGTGGAGCGGGGCAGGGTTGTCTGTCTACCATCAGGAGCTTTGACGGGAGGCAGGGCCATGAAAGCACAGAGATGAAGTACTTGCTCTTCCAGGCCTTTTCTGCTAGAGCTCATCCCATCTGAGCCTTCCATCCAGGGCTCTGAATGAAGAGAAGAGGAGAGACTCAAATGTGGGGAGATTAGAATTCATCCTTAGCAGTTTCTCCCTGGAAACACTGGCAGCATAATGGTTAAGAGCTATGGCTGCTAATCAAAAGGTTTACTGTTTGAATCCACCAGGCAGTCCTTGGAAACCCTATAGGGCAGTTCTACTCTGTGTTGTAGAGTCACTGTGAGTCAGAATCAACTCGATGACAACAGGTTTGGGTTTTTTTCAGTCTCTTCCCATAGTTCTGGCTGTCCCAAGTACCTTGGTTCCCTCTCATGTTCCAAGTCAGTTTCTTCTGCCTTTCTACCCTTTGTGTGTGCTATTTATTTTCCTTCCAGTAAATTCTCTTTCTGCTTTAAGTGATCTAGAGTCACCTTCCATCACTGGCAAGACAGAACCTTGGCTGGCACAGAAGGAGTCAGCAGTGGCACCATGATCTGAAGCCTGAGAGGCTGAAAAGACAGAGACCCCACAAACGGGCAGAGCTGGGGAAATCCAGCACAGAAGTGTGTTTAGGGGAAGGACAAAGAGTTCTGTTTCAACAGGTTAGGTGTAAGACACGAGGTCTGACAAGTTCAGAAACTAATCCTAGAAAAAGTGCCACATATCTCGCTGCTGAATAGCACTATGGTCACCTTCAATGTACTTCCCTTGGGAAACCAAGCACTGGCACCAAGCAATTTTGGAACTCCTTTTCTGGAATGACCACAAGAGCTGTCATTGTGTTACCCTTGATGTCCTGAGTGTCATGAAAATGTCCTCCTTTCAATATTTCTTTTATCTTAAGGTAAAGAAAAAAGTGAGTAGGGAGGGTGTTCCAATACGGTTACTTGTATACCGGCTAAAATGTCTCTCACAGACAGTGCAGTGTGAGCTGGTGACAGGACTTCCTGTGATAGGACTTCTGGGAGACTGGGCTGAGCAAGAAGTTACAAGTGACCTCTTTGGTCTCGGCTGCACAAGCAAGATGACGAAGGGGACATCATCGTTTGGAAAGCATCTCTATAAGACATACGCGTTGTGCCGCCGCTGTGGCTCTAAGGCTACCACCTTCGGAAGTCGAGCTGTGGCAAATGTGGCAGCCCCGCTAAGCGCAAGAGGAAGTATAATTGGAGTGCCAAGGCTAAAAGACGGAACTGGTCGAACGAGAGACCTGAAAGTTGTATACCGCAGGTTCAGGCATGGATTCCGTGAAGAAACAATAGCTAAAGCTAGGGGGGCAGCTGTGGCAGCATCCGGTTGTCTTAAGGTCCGTACTTAGATGTGCAATAAATGTTCTGGTATTCAAAATATATCTGGTATTGTAAGATATTTTTAATGACACTGTAGTATCTGTAAATTCCAATTGCTTTGCTGAGTAAGGCAGCTTAAATTTAGGAAAACACAGTTGTGACAGCACTTCAGGGAAGACTTCTTTCTAAACACTGCTGAAGTTTCTAATCACGGCTTCCTCAGCACTAGTGGTTTAAATGAGACAAGACCTATTTAGTTAGACTGATAAGTACAGGCTCATGGAAAATTAAAATGAACACAAATGTTAAAACTGACACCATAAAATAAAGGAATAGAACTGCTTTAAAAAAAAAAGAAAGTTGTAAGTGAGAGGCTGGATCTGTGGATAGTGTTCAGAGTCTGGGTGAGCATGTGGAGCAGAAACCAGGGTTTGAGACCCTAGAATTGACGTGAGATCTAGTGGAAAGCTGGTCTGCGGGGGCAGTGCCTGCAGAGGCCAGGTACCAGTTGTCACAGAGCTGACTCCCATGCATGGTGACCTATGTGAGTCAGAGTAGAACTGTGCTCTATAAAATTTTCAGTGGCTGTGAAATTTGGGGAGCAGATCCCCAGAACCTGTCTTCTGAAGCACATCTAGTTGGGTCTGAATTGCTAATGTTTAGGGTAATAGTTGTGCATTTAGAAGCTTGATTGTACCTCCCAGAGACCCTACAGGCACCAGATACTTAAAACAAAAGCAAGAAGGGGACCAGGCATATTTGCCTAGGAGGCATAATATAGGCTGTATAGGCTGCAGGCTTGCATCATCCCCATCACCGTAATCATCCCAGAAGAAGGAAAACACCTCTAGCCTTTTCAGCAAAAGCCCAAGGAGGCCTTTCATTGTCCTATTTGGGTGACATGCCCATTTCCAAATCAGGCCCTACGGCCTGGGAGTGCTGGGCTGGAAATGACCAGGCTTGGGACACTTGCTCATCAATGGACTTGGAAGCTGGTGTGATTTCCACCTGAACCTCAATGATTTCTATATGAACTGAGAGTGAAAGTGTGAATCCTGAAAGAAAACTGAACCTCCATCCCCAAAATGGGGAATGGAGGCTGGGTAGGCAAACCTGCAGGTGTCAACTAGGAGAAGCCAGTAGCTTGAGGTTTCAGGATGGAGGGAATGGATTTTGGGAGATGTAATGGGGAAACTTGAGCTCAGATATAGATAATGAGGAAAAAACTGGTGGAAGGAGCCTGGACATTTATGGGGGAAGTTCAGAAAGTGGCCATAGCAGGAACAAGATGGGATGGGGCTAGGTGTGGGAGCAGTAAAAGTCCATCTTGGCCATGAGGGTTGTTGCAGTGCCATGAATTGCTTTCATATGGCCTTTCTAGCTATGGTCTTGTAACTCCCACCGAAAGATTGGGTGGAACTATTCAAATAAGGTACTTGTGGTCCACCAAGGTGTTTGGACAGCTTGCTAAAAATGCAAATAAGGTGCATGGAATCCTAATAAGGAGATTGGTCAGTTTTGCCATCCCACCAGGCTTAAAAGAGAGCCAATCCCAGTGTAGAGGGGACCTCACTACCACCAAGAGGAAGAGATGGGAGTAGGGTCTCTGTATTGAGAAACTCCCACGCCCAAGAGACAGGAGCTGTAACACTAAAGACAGTGAAAGATAGTGGAGCAGCAGTAGCAAGAGTGATAGTGGCATGAGAGAACAGGAGCCAGGAGACTGGTACAAGAGGACTGTGGTGAGGATTACTGACCCACAGAGTCAGAAACTGTAACACTTGTTGCAAGTAGGGCCTAGAAGCACAGGGTGAGAAGATAATGTCTTGATCAAGAGCTGCATTCTAAGTTGTCCCTGTTACTTCTGAGTCATTCCTGATTTCCAGTTGCATCTTGTTACTTCCTTAATAAACCACTTAACTGTAACTACGGTTCCTGAGTTCTGTCAGATGTTGTACCAAACTGTTGTTGTTAGGTGTCGCTGAGTTGGTTCTGACTCATAGCCACCCTATGTACAACAGAACAAAACACTACTCAGTCTTTCAGTATGCCCACAAACATTTTTATGTTTAAGCCCATTGTTACAACCACTATGTCAATCCATCTTGGTGACCCTCTACTGCAGCAAGTGTGATGTTCTTCTCCAGGGACTGATCCCTCCCGACAACATGTCCAAAGTAAATTAAGACCCTTCTTGATTCTAAGGAGCACTCTGGTTGTCCTTTTTTGGGACAGATCTGTTTGTTCTTTTGGCAGTCCATTGTGTATTCAGTACTCTCCAACACTACAATTCAAAGGCATCAATTCTTTTTCTGTCTTTCTTATTCATTGTCCAGCTATCTCATGCATATGATGTGACTGAAACACCATGGCTTGGGTCAGGCTCATTCTAATCTTCAAGGTGACATCTTTACTTTTTAAGACTTTAATGAGGTCTCTTGCAGCGGATTTTCCCAGTGCAATGTCTTTTGATTTTTTGACCACTGCGTCCATGGGTGGTGAGTGTGGAACCAAGTAAAGTGAATCCTTAACAATTTCAGGGGCAGAGTCAAGATGGTGGACTAAGCACAAGTCTCCTTATATCCCTCTGGAAACCAAGACCCGAATTGATAATCAGCCTTCTGGTCACCTAGTGAGCCCCCAGGACACAGCACAGGGCTGTTAATTTGGACTTCATACCACTGAGCGAAAAACCTCCTCTCTTTCACTGACTCCTGCTCCTGGCTAGCCCTGGCTCTCATGGACTGAAGGTAAATGCACCATTTTGACTTTTTTTTTCTCTGTCTTGGCCAGCGGGTGGAGCTGGGTCTTGCCTAGCGGTTAAACTCAGACGCACTGCTGGTGGGATAGGCAGGTGAAATTGCCATATTTTGAGAGCCAGGCTTAGGACTCTGTCCATCTAGCCACTTGGGGCCTGTCTTTTTATCACTGCCACAGCATGGTTTGTACAGAACCACAGTGCCTGTGTGTGGGATGCCATGTTGGGTATGGAGATTTTAGCAGGATCTAATTCTTAGCCTGGGAGCCAGCACCTGCAAACAGGACAGCACTTCTCCGACAGAAAAGCAGTAGTTTACACAGTGTCACCTACAGTGGGGGCCCAGCAACAGAGGTGGAGGACTCATTACCTCTTGGCACCTTTAGCCCCTCTATCTGCTGATCTTGTGGAGGGTGCCATCTTAGATGCGGTGGCCACAGCTGGACCTATTTCTTAGCTTGGGAGCCAGAGTCTGCCTACAGGAGAGTGCTTTTCTACCAGGAAAGAAGTACTTTACACAGTGTCGCCTAAGGCTGGGCCCTGTTAGCAGAAGCCAGCAGGTCAGTAGCATTGCTGTATTCTGAACTAGTTTGTATCATCTGGGGTTGGACATAGAGGTGCTTACTTTGCCAGTCGGGAAGAGGGACCTCTACACCTCAAAACCTGACTGACTTGGGAAGTTGTCAGATACCTTTTCCTTTACATTTTAAGACAGCCTAGAGAAACACCTGCTGTCCATCCTCACAGTATCTCTCCCAGTCTCTACTTACTCACATGGGACTCAAAAAGCAACAGACACTTGTGGCATACAAGAAATCACCCATGGCTCCAGAAGGCTCCCAAACAAAACAACCAAGGAGTTTTCCAGATGAAGAAACTTTTCTGAAATCATCAGAAAGTGAATGCAAAATGATTATATACAGAGCTCTTCTAGACCTTATACAAAATGCAGCAGAACAAAAGGAAAAATTAAGCAAGCTGTTCATTCTGATGGAGCACCAGTACTCTGAAATCCAACAGATCAAGAACAAAATCAAAGACATAGAAATTTCCATGCAAAGCCAAGAAAACAGAATGGAACAAATGGAAAAAAGAATTTCTGACTTGGAAGACAGAGCTACTGACTCCAGCATCTATGAGCAGAAATCAGAAAAAAGAAGCAAGAAAAATGAAGAATCATGTGGGACTCTATTAAGAGGAACAATCTTCGATTAATTGGAGTCCCTGAACAGGGTGAGACACCCGAGAACACAGAGAGTATCATTGCTGAGCTGCTGACAGAAAAATTCCCAGAAATGATGAAAGAAGAGAATATAGACATCTCAGATGCACATTGTATGCCACCCAATATAGATCTAAAAAGAAAGACTCCAAGGCATATTATAATCAAGCTCAACAAAATGAAACATAAGCAGCAACTCTTTAAGGCAGCAAGACTTAAAGCAAAGCTAACATTCAGAGGGAAATTCTGTAGGCTTTCGTCAGATTTCTCAGCAGAAACCATGCTGGAACAGAGACAGTGGCATGACACATTCAAAGCCTTGAAGGAGAAGAACTTCCAACCAAGGACTGTATATCCTACAAAACTATCTTTCAAATATGAAAATGAGATGAAGATATTCTCAGGTAAACAGAAACTCAGAGACTTTGTAAAAACCAAACCAAAACTACAAGAAATACTGAAGGAAGTTCTTGGCTTTGGCTTAGAAGAACAAAACCACTAAATTTATATTTTAGAATGACACATTATTCAGAATTCTACTCAGTTAGGGAAGGCTCCAAATTCAATCACAGCTCTAATACTGAAAGAAACAATCCAGTGATTATCATGAAAACTATGGTGCCATCATATTAAAAAGAGGGATGTACTACAGTCATAATAGTCCTTCCAGATGGAGAAGAAGATGACAAGATTGGTAGTAATTAAAATTGGGTTTATATATACTTATTAAGGGGGATCATAGAGGCAGCCTTAAAGCACAACAAAAATGTAACATACCATTTCAAGAAATGTAATATAGGAGTCTCAACAACTACAAAAACAGCTCTGAAGAAGGTGGAAAATCAAAAGAATGTCCCAGAAAAGACTAATAAGAACAACAGAAAAAACATCAACACAAAAATAAATATATCACAATGGCAGCAATGAACACATACCTATCAATAATTACATTGAATGTGAATGGACTGAATGCTCCAGTAAAGAGACATCGAGTGACATCTTGGATCAAAAGACAAGACCCATCCATATGTTGTCTGCAAGAAACTCACTTGAGACATAAAGATAGAAACAAACTGAAAATTAAAGGATGGAAGAATATATATCAAACTAACAACGACAAAGAGCAGGTGTGGCAATCTAATGTCAGACAAAATCAATTTTAATGTAAAATCCACCATCATGGACAAAGATGGACACTATTTATTGCTGAAAGTTTCAGTGTACAAGCAAGACTTAACTATATTAATATTCATGCACCTAATATCAGAGCACCAAAATACATCAAAGAAACACTGACTACACTCAAAAAAGAGTTAGATTACTCCACAATAATAGTGGGAGACTTCAACACTCCACTCTCAATACTGGACAGATCATCTAGAAAAAAGCTCAGTAAAGATACAGAGGACCTTATTACCACAACTAACCAATTAACCTTCATCAATACATACAGAACTTTCTACCCATCAGCGGACAATTATACCTTCTTCTCCAGTGCACACGGAACATTCTCCATACTTGACCATGTGTTAGGACATAATTCAATTCTCAACAAAATCCATACCACTAAATTACTGCAAAGCATCTTCTCAGATCATAAAGCCATAAAAGTCGAAATCAATAGCAGAAAAAACATAGATAGAAAGTGGAACACTTGGAAACTGAACAACATCTTGCTCAAAAAGCCCTGGATTATAGAATAAATCAAGGATGAAATAAAGAAATTCGTGGATTCCAATGAGAATGAAAACAGTTCTTACCACAACCTATGGGATACAGCCAAAGCAGTGCTCAGAGGTCTGTTTATCTCCATAAATGCATGCATCTGGAAGGAAGAAAGAAACCAAATCAAGGAACTAACCCTACGGCTTGAACAAGTAGAGAGAGAACAACAGAGGAACCCCCCAGGTACCAGAAGAAACCAGATCATAAAGATTAGAGCAGAGTTAAATGAATTACAGAATAGAAAAACAATTGAAAAAATTGAAAAGACCAAAAGCTGATTTTTTGAAAAGATCAACCAAATTAACAAACCACTGGCCAAACTTACTAAAGAAAAACAGAAAAGGAAACAAATAACCCAAATTAGAAATGAGAGGGGAATTGTCACAACAGATCCAACAGAAATCAAAAATATCATAACAGAATACTATGGAAGACAGTACTCTAATGAATTTGAAAACCTGGAGGAAATGGACAAATTCCTTGATTCATACCACCTACCCAAATTATCACAATATGAAGCAGAACAACTTAATAAACCCATCACAAAGGAAGAAATTGAAAATATCATAAAAAAACTGCCAACTAAAAAAAGCCCAGGCCCAGACAGCTTCACTACAGAATTCTATGAACCTTTTAGAGAAGAGTTATCTCCAATACTACTGAGACTGTTTCACAGTATAGAAAGGGATGGAGTACTCCCAAACGCATTCTATGAAGACAGCATAACCCCAATACCAAAGCCAGGGAAAGACCCAACCGAAAAGGAGAACTACAGACTGATATCACTCATGAATCTAGATGCAAAAGTCTTCAACAAAATTCTTGCCAATAGAATACAACAACATACCAAAAAAATAATCCATCATGACCAAGTTGGATTCATACCAGGGATGCAAGGCTGGTTCAACACCAGAAAAACAATTAATGTGATTAACCACATAAATATCACAAGACAAGAATCACCTGATTTTGTCCATTGATGCAGAAAAGGTGTTTGATAAAGTCCAACACCCATTCGTGCTAAAAACTCTTAGCAAAACAGGCATAGACGGAAAATTCCTCAATGCAATACAGGCCATTTATACAAAGCCAACTTCCTACGTCATCCTGAATGGAGAGAGACTGAAAGACTTTCCCCTGAGAACAGGAACTAGACAAGGATGCCCACTCTCACCTCTCCTATTCAACATTGTACTAGAAGTTCTAGCCAGAGCAGTTAGACAAGACCAAGAAATAAAGGGCACCTGCAATGGCAAAGAAGAAGTCAAATTATCCCTGTTTGCAGTTGATATGATTGTATATTCACAGAATCCCAAAGAATCTATACGTAAACTACTCAAACTGATAGAAGAGTTCAGCAAAGTCTCAGGATACAAGAGAAACATAAGTAAATCCGTAGGATTGTTTACACCAACAATGATACTGTTAACGAAGAAATCATCAAATCAGCAATTTCAATCTTTTCTCTGTTTATCACATTTGCAGCAAATGAGTGAAGCCCAGGTGGAAGGGAGACGACTGAAGGATCGGGGAGTAGTCACCATTAAAGGTGACGGGGGGACAGCAGTTTGGAAAAGTTAGGCATTTGGGTCATCTTTAACCTCCACCTAGTAGGAGTCAGCTTTGTGCTGATCCTTATAAAAGAAACTATTTATTTAGGTACAGAGTTGGGTCAAGCAGGGAGACAGCAGCAGAAGGAGGAATAAGAGGTACTGAGGGCAGAATAAGGGTTGTAAGAACCTACTGCAGGCTGCCTGGTTCCAGCTTCACCCCAGCTGAGAGGCTGAGTCTGCAGACTGTGTTCCTGCCGTTCCAAATTTGCAGTTTCACCACTATGACCTTAGGGGACGGGGGTTGGGGGACATCAATCTGTGACTTGGTTTATGAAATGAGGATAATAATCATAATGACCGTCCTTAGGGTCACCAAAAACCAAGCCCACTGCTGCAGAGTCTATAGGATCACAGAGAGGACCAAATGAGATAATGCATTCAAAGTACTTAGAAGGGCTGGCAGGTCTGGTTTATGGAGAAACCTGGAGATTAGCTATATTGTGGTGATTATTATGATTTTTATCGCAGAGGGCTCACACTGACAATAATGAGTTCTTATCCAACTGGCTGCTGCCCCTGCTTGCTGACATAGGACCCCCAGCCCCCACCTAGTGCCTCTCCAACGTTGCTGATGGTCCCCACCAGGCACCTCACATGGGCTCATAAACATGTCCAGGCAGGTGCAGTGCTTTCCTGCTGGCTGGGGGGTGCTGATGAAGTCTCTCTTTGCTCTTGAGACACCGCTGTTGGGGGGATTCCAAGGAAAGGCCCCCGTGTGAAGGTCTGATGTGGGAGCTCTAAAGTTTTCACTTACAAGGAGGATCTCTATCCCTGGGGCCCTGAAGGCTTCCGAGGGGCTGGGCTGGGGAGGGATCTGCCATTTGCCACCTTGCTGAACGGTAGTGAGGATTTCTAGTGCTCTTTGAAGCTGAAGGCTTTGCTACTGAGCCTTTTGGGCACTACCTCAGCCCCTTCTTGAGTCAAGGATATGCCTGAGAGGCACTCCCTCCTGGTGGAACTGCCATTTTGGACCCCAGTGTGCACATACGTCATGAGACCCCAGGGCCACAGCCCGGCCAAGCCCTTCTGCAGAAAGCCTTAGCAAAGCATGAGTCAGCCCTACCCAAGGCCAGGGCCCAAGAATAAGGCGAGGGTGATGAGGACAGAGCTGCCAGTCCCCCAGCACTGCATGGGAGGGGAGTGAGGGGAGTGAGGGGCTGAGCCGTTTGCACAGGCTTGGACATGGCCCTCTCTCTACTTCTGGGCAGCACCTAGTCACCAAAGACCCAGGATCAGGCCCTGAGTCCGCAAAGCCTCCTGTCAAAGCAGTCACCTGGCTCAGGCTCCCATGCTTCTGCCAGGCAAAGGACAGGCATCATTCCCATCTCTTCCCAGATTCTTCCAACAGAACTCCTCTTCCTCATTCCTTACAGAAAAAAATAAAAAAGGAAGAAACAAGTATACTGTATGGCAATAGATGCCCTTGGATACCCTATGATTGGAAAGCAGTTGGTGTGTCAGGGAGGGGGACAGGATCTGACCAGAGCCAGCAAGCCAGAATGACCTGCTAGAAAAGGTTCACTGGCTGTAGGACAGGTATGAAAGTGTGATCTACACGGACGTGAAGCAGTTAGTAGGGCCTGGGCTGGGCCGGGGTGGGGGGGCCTGACTGGAGGGGGGCATGGGAGAATTTCCTCGGGAGATAGGGATGGTGTTTATCTTAACTGGGATGGTGGTTGCAGGGTATACCTTGTGGTTAAAAGGCAGCAATTGTACCCTTAAAATGTGTGAATTTTTTGCTTCATGAATCATATTTTATGAAAAGTGATTTAAAAAAATGAAAATAGAAAAAAGAGGGGTGACAAGAGAGTTCAGTCTGCAAACCAGTGAGAGGGATGATGAGTGAAGCCACAGGATGGGTCTCCTGAGGGCTGTTGTGTGGGACTGAAGGCAGGAAACCCACTCTTTGAGATATTTTCTCATACTAAAAATAAAAAACAAAACAAAAAAACAAACCCATTGTGGTTGAGTCAATTCCAACTCATAGTGACCTTCTAGGACAGAGTAGAGCTGCTCCCACAGGGTTTCCAAGAAGCACCTGGTGGATTTGAACTGCCGACCTTCTGGTTAGCAGCCATAGCACTTAACCACTAGGTAACCAAGGTTTCTGTTTCCTCATAGGTCCTCCAGAAACTGCTGTCAAGTTGCTTCCAACTCACAGTTCATAGGGCAGAGTAGAATTGCCTCATAGGGCTTCTAAGGAGCAGCTGATGGATTTGAACTGCTGGCCTTTTGGTTATCATCCAAATGGTTAACCATCGCACCACCAGGGACCCATGGGTCCACCCAAAGCAAAACTCAAACCCACTGCTGTTGGGTTGATTCCACCTCACAGTGACCCTTTAGGATGAGGATAGAGTTACCCCACAGGGTTTCCAAGCACCACCTGCAGGATTTGAATGGCTATCCTTGAATGGATTTGTGATTAGTAGTGTTTAACCACTGCACCACCAGGGTTTCTGTAGGTCCTCCCAGAGCCTGCTGAATGGTTTTGCCCTGGACTGGTTGTGTGGCTGTGCCCTAAGGAAGTCTTCCTGTGGTGTCCTGGGTGTTTGAGCAGGGAAAACGCCTCCCCTCTACTGGCTACTGGGAGTGCCCATAAAACAAACATGATTAGAAAAACCAGAGACCACAGAAGACATAGATGAAGGAGAAAAAAAAAACAATCAAAATAAACAAAACCCTAAGAAAACCTACCCTCAAGCCTCACACGTTAAAACCAACCAAGATCCCCAAGCTGGGTGGGATGTTGAGCAGGCCTGTTTGGGAGTGATATTTATATAAGAGGCTTGGTCTCCCTCCCTCGGGCAAGTAAAGCAAGTTGTAAAATTTGAGGCACATTTTAAAATTGTTTAAAATCCTCCCAGTATGTTTCCTGTCTGGCCGCGTGCATGGGGAGTGGGTAACAGGCGCTCACGTGTGGCCCGGTGCACGTGTTAACGAGGGACTTTAGAGGCAGTGATGCTGACAGTCCACTAGAGTCAGAAGCAAGACAGGGCATCTGTTGTGGGTCAGGGTGTGTGTTCCTGGTGTTGGAATGCACGTAAAGCGTCTCAGGTCTCAAGAGAGGGGTTAGTCTGGGAAATCTGCATCTTTTACAAAAAAACCACTGCCCTTATAAATCATTAGTGAAAAGCCTTTAGGGATATCTCTCGTAAGGGTATGATTCTTCTGAAGCAAGCAGACGCCGAGAGTATTTGACAGCTTAGAATAATTAGAATATAGCAATATATATTTTGATAAATTAGATGATGATGATTCGTCTTCCAGCACATCACAGCCTTTTACCTTGGCTTAAGCTGTTTCCCTGCCTGGGATACCATCACCAGCTGTCAGAATCCTACTCATCCTTCCCGCCTGGCTCGCTACCGCCTCCCCACAGCGCGAATTAATCACTCCCTCTTCTGGGCCCCTGTGACATTTTGTCTGTTACAGTGTTTACTTTGTTCCTTCTTGTCTGGAATGGAGCTGAATATGTGTCCGTTCCCTGTCACACATCCTTGGAGACCAGAACTGACTGCGCCTTGGCTGTCTGCACCCTTCCGGCGGCACCAGGCGGAGTGGGCTCTCGGTCAATGCCTGTTGAGTTCAACTGCCTATCTTTCTTTCTTTTTTTTTGTTTTGTTAGAGAAGATTACTTCGCAGAAAATGAAGATCCTGTGTTGGCATGGACCTAACTGGGTTAAAAAAAAACAAAAATAAGTGAAAAACAACTGTCACACTTTATTTTTTACTTTACGCTATTAGATTTTTTGCATCCCTTAAGAGTGTAGATGTAATTGTTTTGAATTTAGAATGGGTGGAATTCAAAGTATAAATTTAAGGAAAATGGGGTTTTATTTTCTGGCAGTTCTGATTCATGATGTTTGTCTTGTTAGGGCATCTTTTGTTTGAGGATAAGGTACGTGACGTCAGGAAGGCTGTGGTAAACGTGCTTTATTATGAAATTTCCTGGTACCCAATTAACGGAGATTGTTCTCTGCAGTGGCTTCTGGGGATGGGTGGTGGGAAGAACAAAAGATAGCATGGTGGGAACATTTGATCCATATGAATAATTCAAAGGCACCCCAGATGCAACCTGGTTAGACAGAAATGTCAGTGGGAGTGGTGCTCTATAAATCTAGCTGCTGTTTTCAGTCCTCAATTGGAAAAAAAATTGCTATTGAGTCAATTCCGACTCATGGTGACCCCACGTGCTAGAGTAGGACTGTGTTCTGTAGGGTTTTCTTGGCTGTAATCATTATAGCAGCAGATCACCAGGCCTGTCTTCTGCAGCACCATTGGTGGGTTCAAACCACCTACCTCTAAGTTACTAGAGAACAAAGTACCCCCTCCAAAACAAAACCTGTTGCCATCAAATCAGTTCCAATTCACGGCAATTGTATAGGACAGAGTGGAACTGCCCTGCAGTTTGCAAGGAGAGCCTGATGGATTTGAACTCCTGACTTTGAGGTTAGCAGCTATAGCACTTAACCACTACACCACCAGGGATTTCCAGCAAACCATGCAAGAATCTTAAAAAGAAATTACAAAAGGAAAAAAGGGAAGAGAGAGAGAAAAAAAGAATTATAATGTGTTGGTATGAAGTAGTGAATCTGTAACCCAGAAGAGCTAGTACAGAGCCTGGGGCGAGCTCTAACATGAAGGTAAGCATTCATGCCTTTTCCTTTGCTTTCCTGCGGAGGACTCTGATGTATGGGAAAAAACAGGATGCGTATGGGCCAGGCAGACTCAAGTTTTAAATACAGGCTAGTAGTGGCCTTGTGACTCAGTTCCTTCCTGTTGTAACCTGTAGGGAATAATAAATACAGGGATTTGTGATATTCTTGTAAACTGCCCAGCAGAGAGCCTGGCAGATGTAAGCAGGTGTGCATGCCTCTGAGCCTGGAAGGTTTTCCTCCATCCTCTCTCTTAGCCCATCTGCGCTGCCCTTTCTTCAAGTTCAGGCTTGCCAGATTGAGCAAATAAGAACAGACGATGCCCAGTTAAAAGTGAATCTCAGATAAACAATGAATGCTTCTTAGAGTAAGCATGTCCTTGGGTGCGAACAGTGCAGTGCTCAACTACTGACCAAAAGGTTAATGGTTCAAGTCTACCCAAGGCTGCCTGGCAATCTTCTTCCAAACATCAGCACCTGAGAGCCTCCTGGTCACAGCTTCACTCTGACACACATGAGTTGCCATGAATTGGAGCCCACTGGCCAGTAACTAGTTTATGCAACGGTTGGGACATACTGAGGCTGAAAGTTTATTCGCTGTTTCTCTGAAATTCAAATTTAACAGGGAATTATGTATTTTATTTGACAAAATGATGTCAAGTTCCACCCTGGTCAACTTAGCAACTGCTCCACCCTCTGAACTCCTGTGTCATTTTGAGACTTTGATACTTTTGTGACATCTAGGTAACAACACTTTTAACTCAAAACCAAAACCAAGCCCATTGCCATCAAGTTAATTTCGCCTCGTAGTGACCTATAGGGCAGGGAAGAACTGTCCCATACGGTTTCTAAGGAGCAACTGGTAGTTTCAAACTGCCAGCCTTTTGGTTAGCAGGAGAGCTCTTAACCACTATGCCATCAGGGCCCCATGCATTACTTTTACCTATTAATAATAATAACAATAAAAATCCCAACCCCAATGCTGTGAGTTGATTTCAACTCATAGCAACACTTTAGGGCAGAGTACCAAAACCCCATAGGGTTTCCAAGGCTGTGAATCTTTACAGAAGTAGACTGGCCCATCTTTCTCCCAAAGAACCAATGGTGGTTCAAAGTGACAACATTTTGGTTAGCAGCCAAGCACTTAACCACTGCAATACCAGGGCTCGTCATTATAACATTTTTATTTCTATTGTTATTCATTTATTATTATTATTTATATTTATGTATCTATAGAGAGAGCCTAGGATTCAAATAAGACAGACCCGAGTTCAAGTCCCAGCTTTACCTATAACTAGTAATAATGACAATATCAATAATAACTTATTAATATAAACGTAACTGTCTGTTAAGCATCTATAAAGTACCAGGCACATAGCAGCTTTATATAACCTGCCATAGTAACCCCTGCAGTCACCCTCCAAGGCTACAATTAGTGCCCTTATAGAAACCTAAAGAAGGTTAGTGCCATCTAGCCGGTACGCAATAGCATACCACTTTGGGCCCTAGTCTGTTGGACTGAACCCCAAGCCTCACACTGTGTCACCTGTCACTCATGTGTAGAGACTGAGCCCGATGCTTTAAGTGTCTCCCAGGGCCTGCACACACTGGTGTTTGTACCTGCTTATTGTTAGAGGGAAACCCTGGTGGCACAGTGGTTAAGTGCTACCTATGGCTGTTAACCAGAAGGTTGTTGGCAGCTCAAATCCACCAGGTGCTCCTTGGAAACTCTGTGGGCAGTTCTACTCTTTCTATAGAGTCACTATGAGTCAGAATCAACTCGATGGCAGTGGGCTTGGTTTGGGCATCATTAGAGAGGGTGATGTACCAAAGGGAGCAGCACCAGCATCAGAACTGATTTGTGGACTATGGGATTGTGATCTATTTCTCCAACTAGCACCATATATAGCAAAGCCAGGGGTTTTCAGACAAGAGCAGGAAAGTCTCTTAACTTCTGGAAGTTTCTAAAATGCTGTTTGCTCTAGTATGCGGACAATGCAAGCACTGTAGCCTGAAGAAATTGAGAAACTCTCCCTGAGCAAAGTTCACTGCTGATATACCTTGTGATGTGGAGTGGTGTTTAACGCAGCGTGATAAGTAGCACATGGTGTGTACGTGGCACCAGTGGGGTCACTAGGGTTGGTGTCACTCAGTTTGATAACTCATGATGTCACCTCCAAGCTAATTACCATAATATTCTATCTAAACCACTAGAAAATCTGAGAGTCAGCAACTATAAAAACACCACAGCAATGAAAACAACAGCACATGCTTCTGTTGTGTGTAGATGAAACCATGTGATTTGAAGAGTCACTGTAACGAAAATTAATGACAGTTCTGACTGGAGCTTGTTAAAACCCAAACCAAACCCACTGCCATGGAGTTAATTTATGCTAACCTTCTAGGACAGAGTAGAACTGCCTATAGAATTTCCAAGGAGAGCCCAGTGGATTCAAACTGTTGACCTATTAGTTAGCAGCTGTAGCACTTAATCACTCTACATTAGAAAGTTCAAAAAGTGAATTAGCATCAAGTTTTAGCTTTCTAAGTATATTGATATGTATAAGCTGGGCTTATGAAAATTTTTTTGTTGTTAAAACTAGTTACAGGAATTTTTTTATTTAAAGTAATCAATTTCTGCTGAGACACCACAAAAAAATTTTTTTTAATTAGGATTAAGGGAAAGTATACAATTCAAATCAATTTTGCATGCCTCCTCACGCTGACACAGCACATTCTTCCTTTTCACTCTATACTTCTAGTATCCTCTTAACGAGCACCTGTCCCCTCCTCTCCACCCTCTTTTCTCCCATCTAGAAAGAAATCAGTAGGACAGCCTCTGATAAATGTATAGCTTTCCTCCCATCTAGAAAGAAACCAGTAGGGCAGCCTCCTATAAATGCATAGAATCACAAAGCACACATACCATATGGTCACACTGTGTCCCCAAATCCAGTCCATTCTTGTCAGAAGAGTTGACCTCAGTACTGGTTTCAGGTCAGGGTCAGCAGCAAGTCTAGGGGCCATGTTCCCAGGGAACTTCCAGGCTGTCAGACCATAAATTCTGGTCTTTTAGACAAGTTCTTGAGCTGCACACCTCTTTTTCTGATGTTGCCTTAGAGACTGTACATTTGCCCCCCATCACGGCTGCCTTTGGTGGTGACCAAGCACCATCTTGTTCTTCAGGTCTCATGCTGATGCAGTGTCCCATTTATATGGATCCTTCTGTCTCCTGGGTTCATCTTTCCTCGAGACACCACAAAATTTTTATGGATGGTTGTTTTGGTGTCACCCAACCTGGTAGTGTCAACTGGTGTGATCAACATCCCTTGCGCCCCACTAGCAATGCCTCTGCATGGCACATGGTAGAGAACTGGAGCTGGCCAGCACCCAGGAGGCTCAGTGTGGGTCTCTACAAATCTCTGTTTGTTTTTGCTTGGAGTCTGAGAATCAACCAAATGAAGCTATGGCCCTTTTTGGAGAGGATGTTAGGCAGAATCAAGCAGCTGTGTCTGATAACCAGTCTCCATGGGTGTTTTTCACCCAGATGCACAGGGTCTGCAGGGAGCCTGGGAGACAGTTACCAACTCCTGGGGCAGGGGACAGAATAGGTTTATGATCAGCAACAGGAAACATAGCCCCTCCTTCTGTTGTTTGGACCTCAGTTATCATATTAATGTTACTTCCTTGCTTGCACTTCAAAGTTAGACAAATCCATCATAATCAATCCCATCTAGTTCCCCAGACAGAGTGAAGGAAGTGGGATGAGCAGGAACAGATTTATCTGTAAATATATCTGAGTTGGGAAACCCCAGTGGCATAGTGGTTAAGAACTACAGCTGCTAACCAAAAAATGGGCAGTTGGAATCTACCAGGTACTTCTAGAAAACCCTGAGGAGCAGTTCTACTCTGTCCTATCAGGGGTCACTATGAGTTGCAGTTGGTTCCATGCGTTGAGGGTTTTTTTTTAAGATGTCCTGATGGTGCAGTGATTAAGAGCTTGGCTGCTAACTAAAAGATTGTACAAGTTCAAACCCACCAGCCGCTCCACAGGAAAAAGACACTTCTGTCAAGATTTGTAGTCTTGAAAACTCTATGCAGTAGTTCTACTTAGTCCTAGACAGTCACTAAGAGTTGGAATTGACTGGATGGTAAAAGGTTTGGTTTGGGGTCTGTCATGGATTGACTTGGGTCCCCCCAAAAATACATGTAGCCGTGTGGCTGGTCTATGATTCCCAGTATCTTGTGACTATACTCCATTTTGTGGTTTCCCTAAACTGTATGTTAAAGGATTAGGGTGGGGGTGTAAATCCCTTCATAGGATTACCCCCCTGCTCCACTGCAAAGGGAGTTTCCCTGGAATATGGCTTGCCCCACCCTTAATCCTTTCATCCTACTTGAGATAAAAGGGCAGAGAAGCAGGCAGAGAATTGGGAACCTTGTACCGTCAAGAAAGCAGCACCGGGAGAAGAGCGTGTCTTTCCAGACCTGAGGTTCCTGCACCAAGATGCTCCCTGGACAAAGACTGATGCAATACCGGACTTTCCTCCAGAGCTGACAAGGGGAAAGCCTTCCCCTGGAGTGGAAACCCTAAATATGGACTTGTAGCCAACCGGACTGTGTAAGAATAAACCTTCCTTTGTTAAAGACATCCACTCTGTGGTATTTCTGTTAGAGCAACCCTAGCTCACTAAAACAGTGTCTGATACCTGAGCTAGGTTGTGGACCTTGATCCCCGGTGGGTTGGCTGACTCTTTCTCGTCCGCTTGTCTCTACTTACTCCCACTCTAATTCACGTGTATTTTAGAGAGCCGACTTTAAAAGAAGTGGGGAGAGAAAGGAACAAGTCTGTTCCCTCGGAAAGAAGGAGCAGCTATTATCTCCATCCCAGACAGAAGATTGAAGAGGCTCTTAATCTTAACTGCACAGCTACAAATGGTGGAGCTGGAACTTGAACTCTGGTCTGCCTGACTGAATTCTGGGTTGTCTTTATGGAGACATTTAAATACCATCCTTCAAAAGACTTAGGGGAAAGTAAGGGGTTAATCACACATGTCTCTTTCTCAGAACGACATGAAAATGACTGTGACTCATTATGCAATAACAGTATCATCCCCCGAGGATGGGAGAAGAGACCATATCACATGAGAGATTTAAGGCATTTTGGAAGACGGATAGCAGGCTGGGGAGTGCAGACTTGCCAGAGATGAGGATGCTCGAGGTGGGGTGCCTGCAGAGTGAGGCCTGAAGGAGTGAGTCTGCTGGCTCCCCTGGAACTCAGGGAGGGCTTAGGATTTCAGGGAAGTAAGGCATCTTTCCAGGGAGGATGCAGCCCGTGGCTGGAAATGGGATGGGGAGAAGGAGTTGCTGGTTTCTAGGACATTAGGCCCCTGGGTCCTTCCTGTACCCTAGAACCTAAGCCACTGCCCCCCTGCCAGCTCTGTTCCCTAGGAAACCTGCTCACTGCATTGAAGATGCTCACCCCTTTGGAGGGTTCATCTAGGCTCACGGCTTTGAACACCATCTCTAAGCTGAGGACTCGCTCATGTATATTTTCCTGAGCGTCACACAGGGCCCTGGTGGCATACTAGTTAAGCGCTACAACTGCTAAATAAAAAGTTGGCAGTTTCAAATCCATCAGGTGCTCCTTGGAAACCCTGTGGGTTGGAATGGGTTTAGTTTTTTTGGTGAAGCATCACACCTGTGGATCTGCCTATTTGACAACTATGCCTACATCTGCCCAGATGACATCTACTGGCATCTTACCTTTGACATGGCCAAATGCACTGGTGGTTTTTACCCCAAGCCTACTTCTCCTCAGTGTCGCCCACCTTAGTCAACGGCATCACCTAATTGTCAAGCAGGTCCCTCTAGGGTAGTGCAAGGAGTTTGTGATTGATTGCTAAACTGGAGGTTGGCAGTTTGAACCCTCCCAAAGGCTTCACAGAAGAAAGGCCTGGCAATCTACTCCCATAAAGACTGTAGTCAAAAAGAACCTGTGGAGTAGCTCTTCTCTGTAACATATGGGGTCACCAGCTTGAGTTGGAGCTGACTCAGCAGCAATTGGTATAGTTTTTTGGTGTTAATCAGACCCAGGAATCATTCTTAATTCTACCCTTTCATTCAGCCTTCTTCTTATTCTTAGCAAATCCTGTCAGGTCTACAGTCACGCCCGTCCTAAAACTGATGCCTGCTCCTCATGTCAGCAGCTCACTAGGATCCAGGAAGTAGCTAAACAAGTCTAGTTTAACCAGTAAAAAATGTCTGCCTCGAGCACAGTGCTTTTGAAAAAAACTGTCTACAAGGGATCAAAATGACAACAGCATTTCAGCATCTTGAAAGATTAGATAAGAGCCTTAATGGGCAGTGAGTTTATGTTAATGCAGGCAGAATAAGGGTAGAAATGGTTGCACAACTCAAGAATGTCATCAATGTCACTGAATGGTACATGTAAAAATGGTGAATTGGTGTATGTTTTGCTGTGTGTTCGCAACAAAAACAAAAGCATTTACAAAAAAAAAAAATTAAAAACATACAAATCTATCTCCCCTTCTGGCCAAACCCTCTGGTGGCTCCCAGTTACAATTACAGTGACATTCAGTTGTTGAGTGTGGCCTAAGGAGCACTGGTGACCTAATGGTTAAACACAGGGCCAGCTATTCAAACTTACCTAGTGTCCCTGTAGTGGAAAGACTTGGCAATCTGCTCTTGTAAAGATTAACCCAAAAAACAAACAAACAAACAAACTCAGAACTGACTGCCCTCAAGTTGACTCCAACTAACAGTATCTCTATAGAACAGAGTAGAACTGCCCCATAGAGTTTCCAAGGAGCTCCTGGAGAATTCAAACTGCCGACCCTTTGGTTAGTAGCTGTAGCTCACCATTTGCCAGCCTTCTGGATACTCCTTGACCTCCCCAACCATGTTCTAGCCTCTGGGAACCTGAAGTACAATTCTACAACAAGAGTATTAACAAACTATAATTTATGAAGGGATACACAGGTAGACAGGTATGCTGCAGAGGCTTGGGGGCGTGTAATAGAGCACACCCACATGCAGACAGAGGTTACATTGTGGTGATCTCTCCAAACGTATTAGCAGATGTTGCGTGTATACTAATCTAGACAATAGAGCACACAAGTGGCACAGTCATGGATACTTCTTATGCATAACCAAACACCTTCTGGAACAAAGATACTAGGCTTGAAGGCTAAGGACCATAGACTTAGAAGACATCTACCTCAACTGGCATGACACAGTGCCTGAAAATAATGATCTACATTCTACTTTGGTGAGTAATGTTTAGGGTCTTAACAATTTGTGAGTGGCGATCTGAGATACAGCTAGTAGTCCCTCACCACATGCAGTAAAGGAAAGTGATGAGAACCAAAGACTCAAGAGAGCTATTAGTCTAAAGGCTTTGTGGTCCCTGAGACCAGGAGAACTAGATGGTGCCCAGCTACCATCACTGACCACTCTGACCAGGATCACAATAAAGTGTCTTCAATAGAAAGGGAAAAAAACAGAACAAATAATCAAATTCTTTTTTTTTTTTTTTTAAGGCCAAATTTACTAATCTAATAGAGTTTGGAGGAATCCCTGAAACTAGAATCTTAAGACACCTCTCAGACTTGGAACTGCAACCATTCCTGGAAATCACCTTCCAGCCATGCTTTGGATGTGTTGTTGGGAGAATGACATCATGTCTGGCAATGTGGAGGGTCAGCAAGGGACAGGGGGACCCTCAGTGGGGTAGGCTGACATAGTGGCTGCAAATGGGCTCAAGCAGAACAACAATTGTGGGTATGATGCAGGACAGGGTTGTGTTATGCTGTTGTGCACTGGGTCACTATGAGTCAGACCCGACTAGATGGTAACTATCAACAACATAAAAGAAGCGATAACACTCAAGAAGAAGGCGCTTTGTAGAACAATTATACTAGATTAAAGGGGTAACATTTGACCAAAAGTAAAGATGAGAAGGCAGAAGGGGTAGGAAAAAAAATGAAAGGAAATGGGGAACCCAGGGTGGAAATGGGGAGAATGTTGACACAGTGGGGAACTGCAACTAATGTCATAGAACACTTCCCATATACTGTTTTGAATAGAAAACTAATTTGCTCTGTAATTTTTCACCTAAAAGACAATAAAATATTTATGTATTTATTGTTATAATGTTTATTAATACTTGGAAACACCGGTGGCATAGTGGTTAAGTGCTACGTCTGCCAACCATCACGTCTGCAATTCAAACCCTTCAGGCACTCCCTGGAAACTCTGTAGAGCAGTTCTACTCTGTCCTATAGGGTCACTGTGAGTCAGAATCAACTTGACAATAGTGAGATTTTTGGTTTTATTAATACTTTGATTCTGTAAATACATAGATATTTGAGTCTACAAAATGCAAAATAAAGTTTCATCTACACAAACAAAAAAAAGATAAGTATTTTTAGAGAGGCAAGACAGGATCCATGAAATAAGACCATAACTTATATTTTAAAATAAAATAAAATCCTTAGAAATTAAACATAGGTTAATAAAAAATTAATCAGGGGACTGGAAAGTCTGGCAGAGAAAAAAATCTCTGACAAGCCAGAATATGCAAAAAGTTGAGAGATAAGGGGAAAAATAAAAAAATTAGAGGCTTGCTAGTGGAATCCAGACTTTCTGGAGCCATTGAGGTTAGACATACCCCTAAAACAATTTCCCTGACATAATCTTTAAACTTCAAGCCAAAAATATCCCTGAGTCTTTGTAAAATCAAACAATAGTTTAGCTTAACTAGTAAAGAATGTTTGCCTTGAGCATTGTGCTTTTAAGATCTATTTGGGATCAAACTGACAACAGCAACTCTCAAGATTAGACAGCGAATTTAGGGAGCAGGGAGTTCATGGTAAAAGGGGGAATAATTTGGATACAGATGGTGAGAATGGTTCACAAGTTGAAGAATGTACTCAATGTCACTGTCATTGAATTGTGCATGTAGAAATGGTTGAATTGGTGTATATTCTCAACAACAAATTATTTAAAAATTAGCAAGTCAGCCCAGAAAGCTGATGATATAACTAAGAGGAGAAAAGAGATGGGAAGAAATTATCAAAGTAATAAACACAAGAAAATTTCTAAGTGTTACAATTTAAGAACAATAATGATAAAGACAAAAGCTCATATTCATTTTGGTCTTAGACTTTGCAATAGCAACACTAGAAGCTAGGACACCTGAAGCAATGACCTCAAAATCCTAAAGGATGAGAGCAAGAACTCAGATGCTTGTACACTGGTGTTCCCCGCAGCACTGTTCATGATAGCCAAACATTCCAAGTGTCCATTTACAAATGAGCAGACTTTTAAAACTGGAGCATAACCATGTAACAGAATGCTATCCTCCATAAAGAGCAAGGAAGTTTTGATACACACTGTGATATGGATGAACCTTGAAAACGTGATCCTGAGTGAAGTAAGCCAGACACAAAAGACCAATAGAGTTATTGTCCCACTTACATGAACTATCTAAAACACAACTGATTCAGGCTCAGAGCAACTCTATAGGACTGAGTAGAACTCCCCCATAGGGTTTCCAAGGAGAAGCTGGTGGATTCAAACTGTTGACCTTTTGGTTAGCAGTTGAAACTCTTAACCACTGTGCCACCAAGGCTCCTCAGTGATGATCAACAATAGGCAAGTTTATAGAGAGAGTAGATTCGAGATTACCAGGGACTGAGGGGAAGGGGGAAGGGAGACTTATTCTGGAATGTTGGAAAAGTTTCAGAAATAGTGGTGAGAGTTGCACAACACTGTGAGTATAATTTATGACACTGAATGGTGCCCTTAAAAACTGTTCAAATGGCAAATTTTATGTTGCATATGTTTTAGCATGGTAATATTTTAAAAGATAATCTTGAGGGAAACTATTTTCCAATCTTGAATTCTACCCCCAGCCAAACTAGCATTCAAGAATGAGATATGGATAAAGAGCACTTTCAAGTTACTCATTGACATAAGACACTTACTTCCTGTGCCACCCTTCTCAGGAAGCTACTCCAGCTTTGCTCCAGAAACAAAGAAAGAAAGAGAAGTGGGATCCAGGAAACGAGGCTCTGACACAGGAAAGTGTGAAGGGAATTCCCAGAACACTGAGGACAGGAAGTTCCAAGATGGCAGCTGTCAATCAAAACCAAACACCAACCAATCAGAGCAAAGTAACCAAGGCGTAGGAAGGCTCCAGGGAGAGCATCTCTACGGAAAGGGAGACTTGCCAGGCTACTTGATGAGTGCAATGGTACTGAGAAGAAAGATCCGTCAGACTGCTGAAGGACGCATTAGTAATAAGTAATAGAAAACTGGGGGAATTTTGTAAAAATCCAGACAGTTAAAAATACTTACATTTATTTTGGAATGGGTAACACATTCATTCATATGGCTCAAAAATCAGAATGATATAAAAAGCTAAACAGCTGATTTCACATCCCCTGTTTTACCTCGACAGACAACCATTTAAGTTAGTGTCTTATTTTTTTTTTCTTAATAAGGTACACGCAAATAAGAACATGTCATCTTACGTTTATTACTATGAGTTGCAGTTGATGACAATGGGTTTCAGTATTTCCTGGATGTTTTTCCTTGGAAAGTTTCCTCATTCTTTTGTTCTGTAGTTTAGTGTTCCATTGTGTGGTCAGGCAGTAGTTTATTTAAGCAGTTCTCTCCAGAAGGACACTTGGGCTCTTTTCATTACTTAAGGATGTAGGCAACACTGCAATACGTAACTGTCTACATATGTTCTTTCAAATGTGCGCAGGTATGGCTTCAGGACAAATTCCCAGAATTAGGATTGCTGGGGAAAGGGTACATGAATTTGAAATTTTGCTGGATGTTTCCCAATGCTTCCATACTGCTTGCAGCGTTTTTGCCTTCCCTCGGGCAGTGTGGGAGAATGCTTGTTTCCCTGAAGCCTCATCAACAGACTCTGTTGTTAACTTTTGGGTTTTTGCCAAGCTGAAAAATAAGAAATGCTATCTCCATGTAGTTTTAATTTTCATTTATCTTCTGTGTGAGATGGAGCCTGTTTTTATATACTGAAGTGCCGTTTGCACTTCTTTTCTGTAAACTGCTTGTGTTCTTTGGTCATGTATGTATTGGATGACTGGTCTTTCCAGATAATTACTAACTCCAAGGCTGGTAAGGGTAGGATAGGTGGGAAGCTTAAAAGAAATGGAATGGAGCATAGTATATTATATGACACAATTGCGAGTAGTTGTTATATCTTTGCAATCTAAACAGTAAATATTAATTTAACCAAAATTTTAGATTTAAATGTATTTGTTAAAGGCAAGCCCTTTGCATATGTTTTCTTTGCTAACTGGCACGATGTTTAGCTTTGTCAGCAGAGGGGGAGGCTGTGTGTGTGTGTGTGTGTGTATGTGTGTGTGTGTGTGTGTGTATACACTTTGAGGATCAGGGTGTAAGAGAACTACATTTTCATCTTCTGTGAGGAGAAGCTAATAGATAAAGCTTAAAAGGGAAAAAGTAGCAGTAACAGCATCTTGTTTAGAATTATAGTGGTAAATACCAGAATAGAAAACCAGAAAATCTGAGAGTGAATGCCTGCCGAAAGTGTGTCTGGGAGTTGGGGAGGGGTGTGGCAGGGGCTATCATTTTTCATTAAAGCTATTTACTCTTACTTGACTTTTAAAACTGTAGTGCATGACAGTGATAAAGTTAAATTAATTACAAATAATTAAAAGCTTTGAACGCTAGTGGCATGGTGGTTAAGTGCTATGTCTGCTAACCAAAAGGTCAACAGCTTAAATCTACCAGGTACTCCTGGGAAACTCTATGGAGCAGTTCTACTCTGACTGATAGGGTCGCTATGAGTCAGAATCGACTCGACAGCAGTGGGTTTTAGTGGGTTGATACATACATTTTGACATAAAACCTTCCCTTTTTGAAAATGAATGTGCAGAACTAGAACTCTATTAAAAGACAAGATGTGATAGACTGGAGGCTCCTGGCCTCTCAGTTAGCCCAGAGCTGAAACCAGTAGCTTAGCCAACTCTTCAGACAAAGAGTAGACTGGTCTATAAGATAAAGAGTGGTGCTGGTGAAAAGTGTGCTTCTTGTTAAACATATTCATGAGGCTTTCTGAGCAGCTCCTTTCCAGAGGTGAGATATGAAAGTAGAAGGGGACAGGAGCTGATTGAGTGGATATGGGAATTACAAGACGGGAAGGAGGAGTGTGCTCTCGCAGACTGTAAAGAGCAGCTGGAGTTGTGTAATGGTGTGGGTGCAGGGTTTTATATGGTGAATTGGCTTGGATTGTAAACTTTTACTTAAAGCACAAGAATTTAAAAAAATCCCTCTTTTTAATAATAATAATAAATCCAAACTCATTGCTGTCAAGTCACTTTTGACCCATAGTGTCCCTATTTTTTTCCCCCACTGTTGTCCAGTTGATTCGGACTCAGAGCAAACCTACAGAACAGAATAGAACTGCCCCACAGGTCTCCCAGGAACACCTGGTGGATTCAAACCGTCAGCCTTTTGGTTAGTAGCCATAGAACCTAACCACTAGGCAACCAGGTTTTCCCCCCTTTTGAATAGAGATCATAGAATGTGAAATATAGGCGAACTATGCCAGTTGTTGCAGCAAAAAGGGGTGAGCCAACAAGGTCATTTTGAAAAGCAAAGTCAGGCTCGGAGGAAAATCTCTTCCAAAATGATGGGAAGATTTCCAGTTCTGGCCATAATAGAGTCGCAGGGACCTCTGCGCATTTTTATGTTAACTAAAAACCCAAACTGTATGAAATGGTGGTCTTCAGACACTGAACAACAGGCAGCACAGAGCAGTGATCCCTCAGAAAGCACAAACGCGGTGAGCCCTAATACTGCCCCCAAAGTACTGCCCAGGGGGCGTTTCCAGACTGCTGGGTGGGCGAGAGGGCACCCAGAACACACCCAGAGGGCTCCCTGAGCTGATGAGATTGAGGTGAAGGTCTGGGGAGGCTAAGGTAGCTACAGTTTGCAGGGCAGAGAGGAGCGAGCTGGACAGAGAGAGAATTCCTGAGATCTGCGGAGTTCGCCTCCAGTCTTCAGCTGTGTGCTGAGTAATAACGCAAGCCTGTGAGGAAATGACCAGGTTAGGGAAAGAGCCATCAGAAAGGAGCAGGCCGAACAAATCCTCAGAGCTCGTACAGGGCCAAGAATAATTTGTGTTGCCCCCAGCCAGAGTGGAAAGACCGCCTAACAGTTATCAGTTTATTGCCTCTCGACCCCCAATTTTTTTTCGTTGCCCGTCCTGCGAAATGGAGCCGAGCCCTTTAAATACGTTTTCTTGGCTCGGCGGCACGACGTTCGTCTTCGTCAGTAGAGGGCGCCAGAGAGTCGTTGTAGGAGGAATCGGTTTTCGCTTTTGGTTCTGCAGCCCTCGCTCCGCGGCTCCAGCAGCAGGCGCGCGTCTGCTGGATGCCGGCTTCTACAGTGCACCAAGGCCAGCACATTCAGGGGTCAGCAGCTTCCCCCGACATTTCCCTAGACGATTTTGAAGCAGAGTGCCTCTGGAAAAAAGCCTCTCCATGAGTGACTTTCCCTAGCATCGCAGAGAGTGTAAGCAAGTTCCACCAGCACAGCATAATAACTTCTCTGCCATCCGCTAAGCCGCAGCGATGCCCTTTCCTTCAACATCTAAATCTCAGACCTAGGCGGGAAAAGCTTTTACTTGGATGCTGTATCTCAGCCCTAGCAGTAGGGGCTGCTGCTTCTGTGTGCTATACCTATATATGTTTAGAGTTTACATCTCGGAGCCCTAGTGGTGCAGTGGCTAAGAGCTAGGGTGTTAACCAAAAAGTCAGCAGTTCAAATCCACCAGCGGCTCCTTGGAAACCCAACAGGACAGTTCTAATCTGCCCTATTTGGGTCTCTACGAGCTTGAATCAACTCCCCATGGCAGCGAGTTTGATTTGGTTTGGGGTTTGCTTCTCACTAGCCAATGTTCCATCACTCCCATCCATTGCTATAGTTAATTCTTTGTATTAAACTTTTCCTGTTTAAATTACTCTGTGGTTTTTTGTCTCCTGATTGCCTGGATCCTGACTGATACATGGAATGTCAAATAGAGTCCTCGAAAGCATAATGCCTCAATGACAAGGCCAAATGACTCCAGATTAAAGACCATTCCTGCCAAACAATACTGTTATGGGTTGAATTGTGTCTTCCCCAAAATATGTGTTGGAGTCCTGACCCCTATATCTGTAATCCTGTTTGGAAATAGGATTTTCTTTGTTATGTTCATGAGACCATATCAATGTAGGATGGATCCTGAATCTAATCACTGCTGAATGGTAGAAAGATTAAGCACGGAGAGAACAAGGACAAACAGGAGGAAAGACAGATGCTATCTTAGTCATCCAGTGCTGCTGTAACAGAAATACCATAAGTAGATGGCTTCAACAAAGAGAAATTTACTCTCTCACATTCCAGTAGTCTACAAGTCCAAATTCAGGGCACAGGGCTCCTGAAGTAGGCTTTCTCTCTCCGCAGGCTTTGGAGGAAGGTCTTAGTGATGAGTCACTCTTCCCTTGGTCTGGGAGCATCTCAGCAAAGGAACCTCAGGTCCAAAGGTTGTACTCTGCTCCCTGCACAGCTTTCTTGGTGGTACAAGGTTCACAATTCTCTGCTTGCTTCCCTTTCTTTTTATCTCTTGTGGCATAAAAGGTGGTACAAGCCACATCCCAGAGAAACTCTCTTTACATGGGATCAGGGAAGTGACTTTTGTAAGGGTGTTACAGTCCCACCGGAATCTTCTTTAACATAATCTAATCTTGCCCTGTTAACTACAGGTAGAGATTAGGGTTGACAACATAGGAAAATTACAAAATGGAAGACAACCACACAAAACTGGGAGTCGTGGCTCAGCCAGATTGCTACACACATTTTGAGGGGAACATAATTCAATCCAGGACCGATGCTAGAAATCACCAAGGAACAGAGGAAGGTCAGGGCTAGAGCGGAGATGCAAATTTTCCCCTGGAGCCAACAGACAGAGAAACTTCTCCTAGAGCTGGTGTTCTGAATTCAGACTTCGAGCTTCCTAAACTGTGAAAACATAAATTTCTGTTCTTTAACACTACCCTCTTGTGGTATTTCTGCTACACCAGCACTAGATAACTAAGATAAACACTTAAAAACAAATCTCGGGTGGATTACTCTTGAAACAACCTAAATGTTCACCAACAGGTGTTGCTGTTATTAGGAGCTGTTGAGTTGGTTCTGATTCATAGTGATCCTGTGCACAGCAGAACGAAGCACTGCCTGGTCTTGTGCCATGTTCACAATCATTTTCATGCTTAAGCCCATTGTTGTGGCAACTGTGTCAATCTATCTTCTCGAGGGTCTTCCTCCTTGTTACTGATCCTCCACTCTAGCAAGCATGATGTCCTTCTCTGGGGATTGATTCTTCCTGACAACATGTCCAAAGTATGTAAGATGCAGTCTTGCCATCTTTGCTTCCAAGAAGCACTCTGGTTGTACTTCTTCTGGAACAGATCTTTTTGCTCTTTTGGCAGTCCACGGTACTTTCAACATTCTTCTCCAACACTGCAATTCAAACGGCATCAATTCTTATGTCTTCTTCATTCATTGTCCAGCTTTCACATGCCTATGACGCTCTTGAAAATACCACGGCTTGGGTCAGGTGCACTTTAGTCTTCAAGGTGACATCTTTACTTTCCAACCAACAGATAAGCGGACAAATAAAACATAATATATACACATAATGGAATACTTCTCAGCCACAAAGAGCAATGAAGTCCTGATATGTGCTACAACTTGGATCAACCTTGAAAACATTATGCTGAGTGAAAGAAGTCAATCACAAAGGGACAAGTATCGTATGGTCCCACTTACATGAACTCTCTGGAACAGACAAGTGTGTAGAGGCCAAAGTTTATTAGACGTTATCAGAGGTGGGCAGGAGGGAAGGGGCAAGGGTGACTGTTGCTTAGAGAACATCAAGCTTCTGTGAAGGGTGATGGAAAACTTTGGAAACAGTGGTGATGGCTGGACAACATAATTAACATTCTAGAAGCATACGTGTAAAAAATGTTCGGAAAGTGCATGTTTTGTTACATACATATTTATCGTGCACACACACACACACACAGAGTCATAGATTGAATTGTGTTCCCCAAAAATGTGTGTAGCAATTTGGCTGGGTCAAGATTCCCAATATTGTGTGACGTTCCTTTCTTCTGTAAACCCTGCCTCTCTGATGTTAAGGAGGGAGGATGGGCAGCAGTGGTGTTGGTGGGGCGGGACTCAGTGTGTACGATTGTATTGTGCTTTGGGGCAGCTTCTTGGGATGCAAAGGAAAGGGAAGCCAGGGCACATCGTACCACCAAGAAAGCATTCCTGGAAGCAGAGCTTGTCCTTTGGAAAGGAATAGGGTCCCTAAAGCCTCAGAAGCTCCTAGCTCAGGGGAGGGTTGATGACAAGGACCTTCCTCTGGAGCCAGCAAACAAAGCCTACCCCTGGAGCTGACAGCCTGAATTTGGACTTGCAGTCTACTAGAATGTGACAAAATAAAATTTCTCTTTTTAAAGCCATCTGCTTGTAGTATTTCTGTTAAAGCGGTGCTAGATGACTAAAACAAACACAAAGCATCAATCTGTTTCCAAATCACTTACCCATCTCTGAACAGAGCTCAAAAATATTTAAAAGAATATTAAAAAAAAAAATCAAGCACCAAATAACGTAACATTAATGTCTCTTCAATGTCTCTGTGAGTTGGAATTGACTCAATGGCAACAGCTTTCGTTTTGGCTTAGCGTCCAATCGGATTCCTGGTGAAGCAGGTGTTAAGAGCTACAACTGCTGGTCAAAAGGTTGACATCTGAATCCACCTGCTTCTCCTTGGAAACCCCGTGAGGTAGCTCTACTCTACGGGGTTGCTATGAGTTGGAATTGACTGGATTTCTTTCTTTTTCTTATGGCCCCAAATAAGGAAGAAATTCAATCAAGTAAAAACCACTTAGAGGACAAGCAGAAGAGAAGGAGCTGCAGGTAGGCGAGCATGCAAATTTAAATTTGATTGTACACTTTCACTCAATCACAATAAAAAAAAAAACTCAGAAATGACACTGAGGATAGAATTAGTAGACAAAGGCTTTAATAAGTTAATGTTTTGTTTTGAAAATATTCACAGCAGAACATACACCACTCCAACATTGATTGCATTCTTCCACTTCTGCAATGATTCTCACCCTCCTTTTCTGAATTGTTCCTCCCGTTGCAACTCACTGCCTCCTAAGTTTCCTGCCTAACTTTTTGAATTGCTGTCTCCATTTGCTCCTGTACAAATAGATCTTTAAAAAGCACAATGCTTGAGGCAGACATTCTTTACCAATTAAGTTAAACTATTATGTGATTTAAGGAGCCCTGGTAGAAACCTGCAAACCCTGGTGGCTTAGTGGTTAAGTGCTACATCTGCTAACCAAAAGTTCAGCAGTTCAAAACTGCCAGATGCTCCTTGGAAACTCCATGGAGCAGTTCTACTCTGTCCTACAGTGTCACTATGAGTTGGAATCAACTTAATGGCAGTTAAGTTGGTTGGCTTGGTGGCACAGTGGAAACCCTGGTGGAATAGTGCTTAAGTGCTGTGGCTGCTAATCAAAAGGTTAGTGGTTTGAATCCACCAGGCACTCCTTGGAAACTCTATAGGACAGTTCTACTCTGCCCTATAGGGTCACTATAAATTGGAACTGGCTCGACAGAAGTGGATTTGGTATTTTGGTTTGGTGGCACAGTGGTTAAGTTATAATGCTGGCAACCAAAAGGTTGATTAGATGGCAGCGGTGTTTGGTCATTTGGTGTCACAGTGATTATGTCACCGGGGGTCTCTGAAGACCCTCAAAGGTCATTGTCAGACCTGTGAGAAAGAATTACTCACGGAGACTTGGCTGGTCCACGAGAGAAATCTTTGTTGGAGAATGAAAGCACTTCAAAGTGGGGCAGCAGCAGCAGAGTGGATAGCACTCCAGCAGGTGTGCCACTGAGCAAGGTCAAGATTGGATTTTTATAGCTGGTCTGTGTCCAGGACATATCTCTGGGCAACAAATCAGCGATGGAGATGAGCAGTATTTCCTTTTTCAGCAGGCAGACAGCTGCTTGTCCTTTGACTGCACAGGCACACACTCAGACTTCAAGATGGTTTCTGCCACGTGGCCTCTGGGACTGATAGCGGGACTTATTATGGGATGTTGCGCTCATGAAGTTTCTAGCTCCCTACGTTCAAATCCTTGGTCCTGATTGTAGCTCTCTGGTATCCTTGTTGGAAGGACATATAGCGATCACCTCTGTCTCATCTGCACATGGGTCTGAACTGGCTTTTCTGAAAAACAACTTTAGGGATAACTTAAGGAACTCTTCCCTACGTGTGAGTGATAAAATAAGTCACTTAATCACTCTGGAACGTTCCAACATACAGTTAGGCTGGCCTTTCATGTCCCTGTCTCAGTTACAAGCTTGGCTGTTAACTGAAAGGCGTGTAGTTCAACCCCACCAGCCTCTCAGAGAGAAAAGACCTGTGGGTCTGATTATCTGAACCAGCAACAACACTGGTTCATAGATGACTTCAGGGGATGTTTTGGCCTTAATGCTCAAATTTTTTCTCAAGGCAATAGTTTTAGGGCTTCATCCAGCCTCAATGGCTCCATAAAGTCTGGATTCCATGAAGATTTGAAAGTCTGTTTTGCAAGTGCTTTAAAATAACTATCATAACCATATTTCATATATTCCAGAATATAAAGGAAAATTGTATACATGATAAAGAGAAACATCAAATGTCTGACTTGAAAAAAATATTCTATATGGGTCTAAAAGCAGATTAGACACTGAAGAAGAAAAGCTTAGTGAATTTAAATATTTAGCAGTAGAAGTAATCTAAAATGAAACATAAAGAAAAAGCCAAAAAAGTTCAAAATTTTTAAAAGAACAGAAATTGAGTATGCTGTGGAATAATATCAAACAGCCTAATACATCTGCAACTGAAGGCCCAAGAAGGAGGGCTGACAGAACAATACTGAAGACATAATGGCCAACACTTTTCCAAATTTGATGAAAACTATAAAACCACAGACCCAAGAGGTTCAACCCTAAGCACAAGAAACATGAAGAAAACTGCATGAAAGCACTCAACAACCTGCTTCAATTGTTGCTCACCTTCAGTGATGAAAAGAAAATCTTCAGAGTGGCACAGAAAGAACACATTACATACAGAGGAAAAATACAAGCATAAATAATGCAAACGAGAAGACAGTGAAACCAGGTCTTTTAAAAAAAAAAAAACTGCCAACCTAGAATCCAGGGAAGATGTCTTTCAAAACTTAAAGATTCTTTGAAAAGGTTCTTTTCAAAAGCTGAAGGAATTCATCACCAGCAGACCTGCACTGAAAGAAATGTTTTTTTTAAAAAAATCCTTCAAGCAGAAGAAAAATGATACCAGATGGAAATCTCGATCTACGCAAAGGAATGAAGAGCACCAGAAATGGTACATATGTGGTAAATAGAAAGGACTTTTTTTTTTCTTACATTTTAAATTCTCTTCCAAAAGGGGTTGAGGACTTATAGCAAGAATAATAACATGTTGTGGGAGCTAGAGGATATACAGTAATAAAATGCAGGCAACAATAGCTTAAAGGCTGGGAGGTGGGAAATAGAAGCAAGGGGATCCACTGCAAGGACACTGACACTTGAAGAGGACAGACTGTCATCAGTGAAAACCGTACTCTGTAAGTGCTAGAACCCAAACCAAACCAGTGATCATCGCTCATTTGCGACTCATGGCAACCCCATGTGTGCCAGAGTAGAACTGTTTTATAGGGTTTTTGTGTGTGTGTGTTGTGAATTATAATACACCAGTTGACTAAAATGTCCTGTAAGACTCCTGTCCTAATCCTTTAAACCCTGAAATCCAATCCCTCAAGGTGTTTGGTTATGTCTGAAAAGTATGTGTAACTGTGCCTCTGTGTACTTTATTATATATGTGAATATATGTGCATACAGCCACATAGCTGCATACGTACATGTGTACACCTATTGTCATAGATTGAATTGTGTGCCCCCAAAAATATGCGTATTAATTTGGCTGGGCCAGGATTCCCTGTATTCTGTGATTGCCCTCCATCTGGTGATTTTCCGATGCTGTAAATCCTAATCTCTGTCTGTGGTTAACAGAGTGGATTATGTTAGAGAGGATTAGGGTGGGAATGTAAATATCTTCCAAAGGTGACCTCCCTGTTCCATTGTAAAGGGAGTTTTTCTGGAGTGTGGCTTGCACCACCTTTTATTCTTTTATCCCTTGTAGGATAAAAGGAAAAAGAAGCAAGCACAGAGTTGGGAACCCTATACTGTCAAGAAGGCAGAACCATGAGAAGAGCGTGTCCTTCAGATCTGAGGTTCCTGAGCCAAGATGCTCCCCAGCCAAAGACTGATGGCAACACAAGGACCTTCCTCCAGAGTCGGCAGAGGGAAAGCCTTCAGCTGGAGCGGACATCCTGAATTTGGACTTGTAGCCTACTGGACTGTGCAAGGATAAATTTTTCTTTGCTAAAGCCATATACTCTGTGGTAATTCTGTTAGAGCAGCACTAGCTAACTAAAACAGAATTTGGTACCGAGGTATTGCTCTAACAAATAGCTAAAATGTGGAAGTGGTTTTGAAACTGAATTGATGGAAGACTCAGAAGGAACCGAGGAGAACTGTTAATACCAATGAAGGTGCAGATGGTGGGAAACAAGCAGCAGAGGACCAGCGGCAGCAGAAATAGGCAGGCAGTAGCAGAACCAGAGCAGTACGAGACAGTGCTGGATCTGGTCCACGGAGTGAGAGAGTGGAGTACCGGTTCATAAGAGGTTTCTGGGCAGAATGTGGTGCCTCTGGGTGTTTGAATCGGTGGAGCTAGGCTTGCTGACCCCTGGAGCATGACAGCTGAGTGCCTGGGTGCAGGATGCTTCTGGGCAGAGTGGGGTGCCTCCCAGCTCTTGAATCGGTGGAGCTTCAGAGCTTTGGAACACTTGCTCCTGCAGGGCAGAGATGTAAGCCTGAGGCCTGGGCCACAAGGCCATAGGAAGCAGAAGCTAAACAGACAAAGAGCTTGAAAAGCTGAGCTGCCTGAGTCTCAAAAGAATGGATTATGTTAGAGAGGATTTGGGTGGGACTGTAAATCCCTTCCTAAGATCACCTCCCTGATCCACTGTAAAGGGAGTTTCCCCAAAGTATGACTTGTACCACTTTTTATCCTTTCATCCTATGGGAGGTAAAAAGAGAGGGAAGCAAGCAGAGAATTGGGAACCTCACATCATCAGGAAAGCAGCACTGGGAGAAAAGCGCGTCCTTCAGACCTGAGGTTCCTATGCCATCATGTTCCCTGAGCAAAGACTGATGCAACACAAGGACCTTCCTCCAGAGCTGACAAAGACAGAAAGCCTTCCCCTGGAGTGGACAGCCTAAATACGGACTTCTAACCTGCTGGACTATGTAAGAATAAACTTTCCTTTGTTGAAGCCTTCCACCTGTGGTATCTCTGTTAGAACAGCACTAGATGGCTAAAACAGCTATATACATAACACATACACACACACATACATATATACACATACCAGTACACATATATTATTACATAGATACTCGCACATATGTTTTCTGGTTGTTTCAAAATTATATATGCCACAGCAGTTACTAAAAGGTCCTTTCTTGTTTTCTACTTTTTAGTGACATTGTTTACCAGGCTACATACTTCTCACCCTCACTTGGTGTTACCCTTTCCATCACCCAATATAACAAGAGAAGAGCCACAGCTGCTAATTGTCGGCAGTTTGAATCCACCAGGCACTCCTTGGAAACTCTATGCGGCACTTGTTATCTGTCCTACAGGGTTACTGTGAGTTGGAATCAACTTAACAGCAATAAATAAATAAATAAATAAATGCCCTCAAGTTGCTGCTTCTGAGTCATAGTGACCCTATAGGACAGAGCACTTGGTGGATTCAAAATGCCAACCTTTTATTAGAAGCCATAGCACTTAATTACTGTGCTACAAGAGTTTTCAATTAGTTTTTTTTTTTTTTGGTTTTACTGTCTAAATAGTGAATCTTCCTCTCCTCATCCCTGGTAACTACTAATGAACAGTAATGTTTCTGTATGCTTACTTATTCATGTCATTTCATAAAAGTGAGAACATCAAATATTTTTGTGCGTGTAATTTGCTTATTTTGGTCAACATAATGTCTAATCGACTTGTTTTGTTCAGCATAATGTCTTCCAGGTCCATTTATGTTCCAATGTTTTGAACTCCTCTTTCTTGCAGAGTTTGCTTGTCCGTTCATCCACTAATGGGCACTTTGGTTGTTTCCAATCTTTTTGCTATTGTGATGAACATACCAACCCCTTCTGACTCACAGCCACCCTGTAAGTGGGATGAACATAGGTGTGCATGTGTTTGTGTAACTTCTATTAGAATCACAGGAGTGGAATTGCTGGGTCATATGGCAGCTCTATGCCTCAGTTTTTAAGGAAACTCCAGATGGCTGTACCATTTTGCCCTCCCACCAGCAAAGAATGAGGGTTCCAATTTCTGCACATCCCCACCAACACTAGTTATTCCCCACTAGCCTACTTTTGTTTAAATCTTGGCAATCCTACCACTGCCATGCAGTCAATTCCAACTTACACAACACTACAGGACAGAGTAAACTGCCCCATAGAGTTTCCAAGGAGCACCTGGTGGATTTAAACTGCCAACCTTTCGAGTTAGCAACTGTAGCACTTAACTACCATGTCATCAGGGTTTCCTTGGCCATCCTCAAAACCTAAAAATAAAACCCACTGCCATCAAGTCCTTTACAACTCATAGCGACCCTATAGACAGAGTAGAACTGCCACTTAGAGTTTCCAAGGAGTACCTGTTGGATTTGAACTCTCAATCTTTTTGTTAGCAGCAGGAGAACTTAACCACTATGCAACCAGGGTTTCCTGGCCATCCTAGAGGGAATGAAATAGTATCTCATTATGTTTTTATTTCCATTTCTTTAACGGCTGATGATGGTTAAGTTGTAGAAATTTTCTCTGTATTTCATTTTTCAATAATTTATTATATTTTTGCTGTTGAGAGTGTATGTAGCAGAACATACAACAATTCAACAATTTCTACACATACAATTCAGTGACAGTGATTACACGGAGCTGTGCAACCATTTCTCCCTTCTTTTCTGAGATGTCCCTCCTCCATTTAACATAAACTCACTGTCCTGTAAGTTTCCTATTTTTTAAATAATTAAAAGAAATTAAATTGTGATTAAATGAAAGTTTATAACCCAAGAAAATTGTCATGGAAAACCCCAAACACCTGCTTTCTGCAGCTCTATCTGATCTCTTCACCCTGTGACAGCACACTCTTCTTGTCCACTCTTTACTTCCAGTATCCCCTCAGCCAACACTTGTCCTCCCCTCTTCACCCTCTCATCTCCACTCTAAAAAGAAACTAGTAGGGCAGCCTCACATATATTAAACCATAAAGTACACACAACACCTGCCTCACTCTGCATCCCCAAGTCCAGTCTATTCATTGTCTGAAGTGTTGGCTTCAGTACTGGTTTCAGCTCTGGGCTAGCAGCAAGTCTAAGGACCATGTTTCATGGGTAAAATAATTTTATTTCTTTTGTTGTTGTTGTGAGTATACACGGGGAAACATACACCAATTCAACAGTTTCTACATGTATGATTTAGTGACATTGATTCCATTCTCTGAGATGTACAATCCTTCTCACCCTCTTTTTCTGAGTTGTTCCTCCCTGATTAACATAAACTCATTGCCCCTTAAGGTTTATATCTAATCTTTTGAGATGCTATCATCATTTTGATCCCATATAGATAGTTCTTAAAAGAGCATAATGCTCCAAGCAGACATTTTTACTGGCTAAGCCACTATATGGTTTTAAGATTTCAAGAGACAGTTTTGGTTTAAGGTTTAAAGATTATCTCAGGGCAATACTTTCAGAGGTTCATCCATCCTCCAAGGCTCCAGGAAGTCTGGAGTTCATGTGAATTTGAAATTCTGTTCTGCATTTCCCTCCTTTTTATTAGGATTTCTCTATAGAATCTTGGACCAAAATGTGCAGTCATGGCTGCCGGAACTATCTAGTTCTTTTGGTCTCACAGCACAGCAGGCAGGAGTTTGTGGAGGTACTGAGCCACACATTCCACATCCTCCTCCTAGCCCTGACTCTCCTGCTTCCTCTGTTGCTCCAGATGAACAAAGATCAACAGTCATGCCTTGGATGACTGCTTGCAAGCTTTTAAGATCCCTAGTACTACACAACGCAACAAACTAGGAAGCAGAACAGAAGCCCTGAACATGTTATTAGGTCATTTCTTTTGAATGTTCTGTGAAACCATGACCCTAAATCTCCAAACCAAAAAAACCAGATCCTAGGAAGTTTTTGGTTGCACATAATCAACCTTAGCAGCTACTCTTTTGTTGTTGTTGTAAATATATCTATCATACTACTTTTGCCAATCAGTTACAGGCATTCAACTTATTGACAGAAAATACAGTAAATGGCTATGCAATCCTACCATTAATTAGTGCAATTTTTCCATCACTGTTAGCCCTCATTTCCACCTCTCTTTTGCTCTTAGAATCACTTTAGTCTCTGTATCTTTGCCTTTTCTTGTCTTTTTACAGAAGTAAAGTCATACAATATTTGTCCTTTTGTGATTGGCTTATGTCATCCAGCATAATGTCTGCAAACTCCATCCGTACTGTTTGTATCCTGTACTAAGACTTCATTTCTCCTATTAGCTGAGTAGTACCACTGTATGTATGTACCACATTTTGTTCATCCTTTCATCTGTTGATGGGCATTTAGGTTGTTTCCACCTTTTGGCTATTGTTAATAGTGCTGCAGTGAACATTGCTGTACATGTCTCTTTTTGAGTCTCTGCTTTCAAGCCTTTTTGGTATATCCCTAGGAGTGGAATTGATAGGACGTATGGTAGGTCTATTTTTAGTCTTTTGAGGACATGCCACACTGTTTTCCACAACTGTTAGGCCACTTTGCATTCCCACCAGTAATGGATAAGTGTTCCAGTTCTCCATGGAGTTTCCAATGGCCAGTGATCTTTCAGAAGCAGATCACAGGTCTTTCTTCTGAGGTGCTCCTGGGTGGATCCTTTCAGGTAGTAACTAAGTCTTTAACTGCTTGCCCCACTCAGAGACCCCTGTAAACCCTTAAATAGCCACTTAAGAAAAAAATTGTTTTTAAGTATAGTGAATAAGCCAATAAAGGAGAAGAAATGAAGATAAGATCACAGATGAATGGCAGCTGCCCACTTGGCAGAAAGTGGGGTTGAGTGGGGTTCCCCAGCTCAGCAGTGTCCCACGGCACCTTAGTAGGTGTTTGGGACAGAACATACTGTCAGAAAAAAAAAAAACAACCCTCCTTTCCTGTCACCTTCTGGCGGTAAATCCAGCCTTGGCTTAAGTGCTTTTGGCTGAAAGAGAATTGGCAGCTTTGGCCACAGTCTCCCTGGCTTCCCTGCTCTCCCATTGGAAGGCTTTGGGACTGCTCACACCCACCCAGCCTCTCAGCCACCTGTCTCAGGAGAGGAGGCCCACTTATGGTGGGTGCTTGCCATGGGCACCCAGATATAGACAGGCATGCCCTCTAAGGGGCACAAATTTATGAGAGAGTCTCAGGGGAGCCGTTCACAGAGCTGTAGTGGGAATGGTACCTGGGGAGTCACGGAGCTGTCTGGAAGGGCATGAGCCCACAGGTGTGTGCTCAGGGAGCATAAAGGTGCACTGTATGAAAAGGGTGTGCTCTGCTGTGACGGAGAATGCTGCTGTGACGCTTTGTTAGGAAACAGAAGCATTGGCACCTCTGCCCTTCGGGTTGTGCTGCCCCCTGCCCAGCCTGTCTTTCCTTGGCAGCTACCCCACCTCCAGCCAGCACCCACACTCTAGCCAGCAGACTCCCAGTCATCCCTTAATTCCGTCATTTCTCCAAAAGCTGTCTCTGACAACCCTGTCACAAACGCAGCCAAATGGCTGTTTTATTTGAACTGTATGCTCTGTTTGGGGTGTTGTTAGAACTCAGTGGTGTTTATTGCTCCTGAGGCTCGTTTTGGGGGCCCTTGCAGGGGCCAAGTAAAAATACTCCTCCTTCCTACTGTTGCAAACTCTGATGGCTTATCAGTTAAGTGCTGTGACTGCTAATCTTAAGGTCAGCAGTTCAAATCCACCAAGTGCTCTTTGGAAACTCTATGGAGCAACTCTACTCTGTCCTATAGTTAGAGTTAGAATTGACATACTGGCAAGATAGCAGTAGGTTTGTTTTTTTTGGTTTGAATTCCTACTGTTAAGGCTAGCTCTCTTCAGGACTACAGGACACCCAAGTGACAGGCTGCAGGGCCTGAGTGGTACTAGGATCACCCTCTATGCCCGGGATGCTAATGGTGCAGAGAGGCTGAGCCTAGGGGATTTACATCCACAGTGGCCAGTGCTGGTGCCCAGCTAGGCAAATTGACATGGCCCCATAAAGAGTGGGGCAGGCTCTACTGGGGTCTCCCTAGGCCCCTCCCCTACAGCTTCCTCTGTGTGTGTGTGTGTGTGTGGGTGTGTGTGTGTGTGTGTGTGTGTGTGTGTGTGTGTGTGTGTGTGAGAGAGAGACAGAAAGAGAGAGAGAGAGAATCCATGGTGTAGATGGGGGATTCTCTCCGCTTCCTATACCCACCCCCCATTGTTTTCTTCACCAGCACATGTAGGGGAGAGGCAGGCACTCAAGGTCCCCAGAAGGCATCGCAGTGGATATCTAACTCTGGGCGTGGCTTTGTGTCTTGGAGATTACATATGGCCTCCAGGCATCCCTGTACTTTGCCAGTGTGTCTAGCTGTGTCTTTGGGGACTCAGGGAGTGTTTTGGTGTCCCCCGTGGCTGTTGACATGACCTGTAGGTTTCCAGAAGGTGTGAACATGGCTCTACTGCCCCCCATGCCCCACTGCCTTCTGCCCCCAGACTTTCTTGGACTCCAGACTTTGCCCAGTCTGTTTGGCAGCTGCACTTGCTAGCACAAACTACTGTTTGTTTAGATGGGGCTGTCAGCATGGTCTGCACTGGAGGATTGTATCATTGGTTAGATGCCAGCCCTCAAATGTGTAACCCTGTATGACCCTGGGTGCCAGTGTGGCTCCGGGTACATGTGGCACCCTTCACCTGTGGTGGGCCTGTGTTAGACAATGCAACATTAGTGTGTGTGTGCTTAATGCATGTGAAAGGTGTGAGTGTGAGGGTATCACAATGCACCAGGCACCTCTGAATGTGTGTGGAAGTGACAAAAGAGTGCGTGGCAGCTCCTGCCTGCGTGTGTGGGGGTGGAGGCGACCTGTGTGCCCTAGCCCCTTAGCTGGTAGCTGGACAGATCCCAACTGGCCAGTGTGAGTCTGCTTTCACTTCAGCTGTGTAAACAAAGCCACTGCCTTCCCTTCTGAGGCCCCTTCAGGGTTGCCTATCCTTCTCCCCTCTCCCTGCCTGAGTAGTGGGCTTGATGGACTGTGTGGGGTCATACTGTTGTAAGATTATGTGAGAGTATGTGGACTGAAGTGTGTGTGATAGGGTGTGAATGTGAGGCATACACCAACACCAGCCAGTCAGAGACAGGCTGGGGGACCCCTGGCTGGTGCAGTCTAGCTCTCCTGGGTGGCTTCATCCATACTTTTACAATCAGGCTTGGTGATAGCCCAGCCATTACCAGACTCTGTGGTGAAGGCCTGGAGTTTGTTGATGACCCTCTGGGGGAGGGGCCGTGCCTGCCCTAGCCAGGTCAGGCCAGACTGGGCTACAGGAGGCTAGGCCTCCTTGAGTCAGATGCTAGGCCAGCACTGCTAGCCTCTGCATCAAGCTGCTTCTGCTGCTCTCGTGTCGAAATGTCTCTGGCTGGCTGGACTCAGCACACCCGAGGTGTTTTCTTGTGTCAGTCCCACACTTGCCCAGCCTGCACGCTGTCATCATAACCGTCCAATGCTGCTCATCCCATCCTAGGCTCCCCCAGAAAACTCAGGTCCTTCATCCCGGATCTGTGTCCCTCAGCCCACCATGTACTCCAGCCCTGCTCATGCCCTTTGTTTTGCCAACTGGTACAAAGAGAGTGAGGAGGAATGTGTAATGTTTGGGACTATGTAGTTATGGGGTGAACAGGTGTAGACTGACAGCTTCTAGAACTCGAAGGAGTGGGTAGGGAGAAACTCTGCGATAGAGAATGGCCTAACTCCCCTCTCCCCTCCCCACTAGTCTTAGAAAGGGGGAGGGCTGAGCCCAGAGCATCCTATGGAACAGGCGCCTTCTCCCCACAACTGGCAAGACACACACTCAGCACTTGCAAGACCACACACCTCTTGCCTAGCCCCACGCACGAGGTCTGGCAGACCCTTACCCCAGGTGTTGCGCCATCTGGTGGGCATCCGGCAGACTTGCAAGACCTGAGCAGCACTGCCGCGTGCCATGAAGCCGTAGAACCCCACCTCCGGAGCAAACAGCTCCTCCGTCTCCCCTACCAAAGCCAGACCCAGTGACCTGTCGCTGAGAAGCCAAGGGCATAGTCAGCTCGGAAGCTCAATGCCCTGAGCCAAAATCTGTGTTTAGTTGTGTGTTGTTTTTACCCTGGAACATGCACCGTATCCATGGTACTCATTTTGCTGAGAGGCTGGGCCCATAGGGTTTGCACCGAAGGTGGGCAGTGCTAGTCTAGTACCCAGGACAAGAGATGCAAGCATGGCCCCATATGGGGTAGGGTAGGCTCTGGCAGGCTCTCCCTAGGCCCCTCCCCTGCAGCTTACTCTGTGTGTGTGTGTGTGTGTGTCTGTGTGTCTGTGTGTCTGTGTGTCTGTGTGTCAATCTGGGAGGTGGCAAGGGGCCTCTCTGGTCCCAGGCATGGCCCCCCTCCTCCACGTTATCTTCTCCTTCACCAGCATTTGATGGGCCCCTGTGTGATCTCTCTGTCCTGGGGACACTCCCTGTGAGAACCTCTGGGGAATTCCAGCATGTGTTGATGTGATGATCCCTCTTGATGCCTTTGGGGAAGACAGCCAGAGTGAGACACAAAGACGGAAAAAAACCTGCTCAGGGTTGGGACATGACTGTCTAGAGCTGGCTTTGCCAGTCTGCCGCTGGTACAGCTCGCTGGATTGAACTTCCCTTGCCCCAGGGCCTTGCGTTTTTATGGGGACCGCACAATGGCAGAATGCCAGACCCTGGGGGTACCACCTGGCAGCCTCAGCAGATTCTAAGCATACCCCAAATATCAGGGTGGGACAGTCAGAAGGAGGTGGCTCAACTGGGCTTCCCCTTCTCTACATATCGTTGTCCTATCTTCCTCTGCTTCACTGCTCAACATCTTGCTCAGTCCCTAATCCAAAGCTATTCAGTATAGTTCTGTTTTTATCCAGTTTGCTCTGTTCTGTCCTAGCCTATCCTACTCCGCCCTGTCTTATCCCTCAGTAAGCACTGAGTCTGGACTGTGGGTTTCCTTCCTTCTCCCCCAGGAGGCCTGCCCTTCCTCCGGCATTTCTTCCACTGCCGGCTCTTGCTCTCTGGCACCATTGTGCTGCTGGGTCCTCTCCCTTCTGCCTCAGCCGGGACACTGGACTGTGCAGCCCTTGTAGCACTGTGATGCAGGGGCCCTCCCCCTTCCATGCTCTGAGAACTACAGCCTTGTCTGCAGGGGGTAGGGGTGGGGGAATTCTTCACAGGACCCCAGAGCTTCTGGAAGCCATTAGGTCACTGAGGTGTGTTGTGCCTCCTCCTTAGTGACTGCTTGAAGTGGTTTCCATAACAAAAAAACAAACGTGTTGATGAGATGTTGATTCTGACAGAGTAGAACTGTCCACCACAGGGTTTTCAGTGGCTGTGACCCTTCCGGAGTATCTACTCCAGGCCTTCTTCTGAGGAGCCTCTGGGTGTGCTCTAAATACCAGCCTAGGGCTAGTGTCTTAAGAGATCTCAAATACTTTCCTTCTGGGGAGAAACAGTATGGTAGACCAAAAGATGGGGACCCTGAGTTCTAGTCCTGACTTTGCCATGAACTTGCTCAGTGACTGTGGGCAAGTGTCTTAGTCGTTTAGTGCAGCTGTAACAGAAATACCACAAGTGGATGGCTTTAACAAATTTATTTCCTTACAGTTTAGAAGGCTAGAAGTCTGAATTCAGGGTGTCAGCTCTAGGAGAATGCTCTTTCTGTCTCTGTTGGCTCTGGAGGAAGGACTTTGTCTCTTCTGAGCTTCTCATCTGGGGCAATCTTCATGTGCTTGGCATCTTTCTTCCCCTTTCCTCTGCTTGCTTGTTTAATCTCTTTATATCTCAGAAGAGACTGACTCAAAATATACCACACTGTAACTCTGCCTCATTAACAAAGACCATCATTCCTAAATGGGATTATAATCACAGGCACAGAGATTATGATTTATAACAAATATTTTGGAAGGACATTATTCAATCCGTAACACTTCACCCTTGGTTGTTGCTGTTGTTGTTAGGTGCTGTTTAGGTCAGCTGGGATTCATAGTGACCCTGTGTGCAACAGAATGAAAGGCTGCCCAGTCGCGTGCCATCCTCACAATCCATGCAGTATTTGAACTCATTGCAGCCACTGCGTTAACCCAGCTTATTGAGGGTCTTCCTCTTTTTTGTTGATCCTCTACTTTACCAAGCATGATACTCTTCTTCAGGTCTGGTCCCTCCTGAAAACATGGCCAGTGTACGTGAGACAACGCAGACAAAGAGCATTTTGGTTATGCTTCTTCCAAGACAGGTTGGTTTGTTCTTCTCGCAGTTCATAGTATATTCAATAGCCTTCACCAACACCTTCATTCAAAGACATCAGCTCTTCAGACTTTCTTATTCTCTGCCCGGCTTTCACATGCTTGTGAAGCAATTGAAAATACTGTGACTTGGGCTGAATGCACTTAGTCTTCAGAGTGACTTCTTTGTTTTTTTAAAGTTTAAAGAGGTCTTTTGCAGCAGATTTGCTCAGTGCAATATGGCAGTTGATTTATTGACTGTGGCTTCTATGGACAGTGACTGTGGATCCAAGTAAAATGAAATCATTGACAACTTCCATATTTCCTCTTTTTATCACATTGTTTACTGGGCCAGTTGGGAGGACTTGTTCGCTTTATGTTAAGATGTAATCCATACTGAAGGCTGTGGTCTTTGATCTTCGTCGGAAAGTGCTTCAAGTCCTCGTCGATTTCCTCAAGGAGGGTTGTGTTATCTGTGTATCGTGGGTTGTTAATGAGTCTTTCTCCACTCTTGATGCTGTGTTGTTTTTCGTATAATCCAAATTCTCTGTTTATTTGCTCAGCAGACAAATTGAATAAAGCCAAGTGCCATCGAGTCAGATCCGACATAGGTATGGCTAAAAGATACAACCCTGACATAACACCTTTCCTGATTTTAAACTACCCTTTGGCTCCCCCAAATTCATGTCCTTGACATATGCTAATCACATTTACCCCATCACATTATCTTAAAAGTCGTAAGTCAACTCCAAGACCAAAATCTCATCTTATGAATCATCTAAACCAAAATTAATGAGACTTTAGGCATATTCCATCTTGGGGGAAAATTCCTCTTCATCTGTGAAACCCATGGAATCTAGAAGTTATCTGTTCCCAGAGTATCGTGGTAAAACAGTCACAAGACAGAGATTTCCATTACAATTGGGAGAAATTGAGAGGAGAAGGGATGACAGGCACCAAGCAATTCCAAAACCCATTAGTTCTCAAGGCCTGAAAATAATCCTCTGCTCTCTGAGACCATCTAGGCAATGGTCCTGCCTCTAGACTGGATATCAGCTATGCTGTCTGGATTCTGCACGGAGGTCTCTTGACCCTGAGCTTCAGCTCTGCCTTCCAGACCCTGTGGGAAGGAAACTCATCTCCCGCAGCTTCAGTTGGCCCCATTCTCCTAGTCTGAATGGTGACCCATCCCCTCTGCCCTAGCAGGCCTCATTCTTTTGTTCATTGGACATGGCAGCCACAACCTCTCAGCTCTGGGTAGCAGCACCCTCCCCTTGGCAACTCTACACTCTGGAACCAAGTTGGCGAAGATCTGACTCTTTGAAACCATTGTGGCCCCAGCCTTGAAGATCCAAGAGGCTGTGTCCTCACCTTGTGTGACTGAGAAGATCCTGCTTCCTTTGTTCCTTCCAACAGTTTTTGCTGATCTCTGAGTTGATCCAGCAAGTCACTTTATCTTAGCCTCAGTTTTCCCATCTGTAAAATGAGGAGTTTGGATTGGTTCACTCATGAGGTTTCCTGCGGATCTGAGATTCTGGTATCTCTCTCCAAGACCTCTGAGTAGTGTTGATGGAGGGGATGGCATACCATGAGGCATGCAGAAGGCAGTCAAGATCTGTAAGGAACGGGTTCCAGGTGGTGATGCTAAAGGTGCCAGCCTTACCATTCACTGGGCTGTGGGACCCTTTTCTTGGGACAGTCTCTTAGACCCTCAGTTTCCCCACGAATACTGTTGCAATAGTGATGCTTAGCACAGTGCTCCTAACTAACATAAAGCAGTTGGCAGTAGTGGTCAGTAAACAGAAGCTGTCCTTTTCTAGTTTCTGCCTCCAAATGCCTGACCCTTTCACAGTCTTGGAACCCACAAGGCCCTCCCCGTCCAGCCTCACCTGGCCCTGGAATTTGAGGAGGCTTGTACCCGAGGTGTACTCTTCTGGCTTGCGCAAGGGACAAGTTCACCTTCCTGGGGCCCACAGCAGGGCCCTAGCTGTGGGCACTTCTATATCCCTAAAGCATCCTCCCTTTGTCCTAGGCAGGAGGTGCTCTTTTCTCAGTGCTCCCATAATCCCCTGGCAGTTAACCATGTAATACCTGGTCATATCATTATACGTGTGCATTACTTGTTTCTTTTCACACGTCAACACATACTAAACTGTGAGTTTGTTTGATGGTAGAGACTCACTTCTTCTCCACAGTACCCAGGATACAGCCTAGCCTTCAACAACATCCACTGTCCTCAAATCCATAGAGTTTTCATAAGCTGTAATCTTACAGAAGTAGACCTCCTGGCCTTTCTTCTGTGACACCACTGGGTGAATTCAAACCGCCAACTTTTTGGTTACTAAACCCAAAACAAACCCATTGCTTTGGGGTTGATTCTGACTCATAGCAGCTCTATAGGACAGTGGGAACTGCTCCCCATGGCTTCCAAGGTGCAGCTGATAGATTCGAACTGCTGACCATTTGGTTAGCAGGTGAGCTGTTATCTACTGTGTTACTGGAACTCCTTTGGGTTAACAGAAAAACAGTGCCCTCAGCAAGTACTGAATAAGTGTTGTTTGAATAAATGAGTGATTGGATGAATGAGCCTACTGAGTAGGGAGTCTTAGACTGATCTACTGGCTACCTCTGACTTCTTTCCTACCTGCTCTCCCACTCCCCTACTCCCTACTCCATGAATGGGAAGCCCACTCAGTCCCCAAGCTCCAGCTGAAATTACATTTCTTGTTTTATGGGTACAGAGGGGAGAAGACATAGTCCCTGGAGCCAAGGGCTCCCTCTCATAATGCAGCTAGCAGGAGCTACACAGACAGACAGGAGAGCACAGACACACAGACCCAATGCCCACAGACCCAGTTGCAGAACCTGGGTGGGATGGACCCCCACAAATGCACAGCTTGGTAAAAACAGAAGTACCCTCTCTTTGGACCAGAGCACTTGACTTGGTGGAGCCTGGGGTGGATTTTAGCCCTTATCGCTACCCCTTTCAAACAACACCCAGCTGCACAGGTCTGACAGCTCCTGAGCAGATGCCTTCGACTGCCTTATCCTCTCGCACATGTTTTGCTGTGTGGCCCCTCCAGTCTTCTGACCCATGTGGGGTGCTGTAGTTACATGCTGTGTTTCCTTATGTTGTTAAGTGCCATCAAGTGGATTCTGACTCATAGCAACGCCACGTGACACAGTGGAACTGCCCTATAAGGTTTACCAGGCTATGATCTTTATGGGGAGCAGATTCCCAGGTCTTCCTCCTACGGGAACAATGGGTGGGTTCAAACTACCAGTATTTCAGATAGCAGCTGAGTCTTTAAAACATTACACCATCAGAGCTCCTTGTGTTTCCTTGTGAAAAACCAAACCCATTACCATCGTTGATTGTGACTCATAGCAACCTTTAGAACAGGGTAGAACTGCCCCATAGGGTTTCCAAGGAGGAGCTGATAGATTCAGATTGCTGACATTTTTGGTTAGCCGCCAAGTTCTTAACAACTGCACCACCGGGAAATAGCAGGGATTATTAGTCTTTCAAAAACCCTGGTGGTGTAGGGGTTAAGTGCTATGGCTACTAACCAAAAGGTTGGCAGTTCAAATCTGCCAGGTGCTCCTCGGAAACTCGATGGGGCAGTTCTACCCTGTCTATAGAGTCCTTATGAGTCAGAATCTACTCAACAGCAGTATGTTTGGTTTGTTTTTTATTAACCTTTTCTGTGCTATGGACCCCTTTGACTACCTGGTGAAGTCCAAAGACTCCTTAGCAGCATGAATTGAACAAAATTATGTATTAAAAAAGAAACCAATTATATTAAAACAGAGCTATCAAACTATTTTAATCTTTTTGGTAAACTAATATAATGTGCTTCTTTATTAAAGACAAATAACGTCCAACAATCTAAAACTACTGCTGCAATTCCAAAGTAGCAATGAGTTTGAAAGATGTTTTGAAGACTCTCCCACAACTACAATGCAGTATGGAAACATCTAGGATTTGTTGGTCACAAAGCCACAGGTAATGCCAACACTTTTGTGACTTTGTTGCCTGACTACCTAAGAGAAAGTGAAATTTCAGTTAGAGGGGAGTAAAAATATTTACCTTTTTTTTCTTTTTCCCTGTCTAGGCCCACAAATACCTTGAATTCTACTCCAGTGAAGAACTTCTGATCACAGGATGGTTAAGGCAAGAGAAAACTATCATTGGTTGAGCCTTATATACCCTATGCCATTTAATCTTTAATTCTGAGAGATAAGTAATGCAGTTTTACAGATTGGCTATCTCAGGCTCCAAAAAAACCACCACCAAACCCACTGACATCGAGCCCATTTGTACTCCTGTCGATCCTACAGAGAACTGCCCCTTAGAGTTTCCAAGGAACTCCTGGTGAACTTGAACTGCTGACCTTCTGGTTAGCAGCAGTAAATCTTACAACTATACCTCCAAGGTTTCCATATCAGGCTCATCTCTGAAGCCCAAGGTCCTCCCTCCACACAGAGCTGCCTCCCTTAAAGGGATGAACTGTGGAAGAAGGCCCAGAGCCCTCATCTTCACCCCACCACACCTAGGCCCTGTGACCTGTGGGGTTTAAACCATGTAAACGAGAGGGATGGCTCCTTGAAATCACACACACTCAGTTATTTTTATCTCCAGTTTATTTATTTTTTTTTTAGACTAAGAGCAGAGTATGAAAGTCACAGCCAAAGCACTTGAAAAAGGCCCAGGAAGATGGGTGGGAACCATATTGGGTGGGCAGGATGGGTCCTGGGATTGGGTCTGGCTTCAGGGCTGGAGGGGACGGATCGTTGTCGTCTTACGGTCTCCAAAAGTGTCTGTGCGTTGCATAGGTCCTGTCTTCACAGAAGACAAAAGAGGGGCCGGGGGACCCCCGGGGGGGCTAGCCTGGTGGGAAGGGGTCTGAAGCTCAAAGGGGGAGTCAAGGAAGGTCAGGAGGTTAAGGAGAGAGAGGGATTCTGTCTGTCTGTACATTATATATAGAGATACAGAGTCTGTACATGCCTACCTGGCACCCCAATTCCCACCCCTTGCTACCCTTGTCCACTGCCTGCCTCCCAGGGGTGTCTCCTTGTAAACTTGGATTCAGTCCAAACCACAACCCTAGGGGTGGGAGCAGGGGAAGAGACGTGCTTATTGCTGTAAACAGGGGAAGGGGGCAGCAGGCACTGCTACTCCCTTGCCCATCTAGTCCCCTCCCTATGTTCTGCCCCTGGAGGAGATGGGGGTGCCTCCCACACTTGGATTTATTCTCTCTGGGACATATTTGTCACCCGGGGATGATGAAGAGGGAGGGCACCAGGGGAGCAGGGCAAAGTACCAGGGGGCTGGGAGTCCTGAGCAACTACCCTTTATGGCCCCCCAATTTGGTACCAAACATTACCAGAGCTACAGGGCCACCTGGCACCTGTGGCTGTCCCTGCACCTGGTCCACTACATTGCCCGCCTGGGGGAGAGGAAAGAGGGGGCAGGCACAGATGGATGGTGCAGACCCCACTTTTGGCCATCAGAGACTGAGGTCTAGGCCCCACGGCTTCGCTTGAAGAGGCCAAAGGCTCCCTGTTCCTTCCCAGCCCCGCCTCATTTCTCTCTGCCCAGGGAGGGGGCAGAGCTAAGAGGCCAAGAGTGTCATGAGGAAGAAGGCGATGCCCACAGCCAGGGGCAGGTGTTCCCGCTTAGGACTGGTCCCGCTGATGCTCTTCTCAAGCTTGGGCACCTGGGGGTTCTCGCCCTCAAAGTCCTCTGTGGACAAATGGATAGACAGACTGGTGAGGACTGGGCTGCGCGCCAGGGCAGGGGCACGCGGCAGCGACAGCAGCAGCAGCAGTAGCAGTGGAGCTGGGGACGGGACCACCCACGGGCTACGGGAGGGTCTGTGCCCCCGGGTTAAGGCATGCGAGGTGAGCAGGCACTGGGGAGGGGGCTGCGGTTCTAGCAGTGGCCACCAGAGGGCGCTGCGCAGACTCACCCAGCACGTTGATCCTCACATTGGGGCCCATGGTGAACTGGGGGAGAGTGGGGACCGGCTTCTCCCCGGAGTGCGATGCTGCGGGGTGGGGTGCGGGTAGGGAGAGAGGAGGGGAGAGTCAGGGCCAGGATCCCTCCCTCTGCTACAGCTGGGGAGCGAGTACCCCACCCTCACGTGTGCCCTCCGCCCTCACCCCCAGGAAGCCAGGGAAGCCCCAAAGCAGGGGAGCCGAGGATGAGGGTGCGGCTGGGAACCGGCTATACTCACTGGAGGCACAGCAAACGAACACCTTCATCCTCAGACACTTCCAGTGCAGGTTGTGGGTGGGCGTGGCTGGGGAAGATACTGGGCCTGAGTCTCTTTCTCCGAATTCGCGCCCAGTGCCCTCAGTCAGAAATCTTCCCTCCAAACTGCCTCTCTCTAGCAGTCCCCTCCTGTCCTTCTACCCTTTAGACACAGATCCCTAAGGCTCCGCCCGTCAGTCCTAGCAACCCCTTTGGAATGTCCTAGAAGCCCCTTCGGAGGGTCCCTCACAGAAGAAACAGTGGTGCTACAGCCCAAACTTGGACTGTTCCCCAAAACCATCTCTCAGCCTCCCGGCCTCGTCTAAACTGAAAGTCCCGCCTCCTGCCTGGATATCCACCCGAGACAGCGACCCCGTGCTTGCGGGGCTCCGCCTCCAGGCTGACACCAACCTTAGCCCCGCCCCTTCGCCCCGGCCGCCACTCACAGATGTAGTAGTATTCGTGGCCGGCGTGGAACTCGTAGCCTAGCGAGAAGGCGCTGTAGCGCTGGAACTTCTCCGAGAACTTGATAGGGCTGTGGGGGGCGTGCGGTCGGTTGCATTCCCAGCGCTTGAAGCCTTGGCTGGCGTTGCAGGTGTGGTAGCCAGCCCGGCTCACCATATACAGCACGTACTGCTCCGCCCCGCCTCCGGGGCCCGGCCCCGCCCCGGGGCCCACCCCCGAGCTGTTGTAGTGCGGGCAGTAAATATCCAGGTAATCGTTCACGTTCACCTGTACTGTGTATCCCTCTCGCCGCAGGCTGAGGGGAGAGAGGAAGCGGGTCAGAGAGAGGAAACCCCCAAACTAACCCGCTTTCCACTTCGCCGCTCCGCAGACCTTCCCTAGGGTTCCCAGAGCCTCCCGACGTTTCCTCAGAGCTCCGGTCTCCTCAGCCCCCGGTTTTGTCCCCGGGGCCCTAACGCCCCCAGCGCCAGCACTAGCCTTCCCCTCCGTCGCCGTCTTGTTCTGTCCTTCCCCTGGGAGCCACCAGAGGGCAGCAAAGGCGCAGAGAAGCCCGGCCCTGCCTCCAAAAGGAAAAGAGGCGGGAGGGCAGAGGAAGGGAACGTGCGCTCTGGTTACCACAGAAACGGCGGCGCAGGCCGCTGCGACTCCCAGACCCAGGCCCGGATTTCCTCCGTCCATCCCCCATTAATTCACCGGCGGGGAGGGAGAATAGAAGGGATGAAAGGGAAGGGGGTGACTAGGAGGGATCCCTTTCCAGAGAGCCAGCACCCTCTGTCTCCTCTCAGCATGCTTCTTTGCTGGCCGCCAGCCCACTCCGAAGGCCAGTCCGACAGGACCTGCCCTCACATAGGCATGGATGGCAGCTTCATGCATATACATGCATAAGTTCTACTGCACACACACAAGCATGCCTACCACCCACTCGTAGTCAGCATGCACATAGAAAAGCCAGGCTGGATGTGCACTGGGCTTGCATACCCTACTGATGGACCCTCAGCTGCCTCAGGTCCTCTCCCTGCCTTTCTAGCTGCTCTCTTGGCCAGTTCCCTTCAGTAGCTCTGCCTGCCCTTTGCACATTGACTAATGGCTCCTCCTGTCAGCCCTAGCAGCCTCTTTTGAACGTCCTAGAAGTCCCTTGAGAATGTCCCTCACAGAAACACTGACTCTGTGGCCCAAACTTGGACTGGCCCTCAAACGCCTCTCTCAGTCTCCCAGCCCTATCTGAACAGGAACCCTGAGGCCACCAGTCGGTCTATCTCATCTTGGGTATCACTGAAAGACACACGCATACTGGCGGTGCTGTCTCTGCAGTATCACTGAGGTCTGTACCTTCAGCACCACAAACACCCACTGACCTCCACCCTGAGGCCATGGGCAATTATGTCCTCAACAACACAACCAATCAGAGAGCTAGGGAACTCAGCACTAAGACTCCACAGGTGTCATGCCAACCTGCTACAACTTTTGCCTCATTATACCCCTCTCTCTTCTACCTGGACACCACTGGCCCTCTCTGTGATGCTAGATAGATCAGTGGGCAGAGTATCCAGACCAGACAGCTGTGCCTCTTTCCTGACCTTACATGAGACAGAGAAGTGGATGCTGAGTCCCTAGTAATCTCTACCTGGCTCACTAAACCCACTGCTGTCAAATCAATTCCACCTCACAGTAGCCCTATAGAGCACAGTAGAACTGCCCCATAGAGTTTCCAAGGAGCAGCTGGCAGACTTGAACTGCTGAATTTTTGGTAAAGAGATGTAGCAATTAACCATTACACCATCAGGGTTTCCTGGCTTACCAGTCACCATCACAGTGTTGGTTTCACTCCCTTGATGGTGGGTACTGGGTAGTGTGGGTACAGGAGAAACCTCTAAATAGATAAAGGGACTCAGAGAAGTGGGCAGGGGTGTTCCCTAGTTTCCTTAGGGTAGAAATGTACACATCTTGGAAGTGACAGTGAAGGCAGGTGTAGTGGACACAAGAATGTAAGGGGGTACTTGGCAAAATGTCAAACAACAGGCATCCCTAGTCCCTGGGAACTCCCTCAGGGGACAGACTGACTCTTCATGTCACCAAGTACCTCCCAGCCCTACCAACAGCAAATACATCAATTAGAGAAAAGAGCTAAGAGGCCTCTGCTTGGTGTGGGGCCTCAAGGATCCCTCCCTGCCTTATCTTACTTCTCTGTCCTTGCCTATGCTGTCCCCCTCCCCAAACAGTCCTTTCTAGGCTGGGTGGTGAGATAGACAGACAGGTGAGAGCTGTCATTTGGCACTCCAGTAAGAATGGGCATAGCCTCCTTGAGTCATCAGGAATGCCACCAGCCGCACTTGGTTCCCATGGGAGTGATGGGTCACTCAGGCCCCTCCCTGTCCTGGCACTTAGGTGGGCAGGAGTCTGGGCCTGGGGCACTGGGAGCAGGAAAACAGGTTAGACCAGGCCTGGCTCCCAGACACCACCCCAGGCTTGCTCCTCCATCCCAAACCCCACAGTCTCCTGTTCCTCTGCTCAGACTTTGGGAAGTGGGGCCACCAGTAATAGGGTGCCAAGCCTGAAGCAGATTCACAGCCACATTGGGGCCTCTGTCCTTAAGCCTCCTCCAGGTTTTCCGTTCCACTCGGAAGAATTCCCTCCCTGCTGCTGCACTGCCCAGTTGCCCCTATAACACACCCCATTCCTGCAGCAAGTAAATTGACTCCAGAGATATTCCTACAGGTAACTCGTTTCCTCAGTGAGGTGGAGACTAGCCTTAGAACAGGTTGTGGGTGACCACAAGTGAAGAGAGCTCGCTTCTTGTTCTAGGTGGCAGTTTACAACTCTGAAATGCCTTCTTCCTCTCCGTTGTCCACTCAGGCTGGATGTGTGGCTTAAGGGATGGCTGTGCCCTTGGCAGACAAGTGGCAAAGAGGCTGGTGCTGTAACTCTTGGGAGACCGCGGTGTCTGCTGGCTTGGGCACCTGAACACAATTTGTCATACTCCCTAGCCCTGGCAGTGAAAAGGGAGGTGTCATAGGCCAGGTCGAAGTTCGAAAGCTAACTCCGCCTCCAGAGCCGCACCTCCCCATCCTAGAGCGGCACTCCCGGGAAGGGTTGGAATCTAGTGACTGAGATGTGCCCTGCCCCTTCAAACAATTCCCTATTCTTCTTTACTCCATCCCCCTACTAGCCTCCCACCTCTCACCGAAAGGCGAGTGTCGACATACTCCACCTGGCGGAGGTGGCCCCACATTCCGTTATCCCATGTACCGCCTCGCATTGCCCCCAGGGCGCATCCCGACCCCTCCCCTACATTTGTATCGCGTCCTCCCAGCTCAAGCCAGGTCCCGCTCAGTCCCGAGTGTACCCGGAGCCAGGGACCCAGAAGGAGCAAGCCTCTTCTCTTGGGACAAATAGTGGCAGGTAAACAGAGTTCTAAAAAGACCAAAGAGTGGAGAAAGGACCCCAGGGGCTCCTAACTTGTTAAATACCCGCTGCCCCCCCACCCCGAGACGTCCGCTGACCAAAGAGAGATGAAATGTAAAGAGACTGGACCCCTGTCGAGTCCTCCCTCTAGCGCGCGCCCCCGAGGCAGCGCGCCGCCCGCCCCTTCAGGCAAGGCCGGACCACGTGCGCGCGGCGTGGAGTCCGCGCGCTGAGGCAGCGGGGGTGGGGGGTAGGGGGTGGGGGGGCGGTGAGAGCGCTCGCGGGAGGCGCGTGCACGCCGACACCCCCTCGCCCCTCGGCCGCCCTTGGCGGAGCCGCCCCTGCGGGCCAGGTCCTGCCATCCTGGATCCGGGCGCGGGGCTTCCCGCGACTGAGGGAGAATCAGCGCGCCCGACACCCCCGCCCCTCCTCCTGCGACAGCAGCGGCGGCGGCGGCGAAGGTTTATTGATCTGCAGCAGAGGAGAGGAGCGAGAGACCCGCTGAAAGAGACACAGAGAGACGAAGAGGGAGACAGAGACCGAGAGGGGAGGTTCACAGAGACCAGATTTACGGAGAGGGGACAGGGAATGGGACGCAGCGAGGGGCTAGGAAGCCCAAAACCCAGAAAAGGAGGAAAGAGAACAGAAAGACACTAGGAGAAACAGAGATGTACACAGGCAAACCCAGAGGCCCATACAGCGGAGATGATGACCGGGAGACGCAAAAGGAGAGGATCAGGGACAGAGATTGGGGTGTAAGGCAGAGACTAGGTGACAGGGAGAAAACAGTGAGAGAGAAACTAATAAGCACACAGAAGAGCCTCAATAAATATTTGTTGAATGAATGTATGAATGAAAGAGATCAGCAACAGAAACGTTTCAGAGATAAAGAGACAGGAAGAGAGATAGCTACAGGGAGATGCTCTGGACACTTCTTGAGACTGGGGCAAACACCAACACCCTCATTCAGTTCTGCAAAGAAATGAAACACAGGCCATGGGGCATACATTTGGCCGTAGGCCAGCTCCAATTTCAGGCACTGAGACCTCTTGAACTGACACTCTTGTGTATTCTCCAAGTCAGCGCCCTCATCCCCAGTCCCCAGGCCAGGCTGGAAGCAGGTCTCACCTACTCCAGGGAACCAAAGACAGGGTGTGAGTGGGTGACAAGGGGCTAGGTCGCAGACGCTGTGCGGGGCACTGCCCCCAGGTCTGTCAAAGGAGGCCATTGCACGTGTCCCACTAGCGCCCTCCCACGTGACCGCAGGAGGCGGGGTCGCAAGACCCTCCCCCACGTGACCCCAAAGGGCAGAGACCCTCCACACGTGACGGGGGGGTAGGAGCCAGGAGCCCTGCTCACGTGACCGGGGGGAGGGGGCGCGGGCGCCTGTGGCTCTGCCCGGCCCCGCCCCCCCGCTCCCCGGCCCTCTCTACTCCCGGCTCCGGAGCACGTCGCTCTCACGATTTATGGGGCCGCGGCTGCCGCAGTGAGGGAGCCGGGGAGCCCGGGCGCAGCGGCAACAAAGGCCGGGAAAGCGAGGCGGGGGCGGTGGCGGCCTCCCAGACCGCTGCGCGCCCCCTCCTACCTCCGCCGGTATAAGCTGGTGGGGGAATGGGGAGGGCAGAATGGAGACTCCGGGCACCCGGGCTCCCCCACCCCCTCCTGGGGCTTTCACCTGCGCCCAGGTGTATGCAGGGGAGGGGACCCCGATCAACTCCCACCATGGCCATCCCGCATTCCCTTGGGTCTGCTGCCCCTAAGAACACGGAAGGGGTCCTGCTTCCCCCAAGAACCTGAGCCCCTCACCTGCCCTGCGCGCTCTCCACTGCCCGCCAGATTCTATCAGGGCGGGGGACAGACGTGTGAGTCTGGGGGAGAGGTACCAGCTAGAGACAGCAGGGGAGTAGTCCCTAGCGCCCCCCAGAGAGCCCAGAGTCCCGCTCCGGGGGGAGGGACCGCATCCCCACCCCCAGGGTTTCCATGGGAAGCGAGAGGGGGGCGTCGTTGGCTGATCCCCACCCCCAGTCTGACACTCCGGGCGCGAGGAAGGAGAGAGGAGGAGGCGCGGAGCCCCAAACAACAAAGAGCGAAGCAACGAGCGGCAGCCCCTCCCCCGGGAGGTTGGGGGTCGCGGTCGCCAGGCCTCTCGGTCCCCATCCCCTGGGGCCTCGCCATTTGCTCCTGAGTCTTCCCCAGGGGTGCGGAGCCAGTGGCAGTGTCGTCGCCTCCGCTCGGGCAGGTGTGACAGTGACCCCCGTGTCCCCAGGGAACCCCCCCCAAGACACACACACGGAGGCGTCCGGGGTGATACACACGGCGGCTTGGTGGGGAGGAGAAGACAAGGGCAGCAAAGATTGATCAGAATGAGGACCCGGCCCCGCAGCCGGCACCGGTGGCCGAGCCACACACCCCGGTAAACCACACGGCTGCCCTGACACCCGCCCAGACCGCGGCGGCGCCGACAGCCACCCCGGCCCAGACGCGGCTGGCCACGCGGACACCGACCGCAGCCCCCTCCCCGACCTGCGGCCCGCTCCCACCCCTAGACGATCGCCGACGCAGACACACAAATCACACACTCAGACACACACGCACACTGACAGCCGCGCACGCCCGCTCACACTTGGAGCCACACGCCGTCCCCAACCCGGGCGTGTGACACGCCGACAGCTCCCTGCCTCCTTCCCTCTCGCCGGTATCCCATGTTCCCCTCCTAACCCGGCGGCATTCCCAGGCAACCCCAACTCGGAGACTCAGCCTAGGCTCACCCCAGCCTGGTACATCCACACAAACAGGGCATCTATTCGCCTTCGTTCTGGGGGTGGTGCCCGGTCGTTACTCCCTGCCTCAGCTCTGGACCCCACTTCTAAGGGCAAGAGCCCTAAACAAAACCACTTGACACTCCCTCGACTGAAAACAGGTCAGCCGTGGGCCCCCAACTGCGGAGGCCTATCCCCGATACATTGGCACCCCCAAATCCCTTCGGCTGAATGGTTTGAAGATGGGGGAGGGCTGTGGAACCTGGGTATGCGACTTTAGAGGCAGGTGTGAAGCGGATCCGTGGTGGGGTGGGGGGATCCCCGAGCAGCCTCCCCGCACGGCCGAGGCCTCCGTACTATACCCCAACAGCCTCTCAGACACCCCCTGAGTTTCACAGACGCCCACAGAGTGCGTTCCCCTTTTCCTTCCTTCCCAGCCCCCAGCTGTGGTCTCCCAGGACTCCCATCCAGGGTTCCTCCAGGACTTCCCGGGCCCACCGGCTTCCCCTCTCAGAGACGCGGGACGCGCGGGCACCCTGGGCCCCCGACTCACTGCTGGTTGGAGCTGTTCCAGTACACCGCATGCCGATTCCCCAGAGCCCCCCCAGGCCCCTGGGCCAGCAGCGGCAGCAGCGGCACGGGCACGAGCAGCAGCAGCAGCAGCAGCGGAGCCGCCGCCATCCCCGGAGCCGCCGCCGCCGCCGCCCCCCGACTGAGCCCCGCGCTCCCAGCCTCTCTGCTCCCCAGCTCCCGGCTGCCGCCGCCGTCGGCCCCCAGCCCTAGGCCACGCCCCCAGCCCTCCCCTCCTCCCGGCCGGGCGCGCCCCCGAAGCCCCGCCCCTGGCGCGCTCCCGCCAGGCCCCGCCTCGCCCGGCTCTGGGGCACGCGAGCGTGGGAGGCGGGTACTGTGCCTCTCCCTCGGGGCCGAGCTGGCGCTCTTCTCGCCTGTCTCTCTTCAGTGCAACTGCTACCGCCGGTCATGAGCCTTCTCTCTGGTCTGGAGTTCCCAGGAGAAGGATTGGGAACCCCTGGCAGAGGTGTCGTGTGTGAGCATACTCATCTCTGGGATGGCGTGAAGGAAGAGCCTTGAGAAGACTCTGAAGGTCCAGGATCTCTCAATAAGTCAAAACTAGACTCCGTTCCTTTCTGAACAATCTGGCCCTCCATGCCCCCTCTTCTCATGTTTATGAGGAGTCAGGTGTGCCCAGAAGGGTGGCAAAGATGCGCGCAGCTGGCATCAAGCACTTGACAGCTGGTGACATGAAGTCCCCAGCAGGGCATGGGACTTATTTTTCTTGCAGGTGGGCTGGAGAAGCTCAGCCCCCAAAGAATATCAGTATCAGGGCCTGGAAGGGCTTTTAACAGTCCAGGGCCCAAAGTTTGGAGGAGACAACCAAGGAAAGAGTTAACTAGAACAAGCCAAGCTCTCCTGGGACAGCTAGCTATAAAGTCTTCTTACTCACTCCTAAGTAGGTCCCCTTCCCAATCCAGCCAGTGGTGTCCCCACATCCTTGACCCACCCAGGCATTCTTACTCCCACTCTTGTAGACTGACACTGAGGGCATAGGGCAGAGCACGTTGTGTTCCTGCTCTCACCACAGTCATTCTTCTCAGTGAAACCCAAGCACAGACTACACCCCCATGTTCAGGGAAAAGGCACAGACACCCAGAGGCAGAAAAGAGAACTATAGGCACTTGACATGCAGGCATACAGACACACAGAAAACACACACACACAAGTAGATGTGCATCCAGACAGAGATCTATAGAAACACAAACACAGAGGGACATGGGAGCACACACTCAGACATACAGATATGCATTGACTCTCACCTACAAACCAACTCTCAAGCACCCTTTAACACACACACACATACACACACACACACACACACGGCTCCTTTGAACCTTCTTCCCCTCTTCTCTCTTCATTTTTCTAGGAAGTAGAAGCTGTGGGCAAAGACTCACTTGAAACCCACACCCAGGGAATATCCATCCCTTTTATCTTTTGGAGAGGCCTAGTCTAAGACTAGACAAGACCAGGCCACAGACTGGGTTCTCAGAACCCAAGCCAGCTACCTGTGCCCAGAGAGACGCACATGATGCTATGTTGCAGCTTTACTTTGTGAGAGAGGACACACAGGCACCCTCCACATGCCTGTCCCTGGCAAGATAGGGGCCCTGACCACAGGTCTGCCACAGGTGCTGGGTTTGGGGAAGGGTAGTAGCATCCACAACAGGCTCTGTGCCTAATTGTGCCAAGCGAGAGCAGCTCTGTCCTCCCTGGGTTCCCCTCTGCCCTGGGAGATCTCTTCTCCCTTCTCTGAAGCCAGAAAATAAATTAGGCCCCTAGGGGTGGGAGTAGGGGACTTTGCAAACAGCTCTCCCTCCCCTAGACTCCTCAGCTCTAGCGAGATTTGTCTCACCCAGTGATGCTAACCTGCCTGCTCCAGGTGCCTCAGATGGCAGCCCCTCCATACTCCCTGCTCTGTAAGGCAGGCTCCTTCTCTAGGGCCCACAGTTAGCAGAGAGGCTGTCCACACCCACAGTGAGTGAGAACTTCCTCTTTGATTTAGAACTTGAATGCCATTTTAGGAGACTTAAATCCCTGTTCATAGAGTCTGGAACCTTCTTAAAGATTTGGGACCTTGTTTATAGCATCCCTATACGTCTCTTTAGGATCTAGTACCCTTACCCCTACCTTTCCATAATAACTAAGCCCTTCTCTCTAGAATCTGGAGCCTTCTCTATAAGGTTGAAGCAGTTCTCCATAGTATCTAAACCTCTGGTTTTTAAATTCTGAGACACTCGCTATAAGGCTTAAGCCTCTGTCCAGGGGATCTGGTTCTCTCTCTACCTGGGCCTCTGTCCACAGGGCTGCTGGTTGATTTGGGTCTTTGTGTGAATTAAAAAAAGCATCCTTTTATGCAGACCTAGCCCCTAGGGTGCATCTCTTGGCAAGTGGTGCCTCTGTGTGAAAAGAAAGGTGCTGCGTCCTTCAGCAGGAGGTGGTCCTGTGTCTCCCCATCTTGGCAAAGGAGCTCGGGCTGATGTCAGCATTTACTGCCCCCTTGGGCGGCTCCTTTGCGTTCTGCACAAATGGCAGTTGTATCTCTCTAGGATATGTGATTCTAGCTATAAGGCCTAGGCCTCGTTATAGGCCTCAATTCACAGGGCCTGGGCTTCTCTAGGGACTGGGTCTCTGTGGATAAGATCTGGGCCACTGTCCACATACCTGGAATGTGATCTGAAGGCCTATGCCTCTCTCTCTGGCATCTGGGCCATGAAAGGACTCCATCGACACGGTCTAGGCCCCTGTCTGTAACTGACGCCACTATTCCTGACTGAGACCCACAGTAAGTTGTATATTTTACATTGCAACTTAGTACAAACATACCTATACACACATTCACACATACCATTGAAACACAAACTTCATGAAACAGTGCTTCCCCTGCTAAAGAAGATTCATGCTGATGTTGTCTTCTATGCTTAAAATTAAAAAACTAAAAAGCTCTTTGAGAGCCATAAAGTTAATTTCTTGATTTCACCCTTCTCACACCGGTGCTTCACAAGAATGGCCTGGTGATCTACTTGTGAAAAATTAGCCACAGAAACGCTGTATAGCACAGTTCTCTACCCTGACACACGTAAGGCTGCCATACATTGAAACTGACTCAACAGCAACTTGTGGTGGTAACGGGTCATGTCACAGACTGAATTGGGTCTCCTAAAAATATCTATACACTTGGCTAGGCCATGATTCTTAGTATTGTGTGACTATCCACTGTTGTATCATCTGATGTGATTTTCCTACATGTTGTAAATCCTATCTCTGTAATGCTAATGAGGTGGGATCAGTGTCAGCTATGTTGATGAGGCTGGACTCAGTCTACAGGATTGGGTGTGTCTTGAGCCAATCTCTTTTGAGATATAGCAGAAAAACAGGGGACCTCATACCACCAAGATGCAAAAGCCAGGAGAACAGCACATCCTTTGGACCTGGGGTCCCTATGCTGAGAAGCTCCTAGTCCAGGGGAAGATCGATGACAAGGACCTTCCCCCAGAGGTGACAGAGAGAGTCTTCCCCTGGAGCTGACATCCTGAATTTGGAGTTCTAGCCTCCTAGACTATGAGAGAATAAACTTCTGTTAAAGTCATTTATGATATTTGTATTAGAGCAGCACTAGATAACTGAGACCAGTCACAACCTGTACAATTTGAAACACTGATGTTTAAGGCTTGGGCCCTGATCTCTCTGTAGGGTGAAGGCTTCTGCCAGGCTTCCTTTCATGGGCCTGGTCCTCTCTCTCTCTCTCTCTCAGGCCTCAGGCCTCTGTCTCCATTTCTCTCTGACATTCTTGCTTGCCAGAACACCACGTGGCTGCCATGTTCACTCCAGGGCCATTGAGCTCAGGCCCCTGGGAGCGCTCTGGCATGCTGCCTCTGTCCTCCCCCTCCTCAGCTCTCTGGGGCCAAGGAAGCAGGGAGCTAAGCAGGTCTGGGGCCCAGAGAGCACTCAGGCTGTGTGGCCCAAGGTGGCTCCCAAGACAGCTGGTGGCAACCACAGAGCTGTGCTGCATTCAATAAATCATGGAGGCTAGGGCCTGGGGGAAGGGAGACCAGCAAGGAAGGGGGCCATGGATAAATAATTCATTAAACAAATAAACAAGAGGCCTGTGAGAGGGAGGATCCGGCACGTGTGTGCACGGAAGAGGCAGAATCCAGCTCCAGGCATGAAATATTCACAGGTTCTGCACCATGCACAGGGCCTGTATGTGCCTGGCAGGCTGGCTGTGCCAGGCATGCTGTCGGTGTGGTCTTAACATGGAAGCCAGGGTGCCACAAGGAGGAGTAACACACTTGTCTTCTGACTTCCTGGTGTGCATCCACAAGTTGACATGAAACTACACACATGACTGACAGCAGTGTTTTGTCACAGCGCTGTGACATGTGGTCCAGGACAGGAAATCAGGATGCAGGGTTTGGTGGGTTGTGTTGGGGTATTATCAAGTCTGATTCCAGTCATGCGCTGATCCTTCTAATAAGTGCGGCAAGCTAAGAAGCCTGGAGCGGGAGGTCTCTCTGGAGCGTTACACTAGAGGTCTATGTGAATCCCCTGAATATAATTTGAGAAAAGCTGAGAGGGAGGTAGTATGACTTAGCAGTTAACAGCATGGGCTTGGGTTCAAATTCTAGTTCTACCACTCACCTTCTCTGAGACTGCTTCTTTATCTGTAAAATGGAGATAATAATACCCATTTGTTGTAAGAATTAAGATCCATGTCTGGGAAGCACTTAGCACAGTGTTTGAGACTCAAAGGATACTTGAATAATGGGACCTTTACCATCATTATTTGTCAAAGGTTATCTACTGAGAACTTCCCACCTGGGCCAGCTCCAGACTCACTTTTCCATTTGTTTTCCCCTATTTCCAAACTTCGTTAATACCATCATACTGGGATAGAATACTAGCATACTGGGAAAGATAACCTGGAGCCTGGGGAGTGAGGATGGGTGGGGTACGAAAAGATTAGCTGGAATGAGAGAAAGGTAAGCTAAAAAAGACAGCAGCGAGAGAAAGCCCTTGGACTTTCTTCCCAGACACTAGAGCTTCTCCTAAATTCCTCAGACTCTTAGATCCAGACTCACCACCAAAATTTAGCTCTTTAGCAAGTAACTGCAAGGGACAGAGAGAACTGGGGTAGGGGTCTCTGAGTAGCGTCATAACCCCTCTCCCCCAGTTGTCACTGCCAGAGGTCTGGCCATCTAACCGCTGTTGAGGGCTTTCCTGGCAAAGATGGCTGTATCCGGGCAAAAAACAGAGAATAAGCACCCCAGTTGGGTGGGGACTATTCAGGCTGGAAAGAGCCAAAGAGGGCCAGGGTGGAGTATCTGGCGGCTTCCCAGTAGGCTCCAGCATTCCCCAGCACTCTTGTGTCCCCTGGAAAGGATCTGCTTGCTGGGGGAGAGAGCCAGCAGACAGGTCTCAGCCAGCCTGCTCCTCAGCAGACAGCAGAGGAACAGGCTGGGGGAGGGGGTCAGATATATTGGTAGGGAGTGGTGGTTGGAACCTCCATGTCTCATCTGGGGAGCCAGGGCCAAAGGGGCTAATGCCTGGGCACACCCTACCATAGTCTAGGGCCCAGCCTTTTGCGTGCCTTTGTCAGCTTGCTGCCATTTGAAGAGCTGAGGGTCTGTGCCCCCCAGGTGTGAAGATGGTGCCTGCCCACCTCTTCCCAAGGAGCCAACATCAGTTCCCTACTTCCCCTCCCCTGGGCTGGGCAGGTTCAGGCCAATCTGTGTAAGAGCTTCACAGCAAACATTGATCTGTAATAAAACCACAGTGTGTGTTCAGGAGAAGAAATTCCAGACACAGAGAAATCCATACAACACACACACACACACACACACACACACACACACACACACACACGTGGAGAAAGAGAGAGAGAGATCCAAAACATATAGCTCTGAGAGGCCCAACACCAGCAGTTTTGAAAACGCAGCTAAACATGGACGTATACAGTGTCACACACAGAGAGACATCATTAGTTCTACACATTCCCTCCCTGCCATAAATTTTGTCCTTCAGAACCCAAGCCTTTTCTGACAGTTCATTTTCCGAGTGTTCTCATAGCACTTTGTACATAGCTGTATAACAGCATTCTCATTTGGCACTGTAATTACTTGTTGGCCAGTCTGTCTCCTCTGGTATTTTGAAGATTTCTTGAGGTAAAGGTTCTTGTCTCATGTAAATGTGCATCCCCAGCATCAAGCATGCAGCCCCACATTTAGTTAGCAGGTAAAGTGCTTAATAAATGATCACTGACTAAATAAATGTATTCTAACAATAGGACACCCATTCCCAGAATCCCTCAGCAGTACACAAGATAACCAGGGCATGCTACCTATGCTTCTGACATTGTCTTCTTGCTTCTGATCCCTAAACTTATTGTTTCTAAGGTTCCTTAAAGGCCCTGCTTTCTCCCTCTTCCTTCAGTCTGGACCTATGAATTTGTGTTCCACCTGAGGGCTGGCAGGCAAGGTAAGGGTTAATGACACCTCATTAGTGTTTAATTGGAGGAAGGATGCTGCCCTGGCACCAGACAGGTGGACAGGCCTGCCCCCTTGCTGGAACCAAGTTTCCCTGGTTCCAACACCCTGCAGGGTGTGTGGGTGATTTGGCCCTAGAGACCCTCAACCCAGCTGGGACACCTCCCCCCACCATTTGATTTGCCAATTTAGTCTCCAGCCAGTACAGACCAGCCCTACCCATCTGTCACCAAACATCCTGAAGGAGAGGCCAACTCCTTATCCTTTCTCCTTTAACCAGGCTTTGCCTCTTCCTGTCCCCAGGGAGATACCAGAGGCTGGGGGGGGGGGTTTGGGGGAGAGAAGTAAGATGTGGAGTTGGGCAAATGGGGGGATACAGACCAGCAAGTCAATAAAGGATGAAGTGGTGATACAGACAGTGACAAGGCTGGGAATGTGATGTCTGCCCAATTTGACCTTAAATGAAGAGAATGCAAATGAGATGCAGACAATATGCAGATGAACACCAGGATTTCAGAACTGACATTCTCGGTGGCAGCAGCTGCTCACCCAAGACCCCAGTGCTGTCTCCAACACCCTTTCCTCAGTACCTGGGTAAAGTGGAGGTGACCACTACTTTGAGTATGAAAAAGAATCTCAAGAAAGCTTAGCATGCGTTTGGGCTGGGGCTGCAGGGCCTTGGAAGCTGAGCTCCACTTCAGTCTCCCAGCCCCTACCCCAAGCACTCACTTAAACTGTCACAGCAGCTCAAGCAGGGACCACTCTCCAGGTTACCCGTCGGAGACACCGTCGGTTGCTATGGGGACTCCCCCCCCCGACAAGGCCTGAACCAATGGACATCACCGCTGATGACCTCATGTCCCAGGCCCGGAGATTCTATTGGTTTTGGAAGTCAGAGTGCACCCTGAGAAACTGCATCACCGCTGGGGATCCCTCATGACCCCGTCTGGAATGGCCAACTGAAAGACAGGCACGCTCTATGAGTGCACAGCTAAATGAATAAAGAAAGGAAAGATGGAATTAGCGAGAGGGAAGTACAGAAGAAGGAAGTCACAAGGAAAACCAAGGCCAAAACATAAGGGTTTAAGCCTCTAGGCAAAGAGAACAATTGGCAACCCCAGAAAGTGTGGAGCAGGATCTCAGTGTCAGAGACTCGGGCTCTCAGGACAAGGTGACGGGGTGAGGCAAATGTGGGAAGATTGCGCTTATGTTCCGGAGAGACTGGGCCAGGCCCAGCAAACTAAGGGCCGCACCCTTGACTGTCAACCGCGCTGAGTTTAGGGGAGATGGGTGACGCTTCAAAACTTGCAGGCCTGGCTAGCCTCCTGGAACCGCGCCCTGGAACACGCCTCGAGGATTTCTCCTGGGCGAGGAAAGCCAGGTGCCCAGGAGACCGCCCAGCACCTTCATGCTGTTCTGGCCCTCTGAGCCCACTTGGCCATCGCTCTCCATGGGGATGTGCCCTCGGACGGAATGAACCACCTGCTTGCAAGGCCCAGGCTGTAAGCAGAGTGTAGTGAGAACACAGGCTTGGTCGGAGCGTCTGCGGCTAAGCAGGCCTGCTTCGGCGAACCCCCCAGCCCAGCTCCACGCGCATGTGCGCGGACGCCAAGGTGTCCGCCCTCACACTCTCAGGGAACTGGGCGGTCGGCGAGGGCGTGTGTCTGTGTCAAGTGTGAGCGTCTGAGTCAGGGCGTGTGTCTGAGTGCGGGAGAAAGCCGGCAGGGCCCCGTGTCTCTTTCGCACATGCGTTATCAGTTGACAGCGCACCAGCACCAGGCTCGGGAGCGAGCGCTCTAGTCTTGGCCTGCGAAAAGGGGGTGTCGAGGCCTTTGGGAGCACAGTGAGACCCTTACAGTTCTCAGCCCAAGGCAAGGATTACTGACAGTCGCCCCAGCCTGTCCCATTTAAGGTTTCATTGAGAGGGGTGGAGGTAGCAATAAAGTCGGTTTCCATGGCGACATCTAGATAACCTCTAGGATGGAGGTTGAAACTGAACTGGAACCCAGGACCTGAAGACGGCTCTTAGCTTCTCAGTTCAGCGCAGGCTCCGACCTCTCCTCGTCGGCGCCCTGGCCCTCGCCCCCACTGAAGATTTCAGTATGGAGTGAGGGACCTCACACATGAATACGCAGGCACGACACCTACGGATATGGCATTTTCTCTGCTGGGGGAAGGGGTCGACCCGAGTCTGCCTACCCACCCACTGCGCTGTGCCCCAGACCCAGGCCTGAGCCAGAGCAACGGAATTAAAAAAAATGAGCCATGACAGCTGAAGTGCGGTGCTTGCTTGTGGGTGGCGGGGGAAGAGAAACAGGTTCCTCACCATCTCCGAAAGAGACCAGGATCTGACCCAGGCATACAAGGGGGTGGGGGAGGGGCTTGCAACCTACAGCATTAAGGTGTCTTGTCAATCTCCGTGCCCCGGGCCCTCCCTCCTCCAGTCAGCTCCCCCATTCCAGCCCCCCGCCTCGTGTTCACACGCCGCCACTCATTGCCGCAGCCGGGCGAGCTAATCAGCACAACATCCACCTATCGATCGCTGGCGCAGTGCCACGCGGGCCGGCACAGTGCCAGGGCCGGCTGCGGGGCACCAGGGCGGGTAGAACACAGCTGCAGGGGACAGGGTACCCCTTACCCTGGCCCCACCCGGGACACCGTTCAGAAAGAGGGATCCAGTTAGGCTTGGGGTACCACAGCCTCGCCTGTCAGAGGTAGGGGGAGACCATGTACGAACGACTGAGAGCAAAGGGGGCACTCCCTCCTCAGCCCCACCCCCCTCCTCCTTATAAAAGCGAAGAACAAAGAGGCCGCTGGGGAAGGAAGCTTTGATCTGACCCCACCTTCCCAGTTCTAGGCCAGGCACCGCCCAGAGTACCCTTGGGGAGGCAGAGGGATGCTCAGCTCTTGGGGACCCAGGCGTTCCAACACCCAGGCACTATCTTTTCCACTACCCCTTGCTTTTGCCCCGACACCCTGCTGCCTGGGCTTGTGCGGTGCACTATGTGGAGAGGCCCTCAGGAGCACCTGCCCCCTCCTCAGCTTAGGAAGCCGGCTGGGGAGGTGGGAGGTGCCAAGCTCCACAGCTGCTGCTGGCATCTACCCCACACAGAGGGGTGCCCACCAATGCCTAGCATGGATGGCCTAGGCACAGCTGGCATGAAGGTCAGGCCAAGTCAAGCTGGGAGCACAGGCTGGAGGGAGTCCTGGTGTCCGGGAAAGAGCCAGAGGGCAATGGGGTGGGGAAGGCTGCAAGAGGGGTGGTTTATTGAGGGTTTGGTCCAGACACTTATAAAAATACAAATTGGCATGAAATTCAACCTCATAGAAAGTCCGTCTTCACGGAAGACAAGTGAGTGACCCCCTAGGGAGGGCAAGGTGCTGCTCCAGGGAAAGGCCTACAGGGCACTGGACACAGATACCAGGCCTGGTCTTCTTCCTGGCCCTGGTCCAGCAATACACCTGTCCCCAGGCCTTCAGCCCCTAGCCAGCTCGAAGATTCCATCCTGCCAAATCCCAGTCTTCCTGGGGGATGGGAATAGACCAGCAAAGCCACTGACAGGGACCTTATGTTTGTTTGCTCCACAGTACTCAGGGCTGTCTGTAGCTCCCCTGGCTAATCTTTAGCTTGTGATGAGGAGGCAAGCCCCTGCAAGAGCCACTTCGAACCCTCAGATTTCCCCCATTGCTGCTCCATCTTGTCTGGCTTGGCACTCCCAGCTCAGGCGGTTGGAGCCCCTCCTCCATGGTGTCCTGGAGGGGTCTGGCTCCTGGGGGTGACAGGGAGGGTCCACTTGGCTCAGAGAACTCGAAGGAGACGCAGAATTGGAAGCAGCAGCAACAGCAAGAGACAGAGAAGGCTGGGGGCACTTCCTCCTTGCCATCCTGATGTACCACTCTCTCCAGGGCTCCCAACAGGATGGGCTGACTCAGACTCTGTGAGGGGGAGGGGTAGCACTGATGAGTCTTTCCCATTAGCTGTTCCCTCTATTAAATTCTCCAGGGTCTCCCAAACCAGGCACTCCCCTCCCATGTTCTACCATTTCATTTTTGCTAAACTCTATAAATTCCGAGTCTCTCCCAAACTATAGCCCACAGAAGGGCCTCACCTCTGGAGACCTAGGGTCTTCATTATCTTGGCCCAGTACAAAAGGGGTGTAGTGGAAGCTCCCACAGTGCTAAATGTGGATGGGGAAGAGGCCACAGTCTGAAGCCCCACCCAGACTCCTCAGAATCTGATGATCCCAGATTCTCCCCCATTTCTTTTCTCCTTCCCAAGGGCTCCCCACTAGACAGAGGACTGCTCTCCATGGCCTACCCCACTTACTGCTCTCTTTGCAGCAGACAGAAACCTGGAGCCTCAAGCACTGGCCAGAACTCTCTGGAGTTGGCACCGCTGAGTGGTGAGAAATTGGAAGGAAGTGGTTAGCACAGGAGTCACCCCTTGCATGGCCCAGATTCTGTTTCAGTCCCTTCAGCTTCTCTTCTCTCCCTGGAAGGATTTCCCTTACTTCTGGCCCATACCTAGGTGGTATGCCCCATCCATGGCCCTCCGATGGCTCCCAGGCCCCCTTCCTGCTCCTCTCACTTTCTCCTTTCACTGCTCACTCTAGGTGTCTCCCCATTTAGTCCTGGGCTCAGCCCTGCTCTGAGCTTTAGGGACCAGAGCCCATCCTGCCCCAGGCCTCTGCCTTCACGGCCCATCAGTCCTTACCCTCAGGCTCTCTGCCTTGACTGGCAAAGAGAGGGATCCACATTCCTCCCTGCTTCCCACCCTCCCCCCCAAAAGGGGGCATCCAGTGTGTTCTTCCTCACTCACAGATGTAGTAATAAGTCTCTCCAGGCAAAAACTCAAAGCCTAGGGAGAAGGGTGTGAAACGCTGAATCTTCTCTGAGAACCGAACAGGACCAAAGGGAGCGAAGGGACGGGAGCACTCCCAGCGCTTGAAGGCACCTGCCCCCTCTGCATGGCAGGCCTCATAGCCAGGCCAGTCCACCATGTACAGAGCAAACGTCTCAGGGCCCTCAGGGGGCCCTGGATCTTCGTAGTGTGGGCAGAAGATGTCTAGGTAATCGTTGAGGCCCAGCTCCACCACAGCGTCTCCTCGAAGCAGCCTGTGCACATAAGAGAGGTGTGAGTTGAGGGGGGCGCTGTGGCACAGCATAATTGGGACACAAGGGTAGGTGATATCCCTTCCCAGAAACTCCTGCCAGGCTATCCCCAACCCACTAGAGATGGAGCAGTTGAGGAAGGCCCGCATTCTCCTAGTAGATAACTTTTGAGAGACAGAGAGCACAGAAATGAAGGGACTGTTTCACAGAAAAGCAAAGCAGGTTGGGAGAAGTTCAGGGATTTCAGTGCTCATAAAACCTGTTGCCAGTCAAGTCGATTCTGATTCATGGTGACTCCAGAGGACAGAGCAGAACTGCCCCATAGGATATCCAAGTAGCACCTGGTAAATATGAACTGCTGACCTTTTGGTTAGCAGCTGTAGGTCTTAAACACTATGCCACCAGGGTTTCCACAGTGCTCATAATCACTGTTAAATAGGAGGCCATTTGCTATTCATTGCCCTTTGTCCTGGGGCTGCCACCCACCTCTGTAGCACCAGTGCCTGACACAAGGCCTGGCACAGAGCCTGGGACTGATTGCTAGGTGGATGGACCCTGTGACAGAGCTGGGGCAGAGAGGCAGGGGGTACAGAATGGGCCCATGGGGCAGTTAGATTCAGAAATGGAGAGGACGACTGAAAATAGTATCCTTAATAAAGACATATAGAAAAACTGCCCTTTAGATCTTGATCCAACGGTGAAAAGAATGAGAGCGGGTGCTGGGTGACTTCGCTGTTTTGGCAGCACAAGGAAGTAGCAAGCGTGGAGGGGAGCCCCCTCCACACAGAACCCACTGTTTAGCTTTCTCATGGTTTCTTTTCCTCTTTATTGGAAGGTACCTCAGGGGGCTGGTGCACACGGGAGGAGCTGACACAGGTTGTCCCCGTGTACCCCCTCCCCCCTCCCCCGGCATCAGATACTGCAGGAAACCCCTCCACACCATTTTACACTGCAAAGGCAGACTTAGGAAAGGCCTCCAGTTGGCCTGTGATGATGGGTAGTCTGAGGACCACTTGTATCAAGAGTTCTGATTAGAAATGCAAACTTCTGGGTCCAGCCCAGACCTACCAGAACACAAGCTGGCAAGGACAGTGCCTTTCACGTTTAGTTCCATGTCATCCTCAGTGCCTGGAACATTGCCCTGCCTGTGGACAGCATTCAGTAATATTGTGGATTGAATGAATGAACCAGAGATGTCAGGGATGGGGGCTAGAAATCAGAATTTTTAACAAATTCTCCAAGAGATTCAGTGGCACTGGTCTGATAGAGACATTGAAAGTTAGAAGACAATACTAGTGATTATCAAAAGGTATTGTGTGAACATTTTTTTATGGGTGTGCTTCTCAGTGTCTGTGGGCAGCCAGAGCCAGGGTCCTGGTGTTCTCGTCAATCCCTAGCACACCAGCACAGGTTTCCGGCACAAAGTACGCGCTTAAATAAATGTTAGTGAGTGAGCAAATGAACGTAGTCACAGATTGTCTCAAGCAGAAAATCAGAGAGGAAAACAGATGGAGAAAGCAGACAGGCAGGGAGAATTGGGGAGGAGGATGGAAACGAAAAAATATCGAGGCTCAAGGATAGGCAGCTCAGAAGAGTGAAACAAATAATAGCCTGTATCTCTACAGCCCTGCACCTCTTCCACACACAAGACCTCAGTTAGCCTACCCGCCTGACTTCCCAGGATAGTCTGGGTAACAGCCATCATTAGCCCATTTTACAGACATGCCAACTGAGGTTAGCGAGGTCAAACGACTTGCCCAAAGGTGATTCATTAGATGGGGCTGGGCCGAGCCTGGTTAGAAAGAGAAGCACTGATAAAGCCAGAGATGAAAGGAGAGATACCAAATGAAGTCTGGAGACAGTCACAGGGGAGACCAAGAGGACCAGAAGAGTAAAGCTCGTTCTTTCTCAAGAGTCAAGACCCTTTCCTCACTCTGCAGCCGGCTCGCCTCGCCTCCGCGGCCAGGAGGATGATCACCACCAGAGAAGAGAGGGGGGCGGGGCCCGGAGTGCGGGCCCAGGCCCCCAGCTGCCGGCTTGAAGACCCCACCACTCGCCCTCAGGCTGGGGTCCTCAGCCCGCCCCCCAACATTTGCGGGCGGGGGAGCTTTGGGGCGCGTCTCGCCCCTCCCCCCTCCCCTGCCGGCTCAAACAAAGGAGCCCCGGCGCGCAGCCGGACTCAGGCGGCGCCGCGCAAAGCTCGAGGGGCGAGTGCGCGCCCAGCTCCGGAGCGCGCAGGCCTGGCTCGGCGTTCGTCCGGTTCGGCCCGGCTACCTGGGGTTACTGGAGTTCCAGTAGACGGCGTGGCGGAGGCCAGAGCACCCCCGCAATGGGGAGCCGAGGAGCGCGGCCCAGAGGACAGTCCGCAGCAGGGGCAGCAGCCGCATCGCCCCCAGGGTCCGGTCTACTCTGGTCCGGCCCGTCCCGGCCCGCTCCTCAGTCGGAGCCAGAAAGGTACAAAGTGGAAGCGAGGGGGGGGGCGGGGGGAGGCGGGTTGTTGGGAGGGGGTGGGGTGCGGAGATTCACAGGCTACACCTCCGGGTAACTTTCCACCAATGGAGGCGCGTCACCGCCCCTCCACTCAGAGCCAACTCCATGTTAACTCTCTGTGCGCCGTAGCGCGCTCCACTTGAGCCAAGCTCCTACAGAGGCTGGAAGTACCTTCAGAGAGCCGGGAAGAGGATGTATTTCACTATCTAGGAATTTTTATTTTAGGGAGGTCATGTCTTTCGTTTCTGGACTTGTAACAAAGGTACAGCATCTTATTATAAGCTTAGAAGACTTTCAATAAAGAGCACGAGGCACAGGTGAGGGTCCTCCAGGTTTGTCCAGCCACCAGAGCACATTTGTCCTTTTTTCTTTGCACATCTGTCAGTCTAGGGTTGAGCGACTGGAAGGGACAAAGTCCTTCCTTGGACATCCTCCTTTCCCTGTGGAGCCTGAGATGGCGCTCCTGATGCCACCTTAGGGTTTGCGCCCTCCTCCCTCCTCCCTCCTCCCCACACCTTCGTTTTGGGCAGCCCAGAAGACAAAGTAATGAGGTGGTTGCGTCCTGTTCAAAGCACCTTTGTTCTCGAGCCCTCAGGTAGGGGCGGGAGACCGGGAGGAGGCAGGTGCAAGGCTTTGGGACCGTGGGAGCCGCCACTCCGCTCCGCTCCAGCTATGGGGCTCTGAGAACGCTAGCCAGATAGATCTACTTCTCCTAGTCAGTGGTCAGAGGTTGGGGACCACGGGTCCGATGGCTTGGCTGGTTTGTCAGTAGCTGCCCCCGGGGGCGCGCAGCGTTGGGGGCGCAGACTCGGCGACCGGGTGTAGCATGGGGACAGACAACTTTCTGTGGCATAGAATCATGCGGAGAGCTGTCCCTGACTGGGCGGAAATCAGCTGAGAGCATCTGTGGGACACAAAATCACCCAATCTGGTACTCCCCCAACCCCATCACCGCCCACCTTCATCTGACACAGCAGCGTCTCCTGGCGGCCACACCTGGAACCCGAGCAAGGGTAACCCTGACTTCCCTGAACAGGCAGGCTTCCCGGCCAGCTTCCCAGATCTCACTTTTATTGTAGCCGAGCAGTGACAAGCTGTGCTCACCTCCTTCAGCTCTGTCCAGCCCCCAGCCCCTCCTCAACCCCAGGCGCTGTGGTGTGGCGTCCGCTGGTTGTCATTAGACAGCTCGTGGTGGTGCCTGGTGTCTTAAGGCGCCTGCTCCACTGTATCCGGGCTCCTGGCTCCTTCAGACGTCGCAAAGACCCAGTGGGAGGGTCCACTTCTTGCAGTCCTCCTAAGTCCGAGTTGGAGGGGGCACACCCAGGAGAGGTCAGTGGTAGAGCGAGGGCACTGCTGGGGGCGGTGGAGCTGGCCTAGGGTAGGGGAAGCCAGAAAAAACGCATGTCAGAGTCTCCAAACCACTTGGCAGAACCCCCATTCTGAACGACCCTCCTTGCCTACCTGGAAGGTATCACCTGGGGTGGAATTCCAGTCTGTGGGCTAGCCAGGTTATCCCATGGGCGCCGGCCCTGAGGGTTGGAAGGCAATGGCTTCCTCGGGGGTGGGGGCTTGGCAGGCCCCTGAGACTGAGAGAGAGAGGGCAGTAGAACGGCTTGGTGGGGGGCATGTTGTCTACTCCCAGTGCACGGGTGCTGGGGAACGCCAGCTTGGGAGTAGTACCCAAAGGTCACCCTTGTCTGCAAACAAACCTGTCACCATTAAAGGCGCCACTGGGGTATGTATCCTCAGAAACAGAGGGGGCATCTTACCACAGCCACCACCGCCAAGGCTACCAGCACCACAGCCCTAGGTGGGGGGAGGGGCTATGCCCTTCTCTCTCCCCACCGTTACCTTAGGGCTCCTCACCACCGGGTCTGCGGGCAGAGGGCGTGTGGGGGGGGTGGGTCGATCAGCCAGCTTGGCCTGAACAGAAAGAGGAGCAGTGGCTGTGAGAGGGGAGCCATGGGCAGTGGGCATGCAGAGGTATCCTCCCACCCCTAGAGGTTCCGGTCATGCAAAGCCAGTCAGTTAAGGGGGAGGAGAAAATGGGGACATGCACAGAGGGCTTCACAAAAGATGCCTAAGGGGAGGAAGGAGCTGGTCACCATGGAGTCCTTGGATGACTGCAGTCCCGCCAATGACCACCAGATGGTGGTAGAAACCAAGGCAGGAGGCTCATCTTTTGCAGCTTCTAGGGCTGTCTGAGGACTGAGGGGCACCCTGGTCACGTAATGAAAACCCCTACTGGTAGGGAGCCAGGATGAAAACGGCCTTTAAGCACCAAGCCTCCCCCCTGCTCTTGGCCAGGGCCGGCCTGACCCAGATTTACCTGCAGTCTCTTGGGCAGAGGGTCAGGTGGCAGCGGCCTGGAAGGGGGTGCCGGGAAGCAGTGAGCACTACTCGGCTGGGAGAGCAGGAGGAGCAGACCGGTACAGAGTGGAGGGAAGAAGGAGCAGAGAGACACATGAGGGCAGAGAGGGGTTAGTGTCCGGGGAGGAGCAGCCAGGACCCCAGGGGCAGCAGGGGCTGTGCGTGCAGTTACTCGGTTACATGCAGTAGGGTGGCAGTGGTGCAGTGGGGTGACAGTGGTGTATGCAGCGGGCATGCAGGCCCCTTTCACAGGCACACTCCTGTCATCACATCCAGAGGGCTTGAGGCAGGGGCACTCACCAGCCCTTCTATACATGGTGTCCTGGGCCTCAGCAAGTTCTGGTGCACTGAAGGCCATTATTCTGAGCACTACCCTCCTTGTACCCTCCAGGGGGCCACTGCTGGGAGCACTTGTTAGACCCACCTCTCAAAGCCACCCCAGCTTGGCGAGCTCAAATAGCTCAGCAGATCCTCCTCAAGGTAACTCCCCGCCCCACTGCAGGCTGGACTGGGCTTCCCCACCTGCAGAGAGGGGAGGGGGTGCTGGGCTGCCCCAACTCCTCTGACTGGCCTGTGGGCAGTGCTAGCGTTTCTTTGAGTAGACAGCCTTCAATGCCTTGCCACCCAAGGGTCCAAGCTGGACCCCTTCTCCTCTGGCATCCAGGACTCACCTTGGTGCCTGGCATCTGCAGGGCCCTCTGTGGGGGTCCTGGGTGTGCTGGGGGACCAGACTGGGCTGCCCTGAGCATGGAGAAAGGCAAGGAGGAAGACGGCCCAGACTCAGTCCCTATTCTCCACCTAGATGCCACCCTCCAGAAGGATAACTTTTGCAGCCCCTTGGAGAGGAGCTTATGTGAGGTTTAGGGCAAATCAGGGGTGAGGAGGGGAAGCTGACCAGCTGAGGGGGACCCCACTGTCCCAAAACCAGTGGCACAGGGGCTGCTGACATCCTAGCTGGCCCATGGTGGGATGGGGAGTAACATGCGAGGTGAAGCATTACAGGGTCACTTGTAGGAAAGGGAGGTGTGGGAAGTGTGGCATTAGCAAATTTAAGGTCCACGGGAACCACATGGTAGGGGCTGCAGAAAGGGTAGGGCATGGTTCCAGAGCTCTTGTCCCCAACGGAGGGAGTTGGTGGTAGAGAAGAGACACTGGTACCTGTATTGGCAACTGGGACCCTTGAACTGGTAGAGTTGCTGGCGTAGGTGGGCACGGTGCCAGTAGCTTGCTCCAAGTATCCCCAAAACCAGCAACAGAAGGAGGCTGAGGAGCAGCCCGGTGGTCAGGGAGCTGGTGTCTGTGGGGGAGGCCAGGTTTGAATGTGGGAAGGCTTAGTAATAGTAACTATACCTTGGAAGGAACAGGGGGCAGGGAGCGAGGTCTGTGATAAAGCTAAGGAGTCAGGGGCCACAGAGAGTCAGGGGACCAGAGGAGAGGGGTGAGAAAATGAGAGTCAAGGGGGAAGGTAGAGGATAAGCCACTGTGCCCTCCCATCAGTCCTGGTCCTGTAACCCAAACCTCATTAACCTCTTATTCGGGTGGTACAGTCAGGGGGTGCCCAACCTTCTTTGCAGTGACAGTGCTTATTGCTGTTGCAGACCTAAGAGGGACAGGAAGAGCAGTTATGGGCTCTGCACCCTGGGGCTGTATTTCCCAGTCCCCAGCTTTTTTAAGATCTCAAATTTCCAAGTCTAGAGAGTAGAAAGAGCCAGAGCCTTGGAGATAGGGAGCCCTTAGCCACATGAGAAAAAATGAGATCAAGCTAATATTTACTGAGCAGTGCCTTACACATGCTGGGTACTGTGCTAGAAGTTTTCACACTCATCTGATGTACCCCATGAAGCAGGTACTATTGTTATGCCCATTTGACAGATAAGGAGTCTAAGCTCAGAGAAATTAATAACATGCCCTAGGTCACACAGCTAGGAAGTAGTAGAGCAAGGGATTAGAACCCAGGTTTTCCTCTTTCCAAAGTCCATTGTCCTTTTGCTTCCTAGGGGATTCCTGTCCCCTCCCCATCATGCCAGCTCACCCCATGCCCATGGCATTTGCTTCTACATTCTTGTGCTCCCAGGAGGTCCACGGGCTGGCATCGATGGTCAATGCATACCTGCTCAATAGGGAGAGAACACAGATCACATTCTTACAAAGTGCTACTGGGACTGGAGGCCAGCAAGGCTATGGTCTCACCCCTGCATTTACAGATAGGAGTACCACAGCTCAACAGGATGACAGGGCTTTGCTCAATCCAGTGTAAGAATCAGAACCACCTTCAGATTCTGTGCTCTGTACAATAGTGCTTAGTAAGGCCTGGTCACTTCTTGTCTCAGTCTAGATGCCCACCCCACCACCACCATGCTTCTCACCAGGCCAGGGCCACAGGCTGTCCCAGGCAGAGCCAGAAGGGGCTGGGCCACATCATTGCCCAGGTCCAGGTGCACCCAGCTGCAATTCAGCTGAGTCTCATTGGCTTCCAGTATCTCCCAGGTTATGTCCCGGAGTGAGCCCAGCAGAGGCTGGGCCTTACCCCCTTGGCACTGGAGCTGCCCACAGATGGCATCTCTGGGAAGAGGGTGCAGAAGTCAGTTGGGGTTGGAGCCAAGGCTTCCACAAACCCAGAGAAGGAGCCCACTTTCCTCACTCACCTAGGGGCACAGGACACATAGCCGCTAGAGGGGTTGTGCCCACAGTTTCCAAAGGCATCGCCCCGGGTGTTAGCAGTAAGGAGGCAAAGTGGTGCAGCAGGCTGGGCCCTAGGTCCCCAGATGGCCTGGCACTGTTGGGCATAGGATGCACAACGCCCCTGCATGCACACGGCCTGTCCGCCAGCACAGGGCTCACCATCCCCCAGACTGATGTCAGGCGGGCACTGGGAGCTGTCTCCGGGACAGAACTCAGGCAAATCGCAGTCCCCTCTGGAAGGACGGCACTGCCAGCTAGCCGAACGCAGCTGTGGGGGTTAGGGAAGTATCAGTATGGGCACTGGGCAAATCCAGCCAGGCCCTAGGGGCCCAAATGACCCTTGCCACCCTTGCCCTGGCAGGGGAGCTCTGGGTGGCCAGTCCAGTCTGTTACTACCTGGCAGTTTTGACAACAGGGTTCACTGGATGAGCACTGTGCCCCTGGCCTCAGCTGGCAGGTGAAGTAATCACAGCAGGGATCCGTGCAGTCCTGTGAGCAAGGGTGTGCAGGAGGCTGGGTCTGGAGTTGATCTAGAGCCCTCCCAGAGCTGACTGAACACAGCAAGGGAGAGCCAGACCCCCACAGTCCACATGCTTTCCCTGCAGACAGGGGCTTGAGAGAGGCTTGGGAGGCCCCTGCAGAAGCAGAGAGGGTGCAGGCTGGGAGGCTGGGAGAGGGCTAACAAGCCAAGGTGAGGCCACAGGAGGGATTGAGTGAGGATTTGGGTGAGGGGACTCACATCTGGGAAGCCACAGTCACACTGCTCGCCTGGCTCCACAAACATATTTCCACACAGAGTGCCCAGAGAAGACAGGTTGGGTGGCCGTTCAAAGAGGCAACTGCCCAGGCCATCCAGGAGTGCTTTCTCCAGGGCCTGTCTGCTGCAGTTGCTGAAGTTCAGGCCTGGCAGGAAGCTGGGGAGGGTGGCAGGGAGGGTTGAGGTGTGGACCTCTCCCTGTCCGCTGCCCCAGTCCCTTCCTGTGTCCCTGTTACTTACTCTGTGGAGGCCTCCATGATGCAGCTCTTGGCTGGGGCTGGACCTGGACAGGGGCAGCTGCTTCCAGGCAAGTCATGGCCCAGGCCTAGACTGTGACCCAGCTCATGGGCTATCGAGGAGGCGACTCCCATAGTGCTTATGGAGTGGTCCTGTCATTGGGGAGGGGACACCCCAGGTCCAGCCCAAGCTTGCCTCCACCACAGTGCCCAGCTCATGTGGACTGCCCCTGTTCTCACCTCATCTCACTGCCTGGGCACTTACGCGGCACTGCCTGCCTCCGTAATTGCTTCTGAAGTTGGAGAGGCCAGGCCTGGGTGTCAGGGAACTTGTGTTCTGGCCCATCTCTGTCCCCCATCCCCACCGCCCCACTCTCACTGTGATCCTGGAAGATAACTCTGCTTCAGACCTCAGCTGCTCCCTATCCCCTACCCCAAGCAATGGATTGTCCTGAAAGGTGATAAGCTGGCCACAAGTGAGGGGTTCCCTGACAGCAGAGGCTGTGTCATATACTCCCGTGACTATATTCATAGCTTTGGGGCTGGGTAATTTTGTAGTGGCGCTTTGCTGAATAAACAGTACCACAGCTAGAGTGAACTGAATTGGAAATAGGAGAACTTGAAATACCTCACCATGTTCACACCTCCTGAGAAGTCAGGAGAGCAGATAGAGTTCTGAATGGCCATGCCCACCATGGGCCCAGAGAATGAAGTAGCCCTGTAGGGTCAAGAGGTCAAAGGTCAGGGCCCAAAGCCAAAAGGACAGAGCTTTTGGGCCTCAGGTAAAGAGTTGAGGAAGTATGAAATTGGCCAGGGTGGGGCAGAGCTGCTGCTGGTGGCCGAGCCTGGGGGTCTTACGTCACCAGCTGTGCACTGTCATGGGGTAATCTCGGAAGCAGCTCTGTCCGGCGCCAGTGGAGGAAGTTGTGTAGTGTGACACTTGGGTCCGGGCTTATCTCCACTTTGTCTACCTGGGTCCAGGCCTCCATGCCCACTAGTGCCACTCGTACATTCAGGGGCTGGAAGAACTGAAAAAGAACTGGGACTTAGGAGAGAGGTTTCTGTGGTCAGGAGACCACAGAGAAGCTGCCCAGCCCAGCACTCACTGAGTCCAGGAGGTAGGCCACTTCCAGTACACGGTTTTTCAGGTAATCCAAGTCTGGGTACCTCTGGACCTGTGGGCCGAGGGAGGTCACCATGAAAGGTGGCAGGGCTGGCGGGAGGACGTGCCAAGGCCAGCAGGCTCACCTCTGAATGGTCGGCTACAATCACCAGCTCAACAATTTTGGTCTCTGTCACCACATCCCGCCTCCACTGTGGACAAGGAGAAGGAGGAGCATCAGGTATACACTGCCACTCGCTGCTAGCAGCTATGTAGGGCTGACTAAGCTGTGTCCAGTCCCACCCTGGCTGGTCAGAGTAGGTGAAGATCCCTTTTTATAGATGGGCTACTGAGAGCCAGAGAGGTCAGGGACTTGCTGGAGCATGGGCCAAGAAGTAAGTCATAAAACTGGGAGTAAAGCCCTCCTTTAGCTCCAATCTCAGTGCTTTCTCCCAATTTTAAATAATAACAGCCATCTTGTCAAATACTTGGAGTCCTTAGGTGGTACAAATGTGCTTGGCTGTGAAGCTGAAAGGTCAGAATCCACCCAGAGTCAGTTTGGAAGAAAAGTCCCACAATCTACTCCTAAAAATCAGCCACTGAAACCCTATGGAACACAGCTCTACTCTGATACATGTCGGGTTTCCATAAGTTGGAGCTGACTTGAGGGCAACTAGTTTATCCAGTCCTTACTATATGTCAGGTACAAATTCTAAGCATTTTATTCATACATAAAACCAAACCAAACCCACTGCCATCAAACTGATTCCAACTCATAGTACTGTGTAGGTCAGAGCAGAACTGCCGACCTTTATAGCAGCTATATCACTTAACCCTACACCACCAGCGTTTTCATGCATACATTCATGAGGTTTGACAATTAAGTTAGCAAACTCATCCTAGAAAGAGTGTTACAAACTTCATTGCTGAATATCACTACAGTCACTTTCAAAGTACTCCCCTAGGAAAGCTATGCACTGATGCCAGTGTCTAGTCTCCCCTTCAAAGCAATTTTGGAACTCTTTTTCTGGAATGACCATCAGAGCTGTTATATTGCCCTTGATGTACTCAGTGTCATTAAAATGTTTTTCTTTCAATATTCCCTTTATCTTTGGGTAAAGAAAAAAGTCATTGGGGGCAAGATCAGGTGAGTAGGGAGGATGTTCTGATACAGTTATTTGTTTACTGGCTAAGATCTCTCTCACAGACAACTATACAATTATGTTCGTGAACTTGCCACTGTGCCACCATGCACAATGGCCATTCCAGAAAGAGTTCCAAAATTGCTCTGAAGGGTGGACGAGGTGCTGGTGTTGGTGTATAGCTTCCCAAGGGGAGTACTTTGAAGGTGGCCATAGTGATATTAAGCAATTAGGTATGTAGCACTTAGAATAACTAAGTTCATGGACTTGTCAGACTTTGTGTGTGTGTGTATTTAGTCTTTGCAGAAACCCTATAAGGTAAGTAGCTTTTTATTTTTTTTTAATCTCCATTTTATAAACTAGGAGATTAGGATTTTATAGTTTTGTGATTAGTAACTACGTATTTCCATATCCAAGGGAGAGTTCTTTGCAGATTACATCAGAAGACAGGTGAAGTGTTTGAGTCAAATGCCTAAGTCTTGAAATTTGGATGTACCGTTTATTAACTGTGTGGCTCTGAGTAAATCACTTAACCTCTTTGGGCTGGTTTCCTCATTTTAAAATACAGCTATGAATAGTACCAAAGAGCCCTGGTGGCAGAGTGATTAAGAGTTTGGCTGCTAACCAGAAGGTCAGCAGTTCAAATCTACCAGCTACTCTTTGGAAACTCCATCCTGTGGGGTTGCTATGAGTTGGAATCAACTTGATGACAGTGGGGCTATTGATAGTACCTACCTCCTAAAGTTGCTGGAAAGAGTAACTGAAATAATATTCACAAAGGGTCTGGCATATGGAAATTTTTCCATTAGCAGGAGCCGTTGCAACTGTTAAGAAATAGCTCTGAGGGTCCTGGGATCAGCCCACCATATATTTGAAACCCACCCAGCTCTCCTGCTGTTAATCCTTACCCGGCGAATGTGGCGCTGTCTCAAGGGGTGCTCTGGTGGAGCTCGAGTGGACCCAGGTGCAGCCCAGCTCAGGGCACAGGTGTGGCCGGGCAGGACAAGGTCTTGGATCTGGGAAATAACAGGAGGACCCTGAAGGTCTCCAGGCCTCATTTCCAGGGTATAGCTTCTCTCTGGGGACAGGACCACCAAGCCTCTAGGAAAGATGCAGAGAAAGTCAGAGAGCATTTCAGCTCCATGTCTGATACCTCCCCCCTCTCTCCACCTTCATGGAATCTACGCTACTGTACCTGAGCCCCGAGCAGGTGCAGAGGGAGACCCAGGAGTCTACATGGCCTTGTACACTTCCTTGGTAGCAGCAGTTTTCCTAGAGAAACGACATCAATGCCAACTTGAACAATGGGCCAGGATTTGAACCCAAAAGTCTAGCCTATGTGTGAAACTATGCAGTATCTTCCCACATCCTCCAAGGGTGATGCCCCCATTCCCACCCCCCACCCCCCGCCCCGTCCATACCAGAAACAGGGCCCGAAGGGATCTGACTTACTGGAGTATGTCCCTCACTGACCACCCTGGTGCCATTGGGCTGGTACCACACTAGGGTTGGGCGGCCTGGGACCAGCTCCCTGTGGAGAGACGGAAAAGGAAGACAGTGTCAGGACTGCCTTCCAGGGTGGTGTAATGACAGGCCCAGAGGCCTGGAGGTGGCCACTCCCCAGCCTTCCTGCTTCCTCCAGGAGCAGCAGTGTGTGGTGACTGGGCCACAGACTCTGCCAGGCTATGTGGGGTCCAGTCTCATTTTCACCACATTAACTGTGTGACCTTGAGCAAGTTTTCGAACTTCTTTGTACTTTGGCTTCTTCATATGTAAAATGAAGACAATAGTAATAATGTAATAACGAAACAACAGTAATACCTTACAGATTTGTTATGGTGATTACATGAGTTGAAGCACTTAGTATCCGCCAATAGTAAATGCTACACAGGTTGTTAGCCATGCTGCTGTTGTTTTGATTACCACATCATCATTACCTGTTATGCTTCAGCTCCAAAATATGACTCTCGCCATCCAGCTCCAGCTTGATCCGCAAGGCCTCAGGCAGACCGGTCTGTGAGCACCAGAGGGCATGTCACCTCCCTGGCCCTGCCTGCAACGCCTACCATCTCAACAGAAAACCTCATGCTCTCAGGAGAGTACTAAGAATTAGATCATTGGGGAGGGGGGTCCTGAGGGAGGGGCCAGGAAGCCCTGCCTGGCCTAGGGCATTGTTTTGGGGGTTGTTTGGGGAGGTCAAGGAAGGTATCTGAGCCACCCCTTCTCGGCTTCCTGCCCAGAGAGGAAGCATCAGTGGAGGACCCAGCATAGGCCACAGCCCTTCCTCTGACTCAGCTTTAGAATTGGAGGAGGGGGTGGTATGAGGCCCTGACCCTCTCCAAAAAGTCCCCCACTGAGAGAACCTACAACGTGAGACCAAGGAAGCAAGACTGGCTTCAGAATTTCCCCGGTGGTGATGGATGGGTGGGGTGGGGCTGAGGCAGACAGATGTGTGTGTGGAGGGGAGGAGGAAATAAGTGAAGCCAGGTGCTGGGGTACAGTGGGGAGCAAGCCAGACCTGGAATGGACCTGCTGAAGTGGGGTCTGTTCTCCCTGTTCCTCAGTCAGAGTTTGGCCGTGAAACACCTGATTGAGGCTGGGCATGGCGGTGGCAGTGGGGTGTATTTCTGTATTTATTAGAGAGGGGAGGCTTACCTGAAGCACCTCTGCTAGGCTGAGTGTGAGGTTGTCTTGAAGGATCTGGGGTTCCAAGGGCCCACTTAGGGTCTTCTCTGGACTCTCCTGCTCCTGGGTACCACCTGTAGGGTCCCCAGAGCATCCCAAAAGAGTGCTGACAGCATCAGTACCTGGGCTGGGGGGTGACTGATTCCCCCCCCCCAGCTCCCAACACATGCTACTGTCTGAAGAGGCCCTGCATGACATGTTGGAACTTAGAGAATAGAGAAGGGAGCTTCACTCCAGCTTATTCCCTTTCAACCCATCCAGTAGTCCTCAGAGAAAGATACTCTGCCTGTCTGCCCCTCCCTGTCCCCCTCAGGCCAATCCATAGTCCTCACAGGGACCCTCCCCTGTTCCCACTCCCTCTCAGTTCACCCCAGGAACGCCTTGTCTCAGGACCTGGCTGAGCCTTGTGGCTGGGTGCCTGCCCGGTCACCCTTTCCTTCCCTCACATCGGAGATGCCAGATGCTGGGAACGCCCAACTCTGGGTGAGCAGTGCAAATACTCCCACCTCCCTAAACAGCCCTCATGCCCAGTCAGGCACACCCGTTCCCCACAGCCTCTGCTTCCTCCCGGCTTACCCCCAACCCCCAGTGGCCCTCTCTGTGCCGGACACTCCACCCCCGCCTGCCCTCTCTGCCTGGCCCAAGACAGCAGCGGGAAGTGAAAGTTCCAAGGAGGAGCTGGTGTCCCAGTCTTTCCTGACAAATTCTACCCTCTCCTGGTTCCTCCCGGGCCCTCTCAGGCTCAGACAGGATTCTGGTGGCATGTCTCCGGGTGATGGGTGCCTGACTGCCCAGGCGTGGGGTGAGGGTCCAGGAAGAATGCCCTTTGCCAGATTCAACGAGTCGTGCATCCTCTGCACCCTGGCACTGGGTGGAACGGCCAGCTAGGCCCCAGAGGAGCAAAGATGTCAGTTCTAGGGAGCATCTCCCACGATAGTGAGGAGCGCTGGGCCAGGGCCTTTGGTGCCTGGTACCGAAGCCTGAAAGTGTCCCAGCGTTCACGCAGACAACCGGCCGAGCGGGGGAGGGGGCAGAGGAAGAAGACGCTGGAATACCCTCTTCTCTCCGTCATTGCCAAGTTGCAGGTCTCTCAGACCAGGACAGTGGTCCAACGCAGGCAACGTTCTGGTCCCCCTTTCTTGGGGTCTCCTGCCAACCCCCGTACCCAATACTTCCCATCATCCCTGCACCCCTTCCTAGAATGCCGTTGGCCCTCTCCTGGCCTGGACTTACCTATATTTGGAAGCGGCCAGGAAGGCAGAGGGCTGCCCGCACCCAGGAGCCCCAGTGCCCAAAGGAGCCCCAGCCGCATGGCAGCGGCGCCTGGGGCAGGATAGGGCAGCAGGTGCGGGCGCGCTCAGGAGCTGCAGCCGGGTTTGCGCTGTGAGCCCCACGGAGCCGAGCAGCTACCAGGCCCCGCCCTGCCCCGCTCCTACCAGACCTTATATTAGGCCCCACCCCTGTAGAGGCCCCGCCCCATCAAGGCCCCGCCCCACGTGAGGGTGCCAACCCAGGACTCTGCCCTCAGGGTCGACTCCGCCCCGGCTGTGCTGCACAGCCACTTACCCATCCGCAGCTGTGCTAGGCGGGAGTTGAGATTCGAAACATCAGACCCGCTTGGGCATCACACCCCTGCCGACCAAGGCCCCAGCCCCTCTCTAGCTCTTTTGCTGCCGCACCTCCCCCACTACGGTCACCGCCGTCACCTCTGAGGCCCGGCCCTGTGGGGATTGGGCAGACCAGCCCTTCCAACTGCCCGCTAAGGTGGCTTCAAGCTCACCCCGGCTTTGGACTCCAGCAAGGCGTCAGCACCAGGACTGTACAAAGCGTTTTATTAAACAGGAGGAAGAGGGCTGGGAGAGTGGGGGGATGCTCCTTCACTCCGCGTAGATAGCGTCGTCATCGCTGTCGCTGAAGGCGGAGGAGGAGAGCTCCTCGCGGGGTGTGCAGACCGGACACTGCTGCCGCATGTCGATCCAGCAGGACCTGCAGTACACGGCCTCGCAGCCCGGGGTCGGACACACGTAGGACTCGGGTGTCTCTGGTGCCAGGCACACCACACAGCGTCGACGCAGCCAGCGGCTCAGGAGGGGACAGTGGCGGTGCAAAATGTCAGTCAGGTGGTGGCGCTGTTGGGAGGTCAGGAGGGCTTAGAGCCAGTTAGAGAGCAAGTGGGGAAGAGTTGCTGGGGGGGCTGGTAAAACCAAACCAAACCGGTTGCCTTTGAGTCATTCCGACTGGTGGGACACTGTCATACAGAGTCAAACTGCCCCCTTAAGAAAAGAGGGGTTGGTGGATTAGAACTGCCCACCTTTTGGTTAACAGCCAAGCTCTTAACCACTGCACCACCAGAGCTCCCTGCGGGCCTGGAAAGTACTTCTTCTCAGAAGTTCAAGGCCTGACAGCCCACGTATTGGAGGCTGGGGTGAGCAAAGAGCACCAGTAAAGGGGGAGGGCACTAAGGGCATGGGTCTAGAGAACGTCCCTCCTCAACTCTTCGCATGAAAGAAGAGTGGGACAATGCAGCCTCTTGACTTTCCCAGCCAATAAAAAGACTATCATATACACTTTCCCATAAATCGATCATCTTATTTGGATCTCACAGTCAGGCGGAGAAGTGAGTAGGGCAGATAAGACTATCACTATTGTTTTCCTCACTTTGAGATGAGAAAGGTGAATCTTGGAAAGATTAAATGACTTTCCCAAAGGCACACAGCTAGTAGATGATCTAATGGATTGGACCCAGGTACCCTGATTTCACATCACAAGCCTGAGGCATTCTGCTGCCCCACCTACCCTGTCTCCACACAATTGCCAGGCATTCCTTTCCACCTTATCTAGTCTTTCTTTTCCTCCAGAAACTCCAGGGGCCCCACCGCCTGGCCAAACAAAGGCAGACCTCCTAAATTTGGCCTGTAGGGCCTCTCATAATCAGATTCCTTCCTAGCCTCGGTTCTACCTAAAAAAAAAAAGTTGCTACTAGTCGATTCTGACCTGTAGTTACCTCACGTGTTACAGAATAGAGCTGTGCTCCATAGGGTATTCATGGGTGTGGCCTTCCAGAAACAGATCCCAGGACCTTCTTCTGAGGCACCTCTGGGTGAATTCAAACTGCCAACATTTCAGTTAGCAACTGAGCTCAAGCACTTAATTGTTTGCACTGCCCAGGGATTCCTTATGGTCCACATTATTCCTCCCTGAATACTGCCCCATCAGTGCCATTTTCATCCCTAGACCAGCTCTGACACTTGACATTCCTTTGGGCACCTTCTTTTCCCTCACTCTGAAATGAATGTCCCTCACATTTCCGTCTGCCTATCCAAATCCAACTTATTTCAGAATCAGGTCACAGAATCACAGCATGCTTGTGTTTTCATCAGATGTTACTTCCACCCCTGTTGTGCACCATGAGGGATCTTTGGATCTAAGGCACTGAAGCAAAAGGCAAGCAAAACACAATCTCTCAGTCTTAGGAGTCTTGGTAGGGGTGCATTAAACAGGAATGGCTGCCATTGTTCTGTTGACAACATGGCATGCTATATTAAGAACTGTAACTAAATTAATTTAAACAACAACCACATAGTGCAGATAATTTATCATCATCATCTCTACCAGCTGAGAAAACCAGCACTTTGAAGAGGTAGGCACTTACCCAGGGTCACACAGTGACAACACATGTATAGCACTTCACGTCAGCCCCATGGGAATGCTTTATGTATGTGAACCCATGTAATCCTTGCTACAACCAGATGGAGTAGTTAACTCAGTTTTACAGAAGGGGAAAAAGCAAGGCACAGAAGTAACACACTCAAGGTCACACAGCTCTCATTGTATTAAAAGGAGGAGCCGGGATTCAAACTCAGGCTCTTTGGCACTATAGACCCACACAGGGCCGGCACACACACTGTTCTCTGGTGAGCAGGCCTGATGGACCTGTCCAGCCCTCTCATTCTTCAGAGCAGGAAACTGAGGCCCAATGTGGGCCTTGGCCAATGTCATGCAGCCTAATAATGAGATTGGACTGGAGGGAACTTGGCTCTTCTGACTCCATGCTCTTTCCACGCACCATGTGCCCTTTGTGAGGCCTTCCTGACTGCCAGTCTGCCTGCCTGCACCCCTCCTCAGCTCTACCAAGCTTCTGGTCTGCAGCTCTCAGGAGCACCTTGGCTTTGCCCTTGGGTCCTCTTTTTTCGGTGAGCCCTCTTATAGTCCTCTGACCAGACTGAATCAAGCCTGATTCCACTTGTCTGCTTTGCCCAGTGGTCTAGGAAGTATATCTGGCTGGACTGGATCCTGCGGTAGAGAGAAGTAGATGACCAGGGCCCTTAGCACGTAGCACGTCAGAACTCACTGACCTGGAGTAGGCCTGAGGCTGTTGTTGGGTGCTGGGTGGACTCAGGAGAGAAGTCCCCTCTTCTACGCTTCTCCAGCCTGGCTAGGAGCTGGCAGGAGCAGGAGCTTGGACTTACCGGAGCCCTCTGCTGTTTAGCCCGCCTCACGATGGCAGCCCTCCTCAGTCTGGTGAAGGCTGCTCTCTTTCTCAGGAGCTCATTATAGAAGAACAAGACCCGCTTCTTCTCTCGCTGAGGGCAGGGGTGAGGGTGGGGTCACTGATAGCAGCAATATGGAGGAGAAAAGACAGCCCTCAAAGACTGGGCTTGGGAGGAAGGCTGGGGGTGGGTTGCTGTGTGTATGTGGAGGGGCGGGGAGGTCTGGGGAGAGGCACACCTTGGGAAAGTAGAAGGCTGCAATGACTCTCCGGAGCCGGTACCCAAAAGCTTGGAGCAGGCAGAGACACATCAGCAAGCCAGTTGGTAGTGCAGCCTTGAAGTAGGCTTGGGTATCCATGCTCTCTGGCTGGGGCAGGCAGGCTAGGGATGGGGAGGTAGGCCTGTAAGGGGTGTGACCAGGGCCATCCGAGGGACAGACAGCCCAGGTTTGGGCTTTCTGCCTTAGGAGGATGTATATGTTTGGCCTCTGACTCCCCTACTCTCCTCCTGCTTGCCCCTCACCCTCCAGGGCTGCACTGCCAGTATGGTTGCCACTAGGCACATGAGGGAACACCTGGTGGTCTGGTGGTTAAGTGCTACAACTGCTAATCAAAAGATCAGCAGTTCAAATCTGCCAGGCCCTCACTGGAAATATCATGGGGCAGTTGTACTCTGTCCTATAGGGTCTCTATGAAGTCGAGTCAACTTGAAGGCAGGAGGTTGTCTGGGTAGGCACATGAGGCTATTTGCTCAATGGGACACAGATCTATAGAACATAAGTATCACAGCAGAAAGCTCTATTGGACAGCACTGCACTAGAAGGCCGGAACCTCCACCCTCTGGCTCCATGGCTGTAGTCCCCAAATTGCTCCCACCCAAGTCCATCATCTTCCAGTCTTCAATCCTGCCAGCCCTCTGATTTATCCCATCCAAGCCCAGTGACACCTACCTTTCCTCACTCAAGTCCAGTCCCCCCAACTCTTTACGGTGAAGTATTTTTACTTCTGCTCTCTCCCCACCCCAATGCTCAGTCCCTCCAATACAGACTTTTAGCATCACTCACGCATGTTGTTGGATTCCACCGCTGTCTCTGAAGAGGTGTTCAGGGCCCCAATGGTTTTCCGAAGAAGCCGGGCAAGCATGGAGTCTCCTTCCACTTTCACCTCCAGTTTATGACTACCTGAGGTTAAAAGTGGGGCTGTAAGTAAAGGGGGTCAAGAATAAGTTGGCACTAAGGAGTGGGACAGAATGAGGGCTGGATGTAGGAGAGGGATCCAGACAGAAAAATACTTCTCATCTGCACGGGACTTGTTGTCCTTTCAGGGAAACTATTGCCTCTGAAAACCCTGGTGGTGTAGTGGTTAAGTGCTATGTCTGATAATTGAAGGTTGGCAGTTTAAATCTGTCAGGCGCTCCTTGGAAACTCTATGGGGCAGCTCTACTCTGACCTCTAGGGTTGCTATGAATTGGACCTGACTCAATGGCAGTGGGTTATTTTTTTATCCCCTCCTTGGAAACCTTGATGGTGTAGTGGTTAAGGGCTATGTCCGTTAACCAAAGAGTCAGCAGTTCAAATCCACCAGGCACTCCTTGGAAACTCTATGGGGCAGTTATACTCTGACCTATTGGGTGCTATGAGTCAGAGTCGATTCGATGGCACTGGATTTGGGTGTTTTGGGTACCCCTCCCTGGTTACAGATCCAAAGGATGGGGACTAAAGCTGCCAGTGACAGCAAAGGCTGCCGGGTTAAGATTTGACCTTTGGAAGATCAGGGAAGTGCTGAGGCAAAGAAGGGGAGCAGAATAAACAGAAGATAAAATGGGGAGAATTGGGGTGAAGTGGCTGCACAGGGTTTGGATTAGGTATGTAGGCCGTGTCTCTTGAGGCTCAGGTGGCCAAGAGAGTCTGGAGCCAAGTGGGGGAGATGTGCTCACTGCGGAAGGAGTACTGCAGGAAGGAGTGGTGGCTGATGGCCTCGAAGATGGAGTAGAGAGCCCAGTCCAGCCCACACAGCACCAGCAGCAGCAGCAGAACCGGCACCGACTCCAGCAGCTCCCTTGCCTGCTCAAGGAGCAGGAGTGGCAGGACAAGGCAGCACTGCCTGCTTGGGGTGGGCATGCTCATGCCTGTTGCTCTCTACCCCACAGATGCCTGCCCCTCATGCCTTCCTCACCACGTTTTTCATTTCTGAGGCCTGGATTGTGGGCTTGCAGGGAAAGATGACAGTTTTCTCCTCAGCTTTGCGAAGTGGCAGCAGAGTCCGTTTGCCCTGGAGGGGAAAAAAAAAAAGAGTCCGCACAGGGAGGAACTGCAGTGGCCCTCTGCCTTCCTGGAGCATGAAACTCACACAGAGCACGCGGCAGAGTACCCTGGGGTGGGGCTGTGTCCACTTACCAGTTTCCTCCTGCGTTCATCAATCTGACAGAAGTAGGTGCTGATGTAAATATTGTCAAAGCGAATGTCGTGGTTATAGTTGTCCATGTAGGAGAAGGACCTGAAGATGGACAGACAGGGGTGTCTCTGTTTCCCCCTTCGGCATCTCTTCCATCCACTCACAAGCATGGGCTTCCTTGAAGGACAGCCGTTTATTCAGCTAGTCAACCACTGTTTCTTGAGCACCATCCATGTCTTAGGCCTTGGGCTCCATGATGGGGATGGTGCGAAGACTGCCCTCTAGAGTGCACAGTCCAGCGGAATTCATACACCTACACCCCTGAGGAAATGTGACAGGGGCCAGCAGAAGCCCCGAGGGGGCTCAGAGGAGGACAAGGCTACCCTGTAGGTAGCTGGGAGTCCTGTAATTGCAGGAGTGTATGCGTGAGGTAGGGGAAGGCATCACAGGCATGGACTTTATGGGATGAACATCAAACAGATGAAACAGCAAGTTTCACCACAAAGATGTGGTGACAGGTGACCTCTCAAGGTTGCAGGAATCACCTCCCTTGTCCACAGACTCCCACATTCACCTCTTGATTCCCTGTCTCTCAGCTGAGCCTGTAAAACATGTCCTGTAGGTCATCTCAGTCTACACTTACCCCTAACCACCATCTTCCTTCTGCTCTGAGAGATCCCTGCTCCTCCCTGGCTCCCCTCGAGCACACTGTTGTGTGTGTGTGTCTGTGTGTGTGTGCGCGCGCACACGCACGCGTGTGCAGGTGTGTGTAGCTGTGTTCCAAGTATCTCCCAGTCTCCACATAATGCTTCAATTTCCTAAAGAAAAAAATGTTAATTGTTGGCAATGTGTTTCGAACTAACTGTAAAAGTACATGAAATAAGCTATGTAAGCTGTGAAACTTAAGTTCCAATGCCTTGGTTCTGGGACCCAGTAAAAATCCACAGCTTTGCCTTTAAGATAGCAGGAGCTATAAATGCAACGAAAGGCTGTGAGCGCCCCCTTGTGGAGGGCCCCACGGCTCCTGCGCCTGGGCCTCCTGAGTCCTGGCCCCGCCCACTGGCCAGCTCGCCTCCTCAATACCTGGCCTCCAGGCTGAAAACCGGTGACTTTTGACACGGGATCCTTCCCCTCCTGCCAGAGCTGGCGCTGAGACTTGCCACACCTTTCTCCTTCCTTCCATATCAGGCCACCTACCTGACCACAGCCAGGTTCCTTAGCCTCTGAAGCAATCAATCTGGCTTCCCTGCCTCCAGCCTGTCTCAGTTCATCCTGTGACTGGCCCAGTTCAGGCTTTCCTGCAGGACTTTCTAGACTGTTCTCTACAGACTCCAGTATCCTTGCCCAAGAAAACTCCCTTTTCTTGATCACAACTCCACATCTGCAGTCTCTGGGAACCTAGTTATACTCCATCCAGGGGCACTGACCCTAGAAGCCCCACCCGGCTTCCACAGCTGCCTTGATAGCCAGTCCATAGCATGGTCCTTGAACCATTTTCTGCTTTGTGGGGTCTCTCTTGTCTCCAGTATCCTGGATGGTAAAACCAGTTAAGCTCTCGACTACTAATGAGAAGGTTTGAACCGGTCCAAAGGAGCCTCGGTGATCTGCTTCAGAAAGGTGACAGCCTTGAAAACCCTAGGGCAGTGCAGTTCTCTGCATCCTGTGAGTCAGAACTAACTCAACAGCTACTGGCTTTTTGTTGTCTGTCTGCTCCTGCTTCCACAGCTAGACCTTTAGCTTCTCGAGGGCAGGACAATGGCTTACTTAGTGTACTCCCACAGGGCCCTAGGCACACACACACACACACACACACACACACACACAAATTTAATCAGAGCGAACAGGAGCAGAAGGAGCAAGAGCCCCTGTAACTGACCTTGTTTGGCCCCTGCTCACCTCAGGCATTTGGGTGGAGACAGAAAAGTAGAAAGTAGAGGGTCCGGAGTTCAGAAGGGTGCAAGACCGAGGCCTGGGGCAGCCCTGCTGGACGCTGGGCTGGGTGGGGTTGAGGACTTTGGTCCAAAAGGAGGGAAAATCGCTGCCAACGCAGCAGGCGGGAGAAAATGAAAGCAAAATTGGACGATAAAAATGGCACAAAGTCATAGCCAAGGGGAATATGAAGGGCAAGAAAAAAAATCAAAAGTCAAAGCTAACTGTAAAAGAAGTTAGCATTAGGATAAAAGCTGGAGCAGACAGATAACAAGAAGATGGCCTCCCTTTCAAAGGGTGGTAGAAACATGACTAGCATTTCTTCTTACAAAATGTCCACATTTCCTTTTTCAATTTTGTGTAAACAATGATCCTCACTTTGTAAAAAGACAAAGCTACAAGCAAACATTTGGGTTCAGAGTAAGGGGTGGGCTCTGCAACTACATTCTGGAAGCTTCTTTCAGGGCAGGGTTGGCCATAGTCTAGCCTAGCAAGCAGGGCACCAAGAGCGGGGCAGGGACTGCCGGGGTGGGGGCTGGTGGCTCACGCGTGTAAGACCAGCAGGAAGGTGCAGGACAGCAGCACCTGCAGCAACCCCAGCGTCCACTCCAGCTGGGCCTCCTGGCTGCGCACGTAGTTTTGCACCTCAGTGCTCATGTGCTCCCAACTTGAGTTGAGGCCCACCACTCCGGCCTGCTTCTGCTCCTGGTGGGGAGCAGAGGGGCAGACTCAGCTTGCAACACCCACCAGACTCAGCCCAGGTCTCTGCATGGTGTCCAGCTCACGTCCTCTTGGCCCTTCAGACCTTCAGGAATTGTCACTTCCTTCTGCTCAACATCCTCCTTGACACAATCTTGCTCTCCCCTTCCTGTGTCAGCTGACACCACCTCACACCTGGCTGACCAGGTCAACGCATTCCCCAGACTCACCTCTGTCCCTCTCCCTGCCACCCAGCACCCAACACCTAGCTCAGTACTGTTCTGTCCTTGTCCCTCTCCCTCACACTCAGTCACCTGTTTCTTGTTACCTGTCTTGCTTGCCTGTCCTCATGCCCTGCTCCCCAGTGTCCTCCTCCCACTCCCTATTCCCTCTTCCATGCCCCACCCCTTACCTTTAGGTTAATATTGGCAGAAAATTCCCCAGTCAGGCTATGAACAGACTGGTTGAGTGAGTCGTAGGTCTGGCCGAAGTTGCCTTCCACTGGGATGCGATTACGACACCAGACTTCCATTGCTGGTGGGCAGTGGGGCCAGGTCAGGGGCCTCTCCCTGCAGGCTACTAGGGCTAGGCCCAGCTGGCCTGCCTGCTCTCCTGTGATCTCCTACATGCTGAGCTATTGTCTCTGTGTGCATGACTTTCTACCACAAGTCCTCCCTGTCTCTGCTGTCCTTGGATTCTTCCTCCCAGGAACAAAGCCTAATTCCTCCCCTCCTCATTTTTTCACCAGTCTGCAACCATAACAAATACTAATGATGACAGCCAACACAGGTAGAGCAATTCCTGTGTGCCAGCTCTGCTACCTGCTTTGCATACATTATCCTCTTAAGTTCTCAACACCCGTAATGGGATAAATGCTGCTGTTAGGCTTGTCTCTCAGATGGAAAGATGAAGCTCAGAGCTTTGCCATAACGAACTTGGGATCACACACACAGTCAGTGAAGGAGCTAGCGTCTAGGGGTGAAGGTGCCTTCAGCCACCCTAAACCGTCTGTTTGCTGGCTTTCCCTGCCATACACCTACTCACTGTACCCAAGAATGTGACTCTCCCAGCCTGGTGCTCCTCACCCTTGGTGATACTACAGAGGAACTTGAACTTCATGGGTAGGCAGAGCAGGTGGTTGAAGAGTGGGACCCGGATGCGTTGCATGCACTGTTTATGCTTTTGGTCAAACCAGCGGTGGCAGCTGAATATAGCCTTGTTCACTACAGCTGCAGGAAGGGCCAAGGGGTGTCTGAGGTCCCCACGTACTAACCTGGAGCCCCAGCCCCACAGCCTAGCCTGCTATGCCCGCCCCACCCCACCAGGTGACACCCCTCACAGGAGCAACGCAGCCTGGTCTTCAATTCAAACATCTTCTGTGTGGAGACACGGTATCCTGAGCCTGGGGCCCGGCGTGTCTCTACACCTTGGACCGTGTCCTCTGAGTCCGTGGCATCCTGTAGCTCAAAGCCAGCCTCACTCTTCACCTGGGCATCCAGTTCTTCGAAAGAGCTGGAGATGTTGAGAGTCTCAGCTTTCAGTGAGTCTTTGCTGCCCTGGTGTTGGACAGGAAGGGATGGGTGAGCTCTGCAGTTCCATTCCGGAAGTTTCCTTCTGACAGCCTGTCCACCCCCTGTCAACCAAGCTTTGGGCTCCCACCCTAGGATAGGAAGCCCAGGCCCTGAGACACAGCAATCTGCCTCAAATTCCCCACTCTTCAAAGTCCTTCCAGTGCACTCACCTAATGCCCCTTGCTTCTGCTCTGCCCCCCCTCCAGGGACTTCTAGCTCTTCCTCTGGTCTCTGGCCCCAGATCCTTGCTGACCACTGGTTCCCCATAGCCTTAGATTTTACCCCTCATCACTGATTTTGCAAACCATCAGGCTGTCTCAGTGATCCCAGGTCCCAAGCCCCTCCACTCTGTCTTCCCAACTCTCCTAGATACCCAGTCTCCAGTCCTCCAATACTAAGTTTCTTAACCCACCCCCCCCCACCATCTTTGAGTTTTCCTGGAACTCCTGAAAGTCAAAGACCACACATTTCCTGACATTCTAGTTCAGTAGCCTAGAACACCACCCACCTAGGTGTTTGTAAATGTGTATAGGGAATTTCAGGTTGTCCCAATGACTGGGGGGTTCTTCTGGCATTTAGTGTCCAGGGACAGGACACTTTCTGCAATGTTTAGGGTCAGTCCTGCAAAAATGCCCCCTTGGAAAACTGTAAATGTAGGCTCATAACTCCCCAGACCAAGTAATCTTGGTGTCCTGGGAAAGGGACCCCAGCCCTCGCCCATGGGGACTCCTGACCAGCAGGTCCTTTAACACTGCCCGCAGGGGAGCTGTGGAGGTGCGCCAGGCAGCTCGGGTGTTGTTGATCTGCAGCTCCACAGTACAGCCAAGTGATGCTATCACCTCGTTGAGGTTGTAACGCAGATTAGCCACTGGCCCTGGGGGAAGAGGCCCTTGGTGGATTGCCTCCCTCCTGGGGCCAGTAGTTTCTCAAGCCCACCTCTAGCTCTTGCCCTGCAGTGACCACCTTCTAGAATTGCACAAGGAGGGTGCTGAGAAACCTGTGTGAGGCCAATTCAGTCAACCCCTGCTTTTTTCACCTGTGCAAATGAAGGAGTCCCAGACATAGGGAGGAGCTCTCTCAGGGACAAACAGCAAGTGGGAGCAGCTGGATTAGAACCTGGGCTGTAGCCTTCCCACCCCTTTTACTTCACCAGGCCCGACTCCCAGTGGATGGCCCACCCAGGATCACTTCTGTAATGCCACTAGCCAGCACCCAGGGACACACTCACCTTCATAGATGGCAGCCAAGGCATATCCCAGCACAAAGAGCCTGCCCTCTTTGCCCAACATCTTGGGTACTATAAGAAGGCTGGCACAGCGGATGTGAGGGGAGGTTCCCCAGCCCATGGCCCCTAAGCCTGTCAAGAGAGCCCAGGAAGGGGTTGGGCAGGGTGAGGAAGCTGTCTCACCCACCGTGTCTGTCAGAGCACCCACTGGACATGATTCGTTCTGGAACCACTGTCATCCTGCCCTTGACCTCACTGACACTGATAGACCTTCTAGTTCTGTCATTCATTCATTCACGGTTGATTCATTCAATGGCCATTTACAGAGTTCACCTGTGTGCTGGCCTCTGGCAGGGGAAGGAGAGATGGCTAGAGATTTGAAAAGCCACAGTAGGTGGTTGAATGTATGTGTGTATGTGAGTGTACGTGCTTGTTAGGGAAAGGGGCCCACACTACGATCCATGCTGGGTCCAGAGTTACCCTGGGTTCTGAGTGTGCAGAGAGAGCAAGAGAAAAATTAGGGGAACAGGTAATGGTGCTTGGAGGGGTCAGAGGGGAGGCCACAGCCTGCCTGGATGCCCCTGTGCTAAGATATATACAGCACTGACAATCTCTGCTTCTAATGTTAGTCCCTAATTAATCATGGACCACCTGGTATAATCTAGCAGTTTCACATGTGTCTCCCTGTGGTCGCTGCAAGAAAACAGTGAGCTCCTAGAAGCTCATAATCCAGGGAGAGAGACAGATGAGTAAACAAATGACTCCAACGATGTGCTAAGTGCACAAGGGAGGTGCTTATAAAGAGCTGTGAGAGCCAAGGAGGGAGTGGGCCTTTCTGCAGGGAGGGGTGGGGCTCGGAAGGCTGGACAAAGGAGATGATGTGTCAGCTGGGCCTGGAACATGAGTCAGTGTTATTAGGAAGAGCAGACAGTATTCTGGGCTGAAGGAACAGCATAAGCTGGTCAGGGAACCTGGAAGATTCCTCTGTCAATGATGCGTTTGCTCAGCCATGGCCTTAGCAAATCCCAAACCCTTACACTTTCCTCTATCTCCCTTGGTCTCTGGAGAGCCCCATCTTCTGTCACTTGGATGACAGCCTCCTGAGTAGTCTCACTACCTTCTCTCTTGCCACCTCACACTTCAGTTTTCACACAGCAGCCAGAGTGAGCTTGTCAAAACATAAATCAGGTCATGTCTCTTCCCTGCTTAGAACCAGTGAATTCCTACCACCCTTGGGATAAACTCTGACCTCCCTTATCATCATAGCCTACAGACCCTTGGGATCTGGTCCCTGCCCACCTGCTGAAGTGATCTCACACTAGCTACTCAGCCCTTTGCCCACCAAGTCCACCCACATGGACCCTCTTGCTGTTCCTTGAACACACCAAACTGATTCCTCCTCTCAGGGCTTTACCCTAGGTCTTCCCCTAGCCAGAAGCACTCCTCCCCCTAGTCTGTACCTGGCTAGTTCCACCCAGTCACACAGGTTTCTTGCAAACCTTGTCTGGTGCCACCCAACAGTTTTTGTTCCCCCCCCCCCCCACCTGCCCGGGTTTCCTCCTTGCTACACAACTTGAGTTTTGTTCAAGGGCAATGGTCTGGTCCTGCCCCAGCCCCAAGGAGTAAATCTGGATCTGCCTTAACCAAATCATGGGTACAGCAGGGGATTGAAAGGGAAGTGTCCTGTAGTCTTTGTCTTTTAGCCAAAGACTCAAGCTGAGCACACCGGTTGAACCCTCCATGCCCTACATCCTAAGGAGAGGTACAGGGACTCTGTAGGTAGCCTCTCTGGGCTTATGAAAAACAAAACAAAACTAAACTAATCTCCCACCCCTCAGCCCCAACCAGTCTACATAAAGAGAAGACTAGGAATCTGAAGTGTTTAAAAGTGGTGAGAAGCTGTTACAGTATGAGGAGAGTCCGTGGGAAGGATGAGTGTTCCCTTCCTCACGTCAAGTGAGGCACTCCAAGAGGATCCTGGAGACTGCTATTGTGAGAAGGAGGACCTTGCTCGTCATTTCTAGGCCAGATTGCTGACTTGGGGCCACAGAACTTCTCAGGGCCACTCCAAGGCTGTGGGAAAGAGGCCATGGGAGAACTCTGCAGGGGCTTAGAGGACAATGTGAGTGTGGAGACTGGTACCTGCTTCCCTCATCTGGAGAACTCTAAAATCAGCTTGCAATGGCCAGAGAGAGGGACACTGCAAGGGGCAAGGATCTGTGCATTTCCTCTGGGGCAAGTGGACATTGTGGAGGGCCTGGAGCTGGCCTGGGAGTTTCTCCATCCAAGAAGGCAGCCCACTTGGGGAAGGGATCCCAAAGGAAAGGCTCTTGGTGGCCTGGAAGCTAAGTGGGCTTCATCTGAGGTCAGCTTGAGAGAACTGCAGAAAGCAGCACTGCTGGAGTGCACACAGAGCTTCCAAAGAGCCCACAGATGGGCCCCTGAGTTCACCAGTGTGTGGGCACCTGCCACACAGAGAGCACTGGCAGTGGAGTTCTAACAGCACTAGTGACTTCAGTCTTTTGTCCCTTTTCCTCCAATTCTTCCAATTCCCTATTCTGACTTCAGAAAAGCCAGAAGGGGGAAGGAAGGGGAGACAAAAGTGAAAACAGCAGGCCACGCCCTCTTCTCTACTGTCAGATTCCATGGAGGGTCCTGGCTAAGCTGAGGGCTGCAGGCCAAGAGAAGGAAACATGCAGGGGAATGGGTGTGAGGTGGGTATTTTGATGTAGATGGCACTGGACTTTCAAATCTCCAAGAATAATTACTGAGCAAGACGAGGTCTTCCAAATGAAAATTGCCACAAAGCTAAGGGTCTGCCAAAAAGGTTCATCAGTGGAAGAACATGTTTGAATATAGTGGTCAGAGGAACAATAAAGTAGTTCCCTGTGGGTAATCCCTAGAAATTAGTCCATTCAATAAACTGGCAATGATGCAAATTCTACCCCCACCCCTTGCCTAGGATAGGAAACCCGGTGGGTAGTGGCTAAGAGCTACAGCTGCTGATCAAAGGGTCAGCAGTTCATACCCTCCAGGTGCTCCTTGGAAAACTCTATGGGGCAGTTCTACTCTGTCCTATAATGTTGCCATGAGTCAGAATCAACTCAAAGGCAGTGGTTTTGGAAATGCTGGTGGTGCAGTAGTTGAATGCTATAGCTGCTAACCAAAAGGCTGCAGTTCATATCCACCAGGTGCTCCTTGGAAACTCTATGAGACAGCTCTACCCAATCATGCAGGATGGCTGAGTCAGAATCAACTCAAGGGCAACGGGTTGGGGTTAAGAAAGGACATGTGCTGCAATTCTCCCCACTGAGGGGAAATTTGTGGGGGGGGGAGGATTCTGGGAAAGTTTTCTTAATCTTTTTGTTTCCTTAAACAGTGAACTGCACACAACAAAACAGTCTCCAATTCAATGGTTTCTACATGTGTAACTTGGTGACATTGATCCATTCTTTATGCTGTGCAACTATTATCATTATTTTTTTCCAAATTACTCCACCACAATTAACATAAACTCAATGGCCCGTAAGCAAACTTACTCCCCCCGCCCCTCTCTGCTGGTAACCACTAACAATCTTTCGTTTCTACCTGTTTGGTTATCTTATGTAAGTGAAATCATACACTATCTGTCCTTTTGTAGAAGGCTTCCTTAGTCTTCAAAAGAGATGTGGTGGTGGATGGTTGTACAACACAGTGAGTGTGATTCATGTCGCTGAATTGTTGAAATGGAAAATGTTTTACTATATATGTATATTATTGTGATTTAGGTGAAAGTTTACAGGACAAGTTAGTTTCTCATTAAACAATACACAAAATCACAAAGTGTGACACCCTACTATGGATCAACACTCTGTCCTTCTCAGTCTTGGAGGCCCCATCTCCATTTGTCTGGCTTTCCTGTACTTTCCTGCCTTTCATCTTTGCTTTTGGGCTCTGTGTACATGGTTGAACTATGTGTGATATTGGTTTTATACCTAATCTTTGGCTGAAGGGTAACCTTCAGAGGTGACTTCAGTACGGAGTTAAAAGGGTTTCTGGGGGCCATACTCTTAAGAGTTTCTCTAGCTTCTGTCAGACCAATAAGTCTGGTCTTTTTTTACGAGTTTGAATTTTGCTCTACAATTTTCTCTTGCTCTGTCTGGGATCCTCTCTCGTGATCCCTGTCAAAGCAGTTGGTGGTAGTAACTCAGCACCATCTGGACTCTGTCTGGTGGAGGCTGTGCCAGCTGTGGTCCATCAGCCTTTTGGGGTAATCTTTCTTTTCTGTTTTTGGTTTTCTTCATTCTCCTTTGCTCCAGATGAGGTGGGACCAGTATATGTGTCTCAGAGGGCTGCTTACAAGCTTTTAAGACCCCAGATGCTACTCAACCAAAGTAGGATGTAGAACATTTTTTTTTATAAACTGTCACGCCAGTTGAGTTAGATGTTCCTCGAGATGATGGTCCCCAACCCTCAGCCCAGTAACTCAGTCCTTCAGAGAGTTGGGATGTGTCTTTGAGGCTACTCTGACTTTGTCTTAGTCAAGTTGTGCCAGCTTGGGAAAGAGAAAGAGAGATGAGGAAGGGATGCTCTTTCTACTTTCTGGTCTTTCAACACTGCTGTATGAAGACATGATGCCTGGAGTAGCTGCAGCCATTCTGTGATCCAAGGAAGAGAGGCTGGCAGGCCAAACCAAAGAGGCCAACAGGTTGAAGATGGAAGAGAGAAAAGATGGAAGGAACCTGGGTTCTTGGTAAGGTTGCTGAGATGCTGAATAATCCAAACCCCAAAACTTCCCTACCTTGAGACTTTTTGTTACAAGAAATAATAAACTTCTCTGTTGTTAAACCACTTGTGGATGAGTTTTCTGTTCTTGCAGCCAAACACCTTATGGTACAAAGCCTCCATTCCAGTGTCACCTCTGAGAAGCCTTCTCCGACAACTCAAGCTAGGGTAGCTCCCGGTCCCATTCTACCGCCATCTCCCTGTTTAAGCTTTCACATAGCACTTGTTACCACTGAAATGGTTTTAATGGTTTACTTATTATCTCACTTTCTGCAATAGAATGTACACTCCAGGAGAGCTGGATGCTTGTCAGCCATGTTCTCTGCTGAATTCTCAGCGGGTGCTCAAGAAAAGTGCAGTGGATGGGTGATTTCCCAGGAGGTATAGGACACAAGGCCGGAGAGGGCTGGAGACGTGGGGATTATGAAGGACCCTGGAGTTAGGACTATATCATGTGGACAATGAAGAGTCTCTTAGACTGGGGAATCTCTTTAAGGGTAAGGACTGTGTCTTCCTCCTCAGGCTGAGGACTTCTTCCCTCTGAATCTCCTCACAAAACCCAGGAGAAGGCTGAGAACACAAGGGATGCTTGGGTACTGAAGAGACGCACTCAGACTCTCTCCTGGGGACCCAGACTAGACTGTGTTCCACAGGCCTCTAGAGTGCTCAGTACTCACCCACCAAACCGTACAGCACCATTATCTTCTCATCTTCATAGATATCCATGGGGCTCACCAGGAGCTGAAAGAGCCCTAGGGCACAGGGTCAAGCCAAAGGACAAAAGATGGGTCCCAGCCCTGGCCCAGCCTCTGCCCACCCTTGGCCTGTTTCCACACTCACCTATGGCAAGGAGCCCCCCAGTGCCTGCCCCTAGCAGGAAAGCAGTGACAGGAAACTCGCCTGGCTGACGCCACAGGAACCGGCTATAGGGGACTGGCAGCCCCCAGCTCAGGAACCTGTGCACGGCTGAGAGGTCAAAGGGTTCAGCCCAGCAGGACCAACAGCTCATTCTTCTGGCCAAGCTGTGGCTCATTAGGGGCTTCCTGGGGGTAGAGGCTGGGGTGCTAGATGAGGGTGGCAGGAACTTGCAGCATTCGGGAGGAGATGAGGGTCTCTGAGGCAGTGGGACAGGTATATGGGAGAGGAAAGGGCTGAGCTCAGGGGCACTGGATGAGAGGGATAGGGGATAAGGGGCTTCCAAGGCAAGGCACATGTGGAGGATCCTGGAGGAGGGATTGGGTGGGTAGTGAGGACTGGGGTCATTCACTGGGAATGGGTTGGCAACTCTGGTAGTGGACTCACTGGTGTGGGGTTGTTTCCTTCTTGGCTTCTTTGCTCCATTCTGATCAAGATTGGAGGCCATGTTAATGCTCTGGGGAAGCCTCTGTCACTCTCAAAGTCTCCTTGAGGGGTCTTCTTGGATGTGAGTTTCTGCTGAGAGAAAAGAGGGGCTGCCCTCTCATCTACCTCACCCACAGCATGTCTGAGGTCTGTGTCTTTTAATTCCTCTGTTCCCAAGGCTTATGTAAGGAAGGAGATTAGAGACCTACCTGCCCCCTCCCCAGTCCTTGAAACTGGGTAAGGAGGATTCCAAGAGACACACAATAAAAGACTTCTGGAACCTTAGAACATGATGAATTCCAGAATCTTTTAAAAGCCACAGAACCTGAGGGGCATCTCCTGGAAATGGGCAGATTTGGTCTTAGCAGTCATGCACAAAGTCATGAAGAATGCTGTACCTGCTTGGGGGGGACAGGAGCCCAGCATGACACGGGCTGTGGTCCGCAGTGTGGCAGGCTTTGCCCTGGGCTTGTCCTTGGCCACAGCCTTTGGGCTGCTGGAGCTGCTGGTGGAAAGGCGTAGCCCCTGGGGCTGCCTGGTGGGCACACTCACTTTGGCTGCCTTCCTCAGCCTGGGCATGGGGTTCTCTCGCCAGATCCGAGTAACTGTCCTCCTGCTGCTGCCCCAGGCTTTTTCTAGTGAGCCTGGTACCTGGGGAGTGAGGGCAGGTCCTGGGGCTGGGGCTGGGATGGGAAAGGGACCTTGAGGAGGAGGGTGAGTTGAGGGAGACATTCCAAAAGTTTATATAAGCAATATATGTATGTTGCCATGTGCTGGGTTCTGGTTCTGTAGTCATGTCTCTCACAGGGCAGGGCCGGGCACTGATGCTGGTGGCTGCCTTTGGGTTTGTTCTGCAAGGGCCTTGTACCAACACCCTACGTAACTTCACCCGTGCAAGTGAGGCTGTGGCCTGTGGGGCTGAACTGGCCCTGAACCAGTCCGCTGAAGTGCTGGAGCGGGCCAAGCAGCCTCTTGTCAGTAAGGCTTTTCCCCTTCTCCTACTGTCCAACGCCTTCCTTGTCCTGTGTGTTCTATGGCCCTCTGGCTTCATTCTTCTCTGCAGTACTGAGTCCTAAACTCCAAACCTCCAGGTCCTGAAAAAGGGCCCGCTGGTCCCACTGGCCCCCCTCAGCCTCCTCTCTGGCCTCCTCCACTACCAGATTAACACGTTCAGATGCCAGCACCCAGGTTCCCCACCTCTGGGACGGCTGCTGCCTCTCTACTCCCTGGCCCAGGTGATGGTGTCCCTTGCCATTCAGGTGCTCTGAACAAGATTAAAGCCATTGCCCAGAAGGCCAAAGTGGTGGCTGACCGGGTCCGAAAGTTCTTCCGATCAGTCATGGATGGCGTGAAGCATGTAGGTGAGCACACTCACATCTTCTATTTACTTTTCTATTTATTTTGGGGAAACAGCCAAAAATTAAACCTACTGCCATCGAGTTGATTCTGACTCATAGTGACCTTATCAGTCAGAGTAGAACTGTCCCACAGAGTTTCCAAGGAGCACCATGTGGATTAGAACTGCCAATCTTTTGGTTAGCAGACACAGCACTTAACCACCACACTACCAGGGTTTCCTATTTGGGGTATGGGGTGTATGTGTGTGGGCGTGGGGGTGTGCGTGTGAAAGGCACTCAGTCTCCTCCTCCTTACCTCTGTCCAGACCTCTTTCATCCCCTCTGGGTGCTGACAGGTATCACTGGAGACAGCTCAGTGGGGCCCATGACCACAGGTCTCCCCTCTGTGGGTGCAGCCCTGGTGTTCCCAATCCCTTGAGAAGATGCTGCGCCCTCCAGCCTCTGTGCCATATCTGTCCCCAGCCAGGGCCCTGCGCAATGTGTGGTACTGGCTACTGCACATCGGAGACGTGTGCAACTCAGAGCTCGGCAACCCCTACTGGAAGTGCGCGCGGATCTTCGACGACGCCAAGGACAACTGCATGAAGGTCATCCCTCAGGCCTACCACCTGTGCTACGTGCTCATGCCGTTCAAACTGGTGCTCTGCGGACTCGCAGGCGGTGAGAAGAGCCCTAGCTTGCCCACAGGAAGTCAGCTAGGGGCGGGGCCAATGTGGATGGGCCGGGACCGCTGGGAGTGGGGCCAATAGGAAGGGCTAGTCTCTGAGTGACAGAAAGGGTTCAGGGTACTCTACTACCAGAAAGAAACCCTGGTGACTTAGTGATTAAGTAAGTGCTACGGCTGCTAACCAGAAGGTTGGCAGTTCAAATCTACCAGGGGTTCATTGGAAACGATCGAGCAGTTCTACCGTGTCTGTAGGATTTCTGTGAGTCAGAATCAACTCGACGGCAACGGGCTTGGTTTGGTTTGGGTTTATCACCCAAACCGTTAGCTGTTGGAACTCACTCCTAGTGGTGCCTCAGAACGCAGGTGCCATCTGCTTCTGAAAACCCTTGAAAACCCTGTGGAACAGTTCTACTCTGCACACATAGAGTCACTGAGTTGGAATTCACTCAGTGTCAAATAACAACAACAAATAGGTAAGGATGGGGTGGGGGAAGAGGGGCAACAGGGATAGGCGACTGGGAGAGCCAAACTGAAAAGGAACGTTCTAAAAGAAGGACCCCAGAGGTGGGGTGGCTGACTGACCCTCTGCCCCTCCTCCTGACACCCTGCCATCTCTGGCTTTCAGTGGTCCAGGTGTTCTGCATCCTCCCCCAATATATCCAACCCTTTTTGCGCAAGACCATTGGCACCCGTGAGTGACCCCCTCCCAGCCCCTGCTGCAGACTGTGCTCCCTCCTCACCCTAGTATGACCGTACCTTGGCCAGGTGTGCTCCCTGCCCACGAGAAAGAATGCAGGAGCTTTGAAGAGCCTCAGAAGGTTCCCCAGGCAGGCCATTGTCCATGGTGTACAGATTGGGAAAGTGAAGCCTAGCCAGGAGGGGGAATCTAAGCCTTCACTTTAGAGCAGGAGGGCTCCCCATCCCCAGGGCCAGGTCCTTGAGCTCATTCATTGATTCACTTGCCAAATTTTTATGGGGCATCTAACATGTACCAGGTGGAGGGGTGGGGGGTGGGGACAGTGGCAGTGGCACAGATATACAGAGGCTCAATCCACAGGATCCAAATGCTGGGGGCTCCTGGCTGCTCTGGAAGGTGTGTGGCAGCTGGACTGTGGCCGGCCCCTCGCCTGGTGCAGCCCTGCCGTATTCTAACTCTCCTTATTCACATCCACCCCTGACCTGCTGACCCCAGCGGTGAAGAAACTAATTAACCGGGTGCGTCAGGAATTTGAGTTCAACATGACAGCCACCCACCACTTCTCTGTGAATCTCAATGCCTCTCGGAGCCTGTCCCAGGTAGCTCTGGACCTCCGGGAGGCTGTCAGCCTGAAGCTGTACCGTGTCCGAGAGGCCCTGGCTCTGATGGGCTACACCACGTCTCTGCTGCTTATGTTTCTCTACCTCCAGTGAGTGGCCACAAGGGCGGGTCTGAGTGTGGAGATCCAGGGCAGCTGCCCGCCCCCCATCCCTGTGGCTTTCTGGGAGGCTGAGGTTGTAGGGAGTTTGGAGGGGTGGAAGAAGCACCCTGCAGGGTCGGACCAATGATGCTGAGAAGGGACCTCACCTACACTCTGCCCACCAGAGCTCTGTTTTACCGGTACTGTTACCTGAACTGGGATGATTTTGACAACATCTACATTACCAGCCGATTCCTGCGCATGGAGGCCATCCGCTCCCAGGCAGGACTGCCCACAGTGTTGCCGCTCAGCGCCCATGAGGCTAGACACTACATCCAGCCAAGTGAGGACCCTAGGAGTCCTGAGAAATGCCAGGCATCCCCCCATCCAGCTGCCTTGACCCAGCAGACATCCCGTGCACCTGCAAGACCATAGAGAAGAAAGACCAGGTGGTAGGGAAATGTCAAGCTGAGGGGGAGACAGCCCTGTCCTTAGAGAGCCCTCAGTCTGAAAAGAGAAAGCAGACAGAGAGAGAAGGGGCAGGTGATACTTCTCAGAGTACTCTAGAAGTCAGGACAGAGGGAAGGCTAGGTGGGAGAGGATCTGGAGCAAGAGAGGTGAAGTCCAGAAGGCTTCAGGTGGAGGGAGGGTGGTAGGTAGTGGGAATGTGCTTAAAAGAGGAGGAGCTGCAGTCTGGGTAGGAGGACTCAATAGGAGCAGGGAGCCAGGAGAAGAGGTTGCGGAACCCCAGGGGAATGGGCATGGGCCTTTGTGCCCAGGGAGCAATACTAGGCATGCATCTCGAGCCGTGGGCCTGCTGGCCCCTCATTCTTGCCCATGGGTCCTCACAGTTTCTTTGGCTTTCCATTTTCCAGAACAAACAGAGACCCAGATTCAGTCAGGGTCAAGAGCCCTGTCCCTGAGCAGGTCTGGTGGGCGGGAGAAGGGGGAAGCCTCCTCCTGACCATCCTGCTTCTACCCAGGCTCCCTCTTCCTGTCCCAGTGGGAGCGGATTTTTTACATCCTGGCCGTCGTCAGCCTCATGCGGCACCTCCTCCTGGTGCTGCTCCTGGTCTTCCTGGACTATGCTGTCTTTTGGGTGCTCGACCTGGCCCGGTACCACTTGCAGGGGGAGATTGTGGCCCGCAGTGAGCACCTACACTTCCCTTCCCCCCTCCCTCGCCTTTCCCACATCTCCTTTCCTACACTCTGTACGGGGTACTACCTGAAATTTCCCCCTGTTACTGTTGCTCACCAGCTTCTGACTTTGCCCCTACTTCTAACTCTTAACTAACAAGTAACACGTGTGTTCAGTTCAAGGTTATATGCAGGGCTTCAAACCAGTTCATGCAAGTTTGAACCCCTGCTGAGAATTTGCATTTCTAACAACTTCCCAAGTGATGTTAATGCTGCTGGTTAGGGACCAGTTCTGAGAACCACCAGTGGTGCCATGGTTCTCAAAATGTATTATAGTTAAAAATCACCTAGGGATCTTATTGAAACGTATGTTCTGATTTGGCATATCTGGGGTGGAAATGCTTAATTGCAGAGTCAGACTGCCCTGAGTTCCAGTGCTAGCAGTGCCTTTTAGCAGGTGATGCCCTTTCTTCGAGTTCCTGTTTCCTCATCTGAAAAATGGGTTAATAATGACAGCAATCATGGGTCAGTGCGAGGAACAAATGAGATCATGTGCATTGAGTGCCATGAACCAAGGAATCTAATTAATTCTCTGTGTTAAAGATCCAACAGAAAAAGTTAAAAACAAAGCAAAACAGTAAGACACCTAGTCTAGTGACTACTACACAATCAGTGCTTGGGAAATGCTTTTACAGTAAATGCTCTGGGTGGTCTAGGAGGAACTCACTGATCATTAAGGTCATCTCAGATCTTGTGGCCTGGGCAGATAGGCACTAGTGCCATCCAGTTGGACATTGGGGCTAGTCCTAGGTGCCAGGGGCTGAGAGTAGGCCCTCTGTACCATGAGTGTACCCTTGGGCATCAAAGGTCCCTGGCTAGGGGCATGGGTCATCCCTATGACCTGCACTGCTCTACTGGCCTGCAGGCTGGAGTGGGCAACTACCACGAGCATCCCTCACAAGGTGTCTTTGTGCCAGGCCCTGTGTTGGTGTCTATAACCGTGGAAGGGGAAGGCTATACTGGGAAGATTTATCGTGACCTGGTGTCTGCATTTGATGTCCTACAACAAGGCAACATCAGCATCTTGTCCCGGCGCTGTCTCCTGCATCCCACGGAGCCTGAATCCACTGGTTACATACTCATTGGTATCACCCTCACCCCTGAGTGCAGTGGGGAATGGGCGCCATTCCTGGCAGGAGGGGCATGTGCTCCTGAGGAGGTGAGTCTGGGGGGGGCAGCTGGCACCTTGTAGCCATCAACAATGCTTGCTGTGCCCACTGTGCTCCAGGCAGCATGTATGGCCTATGCTTTTTCGTCACTCTGTTTGGTGCCTATATCAGTCGCCTGCGGCGGGTCATCTGTGCCTCATACTATCCATCCCGGGAGCAGGTGAGGGGTTGTGTGGGCAGCCAGTCCCTGCCTCCCTCCACAGGGTGCCAAACTAGTGGCCTTCTGCCTTGACTTTAAGGAACTTCAAGTCCTTCAGCTGCCCCAGCCCTCTCTCCTCTGGTAGAACCATCAGGTGTCTGAGACCACAGAAGGGGCTGGGAGAAAGGGTGCCCGTCAAAACCATGGGGAGGTGGGCAGTGTTGGCATGCTGAGGTATAATTGGACACTTGCCATTTGCTTCTACATTTACTGACGATATACTGAGAATCTCCCGTCTGCTATTCACCATTCTGGGCTCCAGGGGTGCCAAGATGAACCAGGCTCAGCTTGGAGCTCACACCCCCGGGGCAGCCAGACAGGCTTCTGAGAAGATATTACAATCACAAAATTACTTTTATTAAAGAATGGATAAAGAGCTTTGGAAACTTAGAGGAAGGGGTGGGGAGTCCAGAAGCCTTCCCAGAGGAAGGGGCATTTGAGCCAAGCTTATGGGGATTGCAAGGAGTCGATAGGGGAGCTGCAGAGGGCATTCCAAGCAGATTGAGCTAAAGGAAGGGGAATCAAGGGGACCCATGCCTGACATTTACTCCATCAGGAGAGGATCTCCTACTTGTACAACGTACTCCTGAGCCGCCGAACCAACCTGGTGTCTACGCTGCGTCGAGCAGTGAGACGGCGGGCAGCTGACCAGGACCCAAAGAGCCTCCTTGATATGCTGGGCAGCTGGTGAGGGTGCCATCCTTCTCACAAGGCCCTTATGGGGGTGGGGTAAGAGGGGACAGAAAAAGAACTAGTAGTAGTCAGAATGGGTCACTGTCCTCCCTAAGTGTCAAAAGATCTGGTTTGGTTGAAGGTGTTCTTTCCATGCCATTCACGCCCTGAAGGAGGCAGTTAGCGTGATGGGACTTAGTGGGGGTGGGAAGCGAGTAGAGAGGACAAGGAGGCGGAGAAAGGTTGTTGCTAAAGTCGGAGGGATGGAGGTTAGACTACATGATGCCATTGTTTGGAGATAGGTGCCAGGGAGTAGGGAAGGGTTCTCAGTCACCCTGGCCTAGTGGATTGGCCTGACTGGTGTTTGGGGGGCCTCTCTCCTCAGGTGTCCTTTCCTAGCTCCATTCCTCAGCCCCTTTCAGTCTCGCCACGTCTACTGTTTGGGCTGTGGGCAGTCCCAGGAGGGAGAGGACACAGAGAACTTTGTGTCCTGTAGTACCCCGGGCTGCCGAGGTGAGACTCCTGGGACTTACCACATTTGCATATAACCATCAGCTCTGGTCCTTCCTTTAAGGACTTCTCCTTATCTCACCTCCTGCATCCTCCTTTTGCTGTTATTCTGCGTATTCTCATTTACATAGAGCCCCCAGGTAGCTCATTTCCTCTCTAAACTCAAACGCACTGCCACTGAGTTGATTCTGACTCCTAGCAACCCCAAAAGGTTTCCAAGGTTATAAATCCCTATGGAAGCAGACTACTATATCTGTCTCCCAAGGAGCTGCTGGTGGTTTTGAACCACTGACCTTTCCAGTTAGCAGTCAATCCCTTATACTTGCCTTAATTCTCCCCTACAAACAGGATTGATATGCAAGTGGCAGCGCAGCAGTTCCCTAGTGTATACCCCTTGACAAAAGGGTAGAGGAGGTGGGACTGGAAGCCTGGGAGCATAGTGGATGGGTGGGTGAGCTCACATTCATCATCCTTCCCTCCTGGACTCTCCCAGGTCTCTTCTGCACCACCTGCTTCCGCCTCCTGGGCAACACCTGCTCTGTGTGTGCATCTCCCCTCTCCTACCAGGGGGACCTGGACCTGGAGCTGTGAGTCTTCCAGTGACGTGGAGTGGCTGGGGCCTGAGGGGGCAGTAGTGGGAGTGGTCACCCTTCTCCAGGACCTCTCTGGGCTGCTGAGATGGAGACTTCTGCAGGGACTCCAGTGATGACAATGACGAGAGTTCCCAGCTGTGGCTGGCTGTAGCTCCAAAACAAGATCCCGAGAAAGAGTGGTTGCTGCAGCAACAGCTGGACAACATGCCAGACAGGACTGCCTCCTCAGTGTCCAGCTCAGGGGCCAGGTGAGTGGAGGGCCAAGGAGCTGGGGGGGAGGGTTTGGAGAGTGCACCAATAAGGGAATGGAGCAAGTTCTCGCAGTAGTAGCAAGCAGACAAGAACCAACTTGGGATGGGGGTAGTCCAGACGGCTTCGTGGAAGAGATGACAAATGGGCTGGGTTTTAGGGGCAACCTGGTGGTCTGTTAGGCCAAGGAATGGAGAGATGCATTCCAGGGGGGTCATGTGAGTTTGAAGAATGTGAGACATTCAGGAGACTAGAGCCTAAGGGAGGAAAGAGAGAGAGAAAGAGTCTGGGTCTGGGTGGAGACTTCAGAGAATGCTGGAAGGTAAGGTTGGAAGTCCAGATGAAGACAAAAGGGGCAAGGCCTTATCTGCAATCTGAAGATTTTAGGTTGAAAACTTATACCTTTCCCAAACTAAGAAGACAGAGGAGACGCTAGGTGGGAGGCAGGGAGACCAGAGAGGAGGATGCTTTAATCCAGTAACTGGTGGTGCACTCAGAATAGAGGCCCTGAGAACGACTGATGGATTTCTATACTTGGGACCAGGCAGGTGTTGGGTGGGAGGAAGAACAGGTCTGGGGAAAGAAAACTGGTTCAGTAGGAGACCTTTGAGAAGTCTGTAGGGCATCCAGCTAGGGATACCCTGGAGGCAGTGGGAAAGGGTCAGGTTTCTGGACTGGAGAGATTAGGGGGAGGGGATATTGATTTAGAGATTGTAGGAGAGAAGATGAGGGGGGACCCTTCTGGTGGAAGGCATGGCAGGAGGGGAGAAGGCAGGGCCAGAACCCTAAGGAGCAGCTCCCAGACTTAGGAGGAGAGACTTCAGAAAGCAGCAGAGCCAACCATATCACCTGCTGTGATCAGGCATATGAGGAATAAAGACAAGCCTGTGAATTTGGTGGTCAAAAGATCACTGGAGTGATTTTATGGGAACAATTTTCATGGCACCAAGAAGGCCAAAACTGGATCACAATGTGTTGGGGTGGGGTGGTGGCAGGTGGAGAGGACTAGGAAACAGGGTAAGGGGCTCATGTATCGCTGTTGCAGGAAGTTTGATCATTCTTTTAGTACAGTCACTGCTGTCATTTTAAAACAAGGAAGTTTGATGGTGAAGAGAAGGGAGTTAGCTTTGCACAGCAGAAGTAGCTTGAAAGGGCCACAGCACCGAAAGATTTTTCTTTATCTAAGGATAGGTAGTGAGATTTGAAGGAAAACTTGGGTGGTGCAAATGGTTAACTGCCAAAAGATTTGGCAGTGTGAACCCACCCAGAGGCACCTCAGAAGTAAGGTCTGGCAATTTGCTTCTGAAAGGTCACAGCCTTGAAAATCCTATGGAGCTCTTCTACTTCATAGGGGTGACCATGAGGCAACTTGAGGGCAACTGGCAACAATGACAAAAGGGAGATTTGAGTATTTAGGAGGTGAAAAAGAAAGAGGTGCAGGAGAGATGGGGTCTAGGACTAGGTGGGCAGGGTGGCCTGAAAAGGGGTGAGCTCACCCAAGGCAGATGGGGAGAGTGTCGTTCCTCTGAGCAGAGCTGAGTCTGCCCAGCCCGTGGCCTCTGTTTTCTCTGCGATTGGGAGGCAAAGACACCTGCAGAGAGAAAGAGGGGGTGGCTGGGAGTGGAATAAAGGTTTAAGGAGTAGGTGTTAGAGGTTGGAATACCTGCCATGAGGAATGTGCAAAGAAGCTGACTGGGAACTGAAGGAATTTCCAAGTAGCATTAAAGGCCCAGGTGATGGTAAAAACAGTAACATGGCTCCATGTGTGTGACTGTGTGGTTTTCTCTTGGAAATGTGGTAGCTGGTCAACAGGATTTGAGGGTTAAGGGCTTCTTCTGGGCAGGTTAGGGGAAGGACAAGATGGGGAGAGAACTAGGGTGTCCACAGAAAGAATGTCTGAGGTGATGACCAGCCTTGAGCAAGGGGCTGAACTCTCTTGAGGAGGAGGCTGCACAGACCAGGGTTGGTGTCTTGATGAGAGCAGGGGCACTGGTCAGGAGGCAGAGCTGGCAGGGCAGAAAGGGCACAGAAAGGGAGCCATAACTGGGGAAGAGTGCTGGATGTGCCTTGTCTGGTGCCACCTTGGACACAATTGTGCCCTAGGGCAAGTGCCACCCTCTGCCACACTCTATGCCTTTGGTAAGGGCAAGAATGCACCTGTGAAAACAGACTGTTGGTGACTGGGCCGCACCCCCTCCCTTCTCTTCACTAGTGACCTGGATGAGAAGGGACCTCAGAAGACAAAGCAGAGGCAGCAGTCCCCACCTGGAGCCCATCAGTCTGTCAGCATTCCCGTGACCACTCAACCCAGCTGACCTCAGAAATCCTGTTTCCAAAGCAGTCACTTCACCCAGTCCACCTGTTTGTCACATTCCCAGAGCTCTTCCTGATCCCTCCCAACCATCCTCCCAATAAAAAGAACCAAAGGTAGACAGACTCGAGTGTGAATCTTAAATTATTATTATTTCTTCTTGTTGCTTACACCCGAGGTGGGGGGGAGGGGAAGGGAATAGAAGAGGGGAGATTATCTCCCCCCCCTAAGGCACTGACTGGAGAAGCCGCAAGGAGGGGGGGGAGGCCACATTGTCCCCACTCACTGGGGCTAGGCCCCAGATCTCCCCAGCCCCAGGCTCCCCTTATCACCTGAAATGCTGAGGCCCAGGGCAATCTGACCTCGCCCCCCCAATATATTACATCATCATTTTTAAATAGATAACAGGGACTGGTCCCGCTACCCCCTCCCTGTAACCCCCCACACTGTTGGGGGTACCTGGGCAGCTGTGCAAATGGGCATGAGGGTGCATGGAAGGGAGGAAGAGCACCGGGCCCCTGTACCTGCCCCTTCCTAAGGAGGGGGAGGCTACGCCAGGCCAGGGAAGGGAAATAGTGCAAGGCAGAGCCCAGGCCTCAACGGGGGTCCAGCACCCAGCGAGGAAGGGGAGGAGATAACCCCCACCCCCAACAGAATGGGACAGTTAAAAATCTGAAACTAGATTTCAGCAAGACCAACAGAAGAGGCTATGTACAGAACAGGGGTGGATTCAATCCTAAAAGAAGAGTGAGGAGATTATTCCCAACAGGAAGCCCAGGCTGGCCAAGGGTCTGAAGGAAGGGCGCCCTTCCCACAGCTCCGCAGCCCTCTTTCTCAGAGGCCCCGGGAGAAGTGCTCTACCCCGTACTTGGACAAGAGGACACCCGCTCACCAGCTGGAGTGGTTGAGATGAGTGAAGCCCGCTGCCTGAAGCAGCCGCCGGGGGCGCTCGCCCACCACTAGCACGGCCGCCAGATGGCGCAGGCTCACCCGGGCTTCGCAAGGCTCCCCCCAACCCCTCACCCCGTCCCACACCCAGCTCCCCGCCAGCCCGGGGGCGGCGTGAGTCAGGGGCGGCTGCAGTGGCGGCGGTTCCGGCTCGCACCTGGGCGGGGAGGAGGCTTAGGGGAGGAGAAGAGGGTAGGACGCAGCCGGTCCGCCCTGCCCTCTGGCCCCGAGGAGGGAGCGGCGGGAACAAGACATTCCCTGCCCGGGGACGCGGGAAGGGAGGGGAGAAGAGCAGAGCGGCTCCCCGAGCTGGGCGGGGCCGCTCCCGCTGCCCCCAGGGGCGGGCGAGCCAATCAGGCCACCCCGCCCCCTTCTCCAGGACCCCATGACTCAGCGCTGGGAGCAGGGCGGAGGGGACTGGGATGGCTCTTTCCTTACAGGCCCAGTCCCCCCAGTCTTTCAAGCTTCTACCTTGCTTTCCCCCAACTATCCTTCCTTCGCTGCCCCCTTTTGCATAAATTACTGCTAGGAAAAGGGAACAGAAACCAGGAAGGAGGGGTCTCGGAAGGGAGGGGCAGTCCTTCACCCCCTTACACAGCCAAAACCCCATGGGGGTATGGGGTGGGGCAAGGCTTTGGTCCCAAGCCCCCCACCCCCTAGAAACCCGCATAGCCGAAGAGGGACCCCGCGAATCAGAAATGCATTATTGCTTCTACTCCCCAGTAGCAGCTGGGGACAGGAACCCCACCTTTACAATAGAGCTGTAAATATATACATGTCATGTATCTCTCCCTGGGGATCACCCCAATCTGGGGAGCCTCTGCCCCAAAACCGTCTCAGCTTGGAACTGGAATGAGGGCTCAGCAGGGGAGGGAACTGATTCTGAAGCCAGCAAGGCTCAGTGCCCCTGGTTCCCCAGTTTGCTCTGTCCTGCTTGCTCCCACTGCTTGGCATGGGTGTCCCTGACCTTGTGCTGCTCCATCCTGGCCACTTGTCCCTCTTTAAGAGGACTCCATAGCACCCTCAGCCTGGGGTGTGGTAGGTGTCCCCTCCTCATCGTCATCATCAGGGGGCCCTGGGGTGGAGACGGGAGGTCCAGTGGGGGCTGACTGCTCCCAGAATCGTGCTAGGGAGAGGCGGAAGGTGTCCAGGTGGCCATTGGAGAGGTCAAGACCAGCAGGGGATGGGGCGGCGGTGGAGGGTGGTGGGTAGTGCGGTGGCGCATCATCCTTGCGGCGCCGCCGGGTGCGCACTTCTAGGCAGTTCTGGCCTTTGAGGTGGCGCTGCAGGTGGTCGTCCTTGGCGAAAGCCTTGTGGCACAGGTGGCACTCATAGGGCCGGTCCCCTGTGTGCAGGTGCATGTGGTTCTTGAGGTCGTAGCTGTGCAGGAAGCGGGCTGGGCAGTGCGGGCACGAGTAGGGGCGCTCTCCTGTGTGCTTCCGCATGTGGATTTTCAGCTTGTCATTCCTGGCACCGGTAGGTTGAGAAGGCAAGGGAGGTGATCAGAATGGGACCTCTGGCTTGCTCTGGCAGGGTTCCCAGGCCCTGTCCCACTCCTGCCCCTCACCATGTGTGTCCTATTTGACCCAGGACACTTTTGCTGACTTGCCCCCAGGTTAACCCGGCCCTGCCACCACCCACTCCTCTGCCTCCAGCCTGGTCGTCTTGGGCACCAAATCTTTCATGCTCTATACCCACCTCCCTTGGCTTGCTTTCTTCTCCTAAGTCCTCCTGATCTCCCTATTCTGGTATCTCTTCTTACTCCGGAAGAAATTCTCACTCTAGTCCCTCTGGGACCACTGACTTCCATACATGAAGTCTCATAACTCCTTCCCCCTAACCCCCTGGACATGGCTCCTGCTGGGCCCTCCCCTCACTGGGTGCTCACCGGGTGAAACGGACTCCGCAGACCTCACAGGCAAAGGGCTTCTCGCCTGTATGGGTTCTCATGTGGCGAGGCAGTTTGCCGGCCCCGTGGATGATCTTATGACAGACTGGGCACTCCTGGGGCATCTGGGAGCGGCGTTTGCGCACAAGCTTGTCCTGGCCATCCAGGCCTGGCGTCAGGGTGTCCTGGTGCAGGGAGCTTAGGTAGGCCATCAGGTCAGGATCGATGGCGTCCTCATCTGACCCCAGCTCCTCTGGAGACAACGGGGGCCCACCGCCCTGTGCCAGCCCGTAGGTTGGGGGATATACTAGCTCTTCTTCTTCTTCCTCGCCCTCATAGCCTTCATAGCTCAGAGGCCCCTCAGGGGGTGAGGCAGTCCCTGCAGGAGGGCTGTAGCTGTCCCCCAGGCCACTGCCACTACTGCTGCCTACTCTGCCCGCCACCTCCTCCTCCTCAAAGGTCAAGGGATGGGTGGGCACTGCTGGCACCTCGGGCACCAGGTGGTTTGCCCGGGCCCCCTTGGTCTGAAGGAAAGCTTTACGGGGCTTGCGGCTACGGCGGGCAACAGGCCGAGCTGGCGGTGGTGGTGGCGGTGGCGGGAGAGGTGCCTGTGGAGGGCTGTCCTCACCGTTGGGAACTCCAGAGGCCGTGGCAAAGGCCTCCAGGTACTGGCGGGCCCGCTCACAGTCGTCCTCATCAGGGCTGGGAGCCTCCAGCCCGCTGCCCTGCAGAATCTCCATGCAGGCAGCTATGACGCAGGGAATCTCCAGCAGCCTTGCGGCCTGGAGCACAGCCGGCATGTTGGCGCTGCTGGTGGTCAGCGTGGCTGTGTAGGCGAACTCAAGCAGGGCACCCAGCGCCTCCGGCCCCACAAAGTCCAGCTCGCACACGCCGGCACCTGCACCCCCAGCAGCCATCCCGCCGCCCCCAGACACCATGCCTACCCCACCACCACCCTCGGTGAAGAGCTTCTTGAAGTAGTGGCTGCAGGCAGCCAGGACAGCCCGGTGGGTGCGGTACTCAAGACCCTGCGTCCGGATAGTGAGGTCACACAGGTGGCCCAGTTGGCGCTGCTCGTTCAGGCAGCTCAGGAGCTCACTGCTGTGGTCTGGGAATGGAATCCCAATTAGGTCATCCTCAGGGCTCCCCATCTTCCCCTGCAGGAGCAAGCAGAAGTGGTGGGTAAGAACACACAGCCCTGCAAGGGGCCTGGGGGAAGGAACAACACCGGGCAACATTTCAGGAGAGAGGACTATGTTGTTGTATGCTTTCGAGTTGATCTAGACTCACAGCAGCCCTTATAGGATGAATACAACTGCCTCACGGAGTTTTCTAGGTTGTAATCTTTATGGAGAGCAGATTGCCAGGTCTTTTTTTCCATGGAGCTACTGGTGGGGTGGGTTCAAACTGCCTACCGTTTGGCTGGCAGCTGAGCACTTAGCCAATGAGCCACCAGGGCTCCTTTTTTTTTTTTTCTAATTGTTTTTATTGTGGTTAAGTGAAAGCTTACAACCAAAGTCAATTTTCCATATAAAACCCCAAGTACCTGCCTCTCTGCAGATGTCTGTTCTGCTCACCCTGTGACAGCACACCCTTTTATTTCACTCTTTAATTCCAGTATCCACTCAACGAACTCTGTCCCCTCCTCTCCATCCTCTTCTCTCCCCCCAAAAAGAAACCAGTAGGACAAGGGCTTCTTTCTAAGTGCTTCCCATACATTTAATGTCACGCCAGCCTCTCTAGTACTACCATGACCCATTCTACAAGACAAGGAAACTGAGGTTCAGACAGGTGAAGTGGCTTTCCAAGGTTAGCAGCCGAATAGGATTCAAACTCTGGCACTTGGCCAGACGTGGTATTCCTAACCACTGCAGTATTATGTTTTAGGTTAGCCTGTCTTTCTGGTCCTTTCCTAGAGATCCATCTGTATCAGCTGCTGCATCCATCTCTTTGGAAAGAGCACTGAACTGGGAGTTAGGATGCCTGGTTTAAAAAAGAATTAGGTGAAGGACTTGGGTGGCTCTGGCAACGGGTCTCAGTAATCTGTCAAGCTGGGTAACAGTTCTTGCCATAGAACTTCCTCACAGCCCAGGAAAAGGCCAATGAGAGAATTCAGATTCACATCAGCCCAAGGTCTGCTGGAGGCCAGGCACGGTCAGGGCTTTAACTCGAGTTATCTCTCTAAAGCATTTGGTATACTGTACAACACTATGCAAACAAGAGGTGGAGGCTTCCAAACTCCCTCCTCCTCCTCTTCATGCCCCTCCCCCAGCCACTAAAAGTCCATCTTCCCTTCTAGATCCCTCTTCTAGTAGAGACCAAACAGAAACAGCTCCCAGCAGCGCCCCCCCCACATCCTCCCCTCCCCCATGGGGCCAAGGAGCAGTCACCCTTTGCTGGGGTGCTGGCGCGGGTGCTTCCTGCCCCGCACAGATAAGCATCACCTCATCCCCCTCCCCCATGCCAATAGGCCAAGTCCCACCCATTACCCTCCCCCCTGGTTACCACCACCACCTTTCCCTTCCCATTCCTAGTCAACCCTGTTCCTGGAGAGGCCCTTCTCCAGTGAGCAGGAGCCCATCACCCCACCCTCTAAGCTTTTCCCTCCAAGAAGACCTAGCTACAGAACCGATGGGTAGCTGCAGTCCCAAGACTGGAGTGGTGGGGAAGAAAGGGGAAAGCGGCCTGGAAGTGGGAAGATCTGCTATAAAGTTCTTGCTCTGTTACTATCTTGCTGAATGACCTTGGGCGAGTCACTTCTTTTCCATATTTCAGTTTCCTCTGCTGTACAAGGAGAAGGTAGGAGTGGAAGGCTCAAGGGCCCAGCCCTCCAGCCCCGACATTTGGTAGAGCTGCAGCCACTGAAGACAGTGTTGGGGGCTGGAAAAACTGGAGCCTGGGAGTCAGCCAGGTTTGAATATGAAAACTTGTTCTGCCTTTGATTAGCTCTGCAAACTTAAAAGAGTGATTTAATCTTTCAGCTTCTTTCCTCATCTACAAATGGGATAATTCCACCTGGCTCCTTCCCTTGTGGTGTGAGTTAAACGAGACCAAGGATGGCACAATGCCTGAGCCACCACACCAAAAAACACAGCCCGACACACAGTAGGTGCTTCATAAACCTTATACCTTTCCTTCAACCCTAAAACCCAAGAGGGAGAAATGAAGGCCTTGCCTGGGGAGAGCTGACTATGCCTCTGCTGAGAAAAATGTTTGGCGGCAAGTCTGCCTCCTTCCCTCCATCAAATCACCTGACAATGGAGTTGGGCTTCTACCAGCTCAAGTGACCTTGGACAAGTCACTTCCTTTCCAAGGAGGCCAGTTTCCTCATCTGTAATATCAAAGGCAGGCCCTGATGATCCTCCACATTTTGTTAGTGCCCCCTCTGCCACTCCCAGCAGCTACTCAGCCCAGGCCAATGATGGGAAAAGGTTTTTTGGAGGCTGGGGGATCAAGGGCCACAAATTTCCTCTTTAGGACACAGAGCTGCATTGTCTCCATGCCTCCCTGCCTGCCACCTTCCTTGCACCACCAGAACCTGGCTCCTGCACAGACACCTGCCTGCATGAGCAGCACCCACGTGTCTGTCTGTGCCTGGAAACCACACCTAGGTTCCCTTAACTAGCCCACTCATTCCCACCCTGAGTCCCCAAAACCACTTCTCTCACTGAAGGCCAAGTGGTCTGGGAACACTCCCTGCTTTCTTTGGTTACCTGACCATTACTAGGACTGTGCAAATGGTCCAAGTGGTAAATGGCTCCAGGCCTTTCAAACAAACAAAAATTGGGTGGGCAGCAGCATCAGTGGCCACTTAAGTAGTAGTCAGCACCCTCCTGGGGCCCAAGCACATTGTGGCCCTCCTGAGAGGGATGGGTGGGGCTGGCCTCTCAGTCCATTGGCAGAGAGCTGGGTACCCGCAGGCACGTGGCTCACCCCATCCCTCTCCCTCCTTTTCTCTCCACCCCACCCATTCCTGCTGCTAAGCCCGCCTTCTTTCTCCCACCCCAGGGCCAGTCTCTGTGGCACTTTGGTGTGCGTGCGTATGGTGGGGAGATGACTAGCTGACCCTACTGTCAGGTCACAGGCTCAGGCTGGTTCACCAGGCAACTCACAGGGCTTGGGCAAGGGTGGGTGTTTAACCCCTTAGGTTCAACTCCAAGGCCCCTGGCTAAGAGGTAATAAGGAAAGAGTGGGAGAGGGTAAAAGCATAGGTGGTGGGGAGAGGCAGAGGGCACGTGTGGGGAGGGGAGGATGTTCATACAGTTCTACAGCTTCTGGGAAACTCCCCCAGCCCTTACCCAGGGCTCTGGCACCCATGCCAACTTAGATGCCACCTGGAGCTGGGCTGGTGCCAACCAGGCCAAGGGGGCACTCCTAGCCCTATCATCTGGGAGGGGTGGGTGGGGTGAGGCCTCCCCTTCCTTCTGCCAGGGTGGGGTACTGGTGCCAGGGTGCCCACCCCACCTTGGGCACCCTTCCCACCTCTGCATCCCTGAGAGCCCAGCCCCCTGACGCCCCGTGAAAGCGGCCCATCTCCACCCAGCCTGGCATGCCCCCTCTTGCTAAGACCTTGTGGGCATGGGCGTGTGTAGTGGTTGGGGGGGCAGCTGTGCCAGGGAACCAGGCAAGGTCTATTCAGTCTGTTTGCCTGGTAGTGGGAGAAATGGGGGCCCCACCCCGTCATTCCCCCCTTTTGCGCCACCCCCCAGGCTCCCCTCACTGTCAGGCCTGCTAGACCGGCCAAGCCGGTGGGCAGCTCTCTTGAAACTGGGCCCTGAGTCAAGCCTGCCCCATCTTTGGGGGGGGCGAGATTTAGGGGTGAGAAAGGTGGCAGGGCAAAGGTTGGAGTCCCTATCACCTACCCCTCAAGTGTCCAAGGGCACTTGCAAGGGTGTGTCCACTACCAGGAACCCAAAAGGTAGAGGGCACTAGCCCTGACTTGGACAGAAAAAGGAGGCTAGAACTCTTTCCAGGTGCTGACCTCAGGCAGTGTCCAGTGTAGGACTGGGGGGCACCCGGGGCCAACACTGCTGGCTTGAGCCAGCTGAAGGGCAGGGATAGGAGGCCCTGAATGGGGCAGCAGAGTAAAGCTGGTACCCTTCCCCCTACCCTGGGGATTAGGGGAGTGAGGCTTAGTGTGGGGGGCAGCAGGCAGAACCAGGATTAGTGGCAGAGAAAATAGATATGGGCCTGAGACACGGGCACACACAGCCCCCCCACCCCAGGCTAAAGTAAGTACCCCCACCTCCAGGCTCTGCCAGGGAGCCTGAAAGGGACCTGGCCAGGGTTCTTCAGGAACAGCAGGCATAGAGAGGACCAGGCTGTGACATCCTCCTGCCAGGAGTGATGGAGAGACCTGAGACCCTTCCTAGTGTTCCAGGCACCTTGCCAGCTGTCCCTCCCCCCTAATTATTTCCCCCCCTTTGGCCACTACCCCAACTCCAGCCTCAGGTTCTCTTCCTGTTTTTTGGAGCTAAGTTTGCACGAAGCCAGGGTTTCGGCCTGTGGCTGGACCAGGGGGGTGGGGGAAAAAGAGACCCAGTCCAAAGTCCGCAGGGACCCAGGAATCCTAGTTCCCTAGCTTCCCTTACCCCTTCCCAGGGCCTCTGGGGCCCAGGGGCTGCAGACAACTGGAGTGCCCAGTTGGAGAGACAAGATGATGGGGGCTAAGCCATATCCCACTGGGGGACTTCCAACAACAGGTCCTCTCAGCCCCTTATGGTCCTTTTCTCTTGGTACCCCAGTCCCCCAAGTTTGTGCCTGCCTTCCCCATCCCCCATATGACGCTTCCCCCCTCCTAACCTCACCACCCCCAGCACTCACACTTCCTGGGGGGAGGTGGGGAAGAGAGACCGCAAGCCAGAAGGGGGAAGGAGGCAAGGGGAGTTGGCTGCTTCCCGGTGCTGTGGGGGTTAAGTCTCTCCCCCAATCAAAGTCCCCTATTCCTGGCACTGGGGCTACTGAAATGAAGGAGAACTCAGTGTTCCTCCATGACTCCTTTCCATGACACACGCCCTAGCTCACAGCACCCCATGCTCCATCAAGGGAAATAGGAGGGAGATAAAAGATGGAGGAGGAAGGAATGAGGTTGACTTCTTTGGCCCAGTCTTCCTCAGTTTTCTCCTCTCCACCTTCAGGTACCCCTTGGCCCTCAACCTCAGCCATCCCTCCTCATAGTCTTGGCGCCTTGGCTTGGCCTTCTCTGTCTGTCCCCTTTCTACTGTCTCCAGCTGGCGGTGCTCTCCCAGGGCTGAGATACCTCTTTTGCTTCCTGCCCCTGGCCAATGCCCAGCTCACCTTCTTGTACCATATCTGTGTCCTTAGGCCTCATCCTGGGGCCATCCCTATCTCTGCCTACCTTTTCCCATTCTCTTCTCCCTCTCAAGTCTCCCATTTTCTCCATTTTCCTCTGCTCCGAGAGCATCCCTTCTCCCCACACATGTGGTAGGGGGGACAGAAGGGGTGGAGGAATGAAATCAGAGACCTGGGCCTGGGCCTACCAAGCCCTGGTCGTGCCAAGGGATGGCTACGTTTAGAACACCTGTGACCTTCTTCTGGATGAAGCAGGGGGACCAAAATTTGGGGGCCACTTCAGGAGGATGGTGGCGGAAGGGGGTGCAGTAAGAGCGGATGTGGGATGGGGGTGGGGGGGACAACCTGTATCGGCCTGTCAGAGTTTCCAGCCCTTTTGTTACTGGACTTTCCCCAGAGTGCCCCCTTTGGGGCAGGCCACTATCCACTTGGACAGACCCTGATCAGGACTCTCATTTGGGTCTGTCTAGGCTGTGCCAGCTCCCCTCAGGGCCTGAGATCACATAAGGTGCCAGGGTCTGCCCTATGCCCACCCCCTCCCCCCAGGCCAGAATCTCCTGCTGGGTAACTGAGCTGGCTGGTAACCCCACACCTGCCAAGCCGCCGGCAGAAACCTGAGCCCCCCAGCCCCAGAGGACACCCCAGCCCGATCCCCAGAGCCCGGCTCCCTGCCAGCCTGTCCAACCTCTTGTCCCGGACCAGCAATCACTCAGCTCCTGCAGGCCGTTCTCCTGCCTTCTCTGGTCCTCTTGGGGCCCCTTAGACTCTGAAACCTCTCTGCACTCCAGCTCCTCAGAGCCTTAGTTCACCAAACCTTCTGAGGGAAGTCTGGTCACCCTTTTCCTAGCCTGTTTTTCAGTTTCTCACTGACCCTTGGCCAATTCTAGGCCTCCAAGCTGCCCCTGGGGCCTATCTCCTGGGCCAGAGCAGGGCCTACTCACCTGAACACCGAGGGGCCCTGCCGGCAACTCCTCCTGGCCCCTGGGGGGAGCAGGTTGGGAGGGGTGGGGGAGGTAGGGTGGCTGTTCCCCGCTCCAGCTCCCTCCTTCAAAGGGGCCGCCCACGACCTGGCCCAGCCCCTCCCCCCACAGCCTTAACCCTCTGGGTGCTAGCCCCCTCCCCCAGCTGGGCGGGAGGGGTTACAGGAGGACTGGCAGCGTGGGAGAGGACCCAGAGTCTGCTGAGCCTCTGCCTGTGATGCCCGAAGCCCCAGCTGTACCCACCCCCGCCTGTCCTTGCTCAGTCCCAAAAGGGGAAAAAGGTGAAGAGTAGGAAAGGTAGGAGCTGGGACAGTCCAGAAGGACAGAGGTGAGGAGGAGCAATGGGAGAGGCTGCCGGAGGTGGGACCAGGAGAAGGAAGAAGGGAGGGGAGGGGACAGGAGGCAGCAGTGGCTAGAAGAGGGAGGAGGGGAACCCTGGACAGTCCGTGCCAGGGGTGACAGGTGCCCAGGTCCCAGCCCCTCAAGGCATATGGGATAGGGGACCACAAGGAGGCCCTCCAGACCCCAGCAGGTCCTTCACCCCCATGTAAGCTGGCCAAATTCTCCCCCCACCCCCCCCGAACTGGGCTGGGGCCCTCAGGGGCTGGGCAAGGCGGCACCCCGCCCTCCCCATAGCCTCACCCCAAACCCACTCACATACCACAGTTCCTCGCCCAGGCGCCAGCCCCTGCCAACCAGGCCAGGGGGCAGCACCCGTGCCAGCCCCCAATGGCCAGGGGATCAGGGGGACAGAGCTGGCTTGAGGGGGGTGGACAGATGGGGGATCTGTGGGCACCGAAAGAGGAAGGAGCCGGGAGGGGGCATCTGCTGGGAAGCGCCTAGCCCCACCCCTTGCGCAAGCCTCTGCCACCCTGGCCGGTTGGGTGGGACCCGCCTGGGCCTGAGGGGCAACTCAGGAGGGCTCTGAGCCCAGATATGAGTGGGCCACAAAGTTCTGCTTGAACAACTTCTGGGGTCCCTATTTCCTGAAACAAGGAGGGCCCTAGTGTCCTCCAGACACTAGGCCATCCCAAGTTCTGCTAGGCTAGGGGGACCTCAGAAATGCCCCCCAAACTATTCCCTCCCCTTTTCCCCCAACAGCTGCTGGCTCAATGCCGCTGGCCTGCTGCCCCTCACCAGCTCCCGGCCCGGTTGGCACCTACCCACCAGGATGCTGGCAGTCTTGCCCTTCTCTCCCTCCCACCCCCCTGTTCACAGCGCGCCATGCCAACTGTGGGCTTGGGGTGGGGGAGGGTCACCCCTGTGCCTTGGTGGCAGTCAGGCAAGTCCAGGTCCCCAGTCCCTACAGATGAGGCCAAAGACCCTGTTCTCAAGCCATTGCTCAGGGCTACAGAGAGAATCCAGGAGGTTAAGGACAGCCCAATGAACGGTCATTGGAGGCTTCCCTCACCCCTGTGCCTTGCTGCCAGTCAGGTAGGCCCAAGTCCCCAGTCCTTACAGATAAGGCCAAAGACCTTGTTCTCAAGCCACTGGTCAGGGCTACAAAGAGAACCCAAGAGGTTAGGGGCAGCCCATTGAGCAGTCATTGGAGGCTTCCCTCCCCAGGGCAGGGGCTTATATCTCTCCCAGCCACTAGGCACCAGTCCCTCAGCATTCTCCCTGTCCAAGCATTTGCTCGGGCACCAAAGTCCTTGCAATTCCTCAGAGCCCTAGTGTCCGTCGTCTATGTGGGAGTGGGGTGGGGCTGCTCTCTGCCCTTTGATCCCCATAAAGGGAGGGAACCAGCCTAGCGGGCAGGGGGCAGGGAAGGAGTTCACAGGGTCCCTCCATTTCACCCCTGCCAGGGACAGCAGGACAGGGTGTGGGCATCTCTTGGGTGGGGCCCTAAAGTAAGAATGGGCAGCAGTGGAGATGGATGTCAATTACAGGTACATGTTATCACATGGGAATGGGATGGCATGAACGAGGCGGGGGAGGGGATGCACAGGGTATGCATGTTCTCACCCATCCCAGCCCCAGCCTTGACTGTCAACCAGAAACATTTCCAGATTCAGCCAAATTGAGAGCTCATGGTGGACTACAACTCCCAGTGTGCACCACAACTGCTTTGCATGTACCTTGGGAGTTGTAGTTCCTTTGAGAAGTCCTATGGGTTTCTTCCCCTGGAGCCTTGCTGAAGGAGTAGCGAGGGCAGGGGACTTGAGCAAAAATCTCCAAAAGTGCTGTGATTAAGAAGAGGTAAAAGTGTAGGTGACTCATGGTGGGAGGAGAAGACCCCTGTTCCCAGGCAAAAGGGGTGGAAAGGAGGAAGGAAGGAGGAGAGGATGTCTGTTGAAAGGGGCATATGGGTGGGGAGGAGTTGGCGGAGTGGGGGGACGTGGAAACAGGAAGGAAACTGAAGCCAGAAACATGAGGTCGAAAGCAATGGCTTGGGGGAGCCCCACTCTGAAGCCTGGCAGGGTTTGGGAAGCCCCCCTCCCCATTCTGGTGGTCAGGGGAGACTTAAGAGGAATTAGTGATGTCAAGCCCTAGCAAACTGGTATGTCTGCCACTAGTCCTCAACCCTTGGCTCTGGCATAGGTGTTGGTTAGCTAGAGAGCTCTGAAGGCTGACAGGGTCCTGGAGACGTATGTCATCAGACAGAGGAAGGGGTTGGGGAGGTCAGGGCTAGGCCTGATAATGAGTACGGTAGGGGTCAAGGAAGAGAGCTGTGCCGGCAAGTAAGAATGCTGTCCTTTAGGGCAGAGGCCATGGCAGCTGGGAGGCCTAGGGAAGAGAGAGCTAAGCTGCTAAGACCACCAGCCTCCCATGCACCCCAGGCCATGGGGCAAAAGAGAGGGCAACTCTCTCTGGCCTCCCTGGGGAATTTGCTAAAGGTAGCTTGCCCTTGTGCCATTGCCTTGAACATTAAAGGTGGCAACTCAGGGTGGAGGGTGCAAGGTCAGAGATGAACTGAGGATCAACTCTGAGTCCACTTTTCCTGGAATCCTCAAGGCTCTGGGACAGACGTTCACAGGCCCCAATCAAGACTCTTGCCAAGACTTGGCCCTGGCTGTGGGGGTGGGGTTCCTCTGGCCCCCTCTGTAGACCTTGACGGTGGACTGCTGTCCCTTCCCTATCCCCTTCCTCCCAGTCCCCCAGGCTCGCCTTGGCGCCTGGCCGCCTCTGTGTTGGCAGGACTAGGGGGGGCGGCGAGGCAACTTCAAACTGTCCGGGCAAAACGTCAAGTTTACTCACGAGTTTACTCAGCAGAAGGAGGGGGAAGAGGCCAGGGCAGGCACACCCCATGCCAGGGTCCTATCCGTATGCCTGTCCCCACCTTCCTCCCCCACCCTCCTCTTCAGTCATAAGCCAAAACAGGCTTAGGCCTCAAGGCCTAGTGGCAGGGCAGTCTTAAATCTCAGGAAGGTCAGGGAGCCAAGCAGGCAGGAGGTAGGAAGCCCTGAAGCAGGCCCAGAGGCTTCTATCAGAGGACAGTGCCCTGCCTGGAGCCCCTTCACTACCTATCTTGGGGCCTCAGACTCCGGTCAGAACTGGGCCTCTCAGCCACCAAGAAGGGACAGTACCAAGCCAGGCCTCCTCCATCTGAGCAATCCCTTGGGCAATGACTTCTGACCCCAAATGCCCAGTCCCAGGCTGTGTGCCTCAGGCACCAGCATGATGCCATCTAGGCAGCAGGATTAGGGGCTGATTCTTACAACCTTGGCTTGGAATGGGGTCCGGCAACCTATCTGACCTACTTCCCTTTCCTCCCCACCTGCTTTCATTCTCTGCTTTTCTCCCCCAGTCCTTACTGTCCCCACCCCAGAGGCACTCCACCCCCCGTGCTCGCCGGGGGGCCCTCCCCCACCCTTCCCCAGGGTGCCAAGTGCAGGCACACAAAGGGCCCGATGGTGCATTGTTAGCTCAGCCCCCGCTGCCCGCCGCACCCTCCCGGGGGCGGGCACTAGGCCAAAGAGGAGCTGGGGGCCCTGGGTGCCAGGGGGCACCACGGGTAAGGGGAAAGAGGACAGCACCTGTCTCCCAGACATGGGTCCAAATGAGCCAGGGCTGAGTAGTGATGAGTGTGTCCCATTAGAGCAAGGCTTCTCCTTGACACCTGAGCCTAGTGGGCACTGCCTTCTTTCTTCCCCAGAGCCCCTTTCTGGTGGCATTAACCCCTTCCTGACCCCTGCCCCAAGGCCTGAAGGGTGTGGTACCCACGGGAGGGGACAGTGTCTGGGGGTGCCAGGAGGCTATGTCGTGCCCACAGCAACCATGTAACAGAGGCACGCTGGGGGAGCTAGGGTCCCGGGGGCCAGGGATAGGAGTACTGACAGAGATTTCTCCTTGTTTCATCAGCTGCTCCAGGGGGAGCCCCCTGCCCTTCTCCCCAGTCATTGCTAAGGAGGAACACTAAGCCCAGTCACAAACACTTCCCTTTCCAGTCCAGCCTAGCACTCCTAAAGCCCACGTTTTTCCTCCCAATCCAAAGCTCACCTCCATGCCAGCTCTCCTATAGTGCCAGGTAGGTAGGGTACAGGAATGACCAAGCCAGGTGGGGGGGGGGGGGCGAGCAGGAGGTAACCCTATAATGCTCCAGGCTTCACTACCCCTAGAGACACAGACTCCCCCAGGGAACAGAGAGTTCCCATTCTGGCATAACCCATCACTGTCCAATCTGGCTCCCCCTGCCCCTAATAAACATCTCCCTCCTCCACGAATAATTTGGGGGAAGGGGGAATAGCTGCGCTGACTCATTCCCATTTTCGGTTGCAGTCAAGGGTCTCCAAATCATCAGGGCGGGGGTCAATTCAAGAACACCCTCCACCTGGCCCGGAAGCCAGGACAGCCTGCCGGTCTCCCCCTCTCCCAGCACCCACTTCCGGTGTCCCAAACTAGGTCAGCAGCGCTCGTTTCCTGTGGGTCAGCTAGTACCGGCGCCTCTGCCCCTCCCCTGCTCCAGACCCAGGCTCCCTGCCCCCCCTGCCCCCCAGGGCGCCCCGTGGTCTCACCACGTTTCAGCTGCCCTTTGAAACGTAGGGGTTGTGTGGGGCGGGGGGCAGGGGACCCGCCCTCTCTCTAAACACTAGCAGGGCCGGGGCGCCTGGGCAGGCACGTGTCCGGGCACAACCCGCTGCCCACGCCGCCCCCCCAACTCCCGGCCAGTCTGCAAACCCCCCCGTGCTCTGACCAGGACACGTCGCTCTCTTACTTGGGCTGGGAGGGAGAGAAAACTCGGAATTCAAAGCGACGCCCCCTACCCTCTGAATGGCAGCCCTCTGCAAGCTGCGCTCACTGTACATTCGATAACAACACAGTAGCGACCCCCACCTTGGGTAGGGGCAGGTGCGCCGGCGCCAGTGGACATGGTGGAGGGGGGGCGGGTGACGGTAGGAAGGACATTTCTTCCCAGTCATCTACCCTTGCTTTCGGATTCTGGGGGCATAAGCTGGCTCCGAAAGGTGGCAGTAGGTCTGAAGCCTGAAGGAAGGAAGTAGGATTGAGGGGTGGCGGAGAGAGGAGATCCTTCTGTGGTGCTCAGAGGTTGTCGCTGAGACCCCCTACTGCTGGAGAGAGAGCGCAGCTTGGGAAGCGCAAGAAACAGAATAGTCCAGCCGGTAACTTTCCCCCAAGCCACGGCTCCTCCTGTGCCCCCCCCCCACACAACTGGCCTGGGTCCAACCCACCGCGCCAGGGGGCGCGGAGGCGGGGGGTGGGGGGACCAGTTGTCCTAGTTAGAATTGGTTAGCGTTTCCATTCCCTCAACTCGGTGCGGTCGGGGGTCTCTCCCTAAAGTCACGCAAGGACTGGGGGAGCTCTTATCGCGCCTCATCTCCTCTCCATCCCAGAGCTGCCAGGCAGTCTGACTACAGGAGAAGTGCAGGCAAAGTTTCAGGGGACCCTGCGCCCACGGTTGGGGGCGGCTGTAGTTTCTTCTCTACTCTTCCTCCAAGTGAAAACCAATTCCAACAACACAGGGTGCTAGGAAGGTGCGGTGAAGGGGAGTGGTGGGAATCTGGTCTGCATGCGTGGGGGGTGGTCCCTGTTACAGGACAGACGAAGGACACTGCAGTAGTCTCGAGTCAGGGGACCCCGAGCCGTGAGACTAAAGTGGGGGTACACTCACCTCTTGGCCGTCGGGTCCTCTGGCTGGAGCTGCTGAGGCACCAGTTGGGAGGAGAAGTGCGTCCCCCGCCAGGCCTGGGGGCTTGGGGCCCTGCTCCGGTCCTGGTCAGAAGGCCGCGGTCAGTCGCTCGCCGCTCGCTGCTGGGGGGCTCCTCCTCCGCCGCCCTCTGCCTCCTCCTGCCGCCCGCCCCCCCTAGGCCGCCGAGAGCCGCACATCCACCTGGCTCCCACCCGCCCCCCTTCAGGGCCCGCCTCACCTGTCCTGCTGTCTCACCTGTCCTCCTGCTTGCTTTCCCCCATCCCTCCCCTCCCTCCCCCCGCCCCCTGCCACCCCCCAAACTCCCCCCCCAACCCCTAGCAACACCCTCTGTCACTTCCTGGTTTTTCACCCGCCCCCCCAGGTCCCCCTCCCTCCGCCCAATAAGGACATAAACTTCAACCCCTTCGTCAAGCCAGTCCCTGCAGGGCGCAGATGGGGTCCCTTCCTCCTTTTTTACTCTCTTCCTCTGAGCTCTTACTTTGCGCTCACAGCCTTTCTCACCCTCCTCTTTTCTCCCTTCTTTCCTTCACTCTCCCTGTCTCCCTTCACCTGCTGTGGTCCTTCCCCCCCCACCCCCGCCTCTTTCTCACTCCCTCTTCCCGTGCCCGTATCTCTCCCAGTCCACCTTAACTCGAGCCCCGCCCCCGACCCCCTTCCAGCCCTCAGCCACTGCTCCGCTCCACCCCCTGCACTCCACCGCCCCGTCCGCCCATTGGCCTGAACACACGCCCATCCCCAGTGTCTCCTGCCTTGCGCTAGGCCCGGGAGGGGGCGGAGCCGAGGGGCTGTCCTGAAACCTGGAGGAGGAGAAGGGGGTGGGGGCAGTGTCTGCAGTGGCCGGGGAACCGAGAACCCCCAACCAAGGGTTTTTGTTCTTCCAAGAGGGCCTTCTGTAGGGTCAGGACCTCTGGAGGCAAGGGTGCGAGAGTTTAAGGATAAGCTGGAAGGGAGTGAGGCGGGGACACAAGGTCTTGCGGGAGGGGGGTCCCGCGAGGGGCCATAATCAGGTCAGGGCCCCGGAGGGAGGGGGAAGGGAGCCAACAAGCCTTGTGCTTCAGCCCCTACGTCCCTCCCTCTTCTGAAGGAGCAGGGAGTAGAGGCTGCCGGCACCCTGAGTCCCTCCCCACGCGTGACGGTGCCCCGCGGGGTGGGAACGGTGCCCGGGGCAAGCTGCCTCCGCGCTCCAGCCGGTGCCCGCTGCGGCCTTGGCATTGTCAGAGGGGAGGGGCTGGGCCGGTTGGAGAGGGAGAGGGAGGCCGTTCGCCGTCCTGGTCCCTGCCTGCGTCCAGCCTGCTCCTTAAGTGGAGAAACTGAGTCTCCGCGAAGTAGTGATGTCTTGACAGGGATTCGTTCAGAGACCTAAGAGTGGCAAAGGAGAACGTGGATGCGTTAGGATGTGGGGGTGGGTGGGTTGGTTAAGATACGTACTTCATTGCCGCCCCCAACTAAGAAAGGTGGCCTGAGAGGGACGCTTCCAAGTGGTCCTGCAGCACTAAGTATCCCAAAGTACCCCTCCCACTGGTGTCAGATGGAATCAAATACGTCTAACTCAGTCCAGGTTCCACTTTACCGGGCTAGCTGGGCCGAACCGGGTAGGACTTGCTTTCCCCTCCCCCTCCGCTATAGGGGGCCCCCTCTCCAGCAGGTGGCTCCGCGGGACACCAGCTCAACCTGTTGGACCACAATGGGCGGCGCCAGGGGGCCCTAGCTCTCACCCGGGCTGACCCGGGATCCCCGCGCAGGGGAGGGGCGGAGCCCTGGTTACTCCCTCCTTCCCTCTCCCTCCTGGGCCGTGACTCAGCCTCGGGGCCGCTGCCCTGCGCCCCAGCCAGGGGCGGAAAGTGTGAGGCGCCCCTGAGGGCCCAGGCCAAACCAAACAGCCCCCCACCCCAGACATTATCTCACTGGAGAATTAGGGGGGGTTATAGGAAGGAGGGGAGAGCAGCAGTCGTGGGGCGCTCCACAACGGGTGGGGCGCTCCACCACGGGTGATCCGCTCCGGGTTTTCTTAGCGTCCCGGCCCCCTTGGGTCCTGAGGTTGGTCACTGCTCCGGGTTTTCTTCTTCGCTCCGCCAGACGGATTCTAGTCCGCGACAGTCAGGACGGGTCCACTCCGGGGTTTTTTCCTCCCATTACCAGCCGTCGGGGTCGCTCCGGCCTGGGGAAGGGCAGTGCCAGGGGCGAGGAAGCTGTTGCAACAGCACTAGTGAAATGGAGAAGGGGCTGCTTCGGGAAGGAGGAGCAAGACCAAGGAAAAGGGAAGCAGGAAAGTGGCCCAGGGAGGGCAGAGCCGGGGCCTCCAGAGGCAATAGAAGGGCGGACGCATTGGCATCAATTCTTCGGTAGAGAGAATCGAACGGCCCTCAGTGCTGGGTGCTGCCCCCTCCCCTGAATCTCTGGTGGTCACGTCTGACAGCTTGTAGGACACAACCTGCATTTTTCTGAGGCTGACTCCCCATTTTAGTCCCGGCAATGCCGGACCCTCCTGTTAATTCCTGCGCAACCTCTTAACTATGGTTCCCTTTTCATCTGATCCACATAACTCCCCTTTCGGCTGAGAAGTTAGAGGGGGGAACCCCAGCTTGAAACTCCCGCCCACCCTGCAACTCTCAGCCCCTACTGCCCCAAACCACTGAAACAAAGTCGGCCCAGAAACGCTGACTGGGGGGCACCACCCTCTCCCACGAAACCCGGCTGCCCCAGGGGCCAGCTGCCACCTCCACTCCGGCCTTCAGGCCCCTAATGGAACTGGGAGCTCGAGGGCAAGTGTGAGGCCTGGAGCGGTCTCCGGGGAATAGGGGAGCGTCCCAGACTAGCTAGCTCAGATTTGAATTTTCAAGTCACCAGCTAGAGTATTTGGGGAAGAGAAGCAGAGAAGTTTGTCGTAAGAGAGGAACGAAAACTCCTTCAAGGAGTTACTCTCTCTGGCGTAGTGGTTAAGTGCAACGTCTGTTCACCAAAAGATCGGCAGTTCAAAGGTGCCAGGCGCTCCTTGGAAACTCTATGGGGCAGTTCTACTCTGACCTATAGGGTCGCTATAAGTCGGAATCGACTCGAAGGCAGTGGCACTGCATTGCAGGGAGGCCCTGGAGCTTGGGACAGCGACTTGCAGTGGCTGCCAGGTGTCCAGTCTGGGTCACGCGCGCGAAGGGGCAGCTGTAGGGGCGTTGGATGCTTGCAGAATCTGGGGGAGAGAGGGCTTTTAGTAGAGAGGAGAGACGATACTGCCTGGGCGGCAACCTGAGTGAGTAGGTCTGGGGGCCTCTTTCGGAATGTGGGAGGCTGAGCTGGAAGCTGAGCGTTAGCCTGCGCTAGGCGCCCACCTCTCATCGCCCTCCTCCCAACCTCACTGCCTCCGCTTCCCTCGAAAAAAACCCGCCACCCAGGAAACCGCTAGGGGTGCTCAGACCGCAGCCCCCCCGCCCGCCGCCCCCCGGCGCCCCCAAGGCGACCGCCCAACCCACCTGAAGGGGCCGTGGCTGACAGGGGTACTCCCCCCTCCCGCCGACTCCCCCCACACCTGTGGGCTGCACTATTTATAACTCGGCGCCTATTCCGGGCCTCCGGGCGAGAGCAGGCTGCTGCGCAGAGCTAATCGCCGCCGGGATCTTTGCGCCCCCCAGGGTGAAGGGAGATAAATTTAGCCGCAGGAAGCTCCGGGGAACGTTTTCCAAAACTCCACGTCCCCGGGAGGGCGAAACGAACACTTCTGTGCTCAGCCTCCCTCCAGCCAGCCACTAGGCGGCGCAGGTCTCCCGGCTCGTCGAACTCAGCTCCAAGTTTAGGTTGCTGCTTCGAAGCCGGGTAGGTGACAGTGACGGCGAGTGATGAGATACCGAAGGGCGAACGTCCCTGGGTGCAAAGAATGGCTATGTTGCCCCTGAGGCTGGTGGAGACTCTGAAGACGGGAGTCTCAACTGGCAGTAACTGAGAAATGGAGTGGGGATTTCTGGCCACCAAAGGGGAAATAATTCATACAAACGAGATGCCAATAGGAGTGCAAATAAGAATTTATGCGCTCGCTGAGGAGGTACTTGTAGTCTAGCGCTTCTGTTGAAACGTCTGCCACCCCTCTTCCCGCCTACCTCTCAATTTTGTTGGGAAAACAAATATTACTACTGTAATATCCAGTGTATTGTGCACTGCTCAATACACTTCACCGTGGCCCCTCCCCTCCACCTGCCCCTGGCAGGCTACCTACAGTCCTTTATCCGACATAATCCGCCGGGAACATTGGGTATCAGGCTACTTTCCTGTCGCCATCGAAAACTTGGGATCGCTTTCCGCTCTTCCACCCTGTCTACTTCTCTATTGTCAGCCTCTACCCCTTGGGGCCACTAGAGGGCCCCGGAGCGCTGAGGGGTAGGTGAGGATTTACTCAGCCGTTGGCACCCGTTCTCCTCTTCCTACTCTGAAAAGTTCCAGAGGGAGTAGTTCAGATACTCAAAACCTGAGCTAATTTAAACTAGGGAGAGAACGTTGCAGGGGAAAACTGCCACATTTCTTTTTCTTTCTATGGCACTGGGTGACTGTGGCCCAGAGCCGGTGGCTGTGGGCTACTATTTCATGATCTCACCTGGATTAGAGGAAAAGTGCATAGGACCTTTTACTACTGCGGCTGGTCGCTCACGTGGCCAGGAGCTCCTGCTCTCTTCTTCCAGCGTCTGGTTCCGGGACTTGAACTAGCAGCTGCTGGACTCATCAGTCCTTACAGTCGGCACTTGAGAGTCCTGCTCCCTGAACTGCCGATCCTGGGTTCGCCATCCTCTGCCCTCCTGCTCCCTGACCTGCTGATCCTGGTTTTGCCAGCCTCTGTCCCTTCCTCTCCCCACCAGCTTGGGATCCACTGACCTACACAACCGGTGATCTAGAACTCTGGTCTCTGACTTGCTGACTTTGGGTTCCTCAACTTCCACGGCCAAGTGAGGCTTCTGCCAGAGCTTGGGACATTCAGTTTCTGTGATTACGTGAGCTGTTTCCTATATCTGTATCTATCTATCTATCTATCTATATTATAAATCTTTCCTTGTACCTACACGTGTTATTGGTTTTGCTTCCCTAGAAAACCCAGCCTAAAACAATTTGGTAAAGGGAGATTAGAACTGAGGTGGAAAGAGGGAAAGTATGGAAATAGAATACCACCAGTTTAGAAGAGGAAGCCAGGCTAATTAGGAGAAGCCCTGACTTTGAGCTCAGTAAATCTGTGATCCCTTTTATGGGTTGAATTATGTCCCCCAAAACAAGTGTTGTAAATCCTAACCTCTATGCCTGTGGTAAGGAGCCCTGGTAGTGCAGTGGTTAAAGCAATCAACTGCTAACCCCAAGGCTTGCAGTTGGAAACCACCAGTAGTAGCTCCCTGGGAGAAAGATACACAGTCAGCTTCACAGAGATTTACAGCCTTGGCAACTCTATGGGGTCACTAACTATGGATCCCACTGTAAGGTGGTGGATTTGTTATTTTTTTGGTGCCTCTGGTTATAATCCCATTTAGGAATGGGTTGTCTTTGTTATGTTAAGGAGGCAGGAATAGTGTAGGGTATGTTTTCAGTCAATGTCTTTTGAGATATAAAAGAGATTAAACAAGCAAGGAGCAGAGGAGAGATGGGGTTGGATAGATGCTAAGACACATGGAAATCTTTAAGGAACCAGGAAATGGAAGTTACAGAGACAAGGATCGTCCTTCAGAGCTGACAGAGAAAGCCTTCGTCTAGAGCCAACACCCTGAATTCAGACGTCTAGCCTCCTAAACTGTAAGAAAATACATTGCTGTTTGTTACAGTCATTGGCTTTTTCGTTGTTGTTGTTTTGTGTCTGGGTTGAATTGTGTCAGCTTGGCTAGGTCACGATTTCCAGTGTTTGTGATTGTCTACCGTTTTGTCATCTGATGTGATTTTTCTGTGTTTAAATTCTACTTCTATGATGTTAACAGGGCATGCTTAAAGACATTTTTTTTGTTTGTTTAATGAGGTAGCATTCAGTCTACAAGATTAGACTGCATTTTAAGCCAGTCTATTTTGAGATATAAAAGATGGAAGTGAGCAGACAGCTGTGGGGACCTCATACCACCAAGCAAGGAAGGAACCTGAAAACACAGTGCATTCTTTGGACTTCTGGTCCCTTTGCAGAGAAGTTCCTGGTCCAGGGGAAGATTGATGATGAGGACCTTCCTCCACAGCCAACAGAGACCCTGAATTTGGATTTTCAGCCTACCAGCCTGTGAGAAAATAAACTTCTGTATACTGAAGCTCTGCACTGATGGTTTTTCTGTTACAGCGGCACTAGAAAGCTAAGACTTTGGCTGGAAGGTAGTTTCTGGAAATGGCCACAGCTCCAAGCCAGAGCCAGAAGGGTGTCTTAGGGCCATGATCTCAGAGTTTCCTGCAGTCTCTATCAGGCTAGTAGCCTGGTCTGTTCTTTTTTTTTTTTGATTTCTATTATTTTATTTGATATGACTGAGTGAAAATGTACCTTCCCGTATAAATGTACATGCCCACCTATATGCAGCTTCCACTGCTCTCCCTGTCTGGTGACAGCACACTATTCCTCTCTGCTCCATACATGTCTCATCCTCCCAACAGTCTCCTTTCCCCTCCTCTCCACCCACTCTCCTTCCTCCAACCAGAGGTCAGCAGGCTGATATCCTATAGATGTATAGAACCATAAAGTGCATACAATATATGGTCACTCTGCATTGCCAAGTCCAATCCATTCGTGTCCAAAGAGTGGATCTTCATTATGATTTATGGGCAAGGGCAGCATCAGGGCCAGGGGCCATGCTCCCAGGGGAACCCCGAAGTGGCAAGACCATCAATTGAGGTCTTGTAGTGGAGATCTCAGGATGCACCCCTTTTTATTCTTGTGTTGCCAGTGAAACTCAACTTAGTGAGCTCCATAGTGGCCATCACTGGTGTTGGCCGGGCACCATCCTGTTCTTCTGGTCCAAAGTCAATGTAGGCACCCACTCATGTGGGTCTCTCTATCTTCTGGGTTGTCTTTACCCCATGTCATTTTGGTCCTCTGTCAGCATCTGTTCCTGCTGAGTTGTGACCATTTGCTGAGCCATGGGATGGCATCTTGGCAGCTTTTAAGACCCCAGACACTACTCACCAATGTGGGGTGCAGAGAGCTCTCTTAGCAAAATGCTGGTTGTGCCAGTTGGCCTCGATTTCGCCTAAGAGCATGGTCCCGTGCCCCCTGCCCCAGCTACTCTATCCTTGCAATATGGAGTTGAGATGGAAGGAGTACTCAAGTTATGCTGAAGTCCACTTAATGTTGTTCTTGTTTCTAGTGTGTGCTGTCACCGATTTCTCCCAACCAGATTTCTAGCAACTATCTAATCTAAACCCTCCCTCTCTACCCTCCCTCCCTCCCCTCCCTTGCAGTTGTCAGAGTCTTTTCTTCTATACACAAATCTGCTTTTGAGATCTTATTGTAGAGGTCTCATACAATATTTGTCCTTTTGTCACTGACTACTTTCACTCAACATAATGTCTTCCAGTTGAAACCAGGTTATGAGGTGTTTCTGGAATCATCATTATTCTTTATCATTGCGTAGTGCGTAGTATATGTACCATAGTTTACCTATCCATTCTTCTGTTGTTGGGCATCTGGTTTGATTCTGTCTTTTTGCTATCGTGGACTGTGCTGCGATAAACATTCTTGTGCATGTGTCCGTTGGTGTGAAAGGCCTTGATTCTGTAGGATATATTCCAAGTAGTGGCATTACTGGGTCAAATGGTATATCAATATCCGTTTTTTTAAGGAAGCGCCAGACTGCTTTCCAAAGAAGCTGGACCATTCTGCAACCCCACCAACAGTGTAGGAGGGTTCCACTTTCTCCACAGCCTCTCCAGCATTTGTTGTTTTGTGTTTTTTGGATCATGGCCAATCTTGTTGGGATGAGATGGTATCTCATTTTCGTCTTGATTTGAATTTCTTTAATAACTAAAGATCGTGAACATGACTGCATGTGCTTTTTGGCTGCCTGGATCTCATCTTTAGTGAAATGTCTGTCCATTTCCTTTGCCCATTGCTTAATTGGATGATTTATCTTCTTCTTATTGATGTTTTGCAGTATCTTATAGATTATGGAGATCAGGTGTTGGTCTGACATAGAGTTGCCAAATGTTTTTTTCCCATTCTGTAGGTGTTCTTTTAATTCTATTAATAAAGTCTTTGGATGAGCAAAAGTATTTGATTCTTAATAGTTCCCATTTATCTATTTTCTCTTCTGTTGATTGTGGTTTGTTTGACAGACTTTGGAGTTTGTCCACATTGTGTATTAAAACTTCCATTGTTGTTCCTACCTTTTCTTAGATGAGCTTTATCATTTTAGGTTTGATATTTAGGTCTTTTATCCAGTTGGAGTTGGCTTTTTGTATAAGGTGTAAGATATGGATCTTGATTCAGTTTAGTGCAGATGGATATCCCATTTTGCCAGCACCATTTGTTGAAGAGACCTTTTTTTTTAAAATGCATTTTGATTTTTTGTTCTACGTTTTTCTCCTGCTTTGTCCAAAACACTGTGTTGTGATCCCAGCCAGAGTGGTAGGTAGTGGCAGCTGGGTACCATGTAGTTCTCCTGGTCTTGGGACTGTGTAGGCTACAGTGCATGTGATTCTTAGTCCTGTGAACTAATTGCTGTCTTGAGTGTTTGGTTTTCTTCACTCACATTTACTCTGGCCGAGTAGAGACTGTTAGTTGTATCTCAGATGGTTGCTCTCAAGCTTTTAAGACCCCAGATGCTACTTAGCAAAATAGGATGTAGAACAAAGTGGAATGTAGAACATTGTTTTTGTACTCTCTGTTATACCAGTTAATGTAGATATCCCCAGAGTCTATGGTCCTTAGTCGTCAAGCCTAGTGTCTGTGTTCTAGGAGGTGTTTGGTTGTACTTTAGAAGTTTCTGTGACTGTGTCCCTTGTGTATTCTATTGTCTGTATTGGTATACATGCAATATTTACAAACATGTATGTAGAGATAGTCACAACCTAACCTGTGTCTGTAGGTGGGTGCACTCCCTTGCACCCTCCCGTGCTTCTTTAGCCCATCTACTGTCTTATTTATCTAGTGCTGCTATAACAGAAGCACTGCAGGTGGATGGCTTTAACAAAAAGAAGTCTGTTCACTCACAGTCAAGTGAGCGAGAGGTCCAAATTCAGGGCACTGACTCCAGAGAAAGGTGCTCTCTCTCTCTCTCTCTGTTAGTTCTGGAGGACGGTCCTTGTGATGCATCAGTCTTCTCTTGGTCTGGGAATATCTCAGCAGAGGAACTTCAGGTCCAAAAGACACCCTGTGCTCCTGGCACCTGCCTTCTTGGTAGTATGAGTTTCCCCTGTCTCTCTGCTCACTTTTTTCTTTCATATCTCAAAGGAAGATTAGCTTAAGACACTATCCACTCTTGTAGACCTCATCAGTATGACTGTTGCTAATTCATCTTTTTAATTATAGTGATAGCATTTACAACACATAGGAAAGTCTCATCAAGTGACAAAATGGTAGACAATCACACAATAATGGGAATCATGACTCAGCCAAATTCATGCACACGTTTTTTGGGATACATAATTCAATCCATGACACCTAATGATGTATGTATCACTTCATAAATTATTATTTATTAATACAGTTGTTGCAGTAATTGCTGTGGTTGCCCTCCTCTCTCCTCACTTCCTTACAACCATCCACTTGTATTTGTTGTATAGAGCACTAGATAACTAAGACAAAATTTGGTACCAGAAGTAGGGCACTGCTCTAACAGATACCTAAATGTGGAAGTGGTTTTGGAAGTGGTTTGGGTAATGGGTAGAGGCTGTTGTTCTTGTTAGGTGCCATTGTGTCAGTTCCAACTCATAGCAACCCTATGACCAACAGAATGAAACACTGCCCAGTCTTGCACCGTGTCCACAATCGTTTTTATGTTTAAGTCCATTGTTGCGGCCATTGTGTCAGTCCATCTCATCGATGGTCTTACTCTTTTTCACTGACCCTCTGCTCCACCAAGCATGATGTCCTTCTCCAGTGACTGATGCTTCCTGACAACATGTCAAAAGTATGTAAGATGCAGTCTTGCCATCTTTGCTTCCAAGGAGCACTCTGGTTGTACTTCTTCTGAAACAGATCTTTTTGTTCTTTTAGTGGCCCATGGTACGTTCAACATTCTTATCCAACACTGCAATTCAAAGGCATCAATTCTTCTGTCTTCTTCGTTCATTGTCTAGCTTTCACATGCATATGAGGTGATTGAAAATACCATACCTTGGATCAGGTGCACCGTAGTCTTCAAGGTGACATCTTTACTTTTCAATATTTGAAAGAGGTCCTTGGAAACAGATTTTCTTAATGCAACCTGTCTTTTAAATTCTTGACTGCTGCTTCCATGGGTGTTGATTGTGGACCCAAGTAAAATGAAATCCTTGACAACTTCAATCCTTTCTCCATTTATGATGATGTTGCTTACTGGTCCAGTTGTGAGGGTTTTTGTTTTCTTGATGTTGAAGTGCAATCCATACTGAACACTGTGGTCCTTGATCTTCCTCAGTAAGTGTTTCAAATCTTCTTGACTTCTAACAAGTAAGGGGTGTTGTCTGCATAATGCAGGTTGTTAATGAGTTGTCTTCCAATCCTGATGCTTTGTTCTTCATAAAAGCCAGCTTCAGGGATTAGGGTAGAGGCTAGCACCATGGTTAAGAGCTCAGCAGCTAACCAAAGGGTGGCAATTTGAATCCACCAGCCACTCCTTAGAAACCTTATGGGGAAGTTCTACTCCTCCTACAGGGTCACTGTGGATTGGAATCAACTCCATAGCAACAGGCAACAGTAAAATCCTGGATTGAGAGTATTGGTAGAATTATGGACATGAAAGGCAGTTCTGATGAGGACTCACGAGGAAGTGAGGAGAGCTCTAGAGAAATTCTCTGTCCTCTTAGAGAATGCATATAGTGCCAGCAATGGAGTGTTTTTATAAATGTAGATATTAAAATACTCTTCTGGTGAGGTTTTTTTTTTTCTTCTTTCTTTCTTTCTTTTTTTTTATTATGACTGAGTGAAAATGTACATTCCCATATAAATTTACATGCCCACCCTTGTGCAGCTTCCACTGCTCTCCCTGTCCAGTGACAGCACACTATTCCTCTCTGCTCCATACATGTCTCATCAGTTTCCTTTCCCCTCCTGTCCACCCACTCTCCTTCCTCCAGCCAGAGGCCAGCAGGATGATATCCTATAGATGCATAGGACTATCAAGTGCATCCAATACGAGGTCACTCTGCATCGCCAAGTCCAATCCATTTGTGTCCGAAGAGTGGATCTTTGTTATAATTTATGGGCAAGGGCAGCATCAGGGCCAGGGGCCATGCTCCCAGGGGAACCCCTAAGCCGCTGGACTATCAATTGCAGTCTTTTAGTGGAGATCTCAGGATGCACCCCTTTTTATTCTTGTGTTGCCAGTGAGACTCAACTTAGTGAGCTCTATCGCGGCTATCACTGGTGGTGGCTGGGCACCATCCAGTTCTGGTCCCAAGTCGATGTAGGCACCCACTCATGTGGGTCTCTCTATCTTCTGGGTTGTCTTTACCCCATGTCATTTTAGTCCTTGGTCAGCATCTGTTCCTGCTGAGTTGGGACCATTTGCTCTACCCTCAGATGGCAGCTTGGCAGCTTTAAGACCCCAGACGCCACTCACCAATGTGGGGTGCAGAGAGCCCTCTTAGCAAAACGCTAGTTGTACCAATTGGCTTCAATTTCGCTCAAGAGTATGGTCCCTGGTCCCCTGCCCCAGCTACGCTGTCCTTGCAATATTGTGTCAGGATGGAAGGAATACTCAAGTTATGTTGAATTAACCTTAATATTGATCTTCTTTCTAATGTATGCTGTCACCGATTAATACTGAAGGATTCTATGGGCAAGAGATTGAATGACACAGGAAGTATCAAAAGAGTCATTGCACCAAAAATTGGTGTTGACATTCAACCATCTCAGGAGGTAGCATATGATCAAGAACCAATGGTACTGAAGAAAGAAGTCCAAGCTGCACTGAAGGTGTTGGTGAAAAACAAAGCTTCAGGAGTTGACAGAATACCGGTTGAAATGTTTCAGCAGATGGATGCAATGCTGGAAGTGCTCATTTGTCTATGCTAAGAAATTTGGAAGATAGCTACCCGGCCAACTGGAAGAAGTTCATATTCATGCCTATTCCAAAGAAAGGTTATCCAATGGAATGCAGCTGTTATCTAACAATATCATTAATATCACATACAATGTTTTGCTGAAGATAAAATTTTGTCGAAGATAATTCAAAAGTGGTTGGAGCAGTATATCAATAGAGAACTGATGGAAATTCAAGCTAGATTCAGAAGGGGATATGGAATGAGTATCATCACTGCTGATGTCAGATGGATCTTGGCTGAAAGCAGAGCATACCAGAAAGATGTTTACCTGTGTGCTATAGACTGTGCAAAGGCATTCACTTGTGTGGATCATAACATATTATGGATAACATTGCGAAGAACAGGAATTCGAGAACATGTAATTGTGCTCCTGCAGAATCTATGTGTTACATTCAAACAGAACAAGAGGATACTGCATGTTTCAAATTCAAGATATGTTTGTGTCAGGGTTGTATCCTTTACCGTACTTAATCTGTATGCTGAGCAGATAACCTGAGAAGCTGGACTGTATGAGGAGGCACATGGCATCAGGAGTGCAGAAAGACTTACAACCTGTGATATGCGATCTTGCTTGCTGAAACTGACAAGGAGTTGAAGTACTCACTGACGAAGATCCAAGAATGTAGCCTTCAGTATGGATTATGCCTTAACATAAGGAAAATAAAAATTCTTACAATTGTACCAGTAAGCAACATCATGGTAAATGGAGAAAATATTGAAGTTGTCAATGGTTTCACTGTATTAGATGGAGCTACAACTAATGGCCATGGATGCAATAGTCAAGAAATCAAATGATGTATTGCATTAGGAAAAAGACCTGCAGGGACCTCTTTGAAGTGTTAAAGCAAAGATGTTACCTTGAGAACTAAGATGTGCCTCACCCAAGCTGTGATATTTTCAGTCAGCTCATATGCGTGCAAAAGCTAGACAGTGAATAAGGAAGACCAAACAAGGATTGATGCATTTGAATTATGTTGTTGGCAAAGAATATTGAATGGATTGTCTTGGAAAGAGTACAGCCAAGATGCTCCTTAGAAGTGAGGATGGTGAAACTTTGTCTCATGTCCTTTGGACATGTTGTTGGGCAGTATCAGTGTAGGCTGTGTCTTGAGCTAGTCTCTTTTGAGACATAAGAGAGATTAAGGAAACAAGTGAGCAGAGGAAAGACGGCATAAGATAGATGCCAGGACAGAAGGAGATTGCCAAAGAACCAGGAAGCAGAAACTGAAGAGACAAGGACCATACTCCAGGGCTGATAGAGAAAGCCTTCCCCCAGAGCGAGCTCTCTGAATTCCAACTTCTAGCCTCCTAAACTGTAAGAAAATGCTGTTAAAGCCCTTTGCTTGTATTCTTGTTACAGCAGCTGCTAGGTTACTAAGAAAGTCACTAAATGACTGCTTTACTGCAGTGTGCTGCCTGTCGGCCCTAGGATGACACACTTCACCCTCGGGGCAATTCCTTCCCATCAACTGAAATAATTTCTTTGTCTTGGCTACTTTTGAAGTGCATTTTTGTGAGGCTGAAAGCACTTTGCACTGTGTAAAGGGCTTTGAGGACGGTCCTCAAGGTTATTGTTATTCTTCCTGTCCCTCTCTTAGGTCTTAACACTTTCAAACCTTTCCTTCCATGTGCCACTGCGGTGGTCTGCTCTCTCTCCCAACCTCCAGTTTGCCACCACAGGCCACAATCCTGGGCTCTGCCTTCCCCCATCCACCACTCCCCCAGTGTTCTTTGCCAGAGATTCCCGCCCCACACCCTTCCTTGATGAAGACCCCTCTGACCAGACCTTCATCCTGTAGGATCCATCTACATGCAGTGCCCCAACAAGGTAGGAGTGGAGCCTAAGAAAGGAAAAGGAGGCAGGAGGCTCTGAGGCAAGAAGCCCTAGACTGAGATAGATCTATCCCCATCACTAACTTCCTCTCTCTGGCTTCAAGACCTTACCTTTCTTGCTGCTGTGCCCTAGGATAGGGTTGGGTGCTCTGAAGGGACCAGGTGAGGGCACTGACCTGGATTTTGTGGATGTCTAAAAAGGGGCAGTGAGCTGCCAGGTGTAAGAAGTAGTCTCGGTTTGGAGTACTTTACTGCAGTAAAGAAGAGTGTTGTTATTGTCAGGTGCTGTGGAGTTTGTTTCAACTAACAGTGATCCCGTGTACAATAGAATGAAACATTGCTTAGTCCTGCTGTGTTCTCATGATCATTGTTATGCTTGAGCGCATTGTTGCAGCCCCTGTGTCAATCTACCTCCTTGAGGGCCTTCCTCTTTTTTTGCTGACCTTCTACTTTACAAAGCGTGATGTCTTTCTCCAGGGACTGATCACTCCTGATAATATATCCAAAGTACTTCTTGCTTCAAAGGAGTAATCTGGCTGTACTTCTTCCTAGACAGATTTATTTGCTGTTTTGTTAGTCCACAGTATATTCAAGACTTTTTGCCAGCAACATAATTCAAAGGTGTCAACTCTTCTTTAGTCTTCTTTATTTACTGTCCAGCTTTAACATGCGTATCAGGTGATTGTAAATGCTATAGTTTGGGTCAGATGCTTGGGTTGGACCCCTACATATGTGAGTTTGTTGTGTGTAGGAGCTTGTATGTTGCTGTGATGCTGGAAGCTGTGCTACCCGTATTCAAATACTAGCAGGTTTACCCATGGTGGAGAGGTTTCATTTGAGCTTCCAGAGTAACACTAGGAAGAATGACCTCATGGTCTACTTCTGAAAATAATTAACCAGTGAAAACCATGTGAATACCGGAGGCACATTGTCTGACATAGACCCAGAAGGTGAGCCTCTCACGTTGGAAGACACTGAAAAGATGACTGGGAAAGAGCTTCTTCTCCAAAACAGAGTCAGTATTAATTATGTCAAGCTTTGGGGATCTTCATTTATTGATGTGGCATGACTTAGAAATGAGAAGAAACAACTGCAAACATCCATTAATAACTGGAACCTGGATTGTCTGAAATATAAATTTAGGAAAGCTGGAAATCTTCAAAAATGGAAACATTGATAACCTAGGCATTAGCGAGCTGAAATGGGCTAGTATTGGCCATTTTGCATCAGGCAATCATATGGTCTTACGTTGTGAATGACAAATTGAAGAGGAATGGCACTGCATTTGTCAAAAAAGAATAGGGAGACTCTATACTGATGTAGAACCCTGCTCAAGGTATGTCAAAGGGAAAAAAAGCAAGGTATGAGATAGCACTAGAATATGCTTCCAGAGGTGAAGAATAGATGTATGTCTCCAGAGCCATTTCTCAACACTGTTTCTTCTGAGACCATGGTCTGAAGTCACTAACATCTCTGGCCTGGATTGTGACCATTGCCTCCTGTCATGGATTGAATTGTGTCTCCTCAAAGATGTGTGTAGCAGTTTGGCTGGGCTGTGATTTCTGGTGTCATGTGATGTTCACACATACTGTAAACCCTGTGATGTTAATGAGGGAGGATGGGCGGCCACTGCATTGGTGGGGCAGGACTCAGTCTGTAAGACTGTATTGTGCCTTGAGGGAATCTCTTGGGATATAGAAGAAAGGAGCTAGCAGAATTTTGGGGACCTTGTACCACCAAGAAGCAGTGCTGGGAGCAGAGCGTGGGGTCCTTTTGCCTCAGAAGTTCCCAGTGCAGGGGAATATTGGCAACAAGGACCTTCCTTCAGAACCAACAAAGAAAGACTTCCCCTGGAGCTGGTGCCTTGAATTTGGACATTTAGCCTACTGCATTGTGACAGAATAAAATCTTTCTTTTTAAAGCCATCCATTTGTGGTATTTCTGTGATGGCAGCAGTAGATGACTAAGACACCTCCTAACAGGTCTCTCACAGCCTACTCTTGCTTCTCTGTAGTCTGTTCTCAGCACAGCAGCCAGTATGAGCCTTTTAAATCACACATCATGCTCAGAATACTGTAGTGCTTCCTCATTTCACAGAGGTGGGAGCCCAGGCCCTTTGCGGCGTGCCTCCAACCGCACACCAACTTTGTTCTTTTTTTCCATAGCACCTCTCACCTTCTAACATCTATGTACTTCTTTGTTGTGCTTATGGTTTATTTTGTCTCTAGGTGTGTAAGCTCCATGAATGCAAAGGTCTGTTTTGTTCACTGCCATTTCCAAAGTACCCAACCTGGCATATAGTAGATGCTCAATAATATTTGAGTGCTGAATGAAGATGCCATATATATGCAGACTGTCTCGATGAAACCGGTAGCCATGGTTACCTCCACAGAGAGCTGGGGAGTTGGCAGGGGTAGGTGCTAGAGGGAGACTAACTTTTTACTATCAAAATTCTCTACTCTAGATATGTAGTACTTTTACAAAAGCAAAAAAAGCCCAGCGATGGAGTTAACTAAGAAACTTAAGGTAGAGCTGGTCTCTGAGAGGGAGAGAGAGGGCCCCATGTACCATTTCCAGAGCAGTGTCCCAGGTAAGAGAGGAAGGGGGCAATAACTGGGCATCAAGAGGGGTCAGGGGATGCTGGGTAGGATCCCAGGGAGACTTCTGAGAGCCTGGTGACTGACTCCGACGTTGTGGTGGGCTGTGGATAGGCGCATCAGCGAGCACTAGCAAAGCGACACGGAAGGAAGGATGATGTGTGCCCCCCACTGTGAATGATTCAGGGAAAGCAGGCGTGGGTGGCTGCCAGGGAGTGTGAGGAGTCAACTCTGCTCGCTCAGGCTGTTGGTGTGCTGATGGAGCCGCACTGAGAAGCCTGAGTGAACAGTGTGGCCACACAAGTGCCTTTCTCTCCCAGCTTTGTGTGAGCTGTTTCTTCCCTGAGCTGGGAACTAGCAGCAGTTCAGTGCTTTCCCCAGCTCCTGAGAAGCAGGGAGCTGCCCAAACTGGCCTGAGCGTCCTTTTTTGGAAAGGAGCTAGGTCTTGCAGGTTCCCATGCTATGACCCAGGGCTTCACGGAAGACCCCACCCAACGCTCTCCCAGACTGGGAGGAACCTGACCTTTCTGCCCCTCGTTTTCCCCACCCAGTTATCATAAGTAAGCCCTGCTTTGGGTTCACTTTATCCAGGACAAGCTCCTCCTGGGTCTGTACTGACTCCAAGACCGTTCTAGCACTCCCCACCCCCACCTTCAGACATTTGGAACTTTTGACCTCAAGGCTTATTTATTATATATAGATCAGTGATTCTCAGAGCCCTGGAGTTTGGGGAGCAGCCCATTCCTAAGGGGGTAAGGTAAGATCAACTATCTGAGCTGGAGGGCTCACTCTGCCCAGCTCGGGGGAGCTCCAGATCCTGCTGCTATCTTTCTGATTGGGGTCCTGGTCAGCCGGCCACATTCCTGCCCACCGGAACTGAGGAGGCCCGGATAGGAGGAATGTCCGAGAGACAGCACAATTCAAAGCAGGATCCGCACTTCACTCATTTGGGGCCCATCCTTGGTGACGCACGGCTGGCCCCAGGAGTCTTGGGCTGGGTGCTAAAGAAGAGAATGGGAAGCTGAGAGGCAGACTCTGCCATAGCAACTGTAGCCATGCCTCCTGTCCGTTGGCCCTACTCTGCCCACCTGAGTGATGCCAGCTGGGGAGAGGAGGCAGTTCTCTGCCGCCATCAATCCAGCAGCTCCTTGATGCACCAGCAGCAGAGGAGGATGTAGGCGATCTCCTTCAGGGTCCGCTGCAAGCCCTCCCACCCTGTGCCCATCTTCATGACAGGCACTCGCAGCCCAGCATCTCGTAGGACCCCTCCAAAGGAAAAGGGCAGGGCTTGGGCTAGGGTCTGAGTCCGGGGCTGCATGTGGGCAGCAGCAAAGAGGAAGGCTGGGAGCTGCCTCTAGTGCCTTTTATGACCAGTGTCCCCAGCCCCCTCAGGCCTCATGACTACAGAGACAAAGGGCCTAGGGTCTAGCAAAGGAATGTTCTGGGCCCAGGAATAGGCTGAGTCAGCCCGTCAGGGATTGGGTGGGGTTAGCAGTAGGGACGGCCTGCCAATGTCTTTTATCCTCTGCAACCAGGCCAGCTCAGCTTTTTCCAGCCCAGGCCTCGACAGCCTGGGTTCCATGCCTGGTGGCCCCTTTCCTCAGTGGTTGGCATTGCTCTCTGCTCTTGCCCTCTGATGAGTTTCTAGGGAGACTGGCATCAGGAACTGTCAGCGAGAGCTCTTTTCTAGCTTATCTGGCCTCACCTTGGGCCCCTCAGAGTAAGCAGGGCCTGGCCTACTTCTGCCCTGCCCATCCCCTGAAGCAGGAAGACACAGCTGGAACAATGGGCACAGTGAGAGGCAGTTTATTGGCGAGTTACACCCCATGTCAGTCACCTTCCCTCCCTCTTGAAGTGGGCAGGATTGGGAGGTCACATTCGGGAGTTGCGCTCTTCATCCTCATTTTCCAGTTGGTAGGCTGGGCGGTAGGTGGGGTGCCCTCCTGGGCTCAGATACTTCAGGGCTGGGTTCTGTACTGTGTTCTCCCGGCTCCCCAGTGATGTGTAACTGGGGCAGTGAGAATGGAGCGTAAGTGCGTGATGGGGGTGCTTTCTCCATCTCAGAACCCTCACATCCCCTCATACCCATTTTCTTCCCCCACCACCCTTACCCTCGATCATACAGGATACAGTACGGGACAAACAGCTGACGCAGAAAATCCCAGATGTCTCTGTAGGTCCAGTCCTGGGAGGTCAGAGAATCATGAATTGTCACCAACACCTGACTCCCCTCTCCCACACTTCATTCAGCCTGCTGTCCTGAGAAGGGGCCTACCCAAAGCTTGTCTGCTTCCTCAGCCTCTGAGAGAGTATACTCTGACAGCATGATTGCTGTCTTGCCTGTCTCTATTTCTAATGCACCCTCCATTCTGGAGTGTAACCTCCAGGAAGGTAGGAAGGGGCTGTCTATCTAAGCCAGTGTTATCTAATAGGACTTCCTGCAGTGATTGGGAGTGTTTCAAATTAAGACTCACCTTTATAGCGTACAGTTCAGTGGTTTTTAGTCATTTGTATTTTGTCTTCATTAATGACAATTTAAGTATTCATACTTATTTAAGTATAACTAGCTAGTGGCTAACACCATAATCAGACAACACAGGTCTAAGTCATTATTCTGTCCACAGTAAACAGCACAATGCTGGCCATTTGATTGTCAGGTGCCAGTGAGTCCACTCTAACTCACAGTGACCCCAGGCACCAGGACAGAACTGCCCCACCGAGTTTCCTAGGCCAGAATTTTTACAGAAGCAGATAGCCAGGTTGAAACAGTTATAAGGGCATTAGCAGACAAGTGCTTAACCATTGTGCCGCCAGGGCTCAATAAATATTGGTCAAAAGACTGAAGAAATAGCACTGCCACCTTTGTCCTTTTCCCTGAAGCCCCAGACCCCAGACCCTCCAGCTTCTGGGGAGCAGAGCACAGTGATGACAGTGACGATGGGGGACACGAGGGCGAAGGCAGTATGTCTGCTCCCCCGTTACCAGCAATGGGTTGATGCGCATGAACGATGGCCAGCCTGGGTCAGTGGGGCTGAAGGGGCAAAGGCTGCGGGAGTAGGGGTCAGTCCGGCGAGTGCCCATCAGGACAGCTTCCAGCTGGGGGTGCCGTACATGCAGCTCACCCAGAGCCTCCTTCATGTCACCCTGAGCCTCCAGCACCTGCAGATTATACCTTAGGAAAGAGCGGTAAGGGTCAGGAGTGGGCCCTGCCAAACCCCTCTTGGAACCCAACCCCCCAGACCTCTAATACCTTTTGATGGTGTCCTGTAGAAACTGCTCCAGCTCAGGGAAAGGGGAGATGCTGCGGATATACAGGATCTGGAGGCGTTCTTGGGTAGCAGGGCATTTCCTGGGGTGAGGAGGTTGGGGGAGAATCCACAGGCTTGCCGCTATGGGTGGAAGCTGGCTCTTGCAGCCTACATTGTTCTCTTTGGGTCCTGGGATAGACATCCTCCCCTTCCCTGTCCTTTCCATCCATCAGAATCCACTTCCCTGGAAGCCCAAGCTGACCTCTCATCTCTCAGATCTGGAGCACACCACCCCAGCAGGACTGTGATCTTCCTGTGGGCAGGGATGGTGGCTGCCACCATCACCCATACCCAGGGCCAGACAATTATCAGATGCTTAATCAGTATGGGTGTAGGAGAATGGCCCTAAGAGGTCACCATGGCTACTGCCCTCCCTACTCCTTTTCTCTCCCCTTCCAGAGATGTGGAACAGAAGAGGGCTGATTAGGTATCCACGGGCCTTGCCTCCCAGGGTGCAGGCTCACCTCTGAACAGCTGCGTGGAAGAGGTGCAGGAGGGCCGTGCAGTCCTTGCCCCCATTGAAGCCCACACAGAGCTGGGTGATGCTGTACCGAGCCAGGGCTGTCTCAATGATCTGCAGGGCGCTTGCCACCTTTTGCCCCAGATAAGACCCTGCCAGGCAGGCAGGGAGGAAGGTGTCAAATAAATGCAGAAAAGGGAGTGTGGGCTACGCTGCCCTTGCTTAAAGCCTTCCAGTACCTCCCCCAGTATTCCTAGAATAAAGCCCAAACTCCTGCAGGGCATCTTCTCAGCTCCTCAGAGTATTCCCGTCTGCCTGCAGCCACATCTCCCCGCACTCTTGACCTCACAGCCTTCCCTTGAGGGTCCTGGTTTCCTTCTATTCCTCTAAACCCCATGCTGCTTCCTTTCAGGCCCTCTCTCCAACTGCTGCTCTTGCCCACCTCCTAGTTTGACCAAACCCTCCTTATCTCTCAACTTAAATGGCATTTGCCCAGAGGAACCTTCTCTGACCCCAGATCAAGGCTGCGCTCACTGCTGTGGAGTCCCCTTGGATCTGTTTAATGTTAACCTTTCCCATTAAACTAAGGACAGTGCAGACACCTGTCCTGTCAGCTATATCCCAATACCCAGCACTGTGCTGGCAAAAAGTAGGTCTTCAGTGTTTATTGAAAGAATGAACCAATCAAACAGTAGCTATCCTTTACCCTCCCCAGATTGACAGGAAGGCCCCAGCAGCCCTTGCATTACTGAGACCTAGGGTGTGGCACCAATGGCTGGTTCTTGCTGCCACTGGAGGAGGCCTCTACCTGATTCAGTGAGTTTGTACACGGCCTCGCTGGCCTGCTCCACAGCGTTGGGCTCATAGGGGACCAATGATCCCTGGGGCAGACGGGCAGTCAGATAGGCAAGACATTCCTCTAGGGGTTGCTTTTCCTCTGAGTCCAGGGTCACCTTCACCTGATAGTAATTGCTAGTCCAGTCAGGATAGGAGCCCAAGCCAAGCCTGCGTCCAAAGTGGGCCTGGGCCTCTGCCAGGATGGGGGCAATGGAGGCCTCATTGGCAGCCACATACAGTTCCCGCAAGTGGAACTGAACAGCTGTGTTCTGGAACAGTCCTTTCAGCCCCTCTAGCGCTCGCCGCAGCAGCTCCGGAATGCCTGGGAAGAGGTAGACATTTTGGACAGAGACCAATGGGAACTTGAAGGGACGGCCAGTGTGAGGATCTGTGCCATAGTGCAGGCGGGCAGATGAGGGCACCAGAGACATCTTCTCGCGGCCCTCCCCTCCAAGGGCTTTGATGGTGGCTTCCAGCTCAGGGTGTGGCTTGAGTTCATCTCCAAAGGCCTGTGCCACTGCCTCAAAGGTCACATCATCATGAGTGGGGCCGATACCCCCTGCTGTGAGGACGTGGGTGAACTGACTGGAGAAAGAGGTGACCTCAGCTGCAATGGTGGCTACCTCATCAGGTACAACGGAGACTCGGCACACCTGGACTCCCAGGGAGCGCAGCGTCCGGCAGAGAAAGTAGGTGTTGGTGTCCTGAGTGTGACCCTGGAGAGAAGGGAAGGAGGCAGAGGATAAGAGTCAGTGCTGTGGGGATGAGGGCAGTGGAGGAGGGCATGAAGAGCTGCCCAATGATGGGGTGCCCTGCGCTTTGAGACACACAACCTCAAGTTGCTGACAAGCCTGGGCTGGGTGTGAAAGCAGAAAAATCCATCTGGAATGGAGTTAGTCTTCTCTGTACTCTGAGCTCATCTATAAATCTAGACCTGTTGCTGTCGAGTTAATTCTGCCTCGTAGTGACTCTGTAAGACAGAGGAAAACTGCCCCATAGGGTTTCCAAGGAGTAGCTGGTGGATTCAAGCTGCTTTTGGTTAGCAGGGAGTTCTTAGCCTCTGTGCTACCAAGGCTCCAACTTCATCTATGCTTATAGGTTAAATGTTCAATTCTATAGCCCGTGGGTGGTATAAACAGTTAGGTGCTAGACTACTAGCTGAAATGTTGGTTGTCCGGACCCACCTAGAGATGTCTTGGAAGACAGGCCTGGTGATGTGTTCCTGAAAGGTCACAGCCTTGGAAACCCCATGGAACATTTCTACTCTACAGACAACAGGGCTCTATGAGTTGATACAGACTTGACAGCAACTAACAGCATCAACAATGTGGACAAGTAGTCTGCTTCCTCACAGTCCTGATATTCCTCCCCAGTTTCAGTCCCTATGCTGCAACTGCTTGTTGGCCAGCTTCACCCTATCCCTGGCTACTGTCACTTTAATTAATGGCATCCCTAGGCACTGCCCAGGTAGTGTCCACTTGCAGGAAGAGGCATGGCACTAATGCTGCTAATTTTACTTCTGAAATTCTTCCTATCTGTTTTCTTTGTCACCCTTTCTACCAAGTAGGTCCCTGGCACCTTTCATCTGGAAAATGGCAACAGCCTTTGGTCAGGTTCCTAGCCTCCAGCCACAATGCTCTCTCTGTCCTGTATCTCCTGGGTAACCTTCCTAATGTGTGGCCATGATTACATCAGTCTAGGGCTCAAAAGCTATCTGTTGTTTCCAATTGTATACAGAACAAAGTTCAAACTCCTTTGTAGAGTACTTGAGGATGCCTCTCTACGGCGTGTATGCAAATTTCTTTTCTAGTCCCATCTCCTACTTCTCTACAGAGGGTTTAGTGGTTATGATTCTGTGTTCTGATGTAAGGGAAAATCAGGCTGGAATCCCATCTCCATCACTTCCTAGCTGTGTAACCACCAGCAAGGTTCTCAAACTCTCTGGGCCTTGGTTTTACAATTAAGATTTAAAATAAAACTGTAACCTCATAGCTGGCTTGTGAGGATTAATAAAATCACACATGTGATACAATAAGCTCATTGCCAGGCCTTATTAAGCACCCAATAAACCAAAAAAACCCACTGCTGTCAGGTTAGTTCTGACTCATAGCAACCCTATAGGACAGAGTAGAACTACCCCATAGTTTCCAAGGAGCACTGAGCACTGAATAAGCAGGGGTCAATATTACTATTACAAATCTGATACTTGGACTATTTGATTTTCCTTCACTGAGGACATTTGCTTTCACACCTCTATGCCTTTGATCTCTGTAAGTTCTAAATCTTTAATTTTGATTTTCCCTTGTCAAGAACCTACCATCCTTCAAAGCCTAACTCTAATGCCATGTACTCTAGTAAGACTCCCCTGATCATTCAGAAGGGATTTCTCCCTTCTAGTACTTTCTGTCTATCTCACTTATCCACACTGTTGGTGCCTTAAGTAATTTTTCAAATGGATATGACTCTTAAATAACACGCGCCTGTATCTTCTCTAGAGTATGGATTCCCTGTCATTTACAGAGGCAGGGATAACTCCCTAACCATACAGCCTGGTAAACTGTAGGGACCTGCCACCCGTTCTTCATAGAGTAATTGAGAGAATAAAGGTCATATTTCCTGCAATAAGGAGGGCTTACACCAGAACCCGACTGCAACAAGCGAACTCCCACCCAGGTTCGCCCTCCACCCTCCCTCGATAGGGAGGCTCCTAATTACCTGAGAGCACCGCCCCTCCCCGAGCCGAGACACACCTTGAGGATCTCGTCTCCAACAATGATGATACCCGCAGTCACGCTGCGCCCTGGGGATTTCGAGGCCCCAGACGCCATAGTCCTGCCGTCTCCGCCCCTCTGCAAGGCCCTCCAGTGGCCACCCAGACCCCGAAATAGGGGTCGTATGCACGGGGGTCCCGCCAGGTCTACAGAGCACTAGGGGCCATAGCCTGGGAACAGGGGTGCTGGGTCGAGGGAACCTAGAGGAGCCGGAAAAGATAATGGTGGACAGCGGGAGTGCACGTTCCTGTGAGTCTTCTCTAAGCAGGCCCCTAACAACCCCCTCCATAAAGCAAAACCCTTGCCCTCAAGTCAATTCTGACTCATAGCAACCGTAGGGGCAGAGTGGAACTGCCCCGTACGGTTTCCAAGGCTGTAACCTTTACAGAAGCAGACAGCCATATCTTTCTCCCTGGGAGCGGCTAGTGGTTTCGAACCGCGAACCTCTAGGTTGGTAGCCGAGCGCTTAACTACTGCACCACCAGGGCCCTTGACAAGAGACTCTTTTATTCTTGCCGCTTTAATAAAGGAGTTCTTAAACTGCAGCCCATGATGCTTTAAATATGTCCTCTAAGCCTGGCTCCAGTCTCCTTAAAATGCCCAGTTTTCCCGAGCACCTACCCCTTTAAATGTCTTCTGTATTCTGAGCCGGTCTCCTCAAGTATCTCCTCTATCTTACGCATCTGCCTGCACCTTTAATGTTTCTTCTCTTGCGGCACTTGCCCCTTTAAATGTCTACCCTATTCGGGAAAGACATTTAAATACATTCCTTCCCTCTGCCCGGACCAAGGCCCCTAATGCTTTTTGCTCCAGACTTCTGCACCCTTTCTAGCCCGGAATTCGCTCTCTTTCCACCATGCTGCGCGCTGCAGAGCTCTTCCAAATTCTCACCTGCCTATTTCGCCCTTTCACCGGGTTTTCCCCACGCTTCGTGTCCTGTGGCAGCTTCCGTACTTGGAGGAGTCCCGCCTTCCACTCACCCTTGAGTCATACTAACTGGTCATTTTGACTGTCACTCAGACCTCTCTGGGTTCCCATTGGTGAAGTCTATAGTCGCTCGCGACCTCTAGTCAGTGGGCGGGAACAGTGCTGTGTTGTTATTAGCGACAGCCTAGTAGTCACCCTTACCCGGAAATTCGGGGGCGGGACCTAGGGGATACGGAGTACTCTCAACTTGTAGTGTGAGAGGTATAGGGGGGTTTGTCTCTTAACTGACGTTTTATATCCACATTTCTCGTATGCACATGCTGTTTGATTTACCCTGACTAATGGTAGGCTACGAAGTCAAGGACTGGTATTGGTATTAGAAATGGTTTTATATTGTAGCAGAAGCAAGTTATATTGGCATCAAGAAAGAGTGCCAACATTGCCTGTAGGATTGTAGATTTTAGAGTAGGTGAGCTTTAGTGGAAATTTTGTGTCTAGTACTAATGATAAGACTAGCTAAAGCTCTTTGACAAGAAAAGGTCCAAAACCTTCTTTTGCCCCACCTTGTGCCACGTGTGCTTCGTTTAAATGTCACCTTTCCCCGTTATGGAAACTTTCGTGGTGTAGTGGTTAAGTGCTACGGGCTGCTAACCAGAAGTTCTACAGTTCAAATCTGCCAGGTGCTCCTTGGAAACTCTCTGGGGCAGTTCTGCTCTGTAGGGTGGCTATGAGTCAGAATAGACTGGAAGGCGGTGGGTTTGTTTTTTTGGTTTTCTGTCGCTGGTCTTGTAGGTGCAAGTGAGGCCAGCGAGTAGGGACTGTATATACTCTGGATTCTTACATCATACTGTATATACTCTGGATTCTTACATCATCATACTAGTTTACTCCCATTTCAGCTGCCATTGGTCTAAAAGTGCTCCTTAAATTTTAACGTTCATACTGGGAATATATATATTTTTAAAATAAATACTTGATTGTGCTTTAAGTTTACAATCCAAATAAGTTTGCCACATAAAACTCTGAACACCACTATGCTACTGTTTCCCCCCACCCCACGATAGCACATTCCTCCTTTCCACTCTGTACTTCCCATATCCATTCAACCAACTCCTGTCTCCCTCCATCCTCTCATCTCACCTCCAGAGAGGAGTTACTCAGGCAGCCTCATGTATATATTTAAGCCAAAAACCATCTTCTTTGCCAGCTATGTCTTATAGTCCAGTCTTTGTCTCAAGAGTTGGCTTCAGCACTAGTTTCAGCTCTCGCCTAACAAAGTCTGAGGCCATATCCTCAGGGGACACTGTAGTCTGATGGACCATCAAGAGTGGTCTTTATTTAATAGAATTCTAGTTCTGCACACCCATTTACATCAGGGACTTTATGTTGTGTTCTCTGTTAGGAGTCATTGGTGGTAGCCAGGCATCTGGTTTTTCTCTCATGTGGATGTAGTCTCTGGATCATATGGTGCCTTCTGTCTGCTGGGCTCATATTTTCCTGAGGACTTTGATGTCCTTTGTTGTTCTCTGTTCCAGGTGAATTGTGACCAACTGATGCTACTTAGATGGCTGCTTCCTAGCTTTTAAGACCCAGATGCCACTCACCAAAGTGGTACATGTATGTTTTCTTAAAAACAGCTTGATAATGCCAGTTAGCCTAGGGGTACCCTGAAACCAAGGTCCCAAGACCCCTGTCCCTACTGCTCTCCTTCGAAATGTTGGGCTGTGTTTAGAAAACCTTTTAGCTTTTGGTGTAGTCCAGTTGTGCTAACCTCCTTTCTACTGCGTGCTGTCACACCTTTCACCTAACCCAATTCCTATCTACTATCTATTGTATGAATACCTCTCTCCCTCCTTCCCCACCCCTGTAACCATCAAAGATTATTTTCTTCTGCGCTAAAACCTTTTAAATCCTTATACTAATGGGCCATACAATATGTGTTCATTTGCATGAGTAATTTCATTCAGCATGATGTCTTCCAGATGATACTAGGTATTTTCTTTTAATCACGATTAAATGAGTTTACAATCCAAGACAATTTGCCATATAAAACCCTGAGCACATGCCTCTGTGTCTGCTCTCCTCACCCTGTGACAGATGGCACTCTTCCACTCTTTAATTCCAGTGATACTGGGGATTTTTAAATAAAATATTTTATTGTGCTTCAAGTCGAAGTTTACAATTCAAGTCAATTTGTCATAAAAAAATGTACACATATTGCTATGTAACTCTAGCTGCTCTTCCCACCCTGTGACAGCACATTCCACCTTTCCACCCTGTATTTTGAGTCCTTTCAAACAGCTTCTGTCTCCCTCTGCCCTCTCATCTTGCCTCTGTACAGAAGTTGCCCAGTTAGCATCATTTATCTACTTAAGCCAAGAAGCACACTCTTTGCCAGTATCCTGTTATATCTTAATAGTCCAGCTCAGTCTTTGTCTAAAGAGCTGGCTTCAGGAATGGTTTCAGGTCTGGGCTAAGAGAAAGTCCAGGGGCCATGTGTTCCAGGGACCCTCCAGGCTGTCAGACCATCATGTTGGTCTTTTTAATGGAGGTACTGGGGATCTTTGGAACATGAAGATTCTGATTTAATTAGGCTTGACTGAGTTCTGTGTATACATTTAACAAGGTCTAGAGTCATGTAGGAAATCATGGTGGTGTAGTGGTTATGTGCTATGGTTGCTAACCGAAAGGTCAGCAGTTCAAATCTGGCAGATGTTCCTGACAGAGCATCTGTGGGACAGTTCTATTGTCTATAGGATTGCTATGAGTTGCAAATGACTTGATAGTGGCTTTGGTTTTGAGTTTGGAGCCAGATAGATGGTACAGGTCTGTGGACATTTCAGTAAGTTGTTGCTAATTGCTATCAGGTTGATTTCAACTCCTGGCAACCTCAATGTTTGGAGTATAACTGCCCTATGGAAGTTTTCACAGGTGTGATCTTTCAAACATCGCTAGGTCTGTCATCTGGGCTGGCTCTGGGTGGGTTCCAACTGCCAATCTTTTGACTTGTTATGGAGTGCCTGTTTGTGCCACTGAGGGACTTCTTTTTGAGTAGTAAGGATCTGTCATGGATCCAAAAATATGTGTGGCCATGTGGCTGGGCCATGATTCCCAATCTTGTGAATGTCCTCCATTTTGTGGTTTCTCCTATGCTATATGTTAAAGAATTAGGGTGGGGCTGTAAATCCCTTTATAAGATCGCCTCCCTACTTCACTGTAAAGGGAGTTTCCCTGGAGTATGGCTTGCCCTACCCTTAATCCTTTCATCCTACAAGAGATAAAAGGAAAGAGAAGCAAGCAGAGAATTGGGAACCTCACACCACCAAGCAAGTAGCATCAGAAGAGCGCATCCTTCAGACCTGAGGTTCCTGCACCAAGATGTTCCCTGGACAAAGACTGATGCAATATTGGACTTTCCTCTAGAGCTGACAAGAGGAAGGCCTTTCCCTGGAGCAGACACCCTGAATATGGACTTGTATCCTACCAGATTATGTAAGAATAAACCTTCCTTTGTTAAAGCCATCCACTCTGTGATATTCCTGTTAGAGCAGCCCTAGCTGACTAAAACAGAGTCTAAAACTCATTGTTTGCAGGGCTGCTCATCTACACTTTGCCTCATTTTACTCTTAAAAATTCTCTAAGATAGGCTCATACCTGTTTTACAGATGGAAAACAAGCTTATAAAGGTGAAGGTATACCAGCTAACAACAAAAAAATGAATGGTAAACCCAGGTTTCCAAGCTTTGACCTTCCTTTCTCAAGTAATAAGCTGTGTTTGTACATGTGCAATTAATAGAAATTCAGCTCTGGTCCAGTCCTCTGCAAGTGGGTCCTCAAGCTTAAGGCATCATCAGAATCACCTGAAAGGCTAATTAAAACAGATTGGTGGGCCCAACCCTCAGTTTCTGATTGAGCAGGCCTGGGGTGAAACCCAAGAACTTGCATTACCAACCAGTTCCCAGGTAATGTTGATGGTCCTGGTCTAGGTACCACACTTGGGAGAACTACTACTCTAGGAATAAACAGAAGACAGAGAGATATTAAAAACTGTTGCCATCAAGTCCATTCTGACTTACAGTGACCCTGTAGGAGTACCTAGGTGGGTTCAAACTGCTGACCCTTTTATCCACTATACCACCAGGGTTTCCTGATCTTTGGTGTTGCTATTATCTTTAAAGCTTGTGGATTTGACCTGCTGACTGTTAGTTGCTGAGCTCTTAACCACTGAGCCAGGAAATATTTGGTGAAACATTTTCCTAAACAGCTACAGTCCATAACTGATTTCTCAAAGCTCAATACTGTAACAACCTGTGCTAAAATAAACAAAAAACCAGTTTGAGGACCCCATGTGCGCACAGTAGAATAGCTCCAAAGCAAATGGTGGCCACTTTTTGGCTAACCACCTTCCACCTCATAGTGAATTCAACTACTTACATATAAATGCTTGCAACACCTACATTCAGGCAATACCTAAGACCTACTGAGAATCTGTCGGAGCTCCAATGTCTAGAGAACCCAAACGACCGAAGATGAGTTCATAGGTGCGTCCTGAGCCTTTAGGCCAGATAGGAATCAGTGTGCACTAGCAGTCTTGGGCTAACAGCCCCCTCTCTTTGTCCTCATGTGTCCTTAAATACTGGGACTAGGCTAGAGGCAGACCTTTGATTATAGGAACAGTTCATATGCGTTAAGAGATGAGACTGTCCCTATACAACCTTGACCTCAGGTCAGCAGCTAAGAGTGAAATATATTTCAGTAGCTGTTTGAGAAGCCTGTTTAAAGTAGATTAAAAACCAGTTACTCTGAATGTTGAAATAAACCTCATTATTACCAAAGAGCTGTGAGCTTCATAATCTAACTGAAGAGCAAATAATCAGAACTATGATACTGAATGTGATGCTCATCCTGAGAGTGGGAGGAAAAAACTTACAATTACAGAAATAGATTATAAAAACTTCTTTAATCAAGGGTTTTAACACAGAACAGATTTCTTGAATAAAATGGAAAGTTTCCAATACAATGAAACATAAGTCCACAATCACCATACATACAATACCCGGCAGGAAAAAACAAAACAGCAAGTTTACATATCCCTGTTAACTGAGCCCCATGGAATTATTCTCTGATGCTTGCGCCATCTGCCAGGTGTGTTCTGCTGGATACAGAGCTCACTATGGCTTCCGGGGTCACATGCAGCTAAGACTGTAGCCCATGGAGCACTCAACTGGCTGGGTGGTGGTGGCTCTGCTCAAGAAGCAAAGCAATCACCAACACATTCAAACAGCGTACTGAACATCCTTTAAATATCAAAGTGAGAAACAAAAAGGCAATATTATCATCAGAAAGACATTAGCAAGTAAGGACAGCTGTGAACGGCTTGAGGCACAAAACTGGCTTGTTAGCTTCATTTCTTCGGCTTCTTGGGTAATGGCCGCCGGAATAGCAAGATGTGAGGTTCTGAAAGAGTGAGTGAGATCTCAGAGACCGGCTAACACCATCTATGTGCAACTATAGTTTATCCCACCCCATCCCACTCCAACCTCCCAGCTATCACCCACTCAGATCTTTATAACTAAATTCTCAAGCATGTGGCCTTAGAAGCAGACCCAGAAGTCTGGTCTGTCTGCCAAGTAAAAAAAATTGTTAATATCAGTTCTTTTACTATGATTGTACAGCCCTGGGGTATCCTTTATTAGTTTTGCCTGGCAGCCAGGTGTCTGATGTCTTATTAAGAAATATACTTTCTTTGGCTTATTTGGAACACATCCAAACAAAGGCTTTCTAATGGCAAATGAAGCAGGGGCTACAATCTCTACCAAGATCGATTAGGCCTAAGAAAGAGTACTCTGCCTGAATGAAAGGATTAAAAGGGAGCTTTCAGTTACAGGCTGGATCTAAACTCTTCAGACACTTTACTCTTTATTTTTGGTCATTCTAGTTTTTCCAAATGGTTGGTGGGAGAAAAGAGTCAGTAAATCAGCACCCCCTTGGGGTAGGCAATCTTATTCCATCCGTGCAGCAGACACATGTGGTTGCTTTCAGCCATACCACTAACCTGGCTCATGGATCATATAATGGACCCATCCCTGACTCTGCTGCACACCAAGGTTCCGCCACTCAGATTCAGACATCAAATGGGTTTTAGGGACCAGCTTGGCTATATCCTTGGGCAACATGACATGCCTGTAACAGAAACAACGGGAGGTGGGGAATGTCAGTACTGGGTAGTTCGTTAGATAAAACCAAAAAACCAAACTAACTGCTGTCCAGTCAATTTCATCTCAAAGCTACCCTATAGGACACAGCAGAGCTGCTCCATAGTTTCTAATGAGTGCCTCGTGGATTCAAACTGCCAATCTTTTGGTCAGTAGATGTAATACTCAACCACTACACAACCAGAGTTTCCTTGTTAGATAAAGGAGCATATAAATCCAAGAGAGGAAACAACAACAAAAAACTCAACAGCTTTTGATGTCAGGGAGACTATACAATTTTATTATGTGCTTAAACTCACTGCTGAGTTGATTCTGACTCATAGCAGCCCTATAGGACAGAGTACAGTTACCTCACAGGGTTTCCAAGGGTTGGTTGGTAGATTTGAACTGTCTTTTGGTTGGCAGTCATGCTGTCAACCACTAGACCACTAGGGCTCCTATGGTGAGGTAGAGGCAGCTATAAATACAGACCAAGTTATGTAAATCCTCACAAAAGCAGCCTAACAAGTACAAATTAGTAATTAAATTTGAGTAAACACCTAAAGTCTACGCACTACTGATATCTTGTCATGGAGCTTATAATCTTCTAGTTGGTTACCCATCACATAGTGGGTGCCCCACAGTGTACATATTGCTAATAATGTTGAGTTTTGAACAAGACTGGTTTAAGAGTGAAGTGATTTTGTGGAAAGGCCTATATGTTTTGCAGGGCATAAGAGTCATCACAAGGGTGAAATGGACACGTCTAATTCTTTAAAATCTAGCACAGATTACTCTTGAGTTTCAACTGGGCTAACCTGGGCAGACTTCACGAACAACGTGAATATACTAAATGCTCTCTCTCAGTTAGTACCAGAAGTTTTCTTCAGAGATAATTCTAGTCTAAAGGTCGCAAACAGCTTATATTCTAATAAGCTCCCCGAAGTTGAGCTTCAATGCATAATGAAACAACCTCCCAAACCGAACCACTGCCAAAGTATCACATTTTCCAGGGACTCAAACTAGTGGCTCTTCCCTAACCCTGCAAAGACACTGTAAGCATAGTTTATAGTTTGGTTCAGATGTAGAGGAAAACAGCTGAGGAAAAGAAAATGAACTAGTCCAAACAGGATCTGGGGTCTTTTACCAAGGACTTAGCATGAGGCTAGGTCTTTTGATCTCCCAGTACACTCTAGCCCCCTGCCCCCAGGCCCTTCACCAGGCTGGGCCTAGATACAAGAAAAACAAGTTTCCATTTTATAATCTCCAATTGCAGAGACAAAATGCCAACGAGGAAGCTGTCTTGAATTTTACTATTAATAAAGATTAGGAGGATGCCAACTTGTGGAATCCTCTGCCTTCCCTCATTTTTCCATCTAGAATTATAGACTTACAATTCATCAAATGTAAACCTTATGAATCTAGTTCAGGGACTCCTTTTTCACCATCCTTGATGGCTATTCAGCATCTTTAATCAGTTTCAATCAGAACTGTTTTCTCCATCCCACTTCCTTCCTTGAGCTTCATCTCCGGCAGTTTCCTCTATAAGGCTTTCCGGATGCTTCCCCTTCCTTAGCAGGTTTTATTTTGTCTCATCACACCCTGTAACAAACATTTCTACCACAGCATTTATCACCTTTCTGGTGTCTGTTAGTTATCTTCCATTGACTTTAAATTCGTTGAAAGCAGACACCATGTCACCCTTGCAGTACGGCAGAACATCTGAAACCTATAGACACTCTGTAATTGACTCATGAATAGAAACCCTTCAAATATCTGAAGCCATCTATTACTACATCCATGTTGAAGCCTCTTCTCAATATTCCTGGCCAATTTTTTTTTTCCACTCCTGTACCTAGAAGCCCCGTTCCTAACATAAACCGGACAGCTAAGCCCCCGTACTCGCGCCTCCCCTCGTATTGAGGACAAGAGGAAAATTCCAGCTCTGCCTTTGTCACTGACTCCCAAAAGGCTCTAGTATCTTACGGTATTCTTGTGATAGCCGAAAGGAGCCAAGTTCAGCTTGCCAACAGTTAAGACAAAGATTCAGAAACCTTACGGATGAAGACGGTAAGCACTCTAACCACGCCCATGTACATTCAACAGAGGGTTTATTCTAAATTTTCAACCCATTTATTGTCGCTTTTGGAGCGCCCCACACCCTTCGCGCATGCCCTCTGCACCTCACCTAGCTCAATCCCAGTCCCTTAATCTCTCACGCATGCGCCGATTCTGTTGCCTCAGTTCTTACTAACTCCTCGTGCGTTCACTTTTCAAAGGCTAACAACCTCGTTATGGCCCCACGCGCAGGTACTAACCTGTATTCGAACTCCTCATCGTCGTATTTATCCGAATAGTAAATCTGTTTGTGCGACATGCTCGCTCTGCCTGAAGCAGCTCAGACGCGCGCCGCCAACCACCAAACAACTCCCAGCAGCACGCGCTCCCACCCCCTTTGGCCTCGCTTTCAAACACACCGCCTGCACTTCTTATTGGTCCTTTTTGTTCAAGGCGGCACAGCTCCACCTTCAAGCCTCTGATTGGCTTAAATTTACTACTCCTAGGGTCCTTATTGGAGGCTAGGTCTTACGTTTCTCAAGTACGAGAGTGGGTCAAAAGTAGGCCTCTTATTGGCTATCACTCCTCCTATGAGCTGCCATTGGCAGATTCGAGAAAGTGAAACGGGTGAAGGAGGGACGGTGAGGTAGAGGGTCAGGGGTTAGTAAGGCCGGAAGTGAGTGCAATAAAGTTTCTCCAGGGAGGCTGGGTCCGGGCAGAAAGTTGGAGCAGCAACCTAAAGAGGCAGTGGTGTAATCTGGAGCCAGACAGGCCCGCGGTGCGGTGCGGAGACTCCATGCATCCCTGGTGAGTCTTGCTGTTTTTTTTCTCTTTAGGTAATCCACATCTCCACCCCGGAACCCCCTCTCCCAGGACCCCACTTCCGGTCTTCATCATTAAGCCCCGCCCATGCGACCCCCTCCCCGGAAGTCCCACCTCCTAGCTCAAGGGGGCTCCTTGAACCCCTGACTTGCTTGTTATTTATTGTCCTTGACACCACCCAGTTGACCAGCTTTCCTGGAAACTCCACCTCCAAGACAAGCTTCCAAACCCTACTATGAGAAACCTTTCGTTAATGCTTCCAAATCGCCGAGGCTCCGCCTCCTGGCGGCGATTATCCGCTAACTCTTGTCTGTCAAAAAGCCTGTGTCCCCAAAAAGCCAAGCCTTGAGCCTCAAAGAAGTATTCGAGAATCGTGAAAGCTACGCCTCTGTTGGAACTCCGCCCCTCTGGAAGCCCCACCTTCTCTTTAATCTAAATCTGATAGTCTAGAAGCCTCTGTCTTCCTGGAAGTCTGGGATGCACGCGTCCTAGGGGCCACGCCCCCTCTCTGTTCTCTGTTTTTTATTCCATGTCATCACCTCTGAAGCTTTATCTTCAATTCCAGTAGTCCACCTGCTTACATTTCCCCCTCTTTTCTTCAGGTCTTTGAACTCAATTCTCCTGAGTTCGTGTCCTCCCCTGAGTGGAGAGTCAAAACTCCCATCTCTGGCCATGAGGAGTGAGAGAATAGAGACATCATTTTCCTTAACTCTGCAGCAGTTCTACTCTGTCTTATAAGGTCGCTGTGAGTCTGAATCGACTCGACGGCAGTGGTTTTTGTTTTTTGGTGCTTTTCCTTTCCCTTACCCCTCCTTTTAGAGTGGACCGGCTTGAAGTGGGCTGGACTTGGGATTTGGCAAGAGAGTGGGAGAGAGATTTGTTCATAGATTCCCAGCCCCATTCCTTACCATTAGCAGCCCACCTCAGAGGGCTGACTCCACCCCAGAAACACCACTTGTACCTCAGGGGTTGGGTAGGGGCATGAATTCGTTAGTGTGTGTCATGGGGATGTGACAGCAGTCAACACAGTTTTCTATAAGACGGAATAGTAGTTTGGAGTAAGGGTGGAGAGCGGTGGCGTTTTTTGCGGTTTTATTTATTTTAGAGACTCTTCCCTTCCCCTAAACCAGAGTTCTTGTCTGGGCATTCCTCCTGGCCATGCTTGCCCAGCCTTCCCTGCTGGAAACATTCCTGAGGCTTTCGCCATTTCCTGCTACTTCCCGCTCCTCTTGCTTCCTCCCTGCTCAGCTGAGATACCAGGCACAGCTTCTCCCTCACACCCAATCCCTGGGACTTCCAGTAGGAAGCCTCTTTTCTCCTATGCAAATTTAGAGAGTTAAAGTTCCTCTTTTCCTCCAACTGCCCATACCTGTTGGTCATTGCCTCCCTCTGGATTCTGCAGTCTCCAGAGAAAGGCCATCTCTAAAGATTAGGGTATTCTGGTGTGTGTTTGTGCGTTTTTTGGAGTGTGAGGCTGCGGCAGAAACCTTTCCTCATTCTATCTTCTTGAGATCTGAGGACTTAAGAAATGGAATGATAAAATTCGTTTTCAGGACTGGTGGATGGTGTGAAAAGCTTTCCTGGGATAACGACTAAGGGAGGTGAAAGTGTTTAGAACAATATATAACACGTTTTAAGTGCTAGTATTGTCACTATAATCATACACTTATTCACTTATTATTCACTTATTTTTATTCTCTGAAGTAAATTGAAGGATAGAGTAATATTGAGGTGATCATGGGGGTATGTGTATCCTTCTTGTTTTTGGCCCCTCTCTCCCTGACCATCTCAAGCACAGCTGTGACAGAAAGCTGTGGGTGGAAGGGATGAGTTTGGGATTATTTCTTATGTCTGGACTTAGCCCATCTTCTCCTGGTACCCCCTTCTCCTGTATTTAACACCAGATCTCTTGCCTTCTCGATCCCTTGGTGGCCTGTAGCCCCACTTTTGGAGAGCTGTCCCAGTCTCCCACTTCCTGGTGCTACAAACATTGTGCTCTGTGGTGGACACCTTGGCACCACCCGGTCACCACTGAAAGAAGAGGAGGAGTATTAGTATACCTGGCAGGTCCAGGAGTTGACGTTAGAGTTAATACCTAGGCCATCCACTTCTCAGCCTTGACAGCTTGCTTTGCTAACTATGCCTGTGGAAAACAGGCCAGAAAGCTTCCTGGCTGTGGCATGGTAGGTAACCACGCATAGGAAGAAGCCTCAGCCAGCGTGTCCTCTTGCTCCACCTCTTGCCTGGTGGCTCCCTGACGCACCACCCGGGTTGGAGTTTATCTTCCTTACTCCACCAGCTTTGCTCTTCCTCTTGGCCCCTCTCTGCATCCACTGGGACTACTTCCTTCCCTTCCGCATCTCTTTACCTCCAGTCCACAGCTGTTGTGGCAGAGGATGCTAATGGCTGAGGGTCCCTTGGGCCACTGCCTCACTGTTTGGTAGTGAGGGGGAGGTGGTCTGAGCTGGAAAACCAGCAATTTTAGTGTTCAACCAGGACCGGAAAGAAAGTGCTGAGCTGAAGATCATGTCCCTTTTCCACCCCCAGCTGCCTCTGTTTCCTCCCTCACTGCTTCCTCTCCCACCTCCCCCACTTCCGTGGCTTCCTGCTCTCCTGGCCTGGCCATGTCCGGTTTGAATTGATCCATACCTCCTCTTATCTCCCTCTTTTCCTTTCCTCTCCAATCCTTCCCTTCAGTTTACTTCTCCCCGGATTACTGGTTGGTTGGGTGGAGGTGGGGGAAGGGGGACGTGGCTGTCCCTACCCAAGCAAGGGTTCTAGGTTGGGTCAGCACTGGGGGCTCAGCCCCTCAGAGCCTGTGAGTCAGCACTGCCTTTAGGATTGGTCTCTTTCCTCAGCTCTCCGCCCCTGAGGAGGAGCTAGGCAGCTCTGGGTCCAGCCTGTTCTCTCGCCAGAGAAGAGGCTCCATGCTGGGCGGAGATGAGCTCTCAAACTGTTCAGGGCTGAGCTAGGGAAGCTGAAGCTACCTGTCTGTCTCCCTCCCAGGACTCCTGAGACCCCTGGGCTATAGAGGTTCAACCAGGCTAAGGGCCTGGGGATGCCCCCTGCCTGGCCCCCTTGCCCTCACTGGCAGGGGGGCCGGGCCGGGCAGCAGCACCCCTCTCACTTCAGCTATGGATCTCCTTCCCCCTAAGCCCAAGTACAACCCACTTCGGAATGAGTCTTTATCATCGCTGGAGGAGGGGGCTTCAGGGTCCACCCCTCCGGAGGAGCTGCCTTCCCCATCAGCCTCTTCCCTGGGGCCCATCCTGCCACCTCTGCCTGGAGACGACAGTCCCACTACCCTGTGCTCCTTCTTCCCCCGGATGAGCAACCTGAAGCTGGCCAACCCAGCAGGGGGGCGGCCGGCGCCAAGGGGGGAGCCAGGAAGGGCAGCTGAGGATGGGGAGGGAGTCACAGGGGCAGCCATGCTGGACTCAGGCCCCCTGCACCTCCTCCAGGACATGAACAAGCTGAGTGGAGGCGGCGGGCGCAGGACTCGGGTGGAAGGGGGCCAGCTGGGGGGCGAGGAGTGGACACGACACGGGAGCTTTGTCAATAAGCCTACACGGGGCTGGCTGCATCCCAACGAGAAAGTCATGGGACCGGGGGTTTCCTACTTGGTTCGGGTGAGTGAACATCCTCCCCTCCCCTCCCCTCTCCTCCTTCCCAGACCCCTTTCCAGTTCCTCTGCTCACTCCAGTTTTGCTGCTGCAATTTTCCCCAGCAACCCCCTCCTTGAGGGCTGTGTTCCTATGTTCCATCTCCTTTCAAATCTTTGCCTTTTTCTGATTCTGTAGCCCCTTCCCTTCCAGCTCCAGCTGGGTCCCTTTCCTTCTTCTGACTTCCCCACCCCCACCCTGCCATGCTTAGCACAATACCCAGCACATGGTAGGCCCTTACGAGGTGTTGGAATGAGAGACTTCTTGATTCTCCCTCCAGTCTCCTCCCCCTTTCTGGAGATGTCACTAGATTGTCTCCACCCCACCCAGTGTGTGTCACTCCCCTCCAGGTTCTCATCCCAGATGCCTGAGGTCCGTCTTCCTACCTTTTTTGTCCTCATGTTGTGGTTGTTGGCTGTAGACATGGCCAGCAGGCAGAACTTGTACACCTGTACTTCCCTTGGGGACTACATAGGAAGTGTCAGGGCTTTTGTGAAGGGGTTGATGGAAGGCAGCTGACTTGTTACCCTCCTGTCCCTTCCCTCTTTCCTGTCAGTACATGGGCTGTGTGGAGGTCCTGCAGTCCATGCGTGCTCTGGACTTTACCACCCGGACTCAGGTCACCAGGTCAGTGGGGGTGGGGGTGGAGTGTGGGAGCTCTGGGAAAGGGGAGGAGGGGAGTAGATCACATGGTTGTAGTGCCAGAAGTGCAGTCTTTTGGGTGGTAAAGGGGACTGAGAGAAATGAGCAAGTCTAAGTCTGAATGAGAAGGGAAACTGTGGCTCAGACCCTTCTTACCTGTCCAACCTTGGGAGCTGTGTGGGAGGTGGCAGAGGCAGCTGGTAGGTAGAACTTGAGTGGGAAATTGGGGTAGATGGAAAGTTGCTGCTGTCTTTAGGAAGGGACCAGGACATTTAGTGGCCGGAAGGGGGTGGGGCGATACCCATTGAGGCCCTAACCCAGTGAGCCAGGAAGCGGCCTCTCAGTGTCATCAAATATTAAAGGCCTTTAATTCAATCTGCCACAACAAAGAGCCTGGAGTGCCCCGGGAGTCTGGCCTGGCCTTCCCCTCCCCCAGCCTTGTGGTAGCCCCAGCTGAGTGGGAGGTGAGCTCTGGGCCTGAGTACCCCTCTTTCCCCAGGGAGGCCATCAGTCTGGTGTGTGAGGCTGTGCCGGGTGCTAAGGGGGCAACAAGGAGGAGAAAGGTACCTGGGTCCCACGGGGCTATGGATGCTGCTGGGAGACATGGAGGGGCAGGAGGAAGGCAGGTGGGCATGTTGGGAGAAGGCCAAAAGGCAGCTTCTGAACCTCTTGGGCCCTTTCTTAGCCATGTAACCGCCCGCTCAGCTCCATCTTGGGGAGGAGTAACCTGAAATTTGCTGGAATGCCAATCACTCTCACAGTCTCCACCAGCAGCCTCAACCTTATGGCAGCTGACTGCAAACAGGTTAGTGGGGTAAGGCTGGGGGACCAGAAACACTGATGGCAGGGCCAAGGGGAAGATCTGGTTATGAAGGCAAAAAACTAGGAGAGGAGGCAGTAGGACAGTAGGGATGAGGAAATTAACGAGGACATGGATGAGAAGCCAAGAAGGTGGGTGGGCCAGAGTTGGGGCCACCCAGGTGGACCCCAAGGCTGTCTGACACGTCATTCCTGTCCTTCTCCATTCCCTGCCCTAATCTTCAGATCATTGCCAACCACCACATGCAATCCATCTCGTTTGCATCTGGCGGGGACCCGGTGAGTTGGGTAGAGAGCAAAGGGTGGGAAGAGAGTAACGGGTGAGGGATGGAGAAGACAATGGCTAGAGAAGTCAAGGATGATAGTACTGAGGGGATACCTGAGAAGGACTGGGTTTTAAGGGTCAGCTGTGAGGTGGAGGTATAACTTGAACTGCCGTCTTCTGACTCTGACTATCCCAGGACACAGCTGAATATGTTGCCTACGTTGCCAAAGACCCTGTGAATCAGAGAGGTGAGGCATGGTGGGGAGCTCTGGGTGGTGCCAGCTGTCCAGGAGGCAGGTGAGCAGGACTGGGGTCTTTCCCTGCTCAGAGGAGAGATAAGCATGGGCTCCTGGGAAAGATGGGAGCCCCTGCCCACACTCCTTCATCAGCCCCACCTCAGAGCTCACTGATGGCCTCTCCTGTGTCCCCAGCCTGCCACATCTTGGAGTGTCCTGAAGGTCTTGCCCAGGATGTCATCAGCACCATTGGCCAGGCCTTTGAGTTGCGCTTCAAACAGTACCTCAGGAACCCACCCAAGCTAGTCACTCCTCATGATAGGTAAGTGGGTGAGGAGGGGGTTGGGCACCTTTTGGGCTGCAGAGCCTAGTGGGGAAAATAGGTCTGTTCTGCCCATACCACACTGGAGTTGGAGAGGTTCAAGGAAGGAAATAACCTGTGTGCCCCTGCTTCCTACTTCCTGTTATTCTTAAGTTTCCTCTGGCCCATCGGAAAGGCTTTTGAGGCCCTGCCTGCTGCAAGGGCAGCTCTTCCTTTTGTTTGCCCTTGATGGAGCTGTATTCCCAGATGTTCCTCGCTAGCTAGGCTCTTCTAGTCCCAGCCTCTTCATTTTGGGCCCATCCCTTTTTCTTGCCCATTTCTCTCTTCTACATTGTACCTTTTCATGCCCCTGGGAAAATGTGGGTGAGGGAGGCTGTCTTTTACTTGAGGTACTTCTTCCAGCTCAGGCCTTGAGGGTGTACAGTGGGACCAGTAGATATTATCTCAAGAAAGTTAAAATTCTGTGACCCCCCCCCAACCCCTCGCCCGCAGTGGTTCCCTTTACTGCCTTGGAAGCTTTAAATGTCAGCTTTTAGTTATATGACCTTGGGAGGAATTTTTTCACCTCCCTGATTTTTCATTTTCCTTGTCTGTAAAACTAAGGAGATACTTGCCTTACAGAGTTGTTGGGAGGAAGAAATGATCATGTACATAAAACACCCAGCCTCAGGCCTAATCTTTAATTAAGTGCCCAGTACATGGCCACTGTTCAGTTCCCTCCCCTCCACCCTCCCACCCTGCCACACATTCACTGATGCTTCTCTCTGCTTCCTGTTCCTCAGGATGGCTGGCTTCGATGGCTCAGCTTGGGATGAAGAGGAGGAAGAACCACCTGACCATCAGTACTATAATGACTTCCCAGGGAAGGAACCCCCTCTCGGTGGAGTGGTAGACATGAGGCTTCGGGAAGGAGCTACCCCAGGGGCTGCTCGACCTACTCCACCTGGTGTCCAGAACCCCAGCCACCTTGGAGCTACATTGGTAAGCTGCTTGGATGGAGGTAGCCTGGCCCCAGGATCGAAGTGTCTGGTTATAACTTCTGGTTTCACCCTATTTTTGTCCTTGCAGCCTGTGGGGGGAGACCCAGAAGTCCGCAAACAGATGCCACCTCCACCACCTTGCCCAGGTAAGAAGGGAGTTGAGATGGGCAGAGCTAGAGATGCAAAAGGCCAGGCTTGAATCACTATGAAGCTTATCTTTCCTTAGCAGGTAGAGACCTCTTCGATGATCCCTCCTATGTCAACGTCCAGAACTTAGATAAGGTCCGGCAAGCAGGGGTCGGGGGCGGGCCCCCCAATCCTGCCATCAATGGCAGTGCACCCCGAGACCTTTTTGACATGAGTGAGTGCTTCTTTCTCTGTCTCCATCTTCTCTCTTGGTTCCTCTTCTCCTGTCCACCTATCTGCTCTTTCCTTTCTGGCCTCCCCTATTGCCAGGGTCCTGGCTGTGCATTGTGCCAGCTGCCTTTCTTAGCGCTTTTTCTCCACCCTCAGAGCCCTTTGAAGATGCCCTTCGTGTGCCTCCGCCTCCCCAGTTGGTGTCCATGGCTGAGCAGCTCCGAGAAGAGCCTTGGTTCCACGGAAAGCTGAGCAGGCGGGAGGCTGAGGCACTGCTGCAGCTCAATGGGGACTTCCTGGTGCGGGAGAGCACGACCACACCTGGCCAGTACGTGCTCACTGGCTTGCAGAGTGGTCAGCCCAAGCACTTGCTCCTGGTGGACCCTGAGGGTGTGGTGAGTGTGGTGGCAGGCTGTGTGTGTGTTGAGGGGGTGGGGGCGGTGTACAGAGGAAGGTCTTCTATCTTCTGGTACAGTTGTTCCTTCAGTCACTGCTGCCTAGACTTTCCCTGCTGGGCATCTTTATGTGAGCCTCTGCTGTTCTTTAAAGAGCCTGGTGTCTCCTTTCCAGCAGCTTAGGGTTCCTTCCCTTCTCACTTCCCTAAATCTCAGCTATGCCCCCTCCACCCTGAATATTAAGCCCATCAGACCCAGAAGGGATTTGAGTGCTCATCTCACTTAAGCCCTTCATTTGATAGATGAGAAAACTACCTGGAGAGGTTGTGATGCCCAATGTCAGATGGTTAGACACAAAGCCAGGGTCCCACCAACCACCCCAGACTCGAGGCTCAGACCAGTGCCCTTTCTGTCTGGACTGGCTTGCGGTCCCTCCCAACTTTTGGTCTTTGCTACAGTAATCTCAGCTTCCTTTCCACATCTGTTTTTTGTACCATGTACCCTTCTCCAAGACATGCCAGCTTCCTCCAGGGCAAGGAAAGTTAGCTCTCCCTAAGTGTGATCACTGTTCAGTGTATGTCCCCTTTGCCTTTTCTGAGCTCACTGCCCTGCCCTTTCACAGTCATGTCTAGTATCTTTCTGGAGAAGTTTCAGTGATCAGGACTGACAGGCTCCACCTGCTTGCTATCTTTTTCTTTCCTGAACTCTCCTAAATATTCTAGCTTCTTCTATTTGGGGACTGAGGTCTTGTTTGACTTTTTTTCTGAATTAACTCTCTTCCTGCCACCTTCCCAGGTTCGGACAAAGGATCACCGCTTTGAGAGTGTCAGTCATCTCATCAGCTATCACATGGACAATCACTTGCCCATCATCTCTGCGGGCAGCGAACTGTGTCTACAGCAGCCTGTGGAGCGGAAACTGTGATCCAGTCAAATGCTGTCTCCCAGAAGATGGTCTCTAGCCCTTCTACCCTTTTACCTGACTCTTAGGACTTCACGTTCTGTGGGCCTGGCCTTGTGTAGGAGCTGGGCTCAGCATCCAGCTGAGAGGGTTTGAGTCAGGAGACAGGGAGGAGTAGAATCTGGATTCTTTCTAAATCTCACCAAAGTATTAATGTACAGAGTGGCCCCCTTTCCCTGGGCCTTGCCTGTGCCAACCAAATACCCGCTTCCCCAAGATGGCGGGTGCTTAAGGCCTGGGCGGTGCCTCCTTGTAATGGAAATTGCCCTGTGGTGGTAAGCCCAGTGGAGCTATCACCCTTCCGGGGAAGGGGGAATGAGTCACACCTTAGGTTTACTCCTGGGCTCAGGGTATTCCTAAATCCCTCTCAATCCTCCCTTCCCAAAGTGTTTAAACTTTGTGCCTTTGACCATCTCCTAGGTCTGATGATATTTTATGCAAAGAGTTTTCCAGGGGGGCCCCTGAGGTGGAGGACAAGGGTCCTGATATCTTCTTGGCTTCTGGGAGCCTGTCCTCTCCTTGCTCAGCACCCCCTCCAGTTTGGGTTGGAGAACAGGTAGGAGGGGCAGCTGTCCTCTCTCAGGGGATATGCAACCCTTATAGAGACTGTTCTGAGCCCCACTTCTGGCTAGGTGGGGAGATGAACCTCTCCCTTGTTCAGTGCCTCGTGGCAGGGGCCCCTCACAGAAGGGGTCTGTATATACATTTTGTGAGCTCCACCCCTCCCATGTTGCATGCATGTTATACTCTACAGCCAAAGTATAGCCCTTCTTCCTCAAGTCCGTGCCCCCTCCTGTGCCAGGTGGTGGGGGTGGGGGGAGTGTGGGCCTTCTGTACAGTTAACCTTCTCAGGCCAATTCTGGGGAGGAGGAACCGGCTTTGAGACTCTAAAGCAGTAGACAATCCTCAAATACCACCTGCAGATTTGGAACTGCTTTTATTTTTATTTTATATGCATATATTTTAGGGCTGTAGTTTTACCTTCCTAATTTTGTTTTACATGGCTTATTCTTGAGCACAGAATCAATATAATCGATTATGTTTATATTATCACCTTTTTGACTTTTCAAAGCCCTTTTACAACTATTGGCATCTTCCTCACCCTAGCCCGTGAATAAATTAGGACCGGCAGCATTATTATTTTTAACAGGAGACCTGAGGCAGAAAAGTGGGTTTAAGATCTAGGAGTAGAAAAACGGGCCTCTTACCACTGAGGCTGGGCGGCATTAGTTTGGCTGAGTCCGTACAGTTTCACTATGGGGTACATGAAACCTGCAGTTATTTACTGTCAACCTTCTACATACCCAACCCTGTTCTAGGCCTCTTGTGGCCACAAAGCAGCCAGCCCTGCTCGCGCGGATAAGGGAGAATTGACTGTTAGACTCATCGCCTCCTTGTTGTGTTTGGGTGTTTTCTCCGGTCTCACCTTATACCAAAGGGAAATAATCTTCATTAAAGTCCATATTTCTTCTACATTGGCCTCTTAGTCCTTCCTGCAGGCCTTTGTTCACCGGGGACTGGCAGTGGTGGGAGGTGAGGTTGGTTGGGACCGTCGGGAGCACCGCGCAGCATAGCACGGTCTAACCTACCTGGGCCCCGCTCTTGCCGGCTCCAGCGTCGGCGGGAACTGGGGGTTTACAGAGCCTGTACGCCTGGCGGGCACGGCAGGCTGGCGTTTGCAGGGCAGCAGTTCCCGGAGGGCATCAGTGTCTACTGCGGAGGCCAGCTCCTGCAGGTGGGTGGGTGGGACCTCCAGGACTCCTGGGCCTTTCCGGTGCGCGCTTCGGCTGTGCGTGCACCCTCCCTGTGGTGCCCCCTCTGCCTGGAATGGTATGGTCCGGCAGCAAGGTTTGACGGATGCCACTGCTCAAAGGTGAGGTGGTACAGGCCACTCCCATGGGGTGAAACATCTCTCTCACTAAATTCATACAGTGGTACAGCTCTTTCCCTTCAGGGGGCTGTTAGGTGTAGTCCTGTCCAGTGCTCTCTTCCCCCTTCTCACTGGGCTCAGTGGTGGCGGCCCAGTTGAGTTCCGGTTCCTGTTGGCTGCTGTTGCGGGCGGGCGGTGAGTCTGAAGCAAGCGTGCGTTTCGTGCTTTGGCTCTGTGCTTCTCTTTCGTCGCACCTGTGGGTCGCTGCAGCTTAGGGGGGCGTGTGTTGCCCCTGACTTCTGTTCTGGGCGATGATGCAGCCCGAGGGCGCCTCCATCTCCCACCGTCGCTGACCGGGTCCCCACTCCATGGCCGCCTCAGCGCCGCCCCCACCGGACAAGCTGGAGGGAGGTGGCGGCCCCGCACCGCCCCCTGCACCGTCCAGCGCCGGGAGGAAGCAGGGCAAGGCCGGTAAGAGTGCTGAGAGGGGCGGGGGTTGCAGGCCGAGAACCTGGAAACCCTAAAGCAGGGAGCTGGCAGGGATGTAAGCAGCATGGGGAGATCTTAGGCTGAGAGGCCTGAAGGAATGTGAAGAGAGTGGGTGCGTGAAGGCCTCTAGGGTTAGGAGTTAAGAATCAGAAATTGAAGGCCCTAGGGTTTGGAGGAGCACAGAATTCAGGAATGTCTTGCAGCTTGAGGGTATCACGAGATGGCTGTTTCTCCTTTAGGGGACAAGGTAGCTGAGACTAGTGCCATGCTTACAATTCATTTCTCGTGTCCTATTTTTTGTCAGTAATTGTTTGAAAAAATTAACAAGTGTACAGTTAGAGTAGTTCATCAGGGTATGACTGGGAGGAAGGAGGCTGGAGACACTTCAGGAAAACTTACCTGCGTTTGTCATTTGCTGCTCTTACAGGTCTACAAATGAAGAGTCCAGAAAAGAAGAGAAGGAAGTCAAATACTCAGGTGAATAGTGGGTAGTGGTGGGGAGTAATTTCCAGCAGCCTCACGACCCTCTATTCTGCCACTATATTTTGTATTATCTACAGAGAGAAGGAAAAATTGCCCTTACTCCTCTGTTTCTGCTCTTTTTTCCTGAATCTCGTAGTAAGTTTCTAGAGAAACAGTCTTTCCCCAAAAGATGGTTTGGCCAAAAGATCTTGTCAGTCAGGGTTGCGGCTCCCTCCCTTTGTTTTTTGTGTACTGCTTCCTTGATGGAAACTCTGGTGATGTAGTGCCTAAGTGCTATGGCTGCTGACCAAAAAGTCAGCAGTTTGTATCTGCTAGGTGCTTATTGGAAACTCATGGGGCAGTTCTCTTCTGTCCTATAGGGTCACTATGAATTGGCATCGATTTGTTGGCACTGAGTTTCTTTTTGGTTCCTTGATGGTGACAGTTATCTCTTAACTGAGTTTTGTGAAGTGCCACCACCAAAAAAAAACTCACTGCTGTTGAGTGCCACGGATTGTGTTAAATAGCTTTAACAGTTTTGTGAGGTAGGCGTTATTCCTGTGTTACCAGTAAGAAATCTAAGGCTTAAAAATTAGATACCTGCTTCAGGATCTTGAAGGTATTCAAGATCAGGAGCTAGAATTTCAAACAAAATTGCTGTACTATGCTAGTTTTGCTCTCCACCCTCTGTTTTTCTGTTGTAATCTAAGGTCTCTCTTGGTGTAAGATGCAGGTTGGCCAGTGTCAGTCTCCAAAACATGCATCGTGTCTCTAGTACTCTTTTGGTTTAGCAGTGTGTCTCCCTCCTTGACCTTTCCATCATGTGTTCCCCACTAGGGCCCTGCGTACTCACATCTGACGGAGTTTGCACCACCCCCGACTCCTATGGTGGATCATCTGGTTGCATCTAACCCTTTTGAGGATGACTTTGGAGCCCCTAAGGTGGGGGCTGCAGCCCCTCCTTTCCTTGGCAGCCCTATGTCCTTTGGAGGCTTCCGTGTACAGGGGAGCATGGCTGGCCAGGTACCCCCAGGCTACACCTCTGGGGGTGGAGGGGGTCCCCAGCCTATTCGTCGACAGCCCCCACCTTTCCCTCCCAACCCTATGGGCCCTGCTTTCAACATGCCTCCACAGGGCCTTGGCTACCCACCCCCAGGCAATATGAACTTTCCTAGCCAACCCTTCAACCAACCTCTTGGTCAGAACTTTAGCCCTCCTAGTGGACAGATGATGACAGGTCCAGTGGGAGGATTCGGCCCCATTATCTCACCCACCATGGGACAGCCTCCCAGAGGAGAGCTGGGTCCTCCTCTCCCCCAACGCTTTGCCCAGCCAGGAGCACCTTTTGGTCCCTCTCCTCTCCAGAGACCTGGTCAGGGGCTCTCCAGCCTGCCACCTAATACAAGTCCCTTCTCTGGGCCAGACCCTGGCTTTCCTGGCCCTGGTGCTGAGGATGGGGGAAAGCCCTTGAATCCACCGGCTCCCACTGCTTTTCCCCAGGAGCCCCACTCAGGGTCCCCAGCTGCTGCTGTTAATGGAAATCAGCCCAGTTTCCCCCCAAACAGCAGTGGGCGGGGTGGGGGCACTCCAGATGCTAATAGTCTGGCACCACCTGGCAAGGCAGTTGGGAGCTCGGGGCCCCAGCCTCCCCCAGGCCTGGTGTATCCATGCGGTGCCTGTCGGAGTGAGGTGAACGACGACCAGGATGCCATTCTGTGTGAGGCCTCCTGCCAGAAGTGGTTCCATCGCGAGTGCACAGGCATGACTGAGAGTGCTTATGGACTCCTGACCACTGAGGCCTCTGCTGTCTGGGCCTGCGATCTCTGCCTCAAGACCAAGGAGATTCAGTCTGTCTACATCCGCGAGGGCATGGGGCAGCTGGTGGCTGCCAATGATGGGTGACACTGGCAGGGTGGCCCAGGGAAGTGTACGCATCTCTCCTTGCTCTTCTGGGGTGATTGTTTCCATGTCTGGCTCTTGGTTCTTGTTTTCAGTAGCTTCCCATCCCCCTGAGGGCTGGAAAGGATCTGAGGTGGGCAGGTAGAAGAGAGCTTGAATTGCTCACTCTTCTGGAAACTTGCTTGTTGAGGTCCACAGAGGTCCAGAAAACCAAAGCCTTGCCATGCAGAGCTATTTCTTGGTGGCTGTCCCTGGAAGCCTGGGGCTGTCACTGCGAGAGAAGAGGGGCTGGAGGAGAATCTAGAGGGCAGGGATGTCCCCTCAGCAGATGCTGGGTGCCCTCCAACACCTGTGCCTAACACCCCTGTCTAGCCCCGTGGCTTCAGCCTTATTTTTTGGCATCAAGGTTTCCAGCCAGTGGAGTTCCGGTGTCTTCCTATCCACAGCATAGTCTGTTCGTGAGATGGCTTTAGGGCACAAATGGGGATTTTCCCTGTATCCATGTTTTGCCTGCTCTAAGACCTACCACCCAACTCCTTTCAGAGAACCAGATAGGTTGAAGAGACTGGAAGGTTTTTGGCTGTGGCAGTTTTCTTGGTGGTTTGGGGCTTCAAAGCAGTAGGTAAGAGATGCTGCCAGGACATCTCCCTCGTACCAAAGTCGTTGGACCTTTCTCAGCGTCTCGTGCTTTTCTCCTAATGACCATGTTTTTGCCAAAAAGTGGGGTATGTGGTCCGACAGACCAGGATATTTGAAGCGTGGACTGTCCTGGAAGTCTGGACTGTGTGGTTATACTACCCTCCCCTTGCCCCTCTGTTGCACATTATCTTCAGCGCCTTTTGGCGCCCTATGTCCCTGCCTCCCTGGCTTAAAAGCTGGAAAAGGGGCAGATCCCTTATACCTCATTTCTTCTCCAGATAATTAGCATCTAAATGAGGCTCTGTCACAGCCTTGTGGTTAGGGGGAGTGGCAGGACCTCTTTGCCACGGTACTAAAAGGTAGAAGAACTCGGAGGACTTCCGCTGTCATCCCCTGGTATTTCCTATCTTCTTGAGCCTAGTGATCTAGCAGTTTGCATTCCTTGTAGCCGAAGTCCTGCCTTGGGCTTTGTTTTTACTTTAAGCACTGCCTGCCAGAGAGGGGAGGAGGGGCTGAGTGGGGACCCCCGCCTCCCACCCTCCAGCTGCTCTTTACCTCCGTTGGCATTCCTCACTGGGGTGGGGTGGGGCAGGAGGGGCTGTGGCCCTCGAGAGAAGGTGGTGGTACCTCAGCACAAAGGGTGGTTCTTTGCACCACCTCTCGGTTCTCTAACAGAAGAGGAGACCCAGGGTTCAAGGCAGAGCTGATGCCGTGAGGAGCCTACAGCCTGTTCCAGTGTTCCCCTCACTGAACAGCCCGCCGCTCAACTTCATGTTGTGTTTCTGTTTGTCCCTTTTCTTTCTGTGTTGTCTTCCCCCTCCTTTTTGTAACATGGAGTCGGTGGGGGGGGGGGGTGTATCTTTGCTTACTCTACTTCCTCCATACCTCTTGGAAGAAATTGGGGTGGCGGAGATGGGGTGGAGGAGATGGGGTGGAAGAGTGTTTTGTACGGTTGGATTAATAAAATAACTTTAAAATTCAGACAAGGACTCTTTGCTGTTAATGTGCCAAAAGAGCCAAATGAGCCACTATTACCCCTGAGAAGGGTGATTTAGCAGGGTTACCTGGAAGTGGGAATGTCAGACGGACTGAGGCCATAGAGCTGACCCTGGTATAAGGTGCTGAGTGGAGGGAAGCCTGTCTTATGTCATAGCATGTGCCCTCCACCCCTGCTGTGAGAAATTGAGTTTCTTTTTTGAGCACATTCCTGTGCCAGGCCTGGAGCCAGGAAGGAGCTTTGGGCGGCTAGTGCTGGAATCTTCTGGATTTAACCCCCTCTTCCCCAGTTGTTAAGGTCACGTGTAGCATGGGGGGGGCGCTTCACTTCCTGTAACATCTCTGGACGTTTTTCGGGCCTCCCCTTACCCCTTTTTAAAAATAACAATGGCAGCCTTGAGGTGGGGAGAGTGGTCAGCCCAGTGCCGTCGACTCGGAGAGAGTAGTAAGAGGGCTTATTTCCAAGCCTGCAATTCACCACCCATCCCTCTAATGCCCCTCCCCATATCCCCACCTCCCCCGCAGCTGTCGCAGTCTATTCCAGGACGAATTTGGGCCCGTAAGCGTGTTGTCTCGGAAGAGACAACACTTTTTGCCTTCAATGTTGGATCATCCCTGTAGAAACTGTTTAGATACTGGGAAAGGAGGGGAGGTGGTGCCAAATCCAGTTTTCAAGCCCTCTCTATTCTTTCACCGGAGGTGAGCTCAGGTTTACGGGCCGTGCGGGACCCCCCTCCTGTCTCTTGGGTCTCAACTGCGCCCTTATTGGCTAAAAGTTTTCACCCCCTAAAGGAGCTGGCCTGCCATTGGTCAGGCTCTGGTCACGTGGCCTCCTCTCTGGGGCTGGAAACCTGGAGAGGCAGCAACAAGTTCTGCGGCGGTCTGAAGCTGGGTCAGGTAATGCCCTATCCGGGAAGGGGACTACAGATTCCTTGTGAACGGGGAATAAAGGGAAGGGAGGGCAGAACTCTCGAGGGAATGGATTTACCCGTGATTCACACATCTGCTTGTCATTTCTGGGCTGCTGAAGGAGGGCCATAGGCCGATATCTACAAAACAGGAACTTATTATGGGCACCCCTGGCAAGTTCTTGTGCCCATAGAATTTTGCTTTATGGAGTTTGGAGGAACAACTATTTGAGGGGCTGAAATTAGACAAAGGTAAGACTTCCTGCTCTGTACATCGTGGGAGAGCTCCCCCTTTAGCTGTCTTTTAGAAATAGCAGAAGTTTGACAATCCTTCCAAACCAAATAACCGAACCCATTGCCATGGAGTCGATTTTGAGTCATAGCGACCCGACCCTGTAGGACAGAGTAAAACTACCATATACGGTTTTCAGGGATGTAAATCTTCATAGAAACTATCTCATCTTTCTTCTTTGGAGGGACTAGTCGGTTTGAACCATTGACTTTTCTGTTAGCAGCCAAGTGATTAACCATTGCACCATCAGGGTTCCTTGACAGTCCTCACAGGATGATTTTGTTGGATCCTGCCTCCGCAGGGCTGAAGATGAATGCAAAGTGAGAGTGGTTGGAACACCGGTAGAGGTGGTTTTCTTCTTAGAGGACGATGAGAAGGAAAAGATCTGAAAACGCAGCAGAAGAGTGTGGAGATTAGACAACAGAGGGAATTTCCTCATACAGCCGTTTAAGATGCTGGTTTGGGAGAACGGGTACTTTTGGAATCTTGGGTGATTCTAACAAACAGGTATAAGGGTTTGGGACCTTGTAAACAGGGGTTCCATACTGTCTCCTGTTTTTGGGTTTCAGAAGTGTTTGTCTTGTTGACCCAAATACTGTGCCTGGTTTCCATGGAGACAGTGGGTCTGACATCATCCTGGTTGCCATGGTGCCTCGTTCTGGAGGACCTGAGCAAGCTGTACACAGCCAGGGATAAACAGGGACTTCAGCCCAAGTTGCTGCCACTTCCTTCCTGCCACCACCTGTTAGCAGTCACACACAGCCACTGGGGATGGGGAGATGATGACAGAACAGTGGGGGAAGGGCCTGAGAACAGAAGGCAAAGCAGCGCTGTCTCTGTGGATGCCTGGAGAAGCTTGCCAAGGTATCATGTTGGACTTGGCATAGGAACGTCATTGCAGCTATTCTGTCTTCGTGTGGGATGGAAGGCATGGACACTGAGGAGGCTTCTGTGAGATGTTTTTCACCTGTCTTGGGCCTGGCAAGGCCAGTGGAGAACATCATGCTTGGTGTTGTGGAGGGTCACTGAAAAAGATGAAGACCCTCAACGAGATAGATTGACTCAGTGGCTCAACAGTGGGCTCAAGCACAGCAACAATTGTTAGGGTGGTGCAGGACTGGGCACTGTTTCATTCTGTTGTACACGGGGTCGCTTTGAGTTGGAACCAACTTGATGGCACCAAACAACAATGTGTGGTACTTAAGACAACTCAAATAGAAGGGGTCAGTGTGGTTATTTTCCAAGGCAGAACTGCCTTACTTCACCATCCTCACTTGGCTCCCACAGGGTTTCCTTAAAGAGTTGTCTTCTGCTTACTACCTTTCCAGTTCTTCAGTAAGCAGTCATTTGTTCTCTGAAAGATAACAACTCAGGACTCTCACCTGCCCCTGTGCCTTCACACCAGGCCCCAATTGCAACTGCCCAGCCTGAAGGGAGAGTCTTGATCTTAGATGAAGAAGGGGGTTCCTTCTTAGCTTGCTTTGTGTTAGGCTTTGGAAGCTGGAGTGACTTTCTGCCCCTATTCTGCCAAGTCAGAGTGTATTAGTAGGAGGCAGAATCACAGCTGGGGTCCTTATGTATCCTTTACAAACTGGAGACTGCTTTATGCATGATAGTTGTTATACTTCCCTTTTTCCAGTCACCCGCAAGTTCTCTAAGATGAAACTCTGGAGGTTACCAAAAAGGGAAAGAGAATTTTAGACAATAAGTAAGAGGGACAAAGAGATTACTAAAGGTGCATCCAGGTGGATCTTGGCCATAGCAGTGGTTCTCAACCCTGACTATGCAAGAGAATCATTTAGAGAGATTTTAAGGTAGCCCCATGCCTGGACCCAACCCGTAACCAGTTGAATCAGACTCTTAGGTAGCAGATACTGTTGAGAACTCCTGAACTAGTCCTTGCAAAAGGCACATGGTGGGTGGCTGGTGGGAGATTTAGGGCTGAAGGGAACCATAGAGTTTTTCTTCTAGACCCTGAGGGAGTTAGTGACTGTGGAGGGGCCTGGTGTTGGGTTGCTTTCTTTGCTCTTTTTTTAGTCAGCTTTTCTGGGCTTCATTTTCCCTACTTGTAACGTGTGGTTGTTGGACTAGATATTCCTCAAAGCCTTTGCTGCCCTCTGTGTCTTTGACCTTTCAAGATCAGTTCAGTTTTCCAAGGCCCTACTTGTCCCTGGAAGAGTCAGGCTTGTCTGTGGCTGTTGGCAGGAATTGATTTGCAAGGCAAACACTGCTTGGAAGAATTGAGGTGTCAGGATCTGAAGGACTAGAACTAAGCTGGGTTCAGGAGGCTGCTGCCTAGCCTTTGAACTTTGGAACCCAGCCAAGGCTGCCTCTGTATCCTGCCTCTTCTAAAGGGATTGGGATCCTTAAAAGAGTTTTTCTCTGCAGGTGGCGGCCACCAAAGCCTGGAGACCTCAGAAGCTATGGCCTCCTGCACAGACTCGGATAATAGTTGGGTTCTTGCTGGCTCAGAGGTAGGAAGCGTGGGTCTGGGAACCATGTGGAAGAGGGGTTCATGCAGGGATGGGATGCTTTCTTGGTCTTTTCCTGTCCTTGGTCCTGGTAATCATCTGCCTCACTCCTGCTGGCTATGGGAGGAACTCCAGAGACAGGGAGGAGGAGACCAAGCCCCAGGGGTCAGATAAGCTGGGGCTATTGAAAAAGACTTCATGGAGAAAAAGGGTATTAGGACTTGGACCATGCCTTGAAGGAAAGGTACTGCTTGGGTAAGCTGAAAGAAGTGGGGAGGGAATACTGATGGGGAGGCCAGCAAAAGCTAAGGCATAGTGCAACAGTGGGAAAGCCCACACTGGGGAGATTGTTGAGGAGGCTACAGGAAAAAGTGGGAACATGTGTCAGAGCCAGTGTTAGTGTCAGGTTGGAGCACAGTCTGGGGCTTCTGGAAGAGTTCTGAAGGCCCTGGTGGAGGCATCTGGGCCTCATTCTGATGGGAAACCCGTAAGGGCTGTGAGTTGGAGGGTGTCAGGACTTGGAATAAAGTGAAACCACCATGTCGATGGGGTAGAAATAGAAAGTTTTGAGGGCTGTCATAGGGCTCCAGTTCAGAGTTGGTGACTCCTCTACTGCCTGAAGCCACTGAGAAGGGAGAAAGGGGCTGGCAGGATCGGAGCCTGATTGGCAGGAGATGGGATGCAGAAACTTGATTAAAGGGATCTCAGAGTTGCCAACCCCAGTGACTTGGTGTATTAGAATAACCAGAAGGGGTGAAGGTGAGAGCTTTGTGTAGAGCTTTGAGTTTGAGGGGCCTTTGAGAAACCGAGCTGGGAGTGAGGGGCTTCTAGGATAACTCTGGAGCCGGACACATGGATTTGGTCTCACTGGCAAAAGAGGGGGCAGGGGTAGAGGAGGAGGGACACTGTGCTCTCAGTCAGAGCCCTGATCTCCTACTCTGCTGATAACTGGGGGACCTTGAGTAAGCCGTATCACCTCTCAGTCCTCACCTGTAAAACAAGGGTCATGATTCTTGCCTTGTAGAGGTGGCCATGACAAAATGAGACCACACGTGTCTAAGTGTTTGGAAAATTACAATGAAACATCTTATGGTCAAGAATTTTTCTTGGAGGAACAGTGGGAGCTATGGATGGGGTGAGTGGGTGGTGAGCCTACCAAAGAGTGTGCAAGGAGAGAAGAGACCAAGTCTGCACAGCCAGGGCTGGATAGCTAGGCTGAGAGCAGCACAGAAGCAAGGTCTGCCTCACTGTTACTGGGGTGAGCTGGGCTTCTGGGAGTACCTGTCGGAAGAGGGGTGGGTGAGGGAGTGTCAGACCAGTGGGAAAGGCTGGTTGGAAGATGTAAATGGGCAGCCAGTTGTATGGGAAGCTGCAGGGGAGCCCCTGGAGAACAGAGCTGTGACCCTTGAGTGCCCAAGACAGTCTCTTGCCACCCCCGTACCTGCAACCAATAACTAGATCGTTCATCTGTAGTGACAGGAAGTACTGATGGTCTTGGATGGGGGCACCCAGGCTATAGCTGACCTCCTTCAGGGGGTGCCAGGTTTGTATATTTGTTGCTAAGCTGACTGGCTCACCATCTTGGTCCAGGGGTACTTCTTCATTTAAGAGAAACCCACCCTCTGAAAGCTTTTCACAGCAGCAAGTGAGATTCCAAAACCCAAACCAAAATAGTTACTGTTCAGTCAATCCCAACTCATAGCTACCCTATAGGACAGAGCAAGACTGCTCCATAGAGTTTTCAAGGAGTGCCTCGTGGGTTTGAATTGCCGACCTCTTGGTTAGCAGCTGTAGCACTTAACCACTATGCCACCAGGGTTTCCACAAGTAAGATTAGGGGATGACCAAAGACTTTGTATCTGAACTGAGATGCTGCCTTACCACGCCTAATTTGTCTCACTGCCCTGTTTATCTGTGTGAGATATGGCTTGGGGTTCCTGAGTAGTGTGGTCATTTCTAGGGACCCCAACAGAGCCCCAGTGCTCCTGGTTTTGTTCTGCTGTCCTTTCTGTGGCGTAGCCTCTGCTCACATCTTTCTCCTCAGAGCCTGACTGTGGAGACCCTCGGCTCAGAATCCAGGACAGACTCAGAAGCTGAAATGGTCATCCAGATCCCTCCAAGCTTCCCTAAAGCAGAAGGTGAAGAATTAGCTGAGACCTTAGATGGAGAAGGTGATGAGTCCCTGCAGAGTATGGCGGTGTGCCACCTCTCCTCTATGTTCTGGAGTTTTCCAGTTACCTTGAGAGAGGGGTGCTGGTTAGTCTTCATTAATCGCAATTTACAAGCACTTTTCCCCTATTCCATCTGGTTTTCCTGATTTTTTCCTGTCCCTTTTAACCGGCAGGGTTCTGTGGGAGCCACAGAGCTGGGGTGCCATGGAGGGAGTTCAGCTTGGAGTAGGTAGGCAGTGTTTCTCATGTGCCTTTTCTCCCCACCACAGGGACTGTCTTCAAGAGTGAAGGCTCTCAGTCAGTGTCCAGTCTTCCAGAGGAGGCAAAGGCCAAGGTGAAGACCTTCACTGGGTGGGTGGGGGAGGGAAGGGCCGGGAGCTGCTCACAGCTGTGTTTGCATCAGGGCACCCTGGAAGGTGACAGTTGTGATGTGGAGCCCTCTGGCCCAGAAGACACAGTGGCCCAGGGCAAATTGCAAGAGACCTCCCTTGTGGCAGAGCTAGGACCAGATACACAGGACCTGGACGACCAAAGTATCCCGCAGAGCCTACCCTCATCTCCCCAAATAGGTGAGAGTCTGTCTCCTTATCTCCTTCTGTCACTTTCCTTCTGGAAGTTATGGGAATGAGAGGGATCATCCCAAGAGTGTATGCTCTGGTCCAGACCCTGGGACTTATTAGCTTAGTGGCCTCCTTAAAGTGTAGCAGTTAATCTTTATCACCCTTTGAGGACACTGAGACTCAGAGAGGTTAAGTAACTTGCCCATGGTCACACAGCTAGTAACTGGCAGAGCCAGGTCTGGTTGCCTCTTTCTTCTCTGCCATGGGAATTTCTCTCTTTGTCTCTCTCTTCTTCTTTTTCCTCTTCGTGTCTATAATTCAGTCCTCATTTCCTGAGCTCCCTCCATGTGCTGTCTTTGGGCCTGAGGGAGGGAGGCCGGGTGATTGATGGCCTATGTAAGAGACAGACCAAGACTGACCAACTCAAGGTGCAAGTGAGACCTATGACATATGCAAAAAGGAGGTGTAATTAAGGTGCTCCCGAAGGAAGGAAAGGGATGTTTAGTCAGGGGACAGGACAAGAGGGGAAAGAAGGGGACAGTCGGGAAAAGGTTCACCACTGGAAGTGATATTTGAGCAGAGCTTTGAGCAGAGGATCGGCTTTTTGTAGGTAGATGCAGGAGGAAGAGAACATTCCAGGGCAAGGCTACAGCATTGGCGAGTATGGGGACCACTATCCACGGTGCTCCACTTCAGGAAGAAGGGAAGAAGATAAGATTGGAAAGAGTAGCTGGGGTCAAATTGTATAGTATTTTGTGTCCAATGCTAAGGAAATTGTGTCCAAGACCTGTGGACACAGGGAGAGGAATGGTGTGAATCCATCTCTACTGAAGAATGGTAGTGTGGAGGGAAGGGTCAAGACCATTCGGGAGATGACTGCTGTCAGGACAAAGGAGATGAAGGTGTGAACTAAGGTGGTTGCAGTGGGGATTAAGAAGAGGAGTGGATTGGTAAGATGTTCAAATGTGGCATTCTCAAGACTGAGTGTTGAGTGAAGAGGGAGGACTTGGGATTGGCATAGATGGTATGCGGTGCCTTTCTCTGTGTTGGGGAACCAGTTTGGAGAACACTATATTGAGTATTTGGTCCCAGAAGGACATCCAGATGGCAGTGGGCTGTAGGCAGGAAGACATATGTGGGTCTGGAACTCAGAGGAGGCCAGGTCAGGAGTTACAGATCAGGGGGCTCATGGGCTGTAGGGAAGGGCAGAGGTGTGGGTGTGGTAGATAATTGGTGTCTGTGGTGTGGTGAGAAGAAGAGAAGACCAGAAATGGTACCAGAGTGACCGCTACCCTTAGGCCAGCCAAGAGCCAGGGAGGGAGGCTGAGAAGGAGTGGCCAGAATTAGGAGGAAAACCAGGAGTTGGAAACAGCCACAGAAGCTGGATGGGGAGGCAGATGTTGGAAGGAAGAGGATGCTATAATATGAAAATGGCTCTCGTACTTTGTAGACTGAGAAGACTGGTGTCCTACTGCCTCTAGACTGGGCAGAAGCAGTCTTCAAGGCAAAAATGGCAGGGTCTTCTTGATCCCCTCTCCATAATCAGGGCCAGGAGGAGGGATTCACTGTTCACTGTACCTTCTACCACCTCCCCCTCTCCAAGTCCTGTCCCTCCATTGGCCTCACTGCCCTTTTCTCCTTCCTTGCAGCTCGGATTAGGGAGGAGCTCCGCTGCTCCAGCAGTGAGGAGGACACTGACATGGATGTGGAGGGCCTGCGGAGAAGACGGGTACAGGATCCCAGCCCGCCTCAGGTGTCGGCACCCTTGGGTGTGGAGGAGCAGGCGGGGAGCCAGGCTGTGGTTGGAGAGCTGGGAATCTCCCTCAACATGTGCCTTCTCGGAGCTCTGGTTCTTCTGGGCCTGGGGATCCTCCTCTTCTCTGGTGAGTGCTGACCAGCTTCTGGGCCCTCAGGCCTCTCCTCTGGCCCTTCTTGCCCTCCTGCCTCTTACCACATTCTCCCTTGCCCTGTCCGCCCTCTCCCCTTCGGGCCTTGTTGACCTCCTCTGACTTCATCCTCAGGTGGCCTCTCAGAGTCTGAGGGTGGTAAGTGCATGGGGCCCCTGGCTGTGGCATGTGTCTGCCCACCCCGAAGGGGCAGCCACAGTGGGTGGGGTTGTCCGGTGGTAGGGGTTGTACATTGATTGCTCAGTTATTGGCATCATCAGCTGTTCAGGGTAATCCTCGGCCCTTGACCTCACTGGATGTCTCAGCCATGGGTTGGTAGTAGGGGGGACTAGGTGGGTGTGTGGGTGTGGGTGTGGGGGTGTGTGTGAGTGGGGGTGTTGAGGGGTGTGGGTGTGTGTGGGTGTGAAGGGGGGAGTGACCTCTGTGGGCCACTTCTATGGCCTCAGAGGATTTAGTTCTTTTTGCACCACACCCCAAATTCCATTCTGGGCTTCAGCTTTTCTGTCCTTAGTTAAGCACACTTCTAAAATTCAGCTAAGGATAGACAATATGTGGCTCTCAAGGCCCTGTTCTCACCTCCCATCCCTGGAACAGACATTATCAGTTGAGCACAGCACTTCTCCCATGAACCAGTTTCAGGAACTCTCTTTCTCATAGGACCCATGGAGGAAGCAGAGCTGCAGGTCTTCCAGGATACTGGGTTGGATACTGAGTTGCAAGATACTGCAGGAGCTGGGCAGGTGTGTGTGAGACTTTGCACAGTTGTGTGAGATCTAGTAGGGGAGAATCAAGGCAGTGGGACCGGGATGGATAACTGGCTTCTCTACCCTCAGGATGCACTAGGGGAGCAGCTACAGGCCTCGGCACCCCCTGGCAGTGTCCCCAGTCTGCAGAACATGGCCCTTCTATTGGACAAACTGGCCAAAGAGAATCAGGACATCAGGCTGCTGCAGGCCCAGCTGCAGGTGGGCACAGGTCGGTGGGGGGGTGGGCTGAGCCAGCCTTTCCTAGGTTGGGGTTTTGTCCTGGTGTTTTCCCAAAAGAGTGTCCCCTATTCACCCACCTCCCAGACTTTTACCTTCTGCTTTTGCCACTACAGTCCGGCTGTGTTTCTAATGCTCCATTCACGTCCCTCATGCTAAGGTTTACGCCAGAGTTAGCGTATCTGTTTCATGTGGCATGCCACTTCTAATTAATTGATCTGGTCTGCTGGGAGCACCATGTAGAGAAGGAGCTAAAAAATATGCTGAGGCTCAGTGGGAGAGAAGTGCTGTGCTCAATTGGTAATGTCTGTTCTGGGGATGGGAGGTGGGAACAGGGCCTTGAGAGCCACATACAGGCTATGCTTAGCTGAATCTGAAAAAGTATATGTCAGGTAAGGACAGAGAAGCTGAAGCCCAGGATGGAATTTGGGTATCCCATAGTCTAGTGCACAGTGGGGGTTGGGAAAGGACAAGAAACAAATCTCCTAAGTGTCTGAGGCCATAAAAGGGGCTTTAACCTCCTACCAACTGACAGAATGGAATCGGGGTCAAGGGTACTAGGTCTGTCCTGACAAGGACTTCTTGTGCCCAACTGCTCCGTTCCAGGCCCAGAAGGAAGAGCTCCAGAGCCTGATGCAGCAGCCCAAGGGGCTGGAGGAGGAGAATGCCCGGCTTCGGGGGGCTCTGCAGCAGGGCGAGTCCTCCCAGCGGGCCCTAGAATCAGAGCTGCAGCAGCTGCGGGCCCGGCTCCAGGGGCTGGAGGCAGACTGTACAGTCAGGGGCCCAGATGGGATGTGCCTCACTGGGGGCAGAGGCCTGCAGGATGATAAGCCCATCGAGGGGCCAGGCCTCAGGGGCCAGGAACCAGGCCCTGGCTTCCTGGAGCGGAAGGAGCAGCTGGAGGCTGAGGCCCAGGCACTAAGGCAAGAGTTAGAGAGGCAGCGACGGCTTCTGGGGTCTGTGCAGCGGGACCTGGAACGGAGCTTGCGAGAGGGTGGCCGAGGGGACCCAGCCTATTCTGGCCTGGCCGAACTGAGCCATCGACTGGCCCAGAAGCTGCAAGACCTAGAGAGCTGGGGCCAGGATCCTGGGGTCTCTACCAATGCCTCAAGGGGTCACGAACTCCATTTCCAGAGTTCCAGGGAGCGAAGTGGAAAGGAAAAGTGGTGGAATGGGCAGGGGGACTGGAAGGGTGAGCATTGGAAGCATAAGAAGGAGGGATCTGGCTGGGGAAGGAAGAAGAGCTGGGAGGGTTGGAAGGACAGGGAGCAGACAAAGAAGTGGAAAGAGGGCAAGCCAAGGGTGGAAGAGTGGGATGGCAGGGAGGGCAAGCAACAAGGTCCCAAGGATCCCCCAAGGAGAAGTGGTAGCCCTCACTCTCCTGGAGAAAGGCAGAAGTATCCTCAGTGGAAGGAAGGGGCTAAAGATGAGCATGCCCCCCTGGCACCCTGGGTAGAGCTGTTGAGACACAAGTACCAGCCGCCCCAGGGCTGCTCAGGTGTAGCCGACTGTGCACGGCAGGAGGGCCTGGCTTTCTTTGGCGTGGAGCTAGCCCCAGTGCGGCAACAGGAGCTGGCCTCTCTGCTGAGGACCTATCTGGCACGCCTGCCCTGGGCTGGGCAGCTGACCAAGGAGCTGCCTCTCTCACCTGCTTATTTTGGTGAGGATGGTGTCTTCCGCCATGACCGTATCCGCTTTTGGGATTTTGTGGATGCCCTGGAGGACAGCCTGGAGGAGGTGGCTGTGAGGCAGACAGGTGATGACGATGAGGTGGATGACTTTGAAGATTTCATCTTCAGTCACTTTTTTGGTGACAAAGCACTGAGAAAGAGGTGAGTTGTGGGCTGATAGTGTCTGGTGGGTCAGGGAGGAAGATGGAGGATGGGGTCAAGGGTGGGTGTACAGGTACAAGGGTCCTGAGTGGAAGAGCTTCAGTGTGAGGTCTTATCTTTCAGTCCCCGGCAGGCTTCCCTTAGAGAAGGCATCCAGATGAGCTTCCTGTCTTCACTTAAAGGCAGGAGGCTGTCTGGGCTCACCCAAGAGTGTCTTGGTGTTCCCCTTCCCCATTGGGGAATTTTCCTTCTGTCACTATATCTGCATATGTGCAGGGTTAAGAAAGTTGCTCCCTACTTTGCTGCCTCTCAACCAGTATCTTCATCTTGGGGGACCAGCTCTGCAGCCTCATGTGCTTGGTGGTGGCTGCATATCTTGGCTTTGTTAGAAGGAAGAGCGTCCCTCTCTTCAGGAGTGCCTACTCATTGCATAGTATTCTACTCTTAAGACCTCTCTCTTCCTGCCCTCACCCTATGTCTCCCCACAGGTCAGGGAAGAAGGACAAACACTTCCAGAGCTCCAGAGTCTTCGGGCCTAGGGAAGAGCACAGCCGCCATCATAGCCACCACCGCAGCCATCACCACAGGGGCTGAAGCCCTGTGGCCTCAGGAGAATCACCTCAGCCTGAGTCTAGCCTAAGCTCCTTGTCCAGTCCCTGGGGCTGGGGCTCAGAAGGCTAAACCAGCACCAACCCTGGCTTACCCAGGATACTTGGTGGGGGATGGATCAAGCAGAGGAGAGCGAAATCACCCACACCTCTCACCCATGCCACTTTCGCTAGAAAAAGGCCTTAGCTGGACCTGCCATGCTGTCTATGCAAATGTATGCAAATTTTCAGGGCCCTAGGTTGGGATCTTTCCTAGCCTGAAGGTGTGCCACTGTGAAGGGGGGATGTTTTTTGTTTTTTGTTTTTGTTTTTTGAACAGGGAGGGTTGGGAAAGAGGGGCTTGTGAAGCTGAAGAGCTTTCCTCCTTTTGTTGTGTGTGATGGCCCCAGATTTCCCTTTCAGGCCCATGTGTTGACCCACTGCCCACTAGGATTTGACTCGAGTTGCTGGCTGGAGGCCTAGCATGAGGGCTTTCCTTGGAGTGTTGTTAGATTTGGAAGCAGCTATCCCCAGGATGGTCAAGCTCCCCTTTTGCCCCAGCTCCTCACATGTCCTCACCTTGGGCCAGCTATAAACTCAGGTCCTGGGACATTGGATAGGGGCTCTGTCTCTTGGGGTAGTTTCGAGTACAGGAAGTGCCCACACCCACAGCCATCCTAAGCACTGATACTTGCCCCTCCTACCCTACTGGCACTCCCAACAAACCCCAGGCCCACTGAGCCAGACCGTCACCATTTTGCTCACAGCTGCCGTGGCTGCACCCCTGGGAGATGCAGAAAGATGAGCAGGCAAGAGTTTGGGACTCAGATCCAGGGGATGTGGTCTTGGGCAAGCTAGCTGATAGAAGCCTTAGGTTTCTTCTGCTGCAAAGGGAAATGAAGGGCTAGGGGTGGGGAGGGGTGCAGATTACATAAACCAATGTAAGCAAAGTGTTTGTCCCATTTTTGGCTTTCAAAGATTATTCCTCCATTTCCGAAGCCAGCTCTTCAGACAAAAGATTGAACTGGTCTATAAGATGTAAATGGTACTGGTGAAGAATGTACTTCTTGGCTTAAGTAGATATGGAAAACTAACAGGGCAGCTCCTGTCTGGAGGTGAGATGAGAAGGCAGAAGGGGACAGGAGCTGGGTGAATGGACACGATATGGAAAGCAGGAGTATTTTGTTACTGGGTGGGTAGAGCAGCTAGGGTCTCATAATAGTTGGTGTGTGAGCTTTTTATATGACAAACTGACTTGAATTGTAAACTCCCACTTAAGGCACAATAAAAAATATTCTTGCCTACTGTAGAGTATAGAAAATTCTGGTGGTGTAGTGGTTAAGTGCTATGGCTGCTATTGAAAAGGTTGGCAGTTTAAAGTCACCAGCCACTCCTTGGAAACTCTGTGGGGCAGTTCTGCTCTGTCCTATAGGGTCATTATGGGCCAGGATCTACTCAGCATCAGTGAGTTTGGTTTGGTTACCTTAGAGCACGATGGACCCCTTCTCTGCTCCCAGGGTTCTCTCGTTGGGGAGGTGAGGGACCACTAGGTGGCGCTCTGGCTCCACATTGCCTCTAAACCTGACCCCCCCCCCCGCCCCTCCCGTGCCAGACCCTATGTCACTGACCCTGGGTCTTTTAGCTTTTAGCTCCTCCAAGGAGAAGAGTCAGAGCTCCTCTTTGACTGCTGTGTAGAAGTCCTTTCTGAGATCTCACTTCGGTCTTGTAGGCAGTACACTGGGCCTTTTGACTCCCCTGGAAATTCCCGTCAGTGCAGGGGGCAGAATGACATGTGATGGCTCAGGCTGGTAGGGACAGCACTGTAAGTTCAGGAGGTGAGGGACCTCAGGCCCCAGAAGGGGCTGTGAGTAATTTCTGTATTATTTAAAAACTGCTTCTGTAATACCACATCTGCATTTGAACTGCTGACTTTTTGGTTAGCAGCCACAGTACTTAACTACTACACTACCATAGTTTTTTTTGCTTATATCAGCTCATTTAATTCCAGTGTGGGGGTGGTGGCAGGCTAGGAGTAGAACAAGGACCAGTCAACCCAGGAAAGTCTGATGTGTCTGCGAGAGAGTGAGACTCTGGTAATAAAGAGGTTCTTCAAGGAGTTTATAGTCCAATGGAGAGAGTTGTTACTTTCTGCTTTCTGCAGTAGGAAGGACTCTAGTTAGAGCAAAGAAGGAATTTCCTCTCAGGCATAGGGTTAGTGATACAGGCTGGAGGCATCCTAGGGGTATTTAGGAAGGAGACCTCTTTCTGGAGGGAGGATCAGGAGGAGCAAGTATAGGGTGGCCCCGTTTCATCCTATTCACATTACCTTGCCTTCCAGCCAAAAAACCAAAGGAACAAGTTGCCATCGAGTCAGTTCCAATCCATGGTGACCCCATATATGTCAGTAGAATTGTGCACCACAGAGTTTTCAATGGATGACTTTTTGGAAGTAGATTGCCAAGTCTTTCTTCAAAGACATCTGTGGGTAGACTTGAATCTCCAACCTGTTAGCAGCTGGGTGCATTAACTGAGTGTGCCACTGCGGGGATGCCCCTCACCTATCACAGGGGCTCAGAATTCTCCCTGCCAGCAGCTGCATGGAGTCAGAGGCCTGTGTGTATGTATGTGTAGGTTTGGGCTTGGGGAGGGGACACATACTCCTTCGTTCCCAGAAAGTGCTGCCTCTTACTTTGGCTTCTTGGGGCTTCTCAGTTTCATTTCTAGGGCCCACTTTCTTTATTTGCATAACGAGCTCTGGGGAAGGCGGCTGAGAGGCTACCCCAAGTCCACAGCCTCACCTTTAGTCACTCAGGAAGTGGATGTGCAGAACTGGAGGTTTCTGAAACTGCTGATCAGGGAGAAAAAGCCATGAACCTGAGGGGGTGGTGGGAAGCACCATGGTACCCAGGGACACTGGCCACTCTGATCCCTTCTCTCTGGGTGCTCTTGGGAGGTGGTTTTCACACGCACTGGGTTATATGAAGCCCCTCTCCTGTCACACCCACACACCCATGGCGGCACAATGAAGAGGGGGGATCTTGGGTTCCAGATCAGGCTGTTCCCCACACCATCGGGCCAACCTGTGGAGATAAAGAGCCAAGGGACGCTGGCACTGGGAGAACAGGACTACCAGCTGCCTCTTCCTGGGGCTCTGGGGCACTGCTCCGGGCCTGGGGGCAAGGGGAGAGGCAGGGGCCTGTGGGAGACCCATGGGACCCTGTCACCCATTCCTGTTTGATGTCTTGTCTGGGCTCTTGTAGCCTAAGCACTTGGCTTTTCTGCTGTTTTCCTCTGGGAGGTCTCCTGGCTCTCCTGGGAAGGGGTCTCCTGACCCAGAAGCTGAGGTATATCACTAAATACCTGAGGAATGTCACTAGAGAGGAATGGCCTTCTTGGGTCTTCCCCTTCCAAATAGAAACATTCTACTTCCTTTGGCAAGTCTCCAAAACTCATTTCTCAGCTTGTCACTGAATACTGTTTCTCCCTCCCACACCTACCCCTCATTCCCAGGTTCCTTCAGACCTCCTCATTGCCCCCAGCTGGGTTTTCTATTCTATGTCCCTCTGGCCCCATGTATGCCTCTAGGGTCTCACCAGCCCCTCCCTGCCTTCCTAGGTCCTCTGAGTCGTCAACCTTTCATCTTTCCACTTCCATCCTCATGGGTGATGGGGCAGTGGTGGGGTGTGTGGCAGTGGTGGTGGTGGGCCACCTTCTGGCATGTACCACCCCATAAGCTCCTCCAGGACCAGCAGCATGTGTTTCTGTTGAAAGCTGCTCCCAGCCCCCTCCACTGGTCCAAGGACAGAGGCTGGACTGCCTGGCTGTTGCCATGGGAACCTCTCAGGGCCACCATAATACAGGAACATCTCCCTGTGCAACCATGTCTGGGGCCGCAGATGTTCCTGGTACCTTACCATGCTCACAGTAGGGTCTGGAAAGGACACTGCAAAGTAGGGTTCAGGGAGTGTTGCTTACCTGGGTAAGAACCCTCCATGCCCCATGTCACCATTCAGTCACTTGAGCCACAGAAGCCTCCTTGTCAGTCTATTGAGGCTGGTGTCTGAGTTCCCTGGAGCCTGGCTCTGTACCTTCTAGTTCCTTGTCCCTCCCCTCAGGGGCTTCTGTCAAGGTTGCTGCCCATCTTTATTGGCCTTTGGCTCCCAGAGTAGGCTTTGCCCATCCCCAAGTGGATAGTTTAGAACAAAAGCTGAGCCCCATCCCCACTCGCCAGTTCTGGGTCAGGTGGGCCCCAGCCTAGAGCTATTCTCACCAGACTGTTGGCCTGGACAAGCTTTGACACTGAAAAACCCTGAGTCTCAGGTCTCCACTGTTGCCTCCCCAGGGCTCTTGGGTAAGATGTCACTCCTTGCTCAACTTTCTCACTGGTGAAGTGAGACTACAGGTACTCCCTCAGATTGCAAGAATTAAATGAGGCACCATAGGATAAAGGAAAAAGCTTTGAAATTTTCCTGTCAATAGTTATTTTTATTTGACTTAACCTCTAAAGGAAACTCTGGTGGCATAGTGGTTAAGAGCTTGGCTGCTAACCAAAAAGTCAGCAGTTTGAATCCATCAGGTGCTCCTTGGAAACCCTAGGGGGCAGTTCTACCCTGTCCTGTAGGGTGACTATGAATTGGATTGATGGCAGTGTATTTGGCTTTCTTTTTGGTTTTAACCTCTCAGGGGACCAGAGCACTATTATGTGGGAAGAGACAGTGCTGGTTCCTAAGCCATGTAGCAGAGGCCAGTGTGGTCTTCAAGTCCTCCATGGTGCTGGCTGCTGTGGGGCCCCAACCACGGCCCCTTAGCCTCGCTGGATTAACATAAAACAATTTAAGCAGTTCTGTTTTAATGGTGCCAGGGGCAGTCAGCTAACAGGGTGAAATGGAGCTGGACCTTGAGGGACACTAGGATTTCAGTAAGGGGAAGGGGGTTGAAGCTGGGCAAAGTGAGAAGGAAGGGCTTGTGGCAGAGTGGAACAGCCTTGTGGCTAGACAGCTACATTCATAGAGGCAGGCCTGACTAGGTCTGAGGGGAATTTTCCTACAGGAAATGGTGAGGGGTGTCACTGACAGCGTTGAGGTCCTGGGGCAACTTTGTGAAGGAAGTATGCGGTTACAGCATGGCCAGCAGCCAAAAGGCTGGGATGGAGAGATGGGAAACTGGAGGCAGGTAGGGGTGCCAGCAGTAGCCCAGAAGCGGGACACTGTGGCCTGATTTAGGGCAGTGAGCTAAGAAGGGGCAGGGCAGGGAGAAGAGGGGTAATGGGCACACTCAGCTTCCTAGCTTGGTGGTAAGAGGATGATGCACTCTATCCACTCTGCTCACATCATGCTGGGAATGGAGGAAGAATGGCCAGAGTGGGCTTACAGGGGAGTGGGTAGGGGCAGGCACTGGCCTTACTTGCTGGTCCAGACCTCCCCCCATGTCACATTCTGCTCCCTCCACCAGGCCCTTCTTACACCCATTCCTCTTAGGAGTGCAGGGCTCCTTTTAGAGAAGCTCCTGTCAACACGTCTATTGAGCTTGAAGGGAAGCACCCAGCAGAGGGGAGTGGCACCTCTGCTGAGGTCAGCACTGAGACAGTCCAGAGTCAAAAGGACAGATCATGGGGCTCAGGTGGAACAGGCAGGACTAAAGGAAGTGTGTGCTCTGGAGGTGAAACTGATCGACAGCCTGCTTTCAAAGGTCGTTTGGTCAAGGAGGCCTGTCATTGGCACTTGCTCATCTGGAATGTGGCCATAGGTGTTCTGAGAGCAGCTTTGCAGGAAGAGACAGGCTACCCCTTTATTTACACAGGGCTATTCTCAGAACACTCCTATACCTTCTGCTCCAGTGAGTCAGAGACTGAAGAAGGTTAAAAACAAAAACTCATTGCTGTTGAGTTGATTCCAATTCATAGTGAGCTTATAGGCTGGAGTAGATCTGTCCCCATACGGTTTCCAAGGAACTCCTGGTGGATTCAGACTGCTGATGTTTTAGTTAGCACTCATGGCTCACTGTAGCTCTTCAGCACTGTGCCATCGAGGCTCCCTGAAGAAGGTTGAGACCATCATGTCTTCACTTTGCAGATGAAGAAACCAAGACGGATTAGGTAACTTGCCTAAGGTCACATCATAGCTGAACAATGACAGTGGAGGAAGACTGGCCTCCATGCTGCTGTTAGAACTCTAGGTGGCATTTGAAATGTCCAGTCTTGCTGTCTCCCCACTTTTTTTTCACTCCAGCTGATTTTGAGGTTTGGAACAATAGCTGAGCTCCCATTTGTGTGTCTCTTAACTTCTGTCTCGGGCTGTATGCCCTGTTCTCCCAGTTGACCAGGCACCTGGCCTGGGGGCATTTCCTCTCTGCCCACTCCATCCAGCACCCCCCACCCAAGCCATCTTCTGGCACTAGCCTGTGAGAAGAAGAGCAAACTCAGAAGGCTCCTTCATGAGCATCAGTCTCAGTTGTTCAGAGGAGGCAACTGAGGCCCTGTGAGGGACAGGAGTTGTCCAAGATCACAAAGCTTTCTGTGGGCAGTGAGGGGAGAGTCCTGGGCTGCTTTGCCCTAACTGAGAGTCCCTGTGTTCCTCTTTCCTTTTCTCCCACCTCTAGCAGCTCTTTGAACTTGGAATTCACCTCTGAGGTGAGGTCTTCCTCATTTTCCTCATCCCCTTCTAGCAGTGACTTCCCTCTTGACTCCTTTTACGCGAATGTCTGGCCATGGCCACAGGGGGTGCAGCTGCAGGAAGGATAGGACACTGGACCTAAGGAGGACTGGCATGGGAGGGACAGGCCTCAAGGAGCTGCCCCTGAGCAGCTGGACAGGGTTACAATGGCTCAGCCTTGAGGGCAACCCATAAAAGGCGCTTCTAGCCTCCAGGGGTGAAGCCCTGGCCTCCCAGGTAAAAACCAAAACAGCAGCCTATCCCATGGACACTATTCTGATTTCTGGTGACTTCATGTATCACAATGTGGAGCTACTCCATACAATTTTCTTGGCTGTAATCTTTATGGAGTCAGATTGCCAGGACTTTCTTCTGCTATGTCAATAGGCAGCTTCAAACTACCAACCTTGAAGACAGTACTCAAGGATAACTTGTTTGTGCCACCACCATGGGACCTTATATGACTGTCATGAGTTGAATTATGTCCCCCTAACATTGTGTGTAGCAATTTGACGAGGCCATGATTCCCAGTATTGTGTAGTTGTCCCCTATTTTGTGACTGTAATTTTCATACATGTTGTAAATGCTAATATTTGCCTGTGGTTAATGGGGCAAGACTAGATTATGTTAAAGAGGATTAGACTGGGACTGTAACATCCTTAATGATGTCACATCCTTGGTCCAACATAAAGAGAGTTTCCCTGGGGTGTGGCCTGTATCACCTTTTATCTTACAAGACATAAAAGGAAAGGGAAGCAAGTAGAGAGTTGGGGACCTTATCACCACCAAGAAAGCAGTGCCAGGGGCAGAATGCATCCTTTGGACCTGAAGTTCCTGCCCTGAGATGCTCCCAGACTAAGGGAAGACTGCTGACAAGGACTTTGCTCCAGAGCCGGCAGTGAGAGAAAGTGTTCCTCTGGGGCCAGTGCCCTGAATTCAGACTTTTAGTCTACTAGGTTTGTAGTCTACTGGACAGAATAAATTTCTTTGTTAAAGCTATCCACTTGTGATATTTTTATTACAGCAGCACTAGATGACTAAGACACTGACCTCCAAACTGTTCCTCAAAAGATCACCTCACTCATTAGCTCATTCATTCTTCAATTATTTGTACACAATTTACTCTGTGTCTGGCCTGGGGCTATTACCACTTGATAGTTTATGTCAGCTGTGTAAAGTTATGAGTACAGTGTTGAGGGAAGACAGTAAGGGAAGGAGATATCACTTTCTGGGGAGGCAGGGAAGGCATGTCCAGCAGACTGCTCCTGGCCTGGGAAAATGCTGGCTTTGGAACCAGACAGATCTGGGTTTGAATCCCGGCTCCACCATTAATAAGCTGAATTTGGGGCAAGTTTCTCAATCTCCTTTGAAATAATTATCAACCTTTATCACTAGGAAGCACTAAAATAAATCCAAGGCATTACTCTTTAGTGGTAGTTGAAGTGGGGTTAGTTACCCAGCTGCGATGTTTATATTTACTACAAATGAAGTAAAAGTATTTCTCTAACTTGTGCATCTTTGTTTAAAAAAAAAAAAAAGACCACTCTACTGTCTCATTATATTCCAAACTTTGAGGTGCAAACCCTGGTGGCTACTAACCAAAAAGTTGACAATTCAAATCTACCAGGCACTCCTTGGAAATTATGGGGCAGTTCTGCTCTGACCTATAGAGTCGCTATGAGTTGGACCGACTTGACAGCAGTGGGTTTGGTGGTTTTGGTTACTATCCTTGGGTACATAATTACATGATTGGTGCCTGTTTCTTTTGAAAATGGGAAGATTTGTGCTTTACCTACAAGTTAAAAATATTCATAGACTATAATAACTGTGGAAACACTTGCAGCTTAGTGATTAAGTGCTACCTTTGCTAACCAAGAGGTTGGCAGTTCAAATCTACCAGATGCTCCTTGGAGACTCTATGGAGCACTTCTACTCTGTCCACTAGGGTTACTATGAGTCAGCAGTGGGTTTTTTGGTTTCTAGTAAATGCACTTTAAATGCTGTTGTTGTGTAACTGTACTTCACCATAAACTGAAAGTTTTTCTAAACTCAACCTAGTATTTCAAATGATAGAGTAGCAGGGACAAGGGTCTGGGGACCATGTGTTCGGAGGACATCGAGGCCAATTGGCATAACAAGTCTGTTGCTAAGAGAGCCTTTTGGTGAGTAGTATCTGGGGTCTTCAAAGCTAGCAAGCTGCCATGTGAGGTACACCGAATGGTCCCAACTCATCCGGAACAGATGATCACTGAGAACAACAAAGATATGAGGTGAAAAGAGCCCAGGAGACAGAAAAACCCATATGAATGGGAGACTGTATCAACACGAGACCAAAAGAACCAGATGCTGCCAGACCACCATCAAAGACAGTTGTGACGGAGGACAAAATGTAGAGTCCCTGAGGCAATATGAGAAAAAGAGGTGTACAGCCCAAGAACTCTACTAAAAGATCTGAACTGATGGTCTGACAGCCTGGAGGGTACCCTGGGACTATGGCTCTTAGATGTGCTGCTGTCCCTGACTGGAAACTAGTATTGAGTCAACTCTTCAGATAAGAATGGATCGGACTTGGGGGACACGGTGTGATTATATGGTGTGCAGACTTTATGGTTCTGTGTGTTTACAGTAGGCTGTCTGTTTTAGTCAGCGCTAGGGCTGCTCTACAGAAATACTACAGAGTAGAAGGCTTTAACAAAGGAAAGTTTATTCTTACACAGTCCGGCAGGCTACAAGTCCAAATTCAGGATATCTACTCCAGGGAAGGCTTTCTGCCTTGTTGGCTCTGGAGGAAATCCCAGTATTGTATCGGCCTTTGTCCAGGGAGCATCTTGGCGCAGGAGCCTCAAGGACGGGCTGTTTTCCTGGTGCTGCTTTCTTGATGATGCGAGGTTTCCAATTCTCTGCTTGCTTCTCTTTCCTTTTATCTCTTGTAGGATGAAAGGATTAAGGGTGGGGCAAGCCACACTCCAGGGAAACTCCCTCTACAGTAGGGCAGGGAGGTAATCCTATGGAGGGATTTACAGTCTCACCCTAATCCTTTAACATACAACATAGGAAAACCACAAAATGGAGCACAGTCACAAGATACTGGGAATCATGGCCCAGCCACGTGGCTACACGTATTTTTGGGGGAACGCAATTCAATCCATGACACTGTCCTACTGGTCTCTTTCCAGATGGGAGAGAAGAGGGTGGAGAGGGTGGGATAGAAGCTTGTTAACCTGCCGCCATCAAGTCGTGTCTGACTCATTAAAAGGACACTAAATATACAGAGTGAAAAGGAGGAGTGTGCTGTCACCGCGTGGGGAGCTGCAGATAGGTGGGCATGCAAAACTGATTTGGATTGTATACTTTCACTTAATTACAGTAAAAAAAAGTAATCAAAATTCAAGGGGGAAAAAAAAACATGCTGTTGTTAGATGTCGTCAAGTCTCCCCTGCCTCCAGGTGACGTCATGCATAATGAATTGGACTGTTGTGGTCCATAGCGTTTTCATTGGCTGATTTTCTGAAGTAGGTTACTAGGCCTTTCTTCCTAGTCCATCTCAGTCTGGAAGCTCTGCTTAAAACTGTTCAGCACCATAACAACACTCAAGCCTCCACTGACAGACAGGTGGTACCTGTGTATGAAGTGCTCTGGCTGGGAATCAGGCCCACTGGTACCGAATTCTACCCCTGAACCACCACTGCCTGCTCCTTAAACACTGCAGGCATGTAATTACATGAGTTGATACTAATTTACTACAAGACAATGGCCCAAATTTTATCGTGGCTGCACAGTATTCATTAAACTGTTTTTTAGTTTCCTCAACCATAGAACTGAAGTAGTTGTAGGGATTAGATAACTTATAACTAGTGTCCCCAAACTAAATCAAACCTATTGTTGATGAGTCAGTTGTGACTCATAGCAACCCTGCAGGACAGAGGATAGCCAAGGCTGTAAATCTTTATGAAGCAGATCATCACAACTTTCCGCCTCAGAGGTGCTGGTGGGTTCAAACCACTGACCTTTTGATTAGCAACCAAGCACTTAACTATTGTGCCAATAGGGCTTCTTACAGCCAGAGAGAGCTATGGGGATAATCTGTAAGCCAAGGACCAAATGGACAGAGTCTAGCTTTCCAATTGGTCAGTTTGTGGGGCTGTGCTGTTAGGATGAGCACATCGGATGCAGCCAGTCACCTCCAGGGAGGCCTTCTGCTTGAGGCATTTCTTTAAACTACAGAATCCTACAGTGTCAGGGCTGGGAGGCACCTTATATTTTCTCTAGCTTCATTTCCACTGGGTACTTAAAGAATTTGGAGTGTGTGGGAGGAGTGGGATCCTGAGCCTCTGACCCTTTAGCTGCTTATTTTGCAGTTTTATGCCCCATCTCTCTGGAGAGGGAGCCCAAGGTGGGGGCGTATATATTCATTTGATCAGTTCCTAGGTAGGCTTATTTATAATTAGCCTCAGTTTTCTCTATATTTCTTCCTATCTCCATGAAGTAGGGATAACAGTACATCATAGGAGTAAATGAGAAAAGTCTTAGCATTGGGCCTGGCATATGGGAGGTGCTCAATCTATATTCTTAGCTGCCTGGAGGGAGAGGGAGATTGTTGTTGCTAGGAGATATCAAGTCACTTCTAACTCATAGTTGACCCTATGTACAACAGAACCAAACATTGCTCAGGCCTGTGCCATCCTCACAGTTGTGTCCGTTGTTATAGTCACTGTGTCAGACTGTCTCATCCGGGGTCTTTGTCTTTCTCATTGACCCTCTGCTTTATCCAGTATGGTGTCCTTCTTCAGGAACTGGTCCCTCTTGATAACATGTCCAAAGTATGTGAGAAGTCGTGCCATCCTTGCTTCTAAGGAGCATTCTGGCTGTACTTCTTCCAAGACAGATTTGTTCATTCTTCTGGCAGTCCATAGTATATTCAATATTCTTTACCAATACCACTATTTGAAGGCATCAGCTCTTCTTTGGTATCCTTAGATATTGTCCAGCTTTCACATGCATATAAAACAGTTGAAAATACCATGGCTTGGGTCAGGTGCACCCTAGTCCTCAAAATGACACCTTTGCTTTATAACACCTGAGAGAGGTGTTTATAGCAGATTTACCCAACAGAAAGCACAGTTTGATTTCTTGGTTGCTGCTTCCACAGGTATTGATTGTGGATCCGTTGGTCCAGTTGTGAGAATTTTTGTTTTCTTTATGTTGAGGTATAAGTCCACACTGAAGGCTGTAGTCTTTGATCTTCATCAGTAAGTACTTCAAGTCTTTTTTGCTCTCAAAAAGCAAAAGTTGTACCATCTGCATGTTAATGAGTCTTCCTCCAGCCCTGATGCCAGATTCTTCTTTATATAGTCCAGCTTCTTGAGTTATTTGCTCAGCATAAAGCCTTGAGTAAGTATAATGGAAGAATTCAACCTGATATATATCTTTCATGATTTTAAACCATGCAGTATTCTCTTGTTCCATTTGAATGACTTCCTCTAGGTCTGTGTACAAGTTCACTGTGAGCACAATTAAGTATTCCGGAATTCACATTCTTTACATCATTTATAATTTGTTATGATCCACACGGTTGAATGCCTTTGCATAGCCAATAAAACATAGGTAAACATCTCTCTGGTATTTTATGCTTTTAGCTATGATCCATCTGACATCAGCAATGATATCCCTTGTTCTACATCCTGTTCTGAATTCAGCTTGTATTTCTGGCAGTTTCCTGTTGATGTACTTCTGCAACTGTTTCAGCTATCTAGTGGGAGAGGCAGATAAGGAAATTGATAATTATAGCATAGTATGAGATGCAGTGATATGAGTAAGTACAGGTATTGACAGCATAGAAAAGGGGTATCAAGTCAGACTGGGGAGCCCTGGTGGAGCGTCAGCTAAGTGCTGAGCTGCAAACCAAAAGGTTGGAAGTCAAACCCGCCCAGCAGATCTGAGGCAGAAAGACCTGGTGATCTGCTCCCGCAGATTGAAACACAGACAATCCGATGGAGGAGGTCTACTCTGTCACAGGGAGTCTCTGTGAGTTAAAAACTGACTTGATGGTACTTAGCAAGCAATCAGTCTGAGGACAGTGTTTGGGTGGCAGAAATGGCTAAGTGTTAGACTACTAGCCAAAGATCTGGCTGTTTAAATTCACCTGCCGTGGAGCCTGGTGTTGCAGTGGTTGAGAGCTGTATCTGCTAACCAAGGTCAGCAGCTTGAATTCACCAACGACTCCTTGGAGACCCCATGGGGCAGTTCTATTCTATCCTACAGGGTTGCTATGAGTCAGAATCGACTCAGTGGCAATGGGTCTGGTTCTTTTTCAGAGGTGTCTGAGAAGACATGACAATCTGCTTCTGAAAGGTCATAGCCATTGAAAACCCTGTGGAGCCTAGTTACAGTCTGCACACAGTGGGTCACCGTGAATCAGAATTAACTCAACAGCAGTGAACACTCAGACTGGGAGGTCAGGGAAAGGTCCCTGGGAGAGGTAGCGCAGCTAAGTGTTGAAGAACAAGTAGAAATCAGTGATACAAAAAAGTGGGAAAGTTGTTGGGCAAAAGGAACAACATGAGCATGAATACTTCCAGTCACTTATAGTTTGTAGCAGACTTCCTGTATTAATTTATATCAACTCTGCTTTTCCAGTTTTGTAGCAGTCTTTCATACCCCCATTTTAATCTGTTTTGTCATTGCCTTCCTCTCCACAAGAAAGAAAGCTCTTTGAGAATGGATTCTATTGGAGGTTTTAGATGTAAAAGGTTTTGTTTAGTTTAAATTATGCAGTAAAAGAAAACCAGGGAAAGAGAGAAAGAGAAAGAAAAAGTTTATCTGCCTCCCGGGTGGCTTTACAGAGCTCCCGGGAGGGAGTCTGCAAAACCACGCTCTGGTCCCGGAGTTTGGGGGGGTTTATAAGAGGGTGGTTGCGGACCTTGTTGAGGACAGCTCTGAGGACAGTGCCCATAGCAAGTAGCCAATGGGGTTGTGGGTGGCAAGTAGCCAATGGGGTTGTGGGTGGCAAGTAGCCAATGGGGTTGTGGACAATTAGAGTCACTTAATTAACATAGGGGGGTGTTGTTTTCAGTGCAGTGAGGTGAGAAGGGGTCTAGTTGAGCCTATGGGGAAGAAGCGGTAGCTAGTCTTCATTTGAATGGAATTTCCAGAATAGCTGGCGGATGAGACGTTTTGAGCCATTCAGGGAATAGTTGGGGGAGGGGGGCTTGTGTTTCAGCCTAACGGATTCTGTTTTGTTCATTGTTCTGTCTCTTGTGGTCCCTGGAACGTTTTAGACATTTAAATACATGTTGAATGAATGAAGAAACCCTGGTGACAGAGTGGTTAAGTGTTACCTTAGCTAACCAAAAGGTTGGCAGTTGGAATCCACCAGGCACTCCTTGGAAACTCTATGGGGCAGTTCTACTCTGACCCATAGGGTCACTGTTTTGTCAGCGAGGGCTGCTCCAACAGAAATACCACAGAGTGGATGGCTTTAACAAGCCAAGCCAAAGCCAAGGAAGGTTTATTCTTACACAGTCCGGTGGGCTGCAAGTCCAAATTCAGGATATCTGCTCCAGGGGAAGGCTTTCCCCCTTGTCAGCTTGGGAGGAAAGTCCAATACTGTATCAGTCTTTGTCCAGGGAGCGTCCTGGTGCAGGAACCTCAGGTCTGTAGGACGTACTCTTCTAGTGCTCCTCTTTTGATGATGTGAGGTTCCCAATTCTCTGCTTACTTCACTTTCCTTTTATCTCTTCTAGGACAAAAGGATTAAGGGTGGGACAAGCCATACTCCAGGGAAACTCCACTTACAGTGGAGCAAGGAGGTAATCCTATAAATTGACTTTACATCAGTGGGTTGGGTTTTCTGAATGAATGAATGTATGAATAAATTTTTCTCTTATCAGCTCCCTAAGAATTTAGACTCCCTCTTTCCCTGTCATGGTATTTCCTTACAACCCCCATCCTCCTCCATTGCTTATCTGCCAGCATCCGTGCCCTGGAAGCAATGATCATCAAACACCAAGGATTGACCAGCAGAGGGGAATGGGCAACAGCCAAGGAGCTGAAACTGGATTCAGAAGCATTGAGATGAAGCAAGAGCAACTGGTGACGTCACCGAGCTGATGGCGTATAGTTCTATCAATGGAATAAGCTGGCTTTCCGGGAGAGACAGGATCTTGATACTTCTGCTCAGGGCTGTCTCTACCAGGGCCAGGATGGAAGGGCACTGACAAAACTCAGCTCCCCTCTCTTCCAAGCTCTGCAGAGTTGGGTGCCCCGGTGCCCTGCAAGTTCAAATTGTTTCTGGACAGTTTCCTTCAACCAGGCCTAGATTCGATTTCCTAGTCAAAGCTCTATTCTCTCAGTCAGTGAAGCAATCTCCCTTTAAATGGTCTGCCTTTTAATGAAGGGTGACTCTCAGTGGGTAATTGTTTCCTGAGTTCCGGTGATAACCTGTCTGTTGTCCAAGGCCAGCACTGGCTTTCTCTGGCATCACCTTCCCAGTGGTGGGAAGTGGGGCAAAGGTGTCAGACATCTCTAGCCTCCAATCTGAGTCCCCAAGAACCCTTTCCTGCCTCATCCTCACCTGCACCCCAGCCTTCAGGCTGGCCATACTGCCTTAAAATAGTGCTTCACTAATTTTAAGAAACCTCTGCTGCTTAAAGGTCTTTCTGTATATATTGTTTGATGCTCCCCTCAAATTGTGGAAGGAAGGCAGTCTACATAGTTTTACAGGCTAGTGGTTATGTTGTATGGAAGCACTGCTTGGAACAAGTGACCATGAAGGGCAGAGTCTGTATGTGAATTTGCAGGATGAATGGCTTCTGGGGACAACAAGGCCCAGGTGCTTTCATGGGAGCAGGAGTTGGAGGAAGAGAGGAAGACATCTGAGGCCAAGGAATTGAATGGAAGGGAGTTAGATGGCTAGTTCGACAGATCATGAAGTCACTGGGGATGATGGCAGGAACTGGTTGGAAAAGATTAGGAGCCAGTGGCTAAGCCTTCTGTAAATGAGAGCAAGCCAACAGGACTGGTGGTTGTCAGCACCAAGGAGGGGGAAAGGGTAGCTCAGCCAGGTGGTATGAGCCTCAGAGGCACCAGACTTTTCCAAGAGGCATGGGGGAGTCATGGTCTGGAAGCTGGAACTGGAAAGGAGGGAGGTCTATGCTGAAGTCTGTGTACTTAATTGAGAGGGCAGTTAAGGGACAATGAGGTTTAGGTGAGACATGGGATAGGCAGGGTATGGGGGGAAGTTTTCTGATCACCAACTAGGAATTCCAGGGAGCTTCATTCCAGGCTGTAGGAGGGAGAGAGGGTCTATGTGTGGATTTGGTCAGGTGAGAAATGAGATTTTGGAGGATAACAGACTTCTTCATGGTGGTGACTTGTGCAAGCAGCAATGTGAGAGCAGAATTAATGCTTTTAGCCTCTGCTGGCAGGGCTGGGATTTGGGCTTGTAGTGGACCCACAAATAAATATTTATTGAAGGCTGGCTTTAACATGTGATCATGTGTTAAATTACTAGTTGCCCTTGGGTTGATTCTGACTCATGGTGACCCCATGTGTGCTTTATAGAATTTTCGAAGGCTGATGTCTCAGAACTAGATCACTAGGTCTTTCTTTCAAGGTGCTTTTGGGTAGACTAGAAGTTTCAATTTTTGATTAGTAACATGGGGGCTCTGGTTTGCACCATCCAGGAACTCCTTGTGTTGACTTATAATCTTTAAAATCACAAAATGTGGAGAATAAATCTCATATTTTGATTACACTTTAGAATTTACAAAGCACTTTACTGTACGTTTTCCTCATTTCCTTCTTATTGCAAACCTGTGAGGTGGCATTAACAATGGTGAGCTCTGACTTGCTGAAGATCACATTTCTAAGATGTGTCAAAATTGGGATTAAAACACTTTCCACTCTCTGATGCCTTTTAAGTGAATTGACTAGTACAATGCATTCTGGTTTGCTTAAAAAAAAAAAAAAAAAGTCCCCCACTCCCAGGCTGTTTTGTTTGCATCTGACCACTCTATTATCCTTAGCATCTTCTGGCCCACCTTTTTAATACAGAAAATTAACGGTTTCTCCCAAAGGTAGTCTCCACACTCCACCTTTTCTTATATTACTGTATAGCCCTGGAAATAGAGGAAGAAGAGGTTGCTGGGTCTGTCTTGGCAGGCTCCAGAAAAACGCAGCAGTCATGTAGCTAAAGACAACTCCGCTTACTCAACTGGGTGCCAGCAGTTGCGGACAGAGACAAACCGGGGAACTCAAGGGAGGGACCCATCACCACCCTTTAATTCTGGCCCCCGTGCTCCTGTCTGGAGCTGGACTAGGGATCAAACTAGGTAATAGTTTTCCAAGGCTGGCTTTGAGGCCTCTTTTTAGTCTTTGCTAATGATCTCATCCTAGTCACACAAATTCTCATTTCGGAAAACCTTTGGAGAAGAGGCCGCAGCTAGAAAAGGAATGAAAAGGAAGTTAGCTTTCTCGGTGGGCTTAAAGGTCGAGCCTCAGCTGCTATAAAATCTGTTTAAGAATAAAATTTCCGGGGCTGACGGGTTTGATTAAGCGCGGTCCCTACCCTAATAATGACTCTCAGGCGTCAATAAGGCGATTCGTCTCTGGAAAGATCTATTTTCACTTGTGGGGGAAATGAAGATTTGCTTTAGTATGTGCACTCGAAAAAATAAATAAAAACATAGTTTTGAAAACTTATTAAAATAATGAAAATTTTTAGTTTAAAATGATATTTTTGGGACTTTTTTGGAGGCAACAAGAGACTCATTTCAGGAAATTTTAAGGGACTTTCCACCTTTGAGGAAAGTGGTTGCACCCAACTCAACACCCGGAGCGGTCAGAGAAGGAGGCGGGGCTGTGACGTAGAGTCTGGGCGGGGTTGGACTGTTCTAAACGAGATCTGGTGGGTGAGCTTATTTAGGACAGCAGACTGCACTGGGAATAAACTTTTTATCACTTCATATTTTATTAGTTTAACCATTAAATAAAACGTATAGAAACAGAAGTACTGGCCATCAGTCCTCTCTATGACTACGGAGACGAAGGGGAGTAATCCCTCCTTGTTATTCCTCCACCTAGCGGCTGCATCTATTCCTCGTCTGGTCGCGCGATGGAAAAGAGTCGGGTGAAGGTTCTGCTTTAGGAATCCGAGAGCTTCGCAGTCTGATGGCTCCGCCGGCCTGCTGCCCGCGGCTCGTGCTGCTGTTCAGTGGGAAGAGGAAATCTGGGAAGGATTTCGTTACGGAGGTGCTGCAGAGCAGGTGTCTGTAGGGCGGAGAAAGGGTTGGGGGGTGGTTCCCTGCTCTGCGTGACACAGGCGTTGTGTTTGGCGTGCTGGAGCTTGCTTTGGAGCAGTCGTTCTCAGGTGCTGGACAAGAGGACTAGTGGGCAGGGGGAGGTGAACAACTGCCATCATCACATAAAAACGGCCGTCAAACATGCCTACCTCAAAAGAAGCAGGTGGCCGCCACTCTGAAGACCTTAAGCTGTAGGTGTCTCCACCAAGAATTAATACCAGTTATTACCAACGCGCTTTCTGTACGCCATTCCTGCTTCTCACACAGTGGTACCACGTAACTTACAGATGAGGAAACTGAGGTGCAGACAAGATCTTTGCTTAAGACCACACTTGAAGTGTGTGAAGGATAAGAATCATTGCCCAGCATGATTGCCCACCATTGCCCACCATTAAACAGCCCACTGGGCTGTTTAATAAACCACTGGGATTTACTGAGCTTCTATTATGTGCCAGGAAACCCTGGGGGCCTAGTGGTTAAGTGCTACAGCTGCTAACCAAAAGGTCAGCAGTTCAGAGCCATCAGACACTCCTTGGAAACTCTATGGGGTGGTTCTACTCTGTTCTGCAGGGTCACTATGAGTTGGAATTTACTTGAGGGCAGTGAGTTTGTTTTTGTTTATTATGTTCCAGTCACTGTGTGTATATATTATCCCACTTAATCCTCATTTTTGTTACGTATTGTATTGATATTAGTATCTGCATTTTACTGATGAAGGAATTGAAGCTCTGAAAAGTTGAAAGAGAAAGAGATAGAGGGTGGGGGCAGGGAGAGACAGAGAAGAAAAAAGGAAAGAAAGAAAGGGAGGAAGAGAGAAAGAAAAACAGCCTTGCCAGGGTCACGAAGTTAAGTGTCAGATGGAGGATGCAAATTTAGCTTTGTTTGGTTCCAAGGACTAGGTTCTAGAAAGAACTTTTACCACACTGCTTCTCCAGATAATAATAATGCCTTTTGCTCATGTGTTCTCTTAAAGCGAGATGTCCTGTTGTGGAAGCATTTTTGCTGGGGAGTAGCAGGCTGCTAAGGCAGAGGAGCTGGGGAGAGTGGAGTGGGGCTCCCCTCCTCTTCAAGGCCAGTATGGTGAGCATACCAAGAAGCTGATTTTGGTCAACACAGGGCTTATAAGAGTTTGTGGAGGGGACCAGGGCAGAGGTTGCCACCCAGATATTTCACCACTAAGGATTTCACTAGCAGCTCAAGAAGACAAAGTAAAGATATTACAATGAAATATATAAAGACCTGGAAATGGAAAACCAAATGAGAAGAACATGCCAAGCCAAAGCCAAGCGCCGCGCTCGGCATTTTTCAAGCTGAAAGAACTGAAGAAAAAATTCAAGCCTCAAGTTGCAATATTGAAGGATTCTACAGGACTCTACATTGTTGATATCACATGGATCATGGTTGAAAGAATGAGTACCAGAAAGATGTTTGTTTGCCTGTGTTTTACTGACTATGCAAAAGCATTCAAATCTGTGGATCATAGCACATTATGGATAACATTGCCAAGAATGGGAATTCCAGAATACTTAATTGTATACGTGAAGAATCTGTACTTAGACAAAGAGGCAGTGGTTCAGACTGAGTGGTTTGAAATCAGGAAAGGTGAGCATCATGATTGTATCCTTTCACTATACTTAATCTGTTTGCTGAGCAAGTGATCTGAGAAGCTGGACTACATGAAGAACTAACTCAGCATCAGGGTTGGAGGGAGACTCGATATGCAGATGCCAGAACCTTGGTCACTGAACATGAACTTGAAGTATTTACTGATGAAGACCAAAGGCTACAGCCTTCAGTATGGATTAAACTTCAGCAAAGAAAGCAAAGATTTTCACAACTGGACTAATAAGCAACACTATGATAAATGGAGGAAACATTCAAGTTGTGAAGGATTTACTTGGATCTCCAACCAATGCCCATGGAAACAGCAGTCAAGAAATCAATGATGCATTGCATTGGGCCAACCTGCCACAAAAGACCTCTTTGTTAAAAGTGAGGATGTCACTTTGAGGACTGAACTGTACCTGACTGAAGTCATGGTGTTTTCAGTGACCTTATATGTATGTGAAAGCCAGACAATGAAGAAGAATGGATGCCTTATGAATTATGGTATTGATGAAAAATATTGAATATACCATGGACTGTCAGAAGAACCAACACATCTTGTGTTGGAAGAAGTACAGCCAGAATGTTCTTCTGAGGCAAAGACGAGAAGACTTATTTCTTGTACTTTGGATATGTCATCAGATGGAACCACTTCCTGGTGATGAACGTCATGCTTGGTACAGCAGAGGGCTGGTGAAGAAGAGGACTCTCAGATGGATTGACATAGTGGCTGTAACAGTGGGCTCAAGCATAACAATGGTTGTGGGGATGGTGCAGGACTGGGAATGTTTTGTTCTGTTGCACATAGAGTTGCTATGAATTGGAACTGCCAGAGCCTGGCAAGAACAACAGATCTTACCATTTTCTTCCTAAATTGCCTCTTTACTTACCCCTAGACACAGCAATCAAGTAGTGGTTAGAAGCTGAGGTTCTGGAATTAGACACTAGGACTCAGATACTTCTCCTGCCTTTTGGTATGTAATGTTATACAAATTACTTAGCTACTCTGTGCCTGGGATTTGTCATTTGTAAAATGGAGATAATAACAGGGTGGTTGTAAGGATTAAAAGGAACCCTGGTGCACAGTGGTTAAATGCTTAGCTGCTGACTGAACCAGTGGTTTGAGCCCACCAGCTGCGCCTTTGGAGAAAGATCTGGCAATCTGTCTGTGGAAAGATTACAGCCTTGAAAGCCCTATAGGGGAGTTCTGCCCTGTCCACTGGGATTGCTGTGAGTCAGAATTAACTTAATGGCAGTGGGCTTGGTTTTTGAAGGACTGAATGAGAATGCATGTGGACAATTCTTAGCATCTAGTAAGCCAGCCAAGTGCATCTAGTAAAGGTGTAGGAATTAAATATTGGGTTTTATTTTTACTTTACCAGTGCTGATTTCACTGCTTACAGTGTTGCTCTAGATTAGTCAGTCCTCATTCAACCTGTTTCCTCATCTGAAAAATGGAAATAAGAACACTTGTCTCACCATTAGGTGTTCAAATGTATTCTTGAGGATCTCAGGGCCACAATAGGGATTATGTATCCTATACATATTTCTGTCATCTTGGTCTAAATAGTGTTGTTAGTTGCTGTCAGGTCCGATTCATAGGGATCTTGTATATAACATAAAGAAATGTTGCCCAGTCCTCTGCCAATGTCGTGATCACTGGTATATGTAAGTCTGTTATAAGTCACTTGTGAGGAGCATTCTGGTTGTATTTCTTTTAAGAGTGATTTGTTCGTTCTTTGGGCAGTCCACAGTATATTCAGTATTCTTTGACAACACCATGGTTAGGATGCATTAATTCTTTTTCTGTCTTCTTTTTGCGCTGTCTAGCTTTTGTGTGAGTATGGGATGCGATGAAAAAGACCATGGCTTAGGTCAGGCACTCTCAGTCATCAAAATGACATCTTGGCTTTTTTAACACTTTAAAAAGGTTTTTGTTGCAGCAGATTTGCCCAGTGCAACATATGTTGCTTGATTTCTTCTTAACTGTTGCTTCTGTAGGTGTTGTTTGTGTATACAAGTACGATGAAATCATCGACGACCTCAGTTTTTTTTCTTGCATCTATTGTGATGTTGTGTATTTGTCCAGTTGTGAAGATTTTTTTGTTTTCTTTGAGATTGTATTATAGTCTTTGACCTTCATCAAAAAGTGAGTGCTTCAAGTTGTTTGTCTTCATTTCCAGCAAGCAAAGTTGTGTCATCTACATATTGCAGGTTGTTAATGAGTCTTCCTCCAATCCTGATGTCAGTTCTTCGTTACGTAATTCAGCTTCTCACATTATTTGTTCAGCATGCAGATTGAATGAGATGTCAGAATGCAAACCTGTTGCATACTTGAAAGTCTGGAACCATGCAGTATCCCCTTGTTCTGTTCAAATGATTGCCTCTTGATCTATGTACAGGTTCTGCACAAGCTTAATCAAGTGTTCTGGAATTCCCATTCTTTGCAATGTTGCTTATAATTTGTAATGATCCACACAGTCAAATACTTCAGTGCAGTCAATAAACAGGTAAACGTTTTTCTGATACTCTCTGCTTTTGGCCAGATCCATCTGACATGAGCACTGATATCCCTTAGTCCATGTTCTCTTCTGAGTCAGGTTTGAAATTCTGGCAATTCTATTTCAGTGTACAGCTACAGTTGTTTTTGAATTATCTGCATCAAAGTTTTGCTGGTGTGTGATATTAATGATATTTTTAGGTGATTTCTGCTTTGTTTTTGTTTGCCTTTTATGATAGTTATGGCTGTGTGTCAATTTGGCTGGACTATGATTTTCAGTGTTTTGGCAGCTACTTAAAGTGGCAGGGGTGGGGCCTGTGGCAGCTGACTGCCCCCTCAGCCCTCATCTCCCCACCTCACGCCACCACTTCTGCTTGCTTATGTTGCCAGCAGCTCTGGTTTTTGGGACTTGAATGAGTAGCTGTTAATATTTATAGACTCACACAGCCTGTGAGTAAGAGTCCTGTCCCCTGACCTTCCCATCTTGGGTTTGCTAGCCCCTGCAGCTCCAAGGATCAGCAGAAACAGCTCTCAGTCTTGCCTGCCATCATGGGATCTGCTGACCTTCACAGCTTGTGATCTAGAACTCTAATCTCTGACCTGCCAACCTTGGGTTCACCAGCTTCTGTGGCTGTGTGAGTCTTGTACTTCAATCCAGGACTTGAGACATAATCAGCTTCTACAATTATGTGAGCTGTTTCCTGTACATAAATCTTTCTCTGTACATATTATACATGTTATTGGTTTTGCTTTGCTAGAGAATCCAGCCTTAAGACACCTTTCTTAGAATGGGCACAGATATGATTTTCTTCTGGTCCTTTGGCCAAGTAGCTGTCTTCCAAATTTCTTGATGTAGACAAATGAGTGCTGCTAGCGTTCTATCCATTTCCTGAAGCATCTCAGTTGGTATTCTGTCAGTTACTGGAGCTGTGTTTTTTGCGAATGCCTTCAGTGTAACTTGGACTTCTTCCTTCCTTCATTACCATTCATTACCATTCATCCATTACCATTACCATTACCATTACCATTCTTCGTCATATGCTGCCTCCTGAGATAGTTGAACATCAACCAATTCTTTTTTGATACATTGAATCTGTATGTTCCTTCCATTTTCTTTAGATGCTTCCAGTTTTTGTTCAGGTTTTGCCCATAACCAGAACCAAACCAAACCTGTTGCTGTGGAGTAGATGTGACTCTGACCTCGTAGTACAGACTGGAAGTATCCCATAGAGCTTCCAAGGAATGGCTGGTAGATTTCAGCTGCTGACTTTTTGGTCATCAGTTTGAGCTCTTAACCACAGTGCCACCATAGAATCCTTTTAACTATAGAATCCTTCAGTATTACACCCTAAGGCTTGAAGTTTTTCTTCAGTTAATTTAGCTTCTGAAATGCCAAATGTGTTCTTCCCTTTTCGTTCTCTAACTCCAGGTCTTTGCATATGTCTTCACACTACTTTACTTTGTCTTTTCAAGTTACCTTTTGAAATCTTCTGCTCACCTGTTTTACTTCATTGTTTCTTTTGTTCGCTTTAGTTGCTGCACATTCAGAGTCTTTTCTGGCCTCCGTTTTAGTCTTTTCTTTCCTGCCTTTTTAATGATTTTGCTTTCTTCATGCTTCAGATATAATTTCCTTGATGTCACTTCAAAATTTTTCTGGTCTGCTATCATTAGTGGTCAGTGAATCAAATCTATTTTTGAGGTGGTCTGTAAATTCAAGTGGAATAGTCAAGGTTGCATTTTGGCTCTCATGGACTTGTTTTAATTTTCTTCAGCTTCAACCTGAACTTTCATATGAGCAGTTGATTGTTCCACAGCCAGCCCCTGGCTTTGTCTTGATTGAGGACACTGAGTGTCTCCATTGTCTCTTTCCACAGATGTAGTCTTTGTATTGTTGAAAAAAAGTATTTCTGATGAATAAGTTGTTAGTTGTCCCTGCCCGCGGGGCAAATCAGCGGAGGAGCGGGGAGGAACCTGTGAAAAGGAAAACGGGGCAAGAGATGCGAAGGAATGGAGGCAAGACAAGATTCTGATCAAGCCTCAAAAAAATTTTTATTGCAACAGAGGAATATATACACACTGAGGAGGGGAGGGGTTTAGAATCAGGTGATATCTGGTGTGAGGCACTTGGCGTTTTATGCTTGGTTAGGCGGTATGCCTGGACAGTGACGCTGGGCAGTGACGTGCGGGTAGTTTTCGCGCACACGCGTTTTCAGGGGCTTTCCAGACTTCCTGTTTTTTGGGGCCTGAAGTTTTTTCATGGCCCCCGACAGTTAGTCTTACAGAATTCTATCATGAAGTCTCTGGTGTCATTTTTGTCACCGAAGGCCTATTTTCCAAATACTGATGCTTTTTTTCCAACTTTTGTATCTTGGTTTTATGCTTCAATTTCAGACTGTAAAGGTTGTAAAAATGTTTAATTTCTTCATCTTTGATATTTGTGATGGGTGTATAAATTGGAGTAATGGTTGTGTTAATTGCTATTTCTTTTAGATGTGTGGATAATAAGCTGTCAGTGACTACATTTTTCTTTAGGATAGATCTCAAAATGTTCCTTTTAGCTAGGGTCACCATGAGTCGGATCCGACTCGTCAGCACTTGGCTTAGTGATGAATGTGATGCCTTCCTTTTCACTATTATTCCTGATGTGGTAGGCTGTATGATTATCTGATTCAGAATGGCTAATACCAGTCTATTCCAGCTCATGAATGGCAATGATATTGATCTTCAAGCATTCCATTCTATTTTTGATAACTTCCAGTCTTCCTTGATTTGTACTTTGTACATTCTATGTTTTGATTACTGATGAATGTTTGCAGCTGTTTCTTCTCATTTTGAATAGTGCCACATCAACAACTGAAAGTTACAGAGGCTTTACTTCATCCACATCATTAAGGTTGACTCTGCTCTGAGGAGGCAGTGTTTTCTAAGTTGTATTTTGAGTGCCTCCCTACACTGTGTTAGACAATGTTCTGTTGTCACCCATAAGATTTTTATTGGCTGATTTTTGAAAGCAGATCACCAGAACCCTTCCTCCTAGCCTGTTTTAGACTGGAAGCTCTGGTAAAACCTGTCCACCATGGGTGACTCAGCATTTGAAACACTGGTGACATAGTGTTTTAGTCATCTAGTGCTGCTTTAACAGCAGTACCACAAGTGAATGGCTTTAAAAAGAGAAATTTTATCTTGTCACTGTCCAGTAAGCTAAAAGTTCAAATTCAGGGTGTTTGTTCCAGGGGAAGGCTTCTCTTTTGTCACTTCTGCTTCGGTCTTTGGTCAGGCAGCATGGTGGTACAGGAACCTCAGGTCTGAAGGACACGCTGTACTCCTGGTGTTGTTTTCTTGATGGTAAACAAAAAAAAAAAAAAAAAAGAAAAACAAAAAACCCACTGCCATTGAGTTGATTCTGATTCATAGTGACCCTATAAGTCAGAGTAGAACTACCTCATAGTTTCTAAGAAGCACCTGGCAGACTGGAAATGACCAGCCTTCTGATTAGCAGCTATTAACACTTAACTACTACACCACCATGGTTTCCTCTTCATGGTAAGAGGGTTCCAAATCTCTCTGTTAGCTGCTTTCCTTTGTATCTCAAGAGACTGCCTCAAGGTACAAAATAATCTTACACATTTAGTCCTGCCCATCGATACAGCTGCTGCCCATCTTCCCTCATTAACATCACAGTGGCAAGATTTACAAGGAGGGGCATCACACCGTACAGGGAATTATGGCCCATCTAAATTGCTACACAGATTTTTTGGGGGAATACAGTTCAATCTATGACATAGCTTCCAGCATCCTTCTAAAACGTGCAAACCATCACAGTACAGCCAACTGACAGATGGGTGCTGGGTTCCAAATATAGTTCCCAGTAAATCAGAAAAATGATTAACTGAATGAGTAAATTCTTCATCTCAGAGTGACCAAGCTATTTGAGTCTGAAATATCTCTGGCAGTGAGAGAACTGGTTTTGGGGCCCAGCAGTAACCAAGGCCAGTCAGAGCGTCACCAGGCATGGATGTTTATACTGTAATTACAATTTTATCACCTATTACCTATTTTGGAGCCTGGTTACGTAGTGGTTAAGAACATGTCTGCCAATCAAAGGGTAGGCAGTTGGGATCTACCAACTGCTCCTTAGAGACCCTGTGGGACAGTTCTGCTCTTGCTTGTAGGGTCATTGTGAGTCGGAATCAACTTGATGGCCACGGGTTTGGCTGTTTTTGTTTATTACCTATTTTACCTGTTAATAGTTTCAGTGCTCTTTCACTTTCATTTGAGTTTTGTGATAATTGTGTAAGGGAGACAGGGTAGACACTGTTATCTGTATTTTATAGATGAGGAAATTGGATCAGGGAAGTTGAGAGCTGACAAAGTCATGTAGATACAAGTAGCAGAAATGGGATTTCAGCTCAGGCTCTGGACTCCTGTTCTGGGGCCTGGATCCTCGAGGTTAACGGGGTTCTGACCTCCCTGTTCCACAGGCTCGGCGCTGACGTCTGCACTGTCCTCCGGCTCTCCGGGCCGCTCAAGGAGCAGTATGCGCAGGTAGGCAGTTGCCCCGCAGTAGCTTCTAGGTTGATTGGAGCCCAGCTCCTGGGCTTTGCCTGCTGTGGCCACCCCTTGAGCCACTGGCCCAGCCCCATGGTCACTGCTGCCAGGAGGAGGCAAAGTCTTGGTTTTCATAGGGCTGATGTCTCTGGGACATTTTCAGCTCAAGCTTCTTTTCGCCAGCCTCACTCTGTCAAGGCCAGAGTATTTGAGAAAGTGTGTCTAGGAAAGGCTGTGGGAATTTGAGTTGGCAGCTGTTGATGTGGTGTAATTAGTAAGGGTCTATGCACAGCCACTTGGACACCCTGGTGTCATAGTGGTTAAGTGCTGTGACTACTAACCAGAGGATCAGCAGTTCAAATCTACCAAGTGCTCCTTGGAAACTCTGCGGGGCAATTCTCCTCCGTCCTGTGGGGTTGCCATGAGTCAAAATTGACTTGATGGCAAGGGGTTTGGGGTTGGTTTACACATATCCACTTACTTTAAAAAATATGATGCGTCACATGACCACCCTGCTGCCTAAACTGGCCTGACACAGCTTCCTTGGAATTCTGTCTTTAGAAATTTAGTCATGTAAGTTGTCAAGGTAGATTGTTAAATGAAAACAAAACAGCAAGATGTAGAACAATGTGTATACCAAAAAAAAACCCACTGCCACTGAGTCAATTCTGACTCATAGTGCTCCTATAGGAGAGAGTAGAACTGCCCCATAGTGTCTCAAGGGGCGCCTGGTAGATTTGAACTGCCAGCCTTTTGGTTAGCAAATGTAGCACTTGACCACTGTACCACCAGGGTTTCCATTGAACGGTATGTGTAAAATGCTGCATTTGTGTAAAAAAGGGGGAAAAGCGATCTTTGCTCCTGTAGTCATTCATTCAACAAATATTCGTGGGGGTATCCTCATTATGTGAAATGCCTTACAGGTGCCCGGGATGCAGAAGTGCCTTGGAAAAAGAGTAGAGTGGTAACAGTGGTTGCCTCCAGGGAGGGGAACTAGAGGCTGGGGAGCAGAGACGGGACACATTTTTCTTATAAATGGTTGGTATCTTTTGAATTTTAAACCACAGGAATAGTTGGAAAAACAAAGAAAATGAACTCTTCCTATTGGGCCTTAGAACCTTTGGCTTCAGAAAGGGAACCTGGAGGGCAAGTTCAGCTTCCCACATGGGTGAGAGTCCTCTGGTCACCTCTGTTCCTGTCCTTGTCCTCTGTCTGGTTACACCCTTGCAGGGACCCGTGGTCAGCACAGACGTCAGGCCCTCTTTGCCAGACTCCTTGGTCAGTTGGCTAGAGGCTGGCCTTCTGGGGTCCGTCCTCCTTCACTTGACAGCCCTGCCTCTGGGAGAAGCACTTTCTTGTCCGATTAGGTTTTCTCCCACCGGCTCAGCAGACCTGCTCCCAGGATGGCAGCCTGCTGGGGCCTGAGGCCGTGACGGAGACAAGTGAAGCCAGTGGTTTTTCAAATATGTTTAGTGGGAATCTTTTCCAAGTGAAACTGGCTGCCTAAGCCCCTTGTATCTAGTAGGTAGCCTGGGAGCTACTCCAAATGGGGGCAAGGGAGGCGGAGAGAGGGAGAGAGGCCACTCAGTCTTCTTGGTGGGACTTGGCCACCTCTGAGGAACCCTAGGACTTGGAGAAGTTTGAAATCACTGGTTTACTTCCAGACTTCCCAAATTAGGCCCCACCAGGAAACCCTGGTGGCATAATGGTTAGATACTACATCTACTAACTAAAAGATTGGCAGTTAAAATTTTCCAGGCGCTCCTTGGAAACTCTATGGAGCAGTTCTACCCTGTCGTGTATAGTTGCTATGAGTTGGAATTGACTTGATAGCGGTGGGTTAGGATTCCAGACCTAGCGAGCTAGACTCTCTGGGAAGGGGAAAGTCTAGAAGTTTGTGTTCTAAAAGCCTCCATAGGAGAACCTGACATGACCAGCTGCCCCCACTCTTTGGAAGTCCCCTCCTCTTCCCAAGTAAAAAAAAAACAAACAGTCCAAATGAATTGTCAATTCACAATGGGGAATAAAGCTAACAAGCAGACCTTAATGGCCTGTTCCTCCCCTGTGGCCAAGAGTACTCAGGCTACCATCTTCAACAGGGGAGCAGGTGGGGGTCTGAGAAGCTGGGTCACGTCCACTTCCCCTTACTTTGCAGATGAAGAAATGAAGTACCTGAGAACAGAGGGTCTGCTGTGAGTTAGAGGGCTGGGACCTGAACTAGGTGACAGTTTCCAGACCCCGCCTCGTTCTGGAACCTTCTGAATGGAGCCCTCCTGCTTGTCAATGTCCCTAGAAAAGGGAGGCCAGGTTTGCAAGCAGCATCTCAGGGTGGTCTGAGCAGCCCCTCTGCCTACCCAAGTAGCCCCCTGGATGTGGGAGGCCTGTAGGGTGCTAGAGGAACCAATGGAGCTTGCTGGGGCAGCAAAGAGTACCCCATACTCAGTGCTGTCGAGTTATGCCAACTCACAGTGACACTACAGGGCAGAGGAGCACTGCGCCCTGCGGTTTCTAAGTGTTCACTCTTCGATTCAAACTGCAGACGTTTTGGTTATCAGCTATAGCTCTTAATGACTAGGCCACCAGGGTTTCCAGCAAAGATGCAAGGAATTTTGAAAGGTGGGGAAGCAGGTGAGGAGGTGAGGAGTGAGACAGGGGAGCAACATGTACTGGGCTTTGGGATGGGAGGAAGTGGTGCCAGAAAGGGATGTGGGAGGACATGGAAGGCGGTCTTGTCACAGTTCCCACTTGAGTTGAAGGCTAAGCCTGTGCTCAGGGGATGCAGACTAATTGCAGTTAGTTTAAGCCGGAGATAATTGGGAAGGCAAAACGGTTGTGAAAGAGAAAGCCACGTTACACATTTCAAAGATGAATTGAAACACTTTCTGGATTATCCTAGACCTTCCTTCCAAGCGAGGATGACTGGGGTTCTTAGTTTCTAGGGCTTTCTCCCTTGCAGGCTGAAACCTCATGGGTTTTTGCATTGGCCCCTGGGGTGGAGGAGGACAGGGAGTTCTCCCCATCTTAGGAAGCTCAGAGAGACAAGCGCTGGTGACAAAGAGTGTGCTTTGGGCAGGAGCATGGCCTGGACTTCCAGAGACTTCTGGACGCCAGCACCTACAAGGAAGCCTATCGGAAGGACATGATTCGCTGGGGAGAGGAGAAGCGGCAGGCTGACCCTGGTTTCTTCTGCAGGAGGATTGTGGAGGGTGTCTCCCAGCCCGTCTGGGTAAGAGTACCTTGGGGCAGTATTAACAAACCTGTTTTCCTAAGATATATATTAGATGTGTTCATTTTTCTCTGCTTCCACCACCACCACCCTGGTCCAAGCCGCTGCACTCTCTCACCTGGGCCACTGCGGGTACCTCCACACTGGTCCTTGACTTCCACTCTTAGTCATTGTGATCCATTCATCAACACAGCAGTCTGTGATTAAGTCATGCAATCATATCACTGCTCTGTTTGAAACCCTTTGGTGGCTTCTGATTATTCTTGTGAACAAAATAAAAATCCTTACTGTGAACTTCTGGGTCTCATGTGCTCTGGCTCCTGCTGCCCACTTAGCCTCCCCAACCCTGGAGCTGCAGCTGAACTGGCCTTTTCTCAGTGCCTCGGATAAATCAAGTGCCTTCTGGAAACAGGGCCTTTGCACATGTTCTTCCATCTGCCAGGACTGTTCTTTCTTCCCCCTTCATCTGTTTAACTTCAGTTCAGCTTAATGTCACTTCTTCAGGGAAGCCTTCCGTGATACTGAAGTCTTAAACGGTGTCTTTGTCATCTGCTGCTGCTGTCTTCGTTGTCTAGAGCTGCAGAAATACCTTAAGTGAATGACTTTTAACAAAGAGAAGTTTACTCTCTCATAGTCCATTGCCAGAAAGGGCATTGGAGAAGGACATTATGCTTGGTAGAGTGGAGTGTCAGTGAAAAAGAGGAAGACCCTTGATGAGACGGATTGACACGGTGGCCCAACAATGGGCTTAAGCATAGAAATGACAGTGGATATGGAGCAAGAGCAGGCAGGGTTTTGTTCTGTTGTGCGTAGGGTCACTGTAAGTTGGAACTGACTCGACAGCACCTAACAATAGTAGTCCAGTAGGCTAGAAGTCCAAATTCAGGGTGCCAGTCAGGGTAAGGCTTCTTCTCTCTTTTGGCTCTGGAGGAACGTCCTTGTTATGCAGCAGTCTTCACGTGTTTTGGGAGCATCTCAGCACAGGGACCTCAGGTCCAAAGCGTGTGCTCGGCTCCTGGTGCTGTTTTCCTGGTGGTACAAGGGTCCCAACTCTCTGCTTGCTTCCTTTTCTTTTTATCTCTTATAAAATAAAAGGCGGCACAGGCCTTACCCCGAGGAAATTCCCTTCACATTGAATTAGGGATGTGACCTTAGTAAGGGTGTTACAGCCCCACCCTGATCCCCTTTAACATAACCCAGTCTTGCCCCATTAACTACAGGCAGAGATTAGGATTTATAACATGTGGGAGAATTACAGTCTCAAAATGGAAGACAATTACACAATACTGGGAATCATGGCCCAGCCAAATTGATACAGATGTTTTTGAGGGGACATAATTCAACCCATGACAAGTGGTGCTCCTTGTGAGATGCTCCCACAATATCTTGCTTTCCTTCCTCATTCATTCTGGAAGTAAATATTGACTGAGTCTCTGCTTGTGCCACCTAGGTATGGTTCCAGGTTCTGGGAATACATTAGTGCATGAATGTGACGAAGTCCCTGCCCTCAAGAGCTGGCAATAATAGCTAGGGGTGGGGTTGGGGGAAACAGGCACTAAGTAAATAAATATAGGATATGTCAGTCAACCAGCCCGTTGCTGTTGATCATTTCTGACTTATGGCGACTCTAAGTGGGTCAGAACAGAACTGTGGGCCACAGGGTTTTCAGTGGCTGTTATCTTTTAGAAGTAGGTAACTAGACCTTTCATCCAAAGTGCCTTTATGTGGATTTGAACCACCAGCCTTGCTGTTAGTAGCTAACTGCTTAACTGCTTGCAACAACCAGGGGCTTAGAAGATGCTGGGTGGAGAGAAATACTAAGAAGCAAAGGAGGCCAGCTAAGAACGGGAGGGTTAAGAGGGGTTGCTCTTTTACTAAGGTGTCGGGGAAGGCCTTCGTGGTTTGAGCAGGATCTGAAAGAAGGGAAGGAGCCACATGGATATTTGGGGAAAAGAGTTTTCTAGAAAGAAGGGGCAGCGAGTGTAAAGGCCCTGATGTGGGAGTACGCCTGGCACTTTTGAGGAAGAGTGGGGTGGGTGGGGGCAGTGGAGGGGGAAGTAGGAGCTGAAATTAGATGGTGCAGGAGCCTTGGAAGGATTTTACATGCTCTGACTTAAGATTTCAAAGAATCACCCTGGCTGCTGGATGGTGGGTAAGTGTCGAAGCATAGAGGTAGGGTCGAGGCATTTCTGTAATGCAGGCAAGATGACTTTGGCTTGACCTGGGGTATGACAGAGTGCAGAGAAATGGCTGGATTCTACATAGATTTTGACAGTAGAGCCAATAGGATTTGGTGAGATTTTGTCTGAGCAGCTGGACACATACAGTTGTCATTTTCTGAGCTAGGGAAAGAGTGGGAGGAGCAGACCGGGCAAAAACTAGGGCTGAAATGCTGGTGGCATAGTGCTTAAGAGCGTGGCTGCTAATCAAAAGGTTGGCAGTTCAGATCTACCAGGTGGTCCTTAGAAACTCAGTGGGGCAGTTCTACTCTGACCTACAGGGTTGCTATGAGTCAGAATTGACTTGATGACAGTGGCTGGCTTTTAAGGTTGAGATGCTTGTATATCTGTTCGGTAATTGCAGTTATTTGTGAGGCTGCCAGTTCAGCATCTCTCTCAATAGAACACAAGCTCCTGGAGAGCAAGGACTGGGCCTGTTTTGTTCACTCTCTATCTGCAGCACCTAGCACAGTGCCTAGTGCCTAGCACATAGTAGGTGCTCATGATAATATTTGTTTAGTAACTGGGTAAATGAACATGTCAGCAGCATAATGAGAACAGCAAGCATTTTTTTTTAAATTTTATTTATTGTGATTGAATGAAAGTGTACAATCCAGTTTAAATTCACATGTCCACCTATGTGCAGCTCCTATGTGCAGTCTCCTTGCATGGTGACAGCACACTCCTGCTTTTTGTTCTATACATGTCGTATCCTCTAAACAATCTCCTGTCCCCTCTTCTCCACCCTCTCCACTCCCCTCTAGTAAGAGGCCAGTAGGATGATATCCTGTAGATGCGTAGAACTATAAAGTGCACACATGATATGGTCACTGTGTGTCACTGAGACCAATTTGTTCCTGTCTGAAGAGTTGACCTCAGTAATGATTTATGAACAGGTACAGCATCAGGACTAGGGGCCATGCTCCCAGGAGAACCCTCAGGCCTTCGGACCATCAGTTGCAGTCTCTTAGTGGAGTTCTCAGGGTGCACCCCTTTTTTTTTTATTTTTATTTAACATAACTGAGTGAAAATGTACATTCATGTATAAATTTACATGCCCACCTATATGCAGCTTCCACTGCTCTCCCTGTCCGGTGACTGCACACTATTCCTCTCTGCTCCATACATGTCTCATCCTCCCAACAACCTCCTTTCCCTTCCTCTCCATCCACTCCCCTTCCTGCAGCCAGAGGTCAGCAGGATGATATCCTGTAGATGTATAGAACCACAAAGTGCTTCCAATATATGGTCACTCTGCATTGCCAAGTCCAATCCATTCCTGTCCAAAGAGTGGACCTTTGTTATAATTTGTGGGAAAGGGCAGCATCAGGGCCGGGGGCCATGCTCTCAGAGGAACCCCAAAACCACTGGACATCAATTGAGGTCTTTTAGTGGAGATCTCATGATGCACCCCTTTTTATTCCTGTGTTGCCAGTGAGACTCCTCTCTGTGAGCTCCATCGTGGCTGTCACTGGTGGTGGCCGGGCACCATCCGGTTCTTCCGGTCCCAAGTCGATGTAGGCACCCACTCTTGTGGGTCTCTCTGTCTTCTCGGTTGTCTTTACCGCATGCCATTTTGGTCCTCGGTGAGCATCCGTTCCTGCTGAGTTGGGACCATTTGCTGTGTCCTCGGATGGCAGCTTGGCAGCTTTTAAGACCCCAGACACCACTCACCAATATGGGGTGCAGAGAGCTCTCTTAGCAAAATGCTAGTTGTGCCAATTGGCCTGGAATTCACCTAAGAGCATAGTCCCCCGCCCCCCGCCCCAGCTACTCTATTCTTGCAGTATTGAGTTAAGATGGAAGGAGTACTCAAGTTATGCTGAAGTCCACTTAATGTTGTTCTTGTTTCTGATGTGAGGGTGCACCCCTTTTTATTCTCATCTTGCTGCTGGGACTCAACTTTGTGAGCCCCCTCATGGCTGTCACTGGTGGTGGCTGAGCACCATCTGGTTCTTCTGGTCACATGTTGATGTAGTCGCCCATTCATGTGGGTCCTTCTGTCTTCTGGGTTCTCTTTCCCCTGTGTCGTTTTTGTGCTTGGTGATCATCTCTTCCTGCTGAGTTGGGACCATTTGGTGTACGTCAGATGGCAGCTTGCTAGCTTTTAAGACCCCAGGTGCCATTCACCAATATGGAGTGGAGAAGACTTACTTAGTAATAGGCTAGTTATGCCAGTTGGCCTTGATGTCCCGTGAGAGCATGATCTTTGGACTCTTGCCCCTGCTACTCTGTCCTTGCAATACTGGGTTAAGTTTGGAAGAGTTTTCAGGTTATGTTGAAATCCAGTTAAGTTTATCTTCTTTCTAGTGTGCTGTCACTGATTTCACCCAACCAAATTTCTATCAACTGTCTATAACCAGCCCTCTCCCTCCCTCCCTCCCCTCCCCTGCAGCTGTCAAAGAGTCTTTTCTTCTGTACATGAGTCTGTTTTTAAGTCCTTAGAGTAGGGGTCTCATACAACATTTGTCACTGTGGCGCTGACTAATTTCACTCAACATATAGTGTCTTCCAATTGAAACCAAGTTATGGGATGCTTCCTAAAATTATCATTGTTCTTTATCATTGCCTGGTGTTCAAGAACAGCAAGCATTTTTGATTGACTGATTGAACATCCGTCGGGTGGTTGTCACGTGTCAGGCATTTCTAGAGACCAGTGAATAAGACAAAATCCTTGCCCTCATGGAGTTGACTCTGGTGGGGCAGACAGACAGTAAAAATTAGTGAGATTTCAGAGACAACGTCATGCCAAGAGTGGAACAAACAGTGTGTCAGGATTTAGAGGGACAGAAAGGGAGCCAGGGTGGTCAGGGGAGGCCTCTCTGAGAAGGTGATGCTGGAGCAGAGATGGCCATGAGGTGAGGGAACTTAGCTGGTGATAATCCAGGCCAAGGGGTTAGTGGATGCACAGGCCTTGAGGAGAACAGCAAGGGGGTGCGTTGGCTGCAGCCAAGTAAATGAGGGACAAGGATGGGAGATGCCAGACCTCATAGGGCTTTGTCAGCAAGAGTGACAGCTTTGGATTTTATTTAGAGCAGGGGAGTGACAAAATTCAGATTTATATTTTACAGTTAGGGTAGCTTTGATTCTGGTCTGAGTTTACCCATTTGTGAAATGAATGGATTGAACGCAAAGCCTAAGACCTCTTTTAGAGCACATGAGGCCTGACATAAGGACAGGACAGATGTGTGTCCACAGCAGAGGTGGGATGGCCACAGCAGGATGTGGCTGCGGTGATTAGGGCTGCTGCTTGGAGGGAGGAGGGATATCTGTCCAAGCTGCTGGCACCGATGGGTGGGGTGCCCTGCTGTGCTGGGCTACGGGTCCCTGTGCTCCTGCTGCTGCCTGGTGAGGCTGGGTCTGTCCAGTGGTGTCAGTAGGGGTCTGTGGGGGGCACAGACTGCGTAGGATGACACCGTCAGAGGGGTTGGCACTAAAATGACTGCCTCCAAAATCATCCCTGTAGTTATAACAACAAAAACATTTTTTCTAAGCCCAGCATACATGTACAACTATACCTAGAGAGCTAAAACTCTGCACTAACTTACTTTTTGAACCTTCCGATGCACCCTGGGCAGAGCTGTCGTTATTACTTGGTTTCAGTGATGCCTTCAGACCACATGGTTTCACTGCACACATGGTAAGCATGTGCTTTTGTTTTCGTTACTGCCGGTGTTTTCATAGTTGCTGATTTTTTCAAATCTTCTGGTGGGTTTAGCTGCAATGCTGCAGCAGTTAGTACTTGTGAACCTGTATCCGTAGCTTTGTAGCCCTGGTGGTGCAGTGGTCAAGGGCTCAGCTGTTAGCTCCTAGAATCCACCAGAAGCTCCTTGGAGATGTCTGTGGGGCAGTTCTCCTCTGTCTTATGTACTCACCGTGAGTCAGAATCAACTCAACAGCAGTGGGGTATCAATGCCGTTTTTGAGAATGAAGTGGTAACTAAAGGAGATGAAGGAATGGCATGCGGAATTTATGAGTAACATCAGTACAGAAAACATTACAAGGATTCTGTATGGCCTGACGTAGGCGGAGGCCCATGGGGAGTGACACCATGAATTACTGTGCTGGGTGACATCACTCTTAGTGAAGCCACTGGGTCTGTCCTTCCTTTTCTTTTACCCTTATACCCTCTCCTGCTGCTTCCTTCACCATGCCATCTTGGTCACCTGTTTGTGTCTCTTCACACAGCTGGTGAGTGACACACGGCGGGTGTCTGACATCCACTGGTTTCAGGAGGCCTATGGGGCTGCAACACAGACGGTCCGCGTGGTGGCCTCAGAGCAGAGCCGACAGCAGCGTGGCTGGGTATTTGTCGCTGGTGAGCTGCTCACAACCTTTGCTCTCTGGGGGTCGGCCCACAGGTTGGCCACTTCACCTGTAGGGTGCAGGCCACCCAGCTCCGTGTTCTGGGTCTCCTGATCTCTTCCTGGCATGTCTGGGTAGGGGTGTGAGGGAGGGGTTATGAAATGGAATCTGAGGCCTGGGGCCGAGGGGTGCTGGACCTCCAGATGTAGGAGTGGGGTGGGGAAGGGTGTCCTTATCGGGTAAATGTTACCCGACCTTGGCCTGGGTCCCTTACCTGGCTAAGACCATGCCCTTGGTCCTTCTCTGCTTTCCAGCTTGATAGGGGGCTGACAATAAGTCATAGGACTGTGCTGACGACTGTCACTCCTGTGTGATTGACCTAGTAGCAGGGGTAGGAGAACAGCTCTTTCAGGTCGCCTCAGTGGTACAAGGCTAGGACTTGCTCCTGGGGCGATTCGGAGGCAGGGCCCAGCTGCCTTGCTCTCCTAGGAGGTCTAGTAGGCATGGTCACTGCTGATGGCCACTCACTTTCTGGGCATGCGCCACCACCAGGGGCATCACCTCACTTTGGCATCCAACAGACCCGTCAGGTAAATGCTGTTATGACCAGTATTGATTGTTGGGTGAGGTCATCAGCTTGGAAAAGCTAAGGCTGTTTCCTAGGGTCACAAAGTAAGGGAGAGGCATTCCTGGCACTTTCAACCCTCTGCTTCTAAGCCATTGTGCATACTGGTGCCTGCAGGGGCTGGATCAGACTTAACAATAAAGACTGACACAATCAGCTTCACAGAAAAGGAACATGCAGTGTCCTTTTGGGTTGCCTGTGGTTTTAGACAGTGTAATCTGCTCTCTGTTGCGTGCTGCTGTGATGCTGAAAAGGCTTCAGCAGAGCTTCCAGACTAAGACTAGGAAGAAAGACCTGGTGAACTGCTTCTGAGACATAAGCTAGCAAAAACCCTGTGTATCCCAACTGTCCAATCCTGTTGTGTATGGAGTTGCTGTGAGTTGGAGGCTGACTTGGCAGCGGGTAACAGCACCAGTCTGCCCTCTGTCGGCTGTGGCATCGACGAGTTTTCTCAGGGGGGCCCTCCTTGGGGTTTGAGTGGCTGTGGGCAGCTGTGGATTGCGGAACCTGCCATCATGATGTTTACAGGAATGGGGATTCTAGAATCTGGGGTGGGGTGGGATGGGGTGGACTTTGGCCCCAGGTTGGTGGAGAAGAGACCCAGGAGAGCCTTGCCATTTTGTGTTTGTTCAGAGGGGTGGCCTGACTTCTCCATGCCTTCTCCACAGGAGTGGATGATGCTGAGTCGGAATGTGGCCTGGACAACTTTGGGGACTTTGACTGGGTCATCGAGAACCATGGAGATGAGCAGCACCTGGAGGAGCAGCTGGAGAACCTGATAGAATTTGTCCACACCAGACTTTAGTCATCGGGTTCTAGTGGCAAGCTGAGGGTGGCGGTGGTGGGGCTGTCTGCAGGACAGGGGTTGGTGATGCTGGCTGAGAGGGCCTGAATCTAGATTTCTGGGGCCTGGCAAGTTCCAGGCAAGCCCGGGACCCTCATTTCCCTGTGGACGAAACAGTCCTGATTATTCAGCCAGGGACCTAGAGGGCATAGGAGAGTGAACTGGCTGTGGTTAAAGTAGAAACATCCTCATTTCTCTGGGTGTCAGGCCTGTTGGGACCTGCAGTGGCCTGTGTGGCTTTGCTTCCCCTTCTGACTGCTGTCTGTCTCTCATCTGGGGGAGGAACCTGAAGATCCCCCATGTGGATACTAATAAACCTCTTTGGAGCCATGCTCAGAGCCGGACAACTCTCATTTCCCAGACGCCAGCGTGGTCTGTGTGGGGCTCAGAAGGGGTCTAGTGGCCATGTGTCTCCTGTTCTGCCTCCTACCTAGGTGGGATGGAAAGTGTTTGGCACAGGCAGAGCTTTGCCTGTGTTGTGTGGGTGAGAGGCCTGCTGTGTTGAAAGTGTGACTGGGGACTGTCTTAGTTTCTTAGTGCTGCTGTAACAGAAAAAAACACAAGTGGGTGACTTTCATGAACAGAAACATATTTCCTCATAGTTGTGGAGGCTAGAAATCTGAATTCAGAGCACTAGCTCTGATGGAAGGCTCTCTGTCACTTCTGGTGGAAGAGCTTTGTCTCTTCAGCTTCTGGTCCTTGGTTTCTTGGTAAGTTTTGTGTGGTATCTGTCTTCCCCATTGGTCTGTGTTTCTGTGCCTAGTCTGTTCCTTTCACATCTCAAAAGTGATTGGTTTAAGACACACCTTGGTGGTGCAGTGGTTAAGAGTTGTGGCTGCCAACCAAAAGGCTGGTAGTTCAGATCTGCCGGGTACTCCTTGGAAGCTGTACGGGGCAGTTCTGCTCTGTCCTATGGCATCACTATGAGTCAGAATCCACGGCAGTGGGTTCGTTTTTTTTTTTAATACTAATGTGGCCTTATTAACAGAACAAAGAGAGCTTAGTCTCAGGTGGGATTAGATCCACATACCTAAGTGTCTAGGTTTTACAAACATGTGTTTTTGGGTGAAGCAAATCTGTCAATCTGTCACATCCCTGAGGATTCTGTCTTCAGGGATGGCCCCCCAAAGGCTCGGCATTCTACGGAAAGCCCTGCCCACAAGCACGCCAAGGGAGTATGGAACAAGGCATCTGGTAGAGGGGTGTGTGCACCAGAGATGATGGTCCCGTAACCACTGCGTGATGCTGAGCAAGTCACATCACCATTTTGAGTCTCAGCTTTCCTGAAGAGAGCTTTCCTGAAGACTCTTTTTATTTGTGTAGCTTTTTACGAGTTCTGGAGTCTCGGGGTGTGCAAGAGGTTAACGTACTCGGCAGCTAACTAGGAGGTTGGAAGTTTAAGTTCACCCCAAGGCTCCTTAAAAGAAAGGCCTGGACATCTGCTTCTTAAAGATCATCGAAAACCCATGCGTGTCACCACTGGTTTGATTCTGATTCCTAGCACCCCTGTAGAAAGAGTAGAACTGATCCAGAGCTTCCAGGGAGTGGCTAATGGGTTTTGAACTGCAGACCTTTTGGTTGGCAGTTGAGCTGTTAACCAGTAAATTATCAGGGTTCCTGAAAGATCACAGGCCGTTGAAAACCTGTGGATCACAGTTGTCTTATGATATACTTGGGGTCAACCGTGAGTTAACTGGACTGCGACTGATTGGTTTGGTTATGGATTCTAAATTTCTACCAGATTCTTTACAGCCACCCTGTGGAATGGACCAAGTGGGCCATTTTCATCTGCAACTAAGGGCTCAGAAGCACAAAGCAACCTGCCTAGGGTTAGATGGCTAGCAGCATTCGGAGCAGAACACAGACCACCTGACTCCAGGGCCAGACCCCCTCCAGCCACATTCCTTGGGGGTCCAGTACAAAGCCCCAAGCTCTTTGCAACCTTCAGGCCAAGCCTGAGCACTTCAATTCTCCGGCCCTTCATTTTCCTCCCATAATGTCTGTGAGTTCCCCTAGACAAGGGTATGGACAAAGAAATTGCATTGGTTTCATTGTGACCCAGAGTGAACTTGGCATATTCTTGCCTGGATCTCCTCCCCAGGCCACTGTTCCTCATTACTGGGTCCCTGTTCTTCCAGTTAGCCAGGTCCTATTGTGTGATGTCATCTTGCCCCCTTCCATCTCTCCTGACTGCCATGCCCACTCAACTCACTAGTCCTGTTGATCTCCCCTTCTCTGTGGCTTCTTCTGAGTTTCTCACTGGAAAGTAAACTTCCTGATTTAGGGGCCATGTCTGTCTGGTAGTTGTGTCCCCAGCTCCTAGAGCCATCTTGGGCCACAGTGGTACCCAGAGAATAGTTGTGATTTGGGTGTGTGAGGAGATACGACTGCAGAAGTCATGCTGGAATCAAGCAGGTGATCATTTCAGGCAATCCATGTGCCCTCACCACAGTCTGGAAGGTTCCACCCCAGCTTCTGGGGCCTGTTACCTCTGCTCCCTCTCCGGCATTGTACCACCTTGATTGATGCCATATCTCGGGTGGGCTGGGTCGGAACAAGGCTGAAACTCACAGCTATTTCATCTGCTTTTCTGGTAACCTGCTCTCTTTCAGCCTTTCTTCTTGCTTGGAATCTTGTAGAAGCTGCTTAGCTGGTGTTTCAGGCTGTAAGTTCCCTTGGAATCATAGAAGCTCCTTAGCTGGTGTCTTGGGCTCTAAGTTCTTCCTGGAATGTTTACAGAAGTCCCTTAGCTGGTGTTTTGGGCTCTAAGTTCTCCCTGGTTTGATTGAGTTCTCCCTGCTCCTCTCAGACCTTTAGTGTTTTTCCTCCAGTCTTCTTAACTGGACATTTAAGGCCTGTCATTCTGGGCTGGCTCTGGCTCTCTGGCCTTGTCTGGCTGCTTCTGCCCCCACATGGCTTACAGGTTAATACCCTCAGCTGGCCTTGCGCTCACCCGCCTTTGTACCTGGCCTCACACCACCACATCCCCAGCCAGCTCTGGCTGTGCAGCTCCACAATGCCCAGGCCACTGGCTTAAACGCCACCTCCCTTGTGAAATCATCCCTGCTCCCCACACCCTGCCTACCCACAAGCCAGCTCTTTCTGAACTACCAAAACTCTGAATGCCTCCTTTATAACAGGTGCCACCTGGGCCTTATCTCAGAGTTGTGTGTGTGCACCTGTCTGCTCTGGGAGTCCCTGGAGGCCGGCAACCGTGTCTTTGTCGCTGCTCCCACAGGGCTTACACTGTTTTGTTCATACACCTTTGCAAAGGGAATGCAGTTTTTTCTGGTTTTTTAAAAAAAATACTGGCATGTCTGTGGTTACCCTGGGGTGGTTATGTGGGGTGAGAGCTGGGAAAACAGAAGGCAATAGAGCTCAGTGCCTGCAGTGTGGGCTTTCTAGCGAGTCAACCTAAGCTCCAGTCTCAGCTTTCCTAGTTAATAGTGTGTGGCCCCAGCTGAGTAAGTTATAATAACCTCCTGAGACTGTTTGTTCATTTTTAAAATGGGGAGACTCACACGGGCCTGAGGAGGGTGTGAAGGCCGAGACAGGTGTGTAAAAGCATGGTGCTGGCAAGAAGCCTTCAGTAGCCAGGTTTGGCTGGTTTTTGCTGTGATTGTTACCTGCTCAAAATATCTTTGCCAAGGACAGCCTTGAGGGGTCCCTGCCCGAAGCCACGGTTGCAGTAACTGCCACTAGGGTCTTGCTAACTGGGAAACCCTGTGACCTTCCAGGACCTCTTAAGAGTTGCTGGCAGAGGTTCTTTGTCACCCCTCCTTCTCCTGTTACCTGACTCTGCTTTATACTCATCCCAGGCTGGTGACCAAAGAGTTTTTAGTCCCATATTCACCAGACTTAACCCAATGACTGATCGTATTCGAGAGCCACATCAAGGATTTGTAGCTCTGGAGGAACTCCTGAGGAGGAGTTCCAAGCAGTGGTGACAGTGCCACTGACACAGGGACAGTGTTCACCTGGACACTTAGGCTTGGAGCATCAGGAAACTTTAGCTTCCTGCCGGCAAGGCCCCACACAGTTCTCTTCAGCAGTGACTTCATGTGTTCCCTGGCACCTGGGTATGTGCCTCTGTGTCCCCACTGGACCAAGAGCACCTTGAGGAACATGCCTGTCCCCTGGTCACCTTTGCATCCCAGGACCTTGTGCCTGGCAAGGCAGTCGTAATAGAGGTGAGTACTGATGATAGATTATTGGCTAGTCATTGCCCCTACACATCAGGCATTGTATTAGGTACTCTACACATACATTAGAAACCCCAGTGGTGTAATAATTAAGAGCTACATCTGTTGACCAAAGGATTGGTAGTCCAAGTCCACCAGGAGCTCCTTGGGAACTCTATGGAGCAGTTCTGCTCTGTTCTATAGGGTCACTATGAGTTGGAATCAACTCAGTAGCAGTGGCTTTTTTGAGTTGGTGATGTTTTGTACAGAAATAGATGGTTTCATCCTCACTTAGCTGGGGAATGGCTTGTAGATCCCCTCTTGGTCACCCAGCAGTATGTGTAGAGCCAGCACTGAGTCCCAGCCAGTCTGACATCAAAGCCTGAAAATGAAGTCTGAAGCTTTATCGCCTTCCCCAAGGGCGGTAGTGTGAGGGCAGCTCCTCTGGTGATAATGTGGTGATTTCTCCTCAGTTTTGGTTCCTATGCATCTCTTGCTTCTCCAGCTGTTTAGGTTGCGGCAGGTGGCCTTGGGATAGACAAGAGGTGGATACAATCTACCTGTCAATCCTCACCAGGCCCTACATCTTCCCTCAAGCTAGCCCCTTAGGTCTTAAGGGCCTCAGATGAGGCAGGTGGTATGTGTGACATTGTGATTGCATGGGTCACCTCTAATGGTCACTCGGGGAGCTTTGGGGAGTCAAAGGAAGGAGCACTCTCAGGCTCTGCTGTGAGAGGGAGAGCAAATGGTTTCCTCCGGCCTCCCCACTGGTCTCTTCAGGTTGTATATCTTGATTTTCATTAGATGCAGGCATGATGGGCTGGGAGGAGCATCCAATTCTACTTTCCTGTGTCAAAGAGCAGTGATCTCAGGCCTGTTTCAAGGCTTAGTGTGCAGTGGTCACTGCCTGTGTGGCCCTGACAAGTCATGGTGCTTTCCTGAGCTTCCGCTTCCTCTTCTGCAACATGGGGCCCATCCAAGCTCAGAATGGATGCCAACCCATGAAGGGTGGTGTCTGAGTAAGAGAACATTGCTTGCTTTTGTTAAGTTTAAGCAAAGAGGTGGGGTTGGGAAGTCTCCTAATGTCCCCAGGAGAGTAGCTGACTTGGTTTTCTAGCTCTGGACGTTTGAAAGAGCCATAGCATTGTGACTTGGGAAGCCAGTGATTGGTCAACTTGAATGCTTCTTAAAGTAGAAGACACCACATGGCTAACCAGAGTTGCTTCTGCTTAACTTGATATTCTCCTATACTTTAAAACTAACCAACCAACCAAAACTAGTGTTTTGCTGGACTCCTGATGAGGTAGTGGTGGGTAAAAGCTTGGCTGCTACAGTCAGCAGCTCACATCTTTCAGTCACTCCTTGGAAACCCTACAGGGCACTTCTGCTCTGTTCTCTAGGGTTACTCTGAGTTGAAATCAACTTGAGGGCAATTATTATTATTATTTTTTGTGCTATAATGAGAGCTTAACTTGCTTTTACTCCAAGACTTCCTACTAACTTTCCTACTACTAGTTTTTGCTAACTTTGCCTGTCGTTACTGCTATGAAGTTCTTTTTATATTATGTATACATTATTCTGGAAACCCTGGGGTGCTATGGCTGCTAACCAGGTTGGCAGTTCAGATCCGCCAGTCACTCCTTCTGTCTATAGGGTCACTGTGGGTCTGAGTTGACTCTACGCACTGTTCTGTTTTTTTTTAAGTACATTGTTCTAAGAATGATAACATTCTTATAAAGCATTCTTTTAAATTTTTATGATTCTGTTTCTAAACAGCTCATTTGAAATAGAATTGGTATGTAATAACTGTAGATATCCAAAGTGTGTAATTTCAATTTTTCCATATATATACACTCATGAATTCATCACCACAATTGTGACAATGGACATGTGCATCACCCTCCAAAGTTTTGTCATGTCACTTTGTACTTTCTCTCCGCTACCTGTCCCTGTTCCCTCACCCCATCCCCAAGCAACCACGGATCTGCTTTCTCTGTCAATAGATTAGTTTTCATTTTCTAAAATTTTATATAAATAAATCACAGGGTGTACATTCTCTGTCTGGTTTCTTTCATTTAGCATAATTATTTTGCGATTCATCTGTATTATTGCAGGTATCAATAGCTGATTCCTTTTTATTGCTGGTATGTGGTATGAATATACCATAAGTGTTTATCTATTCAGACCTATGCAGACCTCATCAATATAACTGGCACTAATCCATCTTATTAAATCATAGTACCAGAGTTTTTAACACACAGGAAAAATTCTATCAAATGACAGACTGGTGGATAATCATACAATACTGGTCTAGCCAAATTGATACACACATTTTTGGGGGGACATGATTCAATCGATGACATCAGGTGTCATTTGCAAACATTTTCTCTGTGATTGGTCTTGTTTTCTTAACTCTTTTTCAAAGAGGAGAAGTTCTTAATTTGCTGAAGTTTAGCTTATCAATTTTTATTTTATGGACTATGTTTGTGGTGTCATATCTGAGGCATCTTTGCCTAACCCAGAGTCACAAAGATTATCTCCTATTTTTTCACCTAAAGTTTTTATAGTTTTAGCTCTAAGATTCATTCTGAGTTTTGGCTGGTATAGGACCTTTTTTTTTACATGAATTTTAGTATCAGCTTTTCAATTTCTGCAAAAAGACCTGGTAAGATTTTAATTGGGATTGTGTTGAACCTATAGCTTAATCTGACAAAAATTTCACATTCATCTTTGACAAAAACTCTTAGTAAACTAGGAATCAAAGAGATGTCCTCAACCCACTGAGGAACATCTATAAGAAACCTCCAGTTAATAGCATGTTTAATGGTGAAACACTAAATGCTTTTCCCCTAAGATTGAGAATAAAGCAAGATTATCTGCTCTTATTACTAATATCATTGTGTTTTAGGTTCTAGCCAGAGTAATAAGACAAGAAAAAGAAAGAAAAGGCATCCATATTGAAGAGGAAGAACTAAAACTGTTTTTATTCAGAGATAACATGATCATCTTTGTAGAATGTTTTATGGAATCTCCAACATTATTTACTAGGATCTGAACTATCTAATGTCAAGATAAGGAATGAGAATCACAATTCGTTCAAAGGTGAGTCCTATGAAGTAAAGGTCAGATATAATACCACTCTCCAACTTTTTCACCATTTTTTATACCAGTTGTCTTCCCCATAGGCACTCTACTTCTTTGTTGGATTTAATAATTCTTTGCAGTGGCCGCATACAACTTACAGATCATACTTGCAGTTTTTTTTTTTATTATGACTTAGTGAAAATGTACATTCCCATATAAATTTACATGCCCACCTATATGCAACTTCCACTGCTCTCCCTGCCCAGTGACAGCACACTATTCCTCTCTGCTCCATATGTGTCTCATCCTCCCAACAGTCTCCTTTCCCCTCCTCTCCACCCGCTCTCCTTCCTCCAGCCAAAGGTCAGCAGGATGATATTCTATAGATGCATAAAACCATAAAGTGCATCCAATATATGGTCACTCTGCATCGCCAAGTCCAATCCATTCGTGTCTGAAGAGTGGATCTTTGTTATGATTTATGGGCAAGGGTAGCATCAGAGCCAGGGGCCGTGCTCCCAGGGGAACCCTGAAACTGCTGGACCATCAACTGAGGTCTTTTAGTGGAGATTTCAGGGTGCACCCATTTTTATTCTTGTGTTGCCAGTGAGACTCAACTTAGCTCCATCACAACTATCACTGGTGGTGGCTGGGCACCATCTGGTTCTTCTGGTCCCAAGTTGATGTAGGCACCCACTCATGTGGGTCTCTATCTTCTGGGTTGTCTTTACCCCATGTCATTTGGGTCCTCGGTGAACATCTGTTCCTGCTGAGTTGGGACCATTTGCTGTGCTCTCGGATGGCAGCTTGGCAGCTTTTAAGACCCCAGACACCACTCGCCAATGTGGGGTGCAGAGAGCTCTCTTAGCAAAACGCTAGCTGTGCCAATTGGCCTCGATTTCGACTAAGAGCATGGTCTGCTGCTCTCTTCCCCAGCTACTCTATCCTTGCAATATTGGGTTAAGATGGAAGGAGTAGTCAAGTTATGCTGAAGTCCACTTAATATTGTTCTTGTTTCTAATGTGTGCTATCACTGATTTCACTCAACCAGATTTCTAGCAACTATCTAATCTAAACCCTACCCCCTCACCCTCCCTCACTCCCCTCCCTTGCAGCTGTCAAAGAGTCTTCTATACATAAGTCTGTTTTTGAGATCTTATCGTGGGGGGGATCTCACACAATGTTTGTCCTTTTGTTGCTGACTACTTTCATTCAGCATAATGTCTTCCAGTTGAAACCAGGTTATGAGATGTTTCCTGGAATCACCATTATTCTTTATCATTGTGTAGTGCTCCATTGAATATATATATCATAGTTTACCTATCCGTTCCTCTGTTGTTGGGCATCTGGGTTGATTCCATCTTTTTGCTATCATGGACTGTGCTGTGATAAACATTCTTGTGCGTGTGTCCATTAGTATGAAAGGCCTTGATTCTGTAGGATATATTCCAAGTAGTGGCATTACTGGTCAAATGGTATATCAATATCCATTTTTTTAAGGAAGCGCCAGACTGCTTTCCAAAGAAGCTGGACTATTTTGCAACCCCACCAACAGTGTAGAAGAGTTCCACTTTCTCCACAGCCTCTCCAGCATTTGTTGTTTTGTGTTTTTTGGATCATGGCTAACCTTGTTGGGGTGAGATGGTATCTCATTGTAGTCTTGATTGTAAACATGACCATATGTATTTTTTTGCTGCCTTGATCTCCTCTTTAGAGAAATGTCTGTTCATCTCCTTTGCCCATCACTTAATTGGGTGATTTATCTTCTTCTTCTTGATATTTTGTAGTATTTTATAGATTATGGAGATCAGGTGTCAGTCTGACATAGAGTTGCCAAATATTTTTTCCCATTCTGTAGGTGGCCTTTTAATTCTATTAATAAAGTCTTTGGATGAGCAAAAGTGTTTGATTCTTAATAGTTCCCACTTATCTATTTTCTCTTCTGTTGACTGTGGTTTGTTTGACAGATTTTGGAGTCTGTCCACATTGTGTATTAAAACTTCCATTGTTGTTCCTACCTTTTCTTGGAGGAGCTTTATCATTTTAGGTTTGATATTTAGGTCTTTTATCCAGTTGGAGTTGGTTTTTGTATAAGGTGTAAGATATGGATCTTGTTTCAGTTTCTTGCAGATGGATATCCAATTTTGCCAGCACCATTTGTTGAAGAGACTGTTTTTACCCCAGTTTAATGTCTTAGGGCCTTTGTCGAATATCAGCTGTTCATAGGCAGATGGTGTCATCTCTGGGGTCTCGATTCTGTTCCATTGATTGATCTGTCTGTTCTTGTACCAGCACCAGGCTGTTTTGACCACTGTGGTAGTGTAGTATGTTCTAAGGTCGGGTAATGAGAGGCCTCCCAGTGTGTTCTTCTTTTCTAGTAGTACCTTACTTATCCACGGCTTATTCCCTTTCCAGACAAATTTGGTGATTTGTTTCTCCATCTCATCAAAAAATGACGCTGGAACTTGTGTTGAGATTGCGTTATATAAGTAGATTGCTTTGGGTAAAATAGACATTTTCACAATGTTAAGTCTTCCTATCCATGAGCAGGGTAGGTTTTTCCATTTCTCTAAGTCTCTCTTAGTTTCTTGTGATAAGGGCTTGTAGTTCTCCCTGTGAAGGTCTGTTATTTCTCTGGTTAGATTGATTCCTAGGTACTTAATCTTCTTAGGGGCTATAGTAAATGGTATTGATTTGATGATTTCTTCATTAATAATCTTGTTGTTGGTATAAAGGAATCCTACTGATTTACTTATGTTTATCTTGTATCCTGAGACTTTGCTGAACTCTTCTATCAGTTTGAGTAGTTTACTTATAGATTCTTTGGGATTCTCTGCATATACAATCATATCATCTGCAAACAGGGAGATTTTGACTTCTTCTTTGCCAATGCAGATGCCCTTTATTTCTTGGTCTTGTCTAATTGCTCTGGCTAGCACTTCTAGTACAATGTTGAATGGGAGGGGTGAGAGTGGGTATCCTTGTCTAGTTCCTGTTCTCAAGGGAAAATCTTTCAGTCTCTCTTCATTCAGGATGACATAGGCAATTGGCTTTGTATAAATGGCCCTGATTGCGTTCAGGAATTTTCCGTCTATGCCTATTTTGCTAAGAGTTTTTAGCATGAATGGGTGTTGGACTTTATCAAATGCCTTTTCTGCATCAATGGACAAAATCAGGTGATTCTTGTCTTTTGTGTTATTTATGTGGTTAATCACATTAATTGTTTTTCTGATGTTGAACCAGCCTTGCATCCCTGGTATGAATCCCACTTGGTCATGATGGATTATTTTTTTGATATGTTGTTGTATTCTATTGGCAAGTATTTTGTTCAAGATTTTTGCATCTAGATTCATGAGTGATATTGATCTATAGTTCTTCATTTTGGCTGGGTCTTTCCCTGGCTTTAGTATCAGGGTTATGCTGGCTTCATAGAATGCGTTTGGGAGTACTCCATCCCTTTCTATACTGTGAAATAGTCTCAGTAGTATTGGAGATAACTCTTCTCTAAAAGCTTGGTAGAATTCTGCAGTGAAGCCATCTGGGCCCGGGCTTCTTTTGGTTGGCAGTGTTTTGATGACATTTTCAATCTCTTCCTTTGCAATGGGTTTATTAAGTTGTTCTGCTTCACGTTGTGATAATTTGGGTAGATGGTGTGAGTCAAGGAATTTGTCCATTTCCTCTAGGTTTTCAAATTTGTTAGAGTATAGTCTTTCATAGTATTCAGTTATGATATTTTTGATTTCTGTTAGATCTCTCATTTCTAATTTGGATTGTTTCCCTTCCTGCTTTTCTTTAGTGAGTTTAGCTAGTGGTTTGTCAATTTTGTTATCTTTTCAAAAAACCAGCTTTTGGTCTTTTCAGTTTTTGCAATTGTTTTTCTATTCTCAGCTCTTCTCTAATCTTTATGATCTGGTTTCTTCTGGTGTCTCAGGGGTTCCTCTGTTGTTCTCTCTCTACTTGTTCGAGCCATAGGTTAGTTCCTTGATTTGGTTTCTTTCTTCCTTCCAGATGTGTGCATTTATGGAGATACACAGACCTCTGAACAGTGCTTTGGCTGCATCCCATAGGTTCTGGTAGGAAGTGTTTTCATTCTCATTGGAATCCATGAATTTCTTTTTTCTTTTTTCTTTAACATGACTGAGTGAAAATGTACATTCCTGTATAAATTTACATGCCCACCTATATGCAGCTTCCATTGCTCTCCCTGTCTGGTGACAGCACACTATTCCTCTCTGCTCCATACATGTCTCATCCTCCCAACAGCCTCCTTTCTGCTCCTCTCCACCTACTCTCCTTCCTCCAGCCAGAACCATAAAGTGCAACCAATATATGGTCAGTCTGCATTGCCAAGTCCAATCCATTCCTTTCCAAAGAGTGGACCTTAGTTATAATTTATGGGTGGGCAGCATCAGGGCTGGGGGCCATGCTCTCAGGGGAACCCCCAAACCGCTGGACCATCAATTGAGGTCTTTTAGTGGAGATCTCAGGATGCACCCCTTTTTATTCTTGTGTTGCCAGTGAGACTCAACCTAGTGAGCTCCATCATGGCTATCACTAGTGGTGGCCGGGCACCATCTGGTTCTTCCGGTTCCAGGTCGATGAAGGCACCCACTCTTGCGGGTCTCTCTGTCTTCTAGGTTGTCTTTATTGCATGTCATTTTGGTCCTCGGTGAGCATGCGTTCCTGCTGAGTTGGGACCATTTGCTGTGTCCTCGGATGGCAGCTTGGCAGCTTTTAAGACTCCAGATGCCACTCACCAATGTGGGGTGTAGAGAGCTCTCTTAACAAAACGCTAGTTGTGCCAATTGGCCTCAATTTCACCTAAGAGTATGGTCCCCTTCCCCCTGCCCCAGCTACTCTATCCTTGCAATTTTGGGTTAAGATGGAAGGAGTATTCAAGTTATCCTGAAGTCCGCTTAATGTTGTTCCTGTTTCTAATGTGTGCTATCACCGCTTTCTCCCAACCAGATTTCTAGCAACTATCTAAACTAAACCCTTCCCCTCTCACCCTCCCTCCCCCCTCCCTTGCAGCTGTCAAAGAGTCTTTTCTTCTATACACCAGTCTGTATTTGAGATTTATCGAGAGGTCTCATACAGTATTTGTCCCTTTGTCGCTGACTACTTTCACTCAGCATAATGCCTTCCAGTTGAAACCAGGTTAGGAGATGTTTCCTGGAATCATTGTTATTCTTTATCATTGCATAGTGCTCCATTGATTGAGTATATGTACCATAGTTTACCTATCCATTCTTCTGTTGTTGGGCATCTGGGTTGATTCCATCTGTTTGCTATCATGGACTGTGCTGCGATAAACATTCTTGTGCATGTGTCCGTTGGTGTGAAAGGCCTTGATTCTGTTGGATATATTCCAAGTAGTGGAATTACTGGGTCAAATGGTATATCGATATCCATTTTTTTAAGGAAGTGCCACATTGCTTTCCAAAGAGGCTGGACCATTTTGCAACCCTATCAACAGTGTAGGAGGGTCTACTTTCTCCACAGCCTCTCCAGCATTTGTTGTCTTGTGTTTTCTGGATCATGGCCAATCTTGTTGGGGTGAGATGGTATCTCATTGTTGTCTTGATTTGAATTTCTTTAATAACTAAAGATCGTGAACATGTCCGCATGTGTTTTTTGGCTGCCTGGATCTCCTCTTTAGTGAAATGTCTGTCCATCTCCTTTGCCCATAGCTTAATTGGATGGTTTATCTTCTTCTTATTGATATTCTGTAGTATCTTATAGATTATAGAGATCAGGCGTCCGTCTGACATAGAGTTGCCAAATATTTTTTCCCATTCTGTGGGTGTTCTTTTAATTCTATCAATAAAGTCTTTGGATGAGCTCCATGAATTTCTGTATTTCATCTTTGCTTTCTTCTATAACCCAGGGTTTTTTGAGCAAGATGTTGTTCAGTTTCGAAGAGTTACACTTTCTATCTGTGTTTTTTCTGCTATTGATTTTAACTTTTATGGCTTTACGATTGAGAAGATGCTTTGCAGTAATTCAGTGGTATGGATTTTGTTGAGAATTGTATTATGTCCTAACACGTGTTCAATTCTGGAGAATGTTCCATGTGCACTGGAGAAGAAGGTGTAGTTGTCTGCTGATGGGTGGAAAGTTCTGTATATATCCATGAGGTTTAGTTGGTTAATTGTGGCATGAGGTCTTCTGTGTCTTTACTGAGCTTTTTTCTAGATGATCTGTCCAGTATTGACAGTGGAGTGTTGAAGTCTCCCACTATCATTGTGGAGTGATCTAACTCTTTTTTGAGTGTAGTCAGTGTTTCTTTGATGTATTTACGTGCTCTGATATTAAGTGCATAAATATTTGATATAGTTAAGTCTTGCTTGTATACTGAACCTTTCAGCAATAAATAGTGTCCATCTTTGTCCACGATGGTGAGTTTGACATTAAAATTGATTTTGTCTGAGATTAGAATTGCCACACCTGCTCTCCTTTGTTCATTGTTAGCTTGATATATATTCTTCCATCCTTTAATTTTCAGTTTGTTCCTATCTTTAGGTCTCAAGTAAGTTTCTTGTAGATAACATATGGATGGGTCATGTCTTTTGATCCAAGATGCTGCTTAATGTCTCTTTTGAAGCATTCAGTCCATTCATATTCAATGTAATTATTGATAGGTATGTGTTCAGTGCTGCCATTGTGATATGTTTATTTTTATGTTGATGTTTTCTCTGTTGTTCTTGTTAGTCTGTTCTGGGACATTCCTTTTTGTGAGTTGATTTTTCAACTTTTTCAGAGCTGGTTTTGTAATTGTTGAGACTCCTGTGTTACATTTCTTGAAATGGTATGATACATCTTTGTTGTGCTTTACAGCTACCCCTATGATCCTCCTTAATATAGTATATATAAACCCAATTTTAATTACTACTAGTCTTGTCATCTTCCTCTCCATCGGAGGACTATAATGACTGTAGTACATCTCTCTTTTTAATATGATGGCACCGTAGTTTTCATGATAATCACTGGATTGCTTCTTCCAGTACTAAAGCTGTGATTGACTTTGGAGCCTTCCCTAACTGAGTAGAGTTCTGAGTAATGTGTCGTTCTAAAATATAAAATTAGTGGTTTTGTTCTTCTAAGCCAAAGCCAAGAATTTCTTTCAGTATTTCTTGTAGTTTTGGTTTGGTTTTTGCAAAGTCCCTGAGTTTCTGTTTATCTGGGAATGTCTTAATTTCATTTTTGTATTTGAAAGATAGTTTTCCAGGATATGTAATTCTTGTTTGGAAGTTCTTCTCCTTCAGTGCTTTGAATGTGTCATGCCACTGTCTCTGTGCCAGCATGGTTTCTGCTGAGAAATCTGATGAAAGCCTACAGGGTTTCCCTCTGAATGTTAGCTTTGTTTGGAGTCTTGCTGCCTTTAAGAGTTCCTGCTTATGTTTCATTTTGTTAAGCTTGATTATAATATGTCTTGGAGTCTTTCTTTTGAGATCTATATGGAGTGGTGTAAGATATGCATCTGAAATGTCTATGTTCTCTTCCTTCATGATATCTGGGAAGTTTTCTGTCAGCAGCTCAGCAGTGATACTACTCTCTGTATTCTCAGGTGTCTCATCCTGTTCAGGGACTCCAATTAATCAAAGGTTGTTCCTCTTAATAGAGTCCCACATGCTTCTTAATGCTTCTTCATTTTTCTTTTTTCTTTTTTCTGATTTCTGCTCATAGACGCTGGCATCAGTGGCTCTGTCTTCCAAGTCAGAAGTTCTTTTTTCCCATTTGTTCTATTCTGTTTTATTGGCTTTGCATTGAAGTTTCTATGTCTTTGGTTTTGTTCTTATCTGTTGGATTTCAGAGTACTGGTGTTCCATCAGATTGAACAGCTTGTTTAATTTCTCCTTTTGTTCTGCTGCATTTTGTATAAGGTCTAGAAGGGCTCTGTACATAATCATTTTGTATTCACTTTCTGATGATTTCAGAAAAGTTTCTTCATCTGGAAAACTTCTTGGTTGTTTTGTTTGGGAGCCTTCTGAAGCCATGGATGATTTCTTGTATGCCACAAGTGTCTGTTGCTTTTTGAGTCCCATGTGAGTATATAGAGGCTGGAAGACATACTGTGAGGATGGACTGCAGATGTTTCTCTAAGCCAAGCCAACTAGGCTGTCTTAAAATGTAAAGCAAAAGATATTTGACCACTTCCCAAGTGAGTCAGGTTTTCAGATGTAGAGGTCCTTCTTCCCAAATGGCCAAGTAAGCACCACTATATCCAACCCCAGATGATACAAACTAGTTCAGAATACAGCAATACTACTGCCCTGTTGGCCTGTGCTGACAGGTCCCAGCCTTTGGTGACACTGTGTAACCTACTGCTTTTGCTGGTAGAAAAGTGCTCTCCTGTGGGCAGGTTCTGGCTCCAAAGCTAAGAAATAGATCCAGTTGCGGCCACCACATCCAAGATGGCACCCTCCACACAGGCAGCCGATAAAGGGGCTAAAAGTGCCGAGAGGTAGTGATTCCTCTGCCTCTGTTGCCGGGCCCCCACCATAGGTGACACTGTATAAATTACTGCTTTTCTGTCGGAGAAGCACTGTCCTGTTTGCAGGCGCTGGCTCCCAGGCTAAGAATTAGATCCTGCTAAAATCTCCATATCCAATGTGGTGTCCCACACACTGGCAGTGCGGTTCTGTACAAACCATGCTGTGGCAGTGATAAAAAGACAGGCCCAAAGTGGCTGGATTAACAGAGTCCTAAGCCTGGCTCTCAAAATATTGGAATTTCGTCTGTCTATTCCTCCAGCAGTGTGTCTGAGTCTAACCCATAGCCAAGATCCAGCTCTGCCTGCTGGCCAAGACAGAGAAAAAAAAGGTCAAAATGGTGCATTTACCTTCAGTCTATGAGAGCCAGGGCTAGCCAGAAGCAGGAGTCAGCGAAAGAGAGGATGTTTTTTGCTCAGTGGTATCAATTCCACATTAATAGCCCTGTGCCATGTCCTGGGGGCTCACTAGGTGACCAGAAGGCACTGTTTGATTATCAGTTCAGGTCTTGGTTTCCAGAGGGGTATGAGGAGACGTGTGCTTAGCCCGCCATCTTGACTCCACCTCTCATACTGGCAGTTATGTGGTTCAGTAGGGAAGTAACAGAATACAACCCAGGAGACAGAATACAGCTTGTCGATCAAAAAAGTTTCCAAGCAGGATGGCTGTCAGCTCCTTCTTGGCTGGGCATGCCTGCAGGCAGACCCTTCTGTTGGCATGGCAGTTGACAACCCTCATTTTGGCTGTGCCAGCTGGCAGGTCCTTCTCTCAGTGTACCAGGTGGCAGTCCTTTATGCCATGCCAGCCTGAAGGCCTTCTGTAGGCCTCTGCCCTGCTCTTCCAAGTATTGCAACTCTTTAGCCCTGCTGTCAAGTGCCCAGAGCCTCCCCACTCTACCTGTAAGCCTCCTGCCTGAAGGCACTCAGGTCTCTCTTGGTTTGTGGGCTGGTGATCCCACTGTAGCTGCTGTGTACTGTGGGCTGGCAAGCACCACTGCAGTGGTCTGCTGGTCCTTTGGTTGATGCTCATATTGCTGTCCCTGTTTCTCTAGTGCTGGACTCTGCTGTGGTTACAACCCGGCCATCTTCAGTGTTATAGCTTGCTCTCTCTCCTGGGCCTAGGAGGTTCCCAGAACAGAGACCCTGGATCAAAAGGACACACTGTACTTTTCTTGATGGTAGTGAAATTTCCCTCAGCCTCTGAGATGGGCCTTTACATTCAGTTTCAAGGCATGGCTGTCCCAGCCAGACCATGCACTGATCAATCCCCTTAGTAGACCACAATCACTGAATTTGCATAATAACCAGTCCCCACAAGGCCACTTAATGTATTGGTCAGTTTTATGCACCCTATTTATATAGCATACTAGCTAATCCTTTGCAAGACTGTGGCCTTAGCAATCATTTGGGGCAGAACCCAAGGTCAGAAAAGCCATATATAAGAGAAACCTACTGTACTGCATCCAGAAAACCTACTAGAACTTGTAACTGAGTTCAGCCAGACTGCAGGGTATATGATCAATATGCAAAAATCAGTTCATTTCTTTATATTAGCAATGAACAATAAAACATTGAAGTAAATAGTTCCAGCTACAAAAAAAAGATACTAAGATGGTTTCAAAAATAGGGAATAGTTGAGGAAATCTAATAAAAGAGAAGGAAGACCTATACCCTGAAAACTACGAAATTCTCCTGAGAGAAATTGAAGAAGATTTAAAGGCATGGAGAGATTATACCATGTTCATAGATTAGATAACTCAATATTATTAAGATATAATTCATTTTTTGTTGAGGTATTATTATAGAATAATTATAATATGTATCTTAAGTGTACATCTTTTGGTGAGTTTTGACAAATGTGCACACATATGTAAAACAAATCTCCATCATGATAGACAAACATGCTCATTACTCTAGAATGCTGCCTTTTAACCCATGTGGTTTCATGCCGTACTATCTCATTTAATTCTCTCAATAGTTCTAGCACTGTTCCCAGTTAACCCCTGCCCTCCCAGAGAAAGCTACTATTCTGATGGCTTGCAATGTAGATTAGTTTCACCTCTTCTAGAATTTTATATAAATGTTAGCATCTAATTTTAGACCACATTTATAATTATTTATGTTTTAGGCATAACATCTTCTGCTCACTTTCAATCCTTTTATGTTATCTCAACTTTCCCTTTTTGAATTTTTTATTTTGATTCATCTATGGGCAGTTGGCATGTGTCTTTCAATTTTTTTTTTTCCAAAAAAGATACATGGGTGGTCTGTTTTCTGAAAGCATGTGTAAGAGAGAGTGACTTTCTGTTGCCTCTACACATGGGCAATGGCTTGGCCTAGGATTCATGACCTGGTTCCATTGTCGGCTGTTGCTTAATGTTTCAGAATCTGAGGTCACCTTGACTTTTGTTCCTCGGAAGATAACCTCCTTTTTCTGCCTGGATGCTTTTGGATTGTTTCGCCTTCATTTTTGAAATTCAGATTTTGGCATTCTCCAAGGCAGAGCGTGGACGTGTCTTAACAAGAAAAGTTGGCAGCTCATTGTTCCCTGTAAGGTGTTATTGGGTAATGAGATAGATTTTTAAATGGTCTTATACGTCCAAGTGCCCGCTGCAACCTGAAATAGTCACCTTGGGAGTTTGGGCTCAGACACTTCCGGGATGTTGTTGCCTCTATCAGTTTTTTCTGGGAGATCCTCTTTGGTTTGAAAGCTTGGGCTCAGTGATGGCAAATTTTCATCTCCTGTGAATACAGTATTTTTTTTGGAAATGGCCAAAGGAGATTTGGTGCTAAATTCTGGTGAAGTGGGTATATTTTGTCCAGAAAAAGCTGTGTCTATAATGTACTAAATCTAAAACTGTCCCAGAGACAATTCTTTGAGAGGATTTTTTTATTATGATTGAATGAAAATGTACATTCCCATATAAAATTGCATGCCACCCTATATGCATCTCCCACTGCTCTCCCAGCCTGATGGCAGCACACTCTTTCTCTCTGCTCTATACATGTCTTCTCCTCCCAACAGTCTCCTATCCCCTCCTCTCCACCCACTCCGCTTCCTCTAGTAAGAGGTCTGCAAGATGACATCCTATAGATGCACAGAACCATAAAGTGCACACATGATATGGTCACTCTTGTGTCACCAAGTCCAATCCATTCCTGTCCGAGAGTAACCTCCATTATGATTTATGGACAGAGGCTGCATCAGGGCCAGGGGCCATGCTCCCAGGGGAACTCCAAGACCTGTAGACCATCAATTGCAGTCTTTTAATGGAGATCTCAGAGTGCACCCCTTTTTATTCTTGTGTTGCCAGTGGGACTCGATTTTGTTAACTCCGTTATGGCTATCACTGGTGGTGGCTGGGCACCATCCAGTTGTTCCAGTCACAAGTCAACGTAGTTACCCACTCACGTGGGTCACTCTTCTGGGTTCTCTTTTCCCCCATGTCATTTTGGTCCTCAGTGAGCATCCATTTGTGCTAAGTTGGGACCATTTGCTGTGCCCTCGGATGGTAGCTTGGCAGCATTTAAGACCCCAGATGCCACTTGCCAATGTGGGGTACAGAGGGCTCTTAGAGAGGAATTTTTAAAAAGTTGTTGTACCTTCCATGCCTCAGTACTTTGCATATACCATTCACTTTGTCCAAAGTGCCTTTCCCAGTTACTTGGGCCTGGCCTCCTACAGCACAGATGAGAGTGATGGGGCAGCTACCTCTCCACCCCAGAGTGCTTTCTCACTCATTTGTAGTGTGTAGCATCCTGCTCATTCAGCATTCTGTGAGCAATTAGGTTATGGGCTTTTTTATCTTTTTCCTTTTGAATCTTTGGTGCCTAACACATATGGTTGTTGTGTTCCTTGGAGTTGACTCCAACTCATAGAGCTGACACATTGTAACCCTTTCACCACTGAATAGGTCTCAGTAAGTGTTTAAGGAAATAACGATTTTTTTATGCGTTAAAAAATGTGGCCTCTCAAGCTAGCTGTCTTGAAGTAGTCAATGTTCACTTGGATGTATAAAGTTACGGTGGGTGTATATGAAGCCACAACAGTTTCCTGTTTCACCACGCATTTTTATACAAGTACAAAGTGGTATAGTGGTAAATATTTAACACTTGACTGTCTAGGAAAAAAAAAAGTCTGATCTTAGTGTTTGCCAATTTCTGAGGTGTAAATACTTCTTTTATGGCTCATTTTAGACCACTAATGTGATGTCAACTGGCAAGTAAAATTCCTGAATATTTAAAAATTGGTTCTTGCAAGCTGGTGGGAGCAGATTCAAATTGGCTCTAACATTCCCCTGCAAAAATTTAACAGCTGTTTTGCTTTTCCATTATTAAAAAAGGCAGCTCCAATTCATTTGGGTGGTCCTTTCCTTGTTCATGGAAACCCTGGTGGCATGGTGGTTAAGTGCTACAGCTGCTATCCGAAAGATCATTGGTTTGAATCCACTGGGTTCTCCTTGGAAATGCTATGGGGAATTCCACTCTATCTTACAGAATCACTATGAGTTAGAATTGACTTGATGGCAATAGGTTTTTTCTTTTTTTTTGTTCTTGTTGATGTTTATATAGCACTAACCTGCACTGTATGTTTTGTTCCTCACATCAGTCCTATTATTACTTTTAGCCTTCTTTTCATACCAAGTAAAATGAGGCTCAGAGATCAGAGGACTTGTCCAAGGGGGCAAAGTTATCTTTTCCTGGACTCAGTCTTTGTCTGGAGCTCATCCCTCAAGTCCAGCATCACAAGAGGCTATAGCGATGCCTGCTTTGCCCAGCCTTCCATTCGCTGGTGTAGACATATAGATGTGAACAACAGGGCCCATGACACCCGCCCCCAGCATCCTAGCTGTGATAAATCTCTTTCTCATGTTACCTGATGAACAGGTAACAGGGACTTCAGCAACTTTCGTTAAACGGGAAGCATCTACTATCGTTTGTGCTGTCTAATTTACAATCAAGACAGTGGCTAATTGTTCTGATAGCCAAGTGAAGTGAGTAGAACCTCCTTTTACAGTTTGGAGTTTTAACCCTCTTCTCCCAGTGGGTCCAAGGGGCATCCAGTCAAAGGTGATTGTGTACCTTGGGAGCCGAGGTAATGGCAGTGACGGCTACCCCAGGATGTGGAAAGTGGATCTGCTGCCTGGTTCCTTGCTTGGCTATTCTGTCTCTAAGGGCTTGCAGGAGGTCTGTGTTAGAAACTGTGATTGTTACAGAATGCCAGTGTAATAACGAAACCAAGAGGTCAAGTTCTAAACCCATCATGATGAGGAAACTGAGGCCCAGAGAGAGGAGGTGGTTTGCTCAGGTCATATAAGGCAATTACAAGTTGGCCCCAAGTTTCCTGACTCTCCACCCAGTGCTCTTGCCCTGCCTTAAGCCTGTTGGAGAGAACGTGAACCTTGTGCTTTTATCTGAGGATGTAAGAAAATGCCCAGCCTGAGTCTTTGGGAGCCTGGCCTAATTGCTCCAAGGAGGCCAGGGCACCTGCCTATGCCACCTGCCATGACCTGTTTAGGCAAGTCAGGCTGTACCAGGATAAGATGAGAAAGCTACAGAGGTCACTTCCCAGAAGGGAACAATCCTGGCGTGTAGGGGGATGAGGGAGTGGAAGAGATGGATGTAGAGTTGAACCTACTGTCCTTGTGGCCAGTGCCTGGGGTTTCTGATGAGGATACTATGCACAGACCCCTCACCATGGCTGTCTCCCATCTGGGCACAGACAGTCTCCGCTAAGTGGAGACATTCCCAGTAATGCCCCTGTGCTCTGGCAGCCTGGTACAGTTGCAGGCATATCTAGACTGGAGCTAATAGTAGCTGTGGTTCCTCAGGCTTCCTGCTAAGGCGACTGGCTGGTCCAGAAACACGGCCGGGAGGCCCCAGATCAGTTGGCCTGGATTGGATATTGTTCTAGCAGGTCTGAGATATTCCAGGAACCATTCTATAAATCCTGTTGAATATTGGCCAAGTCAGCTGGGAAAGGCAGGGAGCCAAGGCCTCAGTTTCATTTGGCAAAGTCATTCCAAGTACTGGTCCCCTTCCGGAGAGTGCTGGAGAAGAGAGGGGCTCAGCACCTTGTTCTGAGAGGGTCACTGGGAAAGTACAGGGGTCAGGGAAGACATTAAATCATTAACCACATGATTTTGTGCATTTCTTTTAATTCTATCACTGTTCCCATTTTAAAACTGAAGAAATGAGGGTGAAATGACTTTGCCCAACACACTGGAGTTAGCTTTGAGTCCCAGCTGTCTCTGTCCACCTTCGGACTTTGAACAATTACTTCACCTTTCTGAGCCATGATATCGCACCTATAAGCTGACGCTGATGTGATGCTTGGGTAGCACAGTGCTTGGCTTAGCAGGAGCTCAATAACCTTTACTCTCCCCTTTCCCCTTGTCCCAAATCACGTGGTCAGGAACAGTGGCGTTAAGCCTGGAATTGAGCTTTGATTCTATTTTCAGTGCATACAAGGTCTGACAGGTAAGTTCACAAATATCCTAGAAAAAGTACTACATACTTCATGGCAGAATATCACTATGATGACCTTCAAAGTACTCCCCTTGGGAAGCTGTTCACCAACACCAGCGCCTAGTCTATCCTTCAAAGCAGTTTTTGAGCTCTTTTCTGGAATGGCCATCAGAGCTGTCATCATATTACCCTTGATATCCTGAATGTTATCAAAATGTCTTCCTTTCAATATTTCCTTTATCTTCAAGTAAAGAAAAAAGTCATTGGGGGCTAGATCCGGTGAGTCAGGGGGGTGTTCCAATACAGTTATTTATTTATTGGCTATACAATTAAGTCTGAGAACTTACCACCTTGCCACCGTGTGCAATGACCATTCCAGAAAGAGTTCCAAAATTGCTTTGAAGGATGGACTAGGCCCTGGCATCAACGCATAGTTTCCCAAGGAGAGTATTTTGAAGGTGACCGTAGTGATATTTAGCCACGAGATACGTAGCACTAAGAACAATTAAGTCTGCAGACTTACTTGTTGGACCTTATGTAACATAAGGTTCGAATTTTTTGGAAAATAAACTTTTATTAAGAGATAAAGGGAAAATATAGGAATATAGAAATGAATGTGTGACAAAGAGCAGAATGTTGATCCCGAGTTCTGAAACACTGAGCACTAGTCTGGCTTGCCTGGGGTTCTCTCTCCTTTACCTAGTTCTTCTGCCTACCTGTCCGCCAGTGTAGGTCCTCGGGAGTCCTCAGGCTATCTCAGAAGCTTCTGTTGCCTGCTCTGAGACCCTAACCAAACCCACTGCCACTGAGTTCATTCTAGTAAGTCCATAGGACAGAGTAGAACTGCTCCATAGAGTTTCCAGGAGTGCCTGGTGGATTTGAACTGCTGATCCTTTAGTTAGCAGCCATAGCACTTGTTTTAGTCAGCTAGGGCAGTTCCAACAGAAATACCACACAGTGGATGGCTTTAACAAAGGAAAGTTTATTCTTACACAGTCCAGTAGGCTACAAGTCCAAATCCAGGATGTCCGCCCCAGGGGAATATCTCCCCCTTGTTGGCTCTGGTGGAAAGTCCAGTATTGCAATCAGTCTTCCTCCAGGGAGCATCACGGCACAGGAACCTCAGGTCTAAAGGATGCACTCTTCTTCCCGTGCTGCCTTCTTGGTGATGTGAGGTTCCCAATTCTCTGATGGCTTCCCTTTCCTTATATCTTTTGCAGGATGTGAGGGTTAAGGGTGGGGCAAGCCACACTCCAGGGAAACTCCCTTTACAGTGGAGCAGGGAGGTGATCTTCCGAAGGGATATACAGTCCCACCCTAATCCTTTAACATACATCACAACAAAATCACAAAATGGAAGACAAGCATAAAATACAGGGAATCATGGCCCAGCCACGTGGCAACACCTATTTTGGGGGGGGACACAATTCAACCCATCACAGCACTTAACCGTTAAGCCGTCAGGGTTTTCAGGGATTCAGAGGGGGCCGTAAATAAGAGCGAGTTGATTAGATTCTTATCCCTCCTAGAGCTGAGAGGCTGGGGCCAAAGAGAATTTGCCCTGTAGGGCTCAACTGCGCCCTCTGGTGGTCTGGGGCTCAAAGTAGCTTCTTAGCCAGTTTCAGAACTGGAACCTCTTCCCATGCAGGTCACATGCAACTTTTTTTTTTTTTAATTTTAATTTTTATTTAACATAACTGAGTGAAAATGTACATTCACATATAAATTTACATGCCCACCTATATGCAGCTTCCACTGCTCTCCCTGTCCGGTGACTGCACCCTATTCCTCTCTGCTCCATACATGTCTCATCCTCCCAACAGCCTCCTTTCCCCTCCTCTCCGTCCACTCCACTTCCTCCAGCCAGAGGTCAGCAAGATGATATCCTATAGATGTATTGAACCATAAAGTGCCTCCAATATATGGTTACTCTGTCACATGCAACTTTTAATTGATTAATAATGGTGAATCCGGAAGGTGCACACCGGGGAGAGTATGGAACAGACAAGCATGAGTCTGGCGTGCTTCAAGCCTTGTTCACACCTGGTTTCCTTCCATCAATCATTCTTTACGGGCCCTAGTTTCGTGATGTCTGATGGGGTTGCATTTGACTAGCTCAAAACATTCAGCTCCCATTAAGCTAAGCTGGTGTGATGTTTGGTCCTATGGGCCCATTTTATTCATTCATTCAGTTGTTTTCCCCTATCCTCTCATTAGACCCTTATACTTTGCTTTTTGCTGTCATTTCTACTGACACAGCTTCCCCATACCCGCAAGGCTCCCAGGTTAAATAGGAAATCCTGGTGGCATAGTGGTTAAGAGTTATATCTGCTAACCGAAAAGTCAGCAATTCGGGTGCTCCTTGGAAAGTTTATGGGGCAGCCCTGTCTATAGGGCCACTGTGAGTCAGAATCGACTCGACAGCATTGGTTTGGTTTTTTTTTTGAAGGTTAAATAATTTAATCGCTAGTATGAATGTTGCTGCTGTTGTGTGTTGTCAAGTTGGTTCTGACACATCAACACACAGCGACTCTGCAAGACTGCAAGATAGAGAACTGCCCCTAGGGTTTCCAAGGCTGTATGGAACTGCTCCTGGAAGGTCTGCCTGGGGACGTGGCTCTTTCCGTTCTCACTCGCGATCCATCTATGTCAGCCTATGTGGTCGCCCGCTCCCTCTTCCTTGAATTCACTTTTTCCTTCTGCTGCCTTTTATGTTTCTGACCTCTCCTGTCTTCTTGTCCTGGAAATACAGGTGTTCCTCAGGCCCTCGTCTTTTCCATCCCCCCACTGCCTGGGAAGCCCACTTTCATGTGGGTGACCACTGCATCCTCCTGAGGTGTAGTCAAATTGGCCTCCTTCTTGCCCTTCCAAAGCCCCCTCCATGCCTGCTGTGTCCTGTTTCTATGGATCATGCTGTAACAGAGTGTACTTGCTGAGACCCAGCTTCAGATTTTTGAAACCTTGATGAACTGAAAAGGGAAAGCTGGCGCTGAGAAGCTGCAAGAATTTTGTTGTCGTTGTTTTTAGAGATAGTGACTTTAATTCACTTTTGGATCAGAGAGTGCCTTTGTTTCAGGAAAATTACCCAATGGGGACCTCTCATTGTCCACGTATGAAGTGTTTACCCGTTGCTCTGGTTCATTGTTTTATACCACCAGTGACCTGAAAGCACTTACTTGACTGTCACCATTCTCTCTGGTAACACCAACTCTTGTATACCCTCGAGGCTTATAGGGATACGGAGCACTGGTGGTACAGTGGTTAGGAATTACTGCAGACAAGGAAAAGGTCAGCAGTTCAAATCCAGCAACTGTTCTTTCGAAACTCTATGGGGTGGTTCTACTCTGTTCTATACAGTTGCTATGAGTTGGAATTAAAAGCAGTGGGATTGATTTTATGGTTATAGAGATTAATTGTATATCTCTGAGACTTTCCCACTTAAGGAGAGTTGTGGTGAGGAGAACTACTTCTCAGATCTGTGTGAATTTAGGGGGCACTGAGGCATAATTGACTCAAGAGCACTGGGTTTGGGTTTTTCTTTGGAGGCATGGACTAGAAACCCTGCTGGTATAATGCTTGAGTGCTACAGCTGCTAACCAAAAGGTTGGCAGTTCAAATCCACCATGTCCTCCTTGGAAACTGTGTGGCAGTTCTACTCTGTCCTACAGGGCTGCTATGACTCAGAATCAACTCGATGGTGATGGGCTGATGAGTGTTACTGACCCTAGCAGCATATCCTCTTGCTGCCTCTGTTGTATCAGACCCTACAAAAATCCTTCTACGCCCAGCTTTTCTTTCTCGTCCATCCGGAAGACTTGTATATTAACTTGTCCAATATATAGTGCTGATTATGACCTTGCAAACTAAAAAAAAAAATCTTTCAAAAAGGTGAAATAAGCCTGTCCAGGACATCTTCATTCATTCATTCAGCAGCTATTTATTGACTTTTAATTATGCACTGGGGGCGTGGGAGGCTTCTTGCCTTCCATGTAGGAGACCCAGTATCAATTCCCAGCCAATCCACCTCTGGAGCAGCAACCACCCATTTGTCGCTGAAGGTTTGTGTGTTGCCATGAAGTTGAACAGATTTCAGTACAACTTCCAGACTAAGATGGACTGGAAGAAAGGCCTGGTGATCTGCTTCTGCAAAAGTAGCCATTGAAAACCTTAGGGTCACAATAGTCTGGTCCCATTGTGCATTGGGTCATCACGGAGTTGGGGGCCAACTTAGTGGCAGGTAACAAAAGCAGCTATGTGCCAGGAACTGCCCTAGACATTGGGGACACAGTATTGAACCCGAGTGATAAAAATCTACATCACGGTGGAATTTAATGTTTGTTGGGGAGACAGGCTGCAGACAAATGAAAAAGCTAGAAAACAGATGATTTAAGTTTTATGCTGAGCCATAAAATAGGGAGATGCAATGGTTCTTGAGAGGCTGGTTGAGACTGAGTGGTCAAGAAAATAATTTCTGAGATTTAAACTGAGCTGTGAATGATAAGAGCAAAGGTCGAGGGCAGAGCAAGCTAGGCAGAGAGAAAAGTATGTGCAATAGCCAGAGAGTAGGAAGGAGCTTGGTGTGGTAAGGAGCGGAAGGAAGCCGGAGTAGCTACGGAGGAGAGTGTGTGCACTGGGCAGAATGGGATATGGTAAGAGTAGAGGTTTAGTCATGGACTGGATGAGTACAGTTTTGTGAAACAGGGCAAGGAATACAGATTTTAAGTGTGATGAGAAGCCACTGGAATTGTTTTTTAAAAGATCACTCTTCCTGTTGGCGTGAAACATGGATTATAACTGGGAGTGAGAAGAAGTAGGGAGGCCCTCTAGGAAGCCATGGTGGCTTTGCTTAGAGTGAAGGCAATACAAATGGAAAGAATGAATGGATTTTGGTTGAGTAACTTGGTAGATGGTAGTGTTATTTATTAGGATAGGGAGTGTCTTAGTCATCTAGTGCTGCTATAACAGAAATACCATGAGTGGGTGGCTTTAACAAAGAGAGATTTATTCTCTCTCAGTCCAGTAGCCTACAAGTAGAATTCAGGGCAACAGCTCTAGAGGAGAACTTTTTCTTTTCGTTGGCTCTAAAGGAAGGTCCTTGTGATGCATCAGTCTTCCCTTGGTCTGGGAGCTTTTCTGAGCAAGAGAATTGGGTCCAAAAGACACCTTCTCCTCCTGGTACTACTTTCCTGGTATTATGAGGTATGCCCTCTCTGCTTTCTTCCCTTTCCTTTTTACCTTTTGAGAGATAAAAGTGGTGCAGGCCACATCCCAGAGAAAATTCATATACATTGGATCAGGGATGTGACCTGGCAAGCTTGCTGCAATCCCACCCTAATCCTCTTTCACATAAAATTGCAATCACAAAACAGGGGCCAACCACACAATACAGGGGGCCAAGGCACAGCCAAACTGATAAGACACATGTTTGAAGGGTGGGGGGCATAATTCAATCCATGACAGGGAGGAATGGATTTAAAGGCAGGAAAGCTGGAGTTTTGTTCTGCTTAAGGCAAAGTTTGAGATTCTTTTTATTTATTTATTTTTTGTTGAACTGTGCACAGCAGAACACACACCAGTTCAACAATTTCTGTGTGTACAGTTCAGTGCCATTGATGACATTCTTCAAGTTGTACAACCATTTCCAGACCCCTTTTCTGTTCCTTACCTATTAACATAAACTCACTGCTGACTCAACGGCACTTGGCTTGGCTGGCCCTGTAAGCTTCCTATCTAACTTTTCAAGTGGCTGTGGCCAATTCAATTCCATGTAGATTTATTTCTTTTTAAAAAGAGCACAGTCTTCTAGGCAGACATTCTTTATTAATTAAGTTAAACTTTTTTTTTTTTGGTTTAAAGAAGACCCCAAGGGATATTTCTGGTTCAAGGTTGAAAGATTATCTCAGGGCAATATTTTCTGGGGTCCAACCACTCCCAATAGCTTCAGAAGATCTGGATTTCATGAGAATTAGGAATTCTGCTTTCCATTTTACCCTTCCATCAGGGTTCTTCTGTAGAATTGTTGATTAAAATGGTTGGTGATGGTAGCAGGGCACTATCTAGTTCTTCTGGTCTCGTGGCAAAGGATGAGTATTTCTCATGGAGGCAATTTTAGCCATAAATTCCATTTTTTCCACTTATTCCTCAGAAGTGTGATATGCATTTTAAACATTCCCACACAGGTATCATGTAAATGCTTGAATATTCATGTCTGGAGGTACAGAGAGGTGCCAGTGCTATAAATTTGGATTCAGGAGCTGGCAGCATATTGACTGTATTTAAAACCTTGGGACCAGAAGAAATCAGCTAGGGAGAGGGATCCTGAAACCGAGCCCTGATGTCCTCATTGCTTGAAGATGAAATAAAGGAGGAATAACCTACAGAGGAGACTGAGAAAAAGTAGTCTTGGAGGTAGCGGAAGGTGGTGTCCGAGAAGTCAAAAGAATAACCTGAATCGAAGAGGGAATTGCCACCTGTGTAAAATTCTGAGCGTTGCTATTAGGTTTGGTAACATGTGGATCTAGGTGTCCTGGACTGGAGCAGTCCTAGAGGAGTGTGCTTAAAGAAAGAATAAGGGGTGAGCAGGTAGAGAGTGGGGGTGCTATAACTCTCAGACAGAGTTTTGCTGTGGGTTGGGAGGGAAGCAATGAGGGCATAGCTGGAAGAGAACATAAGATGAAGGGGGAGTTTTTAAAGCTAGAAGGTACTAGAATACATTTCCATACTGACAGGTGATTCAGCAGAAAAGAAGAAATTCATGATGCAGGAGAGGGGACTTGGGGCAGCAGTGGTGTCCTTGAGTAAGGGAGAGGGATATATGGGTACAGGGACACCTCTGTCAGAGGAGGTCACAGCCAGTAGGATAAAGAAAGTGTTTCTGTGTCCCAGTTCTGAAGAGCCCCATCAGAAACTTGGGCAGTGGCAAGAGATCTAGCTGAGCTGCCCAGGCGCGGCACAGTGGCTAATTTTAGGTTTCTGATTCTATTGTTCTGGTGTGGCTGGATGGCAGGAGAGGCGGGTTCAGGCGGTGCCACCAGTGTGGGAAAGGAAGTGTGGCTGCAGTATGAGAAGGATGGAAATTGTGACCCTGGTGTGCAGGTTTGGGCCCTGGGGAGGTTCTGCTCTGGTTCCCACGGAGCAGGTAGGAAGCTGTCCTACCCCTGATCTCTTTCTGCCATAAGCAGCTTTCCCATTGTCCCAGCTGAGTGTAGGTTTGGGCAGACCTCTCATCACTCACACCAGCGCAGTGCTCCAGCCCTGGGCGGTGGGGTGGAGGTACTGTTTCCTCCTATCCAGCGCTCAGTGTAAAAGCCAGCCCACCCAAGGAGCACAGTGACCATAACTGACTCTCCCAATTGCCAGTGAAGCCAATGACTCCATCTTACATGGCGGGATTTGAGGCTCAGACATGTAGAATGACTTTCCCACGGTTTCTCTGCAGTGGCAGAGCTCTATCCTGGTCTGTCAGGAGTTCCTAGGTTTGTTTTAAAGTATGACTTCTTTACTGTTCTGGGGAGGTTTGCTGCTGTTTTCAAGGCAAGTTGGGCAGGCTCAGTGGAGCTGGTTTTCTTAGAGTCTTTGTGTCAGCAAAGAGGCAGCGCAGAGGTTCAGGAATGAGCCCAAAAGGCCTGTGCGCAAATCTCAGCCACTCAGGTGTTAGCTGTTTGTCCTTGAGCAAGGCTTTTAATCTCGTGGAGCCATGGCTCCTCATCTGCTACCAGGGGACAGTAATCCCTGTCTGTCCTCAGCGCTGTACAAGGAGAAGGGACTCTTATCAATGAGAAGTTAATGGGGCCATATCAAAGCCTGGATTCTATCTCAGCCCAAGAGGGAAAGGATTACTGTTCAAAAAGAAAGAGGATGCATTGTACTTATTCTGCGGTTTCATGGTGATGTGTTTTTTTGTTGTTAAAGTGTTGTGGCTGGTTAGAGAGAGGCACACAGGGGAGATGGATGAAGACTTGCGCAGGCCAGGAAAATTCCAAACCTTGTTGGTTTCCAGGGCCGTCTTAAAGTGGAGAGCCGTTAGAGGCTGGGAAAACCTCTCAGAAGAAAACTAGCATGATTTTAAATTCTGAAGATGACTCGACATCTGGGTATGTTCTTTGTTGCTTAATAGGTTTTCTCCAGCTAATTCTCCCGGGTTCTTTCCATTTCCTGGGCAGAAAGAGCCAGCTTTAATATCTCCCTGTATTGCAGATCAGCTGCTGTCCAGTGAACGGAGATAAGAATGTGTAGATGCCATAGGGGAGGGAGGACCAGAGTGAAACCATCTCAATGGCAGCAGCATTGGAGGGCAGCGAGGCTATTCTCACAATCACCTGGGGGTCACAAAGGGCCTACCCAGCTGCCTGACATTCCCACTTTTCTCTCTCTCTCTCTTTTTCTTCTGGTAAACTCCTATGTGTACCATAAATCAAAGCTCAAGTGATCTCCCCTCTGGGAAGATTCTCCTAACTCTACCAGACAAAATGAATTGGCCTTCCTCCGTGCTTCTTTATCTGTAGAAGTTCTTTTGGTTGCAAGCAACAGAGAAAAATCAATTGAAATAGGCTTAAGCAATAAAGAGAGTTCTTCATCTTAGAAAACAGAAAAATTCAGAAGTAATGTGAACTTTGGGCATAGTTTGATTAGGACTCTGGCTCTGTCTCTCCCTGTTCTTTAGACTCCGCCCTCTTCTGAGGCTCTGGCTTTGTCCTCAGGTCCGCATTTCCCAAGGAGGCAAGCTGGCTGCCACCAGCAACTGACACTACATTTATTCTTCCTTATTTACAGGCAGAATGAAAGAATGTACATGGTATATATTTCTCTATTTAGGATTTCTGTAATTCTTCACAGTGGTATTTTTTACTTTTGAGTGTATAGCTTTTGTATGTCTTTTGTCAGATTTATCCCTAAGCATTTCTTGTTTTTGATGCTGTAATAATTAACATTACATACTTTACTTTTTGATACATTGTTGCTAATAATAGAAGTACAATTGGCTTTTGTATAATGACCTTGTATCTGGAAACCTTGATGAACTCACTTATCAGTTCTTGTAGTTTTTATGGGAGATTCCATCAAGTTTTCTACATAGAGGATTACATCATCTTCGAATAAAGACAGTTTTAGTTCTTCATTTCCATTTTAGAACTCTGGTAATTTGTGTCTTTCATGGACTTTGTCCATTTCATCTGAGTTGCCAAAGTTATTGGCAGAGTTGTTTATAATTTTCCATAATTAGCCTTTTAATATCTACAGAATATGTAGGGATATTACGATAAAATACACAAATAAAGCTCACCTTCTGTGTTTGTTTACCAGCTATGCTCTACCCCTGTGAGGTATTTTCACAGCACACTTTCAAAAATACGTCACAGAGAAGTTGTGGTTGCCAAACAAAAGTAGAAGGTGTACGTTATTTATGTGAAATATCACTCTATCGTTCTTAAGGAAACCCTGATGGAGTAGAGCTTGAGTGTTACAGCTGCCAACAACCAACAGGTCAGCAGTTCAAGTCTGCCAGGCACTTCTTGGAAACTCTATGGGGCAGTTCTGTTCTGTCCTACAGGGTCACTATGAGTTGGAATTGACTTGATGGCACTGGGTTTTGGTTTTTATCATTTTTGATACTGATTTTTGTCTTCTCACTTTTTCTCTTGGTGAGTCTGAGTAGAGATTCATCTATTATATTGATTTTTCTCAAAGATCTAGATCTTGGTTTCATTTTTTTAAAAAATGTTTTTCTGTATTCTACTTCATTAGTTTCTACTCTGATTATTATATTTTTTCTTTCTTTTACCTTAGGTTTTATTTGCTTGTCCCAATTTCTTAAAGTCAAAGTTGAAGTCATTTATTTAAAATATTTCTTTTCCTAATAGAGGTTTTTGGTGCTTTACATTCCTTCTAAGTACTACTTTTGTGACTCCCCTAAATTTGTTTCATTTTCTTTTTCATTTAGTTTCATTTAGTATTTTAGTTTCATTTAGTATTTTCTGGTTTCCCTTTTGATTTCTTCTTTGAGGTTTAGTTAACTGGAAGTGTGTTACTTACTTTCCAATGTTTGGCAATTGTGAAAATATCTTCTTGTTATTTAAAAAAAGACCCAATTTTAATTCCATTGTGGTCAGAGAACATGCTTTGTATGACTCATTCCTTTTAAATTTTGCGAGACTCGTTTTATGTCCCTAAATAAAGTCTATCTTGGTAAACTTTCCCGATGCACTTGAAGAGAATATAAATTCTACTGCCATTGAGTGGAGGATTCTATAAATGTCAACAAGGTCAACTTGGTTGATTGTACAGGAAGTGTCTAGATTCTGAGTTGGTTCTGTTCCTCAGTCTGTCTTGCTATAAGTCGAAACAGATACAGTTTGTATCAAACATTGGTTAGCCAAGTGTCTTAGTACATAGTATATAGTGTGCCTTTCTATAGATAAAAACATTAAAGAATCACTTCCAGGTATACTAATAATATTTTGATGCACATTAATAGTAATACCTGTTTATTATTACAAACTGCTCTATGTACCATGAATTTTTAATATAATAGGCTTTGTAGGGGTTGGTTCATAAGTGCAAGTTATATGTAAGTCAGACATTCTTAACCATGAGACTCCTTGCATTGTTTAAGGCTTCTATATTCTTACAGGAATGCTGGTGGTGCAGTGGTCAGCTGCTAACCAGAAGATTGATAGTTTGAACACGCTAACTGCTCTGCAGAAGAAAGATACAGCAGACTGCTTTCATGAAAACTTACAGCCTTAAAAACCCTATGGGGCAGTTCTGCACAGTCCTATAAAGTCACTGTGAGTCAGAATTGGCTCAGTGGGGTGTGTGTTCATATCCTTACTGAATCTCTGTTTTGTTTGTCCTCTCTATTCTTCGCTTCCTTTTCTCTCTTTTCTCCTGCCTACTTTTGGATTAATTGAAATTTTTTATAGCTAATTTTTATCTCCATTTTTGATGCTCTTTTTGTATAGATTCATAAACTATCTGGTATCATTTTCCTCCTGACTTAAGTTTCTTACTTTAACATTTCTTGTAGTTCAGGTCTGTTTGTGATAAATTCTTGTGGTTCTTGTATGTCTGAAAAACTACTTCACTGTCACTTTTTAAACTTAGTTTTGTTGGGTATAAAATTCAAAGTTGATCTTTTTTGGTACTTTAAAGCTGTTGTTCGATTGTCCTCTTGGTTGTTTATTTATGGCAGAAAGTCTACTTATGCTTATTTTAATTATATATAAAGTCTCCGGCTGTTTTGAGATTTTCCTCTTTATCACTGTTTTTTGAGCATTTTGATTATTATGCATTTTAGTGTATTTCTTCAGGTTTCTTTGCTTGGGGTTCATTGAGAGTCTTTGTTCTGTGAGTCTATAGTTTTCATGTGTCATGGATTGAATTGTGTCCCCCCAAAAATGTGCATAGTAGTTTGACTGTACTGGTGATACCCAGTATTATGTGATTGCCCTCCATTTTGTGATTTCTCATGCTATAAATCCTAATCTCTGCCTATAGTTAATAGAGTGAATCATGTTAGAGCAGATTAGAGTGGGTCTTTAACACTCTTCCTAAGGTCACATCCCAGCGCCAATGTAAAGGAGTTTCTCTGGAGTGTAGCTTGCACTACCTTTTATTCTTTCATTTTATGAGAGATAAAAGGAAAGGGAAGAAAGCAGGGAGTTGGAAACCTCATATCTTCAAGAAAGCAGCACCAGGAGTAGAGCATGTCCTTCAGGCCTGAGGTCCCTGTGCCAGGATGCTCCTTGACCAAAGACTGATGGAACACAGGACTTTTCTCCAGAGCCAGCAAAGAAGGAAAGCCTTCCCCTGGAGCAGATACCCTGAATTTGGCCTTGTAGCCTACTGGACTGTGTAAGAACAAACTTTTCTTGCTAACACCATCCATTTGTAGTATTTGTGTTAGAGCAGTACTAGATGACTAAAATATATGAAATAAAAAAAAAGTTTTGACCATCATTTCTTCAAATACTTTTTCTGTTCACTCCTCACCCTCTGCCCTTGCTCCCAGATTCCAGTTACACGTATGTTGAAGCTGTCCTACTGATGCTCTGAGAAAAATACTGGATGAGTTTAATAGCAGAGTAGACCTTCTAAAAGAAAAGATCAGTGAGCTTAAGACATATAAATAGAAGCATCCAACATGAAACAGAGAAAAATGACTAAAAAATGTACCCAGATAACATTTTGACTAAAACCTCCTAAGTCACCCTAAGCCAGAATAACCTAGCTGTTACCCATTTCTGTTGAGTGAATTCTAACTCATAGTGACCATATAGGACTGGATAGAACTGTCCCATTGGGTTTCCAAGGCTGGCTGTGAATCTTTATAGAAGCAACCTGCTACCTCTTTCTCCTGTGGAGCAGCTGGTGGGTTTGAACTGCTGACCTTTTAGTTAGCAGCAGAGCGTTTTAACCACTGGTCTACTAGAGCATCTTAGCTATAACAAACCCATTGCCACTGAGTCGATTCCAACTCATATTAACTATGCTACACCCAAATTCTGTCCAATACATGACCCATGAGATAATAAATTGATGAAACCACTAAGTAGCTGGGGATAATTTGTTATGTAGCAATAGGTAACTAATCCATTCTCTGTGTATTTTTCTCTAGTTTATCCATGTGTAAGTCCTTCCTCTTTAGTGCTCAAGTACTAAGAAGAGGAAGTACTTGGGGTCTATACACAGTTAACACCTCAGCTGCTAACCAAAAGATTGCAGGTTCAAGTCCACCTAGAGGCAGCTTAGAAGAAAGGCCTGATGATCTATTTTTGAAAAATCAGCCATGGAAACCCTATGGAGCACATTTCTACTCTGGTGTGCATGGGTAGGAATTGACTCAATGGTAGCTGGTAACGTACTGAGAAAAGAGTGATGCGTACCCTGTCGGCTCTACTTTCTTACTTTCCATTTATCTATGTTGCACTGTCGGTCCCCTTTATGACAACTCCACTGACTCAGTTCTTACTAGTATCTTCTATGACCTCATCGTGATCAGGGGTATTTTAGCGTCCTCCTTTCTTCATGAAATGGCAGCAGGCTATAGTAAGGTATGCCTACACATCACTTTATTTATGTGGATTCAGCATAGTGTTTGTTGTGTGGCAAATGTTTTGCTTTTTAGAACTTTCTTTTTTTTTCCTGGATATTTTCTATCCATGGTTGGTTGAATCCACAGATGTGGAGGGATGACTGTGCTTCCTCCAAGACAGACATGTTTGTTCTTCTGGCAGTCCATGGTGTATTCGATATCCTTTGCCAACACTATAATTCTAACTTGATTCTTCTTCTCTCTTCCTTTTTCATTGTCCAGCTTTCACATGCAGATGAGGTGATTAAAATACCATTGCTTGGGTCAGGCAGACCTTAGTCATCAAAGTGACATCTTTATGTTTTAACACTTTGAAGAGATCTTGTGCAACAGATGTGCCCAGTGCAATATGTCATTTGATTTCTTGACTGTTGCTGCCATGGACATTGATGGTTGATCCAAGAAGAATGTAATTCTCGACAACTTCAATTTCCTCACATTTATCATGATGTTGCTTATTGGTCCAGTTGTAAAGATTTTTCATTTTCTTTACGTTCAGGTATAATCCATACTGAAGGCTGTGCTCTTTTACTTTCATCAGTAAAAGGAGCACAGCTCCAGAGTTGCTTGATTTAATAACTGAGCCATGATATCAAGCTCTTCATTTCCTCTCATCTTTCTACCTTCATGGAGTTCTCTTCAAGCTAAGTCTCCTCGTAGACCCCAGATGGCTGCCATAAATTATATAGTCACATGGAAGATGAAGTACGTGTACAAATCTTGGGCTCCATTAAAAGGAAGAAGGGAAACTGATTGCTGGAGAGGTAATTATGTCCATTTCCTTATGTTTGTCTCTATCTCCAAATATGGTGAGACATCTGACCGTATCAGTGCTTCAGTTAAACCCTTCAGTGGCTACAACAACAAGTTCTGATTAAATTCTAAGTCTGGTACTTCAGCCTTCCATGCTCTGGCTTTATTTACTGTTCCAGTGCATCTCCCACCACTCTCTGCCATGCACTTTCATGCACCACAAACACCAAACTCTCTGTTCACTTTGCATGGCAAACTACACCATTATCCTTATCAGACGCTGTCTGTTCCTGGGCCTTGCATGTAATCCAAGTGCCTTTCTCTGAGTCCCCTGAGCATTCTTCCCTCTTAGTCCTCTGTGATACTGACTTATCTGAGCACTGACATTTCATTCCAAACAATGAATACTTTTGGAACTGAACTGCACTTCTGTTCTTGTAGATTGAATTGTGTCCCTCAAAAGTGTGTGTTGACTTGGCTGGGCTATGTTTCCCAGTATTGTGTGATTGCCTACTGTTTTGCCATCCGGTATGATTTTTCTATGTGTGGTATATCCTGTTCTTCTTGTTAGGTGCCGTTGAGTTGGTTCCAACTCATAGCGACTCTGTGAACAACAGAATGAAACACTGCCCGGTCTTGTGCCTTGTGCACTATTGTTTTTATGCTTAAGTCCATTGTTGCGGCTACTGTGTCAATCCATCCCTTCAAGGGTCTTCCTCTTTTTTGCTGACCTTCCACTCTCCAAGCGTGATGTCTTTCTCCAGGGGCTGATCCTTCCTGACAACATGTCCAAAGTATATAAGACACAGTCTTGCCGTCTTTGCTTCCAAGGAGTGCTCTGGTGGTACTTCTCCCAGACCAGATCTGTTTGTTCTTTTGGCAGTCCATGGTACATTCAACATTCTTCTACAACACCATAATTCAAAGGCACCAATTATTCTTCTGTCTTCTTTGTTCATTGTCCAGCTTTTGCACGCACATGATGGAATTGAGAATACCATGACTTGGGTCAGGTGTACTTTAGTCTTCAAGGTGATGTTTTTACTTTCCAATACTTTAAAGAGATCCTTTGCAGCAGATTTTTCCAGTGCACTGTGTTGTATATCCTACCTCTATGATATTGATGAGATGGGATTAGTGGCTGTTATGTTAATGAGGCAAGATTCAATCTACAAGATCAGATTGTATTTTAAGTCAATCTCTTTTGAGATATAAAAAAGATAATCCAGTAGAGAGATGGGAAACATAGAGAGGGAGTGACTTCATAGCACCAAGAAACAAGGAACAGGAGAATAGTATATCCGTTGGACCCAGGGTCCCTGTGCTGAGAAGTTCCCAGTCTAAGGAAATATGGATGACAAGGACCTTTCCCCAGAGCTGACTGAGAGAGAAAGCTTTCCCTTGGAGCTGATGCCCTGAATCCAGACTTTCTAGCCTTCTAGACTGTGAGGGAATAAATTTCTATTTGTTAAAGCCGCCCACTTCTGGTATTACTGTTAGAGCAGCATTAGACAATTAAGACACCTGCTGACCTCTCTCCTGAGCTCCAGGCCTGCTTGATGTGTGCGCTTGCGTTGTCGTACTAACACCTACATTTTAACGTGTCCAGTAGTGGTCGTCTCATCGTCTTGCTCTGATTCCTCCTTCGCTCCACATTTCTTATGTTGGGGAATGGCAGAGGCAAGATAGGAATCTGGGGTCTACCCTTTTTCTCCCTTTACACTTCTTTACACACGAAGCCCTGTCAATCCTATCACCAAATGCCTCCCTGATTTCCCTCCTTTCCATTCTTACCGTCTTAGACCCTTATTGATTCCTTCCTGGATTACTGCAGCAGCCTCCTAATTGATCCCCTCAATTCCAATCTTGATCTTGTCCTTTCTCTTCTCTGTAGCCAGAGTGTACCTTTTAAGAAGGTTGCTCCCTTGTTCAAATCCTTTGATGCTCTTTATTCCCTTATTAAGCTCTTTTTCTTGGTTACAAGACTCTTCTACACTGGCTTCTACTTAATTCTTTAACCGTGTCTCTTATCACACACTCTCACTCATGGGAACTCAAGCCATGTGGGGATTATTTGCAGTTTCTTTGAAACAATCCCCAAAGCTTTTTCTCTGTGCTCTTGCATGGTGTTTACCCTCTGCTGAATGTGATGCTCCTTACTGCTCTGCATGGTGGGCTCTGAAATCCTCCTGCTTTGGGGTCCAGCTCAAGCTTTCCCACCCTTTGGCAACTCACTCTCCCCTCCCGCTTTCCTGGGTTGAGCCAGGTGCCTCCTCTGCCCTCCAGCGTCACAGTGCCGGGAGCTCTACACCACAGTTGTCATTTAACAATGTTCCCTAGCACCTTCTGTGCTGGGCCCTGAGTGAGCTTCCGTTTCAGTGGGAGTGGGGCGGGGGGGCTCAGACTCTAGAAACATACCAATAGATTATGACAGACAGTGGCAGGTAAGGAAAGTTGTGGTGAGCTGTCATTGAGAAGGTCCCTGTGCACAATGGAATGTAACACTGCCGGCGCCTATGCTGTCCCCGTGACTGAGTACTGATTGGACAGCTGGGTTTTCAGTGGCTGATTTTGAGAAGTAAGTCACCAGGGTTTTTTTTCTTTCTTTTTTCTAGTCCATCTGGTGAGACCGTGGTTAAATGCTGCAGCTGCTAACCAAAAGGTCAGCAGTTCGAATCCTGTTTCAAGGCACTCCTTGGAAACTCTACAGGGCAGTTTTAATGTGTCCTGTAGGATCACCATGAGTTGGAAGGTCTGCTGAAACCTGTTCAGTGTCACAGCAACACACAAACATCCAGCGACAGATAGGCAGTGGCTGCACGTGAGGTACGTTGATGAGTCTATGCCGTGGAAGATAAGAATTTTACCACCGACCCCATAGGACAGTACAGGGTGTTAACGGAATAAGTAGCAGGGAACTGCTGTAGCTTGAGGAGTCAGGGAGGGCTTTTCTGAGGAAGTGATGGTTATATGAAAATCCTTGGGGTGATGAGGGGTTGGTTGGTGGCCAGGTGAAGAAAATGACAGGGAAGGGGTGTTAGTGGACATTCCAGGCAGAGGCATGTCATGTGGGAGGACTTGGCTCTGAGGTGTGGCCGTCATGCAGAGATAGGCGGGGCGTGGTGGATGGGGGTGCAAATAGGGGGGTGGAGAGGTCCCTGCACAGCTGTGGGTGCACTAGGAGGACTTTAACCTTTATCCTGAGAGCTCTGGGAAGCCAGCAGGGATTTTCAAGTAGAGGAGTAGTATGATCAGATTTACATCTGAAAGAGTTCTCTGCTGCCCTGCGAAGGGGGCACCTGAGGGCTGAGCTGGTGGCAGTGGGGCCAGTCAGGAAGCGTTAGGGCAATGATTTGTCCACTCAGTGTAGACAGAGTGGAGGAGGCTGTTGAGAGCTGTTTATGAGGTGAAGGGGCCAGGAGGCAAGAGAAGGTTGTCATGGCTGGCTTCCAGGCTTGGGGCTGTGGGGTGATGGGGTTCCATCTGAGCTGGGGGCTCTGGAGAAGGGCCTTTGTAGGGATAGATAGAAAATCTGTTTGGGACATTAGGATGAACTCCTCCAGGGTGGACATATATCTTATTCATCTCTAATTCTCTGGTGTCTGGCCCAGCAGGGGGCCCAAAAAGTGTTTGTGAAATGAATGACTGGTTTTCTGACTTGCTTTGTGGGTTGAGTGGCCAGCACTGCAAATCCTGATGACAAAGGGAAAGCCTTGGTTATGTTGCTTCTAACCCTGGGTGCCACCTTGAGAGTCAGCTAACGGGTTTCAGAGCCCACTGGCTCCATCCTCCATCATGACCTGGCTCAGAAGCAGCTCTTCCAAAGTCCAGGGAGGATGCTGTTATTGAAAGTTGTATGTCTAACCCCACATACCTACTTGCGGGGGTTTCAGAGCAGCGACGTTTATGACAGTCAGTGATGGCTAACCATCCAAGCACCCAAGAACAGTGGACTGTTAAGCAAGCTATAAGAGTCCCTGGGTGGTACAATCAGTTAAGTGCTTGCCCACTAGTGGAAAGGTTGTGGTCTGAGCCCACCTACAGGTATCACAGAAGACAGGCCCAGTGGTCTGCTTCTGAAAGGTCACAGACTTGAAGACCCTGTGGAGCAGTTCCATTCTGCACACACGAGGTCTCTGGGAGTTGGAATTGACTCAATGGCAACTAACAGCAATGACGTCATGATTCAGCGTTGTTCCAGGTGCTGCCAACTGTGAACACATATTTACAGAGAAATTCAAGAAGTGCCTCAGTGCAGGTCCTTATAAATTACTAGGGGTTTAGAGCAGAGTGACCAGCTAACCCTGCCTGGGGTTGTGGGGGTCAGGACGGGCCTCATAAGGAGCCATTATTTGAGCCAGGCCTTGAGGGATGAGTAAGAATTCTCTGGATAGAAAATTGAGGGAAACAGACACTGTGTTACTCTGGGAATTACTTTTGGAGATGCCTACATATGCTAGGAGGGAAGGTGGAACAAGTGGATTGTTTATAGACTGCTGTCCTCATCCCAGCCACGGAAATCAGCCTAAGGAGCGAGTTCAAAGGTCTAAACTCACCAAGTCAGAACAACTCTTTTGAATCCTGGCTGTTTCTTCCCCAGCATTTAACTATGGGTCACGCATTTTCAAGGCCTCTTTGAATAATGACCCCCTCAACCCAACAGTGTCACCCTGTCCAGGAAATGGAAACATCTGGATCCTGCTGGGATGGAAAAACAGTGTGTGACCCCTGGATGTCTGTCCTTGTGTAGAAAGCAAGGATGCCTTCCAGAAGGTGATCTAAGGGTAGGAAATTACAACTGGCACATATTACAACTGACAAGAAACCTTGAAAAAGTGACTGTTGGGAGTCTCTTATCTGCCTAGTTTGGTTGCTCTTCTTTTTCCCTCTTCTTCCATTCAGTCTGTCCCTCTTGTTTCTCCTTTCTCTCCCTCTTTGCCTTATCTATCTCTGTTATCTTTTCTTTCTCTCTTTCTCTCCAGTTTCCCAGTCTCACTGTCTGTTTCCTTCCATCTCTTTGAATGTTTCTCCGTCTCTCTTGCTTCACCTACCTTCCTCTGCCTCATCTTTCTGTCTCTGTCTTGGGGCCACTGCTTTCCGAAGCAGACTCTTGCAACTTGAATTTTCTCCCTTTGAGGAGACCCAACCTGCCTTTGGGGTGTTGGGGGAGGGCAGGGTTGGTGGCAGTCTCTGAACTTGATCGACTTCCCTCGACAAGCATCTCTTTTTTAGGAAGTCTGGGTTTATAGTGTTAAAATATAAAGGACTCAGTCATGCTGGCTCTCATGTATCCTCACTTGAGCTGAAACATTTCCAGGGAGATAATCATCAGGTTTTCCTACAGGAAATTAAAGACCAAGGCACTCTGTAGTTGCTACCATCACCTACGTTTCCTGCTAAGTTTCACGAAAGGCTCTGCCTTCCTGGTATGTGATAGCACAAATCTTTAATAAGATTTCTTTCTGAATCTCTCTAATAAAGTTGGTCATGTGTGTCCTGTAGATAATCTCACAATAAAGCCAGCAGTTCTCCATTTTGGTGTGAGTCAGTGTCTCACTACATCTTGTCTGAGTCACAAGGACAATGACCTGGCACATGTCCTTGGGGTCTACACTGGGGAGCTGCCCCAGGCTGAGAACCCTTATCATGTGTGGCGTTTGGACCTCTGGCTGGCTTGGCAGAGGGAATACTTCCCTCCCTATATGTCAAAGAAAAACCTGCTTTTTTCTTGAGTTCCTGCTTTGTCCACACTTTGCTGGTCTACATCTACTTCAGAGGAGGTCAGGTCCCAGTCCAGACAACATGCTAATTCCACTGTCCAGTGTCAGTGATTGGTTGAAGGCTGAGCACATCACTCATTTTTGGCCAATGAGATGTGAAGCAAAGTTGGGGGCTTCTGGGACAGTTTTCCTCATCACTAAAATGAGCTCTAAGTCAAGAGTGCTTCCCTTTGTCCCCTTTGGACTTTGAAGGGTGATGATGGGATGCCCGGAGGTGCTCCAACCATCTTGTGATCGTAAGGGAGTGGCCAACATGCTGAGAATGGCAGAGCAGAAAGTCGGAAATCACCTGTGTTCGTGGTGACAGTGTGTTACCAAATTAATGACCCTTGGAGCTGTCCTGCCTTTGGAATTTTTAGTGTGTGGAGTGAATGTTCTGTGTTTAAACTCTCCTGAATTGTTGTTTTTTTTTTACTGACAGTGGAAAGCATATCACCAAATACAGATTGGGAGGTCCAGGATGGGTCTGACACGTTTTGTAAGGGAGGCTTGAGTTCACTAAGAGAGAGATGGAGTAGGGAAGTGAGCGCTGGAACCGGATAACCTTACGGGGTTGAGAGCTTGGTTGCTAACCAAAAGCTTGGCTGTTCAAATCCACCAGCTTCTCCTTGGAAACTTGAAAGGGACAGCTTTATTCTGTCCCATAGGGTCACTATGAGATGGAATTGACTCGATGGCAATGAATTGTATCAAATCCCAGGTCAGTCACTTATTGTCATGAAGCTCAGGTTTCCTGGGCTCAGAATGTGTACTGAGGACCACACAGATGCTCCGTAATTCTTGTTTCTCTTTTCCTTAGATATGTTTATCTTCCAGCTATTTTTAAAGAGACCAAGAGGTGCCAGGTGTAGAGAGCTCTTTAGTGACATTTCAGTGCTGGGGGAAATTTTACACAGAGACCGATCTGAGTTCTTTACCCACAGTTGCTGCAAGCACAAATCATGTCTCTAATGCCAGCCACAGTATTGAGGGGGAGGCAAATACACCCAATTCTCAATTCTCCATGGTGATGAGGGATGTGGATAATTGAAAACAGTAGATAGTCCCTGAACCTCCTTTGAGTCACTGACTTCCACTGCCTCCCCACCACCACACCCTTGGTGTGGCTGACAAGCTGCCACAAGGATCCATCTCCTCATCTCCCTTCTGGGGCCTCACTTGGCAGAACTGCTCACCCACTTCCGCTTGGCCAAGGTCAGGGCATGTAGGAGATGCAAGGGGGCTTAGCACCACCTCCCCAGCCAAGAACTGTCTGGAAGCTGCGTGACTGAACTTGGGCTTGGAGTTGACCTCTGTCCAACTTCTGAGCTAGCTTGACTTTGGTTTCTCTAAGCTCTTTAGCAAGTCAAAGATAAGAAGATTATGGAACCCTTGGATAGAAGTGAGCCCCAGATTTCCTGGGCTCCTCTCCTCAGATGAGCCTGGCTTAGGCCAGCACAACACAACCAAACTTCATACACATGCCATGTTCCTCCTCATTTACCATACATTTCTTGGAAATGAGAGTGTCTCCTCTCTCCTGAGAAATGGCATGAGTTGAAATTAGTTGTAATCACTGGATTTAGTCTTCAGAGTCTTGATCCAGGAACAGACACTCCTTTGCTTACCAAAGCCCTCTGCTGAGTCAGTGAAATACTTTAATACTAGTGGGATGAAAAGAGAGGAGATAAGGAGATGAACATTCATTGAGTATCTTTTGTGAGGCCCCACCACCTATCTGTCACCCCGTTGTACTATGGTGGCTTTCATGTTGCCATATGCCGGGAGCTATGCCACCAATATTTCAAATGCCAGCAGGTTCATCCTGGGCGGACAGGTTTCAGCAGAGCTTCTAGAACTAAGATAGACTAGAGTGTAAGGCCTGGTGGGCTTCTTCCAAAAACTAGCCTACGAAAACCTTACGGGCCAAAGCAGAACATTGTCCCGCTCTCCCACTTTGGGTATAACAGCAGGAGGGAGCACTTTCCAAAGGAGGACAGTGTGTTTGGTAAAGCAGAGAGCCTTGACGGTGAAGAGTTCACCCTTGGAGAGACGGATAGGCACAAGAGCAGCCATGACGCTTGAACGTTCCGAGGACTGCGAAGACGATGCAGGATCGGGCCGTGGTTTGCTCTGTTGTGTATAAGTTTGCCAGGATCCGTGCCTAGCCCTCCATATCCATTACTTTGTGGGCATATCAAAGCTTTCTGTTTGGTTCTTGTGTAAGCTGAAATAGGAGACACTGGCTGCTTGCTTGTCTCTGGCAATCTATCCTTTTGGAACATTCCTGTCTTGGTACCAAGACCTGTATATCAGTTTCCTCCGTCTTAGTGCTGGGATTCAGGCCACCCGCGATCTCTTGTTATCTTGCCTTTCTGTCTGCAGGAGATGGAGGACCCGCCAGGCCCCATGGGTCTGAGAGCATGGGACAGACTACAATTTCTCTATTGGCCTTTGCTGGGAGATTCAGATGTGCCCTGCTGCTCAGAGTCAAGTCTGTAATAAGACGCTAAGGAACTCCAGGGGCAGGCTCTTCATCTCTTTCCTTTCCCTTCCCAGGGCCTCCTGGTTAGTCCAGGAACTTTTATCACGGAAGCCGAAAGACTAGGTAGGAAGTCGTTGGGCTTTCTAGCCTTGAGAGGCTCACATTTACTGGCTCCTGGGGACACCAGGCGGCTGAACCACTTGATTTGCAGAAGGAGAGTGATAATGTCCTCTTCCCAGGAGCTCTCATGGTGCACCACAGGGAGTGCCAGAGGGGCGATTCGTGAAAAGATGAGCCCTGGGACCACAATATCAGAAACAACCGTAGGACGCAAGTTTTCCTAAGTGGATGGAAAAACTCCCTGTTAGAATAATGGCTTTCTTTTGGCACATGTTCTTTCTGAGGCATAGAACCTCGTCCATTCCCATTCTCAGGCACAATTTCAAATGCTTGTTGGGAAAATAGCCAAGAGTATTGTGCTGGGCCTTCAGAGCATGCAACTCAGTAGTTTAATCTTTGGTAGGTCCCTAGGCCTCTCTGGAGCCCAGTGTACAGATGAGGAAATCTATAAAATGGGCATGCTAAAAATCACCTCACAGGGTTTCATGAGAAGCACTTGTTTGGTCTCAAAAAGTGTTGGTTGAATCTCTTTCCAAACTGTTGATCTAGCCTTGTACTGGAGCAATGAAAGTTGTGTCCTTAAGAACCACCCACCTCATTCTCACCCTCTCTCAGCTGACCCAGTGTCAGGCAGCTCAGGCCTGGAAGTCCAGAATAAAAATGATCTCCCCTCTCTTAACCCTCTGGAGAATCTACTAAGCTCATGGCCAGCCAGCCAAAGCTCATGACAGGGAGATAATATTCCTAAAGCTGGACTAGAGTTCAGGCCAGGAAGGAGACGATGACAGCCCATGGCATACCTTGGAGGTCCTATGGCATCCCATGGAGGTCCTTATAGGCAGCCCCTAAATTGAGCTTTCCTCACTTTTGTGGGTCAATCCTCTTATTAGAAATACTTCCCAGAGGCTGGAGAGCAGATTGGGTAGCCTTAGACTAGAAATCCCAGGGTTGTGGCATTCTGTGCTGCAGCAAAATTCTAAGTGTTAGAGTCCCTTTGCCTGCTGACCCTCAGCATTCTAGCCCCACCATTGAGATAAGGACAGTCTCTGAGTCCCTGCTGGTCCAGGCATGGGTAGTGAATGTGGATTCCCTGAGGAATGGCTGGAGTCCCATTTGCCATGGAGTCATGGTTGGAGTGAGCCACTGTTAGTGGGTGGGCCTAGCTGACTGCCATGTGCCCACTTCTTGGGTGATTTTGTGACCCTCTTTTTAAGCTTAGGAGTCTCTGGGTGGTATAAATGGTTATGTATTAGCTACTAACTCAAAAGCTGATGGTTTGAATCTCCTCAGAGGTACCTTGGAAGAAAGGCCTAGAGATGTACTTCTGGGAGGTCACATCACTAAAAACCTGTGGGCATAGTTCTGCCCTGAATGCACAGGCTTGCTGTGAAGCAGAGTCAGCTGTAAGGCAACTTTTTTTTTTTTTTTAATTTTTTTCCTATTTCTTTTCTTTCTAAGGCTAAAGCTCTATAATTCCCTCTGAATTCTCGTTAGAACCCAAAACTCATTGCCATTGAGATTCTGACTCTAGCAACCCTATAGGACAGAGCAGAACTGCCCCATAGAGTGTCCAGGGAGCACCTGGTGGATTTGAACTGCTGATCTTTCGGTTAGCAGCTGTAGCACTGAACTACTATGCCACCAGGGTTTCTGAATTCCCATTACAGAGTCCTTCTCTCCCTCCCTCCTCCCTCCTCCCTGCCCCTTTACTCCTTCCCTCCTCCCTCCTTCTTCTTTCTGGATAAATGAGAAAGCTGGAGATGCCTGCCTCTACCTCCCCCACTTTCTTTCAAGGGTCTTGGAATGGAGGTGGGCTTCCCACTTCATTCATACTCTTCCTCCAGGTACCCCCAGGGCCACTGCATATGGGGTGTCTGCCGGTATAGGGCAGAGCAAAGCTGATTTGGCCACCTCATCACTGTGTTCTGATCGCACCAGGCATTAGCCTTGAGTGAGACAGGCTTGCCTCCAGAAGGTCACCCTGGCCACCATGTGCATGTTCAGTGATGCATACGGCCCCAACTGCTTTCCTCTATGCTTTCTTGTATAGGTTCGTTGTAGCCTCTGGGTGCTGTTGAAGCATGAAAACTACTGTATCCTACTCTTAGGTTGAAAACAGAGAAGACAGATAATCCAGTTTGGGCCTTCCTGTCCAGTTGGACCTGAAGCCATGGCTGTGTGGGGTCTTGTGGTCCCAGTGACCTGGTCTGGTGTATAGGTAGGCAGCCGTGGGACATGAATATATAAGTGATGCTGTTCTGATTTTATAGTGGAGAGCTTAATGGTGCAGAAATGTTTTGGTATCATGGTGGGGACAAGAATAGTAGTGACAGTGCCCTGCTCTTTTGGAGGGGATGCTCCCAGAGGTGATATGCTCTGATCATCTATATGGTAGGGACAGGATGAGAGGTGATGGCACTCAGGACCCATGGTGGGAGCCTAGTGGGGAACAGCATTACTCTTGTGACGTGGAAACTAGATGACATGATCTGATTGACTGGTGGCCAACGTGAGGGGGCCTGTGTGACAGTGGGGAGCTGGGATGCTTCTGCCCACAGGCAGCAGAGTGGCCAGGAGTCTAGCTCATAAAAAGGTCCTGGGCCTGAAGCAATTTTTATGTAAGAGAACAAGGGCTGTCAAGGCCTTTGTTGCAGACACAGCTCATGCACACAGCTGTATGCCTTCCTCTTTCCCCTCTGCATCCCGCCTGAGACACACTGGCCAAGGTGGCGAAGTATCCGATTGGATGGAAAGTCTGTTAAGACACTACTGCTTTTCTAATTTCAGCTAAATTGACATTGGTTTTGTCAATCTACCTACACAGGTCGAGCTTGTTGCTTCCAGTTTCACCTGATTTCTGTCTTGGCGTTCTCTCCTTGTCTTCTTAGCCCGTCTAATCCTCAGGCTCTTCCTGCTGCCCAGCACCTCCCGTGAGGCACCTTGGCTGCCTCTGAGGCTTTGCAATTAAACACTCGGACTCCACAGCAGGGAGGGCTGCTTCAGATTCTTCCTGAGGATGGAGAGCCTGAGTTCAGTGTCCATAGCAACCCTCTGGCTGTCACCTTTACTGGGGAGAGAGTAGGCAAAGGAAGAGCTACATTCACGATGCCTGCTCCACTGCAGTGTTCATATCAGACTGTTGGGCACTGAGGACCTTGGCATCTGACTGCTGCCTGGTGGATGCAGTATGGGAGGGGGCTCTTTTCTTCCTGTGGCAGCAGGCCTTGGAGTCGAGCTGGAGCTGGGAGCTTCTGTTGGGTGCACGTGGGTGAGACAGCTAAAAGGGTGAGGCTGTGGTGGTTGGATGTCCAACAGCAACAGAGGGATGACCCATCAGATGAAGGAGACATCTGGAGACCCAGTTCAGGTCCTGGCTGTTTCCCTAACCCTCTTCTATTGGAAACCTTGGTGGTGTAGTGGTTAAGTGCTACATCTGCTAAAGAAAAAGGTCAGCAGTTCAAATCTGCCAAGTGCTCCTTGGAAACTCTTTGGTGGCAGTTCTACTATGCCCTATAGGATCACCATGAGTCAGAATCGACTTGACGGTAGTAGGTTGGTTTTTGGTTCACCTCCATTGCTGCTGGGTTTTCTTGTCTTGCTAATGAGGACATGCTCTGAGACATCCTGTGTGGTCCTTTCCAGTCCTCCCATTCAAATGACCAGTGGGTAGCTTTTTCCTCAGTGGTGAAAAAATCTAAAGAAGCCTACCAAACAGGAACTACTTTTGCAAAATGTTCACAGAGGTTCATCTCAGCACCAGACCCAGTCCCTGGGCCTCTGTGGAATCAGGCGGAGAGTTAGGGTGGGATGGGTGTCAGGTTCTGTTTGGAATTTCCTTTCACCTCTCCCAAGGTGCTCCAAGTGCAAAGCTATGTGCACATGCCACCAGCAGAGGTCGCCACACTCCTCACAAACCTGCCACAGGTTGCTTGGCCCCAGGTGGGTGAGATCTGCTTAAGCATCAACTTCAACCTCAGAGCCCTCTTGAGCTGCCACTGCCTGCCTGCAGTCTGGAGAAGTGTCGCCAGCCAAGTTCTGGGGGATATGTCAGTCACTGTAGGAGCCCTGAGTGCCCAGTGGTTAAGCATTTGGGAGGGCCCGAAAGGTCAGCAGTTTGCATCCACCCGCTGCTCCTTGGGAGAAAGATGTGGTAGTCTGTTTCCATAAAGATTATGGCACTAGGAAGTGTATGGGGCAGATTTACTTTGCCCTATAGGATCACTATGAGTCAGAATCAACTTGTTGGCAACGGGTTTGATTTGGTTTTGGCTACCATAACTGAGAAGGTGGTTCATCCAGGCCACAGAATCCTTGCTCTCTCTTTCTCTCCCTCTCTCTTGGCACCAGAGCCATGGCTGCCTTGATTCCATGCCCTCCCTTGCTCAGCTCAGGTGAGCCTTTTTCTCAGAGCCTTCTGAGACAGTGACCAGGAAGATGATTTCTTCAATGAATCCTAATTGAGAGTATGCTGTGTGCCAGGCACTGTTTTAGACACTAGGGATGCGACAATGAACACAAGAGACAGAAATCCTGCCCTCACAAGCAGAGTCTCCAGTGGGGGAGGATGCCCCCACCTACATTAGAGCATGGAACTGCAAGGTGGACATCCTACTGCTCCAAGAGAAGTGCATGGCAGGCTTTCTCCACAGACTCAGCCCCAAGCAAACAAATCTTTAGAACCACCTAGGTTCCAGATGTGAGGCTTAGAAGGCTGAGTTGTGACTTAAGCAGCCCTCCTTCAATCACTGGTCCTTGTACTGGCTCAGTCTGCCTGGGAAGCACTTTACAGTCTGCGAAGTGTGTGTACCTCTGCCAGCCACCTGGTTGCCCAGCAGAGCATGGTGGTGACAATGTTGACACCTTATACCCATTGCCCATGCCTTCTTTCCAGACATGCCATATTAGCACCTTTCATTTGACTGTTGACCCCACAAGTGAATAAACGTTCCTGTCTGGAGTGACTCATCTTCCTGGAACAGCAAGTTTCCACACCAAAACCACAGAGATAGCGTCAGGAGAAGCACTGAATTATGTACCTTGATTTTTTCACAAACCCACTGTGAAAGGAAGCAGAGAGGGATCCAGTTTTGTAGGCTCAGAGTCACGTGACCTGCTCATCATGGTCACTTACAGGAAAACGGTGGCTCTGAGGCTAAAGCCAACGGGCTAGATTCCCAGCCTGGCTGCCCTGCTCTGCAGCCTGCCGGGGGCCCTAGCTTCTCACTATGCTCTGGACCAGCCTGGTCTTCCCTGCAGTTCTCGTGAGCAGAATTGGCAGTTTTTTTTTCCCTGGACTGGTCCCCTTGAAGCTATTCTTTTAAGACCTTCTTCAGTGTAACCCTAGTGGTGTAGTGATTAGGAACTATGTCTGCTAACCAAAAGGTCAGCAGTTTGAACCCACCAGGCACTCCATGGAAATCCTGCGGGGCAGTACTACCCCGTCCTACTGGGCCACTATGAGTCAGAATCAACTTGACAGCAATGAGTTTGAGTTTTTTTCCTTACACTTTTGGTCAGAGGGGTTTCCTGGAGAAGCTAAGGGCAGGGGTAGAGTATGGAAAAGAGAGTTCCTACGGAGAAGGAAGAAGCAGGAGCAGTGGCCAGGTGGAAAGAATGGTCTGTAGAGTTGGACGGACCTGTTGGCTCATGACTTGGCCTCCTTGCTTCCTCTGCAAATAAGAGAGTGTCAATTGCCTGTAATGTGACTCAGTTTCTTTATCTGTAGATAGGGGAAAATAAGTCTGTCTTGCTGGCTTGTTGGGATCACATATGCGTAGAGTAGGCACTCAGTATGTATGCCTAGGTGTGGTGGTTCTGGGTTGTCTGCTTGCTATGTAGTGAGACCTCGACAAGGCACAGGAGTTTCAGTTTCTCTCCAGTACAGCAGGGTGCTGTCAGGAGACCATGGGTAGCTGAAGAAGGCTTGGCACCCACAGGTGGCTAAGAGTTGTTGGTGTGTGGCCTGGAGGCAGTTGGGATGTACTATAGTTCTACCTCGTTCCTTTGGAAGCCATGATGGTGTAGTGGCTAAGTGCTACATCTGCTAACCGAAAGACTGACAGTTCAAATCTATCAGGTGCTCCCGGAAGCTCTATGGGGCAGTTCTATTCTGCCCTATAGAGCCACTATGAGTCAGAATTGACTCAAGGGCAGTGGCTTTAGCTTTTTTACTCTCTTGGGAAGCTCCAGCTTGCTCCTGTTATAGGTTGAGGGGGCATGTGTGGGCATTAGTTATGAGAAGACGCTACCCTGAGGTCTGGACATCAAGGGATTCAAAGAAAAGAAGTGTGGACAGCAGACTTACCACTTACTGATTGTCACTCCTGGTGGACAGTAGTGAAGGTGTCCTGGGTCGCAGTGTTCCAAAGTCTCACTCATGAATAAACTCACTCACTCTTTCAACAGACAGATGGGTGCTGGATGAGGTGTAGTATTGTGTGCGTGTTTTTCAGTTTACACCATAAGCTCCTGCCTCCAAAAAGCTTGGTGTAAATTAAAAGCAAGGGAGAAGAGACATGTATGTAGACAAGGCAAGAGGTGAAAACTGTTCCCAGCCAAGCCAAGTGCCGTCGAGTCGGAACTGTTCCCAGAGAAACAAATAAAGTGCAAAGGGAATTTAGAATATGGAGATGATATTAAATTGAGAGAAAGGGGAAGAGGAGGGTAGAACTAGGAAGGCTTTGGGAGGAGGTAGTATTTAAGCTGCTCCTTAAATTTCAGTAGGATTGAACATGCAGTAGTGTGGAACAGAATGACATTCCAGGCAGGATGGAGAGGAAAAAGCATGAGTCTAGGAGTCAGACAGACCCAGGTCAGGTCCACAGCTCACTAGTGACCTTGAGAAAGTCACTTAGATCTTTGTATAGTTTATCGGGGTGAGAATGTGAGGGAAGATATGAAAGAACTTCCCTACCTGCCTTCTATGGTTGCCAGGAGGTGCAAATGAAGTATGTTATGTGAAAGCAGTTGGAAAACTATAAGGTTATGTAAACACTAGGGGTTATTTTTATTATTAGAGCGTTGATTGATCCAGGAATAACGGTCCTAGATAAGTACACAATAATGACTGAACCTGTATGGGCCAATGAGCTGCTCAGCCCAGACGAAGGGTATGGCTGATCTTCATGGCACTGTATATCACTAGAGAGTTAATGATATCCCTAAACACCACTGGGTTTTCTAAAAACCCACTATTATCTGCCATTGTATCTAAACTCTCTCCCTCTGTACATCCATCTACCCACTCATCCTCCTACCAATCCTCTGATCCTATGACCTGTCTACACAGCCACCCATGTACCCATGCATCCCTGCACCCATCCATCAATCCATCCATCCAACCATCCACTCACCCACTCACCCATGCATCTGCTTACCCCAAAAACCTTTAATGAGTATAACTACGCACCCTGCTCAGTGCTGTGAATATAGAAATAAATTAGACCCCTTCTCAGCACTCAAGGAGCTCATAGCCTGTTAGGGAAGACAGCCATGCAAACCATGAATCATTACTCTTCTTAAACCTATTTCCTGTCAGTTCTACCTTTTGGGGTAACAATTTCTATGGGACCACAGATCACAGAATTTTAAAGCTGAGTGATTTTAGAAATCATCTCTTCTACCTCACTCATTTTACTGATGAGGAAATTGTGGTTATTATGTGTTGTGAAAGTACTATGACTTCCTCTTAGTCACACCCAAATGATCTCTTTCAGATTTTGTGTTGCTTTGATCTAATCTTTATTAAGACTATATTGTATGTGAGGCTCTGTGCAAGAGCTGCAGATAGAACATGAAGAAGACATCCTTCCTGCTCTCAAGGAGGTCACAGTCTAGGGGCTGGGGGAGGACACATAAAGAAATAATGGCTTTATTGCTTGATAAAGGCAATGATAGAGGTTAGCAAAAGCTACTGGGAACATAGAAGGGGCAGCAATTTGGATTTGGGAAACCCAGGGGCAAGTTTCCAAAAAGACCTACGAGCTAGGTCTTCAAGGGCAAGGAGAAATGCCCTCAGTGAAGATGCAGGGGAAAAGCACGCCAAGGCAAGGGAGCGGTGTGAGCTAAGGCATGAGGTGTGAACTAGCACTGTCTACATATGGAGCTGCAAGAAGTTGGTATTACTGGGAGATAGTGAGGAATGAGGCCAGAAAAGAAGACGGGGGCCAAGTGACAGCACACCTGGTGCAGAACTGGTGTGACCAAAGGCCGTTCCTACCTTCCTGGGTTTGGGGAACACGTTGCTTGCTGTTCACTCTCCCTGTATTCTCTGAAATAAGAAACATCCAGCAGCACTCCTCTGGCCTTCATCTTTACAGACTAAAAAGGTCTAGTTTTTTAGCCTTTCTGTTTATGAGAAATCGCTGCCCATCCCTCAAGGTCTATCTTAATCCCACCATCTCCATGAAGGCTCTCATGACTACTCTGCCTTCAATTAACTCTACTGTGTTTAGCACACTTTGGGATCTCTGTCATTGTTCTTCATCATCCCACGTGCGTGTAGCTTGTCCCAGCAGTGAAGTCAAACTCCTTGAGGGTAAGCTATGTGCATGACACAGTAGTTGCTTAATGAATACTACTGAGAATGAATCCTACTGAGCTGAGTTTTAGGAAACATGGAAAATGCTTGACTTTTGGGGTAGTGGTTAAGTGTTATGTCTGCTAACCAAAGGTCAGCACTTTGAATCCACCAGGTGCTTCTTGGAAACTCTACGGAGAAGTTCTATTCTGTCCTATGAGTAGAAATAAACTCAGCAGCAGTGAGGGCTTGGGGTCAAACAGACCTGGGTTTAATTCCAGTTCTGCTGTATATTAGCTAGTAACTGTGGGAAGGTTTCCTCGGAAGGGATGATAGTCCCACCTCACAGGTTGTTATGTAGACATGGCTATACGGGCAGTTTCAGGGGCTCCCTTCCGAGTAGCGGGGATGAAGACACTCAGCAATGCCAGGAAGATGCCCAAGAACAGTGGGTCTATAGGGCAAAACGGAAAACTTAATACAATGGTTAAGCTGCTCCCAGCGGCTTCACTAATCTGTAGGCATGCTACACTTAGTTACAAAGGGACTTGCACCTGTGCCACCTCATTGGCGCTAAGAAAATTGAGGGTCTGAGAGGTTAGGCAACTGGCTCATGGTCCTATAACAAGCAAATGGCAAAGACTGTGATGGTGAGAGGGAAGGAGGAAAGGAAGTGTCTGGATAATCTTTGGAGGAAGGTGAGAGGCACATTATATACAGAGCCGTGTGGGAAATGCAGCAGTGGTGTGCAGGCCAACATGTTGTCAGCTCCTGTTGAGTCAGCCCATGCACAATGGGATTGGGCCTTTATGATCCATAGATAAATGTCTAATGTTAAATATTTAACAATGACTCTCTGGGGGGAAATTGGCAATGTTTGCTGACTTCTGTGCTGTAAACACTGGCACTATGGCTGATTTTAAGCTACCAAAGTGACATCACCAGATGTGGAGTTGGAAAGTGACATGGCTTTTATAAGCCAGTACCAGCCAGCTGTAGGTCACTATGAGGGGCTCAGGGCTGCCCTGTACATTAGAGTGTGACAGTCCTCTCCTTAAGGACTTGCATCTAAACCTTCTCCGAACTTATCAGGTGGGGGCCCTTATTGTTTTACCAAGGAGGAAGCTTAGGATGAGAAGGCAGGTATGTTGCCTGGGGTCACACAGCCATCACATGGCAGAGAGGGTCCCTAGCCCAGGCAGTGTGACACCACAACCTATATTCTGCCTCCAGCACTGTCATTCATGGCAAGGGTGCGAGCAGCCTCAGTGGCACCAGCTGTCAAACTCCAGCTCATTTCCAAATACACTTCTGTTTCTTGGCCCTGGCATAGTGTAGGCCTCCACCCAGACTGTTTTTCACCCCCATTCATGACAGCAGGGTATGTTCTAACAGGTCCCATTTGGACCCAGTTGGCATAGCCAGGAGAACTGAAGGCAGGCAGCTGGCCCAGAAAGGTCAGCTGAAATGGAAGGCAGGCCTGGGGTGGGGAGAGAGTGGCACAGAAATTTCCAGGGCTGATGTCTTTCCTAACACTTGATTTTCACTGTTCAGAAGCTGTGGCTAGCTTGGAAAAATCAACCCTAACAGCAAGTTTCTGCGACTAACCACAAAGCAATGATAATTTATTAGGAAATTAGTATGTATTCTGGACCATTGAACCAAACAGGTGGTTCTGTTTTGGATGGAGTAAAACCAAAAACCAAAACTAAACCATTGCCTTTGAGTCGATTCCAGCTCAGAGGATGGAAGATAGGGAGGGGGATTAAGAAGCTCTAAGGGAGGGTGAAGGAAGGCAGGGTGCTTGGGATGAGGTGAGGCGGGTGGGAATGGGAAGGCCTGTATCACGAGGAGAAAATCCTCTACATCTGGAGATCCCAGACTTGCATCTGACCCTGGGCACCAAGACTTATTAAAATAAACTTGTTGTGGTCAAGCTGTTTCTGACCCATAGTGACCCTATAGGACAGAGTAGAACTGTCCACAGGTATGGGCGGATGACCCAGTCGGCAAAGTATGCATGGTTCACAGTAAGCAAGATACACAAGGGATTACTTGTGCTTACTAACCTACAGTGCACAATTTCACATGGGTTTCATTACACCAGTGAGTAAGCACACATAGGCCTGCGCATACCTTGCTTATTGAGTAATCCATCCCTGCCCATCAGGTTTCCAAGGCTGTAATCTTACCAAAGCTGACTGCGATGTCTTTCTCCTGTGTAGTGGCTGTGGTGGGTTTGAACCACCAACATTTTGGTTAGTAGCCAAGTGTTTAGTCATTGCACCACCAGGGTACTCTCTTTGACTTGTACCAACCAAAATCAAACCTGTTGCTGTCAAGTCAATTCTGACTTATGGAAACCTGACAGGACAGAGCAGAACTGTCCCATAGAGTCTCCAAGGCTAGTAGATTTATACTGCTGACCTTTCCTTGCCATCAGCGTTTCCCCTGTGACTTGTAGTGGGGTGCAAATGAACATGTCATCAATAATAGGAATAATCAAAATTATTGTGCATGCCAAGTCAAAACCAAGTGCCGTCGAGTAGGATCCGAACCACTGCTAACCACAAGGTTGGCAGTTCATTATTGTGCGTGAATAATCATAATTTTTCAGGTTTCTATGGTCGTGGTTTGTATTACAAGTAATATTTAGCTTTCAATTATCAGAGCTGACAGGAGGGTTGGGGACAGAGAACTGATAAGCTGAGGGCACTCTGATGACCTGGCCACTTACTACTGACCTTTCAAGAGAGCTGCTTTAGAAGCACATTGTGTACACACACATGCATGTGGGTGTGAGCATATAGGGGCCAGCAAGTGCACACATGTATGAGTGTGTGCACATGAGTGTCCCAGCATGCACAAACCTGTGTACATGTGCATATAGGGTGCATGAGCATGTGTGTGTGTGTATGTGTGTGTGTGTGTGTATGTGTACATGGTTCTCCTATCCCTCCTTTATCCTAGCCTTGGAGGTGCCAGAGAGAAGCCAAAGGGGGATGAGAAAGCAGGAGCCAGGCAGGAAGACATCACCTTCTTAAAACCCTATGAGTGCCTGGGGAATCCCACAGCACTCCCTTCCTCACTGATCCTATTGCTGCTGCTGTTAAAAATGGAAATTAATGCAGGTCTGGTCCCATTCCTTTGGAACTCCCTCTGCACACAGCGGGAGCTTAATAAATACTTGATGATGCTAGTTCTGAACCTGTGCAGCCACCAGCTGTTCCCAGCTCTGACTTTCAGAGCCCCGTGGGGGCAAATCAGGAAAGGAGTAACAGGGGTCCTTAGTCTTACTCCCAGATTCTCTTGGTGACTTCTGCTTGGCTTTCAGGGAAGAAGCCATGTCCACTTCACACATTCTGCTTCGGGGAGGCCAGATTTTCCTTGACAACTTCTCTCTGACTCCTTCCTACCTATCATTTAAGCAACATTCACTGAGTAACCACTAAATGCTGGGCATCATAGTGGAAAGCGACCTATAGACTGTGTGGGAACCACAGAGTCAGACCGGCTGGGGTTCTAATTCCAGCACTGTTAATTGAAACCTGGGTGACATCTGGCCACTTATGTATCTATGCTTGAGGTTTTTTTTTTTTTTCTTTACAGTTTCATTGGTAAGAGGAAAATGATGACATCATTTTCAGAGGGTTGATGTGAGGGTTAGAAATAACAGAGAGGCGCCCGCACACAGGCGCTCAGGCTGAGCCCGCAGGCGCTCAGCTATGGTAGGTGAGTTAATTTATCTGATGCCAGCATGCTGTACCTCAGCCCCCTCCCACTGCTATGACCTTGAAGTTGTTACTCAACATCTCTGAGCATCAGTTTCTGCCTATGTAAAAACGGGAACATGATGCCAACCTCCTTGGGCGTTTGGAGGATGTAATGAGATAATGTGTGAAACAACCTATCGTGGCCCCCAGCCATTAATTAATGCTTCTCCTCTTCCTGTCGCCGCATCAGGGTGCACAGTTCCCCTCCTAAGGGGCCCTCTACCTCCATCCGAACTACCCAGCGTGAGCTTACGCTGCTTATCGCTGTAGGCTTGTCTGCTTTTGCCGTACCTGTCAGAGGCAAGAGGGCAACCGCCTCAGCTCCGGGGCGGAGGCACAGAAACTACAGCTCCCAGCCGCCGCCGCGCTGCCATTGGGGCCCCGGAGCTGCGGACGACAGACCCCGCCTCCAGGGCGGAGCCTAGGCGGGGGGCGGAGTTAGGAGGTGGTTGGAGAGTTGAGCCAAGCCAATGAGACCAGCTGCTAATAAGTGGGCTTGGCTTACAATATAACAGCGGCAGGAGGAGGAGAGCAAAGCTATAGAGCCAGCGAGGAGTGAAGCTGAGCCTGGCCTTGCAGGCTCCTAGAGGACCACCTCCTGAGACAGAGTTCCTTTTCCCCCCCTCTTCTTCTTTTTCCAAGCGCCCCTCCTGCACTCCCTCCCTGCCCTGTACAATGCATTCTTGAGTGGCAGCGCTTGGACACCAGGCAGCTCCAGAGAACCGAAGCTAAGCCAGAGAGCGGACTGGAGCCAAGACACTCTGCTGGGGGAGCTTGGATGCCTGGCTTTCTTTGAGGATATCTTTGGAACGAGGGTGGCTTTGGGGTGGGGGATTGTGCTGCAGGGAATCCAGCCAGGCCCCAAGATGGACACTTCTGGGCACTTCCATGACTCGGGGGTGGGGGACCTGGATGAAGACCCTAAGTGCCCCTGCCCATCCTCTGGGGATGAGCAGCAGCAGCAGCAGCAGCAGCAGCAGCAGCAGCAGCAGCAGCAGCAGCAGCAGCAGCAGCAGCAGCAGCAGCAACAGCCGCCACCACCACCGCCAGCTCCACCAGCAGCCCCCCAGCAGCCCCCGGGACCCCCGCTGCAGCCTCAGCCTCCGCAGCTTCAGCAGCAGCAGCAGCAGCAGCAGCAGCAGCAACAGCAGCAGCAGCCACCGCATCCCCTGTCTCAACTCCAGAGCCAGCCTGTCCACCCCGGCCTTCTACACTCTTCTCCCACAGCCTTCAGGGCCCCCTCTTCCTACAACTCCACCGCCATCCTCCACCCTTCCTCCAGGCAAGGCAGCCAGCTCAATCTCAATGACCACTTGCTTGGCCACTCTCCAAGTTCCACAGCTACAAGTGGGCCTGGCGGAGGCAGCCGGCACCGGCAGGCCAGCCCCCTGGTGCACCGGCGGGACAGCAACCCCTTCACGGAGATCGCCATGAGCTCCTGCAAGTACAGTGGTGGGGTCATGAAGCCCCTCAGCCGCCTCAGCGCCTCCCGGAGGAACCTCATTGAGGCCGAGCCTGAGGGCCAGCCCCTCCAGCTCTTTAGCCCTAGCAACCCCCCTGAGATCGTCATCTCCTCTCGAGAGGACAACCATGCCCACCAAACCCTGCTCCATCACCCCAACGCTACCCACAACCACCAGCACGCCGGCACCACCGCCAGCAGCACCACCTTCCCCAAAGCCAACAAGCGGAAAAACCAAAACATTGGCTATAAGCTGGGACACAGGAGGGCCCTGTTTGAAAAGAGAAAGCGACTGAGTGACTATGCTCTGATTTTTGGGATGTTTGGAATTGTTGTTATGGTGATAGAGACTGAGCTTTCTTGGGGTTTGTACTCAAAGGTAGGGGCTGCGGTTTTTCTTTATACCTTGAACAAAAGACATATGTAGGTAGCGAGAGAATGAGAGAGAGAAAGAAAGGTGGTGGTGGGTAGAGGTGTTTGCTCAGTTCTATAGAACACTCTTAACTTCCCGTGGTTTTCTTTCTTAATCAATGGGAGAATTCATTCCTTGCTTTCTTGGGGGGTGGTGGTGTACATCCTCATCCTCTGTGTCTAATTTGCAGACTCTCTGTTAGGGAGGATTAAAGAATCCCTCCTGAGAAATCATTTTTCCTCCTGGCTCACTCGTACTAAAGCATAACCCAGCAGCTTAACGCACCAATTAATTACACTCTGCCTTGATGTGTTTGCCAGTTCCTGCGACTTCCCCTCTTCTCCTCCCCTCTCTGCTCTACTCCATTTTCCCCGAATATAAAAAAGAAATAAATGTCTGGGTGGGGGGTGGGGATCCCGAACCATTTCCCCTTTCCTCTCTGGCTTTCCCCTCTCTCTTTTCCCAAGTTTCTCTTTCTCTCCTCTTCCCTGAGAGACTCCAGGCAAAATAGAACAGCACCCGTGACCTGAGTCTGCCCAGAGGGCATCAGGGTAAAAATACGGGCAGAGGAAATCAGCGGCCGGTCCCTCAGGAAAGAGGACTCAGAATAAACCTGCTGCTGCCTCGTAAACATCCCCTGACAAAAATGGCTACAGGTGTTACCCGGAGAGAGCAGATGGGCGCCGCCTTGGCATCAGCTGGGGGGAGCGCCTCTCCTTTGGATGGGATGACAGGCTTGCCGGTTGGTCCCTGCCAGTCCATGCCCCTGGCTCAGCCTGGCTTCCCCTCCCACCCCAACTCTGCCTCCCCAGGATAAATAAAAATGAGCCTCTGTGCAAGTGTGTGTGTGAGTGTGTGAGTGCATGCTCACGTGAGGGATGGGAACGACCAGCTTTGGCAGGGGAGCTGGCCCTCAGTTCCAGTCCCCCCAGATAGAGGGGGAGTTCCCTGTTAGTAGGGGCTTGAAAAGTGTGTTCTCCAAGGGATGGGGGTCGAGGAAGGCGGGTGTCTGTTGCTGTTCTGTGTGCTGGGGAGCCCTCTCCTGCTGCTGGCTGACAGGTTGGCAGGCTGGGAGACCTGGGAATGGTTGGAGAAGTGGATTTTTTCCCACTCTGCTCCTCACCCCCAATTTGTTGGTGTGTGTCTTTCTGCTTATTGCTTGGATTTCTCGATTTAATTGTCATTTTGGGCTGAGGCTGGCTGGCGGGGAGCTGGGAGGGGTTCAGCTGTTGGAGGTTTCAAATGGAGCTTGTTTCAGGCAGGGCACAGCTGCTGCGAGACTGTCACATTCCTTGTTGAAATCCAGCAGCAAAAACCTAGGAGGTGCTGATCGGATTTCCCCTGTTCCCAGCTCTGTGCTCTCGCCAGGGATGGAGGCGGGTGGGGTGGACCTGTCACAGACCTGTCAGATGGCCTGAATAGCCAGAACCAAGACTTTCATGCAGAGGATTCCAGGGCCCTGGAGGTGCTGAGGGGGCTATCCCAGCCCAGGGCAGCTTCTGGGAGCTGCCTTCATCTAAATTGCTCCAGGCTCTGAGCCCCCCGCCTCCCTGCCATGAGCAGGAGCGTGCAGGGTTTCCCTTGGAAATCACAGCTCACTTAGTCATTCCCTGTAACGAGCCTCAGAGTCTGAGTTCTCCCCGCTGCCTTTTCAGAACTGCCTCTCCTGCTGTGCACTTGCTTGGGCAAGCCTCATCAGGGCTGACAGCCACTCTGGCCACAATCTGGTTCCCTCCAGCTTTCCTGAGGACCAGGAGCCTGGCCTGATGGAGACTGATGGAGGCTTGAGTTTTGGGGGGCTAGGAGCACCCCCACAATCAGGGCTGTTAAGGAAAGGACTTCTTAGAGACAGCAGCCTGCATGGTGCCCTGCATGTTTGTCTCAGTGCAGTGGGAGGGTTGCCTGGGTAGGGAAGGCCCTCTCCCCAGTGCAAGCAGGTGCCTCCCTGATGAACTACTCAGGAAAATGGGAGTTTCCCAGGACTGCGGGAGGCAGACTCTGCAAAGAATTCAAGGAGCCCCAAGGTTCTTGGCTTCACCCGTTTCTGAATCACTGACCCTCTGGATGATGGAGGGGTCCTGCCTCAGCTGGTGTGATGGCCATATCTGGTGAGCCTTGGGGCTGCTCTTGGTTGTGACCAGCAAGGACTTACTTGAACTTGTTCACCCAGCCACCCATCCCTCTATTGATCCCTTTATGTGTGGAGTCATTTATGAAACAAATGTTTCCTGGGTGCTTTCTAGTGCCAGATCCCACGGACACAGGAGGGGCAAGGCAGACGTCTCCCTCCTCTCCAGGGGGCCAGTGAGATAGTTTTAAAGAATCAAAACTGAATTTGAATCCCAGCTCTGCCCTTTACAGTTGTGTGACCATGGACAAGGCATGTAGTTCCTAAAAGCCCGTTTCCTCAGCTGTGAAATGAGAAGAGCATCTTCTGACTCACAGCATAGTTGTGAGAATTAAGTGGAAGGCACTCTGCACAGTGCCTGCTCAGTAAACAGGTTCTATTTTTATTGTTAAGGTCCTTGGATGGTGCAAATGGTTGGGTCTCAACCACTAAAAGTTTGGGGGTTCACATCCTCTTGGGGGCACTGCAGAAGAAAGGCCTGGCAATCTGATTCCATAAAGACTACAGCCAAGCAAACCCTATGGAGCAGCTCTACACTGTAGTACGTGGGGTGGCCATGAATTGACTCAACAGCAACAGGTTTATTTTTATTGGTATTATTAATGATGACAAGAAGGAAAGAGACATCTTTTCCTCCCTCCTCTAACTCTGCCTCTGTGTTTAGTTAGGGCCTTAATGGGCAGCCAACTGAGACTGGTTAATGCAGGAGAAGTTGTGTCTTGGAGGTGGGACGCGCTGAGTAGGGGCTGGAGTCTGACTGGAGGACTATCTTCAAACATGAGTCTATTGTGTGGGAGTGGATGGAGGAAATGAATGTGATTGTGACCAGTCGGTTTGGGTTAGAACAAAGATTCACCCCCCCTGGGAGAACTCAGAGATATTCAGTGGACTTCGGGAGGTTTGGGTAACAATCTCCTTTGGTTGGTCAGTTTAGCTGACTAGTTGGCTTTACTGACCAGTCTGGAGATAGGAGGATGGACAGAGTGACTGCAGGCACCCCCATCAGATTGGGTAATTCAGCATTGATGGTGCCAAGTCCCACTGAAAGCCCCTTGGGAAAAGGACACACTCTTCTCCCCTAAGTGCTTTAAGATGTACTGACCCAGGGTCGCTATGAGTTGGCATTGACTTGATGGCAGTGGGTTTATTTATTTATTTATTTTAAACCTTGTGCCTGAGCTGCTGCTTTCTGAAGTTCTCTGCTTCTCTCCACCCAGCTGTGGTCTTCCTGTTTGTCTGTCTTCGGCTGGTAATTTGTTACTGGGGAAGGCGTCCCTCTCCCAACCCATACAGGCAAGGCTGTCTCCAAAAAGTGGCATGTCCTCTGAACGTGTTCAAAGTTAGTGCAAAAGGGAACTGGAGTGAGGAGGTGAGAAATGGGAGAGGAGCGTCCCTGGGTCCCACCTTTACCCGGGAAGGAGGGTAGGAAGCGCTGCTGTGAGCAGCTAGGTATCAGCCCTGAGAGGGGAGGTGGGGCTCTGTTTCCAGAGCAGAGCTGCCAAGCCAAGTGCCCTTGAAGCAGAGCTAGCTGTTCATTATTCACATGGTGCCCTGAGGCCAAGTGGCAGAGGGATGGCTGGGATGGCCCTAATAGAGCTTCTGAGATAGTCCCAACGGTATTATTGGGCTACCCCTGAATTGCATGAGGATTCCAGGTTTTTTATTTTTATTTTTTAAATAGGTAAATTTACTCTGACAGTTTAGATGCCGTGGTAGTGCCAGATGTAGAGTTCCTGCTGAGAAATTTTGGTAATGCTGTCCTCACATCACTGATAGGATTAGGGCAATGAAGATGTGATAAACCCTTGAGTTTTTCTTGGAAACCCTGGTCGTGTAATACTTAAGTGCGGTGGCTGCTAATCAGGAGTTCAGCAGCTCAAATCCACCAGGCGCTCCTTGGAAACTTTATGGGGTAGTTCTATTCTGTTCTATAGGGTCATTATGAGTCGGAATCAACTCAACAGCAGTGGGTTTTTTTGGTTTTAAGTTCTTCTTGGCATTCTTTATTTCTTTCAAGGCTGGCTTGGGGCAGGTATATCCTCTTCATCACCTTCAGCTGCCTGCTGGGCCCACAGATAGGCAGGTAGGCTTCCCCACCCTCACTCGGCCATCTATTGGTGGATGACATGGTGCCTCTGCCCAGCTGGCAAGTCACTGGTGAGCCTTGCTTCCAGAGTTTCCAGACTCTGGCCTGTGTGCTGTCTCAGGATGGCTGGGAAATGACGGTGCAGCAGGCAGCCCTCCTTTCCCACCATTTTTGCACAACCTCAAACCACTTCCCTACCCATGGCCTCTCAATTGGCCCTGGTTTCACCTCCCAGGCACAGCTGTTCCTCTGCCCCCCTGCTGCCCCGCTTCTGCCCATCCCACTGACTTCCTGCCTCTCTGCTCCTCCTGCTTGGCCTTGTTGCTGAGGCAACCCTGGGGCAAAGGCAGAGGAGTGAGCTTGCTCACTGGGCCGCCCTGTTTGCTCCCAGGTGTGGCTTACTTTCACACCTCGTTACCTTCCTCCTTCAGACCACCTCAGTGGGAGGCCACCGTGGTAGGCCTAGCCTCTCTGCATGCCCAGGAGGCTAGTCCTCAGGCCCTTCACTCTCCAATTTGGCATCCATCTCTTTGTTGACCTCACAGAGACCAGTCAGGCCTTCCCTAGGCTCCAGGCCAAATGAATGAGTAGTGTCATTCATCCCTGTACTTCTTAACCCTCTGCCCTGCCTTGGTCATGGAGAAGGAAGACTACCTTTAAAAAAGAGTCTGTGGGTGGTAGGGGCGATAGAATCTGTTGGGCAGTCACAGGGAAGAAATGGACTCTGTGACAAGACAGTTTTGCTAGAACGAAGAACCCCCATGTGAGAGAACTCAGTACCCTGGCTTGGCTGATAAGTGGCTTTCCCCTCTGCCAGGCCCTGGTGCTGCTTTGGATTAGATGGACAGCTGCTGGGGATGTTTGGAGGGAAGATGGCACAGGGCAGGCACCAGAGTCTGCAGTTTCAAGCATGCTGGGAAAATAGGAATAGGGTAGACCCCTTTCCCAGGCCTGTCCTGTGGGCTGGCCTGCAGGACAGGGTTGCAGGAGGCAAGAGACTCTGTATAAGATGATTTAGCTATAGACAGGAGCCTGGAAGGCCTTGGCCAAGGACCCTTAGGCATATGTTTTATCTTCGCAAATCGTACTGTGCGCTTGGCCCAGAGAAGTTCGTGAGTACTCTGTGAGCCTGAAAAAGAGGACTTCTCCCACCCGGGGTGATGGTGACTTTATTTATAATCTTTGTGGAAGGTCTGCAAATGAGCCCAGTGTTTGGAACCCACAGAGGGGACAGCTAACTTCTTATATATCCTTACCCTTTGCGTGTCATTACACTATTTATAACTGTCCTGAGAGGACGACTTCATAATACATCCGGACTTCCCTTCCCCACAGGCAGTGCTGCCCAGGTGCTTGGCACTGGTGTAATTCTTGGGCATTTGTCTGGGGCTCAGGCTAATTAGAGGGCTGGTTCATGGCTTCTCATTTCCCTTACTGAGCTTTCGGGAAGGGGGATTTGTGAGGCCACAGGCAGAAGATCTGCTTTAAAAAAACATCAGGTGAAGAACTACAGAATAAAAGGCAGTCTTCAGTAACCTCTGTAGTGAAGCCAAGGCCTGGGTGGGAATGTCACAGAGAACAGGAGAGCCTTTGGTTTCCTCGCAGCTCTTCGTAAAGCACCTTTGGGGGAGAAAATGAGTGTGTGTGTGTGAGCGAGAGCGTGAGAGCGAGTGAGAGGGGTTGTGAGGGGGTGGATGTATACTGATGAAATACCGCTTTACTCAGCTTAGTGGCAGGCAGACCAGTGTGCTCCTTCATAGCTGTTTTTCTCCTCTCTTTCTTTCAAAACCCCAAAGGGAGAGAGTGAGAAAGAAGAAAGCCACCTATTTCTCTTTAAATAATGAGGGTTGGGAATTCTAAGACCTGCTTGTTCTCAGGAGCTGTGGGGAGGAAGATTCTAGGGCCTTTCTTCAGTGAGGAAAATCTGGAGGAGGCTAGTGGGTTTTCAGGTGCCCCCTCCCTCCCCCTGCTGTTTCCCTGGCAGGAGATCAGGTGGCATCCAAGAGGAAGGTGGGGAGGAAGCAGGGACAGGAATCATAGTCTCGTACCCACCAGCTCTACATCCCGTCCACAGACGCTGCTGGGTAACAGGAAAGGGAAAGGAAAAGGGCTGTTTGTTGAGGGCTAGACCTGTTTTCCATAGCGTCCTGAAGTAGCTGGTGGACATGGCGGCCTTTTGTAGATGAAGTCACCAGGCCAAGATGACACGCCTACTAAGTGGTGGTTGATGTTGGGATAAGAACCTGAGTTTATGCCGGCTGCTGCTGCTGAGGCCGGATAAATTGCTTTTGTGTTTCAAGGAGACAAATCGAGGTTTAGGAGCCTGAGATCCACAATGCAATGTTGGGATGGAAGGAACTTTAGCAAGAGATAGGCAGGAAGGGAACTGATGAGGGCAGGAGGTTCAAGTGCAGGTACCGTGAGAAGATGGTATCCTGAGGGTGCAGTGTGAAGATGGGCTTCTGGGGACAGCCTCGGCCCAGGGTGAGATTGCGGACAGGCCCATGACCGGTCCTGGTGATGTCTCCCCACCTGACCTGGGACTAATGCTGGAGAAGCTGCCAGTGGGGATTACAGAGAGAACGAGAGCCTGTCCCTCAAAGGCTTATCATGTTGTGCTGCAAAGATGAGTCCCTCATAGTCCTGAAACTCATGTTCTCTCGAGGATGCCAGGCATGCAGCTGTGCAACATCAGCCCAGGCAGCGCAGTGGTTTGTTGTGTTGATGTGTTGCAAGGTGCTTGGGAGCATTGAGGAAGGAGATAGTAATTCAGGCTGGGTACGTGGGGAAGGCCTGACCTCATGTGCTGCAGGGGGTCCTGTTGCAGCCCCGAAGCACACCCACCTACCACCTGAAGAAAGCCAGCATGGTTCCCAAATCTCAATGACCCTTCCACACACAGCTTTCTTGCCTCTCTTGTTCTCCCGTGGGACAGTCCTTGTGGGCCCTGTATCTTGTATCACAGGAAGTGTTTTCTTGCTGTCGTCTCTCATGTTCCTTACAATGACCCTGGGAATAGTTGTGTTCAGCGTCATGTCACAGATGAGAAAACTGAGCTGCAAGGGAGTTGAGTGACTTACCGCAGGTACCCCTCTCCAGGAAGATGATTCTAGGAAGAGAACTTAGGACTGTTGTGCAGTGCTCATTTCTCTGTTCCAAATGCCTGCTAGAGATTTGAGATAGAGGATCTCTAGGGGCTATTGCCTCCCTGGTTCTAGAACTTTCTTTCTCATCTTTGCATCCCATTTCCCTACCTGGCTGGCTATGCTTTGCATCACCAGTTTTGCTTAGCTCCCTGGCGATGTCCAGTGCTGAGGAAAGGCCATCTCCACTTTGAAGGAGTCCTAGGAGGTGCTTCCACCTCTTGCTTCCTGCTTGTTGTGTGACCTTTCCCAAGTCCCTTAACCTCTCTGGGCCTCTGTTTCTCCAGCTAAAAATGAGAGTTGAACTCTGATGGTGAAGTCCCTTCTTGCTTCAAGACTTTGTAATCTGGTTCCAGTGAACACATGTTTATCATGTTGCATTTCAAAGATGAGTTACAGTCCTGAAACTTGTATTCTCAAGGGGATGTCAGACACGCACCCAGGCAACATCAGTCTAGGTTGTGCAGTGGTTTTGGTGTTGGTATGTTGCAAGGTATTTGGGAGCATTGAGTAAGGAGGTAGTAATTCAGGCTGAGGTGTCGGGGAGGGGGAATCTGGGGTGGTCCTTGAAGGGCTAGATGGGTGGGTCATGGGTAGGGCCATTTCTTAGTTTTAGAGCATTGGGAGCCAGGGCAGAGGGGCAGAACATGTAGGGAACTAGGCAGTTACAGTTCCTGTTGCATGGGGTACACAAAGGCAGGAAGGCAGGAGAGAGAAACAGGGCAAGTTCCTGGTGGTGGGTCTCATCTTGGGAGGTCCTGAGTAGGGAGCAACACGCTCCTGCCAAGGATGGGGGTGATGTGAGGGGTTTAGGATTTAGTACTTGTAATTACCAGAGGCTCAGAGTGCCACACCCTCCAGCCCTGAAGACCTGATGATCTTGCTTTCTTTGAGGTGACCTTACTTGGCACAGGCAGCCTGGCATGGTAGCTGAGGGATTGGCTTCTGGAGCCTGATGCCTGGGTTCTAACCCTGGCTGGGCCACACGCCGTTGGGGTGACTGTGGGAGTTTATTGAACCTGGAGCCTGTTTCCTCAGATTTCCAGAGGGAACCATATACCCTCCACTTGGAAACTGTGGGACAGTTCTACTCTGTCCTATAGGGTTGTTGTGAGTCAGAATTTAGTTGGCAGCACGGGTTTTTTTTTTTTTTGGTAACATAGGGGCAGTGGTGGTTCAGCAGCAGAGTTTTCATCTTCCATGAGGGAGAACTGAGTTTGATTCCCAGCCAGCACACCTCATGCACTGCCACCACCCATCCATCAGTGGAGACTTATGTGTTGTTATGATACCCAACAGGCTTCTTAGAGGGGGCATCTGGATGCATTAAGATAGACTAGGAAGAAAGGCCTGGTAACCTGCTTCCACAAATCAGCCAGTGAAAACCCTAGGGACCACAGCCATCTGATCCCTGAGTGGTGATGAGGATGGTACAGGACCAGAGAAGTGTTTTGCTCTGTTGTGCACGCAGCCACTGTGAGAGGGACTGACTTGATGGCACTTAGAAACAACAACTAGTAGCATAGCACCCAGCAGAGAGAGAGCGTGCACACTGAGCCTCAGTATCTGCTAGCTCTTGCTTGTATTAGTTGCTAGAAGGTGCTTCTGTTAACCCACAGACACCCAGAGGATGGAGACTGGAGGGCTGGGAGGACACATGTCATGCTGCCGTGCAGGTGGCTGTGGAGGAGATGTCGTCTTTGCTAGGAGGGAGGGCTCTGACAGACGTGAGAGGGTGTGGAATATGCCCCCTTTCTCACAAAATCAAATGGCCTTACTGCAGAGTATCAAGCTACCGAGCCCTGTTTCTGGATGGGTCCTCAGGGTTAGATCTGCACAGCGGGGGGAAGCGGGTGTTCTCACAAGGTAGCACTGTAAGGTGGCCTGGCCTCTGGAGCTGCCTGACCCCATGAGCCCAATTATTCCGTACTCAGAGTTGGCCCATGCACTGCTAAACTGGGTGTGGACATGCCAATTGGACAGGTGGAGAGAGGACAAAAAGAAGTGCATGGTGCTAGGCCGGGAGGCTGAGCCTGAAAGAAAGTGGTGGGGGTGGTGGGCGGGTATCACACAAGGACCAGGCAGGCAGGGTGAGAGGGTAGGGCCATAAAGAGAGACAGGCCCAACTAGGAGGGTGAGCCAGGATGGAATTAGGGAAATAGTAGGATTTTCCTACATGTCTCCAAGAGAACACAGCTTTTTTTTCCAAGCTTTGAGACAAAGGTATTTTTCTTGAGGACCCTAGGAGCCTTCTGGGGTTCAGGAGGCTGTGGGGGCTGTGAAATGAGATTCTTCCTGCCTACTTCACCCTGCTTGGGACACCAGGGCTGCACCAGCCAGGCTCCAGAGAGCACCCAGAGCAGCTGGGTTGGGGAGGGATGTGCCAGGGAAGCAGGGCTTGCCTTGTGTGGAAGACTTTCTTTTTTTTTCACAAGGGCTGGTCGCAAGGTAACTGGAGTTACATTCTGAGCAGAGCTTTGGTGACACTAAATGAACAACATGCAAATGATGTGTGAAATAATATGCAAATTGGCATCTGTTATTTTGAGTCAGCTTGTTGGGTATCTTTCTTAAAGGACAGGCATGGTGCTCAGAGTCAAATGAACAGGAGAGCTGACTTCAGTCACGCTCCCTTACAATGGCTGGGTGGGCTGCAGCACGTCCCTGAGAGCTCACAGGCACCGGGCCAGCCAGCTGGCAGCTACAAGGGGCAGTGGTTTGGTGTTTGGCTTCCCATCACACATGGAGATACCCATAAAGGTTGGGTGACTTGCCCAGGGTCACACAGTCGGTAGGGAGGAGGCAGCAGATGATCTACTAAGTGGACTTGCTTTGAATTAAGGAGGCCCCTTGGGGAGGTGAGAAGAGCTTGTGCTGGATGCTAATTCTGGTCCAGTCACTACTGCTGGGTTACCTTAAGTCCAATGGCTCAAACACTCTGAGCCTCAGTTTCTTCATGTGTAATTGCAGATACCTGAAGAGAATGAAAGATGCTGATGGTTGGGTAGGAAACCCTGGTGGCATAGGTTAAGTGCTATGGCTGCTAACAGAAAGGTCAGCTGTTCAAATCCAAGGAAATCCTTGGAAACTCCACAGGGCAGTTCTACCCTGACCTATGGGGTTGCTATGAGTCAGGATCGACTCAATGGCGATGGAGTTTGGTTTGTTAAGTGGTTGGGTAAGTGGCCAGCCTCGTGCCTGGCACATCACAGGCTGCCAATAAATGGGCCCCTCCTAGTGTCTTTGCCTGTGTTGGTGCCTGTGTGTATCTGTGCAAAGTTCCGTGAGTAAGGAGTTGTGCAAAACCTTTTCTCCCCGCTAAGAAGATTTTCTGATTTTGACAAATAGGGTCTTAGCCATTTCCTTTCTTTTCTGGTTTCCAGCAGATACGATGTTGACTTGCCTATTCTGTCTCCAAATAGCTCCTACATGTGCGAATGCCTGGAGCAGACAGCACGGTTGATATTATCTTACCCCCAAGATGAGGGCTTGGGTGGATATGTTGTTCTAGGTCTGGCAACTGCCTTTGGAAGCGTTCAGAGCTGGATGGCATTGGTGGGATGACCCAGGGGAGGTCTCTGGGGGGGAGGGTAGCGGTGGCATATCTGGCCTAGTGTGGCACCTTGAATGGCCGAACTCCTCAGTCAGGCCAGGTGTGCCAGTCTTATTCCAGGTGTCTGTCTCATGAAGGAAGTTTCTAGAATGAGAGGTCAGACCTCTAGTGTGGTATTCATCTTCTTCATACTCCGTTGAGGACCTCCTTCCCCCTGTAACGGAGGTGGGCCAGGGACATCCTCCTCCTTACAGACACCAGAGCCAGAGAGGTTACAGGACTTGTTCCAGGAACTCAGCAATGTAAGTGGTAAAGATGTCGCTGGACCCAGATCTAGGCGTCAGCTTATCCTCTTCTTCTTCTCCTGTCTCCCTTCTCTGAACATATCATGAATTTCCACTATATGACAGCTTTTTTCCAAGGTCCTGGGAGTGCAAAGGGTCTATGCGCTTAGGAACTGAAGTCATCTATGAGATCTCTCCTCAACCAAACGCTGCTCTCTGCTGACTCCTTCCCTAAGATGGCTCAGGCTTTTAACACAGCCTCAGGTTCAAATCCTGACTGTACACTATTTAGCTGCACAGCTATGCACAGCAGCTTCTTCATCTGATTTTAATTCCTTTTGCTGAAGGGGGAGGCCCTCAAGGATTCAGTGTGGGAAAGGCCTGTCTGGTACCCACAGGCCTCTTGGACCATGTTCTGTAGCAGGTTTTGCTTTGGTTGTTTCTCCCGAGATCTTAATAGCCGCGGAATCACCTGAGATCTCATAGCAGGATCCATGACTCCCGGCCTTGCCTGCTCTGAGCTGGACCTGGCATTCAGCTCTGCCAAGATGCTTTCCCTGTTCCTGGGGGAGTGATGGTGCTGAGCTGGGTAGGAGGACATTTTGGCACAAGACACCAGATTGGGTCCATGCTGCGTGCCAGGGATAGAAGGATCCCTCAAGAGTGAAATGAAATTGAAGGGAGCTAAGAGTGAGTCCAGGACGGAGGCTGGGTCATCAGGGTTTCCTTCTGGTGTATGGAAGCATATAGAATGCTCTGTTCTCTCCAGCTGAGGAGAATGTGTTGCTTTCAAAACATGGAAATATCTTTCCTTTTCCATAAAAACAACTCCTAAGCCACTCTGGGAGACTCTAGTGGCATAGTGGGTTAAGTGCTACAGCTGCTAACCAGAAGGTTGGCAGTTCAAATCCAACAGGCACTCCTTGGAAACTCTATGGTGCAGTTCTACTCTGACCTCTAGGGTTGCTGTGAGTCAGAATCGACTTGATGGCAGTGGTATGGGTATGGTGTGGTAAGCCACTTTGGGTCTTACCCAGGAGTGAAAAAAGGGGGCTGATGGGGGAGGAGAAGAAACATTTATTAATGGCCTACCGTACGCTTTCACAGAAAACCTGGTGGCCTAGTGATTAAGTGCTGCTAACCAAAAGGTTGGCAGTTTAAATCTACCAGGTGCCCCTTGGAAACTCTATTCTGCTCTGTCTCGTTGGGTTGCTGTAAGTCAGAATTGACTCGACAACAGAGAGTTTAGATGTGCTTTCATGGAAACCCTGGTGACATAATGGTTAAGAGAACTTAGCTGTTAACCCCAAATATCTGCAGTTCAAATCCACCAGCTGTTCCTTTGACACCCGATGGGGGCAGTTCTACTTTGTCCCAGAGTGTCACTGTGAATCAGAATTGACTCAACAGCATTCAGCAACAACATACTTTCACACATGTTGTCTCATTTAATCCTCACAACAACCCTGTGAGGTAGATATAATCACCCTGGTTTTACAGATGAGGTGGTGCAGTGGTAGAATTCCTACCTCCCATGCAGGAGACTTGAGTTTGATTTCCAGGCAATATACCTCAAGCCCAATCACCACTCATTCATCACCGGGGGCTTGCATGTTGCTTTGATGCTGAACGCTCAATAAAAACCTGTGGATCAGAACAGTCTGACCTTGAAGTGATCTCAGATGCTGTGGGTAGGACTGGGCAGTGTTTTGTTCTGTCTGAGGGATTGCTATGAGTTGGGGGCTGATTCAGCGGTGACTACTAACAACAAACAACATCTTACAGATGATAGACCAGGGGCTTAGAGAAGTTAAGTAACTTGCCTAGGGTCCTTTAGTTAGGAAGTGGTAAAGATGGGATTTGAACTCAGGGATGCATCTCTAAATTCTGTGTTTTGTGATGCAGATAGGCTTATACAGGTTGTATCCTGGACTGGGCTCTTTGAAGCCAAAATGCTCTTCTAATTTGCCTGAAGCTCTCTATACTTCTTCCCATGCCATCGTTTGGTGCCATCCTCACTGCCCAGCTGCTCTCACCCAGAGCCTCAGTGAGTGGTTCAGGCTCTGGCACAGGGTATGGGTGAGAAAGTGGAGAGGTCACATCAGCTTAGAGAAGATGGATCTTCTGCTGTCCCACAGAGACTGGTTGAATCTCTAGGAATCATGCAGACCTTGACAAAAAAGGCTGCGGATGGTCTCCCGTGAGTACCGGAGGGGTCAGCCAAGCGGTCTGCAGCACAGGGTTTGTCGTCAGGTAAATTTAACTTCTTGTCCTAGCTCTGAGGCCTCCTGAGAAAATTGGCCTCTGTCTCGAGGTTTGTAAATGGGGATGATAGTATTTACTCCCCCATGGGAATGTGTGTCCTGAGAGTGGATGAAACATGATACTGTGAGGGAAACAAAGTCAAAGCCTTGAAAATGTCGGATGTTGTTACCAAACCTGTTGCTGTTGACTGACTCACAGTGACCCTAGAGGGCAGAGCAGAACTGCCCTGAGGAGTTTCCAAGCAGCACCTGGCAGATTCAAACTGCCAGCCTTTAGGTTAGCAGCTGAGCTCTTCATCGCTGCATCACCAAGGCTCCCAGACATTATTGGTGTTCATTTTTTCATTTATCTATCTATCTGTCTGTCAATCTATCTATTCCTGAAGGCTCCAAACACAGACTTACTCCCCCAAACCCAGAGGTCTAGAGTGAGCCCCTGCCCCCGGGCTCCTACTAGAATGACTATCTGTTTGCCTGGCCTGGCCAGCAGGTGTCTCCCTTGGGCCCGCATGCCCCACGCCTCTGGCCCCCACCCCGAGGTCACACAAACTGGCATGTTCTGCCTGCTGTCTTCTCTGCTGGTCTCTCTGCATGTCCCATTCACCCATTTATCACTACTCCTCAATCATTCACCATCACTCCCAGCCTCTGCTTCCCAAGGGCAGCCCCCCCACCCCCGTCTGTCACCAATAACCACTCACGAAGACCCACCGTGAGCCAGGTGCTGTGCTCAGCTCTGGGGCTCAGTGCCAAGAAGGCATTCAGCTCACAGGCTGGTAGGGGAGGCAGGCGTCGGACGAGTAATGACATGTGTGATGGGAGTTTAACAGGCGACAAAACCACACACACATGGACTGAGATCGGCTCATAGCCTAAGTCTGAATCTCCCACTCCTTCTGCCTGTTCTCCAGCCCTCTATTTCCCTACAGATTCATCTCGCCTCCATTCTTTCTCCTTCCTTTGCAGCTGTCTCCCAGACTGCCCTCTGCTTTTTATATTTGGGCCTGGCGTAATATATATATCCTGGAGTTAGGGGACTAGGCTTTGACAGGAGATAGAACTGAGTTTGAATCCTCACTGCTACTGGCTCTGTGTTTTTGGGCAAGTTGCTTACATCTCTGATTCCGAGTCGTTGTCTGTCAGTGTGAATAATCCGAGCCTTATTTCTGGAGCTGTTGTGAGGATTAACTGAGATGCTGTTGGACACCAAGCCCGTGATGTGGGTGTTAGACCATGCTGACCACTCAGTAAAAGTCAGCAGAGCTGGTGAGGTGAAGGGAAAGTCCTGGACTAGGAGTCCAGATGTTTGGCTTCTAGGCCTCTGTTTTCTTATCTGGAAAATGGGAAATGACTTTGAGGATGGTGATAATCTCCGGAGCTGGCCATGTTACAGAGGGTAGATGTTCAGAGAGTCATGAGCATTGGATAGAAGTAGGCAGTGAAAGGGGAAAAAGCTGATGCCCTAAGTTGGAGCGAGTTGCTCTTCATAGGTGTGTTTTGAAAGGGTGAATTGGGGAGCTTTTATCTTCTTGTTCCCCAAGTGAAAATCTGTGAAAACATTGTGGCTAAGTGCATTTTCTCACTATTGGGACACAGCTGAGAGACAGGTCTTCTGGCCAGCCTCACTCCCTCCTGCCTCCTCGCGGCAGGCCAGCCCTTGGCATGAGGCCTGTTTGTCTCTGAACCCTCCTAGCAGCAGGAATTTAATTACTATAATGTAAGTAGCTGTGGCTCAAGGCCTTCTGGCAGAGGGGAAACAGATTTCTCTTCTCACTGGAGAATAAAAATCAATTGAAGGGAAATGTACCTTCTCTGATGTCCCCAGGACTAGTGAGTACTTTTCCTGGGGCCTAGGGTAAGAGGAGCGTTGGCTGTGGAGGGCCAGCTAGGTGTCCAGTTCTAGGACCCTTGGTATTGGCTCATATCTTTCATGAGATGACATAGCTGGGCTGCCTCCATTTCCCTGATGACACTGGTCACAGATGAGGTTTCCATTCAACAGCTGTATGTCAGGCACCTACTCTGTCTGTGCTTGGCACTGCTCTTAAGAAGCTTCCAGCTAAGTGGGAAGCCCAGGTGAGACAACAGATAATTTTCTTCCTTCAGCCAATAGTAATCCAACACAATATATGTCAGTATTGTTCTAGGCACCATCACCCAGGCCAAACTTAGTGCCGTCGAGTCGATTCTGGTTCATAGTGACCCTATGAGACAGAGTAGAACTGCTCCATAGTTTCCAAGGAGCACCTGGTGGATTTGAAATGCCAACCTGTTGGGTAGCAGACGTAGCACTTAACCACTGCTCCACCAGAGTTTCCTTAGGAAACAAACAAACTCATTGATGTCAAGTCTATGCCAACTCATAGCAACCTTATAGGAGAGAGTAGAACTGCCCCATAAGGTTTCTAAGGAGCAGCTGTTATACTGAAACCATTGACTTTTTAGTTAGCAGTCGTAGCTCTTAACTTCTTCACCACCAGGCTCTACAGGTCTATAGTAGCAAACACCCACAGCAGATAAAAGTCCCTGCCCTGGAGGAACTTGCATTTTAATATGTATAACTGACACTAAACTGTTGTAAATTAATTGCATATCATATTACATGGTGATGAGTGTCATGAGGAAGAATAAAACGGGGATGGGAGGGCAAGGGTCCCATGGGGAGGTATGTAATTTTAAATATGTGGGCAGGAAAGGCCTCACTGAGAAGAAGACATTTGCAGAAAGACCTGAAGGAGGTGACGGAGGAGCTGTCTGGGGGAAAAGGAAATAGTGACGTGAAGGCCCTGTGTTGGGATGACGGCTGGTGTGGTCTGGACAGCGCTGCCCAGTAGGAATATAACGTGAGCTGTATCTGTAACTTTATATTTCTCAAGTTGTTGTTAGCCAGTGTTGAGCTGGCCCCAGTTCAGGGTGACCTCCCCCCCCAGTGGAATGAAATGCTGCCGGGTCCTGTGCCACCCTCTGATCAGCTGTGGATTGGACTGTTGTAACCGGCAGGGTTTTCACTGGCTGGCTTTCAGAAGTAGATAGCCAGGCCTTTCCCCCTCGTTCGCCTTAGACTGGAAGCTCTGCTGAAACTTATCCAGTTTCATAAAAGCCAAAACCAGACCCACTGCCAATAAGCTGATTCTGATTCACAGTGACAGAGCAGAACTGCTCCAAGGAGCTCCTGGGAGATTTGAACTGCCGACCTTTTGGTTAGCAGCCACAGCATTTAACCACCGTGCCCCCAAGGTTTCCTTTAGCATCATAGCAACGTGCAAACCTCCACTAGCAGATGGGGGTGGCTGTGAATGAGGTGCATCGGCCAGGAATTGAACCTATGTCTCCTATAAGAGACCACTGAACCACTGAAAAATTTCTCCAATTTCTCTTAAGAAAACAAAAATGAAACCTATTGTCATCAAATCGATTCTGACTCATAACAACTTTATAGGACAGATTAGAACTGACTCCTGGGGTTTCCAAGGAGTGGTTAATAGATTTGAACTGATGACCTTTTGGCTAGCAGCCTGAAATCTTAACCACTGTGAAACCAGGGCTCAAATTTCTCTTAACCACTTTAAAAAAAAAAAAAAAAGTGAAATTAACATTAATACCATTTATTTGACCCAATATAACCAAAATATTATCATTTCAACACACAATCAATATAAAGATTATTAACAAGTTATTTTATATTCTGTTTTTCATACTAAGTCTTTGAAATCTGATGTGTAGTATACACTCGCAACTCGTTTCAATTCAGATATTGTCTCCACTGGAAATACCTCACCTGTATTCGCAGTTAAAAAAGTAAATTCACACCCCTAAGTTAGTTGCAAAATAAAGTTTTCTGATAACTGAATGAGGTATCAGTTTTAAATTTTAATTTAATTAAAATGAAATGCTTTAAGAAATTCAGTGGCTCAGGTGCACTCGTGGCCACATATGGTCAGTGTCTACCGTCTTGGACAGTGCAGGGCAGGGCCAGTGAGGCGTTCCATAGGGCAGAAGAGGTAAGTGGTGGGGAACATGTGCAGTAGAAGGTATGAGGTCAGAGTGCAGATGAGATTGACTGTGTGGGGCTGTGCTGACCATTTGAGGAATTTGGCTTTCACCCTGGTGAGATGTGAATGGATGGAGGATTTTGAGTACAGAAGTGACAAGATTTGACTTACATTTTAATAAGTTTGCTCCGGCTGTCATGTTGGGAACATATAAGGGTGTGGGGAGCATGGCGGGGACACCAGCCTTGTGTACGGTTAGGTGAAGGGTGGTTGGACATGGTGGTGGCAGTGGACATGCAGAAGTGGTTGGATCCTTGGTATGTCTGGAAGGAAAGCATTCAAGGGGAAGGGAAGTCAAGGATGAGGCCCCAAGCCATTGGAAGACTTGGGCTTCCATTAAATGAGATGGAGAGGACTGTGGGAAGAAGCAGTTTTGGGGGAACTGGGGATTGGAATTGGACTTGTTAGTTACGCATGTGTCCATTTCAATACAATGTCAATGGCATGTGTCCCAGCAGTTGTGGGAGGTCAGAAGAAGCTGCCTGGGGTCAGGAAAGGCTGCTGCCTGGGGCTGTGTCCTACTATGGATGGTTCTGCACATTCCAGAGGTCAGCTCATGGCACAATGGGCTTGTTACAAAAAAATTTAAATAAATTATCTGTGTCTCTAGGACCATCAGTGCTCATTCCCCGACAGCTGCTAGCGTCCATGTTCAGCATCAGGTCTACCTGCTCTGGGCTGATCTTAAGAAATATGATGGTAATAATTAAAAACAAAACAAAACAAAAAAACCACCCAAAACTCAAACCCACTGCTGTCAAGTCAATTCTGACTCATAGCGACTCTATAGGATAGAGTAGGACTTTCCTAAATGGTTTTCAAGGAGCACCTGGTGGATTTGAACTGCTGACATTTTAATTAGCAGACATAGTGCTTAACCACAATGCTATCAAGGTTTCCATGATGATAATAAAAGGCAAAAATAACCAGAAGATCCCCCAGCATGGTGGGGAAGCCTGGCTTCGTGGAAAGTTACTGAAACAGTACAGAACTCTAAATACATACACTCCTAATTTTCAAGCACCTTTAACTCAACAGGGACATGGAGGAAGGGATGAACAAGTGGCAGAATGAAGAGCTGGACTAACCTCCTCGAGGTCTTACAGGTGGGCAGTCAACTAAAAAACCAAACCCACCGCTGTCAAGTCGATTCCAACTCACAGCGACCCTGTAGACAGAGTATAGACAGTGAACCTGTAGACAGGGAATGCCTGGTGGATTTGAACTGCCAATTGGGTAGAAGATGAGGACAAAATCCTGGGAATCATCACCTGTGGGGCAACCACCTGGGCCGGTGAGAGTCCAGAGGCCACAGTGTGTCCTGGTTACTGACAGGGCTCTTAGAGACTGTCTCGGTCATCTGGTACTGCTCTAATAGAAATACCAAACAAGAGTTTATTCTTACACAGTCTGCTATGCTACAAGCTTGAATTCAGGGTGTCTGCTCCAGGGAAAGGCTCTCCCTTTTTGTTGGCTCTGGAGGAAAGCCCTTGTGTTGCATCAGTTTTTCTTTGGTCAGGGAGAATCTTGGGGCAGGAACCTCAGATCTGAAGGATATGCTCTACGTCAGGTGCTGCTTTCTTGGTGGTGTGAGGTTCCCACTCTCTGCTGCCTTCCCTTTCCTTTTAACTCTTGTAGGATGAAAGGATAAAAGGTGGTGCAAGCCACCCTCAGGGGAAACTCTCTTTTTATTGGAGCGGGGAGGTGGTTTTAGGAAGGGTTTTGCAGTCCCACCCTAATCCTGTTTAACATAAATCCAGTCTGTGAACCACAGACAGAGATTAGGATTTCCAGCCTCAGAAAAATCACAAAATAGGTGACAATCACAAACTGTTGGGAATAGTGGCCCAGCCACTGTGTGGCCCACACAGTTTTGAGGGGACACAGTTCAAACTATGACAGGGACCGTACAGGGAAGCCACTGCACTCTGTCACTTGTAAGACTGGGAGGAGAGTCAGGGCAGGGAGGAGAACAGGAATGGCCATTAAGGTCCTCACCCGATTTGCCAAGTGTGTGACACTGGGACCTGGACCCTGAGGATGAGGGTGTTGGGAACTGGGGACGAGACCACACCAGGCCACCTGACTCGGGTTCTAATCCTGACCCTGAACCTTACTGACTATAACTTGAACGATTTCATCTTTGAGTTTATTTACATATTTGTTGAGTAGGATTATGGTGTCTGCCTTAAAGTTTTTGGAGGTGATGTTCACAAATGGCCTTAGCTTGACACTTAGTAAATGTTGACTCTCAGTCAGTGTTGGTTCCCTTCTTCCTCTGGTAATGAAGGTAATGCGTGACTGTGGGCAGGCTGGCTCTGCCCTGGGGTGGAGGGAGATGTCGCTGCAGGGACACCTGACTCTGTATTGGGGTGAGCATGCCCTGATGGACAGTGTGAGTACACAAGAAAAAGCCTGTTTACCTAGATAGAAGTGAGGGCAGGGGGAGTGTTCTTCTTTTTTCATGATACTGGGAATCTAGCCTTGTGCCTTTAGCTGAGCAGCTCTTACTGGGAGTGATTTTGTTCCATAGGGGACACTGGACATGCCTGGAGGCATATTTGGTTGTCACAGCTGGGGGAAGATGTGTTACAGACACCCAGTGGGTACAAGCCCAGGATGCTACTAAATGTCCCACACTGCACTGGACAGACTCCCACAACAAACAGTTAAAAACACCAGCTGCTGTTAATTCCAACTCATAGGGGCCCTATGTGTTTCACAGTAGAACTGTGCTCTGTAGGGTTTCCAAGCACTGTGACCTTTTGGAAGTAGACCACAATTAGGCTCTTCTGGGGTGCCTCTGGGTGGATTCAAACTGCCAACTTTACAGTTAGTAGCCTAGTTACGTAACTGTTTGTGTCACTCAGGGTTGCTCAGAGACAACTACCCAACTCCTAATATCAATAGTGCTGAAGATGAGAAATCCTGCTTTCCAGGACCCATCCTCACAGGCTTGTTATGAGCATAAAGGAGAAAATGGACAAGACTGCTTCCTCAACTGCAGTATGCCCTTCTGATTCTTCCTGTTGCCCACCTTTTTGCAAGGGCCAGCTTGTGTCATCAAAGGCTATGGACCAGCTGTCAGAAAACCCAAGTTCAAGTCCTGACTCATGCATGTCTTAGTGAAATTTTGTCCTCGTTTCTAGACTCAGTGTCATTTGTCTTTGGAGGTCTCCGCTGTAAGCAGGGTAGTGGTGTCTGCACAATGGACATGCGGTGCTGTGGACAAGTGTGAGCCTGTGTGGGAAAATGCTTAGGCATCTGCGACATGCTGGCAGACGGGGGGTGGCGAGATTATCAACTTTTATCCCCCGACACTGGAATGGTGACTTTGGGAGAGAGGTGCCCCCGGAATCCCCTTTTGCCCCTGTGAGGTCACAGAACTGTTCCTGCAGGCTGCTCCATCTTGCTTCTTGTGTGTGTTCCCTTGAACAGGTGGAGCTGAAGTCTCCATGTGGGGAAGATAGAATTTGCAGGAAAATGCAGGACTATTATTTCTGAGCTTCATGAGTGGGAGACAGCGGGGTGAGCAGCAGACTTCCCGGCAAGGGGAGAAACAGCTGATCACACTTGCTGGAGCATTGCTAGAATCTTTTAGGGATGAGTGGGCCAGGATTTCCCACGGGCCACCTTGGGGAGTGTGTTTGTTCTGCTCAGGACCCGCCCCAGGGAAGAATTCGCTGTGTGAAGAGAAAAGTCTGCACTGTTTAAGTTGAAACTCTGAGGACATTCTGGCCAAATGGTCACCTAGGTCTATTCTGTGCCAGGCACTGGCTCTGATGATGTTTGGGGAGACAGATGTGGGCAATGTACAGCAGAGGGGTGATCAGGCTGATGCATGCCTGAGACAAGGCAGATAGTGGTGAGTGCTATAAAGAGGTACCACATCACATGAAGGGTATGTCCATGAATTGTGACATCTAGAAGCTTTTTTAGAGGAGGTGGGGGTTGAGCTGGGTTTTGAAGGAAGGTACAGGTTCATGAGGTGAATTCACAGGTAAGTAATTATTAATGGTTTGAAGGAATGATTTGGGCAACGGCTCAAAGCTGGAGAGTACCAGTTGTTCTCAGGGAGGGCTAAAGGAGGTACGTTCCCCCAAAAGGGTTGGGAAAACAAGGATGAAAAAGGAAGTGGAACCGTGCTCGTGGGGGCTTTGTGCCCTAGGCTAAGGAGTATAGACTTCTGTCTGAAGGCGCTGGGAGCATGGAAGGTTTAGAGGGTGGTACACGGGAGCCACAGCATGGCAAGTGGGCTCTATCCAGGTGGAGGAAGCTTGAGGCAGGGAGCACTATGTTTTTGGTTGTGGTTAGCTGCCATTGAGTTGATGCTGATTCGTGGAGACCCCGCATGTGCAGGGTAGAGTTGCTGCAGGATTTTCAAGGCTGCGACCTTTCATAAACGGATCTTTAGGCCAGTCTTCTGAGGCACTGCTCGGTGGGTTTCTATAGCCAGTAGTGGCGCCCTTAACTGTTTGCATGTCTAGGGACTCTCTCAGTGTTTCTAGAGAAGGAGAAATGAAGATTTGAGCCAGACTTGAGCCAATGGCAAAGAGGGACGTAGGAGCTGGAGTGCCCTGAGGGCCTGGGAACAGGCGAGGGCCTCACGAGGCCGGCAAAGTGTTGGGATTCACCTTTCTCCACCCAGGATAACTAGGTGTGTGTAAGGGTGGAAGTGAGTGCTTGCAGCTTGATCACCTCTGGGCTCCTTTCTTGGAGGACTGGAAGCTGTGCTGCGCCCATAGTCTGCTGGTCCCAGAGAGCAGTGTGGCTCTGTGTCTGCACCAGCCAGCACCAGCTGCCCTGGCTGGGGGCTTTCCTTCTGGAACCCATCAGCACTGGCTCCCAGCTAAGCCTGAGGGAGATGGAATACACCCTCTTCCTGCCGTTTTCAAAGATACGGGAGGGGTAGAAGCAGGGGCGTGTTGGAAAAGCTGGGTAGCAGGGCACTCGAGAACACTGTCTTTGAAGCCAGCTTGGGTGCTGACCGGCTGTGCAGCTGGGCAAGTTGCCCAGTCTCCTTGGACCTCAGTTTCTTTGTGTGTGAGATAGGGGGATGATACTTAGCCTCCAGGGCTGTTGTGAGTGAGGATGAAATAAGAACACCAGTGTCAAGCTCTTAGCTTCATTATGGCCACTGTTTCTAACCATCAAGAAGTCTGGATTTGGTGGGAGGGCAGGCAAGAGCATGTGGCATTATAGAAGACAGAAACCTGGGAAGTGGTTGAGATGGTGAGTTCTAATTTGGGTGTGTTGGCTTTGAGAAACTTGGGGGAAATCCCAGGGGGACATCCTGCAGAAAGCTGAAAAGGGGAGTCAGGTGTTGCCGAGGTCTTCCCATAGTGCGGTTCACACAGAACACCTACCCAAGAATCAATGCTTCACAAAGCCAGTGTTGCTGCAAGGAGCCCCTGCATGGCCTCAAGGACAGTGGCTCAATATGACCAGCCTCTGGCCCTGCCTGCTCATTGGTGACTCCCCTTGGTCCTCAGGGCCTTCCTCTGTGACGGCATTTCCCAGAAGCCAGCTGGGCCTCGCTCAGGGCTTGGGCTGGTCTGGTTCAGCTTTTGCTCCAGAGAGGATAAGCCCTGGTTCTGGGCTCAATGGTCTGATTCACCTTGGCTCTGCCTCTTCCCTGTCAGTGTGGATGGGGCAGGTGGGTGGACTCTCTGAGGGCACTGTCCTTATCCATTAAGCGGGGTTGGCGATACTTCCTTCTGGGGATTGTCAGGAGGTTGCCATGAGATTAGGGATGTGAAAGCTGTCTGCCAGTGCTTGGGGAATGAATGATGGAAGGTCAGGCAGGGGTGATGGAAGGCAGACCTGCGGACAGGTCCAAGGTGTAGGGGTAGGGTAGACAGTGAAAGGGTCAAGCTGACCCAGGCTCCAATCCCAGCACTTCTGCTTACTAATGGGGTGCCTGGAAGCTTTGGCATCTACATTGATGACCAGTGTGTGTGAGTGGTGGTGGGAGCTTACGCTGGAAGTGGGTGGAGGTGCCTGACGCCATCTCACAGCCTGGTGGTGGATCTAGGTAGATGAACAGCACCAGGGACATATGGAGTATTTAATAAACACTCACTGCTGCTTTTGTAAGTACAGTAGGCAGATAGGTCTAACCCCAAGGCAACCGCTAATGCCATTATGATCCACGACCTTGTCGGTGCAGAGAGAAGTGTTGTTTCTAAAGGTTGGGGGCTCCCTCTGCCCTGGTGCTACATTTTACTTCTTTGCTCTTTTCTTCCCTTGAAACTGGCCAGCCCTGTGGAAACTGGCTGCAGCAACCTGTTGGATATAGCGTGCCAAGAGGGGGAGGGAGGTGGTAGGAGCTGTCTGCTCTAGGGACGGGCAGTAAGAGGGCACACTGTAGAGAATGTAAGAAGCAAAACAGGACCAATAACTAAAAGTCAATCTGCTTTTATTACCACTGTACACTGGCACTTCTAAACCAGGCCAGTGATAAATACTACACCTCTTGGGAGTGAAGCTCTCCTCTCCCTTGGACATGCCCCTGTCTAATGTTGCTTCAGAAAAAGGCCCCAATGTCTGCAAATAAGAAACCCTGGTGGCATAGTGATTAAGTGCTATGACAGTTTGAATCCTTCAGATGCTCTTTGGAAACTCTATGGGCCAGTTCTACTCTGTCCTCTAGGGTTGCTGTGAGTTGGAATCAACTCAATGGCAGCAGGTTTTTGGTTTTGGTCTGCAAATATCAGGCAGGAAACTCCTCAAGCGGCAGAAGAAGCCAGAGATGATTTGTAGAATGACGCCATTTACGATTGCTGTGGCAGTGTGGGTCTGAGGCCCAGGGGACCAGGAAGAGGAGAAGGTGCCTGTGAGGTGAGGGTGGCAGGATGGGCTGAAGAGATACAGGGAGGCAGTATGACAGCTGTGAACAGGGCTGGGAGAGGCGCTGTCTAGGTCCATTTGAAGCGAGCAGGAAGAAGGTGTATTCCATTTCCTTCAAGCCTGTCTGGGAGCCAGTGCCGAGTCCTGTGAGTTCCACAAGGGAAGGTTCCCAGCCAGTGTCGCCCAACTGTTGCCACCTTATTCTTGGGGACCAGCCCCTTCATCCTACCCTCCAAGAGGGGACTGGTCTTTTTTCTCAGCTTGGGGAGGAGAGGAGTCAGGGCTGCCCTGCAGGCTTGGGAGAAGGTGGGGCCTTGGGGAAAGCAGGGGCAGGCTGGGGTTCATGTCTCTCCAGTCTGGACAACAAAGATATGCCTAGGATCAGAGTGAGTGCTTTCAGGTGGTGCAGTACCTAAGTGCTTGGCTGCTAACTGAAAGGTTGGTGGTTGAAACCTACCCAGCTCTTCCATGGGAGAAAGGCCTGGTGATCTGTTCCTGTAAAGACTACAGCCTAGAAAGCCCTGTGGGGTAGGCAGTTCTACTCTGTCACAGAGTCATTAGGAGTCAAGGTCGATTTGACAGCACCTAACAGCAACGTTATTTAAACAGGTTTCCTCGTAGACTGTGAGAGGGGCTATGCCGAAGAATTGTGGGAGTAACTGTCTAGGCTAGAGGTAACTTGGTGGATGTACAAGACAGGAAAGTGTGTCCTGGGGTCTGGTTGGCAGGATTTGGTCCCTTTTCTGGCTGAATGCTGTGGCAGCCCCTGGCTCCTTGCCAGGGAACAGCCAGGCCCAGATCTGTTTGGAACCAGACACCCATGGCTCCTGCTGCATCTGGAGCAGATGTGCTTCAAGTGACAGGGCTCCTGCAGTGAGGAGAGGAGAGACCGCTGGGGCTCGGGGGCCTGGGAGTCCCCCTTCCAGCTCTGCTCCCAGAGGCAGCTGCATTTGATTCTATTTGGAGCTCACTTGGAACCAGCGAGCAGGCTGACGCGGAGTTGTCTGGGGCTCCTGGGGCTGAGCAGCCAGGCTTAGCATAGCCCACAGGCACTTCCCAGAAGCTCATGGCACTGTCACAGTATTGGCTGGATGCTGCAGTGTTGGCAAGATACAGTGCAGGGACAGCAAACAGGTTTTATCTGGGTGTCAACTCTCAGCAATGGGTATCAACTTCCAGAAGGGTTGTGTTGAGCAGGATTCTGAGGTACAATCTGAGCTTGGTGGGGAGAACCCCCTGGTTGATTCATGAGTTTTGTACTGCGTAAGGAAGAATGGGGAGCAGCAAGGTGTATGCCATCACTGGCAGTGAAAAGAATGTGGAGAACCTAGGCTTCACCTTAGATGAGTAGCTTTAACATCTCAGGGTCCGTTTCCTCACTTCTAAAACAGAAGTGAACTGTTGCCCTCCTGACTTGATTGGCTTATTGTTGGGGGGGGGTACAGTGAAAGCAGTTTGTGAACTATTAAAAAGTAATCCATAGGTGGAGCAGGAAGTTTGTTGTTATGGAGTCATTCAGGAGCCCAGAATGACTTGCTGCTGATGTCTGCGGTCTCTACTTTCCTAATGTCACTCAGAGCAACCCTATGATCTAAGTGCCTACAACAGTGGCCAGTACAATGGCCCATACAGTGCTGTGTACTCAGGCCCTTAGGACAGCTTAATACACCTTCGGCCAAAGTGTCAACTAAATTTGTGGTCAGTTTTCCAGTGGAAAGTCACTTTATTTCTGTTCCTGACCTTCTAAACCTGGAGATGTAGAGACTGTTTTTGTGTTTAATGAGAAAGGGATGGAGAATCTCTCCAGAACCTTGTCTTTTACTCTCCATTAAAGATGGCAGAATTGCTTTATAAAGTCTAAAAGCCTGACAAGAGCACGTACTCATAATGCATGAATTATGCAAATCTATGTAGTCACTTGATTTGCATAATGGAGGGGTTGGAGGCGGCTGGGGAGTGGAAGGGGCAGGCTGAAGGTGAAGATGCCTGTCTTGATCTGGTTGTAATGGGGACACAGGTTCCTTCCTTTGGGGTGAGCCTCCTTCCCCAGTCTGCTCCCGTGGCCAGGTCAGCAGGACTTCTGATTCTCACTCTTTCCTGCCGGCCTGCTGTCTTGCCTGTCTGTGACCACTGCACTGCCATCCCTGTCTTTCAGGGGAGTAACTGAGGCAGGGGCACCCTCCCCATACTTGCCTCTCCTGCAGAACTTGCTTCATTAAATTCCACAGCAGCCCCTCCATGTACAGATAGCTTTCCCTGAGAAGTCCCGTGGGTCATTATTTCTCCAAATGTCTGTCTCTCAGAGAACGTGGACTTCGTTAAGTGCTGTCTGGAATTGTAACCATTGCCAAGTGCCTTTTTCTCTAGCTCTCTGGGAAGTGGAAGGTGAGAAGGTGTCTTAAGGAGAGAACTCCCCACCCTGACCTGCTTGAGCCTCTTGTGGGAGTATTGGTCCTCTCTGGGGTGGTTCTAATCATTGCTTTTCAGCCTCTGCCTGAAAAATGAACTGCCTGCTCTGCTTTTCCCTAATCTTAAAGTCACTTGCCACCCAATGGACTCTGACTCATGGTGACTATATATGTGTCAGAGTAGACCTGTGCTCTGTAGAGTTTCAATGGCTAATTTTGGGGAAGTAGATTGCCAGACCTTTTTTTGGAGGCACCTCTGGATAGATTCAAATCTGCAGTCTTTTGGTGAGTAGCTGAGCATGTTAATTGTTTGTACCACCTAGGGATTCCTTTCCCTGATCTTAAAACTTTAGATTTGATGAAGACTGAGGTTGGGACTGAGGGAATTCGAGGCCTGACCTTAGTGGGTGCTGCCTGGAAGCCTGGGGATAAGGGAGCCTTAGCCTGAAGGTGTACCCTGGGAGGGCTGGGCAGCTGGCTTCTCCAGAAAACACTGATTCTTTTCCACATGGGGCTTTTGGGTGCGTAGGCTTCTGGGAAAGTTCTACATTGTGGTGGCAAGGAGCTGGCCCTGGCTGGGGTTGGACGGGGTAGGGATCATGGCTAGTGCCTAGAAGGACTGAGCAGAAGGCTGCAAGCGGGTTGGGGTTCAGCTCAGTTGAATATACTTATTAAGCAGCTACCTCCATGGGCCACGGACCATGGAGCTATGAAAACACTCGTAGCTCTCGTTTATTGGACTCCTACTGTGTCAGGCCATATGCTAAGCCATTTATTACATGCATCATCTCATGTAATGTTCTCAACCACTTTATGAAGTCAGTACTCTTATTTCCCCATTTTACAGATGAGTAAGTTGAGGCTTGGTCACTTGCCAGGAAGTAGGAAAGCAAGCTCTAAACCAGCTCTTTCTGACTCCAAAGTGCATCATCCTGACCAAAGTACTTTGCTGCCTCTCTGGACTTAGATCCGGACCCAGACCCAGACCCTTTCCTGAGGACCTTAGGGTTACAGAGGAAGAAGCAGGTGGTAGATACTGTGCAGTGTGATGGATGCAAGGAGGGAGTCTTGAACCAGAAATAGAAGTAACTGAGCACTTACTTGTCAGAGAGGACCAGGAAAAGCTCACAGAGGCAGTTGTCCTTGAATAAGTCATGGGGGCACAGGGGAACTAGATTCTATCTAGTACTCAGGGAGAGGCCAGTGGAGGCTGCAGGCCGCAGGGCTAGGGTGGGGGCTTTTGGGAGAGTAGAGTATATGCAGACACTCGTAGCCTTCCACTGTTCTACTCACAGGGTAGGATGAGGTGAAAGACATTGACTCCAGTCTCAGGGGGTCATGGCTGGGACAGGCAGGTGGGGCACGTGTGGGCTGCTGTCCTTCAGGGCCCCTCTCCTGTGTATTTCCTCATACCTGGCCATCCTCTCAGCAGGTGCACCTGCCTCCCTGGCCTGGCCAGACTGTCCTGTGAGCCAAGGTCTGCAGGTGCCTGAACTGTCTGTGGACTCTGCCAGCCTGGGGCAAGGGCACAGCTGTTCTCCTACCCACACCTGCTCAGACCTGAGAATGGGGCTGCCATCAGCAGCCCACAGGAGTCTTTGCACTTTGGATCACAGTACCCTTGGATGCTGTGGTTTTAAACCAGCGCTGCAGAAGGGAGGGATCAGAGGCACAGAGAGGGGAAGTGACTTGCCCAAAGTATTACAGCCAGTGAGAAGGAAGAATTGCTGTCCCAGGGCCCTGGAGTTTCTGGCTCAGAGCACCCCATGGACCTACCCACCATTTGCTCACCCTGGTGGCTTCTGCCCTTCACAGGCAGAGAGGAATGTGCCCTTCGTGCCTGTTGTGTGCTTGCCCACCCACACTTTTCACTCCTGTGCATTTCCTCACACCTGGCCATCCTCTCTGGCCAGACCAGGCTTTGTTCTGCAGTGAATTTAAATAGAATTGTCAGAAGCAGCAGCAGCGGAATCTTCAGATTACATTATCTCCTGACAGTCTGGGCCTTTCTAGCCCCTCCCACACTCATCCTACCTTCCCTGCCCTGTTCACAGGGTCCACGGGATCCTTGCTCCTGTTGTAAGTCAGTGTGCTCTGGGGCTGCTTCCTTGGGGATTGGGAGTTGTGTAGGGGTGAGGTGGGATGGGGTGGGTGGAGATGGAATAGCTGGTAGATCTGAAAAACTTTCTGCTGAAAGTATGGGGACAGATGCATGGGCTGGAATACTGACTTCATCACTTATGAGCTTTGTGACTTCAGGCAAGTTACTTAACCTCTCTGAGCTCCACTAAAAATGGCAGGAGGGGGACAGGAGTTGGTTGTATGGAAATGGGCAGTACAGGGTAGAAAGGAGGAGTGAGCTGTCATGGAGTCGGGGAGAGAGCAGTTAGTATGCATAGTGGTGTGCGCTCAGGATTTTATATGGCAAATTGACTTGGATTGTAAACTTTTACTTAAATATTATTAGTCACAATAAAATATTTAAAAATCGGTGGTAATAATAGCATCTAAAGGAGGCCTGGTGGTGCAGTGGTAAAGTACCAGCTGCTAACTGTGAGGTCAGTGGTTTGAATACCTCAGCAGCTCTGCGGGAGACATACCTGGTGCTCTGCTTCACTAAAGATGACAGCTTGGGAAGCCCCATGCAAGCGGTTCTACTCTGTCCATTGTGTTGCTGTGAGTCAGAATCAACTCAATGATAATGGGTTTGTTTGAGTTTAATAGCACCTGCACCTACCTCAGGGATTCCCTAACTTAGATGAATTTTGGAATCACCCAGGATCTTTGAAAAATACCTGTGCATGGCTCCTAACTGTTAACTCCTGATCTTCTGATGACTGGGTATCAGGAGTTTTAAAAGCTCCTAAAGTGATATTAATGCATGGTGACGTCTCAGAACCACTGTTACGGCATTGGAAACCTTGCTGCCGAAGTGGTTAAGAGCTCTAGTCGCCAAACAAAAGTCAGCAATTTGAATCCACCAGGCATCCCTCGGGAACCTCATGGGGCGGTTCTACTCTGTCTTACAGGGTTGCTATGAGTGGGGCCAACTCAGTGGAAATGGGTTTTGGATTTGGTCATAGGGCTTATGGAAGATTACAGGAGGTAATGCCAGCACCTAGGGAGGGGTCAATAAGTGGAAGTGATTATTTTATTATTCACCTCCCTGCTTCTGATTCCATTTATTTTGTAGGATCTGGAGGAAGAGGGCAGGTTTTCATTTTTACTCCGTGTTGGGATCGCCTGAGTACTGACCCTGAAGTGACTGTCAGTGGCCGATCTTTCCCCAGAAAAGCTCCTACCATGCCTCTCTCACCATCTCTGTGGCCTCAGGGCAGGCCTGTTTTCCTGACAGGCCCTGAGAGGTTCCTGACTAGGCTAGGAGTATGGCAAAGGGGACCCGGAGCATGCTGAACTTGACGGCAAGTGATCGGGTGCTCCCCTTCTCCGTGCTAGTCTCTTCCTGGTGGCTTTGATGACTGAAGCACTGATGTGTTTCCCAGAGGCCAAAGATGCTGGTGTGTGGGTGGCTCCACCAAGGATTTGATGGCCTGAACTCCCGGGCTCAGAGATAGTCTCAGCGACAGTGGTGGGGAGAGAGAGGAGAGTCCTCTTTGAAAAGCTCACCTCTGCCCGTTGGCATCGTTTGAGACTTTGCCATCCTGAGGCTGAGGCTGTGAGGGAGAACTCATCTCCCCAGATTCCTCAGCTGTCCTGACAGGAAGTTGTGCATCACTGGGCTGACAGGAAGGAAATGGCTCTGCTGTGTGGAAAGAGACTTCTAACTGGGGCTGAGGGAAAAGGTGTTTGCTTGTATAAGCTGTTTTGCCTGGATAGGTGGAGTCTTTCTTCCCTTAGGCGATTGGTCCCTGTTTATTCTCCTTTGAATGACAAAGATTGAATTTAGCTAATGAGGAACAGTGAGAGGTGAGTGAGAAGGGGCCCTGTGAGATTTCAGGAGGTGGGAAGCCTTCACAGGAGGCTTCCAATCAGTGTCTTTCTTACTCCGCTCTCTGCTTCAGGGAACCAAAAGACGACAAAGCATTTTGTGATCTCACATGCCACTTTTTCCTTATTTCACACACCATACCTGTGCAAATGCCTTTGATTTCTATTTCTTTTTACCACCCAGAAAACACAGTGAGTCTTTTAATAGCACAAGGCCTTTGGATCTCTAGCTAATCGGCTGGCAAATCCTACCCAAAGTGCACTCAGAATAGACACTTTTAATAAAATATATTGCCTCTAAGCCAGCATAAACCTGTGAAATTTGTACATTTCTTTTAGAGTATCTCTACAAATTTTGCAATATTGAAATCATCACCCAATGACCTTTCAGAAAATACTAGATAAATTACAAGAGACAAATAGGCAAACCAAATAGAGAAGAATAATTCCAGTGGCCTTCCTGCCCATCGTGCAGGCTGACTTTCCTGGGCTCATACAGCTTTGTGACCTGCCCCATGCCCCTTGCCCTTGTTAGCCCTCCATCCCCTGTCATTGGCAAGGAGCTGGGAGTCGGGCGCCCTCTGAGAACACTGTGCCGCTTTGAGAAGCAGCTCTGGTATGTGGCTCCTGGAACATTGTCCTGTCTGTGTTTGTCTCTAGGCTTCATTATTCAAAACACTTCCACTGGTGGCCGGAGCCACCGACAATGCTGTTGGGACTGACAGGGACAGGGACTACTTTGGAATGGCTCACATGCCCTATCAGCCAGGTTGGTCCCAGGCAAGTGGCAACGAGTCCTCGACTTTGCCTTGTGAAAGCTGCCGTGTTCTGAGCCCAGTGTTTCCTTGCACAGGATATGGTAGGAACATTCTCTGTGCCTGGCCAGCCCTTGGTCACTGGTCACTGTGTATAAATTATCCACTGTATGCATTGTCTGTAGCTACTTTTCCAACCCCAGGTTAAGTCCCCACTGTTGCCTGTCTGTATCAGGCACCGTCCTTGCCCACCAGTTGGTGGTGCTCAGTGGATGTCAACCAGCTGCACATCCCCTTTGTTCTTAGTTTGTGTAGGGAAGACAGAATTTAGAAGGCAAATAGTCTATAAAATCACATCACTTAGAGCCCCCACAGTCTTGTGGTGACTCAGTGCTCCTTTGGATTACAGGACCTGCTGGCTTTTCAGTGCAGGTACCCGGAGCCTCAGGGTGGTGATGGGGGTGTTCCCTGAGGGCTGCTAATTGTGGCTTTCTTGGTGTCAGCGACCACATGTTTATGGGCTTGTTTCATGCTTAAGTGAACTCAGTGCCCAGCCTGGCTGTTCAGTGACCTGCCTTGGGGTAGGCAGGAGGTAGTGCTGAGGTCTCCTGGATCACTGTTGTTCTCGCTGTGGAGTCATCACCTCACAGGCCTCTAGACTGTGGCCAGAAGCTCCAATATCCAACTTGAGAAGGGAGGGAGATCAGAAAGAAAATCAGAGGTTAGAGACCATTGTGAGTGATGCTGGCCCTTCTGTGAGTTAAGTAGCTCCGTGAGGAACATAAATGAGGCACTATCAAAGCGGCTCAGAAACCCTGGTGGCATAGTGGTTGAGTGCTGTGGCTGCTAAACAAAAGGTTGGTGGTTCGAACCCACGAGGTGCTCCTTGGAAACTCTATGGGGCAGTTCTACTCTGTCCTGTAGGGTTGCTGTGAGTTAAGAATCCACTCAATGGCAATGGATTTGGTTTCGAGTTTATCAAAGAAGCTCAGGATTCATTGACTCCTTAATCTGATAATTAAGTCTCCAAACACTGATGGAATTTTCTTACATACTAGGCACTATGGTAGGTGTTGGGGGGAAGCAGGGTAGAAACAGAGAAATGAAAAAGACCTGATTCTTGCGCTCACGGAGTTCAGCTCACAGCCCGGTAAAGAGATACTTAATGTGGTTAGATCATCTCCTAAAGTGGCCTGAATGCTCCCTGGCTGGAGGAAGCACAGAAGAGGAGGATGGGGTAGTGAAAGCTGAAGATGTTTGGTTGGGTCGTGAAGGATGCCCGGCCAAGAAAGGCAGGTCCCTTCCGGCCCAGCAAGCAGTGTGTGCAAAGGCTCAGAGAAAAGAGAGTTCTGTGTCTTTTGGAGAAATGTGAATAGTAACTCAGTGTGGGATACAGAAGTTGCAACAGTTAAGCTCTCAGTTCCTATCTGAAAGGTGGGCAGTTCGAGTCTACCCAATAGTTCCACTTGAGAAAGACCTGGTGGTCTCCAGTAAAAGTTACAGTCAAGAAAACCCTATAGGGAAGTTCTGCTCTGTTGCGTGAGTTTGCTATGAGTCAAAAGTTGGGGAGATAGGGACAACATGGGACATGGGTCTAGAGAGGTGGCTACTGGTCAGTTTGTGCAGCTGACTTGCTTAGGAGTTTTGCCTTTACAGGCTGTGGGGAGCCACGGAGGAATTTTCAGGAGAGGGACAGAATAATTTGTATTTTGTGTTAGTCACTATGGACTTTTATCACCTAGCAGGAAGAGCACTGGCATGTAGGTCTGTTGCCATCAAGTTGGCTGTCACTCCTGATGACATTCTGTTCAGTGGAACAAAACGTTGCCTAGTCCTGTACCGTCGTCACAATCGTTGTTTGTATGTTTGAGCCCATTTCAGTGGGGATTGCACAGTGCTTTCCAACCTACAGGGCTCAGCTGCCAGCACCACATCAGACGATATTCAGTTGTGAGTCCTAAGGTTTTCATGGGCTACTTTTTGGAAGCAGACTGCCAGGTCCCTCTTCCTAGCCTGTCTTAGTCTGGAAGCTCTGCTGAAACCTGTCAACCATGGACAACCCTGCTGGTATTTGAGATACTGTTAGCGTAGCTTCCAGAGCAACATGCAAACTACTACAGTATGACACACTGACAGGCTGGTGGTGGGGTGGAGCTCTGGGGAGGTAGGTTACAGCCCTAGATTCTAGACCTAGTGGCAGGGTGACTGTAGTCAAGTCTGGGCCTCCGTGTCATGGCCTGTAAAGGTGAGAGGACCCCGAAGGCCTGTCCCAGCCCTGATGTTTTCTATTCCCATGACCATCTTCCTTTCTGGCTCCCACACCTTAGGTCCTGTGCTTGTCCATTCACCTCCAGCTGCCCGAACTTGAGTCTCCAGGTTGTTTCACCACAATCAGCAGCTGGTGGTAGCTGCAGGGGCAAGTCCTCCAGGAAGAACAAGCACTTGCTTTTTCTCTAGCTCCAATGGAACACCTTCCCTCAGGCTCCAGCCCACCTGGCTTCCTGCAGCTCACAGCTCAGCTGCTGCTGAGCCAGCTGGGCCTCTTTAATGAAACAGCTCACTGCCCTGGACCTCAACCCTCCATCCACCTGGCCTCCAAGTTTGACAAGAGGCAGCTGATCGGGAGTCCGCTCCAGGAAGCCTGTGACATGAGCGGAGAGATGCTAGTGCATTTGGCCTCTTTCCTTTGCTCTGATCCAGGTTTTCAGGGCTCAGAATGTCAGCATCTGTTTGCCGTCACTGCGCTAGCATCCACTTTCCCTGCCCAGGGACCCCTGCAGCCACTTTCTGGAGGAGGAGGGGGTGTGGGAAGCAACTGTCGAAGGAAAGTTGGGGTTTTCTTTGCAGCTTGTCCTTTCCTTCCCAGTTTCAGTGCTTTTGGTCCTGGAGCTTCTCCGGGGTGAGGAACCTGGAGGAGGGGTTGGCTGGGGTTTCTGCTTTCTACCCTTGGATCACAGCTGTTATATTTAAAGGCTTAAACAATGGATTCTAAACAAATAAGTATTTGTTCAGTCAGTGGAATGAGGAAATTAAAGGTGACTCATTTTTTCCCCCCAATTCTAAGAGCTATTTACTACATGAATGATGAGACCTGTAGTGGAAGTCATTTTGCCTGATTCTCCTCTTGTTGGGCATTTGGCACTGCACTGCATTGCATTCATTCATCAAACATGTGTTGAGTACCTACTATGTGTCAGGGTCCCTGGCTTGCACTCCACTACTGACTTAAAGGTTGGCAGTGAACCCAGTTAGCAACACTACAGAAGGAATACCTGGCAATCAGCTTCCATAATGATTGCAGTTGTTGTTAGGTGTTATTAAGGTGATGAGTTTTGACTAGTACTGAGCCCGTGTGACAGAGTGGGAACTCTGGTGGTGAAGTGATTAAGTTGTAACCAAAAGGTCAGCAGTTCGAATCCACTACGTGCTCCTTAGAAACTCTATGTGACACTTCTGCTTTGTCCTATAGGATCATTGAGTTTTTTTTTTTTGTATGTGACAGAATAGAACTGCCCCATAGGGTTTTCTTGGTTGTAATATTTTTTAAAATTTTTATTTATTTTTAATTGCAAATTAAGAACAATTTTACAGTCCATATCATGTTGCCATGTAATACCCAGAACTCTCACCTCTATTCAGCTCTAGCTTCCCTGCTTTCCCCCTCCTTCCCCAATGTGACAGCATGCTTCCCTTTTTGTTCAGAACTTCCCTGTGACCAAGGTCTGGCCGTCCTCACCCAAGCAACTGAGCTCTGGTAAACTGTCCCTCAGACAACCCTGAGTACATTTTTAAAGGTTTATTTGCCTCCAGTATCACTGCGTGGTTTGTATGGTCCAGGTCAGTCTTTATGTGGGGAACTAGCCCTGGTGCTGGATGCAGTTTGGGGTTAGAGAATCTAGGGGCTGGGCTCCCAGCGGGCCCTCCATTCAGAAGGATCATCAAGTGTGGCCTCTTGGTAGAGTTCTAGCTCTGCTGGCTACTCCCTTACCTGCTGTATCTGGAAATCCGTTCTGCATATCCTGTCTGGGCTGTCATTGGTGGTGGCCGGGCACCATCTAGTTCTTCTGGTCCCATGCTAAAGTAGGCTATGGCTCGTACAGCCCCTTCCATCTGGTGGGCTCGCATTTTTCTCCTGTCCTCCTTGTCCTCCGTTTTTGGCTGTAATCTTTGTGAAGGCAGATTGTCAGTTCTTTCTCCTGCAGAGCAGCTGGGTGGGTTTGCACGACCCAACTTTTGGTTAGCAGTCAGATGCATAGCCCTTGGTCCATCAGGGCTCCATCCACAAAGATTACAGAAAACCCTATAGAGCAGTTGTACTCTGCAACACAGAGTATCCGTGAGTCAGAACTGACTTGGTAGCAAAACAGTTTGGGTTTAGTCAGTTTATAATGACAGGCCGTGCGAGAGGTGGTGGAGACAGACTAGAGAGCAGCCCAGAGTGTGGGGTCTGGCGTGGGGGGAACTTAGTTTCATTCAGACGGCAAAGCTCTGGCTGACAAGCTTTGAACCTATTCCCAGAAAACAAGGAGGGAGAATTAGCGAAGAGGGAAAGAATGTGGGCGAAGAGAGGTGAGAGCGGAAGTAATCAAGAGAGGCAGAAGAAAGGAAGCGGCAGTCTTGCCCGTGAGAGATGCTCCAGACAGCAGCCCAGTTCTCGGCCTCTGCTCAACCACAGTCAGCAACAGCCTAGAAAGGGAAAGACCTGTGCTCTCCCTCAGCTCTTCTCTGGAAAGCAGGGCTGTGGGCTGGTCATTCCCCGCTTGCTGCTTCTGTTACCCCATCTATAAAATGAGGGTTTGGACTAGACAATCTTGGAAATCTGTTTAGGATGACCTTCTGTGACCAGTGCAGGGTGTGGCAGATAAGGGGCAGGAGCTGGGATACAAGCCCTTGGAGTATAAGATGGTGTTTCTCTGCTTCTCCCATCTCAGCACTGAGGGACCCAGATGGGGCCCATGGGAGTCCTGTCTTCCCCTTGCTTCTCAAAGGTGAAAGGCAACTTTCTAGGTTTCCACATTTGCACATTTTTCTGGTGTGAACATAGTGATCTTGGAGTTTCTTTTTCATTTCCTTTATCTTTTTTCAGAATCACAATCTGTCAGCAAGGCCCCTTGAAAATGTTCACGGTAAAGGATTGATTTGCTTGACAAACGTATGTTGTTTGGTTGCATTTGAGTCTTTGGCAGGCCTGCCTCCAGATGCCCTTCAGATGTGTCTCATGTGCCTGGCAGGACAGTGCAGCCTCGGGTCATGTTGCAAAGGGCTTTCCCAGGAAGATCACAGTCACTGTTCTATCATGAAGGCATAGAAATGTTTGGCCACACAAAGTTAGAAGAATTGAATATGAGCCCTGACTGTGCTACTACTTCCTGGCTCTGTGACCTTGGCTTATTGCATAAATGCTCTAAGCCTCAGCTTCCCCAACTGTGAGATGGGAGTGGCTCTCCTTGTGTGATCCCAGAGGTCCAGCAGGAGATTACACAAGAAAATTATTTGTAAACAGGAAAGCTCAAAACCAACATCCAGGACTCAATGATTCAATAGCAAATACATTCTGCTCTTCGATTCTCTCCATTGTTACCGCCTCCTCTGTACAGAGAAATACAAGCCACCAAGGTTTAAAACAGGCTAGACCTATAACTGAGTTTGTCCATAATTGATGCAATAAACCTTAAAAGAGTGACATGTAATTGCAATTAATCCAGGCGTTGTGACACCGCCCTGCTAAAAATAGTGTCTCCTAATAATTGCTTTGATCTAGCGGGAGGATGCTGTCCGTGAGTCTGGTGCAAGTATCCTGGGAAGGGGACTGCCATTGGCAATATCACATGTCACTTCTCCTGTCACACAAGGCGTGTGGAAGATGGGAGATGCACTGGAAGAAAGTCAAGGGACTCCAATTCTCCCAGACCCTCTGCAGGAAATGCTGCATATTCAGGTGGCTCTATCTTTCACTGGGAAACCCCAGTGGCTTGGTGGCTAAGTGCTAGAGCTGCTCACCAAAAGGTCAGCAGTTTAAATTCACCGGACACTCCTTGGAAGCTCTATGGGGCAGTTCTAACCTATTCTATACTGTTGCTATGAGTCCGAATCACCTCAAAGGCAATGGGTTTTGTTTGGGAAACCTTGGCGACATAGTGGTTAAGTGCTATGTCTGCTAAACAAAAGGTGGACAATGCAAATCCATCAGGTACTCCTTGGAAGCTCTATGGGGCAGTTCTACTCTGTCCTATAGTGTTGCTATGAGTTGTAAACGATTCGATGGCATTGGGTCAGTGGGACTTTTCATTGGGAAGCCCTGGTGGTATTGTGGTTAATTGCTACAGCTGCCAATCAAAAGATTGACCGTTCGAATCTGCCAGGTGCTGCTTTGAAACTCTGTAGGGCAGTTCTGCTCTGTCCTTTAGGGTCACTATGAGTTAGAATTGACTTGATGGTAATAGATTTGGTTTTTGGTTTTATCTTCATGGGGAAACCATAGTGGTGTATTGATTAAATGCTGGGCCTGGTAACCAAAAAGTCAGCAGCTCAAATCCACCAGGCACTCCTTGGAAAGTCTAAGGGGTAGTTCTACAATGACCTAGGGAGTCACTATGAATCCGAATCGACTTGATGGCAATGGATTCTTTTTGTATTCTTCATTGTCTACAGCGATGTACTTTTAAGAGCATTATATTATTAATGACTATTAATAATAATAATTATGCTGGACAACAGGCATCAGCTGGACTTCTCAGTCAGCTGGGCTGTGGACCATCCTGTGCACAGAAGATTTTAAGTTCATATGAACCCCTGATGGGTAGTGCATTTTCACATTCTTTATCTGACCTTCCTCACAACAATCCTAGAAAGAAGAAATGACTTTTTTTTCTCATTTAGCAGGTGTTAAAAACAGTGACAGGAGCCCTGGTGACACAATGGTTTAAGTGTGTAGCTGTTAACCAAGAGGTTGGAGATTTGAACCTACAGGCTGCTCAGCAGGAGAATGATGTGGCATTCTATAAAGATTACTGCCTTGGAAACCCTATGGTGCAGTTCTACTCTGTCCTAGAGGGTTGCTATGAGTTGGAGTTAACTTGATGGTAACAGGCTTTTTGGTGAAGAATCAAGTGGTGATGCAGCCAGGCTGGCCCAGCATGGTCTTTGGCCTGACTTCCCGTGGCTGATTCCATGCAGGGAGAGGGTGGCTGGCTGGGATCAGGGAGCTCTGAGCTGTGTGTCTCAGAGGGAGAGAAACGGCAACCCCAGCTGCTTCCGTGAGCATGAACAGAAGTAACCCAATCCCCAAGGAGCACAGGGCACAGTTCTCAAGAAGGACTTTCCCCAGGTCTTCTCCAGTCCTGGCCCTAGCTTTCTATTCTAGCTTCCCTACTTACTGGCTATGCAGTTTCAGCAGATGATGTGAGCTCTCCATGCCTCTGTTAACTCATTTGTTGAGGTGGGCAGTAATACCTTGTTGTGAGAATTAAATGAGATGTAATATCAAAATGGGCAGACTCAGGACCTTCCATGAAATTTGATAATCATAATAAAAAAACCATGGTTGCTGAGTCAATTCCCACTCATAGAGTCCTATAGCAACCCTACAGGACAGAGTAGAACTACCCCGCAGAGTTTCCAAGGATAATCTGGTGGATTCAAACCGCAGACCTTTTGGTTAGCCGCCAAGCTTTTCACCTCTGTACCACCAAGGACCCTGCCTTGAAATAGGTACCCAGTAAACACACTTAGAATTTGAGTCTGGAAGGGATTCCCAGAACCAACAGTCTTTAAGGAATGATGGGGATCCTTCTGCCGTCTTGAAGCAGCTCTGACCTGAACCAATCAGTGGTGTGCGTTCCTGCCTTTGAGATCCAGGCTGCCTCAAGTTCTTGGGGGGAAGGGAGTGGAAAACTAAATGGCAAGGAAAAACTGGGAGTTTTCCTGGCTCCCCCGGAAGCCAGGGTAATCTACTGTGTACACTGTGCTGGGTGGGGTCAGGTTGGGAGGCAGTGTCCAAAGAGGCTTTATGCCTTACGATTTCCTTGAACCTCTGTATAGGCTGGAAGACTTGGTTCCCCAGCCTTCTGCTGGCTTGGGGATGAGCTTGCTAGGGCAAGGGTAGGAGACATGACTCACACCATTGGTCGTAATTGATGTTAGTGCAAAGCAAAAGGTAGGCAAGTTGGTAACAGTTTGGTGCCAGAGAACTAGTGACAGAAAGAGATAAAAAATTAGAAAAGTGCCATGTTACACCTATTAATAGCCTGTGTTTGGTCTCCACAACTTCCATCAACATCGTCCACCACATCCAAACAATGGAAAAGCCTTTGCCAAATAGCTAGGAGTTAACAACTCGCAGCTATGTTGAGTTTCTGAAAAACAGCATTTCCACTTGCTATGCAGTACTGAAATGCCAGTTGTTCCATGCCAACTGGTTATTTTTCCAGATCATTTCCCTTTGTTTATGTTTAAGCACTGGTATTTCTAAGCAAAAAGGAGATGGAGAACCCGGGGTAAGTAATTATTAGTTCTCTTGATTTGCCTTTGAGTGAGACATAGAAGAGATGTTCATTCCTGAAAGCTGAACTCTGAGTACCTCTGAGAGGGATGGAGAGAGGAATAAGACAGGGGGCCTGCCCCTTTCAGGAGTGGTCAGGCTTGATGGACAGGCAGAGTGAGGACGTGGGGAAAATACTAGCCTAACACTCAGAACACTGCCCTTTCTGTTACTAGTGTATGGCCTTAGGTTAGACAGAGTCCCCTCTCTGGGCCTCAATTTCCTTGCCTGTAAAATGGGTTCCCATTCCAACTATGTGCATTCTGTGAATGTGCTATCTCACATTTATTGGCAAGACCACTGGTGTGAAGGTGGAAGGATGGTGATACTGTCCTCAGAGCAGTGCTCTGGGAAGCCTGGGAACGTGAAGAGGTGTCTGTGGGACCTGCCATAATTGATTTCTGGATGTCTGAAAATTTTTACTTTGACATTGCCAGGCTTCAGGGTTGTCTTTGGTGGTCTGGAGGTGGAAATGGGTGTGCCATCAAGACACAGGCTGGGAGTGGGTTGGATTTTTCCTCCCTGGGATTTGCTGATGAGGTTGGAAGGTACAAGTAGGGTCATTGTTGCTTCTGCCATTGCAGTGGTCCTCTTGCAGAGAGAGCATGGGCTGCAGGGAGAGAAGAGGGAGATGGATTGGTTTCTGTGTGTGTGTGTGGGTGTGTGTGCGTGTGTCTGAGTGAGAGAGAGAGAGAGAGAGAGATGAGGTTGAGAGATGCAGGATGGAAGTGGTCTGTTGTCTGTAGGCTTTTATTTGGGCCATTCAAACCAGTACATGCCTCTCTGTGGCTACCCCCTGCTGCAAATCAAGGTTCTTGTTTAGCTGAATCACTCTGAAGCCCTCAATTGACCTAAACCACTCATGGTGACGCCATGTGTGCAGAGTAGGGCTGCTCCTTAGGGTTTCCATGGCTGACCTTTTGGAAGTAGATCACCAGGACTTTCTTCTGCAGTACATCTGTTGTTGTTGCATGCTATTGAGTCGATTCTGACTCATAGTCACCCTGTAGGACAGAGTAGAACTGCCCCCTTCGGGTTTCTAAGGTTGTAATTTTTATAGAAGCAGAGTGCCACATCTTTCTCCTGTGGAGTGACGGGTGGATTTGAACCCCCAACCTTTTGGTTATCAGCCAAACGCTTTATCCACTGTACCACCAGGGCTCCTTGAAGTGCCTCTAGGTGGGGTCAAACCACCGCCTGTTCAGTTAGCTGTTGAGCATTTAACCATTTGAGCCACCAAGCAATTTAGCTGGTTCATTGTGATTGGTTTATGCCAGCTTCCACAATGGATCTAGGAGGTGGAGGTGTGTGAGGCCAGTGGATGGGGAGAGCAGGATGGGAAGGAAAAGTAGAAGCCTGGGACAGTGGAGCTGGGCTGGTTCAGCGCCAGCTGGGAACCTGGTGCACACACAGCTTTCTGCACGGCAAAGTGGTTTTCCGGCCATTTTGTTGGTTTCAGGGCCAGATACTTAAAAAAAAAAGTATATATATGTATATAATTTTATTTATTTTGTTATTGAGACTAGATACAGCAAAACATACATCAATTCAACAGCTTCCACCTGTATCATATAGAGGCATTGATGACACTCTTCAGGTTGTACACTCTTACCCTCATTAACATAAATTCTTTCCTCATTAACATAAATTCACTGGCCCTTAAGATTCCTATCGAGTCTTTCAAGCTGATGTTGTCAGTTTGATCCCAAACGGATAGTTCTTAAAAGAATACAATGTTCAGGGTGGACATTCTTTACTAGCTAAGCTAAACTGTTGTTTTGTTTGTTTTTTAAGATGGAAAAAACCAGTGCACTGCTGTTGAGTGGATTCTGATTCATAGTGGCCCTGCAGGACAGAATACAGCTGCCCTGTAGTTTCCAAGGTGTACCTTGTGGATTTGAACTGCTGATCTTTTGGTTAGCAAATGTAGCTCTTAGCCACTGTGCCACCAGGGTTCTAAGGTGACTTAGGAATAGTTTGGATTTAAGGTTCAAAGATTATCTCAGGGCATTAGTTTCAGGGGGTTCTCCAATAATTAAAACAAAACAAAACAGAACAGAACAACCCAAACCTGTTGCTGTTGAGTTGGTTCTGACTCGTAGCAACCCTACAGGACAGAGTAGAACTACCCCATAGAGTTTCTAAGAATCATCTGGTGGATTTGAACTGCTGATCTTTTGGTTAGCAGCTATAGCACTTAACGACTACACCACCAGCGTTTCCTCATCCAATAATAAGAGAAAATAAAACTACTTGAAAGCAGGTTGTCCAGAAAGCACATTTATTTGTTTTGAACATTCTAGAACATTTAAGAAAATGGAGGCCTCTGCCTGGATGCATATGGGGAGCATGACGTTGGCAAGAGGAATCCAAATCAAACCCACTGCCGTTGAGTTGATTCCGATTCATAGGGTTTCCCAGGCTGTAAATCTCTGCAGTAGCAGACTGCTAAGGCTTTCTCCCTTAGAGTGGCTGTTGGCTTCAAAAGGCTGATGTTTCAGGTAGCAGTTGAATGTTTTAACCACTGTGCTACCAGCACTATTTCTGGAGGAGCAGTGAATATTTGTCTGGAAAACCACTTTATGGTGATGGGAAACTGAACAGCTTCTGGCTGGGCTCTGCCATGTCTGGGAAGCAACCAAAGGCAGGCCAGGTGGTCCTCTGTGCCTGCGGACACCAGGCTGGCGGGACGGATATTGAGGCAGAGGCCAGACACCTTCAGTGTGCGTGCCTCCCAAGATGAAGGCGTGGGGTTGGGACCTTCAGGAGGAGATGCAGAGTGACAGGGGTATATTCATCAGAGCCGGAGGAGGCCGCTGGGGCTTTTTGACACCACAAGAGTAATGTGATTGCTGACTGGCTGAGAGCATTCATTATCCCACAAGCAGGAAAGGATGAAAAGGTAATCAAGAACCAATTGTGTATCACGGAAGGAAATCGAGTGACCAGGTGAGAGCTTTGGGATAGGAAAATGGGGGAGGAAGCTGTGAGGGATATCCAGGATAGGGAGAATAAGCTTATGGAGAATAGATGAATCCAGGGGCTGGCTATTATATATTCTTAAGTAGGAAAAATGGGGTGAAACAGGACTGCCTGCCCCACGAGCACAGTCTGGGGAACCCCTAGGGCTGGCTTCTAAGCTTTGCTCCAGCACTGGCTGCTGTAGGATAGGGTGCAAGCTGGCGTCCAGGGGCCCTAGTGTCCTCATGCAGAATGAGTGTGTGGGACCAGCTGACCTCCAAGAATGCCTCAGGCCTGGCTTTCCGCATTTTGATGAATATCTGTCTGGGGAGGTTCCTCACTGTAGCAAGGACATTGATGTGTGCACAGAGGAAACCCTAGTCAGAGTGGGGCTTTGAAGAGGCATTTGTTTGTTTAGCATCTGAGAAAGCTGAAGTCAGGTCTTTGAAAAAGTTGGACCTATACAAGACAGAGGTGGGCTGCTTAGAAAGGACATGAGTTCTCAGTCCCTGGAGGTATTCAAGCAGGGACAGTTGTCCACATGCCAGCAATCTTAAAGAAGAAGGTCATAGGCTCTTGAACCAGGTGACTTTTATGTTTCCTTCTGACCCCAGGATTCTGGGGTTCCATTGCTCATGTCTGACAGTGTCTTCTCAGGACTGTGATGGTGGCCTCAGCCTTCTGGGTTTCTTTCCTGTGCCTCAGCAGTAGCGGTTCTCATTCCTGACCTGCACGTTAGAATTACCGAGATGAGACAAAAATTACTGCTCAGGTCTCACCTGAAGAGGTTCTGGTTTCATTGTTCCGGGGTGGGGCCAAGGTCTCTAAGATCCAGAAGAACTCAGGCTGTTGGTACCTGGGCAGCATCCATTCTACTCCCATCATGCTCTCTGGGGTGGCGGTGGGATAGGGATGTATGCCCCTGTTCCAGCTGCATTTGCTTCTGTGTAGAGCTGGCAAGTTCGAGGCTGTATTAGCCTCCCAGGTTCGTTCACCTAGTGACCATTCATTAAGTGTTTGCTTAATTCATGTCCGGAAGAGTCCTTGGGTGGGGAAGGAAGTGGCCAGCCAGGTTTTGGATAATTTAGGAGCAGCAAGCATCAAACTGCCTTTAAGAAGATCCCATCGTGTGTGTTTCTTCCTGCCACACTCAGCACAGTGCCTGGCACATGGGAAACATGCCATAAAAAATTTGACTGGCCCTTATAGAATCTTGGTTAGTGCTGTAAATGGGGGACAGGAGAGTCATTTATGAGCAAGCACACAGTGGGGAGATCATGATATGCCAGCTCCCCTCTGCCCAGTTCTTGTAAAGGACACAATCTCCTTAATTGGAATCAGGCTTGCGGCCTTGTGGGGTGACCCATCCAGCTTGATATTTTGGTAGTGCCTCCTGAATGACCTTTTCCTGCCTTCTTTGGGACATCGAACAGCAGGAGAGCCAAGGCCTGGGGAGAATCATTTCTTCTTAATTGGTGTCCCAGTCACTGAGCTGGCTTCACTGAGCATAGCCAGGCCACCCTCTTTGCAGAACCAAATGCCCTCGTTATTAACTGCATGATGTCCCTCAGACACCAGGTTCCTTTTCCTTCTGGGAGTGACAAAGTGGAGGACAGCAGAGAAATGCCCCAGGCCAACCTGACTTTATGAGTTTTATTTTGGGACCATTGGTGTCCTTTATTCCACAGTGTTTCCTGTCTGCCCTCCCTGCACTGGGCCAGACTTGCAAATGACACTGAACCAGGCCTCACCTCAGGCTGCTCACCCTCTTTCAGGACAGTGAGAGACCCAGGTTTAATCGTAGCATCACTGAGGTCTCTCTAGGGAGCAGGTGAGATGGAGAGTTCCTCTGGGAAGGCTGGGTCTTCAAGGGCATAGTTCCTGTGATTCACTTCTGGTAAGTCAAGAGATGTTTTCTCAGCCCACTAGGTGGTAAGAGCACAGATTTGAGTCAGACTTGTCAGGGTTTTGAATCTAGCCTCTTTTCCTCACTGACGGATGTGGGCACGTTGACTTAAGCTCTCTGGGTCTCAGCTCCCTTGTCTCTGCACAGGACAATACGATTGTTGTGAGGATCACAAACAGTTAGAACAGTGCCTGGCATGTATTAAAAACTCTAGACATGTGTGCTGTTATTTTTGATATCTCTCTCCAGTTTTGTGGATTTAGCATTGTTGTTCGTCATTGCATAGTATTCCATTGTGTGCATGCACCATAGTTCATCCATTTGTCCTTTGATGGAAACCTAGCCTGTCTGCATCTTTTTGCTATCATGAAGAGTGCTGCAATGAATGTGGGTATGCGTGTATCTCCTTGCATGATGGTGCTTTTTTCTCTAGATTATATTCTAAGGAATGGGATTGCTGGATCATATGGTAATTTTATTTCTAGCTTTTTAAGGAAGTACCAAATAGATTTCCAAAGCGGTTGTGCCATTTTACATTCCAGTGCCATTTTACATTCCAGTGCATAAGTGTTCTAGTCTCTCCACAACCTCTCACTTCTATCTTTTCCATCTCAAAAGAGAATGACTCAAAATACAACCTAATCCCGTAGATTGAGTCCTGCCTTGGTAACATCATTGCCTGTAATCCTATCTCCTTAATATTATAGAGGTAGGATTTACAACACATGGAAAAATCACACGAGATCACAAAATGATGGACAACCATACAATATTGGGAATCATGGCTTAGCCAAGTTGATACACATTTTTTGGATAGACAATTCAATCCATAACAATATCCAATTATAGTTGGATATTTGTCTAGTGTACTAGACAAATGGTCTTGGCAAGAGGATACAGAAATGAATGAAATTTAAAAATCTTGTCCTTCTGGGCTTATATTCTAGTGGGAATGAGAGACAGTAACTGCATCAGTGAGTAAATGGTGAGAAGTCCCATGAAGTGACACCAGGCGTGGTCTGGCTCAGGGAGGGTGCAGCAGGGGCACAGGGCAGACCCTGACGTCCTTGGTGCAGGTGTTAACCTATGTACCATTTAGGCAAGTAACTAAGTGGCCAGCTTAGATGGTGGGTATGAGGACCTGAGGTGATGACAGTGGCTGAGGACACAGAAAGAGCGAGGATAAGGCTCCTACAAACCATCTTCCCGTGGGCATAGGTCAGACCCCTCTTGACTCTGGTTAGCTGGCTCGTGATGACGTGCCAGCATCTGGGAACTGAGAAGGGTGTGGGGTAAGGGGGTTGGCTTCTTTTCTACTGCCTCCCCTCCTCCCAATGGGAATATGCCAAGTTGTGAGGTTTGGGGCTGAGCCTGGAATGGAAGCTGTATATAAGACGGTGACTTGGATGTAGAACGAAAACCTGATGGTGCAATGGTTAAGTGCTATGGCTGTTAACCAAAAGGTCAGCAGTTCAAACCCATTAGGTGCTCCTTGGAAACTCTATGGGGCAGTTCTACTCTGTCCTATAGGGTTGCTATGAGTTAGAATGGACTTGATGGCAATGGGCTTGGTTTCTTGATTTTTGGATGTAGAAAAAGCATCAGTGATGTTCAGTCCCTGAAGCCTGTGGTGAGTATACCACCTGCTCCACACAGTAGGCTCAGTGTCTTAGGAAAAGCATCTGAAGTATGGCCTACAGTGAGTAGTATGGCATAAAGTCTTGTGTAATTCTCGTCTGTACAACCTGTGTGGAGCCTACATCCTCAGTAAATAATAGCATCTTGGAGAAGCAGGTACTCTCTGAAGCCCCTTTTGCTCACAAATTAGTCTGCATACCTTCCCCTGCATTCAGGATGTAGGGTCAGTCTGAGCCACCTTCTCTGGTCCCCATCATGCCCTGGTCATTTGAGCCCAGAGGAACTACTTGCAGGTCTTCTCTCTGACCTTGGTGTGTCACTCACAAGGCTTCCTTTTCTTGCATGCTTGTCCCACTGCTTCTGTGAGTCCTAGCCCAGCTTCTCCTCTAGGGCCTCTCACTTACCTTACTGACCTTGTACTGCAGGAAAGCTGAGAGCTGGAAGGGTGTCCAGTAGGGAACGGATGGTGAGGACATAGGAATTTACTTACATCCTACTGAGTAGGTTGTAAGGGGATGAATGATGACGTTTGGGGGTCAGCCTTGTGATGAGCCCCTGGGGGCCTGAGCAGCATCCCAGATTCAGCAGGCTGATGGGTGGAACGTCAGTACCCCTGCCACTTCCACAATGACGAGTGCAGCACCTGGGACACAGTAAATACTCAGTGAACATTGAATGTTCTGTAAAGATACACAGACTTGGAAACTCTATGGGGCAGTTCTACTCTGTCCTATAGGATCATCAGGAGTTGGAATGGACTCTATAGCAGTGAATTTGGGTTTTTTGGTATGGCTAAAAATTTCAGAACTTCTGTATGAGAAGAAGGTGGCACGAGTGGATTTTGCCACTGGCCATTTTGTACTCAAAGTTTCACCCTATGTAGAAATACTGGAGAAAGGGAAATACTCAGAGATAAAAGGAATGTATGGATTGTCTCTTTGATTTGTGTGTGTGTCATAGCCAGTGTGTGCCTGGGGCCATAGCCTATTGGGGCTTAGGAGACTATCTGGTGCATAGCCTCATGTCACTGGGTTACTAAGGCCTAGAAGAGTGAAGCAACTTGTCTATGGCCACACAGCAGACTGAGACCTTTTGTGTCCTGTGAGGCCAAGCTGGGGTCTCCACCCCAAGTACCCTTTGCTTATGAAACATCCTACGGTCTTGGAACTTCTCTCTTTGAAGGCCTATCAGAGACCCAGTTCCCCTCTGAGGCCCCCCACCCAGTCCACCAGCCACTATTCCATAGTGACAGTGTCACTCATTTCCCTGGCTCCCAGGTGAGAGAGTCTAAGAGTACAAAGAACCTGAGAAACTTCAGTCTGGACCATGAGTGACCAAAACAGGGTTCTGGTGGCTGGCTTCTGGCAGAAGCCAGGTTGGGCCATTGATCTGAAGATCCCAAGGAGACCCATGAACCGTAGTTAAATCAGACAGCTTGACCTTGGGAGATGAGCCTGAGTTAAGAGATGAAAATGCCAAACCTATCTCTGCAAAGTCAGTTCTGACTCATGGCAACCCCATGGGTTTCAGAGAACAATTCCAAAGGGTTTTCTTGGCTATAATCTTTTTTTAAAAAAATATTTTATTGTGCTCTAAGTGAAAGTTTGCAATCCAAGTCAATTTATCATACAAAACCTTGCACACATTGCTATGTAACTCTAGCTGCTCTTCCCACCCTGTGACAGCACACTCGTCCTTTCTACCCTGTATTTCCAGTGGCCATTCATCCAGCTTCCACCCCTTCCTGCTTTCTCATCTCATCTCCAGGTGGTCTTATGTGTCTACTTAAGTCAAGAAGCACACTCTTCACCAGTATCATTTTATGTCTTATAGTCTAGTCCAGCGTTTGTCTGAAGAGTTGGCTCTGGGTATGGTTTCAGTTCTGGGTTAACAGAGAGTCCAGGGGCCAAGTCTTCTGGGTAACTTTCAGTGTGTTGGACCACCAAGTCTAGTCTTTTAATAGAGTTGGAGTTCTGCATACTCATTTTTCTCTTGCTGCATCAGGAACTCTGTGTTGTTATCTCCTGTCAGGGCAGACGTTGGTGGTGGCCAGGCACCATTTAGCTCTTCTGGTCTCATACTGATGTAGCCTTTGGATTATGTGGGCCTTTCTGTTTCTTGGGCTCATGTTTTCCTTATGTCTGTCATGATCTTTGTTCCCTTCTGCTGCAAGTGGTTTGGGACCAATAGATACTATTTAGATGGCTACTTTGCTAGCTTTTAAGACCTGAGATATCACTCATTCAAGTGGGATGCAGAACATTTTCTTAAAAAACTTTGTAATGCCAATGCCAAATGACCTACACATCACCTGAAACCATGGTCCCCATACCCCTGCTTCTGCTACTCTATCCTTCAAAGTTTTTGGTTATATATAGGAAATCTCAGCTTTTGGTTTAGTCCAGCTGTTCTGACCTCCCATCTTCTGTACACTATCCCTCCCTTTACCTAACCCGAATCCTACTATTTGTCTATAGTATTTATAGAAGCAGATCATCAGGCTTTTTCTTTCATAGTGCAGCTGGGTGGATTCGATCTGCCAGTCTTTAGGTTAATGGGCAAGTGCTTAATTGTTTGCGCTATGGCTGGCTTTTTACTCAGAGCTAGGAGGTGAGCGGGAGGTAAAGATGTGGAGAGTGGCTGAGGAGGTGAGTTCTCACACGGGGCAGGATGGGGGGAGGGAAGGAGGGCGGGGACTTGGAGCCCGATGTGGAAGTCCCCGCCCAGGGGGAGGAGCTGTGCTGCCTCCTCAGACATAGCCACTGGGAACTCAGTCTTCTCTTCCAACGGATCAGGGGCTGGCTAATTTGCATAGCATTAATTAGCTGGAGTGTCTAATTAGGACAACCATTACAGAGCGACAGTATTAACCTGGTGCTGAATATCCATCAATTTTGGAGCCTCTCCATGAAATTGAAGGAAAAGTTGACCTTATTAAACAGAAAAGATTTCTACATCAATTACTGTATTTCCCCAAAATGATTACACAAAACACAGTGGTGTCAGAGAGGGACATCAGACCTCACCACTGACTTTGCATGATATTACCTCTGCACTTGGGAATTCCAGTGACAACAGTTACCAACACACAGACACAGACAGACAGACACTGACACAGACACAGACATACACACACACGCACGCACGCACACGCACACACCGCTATAGGGTACATCAGTTTGGTTGGGGAAGATGCCTGCACACCTCTTCCCCAGTTAAGCTAGGATTTCACTTCGGCTCAGTGCTCCTCCAGGGCTCTTTCCGCGAGCATGGTTTTCTGTTATTTTCAAATGTTCCAGACAATAAAATACGTTTAGAACTTCAAAGTCTCTGGGAAGATCTACCATAATCATTACAACGCTGGCCTGTCTTTGGAAGCTTCAAGGCAGGCCAGGACAGCAATTTACACAGCTGGCTTAGAAGCCGGGGAACGCACTCCATCACGCCTCACGCCACCTCGGGGGAGCAGGGCTGGTGCAGCCTGGAGCAGCTGCTGCTGCAGAAATTGGAGATTGGAAGGCCATCCAGGCGTGGCTGGAGGGCCAGGTGAGGGTAGTAGCAAATGGGCAGGCCACGGAGCCTGGGGCAGACAGGTAGGAGTGCAACACCTGAGGGTCTCAGATTCCGATTGTGCCATTTGTTGGCATGTCCAAGTTATTTAATTTCTCAGAGGGGCAGTTTCCTTCTCTCTAAAAGTGAGTTCACGGTGACCACCTTTTAGGGTAGGCCCCTATAAATGGGTAAACCAGTTGTTGTTAAGTTGGCTCCAACTCATAACAACCTTACGTGTCAGAGGACAGTTGTGCTCCAGGGTTTTCAGCGACCGATATTTTGGAAACAGATTGCTAGGCCTTACTTATGAGGCACCTCTGGGTGGACTCAAACCTCTAACCTTTATGTTAACAGCCCATCACATTAGCCATTTGTATCACCCAGGAACTAAACCAAACCAAACTACTGCTGGTTTTATTGATTCCAACTCATAGTGACCCTATAGGACAGGGTAGAACTGCCTTATAGCATTTCCAAGGTTGTACATTTTTACAGAAGCAGGCTGTCACATCTTTCTCTCCTGAAGTGGCTGGTTGGTTTGAGTTGCTGAACTTTTGATTAGTAACCTACAACATTAACTGTCTGTGTTGCCCAGGGTCTAGGATCCTATAAACAAACAAAGAACCCATTACACCCCCCCAAAATGACTCATTCCAACTCATGGCTACCCCATGAGTTACAGAGTAGAAGTGATCCACGAGGTTTCCTTGTCTGTAATCTTTACAGAAGCAGATTGCCAAGTCTATCTTCTGGAGCACTGCTGTGCAGGCTGAAAGCACCAAACTTTAGTCTCTTCCTCAGCAAAATGGACCCTTATAGCCTCTTATGTAGGGTCAGGGTTCACAGTAATGTGTGTAAACCAAAAGCAAACTCATTGTTGTTGAGCCAATTCTGACTCATAGCCACCCTGTAGGACAGAGTAGATCTGCCCCCTTAGAGTTTCCCAGAAGCGCCGGGTGAGTTTGAACTGCCAACCTTCTGGTTAACAGATGTAGCACTTAACCACTATGCCACCAGGGTTTGCAGTAAAATGTGTAGAAGCACCTAAATCTAGGATATGTACAGAGTAGGTATTCAATAAATGTTAGGCGAAAATAAAAGTACTGTTACTAGGTAGTTTCAAGAAGTACTTATTCAGTCCCTGTTGTACTCAGAGCATTAAACAGGTTGTGGGGGCAATGCAGTATAAATATGTTATTCCACAGATTCTGGTCTAGTGTGATTCAAACAATGAGCAGTAAAATCATGTGGGGTGTGTGTGAACCACTCTGCTAGCCCCAGGGACATAAAAGGCCCCAGTCTCCACCTGGCAGGTGAGTATCATCTCATGCTGTGAGTTGAGTATGCTGACATTTTATAGCGTGGTAATAGGAAATGGGCATCAAGTAATTGAAATGATGTTTAAAGACTGGAGATTGAAGTCCTTTATCTCCATCAAAAGGGTGGCCATGTTTTCCTTCAGTCACCCAAGACAGGGTACCTGTTGCATCACAAACAGTGATGAATCACGTCATCTGCATGGAAACCTCTTTCTAGTAGTCTAAAGCTCAGATTTTTCAAACCAATTTTATGCTTATAAAAATAGTATATCCTCTTGTAAAAGTTTTGAAAAACAACAACAACAAAAAAACAAAACAAAACAAAGAAATCACCCCAGCACCTAGGAATAGTTAACACATTTTCACAGTCTCTTTTTACATTCAAAAGTAAAAAGTATATGTAACAAATAAAACTAATTGAAAATATACCATACATACAGCTTTAAATTCTGAGTTTTTCACTTAATATTTTATCAGGGAATTTTCCCCAAGTCTTCAAATATTCTCTATAGATGTAATTTTTAGTGGCTGCCTAGTGTTTCATCAAATGGATAGACCTCAAGTTATTTAATGTTGTTGGGCATTTAGAAAGTAAATGGCTTTTTAAAAAATGACTCTCATCAAATGGGGAATAAATGCCTAAGTGTTCCTGTGTGTTAAGGGCTATATTACTGAGAAGTACGGGGTGGCAGAAAGTGAACGGGTTGACCAGTTAACCCCAGGACTGCTTTCCAGCCCCATGAGTGCTTGGCCCTCAGGTGAGCGAATAGGGGCAGAGTGAGTGCGGCGAGTGTGCCACCATGGAGTGTGATGGCAGCTCATCAGCTAGTCCTGTGTTGTCACCATCACCCAAACAGCCACATCAATTTCAAGCTTCATTGGAGTTTAGGCAGCAAAGATAACATTTTAACAAACAGAAAACATTCCTAGTCTAGCCAGACTTCTCTGACATGTTTTCCAGCTATTAAAGATGTTTGATGGCTTATTTTTTATTGACGTGTAATGAAGAAGGCAGGAAAATCTATAAAGTAGCAAGTGTCCCTGCTAGTCATTCTCACAGTGTGCTCTCCCAGTGGGACTGGAAACAGCTAAGAAGGCTGTGCTGGCAGAGACCAAGGACCGGGTGAGAATTGCCTCTTCTGTAAAGACATTTGGACAAAGGGAGAGGGCCAGTGCAGAGGAGACAGCATATGACCTCTGTCCCATCACTTCTTCCTCTGAAAATGATGAAACAGACTTGGATTCTGATTTCAGCTAATTTCTGCCAAAAAAAACATTAGAGGTTGAAGTGTGTAACCGCACCCAAACCCTTCCGTGGTGTGATGCTCCCCAGATGTCTTCAGACCCCTTTGAAAAGAAAGATACGGCCATTTTTGGCTCAGAAACATTGCGAGTTGTCCCCAGTTCACTCCTGTAGAGAAGTTTGTCCTTGAATTGATAGGCTGCTCTCTTCAGATCCTTCGAAGTCTGGTGCTTTGGGTGGCTTTTCAGGCATCCAGAGGTTCCTGGGTGGCAGAAATGGTTTATACTCAACCACTAAACTAAGAGTTGGTGGTTGGGACTCACCCAGCAGCCCCACAGAAGAACGACTTGGCCATCTGCTTCCGTGAAGATTGCAACCAAGTATAGCCTATGGAGCAGTACTACCCTGTAACATGTGGGTGTCCCAGTATGTAGCAGACAGCTCGGTGGCAATGGGAGCAGGCATTAAGAAGTGCTTTCACAGGCTGGAACCTCGTTGGGGGCAGGAACTATGTTTTTTCTTTGTTCTCACTTCTGGACCAGCACAGCACCAGTCCCACCTTAGAAACCCGGGGCTCATATTGGGGTCAGCTTGTGGGAAGCACAGAAGGGAGACTTCTCCCCATAGCTGGATGACCCCAGATCCTGTAGAGAGCTGGAATCTGTGTATAAATCAGACCAGAAGTTTCTGGGGGCAAGTCCTCTCGTTACATGTCTTACACATCTAGCACGCTGTTGGACGTCTACCAGATGCTCAACAAATGAGAACTGGATGAAACTGAAAGAGTGAGTGAGTGAACAAATGATCTGCTTCATCAGTTCTCCCTTGTATCCTCAGCAGTAGCCTGTGCCAGGAACAGTGCAGGCCTCAACAACTGTGCCAAACAAATGAATGGTGAGATCGATCGACACCAGAGAGAACTGCTTCCCTTCTGTCTCAGCCTGAGGAGGGAGGTTGAGAACACAGTTATGGGAATCTGGAAGTCCTGGGTTCAAATTCCAAGCCCTTCACTTACTCTGTTGTTGTGGCTAGGTGCCACTGAGTCAGTTTCCAACTCATAGCGTCCACTTGTTTCTTTTTTTTTTTTTATTTAACGTGACTGAGTGAAAATGTACATTCCCGTATAAATTTACATGCCCACCTATATGCAGCTTCCACTGCTCTCCCTGTCCAGTGTCAGCACACTATTCCTCTCTGCACCATAGATATCTCATCCTCCCAACAGCCTCCTTTCCCCTCCTCTCCACCCTCTCTCCTTCCTCCAGCCAGAGGTCAGCAGGATGATATCCTATAGATGTATAGAACCATAAAGTGCAACCAATATATAGTCACTCTGCATTGCCAAGTCCAATCCATTCCTGTCCAAAGAGTGGACCTTTGTTATAATTTATGGGTAAGGGCAGCTCTCAGGGGAACCCCTCATAGCGTCTACTTGTGATGGAGCAGAACTGCCCGTAGGGTTTTCTAGGCTGCCGTCGCTACAGGAGCAGATCACCAGACCTTTCATTTGGGGAGCTGTGCCTAACCATTGTGCTACGGAGGCTACTTTCCACTTACTCTGGTGGTTGCCGTATTGGGCAATACTGCCTCTGTCAGTCTCCGTCACGCTCACATCTCGTCTCTGAAAATTCTCTCTACTCTGTCCACAGTGATATCTCCTTCCTTCAAACACCTCAGCCCTGCTATAAGCTTTACTTAGCAATTAATCACATCCTACCTTTGTTGGCACAGTGGTTAAGAGCTTGGCTAACCAAAAGGCTGGCAGTTTGAATCCACTAGCTACTCCTTGGAAACTCTATAGACCGAAAACCAAACCCACTGCTGTCGGGTTGATTCCGATGTGTAGCCACCATATAGGACACAGTAGAATAGTCCCATAGTTTCCAAGGAGTGCCTGGTCAATTCAAACTGTGAACCTGCTAGTTAGCAGTTACAGCTTTTAACCACTACACCAGCAGAGTTTCTGTTCTGTACGGTTACTATGAGTTAACAGCAATGTGTACCCTTGAAATTCATTCTGTTTTTGTCTCATAATTTCATCAAAAAACAAAAAATAAACTAAACCTGTCGCCTTTTGTGTAGTGGCCTCAGCTCTTAACCACTGTACCACCAGGGATCCTCAGTCTAAAATAACTTTTCTTACACTACTATTGCATTTTCCATTGGAGAGTGTGACTGAGGGCTTGTGAACAGTGCCCTAGGCTGGGAGTCAGTGGCCCTGGCTTTGAACAAGCACAGACCAATTCATCCTTGCTCTCCTCTGTGTGTAATGGCTGTAAAGTTGGGAAAAAGGCCAAGGGTTGTTGTGAGGATGGATGGGAACAAATATGCAGATCTGTCCTGTAAACCCTAGGGTGCTTTACAGACACAGGCACAGTGATAATTACTAACTCCTTAAGGCCAGGGGCTGGTTCAGTGTAACATACATCTCTCAAGTCAGAGCTCAGGGCCTGCACACAGCACCTGCTCAGAAATGCTGCTCAGTCTCACCCATTACCTCTGCTCAGGGTTGTGTTCCTATTTTCCTCCAGGACTAGGAAACAGCTCTCCCTCCTGCCTTTCAAATGCCCCAGATTGCACAAAGTCTCCAACCTGGATGCCCTGGATTTGTAGAGGATGCAGAGTAAAATGATATTAGGAGCTAAGACTTCACTCTGACATACTCAGGCACTGTTCTAGGCTCTTGACATAAGGCTGGCTCCTTTATTTTCGTAACAACCCTGTAAGGTAGTATTAATATTATCTCCATCCCATGGATGAGGGAACAGAGAGCAGCATGGTGGAGCAAACAGCCTAAGAAGTGGCTGTTGGGATGAGGACTCAGTGCCCATGACCCTAACCATGAGACTGCAGGCTCTCTAAGCCGCTCTGGGGCTGGAAGACTGAACTGAAGGCCATGTGGCCCATCCTTGCTTCCCTACCCCAGCAGGATGGACGCCCTGCCTAGTGCCCCTCTCTGGCCCAGTGCTTACCCTTCTTCTCTCCTGAGCTGCCTTGGTGTCTCTCCCCTGCCCCTGGCCTAAGCCAGCCACTGAGAGCTGTTGCCAGGGCTTTGTGATTCATTCCTGAAAGAACTCTGCATTGTGTGAGATGGAAGGGACCTCAGAGTCCTCTGGTTCAGGTTTGGTAAGAGAAAACAGAGGCCTGATCTGGTGTAATATTGATGCCTGCATTGTGTAATAGTGGCACTAAAAAGAATGATGTTCCTATGACTTATGGGCATGGAGGCAAAAATTCTAAATAACACATTGGCAAACGAATCTAGTCATGTATAACAAACATAATACATCACGCCCAAGTAGGCTTCATCCTAGGAATGCCAATACGAATTCACCCTAGAAAATACAGGCTAGCGGGGGGTAGGGTGGCAGCTGCTGAGACAGAGCCAGCCCGGGGCATGACCCAGGCTCTCTTCTGGCTCAGGCTGACTTTGGGCCGTACTCTGTTCCCAGGAGGACCTGGTGACAGCCCCTCTTTACCCCCACACCTCCTCACCTCCTCAAACTAAAGTGAGACCCTCCTTTCCTGGAAGACCCTAATTCATTCTTTCCTTTCTCTTGCAGGATTCCATGTTTTCATTGGCCCTGAAATGCCTTATCAGTCTGTCCACCATCATCCTTTTGGGTTTGATCATCGCATATCACACACGTGAAGTCCAGGTAGGTGCCCTCACCTCTTAGGTGGGGCGACCCTCCCCACCCCAAAGCCCACCTGTGTTGCAGTTACTTGGGTGATTTCGCAAGACGGCATCCAGCATCCTGGCTCTTCTCTTCCAGTCTGGGCCCTAACAGCAGAGGGGGTTGTGAGGCCACTTTGGCTTTAGAACGGCTGTGATAACATCTTCATTTGGGATCCCAGTGGCAAACGTATGGTGTCATGGTTCTGGCAGGGAGCTAGCTGTCCTGCGGGGGACCGTCCCTTAGCACCACTGTAATGTGAGGGTCCCTGGTGAGTTGCTTTGCCTTTTCTATTTTTTGCTGAGGCTTTTCTGAATTTGAGCCCTGAATCCATCCAGTGAAGTAGACCTACCTGCACTTACCCTGCACATGCACACACTCACACTTGTGTGTACACATACTCACACATGATCACAAGTCTCACACACACACTCACACACCACAAGTTTCTCATGTGCACATACTTACACAGATACTCACATATGCTTACGTATACACGGCCTCTCTTACACACAGTCATATGTGCTCACATATACAATCTCTCACACTCAGTCTCTCACACACATACACACTCATACATGCTTATCCAGTCCCCACACACATACCTGCACACACACTCACGCATGCTTACACATACAATCTTTCATACACACATACACAGACTCATATATGCTACACATAGTCTCTCTCATATGCAACAGTCTCTCATACACTCATACGCTTACATACACTCATAGTCGCTACACACACGCACACATTCTCTCAGACACATACACACACTCACACACGCTCACACACAGTTACGCATGCTGACACATACAGTCTCTTTCACACACACACGCTCACAGTCTCTCACATTCTCTCATACACGTATATGTACAGTCACATCTGCTTACACATATACGCATTCTCACCTGCACGCACATGCATATGCATGCCCACAGTCACACATTTATACACACACAGTCTGTCACACACACACAGTCTTTCTCACACACTCACACACTCATACATACAGCTACCAATACACAATCCCACATGCTTATACCTACTGTCTTTCACACACACTCATACTTACACATACAAAAGTCCCTCACACACACACACTCACATGCACATGCACATACACACAGACTCATATGCACATGTGCACGCACACTCACTGCAGCAAACATCTTCAGGGAGTCTCCTTCTGAGAGGTGTAGACTTCACCCCTGCTGGAGCAGGCTGGGAGGTGTCATTTCTAGATAGAAGTGTGAAGCGGTGGAGGAGGCTTCTGTTTCTTGCTGCCCAAGAGTGACTTGGCACCTGGAAGAGTACTGCCTGGGACCCCAAGTGTGCTTGCAGTTGGCTGACATGAGCAGGAGGGTGTGACATGGGCTGAGAAAGTCAGATAGGAGCGTCTAGGCCTGTGGCTTTTTCCTAATGGCAGTGAGACTCCCCACCACCTGGCCCTGCAGGCTGACATGCTGCGCCGTAGACTTGGGTAGCTCTAAACTATCCAGATGTTTTTTCTCACCACATGTGAATCTGGGAGCAATCCCGGTTCTTTGGCCAGAGGAACACAGTTAGAACCACATCTGGGCAGCAGGCAAGAGAGAGACAAAGACCAGAGCTGTGAGTCAGAAAAACTGGGGTCATGGCTCGGCCACAATCTGTTCTCACATTGTCTTTGGTCAGTTCCATAATCTCCCTGGGCCTTAGTCTCTCCATCTAGACCACAGGGGCTTTTATTCCGACTGCTGGGTTGTTGTGCGGATGGATGCGGCAGCACACGTGAAGCTTAGATCTGGTGCATTTGACACCTAGCATTTTCTGAGTGCAGTGGCTGGGAAAATGCAGGTGTGACTGTCTCCTTCTACCAGGTGATGTCCACAGCTCTGGAGTGTCAGGGGTGAGGCTATGGGGAGGCGACCCTGTCATGGTGGCTGACTGACTGCAGAATTCTGGCTCTGGAGGCTGTCATGGCTGGCCTCCAGCCCGCCAATGACCGGAGAACACTCATCTAGACAACTAGGACCCTTTGGCCTCAGGAGAGTCGTAGGCACCTGGACAGAGATTTGTGGTCTGTAGGGTAAGTCCTAGACGTCTCTAAGTAGCTTCTTTCCTTGAGTCTGAACTGAATGAACCTGGTTGACTTTAATCTAGACCTGTGCCAAGTCAAGCCCAGAAACGAGTCAGGAGTACAAGGAGGAGGAACAGGGACAAGGGACAAAAAGTAACACCAGAGGCCAATAGCCTGGACTCTAGAACAGGTTCCAACCCACCCAAAATCAGCCACAGCACCCAGGTAGTCCTCATCTGTAGGGAGTCTACATTATTCTGTGTTACCCTGAACCTGTGTGGAAGATGTCACAGAGGCCAAAGAAAAAAGGCAGAATCATATAACTCTGCTATGATCCAGGCTTGAGGCAAGGGGAGGTAAAGAAGCGTCTCCTAGACTCAACCATGCACTATGGTTCCTCTAAACCTGACTACTTCTTTCTTCTTTCTGCTACAGACATTGGGATGGGTAGAGCCAGGTGTCCCAACCTCCCGTTCCCCTGGGAGCTCAGCTCCTAGCCCAGGACCTGCAGCCCTGGCTCTCAGACCTGATCTGGCCCAGCTGAGGCTGAGATCACAGTTCTGACCCACTGGTGTGACATGGCTGATGGGCCAACCCCTAGCGGGGCACTCTATGGTCCATCACTGTTTCATCCCTAACTGTGGACAATAGATGATGCGATTTGTTCTTGGTCTGACAAAGTGAAAATGATGGTATTGAACTCTAGCTCAGACATCCAGCCTACATAACCTTGAGCTGGTACCAACTTCTCTGGCCTCGGTTTTCATGTCTGCAGCATGGCAGTCATATCACCCACTTTGCTGAATGCTTAAGCCTATTGGTAATAGTGTAGCATACAGAGCGGGCTTTCATGAAATGGAATTTTTGAGGCCTTTCCACTAACTTCTGCCCCACTGGTTCAGCTGGGCCCCAGTTCGTGCACCAATGAGCTCCACCAGATGGCCATTGTCATGACTGGCCCAGCCCAGCCTGAACTCAGCTCCCAGTGCCCAGCCCCTTATCCCACCTGCACCCACTGTCACATGCGGGAAAGCTCCCAGTACCTGGCTCCCTCTGTGCCTCTTGCTTTTCTGGTAAAGAGGGAAGTGGGAATGGTTTGGGCCCCAAAAGTCAGAAAGGAGAAGGTTGTCCTCTTAATGGGTCCCCTCACATGTACCTCCCCCAATTGTATTGTAGTTTCCTAATCTGTACCCGTTACCCCCAAATCAGGGACAAAGCATTGTTGATCTTTTGCGTGTTCAGCTTCCTCTCCTGACAAGGCTGACAAACAGCAGGTGTTTTCAATTTTGAGCGAAAGAATGCTGGACTTAAGAGATCGAGTTTACAAAGGGAAGCCCGGGAGGCCCAGTGGGTTAGGTACTGTGTCTGCTAAGCAAAATGTCAGCCCTTCAAATCCACCCGGTGCTCCTTGGAAATTCTATGGGGCAGTTTTACTCTGACCTCTACGGTCGCTATGAGTCAGAATCGACTCGAAGGCTGTGGGTTTGGTTGAGTACGGTTTCCAAAGAGGCAGTTCTATTTTGACCTACAGGGTTGCTATGAGTTGAAGTCTAATGGACAGCAGTGGCTTCACATTGGAAACTCTGGTGGCACAGTGGTTAAGTGCTACGTCTGCTAACCAGAAGGTTGTCAGTTCGAATCTACCAGGCACTCCTTGGAAATTTTGTGAAGCAGTTCTATTCTGTCCTGTAGGGTTACTGGAAGTCAGAATTGACTCGAAGGCAATGGGTTTAGTTTGGTTTGGTTTTCATTACTTACCTCTGTGGGCTTGGGCCTCAGTTTCCTCATCTGTTAGTTCAGGTGTTAAGTTCTTGTCCCTGGATTCTGTGATTCTCTGGATTAGGCCTGGCTACCTGACCAGCTGGGTCACCTGTTTTTCTGTTTTTGTGATGGTTGTATTTGAGCATTCTCCTGTGGCTGCTGGGTCAATCTATCTCATTGAGGGGTTTCCTTATTTTCACTGGCTCTCTACCACACCACACATTCCTGAGAATGGTGGAAGGAGTTATTTCAAGTGTGGCTGATAGTGATTATCCAGAAAAGAGCTCTTGAAAAACATCTGTCCACAGGGAAAAGCCAGCTGCTGCTCATCTGTAGGGAAGCAGCACAGTGTCAGGGTGCAGCTGTGTTGTCTCCTCCGTGACGCGGTGTTAGAACTGTTTGTTAAGACTCTGCTCGCCACTTCCTTTATCCACCACAGTTGCTGGTGAGTTGGCTAAATTTTAGCAGGGACCAGATAGATGATCATGTCCCCACCTCACCCAGCCCACCAGTGCTCATATTCAGCCCGTCTGCCCTGGTCCAGCATGTATGTGTCCAGCTGAGAGTTCTTTCTAGAATAACCGATTGCTGCCCAGTTGATTCCAACTCACGGCGACCTTCTGTAAGTCTAAGCAGAACTGGGCTGGCTTTTCAGTAGCTGATCTTTCTGAAGTCAGTCATCAAGGCTTTCTTCTAAAGTGCCTCTGGATGGACTTGAACCTCCAAGCTCCTGGTTAGTGGCCAAGCATCTCAACCATTTACACCACCCAGGGCCTCCACCTTTTAGAATAATATTCCTGGTTGTTAGTTTAGGCGGCTTATGTTTCTGAGGAAGAAGAATTCTGATACACTATTGGGCAGCTTCTCAGCCAGACTCTGGTTTCAAGTCACGGAGCCTCAGCGTCGGAATGTTCTTGGAGGTGACTTAGTCTGTTCCCCACCCCTGCTGTGTGCTTTTTACCAGTGATGCTGCACCGGCTGCCTCTTGAGGTCGGCTCCCACACTGTGGGCAGCATGAGCCCTCAGCAAGTCTTCTTCCCGCTGAGGAAACAGGCCCCGTGTAACTGCCACTCAGGCCTGGTTTTGTGTTTTCAGCAGGAAAGAGAAGGTGCCTGTGTTTCTCACAAGGAGTCCTGACTGTCAAGGTTGGTGATTTAAACCCACCTGCTGCTCCATAGGAAAAAATACCTGTCCATCTGCTTCCGTAAAGACTAAAAAACAAAACTAAACAAAACAACCAACAAAAAGCATTGTCTTTGAGTTGATACTGATTCATAGTGACCCTCGAGGACAGAGTAGAACTGCCCCATAGAGTTTCCAAGGGGCACGTGGAGGAACGGAACTGCCAGCGTTTTGGTCAGCAGCCACAGCGCTTAACCACTCTGCCACCAGCGTTTCCATAAAGATTCAAGCCTTGGCTATTCTGTGTCCTGCAGTGTTGCTCTGAATTGGAGCTGACTTGACAAGGATGGGTTTGGCTTGTTTTTGGTGTTTCCCACACGGCACCCTCGTTGTTGAGGATGGCTGCCCCAGCCTTTCCTAACTCTCTTCTCCCCATGTTTTGGGGTTGGGGGCTTTCAGAGACTCACATAGCTGTTGTCCTCAGGCCTCCTAGAAACAGCAATAACCAACCACCACCATAAAAAAGTGCATTTTGTTTATTTGCTAAAATGTTGACTGACAACTGTGCTGTCTCCTGGAGAGATTGTTCATTCCTGGAGTTTGGTGATCTCTCCAGCAATGCCCAGATTGACAGGGCAGCTTCCTCTCCTCAGGTGGCTGGCTCACATTTTAGGTGCCATGGGCACGTCCTGGAAAACTCCTCGTTTCTCCTTTAATATCCTCCCCCTCCCTATTTTGGATCACCCACGTAGCTCATTCATTCATTTGGTGTATATTTAATGAAGGTCTGTACAGAGCGCAGGACAGGAGCCCATTTCTCTGGGCCAGAAACCCTGAAATCATCTGCCCCTTCTTGCCTCCAAAGACTTGCCAACTCTAAGTGAATCCACCAAAAAAACAAAAAGCAAACAAAAAACCCACAACAAACTCACTGCTGTCAAGCCAATTCTGACTCATGATGACTCCACAGGACAAAGTAGAACTGCCCCAAAGAGTTTCCAAGGAGTGCCTGGGAGATCTGAACTGCCAGCCTTTTTGGTTAGTAGCCATAGCACTTAACCACTCTGCCACCAGGGTTCCAAGTGACTGCACAGCTCTAATAAATGTCTCTGGTGCTGTTCCTGGAAGGTGGGACAGTGGGTGGCTGAGAACACTGACAGACCAGTTCTGCTTAGGTTCAAATCCTATTCACTGTTTTACTTAATCTTTCTTTGTCCATTTCCTTTCTGTAAAATGAACCTGAAAATAGTACCTATCACAAAGGATTGTTATGCAGATCAAATTAGCTGATACTGCAAAGCTCTTAGCTTGGATGAAGACACTTTTGTCTGCCAGATGGGGTGGAAAGGATATCCCGGGCAGGAGTCTCCAAATTAGCAAAATCCCAGAGATGGGAAAGAGGGTGCAATGGGAATGCCTACGGGATAAGATGACGGGGAGTCGCAACATGCTGGGCAGAGCCTGGCACATCGCGGGAGCTCAGTTAGTGCCATGGACTCAACTGTGCCCCCAAATTTGTGTCAGCCTGGCTAGGCCTGATTCCCGGGAGTATGTGGTTGTCTTTCATTTTGTGACAGATGTACTTTCCCTACATGTTGTCATGTTATGTTATGTTGAAGAGGATTTGGGTGCAATCTAGCAACCCTACCCAGGTTACATCCCTGACCCAGTGTAAAGAGAAGCTTCCCTGGGGTGTGGCCTGTACCACCTTTTATCTTGTAAGAGATGACAGGTAAGTGAGCAGAGACAGGGGACCTTGTACCACCAAGAAAGCAACCCTGGAGTGGAATGTATCGTTTGGACCCCAGCTCCCTGCACTGGGAAGCTCCTCAGCCCGGGGGAGATTGATGACAAGGAACTTCCTCCAGAGCTGACAAAGACAGAAAGCCTTCCCTTGGAGCTGATGCCCTGAATTTGGACTTGTAGCCTACTAGACTGGGAGAGAATAAATTTCTCTCTGTTAAAGCCACCCGCCTGGGGTATTGCTGTTACAGCAGCATTAGATGACTGAGACAGTTAGTGATTGTTGAATTTAACGGGGTCAGGGGGGCTGTGACTGCGTGTGCAGATCAGACTGATGGCAGCAGCACAGCTCACGTCATCCGGGGCATAGATGACAACTTTAAAACCAGCTGCTGTCAAGTCGATTCTGACTTATGGAGACCCCACGTGTGTCAGAATAGAACTGTGCACCGTAGCATTTTCAGTGACTAAATTTCAGAAACAGATCATCAGGCCTTTCGTCTGAGGTGCCTCTGGGTGGACTCCAACTTCCAGCCTTTCAGTTAGTAGCCCAGCTCTTAACTGTTTGCACCACCCGGGGATTCTGTGGGAACTTTAGAGCTAGTTTATTATTAGCCATATTCAAAGTAAAAGACATTAACCAGGGCAGTGGGTGGTAGAGTATCCGCTCTTGTGTGGGGCAGTGATCCCCTCAAGAACGGACCGCAGCCCCTAGAGACTTCCAGTCTGCTTCAAACTCAAGAGAAGCGTAATGGTGGTGATAAGATATGGGCCTTCAGTGCGTTAATTTGAAATACAGGGGATCAAATGAGTCGGATCCGACTCGACGGCACTTGGCTGGCGTGGGGGATCAAATAAAGGGAGAGTTTTAATTTATTAGGGACATAAAACTGAATTTTCTTTCTTTCTTAAATACCAATAGAGTTCTCAGTTGACAGGGAAATTACTTCAAATTACAGAGCATAAATTATATACAAGAGGCAGCTCATGAAAAGACTCACCTGCCCCGACATGATGGTCCTGTAGGTCAGAGCACTCTCCTGGCTGTCCCAGGGATGAGAGTCTGGAATGCAAGAGGTGGTCTGCGGTCCCACTGCTAAATGGATAGATTAGGGGTTAGTGGTGTTTTCTAGACAGGACAGTTCAGAGTGAGCCTTGCTCTTGTGTTCACCCTCCCTCCTCCCTAGAGTAGAGGGTGGGATCATGTCACTTCCAGAAATGTTCCTTCCAGGCAGTTTGGTGTTGAGAGACAGGGGTGTAACTGCAGAGGTCATTGCTGACCTCTCTAAATTTGCTAATCCTAACAACAACAAGAAAAAGGTGAGCCCATTCATTCATTTGTAGGCAAGTATTTATGGCAGGGCTAATTTATGTCAGGCTTGGAGCATCCGGGAATAATGCAGACCCTGTCCCTGCCTCTGGGAGCTGACTGCCCCAGGCCTCGATCCACTGTGACACAGGGTTGTTAGTTCCCATCAAGTCAGTTCTGACTCCCGGTGAGTCCTTGTGACAGAGGAGAACTTACCCATAGAGTTTTCTAGCTGTCATCTTTATGGGAGCAGATCTCCTGTTCCTTTTTGTCAAGGAGCAACTGGCTGGGTCTGAATGGCCAACATTTGAGTTAGCAGCTGGGCACTTAGCTGTCTGGCCATCGGGACTCCTAGTGACCCAGGGTCCTAAAGTGCCACCTGAGGTGGGTGTGAAACACTATGTGGCCACAGAGGATGGGGTGATGCATTTTTCCCAGAAGGGCCAGAATAACTTGCCCTGGGAGACAATGCTTTAGTTGAGTCTTATGTTGACCAAGAGTGGTCACCTTGTGTGTTAGGGACAGACCTGGCCTGGAGCATTTTGGGAAATGAGAAAGAAAAGAAGACAGTTTTATCAATCCTCTAGGGTAGATGGTGACTGCCCTACTCCAGTGGAGACTGGGGTTTGTAGCTGGCTGTTGATGGATTTGAAGTGCTTGTACTGTGCTCAAAGGCAAGCCAATGGCTAATGTATCCTTTTTGAGATGAACAGATTAGATTCAGACCTTCAGTCTGGCTTGACCTGAGGATATCAGCCCCTTAGATGATGTGATGACCAGCAATAAGAGGAAATCTTGTGCATCCTAGGTGAAGGGATGTTGAGCTCAATCAGAAAATTCTGGCCAGTGGCTTCTTCTGAGCTCACATCCATCTCTTGCTCCACTTAAAGAATGTTTCCTTGCTAGATATTGGCACACACAGGAAATAGAAAGCAGGGAGCGTGTTCCAGGGGACAGTGTCTAGCCTGGACTCTGCTGAGAGGTGATTCACTATAGCACTGCTCTCCCTGGGCTGTGGCTGCCTGTCTGGCCCACCCATGTCTGGAGGGGTTGCAAAGAGAGGAAGAAAGAGGAGGCCTAGAGAAGATATGCCACTGACTTGGCCCAAACAGCGGGACACCATGAGCTCCCTGCCAGATCTCCTCATGAGGACACAAAGTTAAGGGTCTAAGAGGCTGATGCATTAGTGACCGCCTTTGGCGAGGATGAAATCGCTACGTCATGTCCCCTCAGCTCAGTGCTGTCAGGTGGAATCTGACTCATAGTAACTACAGAACAGAGTACATCTGCCCCATAGAGTTTCGAAGGAGCGCCTGGCGGATTTGAACTGCCAGCCTTTGGGTTAGCAGCTATAGCACTTACCCACTATGCCACCAGGGTTTCTGCATCATGTCTAGTGCTTTGCGTTTCTGAAGTGTTTCTATGTGTGCTGTCAGAACACATGCCTGGCTGGCTTCACCTCCTTAACTTCTAGGTCTTAAGTAGATATATCTTCTTCTCCAACAACACTTGCTAGCCAGTCCCCTCTCCCTCCTCGGGTCAAAGTGCTTCTTCTAGAGATTGACTTGGCCACCAGCTCTGCCTTGTCATTTCATGTCTTAGGTTGGAGTGTAAATACTATTTTCTTGCCCACACTCCATGCCAGGCCGTGGGCTCCATGGTGGCGGAACCATAACAGATGCATCATGGTACCTCCAGAGCCAAGAGGCCTGCTACATAGCTGTTGTTGCTAGGTGTTGTAGAATTGATTTTGACTAACGGGACCCTATGTGACAGCGAAGAAACACCCCGTGGAACTTTCTAGGCCGTCATCTTTATGGGAGCAGATTGCCAGCTCTTTCTCCCAAGGAGCCTCTGCACGGGTTTGAAACACCAGCCTTTCAGTCAGCAGTGGAGAGCTTAACCGTTGGGCCTCCAGAGCATCCCAGGTACTCAATACGCAGAGGTTGAGTGGATGAATGACTCAACAACCAACTTGTGGACTGGGGTGGCAGACTTCTTTATCCCACAGGAGAGAATAGGGAGGAACAACTTGTATATAATCTACTGAATGAGAAACTGATTTGCTCCATAAACCTTTACCTAAAAACAAAAGCCAAACCCATTGCCATCAAGTTGATTCTGATTCATAGTGACCCTATAAAACCCAAACCCGACTGCCATCAATTCGGTTCTCACTCATGGTGACCCTATAGGACAGAGTAGAACTGCTCCGTGGAGTTTTCAAGGACAGCCTGTGGATTCAAACTGCAAATCTTTTGGTTAGCAGCCATTGCACTTAAGGGTTTCCAGTGACCCTATAAAACTGCCACATAAGACTTCTAAGAAGTGCCTGTTAGATTTGAACTGCCAACCTTTTAGTTAGCAGGCATAGCTCTTAACCAGTCCACCGCCAGGGTTTCCCTTTACCTAAAGCACAGTTAAAAACAACAACATCATCCTGAAAAAAGAGAGAAAAAAGGAAGGAAGGAAGGGAAGAAAGAAAGAGAGAGCGAGAGAGAAAATGGAGTTTCTAAAAGATTGGGAGACATTTGAAGCTGACAGCCCCTGCCTTCTGTCCCATGCCTTTTCTGTACCCTGTGCAGTTGATGGCCTCAGCAGGGTGCCTCCTGCAAGGTGGCCGTGCCCACTGTGGTCCTCTGTGCTACCATCTTGCCAGCCCACCTCAGTCTTGGCAGTTTTTCACTTGAATCTGCCACTAGCCAGGGATTGCCATGGTTACCACATCAGCCCTGGCAGTCTCCATGTGACATTTTGGTTTTATTTGCTAAATATTTAAACGCTTTTGAATTTAACCCTTTCTGCCTCCAGTGGGCTTTCCTGACCCCAGTGGCTGCCTTCCGTCAGGTCTGACTTCCTGTCATTGCTCTGACCCTGAAGGATCATGGCAACCTAGAGTCCTCAGGGCTGGTGTGCCTGGTGTGGCCGAAAGGCTTATCTCTCAGTGGCCTGTATCAACTTCCTGTTTTGTCACTTGGAAATGTCACCCCATATCAGGCATCTTAACAGGGCATGTGCTGTGTTTATCAACAGGCGTGAAAACAACTGCCCGGGAATGCTGTGACTTCCCTGACCAGCAGAGACATTCCCACATGTCTCGGGTCAGCCGTCTGGTGCTTTATTGATCTAAAGGCAAACACCTCTGGCCACGTCCTCTAGCAGTTTCCTCAGTTCTGGGAGTTCAGGATGTGAGGGCTGTCCTCTGCCCTTGAACCCTGGCAGGGGGACAGAGGGGAACCTGGCTTTGGGAGGAGTGAGTGTTTGTGAATGAAAAGGCAGTGTCACCTTGCCTCCCACTTCTTTGCTGGCTCAAGATACGTCCCCTTGAGAAGAGGAGGCTTTGGAAGGCTGAATCCGCCCCATCTGTGTTACCTTGGAAACCACACACTTGTCCTGGCCCTGGGCCGTGTGAAGTGAGGGGGCTGCGGGCTTGCTTCTCAAGAAGCTTCCAGTGTAATTCAGAGATGGAAGAAATCACCATCCTGATACGAGTAGCTAAATGAATGAAGGAGTCCTGAGACCCTCTCCTCCTCCCCTTCCACTGCTGTGCCTGCCCACCTGAGGCGCTTCCACCTGAGCCAGCCTCTGTAACTCATACCTGATACAAGAGAGATACTGATCACTGTGTGAGTGTTGACAAGCCAGCTCTTCTCTTTCAAGCTCAGCTTTTCCATCTGTAAAATGGGCAGATTAGACAAGATGATCTCTGGAGCCTTGGATTATACCCAGAATTCCATGTTGAAAGATGTTCAGTCAGAGAAACATGGAGGAATAGTAGCTATGCACATTTTACAGAAACAGTGACTGATGACATAGCTTGTATTTAGGAGACACCACTTGTAGGGTACCATCTGAACAACCTTCTCCCTTCTCTTAACAGCCTTGTCTCTCGGTCCAGAAAGGAAGCTGGCTGTCTCCTTACTTAATATAGCCTCAAACCTGAAGTAGTAAACAACCAGAAAGACAGTTCTCTGGCTGAAACATCTTGAAGTTTAAAGGTGACTCCTCTCAAGTCTTACAAATATAAACTGGTCAGACATCTTAAAGCTTTTAGAATAATTAAAGTAAGTGACCGAGATTCCTTCCTTGGTGTGCAATTCCAGTCTCCTTCCATGAATGCGAACTCCCACTTGCCCAAAGTCACTAGGGAGGGAGAAGTCAGCTTAATAGAATATTCTGTTTCTCTGAAAGTGCCAAAGTATGCAGTCCGTGGTTTTAGAGTTAATTCAGTCTCTCTCTCTCTCTTTTTTTCATTGCTGCTGTTACTGTTTTTTTTTTTCTCTGTTAATGACTTGTTTAGTTTTTTTTATTGTGGTGAATATATAGGTAGAATTTGTCATCTTGACAATCTTCTGTGTACAGGTCAGTGACATTAATTGTGTTCATCATGTTGTCAACCTTCACCCTTATGTGTTCCCCAATTTTCGTCACCCTTAGCAGAAGTGCAGTGACCCCTAAGCACTGTGTCTTCCTTTCCCCCTCCTTCTGTACTGTTTTAGAATGAGGCTCTTTCCTCCATGGCCACAGTCTTCGATCAGGGATATGCATCTGATCCCTTCTTCTTTATCTGGGCCCCTGCAAGCTGGTGAACCCCACTGCCTGGCGATACATGTTTGAAAGGCCCCAGGGGGTCCCTGTGCATAGTACTGATTCAGATATATTATGCTGGGTGACAAGCTTGGTGACAGCAGCGTCTCCTTAGTCATCTGCATAGCTACCCTTGCCAGTAAGGGCGCATTCTGCATAGTAGGAGGCGACCCTAGTGGTGGAAAGTGGTTAGGAGCCACAGCTACTAACCGAAGGGTGAGCAGTTTAAACCCACCAGGCACTCCTTGCAAACCTAGGGGATAGTTCTACTCTGTTCCATAGACTCACCATGAGTCAGAATTGACTCGACGGCAATGGGTTTTTTACAGGCACATAGTAGGAGCTCAATAATTCTAAAGGTGGGGTAAAGGTAGTTGACTCTGAGGAACTGGAAAATTGGAAGGCACTGTAGATTAATTGAAAACCCTGGTAGTATAATGGTTAAGTGCTACAGCTGCTAACAAGAAGGTCAGCAGTTCAAATCCACCAGACGCTCCTTGGAAATTCTGTGAGGCAGTTCTGCTCTGTCCTGTAGGGTCCCTAGAAATCAGAATAGACTCGATAGCAATGGGTTTGGGTTCTTTTTTTTGTTTTTGGTAGATTAATTGGAAACCCTGGTGGTATAGTGGTTAAATGCTATAGCTGTTAACCAGAAGGTTGGTGGTTCAAATCTGCCAGGTGCTCCTTGGAAACTATGGCGCAGTTCTACTCTGCCCTACAGGTTGCTATGAGTTGGAATCAACTTGATGGCACCGGGTTTTCTGGGTAGATTAATTAATATCTGTAGATGTTTTCACAGTGATCATTGCATTGTACTGCAAAGAAATTTCTGATCATTCTAGTTTCCTGTTTATCAAGAATCTAGTAAAATGACATTTTCATGTTTTTTAAGAGAAAAGATGGCAAAATCATCATTGCTTAAATTCTGTAAAATCTAATTATTCAGTTAAGAAAAGATATGGACTGCCTTGGCTTATCTTTAAGTTGAAGAGTTCAAGGCTGTTGAACAGAGTTCTGTTTCTTCTGGAAACATCACCCAGTACAGACGTAGGTGGTGGGAGGGACACTGGCTTGCATTCAGTAAACCCAGGTCCAAGTTTTGACTTTGTGCTTTTTTATGTAATCTTGGACAGATGACTTGATGGTTCATGGATATAGGTACCCCTGCTGAGTCCCTGACCCGCAGGTGCAGGCCAGATTTTCTTCACCCTCCCATCTCTGATGAGCATCTCCTATTATGTCAGTTCCTGAACCAACTTTCCTCTGTTCTGACACCCTAACATCCCAGCCTGGGGCTCTGACACTCACCTGAGACTTAGAAAGTAATTCGTTTGTTGTTGTGTGCCTTCGAGTCAATTCCAACTCACAGGGACCCTACAAGCCAGAGTAGAACTGTCTCAGAGGGTTTCAAGGCCGTAACCTTGGTGGAAGCAGACCACCAGTCTTTTTTCTCACTGGGCTGCTGGTTGGCTTCAAACTGATGACCTGTTTCTTAGCAGCTGAGTGCTTAACCACTGAACAACCAGGGCTCCTGGAAAGTGGTTGTGACACCACAGATAATAATAATGGTAGCTTCAATTTTTGTCTGCACCTTGTGTGCCAGAGATTGTGTTGAGCCCTTTGCTCTACTACCTCACTTAATCCTCATGACAGCTCAGTGAAGTGGATTCTGTTCTTATCCCCGTTCGATAGATAAGGAAACTGAGACCTAGAGAAGTTAAATGGTGTATCCAAGGTCATGTGTTTGTTGAAAGGCAGAGCTGTGATCAAATCCACCAACTATCTCCAAAGTCTGTTAGGCTTCCCAGCTTGGAGGAGAGAGCTTGTCCTCAAACTGTTTCTCCTCCCCTAGTCTTTCCCTCTCCGTAATTCTCCTCCTGCTAGTTTCACTTACCCTTAATCTCTTGTCCTCCCTAATCTCTCCTCCCCTAATTTCTGTAGTACCTGACAGCAGCCTGGAAGGTGGCCTAAGGCACGGGATTCTCCTTCAAAACGAGACAAGAAGAGGGAACAAGAGAAAGTTCACACACTGTTGGTCCAGTCCTGTGGCCTTCATTCCAGCCACACCCTAAGGTGGCCCTTTTGCCCGTTAGAAAGCCCATCGTTACCCCAGCTGCCCTGCTGTTCTCCCTTGGGGTCTCAGGTTTGCTCCAAGGATGATGTCCAGCTCCTGTTGGAGTGGAGGTGGGACGATCACTTCAGAGTTGCATTCCCAGCTCCAGGAACTGGTACTCAGGCTCAATTTCCCTGCCTAGCCTCCTGATCCTAGTCTTTCCCAAGGTCCAGACAGCCTGGCAGGGCCCTATACTGGCTGTTTCCTGGGATTGCTGTACAAATTACCACGCGGGTGGCTTAAAACAACAGAATTTTTTTTCTCACTGCTCTGGAGGCTAGAAGCCTGGAAGCAATGTGTCAGCGGGACTAAGCTTTCTCTGAAGGCTTTAGAAGATCCTTGCTTGGCTTCCGAGCTTCTGGCGGTTCCCAGTGATCCTTGGTGTTCCTTGGCTTGTAGATGCACCCCTCTAGTTTCTGCCTCCATCTTCATACAGCTACCTTCTCCTCTTTTATAGGACACCCTCTTATTAGATTAGGGCCATACCCCTACATCAACATGACCTTGTGTTAACTTGAAATACCCTATTTCCAAACAAGTTCACATTTATAGGCACCAGGGGTTAGGAGCTCTATACGTCTTTTAGAGGGACACAATTTAATCCTAAGCTGTCTTGTTCTTTCTTGCCTCCTCCTCCTCTGAGGGGCTGGCTCCTGCTTCCTGTGCCTGCCCTCTGCTTGTCTGGAGCCACGGAGTCCCTGTTGGTTCCTTGGGCCTCGGGAGCAAACCTGCCCCCATCCCCAAGGTCAACACCCACCGGGGCTGAGTCTGGTCTTCCTTAGACACTGTATTTTGGGCTGCCAGTGTCTCCATTTTCCTCAGTTTCGCTGCCCCTACTTCCCCCTCCATCTGCCTGACCTCTGCGGTAAAGTGCTCAGGGCCTCACGTCCAAGCCTCTTGAGTTGGACATAAGGTTTCCCAGGGTCTTTTCTTCCCCAGATGAAATATTCCAAACTTCCCTGGTACACTCAGGAGCTCTGCTGCTACCTGGTCCCTTCTCCTCTGACCAGGGTCCCCTTGGCCTATACCTGCACAGGTGTGTGTTACCACACTGACCACCACAGCCTGGTGTGATCTGGCTGGCACAGAGAGTTCCTCCTTTCTCACTGTCACTACAGCCAAAGTCAACCCTGCACCCCTTGTCTTCTGCAGTCCCCTAACAGTTTACTGCAACTCCTTTGTCTTCCTCAGAACCATAGGTTTCCACCCTCTGCTCAGATTGATCCTTGCTCGTACAATTAGCTTTTTGGGACTGGGTTGCACATTTCATTTGCCATTGTTGTGGTTCCCTATTTGCAAGTCTTTTTCATTCTAAGAATGCCCTGGGCTCCCTTTGCGTTGTGAGCTGCCGTGGAGTCAGCCCCGACTCACGGTGACGCCATGCACTACAAAGAAAGTGCTGCCTGGTCCTGTGCTGTCCTGACAGTTTGCAGATCAGACTACTGTAATCCATAGGGTTGATCATTGACTGATGTGGGGATGCAGATCACCAGGCCTTTCTTCCTACTCTGTCTTAGTCTAGAAGTGCCACCGAAACGGTTTGAACATCACAGCAACACCCAGGCCTCCACTGATAGATGAGTGGTAGCTGCACCTGAGATGCATTGGGCAGGAACTGAAGTCAGGTTTCCGACATGAAAGGTGAGAATCCTCCCAGTGACCTACCACTGCCTCATTGCCTCTCCTTACAGTGTGTTTGTCTGCGCCTCCAAGCTACCCTCCACATAAGCCCTACTCTGCATGTATGTGCCATATATGTATGAGACATGCATGTATGAGCCACTGCTCTGTGCCAGGTGCTGGAGTAGAGCTGTGAGCTTCAGAGGAGACCCTGTCTTCCTGCAGCGCTCAGGCTTTGAAATAAAAGGGTGATGCAGGTGCTTGGCTGCTTGGCAGGTCTGGGTTGTGGCCGTGTTGACCAACAGACAACAAGAGGGCATTGTGTCACAGGAGGGCGGTGAATTATAGCCACATACTTGGTGGCTCCAATACTCCTGAAGACAGCATTCAGCCACAGCAGCTGGACTTGGCTGTGGGCAGCATTGCTGACCTGTGACCAGAACCATCTGAGCCACAAACCAGAGATCAGTGACTAGTCACAGTGGAGCCATCCACCAGGTGCCGCATAGCCACAGCCTCTGAACTTAATCTCAGGAGGCAGCACCAGCCAGTGCATACCTGCCACCTGTCTCTGTGTTATTGCAGACAGGCCCTGAGCCTCAGGGCCCTCAGTTTCCTCTTTTGTGCAACCAAGGCAGGGAGCCAAGTGTTCTCCAAAGCCCTTCCCAGCTCTCTATGTTGCCTCTTACTAGAACGTGCTAGAAGTCTCAAAGAGAAATTACCACTGCTGGGTGTATATGTGTGGAGCTGGGTGCGGGGAGAGTGGGCAGGGCGATATCTGTCTTCCTGCTGCTGCTGTAAATAGTAGCTGTTCTCCATCTCCCCTGAGGACTGGACAAAAGGTGATTAATTCATTCAGCACAGAGCTATTGAAGGTCTGTTCTGAGCAAGGCACCAGGGGACAGTGAGGTCCCTGCCCTAAACAAGCTTGTGATCTAAAGGGGAGATAAGCATATGAACCCTCATACACCCTGGCCCGCAAAGTGCTGAATGCTGCCCTGTGGGATGAGGATGGAGGGATACACTGGCCACTGTCCCCCAGGCAGCAATACGGACACCCTGTGCAGGTATTTGAGGTGGGCTCGGAAGGTGCAGCCAGGAAAGGGGCCTTCAGAGTAGGGAGCTTACCTGAGCAAATGCAAAGGCCTGGCAAAGCTCAGGGCTTCTTGGAAACAGGAGGAGTGCAATTGGTCATAAAGGGTGTGGTGAGAAGTGGGAATAAAAAGGAAGGCTGGAGCCAGAGCCTGGTGAGTGGGAGCAGGCGAGATTAGATATCCATGTCTAAATCAGTAGCAGCCTGAATCAGGGGCTTATTGTTGTTAGGAAAACTCTGATGGTATAGTGGTTAAATGCTATGGCTGCTAACCAAAAGGTCAGCAGTTCAGACCTACCAGGCACTTCTTGGGAACTCCATGGGGCCGTTCTACTATGCTCTATAGGGTTGCTTTGAGTTGGAATTGACTTGATGATAGTGGGTTTTGGTGTCTTCAGGTTGTCAGCTGTTTCTGAGCAGATTCTGACTCACAGTGACCCTGTGTGTGCAGTGTAAAACTGTACTTGAGAGTTTTCAAGGCTGTGACCTTTTTGAAGCAGATCACCAGGCCTGTCTTTCGGGTCACCTTCTGGATGTGTTCAAAGAGTCAACCTTTCAGTTAGTAGTCCAGTGCTTTGCTGTTTGTGTCACTGAGGGACTCAAGGACAGCAGTCTGATGGAGAAAGGGAGCACTTGGGGAGCTTGTCTTGAAGGTTACATTGGTGAAGCATTTTATATAAGATGGAGAAAATGTCAATTGTTTGTGTCAGAGACCAGCGGGAAGACTAGGTGGGTAGACTGGCCATGGAGATTGAGCCCCTGAAGCTCCTCAGCCGGCATCGGCGTTGATACCAGCATTGACTTTAATGTCCAGGGTTGGCTAGGAGGAAAGGTGAAAAACTTCCTTCTTTGAGGGATTTTTTTAAGTTGAACTTTAGATGATAGTTTACAGAACAAAATAGCATCTCACTGAACAGTTAGGAAATCCTGGTAGCATAGTGGTTAAGTGTTACATCTGCTAACCAAAAAGTTGGCAGTTCAAGTCCACTATGTGCTCCTTGGAAACTCTATGGGTCAGTTCTACTCTGTCTTATGCGGTCACCATGAGTGGGAATTGACCTGATGGCACCGGGTTTGGTTTGTTTGGTTTTATACATATTGTTTCATGATATTGATTAACAACCCCACAACATATCAACACTCGCTTCTCGACCTTGGGTTCACTACTACCGGCTTTCCTGTCCCTTCCTGCCTTCTAGTCCTTGACCCTGGGCTGCATGCCCCTTGGGGGATCTTTAGAAATAAAGATGACGGCCACCTGGCACTCACAGGTTCAGGAGTCGGAGGACTGGAACTCCCTTCCCAGCCCAGATCTAGGGGCTTTGTCAGAACGTCTCCTCCAGGAGCGAGGCCCTCGTGGGGAACCTGCATTAAGTCTCACTCTGTCGGATCTATTTAGATGTTTAACAGGAGCTGCTCTGATCAGACTCTACAAGAACCTTAGTGTTTTACAATTTCACTCTTATTGTTCCCCAGCCAAGCCTCCACCTAAAAATACACCGTTGCGAGCAGCTGCGGGGACTCGGCTTCTTCCCGAGGCAGGGAGTTTATATCCTTCCCTTGCCTGCAGGATGCAGCCTTGCAGGTTTGGCAGGGTGGCTGGGAATTGCACGCTGTTCCAGAGTGTCCCTGAGGCCTGGCTGTCACCTGCAGTAGCAGTGATAGCACACAAGGCTGACATGGGGGCTTCTTGGTTTGTGGTGGGCTCGAAAGGTGCCTAGGCAGGGGAAAGGTAGGAGAACATGTGCTTCACAGAGCTTGTGAGGGGGCAGCTGATGTCACACAGACCTTACCGTGACTCACGCTGCTGTGGGGCTTGAGAGTAAACCCTCGCCAGCACCCTCTCCATGCAGTTCTCTCTCTTCTCAGTTTTTCTCCTGCCTCTTCTCAGCGTCATCTAAACCTGCCTCCATCCGCCTTCTCTGAGGTGTTCTCTGGCTTCAGTCTCTCCTGTCTTTCCTTTCTAAACACGTGCTATTGCTGTGGCTTGCTTCTTGCATGTGTGGTGTGTGTATGTGTGTGTGGCTTTCAAGCTGAAGTGGCAGGACCAAATTTTACAGCCCATACCGTCTGGCTCTGGAAGAGGAGAAAGGGGAGGGCAACGAACGACAGGAGCTCGTGGACAGAGAACATTCTGATCTGGGTGTCCTTTCAGGATAAATTTAGTTGCTAGAGCTGGTGCAACATTCTAATTTGGTGGGAGTCCTTGCACGCCCGTGGTGGGGAGTGGATGTGTCTTCCCTCACCTGCCGGGTCACTTCAAGGGCCACAGGAAACCCATGGTTGACGAGCGTTATGCAGAACTGCAATCGCAGCAGCCTTGAGCTGATGCGAGATTTATTCATCCAGCTCACTTGCACCCGGGCTGTCAAATGCCTCCAGAAAGCCATCCCACTTGGGAGTGGGACACGTCCATTCCTGTGTCTCTTGTGTCCCTCTTGCCTGGTTGTCTGCAGAATTGCATTCTAGTCTTTTCCCCTTCACACATGTTCTATTTCTATAAAGTGTCTTCCTAGAAAATATAATGAGCTGCTGACTGTTCCTTAGGGACAGAGCATGCATTTTTTTTAGGAAGGATACATTGACTGGGAAACCTAGTGGCGTAGTGGGTTAAGTGTTCTGTCTGCTAACCAAGAGTTTGGCAGTTCAAATCCACCAGGTGCTCCTTGGAAACTCTATGGGGCGGTTCTACTCTGTTCTGTAGGGTTGCTATGAGTCGGATACGAATCAGTGGCAGTGGGTTTGGTTTTTTGGATACATTTGATTGAACTTGAGAGGCACTGTGTGTGAATAACAAAATCCCAGCCCTGCCACGTCCTGGCTATGTGACTTTGGGCAAGTAATTCTACCCCTCCGTATCTCAGTTTCCTCATGTACAAATTAGGGTTAATTATAGTCCCTATCTCGTAGGGTTTTTGTGAGAATATGAAAGCCAAACACTAAACCTGATGCTGTCAAGTCAATTCTGACTCGTAGCAACCCTATAGGACAGAGCGGATAGAACTGCCCCATAGGGTTTACAAGAAGTACCTGGCAGATTGGAATTGCTGACCTGCTTAGCAGCCATAGCACTTAACCTCTCCATTGCCGGTGGGAATAAATGGTTTTGTGTATGTCCAAGGGGTCAGAATAGTGTCTGGTATGTGGTAAGTACTGGGCAAGTATTAGCTATCATCATTACTCCCGTTTCTATTACTATACTATAACAGTACGACTCCTCACTTAACCCAGCCCTGTAAGATTCAATAATTTTAACACTGATTATCTGCTTGGGGCCAGGCTAGGAAAGAATAAATTGTGTTCCCTGCTCTCAGACAGCCCATAGTCTTGGGAGAGAGTAAGGGGCGTTGAGAAGATGGAGTTGAACAGGTGGGCAACTAATTGTAATACAGTGTTGAGAGTTTGAATCAGCCCATTATGGGATAGCAAAGGCAGGGCTATCGATCATGTGAGAAGTCAGAGTGACTATGGATATGAAGGTGTGTTGTGAATTCTAAGCGCTAATAAAATCTCGGTAGGCTTTGTCCCCACTCTCCGTACTTCTGAACTATAGGTATAAAGTTCAATCAATCCTCTTAAGCTTGTTCTGTGAGTCGTGAATTCAGGCACATTTGTGCTAGCCTTTGCTAGTGAATGTATTGAAGTGTCTATGAAAGGTGCAAATGATGTCCAGATTTCTGCTGAAAATGCCTGTGGCAAAGAAAACCTGCCACCGGAGAAGAAACTGGCTATTCACAATAAGAAAATGCTTAGCAGGACCTATTGCCACTGAGTTGATTCCTACTCATAGCAACCCTATAGGACAGAGTAGAACTGCCCCATAGGTATTCCCTGGTGGATTTGAACTACTGACCGTCTGGTTTGTGATCATAGCCCTTAACCACTGTGTCTCTGGGGTTTTCCAAACAGTCTCCTCAATATTAGAGACCTCTGAGGAGGCGTACTCCAAGGAGCAACTGAGTCCACTTCAGAGGGTAATATGGAAGGTGTGGCATGTAAATGAGCTGTGAAAAGGATTTAAAAAGCATATAAAATGAAAACAGAGTGGCTTGGAAAGCCCTGGGGTAGTACAGGGTATCTTACTACTTGCTGTCGAGTCAGTTCCAGCTCCCAGGGACCCTGTGTATGTCAGAGTGTAACTGTGCTCCTCTGGGTTTTCAATAGCTTAAGTTTCTTCTGGGTGGATTCGAACCTTTAACCTTTCGGTCAGTAGCCAACTACTTAACTGTTTATGCCTCCTAGGAAGTCCTGTGTGGGGTGGGGAGGCCTTAAAAACTCTGTAAGGAGTGGGATGAATAGCATGAGAGGTTCTTTGGAGAGGACAGCCCCACTTGGCAGGATGTGCCCTTCCCCTCAGCGGCACCCCTCACACTCCTCTCACTCAGTTCCCTGGTCCACCAGTGTTGGCCAACATTGTCAGCAGCTGTAGGAGAATCTTCCAGCTGTGAGAACAGCTGCACTGCCGCTGGGCTGTGTTCCCCAAGGCACGGTGGAACGCACTTAACAGATACCACCTCAACACTGCAGAATTGCCACTTGGAGGACAAGAATCCTTGTCAGCTCAGTGAGGACTGTGTGAAGGGCACGGGGATGGTTGATAGGCTTGTAGGTTTTCTTGTTTTGAAGAAGACAAATTGCCTCCAGGCAGACAGATGTTGATGAGTGTGTTTATAAGGGCCATACTGTGAGCAAATAATGACACCAGATCATTACCACAATAATGTGTATCAAGTCTGAGTTCCAGCTCACAGGGTTTTACTGTCAGAAACGTAATTCAGATACCACCTCTGTGGGAGCAGTCTGCTCCAGGCTGCTGGCCTTTCTGCTGCATTCCCAATAGGACATGTTTTGCAGGCACCCGGGGCTTGCTTCGACACCTTGCTAAGCCATCCATGAACTGTGCTGGTGGTCAGAAATGCTCCTTCTGGTTCCTGGGGAGCCTGGCTCTCCAAGGTTCTGGGAAGAAGATTCTAGAAAGAACAGACCTGGGGCTTTGTTAGTGGCTAGGGCTGGAGTGGATTTCTGAGCCACTTCACAGGGCCTGGCCAGAGACTAAAACCAAATGAACACAGCTGGAGCAGACAGAGCAACTGGATGCAGAGCTGTGCCCCAAAGGCAGTTGGCACTCACCCTGGTGAACGTGACAGAGGCCAGAGAAGTAATGTGTGGTCAGCAGTGGCCCTCACAAAGACAGATGGGCTTCACCTTCCAACCATCAGGACCACTGAATGAGCAAGCCGATGCAATGTGAACAACAAAGTCGGGGAAGAAGCCTCAGAGTGACAGCTGCAGGAACAGGACAGCTGCTGTGACTGCTCATCTCTGCTGCATGTAATGGGTTCCCTGCCTGTCCATGTCGCAGGTGGGGCCCTGTGGGGAGACTCAGCTTTGCTGGGACTGACTCTCATACCCAGCCCCAGCGGGAGGGTTTCGGTAATGGGATCCGTTTTTGTTGTTGTTTTCTGAACTGTTCTTTTCATGTTTGGCCTCTGTCTTAGTTATCTAGTGCTGCTATGACGGAGACACCACAAGTGGATGCCTTTAACAAACAGAAATTTGTTAGGAGGCTGGAGGTGCAAATTCAGGGCACAAGCTCCAGGAGAAGCCCTTCTGTCTCTCTGTTGGCTCTGGGAAAGGTCGTTGTCCTCAATCTTCCCATTGGTCTAGGAGTTTCTCTGTGAAGGAACCCCTGGTCCAAAGGATGAACTCTGTTCCTGGTTGTTCTTTCCTGTGGTATGAAGCGCCTCCCTGTCTCTGCTTTCTTCCCTTTCCTTTTATCTCTTATAAAAAGTGGTAGAGGCCACAACCTAGGGAAACTCATTTTATGTTGGATTGGAGGTGTCTGACCTGGGTAAGGGCGTTACATCCCACTCTAATCCTTTTCATCATAATCGAATATTGCCTTTTTAACCACAGGCAGGGGTTAGGATTTATACCACACAGGGCAATTATGTTAGGTCAAAACTGGAGACAACCACTGGGAGTAATGGCCTGCCCAAGTGACACATATTTTTGGGAGACACAATTTAATTCATGACAGCCTTTTAGTCTTGGGTTATAATATTTGCACCTGGGCTGGCTTGGCTATAATATCTGCAGATGCTGGTCTTCCTGAAACATGACTTTGAGTGGGTCATGCTCAGTTCACCTACTTTTACTCTCTGAAGACTTCTAAATAAAGCCCAGCCCTGAGCCTGGAATTCGAGGTTCCACTATAAGGCCCAGCTCCATTTGTGCTGGGGGCTAGACTCCAGCGCAACAGCCAAGCATTCACTCAGAATGGGATAGGTCTCACACTCTCCGCCCCCCACCCCAACTCCCCGTGCATTTGTTCAAGCTCTCCTCCTTCATAACAACTATGGAGTGAGCTCCTGGAAGTCAGGGCAGTGCTTTATGCTTCTCTGTGCAGGAGTCCCTGGGTGATGCAAAACATTTAGGTGCTCAACTACTATCTAGAATGTTGGAGGTTCAAACCTACTCAAAGGTACCTGATGACCTGCAGACACAGCCTTGAAAACCTGTGGAGTATAGTTCTACTGTGTATGCGTGGGGTCATCACAAGTTGGAATTAATCTGGCCTTTGGTCTAGGAGTTTCCTAGTGAAGGAACCCATAGTCCAAGGGATGTACTCCACTTCTGGTTGCTCTTTCCTGGTGGTATGAAGTCTCCCCTCTCTGCTCGCTTCCCTTTCCTTTTATATCTTATAAGATATAAAGTTATAGAGGCCACTCCCCAGATTTGGCTTTTTGGTTTATGCAGCTGTCAAGTTGGACGTAGTGCCTGATTCCTACTGACAAGTTGAGTGACTATTAATGAGCTGTTGGACATTTGGTCAGTCTCCATTGTTGTTCAACTGCACTAAAGTAGGCCCCTCACTCCTGGGGGCTTGATGCACGGGTAAATAAAACACTGTCCTGTCCTGCACCATGTCTGTGATGGACTGGAATCAGATCATTGTGATCTATTGAGGTTATATTGGTTGATTTTGGGAAGTAGATCACCAGGCATTTCTTCCTAGTTCATCTTAATCTGGAAGGTCCACTGAAATCTATTTAGTGTTATAGTAACACACAGTCCTCCACTGACAGATAGGTGACAGCTGCTCATGAGGTATATTGAACAGGAATCGAACTTAGATCCTCCAACACGGAAGGTGACAATTCTACCACTGACCCATCATTGCTTCCTTGTCTTTGTTGTTGTTAGGTGCTATTAAGTTGGTCCCAGATCATAATGACCCTATATACAACACAATGAAACCGTGCCTAGTCCTGCACTGTGCCCACAATTGTTGTTATGCTTGAGCACACTATTGCAGCAGCTATGTTTGTCTACCTTGTTGAAGGTTTTCCTCTTTTTCAGTGACCCTCTGCCTTACCAAGGGCTTTATTCATCCGGTATCTCTAACAGAGATACTACATGTGGATGGCTATAGCAAACAAAAGTTTATTGTTACGTCATCCATTAGGCTTGAAGTTTGAATTCAGGGTACTGGCTCAAGGTGAACACATTTTTTTCTGTCAACTCTGGAGGAAGGTCCTTGTGTTGTATCAATCTTTCTTAGGTCTGAGAGCATCTTGGCATAGGAACCTCAGGTCTGAAGATGCACTCTACTTCTGGCACTGCTTTCTTGTTGCTATGAGGTCTCCGACTGTCTGCTTGCTTCCTTTTCTTTTTATCTCCTTTAGGATAAAAGGTGGTGCAAGCCACACTCCAGGAGAACGCCGCTAGTAAGGGTGTTGCAGTCCCACCTTAATCCTCTTTTAACATAATCCTGCTTATTAACCACAGGCAGAGATAGAATTACAGTATAGGAAAATCACAAAATGGATGGCAATCACACTACTACTGGAAATCATGGCCCAGTCAAATTGTTATGTACATTTTTGGTGGGACACAATTCAATCCATAACACCAAGCATGATATCCTTCTTCAGGGACTGATCCCTCCTAACAACATGTCCAAAATGTGTAAGATGTGGTCTTGCCATCCTTGCTTCCAAGGAGCACTCTGGTTGTACTTCTTCCAAGACAGATCTGTTTGTTCTTTTGGCAGTTCATGGTACATTCTGTATTCTTCTCCAACACCACAATCCAAAAGCATCAATTTTTCTTTTGTCTTCCTTATTCCTTGACCAGCTTTTGTCTGCATACGATATAACTGAAAATACTGTGGCTTGGGTCAGGTGCACCTTAGTCTTCAAGGTGAAGTCTCTGCTTCTCAACACTTCAAAGAGGTCTTTTGCAGCAGATTTGCCCAGTGCCAAGTGTCTTGATTTCTTGACTGCTGTTTCCATGGGTATTGATTGTGGATCCAAGTAAAATGAAATCCTTGACAACTTGAATCTTTTCTGTGTATCATGGTGCTTATTGGTCTAGCTGTGAGGATTTTTGCTTTTTGTTGAGATGTAATCTATACTGAAGGCTGTAGCCTTTGATCTTCATCAGTCGGTACGTCAGGCACACTTCCCTTTCAGCAAGCAAGGTTGTGTTATCTGCAGAATGCGTTATTGAGTCTTCCTTCAGTCCTGATGCCCCATTTTCTACATATACTCAATCTTCTTGTATTGTTTGCTTGGCATACAGAAAGAAAAGTTATAGTGAAAGGATACAACCCTGACACACACCTTTCCTGACTTTAAACCATGCAGTGTCTCCCCTTGTTCTGTTCAAACAACTGCCTCTTGATCCATGTACAGATTCCACATGAGCACAGTTAAGTGTTCCAGAATTCACATCCTTGGCAGTATTATCTGTAATTTATTATGACCCACACAGTTGAATGAATTTTCATAGTAAAAAAAAAAAAACAAAAGTAAATATATTTCTGGTATTCTCTGCTTTTAGCCAAGATCCATCTGACGTCAACAATGATACCCTTTTTTCTACATCCTTTTCTAAATCCAGCCTGAATTTCTGGAAGTTTCCTGTCAATATACTGCTGCAGCCACTTTTGAATGATCTTCTGCAAAATTTTACTTCTGAGTGATAATCATGATATTTTAAAATAATTACAGCATTTGGTTGGAGCACCTTTCTTGGGAACAGGCATAAATATGGATCTCTTCTAGTCATGTGGCCAGGTAGCTGTCTTCCAAATTTCTTGGCCTAGGTGAGTGAGTGCTTCCAGTGCTACATCTGTTTGTTGAAACATCTCAGTTGGTATTCCATCAATTCCTAGAGCCTTGTTTTTTGCTAATGCCTTCAACGCAGTTTGATTTCTTCCTTCAGTACCATCTGTTCCTGATCCTATGTTGCCTCTTGAAGTGGTTCAACATTGACCAATTCTTTTTGGTATAATGATTGTATTCCTTCTAAGTCCTTCTGTTTCCTGTGTCATTTAATGTTTTCCCTGTAGAATCCTTCACTACTGAAACTTGAGGCTTGAATTTTTTCTTCAGTTCTTTTATCTTGAGAAATTCAGAGCGTGGTCTTCACTTTTGGTTTTCTATTTCCAGCTCTTTGCACATGTCATCATAATACTTTGTCTTCTTTATCTGCCCGCTGAAATCTTCTGTTCAGTTCTTTTGCTTCATTATTTATTCCTTTGCTTTAGCTATCAACATTTAAGAACAAGTTTCAGAGTCTCTCCTGACATCTACTTTGGTTTTCTCTTTCTTTCCTGTCTTGTTAATGACCTCTTGCTGTCTTCATGTATGACATTCTCGATGTCATTCTACAACTTGTCTGGTGTTCAGTTATTAGTGTTCGACATGTCAAATCTATTCTTGAGATGGTCTCTAAAATCACGTGGGATATACTTAAGGTTGTGCTTTGGTTCTCATGGACTTTTTCTAATTTTCTTCGGTTTCGACGTGAACATGCATGTAAGCAATTGATGGTCTGTGCTGCAGTCAGTACCTGGCCTTGTCATTGATAATATTGAGCTTTTCCATCATCTCTTTCTACAGATGTAGTCAATTTGATTTCTGTGTACTCTCTCTGGTGGGGTCCATGTGTATAGTCACTGTGTTGGTAAAAAAAGGTACTTGCAGTGAAGAAGCTGTTGGTCTTACAAAATTTTGTCATGTGATTCTGGCATCATTTCTGTCACCAAGGCCATATTTCCATCCTTTGCATCCTAATCACCAATACTTATCAATGCATCCTGATTACATGTTTGATCAATTTCAGAATGCAGAAGCTTGTTAAAATCTTCAGTTTCTTCATCTTTGGCCTTAGTGGTTCATATGTAAATTTGAATGATAATTGTACTAACTGGTCTTCCGTGTAGGCTTGTGGATGTTATCCATCACTGACAACATTATACTTCAGGATAGATTTTGAAATGTTTTTGGCAATGAATGCAACACTATTCTTTTTCAATTTGTCTTCCTAGTGTAGAAGACCATACGATTGTCCTATTTGGAATGGTCAGTACCAGTCTATTTCAACTCGCTGATGGCTAGGATATTGACATTTAAGCATTCCATTTCATTTTTGACAATTTATAATTTTCTTAGATTCATACTTCTTACATTCCATGTTCCAATTATTAATGGATGTTTGCAGGCATTTCTTCTCGTTTTAAGTCATTCCAGAGCAGCAAACGAAGGTCCGGAAAGCTTGACTCCATCCATGTCATTAAGACTGACTCTACTTTGAGGAGGCAGCTCTCTTCCCCAGCTGTCTTTTGAGTCCTTTCCAACTTGGGGAAGCTCATCTTCCAGCACCTGATAATGTTCCACTGCTATTCACAAGGCTTTTGCTTGCCAGTTCTTTTCAGAAGCAGACTGCCAGGTCCTTCTTCCGAGTATAGAAGCCTAGCTGAAACCTGTTTGCCATGCTGGCATCTGAATACCTGTGGCGTGGCTTCCAGCATTACAGCAACATGCAACCCCTTACAGTATAACAAACTGACAGACACATGGGTGCAAATGGAAGCAGCCTAGAGTCCAGTCGGCTCTGGGTGTAAATCTCAGCTCTGCCTCTTAACAGCAATCTAAACTTAGGCTAGTTGCTTAAACTTCTGTGTTCAGTATCCTCATTGGAGGGCAGAATAATATTCATGCCTTTCTTAAGGGGGTAGTATAATCAATGAAGGAATAAAGCAGGGAAAGTGCTCTGCAAAGTGTCTAGCATAGAGTATGACTTCAATATGGTAACTATTAGTATTTTTGCGTTATTATTCTTCCATTCCATTTCCATCACCAAGTGCTGGGCACCCCTTGTTGGTTGCCACCAAATTGGCTCCAATTCACAATCACCTTGTGTATCACAGAACCGAACATTGCCTGGTGACGATCACTGGTGTATCTGAGTCCATTGTGTCAATTCATCTCATTGAGGATTTCCTGTGTTTTCACTGACCAGTTGTTTTTTCCAACATGATGTCCTTTTCTAGCTATTGGTCTTTCCCAATGATGTGTTCAAAGTAAGCAAGACAAAGTCTCACCATCCTTCTTTCTAAGGAACGTTCTGGTTGTGTTTCTTCTAAGACTGATTTGCTTGGCACATAGTAGGTGCTAATGACCATTGAGTCAACAAACAAGTGAGCGAACATTGACATATCTTTTCGTTCCGTCACTCTCGTAGGTGTACCCACTCTGCTGGTACCCACATGCCTGCCCCTTGCACCCCGCCAATGGTGAGCATGCTTGGAGTGTCCGGGGGCTAACATGAGCAAACTAAGTCTTGCCTGGTCATGAAGTTTTCCACACTTGAGTTGCATGCCCTCTTGGGGTGTTAGCTCTTCAGTCTCAGGAAGCTTTCCTGAGTTCTACAGCCGTTGGCAAGAGACGGTGGCCGTGGAAACAGCTGAGCCTCCACCATGTTCCTCCTCCTGGATTTTTGCTATCACTTTAGCAGATGAGTGCTCTTGAAAACTTACACTTGTTTGAAGTGTGAGATGTATCACTCTCAGAAGGAAATTTTGTTCTTACTGTATAAAAGATAAGAAATAGATATCTAGTTAAAGAACTTTTTTGGTTAGCTCCTCTTTCAGGAGATGGGAGCCAGCTGCCTTTGTCCTTTAGATGGGAACTCTGGGCTTAGAATGAATGTGCTAGCTTCAGAGCCGTCGGAACAGCCTCTCCGGACTGTGGCTTTCCCATTGATCTATTTCCCGCTAGTGAATGGGTTTTACAGAAGCTGCAGAGACATTTTTTCCTTAATGATCATGGATAGAAAAGAATAAAAAGTGACGCTGGGGTGTTTGGGGACCTTATCTGTCATTGCATGCTGGCACTTCATTTCAAAATCTAAAGGGCCTTCTCTCACTTTGCCAGGATAAATGGTTTGCTTTAGTCAGAGACAGTAAGAAAAAAAATAAAACAGGCTTCCTAAGTAAAATCGAAGGTTCTCCACCGTTGGGTGGTAAGGATCTTACCCTTCTTTCCTCTTTGGTCTCTCTCAGAATCTCAGAAAAAGGAAGCTGGAGGCCAAGTTCACTGGCTAACCTGAGCTCCAGACAGCTTGATGGAGAAATTCTTAATGAAGTTTTCTCCTAACATGCATTTCTTGGTGAAGCCTGGAGTCCAGGGAAGAAATTCCTGCTCCATGGGCTCTTGGTAAGAACCCCATCTCAGGTTAGTTGGCATTATAACTGGTGCCAGGCTAGAGATGCCACTGCTGGTCTGAACAGAGCTGGGTGATGTTTGCTTTCCTGATGGATCCCACAAGAGGCATGACAAAACCCGACCTGTAGCTCTGTACAGGGATCCCATAGCAAACACTGGGCACCTTTCTACTTGGTTAGAGCTAGGGCCAGGGAAATCCCTGGAGCTGACTCTGCTTCTTTGTCTCTGTTGATAGTACAGCAGCAGTTCTGCGGGACAGAGTAACCTGGGTGGCCACCACAGTGTGCCCTAAGCACAAGGCCCGGCCTGCTGGGGAATCAGTCAATATCCACCTGTAATCCAATGTATGGATAGGTGAAAAAACTTACAGCTTCTTTTCTAACAGGAGTCGGTGGTGACTCACGTTCCCTGGCTGTGGTGTGACCTGCTGTGTCTGGGCCAGGAAGCAGGGATAGGGCCTTCCTTTTGTTGCAGAGCAAGCTGCTCTGTTGTCCCACTTGACAAGAACATGGGCCATTAAACCATCAACAGCAACATAACACTTGTCCTGGGCTTTTGTCCACACAAGTCAGAGAGCTCTCAACTTCCAAGACAGCAGACTGGTATTTTGCTTCCATTTACAGATGAGATGGCCATGGTTAAGGGGCATGTCTAGGATTGTAACTGCCTCCTCATATGGGATATGGAGCTCAGGTTATCCCAGTAATCAAGGCTGTGACAGGACCAGTTGCAGAACTGAACTCAGTTGCCTCCCCTGGGTCCTGTGTTCTGCTGCATGATGTCTTGTGGATCGAGGCTGCTGCAGCTCTAGACTGTGACACTGCTCACTGTCAGCTAGCAGGATGCACATTTCCCCGTTCCTAGGGCACTTGTGTGTTCAGGAAGGAGTAACAAAGGTCCTCCTTGCCTTCAGTAGGAGCTAAGTCTTTCTACTTGCCACTCTAAGGACATTTATAGTGGACTTCCTATATGATCTCATGCTGGGGAGGGGACTCAACCCCTGACAGCTTTACCTAATGGGCTTGGGAGTCTTCTGTGGGCCCCAAAGCAGGTCAACTCACAACTGCCTTGGTCCCTGCCCACTTCTGTCTGTGAACATGACAACACTGTATGGTTCATGGAAACAGCCTATAGAGGTGCCTGACTGGACCATGGAGATATTTGACACTGCTAGGTGTTCATCTGAGTGACAGTGAGTTTGAGCCTTTGACCTAATCCTGGAGTGTGACCTAATTCATTTGATGTCAGTGCTGGCTTGAGGCTAGAGAGCACTGCCCTTCTTTCCTCTCAGTTGGATCATGTAAGCACTGTAATAGTATATGCTATTATATGTGATATGCTTATATATGTATATATATAATATATGGCAGAGTCCTGATGGTACAGTAGTTAGGAAGTTGGCTGTTAGACAAAATGTTGGCAGTTCAAATCCACTAGCCACTCTTTGGAAACCTTATTGGGCAGTTCTATTCTGTCCTATAGGGTTGCTGTGAGTTGACTCAAAACCAATCTTTTTTTGTATATATATACTATAATAACTACTATATAACACAAATACCATAAATGTTACTGCTATTTCTATCTCCATGGTGAGGCGGCAATAAGAATGAAGTTCTGAAGCTGGAGAGACCAGGATTGAATTCTGGGTTCCACCTCTTACTAGCTGTGTGCTCTCAGGCAAGATATTTTGCCCCTCTCAGCCTCAGGCTTCTCATCTGCAAAATGGGTATATTATCAGTTGTGCTTAATTGAGTTGCTGTAAGGATAAAATGAGAGTGTTTCAAGTGCATAGCACTGTGCCTACCTCACCTTTAGGAAATGCTGTGTTAACATTAGCTATGTTCACAGCTCTTAGTATTAGGTTTGTTTAAAACAAAACTTCACATGGAGGCTGCTCCTGAATTAGCAGTGTCTGCTTGACATACAGAAACTCTGGTGGTGTCATGGTTAAGTGCTATGGCTGCTAACCAAAAGGCTGGCGGTTTGAATCCACTAGGCAGTTCTTAGAAACTCTATGAGGCAGTTCTACTGTGTCCTATAGGGTCACTATAAGTTGGAATTGACTTGGTGGCAGTGGGTTTGTTTTTTGTTTGGTTTTCTTGCCATGCATTACACTTGGCATATTAACAGTGGCAGAGAACTTAGCTCTAAACTCCACCAAATTCCTCCATGCGGGAGACTTCAAGTCGAGAGGCTTGGCTTTGTTTGCTGCTTTGCCACTTGCTTCTCTTGTGCCCCGCCCTCAGCTGTGAGTGAGGAGACCAATAAGGGCCCAGGCTATGGTGAGAACCAGACAAGCTAGTGTGTGTCACAGCTCTGGGCGTAGGTCTGTGGCCACCTCTTGTCTGCCTTTTCTTCCTCCCTTTCTTCTCCTTCCCTTTCTCCCTTCTTCCCTCTTTTCTTCCTTTCTCTTCCATCCTTCCTTCTTTTCTTGTGATTTCAAATCAGATCTGAGACTAGGGGGTGAGTCCATGTGAGTCCACCATGCCTGGTGTTGGGCGGCAAGCCTAGGGGAGTGGAGAGGGAGGGCTGGGAGTGGCTGCTGGCTTTTCCACATGCCTAGCTCTTCCTAGGAATTGCACCTGAGTCTTCATGTTTATTTCACATGGCACTTACAAAGCAAAAAGTCCCAGACACAGTTCCAGTAATGGAGCCAGGCTTTCCTGTGGTTCTGTCGAGTTCAGAACCTGTGTGGGGGATCAGAGACTGTTAGGTGAGGAGATGTTGGCATGGGCCCCAGAAATCATCTCCAGGACATCCTCCTCATTGCACAGAAGAGGAACCCGAGGTTGCTAGAGGGTGAGACTCACTCAGGCCTGCCAGCAAGTTACAAGGACTTCTGACTTTCAGGTGTCCATGTCCATGCTTTTAGTTCTTCCAGGCCTCGGGGGTCAGACCAACCACTGTTCCTTGAGCATCTACATGCTGTCTGTCAGACACTTGGTTCCCCATTCAATTTCGTTTATCTAAGATTCAAAGTGTGCTTGCACTGTTCCAGGCACTGGGAGTATGATAAGGAGCAGGATAGGCATGACCCCTGGCCTGCTTCCTCCCTGTCTAGCGGGGAGGGACAGGAACAAGCAATAACCAGGTAGACAGTTCAGTCAGTAAGGATCAGCTCAGGCAGTGAACTGAACAAATGGAGCAGTCATAAAATAATGGAAGGAGAAGTTAATTAGGTTGGGATTTTAAGAGAGACTTCTTTAAGATGCTGATATTGGTGTTGTGAGATTGGTTTTAGAAGTATGATCTCTTTTCCCTGTGTACTACAATATTATTTCCTCAGGAACCGGAGGCTCAGAGAGATTAATTAACTTCCCCAGGATCACACAGCTGGTGAGCAAAGGAGCTAGAATTTGAAATTTGAATCCTACCCTGCTTGACTCCAAAGTCTAAGTTCTTTCTGCTTCCTTGATTGCCTCGAGAAATTAGCCCTTCTCCTAAATGTTTATAGTAATTTGGCAGCCTTTAATCTGAGTGTTTAAAGACCCCAAGGCTGCGGACCATGACTCCAGCTTCATGCTCTCTCTGCCTCACTGCTAGGAGAAAGGATGGAGCGTACAACCCAGGTTGTCCCAGCCTCTGGGGACCCTCTTCCTGGCCCCTGCTCCATGTCTGCTTCCCCACTCCCTACCCTGGTTGCTGTAGCTCTTTATTCTAAGTTTGTCTTCCTCTAGGTACAGTCCAGAGAGTGGCATCTCCCTCCCTCCTGAGGCTGGGTGCAGGCTGAAGGCAGAGCTGGGATTGTACACCGGCCTATACTCCCTATCAGGCCTGCAAAGTCCCTGACATGATTGACACTCCAGCTGTATACACACATACATCTGGGGTCTGACAATTAAGTTCACCAACTCATCCTAGAAAAAGTGCTCCTTACCTCATGGCCGAATGTCACTATGATGGCCTCAACATACTCCCCTTGGGAAGCTATGCACTGATGCCACTGCCTAGTCCACCCTTCAAAGCAATTTTGGACCTCTTTTACTGGAGAGACCATTGGAGCTGTCATCTGACAAGTTCAAGAACTCATCCTAGAAAAGGTGCTTTGAGGGGTGGACCAGGTGCTGGTGTCAGTGCACAGCTTCCCAAGGGGAGTACCTTGGAGATGATGTTAGTGATGTTCAGCAATGAGCTGTGTAACACTTTTTCTAAGATAGGTTGGCAAACTTAATTGTCAGTCCTCATACAATTCTCCCCTCCTCTCCTTCCAAGACTAGCTTCATTAGGAGTGAGATAGGCCTGTCCTGGGGACAGCTTTTAAGCCACCGTCTGTCCCAGCCTCCTTATGAAGATGAGCAGAGACTTGCCAGGCTGACATACTTCAGTCCCAGCTCCCGAATGCTGTTTTCATTTCCTGGTTTTGTGATTGTTTCTCTGCCACCAGCTTCATTTGAAAAGCCCTTTCATTTGTCACAAAAGCAAGCCACACAATCGAGTAAGATGTATCCTTTCCTCGGGTTGAGCTCTGGGCGCTGCCTCATTTCCTGCGCTGTGGTTGACAAGTGCCCTGGACCACCTGGCATGCCTCCGCGAGTGTCTGCCGCTCATGGTGACCTCTCCGGGAAGCTTCAGGGGGAGCTTAGTCCCTGCCAAGGCTCCCAGCCTCAGACAGTTCTGAGCCTGGCTACTTTATGAACATAATCAGTTCTTGAATCGTAATTTGTCTCCCAAACCAAAAATTTGCAACCTGTTCACAGGGCACCTTTGCAGCCAAGGTGGTGGATTGTAGCCTGGGCAGTCCATGCACCTAAACTTCTCATTTAATTAAAAATGATATCTAAGGGTATATATACATATGAAGGCATCTGTTATATGTATGTGAATATATGGTTGAATCGTCAGCCATGTGTCAGGCACTGTGCCGGGTTGATGCAGAACACTGGTCCATGTGCAGTGCCAACTCTGTCCTCAGCCTGCTCCTGGCTTGGGGAGGCAGATGCCAGTGTCTGAACCATATTTAGGGAGAGATTGACAATAACAAAGAGCTGTGGAGACCAGGGGAGGAAGCAGGAATATTGATGTGGAGCAGAGGCCAGGAGAAGTGTCCCGGGAGGCTGGAATCTCTGAAAAATGTGAGTCTGGCAATAAGAATATACGAGTTCTTTCTCTGCTGCTGTTGAGGGTGTATCTTGCAAGATACTTTTCAGTGGGCATAAAACACCTTTCAATTACGGCTTTGCCATCTCCGCTCATCTGTTCATGTCTGCTGAGTCTCATGTGGACTGTTAGGGCCGCCTCTTGCTGGTACCCCGGCCTTCTCACCCTCCTTGCATTACCCACCCAATGTACGCTGCTGCTGAAGGACCCAGCAGAAACACAAACCTGATGTTGTTATTATCTGAAAGTTTTGACATTTCCTCCTTGTGGTTAGAGTAGCCTAGACCCCCCTGTATGGCGTGGAGGGGCTTCTGAGAGCTGGCCCTGCCCTGTCTTCAGCCACATCTGTGCATTTCCTCCTTGAACCCTGCACCAGTCACTCTGGAGTTCCCTGTGTTCCATGTTCCACGTCCCAAGGCCTTTGCATGTGACCATCCTCTGAGTGCTATTCTCTACCTCACCTGGTAGTTGAGTGTCTGCTCATCTGTCAAACCTGAGCTGTCCCTGTGCTGGGAGTCTCTGTGACCACCCCATGTAGAACTCATGTCCTGCTTCTGGTGCTCCTCACTCAGCCTCATGTATATAGGATTCTCGTATTGCACTTCTCATGGGTAGTACATTCCTCTGTCTGTTGACATGACTATTTCCTTCAGTGAGTTCTGTGAGAGAAGCCCAAGTTCATGCTTCTCAGAATTTCCATACCTTATACAGCATTGTGTAAAAGAAAGGCCCCTGGGAACATCTGGTAAATAAGTGAATTATTCACAACTTTCATAGTCCTCTGAGACATTAATTTGGAAGGCCCCAGAATTGAGCCTCCATCCTAAAAGAAGCCTCCTTTCCAAGGAGTGACTGGCAGGCAGAGCACAGTATCAGGGGAGAGGTGGCTTTGTTGTGCAGCTTGTGTGAGTCTCTTCTTGTGTTCACAAACTTTAGGCAGTTAGCCTACCGAAGGGTAATCAGTTTCTTTTCTGAGCAACCAGTAAGACCATAGATGTGGCTTCCTAGATCACACAAAGGTGACCTAGTACCAAAATTTTAATTTTTTGTTAAGCCCATAGCTTCATGAGAGTCATGAGACCGTATGACTTAACCAGAAACTGGGAGTTGAGCATTGTGGTCCCTCTGGACGTCTTAGGATGGCATTCTTTCACAGGGCTCCATTGGCAGCATTTCAAAGAATGTTCTGCGAAAATGTGAGTGACCTAAAGTGATGTCTCCCTTAGTAACTTAGGTATAGGTCACTAATGGACCTTGCTGTGAGAATTCCAGCCATTGCCAGTGGACTGTGAAGAGATGGCCTCCATTAATACATAGAGCATACATTCTAGGGGCTAGGCAGGAAGGAGCTCTCCAGGAGGGCCCTCTCAGAGCAGGGGATGAGGCAGACGTGCCATTGGGTTCTTATCTCATACCCGTGTCCCATACACATTGTCATAGAGTTGATTTCAACTCTTAGCAACCCGAGAGACAGAGTAGAACTGCCCCGTAGAGTTTCTCAGGAATACCTGACAGATTTGAGCTGCTGACCTTTCTTGGTAATCAGCTGTAGCACTTAACCACTACACCACCAGGGTTTTCTTTCTGCATAAGCTCAAAGATATCCCCAGAATTCTTCTCATGGAGCTCTGGGCAGGTACCTGCAATCACTTGGAGTGGACATGAGCAATGACTCTATCAACCACCTTCATGTTAGCTTTTCCTCACTCCTTCTGTCCCCTTGACACCCACTGCCCGACCTCAGACGTGCTGCTGCTGCTGTGAATATCTGCTCAGGTGTGGTTCTCTAACCCTCCCCCTACCAATGGACACCCAGTACCTGACCATCAAAGCTGGTCTTAGAAGCAATCCCTGATGAAGTAATTTGGGTGGTAGATGACCAGGGAGGGTCTCTCCTGCCTGACTACAGCTTTTTAAAAGGAATGCTTCCATTTTTTCATTCACCAAGTATTTATTAAGCAACTAGTATTCTTAAGGACAGGCTTCTTCTTCTTTTTTAATTGTGATGAAGTGGAAGTGTACAACTCAAGTCAGCTTTGCATGCCCACCTTTCTACAACTCCATCTGCTCTCCTCACCCAGTGACAGCACATACCTCCTTTTTACTCTATACTTCTAGAATCCTCTTAACAAGCACCTGTCCCTTCTTCTCCACTCTCTTCTTTTGCATCTAGAAAGAAACCAGTAGGACAGCCTCCTATAAATGTATAAAAGCATGAAGTATACACACCATATGGTCACATGGTGTCCCCAAGTCCAGTCCATTCTTGTCTAAAGAGTTGACCTCAGTACTGGTTTCTGGTCAGGGCCAGCAGCAGGTCTAGTTGCTATGTTCCCAGGGGATCCTCCAGGCTGTCGGACCATCAGTTCTGGTCTTTTAGTAGAGTTCTTGACCTGCACCCCTCTTTTTCTCATGTTGCCTCAGGTACTGTACGTTGTGTCCCCCATCGTGGCTGCCTTTGGTGATAGCTAGGCGCCATCTGGTTCTTCTGGTCTCATGTTGATACAGTTGCCCATTCTCATGGGTCCTCTGTCTCCTGGGCTCACTTTTCCTCATGTCCTTGATGTTCTCAGTGATCATCTGTTCCAGATGGGTTGGGACCCGCTTGGTATACCCTAGGTGGCAGCTTTGCTAGATTTTAAGATTCCAGACAAGGACAGGCTTCTTAATAATATGAAATAGGCATGGCCCCTGCCCTCAAATAGTTTGCAGTCTCAAAACAGAACAGACATTAGTCAGATAACTGCACAAATGACTATGAAGTCTCTGTTTGCCTTAAATCACAGGGATAGAAATTCAAGTGTTACAAGGAGCTCAAGGCTGACCCAGTCAGAACATGAGCAGTGATTTGGCACAGAGTGAAGGGAAGAGCATTCTGGGCAGAGGAAAGCACATGCGTGAAGGCCACATGTCAGGAGGAAAATGAGCATGACAGCCTGGAGGGTGGCCAGTATGGCTGACCTTCACAGGGCATGAGATGGAAGATGAGGCTGAGGAGGAAGAAGGGACGACTCAACCCCATAGGGCCCTCTAGGCCATGAGAAGATGATTTCTTGTGATTCTGCATGCAGGGGGAAACCACTGGGCCCCTGGGACAGCTCCAAACGTGTTTGAGGAATGGAAAGAAGCACCAGTGAGGAATGAAGGGATCCGTGGAGGGAAGGATAGAATGACAGACGCTTTCCTGCCTGCAGTATTTGCAAACCCTGTGATCAAGCCACCTCCCAAGCTGACTTCAGGTGTCTGGTGCTGGTCAAGATTTTCGTTTTAGGTCTTGGCCCTTCCTTGATTAACTAGGTCGTTTAAATTACTGCTTTATATTGTCACAGGTACTTCACCGTAGGAATTTTGCGTTCCAGTCTGACTTATTTTTTTTCCCCAACAGTACGGTAACAGTCTCCAGCATCCTGAATAAGTTGTAAGACTTCATGTTGACTTATTTTATTTCTCTTTAAGTATTTTATTGTGCTTTAAGTGAAAGTTTACTATCCAAGCCAACTTGACGTGTAAAAGCTCACACACTTGCTGCTATGTAACTCTAACTGTTCTCCTTGCCCTGTGACACCACACTTCCTGCTTCTACCCTGTAGTTCCCGTGTCTCCTCAGTGAACTGCTCTCTCGCCCCTCCACCTGCTCACCCTGCCTCCGGACAGGAGTCACTCAGTCTTATGCATATAGTTAAATCGAGAAGCACACTCTTTGCCAGTGTCACTCTATGTATCATAGTCCAGTCCAATCTTTGAAGAGTTGGCTTTGGTACTGATTTTAGGTCTGGACCAGCAGAGCATCTGGGGGCCGTGTCCTCTGGAGACCCTCCAGTCTGCTGGGCCATTGAGTCTGGTCTTTTAATAGAGTTCTATTTCTGTACACCTATTTTTGTTCTGTTGTGTCAGGGACTCTGTTGTGATCCCTGTCAGGGCAGTCATTGGAGGTGGCTGGGCACCATCTAGTTCTGGTCTCATGCCAAGGCTCGTCTCTGAATCACATGGCCCATTCTTTATTGTTGCTATTATTAATGATCTACTGATAATTTGAAGTTTTCATTAATAATTATTAACTTCGGAATCCCTAGGTAGTGCAAATAGTTAATGTGCTTGGCTGCTAGCTTAAAAGTTGAGGGTTCGAGTCTACCAGAGATGCCTTACAGGCAATCTACGTCCAAAAATGAGCCATTGAAAACCCCATGGAGCGCAGTTCTGCTCTTACACAGAAGGGAGTGCTACGAATCAGAAACAACTCTACAGCAACTGGCACTAACGCAATCCTTTTAATTTTTCTAACAGAGTTTGTCAGTTTTCAAGCCTGCAGGCCTTGCCCACAGGCTGCATTTGAGGTCTGCCACCCTTACAGGTTGCTTTCACCCTCCCTTGCCCCCTGAACAATTCTTCCCCCTCCATAGGCATGAGATCGAGGCTCAATGTTCCTATTTGCCTTAAGTTGCAGAGATGGAAATTCAGGTATGAACTTTCGAATATCAGCCTCTCACAGGAAGCAGCTCCAGGTACCCTCCTGGCTGAGAGGCAGGGATGGTGCTTCATGTGGCCTTGGCCGTTGCTGTGGGCAGAACCAGGCAGCTGCGTGCTGTTCAGCACCCTACTCCATTTTCAATTCTCCCACGTTTCATTCACTGCTTTGCATGTCTGCCACCTTACTTGGCACATACTTTATTACAGCTTTTAAATAGCCCATTCTTTCTGGACTGAACTGTCCATATCCATTTAAGATGGGACACTTGGCTTCCAGGTGTTTATGGTGACAACGCTCCTGTGTGAGGCAGTTTTGGGGTTAGCTGCTTCCTGCTCTGAGTGTCAAGATGAGGACCAAACCCAGAGGGCTCCCCTTTATCTGGCTGACAAGCAAAAGAGATGGGGAAGAATGTACCAGAAGTCACCCAAGACCCAGCTGTGGGTGGTGGGGAGTACAGAGGAACCTTCCTTTAATGTTGCCAGCACCTTCAGGGTTAAAAAAAATGTCAAACTTCTGCCTGTGTCACAGTCAAGGGAAAATACTTCAGCTGAGACAGAACTAGAAAGGTCTTGGGACACCGTACTGGCCACCCCCTACCTCCTGGGGGACTTGCTGTCCCAGGCAGATGGATTTGGATTCTATTTTGAATACTTTCCTGGGGGAAGCTTCCCCCAACATCTCTCCCACTCTCTCCTCCTCTGCAAGGTTTGACAGTCTCTCTAACCCAAATCCCTCTTGGCTCCAGTTAAACCTCTTAGGGACCAGTTAAACCGGAACAAAGGACCAATACAACAAAACATGCAAATTCCCTTTCCTTTTAAAGAGAAATATGTCTCATGGTTGTTACCTGAACAAACTCATCAGTTTGTTATCACTATTCTAGGATTATAACTGGCGAGGGCGGTTGTCAAAAGCCCTGCAAGAATTCTCTGTACTCTGTGTGGAGTGGGCAATTCCTAGCCATTACCAGTGGAACGTTCTGATTCCCATTGTTACCTTCTATTTTCATTACCCAAAACGTCAGCATTTCAGATCCTACAGGTGCTTCTTGGAACCTCAATGAGGTAGTTCTACTCTGTCTTATCGGGTTGTTATGAGCTGGAATTGACTCAATGACAGTAGGTTTTGGGTTTATTCTACTAATGGAGCCCTGGTAGGTACAGTGGTTAAGAGCTATGGCTGCTAACCAAAAGGTTGGCGGTTTGAATCTACCAGCCACTCCCTGGAAACCCTGCAGGGCAGTTCTGCTCTGTCCTGTTCGGTCACTGTGAGTTGGCATCAATGACAACAGGATTTTTTATTTTCTTTTAATTCTACTAAAAGCTTGCCACCTCAGTTGCTGGTTGAAATGCTATTTAATACAATCCCAATTAGAGGGAGAAGGATCTGAGATGGTGCTGTGTGAGTCACCTGCCCCTCTGCTGAGGAAAACCTATTAACAACACAAGGGCTTTTGCTTCCCCTTCAGACACTCACAGTAAGGTCTCCCATTCTTTACCACACTGGTCACTTGGTTGACTCTTTTGCCCACCTGCCTCCTACTTCTGGGTCCCTCTGTAGCACTGGCCACCACTGATCATGAAACAGACGTCACTAGCACCCCGGCTTACATTTTCTAGCAGTTACCTTGCCTCTTTTGCTATCTTCCTGGCCCAGTGGCAGGATGCTCTTAGGAACAGGATCCTACAGGCAGGCTTGCAGGTGAGGGAAGTTCTGAGGAATGGGCACAGAACCTGAAAGAACATGCGTCAGCTTCTGCCAATTTCAAGCAATAGCAGAGAAGTTGAAGTTAAAAAAAAAAAAAAACATTCTCCAGGATATCGTTACTGTACTCATTGGTGACTGTCAAAAAGCCCAGGCCCTTTAAGTCACTGAGAGGCTCAAAGTCACTCTCAAGTTAGAGAGGCCTCAAGTTATTTGTAAAATTAATATCAGGGCCCCTTGTTTCCTTTTGAGATTCCTGTCAAGAATAGGTGAGAGCCACTCATTCTTCAGCACGATGGTGATTCAATTCATTCTCCTACCTGGGGCCAGCCTCTGATGGAGGTCCCCAACCCTCCTTCTGGCAGTCCTAGCAGGCCCCTCGGTCTGTCTTGGCTCAGCCCATGGTGGATGCGTCAGCTCTGAGGGCCGAGTTTCGTACAACCCCCTGTCCCAGCTGCCGCTTGCCCACTTGCCCACCTCTCAGGCTCCAGGAAGCACCTGTAGACAGCTGTGGTCTGCCTGGGGGAACACAGAGAGAAGAGCAGGTACAGACCCTGAAGGCAGGCTCGGGAAGTCTGGGATCCCGGATGTGGAGGTGACAGGTAAGCCCCTGGCCCTGTGGGCTCCTGATCCCGTGAGGTGGAGTGTAGCCAACAGAGGGATCAGTAGGGTCTTCTGGTATTTGAAGGCCCAGAGCAGGATCCCATGCGCCTGGCCCCAAGACTACCAGCCAGGGGCACAGACATGGCAGTGGCATAGGACCCTGAAAGGCAAGTAGTTCTCATCGTTCCTCTTCCCTCAGTGCCAACCTGTTCACCTCATCAGCCTTGTCTTTTCTCTCTGGAAGCTCCTACTTCACTGCGAACTTGCACCCTCATCTCTGTCGGACTCCTGTAAGCCCACCACTGCAACCCACCCGTTGTGGCCATGTCTGCAGTGAGCTCTCATTAAGAGCAATTGGCCCTTGATTGTGGCCGCCGTGCCCTGTCCCTGTCCCTGTCCCTGTCCACTTTCCGCTTCACCTGCCAATGGTGGGAATATGGAGCCCCAAAGTGTGCCACCAATGGTGAGGAGGGCCACCTCTTCTCACCTGCCTCGGGTGAGAGGGGTGGGTTGCTGACTAACACGACTTTTCCGTGCCTTGGATGGGAATGTGCTTAGGAAGGTAGACCTTTGAATAAACGTCTTTGTTTCATTTTTGTATGTTGGCACTATTTTATGAAGGGCAGTTGGTCAGAAGGGGTTATGGAACTGGTAATGAAGGTGGTCTTGGAGGGGCAGCTATGAGAATAACCTGGCTATTAACATCTTCGTCACAGACTCCTGGGGCTTCTGGGGGCCTTGAAGCTCCAGGTAGAAAATTACAGGGCAGGATAGGACTCAGGAGATCCTTTTCCCTCAGAGAATGGCCATGCTGAGAACACCCCATTAAGCTCAACTAGAGGCTTTCCTTAGCACAGTCCTTTACAAGAATACTCCACTGGGTCTTTTTTAAATTACAAAAGCAGCATAGGCTTGTTTTAATAGAGGTGTGTTCTAATATTAAACAGAAAAAAAGAATCAATACTTTCCCCCGCTGGATTCCCTCTTAACGCCCGCTCTCCCAGCCTCCTACCTCTGGCAGCATGACTATGAACAATTTGGTGATTAGTGAAAATTCTTTCGCCTTTTTGTGCATGTACAAAACAGGAGCAACATGTATCAACATGCACAGGGATTTTCTTCTCATATGCTTGATCTTTTTCTTCTTTTCAAAAGAATACAGTATACCCTGTACAATGCCATTTTTCTCTTTTTGCTTAGCAATATATCACACGCATTTTCTAAGTTGATACGTTCGGATCCACTTGATTTTTTAAAAACAGCTACATAGTGCTTCACAGTACGAGCACCATAAGTTATTCAGCTGTTTCCCTTTTAATGTGTATTCAGGTTGGTCTTTTTTTTTTTTTTTAATTATAAATAAGCAATTCTCTTTTACATATCCTTTGATTTTCTTCTCTTTTCTGTGTTGTATGTATATCTATTGAAAAAGACTATTTTACCTTGGGAGAATTATAGAAATGGTGAACAATTGAAGTATTTTCCTTCACAGTCACGTCAATATAGCTTTAATACTTTCACTTGTGACCTTTTGTAAATATCTCCTTCCCCCCAGTTTTGGTTCATTTTGTAAGCCTACGGTTCCTGAGCACTGTGCCCCGTGCGCAGTGTGGGTTTCAGCGACCGAGGAGATGCGGTGTCCTTGAGCGGCTCTCTGTTAGTGCTGGTCTGACTAGCAGGTGGACAGGCATGCTTTGACAAAGTGGCTCTGACGGGAGGGAGCTCCTGAGGAGGTTTCAGGTGGATGACTTGATAGATAAGACAGGAACTCTGGCTTGAATCCTATCTTCATCATTTACTTGCTAGGAGATTTGAGGCATTTGTAAGAGTCCCTGGGTAGTACCAGTGGTCAGCGTGCTTAGCTGCTAATCAAAAGAGTGGAAGTTCAGGTGCAACCGGAGGCACTTCAGAAGAGAGACCTGGTGGTCTACTTCCAAAAATAATGAGCCACTGAAAACACAGTGAAGCACGTTCTACTCTGACCCACATGGGGTCACCATGAGTCGGAGTTGACTCTAGGGCCACTGTAGTGGCAGTGCTGATTGTCAAATAGAAAGAATTTAAAGGATTAATATAAAGAAAAGGATTTAGGGGGCAGTCCAGGTTGTAAGAAGCACCCAGGAGGTTGTCACTGCTTTTAGAGCTAGGTCCATTCCACCGCGAAGATCAACAAAAGCCCTGTCTGAGGCAGTGTCCTGGGAGCTGGTCTTGGAGAAGGTGAGGGGTGTTTCAGTCAAGAAAAACCAACAGTGCCTGCCCACTGCTAACACCTGGTCCTGGCCTTGGTTCTCTAGCTCCCTAGATGGCTGAAGGAGCCAAAAACCTCTTTATTTTTAGTTGCTAAAAATACCCTCTAAGCAAGCATTCCAGAATCTCTGAGCAGCCAGCAGGTTCAAATTATAACCAATCCAGTCTCAGCAGCCACAGCAATGGCCTGTCACCCCCAACCCCACACCCCAGGCCTTCAGCAGGATCCTCTCATGTGTTACAATGAGATGGAAATTTTTCAGAACCTTTTTGCAGAGAAAATGATTCCTCTTGCCCTAGACTTAGCAGATCCTCAGAAACTCCCTGGTCTGCTGAGGCACGTAGAGAACCGGGAATGCTCATTGGCCTGAACTCAGTTGGGCTGATACCTGGCTGTGGGCTCACTGTGCCCCCTTAGTATACAGCCTGTGTCCTCACTGAATCCTCAGGGCAGAGTTCCAGACAGTGGACTTTGGGATCTGTCATGCCTTTAGTGACTAGATCTATACTTACTAGCTAACTGTATGATCTCACCAAATGACTTGATGTCTCTGAGCCTCAGTTATTATTCCCGTCTGTAAAATGGGAATAATACCACGTATCCTGAAATCCTGTTAAGGACTAACCAAGGTGATGCCCTTAAAGCTACAGCACCAGACCTGGCACACACTGAGGCCTCCAAACACAGTGTGCGTTGTCACTGTTGTTGATTAGAGACCTAAGCTGTTTTCCCCCCTCCACCTCCTAAAGTTGGGGCCAGTGATCCCCAATCTTCTGGGCATCCTTCTCCAGCTGCTGCTGCATGGGGTCCTTGGGGAGTGGAGTGGATGTATCTTCAGACAATTATTATGTGGCAGGCATTTAGCCACTAAGAAAGTGTAGCCATGGTCTTGGAGCACTGGTCAGGCCACGGTACTTTCCAGACATTCTGGGCCACGGTGGCCTCAAAGCCAGAGTGTGGCCATAGGGGCCTGTTCTCTGGTTTCCTCTGCCACAACAGAGGTGCTGACTTGCTTTGTCCAGACCATGTGGCACCCCAAGAGGCCACTAACTGAAAGGTGGCACCACAGAGGCGACATCCAGGCAGCTAGAGGGAATTCTAATAGGCTAATGATCCCTCTGGTGGGAGGGGGGACCAGGCCACAGTTCTCCCAGGGAGTGGGCTGCTGAGCCCGTGGCCAGCTTCCGGACCATTTGGTAAGGACCCAGGGATAAAATGAAATGGGGATTCTGACCAGTTTTGCCTGTAACCACAGGGCCTTTGTGGTCCCTACAGAGTGTCCCCAGTTGGAAAATGAGCCCATGGTTACCATTTTCAACATCCCTGCCCAACCCTCATCCAAACCAAACCCAACCAAACCCATTGCTGTGAATTCCAACCCATAGCAACCCTATAGAACAGAGTAGTACTGCTGCCCCAAATGGCTTCTAAGGAACAGCTAGTGGATTAGAACTTCCCGCTTTTTGGTTAGCAGCCATAGCTCTTGATTACTGTGCCACCAGGGTTTCCAACAAACCATATAGCTTTGACTTCTTAAAAGTCAACTGACTAATCCTGCCTCAAGGGAGTGGTCATGGCAGTGACTTCTACCCGGGCTTCAGACTCCCTCTTGCCTTGGGATGGGGCCGGTTTGTTCCTCTCTCTTCCTGGGGCCTTAGCCTGTAACCTTCAACATTCTAGTAGATTTCTAAGGCAAATAAATGAAACACTCTGTTCCTATCTCAGCTTTGAAGAAGAATGAATCTTCTTCAAGAGCAAACATGCTTAGGTGTTTAGATGGGCTCTTAAAACAAGGGTAGTCACTCTCCTCACGGGGATTTCACCAGCAGATCCACTCAGTGGGGAACTGAGGAGGAAGGGAAAGAGATAAATAGACATTGTCTGTGGAAATGAAAGCATTTGTCTTAGTTCCACAAACCAAGACCAATCAGGATTGCCAATCATGAAGTAAGTTCCCCAGGGGGATGCAAACACTAGTGATGCAACTCAGCCCCTTTTAATTTTCCTGCATGTTGATTCTGTCTTCTGTGACGATTGCTTTGAACAGCTCAAGAGTGGTCTTGAGTTTTCTTTAGTATAAAATGAAATAAAGCCAGCACTGGCTAGTCTCCAACACAGTGGGTTCTGCATGGCAGGTTGGGAGGAAGGGTAGCCAAGGTGAAACAACATGGGACTTGGAATCAGACAGAATGCCACAGGACCCAGGGAAATTTATTTAACCTTAGTAGACTTTAGTTTCTTCATCTGCAAGATAGGCATAATATGACTTTCTTAAAAGAAGCTTGTAAGGTTGCAGTGACACAAAATGTGTGAAATCACAGCCTGGCTTGTAGTGGGGATTTGGGGTAATTTTGGTTCCTCTTGGAGACTTGGGTGGCATAGTGGTTAAGTGCTATGTCTGCTAACTGTAAAGTTGGCAGTTTGAATCCTCCAGGTGCTCCTTGGAAACAGTTATACTCTATCCTGTAGGGTCGCTGTGAGTCGAAATTGACTTGATGACAGTGGGTTTGGTTTGTTTTTTTTGGTCTTGATGACTACTGGAAGAGCCAGATGACTTCTATTTAAACTATAGGCAGTCTGCCTTTAGAATGTCGTCATGTAGTAGACATGGCCTTGACTGGGTCTGGGCCTGTGGTCTCCTTGCCTGTTGATATAGCTTCTTCCACGGCTTTCAAGATCCCAGTGATCAGGGCCCTGCTCCTTTCTTGACTTCCCATGGTTGTAGACCTTGTTAATTGCTGTAGATTCTGACTCATGGTGACCCTATGTCCGCAGAATAGAACTGCACCATAGGATTTTCAAAGCTCCAACCTTTCAGAAGTGGATTGCCAGGCCTATCTTTCAAGGTGTCTCTCGATGGCATTTGGCTTGGTTTGGCTGGGTGGATTTGAACTGCCAACCTTTTGGCTAGTTGTCAAGATATTAGCTGTTTGTACCATCTGGGGTCCCAATTGTTTCCCACATAGGCTTCTTTCTTTAGTCTCTCAAATTCCCCAAGTTCCATCCTGCTTTGGGGGCTTTGCACTGCTGTCTCTTTGCCCATAATGCATACCTTTAAGAGTCTCACTTTTCACTCAAAAGTCACCTCCTCAGAGAGGCCGTCCCTGGCTATTTTGTGTAAGATATCATTGCCTTCATCTGCCTTCTCTCTGCCTCTGACCTGTGCTTTGTTATTTTCCCGATAGGTGTTAGTCACTGGAATTGAATGGTTGATACGTTTATTATCTGTTTTCCTCCTCTAGAAAGTAAGCTTCATGAGGACAGGACTCATCTACTTGTTCTTACCATACCCTTAGAGCTTAGCACAGTGACTGTCATACAATAAGGACTCGGTCCATACTAGACAAATGAAGAAAGGAAGGAATCAAGTAGAATGAAGTCTTGTGTCAGTGTGTCTCTCTAACTTGATTCAGAACACCTTGATTTCCGGTGCTACACTTTCCCCTCTCTGCAGCTGAGGTCAGCTGGTCCTTACAAGGCTCTGTGGAGGAGCACTGGAGCCGCTACAGGGAGACGGGCTGGAGGTGGAGGTGAGGGAGTTGGACTCTGAGTGTTCTCCTCTACCTTTTAACTAGAACTGTCCTGAGTTTTTTCTGCATTGTGTATTGGACTTCTATAACCAAATCTCATTGAAAAACATTATTCTACAGCTAGGAGAAAATGGTAACCACAGATTGGATCCAACTCTTCATGTTACAGATGAGGAATCTGTGATCCGGAGGGGAAAAGGGACTTGCCCATATGCAGGTGGTGAGTGATAGAATGTTCTACCCCTCACAGTGCTTTGGTTAGGGACAGACCTTTTGCTATGTGAGTGAAATATACTTGTTTCTTTACATGTCATAACTTACGTCTCATTTTCTAAGAACTGAAGGCAGGGGAAAGGATTTATGGTCACCACAGAAAGTTCTGAACAAATTTCAGGCAGCCCCCATGAGTTCTCATGCACACTGCAGGGACTGTGGCTGAACTCTGCCATGTGCCTTCAGGAGAACCAAGGACTAGCCTGAGAGCCACTGCGGGACATTACATGTCACTCAGTGCCATTTGACTCAATAAATCAGAGAGGTTCTAGATGGAGAGGGTTTCTTTTAGAAGGACACAGAACTGGTGGGCCTGGTCCCTAACCCTCTATGACCGAGTCCGTTATTGCTGATACAATCACGGCCCTTTCTAACAGGCCCATTCACTTGCCTGGCCTCTTTTAAAAGGTATCCTTTTTCTGCCTTTGTTTCTCTCCCCCTTCCTCCCTTTCTTCATCTAGCTCCATGGAGCTATTGCTGACTGGAAATTTTATGTTAACTATTATTGCAAACCCAGGAGTTCACTCTATCACTGGCAATCAGCTCTTGTCCTCAGGGAAGGCTAATTAGATAGTACAAGGTGTTTGATGTTGTTTCCATGGAAACCCCCATAGTAATGGTGTACATGCAGAATATATGCTCCTGGGAGTTTGAGGGGGGGCAGTTGAAATATATATGTGTATAATATTTTATATATACATAAAATTACTCTATTTTAAGAAAATCTTTCTTTCCCTTTTTTTTTCTGTGCATACATTTCTTAAATGATGGGAATTTTCCCTGGAGTTTTTCTCTTACAGAGAGGGAACAGTAGAAAACACAAAAGACTTTAAAACATTTTTTCCCTTCCTTATTAAAAAAAAAAGAAATCACAGTTGCCCAAGAATGAAAGTTTTTCAAGTCGTTGGTAAATGTCTAAGCAAGCTCTCCCTTGACAGCTGAGAACACTTTAATGAAAGATTTTGCTTAAGGAACGTGAAAGGCCTTGAGGCTTTCAAAATAGAATGGGGGAAAACTAGTGAATCCAATGAATCAACTCCAAACTTATTCACTCTGGAAAAAAGTAAAAAAAAAAAAAAAAAGAAAGGAAAGTGGGTTCCCCATGTGCCTCTGAGGGAAACCTGTGTGGCCTGGTACTGAGGACTCAGCCCGGCTGATGCTGAGGAGCCATGGTTGTCTCCCTCTCAGCCCGTCCCTGGCCCTGCAGCTCCCATAATGCTGCCTGGGGAGCTCCAGAGACTCCTGTTGAACTGACCTGTCCTGAGGTGACTAGATGGGCCTTCAAAGTTGGCCTTCTGTGGTGGCCTATGAACAACACGATTGCTCTGTGAGAAATTAATGAGGGAGATGTGCAGACCTGGTCTGACTGAGGTGGACTTGCGGGCAGATAGGCCCTGTTTGACTTAACAGAGGGAGCCCATCGTACGTACGTATGTTTTAGCCACCTCTAAAGTTCAAGGGTTTCCAGAGATCCATAAATAACCGAAACAGTTTTTTTGTACCCTTAATTGGCCATTCAAAAACAGAATGCCCACACTGACCTTTTTGATAGCTGCAGCTAATCAATTTACCCCCCAAAAGAGGCCAGCAAGATCACTGTTTCCAGACTCTCCTTACCCATAAATTCTATTTTGCCTTTGTTCTTTGATTTGGTCTACTAGCTGACTTCCTCACACGTGAGGAAGCATTTTGTCTGCCAAATAACTCTGTACGTGCTTTGAGTTATGCTTTAACACCCGAAATGATGTGGGCAGTGGAGGAGGAAGGGGGTGAGGATGGTACTTGACTATGATTCCCTTTTCACCCACTTACACGGTTACTTCAGCTGAGACTGGTTAGCCTGTGCAAACGGACTGTGGCATAAGAAGCTAAAAGAAAAAAGTTAGGCATTGCAGGCTAATTATCTGACTTGTAATATATAAGCTAACTAGTGTATCAGTTCATTTTGTTATGTATTGGTTTTGTTGTGTAAATAAGCACCCCCACACATAATGGCTTGAAACAATAATCATTTATTAGTTCATGATTCTGTGAATCGTCAATCTGGGCTGGGCTCAGCTTGGCTGTTCTGGTTTCACCTGGGGTGAGCTTTTGTCATGCAGCTACCTTCAACTGGTGGCTTGCTGGTCTAGGATGGCCTCACTCACATGCCTGGCAGTTGGTGCTGGGTATGGGTTGTGGTGGGTCATGGGTCATGGTTCTACAGCAAGGCCTGCTGTACCAACATTTCTCAAGCCTTTGCTTACATCAGATTTTCTACTGTTTCATTCATACGTTTTCTATTGTCCCATTTGCCAAAGCAAGGCACATGGCTAAGTTCAGATTCAAAGGGTTGAAAAGTAGATTGTATCTCTTGATCAAAGGAGAGGCAAAGAGGCAAGCAAACAATGATGACAGGAGTTTGTGGCCATTTCTACAAGCTAACACACCAAGTTTGTCTGGTGCAGGCCTTCCAGGCACTGTTGAGACCCTGTCCGGCCCGAGAAGCTTTCCAAATGGGCCCTCATTTAGACTTCATGCCTCTCTTGTGCTAGAGTTATTTGAGACCATGGGTTGATTCATGGGACATGTGTCCGATTCATATTTATATTTTCACAACATCCTGACCTGTTGTTGTTAAGTAATGTTAAGTCAGTTCTGACTCATAGTGACCATATGCACAACAGAATGAAACACTGCCCAGTCCTGTGCCATGTTTCAAATCATTGTTCTGCTGGAGCCTGTTGCTGCAGCTACTGTGTTAATCCATCGTGTTGAGGGTCTCCCTCTTTTTTGCTGACCCTCTACTGTATCAAGCATGACGCCTTTTTCCGGAACCATTCCCTCCTGATAATCTCACAAAGTATGTGAGATTATGTCTCACCATATTGACTGCTAATGAACATTCTGGCTGCGCTTCTTTTAAGACAGATTTGTTTTGTCTTTCTGGCAGTCTATGGTTCGTTCAACGTTCTTTGCCAGCACCATTATTCAAACGCATCAATTCTTCTTCTGTCTTCTTTATTCATTGTCCAGCTTTTACATGCATATAAAGCTGTTGAAAATGCCATGGCTTGGTCAGGTGCTCCTTAGTTCTTGTTGTGGATTGAATTGTGTCTCTCACAAAATCTGTAGCAATTTAGCAAGGCCAGGATTCCTGGTATTATGTGGTGTACTCCATGCTGTAAATCCTGCCTCTGTGATGTTCATGAGGGTGGATGGGCAGCAGTTCTCTTGGTGGGGCAGGACTCAGTGCATAAGACTGTTTTGTGCCTTGAGGTAACTGCTTGAGAAACAAAGGGAAGAAGCTGACAGATATAAAGGAAAGAAGGTAGAGATTTGGGGGACCTCATACCCATGAGAAGAAGTGCCGGAAGCTGACCGTGCCCTTTAGAAAGGACCAGGGTCCCTGTGTCTGAGAAGCTTCCAGTCCAGGAGCAGATTGACAACAAGGTCCTTCCCCCTGTGCCAACAGAGAAAGCCTTCCCCTGGAGCTGACACCCTAAATTTAGACTTTTAGCCTACTGGACTGTGATGAAATAAAGTTTCTCTTTTTATAGCCATCTACTTGTGGTATCTCTGTTAAAGCACCACTAGCTAACTAAAACAGTCCTTGAGCTGACATCCTTAGGGTTTTTTTTTGTTTTAAAACCTTAGAGATCTGTTTTACAGCAGAGTTGCTCAATGCAATGTGTCATTTGATTTCTTGACTGCTGCTTTTGGGGGCATTGACTGTTGATTCAAGTAAACTGAAATCCTCTACGATTTCAGACTTTTCTCCTTATCATGATGTTGTACATTGCTCCAGTTGTGAGGATTTTTATTTTCTTTTTGTTGAGGTGTAATCCATACTGAAGGCTGTTGTCTCTGATCTTCATCAGTAATGCTTCAAGTCCTCTTCACTTTGAGCAAACAAGATTGTGGCATCTGCATATATTGGAAGTTGTTAGTAAGTCTTCCTCCAATCCTGATACCTTGTTCTTCTTCATGTAGTCCAGTTTCTTGGGTTATTGCTTCAGCATATAGATTGAATGAGTGTTGTGAAAGGGTATAGACCTGATGCACCCCTTTCCTTACTTTAAACCCGTGCAATATCCCCTTGTTCTATTTGAATGACTACCTCTTGGTCTAAGCACAGGTTCCTCATGAGCACAATTAAGTGCTCTGGAATTCCCATTATTTGAAATGTTATCCACAATTTATTATGATCCACACAGCCAGATGTCTTTGCATAGTCTTAAGACACAACTAAACATCTTTTCTGGTATTTTCTGTGTTCAGCCATAATCCATCTGATATCAGCAATGACATCCCTTGTTCCACATCCTCTTCTGAATCTGGCCTGAATTTCTGGCAGTTCCTTGTCAATGTACTGCTGCAATCACTTTTGAATGATCTTCAGCAAAATTTTGCTTGTCTGTGACATTAATGATACTGTTTGATAATTTCTGCCTTCTATTGGATTACCTTTCGCTGGAATGGGTACAGGTGTGGATCGCTCCTGTTTGGTTAGCCAGGTAGCTGTCTTCCAAATTTCTTGGCATAGAGGAGTGAGCACTAGTGCTGCACCCATTTGTCAAACATCTGAACTGGTATTCCACCAATTTCTGGAGACTTGTTTTTTGCCACTGTTTTGATGCAGCGTGGAATTCTTCCTTCAGTCCTGTCAGTTCTTCATCTTATGCTACCTCCTGAAACGGCTGAACATTGACTAGTTCCTTTCGGTATAGTAACTGTGGATATTCTTTCCATCTTCTTTTGATGCTTCCTGCGTTGTTCAGCATTTTCCAGGTAGAATTCTTTGATATTTCAACTCAGGGCTTGATTTTTTTCTTTAGCTCTTTCAGCTGGAAAAATGCAAAGCATGTTCTTCCCTTTTGATTTTCTACCTCCAGGTCTTGTGTATGTGTCATTAGAGTACTTTTAGTTTGTCTTCTCTAGCTGCTCTTGGAGATCTTCTGTTCAGTTCTTTCACTTATCATTTCTACCATTTGCTTCAGCAACTCGACGATAGAGAACAAGTTTTAGGGTCTTCTCTGACATCCATTTTTGTCTTTTCTTTCTTTCCTCTCCTTTCAATGACCTCTTGTTTTTTTTCATGCATGCTGTCCTTGGTGCCGTCCCACAACTCACCTGATCTTTGGTCATTAGAGTTCAATGCTTCAGTCTGTCTTTGCGATGGTCCCTAAATTCAGGTGTGATATACTCATTTTTGGCTTTCATGGACTTGTTCTAATTTTCTTCAGTTTAAACTTAGACTTGCATATGACCAGTTGATGGTCTGTCCTATGGTCAGTGCCTGGCCTTGTTTTGACTGATGATATTGAAATTTTCAGTGGTCTTTTTCCACTTACATAGTCAGTTTGATTCCTGTGTATTCTATCTGGCAAGACCCATGTGTATAGTCACCATTTATGTTGGTAAAAAAAAAAGACATTTGCAACAAGGAAATCACCGGTCTTGAAAATTCTGTGATGTGATCTCCAGCATTATTTCTATCACCAAGGCCGTATTTTTTACCTTCCAACTCTTCTTTTTTGTTTCAACTTCTGCATTCCAATCACCAGTAATCCTGATTGCATGTTTGATCAATTTCAGACTGTCGAAGTTGATAAAAATCTTCAGTTTTTTCATCTTTGGCCTTAGTGATTGGTGTGCAGTTAAATGCTGGCTCTTATTGTTTTATTGAGCTGAGCTGAGTTGAATTAAAATGAGTTGGTTCTGCTTTCTCTAATTACGTTTCTTGAAGGAAATCTGGAATCTTTTCTGCTGGATAAAATCTCCCTCCAAGGTCCTTGGAATCATACAAACATGCTGACTGACAGTCCCACAAGCTGACAGAGCCATCAGTTAAGTGGCAGAAGGATGAGGTCTGGAACCAGCTCTGTACAGGGTGCTCTCCAAGAAAAGACTGGGAATTTCTGGGAGACCACAGGTCCTGACACTAATGTGCTACATCTCCTGGTGGGCCACCATAACTGAGTACAGTCACTGCCTTAGGCTCAGGAGCAGAAATACTCAGCAACTGGAAAAATTTGGCTTTTTTCTTCTACTCAGGAAGTCAGCACACAAAGGGCAAACCCAGGTGTATCAGGAGGTGATACGTTCATCTGCCCTGGGGCCCCCATCAGTCCTGAGCATCTGAGGTTTCTGCACTATGACACCCTAGAGCAGACCCGTTGAGGGCACCCTGGTGCTCCCTGCTGCATTCCATATTCTGTCCACATCAGCTCAGTACTTTTCAAAATCCTTCAGGGGCAAACAATCAAGCTTCTTTAGAATGAGGGCTGGAATACTGAAACCCAGCTGTAGGGCAGGTCAGTCCTTTACTGGAGCCACTTGCTTACGCTTCCTCACTGTTATGCCCCGGTGTTACTCAAGATCCTGGCTCCAGATTAGCTCCAGAACTTTCTGAGGTTTAGAGATGACTGAGACAGTTTATTACTGATTGGACCACCCTTTGAGAATAGGCCGCAAGCGCACTGCTTTGAGTTGAGGATATCCTTTCACACGGTGTGAATTGTCATGTATGTTATTAGCCACAGGCTTAAAAATGAATTGTCTATAGGAATGCCCATTCTGCATGGACAACAAGGGCCACTGCTGAATTGTCCTTTCCTTCATATGACACAGGCATTAACCTACCCCTATCTTTACTCAATAAAAGTCTGCTGACTATCCCTGGTATGCCAGGTACCATCTCAGGTATTGGAGGGAGGTGAAGACGAGCCAGGTGTGCGTCCTGTCCTTGGAGAGCTCTCATGCACTGAAAACACAAGAGGTAGGAAGTGCCAGGCGACATGGTCTGCACGGGATGCAGAGTTACAGCTCTTTTGCAGAAGTCATCTTGAGGATCATCTAATTCATCCTCCTAGTTCCTCAGAGGAGAAAATTGAGGCCAGGAGAGGGGGGATTATTCACTCATGGTCACATAGTAAGTGATAGTTATTGATTCACTAAACAAGCATTTATTGAACACTTATTACATGCTGGGGGCCCCAGACATGCAATGGTTAAGAGCTTGGCTGCTAACCAAAATGCTGACAATTTGAATCCACATACTGCTCTTTGGAACCTCTATGAAGGATTTCAACTTTGTCATAGAGGGTCGCCATGAGTGTAAATCAACTCAATGGCAATAATATTAAAAAAAATTTTGTTTAATTACCTACTAAGATCTGGGATAGGCACTAGAGATACCACAGGGAACAGAGCAGATATAGCCCCTGCTCCTTTGGCAATCCAGTGGTGGGTCAAATCAAAACAAAACCACTGCTGTTGAGTTGATTCCAACTCATAGTGACCCATATGACAGAGGTGAATTGCCCCATAGAATTTCCAAGGAGTGTCTGGTGGATTCAAACTGCCAGACTTTTGGTTAGCAGCTGCAGCACCTAACCACCATACCACCCAAATTTCCCTAGGGTGGACAGTGGGTCCCAATCTTATTTACACATTAGAATCACCTGGGGAGCTTTAAAACAAATCTCAGTGCTAGTGCCCCACCCCCAGAGATTCTGATTTAGTTGGTGTGGGATGGGACCCAGGCAGGAGTATTTTTAAGAGCTGCCCTGGGTGATTCTAATTTGCAGCCAGGTTGAGAGCCACTGGTCCGGGGGAGAGCCAAGCAAAAGGCAAGACAAAAACGTGATTGAGATCTGGCTTTGAAGGGAATGACTAGGATGCTGAATGATGCAACAGCCCTGGGGTATTAGCTTCCATAGACTGCCTAACAAAGTACCACAAATTGTGTGGCTTATAAGAACAGACATTTATTGTTTCACATTCTGGAGACTGTAAGTCCAAAATCAGAGTCAGCTGGGTTGATTCCTTCTGAGGGCTCTGAGTGAGAATCTGCTCCATGCCTCTCTCCTAGCTTCTTCTGCTGGCGTTCCTTGGCTTGTGGAAGCATCACTCCAGATCTCTGGCTTGGTCTTCAGCAGCTGTCTGCTCTCTGTATCTTTGACTCTCTTCTTTTGCAAGGACACCACTCTGATTGGATTAGACCCATCCTACTCTAGCATGACCTCCTGTTTATTTAATTGATGTTATCATTTTTTCATAAGAACCCATGTGACACAGTAGTACTGCTGCATAGGATTTTCTTGGTTATAATCTTTTTTTTAATTGTGCTTTGGGGGAAGGTTTCTAGAATTAGTTTCTTATTAAACATATAACGCCCACAATTCTTCTGTGACATTGGTTTTCAGCAACATGACATGGCGACATTCACCCCTTCTCTACTTTGGGTTCACCATTACTAGCTCCTCCTGCTTTCTTGTCCTTCCTCTGGGCTGGTGTACCCATTTAGTCTCATTTTGTTTTATGGACCTGTCTAATCTTTGGCTGAAGAATAAACCTCAGGAGTGACTTCAGTACTCAGTTAAAAGGTTGTTGGGGACTACACTCTTGGGGTTTTTCCAATCTCTCTTACACTAGTAAGTCTGATCTTTTGTTGTTGTTGGGTTAGAATGTTATTGTGCATTTCTCTCCAGCTTCTCCAAACAACAACAAAAACCTGTTGCTACTGAGTCAATTCAGACTCATAGCAACCCGGCAGGAAAGAGCAGAACTGCCCTCTAACGTTTCCAGGGAGGGCCAGTAGATTCAAACTGCCAACCTATTTGGTTAGCAGCCATAGCTTGCCATAGTTCATAACCACTGAGCCACCAGGGCTCCCTAGCTCTGTCCAGGACCTTCTATTGTGATCTCTGTCACAGCAGTTGGTGGTAGCTGGGTTCCATCTAGTTGTGCTGCACTCAGCCTGGCAGAGGCTGTGGTAGTTGTGGTCCATTAGTCCTTTGGACTAATCTCTCTCTTGTGTCTTTGGTTTTTTCAGTTCTCCTTTGCTCCAGACAGGGTGGGACCAGCAGAATATCTTAGAAGGCCACTCACAAGGTTTTAAGACCCCAGGTGGTATTCACCGAAGTAGAATGTAGAACTGTGTTATGCAAGTTGAGATAGATATTACCCTAAGACAAGGGTCCCTAGCCCTTTGCCCAGTAATTCAGTCCCTTTGGGACTCTGGATTACTTATGAAGCTTCTCCGGCCTTGCCTTTGTGAAGTTGTACTGGCTTCTGTGGTAGACGTCCACTGTCTCACCCTTCTGAAAATGAGCACTTATCTAGGATCACTGTGAGTCGAGCTGACTCCACAGCAGTGGGTTTGGTTTCTGTTTTTTCGGTTGTCTAGGTAGGTCTTTTTCATCCCCACCCCTTTTCTCCCTGTTTCTTTCTATGTGGAAGCCTTTTTATGAGTTTTACAATAGTGGCCTCACACAGTGTTTGTCCTTTTGTGATTGACTTATTTCACCTCGCATAATGCCCTCCAGATTTCATCCATGTTGTGAGATATTTCCGAGACTCATGCTTGTTCTTTATTGTTGCTTGGTATTCTACTGTGTATATGTACCATAGTTTATCCATTTTTCTGTTGATGGGTCCTTAAGTTGTTTCTATGTTTTTGCTTTTGTGAATAATGCTGCAGTGAACATGGGTGTGCATGTTTATTTATATGATGACTCTCATTTCTCTAGGATATATTCCTAGGAGTGGGATAGCTGGATCATGTGGTATTTCTATTTCTAGTTTTTTAAGAAAGCACCATATCGTTTTCCAGAATGATTTACTGTTAGGCATTCCCACCAACAGTGCATAAGAGTTCCAATCTCCTTGCAGCCTTTCCAACATTTGTTATTTTCTCTTCTTTTAATTCATGCCAGTAGTGTTGGAGTGAGATGGTATCTCATTGTGGTTTTGATTTGCATTTCTCTAACGGGGAGTGATCATGAGCGTTTCCTCATTTGTCTGTTAACCCCTTGAATGTCTTATTTGGGAATTGCTTGTTTGTATCCTTTGCCCATTTTTAGTTAAATTGTTTTTTTGTTGTAGAGGTGTTAGATTTCCCTGTAGATTTTAGAAATTAAACCTGTGTTGGATTTGTCATAGCCAGTTCCGCTCCCCGCCCCCCGGCATGTGCATTCTCTTTTTACTTTTTTGGTGAAGTCTTTTGCTAAGCATAAATGTTTAATTTTCAAAAAGATCCAAGTTATCTAGCTTATCTTCCAGTGTTTGTGTGTCATTAGTTGTGATTTGTAGCCTATTTGTGCTGTGTATTAGAGCCTCCAGCTTTGACCCTATTTTTAATTCTATGATCTTTATAATTTTTAGTTTTATGTTTAGGTCTTTGATCCATTTTGAATTAGTTTTTGTGTATGATGTGGGGCATGGGTCCTGTTTCATTTTTTTGCAGATGGACATCCAGTTTTGAGAGCACCATTTGTTAAAAAGACTACCTTTTTCTCATTTAATGGATGTTGGTCCTTTGTCAACGATCCTGTGACCATAAGTGGATGGATTTATATCTGGGTTCTTGATTCAGTTCCATTGGGTAATGTCATTTACTGGTACCAGGCTTTTGATTACTGGAGCTATGTAGCAGGTTCTGAGGTCAGGTAGTGCCCATCCTCCTACTTTATTCGTCTTCAGTAATGTTTTACTTATCTGGAGCCTCTTTCCTTTCTACGTAAAGCTAACAATTAGATTTTACATCTCATTAAACAATTCTATTGGTATCTGGATCAGGGTGGCACTGTATTTGTAGACAGCTTTGGGTAGAAATGCCATTTTCACAGTGTTGAGTCTATCCATGGGCATGGTATGTTTTTCCATTTAGGCAGGTTTGTTTTGGTTTCTTGTGGTAGTGTTTTGTAGTTTTCTTTGTATAGGTCTTTTATATCTCTGATTAGACTTATTCCTAAGGTTTTTTTTGGGGGGGGTCTATTATAAGTGATATTGCTTTCCTGATTTCCTTTTTGTAATTCTCTTTATTGGTGTATAGGAATCCAACTGTTTCGTATATTATCTTGTATTCTGCTACTCTGCTGAATTTTTCTATTAGTTCTAGTGGTTTTCTCATGGAGTCTTTTGGGTTCACTCCATGTATAGCATCATATTATCTGCAACTGGGACAGTTTTACTTCTTTACTAATTTGGATGCTTTTTATTTCTTTATTTTTCCCTTATTACTGTGGCATTCAACACAATGTTAAGTAGGAGTGATTATAAATGACATCCTTGTTCCTGTTCTCAGGATGCATGTTTTCAGCCTCTTTCCACTAAGAATGATGTTGGTAGCTGGTCTGACGTAAAAAATCCATTGCCATCAAGTTGATTCCGACTCATAGTGACTCTATAGGACAGAGTAGAACTGCCCCATGGAGTCTCCAATTAGCTTAGCACCTGGTGGATTTGAACTGCCAACACTTTGGGTAGCAACTGTAGCTCTTAACTACTAGACCACCACGGTTTCTGTCTGTTTGATGTAGATGTACTTGACTACATTGAAGAATTTTCCTTCTATGCCTATTTTATTGAGAGTTTTTTTTTTTTTTATCAAGAGTATGTGTTGGACTTTGTCAGATGCCTTTACTGTGTCAGCTGAGAGGATCACATGATTCTTTTATTTATGTGGTGGATTTTGTTGATTCATTCTCTAATGTTGAACCATCCTTCCATACCTGGCATGAATTCCACTTGGTTATGATGTATTTATTTATTTTTTGATGTGATGTTGACTTCTATTAGCTAGAATTTTGTTGAGAATTTTTCCTTGTATATTCATGAGATACATTGATCTGTAATTTCTGGCTGTAATGTTTATGGAAGCAGATCTACAGGTTACTCTCTTGCTGAGCGCATTCAAACTGTCAGCCTTTCTGTTAGCAGCTGAGAGTTTGAGTGACTTCACCAAGGCTGCTTAACTAATAGCATCTTCCAAAGCCCTGTTTCTAAACAAGGTCACATTCACAGGTACCAGGGGTTAGAACATCAACATGTCTTTTGGGAGGACATAGTTCAGTCCATAACAGTGGGATATTCATTATCTGCCCTAAGTCTAAAGAGAGCGAGTGGTGAGTCCAGGGATCAGAAGGGAAGAAGGCAGAACATAAGGGTGTCCTTATGCATGGCAGCAAGAAGATGTCCTAGGACATTGCTGCTCCACACTGCAGAGCCAGGAACACTACACTGGAACCTCTCTTAGCAGAGGCTTTCAGTCTGCAACCTCAAAACATCCCTTACTCATCCCAAACCCTCCCCCCAAACACACCATTTATGAATGCTTCCCAAGCCAGCCAGCTTAATAATCCTTCACGTTTTTAGAGTACTATAGTTAGTAAATCACATTTCCACTTGTCTGTATTGTTGGACCCTAATGCTAATTCCACTAGGTAGACAGAACCAAGGTTAATATTCCCACAATACTGTTGTTACATGCTGCTGAGTCAGTCCCAGTTCATAAACCCCCCCACGTGACAAGAGAATTGCCCATAGGGTTTTCTTGGCTGTAATCTTTACAGAAGGAGATCACCAGGTCTTTCTCTTGCAGAACTGCTGGTGGGTTTAAACTGACAACCTTTTGTGTTAGTGGCTAAGCACTACACGCAGCTTCTCATTTGCTCGATAGAGATGTGGAAGCAGGTTCAGAGAAGCAGTGTGAGCTGCCTGAAATCACACAGCTAATAACTTCAGTCTAGCTCACCAGCCTCTAACTCCAAGCCTGTCTGTAGTACCCTGTGTTGCCTCCACCCCACCTGTACCAGGAAACAAAAGCAGACGCAGCATGCCTGGGGGGCCGGGGATGGCAGCACCTGGGCCAGCACCTTCCTGTCAGGCTGCGCAGAGCTGTGATGCGCCCAACATAAAACAACCCATTCTGCAACTCGCAATCCCATTCCCATCAAGGAATCAAAGGAATTTGTTACTCATTGCTTCAGTCCTCTGCCCAGAGTGCACCCAGTTACTATAGTAACCTGAGGCAATTTTTTATTATATGGTGGATGGTTTTAATTTTGTATTTGAAGAATTTGGCCAGGCAGTCATGTTGCTGTGGCTTGGCCTGGCAGGAAGCAGCGAGGAGCAGAGGGAACCCTTTGAGCCTACGAAATTTTTCTAATCGATGAGGTAAACCTGTGTCTGGAAAAACCCAGGCTCAGCTGCCCTGGGGAAGGAAAGGGAGGAGAGGCTCTAGGCTGACACCACATGGACACTCTCCCCCATTCAGAGATTGGCGTTATGGTTGTTAAGTGCTATTGAGTCCTGTAGCAACCTTGTATGGCAGAGTGGAACTTCCCCATAGGGTTTCCTGGGCTATATGCTTTACAGGAGCAGATCCCCAGGTCTTTGTTCCATGGAGCTGCTGGGTGGGTTTGAGTTGTCAACCTTTTGGTTAGCAGGCAGCACTTAACTGTTATGCCACCGATGCTTCTTCTTCAGAGGTTTTTTTAAAAAAACAAAAAGACCATTTCCATCAAATTGATTCCAACTTAAACTCTGGTGATGTAGCAGGTAAGCGCTATAGCTGCTAGCCAAAAGGTTGGCAGTTCAAATCCACCAGGTGCTCCTTGGAAACTCTACAGGGTAGTTCTACTCTGTCCTGTCGGGTGGCTGTGAGTTGGAACCGACTCGATGACAGTGGGTTTGGTTCAGAGACTATACCTCCCAAGTTAGAGCCGGCTGGGGCCAGGTGCATCCATCACGCCCTCTATCTCACCTTCATCCGGGCGCTCATCTCCAGGGCTGCTCTCAGAGGTGTTTAGTTTAACCCTGAATCACTTGCCCCTGGCAGACAGGGGACCATCAACAAATGTTTGTGGAAAGAATGCATGAATGATATTTTGTTATTTATGTAGTCCTTCCTCAGAAACAGCTTTCTGTGGCCCTCAGAACAGACAGCATGTGGGAGTCCTGAGCAGGGTGGGCATGTAACAGAGCTGGGACAGGGTAGACGGTCGGAGCTCCAGGAGTGTCAGGTGTCTCACTATAACACAGAGAGAGGAGGGGACGCTGTGATCATAAATGTCCCTTAGCCTTGTGGAAGTGAGGCACAGAGATGCATAGGAAGCCCAGACCACCAACACAAGTTCCAGATCTGAGGCCCTCCAAGAAGGAGAACCTGAAAAATGTCCAGCTAGGTGGGACTGTAGAGGCCCCTGATTTCACAGGCATGGCATCTGAGGCCATGAGGGGGAAAGATAAGAGATTCTCCCTCACAGTCATCGAACATGGGTGGGACACAAGGTGGGACTTTTCCACATGGGAATCCCAGCACACAGCACAGGTTGAGTACACAGCAGGTGCTCAGTAAGTGCATGTGTGAGCTGCCTTTCTCATCCTGGTGGTGTCACAGCAAGACAGCTTCATAGGAGGTTAGGGCTGGAAGGGATTTTAGGCAGCACTGAGCTTTACTTTGTCATTCTACAGAAAGGCTAAGATCCTTTCCATTAACGATGCTGAAAATAGTGACAGCTAATACTTACAGAGCATTTACTGCGGTGTGCCAGGCAGGCTTCTGTGCACTCTGCATATACTAATCCCTTGAAGCCTCACGGCAACTTTCGTGCTGCAGAGATTAGAATTATCCCCAGATGAGGACACTGAAACGTAGAGATGTTAAGTAACTTGCCCAAGATCACACAGCTGGTGTTTTAGGAGCTGGATTCAAACCCAGGCAGTCTCATTTCAGAGTCCCCACTTAACACTCACCTGTGCTTTCTGAGGGCAAAACCCTAGGATGAACATTTGTTGGTCCCTTCTCTGAATGGAGGCAGGAATGCCTGCCCAATCTTGTGAGCTCACGAGTTCAGGCATCATCATGCTTTCATTGCTGCTTTGACCTCCAGGACTCTGAGCACATAGGGCCTAGCCTGTGGCAAGCACTCAGGAGATGCATTTTTAATGCACATGAGCTGTTTTCCTTCTCATCGTCATGTAATCGTCAACTTTGGGGCCTGGCATCTTCCAGCTGGAAGGGGCCTTGGGAAGCAGTTTACAGAAGAGAAAAGTGAGGCCCAGACAGTGAAAGCCCAAGGCCTCCCAGCTGGACTTGAGCTCTGGTCTCAAGACGGCCCCGAGGAGGGTCAGGCTGACAGAGCTCAGCCGCCTGCCGCGTGTTCCCTGTCCTGTCCTCCCCCGCTCTGCCACGTGTTTCAGTCCTCCCCACACTAACGAGCTCTCCGCTCCCGCCAGCTCTTCGTGATCGACAATGGTGCAGATGACTGGCGGATAGCCATGACCTACGAGCGCATCCTCTACATTAGCCTGGAGATGCTGGTGTGTGCCATCCACCCTATTCCTGGCGAGTACAAGTTCTTCTGGAATGCGCGCCTGGCCTTCTCCTACGCGCCTTCGCGGACTGAGGCGGATGTGGACATCATCCTGTCCATCCCCATGTTCTTGCGCCTGTACCTGATTGCCCGCGTCATGCTGCTGCACAGCAAGCTGTTCACCGATGCCTCGTCCCGCAGCATCGGGGCACTCAACAAGATCAACTTCAACACCCGCTTCGTCATGAAGACCCTCATGACCATCTGCCCGGGCACAGTGCTGCTCGTGTTCAGCATCTCACTCTGGATCATCGCTGCCTGGACTGTCCGCGTCTGTGAAAGGTATTCCGTGGGTCCCCGTCCTCACTCAGCCGGGATTTGTGAGCGCAGAGCCTGTGCTGAGACAGGAAAGGGAGGAGGAACAGGGGTGATGGTCTGAGGGAGGAGACAGGCTTGGACTCAAAAACCCTGGAAGAGAAGATGGGATCAGGGGCTTTGGGTTGGTTTGGGGCTGCATGAGCTGAGACCGGAAACATTGGAACCAAGGTAAGCTGGGAAAAAATACACAGAGAACATTTCTGATTTTCTGTTCCTTCTGTAAACCAACATATCAAAGCAGTCTGGTTACATAGTTAACCTTCACCCAAAGTATAACATGACAATTTCTATATGATCACTCCCTCTTGGAGAACAATGAGACTCCCTAGCACTTTAAAGGCTCTGAGAAGTCCTGCAGTAATGAAACTGGTTCAGTTCTGGTTAGTCCAGATTTCCCACAAACCCTTTTGATCATACAGCACCTATAGATGCCTCACTACTCAAAGTTGGGTCCATTGACCGGCAGCACCAGGATCACTTGGGAACTTACTAGAATATAAAATCTCAGTCCTTACCCTAGGTGAAACCTACTGTTGTAGAGTTGATTTCAACACATAGCAACCTTATAGGACACAGTAGGATTGCCCCCATAGGGTTTCTAAGGAGTGGTTGGTGGATTTGAACCTCTGACCTTTTGTTTGTAGTCATATTTCTTAACCCCTGCACCACTGGGGCTCTCCCCAGACCACTGAATCACAATCTGTGCCTTAACAGTTCTCAATGTGATACAAATGCCCCTTAAAGTAGCAGAAGTGCTATCTATTAAGAACACGCGGGGAATGTTTTAAGTAGGCCCCAGCTTACTGGAGTGACTCAGAGAGTAACTGATGGGACAGAAGAAAAGGTGGCCTAAAAGAGACCTAGTGCTCTAGCACACACGTCAGCACATTGGCTGCTTCCAGGCCCTCAGAACTGCCACCATCAAGGCCAAAGCTAAGACCGTTGCTGGGTCCTCCCACCACCATCCTCAAGATGACCTCTGTGACCCTTCTCCCTTTCAAGCTGGCCTTGTGTATTCATTGTAATTTGATTTTGTATATGGACTTTGAACACCTAGGTGAGAACCCTAGGTTCTGTCCCTAAGTAGCTTTAAGACCTTGGGCAGGTCCTTTACCTCTCTGGGCTTCTGTTTCCTCATTGTAAAATCAGGATCACTTGAGACTGAGTGAAGACAGGTTCATTGTAGAGAGATTATTTTTGTTGTGTTGGAATGCAGGGTCAAGCCCTCTGTGTAGTTTACATGGATCCTGGTGACTACCCTTAATTCATTGACACTGAAAATGGTATTGTCAAATCTCCCACGTATACCAGTGTCCCGGCAGACGTGAAACAAGTGAGAGTCTGGAGAATCATTATCCTAACATCTCACAGGGCTGTATCAAACCACATCACCTTCCTGTTTGGCAATGTTCTGTTTATGGACCTTTCTTTCAGAGTTTTGGCCAGCAGACACATGGTCAGACTAAGAGGGTGTTCTTCAGTAGCAGGACAAGTGCCACAGAGGATGACAGGGTCAAGAGATGCTTCTCACATACAGAGGCCAGGACACACAATGCCCACCTGTTGGAACCGTGCCACTATCCCAGAGCTGCCATTGCAACATCAGCTCCAGGAGAGACCACCCTGAGCAGTGCTTTTGATCCTTCCCTAGTGAGCAGACACTCCTTCTGCAATGGAAAATGCTCGTACATGGGTTCCAGCCCCAACCACCTTGTGGTCCTCTTAGCTGAGCAGCATCATGCCCATCACTTTACCTCACTAGGCCTCAGTTTTCTCATCTATGAACTGGGAATAATAAGTAATGTATGTGAACTATATACTGCCATGTGGTGCTGTGAAAATGAATAATGATGTAGGCCCTGTATGACTGCCCTCTTCTAATTAAAGGAAATCAACTCCTACTATAGGTAGGAATGACCTATATAGTCTTTCTTTCTGATTGATCGAAGTCAAGTTTTCTAACAACAATAATAAAGTGGATTGGCATAACCCCTTAAGGTGTTTGAAATCTCCCAGCTTCGTTTTCTCAAGTAGCTATCAAATCAGTCCTATTTGGCATGTAAGGCCTATCCACTTTACAGACAAGTAAAAGGCTGAACACAGAACAAAGTCCCTGCAAGTGAGTTGCATTGCTTACTGAGCCTGTCACAAGTGTGGGTGAGTCTGTATTACTCTGGAGAAGGAGTGTGTTCTAAAGCACTCTGTGATGTTTTATTTGGTGTTGAGTGGTTCTCTGTGGTTTCTGGAAACCCTAGTAGGGTAGTGGTTAAGTGGTATGTCTGTTAACCAAAAAGTTGGCAGTTTGAATCCACCAGGCACTCCTTGGAAACCCTATGGAGCAGTTCTACTCTGTCCTATAGGGGAGCTATGAGTAGGAACTGGCTTTATGGCAGTGGGTTGTGTTTTTTCCCTATGGTTTTTAGCTGAGGGTAGGTTAACCTGCTCCCTGGTAGGTCATCAGGCTTCTCTCCCCAAACATAACTCATGAGGCCCAGCTGAAGACCAAAGCAAAGGCACAGGGAAACAACAGAAGTCTCTTGAAGCTTCTCATGGTTCTTGGGAAAAGGATATTTATACATCTGCTTAGACACAACTTGTGGTGTAGTAAAGTGTGGTAGATGCTGTCACTGCTCCTGTTTCTAGGAGCTTATCCTCTGCTAAAGAATCCCTGGTGGCTCAATAGTTAAGCTCTCATCTACTAAGACATTGGTGGTTCAAGTCCACCCAGTAGCCTCGCGGAAGACAGACCTAGCGATCTTCTCCCACAAAGACTTCCATAAAGATTATAGCTGAGAAAATCCCATGGGCCAGTTCTCTGTCGCATGGGTCCACTATGAGTTGAAGTCTACTCGTTGGCAGCTATCAGCACTGACAACTCAGTGCCAGTTGTGTATGAGATGCTTAATATTGTTACCTCAGTTCACCCTTGCAGAACACCTATGAGAGAGGGACCACAACTATCCCTATTTTACAGTTAAAGAAATCAATGTGAAGCTACCTGCCGGAGGTCACAGAGCTAGTAAGGGCAGAGGCAGATTTTGAACCTGACTCTGAGTGAACTTCCTTTTTGTTCCACCAATCAGGCTGACTCCTGCACTTTCATGGAACCTGTAGCTTAGACCTGGAAACCCTGATGGCATGGCAGTTGAGTTTGCCTGTTAACCAACAAGGTTGGCAGTTCAAATCCACCCCCCACTACTTGGAAGCCCTGTGGGGAAGTTCTACTCTGTCCTGTAGGGACACCATGAGTTGGAATTGACTTGACAGCAATGAGTTTGGTAGCCTGGACCCTCTGGGCTACTTTCCCAGTCTGAGAGTCTCCAAGCCACTGAGACTGACTTTGTAGGTTTTACTGTTAGAGTCAAACAAGTAATGTACGTGAACTATATACTGCCATGTGGTGCCTGTGAAAATGAATAATGATGTAGGCCCTTGATAACTGTTGAAAATTGTATGACTGCCTTCTTCTAATTAAAGGACCCCAAAGTTGCTCTTTGGCCTGACTCTATGGCTAAGTCATGTTAAATTAAGACAGACCCAGAAGCCCTTCTGGGACCCAGGCTCTTGTTCCTTCAGCTATGGTTGTGTTGGTCATCACAGCCAGCAGCTGAGCCCTTCCCCTGGAATTGTTTTTGGCTAACAGAAGCTGCCCCTCCCAGGTCCAGCCCCTGGCCAGGGCAGTTGCATCAACTATTTGTCAGTGTAGGAGCTTAAAAGCCCGTCGCCTTCTCCCCAGGTAGGACAGTCCTACAGGGTATTCTGACTCTACAGATCCCCCAGGGATCACCTGAGCATGCCCCAATAAACTGTGCAAAATAATAATAATAAAAAAGCTCAATCTCAGTTTCCCAGAATCAGACCTATGGAACTGTGAAAACAGAATGAGTTAGTACGTATTATCCAAATCTATCAAAGCACTTCTTTCAGAAAGACCAAGCAATTTCTTTTAGAATCAAGCTAGAATGATGTCTGCCCTTTCCAAGTGTCACATAAGATTGGCAGAGATCTTGAGATGGGACTTATTCAAGACTGGGCAGGAACTGGAATCAAGGGATATTTGGGGGAATGAAAGGTTTGGACAAGAGTGGGAAGGTATGTAAACAAGAAGACCTTGATTTCGTCTTAGCTCTGTCCGATGCTGATTTTATCACCTTAGGCCTCAGAGGGGGTAAATGACTTTCCAGAGTCACACAGCTTGCTGATGCCCAAGGCAGGGCTTGTTCATATTCCAGGTGGCTTATATCAAGTAAGACCTATGTCTAGTTGTATATACACACTCCTGAAGTTGCTATGAAGTCTCTCTTTAGCAAGATGCATTTTTAAAGATGTTTATCATGTCTTGGGTTGGCTTTTATGTGACAGTAAAGGTTTTCACATTTCCTCCTTCCAAGAAGGGAGAGAGAATTAGTAATCACCCAGAACAGCCATGCAGTTAGGAGGACAAGGCAGGCCTGGCTGCTGGGAGGGCAGCGATAACAGTAGGCTTGTTTTCCTTGGCCCCCGGTGAGCATTACATCATGGGTTCCGAGGCCTGACAGCTGTGGCACTCAGCATTCTCCAGGATTCTCCTGGCTGCGTGCCAGCCTCCTACAGGCCTCCAGAGCCATCCGAGGAACCTCCTCATTAAGCACTGTCAAACACCCAGCAGCCTTCTAGGCCAGAGAGACCATCCCGAGGTTTGGTCCTAATGGCAGCAGGTCGGGGAAGTCGGCTTTCCTGGCACGGCCTTGACAACAGTCTGCCAGCTCCCATTTGTAGGTTTAAACTCCCTAGGAGGAGCAACAAGGCCTCCAGGTACAACAATAAGCAGGCAGAATCTTGCTGTCCTAGCCATGTAAATGACTCTCCTGGGGCTCTTGAATGTCCTTTTCCCTCCTTAGGTTTCCAGTTCTGTGCACAGGATGTCTCTGAATCACAGGCCCTCCTCCTAGTCAGTCAACAAATAGATCTAGCTTTTCAGTGGTAGTGAGGGGAAATTTTTATCTTCTCTCACATGTTGGTATCTTAATGAGAAATTTTATTCTGGAAACTTGGCCCCTGGAGTGGAAGAAAAACAATTAGTGGCCCATTCTTCCTCTCATTAGCAGTCCCCCTTCTATCACCAAGAAAACAGAAAGAGACTTCCTTCTCCCTCATTGGCCTGTCTCGGGCATTCAGGTTTGCACAAACCATAGGCCAGGGAGCTTTGGAGGAAGCAGGAAAAGGTTTTCCTGGGATGTCTGATTTTAGGTAAGCCTGAGGAAGACATTCTACAGGATGAAGCTCATTGTCCCCATGCAGAGGAAAGCCCCCAGGGCTGAGAAGAGTCTGACATGTTGTGGCTGGGACTGTGGTTTCACCTGGGCCCCTTTGGTTTGAGGGACAGCCCCTCCGTGTGGAGCACACATGCCGTGGCCACACTGAGTGATGGGAAGTAAAGACAAGGATCTCTTGTCACAGTTATTCTGATCTAAAGAGAAGATCTGAATACTAGAATGATGTGGAAGGCAGGAGGACAGGATTGCAAGCTGTTAAACATGAAAGCGGGACTGTATTTAAGCATGATTTGAAAACCAGATTCTAATGTCAAATATTATTCTCAAAGGAATAGGTATAGGAAATAAAAACAATTCAGAATAATTAGATTGTTACTAACCAGATTAGAAAGTCTGGAGGAGAAGGCTGGAAGGGATTAGTAAAAGAATGTCAACTTCATGGATTTAGGTAGAGGAGACTTATAACAAGCCCTATCCCTCTACTTTAATAATCAGAAAAATATAGTTTGTCATTTTTTTTTTACATTTTTTAAATACATGTCCTATCTTCCAAACCATCTCCTATCCCCTCCTCTCCACCCACTCTCCTTCCTCCAGTAAGAGGTCAGCAGGATGATATACTATAGATGCATAGAACCATAAAGTGCCCACAAGATGTGGTCACTCTGCATTGCCAAGTCCAATACATTGCTGTCCAAAGAGTTGACCTTCATTATGATTAATGGACAGGGATGGCATCAGGGCCGGGGGCCATGCTCCCAGGGGAATCCCAAAGCCCCTGGACCATCAACTGTGGTCTTTTAGTGGAGATCTCAGGGTGCACCCCTATTTATTCGTGTGTTGCCAGTGAGACTCAGTTTTGTGAGCTCCATCGTGGCTATCACTGGTGGTGGCTGGGCACCATCCGGTTCTTCTGGCCACAAGTTGATGTAGACACCCACTCATGGGGGTCTCTCTGTCCTCTAGATTTTCTTTCCCCGTGTTGTTTTGGACCTCTGTGATCATCCATTCCTGCTGAGTTGAGACCATTTGCCATACCTTCAGATGGCAGCTTGGCAGCTTTTAAGACCCCAGACGCCACTTACCAGTGTGGGGTGCAGAGAGTCCTCATTAGCAAAATGCTCGTTGTGCCAATTGGCCTCGCTTTCACTAGAGAGTGTGGTCTCCGGCCCGCTGACCCAGCTACTTTGTCCTTGCAATATTGGGTTAAGATGGGAGGAGTACTCAAGTTGTGTTGAAGTCCAGTTAATATTGATCTTCTTTCTAACGTGTGCTGTCACCGATTTCACCCAACCAAATTTCTAACAAGTATCTAATCTAAACCCTCCCCCCTAAGCCCTCCCACCCTCCCTACCCTTGCAGCTGTCAAAGAGTCTTTTCTTCTATGCGTGAGTCTGTTTTTAAGTTCTTGTCATGGGCTCTCATACAATATTTGTCCTTTTGTCGCTGACTACTTTCACTAAACATAATGTCCTCCAGTTGAAACCAGGTTATGAGATGTTTCCTGAAATCATCGTTGTTCTTATCATTGCAGAGTGTTCCACTGAGTATGTATACCATAGTTTACCTATCCATTCCTCTGTTGTTGGGTATCTGGGTTGATTCTATCTTTTTGCTATCTTGGACTGTGCCGCAATAAACATTCGTGTGCATGTATCAGGTGGTGTGAATAGCCTTGTTTCTGTAGGATATATTCCAAGCAGTGGAATTACTGGATCAAATGGTATATCTATATCCAGTTTTTCAAGGGAGCGCCAGATTGCTTTACAAAGAGATTGCATTATTTTGAAATCCCACCAACAGTGTAGGAGAGTTCCAATTTCTCCACACCTTCTCCAGCATTTGTTGTTTTGCGTTTTTTTGGATCATGGCCAACGTTGTTGTGGTGAGATGGTATCTCATCATCGTTTTGATTTGAATTTCTTTAATAGCTAATGATCATGAGCATGTCTGCATGTGTTTTTTGGCTGCCTGGATCTCCTCTTTAGAGAAGTGTCTGTCCGTCTCCTTGGCCCATCACTTAATTGGATGATTTATCTTTTTCTTATTGATATTTTTAGTATCTTTTAGATTATGGAGATCATGTGTCAATCTGACATGTAGTTGCCAAGTATTTTTTCCCCTTTTAATTCTATTAATAAAGTCTTTGGATGAGCAAAAGTGTTTGATTCTTAATAGTTCCCATTTATCTATTTTCTTTTCTGTTGATTGTGGTTGGTTTGACAGATTTTGAAGTCTGTCTACATTGTTTATTAAAACTCCCATTGTTGTTCCTGCCTTTTCTTGGATGGGCTTTATCGTTTTAGGTTTGATATTTAGGTCTTTTATCCAGTTGGAGTTGGTTTTTGTATAAGGTGTAAGATATGGATCTTGTTTCAATTTCTTGCAGATGGATATCTGATTTTGCCAGCACTGTTTGTTGAAGATACTGTTTTTACCCCAGTTTAATGTCTTAGGGCCTTTGTTGAGTATCAACTGTTCATAGGCAGATGGTGTCATCTCTGGGGTCTCAATTCCGTTCCATTGATCTATCTGTCTGTTCTTAAAGCAGTACCAGGCTGTTCTGACTACTGTGGCAGTGTAATATGTTCTAAGGTCAGGTAATGAGAGGCCTCCCAGTGTGTTTGTCTTCTTTAATAGTGCTTTACTTATCTGGGGCTTCTTCCCTTTCCAGACAAAGTTGGTAATTTGTTTCTCCATCTCATTAAAAAATGTCACTGGAACTTGTATTGGGATTGCATTATATAAGTAGATAGCTTTGGGTAAAATAGACATTTTCACAATGTTATTCTTCCTATCCATGAGCAGGGTAGGTTTCTCCATTTATGTAAGTTTCTCTTAGTTTCTTGCAGTAAGGGCTTGTAGTTCTCTTTGTAAAGGTCTGTTATTTCTCTGGTTAGCTTTATTCCTAGGTACTTTATCTTCTTAGGGGCTATAGTAAATGATATTGACTTGGTGATTTCCTCCTTAATAGTCTTGTTGTTGATATAAAAGAATCTTACTGATTTACTTATGTATATCTTGTATCCTGAGACTTTGTTGAACTCTTCTGTCAGTTTGAGTACTTTACTTATGGATTCTTTGGGATTCTCTGCAGATACCATCATATCATCTCCAAATAGGGAGATTTTTACCTCTTCTTTGCTGATGCGGATGCCCTTTATTTCTTGGTCTTGTCTAATTGCTCTAGCTAGAACTAGTACAATGTTGAATAGGAGAGGTGAGGGTGAGCATCCTTGTCTAGTTCCTGTTCTCAAGGGAAACTGTTTCAGTCTCTCTCCATTCAGGATGATATAGGGAGTTGGCTTTGTATAAATGGCCCTTATTGCACTGAGGAATTTGCTGTCTATTCCTATTTTGCTTGGAGTTTTTACCATCAATGTGTGTCAGACTTTATCAAATGTCTTTTCTGCATCAGTAGACAAGATCAAGTGATTCTTGTTTTTTATGTTATTTATGTGGTTGATCACATTAATTGTTTTTCTGATGTTGAACCAGCCTTGCAGCCCTGGTATGAATCCAACTTGGTCATGATGGATTATTTTTTGGATATGTTGTTGTATTCTACTGGCAAGAATTTTCTTGAAGATTTTTGCATCTAGATTCATGAGTGGTATTGGTCTGTAGTTCTCCTTTTTTGTTGGGTCTTTCCCTGGCTTTGGTGTCAGGGTTATGCTGGCTTCATAGAATGAGTTTGGGAGCATTCCATCCTTTTCTTTTTTTATTTTATTTTTTATTTAACATGACTGAGTGAAAATGTACATTCCCATATAAATTTACATGCCAACCTATATGCAGCTTCCACTGCTCTCCCTGTCTGGTGACAGCACACTATTCCTCTCTGCTCCATACATGTCTCATTCTCCCAACAGCCTTCTTTCCCCTCCTCTCCACCCACTCTCCTTCCTTCAGCCAGAAGTCAGCAGGATGATATCCTATAGATGTATAGAACCATAAAGTGCATCCAATATATGGTCACTCTGCATTTCCAAGTCCAATCCATTCCTGTCCAAAGAGTGGACCTTCATTATAATTTATGGGTAAGGGCAGCATCAGGGCTGGGGGCCATGCTCTCAGGGGAACCCCAAAACTGCTGGACCATCAACTGAGGTCTTTTAGTGGAGATCTCAGGATGCACCCCCCCTCCACTCTTGTGTTGCCAGTGAGACTCCTCTCTGTGAGCTCCGTCGTGGCTATCACTGGTGGTGGCCGGGCACCATCCGGTTCTTCCGGTCCCAAGTCAATGTAGGCACCCACTCTTGTGGGTCTCTCTGTCTTCTAGGTTGTCTTCACTGCACATCATTTTGGTACTCAGTCAGCATTCATTCCTGCTGAGTTGGGACCATTTGCTGTGTCCTCAGATGGCAGCTTGACAGCCCCCAAGACCCCAGATGCCACCCACCAATGTGGGGTGCAGAGAGCTCTCTTAGCCAAATTCCAGCTGTGCCAATTGGCCTCGATTTTGCCTAAGTGCATGGTCCCCTGCCCCCTGCCCCAGCTACTCTATCCTTGCAATATTGGGTTAAGATGGAAGGAGTACTGAAGTTATGCTGAAGTCCACTTGATGTTGTTCTTGTTTCTAATGTGTGCTATCACCTCTTTCTCCCAACCAGATTTCTAGCAACTATCTAAACTCAACCCTCCCCCCTTACCCTCCCTCCCTCCCCTCCCTTGCAGCTGTCAAAGAGTCTTCTATACACAAGTCTGTTTTTGAGCTCTTATCATAGAGGTCTCATACAGTAGTTGTCATTTTGTAGCTGACTACTTTCACTCAACATAATGTTTTCCAGTTGAAACCAGGTTAGGAGATGTTTCCTGGAATCATCATTATTCTTTATCATTGCATAGTGCTCCATTGAGTATATGTACCATAATTTACCTATCTATTCTTCTGTTGTTGGGCATCTGGGTTGATTCCATCTTTTTGCTATCGTGGACTGTGCTGTGATAAACATTCTGGTGCATGTGTCCATTGGTGTGAAAGGCCTCGATTCTGTAGGATATATTCCAAGTAGTGGAATTACTGGGTTTAATGGTATATCGATATCCATTTTTTTAAGGAAGCGCCAGATTGCTTTCCAAGGAGGCTGGACCATTTTGCAACCCCACCAACAGTGTAGGAGGGTTCCACTTTCTCCACAGCCTCTCCAGCATTTGTTGTTTTGTGTTTTCTGGATTATGGCCAATCTTGTTGGGGTGAGACAGTATCTCATTGTAGTCTTGATTTGAATTTCTTTAATAACTAAAGATCATGAACATGTCTGCATGTGTTTTTTGGCTGCCTGGATCTCCTCTTTAGTAAAATGTCTGTCCATCTCCTTTGCCCATCACTTAATTGGATGATTTATCTTCTTCTTATTGATATTTTGTAGTATCTTATAGATTATGGAGATCAGGCGTTGGTCTGACATAGATCATCCTTTTCTATACTGTGAAATAGTCTCAGCAGTATTGGAGATAACTCCTCTCTAAAAGCTTGATAAAATTCTGCAGTGAAGCCATCTGGGCCCGGACTTTTTTTGTTGGCAGTTTTCTGATGACTTTTTCAATCTCTCCTTTGTGGTGGGTTTATTGAGTTGTTCTGCTTCACCTTGTGGTAATTTGGGTAGGTGGTATGAATCAAGGAATTTGTCCGTTTTCTCTAGGTTTTCAAATTTGTTAGAGTACAGACTTTCATAGTATTTTGTTATGATATTTTTCATTTCTGTTGGATCTGTTGTGACAACTCACCTTTCATTTCTTATTTGGGTTATTAGTTTCCTTTCCTGTTTTTCTTTAGTAAGTTTAGCCAATGGTTTGTTAATTTGGTTGATCTTTTCAAAAAAACTAGGTTTTGGTCTTTTCAGTTTTTTCTGTTGTTCTTCTATTCTCTGATTTGTTTAGTTCTGCTCTAATCTTTATGATCTGTTTTCTTCTGGTGCCTGAGGGGTTCCTCTGTTGTTCTCTCTACTTGTTTAAGCTGTAGGGTTAGTCCTTTGATTTGGTTTCTTTCTTCCTTCCAGATGTGTGCATGTATGGAGATAAGCTGACCCCCGAGCACTGCTTTAGCTGTATCCCATAGGTTTTGGTAGGAGGTGTTTTCATTCTCATTGGAATCCATGAATTTCTTTATTTCATCCTTGATTTCTTCTATAACCCATGGCTTTTTGAGCAAGATGTTGTTCAGTTTCCATGAATTCCACTTTCTAGCTATGTTTTTTCTGCTATTGATTTCTACTTTTATGGTTTTATGATCTGAGAAGATGCTTCGCATTAATTCAGTGGTATGGATTTTTCTGAGAATTGCTTTATGTTCTAACACATGGTCTATTCTGGAGAATGTCCCATGTACTCTGGAGAAGAAGATGTAGTTGTCTGCTGATGGTTAGATAGTTCTGTATATGTTGATGAGGTTTAGTTGGTTAATTGTGGCAATAAGGTTTTCTGTGTCTTTATTGAGGTCTTTTCTAGACGATCTGTCCAATATTGAGAGTGGAGTGTTGAAGTCTTCTTCTGTTATTGTGGAGTGATCTGTCTCCTTTTTCAGTGTAGTCAGTGTTTCTTCGATGTATTTAAGTGCTCTAATGTTAGGTGCATAAATATTTAATATTGTTAAGTCCTGCTTGTGTATTGAACCTTTCAGCAATAGTGTTCATCTTTGTCCACAATGGTGGATTTTACATTAAAATCGATTTTATCTGAGATTAGAATTGCCACAGCTGCTCTTCTTTGTTCATTGTTAACTTGATAGATATTCTTCTATCCTTTAATTTTCAGTTTGTTCATATCTTTAAGTCTAAGGTGAGTTTCTTGTAGGCAACATATGAATGGGTGATGTCTTTTGATTCAAGATGTCACTCGATGTCTCTTTACTGGAGTGTTCAGTCCATTCACAAATCAGTGTAATTGTTGAAAGCTAAGTGTTCAGTGCTGCCATTGTGATATGTTTACTTTTATGTTGATGTTTTCGCTGTTGGTCTTATTAATCTGTTCTGAGACGTTCTTCTTTGTGAGTTGATTTCTCACTTTTTTCAGGATTGGTTTTGTGGTTGTTGAGACTCCTGTATTACATTTCTTGATATGGAGTGTTGCATGTTTATTGTGCTTTACAGCAACCTCTATGATCCTACTTAAGAAACTATATATAAACCCAATTTTAATTACTATCAGTCTTGTCAACTTCTCCTCCATCTGGAAGGACTACAATGACTGTAGTATACCCCTCTTTTTAATATGGTGACATCATAGTTTTTGTGATAGGATCACTGGATTATTTCTTTCACTATTATAGCTTTGATTGAGTTTGGAGCCTTCCCTAACTGAGTAGGCTTCTGGATGATGTGTCCTTCTAAAATGTGAAGTTAGTGGTTTTGTTCTTCTAAGCCAAAGCCAAGAGCTTCTTTCAGTATTTCTTGTAGCTTTGGTCTGGTTTTTGCAAAGTCTCTGAGTTTCTGTTTATCTGTGAATGTCTTAATTTCATTTTCATATTTGAAAGATAGTTTTGCAGGATATATAATTCTTGGTTGGAAGTTCTTCTCCTTCAAGGCTTTGAATATGTCATGCCACTGTTTCTGTGCCAGCATGGTTTCTGCTGAGAAATCTGATGAAAGCCTACAGGGTTTCCCTCTGAATGTTAGCTTTGATTTGAGTCCTTCTGCCTTTAAGAGTTTCTGCTTATGTTTCATTTTGTTAAGCTTTATTATAATATGTCTTGGAGTCTTTCTTTTGAGATCTATATTGAGTGGCATTCGATATGCATCTTGGATATCCATATTCTCTTCCTTCATGATTTCTGGGAAGTTCTCTGTCAGCAGCTCAGCAACAATACTCTCTGTGCTCTCAGGTGTCTTGCCCTTTTCAGGGACTCCAGTTAATCATAGGTTGTTCCTCCTAATAGAGTCCCACATGCCTTTTAGTGCTTCTTCATTTTTCTTGTTTCTTTTTTCTGATTTCTCTTCATAGATGCTGGAGTCAGTAGCTCTCTCTTCCAAGTCAGAAAGTCTCTTTTCTGTTTGTTCCATTCTGTTTTCTTGGCTTTGAATTGAAGTTTCTATGTCTTTGATTTTGTTCTTTATCTGTTGGATTTCAGAGTACTGATGTTCCATCAGATCAAACAGCTTGCTTAATTTTTCATTTTGCTCTGCTGCATTCTGTATAAGGTCTAGGAGGGCTCTCTATATAATGCTTTTGTATTCACCTTCCAATAATTTCAGAAAACTTTCTTCCTCCAGAAAGCTCTTTGGTTGTTTCATTGGGTGGCCTTCTGAAGCCACGGGTGATTTCTTGGTTATGGTTTTTTCCAGAGTCTGTTGCTTTATGGACTTCATGTGAGTCAATAAAGGGTGGGAGAGATGCTGCTGGGATGGACCACAGTCGTTTTCCTAAGCTGTTTTATAAGTGAAAGGTAAAAGGTATCTGACCACTTCCCAGATCAGTCAGGTTTTCAGGTGTTCAGGGCCCTCTTCCCAACTGGCAATTTTAAAACAATAAAATTACCATATATAATAAAACTATGAACTTTTATGAAAAAGGAAAAGGAAATAGAGAATCCAGAATATTTCATGCTTTAGTTAATTGTTAAATATTGAACTTCATAGCCTATAAACAGATAATAGTTTTTAAAGGATTCATAGAACACTTACAAAAATGTATTATCTTGGCCACACATTTCAAAACATTAGAAAGATTGATCAGACTATATTCTCTGACCACAGGGCATAAAGCTTCAATTAAGAGGAAAATCAGCTATTTATTTTAAAAACCAGTACTTGGACTTTTAAAATGATCTACTCAATTACAACTTAGTCAAAAGATAAAACTACCATTAAACACTATTTAGAATATTACAGCAATGATAACCTTATATATCAAAATTCTGAAAGGTGTCCAGAGTTGTACTCAAATGAAAAAATTTTACATTTTTCATTATGAAAAATAAAAGTTTTAAAGTAACTAAGAGAAGTTAACTGTGTATTGATTTCATTGTAAGAAACAACAAACCTCAGGAGTGGCAATTAAGCTTTAGCAAAGACAAAGGCAGAAATTAATGAATTTCAAAATGGAAAAACAATTTATAAATCCAAGAGACACAAACTTCTAATAAAACTAATCAATAAAAGGGTATAAAATACCACAAGCAAAATTCAGACATTTAAGGGGAGGCCGCTGGACACCCTTTTAAACTCAGAACTGAAGCTACTCCAAGAATTCACCATTCAGACTAAGATTAGACAGGTCTATGAAGCAACCAATAACATAGGTGAGGAATGTGCTTCTTAGTGCAGTGCTGCATATGAGCCCAAAAGGGCAATGCTTGCTCCAAAAGACAGGACAAGAAGGCAAGAAGAGACAGGAGAAATGGATGGATGGAAACAAGGAATTGGGGTGTGAAAGAGAAATATTAACACATTGCAGGATTTGTAACCAATTTATACACAAACTGTATAAATTGTTGACTGAGAAGCTAATTTGTAAACACACACACACAGAGAGAGAAAAATTTTAAGGGGAAATACTACTGATTCTGAGGTCTTTTTTTTTTGGACTTTAGATAAATGTTTACAGCACAAATTAATTTCTCATTAAAAAATTAGTATGCATATTATTTTATGACTCTGGTTAACAACCCCACAACAGGTCAACACTCCCCCTTCTCAACCTTGGGATCCTTGTTAACAGCTTTCCTGTCCCCTCCTGCCTTCTTGTCCTTGTCCCTGGGATGGCGTGCCCCGTTAGCCTCATTTTGTTTTATGGGCCTGTTCAATCTTTGGCTGTAGGGTGAACCTCAGGAGTCTCTTCATTAATAAGCTGAAAGGTTGTTTAGGCCCATACTGTCAGTTTCCTCTGTGTTATGAGATGAAATCCAATTTTTCCAGCACTGGATTTGTTGAAAAGACTGTCTTTTCCCTATTTGATGAACTTTAGGCCCTTGTCAAATATCAAATGGCCACAGGTGGATGGATTTATATCTGAGTTCTCAATTCAATTCTGTAGGTCAATGTATTTGTCATTGTACCAGTACAATGTTTTGATGGTGTGTCTCTTGTAAGCAGCATATTAATACATTCTGATTTTTTAATCCATTCTGTCAACTCTCTCTCTTTATGAGTACATTTAGGCCATTTACATTCAGTGCAGTTGTTGACAGAAATGAGTTTATTTCTGTCATTTTATAGTTTTTTTTTTCTTTTTTGTAGTACTGACATTTCCTTCATTCCTTTTATTGTCCAGTGCTGAATTACTTTGGCTTATGGATTTCTTTTGTTTTTATTGAAACTTTATTTTCCTTCTTTATTTTGACGAGTAGATTTGTTAACTCTCTTTGTGTTTACCTTGAAATTGACTCTTTCTGGATTTGAGCCAGTTTATTATTACTTGGTATTGCCTTGCCTTCCACTCTGGAAAATTCTGTGCCTACACTGTTCATTTCTTCCTTTATTGTTCTGATGGTATTGTTACTTAAAAATTAACTTCTTTGGCTCCCTGTTGTAATTTCAGTTTTAGATAGTCCTTGAGAGTTCATTTCCTAGACTGGTATCTGGCTGGACAATTTTGTGTCCAAGATTCAGGTTATGGTCTGATGTTGTTTGTTCTCAGACTGCAGAACTCCTTTTAATAATTCTTGTAAGTTTGGTTTGGTGCTGGGAGCCAGCCTCAGCAGGGTCTGGGATTCACGAAGGGATGGGTGGCGTCAGCGAAGGAGAAATAATGAGACTGAGACAACCAGGAATCTGGAGATTGGCCACCCGTCAGGGCCTGTCTTTCTTTATTTTTTATATGATCAGTGACATGATTTCACCCTGCCCCCTCAACCACACAAGCTGTTGGCTAACAAGGAAGTGATACCTTGTGGCCTTTTTTCATGTTGATTTTTGGGGCCTACTGGATAATGGCCCGAGACAAGTGGTCTCTTTACATGTTAATCATTAGGGCCTTCTAGGTGATGGCACAAGACAAGTATATTGTGATTATAATCAACAGTGAAAACAAAAGTCATGCCTTGAGCTTAATTAGTTCTATCTATGCTTCAAGGTTAAAAGGTGCAGGAGGATAATCTGGCTGTCTCTATTTGTTCCTTCTTTGCTCTTTATTTTATCTCTTCCTGTGGGACAGTAAACACCTACCATCCCCACCCTATGCCTTTGTTAAGCTGTTCTAAGAAGGGTATTTCTTTAGTATTTACTCATTTGCCATTCCAAATATAATAGACTTGGGAGCCTATCCATCTTCCTGATGCAGGGAATGGAATGTCTATATTCTAAGAGCTGTGCAGGGGGTCATCCCTGGAGAGCTTCCCAGGGCCTTCCTGCAATCTAGTTTTTCACATGTGGAGGGGAATGTGCAGTTGGAGGAAGCCAGCAGGGCTGGGCCGGCCTTGGCATTCCCGGACTGGGTGTTCCCAGGCTGGGCATTCTGGGCTGGGTGTTCTTAGAAGGCATCTTCCTTAATCCTTATGCCAGGAGATAAGGGGGTATTTTTGAGGAAAGTTTAATTAGGATGCAAAATATTATGGCCAGAAATATGTCATGGGTGAGATGCCTCCGTCCACCATCACATAGGCTTGTAGCCTTGCTCATGGAGGCCTTTGTTGGTGATGGGCCTCGGCAGTTTGGTTTTTTTTACATATTCCTTTAATTGTAGGCTATAGTATTCTTGGTTGTTATTTTTTTTTCTTTCAATGTTTTGTATATGTCACCCCATTGTTTTCTTGCCTGCATGGTTTCTGCTGAATAATCAGAGTTTAGTCTTAGTGTTTCACCTCTGCATGTGACTTCTTGTTTTTCTAGAGCTACTGTCAGGATTTTCTTCTTTGTCTTTGGTTTTAGTGGTGTAATTATGGTATGCCTTGGTGGTTTTCTTTTCATATCTACTGTATATGGGGCTTGTTGAGCTTCTTGGATGGTGAGCATTTCATCTTTCATGTATTAGGGAAGTTTTCTGTCTGCACTTCTTCAGTGATCTCTGTGTTTTGTGATTTCTCTCCCTGTTCTAGAATTCTGATCACTTGCTAATTTTTGCTTTTGACTGTATCCCATATCATTTTCAGGGTTTCTGCATTCTTTTTTCTGATGTTTCCTCAGAGTTGTAGCCAAATATTTGTCTTCAGTTTTGCTGATCCTGTCTTCCATCATTTCACACCTGCTCCTCGGTCTTTCTATAACACTGTCCATTTCTGAAATCTTGTTATTTACCTTTTGGATTTCTAATAGCTGTTTTTGTATGATTTCTAGTTGTGAATTTACTTTGGCAGCATGTTCCTGTAATGTTTTCCTGAATTCTGCCATAGATTTGTCTGCTTTTCACATGAATTTGTCTCTTTTTTCCTCATTTTTGACTATTCTTTTGCTTCAACTCTTGGATAGTTTTGAATATTAGAGATTTGGAGTTCCTGTTGGACAATTCTAGTGCATTTTATTCTACTGGAAAGTCATCTGGTGTTTTATTTTGAACATCTACTGGAACCACCCTGTCCTTTTTTATGTTTTAATATTGTTTTCTGTCTTTGAGCCATTCAGTTGTTTATTGACTGTAGATCTGTTTGTTTTGTCCACTTTTTTTGTTTTATTTGGTTATACGAGAGCAAGTGGACTGTGTGTTCTTTGTTGTTTGCTTTTCTGAGGTCATGATTACTTTTCAACTCCTTGCCTAGTAGATAAAGCCAGTCTCTCAGCTATGGTGTAGCAGGGCACATCCAGCTGAAGAAGAGGATCTGGGCTTGGTTCTTTGTGACATGTCCAAGGGTCAATAGGGCAGGCTGGGAATCAGTGCTTGGCAGGTTCCAGTAGACCATGTCTGTGCTGCTTGGGGGTGTGATGGTCAGTACATGGTGCAGAAACGCAGGAAGGAGTGGGGAGATTGTGATGTGTGGAGCTAAAATGGGTATGGGAACAAGGGGGACAAATGGGTATGGGGAGGGGGGAGAGAGAAACATGAGCCAAAATCAAACAAACAAAAAGAAAAAAAAAGAATGGTAAGGGAGCTTGCCCCTGGAGTGGAGAGATGAGAAACTGAGAAACAGAGAAAAACAATGAAAGGAAATAGGAAAAGAAAGAAAAAAAAAAAACTAGCTAATAATCTGGAAAAGAGGGGAAACTCCCCAGGGTCCCACCAGTGCTGCTGCCAAGACTAGGGATGTGTCTCCGAGGCTGCACAGTATACACTGGCTAGAAGGGGTATAGATGTCACACAATATCAAGTATTCACAAGATAGGAAAAGAAAGTGAGTATAGAGAGATGAGAACTGGGAAATGAAGAAAGACAAAAAGAGAAAAAAAGAAAGAAAAGAGGAAATACTCTCAGAGATCCTGGTGACACACATGTCTAGACTGGGGATATGGATACTAAGTTATACAGTACAGCTCAGCTAGAGGGGAGTTCCAAGTCACAAAAAGAAAAAGAAAACAGACAGACAACAAAACAAAACAAAGAGTGAAAAAAAAGCCCTGAGGATTCCACCGGTGTGCGAAGTGGTTCTCCACTTCAGTAATGGTTCATAGCCTTTCGAGAAGAGTCAAAGATGACATATGAAGCCAAGTATTCAAGAGAAATGTGTGTGTGTGCGTGTGTGGTAGGAGGCACAGAAGGAATCAAAAGAAACTGAGAAAAGCAACACCAGTTACAGACAAATGGCACTTGGGGAGCTGGCCAGTAGAGGGGGGTCAAATCCAAGCAGCTAGGGCTGCAGGAGTGTCCCCCTATCCAAGAGACAATAGCCAGCAAGAGGCAGAGGAAGCCAAGAGTGCCCCGTATGGGAGAGGGATAGGTTTAGGAAAGAGTATATCACTGGTTACCGGGTGATCTGTGTCCTGTTGGATGCTCCATAGGTGCTTTCTTGTACTCCCTGCCTGCCAATCTCTGACTTAGGTGAACAATCCAAGCAGCACAGATACCACACTTCCCTGATGGCTGAGCCACCACAGCTAGCCAGGAGGCATTGGAGGTGAAGCAATAGGGGGAGGAGAGGGTGTGAAAGTATGCATCACTGATTACCAGGTGCTTTGTCTTCCACTGGAATTTCTGTGAATCTTTTTTCTCATGCTCCCTGTCTGCCAGTCTCTGACAGGAGCCCAAGATGGTGAATCCATGCTAGGTTAACTGATGGAAACTTCCACTTGCATCTCTTCTGGCTCTCTGTTCTTTGTCAATTTCTTGTTCCATTCAGTGTTTGGCTGAGATCTTTATCTCTTCATTTGACAGTTTTGGGTCCAGAATTGACATCTGTCTCTGTTTTACTTAGTTTTTTGAGTCTTTGCTGTGCAGGGGCAGCGTGAGTGCTTGTGTCTATGGTGCCAGGTTGGCTGGAAGTCTCTGAGGGTGTTTTAATGAGAATAGCTGAACTTTTTTGAAAGTTGAGAGGAGACTTTCCTTATTACATATTAAGACATGAAACTAAGAGTAATTAAGTTCCTGCAGTGTTACTGAAAAATTGACTGACAGATCAATGAAACCTAATGGAAAACCCTGAAATAAACCAGAGTATGTAAGAACCTAATATACAAGAAAGAAAACCAATTAGGAAGCAATAGTTTATTCAATAAATGTTAATAGAGAAATTGGATGCTAAGATGAAAAATCAGTTCCCCACCTCTGACTAGTCACCAAAATAAATTCCAGGTAGATTAAAGAGTTAGAAAGAAACCACGGGCAAGCTCAAAAAAACAAAATGAATATATTTAGTGAGTTCTGGGATAGAAAAGAGTTGTTAAGCATAAAAATCTCAGAAGAGAAGAAACAAAGCAAAAGTCTGGTGAATTTGATTACACACAGTTTTAGATTTCTGTCTTTCAAAAAAAAATTACTTAAAAAGCAAATCTTACTCTAGGAAAAATATTTGCAGCAAACATGATGACGGGTTGATGACCTTGTTTTACAACACTCTCAGAAACTAATCAGAAAAATTCATTTCCCAGTAGAAACCAAAATCAAAACCAATTTAACTGCTGTTTAGTTGATTCTGACTCACAGAAACCCCTACAAGACAGAGTAGAACTGCCCCATAGAATTTCCAAAGAACATTGGTGATCTGAACTGCTGACCTTTTGGATAGCAGCTATAGCTCTTAACCACTAAGCCACCAGGATCTCCCACCAGTAGAAAGTAGGCTAAAAATAGACAACACAAAGGAAGAGGTACAAAAAAACCAATAAACATACACACACATATTCATTCTTGCTATTCCAAGAACTGCAAATTAAAACTACAAGAGAATGATTTTTTTTTTCTCTTCAGGAAATGACAAAAATTTAAATAAATATAATTCCATGCAGGAGACAGTTGTTACTGCTGGTGATGGACATGCATGGGTCATCTCTCTCAGATACTAGTACCCTCCCCATAAAAACACACATTGCCGTCAAATCTATTCTGACTCACAGTGACTCTATAGAACAGAGTACAACTGCCCCGTATGATTTCCAAGGAGTATCTAATGGAGTCAAACTGCTGATCTTTTGGTTAGCAGCTATAACTCTTAACCACTGCACCACCGGGGTTTCTTTTGATGCTCATAGCAAGAGAGAAAATTAGCTCCACCTTTCTAGAAAACAATTTAACAGCATGTCACTGGACCCTTTACAAGTCTGTAACTTTTAACTGGTAATTCTTCTAAAGGAATAATAAATGTATGCCAAGATTTTTCAATATGGTGCTGTTTTACAGAAGAATCAGAAGCCAAGTAGATGGTCTGGATTTAAATGGTTAAATAAATTATGGCACATCCACATGATGAAATTGTGGATTAACAATTAGAAATCCTAACTATTGGATGCTATCGTACAGCAGGAAAAGGGTCATGATACAGTATTTGAAAAAGGAGCGTAACGAGTAGTATAATACAGAATGTTACCAGCTCTACGTATGTTGATGTTTAATATACTGGGAAATGCTTGGGAAATACATAGGAATTTTAAGTTGCTTTCTCTGTGGAATGTTGCATGTAGTTTTTTTCATTACATTTTTTTTTTTGCTGTTTTCTATAATAAGTGTATGATACACACACGTATTTGGTTAGTTTTTTTTTTTTTAATGGAGAAAGGTATCACTTGTTTTTTTTCCGTCAACAAAATCCTCTTCATTTCCACAGGAGGCTCTGGAACTCATGTTTTATATTAACAGAGCTTGGAAAGTAAAGCTGAATCGCTCAGTGTTTGCATATAGTTCTCTTAAAAAGCTCAATAAATGTTCCTTTCTGAAGGATTGACTTTCTGCTCTAGGAACAAGTAGGTGGACAAGGCAGCTACACCACATAAGCCTAGGCCGAGTCCCTTTCCTGCTGGGCTGGTGACTCACTTGGGAGCTCTGGTGGTGTGATAGTTAAGAACTCAGTTGCTAACCCAAGGAGGGGCAGTTTGAATCCTCCTTGGAAACCCTATGGGGCAGTTCTGCTCTGGCCTATATGGTCGCTCTGAGTTGGAACTGATAGCAGTGTGTTTGAGTTTTTGGTTTGGTGTCCTCTTACAGGGCCTTGGGGACCTGAGGATGTTTATGGGAGGCCCTGGGGCCAGTTGCCGGGCAGGTGAGTTTCTACAGTAAAGTTGTGATCCAAGGTACAGCTTTATCAGGTTTTCGGCACCTACTATGGGCCAGCTGGCTAGGTCTTGTGATGATGCAGGAGCACATTGTCTGGTCCAGAGAAACATGCCTGTCTGCAGGCAGTCCACCCCTGACCCCCCACCAAGGCTGAGAGAGGAGGCTGGTGCAGGGGTGCAGCTGAGGCTCCATCCACTAGAGGAGCGCTGGGCTGGCCAGGGGAGCTGGGACGAGTGAGACTGGCTGGCTAGGCTTGCCATTGGGAGGGCTGGTTGTGGAAGAGGCTCAGAGACGTGCAGGCAATGCTCCCCGCTATGCCTGCCAGAGTACTGAGCTTAGGCTCCGGGACTGCTTCTCATGCCTGTCTCTAGTAGGACTCCCACTCTAATTGCATATTCAAATTTTATATCCCTCTCTCCCCTGCCCCATGCTTACTATTTCACAGCCCACTTTTCTCCTTCTCTGTTATATCTCTGATTCAGTGATTCTTTCCTCCTTCTCATCCCAGTCTTTTGTGCTCTTTAACACTTGTGGTTTGGGCACTGAAACATGGTAGGTTTTCATTTCAGGCTAGTTTCTTACATATGGAGAGGGGGGTGCCCTGGTGGCCCAGTGGATAAGTTTTGGTCAGCTAACCAGGTCAGCAGTTTGAATCCACCAGGCACTCATTGGAAACCCTATGAGGCAGTTCTACTCTATCCTGTAGGGTTGCTATAGGTTGCAATTGACTCTTCAGCAATGTTGTTTTTTCCCCTTTGGCTGGGGAGCCCTGGTAGCCCAGCTGTTAAAGTGCTTGACTGCAAACCCACAGGTTGGGGATTGAAGACCACCAGTGGCTCGATAAGAGAAAGATGTTGCAATCTGCTTCTGTAAAGATTTGTAATCTTGGAAATCCTAGGGAGTCTCTGTGAGAATGTAAAAATGGATGACATCCCTTAGAAGAATCAAGAAATGGGGAAATGAAGTGTTTTTATACAACTACTGTTCTGAAACACTAAATTTGGACAGTGTGGGTGCACACTGAAGTCCATATTGCTTTGAGAAACCTACCCCCCCTTTTTTTTAGTGGAGTCAATGCCCCTAGTATGCTGGGTTTCCCCTCATTCACTCTGCTGGGAAGTGACCAACATCTCTTTACCTCCAGGATTTTTGCCTTAGGGAGACCCAGCTAAGTACAACTTCTTTCTCCAGCTGGGGAGGATCTTCCATCCTTTCTTAATTTCTGGGGGAAAAGTAAGCCCTACAAAAATGGGTTAGAGTGACAATCTTCCCATTTTTCCTACAAAGGGTGCTAGCAAATACTCATGCATACTCTGCTTCTTACAGTGGGTACTTAATGGCATGTGGGTTTAATTCTGTCCCCCTTGGTATTAGCTGAGATCCCGGGCTGGCATAAACAATTTGCCCTCAGCTACTAACTGAAAAGTTAGCTGTTCAACCCACCCTGGAGCACCTTAGAAGACAGGCTTGGTGATCTGTTTCTGTAAAGATACAACCAAGAAAATCCTATGAGGCAGTTCTGTTCTGTTGCAATCAACTCTACTACAGTGGTTTTGTTTTCTTGGTTTTGGTACTGGTTGAAAAGGGATACAGTGTTTGGGAGGAGCCAGCGAAGCCAAGCGCCGTCAAAAAATCCTACAAAGGTGGGAGTCCTTGGAGGGGGCTGAGTTGAGTACGGGGAGGGTTTCCTATAAGTCACGTCAGCCACATCTATTTGTCGGCTGACATTAGTCAAGACAGGAAATGCATATTCTTTTGCATTTTTCAGCTTTGGAGTTGTTCTGTTTGTGCTCAGTGATCCCATGGTTCCTGCATTTCTGGCACAAGCACCAGCCAGCGAGAGGCTGGAGCCTCAGCCCTGCGAGGCTTAGACTTGTATTGGAGCAGAGAGAAAACCCTGGTGGCATAGTGGCTAAGTGCTATAGCTAACCAAAAAGTCAGCTATTTGAATCCACTGGGCGCTCCTTGGAAACACTATAGAGCAGTTCTACTGTGCTCTATGGGGTCGCTGTGGGAAGGCAGTGGGTTTGGGTTTGGATTTTGTGGAACAAAGAGGGAGGGTTTCACTGCCCTGTGCTAGCTGTTCCCGTTTCCTGCGTATGTCACCACTGCATAGGCTACTGTGGAGCCCTGAACTCCGAGTCTCCCAGCACAGTTGCTGGAGGACTTTCTCTGCATGATTTTCAGAGGCTCTCTGTCTTCTTGAGACTTAAGCCTCCTCTGTCCCACGTAGGCTGAGCTGGGAAGGAGCACGAATAAGAAGATGCTGTACTCCAAAGCGTACCTCCTTGAGCACGCCCCCTCCCCTCTGCTAGGTGACTGCCTCCCTGCTCTGGGTGCTCCTAAGGAGCAACCACAGGCCTCTGGTCGCGTGAAGTAGCAGTCCTCAGTGTCCGCTGGTCCTGACACTGTTGGTCATTTTGTTCTCCCAAGAGGTTCATGGGAGCTGCCTGCTAACACAGTCCTTGCAGGTTCACCTAGCTGGGCCAAGATGGGCAGTTATACCCTCAAAATAGAAGGGATACGGAGCTTAGTAAAAATGCTTTTTGAGTTTTATCTCACCTGAATTAAGAAAAATACTCAACCTGTGATAGCAGTAGCATCTACACCAGAGGCAGAGTCCCATTGTGGAAAATAGCCTGAACTCAGAGTTCAAACCATGGATGTGGCTCTTGCTCCAGCCTTTTTCTTTGCACACGTACTTCACTGGACCAGAGTCATGCAGTTTCTGTTGAAAACTCCCTGGGACAGGAGACTCACTACTTTGAAAGATAATTCAATCCATTAGCAGATAACACTGACTTAGAAAGCTCTTCCTAATACTGGTTAAAACTGGACTCCTTCTAGCTTTCCATTTTCAGTTCTTTCTGTGTCCACAAAGAAGAACTCCAGGCATCATGGATTGGTGGTTAAAATGTGGGCATCCAGACACACATGGGTATCCAGGCAGACATATCCATCCAGGCAGATGTGGGCAAACAGGCAAATATGCGCAAGCAGGCAGATGCGGGCATTCAGGCACATGTGGGCATCCAGGCAGACAGAGACAAGCAGGCTGACATGGGCTTAGGGTCTTGCTCACACTCTTACTAGCATGTGACCTTCAGCAAGCCAGCCTTGTGTCCACACTGGGGAAATGGGATGATGCACGAAAGCCCCCAGCACGGAGTGAAGTCTTCGGCACACAATAAGCGTGCAGTGAAGCAAGCCAGCATTCCTTGTTCTACTTAAGACCTCTTACGTATTTGAGGACAGCCCAATGGTCTCTGATATCTTCAGTCCTTCCTCACAGTCTCCATCTTCCTGCTGACCTTCATCTCTCGTCATCAAGACTGGCCCCAGACTGGACACAGCGCCCCAGTGATCAGGCAGCTCCCAAACCCTTCATTTTCTGGGCACATAGTCTCCCTTTGGTACAACCTCAGAATAGTCTAGGAAGGACAGAGCAGCTTCCAGAACAGGTGCAATGGCCTGGGAATCAGGAACAAGACTCAGGCACATCTCTGGTTAGGTTTGGTGCTCTTGATGGCCCTGTTCTGGAGCCCCACATTGTATTCTTAATTTTTCCTCAACCCAGCTGCAAAGGTCTTTTTTCACTTGAGCCCAGTGGGGAATGCCCAGCAGCTCCACTTCACATGGCCCTCCAGCTGGTGGAAGCCACAGAGCAGTTAAGCTGGAAGGGTGGCTCTGCTTTTTGGGGACCAGGAAGAAGTTAAGCGTCAAGAGGCTGGTGTCCTGTTTCTGGCTCTGGTAAGGCTTGGGGGGCCCATTTCTCTCCACCTTTGTTTTCCCATTAGTAACAGCAGTGGCTTATACCAAAAACCAAGCCCACTACTGCTGAGTCAATTCTGACAATGGTGACCCTATAGAACAGAGCAGAACTGCTCCATAGAATTTCCAAGGAGTACCTGACAGGTCTGAACTGCCCACTTTTTGGTTAGCAGCCATAACATTATCCATTATGCCACCAGGGTTTCCAGTGGCTTATAAGGCTCTTGCAAATCTTGAGATAGAGATCTCTGGAGCACTGATTCAGCTTTCTGGACCCATCCCACCCTGGTTCTCTCCCACCCTCTTCTCTCCTCCACTGGGTCTGCTGCCTTTAACTGGGCATCTTCTACTTCCTGGTATCTCCCTTCAACTTGCTCACCCTCAGGGGACAAATCCGGGTTCTCAGCCTCAGCTATGAGCTCAAGAGAAGGGAGGACCTCCCTCCCAAAGTGGACATGTTAGGCCAAGCCTCTCTCTGGGCTATACGCTCTTTTGTGAATGGCTCACTAAATAGTAACATTAGTAGTAGTAGTTACTGAGCCCTGCTCTTCACCAGCCACTGTGCTAGGAACTAAGTAGAACTCAGAGAGTAAAAGACACACTACTCCCCCTCCCCCAAATGGGGATTGTAGGCCACCAGGGAAGACAGATAACAAGAATCAAATATGCAATTTCAAATCTATAGCATGTGCTGTGAAGAAGGAAAAAAAAGAAAAAACAGCTGTAATGATTTTTAGAAATTACTATTACTTAAATAAATGGGTTTGGGGAGAGATGAAGTTCAACTGGGACCTACTTGGAAGGTTTCTCTGGAGAAATGACCTTTCAGCTGAGCGTGAAGGATGGGAAGAAATGAGCCATTCACAGGCCCAGGGGGATGAACTTTGCCTTGAGCTGGCAAAGAGTTTGGTGCATCAAAATACTGCAAGGAGAGTGGACTGGATGGAGTATGTGGATGTGACAGGGACTGGGCTCTAGCAGCGGCTGAGACTGCAGGGCCTTGTGGGTCACACTGAGGTTTGGAAGCTTTGTTGTAACTGCAGTGAAAGTTTCCAAAGAGTTTTGAAGAAAAGAGTTACACACTCTTGTGCATTCTAAGAATATCACTCTGACCCTTTGGTGGAGAACCAATTAGAAGAAGGCAAGGAAGCTACCAGAAGGACAAGGAAGAAGGCCCTTGCAGCAGGGCCAGGCAAGTGACAGATGTGGTTTGGAAGGGTAGTGGTGGCAGTGCAGAGTCTTTGAATGCCCGCTGGGTGCCAGGCTAAGGGTTCAATAAGCATGTTCCTATGCCCTGATGTGTCACACGTCTAGTCTGTGATCAAATGCCTCATGTTACTCCTCAACTCTTTCTTTGCTTCTCTGTTCTTGCCTTCTTTTTCTCAGGAACTTGATCAATTAGTTTTTGGCTGCAAGTAAGAGGAAATCAAAGATCACAGTAGCTTTAACTGAAGTTTTATTTCATTTCACATACCAAAAAAAAAAAAAAGACTGGAAAAAACCTGTCCGAAGCTGATGTAGTACTCAGTGGCATCGGAGACCTAGATTCTTTCTCCCTTATTGTCCTACCATCCTTGATACATGACTTCTTTCCCATAGTTGAAGAAAGCTGCTGGGGCTCCAGCCATCCTATCTAGCTTTCAGTTAGCGAGAAGAAGGAAGGAGCAAAATCAGCTATATTGTTTCTCATTAAGAACATTGCCTGAAAGTCACACATGACACTTTCATTCACATCCTTTAGTCATTCATGTGGCTGGAAAATGTAGTCTTTATTACTGGTAGTCATGTGCTTAGCTAGAATTCCTGGATTTTCTTACTGGAATAAAAGGGGAGAAGGGATATTGGAGTACCAGCATCTCCTAGCCTTAAAACCATTCACCATCCTTGTGCGCATGCCTGCCCCATCCCAGTCCCCTGTTCAGTCAACAAACTCTATGTTCTTGTTCTATAATGCCTCTGAATTTCATCTCTTCCTACCATCTCCTTGACAGAAATCCCTGTCTTCTTACACTGGGCCACATAATGAGCTCCCGTGGCTTCCAATCATACTCCCATTAGGTAAATTTTATTACTCCTCATCTCCTTCAGTTGCTCCCTTTAGAAGATTAAGTCCATATTCCCTAATTTAGTGTCTAAGGCTCTCTCCACAGTCTGGCCCCAGTCAACTCGTGATAAAACCAGTTTGGCTCAATGTTAGTAACATTAGCAACAACTGTAATAATTGTCACTGTTAGTTGATGTTTTGTTGGTCCCCTACCAGGTAACACCATGAACAACAGAACAAGATGCCACCCAGTCCTGTGCCATCCCCACGATCAGTTGGAGATTGGACCATTGTAATCCATAGGGTTTTCATTGGTTGGTCACCAGGGCTTTCTTCCTAGCCCCTCTTAGTCTGGAAGCTCCACTGAAACCTGTTCACGGTATACTAGCAAGACGCAAGTTGCCCCCGACAGATGGGTGATGACTGCATAGGAGTTGTGTTGGCCAGGAACTGAAGCTGGATCTCCCATGTGGAAGGCGAGAATTAATAACCTCTCACACTTCTAAATGTACGGTTTACAGACTGGAAAGGTGCGGTGCCTGGAGTCAGAAGACCTGGGCTCATGGCCTAGCTTGACAATAGACCAGCTGTGTGACATTGAGCTAGTCACTTTGTTGTTGTTAGTTGGCGCCAACTCATGGTGAGTTTATGTGTGACAAAACAAAATGTTCACTTACCCTGTATTCAGTAAGATAAATGTGTGTGACCATAGCTGATTCTCAGCAAACAGTCCCTTGCTTTCCTGGGCCTCGTGCTTCTGGTCTGCAGATTGAAGTGGGAAGCCTGACTTACCTACTACCAGGATTGTCGTGAAGTTCAAACCAGAGGAAGCCTGTGAAGTTAGGGAAACTTATCAAACACATGCCCCTCTGCTTCTCTCAAAGGCCTGCGGAAGAAACCCGGGTGGCATAGTGGTTAAATGCTATGGCTGCTACGCACTAGGCTGACAGTCTGAACCCAACGTGTACTCCTTGGAAACTCTAGGGGACAGTTCTACTGTGTCTTACAGGGTCACTATTGGTTGCACTCAACTTGAAAGCAGTGGGTTTGATTGGTTTTTTGTTTTTTGTTCTACTTCTCTCAAAGACCTGAAGAAGTGAGCAGCCAGGACTGAGAGCCCAAAACTAAACCAAACCCACTGCCATCCAGTCGATGCTGACTCATAGTGACCCTATAGGACAGAGCAGAAATGCCCCATAGAGTTTCCAAGAAGCACCTGTCAGATTTGAATTGCTGAACTTTGGTTAGCAGACGTAGCATTTAATGTCTATTATGTCACCAGGGTTTCCACCAAGAGCTCAGAGTTCCTGTTTTGTGGGTTAGGACATGGTGAGTCAACGAGAAAGGTGCTTAGTCCTGGGCCCTGACTTACAAGGCCGGGGAAGTTCTGGGAGCACAGGGTCCTGACTCCCTGCTTTGGGGCTCCTTGGGTGTTTGCTGGATTGGAGAGTCATGTTATGGAGCATGACTGTGTTGGGGCAAAAAGAGAAGGGACACAACATCCAAGGTGACTGAAGTCCTCCTCTCACTTTGGGCTGTGAGGTCATTTTATAATTTGCTTAGGGCGTGCTACCTAGTACTTAGCATTTGTGATCGATGCTAGAGAAAAGCTATGATTTTTAGTGGAAAGCCATTTCTTATTAGTGAGTATGGGTAGAAATGACCTGTTGTGCTTTAATACATGGTGTCAGCTTTTGGGTGTGTTGTCATCTAGCTAGAGCTTTTCTCAGAAAGTACATGTCAGAATTAATTAGGTAAAGTTAACATCTATATTGTGGAACTTACAGAGTTAAATAAATGTCAGTATAATTAACTGGATAATCACTTTAGAATTATTTTGTCAAGTTTAACACATGAAATTGTTCCCATTTAGTTACCAGTATCCTTAATTTGTTTTGTGCTTGTTTATAATTTGAAACTGTAGATTTCATTTAGGAAAGAAATGTGTCTTGAGGCTTTGCGTTGTTTTGGAAATGAGAGTTTTCCCCCCTGAGCCCCCTCAGGTTTCCTGATCTGTCACTGCGGTCACATTAAGCAAAGGGGGTAGGGGGAAGGACTGGGGGGATTCTGAGCCAGGGTCTGTGAAGTCTGGCGAAGGGGAACTGAGGAAGAGAGAAGGGAGCCATCAACTGCTAAGTGCTAAATTTCTTCTTCCATATTGTGGTTGTTAACTGCCATCAAGTCAATTCCAACTCTTGGTGACCCCATGTTTCACAATAGAACTGCATTTTTAGGGTGTTCAGGGCTGTGACCTTTCAGAAGCAGATCACCAAGCTTATCTTCTGCATGGTATTTCATTTAGCTCTTAAATGAAAATATAGTATTCTCTCCTTTTCACTGATGGGAAAACTGAGGCTAAGAGCAGTGGGGTAACTCAACTCACTTGCCATTGTGTGCAGTTCCCTCTTTCCCAGCAGACAGTAATTTTGTGAGATAATATGTATTTGAATGTCTAGCACTCTTGGGAAGTTAATAATTATTTATTGAGTAAATAAGGGACACTGTCTTATAGTTTTGGAGTGCTGGTGGCACAGTGATTAAAAGCTTGGCTGCTAATCAAAAGGGTCAATAGTTTGAATCCATCAACCATTCCTTGGCCATTCTATGGGGCAATTCTACTCTGTCCGATAGGGTCCCTATGAGTCGGAACTGACTAGACAGCAATGAACTTGAGTTTTATTTTATAGTTCGTGGTCTGTACAGTTATGTGGTACTTTGCAGTCTATGCAGTTTCTCCTGTGTTGCCCAGCACCCTGTGAAGCAGGGGAGGGCAGAAGTTACTTTACCATTCTAGAAATTAGGAAATGGAGGTCTCAAGGAGTGAGTGAGCTCGGATGGCACTGCTCTCCTACTTGTGGCACTCCATGCCCAGCTCTCTGTGCCTCCTCCTTCCCCTTGGCAGCCCATGTGGCCCTCTAGCCCGGGTTCCCCCACATCTCCTCCTTGATCTACCAGCACTAGACAACACCAGAGCCCAGGGTCGCTTAGGCTAACAAACAAGTGCACCTATGTTTGTGGGGGCTGATGAGGACAAGGACAGTAGAGATCTTTGTTTTAGAGGATAATCACATTGCCTCAAAAGCCTGTGGAGAATAGTATCGTTGCTTCAGGGTGTTTAATAAAGACCACTCATATAAAAGTAGAAGCCAATAAAACCAAAAAACCAAACCCACTGCTGTCAAGTTGATTCTGACTCATGGCAACCCTGTAGGACAGAGTAGAACAGCTCCAGAGAGTTTCCAAGGAGCACCTGGCAGATTCGAACTGCTGACCTTTTAGTTAGCAGATGTAGCACTTAACCACTACGCCACCAGGAAGAAGACAGTAGGTATTTGTCTAAGGATTCATTATCAGCACCATCATGATCTTCCTTATCAACAATCTTGTCTCTAATCAAGACCAAAAAAGAAACAAAAACAAACAAACCCATAGCTGTCACATCAATTCCAACCCAAAGCGACCCTCTAGGACAGAGTAGAACTGCACCACAGAGTTTCCAAGGAGCACCTGATGGATTTGAACTGCCAGCCTTTTGGTTAGCAGCCATAGCACTTAACCACTGTGCTATCAGGGTTTCCCTAATCATGACAGATCTGACAAAAAAAAAAGAAAGGAGGCCTTTCAAGGACTTAACACCCAAGGGACTTTCTCCCTGTCTCCTCTCTGTCTGTCTCCCTGACTTCAGCGAGTCACTTTTTCCTCCCATCTGTTTGCTTTTTGGCTCCTTACACAGCTGCCTCTGCTCCTTCAGCTTGCTTTCTGTGATTGCTCAACTCCAACATCTTCCCTCCTGACGCTTCCCTTTTGTTCCCTGTCATCTATGCTGGCAGTTCCTAGTCCTAGGAAGTGTCAGAGGTGGGTTGCAGTTTTCAGTGGCATTTTGTTGCCTGGCAACATGTAACAAGCATCTTCTGTAGTGGATGCTTCCTCTAAAACAGAACCAGGGCTGGGATGCTGGGATGAAGGAGCCTTCATGGGCCCCTTCTGGGATCCTGGGGAGGAAAAGGAGGAGTAAGAGGGAGAGACTGAGCAAGTGAGAGAGAGACTTAGTCCAATGGTGACTCAGAGTATAGCCATTCTGGTTCTTTCATGATGGACTTGGCACCAGCTCACCCTCTCCTGTCCTGTTTCAGGAATCACAGCTGTTCTGCCTGAGTGAGTTGTGGGTTAAGAGCCATTGAACACTCCATATGACTTGGTAGTCACCCACTGTGGCCCCCCAAGGGGAAGCTAGCCTGTGTGAAAGTGAAGGCTACTGGGTAGCTGCCAGCTGAATAGAGCTCTTTATTTATCTTGCTCCCCAAGGGATGCTGCTGGGGTGCAGGAATTAAGTTCACAGGATAAAAGATACACGAGTAGGAACTTTGTCTTCTCCAGGCAGCCCACACACCCTTTCAGTGAGTGCACCCCAGCCTCATGTCCAGGCCAGCTGCTGTTGGCTATATTGTCTCCTGTGGGAATGAGGCCACCAAAGGCCACTTATCTGTAAGGATACTTTGTGACTATCTTGAAGTCAGCTCAGCCACATTTCCCTAGAGACTGGGAAGAGGGATGGGGACTGCCATCAAAGAAACACTTAACTTAGAGCTGGAAAAAGGCTCTATGGCTTATTTTGCCAAGTCTTACCATTTTACATATGAGAATACCAAGACACAGAGAAGGGAAATGACTTCACTAAAGTCACACAGCAAGTTAGAGGGCATTTGAGCTGCCAGTTGAAGGTCTTTCTCCTGGCATGTCAATGTAAAAGGCATGCATGGCTAGCCCCTCATAAGGTAGAGAGAGGTAGTGTGGTGGTGAGAGCCCACTGGCTTTAGGCCCAGTCACAGCTCGATTCTGGCCTTGGTTCCTGCGTCAATAAAATGATGATGATTGTCAGGTTAGATGTGGTACCAAGACAATGACTCAACAGACAAGGCTGAATTACCTCCTTTAGACCAATAGGCACAGTTCCTGCCACCTGGGTCTTTGGCTGTGTGTCCATGGCCATCCTGTCACTTTTCTGGAAAACCCAGAAGCTGAGGGAGTCTTGAGCCTCTGGGATAATGCCCCCTAAGAAAATCCCATTCTGTGGGCAGAGATCCCCAACACCACCATGCACCACCATGCTCTGATTCCTAAGGATACCAACAGGCTGATTTCGTCCCCTGTGAATCTGTATCTTTTCAAGCATGGCCACAAGGCTGCGGGCATTGGGGCTGTAGCTGCCCACACTCCTATAATCAGTTCTTCATCCTGTGTGGGCCATGGGGTGAGGAAAAGCTAGTTCTCAGAGACCCAGAGCAGCTCAGAGCTGGAAGAGGCCTTAGAGATTGTGTGGTCCAGATTCCTCATTTCTTAGACGAGGGGCAGAAGGCCCAGTGCGATAAGGGCTTGGCTGATATTATGGGGGCTTTAAGACTACTGCCTTAAGGCGGCAGAAGTGAGAAGAAACCTCCAGATGGCCCATCTCTTCTTTGTCTTGCTCCTTCTTTTCCTCCAGCAAGAGTCTCTCAGTTCTAGAGGCAGGAGAAAGGAGTGCAGAGTCGCACGATGAGGGAGCCGGTGGCCTGAGTCCGCACTAGCGAGCCTCACTTCATCTGCTGCTCTCACACAGCTTGGAGCATGCCCGCAGCTAGGATTAGAAGCTCCCTCATCAGGAAAGCCTCTCCTGGAGGGAAGTTATGGATGTGATTGGCTGCCTCTGTTCCTCTTCTTCCAGAGAGCACTGAGCTTCTAAATTAACATGATTTCTGAAGTGTTCCAGGACTTGCCAGCTAATCAAGTTAGCTGACATGTGAGGTGGCTTGGCTGAGGGGGCCCTGGACTAACCCTTGTGACTCCTTATTCCCAGAAATCGGGGGGGGGGGGGCGGGGAGTGTGACTTCTTGGACACTGCATGCCCAGGGAAAGAGGTTGGAGAGGAGAAACAGCCACATTCCACGTGCAGGCAGCTGCTGTCAGGGACCATCTTGCAGGCCTCAGAACCTCGGATCTGTTGGTTGCTCTAGACAGTCGTGTTCTCATATCTCTTCCTCTCAGACCAGACCTTCACAGGGGCCCCTGATCCAGAGCCCTTCCACTTCTGTTATCCGAAGAGCCATCTTTTCTCTTGCTCCTCCTTGACCTCCAGCAAGAATCTCTGTATGTCTCTGAGGTATTGCTCTGCACCTAGGCTGAGCCAGAACTCGCCCCCTCCTCTGAATGTCAGAGTCCCCCCTTGGCACCCTCTGTTCTCAGTCGCAGGGGAAGCCGCCCTTCCCAAGCTCCCACACGCTGCTCTGGGACCCGACTGTTTTGCGAGCAGTAGGTATTTCTCCTGCCTGTTTCTCCTTTGTCCTTTGGTGGAGGCCAATCCCCACCTCCCTCCCGCACTAGCCCTCCCCGGGGGAGGCTGCAGCTCTATGCCTTTCTCCGCGTCTGAGTGCCTGGGGAGCTAGCAGCCTTCAATGCTCTTGGGAAAGCTGGACTGAAAGGAGACAAACCCCTTTCTTTGCGTCGCTAGTCAGGACCACGGCCTACACAGCAGTGCCCTCCAGGGGGCGCTGTTCACACTGTCGTTCTCCGGAATGGCCCTCCCTGGGTAGCATGGCCCCCAACCCACCCTGCAGGGGTAGCCAGGGGCCCACGCTCACCGCCCTATGAAGCTGGCTGTTTGTGATACACGCCCAGGATCAGGCACTCGAGAAAGGGAGTCACTCAGTTTCTCGGGGCTTCCACTTCCTCAAAGGCGCAGTGTGGTCCAAGCTGAAGCTGTGGAATCAGGCAACCCTGAGTTCAAACCCAGACCCTTATCACTTGTTAGGTGCTTTATTTTGAGCAAGTTCTTTAATCTGGCTGAGCCTCAGTTTTCAACTCAAGGAAACCGGAAACACTTCCAAATGTTGTCATTGGGAGAATAAAATGAGATGATGTACATAATGGTATGGCCTGAGTGACCATGGTCAGCACTAGAGAAATGACTGTTAGCTCTTAAAACAGCTGAGATCCAGTCCTACCTGCATCATGGAGGTAGTCCCAGAAATAAAATGAGGTGAAAACAGATTATCTCTGAAGTCTTGGAGGAAATATTTTTACCAGAATCCCAACCCTTGTTATCCTTGTATGTGTAGATAAAAAACCGAAACAAACAAACAAAGAACTGTGAAGCCCCTTTGCTTCCGAGTCACGGTCTATGACTGATGGCGATGTCGGGGAGAGGCTCAGCCAGAGAAAAACCTTAGGGGCAGCAGACTGAGGCCCCCGGGAGGGTGGAGCTGAATAAAAACCAAAGACAGCAGCAGGAGAGAGAAAGCAGAAATCTGGAAAGGCTTGAAACAAAAAGCAGAGGCCATAGAGGGGAGTGAGATGCCACTGGGCTCTAACATCACCCATTTCACAGCTCTTGTTCATTCACTCTTCTCCAGAAGATTTACCTGAGTTTCCTCCAGATACCCCTGACACCCGGCTGATGCTGGGCCACAGAGATGGGCAAGCCCTGGGGAGCAAGCACACAGTTAGATGCCATGGTGGCAGATGAAAGAGGGGCACAGAGAGCACCACAGAGGAACTAGACCTAGGAAGGCTTCCTGGAGGAGATTTCCTAAGTCTAAGGAAACCCTGGTGGTGTAGTAGTTAAGAGCTATGGCTGTCGACCAAAAGGTCAGCAGTTTGAACCTGCTAGGCACTCCTTGGAAACTCTGGAGCAGTTCTGTTCTGTCTTATAGGGTCGCTATGAGTTAGAATCAACTCGACAGCAGTGGGTTTGGGTTAAGGAACCTCCAGGCAAAAGGACCAACATAAGCAAAGCATGGGGTGGGGAAAGACAATAGAGTGGCTTGCCAGGCTGAAAAGTGAGTTGTAGCTGGACTCAAGGCTACAGAGGTGGACAGGGGCCAAATCACAATAGGCCTTCCATGGTAGAATTCTTGCCTCCCATACAGGAGACCTGGGTTTGATTCCCAGCCAGTGCACCTCACTTGTAGCCACTACTCATCTATCAGCAGTGGCTTTTGTTTTGCTATGACCCTGAACAGGTTTCAGTATAACTTCCAGACTAAGATGAACCAGAGAGAAAGGCCTGGCAATCTCCTTTTGAAAACTAACCAATGAAAACCCTACTTATCACAGTAGGAAACTGTCTAATTCTCATCTGATCATGAGAAAATGCCCTCTAAGAAAATCCCTGTGGACAAAGACCCTCAACACAGCCACTACTCGGATGCCTAAGGACACCACCAGGCTGATTTGGCCCCCTGTGAATCTGTGTCTTTTCAGAGATAGCCCTGAAGCTACAAGCATTGAGGCTGTAGCTGCTCACCTTCCTGTAACCAACTCTTCATCCTGTGTGGGCCATCTGGCGAGGAAAAGCTAGTTCACAGAGACCCAGAGCAGCTGAGAGCTGGAAGGGGCCTTACGGATTGTGTGGTCCAGATCCGTCATTTCTTTGATGGGAAGGCCCAGTGCAGTGAGGGCTGTTTGCTGAGAACTGGGTAGTCTTCTGTTCCGTTGTGTATGGGGTGGTCCTGAGTTGAGGCTGATGAGTGACAGCGAACAATGTTAATAACAAGGAGGTTGGACTTGAACTTCCCAACAGTTCCCAACGTTATTTATTTATGAGTCTTTTATTCCAGAGATAACCTTGAAACTACCCTAACACTCACAGATGCCAGTTCTGCAGCTACTGCTAGTCCTAGGTAGATTGTTCATCTGCTACCACGTGTCTCTCCTCTGAGGCTGAGAACCTGCCCACCTTCCCTACCCCACCACCCTCAGTCTAGGCCAGGGGAGCCACTGTTGGGTTTTAAGCTTGGAGTGATCACACACATCTTTGTGTTTTGGTAGCTTGCTCCCTTGGCAGCAAAGTGGAAGGGATTTGAGGAAACGTAAGAACGACCCAGAGACAAGGCTGGTTGGGAAAATGGCAGCAGTGATGATCATGAGACAGGATGCAGCTTCCCTTAGCACAGTGATAGCTGGGATGGAGTGAGGGGCAGGCTTGGAGGGGCTGTAGGAGCCAAAAAGGACGGGAAGGACTGACTGGAGGAGGGAATGGTGGAGGATGTCGGAGAACAATGCCCGTGCCCCAGCTTGGCTAGCGAGCAACTGGTGGTGTTGCATGCAGGCAGTTTTGAAGGGCGCTGGGTGGTGAGGGGGAGAGCAGGTCATGAGTAGGGCTCTGATTAAGCTGAGCCTGATTTACCTACCAGCCTCCCAGAGATGTCTCACATTAGGAAGACAAATCTACGGGTCTGCAGCTCAGAAGGAAATGTGGGCTGGTTTCAGAGGTCTGGGAGGTAGCAGCTTGAACCATGAGGAGGGATGTGAACACCAGAAGAGAGAGGGCTTCCGGCTGTGGGTCCTGGGAGGCCCTGAGTGATTCCTCCTCCAGGCTGTCAGCCTGTATGTGCCTTCTCCTGGTACAGACCTCCTCATTTTACTCCACACTGTATCTTCCCACCCCGTACAGGGTCTCTCTGGAGTAGGGACTCTGCTTTGTTTAATTTTTTATCACACATGCACACGCACACGCACACACACGCACTCTCTCCCCACCCCCGTTGCTGTGAAGTCAATTCCAACTCATAGCGACCCTATAGGTTTGCTGAATAAGTGAGACCAACCTGAAGCAAACAGAGTGGTCTCGCATTAGGAGCGCACCTGCTGTGGAGGCAGAAACCATCGTGTGCGTGGAGATGCGGCCCGCGGTGGACAGAGCAAGGGGAGAGTGGGACAGAGCTTAGATGAGCGAGAATGAGAGAGGGAGAGAGAAAAGGAAGGTGAAGACAGTGTTTCAAAGAAGGACAGGGGAAAAAGAAGAGCAGAGAGAAGCAGTGCAAAGGAAAATCCTTTTGGCAGTGAAAGACCAGGGGGCGTGGTAGGACACGCGGGACGCCTGTGCCCACGTGAACGCCCCCCATGGCTCTGTTTAGCATGTCGTACCTGGCAGTTCCAAGAGCGCCCCCTACTGGCCTTGCCTCTCCCTCCATGGTGCCCCCCTCCCACCTCGGGCCCTCCCCCGGTTCAGTCTCCGCTTGGAAAGCTCCCTCCACTGTCCGGTTCCTCCTGTGTGGTAGGCTCCGGGCGAATGTGTCATCCTCAGAGGTTTCTGTTCAGCTTTCACCGTCATCCCCTGCGAGCGCTCCTCTCAATTGTGATTCAGCATTTTCTGTTTTAGTGTTTGGAGTCTGCTCTATCTCTGCACTGTAAATTCCATGAAACACGAGGTGCCAGTTTAGTCCAAGTGGAGGCCGTATGTGGCGCAAACAGTTAATGCGCTTGGCTGCAATTAGAAAGGCTGGAGGCTTGAGTCCACCCAGAGGCACCTGGGAGGAAAGACGTGAGGATCTGCTTCCGAAAAACCAGTCACTGCAAACCTTACGGAGCACAGTTCTATGCTAACATGCATAGGGTCACCATGCGTTGGAGCTGCCTCTATGGCAGTGGGTTTTAGTACCTAGTGGGGGACTTGGTTACATGTGTCAAGTGAGTGGACTTCATTTGCTGTTGTTGTTATTAGGCGCCATCGAGTTGGTTCCAACGCATAGTGACCCTAGATACACCAGAAGACGAAACCCTGTCCGGTCTCGTGCCATGTCCACAATCGTTTTTATGCTTCAGCCCATTGTTGCAGCCACAGTGTCAATCCATCTTATTGAGGGGCTTCTCCCTTTTCACTGACCCTCCACTCTGCCAAGCACGATGTCGTTCTCCACGGATTGATCCCTTCTGACAACATGTTCAGAATCTGGACTCATTTATGAGGCCCAAAATGTGTAGCAGGTGCTGTTCAGGGTTTTATGTTTATTCTCTCACGTAATCATCAACACAGTCCCATGAGACAGGCTTTACATGCTTTGCTGTGCAGAAGGGAAGCCGATGACTCAGAGAAGTGACAGCCCTACCTGACTGGCACAGCTAACAGGTGGCAGGCTGAACCAGAAGCCCCATCTGTTAGATTCTGAAGCCCATGCCCTCTCTGCCATACCACCTCCAAAACTCCATGGAAGACATCCTTTCGATGGAAACTGTGCTTCTTCCAAATTGTTTTTCTCCATTTTCATGTGTTTTATTAAACATTTCCAAATCAGGAAACATGGAAATATTTTTTAATAAGTAGAAAGAAAACATTGCAAATTGAGAAATGGACGAAGAAGGCCTTGCCAGATGAGCCATCTGGCTTTTAATTTAATAACCACTCAAAGAGGGTGACAGTGCTCCCCTTTCAGAAGAAAAGGGACTGTGGAAGGAAAGGCAGCTGGGTTCCCTCAAATGGTACACCCATTTGTGATGTGAGGATGCTGAGCAGAATGTGCTAGCTCAAGAAAAGAGGAAGAGGCCCTAGAGAAGAGAAATGTGCACCAGGAAACACTGAATTGGGGTGATGGCTTAGACTTCACAACCATGGCCCACAGAGAGGTTGAATCCAGATCGGTGACAGCAGCCAGGTGTCCTAACTCTTCCTTATTGATCACAAGTCTCTGCAGAAAGCTGGTAAAGGAGACATTATCTGCCACCACCTCTGTGAGAAAAAGTGACACTAGTGTTCACAGAGAACAAACAAGCCACATGTGTCTGACAACGAGTCACATCGTGCTTACTGTGAGTGTGATACTTTGGTGGTGGTGGTTTTCTCCCCGTTTAAAAATAACAGAGACCTTACACTTGTTCTGTTAGTTCTTGGGGCTGGAAATAAAAGACTAGATTTAGATTTGCCTCAAAAGATCCAGGGCTGTTACCTTGAATTACCTGTTAGAAGGACATGTCCTCCCTTTTCTAAATTCTAAAGTCAACTCTTGAGAAATAGGACAACTTTCATGCAGGTGAAACAGCCAGAGGGAGTGGTTTTATTTATGGATAGGTGGTCAGGGCTGGTAGGCTTGTGGTCAGCACTACGTCTCCAGAGGCCTTTCCTGCTCATTTTAAGATGTTTATAAGGAAAAGAGTTTTTGAGAAAAGAAAGAACTTTCTTCTTCTTGCTTTCGTATAAGGTCTTGTAGCTTCAAGAAACAGTAACAACCTTGTGGTCACCATAAAACATTTATTCCGCAGCTAACTTTGAATTTCAATGGTACACTTCCACACACTTCAAATATTTTTCAAGTGCTCCTAATTTAACGGCCATTATACCCTGGAGAAATGGGGATTTCACCCCATTTTCTCCACAAAGCTGGAATCGCACGCCCTTCCAAGCATAGGACACTCCGTAATTCAGAGTTGCATAACACTGGAGACCTTGACAAAGTAGGAGGAAGGGGTAGCAATAAAACCCAGGACTCGATGACAGTGTGGTAGCTTCTGAGGCTCCCTGTAAAGGGTTGGCAATAGCCAGTGACACACAGAGCCTCCCACCATCATCCTCCTGGCAATGACCGAGTCAGTGCTTTGCCAAGTGAAGACAGGCAGTCCCTGCCTGGGCACACAGAGGCTGTCTCCATGTCCCACCCTGTGTCCTGCTCACTGCAGCTGGCATTTTTAGATTCAGAAAAAAAACATGGATCTGAGTTTCAGACTTTCCACTTACTTGCTATGAGAAGTTAGTTAAGTCAGTTACTCTCTGAGCTCCACTGTAAAATAGGTTGACAGGCCCCATCCTGCTCTCTTGCTGTTAAGAATAAATGGGATTATGCATTTGTTTATTCACTTAACAAATATTTATTGAGCACCAAGATATAGTAGAAACCATGGTGGCGTAGTGGTTAAGTGGTATGTCTGCAAACCAAAAGGTCAGCAGTTCAAATCCACCAGGTGGTCCTAGGAAACTCCAGGAGGCAGTTCTACTCTGTTCTATAGGGTCACTATGAGTCAGAACCAACTGAACGGCAGGGGGTGGTGGTGGTAGGGATATAGCAGAGACCCTGAATAAGGCAAATGGTTAAGCTCTCAGCTGCTAACCAAAAGGTTGGCCATTCCAATCCACTCAGAGGTACCTTGGGAGAGAAGTCTGGAGATGTACGTATGAAAAATGAGCCACTGAAAACCCCTTGGAGCACAGTTCTCCTTTGACACACAGGGAACTGCTGTGAGTCAGAGTACGTTCCAGGCAGCTGATGTTGGTCTGGGACACAGCAGTACACAAAACAGAGAAGATGGGCTCCTCTTCATGAGGCATATATTCTAATGGGCGTTGGCAGCCAATAAACACAGACACCAAATATGTATTAAGTCAGGTGGTGATAGGTGCTGTGCAGACCAGTGACCCAGGAAACTAAGATGAAGTACATTGAGTGTTGGGGAGCACTTCGATTGTAGGTGGTCTGGGAGCACCTAACTAGATGCTGACCTCTGAACAAAGAAAGGCCTGCAGTGGTCTGAGACAGGTGCCTTCCAGGTCAAAGGAATAAGCCCAAAACCCACTGCTGTCAAGTCAATTCTAACTCATAGCAACCGTATGGCGCCGAGCGGAGCTGCTCCATAGGGTTTCCAAGGAGTGGCTGGTGGATCCAAACTTCCTGCATTGTGGCTGGCAGCCAATCTCTTAACCACTGAGCCACCAGGGTTTCCATAGAAGGAATAAAACAAAACAAAACAAAACAAATGCATTGCTGTCAAGTTGGTTCTGATTCATAGTGACTTTTTAGGTCAGACTGGAACTGTCCCATAGATTTTCCAAGGAAGGCTTGATGGCTTCGAACTGCCCACTTTATTTACTTATTGTGACTGAATTAAAGTGTACAATCCAGGGTAAATTTGCATACCTGCTTATCTGCAGCTCCTTTTGCTCTCCTTGCACAGTGACAGCACACTCCTCCTTTCCAGTCTATATATGGCATATCCTCTGAACAATCTCCTGTCCCCTCTTCTCCACCCTCTTCACTCCCCTCTAGTAAGAGGCCAGTAGGACAACATCCTATAGATGCATAGAACTATAAAGTCCACACACGATATGGTCACTCTGTGCCCCCAAGTTCAATCCATTCCTGCCCGAAAAGTTGACCTCAGTAATGATTCATGATCAGGGGCAGCATTGGTCTAGGGGCCATGCTCCCAGGAGAACCCCCAGGCCTTCAGACCATCAACTGTGGTCTTTAAGTGGATGAACTGGCCACTTTTTGGTTAGTAGCTATACAACTTAACCACCATAGCACATGTGAAAGCTCTGAGATGGGATTCAAATTGCCCTGTTCAAGAGGCTGTATAGATGGTGGGTGGCAAGGGCAGTGGGTGAAGGGGAAAGCCCTGGGAGATGGAGTCAAGGAGACTGGAAACACAGAGTGAGGAGTTGAGGGTGTAGGCTCTTGTAGACTCCATAAGAAATTCAGCTTTACTTCTGAGGGATAAGGGGATTTGGGGACAAAAAGATAATATAGTCTGTGGTGTTATGGGAACCCTGGTGGCATAGTGGTTAAGTGCTGTATCTCCTAACCAAAAAGTTGACAGTTCAAATCCACCAGGTACTCCTTGGAAACACTGTGGGGCAGCTCTCCTCTAACCTATAAGATCACTACAAGTCAGAATCAGTTCAGTGGCAGTGGGTTTGGTTTTTTTGGGGTGTTACTGTTATTTTTTTAAATAATATTTTATTTATTTTCTCTGGCAATGTACACTGCCATCCATTCACATCAGTTACAGACTTCACACTGTGTCACCACTCCATCGCTGTCCGTATTGTCCCATCAGCATCAACTCAGCCTCTCAGCCCCTTAAAGTTCTCATCTGTGCTTTAGATGGACTGTTCCACGCACAGCCACACTGCTAATTCTTTGTAAGAACTGTGTGTTCGAGGCAAGTGTTCTTTATGAATTGGGCTTCGCTGTTGTTTAGTTTAACGATGGCTACTCTGCTTTACTTTCAGAATGACTCTGGCTGCTGCGGGCAGACTAGACGGCGGCAGCTGCTGGGGGATGAGGCTTTGTTCCAGCAGAAGTGGGGAGACTATTTAGCCACCTCTGTACTGACCTAGGTGACAGACAGAGGCTGGGACCAGGGTGGTACTAGCATAGGTGGTGAGAAGTACTCAGATTCTGGGGATATTTTGAAGGTAGAGTTGACAGGATCTGTTGATTAGGGTAAGGTGCTCAAGTGCACTTGCTGAAATGGCACATCACCGTGTAAAGGGAGGGGCCATGACCTCCCGTAGGAAGAGTGGGACAAGAAAAATTAGAAGGAAAACCTGGGAGGAGTGGTTGTTTTCTCCTCAGCAGTGTCCTCTGTCTGTTGTCACCCGACGTCCTCTGGGCTCCCTTTGTGTCTAGGAGGAAACCTCAGGTGGGCAACGCCAGGAGTGGTGATTAAATACCTCTGTCTATATTGTAGATTGAAGGCTGACAAAGCCCTCTCATATTCAGTCTCACCACAGCGTCCTGAGACCAGGTAGGATGACATTGTTACGGCCTGCTTCCCTGAAGAGAAGACAGACAGAATCCAGGAAGTAAAGTGGTTTGTTCAAGGTCATGAAGCCACTGGATTGTGCAAGGAAGGCTTTGAGGTCCAGACCCCGTGTTCTTTCTACTGTGCCAAGCTAGACACACACACACAAGATGGTAATGGCAGAACAACAACAACAAAAGCAGTGGCCTTTGAGTCAGTTCCAAATCATGACAATTTCCCCTGGGTCAGAGTAAAACTGTATTCCATAGGCTTTTCAATGGCTGATTTTTCAAAAGTAGGTCACTGGGCCTTTTTTCCTGGATGCCTCTGGGTGTACTTGAATTTCCAACCCTTTTGGTCAGCAGGCAAATGTTTATACGACTCACAGACTCTCATCCAACAATCCCTGATATTTTTCTAGTGTGACAATGTACCAGGGACTATTCTAATTTTTTTAGACATACCAACTCATTTAATCCTCCCAGTAACTCTGTGAGAGTTTGGTACAAGTGTTTTCCCCTTTTACAGATGGAGAAAATGAGGACAAGGCCTTGCAGATACTAAAGGACAGAGCCCAGATTCAAATGTAGAGGCACAGCCCTAGAGCCTGTGTCCAGCCAGGACATCAAACAGCCTGATGGTGGTCTCCTACACAAATGGAAGAGCAGCCAGTGAGATGATACAGATGCTAAGTGGTATGGGAGTTGGGGCAAAGAGGTCACTTTGGCTAGGAGGGACTGGATGAGATGTGAAGTGGAACTTGAGGGAATGGTCACAATGGATAAATTAGGACAATGGCAGCATACAGCAGTAAGAGAAGTGTATGCATGAGGCAAGCTTGGTGCAAGTAACACTGAAGAGGAAGCCAGAGGATGGAGTTCCTGAGGGCATGGTCAAAGCGGGAGGAGGACATCCAGGAGAGTAAGCCGCTGAAGACACCCAAGGATGGGGTGTCCTAAAGAGGGAGGTTCCAGCAGGATCAAAGGCCACCAAAGAATCAAGTCAGGTACAGGTCTTTGGGTTTTTTGTTGGAGAACTTAGCAAACACAGTGTCCACAGCTCAGTGGGGTCAGGAGTCTGATTGCATGAAGCTGAGGAATGACTGGAAGGTAAGAACAAAGCAATCCCTTTGACCATAGTTCTCACAGAAGGCTTGGCTTGGTTTCCACAGATTTCTAAGAAACAAACCAAACCCAGGACAAGTGACTGGAGATCAAATGAATAAGATCAAAGTGAAAAGAGTTTTCAGACCCCCCCACCACACACACACACACACACACGAGTGCACGTGTGCACAAATTAAAAAATATATATATATATATATTCAAACTCCACTGGATAAGGATGAACAGGGAATAATGTTACTTCAGAATGTGTTCTCTTAGTGTATTCCTGTAACAGGTCACAGCTACTGTCAAGAAGCTGAGTTCTTATTAACAGTGAAAACTAACTTCAAACCAAGCCTGAGAAATTTGGCAGCTACTTTGACATAAGTTTATCTGTAGAAGAGAACAGCTGAAGTCATGTTAACATGCTTCACTGAGTGAATGAAGCAAACATCACTTTCACAGGGGGGCAGAAAAAGCAGCAAGCAGACCATATCCACTCCACAAATGTTTACTGGACACCTATTATGCTAGGCCCAGGAAGATAATGAGAAAAGACTGCAAAGGTAATTACAACTCCAGGGTTAGACAAATTGGTCAATAGAACAGAATAGAGAACAGAAATAGCCCCACTTTCAAATATAATCTCACTGACAGAGGCAGCATTTAAGGACAATTGGAAGAGGACTACCTATTCATTAGGTGGGGCTGGCTATATATTTTATACACACACACACACACATATATGTATTTTTTTTAAATAAGGACATTGTGTCCCAACCTGACACCATACACAAAATCAGTTCCCAGAGAATTAAATACAAAAGGAAGCATTTTGAAACATTTTTAAGAAAGTCTTACAACTTCAGGTAAGGAAGGACTTCTTAAAAAATACAAGGCATAAACTGGAAGAAGAATTTGCAGTTACATTAAGTTGACAAAATCCTTGTTATCTGGAATATGCAAGGAACTCATAAATCAACAAGAAAAAAAACAAAAATGAATCAATAGAAAAATGGGTAACAGTAGGTAACGGTACTTCATGGAAGATGAAACATGAATGACCAGTAAACATGAAAGAATATTCAAACTTTTACTGGCAAATGCAAAATAAAAGCATGATGAGATACCAATTTACCCACCAGTCTGACAGAAATTAAAGGCAGACAGTGACAACTGTTGATGAAGAGATGAAGCAACAAGAACTCTTATCCATGGCTGGTAGAAACCTAATTGGTACCATCATTTTGGAAAACAACTCAGCATTTTCTAGTGAAGTTAAATATGTACCTTACATATGAGTCAGAGTTGACTCAGTGGGCAGTGGGGCAGAGAGGAAAAAAATAGTTTATAGAACAGCTGATTGTATTAGTTATCTATTACTGCATAGCAAGTTGCTCCAAAATTTAATTGCTAAAAAATACAAATAGTGTATTACTGTTTCTAGAGTCAAGAAGATAAGCTTGACTTTACTGAGTGCCTTTGGCTTAAGGTCTCTCATGAGGCTGTAGCCAAATTACTGATCAGGGTCTCATCTGAAGGCACAGCTTGAAGGGTAGGTACCTGCTTCCAAGCTGACCCATGGGGTTATTGATAGGCTGTCGTTTTTGCCATGTGGGCCTCTCCACAGGGTTGCCTCAAGGTACGGCAGGTAGCGTCTCCCAGGCAGAGGGATCCAAGAGAGAACGAAAGAGAGATCAGCCAAAACAGAAGCTACAGTCTCCTTAGGACTTCATCCCAGAAGTGATATCCCGTTGCTTCTGCTGTGTTCTACTTGTTAGAAGCAAGTTACTGTGTTCAGCCCACACTCAAGAGGAGGTGATTATGAAAGAGCATGAATACCGACGGCCTAGTATGATTTCAGTTTTATAAAGTTCAGAAACAGGCAAAACTAAATTATGTAACATTTAGGCAGATCTATTTAGGTGCAAGCATTATGAGGAAAAATAAGGAAATGATAGACATGCAATTCTGGATATTGACTATTTCTGGGGGAGGTGGGAGATTTTGAATGGTGAGAACACACAGGTAGAACCAAAAGGCTGGGTTTAGATGGTGGGTTCATAAACATTCATTTTCTTTTCATGCTTCGTAGTGGAATTTTATGTTTCACATATTCTTGTTTTTTTCTCATTGGTTTGGATTTGTTTGATTTTATCAAAGTTATCCCTGCATACACTTTAAAGCCTATTGTTCTGTGGTATTTGCTTTCCTTTACCAGCTCCTCGCACTTACCCTTCTCCAGAGGCAACTGCTTTTACCTCCTTTTGCTAATTTTATTTTGGCACTTACCTCTGTGTCTCTAAACAACATGCCTGTATTGCTACATTTTGATGCTTTGATGAAGATGTAGTTACCTTTCCTCCCCTCCTGCTCTCCTCGTCCCGCTAGCCTTGTCTTAGATCATGATTTTGGTTAGATCAGTAAGCAGTGCTTACATTAACCAGTCAACACTAAGTTGACTCTACTCATAGTTGAGTCTTGTAGTCTGATAACTTTTTCTTTCCTACAGAACTCTGTGTTTTCCTTTCCAGTTCATCTTCTGGGAGAAATTTCTCCAGAGCCTTCTGATCAGCGTTAGCCCGGACTGGCTGATCTCCACACCTGGTATACGGCTGTCACCCAAGGACCCCCCTGTACCTCCACCTGGGGTTTTCTTCTTTTCTGTTGGACTCCCGGTTTTCTGTATCCCCATCTTCCTGCTTTTGGCTTTCCTCCTTTGCTTTGCTGAAGCGTTTCTTCCAGTGGCTTTCTGAGAAAGGGTGGATGGGAAATCTTTGAGACCCTTGCACATCTGAAAATGTTTTCATTCCACCTGGAGATTTAACAGATACTTGGACTAGATGAGGATTCTGATTTGGAAATAATTTTTCTTCAGAATTTTGAAGGTTTTATTCCATGGCTGCCTAACTTCCAGTGTTGCTGTGAAAAAGTCCAAAGTCATTCTGCTTTTTGATTCTTTGTATTTGACCTTTTCTTCCCCTCTCTCTGAAGGCTTTATAGTATCTTCTCCTTTTCCCATGGTGTTCTGAAATTTCATAACGATGTGTCTTGGTGAGAGTCTATTTTTATCTGCTGTTCTGGGGACACTGGGCTCTTGATCTAGAAACTCATGTCCTTCAGTTCTGGGAAATTGTTTTTAATGATTTCTGATTATTTATTTTCCTTATCCTTCTCTTTCCACACCGCCGCTCTCCACTCCCTCCCAGCCCACTTCTCTCTTCTTAGAGCTAGCAGTTTGAACCCATAGACAGATTCACTAATTCTCTCATTTTTCTCTTCTGTTTTCCATTTCTCTTTCTATGTTTTCCAGGCTTCTGGAAGACTTCCTCAATTTATCTTCTAGCTCTTCTTGAGAGCTTTTTTTAGTTTTTTTGGTGAAGCATTCTGTTCCTGTTTTGTGGATGCTGTATCTTATTTTATTTCTTAAGACACTAAGTATAAGATTTTTTTTTCTTTCAAATGTTGTCTCTGCGTTATCTGTGTTTGATCCAAAGTACTTTTTCTTTGCTTTAGTGACTCATTTGGTCTATGTCTTTAATGTTAGAGTTTTTCCTCAAATGTCTGGGAATCCCTGGGTGTCTGTTTATTTTTAAAAGTGGAGGACTAAAAACCTTTAGTTGTAGAGGGATTTGAGAAAGGAGCAAAAGTAGGTGCGTGTGTTTAATCCACCATTTTTATGCAGTTACATAGGCCTTCGTATCTACTGTTTATATCACAAGATTAAAAACTAAAGAGAAAAAAGAAAGCCTGCACTCTTGAAGATAAATAACTAGAATAACCATCCTCGTCAGCTCAAAGCAAACCATACATTCTCCTCAACCCTTAGAGGAAAACATAGAACTATCCCCCCCAAATTATCTATTGCAAAAAATAGCACGAGATTAGTATGTGAATTTGTGAAATGTGTAAACCACTCTAAAATTGTGAATAGGTTTGGAAACAATTTCTCCCTCCTCTCCACTCCCACAGCCCTGAATCACCAGCCTGGCTTTCGCGCTCATCACTTCCTGCTTGGTGAGTTGCATGCGTGTTTTATCTCCATGACGATACTCCAAGCCACTGGAGAGCAGGGTCCCTGTCTGATCCATCTGGGCATCCCTTACAGCCCCCGTCAGAGGGGAGATCATTGTAGTTTGACAAATGATGAATGAATGACATCCTCAACAGCTGCGTCTCCTCTCCTCAGCACACGCAGCTAGCACCAGTGGGGTTTTATATGCTGAGGGAGAAAGAAACCCACAAGAACATTAAGGGAATTTAGGGGGAAACAATAAAATAATAAATCCAACATCCGCTTTAAAAATAGAACAGATTATCTGTTGTTTCATACTTAATTCCTCTTTGATCTCCTCTAATCTCTTTGCCTCTGGAGTCAATCCACATATGAATAGGATGGTCCCTAGTTCTGCAAGCAGCTGGGCAGTTGGAGACTCATTCAAGCCTCCTAGTTTGCAAGGAAGGGAGGACCATGGAGACCCATGTGACAGCAAAGCTAATAATACACGCAGAAGATGGGCTACAAATTAAATCTAAACCCCGTGGTTCAGCATTCAAGGCTCTTGTTGCCTTCTCATTGGGCTCTTGCCAACCTAGCAGTTCTCCCTGTCTGGGGCAGGCCCTCTTTAACCAGTCTTGAGTGTAGCTGCTAGTAGAATCATTCTCAAATATCAAGAGTCTCCTGCCCCATCTTTACCCAAGAACTTAGAGTAGATTTCTTTGGTCCCTGCGTCAAATAGGTCTTCAGCCCTAACTTCAAGAGAGCTTCCTGAGTGCTTCGTCACTCCCCTGCTGGGCCCCTTCTCCCCACGCCGGTGGTAAATCTCTGCCCCTGTATGTTTCTGTATTTTGTTTCCCAGAATGGTAACACCTGCCTTTTCTCATCAGTGACAATAGTTGCTGACATTTTAGGGGTGCTTACTCTGGGCCAAGCATAGTGCTGGTACTGATTGTGGGTCATTTTAGTTAATTCTCCCATCAGCAGATGAGAAAAGTCTGTTACAGAGAGGTTCAGTCACTTGCCCAGAGCTGTGGAAAGTTATAGAGTTGGGGCTTGAACCCAGGCAAGCCAAATCCAAGACCAGCTGCTCACCCCCTCACTACCAACCTGCTTCTACCTCATCCTGGTCACTTCTGACTCCAGACTTGTCTTTCCCAGCAAATACGTTCTTTTGATTAACTGAGATCCTGGCTCTGACTCTACAACCTCTGTTTATGTGTTGCTGGCTTGTTGCAAGAGGGCCACCTTTAAGTGTCCCCCTTCTGCACTCTTGCACTCAGTCTGTCAATGAGTCTTACTGCTTCACAGCAGGCCCTTGGAGCCAGGGTCTATCACCTAGAAGAAAGAGCCTCCATTCTTCCCTGTCCGAGAGCAGCATGCTGGGAATACAGGGGACTGTGAGGGCCTGAAGCTTGGCGGAGTAGAGGAAAGGAACGTCAGGCCTCAGAGCTGTGGGGAATGCCACAACAAAACTGGGAGTGGGCTGACACTCTGCTTAAGGTTGGTACAGCGTCAGGCCTGGGAACCTGAGTCAGGTAACACTAGTACATTCTACTCACAATATAACCAGAGAAGCAGGTGAGGCCCAGTCCTGGGGCTATGAGGTTGACTAGAGCAAGCAGCCAGCCAGGGGACCTTAAAGCTAGCAATAAAAGATGCTAGGGAGCCAGTGAAGCCAGCAGGAGGGTAAGTGGGGCTCCCTTACACAGCAGAGCTTTGGGGAGGAGATGTTTGCTCTTCAGATGTCCACCTGGAATGCCAGACATTCATGCCCTTGTGAAGACAGCTACAAAAAAGGCTAATGCCACCCTCCTCTAGTTGGGGGGAGAGCCTCAGGAAGAGCCAAATGATGTACTTACTGGGCTCCGCTAGGCTGGGCTCAGGTGCACAGTGAAGGCTGCTGCCCGCCATCTCCACCTGGCTTTGCACACTGGCTGTCTGCCTGACCACCCTACCTCTGTGCTCCATCTTTTCCTACACCTGCTTTCTACCTGTGGACCACTCTTCCCAGCAAGCCATGGCATCCCGTCATCCCCCTCCTCAAGAACCTAGAATGGCTGCCTTGCAAGGCCTTGGAAACTAAATCCATCTTCTTATATAAGAATTCACTGTCTTCTAGAATCTGACCCCTTTGCCAGGCTACCCGCCTCAGACTGCAGCCAAGCCCACCTGCTGCACCTTGGGGCCAGCCTTGAGCTTTCATGAGGCAGTTCTCTCAACCTGGAATGCCATTTCCCTTGATCTTATCCCTCTGTGATGTCTCTTATGACTAACCCTGCACATGGGTTGAATTCAGGGCCCTCCCCTTCTTGTCCCCAGGTGCCTTGTCCACCCCCTTATTGTACCCTCCTGCTAATGTCTGCATCCTCAATAGATGTCTCCCCTTGGCTGAGAGCCCCTGAGAGCAGGGGCTGTGCCCTGTTTACTTCTATATTTCCGTACTTGGCATGGGGCCTGGCACACAGGGGTCCTGTTCTTGGGGATGGAGGGAGGAAAGGGAGGGGAATGGAATGACATCCCAGCAGAAGGAATGGTTATGACGTGTTTCCAGCTGATTCCTCCAGAGGAGGGCAACCAGGAGCCCCATCCAGCTCAGAAGGGGAGGCCGCCCCTCTGCAGAGACCCCAGAGCCTCCCCTGGAAGCAGTGCCCAAGAGCCCCGTGCCACCGCAGCCACCCTGCAGACACCTGGGTGATGCCGGTCTTTGGGATCCCTCAACTTTCTTACAGGAAATTGCTAAATGTGTTTGGTGATTTTATTTAATTTTATTTTTTGACATTTTTCCTGTTTGGCAGCTTGTGATGTCAGGTTAATCACATCCGCATACATTTAGACTGTTGGCTTAGGAGGGAAATTTTACATTTTATTACTGCATGATTTCATCCAAAGCTATTTTATCAACACCAAAAGGATGTCTCCAACACGGTACAAGTCATGACAAAACACTCTACCTCAGGAGCCAAGCTCATGACAGGGGCGGGAGAGGGGGGACACCGAGGGTCACAGCTGGGGTGCTTTCAACAGCCTAAGGAGACCTGTGTGCCACTGTGACTGCTCTCTCCACCTCAGCAAAGTATCTTGTTTCCTTCCCCTGCCTCCAGGTTTATCCACAGTCTCTATGCCCAGAAATGGCAGTTCCGTCTACTAACGCCTGTGTTCCCCTTGGCAGGTACCATGACCAGCAGGATGTAACTAGTAACTTTCTGGGTGCCATGTGGCTCATCTCCATCACATTCCTTTCCATTGGTTATGGGGACATGGTGCCCCACACATACTGTGGGAAAGGTGTCTGTCTCCTCACTGGCATTATGGTGAGTACCCGCTTGGCCTGGTACCCTGCCCACACAGCAGAGCCCTTTATTGTAAACACAAAGGTGCCTTCTTCATGGGACTGGGGTGGTGGTTGCTAGTTAACAGACCTGCATGTGTGTCCCTGCCCATTGAAAGGCAGGTATGAAACCTGAAAACTTTGCTTTGATAAAGGTGTGAATTAGGACCTGGTTCATGATGGTTAATGACCTCCTAACAAAAATGGGCTAAGAAGCTAGCAAGGGTCAGACTCTGCCCTTCCCACCACCCCCCCATCACCCAGACTATGAGGTAGCCATTGAGGATCAGGGCTTACAGTTCATCAGCCCCTTACCTGCTCCTACCCCTCCTACCCCACCTACCCTGGCACCACTGCTGGTGAATTAAGTTTAGGTGGAACTCACAGAGGTGGGGATGAGGAAGAGCACTGAATTGGCTTTAGGAGACCTGAGTCCTGGGCTGGTTTGGATCTGGGTTTGGCTTCTGACTTTCCTAGGTTTTAGCTTCCCCATCTGCGTGTTGAAGGCCCAACACACACACATGTGCACACATGCACACACCCAAAGGAACATGCTTTTGCCATCATGTTGATACTGCAGTGCAGTGAATGGGAGAAGCCTGGGGTCTGAATCCCCTCTGTCAACCCTCACTGTGGCCCCTGGGCAAGGCACTCAGCCTTCCAGTCCTTAGTGTCACCGGGGTTCGGTAGGACTGGAAGGCCTGCCTTGCCTTCCTCACTGGCTGATGAAGAGGACCACATAGAGAGATTTCTGGGAAAACACTTTGTCAACCCCAAGGAACCACACATGCCGTCTCTGTGGGTGGAGTCCTCAGCATCCCCAGCCTCTCACAGTGTCTACTCTTTAGGTTGTGGAAGGGCTCCTGTGTTTGTGCAGTGTTTTACATCTAAGACGGGCAGGCAGTGCTCTTGACTTCCATCTAGAATCCTGGAGCACTGGGTGTCAGAGCCAGCAGACCTCTCTTTTCAGAAAAGGAAACTGAGGCTCAGGCCTAGGCCTGGGTAACATGAGGGGTAGCAGTGGGGGTGTGCAGAGGTGTTTGTATGATGTTCTAGATCTCTGTGATTGGACGGTACAGCTCTCCCCGTGCAGTCCTCTTTCTGCAACTCCCATCATGCTTCTGTGGAAATTCTTCCTTTTGGCACTTCCTTGGGTTTCATTCATCACCCCTATTCCTCCAGGAGAAAAGAAAAGCCCTCTTTCTGAAAGAGAAATGACTCATTTTTACAATGGAAAGGGAGAGCTGCTGCTCTTGCTCCAGGGTCTGAGTTAGCTTCTCAAGGAGTATACACCCTTACAACCTCCCTATAGGACTGGTCTCAGTGGCCAGAGCAGCCAGACTCGGGCCACTCAGCACAGGAGAGGCCCCGGTGTATCCTCTGATGTCAGAGTCCTGAGTGGTGAGCTCAGAGAGCTGGAGGGATCCCAGGGCTCTTACGTCACCACTGGAGGCAGCCTGCTCCCCTTTTCTGACGAAAATCCAGGGCAGGCCCACGTTAGCAGGCAGACCCTGAAGCAGCAGTTAATGGCCAGAGACTTAGCATGGAGGTTGGGGTAGCATGGCAGGTTAAATACCTCCCATCAGAAACCCTGGTGGTGTAGTGGTTAAATGCTATGGCTGCTAACCAGAAGCTCAGCGGTTCCTAGCCACCAGACACCCCGTGAAAACTTTATGGGGCATTGTGCTCTGTCCTATAGGTTTACTACGAGTCAGAATTAACTCAGTGGCAATGGGTTTGGTTTTGGATTTTTCACTGGTTAGTAGGAGTCTGTCTGGCACAACTCCAACTGTCGCTAGGAAACCACGGAAAAAGTTTTCCTACCAAGAAGCTATGAAATGCCACCCAGTGGCCAATGCTTTCCTGTGTCCTTAGAGCCACTCCTGGGACCAGGCTTTGTGATCATCCCTGGAGAAGGGGAGCAGGCTCAGAGCTAGCCTGCCCAGAGGAAGATGAACCCTGCCATTTATTTTTAAAGACCAGCCAGTCTTCCTCTCAGCATGGAGCTGCCACATCCAAAAAACAGCCCTGTTGCAGCCACGTCACTGGTGGCTTGAATCTCCTGCCTCTTTGGCTCCTGTACTGGCAAAGCCAAAAGGAACAGACAGAGCCCCTCAATGCCTGGTGAGGCCGTAGGCAAGCTGCTTAGGGCTCCCCTACCTCTCCCGTTGCCTGGGTCTATAGCAACTCTTTGGGAGGGAGTGCTTTGCTTCTTATGGAGAGAGGAAAGTTCAAAGTGGAAGGAACAAACAGATGAGCAGCAGCTGATACCCATCTTCAATTAAAAAAAAATAGAGCACAAGCCTTTCATTTTCTCCTACTGTACAAAAGCCCGCTGCATAAATATAAACCTTTCTATATAGAGGAACAGAGTGCATTCCTGTAGTCACTGACAGCGATTTTACCCAAATTAAAGTCATTGCCTCACTCTGGGATCAGCCACAGAGAGGAACCTTTTGGTGGCATTTTTCTAACAACTGTGACTTATTTAGCTGAGTCACTCCTTTCAAGGGTTTCACGTTGCTCAGAGTCCCTGTTTTCCCCTTCCCCCATCCTCCCAACACTTTGCCTGTCTCCTAATTTTTATTGCAAGGGCCTTGACTAGAGGTAGGGCTTCCTAGCTGGTTACCATGGACACCATGAAGGCCAAGGCGAGGCCTGCTTGGGAAGGAAGGGAAAGGAAGGATTTGTGTGTACCAGCTGTAAATAGTCTTAATCATTGTTTTCTCTTGGCAATCCCAGTAACGGTGTAATTATCAACCATTAAGCAGGGTGTATAATTGTCTGAATAACTTGACATTGCTGGCACAGACTGGGTGTCTCTGAGAGATTTCACCCGCCAGAGCAGAGGTAGCAGATATAGTTTTCCGTACAGAATTTTCATAGCAGTTACAGAATGCTGCAGAGGAAAAGCTGTCAATATTTAATACTCAAGATGGGAAATAACAATGAAACTTAAAGAGATACCTTTGCTGTCCACCAGGTTCTGTAGGCATCTTGTAGACCCTCAGACGCCCCACCCCACCCCTTGTCCTTTAGGTAGTAACCCCATTTCATGTAGCCGCTTTCTAGAGCCAGACTCAACTGGGTGTAACCTTCCTGAGTTTTGGACAAATAGGCAGAAGCTTCCAGGAGGCCTGTGAGGGCCTTGGCACTTCCCCCCAAAGGCTTCCTGGGTGTTTTTGTCGGCTAGTGCTGCCCTAACAGAAATACCAGAGTGGATGGCAATTCAGTCCATGACACTGGGCAATATCTCTTTGAACAGCAAAAGGAAAGTGATGAGGAAGTAAATAGAAGTCACGTAAAGATAGCACAAACTGAGTCATTTGGGGAAGAGGGAAAAAGAAGGCTCAGCAAGACATCTGCTTAACGTCAGTTTTGGAAGATGGGCTTCTCTCCGAACACCTTGGTTTCAAATCAATTGATGTTATTTTCGTTGTTACACGGAATCTGTTGAAGAACAGAGTCCAACTGTAAATCCTCCAGGTTTCCCTCCTCCATTTGTCATTTTCTTTTATGCTTTATTTTATTTCATGCTTCTTTTAGTCAGGAACACCTCATACCTTGCCCCCTTGGGATGCTTGTTTTTCCAGCTTCGAAGGCTTTCCAGCTGGAAAATGTCTCCTGGAAACAAGGAGTGGGAGGAGCTATGTGGAGGAGTCTGGGCCTCAGATTTGGGTCCAAGGCTGTAGATGAGTTAGTTAGACAGTCACCCCTCCCAGCCACTCCTTTCTGTGCTCACTCTGGCACTTCCTGCTCACCCATGTAACTTGGAAACTATGACTTCATCAAATGCAGACCCTATTCTCCACCCCATGCTCCATAGAAATAGGAGTTGGTTAGAGAAGGCTCAAGGAATCCAGTTGGTGTCAACTGTGATTCAAGACTTGGCACATCTGACTCATGGATTTGCTCCACTGTCTGACCCCACGGAAGTCTGACCAGCAGCTGTTTCCCTTTTCTGTTCCTGCTCATCCTCTCCTCACATGCCCCCTCTGCCCACTGGCCATTTCTGAGATTCCACACTGGAACAGCATGAGCTCTCTCCCATGCCAAAATTAGCCAGGCCTTGGCAGTTGGCCCCTTGAAACCAACCTGCATCATGGCCACATCACACAAGTACTTCCGGGCTGCTAATGTGGTCCGTTGGACTGATAAATTCCTCTAGGTGCAGTAGTCATCACCCCATTATACCACTTAAAGATGAAAACGGCATGGGGAATGGCGGGGGGCGGGGGGCGGGGACATAATAGATCCTCTGTTTCCTCTAGAAAGCCAAAATTGACAATTAACTTCTGACTCAAGTCAAAGACTCCTTGTTCTTCCTTCCTTCCTCTCTCAATTCCATCAGCTTATCTTTTTTTCTTATTCCTCAGCTTCCTCTTTCCCACTTCCCATGTTCTGTCCGTTGCTGTTTCAGGGTACAGTACAGCTTGTTCCCTGCCCTCCTTGATCTCTCTCTCTCTCTCTCTGTCTCACACACAGACGCACACACATGCATGCCCCCACACGTACTCTAGAGAGCTCCAGCAATCTTGATTTTAGCACCCTGCTGGACACTTTCAGCAGGTTCTGGAAGGTTCCTGGTGTCTGATCCCATCTTCAGAAGTTCCAGGTTAGGCTCCATTATTGGCAACTTCCCTAACTGCACACAGTTGATATATTTTCTAAAAGAAAAATAAAGCTAAGTGTAATAAAGCAAACTCGTTGCTGTCCAGTTGTTTCCAATTCATAGTGACCCTGTAGGACAGGGTAGAACAGCCCCACAGGGTTTCCAGGGAGCACCTGGTGGGTGCAAACTGCTGACCTTTTGGTTAGCAGCCATAATACCGCTTACCTACTATGCTGCCAGGGTTTCCCAAGCTAAGCATATCCATTGCTATCTATTCAAGCTGGAATAAGAGGTAAAGAGCTCACCATGCTCCAAAGAAATACCCACAAGGGAATTCTGCTGTCTTTAAACTGAAGCTGGGAAATGTTTTAGAGTCCATCCTCCTGCCTCCATGCAGAAATTTGTCTTAATCACACAAGACAGATGGCTCCTTAGATAAAACACTCTCTTTTCCAATTAACAACAACAACAAACCCAAACCCATTGCTATCAAGTCAGTGCTGACTTATAGCAATGCCGTAGAACAGAAGAGATCTGCCACATAGGGCTTCCAAGGCTATAATCTTTATGGAAGCAGACTGCCACATCTTTCTCCCTCGGAGCAGCTGGTGGCTTTGAACCACCAACCTTGTGATTAGCAGCCGAGCACTTAACCACTGCACCACCAGGGTTCCTTTACCAATTAGAAGACCCTATATTGAGCGTGCTAGACTGGGAGCTGTGACAAGAACCGTGGAACACTCTGTTCAGACCCTGAAACTTCAGGACGATGTGTGACTAATTATGTTTATTAAATTCCCAAAGTGTCTAGAAGAGCAGGGGAGAGTACCCCTTCAGGTTTATTCTGTTCCTAGCTTTTGGGGTTGATTTAAGCAGAGTTTTGCCTGGATCCAGGGAGATGAGGAAGAATCGAACCTGGGGAGAACCCTCTCCATCTGATGTTCCATCTTTAACCCAATGATACATCCCCCGTTTTGGGCTTTCAGCCCAAAGTTCTTTTGGAACTCCATATAAAGGAGAGGAATTGCACTTGGCATGATGGAGAGGAAAGGGAACACACAACTTCCCTTGTATATTTTGCTTCTGGAGACCTTGATAAATGGATTACAGCTACAGATCAGGCCATCCAACTGCCCACCTCCTTTGAAAACTGGGCACAGAGTCTCCTACAAGTCACAGATGCCAAGAAAACACAGCCAGCACTGACAGAGGGAGGACAATGAGGTCAGAAAAGGAAAATCCATAACAGACTCAGTTCTCTTCACTTTTATTATGCTAGAAATGGATGGCTGACCAAATACCCAGGAACCGTAGAGTTTTTAGTGGGCAAGCTCATAAAAAGCTAAGAGAAGCCTTGTCACCTTCAGCCAGGCCCCAAACTATTCAACCTCTGATGTCTGTCAGAAAGGAGAGTGTAGGGGGATCTGCCTACACGTGTGCCTCCCAGCTCTTTTTTAGGTAGCCAACCCTCAAACCAAATCTATCGTCATTGATACAATTCTGACTTAGACTGATGGATGGCAGTATCTTTGGAAAATTTTTTTTTCTGTTTCTCACACATTTTGTAAGACCTGATGAGCCCCAAATGGTGCTGGTGGATTACTGAAATCCTGAGACCTCACAGGACCAAACTAGGCTCTGAGGGAATTATAACTACTGTGTCATCTAGAGGAACAGACTGCTGGCTTTAATACGCTTATCATCTGTTTCCACAAGTGGGGGTCACGGAAGCCCAGGGTCAAGTCTGCAGCCAGCGAGTGAGGGCCTCTGATGACAGAGAGGGAACTTGGGGAGGACAAGGGCTAACTCTCTTTGGGAAGAATGAGTCTCTCACCTCCCCCAAGTACACATAGGCCAATTGAGAAGCACAGAGAAGAGGATTTGAAACCTATCCCCACAATGCTGAAATCTGCCACTTTCTCTTCCCGGCTCATTTCCCAGACAGTCTAGCACATGGCCAGAAACCTAGGAAAGAGTGAGTCCTGCCATTCTGCAGACTTGTGCAAACCAGCTTCCTTTATTCACTCCTCCCGAGCACTTCCCTCGATGGACCCCATCCTGAGCAGAATAGCAACCCTCTTCTGGAAAATCTCAAGAGTCTTCTGCAGGTTCACTTAAAATCCTGGCGTTAGCAAGCTGCCATCCGAGGACACAGCAAATGGTCCCAACTTAGCAGGAACAGATGCTCACCAAGGACCAAAATGACATGCGGTAAAGACAACCGAGAAGACAGAGAGACCCACAAGAGTGGGTGCCTACATCGACTTGGGACCGGAAGAACCGGATGGTGCCCGGCCACCACCAGTGATAGCCACGACGGGGCTCACAGAGAGGAGTCTCACTGGCAACACAAGAATAAAAAGGGGTGCACCCTGAGATCCCCACTAAAAGACCTCAATTGATGGTCCAGCGGTTTTGGGGTTCCTCTGAGAGCATGGCTCCTGGCCCTGATGTTGCCCTTTCCCATAAATTATAACAAAGGTCCACTCTTTGGACAGGAATGGATTGGACTTGGCAATGCAGAGTGACCATATATTGGTTGCACTTTATGGTTCTATACATCTATAGGATATCACCCTGCTGACCGCTGGCTGGAGGAAGGAGAGTGGTTGGAGAGGAGGGGAAAGGAGACTGTTGGGAGGATGAGAAATGTATGGAGCAGAGAGGAATAGTGTGCAGTCACCGGACAGGGAGAGCAGTGGAAGCTGCATATAGGTGGGCACGTAAATTTATTCGTGAGTGTACATTTTCACTCAGTTATGTTAAACAAAATTAAAAAAAAAAAAAATCCTGGCGTTAGGCAGAAGTGCTATTTTCTTTAAAATCTCGGCATGATGGTGAGGCACGAGGCTTCTGCTGAAAAGCATGAAAGAACAGATTCCTCATGTGGAGTCATAGCACAGACCTTCAGGCGAAAAGACCCAACCGTAGGAGCCAATACAGTCATGGAGGACACAGGTTCATCCAAGTTTCCAAGTGTTCCTTCTTGAAAACCACTTTGGGCAAGGGATACTGCCTGTTACTGGATTGTACTCAGGATAACTCTCAGCCGCCAGCAGGTGCTTCCCGTTCTCTAGCTTATACAGGACTTTCTTCTACCCTAAGATCTCTGGGTGGTGCAAATGCTTTGTGCTTGACTTCTAACCTAAAGCTTGGTGGTTTGAATCACCCCGGAGGTGCCATGGAAACGAGGCACGGCGATCTGCTTCCATAAAGATGACAGCCAAGAAAACTGTATGGAGCAGTGCTACTCTGCTGTCACATGTGGGGTTGCCATGGGTTGGAATCAGCTTTGACAGCAACGGGTCTTTTTTGTTTTTGTTTGTTTCCTTCCCCTGGGTCTGGTGTTCTGGAGCTGGCGGTGGGGTTGGGACACGCGTGAAGGAGAGAAGGCAGGTGTGTGTGGACCTTCTGTCGTCCATTCTACTGCACGGCCTGGCCAGTGACCTGGGGGTGGATTATCTATTTTAACTTACACAAAGCCTTAGCTTCTGATATTACCCTGCTCCATGAAGAGGTGACTGGTTCTAGGAAGACTCGTTCTCCAGAGGTCAGCATCAGAGGTCAAGCCGGGAGGTGTTGCAGGTGGGTGGGGGAATCAGTGCCCTGACAGGTTTCATGGCTTCATCCTGACCAACCAGAGAGCTCAAATCCCCACTCCTCTCCTAGGAAACATCCACAGTGGGCATGGGGCTTATTGGGTCTTTCGCCTGAGCCTCGCCTTGTAATGATGTACCCTCTCCCTCTGGTCCCTTTGCTGTCCCCCACAGGGTGCAGGCTGCACTGCCCTCGTGGTGGCTGTGGTGGCCCGAAAGCTGGAACTCACCAAAGCGGAGAAGCATGTTCACAACTTCATGATGGACACTCAGCTCACCAAACGGGTAAAACACCGTGTGTCTGCGTCTTCATGGGGGAGCTCAAGACCAAAGTGGAGCCCTAGTGGTGCAGTGGTTAAGAGCTCAGCTGCTAACCAAAAGGTCCACAGTTCAAACCCACAGCTGTTTCTTGGAAATCTTATGGGGCAGGTCTACTGTGTCCTATAGGGTTGCTAGCAGTCAGAATTGAATCAATGGCAATGGGTTTGGTTTTGGGGTTTTAAGACCAAGTGGAAGCCAGTCAGAGAGAGAAGAGTCACATGACATAGGTTAGAGCCCTGCTTTTATTTTATTTTTATAAAATTTTATTGTGCTTTAAGTGAAAGTGTACAATTGAAGTCAGTTTGTCATTCAAAAAATTAGACATACATTGTTATGTAACTCTGGTTGCTCTCCCCACACTGTGACAGCACATTCCTCCTTTCCTGTATTTTTTGTGTCCATCCAACCAGCTCTTGTCCCCCTCTGCCCTCTTCATCCTGCCTGTAGAGCAGAGCTGCCCAGTTAGCCTCATGCATCTACTTAAGCCAAGAAGCACACTCTTTGCCAGTGTCATTTTATGTCTTCTAGTCCAGTTCAGGAAACCCTGGTGGTGTAATGGTTAAGTGCTACATCTGCTCACCAAGAGGTTTGCAGTTGAAATCCACCAGGCACTCCTTGGAAACTATGGAGCAGTCCTACTCTATCCAATAGGGTTACTATGAGTCCAAATCAACTCGATAGCAGTGGGGTTTTGGATTAGTCCAGTCCAATCTGTCAGCAGAGTTAGGGCTGTGCCTTTAAATGGAAGGTTGAGAGAGCCCCAGACACATGCAAATGGCCTCCCTAAATGGATGCAATCATCCTGACACCCCACTCTCCTGCCTTGTATTAAATCACTGTGCATGGTACAGAGAACCAAATAATTCTCCTGATAATTAAACCTGGGATATACAATCTTGTCATTTACCCCATTGCCTAATGGTTTTGAAAAAGTTACCCAGCAGGAGGCAAAATTTTTGCTTATGCACAGATACTTTCATGATTCTAATGAGAAAGGAAACAGTAGAGAGTCTTAGAAGCAGTATTGGAAATGTATCTAAATCCAGTCCTTTTTAAAAAATCATTTTAAAAAGATCATTCCAGTAGAACCCACGTATCAAAATAATGTTGATCATCGAAATGTCATTGTCCAATTTCTCCCTTTTGAATTTTCTGGGTAATATTTCTCACTTGTACCCCTCATTCTAGTGGTTAAGGAGAATGAAAAACTGAAAATATGCAGGCCTGGGAAGATCATTTAGCTGCCAAAAGTCCAACACCCCACTGAATTGTCAGAGAAGAAAAGGCCCATTTAGAAGAGACAGAAAAGAGCCTTCCAGGATAACAGCAGGCCAAATGAGCAAGGCAGGAGCTGTTTATTTAATGACAGCTTTTATGGAAAACTCTTTAAAGCTGCAGGCTGCATGAAGGTCAGTAATATGATTTTCTGCAAAACTCCCTGCTTTGAGATAATTGGAACTATGGGTTGGGGTCTCAGCCTCCAAGAACCGCTGTCTGGGGGTCTCAGCCTCTGAGAACCCTGGACTGGGGGTCTCAGCCTCCAAGAACCTTAAGCTGGGGGTAGGGGGTTCTCAGCCTCTACGACCCATATGTCTTGTCTTCCTCGTTTAGGACTTAAGTGGGTTAGATGATGCACGAGCAACCAATTTGATCTGGTTTTTTGAAGGTGAAATAAAGTACTTGGTGATGAGTGTTGCCGGGCAGTAAAAGTGTGTTGGGAATGGAGACAAAGGCAGGAAGGGAGAAGAACAAAAAGAGAGCTAGAGAGTGACAGAGAGCCAGCAAGCTCTCAGGGAAGGCAGTGGGAGAAGGTGTAGTTGCCAAGGCCTCTCCAGTTTCCTGGCAGACTTATTTATGGTGTTTGATGGTTCAATCTGATTACATTTATTGGGTTCTTTAAAGAGCCTCCACAGATGTTTAAAAGGAAGAGCACAGGCAAATATTCTTATGTCGTTGATGTACAAATGGTCTTACAAGATACTTCAGGGCCCCCGCACTATCAGTCATACCGAAGAAAATGTCATTTGTAGTATTGACATTGCAGAGGTTAAAGGCTGAACCCATGGCTAAGACCAGCCCTGGTTTCACTTGGAAACCTGTCACCTGGCCAATCTCCTCCATGCATGGTATGAAAGAAATTAAAAATGATATTGGAACACCTACATGCAAATATATTAGCATCCATTTTCTTGAAACAATTTAGTGACTCAGTCAACTACGTAGCAGCATAAGAGATGTTTGTACCTCCAGAACTTTCTCAGAAGCTGTTTACCTAGAGCAAGGACATTCATCATCTCTCTGCTTATTCTAGTTTGCATTTTAAACCAAGTATTACTACGTATTTCATGTTATTCCTTTGTCCTCTCCATTTTTCACTCAGTAAATCAGGCACCAGAGGAAAATAAAACTAAGGGAAGCCAGCTCCTTCATACGCCAGGAAAATAAACCATTTTCTGCAACATAATTGTAGAAGGGGATGAGATTATGGCTGCTAATTTCAGTCTTTCAAGAATAATTCTCCAAAATCCTCCTCAAGTCCACTTTTTAAAAAGAGTGGAAATCAAATCAATAAATACGTATTGGGTACCCATGAGTACAAGGTTCCTTTTTAATCAAATAACATCTCACTTTCCTGAGACCGCTTCAGTCTGTTGAAATGTTCCTTTCATGTCTATTGTCTGTTCCTAGGGAAATAAACAATGTGGAAGATATCCATATTATACTTACAAAGAGAAGGTTTTCAAACCTACCATGCTGGGGCTTCCAAAGTTTCTTTTATGTAACTGTTATCGAAGCGACGCTGAATGCATGCTTAGCCTATGTGGTTTTGGCTCACTCTGACCTGACCCCTAGAGAAGCCCACCTTTCTTTCTCTGGGGATACCTACTCTGTCCTCTGTCCCCTGCTCTGTCCAGCTGGAGTGGCTCATGGGTCAAAGAGATGCTAAGGTGGGTAAATTCCTAAGCTCTCAGTGATTCTCAGGGAAAGATCTAATCGTTGTTAACTGCTGTCAAGTTGATTCTGACTCGCAAGCGACCTCATATGTGCAGAGTAGAACTATGCCATAGGATGTTCAAGATTGTGAGCTTTCAGGAGATCACTAGGCTTGTCTTCCGAGGTGCGTTTGGGTGGGTTTGAACTGTCAGCCTTTCAGTCTAGCAGTCAAGTACTCAATCATTTGTGCTACTAAGGGATTCCAAACCAAAACTTTGCCATCTAGTCAGTTGTTGTGACCATACTGAAGTAGATCACCAGGGCTGTCTTTCACAGAGCTGCTGAGTGGTTTTGAACTGCCGACCTTTTGGTTAGTCGTGGAACAAGACCATTTGTGCCACTCAGGGACCATTAATCACAGAGAGAGCCAATTGTGGCATAATTGCCAGCCTCTAGGGAGAGGACAATTAGTCAATTTAACAGATAAAAGCAACCTCTTAGTTACATAAAACAGGAAAATGGGGACAAGGGGCATTTAATGGTACAAATAGCTAAATAAAAGGAAATGGGGTTATGGAAACCTATTAATCACAGAAATACTCAAAATGCTCCAGTGTTTGTTCATCCTGCCTGTCTTGTTGTAAAAGTTTCAGCCCCGTCTTCACCACTCGAGCTGGCATCATATTTATTTGGTTGTGGTGGCTGGAGCGGTGCGGATGAGTCTGGCAAGACTGGCTAAGAACCCTCTTTCTGGATTGCCAAAGCCCCTCACTTGTCTTCTGTCTCTTGTATAACTTGTCAAGCTTGGTGGCAATGTCTTTTCTGTCTCGAGTGCAATTAGATCTTCCCACGCTGACTTTGCCTTGTCATGGCCATTGGTATTCTATAATTATAGCATGTTTTGCTAACCTCTGGGCTACTAGAGAATATATATATAAATGAAACACAGAGAGACTGTAAAAAAGGTACTAGATCCCCAACTTGTCTCTCACTTAATGCTCCATGTCCTCATTTTTCTGTTTTGTGTAATTAACACCCATCAGAGAGGTCACTCCTCGGTGTCATCCCTATGCTAGGCTCTAGGATGCCAAAATGTGTAAAATGTGGTCCTGGTCCTCATGCTTAGTCTCTGGTAACTGGCTAACCTCAGAGAGTATCTTTCCGAAGGGCAAGGTAGGCTGTCTGTTGCCTTAGGAGGTACCACAGATAGACATTCTGTTTGCCACACCTACCCTCAAATCAAACCGCACTCTATGATGTCTTCCAAAACCACATGGCATCTGTAAGTGGGTGAGGATTGTCACCTGTCACAATAGTTTCTTGTCCCAAATACCTCCTCGAAGCATATTTCTCCCATGAAATCAATGACAAAGGTAAAACCAAACCTAATTCCTTCTCTTGACTCCCTGGTCTGCTGGTGACTTCACACATCTTCCCACCTCCAGGCTTGAACACAGCACTACCTCTGACTGTCCTCTCCTTGGACCCCATGAGGGGTCCGAGCAGTGCTGGCAGCTGATTTGGCACTGCCATGGCTGTTCATGCACATCTGCCTCTCCAGCATCTGCCCCATCAGACTTAATACCACCAGCTTCTCTGTCTTGTTCTGTCACTACTGCTTTCTATGTCTCTGCTCCCTTTGGCCACCCTCACCCCAGCCGTGGTGACTTTTGCTTGCCCAAAGATCTCTTCCAGCACTAGAGCTCAGTTCTGAACATAGATCACTGCCTTGCTTAAAAATCTTAAGCAGTGATTAGCAGTGGCTAATGAACAGAGTTAAAGCAAATTTTTGTTTAATTGTGAGCATCTGTCAAAGTTTTATCACAATCTTGCTGGGGGAAAAAAACTTTCACCAAGTAGACAACTTCAAAGCTTTATGCTTGGTGACGGCTACCATCGAGTTGATTTCAACTCACGGTGACCCGTATATACAGAATAGAGCTGTGTGCCACAGGGCTTTCGATGGCTGTGCCCTTGCAGAAGCGGATCACCAGGCCTGTCTTCCTAGCTACGTCTTGATAGATTCAAACCAACCACCTTTTGATTGAGAACCAAAGTAGGTCAAGTGCTTAACTATTTGAGCCACACAGGGACTCTGTCATGCTTGTTTGGGGCATTTTATAGGAAAAGACAACAGTAGTTATTGTTAACACTGGATGTAGAACATCTGCCTAAAGGATATTAGACTACTAACAGCTGGTTGGGCAGGCAAGTGGATTCCCAGAGTGTGTCTTAATCTCTTTAAAGTTTATCAGCTAATCAATTGAGTGTTTTTCAGGGATGCTAATTCTCCCTAGGAGGGGGCTGTAAATTATATCACCCCCCAGGTTTTGTTCCAGATAGGTTTGGTGCAATTTGTCTTTTAACAATGGCCATGGAAACCTTGAATTTTTGAGCCAGAAGGATCTTTAGGGATGAAGCAATCCAACTCAAGTGAGAAAACTCAGGCTACAGGAGGGGCAAGGCTGAGCCCAGGACCAAACGCAGCTCTCTAGGGCCACGGCCACGGCTGCTAGGCTTATTATCAGACTGAGGGGCAGTCTTCTGCCACTGCCAAGTATGTTCTCCAGGAGGTCAGTTAATTCAAACTCAAAATAAAATGGTAGTTAGGGTCCCAAAATGCCCCAAACCACACCAAACCAAAAAAAAAAAGAAAAAACAAATGATATACACTGCTGTCGAGTCGATTCCAACTTCTAGGGACCCTGCAGGACAGAGTAGAACTGGCCCATAGAGTTTCCAAGGAGCGCCTGGCAGTTTCGAACTACTGACTTTTTGTTTAGCAGCTCTAGCTGTAGCTTTTAACCGCTACGCCACACCGAACCAGTTGCCGTTAAATCAGTGGCAATACACTGCGACCTCATGTGTGTGGGAAAGAACTGATCCCTGGGCTTTTCAAGTACGTGACCTTTCAAAAGCATATCACCAGATTTTTCTTCTGAAGTGCCTCTAGGTGGCTTCCAACCACTAACCTTCAGGTTAGTAATCAAACGCTTAACCATTGACGCCAGCCAAGGACTGCAACCCTGCAGCAGACAGCTACGCTGTAAAATGAAGTGGCAGGTGACCATTGCAGAGAATGCACAGAGCAAGCTTTTGGCATGGGATGATACAGCTAAGAGCTCACAGGAACAGACACATGTATTCTGTCTTGTATTTTCTTCTGTTGGGAAAGAATAGAGAGAAAGAAGCTGGCATTTATGGGGCAGGGATATTAATAAAGCCATCACATACTGAAGCATACTATGGCCAGGCTCTGAGTGTTTTAAGTGTGTTTTCATTAAACCATCACAACAATCCCCTTTTCACAGATAAGTAGCACCTGCCTCGCTCTCTAGCCCTGTGTCCTGCTTTTTCTCTGAAGCCCTGACTGCCTGATACTGTCTTACCAGCTACAGACCATCTCACGCCCGCTGCTCCCAGGTTATGGATTCCATGAGGGCAGGAACATAACCTGCCTGCTCACTGCAGTATTCTCCCTTCCTGGAACAGTGTCAGGCCCATTGTCCGTGCTCACTGGGTGCTTTTTGAATGAATGAACGAGCAAGCTAAATCTGAGGGAGGCTCAATAAACTGGTGACAATAAATCTATCTACTGGGAGGCTGTTTTGAGGGCTAATGAGACAATGTATACATCAAGTATTCAGCACAGAGTAAGCACTTGGTAAATGTTAGCTGTCAGTATTGCTTGAAAGATCTTAGACAACTTACTTGCCCAGGCTTCTTAATCTTTGAGCCCTTTTCTAAAGTACATAGGTCACTGAGTCCCTTCTGTGGCTCCCATCAGAGTAAAAGCATATTTTATTTTTCCCTAGAGAATTTATGGATCCATAGAAAACTATCTGCCTGGTAGCACAGTGGTTAAGAGCTCAGCTGCTAACCAAAAACGTCTATAGTTCTAATTGACCAGCCACTCCTTGGAAACACTATGGGGAAGTTCTATTTTGTCCTATAGGGTTTTAATCAACTCAGTGGCATCAAATTTTGGTATACTTAGGAGCTTTAGGGAAACTTTGGTGATGTAGTGGTTAAGTGCTACAGCTGCTAACTAAAAGGTCAACAGTTCGAATCAACCAGGTACTCCTTGGAAACTCTGTGGGGCAGTACTTCTGTCCTATAGGGTTGCTATGAGTCAGAAATCAACTTGAAAGCAATGGTTTCTTTTTATTTTGGCAGGAGCTTTGGAGACAGGACAGCTAGCCTTGCAAAAATAATCCTCTCCTAACCATCCCAAACCCATTCAGGTGTGGCCAACCTCACTTAGTTATCTGCTGTAACAGAAATAGCACAAATGAGTAGCTTTAATAAGTGGAAGTTTATTTTCTCATTTAGGAGGGTAGAAGTTGGAGTTCAGGGCGCCAGCTCTAGGGGAAGACTTTTTTTTGTTGGCTCTGGAGGAAGGTCCTCGTGTCTTTGAGCTTCTGCTTCTGGGTGATCTGCATACGGCTTGGCATCTTGTCTCCCTTTTTCTGTTCTGTTCACTCTCTTGTTGTTGTTGTTAGGTGCCTTTGAGTTTGTTCCGACTCACAGCACACTGCGCACAGCAGAAGGAAGCACCACCCGGCGCCAAGCCCACAGTCACTGTTTTGCTTACGCCCATTGTTGCAGCTGCTGTGTCAGTCCATCTCATTGAGGGTCTTCCTCTTTGTCACTGACATTCCACTTTACCAAACATGATGTCCTTCTCCAGGGACTGATCCCTCCTGATAACATATCCAATGTATGTGAGACAAAGTCTCACAATCCTCGCTTTTAAGCATTCTGGCTGTACATCTTTCAAGACAGATTTGTTCCTTCTTTTGGCAGTCTGTGATATATTCAACACTCTTCCCCAACAACACAACTCAAAGGCGTCAATTTTTCTTCCATCTTCGTTGTTCATTGTCCAGCTTTCACACGCCTGTGAGGCAATTGCCCACACTGTGGTGTAGGTCAGGCAACTTCGTCCTCAAAGTGACATCTTTCCTTTTCAGCCCTTTAAAGAGATCTTTTGCATATTTGTCCAATATAATGCATCCTTTGGGGGCTCACTTCTTTAATCTCTTATATCTCAAAAGAGATAGATTCAAAATACACCTTATACCGATCCAGTCTCATTATCATAACAAAGACAGCCCATTCCCAAATGGAACTAGCATACAGGTTAGGATTTACAATAAATACATAATTTGGGGGGGACATAATTCAATCCATAGTCATTCCTTCCAGTTTGCTGCTTCCATCCCAAACCCGCTCCATCCCCTCTCCCAGAGAACATCTTCTGGCCCCTGTGCCCCTGCTCATCAGAAGAGTTCAGAGGTACCCAAGTGACCATCAGGAAGTTTGAGTTTGGCTGAGTTTGGCTAATCCCAGGAGAGACAGCACTTGGCCTCATTTGTCCCCCACCCCAGCGATGCTCAAAGCAATCAGCCAGGTGAATTGGAGACAGACCCTGGTCAGTGTAGCATTTACTGTCAACCTGGGAAAGCACAGCACAGTTAAAAGCCTATTTCTTTTTCTGTCACAGATATTGATCTACTTTAGCTTTGTGCTAGGCTGTTTGCTGGCAATTAAGTTCAGAGTCAGCACTGTGGCTTGCATTTAACATCACTTTCTCAAACACATAGGAGCTCCAGCTCAACCCCATCAGCCTGATGTGACTGCCTCTCTCAGCTGCCTGGCTGGGCTGTGGTTCCAGCATTACATTTGAGCTGAAGTTCGTGCAGAAGATGGACTCTCTGTTCTGTCACTTTGCTCAGCGAGAGCCATCATTAAAAAAAAAAAAAAAAAAGCAAGTGTTCTTTCCAATTCCTTGATGCTGGAAAACAGGAAATCATTTTGTTTATGTAGAGATGACATCTAGTCAGGTCTTTCCTTCAGACCACATGACAACCGTCTGCTCTTCTTGGACCTGGCTCTTGCTTTGACTTTGCCATTAGCTAGCTGTGCAGTTCTGGCCCTCACATCCTGTTTCTAAAGTTGTTTCCTCGTGTCTAAGATGGGGGCGGGGGGGTTGTTGGGGAACGGGTATCTAGGATAGATGAAAATAACTAATAGCTGTATGGTAATTTTTAAAGCACATACATCCACAATGACTCACTTTATCATTTACAGCTTTATGATCTTAGTCTGTGCCTTGATTTCTTCATCTGTAAAGTGGGGATAAAACCAAACTCATTGACTTCTAGTTGATTCTGACTCCTAGCAACCCTACAGGACAGAGTAGAACCACCCCATACGGTTTCCTACGCCATAATCTTTACAGAAGCAGACAGCCATATTTTTCTTTCTCAGATTGGCTGATGGGTTTGACTCACTGACGTTTCACTGAGCAGCCAAAGGTTTAACCATCCCTACCACCAAAGTTCCTGGGAGGATAAAAACTGAAACAAAAGTCATTGCTGTTAAGCTGATTCCAACTACTAGTACCTGCCTAATAGGATTGTCATGAAAATTAAATGAATTGATATGTATGAAGTGCTCTAAAAACCCTGGTAGTGTAGTGGTTAAGAGCTATAGCTGCTAACCAAAAGGTCAGCAGTTTGAATTCACCAGGCACAGGTACAGGCACTGCTTGGAAACTCTATGGGGACAGTTCTACTCTGTCCTCCTATAGGGTTGCTATAATCAGAAATGACTTGGCAGCATGGGTCTGATTTTTCTTTTTTAAGTGCTCAGCCCTATCCCTGGCACCTGGTAAATATCACCCTCATCATTGCCTCTTTTGGACCTCACAGCAACTCTTTAAGTAAGGATGATTTTTTTTCTCATCTCTTAGACAATTAAAAGGAGCCCTGATGGCACGACGGTTAAGTGCTCCACTGCTAACCAATATGCCAGAGTTTCAAGTCCGCCACCAGCTCTGTAGGAAAAAAAGACCTGGTGATCTATATTTCCATAAAGATTATAGCCTGGGAAGCCCTATAGGGCAGCTATACTCTGCCCTATAGGGTCACTGTTGTGGCTTGAGTGGTTTCCCCCAAGATGTCAGTCAACTTGGCTAGGTCATGATTCCCAGTATTGTATGATTGTCTATCCCTCTGGGATAGACACGGGATGATATTTCCCGCTGTATTGTAAATCCTATCACGATGATGTAGTGGGATGGATTAGTGGCAATTATACTGGTGAAACACACAAGATAAGGTAGTGTCTTGAGCCAATCTCTTTTGAGATATAAAAGAGAGAGACAAGCAGAGAGGCAAGGGGACCTCAAGCCAGCAAGAGAGCAGTGCAGGGAGCAGAGTACACACTTTAGACCTGAGATTCCCTCACTGAGAAGCTCCTAGCCCAAGGGAAGATTGATAGTAAAGCTCTTCCTCCAGCACTGACAGAGAGAAGGAAGGCCTTTCCTTGGAGCTGGTACACTGAATTTTTACTCATAGCTTACTGGACTGGGAGAGAATAAATTTCTCTTTGTTAAAGCCATCCATTTGTGGTACTTCTGTTGTAGCAGCACTAAATGACTAAGACAGTCCTCTGTGAGTCAGAATCAGCTTAATAGCACAAAACAAGAACATAAACGTAGACAACCGAAGGAGTTCTTGAGTGGTACACACAGTTAATGTCATCAGCTGCTAAGCAAAGATTGGAGGTTCAAGTTCACCCAGCAGCATCTTGGAAAAAAAGCCTGGCAATCCACTTCCAAAAGGTCACCTAAAAACCCACTTGTCACTGAGTCGATTCTGACTCATAATGACCTTATAGGATAGAGTAGAACTGCCCCCATGAGTTTCCGAGGAGCACCAGGCAGATTAGAACTTCCAGCCTTTCGGTTAGCAGACACAGCACTTGACCACTATGCCACCACAGTTTTCCCAAAAGGTCACAGTTCTGGAAAACCCTATGGAGCACAGTTCTACTCTGACACACACGGGGTCACCATAAATCAGAATTCACTGGATGACAGCTGATTTCTACAGATAAATAAGTGTTTGCTCCTGAGCTACTTCATAGCTGGTAGAACAGGGAGTCGAATGAAGCCTTTTCAATTTCAAAAAGACAGTTGTCAGTGCAGAGACAATTGTCAAAAGGCCTGTCAGCTTTGATGTTCTGTGGCTCTATCAGTATTCCAAAGAGCAGACTTATGTCCCCAGGCTCTGCTGACCACAGTAAATGCTGGGGCAGGACCTGTCCCTCCTGTTCTTTGGCACTTTTCTTGGAGGCTAAGCACCTGAATGGTGGAAATGGTTAGCGTGCTCAGCTGCTAACCGAAAGGTTAGTAGTTTGAGTCAATACAGAAGTGCCTGAGAAGAAAGGCCTGGTGATTTCTTCCCAGATAAGGCAGCCATTGAAAACCCTATGGAGCACGTTTCTCCTCAGACACCCTGAGGTCACCATGAGTCTGAATTGAACCAGTGACAACTGATAAACACCTGTAGAAAATGAAGAAACCACGTGTCCACGTTGTCCTCCTACCCACAAAAGGACAGCAGGAGCCTGCACTGTGCAGACCAAAAGGTTTCCTTCTGTGACACCTCTTCCGTCAGGAGGCCGCTGTCTGCTTTAGCCCCACAGCAGAGCCCTAGAGACCAGCCCTCCCCTGCTTCCTCTACCTTCCCCATTCTTGGCGGGACACCCACCATTTCCAGCTTCCATCCGCGCCGCCTGCTTCCTTTCAGGCAAGAAAGTACCTGAGGTGGGCAATTAAGTCACTTAAAACCATTTCACAGAGGATTTTTACTGAACAAAAAAGCAATATTTATGTCACTTAGACATTTCTGAGAAGACTTAGCTGTTCTTTTAAAAATATCACTTCAGCGCCAATGAAAAATATAATCCAGGCTTGGTAATAAATTTTTAAAACATACACACACAAAAGTTATCAGCCTGCAAAACAATGTTTCCTAGGCCTTCCCACACGTCTCAGTATTTTAACAACGTCCCATCTGTTGATGTCACTCTGAAGAAGAAGGTCTGTACCTTCCAACTTTATTAAAATCCTTTCTGGCTAGTAACCCGATTTCTACTAGGCTGACCTACTTACTTCCAGGCCCAGGGCCTGTGGACCTGTGCCAATTTGCATGGCTGACAGAAATGGGAACGGTTAATCAAAAATCTGTTTGGCTTGTGCTTAATGTGGAATGTTTCCTCTTGCTCTTGTTACTAATTGCTGAAGATGTCTGTGTTTGCATTAAAACTTTGTCCTCTGCCATCTGGATGCCACTGATGTGTCTCAGCTCAGCCGTGAGCCGAGTGATATCAGTGGTTTCCATGTCAACAGATGACAGCGTCGTATGTTGCAATGCGTGGTTGCCTTGCACAGCCAAGAGCCAGCCCTGGGAAAGAGGCGGCTCTGGTTTCACACCTCAGTATCTTCCCTGATTTTCAGATGTTGCTTTGAAATCATTTCAGGTTTATTCCCATTGTCTGTGTGTGCACAATTGCACGGTACATGTTTTTAGCCATTTAGGAAAGTGAACAATCTACTTGTTGATTCTTGTAGTTACATTCAGTGGGAAACACATTTCTTCAAAGAAGACTTAAAATTTCCAGCTGATATGAAATCCATTTATGCTGTGAATCCAAGAAATGTACCCTATGCCCTAAACAAAAGCCCTCAGGTAAAGCACAAAACTCTGTGGGCAGGGACAGCAGCAACACATATTCATATATATTCCAAGAGTGCCCCAGGCCTCAAGGCCCTGGTAATAGAGTCTGCCTAAATATAGCATCAGCCACAGCAGTCAAAAGGAAGTACTGAAATAATTAAGAAAGAAGCAAGAAATACCCCTCCACTTTCAGCTCCAGTGTACTATGTCCAATACAGGACTAGAAGAGGTGAATTTTAATCATCTTTTCTAAGAGTTCATGATTTCAATTAAGAAGAGATCACTGCAGAATTGTTGCCTTATAAGGTGGCATGTAGCAGCAAACACAATAATCATCATCATGTGAACCTAGAAAAATTAACCTGATAGCAGCCTGCTTTCTTTCTTTTTCCTTAGATCAAGAATGCTGCAGCCAATGTCCTTCGGGAAACCTGGCTAATCTATAAACACACAAAGCTGCTAAAGAAGATTGACCATGCCAAAGTCAGGAAGCACCAGAGGAAATTCCTCCAAGCAATCCACCAGTGAGTATGCCGAGTAGCTCAGCCACCAGGGGCCCAGAGCAGGAACGTGTCACCTCATGGCTCTATCAGCATCTTCTGATAGACTCGGCAGGCAGGGAAAAGTCCCACTGGGTACCACTCAACAGGCACTTGAGGGGCGAGCAGTCTGTCAACCCACCTAGCGTATCAGCCATGTGCTGGACATCAGGCAGAATGCTGAGGAAGGTAGAAATTAGAGTAACACCTTGAAGGCATTGACATTCTTCATAAACACACACATAACAACAACAACCACTCAAAGCCGCACAAGCTATGATCAGTGCTGTGTATGTTTGTTGTTGTGTGCCATTCAGTTGATTCCAACCATAGTGACCCTATAGAACACAGCAGAACTGCCCTATGGGGTTTTCTGCATTGTACTCTTTACAGGAACAGCTTAGCAGGCCTTCCTTCCACAGAGCTCCTAGGTAGATTCAAACTACCAACTTTTCAGTTAGCGATTGAGTGCATAACCATTGTGCTATCAGGGCTCCTTCCTATGCAAAAACCAAAACCAAACCAAACCCACTGCCATCAAGTTGATTCTGACTCCTAGCGACCCTACAGAACAGAGTAGAACTTCCCCACAAAGTTTCCAAGTAGCATCTGGTGGATTCGAACTGCAGACGTTTCTGGTTAGCAGCCACAACACTTAAACACTACACTACCAAGCTTTCCTTAATATGTATAAGAAACAAACAAAAAAATCCATTGCCATCAAGTCAATTCTGGCTCATAAATGTGTATTAGAAGGTGAGAGGATGAAAACATCTATTCTGACCTGGAGGTTTTGGGACCCCCTCAAATCCTAAGGGTAGGCATTCAAGGTGGAAAGCACAGAGTAGGCCAAGTTGTTAAAAAAAAGAAAAGAAAAAGGCAAACCAGTTGCTGCCCCAATCTGATCCAGTTCTATCCTACATAAGCAGAGTAAAACTGCGCTCTAGAGAGTTTTCAAGGCTGTGACCTTTCTTTTGAGGCACCTGTGGGTGGGTTCCAACCACCACCCTTTCAGCAGTGGAATGTCTAACCACTTGAACTACCCATAGACCCCTTAGGAAAAGGCATACTCATTGCCCTTTGCCATCCGGTCAGTTCTGGCTCATAGTGACCCTATAGGGCAGAGTAGAACTGCCCCATCGAATTTCCAAGGAGCGCCTGGTAGATTTGAACTGCAGACCTTTGGGGTAGCAGCTGTAGCCCTTAACCATTATACCACCAGGGTTTCCAGGAAAAGACATAGGAGGACAGAAAGGATCTGAGGAGAATGAGAAAACGAACACGGCTGAGGCCAAGCACACATGGAGACAAGAGTTTGCTTTCTTGGGAACTTGACAAGCCTTTGATTCTGGCCCACTGTTACCTGTGTTGTAGGTCTACATGCTGGATGCCGAAATCACACTAATTGATGTGGGTGTAGAAGCACGTGGCTAGGAGAAATCTTTCCACATACTTGCGGGGTATGACTGTCCCAACTCTTTCCCACAGGCTGAGGAGTGTCAAGATGGAGCAGAGGAAGCTGAGTGACCAAGCCAACACCCTGGTGGACCTTTCCAAGGTGAGCTGCAGAGTCAGAAGACACCCTAAAGAGTTCTCAGACACTGGCTCACAGATTTCTCAGCTGTAGCTGTGTCCAAACAAGAAAGAACAATTCCTCTTTTGTTAAAAAGTCATCTAGGTTCGAGTTGTTGATGTTTGCAATCTACCCGTGTGTCTTGTCTTTTGAAACCTGGCACTTATTTCTTAAGTTAAATACCTCAGGTTTGCCTTTGCTGGGGATTAAATAGCTGATCTGTTCATCTTTTTCATGTGCTGTTTTATCAGCGGGGCATCGAGGGGCTTCTAAGAATGAGCTTGAGTCTGCATAGAAGGGAAGCACACTCAGAGTCCCTGGGTGGTGCCAACCTCTAACACGCTTAGCTGCTATTGGAAATGTTGGTGGTTTGAGTCCACCCAGGGGCACCTCGGAAGAAAGGCCTGGTAATATGCTTCCCAAAATGTCAGCCACTGAAAATTCTATGGAGCACAGTTCTATTCTGGCACTCCTGAGGTCACCATGAGTCAGAGTCAACTTGAGGGTGACTGGTTTAGAAGCACATTAATGAGGACCAGAATGATGACAAGTCTGGTCCTCCCATTGCACTGATGATGGATGAGGTTACACATAAAATTGTTCTGGTTTGCTGCTATACCTGGAAACTCATTTTCTGGCATCCTTCAATCCTTAAACCCCAGCTTTTCTGACCCCAAACTGGGGCGGGGACACATTTCTCTGACTTCTCTCGAGAGGTAGATAGAAGGACCAGTGCAAAAATGTTCAAACAGAAAGCGCTTCTTTGAGAGCCTCAGGCTTGATCTCATCCTGTCGTTCTGTATTTCTGGCCCTATAAATCCTGTAGAGAAACTTGTTCCTGTTGCAAATCACTAAAGCGATGGTACCCAAGCCTGCGCTGCTGGCAGAGCTGAGTGTAGGTGCCATTGAAGAAAGGAGCCTCCCCCTCCTCGGCCCTCTCTGCTCACTACCACTTGATAAAAATTGTATATCCAGTGTACAGCCCAGGGCCAGGCTGGCTGAACATTCCAGCAGATGTCAATTACCATAATGGAACACGTTCCCTGGGTAAGCAAGAGGAACTCCCTCAGGCAAATTAGGCACCCTTTGAAAAGAGGCTGCAATCAGAAAAATTGCTGGTTATGGGGCCACGTGCAGGCGCCTTGTTCAATATAGGGATCACACCAAAGGAAGGGCCTCCAGCCCGCGAGGGCTCCAATCAAGGCTAAGTGGATTGGCACAGTCGGGGAGAAGCCTGCAGGCCTGTGTGTATTTAGAGGAGAATACTCAGGTGATCCCCAAGAGCCTGGAGGTGGGGGAGGATGGGAATGGACCCTGGAAATAACAGAGTGCAGAGGAGAACTCACGAGTTTGAGATTGTGTTAGTTATTCCTCATGGGTTCCAATATCGGAAACCCATTGGGACAAGGCTTAAAAATAGTGGAGTTTATTATAACAACAACAAAAATATCCATTGCCGTCAAGTTGTTTCTGATTCACAGCGGCCACATGTGTTACAGAGTAGAACTGTTGTCCCCTAACATTGGCTGTAATGTTTGTGGAAGCCCACCGCCAGGCCTTGCTTTCATGGTGTTGCTGGGTGCGTTCAAACTGCCAACCTTTAGATTAGCAGCTTATTGAAAATTGCTGCAATCACCTAGAGTCTGTAACAACAGGAGGGAGTCTCATTCCAGGAAGAACTTGAAAGCAAGCATGTGGTCAGTGTTCAGGAAGAAACTGGCCAGAGCCAGAGACCTGGGAGGCCCTCACAACCTAAGAAGGTTCTCTCATCATCTCTCTCTGCTTCTGTTCAAGTGCCTGTTTTAATTCTCTCTCCCTTCCCTCTTGGCAGCTTTCTATGCCTTCCAACAGTGTGACAGACTAGAACGGTCCCCAATCCACAGAGTACATACTATCATACTATAATTTCAGGCTCGGGTTAAGGACTAATTGGCCTTCTGTTGATCTCAAATCTGAATTCTCAGACGAGATGATATGATTGGCTAGTTTGGGTCATGTGTCCACCCTTGGGCCAATCAACTGTGGCCATGAAGTCTATTGCATAGTGCAAACATGAGTAAGGGGTGGGTGTTGAGGGTCCATCCCTGTGAATAGGACATCATTCTCTGAGCTTCAGCAACAGCCCAGAAGATACTCCAAGATCTTTCTTCAAGCAATAACAGCACTTCCTGCCTTCTTCTCACTTGGCAAGATGGAATGAAGTGGCCGTGTCCATCCAAGAGTGTCAGGCAAATTGGACTTTGGCACTTCGTTTCTGCAGTGCCATCCACTGCCTCTCACAGAGAAGGGCCCCCCCACGTACAACAGAAAGGATGAAGCAAAAAATCTCAGTGAATTGGAAGGTGCTTATGTGAACTGGGTGGGCTAACCCATAAATCACTGGTGGATCAAGTTGTGTGTAAGGCAAGTTCGTGCAGGAAAGAGTTAAGGACAATCTATGTGTGGAGAAGGAGGGTGTGGGTGGCCTTGTGGGAGACATGGAGAAAAGGTGAATTCTGACATTCTTCTAGTCTTTGGCTTTTCCCTTCCAAGAGATCTACCCAAGGCCCTGGAAGAGCTTAGCATATTTTACACTGGTCCATGTCCCACCCTCCCCCTTTTCGGCATCCTGTCACCAGGCAACGGAACTGTGGAGACAGATAATGCTGCACTAGCTCTCTTTGCTTTCTCTGCGCCTCATCATCCCACCTCCCCACCTCTCCACCGGGCCCTTTGGTCCTCTCTAGATTAAGAATATGGCAGTGAGGCCCCCAAACCATATTTGCTATATCGAATAGTTACCTCACAGAGTAACAGAGATGCTTGGCCTCTTTATTTGATTGCTTCCACTACTTCCATTGAAGTACAAAAATAATTCCTACCATCTGAGGCTCCAGTGATCAAATAAGGTGATATCTGTGGAAATGCTTTGTAAACTATAAAGGGTTTTGCAAATGGTAGTTCTGATTATGAATATGGATGAGGAAACCAAGATCTAAAGGAGGAAGGTGACCCTCCCAAGGTCAGGCAGCTGACAGTGGCTGGGTTCTGAGTTCAGAGCTGTCAGGATGACCTTTGGGTCAAGTACATGTGTGGTTCTGTACATTCCAGGAAGGATGTGCACCTTGAGGAGGTTCTGTGAATACCAGCTAAGAATGGAAACACTTTCACTTCTAAAGCCACAGTCTTCTCTGAGGGCATTCACTGTACAGCGTCCTGCTCTCAAAACAGCAGAGCTAAGGGAGCTGAGCTGCCTTTGCTCACTTCTGTGGGTTCTTCCTCCAGCTGCACCAGTTCCTGTGGGGCACATGGTCAGCTGGGAAGAAAAGTGTCACTACAGTTTCGACTCCTGTCTCCACAAACCCCACGTCTCTGGTTTCTCATATTTTGCCACCTTCTTTTCTTCCTCTCCTCTTTTTTTTCTGCTCTCTGGCTTCTAGGCTTACCAATGGTTTCTGCATTTTCCTGGGGTAACTTGAAATAGAGAGTGAAATAGGGTTTGGGGTGCCATTGGCAGCCCAAAGGGCCATGATGTCTTGGAAGGAGTTAAGTAACCCCCACACTGACCTTCTGCCAGTGCAGCCCCAGGAACCTCATTCCACGACACCTGGGAGTGTGAAGGTGCCCCGGAATCTTGCTCACAGGACTGGTGTACAGATCCAGGATGGCATGTGTTTGTTAACTCACTAGGAGAAATATAACTGTCACACAGCCTAGGACTCTTGACAGATCAATATCAAAACCTAAACCAAATCTGCTGTCACTGAGTCGATTCCAACTAATGTTAACTCATTGCAGGGTGGAACTCCTCCATAGGGCTTCCTAGGCTGTCTTCTCTACGGGAGCAGATCGCCAGGTCTTTCTCCTGGGGAACCACTGGGTAGGCTGAACTGCCAGCCTTGTGGTTAGCAGCCAAACACTTCACCAGCAGGACTCCTTTTAGATTAGTTGTGATGGTGGTGTGCTATCAAGTTGATGCTAACTCATGGTGACCTTGTAGGCCGGAGTAGAACTGCTGCATAGCGTTTCTGGGGAGCACCTGGTAGATTTGAACCGCTGACGTTTTGATTAGCAGCCTGAACTCTTAACCACCACACCACCCGGGGCTAGTCAAACACCAACAATTTGTGCCACTAGGGACCTGTAGGCCAACACAGCAAGTCAAATTAGCGTTGGAAAGTGGCCTACTAAGAATGGAGTCAATGATGGGACTTGACTCTGTCGCTTGAGTGGGTCACAGCTTCTGTTAACAGCACCTGCTGGGTGTGCTGACGGCAAAGGCCTTGCCACTGGTGGGAGGAGCTTCCTCTGCTCTGTTGGCGGAGGCATCTTCTCCCTGGTAGGCGCTGGTGTTGACACTGCCAGTGTTTCCTTCTGTGACTCTCCTTATTCTCTGCTCGTTTCCTCTATCCCTCTCTGTTTCTCATATTCTTTTTCGATCACTAATTCAACAAATGTTTACTAAGTGTAGGCCAGGCCCTGTGCACCTGTGCCACAAGGCACTGAGTGCCACAACAGAAATGCGTGAAGGGTGTTTGGGGAGTATATAGGCTGGCCTTCTAACATAGCCGTGGGCCTCCTGCAGGTGACCAGGATGAAACCAAGGAGAGCAGGGAGCCTGTGCTCTAGGCAGAGGGAACAGCTGGGCTAACAGCCTAAAGGAGAAAGCACACATGCTTGTTCTTGAAGGGATAGTGGCTCTGTGTGCTGGGGTCAGGGTGCAAAGGCAATGGTGAAAGATGAGGCTGGAGAAATCGCAGAAGACAGGGAGCAGACAGAGGGCTTTGCCCACTGCTTTAGGGGATTTGTGTTATCCTGAGGGCAGTGGGAAGCCATGGAAAGGTTTTAATTAACAGGACAGTGAGCTGTTCAGATTTCTGCTTTAGAAATAACCCTCTGGCTGCAGCAGAAATATTTGGAGGCCAGGATGAAGTCAAAGAAACCCCTTAGGAAGCAGTTGTAGTGGTTCAGGTAAGAGCGGGCCGTGGTCAGAACTAAAATTATTCAGCGGCAATTTGGTGAATTGAATTCAAGGAATATTTAGAAATCGAGCTGATGGAGCTCTGTACTGGTAGGACGTCAGGGAGGAGGGGAGGAAACATCCAGGACGACGCCAACTCTTCCAGCCTGGACCTCAGAGGCAGTGCTATCTGGGGACACAGGGTGCCCTGGGAAAATGGCAGCTTGAGGAAGGGAAGGGCTGTATTTAGCATGACAGCCCTTTGTTTAGCTCTACTCTGGCCTGGTTTTGTGACTTAACTCTCATAAGGTAATTTATTATTTTTGCCAAGTGCCATCGATTTTATTTTATTCCATGTTCCTTGGGAGCACCCTATTTTTGTTTCCATCCTCTCACCACCTCTTTCAAAATTCATTCACAAAACCCTACTGAGTGCTGGCCCTCTAAGGCAGGCGTTATGCTGGGCCCCCTCGGAAACATTCTTGGCTTATTGAGTATCATCATTTTAGAGACATGGAAATTTTTGTGATGCACGGGTCTTTCCACATCAGTCAAAACTACCTTGGCCAAAGGATGAAAAGGGTGATGATTTTTACCCATGCCATTATTTCGTCCATTCATTTGTTGTACTCACATCTTTAGGACCAATAATGCCGGTCAGTTTGTTGTACTGTGGGGCTTGCACGTTGCTGTGATGCAGGAAGCTATGCCGTTGGAATTAGTCAAATATCAGCAGGGTGTCCCATGGTGGACAGGTTTCAACTGAGCTTCCAGACTAAGAAGAAGACTAGGAAGAAGGACTTGGACTTGGCAGTCTGCTTCTGAAAAGAATTAGCCAGTAAAAACCTTCTGAATAGCAGTGGAGCATTGTCAGGTATAGTGCTGGAAAAGGACCCCTCCCCGCCCCAGGTTGGAAGGTCCTGGGGAAGAGGTGCCTCCTCAAAGTAGAGTTGACCTTAATGATGTAGATGGAGTCAAGCTTTTGGAACCTACATTTGCTGATGTGGTACAGCTCAAAATGAGAAGAAACAGCAGCACATACCCATTCAACAAGAGGTTTAAGCATAAAAACGGTGTGGGCATGGCACATGACGGGGCAGTGTTTCGTTCCGTTGTTCACAGGGTTGCTGTGAGTTGGAGCTGACTCGCTAACCCTAACAACAACAACGTGTACAGACAGACTCTCTTGCTAAGCATGCTCGTATCATCCATCAACAAATGTTCTATGTACCAGAGACTGTACTGGGCCTTCGAGATACATCAGTGAATACAACAGACAAGCAAAGATCCCTACCCTTGAGAAGGAGGAAATAGATGATAGACAGAAGAAATAAGCAAGTTTTCTGGGGTGGTGGTGATATTGTTAGCTGTTATCAAGTCTGTCCCCAACTCGTGGTATCGTCACACACAGCAGAATTGAGCTGTTGCGATCCAGAGGGTTTTTGCTGGCTGATTTTTGCAACTAGATCACCAGGCCTTTCTTCCTAGTCTATCTTAGTCTGAAAGCTCTGCTGAAACTTGTTTAGCATCATAGCAACACACAGCCGCCACTGACAAACGGGTGGGGGCTGCACTTGAGGCGCATTGGTCGGGAATCGAACCGAGGTCTCCCTCATGGAAGGTGAAAATGTTGCTACTGAACCACCACTGCTCTCACCTAGCATGTTAGAAGGTGGTAAGTTCAGTGAATAAAAGAAGTCGAGCAGGATTAGCAGGATCCAGAATGGTGGGGGGCTGTACTATTAAATGGTGTTTATTGAGAAGGTGATTTTTAATTGAAGATTTGAAGGAAGCAAGGGTTCTGGCCATGGGCTGTCTGAGGGGAAAACTGGAAACCAAACCCATTGCTGTCAAGTCAATTCTGACTCACAGCAACCCTACAGGACAGAGTAAAACTGCCTCATAGAGTTTCCAAGGAGCATCTGGTGGATTTGAACTGATGACCCTTTGGTTAGTAGCTGTAACACTTACTACTACACCCTCTGGGGGAAAAAGCACCTATAATAGGTCAGGTTCCCTGAACACTCTGAGGTAGGTGTTCCACGGTGCAGGAGGTGTGCTGGAGAGCATCCTCAGAACACTTCTGTCGGCAGTGAGGGAGGCAGGTAGAAGAGTTTGAACTGTGACGTGGTCAACAAGACTTTAGCCAACCCCACAGGTAGCTTGGAGATGCAATGGCCCTTCAGAGATGTCTGAAATTTAGACACAGTAGATTAGGCCTGTGTGCCTCCTCACTGATCAGGCGGGGTTTGTAACCTCCTTGAAGGCTGCTCCCTTCAGCCGAAGACCATGGCTGAGGGAGAGAGGATGGTGCTCAGCTGGGAGCCATCATCAGGCAACACCTCTGGCAGCTGGGGGATGAGTGCTTCCACCTGAAGGGAGGAGTCACCGGAAAGGTCTCCCGGCACCCACTGCAGCCTCCCAGCACCCATTGCAGCCTCCTAGGTAGAAGAAACAGGCTTATGGCAGGAACCTGCCCACGGGGTATGAGAAACAGCAATGAAGCCAGAGCAGATGATTGCAAGGGACACTGGGTTAGGATGTCACAGCAGTAGTAGGGGATCAGAAGGTGTGAATCACCTACAGATGGAGACTCTTATTCTGAATAACATGGGTGCCACTGCAGGGTTGTGAGGAGTAGCTGACACAACTTACGCTTTACATTCTGAGTGCTTTGTTGAAAATAGACTAAGGGGTGGGGACAATAGCTTCATAGCTATTCAAAGTTATTATTAGCATTTATTTTAAACTCATGTGAGGAGGTCCAGGTTCAAAGCGGGCAAGTGGCCTGACTCAGGGCACATTGCTAGAGAGCTGCAGACTTGGTATTTGAGCCCAGGCCTACCTATTTATAAAGCCATTGCACTGTCCCTTCTGGGCCCCACACTGCCATGCAGCTCGTTCTCTTTTGTCATTAAATACAACAAACATAGGAGTTGAGAGGTTGAGTGCAGGAAGATCACAGGGACAGTTTACCGTTCCATCAATTCCAACTCAGAGCAACTCTACAGGCCAGCATAGAACTGTGCCCATAGATTTCCAAGGCAGTAAATCTTTATGGAAACAGATTCCCATATCTTTCTCCTGCAGAGCAGCTGCTGGGTTCAAACTACTGACCTTTGATAAACATCTGACTGCTTAACCACTGCACCAGTAGGGCTCCTTATTAGGAGGGTGCAGAGACTCCCAAAAGCGCCACTTCTTTTCCTTTTTACATATTTTTAAATTTTCTATCATTGATACTCTGGGGGTCAGTTCTACCCTGGCCCCTAGGGTTGCCATGAGTTGGATCCAACTCCACGGCACTTGGCTTGGCATCATTAATAAATCCATTACTTTTTTCCCCATCCTTTTTAAAAGTTTTATTTATTGGTGAAAATATACTCAGCCGAAAATACACTGTGTTAACAATTTCTGCACATACAGTTCAGCGACACTGCCTTCTTCACAATATCCACTGTTTTGTAATTTTTTTTTTTTTTAATTGCCATGCCCACGTTAGCCTCCGCATCTTTAAGAAAGTAGGAGGCTTTTCCTTCCTCGGGCAGATCAGACATAGCTGGTGTGGACGTTGCCCCTGTTGTGATTTGGAGAAGTACTTTGTTTTTCCTATCCCGGATTCCTCTGTGGTGACCCATCTCTGCTCTGTGTCTCTCTGCTTTTCCACACAGATGCAGAATGTCATGTATGACTTAATCACAGAGCTCAATGATAGGAGCGAAGACCTGGAGAAGCAGATTGGCAGCCTGGAGTCGAAGCTGGAGCACCTGACCGCCAGCTTCAACTCGCTGCCTCTGCTCATTGCCGACACCCTGCGCCAGCAGCAGCAGCAACTCCTGTCTGCCGTCCTTGAGGCCCGGGGCGTCAGCGTGGCGGTGGGCACCACCCACGCCCCCATCTCCGACAGCCCAATTGGGGTCAGCTCCACCTCCTTCCCGACCCCCTACACAAGTTCCAGCAGTTGCTAAATAAAACTCCCCACTCCAGAAGCGTTACCCATAGGTCTTAAGATGCAAATCAACTGTCTCCTGGTCGCTTTGCCATCGAGGAACACTCAGACCAGGAATTGGAGAAGAGACCGTGCTAACTAACTCGTGTTCCGTCAACGTGCTTGGTTCGATATCCCTCGAAACCAGAAATCTAATCTCTGTTTAGGTGCCTCTACTTGGGAGCGGGAAGAGGAAGGACAGGAAGCAACGCCTCTAGCGGGGTCCTTGCTGCAGAGCCGGTGGAGAAAAGAAATCCACGCTCAATCTCAGGTCTTCACGTGGGAGTTGCGGGGGGCAAATGCACTGAAGTAGGCCAAGAGTGAAGCAAGCCCAGAAGAGGGTCCGGTTGGGGGAGGAGTCCTGTTGGGTAGGGGGGAGGGGTCCCTCACCACTGGACAAGGGAGGGCGGTGTCCTTGAGCATACCTCTCTTCTTTTGTCTAGGGAAGTCTCTGGAAGATAGAAGTAAGAGGGCTGCCCACAACTTGCCAAAATGGACATAATTTTCTGTCATACCTTAAATAGTCTTGAAACTCAGATTAGGGGGAAAAAAGCATGGACAAAGAAAAAGCTAGATTTTCCATCCGATATCAATACCCATACAAACCTGTGTACTGGTAAGCGTATGCACGTGGCAGGCACACACACTTTCATATACAGACATCTCATATTCAACCCCGGTCTTTTTTTGTTTGGACTCCACCTAAACAAAAAGGGAATAGATGCCGTGCCCTGCACGCAGTAAGCACTCTGTGTTTAATGAATTGGTTGGACTCTGAATGTGAGGTGATTCCAGCTCAGATGTCTAATGTTGGCTGCATTCTGAACTGTACTGAAGATGCAGGTCCCTTCCCACACCATACAGGTTGCTTTGTCCTGGATATGCACCATGCTTGGTTTGAGATGAATGCAAAGCCAAAGTCATTGGCATTTTGAAGGGATAAGCAGGCTTCTAAAAATAACCACTTCTGCAGAGATTTTTCCTGCATCCAGACAAGCTGTGTTTTGAAGGACCACATGTATGGATTGCAAGGAGGAGATGGAATTTTTGCTTGTGTGTGTGTGTGTTTGTGCACATACACACATGTGCACAAACAGGTGCAACCCAATGGAAATTTAGTAACTACAAGTATTGTTTGGGGATTTGCTGAGATGTAACCATCCAGCAGGGAGGATCCAGCCCCAGATGGTCTGAGTCCAAAGAGGTCAAATGCCTCCCCTGAGAGCTGCTACACTGGGAAGAGAAATGATGGTGAGTGGTCCATGTGGTTCCTTTTACCTGCCTGCAGTCACCCCAAAATGGGTACTATGAGAATAAAGGGAGCCCTTAGAGAACACATGGGCAAGGTTAGATGACACAGACCTGTGGTAGCTTGTTCCTCCTGTGCCATGTTAACCGTGGTGCAAAAACTATTTTAATACATCTCAAACTCCAGCAGACTTCAGAAACATCAAGATCTAGAGTAGAGGCAGGCACTGTGAGGAAAAGGAATACAGACACAAACTTTTTGTCATTGCCCTAGAATCTGACCACACGCATGTTTGTGATGTGAAAACCGTTATACAAGTCATCACATTTCTCATTCTGGGTTGTTTGACTTCTGCTTGTGGCGAGTTAAATGATACTGTATGGGATATTTCATCTTTTTAGGGTACAGCAAAAGAGTGTTCTTGGCATAGGATTGTTCTGTTGGGTTTAGCTTTGTAACAAAACATCACCACCATTCCAAAGTCAACATCTAGGTATAGGGATTTTTCTTCTGCAGCATTGGGTTTGGACCTATAACAATAAAGGAATCATTGGGCAGAAAAAAAAAAAGTAGACAACTTTAGCTCTAAATAAGGCCACCTTTTCCAGAAGATCTAGTCTCTTGCTAGGACTTTTGTCTTGTTGTTGCTGTTGTTCCTTTAGTCTCTTGTTCATCTTGGTAACCACTTCCAAGCATTTCCTTGGTTGACTTGCATACCATAGGTGCCACACTTGCTGGTGGCTTTTTCTTTTTTTAATTTCATTTTGTTTTAGGTAAAAGTTTACAGAACAAGTTAGTTTTAATTCAAAAATTTATATATAAATGGTTTTGTGATGTTTGCAGTCCCCACAATATGTCAGTACTCTCCACCTTTCTTTCCCATTTATGCTCCAGGTTCCCCACGTCCATTGGTCCAGGTTTCCTGTCCCTACCTACCTTCACCCTTTGCTTTTGGGCAGGTGTCACCCATGTGGTTGATGTTAGCTTTTTACTGTTGTTACTATTGAGTGTCTGAAAGTTCCCTTCTTTCCCAGCCTTATTTTATACCCCAAGAATGGTGCTACTGTTTTCAGTGGCAGTTTGGCAGAACACAAAGAAAGTGTGCCAACAGATGAAATCACCATGTAGTTTCTTTGTGGTATCCATTTCACTAAGTGAAGACCACTGACTAGTCAAGCAACCAAAGTGTACCAACCCTAGTCATTTAGCCCCAGTTACTGATTCCTCCTCACTCTTCCTGTTCTCTAGTAACCCTATGACAGGGGTGTGTGTGTGTGTGTGTGTGTGTGTGTGTGTGTGTGTATTTGTAGGGATTTAGTCTTCATTTCAAATAAATGACATGCAAGATTCCAGTGCTACTCTTCCTGCCCCAAAGTGAACATAGACAGTCATTGATCCATCGTGGTCAGTGAATAACTCTTCTTTAACTATCATTGATGTCATACATTTAGGTGAACCCTGAAGACTAAGCAGCACCAACCCTGAAGACCAGTAACTCCATGACTGGAGTTATTCCCAGTAACAGCCGCCACTGGCTTCCTACATAGGCACTTGTAGCACGACTTGACCTATTGGTAGTGCAATAGCTATGTATGGTTTTCATCCTTGGCAAAAAAAAAAAAGACTCTTCAAAATAAGAGTGATCTAATCTGCATGCTGATCCCACAATGGTAAATAGGAGGCTGCTTTTATATTGGTATTTCAGCTTTATGTGGGGAGGTTACTCATTCTCTTGCCTGCAAGTATAATCAATCCTTGATGACTTAGGAAATGATTATCCAGGGTGTATAATGTTACCCAGGTTTCTCTTCCTGTGGGCCATCTTTTGGCTAATTCCACTGCACACCATCATCATAGATGGGAAACGAGGGCAGGTGTATTCTCATACCATGCCTTCTTGTTCCTTATGTTTAAGTTTGGTGATAGAGAAGGTTTAATGCTCTATCTGGGAATTGACTATATTTAAAAACTACTAGTTATGGTAATTTTACTCCAACACTGAATGGATTGAGTTCTGCCCACTCTTGGAAGGCTGACCCAGTGGCACAGCCTGCACTATAATCTTTCTGATAACTCAGTGACAGGTAAAAAAGTAATAGTCTCTAAAATATACAGACACTTGAATTAGAAATACAAAGCCACACCCTCATCGCTTAAGCCATATTATAGCTTCATGTACTGTGAAGTCAGGGACGTACTGTGATACTTTAAAACCACTGATCTCAGTGGAGTTTCAGGACACTGCATCAGTTGGTAAATCATACCAGACTAGGGGCTTGCTCCTCCTTAGATTGAAGTCCAAATAGAGCCTGCACCTTTGCCTCAAAGGCCAGCTATATGTGATCATCATCGACAGATTGCCATCAAGTGTCTCTAAACTACTCTTACCATCTTCATACTATGTAACTCCATGACATCATATCTCTAGAAATGCTTGATACAATCCAAAGGAACAAGAAGGGTGAGGCCCTGAGTCACCACTGCATGTCTGACCTCCGTGGGGACCAGTGGTGTGGTGACAATCTCCTAAATTAGGAGATGTAGAAAATATATGTATAAGTACATTCTAAAGTGCTGAGCAAGTGTAAGGTATTGTTCTTATTAAAAGCCAAGAAGGAACGGCATTCAAGAAATCATGGTTTTGATAAATTTGGGAGTTCTTCCAGTAATAAACTATCATGAAAAAGATGAAAAATAGATACAGAATCAGAAAAAAAATAAAACTCAAACACTGGATCCACATCTTGGACCAATTAATCTAACCACCTCATACCTCAGTCTCTCTGCACTTAAGAGAATAGTTAATATTCTTAAGTACAAAGTATTTAACAGATAAAAAATAGAATCACTGTTGTCACAGAGGACAGCCCAGACCTGTCTCTATCTAGTCTGTGCTTTGAATTGATCTAGTCCACCTTGAAGGCAGTCAGTAGTTACCAAGAAGTAATTATTATGTACTCTATAGGTAGTGGGATTAGCAGAGACGTATGGGATTTGTGCATAGTTCCGGGACCTCCTATGCAACCTATATTGAGAATCAGTGTTTTATTTCAGAACAAATGGTATTACTTACCATCACAGTAACACAACTGATAAGCTAGGAAGTCATTGCACTACCAGTAGGTTACTACTCTTTTTAAGTAACTGCTTTTAAATACTAAAATACGTCCCCAGTTTTACAGAGTCCTTCTTGTTCCCTGAAAGTTGTTAGAAGCAGATCGAGAATCTGTGACTGGTCATTTTGCTGTCCCTGTTGACTCTGCCAGGAGCCCTGGGGGGCAGTGGCTAAGCACTTGACGGCTGACTGAAAGGTCAGCAGTTCAAACCCACCATCAACCTTGTGGGAGAAAGATGTGGCAGTCTGCTTCTGTAAAGATTACAGCCTTAGAAATCCGATAAAGAAGTTCTGCTCTGTCCTGTGGGGTCACTGTGAGTCAGAACTGACTGACAGCAGTGGTCTGAGTTTTCTGGTTTCATTGACTCTGCGGCGCTCTGTTTCAGTACCTTGGACAGCTTCCTGGTAGGCTTGGAATCGCCCCTTTTCTTCCCTCAGGGTCAGCCAGCTTGACGCCCTGGACTCTATCCCTTCCTTCTCTACTGCCGCCAAAGTAAACACTATGGGACTGAGATCACTGACACAGTAAAAAAGGGGTATTACAGGGATAGCAATATTAACTGTCTGCCTCTAGGAGACTACAGGCGAGTGCTCTCTTATCCTGATAATTTGTGCCAGGCTGCATGAATAGAATTTAGAACAGCACCAAACTCCTGTCAGATGAGTAATATGTAGATTTTTCTTGAGACAGACTGAAGCTTAATAAAAAGTACTCAGTGCAATGGTATATAAATATATACAGAGAGAGAAAAAAATAACTGTGATCTTTTTTTTTTCTTACATCGTTACTGGAAACGCCCAAACATGAACTGGAGTTCCCTCTGAACCAAACCATTGTCAAATCTTCAACGTATGACCTCCTAATCTAGGTGCCAAGTGCTCTGTGACAGCTGTTTACACACCTGAGAAATGCATTTTGGAAGCTGTAATCTTGGGCCTGGACCATGTGTTAAAATGAACAAAAGAGTTGCTGTGACCAACTAAGTTGGTGCAGGAAAAGCACAAAATTCAACATCAACCCATAGTTGTGATCCCAAAGAGATGCTGACATTTATAGCCAAAAAAGAAATCAGTGACAAATATGAATCTGATTGGAGCAGCCAACTTCCAGCTTCACAGAAGACAGGGATTCAACAACATTCTCTAGCTGTGGTATACTGTCTCCAGTTTTGAATCTGAACCCGGACCAATCCGCCATCCTCAGAAACATTTTTTAATGACACAAAAACTCAACTTTGGCCCCAGACTCTCCATTCTGCACTGGCCACGAGAGAACCAAAAAAGGAGAATGACACAGTGTTCACAGAAGAGATGGGAGGAGATGTTTTCACGGCAGAGTCAGCAATTGAAGTGTTCATACTCAGAATCAGATGGGCTTTGACACGAATTTGCATCTTGCCTCTGTACTGCTTGCTATTTTTTATGATAGGAGAAAGCATAACAGTTTATTTTAAGTATGAAATATATTGCTATATTACAAAATATATTGTAACTTTCAATTAACAATTTGTATCGATCTAGTCTTTTGCAGGCCACGTGTCAGCCTGCTCTTTCAACGACTGTTTCTGAGTACACATCCCAGTTAGTGAACGCCTGACACCCAGCCCAGGGGCTGTCTTACTGACGCCTTCAAAACTGCCATGATCTAACTGTCCAAGACCTGAGCAGTAGAGACACAAGAACATTAGACCGAACTTAGAAGGAGAATTGAACCCCAAATGCTATCAAGCCATTTTCAGGAGGGATTTTAAAAGATGTCACTCCTTTAGTAGCTGGGCAAAGTCAGTTTTAAAAAAAGTGCAGGTTCCTTCCATAAAAACGTAAAGGTTCCATTACGTAAATAAATTTCCTGCCTCTAACTCAAGCTCAACCAACCTGTCTTCCCTTTGACAGTGTTAGAATTACTCATAAGGAAGAGTCTTGTTTGAGTCAGTGACTCGAGTAGACTCCAAGTTCTAGGCATTCAGGCTTTCTGTAGGCTAAGAGTAAAGCTGGAATTGGAATTCTGTTTATGCCTGGGAGAACCCAATGTACAGAGCCTCAGATGTACTCTTCTGAGATGACAAGGCCCTGGAGGGAGCCCAGTTCCCAAGTGTTTGTCAAGGACACTGATCACAGCTCCTCAGGGAATGATGGCAGGATTCAGGACGTACAGAGCAAGACCCTTTTCTGCTAGTTTACTACGTTAGTGTTGTTAGATCACACTGAGTCAGTTCTGACTCATGGTGACCCTCTAGGGCAGAGTACAACTGTCCCATAGGGTTTCCAGGCAACAACTGGCGGATTCAGAGTGCCAACCTTTTGGTTAGCAGCCATCGCTCATAACCACTGCACCACCAGTCTCTTTCTTTTATGCCAATGTGCTTTGTTGTTTTAGCTTAGTTTACATAAGCTGGGAGGAAATAAAGAGTTCCTAACAAAATGTTTTCCTTTATAGAAACATTGGGAGATGTTCTCTACCTGCGTAAATCGTGAAATCTTTCCCCTTCCTCTGATACAGCAGCTGAGACCCATGTGTAGAATTTCTCAGTTCCTGCCTTTGGACAATGAAGGCATTGGCTTTGGATCAGAATGGGATATGCTCAGTCACAATAGAAAGATTTCCTGGAACTGGGGAGCCTCCTCCTAGCTGGAACTCTCTTTACTTTGCTGGCATATGAGACAGGCACAGAAGGAATAGTAGGGTAGTTGGAGCTTACCGTCTCTCCTCCTATCGCAAAATCTGAAAGCTGATGGTGCAAAACAAGATTTTCTCCTGGGAAAAAGTCTGGAATCCTCTTGAATATTGCTTTGGGCTCAAATGTAGATAACATCAGGGCCCTGAGGTAGGTAGTTACTCACGCTACCTGAGAGAGAAATATCTGAATGTCTGGCTTCCATCTCCTTGTGTATCTGAGGCTTATACACTTTACTGAGCTAAATTCTCCCAGTGTCTAAGTTGTTGCTCAGTGACATGTCCTCCTGAGCTCCATTAAAGCCATCAGAACTCCAGGGAACCCATCTCTTGTGGGTTACTCACTCACTGGGTAATGGAAATTCATTTATTCTCAATGTTATAATTGACTGATGAATGTACTTATGGTAATTGATTTGTCTCTTAACACTCTTCTGCTCTGAAGTAGATTTGCCTTTTTTGGCTTTTCATTCTAGCACTTCTCAGCCTGACTAAAGGCTTTTATGTTTATAAAGAGCAAATATGTTCTGACTGTTCCTCTCCAAGTGTTATTCCATCTAGAATGAATGAAACCGTACAAAATTCGTATTTGGGGAGATCATACCTCTAGAGGGTAATTCAGGGTGTGAGGGTGTGTTCACCATGGCTACTGAAATTGTGGTCTGTGGACCAGCAGCATCAGCATCACCTGGAAGCTTGTTAGAAGTGCTGTGTCTCTGGCCCCACAATGGAGCTACTTAATCAGAAGCAGCAATTGAGCAAGGTGATCAGATGACTTATATGCACATTAAGTATTGAAAGGCCTTACCATACCACGTTGGTAACCAAACTCATTAATAATTGGATGATTCTATGATTTCTTCCTTGACCTTCATTTACAAAATTACTTGATAATTAGAAAAGACATGGCCTAATCGGTACCTTACTTGCCCCAAACTAAAAAGGTCCTGTAAAATCATGAGGATAAATGATTTCTCAAATTTTACTAGAAGTTAGATAGCTTGGGTGAGGTATGTCAAACATAGCAAAATCAATAAGATGCAGTCTGTTTCCAGCCTAATTAAAGTGCTGGCTTCATAAGCTTCCACACCTCAAAGCCCCTTTTTTAGGGTTTCTTTTTAGCCTATGCTGACAGGACCATTAGAATATCAGGTGGCCCACCGGGCAGGCCCCATAGGATGCCACAGGGTCCCCCTGCACCCTCATCACAGTGCTGAAACAAGTAAATCTGTCAGTCCCAGTGTTCCTTAAAGAACTCAGTATCCCCCCTCCCACCAGTGAGAACTCTCTTTTCCTAGAGGAAACTAGCAAGAGAAGTTAGTTAAATCACCTAGAAACATTTCTAATCTCTTTTTAAGCCCATTTTCTTACTCATTACGTCAACCAGAGACCCACCAAGGTAGACAAGGAAAAGGTGTGAATTATAATATTGGCGCCATAAATTGATATGTACCCAGAAACAGTTGTGTTCTAAATTAATGGCTTTAACCTGTTCATTGTAAAAAGTGCCTTGGACTTCAATCTAAAGAGGTCAGTATAAATATATATGTGTGTGTGACGTGTATGTAGGCATTTAGGTATTTATACATACATAGATGCACACACATATACCCGCATTCATATATAATATATACATACATATGTAAACGCTTCATAATATACCATATTGCTATTCGCAACTCCATTTCTTTTGTCTGGTTCTATGTTTATTTGTTTAGTGAGATCTTTACATAGAGAGGTTCTATTCAGGACATCGATGTATTTTTTTGGTTTGTTTTTTACTTTTTATTAAAAAGGTAAAGGATATTAAAAAAAAAAAAAAAAAAAGAGTCAAGTGCCTGAAGGTTTTGAATGGAGTTGTGGTAAACTTTCTCAGGTCACCAAAGAGGAAACGGATTTTTCCTTTGGGAAACATTTTTTTCTGTTTCATTGACTTTGTTTTGCATTGCAGGGGGAGAATGCATAAATAAGCGTGGTGAAGGTGATTTTGTAACTTTCATGATGATCCATTTCTGTGGTCTCCATAATGTGACGCAAAAATTTTGTTCAATCTACAATCAGCCCAGTTTCATGTATCAGCGTCAGAAGGGCCTGGTCTTTATACGTGGTTCTGTTGCTGTTGTTGTTTGTTCCTTGCTAAGAGAAAGGAGACTACATCGCAGGGGTCAGAGTTTAGATCAGCTTCCTCTCAGTAGCATACACGGACAAAAGATAAGTGAGAACTGTGTCTCTGAAGGCCTGCAGAGAGGCCCCGGTGAACTCTCCAGGACTCCATGGGGCCTGCCTTTCTACAATAATAATACAATCACCTGTATGGATCAGCAGTGTCTCTCTACCTTAACCAAAAATCTGCTCTATCTATGGTGTTACAGCTTGTAACAGACCTACCCTCATGGGTTAGAAACCCCCAAAGCTCCACTGAGTCTCCAGGTTTCCAGCTCTCTGCTTATGAGCTCATGGAAGCCTTGTACTTCTTTACACCAACTAAATCATTTCTCCAGCTCCTGCCTCTGCAGGGACATCCTCATGACAGTCAGGGCTAAGCCAGAGACATAATGCCCCATTCCGAGTGTCAATCAGATGAGACACTGCAAGATATCAAAGGGCACCGGAAAGACAACAAGTCTCTCTAGCTGTCCTCAAGGCTTCAGCCACATGCGTGGATTCCTCACTAAGAAGGCTTGGCAGCCAGGGGATGGGAAACTAAGTTCCCCAAGTTGATTCCCCCTATACTCTCACCTTTCCACCCACCTCCCATGAATATTTCTGTAGCTCTAGACAAAAAAAAAAAAAAAAATACAATTTAGGTGCTTTCTGAAAGAGTATCTCATATTTGGGATTTTTTTTCTAAGTTCATAGGCCTACAAAAGATTTTCAAAATATCTATCTAGCTGTATTTCTGCTGCTGATCGTTCCTTGAAGCTTTCTTCCAAAAATTCCTTACAAATGAATATGTTTACCAACTCAGTGATTACTAAATAATAACACTTTATACTCATACACAGTAACACCTTGCATCTAAGGACCTCAAATGTTGATAAATTAGTCATCAGCCTGTAAGGTGGATGGCAAATATTATCTCCATTATGCCAACGGGAAAATTGGGCCATAGAAAACTGAGCAGTCAATGACTTAGGTAAGTCAGGAGCTAAACAGCAAAATACACCCCAGGATTTCTCAGCACATTTGGGGAGTGGATGGAAACTCAGAGGCCGACAGTCTTGAATTCTGCTGCTGGCCACCATTAAAGGAGTAAGACCTTGGATGTGTGTTGACCACATGTAGTCAAGACCGCAGCTTAGGGCGGTTGGAACACAGTAGTAGGCTGTCTAACGGTTTGGGTGGGAGACTGCATTTTCTTCTTTGTACCAAGTGTGGGAGTGTGATGTTGAACATGGCCTTGGCCTGTGACCTTTGCCACTCCCTGTTGAACTGTATCTGGAGAGAATGGGCATTTGAAACACATCATGGCACTTACTGATACAACTGGACGATGGCATTGAATAAAAACGTGAAGGGAACCGACTAAAACCAAAAACAAAAACTGCAAGTGGCTGGTTGCCTTTCATTTTATCTTCTTCTCCATGTGTAGAATTGGGAAAGCAGGAGTTTTTTTTTTTTTTTTTTTTTTTTAATGAGGAAATTTGAATTTAACAGGGATACAGCCCCTGGAAAGGATTGTCTTTTTAAACAAGGCCAGGATGGCACTTGTTTTAATGGGCAGGGCTGAACTCAGGAGGCTGACAGTGTCTGCATAAAGACAGGCAAAAAAGTTTCATACCTACCCCAGTTTTAACACCCTAGAAAGGGTGAGAACAGTCACCAGGGTGAATGCTTTCACCAATAAGAATACACAGACACACTGATGTGTAATGAGACAAGTTCACAGCTATGTTCAAATAATATATCAGACAGTTAAACACTACCAGTTGTTCCATTTATCTGAGCAGAGTTTGCAATATTTGCTTCACAGTAGAATCACCTGAGAAGCTTTTAAAATTTCCCTTGCCTGCTTTTCCATGCCCCCTTGTCCTCCCTAGCTCAGATTCAGAAGGCAGAGTGTTGTCTGGACATGGGCAGATGACCTGGTGTTTTAGCTATCTAGAGCTGCTTTAACAGAAATACCACAAGTGGATAGCTTTAAAAAGAGAAATCTTATTTGTCATGGTTCAGTTAGCTAAAAGTTTAAACTCAAGGTTTCAGCTCCAGGGGAAGGCTTTCTCTGCTAGCACTGGAGGACAGTCCTTGTCATCAATCTTCCCCTGGACTGGAAGCTTCTGAGGTGCAAGGATCCCGGTCCTTGGTCCTTTCCAAGGGATAGACTCAGCTCCAGGTAGTGCTTTGTTTCTTGGTGGTATCAGGTCTCCCAACATCCCTGCTAGCATCTCCCCTCTATATCTCAAGAGACTGCTGCAAGGCACAAAACACTATTACACATTGAATCTCGTCTCACGAACACAACTGCCATCCATCCACCCTCATTAACATCATATTGAAGTAGGAATTCCAACACAGAGGAACAGCACACACCACCAAGAATCCTGGCCCAGCCAAATTGCTACAGATTTTGGGGGGAACACAATTCAATCCATAACACCCAGCAAACAAGGTAAGCATGGGGCTACTTGTGCATAATTACAAATCTGGTAGTGAACAATTTGACTACAGACCTTCTCGTGACCAAGGTAAGCACCACGCTTACTTTCCCTATTGGATAATCTGCCCTGCAACTGGGTACTGATGTTTTCCTGAAGCTTCCCAAGTGGGTCTAAGGGGCAACCAGAGCCTGCTGAGCTACAGCCACTGGCACCCAGCCTGGTTCTGTGCACCCCAGAATCTCTGATCTCTGCCCTCCCCCAGTGAAGTTAACATCCATGGTCTGAGGAAGAAGTAGCCCAAGAGCCCCAAGTCAACACTCGGGGTGAGGATGGGGTAAGATTTTCATAAAGATGGTGATTTGCTTGAAGTTCAATTCCTTTCCATCTTGGCCTTATTTCTTTTCAGTCTTGGATTCATGAAACTGTGCTCATTTGCACTGAGGCTCTACACGTACTGGCTAACAATCCTGCAAGGTTATGATTATTCACTTAGAATTTCTTGTCTGGGCGCTGCAACCTTCTCCTGCCTCCATCCGGTAGACATCTGTCTGGGCTTCATGTCTTTCTTCGGCCTTATGTTGCGTGAGGATCAAGAGAGGGCCATCTGAACATTTTCCCACTCTAACACTAGGCATAAAAAGCTAAAATAGAAAGTGACACATTGTCATTGCTAGTAGGTGTCTTACTAAACCTAACACAAAAAAACAGGATTACTGACCGTGTTACACTCATTACCCTTTGCTTAACTCTATCAAACCATTGAATGAAATTTGGTGTCTTATCTTAAAGAAAACCTAACCTATTATTACATTACATGTAACTGTAAAACTGGGGGCCTGGGGGTTGGGAGGTATAGCACTTTAGAACCCAGAGGTGGGTCCAGTTGTCTGAATTCAGGAAGTCTGCTAATTTCAGGGGGCTGTAGGAGCGCCCTCTGCAGGTCAGACAGAAACAAAGTGCTCTGAGGCAGAAAGAAACCTTTTTCCACGAAAAGGTGCATTCGAGTTACGCGTTATAATCCACTCCATGGCAGTGCGTTAAATTTTGGGTTTCAGTGTTTCATAAAAAACACAAGGGGCTATCACTCTATGTGAATGCTGATGAGAAGGACAGCCCATACCTATTTTAAAAAAACAAAAATCCCACTGTCTTCGGGTGGATTCCAGCTCGCAGTGACCCCACAGAGCAGACCTGCCCCATACAGTTTCCAAGGAGTGCTTGGTGGATATGAACTGCTAATCTTTTGATTAGCAGCCACAGCACTTAACCACTACACCACCAAGGTTTCTGCCATACCTGTAAAAACCACCTAAGTCATGTTCTTTGCCTTACATGGAAAAGGTGGTCCAGGAGAAGTGAGTTGCCCAAAGCCACACAGAGTACAGGGCAGAAACTAGACTGGAACCTTGCCATGCCATGTGGCAAGAGTCTTCCGTGCTGGTGTGATAAGCTGAGGCCCACCCATGTCCTCACCATGCTCTTTGTAGATTCACCTGCATACAACAGTCAGTTACCCATCTCGGGAATGTTAAAGAAAAAGGCATCTCCCTGGCCCCTCCCTTCATTTCCCAACACACACATTTGCACATGCACACATCCACACACTTTGCAGCATCAATTCTTCACGGCAAACAGTCATGCATATTTTGACTGGCTAAATGAATTCATCACGTAGTTTATATTCCAGAGATGTTGGCCATTTTCAAAGCAATCTGCCTTTTGGTTTAAAGAATTGAGAGCTAATACTTGCAAATCTGCAAGAACCTCTATTGCTTAGAAAGCATTAAATCAGATTATTAAAATGATGCAATTTTATATCCAGCATTACAGTGGATTATGTTAATGGTGGTCAAGGTTATTAATCTTTATTTCAGTCACCACTGCAAAATAGAACATGAAGATTAGCCAATAATTAGTTCATCCTTTTGGTAGCATAAATGTGAAATTTACACTTTATTTTTTTTTTCCAGGAACAAAGCACTCTTAATAACATCTCTTAAAATGCAATCCTGTCCCCTGGAAAACCAAAGGTGGCAGACACAAATGCAATATGTTAGCACTGCTGGTGAATGATTTCCTCTTTACTTAGGTAAAGCTTCTTTCCAAATCTGTTCTGCCTCCTACTTTCAAACACTGGGGTATCACTTAAAAGCAATCAAGTATTTCTCAAGAAGAAACACATACAGCGAGGGGGCACCCACACCCTAGGCACTCATCAAGGGAAATGTCAGGTCTTCCACAAGCTGTGATTCAATTGCCTTTTCTTTGAACACCTTCCTCACCTCCCACATCCTGGAATGAGAAGGCAGCTACATAGCTGAGCCTGAACTTCAGAATTTAGGAATGCTAACAAAATTTATTATTGGTATTTCCTAGAGAATTTTTTCTAAGAATGACACTGTAATGTTTACTTGGCTCACAAACTTGGGAACCATTCCTGGGACCCCGTTTGGTTCGGACTCAAATGAGAAAATGAGATTCTAGCATCATCAGAACATTGAGAGGAACTGACATCCTCAGCTCTCTTTGGGAATACAGCGAGGAAAAGATATAGAGGACATTATTCGTTACTTCCACAGTACCCATTTTCTGGCCAACAGGACACCAATTTTTCTTTGCTGAATTTAACCTTCCTTCTTCTCCACTATGTACTGGGGAGGACTGACCCTGCTTCTAGGCTTGTGATGGGATCTGGTAGGCTTACGCCAATCAGGGTGGATCATCACTCTTGCCAAGAGATGGACACATGGCCCAAATTGGGCCGCTGAGAGCAAATGAATCCCAGAGCCCATGGCTTGAGCAGGAACTACCGGAAGACCCTCCTCCCCAGGAAAGTGGGGCATAAGAATTTAGTTAGGATCTGCTGCAAGCCATAGAGAGTAGACTTTTGGTCACATGCAAAATAAAGTATCCTGGTAGAGATGAGCCAACCCTAGTGTCTCAGAGGAGAAACTGGAATGGAAATTAAAGAGGAATGCCTACTTTGTAGTTCTGACTTTTAAAAAGTTTAAAATACATACAAAAACTAAATAGGCTAACAAAGAGTGCAATGTCAAACTTGACTTGAGAGTGTACCTTGACCACCAAGGTATAAGAGTGATACAGAAAGAAAAGAGGCCCAGGATGAGATTCTGTTGAATGAGCCAACTTGGTTTTCACAAAAAGAAGAGACTACAGCATGAAAAGATGTATCAGGCACAAGTCAGTTGCTGTTGAGTTAAATCCAGCTCGTGGCAACCTCTCGTGCATCAGAGTAGAACTGCGGTCTGTAGGGTTTTCAGCGGCTATTACCTTTTGGAAATAGATTATCGGGTCTTTCTTCCAGGGTGCCTCTGGGTGGATCTGAACTGTTAACCTTTCTGTTACTAGTTGAGCACTTAATCACAGCCGTTCGTGACACCACGGACTCCTGAATCAGTCAGGAAGGGGTATGAACAAAGTTAAGATGACCTAAGATATTAATATTGTTTGGAAGGAAGATAAATACTGATTTACCTTCATATTTTGGAAATTAAAGTTATAATCAGTAATAGGATGATGCAGAGTGCATAACTTCCAAACTACTGTTAGGTGCTGTTGAGTCAGTTTTTGACTCATAGGAACGCTGCATGGCAAAGTAGAACTACTCTGGCTGTAGTATCTATGGAAGCAGATCATCAGGTCTTTCTTTGCTGTGTTTACCCACTACTGTGATCTCTGTCAGTGCAGTAGGTAGTAGCACCTGGACATCAGCTAGTTCGTCTCAGGCTAGTGGAGGCTGTGGTTCGTGTGAGCCGTTAGTCCCCTGGACTAATTGTTTACTTGAGTCTTTGGTTTTCTTTACTGTCCTTTGCTCTGGACAGGAGAAGACAAATAGTTGTATCTTAGATTGTCACTTGAAAGCTTCTAATACCCAGATGCTATTCACCAAAGTGGGATGCTGAACACTTACTTTACAAACAATGTCATGCCAATTGACCTAGATGTCCTAGATGACCTAGGGTCCCAGCCCTCAAGTCTAGTATCTCAGTCCCTTGCAGTGTTTGGTTCTATCTCAGATGTTTTCTTGACTCTGTTCTCTGTGTGCTCCATTGTATATATGACTATATATGGCACATACAAATATGTATGTAGAAATAGTCACAACTTGGTCTACATAGGCACATGAGTATACTCTGATACACCCTCCCATACCTATTCAGCAAACACATCTATGTACCAAAAACCAAACCCATTGTCGTGAAGTCAATTTCAACTCATAGTGACCCTATAGGGCAGAGCAGACCTGCCCTATAGGGATTCCAAGGACTGCCTGATGGCTTTGAACAGTTGACCTTTTGGTTAGCAGCTGTTGCTCTTAACCACTATGCCACCAGAGCTTCCACTTATCTATACATTATTGTTGTTAGGTACCATTGAGTCGGTTCCAGCTCATAGTGACCCTATGAACAACAGAACAAAACACTGCCTGGTCTTGATCCATGTCCACAATCATTTTTATGCTTAAGCCCATTGTTGCGACCACTGTGTCAATCTATCTCGTCAAGGGTCTTACTCTTTTTCGCTGACCCTCCACTGTACCAAGCATGTTGTCCTTCTCCAGGGACTGATCCTTCCACATATCTATATGCCTACTCAAAATATTGTTGTTATTACTATTGTTGCAGTCTTGTATAGGTTGCAGTATTTAGCTTTGCTGTTAGTTGTTGCTGAGGTTAGGTACCATAGAGTCAGCTCCAACTCATAGCAACAATGTGTACAACAGAACAAACACTGCCTAGTCCCACATCATATTCACCATTGTTATTATCCTTGAGCCTATTGTTGCAGCCACTGTGTTAATTCATCTTCCTCTTTTTCATTGACCCCCTACTTTACCAGGCCTGATGTCCTTTCTAGTGACTGATCTCTCCTAATAACATGTCCAAAGTGCATGAGACAAAGTCTCACCACCCTCACTTCTACGGAGCATTCTGGCTGTATTTCTTCCAAGACAGACCTGTTTATTCTTCTGGTAATCCATGGTTTGTTCACCATTCTTTGCCAACAACATAATTCAAAGTCACCGATTCTTTTTTGGTCTTCCTTATTCTTTGTCCGGCTTTCACATGCACATCAGGCAATTGAAAAGACCCCTTGGGTCAGGTGTGCCTTAATCGTCTTTTGAACACTTCAAAGAGGACTTTTGCAGCAGACTTTTCCAATGCGATGCATCGGCTGATTTCCTGACTGCTGCTTCCGTGGGCCTTGATGGTGGATCCAAGTAGAATGAACTCTTTGACAACGTCAATCTTTTGTCCATTTATCACTCTGTTATTTACTGGCCCATTTGTGAGGACTTTTGTTTTCTTGATATTGAGGTATAGTCCACAGTTAAGACTGTGGTCTCTGATCTTTACCAATAAGTGGTTCAAGTCCTCTTCACTTTCAGTAAGCAAGGTTGTGTGATCTGCCTGTTGCAGGTTGTTCATAAGTCTTCTTCCTCCAATCCTGATGCCATATATCTCTTCATATAACATAGCTTCTTGGATTGTTTGCTTATCATACAGATCAAAAAAGGTACATGTAGAGCCTCCAGTAGTACATCTCACTTGCTGTTCTGTCAGTTCCTGCAGACTTGTTTCTTGCGATGCCTCCATGCAGCTTAGACCACTTCCTTCAGTACCGTTGGTTCTTGATCATATGCTACCTCTTGAAATGGTTAAATGGTGACCATTTCTTTTGGTACAATCTCTCTTTGTATTCCTTCTATCTGCATCTGATGCTTCCTGCATCATTCAAAATTTTGCTCATAGAATCCTTCAAAATTGCAACTCAAGGCTTGAATATTTTCTTCAGTTCTTTCAGCATGAGAAATACTAAATCTGTTTTTCTCTTCTGATTTTCTGATTCCAGGGTTTTGAACATTTTATAACGATATTTTATTTTGCCTTCTTGAGTTGCCCTTTCTAATCTTTCATTCAGCCTTTTTGTTTCATCACTTCTTCTATTGGCTTTAGCTAATCCACGTTCAAGTATTGAATGTAGAATATTTACCTTAGGTGTCTTTTGTCATGTGTACCTGTCAGTGTCTTTCTTTTGCTTTGGTCACATTGTGCTGGCTCTCCCCCCGCCCCCATGGTGTACACTGCCTTTCCCTTCACCAAAGTTAACATGTGTCTACTCTCCACTTGCTGGTTTTCCCCCTCCCTGACTTTGTCTCTAATACCCATTAAAGGTTACTTTCTATGTGCAAGCTTTGTTTAACTCTTTATAATAGCAGTCTCATGCAATTTTGTCCTTTTGTGATAAACTTATTCCACTCGGTATAATGTCCTCCAGATTCATCCATGTTGTGAGATGTTTTACAAATTCATTGTAATTTATTGGCACAAAGTATTCTATCATGTGCATGTAACTACAGTTTGTTTTGTTTTTGTTCTCATTCAAAAATTTATACACAAATTGTTTTGTGACATTAATTATGCTTCCTGTTATGTGTCAGCATTCTCCCCCTTTCCCTTTACCCCCAGGTTCTCTGTGCCCATTTGTCCAACTTTCTTGTGTCTTCCTGCCTCCTCAGTTTTGCTTTTGGGCAGGTGTTGCCCATCTTCTTGTATACTAGACTGAATTAATAAAGCAGGTTTCTAACATGTGTTGTTGTTTGTTTTATAGGCCTGTCTAATCTTTGGCTGAAAGTTGGACTTTGGGGGTGGTTTTAGTTCTGAGTTAGCAAGGTATCTGGGGGCCACTGTCTCAGGTGTACTGGAAGTTTCTTTTTTTCTTTTTGTCCATTCATCTGATGATGGACATTTAGGTTGTGTCTACCTTTTTCCTGTTGTGAACAATGTTGCAGTGAACATGGATCTACATATGTCTGTTCTTGTCACAGCTCTTTCTTCTCTAGGGTATACACCTAGGAGTGGGATTGCTGAAACATATGGTATTTCTTTTTCTAGCTTTGAAGGAAGTGCCATCCCATTTTGCATAGCGGTTACCATTTTACATTCCTACCAACAGTGTAAGGTAGGAATAGTACCAACCTCCCAACTACCTTGGCAGAATTTACTGTTTTCTGAGTTTTGGATCAGTGCCATTCTTGCTGGGGTAAGATTTGATACCTCAATGTAGCTTAGATTTACATCTCTCTAACTGCTAGTAATTGCCTGCATCTTCTCATGTGTTTGTTGGCCACCTGAATGTCTTCTTTGGTGAAATGTCTATTCATATCTCTTGCTCATTTTCTAATGTGATTTTTTTTTCTTCTTCTTGTAGAGGTGTTGAAATTTTCTATTAATTTTAGAGATTAGACCCTGTCAGATATGTTTGCAACCAATTTTTTCATAGTCTATAGGTTTTTCTTTTTACTCTTTTGGAGAAGTCTTTTCCTGAGCATAAATGTTTAATTTTAGGAGGTCTCAGTTATCTTGTTTATCTTCTGTTTGTGCATTTTTAGTCGTGTTTGGTATTCTATTTGTGCCATGTATCAGGGCCTTCAATGTTGTCCCTACTTTTTCTTCCTTGATTGTTATAGGTTTTATATTTAGGTTTCTGATCAATTTTGAGGTATTTTTTGTGTATGGTGTGAGGTAAAGCTCCTGTTTCATTTTGCTGCAAATGAGTATCCTGTTTTGCCGGCACCATTTTTGAAGAGAACTTCTCTTCCTCATTTAATGAATTTCAACACTTTGTTGATGATGAGTTGCCCAGAGGTAGATGGATTTAATTCTGATTTCTCATTTCTATCCCACTCTTCTATGTTCTTGTCATCGTACCAGTACCAGGATGTTTTGACTGCCATGGCTGTATGGCCGGTTCTGAGATTACGGAATGTGAGGCCTCCTACTTTGTTCTTCTTTGACAACACTTTACTTATCCAGAGCCTCTTTCCTTTCTATATAAAGCTGGTGATTAGTTTTTCCATCTGACTAAAAATGTTGTTGGAATTTGGATTGGAGTTACATTGTATTTGTAGATCACTGGTAGTGTTGACTTTTTCACAAAGATAAGTCTTTCTGTCTATGAGCATGGTATATTTTTCCATTTATGTAGGTCTCTGCTGGTTTCTTGCAGTGATATTTTGTAGTTTTCTTTGTATAAGTCTTTTACATCCTTTGTTAGATTTGTTGCTAAGTATTTTATCTTTTCAAGGGCTATTGTAAATGGTATTTTCCATGTTCTCTTTGTTGGTGTAGAGAAATCCATCTGATTTTTGGTATGCTGACTTCGTATTCTGATACATCGCTGAATCCTTCTATTTGTTCCAGTAGCTCTTCTGTAGAATCCCTGGGATTTTCTGTGAATAGGATCATAGAATCTGTAAATAGGGATAGTTTTAGTTCTTCCATACTAGTTTGAATGCCCTTTATTTCCCTTCCTTGTCTTATTCCTCTAGCGAGGACTTCCATTACAATATTCAATAACAGTGGTGACAAAGTACATCCTTGTGTGGTTCTTGTTTCCAGAGAATACTTTCAGTCTCTCACTGTTGAGAATAATGATGGCTGTTGGTTTGGAGTATACACCCTTACTTACATTGAGGAATTTTGGCTGTACTTCTTCGAAGATATATTTGGTTTTTCTGCTGGCAGTCCATGTTATATTCACTATTCTTAACCAACACCACAATTCAATAACATCAATTCTTCTTCAGTCTTTCTTATTCATTGTCCAGCTTTGACATATATGTGAAGAAATTGAAAACACCATGGCTTGGGTCAGATACATCTTAATCCTCAAAGGGATATCTTTATTTTTTAGTACTTTAAAGGGATCTTTTCCAGCAGATTTGCCCAATGCCATAATGCCATAATAAGGCCTCAAAATATACAAAGCAAACCCACAATCATAGTATAAAATTTCAACATAGATTTCTCAGTAAGTAAGATATCAAGCAGACAAAAACAAAATCTGAAAGGATATAGAAAATTTGAATGACATGGTAATAACCACAAAAGCTATATATAATATACACCTTGTCTTAGTATGTGGAGCATTAATGAAAACTGATCACCTAAAGGGCCATAAAGTGAATCTCAACACATTTTCAAGGAATGATATCATACATTCCCTAACTACAATGTGATATATACTAAAACCAAACCAAAACCACTGCTGTCAAGTTGATTGTGGTTGATAGCAAACCTATAGACAGAGTAGGACTGCCCCATAGAGTTTCCAAGAAGGGCCTGGCAGATTTCAAAGGCTGACCTTCTGGTTAGCAGCTGTAGCACTTACCCACTATACAACCAGGGTTTCCGATGTACACTAAAGATGACTAAAAATAAATACATAAATAAAACTTGAAAACATAATCTTTGGAAATTGAGAAGCGCACTTGTAAATCATGAATCAAAGAAAAATCATAACAGGAAATTTTAAATATGTAAAAAAAGAACATTAACGAAAGTTCTTCATTTCACAATGAACTGAACACAGCTAAAGTACTAGTTAAAGTACTATTTGTAGCCTTAAATGCTAATATTTAAAATGTAAGATTGAAAATTAATGAGCCAAATACCTGTATTAAGAAAGTAGAAATAATTAAAAAATAATTCTCAGAAAAACAGAATGGAAAGTAGAGATAACAGCACAAACCAAATGTCATTGTTAGGTGCCCTCAAGTTGATTTGAACTCATAGTGACCCCAGATGACAGTACTCCCCCATAGGGTTTTCTAGGCTGTAATTTTTATGGGGACAGATTGCCAGGTCTTTCTCCCGCAGAGTCATTGGGAGGGTTCAAACCACTAGCTTTTCAATTAGTAGTCAAATGCTTAAACATTGTACAAGGAGGGCTCCTTAGAAACTAATTAGACAACAAATATATGCTATATGAGTTGGGTTTTTTTATTTCTTTTTTTACACCTTTAAAAAGTTGGTCCTTTTCCATGCTCTCAGGGGACATTGAGGCCAATTGGCATAACTAATCTATTGCTAAGTGAGTCTTCCCCATCCCATATTGGTGAGTGGCGTACGAGGTCTTAAAAGCTAGCAAGCTGCCGTCTGAGGTACACCAAATGGTCCCAACTCAGCAGGAAAAGATGATCACCAAGAACCAAAACGACATGGGGGAAAGACAATCTAGAAGACAGAAAGACCCATGTGAATGGGTGACTACATCAACATGTGACCAGAAGAACTAGATGGTGCCTGGCCACCACCGGTGACCGCTGTGATGGGGCTCACAAAGTTGAGTCTCAGGGGCAACACGAGAATAAAAAAGGATGCACTCTGAGAACTCCACTAAAAGACTGCAACTGATGGTCCGAAGGCCTCAGGGTTCTCCTGGGAGCACGGTCCCTGGATCTGATGCTGCCCCTGTCCATAAATCATTACTGAGATCACCTCCTCAGACAGGAATAGATTGGACTTGGTGACACAGAGTGACCATATTGTGTGTGGACTGTATGTTTCTATAGGATCTATAGGATGTCACCCTACTGGCCTCTAACTAGAGAGGAGTGGAGAGAGTGGAAAAGAAGGGACAGGAGATTGTTCATAGCATAGGATATATACAGAACAGAAAGGAATGTGCTGTCACCTGGCAAGGAGAGCAGTAGGAGTGGCACATAGGCGGTCACATGAATTTAAACTGGATTGTACACTTTCACCCAATCACAATACAAACAAAAAAGTTGGTCCTTTATAAACCACAGATTCCATCAGCTTGAGACCAGAAGAATTAGATGGTACCCAGCTGTCACCAATGACCACACTGACAGGGAACACAACAGAGAGCCCCTGTGGAGCAGGAGAAAGTGGGATACAGAGCTCAAATTTTAGTAAAAAGACAAGACTTGATGGTCCGATAGATTAGAGCATCCCCAGAGGATACGGCCCCTGGACTCTCTGCTGGCCCAGAGCTATAGCTATTTCCAAAGCTAACTCTTCAGACAAAGATTAGACTGGACTATAAGACATAAATGATACTGGTAAAGGGTATGCTTCTTGGTTCAAGTAGATACATGAGACTAAAGTGGAAGCTCCTGTCTTGCGGTGAGAGAAGGCAGAAGGGGACAGGAGCTGATTGAATGGACATGGGAAATACAGGGCAGAGAGGGAAAGCATGCTGTCACATTGTAGAGAGAGCCACAAAAGTCACCTAATAGTGTGTACATAATTTTTGTATGAGAAACTAACTTGAATTGTAAACTGTTACTTAAAGCACTCACTCACACACACACACACACACACACACACATACATACACACTTATTGGTCCTTTGAAAACACTAATAAAATTGATAAACTTATTGCAAGATTGCACAAGAAGATGAGAGGACTCTGCCCCTGGATTTCAGAGAGATTTAACATAAGCCATCTTCTCCTCCCACGTCCTTGGATTTCAGAGAGGCTTTAGCATAATCCATTACCCAAAAACAGCCCATGGGAATTTGAACCACAAACAAAGCTTTATGCCTGTACCCTCCTAAGTAAAATTCTTCCCTTACCAAACCATGACTATAAACAAATTGCATGCTCTCCCACTTCTGATCAACACTTCTTCCTAATAGGCCATAAATCCCTTTACCAGAATTTTTTGCTACCCTCCTCCTCTTTTTAACATTTTTTCCTTATCAAACCATAAAACCCCTCACCCTGCATTACAAATCTTGCCCTAATGTCCTGCGACAGCCTGAGCCACCTCTCTGCTCAGACCCCACTCTCTTTTTCTTTCAATAAACATCACTGTACCCTTGGACTGATGTGTCTCTAACTCTCCTCTGTGTCATTCTCTCCCCAACAGAAGAGAGATGGAGAAGCAGCAAGGAAAGAGAGAGGCGAGGAAAAAAGAACATAGATCAATTAAGACTGTCTTAGTTATCTAGTGCTGCTATAACAGAAATACCACAGGTGGATGGCTTTAACAAACATAAATATATTCTCCCACAGCTAAAGAGGCTAGAAGTCTGAATTCAGGGTGCCAGCTCTAGCAGAAGGCTTTCTCTTTCTGTTGACTCTGGAGGAATGTTCTTGTCATCAGTCTTTCCCCTTGTCTAGGAGTTTCTCAGTGCAGGGACCCTGGGTCCAAAAGACATCCTGTTTCTGGCACCACTTTCTCGGTAGTATGAGATCTCCTTGCCTTACTGCTCTCTTTTCTTTTTTCTGTCTCAAAAGAGATTGCCCTAAGACATAACCCAATCGTGCAGACTGAGTCTTGCCCTATTAACATAACTCCTTCTAATCCTGTTTCATTAACATCACAGAGTAGGATAAACAACATACAGGAAAATCACATCAGAGGACAAAATGCTAGACAGTCACACAATCCTGCAAATCAGCCAAAACTAAGTTGACACATTTTAGGGAGAAACAGTTCAATCCATAACAGGGATATTTGGAAGTAAGTGAAAAAGATAGATTCCTAGAAAAAGATCACTTACTAAAAATGAATCAAGAAGAAACTGAAAAACTGAACAGTCAAAAAATCATTTAAAGCAAATAGCTCAAAATTTTCCCACAAAGAAAACTCCTGACTCTGATGATTTTACCAGAAAATTCTACCAACCATTCAAGGAGCAAATAATTCCAATCATGCCTCCCCCCCACCCCCACAGAGAAAAGGGAAGGGGGGGGGAAACTCCTTACCCAATTCATTTTTTGAACATTGATATAAGAACATGAACTTTACGAAATCCAAAACCAAATCTCACCGCCATCGAGTCTATTCTGACTCATAGTGACCTTACAGGACAGAATAGAACTGATCCATAGAGTTTCCAAGGAACACTTGGCAGATTTGAACTGCCAACCTTTTCGTTAGCCACCATAGCACTTAACCACTGGCCCACCAGGGTTTCCTGATGAGGACAGCACAAAAAGAGGAAAATGACAGACCAGGCTCACTCATGGCTATATATATAAAATCTAAAGCATACTAATATCAAATCAAATCTAGAAACATTTTTTAAATGAATCATGATTAGATTTATTTCAAAGAATACAAGGTTTATTCCTAGAAAAAGAAGGCATTTACCACATGAACACAAATCAAAGAAAAAATCACTTAATTTTTTTAAAGATTAAATATTGTTTAATTTTAAAAAGTGGAACAGACTAGGCATAAGTGTGATGGGCACACTCTAATGGGACTGCTAATGATTCAGACTTTTGTATAGTCCTCTCTCCACGAGCATGGGCAGGACCTGTGACTTGTTTTTATTGTTAGTTGGTGTCAAGTTGATTCTAACTCATGGTGACTTGCTTCTAGTTAATACAATGTGGCACAGGTAATGAGAATGTCATTCCCAGGATTACATTTTTATATAAGGCTCCATCTTAGCAGCCTAGAGAGAGTCCCCTCTTAGCCTTGCAGAAGCAGTCAGATTGGAAAAACTCAAGGAAAGGGTTACACAGCAGGGAACTACAGGTGCTTTCTGGGGTTGGGGTCAGTCTACGGCCAGTAAAAAGCTGGACCCTCTGTCAGATAGCCATGAGGAAAGGAATTTCACCAACAACCTGAATAAGCTTAGAAAAAGCTTCTTGTCTGGTCCAGCCTCCAGATGAAACGTAGCCTGGCCGTGAGATCTAAACAGCAGATACAGCTAACCTGGATCCAGCCTCTTGGCTCACAGAACCTGTGTGATAATAAATGAATGTTGTTTCAAGACACTAAATATGTGATCATTTGCTATGCAGCAGAAGAAAATTCATACCCAAGAGAACTTTCTTAACCCAATAAGTGAAATTTTCAAAATGATGCCTGCCACCTGTATACAAGGACTGCCAATTAAGTTTGCAGACTCATCCTAGAAAAAGTGCTACACACCCCATTGCTGAATATCACTACAATCACCTTCAAAGTACTCCATTTGGGAAGCTATGCACCAATGTCAGTGCTTACTCCACCCTTCAAAGAAATTTTGGAACATTTTTTGTGGAATGGCCATCAGAGCTGTCATTGTATTACTCTTGATGTCCTCAATGTCATCAAAATGTCTTCCTTTCAATATTTCCTTTAACTTTGTGTGAAGAAAAAAGTCATTGGGGGCCAGATCAGGTAGGTAGGAAGTGTGTTCCAATACAGTTATTTGTTTATTGGCTAAAAACTCCCTCACAGGCAACTGTACAATTAAGTTCAAGAACTTGCCACTGTGCCACCATGTACAATGGCCACTCCAGAAAGAGTTCCAAAATTGCTTTGAAGGATGGACTAGGCACTGGCACTGGTGCATAGCTTCCCAAAGGGAGTACCTGGAAGGTGACCATAATGATATTCAGCAATGAGGTATGCAGTACTTAGAAGAATTAAGCTCACAGACTTAATTGTCAGACCTTGTGTAACAGTGAAATCAAGATAACTGCTATTACCAAAAAGACAAAAAATAGACTGCAAAGTGCCCGCTATTACCATTTCTTCAGTAGAGATCCTAGCAGTGCAACATGACCAGAAAAAATAAGAGGTAAAGTATTTAGACAAGAAGAAAAAATTTCCGTCCCCTGCAGCTGACATTATTGTCAGCTTTTCCAACCAACAGTGTCTAAAAAAAAAAATTATTAGAATTAATAAGAAAGCATTGTTGCTGCATATAAATTCAATATAAAATTAATTACATTTCTATTTTATATCCTATCAATATAAAACTAGAATGTTAATTTTTCTAAGAAACAATTTACAATAGCATTCAAAGATATTAAACACCTAAGCATAAATTAATAAAAGTCATCTTACAGCTTTGCATAGGAAATTAAGGAATGTTATTAAAGGGCAATAAAGAAAATCTAAATAAATGAAAAAATATTCATGTTAAGGATTATAAGATCTTTATTTTCCACAAATTAATCTACGCAATGCCCATCAAAATCCCAACAAGAAGTTTTGTGGAACATGGCAAAATGATTGTAAAATTTACACACAAAACAAAAGAAGCCTTGATATTTTTGAAGGAGAGCAAGGTGGAGAGACTGCCTTATAATCTATCAAGAATATTTATCATGAAACTCTACTAATTAAGGCAACGTGGTCATTGTGCAGGGATAGGAAGACAGATTTAACAATAAAACACAATAGAGAGCTGACAAAAAGAACAGACTCCTACATTTATGGAAATGATTTATTACAGAGCTGCCCTTGCAAATCGGTTGGGAAAAATAAATCAGTTAATGGTGCTAGAATAATGGACATCTAAATTCATGCACAAAAAGTAATTCTAGATAGATTAAATCATAACTTTAAAGAAAATTTGTGAAATTTCCAGTCTACAGTAGAAAAGAGTTCATAAACAAGACTCTAAAAACTCACACCACAGAAGGGATGATTGACAAATTTGGCTAATATAAGGTTAAGATCTATTCCTTTTTTTACAAGTGAGAATATAAACCACAGATTGGGAGATCTTTAGAACACAGAGAAGTTACAAAGTCAGGAAATCCAAAAAAACGCTACAGAAAAGAACAGGAATTTCATAGGAAGAGAATCACAAATATCCCATAAACATATCTTAGGCTGGCTTCCCTAGATAAACAGAACTGGTGAAGTGTATAACATATAGAGTAAGAGAAAGAGAAAGAGGAAAAGGAAGAGAACGAGGAAGAGGAAGGGAAAGAGAAAGAGAGAGAAAAAGAGAAAGAGATTTACCTCGTCAAGGAAATGGGTTATGTGGTTGCAGAGCCTGGCAAGTCCCAACTTAGTGGGTCAGACATTAAGCTGGAGGTTTCTCCTGACTCACATAGCAGCAGGGCCTGCCAAACCCAAGACTGGCAGGTAAGACTGGAAGCTGCTGGATCACAGGCTATAAAGGTAAAAAAATCACAAGGTCAGCAGGCTACTGGCTCAAGTCCCAAGAACAAGTGGTCAGATGATGACAAGCCAGGTACAGGATCCAGAGCAAGCAAAATCCAGCAAACTTTGCAAGAACATTCATAGATATTGGATGTAGGCCACTCTCCCAGGGAAACGTCCTTTACAACTGCTTGGCTAATCACATTGGATCACATCATGGAGATGATTATATAACATCACAAAATGGGGTACAACTACATCATTACATAACTGTCAAACCAATGAGAATCATGGCCCAGCCAAGATGATATACAACCTTAACCATCACAGTACACCCCTTGCCAACTTCACACACATACACATTTCCATAACCCATACAATATCTCTAAAGAAAAACCCTTACATACCCAAAGCAAACTACTTATGTAATGCAACCCCAATACAAGTTCCAGTGACATTTTTTAACGAGATGGAGGAACAAATTACCAACTTTGTCTGGAAAGACAAGAAGCCCTGGATAAGTAAAGCATTACTAAAGAAGAAGAACACACTGGGAGGCCTCTCATTACCTGACCTTAGAACATATTAAGCTGCCACAGTAGTCAAAACAGCCTGGTACTGGTACAGAAACAGGCAGATAGATCAGTGGAACAGAATCAAGACTCCAGAAATGATATCATCTGCCTACCAGCAGTTGATATTCGACAAAGGCCCTAAAACATTTAACTGGAGTAAAAACAATCTTTTCAACAAATGGTGCTGGCAAAATTGGATATCCATCTGCACTAAATTACAACAAGATCCATATCTTACATCTTATACAAAAACCAACTCAACCAGGATAAAAGACCTAAGTATCAAATCTAAAACAATAAAGCTCATCCAAGTAAAAGTAGGAACAACAATAGAAGGTTTGATACACAACGCAGACAGACTTCAAAATCTGTCAACAAACCACAATCATCAGAAGAGAAAATAGATAAATGGGAACTGCTAAGAATCAATCACTTTTCCTCACCCAAAGACTTTATTAATAGAATTAAAAGGCCACCTACAGAATGGGAAAAAATACTTGGCAACTCTATGTCAGACCGACAACTGATCTCCATACTCTATAACGTATTACAGAATATCTATAAGAAAAAGATAAATCATCCAATTAAGCAATGGGCAAAGGAGATGGACAGACATTTCACTAAAGAGGAGATCCAGGCAGCCAAAAAACATATGCGGACATGCTCACGATCATTAGCTATTAAAGAAATACAAATCAAAAGGACAATGAGATACCATCTCACCCCAACAAAGTTGGCCATGATAGAAAAAACACAAAACAACAAATGCTGGAGAGGCTGTGGGGAGACTGGAACTTTCCTACACTGTTGGTGGGATTGCAAAATGGTGCAACCTCTTTGGAAAGCAATCTGGCACCCCCTTAAAAAAATGGCTATAGATATACCATTTGACCCAGTAATTCCATTGCTTGGAATATATCCTACAGAATCAAAGCCATTCACACCAACTGATACATGCACACGAATGTTCATCACAGCACAGTTCACAATAGCAAACAGATGGAATCAACCCAGATGCCCCAAAACAGAGGAATGGATAGGTAAACTATGGTATATATACCCAATGTAACACTATGTAATGATAAAGAACAATGATGATTGCAGAAAACATCTCTTAACCTGGTTTCAACTGGAGGACATTATGCTGAGTGAAAGTAGTCAGCAACAAAAGGACAAATATTGTATGAGACCTCTACGACAAGAACTTAAAAACAGACTCAGGGATTTACAGCCCCACCCTAATCCTTTAACATACAGCATAGGAAAACCACCAAATGAAGGACAGTCACAAGATACTGGGAGTCATGGCCCAGCCCAATGGCTACACATATTTTTGGGAGAACACAAGTCAATCCATGACAGATAGTTAATAGAAATTTGGTTGGGTGAAATCAGTGACAGCATACATTAGAAAGAAGATCAATAATAACTGGACTTCACAATTTGAGTACTCCTCCCATCTTAATCCAGTATTGCAAGGACAGAGTATCTGGGGTTGGGGGCCAGGGACCATGCTGTCAGGCGAAATCAAGTGTTTTGCTAATGAGTTCTCTCTGCACCCCTCATTAGTGAGGGGCATCTGGGGTCTTAAAAGCTGCCAAGCTGCCATCTGAGGATACAGCAAATGGTCCCAACTCAACAGGAACGGATGATCACTGAGGACAAGAATGACACGGGGGAAGAAAACCCAGAAGACATGGGGACCCACGTGAGTGGGTCTCTACATCAGCTCATGACCAGAAGAACCAGATGGTGCCCAGCCACCACCAGTGATAGCCACGATGGAGCTCACAAGTGGAGTCTCACTGGCAACAAGAGGATAAACAGGGTTGTACCCTGAGATCTTCAATAAAAGTCCGCAATTGATGGTCCAGGTGCTTCGGAGTTCCCCTGGGAGCATGGCCCTGGCCCTGACGCTGCCCCTGTCTATCAATCATAATGAAGGTCAACTTTTCAGACAGCAATGAATTGGACTTGGCGACGCAGAGTGGCCGTATCTTGTGGGAATTTTATGGTTCTAGGCATCTATAGGAAGTCATCCTGTTGACGTCATACTGGAGGAAGTGGAGTGGGTGGAGAGGAGGGGATAGGAAACTGATGGGAGGAAAAGACATGCATGGAGCAGAGAGGAGGAGTTTGCTGTCACTGGGCAGGGAAAGCAGTGGGAGCTACATATAGGTGAGCATGCGAATTTATATGGGAATGTACACTTTCACTCAAGCATTAAAAAGAAAACATAAAAAAAGAAAAACCCTTACAAAGTCATACTTGCACCTAACATGATACAACCAACATGCATACAACTGAAAATGTACTAGTCCCATTTACATCTTATATTTTATAAGTGAAGAAAACAAAAAAATTTGATGCACATATACAATGAAAGAATGAATACTCATAACAATTAGTCTTTTTTGTGACCAGTCATGTGGTCACACACGGTCTGACAACTAAGTACGTAAACTTAACTGTTCTAAGTGCTGCATACCTCATTGCTGAATATAACTATGGTCACCTTCCAGGTACTTACTTCCCTTGGGAAGCTATGCACTGACACCAGTGCCTAGTCCACCCGTCACAGCAATTTTGGAACTCTTTGTGGAATAATGGCCATTGCACATGGTGGCAAGGTGGCAAGTTTGTGAACTTAACTGTATAGTTGTCTGTGAGACAGTTTTAGCCAGTAACAAATAACTGTATTGGAGCACTCTCTCTACTCACCTGATCTGGCCCCCAGTGACTTTTTTCTTTACTCAAAGTTAAAGAAAATATTGAAAGGAAGACCTTTTGATGACATTCAGGGCATCAAGGGTAGTATGATGACAGCTCTGATGGCCATTCCAGAAAAAGAGTTCCAAAATTGCTTTGAAGGGCAGACTAGGTGCTGGCATTGGTGCATAACTTCCCAAGAGGACTACTTTGATGGTGACCATAGTGATATGCAGCAACGAGGTATGTAGCACTTTTTCTAGAACAAGTTCTCGAACTTAGTTGTCAGACCTCATAAATGATATTTAGAACTACCCTCTTCCTGATCAGATCCAATTAACATAATGTCATCAGTGTAACAGACCAATGTGACATCTTGTGGAAAGGAAGGGCTATTGAAGTCTCTCTGGCTTAAATTATGATACAGGGCTGGAGAGATGATATACCACTGAGGTAGGATAGTGACGGTGTATTGCTGGGCTTGCTAGCTGAAAGCAAACTGCTTCCGGTGTCCCTTCAAAACTGGAATTGAGAAAAAGGCACTGATCGGCCAGATCACTAACTATATACTATGTACAAGGAGATTGTTAATTTACTCAAGCAACAACATTTTGTCTGGCACAGCAGCTGCAATTGGACTCACCATCTGGTTAAGCTTACAACAATCCACTGTCATTTTCCAAGACTAATCTGTTCTTTGCACAGGCTAAATAGGAAAGTTGAATGGGGATGTAGTGGAAATCACCACGCATGCACCCTTCAAGTTGTTGATAGTGGTAGTAATCTCTGTATTTCTTTAATTATTTTGGTATTGCTTGCAGTTTACTATTTTCCTAGGAATTGAAAGTTATAACGGATTCCACTTTTCCTACCATAGCAGTTCTTACTCCGTATGTCAGGGATTCAGTGTTGGGGTTCTGCCATTTGCTGAGTGTAGCAATTCTAATTATGCATTCTGGCACTGGGGAAATCACTGCTTGATAGGCTAGGGGACCCACTGGCCCACTGTGAGAGGAACTTGAATTAAGGCTCCATTAATAACCTGAACTCCGCATATCTTCAACTTTGACTGATGGGCCACAGTGACATTTTGGATCTCCTGGAGTCGCTCTAAATTCACAGTTTGTATCCAGTAATCCCTGGAAAGTCTAATTGTTTTATTTTCCCCATTAAAACAGTCACTCTCTTAAACAGCTGAAGATCCCCTTGGGGAAGGCTGGGAGCAAGCTTAACTGTGTAAATTTTTGGCAGCATAGTGGGGTCCTTCCTCAAGGGGATCCAGCCTCAGAGATTGTGGGTCTGTAAACTGACTCAAATCCACAAACTGACTGAAGGCTGTGACTTTCTGGAAAAACAAGTTAGACCTCCTTTCACTGGACCTAAAATTCTCGGCTTGTACAAATCAAGTTAAGTATTAAGTAGCGTTCCTATCTATTTCACTCAGAGATACCAAGAGTAAGTAGCCTGTGCTCTAAATCCATGTAAGTGAGATTATTTTATTACTGCTTTGACTTCAGTGTCCATTATGGTAACCATGCTCACCTTCTCTTTGTGGACGGAATTCTGTCACTTAGACCTTACAGTCAAGGGATCCAGTCAGCCCCACTGTAGTTTTTGTTGTTGTTAGCTGCCTTCAAGTCAGTTCTGACTCTTAGCGACCCTATGTACAACAGAATGAAACACTGCCCTGTCCTGCACCATGACCACAAATGGCTGTTATTCATGAGTCCATTGTTGCAGCCATTGTGTCAGTCCATCTTGTTGAGGGTCTCTCTTTTTTTTGCTGATTCTCTACTTTACCAAGCATGATGTCTTTCTCCAGAGATTGATCCTCCTGACAACATGTCCAAAGTATGTAATACATAGTTACATCATCCTTGCTTCTAAGGAGCACTCTGGTTGTACTTCTTAGGAGACAGATCCATTCGTTCTTTTCACAGTCCACAGTATATTCAGTACTCTTCTCCAGCACAATTCAAAGGCATCAATTCTTCTGTCTTCTTTACTCATTGTCTGGGTTTTGCATGCATGTGATGCCATTGAAAATACTGTGGCTTGGATCACGTGCACCTTAGTCTTCAAGGTGATACCTTTGCTTTTCAACACTTTAAAGAGGTCTTTTGCAGTAGATTTGTCCAGTGCAATGCCTTTTTTTGATATCTTGACTGTTGATTGCAATTCCAAGTAAAATAAAATCCCTGACAACCTCACTCTTTCTCCACTTATCATGATGTAGCTTATTTGTCTAGTTGTGAGGATTTTTGTTTTCTTGATGTTGAGATGTAATCTATATTGAAGCCTGCAGTCTTTGACCTTCATCAGTATTTCAAGTTCTCAAGTTGTGTCATCTGTGTAACACATGTTGTTAATGAGACTTCCTACAATCCTCATGTCCTGTTCTTCATACAACACAGCTTCTCAGATTATTTGCTCAGCATACAGACTGAAAAGGTACAGTGACAGCATACAACCCTGATGCACACCCTTCCTGACTTTAAACTATGTATTGCCCCCTTGTCCTGTTCAGACGACTGCCTCTTGATCCATGTACTGATTCTTCATGAGCACAATTCAGTGTTCCAGAATTCCTGTTCTCTGCAATATCATCCATAATTTGTTATGACCCACATAGTCAAATGCTTTTGCATAGTCAATAAAACACAAGTAAACGTCTTTCTGGTATTCTCTGCTTTCAAGCAGAATCCATCTGACATCAGCAATGATATCCCTAGTTCTGTATTATGCATTTGGTACAAATTTCTGGCAGTTCCCTGTCAATGTACTGCTGAATTGCTTTTGAATGATCTTTAGCAAACTTTTGCTTGCATGTCGTAACCACAATGGCTGATCTGTGTCACCTGTCTCCAAAACCAGTACTGAGACAGGAGGTGAGGTGACTAAATGGGGATATTTATTGAGTGCCGACACACAAGAGGGAAGGGGGCATTGGTTCCTCCAAAGCTTGCCTGCCTGCATAGGCTGAGCCTGGAGGTTATATAGGCTGATTAAGGGTAGGTCAGTGGGGGTGGGGGGTTGCTGGTTAATATTTCTTTGGATCCATGCAGGAAACCCTGGTGGCATAGTAGGTTAAGTGCTATATCTGCTAACCAAAAGGTCAGCAGTTCAAATCTGCCGAGCACTCCTTGGAAACTCTATGGGACAGTTCTAGTCTGGCCTCTAGGGTTGCTATGAGTTGGACATGACTCAGTGGCAGTGGGTTTGGTTTGGTTTGGTTTTTGCATCCATGCAAGGAATTTGTTTGATGTTTCAATAACATTCTTTGTAAGGGTCTGCACGGCGCTAGAAAGTTGGGAAGATTGATAATCTAAAGTCCACATCACCTGGTGATTTGGTCTGATAGTCTTAGAGAATAGCTGAAAGGGGGCAAACAGAACAATTAAGGAACGCTCCTAAGAGGAAAGAATAGCACGTGACTTACGACTAGTACAAGGTGGATTTCTATGGATGTGGGAAAAAAGCAAGTTCTCAGGGCTTAATATTTCAACACAGCTGCTCCGACTGTTGTTTGTATCAAGATGAAGTTGGGGTAGCCAAGGGCCTCTCTTTCAATGTGATATTAATGATGTTGTTCAATAATATTCACATTGAGTTGAATCACCTTTCTTGGGAATAGTTGGCCAGGTAGCTGTTCTCCAAATTTCTGGCCATAGATGAGTGAGCACTTCCGGTGCTCCATCCATTTGTTGAAACATCTCAATTGACACTCTATTAATTCCCGAAGCCTTGTTTTTCAACAATGCCTTCACTGCAGCTTCAACTTCTTCCTTCAGTACTGCCAGTTTCACATGCTACCTCTTGAAATGGCTGAACATCAACTAATTCTTTTTGTTATAATGGCTCCATGTATTTCTTCCATCCTCTTTTGATGCTTCCTGCGTTGTCTAATATATTACCTGTAGAATCCTTCACTATTGCAACTCGAGGCTTGAATTTTTCCTTCAACTCTTTCAGCTTGTGAAATGCAGAACGTGTTCTTCCTCTTTAGTTTTCTATTTCTAGCTATCTATACATGTCATAATATTTCACTTTGTCTTCTGGAGTTGCCATTTGAAATATTCTGTTCTGTTCTTTTACTTCATCATTTCTTCCTTTTGCTTAGCTACTTGACATTCACGAGCAAGTTTTAGAGTCTCTTCTGACATACAATTTGGTCTTTTCTTTCTTTACTCTCTTTTTAATGACCTCTTGCTTTCTTCATGTATGAAGTGTTTAATGTCAATCCACACTCTTGGTCTTCAGTCATTAGAGTTCAACACATCAGATTGATCCTTGAGATGGTCTCTAAACTCAGGATATGCTCAAGGCTGTTCCTTGGCTCTCACAGACTTCTGATTTTTTCAGTTTCAGTTTGAACTTGCATATGAGCAGTAGATGGTCTTGCCACAATCAGCACCCGGCCTTGTTTTGACAAATGATATCGAGTTTTTCCATCACGTTTTCCCAGATGTATAGTTGATTTTATTCCTATGTATTCCATTTGGTGAGGTCCATATGTATAGTCACTGCTTATGATGATTGAAAAAGATATTTGGACTGAAGAAGCCTGTGATTCCGCAAAATTTGATCATGCAAAATTCAGTATCATCTTTATCACCAAGACCATATACTCCAACTACCAATTCTTCTTTGTTTCCAACTTTCGCATTCCAATCGCCAGTAATTATCAATGCATCCTGTAGTTAGATTTCTTTAGTCATTAAGTGTAGCTCCCACTGTCAAACCTGACTTATGTAAAATACCAGTCTTCAAGGATGCTGGAGCTCCCTTCACAAAGTTTATCGCTACCTTTGTGGCAAAAGCAATGTTCTCTTGAAGTAGGCAGCCAAGGTTAACTCCATTTCTTTACCTGCTTTTTTTTTTTTAATTCCTGACTTCCTAGCACTATGTGGCCCCAGAAATCACGCATTAACTTGTAGGAGCCATCAAGATAAAACCTTTACAGCTTTTTCCTTAGAAACATCAGACAACTGGAGGCACCAAATGACCACCACCCAGCTCTTGATGCATAACTCGTCACCAGAGGACCTCTACCCAGTTCTTGATGCGTACCTCCTCACCAGAAGACCTCCACCTAGCTGCTGATGCATGTCTTCTCACCAGAGACCTCTATCCGGCTCCCAATGCATACCTCAGCACCAGGGGGCCCCAACTGCCCACATTTTTTTTCCCTCCTGCCTGATTTTTACCCACCCACTCCCACCCCCACCTACCCAATAAAACCTCTGAGCTTGACTGAGGAGGCAGACAGGCTCTGAGGAACTGAATTCCCCCTGTCCCTTTGCAAGCTGGCTTGCAAATAAACTTCTTGGGCATTTACTTTACCCCTGTCTCAGTACTGGCTTTGTGGAAGGTGACCTATACCTGTGTTTTATGGTAACAGTCTGGACACGCCGTGTGCTGATGTGTGGATCTAACCTAACACATCCACTGTAACATGCCAATTTTCATGAGCCTCTGGATACCATCTTCTACAATATACCAAAGCAGGTCTGGTATATCAACTTAATTTCATACAGACCACCATATGATCCACACTTTAGTGAACAAATTGTCTTAATCATCAAGTGCTGCTGTAACAGAAATATCACAAGTGGATGGCTTTAAAAAGAGAAATTTTATTCTGTTACAGTCCAGTAGTTAAAATTTATAGCATCAGCTGCAGGGGAAGTCTTTCTCTGTTGGCTCTGAAAGATCTTTGTTTTCAATCTTCCTCTGGCCTTGGAGCTTCTGAGGCATAGGAACTCTGGGTCCTTCTCAGGTGACACACTCTGCTCCCAGGGTTGACTCCCCAAATCCCTCTGCTAGCTTCTTTCTTTGGTATCTCAAAAGACTGCCTTGAGGCACAATACAACCTTACAGACCTAGTCCCGCCTCACTACCTCCTACCTCATTAACATCGTACAGGCAGGGTTTATAGCATCCAGGAACATCACACAGTACCAGCAATCGTGGCCTAGCCAAATGGCTACACACATTTGGGGGGGGGGGGGACACAATTCAACCCATGACACAAACCAAATAAACTATTAGATCCTTTCCTGACTTCTAGAGCTGAAACACTGAATGAAGAATCTGTGCTTATTGGACCCATATCAATAAACTCAGTCTTACCCAATTTTGTGATCCTTGCACCATTATCACATACCCTTAATACCTATTCCCACAAATAGTCCCCAGGCTTCTATTTGTATATTTGAAAAGTCAAGCAATTTTTTTTTGAAGTATAGTGTACCTCTTCTTGGGTCACACTTTGTACATCATATTTTTGGGCTCGCTGGGACTTAAATCTAGTTATAGGTCTATTAGCAAAAGTAAGTGGTGAGGATGTATTCTAAGAACATTCCTTGGTGCCTTATAAGGCTTTGTCTTCAAGCTATGCCCCAGTCAATGACTCAGACAGCTCCACAGGCAATAGCGCAACCAAAGGCTCTTTAGATGTAGCTGGTTTAATCTCATCAAATGGTTGTTGAGGGGCTATGGTTTCACTGGGTAGGGTGGCTTAGCAGGCAAAGATGAAATTGTGTTTTTCAGATGTGAGAAGGCTGGTTCTGTTAACATGAGTGATCCAGTCAAATTTGTGTCCCCAGCTTCCTGATTATCTGCTCATATAGCCACATCTCAGGGTCAAGGGTCCTATTTCTTCACTATCAGTTCTATCACTTCAACTTGAAACTATTCAAGGTTTGGGATTTCAACTGGCATTGTTATTCAGCCACTCTTATGCTAAGAGTCTGGGGTTGTTTTCCAGCAATATCAACTCTGTTACTACAAGAATAAGGTTTTCTTTCAGAGTACTAGTGGAACTTTGAGGTTATTTAAGCGGTGCTTAAGCTATGACTCTAAAGCCCTGAGCTCATTTCTTTTTCTGATCACTCAATCTAGTGAAAGTAGGATCAGTCAACCAATTTCTTTGTACTTTTCATTCTGACAAATTGTAGAAAAGCATCAAAAACTTTCCAGCACACATAGCCTTGCCTCTTACCAGTGCTTGGTCTATTGGTGGTGACACTTTCTGTATTTCCATTGCCACTTCATGCCATGGATTAGCAGTGCTCTCTTTACTACTAGAAGGATAATCACCAACATTGTTAAGATCAACCCATCCTTACAATTTTGTTTCTCTAGAACCACTCTTGGTACCAAATGTCTTAGACTGGGTTCTCCAGAGAAGCAAAATCAGCAAAGCAAAACCAAAGAGAAAGAAAAAAAGATTTATTTAAGGAAATAGCTCATGTGGTTACAAAGGCAGTCAATTCTCAAGTCCATCGGTGAAGCATCAGGTTGAAGGCTTGTCTTAACTCAGGTAGCTTCCGCGACTAACAAATCCAAGATCAGCAGTCAATACAGCAGGCTGCTGGCTCATATCCTAAGAACCAGAGGCTACATGATGATGGGTTGGATGCAGGACCAAAGGAACAAAAGCAAAAGGGCTGTGCCAGAATGTCCATATGTACTGGAAGCAGGTCACATTCCCAAGGAAACTGCCCTCACAGCTGATTGGCTTATCACATCAGGTCACATCATAGAGGTGATTACACTGTAAAACTACATTATTATGTAACTGGCAAAGCACTGACAATCATGGCCCAGTCAAGTTGACACACAACCTTAACTATCACAAAATATGAAGAAATGATCAGTTTCATTAGTGACGAAGGAAATGCAAAATAAAATCACAAACTATTATCTTCACATCTACAAGAACAGCCAAAAAACAAAAAGAAAATCAGATATCAAGCTTTGTGAGTTTGTGAAGCAACCAGAATTCTAGGGTCGCCATGAGTCGGACCCGACTCAATGGCACTTGGCTTGGCTGGCTGGTAGAAGTGTGGTTGGTATAACCACTTCAGAAAATAACTTGGCATTATCTAGAGAAGCTGAATATACACATAATCAATAATCCAGTGTTGTTCATAAAAACAAAATAAACTAGTATCAATTCAAATCAAGAGTAAAATGGATGAATAAAAATTATGACTAGTTGCACAATAGAATATTAGGCAGCAGTGAAAATGAAATTAATAAACTGCAACTATGTTCATCAATGTCATGGATTGAAAATACATGTATTGATTAGGCTAGGCCATGATTCCCGTTATTGTGCAGCTGTCCTCCATTTTGTGATTGTAATTTTATGTTAAGGAAGATTTGGTTGGGATTGTAACATCTTTACCCAGGTCACTTCCCTGATCCCAAGTATAGGGAGTTTCCTAAGGCGTGGCCTGAACCATCCTTATGTTCTCAAAAGATAAAAGGAAAGGGAAGTAAGCAGAGAGTGGGGCACCTCATACCACCAGAAAAGAAGCACCAAGTGCAGAGTGTGTCCTTTGGACGTGGGGTCCCTGTGCCTGAAATGTCCCAATCCAGGGGAAGACTGACAGCAAGGACTTTCCTCCAGAGCCAACAGAGAGAGCCTTCTCCTACAGCTGACATCCTGAATCTTGTCTTTGAGCCTACTTCTCTGTGACTAAATAAATTTTTCTTTGTTAAACTCATCCACTTGTGCCACCGCTGTTACAGCAGCACTAAATGACTAAGCCAATCAGCATGTACAAACTTCAATCACAAAATGCGGAGGGAAGAAGCAAGCCAAGAAATTATACAAACTGCACGTTTCCAATTACACGATATTCAAGACCAGGCAAAACTAAACAACACGCTGCTCAAAGATACACGCATTGATGTATCATGCCTCTTGCTGTAGTGAGGGAGACGGGTAAGACTAGGGAGGGGTGTCAAGGAAATTCTAAGCACCTGACAATTTTCTAGATCTCAACCTCATTGGAGAACACATAATTGCTCTATTTATTACTATTCTTGAAACTGTACGAAGATGTATTTTTCCATTCTTTTGTAAACATGTTATATTTCACAGTTTAACTTTTTTTTAATAAAGCAGCACCTCAAATATGCAGGGTTTTTCCTGTGGCCCAGGGAAGCTGGTTGATATAAAGAGCAGCCAAGCTGAACCAAATGCCTTGCAATGAATTCCGACTCATGGCGACCCCAGCTGTTGCAGAGCAGAACGTTACTCCAGAGGATTTTCGTGGCTTTGACCTTTCAGAAGCAGATTGCAAGACTTTTCTTCCAAGGGGACTCTAGGTAGATTTGAATTTCCAACCTTTGGGTTAGTAGTCAAAGACTTAACTGTTTGAGCTACTCAGGAACTCCATAGAAAGCAGCATCAACATCTAAAACAAGTGGAAGAAACAACCTGACATCCAGGACACAAGCAAAGGTGAAGGTTCACCACTGAAGGCCTTTGATTCTGTTTTGAACTTCAGAAAACAAAAGAGATGCCTATAAATGAAAACCCACCTCATCAGTTAGGAGCAGAGCTTTCATCTCCAGAGACCCTTGATCTTGAGGATGTGGAAGAACTTTCTAAAAACTGAAGGAAGGGAAGAAGGAAAAAGTCCTGCCAAAAACCTACTGCTGTCAAGTCAATTCCAACTCATAGCAACCCTACAGATAGAATAGAACTGCCCCATATAGTTTCCAAGAGCATCTGGTGGATTTGAACTGCTGACATAGCACTTGACCTTGAGGACATGCAGAACTTCTGAAAACTGAAGAGAAGGAGTAGAAGTCCTTGTAAATTTCCACAGAGAAAAAAGAACTCTGCTAAGAATGTCTTATTTAGTCAAAAACAATACAAGTGCCCATCACCTGGATTTAGCATCAGCTAGAGCTGGGTTTTTAGCTTAAGTAGTCACCTTCTATGAGAAAATCACTTAATCTCCGAGCCTCTGTTGCTCCATCTATCAAATGAAAATAGTAATAGCACTTCTGTCAAAGGGTTTGGGGGCAGATTAAATGAGGTAATATTTGTGAGATCACCTCCCACAGGCTTATGGGTAGCTGCGTCTTGTACTGCTTTTGTAAAGTTGCTTATTTCCAAAGCTTTTTGTTTTACCCAGAGGGAGCTGGATTACTCAGCCATTGCTTCCTTTCATCTCATGATCATGTTTTCTAGTCTGCCATGCCTAGATTCAACCAACTATCAGCACAATATAATGAGGACTGGAAATCCCATGGTAGTGTCCTCAAGGGCTGCAAATCAAGAATGTGGCTCACAGTGCCCATATTACACCTCACAGGCTGAAGCACATCATGGGCTGTGATTAAAAAAGAGGCTTTACTGCCTCAAAAGCCCAATCCTGACAGCCCATCCGACCATCAAGAAACCATTAGAGCTGACAAATATTTCCTCCCAATCTAATTTTACAGAAATCTGCATTTCTTAAAGAAGAGCATTCAAAGGGGAAGCACAGAACAGTCAGGAACATGAGCAGACACTGGAGAGGCAGCACAGACCCTCGTCCCTGTCAGTGACTATCAGCCCCTTCTTTGATGAATTTTGTTCCCATATTACCCAAGGAGAGCCATCCCCCTCTGGCAACCTCCCAGCAGGCACTCGGCTCCTCCTGCAGCTGTGAGCTCTTCCACTCAATGTTAGTTAGGGCCCCTCAGTCACTTTCTTCCACCTAGTAAGGCCAGGACCAAAGATCAATTTCTCCCCAGCAGCAGCCCTGAGCCCAGCACTGTGAAAATACTCTTTCTTCCTCCTGTTTCTCCCCAAATGAGGCAAGTGAGCAAAACAAGAGCCGCTTCACAGTGCATTCAATTTTCAACAGTCTACTCTCTCACCTAAAGCACTATGATGCCTCTGGCTCAATTAACTATAAATTGTGATCTTCCTTTCCTTGGTTATATTCATTTTATGAGTACTTCAGTATGTCAAAATTCTCAGAATCAAAAAGATAAGCTTTTAAATAAAGACCATGTCATGGATTGAATTGTGTTCACCCCAAAATGGGTGTAGCCATTTGGCTAGGCCAAGAATGATTCCTGGTATTGTGTGATGTTCCTTTATGTTGTAAACCCTGCCTGTGTGATGTTAATAAGGCAGGGTGGGCAGGGTTGTGTTGGTGTAGCAATGTGTAAGATTGTACTGTGCCTTGAAGCAATCTTTTGAGATCTAAAAGAAAGAAGGTGGCAGAGAGAGTTAAGGACCAAAAAAGCGGTGTGGGGAGCAGAGAGCTTCCTTTGGAAAGGACCCAGGGTCCCTGCACCTCAGAAGCTCCCAGTCTGGGGAAACACTGACAACAAGGATCTTCCTTCAGAGCCAACAGAGAAAGTCTTCGCCTGGAGCTAATCCCCTGAATTTGGACTTGTAGCCTACTGGACTCTGGCTGAATACAATTTCTCTTCCACTTGCAGTATCTCTGCTACAGCAGCGCTAGACGACTGAGACAGACCACCCAGAACTCAAATCAGAGTCCCTGGGTGGTGCAAACAGACCGCTTGACTAAGGTTGGAAGTTGAATCCACCCAGAAGCACCTGGGAAGAAAGTCCAAGTGATCTATTTGTAAGAAATCAGCCACTAAAAGCACTGTGGAGCACCGTTCTATTCTGGCACACTTGGGATTGCCATGAATTGAAATCAACTCCACAGGGACTGGTTTTTTCAAGACTTGAATTAATGTTCTCCCCTGCATAAAACTCCTCCAGGGTCTCTTGCTATCTGCAGGATAAAGTAAAGATTACTTAGAATGATCTCTAATCCTGCTGCATAGTGACCCCACCCCAGCTTCTCAGCCTCATTCCCTCTCTTTACCTGCTTCTTTCCTTTCTTTTCTGTTTCTCACACACAACTGGATTTCATAAACCTGGGTTTTGTCCTTTTGTTGCAACCTTTTTAATTACTAATCAGTCTCTTTACTCCATTAGGGGTCTGTTGAGGCCCATTATTTCTTCTTGAGCCAATATAGGTAATTTTATGTGTTTAAGAAATTTGTCCATTTTTTAAAAATTTATTGACTTACAGCCATTCATCATATTCCCTTACAATCCTTTTTATTTCTATAGTATCAATTGCAATGCTTCCATTTGAGTTTCTAATTTTAGGTTATTTGTACCTTCTTTTCCTTTGTCACTGGAGCCAAGGAATTGTCGATTTTACTGATCTTTTCAAAACAACATCTCTGGCTCCACAGATTCTATGTTTTTCTATTCTCTATTTCTGTTCTGATCTTTATTATTTCCTTTCTCCTGGGAGCCTTACATTTAATTTGTTCTTTCTTTTCTAGTTCCTCAGGTTGTAGAGTTAGCTATTGATTTGGGAATACTTGCTCTTTTTTTTTAATGTAATTGTTTATTACTATAAATTCCCTTCTGAATACATACTGTCTTCACTATATCCCATATGTTTGGTATGTTTTGCTTTCATTCTCATCTGACTCAACTATTTTTCAAAATTTTTTTGTTTCTCCTTTTACCCATTGGTTGTTTCTTGTTGCTAGGTGCTGTTGAATCGATTCTAGCACATAGTAATCCCATGTGAGCAGAATAGAACTGTCCCATTGGGTTTTATTGGAATTCTGATGGCTGAAAGTTTAAGCATTTGGCTGTTAACCAAAAAGTTGGTGGTGTGAACACACTTACTGGCTGCACAGGAGGAAAATACCTGGTGATCTGCTCCCATAAAGACTACAGCCTGGAAAATCCTATGGGGCAGTTCTGCTCTGTCATATTGTGTCACTATGAGTCAAAAATCAACTCGACAGTACCTAATAACAATCTTTACAGAAGCAGATTGCCAAGTCTGTCTCTTGAAGAGCTGCTGGGTAGGTTCAAACCACCAGCCTTTCAGTTAGCTGCTAGGCACTTAATCATTGTGATACCAGGGCTTCTTATTGGTTGTTTAGTACACATTCTCCTCATCCAACATTTCACATTTATTACAATAGTAAAAAATTTACTATCCGACTCTTTTTCACTTTAATTACATACGTCTGGCAGTGACAAATGCCAAGGTGGGAAGTGAGAGTAACACTGGCTTTGATGGTTAAGCCTATGTGTCAACTTGGCTGGGCTGTGATTCTCAGTGGTTTGGAAGTTACATTGTGATCCAGTCTGACCATCCTCCATTTTCATATAACACTGATTTCACATAGCAACCTGGTCTTTGGAAATTAACCATGTCAATAATGAGATGCGGTGTTATTTAGATTTCCCATGCTTTTATATTATTTGGTTTGTATGTACTGTTTCTTCTGTCTGGGTTGCCCTGACCCACTTTTGTCTAGAAAACTCTATTTCATTCTTCAAGACCCACTTCCACAAAAGGCTCCCCACCTCCCTCACTCTGATAACCAAATAGATTCCAGCTCATGATAAACTCATACGATCAGAGTAAAGCCGTGCTCCACAGATATCATGGATTAAATTGTTTTCCCCAAAAAATATACACAGCAATTTGCCTGGGCCATGATTTCCAGTGTAGGGAACAGAGTGCTTTCCAGTACTGTGTGATTGCCCTCCTTTTTATGATTTTCCTATGCTGTAAATCCTAATCTCTGCCTGTGGTTAATAGGTAGGATTATGTTAAAAGAGGATTAGGTTAGCACTGAACTGTAACACCCTTGCTAAGGTCACCTCTTTGCTCCAATGTAAAAGGAGTTTCCCTGGAGTGTGTCTTGCACCACGCTTTATCTTTCTGTCTTACAAGAGAATAAAAGGAAAGGGGAGCAAGCAGAGAGGGGGACCTCATATCATCAAGAAAGCAGCACCAAGAGCAGAGAGTATTTTTTGGACCTGAGTTTCCAGAGCCAAGACATTCCCTGACCAATAACTGATGCAACACAAGGACCTTCCTCCAGAGCCAACAAAAGTGGAAAGCCTTTGCCTGGAGTAGACACCCCAAATTCAAACTTGTATCCTACAGGACTATGTGAGAATAAACTTTTCTTTGTTAAAGTCACCCACTAGCAGTATTTCTGCTAGAGCAGTACCAGATGACTATGAGATCTGCCAACTAAGTTCACAAACTTGCCAGCATACACTTGCATTGGCAGCACTGTACAAACAAGTTGGTAAGGTTTCATAACCTTGGTATATCAAAGTCTCACAGTTGTGTTCATATCAATATGTGGTGTTATCTTGCTGAGTGGTGTTCCTTATTGTTGTTGCATGGTTTTATGTGCCACAGCAAGAATGCCAGAGCTTGAATTAGAGCAATGAACAAACATTAAATTCCTTCTTAAATTTGGCAAGAGTGGAAGTGAAACCAGGAACGTGTTACTCCAAATTTATGGGGATAATACCATGAAGAAAACAGTAGCGTACAAATGGATTAAATGATTTTTGAGGGAAGAGAAAGTATCATTGATGAGAGGTCCTGGAGGCCAGTAATGAACAGAATTGACAAAAACATTGCAAAAAACTCGTCAAATTGTGCATTTCAAAATGATAGGCTGACTGGGAGAAGCAGAGAGTATTCTTTGGACCTGAGTTTCCAGAGCCAAAACATTCCCTGACCAGTAACTGATGTAACACAAGGACCTTCCTCCAGAGCCAACAAAAATGGAAAGCCTTTGCCTGGAGTAGACACCCCAAATTCGAACTTGTATCCTACAGGACTGTTTTAGTCAGCTAGGGCTGCTCTAACAGAAATACCACAGAGTGGATGGCTTTAACAAAAAAAAAGATTTATTCTTACACAGTCCGGTAGGTTGCAAGTCCATATTCAGGGTGTCCGCTCCAGGGAAAGACTTTCCCCTTGTCGGCTCTGGAGGAAAGTCCAGTATTGCATCAGTCATTGTCCAGGGAGTGTCCTAACGCAAGAACCTCTGGTCTGAACGACGCGCTCTGCTCCCGGTGCTGCTTGCTTGATGGTAGCGAGGTTCTCAAATTGTCCTTGGTTCTTTTTCCTTTTATTCCTTGCAAGCTAAAAGCATTAAGGGTGGGGCAAGCCATACTCCAGGGAAACTTCCCCATAGCAGGAATTCACAGCCCCACCCTAATCCTTTAACATACAGGTTAGCAAAACCACACAATGGAGGACAGTCCCAAGATACTGGGAACCATATCCCAGCCACATGGCTGCACACATTTTTGGGGGGACACAATTCAAACCATGACAAGGACTATGTGAGAATAAATGTCCAAATAAATGTCAGTAGAGAAACAGTTAGGAAAACCTTAATTGTAAATCTTGGCCTGAGAAAGGTGTGTGCCAAAGTGGTCCCGAAGGAGCTCACTAATGAACAAAAGCAAGCGGGTAGACGAAGTTTGCCAAGACGTTTTGGAGAGGCAAGACGATGTTTGAGGCCCTGTTATCACTGTTGATGAAACATGGATGTACCAATATGACCCCGAAACAAAATGTCCAACTGCACAATGGAAGTCAGCCAATTCTCCACAACTGAAAAAGTTCTCTCAGTCCAAATCAAGAGTCAAAAAACGATGTTGCTAACCTTTTTTGATATCAGAAGGATTGTTCACCACGAGTTTGTACCAACTGGACAAACAGTTCATCAAGTTTACTATTTGGAAGTGCTGAAAATGCTGCATGAAAAAGTTAGATAAAATTGACTTGAACTTTTCACCAACAACTCACGGCTCTTGCATCGTGACAATGCACCAGCTCACACAGCACTATCTGTGAGGGAGTTTTTAGCAAATAAACAAAGAATTTTATCGAAACACCCTCCCTACTCTCCTGATCTGGGCCTCAGTGACTTTTTTCTTTACCCAAATATAAAGGAAATATTGAAAGGAATACATTCCGATGGCATGCAGGACATCAAGGGTAAGATGACAACAGCTCTGATGGCCATTCTGAAAAACAGTTCCAAAACTGCTTTGAAGGGTAGACTAGGCACTGGCATCAGTACATAGCTTCCTAAGGGGATACTTTGAAAATGACCGTAGTGATCTTCAGCAGCGTAGCACTTTTTCTAGGATGAATTTGTGAACATAATTGTCAGACCTCTTAGACAGTAGGATTGTCAGTGACTCATTTTTAAGAAACTGATAGTGAAGACTTTCTTCTGATGTGCCTCTCGGAGGACTTGAACCTCCCGCCTTTCAGTTAGCAGCTATTTTAGTCATCTTGTACCGCTTTAACAGAAATTCCATGAGTGGATGTCTTTAAAAAGAGAAAAGTTTATTCTTACACAGTCCAGGCCCAGCCTCTCTGCCGGCTGTCACTACCCCAGTGGGTAAATAATTAACTAGAATGACTCACAGAACTCACAAAGACTACCTAAAGTTACCGATTTATGATAAACAAAAGAATATAAACAAAACGATCCATCAGGCAAGGTCTGTGCCAGGTCACAAGGTGAGACTTCCATTGTCCTCAGTGTCCTCTCACTGTCTCCCATGCAAGGATGTTCTCACCGCTTCAGGAAGCCTCAAGAGAGAACTCTGACGTCTAGGTTCCCTTACTCAGTAGAATCTCACACATGTACATGACTGGGGCTTTAATACATAGTTGTAATCAATCCAGTCAATGAATATGGACAATTGATTGCTTCAAGCCCTCCTCTTTTTCTGAGGCCTACTGTTAGGAAAGGCGTGTTTAGCCTCCTACTTATGTTTAAGTGTTGTCTGGCTATATTACACCAAGCCCTGATGGCATAGTGGTTAAGAACTTAGCTGCTAACCGGAAGGCCAGCAGTTTAAATCCATTAGCCTCTCCCTGGAAAGTTTATCGGGCAGTTCTACTCTGTCCAATAAGGTCTCTGTGAGTCAGAATTGACAACAGCATTGGGTTTGTTTCATTCTGGCTGTTTTATGAAACAGAAGTCCCCTGATTTTTGGCAAATTCCAAGAACTATTTTCAGAAAAAGGAGATATTTTCAGAAAACCCAGACAACACGCAAACACCCATTGGTTCTTAAACCGTTTGTACTTCAGGATCTCCTGGGGAGCCTTCTAAAAATACATGTTCCTGGCTGCATCCCAGACCTACTAAATCCCAGGGCAGAAGGCGGGACCTGTCCAGTACCAAAGCTTTACAGATGATGCTAATGCCAAGAGGCTGTGCTGAGTGTGGGCTCTGGAGCCAACAACACTGGGTTTGAAGCCCAGCTCTGCTGCTGGCTGTCTGGCCTTGACAATTGCAATGAGATGGAAAACCTTTAAGATCACCCCTTTAAAAAACTGCTGAACTTCCCTGTGCCTCTCTAAAATAAGGATGATGATGACAATAGTATCTACTTCATAGAGTTGCTGTGACTTTTAAATGAGTGGATAATATAGGAAAAGTGCCTGGCACAGAGAAATGTTCAAAAAATGCTGATTATTATTGCATCTCCCTAGCATGTACGTTAAATAACCTTCACAATAACTCTGAAAGATAGTTATTACTTATCTTAGTCATCTAGCACGCTATAACAGAAATACCACAGGTAGATGACTTTAACAAAGAGAAATTTATTCTCTCATAGAAAAGTTGGGTGCAAGTCCAATTCAGAGCATTGCCTCCAGGGAAGGCTTTCTCTGTTGGCTCTGGAGGAAGGTCCTTGTTGTCAGTCTTCCCCTGGACTAGGAGGTTTTGAGGCTCAGGGACCCCAGGTCCTTTCCAAAGGACATGCTCTGCTTCTGCCACTGTTTCTTGGTGGTTGAGGCCCCCACCATCTGCTAGCTCCTTTCATTTATATACCAAGAGATCGCCTCGAGACCCAATACAATCTAGCACACTGAGTCCTGCCCCACCAACACAACTGCTGCCCATCCTCCCTCATTAGCATGACAGAGGCAGGGTTTACAACACAGAGGAACCTCCCATAATACCTGGAATCACGGCCCAGACAAATTACTACACACATTTTTGGGGGGGACACATTTCAATTCATGACATTATTAATCATATTTTTCATAGATTTTTGTTTTTAGAGTACTTTCAGGTTTACAGAAAAGTTGTGCATCAAATGCAGAGTTCCCACATATTCTCTTCCCCTGCCTCGTCTCCAACCCCTGCACTGTTTCTGTTATGTATCTTGCATTCCTGTGGTAAATTTATCACAACTTATGAGCCAATATTGATATATCATTAGAGTAAAACCTGTGTAAGGCAGAAACCTCTCAAGAAGGAATATTCAAACATTTTCCACTAGTAGAGAGTGAGAGAAAAATGGTAACTACACTCTATCAAAGGCAGAAAACTTGTGAGACTGGAAAATCAGGAGTCCTGGAGAGTTTGGGCTCTCATGAGTTTCACTACATGAAGACAGAACTGTTGTACAGTCCAGTGGGTTTTGACAAATATATGATGTCACATGTTTACCATTATTGTTACTGTAAAACCTGGATTTAGGCCACCTGCCGCAAAAGCCAATACTGAGACAGTGGTAAAGTAGATGCCCAAGAGGTTTATTTGCAAGCTGGCATGCAAAGGGACAGGGGAATTCAGGTCCTCAGAGCCTGTCTGTCTCCTTCAGTCAAGCTCAGAGATTTTTATTGGGTAGGTGGGGTGAACAGGTGGGGGTGAACTTCAGGCATGAGGGAAGAAAGAATTTGGGCAATTGGGGCATCCTGGCGAGGTGACATGCATCAGGAGCTGGGTGATGATTGTCCAGTGCCTCCATTTGTTTGATGATGCTAAGGAGAAGGCTGTAAAGGTTTCACCTTGGTGGCTCCTACAAGTTAATGTGGGTTTCTGGGGCCATGTAGTGCTAAGAAGTCAAGAATGTTAAGAAAAACAGATAAAGAAATGGAGTTAGTTTGACTGCCTGCTTCATTGTGGTATCACCCAAAATGGTTTCACTGCCCTAAAAAGGCTGCCTTCCACCTATTCACCCCTCCCATAACAAACCTCTAGCAACCACTGATTCTTTCATTGTTTCTGATTATGTCTTTTCCAGGATGTCATAGAATTGGAATTATAAAGTATGTAGTTTTTCTGATTGGCTTCTCTTCCTTAGCAGTATGCGTTTAAAGTACATTATGTTTTTTTGCTTGTTTTTTATAGTTTGATAGATGATTTATCTTTATTGCTGATCAATACTCTATTGGATAGATGTACCACAGTTAGTTTATCCAGTCACCTATGGAAGGGCATCTTGGTTGCTTCCAATTTGGGGTAATTACAGATAAAACCACTATATGTATTCAAGTGCAGATTTTTATTTATATGGACCTAAGTATTCAGCTTACGTGGGTAAGAGCTCCAGTGGGAGCTCAATCCAGCTCCAGCTCCAGCTCAATCCAGACTCAATCCAGACTGCTGGATTGCATGTGGTCATATATTGAATTGCATCCCCCCAAAATACCTGTCAGCTTAGGTAGATCATGATTCCTAGGATTATAAGATTATCTACCATTTTGTCATGTAACGAAATCTCCCTACATGTTGCAAATACTATCACTATGATGTTAATAATATGGATTATCAGCAGTTACATTGATGAGATCTACAAGACTAGACAGTGTCTAGGCCAACCTTGTCTCAGATATAAAAGAAAGAAGTAAACAGAGGAGACAGAGGGAACTTATACCACCAAGAAAGCACTGCAGAGAACAAAGCGTGTCCTTTGGACACAGGGTTCCTGTGCAGAGAAGCTCCTAGTTCAGGGGAAGATCGACAACAAAGACCTTTCCCCAGAGCCAACAGAGAGAGAAAGCCTTGCCCTGGAGCTGACGCCCTGAATTTGGACTTCTAGCCTACCAGACTGTGAGAAAATAAATTTCTTTATATTTCTGTTAAAGCAGCACTAGGTAACTAAGACATATAGTGAGACTATGTTTAGCTATGTAAGAGACCTCCAGCCAAACTGTCTTCCAAAGTGGCTGTATCATTTTGCACGTAAGCAAGAGTTCCTGTTGGTCTGCATGCTTGCCAGCATTTGTGTAAGAACGATGTGGGTGCAGAGTCTGACCTCCTGTAACTTCCCAAGGTGGAAGGAGGACCGACACCAGTAACAGCCCCAGGCTGATCCTGTGAGATGGAGTTTGGACATGCCTTCTCTTTTCACCATCTTTAATCATTCTGACACCAAGAGTCCTTCCTGCAGCACTCTGCTTCTTGCTGGGTTTGACAGTTCATTGCAGTAGCCACACAGAACTGTCAGATGGTACTCACAATAATGGGGTTTACTAGGGAACTGAGCAGGTTACCATTCAGATTCAGGAACACTCAGGATACAGTTCTTCATTGGAACAACCCCTTTCACCAGTGCCTGAAGGCATGCCTCTCTAGGCCTCTCAGCCTCTGCCCATTCAAGCAAGTGCCACAAATCACTTTCAGCTCCTCTAATAAGTGTCCCAAGGTACTTCACTCTGCCAGTAAGCTTCAGCCTAAAGGTGCTCAGCTGTAGCTCTGCCGATTGGCAAATCAAGCTCCACCAAGAACCCAGAGGTGCCCTACTTCTTCATCAAGCCTCTTGTCTGAAGGCACTCAGCTTTCTTGCTTCATGGGCCAGGAACCCTGCCAGAGTCTCCTGCTACTCTCTTCTGCCAGCATTGCTCTACCACCACATCCCACCATCTTCAGTGTGACAGCACGCTGTCTTTCTCTGTCTCTGATTCTAAGAGCTTCTCAGCACAGGGGTTCCAGGGCCAAAGGATGCACTCCAGTCTTGGATCCTCTTCCTCTGTGGTAGCGAGATCCTCCCTCTCCTACCTCTGGGATGGCTCACTGTAAGCCCAGGGGGATGGCAAAACCGACCAATCCCTTTGGTGCACCACAGTTACCTTATTTGCGCAGTTCCATCCGGTCATTTGGGTGGGATTTACAAAATCATGATGAGAAAGGCCACACGAAAGCCTTTGTTTGGGGTTTTAAACATTCTAATAGATGTAGTGGTATCTCATTGTTTTAATTTTGCAACTTTGTAATGACACAGTGGAAACTGTGGTGGCATAGGGAAACCCTGGTGGGACAGTGGGTTAAAGGTTGGCAGTTCAAATCCACCAGGCACTCCTGGGAAACTCTATGGGGCAGTTTTACTCTGACCTCTAGGGTCACTATGAGTCGGACCTGGCTTGATGGCAGTGGGTTTGTTTTGTTTTGTTTTTGTGGTGGCATAGTGATAGGAGCTACAGCTGCTAACCAAAAGGTGAGCAGTTCAAATCCACCAGGCACTCCTTGGAGTTCTACTCTGTCCTGTGGGGTTGCCATGAGTCAAAATCAACTCAACAACAATGGTTTTCTTTTTAATGACACAATAATGTTGAGTATTTTTTTGTATGCTTATTTGCCATACCCATTTTGATGAAGTTTTGATTCAGATATTTTGCCAGTGTTGTAATTCAGGTTTTTTGTTTTCTCATTATTGAGTGTTAAGAGCTCTTTGTATATTTTCAGCTACAAATTCTTTACTAGATGTGTTTTGCAAATATTTTCTCTCCTTCTATGGCTTACTTTCATAGTAGTACAAGTATCTTTCTAGAGAAGTTTTCCATTTTAATGAAGTCCAACTTATTAATTTTTTCTTCTGTGGGTTCTGCTTTGGTATTGTATCCAAAAAGTCCTTGCCAAACCCAAGTCACCTAGACTTTCTCATATGTTACTATCTTGAAGTTGTAGAATTGTGCATCTGACTTTTAGATTTACAGTACATTTTGAGTTAGTATTTGTGAAAGATGTCAGCTCTAGGTCTAGATTCAGTTTGTTACATGTGGATGTTGCTTCAGCACCATTTGTTGAAAAAAATACTTTCTCCATTGAATTGTCCTTGCTTTTTTTGTCAAAGATCAATTGACTCTATTTGTATGCATCTATTTCTGGGCTCTCTTTTCTACTCCACTGATCTATTTGTTGATTCTTCTCCAATACTACTAATCTCATTTTAAAATGAGGAATAGGGGGTTTAAAGAGATTAAGTAAACTGGGATTCATACCTAGGTCTGCCTGACCTCAGAGTCTATGTTTCTTCCAGGAAGTCACTTCGCACTTCATCCTCGTGGTGGATGAATCCATTGAAGTGGGCTTACCTTTCGACTAGCCCACTCGACAATGGATGCTGGGTTCCCTGTAGGCAGGATCTATGTCTTGTGCATCTCTGTACTCCTACACCTAGCACAATAAATAGCATCTAGTAAGTGTCAGGTGGGCTGGGCTGTACGTGGACATGCAACCAGGATGCAGTTCCTGGAAATCATCAGAGCAGGGCGAGCCCCTCTCTTTCCGGAAAGTCCCCACCTCAATTCCTGAAAATCATCAGACTGTGACCAACCCCTCCCTTCCCAGAAAGTCCCCAGTTGTTTTTCTCACATGCTAATGAGGTGGCTCGCTGTATCTAAATCCTATTGGCTCCCGCCTTTTTCCCCATCTCCCCACTAAGGTCCACGCTAGGCGGAACCATCTGCCTCTATGTAAACCCCCTTCCCCAACCTGAAAGCGCGACTTCTCCGACTCCTGCCTTGGAGTTCGCAGAGTTCCCCCGGGAGTGCACCAGTAAACTCTGTCCTGCTGCTGACTCTCACTCTTTTTCTCTCTGACTGCCACTGATACGTTTAGCCTACCTTGCCTTACAGTTCATGCTGATACATCTACCCTACCTCAACTTACAGTAAGCTCTTAATATATATTGAACAAAATGCAAATTAATAAAGAAAAAAAGTAAGGCAGAGAAAGAGAGAGGGAGGGAGCTCAAGCAAGCAACAACAGCACACATGCTCTTGAGTCATTCCTGAGACTTTGTGTTATACTTTGCATCATCCTTTAGAGAATGTCTTAAATGTTAAATCCTTCATATCCCATTGGAATCCTGTGAAAAGGATATTGATAGCCCTGTTTTAAAGACACCACCACCCTTCTGCCAGTTTGTTGTACTGTGGTGGCTTGTGTGTTGCTCTAATGCTGGAAGCTATGGCATCAGTGATCCATGTATCAGCAAGCTCAGCCACGGTGGACAGGCTTCACCAGACTTTCCAGACTAAGACAGACTAGGAAGAAAGGCCCGGTGATCCGTTTTTAAGTATCAGACAATGAAAGTGTTATGTGTCATCACAGAAGATTGTCCAGTGTAGCCCTGGAAGATGAGTTCCTATGTTGGCAGGTACCACACATAGCCAAAACAACGGACTCAAACAGACCGGCCAGCCAAGTGCCATCGAGTCGGATCATGAAAATGGTCTAGGACTGGGTAACACTTCTTTGTGTTGTACTGAAGGTCAACGAAAGTAAGCACCAATTCAGCAACAACTAATGACAACAACATTTTGGAGATAAGAAAATAGAGGTAGAAATTGTTAGTCAATTGCTTGATTTTGTATCTTTCTATTATATATTCTATTCTACATGTTTGAATATAATCAATCACTTACAACACACGTACGAAAATGGAGAGCATACCAATCAATTAACAAGGTTTTATTGCTCATGTTGTTTTTACCCAAAATTACCTCCTTGAGAGAAGGGGTGGAGAACTTAAATTCTTATTATCTGATGTTCCGTAATTAATAAAAACGCAGACATATGTAATATGCTCACCACAGAGACTAGCTTTCGGGATGGCTTGAAGAACTTCTTTTCAAAGCGTATGTTCAAATGGAGAAGCCATATGGGCAAGGTGTGGGTACTTCACTCACCCAGGGTGGTCTGGAGGGCGGCTGACCAAGCTAACCCCACTGCCATGGAGTAGATTCGGACACAGCAACCCTATAGGACAGAGCAGAACTGCTCCGTAGAATTTCCAAGGAGCACCTGGAGGATGTGAACTGCCAACCTTTTGGTTAGCAGCAGCAGCACGTAACCACAATGCTACCACGCCAAGCTAACAGAAGAAGCAAAAGCTAGATTTAATGAAAAAGAATCTTGCCCTGGTGGGGATAAGCCATGTGACTGCAGGTTTTGCCTGCGGGGAGATCCATAGTGCCTCTAGGTGGAGCAAGCGCTCATTCTGCCCCAACAACATTCCTGAGATGCAGGAAATTATTTTAGGGCTCAGTTGCCAGAGAGAGGGAAGTACAAGGAGTTAAGTTTTCATTGCACTGTCAGAGTCATATATGGTCCCTGAGCGATACGAATAGTTTGCCCTTGATTAGTGACCTAAAAGCTGGCAGTTTGCACTTACCCAGCAGCACCCTGGAAGAAAGGACGGGCAGCCTGCTTTCATAAAAATTATGGCCAGGAAAACTCTACAGATCACAGTTGTACTTTGTCACACATGGAGTCACCGTGTGCCAAAATCGACACGATGATGTGACAGCAATGAGGTTTTTTTGGTTGTTGACGGCAGTGGGTTGGTTGGTTGCTCTTTTTTTCTTTCTGGGTCAGAGCCTTGAAAGTTGAGGCTTCAAACTTCCAGACTACCCAAAGCCCTTTGAATGGTTTCTTTAATCCACACCTCGCATGTGTTCTTCCACTAAACTGTGTTAACTTATTTACTCATATTGTGCTTTAGTGGCGTTTTATAGAGCGAATTCGTTTCTCATTAAACAATACATATATTGTTCTGTGACACTGGTTGCTAACCCCAAGATGTGTCAAAAGTCTCCCCTTCTTGACCTTAGGTCCCACTTTACTGGCTTTCCTGTCCCCTCCTGTTTTCTCGCCTTTGCCCGTGGGCTAACTTGCCCGTTTAGTCTCGGTTTATTTCATGGGCCTGTTTAATCTTTGGCTGGACGGTGAACCTCAGGAATGACTTCAGTACTGAGTTAAAAGGGTGCTGGGGGCCATTCTCCAGTCTCTGTCAGACCAGTAAATCTAGTCCTTTTTCATGCAATAGAATTTTGTTCTAATCCTAAAAATTAAGTACTTATCTTCATCCAAAGACTTCACCAAAAGAGTAAAAAGACAACCTATAGACTGGGAATTTTTTTTAATACAACAAATCCTGTCGGTATCTAATCTCTAAAATCTACAAGATACCATAAAACCTCAACAACAAAAAGACAAATAGCAATTTAAAAAATGGGCAAAGGATATTAATAGGCACTTCACCAAACAAGACATTTGGGTGGCTAACAGACATATGAGAAAATGCTTATGATCATTAGCCATTAGAGAAATGAAAATCAAAACTACAGTGAGATACAATCTTATCCAGACAAGGCTGACAGTAATCCAAAAAACAGAAAATAATAAATGTTGGAGATGCTGTGGAGAGACTGGAACATTTATACACTGCTGGTGGGAGTGTAAAATGATACAACCATTTGGAGAACGATTTGGTGCTTTCTTAAAAAGCTTGAAATAGAAATACCATTTGGTCCAGCAATCCCACTCTTTGGAATGTATCTTAGAGAAACAAGAAATGTCACACAAATACATATATGCACACCTGTGTTCGTTGCAGCACTGTTTACAAGAGCAAAAACATAGAGATGACCTAGGTGTCTGTCAGTGGAAGAATGGATAAACAAAGTATAGTATATTCACACAATCGGATACCATGAAACAATAAAGAACAATGATGAATCTGCAAAACATTTTGTAACACAGAAGTACCTGGAAGGCATTACGCTGAGTGAAATTAGCAGCAAAAGAACAAATATTATATGAGACCACTATTATAAGAACTCAAGAAAAGGCTTAAATACAGAAGAAAACATTCTTTAATGGTTACAAGGGTGAGGAAGGAAGGAGAGGGGTGTTCACTAACTACATAACAGACATGTATTATTTTAGATGAAGGGAAGGACAACTCATGTCACAGGAGGAGATAGTACGGCTGGACTAAACCACAAGCTCAGAAGTTTCCTAAATACAACCAAATACTTTGAGGGATAGAGTAGTAGGGGTGAGTGCCTCGGGACCATGGGTTCAGGGTACATCTAAGTCAGTTGGCATAACAAAATTTATTAAGAAAATATCCTACATCACACTTTGACGAGTGGCACCTGAGGTTTTAAAAATGACAAAGTAGCCATCTAAGATGTATCAATTGGTTCCAACCCCCTGGAGCAAAGGAGAATGAAAAACACCAAAGACACAAAGAAAGTATGAGCCCAAAAAACAGAAAGGGCCATATAACCCAGAGACTACATTAGCATGAGACCAGAAGAACTAGATGGTGTCTGACTACCACCACTGACCGCCGTAACAGGGAACATAAAGAGACCCTGAAGGAGTGAGAGAAAAGTGGGATATAGAATTCAGTCTCTAGTGAAAACAAAAAGGCCATAGTTAATGATCTGGAGGGTCTCTGGAAGTCATGGCCCCCAGACTCTTTCTTAGCCCTAAACTGAAACCACTCCTGAAGCCAACTCTTCCATCACACATTATACTGGAATATAAAATATAAAAACATATTGGCAAAGAGTGTGCTTCTTGGCTCAGGTAGATACAGGAGACTAATAGGACAGCTCCTGTTCAAAGGAGAGATGAGAGAGCAGAAGGAGACAGGAGCTGGTTGAATAGACACGTGAAATACAGGGTAGGGAGGAGTGTGCTGTCACACTGTAGGGAGAGCAACTAAGGTCCCATAACAATGTGTGTGTAAGGTTTTCTATGACAAAGTGACCTGAGCTGTAAACTTTCACTTAAAAACAATTTTAAAAAAAAAAAAAAAAAAAGAGGTCTTTTGCAGCAGAGAAAAAAAAAAGGATTTTGTTTTACATTTTTCTGCATCTCTGTCTGGAAGCTTCTGTAATGAGACGTGTCAGAGCAGCCAGTGGTGTTAGCCAGGCACCATCTAGTTGTACTGGATTCAGTCTGGTAAAGGTTGTGGTACTCATGTTGGGACTAGTGTTTCCCTTGTATGTTTTGTCTTCTGCATTCGTCTTTGCTCCAGATGAGATGGGTCCAGTGGAATACCTTAGACTGACACCAGCTTTTAAGACCCCAGACACTCCTCACCAAAGTAGGATGTAGAGTGTTTTCTTTGTTAACTACGTTATGCCAGCTGAGCTAGATGTCCCTTGAGATCATGGCAAACTGCTCTTACTAAATAATCATTTATTTCCTTTCTCCCCACCACATCCTCCCACCTATTTTTCCTAAGGATTAAATTTCCAACCAGCACAAATTAAGTAATGTTAACATGCTGAGTACATATCATTTCATATGAAAAAATAAAAAATTAGAGAACCAGCGCCCCATCTCCTTCTACTCTTTTTCTTTTTTCTTAACTCCTGCTTGTCCTCAGGAGCCCAGGAGGCTCAGTAGTTCAGAGCATGACTGCTAACCAAAAGGCTGGCAATTCAAATTTACTTCCAAGCCACTCTTTGGAAATGCCATGGGGCAGTTCTACTCTGTCCCACAGAGTCACTATGAGTTGGAGTCAACTTGATGGCATTAGACTTAGCAATTTTTATTTTTATGTTTATTTTTTTCTGGAGGTTCACTGTGAGTGGTAATCAACTGAATGACAAGGGATTTTTTTGTCTCTTTTTGTTTTTTAATGTGTCATCAAGATTCAGTTCCTCTAGAAAGCTTACCCCGATTTCCTTCTTGAACTCTGTCTTAGTTATTGAGTGCTGTTATAACATAAATAACACAAGTGAGTGACTTAAACAGAAATTCATTTTCTCACAGTTTAGGAGGTTAGGTCTGAATTCAGGGTGCTGGCTCCAGGGGAAGGCTTTCTGTCTGTGCCAGCTGTGGAAGAAGGTCCTTGTCACTTTGAGCTTCTGCTTCTGGGTACATGCGACTTGGCATCTCTCTTCCTCCATCTCTGCTTGCTCGCTTTGTTTAATCTCTTTTATATTTCAAAAGAGATTGACTCAGGCACACCCTACAGTAAGCCCGCCTCATTAACAAAACAAAGGCAACCCATTCCCAAATGGAATGAGAACCACAGATACGTTGTTGGTAACTGCCATCCAGTCATCCCAACTCACAGCTACCCTACGTACAACAAACAAACACTGTAGGTCCTGCACCCTTTCCTAATCACTGTTACCCTTGAGTCCATTGTTGCAGCCACCATGTCACTCCATTTCCTTGAGGACCATCTACTTTGCCAAATATGATGCCCTCTTCCAGGGTCTTCATGATTAATGTCAAAAGTACATGATACAAAGCATTGCCATCCTTGCTTCTAAGAAGCTTTCTGGCTGGTTCAGTTTTCTTCTGAGCCACAGGCACAGAGGCTAGGAAGTGCAACATATACTTTGGGGAGACACAATTTAATTCAAAACCGACTCCTATTAGAAGGATGTTGAGTACTATGACTGCAAAGCAAAAGATCAGCTATCACTCTACCAGCCACGCCAAGGGCCATCAAGTTGGATCTGACTCATGGTGTAACCCATTTCTCAGGAAGCCACCCCGTTTCCCAGACAGAGGGATTTCTCTCTTTCTACTCTTTGGTTATAATCCCATTATAGATTGAATTGTATCCCCCCAAAATATGTATTGGAACCCTAAGCCCTATACTTGTGAGAAGGTGTCTTGGTGGCTCAGTGATTAAAGTGCTTGGCTGCAAATCAAAAGGTTGGTGGCTTAACCTCACCAGCCAACCCTCAGGAGACAGGTTTAACATTCTGCTTCCACAGAGATTTACAGGCTTGGAAACCTGTGGGACAGTTCTGCTCTGTCCTGTAGGGTCACTATGAGCCAGAATTGATTCAGTGGCAATAGCTTTGGTTTGGTTTTGGTACTCCAGGTAGCAGGTAAGACTCACCTGGGACCATAAGTGGCTAACATAGGCTGTATCCTTTCTAAATGTCAAAGCCCCTAGTTTGCTACCTTTGCCCCTCAGTAACCTATTAATAAAGATGCAGGTTGAAAGGCCAGCATGAACAAGTCGGCTCTTTCTGGACCAGCCAAGTAAGGCCTAAACACAAGAGAAACAGGTGCCAAGCAGGAGTATGGCCAGAGAAAGAAGATCCTTTAGTTCAGGCTGACTAGAAACTGTGACTTGAGCAGAGGTCATCTCTCTCTTTCTGTCCACTTCGTCTGTGTCCCACCCTTTCTCCACAAATATTCAGAATACAATCCACCAGTCTTCTGCACCCCATATTGGTGAATGACTTCTGGGGTCTTAAAAGGTAGTGAGCTGCTATCTGAGGTATATCAAATGGTCCCAGTTCATCCAAAACAGGTGATCAGAGAAAACAACAAAGACACGAGGAAAAAAGAACTCAAGACAGAAGGATCCACGTGAATCGGAGACTGTATCAACTCATGACCAGAAGAACCAGATGGTGCCTGGCCACCATTGAAGACAGTCTTAATGGGGCACACAATGTTGAGGCCCTGGGAGAACATGAGAAAAAGAAGGGTGCAGCTCAAGAACTCTACTAAAATACCACAACTAGTGGTCCAATGGCCTGGGGGATTCCAGGGGGCATGGCCCCTAGATCTACTGCTGCCCCTGTCCAGAAAACACTAATGAGGTCAACTCTGGGCAAAAATGGACCGAACTCTGGGCAAAAATGGACCGGACTCCGGGAAACAATGTGGCCATATGGTGTGTGCACTTCATGGTTCTATGCATTTATAGAGGATATTCTACTGGTCTCTATCTAGATGGGAGAGAAGAGGGTGGAGAGGAGGGGACAGGAGCTTATTAAGAGGATATAACAAGTATAGAATGAAAAGGAGGAGGGTACTGTCACTGGGCAAGGAGAGCAGAAACTGCAGATAGGCAGACATGCAAAATTAATTTGGATTGTATGCTTTCACTTAATCACAATTAAAAAAAGAAGAAGAATACAATCCACCCTTGCCTCTGAACCATCAGAGTTAATTTTTTTCAAATATATAAAATGGGGGAGGGGTATTGGAAGAAAGTCGTGCCTGAAGAATAAAAACAGACACCCAGTGCAGCCTAGGCTGACACATCAGGGGCTCCCCGATTGCCTGAACCTGCAGCCAAGTCTTTAATTTGCTGACTCACCTCTTGAGAAAGCCTACCAGCTTTGATTATCTCATTTATTTCTGTAGACAAACTTGGTCCTCTCTCAACGGGCAAGTCAATGGATTTTACAATTACTTCTTTCTGCCTTATTTTCACATCAGATTCCAGGTTCAAAGTTGGAGTTTGGTGAGTGAAATACCCATAACATCAATATTTAGCTTCTACAGACATTTTAATTTTAAACGAGTAGCATAGAGAATCCTATCGCCCTCATATACAGCATATTTGCTTGTTTCAGGTTGTCAGTTTGCTTCATTACTTTCATACCAGAGGAATTGCAAAGAATAATTGTTATTGCTAAACTTGTAAAAACTGAAAGCACTACAAGTGTTGGGCATTGTGTCTTTTTGAGCCAGGCAGTTCAGAGACACCCCTGAAGTATTGATTCATTTTCCTTCTCTTATAGAATAATGTTGTGGGCAGAGTAAGGGCTTGAAGTCAGACTAACCAGGTTGAAATATTTGCCCTTCACTTACTAGGATGCATCATTGGCAAGTTATTTAAGCTTTCTGAACCCCAGTTTTTCCATATGCAAAACAAGGGCAATAATACCCATAAGGTTAAGCTCTCACTGGTAGTGAAATGTTGATGGTTTGAACTCATCCAGTGGCTCTGAGAGAGACCTGGTGATCTGTTTCCATACGACAATTCTATTCTGTCACATAGAGTTACTACGAGTTGATATCGACTCAATGGCACCCAATAAAAACAGAGCACCATTGAGGATTAAGTGTGATTGTTTAAACAGCAGTGTTCCCAAAGTGGACCCCCTCCTTTCCCCATCAGAAGCATCAGCATTACCTGAGAACTTGTTAAGATGCAAATTCTCAGGCCCCATCTCATACCTACCCAATCAGAAACTCTGAGGCGGGTACCCAGCAATCTGTATTTTAACAAGCCCTTCTGGTAATTCTGATGCCTGCTCTAGTTTGAGAACTGCTGGTTGAAAGTATGTAGCATATTAAAAAAAACACAAACAATTTATTGCAATCAGTTGACTCAGACTCATTAAAAAAAAAAAAACTCACTGCCACCTATCCGGGTCCGACTCATAGCAACCCTATAGTTCAGGGTAGAACTGCCCTATAGAATTTCTAAGGAGTATCTGGTAGATGCGAGCTGCCAACTTTTTGCTTAGCAACTGTAGCACTTAACTGGAACCAAAAAACAAACAAACAAAAAAAAAAACACCACTGTTGATTCGATTCTGACTCATAATGACTCTTTAGGACAGAGAACTGCTCTGTGGAGTTTCCAAGGAGTACCTGAGAGTAGCACATAACTACTATGCCCTCAGGGTTTCCCTTAACTGGAACAGGCAGAGAGAGGGAAATGTGTGGCTGCATCTTGAGCATAACCTGCACCGTTTTTTTTTAATTCTTTCTCCAAGCAGGAGCCCATTGTCTCCTTCATTTTCTCTTAGGGTTAAAGACTAATCTATGCTCTCATTAGGGCTGTGGAAAAACAGATGACAATAATCTAAAGACCATAACAAAAAACCAAGGAGTCTGCCTTGTGATTGGCAACTTACGTGATGGCCAGACCACCTCCAGGCCCAAAATAACAATTAAGATGTCAGTACATCTGGTAGGAGATGATGATCACCCAAAAAAGAATTAACCTTCTACAAATTTTTAGCACTGAGAAATCCGTATCTCCTTCTTCTATAAAACCTCCAGCTAGTCTCCATGCTAGGAAGGCAGATTTGGGGGGGAATGATCCCCTCTGTCTCTTAGCCTACTGGTATACAACAAATATTTTGCTTATCATTTCACCATGTCTCAAAGACTGGCTGTTTGTGGCAGGGGGTAAGAACTCTGCTTAGATTTATGGTAGGGTAGCCACTACGCCACCAGGGTTTCCGCACAGCATATTATCAAGCACTCAATAGGTCCTTTTTCTTCACTTCTATTTAAATAACACCAACAATTCTTAGCACTTAAAGACGTATCTGTGAAACAAGCTAGAGATTTTTACCTACTTGCTACCTTGCAGGCTAAAGCAAACTCTAGACCTTGACAGCCCTTTGGAGATGACAGCACACCGTCCAAATGCCTCCCACAATTTACTTTCTGTGAAGCATGTTGTAGGCAAGGTGGACAGTGACAAAATCGTTGAATTCTCCTGCAATCCAGACTTCTGGCTTTCGTGAACATTAGGGTAACCCACACAGGCCATTGCTTTCAGGTGCCATTCAGAACCTGGCCCTTGAAAACTCTGGTTCCTGAGTCACTTTTGAGTCAAGTGATGGTCTAGATAAACTAGTAAGACAGTTTTGCTTTGGGCACTGTGGGTTTTTGAAGAATCCAGTCAGTTTCCAGAAGCAGGCTCCAAAGTGCAGACTGGGAGCTATGTTTAGGGTCAATCAGTAATTATTTCAATTGTACTTCAAGACAATGCTGTTTAAAAATCTTTCCTGACTACACACTTGTTTATCAATTCTGTTCCAATCCTTTTTTCCCCGTGGCACCACTGATAAGATTTGCTACAACAATTTTGGAAGTTGTCCTTTTTGGAACACTTTTGATGCTCTGGTTAAAATGCTATTTGAAACTTGAATTGAAACCCTTGGTGGTGCAGAGATGAAGAGCTCTGCTGCTAACCCAAAGTTCAGCACTTCAAACCCACAAGCTGCTCCTTGGAAATCCTACGGGGCAGTTCTGCTGTGTCCTGTAGGGTTGCTGTGAGTTGGAATCAACTCTACAGCAATGGGTTAGTAAAAAAGCCTCCCCAATTTGCAAACAGTATATTCAATAAACTTCAACTAATTTCTGTTGTTAGCTTCATACGATTTTTGTTTAAACAGCAGATAACATTGTGCATTGTGTTACAGAAGCTTTCCCTGATATTTCTTTTAGAACTGAAGTACTGTGTTTGTGTCAGGAAGAGAACACAGAGGGTCCTTTTAAATTCCCAGGAAGAGCCCAGCCCCAGTGGGGCGGGAGCCTTGACTCAATGCTGCCATCCTGTGGGCAGAAGCGAGACTCAGGGCATGATCACCCTGGCTGGCTGCCTGCACTTGCCGGGCATCAGCAACCAGGCTGGCAGGAAGGTGCAGATATGACAGCCCCTGTCCTAAGGAGGTGGCTGCAGGCTGTGGGGAAGACTAGTCTGTAACCTGATAGGCATGCACCCAGCACGGAGTGCCAGGAGGCTAGGAGGAGGGGGCGCTCACTCCCAAGCACCTGAAAAGACAATTTAAATATATAGTCTACTCCCTCAGGGCAGCAGAGCTATTAATTTGCAGAACTATTAATACATTTTCACTGAACAACTAGTACATGGACTTTTTTTAATGAGAAACTGTACATTAAAGAGTGACTTAAAAATGCTATCCACAAGGCTCGATTTCTAATTACACTGTCCTGTGGTGTAGTGGGTTACATGCTACCACTGCTAACCACAAGGTCGGCAGTTCAAATCCACCAGGCGCTCCTTGAATACTCTGGAGGTCAGTTCTACCCTGGCCCCTAGGGTCGCGGTGAGTCGGATCCGACTCGACAGCACTTGGCTAATGGAAAAACATGGAACAGATTCATCTCTCTTGCTAAGACAGACACTCTGTGAGAGCTCCCATTGATAAAACAGGACTCTCATTTATATCTGTTTACGACACATGAGTTCAACTTCTGGGGAATGTTTCATTTTAACATTAAATACCATCCTTTGAGCCAATGCAATTAATTTAAATTCTATGCATACCTTAATTTGGTCTTTCAGATACGTAAAAAATGTTTATCTGTCTACCAAAACAATCTGTTAACTCAAACCCCCTCTGAAAAAGTTTAGCTATCCTTGGGAGAGACAGTATGAGGCAATGGTTAAGGGTATGGGAGCTCAATGGGTCAAGCAGGTGTTTTCAGGGTTCTCTACAGAAATAGAGGCCAATTATACACACACACACACACACACACACACACACAGAGCTCTGGTGTCACAGTGATTAAACGCTCAGCTACTGACTGGAAGGTCAGTGGTTTGAACCTACCAGACACTCCAAGAAAGAAAGATATTTCAACCTGCTCCTGTAGAAAATATAGCCTAGCAAGCCTTATAGGGCAGTTCTGCTTTGTCTTATAGGGTCACTATGAGTGGAATTGACTTGATGGAAACATGTTTGATTTGTTGGTGCCGTAGGCATCTAGGGCAGCTGTAACAGAATACCACACGTGGATGGCTTTAAAAAGAGGAATTAATTTTGTCACAGTCTCATTGACTCAAAGTTCAAATGCAGGGCATCAGCTACCAGGGAAGGCTTTCTCTGTTGGCTCTGGAAGAAGGTCTTTGTCACCCCTCTTTCCCTGGACTGGGGAGCTTCTGAGGTGTAGGGACCCCAGGGCCTTTCCAAAGGATGTGCTCTTTTACTGGCACTGTTTCTTGGTGGTGTGAGGTCCCCAACTCTTTGCTTGCTTCCCTTTCCTTTATAGTGCAAGAGATTGTCTAAAGGCACAAAACAATCTCGCACACTGAGTCCTGCCCCACCAAAAAAACTGCTACCCATCCTCTCTCATTAACATCAGAGGCAGCATTTACAGCATATAGGAACATCATACCACACTGGGAATTATGGCCTAGACAAATGACTATACGTATTTTTGGGGGGACACAACTCAATCCATGACAACTGGGGTACACACACATCCCCCCAAATCAAACCCATTGCCATTGAGTCGATTCTGACTCACATGGACTCTATAGGACAGAGCACAACTGCCCCCATAGAGTTTCCAAGGAGCACCTGGTGGATCTGAACTGCTAACCTTTTGGTCAGCGGCCATAGGACCCAACCACTGTGCCACTAGGGTTTCTGTATACGCGTATAGTGCAGTCTAATGTAGTATGAGCAAAGAGTGGAGGTCATATTGTTGTAAGGTAGATCCTAAACCTAATCATTTCTGAGTTCTAAGAAGAGCAAAACAGGTACAGAGACACACATGGGGAAAGACACACGACATACAGAGGAGTGTCTACAAGCAAAGGAATACCAAGTATCAATGGCAGACATGAGAAGCTAGGAGACAGGCCCAAAGAAGGAACCGACACGCGACCTGATTTAGGCCGTTAGCCTCCAAAACTGTGAGAAAATAAATTTCTGTTCTTTAAAACCTCCCACTTGTGATTTATGTTATAGCACTAGGTAACTAAGACAGATGCATAACTTGAATCTCATCATAAGGAAACATCAGACAAACACAAAGTGAGAAGCATTTTACAAAATAATCTGAAATTCTCAAAAGTGTCAAGGTCATGCAAGTTAAGGAAAGCTGAGTAACTGCTCCAGACTGAAGGAGAGTCAAGAGACATGAGAACTCAGTGCAACATGTGATTCTATAACCTAGATTCTTTGGCTACAAATGTCATTACTGGGACAACTGGCAAAACTTGGGTGGCATCTGAAGATTAGATGGTAGTTACTTATCGTGTTAATTTCCTGATTTTAATGGCTGTGCTGTGCTTAAGTGAGCCCCGGTGGCACAGTGGTTAAAGTACTTGGCTGCTAACTGAAAAGTTGGCAGTCCAAATCCACCAGCCAGCTTCACAGGAGAAAGATAGGGCAGTCTTCTTCCACAAAGAATGTAGCCTGGGAAATGCCATGGGGCAGTTCTGCACTGCCTTATAGGGTCTCTATGAGTTGTGATCCACTCAACAGCAGTGGGGGGTTGTGGTTATAGGAGAATGCCCTCATTTGCAGAAATTACACATTAAAGTATTGAGAGGGGAGTAATACGGCATCGGGATGGTAACTTACTCTCCAGTGGATCGGCAGGGAGTTCTTTGTGCTATGTTTGTGGTTATCAAATTCAAAATAAAACTAAATTTTGAAAAAAGAGTGAATTCTACAGTCAGATTCCCCGGGTTAGAATCTAGCCTCTTCCCCTTAGACAAGTTACTTAGCTTCTAAATGAATAATTTCTTTTATGAGGAGAGTACAAAGCAGGTTCCTAGGAGGCAGAGGTAAACGACGTCCCAGATGTCTAACTTTTCCATACTGCTGTACCACTCCATCACCTCTAACATCAACTATTCTCCCTCCCATCTTGGATTCTGTAATCCGATGCAGTGTCTCACAGAACTCACAAATATTCAAGTAGCTTGTTAGGGAAGTAACAAGGTACTACCTGGGAATCAGAAACAACTCAGAAGTAACAAGAACAATTTAGGATACGTTTCTTTGATCAGGACAGCTTCTTCTCACCCTCTGCCACCAGGTCCCACTGGGGACTTGCTGCTCCCAAGCCCTGCTGGGGGCCTTCTTGGACAAATGTTACAACTCTTGGCTCCATGGGCCAGCCAGCCCTCATGCAGCAGTCTCTCCAGTATCCTGGTTCCTGCTGTCTCATTCTGCCGTCTCTGCCATCTTCCATGTTATACCTCCTCTCTCTCTCTTGCCTTACTGGGATGGCAAAACTGACCAATCCCTTCATTAGGGTTTTGTACACTTTATTTGGATGGTCCCTCCCCCACAAAAATGCCATAGGCCTTATATACATTATTAGCAAGCTTTCCAATCCCCTTGATAGGTCACAAGCTCCTGATTTGCATAACCTCACCTACTTACTTGATGGAAGTTATAAAAACTATGACTAGTAGGGCCACATTAAATAATTCACTGCACAGCACCTTCTCTGCTTAAGTCTTATGTGTACAGTGCTCATAATAGTAAGACCTACCTCTTAAAGTTGTGATGATTAAATGAGAAAAATAAATGCTACATGTAAATACTGCTGTCAAGTCAATTCTTATTCATAGCAACCCTATAGGACAGAGTAGAGCTGCTCCATAGAGTTTCCAAGAAGAGCCTGACAGATTTAAGTGCTGGTCTTTTGGTTAACAGGTGTTGCACTTAACCACTATGCCACCAGAGTTTCCTAATGTATAATAGCAGAAGTCATTTAATGTATCCTCCAAACTGGGACTCTTTTGAGGGTAAAAGGGCTGTTAACTTCTGAAGCCCCAAGCCACCACTGTCAAGTCAATTCTGACTTATACCAGCCCTGTAGGTCAGAGTAGAACAGTCCTGTAGAGGTTCCAAGAACAGTCTGGTGCATAGGAATTGCCAACCTTTATGGCTAGCAGACATGTCACTTAACCACTATGTCACCAGAGTTTCCATTTGACTCCGCAAAGACACTGTCAAAATGACCTGCACATCCAGCAAAGGCAGGTGCATTGCTCACCACAGCAAGAGACCACTGCCTGATGGCATCTTAGTAACAGCTCAGAAGGAAGAGGTCATAGAAAACAGATTTATAAGGTTTTACAGGTCTGGTTTACATTGGGTCTTTGAATGCAAGAGTGGCAACAGGGGCTGATGAGGGCTGCACAAAATTCATGATAGTTTCAGGTTCGTGGACCCAAGGAAGAGACGGTTTAGAAGCCAGCCTTTGGGTGTACACAGCCCTTTGCTGAGCCAGTTGAGTGATTACCTAGCTGGGCCAGCAAGCCCCACTGCAGCCTCCTCTCTTAGCAGTCTTGCAGTTCCTACTGTCTCACTCTGCCTTCTCTCGCTGTCCTTCCTGTTATAGCTTCTCTGGGAAGCCGGGGCTATTCTTTGATAAGGCCTAGCTGAATAGTCTAGAAGTTTCTGAAACAAACAACAAAGCTTTGTAACAAAGCTATCTGTAACTTTACCTTCTTGGAAAGAGTTTCCTGGAATCTAAGTCACATTAATGCATTCTTATTAAGTGTGGCTGCAGATGGTTTCCATTCTCAGGGGATGCTAATCAGACATGACTTAGAGACAACAGGCATAAACCTAGAGGTATGGTCATCCTACCTTTCAGTTGCTGTTAGTGCTTAAGTGGAATCACTCCATAGCATTTTCAAGAATGTGACCTTTCAGAAGTAGACTGACAGTCTTTCTTCCGAGAGCTCTCTGGGTGGGTTTGAACCACCAAGCTTTTGGCTATCAGTCGAACACTTAACCACCATGCCACCCAGGGATTCCTACCACTAAATGCCCCCAAAATCAAACTCACTGCTGTTGAGTTGATTCTGACTCATAGCAACCCTATAGGGCAGGGTTGAACTGCCCCAGAAGGTTTCCACAGAGTAGCTAGTGGATTGAAACTGCTGATCTTCTGGCTAGCAGCCTAACACTTAACCACTATGCCACCAGGGCAGATAGCAAATCTGTATGCCCATTTTGCAGATAAGGAAGTTGAGGCTCGAAGTGGTTAGGCAGAGCAGCTATCTGAACCTTAGTAGATCAAGGAGGGTTTCCCAGAGGAGGCTGAAGCCCAAGTTCTGAATAATTAACAGGAGCTCATCAGGAGACATGGGCAAGAGGAGAGTGATTATGGTTACAGGTGTGAGGTATTCCCAGCAAAGAGAGCCTAAACCTCCTGGGGAGCTATACACCCTTCTGCCTGGAAAGAGCAGGAATGAGAAAAAGGAAAGGCTGCAGGAGAGGTCCTGGGATGGCTTTCTGGGAGCTTGGGTTGAGTCACTGGAGGGTGGAAAGCATAGAACTGCATGCTTAAATGTGCATTTTAGACAGTTAAACTTAGCTGCAGCTGTGGGAAGATGGATTGGAAAAGAGAAATAGTTCAGTGACTGTTTTAGTAATTCAGGGGAGAAATCAGGAAGACTTGAAGTAGGTTAGAAATCAGGGAACATGGAGAGACAAGAAGCTGACAGATGGGAGAAAGGAGGCAGAACCAACAGAACTTAGTGTTTTGAGGTGAGATAGGGGATCAAGGCGAGGGAGAAGCAAATTTTATTGGAGCTGGAGGTGAGGTGATAGTGAGTCATACAGTCCGTGCACCAGTTTTATGCCCCTGGTTTTCTTTCTTTAGGGTGTTTTTTGTTGCTTTGTTTTATTTTTCAACTGTCTTTCAATAAAGTTTTACAATTTTCTTTATAGAGGACTTGCATTTATTTATTTTTATACATAACTAAATGGAAACCCTGGTGGCATAGTGGATAAGTGCTACAGCTGCCAACCCAAAGGCTGGCAGTTCAAAGTCACTGGGCACTGCTTGGAGCCACTATGGGGCAGTTCTACCTTGTCCTATGGGTTTGGTATGAGTCAAAATTGACTTGATGGCAACATGTTTTTTACATACAACTCATAGCAAGGTCCTTGTGGTGTGATGGTTAAGAGCTCAGCTGCTAGCCCAAAAGTCAGCAATTCAAATCTACCAGCCACTCCTTTGAAAACCCTATGGGACAGTTCTACACTATCTACAGTGTTGTCATGAGCTGGAATCATAAACTCAGTGGCAATAGGTTTGGATTGTCTTGGTTTTCTATATAACTAATGAAAACATTGGTGGCATAGTAGTTAAGTGCTGTGGCTGCTAACCAGAAGGTCAGCAGTTCAAATCTTCCAGGTGCTCCTTAGAAACTCTATGGGGCCATACTACTCTGACCTATAGAGTCTCTATGAGTTGGAATCGATTTCATGGGAGTGGGTTTTTTGTATATAACTAATAAGAAACCCTGGTAGTACAGTGGTTAAGAGCTCAGCTGCTAATCAAAAGGTTGGCATTTCAAACCCACCAGCAGCAGGGAAGGAGGATAAAGGTAGAGTGAGCAGGCCCCACTTGGCTGTCATTGGAGGTTTGCTTGTTGTTGTGATGTTGGAGGTTGTGCCACCAGTGTTTGGGTACCAGTGGGGTCAGTCATGGTGGGCAGGTTTCATCTGAGCTTCCAGACTAAGACAGACTAGGAAAAATGACCTAGAAGGCTACTTCTGAAAAGAATTAGCCAGGGAAAACCTTATGAATAGCAGTGCAACATTGTCAGATATAGTGCCGGAAAATGAGCCTCCAGGTTGGAAGGCATTCAAAAGACAACTGGGAAAGAGCTGCCTCCTCAAAGCAGAGGCAACTTTAATGTTGTGGATGGAGTAAAGCCTTCAGGATCTTCATTTGCTCATGTGGCACAACTCAAAATGAGTAGAAAGAGCTGCAAACATCTATCAGTAATCAGAACATGGAATGTATGAAGTATGACTCTAGGAAAATTGGAAATCGTCAAAAATGAAATGGAACATATAAATATCGATATCATAGGCATTAGTGAGCTGAAATGGACTGGTCTGGGCCATTTTGAACACAACAATCATATTGTCTACTATGTCAGGAACAAAATCTTGAAGAGGAATGGTGTTACATTCATCATCAGAAAGAACATTTCAAAATCTGTCATGAATACAATGTTGCCAGTGGTATGGTAATATCCATACATCTACAAGGGAGCCCAATTAATATGACTATTATTCAAATTTACACAGAAACCACTAAGGCCAAAGATGAAGAAATTGAAGATATTTACCAGCTTCTGCAGTCTGAAGCCGATAGTACACGCAATCAGGATGCATTAATAATTACTGGTGACTGGAATGCAGAAGTTAGAAACAAAGAAGGATTGGTAGTTAGAAAACATAGCCTCGGTGATAGAAATAATGCTGGAGATTGCATGACAGAATTTTGCAAGACTGATGACTTATTCACTGCAAATACCTTTTTCAACCAACACAAATGGTGACTGCATAACACAACCCTCACCAGAAGGAATACACAGCAACAAAATCAACTACATCTGTGGAAAAAGACGATGGAAAAACTCCATATCAGCAGTCAGAACAAGACCAGCTGCTGACTGTGGAACAGATCATCAACTGCTCATATGCAAATTCAAACGGAAACTGAAGAAAATTAGAACAAGTCCACAAGAGCCAAAGTATGACCTTGAGGGTATCCCTTCTGAGCATAAAGACCATCTCAAAAACAGATTTGATGTGTTGACCACTAATGTCTGAAAACCAGACAAACTGTTGAATGACATCAAAGACATCACCTATGAAAAGAGTAGCCAAGGCCAAGTGCCATAAGAGGTCATTAAAAAGACAGGAAAGAGAGGGGGCGGATTCAAGATGGCCGACTAAGCCCATGTCTCCTTATATCCCTCTGGAAACCAGGACCTGAATTGACAATGAAACAGAGCCTTCTGATCACCTAATCAGCCTCAGGACACGGCACAGAGCTGTTAATTGGGACTTCATACCACTCAGTGAAAAACCTCCTCTCTCTCGCTGACTCCCGCTCCTGGCTAGCCCCGGCTCTCACGGACGGAAGGTAAATGCACCATTTTGACTTTTTTTTCCTCGGTCTCGGCTGGCTGGTGGAGCTGGGTCCTGCCGGGTGGCTGGACTCAGACGCGCTGCTGAGGGGATAGGCAGGTGAAATTCCCATATTCTGAGAGCCAGGCTCGGGACTCTGTTAATCTAGACACTTTGAGCCTTTCGTATTGTAGCTGCCTCAGTGGGGTTTGTGCGGAACTCCGCGGTCAGGGTGCGGGACGCCATGTTGGTACCGAGATTTTAGCGGGACCTCGTTCCTAGCCTGGGAGCCAGCGCCTGCAAACGGGACAGCGCTTCTCCGACAGAAAAGTAGTGATTTTGCACAGTGCTGCCGGCACTGGGGGCTCTGCAACAGAAGCAGAGGAATCACTAGCTCTCGGCATCTTTAGCCCCTCTGTCTGCTGCCTGTGTGGAGGACGCCATCTTGGGTACGGTGGCCGCAGCTGGACCTAATTCTTAGCTTGGGAGCCAGAGCCTGCCCACAGGAGTGCGCTTTTCTATCACAAAACCAGTACTCGACGCAGTATTGGCTAAGGCTAGGCCCTGTGAGCAGAGGCAAACAGCGCAGTACCATTGCTGTATTCTGAACTAGTTTGTTATCATCTGGGGTTGGATATAGTGGTGCTTACTTTGTCAGATGAGAGGAGGGACCTCTACACCTGAAAACCTAACTGACTTGTGAACTGGTCAGATACCTTTTGCTTTACATTTGAAGACAGCCTAGAGAAATATTTTCAATCCATCCTCACAGTACCTCTTCCAGCCTCTATATACTCACATGGGTCCCAAAAAGCAACAGACAATTGTGGCACACAAGCAATCACTCATGGCTTCAGAAGGCTCCCAAACAAAGCAACCAAGGAGTTTTCCAGATGAAGAAGCTTTTATGAAAGCATCAGGAAGTGAATACAAATTGATTATATACAGAGCCCTTCTACACCTTATACAAAATGCAGCAGAACAAAATGAAAAATTAAGCAAGTTGTTCGATCTGATGGAACACCAGTACTCTGAAATCCAACAGATCAAGAACAAAATCAAAGACATAGAAACTTCCATGCAAAGCAAAGCAAACAGAATGGAACAAATGGAAAAAAGAATTTCTGACTTGGAAGACAGAGCTACCGATGCCAGCATCTATGAGCAGAAATCAGAAAAAAGAAACAAGAAAAATGAAGAAACATTAAGAAGCATGTGGGACTCTATTAAGAGGAACAACCTTCGATTAATTGGAGTCCCTGAACAGGGTGAGACATCTGAGAACACAGAGAGTATTGTTGCTGAGCTGCTGAAAGAAAACTTCCCAGAAATCATGAAGGAAGAGAATATAGACATCTCAGATGCATATCATACGCCACCCAATATAGATCTCAAAAGAAAGACTCCGAAACATATTATAATCAAGCTTAACAAAATGAAACATAAGCAGCAACTCTTAAAGGCAGCAAGACTCAAGGCAAAGCTAACATTCAGAGGGAAACCCTGTAGGCTCTCGTCAGATTTCTCAGCAGAAACCATGCTGGCACGGAGACAGTGGCACGACACATTCAAAGTCTTGAAGGAGAAGAACTTCCAACCAAGAATTATATATCCTGCAAAACTGTCTTTCAAATACGAAAATGAAATTAAGACATTCCCAGATAAACAGAAACTCAGAGACTTTGTAAAAACCAAACCCAAACTATAAGAAATACTGAAAGAAGTTCTTGGCTATGGCTTAGAAGAACGAAACCACTAACTTTATATTTTAGAACGACACACTACTCAATACTCATTTAGGGAAGGCTCCAAAGTAAATCACAGCTTTGATTTGGAAAGAAGCAATCTAGTGATCATCATGAAAACTATGGTGTCATCAGAATAAAAAGAGGGATGTACTACAGTCGTTATAGTCCTTCCAGATGGAGAGGAAGAGGACAAGACTGGTAGTAATTAAAATTGGGTTTATAAATAGTCTATTAAGGGCGTTCATAGGGGCAGCTGTAAAGCACAACAAAGATGTATCATACCATTTCAAGAAATCTAACACACAAGTCTCAACAACTATAAAACCAGCTCTGAAAAAGGTGAAAAATCAACTGACAAAAAAGAGTGTCCCAGAACAGACTAATAAGAACAACAGAGAAACCATCAACATAAAAATAAACATATCACAATGGCAGCAGTGAACACATACCTATCAATAATTACATTGAATGTGAATGGACTGAATACTCCAGTAAAGAGACACCGAGTGTCATCTTGGATCAAAAGACACGATCCATCCATATGTTGTCTACAAGAAACTCACTTGAGACCTAAAGACAGGAACAAACTGAAAATTAAAGGATGGAAGAATATATATCAAGCTAACAATGAACAAAGAAGAGCAGGGGTGGCAATTCTAATCTCAGACAAAATCAATTTTAATGTCAAATCCACCATTGTGGACAAAGATGGACACTATTTATTGCTGAAAGGTTCAGTACACAAGCAAGACTTAACTATGTTAAATATTTATTCACCTAATGTCAGAGCACCTAAATATGTTGAAGAAACACTGATTACGCTCAAAAGAGAGTTAGATGACTCTGCAATAATAGTGGGAGACTTTAACACTCCACTCTCAATACTAGACAGATCATCTATAAAAAAGCTCAGTAAAGATACAGAAGACCTCATTGACACAATTAACCAACTAAACCTCATTGATACATACAGAACTTTCCACCCATCAGCAGACAACTACACCTTCTTCTCCAGTACACATGGAACATTCTCCAGAATTGACCACATGATAGGCCATAATGCAATGCTCAACAAAATCCATACCACTGAATTACTGCAAAGCATCTTCTCAGATCTTAAAGCCATCAAAGTTGAAATCAATAGCAGAAAAAACATAGATAGAAAGTGGAACTCTTGGAAACGGAACAATATCTTGCTCAAAAAAACATGGGTTATAGAGGAAATCAAGGATGAATTAAAGAAATTCATGGATTCCAATGAGAACGAAAACACTTCCTACCAGAACCTGTGGGATACAGCCAAAGCAGTGCTCAGAGGTCTGTTTATCTCCATAAATGCACACATCTGAAAGGAAGAAAGAAACTAAATCAAGGAACTAACTCTACAGCTTGAACAAGTAGAAAGAGAACAACAGAGGAACCCCTCGGGCACCAGAAGAAATGAGATCATAAAGATTAGAGCAGAGCTAAATGAATTAGAGAATAGAAAAACAATTGAAAAAATTGAAACGACCAAAAGCTGGTTTTTTGAAAAGATCAACAAAATTGATAAACCACTGGCTAAATTTACTAAAGAAAAGCAGGAAAGGAAACAAATAACCCAAATTAGAAATGAGAGGGGACTTGTCACCACAGATGCAACAGAAATCAAAAATATCATAACAGAATACTATGAAAGACTGTACTCTAACAAATTTGAAAACCTAGGGGAAATGGACCGATTCCTTGACTCATACCACCTACCCAAATTATCACAACGTGAAGCAGAACAACTTAATAAACCCATCACAAAGGAAGAGATTGAAAAGGTCATCAAAACACTGCCAACCAAAAAAAGTCTGGGCCCAGATGGTGTCACGGCAGAATTCTACCAAGCATTTAGAGAAGAGTTATCCCCAATACTATTGAGACTATTACACAGTATAGAAAGGGATGGAGTACTCCGAAACTCATTCTATGAAGCTAGCATAACCCTGATACCTAAGCCAGGGAAAGATCCAACAAACACAGAGAACTACAGACCGATATCACTCATGAACCTAGATGCAAAAATCTTCAACAAAATTCTTGCCAACAGAATACAACAACATATCAAGAAAATAATCCATCATGACCAAGTGGGATTCATACCAGGGATGCAAGGCTGGTTCAACATCAGGAAAACAATTAATGTGATTAACCCCATAAATAACACAAAAGACAAAGATCACCTGATTTTGTCCATTGATGCCGAAAAGGCATTTGATAAAGTCCAACACCCATTCATGCTAAAAACTCTTAGCAAAATGGGCATAGACGGCAAATTCCTCAACACAATAAGGGCCATTTATATAAAGCCAGTTGCCCACATCATCCTGAATGGAGAGAGACTGAAAGACTTTCCCTTGAGATCAGGAACTAGACAAGGATGCCCACTGTCACCTCTGCTATTCAACATTGTGCTAGAAGGTCTAGCCAGAGCAATTCGACAAGACGAAGAAATAAAGGGTATCTGCATCGGCAAAGAGGAAGTTAAAATCTCCCTGTTCACAGATGATATGATTGTATATGCAGAGAAACCCAAGGAATCTATAAGTAAGCTACTCAAACTGATAGAAGAGTTCAGCAAAGTCTCAGGATACAAGATAAACGTAAGTAAATCAGTAGGTTTCCTTTAAACCATCAACGAGACTGTTAAGTAGGAAATTATGAAATCAATACCATTTACGATAGCCCCTAAGAAGATAAAGTACCTAGGAATTAATCTAACCGGAGAAACAACAGACCTTTACAAAGAGAACTACAAGCCCTTACTACAAGAAACTAAGAGAGACTTAGATAAATGGAAAAACCTACCCTGCTCATGGATAGGAAGACTTAAATTGTGAAAATGTCTATTTTACCCAAAGCAATTTATTTATATAATGTAATCCCAATACAAGTTCCAGCATCATTTTTTAATGAGATGGAGAAACAAATCACCAATTTTGTTTGGAAAGGGAAGAAGCCCCGGATAAGTAAGGTACTACTAAAGAAGAAGAACATACTGGGAGGCCTCTCATTACCCGACCTTAGAACATACTATACTGCCACAGTGGTCAAAACAGCCTGGTACTGGTACAAGAACAGACAGATCGATCAATGGAACAGAATTGAGACCCCAGAGATGACACCATCTGCCTATGAACAGTTGATATTCGACAAAGGCCCTAAGACATTAAACTGGGGTAAAAACAGTATCTTCAACAAATGGTGCTGGCAAAATTGGTTATCCATCTGCAATAAACTGAATCAAGATCTGTATCTTACACCTTATACAAAAACCAACTCCAACTGGATAAAAGACCTAAATATCAAACCTAAAACGATAAAGCTCATCCAAGAAAAGGTAGGAACAACAATGGAAGTTTTAATACACAATGAGGACAGACTCCAAAATCTGTCAGAGAAACCTCAATCAACAGAAGAGAAAATAGATAAATGGGAACTATTAAGAATCAAACACTTTTGCTCATCCAAAGACTTTATTAATAGAATTAAAAGAACACCCACAGAATGGGAAAAAATATTTGGCAACTCTATGTCAGACCGATGCCTGATCTCCATAATCTATAAGATACTACAAAATATCAAGAAGAAGAAGATAAAGCATCCAACTAAGCGATGGGCAAAGGAGATGGACAGACACTTCACTAAAGAGGAGATCCAGGCAGCCAAAAAACACATGCGGACATGTTCACGATCTTTAGTTATTAAAGAAATTCAAATCAAGACAACAATGAGACACCATCTCACCCCAACAAGATTGGCCATGATCCAGAAAACACAAAACAACAAATGCTGGAGAGGCTGTGGAGAAAGTGGAACCCTCCTATACTGTTGGTGGAGTTGCAAAATGGTCCAGCCTCTTTGGAAGGCAATCTGGCACTTCCTTAAAAAAATGGATATTAATATACCATTTCACCCAGTAATTCCACTACTTGGAATATATCCTACAGATTCAAGGCCTTTCACACCAACAGACACATACACCAGAATGTTTATCGCAGCACAGTCCACGATAGCAAAATGATGGAATCAACCCAGATGCCCAACAATAGAAGAATGGATAGGTAAACTGTGGTACATACACGCAATGGAGCACTACGCAATGATAAAGAATAACAATGATTCCAGGAAACATCTCCTAACCTGGTTTCAACTGGAAGACATTATGTTGAGTGAAAGTAGTCAGCAACAAAAGGACAAATACTGTATGAGACCTCTACGATAAGATCTCAAAAACAGACTTGTGTATAGAAGAAAAGACTCTTTGACAGCTGCAAGGGAGGGGAGGGAGGGAGGGTGACAGGGGGAGGGTTTAGTTTAGATAGTTACTAGAAATCTAGTTGGGAGAAAGCGGTGACAGCACACATTAGGAAGAAGAACAACATTAAGTGGACTTCAGCATAACTTGAGTACTCCTTCCATCTTAACTCAATACTGCAAGGATAGAGTAGCTGGGGCGGGGGGCGGGGGACCATGCTCTTAGGCGAATTCCAGGCCAATTGGCACAACTAGCGTTTTGCTAAGAGAGCTCTCTGCATCCCACATTGGTGAGTGGCGTCTGGGGTCTTAAAAGCTGCCAAGCTGTCATCCGAGGACACAGCAAATGGTCCCAACTCAACAGGAACAGATGCTCACCAAGGACCAAAATGACATGCGGTAAAGACAACCGAGAAGACGGAGAGACCCACAAGAGTGGGTGCCTACATCGACTTGGGACCGGAAGAACCAGATGGTGCCCGGCCACCACCAGTGATAGCCACGATGGAGCTCACAGAGAGGAGTCTCACTGGCAACACAAGAATAAAGAGGTGCATCATGAGATCTCCACTAAAAGACCTCAATTGATGGTCCAGTGGTTTTGGGGTTCCTCTGAGAGCATGGCCCCCTGCCCTGATGCTGCCCTTTCCCATAAATTATAACTAAGGTCCACTCTTTGGACAGGAATGGATTGGACTTGGCAAGGCAGAGTGACCATATATTGGAAGCACTTTATGGTTCTATACATCTATAGGATATCATCTTGCTGACTGCTGGCTGGAGGAAGGGTAGTGGACGGACAGGAGGGGAAAGGAGACTGTTGGGAGGATGACACATGTATGGAGCAGAGAGGAATAGTGTGCTGTCACCGGACAGGGAGAGCAGTGGAAGCTGCATATAGGGGGGCACGTAAATTTATATATGAATGTACATTTTCACTCAGTTATGTTAAATAAAAATTAAAAAAAAAAAAAGACAGGAAAGAAAGAAAAGACCAAATGGGATGTCAGAATAGACTCTGAAACTTACTCTCGAACGTCACACAGCTAAAGCAAAAGGAAGGAAAGGCGAATTAAATGACTTGAACAAGATTTCAAATGACAGCTCAAGAAGACAAAATGATATATTGAAATGACATGTGCAAAGAGCTGGAGTTGGAAAACCAGAAGGCAAGAATACGTTCCACATTTCTCAAGCTGAAAGAAAAAATTCAAGCCTCAAGTTGTAATAGTCAAGGATTCTACTGGGAAAATATTAAGTGACTTAGAGAGCATTCAAAGAAGATGGAAGGAATACACAGAGTATTATACCAGAAAGAATAGGCTGATGTTCAGCCATTTGAAGAGGTAGCATATGATCAGGAACCAATGGCACTGAAGGAAGAAGTTAAAGCTGCCCTGAAAAGATCAGCAAAAAACAAGGCTCCAGGAATTGATGGAATATCAGTCAAGATATTTCAACAAACAGACACAGCACTAGAAATGCTTACTCATCTATGCCAAGAAATTTGGAGGACAGCTACCTGGAATTGTCAGATTCCAAAGAAAAGTGATCCAACTGAATGAGGAAATTACCGAACAGTATCATTAATACCACACACAAGTAAAATTTTGCTCAGGATCATTCAAAAGCAACTATAACAGTACATTGACAAGGAACTACCAGAAATTCAAGCTGGATTCAGAAGAGGACGTGGAACCCGGGATGCCATCACTGATGTCAGATGGGTCTTGGCTGAAAGCAGAGAATACCAAAAAGATGTTTACCTGTGTTTCATTGACTGCAAAGTCGTTCAACTGTGTGGATCAGAATTAATTATGGCTAACATTGCAGAGAATGAGAATTCCAGAACAGTTAACTGTGCTCTTAAGGAATCTGTATATGGATTAAGAGGCAGTTATGCAAACAGGACAAGCAGACACTACATAGTTTAAAGTTGAAAAGTTTTGCATCAGAGTTGTATCCTTTCACCATGCCTTTGCAATCTGTATGCTGAGCAAATAATCCGAGAAGCTGGATTATATGAAGAAGAACAAGACATCAGGATTGGAGGACAACTCATTAACAACCCGCGTTATGCAGAAGACACCACCTTACTTGCTAGAAGTGAAGATTTGAAACACTTACTGGTGAAGATCAAGGACTACAGCCTTCAGCATGGATTGCACCTCAACATCAAGAAAACAAAAATCCTCACACTGGACCACTAAGCAACATCATAATAAATGAAGAAGGGACTATCGTCAAGAATTTCATTTCCCTTGGGTCCACAATCAACACCCATGGAAGCAAGCCAAGAAATCAAAAGACGCACCGCACTGGGAAAATCTGCTGCAAAGGATCACTTTAAAATATTGAAAAGTAAAGATCTCACCTTGAAGACTAAAGTGCACTTGACCCAAGCCATGGTATTTTCAATTGCATCATACCTATGTGAAAAATGGACAAAGAAGATAGAAGAAGAATTGGTGCCTTTGAATTGTGGTGTTGGAGAAGAATGTTGAGTGTGCCATGGGCCATCAAGAGAACAAACAGATCTGTTCTGGAAGAAATACAACCAGAGTGCTTCTTGGAAACAAAGATAGCAAGACTGTGTCTTACATACCTCGGACATATTGTCAGGAAGGATCAGTCCCTGAAGAAGGACATCCTGGTTGGTAGAGCAGAGGGTCAGCAGAAAAAGAAGAAGACCCTCAATGAGATGGATTGACACAGTGGCTGCAATGATGGGCATGAGCATAAAAACGATCATGGACATGGCACAAGACCAGGCAGTGCTTCCGTTCTGTTGTGAACAGGGTAGCTATGAATCAGAACCTCCTTGATGGTACCTAACAACAGCAGCAGCCACTCTGTGGGAGAAAGGACCTGGCCATCTGCTCTCATAGAGAGTATAGCCTTGGAAACTCAATGGGGGCAGTTTTACTCTGTCATGCGGGGTCATTACGAGTTTGAATAGACTCAACGATACACAACGAAAACATATACAACTAATATTGTTTTGCCATTGTAAATTGGTGTCTTTAAGCCTCAGTTCTCCTTCCCAAGCTGATGAGCTGAAAGGCAGCTCTTAACAAAATAACCTCTTTTAACTGTGGGCCAGATGCCCAGCCATTTGGGACTCAGGCATTAAATGAAAGAACCGCACCACCCAGGGCTGCCGCCAAATAGCCAAATAGCAGTCTGAGCCGATTCCCTGGCTCTTTTCCTCAGACAGCAGGACCACAGCTCCAGCCCCCGAAGCTGTCCTCACCTGCAGGGGGCGTCCTGATTTGAACCGCCATGGTGGACAAGAAACAAGGGCAGAACACGGGATGGGGAAGGGCAGCGCAGACCCCTGAAAGATTTCTCTCCAGGAAGTCAAGTGCTATTGGTTGAAGTGTAGATTATTATTAGCAGCAGGCAATGAAAAACATCTTTAACTTACAACACTGCCAAGTGTATAAGGAAGATGCATTACCCTGGGGTATCTATGGCTGCAAATTTTGTTTCCACTAACTGGAGTCTTTTTTAAATTATTTATAGGAAGCTGCTCTACTGAATTTACATAAAAGTTGTTGGCTCTTGTGCTGTAAATGTCACTTTAGTAATTAGGTATGTAAGTTCTAACAAATGAAGGAAATTTTTGGAAATAGCCCAGAAAGCTATATGGGTAATAAGTAACATTTAAATCTAGCCCTTTGTTGTTTCCAAAGCCCTGTTTGATCCATTATTTCATTTGACCCTCACAACAACCCAATGAAGTAAGCAGGAGAGGTATTTATTGTTAAATGTTGTTTCGTCCATTCTGGACTCACAGCAACCCCAAATGACAGAGTAGAACTGCCCCATAGAATTTTTTAGGCTGTAATCTTTACAGAAGCAGACAGCTGCGTTAGGTAAGGTACTACTGGATGCCAGATGTCAGAAACTTAAGCTGTGGAAAGGAATTTGCTTTCTCTCAAAATGGAAAAGGCAAAAGGATTCCTCCGGATTCAGCACATTCTGGCATGGATGACTCATGTCCTCAGAACTCTGTTTTCTCCATCTTTCAGTTTTAGTTATACCTCCTTGACTTTATTCTTCAGACAGCCACACTCCATATGGTGTTAATATGACCTCTGGGTTAATGACCTGAAGGAGGAAGCACCTTCTTCATTAGCTCCCCATATAAAAGCTGGGGAGGACTCTGATTGGTCCTGTTGGGGGGGATTGTTGCATGCCTAGCCCTGAGCTCATCTGGATGGCACAAGAGCAGAGGAGGGCTCTGACTGGCCAATCCTAAGTCATCTGCCCACCCTTAGGAAGGAGAGAGTCAGCTAGATCTGACTACAGGCGTGTGTTAGTTAATGTCCACCAGTCCCCCATACACAATGTGAAACTGTCCACAACTTAGTGGCTTAGAAAACACGTCTTTATTATCTCACAGTTTCTGTGGGTCAGGAATACAGGTATGGCTGAGTTGGGTTCTCTACTACATGGTTTCTGACAAGGCTGCAACCAAAACATCACCCAGGCTACAGTCTCATATGAAGGTTCAACTGGGAAGAATCTACTTTCAACTTTGAACTTTATTGGCAGGATTCAATTACTCACTGATAGTTATATTGAGGCCTCACCTAAATTCTTTGCCAAGTAAACTTCTCTGCAGACCATCTCACAACATCAGAGTGAGCAAAAGGGGCAAGAGTGGAACCAACTAGTATGGGAAAGATTACACATACAGAATCCTGAAACTTGGGATGGGATATATGGGCAGAGAATGAGGAAGTTTGAGACACTGAATCCCTAAATTGCATTGGATCACAACTTCCAGCAGAACAACTCCCATCTAAAGAAATTACTTCATGTTTGTCTGCTAAAAAGCCCTGACTTGAAAAACCATTAGCCGCTCTGTTCCCACTGAATGAGATTAGCCCTAGCCCAGATGCCTTGAAAGAGCTCTTGCCTGAGTCATTGCCTGGGGCATCACCTGAGGCAGATGCTTTACAAGCTGTCTTCCTCATCTAGGGCTACTATAACAGAAATACACAAGTGAATGACTTCAACAAACAGAAATCAATTCTCTCACAGTCTAGCAGCCTGCAAGTCCAAATTCAGAGTGCCAGCTCCAAGGGAAGGCTTTCTGTGTCAGCTCTGGAGATAGATCCTTGTCATCAATCTTCCCTTGGTCTGCAACCATTTAAAAAACTTATGTTCAACAAAATATTGTTCAATAATTTCCACATTCTGTTGGATCATCTTTCTTTGGAATGGGCACAAACATGGATCTCTTCCAGTCAGTTGGTCAGGTAACTGCCTTCCAAATTTCTTGGGATAGACAATGCTTCTATTCAGAAAGACCATATTGTCTATCTCTAAGCAGGAACTTCAGGTTCAAAGGCTGCACTCTGCTCTTGGATTGCTTTCTTGGTAATATGAGGTCCCCACGTCTCTCTGCTCGCTTCTCTCTTTTACATCTCTAAAGAGATTGGCTTATGACAAATATCTAATCTTGTAAATCTCATCAGTGTAACTGCTACTACTCCATCTAATTACATCATAGTGATAGGATTTACAACACAAAGTGAAATTACATCAGACAACTAAACGGCAGACAGTCATACAATACTGGGAATCATGCCAAGTTGACAGAAAATTCTGGGGGACACAATTCAATCCATAACACATGATAATGTGAATGTTCTCAAAACAATTCCACACTACCTCCTCTGGCTTCTAAACTAGCAAACCCCAAAGGGTGATACAGGAGGAGATACACTACACTCCAAAAGAACTGCTTGACTTTTCTAATATCTACAGAAGAAACCTGGGGAATATACGTAGGAATGACTATTAAAGGGTGTAGGATAATGGTGCAAGGAATATAAAGATGGATCAGTCTGAGTTTATTGATACAGGTCCACTCAGCACTGATTCTTCATTCACTGTTTCAGCTTGAGGGGTTAGGAAATGATCTTAGAGTTTATTTGGTGGAGTTTCTGAAGCATGAATTATGGGGCGGCCTACACTAAATCAAGCTGAAGTACCAGAACTGCCTTGGTATACTATGGAAGGTATCCAAAAGCTTAAGGAAATTGACATGTTAGAGTGGCTTTATTGGGTTAAACTCACAGACACATACATAGAGTGCCCAGAGAACACATGTTTTACCACAACTGTGAGGAATAAATTTGTGAAGGGAGCTCCAGCTTCCTTGAAGACTGCTGTGATTGCTTTTTTATGTAAGTCAGATTTGACAATGGGAACTGCACTAAGTGAATTAAGACACCTAATTATAATGGTGATCCTTTCACAGGGAAAGAGCTGCCTCTTTAAAGTAGAGGCAAAATTAATGTTGTGGATGGAGTAAAGACTTCAGGATCTTCATTTGCTCATGTGGCATGGCTCAAAATGAGAAGAAACAGCTGCAAACATTCATCAATAATCAGAACATGGAATGTGCAAAGTATGAATCTAGGAAAATTGGAAATCATCAAAAATGAAACGGAACATGTAAATATCTATGTCCTGGGCATCAGGAGCTGAAATGCACTGGTTTTGGCCATTTTGAATCTGACAATCATATGGTGTACTATGCCAGGCACAAAAAATTGAAAAGGAGTGATGTTCCATTCATCGTCAAAAAGAACATTTCAAGATCTGTCCTCAAGTACAATGCTGTCAGTGATAGGATAATACCCATACGTCTACAAGGAAGGCCAGTTAATATGACTATATTCAAATTTATTCATGAACCACTAAGGCCAAAGATAAAGAGATTGAAGATTTTTACCAGCTTCTGCAGCCTGAAACTGATCGAACATGCTACAGGATGCATTGGTAATTACTGGTGACTGGAATACAAAAGTTAGAAACAAAGAAGAAGGATCAGTAGTTTGACAATATGGCCTTGGTGATAGAAATAATGCTGGAGATTGCACGACAGAATTTTGCAAGATTGATGACTTTTTCATTGCAAAGACCTTTTTCAACCAACACAAACGGCAACTGCACACATGGCCTTCACCAGAAGGAATGTATAGGAACCAAACCAACTACATCTGTGGAAAAAGGTGATGGAAAAGCTTCATATCAGCAGTCAGAACAAGACCAAGTGCTGACTGTATCACAGATCATCAGTTGCTCATGTACAAATTCAAACTGAAACTGAAGAAAATTAGAACAAGTCCACAAGAGCCAAAGTATGACCTTGAGGGTATCTCTCCTGAGTTTAAAGACAGATTTGACATCATTGACCACTACGTTTACCACTAATGACTGAAGACCAGATGAACTGTGGAATGACATCAAAGACATGTCATTGATGAAGAGAGCAAAAGGTCATTAAAAAGACAAGAAAGAAAGAAAGAAAAGAACAAATTGGATGTCAGGGAAGACTCTAAAACTTGCTCTCAAATGTCAAGCAGCTAAAGCAAAAGGAAGGAATGGAATGGAGAAGCAAAACACCTCAACAGAAGATTTCAAAGGGCAGCTCGAGAAGACAAAATAATGTGTTATAATGACTTGTACAAAGAGTTGGAACTGGAAAACCATTCTGCATTTCTCAAGCTGAAAGAACTGAAGAAACAAAATCAAGCTTCAAGTTGTAATAGTGAAAGATTCTACAGGGGAAACATTCAGCAACTCAGGGAGCATCATAAGAAGACAGAAGGAATAGACAGAGTCACTATACTAGAAAAAAACTGGTCGATGTTCAGCCATTTGAAGAGATAGCATCTGATCTTACTGATGGAAGAAGTCACAGCTGCTTTGAAGACACTGGCAAAAAACAAGGCTCCAGAAATTGATGGAATATCAACTGAGAGATTTCAACAAACAGATGCAGAGTTGAAAGGGCTTACTCTTCTATTCCAATAAATATGGAGGACAGTACATGGCCTATTCACTGGAAGAGATCCATATTTGTACCCATTCCAAAGAAAGGTGATCCAGTTGAATGCAGAAATTACCAACCAATATCATTAATATCATACACAAGTAAAATTTTGCTTAAGACAGCACATATTAGAAAGAAGATCAACTTAAGTGGACTTCAACAAAAATGGAAAGCTCTTCTAATCTTAACCCAATATTGTAAGGATAGAGTAGCAGAGGTGGAGGTCCAGGGACCATGCTCCCAGGTGACATGGAGGCCAAATGACATAACTAGGCTATTGATAAGAGAGTCTTCTTCATCCCTTATTGGTGAGTGGAGTCTGGGGTCTTAAAAGCTAGCAAGCTACCATCTGAGGTACACCAAATGGTCCCAACTCACCTAGAACAGATGATCACTAAGGACAACAAAGACATGAGGGGAAAAAGCCCAGAAGACAGAAGGACCCATAGGAATGGGTGACTATATCAACATGTGACCAGAAGAACCAGATGGTGCCCGGTCACCACCAAAGTGTGATGGGACACATGTTGAGTCCCAGTGGCAACACGAGAAAAAGAGGGGTGCACCTCAAGAACTCCACTAAAAGACCACAGTTGGTGGTCTGAAGGACTGGGAGTTCCCCTGGGAGCAGACCCCAAGACCTGCTTCTGCCCTTGACCAGAAATCATTACTGAACTCAGCTGTTTGCATAGGAGTGGATTAGACTCAAAGACAAAATGTAACTCTATAGTATGTGTGCTTTATGGTTCTATGTATCTACATGATACTGTCCTATTGGCCTCTTACTAGAAGGGAGAGGAGAAGGTGGAGAGGAGGGGACAGTAGATTGTTAAGAGGATATGACATGAATAGAACAGAAAGGAGTAGTGTCCTGTCACCATGTGTGGTGGTCAGGATTATGTCAGCTTGGCTACTCCTTGTTTGGATGCTGTGTGAAGTGGCAGAGTGGGGCCTGTGGTGACTTCCCGCCCCTTAGCTCTCATCTCTCCACCTTCCACTACCTACTGCTGGTCTGCTCATGTAGCCAACATCTCCTGCTGTCTTCGAGCATCTGGTTCCTGGACCTGAACTAGCAGCTGTTGGATTCATCAACCCTTGCAGCCAGCACTTGAGAGTTCTGTTCCCTGACCTGCCGGTCCTGGGTTCGCCAGTCTCTGTAGCTCTATCTCTTTGCCAGCTTGGAATCCGGGACAGTGATCTAGAACTCTGGTATCTGACCTGCTGACCTTGGGTTGACCAGGTCCCATGGCCATGTAAGGCTTGTGCCAGGACTTGGAATGTTCAGCTTCTGCAATTGCGTGAGCTGTTTCCTTTATACCTAATTTTTTTCTTGTATTTTGTGTATAAACCTTTCTTTATACACATGCATGTTACTGGTTTTGCTTTCCTAGAAAACTAAGACAACAGGCAAGGAGAGCAGAAGGAGCTGCAGATAGGCAAGCATGCAAATTCAACTTGGATTGTATACTTTCACTCAATCACAAAAATAAAAAAAACAAGCATGTTATAAAATTAAAAAACAAAAAAATTTGCTCAAGATCATTCAAGAGTGATTGCAATAGTATACTGACAAGGAATTTCCAGACATTCAAACTGGATTCAGAATAGGACATGGAACCGGGGATATCTTTGCTGATGTTAGATGGATCTTGGCTGAAAGCAGAGAATCCCAGAAAGATGTTGACCTGTGTTTCATTGACTATACAAAAGCACTCAACTGTGTGGATCATCACAAATTACGACTAACATTGCATTAAATGGGAATTCCAAAACACTTCATTGTGCTTTTAAGGAATCTGCATATGGACTAAGAGACAGTCATGTGAACAGAACAAGCAGACATTGCATGGTTTGAAGTCAGGAAAGGTGTATGTCAGGGCTGTATTCTCTCACCCTGTCTTTGCAATCTATGCTGAGCAAAATAATCCAAGACGGTGGATTATACGAAGAACCAGACATCAGGATTGGAGGACAACTCACTAACCACCTGTGTTATGCAGACACCACCAGCTTACATGCTAGAAGTGAAGAAGATTTGTAATCCTTGCTGATGAAGATCAAGGACCACAGCTTTCAGTATGGATTGCACCCCAACATCAAGAAAAAAAAATCCTAACAACTGGACCAGTAAGCAACATCATCATAAATGGAGAAAGGATTGAGTCATAAACAGAAAGGACTGAGGTTGTCAAGGACTTCATTTTGCTTGGGTCTACAGTCAACACCTGTTCAAGAAATCAAAGGACCCACTGCATTGGGAAAATCTTTTGCAAAGGATCACTATAAAGTACTGAAAGGTAAAGATGTCACCTTGAAGACTAAAATGCACCTGACCCAAGGCATGGTACTCAATTGTATCGTATGTGTGCAAAAGCTGGACAATGAACAAAGAAGACAGAGGAGGAATTGATGCCTTTGAATTGTAGTATTGGAGAAGAATGTTGAATGTACCATGGATTGCCAAAAGAACAAACAGATTAGTTCTAGCAGAAGTGCAACCAGAATGCTCCTTGGAAGCAAAGATGGCAAGACTGCATCTTACATACCTTGGATATGTTGTTGGGAGAGATCAGTTCCTGGAGAAGGACATCATGGTTGGTATAATGAAGGGTCAGCGAAAAAGAGAAAGACACTCGACAAGATGGATTGATACAGTGGCTGCAACAATTGGTTTAAGCATAGAAACTATTGTAGACATGCCACAAGGCTGGGCAATGTTTTGTTCTGTTGTGCATAGGGTTGCTATGACCTGGAAATGACTTGATAGCACCTAGCAACACAACAACAGCTAGGGTGTCTCACTGCTCTAACAGAAATATCACAAGTGGATGACTTCAACAAAGAGATGTTTACTCTCTCACAGTCCAGTAGGCTACAAGAGCGAATTCACGGCGTCAGCTCCAAATGAAGGCTTTCTCTTTCTGTCAGGTATGGAGGAAGGTCTTTGTGTTGCATCAGTCTTCCTTTGGTCTAGGAGCATCTCACTGCAGAAACTTCAGTTCCAAAGGGCACGTTTGCTCCTGACTTTCTTAGTGGTATGAGGTTCCCATGTCTCTCCACTTGCCTCTGTCTTCTATATCTTAAAAGAGATTCACTTAAGATATAGACTAATCTTGTAGATCTCATCAATATAAGTGTTGCTAATCCATTTTATCCAATCATAGTGATAGAATTTACAACACATAGGAAAACATCATCAAATGATGGACAGGCACACAATCATGAGAATCACTGCAAGCCAAATTCACATACATTTTTAGGGGGGACACAATCCAATCCATGACATTGTATTGGCTCAGGGTTCCTAAGGTGCATGCAGAGACAGAAGGTAAGGAAGGGGGAGCAGTATCACATTTTATGCCTGACAGCCGGAAGTTGTGCAGCATCAGTTCTGCAAAATTTTACTCGTAAGTGTGTCAGTAAGACAGTCCATATTCATGAGGAGGAGAATTGGACTGTGTTTAGTGAGAGGGGCATCAAAGGATCTGCAGACATGCTTTAAAACCACTACTTGCTTTATGATAGTTTCTACCCAGAACAGTAAGACCACCCCTCAAGAAGGTAAACAAATAAAATATACATAGATTATAAAGGAAATCTACCACTAGGGTTTCCATTATTAGTAACAGGACAGATTATTTACAAATGGCACGGCGGAGTGGCTGACCTCCTGTAACTTCACAAGAGGGTTAGAGAATGAAGATCATTCAGTGCTTAGTTCATCCTTCAAACCAATTTTGGAACTCTTTCTGGAATGGCCTGTTGTAACCTGTTACTTCCCCATAATCGTGAGTATTGTCTGTGACTTCTGTGCAGCTATTGCAAAGAATTATCAAACTCAGCAGAGAAGCAGAGACTGATGAGGGGGGCAGTGGCAATGTGGCAAGTTCACAAACCTAATTGTATAGTTGTCCGTGAGGGAATTTTTAGCCAATAAACAACTGTGTTGAAACACCATCCCTAATCACCTGATCTGCTCCCCCCAATGACTTTTTTCTTTACCTGAAAATAAAGGAAATATTGAAAGGAAGACATTTTGATGACATTCAGGACATCAAGGGTAATATGACAGCTCCGACGTAGCACTTTTTCTAGGATGAGCTGGCAAACTTAATTGATGGTCCTCATATGAGGCAAACTTCCACTTGCCAGCCCTTTTAACCAATTCTAATACCATCTGCCCCACTTCCCCACTTCCCAGCAGTCTATGCTTCTCTGCTGAGTTTGATAATTCTTTGCAATAGCTGCACAGAAGTCACAGACAATACTCATGATTATGGGGAAGTAACAGTTTACAATTCACTTTCAGAAAGGACTCACAATACAGTTCTTTAGTCAGGACAGCTTCCACTTAGCTATGCCTGCAAGTAGGCCTCTCTCTAGCCCTTGTTCCCTTGGCCCTCTGACCCAGCCTCTCCCTTGCTCGAACAAGCATTACAAAGTTCTTTTATCTCTGTGAAGAAGTGTCCAGTGGCACCCACTCCAACAGTAAACTTCCTGGCCAAAGACCCTCAGTTTTGTTGCTGGGTGGGCTCGGAAGCCCACTGCCAGTCTCCTGCTGGTATCCTGGTTCTGCTGCCGCTGTTTCTTTGCCACTGCTTCTTACCATCTCCAGTGTTACAGCTGTCTCTTTCTTCCATGTTTCGGCTCCTTTCTTAGTCTCCTGGTTCCAGGAGCTTCTCAGAACAGGCATCCTGGGTGCAAAGGACAAGCTCCGCTCATGGCTCTTCTTTCTTGGCAGTGGACTGATCTCCCTTCCTGTCTCTGACATGGCTCATTTCAAGTCTAGCAGGAGGACAAAACTGACAGATCTCTTCTTTAGGGTTCCATATGCCTTATTTGCATAGTCCCACTCAGTCACTGAAAGTAAGTCACAAAATCTGTGGCTAGCAATTCCATATTAAGTAATTCATTGCATCACAAGTATAGATAAACTAGTCGAGTTGAAAAGAAGGCTCAACAGGTCAACATAAAAGTCAAATGCATTGTCACACTCTTAATGTATGGTGAGAAAATGCACTTTGATAAGACATCATTAACAACTGTAGCAATTAATATGACATACAGTTATACTTTATTAGAGCTGCTCACTTCCTTCTTAATGTCAGGTATCCAATCCTGGAAATCAGACATTCTGTACAGAAGTACTAATCAGAGACCTATTTCCCATTATTTTAAAAGAAAATAATTATAACACATTGCAACCCCAACTCTCTAGTTAATATCCTAAAACTAAATTAAACACTAAACACAGTGAAACACAACACAATTTAAAAACAATCATGTTAGGGCATAAAACAGTTAAAAACTCACCAAACAATTAATATGCTCATTAACAAACAGTTGGTTTGCATGTGGTAGTATGGCTTCTATTAAAACTAACAATATCCCAGACACATATCACTTGGTTGACACTGGCTCCCTTTTCAAAATATCTAATTTTGATATTCTATGAATGATTCTGACTGTTTTAGAACATAACTTGAGAATTTCCCCACACTTTTTTTGTCATTTTGTTTGTTTTTATTGTGATAAGTGAAAGTACACAATACAAATTAAATTTGCATGTCGGTCTGTCTGCAGCTCCTTCTACTCTCCTTGCCCAATGACAGCACACTCTTCCTTTTCATTCTATGTGTGTCATATCCTCTTAACAATCTCTTGTCCCCTTCTCTCCACCCTCTCTTCTCCCTTCTAGTAAGAGGTCAGTAGGACAGCATTCTATAGATGCATGGAACCATAAAGTACATACATCATATGTTTCAGTCCATTCCTCTCTGAAGAGTTGACCTCAGTATTGTTTTCTTTTCAGGCACAGCAGCAGGTCTAGGGGTCACACTCCCGGGGAACCCCCAGGCCACCAGACCATCAACTGTGGTCTTTTGGTGTGATTCTTGAGGTACACCCCTCTTTTTCTTGTGTTGCCACTGGTGGCTCAACATTGTTTGCCCCATCACAGCTGTCTTTGGTGGTAGCCAGGCATCATCTGGTTCTTCTGGTCACATGATGACACAGTCATCCATTCACATGGGTCCTTCTGTGTCCTGGGCTCTTTTTTCCTTGTATTTTTGTTGTTCTTGGTGATCATCTGTTCTAGGTGAGTTGAGACTATTTGGTGTACCTCAGATGGCAGCTTGCTAGCTTTTAAGACCCCAGACACCACTCACCAATATGGGGTGGAGAAGACTCTCTTAGCAATAGGCTAGTTATGCCAGTTGGCCTCGATGTCCCATGACAGCATGGTCCCCAGACCCCTTCCCCTTCTACTCTATCCTTGCAATATTAGGTTAAGATGAGAAGAGTTTCAGTTTGTGTTGAAATCCAGTTAAGTTGATCTTCTTTCTACTGTGGGCTGTCACTGCTTTCACCTAACCAAATTTCTATCAAGTATCTAACCTATGACCAGCCTTCTTCCTCCTTCCCCTCCCTTGCAGCCATCAAAGAGTCTTTTCTTCTGTACATAAGTCTATTTTTAATTCTTTATAGTAGGGCTCTCATACAATATTTGTCCTTTTGCCACTGACTGATTTCACTCAGCATAATGTCTTCCAACTGAAACCAGGTTATGAGGTGCTTCCTAAAATCATCATTGTTCTTTATCATTGCATAGCATTCCACTGAGTACATGTACCATAGTCTATTTATTCATTCCTCTGTTGTTGGGCATGTGGGTTGATTCCATCTTTTTGCCATTGTGGACTGTGCTGCAACAAACTTATGCCTACCTTTTGTTTTGTTAAAACTTTTGATTTGAGCTTTTGGAACATATATTTTACATATTTTTACTATCCAAGCATTGGCTGAAAAACATATTAAAAGATACATACCATCTGTGGAGCCTAGGTATTAAGAAGAAGAGCTTCTTCTCCAGGACAATGGCAGCTAATGAAACTCTCTGAAGAATGTGCTGAGTCTGTGGCAGGATGGCACTTCTTCACCCTGTTGAACTCAGACACAACCATGCAACTTGCTTAAACCAATGAAAGATAAGTGGAAGAGTTACACTTCTAGAAAGTTTTAGAACCAGTGTATGCTGTTCCAGGTCCTCTTTTCCCTCCTCCATACAACTGGTAATGTTCCACTGTAGCTTCCCTTTAAGCCTGAGTTCCAATGTAAGGGTGATGAAGATGTCGAACAGAGGCCCATGCCTCATGATGGGCATGTAGCATAACCAAGAAATCGACTTTTGTGATTTTAAGCCATTAATATTTGTAAGTTGATGACTGCACTACAATCTAGTTTTTTTTGTCTGATAGGTACCTAGGACTAAATCTAACAAAAGAAGTGAATAGAGAAAAGAACATAGCATGTATTACTGAAAGACATTAAAGAAGAACTAAAGAGAGAAATATACCAGTGGATGGAAAGCTTCAATACCACAAATTCTTCCCTAAATTACCAACGGATTTAAGGGCATTCCAATCAAACTCCCAGTAGGTTTTTTTATAATTTTGACAAGACAATTCTAAAATATATGTAGGAAAGCAAATGGCCAAAAAGAACCACGATGCTCTTTAAAAAGAACTAAGTCAGTAATTATACTCTTGGTCATTTGGCTAAGACAAATGCAAACTTATATTCAATGAAACCTATACATAAATGTTCACAGAAGCTTTATCTACAACAGCTGCAAATAACACAAATGTCCTTCAAGATGAATTGATACAACCATACCATGGAATACTGCTAGGCAGTAAAAATAAATGAACTATTGGATGGATCCACATGGATGAATCTCAAAGGAATTATGCTGGAAAAACAGTGTTAGATACTATATAATTTCATTTCTAAACCATTCTATAAGTAGTAAAACTATAGAGACAGCAAACAGATTAATGTTTGCCAGGAGTTAGCGACTGGGGAGAAGGAATGGAGCAGGGCTGGTGTGGCTATAAAGGGGTAGCATGAAGGATTCTCGTGGTGATAAAAGAGTTCTGTATCCTGATGTGGTTGTGGTTACACGAAACCACACAAGTGCTGGATGGCACAAATGGTTAAGTGCTTGGCTACCAACCAAAAGGTTGATAGTTCAAATTCATCTGGAGATGTCTTAGAATAAAGTCCTGGCAACATATTTCCAAAACGTCACAGTCATTGGAAACCCCATGGAACACAGTTCTACTCTGAAGCACATGAAGTTGTTTTAAGAATGGACTCAGTGGCAACTGTTTTGTTTTATTTTATATAGTCACAAAGGGAAGCCATGTAAAACTGGTGAAATTTAAATAATCTTCATGGATTGTACCAATGTAAATTTCCTGGTTTTGATATTGTAATATAGTATTACAAGATATTAGGATGGGGCAAACTGGAGGAAAGGTACACCAGGCTTCCTTGTACATTTCTTTTTGTAACCTTCCTGTGGATTTAGAATTATTTCAAAATAAAAAGTATTATTTAAAGAGTTTTAACTTTTTTTTCCTCAAAGAACAAAGTAAGAGGACTAGCCCAATCACATAATAAGAATCAAGACTTAATTTGAAACCTTTAATAATTAAGATATTGTGGTATTTTGCTGCAGAGTCAGCTTCATGAAGGCAGAGATTTTTATCTGTTTTATTATGAAGTATTCTGTCTGTTCTATCTACCTACACTTTGGAGGTGCTCAAGAAATAGTCAATGTATGAAGCATATTGACTCAAGGATAAATATGTAGAACAATGGAATGAATTAAAGAAATTAGAAACAGATCCATCATAAACAGAAGCTTCTTATATGAAGAGTAATATTGTACTTCAATATTACTTATATGACAGAGTAATATTGTACTTCAAGGGAAAAAGATGAGTTCTAAGACAATTAGTTATTCATATGCTGTTATGGTTTGAATTGTGTCCTCCAAAATATCTATTGAGATCCTAACCTCTATAGGTGTAAATATGGTCATGGAAATAGGAACGCTGGTAGAGCAGTGGTTACAAGCCATGGCTACGGTCTTAGGCAGGGTTCTCCAAAGAGCAAAACCAGTAAAACATTTAAAGACATAAAGAGATTTAAATCAAGGAAATGGCTCATTTGATTGTAGAGGCTGGATTGTCTGAATCTTTGGATCAGGACAGAGGCTTCTCTCAATGCACAAAGCAACAGGGACTGGCAAACCCAAAATCAGCAGGTCAGAAAGCAAAGTTCCAGTTCTCAGATTGTAAATATTGATGAATTCAAGATATGCAGACAAGCTGATAGTTTAAGTCCCAAGAGCCAGAGGTCAGATGAACAGGAGGCAGCTGGAGGATCCAGAGTGAGCAAAAAGCCAGAATGTCTCCTTACATATGGATCCAGGCAACACCTCCAAGGAAACTCCTTTTAAACTGATTGACTTCTCACAGCAGATGCAACCATGGGAATGATCACATACATACACTGAGAATCATGACCTAGCCAAGTTGACACAAAATTCTAACACCACAGCTACTAGCCAAAAGGTTGGCAATGTGAATGCACCAGCCACTTTTCAAAAACTCTATGGGCCAGTTCTACTCTGTAATATATGGTTGCTATGAGTCAGAGTCAGTTGGACAGCAGTGGGTTTGGTTTTTTGGGTTTTGCTAAGTGAATAAGGTCATACCAGAGTAGGGTAGGTCCTAAACCTAATCATTTCTAAGTTATAAAAAGAGCAGAATAGACACAGAGATGCACACAGAGTGCTGTAGGGCCAGCAGCCACACAGGGCAGCAGTGCGTGAGTGGAGCAGTCTTTCTCATCCAGGGGGCTGAGATGAAGATGGCCACACATATGGAACACAGTAGTGGCTGGCAGTCAAGTGCAGCAGAGGTGAGCAAGAGGAGCATATCTTTCTCAGTGCAGAAGCTGAGCTGTGAATCCCTGCATCTGTAATGCCACAGAGGACTTTCACTAGAGCGTGAAAAGCTAAGCACTCACAAACTCTTGTGGCTCAGACTATCAGCTTATCTGCATATCTTGCTGATTATTCTTCCTGTCTCTAGCCTTTTCCCCTTCCCTTCTCTGCTCTACAACACATGCTAAATTCTCATGCATTTCTTGAGCCAAAAGTGGGACATTTTATATGTGTGCCTTGAGTTTTTCTCCCAAAGTCAGAGAAGGAAACAAAGGGAAGGGTAGAAGAAAATTTCTGCCAGCTCCCCTGAGCTGTAAATCATTGCACCCACAGAGCCATAGAAGACTTTCACTGGAGTATCACAAGCTAAGTACTCATGAACTCTCATGTCTCAAACCTTTCCTGAGCACTAATTTCTCTACCTGTTACCAGCCATTCCCCTCCCTTCTCTGCTCTGTACTAGATGCTAAATTTTGACACACTACCTGGGTCAGAAGGGGGTCATTTTATGTGTGTGCCCTGAGATTTTCTGCCAGGCTTGGAAAGGGAAAAAAAATGGAATGATAGAAGAATAGTTCCACCAGCTTCCCTGAGACATCAGTTCCTGTAAGCTTTTCTCAGTGCCTTCACAGCTCCAACCATCTGGTGGCAGGGCATCAGAATTACTAAGACTCCAATAATCATTCTAGCTCAAATGACTAGACTACTTGGACAGTCAAAACCAAACTCATACACACACACACACACACACAGTTAGAGTGTAATAATCAAACATATAAATTACAATAGCTTTCTGATGGCTCAGCAACAACAATCAATTTCTAATTATTTAAAGAAGCATATCACCACAGCTTCAGAAAACTCCCCAAACAAAGAATCAAAAAACTTCCCAGATGAAGACTTCCTGCAATTATTGGAGGTAGAATACAAAAGAGTAATGCACAGAGCCCTTCAAGAAATTAGGAGGGAAATGAGACAAAATGTAGCCAAACAAAACAAGAAATTAAACAAGCTACAAGAATTGCCAGAACACTGAAATTCAGCAGATTAACAACAAAATCATGGAGTCAGACAATTTAACAGAAACTCAAAGGAGCATGACTGAGGCAATGGAATGCAGAATTAGTGAGACTGAAAATAAAGCAACTGACATCAGCATCCATGAGGAAAAAATCAGATGAAAGGATTAAGAAAAATGAAGAATCATTAAGAGATGTGGGACTGTAACAAGAGGAATAATTTACAAGTGATTGGGGTACCAGAACAGCAAGGGATAACAGAAAATACAGAGAGAATTGTTGAAGATTTGCTGATGGAATACTTCCCTGATATCATGAAAGACAAGAAGCCGTCTATCCAAGATGCTCATTGAACTCCACAAAATGTAGATACCAAAGGAAAGACATTAGGACATATTAAAATCAAACTTAACAAAAGATAAGAAGATGCTTTTGGCAACCAGGATCAAATCAAAACAACCTTACAAAGGAGAGTCAGTGAGAATGTTCTCTGATTACTCAGCAGAAACCATGTTGGCAAGAAGGCAATGGATGACATATACAAAGTCTTTAAGGAAAAAAAACTTCCAGTCAAGAATCACATACTCTGAAAACTGTGTCTCAAATATGATGGTGAAATTAGGACATTTTCAGGTAAACAGAAGTTTAAAGAATTTGCAAAAACAAAACCAAAATTAGAAGAAATACTGAAGGAAGTTTTTCAATTAGAAAATAAATAACACCAGATAAATACTCAAGCATACAATTCAGGATATAATATCCAGAGTCCAACTTGGATAGGGAATTCACAAAGCTCAATCAAAGCTAAAATATTAAAAATAGGGAAACAGAGATCTCAGCATGTAAATGATGACAACAGTATACCAAAAAGAGGGATACACTAATATATTCATAGACCTTTCAGATGGAGAGGAAGTCAAGACAATACAAAGAATTTAAACACTGGCTTAGACAGATCATTAATGGGGTCTGTTAGAGGTAGTTGCAAATCAAACAAACAGTACTACACATCAAAACAAGAAACAAAATTTAGAAATCTCAACAGATACAAAACCAATATGGAAAAGGATGAACAGAAAACCAATAAAGAAAAAAGACTCAGCACAGAAAACTAAGTAGAACAAAGAACCTGTCAACAACACACACAAAAAAGCATCAAAATGACAGCACTAAATTTATGTAAATAGATTAAATGCACCAGTACAGAGACAAAGAGTAACAGGATGGATTAAAAAAAAATTATCCATCTATATGCTGCTTACAAGAAACACATGTTAGACTCAAAGATACAAACAAACTGAAACTTAAAGGACTGAAAAACAAATACCAAGCTAGCAGCATGCAAAAAAGAGCAGGAGTAGCAATATTAACTTCAGTTAAAATAGACTTTAAAGTAATATCCACTATCATAGACAAGAAAGGTCACTATTTACTGCTTAAAGGGTCAATACATATGGAGGATATAACAATGTTAAATATTTACACACCCAACAGCAGAGTTTCTAAATACATCAAACAAATGCCAACAGTATTGAAAAGTGAGATAGACTGCTCCACAATAATAGTAGAAGACAGCAACACACCACTTGTGGTAATGGATAGAACATCCAGATAAAAGCTCAATAAAGGCATGGAAGATCTTAAAGCAACAATCAACTAACTTGGCCTCATAGACATATGCAGAACTCTCCACCCCAGAACAGACAAATGTACCTTCTTTTCCAATTCTCATGGAACATTCTCCAAAATAGACCACATATTAAGGTCATAAAGCAAGTCTTAGCAAAATCCAAAGCACTGAAATATTGCGACACATTTTGTCAGATCATAAAGCCATAAAAGTTGAAATCAATACCAGAAAAACCATGGAAAGAAACTCAAATATCTTGCGTGAAAACTTCTGGGTTATAGGGGAAATCAAGGATACAATAACCATGGAAAGAAACTCAAATATCTTGCATGAAAACTGGGTTATAGGGGAAATCAAGGATACAATAAAGAAATTCATGGAATCAAATGAGAATGAAAATACACCTTACCAGAAGCTATGTGATACAGCAAAAGCAGTACTCAGAGGTCAGTTTATCTCTATCAATGCACACATCCAAAATGATGAAACAGCCCAAAGCAAAGAATTAACCCTACAACTCAAACAAGTAGAAAAAGCAACAAAAGAACCCCTCAGACACTAGAAGAAAACAGATAATAAAAATTACAGCAGAATTAAATGACTTAGAGAACAGAAAAGCAGCTGAAAGAATTAACAAAACCAAAAGCTAGTTTTTTTTTAAAAAAAGATCAACAAAATTGATGAACTATTGGCCCAACTTACAAAAGAAAAACAGGAGAGGAAGCAAATAGCCCAAAGAAATGATGAGATGGGCGATATCAAAACAGACCAAATTGAAATTAGAAGAATCATAACAGAATATTATGAAAAATGGTACTCTAATAGATTTGAAAGCCTAGATGAAAGGGACAAATTTCTAGAATCACATTACTTACAAAAAGTAACACAAACAGAAGTAGAAGAACTTAATAAACCCATCACAAAAGAAGAGGCAGGACTAAGATGGTGGACTAGTCACACATCTCCTTGATTCCCTCTGAGAACTAAAGCCTAGAAAAATAATTGAATGGAGCAGAATGGACATTTTGGGAGTCCTAAGATCAGACATAGGGTTGTGAAATTGGACTGGGTGACAGGAAGGGAGAAACTACCTCATCAGAGGCAAGACAGTCAGGCAGTGAGTTCCATTTCTGCTTACGGTGGATGGGAGGATTACAGACACAGACATCTTCTTTGGTAACTGGAAGATTGAGACTGGGTCTGTTGAGTTTAAGAGCCTAGCAGGGCCAGGTACTTAGGCTGAGCTGCAGTCCCCAAGTAAATAGCATACTCCATAGCAGAGAAGCTGTGCTTGGGACAGTAATATGTAGAGAAGTCAGCAGCAGCTGGGCAATGAAGGTGCCAATGCCCCCCACACCCCATCTCTGATCTGCACTACAGATACTGCTGACTCACTGCAGAAGAGGCAGCTCAAGCAGGACGTCATCTTGGTCAGGTGGGAGGCAGAGTCAACCATGCCTGATTGCTCACCTGGGGCTAATTCCCAAGCTGAGCAACAGTGCCTGTCTAGACAGTTCTTCCCTCAGCAGAAAAGCTGTTTTTAAGTCAGTCATACTAGAGAATGTAGTGGAGTATGGTGGCCAAGAGTGGCGATGTCCTAACCCCCCCCTTCTTTGAGCCACATCATAGCATCTGTTGAAGATGCTGTCTTTGTCAGCTAGGAGGCAGGGCCTGCCACCCCGAGGGCCTGGCTGCTATCAGATGCTGCTGGTCGACACGTCCCTCAGCAGAAAAGCAGTTTTTAAGATAAGCGCATCTAGGAATGCAGTGATGGCTGGTGGCCAAGAGTGGTGGTGCCACTTCCACCTCCCCTCGCTGAGCTACATCATAGTGACAGCTGACAGCCCCTGAGAGACTCCATAGTACGGCACCACCTGTGTCAGCCAAGAGGCAGGGCCTGCCACCCCTGAGGGCCTGCCTGCTATCAGCTGCTGCTGGTCAACACCTCACTTAGTAGAAAAGCAGTTTTTAAGACAAGCATATCTAGAGGACACAGCGGTCCCTAGTGGCCAAGTGTGGAGGCATCCTTCTCTCCTCCATTCTCTGAGCTATGCCATAGTCTCAACTGGCATGACGTCAGAGAGCTGATACAAGTAGGTCACCATCTTTATCAGCCAGCAGGTGGGGCCTACCACCTGGGAGGACCCAGCTGGGGACAGCTGCAATACCAAGCAGCATCATGGGACTTCAACTTCTCTATTACCAGAGAAGCTGTACAAAAGTCAGCTGCAACTTAAGAACACAGCAGTGACTGGCAGCCAAGTCTAGCAGTGGCCTTACTCACTCCCCTTTTAGAGCTTTGTCACAGCTCCCATTGCTATAACACCAGAGAAACTGAACAGCTTTTTGATGGTACAAAGACAACAACCAATATCTGACCATTCAAAGAAGCAGACCACATAGCTCTGGAAAACTTCCAAAATAAAGAATCAAAAAACCTCCCAGATGAGGAAAACTTTCTGAAATTACTGCTGGTAAAATACAAAAGAATCACGTATAGAGCCCTTCTAGAGATTAAACAAAGTGCAGCAGAACAAAATGAAAAATTACATAAGCTATATGAACTGCTAAAACATCAACAATCAAAAATTCAGCAGATCAATAATAAAATTATAGAGTTAGACAAGTCAGTGCAAAGCCAAAAGAGAAAGAATGAGGAAATGGAATGCAGAATTAGTGTGATTGAAGGTAAAGCAACTGATACTAGCAGTTATGAGGAGAAATCAGATAAAAGAAACAAGAAAAATGAAGATGCATTAAGAAGTGTGTGAGACTCTATCAAAAGGAATATTGGGAATTCTTGAATGGTGTGGGATAGCAGAAAATACAGACAGACTTGCTGAAGAGTTGCTAACAGAAAACTCTGACACCATGTAAGAAGAGAACATAGATATTCAAAATGCTTATCAAACACCAGAAAAGATAGACCCCAAAAGAAAGACACCAAAACATATTATAATTAAGCTTAATAAAATGAAATATAAAGTGATGCTCTTCACCACAGCTAGTCTTAAAGTAAAACTAACACACAAATGGAAGCCCTGTAGGCTTTTGTCTGACTTCTCAGCAGAAATCATGTTGGCAAGAAGGCAGTGGAATAACACATACAAAACCTTGAAGGAGAAAAACTCCCAACCAAGAATTATATATACTACAATATTGTCTCTCAAATATGATGGAGAAATTAAAACATTCTCAGATAAACAGAAGCTTAGAGACTTGGTAAAAACCAAACCAAAACTACAAGAAATACTGAAAGAAGCTCTTCATTTAGAAAATCAATAACATCAGATGTATACTCAACAATGCAATGCAGGTCACAGCATCCAGAGTCCTACTCAGGGAAGTCACAAAGTTGAATCAAAGCTAAAATATTAAAACTAAGGAACCAGAGATCTTAACATGCGAACTACGACATCATCACACAATAAAAATGTATATGTTACATTGGTTATAGCCCTTTCAAGTGGAGAGGAAGTCAAGGAGATACACAGAAGTTAAAGATTGGTTTTAACTTAGAATATTAAGGGGGATCAAAAGGGAAGCCACAAAGCAAACTAACAATGTCACATATCAATGTCACATAAAGAAAAATGACCCAGAACACAATATTAAGTAGAACAAAAAAATGTCAACAATACAAAAATAAAGGCACCAAACTGACAGCAATAAACACATCTTGTTTTAGTCAGCTAGGGCTGCTCTAACAGAAATACCACGGAGTGGATGGCTTTAACAAAGGAAGGTTTATTCTTACATAGTCCAGTAGGTTGCAAGTCCATATTCAGGGTGTCCGTTCCAGGGAAAGGCTTTCCCCTTGTCAGCTCTGGAGGAGAGTCCGGTATTGCATCAGTCTTTGTCCAGGGAGCATCTTGGCGCAGGAACCTCGGGTCTGAAGGACGCGCTCTTCTCCTGGTGCAGATTTCTGGATGGTGTGAGGTTCCCAATTCTCCTTGTTTCTCTTTCCTTTTATCTCTTGCAGGCTGAAAGCATTAACGGTAGGGCAAGCCACACTCCAGGGAAACTCCCCCTACAGCACAGCAGGGAAGTAATCCTATGCAGTAATTTACAGCCCCACCCTAATCCTTTAACATACAGTTTAGCGAAACCACACATTTTGGGGGGAACACAATTCAACCCATGACACATCTCTGTCAGTAATTACACTGAATGTAATGGATTGAATGCTCCAATCAAAAGGCAGAGAATAACAGCTTGGATCAAAAAACACAATCCTTCTACATACTGCTTACAAGAAACACACCTTAGACTCAAAGATATGAACAAACTGAAAATCGAAGGATGGAAAAATATATGTCAAGCTAACAACATACAAATAAGAGCAGGAGTGGCAATGCAGTCTCAGATAACATAGACTTGAATGCAAAATCCACCATTGTGGACAAGGATGGTCACTACTTACTGCTTAAAGGTTCAGTACAAAAGCAGGATATAACAATGTTAAATATCTATGCACCCAACACCAGCCAGCCAAGCCAAGTGCCGTGGAGTCAGAGAGCACCTAAATACATTGAACAAATGCTGACAGCATTGAAAAATGAGACAGATTATTCCACAGTAACAGTAGGAGACTTTAAGCTTCCCCTTCAGTAAGGTACAGATCGTCCAGGAAAAAATTCAGTAAAGATACAAAAGATCTTATTGCAACAATCAACCAACTAGACCTCATCAACATATACAGAACTTTTCACCCCAAAACAGATAAGTATACCTTTTTTTTTCCAATGCACATGGAACTTTCTCCAGAACAGACCATGTATTAGACCATAAACCAAGTCTCAACAAAATCCAAACCACTGAATTATTGCAAAGCATCTTCTTGAACCATAAAGCCATTAAAGTTGAAATCAGTAGCAGTAAAAACATAGGTGGAAACCCATGGAAACTGAATAACAGCTTGCTCAAAAATCCATGGGTTATAGAAGAAATCAAAGATGCAATGAAGAAATTCATGGAATCAAATGAGAATGAAAACACATCCCACCAGAACCTATGGGATATAGCAAAAGCAGTACTCAGAGGTCAATTTATCTGTATAAGTGCACACACCAAAATGAAGAAAAGGCCCAAACAAAAGGATTAACCAACAACTCAGACAAGTAGAAAGAGAACAACAAAAGAACCTCTCAGGCATCAGAAGAAAATAAAGACTAGAGCAGAACTAAATGAATTACAGAATAGAAAAGCAATTGGAAAAATTAACAAAACCAAAACCTGTTTTTTTGAAAAGATCAACAAAATTGATAAACCACTGGCTAAATTCACAAAAGAAAAACAGGAGAGGAAACAAATAATCTGAGTTAGAAATGAAATGGGAGATGTCACAATAGACCCAACCAAAAGTATCAGAACAATACTATGAAAAATTGTACTCCAATAGATTTGAAAACCTAGAGGAAATGGACAAATTTCTAGATTCATATCACCAACCAAAATTACCACAAGAGAATTAGAACAACTTAATAAACCCATCATAAAAGAAGAAATGGAAAAAATAATAATAATAATAATAAAATAACTACCAACCAAAAAAATCCTGGCCCAGATAGCTTCACCAGAGCATTCTATCAAGCTTTTACAGAGGAGTTAATTCCAATATTACTAGGCTATTTCACAGCACAGGAAAGGATGGAATATTCCCAAATTCATTCTATGAAGCCAGCATAATCCTGATACCAAAGCCAGGGAAACAGGAAAATTAGAGACCAATATTGCTCATGAACCTAGATGCAAAAGTCTTCTACAAAATACTAGCCAATAAAATCCAACAACATATTAAAATGATAACTCATCGTGTCCAAGTTAGAGTCATACTGGGGATATCGTGCTGGTTCAGCGTCAGTAAAACAATTAATGTGATCAACCACATAAATAACACAAAGGACAAGAATCACCTGATTTTGTCAAGTGGCAAAAGAAAAGACATCTGACGAAGTCCAACACCTATTCATGTTAAAAACTCTCAGCAAAATAAGAACAGAAAGGAAATTTCCCAACATAAGGGGCTCTATGCAAAGTCAACAGCTAACATCACCCTGAGTTCAGAGAGACTGAAAGAATTTTCCCCAAGAACAGGAACCAGACAAGGATGCTTATTGTCACCACCAACATTGTTCCAGAGGTTCTAGCTAGAGCAATCAGAAAAGATAAAGAAATAAAGGGCATCCGCATTGGTAAAGAAGAGGTAAAAGTATCTCTATCTGCAGATGATATGATCTTATACACAGAAAACCTTAAGAAATCCCCAAAAAACTACTGGAATTAATCGATGATTTCAGCAAAGTACCAGGATATAGGATAAACATAAATAAATCAATTGGATTCCTTTACACCAACAAAGAGACCATCAAAGAGGAAGTCACCAAATTAATGCCATTTACTATAGCCCGCAAGAAGATAAAATAGCTAGGAGTAAATCTAACCAGAGATGTAAGAGACCTATACAAAGGAAATTATAAGACCCTGCTGCAAGAAACCCAGAGACTTACATCAGTGGAGAAAGCTATCTTGCTCGTGGAAAGAAAGACTTAACATTGTGAAAATGTGTATTCTACTCAAAGTGATCTATACAATGCAATCCAATACAAATTCTAGTGTCATTTTTTAATGAGATGGAGAAACAACTCACCAACTTCATATGGAAAGGGAAGAAGCCCCAGACAAGTAAAGCAATACTGAGGGAAAAGAACAAAGTGGGCAGCCTCACACTACCTGACCTTAGAACCTATTACAATGCCACAGTAGTCAAAGCAGGCTGGTACCAGTACAAAAACAGGTATATAGGCCAGTGGAATAGAATAGAGAATCCAGAAATAATACGAGCCACCTATTAGCAGCTAATATTTGACAAAGATTCAAAGTCTGTGAACTGGGTAAAAAAGCAGTCTCTTTAACAAATGGTGCTGGCAAAAGTGGATATCAATCTGCGTAAAAATGAAACAAGAGCCGTATCTTATAGCATGCGCAAAAACTAACTCAAAATGGGCAAAAAAAAAAAAACCCTAAATATCAAGTCTAAAATGATAAAGATTATGGAAGAAAAAATAGGGCCAACACTGGGAGTCCTAATACATGGCATAAACAGACTACAAAATATTACTAATAGTGAACAAATAGCAGAAGAGAAAATAGATAAATGGGAAGTACTAAAAATCAGACACTTATGCTCATCCAGAGACTTCACCAAAAGAATAAAAAGAGTGTTTACAGACGTGGAAAAAATATTTGGCAACCACGAATCTGATCAGTGTCTAAGCCACAAGATGCTGCAAAATCTCAACAAGAAAAAGACAAACAATTCAGTTAAACAATGAGCTAAGGAGATGGACAGACACTTCACCAAAGAGGACATCCAGGCAGCCAAAAAGCATATGAGGAAATGCTCACAATCATCAGTCTTTAGAGAAATCCAAATCCAAATTACCATGAGATACCCTCTCACCCTAACAAGGCTGACATTAATCCAAAAAAACACAGAATACCAAATGTTGGAAAAGCTGTGGCGAGAAATGGAACTCTTCTACACTCCTAGTGAGAATGTAAAATGGTACAACCTATCTGGAAAACAACTTGGTACTTTCTTAAAAAGCTAGAAATAGAAATATCATATAATCTAGAAATTCCATTGTTTTGGAATATATCCTAGAGAAATAAGGGCTGTCATATGAACAGATACATACACACAACTGTTTATTGCAGCACTGTCCACAATAGCAAAAAGATGGAATCAACCTAGGTGGCTGTCAACAGGTGAATGGATAAACAAACTATGGTATACTTACAAAACAGAACACTATGCAGTGATAAATAAGTTTTAGGAAACATAACATGGAATAATCTGGAAGACATTATGCTGAGTGAAATCAGTCAACTGCAAAAGGACAAACATTGTATGAGACCACTATTACAAGTACTTAAGAAAAGGTTTATGTGCCACCACCAATGACTGCCCTGAAAGGGAACACAATGTGGAGTCCCTGATGTAGCATGATAAAAGGAGGAGTGCAGATCTAGAATGCTTTTAAAAGACCAGAATTGATGGTCAGATACTTCCTGGAGGGTCTCCTGAGAACACGGCCCCTTGACTTGTTGCTAGCCCAGAGCTGAAACCAGCACTGAAGCCAACTCTGCAGACGAAAAATGGACTGAACTATAAGACATACAGTGATGCAGGTAGGGTGTGTACTTCTTGGCTTAAATGTATATACGAGGCTGTCTCACCAGCTCTTCTCCAGAGGTGAGAAGGGAGAGTAGAGTGGAGGGTACAGGTATCGGCTGAATGAATACCAAAGTACAGAGTGGAAAGGAGCAGTGTGCTATCATAAGGTGTAGCATGGCATAGACGCATGTGTTCAGAGTTTTATATGGCAAATTGACTTGGACTGTAAATTTCCACTTAATCGTAATTTTAAAAAAAGAAAGAAAGAAAACCCTGTGGAATACAGTTCTACTCTGAAATACATGGGGTCACCATAAGCTGGAATCAACTTAATAACAGCTGGTTGGTTTTTGCTTGTTTGTTTCCTTTAATACAATAAAGAGAATTTACAAAAAGTCCACAAAAATATTATTTTAAAGTTACCAGGTGTTTTAGTCAGCTAGGGCTGCTCTAACAGAAATACCATGGAGTGGATGGCTTTAACAAAGGAAGGTTTATTCTCACACAGTCCGGTAGGTTGCAAGTCCATATTCAGGGTGTCCGCTCCAGGGAAAGGCTTTCCCCCTTGTACGCTCTGGAGGAAAGTCGGGTATTGCATCAGTCTTTGTCCAGGGAGCGTCTTGGCGCAGGAACTTCAGGTCTGAAGGACGCGCTCTTCTCCTGGTGCAGATTTCTGGATGGTGTGAGGTTCCCTATTCTCCTTGTTTCTCTTTCCTTTTATCTCTTGCAGGCTGAAAGGATTAAGGGTGGGGCAAACCATACTCCAGGGAAACTCCCCCTACAGCAGAGCAAGAAAGTAATCCTATGCAGTAATTTACAGCCCCACCCTAATCCTTTAACATACAGTTTAAGGAAACCACGAAGTGGAGGATAGTCCCAAGATACTGGGAATCATATCTCAGCCACATGCTACACATATTTTTGGGGGGACACAATTCAACCCATGACACCAGGAAAAGTCTACAAAAATTATTCTAAAATTCCCCTTTCAACAAGCAGAATTAAGTCAAGAATACCCACTATCATCATTTCTGTTGACATTTTTCTACAGTTCCAACCAGTGTAATACATACCTCAGAAGATAAAAGATAATAAGGACTGGACAGGAGGAAATATAACTCACATTATTTTCAGATAATGATTGTTTACATAGAAAACCCAAAAGAATCAACAGCCCAGTTGTCAGAAAGAAGAGAGCTTGGCAAAGTGGCTGCATACACTATGAATATACAAAATTCAAATTCATTTCTATACCAGCAACAAACATTGAAAAAATGTAATTTTAAAAGATGTAATTTACAATAGCACCAAAAGCCATAATGATTCTAGGAAGAATCCCAACAAAAATGTGCACAATCTGCTCACAAGAAGTAATAAATCTTTACTGAAACACATTAACAAAGACCTAACAAAAAGAAACTCATCCCTTGTTCACGGACTGGAAAACTCAGTATCATAAATATGCTAATTTTCTCAAAATTGATGTATGTATTTAACACAATGCCTACTAAGGTAACAGGATTTTTCTTTTGTGCAATTTGAGATGCTTATTCTAAAATGTGTATGACAAAACAGAGGACCAAGATAGTCAACATATTAATAAAGAAGAAAAATAATAAAGAAAGATTTGCCATACTAAATTTCAAGACTTTTAAATATTAAATAGTTTGGTGTTGGCACCAAGGCAAATTGTCCAGTGGAACAGAATAAACAGTCCAGAAGTACACCCATACATTCATGCACACGTGGAACATTAATATATGGTAGCTCACATAAACCTGGGGGGGAGGGTCATATGGAAAAAGGTAAAATCAGATTCGTACTGCACACCATATTACCCCCCAAATTCCAGTGAGAGTAAAGATTTAAGTATCAAAAGCAAAACTAAATATTATATATAAAAATATATATGTTTAATATAAATATACATAATATATTGCACTATATATAATATATATGTATGTATTATATATTTATATAATTATATATGTACCATGTATCATATATAATATATAGATACTTTATACATACCCAAATTCATTCTATATATAATATATGGGATATATTATATTATATATTGTACATTATATTCTATATTGTATAACATGTATAATTACATATTATATAATATATAAATATTATACATATACATATATATACACATACCTATATATGTTTACACACACATGGTTCCCTTACTTATCAACATGGCTAGGTTCCAAAGACCAGGTGGTTATGCAAAATTGACATTATGTGAAAATGGAAGATGTTCACATCAGATCACAAAATGGACAATGATTACATCATTACATCAACTGCCAAACCACTGAGAATCATGGCCTAGCCAAGCTGACATACAATCTTAACCATCACAGCCATTGTTTCTCTCGCCTTGTGCTTCAGCCAGATGTATGTCATTAATGTGCAAAATAATTGGGGTAGCAGTGTGTTTGTTTGGATACATTTTTTTTACCATAGTCATTAATGCAAAATGTTCGATAATGAGATGGTCCATAAGTGAGGAGAAGGTGTATGCATATACAAACCCACTGCCATCAAGTCAATTCAAACTCATAGCAATCCTATAGGGCAGAGTAGAACTGCCCCATAGAGTTTCCAAGGAGTGCCTGGTGGATTCAAACTGCCAACCTTTTGGTTATCAGTTGTAGCTCTTAACCACTGTGCCAGCAGGGTTTCCACAAATACATACATATATACATGTCTATCAGTTTGTGATGCTGTGGTAGCTAGCGTGATGCTGTGACACTGGAAGTTTTACTATCAGCGTTTCCAATACCAGCAGGGTCACCCTGGATAGAGAGGCTTCAGTGGATCTTCTACATTAAGATAGATTAGGAAGAAGGACCTGGCAGTCTACTCTTGAAAAAAATTGACCAGTGAAAGGCTTACAAATTGTCATGGATTGAAATGTGTCCTCCCAAAAATGTATGTATTGATTTGACTCTACTATGAGTCCCAGTATGGTACGATTCCTCCCATGCATTGTCAATCCTGCCTCTGTGATGAGGGAGAATGGACAGCAGCTGGGTTGGTGAGGCAGGACTTGAGCTACCTGCTTGTGGGATATAAGGGAGATTAGTGAGCAGATAAGTTGGGAACATCATACCACCAAGAAAGCAGCACCAAGAGCAGAGCATGTCCTTTAGACCTGAGGTTCCTATGTTGAGATGCTTTCACTGAATTTGGACTTAGCCTACTGGACTGTGTGTGATAACTTCTTCCACTGAATGGACTTGTAACTCATGAGTAGATTTATGGCTTACCGGACAGTGACAATAAAATTTCTCTTCATGAAGCCTTCTACTTAGAGCAGTACCAGGTGACTAAAGCACAAATAGCAGAAGAACATTGTGTGATATAGTGCCAGAAGATGAGCCCGCGAGTTTGGAAGGCCATTGAAATACAATTGGGGAAGAGCTGACTCCTCAAAGTAAAGTCAGCCACAGTGAGGTGGATGGAATCAAGCTTTTTGGACTTTCATTTGCTGGCGCAGCATGACTGAAAATAAGAGAAACAATTACAGACATCCCTCAGTACTCAGAATGTGGAATGTGAGAAGCATGAATCTAGAAAAGTTGGAGATGGTAAAAAATCAGAATACATAAACATCAGTATCATAGGCGTTAGTGAGCTAAAATGGACTGGCATCGGCCATTTTGAATTGGACAATTATACGGTCTACTATGCTAGGACTGACAAACTGAAGAGGAATGTTGTTATATTCATTGTCAAAAAGCACATTTCACCAACTCTATTTCTAGATAAAAATTTTGTATAGTGGCACCAGACGGCAATGCTCACAGCAACAGTGTTGGAATGAGCAAAAAACTGCAAAATGTATATACAGTCAGCTGTTGGAAAATAGGTAAGTAAATTACAGTGGTCCAACAGTTGAGTGCTTGACTGCTAACTGAAATGTCAACTGCTTGAATCCACCCAGCCTGTTTCACACAGGAGAAAAACCTGGCAATCTTTTCCAAAGGATTACAACCTAGAAAACCCTATGGGACACTTCTACTCTCACACGGGTCACTATGAGTCAAAATCTACTCAGTGGCACCCAACAACAACCCAACAATGTATAATAAATTCACGATTAACTCATAGTGATCCTGTAAGGCAGAGCACTCCCCATAGAGTTTCCAAAGAGTACGTGGTGGATTCCAACTGTCAACCTTTTGGTTAGCAGCCTGAGTACTAACAACTATCCCACCAGCAATTCTACAACATACAGTGGATTGCTATTAATGTAACGATGAAAATGAATGAAATGCACTGTCATTCATCAGAAGGATGAATCTTAAGTTATATGTTTGTGAAGACAAAAGCTCCAGAACTCTAGATGAAAGTTCAAAATCAAGCAAAAAAACTAAATAAGGATAAAAACATATAGTTTAGTAATCCATGCAATGAAAAATATTAAAGCAACTTAATGACAAACACAAATTCAGGATGGGGTTATGTCATGGTTGGAATTGTGTCCCCCCAAAAATGTGTGCAGCCACGTGGCTGGGATATGGTTCCCAGTATCTTGGGACTGTCCTCCATTGTGTGGTTTTGCTAACCTGTATGTTAAAGGATTAGGGTGGGGCTGTGAATTCCTGCTGTGGGGGGAGTTTCCCTGGAGTATGGCTTGTCCCACCCTTAATGCTTTTAGCTTGCAAGGAATAAAAGGAAAAAGAAACAAAGGACAATTTGAGAACCTCGTTACCATCAAGCAAGCAGTACCAGGAGCAGAGCGCGTCCTTCAGACCAGAGGTTCTTATGTGAGGACGCTCCCTGGACAAAGACTGATGCAATACCGGACTTTCCTCCAAAGCCGACAGGGGGAAAGTCTTTCCCTGGAGCGGACACCCTGAATATGGACTTGCAACCTACCGGACTGTGTAAGAATAAATCTTTCTTTGTTAAAGCCATCCACTCTGTGGTATTTCTGGTAGAGCAGCCTAGCTGACTAAAACAGGTTACTTTAGGGGGAGGCAGCAGGAGAGGATGGGGAGTCTCTTACAAGCAGATTTAAGTCATTGGTAATATTTTAGTCTCAGGTGGGGTGGCTAATCAAAGAGGTGTTCATTATATTATTAAAAAAATACTGACATTTAAATGGGCCACCCAAGGTCCCACTGATCATGGTTCATTAGTAACTAGTTCTGTGTACTTCTCGTTGTTAGTTGCCATGGTGGAGTCATTTCTGATTCATAGTGACCTCATGTACAACAGAACATCACTCATCCTGTGCCACCACCACAACCACCGAGCACACTGCTGTAGCCACTTGGCAATCCATCTTGTTGATGGTCTTCTTTTTCCCTTGACCTGCTGACTTCACCAAGCATGACGTCCTTCTCCAGGGACTGGTCCCTCCTGATGACATGTCCAAAGTACATGTGATGAAGTGTTGCTACCCTGCTTCTACGGAGCATTCTGGCTGTACTTCTTCCAAGACATATTTGTTTCCTCTTCCAGCAGACCACAGCATATTCAATTTTCTTCGTCAACACCATAATTCAAGTACATCAATTCCTCTTCCGTCTTCCTCATTCATTGTCCTTTACCATTATGTTTCAATGGGCCTCAAGTACATAGTGTAGGAGTGTATACTTGAAGCTCACGGGTAACAACAACAACAACAAAAATTGTGGTACCTACATACCCTTCTCTGGCCCTCAGGCCCAATCCTGTTATGAACATGACTGGAAAGGAGTTTAGTCATGACCATGAGCAAATATGCAGCATGACAAACCAAAGTAGCAACTGCCAGTCATGCTACAACAATGCCGTTGGCAGATCAGTGAAAAAAAACAAGAAAGACAGCAATAAAAACTCAGCTTGGCTAGGACGCAAACAAAAGAGGAAGGAGTCACGTGGCACCCCCGCCCACACCCGGCGCGCCAATGATGTCACCAATCCGCGACCGGGCTGATTCCCGACTGAAGGTAGAGAGGGCTAAACGTTGGGGGTGGGCGGGGGTGGAGGGGAGGGGCCCCCCCGCGGCAGTGGCATGCTCTGGGGTCAGGCTGTATGCCAAGACATTGCAAGACTCGGTAAGAGGCTTTCTCCTTCCACGCCATCACTTCCTCCGTCTGAAACGCCCGGCTTCTCTGACCTCTCTTGTCTGACTCTGACGGAAGGAGAAGCGCCGGGGATCCCAATGGGGTGAGGGTGGCCGCAGAGCTGGGTAGGGATGAGGGTGGTGGAGGACAGCGGCTGGGCTTGGCAGCCTCCTGGGCAGACAGGCGCCAGTGCTTGTGGGCTTGTTACCGTGTGCGTATGCCCGTGTGTGCGTGCGGGTGTGTGCGCCTGTAAGTGGCGGAGGCAGCGCACGGATGCTCAGGCGCTGCCGCCTGCGGGATCCCACAGCTGGGTACCAGAGGCCCCTGTTTCCCTCTAGGCAACTCTCTCGCCTCGGAGAGTGACTGGAGAGTGAGGCGCCCGGGACTCGCCCTGGTACCTGCCTTCCTGCGTCTTCTCTCCCAAACTGCATGGAGGGCAGGGACCGGCGCCTCATTCCACGGATAATATCCTCCGGCCTGGCCTTGCCTTGCCTTGCACTGGGAAGGCATAGGCGCACACTGTGGAAAGCCCACTGCGGGTCACGGCTGCAGCATGTTGCCTCTTTCTGGCTTTGGTGCAGGAGGCCTAGTTGCGTCACATCCCCTCTCGCCTTCAGTGTGGCTTGATTCTTGGGCCCACTAGAGGGTAAGCCTGCCCCAGGTATTGCACGCTGGTGTCAGAGTTTAGGAAAGTTGGCTTCAAAAGGGATACCTTTCGTTGAATTTAAGATGATGTGTGTGTGGTGATGGATGGTGGATTGAGGGGGAAGAATGTCCAAGCTTGCAGTTAACTGAGGATGCCCAGTGCACAGGGAGGCCTTCACACTGGTTTGTTGGCTGATGAGGGAGACAATATTGCTAGAGCAGGTCATTGGGAGCAGAGAATGCGGGAGCATCAGATTGTTGTGGACAAGTAAGAGCGATGATGCTAACTTCTTTCTCTCCCATAGAGGGCATGTTTTGATTTTTTTTTAGGATCCTGAATTTTTATTATTATTATTTAACAGACAGTCAAGTGTTTGCTGTATGGGAGGTAGGAAAATAGAGAGGAGAGGGAGCATAAACTTTGGAGTCACATCTGCCACTTACAAACTGTGTAACATTGATTTATTTAACCTCGCTACTCCTATTTGTTCTTATCTACAAAATGAGGATAATTCTATCTATGTTGCAAGGTTGTTGCTGGTCAGAACTGCACATGCCCAACTATTGTTAGTAAGGGCCCAGCACCTAAGCATTTGAACTGGCTTCTTGCTGAAGGTTTCACAGTGATGCAGCCACTTGAGAAGCAGGGCAACTTTTTGCTTTCTTGGATGTTATGGTTCCACTAGATATGATAAAGCAGACTTGGGAAAAAAATCTTAAAACCTATAATATCTCTGCCGTAAACCTCATAGAATTTTAAAATGTCAGAGAAGCTGAAGCTTCATTTTATTCTAATTATAAAGCAAAACCAAACTAGTTGCCACGGAGTGGATTCCAACTCCACATGTCAGAGAAGTAGATTGCCAGACAATTCTTCTGAGGTGCCTCTGGGAGGAATCAAACTGCCGACCTTTCCGTTAGCAGTTGAACACACTAACCACTTGCACCACCCAGTGATTCTTTACTGAGGACTTGCTGTGTGCCTAACACTGTGTAAATACCATTTATGCACTCGTACATTTAATTCCCCCAGCAACCCAGGGCAGTAAGTAGGTTCTATTCCCATTTTATGGAAAGCAGCAGGTGAGGTTTGGTCCAGGTATAAACACAAGCTAATGACAAAGATAGAACTTGAGTCCAGGCCTTCAGGTGATGTGGCCTGGGTCTTGTTCCTCCTCAGTGACCAATGTCCTGGCGATGTGAACTCGGAGTGGGGGGAGAGTGCAGAGTACCCATAGAGTACCAGCACCAGTGTTTGCTGCAAGGACATCATAAATTGCCCAGATACAGTATCTTTATTTTACATTTTGTCCAGCATTGTCCAGATGTGAACTGAGACTTAGCTTTTTCATGCAGAGAAAATGGAAAGGCTCATGGTTGCACAGTGCTGGGGATTATAAATACACAATAGGTATGTGGTAAAGGCTTCTGAGAAGAAGAAAAAAAATCTTTAGGCATTGTTCTTTCTGACAAAAGGAGGCCAGGTTCTTAATACTCAAAGGCTCCCTTAAGCTAGTTATTTTTATAACATAACGGTGTAATGTGAGCATCTTTCTGATTCATGGATTTAAAGATTTGAAGCTGTGTTTCTGACCAAGATAGATATTATTATCTGTGACCACCTGACTAGAGTTTCTGTATAGGGAACAAGAGAGTCTGAGCTTGTGGGCTTCTGTGGTAATCTCTTGAGATACAGCCATTTGTTTTGTAACATTTGTTAGATTTTGGTCATAAAGGGTACAGCTGCTTCAGCCAAGCTTTCAGGAGAGCACTGGATGATCATTGAGTATCAGGGACAAAGAGTTCAAAATCTTAAGTTTGTTTCAAAATGAAATATTTGGGAAGGATAATGTGAGAACAGTAAACTGGTTTTAAACAGATGATATTCCTGGTGGTTTTGATTTGGCTGTTCCATGTTGGTTCTTGGCTTGAAGATGACTTACGGCTATATGGTCAACTACTGGGGGCTCACTGTGTTTGTATAACCCATCCATATAAATGTACTCCCAAGTAGAGCCCATGTATATATACTCCGTATCCAAGCAGTTGTAGCTGTTGCTTCTGTACCCTTCCAGATGCTTTAAGGCCACCTTTTCACCCTCTTTCATTGTAATAGGAGAGGTTCTCTGACTCCATCCTCTTTTTCCCTTTGTATTTTTTTTATTAAATAAAAAAATGAAAGTGTACATACTCTGTGCTTACAATATTGAGTTGAGATGGGAGGAGTACACGTGTTGAAGTCCCATTAATGTTGATCTTCAGACTAATGTGTATTGTCACCAATTTCACCCAACCAAATTTCTAACAACTATCTAATCTAAACCCTTGCCCCTCGCCCTCCCACCCTTCCCATCTTTGTCACCCTTAAGAGTCTTTTCTGTTATGTATGAGTCTGCCTTTAAGTTTTTATCATTGGGGTCTCATATAATAATTGTCCTTCTGTCGCTGACTAGGTTCACTCAACATAATGTCCTCCAGTTGAGACCAAATTGAGAGATGTTTCCTGCTATCATCGTTGTTCTTTATCATTGCGTAGTACTGCATTGAGTACATATACCAAAGTTTACCCATCCATTCTTCTGTTGTTGGGCATCTGGGTTGATTCCATCTTTTTGCTATTGTGGACTGTGCTGCAATGAACATTCGTGTGTGTGTATCAGTTGGTGTGAATGACTGATTCTGTAGGATATATTCCAAGCAGAGGAATTACTGGGTCAAATGGTATATCTATATCCATTATTTTAAGGTAACGCCAGATTGCTTTCCAAAAAGGTTGCACCATTCTGCAATCCCATCAGCAGTGTAGGAGAGTTCTAATCTCTCCACAGCCTCTCCAACATTTAGTGTTTTGTGTTTTTTGGATCATGGCCAGTCTTGTTGGGGTGAGATGGTATCTCATTGTCGTTTTGATTTTAATTTCTTTAATAATTAATGATTGTGATCATGTCCGCATATGTTTTTTGGCTGCCTGGATCTCCTGTTTAGAGAAGTGTCTGTCCATCTCCTTTGCCCATTGCTTAAGTGGATGATTTGTCTTTTTCTTATTGATATTTTGTAGTACCTTATAAATTATGGAGATCAGATGTCGGTCTGACATAGAATTGCCACATATTTTTTCCCATTCCGTAGGTGGACTTTTAATTCTTTTGATGAAGTCTTTGGATGAGCAGAAGTGTTTGATTTTTATTAATGCCCATTTATCTATTTTTTCTTCTCATGAATGTGTTTTGTTTGTCAGATTTTGAAGTCTATATTGTGTATTCCATTGTTGCAGAGTGACCATATATTGGATGCACTTTATGGTTTTATACATCTATAGGGTGTCATCCTGCTGACCTCTGGCTGGAGGAAGGAGAGTGGGTGGAGAGGAGGGGAAAGGAGGCTGTTGGGAGGATGAGACATGTATGGAGCAGAGAGGAACAGTGTGCTGTCACCAGATAGGGAGAGCAGTGGAAGCTCCATATAGGTGGGCATGTAAATTTATACGGGAATGTACATTTTCACTCAGTTATATTAAAAAAAAAAAAAAAAAACTTCCATTGTTGACCCTGTTTTATCTTGGATGAGCTTTATTGTTTTAGCTTTTATATTTAGGTCTTTTATCCAATTTGAGTTGATTTTTGTATAAGGTGTGAGATATGGGTCTTGTTTCAATTTTTTGCAGATGGATATCCAATTATGCCAGCACCATTTGTTAAAGAGACTGTTCTTACCCCAGTTTAAAATCTTAGAACCTTTGTCAAATATCAGCTATTCATAGGAGGATAGTGGCATTTCTGGGGTCTCTACTTTGTTCCATTGGTCTATATGTCTCTTTTTGTACCAGTACCAGGCTGTTTTGACTACTGTGGCAGCGTAATAGGTTTTAAAGTCGGGTAGTGAGAGGCCTCCCAGTGTGTTCTTGTTTTTCAGTAGTGCTTTACTTATCCAGGGCTTCTTCCCTTTCCAGATAAAGCTGATAATTTGTTTCTCCATCTCACTAAAAAATGTCCCTGGAGTTTGTATTGGGATTGCATTATATAAGTAGATTGCTTTGGGCAAAATAGACATTTTCACAATATTGAGTCTTCCTATCCATGAGCAGTGCAGATTATTCCACTTATGTAAGTCTCTCCTAGTTTCTTGTAGTAAGGTCTTGTAGTTTTCTCTGTAAACATCTCTTATTTCTCTAGTTAGATTTATTTCTAGGTATTTTATCTTCTTGGGGGCTATAGTAAATGGAATTGAATGGTGAAAGACTGAGAGAATTCCCTTTGAGAATGGAAACTAGACAAGGATGCCCGCTCTCACCACTTCTGTTCAACATTGTGCTAAAGGTTCTAGCCAGAGCAATTAGACAACTCAAAGAGATAAAAGGCATCTGTATTGGTGATGAAGAAGTGAAGATTTCCCTCTTTGCAGATGATTGTTTATACAGAGAATCCAAAGAAATCCATAAGTAAACTATTGGCACTAATAGAAGAATTCAGCAAATTACCAGGATACAAGATAAACATAACTAAATCAATAGGATTCCTTTATACCAACAGTGAAATTATTAAAGAAGAAATCACCAAATCAGTTCCATCCTCTTTTTCCCTGTGTATCACCCTCCCCTTCCCACGTGCACATAGTAAAGCTGTTTCCCAGAAAAGAGTAGGTTAATCTAGTTGCAGGTGGCAGAAACTCAATGTAAACTAACAAAAAAGAGTTTTTATTTTTTTAACCTCTTTGGTCATTTTACTAGGAATTCCAAAGGCAGGCTTCAGGCATGGCTAGTTCCATGAGTTCAAATGGTATCATGAGAGCCCTGCCTTTCTCTCTTTGTTTTTGTTTATTGTCCTCATTCTCTCCCAGTGTTTTCTCTACACAGAGTGAAAAAGATAGCTAATGGCAGTCCAAAGCCTATGACCCTACATCTGTCTTCTAGAATGGTGAACTAATTGAGATGGAAAGGGAGTTAGAGACTCCATGCTTAAACAAGCTGACATCCTGGGAGTCTGCTGTAGCTCTGTAACCACATGGGATGGGGAAGTGCAGAGGTCCAAGACAGGCGGCAGATGACTAAAGCAGCAGCTGTGTGTGTGTATGCACACATGCACATGCTTGCAGAAGACCCTCATAGCGTGCTTTTGTGAGACCCACCCACAGCCTTCCAGCTGGAATCAATTCACCTGGTGGTGTTTTTCCCAGCAGTTATTTCATTATGGCATCTATTCCATAACTTTTTCATGGTCTATAGGATATATGGAAACCCTGATGGCATTGTGGTTAAGTGCTAAAGCTGCAAACCAGGAGGTCAGTAGTTCACATCTGCCAGGTGCTCCTTGGAAACTGTATGGAGCAGTTCTACTCTGTTCTATAGTGTCGCTATGAGTCACAATTGACTTGACTGCAGTGGTTTTTGGGATGTTGTTTTTTAAATGGGATATATAAGTTCTGCTTACATTTTTTGGCTCTCTGGTTCCTTGGGATGTTGATGTCCCACTGATAGTACATGCTAACATCTTGCAGGGGCATTTCTAATTAGTTAAAACAGAAGGTATGTTCATTGGGTCCAGATCACTGTGTGTAGGTCATTGCACAAGGGAGTCCACCCTGGAGGTGTGATTGTGTAAAAATTCTGTCTCTTGGCTTTGGTACAGCAAAACAAGCATTTAAGTATATTTGCGGTTTCCTGTACACTATTTTGAAGTTTCTTTTTGTGTGTTGCTTTCATTTTCAAATGGATATTTTCAGGCACAATACATTATAAGCACATACTGCAGCATCCTTGGTATGCTGTTTGTACATTTCTTGGAATGATCAAGGATTTCTCTTTTAGGTTCTCAGTTCTAAGTAGTTCATGTGTGATAAAAATGAATTCATTGTAGTAGTGCTTTTCCCACAACACCAATTCCTTTTGGTGCTTTTATTTTTACAGAAGGCTAGAATTATGCAATCTCTCCATGTGTACTCCCATGATGCTTTAGTGGTATGATATCGGCATTATCCTGGCTTTGTAGAACCTAGAATTACTTTCTTTTCTTTTTTCTGAAAAAGTCCTCTTTGTCAGAAATGAGATCTTTGAAGGATGGAGAAAATTTAGATTATTTCTTGTCCCTACAATGAGGGTGATCCTGAGAAGGAGTATAGTGAAGATGCTCTGGAGGAGCTTACCCATTTTGTAGAATCTGAAGGACCCTTTGATGTTGTTATGAATTGAAGTGTGTCCCCCCAAGATGTCTGTCAACTTGCCCAGGCTGTGATCTCCAGTAATATGTGCTTGTCCTCTATTTTGTGATTGGGCATAATTATCCTACGTGTTATAAATCCTCACCTCTATGATAATGGAAACCCTGATAGCATAGTGGTTAAGTGCTGTGGCTGCTAACCAAAAGGTTAGCAGTTTGAATATACCAGGCATTCCTTGGAAACTCTATGGAGCAGTTGTACTCTGTCCTATAGGGTTGCTATGAGTTGGAATCTACTCAACAGCAATGGGTTTGTTTTTTTGTTTTTTTGGTGTGATGTTAATAAGACAGGATTAGAGGTAGTTATGTTAATGAGGCCAGACACAATCTACAGGATTAGGGTGTATCTTGAGTCAATCTCTTTTGAAATATAAAAAAGAAACATGGGGACCCCAGACCACCAAGAAAGAAGAGCCAGAAACGAAGCACATCTTTTGGACCCCAGTCCCTACAGTAAGAAGCTCCTAGATCAGATGAAGATTGATGATAAGGATTATCTCCCAGAGCTGAGAGAAAGAGAGAAAGCCTTTCCCCTGGAGCTGACACTGAATTCAGACTTCCAGCCTTCTAGACTGGGAGAGAATAAATTACCTTTTGTTAAAGCCACCCATTTGTGTTATTGCTGTTATAGCAGAACTAGATGACTAAGACAGATCTTAACAGCAGTGACACTGACGTGGTATTAGAGGAGCATGAAGCAGAAGAAAGAGATAAACCAGATAATGATGACCATGATGCAAGTTAAGAGAATGAAGGTAAATGGTGCAAAGATGCTGCCTACTGTGAACAAAGTCACTTTAGCAAGATGCTAAAGTTTACCTGGACTTGACTTATGACAGTACAGAAATAGATTATTTTTTGTCTGTATTTGTGGAAGAGATACTAGAAATTATAAAGGGCCAACTGAATCTTTATGCAACCTAACTCAAAACCTACTGCCATCGAGTTGGTTCCAACACAAAGTGACCCTATAGGTCAGAGTTGAACTGCCCCATAGGGTTTCCAAGGAGCATCTGGCAGATTTGAACTGCCGACCTTTTGGTTAGCAGACGTAGCACTTAATTCACTATGCCACCAGAGTTTCCTTATGCAACCTAATACTGCATAGTACAACATAGAGGGTGGAAGACTGAAAAGCCAAATAGAAGCTAGCCATCCTCACTGTCGCAGAGGAAATAAAGACATCTGTTACTGTGCATACAAGGTCTGATAATTAAGTTGGAGAACTTGCTACTATGTGCTTATGTTGGCAGCACTGTACAAACTTGGTAAGGTTTCATAACCTTGGTATATCAGTGTCATCTCACAGCTATGTTCCTGTCGATGTGTGGTAGTGTGTTGCTGAGTGTCATTCATTATTGTGGCATGTTTTTGTGTGCCATCACAAGAATGTCAGAGCTTGAGTTAGAGCAACAAGCCAACATTAAATTTCTTGTTAAATTTGGCAGGTGTGGAAGTGAAATCAGGGACATATTAGTCCAGGTTTATGGGGATAATACCATGAAGAAAATGGCAATGTATAAATGGATTAAACATTTGTCTGAGAGCAAAGAAAGCATCACTGATGAAGAAAGGTCAGGGTAGCCAATAGCAACCAGAACTGATGAAAACACTGCAAAAATTTGTCGAATTGTGCATCAAAATCATTGGCTAACTGTCAGAAGCTTAGCAGACCAAGTAAACATTGATAGAGAAACAGGAAAATCTTAACTGAAAATCTTGGCATGAGAAAGGTGCGTACAAAAATGGTCCTGAAGGATCTCACCAGTGAACAAAAGCAAAGGAGAGTCGAACTTTGCCAAAAACTTTTGGAAAGGCAAGATTATGTTTAGGGCCATATCACTGGTGATGAAACATGGGTGTACCAATATAACCCTGAAACGAAGTGTGTAAGTATACAGTGGATGCCAGCCGATTCTCCATGACCAGAAAACGTCCATCTGTCCAAATCAAGAGTCAAAATTATGTTGCTAACTTTTTTTGATATCAGAGGGATTGTTCATTATGAATTTGTACCAACTGGACCCAGAGTTAACCAAGTTTACTATTTGGAAATACTGAAAAGGGAAAGATGAAAATGACCTGAACTTTTTGCCAACAACTCATGGCTTTTGCATCATCACAATGCGCCAGCTCACACAGCACTGTCTGTGAGGGAGTTTTTAGACAGTAAACAAATAACTGTATTGAAACACCCTATCTACTCACCTTATCTGGCCCCCAGTGACTTTTTTCTGTGGCTGAAGATGAAGGAAATTTTGAAAGGAAGACATTTTGATGACATTCAGGACATCAAGGGTAATACGACAATAGCTCTGATGGCCATTCCAGAAAAAAAGTTCCAAAATTGCTTTGAACGGTGGACCACTCCCTGGCATTGGTGCATAGCTTCCCAAGGGGAATACTTCGAAGGTGACCATGGTGATGTTCAGAAGTGAAGTATGTAGCACATTTTCTAGGGTGAGTTCATGAACTTAATTGTCAGATCTCGTATACCGATAGATATACACTTCTTGCCAGAGCTCAGACATTAGTGGTCCAGTGATCCCACCTCTCAGGTATTACTTCAGTGCTAGACCTAATGACTGAAACACGAGTCAGTGAACTTACTGAGAACATACACTGCAGTGGCAATTCAGAAGCCATGCACAAAGGAGAATCTGGCTATGACTGGCTTAACAAGTTGCATCCAAATGTTGATGCTCTCCATAGCCTCCTGAAAGAAGGGTATGTGCCATCAAGTATCATGGCAGGTGATGAAAGTGTGATGCCACTCAAGGGCTGGTTATCAGTAAAACAGAGTGTGCCATTGTAGCCCTTCAAGCTCAGGTACAAAGTTTGGTGTTTGGCTGACTCACACACTGGTTTCATAAGTCACTTCAATATCTCTTCTGGAAAAAAAGACATAAACCATGACTCATCTCTCTCCCGCGGTGAGTGTTGTGCTTGGACTATGTCATTCACGCAGCCATTCTCATAGGCTGATTGCCTTCAACGAATTCTTTTCCTCCCTAGTACTGTATGAAAAGCATGAGTGGAAGACTATATGCTGTAGGCACAGTGCAAGCAAATAGAGAGATACTGGAAATGATGAAGAGGAAAGCTAATTTACAGCAGGGAGAAATTTGTTTCACATGACAGGATGTGTGTCGGCAATAAAGTGGCAGGACAACAAACCTGTGACAGTTTTGTTCAGGTTCTACATCCAAGGGACATCACCGGGATCAAAAGGAAAAATAAAGATAGATCTTTCTCTTTAATCCCTGGCCCAAGAGCGGTTGCAGATTACAACACAATTGAGGGCAGAGTGGACTGCTTTGACCAGAGCATGAAAGGTACACAGTCAGACGGTGTGCTCTCAGACGGAGGCAGCAATTGCTCTTTGTCCCTGTGGACCTCGGCATTGTAAACAGTTTTACAAGGTGGAACTGTAACCACAGGCACAGATGTGACCACCTTTCCTTCAAGCTTGCTGTCATTAGGCAGCTTACTATGGACTAGGAAATCCAAAGAGGAAAACCTCCTTACAAGGAATAAGTGGGGTACCAAATGACATAGGGCTTAGACAAGTAGAGAAGCATGTGTCTGTCGAGCAATCTAGAAGGTGATGCAGACACTACAGCACTTAGAAGAAGGCTGTAACCATAGTGATGTGCCACCACTGCAGGGTACCTCTATGCATTACCCTGTGGGTTCAGAAGTTTCACACAATAAGATAAAATTGCTAAGATAATACGATTTGTTTCATGCCTCATCCCACCTATCCTAACACCAGAGTCTAGTCGGACATGTGTGCCCCACACAATGTTTATCTGGCCTAACAAAAAGTTTAAAAGACACAGTGATTTAGCATGCATTCAGTTATGGAAAACCACTATATCTCAGAAAACTTCCTAACAAAAATAATTCAGTCTTGAAAGGGTTATTAATTAGATAAGAGCCTATGTTTTGTCTTAAAATGTTTGCATTTGTGTACTTATATTTTTTCTTTTTTGTAATTTATTAAAATCTTAAAGCTTGTTCCACACAAGTAAGACAGAAATGCATGTATACGTCTTGTGATTTTAATGTTCTTAGCATTTCCATCAAGTCCTGCATGAAACAGTGCTTATCTGTGGCTGTTGATCTGGTTTAAAAGGCACCTGTGTTCTGTAAACAGCTTATCAGTGTATAGCCAAGATAATGAATTCAGCCTCTTCCACTTTTTCTCTAAGACACTTTTTATTGGGGTGTAATTATATATAATAAACAGCACAGGTTTTAAGTGTATGTCCAATAAATTTTGAAAACTATATGTATCCATGTAATCACCACTCAAGTCAAGAAATAAAACATGCCCATCACACAGAAAGTTCCCTTGTGCTCCTTTCTAGTAGGCCCTCAAACACAGCCCCTGTTTCTGATGTCTGTCACCATACATTAATTTGGCCTGTTATAGAATTTTGTATGAATGGAATTCTGCAATGTGTGCTCTTATATATAGCTTCTTTCAGTGAAGTTCAGTCATGTTGCGTGTGCCAGTATTTCATTGTATGAATATACAGCAGATTGTTTATTCATTTATTAACTGATGGACGTTTGGGTTGTTCCTAGTTTTGGAGCCCTTGCAGCACAATGGTTAAAGCATTCAACAGCTCACTGATAGGTCAGCAGTTTGAACTTGTCCACCACTCTGCAGGAGAAAAATTTGGCAGTCAGCTTCTGTAAAGATTATAGCCTTGGAAACCCAACAGGGCTGTTCTGTTCTGTCCTGTAGGGTCAGTGTGAATCAGAAGTGACTCAGCAGCAAAAGATTTGGTTTTTCACAGAAAGCCCTGACAAATTTCTTGTTTTGCTTTGTTGGGAGTTGTATCACACGATCGTTGGTAACCAAACTCACTGCCATTGAATGGATTCCAACTCATAGCAACACTGTACGGTGCAGTATAACTGCCCTGTACATTTCCAAGGCACAGTCACCAACCTGACCTTTCAGTTAGCAGCTGAGCATGTAACCACTGCATTACCAGGGCTCCTTTGATTATTGGCAAGAGGAGTGGGATTACAAAGAATAGGTTAGATTAGACTAATCAGAATCTCCCCTGCCCTTCTCATAGGAAAGTCAACAGAATCAGAGAGGAAAGAATAGTTGCAGGATGGTAGCTAGCACTATCTGCCACTTAGGCACATTGTTCTTCAAAGCTATGGTTGTGCTATATTTAAAATTTTATGTTCTTTCCACTTACAGGCATACCTCAAAGATTATTGCAGATTTGGGTCCAGAACACTACAATAAAGTAAATACTGGCAAGCGAGTCACATGAATTTTTTGGTTTCCCAGTACATATAAAATTTATGTTTCTACTATACTGTAGTCTGTTAAGTGTGCAAGAGCACTATGCCTGGGAGGAAAAAAAACATACATACCTTAATTAAAAAATACTTTCTTGCTAACAAATGCCAACCATCATCTGAGCCTTCAGCAAGTCATAATTTTTTTTGGCTGGTGAAAGGTCGGCCTCGATGGTGGTGGCTGTTGGCTGATCAGCATAGTGGTCGCTGAAAACTGAGATGACCGTGGCAGTTTCTTAAAGTAAGACAGCAGCGAAGTGTGTCACATGGGTTGACTCTACTTTCCCAAAAGATTTCTCTGTACCATGTGATGCTGTTGTAGTATTTTACTCACTGTAGAACTTCTTTAAAAGTTGGAGTCAATCTTTTCAAACTCTGATGCTGCATCATCAACAAAGGTTATGTAATATTCTAAGTCTTTTGTTGTCATTTCAACAGTGTTCACAGCATCTTTACTGGGAGTAGATTCCCTCTCAAGAAACCACTTGCTTTGCTCATCCAGAAGAAGCAACTCCTCATCTGTTCAAGTCGTTCAAGTTTTATCATGAGATTGCAGCAATTCAGTCACATCTTCAGGCTTCACTTCTAGTTCTCTTGCTGTTTCTACCACATCTGCAGTTACTTCTTCCATTGAAGTCTTGAACCAGTGAAAGTTATCCATGAGAGTTGGAATCAGCTTCTTCCATATTTTGACCTCCTCCCATAAATCACAAATGTTTTTAAAGGCAGCTAGAGTGGTGAATCCTTTCTAGAAAGGTATCAATTTATTTTGCCTAGATAAATCAGAGGAATCGCTACCTATGGCAGCTGTGTTATTGTTAGGTACCATCGAGTCAGTTCTGACTCATAGCAACCTTATGCACAACAGAATGAAACACTGCCCAATCTTGTGCTTTGCCCTCAATCGTTTTTATGCTTAAATCCACCGTTACAGCCATTATGTCAATCTGTCTCGCTGAGTGTCTTCCTCTTTTCGCTGACCCTCCACTCTACCAACCATGATGTCCTTTTCCAGGGACTGATCCCTCCTAACAACATGTCCAAATTATGTAAGATGCAGTCTTGCCATCTTTGCTTTCAAGGAGTACTCTGGTTGTACTTCTTCCAGAACATATCTGTTTGTTCTTTTGGCAGTCCGTGGTACATCAGCATTCTTCTCCAACACCACAGTTCAAAAGCATCAATTCTTCTTCTGTCTTCCTTGTTCATTGTCCAGCTTTTGCATGCACATGATGTGGTTGAAAATACCATGGCTTGGGTCAGGTGCACCTTAGTCTTCAAGCTGACATCTTTACTTTTCAATACTTCTAAGAGATCCTTTGCAGCAGATTTTCCCAATCCAATGTGTCTTTTCACTTCTTGACTGCTGCTTCCGTGGGCACTGATTGTGAACCCAGGTAAAATGAGATCACTGACAACCTTAATCCCTTCTCCGTTTATGACAATGTTGCTTACTGGTCCAGTTGTGAGAATTTTTGTTTTCTTGATGTTGAGATACAATCCATAATGAAGACTGTGGTCTTTGATCTTCATCAGTAAATGACTGTAATTCTAATGAATCTTCAATCCTGATATCTCGTTCTTCATATAATTCAGCTTCTTGAATTATATACTTGGCATACAGATTGAAAAAGTTTGGTGAAAGGATACAACCCTGACACACACCTTTCCTGACTTTCATGCAGTGTCCCTTTGTGGTGTTTGCATGGCTGCCTTTTGATCCCTGAACAGACCCCTTAAGAGCACAATTAAGTGTTCTGGAATTCCCATTCTCTGCAGTGTTATCCAATATTTGTTATGATTGACACAGTTGAATGCCTCTGCATAGTCAGTGAAACACAGGTATACATCTTTCTGATATTCTCTGCTGTCAGCCAAGATCCATCTGATATCAGCAGGAATATCCCTGGTTCCACGTCCTCTTCTGAAGCTAACTTGAATTTCTGGTAGTTCTTTGTCAGTATACTATTGCAGTTGCTTTTGAATGATCTTGAGCAAAATTTTACTTGTGTGTAATATTAATGATATTGTTCAGTAATTTCCACATTCTGTTGTATTACCTTTCTTTGCAATGAATATAAATATGGATCTCTTCCAGTCAGTTGGCCAGGTAACTGTCCTCCAAATTTCTAGATGAGTGAGCATTTCCAGTGCTGCATCTGTTTGTTGAAATATCTCAATTGATATTCCATCAGTTCCTGAAGCCTTGATTTTTACCTTGCCTTCAATGCAGCTTTGACTTCTTCCTTCAGTACCATCGGTTCCTAATCATACGCTACATGGTAGCTATAGCCTTATAAAATGTATTTCTTAAATAATACAAGATTTGAAAGATAAGATTATTCTTGATCCATAGGCTGCCAAATGGCTGTTATGTTAGCAGGCATGAAAACATTAATCTCCCAGTACATCACCCTCCAAGCTCTTGGGTGACCAGGGTACATTGTCAATGAGCTGTAATATTTTGAAAGGAATTTTGTTTCTGAGCAGTCAGTCTCAACAGTGGGCTTACCCAATAAGATAAAATACTTAGTAATAAATCTAACCAGAGACATAAAAGACCCATACAAAGAAAATTATAAGACACTACTGAAAGAAACCAAGAGACCTATGTAAGTGGAGAAACCTACCTGGTTCATGGATAGGAAGACTCAACATCATGAAAATGTGTATTTTACCCAAAGTGATCTGTAGGTACAATGTAATCCTGATACACATTCCAGTAGCCTTTTTTAATGAGTAGCCTTTTTAATGAGATGTAGAAATAAATCGTCAACTTCACATGGAAAGGGAAAAAGCCCCAAATCAGTAAAGCATTACTGAAGAAGAACAACAACAAAGTGGGAAACCCTACACTACCTGATTTTAGAACCTATTACACTGCCATGGTAGTCAAGACAGCCTGGTAGTGATACAAAAACACATATGTAGATCAGTGGAACAGAACCGAGAATCCAGATATAACATCATCCACCTATGAGCAGCTGATGTTTAACAAAGGTCCAAAGGCTATGAACTGGGGAACAGACAGTCCCTCTAACAAATGGTGTTGGCATAACTGGATATGCATATGCAAAAAACTGAAACAAGGCCCATACACCTTACACAAAAACTAACTCAAAACGAATCAGACCTAAGTATCAAATCTAAAACAACAAAGATCATGGAATAAAAAATAGGGACAATGCTAGAAGCCCTAATACATGGCGTAAAATGAATGCAAAGCATTATTAACTGCACAAATACCAGAAGACAAAATAGATAACTGGAAACTCCTAAAAATCAAATATGGTCATCCAAAGATTTGACCAAAAGATTAAAAAGACAATCTACAGGCTAGAGAAAAAAATATTTGGCTACCACAAATCTAATCTCCTTAAACTACAAGGTAACTGTAAAATCTCAAAAACAAAAAGGCAAATAACTCAATTTTAAAATGGGCAAAGCCACGGGCAACACAAGAATAAAAAGGGGTGCACCCTGAGATCCCCACTAAAAGACCTCAATTGATGGTCCAGTGGTTTCGGGGTTCCCCTGGGAGCATGGTCCCTTGCCCTGATGCTGCCCTTGACCATAAATCATAATGAAGGTCCACGCTTCGGACAGGAATGGATTGGACTTGGCGATGCAGTGACCATATATTGGGTTCACTTTATGGTTCTGTACATCTATAGGATGTCATCCTGCTGACCTCTGGCTGGAGGAAGGAGAGTGGGTGGAGAGGAGAGAAAAAAGAGACTGTTGGGAGAACGAGACATGTATTGAGCAGAGAGGAATAGTGTGCTGTCACTGGGCAGGGAGAGCAGTAGAAGCTGCATACAGGTGGGTATGTAAATTTATATGGGAATGTACATTTTCACTCAGTTATATTAAATAAAAAATTTTTTAAAAAATGGGCAAAGCTTATGAACAGACACTTCACTAAAGAAGACATTCAGGTGGCTAACAGATACATGAGGAAATGTTCACACTCTTTAGCCAAGGTAAAAATCCAAATCAAAACTGCAGTGAGATATCACTTCACACCAACAAGGCTGACATTAATCCGAAAACCACAAAAGAATAAATGTTGGAGAGTCAGTAGAGAGGCTGGAACACTTCTACACTTCTTGTGGGAATATAAAATGGTATAACCACTTTGGAAACTGATTTGGTGCTTTCTTTAAAAACTGAAAGTAGAAATACCGTGTGATTCAGCCATCCCACTTCTTCAGTATATCCTAGAGAAGTAAGTGCGTGATACAGACAGATGCATGCACATGAGTGTTTGTTGCAGCACTGTTTACAGTAGCATGATGGAATCAACCTAGGTGCCCATCAGTGGACAAAGGGTAAACTATATTATATTCACACAATGGAATACTATGCAGTGATAACAACAGTGAACTTGAGGAACATCTCATAATACGGTGGAATCTGGAAGGCATTATGCTGAGTGAAAATAGACAGTAGTGAAAGGACAAATATTGTATGAAACCACTATTATAAGGACTTAAGAAAAGGTTTAAACATAGAAGAAAACAGTCTGATGGTGACAAGGTTGGGAAGGGGAGACAAGAGATACTCATTAATTAGATAGTAGATAAGAAATGACAGGAGGGACAACACACAGTAAAGGAGAAGTCACACAACTAGGACGAAACCAAAAACTAAGAAGTTTCCTAAATATATCTCAACACTTCAAAGGACAGAGAAGCAGGGGCCGGGGCCTGGGGACCATGGTTTCAGGAGACATCTAGGTCGATTGGCATAACAAAGTTTTTTAAGAAAATACTCTGCGTCCCATTTTGGTGAGTGATGTCTGAGGTCTTGAAAGCTAGCAAAGTGGCTAAGTAGTGTCAGTTGGTCCCAAGCCACCTACAGCACAGGAGAATGAAGGACTTCAAAGATAGAAGGAAAATATGAGCCCAAGAGACAGAAAGGGACATATAATCCAGAGACTACATCAGCTTGATACCAGAAGAGCTAGATGATGCTCAGCTGCTATCAATGACTGACTGCCCTGTCAAGGGATACAACAGAGTCCTAAACACAGCAGGAGAAAAACAGAGGACAGAACTTGAACTCTATTGAAGACCAGACCTGATAGTCCAACAGACTGGAGGGTCCCTGGAAAACATGGCCCCTGGACTCTCTGTTAGCCCAGAAGTGAAACCGTTCTGGAAGTCAGTGCTACAGACAATATTTGGACTGGACTGTAAGACATAAAATAATACTGGTGAAAGAGTGTGCTTCTTGGCTTAAGTAGACACATGAGACTAACTGGGCAGCTCCTGTCTGGAGGTGAGATGAGAAGGCAGAGGGGGGACAGGAGGTGGTTGAATGGACATGGGAAATACAGGGTGGAGAGGAGGAATGTGCTGTCACAAGGCGGGGAGATCAGCTAGAGTTACATAGCATTGTATAAGGTCTGACAATTAAGTTCGCAAACTCATCCTAGAGCAAGTATTGCATACCTCATTGCTGCGTATCACTATGGACACTTTTGAAGTATTCCCCTTGGGAAGCTATGCACTAACACGAGTGTCTAGTCCGCCCTTCAAAGCAATTTTGGAATTCTTTGGAATGCCCATCAGAGCTATCATCCTATGAGGGCGGACAATTAAGTTTGTGAACTCATTCTAGAAAATGTGTTTTGAAGGGTGGACTAGGTGTTGGCATGGGTGCACAACTTTCCAAGGGGAATACTTTGAAGGTGATGGTGGTGATACTCATTTAATGAGATATGTAGCACTTTTTCTAGGATGAATTCGCAAACTTAGTTGTCAGACCTTGTAGGTATAAAAAACAATCAACTGCAAGCCTTGCTTTGGGCACTTTTGGGGAACCTTGGTGGCAAAGTGGTTAAGTGCTGCAGCTGCTAACCAGAAGGTCAGTAGTTCAAATCCACCAGGTACTCCTTGGAAACTATGGGACATTTCTACTGTGTCCTATAAGGTGGCTAAGAGTCAGAATCGAATTGACAACAGCTGGTTTGGAAGTGTGTAAGTTTTTGTATGACAAACTGACTTGGATTATAAACTTTCACTTAAAGCACAATAAAATTTCGGGGTGCTTAAAATATTCAGTGAACCATGTTGTGCTGTCATCCAGGCCATGCTGTTTCAATTATAGAGCACAGGCAGAGTACATTTAGCTTAAGTCTTAGGGCCCTAGGATTTTTGGAATGGTAAATAAGAATTGACCTCAACTTAAAAGTCACCAGCTGCATTAGGCCCTGGCAGATGAGTCACCCTGTTCTTTGAATCTGGATTGACTTCTTCCTCACTATGAAAGTCCTAGAGATGGCATCTTCTTCCCATGTGAGGCTTTTTTGTCTGCATGGGAAATCTGTTGTTTAGTGTAGCCATCTAAACCGATTATCCTAGCTTGCTCTTGTGCATAACTTGCAGCAGCTTCTACACGAGCATTTGCTGCTCCACTTTGTACTTTTATGGAGACAGCTTCTTTTCTTGAACCTCATCAATCAGCCTTGGCTAGCTTCAGACTTTTCTTCTGCAGCTCCCTCACATGGCAGAGAATTAGGGCCTCGCTCTGGATTAGGTTTTGACTTAAGGAATGTTGTGGCTGGTTTGATCTTACGTCCAGGCCACTGAAGCTTTCTCCACGTCATTAATAGGACTATTGCTCTTCCTTGTCATTGTATGTGTACTGGAGTAGCACTTTTAATTTCCTTCTAGAACTTTTCCTTTGCATTCACAGCCTGGCTGTGTAATGCAAGAAGCCAACCTTTTGGCCTGTTTCAGCTTCCAACATGCCTTCCTCAATAAGCTTAATCATTTCTAACTTGTGATTTAAAGTGAGAGATGTGCAATTCTTCCATTTACTTGAACACTTAGATGTCACTGTAGCGTCATTAGCCTGATTTCAGTATTGATGTGTCTCTGGGAATAGGAAGGCCTGAGGAGAGGGGAGAGAACGAGCAATGCTGGTTGCTGGAGCAGTCACAACACATACAACACTCATCAGTTAAGTTCACCATCTTATATGGGTGTGGTCTGTGGCTCCCCAAATCAGTTACAATGATAACACTAGAGATCACCAATCACAGATCACCACCAGACTGAAAAAACACCAAACTCATTACCATCGAGTTGATTCTGACTCACAGCGACTCTGTAGGACAGAGTAGAACTGCCCCATAGGGTTTCCAAGGAGCAGCTGGTGGATTTCAAATGCCAGTCTTTTGGTAACAGGTGAGCACTTAACCGCTGTCCCACCAGGGCTTCCAGGTCACCATAACAGGTACAGTAGTGAAGTTTGAAATTGCAAGAATCACCAAAATATGACACAGAGACCTGAAGAAAACACATGCTGTTGGAAAAATGGCACCAGCAGACTTACTTGATGTAGGTTTGTCACAAACCTTCAGTTTGTTTAGAAACACAATATCTGCAAAGTGCAGCAAAGGGAAATGCAATAAAATGAGTTATGTCTTATTAGGAAATAAACATATCTCATTAACTTTTGAAAATACCAGTTTTATGTGTGGTGTGATTTTGACTTGGCCAGAATTTGCTTGACAGTGACCCCAGTTGAGGCTATTCAAACTATTTTCAGTTCTTTGCTACTATAAGCAATGCTGTGTTGCTAGCTGCTGTTGAGGAGCCTACCCCATGTGTTACAGGATAGAGCTAATAGAACTACCCCCATAGGGTCTTCTTGGCTGTGATCTTGACCAAAGCAGATTGACAGACCTTTCTTCCATGGTGCTGCCAAGTGGGTTCAAACCCCCAGCCTTTAGGTTGGCAGCCCATCACAAACTGCTTAGGTCCCCTGACTTCTCTAAACAATGCTACAGTGAACATAAGTTTTTTCTACTACATTTCAAATTGTTTTCTTCAAGACAGAGTTTACAAGTTGTACTACTAATTGTTGTTATTAGTTTGTCATCAAGTCTGTTTCTACTCTTGGTGATACCATGTCTGCATAGGGCTTTCAAGTGCTCCAAAGAGTTGGTTTTGGTTTATAGGGTTTTCAAGGTTGTGACCTTTTAGAAGCAGCTTGCCAGGCCTGTCTTTCAAGGCACCTCTGAAGGGGTTCAAACTGTCAACTTTTGGGTTATTAATGGAGTACTCCACTCCATGCACCACCCATCCCTATTAATTACATTAATTACATAATAATGGGGTTACATTATTAATAGTAATGATTATTATTTGTTAACTGAGACTATAAACATATATAAGGCATTTGACATATGTTGCCTAATTGCTTTGTTAGAAAGTGGAACCCATCAGTTTTATCTTGCTACCAGTAGGGCTACAGGAGAAGGCCTGTTCTCCCCCTGCCTTCATTTTTTTCCCTTTCTCTCTTTCCTTCAATCCTTAATATATGCAAGGCACTAGGCTGGGTCGTGGGGTACAAGACTAGTACTGCTAAGGAGGGATAGATGTAGTTAATCAAGTCGTCACAGAAAAAAATGTTGAACTATAAATAGTGATAAGGACTATAAAGAAAGCCCCCGGGGATACTGAGTGCTGTGAACTTTATATGCCTCCTGCCCATGACATGGGCGCAGGACTGGAGGAGGAAGCAGCATACAAGTTGACATTTTCCTGGCCTCAAGGGACTGTGTGGCTGTCAGGCAAGGACGAGGGTGTGCCTCTTGTGGAGTCAGAGGAGGGTAAGTGGGGATGCACACTTACAGACTGTGTTGTGAACTTGGGCCTTTATCCAAAGAGCAATGGGTAGCTACTGATGGGTTTAAACAGGGAGGTAGCAGTGATCCAGTCTAGTCTGAGAACATTTTGGAGGGGACCAGAATGGATTCCTCAGTCCAGGATTACATTGTGAAGGCAGCCATAGCATCCTCAACCTGCGCTAAGTAATCTCGTTTTTTTAACTGCTAATTTTGTGAATGAAAATATAAACCCGATTCCATCTTAATGTTTTTAATTATGAGCGTAATTAAATATTTTCTCAAACATTTGACAGATACTGGCACTTCTGTTTTTGTGGCTCTCCTATCTACTGCTGCAATTTTAGTGGGGAGGGCAGTATTGTGTAAGGGTGAAGAGCACCCACTCTGAAGCCGGAGTGCGTGGGTCTGAATCCCGGCTCTGCCGGTTGCTGGTTGTGTGACCTTGAGACACTGAGGTCTGCCCCAGCTTCCTCTTCTGTCACGTGAGGACAGTACTAAGGTACCTTAAGTTGGTTGCAAGGATTAAAAGATAAACCACATGCTGGCTGTTATGAGCACTGTGTATACCCTCATCTCATCCAGGTGACTGAGATCTGTGCTGACACATATATTAACTCCTTGTCCAGCATGTGTGTTGCCAACTAAGTCTCCACTTGTTATTCATATTTTTTATTGATTTATGGTTTGTTTTTTAACTTTTTACTATGAAAATTTTCTAACATTACATTGCTTTTTTATAGCACAAACATTTTTCTACAGTGAATAGACCTTGTGATGTCTTCCATCCTACAGAATCAAGACTGTTCACACCAAGTGATACATGCACACGAATGTGCATTGCAGCACTGTCTACAATAGTAAAAATATTCCCATCTAATCCTTGAATCCATTTGCAATTTATCTTGGTTTATGAATGTAGAAGAAAACCAAACACTGTTGTTGAGTAGATTCTGACTCATGTAAGGAAGACTCAGAGTAGATTTTTTTCCTTTCAAATAGCCAACTAATTGGCCAAGCTCTTTCTGCCGAATAACTCTTCTTGTTTCCACTGCTGCTTTTGTCACCTCAACATGCATTGAATTTGTACACAGCCCGTTCTGTTTACCAGGTCTGTGGTTCTGTTCTGTTCATCCGTACATCAGCTCTTCTTTTCTTATTGCTAGTACTTCCTAATTAGTAAATGTCATCTTAAAATAAATTAGGTATACATGTGATTATATATAAATATACATATAATTATATATATAATTTATTTTGCTAAGACAGTTGCTAATTATATATATATAAACAAGCTCGTTGCTGTTGAGTTGATTCTGAGTCATATGTATTTATATATATACATGTATATATTTTGGAACCCTGGTTGGGTAGTGGTTAAAAACTTGCCTGTTAACCAAAAGGTTGATAGTTCAAGTATACCATCTGCTCCTTGGAAGCCCTATGGGGCAGTTCATTTCTGTCCTATGAGGTCTTTATGAGTCACAATCGACAGCGGCAGGTTTATATGTGTATGTTTGTGTGTATATGTACATGGTGTGTGTAGTTTTGTAAGTCACACTTGCCTATTGTTCCCACACTTGGGGCTCACAAAGTTGAGTCCCTGTGGTAATATGAGAATAAGAAAGGGTGCACCCTGAGAACTCCACTAAAAGTCCACAATTTATGTTTGGAAAGCCTGGGGGTTCTCCTAGGAGCAGAGCCCCTAGACCTGAAGCTGCCCCTGATCATAAATATTACTGAGGTCAGCTCCTCAGACAGGAGTGGATTGGACTTGGTGACACAGAGTGACCACATCATGTGTGCACATCATGGTTCTATGAATCTATAGGATGTCACTCAACCAGCCTCTTACTAGACGCGAGTGGACAGGGTGGAGAAGAAGGGACAGGAGAACTTCAAATTAATCTTTAAAGAGTATCCCCTCTTTACCACCCCTAACTTCATTAGAATTTGCAGTAAGCTCTTATTTAATTTGGTACTGGTTGGCATTCATAAACAATTTAGCCATCACAACTGGGGACTAGTACAATCACCTTTTTAAGACAGACAACTCTCAGCAAGGTTTTCTAATTTTCTTTATATAGGCTCTTCACATTTCTTAACATTATCCCTAAATACTTCTTTTTTATTTTTATTTATTTACTTATGTTTATTGTGATTGAGTGAAAGTATACAATCCAGTTTAAATTTGCATGCCCACCTATGTGTAGCTCCTGCTGCTGTCCTTGCGTGATAGCAGCACACTCCTTTCTGCTCTATACAAGTCATATCCTCTCAACATTCTCCTGTCCCTTCTTCTCCACCCTGTCCACTCGCGTCTAGTAAGAGGCTGGTTGAGTGACATCCCATAGATTCATAGAACCATGATGTGCACACATGATGTGGTCACTCTGTGTCACCAAGTCCAATCCACTCCTGTCTGAGGAGCTGACCTTAGTAATATTTATGATCAGGGGCAGCTTCAGGTCTAGGGGCTCTGCTCCTAGGGGAACCCCCAGGCTTTCCAAACATAAATTGTGGACTTTTAGTGGAGTTCTCAGGGTGCACCCCTTCTTATTCTCATATTACCACAGGGACTCAACTTTGTGAGCCCCATCACGGCTGTCACTGGAGGTGGCTGGGCATCATCTGGTTCTTCTGGTCTCATGTTGATATAGTCACCCATTCACATGGGTCTTCAGTGTTCTGGATTCTCTTTCCCCCGTGTCGTTTTTGTCCTTGGTGATCATCTGTTCCAGATGAGTTGGGACCATTTGGTGTACCTCAGATGGCAGCATGCTAGCTTTTAAGACCCTAGATGCCACTCACCAATATGGGGTGGAGGGGACTCTCTTAGCAAAGGCTAGTTATACCAATTGGCCTCCATGTCCTCTGAGAACATGGCCCGGCACCTGCTACTCTGTCTACCTATTGGATTAAGATTGGAAGAGCTTTTAGGTTATGTTGAAGTCCAGTTAAATTGATCTTCTTTCTATGTGTACTGTCACTGATTTCATCCAACCAAATTTGTATCAACTATCTATAACCAGCCCCTCCCTTCCTCCCTCCCCTCCCTTGCAGCCGTCAGAGTATTTTCTTCTAAACATGAGTCAGTTTTCAAGTGCTTAAAGTAGGGATCTCATACCATATTTGTCCTTGGGCTGCTGACTAATTTCATGCAACATGATGGATAGATAGTTCTGTATATGTTGTGAGGTCTAGTTGGTTAATTGTCACCATAAGGTCTTCTGTGTCTTTACTGAGCTTTTGTTTTTTGCATCATAATGTATCTTATCTGAGATTAGTATTGCCACACCTGCTTTTCTTCGTATATTGTTAGCTTGGTATATATTATTCCATCTTTTAATATTCAGTTTGTTCATATCTTTAAGTCTAAGGTGAGTTTCTTGTAAGCAGCATATAGACGGGTCATGTCTTTTGATCCAAGATGTAACTCGTTGTCTCTTTACTGGAGTGTTCAGTCCATTTACTTTCAATGTAATTATTAATAGGTATGTGTTTAGTGCTGTCATTTTGCTGTATTTATTTTTGTTTTGATGTTTTCTCTGTTACTATTCTGTTCTGGGACATTCTTCTTCATGAGTTGATTTTTTACCCTTTTCAGTGTTGGTTTTGTGTTTATTGAGACTCCTGAATTGCATTTCTTGTTTCAATATGTTACTTCTTTGTTGTGCTTTGCAGCTACCCTTATGGTCCCCCTTAATAATGTATGTTTAGACCTGATTTTAACTTCAAAATATCTTATTAACTTCCTCCCCATCTGGACAGAGTATAACTACTGTAATATATCCCTCTTTTTAATGTGGTGGTATCGTAGTTTTCATGATATGATCACTGGATCATTTCTTTTAGTGTTATAGCTTTGGTTGGGGTTTTGTGCCTTCCCTAACTGAGTATGTTTCTGAATGATGTGTCCTGGGTTGTCTCCTAAAATATAGAGTTAATGGTTTTGTTCTTCTAAGCCAAGAGCTTCTTTCAGTATTTCTTGTATCTTTGGTTTGGTCTTTACAAAGTCTTTTAGTTTCTGTTTATCTGCAAAGGTCTTAATTTCATTTTCGTATTTGAAAGACAGTTTTGCAGGATATATAATTTTTGGTTGGAAGTTTTTCTCCTTCACAGCTTTGAATGTGCCACGCCACTGCCTCCGTGCTAAAATGGTTTCTGCCAAGAAGTCAGACGAAAGCCTACAGGGCTTCTCTCTGAATGTTAGCTTTGCTTTGAGTCTTACTGCCTTTAAGAGTTTCTGCTTATGTTTCATTTTGTTAAGCGTGATTATAATATGTCTTGGAGTCTTTCTTTGGGGGTATATGTTGTATGGTAATCGATATGCATCTTGGATATCTATGTTCTCTTCTTTTGTAATTTCAGGGAAGTTTTCTGTCAGCAAGTCAACAACAATCCTCTCTGTGTTTTCAAGTGTCCCTTCCTGTTCAGAAACTCCAGTTAATCGTGGATTGTTCTTCTTGATAGAGTCCCACATGTTTCTTAATGCTTCTTCATTTTTCTTGTGTCTTTTCTCTGATTTCTCCTCATAAATGCTGGTGTCAGTAGTTCTGTCTCCCACATCAGAAAGTCTGTTTTCCATCTGTTCAATTCTGTTCTCTTGGCTTTGAATTGAGTTTTCTGATTCTTTAATTTTGTTGTTGATCTGTTAGATTTCAGAATGCTAGACTTCCATCAGTTCAAACAGGTTGCTTAATTTTTCATTTTGGTTTGCTAAATTTTGTATAATGTCTAGGAGGGCTCTATATATAATTCTTTTGTACTCAACCTCTGAAAGTTTCAGGAAAGCTTCTGCATCTGGGAAGTTCTTTGGTTCCTTCTTTTTGGAGCTTTCTGGTGCTGTGGCTGGATTTTTTCCTTAAGTATCGGGCCAAGGTCTGTTGCTGTTTGGGCATCTAGAGGTTGTTTAGTTTCTCTGGTGTTGCCTTAATAGGAGCTGAAGTAGAAGTTGATCGCCAGTTATATCTGTGTACTCCAACGACTGGGCCCAGGGGAATCTCTATGATAGCGGGCTCTACCTCTTGGCTGGCAAAGACAGGCCCTACTTATGGAGTCACTGGGAGGCCATCAACTCACCTTACGTTGTGGATCAGTCAACACTGGAAGAGATGCCGCACCATAGTTGTTTCTCTAGGTAGTCTTATTTTGAAAGGTAAAAGCTATCTGACAGCTTGCATAAACAGTCAGGCTTTCAGGCATGCAAGCCCCTCTTTGCAGCTGGGAGTGGAGGCACCTCTATATCTGTCTGTAGATGTTGTGCTCCAATTCAAAGTATGGACAGGCTACTGCCCTGCTGTCTTCAGGTGCCAGGGCCTACCTGAAGGGTAAACTGTGCTAAACACAGCTTTTCTTCTGGGGAAGCTGGCACTGCCTCCTAGCCTGGGAATTAGCCCCCACTGAGGCCTCCATTTGGGTAGCTCTGCCTCCCAGTCATCCAACATGGTGTCCCACAGAGGCTGTCCCATCCACTGTGAAATAGCCGAATCAATGGCGGAGGTTTGGCAAGAGGGATGGAGGGGCTGTGGTGCTCCGAGTCCAGAGCCAGGCTCTCAAACTGTGGCTATTCCACCTGCTGGTCATGTCAGCAGTGTGGCAAAACTCTGCTGCCAGTTAAGCCCAATTGCTGTCACAAAAAGGAAAACTGAAAGGAAAAAAGCCAGTAGTTACCGTTAGTCTGTAAGAGCTGGCCATTCAACAAGAACAGGGTCAGCAAAAGAGAAGTTTCCCACTCAGTGGCATGTAGTCCAAAATAACAGCCCTATACCGTGTCCTAGGGCCCAGTGGGTGTCCAGAAGGCTCCATTTAATTATCAATCTTGGCCTTAGTTTTCAGAATGAGTTAAGGAGATGTGTGTCTAGTCCCTTTTTTATTTTTTAAATGTGTATTTGTTGCTATTAAGAACATTATTTTCTCCTTTGTATAAGGAAGCTATAATGTTTTGCTTATTTCCATTGTATCCAACCATATTCCAGAGTGTTGGTTCAATGAGTTTTTCAATTGATTCTTTTTTGGATCAACCAGGCATGTAATTTTATAATCTGATTTTTTTTTCCATTTTCAGTTTTACCTCATTTCTGTTTTGTCTTACAGAATATGCTAGAATTTGCAAAACCATGTTAAGTACCTTATTTCTTTGATGCTGAGACCACTGCATGTACCATATTTCTTTGATTCTAAGACTACTGCATGTAAGAATGTGCCATTAATTTAGTAATAATTTTATAGTAGCTTTTTGAGGAGCCCTGGTGGTGCAGTGATTAAAGCACTCAGCTTCTAACCGGTGGTTTGAACCTACCAGCTGCTCTGCAGGAGAAAGACATGAGGTCTAACAGTTAAGTTCATGAACTGAATTATTCTAGGTGCTGCCTACCTCACTGCTGAATATCACTACAGTCACCTTCAAAGTACTCTCCTTGGAAAGGTATGCACTGACACCAGTACCTAGTCCACCCTTCAGAGTAATTTTGGAATTTTTTCTGTAATGGCCATTTTGCACAGTGGCACAGTGGAAGGTTCACGAACTTAATTGTATAGTTGTCTGTGAGGGAGTTTTAGCCAGTGTACAAAGAACTGTATTGGAATACCCTCCCAACTCACATCATTTGGCCTCCAATGACTTTTTTCTTTACCCGAATATAAAGGAAATATTGAAAGGAAGACATTATGATGACATTTAGGACATCAGTGGTAATATGGTGACATCTCTGATGGCCATTCCAGACAGAGTTCCAAAATTGCTTTAAAGGTTGAAGTAGGCGCTGGCATAGCTTCTCAAGGGGAGTACTTGGAAGGTGACCATAGTGATATTCAGCAATGAGGTATGTAGCATTTTTTTCTAGGGTGAGTTCATGAACTTAATTAGCAGTATCATATGGCAATCTGCTTCTGTAAAAATTCACAACCTTAGAAACCCTGTGGAGCAGTTCTATTCTGTCATGTAGGGTCCTTATGAGTTAGAATTGACTCAACAAGCAGTGGGTTTGGATTTGGTTATGTTAAATGTGCATTTATGTTGTAATCACATTCCACTATCAAAAATGTTAGAATGTGAAACACAAGAATTGAGGAGACAAGATGACAATGGTATTGGTGGCCCTCTGTATTTTGTTTCTTATTTTAATGGGAATGCCTAATTGCTTCGTTTTTAAACATGATATTGGCTGTTGTTTTATGATAGACCAAACTAAACCAAACCCACTGTACTTAAGCCAATTCCAGCTCCTAGCAACCCCAGAGGACAGAGTAGAGCTGCCCCCATAGGATTTCCAAGATTGTAATCTCTGTGAAAGCAGTCTGCCATCTTTTTTCCCCACAGAGCATGTGACAGGTTCAGACCACCAACCTTTTGATGAGCAGCTGAGCACTTAACCATTGCATCACCAAGCCTCCTCTTTATGATAGTCAGCTCTTGTTCTGTTAAAGAAATAAAGAAGTATTTCTCCCCCAGATTTCATAGACAATGAGACTATTTCAGGTGAGTAATACTTCATTAGGTTCCATGTTGGTTTACTTAGCTTGGAGGTGGCAGGCAGTTACAAGTCTATATATGCAGGACCCCACCTCTGCCCATAATTCCTGCTTCTTTTGGATTTCCTTTGTCAAAAAGAAAATACAGATTCTGGCACCAGAGACTGAATGCTGAGTGAAGATTTTACTGCCCAGGAGAGAACCAGACCAATGCAAAAGTTAGGCTCTTGGAACAAGTCTCAGGAAAGACAGATCAGGTGGGTTTTAAAAACCTGTACATAGTCTCTATGCCATGTTAGGGAATCAGAGTCTCAAAATGCTACTGAGTGGCAGGTGTTATCTGGGTTGGGCATAGTCTAAACATTGAACAGAATTTTTGTGGGTTTTTCCGGTAAGTGACCTCTTGCTCTATGTGTGACTGTGGATTATAGTGGTCCAGTGGTTGTCTTTGGTAGGAGTCTGCAGGCTAGGCAGCTGTGTTGGAATTCATCCTTGCAGGCTGACTTTATGGTATAATCCACACTGGGATCTCTAGCCCTCTCCTGGGCCTGCCTACATTTTATTCTATTAAATTGCCTTGGAAATTAGTTTCTTCACAGAGATTTGATTTTCACTGTTTTAAAAACATAATGGCACTCTCCTAGAAATAAAGTAAAATAAAAAGCTCCAATTCTGCTCAATGACAATGAGAAGGATCTGCCCTTTGACTTAACCAAGAAGCAGAAATTGTGGCTGTGACACATCCTCTCTCCCAACTGGTCAGCTTCCATCTTTCCCCTCGGCAGCCACAAATGCGGAAATCCCTGTGTCACAGCAGGAGATCTGTGGTGGCAGCACTGAGGTCAAGGGTGAAATTGTGTCAAGGAGCACTTGAATCCTCCTGGTTCTTGGAGAGAAGTTTGTGTGACCCCATTTTCCTTTACCCTCAACTTTGTGAGGTCATCTCTGGCAAAGGTTCTAGCATGTTTATTGTTTTGAGAGGTCTTTAATAAGAAATACTCAGAGACTCCACTGGCATCCCAAGGATGGTCCTGGGGAGCTTGTTTGGTTGAATTTGAGGCCAGGTAAAGCCCATCTTTAAAACTGTTTGATAAGGTGAAGTTCTTGCACAGCTGGAGGTATTTTTTCCCACTGTGACTGTGGAGGGCTTTAATTCAAGGTACTGCAGTCATCACTAAGAAGCCCTGGTAGCACGGAGGTTAAGTGCTCCACTGCGAAGTGAAAAGTGTGTGGTTTGAACCCACCAGCCACACTGCAGGAGAAAGATGTGGCAGTCTGCTTCTGTAAAGGTTACAGCCTTGGAAACCCTATGGGGGGGCGGTTCAACTGTGTCCTCTAGAGTTGATTTGAGTCAGAATTGACTCAGTGGCATGGGGGTGGGGTAATCATCTCTATGGAAATTGCTGGAGAGTGTAAGGTCATTTTTTAAGTTATAGAGATGGGAATTTTTGTGAACTTGTTACTGCTTTTAAAGACGGGTACAGAGAATATCAAAGCCTTATTCATTCTTTGGAAGAAGACTGTAAACCCTGGTCAAGCAGCCCTCAGTCCCCCACTCAGTCCCCAGCTCCACAGCAGTGGCAGCAGAGAGCTGGGCCGAGTACATTTCCTTTAAATACTGTTAGGATGACGGAATGAAAACCAGTCAGTTAAGACTAGGGAGCTTAAAGAAAAAACACAGCGTATTGGTTGTTTAGTAAATGGGTTATTCAGAGAATTGGCCATTTGGCAAATCGACTTTCTGTAAATTGCTAGTGGTGGAATCACCTGCCTCCTCCTGGAAACACTGGAGAACCCCAGCCAAGGCTGCCTTCGAAACTGTCTTGTTCCCTTTGCTTCCTCCTTGCTGCAGAAATGGGGGCATTGCCCTTGTAAGAAGCTGGGGCTGAGCGCAGCCACTCACAGCCTGGGTCCCGGGGAAATGGAGGGAGAGTGTGTGAGAGGTCCCCTTTTTGGTTCTCAACTCTGTGGAACTCAAATACTAGCCAGTAGCTAAACCTCTCTGTGCTGGGTAGGCCCAGACCAGAAGTCAGTCAGTTGTTTACGCTGAAGGCCAATCTAGGATAGAAGATAGGGTTTAATGGTGTCAGAATTTAATACATGAAGCCACAGGTTGTATAGATCACCTTGTAGGATTGCTGGGAGACTGACCATGTTAACTAGTGAACCGCATGCAAAATATTCACAAGGCCCCTTAACTGGTATTATCAGCATTGTTTTGGCATTGCTACTAATATTGTTGTTTTATGACAATACCTACTAACACAGTGTCTGGCACATTATATATGTTTGATAAGTGCCACTTCTTTCATTTACTGCATAACTCGGTTGGTGGGTTTTAGACAATCATTTTTTCGAGACCTCTGTTCCTTCTGGCAGTACGTGAAATATCTTGTGTTAAAGACCAGTTCTAGCCATTAGTATATATAGTTCTAGCCATTAATATATATATATTAGTATGTAGTGTAAGTACAGACTCAGGGCATTAGTCAGGTGAGGAACTCTCTGCTCTGCCTGGAAACCCTGGTGGTATAGTGGTTAAGTGCTACTACTGTTGACCTTTTCGAATCTACCAGGCACTCCTTGGAAACTCTGTGGAGCAGGTCTACTCTGTCCTGTGGGGTCCTTATAGGGTCACTGTGAGTCGGCAGTGACTCAGTGGCCCTGGGTTTCTTTTTTTAAACTCCATCTAAGCAAGCCTTAAACCAAAAAAGAAAAAGCAGTTGCCACAGAGCCTTTTCTGACTTACAGCAACCCCATGTGTTGCAGAGTAAAAGTGCTCTCCGTAGAGTTTTCGTGGCTGTGATATTTTGGAAGTAGATCACCAGGCCTTCTTTCCTAGGTGCCTCTGGGTAGACTGAACACCAACCTTCCAGTTTCTAGCCCAGTACTTAACTATTTGCACTGGACTAGAAAAGGACTCCTTACAAAAAGCCTTACAGACTATCAAAGCAATGAGGTTAAATGGGAATACCAAAGAGTTTTAAAAGTTACGCTGATAATTGCAATAGCTGTTTCAGTGGAATGAAAGACTCAATGGTAAAGAACCCAAGAGAACAGACAACACAAAAGAAGGACGAAGACAATAAATTGTGCCTAGCAGCTCAGTGAATTGCTTATTACGTATTTTCTAAACATTAGGATAAGAATATGAATTTATTTATGTACATATTGTGCTCTAAAATAATGCTCCTGTACTTAAAAATAACTGTCTTATTGCTTTCTTTGATATTGTTACAAATAGTTTCAGCAGCATACATTTGCAGGCATTACATTTCTGTTGCAGTATCACTGTATGAGCAAATACTGAAGCAGTTTGCAGACATCTGCTTTACAGTAGGGAGACAGACAATCCAAGTGGATGCAGCCCATATGTGTAGTCAAGTCTGATTGTAGGAAATACAGAGGAAAAGACTTGTTGTGAATATGCATCCCTGCACACAGTAAGATTCAAGAGATCTGCTGCAAACCAATTAATAATTGTGAAGCCAGACCAGCAGTTATTTTTGGTTAAAAAGTAAGACCAGAGATTGGAAACTGAAACCAGCTCAGTGACCCTGATGATAACCCATCCTTCCCTGTAATTGGGGAAGTCCAGCCCCCTGAAGGAGTACAGAGAGCAAGAGCTTGGCAGTGTTGTGTGGAAGCCAGACTTGGGAGAATACTGTGTCAGGGGCCACAATACACTCTAGTTCATGAATATCTAATTTTAGATGGTTAACTCTTCATTATTCAGAAGAGGTCTAGTAGTAGCTGTGGGTTGTGCGTACACTGGGATGACTGCATTTGGTGTTTGCATTTTGGAATTACTTTATGGCCCAGCTGGAGACACTCCCTAGCCCCTGGGGAAGTCAGCCGTTTTTTATAGGAAGAACACCCTTGGGGACTGCTGTGTTCTGGGGAGTGCCTTTCTGTGCAGGGAATACACTGTGAAGGGACGTACCAGTGAATTAACAGTGAAGGATTAAGGGTGATTTTTATTTTCCTGTCTTTGCATGTCTGAATTTTTCTGCAATAAAACTGTTACTTTTGGGTAGTTTTTAAAAGAGCTTCATCCAACTGTCAAGTCCCTACAATAGAACAGGGAAAAGATTTACGTCACCACCTCCCAACCCTGTGGGAGTTAAAACAATTACTGAGGGGGAGGAGATGAACCGTTTATGAATAAGACTGTCTGCAGTTACTTGAGCAGCTGAGATTAAATGACAATAGCGGTTGTTCTTGTTTCAGAGCTTAAACTGACCCTCTGTTTGGGAAAGCAATTTCCCCTTTCAGCTTCTCCCTCACATCCTATGTTCGGATTAGAAGGGGATGAAGAGCAGGAGGGCAGTTTGCCTGCACAAGTAGCTGTGATAAAACCCTCTCTGGACCATTTCCGACAAGGGCTGAAGGTTGTGGGATTGTTTAGCTTGAAGGGAAGAAGGCAGAGGTAAGACAAACTCATTTGACTAAATGGAGAATAATATAGGGTGTGGGCTGGAATTACTGTGGATTTGTTGTTTGTTTTGAACCTTTTAAAATTCTCGTTAAAACCTAATAGCTTAGTGAATGGATTGGAAAGCAATTATGTGTGTAGATAACATCCAGGTCAAGAAGTAGCACATTGCTAGCACCCAGAATATTCCTTCCTAACCAAAGCCTCCTTTCTCCCTGGAAGTAACCGCTGTCTTGTGTTTTATACAGTACCTAATTTTGTTTGTAAAACCTGGTGTCATGGTGGTTACATGCTGCAGCTTCTAACCAAAAGGCGGACAGTTCGAATCTACCAGGCACTCCTTGGAAACCCCATGGGGCAGTTCTACTCTGTCTTAAAGGGTCACTGTGAGTCAGAATTAACACAGCAACAGTGGATTTTTTTGCAGTTTAGTTTAACCTTGGTTTTGGCTTTACCCACTGTTAGTTAAGTAGAATCATGTAATATGTATATGGTTTCTTTGCACTCAATATCATATTTGTATCATTACCTACATTAGTGTGGAAACCCTAAGTAGTGGTATAGTGAGTTAAGTGCTACATCTGCTAACCAAAAAGTCAGCAGTTCCAATCCGGCAAGCAGTCCTTGGAAACTGGGATAGTTCTACTTTGACCTCTAGGGTCGCTATGAGTTGGACCCGACTCGGCGGCAGTGGGCTTGGTTTTGGCTTACTTTAGTTTGTGTGGTTATAGTTCTTTCATTTTTTTGCTGTGTGATATTTTGTTGTAGGAACGTAGGACCATGTGTTTATCTGTTTTACTTTTGATGGACCTTTGAATTGTTTCCAGTTTGTGACTGTCCTGAACAATGCACTATGAGCTTCTTATACTTTTTCTTAGTGTACTAAGCACTGTTTTGTGTGGTAGATATCTAGGAGTGAAATTCTGAATCATAGAGTCTGTACATCTGCGCCTTACCTAGCTAATGGCAGGCTGTTTTCCAAGATGGTTCACTGCCCTTCCAGCCTGACAAGGAGCTGTTCTGCATCCTTGCACCCACCTAGTCTGGTCAGACCTTGCCAGTCTAGTAGATGGGCAGTGGTACAGCTCTGGCTTTAATGTGCATTTCAGTCGTGTAATGACGTTGAGCACCTTTCTGTGTGTTTATTAATATTTTAATTCCTCTTGTGAATTTCCCATTCAACTGTTTTGCCCATTTTTTCTCCCCTACCAGGTTGTCTGTTATTCATTCAGCTAACTAACCCTCAGAAGGTCACTGGGTAAGGGATGCATACCAACCAAACCAAACCCACTGCCATCTAGTTGATTCCAACTCATAGCGACCCTATAGGACAGAGTTGACCGGCCCCATAGGGTTTCCAAGGAGCACCTGGTGGATTCAAACCAGCAACCTTTTGGTTAGCAGCTGGAGCTCTTAATCACTATGCCACTGAGGTTTGTTGGTGGGGGAAGGATATGGAGCTGTATAAACTACTTCCCTGTCCCAAAGAGAAGACTGCAGTTCTAAAAGCAGAAACATGAACAACTAGTAATAATACTGTGATAATTGTTGAGATACTCATCTTCTCCACCAGAATGGCTGTTAGCTGAAGGACTGGGCCCTTATTCCTGTTATATTCTCAGTGTTTAACATGGCATCTGGTATATTAGGTGCTTAATGAAGTTTTGTTAAATGATTGAATGAAATCATGTCAGTGGAATGTATAGATGCTGTACTAGGGGTGAGTGCTGAAGAACAGAGAAACATGAAATACGGACCCCTGCAGAGTGAGTGAAGGCTTTTTTCAGAGTGAATATTTGAAGCAGGTCAAGAAAGACCACTAGGAGTTCACCAGAAGCAGTAAAGGGAGCATACTGTAGTCCAAGGAGTCAGATGTACAAAGGCGCAGAAGAGAGAGAGTATGGCCTATTGAGGAATTTGAAATTTGGGATGTCTAAGAAGGTGGACTGGAATCCTGGGTCCTGCACATGGTTATGTGCTGAGCTACTAACTGAAAGGTGAGTGTTTCAGTCTACCCAGAGGCACCTCGGAAGAAAGGCTTGGTGATCCACTTCCAAAAGCTCACAGACATCAAAAACCATATGGAGCATAGGGGCATGCTCCATTAGTGCCCACACAGGGAGACCAGCAAGCAAAGCCTCAGCATGGCAACTGGTTGGTTGGTTGGTTGGTTGGTAACTGGGTGGTAGATTGAGAGGGCAGTGGAGATTGGTTGGCTGGGTGGTAGCTGAGTAGGTGGAATGAGAGGGCAGTGGAGATTGATTAGTTTGTAACTGGGTAGGGGGAATGAGAATGCACTAGTAGGTTGGCTGATTGGTTGCTAGGTTGGTAACAGGATGGATGGAATGAGAGGGTAGTGTAGAAAGGCATCACCTGGAGATGATGCTGTGCAGGGGAATTGTCTGTAGAATCTTTTCGTAGATACCTTGAACAAACTAGAACCGTTACATACACCTGATCATGAAATATGTTGAAGTATTTCCCTTTAAATAACAAAAGTGGACCCTGATGGAATTTAAAATAATTTAAATGCTGATTATTTTTTAAAGTAACAGTGTAACTAGGACAAATGTAGAGTGAAGCTTAGGCTTTCCCTGTCAGACTTGAAAGGAACCGCAGTGTGGTCTTGAGCAAAGCCCTGGTGGCATAATGGGTTAAGTGCTGCGTCTGCTAACCAAAAGGTCGGCAGTTCAAATCTTCCAGGCGCTCCTTGGAAACTCTATGGGGCAGTTTTACTCTGACCTCTAGGGTTGCTATGAGTAGGTCACAACTCAAAGGCAGTGGGTTTGGTTTTCGTTTGACTTAGGAATAATGCCCCCCAAACTCTGCTGGTGTAGTGGTTAAGTGCTACATCTGCTAACCCAAAGGTCAGCAGTTCAAATCTACCAGGTGCTTCTTGGAAACTCTATGGAGCAGTTTTACTCTGTCCTATAGGGTCACAATGTCAAATCTGAGTCAAAGGCAGTAGATTTGGTGTTTTGGTTAGTAGAGCTGTGGAAACCTTGGTGGCTGGTGCTTAAGTACTGTAGCTGCTGACCAGAAAGTAGACAGTTTGAATCCACCAGATGCTGCTTCGAACTCTAGGGGGCAATTCTTCCCCATCCTCTAGGGTCTCAATGAGTCAGAATCGACTCAGTGGCAAACAGTAGCAGGGCTGTTGTGAGAATTAAGTGAGGTATGTATATAAATTTACTTCACTGTCATCTAGATATGTGAGTGGTGGTGGTGACCGAAAATAGGTTTGAACTATAGACCCTAAATTGTGCAGTGATGTTGTAGTTATCTTGCTGCTTTTTACTGGCTGGTATCCCTTTACATAAAATATGCTACCGCAAAACCAGGACACCCTGGTGACGTAGCAGTTAAGTGCAAAATATGTTCACCAAAAGGTTGGCAGTTCTAATTTGCCGGGCTCAACTTGGAAACTCTGTGGAGCAAGTCCCCTCTGAACTACATATTCATTATGGATTGGAGTCGACTCAACGGCAGCGGGTTTGGTTTTTGGCCCAGAACCAAACTCAGTGCCCTCGAGTGGATTCCAACGCAAAGCAACTGCCTGCAGTTTCCAGGGAGGACCTGGTGGATATGTGACCTTCTGGTTAGATAATATGCTACGAATGTTAATAAATAATCTATGACGGGACCCCTAAAGAGCTGTCACGCCCCACCCTTGTCCGCTTTAGAGGCGCATCAGCACCTTAGTGCCCGGACAGGGAGACCAGCGAGCAAAGCCTCGGGCTGTTTTCCGGGGCTGAGGCTTCGTTGTGTCTTGGCTTTCCTTCTCTTTGGCCTGTGTATCCCTGAGAGGGCTGGCAGGGGAATTAGGAGCTCAGTGAAACTGTATTTATAGCTGTTTTCCTAAAGACGTAGCACGTGCCTCACCCGTAGCGGAAAGGGGGATTAGATGTGTAAGCCGGCTTGAAACCGGACAGTTTTTGGTCCATTTGCCTAAACTCCTCCTCCTGGCCAAACTTTCCAAAGGGGAAGGCTTTCTGAGGAAACGAAAGTGAAACGGAACCGGGGCCATTTTCAGAGCGACCCGCCCAGCTTGCGGCGCGCCGGGGAGCTGCTTCCTGTCTCGGCCGCCCCCCCCCCCCCCCAGGTGCTCCGTGCTTGTTTGAAACGGCAGTTAGGACCCTGGGCGCTCCACTCCGGCTCCCGGACAGCCGCTGCCGCGGTGAACGCTGCCGAGTGCGGGGGAGCAGGGTGGTGCTGCCAGCCGGCCGGCCAGCGATGCCCAGGGTGGCGTGATGGATCCAAGGCAGGTGATCTGGCGACAGGTGAGCGGCCGCCGGGCCACACTGATCCATGGGGCTGCCCTGGAGGGGAACCCTGTCTCTGGAGCCTTCGACTGGTCTTACAGCTTCACTTGAACTGGGTGCTTTAGTCCATGATGTATGCGCATTGTGTTTACCTGGTTTCCTTTCTTGCCAAGTGAAGCTGCTGTTCTAGGAATTTGTATCATGCTGATTACTCTGCTGCACTGAGCAAAACTCGGAGGAGAGGAGCGCATCTGGGGGAAAATGCGCCCCCCAAGCAAGAGTAGCCAAGGCTGGAAAAAAAAACCCGCTGCTGTCGAGTGCATTCCAACTCAGAGCAACCCTGCGGGACAGAGTAAAACTGCCCCGTAGAGTTTCCAAGGAGTGTCTGGTGAACTTGAGCTGCCCACCTTGTGGCTAGCATCTGTAGCACTTAACCACTATGCCATGAGGCCGCAGTAAAAAGCAAACACCCCCTCTTCCTGTCTGCTAGGTCCCTGTTACTGCCTCCACTTGTTTAACCCCGCTTGGAAAATAGTCTTTGAGTTACTCTCCTCCCTGTCCATTTCCTGAAGGCTTTGGGACATCATAAACCCCAGAGGCCCACTGCCATCAAGTCAGGTCCTACTCATAGCAAGTCTAGAGCTCTGAGTAGAACTGTCCCAAGGAGCGCCTGGAAGATTTGAACTGCTGACCTTTTGGTTAGCAGACATAGCACTTAACTCACTATGCCACCGGGGTTTTGGGGACATTATAAGGAGCCCTTGACCTGCAGGAGAAAGTTTGTAGCATCATCATCCATTATTATTAAAAACTGCAAAAATCCATTGTCTTTCAGCAGTGGAATTGATAAACTGAGATCACATCCACACAAATGGAATACTGATCAGCAGTAAAAGGGAACGAACTGCTCTACCAGCAACGCCATGGATGACTTAAATACAATACCTAAGCAAAAGAGGCCCGACTCAAAAGTCTGTATACTGTGTCATTTCATTTGTATGACGTCCTATAGAACAGGTGCTAGCAATGGGATGGGAACAAAAGACAGATCAGTGGTTGCCAGGGCTGAGGAGAGAAATGGACAGCAAAGTGGAGAAATGGGCATGTTCTCTGTCTTCATTGTGCTGGTTATATGGCTGTATGATCTCATCAAAACTCATAGAATTGTATGCTAAAAAAAGGTAAATTTTACTAGTTAATTATTTTTCTGGTTTTTAAAAAGCTGACTCTCAGTGACCGTGTGTATCAGAGTAGAACCATGCTCTGTAGCATTTTCATTGGCTGACTTTTCAGAACTAAATCACCAGACCTTTGTTGTAAGGTACCTCTGGGTGGACTCAAACTCCCCAGGTTTTTGTTTAGCAAGCACGTGTGTTTACCATCTGCACAACCTAGGGACTGTATAGGGCAGTTGTGCTTTGACCTGTCTGATCACTGTGAGTTGGAATAAATTCTACAGCAGTGGCTTGGCTTGGCTGGGCTAGGGGCTCCGTAAAAGGATTCCTGTTGCCATTAGTTCTGACTCGTAGTGACCCTAAGGGACAGAATAGCACTACCCCTTTTAGGGCTTCCAAAGTGCAGGTGGTGGATTTGAACTTTAAACTGCCAGCCACAGTCTTAACTACCACAGCCTACCCCACTGCCGTTGAGTCAGGTCACACCAGGGCCTAAATGGAAAGAAATAAATTTCTTCACGTACTCCATTTGGAACCTATGTGGTAACCATGGGGGCTCATCTCTTGAACGTAAATATGTGAGACCAATTAAAGTGAAATATGTGGACATTGAATGTTAAATGACCATTACCTCATTTGCATAGTAAATAAATTTGGAGTGGGAAAGTGGAGCTGTTGAGATATTTAGGAATGATCACTATGAATTTCCTAGTTTCTTGTTATCAGCTGCATTCAGTGTATGTCCAGATGGCTTTTCCCAAGTGGTGGTTTGGTCTGACTTTTCAAGAGTACTAGGGAAGTACTAGCAGGAGACGGTTGTGGCAGTCTGCTTCTGCAGAGATTTACAGTCTTGGAAGCTGAGTCTTGCCTCGTAGCTGTGAGTCAGAATCCTCTCAAGGGCAGTGGGTTTAGGGAGTGTAGAGAAAATGTTAATAATCACTTTTTCCTGTAATCATGCATCCCTGAAATAACCATTGTTAACAAATTCATGGTGCTGTCCCCTGTACGTTGAACCCTGGTGGAATAGTGGCTAAGTGCTACAGCTGCTAACCAAAAGGTCAGTAGCTCACATCCGCTGGGCATTCCTTGGAAGCTCTGTGGAGCAGCTTTACTCTTTCCTGTGGGGTTGCTGTGAGTCAGAATTGACTCAGTGACAGTGGGTTTGGGTTTTTGGTTCCCTCTACTTTTTCTCTGTGTTTGTTACAAAAGACACACACGTGCATGCGCAGGCATTCATGGGTTCTTTCCTTTATGCTAAAAAAAGAAATTATGTATGTTACTGTGCAACTTGGTGTTTTTGTTGTTCAGTTTACCATTGTATCATTTCCAGATTTCATCTAGGTTAATACAAATAGATCTAACATATTTTTTGAAATCATGAAAAATTTTCCATGGTATGAATGTATCATAATTTTTCAACTCCACTTCTATAGATGGACATTCAAGTATTTCCAGGTTTTAGCCAAGTGGTGCCAGTTTAAATCTAGAAAAGATTAAGAAACTGAAATTGTCGTCATTTGGTGTTGGTTGAGTCAATTTTCAGTCCGAGTGAAACTTCACTGTGCGTTTTCTAGGCTGTAATCTTTGCAGGAACAGATCATCAGGTCCGTCTCCTGTGAAGCCGCTGATGGGTTAGAACCACCAACTTCCCGTTAGCAGCCAAGCACTTAACCTTCTGTGCCAGCCGGGTGCTTCAGAAACTGACTGGGAAACAAAATTCTTTTTCCAAAGTCACTGAAAGAGCTAATCAGGAGATTCTTAAAGTGCTGGTAATTCACCTGTGAGCTGGGCACGCACTGCACGTTTCTCAGCTCTGCCCTTTATGTATATGTGTAGATGTAGATGGGTATTGAAGTCCTGGTGGCAGAGTGATTAAGATCCCAGCTGCTAATGGTGGTTCAAATCCAGCAGCTCCTCTTTAGAAACCCTATAGGGCAGTTCTGCTGTGCCCTTTAGGGTCACTGTGTGTTGGAGTTCAGGAGCAATGGTCAAAGGTATAATAGGCTAAGTGGTATAACAGGCTGGGTGGGAAAGTTCAAGAAGAGTAAACGCCCACAGTCTGGGGAGATGGGAGTCCGAAGTCTCCTAAAAAAGGAGGCTTTTAAGGAGCCCAGTAAGGAAAGGGTCAGAATTGTGATCAGTGACAGCAGCGCTGGATTGGAATGTAGAGGGTTAGAAGATGAGACTTGCAGCAGCCCAGGTGAGAGCTCATGCGGGGCGGGAACTGGAGAGGCATGCGTGTAAGGGACAGCAGAGGTGGGAGACAAGCCTGAACCAGGCAGCTAACTCCCTGTTAGGTGTGGGAGACGAGGGTGGACCAGGCAGGCAGCAAAGATGACTCAGGTTTCTAGTCTTACTCTAGAGAAGGACGCTGTTAACAGAAATTACGAATGGCAGGAGAAGGAGCTGACTCTGAGGAGATGATTAATTTGGTCCAGAGTAAGTGGGAGTGGAGGTAATGGCAGAGTATTTAAGTGGATAGATGGTCTGGGCAGTTGGAAATTTAGATCTTAAGCTTGAGTGCAAGGCGGTGGCTAGAGACACAGGTTTGAGTATTGTCGTTTACAAGGACTGGTTCAGGTTGAGGAAGTGGATGCAGTCTACAAGGGGATAGATATAAAGGAAGAAGTCCTTAGAAAACCTTGGGGTGTGAATATGTGTAAGGAGCAGAGAAAGGCGCAGAGACAGAAGGAAAAAGAAGCAAGACGACACCTTTGGGGCTGTGTCACCGAACACTGGGAAAAGAATTTTCAAAGAGGCCTCAATCTGCAGTGAGGCCGATTAGTGTTTACTGAACTCATCAACAAACAATAGTGAAAACCCAGGTGCAGTCAAGAGATGGCATTTGTCCGGGCCTTCTTAGCCTGCATCACTGTCCTTCTCTAGCACCATTGAGAAGCTTTGGGCCAGAAAAAGAGGACAGTGGGCTTCAGGTGAAGAAGGGAGCTGACTGTGAGATCAAGGTTGGGTGAGGTAGCTTATGAAGCTAGAATGGGGAAGAATTAGGAGTGGCCGACTGGCTGCTACAGTGAGGTCATAGTGTAAGAGTAAACAGTACAGGTCGTGGAAACACGGAGATAGTTCTTGTCAGAAAAGAGCAGGAGTCTGCAGACAGTAGCCCACAGGCCAAATGCAGACCTCTACCTGCTGCTGAACTTAGAGAAGAAGTTCGTTCCACCTGCCACTGACAGCCAAAGTTTAATGACAGGGAGAAAGGTTCAATGCTTTATTAGCAGTCGAGCATGCCAGCCAGGAAACAGTGAGAATAACTTCTCCAAAAACTGTCCTGCTTGAGTTACATTTCTAGTGGTTTTTATAGCCAGAATTCAAAGGGGTTGCTCATGTTGTGTTTGTCACAGGATAATCAAACAATGTGAATCACCCCAAAGCTTGTCACGGGGTAATTAAACAGAGTAAACTGTAAAATTTGTCCCAGGATAATCAAGCAGAGTAAACTATCCAAAAATGTTTTACCTCTCTCTGAGATCCCAATCCATTTTATTTCTTCAGAGATAGGGAGAGGAATGTAGACCTGTTCATTGAGTCTGAGGGTGAGAATTGAGGCAAGGTAAGAAATGCAGCTTGATAACCTAAGTGACCTTTGTTAGGTTCTTACATTCACCACAATACCTGTTTTTCCAATAGTGTTTTATGGGAACGTAGCCACACCCATTGTTTTCATATTGTCAGAAACCCTGGTTGCATAGTAGTTAAATGCTATAGCTGCTGAGACCAAAAGATAAGCAGTTCAGATCCACCAGGCACTGTTTGGAAACTATGGGGCAGTTCGTTCTGCTCTGTCCAATAGGGTCACAGTGCATCACAGTTGACTCCAGGGCAGCAGGCTGGGTTTTTGATTCGGTGGCTGCTTTTGCACTATAGTGGCAGTGTTACCTGACTCTTTCCAGAAGAAATTTACAGACCTTGGGAAGAGTTTCCGGGTTTGGAGTGTTGGTGGCAGCCTGTTGTTACTAAATGGCAGAGACAACCCACTGCCATCAGTGGATCCTGACTCATAGCAGCCCTATTGTTAGGTGCCATCCAATCAGTTTTGACTCAGCATCCCAGGTGACAAAGCAGAACTGCCTCTTAGGGTTTTCTAAACTGGAACCTATACAGGAAGGAGCCCTGATGGCACAGTGGTTATGCACTCAGCTGCGAACCGAAAGGTTGGAGGTTCTAACTCACCAGCCACTCTGAAGAAGAAAGGTATGGGCAGGGAATTATACTCTGTCTTGTAGGGTCACTGTGAGTCGGAATTAACTTGACAGCAATGCGTTTGGTTTTTTGGCTTTGGAGTCTTGACAGGAGCAGATCATCAGGTATTTTCTCCTGCGGAGAGGCTGGGTAGGTTTGAATTGCTCACCTTTGTGTTAGCAGCTGAGCACTTAATCCTTGTGCTACCAGGGTTTATAGTCATGGCCTAGGTTAGGAAAACAGTGAGATTGACAGAATAGCTGAACCAGCCAAGTATGTGGCTAAAGGGTGCTGGGTTAGAGGTTCAAGAACCGTGTGTGAGGGCAAGGAGTAAGACTGAAAAGTCCCCTGTGACGGTGGGGGTTGTGAGGCAGGAGAAGGTTGAAGAGTGGTGCAAAAGTTACTGAAGAAAGGGGGAGAGCTGTCTGCAGGTCCTGTAGTCTTCAGGAGAACCAGGAGAGGGCTATAAGCACAAGGAAATGTTGCTAGATGGCACCCACCCTCTCAATCTGAAAGCCCCCGGGGGAAAGGAAGAAGGGTCTTTACTGAAGCCCCCCGTCCTACCTCTACCACGCTTCCTGGATGGCACCTGGGAAAGGGTGACACTGGTTTGTATGTGGGGGGCAGGAGGAAGAGGCCACACATGCCCAGTGTTTCAGTAAAGGGAAGGCACACATGGGAATACAGAGGTGTCTCAGTGGTGTAGGTAAAAGAACCTTGTGTCTCTTCCAAGCCTAATACAGCGTTGAAGCATAAGGACAATATGCCTGTTTTAATAAAGAAATGCTCAGGTCCCCTGAAACCAAGTTCTGATCTTCCAGGGATGGCAGTAATGAGCAGAGGATTCTAAAAAGTGTGTTTGCCCTTCCCCATGTGGGATTCTTCACTGCCATCACCTTGGAGGACTGGGGTCTGATTCTATCAAATAGAGAGTGCTTTAAATGGCGATTTACATAGCAAATTCATTTCTCATTAAACTGTTACTACACATATTGTTTTGTAACATTGGTTGCCAACCCCAGGATGTGTCAGTGCTCTCTCCTTCTTGACCTTGGGTTCTCCATCTCCGTTCACCCAGCTTCCTGCCCCCTCCTGCCTTTTCATCCTCGCCCATGAGCTGGTGTGCCCTTTTGGTTGTGTATACACAGTTGAACTATATGTGTTGTTCGTTTTTTGGACCTCTCTAAAGTTTGGCTGAAGGGTGAACTTCAGGAGTGACTTCAGTACTGAGTTAAAAGGATGCCTGAGGGGTCATACTGTCATGGTTTCTGCCGACTCTGTCAGACCAGTAGGTCTGGTCTTTTTTTGCCAGTTAGAATTTTTTCCTGTGTTCTTCTCCAGCTCTGTCTGGAACCCTCTATTGTGATCCCTTTCAGAGCAGTTGGTGGTGGAGGCTGTGTTAACTGGTCTGTTAGTCCTTTGGACTAGTCTTTCTCTTCTGTCTTTGATTTTCTTCATTTCTGTTGAAGCAGACAGGGTGCAAACAGTGGAGTAGCTTAGATGACTACTTGCAAATATTTTCTTTTTTTTTTCCACAGTCATCCCCTTGGTAGATTCAAAGACAAAGGAGTTGTGTGATGTGAGCCCAACTCAAGAAGAAAGAGTGGGCTTGTCCATTCTGGGTTCTCCTAACTCCCTTATTCATTGAAACAGGATAACATTAAATTTTTTTTCTGACTTTAAAAGGGCAAGTTGTTGATGAGTGGAAAAGTCTGTGCTCACCTCCCTAAACTTTTGTTTAAGGGAAAGGAGTAAGGTCGCTAGAGAGATCATACTGAGTTAGCAGAACCCCTGTATCTTCCTGGAAGCCCCATGTTTCGGGGAGCATGTTGACGTGAACACCTGTGTTAATTTTCTCTGCCTTGCCCATGCCCCTGTGTCCCCTTCTTTGTTTTCTTTTTTGGCAGACAGTCCTTAGGAGATGGGCAAGTACCTCAGCTAGGGTAGGAGCCCATCTCACTCATTTTCAGCCCAGCAGGCAGGGGCAAGGGAGAGGCGGCCACCCAAGCTCACTCCCACAGGCAAGCCTAACTTACTTTCTTTTCTGTCTTCTTCTGCAGGGGTGTTCTGTCAACAGGTACCACCTCACTCCAGCTCAAGGCTATGAGCACAGCAAGCTCAGACACCAGCAGCTAGGACCAGTACCTTCTCCAAATAGTTTTCAACTCCGGCAAATAGAGTTTCTCAAGGGACGGCTCCCAGAAGTGCCCCTGACCGGAAAGCAGACACTGTCACAGCCACTGTTCAACCCTGTACTGCAACCAGGGTTTCCAGGACCACTTGCCAGAAACTGGCAACCGGAGATCTGGGATATCCCCAGGAACGCGTCTCTCGGAAGTCAGGGGCTCCAGAGAGGGCTCTGTCATCATTCGCCATGGAGAGGTGTTGATAGGCTTGCCTCAAATTTCCAGAAATTGAATATCGGCCAGGATCCAGAGAAAAGGATCTTCACACTCTTGGAGGAGCTTGGGGAAGGGAAGACCACCACAGCATATGAATTGGCTAGAAAACTTGGGGTCCCAAAGAAGGAAATCAATCGAGTTTTGTACTCTCTGGCAAAGAAGGGTAAGGTACATCAAAAGGCAGGAAAACCCCCTTTGTGGGGAATTAGAATCTCCGCTGAGGCTGAGGAGCAGCACAGCAAAGTCGCGACACCAGAGAATCAGGATCAGGCAGCTCCAAACTCAGACTGCAGTTTGGAAACTAAAGACGGAAGGCTTACATCTGGCTTGAAAACTGAAGACAGAAACGCTGCATACAACTTGGAAGGTTTTCCTGTTCCTTTTGACATGGCTGAGATCAAGGAGAAAATCTGTGACCACCTCTTTAATGTGTTCAACTCCTCAGCCCTGAACCTGGCTAAGAATATCGGCTTCACCAAGGCCCGAGATGTAAACCCCGTGCTGATTGACCTGGAAAGGCAGGGGGATGTATACAGGCAAGGGGCAACCCCTCCAATATGGTTTTTGACTGACAAGAAGCGGGAAAGGATGCAAATTAAGAGAAATGCCAGCATTGCTCTTGAAACCACCCCAGCTGCTGCCCCTGAGATCAAAAGAAATGTAGAGCTTCCCACCTGTAACTCACCTGTTGCAGGTGCCTCAGACAACACCATCATGGGAAAAGTAGCGAATGGGCAGGAACCTGAAGCAAAATTAGAAAATAGACAAGAGGCCACACCCGAACTGATCAGACCAAAACCACCTGTTCATGACAACGGCCCATCCAAAGCAGGGTATGTTGACTCTGAAAATGGCCAGTGGGCCACAGATGACATCCCAGATGACTTGAACAGTATCCACTCGGCACCAGGTGAGTTCCGAGCCATCATGGAGATGCCCTCCTTCTACAGTCACGGCTTGCCACGGTGTTCGCCCTACAAGAAACTGACCGAGTGCCAGTTGAAGAACCCCATCAGCGGGCTGTTAGAGTATGCTCAGTTCGCTAGTCAGAGCTGTGAGTTCAACCTGATAGAGCAGAGTGGACCACCCCATGAACCTCGGTAAGAGATCACCTAGGAGCTGGCCCTAGGGTTGGGGTCAGGCTCTCTTGCCCCTGACACAGTCAGCTGACTGGTGAGTCGTACTGTTTGGTGGACCCTGCCTTCTCCCTTTTCCTTTCCTACCATTTGGCTAAATCACCCTGGACTGGCTCTGTGTCCAGATGTTGAGCCCAGGATGTAGACCTCAAACTAGCTGTAGTGATGGCTGAACAAGGGGGAGGTTGCCTCTCATGGCTGAAAGTGGGCTTCTTTAGAATGGCTTAGCTTTTGTGCATCACTGTCACATCCGCCTTCTAAGGTCAGAGGTAAGGCTGACTTGATTCCTTTCCTTCCCCACGACTGTGGACCATCTACTCACACCTCCCAAAGTAGGTAAGTTCTCAAGAGAGGGTCGGGAGCAGGTGCGTTGGTGCAGGCTGCACACGAGGAATGGGGTGGCTTGTGCTGCTAGGCAGCAGCAGTTCCACAGCCTCCCACCCCGGCTCCTGTGGGGGGAAGATGAGGTAGTGTGATCATGGCTGCCTGCTTGCCTGCCCAAGGTGGTGGTTCTAATTTTACACACCTCCTCTGCACAGATGGCCGGGCTAGCACTTGCTGCTGCTCCTGAACTATGGAATCAGAGATCACGTCACTCAGACAGCTGGCCACAATCTGCACCAGAGGGCCCGTGCAGGCCCATGGGCAGATTGAGGAAGATAGGTGAGCCCAGAGGGAGGCCCTGCAGGCCCTAGCAGAGAGCTGAAATCACAGGAGCTGAGTGGCTGCAAGTAGCAGCTGAAGACAGAGCCAGTGAGAATGAGAGGCAATTCCTCAGCCTTTAGAATAGGCTGACTGTAGGGCAAAGGATTGCCAGCTGTGGCCCTTATTCCTCATCTGGATCACACCAGTGACACAAGATAGCATTGCAGGAGAGCTCTTGGGGAGTTGGCCTCCAAAAGCTGACAAGGCCAGCTTGTTTCCATTTGGAGCAGAGAGATAGGTTGGCTGTCATTCTGTGTCTTTCCCTCCATCTGCTTCCCCAGAGCTGAGTTAAAGCAGCAGAGTTGTGGCTAATGGACTCCAGCTATAAGAGACATCGTTGCCGTGTTCCAGTATTTCAGAAGGCATAGAAAGCGAGGCATTTGGCTTGCTTTTCTGAATGAAATCCCAGATCGAACTAAGAGCTGAGCAAATTTGAAAGCTTGAACAGAGGAGGCCTGTACACTAAAATGAGAAACCTGGAGCAAATGCCTGTTGATTTTTTTAAATAATAAGGGAGAAGTTTCTTTCATCTGAGGCTTGGGACAGAGGGAGCTATGGAGTGACTCAAAAGAAGCAGTGAAAGGGCTGTAAGTCTGAGGGTAGGTTGGGAACAAAAACAGGCCCCTGGTAAGTGGCAGTCATCTGTCTGATCACTTTTAGGGATCTGGAGGATGTGAGACTGGGCTGTAGGACACCTTCCATTTCATACAGAAACTTTTTTTTATGATGATTTAATGAAAATGTACATTCCTATATAAATTTGCGTGCTCACCTATATGCAACTTCCACTGCTCTCCCTGCACAGTGACAGAACACTATTCTTCTCTGCTCCATACATGTCCTATCCTCCCAACAGTCTCCTATCTCCTCTCTACCCACTCCCCTTCCTCCAGTATGAGGTCAGCAGGACGACATCCTATAGATGCATAGAACCATAAAATGCCCACAAAATATGATCACTCTGCATCACCAAGTCCAATCCATTGCTGTCCAAAGAGTTGACCTCCATTATGATTTATGGACAGGGGCCCTGCTCTCAGGGGAACCCCGAAGCCCCTAGACCATCAATTGCAGTCTTTTAATGGAGATCTCGGGGTGCACCCCTACTTTCAGGAACTTTTTGAAGTGACCACAATTACTTAAATATGAGTGCCTTTTGGCTGTAAGTTTTGTGCACAAAACTTATCATGACTCTTTGCTAAGAGATCATGGTTTTCCCTGAGCTACTACCTGTGACTCTGCTTGTTCCAGTGAGCTGCAGGGAGAAGGTCACTGCTTGCTTTGTTTTCCCAAGAGAAGGGACAGGCTGAGCCTCCAAATAGACAGTAGTCCTTTAACCTATGATTTGTCTCCTCAAAAAGTTCAGAAACCTCTTTAGTGCAGAAGAAAATTGTAAACTGAGGATGTCTCTGGAAAAAGGGCGGAAGGATGGCCTAGACTAGTGTTCACACCTTTAATCACTTTCTATCAAGATTTAAATTCCAGGTTGTCATCAGTGGCCGAGAGTTCCCCCCAGCAGAAGCGGGCAGCAAGAAAGTGGCTAAACAGGATGCAGCTATGAAGGCCATGGCCATCCTGCTTGAGGAAGCTAAGGCCAAGGACAGTGGGAGATCAGAGGAGTCTTACTACTGCTCCCCAGAGAAAGAATCTGAGAAGGTAGGTGTCCTGCCCCTTGTGAGGATATCAGATTGTTTTCAGTGTTGGTGAAGTGTCAGGATTTTAAGTGATTTCAGCAACTGATAGGACCTCTGGTGGCGCAGTAGTTAAGAGCTCAGCTGGTAATCAAAAGGTTGGTATCTTGGATCCACCAGTCACTCCTTAGAAATCCTGTGGGGCAGTTCTTTGCTATCTTGAATGGGTTTCAGCAACTGTTAAGGTACCTGGAGTCAGCACCCTGGCTTTCCTCTACTCCACCTCACCAGCCCACCTTTCCTTCTGTCATACCCCACTGTCCGTTTCCCACCCCGTCCCAGTCTGAATTCAGGAATTGCAGAGTTGAAGGGGACCTTAAAGGTTACTGAATTCAGTCTACTTTCTTAGGTAAGAAGCGAGACCTGGAAAATTCAGATAACCTACCTTTTCCAGCAATGACCAGAAAATATCCAGCAGCTCCTCATCTTTCACAAAGCCCATCCCTACCACTGAAAGCCAGTCCTTAGCACTGAGTTGGCTGAGAGAAATCCTGCCATTCCATCTACTCTTTGGTGGGCTAGCCCATGAGTTCTTAGGTTTTTGTTTTGTTCCTTCTTGTTTCTCCTTTTCTCTAGACTGCTGAATCTCAACCCACCACCCCTTCAGCAGCATCCTTTTTATCTGGGAAGAACCCTGTCACTACGTTGCTTGAATGTGTGCACAAGTTGGGCAGCTCCTGTGAATTCCGCCTCCTGTCCAGGGAAGGCCCTGCTCATGACCCCAAGTATGTTACTGCTGTGGTTTTCTCAAAAATGAGAGAGAGAAACAGACTTTCCTCTCTGCCTTCTCAAAGATGGCACATTACTGTTTTCAGTGTAGGATAAGAGAAGGGGGTCTCAGAAGCTTGGTTGCTGCTGTAGGACAGAGAATCTGAGACTGGGGGTTCAGAGGGCAAAGCAGGGACCAAGCACAGAGAGGTATGCAGCTTGAAGGTTACAAAGACCTGGGCATACCCGAGAAACTCTCTGCGCTAAGGGCCTGCAGACTTACATGTTCAAGAGAAGGGTTCTTGGATGGGGTGAAACAAGGCTGGTACTTACATGCTGAATTGGAGTCAGCCTGGTCAAGAGAGATATGAAGCGGGAGGTAGGTGGAGGGACAGATGTGACTGCATGAGCCAGGGCACAGAGGTGAGGTGTGCAAAAAAATTAACAAGTAGCAAAAGATGACAACTGACCAAGGCTAGGTTAATGTCCTATCAAAACCATTCCAGTCCTTCTATTGCCCTCACCTCCTGTTAGGTTCCAGTACTGTGTTGCAATGGGACCCCATACTTTCCCCACTGCAAGTGCCCCCAGCAAGAAAATGGCAAAGCAGATGGCTGCAGAGGAAGCCATGAGAGCCCTCCATGAGGAGGCAACGAGCTCGACGCCTGATGACCAGGTGGGTCATTTTCAGCTCAAAAGATACAGATTCTTTTTAGCAACTAAGTGGCGTAGAGTGCCATGGTCTGGTCCCCTGAGTTTCCTGGAGTACTTACAGTTACTCTCTGTTTGGCTAATTCTCCCTTCAGCCCGGAGGTACGAACGCAGAATCATTTGATAATCTGGAATCTATGATGCCCAACAAGGTCAGGAAGATTGGTGAGCTTGTCAGATATCTGAACACCAATCCCGTGGGCGGCCTGTTGGAATATGCACGCTCCCATGGCTTTGCTGCTGAGTTCAAGTTGGTTGATCAGTCTGGACCACCTCATGAGCCCAAGTGAGTGCCCTAGTCTTGGTTACAGCTGTGTGTCGTGGTGTGGGGACATCCCATCACCCAGGAAAGACAGGACATGTGTTAGCCATGAATGACAGGAGGGGCAAGTCCAAGGAAACAAGTTCAGCCCTATCTCCATGGCTGCTCTGAAGACAGCTGGATCCACCACCAAAAGAATACCATCCCTCTGCAAGTGGACATGATCCCTTCCAATTTTTCTTAAACTGATTTTAGTTTTAAAAGAGGTGTATGTATGTGGAAAACCATTCAAGCTAATTGAAAAAGGAATACAATGCCTACTCCCATTTCTACCCCCAGACTTAGAGTTTCTTCTCCAGACCTGTGTACTGTTACCGACTGCTTGAGTGATTCTAGAAATTTCCATGCATATACTAACACATTCTCATCTCTTTATTTTTGTACCAGAAATAATTATATATTGTATCTTCTACTCTACACCTTGACTCCTCCAGTGTCTTAAAGACTGTTATCCATCAGCACATAAATATCCACTAGATTCTTTTGCAGAGCTGTGTATTCCATTGAATGGACACTTACAGTTTTAAAATTGTTCTTATTCAGTAAGATATAAAAGATCTTTGATACAATGAACACTGGTTTAACCTACCACCCAGTTTGAGGAAGAAAAAGTTACCATTTTCTTTTAAGTTCCCCACTTGATGTAATTTATTCAAATACTTCCATTGAGATTTAGGTTGTTTTTGGTCTGGTTATTAGAAAGTCAGAAACAGGCACGCTGGTGGTGCAGTGGTTAAAGAACTTAGCTGCCAACCAAAAGGTCAACAGTTCAGATCCACCAGTTGCTCTGTGGAAACCCTCTGAGGCAGTTCTTCTCTGTCCTGTAGGGTCACTATGAATCAGAACTGACTTGTTGGCAAGGGGTTTGGTTTTGTGTTTGGTTATTAGAAACACTCCTACCATGAGTTTGCATGTACTGTATACCTCCTTAGATGGGCAGCATTGTCTGTAATATAAAGTTCCAGAGTGAAATCTCTGGGCCATGGGTTAATGCAACTGTTAAAAGTTTTTTTAAAAAAATTTTGTATACGTAATAGACTAGCAGTTTAAAAAATATAAATAGCTCATACCTACTCAGCCTTACTTTGAGTGCACACTGAGTGCACACACAAGCTGTACAAGCTAGCATGCAGATAGCTATACCTTGTTTATCATGTATCCTTCCAGTGTCTTTATATAAATACAACCAAGTATATTTCATCCCTTTTTTTTACAGAAAATGCATAATGTAGACATTGGTCAGTAGCTTGCTTGCTGTTCGCACTTCACAGTGTTGTCTTGGAGAGTTTTCCCTATCATTTATATTCTTTTTGTGTAGCTCAATAGCATTCCAGCCACAATAGCATAGTGGTTAAGTGCTATGGCTGCTAACCAAAAGGTTGACAGTTCAGATGCAGCAGGCACTCCTTAAAAATGCTGAGGGGAGTTTTCTTCTGTCCTATAGGGTTGCTATGATTTGGAATCAGCTAGACGGCAGTGTGTTTGGTTTTGGTGTAGTGTTCCAGTGCGTAGGTTTATTGTGATTTATTTAACCAGTCACTGGTGATGAATGCTTAGATTATTTCCAGTCTTTTGCTATTATAAACAACACTGCAATAAACAATACATTTGTGAGCATTTAAAATTATAGTAAATACTAGTTTTTCTCCAGTGGGACTGCAGAAGTTTATACTTCCACCATCCATACTTCAGAATGACTCTACTCCTATACTCTATCAAAATGTTTATAAACATTATCAAAAATATTTATATTTATATATCAAGGATATTTGTTTGCCATTCTGAAATGTGAAAAGGTATCTCAGTACAATGCAAAGTCCAGTCTACATTAGTGTATTTTTATTTGCTGTATTAAAAGATAGAAACCTTAGAGGTGTAGTGGTTAAGTACTGTGTTTGCTAACCATAAGGTCAGCAGTTCAAATCTGCCAGACACTCTTTGGGAGCTCTATGGGGCAGTTCCACTCTGTCCTGTAGGACAGAGTGAGTCAGAATTAATTCAACGGCAGTGGTTTTTGGTTTTAGATTAAAAAGTCAAAGGAGAAAAATCACATGATCATCTCCAGAAATTCCAAAAAGACTTTTTGTTAAAATTCAGCATACATTCAGATTATGAGACCAAACTGTTAAGTAGAAATGGTTGTATACCTCCTAAACCCAAAAACCAAGTTCACTGCTGCCAAGTCAATTCTGACTCATAGCATTCCAACTCGTAGTGACCATGTAGGACAGAATAGAATTGCCCCATGGAGTTTCCAAGGAGCACGTGTCGGATTTGAATTGCCGACCTTTTGGTCAGCAGCTGTAGCATTCGGCCACTACACCACCAGGGCTTCCTAACAAAGAACACCTATTCTTAACTTGTTCTTTTTGGTTTCTACATGTGTAGGGGTTAGAATTTACAACACATCTTTTTGGGGGCCGGGAGGGGAGGACACAATTGAATCTGTAAATCATGAAATATAAAAATTGGGAAATTCGAATATGTAAAAATGTTGTGTGTGGTACAGTGACCACCTGAAAAAAAAAATTTCAAATATACAACAACCCAAGGGCTAATTTATTTCCTAAAGAGGGAATTCTTTTCATTTTTCTTGTTTCTTTGTTCTGAATTCTGCTCATAGACGCTGGCATCAGTCTTCTAAGTCAGAAGTTCTTTTTTCTATTTGTTCCATTCTGTTTTCTTGGCTTTGCATGGAAGTTTCTGTGTCTTTGATTTTGTTCTTGATCTGTTGGATTTCATAGTACTGCTGTTCCATCAAATTGAACAGCTTGCTTAATTTTTCATTTTGTTCTGCTGCATTTTCTGTAAGGTCTAGAAGGGCTCTGTATATAATCGTTTTGTATTCACTTCCTGATGCTTTCATAAAAGTTTCTTCATCTGGAAAACTCCTGGTTGCTTTGTTTGGGAGCCTTCTGAAGCTATGGGTGATTGCTTGTATGCCACAATTGTCTGTTGCTTTTTGGGTCCCATGTGAGTATGTAGAGGCTGGAAGAGGTACTGTGAGGATGGATTGCAAATATTTCTCTAGGCTGCCTTAAAATGTAAAGCAAAAGGTATCTGACCAGTTCACAAGTCAGTTAGGTTTTCAGGTGTAGAGGTCCCTCTTAACTGACAAAGTAAGCACCGCTATATCCAACCCAGATGATAACAAACTGGTTCAGAATACAGCAATGCTACTGCCCTGTTGGCCTCTGCTCACCAGGCCTAGCCTTAGCCAACACTGCGTCGAGTACTGGTTTTGTGATAGAGAAGCACTCTCCTGTGGGCAGGCTCTGGCCCCCAAGCTAAGAATTAGGGCCAGCTGCGGCCACTGTATCCAAGATGGCGTCCTCCACACAGGCAGCAGACAGGGGGGCCAAAGGTGCCGAGAGGTAGTGATTCCTCTGCTTCTGTTATAGGGCCTGCAGCGTAGGTGGCACTGAGAAACTTACTGCTTTTCTGTCGGAGAAGCGCTGTCCCGTTTGCAGGTGCTGGCTCCCAGGCTAAGAATTAGGTCCCACTAAAATCTCGGTACCAACATGGCGTCCCACATACTGACTGCAGACTTCCGTATAAACCCTGCTGATGCAGATATAAAACTAAAGGCCCAAAGTGTCTAGATTAACAGAGTCTTAAGCTTGGCTCTCAGAATATGGGGATTTCGCCTGCCTATCCCCCCAGCATCGTGTCTGAGTCCAGCCCCCAGGCAAGACCCAGCTCCGCCCGCCAGCCGAGACAGGAAAAAAGTCACAATGGTGCTTTACCTTCCGCTTCCGTCCGTGAGAGCCGGGGCCAGCCAGGAGAGGGAGTCAGGGAAAGAGAGGAGGTTTTTCTCTCAGTGGTATCAAGTCCCAATTAACAGCCCTGCGCCGTGTCCTGAGGCTGATTAGGTGAGCGGAAGGCTCTGTTTGATCATCATCTCAGGTCTTGGTTTCCAGAGGGACATAGGGAGACGTGGGCTTAGTCCGCCACCTTGACTCCGCCCCTCGGGAATAAACCTGATAGAAACACAGGCAAAGTTTATGAATCATCACAGCAAAAGAAATAAACTACTAAGATTCTCAACTTTACTTTGTAAATTTTATTTACCTTTTGCCAGTGTACTTAAAACAGTAGTGATGTAATTCTTCATCTTCAGTACACTCGATGGTAAAAGAGCAATGCCCTCAACCCAGCACCACCACCTCTGTGATTTCTCTCTCTCACTCACACACTGTGCAAGGATGGCGAGACTACATTTTATGTACTTTGGGCTTGCTCTCGGGAGAGATCAGTCCCTGGATAAGGACATCATGCTGGTAAAGTAGAGGGTCAGCAAAAAAGAGGAAGACTCTGCCAGATGGATTGACACAGTGGCTGCAGCAGTGGGCTCAAGCATAACTAGTTGTGAGGGGGAGAGCAGGACCAGGCAGTGTTCCATTCTGTTTTACATTAGGTCCGTGTGAATCGGAACCAACTCGACAGCACCTAACAGCAGCAACTACGGGAGAGAATGAGAGACATCTGTATGAATTGATCTCTGAAGTATATTACTAAGTAAAAAACCAAAGTGTAAAGAGGAAGAAAGGGCCTTAGTGGTGGGTGGTTCAGTGGTAGAATTCTCTTCGCATGCTGGAGATGGGTTCATTTCCTGGCCGGTGCTCCTCAGGAGCACCTGCCACTCACCTGTCCCTGGAGTCTTGCTTGTTGCTGCGATGCTAAACAAGTTTCAGCAGAGCATCCAGACTAAGGTGGAATAGGAAGAAAGGCCTCACAATCTACCTCCGATGAAAACGCGATGGATCTTGACTGTCTGATGTGCAGGTGGTCACGGGGACAGTCTGGCAGGGTTACGTTTTGTTGTGCATTGGGTGGCCATGAGCTGGGCTGACTCAGCAGCAGCTAACAACAGCACCTTGTGAGGAGAGATGATAAATAAATAACATGCTTATCTGTGCACCCCCCACATCCTTCAGTTTTTCATACTGTGGTGGCTTTCATGTTGCTGTGGTGCTAGAAGCTGTGCCGCCCGTATTTCAAATACCAGGAGGGTCACCCATGGTAAATGGATTTCTGTGGAACTTACAGACTAAGACAGACAAGCCAGAGGGGTCTGGCAGTCCACTTCTAAAAAATACTGGGCAGTAAAATCTTTTTGAATAACAGCAGATCATTGGCTAATGAAGAACTGGTATCAAGATTAGAGGAAGTCATTAACAACCTACATTATGCAGATGACACAATTTTGCTTTCTGAAATTGAAGAGGACTTGCAGCACTTACTGAAGATCAAGGACTGCAGCTGTCAGTATGGATTACACCTCAAAATAAGGAAAACAAAAATCTTTATAGCTAGACTGATAAGCAACATCATGATAGACAGAGTAAACAAATTTCAAGGATTTTGTTTACTTGGATCCTCAGTCAACACCCATGGAAGCAGCACTAAGGAAATATTACATATTGCTTGGGCAGATCAGCTGCAAAGATGTTTTTTGAGTGTTAGAAAACTAAAGAAGTCACTTTGAGGCCTAAGGTGCACCTGGCCCAAGCCATGGTGTTTGTAATTGCCTCATGTGCATAGAAAAGCTGGACAGTGAATAAGGTAAACTGAAAAAAGAATTGAATTATTGTTTTGGTGAAGAATATTGAGTATACCATTAACTACCAGAAGAATGAACGAATCTGTCTTGAAAGAAATACAGCCAGAACGCTCCTTAGAAGCAAGGATGGTGAGACTTCGTCTCTCATACTTTGGATGTGTTATCAGGAGGGGCCTTGGAGGAGATCATGCTTGGTGAAGCAGAGAATTCAGCAAGAAAGAGAAAGACAGTCAACAAGATAGATTGACACAGTGGCTGCAACAGTGTGCCCACACGTAGTAAAGACTGAGGATGGCATAGGACTGGGCAGTCTTTTGTTAAGCTGGACTTAAGTAAGGTTGCTGTGAGTTGAAACTGACTTGACAGCACTTAGCAGCAGAAGCATAGATGCACAGATTATTTTTTTAAGGGGTTCAAAAAAATATAGCAGTGTTTGCTTGTGGGGAGGATTTAAAAAAAAAATTACTATGTCTTTGGTGAAGGTTTACACAGCAGCCTAGTTTCCCATTCAGTTTCTGCACAAGTTGTCCAGTGACATTGGTGACATTCTTCACAATGTATGAACATGTACATTATTTCCATTCTGGTTGTTCTGTTTCCATTCATCTAGTTTTCCTGTCCTCTTATACTCTTCATGCTTGTTTTAAAGTAATTACTTCATAGATATAATTTTTTTAATGAAGCGTTATATTTATAAGTTATAGTCATTATTTTTTGGTTTTAGCTACACAATGACCTTCGATTAGCTTGGGTTCAAGGTTTGAAGAGTGTCAGGGCAATAGTCTCAGGGTGCCCTCCAGTCTCAACTGGTCCAGTCAAGTGTGGTTTGCGGTTTGTTTGGGTTTTTCTTTCTTTCTTTCTTTTTTTTTTAAGAAATTAGAGATTCCATTACACAGGTGTCACCTTTCATCTCCCTGATTAGAGTGTTAGGTGGTAGTAGCTGGGCACCACACAGTTCTGGTCTCGGGGTAGATGAGGCCTTGATTCTTGCAGGCTGTTAGTCCTGTATAGACAGTTTCTTTGTGTCTTTGGTTTCTTTCGTTCTCTTTTGTTCTAGATGAGGTGAGAATTAATAGTTGTACCAAAGATGGCCACTTGAAAGCTTTTAACACCCCAGACTAAGACCAAACCTGTTGTCGCTGAGTTGATTCAAACTCATAGCAACTTGATAGGACAGAGTGGAACTGCCCAGTAGGGTTTCTAAGGAGCAGCTGGTGGATTCAAACTGCTGAACTTTTGGTTAATAACTGAATGCTTCACCACGGTGCCAGCAGGACTTCTGTTATTTACCAAGGTAAGACGTAGAACATAACCTTATTAGTTATATTATGCAGTTGACAGAGATGTCCCACAAGACTGTATTCTTAATCCTTGAAACCCAGAAATCCAATTATATAGTATTTGGTTCAAAAGTATCTGTAACATGCCTCCGTGTGCTTTACTACATATACATGAGAATATATGTCACACAGGTACATATACATACGTATTCTCATATACTCTAGACAGGAAGGGCCAGTTCCTGGAGAAGGACGTTATGCTTGCTAAGATAGAGCAGGTCCGTGAAAAAGAAGACAACCCCAACAAGACAGATTGACACAGTGGCTGCAGCAATGGGCTTAAACATAAAAGTAGTTGAGAGGATGGCACAGGACCAGGCAGCTTTTCCTTCTGTTGTATATAGGATCACTGTGAGTCAGAAGTGACTCAGGAACCTCGTACCATCAAGCAAGCAGCACCGGGAGAAGAGCGCATCCTTCAGACCTGAGGTTCCTGTGCCAAGACGCTCCCTGGACAAAGACTGATGCAATACTGGACTTTCCCCCAGAGCCGCCAAGGGGAAAAGCCTTCCCTTGGAGTAGACACCCTGAATATGGACTTGCAGCCTACCGGACCATGCAAGAATAAACCTTCCCTTGTTAAAGCCGAAAAAAAAAGTGACTCAGCAGCATGTGACAGCAGCAGCCCTTGTGCACATGCGTGCCTCCGTACATACATGTGTTAACTATCAGAGTTTTTACTTGTCTATATCTTGCTTTCAATTCTGAAAAGTCACTCATGAAGAAAGCTCCTAAAACACAAGATCTCATTATTTTAAATTGTCTTTCTTTAATGGTAACTGATGTTATTTGTAAGAATCGTAGTAGCACAGTGGTCAGGTGCTCAGCTTCTAACCCATTAGCTGTTCTTTTGTAAGAAGATGTGACAGTCTGCTTCTGTAAAGACTGCTGCCTTGGAGACCCTGTGGGCCAGTTCTGCTCCTTGCTATAGGGTCTGTAGGGTGCCGTCAATCGGAATTGACTCAACAGCAATGGGTTTGGGTTCGGAGACAGTTTTGGTTGCCACAGATGGGGAGTGCTACTGGCATCTAATGGGTAAAAAGCCAACAGTGCTGCTAAAGTCCTGCAATGAACAAGACAGTCGCCCTTATCTTACAGTGTCAGTAGTGCTGACACTGAGACACCTTTGTATAGAATGTAGTATAGATTCTAGAATATAGAACAGCTAGAACTAGAACTTTCTGTGGTGATACAGACGTTCTTTGTCTACTCTGCCTTATGTAGTAACCACTAGCCCTGTGTGGTTACTGAGCTCTTGAGATGTGGAAAGTACAGCTGAGGAACTGAATTATTTAATTCTTAGTATTTTAAATGTAGTAAGTTCATGTGGCTAGTGGCTACCATACTGGACAGCATGGTGGAATCTAAAGGATGCTAATTGTATAAAATCTGTGGTAGACCCATACATAACCCACTAACCGACTGCTGGAAACCCTCGTGGCATAGTGGGCTAAGTGCTACGGCTGCTAACCAAAAGGTTGGCAGTTTGAATCCACCAGGCACTCTTCGGAAACTGGGGGGCAGTTATACTCCCTCCTACAGGGTCCGTGTGAGGCGGAATCAACTGTGGATTTTGGTTTTCGGCACATGCACACACATCCCCAGGCGGACAGATAGACAGACACATACACAGAACATATGTAGAGGTGTGTGAGTGTTTTTACACAAGAGTTCATGTGCACTTCAACACAGAATTAGTCTGGATCCCAAGCAAAGATCCTACACAGTTTGGCCCTAGTACCTCTCGGCCACTGTTACTACCCCTCCCTCTTGGTGACTGAACATCAGCCACTGGCCTGCTCAAAGCTGGCTGCTCTGGCAGAGAAAGGAGGAAAGGCGTTCAGCTTCAGCATAGCCAAGGGATAGTGAGAAGCGTGGGATGGTTGGATAGCTCATTCCTCTCATTGCCTGAACGGATAAATCTTGATAAGGAACCCTCAGTTATAGGCAGCTGGATTCACCAACCTGGGGGCTGGGATCAGATTGAAAGCTAGAATTCTGGAAGATTTCCAAGCCTTTGTGTCAGGATCCCAGTTGGTGATACTGCCCGCTCCCTGTGCTGCTGGTCACCTCTGCCGTCAGCAGACAGGAGCATGCTCACAGGCCCCACCTCCGCGGTGAGGCTTCCACGAATGGAAAACCACTCCTCGGGAAAGCTGGGCTCCCTGGCCTGAGGCAGACCATGACATTCGGCTCTTCCAGGTTGTCATTTTGATCTAATCAGGAAGTAAATGAGGAATGGAATCTGGAATATGAAAAATCAGGCAGGGTATTCAATACTATTCACTCGAATGGGGAAAAAGTTATTTTCATTTCTCTTTAAGAAGAAATTCCCAAGTTTGGTGCTGGTATTTCTGTAGACCTCTCTGTTACTTGCTAATCTTTTATAATGAAGATAAGCCAGAGAACCTTTGCAGGTAGCACTGTCCGGTTAGAATTCAGTAACATGATTTTATCATTCCATTTTCCGGTCACCCTCAATTTATTTTCCATTTACAGAGCGATGTGGAGTATCTTTTTTAAATGTGTTTACATTTTGAAAGAATCCATTTAGACAAGAATGGTAATAACGAGTGCAGGCAGTATCTGGATCAGCACAAATCTTCTTGAGTCATGGGTGGCATCAGAAACAGAGCTGTGGAGAGTGATGGATCCATTGGTTTGCAAGGCTGGCCATGTCTTAAGCCAACCTAACCCTTTCCTGCAACAGCTGTCCAGCTCTGGTGCTTGGCTTTATCTCTTGCTTCTCATCCCAAAGGTTCGTTTATCAAGCCAAAGTTGGGGGTCGCTGGTTCCCAGCCGTCTGTGCTCACAGCAAGAAGCAAGGCAAGCAGGAAGCAGCAGATGCGGCTCTCCGTGTCTTGATTGGGGAGAACGAGAAGGCAGAACGCATGGGTTTCACAGAGGTAACCCCAGTGACAGGGGCCAGTCTCAGAAGAACTATGCTTCTCCTCTCAAGGTCCCCAGAAGCACAGCCAAAGACAGTTAAGACGTCTACTTTTGGTGCTTTCATTTTTCGGGGGCCCGGCTAACTCCCCTCTGGGTGAAGTCAGCTCTTGCTGGCATGAATTATTCCCAGGCTTTCACATTAGCAGCTGTAGAATGTAAAATGGGACTGGATGTAGAGGGGAAAAGACGGCCCACAAGTCAAGTAGAGTGTGACCTCCCTGCCCACTCTAAAGTACGGTGGACATGGCATTGGCTCTGTGGTCCTGACGTCACCTGCTGTCCCCACAGCTTCCTCTCACTGGCAGCACCTTCCACGACCAGATAGCCATGCTGAGCCACCGCTGCTTCAATGCTCTCACTAACAGCCTCCAGCCCTCCTTGCTGGGCCGCAAGATCCTAGCCGCTATCATCATGAAGAAGGATCCTGAAGACCTGGGTGTGGTGGTCAGCTTGGGCACAGGTAAGGGAGGCTCTGAAACCCTGCCCACACCAGCGCTGCACACGGGGCCTGGAAGCAGGCCCTTCACCTTCTCTCCTGATAACCCGTGTAAGCAAGTCAGAGGTGGGGAGAAAAAAAATTGGCTTGTATTTCATTTTAGCTATGGTGAATTCAGAGTCGAGAATGAGGGCTCATTTCCTAGGGAAGAGAGCAGGGGAGTCAGAGCTGAGAACCTGAGGCTGTGTTGCCTTCAAGCCCCAAGAACAAACAGCCTTTGCCTTAGTAGTCTGATTTCTTTAGGAGAGTCATCATTTGCTGTAACCTCTCTTGCAGGGAATCGCTGTGTGAAAGGAGATTCTCTGAGCCTGAAGGGAGAAACGGTCAATGACTGCCACGCAGAAATCATCTCCCGAAGAGGCTTCATCAGGTGAGCAAGCTGCCCCTCCACAGCCCCCCTGAGCCGGCAGGTCTCTGATCCTGCACGGCTGGCCTTTGCTGTCAGCCGTTCCATTTGAACCTGCCTGGTGGGATTGGTCCCCTCTTTGGCCCAGGCTGTCTCTGCCTGTTCAGCCTGTTTTGAAGCACACACCAGCAAACTTGGCTTTGTGCCCTTTTTTAAAAAAACACTGAATGACCTCTTGGTCCTCAGGGCCTTGGGGATGAGGCAGCCTTCCCTCTCCTCTTGAGGATCTGTCAGCAGTCCGGCTTCCCCTGCCTGCCGGCTTTCTCCTCTACTTCACCTTTTATTTAATTTATGAAGGGAGAGGCTCAGGGACAAGCAGCAGCCTCCTGCAGACCTTGAGTCCGTTTGTTCTGCCCTGGAGTTAACACAGCAAGGCATCATGGGCAGAAGGAAGCTGCCCTGAAAGGCTAGCTTCACATTATTAAATGAGAGGTCCCCCATGGAGAGTGTCCCACCACCCTGTGTTTCCTTCGACCTGAGAACTAAGAGAGACCTTTTCCTTACTTTGGCTCTGATAGAAATCGGATTATAGAAGAAACTGCTCTGCCCAGAACTGAACCTGCCTTCTTAACCAGACTTTGTTTTTATAGGTTTCTCTACAGTGAGCTAATGAAATACAACCCCCAGACTGCAAAGGATAGTATATTTGAGCTTGCTAAGGGAGGAGAAAAGCTCCAAATAAAAAAGACTGTGTCGTTCCATCTCTACATCAGGTCTGTACTGCCTTGCTGTGCCAGCACTGGCTCCAGGCCCCCAGGTTGGGTATATGAATGCTCACCTCACCCCCAAATCCAGCCATATTCAGTAGGCCACACTCAACCCTGGGTTTGGGGCATGTACTCAATGGAGCCCTGGTGGTACAGTGTTTAAGAGCTCAGCTATTAACCAAAAGGCCAGCAGTTCGGATCCACCCACCATTCCTTGGAAACTCTGTGGGGCACTGCTACTCTGTTGTATTCTATAGGGTAGCTTTGAGTCGAAATTGACTCAGTGGCAACAAGTATACCCCAGTGTGGAATGACTAATTTATATGCGAGGACTGCCAATGAAGTTTGTGAAATCATCCTAGAAGAAGTGCTGCATACATTATTGCTGAATATAACTACAGTCACTTTTGAAACACTCCTCTTGGGAAGCCATGCACTGATGCCAGCACCTGGTTCACCCTTCAAAGCAGTTTTGGAACTCTTTTTCTGGAGTGGCCATCAGAGCTGTCGTTTTATTACCCTTGATGTCCTGAATGTCATCAAAATGTCTTTCTTTCCATACTTCCTTTATGTTGGGGTGAAGATAAAAGTCACTGGGGGCCGGATCAGGTGAGTAGGGAGGGTGTTCAATACAGTTACTTGTTTACTGGCTAAAACTCCTTCACAGACAACTATACGGTTAAGTGCGTGAACTTGCCACTTTGCTACCATGTGCAGTGGCCATTCCAGAAGGAGTTCCAAAATTGCTCTGAAGAGTGGACTGGGCACTGTGCACTTCAACACAGAATTAGTCTGGATCCCAAGCATAGTTTCCCAAAGGGAGTACTTCGAAGGTGACCCTAGTGATACTCAGCAATGATGTATATAGCAGTTAGAACAATTAAGTTTGTAAGCATAGTTGCCCGTCCTTGTATTTCCCCACCTCTGGTATGCCATGGTAGGTTTCAGAAAGAGTTGCTTGGTTCTCCCCCATGGGACTGTCTTTGCTCCCCAGGAAAGTGGAGGGAAGTGTCTGCACAGGTGAGTTTTAACGTCTTTCCGTCTTACAGCACGGCCCCATGTGGAGATGGTGCCCTCTTTGACAAGTCCTGCAGCGACCGTGCTATGGAGAGCACAGACTCCCGCCACTACCCTGTCTTTGAGAATCCCAAACAAGGCAAACTCCGCACCAAGGTGGAGAACGGTGAGTGGCACACCTCCTCCTCCTCTTCCTCCCACCACAGGGCTGCCTCGGGCTGGGTATGGATGGGGACCAGGGCACAGCTGCTGGGTTTTGCCGTTAGTTGCTGGAATACAGTAGTAGTGTTTACAGAGACAGGGGACACTGGGTTAAGAGGCTGTAGGAAGACTGAGATTCTGTTACGAATTTGGGAAGCCTAGGAGATTTTCAGATCAGATCCTTGTAGAACTCAGAGGGGAGAGCCTGGCTAGAAACCAAAACTGCAGAGTCATCCTCCTATAGGTGGACTTAACAGCTGAGGGAGTGTCTGGGATCACCCAGGGGTAGGCAGAGGGGAGAAAGGAGAAAGTGATGCAGAACCAGGTCCTGAGGAGTGGGCAGATACGGGCCCTACTGCTGGACCCCTCCCGTCTGGTGGGCTGCTGATTGTGCTCCATGTCCACCAGCTCCTCCCCCTCCAGTGTCCACTAATGACTCCTCACTGTCCCCGCACACCCACTCATGTTCCCTTCAGGCCATTTTTCAACAGTCATCCTCCTCCATCATAGATCATGTCACTTCTCTTCTCAAAACCCACATAGTTACCATAGTTACCGGCATTTCACTCTTAGACATGCCCTAGAGAACTAAAGACATATCCATGAAAAAGTGGTACGTGAGTGTCCATAATAACCTTATTCAGAATAGCCAGAAAGAAGTAAGAACCACCCTGGTGTCCGCTAACTGACAAATGGATAAACAGAAGAGGACATACCATCCAGTGGGCTGTTAGCTGTAAAAAGGAGTCAGCACTGATCCATGCTACAGTGTGGACAGTCACACTAAGTGCAAAAAGCCAGATGCAGAAGGGCACATATTAGATGATTTCATTTATATGAAATGTCCAGAATAGGCAAGTCCATAGAAACAGAGAGTAGATCAGTAGTTGGTGGGGGTTGTTGTGGGGAGCGGAGAGTGACTGCTAGTGGGTACAAGATTCCTTTTGGAGTGATGACATGTTCTAAAATTCATTGTATTGATGGTGGCACAACTCTTGAGTATTCTAAAAGTCATTAAACTGTACACTTTCAAGGATGAATTGTGTGATATGTATCATGTATTAATAAAGATTCATTAAAAAGACAAACCATATAATGGCATCCTTCTGTACATCACACAAAAACAAAACCTGCCAAAAGCCCCGAGGCCCAGGATTGTCACATGCCGCTCTCCGCACACTCGTGCCTACCCTTTTATCAGGCCCCCTTTCTGCCCCAGGGCCTTTGCCTTGTAGTCTCTGTCTGAAACACACTTACTCCCCTGTTCTTCTCCACATGTCAGCTGCCCTGACTATCCCAGGAGGTTTCCCTTCTCTCCTGCACCATAGCTCCCTTGAAGCCTTCACAGCACTTTTCCATCTAGAATTCTTGCACATGTATTGGTTTGTGGTTTAGTGTCTGTTTTGTGCCTTTTCTGTCCCCTTGCCCCAAAATGTTCCACGAGGACAAGAATCTTACTTGTGTGAGCAGTCACTACTGTTTCACAACGCCAAGCATGATGCCTAGTACACAGTAAGTGCTCTGGAATATAGGCAGAATGAGTGAGGGAACAAGTAGCCTGTGGCCGACGTCTGAGGTGTTCTAAACACTCCAGCAGGGTGTGGTCTAGCCCAGTGGCTCCTGTGGGTCTGACCCACATCTCTGACACAGGGGAAGGTACAATCCCAGTGGAGTCCAGTGACATCGTGCCTACGTGGGACGGCATTCGACTTGGGGAGAGACTCCGTACCATGTCCTGTAGTGACAAAATCCTCCGCTGGAACGTGCTCGGCCTGCAAGGGGCACTGTTGACCCATTTCCTGCAGCCTGTGTATCTCAAATCTGTCACACTGGGTAAGAGACATGGACTGCCTTGAGAGCAGGAAGTGGTCTGCCCTCCGAGTGTCCAAATCCTGGCAAACTACATGCTTTCTTGCCAGGCATCAACCTGACATCTCTCTCCCTGTTTCAAAGTGTGCCTGACTCAGTGGTCAGTAGTTGGTTTTCACTGCCCAGTCTGCTGGGCTGGGAATATGGGTTTAGACAGCAAACCTAAGTAAGAGATACAGAGGCAAGTCTTCCAGGCGAGTCCAGCCCAGCAGCTTGAAAGTGCAGTGTCTTAGTATCCTCCTCCACAGTCCTCAGTCTGACCTGGACCCTTAGTTATTGTGTTGAAATAGTTGATGACCCTGTACAGATTCTGGGTAGCCACAATGAGAAGGTGCTTCCTAACAAGGAGGCTGTTTCTCTGTCCCAATAATCCTATGTCGTACCTCCAAACCACCACTCTGCCTCTTAACAGTACGTGTGATGTAAGCACAGATATATACCTTTTTGTACTCAGGTTACCTTTTCAGCCAAGGGCATCTGACCCGTGCTATTTGCTGTCGTGTGACAAGAGACGGAAAGGCATTTGAGGATGGACTACGATATCCCTTTATTGTCAACCACCCCAAGGTACTGTAACTCCAACCGTTTTTTCCCCTGACCTTTTTTCACCTTTTCAAGCAATTCTCTCAGCAGAGCAAAAATGTATCCTGCAAACAAGGGGAACCTTTGCTAGTGTCCCAAGAACTTACCTTTCTTACTTCTTGATGGCAAGAGTTTTTCTTCTCTGAGTCTCATTAATTTTAATAGAAGTGAGGTTAGTATGTTTAGATTCTGCTTAGTCTTGCTCAAACAGGATACTAAATAAAGGGGAATGATCGAGGCCCCACACTCTTTGCTCCCATTGGTCTTGAGTCCCCGCTTCTAAATCTGACTCTGAAAGGTTGCCATCTTTCTTCCCTTGGTCCTGGGGTGTGTAGGTTGGCCGAGTCAGTGTATATGATTCCAAGAGGCAATCTGGGAAGACTAAGGAGACAAGTGTCAACTGGTGTTTGGCCGACGGCTATGATTTAGAGATCCTGGATGGTACCAGAGGCACCGTGGATGGGTAAGGAGAAAAGCAAGCCATGCTTTTTGCCTTTCATTTGCAAGGGGCTCTAGAGCTTACCAACTGCCTGCCCTCCCGTAGTGTCTTGGCGGCGGGCTCTCCTCTTCCCTGGTCCCAGGGGACTAACAAGTGCTCTTATTTCTCTAGGCCACGAAATGAATTGTCACGGGTCTCCAAAAAGAACATTTTTCTTCTGTTTAAGAAGCTCTGCTCCTTCCGTTACCGCAGGGACCTACTTAGACTCTCCTATGGTGAGGCCAAGAAAGCGGCCCGTGACTATGAAACAGCCAAGAACTATTTCAAAAAAAGCCTGAAGGACATGGGCTATGGGAACTGGATAAGCAAACCCCAGGAGGAAAAGAACTTTTATCTCTGCCCAGTATAGTGTGATACAGAGTGACTGGTTTGGGGTTTTCACACTGGGATGAGAGAGGTAGGTTGTAGCATTCCTCATCACATCGACCAGGGTTTTTGCCCCCCCTTTTTTTTTCTTTCAAAAATGGAACCAAGACTGCGAATTCTGAGAACTTTGGGTTCCTGATTATCCTGCTTTCTTTAGGATTGCTGGCTGAGTCTGGCCAGGTCTCCTTTTCTCCCAAGCACAGAGGCAGAGACCTAAGGGGAGAGGAAAGGGGTTATCCTTTCACCCAAAGCAGAAGCAGTCACTGGACATCTGTAACCGTTTCCTCTTAGTTTTCTTCCCACCTCATTTCCTCTGAGCTCGTGTTTGCCACACTGACCTCTTGTGGTCGTGATGATTTTCTAGTCAGGTCCATGCAAATCATGTCAGGGAGTGAACGTTTTATTGGCAGCTTGCACAGGCCCCTCTCTTTCCCTCCTCCCCTTCTCAAATTCCTTCCTTGGGATCATTCAGTTTCTCTTTTGTACCCAAGACGGTAAAGAAGGGAACTTAAAAGTATTTGATGAAATGTTCACAAGGGCAGGAGTTGAAAACTGCAGCCAGTTAAATTCCTGTCCAGTGAAGGTGTGTGACGGGAACCTGCAGTCAACTGCTCCACAGTCTTGGGGTCTTGCACTTTACCCAGCTGGGAGGGGCTGAGAGGCAACAGGGACGCCCAGACCCAGCCGGATGGGGCCAAAGGAACTGGCTGAGCAACAGCTGCGGTTCCCCTGCAGGGATGGCCCACGCCACCTCTAGGGAACACAGACTTCCCTTTGGCTGTTGCTAAGCTCCCAGCTGCTTGTCTTCCTAAACCGTTCCTAGGAATTTTCCCTGCCAGTGGAGGGAGCAGGGCCACAGACCCACCAACTGGCAGGAAAAACCCAGGACAGACCCTAAACCCAGGACAGATCCTAGAGGGCAGATCACTTCCAGACAGATAATCAGGGTTTGGCAAGAATGAGAAAAAAATCATTTTAGGTCAGGTCATACTTCTGCCTGTCATGATTATCCTGACAATGACCCAAGGGAAGTGGACTGTAAGGTATAGGTCAATTAGAGTTTTTTAATACAGTAGATAGTGATTTTTGCCTACTACGGATAACATGTAATTGCACAGACTGAAAATTCAGACATACTTTTTCCATTTATCCAAGAGCTTTCATTTTGCCAGATGGATTCTGAGTTCGGTACATGGGCAGGGCACACAAACTGAGAGTCTTCTCTCCTGCCTGTTGAAATCTTCCTAGGCTTGGTGTATGACAAGGCAGTAGTGGTAGGTGAAAGGTCGGTTGTCCTCAAACTGAGGTGAAGCCCTTTGTCCACACCACAACCTGATGTTGACTCGTGGTTGGAGCCTTCAGCCTCTCTCTGGAGTCTGCCTCTGGGCCCACGTCAACTAGACACATTCAGGAGAACTTCCGAGGCTCTGCTGCCTCCAGGACCTGACCTGCCTCCGTCCTCTGGGTAGTGGATCTTCACCTGTGAGCATGCTGAGCCACGTACCCACCCTCCCGAGGCTTCCCAGCCCTCCCCATCCCGTTGACTCTTGCAGACTACTGACTAGTCCAACCCTCTGTGTTCCCACCTCCTCAATAGTAGATGTGTCCATACATGTGCTTTTATTCTTTGTGCTATGTATTCTCTGTTCCGTTGGCCCAGAATTGACCAAAATAAGAAGACCCAAGCATTTAGAACATGCTAGGAATGTCCTTGTAGAACACCAAAGTGTCCTGAGAACCTGCTGGGCCGTGTCTGTCTTCTGGATAGAAGGGGCCTGCTCCTTGGTTGTCGAACTTTGCTGAAGACACATCAGTCAGTCCTGACCCCTGAATGTGGGACAGAGAGGCCTTGTGGTTCCCAACCACCAGCAGACAGCTCATCCCCTCAATCTGAAGACTGGGGGGCTTTCACAGCAGAAATGGCCCTCAAAATGGTTTGGCTGTCCAGTTGCCTTGGGTGTCGGCATCGCTTACAGGCCTCTGACCAGCTGCACAGATCTCAAAAGATCAGAGCCCCACTCGCCGCCAGGATCTTAACTGTACACTTCCAGTATTGTCTGCCATAGGAAGAGAGTAAGGCATCCGGGAGCTCCCTGTGTCATTGGGATGTGAGCCTGTGCCAGGCCCTGTGCCCCTTGTCCCCGCACCCCAGTCACACAGGATAGAGGGGGCAGAGGATCCACTCAGAGGGTTTTGCTCACCCTTCTGTCAGATCTTTATTTTTAAACAGCAGGTCCCCTTCAGCTTGTTTTTTTAAAATGATTTTTGTAGTTGATTTGTTTGAACTGTGGCTATTGTGCATTCTCTGAATAATCACCTGTAAAAGTTAACACTGCCCGAAGCTATTTCCTTTACTCACGTTGAAGGGATTTTGTGGATTTTTGGGGTCTTGGTAGTGACCCCCAAGAGCAGAATATGGTAGAGCCTGAGTGTTAACTTGGGTGTCATGATGGCTGCAGTCCAGTTTTATAATTCTGCTTTTATGTGTCTCTTGATATCAGTGACTAACAACATACATCCTGATAAATAAAAAAAGAACACCGAATTGTTAGGAAGACTCAAGTCTTGATACTGCGGGGTGGGGACACGGTGGAGGGAACCTGGGGGGCTGGGGTTCTGGTGCAGCTGCAGCTGCACTGTCACAAGGATGGAGGAGAAGGTGCCCTCTGCCTGCACAGAAGGCTATCCTGAAGGGCCTCCCTGGGCAAGTGAGCTCACTCTGGGCTGGAGGTGTGTCTTCTAACTACTTCCCTAGCCCATCAGAGCCCACCATTAAATATCTTGTTCCCATATGCGAGATTTCGAGGTCCAGAATAGGAAAATATCCCTTGAGATAACCTCACAAAATATATACCAAGACCCTGGTAGCATAGTGGTTAAGGGCTACATCTGCTAACCAAAAGGTTGGCAGTTCAAATCTGCCAGGTACTCCTTGAAAATTCTGTGGAGCAGTTCTACATTGTCCTGTATATGGGTCAAAATCAACTCAAAGGCAATGAGTTTGGTTTGGAAACCCTGGTGGCATAATGGTTAAGTGCTACAGCTGCTAACCAAAAGTTCTGCAGTTCAAATCTACCATGTTGTCCTTTGAAACTACGGGGCAGTTCTACTCTGTCCTGTAGGGTCATTGTGAGTTGTAATCAACTCAGCAGCAACAGGTTAGGTCACCCCGAAGGAACCCTAGTGTTGGAGTGGTTAAGCACTTAGCTACTAACAGAAAGGTTGATGATTCAAAACTACCAGGCACTCCTTGGGAGAAAGAGAACAGCCAGCTTCTGTTAAGATGACAGCTTTGGAAACCTGTATGGCAATTTGACTGCCCTATAGGGTTTGGTTAGGTCTCTGAGGGTTATTTTTATACCCCAGCAACCAGCTGCTTTGCTTGCAGAAGTATACCTGCTGCCTGGACCAAGACTGGCGTGACTGCAGTCCTAAGGGGACAGGCCACTTGCATTTTACCCAGAATATCTCTCCAACCTGAAAGAATGTACCACTTTTTGCAGCATAACTTAGTGCAAGATTTTTACAAGATTTATCTTTGACCTTTTAAAAGTTAAAACAGTGAGCATGAAGTACTCAATGTGAGAGGCTACTGGAAGTCAAAATCAAGCCTCCACCCCACCTAGAATCCTCATCATACAGAGGAACAACTGGCATGTTTGGAGGATACATCAAGTCCATAATCTGCTGAAATACAGTGCTGGGTGAACAGAGTATTTTTATAGGTACTGAAGGATAATGTCTCCATTTCCCATGATGCCCTGGGACTCTCCGTGTTTCTGCCCTCTTCTCAGACAGCTCCTGGTTATGCCTAGAGGGCAACACAGAATCCAGGCCTTGGACCGCCCTTCCTACCACCCTGCTTGCTGGGAGGCAGGACCGCACTGTGGGGCACAAGAGGATTTTTTTCAGCTTGGTCATTTCTGTTACTGTTCACTCTTTGATCCATGGAGCAGGTCTGGCATCCACCTGACAGCAGCCTTGACTTCCAGGCCATCCCTACCTCCAGGGGTCAGGTCCTCTCTACTGGGCTCTGTAGATACAAGCCCGACCGTAGGATCACTTCTTTTCCAGTTGATGGACTTGCAAGTTGACTAATCACAGTAATTCAATAGACCATTGCTGCTTATGTTTTCTTTGGTCTCTGCTAGTGTCTTAACCTCTCACAAGTCCAGTTTCTCCAGCACACTCCCTTTCCCCATATTTGCCAACCCTGGCCTGGGAGTGTTCCCTCTCAGCCCCACAAACAGAGCAACAGGATCTCTTCAGAAATAACCTTTACAAGAATCTTCAGTTCCTGATGAGTTTGGCTTGGGCTGGCCTGGACAGTGCAAGTATTCCAGGAGAGCAGACAAGGGGGACCAAGGCCAGTTTGGGGAAAGTGGGGCACCAAAGGTGGGTGACTGAACTGTGCTAATGATTCATAGACTGACATTCCCATAGGAACAATGTGATGATCACAGTGGCCTCTTGGGCCTGATAGGATGAATAGTAAAAAGTGGTATTCATTGTCAAGTCGGTCATGAGTGGAAAGCAGGTCAGCAGCAGTCGGGGTGTGAAGGATGCTGCGGCCAGCCCAGTCTGCCTGGAAGTGGTGGCTAACTCAGCTGGAACCCAGTCCACTCTGACTTCAGGGGTGAAGTCAGAGAAGACCGTGCATGGCCCTAGCTTTCCTCCCAAGAAGCTCTCTTCTATCTTTCCTTGGGAGCCACAGCAAAAGCTTGGACTTTGGGGGTCACCAGCTGTGTCACTTGGCTTCTCAGAGACCCATTCTCTCTCCTGTAAAACAAGGATTCCTTCCCTTAGTTGTAAGGACTAAAACTGGATCTGAAGAAATTGGCTCAGAGCAGACCCTTAGTAAGTGCTAGCTAGAACTGTGATTGCTAGGGGACAGGGCGTGGGCCAAAGCTCCCAAACCTCCAAAGACCATCTTCATTTCTTTGGAGGAGATGATCCTGCATTCCCAAAGCAGACAGCCTTCCTCTGCAGAAAACTGCATCTGGGTCTGCCCAGGTCTTGTCTGCTTTTTTAAATATTTTTGGTAACTTGGTGCAGCTGTTCCAGTCCTAGACACCTTGCAAGTTGGCTCCCTCCTGCTGCACTGCCTGCAGCCAGGAGCAGAGGGCCTGGGATGCCTCTTCAGAGAAAAATGGTTATCAGCTCGCCTGTAGCCCAGCAGCTCTGAGGGAGATAGTCTGAACTCATTCCCTCGCTGTGTGCTGGACCACCTCACTCTGGGTCTGAACTCTGCCTCTCTCTCCAGATCAGGGCTGAGCTGGACACCTCATTCTCTCCAAAGTCAGTGCCACCATGGAAAGGGCATCAGGAGCATCCCTGGCAGCACCAAGAGAAGGACACAGGACCAAAAGTGGAAGTGATGGAAGTTCCCCAGAGCATTCAAGCACCCTTGAAGTTGGTTAACACCTTGCGGGGACAGGGGAGCCCACCTTCGAATCTGCCATTCTGTGTCCAGTGCTCAGGCACCATCAGTACGCCAGCTGCCCACCCCCCCTGCACTTGGAGGAGCAGCTGAGCTCCAGAGAGAACGGCTTGTGTCAGGCCAGGCCCCTTGTGTGTACTTGAAAGACTGACCCCTCTGTGACCTGCCATCTGCCATCCCCTTCACTGAACACTGGCTGGCACCACAAATCAGAGCAGCCTAGTGTGCGTAGGAGGAAAGGGATAGGCAAGAGATCCCTTGGGAGGCCTGTTTTCTTGGAATAACTGGCCAGGCAGCCTGCAGCTGGCCCCTGGGAGCAGTGTCAGGATGCAGCCTCCAGAGACCTACAGGACAGACACGGAAGTCTGTGCTTTCTGGGGAGCCCTTGACAGCAGCCAGCGTATCCGTCTGTCCTTCTGAAGTTCTGCCTCAGAGCTCCTCAGGTTTGGTGAGGAGAGGGAAGTGGAGGAGCTGGAGCTGGAAGGATGAAACCCAAATAGAAGGAAAGGAGAGGAGCAGTGCTGACATGGCAGGGTGCAGCTGCTGTAGTCCTCTGGCAGTCCTCCACAATCATTCCCTCCTTCCCAGCCCAGCTCTTGCAGGTGAAAAGGCTGAGTCTGCTTAAAGCTAAAGTCCTAACTTCATTCAACCAACCAGTCAATTCAGAGTGGGCAGAAAAGCAGGACACTGACTCCAGATGGATTTCACAGTCCGCGGCAGGTCAGAGATCCAGCCCGGTTGGCCTCTCTGGGTCTGTTTCCACATCTGTAAACTTGGCTCTTGTCAGCAGAATCCATGACTGCACGAGGTTCTTTCAGCTCTTGGAACTCAGTCAACTTTCACTTCTCACAGAGTTCGAGTACTTGGACTTGGGCTCCAAGTAGGTCACCCAGGTTCAGAACTCAGGCCCTCCTAACACCCAACTGTGTCCACCACATGCTGGTCCTGAGCAAGAAAGGGAAGTCTAGGCGGTTCAGAAAACTCTTAGTTAGACCAGCAAGGGGCCTGGGGCTTGAACTCTGGATCCCTTCAAAGCAAGCTTGGGGTGGCAGCCTGCACCAGGAGCCTGTGCCCTAAGTGCCTGGCCAAGCACTCTGGGCAGGAACCCCCACTCCCTGAGATGCACCTGGCCTAGCTGCTGGGTGAATACTAAGCACTAAGCAGGCCATTCTCTTCTTGCTCCTCCCTTGTAAACTACTATTGTATTAGGCCAGACCAGCAGAGAGTTCAAGACCCTGTCCCTCCCACAATCAAACTTGCCCTCTTCTCATGACTTGGGGGCAGCAGATAAATTGACCTATTCTTGGCTCTTCCCAATCACACTTTGCTCAGGGTGGAAGGGGCAAACATCTGTCTCGAATTCTTAGCCTTCAACTTCCATTGTCACTGCTGTTGCCTCAGTTGGTACAACAGGAGGACAGTGGCCAGGCCATGATGCAGCTGGTCCAGCCTACAGGTTGGAGTTGGCTGTGTGGGTGGAGATATATGTGTGGAAGGGGCTCTGGGTGAAGTACATGGATAGATCCCTTCCTGGAGGGTCACTCATCCCTCCTCCACCCAACACTTTGGGACAAACAGAGGGCAAAGGGGGGAAGGAGCAAGGAGCTGGGGAGGGCCTCATTTGGAGCTGGGAGCCGAGTGGTCTGAGTGGAGGAATGTGGTGGCAGTGTAGTTCTGGAAGAGAGGCTGCAGGAACATGCCAATGGTGCCAAAGACACAGACGAAGACAAAGATCCAGAGGAACAGGCGGTCGATCACCATGGCGACATACTTCCAGTCCTCACTCACCTGGATGGAAGAGACAGAGGAGGTCCAGGCGTCAGTCACGTGATTCAGGATGAGTGTGGAATGGGTATATGTAGTTTCCAACATACACATGCCTCACTTCTCTCCCTTGGTGACCCTGGACTGACCTAGCTAGGTATGGTTTTGATTTTGCCTACTTAGAAGCCCACAGTGGTCCCATGACCCTCAGTACCTATTCCAAACTCCCAATCTGGACTCAAGTCTGCACCATAACGAGCAGGACTTAATGTATCTCCTGTTCTCTCCCACAGAAACCCTGGTAGCATAGTGGTTAACTGTGACGACTGGTAACCAGCAGGACAACTGGTAACCAATAGGTTGGCAGTTCAAATCCACCAAGTGCTCCTTGGAAACTCTGGGGCAGTTATCTGTCTATAGGGTCACTATGAGTCAGAAATGACTCAACAGTGGGTTTGGTTTTTGGTATCCTCTCCCACCCTATAACTCAGACTTATCAAACCCCTATGTGACCTTTTTAGTTCCTGTCTTTAGATTTCCTTAAGGGCTGGCATTCCTGTCTTCTCTCTCTACATATTCTTCAAAGCCTGCATCAGATGTCACCTCCTCTATGAAGCCTTCCCTGACCTCCTGATCAGGATGGATTTCCTCATAAAAATACAAAACAGCACAAGTACTCTGCCGGGGACACGTACACCTGTTGCTGTGTGAGTTGGAATCCACTTGGTGGCAACAGGTGTACACATTTCCATCACAGTACTTAAGCTGTGCTGTATTTTCATTTCAATGTGCATGTCTGCTCCCCCATCCTCCCACGAAGCTGTGAGTTCCAGAACCACAGGGACCCTGGCATCTGGGATACAGTGTGTCCAGCAAATGGGTGTTGAATTAGTAGATCACTGGCTGCCTCAGCAGGCCTCACTCCTTGTATGAGTGTACAGAAAGCCCCACCCAAAAGCACCCCCCCAGGCATGGAGACACCAGAAGGTAAGGACCCAGACCTAGATGCAAACAAATCAGAAAGCTAATGCCTCCGCAGGTCTGAGGGCCACAGTGCCTATATGAAGGACGAGCCTTTCCTCAGAGCTACTGTGCTCTGGCCTGAGTCTGGGCCCTCACACACATGCCACACTCTAGCTAGCTCAGAGGTGGGCAGCAGGCACCTGCACATTTTCACTTAGCAGCCAAATAATCACACATTCATGTCACAATTGTTCCTACTATATACTTGGTACTGTGCTAGGCTAGATGCACAACTAGAGCAAGACGGCACATCCTGCTGCTATCTACAGCCTATTGAGAGAGACAGACACTGAGAAGACAAGGACTAAACTCATTACATACTGGAAAAAAAGCCATTGCTGTTGAGTCGATTCTGACTCCTAGTGACCCTATAGGACAGAGTAGAACTGTCCCATAGGGTTTGCAGAGACTGCCTGGTGGATTTCAACTGCGAACCTTTTGGTTAGCAACCATAGTTCTTAACCACTATACCACCTGGGTAGATGCTTACAAAGGAACAAAGGAATGATATAAACAAATGGACGGCAAGATAAATTTTATAGACTGTAGTCTGGGAAGGCTTCTTAGAAAAGGTGACTCAGATGTGATGAAAAGGAGCCAGCTAGCCAAGAATTAGCTGGAGAAAGAAACATAAAAACCCCAACTGATGGACATGCAAAAAAACACCTATACCCTTCGAATCTGTTGATGCCATGAAAGAGAAAGCTGAGGAACTGTTCCAGATAGATGGAAACTAAAAAGCTGTGACAACTAAATGCAATTTGAGAACCTGGAGAGGGTAAAGGGGAAATGGTATGAAGGACAATACTGGGACAATGGGCAAAATTTGATTATGGACTGCATATTAGATAAGGGTATTGGATGGATGCTGAATGTCCTGAATTTGATCATTGAGCTGGATTATACAAGAGCATATCTCTATTCTTAGCAGAAAGACACTGAAGTCTTTGAGATAAAGGGTCACAATATCTGCAACTTATTCTCAAATAGGAGAGCAAAAATAATAATAGTAATTTTTCCTTAAGGAAAAGGAGACAAACATTCTTGGCAGAGGGATCCATATGCAAAAAAGTCCCAAGTGGAGCAGACAGACCAGGGACAAAGGCAAAGTGAGGGAGTACAAGATGATAAGGTGGAAAGACACTCTGTGTATCTGGATGGAGGAACACAGGAGCTAAAACTGGAAGGCTTTCAGGAGACACGGCCCTGATCCAGGAAAGTGCTGATGGTGGCCTGGAACCAGGTGCAAATGGTGAGAAGAGGATGAACCACCGAGTGGATGGTGATGATATTTACTAAAAAGGGAGCTAGGGGAGAACAAGTTGGCGAGGGGGATGTAGACCTAGCAATCTATTTTGGAAATGTGATTCTGAAATGCATGTGAATCATCCAAGTAGGTCACTGCGGCCTCAGCACCTGGCTCCCTGAATGCAGGGGGAGGCAGGGCTGCCATGCAGAGGGCCAGCCCCTGCACCCCAGCATCTCTGACTTGGCCTTAGTGCTTTGGGGTTCCCACTTCCCCTCTCCTCCAGCCTCAGGCCTCACCCCTCTTCCTCTCTGAACAGTAAAGAACTCTGGCCCGAGAGCCCTACTTCCATCTCCCGCCCTCCTGGGAACCTGAAACAGCTGGGGCTCTGGAGCCCCAGTCTACAAACAGGAGGGCAAGAGCCCACCCTTCCTCCTGTCTAAACTGGAATGGCAGCCCCCCGGTGAGATCCTGTCAACCTCCATGACAACAGCTGAGCTTTAGTGTGAAACCAGACAGTAGCCTGTGACTGACCACCCAGCAGGTCTGTCACCGCCTAACACAGGGGGCTAGCAACACATGACCCACATCTGTCAGGCTCCAAGCCCAGTGTTCAAGCCGTCCCTTCCTGGGAACCTCTGCAGTAAAAGTTGGGTTTGCTGAAGGCAGTGGGGTGGATCCAAGGGGCCATCACCCCCACCTGCCCCACCTCCACGAATACTTCACAGGGCTGGCCCCCTTCTACTCCACTCCCCGCGGAGCAGGAGGAGCAGAAAGGGGGTATTGATTTGGAACTCTGTCCTCTCAGCAGATAGCAGGCTCGTGGAACCTCTTAAACTCCCCTTCCACACACACACTCCTTCCTCTGCTCAGATTTTCCCTGCGGGGCACGCCAAGGACTCCTTTCCATTTGTGCCGGGAGTTGCAAGCCCAAGAACTCGCGAACGAGAGCCCTCAGAGTCACCCCCCTCCCGACACAGGGCACCAGCTGAGGCGCCCTAGATACTAGTCCTCAGGAAGCCGCAAGGTCGTTCGGTACTGACTCCTACTTACGCAGAGGCGCCACCCAGAAGCCAGCCAAAAATCCAAGCCAAGCTCGCTCCTCCCTCACCCATCCCGGTACCCAGCCTCAGCCCTAACTCGCTCCCCCGGGTCCTGAGCTTCTATTAGCCTAGGCGATCTAAGGAAAGAAAACGGCTGCCGTCCAGAAACCGGGGCCACGACAGCCTACGGCCCTGCCCCCTCTTCTCCACTCCCCAGCCCCCTTGTGCCCGTGGCCTCACTCACACTCTGATCGTCGTCCTCACTCCGCATATGGTCTGCAATGAAGCGCACGCCGTCCACCGCCTCCCGAAGGCCGCAGCCACACGGCCCACCATGGCCCGCCACTGGCGAGGGCTCAGCCCCGAAGGCCCCGGCCAAGCCCTGCACCGACGCGCGGTTGACGAAACAGGTGCACGAGTCGGCCCCCGGGACTTCGCGGAAGAAGAGGGAGGCTGCTTGGCCCTCACGCTCACGCTGGCGCCGCCGCAGGCGCAGGCGCTGGCGGGCGCAGTGGTGGCTTGGCTGCTGCATGAAGAGCAGTCCAGGCAGCTTCTCCAGGAAGACGACCTTGACCCAGGGCGCCATGGTGTGAGTGGTAGGGGAGCGATGGTGCACGTTGAGGACGCACACGCTGGTGACGATGGAGAAGGTGACGAGCACCATGGTGAACATGAGGTACTTGCCGACCAGCGGCACGTCGAGGGAGGTGGGCGGCACGATCTTGGAGATGAGCAGCAGGAAGACAGTCAGCGCCAGCAGCACGGAAATGCACAGTGTCATCTTCTCACCGCAGTCGGAAGGCAGGTAGAAGACGAGGATGGCCAGTGAGGTGATGAGCACGCAGGGGATGATGAGGTTGATGGTGTAGAAAAGAGGCTTTCGGCGGATGATGAAGTCGTAAGTGATATCCACGTAGGTGGAGTCATCAGGGTTCTCATTGCGCCTGCCCGGCAGTGCCACGATGTCCCATTCACCGCTGGGTGTGAAGTCGTCCAGGTTGGCCACGTCACTTTTGAGCACCAGGTCGATCTCAGTGCGGTCGTATGTCCACGAGCGGAACTTCATGGTGCAGTTCTGCTGGTCAAATGGGAAGTGCTTTACCTCGATCTTGCATGCACTCTTGTAAATGGCAGGTGGCAGCCAGAAGATGCTACCATCATAGGAGACCACAGCGTTGGAATAGAAGGACACTTCGTACATGCCGTCGGCACTGACAAGGGATGAATACAGTCAGCTCCAGCCTGCAAGTCTGTCCCATCCCTACCCATCAACCCAGCAGTGGGTAGGAGTGGAGGAAAGCCAGCCAGAGATAGGCAGGGACCCAGGTTTGAGAAGGGTGGTAACCACTCAGTTAGACAGAGAGATGGCACTGGAAATGAGCCAGAAGGAGATGGAAGTAGGTTGGTGGGAAGAATAGGTATCTTGGTCAGGAGGGTGGGCAGGGGGTGGGGGAAGGCACATCTGCTACTTGTCATGCACTGTGTAAGCTTGTTGCTTCACATGAGGATGGAGAGACTGAGGAAACCAAGGAGACCAAAATGAGGAGCTCCTAGCAATAGAGGTAGGATCACAGGATGGTCCCATCAGTCAAGGGAGGCAGTTTTGTAGTTTGAAGGTGAGGGATATTATTGCAGGACAGGGGATGGAACTTGGAAGAGAAAACTAGGACATTAAGGTTCTTTGATCCTGCTCAGGCTTCCAGGAAAGCGTATTCTTGAACCACTTTAGGCACTGGGGGCTGTTAGTCCTTGTTTGTAACTCCCCCACCCCTACTCCCATACCTGCAAATGCTAGAAAAGTCCTAATTTGCTGAGAGGTGGCTGGTCATCGGTCTATCCACCTGTCTGAATAGTGACTGTGTATCTACCGATGAAAAATCCCTTCCCCTGCCCTCCATGTGCTAATTTATTTTACTTTTCGGATGGCCTCTCCCACCCTTGACACTCCCACAGTTTCCCTCAGACTCCCCATTGCCCCACGGTCACCTACTTGTTGTACAGAACCACATCTGGGAGCCAGATGTGCTTGGATGGCAGCCGAACTTTCTTCATGTTATCAAACTCCTCAGGCTTCCAGGTGAGTCGATAATCCTCCCACTCCTGGGGAAGGGAGAGAGAGAAGCAGCACCACTTTCTGCTCTGGGAGGGACTTCAGGCCAAGGATAGGAACAAAAGAGACCACATCTGGCTTGAGGAAGTTCCCCAAAACCAGTTCTTCCCCACGGTGACTTCTCTGCCCAGCAAGTATGGTTCATAAAATACGTGCTCACTTAATTTGCAGCACAAAGCCATGATGTTAGAATCTATATTTTACAAATGAGTCTTGGCTAGGCTAGTTTAACATGTTCAGACTCATAGAGCTGGTAAGTGGCAGAAACCCACTGCTGTCAAGTCAATTCTGACTCACAGAGATCTTATGGGGCAGAGTAGAACTCCTCCATAGAGTTTCCAAGGAGCCCCTGGTGGACTCAAACTGCAGACTTTTTGGCATGCAGACTGAGTACTTAACCACTATGCCATCAGTGTTCAGCAAGGATTTAAATCCAGTTATTTAAGACACAACGTCTATACCTTTCTGCTGCTCTCGAGGAGACTGAAAGGGAAAAGCACATTTAACAAAGAAGGAAGAAAAGGAAGGCCAGGGTGTTGGTGGGGGGACCACTAACCTGGGTCAGCCAGACATTGGTGGTCATGATCTGCTCCCGCTCATGCTATAGAGAAGAGAAGCTGCTGAACAGACACCTAGCCTACGGACTCACTGCCCCCTATATCCCCCTCACACCTCCCCAAGCCTTAGGAACTCCAGAGGAGTCTGCACAACATGCATACATTGCAACTATGCTGACTTCAATAACTAGGCAGAGTTTGGGTCCCCCTACTCACCACACTGATAAGTTGGGCCAGCGACACCATGAGCTGTACCGTCACCAGCTCAGAGCCATTGGTGGCTGGACGGATGAGCTTGTTGTAGCGAGAAGGATCCAGGAGATGCTCCACCAGCCGCTCCTCCGTGTCTGTACCCCAGACTCCTGGGTAGGACAGGGCAGGAGGTATGTAAGTGGGCAGGGAGGGCCCACCTCGATTTCACTCTCTCCAGGCAATGGGGACAACCTCACCTCAACCAAGAAGCTCTAGTTTCCCAATCTTCCATCCCTAAAGATACTACAAAGTGCTAAAGTTAGACGAAGGAGCCCCTAGACCAAGACCCTCATAGAGAAGCCCCTCTCTGAGATCACTGATTAGGGAACCCAGACAGAGCCTATGGAGATACCTCCAGACTAAGAACCCATTCTGCAAGGATTAGCAGAGGCCTACTCTTTCCCCTAAGATCTCAAAGGGAGGATTCAAAGGCTTGAAGTTTCTGAGTCTATGAATTCCTCTACCAGATACATATGATTAAAAGGAGATTTTGGAGGGCTGGGCAAGGAAGAATTAGTGTCCCACCTCACACCCTTTCTCCTTGGTACCCCTCTGTGTGCCTCCACATGTGGCTGTGGCCGCATTCCCCTCCCATCCACCCATCCCCATCCTTCCCAAAAGAAAAGCATTGGGTTTAAATAAGCTATTTGAGCTGCCTGAACTCGAGTCAGGGCATATATACATCCACCCTAAATTCCATACATACAGGAGCCCGGCCCCCATGAGATGGCACAGGCGTGTGGAAAGCCATTAAGTTGCACCTTCCCTTTGTACCTCCCTCCACACAATCTTCTGCAACTCTGCCTGAGCACAAACCCCCACCCCTTCAAGCAACCCACCTGTCCCACCCTATAAGAAGGCTGAGAAGTCAGGTCTTTCCCTTTCCCTGAGGGAGTGACCAGACTTGACAGCCCAAATTAGGGAAGAGGGGATGATGGCCAGCCAAGAGAGGAGCGCCTAATCGAGCAGATTTCTTGAGGTAAGGTTTCAAAGAAACAAAATGGCAACTCAGCTGAGGTCAGAGGCTGCCCCCCTGCCACTCTTGAAAGCCTGGGGAGCTCCTCTACCTCATTCCTTTCTGTGCCCACACCTGTCCCACCACTACTGCCCAGGTTTCCATCTCCTCCTTGCATCACTTAAGCCATTCCGATATCTTCTTCCCCTTCCCCTCAGTCTCCCAGGCGCTCCCTCGAGTCCCCTGGGACCTCTCCCTAACCCCCAACAAGTTCCCCTACCTCTGAAGCATATCTGCATCCCATCTTGTGGCCTGCTCAGGGTGAGACAAAGCACGGTGAATCTTAAACTACTGCCTGGGGTAAGGGAACCTGTCCTTACCTGGGCACAGCCCGAGGAGGCCAAAGCTGAAGAGCAGCGCCGTGAGGCCAGAGCGCCAGGCCATGCTGAGGGCATAGCTCGCCGCCTCGCCCAGACCGCTGGAGCGCAACGCGCGTGGGGGCGCTGTCTGTGGTGCTGAAATCGCGCCCGCGTCGCCAGCGCCCGGCTGCAGTTGGGGCCCAGGTTGCTGCTCGCAGCTTTGGGTGCGGCTGTGAGCGCCGCCCGGCGATTTCGAGTGCTCAAGAAGCTGGCTGCAAGGACCAACCGGCTTCTTGCTTATCCCGGTATGAACCGGCGGAGCGTTTTCCGCCTTCTCTTCCAGGGAATACGATTGGGACAGGGAGGGGGAGGAGTCTCCGCCGGAGGCGGAAGCGCCGGGTCCCAGGAAAAAAGAGGTCTGTAGGCAAAGTATTTCTTGGCTGCCCTGCGCAGTTACGGTGTGTATGAGGCACAAGAAGGGCGAAGCACGGGACGTTAGAGGCCTAAGGCCAGGTACTCTGGGAGGACCTGGAGGGGTCTGAGAACGGCAGGAGGTGGAGACTGAGGAAGCAGCCTAAGCAAGTGGGTGAGGCCCATTTACTACAGAGGGCGGAGGGAAGAATGAGGGACGTGGGTCGGAAGGTCCTTTTGAGGTTCCCTGCCTTTTTTTTCACACAAAAAATTCAAATGATCCTGCTGCCCTAGAGGGTTGGTGATACAGCAGAGATGGTGGATTTTAGGCCCTTAGCCATTGCTGTCAATTCTCACTCATAGCCACCCTTTAGGACAGAGTAGAACTGCCCTATAAAGTTTCCAAGGTGTGCCTGGTGGATTCCAACTGCTGGTTAGCAGCTGTAGCACTTAACCACTAACCACCAGTGTTTCCTTTAGGCCCTTAAAAACCAAACTCACTGTCATGGGCTAAACTATGTGCCCCGTAACCATTCGACTGGGCCATCATTCCCAGTATTTTGTGATTTACCTATGCTATACATTCTAATCTCTGCCTGTGGCTAGTAGATAGATGATTATGTTAAAAGAGGATTAGGGTGGGACTGCAATACCCTTGCCAAGGGAGTTTCCCTGGAGTGTGGCTTGTACCACTGTTTATCTTTTCATGCTACGGAAGATAATAAGAGAAAAAAGCAAGTGAAGAACTGCGAACCTCACACCATCAAAAAAGCAGCCCTGGGAGAAGAGAGTGTACTTCAGACCTGAGATTCCTGCACCAAGATGCTCCGTGACCAAAGACTGATGATGCAACACAAGGACTTTGTTCCAGAGCCAACAGAGGGAAAGCCTTCCCCTGAAGCGGACACCCTGAATTTGGACTTGTAGCCTACTGAGCTGTGTAAGAATAAGCTTTTCTTGGTTAAACCCATCTAGTCTGTGGTATTTCTGTTAGAGCAGCACTAGCTGACTGAAACACTCACTGCCATCAAGTAGATTTTGACCCATAGTGATGCTATAGGACAGAGTAGAACTGCCCCCGGAGAGTTTCCAGGAAGCACCCAGCAGTTTTGAACTGCTGATATCTTGGTTAGCAGTCACAGCACTTAGTCACTACACCACCAGAGTTTCCTTCCCAGCAGGGTTTCCTTACTCCCTTAGAAAACAAAATAAGGGGCAGTTGTCCCATTCTTTCCCACTCCAGTCCTTGACCTCCATATAACTAGGGGCAACAGAGGACCAATTCAAGGAGGCCCCTCCAGAATGGAGCTAACTCAGAGGAGCAAAGCTGAAAAGGCAAGAGGTGTCAAAACTTGATTATATCTTTGGGTTTTTAGCTACTCAGTACCCCCCTTTTTAAAATCTAAAGCAAATTTGAATTGGGTTTTTGTCACTTTCAACTGAAGATTGCCAACTAAAACAGCCTTACCATACAGCAAAGCTCTGTTTTGTCCCATCCATGTCTGCTTCTCCAGCCTTACCTGGGCCGCTGTCACTCATACTCCAGCCATTGACTATGTGTTTTAATTCTTGGAATATTCTTGTATTCCCACCCCTCCTCCACACTTGAAGGCCTTTTAAACACTGAGTTTATTTTGGTTTTTTTTTTTAATTATCTTGTTTACTTCCAACCATTGTTTAGTAACTTTAAACATTTGGCAGAAATATCAATCTCTAAGAAAACTGCATCTAACCCAGGACCAGATGAGATGCCTTGCTACATCTTTCTGGAGCATTCCCTTACCATACTGCTTGTATTATATTTATCTCCTCTGCTAGAACTGTAAGCACCATGAGGGCAGGGACCACATCTGCTTGCTCACTACCCTATCCCTAGCAGTGAGTGCAGTCCCCGGCTCAAAGTAGACTTTTATAATAAACTTTGTTTAAACATTCTGAATTATAAACAGACTACCTGAGGCTGTTCAGACAGCTGTCTTTCTTGCTAGACCATGAATGAGCCCAGTGCCCAGCATGTCACAGGGGCTCAAAAGATAAGGAAAAATGTTAGTACAGGACTGGAGTCTTTTAATTTGTAGGAAAACGCTCCTCTCTAAAAGCTCAATTAAAAGCAACTTATTCAATATGTCCCACTGTGAATAGTCCCTGTGAGGGTGTCTGTTCTTCTCTAACTTCACAAAGGGGAAGAAGAATCAAGATCGATAGCCCAGGGCTGATTCCAAGAAGAAACGGTTAGACCTACCTCCTCTCTTCAACCTTTTTACCAGTTCCAACACCAGCTGTGTCTCACGGCACTCTGGTTCTCTGTTGGGTTTAATGACTCATTGCAGCAGCCACACAGAACTCACTGACCATACTCACAGCTATAGTGTTTACTAGGGAAGCAACAAGTTATAATTTAGGATCAGGGACAGCCCAGGATACAGTTCTTCCTTTGGGACAGCCACAGGCAAAACTCTATCTGGCCCTCAGCCTCTCAACTCCTCAACGTAGTACTTGCACAAGTGTTATAAAGCTCTTTAGCTTTGTCAGTGTCAGGGAGCATCCACTCTACCAGCAAGCCTCAGTCCAAAAGGAGTTAGCTCTGCTGCTCCTTGGGTTGGCAACACTAGCTCCACCACGTGTCCAGTGGCACCACATTCCACCAGGAAGCCTCCTGCACAAAAGTGCTCAGTTTTCTTCCTTTATGAGTTGGCACACCACCCACTATAACCCCCTTACTCTGTGGGCCAGGATGCTCACTGTGCCATCACATGCAGGTCTCCGCAATCCGCTACTGCTGCTTCTCTACCGCTTCTTCTGACCATCTTGTGGTGTCTCGGTGTTACAGCTCTCTATCTCCTGGGTTAGGAAGTTCTTAAGGCAGGGACCCCAGGTCCAAAAGATGTGCTATGTTCTTATCTCTTCTTCTTGTTGGTAGTAAACTCTCCCCACTTTTTACCTCTGGGATGGTTCATTTTAAGCCTAGTGGGATAGCAAAACTGACCAATCCCTTTATTAGAATTCAGTACACCTTATTTGCATGACACCAGCCCTACAAGAGTACCATGCACTTTATTTGCATTGTTAGCAAGCTGTCCAGTCCCCTTGGTGGGCCATAAGCACCTTATTTGCATACTCCAACCCAATCATTTTGCCATTTAAAAGTGCTGCATTGACTGCAGGCCACCACCTCACTCTTCTAGTTATAGTTCTTTCATACTTGGAGGATAACTTCTCCTTTCCAGTGATTTTACCAGTCCACAACACTCATTAACGAGTGGTCCTTCAGCAGGGCAAAGAGTCCCAAGGATAAGGTACTCAGATACCAGCCATTCAAGTCTGCTACAAGTATCCATCTGGTCAGGTTCTCCAAAAGTTGTCTTCACCCTTTCTAGCCTCTGATTAACTGAGAGATTATTCCCTTGCTATGATCTCATGAAGTATTAATATAGCAAAACCTTTAAGGAACTTTAGTTTCAGCCACTGTACTCCAGTCTAGCAGTGTATCTCCCTTAGTCCACTCTTTCACAGTTACAGCTTCTGCAGTCACTAGTTTTACAATCACAATTAATCCTGGTAACAATCAACACACACCACTCAATCAAAGAGCAGTCTATTCAGTAGAGATTCTTCCTTGTCTCCCTCATTTAATGTAAATGCATTCATGAAAGCATGTAACCCAGCCACTTCATGCCTTTATCTCTCCCCATTTTAGACAACAAATTTTTAAATTGCCCATCCCTACCAAACCAGTACTCCGGAGAGACAAGCGTGTTCCTTGGTTTGAAGAATTGCCTGTTCTAGCTGAAAGTTTGAGCATCTGCATCCATAAACAAAGTCTAGTCCAGAGCAAACCATCAGATTGCAGCAATCTATATCAACTCATCGTGTCAATTATCTTTCTCTTTATTCAGTCTAGTTTTAGTCAGTTCATTCCTAGCCATCCAGGCTAGATAAATGGATACCAGCCATAAACTTGGTGAGGAGACTCTGTCCCTGAAATTCAAGGAGGTCATTGAGGGAACTCTCTTCCTGAGATTCAAGGAGATCATCTTGTCCAATGATCAGACCTCACCATTAGCTGAAAACAGCCTGGCATGACCCACCTGGTATAACAATAAAATCATAAATACCTTTATGCCTGCCATCCCAACCCTCCTAATCAAAGCACTGCCCTTATCAAAATCTTGACCTTAAACAAACCTTACCCCTCCCCCTTCTGATCAACACTTCTTCCTTATCAGACCATAAATCTTCTAACCAGAGTTTCTTGCTATCCCTCTTCTCTTTTTTTCCTAATCAAACCATAACCCCCCTCACCCAAACTACCTCATTGGAACTTTAAAACTATAAAAAACTTACCCAACTAGGGAGAGGCAGGCCACCCTCAGCACAGACCCCATTCCCTTTCTGTTTAAATAAGCTTCTCTGGACCCTTGGACTGGTGTCCCTGTGCCTCAGTTTTGGGCCACTCTCTCCCCAGCACCTGGGAGTCCACACACCTTCCTGCACTTTAGACCAGCCAACAACTTCTATCTCATCTCTAATTCCTATGGGCTAGTTAGCAGCCACCACCTGTAGGCTCCAGAGTCCACACAACTCTCTACACTTCAAACCACTGCCTTCTGTTCTGATACCTCTCCCTGTGAGTGGTCATTGGTGCCAATGGAGCATGTCCAAACTCAGCCCATCTCTTCATTTCTGCACTTTTCCCACTTCCACTCACTGAGTGGACCCAGGTGGTCACAAGAGATGAGTATACCAGCTCCCTTTAATCTCCATTCCTGCAAAGGGGCTTCTTCTGATGGGCACTGACTTTTCCTGCTTCTACACATCCAGTGGCAAACAACTTGCTCAGAATTTAAAAAGCATAACAGCTTTTTCTTCTCATGTAGGTCCTTCCTTCACCTGCAAATTTCCTGCTGTCTTGGTAGTTCTGAGTGGTTCTGCATGTCTTTTCATAGTCAAATTTCCTGAATCAAGGTTCTAGTTGGGACTCAGGTTTTTGACCTAAGTCCCCAACTCTCTAGATACAGGGTTATTGCATTCAGACCAGCAGCTTGCGCTTCTTTTGGGCAAATCCTAGTTCCCCTTTTGGCATACCCAGTGAAGTATTGGCTGAAAGCAGAGCTACTGCTCTCTAATATATAAGACCCAATACTCACTTTCATCGTATGTGTTCATAGTGGTTAAGTGCTAAATCTGTTAGTGAAAAGGTCAGCAGTTCAAATCTGCCAGGTGCTCCTCGGAAACTCCATGGAGCAGTTCTACTCTGACCTATAGGGTTACTATGAATCAGCATTGACTTAACAGCACTGTGTTTGGCTTTGTGTGTGTGTGCATGTAGGTCTGTTTCACAATACTAAGTGGTAAAAACATTCAGTACCCACAGCACGTTCAAATAAACACACAGCCTTTTAAAAAGCATTTTAGTTTTCTTCGCACCTCGCATGTGGCCTTGGGCCTCTGGCTGGGTAGAAACACAAGACCTAGGCTCCCAACCAATTGTCTTGTTTAGTTAGCCTGGCTATTGCCCAAAGCCACTCCAGATGTAGCTTTTCTCTTTCCAGTGGCAGCAAAACATTTATTACTTTCCTTTCAGCCATTACATACAACAACAGTCAAAATAACCAATCAATCAATAAAAAGTTTTACTTCCCATGCTCCTTTGTTCTTTCTTTTACAGAGTCCCCTGCTTCTATGAGTCTGGAGCTACTGCAAGAAATTCTGCTCCTGACATCAACTATAAAATTGGGGTGGAGAGGTGTCTGATCTCTGACTTCACAAAGAAGGAAAATCAAGATCAACAACCCAAGGCTAATTCCTGCGAGGTAGAGGTCAGACACCTAAGGTCTGACAATTAAGTCCGTGAGCTTAATTGTTCCAAGTGCTACAGACCTTACTGTTGAATGTCACTACAGTCGTCTTAGAAGTACTCCCCTTGGGAAGTTATGCACAAACACCAGCACATGGTCCTCCCTTCAAAGCAATTTTGGAACTCTTTCTATAATGGCCACTGCGCATGGTGGCAAGGTGTTGAGTTCACAGACTTAACTGTATAGTTTTCTATGCAAAAGTTTTTAGCCAGTAAACAAATAGCTGTAATGAAACACCCTCTGTACTCATGTGATCTGGCCCTCAATGACTTTTTTCTTTAGCTGAAGATAAAGGAAATATTGAAAGGAAGAAATTTTGATGACATTCAGGACATCAAGAGTAATACAATGACAACTCTTATGGCTATTCCAGAAAAAGAGTTCCAAAACTGCTTTGAAAGGTGGACTAGGTGCTGGCATTGGTGCTTAGCCTTCCAAGGGAAGTACGTCAAAGGTGACCATAGTGATATTCAGCAGTGAGGTGTGTAGCACTTTTTCTAGGATGAGTTTGCAAACTTGATTGGCAGTCCTCGTACCTCCTCTCTCCAACCTTTTCTTTTTTTTTTTTTTTAAACCAATTATGACACCAGCCTTCTCTCTCAGGGCTCTCTACTATTCTGCTGTGTTTGATAATTCATTGCAATGCCCACACATAACTCACAGACCATACTCGTAGGGTTTATTAGGGGAGTAACATGTTCTAATTTAGAATCAGGAATGACTCAGGATACTGTTCTTCCATCAGGACAGCCTCTTCTCAGCACAGGCAGGTCTATTTCCAGCCCTCAGCCCCTTCACTCCTCAGCCTAGTCTCTACCCTGCTTGGACAAGTGTTACAAAGCTCTTGATCTCCACCAGTGGTCTACATGCACACCCTTCCAGCAGCAAGCCTCAGCCCAAAGGCGCTCAGCTCTCTCCATGGATTGGCAAGCCTAGCTCCACTGACAAGTGCCTGGTGGCACCTCACTCCACCAGGAAGCCTCCCACATGGAGGTGGTCAACTCTCTTGCTCCGTGTGTAGGCACACCCACTGTAATTACTCTGTGGGCTAGGAGGCTCACTTCACCATCTCATACAAATCTCCTGGTTCTGCTGCTGCCACTTCTCTGCCACTGCTTCTTGCCATCTTGTGTCATCTGTGGTGTTACAGCTTTCTCAGTTTGTTGGGTCTCGCAGGTTGTCTGTGCAAGGACACCAGACTCAATGTTACACTCTGCTGTCATTTCTTCTTTGTGGTAGTGCTTTTCACCTCCGAGATGGCTCATGGCAAGCCTAACCAATCCCCTCATTAGGGTTCCATACACCGTATTTGCCTGGTTCCATCCCTACAAGGGTGCCATGTACCTTATCTGCATCATTAACAAGCTGTTTGTATAAACCCGCCAAATCGGTGAAGTTATAAGAACATGGCATGAGAAAGGCCATACAAAATGACTCCACTGCACTGCATCTTTCCCCCACCCCCTTCCTGTTCCTAGAATTCGGGTAGTGGGGATGGGGAAACATGAGACAAGTACCAGAAAAAGACTGGAGGGAAAGCAGGTTGCTGTCCCTGTAATGCACATAGAAATGAGCATAAACTTGCACCCAGTAGCTGAGTACCTGAGGCACACATGCACATGCAAGTATGTAATAACCTCTCAAGAGTGACAGAAATGTTGGAACCAAAGGAAAGGGTGGAAAGTAAAAGGCTTCGGTCCAAGGGGAGTTATGTTCGTAGTCATCCCACTCTGAAAGGCTGTGGGACTCTTACTTTATGGCAATGTCATTCTGGAGTGGTTGCTTTGTCTCAGGGATGATGGATTTGGGGTTATTTTCTGGCTTAAAGCCCTTGACTGTTTCCTGCATGCTACCTTCAGGCCAGACCAGCCAACCTGTTCACCTGGCCTCTACCATCTCTTCTCACACTCCAGCTTTCACTACAAGTTTAATTCTCCAGTTGCAGGTTAGGAGAGAGCACAGTCACCCAGCAGCCTTTCTCATCCCCATATACTTGCCCCCAACCACCAGGAAAAAGGGCAGCCAGAGAGACAGGACAGGTATGAAACCAGGCAGGGTGATGAACAGATATAGAAATATCAGCCTCTAGGCAAAATAGTGACTGGGCAAAGTTTTGGTGGGACACTTCCATTGCTTGTCATGGTAAGGAATATTTTCTCTTGAAAAGTATGACAATATTGCTTTTCTTTATTTAAGATGCTTTAATTAAATTTATTACCAAGTAATACATGTTCAAGAAGGCCAACTGGAAAATACAAGTGGGCAAAACAAAGTAAATGCAAAATGGCCTCATAATTCCACTTCCTAGGGAAAAAAGAAACAAAACACTGTTAGCACTTTATATATACATTCCCAAATTTATCTGCTGAATTATACTTGGATACAACACACAGAAGAGTACATCTACGTATAAAATTATATATATGAGTATTTTTATCTGTAAATTATAAGGATGCAGCCAGATGAATTTTCGTAACTTGTTGTTGGGTGTGGTCGAGTGAGTTCCCACTCACAGTGAGCCTACGTACAACAGAACGAAACACTGCCTGGTGTTGCACCAGCCTCACAACTGCTGTTATGCTTCAGCCCATTGTTTCAGCCCACTGTGTCAATCCATCTTATTGAGCATCTTCCTATTTTCCAATAGCCCTCTACTTTACCAGGAAACCCTGGGCATGTAGTGGTTAAGTGCTACACCTGCTAACCAAAAGGCTAGCAGTTTGAATCCACCAGGTACTCCTTGGAACTCTGTGGGGCAGTTCTACTTTGTCCTATAGGGTCACTATGAGTCAAAATTGACTGTACAGTAGCAGATTTCATTTTTCATTTTTCTACTATACCAAGCACGATGTTCTGCTCCAGGGAATGATCTTTCCTGATAACATGTCCAAAGTTAGTAAGACATAGTCTCACCATCCGTGCCTCTAAGGAACATTCTGGTTGTACTTCTTCCAAGAAAGATTTGTTCCTTCTTGGCAGACCACAATATATTTAATATTCTTGCCAATACCACAAATCAAATGTGGTGATTCTTCTTCAGTCTTCCTTACATATTGCTCAGCTTTTGCATGCATATGAGGCAACCAAAAACACCGTGGCTTGGGTCAAGATGTCTTCAAGGTTACATTTTCACTTTTCAACAGTTTAAAGGGTCTTTTGCAGCAGACTTGCCCAATGTAATATGTCTTGATTTCTTGACTACTGCTTCCATGTGTGTTGATTATTGATCCAAGTAAAATGAAATCCTTGACAACGTCAATATTTTCTCCATTTATCATGGTGTTGCCTGTTAATCTAGTTGTGAGGATTTTTGTTGTCTTTATACTGAGGTGTAATGCACACTGCAGGCTATGGTCTTTGATGTTCCTCAGTAAATGCTTCACGTTCTCTCTTCACTTTCAGCAAGTAAGGTTGTGTCATCTGCATAAGCAGGTTGTTAATCAGTCTTCCTGTAATTCTGATATGCTGTGTTTCTTCATATAATCCAGCTTCTCAGATTATTTGCTCAGCATACAGATTGAGTAGGTATGGTGAAAGGATACAACCCTGACACATCTTTTTTGACTTTAAACTACACAGTATCCCCTTGTTCTGTTTGAACAACTACTTCTTAATTTATGTACAGCTTCCTCAGGAGCATAAGTAAGTGTTCTGGAATTCCCTACAGAATTCTTCACAGTGCTATTCATAATTTATTATTATCCACACAGTTGAGTGCCTTTGCACAGTCAATAAAATAAACGAACATCTTTCTGGTATTCTTTTGCTTTCAGCCAGGATTTATATGACATCAGCAGTGCTATTCCTGGTTCCATGTCCTCTTCTGAATATAGCTTGAATTTCTGGCAGTTTCCTGTCAATAATACTGCTGCAACCAATTTTGAATGATCTTCAGCAAGATTTTACTTGCATGTGATATTAATAAGATTATTTGGTAATTTCTGCATTTAGTTGGATTGCCTTTCTTGAGAATAGGCATAAACAAGGGTCTCTTCCAATTGGTTGGCCAAGTAGCTGTCTTTCAAATTTCTTGGCATAGATGAGTGACCACTTCCAGTATAGCATCCCTTCACTGAAATATTTCTATTGATATTCCATCAATTCTTGGAGATGTGTTTTTTTACCAATGCCTTCAGTACAACTTGGACTTCTTTCTTCAGTACTGTTGGTTCCTGATTGTATGTTACCTCCTGAAATGGTTGAATGCCAATCACTTCTTTTTGGTATACTGACTTTGTGTATTCTTTCCATCTTTTTTGATGCTTGCTGTGTTGCTTAATATTTTCCCTGTAGAATCCTTCAGTATTGCAACTCAAGCTTTGAATTTTTCTTCAGCTCTTTCAGCTTGAGAAATGGCAAGTTCTTCCCTTTTTGTTGTCCACCATCTTTGCATGTGTCATTATAAAACTTTACTTTCTCTTCTTGAACCACCCTTTGAAATCTTCTGTTCAGCTCTTTTACTTCATCATTTTTTTTCCCTTTTCCTTTAGCTACTAGACATTCCAGAGCAAACTTCAGGGTCTCTTCTGACATCCATTTTAGCCTTTTCTATCTTGTCTGCCTTTTCAATAACCTCTTGCTTTCTTTATGTATGACAGTGTTGATGTTATTCCACAACTCTTCTAGTCTTTTTGTCATCAGTGCTCAGTGCATCATATCTATTCTTTAGATGGTCCCTAAATTCAGGTGGGAGATGCTCAAGGTTTTATTTTGGCTGTCATGAATTTGTTCTAACTGTCTTCAGTTCCAGCTTGAACTTGTACATTAGCAATTGATGGTCTGTTCCACAGTCAGTCCCTGGCCTTCTTTAGACCGAAACTAAACTTTTCCATCATCTCTTTCCATAGATGTAGTAGATTTGATTCCTGTGTATTCCATCTGGTGAGGCCCATGTGTATAGCTGCCATTTATGTTGGTGAAAAGAGTTGCCTCTTCAAAATAGAGTCACCCTTAATGACACAGATGGACTAAAGGTTCGGGACCTTCATTTGTTGATATGGTACAACTCAAAATGAGAAGAAACAGCTGTAAACATCCATTAATAAGTGGAATGTGGAGTGTATGAAGTATATTTAAAAAAATTAAAAAAAAAATTCCACTACCGCTGAGTCAGATCCAACTCATAGTGACCCTGGAGGTCAGAATAGAACTGCCCCATAGAGTTTCCAAAGAATGCCTGGTGGATCTGAACTGCCGACCTTTTGGTTAGCAGTCATAGCACTTAACCCACTATGCCACCAGGGTTTCTGTGTGAAGTAAGAATCTAGGAAAATTGGAAATCATCAGAAATGAACTGGATTGCATAACCATCAATATCCTAGTGTTATGGATTAAATCGTATCCCCCTAAAAATATGCATAGCCACTTGGCTGGGCCATGATTCGCAGTATTTTGTGATTGTCTTTCATTTTGCGATTTTCCTATGCTGTAATCTCTGCCTATGGTTGATGGACTGTATTATGTTAAAGAGGATCAGGGAGGGGCTGTAGCGCCCTTCCTAAGATCACCTCCCTGCTCCAATACAAAGGGAGTCTCCCTACAGTGTGGCTTTTACCACTTTTTATCCTACAAGAAATGAAAGGGAAGCAAATAGAGTAGGGACCTTATACCATCAAAAAAAGCAGCACCAAGAGCAGAGTGCATCCTTTGAACCTGAAGTGTCTGTGCTAAGATACTCTCAGACCAAAGAAAGACTGATGTAACACAAGAACCTTCCTCCAGAGCTGACTATGAGGGAAATCTTTCCCCTAAAGCCAGTATCTTGAATTCAAATTTGTAGCCTACTCGACTGTGTATGAATGAACTTTTCTTTGTTAAAGTCATCTACTCATTGTATTTCTGTTAGAGCAGTACCAGATGACTAAGACACATAGGCATTAGGAAGCTGAAATGGACTGGTATCCTCCATTTTGAATCAGACAGTCATATAGTCTCCTATGCTGGGTATGACAAATTGCTACATTCATTATCAAAAAGGACATCTCATGATCTATCCTGATGTACAATGCTGTCAGTGATAGGATAACATCCATATGCCTCCAAGGAAGACCACAACTATTATTCAGACATAACTATTATTCAGATTTATGCACCAGCTACTAAGGCCAAAAAGGAAGAAATTGAAGACTTTTACCAGCTTCTGCAGTCTGATATTGATTGATCAGGATGCAGTGATAATTAGTGGTAACTGAAATGTGAAAGTTGGAGACAAAGAAGGATTGGCAGCTGAAAAATATGGCCTCAGTGATAGGAATGATGATGGAGATCACATGACAGAATTTTGTGACAAGAGTGACTTCTTCACTGCAAATATCTTTTCTCACCAACATGTGATGTCAATATGAACACATCTATGTAACCCCGCTCAATTAAAAAAAAAAAAAACAAAAAAACAGAATATCACCAATATTCCAGAAGGCCTCATCATATTCCCTCCTCATCATTATTCCCTCTTGTTAAAAGTAACCACACTGGGGTGGGAGGGAGGGAGGGAAGAGTGACTGCTTAATGGGTGTAAGATTTGTTTGGGATGGGGAATAAGTGCTGTAACAGACGGTGTGATGGTGGCAAAACACTGAGTATACTTCGTGATCCTGAATTGTACACTTTAAAGTGGTTAAAATGGTCAATTTTATTTGATGTGTATTTTACCTCTAAAAATATAATAATGAAACAAAAAAAATTAAAAAGTAACCACTGTTCTGACTTCTAACAGCACAGATTGCTTTTACTTTTTAATTTTATCTTAATGAAATCTGGATCTCAATGAAATACTTTATGTGTGTGTGTCTGTGTATTTTAACACTATATTGGGAAGAATCAGGGATGTTGCTGAATGTAGTTGTAGCTCACCTGTTTTCATTGCTGTGGGGTATTCCACTGTGTAAGTGTATCACAACTAATCCATTCCACCATCAATTCATATTTGGGTTGCTTCCTACTTTGGACTATTAAACATAACACACCTGTGAATATTCTTGTACATGTTTCTGGTGCACAAATGTATGCACTTCTGTTGGGTATCTAACTAAACCATATACATTTTTGTCTACCTAAAATGGACTACATTGTAATATTCCTTTCTAAACTTCCTTTATCATTTAATACTTCTCAGACATCGGCCAGTACCAGTTAGGTATTCTTTAACAAATATTTTAACAGCTGCATAGGCAAATCTTTGCACATACGTTTAATAGTTTCCAAGCAAAGTCACAGGGTTAAAATTTTTTTGTTTTTTAAAATAATATTTTATTCTGTTTTTGGTGAGTTTGATGAAGGAAAAGCATATGAGGCTTTCTTGGCAGTTTAGGAACCCCCAGGGATGATTAAAAAGTATGAGGGTAATCTGACCAGAACTACTGATTAATATACCACAGATACCAAAAGAACAAGAACTTCTTTAAGTTTTTTTCAGAATGAAAACAGAATGTGCTAATGTGAGAGGCATGCACAGTGGTTCCAGGAGTGATTACTGTGTGACCTTGCAGCAGAGGCACACAAGAACATAAAGCAGATGCCAGGACTTGAACTGAAATTTGAAAGGATGGAGCATGCACAGCATCCCATAAATCCTACCAGTACCTCCCAGAACCCTCTGCTGCCCCTTCTGCTGCCGACTCCCATTTGTACAAAGAGGCTATGCAACCTAATTTCCCTAGCCCCTCCAACTCCCAGAAATCTCCACCTCCAATATGAATAAAACATGAGACCCTTCCTTCCCAAAATTCTTTATAAACTCTGGCAAAACTTTTGTTCGGGGAGACTGGGATAAACATTGCTTACCTCCCCTCCTCCTCACCGCCCCCCCCCCAACCCTGACTTGCAAGCCTCTTTAACAAATTTTGCTTGTGGGGAAAGATTCTATGTGCCTTACCTGGTCAGTGAGTGGCAAGAACCTCATACCTGGTCTGTGGCTTCTGAGACACCTGGCAACAAGCTTACATGGCAAATTAGGTTCCCATTTACCAATTTTTACACAAATTATTCAGTGACATTGATCGTATTTTTCATTATGCATCAACATTATTATTAATTCCATTTCCGCTATTACATGAGTTCTTTTTTTTTTCCCTAAATTTTATTTATTTTGTTGTCATTGACAATATACACAATAAAACACATAGGAATTCAACATTTTCTCCATCTAGCATTTTGTGATCTTGATGACATTCCTCGAGTTGTGCACCCATTCTCAGCTTCCTTTTACGAGTTGTTCCTCCCTCATTAACATAAACCTACTGCCCTTTAAGGTTCTTATCTAATCTTTCAAGTTGCTGTTGTCAATTTGATCCCGTAAGTTAGTTCTTAAAAGAGCATAATATTCAAGACAGACTTTTTTCACTAGTTAAGCTAAACTGTTTGGTCTTAAGATGACTTCAGGGCTATTTTTGGTTTAAGGTTTGAAGATTATCTCATGGCAGTACTTTTAGTTCATTCACCCTCCATGGCTGCAGGAAGTCTAGGGTCCATGAGAATTTGAAATTCTGTTCTGCATTTCCCCCTTTTGATAGGAGTATTCTATGGATTCTTGCATCAAAATGTTCAGTAATGATAGCAGGGTACCATCCAGATTTCTGGGTTCATGGTAAAGAAGATAGTTGTTCATGAAAGCAATTAGCCACACATTCCATATCCTCCTCTTATTCCTGACTCTTCTTCTGTTGCTTCAAGTGTTTAGAGACCAATTGTTGTGCCTTGATGGCTATTTGCAAGCTTTTAAGATCCCATACACCATGTAGTGAACTAGGAGGTAGAAGAGAAGCATCAACATATTATTAGGTCAGTTAACTGGGATGTACTATGAAACTATGACCCTGAGCCTCAAATAAAGGAATCAAATCTCACAAGGTATTTGGTTGTATATAAGAAGCCTCAGTAGCCACTCATTTTTGTTGTTGTTGTAGATAAACTGATCACAGAACTTCTGCCAAATCTACTTTTTACAAGTGTTCGATTTATTGCCAACAACTATAATCATTGGTTGTGCAACCTTACCTTTAATCAGTATGACTTTCCCACAACTGTTAAGCCCCCTTTTCCCCTCCCTCCTGCCCCTGGTAACCACTAATAAACTTTGTTTTCTATACATTTGCCCTTTTCTTGTCTTTTTATATAATGAGGTCATACAGTATCTGTCCTTTTGTAACTGACTTGTTTCACTCAGCACAATGTCCTCTAGGCTCATCCATGTTCTGAGATCTTTTGAGGATTCATTGTTATACTTTAATGTTGTACAGTGTTCCAGTGTGTGTATTTACCAGTCTGTTTATTCAGTCATCTGCTGATGGACAGTTAGGTTGTTTTTAGCTTTTTGCTACTGTGAATACTGTAATGAACATGGATGTGCATATGTCTATTCATGCCATGGCTCTTATTTCTCTAGGATATATACTTAATGGAAACCCTGGTAGCCTAGTGCTTAAGTGCTATGACTGCTTATTGATTCGCCTGTGTAGGTTATTTTTTGTTTATTCCTGGCCACTTTTAAACTTGTCCCATCTTTAGTTTTGGCAAGTTTGATTATAATATGCCTTGGTGTCTTTTTTTTAGGCTCTACTTTGTATGCAGTTTAATGAGTGTCTTGGATATGAATCTTCTCACATTTCATGGTATCAGGGAAGTTTTCTTTCAACAATTCTGTATTTTATGTTATCCTTCCATGTTCTGGTACTTCAATGATTGGTAGATTATTCCTCTTGACAGAGTCCTACATGATTCTTAGCGTTTCTTGATATTTTAAAATTCTTTTACTTGATTTTTTTCTCAAATATATTGGTGCCATGTACTTTATCTTCAACCTCACTAATTCAGCCTTCCATTGCCCCAATTATTTGATTTCCTACTGAGTTGTCTAATTATGTAATTTTATTACTAATTTTCTAGTTTCTAATTCTTGCTGCTGTATGCTTTCTTGCAGCCTGTTCAATTTGCCATTATGCTCTGCCATTATGCTCATCTCCTTCCTGATCTTTTGAAAAATTCTACATATTAACCTTTTGTATTCTACCTCTGGTAATTCCAAGAAGCTCTCTTCCTCTGGAAAATTTGATTGTTTTCAGAGCTTTCAGAAACCATCATGGTCTGCTTTTTTAAGTGACTTGCAATTTATTGCTGTCTCAGAGCCATCAATAAATCACATTTATTTTTTTTTTTATGTTTGCCTTCTGTGTTCTAGCTTTTTGTTTGGAAATGTCATAATAGGCTGGTTATGTATGATAGTTTTATTATTGTTGCCTTTGAAGCCCTAATGTCCTATTACCAGCTAGTTAGAGCTGTTACTAGACATGCAAGCCCAAGAGCCTGTTTATTTTTCTTGTACGGATTCAGCTCAAGCGTCCAGGTAGTCAGTCATCAAGTATGTGGTGCAGGCTCTCCCCTACTGTCCTAGAAGGGCAGGGGTGATTGGTTTAGGCATAGGTATCTGGCTGCAGCTGTTGAGAAAGGCATGAGGCTAACAGCCATCCCCGAGTGTCTGTGAGGATGACATGTCCCCTTATGTCTGAATCTAGATGAAGGAAGTTTCTGTCTTGAATTTCCAGCTCAGATGAGTAGGCAGTTTTCCACTTCTCTCCTCCCCTATTTGTTAAATTGTTCCTTCTCTGAGTCTCGGAGAATGGCTCAGGGTGGGCTAAATTAGTCCTATTTCAAGCTCAGATGATGGCGTTAGACTCCTGAGTCAAGCAGAACAGAGACATGGGAGAAAGAAGTCCTGGGAGAAGGGAGAGAGGTTTATCTCAAAGGAAAGATTAGACTCCCACCCAGTAGTTTACACACAGAGACTTAGGTTTTGATGATATAGTTCTGGTTTTCACTGGTTCTGGAGGCAAGAGTGGATTCTCTGGTTAGTTTCTCCTGCTGAGGAGGATGCCCTCCAACTGCTACTACTCTGCTCACCACACTGGCCACAGCTGTTTCTTAGTGGATCACGGCCAGCAATCCCATATACTTCCTCATTGCTCAGTCTGATTTCTTAACTTTTTCTTCAATTTTCAGGGCTCCTAGGACATCATATGTAATGGATTCATTTGTTCTTCTGGGTCTTTTTTGTTAGAAGGGTCACAGGAGACATATGACTACTCTGCCATCTTGGCCCCACCTCCTAGGTGCACAGCTGTTAACCAAAATGTTGGCAGTTCAAATCCACCAGACACTCCTTGGAAAACTTACGGGTAAGTTCTGTAGGGTCACTATGAGCCAGAATCAACTGTACAGCAGTAGGTTTTTTGGTTAGATACTTAAGAGTAGGATTACTGGATCATATGATATTTCTAACTTTTTAAGGAAGCATCATATGATTTTCCACAGGCATTCTACCATTTTACAACCCCATCAGTGGTATATGCATTCCAATCTTCCCACAGCCTTGCCAACATTTGTCATTTGTTTTTTTGATCATCGCCATTAATTACTGGGGTGAGATGGTATCTCTGTTGTTTTAATTTACATCTCCCTACCGGCTAACAGAGAAACCGTGATGGCAAAGTGGTTAAGTGCTACATCTGCTAACCAAAAGGTCAGCAGTCTGAATCTGCCAGGTGCTCCTTGGAAACTCTATGGTGCAGTTCTACTTTATCACATAAGGTTGACTATGAGTTAGAACTGGTTTGACGGCAGTGGGTAAATGGCTAATAGGAGACTTGGTGGTCAGTAGTTAAGAGCTCAAGCTACTAACCAAAAGGATAGACGTTCGAATTCACCAGCTGCTCCTTGGAAATCCTATGACACAGTTCCACTCTGTCTCATGGGGTTGCCGTGGCTTACAATTAATTTGATGGCAATGGGTTTGGTTTTTATGGTAATGGCTAGTGACTGTGAGCATCTCTTTACATAGTTGTCAGCTGCCTGAGTGTCTTCTTTGGCGAAGTGTCATGTCCTCTGCCATTTCTTAATCAGATTATTTAATCTTTTTGTTGTAGAGGCATTGGAGACTTCTACAAATTTTCGAGATTGGTCCCATCAGATATGTCATTGCCAACATTTTTTACCTAGTCTGCAGGTTTTCATTATTTTGGAGAAATCTTTTGATGCATGTGTGTTACTTTTAGGAGGTCTCAGTCAACTAGTTTATTTTCTCGTTTGTACAATTTTATCTATGTTTATCTATTTATGCCATATGTTAGGGCATTGCCTTTATTTTTTCTTCCATGATCTTTATAGTTTTAGGTTTTACATTTAGGTCTTAGATCCACCTTAAGTGTTTGTTTACAGTATCAGGTATGGATCCTGTTTCATTTTTCTACAAATGGATAACCAGTTTTGCCAGCTCTGTTAAACAGACTGTCTTCCCCACTTAACGGATTTCAGCCTTTTGTGGAAGATCAGGTCTCCACAGCTGGATGGATTTACTTCTGGGTTTCTAAATTTTTTCACTGGTCTGTCTCTAGTTGTATCAGTAAAAGCTGTTTTGACTACTGTGGCTGTATGTAGATTCTCGGATCAGGAAGTGTGAGTTTCTACTTTGTTCTTCAGCAGTGCTTGGGTTATCTGGGATGTCTTTCCTTTCCACAAGAAGTTGAACACTAGTTTTTCCATCTCTTTAGTAAATGTTGATGGAATCTGGATTGAGATCCCATTCTATCTAGATTGCTTTGTGTAACAGTCACATTTTCACATTGTTAAGTCTTCCTATCCATGAATATGTTATGTTCTTCCAGTTACATAGTTTTTTGGTTTCTTGCGATTTTTTGTAGTTGCCTTTGCGTAAGTCTTTTACATCCCTGCTTATATTTATTCCTAAATATTTTATCTTTTGGGGGGCTATTATAAACGGTGTATTTCTTTTTAGGAGTTCTCTGTTAGCACAGAAGCTGACAGATTTTTTTGTGTTGATGTAGTAACTCTGCCACTTTGCTGAATCCTTTTATTAGTTCCAGTAGCTTTCTTGTAGAATCTCTGGAATTTTCTATATAGGATCATATCATCTGCAAATAAGGGTAATTGTATGCCCTCCTTACCAAATTAGATGTCTTTTACTTCCCTATCCTGCCTTATTGCTCTGCCTAGGACTTCCAGCACAGTACTGAACAAGAGTGATGATAAAAGACATCCTTGTCAGGTTCCCATTCTCAGGGAAATGCTTTCAGTCTCTCTCTATGGAGAATAATGTTGGCTACTGGTTTGCATATGTGCTTTTAAGTTGGAGAATTTCCCTTCTATCTTGCTGAGAATTTCTATCAGCAGTGGGTGTTCAATTTTATTAAATGCATTTTCTGTATCAAATGATACAATCACGGGGTTATATCTGTTTATGTGGTATTATGTTTATTGGTTTTTCTAACATATACCTGCTATGAATCCCACTTGGTCATGATTGCATTTTTGATGTGGTATTGCAGTCCATGGGTACAAGTTTGTTGAGAATATTTGCATCTATATTCATGAGGGATATTGGTCTATAATTTACTTTTTCTGTGGTGTCTTTGCCTCGCTTTGGTATCAGGGTTATTTTTGCTTCATAGAATTAATTTCGGAGTGTTTCATCCCTTTCTGTGTTCTGGAACACTTTGAGTAGAATTGTTGTCTGCTCTTCTCTGAATGTTTGGTAGAATTCTCCAGTGAAGCTGTCTGGGTCTGTGATAGGTTTTCAAGATTTTAAAATATTTGATGATATACTTCTAAATTGGCCTCCAGAGCAGCTGATGCTATCAGGGTTTTTCTGGGGCCACAGGCAACCTCATCAGTGGCCAACTGCTCTAAAACTTTTGACGGTATGGGGCTCTCTCGTTATCCCTGTGACCTCTTCCCTTAACTCATTCCTCTTTTGTGTTACGCCTTTCTTCCTAACCTCCTTATACTCCGGGGCCCAATTCTTTTAGAATGTTCCCTCATCTCCACCTTTTAAGTCTACTCATTTTTCTGGTGAGTTAATCCCGACTAATATCACAATTCTGTCTTAGAATTGATATGAGTTGGACTCAATGGCAGTGGGTAGTATCACCCTTCAAGGCCCTCACCCTTCTTAAACCTTATGATTGTGTTTGTCACACTGTCTTACAGTCACTTATGGCTGACTCTAATTTTCCACTGCACTACATATTTCTCGGAAACCTTGGCATAGTGGTTAAGCGCTACCTTTGCTAACAAAAAGGTTAGCAGTTTCAATCTGCCAGGCACTTCTTGGGTTTCTACGGAGCAGTTCTACTCTTTCCCATAGGGTTGCTATGAGTTGGAATCAGCTCAACAGCAATGGGCTTGGTATGGGTTTATGTACTCCTTGAATGAATGATAATACATCAGAAACGATCAAATGAGTAGCAACTGTCATGTAAGAAGCCCCTCTTCCATGCCAAGTATCGTATCAGGTGCTTCCACAGGAACTGGATCTTATTAGTCTCTGCATTCCCAGGGCCCAGCAGTTTCTAGCAAAGAATGAGTGCTCAAGACATGTTAGCTGAGTCAATGTTAATGACAGAAGGCTATGCTTCTGTGAGCCAGTCAAAGGAGAAAGCTGCCCACTGTGCCCCAAACAAGCCCATCAGCTCACTGACAACATGGGACTACCTGGGGAAAAAATGAAAATCTTGTTAACAAAAATGGAAATAATGTGAATGCTCACACATTGTGAAACATGTAACCAATGTTACAGAATAACATGTAGAAACTGTTGAATGGCGACCTAAAATGCTGTGTAAACCTTCAGCAACAACACAGTATTATTCTCAAAAAACAAAAACCCTACAACCGCATCCAGGGTGAATTTTTAAAATTCTAAACCAAACCAAGCTACTCTCTGCTTGGAATCTTCCAGAGCTTTTATTCTGGTAATAAAACCTAAACACGTTACTGTGGCTTCCTTAACTCAGCTCCTGCTTTCTGCACTAACCTCATCTCCTACACCTCTTTTCTCTCAATAGACTCAAGCTCTGCCAATCCTTAAAACAAACAAAAAAATTACTAGCTCTTACTATGTGCATTATTCTAAGTACATGCTACCTCACATAATCTTCCCAACAATCCAGAGGTAGGCACTATCATGATCTCCAGTTTACACGTATGGACACTACAGCACAGACTGGCTATGTGACGTATCTAAGATCATCATTAATAGCTGGCAGATCTGGTGCTCTGCTCCAAGTCCAGGCTCCTAGCCAACAAATGATTAGCTTTTGATTGGAAGGACACAGGATCTTCAGTTTTAGGGTCTTTAGGGTTGTAGCTTCCTGTATTAATAGTAATTGACATAAGGATCAGTCTCAAAGTGTGAAGGTTATTCACATTCCCATTTTCCTTCTTCTCTGCCAGCAGCCACCATGTGATATTCTCTTAAACTAACCTCCCAGAGTTAGGTCTTCATAAAACTGCCTGTACAGCCCTCTTCTGTCCAGCAGCCACCCAAAGCCAGGGTATTCAGAAGTTAGGATGCTTGTCTTTCTAATCACCTGCCAAATAGGTAGATAACCTGGCCCTGCTGGCCCTTACAGTCTCCAGAGGGTTCAATAATTAGCTAGAATGACTCACAGCTCTCATGGAAGGGGTATGTTCACTGTAACTGTTTTAAGACAACCACAAAAGGATCTACAGGAAAAGATGTACAGGTGAAGTCTTGGGAGAACTTCCAGCAGGGAGCTTCATGTCCCCTGGCATATCTGGCACTGAAAGCCCAGGCTCTTAGACAGCATATGATTAGTTTTTGACTGCAAAGATGCACCGTCTTCAGTTTTTAGGGTCTTTGGGGTTGTAGCTTTCTGCATGAATAATAACTGACATAAGGACCTGTCTCAAAATGTGAAGATAATTCACATCCTCGGAGGGTTGCTGGTCCCCCCACTGCATCACTATTCCAGAAGCTCAAAAGGAACCTCCAGGGTCAGGGTCCTTTAGGGCAGTTTGGGGCCTCCAGTATATGTACCAGGTGTGGTCCTTGGTGTCCTGTCTCATTTGCTTTATAAAAAACAAAGACACCTTGGATTTCTGAGGGAATTCCAAGGGCTATTTTCAGGAACAGAGACAAAAGTCCAAAGGGAGATCTTTGTCGAACACAAGAGCTCTGCCTAGAATGCTTTTCCTAAGTCCCTCTCAGGCCTCTGGCTCTTCTTCATCAAATCTCAGCTCAACACCACCTGTCTAGGGAGAACTTCCCTGATTACTGGACTTAAATTAACCCCAGTTACTCTCGAACACACAACTCTGCTTTAATTCCTTGCATCTAATTACCAGTGTGATATTCTGCACATCATTTATTGCCAAATTCTTTCTACTAGCAAAGAGTTTTTGTCTTGTCTACTGCTATACACTTATACCTAGCATCTGACACATGGTTGTTATTAGCTATTGTTAAGAATGGTCCAAGGCTGTGACCGTTCATTAGCAGATTGCCAGGCCTGCCTTCTGAGGTGCCTCTGGGTAGATCTGAACCACCAATCCTTTAGCTAGTAGTCTATTGCTTAACCATTTGTGCTGCCAGTGAACGCCTGCTGGCACATGGTAAAGGCTCATAAATGTTTCCTGAATGGTGACTACCTTGACTTTGTAGTATTAACGGTAATCACAGTAGTTACTGTTACATTGTTAGGCTGCTGATTCTGACTCACAACAACCCAATGTGACAGAACACAACTGCCCCATGGGGTTTCCTAGGCTGTAATCTTTACAGGAGCAGATTGCCTCAGAGCCACTAGGTAGGTTTGAACCACCAATCTTTCAGTTAGCAATTGAGAGCTTAACCACTGTGCCACCAGGGCTCCTGACCCCTAGCTACTCATTGAATGAGTTATGTTCACCACTCCCTTTCTAATATCCCTACCCTCCGCATCTCAGCAGGACAGCAGGTTAAGACACCACACTAGGCTTCTAGGTGCCAGAGAGCTCTCCCAGAGAGCTTAGATGCTGAGCAGACTACCAGAAAGAAAAAATACAGACCTCAGCTTAGTGGTCCTAACAATGGATTTCCTCACTGAGGGACTTGGAGACTCTGTGCAACACCGTGGACCTGTCTCATGTTGTGTTGTACTAATTAAAACCGTACGTAATTTAAGAACTTCTAAATGGCTGCATTTTGTAAGTTTCTTGGGTAATGGCTAGAGTCAAGTGCCATGTAAAAAAGGTCATGAGAAAGCGCCAGTGGAAGTCATTTAAAAGGGCATGGACTTTGGGGTACACCCAGGAACTGTTTATTAGCTGTATAGCTCTGGGCCATCATTTCCTTTCCCCACTTCTAAAGCAGGTCTAAAAATGCTTACCTTACAATGCTGTTGGGAGGTTCAGAAATACCTGCAAGATACTCTTGGTCAGGAAGTGTTTAATAAGCAGGAATTCTTTCCATAGCTTTTTACACTACCAGCTTGCACATAGAGACAAAAGTGACAAGTAGCAAACTCTTCAGGTCCCCTAAAGGCGATAAAACTTCCCCAGGTGGATTAAGAACATGCTTCAATTAGCGTTAAACACCCACAGTCCAACCTGGCTGAAAAAGGCCTTCTACAAACTCTGCTGAATAAACAAATAGCCCAACACCAGTACCGACCTGAGCAGTCAGCTTCCAGCCAAAGCTGGCTCATTTTAGTTCAGGAGAGCACGGTTGCAACCTGGCAGGTGGCTCAAGCGCTAAGCTGCTCCCCAGAATTCCTCAGGCCCTAGCAAAGGTAACACATGTCTTTGGTAGAACATCATCTTTGGATTTCTGGAGCCTCAGCTATCTCTGTCTTTTGTCATACTGCCACCTAGCGAGGGCTCGGAGCCACCGCTGCTTGCGTCTCTTGCAATTACCAGGACAGTCTACGACGTACAGACTTAGGCCGCGGAATGGGTTCCGCCCAAATTTGTCTCCTTCCATCTTACTGCCAGGCAAAAGGTTAAGAATAACGATACACTTCTTCCAAGATTCCGTACAGGAAGTTCATGTCACCCTTCCCCCAAATCTGTCTGTACCCCCTGGGATCTGAAAAACTGGAATGGCCGGGTATCTACTACCCGTCGTACATTATCTACCACACTTCATGATCTCATCACATGGAAATCATCGGAGCGCGTAAAGCAGGCATTATCATTCGGGCCATTGCATAGATAACAACAATGAGGCTCAGAGGAAAAGTGGCTAGTCCAAGGTCACACAGCGAATCAGCGGCAAGGCCAATACAAGAATCCAGGCCTCTTGTATCCAGCTACCTAGTTCCTTTACCGACCACAATTCCCTCATTCAGTATGGAGACACAGCACGCCCATTCCCACGGTGGGCACAGTCTCGGGGACTCTTGGGCCCTGAGCAGCGGAAAGCAGGATGAAGGCGATACGGCGACGACAGCACTTCTTGTTCTTCCTTGTCTGCCCACCGAGTTCCGGCATCCTGGCCTCTGACCGACCGAGGGTTATTAGAGACCCGGGGCAGGAAACAGGATCCCGCGCGGGTAGCCCCTGGGAGCACGCGGCGCCGGGTCACGTGAGAGAGGACAGCGGCCTAAGGATCGTCATGCGCATGCGCAGATGACATACGTAAATACGCACTAATGCGCAGAAGGAGAGTCTGAAGCCCTAGTCACCTGTAGAGGGTGGTAGGCTAGAGCAAGGGGGCGGGAAAGACAGAGAGATCACGTGAAAGAGGCCTGCCCAGGGAGATCACGTGAAGGGGGACGGAGGCGGGGCCGCTGAGGAGAAGGCGGACGAAGAGGAGGGGCGCGCGCTTCCGGTGGCTTGGGGGGGCCTGCGAGCGGAGGGGGGGCCCTGTCCCGGAGGTGGCGGCGGCGCCATCTTGGCGAAGGGGGGATCAGGAAGTGCGGACCGCGGCGGCGGCGGCGGCGGCGGAGCCCGGAGCGGAGGCCGGAGGCGCCCGGCCCGCCGGCCCCGGAGCGGAGCGGAGCGGAGGATGCAGCAGCCGCAGCCGCAGGGGCAGCAGCAGCCGGGGCCGGGGCAGCAGCTGGGGGGCCAGGGGGCGGCGCCGGGGGCCGGGGGCGGCCCGGGGGGGGGCCCGGGGCCGGGGCCCTGCCTGAGGCGGGAGCTGAAGCTGCTCGAGTCCATCTTCCACCGCGGCCACGAGCGCTTCCGCATTGCCAGCGCCTGCCTGGACGAGCTGAGCTGCGAGTTCCTGCTGGCTGGGGCCGGAGGGGCCGGGGCGGGGGCCGCGCCCGGACCGCATCTCCCCCCTCGGGGGTCGGTGCCTGGGGATCCCGTTCGTATACACTGCAACATCACGGTGAGGACCCCCCTTGCGTGCGCCTCTCTGGGGTCCCCTTGTCAGGGATCACCCCGTACAGCTTTTTGCTCTCAAAGGACCTGGGAGGCCAAAGCCCCCTCAGGGCTCAGCTCTTTCCCACAGATTACACTTGTTTTTACTGCTGGAGGTTCTGTCGTGCACCCACAATCTCTGCCATTGACCCTTCATAGCAAGAGACACCCCGACATATGGCTCCCTGACTACCCCTTTCCACACCAGCCCACCTATCCACGTCCCAAGATTCGTGATTTTGGCCCCCTTTGGCTGCTCCTTCACGACTTTACCTTGCCATCTAAGAATGCTGCTTTCTCCTTCCACTCACATTTCAAGGTTTCAAGCAGGCCTCTGCACTGACCCAGCTGGAAGGACCTGGCTTGCAACTCTGCACATTTCAGTGATGCCACCTTCTCAGTAGTTCCTTTGACTTAGGATGTTGCCACCTGTGGGATCCCTGCCCAGGCAGCCAGCGGGCAGCCCCACTTTGGTCTCAGAATCTTACTGTGTGGTAGTTGGCAGTTCATTGACTCTTCATTCCCTGCTTTAGGTTCCTTTTTTTCCTGGTGTAACCTCTAACTCTTCTCTTCCTGCCCCAGCTGGTAGGAGATCTGCCACTCCCCTCCCTCCTCCCTGTTCCATGTGGCTATCTCCGGTTTCCCTAGCTAGTTCTTTCCTGGTAATGATGGTGAAGTGCAAGGGCCACCTCCATTTATTGTGAGTTGCGACAGTTTCATTTCTCCCCAGTAAACATCTAGGCATGTGTCCCACTTAGTCTAGCCTCAAACGTTGCTTGAAGAAGATTGGCCTCTGGGAATATGGAAATGTCTGGTACTGCATGGTAGAGCACCTATATTGGTTGATACTGTTTGCTGTGATGGTGGTCTCCCTGCTGTTTTCAGTAGCTAGGGTGCCAGGGGACACTTTATCAAAGCAGGCTGACTGCCAATGGGAGTAGTCTAGGAACAGGCAGACGTGTGAATTTTCTGGTGTTCGGGACCCTAAATTCAAGGTGCATGGTTCTTGTTTTCTATTCCTTTTCTCAGTCATACCTGGACATGCCAGGTCATGAGGCAAGCCTCAGCTTGGGTTGGATGGTCTCCCAACAAAACTCGTGCGCTGGTCCTTCCCCCGCCCGTTTTTCTTTTAAACTAAAATTTAGGTTGAGAGCAGGAGGTTTAGGTGAAGATGGAGCATCTCTGATGGCTTTTTTCTACAGCAGTGAGGATTAGAGGCATGGCAGCGGTAAGATCCCCAGAAGTGGGTGGTTTCCTTGCCATGTGTGGAAACCTCAAGAGTCTGTTTTGTTCCTGAATTAAGTTTCCAATTCCATAAGATCAGGATTGTCCTTGTTAGCTTCCCTTCCAGTGGACAGGCCATCTGTTCTTTTTTCCTGGCAGGAAATTAGTTTACAGAGAGGGTCCTCAGTCAGACTTCTCTGGTCCCCTGTAAGTGAGACTTGGCCTGAACTGGCCCCTTTGGTTTGGACACTGGGAGAGTTTGGTCAGGCTGCTGGGAATGTCATTTTGGCACCGTGGCTCAGGAATGCTGGGAATGTCAACAGCGTAGGTTTCTTTCTCCCAGCCTGCCATGTGGAGCCCTACAGCCTACGCTTGGACTGAGAGGGTGGCAGGTTTCCAAGGAAGTGGTGGGGGGAATCGGTGTTGGAGGGACTCTGCTAGGGTTGAAGTGAGGAGGTTCCTCCTGATACCCTTTTACGTGTAGGTATTAGAGATACAACTTAGTTTTCATCGTTTTTTCCGCAACTAGTTAAAGTGAGCTGCAGTCTTTGCTTTTTTGACATCAGTATGATTGTGGTGAGATGATCCCTTCCTCAAACTGTTGTGGGGTGTGGAAAGCAGAAGGATTGGAAGACTGTCTTGGATGTGGAGAGAACCTCAAGTCTGGAACTTGTGTAGACTTTACAGCAGATCAAGAGGCCTCCCTCATTATTTAGCAGTTTCGCTTTGCTGCTTTCCCTGGTTTTTACTCTCAAGGAAAGAAAGGGAAAGTTTTAGGCTGCTTCTTGGAAAGTGTCCTCCAAGTGACATTTTCCCTCAGTCTGCAATTTGTTGGGAAGTCACTTAGATAGATACTGACTTACTGAGCTGGGCGTCTGTGTTGTTTGTGGGGAGGTGGGTGGGTGGGCAGGTAAAGTCTGGCTTTTCCCAGAGTCTCCCATTTTGACTCTTGTCCCTGCTCCTCCCTCAGGAGTCATACCCTGCTGTGCCCCCCATCTGGTCGGTGGAGTCTGATGACCCTAACTTGGCCGCTGTCTTGGAGAGGCTGGTGGACATAAAGAAAGGGAATACTCTGGTGAGGGGGCCGGGGTGTTTGTGGGTCGAGGAGAGGGAAGAGAACGTTTATTGTTACAAGGCCCACATCAAGAAGATTTCCTGTGAAAGGGAGATTCTTGGAAGTAGATGGTATAGTAGGCTGGACATGTTGGGGCAGTCTCCTTAGGGAAGTTGCTCACTGAAGGCATAGGGCGATCCTGCACCAGCCTCAGGATTGGTCCTCCAGTAGACTCAGTGCTGCAGGTACCTGGTCCATAACATTTTGAGAACATACTTGGCTATATCAGTTTGGGGCTTGAGCTCTTAGCTCACTAAGGTACCTGTTCAGATTGAAGAGGGGAGAGAGTGTGATGTCACTCTGGTCTCCTGCCCCCAGCTACTACAGCATCTGAAGAGGATCATCTCCGACCTGTGTAAACTCTATAACCTCCCTCAGCATCCAGATGTGGAGATGCTGGATCAGCCCTTGCCGGCAGAGCAGGTGAGCATCTGCAGATCTCTGGGCCCTATGGTGCTGTTGCACACTGACAAGCCTCAGCATAAACACGTGTTAATTGAGAAGAATCTGCAGTAGTTTCTCTCAGCTCTAGACACATACCTGTGTCCTGACAGCTTCTCTCTCCTCCAGATAGGAATCGAGCTAAATGAGGTGCTAGTAGCTTTTTCTCTTGTAGCAAAATTCACTCTTCATGGGCTGTATCTCATGTTGAGAGAAAGGAAATTTTTTTTATTATCTTAGCAGTAGTAGCTGATGGCTGCTGGGGACCCAGGCCCCTTGTTTAGAACCAAGAATATAATTTCAGTCTAAGGAAAATCAAGTAAAGGAGGGGTTTTCAGAAAATTGAGATGGATTTGGGCAGTCAGTGATAGGAGCTGCCATTTTCCTTTTCTTGGACTTGTATGAAATATAGCAAATAAACCAAACCCAGTGCTGGCACGTCAGTTCCAACTCATAATGACCCTATAGGGCAGAGCAGAGCTGTCCCATAGAGTTTCCAAGGAGCACCTGGCAGATTTTGAACTGCCGGCCTTTTGGTTAATAGACGTAGCACTTAACCACTATGCCACGAGGGTTTCCTTTTGGCATATGGTAGGAGAGTAGTGGGTTGGTAGCAGAGTCACCACCTGGGCTGCTGCTTCCACTCTGAAGAGAGGCTGGCAGCACTGTGGGCAGCACAGTGTCCAGACTTGGAGGCTCGGGAGGAGGGCAGAGCTGCATTCTAGGAAACCACTGGGGCTCTGAGCGCCATCTCCCCCTCCCACTGCAGTGCACACAGGAAGATGTGTCTTCAGAAGATGAAGACGAGGAGATGCCTGAGGTAGGCTTGCCCCCTGAGGTGGTGGAGGCAGTAGCATTGGCGGGAAGTTGTTGCAGTAATCAGCATGAATCACCCACTGTGTACAGAGCTCCAGACTAGAAATGGGGAGAGAAAAATAGCAGAGGCATAAAGGCAGATTTCCTGACCTGGAGGAACAGGAGCCATAGAGGAGGAGACAGCACCAACATTCAGCCCCTGAAGATGGTGCAAAGTATCAGCAAGTACACATCTGTTCATACTGCTAGTATTTGACAGGTCACACTGACCTGAGTCTGCATTCTGGCTCTCCTAGCTGTGTTTATTGGGCAGTTGTACCTAATATCACTGAGATGCAGTTTTCGTGTCTGTTAAATTGGATCATTGTCTCTGATGCCTTCCGGTTGTCCTGAAAATGCTATGTACAATAGATAGTAAGTGCTGAATGATTTATCTGATACATTCTTTGTAAAGATAAATAATTTTGGAGTCCCTAACTTAATGGTTAAGAATTTGCGTTTCAGAGCGCAACAGAACTTGATTTAAGTCTTAGCCTGCTAAGAGTGGTATGACTTTGACATGGTAACTCACCTCACCAGACCTCAGCCTCCTCATCTGTAAAAGGGGGATAATGCTAGGATAATGATATGGTTGTTTTAGAAATCAAGTGAGCGTAGTGTATGTGGCAGAAAGTACAGTATTTGGCATGTAATAAGTGTGCAGTGAGACTAGCAGCTGATGTAGTAGGTGCTAAAGGGGGCCATTACTAGCATTATCACCTGCCAGAGCAGAGATCATTGTGCTTCCTAGCACTGGATCAGTATCTCTGCAGCTTTTGCAACTTTGTAAGGGTCTTCAGGCCCACGTAGGGCTGCTGATACATGAGACTCATTCCTTCAAGATAGTGGACAGCCCTCTGCGCTAACCCAACCCCAGGTTGCACAGAGAGGAGTTGGGCTCTGGCCGTGGACTTCACCGTCCAGTGCTTTGCTGCCCTGTACTCACTGAGCTGCTAGCTCACTTACAGCAGGGTAAACCATGGGCTCAGCTCTTGACCTCCACCACCTCCCTTTCAGGAGCTCATTTCTTATTTCCCTCTTGGCAGTGGTGTCTCTGCCTCCCTGATTCAGGCCCTGTACTATGAGGGAGGAGAGGAGATTCATGATTAGGTTTCTCCTTCAGACCTGAGGCCCTGAGAACTGAGTACAATAGTCATCTACTGAAATGTGAGCTCAGAGCTCCAAGTCGGTGTCAGGCCAAAGTCACGCTGCCAGGAATTAGGGAAAAGTTTCTGCTGCTAGGGAAGAGTTTTAGTGGTGTTTGAAGCAGGTCATCTGAGGAACAAGAGGACTCAGTCCCTGCCTGCTTTCCTTGGGTCCTTACTCTAGCTCTTGAGGGCTTATTAGAGAAGAAATTGGCCTCATTCTTTAGATTACAAAACAAGGTTAGGAATTATCCGAGAAACGAAAAAGGTGTTGTGTTGATAAGCTGATAGAGGGAGTGCAGCTCCTTAACATGAGGCCGTATGGGACTGGGAAGGTGATCACCGACTACGTAACCTGTGTTGGTATCTTTCCTCTTCATCCACTCCTACTCCACACTTCTCTCAGGACACAGAGGACCTTGATCACTATGAAATGAAAGAGGAAGAGCCAGCTGAGGGTAAAAAGTCTGAAGATGATGGTATTGGAAAAGAAAACTTGGCCATACTAGAGAAGATTAAAAAGAACCAGAGGCAAGATTACTTAAATGTACGTGCCTTCTAGAGAGAGGCTGGGCACAGTGGTTGGTGGGTACCAGCTGGGAGGTGGTAGCCCATTACATATCAGTATGGGGAGCAGATGTGGATTAGGGGCATGCCTAATCCTTCCCTAAGTCCTTGGCAACTTCCCACACTATGCCCTAGGGTCAAGTATTTGTGTCCCAGACCATATGACCATGGAATGTTCCTCTTGTCTCTCCCTTACAGGGTGCAGTGTCTGGCTCGGTGCAGGCCACTGACCGACTGATGAAGGAGCTCAGGGATATATACCGATCACAGAGTTTCAAAGGCGGTGAGTTCATCTAAGAGGGGGCCTCAGCAGGTTTCTCATGAAGGATACAGTGGTGGACAGGGACCCTAGGAGGATCTGGGGTATATGGGTCCTTGTAAGGTTTTTCAGGCTGAGAATGGAACTCCTCATGCAGTGTCCTGTCCTTTGGGGTGAATTTGGTGTCTTTGGTCTTTTTCTCTCATGCTGAGAAGGGGATCTGCATTAACACCTGTCTCCTTCCTTCCAGGAAACTATGCAGTCGAACTGGTGAATGATAGTCTGTATGATTGGAATGTCAAACTCCTAAAGTGAGTGAGGGCTCTGGGATTGGAAAGGAAGTTGGGGCGTGGTGTGAGTGGAGCTACTATGGTGGGAGTCCCAAGAGCAGCCCCGTCCAGCTGGTTGGTTGCAGGATGTTTTGGGAGTGGGTGTGGGAGTGGTCTCTCCGTCTCCTGCCAGCCTGCAGGAGTGAGGGCCATCACGAGGCTCCTAGTCTGGAGCCAGGAAACTGAGCCCAGACTCCTTGTTTCATAGAGTTGACCAGGACAGCGCTTTGCACAACGATCTGCAGATCCTCAAAGAGAAAGAAGGAGCTGACTTCATCCTACTTAACTTTTCCTTTAAAGTAAGGCTGTCTTTCTTTGCATTTCCCTCTGCCCGGCCTCATCTTCCCACTGCCTTGGTGTTCTGGGGAGGCACTGGCCTCCGCCCTGACTGTTGTCTTTCTCTTTCTCTGTCCCTCTCAGGATAACTTTCCCTTTGACCCACCGTTTGTCAGGGTTGTGTCTCCAGTCCTCTCTGGAGGGTGAGTGGCTGAGAAAAGGGAGAGGGCAGCTCCTGTTGGAGAGGGTGAGGAAGGGACTTGGTGCCTTTGCCAGGTACAGCTGACTAACCTCTCTGCAGGTATGTTCTGGGCGGAGGTGCCATCTGCATGGAACTTCTCACCAAACAGGTGAGCCTGTTTCTGGCTCTCAGCTGAGCTGGGCAGGGCCAGGTTGAGCTTTATCCAACCTGTGGGGTTGGATAAGGGGCAGAATGTGGCCTTGGATTCTGCTAGGCAGGGCCTGTCCCCACTGACCGGGGCTGTGCTGGATGTGAAGGGCAAGGGTCCTTCCAGAGGTAGACTTGGTTGCCTAGAGAATAAGCTTAAGGTTCCTCTTGAAAGTCTGTCATGAGTGGTTTGTTTTGTCTGGTTACCAGGGCTGGAGCAGTGCCTATTCAATAGAGTCTGTGATCATGCAGATCAGCGCCACGCTGGTGAAGGGGAAAGCACGAGTGCAGTTTGGAGCCAACAAAGTAAGGAGCTTGGACCTGGGCTGCTGGGGCTGGCTAGTCACAACACAGGCCATTAGCAGGCCAAGGCAAACACTGTGAGGAACCAAAACGATGAGGTCCCTGGGCTGGTGGCACTGCATGAGGGCCTGGGATACCCACAGTGGCAGTGGGCAGGGCCTTGGCCTAAGGGGCAGCCCAAGGCTTGGGGAGGGTACAGGTATGGAAAGGGAAGGCTGCGGGACTGTGTCCCAAAGGGACCCCCAGGTAGGTGGTCGGTCCCTGTGTGCCAGCAGGCACAGCACTGGGAGCCAGAACTCCTGGGTCTCTGGGTGGCAGCCTGTGGAATGTGAGGGGTGGCTGGCCTTGGCCTGATGTGGTGGCTTCCTTTCCCCAGTCTCAATACAGTCTGACAAGAGCACAGCAGTCCTACAAGTCCTTGGTGCAGATCCACGAAAAAAATGGTGAGGCTGGAGCCAGAACTCAGGGATTCCGACCCTTGCCAGCTCAGAGGTTTTTTCACTTCCAGCCAAATAGAAAGAACGCCTTTCTTTGATTTCAGAGCCTTACCTCCCATATCAGATCACAGCATCTGCCATGTTCCCCAAAGAAGGACTAGAATTGGCGGATACCTGCAGCCTGTCTGCCCCATGATCATAGCCTGGGTAGACTGGCTGCTGCCGTCTTCCCTGCCACCTTCTGAAAAGGCTCATCTAACTCTTGTCATCCCAGGTTGGGCCCACCATTCTTCCTTCCTTTATGCTCTCCAAGTAGGTGGTTTCTCGGCTTCCCACACACCATCTCGCCCCCCACGTGGGGCAGCCATGTTAGAGTCTTTTCCATCTGAAACACTGGAGGCATCTTCAGTGATGAAGAGGTGGGGCAGACTTCAGTCCACGCCTTTCTGACTGTGTTTTGTTGGGTTTGTTTGCAGGCTGGTACACACCCCCAAAGGAAGACGGCTAACCCTGGAGAGTCCTCCTCACCCTCCTTCCCCAGGCACCACTGGACCAGTTACCTTTGAATGCTGTATTTGGATCTCACGCTGCCTCTGTGGTTCCCTCCCTCATTTTTCCTGGACGTGATAGCTCTGCCTATTGCAGGACAATGATGGCTATTCTAAACGCTAAGGAAAAAAACAAACACAGAACTGTCTCAAGTACTCAAGACTGACTTACAGACCAACCAACCACCTTGCTGGAACCCTTGCTAGCAGGCATTCTTATAAGAGAAACTTTCGAGCCTCCTTATATTGCTGGAACTCGGCTGTGCTCCAGACTAGAGCCTCCTTACCTATGCTATGGATTTTTAATTTATTTTCTCTTATTTCATGTACACTGCTTTTTTTGGTTACAGTGTATGATGGATGTGTATGAAAAAAATGTATCTTTGAGAAAACAATTACAGTTTGTTAATTTGAAGACGCTGGTCTTGACTCATCTTTATTTTTATTCCCACATCCAACCCCACCCCCATACCCTGAACTACTTGAGAGATGGGGGAGGGGTGCCAAGCCCACTGTGGGTTTGCAGAGGTGACAGAGGCTGCCCTTTGCCGCTAAAGCAAGAGAATAGTGAAGCTGCAGCAGTCTACTTGGTGTTACCCCTTGGTCTAGATTTCTCCTGAAGGCCTCTGGAGCAGCCAGTACCTGGTACTATTGGAATACAGCACAACTGGCCTGCTAAACTATGGTGGAGTGGGCTGAGATGGTGATCTCAATTCTTAGGACTACTCTTCTAGTGGCTGAGATGTTTTTAAATTTTTAGGAAAAAGAAAATGAGAAGGCTTAAGAGGCTGCTTCGTAGAACGACTTTCTGATAAACCAAACGGAGTAGGGGCAGTCTGCTATGTGTGTACGTGGGTTTTTCTGATTGTGGCCACGTGCTGGCTAGCTGGGTCTTTATTGCTTCACCTCTGGTCCAGGAAGTGGCCTCTAGCAAGCACTGAGTGGTGACTGCTGGTGACTCCTTTGCTTATCTCCCTCTGCTTCATTTCATCTTGTAAAAGAGAACATTGCCATAGGTATGAAGGAAGTTATTTGACTTGAACTGTAGATTCTCTTGTCACTCCCGCAAGGTGGGTCCCTGTTGGAAAATGTTAGTTTGAGGGAGTGCAGAGAGGGAGAGGGTGGTTGTGTACACCTGTGTCCTCGTGTCAGGCTTTGGGAACGTGAGGGGTAGGTGAGATGGGATGTCCACTCTGAGGCAGAACTGTGCTGTGTTGTATGTACTTGCTGAGGGCAAAGTGTGGACCTGTCTTCTGCTCAGTGCAGGTGCTACTGCCTGTAACTCCTTGTCAGTAAGCCTATCTTGGAGCTGAGGCAGCCTCTCAGGCGCATCTATGCCTAAAGACCAGGTGACGAATGACAAGTCAATAATAGCTAAGTGAAGACCTAGTCATGGAAACCCCCAAACTGGGCCAGCTGCCAGGGAGCCAGCAGGATGCAGGAGGAGTGCTGCCATCCTCTGAGCACAGCCATTGTAAGGCCAATCATTGGCCCCCTCGGCCCCTCATCCCCCGCTTTTTGGAGATACACGAACATCTTTCTGCTTCAGGTGGGTGGTGGGTTTGCCAGTTCCCCTCAATGCTGCTCTATCCACACCCACCTGACTAGGGGTGCTAATATGTGCTGAGATTGGGAAAAAGAGGACGTGAGAATTTATTCCATAGAGTCGAGATCTGGTTTTCAAGGCCTCCAGCTTCCTTTTGAACTTATCACCAGCCCTGGCTGGAACGTAGACTGTGTTTTTAGTAGCATGTACTGTGAACTGTCCTCTGTATAATGTATTTTGTAATGTATTTTTCTCATCTACCAAAGGATGAAACAAATAAAGTTATTTAAATAGTTTGGCTTCTAATAAAATTATTTAAAGAAAGAATTGGGTTCACAATCACTTGACGTGAAGGACAATGCTAGCTCCACCATACTGTGTAACACTGATGTGAGAACCCTCCGTTTCTCTTGTCAAATACTCCCTTTTATGACCTTAAGTTTAAAGTTATAATAAAGTTGCAAAGCATAAAAAAAGAATCAAGGCCATATTGTTGCTACAAGGGCAAGGAGATGAAACAAACTTAGTACCCTTCACCTCAGGAGTGCATTCAGCCCAGGTGGGGTGTGCCTCACCAGGGGCCCCGCAGACTGGATGTTGAGTGAGCAGACTAGGCACATGACAGCTTCTCAATCTCCCTGTAGCAGTTTTAGAGGGCAGGGGTACAGATGGGGGGCCAGAAAAAGGTATCACCTCAAACTTAGGACACATACCAAGGTTATTTACCAAGGTGATGGCTCACTGGTTAAGTGCTTTCTACCTGATGCTATGTAGAACACCAGGAAAACCAGGCAGTGGGCCCTTCTGTCCTCCAGAATCCATTAGGGTGGCTTAGACGGTGCTCTGGAGTGCTGAGGAAAGGCCCAACAAAGAACACAAGGGCTGCCTCAGGCTTGCAGCACAATGGGGGCTCCCTGATGCTCAGCTCAAACGTCTGAGCTGAACTGGAAAACCTGTTACAGGAAAGCTTCACCCTCTCCTTGAACGAAAGGTGAAGACAAATGGGAATTAAATCCATCTGGGGCCCCTGTGTGGCCTTTTTCATCCCTGGGGCTGAGCAAGGGTGGCTCTGGATCTGAGGCAGACGGATGAAGGAACAAGCTGATGGTTATTTAAACTCCTCCAACTTCAGGATGTCCAACCAGAAGAGAAAGTACTGCTGGAAGGGAGGCTTGCCCACAGCCAGCCCACCTGTTGCCGTGGATCACCTCAGTCAGTACTGTCCAGGGCAATGGCAGGTAAAGCTACTGTCCCCAGGCCTGGGCATTGACCTGTAGCTGAGACTCTGGGCTGGCAGGGGAGAGGAGCCAGTCAATTTAGATTCAGGGGCAGTTACCTTCAAGTTCAAAGCACCAATGATTTTCCCTTTCAGGGTGCAACGGATAACCTGCTCCAAAAAAACCCCAAACCTTTTGCTGCCTAGTCAGTTCAAACTCACAGCAACTCTATATGAGAGTAGAATTGCTCCATAGAGTTTCCAAGGAGCACCTGGTGAATTCAAACTGCCAACCTTTCGATTAACAGCTGTAGCATTTAACTACTATGCTACCAGGGTTTCTGGATAACCTGATAAGAACTAAAAATGGAATTTTTTGTAATAAGACCAAATAACAAAATCTCAGTGACACTAGATTGGGCAAGAGGAACAGGGGAGGGGAGAGGCTGAAGCTGCACAGAAGTTCCCTAACTGCTGGCTCAGCTCCCACCAAGCCTCTGCCAGTTTGTGCTAACTTCCTGGGTGTAAGGGGAAAAAGAGACAGTAAGTGTGAAAGAGGCGAGGGAGGTGGGGCCAAGGATGAGCGTATGAAAGGAGGTGGCATTATTATTGTTGCTAAAGTAATTTTGGGATCTGAGACCTTGTATTCTCTAACGGGAAGTTCCTGTGGGGACAGAAAATTGTGTTCTTTCCACTCAGCTCTGAGGATGTCTGCTCTAAGAAATGGAGAGGGCTTCATCATGATGGGTGAGCATTCCCACATGCTGGAATCAGGCAGTGCACGGCGCTGCCCGGAAGGCCTCCCTGTGTTCAGTCACACATCCCAAATCTGGGATTGTCTGGACGCTGAGCTGGGACTCATATGAAGAGTCAGGTCAGCCCTAGTGTCAATCCCTGGCTCTGGCATTCTTGTTATGAAACATGAAGAAGGTCCTTTTGCTTTCAGAGTTAAACTTTCCTCTTCCATAAAGGGAGGAAATTACATGCCTACCTGATGTATCTCTTACAGGGCTGTCTCAAAGTTCACGGGAGAGGTGTGCACATGCCTGCCAGAGCTGTGTCTGGCTTGCACACTCTGACCTGTTCTGGCAGGCTGCGGGGCTGCTCTTCAGAGCAGGCGGGGCCCTCTTCCTGGTGCCTACCTGAAGCTCAGAACCCCTAGCTGCGTTATTACTCCCTGTGGGCAGGGGCACTCTCGCATGCAGTGACCCAAGATGACCTCTGGGTGGTGCTCCCTGACCAGTGGGCACAAAAGGACCAGCAAGCCTGTCAGCCTCCCAGGGGGCAGGGGGCAGTGCTTAGAAGGTCGCTGAGTCAGAAATGACCTGATAGCAACGTTTGGATTTTTTTTTTTTTTAACATTACTTCACTGTAGGTGGTGTAGTGGGCTAAGTGCTACCACTGCTAACCAAAAGGTCCGCAGTTCAAATCCATCAGGCGCTCCTTGGATACTCTTTGGGGCAGTTCTACTCTGGCCTCTAGGGTCACCATGAGTCAGATCCAAATCGACAGCACTGGGGTTTTCTGGGTCACTGTAGGAAGACAGACTGTAGGTGTGTGTCTTATCAGCTTTACCTCCACCTCTTCTCCTGACCTCCCAAAATATTCTTTCACACTTACATTTCATCTAACCTCAGTCTTGAGACAGAGCAAAGAGGAGCCTCTCCATTTCAAAGATGTGGCAACTGAGGCTCCAACAGGCATCTGGATCTAAAGTAAGAGCAATTTAGGAGAACCTGAGTCCAGAGATTGAACCTCTGTCACTGATTTTCAATGTCTAGTTGCCTTCCACAGCAGAATCTTTTAAAATGAAATCTTACATAAAACTTGATCTATATAAAGCAGACAGATATTGAGCAGCTCTGGCAAAAGCAGGTGGGGAGACCTGCCTTCCGTGCACCCATCCAGACACTCAGCCTTTAGGCAACACCTGTGGAGCCTAGGTGTGAAAACCACGACTCAGCTGTGCCAGAGGCAGATGCTGAAAACAGGGGCTAGAGCAGAAGAGGCTACAGGGAGCCCCAAGAGCCTCACCTGCTCACGATACCATTCCCTGGGTAGGTCCTGGACGTGGGAACTGCATTGCTACCTCTGAAATGGTACCTAGGGAGGCAGAGGCCGTCTTACCTTCCTCCATCATGAAGGGATGAGTCAGGGGTGGGACAACCCAGAAGTTGTTGCTGTCTGGGCTGCACAGGAGCTATACAGAGGTGGTGGCAAACTGGCCAAAGTCCATGAACGTCTGTGCAGCCTAGGTGCCCACCTGGTTGATCACCCAGCACCCGGCCAGGGGCAGGGAAGAGGGAGGGAGCACACTGCTCCATCTACAGGAGTCCCCAACAAAGATGACTCGAAGAGTAAGGCTAAAGAGGAGCAGAGAGCATCTTTCGCTCTCATTCCTCAGATGGGAGGGTGATAATAAGCGGAGCTGATCTTCAGTGGAAGCAGCAGCAAAGGAACCGGTGCTCAGAGAAGGGAAAAGCAGGGAAGCAAAGGGCAGCTCTGTACCCACAGGCCTCTCTCCATGCCTCTCTCCTTGCCCACCCAGGCTCACACGTGTTCCATGCCCATCCGTAATCGCCCAGGTGGGCTGAGTCACCCAGGTAGGACTGCTGCTCCTCTGCCTCTGAGCAACACCTCCACGCTCTGCTGCTGTTCTGCAGGTGTACAAACACAGTGGCCTCGCTGCTGGCCTCGCACTGCACACCTGCCTTTATCAGCGCCATCTGTTACATCAATCCTGCTAACCTGTCCCAAAGGAACCAGGACATGCAGAGGGAGGGAGGATAAGATTAAAACCAGGGTCAGCCTAGGTTTCTATCACAGACTGTCCCACAGCACCACGCTCTTCCCAGGAAGGCCCCCAGAGAAAGCACAGAAACCGGAGGTCACCGTGAGTTCAGTGATACTCATGGCCCAGAAAAATGGGGTCTGAGGCGTTGAGGGATGACACTGGTCACTAGCCACTCTGCCTCCCCACAGAGGAGGACAGTGGTGGACAGAGGTGGACAGTGGTCAGCCAGCCCAGGTCTTGGAAGAAATCCTTCAGCAGCAGCACTGAGAAGAATCCTACACAAGAACAGCAAGGGGAAGAGGACGGGCATTAGTGAGTGAGTGAGTGAACTCATCCAACACCGGTTCTGTTGGATGCTGGGGTGGCCACAGGTATGAGAGTCGCCATGAGCAGGTCGTGCATACTTCCACCAGGGCTGGGGGGCAAGGCTGGACAAGCACCCAGTAATCATAAGGCCCAGCAGAGGAAATGAAGCACCACACAGGGGCAAAGGGGTTAGAGACCTTGCAGAGGGGTGTGGCAGAGGGAAATTAAATCACACTAGGAAACTCCGTCAACAGACTTACTCAAAAGCCCTGGCTGAGCTGATTTTGAGCCTGCTAAAGTGATTCATGGGAACCGGGTGGCATAGTGGTTAACTGCTATGGTTGCTAACCAAAAGGTTGGCAGTTCAAATTCACCAGGTGTTCCTTGCAGACTCTGTCCTATGGGGCCTGTAGGAGTCAGAATTGATTTGATGGCTGCATGGATTTCATTGTGTTACCCCAAAAATGTGTGTAGCAACTTGCCTGGGCTATGATTCCCAGTATTTTGTGATTGTCCTCTGTTTTGTGACTTTTTTTCCCTATGCTGTAAATCCTAATCTGTTCCTGTGGTTAATAGACTGGATTATGTTAAGGAAGACTTGGGTATAACACCCCTCCTAAGGTCAACTCCTTGCCCTAGTTTAAGGGGAGCTTCTAGTTTAAGGGAGTTCTTACAGTAACTCTTCCTAGTCCCTGGTAACCAGTCATCTATCTACTTCTGTCTACCCATTTGTCTATTTAATGCATTCGTCCTTTGTGTCTGTCTTAGTCGTTTAGAGCTGCTACAACAGAAGTACCACAAGTGGATGACTTTAAAAAGAGAAATTTTATTCTGTCACAGTCCAGTAGGCTACAAGTCCAAATTCAGGGCATCAGTTCCAGGAGAGGGCTTTCTGTGTTGGGTGTGGAGGAAGGCCCTTGTCATGGAATGTGACTTGCACCACCTTTTATCCTACATGAGATAAAAAGAAAGGGAAGCAAGCAGAGAACAGGGGATCTTGTAGCACCAGGAAAGCAGCACTGAGAGCAGAGTACATCCTTTGGACCTGAGGTCCCTGTGCCAAGATGCTCTTAAACCAAAGAAAGACTGATGCCACACAAGGACCTTCCTACAGAGCCAACAAAGACAGAGTACATTCCCCTGGGACCAGCACCCTGAATTCAGATTTACAGCCTACTAGACTGTGGAAGAATAAACCGTCCTTTATTAAAGCCATCCACTAGATAAAGCAATGGCAATGGGTTGTGTTTTTTATTTAAAGTGGTTTGTGAGCTTCTGAAGGATACCAATGTAGACTATCCACAATCCACATATGTTTTAAAAGAAAAAATACTTCTTCCTGGTGTTTAAGCACATCCTTCCACTAATTTTCTTATCTGACTGGATAATTTGTGGTTAGCAAGGTGAACCTGCTGCTTTAAAAAAAAACTACCCATTTTATCATATTTCAAGTTAAAAAGAGGATTCTGGTATCTCTGATACTAAAAGTAGTGTCCAGCATTAAAGAAAAGCAGAAGATGCAGTGGGTACAAGCATCTCATGGCATCCAGGGGAGGGAATAGTCACAACCTTCTCTGTACATAAGTAGAAACAGATTCTGTCTTTAGGCATTAAACAAGAATTACACAAACAATTTATTAATTCCAGCTGGGATGAGTGCTATGAAGGAGATGGTCAGATGCTGACAAATGGGATATAGGGCATCTTCAGATCTCAACATGCCCTTGGATCTCATACTTGTTTTAAAAAATAGTTCTTTTTCAGTTTTAAAATTCTCTAATGATTTTACTTTTAAATTATCAAAGTGACATATGATCATAGTTTAAGGAGTAGAATCAACCATTCCAAAAAATAAGTCTCCTAAACTTATTCCCCATAGAGAGAACAACTTTCAGTCCTTTTAGCTAATTCTTTTTGCATTTACTTCCAATCCTCAGGTATACTTATACTGCATCTTGATTTATATTACTTCTTTTTTACCTTTATCTGAACTTTTTTTTCTTACAGTAACTCTTCCTAGTCCCTGATAACCAGTCATCTATCTACTTCTGTCTACCCATTTGTCTATTTAATACATTCGTCCTTTGTGTCTGTCTGAGTCATTTAGAGCTGCTACAACAGAAATACCACAAGTGGATGACTTTAAAAAGAGAAATTTTATTCTGTCACAGTCCAGTAGGCTACAAGTCCAAATTCAGGGCATCAGTTCCAGGAGAGGGCTTTCTGTGTTGGGTGCGGAGGAAGGCCCTTGTCATCAATCTTCCCCTAGACTTGGAGCTTCGATGGTGTAGGGACCCCAGATTCTTTCCATAGGACACCCTCTGCTCCCAGCACTGCTGCTTAGTGGTATGAGGTCCCCAGTTCTCTGCTTGCTTCCTTTTCCTTTATATTCCAAGAGATTGCTTCAAGGCACGGTACAGTTTTACACACTGAATCCTGCCCATGAACACAACCGCCACCTGTCCTCCCTCATTAACATCACAGAGGCAGGATTTACAGCATATAGGAACATCACACAATACCAGGAATCATGGCCCAGCCAAACTGCTACAGACATTTTTGGGGGGACATAATTCAATCCACGATGGTGTCTGACTTATTTTGTTTAGCACAATGTTCTCAAGATCCACCCATATTGTAGCATGTATCTGAACTTCATTTCTCTTTTTAATTGAATAATATTCTATTGGATGGCTATACCACATTTAGTTTATCCATTCATCTGTTGATGGGCAATTAGGTTGTGTCCACCTTTTGGCTACTGTGAATAATGCTGCTGTGAACATTGGCATACTGTCTGAGTGTCTCTTTCAAGTCTCCTGGGTATATATACTGCAGTGGAAATGCTGGTAGTAGATAATTCTATGTTTAACATTTTGAGAAACTACAAAACTGTTTTCCATAGAGGCTGAATCATTTTACATTCCTATCAGCAATGCGTTAAGTATTCTGATTCTTCTACATACTCACTGACACTTATTTTCCACTTTTCTGATAATAGCCATCCTAATTCATTGCCATTAAATTAATTCTAACTCATACCAGCCCTACAGAACACAGCAGAGTGTCCCTATAGCTTTCCAAGTCTGTGATCTTTACAGAAGCAGACTGCCACATCTTTCTCCCATGGAGAAACAGGTGGGTTCGAACTGCTGACCTTTTGGTTATTAGTTGAGTGTGTTTAACCACTTCACAACCAGAGCTCTGATAACCATCCTAATCCACTGCTGTTGAGTCAATTCTCACTCATAGAGACCCTACAGGTCACAATAGAACCGCCCCATAGAGTTTCCAAGGAGCATCTGGTGGATTTGAACTGCCTAACTTCTGTTAGCCGATGTAGCACTTAACCACTATGCCACCAGGGTTTCCATAGCTGTCCTAGTGGGTGTGAAGTAGACTCTCATTGTGGTTTTGATTTGCATTTCCCTATCACAAAGTCAGGAGGACAGCAGTTCAAACCCACCAGCCACTCCTTGGAAGCTCTATGGGTCAGTTCTACTCTGTTCTAGAGGGTTGCTATGAGTTAGAATCAACTCGATGGCAAATAGTTTGTTTTTTTATCACAAAGCCAAAGTAATCAAAATATAAGGATACACATACCGACCAGTGGAATAGAATTGAGAAATAAACTAATACATCAAGACCAACTGACTTTCAACAAGGGTACCAAGTCCATTCAAGGAAAGAATAGTCTCTTCAACAAATGGTGTTGGGAAAACTGAATCTTCACATACACAAGAATGAAGATGAACCCATACTTTACAACTAATGACTAATTATGAGCATCTTTTTATATGTTTATTGGCCATCTGTATATCTTCTTTGGAGAAATGTCTATGATGCCTGCCAACTAAGTTGGTGAACTCATCCTAGAAAAGTGTTACATATTTTGTTGCTGAATATCACTATGATCACATTCAAAGTACTCCCTTTGGGAAACTATGCACTAATGCCAGTGTCTAGTCCACCCTTCAAAGCAATTTTGAAACTCTTTTTCTGGAATGGATATCAGAGTTGTCATATTACTCTTGATGTCCTGAGTATCATCAAAACATCTTCCTTGCAATATTTCCTTTATCTTTGGGTAAAGAAAAAAAGTCACTAGGAGCCAGATCAGGTGAGTAGGGAGAATGTTCCAATACAGTTATTTGTTTACTGGCTAAAAACTCCTCATAGATAGTGCTGTGTGAGCTGGTGCATTTCATTATGCGAGAGCCATTGAGTTGTTGGTGAAAAGTTAGGGAAGTTTTTGTCTTCTTCGCACAGACTTTTCAGCACTTCCAAATCATAAGCTTGGTTAACTATTTGTCCAGTTGGTACAAATTCATAATTAACAATTCCTATGATATCAAAAAAGATTAGCAACACTGTTTTGACTCTTGATTTGGACTAACAGAACTTTTTTGGTCATGGAGAATTGGCTGACGTGCACTTTCATGCTTTGTTTCAGCGTCGTATTGGTACACCCATGTTTCATCACCAGTGATAACATGGCCCAAAACATTGTCCTGCCTGTCCAAAAGGTCTTGGCAAATGTCAACTCTCCTTTGCTTTTGTTCATCAGTGAGCTCCTTCAGGACTATTTTTGTACACATCTTTTTCATGTCAAGATTTTCCTCAATGTTTCTATTGGTGTTTACTTGGTCAGCTATGTTTCTCATAGTCAGTGGATGATTCTGATGTACGATTTGATGAATTTTTGCAATGTTTTTGTCAGATCTGCTCGTTATCGGCCACCCTGACCTCTCTTCATTAGTGACGCTTTCTCTCCCCTCAGAGAAACGTTTAATCTATTTGTAGCTGCCATTTTCTTCCTGGCATTATGCCCACAAACTTGGACTAACATGTTGCTGATTTCACTTCCACTCTTGCCATGTTTAGCAAGAAATTTAATGTTTGCTCATTGCTCTAATTCAAACTCTGACATTCTCACGATGCTACACAAAAATAATGAACAACAATAATGAACACCATCCAGCAAGACATGCCCACACATCGACAAAAACACAATTGTGAGAAGACGCTGATATATCAAGGTTATGAAACCTTACTGAGTTGGTTGTACAGTACCGCCAATCTAAGTACGCAGTGGCAAGTTTGTGAACTTAATTGTCAGACCTCATATTTAAGTCCTTTGCTCAAATTAAATTGAGTTGCCTTTTCTTCTTGAGTTATAGAATATAAAACCCTCATCCAATATGAAGTTTCCAGATATTTTCTCCCATTCTGTAGATTTTCTTTTCACTTTCTTGATAATGTCTCTTGATAAACAAAAGACTGTTGAAATTTTGATGAAGACTAAGTTGAATCTGTAGATCACTTTGGGCTCTACTGTCATGTTTACAATATTAAGCCTTTTAGTCTAAGAACACAGTATGTCTCTCCATTTATTTAAATCTTCTTTAATTTCTTTTGACAATGTTTTACAGTTTTCAGTGTATTAGTCTTTCACCTCTCTGGTTAAATTTATTCCTAGGCATTTTATTCTTTTGGATGCTTTTGTAAACGAAATTATTTTCTTTTCTAATTGTCCATTGCTGATATATAGCCAGCCAAGTGCCATTGAGTCGGATCCGACTCATGGTGACCCTAGGGGCCAGCTGATATATAGAAGCACTGACTTTTGTATGTTGATCTTATACCTTGAGACTTTACTAAATTCATTAGCTCCAGTAACTTTCTTCTGGATTTTTTAGGATATTCTACATAAAGGATTAAGTAATCCAAGAATAGAGATTACATGATCCTATTTTCAGATTACTTGATCCTATACGTAGAATTTTACTTCTTTCTACTGTGGATGGCTTTTATTTCTTTTTCTCACCTAATTGCCCTGGCCAGCACTCCCAGTATAATGCTAAGTAGCAATGGTGAAAGCGGGCACCTTTGTCTTGATCTTTAGGGAAATCCCTCAGTCTTTATATGATATAAGCCATGGGTTGTTCATAAACGTCCTTTACCATGTTGAAGAATTTTCCTACTATTTCTTGCTTGTTCAGTATTTTCATCAGGGAAGGTACTGGATTTTGCAAAATACATGTTTCTACATCAGTTAACACAATCATGTGGTTCTTCTCCTTTATGGAAACAGATATGTAAGTTACTCTGGATCCTAGCTTTAGAGCTGATGTCTGAGGAAGGAAATTCTGAAAACATTATTTCCCAGCCCAGTCCTACACCTGCTCTCACCCACTGGGGGATTGAATGGGGTTTCCAGTTGCCCTTTACCCTGGTGATGTTTGCACTTCCATTCATTTCATTTCCATGGGAACTGCAAAGAAAGTTTTTCTTGATCTTTCTGTCTCACAAGGGTTAGCAGAAGCCAGTGGACCAACTCAAAAGCAGAAGATTAAGTTTTGGAGGCAAAGATCTACCCCTAGAGGATCACAATCTCTCTCCCTGGAGACCTTGGCCCTGCCCTCAGGAGGATAAGAGGGGCCAAGAAGCTATATTCTTCAATTTCTCAGTCTCTAGATCCTCAGCTAGGTGACAAGGGTTTGCTGAATCATGTTGTTTAATCAAGAAATTATCCTACTGGTTGAACAGACACAGGAAATACAGCATAGAAAGGAAGAATATATTGTCACATTACAGCAACTAGGGTCACATACAATGTGTGTATAAATTTTGGTATGAATAACTTGAATTTGTAAACTTTTACTTAAAGCAAAATAAAAGTGAATAAATAATTGACCCAACCCACCGCCACACTCCAAAAGCAAGCATCCTAGAGGAATCAGAAGGTGCTTTGTACAAGGAGTCAACATGGAAGAAAGCAGGAAGGGAGGCTGCAGAAAAAATGGGAACCTGGGTGGGGCAGGGAGAGATAAGCAAGAAGCCACAAAGACAGATCTTGCAAGCAGGTGGTAACTTGGGGTCTCACCAGTGGTTTGAGCACTTCCTTCATCAGAAACCTTCTTCAGAGTCTAGGGAGAAAAAGAGAAGGTATCATTTAGGCACCTCTGTATTTACCTTGTTGATTTTATGTTGAAGCACTCCAGGTAGATTTTGGCAGGACAGAGAGCATCAGCAGTGCCTGTTCTGGTACAGACTCTAGCTGACTTCTCAGACACCCATAGCTTTCTTTCTGTTAGCCTGAGCCAACCCAAAGAAAACCATTCAGAAATGGGATAGTGAGGTAGGGAGGCAGCTATCAAGGAGTCACAGAATGTGCTGCACACACAGCCCTCTCCAGACAAGGGCCAGGGACTTACATGGGCCTACTTAGCCTGGCAGATCTCTGCTGGCATTTCTTGAAGGAAGAAGGGAAGAAATGCTTATAGTGGAATTAGGGCTGGGTAGAAAACTCGTGAAAGAACTGAAGAGAAAATGCAAGCCTTGACTTGCAATAGTGAAGGATTCTACAGTGAAAATATTAAATTGTCAGAAATGCAAGCCAGATTCAGAAGAGGATGTGGAATCAGGGATATCATTGTTGATGTCAGACAGACCTTGGCTGAAAGCAGGGAATACCAGAAGATGTTTACTGTGTTTCATTTACTATGGAAAGGTATCTGACCGTGTGAATGATAACAAATTATGGATAATATTGTAGAGAATGGGAATTCCAGAAGATGTAACTCTGCTCATGAGGATTCTGTATATGAATGAAGAGGAAGTTGTTCAAAAAGAACAAAGGGACATTGCATGGTTTAAAGTCATGAAAGGTGTGCGTCAGGGTTGTAGCCTTTCACCATATCTTTTCAATCCATGTGCTGAGCAAATAATCTGAGAAGATGGACTATATGAAGAAGAATGGGTTATCATGATTGGAGGAAGACTCATTAACAACCTGCATTACGCAGGTGACAAAACCTTGCTTGCTGAAAGTGAAGAGGATTTGAAACATCAAAAACCACTGCCTTCAGCATGGATTGTAACTCAACACTACAAAAACAAAAATCCTCACAACTGGACTAGCAAGCAATGTCATGATAAATGGAGAAAAAATTGAGGTTATCAAGGATTTCATTTTACTTTGTTCCACAATCAATACCCATGGAAGCAGTAGTCAAGAAATCAAAAGATGCATTGTATTGGGAAAACCTGTTGCAAAAGACCTCTTTAAAGTATTGAAAGGTCAAGATGTCACTTTGAAGACTAAGTTGCACCTGACCCAAGCCATGGTATTTTTAATCATATGCACATGTGAAAACTGGATGCTAGAGAAGGAAGACAGAAGAATTGATGCCTTTGAATTGTGGTTTTGGACAAGAATATTGGATATACCATGGACTGCCAAAAGAACAAACAAATCTGCCCTGGAAAAAATACAGAGTGCTCCTCAAAAGCAAAGATGGTGAGACTGTGTCTTACATACTTTGGACATGTTGTCAGAAATGATCAATCCCTGGAAAGGAACATCATGCTTGGTAGGCCTAGGTGCCTTGCCCATCTTTGTAATTCTGCAGGCCGCAAACCCGTACTGTTTTTCCTCTCTCCAAGGTTCTCACCTGGAAAATCTCTAACTTTTGTTAAACCCAAGTATCTACCACCCGTGCCCCTATTCCTGCATTCAGGCCATTGCCAGAGGACACATTTATGGCCATTGTTCTCAAATGGACATTCAATACTACAATCTCACTGCACTGGATGGAATAATGTACCCCAAAACCCATGCACACCTGGAACTTTAGAAGGAAATGTTATTTGGAAATCAAGTTTTTGCGGATGTAATTAGTAAAAATTATATCTGTCACACCCGGTGTGATGGTTAAGGTTATATGTCAACCTGTCTGGGCCATGATTCTAAGTGGTTTGACAGTTACTGCAGTTATCCTTCATTTTGTGATACAATGCAATCACTTCCTTGGTGTGATCTGATGTGATCATCTAATCAGTTGCATGGTAAGGGGTTTCCCTAAAGGTTGGGCCTACATCCAACACATATGGGTGTTCTAGCAAAGCTTGCTGGCTTTTGCTTGCTCTGGATCTTACGTCTGGCTCATCATTATCTGTTCTCTGGTTCTTGGGGCTTGAGCCAGTGACCTGCCATGTTGGCCACTTATCATGGGTTCATCAGCTCTGAAACCTTTGAGTCAGTGGCCTGCACCTGACCTTCTTGTCCCGTAGCTATAGGAGTCAGGAGAGGCCTCTGGTCTGATGCCTGACCCACAGACTTGGACTTCCTAGCCTCTACCATTTCCTCAACATAAAGCTCTCTTTCACTCTCTTTCTTTCTGTACTCATGTTGTCATGGATTGAATTGTGTTTCCCTTAAAGTATATGTATGTAGCAATTTGGCTAGGCCATGAATCTCAGTATTGAGTGGTGTTCCTTTATGTTTTAAACCCTGCCTCTACGATGCTAATGAGGAAGGCTGGGCAACAGTTGTGTTGAGGGGGCAGGACTCATTACCTGGAATTGTATTGTGTCTTGAGGCAATCTTTTGGGATATAAAAGAAAGGGAAGCTAGCAGAGAATTGGGGACCTCATACCACCAAGAAAGTAGTGCTGAGAGCAGAAGATGTCCTTTGGAAAGGATTCATGGTCCCTGAGCTTCAGAAGCTCCCAGTCTAGGGTAAGACAGAGCGCAAGGACATTCCTACAGAGCCAGCAGAGAAAGCCTTCCCCTGGAGTTGACACTGAATTTGGACTTTTAGCCTACTGGACTGTGACAAAATAAAATTTCTCTTTTTAAAGTCATCTACTTATGGTATTTCTGTTAAAACAGCACTAGATGACTAAAACATGTATAGAAGCATTTCATTAATTTTGCTTCTCTAGAGAATCCAGCCTAAGACACTGGATTAGTGTGGGCCCTAAATCCAATATGACTGGCATCCTTAGAAGAAGAGATAGCGACAGAAGAGAAACAGCTATGTAACAACCGAGGCAGAGGCTGGAGTCACGCTGGCAGAAGTTAAGGAATTCCAAGGAATGCTGGTAAACACCAGAAGCTAGAAGAGGCAGGAGGCACTGAGGACCCTTGGCAGGGAGTGTGGCTCTGCCAACACCTGGATTTCAGATTTCTGGCCTCCAGAACTGTAAAAGAACAAATCCTATTGTTTTAATCCACCAGTGTGCAGTGAGTTGCTACAGCAACCCTAGGAAGCCACCATATTCCTCTGGTGAGTTTACTCAATGAAAGGACGATTTCCCACCCCCTCCTCTCTCCAAACCAACCCCGACTCGATGAACTTGCCTGTTCATCACAGAGGAAACTGAATCAACCGGAAGAGAAGTCCCTCATTTTTCTGCTGTAAACTGCCAAATATCCCCCAACACCTGCCCTGTCTGCCATCCCTCCTGTAATGTGAAGTGCACCTGCTTCCTCCCAAGACTCTAGGTCCGTCTGACCTTCACAAGGATATCACCCTTTTAGTCACAGCCTCTTTCTCCTCCAGTGCTGTCGCCTTCCTGTTTGCACTTTCCAATCAGGAAAAAAGTGCTTTCTCTTATTCTGTGACAAAACACCTGATTCAACCAACATCTCCCCTGGCTGCTACCCTTTCTCTTTTCCCTTCATTGAAAGCGTTGTTGGAGTTGTGTCTACCTCCATAACTTACATCTACTCTTCAACTCATGCCAGTCACACTTCTCTCAAACGGCCCTGCTCAGGGCCAGCAGTGATATTCACATGGCCAAATCCAATGGTCACGCCTCTGTTCTGATTTCACTAGCAGTTTTCTAGCTTGGTGATCATTCTTTCCTTCCAGAAACACTTCTTCTCTCAGTATCACGGGTTGAATGGTGACCCCCCAAAAATGTGTGTAGCAAACTGACTAGGCCATGATACCCAGTATTGTGTGATGTTCCTGTATGTTGTAAACACTGCCTCTAGGATGTTAATGAGGGAGGATGGGTAGCAGTTGTGTTGGTGAGGCATGAGTCAATCTATAAGATTGTATTGTGCTTTGAAGCAATCTCTTGGGATATAAAGGAAACAGAAGCAAGCAGAAATTTGGAGACCTCACCACCAAGAAGCAGTGGTTGGAACAGAAGGCATTCTTTGGAAAGTCCTCAGGATCCCTGAGCCTCGGTCCTGGGTAAGACTGAAGACAAGGACCTTTCTCCAGAGCCAACAGAGAAAGATTTTACCTGGAGGTGACACACTGAATTTGGACTGTGGCAGTATAAAATTTCTCTTTTTAAAGTGATCCACTTGCGGTATTTCTGTTACGGCAGCACTAGACGACTACGACACTCGGCTTTCTTGACATCATACATTTCTGGTTGTCCTTCAGTCCCGCCGGCTGGCCCTGCTCAGCCGTTACATGTGGGGACACACCAAGGCTTGGTCCTCTACCCTCTCCATCTATTTTCTCTCCAAGCTTATCTCCTGGAGTTCCATGGCATGGGGTATCAATGATTCACCAAGGACTCCCAAATCTAGATCTTTGGCCTAACGTCTTTCTGAAATTCAACTCAAACGTCAAACATCTACTTAACGGGACTGCTGGGAGTCATACTAACCTAGCATGTATAAAACAGACTTTCCCTAAACTGCTTCACCCCAGTCTGTTCAATTTTGGTAAATTGCAACATTATCTGCCTATTGGTTCAGAGCAAATTTATCTCTCTCTCTCTAACTCCTTACATCCAGTTCATCAGGAAGCTAAGCCGTCTCTGCTCCTAACATACTCCAATCTATCTACTCTTCTCTATTGTCATGTCTACCACCCCAGTACCAGCCATCACCATCTCTCTCAGGGCCACAGCAACAGCCTCCAAACAGGACTCCTTGCTGCCATACCAGCTCTCACAGTGCAACCACCATTTGGCAGATAGCACAATCTTTTGGAAACAAAAATCAGAACACATTTCTTCTCTGACTGAAGCCCTTCAATGTCTTATAAGTAAATCCCCCAAAGTCTTCACCTTGGCTCACTTGGCCTTTCTTCACTCCTACCTCCTCTTCACCCAGCATGCTCACAGGCTGGGGCATTTGCAGACTGCCCCTCTATCTGGAATATTCTTCCTCTGCTCTTTACATATCCGGATCTAAGCTGTCATTCAGCTCTTAAATTAGATATCATTTCCTCGCAAAGAGGCTTCTCTAAGAACTACTTTAAGAACCTTCACCTGTATCACCTTATTTTAGCTTTTTGATACTTATTATCTAGTTTATTCATACATTTGTAGGTTTATTGTATGTCTCTTCTACCTGGATTATAAGCATCATGAGAACAAGAACCATATTTATCTTGTTGACTGATATAACCTCTTGGCCTAGACATTGTCTGGTACACACCAAAAGCCAAAAACCAAACTCACTGCCATCAAGTCAATTCTGACTCATAGTGACCCTATAGGTCAGAGTAGAACTGACCCGAGGAGCACCTGGCAGATTTGAACTGCTGACCTTTTGGTTAGCCGATGTAGCACTTAACCACTACACCACTAGTGTTTCTGATACACACCCGCCAAGCCAAGCGCCATCGAGTAGATAAATAAATGTTGAATGAATGAACAAACACATGAATGAAGAAATGACTTGGAGTAAATTCTTAGTTCTCTAAGCTTTGGTACCCTCTTCTATAACATGAATTGCACCTGTCTTGCTGTGAGGGCTTAGCTGAGGTACTATTTGTTCAAGATATGACATACAGAAGGTATGAATAAACACAAGTTGTGAGACAAAGCAAGTAAAGTGTGAGTTCTGAAGTCAGACTGTCTGAGCTCCAATCATTGTTTTAGAATTGACTAGCTGCTAGCTTTGGGCAAGTTACATGTCCCCAGCTGTAGGGTGAAAGTAACATTACCGACCTGCTGTAGTCAAATAAGTTGACACAAGAAAATAATTAGAATGGATCCTGCATAGCAAACCTTCCATGTAGGCTAGCTACTTTTGTCAATCCATGAGATCCAAATAAAATTTCTAAGCTAAATCCTATTTTGCTTCACCTGTTTATCTGCAACAAAGCAAAGTGACAGTGGTAAAAAACTGTCTTTGTCTAGCCAAATACATAAGACGCTTTTTCATTTAGAACCTTCTAAGAGAGTTCTAAGGAGCCCTGGTGCAGTGGTTAAAGTATTCTGCTGCTAATCAAAAAGTTGGCAGTTTGAACTCACCAGCCGTTCTATGAGAGTAGGATGTGATAATCAGCTTCTGTAAAGATGTACTGCCTTGAAACCCCATGAGGCAGCTCTACTCTGTCTTATAGGGTCACTAGGGGTCAGAGTCAGCTTGAGGGCAATAGGTTAAGAGACTTCTACTGCCCTTGGTTGGATATTCTGTCAATCCAGGAGCCTTTTTTTCCTGCCAATGCCTTCAGTGCAGCTTGAACTTCTTCCTTCAAGTCAAAAATTGGCAAAAATCAAGCCTCCAGGAATTGATGTAATACCAAATGATATGTTTCAACAAGGAGATGCAGCCCTGGAAGCTCTCACTCATCTATGCGAAGAAATTTAGAAGACAGCTATTTGGCAAACCAAAAAGATTCATGCTTATGCCCATTCCAAAAAAAGGTGATGTAACACAATGTAGAAATTATTGAACAATGTCATTAATATCATATACAAGTAAAATTTTGCTGAAGGTCTTTCAAAAAGGCTGCAGCAGTTCACTGACAGGGAACTGACAGAAATTCGAGCTGGATTCAGAGAAGACATAGAACAAGAGGTATCATTGCTATTGCCAGACGGATCTTGGCTGAAAGCTGGTAATTCCAGGAAGGTGTTTAATCTGTGTTTATGTCAAGGTGTTTATATGCAAAGGTCTAGCCCATCATGCTCAACTGTATGGATCATAACAAATTATAGATAACGTTGCGAAGAATGGGAGTTCCAGAACACTTAACTGTGCTCTTGAGAAACCTGTACTACACCAAGCGGCAGTTATTTGAAGAGAGCTGGATGTTTTAAAATCAGGAAAGGTGTGTGTTAGGGTTGTTATATTCTTTTACCATACTTATTTAATCTACATGCTGAGCAAATCAAGAAGCTGGGTTATAGGAACAAGAATGTTGCATCAAGGATTGGAGGAGGACTCATTAACAACTTGCAATATGTAGATGACACAACCTTGCTAGCTGAAAGCAAAGAGGTCATAAAGCGCTTACTGAAAAAGATTAAAGACTATAGCCTTAGGTATGGACTACACCTCAACATAAAGAAAATATGAAAATCCTCACAATTGAAAGGATAAGCGACATCATGATGACCAGAAAAAATATTGGTGTTGTTAAGGATTTTGTTTTACTTGGATCTAGAATCAATGCCCCATGGAAGCTGCATTCAAGAAGTCAAAGGACAGATTGCACTGGGCGAGTATGCTGCATAAGATGTCTTTAAAGTGTCAAAAAGCAAAGATTTCAATTTAAGGACTGAGGTGTGTCTGACCGAAGCCACTATATATTCAATCACCTTGTATGCATATAAAAGCTAGACAGTGAGTAAGGAAGCCTGAAAAAGCATTGTTGTCTTTGAATTGTGGTGCTGGTCAAGAATATAGAACATGTTATGTATTGCCAGAGAAACAAACAAATCTGTCTTAGCCAGAATGCTCCTTAGAAGGAAGGAAGGTGAGACTTCATCTCACATACTTCGAACACGTCATTAGGAGGAACTAGTACCTGGTGGAGGACATCATGCTTGGTAAAGTTGAGGGTTGGAGAAAAAGGGGACGACCCTCAAAGAGATGGATTGACACAGTGGCTGTAACAATAACCTCAGGTACAGCAATGATTTATGGGGATAGTTCAGGACTGCGCAATGTTTTGTTCTGCTGCACACAGAGTAGCTATGAGTTGGAATAAACTAGACAGTACCTAAAAACAACAAGAACATGGAACCCTGGTGGTGTGGTAGTTAAGCACCAAGCTGCTAACTAAAAGGCCAGTGGTTTGAACCAACTAGTTGGTCCATGGGAGAAAGAAAGATGTGGCAGTCTGCTTCTGTAAAGATTACAGCCTTGAAAAACCTACAGGGCAGTTTCACTCTGTCCTTTAGGGTTGTTCTGATTTGAAATTGTCTCAGAGGCAATGGGTTTAGTAAGACAGTTCTAAATACCAACCTCAAGAACCAATTATCACTAACTGTTTCAAACTAAAAATAATTATTAATAGAGAAATATTTTAAACCATTTTTTGTTTAATCATTATTCTCTAATGATTTAAGAGGTACAACAAGCCCATTTTCACAACTGGTGAAATTAAATTTCAGAGGAAAATCTACATAATTATCATCCAAATGTCACAGCAGGTTCATCAGCCACAAATATGCCTCAAATTTCAGGATGTGTTTGTGACACCAAAGTAGCTACACAGAAGCTTCAGAAATCAAGGCAGCATCTCCATTCTGCCAAATCAACTGATTTTAATTACGTTCCCTTGTTGCTACAAACAGGAATTCACATACCAAAATCCATCAGCAGTTGTTAATTAGTCCTTTAGTTTGTTCTAAGATGTTTCATTAAAATACATATATATGCATATATATATATATGTTTAGTGTGCTTTTGGTGAAGGTTTTCAATAGTCTATACACATTTTTTTTTTTCATGATATTGGCTACAGTCTCTGTAATGTCTCAGCACTCTACCCACTTCCATCCTGAGTTCTCCATTTCCATCTGTCTGGTTTCCTTGCCTTTTCCTGCATTCTCATCTTTGTTTGTGGGTGCATGTTGTTCTTTTTGTCTTATGTAGCTGATAGTTCTGAGGAGCACTTTGCTCACGTATGTTATTATTTATTACAAACCCTGTGTAGAGAGATCCACATGAGTGGGTGTCTACATTGACTCGTGATCGGAAGAACCTGATAGTGCTTGGCCACCACCAGTGATAGCCGCGATGGAGCTCACAAAGTTGAGGCTCACTGGCACCACAAGAATAAAAAGGGGTGCACCCTGAGATCTCTACTAAAGGACTGCAATTGATGGTCCAGGGGCTTCAGGGTTCCCCTGGGAGCATGGCCCCTGGCCCTGATGCTGTCCCATAAATCTTAATGAAGGTCAACTTTTTGGACAGCAATGGATTGGATGTGGCGATGCAGAGTGACCATATTTTCTGGGTACTTTATGGTTCTATACACCTATAAGATATCATCCTGCTGACCTCTTACTGGAGGAAGGGGAGTGGGTGGAGAGGAGGCGATAGGAGACTGTTAGGAGGATAGGATACATATGGAGCAGTGAGGAAGAGTGTGCTGTCACCAGGCAGGGAGAGCAGTGGGAGCGGCATATAGGTGAGCATGCAAATTTATATGGGAATGCACATTTTCATTAAATCATAATAATAAAAAAGAAAAGAGGAGAAAAAAAACAAAACACAACCCCCTGTCTATTATTTGACTGAAAGGTGACCTCCAGAATGGCTTTATTTTCAAGTTAAAGGCTATAGTCTCAGGAGTTCCTCCAGTTTCTCTCCGCTACTAAATCTGATCTTCTTCGTGAATTTGAATTTTGTTCTACATTTGTCTACCCTACTCTAACTAGGATCTTCTATTATGATCCCGGTCAGAGTGGTTGGTAGTGGTAGCTGAGCACCATCTAGTTCTTCTGATCTTAGACTGGTGGAGTCTGTAGTTCCTGTGATCTATTAGTCCTTTAGACTAATTATTTTCTTGAGTCTGATTTTCCTTAGTTTCCTTTGCTCTGGACAGAAAGAGACCAATAGTCGTATCTTTGAGGGCCACTGGTCAGCTTTTAAGACTCAAGATGCTACTCATCAAAGTAAGATGTAGAATGTTTTCTTTATTAACTATATTTGCCAATTTACATAGATAAGCTATGAGATTCTAGTGTTTACCCTTCAAGCCCAGTAACTCAGTCCCACAAAGTGTTTCGATACATCTAGGCTGTTTCCATGACTGTGTCTCCTATGAGCTCTATTACATATATATCTATGAATACACATGTAACACAGACAAATGTGTAGAAAATATCTACAGCCAAACCTATATATACGTGTGGGTTTACTCCCATACACACCCCACATCTCTTCAGCATGATGTTGGTTACAGTCCCCACAATGTTTCAGAAGTCTACCCATTTCTATCCTGAGTTCCCCATTTGTCTGATTTTCTTGTCTTTTCCTGCATTCTCATCTTTGTTTGGGGGCTCCTATGCATCTACTCATAAATTATTGTTTATTATTACTGTTGTCACAAGATTGTGTATGCTTTAATATTTGCCTTTGTTGCCTTTTATTCTTGTGTACCTTTTTAGTGTCTTTCCTATCTCATTCTAGTTTTTGTTTTTTTATGGTGCTTTAAATGAAAGTTTACAGAGCAAATCAGTTTCTCACTAAACAATTAATACACATATTGTTTTGTCACTTTGACTGCCAACCCCTTGACATGTCAACATTTTCCCCATCTCAACCTTGGGTTCCCCATTTCCATTTATCCATGTTTCCTGTGCCCTCCTGCCTTCTTGTCCTTGCCGCTGAACTAGTATGCTACTTAGTCTCATATATGATGGAAACTCTGGTGGTGTAGTGGGTTAAGTGCCACATCTGCTAACAAAAACCTTGGCAGTTCAATTCCACCAGGCACTCCTTGGAAACTCTGTGGAGAAGTTCTTGTCTGACCTCTAGGGTCACTATGAGTTGGACACAACTCAGTTGCAGTGGTGTTCTTTTTTTTTTTTTTCACGTGATTGAACTACATGTACTATTGTTTGTTTTATGGGACTGCCTATCTCACTGCAGCTTTGATTTTCATCTCTGTAGTGACTAATTGACTCAACAACAATGGGTTGAATGGATAATGAGCAACAGTATTTCTTAAAGTGTTTGCTAGCTGCCCAAATGTCCTCTTTGGTAAAGTGTCTGTTAATGTCCTTTGGTCATTTTCTAATTGAGTTGTTTGTCTTTTTGTTGTTGAAGTTTTCTATACATTTTACAGAGTACATCCTGGTTGGATATGTTGTAACTGAAGATTTTCTCCCCAGTCTGTTGTTGTTGTTCAGTGTTGTCAAGCCAGTTCCAGCTCACAGTGACCCTACATACAACAGAATGAACGCCGCCTTGTCCTGTGTCATCCTCAGAATCATTGTTATGCATTAGCTCTTCATTGTCCTCAATGTGTCAACACATCTTGTTGAAGGTTCTCCTCTTTTTCACTGGTTATCTGTTTTACCAAGCATGATGTTCTTCTCCAGGACTGGTCCCTTCTGGTAACATGCTCAGAGTATGTAAGATGTCTTGCCATCCTTGCTTCTAAGAAGAATTCTGGCTGTATTTCTCTCAAGATAGATTTGTTCATTTTTCCAGCAGCCCATGGTATATTCAATATACCTCACCAACACCGTAATTCAACATTATCGATTCTTCATGTGTCTTTCTTATTCACCTTCTGGCTTTCACGTGTGTATTAGGTAACTGAAAATACCATGGCTTGGGTCAGGTGCATTTTAGTTCTTAAAGTGACATCTTTGCTTTTTAACACTTTAAAGAGGTCTTTTACAGCAGATAGACCCAATGAAATGCATCATTTATTTCTTGACTGCTGCTTCTATGGGCACTGATTATATATGCAAGTAAAATGAAATCCTTGACAATTTCAAATGATGTTGCTTAGTGGTTCAGGTTGCGAGGATTTCTGTTTTCTTTATGTAGAACTGTGGTCCATACAGAAGGCTGTAGTCTTGAATCTACGTCAATAGGTGATTCAAGTCTTCTTCACTTTCAGCAAGCAAGGTTATGTCATATGCATATTGCAGGTTATTAATCAGTCTTCCTCCAATCCTGATACAGCATTCTTCTTCATTTGGTTCAGCTTTTCAGATAATTTATTCAGCAAACAGATTGTGTTTGGTGAGTATGGTTGAGTGATACCACCCTGTGGCACATCTTTCCTGACTTTAAACCATGCACTATTCTGTTATTCTGTTTAAATGACTGCCTCTTAATCTAAGTACAGTTTCCTCATGAGCACATGTTTTAGAATTTCCATTCTTCACAATGTTATCCCTAATTTGTTATAATCCACATAGTTGAATGCCTCTGTACAGCCAATAACGTACTAGGAAAAAGCTTTTTGGTATTCCCTGCTTCCAGCCAAGACCCAGCTGACATCAGCGAAGATGTCCCTGTTTCTACATAGTCTTCTGAATCTGGCTTGAATGTCTGGCAGTTGCCTGTCAATGTACTGCTGTAATTGCTTTTGAATGATCTTCTGCAAAACATCACTGTGTGACATTAATGACATCGTTCAATACTTCCACCTTCTGTTGGATCACCTTTCTTTAGAATGGGCACAGATACGAAACTCTTCCTGTTGGTAGGCCAGGTAGCTGTCTTCCAAATTCCTTGGCATAAATGACTGAGCATTTATTTATTGAAACATCTCGATATTTCATTGATTCCTGAAGTCTTTTTTTTTGCCAGTGCCTTCAGTGCAGCTTTGACTTCTTTCAGTACCACTGGTTCCTGCTCATATGCTACTTCTTGAAATGGTTGAATGCAGACCAATTCTTTTTAGTATAATGACTCTGTGCATTCCTTTTATCTTCTTTTGATGCATCCTGCATCATTTAATATTTTCCCTGTAGAACCCTTCCTTATTGCAACTTGAGGCTTGAATTTCTTCTTCAGTTTTTTCAGCTTCAGAAATGCCAAACATGTTCTTCCCTCTTGGTTTTCCAGCTCCAGCTCTTTGCATATGTCATTATAATACTTCACTTTGTCTTCTTGAGCCACCCTTTGAAATCTTCTATTCAGCTCTTTTACTTCATCATTTCTTCCTTTTGCTTTAGCTACTCAACAATCTAGAGCAAGTTTCAGAGTCTCTTTCTGACATTCAATTTGCTCCTTTCTTTCTTTTAATGACTTCTTGCTTTCTTCATGTATAATGTTTTTGATGTCATTCCATAACTTGTCTGGTCTTTTGTAACAAGTGTTGAGTCCATCAAACGTGTTCTTGAAGTGGTCTCTATAAACTCAACTGGTGTATACTCAAAGTCATACCTTGACTCTCATGGGCTTTTTCTAATTTTTTTTCAGCTTCAGTTTGAAGTTGCATATGAGCAATTAATGGTCTGTGCCACAATCAACATCTGTCCTTACTCTGACTGATGATACTGAGCTTTTCCATCATCTTTTCCCACAGATACAGATGATTTGATTCCTGTATATTTCATCCGGCAAGGTCCATGTGTATAAAAAAATCAAACCAAACCTATTCCCATTAAGTTGATTCCAACTCATAGCAACCCTGTGGGACAGAATGGAGCATCCATGTGTATAGTCACCATTTATGTTGGTCCAAAAAGGTATTTTGCAATGAAAAAGTTGTTGGTCTTGCAAAATTCTATCATGCAGTCTTCAGCTTCATTTCTATCACCAAGGCCATATTTTCCAATTACTTATCCTTCTTCTTTGTTTCTGACTTGTGCATTCCAGTCACAGTAACTATCTGTGTTTCCTGATTGTATGCTCAGCCAATTTCAGACTGCAGAAGCTGGTAAAAATCTTCAGTTTCCTTATCTTTTGCCTTAGTAGTTGGTGCATAAATCTGAATTACAGTCATATTAACTGGTCTTCCTTGTAGGTGTATGGATATTATCCTGTCACTGACAGCACTGTACCTCAGGATAAATCTTGAAAGCTTCTTTTTGACAGTGAGTGCAATGCCATTCCTCTTGAAGTATTCATTCTCAATATAGCGGACCACATCTTGTCTGATTCAAAATGGCCAATACCAGTCCTTTTCAGCTCAGTAAGCCCTAGGATATCAATGTTTATGTACTCTATTTCATTTTTTTATGGTTTCCACTGTTCCTAGATTCATACTTCATACATTACATATTCTGATTTTTCATGGATGTTTACAGCTGTTTCTTCTCACTATGAGTCATGCCACATCAACAAATAAAGGTCTCACAAGTTTGGTTCCATCCACATCATTAAGGTTGACTCTACTCTGAGGAGACAGCTCTTTACTGGTTGTCTTTTGAGTGTCTTCAACCTGGGGGATTCATTTTCCCACACTATAGCAAACAATGTTCCACTGCTATTTATAAGGTTTTTGCTGGCTAATTCCTTCAGAAGTAGACTGCCAGGTCCTACTTCCTAGTTTTTCTAAGTCTGGAAGCTAAAATGAAACCTGTATAACTTGGGTGACCCTGCTGGTATCCAAGGTATAAAATATGAACAGACCTGTAGCAAAAGAAGAAATTCAAGAGGCTGTCATGGATTGAATTATGTCCCCCCCAAAACCACAAGTGGATGACTTTAATAAACAGACATTTATTCTCTCACAGTCTAGGAGACTAGCTCCAAACTCCAAACTCAGGTGCTAGCTCCATAGGAAGGCTTTCTCTCTGTCAGTTCTAGAGGAAGATCCTTGTCATCAATTTTCCTGTGGTCTAGAAGTTTCTGAACAGAGACCCCAGTTCCAGAGGATGAGCTCTCTCCTGGAGCTTCTTTCTTAGTGGTATAAGGTCTTTCTCTTCTATGCTCTCTCCTCTCTTTTATATCTCAAATGAATTTGACTTGTTACAACCTAATTCTATAAGATTGAATCCTACCTCATTAATACGACTACTGTCTCGTTAACATCAGAGAGGTTAGGATTTATAACACATAGGATAATTACATCAGATCACAAAATGGTGGACAACCATACAATAATGGGAATCATGGCCTAGCTAAGATGACACATATTTTGGGAGGACATAGTTTAACTCATAACATGCTGCACTTTGGCCTCCTAAAATTCATATCTTTGCCACATGTAAAACACATTTACTCCATCTCATCATAGCAAAAGTCTTAAATCAGCTCCAATTCTAAAGTCTCCTGGGGCAAAAATCATTTCCATTTGTGTAATCTAGGATATGAGTTAACTGCTTCTAAAGTACAATGGTGGAAAAAAACTACAAGGTAGACATTTCCATTACAAATGAGAGAAACTGGAGGTAGAGAACGAATAAGACCAAGCAAGTTAGCAGAATACATTACATTAGCTCTCAAGACTTGAAAACAACCTCTATTCTCTGAGACTATTTAGGCAATGCCCCTGCCCTCCCAATTCTGGGTTATGATCATGCTCTCCAGGTTCTGGGTGGAAATCCCTTAGCCCTGGGCTTCAGCTCTGTCTTCAAGCACACTAGGACAGCAACTCTTCTCACGTGGCTTTGGGGAGGACATTCTCCTAGCCCTCAGAGTGGTGACCACCCCATGGCCCTGTAGCCCTGGTTCTTCTGCCATTTGGGCATGGCAGCACCATTGCCTCAGCTTTGGGCATTGGATTCAGCCCCATTCCATTGGCACTCATAAAACGCAGCCCACATTCTAGAACCAAACTGGTGAAGATATGACTCTTTGAAAGGTATGAGGCTGTAGCCCCAGCCTTTGAGAGCCAGCAGGCCATCCGAGACCCCAGAGGTTGTGGCCCTACTCTTTAAGACTGAGGCATCTCTGCTTCCTGTGTTCTTACTTCTTTGGCTTCTTCTTCCTGGTTCCTTGTTTCCTTGTCCTCTCAGGCCCTTGGATCCTTGACTCTCAGGTCTCTTGGGCTGGTACAGTGTCTGCCTTGCTAGGGCAAGTATTTCAAAGCTCCTTCACTCTACCACTAAGTATCTGGATGTACCCCACTCCACCAGTCAGCCTTGACTGGAAAGCACTCAGCTCTCTTTCACTACTGATTGGCAAGACTAGATTCACTAATAAGTGCCTGGAGGCATGCCACTCTACCAGGAAGCCTGCTGCACAAAGGCACTCAGCTCTCTTGTTTCTGCATCATCTTCATGCCAGTCTCCTAGTTCTTCTGCTGCTGTTTCTCTGCTGCTGCTTCTAGCCATCTGCACTGTCTTCTGTTAAGGTTCTCCTCACTTCTTTCTGAGTCCTCACCAGAACTGTCTTTGATGTTCATAATTCCACCAACAATGTCTTCAAGGCCATCTAGTCTTTTTCTATTAGTCACCTTAAAATTCTTTCACATTTTAAAACTGCTTCCACAGTTTAGGCATCTGCTAGTGCAGCACCCTACTTTTTGCACCAAATTCTGTCATAGTTATCTACTGCTGTGACAGAAATACTACAACTGGCTTTAAAACACAGAGATTTATTTATGGTGAATATAATTAGTATCACTGAAGTCTACATTTAAAAATGATTAAAATGGCAATTTTTGGTTATATGTATTTTGTCAGAATAAAATTTACAAAACAAAGGGAAAAAAGCTTATCAGAGTTACCACAGGTTGAGGGGAGAAGGAATTGAGACTTATTGCTGAAAGGGTATTGAGTTTCTGGCAGACTTTCTGTTGTATACAACTTATCGCAATAAAAAAAAATTATGTAACAGAAAATTTGTCATTTTAACCATTTTTAGGTGTACAATTAAGTAACATTAATGATATCCACCATGTTGTGCAACCATCATACTGTCTATTTCCAACAATTTCTATCACCCCAAACAGAAACTCAATACTTTTTGAGTGATAGCTCCCATTCTCTTTAGCTCCTGGTAGCCACTAATAACAAGCTTTTGACTCTCTGTATTTTAGGCTCTGTCTTCTTAAAGCACCCTGTCTCTGTGTGGGGAAGTATACCTCAGGCCACCTGAAGAGTACATCCTGGTAGAAATTTGGAGTTTATAGCTTTAATATGTGGCTCTTCCCTTCTCATTATACTTTAATCACCTAATGTATACTTTGAACTTCTAGTACGTGCCCAACACAGAGTCCAAAAATGACAGGCATTGACCCTCTTCCCACATTAAGTCATTTCACAAATATTTATGTAAGGCCTATGCTGCAGATACTGCTGTCATGAAACTTACCTTCTGCTGGGGGTATCAGACAAAGAATATTCAAAGAGGTATAGAGTCAGATGGCAGTCAGGACACAATGCCAGCAGAGGACTGATGAGTGATCAGGGAAGTCTTCCTGAGGACATGACAGAGGAAATGAGAATGCAAATGCTACAAACAGTCAAGAGAAGAATGTTCCAGGCTGAAGAAGGGCAGGTACAGAGGTCCTAAGGTGGGGAAGGGCTTGGCAGGTTTAAGGAACAAAATTGTGGATGATGTAACAAGATGCTGTCATCTCTGGCCTGTACTGCCTCAGACAGATCTTCCTGCATGCACTCTGGCCCCTTGGTGTCTATTCTAGAGGATTTTTCAAAAAACTTAATCCAGGTGAACAGTTCAACAGATAGTGGCACATTCATACAATAGACTACCCTCAGTAACGAAAAAAGGAAAGAGATGCTGATGGTGCAACCACATCATAAATGAATCTCAACTAAATTCTGAGTCAAAGAAGCCAGACACAAATGAGCACACACTGCATGATTGCTGTCTTATTTACTAGTGCTGTTATAACAGAAATACCACAAATGGATGGACTTAACAGAGAGAAACTTACTCTTTTATAGGCTAAGAGGCTAGAAGTCCAAATTCAATGCACCAGCTCCAGGGGAAGGCTTTCTGTGTCTATGGACTCTGAGGGAAAGTCTTTGTCATCAATTTTTCCCTGGTCTATGAGCTTCTCAGTGTGGGAGCCCAGGGTCCAAAGGATGTGCTCTGCTTCTGGTGCTGATTTCTTGGTAGTACCAGATCCCTTATCTCTCTGCTTGGTTCTTGGAGACTGACTTAAGACACAACCCAATCTTGTAAATCGAGTCCTGCCTCATGAATGTGACTATCTCTAATCCTGCCTGCCTCATTAACACCATGGAGGTAGGATTTACAACATACAGGAAAATCACATCAGATCACAAAATGGTGGGCAATCACACAATACCAAGCCTAGACTCTAGAAAAGATGAATCTCCTCTACAATAATAGAAAGCAGTATCAGAATAATAGAAAGCAGTGGCTACCAGAGGTCATGAAGGGGATAATTATTGCTTGACCAGGAAGGGGCATCAGAGAGCCTTTGACATGATTGAAATATTCTATGTCTTGACTATAATAGTGGTTAAATGACTGTATACCTATATCAAGGTCCATCAAATTGTACACTTAAAAATGGGTATATTTTATTTCATGTAAATTGTGCTTCAGAAAATATGCTTAATAGTTCAATAAAGCTTATTTGTTAATGTAATTTGATTAAATCTAGTTCTGTCACTCTCTGCTCAAATGCTCCAGTGCTCTCATTATTATGTCACTATATAAATACCATTCACTGTTTAATCAAGTTATGTATTATGATTATTTTTATTCTTATGTAGCTGCTTCTCCAGTAACTGTTGCTTTTGACCCCTGCTTCCATTTCTGTGATTTCCTTGAATCTCTAAGTTTTCTCACCGTCTGTCACAGATTGAATTTTGTCCCCCCAAAATGTGTGTATCATAATGTTAATGAGGGGGAATAGGTGACAGTTGTGTTGGTGAAGCAAGGCTCAATCTATGGGACTAGATTCTGTCCTGAGCTGGTTTCTTTTGGGATATAAAAGAGAAGCTAGTGAAGAGACAGGGGATCCTCATGTCACTAAGAAAGCAGCAGCAAGAGTAGAGCACATCCTTTGGCCCTGGAGTTCCTACATGGAGAAGCTCCTACTCTAGGGAAAGATTGATGGGAAGGACCTTCCTCCAGAGCTAACAGCTCTCCTGGAGCTGATGTCCTGAACTCAGACTTTCAGCCTTATTTTGCTTTCAGAAACTGAATTTCTCTTTGTTAAAGTCATCCACTTGTGGTATTTCTGTTATAGTAGCACTACTAGATGACTAAGACATCCTCAGTTATGGATTGAATTGTGTACCCTAAAAGAAACCAGTAATGACTAAGCTTAAACTTCAGAAAAAAACAAAATTGTCAGAGACAAAATGGGTATTATATAATCATAAAAAGGTCACTTCACCAAGATGACAGAGTAATCCTAAATGTACATGCACCAAACAACAGAGCTGCAAAATATGTGAAGAAAAAAACCGATAAAACTGAAAAGGAGACATACACAAATCCACAATTACAGTTAAAGACTTTAACACTTCTTTCTCAACAACTGACAGAACAACTAGACAGAAAATCAGCAAGTCTACAGAACTCAGCAACATCATCAACTAACAGAATCTAATTGACATGTTTAATACACTCGACTCAACAACAGCAGAATACAAATTTTTTTAAGTACTTGCAAAACACATACTAAGACAGATAATATCTTGGGACATGAAATAAGTTTCAGTAAATGTAAAAGGATTCACTTCATGTGAATTATGCTCTTTGGCCACAATGGAATTAAATCAGAAATCAGTAATAGAAAATACATAGAAACTTCCCAAATATTTGAAAATTAAATAGCGCACTTCAGAACAAAAAGAAAACACAGAGATTAGAAAGTACGTTGATCTGAATGAAAATGAAAAACAACATATGAAAATTTGTGAGTTGCAGACAAAGCAGTACCTAGAGGAAAGTTTTAGTATTAAAAGTCTATATTAGAAAATAAGAAGGGTCTCAAATTAATAACTTCCATCTCAGGAAGGTTTTAAAAATAATTTTTTTCATTGTTAAAAATACACACAGCAAAACATACACCAATTTAAACGTTTCTACATGTACAACTCAGTAGCACTGATTGTATTTTTCAAGTTGTGCGGCTATTATCACTCCCTATTTCTGAACTATTCCTCCATTAACAGAAACTCACTGCCCCCTAAGGATTCTATTTACTGTTTCTGGTTGCTGCTGTCAATTTCATCTCACAAATGGTTCTTAAAAGAGCACAGTGCTCAAGTCAGACACTCTTGATTAGTAAACTACACTACTGTTTGGTGTTAGGAAGACTTCAGGGGATATTTTTGGTTTAAGGTTTAAAGATCACCCCCAGGGGAATGGTTTCAGGGATTCATCCAAGCCTTCATGGCTCTAGAAATGCTGGATTCATTGGAAATTTGAAATTCTGTTCTGTATTTTCTCTCTTTGATCACAACTTTTCTATAGAATCTTTGATTAAAACTTTCATAATGGTAACTGAGCACCATCCAGTTCTTCTGGCCACATGGCAAAGGAGAAAGTTGCTCATGGAGGCAATTAGCCATACCTTCATTTTCAATTTTTGTACCTTGGATGGCTGACTAAAAACTTTTTAAACCCCAGGCACTATGCAACAAACCAGGAGATAGAATAGAAGCACTAATTTGGATGCCCCATGAAATCATGACCTTAAACTTCCAAACCAAGAAAACAAATCCTATGAGGAGTTTGTCTGTACATAAGTTAATAAGTTTTGTTTTTTTTTATTTTTTAAGATCAAAGTAAGCTCAAGAAAGCAGAAAAAGGAAATGTTAAAGATAAGAGCAGAAACAAATGAAACAGAAAAACAACAGAGAAATTTAATGAAATAGTTGGTGCTTTTAAAAGATTGATGACAAATCTCTAGCAGCACTGACCAAATACACACACACACATACAGAGAGAAAGAAACAAAGGGAGAAACACAAATTACTAATACCAAGAATCAAACAGAGGACATACTATAGACAATGCAGAAATAAAAATGGCACTAAGGGATTATTAAGGACAGCTCTGCACATGTAAATTTGACAAGTTAGACAAAATGGAATACTTCCTTAAAAAAAAAAAAACTGCCACAACTCACCCAGTAAGAAAAAAGTTTCAATAGCTCCACAACTTTTTTAAAAATTGAATTCATAATTCAAAACCTCTGCCCTCCCCCGCCCCCAAATCTCCAGGGCTAGATAGTTTCACTGGAGAATTTTACTAGATATTTAAAGAATTAACACAAACTCTATAAATCTCTTCCAGAAAATAGAAGGGGAGAAAGTATTTCTTGGTTGATTTTGTGGAGTTATTATTACTCTGATAACAAAACCAGACAAAGATAGTACAAAAAAAAGAACACTACAGGTCAATACCTTTCATGAATGTAGAAACAATGGTCCTTATCACTATACCAGCTAATACAGTTCAGCGATGTTTAAAAAGAATTACATACCATTATCAAATTCACTTTATGATAGGGATGAAAAATTGGTTCTATATTTTAAGAATTGATCCATATAATCACTATATTAATAGGCTAAAGAAAGTCACGTGGTCATATCAATTCATGCAGAAAAAGTACTTCATAAAATTTAATGTCCATTCATGGTAGGAAAAAAAATTCTCAGAAAAATAGAAATAGAGGGAACCTCTTTAACCTGATACAAGCCATCTGCAAAAAGCCTGTGGCTAACATTATATCTAAATGGTGAAAGACCAGATACTTTCCTAAGACTCAAAACAAGGCAAAGACACTCATTCTTACCATTCTTATACCATATAGTGCTGGAAGTTCCAGCCAGTGCAATACAGCAAGAAAAAGAAATAGACAAATATCCAAAAGGAAGAAGTAAAACTCTTCCTTTGTGGAAATGATGTGATTGTCTACATAGAAAATCCCAATAAACCTACACACACACACACAATCCTAGAATTGATAAGTGAGCTCAGGAAGGTTTCAGGACAGAAGATAAACAGACAAAAATCAATTACATTTCTATATACTAATAATAATAAACACACATCCACCAAAACTAAAAGTATATTACTACTTATGGTCATTCAAAAAAATAAATAAACCAAAAAAGCCAAACCCAATTCTGATGCATAACAACCCTGTAGAACAGAGAACTCCTCATAGAGTTTTCAAGGAACATTTGGTAGATTCAAACTGCCAACCTTCTGGATAGCAGCCATAGCACTTAGCTAGTATGCCACCAGGATTTCCAAAAAAAAAAGTAAACAGGTGTAAATCTAACAAGTATAGGACTTGTGTGCTGAAAACTACACAATGCTGATAAAAGAAATTAAAGAAGATATAAAGAAATAGAGATACAAACCATGCTCTTGGACTGGAATACTCAGCATAGTGTTGTTGTTAGGCACCACCAAGTCAGTTCAAACCTATGGTGACCCCACAACAGAATGAAACATTACCCAATCCTGGACTATCCTCACAACCGCTACATATGTGTTCATCGTTGCAGCCACTGAGTCAGTCTTCTTGAGGGTCTTATTCTTTTTTGCTGATCCTTTACTTGACCAAGCATGATGTCCTTCTCCAGGGTTGGACCCATATTGATATCATGTCTGTCTCAGTCATCTAGTGCTATTATAACAGAAATACCCCCAAATGGATGGCTTTAACAAGAGAAGTTTATTCTCTCACAGTGCAGTAGGCTGGAAGTCCAAATTCAGGGTGCAGGCTCCAGGGGATGGATTTCTCTGTTGGCTCTGGAGGAAGGTCCTTATGATACATCAGTTTCCCTTGGTCTGGGAGCATCTCAGCACAGGAACCTCCAATCCAAAGGACATACTGTGCTCTCACTGCTGTTTTCTTGGTGGTATGCAGTCCCTAACTCTCTGCTTGTTTCCCTTTCCTTTTATCTAAAAGGTGGTGCAGGCCACAGCCCAGGGAAACACCCTTCACATTGGATTAAGGAGATGACCTTAGTAAAGGTGTTACAGTCCCACCCTAATCCTCTTTAACATAATCCAATCTTGTCCTATTAACTACACGCAGGTATTAAGATTTACAACATACACAAAAATCACAATTACAAAATAGAGAACAACCATACAATACTGTGAATCCTTGCCCACCCAAATTGCTATGTACATTTTTTAGGTGACATAATTCAATCCATAACAATGTCCAAAATTTAAGGGAGCCAAAACTTCACTCTTCTTGCTTGTAAGGAGCATTCTGGTGATATTTCTTCCAAGATAGATTTATTTGTTCTTTTGGTAGTCCACAGTATCTTCAGTATTCTTCATCAACACCATAATTCAAAGGCACTGATTCTACTTTGGTCTTATGTATTCACTGTCCAGCTTTTGCATGTATTTATGAGGTAATTGAAAATACTATGGCTTGAGTCAAGTGCATCTTAGTCTTTAAGGTGACATCTTTGCTTCTGAACACTTTAAAGTCTTAAGCAGCAGACTCACCCAATGCAATACATTGTTTGATTTCACGTCTGCTGCTTCCATGGTTATTGATTGTGGATCCAGATAAAATGAAATCCTTGATAACTTCAATATTGTCTCCATTTGTTATGATGTTACTCATTGGTCCAGTTGTCATGATTTTTATTTTCTTTATTGTTAAAGTGTAATCCATACTGAAGACAGTGGTCTTTGATCTTTATCAGCATAGTAAAGAGGTCAATTCTCCCTAAACTGATAAACAACTTTAATTCAATTTATTTCAAAATCCCAGCAAATTTTCTGCAGATATACATCAGATTATTCTATAATTTATCTGGAAAAGCAAAGAAATTCGAACACTTAAAACAATTCTAAAAGGGAACAAATTGGGAGAGTGACTCATAAAGTAATATCATAAAGTATTATAAAGTAAGTAAAATCACCCATGAGTACACCTATGAGTACTGTGCTCCTCTAAATGAGATCTAATGGTCAACATTTACTCAGACTAAAGACAGGAAGGTAAGAAAGGGATGAAGAAGCTAGATTAACAGCAACAGAACAATCAGAATGCAAATAAGAATGCTGACGTATTCTGAAAAGTGTAACCAATGTCAATGAATAATATGCATAGCAATTGTTAAACAAAAACCTGATTTTCTATGTAAATTTTGTCCTAAATTACAATACTTTTTAAAGATCTGTTTTAGTCAGCTAGGCTGCTCTAACAGAAATACCACAGAGTGGATGGCTTTAACAAAGAAAGATTTATTCTTACACAGTCCGGTAGGTTGCAAGTCCATATTCAGGGTGTCCGCTCCAGGGAAAGACTTTCCTCTTGTCGGCTCTGGAGGAAAGTCTGGTATTGCATCAGTCTTTGTCCAGGGAGCGTCCTGACACAAGAACCTCTGGTCTGAAGGACGTGCTCTGCTCCCGGTGCTGCTTGCTTGATGGTAGCGAGGTTCTCAAATTGTCCTTTGTCTCTTTTTCCTTTTATTCCTTTCAAGCTAAAAGCATTAAGGGTGGGGCAAGCCATACTCCAGGGAAACTCCCCCTACAGCAGGAATTTACAGCCCCACCCTAATCCTTTAACATACAGGTTAGCAAAACCACACAATGGAGGACAGTCCCAAGATACTGGGAACCATATCCGAGACACGTGGCTGCACACATTTTTTGGGGGACACAATTCCAACCATGACAAGATCTATGAAAAAAATAATAAAGAAGGAGGTATATCAGCCTACCCAATTTCAAGACTTGTGACATAGCAACAATAAATAACACCATGTGGTATCAGTAGACAGACAGATATACAGAATAATAGAACAGAACAGAGAACACAGATATAAATCCACACAAATGTGCCCAAATGATTTTTGATAAAGATGCAAAAGCAATCGAATGGAGGAAATAACAGTCTCTTAAAAAAATGATACTGGAGTAATTAGGCATTTACAGAAAAAAAATGAATCTTAAACCTGGCATCATACTTTTATCTAAAAAATTAATTCCATATGGATCACAGGCTTAAATGTACAACATAGAACTATAAAACTTTTTGGAAAACAAAACAGGAGAAGAGCTAGGCACAGCATTCTTAGATTTGCTGCCAAAAGCATAATTTGCCAAAAGAAAAACTTGATAAATAGAATGTCACCAAAATTAACTTTTGTTCAGTGTAAGATACTGAGAGGATGAAAAGACAAGTTACAAATTCAAAAAGTGTATCTATAGACCACATAGCCAATAAAGAACTAGTGTTTATAAGATAACAGAACTCATAGCACGCAACAGAAAAAAAATAATTGAATAAAAAAATGGGAAAATGTATGAAGAGAAATTTCACCCTAAAGGATATAGGACAGAGTAGAACTGCACCACAGAGTTTCCAAGAGCAGCTGGTGATTTTGAACTTCTGACCTTCGCTACACCACCAGGTGTTCCTAAAAGGATATACAGATGGCAAATAAACATGTGACAAGATGTTTGACATCATCAGTTTGTTCACGGTTTGTTCAACCATTTACTTGTTCAAGGTCATCTAGATTTTTTTTGTTTGGCTTTATGACCAAAATTGCTATAAACATTTACGCACAGGTTTTTTTTGTGTTTCTCTGAGATAAGCCCAGAAGTGAGTGAAATCATATGGTAGTCATGAGCACTTTGGTTGAGACTATAGCTGGTAACCAAGAGATGAGCAGTTTCAGTTCACTAGCTGCACTGGAAAACACTGTGGGACAGTTCTACTCTGTCTTATGAGGAAAATGCAAAGTAAAACCACAACGAGATACCACTACATACATAGCAGAATGGCTAAAACAAAAAGAATACTAACAATGATATTACCAAATGCTGATAAAGATTTAGAGAAACTGAAACACTCATACATTGCTTGTGATGAAGTAAAATGGTACTATCACCCTGGAAAACACTCAAGCAATTTCTTCAAAAATTAAGCTTACAACTACAATTTAAAAAAAAAAAAAAAAAGGCCTGTTGCTGTCAATTCTGACTCTAGTGACCCTATTAAGACAGAGTAGAACTCTCCCACAGTGTTTTCCAGTGCAGCTAGTGAACTGAAACTGCTCATCTCTTGGTTACCAGCTATAGTCTCAACCAAAGTGCTCATGACTACCATATGATTTCACTCACTTCTGGGCTTATCTCAGAGAAACAAACAAACAAAAAAAAAACCTGTGCATAAATGTTTATAGCAATTTTAGTCATAAAGCCAAACCAAAAACAATCTAGACGACCTTGAACAAGTAAATGGTTGAACAAAACGTGGTATCTTAATAGCATGGGATACTTCTCAGTGATAAAAAAAAAAAAAAAAACTATTAATACATGCAACAATCTTGATACTTTTTAAAAAAATTTTTTATTTATTGTGATTGAGTGAAAGTGTACAATCTAGTATAAATTTGCATGCCCGCCTATGTGCAGCTGCTCTCCCTGCCTGGTGACAGCACACTCCTCCTATTTGTTCTATATATGTCATATCCTCCTAACAATTTCCTGTCCCCTCCACTCCCCTTCTTTGCCCCTCCAGTAAGAGGCCAGCAGGACAACACCCTATAGATGCATAGAACCATAAGGTGCACACACGATGTGGTCGCTCTGTGTTGCCAAGTCCAATTCATTCCTATCTGAAGAGTTGACCTCAGAAATGATTTACGGACTGCCGAAGCCCATCACCCACAAAGACCTCTGTGAGCAGAGCTACAAGCCTTTGTGATGGTGGGTGGACACATCTCACCCCTGACATATTTCTGGCTGTATATTTTTCATCATAATTAAACTCTGCTCAAAAATACCCCCTCACCTCCCTGCACAAGGACAAACGCTGAGCCCAGGAACTCCCAGCCCAGGAATGCCAGGGCCGACCCAGCCCTGCTGACTTCCCCCAACTGCACTTCCCCCCCATGTGAAAAGAATTATCCTTTTTAGAATAGTTTAAGAAAGGCATAGGGTGGGGGGCGGTAGGTGTTTACTGTCCCGCAGGAGGAGATGGAATAAAGAGCAAAGTAGGAACAAATAGAGATTATAACCTTTAGACCCTTCCTCCTGTACCTTTTAACCTTGAGGTATAAGTAGGGCTGAGTGAGCTCAAGGCATAACTTTGTTTTCACTGTCAATTACACACCTGCCTCGGGCCATTATCTAGAAAGTCTTGACAATTAACAAGATCACGAGGTTTCAGTTTCAAGTTAGCTAATAGCTTGTGTGGTCGGGGGGCAGGGTAAAAATCACATCACCTCAGGATCACGAGGTTTCGGTTTCAAATTAGCCAATCATGAGGTTTTGGTTTCAAATTAGCCAATAGATTGTGTGGTCAGTGGGCAGGGTAAAACTCACATCACTTTGACTATAAAAACAATAAAGACAGACAGCTCTCTTCTCTCGGTCGGGCTGCCTTTAAACCAAAAAACTCTTTCCTGTTTCTCTTAATTCATTTCCCACCGACGCCTCTCCCTCCCTCTGTGTGTGACCCTGAAAAGTTGTCGGGGCTGGCTCCCAGCAATGGACAGGGGCAGCATCAGGACCAGGGGCCATGCTCCCAGGGGAACCCTGAGGCCCTTGGACCATCAATTGTGGTTGTTTAGTGGAGTTCTCAGGGCACAGTTCTTTTTATTCTTATGTTGCCAGTGAAACTTAACTTTGTGAGCCCCATCACAGCTATCATGGTGGTGACTGGCCCCATCTGGTTCCTCCAGTCACATGTCAATGTAGTCAACCACTCACATGCGTCTCTCTGTCTTCTGGATTCTCTTTCCCCCATTGCATTTTGGTCTTCGGTGAGCCTCTGTTCCTGTTGAGTTGGGACCATTTGGTCTACCTCAGATGGAACTTCCTAGCTTTTAAGATCCCAGACACCACTCACCAATATGGGTGCAGAAGACTCTCTTAGCAATACATTAATTATGCCAATTGGCCTCGATGTCCCCTGAGAGCATGGTCTCTGGACCCCGCCCCTGCTACTCTGTCCTTGCAATACTGGATTAAGATTGGGGGAGTATTCATGTTATGTTGAAGTCTAGTTAAATTGATCTTCTTTCTAATGTGTGTTGTCACTGATTTTACCCAACCAAATTTCTATCAGCTATCTAATCTATAGCCAACCCTCAATCTCTCTCCCACCCCACCGTTGTAGCCATCACAGAGTCTTTTCTTCTATACTTGAGTCTGTTTTTAAGTTCTTCTTGTAGGGGTCTCATACAGTATTTGTCTTTTTGCCACTGACTACTTTCACTCAACATAATGTCTTCCAATTGAAACCAGGTTATGAGATGCTTCCTAAAATCATCATTGTTCTTTATCATTGCATAGTGTTCCATTGAGTATATATACCATAGTTTAACTATCCATTCATCTGTTGATGGGCATCTGGGTTGATTCCATCTTTTTGCTATTGTGGACTGTGATGCAGTAAACATTGGTGTGCATGTATCTGTTGGTGTGAATGCCCTGGATTCTGTAGGAGATATTCCAAGCAGTGGAATTACAGGGTCAAATGATATATCTATTTCCATCTTTTTAAGGAAGTGCCAAATTGCTTTCCAAAGAGGTTGTACCACTTTGCAATCCCACCAGCAGTGTAGGAGAGTTCCAATTTATCCACAGCCTCTCCAGCATTTGTTGTTTTGGTTTTTGGATTGTGGCCAACCTTGTTGGAGCGAGATGGTATCTCATTGTAGTTTTGGTTTGAATTTCTTTAATAGCTAATGACTGTGAGAATTTCCACATGTGTCTTTTGGCTGCCTGGATCTCCTCTTCAGAGAAGTGTCTGTCCACCTCTTTTGTCCATTGCTTAATTGAAGTATTTATCTTTTTCTTATTGATATTTTGTAGTACCTTATTGATTATGGAGATCAGATGTTTGTCTGACATATAGTTTCCAAATTTTTTTTTCCATTCTGTAGGTGGTCTTTTAATTCTTTTGATGAAGTCTTTGGATGAGCAAAAGTGTTTGATTCTTAATATTTCTCATTTACCTATTTTATGTTGATCATTCTTTGTTTGACAGATTGTGAAGTCTGTCTAGGTTATGTATTAAAACTTCCACTGTTGATCTTCTTTTTCCATTGATGAGTTTTATCGTTTTAGTCTTGATATTTAGGCCTTTTGTTCAGTTTGAATTGTTTTTTTTTTCTTTTTATTTAACATGACCGACTGAAAATGTACATTCCTGTATCAATTTACATGCCCACCTACATGCACCTTCCACTGTTCTCCCTGTCCGGTGACAGCACACTATTCCTCTCTGCTCCATACATGTCTCATCCTCCCAACTACTTCCTTTCCGTTCCTCTCCACCCACTCTCCTTCCTCCAGCCAGAGGTCATCAGGATGATATCCTATAGATGTATAGAACCATAAAAGTGCAACCAATGTATGGTCACTCTGCATTGCCAAGTCCAATCCATTCCTGTCCAAAGAGTGGACATTTGTTATAATTTATGGGTAAGGGCAGCATCAAGGCCAGGGGCCATGCTCTCAGGGGAACCCCCAAACTGCTGGACCATCAATTGAGGTCTTTTAGTGGAGATCTCAGGATGCACCCTTTTTTATTCTTGTGTTGCCAGTGAGACTCAACCTAGTGAGCTCCATCGTGGCTATCACTGGTGGTGGCCGGGCACCATCCGGTTCTTCCGGTCCCAAGTCGATGAAGGCACCCATTCTTGCGGGTCTCTCTGTCTTCTAGGTTGTCTTTACTGCATGTCATTTTGGTCCTCGGTGAGCATTCGTTCCTGCTGAGTTGAGACCATTGGCTGTGTCCTCAGATGGCAGCTTGGCAGCTTTTAAGACCCCAGACGCCACTCACCAATGTGGGATGCAGAGAGCTCTCCTAGCAAAACGCTAGTTGTGCCAATTGGCCTTGCTTTCACCTAAGAGCATGGTCCCCTGCCCCCTGTCCCAGCTACTCTATCCTTGCAATATTGGATTAAGATGGAAGGAGTACTCAAGTTATGCTGAAGTCCACTTAATGTTGTTCTTGTGTCTAATGTGTGCTATCACCGCTTTCTCCCAAACAGATTTCTAGCAACTGTCTAAACTAAGCCCTCCCCACCTCCCTCCCCTCCCTTGCAGCTGTCAAAGAGTCTTTTCTTCTATACACAAGTCTGTTTTTGAGATCTTATCGTAGATGTCTCATACAGTATTTGTCACTTTGTTGCTGGATACTTTCACTCAACATAATGTCTTCCAGTTGAAACCAGGTCATTAGATGTTTCCTGGAATCATCGTTATTCTTTATCATTGCGTAGTGCTCCATTGAGTATATGTACCATAGTTTACCTATTCATTCTTCTGTTGTTGGGCATCTGGGTTGATTCCATCTTTTTGCTATCGTGGACTGTGCTGCGATAAACATTCTCGTGCATGTGTCCATTGGTGTGAAAGGCCTTGATTCTGTAGGATATATTCCAAGTAGTGGAATTACTGGGTCAAATGGTATATCGATATCCATTTTTATTTTCTTTATTTTTTTATTTTTTATTTTTATTTAACATAACTGAGTGAAAATGTACATTCACATGTAAATTTACATGCCCCCCTATATGCAGCTTCCACTGCTCTCCCTGTCCGGTGACTGCACACTATTCCTCTCTGCTCCATACATGTCTCATCCTCCCAACAGTCTCCTTTCCCCTCCTCTCCGTCCACTCCCCTTCCTCCAGCCAGAGGTCAGCAAAATGATATGCTATAGATGTATAGAACCATAAATTGCTTCCAATATATGGTTACTCTGCATTGCCAAGTCGATATCCATTATTTTAAGGAAGCACCAGATTGCTTTCCAAAGAGGCTGGACCATTTTGCAACCCCACCAACAGAGTAGGGGGGTTCCACTTTCTCCACAGCCTCTCCAGCATTTGTTGTTTTGTGTTTTCTGGATCATGGCCAATCTTGTTGGGGTGAGATGGTATCTCATTGTTGTCTTGATTTGAATTTCTTTAATAACTAAAGATCGTGAACATGTCCGCATGTGTTTTTTGGCTGCCTGGATCTCCTCTTTAGTGAAATGTCTGTCCATCTCCTTTGCCCATTGCTTAATTGGATGGTTTATCTTCTTCTTATTGATATTTTGTAGTATCTTATAGATTACGGAGATCAGGCGTTGCTCTGACATTTGAGTTGGTTTTTGTATAAGGCATGAGATATGGGTCTTGTTTCAATTTTTTGCAGATGGGTATCCAATTTTACCAGCACCATTTGTTAAAGAAATTGCTTTTACCCTGGTTTCATGTCTTAGGAGCTTTGTCAAATATCAGCTGTTCATAGGAGGATGGTGGCGTTTCTGGGGTCTCAGTTCTGTTCCATTGGTCTATATGTCCCTTTTTGTGCCAGTACCAGGCCTTTTTGACAACTGTGGCAGTGTAATAGGTTCTAAAGTCGGGTAGTAAGAAGCCTCTCAGTGTGTTCTTCATCTTCAGTGGTGCTTTACTTATCCGGGGCTTCTTCCCTTTCGAAAAAAGCTAGTGATTTGTTTCTCCATCTCATTAAAAAAGGAATTTGTAGTGGGATTGGATTATATAAGTAGACTGTTTTGGGTAAAATAGACATTTTCAAAATGTTAAGTTTTCCTATCCATGAGCAGGGTAGGTTTCTCCATTTATGTAAGTCTCTCTTAGTTTCTTGTAGTAAGATCTTGTAGTTTTCTTTGTAAAGGTCTGTTATTTCTCTAGTTAGATTTATTCCTAGGTATTTTTTCTTCTTGGGGGCTATAGTAAATGATACTGATTTGGTGATTTCTTCTTTAATAATCTCATCATTGGTATAAAGGAATCCTGCTGATTTACTTATTTTTATCTTGTATCCTGAGACTGTGCTGAACTCTTCTATCAGTCTGAGTATATACAATCATATCATCTGCAAATAGGGAGATTTTTACTTCCTCTTTGCAGATGTAGATATCCGTTATTTCTCAGTACTGTCTAATTGCTCTGGCTAGAACTTCTAGTACAATGTTGAATAGAAGAGGTGAGAGTGGACATCCTTGTCTAGTTCCTGTTCTCAAGGGAAATTGTTTCAGTCTCTCTCCACTCAGGATGATGTAGGCAGTTGGCTTTGTATAAATGGCCCTTATTGCATTGAGGAATTTGCCATCTATTCCCATTTTGCTGAGAGTTTTGAGGATGAATGGGTGTTGTACTTTATCAAATGCCTTTTCCGCATCAATTGACAAAATTCGGTGATCTTTGTCTTTTGTGTCATTCATGTGGTTGATCACATTAACTGTTTTTCTGATGTTGAACCAGCCTTGTATGCCTGGTCTGAATCCAACTCAGTCATGATGAATTATTTTTTTTGAAATATTGTTGAATTCTATTGGCTAGTATTTTGTTGAATTTTTTTGCATCTAGGCTCATGTGTGATATTGGTCTGTAGTTCTTATTTTTTGTTGGGTCTTTCCCTGGCTTTGGTATCAGGTTATGCTGGCTTCATACGATGAATGTGGGGGTATTCCATCCCTTTATATCCTGTGAAATAGTCTCAGTAGTATTGGACTTAACTCTTCTCTAAAAGCTTAGTAGAACTCTGCAGTGAAGCCATCTGGGCCAGGGCTTTTTTTGGTTGATGACTTTTTCAGTCTCTTCCTTTGTGATGAGTTTATTAAGTTGTTCTGTTTCATTTGTGATAATTTTGGTAGGTGATATGAATCTAGGAATTTGTCCATTTCCTCTAGGTTTTCAAATTTGTTAAGGGTACAGGCTTTTGTAGTATTGTTATGGTATTTTTTATTTCTGTTGGATCTGTTGTGACATCTCCCCTGTCATTTCTTATTTGGGTTATTTGTTTCCTTTCCTGTTTTTCTTTAGTAAGTTTAGCCAATGGTTTGTCCATTTTTTTGATCTTTTCAAAAAACCAGCTTCTGGTCTTTTCAATTTTTTCCAGTTTGTTCTTCTATTCTTTAATTCATTTAGTTCTGCTCTGATCTGTTTTCTTCTGGGGCCTGAGGGGTTCCTCTGTTGTTCTCTTTCTACCTGTTCAAGCTGTAGGGTTAGTTCTCTAGTTTGAGTTCTTTCTTCCTTCTGGATGTGTGCATTTATAGAGATAAACTGACCCCTGAGCACAGCTTTATCTGTATCCTTTAGGTTCTTGTAGGAAGTGTTTTCATTCTCATTGGAGTCCATAAATTTCTTTATTTCATCCTTGATTTCTTCTATAACTCATGGCTTTTTGAGCAAGATGTTGTTCAGTTTCCATGAGTTCCAAGTTCTATTTTTTTTCTGCTATTGATTTTGACTTTTATGGCTTTATGGTGTGAGAAGATGCTTTGCAGTAATTGAATGGTATGAATTTTGCTGAGATTTGCTTTATGTCCTAACACATGGTCTATTCTGGAAAATATTCCACATTCACTGGAGAAGAAGGTGTAGTTATCTGCCAATGGTAGAAAGTTCTGTATATATTGATGAGTGCTAGTTGGTTAATTGTGGAAATAAGATCTTCTGTGCCTTCACTGAGCTTTTTTCTACAAGATCTGTCACTACTGAGAGTGGAGTGTTGAAGTCTCCCACTGTTATTGTGGAGTGTCCTATCTCATTTTTTAATGTAGTCAGTGTTTCTTCGATGTATTTAGATGCTCTAGTATTGGGTACATAGGTATTTAATGTTGTTAAGTCCTGCTTGTGAATTGAACCTTTCAGCAATAGTGTCCATCTGTGTCCACAACAGTGGGTTTTACATTAAAATCTATTTTATCTGAGATTAGTATTGCCACATCTGCTCTTATTGTTAGCTTGGCATATATTTTTCCATCTTTTAATTTTCAATTTGTTAATATCTTTAAGTCTAAAGTGAGTTTCATGTAAGCACCATATAGATGTGTTGTGACTTTTGATCCAAGATGTCACTCATTGTCTCTTTACTGGAATGTTCAGCCCATTTACATTCAAGATAATTATCAATAGGTATGTGTTTAGTGCTTTCATTGTGATGTGCTTATTTTTGAGTTGATGTTTTCTCTGCTGCTGTTACTATTCTGTTCTGGGATGTTCTTCTTTATGGGTTGATTTTCACCCTTTGCAATGTTGGTTTTGTGTTTGTTGAGACTCTTGTATTACATTTCTTGATTTGATATATTGCGTCTTTATTGCGCTTTGTGGCTACCCCGGGGTTCCCCTTAATAATCTATGTTTTAGACCTGTTTGAACTTCTACATGTCTTACTAAGTTCCTCTCCATTTGGAAGGACTATTACTACTGTAGCACATTCCTCTTTTTAATAAGATGATATCATAGTTTTCATGATATGATCACTGGATCATTTCTTTTAATACTATAGCTTTGAGTTTTGTGCCTTCCCTAACTGAGTAGGTTTCTGGATGATGTGTCCTGTATTGCCTCCTAAAATATAGAGTTAACAGTTTTGTTCTTCTAAGCCAAGAGCTTCTTTCAGTATTTCTTGTAGCTTTGGTTTGGTTTTTACAAAGTCTCTGATTTTTTGCCTATCTGTGAATGTCTTAATTTCATTTTCATATTTGAGAGATAGTTTTGCAGGACATATAATTCTTGGTTGGAAGTTCTTCTCCTTCAAGGCTTTGAATGTGTCATCCCATTGTCTCCATGCCAGCATCATTTCAGCTGAGAAGTCAGATGAAAACCTACAGGGTTTCCCTCTGAATGTTAGTTTGGCTTTGAGTGTTGCTGCCTTTAAGAGTTTCTGCTTATGTTTCATTTTGTTAAGCTTGATTATAATATGTTTCAGAGTCTTTCTTTCGCAATCTGTAGTGTGTGGCATTTGATATGCATCTTGGATATCTATATTCTCTTCTTTCATAATTTCAAGGAAGTTTTTTGTCAGCAGCTCAACAACAATACTCTCTGTGTTTTCATGTGTTCCACTCTGCTCAGGAACTCCAGTTAATCACAGATCGTTCCTCTTGATAGAATCCCACATGCTTCTTCATTTTTCTTGTTTATTTTCTCTGATTTCTCCTCATAGATGTGGGAGTCAGTAGCTCTGTCTTCCAAGTCAGAAAGTATTTTCCAATTGTTTAATTCTGTTTTCTTGAGTTGGAATTGAATTTTCTATTGCTTTGATTTCATTATTGATCTGTTGGATTTCAGAATACTGGTGTTCCATCAGTTTGAACAGCGTGGTTAATTTTTCGTTTTGCTCTGCTGCATTTTGTATGATGTCTAGGAGGGCTATATATACAATCCTTTTGTACTCAGCCTCTGATAGTTTCAGAAAGGGTTTTTTGTCTGGGAAGTTCTTTGGTTCTTTCTTTTGGGGGCTTTTTGGAGCCATAGGTGAATTTTTCTTTAAGTTTCTGATGAAAGTTTGTTGTTTTGGGGGCATCTAGAGGTTGTTTAGTTTTTCCAGTATTATCTTAACAGGAACTAAAGCACAGTCTGATAAAGACAGTGATCACCAGTCACCTATATGTGCCCCAGTGACTTGGCCCAGTAGAATCTATGGGGTAGCAGGCTCCACCTCCTGATTGGGAAAGACACAGCCCTGCTTACAGAGTCACTAGGGAGCCATCTGCTGACCCTATGATGTGAGTCAGTACAGGCTGGAAGAGATGCCATCAGGATGCACTGCAGTTATTTCTCTAGGTAGTATTATATTGGAAAGTAAAAGCTATCTGACAGCTTCCAAAGTCACTCACGCTGTCAGGTGTGCAAGCCCCTCTTTCCAGCTGGCAAAGTAAGCACCTCTATATCCAACCCCAGATGCTGTAAACTAGTTCAAAGTAGAGAAAGTCTACTGCCCCACCGTCATCTGCTTGTGGGCCCCACCCATAAGGTCACACTGTGCTAAACCCAGTTTTTCTGTCGGAAAAGCACTCCCTCGGCTGGCACTGCCTCCCAGCCTGGGAGTTAGGCCCTGCTGAGGTGTTCGTTTGGGTAGCTCCACCTCCAAGTCAAACAAGACGGTGTCCTGCACAAACTCTCTGACACGCTGTGGAATAGCCAACTCAATGGCTGAGGTTCAGAAAGAAAGGGTGGAGGAGCCAAGGTGCACAGAGACCAGAGCCTGGCTCTCATAATAGGGCTATACCACATACTGGTCCCATCAGCAGTATGGCTGAGCTTTCCTGCCAGTTAAGCCCAAGTCCCACCTGCTGGCTAAGACAGAGAGAAAAAATGGCAGGCATTGCTTCCCAGCCTAGGAATTAGGCCCTACCAAGGCCTCCATTTGGGTAACTCTGCCTCCCAGTTGGCCAAGATAGTATGCTGCACAAGCTCTCTCACTTGCTGTGAAATAGCTGATTCTACAGTGGAGATTCGGAAAGAGAGGGTTGAGGAGCTGAGGTGCCCAGAGTCCAGAGCTGGGCTTTCAAAATGTGGCTATTCCACCTGCTGGTCTCATCATCAGTGTGGCTGAGCTTGGATGCCAGTTAAGCCCAAGCCCCATCTGCCAGTTATGATAGAGGAAAAAAAGTTAAGTTACCTCTAGTCCACGAGAGCTGGCATTCAACAGGGGCGGGGGTCAGTGAAAGAGAAGTTTTCCAATCAGTAGCATGTAGTCCAAACTGACAGCCCTATGCTGTGTCCTAGGGCTCACTGAGTGTCCAGAAGACTCCATTTAATTATCAATCCAGACCTTAGTTTTCAGAGGGGATTGAGGAGACATGTGTCTAGTCCACAATTTTCATGTTCCTCCCCTGGGTAAATCTAACCAAAATTACACTCACTGCAGGGGGAAAAAAAACCCAGATGCTATATGCTGCTGTGATTCCATTTATATAATGTTCTTCAAATGACACAATTATAGAAATGGAGAACATATCAGTGGCTGCAACGGATTATGGAGAGAATGGGACAGGCAATAAGTCAGTGTGGCTATAAAAGGGAAACCTAAGTCCTCCTCATATGATGTAGATGTTCTGTGGTTTGACTGTATCAATGTCAGCATCCTCGTTGAAGTACTGTTGTACAAAATGTTAACACTGGAGGAACTGGATAAAGGGTATACAGAATCTGTCTAAATTATTTCACACAATTGTACATGAAACTACAAACACCTCAAAATATTTTCTCGTTCTGATTAAACGGAACTATACAATCCAAACCAATTTTGCCTATCTGCAACTCCTTCTGCTCTCCTTGCAGTGTCAGCATACTCCTCCTTTTCATTCTATACTTGTTGTATCCTCTTAACAAGTTCCTGTCCCCTCCTCTCCACTCTCTTCTCTCTCATTTAGAAAGAGACCAGTAGGACAGCATCCTATAAATGCGTGGAACCATGAAGTACACACACCATATGGTCACACTGTTTCCCTGAGTCCAGTCCTTTTGTGTCTGAAGAGTTGACCACAGTAGTGTTTTCTAGATAGGGGCAGCAGCAGGTCTAGGGGCTATGCTTCCAGGGGAACCCCTAGGCCATCAGTCAAAATAAAAATTTTAATTCACAAAAAAATAGGTGCTGGGCCAAATTTGAACTGTTTCCCCAAATTTGCAGACTGGTTTCCTAATTCTGGAAACCCTGGTGACGTAGTTGTTAAGTGCTATCTGCTAACCCAAAAGTTGGCAGTTTGAATCTGCCAGACACTCCTTGGAAACTACATGGAGCAGTACTACTCTGTTCTATAGGGTGAATATGAGTCAGAACTGACTCAATGGTGATAGTTTTGGTTTTTCCTAATTGTTGGTTATATTTCTGCAAATATCTTCTCCTAGTTTGGGGCTTGAATGTATCTTCTTTTACAGTGTAGTTTCCCCCACGTGTTTGTCAGTTTGTGTACCATGGGGCTCACATGTTGTTATCCAGAATCTATGCCACTAGTATTCAGATACCTGCAGGGTCACCCACAGCAGACAGATGCCAGCTGAGCTTCCAGACTAACATAGACTAGGAAGAAGGACCTGGCAGTCTGCTTCTGAAAAGGATTATCCAGTGAAAACTTTATGAATAGTAGCAGAACACTATGTGAAATAGCACCCAAAGAAGAGCCTCTCAGGCTATAAGCCACTCAAAATACAACTGGGAAAGAGCTGCCTCCTCAAAGTAGAGTGAACCTTAATGATGTGGTTAAAATCAGGCTTTCAGAACCTTCATTTGTGGTCATGGCAAGACACAAAATGAGAAGAAACAGCTGCAAACATCCATTAAAAACTGGAATGTGGAATGTACAAAGCATGAATCTAGAAACTTGGAAATCATCAAAAATTAAATGGAACACGTAAATATCAATATTCTAGGCATTAGTGAGCTAAAATGGATTGGTATTGGTCATTCTGAGTTGGACAGTCATATGGTTCACTATGCCAGTAATGACAAACTGAAAAGGAATGGTGTTGAAGTCATTGTCAAAAAAAGCATTTCAAGACCCATGCTATTTATAAATTTGTAAAGAATTTATAAAGCCAACAACTTTTCCACTGCAAATACCTTTTTTCAACAACATAAATCGCGAATGCACACATGGACCTTGCCAGATGGAATAGACAGGAATCAAATTGACTACATCTGTGGGAAAGGATGATGGAAAAGCTTGGTATCATACAAGGACTGCCAATTAAGTTCACAAACCCATCCTACAAAAAATGCTACAAACTCCATTCCTGAAGATCACTATAATCACCTTCAAAGTGCTCCTCTTAGGAAGCTATGTACCAAAGTTAGCACCTAGCCCACCCTTCAAAGCAATTTTGGAATTCTTTTCCTGGAATGGCCATCAAAGCTGTCATTGTACTGCCCTTCATGCTCTGAATGTCATAAAAATGTCTTACTTTCAAATTTCCCTTTTCTTCAGGTAAAGAACAAATTCGTTGGGTGCCAGATCAGGTGAGCAGCGATGGTGTTCCAACAGTTATTTGTTTACTGGTTAAAAACTCCCTCACAGACAACTATACAATTAAGTTCGTGAACTTGCCATTGTGCCACTGTGTGCAATGGTCATTCCAGAAAGAGCTCCAAAATTGCTTCGAAGGGTAGACTAGGTGCTGGTGTTGGCACACAGTTTCCCAAGGGGAGTACATGGAAGGTGACTGTAGTGATATTCAGCAATGAGGTATGTAGCACTTAGAACAATCAAGTTCTCTGATTTAATTGTCAGTCTTCATAAGTCAGAACAAGGCCAGAGGCCAACTGCAGAACAGACTATCAACTGCTCATATGTAAGTTCGAGCTGAAACTGAAGAAAATTAGAATGAGTCCATAAGAGCTAAAGTACGACCTTGAGTATGTTGTTGTTCTTACGTGCTCTCAAATCAGTTCCAACTCATAGCAACCCTAAGAACAACAGAACAAAACACTGTCCAGTCCTGCATCATGCCTACAATCAGTTTTGTGCTTAAGTTCATCGTTGCAACCACGGTATCAGTCCATCTTGAGGGTCTTCCTCTTTTTTTGTTGACTCTTCACTCTATCAATAAGATGTCCTTCTCCAGGGACTGAATCCTTCTTACAACATGTCCAAACTATATGAGATGCAGTCTCACTATTTTTGCTTCCAAAGAGCTCTCTGGCTATACTTCTTTCAGAATAGATTTGTTTGTTCCTTTGCCAGTCCATGGTGCATTCAAAATTCTTCTCCAACACAGTGATTCAAAGGCATCAATTATTCTTCTTTCTTGGTCATTGTCCAGCATTTGCATGCATATAATGCAATTGAAAATACCACAGCTTGTGTGAGGCAGACCTTAGTCTTCAAGGTGACATCTTTGCTTTTCAATACTTTAAAGAGGTCCTTTGCAGCAGATTTTCCCAATGCAATGCAGCTTTTGTTTTTTTTGACTGCTGCTTCCATGGGCATGGATTATGGAAACATGCAAAATGAAATCCTTGACAATCTCCATCCTTTTCCACTTATAGTGATGTTGCTTACCAGTCCCATTGTGAGGATTTTGTTTTCCTTAAGTGGAGGTGTAATTTCATACTGAAGGCTGTGGTTCCTCTATCTTTATCAATAACTGTTTCAAATCCTCTTCACTTCCAGCAAGCAAAACTGTGTTATTTGCATAACACCGGTTGTTAATGAGTCTTCCTCTAATCCTGATGCCTCATGCTTCATAGAGTCCAGCTTCTTGGATTATTTGTTCAGCATACAGATTGAAAAGATATGGTGAAAGGATACACACGTTTTGTAACTTTAAGCCATGCAATGTCTGCTTGTTCAGTTTGCACGACTGCCTCTTGATCTGTACACAGATTCATCACAGGCACAATTAAGTGTTCTGGAATTCCCATACTCCACAATATTGTCCATAATTTGTTATGATCCACACAGTCAAATGCCTTTGCATAGTCAATGAAACATAGGTAAACAACTTTCTGGTATCTCTAGATTTCAGACAAGATCCATCTGACATCAACAATGATATCCCTGGTTCCATGTCCTCTTCTGAATCCAGCTTGAATTTCTGGCAGTTCCTTGTCAATATATTGTTGGAGTTACTTTTAAATGATCTTGAGCAAAATTTTACTTGTGTGTGATATCAATGATATTGCATCCAGTTGGGTTATTTTTATTGAGAACTGGTATAAACATGGATCTGGTCCCATTGGTTGACCAGGTAACTTCTGTAAATTTCTTGGCATGGATGAGTAAGTACTTCCAGTGCTGCATCTATTTGTTGAAACATCTCAATTGATATTCCATCAATTCCTAGAGCCTTGTTTTTCAACAACACCTTCAAACAGCTTTGACTTGTTCTTTCAGTACCACCAGTTCTTGATTGTATGCTACCTCTTCAAATGGTTGAATCTCATTTGGGAATACACTGTGTATTCCTTCCATCGTCTTTGGATGCCAAGAAAGACACAGAGAAAGCAATAGAGGAATTAAGATGTTTAGAAATGAGCATAATGACAAATTGAACAAACTGCAAGAATCTGTAGAGACACAGAAAACAGCAATTCAGAAGATTAATCATAAAATCTCAGAATTACACAACCCAATAGGAAGTCAGAGGAGCAGAACTGAGGCAACTGAAGTCAGAGTTAGTGAGACTGAAGATAAGGAAAAATCAGACAAAGCAATTTTAAAAAATGAAGAAACTCTAGGGATCATGTGGAACTCTATCAGTAGCAATGACCTATGAGTGATTAGAGTACCAGAACATGGGGATAGGGTGAGTAGGGGAGGAGGGAGGGTAACAGAAAATGCAGAGCAAATTAGTAAAGATTTCTTGGCAGAAAAATTCCATGATACTGTTAAAGATGAGTAAATGTCTATTCAAGATGCTCACTGAACACCATATAAGGTAGACCCCAAAAGAAAGTCACCAAGACATGTTACAACTAAACTTACCAAAACTAAAGATAAAGAGAGGATTTTAACAGCACCTACAGATAAATGACAAGTGGTCTACAAAAGAGAGTCAGGAAGACTAAACTCTGAATACTCAGCAGAAACCATGCGTGCAAGAAGGCAATGGGATTACGTATATAAAGCCTTTACAGAAAAAATTGCCAGTGAAGAATTATATACGCTGCAGAACTGTGAAAACCAATGAGACCAGATAATAACTCAAGAGGAGAACACAGGACAGAGCAACCAGTTATCAACTCAGATAGGGAAATCAGAATAATAAATCAAAGCTAAAACACTGAAAATAGGGAAACAGAGACATCATTATATGAAATATAACGACATTAAAAGAAAAAAGAGGGAGTAAAAAATGTAGTCATAGCTCTTTCATATGGAGAGGGAGTCAAGCCAATATAAAGAACTAAAATATTGGATTAAACTTAGAAAAACAAGAATAAATATTAAGGTAACCACAAAGAAAACTAACAACTGTACACATCAAGATAAAAACAAGAAAAACATAGATACTCAACAAAGACAAAATCAACAACAGTGAAAATGAAACGAAAATCCATTATGAGAAACAACTGAGCACAGAAAATGAAGTGGAACAAAGAAACTGTCAACAACATCCAAAAACAACATCAAAATAACAGCACTAAAACTCATATCTATCAATAATTATGCTGAATGTAAATGGATTAAATATACCAAGAAACAGACAGACTGGCAGAACGGATTATAAAAACACTATCTGTCTATATGCTGCCTATAAGAGACACACCTCAGACTTAGAAAAAACAAAGAAACTAAAACCCAAAGGTGGGAAAAAGAAATAAATCAAGCAAACAACAATAATAAAGAAAAAAGCAGGTACATTCTTTGCTTTCTATTCCTTGCTTTCTTTGGGTGGATTGGGAGAGTCAGAAGGAGGAGGCCAGGAAGACCCAGGAACCTAGGAGCAATGTTTACAAGACTGGTGGACAGGTGTGAGTATATGAAATGAAGAGCAAACAATTCTAATTAATTCCTGCTTCTGCAGTGTGGAAACATATTACAGTGGCCTTGAGACAAGCACTGTAATATGTTACCCAATCAAGGAAATAAATTTTGTAACAACAGTTCTGAGATCACCAGTGGGGGGATGGGGAGCAGGGGTGACAATATTAATTTTTGACAAAATAGACTTTGAAGTAAAGTTTACCACAAAGGATAAGGAAGGACACTGTTTTAGTCAGCTAGGGCTGCTCTAACAGAAATACCATAGAGTGGATGGCTTTAACAAAGAAAGATTTATTCTTACACAGTCCGGTAGGTTGCAAGTCCGTATTCAGGGTGTCTCCTCCAGGGGAAGGCTTTCCCCTTGTCGGCTCTGGAGGAAAGTCCAGTATTGCATCAGTCTTTGTCCAGGGAGCGTCCTGACACAAGAACCTCTGGTCTGAAGGACATGCTCTGCTCCCGGTGCTGCTTGCTTGATGGTAACGAGGTTCTCAAATTGTCCTTTGATTCTTTTTCCTTTTATTCCTTGCAAGCTAAAAGCATTAAGGGTGCGGCAAGCCATACTCCAGAGAAACTCCCCCTACAGCAGGAATTTACAGCCCCACCCTAATCCTTTAACATACAGGTTAGCAAAACCACACAATGGAGGACAGTCCCAAGATACTGGGCACCATATCCCAGCCATGTGGCTGCACACATTTTTGGGGGGACACAATTCCAACCATGACAGACACTATATAATGATTAAGATATCAACATACCAGGAGGACACAACCATATTAAATATGTAAGCACAGGGATCCCAAATACATGAAAACAAACTCCAACAGCATTGAAAGAGATAGATGACTCCACAATTATAGCAGGCAATTTGAACACACTTTGGGCAAAGGACAGAATATCTAGAAAGAAGCTCAATAAAGACATGGAAGCTCTAAAGGACACTATCAACAAACTTGATCTCATAGACACACAGAGAGCATTCCACCCGACAGCACCGAAGCATACTTTCTTTTCCAACATGCCTGGAACATTCTCCAGAACAGACCATGTATTAGGCCATAAAGCAAGTCTCAATAGAAGCCAAAGCATCACAATATTACACAGCATCTTTATTTATTTATTTACTATAAAGCTACAAAAGCAGAAATAAATAACAGAAAAAGCAAAGGAAAAATCATACACATGGAAACTGAACAGTACCTTGCTCAAAACCTACTAGGTTATAAAAGAAATTAAAGACAGAATAAAGAAATTCACAGCATCAGAGGAGAATGAAAACACAATCCACCAGAACCTTTGGGATACCACAAAGCAATGCTCAGAGGTCAATTTACAGCAATAAACACACACATCCAGAAAAGAAGAAAGGGCCAAAATCAAAATTTTAGCCCTACAACTCAAACAAATAAGAGAGGAGCAAAAGAAGCCCTCAGGTATCAGAAGAAAACAAATGATAAAAATTAGAGCAGAATTCAATGAAATAGAAAATAGAAAAACAACCGAAAGAGTTAACAAGACCAAAAGCTGACTCTGAAAAAAATCAATAAAATCATAAACCACCGGCCAAACTGATAAAAGGAAAACAGGAGAGAAAGGAAGTAAATAACCAGAATAAAAAATGAGATAGGCAATATGACAACAAATCTAACTGAAATTAAGAGCATCATAACAGAATATTTTAAAAAATGAAAAAAAAATTGGTACTCTTAGAAATTTGAAAACCTTGAGGAAATGGACAAATTTCTAGAGACACACAGTCTACCTAAACTAAAGAAACAGAGGTAGAATGATTAAATAAACTGATAGCAAAATAAGATATTGACAAGGTAATTAAAAACTCCCAACAACAACAACAAAAACCCAGTGGTCCTGATGGCTTCACTAGAGAATTCTACCAAATTTTCAGAGAATAGTTAATGGCATTGCTATTTAAAGAAATTTCAGGGTATATAAAAGGATGGAATACTCCTAAACTCATTCTATGAAAGCAGTATAACTTTGACACCAAAAACAGGTAAAGACACCACACACACACACACAAAAGAAAATTACAAACTAATATCTCTCATGAACTTAGATGAGATATCACCATATTAATAGCATTTACAATAGCCTCCAAGAAGATAAAATACTTAGGAATAAATCTAACCAGAGCTGTGAAAGACCTATACAAAGAAAACTATAAGACAGTACTGCAAGAAACCAAAAGAGATCTACATAAGTGGAAAAACATATCTTGTGCATAGATAGGAAGACTCAAGATTGTGAAAATGTCTATCTTACCCAAAGCAATCTATAGACACAATGCAATCCCAATCCAAATTCCAAAGGCACTTTTAAAAAAATTTTTTATTTGACATAACTGAGTGAAAATGTACATTCCCGTATAAATTTACATATCCACCTATATGCAGCTTCCACTGCTCCCCCTGCCCAGTGACAGCACACTATTCCTCTCTGCTCCATACATGTCTCATTCTCCCAACAGTCTCCTTTCCCCTCCTCTCCACCCACTCTCCTTCCTCCAGCCAGAGATCAGCAGGATGACATCCTATAGATGTGTAGAACCATAAAGTGCATCCAATATATGGTCACTGCATTGCCAGGTCCAATCCATTCCTGTCCGAAGCATGGACCTTCGTTATGATTTATGGTCAAGGGCAGCATCAGGGTGAACGACCATGCTCCCAGGGGAACCCCGAAACCACTGGACCATCAATTGAGGTCTTTTAGTGGGGATCTCAGGGTGCACCCCTTTTTATTCTTGTGTTGCCAGTGAGACTCAACTTAGTGAGCTCCATTGTGGCTATCACTGGTGGTGGCCGGGCACCATCTGGTTCTTCCGGTCCTAAGTTGATGTAGGCACCCACTGATGTGGGTCTCTTTGTCTTCTGGGTTGTCTTTCCCCCATGCCATTTTGGTCCTGGGTGAGCATCCGTTCCTGCTCAGTTGGAACCATTTGCTGTGCCCTCGGATGGCAGCTTGGCAGCTTTAAAGACCCCAGACACCGAAGGCATTTTTAATGAGATGGAGAAACAAATCACCAACTTCATGTGGAAAATAGGCCACACATAAGTAAAGCATTACTGAAGAAGATCAAAATGAGAAGCCTCATACTATTTGATTTTAGCACCTATTATACCACCATAGTAGTCAAAACAGCCTGGTACTGGCACAACAGATTCATAGATCAATGGAAGAAAATTGAGAATCCAGACATAAACTCATTCACCTATGAGTAGCTGATATTTGACTAATGTGTAAAGTCTACTGATTGGGGAAAAGACAGTCTGTCTAACAAAAAGTGTTGGCATAACTGGATATCCTTCTGCAAAAAAAGAACAAGACCAACACCTCACACTGTTCACAAAAACGAACTCAAAATGGATCAAAGAACTAAATTTAAAATCTGAAATGATAAAGTTCATGGAAGAAAAAATAAGGACAATACTAGGAGCCCTAATACATGGTATAAACAGAATACAAAACATTAGTAACAATGCAGAAACACCAAAAGATAAACTAGGTAATTGAGAGCTCCTGAAAATCAAACACTTGCGCTCATCCAAAGACTCCACCACAAAGTAAAAAGACAATCTACAGACTGAGGAAAACATTTTGGATATGACAAATCTGACAGAATCTAATTCCTAAATTCTCTAAGGTACTGCAAAATCTCAACAACAAAAAGATCAAAAAATCCACAGAAACAAAGTACATGAACAGGTATGTCACCAAAGAAGACATCCAGGCAGCTAACAGATGCATGATCATTAGTCATTAGAGAAATGCAAACCAAAACTGTAATAAAGTATCATCTCACTCCAATAAAGTTAGCATTAATCCCTCGATGGCACTTGGCTGGCAATCCAAAAAAATACAAAATAATAAATATAGAGAGGTTGTAGGGAAACTGGAATACTTCAGCACTGCTGGTGGGAATGTAAAATAGTATAACCACTTTGGAAATTGATTTGGCATTTCCTTAAGAAGTCCTAAATAGAAGTACCTTGGGATTCACCAATTCCATTCCTTGCAATATATTTTAGAAAAATAAGAGCTGTCACATGAATATATATACGCACACCCATGTTCCCTGCAGAACTGTTCACTACAGCAAAAAGATGGAAACAACCTAGGCACCTAATAATGAGGGAATGGATAAACAAATTATAGTATATTTGCAGAATGAGATACTATGTATGGATAAAAAACAACAACAAATTCATGAAACATCTCACAACATGGATGAATGTGGAAGGCAGGCATTATGCTAAGTGAAATTAGTCAGTTGCAAAGGACAAATCTTGTATAAGACTAATATTATAAGAATTCATGAAAAGGCTGACATGTGAAAGAAAACATTGTTTGTTGGTTATGAGGGTGGGGAGGGAGGGGGCTATTCACTAAAGAGTAGACAAGAATTATTTTGGGTGAAGGGAAGGACAACACACATATACAGGGGGGAGTCAGCACAACTGGACTAAACCAAAAGATAAGAAGTTTCTTGAATACAACAAAAAGCTTCAAGGGACAGAGTAGCAGGGTCAGGATTCTGGAGACCATGAATTCAGGGGACACCTAGATCAGTTAGCATAACAAAGTTTATTAAGAAAAAGTTTTGCATCCCAGTTTGGTAAGCGGTATCCGGGATCTTAAAAACTAACAAGAGGCCATCTAAGAAGCATCTATGGGTCCTAACCCACCTGGACCAAAGGAAAATTAGGAACATCAAAGACAAGGAAAATTTTACCCCAAGAGACAGAAAGGGCCACATAAACCAGAGACTCTGTCAGCCTGAGACCAGAAGAACTAGATGATGCCAGGCTATCACCAATGACCACTCTGACAGGGAACACAACAAAGAGTCCTTGGAGTGGGGAAGAAGTGGGATGCAGAATTTAAATTCTAGTAGGAAGACCAGACTTGATAGTCCGAGACTGGAGGGACCCCAGAAACCATAGCCCCCAGACTCACTGTTAACACAGAACTAAAACCATTCCCCAAACCAACTCTTCAGATGAAGATTAGACTGGACTATGAGACATAAAATGATACTGGTGAAGCATATGTTTCCTGACTTAAGTAGATACATGAGAGTAAATGGGCAGCTCCTATCCAAAGGTGAATTAAGAAGGCAGAAGGTGCCAGGAGCTGGTTGAATGGTCATGGAAAATACAGGGTAAAGAGGAGGAGAGAGCTATTACAGGGAGAACAAGTAGGGTCACATAACAATGTGTGTAAAAGTTTTGTATAAGAAACTGACTTGAAGAACAGCTTTGAATGACAGCAAACCAGATGATTTGTGGAATGCCATCAAGGACATCATACATGAAGAAAGCAAGAGATCATTAAAAAGATACGGAAGAAGAAAAAGACTAAAACGGATGTCAGAAAAGACTCTGAAACTTGCTCTCGAACACTGAATAGCTAAAGCAAAAGGAAGAAATGATGAAGTAAAAGAACTGAACAGAACATTTCAAAGGGCAGCTCAAAAAGACAAAAAAGACATGTGCCAAGGGCTGGAGATGAAAGACCAAAAAGAAAGAACATGCTTGGCATTTCTCAAAGTGAAAGCACGGAAGAAAAAAATTCAAGCCTTGAGTTGCAATGTTGAAGGATTCTATGGTGAAAATATTAAGACTCAGGAAACACCAAAAGAAGATGGGAGTTATACACAGAGTACCTATACCAAAAAGAATTCAATCACTTCAGTGGTAGCATATGATCCAGAAGCTATGGTACTGAAGGAAGAAGTCCAAGAAGCACTGAAGGCACTGACAAGAAACAAGGCTCCTGGAATGGATGGAATACTGAGATGTTTCAACAAATGGACACAGCACTGGAAGTGCTCACTTGTCTATGCCAAGATATCTGGAAGACAGCGATCCAGTCTTGGGCCTATTCCCAAGAAAGCTGCTCCAACAAAATGTGGAAATTATTGACAAATATCATCAATATCTCATGCAAATAAAATTTTGATGAAGATCATTTTAAAGCAGTTAAAGCAATACACCAAGACAGAACTGCCAGAAATTCAAGCTGGATTCAGAACAGGATGGCGAACAATGGATCTCTGCTGATGTCAGATCAATTATGGTTGAAAGCAGAGAATACCAGAGAGATGTTTACCTGTATTTTATGGACTAGGCATTTGACTAGGCATTTGTTATGTGGATCATAACAAATTATGGATAACATTTCAAAGAATGGGAATTCCAAAACACTTAATTGTGTTTATGAAGAACAAGTACATGGATCAACAGGGAATGGTTGGACCAGAAAAAGGAGATGCCATGTGGTTTGAAGTCAGGAAACATGTGGACCAGGGTCATATCCTTCCACCATACTTATTAAATCTATATGCTGAGAAAATAATCCAAGAAGCTGAACTTTAAATAAGAAGAATCTGGTATCAGGATTAGAGGAAGGGTCATTAGCAACCTGCATTATGCTGATGACACAACCTTTTTTACTGAACATGGAAAGGACTTGAAGCAATTACTGATGAAGGTCAAAGACCACAGCTTTGAGTATAAAAAACAAAAATCTTCATAATTAGATCAATAAGCAACATCATGATAATCAGAGAAAAGATTGAAGTTGTCAAAGATTTTATTGTGTTTGGATCCACAATCAATACTTACAGAAGCGACGATCAAGAAATTAAAATATCTATTGCCTTGAGCAAATTTTCTGCAAAAGATCTCTCAAAAGCATTGAAAAGTAAAAATTTCACCTTAAAAACTAAGGTGGGACTGACCCAAACCACAGTATTTTCAATTACCTCTTACACACGTGAAAGCTGGACAATAAATAAGGAAGACCGAATGTAGGAAATCATGTTAACTCTCTTGACATGAGTGCAGCCATCTTGGCTGATGTACTGTTACTTCAACTCTGTATAACCTCTTGTACTGTTTGTGTACTGTAACCTAGAGGCAATCTGGGAACACCTCCAAGTCCTTGGCCCAAACATGTGAAACAATGTACAACCAAAGTTGTAAACAACTGGCTTAGTTACTGAATGTTTCAGTTCCTTGTATTCTAAGTTACCAAAAGGGTATAAATACTTTAATAATACTTTGCTCAGGGCTGCGCGAAGGACTGCCATTAGCCCCCGGTCCCAAACTGTTTCATGTCTATCTTTTCTCAGTTGTTGGCGCGCAAGTCTCCTCCGCCCATGTTCATCGGAGATCTCTCTGAACTCCGACAACCAAAGAAGAACTAACCCCTTTGAATTGTGGTATTGGAGAAGAATATTGACTATACCATGGGCTGCCAAAAAGAACAAACACATCTGTCTCGGAAGATGTACAAGCAGAATGTTTCTTAGAAACAAGGATAGCGAGACTATCTCTCACACACTTTGGACATGTTTTCAGGAGGGATCAGGCCCTGAAGAAGAACATCATACTTGCTAGACGGTCAGCAAAAAAGAGAAAGATCCTCCATGAGATAGTTTGGCATAGTGGCTATAACAATGGGCTTAAGTATAACAATTGTAAGGTTGGCATAGGACCAGGCAATGTTCCATTCTGTTATACAGTATTGCCATGAGTCAGAAGCAACTCAGTGGCACCTAACAACAAATATATGTATGTACATACTCATGATTGTACGTATGTGTGTGTGGCATAGTGGTTAAGAGCTACAGCTGCTAACCAAAAGGTCAGCAATTCAAATCCACCAGGGACTCCTTGGAAACTCTGTGGGGCACTTCTGCTGTGCCCTGTAGGGTTGCTGTGAGTTGGAATCAAGTCAGCAGCAGTGGATTTGGTTTTATATATGTATGTGTGTGTGTACATATATGTGAATGTGTGCAATGTATATGTGCGTGTGCATACATGTCAGTGTGCGTGTGCATGTGTGTGTGTGTGCATGTATGTATGTGCATACACACACACATATGGGGCAGTTCTACTCTGTCCTATAGGGTCACTCTGAGTCAGAATCAACCAGACAACAACAGCATTAGTTTTGGGATATACACACATACGAGGTCTGACAATTAGGTTTGCAAACTTGTCCTACAAAAAGTGCTACAGACCTCATTGCTGAATATCACTACTGTCACCTTCAAAGTACTCCCCTTGGGAAACTATGCACCGATGCCAATGCCTAGTCCACCCTTCAAAGAAATTTTGGAACTCTTTTTCTGGAATGGCCATCAGAGGTGTCGTCATATTACCCTTGATTGTTCTGAATGTCATCAGAATGTCTTCCATTATTAGAGCTGTCACACAAACAGATACATCCACACGAATGTTTACTGCAACACCATCCCCAACAGCAAAAAGATGGACTCAACCTAGGTGACCATCAACATATCAATGGATTGACAAACTACGGTGTATATACACAGTGGAAAGCTAAGCAATGATGAAGAACAATGATGATTTTAGGAAACATCTCCTAACCTGGAATCAACAGGAAGACATTATGCTAAGTGAAATCAGTCAGCTGTAAAAGGACAAATATTGTATGAAACTACTACTATAAGGAATTAAAAATAGACTTACACATAGAAGAAAATACTCTTTGATGGCTATAAGTGTGGGGAGGGAGAGGGTTATTAATAGATAGTCGATAAGAATTTGATTAGGTGAAGGAAGTGACTGGACGCAGTGGAAGGCAGGCCAGCATAACTGGACTACACCATAAGTTAAAAGGTTACGTAAATTCAACCCAGCACTTCAACGAACACAACAGGGGTGTGGGGATGATATTTTCAGGGGACATTGAGGTCAACCGACATAACTAGTCTTTTTTGAAGACAGTCTTCTGCACCCCATATTGGTGAGTGGCATCTGGGGTCTTAAAAGCCAACAAGCTTCCATCTGAGGAACATTAATTTGTCCTAATCCACCTGGAACAGATGACAACTGACAACATCAAAGACATGAGGAAAAATGAGCCCGGGAGACAGAAGGACCTATATGACTGGGAGAACACATGACCATCAGACCAGAAGAACTAGATGGTGCCAAGCCACTATGAAAAACATCCCTGATAGGGGACACAATGTAGAGTTCCTGACATAGTGCAAGAAAAAGAGGTGTGCAGATCTAGAAGTCTACTAAAAGACCGGAATTGATAGTGTGACAACCTGGAAGCTCCCTGGGAACATGGCCCCTAGACTTGCTGCTAGCCTAGAGCTGAAACCAGTATGGAAGCCAACACTTCAAAGTATGGACTGGACTTGGGGACACAGAGTGATGCATATAGTATGTGTACTTTATTGTTTAATACATATATGAGGCTGTCCTACCAGTTTCTTTGTTAGAGGGGAGAGGAGAGGATGGAGAGGAGAGAACACCTGTTGGTTGGGTGGATACTGGAAAAGTGAAAAAGAAGAGGGTGCTGTCACAGGGAGAGGAGAGCAGATAGAGTTGCAGAAAGGTGGGTACTTGGGGTTTTACATGGAAAATTGACTTGGATTACAAACTTTCACTTAATCACAATAATTTTTTTTTTAATGTCTTTCAGTATTTCCTTTATCTTCTGGTAAAGAAAAAGTCATTGGGGACCAGGTCAGGTGAGTATGGAGGGTGTTCCAATAGTTGTGTACTGGCTAAAAACTCCCTCACAGACAACTATACAATTAAGTTTGTGAACTTACCACTGTGCACAATGGCCATTCCAGAAAGAGTTCTAAAGTTGCTTTGAAGGGTAGACTGGGCGCTGGTGTCAGTGTACAGCTTCCTAAGGGGAGTATTCAACGGTGACAATAGTGGTATTCAGCAACGAAGATGTAGCATGTAGAACAATTAAGTTCATGGACTTACTTGTTGGGTCTTATATATATATAACAAAAAAACAAACACGGTGCCTTCAAGTCAATTCCAACTCATAGCACCCCTGTAGAACAGAGTAGCACTGCCACATAGAGTTTCCAAGGAGCACCTGGAGGGTTTTAACTGCTGACCTTTTGACTAGTAAATGTAGCACTTAACCACTGTGCTACCAGGGTTTCTGATACACACACACTCACACATATGCATATATCTATATTTAGAGACAGAGATTAATACACACATGCACATATACATATACAGACACACACACACACACACACACACACACACTGGTTTGTTTCACTGGTTTTGTCTCTCTAGAGAACCCAGCCTAAGACACTCATCCTTTTCCTCAGATAGCTTCAACACTACTTGATTAACAAGTAGTTTTTGTGTATGCATAAGCCACTTTCTGGTTCTCTATTATATTTTATTGCTCAAATTATCTAGCAGTAGGCCAATACTACAGTATTTTCTAGTATGGGAAGTCTTTTGGGGGAGGAAGTATCTTAAATATTCTTAAGCTTTTGGTTTTCATGTAAATTTTAGAATCATGCTGTCCTGTGAAAACCTGTGGGAATTTTTACTGGCATTGAACTAAATCAATAGAAAAATGTAGGAAGAGACGACTAAGCAGTACAGTGTCTTCCTATCTATGAATATGACACTCTTCTTATTTAAGTCTTCCTTCATGATTTTCAATAAAGTTGGATAATTTTCCCCAGATAGCTCACACTTAGCTATTGTTGCATAGCCAAAAGAATTGAAAGCAGGACTCATATACATGGAGATCAAGTCCAACAGCCAAAAGGTGGAAACAACTCAAGTGTCTATCAACAGATAAATGGATAAACAAAATGTGGTTTATCCATACAATGGAATATTATTCAACTATAAGAAGGTATGAAGAACTGTACATGCTAGAACATGAATGAGCCTTCAAAACATGCTAAGCATAAGAAGTCACTCAAAAGGACAAATATTACATCACCCCACTTATATTAAATACCCAGAACAGACAAATTCATAGAAACAGAAAGTAGATTAGTGGTTACCAGGGCCTGGGGATGGAAAAATGGGGAATGCTTTTGTAATGGGTACAGAGTTTCTATGTGGGGTGATGCAAAATTCTGGAAACAATGTGGTGGTTGCACAGCATTGGGTAGTGTTTTCTGCCTTCTAAGAAATCTGTGTAGCCCCAAGGAAACTAAGGTATTTGCCAATATTTTCTTCTAACAGAATTATAATTTTTGCTTTTCAGCTTAGATACATGGACCATTTCAAATTTATTTTTGTGCATGGTTTGAAGGAAGAGCCCTGGTGGGGCAGTGGTTAAGCATTCTATAGGCATTTCAAACCCACCAGCTTCTGTGGCAATCAGCTTCTGTAAAGATTATACCCTTAGAAAGCCTATGGGGCAGTTCTACTGCATTCTGTGGGGTTGCTATGAGTTGGAATCAAGTCAGTATCAATGGGTTTGTTTTGTTTTTTGTTTTGGGGGGTTGAAGTAGGAAGTATGAGTCAAAGTTCATTCATCCGTAAAGTTATCTGGTTGTTGTAGTATCACTTGTTGAAAAGACATCCAGTCCTTTTTCCCTTCACTGAATTCTTTAGTCCTGTCAAAATCATCCTTGTAATTGCAGGACTTTTTCTAGACTTTATAAACTATTAGTCTCTTCCACACATCGGCCTGCTGCCTGTTCTTGTAAGGAAAGTTTTACAGGTGAGTACCCACGCCTGTTCGTCTATACATTGTCAGTGGCTTTCTTGGTACATTAGCAAGGTTGAGTAATTGTGACAGAGACTGTATGGTCACAAAGACTAAAGTACTTATTCTCTAGTCCTTTATAAAAAAAGTTCACCTGTCCCTGGTTTATTCTTAATTCCACCGTTAATTACATTAACTTGTTATCAATGCTATTGAATCATACACTGAGAAACAGTTAAAATGGCAAATTTTGTTGTATATCCAACCAAAAATGCATTGCCTTTGAGTCAATTCCATGTCATAGCTACCCTAGAGGACAGAGCAGCAATGCTTCATAGGATTTCCAAGGCTGTAATCTTTGTGGAAACAGACTGTCACATCTTTCTCCTGCAGAGGGACTGGTGGGTTTGAACTACTGACCTTTCAGTTATCAGCCAAGTTCTTTAACCACTAGGAAACTAGGGCTCCTTTTTTATCACAGTAAGAAAAATATATTTTTTTAAATCTTAGAAGTAAAACTACAAGTGGCTTAAGTTTCCTCAGGAATTTTTTTCCTAATGGAAGCAGTCTGAAGCCACATTCTGAGCTGGTCAGATACTGTCAGAGGCACACAGAACTTCTTAACACCTATTTTAAAACCATGATGAAAAACCTCAGTGAATTTTTAACATGTCTGCACATTTTTTCTAATTTTATTTGAGGAATGAGTTTAAGTTTTCCTGGCCTGGTTATATTTTTAAACTGCTACAATATCAAATAAAACAATCATGGTTATATTGGCTGAGTTTTCGTTTCATTTTGTGAAATTATATAAAATCAGTTTTATCTCAAAAAAGGAAAGAAATAAAAAGAGTATAATCTGACAGTTTGCCCTTCCAAAAAGCTAAGTTTTTAATGAGGAAGGAAGAGAAATAGTCTGGAACTAACAAGGGAACCACATCTAACAATGTGGCAATTCCAACCCCTCGCTTGGCTCCCGTTGGTCAGCTCTCCCAGCTTTGCAGCTGAGGCTGCTAATGGACTATCAATATGCATTTTCTTTCTTTCTCTCTTTCTTTCCTCCTTTCTTTCCTTCCTTCCTTCCCACCTTCCCTCTTTCCTTCTTTCCCTCTCTCCCTCCCTCCCTCCCTCCTTCCTTCCTTCTTTCTCTTTCTTTCTTTCCCTCTTCCTTTCTCTCTCTAGTTCTCCCTTTCTCTCTCTCTCTCTTTTTTTCCTGAGCATCCAGTTGTGGTTGAGGTGATTCTGACTGACGGCAAACGCTGTGTGTCAGAGTAGAACTGTGCTTCATAGGGTTTCCAATGGCTTGCTCATTCTGGGGACATAAATCACCAAGGTTAGCAGCTGACTATGTTAGCCATTTACAGCACACTCTCCTTTGCTGTTAAGAGTCTTAGTTATAGCAACGACATACTTTGCTTTAAAAAAGGATATTTCGCAGGCTCCTTTGCAAACACTCCAGGAAGGCTGCGTCTTTTAGTCCTGTTCAACGATATGCAGGCAGAATCGCTGGGGTGGCTTCCTTCAGAGAGTGTACTTTTTAAGAGAACACAGGCCCCTGTCTGTCCTTTGTCTGTCCCCTTCTTCCTGCCTGGAATCATGATAGCATCACGAAGTCCCCGTACCAACCTTGGACTCCTTGCCTCCTGACTTCTTCCACTGGAAAGAAAAACGAATCACTAACTTACTTAAGCTACCATTGTTCAGATTTCCTTGTACGTGTAGCCAAGTCAAGCCCTAACAATACAGGCAGTGGGCACAGCCCTCCAACCTCATGAGAATGGGCCCACTTGTCCTGAGGGTGGCTCCTGGGTGTGGCTCAGTAATTACCACCATTCCCTCTCTGCCCTTCAAGGCAGCCTCCCTACCCAGCATGACCCACCACAAACTGCCCTCTTTCCACGTCTCAGACTTGGCCGTATTTGTCTTCTTGCCAGGCAGGACAAGGTTTTATTCACCTTTGTCTTCCTCCTCACACCAGCAGAGAGCAAGGCTGTGCAGTCAGTAGACATTCAATGTCTACTACATTAAACAAGTAAAAGCCCAAAATTTAATATTCCAGGTGGGAAAAGTTCCCTCAGGATTGCCTGATGACCATTCTTGAGCTTGCCAAGAAGACAGTCTTCTTTGTATTTAAAAATTCAAAGTTTTCTGCCTATTACCTCGCTCTTGACCCAACCCAAACCCAACCTCGCCCCAAACCCAACCAAATCCATTGTCATCAATGCCAACTCCGACTTATAGTGACCCTATAGGACAGAGTAGAATTGCCCCATAGAGTTTCCAAGGAGCATCTGGTGGATTTCAACTGCTAACCTTTTGGGTAGCAGCTATAGCTCTTAACCACTATGCTAACGTTTCCTAATTTCATCCAAGCCCCTGCCCTCTCCATTCTGAGACTGGGACTGAGGAGGATGGAGCGGTCGGCAAAGCTCCAAAGCATGAAAACCAAGTGACCGAGACCCTGAAGAGGACAGAATACACAGTGGCAGCTCCAAGGGAAGACCAGCCAGGCCAGGGGTCCTCCTGGGGGGCTTTTTGTTTGAACCCAGAAACAGCTTACCTTTGCATAAGAGCATCCCACTCAGCTCCTGAAAGGTATGCGCTACTTTCTGCACAGAGCCCCTATCCACAAAGGTAAAGCTGGAAAGCAAAGAGAGAGGCTGCCAGGAGCATTCTCCTAAGAGCTGAGCTGCAGTGAGAACACTGAGCCCAAGTGACAGGGAGTCTCGTCTCCCTCTTATGCTGTCACAGAAAGGGGCCCATTCCAAATTACAAACAAGCCAAAATTATGCCAGACGTGGGACTGGGCTGGGCAGTGAGAGAGACTGTCCAGGGGCTGCTGGGATCAGAAGGAATGAGTAGACCTCATTGCTATATACCATGTGTCCATTCTTTGGGTTTCTTTAACACTGTTACTGTAAGCTGCCTCCTAACTTATGGCAACTCCATACAATAGGATGGTTGGATCCACTGGGTTTCCATTGGCTGATATTTTGGAAGTAGATCACCAGGACTTTCTTCTTAGTCTGATAGCTCCCCTGAAACCTGTTCAGCATCATAGGCCACATGCAGGCCCCCACTGACAGATGGGTAGCAGGTGCTTTGGCAGGGGATTGAAGCCGGGAACTCCTGCATGGAAGACAATGATTTTACCACTGAGCCTCCCATACCCCTCTCTTTAACTACTCCCCACAGAAGTTCAAAGCACTTTCACCACCTTGAAAATAAGAAAGGGAAAATATAACTAAGCTCATTTTTCAGGGACAGCTAAGGCTAAGGGAGGTGTGGTAACTCATCCCAAGTCAGAAAACAGAGCAGGGCCATAATCAAAAATAAACACCAGTCTCAGGACTTCTAAATCAGGTTTGTGTTGACAACACAGTGTCAGCTGCTTCATCAGAGGACTAAATATGGAAAAGGGGTTTCCCAAGTGCCACTTTGCCAAATCAGTGGGTGTGGACTTGGGAGTTGCCGGGCTGGTGTGCGACATCAGTGCATCAGCAAAACCAACAAAAAGGAAAGGAGTTGCTTCCCAAAGAAAACAAAGGAAGAACAGTCACTACCATTTGCAGCCATTCTGGCTTTTGTGGACATGAAGAAGGTTGAAATCCTTTAGAAGTTTCAGAATGTCCTCCTACAATGAAAAGGTTTAAATGAGAGAGTAGCTGAGAGATAGAATTCACAACCAGTTCTCAGTGCTTGAGATCCCCAGACAGCTAATGTGTACCCAATTTAACAGGCGTTGTGCTGGGTGCTGCAAATATAAAGACAGGCAGCAAAGACACAAGACTTGCCTTCCATGAAGTTCAGTTGTCATTTGGGGACGCAGACAAGACAATCTGGTAAACCGGCCAGTTTGTCACAGCAATAAATTCTGCAATGGGGAAGTATAGATGATTCTGGGAGCATGGTACGGTTGTCTAACCCAGATGTGAAGGGAAGGGAAGTGGTCAGGGTAGGCTTCCAGGACAAGGTGACTTCAGTCTATTAGCTATCTGGGGGTTCCCTCTTATCACCTTTTCATCATGGCTTGGGAGCAGCAGTAGGCTTGCTTTAACCACATCTACTGTGGAGGAGTCTCTGGGTGGCACAAACAGTTAAGTGACAAGTTTGCTCTTCAAACCCACTGAGATGAGCCTTGGAAGAAAGAACCAGTGATTTGCTCTGAAAGGTCACGGGCCTGAAAACCTGTACAATGCAGTCCTGCTCTCTAACACCCGTGAGCAGGAACCCGCTCCACTTGTTTGGTTTGTTTGAGAAGACCACCCATCCTCAATGCCTACTTCCCACTCTTCCTGAGATGGCCCCCTCACTGTAGACCCTGTTCCGCTCCTTCTAGACCCCACTCTGCTGACTTGCGCTCCCGTCTCCATACTTGTGCATCCTCCTCTGTTTTGAGATAACTTCTGCAGAACCTTGGTGCCCTTTTGAGCTCTGCCCTATTTTTCTCCTTTCTGTGAAACCTGTAGAAAGAGCTGCTTGGCCAAATGCCTCTACTTCCCATCCACTCACTCCTGTCTGGCTGCCTGCCTTTGGCTTCTGTTCCCATCCCCACTGAAAATGCTTCCTGGAAGGTCACAGATGAGCTCTGTGCCACTGGAATACTTTCTTTTCAGGCCTCTGCTCTTTCATCTGCTACCTGCATCTCTCTACGTTTCCTCCTGCCTTTGCTTCTCCACAAACACATTTTTGTTACATGCTGTCAAGTCAGTTCCAAGTCATAGTGACCCAATGTACAACAGAACAAAACACTGCCCAGTCCTGTGCCGTGCCCATAATCCTTTTTATGTTTAAGCCCATTGTTGCAGTCACTGTGTCAATCCATCTTGTTGAGAGTCTTCCTCTTCTCCACCGACCCTCCACTTTACCAAGTATGATGTCTTTCTCTAGGAATTGATCCTACCTGACAACATATCCAAAGTATGTAAGATGTGGTCTCACCATCCTTGCTTCTAAGCAGGACTATGGTGGTACTTCTTCTAAGATAGATCTGATCTTTGTTTTGGTAGTCCATGGCATATTCAATATTTTTCTGAAACATCACAATTCAAAAGCATCAGTTCTTCTTCTGTCTTCTTTATTCACTGTCAAGCTTTTGCATGCAGATGATACCACTGAAAATTCCGTGGCTTGGGTCAGGCGTATGTTAGTCTTCAAGGTGCAAACATGTTATGTTGTAAAATTTCACAACTGTGATGAAAACAAACTCTTGGAAAATTCTACTTTGGAAAAATGTATGTTTATACTATCTTTTTGTAAAGGCAGTTTTTACCAATTTGAAATCACTTTTGTTGGCCTAGGAAAGTAAAAATGCATTATGTATAACTCGTTTTTCCTCAGTCTTCATGTCTATATTACATTTAAATTCAACTTTTTCTAATTTGCTTTACTTTTAAATATTTAATGTTTATTACACATGAATCTACAAGATGCTGAGCAACAAGCAATTTGTGAGAACAAGAAATACATGCTTAGCATTTTCAGTTTATGGGCCATTTTCATATACCTTATTCTATGTGATCTTATAACCACTTTGTAAAGTATGCATGAGTTTTGTTCCCAAAGGACAGAAGCATAAAATAAAGATCACAGAGGTCAAGTGACTTCTCTAAGATTACATGGACAACCTAAAGATTTTATTTGAACCTAGGACCTCTGATTCCTTTAAACCCTATATTCTTTTCATTATGTCATGCTTCGTCATATTTTTCTGCTAAGCATCACCATTGTTATAGCAAAATAGAAAACTGTTCAGTATTTTTGCTCCTTCTACAGCAGGGATGGAGTCTCTGGGTAGTACAAAGGGCTAACATGCTTGACCAGTAACTGAAAGGTGAAGGGTTGAGTCCACTCAGAGGTACTGCAGAAGAAATGTCTGACAATCCACTTCTTAAAAATCAGCCATTGAAAACCCTACAGAGCACAGTTCTACTCTGAGACTCATGAGGTCACCACGAATTGGAGTCCACTTGGTGGCAACTGGTATCGCAGGGGTCAGTAAATGACAGTTTTGATCAAATCCAGCCTACTGCCTTTTTCAAAAAGTTTTATTGAACACAGCCATGCACATTTTCTCACATATTGTATACGACAGCTTTCATGCTGCAAGGGCAGGATGGTTGCAACAGAGACCATAAGGCCCACAAAGCCCAATATAGTCACTATCTGACCCTTTACAGAAAGAGTTTGCAAACCCTTGTTCTACAGCAATGGGTTTCAATTTCTCAACTCTGGCAGAGTATGAGATTTAGCTGAAGAGTTGCTGTGTTTTTTGTTTTGTTTTCCTTTTTTAAACTATAAATGCCTGACTGTGGTGCCATAAACTACTTAATACGGCCTTCTAGCCACAGTCTTTGTGACTTCCACACAGTGACTGGGTGGGACCCTACAAATAAGGTACATGGAACCCTAACATAGTGTGGTGGTTGGTGCTGTGCATTGGCTTGGCTAGGCCATGATTCCCAGTATTGTGTGGCTGTCCTCCACTTTGTGATCTGATGCAGTTATTCTAATGATCCTCAGTTCTGTGTGGTGTAGATCCTAACCTCTATATGTTAATGAGGGAGAATTACTGGGGGGTGTATTTTGGGTCACAGCCTTGCAGGATGGCACGACTCAAGTCTACCTTTACTGAAGTCATGCCCTTCTCTAGGGTATGGGCTTCATCCAGTGTCCATATGTGGCTGCTCTGGTGGGTCTCTCTCTCTCTCTCTACATCTGGATCCTGTGACTGTTCGGTCATTGTTGACCTCTGGTTCTTTGGACTTCAGCCAACAGTCTGGCATCTGACCTGCCAATTCCAGGATTTACCAGCTTCTGTAGCTCGGTGGGCTAACAACCTATCATCTGACCTGATTCAACAGCTTCCAGAGGCTTGTGAGCCACCAGCCTGTCACCAGGCCTGGCAGTTTGAGTTCAGCGGCCATTGTGGCCATGTAAAGCCAGAAGAAGCCTACACTTAACACGTGGATTTAGGACTTGCCAGATTCCACAACTTTATGAGCCACTTCTTGACAGTATTTGTGAGTTCTGTGAGATGCTGCAGCAACTGTGAAACTCAAAGGCAGCTCAGAGAGTACCAAGGGGAGGTGGAGTAATTAATGTCAGAGGTGATGGAGTAGGACGCACTTTGGAAAAGTTGGACATTTGGGACTTCTTTAACCTCCACCTCATAGGAGCCAGCTTTGTGCTGATCGCTGTAAAAGAAATTATTCGTTTACTGACCCATCCCAGATGCATAAAATCAGGATCTCTGGGGCTAGGATTAAAGCATCAATACTGTTTTAGAGCTCCCCAGATGACTGTAATGTGCATTCAAGGCCAAAATCTGCTGTTAAATAGTACTAAGCATTTTCAAAAAACACTAATTTTGAGAAAATGTATTACTTGAGGATGAGCAGAGGGTAGGACATCCTTCGCCCACCCAACCCCTCAATCACTGCCAGCATCTTTCCTTTATGGAACTTAATCCCACCAGTCTTATCTGTGAGGTCATCCCATCAGCAGTATTATCATTAGGCATTCTTAAAACCTGAAGGTATGCTGTAATTGTGACACTATTCTGCCTCTTGATAGGTTAATTAGTATATTTAAGGCAGTTTTGATCACTCCAGCTTTAGACAAGGTTTGGCACTTTAAGCTGAAACTGGTCGTGCCCCATGGAGCATCTTTTACCTCTTTTAGATAATGAAAATAACTTATTAGAATCTTTTTAAATTGTGAAAGCATTAAGTGTTTATGGTAGAAATGTATTTTTTCTAAATGTGGATAAACAAAAGAGAAATTCCTCTCATAATCTCACCACCAAAACATGAGCATTACTTTACCATAAAGATTATAAGATCATGCTATACCTTCTGCTTTGAAGCCTACAACACTTAACAATAGATCACTTTTGATCCATCATTACCAAAGTTGTTTAAGGGCTCTAGAGCCTGCTATTCACTATGCCACAAGCATTTATGCAGCACTGACTTTGTGCCAGACAGGTAGATGACCACCATGGTCACCTACATGACAAACAATTTCACACCCATCAGACTGACATCTAGCAGCTGGACAACACCAAGCATGGACAAGGCTACAGATACTTCCATATTGCTGGTGGGAGCATGAGTCAGTACTGTCTCTTTCAGAGCAATCTGGCAACTCCAGATCAAGCTGAAGATGTGTGTACTGGAAGGCCTTGTAATCCCACACCTGGGTTCAAGCTCTAGAGACACGCTCATACATGCACACGGACTCACATGCAAGTCAGTTCACTAATGGTGTCTGGTGTAGCAAAAACTTGGAAAATACTCATTTGAAGCAAGTGAAGCTGATGTTTTTGGAGATAAAAAAATGGTAGAATACTATTAATTTCATATGATTCAACCTAAATGTCTTACATCTATAGCAGGTAAAGATACTGGGGCAGATTCCAATAAAATAATACTGTAGAACAGCCAAAATTAATAACTAGAGCTGTGTGTGCCAGCCTGGGATATATTTTTCTAATCATGTGGAACACTAAGAGTAAACCCTAGAAAAATATACCCAGAGAAGAGAAAGAGATACCAATAGGTACCTCCCATCACCTCAGATTCCTGCTTCCTAGAACACTCCCTCCAGGAAAACAAAATGAAAGAGTTGCCAATGAGCTGATTCTGAGTCATGGTGGCCCCACGTGTATCAGAGTAGAACTGTGCTCCGTTGGGTTTTCATTGGCTGATTTTTCACTAGTAGATCACCAGACCTTTCTTTCTTGGTACCTTCGAGTAGACATGAATCTCCAACCTTTAGGTTAGCAGCCTGTTGATTGTTTGTATCACCCAGGGACATCAGGGCATGCCTTGGACCTTGTCATTACCAATGACATTACAGCCCCCAAATGGCAATTTCCAGCCCCATACTCTTTAACTACCTCCTCCCATTTTTCCAATGGGGCTATGGAAGCTGGTGAATCCCAGATCTGACAGGTCAGATGTCAGTTGTCATTTTTCCTGTTTCTGTCTCTAGTTCTTCAACTGTACTCTTTGGCACCACGGCCCTCTTGACCCTGACACTTCTCTACCACTCTGAAAGTCCCTGACTCCAGCCTTCTTCTATTATCCATTCTGTCCCACTCTAGCCCACCACACTCAACCCACCAGGCACAGATGTCATGGTTTATCACTGTGATCACTTCCTCATGCAGAATATTTCACAGGTTCTGACTGCCTGTTATCATCAGTCCTCTCTCGTCTTCTTCCACGCCTTCTCTATGCTCAGCTGATGATCCTGATTCTTATTTCACTGAGAAAAGAGAAACTTGCATACCCTCCCACTACTTCTGTCAACCTCCCTGTGTCCATGTGCAACTCTCTACATGGAAAACTTGCTGCTAATTCCCTTCCTCTTTCCTTCTCAAGAACACTCTGGTGGCATAGTAGTTAAGAACTATGTCTGCTAACCAAAATGTTGGCAGTTTGAATCCACCAGGCACTCCTAGGAAACTCTATGGGGCAGTTCTACCCTGTCCTATTGGGTTGCAATGAGTTAGAACCAGCAATGGTTTGGGTTCTCCTTTTCAAATCTTTGCTGCTCAGTTATCTTTTCTCTGTTGGAGATGCATACAAACATGCTCTCATACCTGCCATTTAAATATTAATATGGAACAATAAAACAAAAGAATTGATGCCTCTGAATTGTAGTTTCGGAGAAGAATGTTGAATGTACCACGGACCGCCAAAAGAACAGACAGATCTGTTCTGGGAGAAGTACAACCAGAATGCACCTTGGAAGCAAAGACGGCAAGACTGCATCTTACATGCTTTGGACATGTTGTCAGGAGGGATCAGTCCCTGGAGAAGGACATCATGCTTTGTAGAGTGGAGGGTCAGCAAAAAATAAGAAGACCCTCTACAAGATGGATTGACAAAGTGGCCGCAACAATAGGCTTAGCATAAAAATGATTGTAGGCATGGTGCAAGACCAGGCAGTGTTTCGTTCTGTTGTGCATAGGGTCACTGAGTCAGAACTGACTCGATGGCACCCAACAACAACAACAACATGGAACCCTGGAGGTATTGTGCTTAAGGGCTTGGCTGCTAACCAAAAGGCTGGCAGTCTGAATCCACCAGCTGCTCTTTGAAAACCCTACCAGGCAATTCTACTATGACCTGTAGGGTTGCTATGAGTCGGAATCAACTCAACAGCAATGTTTGGTTTTTAGTAAATACTTATATACACATATCATGTCTAACGCCACACCTCCCGTCTGCTTTCACTCATTTTTCTACTATCCTTCATTGCCTTGAAAAAAGCTGTCTAAACTCATTGTCTTCACTTCCTTTCACTCATTCATTCCATAAAACAAAACAAAAACTCAACCTACTGCCGTCAAGTCGATTCTGATTCATAGTGACCCTAAAGGACAGAGTAGAACAGCCCTATAGGGTTTTCAGGGAGTGCCTAGCAGATATACCAGACTCTATGCTCAGTAGCATGCATACAACATAACATAAACACACAACAAAGAATTTTTAAATGGTCATATATGTTTATAGCTATAAACATACAACTTTAGAAACACTGAACTAGAAGTTTCCTTAGTTGGAGTATCTGAATTTCACTGCCCCAGAATTGAGGCTGGGGAAGGTGAGAGGAGCTGGAACTGCCTGGGACAAGGATAAGGAATTGTCATACTATGAAAACAAACCTAAAGACAATGTGTAGTCTGGAATAAAGCAAAAATCAACACTACCAAAAACATGATTAGAACTGGGGAAAATACACATATGGTGAAAAACTGGGAGGAAGCAGGAAACTGAAGTTTGCAGATGAAATCTGGGTGGATTAAAAGTGAATTCTGTTTTTGAGTTCACTGCCTTGCAGCCCTCTCTCTGTCTTGGGCCATATTTACTACTACTATTGTTATTTACTAAGCATCTTCATGGGATCCAAGGCCCATACATACACTGTGTTTCTCTCAGCATATTAAATCCCGACTTATACATCAAAGAATTTTTCTTAAGGCAAGGTATCGGCAATGGACTTCGAATTATTTTCTCTATTCACATGCATAATTGTACAATTTATGGCTTTATGGCAAAACTGTTGAGAAGCATTATTTACCAGGAAAATATACTCAATTTAAGTGCCTAACACATTTAACTCCTCCAAAAGTTTTTTTTATGATTTAAAAAGCTAGTTTCTTAATATAGGAATTCGACACAGAAAAGTAGAAAGAAAAATAACTACAGTCTCACCACTTAGAGGCAATACTCTTCTCAAGGTAGCATGTTTGTGCCTGTGCATCTGGGCTGCATTTTGCTGAGATTACATGCTGCCATCCACTCTTTCATTCAAGACATACTGAGAACCTACATGGACAAAGACAGTGCCAGGGACTGGGTATACACATCAGAAAAGCATATGTGGCACTCGGCGATTTTCAACCTCACAGATTCTGCCTGTTTGCTCTGAAAATTTTAGTATAAACATTTCCGATTTCTTTTTAAGCCACATTAGTGGCTTAAAACATCACTGTCCCTGTCTTGTGAAGTGAGGTATGCTAGGCCCATGTACGAACCAGTAGCTAACTATCTATTAAGAGATGAATGACAAGATATTAAGCTTTATATCCAGCTGCAGAGTTTTAAATCTAAACAAAAACCATTTTACATCTTTCAAACAATTGTCAAAGATGCCTCAGATATAGCATTTATCCTTGGCTGAAAATCAGACCCTTTAGATATAGTTCTTAACCACTACACCATCAGCTTTTCCATCAATTCCACAGATATTTATTAATTTCCTACTCTGTGCTAGAAAATGCTTGCAGCATAGTGTACAGAGCAGACAAACCCCTCCTTTTGTGAGGCTTATATTCTTTGTGAAGACAATCAGTGAGATGAATAATGTACACGGTAAGTCTGATAGTGCTTAAATGTTAAGGAGAAATATAAAGTAGGAAAGGAAACAGGAAAACTGGGGGCTGCAATCTAGGGAGAGTGGCCAGGGCAGGCTCTCTGAGAAGGTGACACCTGAGAGGATGCTGACACCTGGGACAAGAACACGTTAAGCAGAGGGAATAAAAGGTGCAAAGGCTAATGGCAAGTTCCAAGTCTTGCAAGGAGGCCAGTGAAGCTGAAGTGGAGTGAGGGAGAGGGCACAGGAGATGTGAGCACAGGGTCACAGCTCACATAGGGTTCACCGGTTTTCAGCTCTACTGAAGACAGGAAGCCACTGGAAGATTTTGAATAGAGGGGGGCCAAGATCTGTCCAGTGATTTTACAGAATCACTCTGGCTGTCTTATTTAGGTTGAAAGAGAATAAGAGCAAAACGAGTGAAGCTAAGAGGCCTTTGCTGTTCTCCAGGTGAGAGGTGATTGATTTGGACACAGGTGAGAATACTGAGGTGGTGGTAAGTGCTCATATCCTGGGTGTCTTAGTTATCTAGTGCTCTTATAACAGAAGCACAAGTGGACAACTTTAACAAAGAGAAATTTATTCTCTCAGTCTAGGAGGTTAGTAGTCCAAATTCAGGGTGTCAGCTCTGAGGAGGGCTTTGTCTCTCTGTTGGCTCTGGTGAAAGGTCATTGTCATCAATTTTCCTGGTTAAGGAGCTTCTCAATGCAGGGACCCTGGGTCCAAGGAATGTACTATTCTCCTGGCTTTTGTTTCTTGGTGGTATGAGGTCCCCTGTTTCTCTGCTCACTTCTGTCTTTTATATCTCAAAAGAAACTGACTTAAGAGACAACCTCATCTTGTAGATTGAATTCTGCCTCATGACCTTCACAGAGGTAGGATTCACAACACATAGGAAAAACACATCAGATGACAAAATGGTGGACAATTGCACAATACTGGGAATTGTGGCCTAAGTCAAGTTGACAGATATTTTGGGGGGACACAATTCAATCCATGACCCTGGGTATATTAACTTTTTATTATGAACATTTCCAAAAATATACAGAGGTAGAGTGTACAAGGCACCCAGAACTCCACCACCAAGCTTCAACACCGTCATTTTGTCAAACTTGTTTCATCTAATCTCTTCACCTCTTTCTTGGCTACTCTTTAAAGACAAATCCCAAGCATCATGTCATTTCACTCTTAAATACATCCATGTACACCTCAAAATAAAAGGACACCAACTTATGCAGAAACAATGCTATTATTAAACTAACAAAATTAACAATTTCTTATCAACTAAGAAAAATTTTACCATTTTGTCTCAAAAATATCTTTTATGGTCATTTTGTCCAGATTAGGATCAAAACAAGGTCCATGCATTATAGTTGGTTGTCATTTCTCTTTAAGTCTTTTCTCAATCTTATTAAATCCACACCAAGCCTACTATTTTTATTTTTTTCATGACTTTGGCTTGATATGGACACCAGGTCAGTTGTCCTGTACAAAGTGTTGCTTCTTTACGGTAGCATTTGACTTGACCCACTCTCCCCATAGTTCCTTCAGACTGGAAGTTAGCTTTACAGCTTGATTATATATAGCTACTGTTGTTATTAACTTTGGCTAGAATACTTTATAGATGGTGTTTTCTTCATATTGCAGCACTTTAGTGTTCTTATCTTGTCTCACTTTGAAGTAATGCTAAATTAATCAGCAAGTTCAGATGGTAATAGCCTGATGTCTCCATTGGACAATTGCCCACCAATATTTCCTCTAATGAGTTTACCATGCTCTGATAACAACTGTTTGAAACAGGTGTTTTATTGGGATTTGCAAAATGATGATTTTCTAATTCCATTGTTCCTTCTGCATTTAAGAGCCAGAGTTCTGTCAAGGAAAGTTTTTCCACACCCACTACAGTTATTTGCCCTGAAGTAATGTTTGTGTTGGAAAGTCAGGATAAATATTTATTATCGCTCGCTAATTAACAAGTTTTGTATTAATGAGTTATTGTCATTCTACCTTCAGTGGTGTCTAGTGAATTTTGTTTTCTTTCCCGTTTCTTCAGGTACTGTTATGAATTATTGCTTTTTTATCATCAGTGAATTTTAATGAAATGTATTCAGTAACACATATTAAAAAATTTTTATTGTGCTTTAGGTAAAAGTTTACAGTACAAATTCACCTCTCATTCAAAATTTCATACATAAATTGTTTTGTGGCATCGGTTGCCATCCCCACAATGTGTCAGCACTCTTGCCTTTTCCCTTTATACCCCAGTTCCTCCTGTTCATTTGTTCATTTTTCCTGTCCCTTCCTGCCTTCTCCTCTTTGCTTTTGGGCAAGTATTGCCTGTTTGGTCTCCTGTACTTGACTGAACTAAGAAGCACATTCCTCACGTGTTACTGTTTTACAGGCCTAACTTCAGTTGAAGGGTGGACTTCAGGAGTGGCCACAGTTCTGAGTTAGCAGGGTGTATGTGGGCTACAATCTTGAGGCTTCCTCTAGTCTCTGTCAGACCAAGAAGTCTGAAATTTTTGTGCAAATTCGAATTTTGTTCTACATGTTTCTCTTGTTCTACCCAGGACCCTCTACTATAATCCCTATCAGAGCAGTCTAAGGTGGTAGCCAGACACCATCTAGCTTTTCTGAGCTCAGGCTGGGGGATGCTGTGGTTCAAGTGGTCCATTAGTCTTTTGGACTAATATTTTCTTTGTGTCTTTTGTTGCCTTCATTCTCTTTATTCTGTACATGCTGGGCTCAAAAGACGTATGTTAGATGGTCAATTACAAGCACATAAGAATCCAGATGCTTCTCACCAGTGTAAGATGGAAAAACTCCCACATTCCCTTTACCCACAGCAAGCACCTTTGCTTCTTTATGGCAGTATTTAATTCTTCAGCTAGTCATGGTTCTTTGCTTGGTATAATGACCCAAAACTTTCATTCTTGAAGTGTCTGGGTCAGTAGTTGTTACTGTTTGTGCCACCAAGTCAGTTCCAACTCATAGTGACCCCATGTACAACAGAACACAACACTACACCATGCTCACAATCATTGTTACGCTTGAGCCCATTGTTACAACCACTGTGTCCGTTTATCTCATTGGGGGTCTTCCTCTTTTTGACTAACCCTCTACTTTACCAAGTACGATGACCTTCTCCAGGAATTTATCTCTCCTGGCAACATATCCAAAGTATGCATTTAAGGAGCATTCTGGTTGTACTTCATCCAAAACAGATTTATTCATTCTTTTAGCAGTCCATGATATATTCAGTATCATTCTCCAACATAATTCAAAGACATCAATTTTTCTTCTGCTTGCCTTATTCACTGTCAAGTTTTCACACACATACAATGCTATTGAAAATACCATGGCTTGGGTCAAGAGCACATGAGACTTTAAGATGACATCTTTACTTTTCAACACCTTAAAGAGGTCTTTTGCAGCAGATTTTCCCAGTGCAATGTGTCCTTTGACTTCTTGGCTGCTACTTCCGTGGATGTTGATTGTGGATTCAAGTAAAATGAAACCCTTGACAACCTCAATCCTTTCTCTACTTACCATAATGTTGCTTAGTGGAACAGTTGTGAGGATTTTGTTTTCTTGATGTCGAGGTGCAATCCATAATGACGGCTGTGGTCTTTGATCTTCATTAATGTTACAAGTTCTCTTTACTTTCAGCAAGTAAAATTGCATCATCTATATAACTCAGATTGTTAACGAGTCTTCCTCCAACCCTGAGGCCCTCTTCTTCTTCATGTACTTCAGTGTCTCAGATTATTTGCTTGGGTTACAAGTTAATAGGTATGGTGAAAGGAATCAACCTTGGCTCACACCTCTCCTGACTTTAAACCATGCAGTGTTCCTCTGTTCTGTTCAAATGACTACCTCTTGATCCATGTCCCTGTTAACTGTTCTGGAATTCCTCATCTCTGCAATGTTACTCATAATTTGTTATGATCCACACAGCCAAATAACTCGCATAGTCAATGAAACGCGGGTAAACATCTTTTTGGTATTCCTTGTTTCCGCCAAGATCCATCTGACATCAGCAATGATATCCCTGGTTCCATGTCCACTTTTGAACCCACCGTGAATTTCTGGCAGTTCCTTGTTAATACACTGCTGCAGTTGCTTTTGAATGATATTCACCAAATTTTTTCTTGCGTGTGATATTAATGATCTTGTTTGATACCTTCCACGCTATTTGGTTGGATCTCCTTTCTTTAGAATAAGCGTAAAAATATATCTCTTCCAATTGGTTGACCAGGTAGTTGTCTTTCAAATTTGTTGCCATAGATGAGTGAGCACTTCCAGCACTACATCTATTTGTTGAAACATCTTAATTGATATTCCATCAATTCCTGGAGGCTTGTTTTTCACCAGTGCTTTCAGTGCAGCTTGGACTTATTCCTTCAGTACCATCAGTTCCTCATCATATGCTACCTTTTGATATAGCTGAAGATCAACCAATTCTTTTTGTTACAATGACTCTGTGTATTCCTTCTTTTGATGCTTTTGATGCTTCCTGTGTTGTTTATTATTTTCCTCACAGAATCCTTCACTATACTAGCCATGCCAAAATTAGGGTGCTATAGCTTTCCACTTACTTTAATCATTGGGCATAGTAGTACTAAGAGATATCCTATGGGAACTCTTGAATTTCAGACATTCACTTCTTTACATCTATGTATAAAAATCAATCAATTTCCTATTGGTAATCAGGATCACTCATACCAGCCAATAGGTTAACTCCTTCTTTGCCCACTGGTACAGAGGCATAAGGAGGCCCAAATGACCAGGTGGCATTTTGAACTTCTATACAATGAAATCAATGATGTGTCTCCAGGTGGGAGCATTCCTCCCTTTGGAACTAAGACCTTTAGATCAGCAGAGGATAGGGTTATGGGGAAAGGATGGGAAGAAAATTGCAAATAGGTCACTAGGTGTGATCCTTAGGGTTGTGTTAACTTGGCTGGGCTGTGATTCTCAGTGGTTTGGTAGTTAGAATGTAGTTTGGCAGTCATATGATGACATGATCACTTCCATGAGATTTGATATAATGTGATCACTCCCACGATGGGATCCATTATGAGTAACCAATCAGCTGACAGGGAGTTTCCTTGGTGGTGGAGGAGCTTTCACCCATTATAAATGGATTTTCTGGCTAGGCTCATGGGCTTTTGCTTGTACTGGATCCCACAGCTTACCTCTGATTCTTTGGACTTGAGCTAGTAGCTTACCTCCTGTCTTACTTGCTGATCTTGGGATTCAAACGTTTAACCACCTGTGACCAGAGCCCTGATGTCTGACTTGCCAATCTTGGATTTGCCAGCCCTTGCAGCTATATTAATCAAAAGCCTCCAGCCTGATCCATGTTTAACTCTCTACAGCTGTGTTAAGCTATTCCTTAATGTAAGTCTCTCTCTCTACATATTTATCCCCTTTTATTGGTTTATGTTTTCTCTAGAACTCAGCCTAAGAAATCAAGTGTAATAGCGAAAGATGTCACTCCCATTTCCACCCTTCAACTCATGGACTCAAGAATCCTAGCTACGGGAGAAACAGCACCATATACTGGACACTGATTTAAAGCATATGCAGCCTCCTAGAGCACATTACCCCAATCCAGTAAAATTTTGCCACCTACATGGCATTGCTGTTGTATGTTTAGAAGGCTATTTCATTGTTCTATCAAGTCAGCTGCATCAGGATGATGAGGAACCAGTAAATTACATGAGCATGGGCCCATTGCCACACTTCACTTGCTGTGAAGTGAGTTCCTTGATCCAAGGCAATGCTGTCTGGGACAGCATGATAGTGTATAAGGTATTCTGTAAGCCCACGGATGGTAGGTTGGGGAGAACTATTGTGTGCAAGGAAGGCAAATACGTATCCAAAGTAAGTGTCAAGTCTCATTAACAATAAAACACTGTTCCATCCATGATGGAAGTTGTTCATTGTAATCAACTTGCCACTGGGGTGCCAGATGATCATTTCCAGGAATGGTGCCATGTCAAGGACTTTGTGTTAGTGGCTCTTACTTGCAGGTTGGGCACTCAGCAGAGGTTGTAACCAGGTCAGCTAAAGTGAGTAAATGTTTATGCTGCTGAACCCATACATAATCTCCATTTCTGCCATCATGGCCCCTTTGACCATTATCCCACTGGGCAATGATGAGAGTGACTAGTGAAAGAGGATAACTGGTTTTCCCCCTCTACCAAGATTTCCCTTTGATGAGCACTCAGATGAGACACAAATTCTTCACTTCTTTGGCTCATTCAGAGAGGCTTATCCATACACTTCTTCCCATTACTTTCTTGTCTTCTATTCTCCAATCATGTTCCTTCCAAGACCCTGACCATCAGCCAAAACATTGGCCACAGTCCATGAATCAGTCAAACACCTATTTATACGTCTGAGTAAAATGAAAAAACCAGGTATACTACATGAAGTTCAGCCCACTGGGAGGAATTCCACTCTTTGATGTCTTCAGGGAGGTTCTGAAAAGGATCTATAGTGTTGCCACTGTCCATTTTCGAGTAATGCCTACATATTGTGCGGCATAATCTGTAAACTAGGCATGAGTATTCTCTTCCTCAGTCACCTGATCATAAGGAACTCCCTATCAGCACACTAATAGAACAAAGGTAATGTGACAGAAGTGAAGACCACAGGCATTTGGGCCACTTCCTCATGCAGTTTACCAGTGCCTTCAGATCCTGCTTGGGCCAAATCTTATATATACCACTTCAATGTAGTGACACAGTATGCTGTGTACATCTCACTTCATGGTTCTGTGGGTCAAAAAATACCCAGTTCATGATGGGCAGCTCAGGCCACATGGTGACCTGGTGGCTCCTGTTTAACCATTCAGTCTCTGCTAATACCCAGAAGCAAATCAAAATCTGTTTTTCAACAGGAAAGTAGTTATCTGCAGAGGATTGCAGGGCTTTGTTTCAAAATCCTAAAGGCCTACACTCTGATTCACCAGTTGGGACCTGCAGAAGGCCCCAAACAGCATCTCTTCATACCACTGATACTTCAGGCACCATTGGTTTAGCTGGATCTTATGGCCCAAGTGGTAGAGCAGTTTACATAGCAGCCTGAACCTACTGCTGAACCTTCTCTTGTTCTGGGACCCACTCAAAACTAGCAGCTTTTCAAGTGCCTTGATAAATACTCCAGAGTAGCACAACCAAATGAAGGCTATGTTGCCTCCAAAATATAAAGAGGTCTACTAGGCATTGTTTTTCCTTTTTAATTGCAGGAGGGGCCAGATGCAATTACTTATCTTTCACTTTAGAAGGAAGATCTTGACATGCCCAACACCACTAGGCCCTTAGAAATTTTCACAGACATGGATGCCAAGTGCCGTCGAGTCACAACTACATTTTTTGGCCAATTTATTTCTCAAGTGCTAGTACACAAATGTTTTATCAATAAATTCAAATTCACCAATACTTCTTCCTTACCATGTCCAAACAGTATAATGTTATCAACATAATGGACCAGTGTGATACCTTGTGGAAGGGAAGGGCAATCAAGATTCCTGTAGATTAAATTATGACCTAGAACTGAGGAGTTGCTATACTCTGGGGTAGGACAGTAAAGGTGTATAGCTGGCCTTGTCAGCTGAAGGCAAACAGCTTCTGGTGGTCCTTCAAAACAAGAATGAAGAATAAGGCAATAACCAGATCAATAGCTGCATACCAAGTACCTGAAGATATACTGATTTGCACAGGCAATAAAACCACATCTGGAACAGCAGCTACAATTGGAGTCACCAACTAGTTTTCAATAATTCCTTGTCATTCCTCATCATCCATGAATTTTCCACACAGACCAAATAAGCAAGCTGAAAATGTGATGGGAATCATCACCACTGCCTCCTTCAAGCCCTTGATGGTGGCAGTATCATGGATTGAATGGGTCCCAAAATGTGTGTCAACTTGGCCAGGTCATGATTCCCAGTATTGTGTGGTTGTCTCCCATTTTGTGATTTGATGTAATTTTCCTGTGTTGTAAACCTAACCTCTATGACGTTAATGAGGTAGGAGAGAACCTCCAATCTTAAGCTTCTTCTTGAATCAACTTCTTTTGAAATATAAAAAAAAAGAAGTGAATAGAGAGCACAGAGATATCATTACCACCAAGCAAGAAGAGCCAGGAACAGAGAGCATCCTTTGGACCCAGGGTCCCTGTTCTGAGGAGCCCCTAGACCAGGGGAAGATAGATGACAAGGACCTTCCCCCAGAGATGACAGGGAGAGATAGTTTTCCTCTGGTACCGAAGCCCTGAATTTGAACTTCTAGCTTCCAAGGCTGTGAAAGAATAAATTTGTTTGGTAAAGTCATCCACTTGCAGTATTTCTAACAGTGCTAAATAACTAAGACTGGCAGTAATCTCTGCAGTCACTCCCAGAATGCGATATTGCTTTTGGTTTTCTATTTTCCTAGGTAGGAGAAGTCCTAATGGCTTCCACTTAGCTTTTCCTACTATAATAGCCCTTACTGCAGATGCCAGGAATCCAAGGTGTGGAATCTGCCATCTGCTGAGTATTTCTGTTGCAATTATGCATTCTGGAACTGTGGAAATCACTACAAGATGGGCTCAGGGAGCTACCAGACCCACCATGAGATGGACATAAGCTAACCACTAAGAACCTGACCTCCATATGCCCCCACTCAGACTGATGGGTCACAGGGACATTTTGAGTTTCCTGAAATCAGTGTCATTTCAGAGACAATATCCAGTAATCCTCCAAAAGTCTGATTATTTCCTTTTCCTCAGTCAACATTCACTCTCATAAAAGGCCACAAAGATCGTTTTTGGGGAAGGATAGGAGAAAAAATAGCAGAATGAATGTCTGGCAGTGCCATGAAGTCCTTCTTTAGAGGACCCACCTCCCCTTCATTTAAGAGATTATGGGTCTGTAAACTAGCTCAAGTCTGGGAATTGATTGAGAGGTTGTGACTCACTATTCTGTTGAGTGTCATTCACTTGACCTAGAATTCTTCCACTCATACAGATTAAGTATTAATAGATTTCTCATCATATTTCACTTCTAGGGCCACAATGACTATGTAACCAATGTTATAAGTCCATGTGAGTCAGACTATTCTGATTACTGCTTTGATGCTACTGTCCAATATAGTAACCATGCCCACTTTGTCCTTGTCAACTGAGTGCCACCACCTGATCCCTACCACCAAAGAGTCCCATCAGCCCCTCAGTAGTTAAAACCAAAAAACTCAAGCCCATTGCCATCAAGTTGATTCTAACTTGACACAGGACACAGAACTGCCCCACAGAGTTTACAAAGAGTGCCAAGAGGATTTGAAATGTCAACCTTTTGGTTAGCAGTCATAGCTCTTAATCACTATATCATCTGGTTTCCCCACTGTTGTTAGCCAAGCCAAGTGCCGTCAGGTGTCTTAATTTGGTTACAGCAGTTCCCACTGTGATACTTAACTCACATAAAATAGCAATCAGAGCAGTCTTTGCAAATGCTGAGGCTCTCTTCTGCACCACTGTAGTAAAAGATACTGTTTTAGTCAGCTAGGGCTGCTCTAACAGAAATACTACAGAGTAGATGGCTTTAATAAAGCAAAGTTTATTCTTACATAGTCTGGTAGGCTGCAAGTCCATATTCAGGATATCCGCTCCAGGGGAAGGCTTTCCCCTTGTCAGCTCAGGAGGAAAGTCCGGTATTGCATCAGTCTTTGTCCAGGGAGCATCTTGGTGCAGGAACCTCAGGTCTGAAGGACGCGTTTTTCTCCTGGTGCTGCTTTCTTGATGGTACGAGGTTCTCAATTCTCTGCCTGCTTCTCTGTCCTTTCATCTCTCATAGGACGAAAGGATTAAGGGTAGGGCAAGCCATACTCCAGGGAAACTTCCTTTACAGTGGAGCAAGGAGGTGATACTATAAAGGGATTTACAGTCCTACCTTAATCCTTTAGCATACAGTTTAGGAAAACCACAAAATAGAGGACAATCACAAGATACCGGGAATCATGACCCAGCCTAATGGCTACACATATTTTGGGGGGGTGACACAATTGAATCCATGACAGATACGTCCTCTGGGCACTACACGTGTGGGTTTGTAGGTCTAACCTGATAGATTTGTCCTAACAAGCCAGTTCTCTAAGCCTTTGGATACCTTCTTCTACAGAGTACCAAGGCAAGTCTGGTGCCTCAACTTGATTCAGTGTAGGCTACTGTGTAATCCATTCTTCAGCAACCCAGCCAAATGAACTATTAGATCTTTTCCTAGCTTCTGCAACTGAAATATTGAATGAAGAATCTATGTTTAGTGGATGCATATGAATAAATTCAGTGGGATCCAACTTGACGGCACTTGGCTGGCTTGGCTTATCCAACTTTATGTCCCCTGCATCATTATCCCACACCCTTAAAAGCCATTCCCATACATATTCCCCAGGTTTCTGTCTGCACGTATTAGAAAAGTCAAACAGTTCTTTTGGAATTTAGTGTACCTCCTCCTAGGTCACACTCTTAACTTCACCTTTTGGGGCTTGCTGGGACTTAAGGTATTAGGTCTAGAAGCAAAAATAGGTGGTGGGGCTGTGTTTTGAGAATATTCAGCAATGTCTTGTAAGGCTTCTGCCTGAGGTGATAACTCAGATACTTCCTCCAGGTGACATCTCAGACAAAGGCTCTTCAGACACATCTGGTTCAATTTCATCAAATGAATGTGGAGGAGTTAATGGTTTAGTTGACAGGAATGAGTCAATAGAATTTTGGAGCTCAGAGTCCCCAGTTTCCCGATTATCCGCCCATGTGCCCCAATGCCAACTTTCAGGATCCCATTTCTGCCCAAGCAGTGATCTGACTTTAACTTCAGACACCTCTAGAGGCTGAAAATTCATCTGATGTTGTAATTCAGTCATTTTTACAATCAGAATCTTAGATTGTTTTTTGGCTATATCAGTTCTGTTACCACAAGAAATAAGGCTTTCTTTTAGGTTACAAGTAGCAACTTTGAGGTTATTTATTTGGTACTTGAGCTGTGACTGAAGCCCTGAGCTCATTTCTTTCTTTTACCACTTTGTCTAGTGAAAGTTGCAACAATCAACCAGCTTGCTTATACTTCTCATTCTGACAAAATTGTGCAAGAGCATCAGACATGCACTCACCCAGAGCATTACCTTTCACCAATATTTAACCTATTGGTGGTGACATTTTGTATGTTTCTATTGCAACCTCATGTGATGGATTAGTAATGCCCTCTTTACCAAATTAGAAGCAGAGTCATAAATATCTTTAAGACAAAGCAGACTTGAGAACCAATGTAGAAAACTCACCCTTACAATTTTATTACTCTAGAACCACTCTTGGTACCAAATGTCTTGCTGGGTTCTGTAGGGAAGAAAAATCAGTAAAATGTATACATGCATATATAAACAGAGAGACAAAGTGGGGATTTATCTCAAGGAAATGGCTCATGTGGTTACAGAGGCTGGCAAGCCCTAAGTCTATGGGTCAGGTGTCAGACTGGAGGCTTCTTCTGACTCTGCAGGGGGTGAGGAACCCAAGACCTACAGGTTAGACAGCAGATTGCTGGCTTAATTGCTATGGATGCTGACAATTCCAAGATCAGCTGGCAGTACAGCAGGCCACTGCCCAAGTCCCAAGAACTGGAGGTCAGACAACGATGAGCATGACGCAGGATCTACAATGAGCAAAGCCAGTGAGCTTTGACAGAAAGTCCATATATATTAAATGCAGACAATACCCTCTAGGAAATTCCCTTTCTATTGACTGGCTGCTCCTAGCAGATCTCATTACATAGAGGAGATTACCTTATATTGGATCTCATCACAGAGGTGATTACATCATTACATAACTGCCACACCACAACATAACTGCCACACCACTGACAGTCATGGCCCAGGCAAACTGACACACAACCTTAACCATCATACTCCTCTGCTTCCCTCCCTCTGAGAAGTTGCAGCAGGGATCTGCCAGGCTAAGCTGGCCCAAACGACCCCCTAGCACTTGTCTGGAGAGGGCTGTGTGTGTGCAGCACATTCTGTGATTACACTGATGTAGGACTCCCCAATGACCAACTCCCTCTTCCCTGTTTCTGAACAGTTTTCACTGTGTTAGTTTGGGCTCACAGTGAGAAAGAAGTGGGTAGATGTCTGAGAAGCCAGCTAGAGTCTCTATCAGAGCTAAGGATGCTGATGGTCTACGTCCTACCTCAAAATCTACCTGGAGTGCTCCAACACAAAACCAACAAACTAAATACAGACACGCTGGAGAGATACTTTCTCTTTTCTCCCTAGGCTGTGGAGGTTTCTGATGAAGGAAGTGCCAATCCACTAGGGAGACCCTGAACTGCTACCTGCTCATGAACCTGTCTTTGCAACTCTATGCTTACCTTTCCCTGCCCCACCGAGGTTCCCACTTTTTCCACAGCCTCCCCTTGCACTCTCTTCCATACTGACTCCTTCTTGTAGAAAACAGCCCTGTTGATTCCTCTAGGATGCACTTTTTTTCCCTAATTTTTTTACTATGATTAAGTGGAAGTTTACAATCCAAGTCAATTTTCCATATAAAACCCCAAGTACCTGCCCTGTGCAACATCTGCTCTCGTCATCCCGTGAGAGCACGTTCTTTTTCACTCTTTACTTCCAGCATCCACTCAACCAATACCTGTCCCCTCCTCTCCACCTTCTTCTTCAAAAAGACACCAGTAGAACAACCTCAAATATATTAAACCATAAAGTACACACACCACATGCATCACTCCGTGTTCCCAAGTCCAGTCCATTCTTTGTCTGTGGTGTTGGCTTCAGTAGCGGTTGCAGCTCTGAGCTAGCAGCAAGTTGAGAAGTCATGTTCTCAGGGGAACTTCCAGGTTGTTGGACCATCGGTTCTGGTCATTTAACAGAGTTCTTGATCTTTTACTTGTGCTGTGTCAGGGACTCTACACTGTGTACCCCACCAAGGTTGTCTGTGGTGGCAGAAGGGTACCATCTGGTTCTTCTTGTCTATTCTAGGACTCTTTCTTGATTAAAGAATATGATCCAGCAAACCTTTGCCACATGAGGATCTAGAACCTGAGAAATGGAAATATGTGGCTTCTTGGTCTATGTTATTCTCTTGATGGCAGGGCCAAGGTCTCCAGCAGATCTGGTACCTCCAGAACTTCATCTTCTGCCTTCCAGCTAGTACACATGCTTCTTCTGACCCCTGTGAGACAGAGACACCAAGAACAACCTTCTCTGAAGTTCCCATGGAAATGAGGTGAGCAGAGGTGTAGAAAGACCACCAGAGCAAACAGCTACTTGAAACCTCATTTGGCCCCCGTGGGTGAGGGAAGGGATAGGACTGGGCTGGGAGAAAACGTTTTCAGGAACTCCTTCATCAGACCCAGGATCTAAGGTTGTAACCCAGGGTGACATAAAACCTGTTTCCACAAAGGAAAAGAATCCCATGATCATGTCAACTGATGCAGAAAACGCATCTGACAAAAGCCAATACTCTTTCATGATGAAAACACTCAATAAACTAGAAACAGTGGGGAAATTCCTCAACATGATAAAGAACATGTATAAAAAAAATCCAATGAAAGACTGAACGATTTTCCTGAAGATTTGTTACTCAGCACCATACTGTGAGTTCCGGTTGAGAAACTAGGCAAGAAAAAGAAATAAAAGGCATCCACATTGGAAAGGAAGAAGTAAAAGTATCTCTGTTTGCAGACAACATGATTCCTATATCTAGAAAATACCAAAGAATCCACAAAAAGGTTCATAAACAAATCCAGCAAAGTGGCAGGGTATAAAATAAACACACACAAAAAAATCACTGGGCTTCCATACACCAGTAAGAAACAACTGGAAAAAGGAAATTAAGAAAATAATTGCATTTACAATACCATCTAAAAGAACAAAACACCTAGGAATGAACTGTTAACCAGGGAGACATATGACTTGTACATTGAAATCTATAAAATGTAGCTAAATGAAATTAAAGAAGACCAAATAAACGGAAAGACATCCTGCCTTCACAGACTAGAAGACTTAATATTAAGATGTCTGTATTATCCAAAGCAATCTACAGATTCAATGCAATTCCTATCAAATTCTAAAAACCTTCTTTGCAGAAATCGAAAAGCTTATCTTCCCATTCATACAGAGTTACAAGAAGCCCTGAATAGATAAAGCAATATTGACCAAGAAGAACAAGTAGGTGGACTTGTACTTCCCAATTGCAAAACACTCTACAAAGCTAGAGTCATCAAAACAGTGTGTATAGGTATAAAGATAGACATATAGACATACGAACCCTGACACAGTGGCTAAGCGCTATGGCTGCTAACCAAAGTATCCACAGTTCAAATTCACCAGGTGCTCCTTGGAAATCCTATGGGGGAAGTTCTAGTCTGGGGTTGCTATGAGTCGAAATCAACTCAGTGGCAACAGGTTTTTTTAGACAGACCAAAGGATCTCAGAACTGAGAAGTAAACTTGCACATATGTGACCAACTGATTTTCAACAAGCATGCCAAGTCCTTTCAATGGGGAAAGAAGAGTCTCTTCAACAAACGGTGCTGGACAACTGTATTCTTCTTATTGGCTTCCACTGAGTCTATTCTGACTCATAGTGACCCTGTGTGACAGAGAAGAACTGCTCCTTAGGGTTTTCTTGGCTGTCATACCTACAGAAGCAGATCGTCTGGTTTCTTCTGCAGAGCTACTGAGTGGGCCTAAATCACTAACTTTTCAGTTAGAGGCCAAGCACTTAAACTGTTTTGTCACCAAGGGTCCTCCAACAACCAAATATTCATATACAAAAGATTTAAGTTGGGCCCTTACCTCACATGATATACAAACTTAACTTGTATATGGATCAATGACTTAAACATAAAAGCTAAAACTATAAAACACCTCAAAAAAACCCACAAAATTCCTTAAAAAGTTACATACAGAGTTACCATATGACCCAGAGCTCTGCTCCTAGATATATATCCTAAAGAAATGAAACAAAATATGGTTTATCCTTACAACGAAGACACAGTGAAATCTGTGAGAGCTGGAACTCAACAGTACTGCCTTGTTTTTCCTGGTCTCTCGAGTTTTCTGCCTTCGACAAGGTACATTTTTACCACTTTTCTATTACTCTTTTTACTGGGAAATATTTTACTTTTCCACCTCTAATAGGTTTCCACCACAAGTTCCAGCTTTCATTGGTTTTACTGTATCATTTGGCAATAAAATGAAATACTGAGACAAACCACAAGAAGTAAGAACCCTGACATTATGCTAAGCAACATAAGACAGACATAAAAGGCCAAATGTTGCATAATTCCATGTATATGAAAAGTCCAGAATAGGCAAATCTATATAGACAAGTGTTTTAGTGGTTGCTAAGGGTTTGGAGAACCAGGCCAAGGGGAGAGACTGAAATGGGCATAGGATTTTCTAGGGAGATGAAGATGTTCTGCTGTTAATAGTGATGGTTGTGCAACTTTACCAATATACTAAAAACCACTGAATTGTTCACTTCAAAATGGTGAATTTTATAGTATGTGAATTACATCTGAATTAAGAAAAACATGAATAAAATCAATGATACAATGAAAAGCAAAAACAGTAACAAAGGAGTTGGCAACCAACGTCACAAAACAATGTGTACTGATTGTTAAATGAGAAACTAATTTGCTTTGCAAACCTCATCTAAAGCATAATTGAAAAAAAAAGGATTGCTGGCTAAGTTTTGAGGCTTTTGTTAATAATACAAAGGTATTTTATGATAATGCAATTATACATATCATATTAAGTACTAAAAAACTATTGTGTTCTGAAAAATCATGCACTAAAAATAACATAACTTACAGGAAAAATAGATCACTCAAAATTTCTGTTATGTTGTAACCATAACAATCCTAATAAAAATGCTATTTAAAAAAATAATAACAAAAAATGTTGGCTACTGTTTTTGCTGTGAGTAATAAGCAGTCTTTCCTCTCTGACCCAGGAGTCTTGTGTCTGACACCAGCAACCATGAAAGTGCAGCAGGCTAACTTGTTAGCTTGCAAGTAGGAAGTCCTAAATATTTTACAGTTCTTGGCATTGCCTTAACTTTATAATCAAAATTTATTTTTAAACATACTACTGCTTCTTTAAACCTCCTCCCGCCTCAAAAAACCCACTGCCGTTGAGTCAACACTGACAAATAGTGACCCTAGAGAACTGCTCCATAGAGTTTCTGAGGAGTACCTGGCAGATTCAAAATGCTGATCTTTTGGTTAGCCGACATAGCACTTAACCACTACAGCAGGTCTTTAAAGCCTACTTCAAGTCTTTCCTCTTCTATGATGCTGGTCTGAGTTGGGAGTCGAAAGAAAACAGCTAACAAGGACCAAGAGTAGCCTATACAACTGTGAGACAGCACAGCCAATGAAGCGGCAGATATTGGGCTTTGTCATGGATTGAATTGTGTCCCCCCCAAAATACATGTAGCCATGTGCCTAGGCCATGATTCCCTGTATTCTATGAATGTCCTCCATTTTGTGATTTTCCTATGCTGCTAAAGATAAGGGTGGGGCTGTAAATCCTTTCACAAGATCACCTCCCTGCTCCACTGTAAAGGGAGTTTCCCTGGAGTATGGCTTGCACCACCCTTAATCCTTTCATCCTGCAAGAGATGAAAGGGAAGCAAGCAAGGATTGTGAACCTCACACCATCAAGAAAGCAGCACCAGGAGAAGAGCATGTCCTTCAGACTCGAGGTTCCTGCACCCTGAACAAAGACTGATGCAATACCAGACTTTTCTCCAGAGCTGACAATGGGGAAAGCCTTCTCCTGGAGCAGACATCCTGAATTTGGACTTGTAGCCTACTGGCCTACATAAGAATAAACTTTCCTCTGTCAAAGCCATTCACTCTGTGGTATTTCCGTTAGAGCAGCACTAGCTGACTAAAACAGGCTTTGAAATGATGTACCTACATGAGAGAGGTTGTAGAGCATCTGGGTACCTTACCTCCCCAGACCATCACAGAAACTGCCCTTGGAGCCTCTCCTCAAGTAACAGGTTATACCAGCTTGCCAAGGTGTGGCAAGGGAACCAGTCCCAATACCCCTTCTGTCAGGTGCCAAGAGTCCTCCAAACTGCTCCCAGAATAAGTAGGGGAACCAACCATCCAGGGAAGCCCCTGGCAGGTGCAAACAGCTAACATGCCCAACTACTAACCAAAATGTTGGAGCTTTAAGTCCATCAAAGGATGCCCTGGAAGAAAGGCTGGCAATCTACTTCTGAAACATCAGCCACTAAAAACCCCAGGGAGCACAGTTCTACTTTGACACACACGGGCTTGCCATGAGTCAGAATCAATTTGACAGCTACTTTTTTTTTTAACCATCCAGGATGCAGAACTCTTACTGCTAAATTTGGGCAAGTCCAGGGTGAACCAGGATGAATGGGTCACCCTAGTCACCAATGAATGATTACTCACACACTGATAGCTCCAAAACATCTCTAAAACTGGTAAAATTAAGTTACTACAAGTGGACGGTTTTAGCAAAGAAAAGTTTATCCTTACACTGTAAGGTAGGCTACATGTATGAATTTAGGGTGTCCACTCTAGGGGAAGGCTTTTCCTCTTTGTTGCCTCTGGAGGAAGGTCCTTGTGTTGCATCAGTCTTTGGTCAGGGAGCATCTTGGCACAGAAACCTGAGGTCTGAAGGATGCACTCTACTCACGGTGCTGTGTTCTTCACGGCATGAGATTCTCAACTCTCTGCTTTCTTCCCTTTCCTTTTATCTCTTGTAGGATGAAAGGATAAAAGACAGTGCAAGCCACACTCCAGGGAAACTCCCTTAGTAAGGGTATTGCAGTCCCGTCCTAATCGTCTTCAACATAATCCTGTGTACTAGCCACAGGCAGATACTAGGATTTATAGCATAGGAAAATCACAGAATATTGGTAATCATGGCCCAGCCAAATTTCTATAATATTTTTTAGGTGATACAATTCAATCCATGACACTCATCAGTGTCAGATAATCATTTACAGAGGTGGACCAGTATTAAGTGTCAGCCATGACGTCACTGCCTGCAAGGTACTCACTTTCTGTGGAGAGAGAGTATTCAGTGCATGAGGAACCACGTGAAGTAAGGTATGTGAGGTACGTGACCAGTACTTTATGACTGAGAGGGGCTGCACATCACAGAATTAATATTAAGCTAAGGGACATGTGGAAGGGGTGTTGTGCAGGAATGAGGCTGAAGGGACCCAGGCAGAGAATGGCACATGTCAAAGCATGGAGAGATGAGAGAGCTTGGCACACTGGGACATTTCACGTGGTTAGAAGCAAAATTTCTCACTGCATGTGGGTGTGTGACAGCAAGCTGGAAGAGCAAGTAGGGTCCAGTTATGCCATCACTGATTGCTGTTCTCAGAACCTTGCTCCCTCAGGTGTGAAAAGTGGGTGAAAGAGGGTGACATCAATTCTCTGTTTTACACAGATGACCTTGGAGATGGTACGAGAATGAAGTGGAAGAAGGTAAGAATAAAGAGAAACATGAAGTTAGGAAAAGCAAAGGCAGTAGTGACGGCAGGTCTGCACCACGGCAGTGGCAGGAGGACACCCCCACCGAGTAAAAGGAAACATGGTGGCTGACTGGAGGAAGAACAAAAACTGGATGCACCCCAAGTTTCAGGCTTGAACAGAATCTGAGTGGACTGGGCATTGTTACCCAGCACAGAGGCTACAGGCTGATGGTCCTAGCATCAGCTACCACCCACAGCTAAACCACACAGTGCTTTCTGCTGCTCCAGCACTCCATTCTTCCCAAATCATTTAGCAGAGGGTTGGAAGTCACTGTTGAGCCAGGACCTGCCAAACACAGGTGTGAGCATCATGCCTCCCAAGCCTAGGTTCTAACAAGAAGGAAATATAACATGGGTTTAAGAAGGTAGGCCCTGAGATACACAATGAACATGGAAAGAGGCACCCTACATAAGCCTGCATGCCCTCTTCCTCCCCTGAGATGCCATGCCAGGAAGCCCTCCACTGGACCTTTATAGTCTCTAGCAGTTGCACTACATTTAGATATAAATGTATCATACCTGTCAGAATTGACAGGCAAGGGATGCAAAGGGTTGACTCCTAAGCTTTGGGCACGGTAGGGCAGGAAAAAGAGGAGGCCTTGGGCAAGAGGGTGGAGGAGTCCTGTTTATCAGCAAAAGGAAGCAACTTACATGCTATAGTTTCTTTCCAACAGGATCTCCTGCAAAGCCAACCAGGCACAGTTAGAGAATAATTTCAAGCTAATTCTCCACCACACTGCTATTAATAGCTATTGTGATAGGCAGAAAAATGCCTACCTCCCAGAAGAGGACCATGTTCTAATGCCCAGAAGTTGAGAATATGCTAGATCACATGGTTTTATGGTTAAACTGTGAGCCCCCAAAATACTTGTCAACTTGGCTGCCAAGATTCCTAGTAATGTGCAATTTTCCACTATTTTGTCAACTGATGTGATTTTTCTATGTTTGTAACTCCTATCTCTATGATGAGAATGAGGTAGGATTAGTAGCAGTTATGTTAATGAGGCAGGATTAAATCTACAAGATTAGGTTGTACCTTAAATTCACCTTTTGAGATATAAAACAGAGGCAAGCAGACAGATAGGACAGAAAGGGACTTCATACCACCGAGAAATAAGAGCCAGGAGAACAGTGTATCCTTTGGACCTGGGATCCCTGTGCTGAGAAGCACCTCAAACCTGAAGACTGATGACAAGGACCTTCTCCCAGAGCTGACAAAGGCAGAAAGCTCCCCCTGGAGCTGGCACATTGAAGTTGGATTTGTAGACTAATACACAATGAGAAAATAAATTTCTCTTTGTTAAGGTCTTCAACATTTGGTTATTTCTGTTACGGCAGCACAGCAAGACAGAATCTGGTACCAGGAATGGGATGCTGTTCCGATAGCTAACCTAAAATATGGAAGCTGTTTTAAACTTGTGAATGAATAGAGGCAAGAAGAGTTTTAAGTACCCAGTAGTAAAAGCCTAGCTTGCTTTGGAGTGACTGCTGATGGACAGCTGTTACACTAGAGGCAGTAGTAGATTGGATCCTTCTTCATTAACATAATTGGAACCGTGTCTTAGCCAAGCTGACATATATTTTTGGAAGACACCATTCAATCCATAACATTCCACCCTTTAGTCCCCCCAAATTCATGTCATTCCCACCTATAAAACAAATTCACCCCATCATATCATAGCAAAAGTCCTAATTAAACTCCAAGTTTTAAACTTGTGTTTTAAATTTGTGAATGAATAGAGGCAAGACGAGTTTTAAGTACCCAGTAGTAAAAGCCTAGCTTGCTTTGGAGTGACTGCTGATGGACAGCTGTTACACTAGAGGCAGTGCAGACAGTGATAAGCAGCAGCAGAACCAGGAGATCAGTGCCAGACAGTGCTGGAGTCTACCCACGGAGTCAGAGAGCTGACTGCCATTGCATGGGAGGCTACCTGGCAGAGTGGGATACCTATAGGCACTTATCTAGGCTTGCTGACCCACAGCAAGAGAGCTGCATGCCTTCTTGCCAAAGTATACTGGCAGAGTGGCATGCCTTCAGGTACTTATCAGAATACTTTTCCCAGTAAGGCAGATGAGATGACAGCTGAAGGGGCCTAGAGGCCAAAGTACTAGGAAGCAGAAGCTGAAGAGACAAGGAACAGGGGAAGCAGAGCTGCCTCCGTCTCAAAGCGTATGGTCATGAACTCTGGGGTCTCAAAGTGGAGCCACCGTTCAGATGGATTAGGAGAATGGTGTGCCAAAAGCTGAGAGAGCAAAGTTGTCATCCCAGTGGGCCTAAAGCTGGAGCTGAAGCCCAAGGCTGATGGTCCTCCACCCAGAATCAGAGAGTGTAGCCAACACCCAGAGTCAGGACAGCAGGGTCATGGTCTAAATGGTCTCAGAGATCAGAGGATTATTTTCATATCTTGAGGGCTAATGTAATGTGTTCTGCTGACTTGCTTGGTGCCTGTTATCTCTTCTTTCCCTCTAATTTATCCTATTTGTAATGGAAGTGTCAACTTCTGTCTGTTCTACCATTATAGTTTGGAAGCTGGTAGCTTGTATTCCAGATTTCACAGACGAAGAATTTTTAGATTTTGGACTTGGAGTTTAATTAGGACTTTTGCTATGATACAATGGGGTGAATGTTTTACAGGTGGGAATGACATGAATTTGGGGGGACTAAAGGGTGGAATGTTGTGGACTGAATGGTGTCTTCCAAAAATATGTGTCAGCTTGGCTAAGGCATGGTTCCAATTATGTTAATGAGGAAGGACCCAATCTACTAGATTAGACCACATCTTAAGTCAATCTCTTCTGGAATATAATAGAGAGAAGTTAGCAGACAGATGTGGGGACTTCTTACCACCAAGAAACAAGAGCCAGGAGAATAGCATGTCCTTTGGACCTGGAGTCCCTGTGCTGAGAAGTTCCTTGACCAAGGAAGATGGATGACAAAGATTTTTCCCCAGACTTCATAAAGACAGAGACTTTCTTCTGGAGCTGGCATCCTGAATTTGGACTTCTAGCCTCCTAAAATGAGAGAAAATAAATTTGTTTGTGAAAGGTACCCACTTATAGCAGCAATGAATAACCAAGATGCATTGTAAGGGGCAACTAAGGCAGTTAATCAGCTGACCAGGACCCCTGGTGGCACAGTGGTTAAAGCACTTGGCTGCTAACCAAAAGTCAGTCTGAATCCACCAGGTGCTCAGAGGGAGAAAGATGCAGCAGTCAGCTTCAACAAGGATTTTTAGCCTTGGACATCCCATGAGGCAGTTCAACTCTGAACTATGCAGTTGTAATCAACTTGATAGCAATGGGTTTTTGTTTTTAGACATCAGCTCACCTTAAAAGAGGGAGATAATCTTGGATTATCTGAGTGGGCCCAACATAGGCACCAAATAAAAAAACCATACCCACTGCTGTCAAGCCACAAAGGTGAAGACACTGAACTTAAAGCATTTTCCATGTACTCAGAGTTCAGTAAATGGTAGCCGCTATGTTCACTCTTAAGGCTTTCACTGGCATGCTGCTAGTATCCTGTAGTGTATTACTATCCCACTTTACAGAAGGGAAAACCAAAGCTCAGGACATCAGATTACAAAAGACACTGAAGTAACTCAGGCTGTTACTCCAAAGCCTTGGTCTTTTGTCTACAGATAAGAAAACTGTCAGTCTCCTTCAAGGGTGCCTGTGACAGGGGACACAATGTAGAGTCCCTGAGGCAACATGAGAAAAAGAGGTGCAGCCCAAGAATTCTACTAAAAGACCTGAACTGATGGTCCAACAGCCTGGAGGGTCCCCTGGGAACCTCGATCTGTTGCTGTCCCTGCTGTCCCTGACTGGAAACTAGTAATGAGTCAATTTCAGACAAGAACGGACTGAATTCAGGGAAACACTGTGACCATATGGTGAACATACTTTACGGTTCTATGAATTTACAGGAGGATGTCCTACTGGTCTCTTTCTAGATGGGAGAGAAGTGAGGGGATAGATTTGTTAAGAGAATACTAGATACACAGAGTGAAAAGCAGGAATGTGCTGTCACTAGGTAGGGAGAGCAGCGGCAGCTGTAGATAGGTGGGCATGCAAAACTGATCCGGATTGTATACTTTCGATTAATCACAGTAAATAAAAAGAAACAGCTTTAGCTTCACCTAAATCTAAGTAGAACTAAAAGTGCTTAGGCAGTTAAAAGACTTCGGTGTGGATGAATAAAAACAGAGGCTTATGGGCAGAATCAGGGCCATGAGGTGTTAGCGCCAATTTGATGGTAATCCCTGGAAAAGTGTGTGGGCTTCTGGAGCACTTGGGCAGGTACCAACAAGGCTGAACAAAGCCCTGCATATAGCTTCCAATTTATGGAAGATTACATACATCTTTAAGGGCCTACTGTCTGCATTCTAAACAGCTAATACCTATCAAGTCATTTTATCCTACTGAAACTCTTCAGGGGCATTAAAAAAGAATCTGTTACTAGTTAGAGTTGCACAGAGGTGGAGGGGGGATTTTACATGGCAAATTGACTTGGATTATAAACTGTCACTTAAAGCACAATAAAATATTATCAAAAATCCATTGCTATTGAGTGGATTCCAACTCACAGCAACTTATAGAACAAAGGAGAACTGCCCCATAAGATTTCTAAGGAGCAGCTGATAGATTTGAACTGCTGACCTTAGGGTTAGCAGCAGCTGTAGCTCTTGACTACTGTAGCTCTTCACCACTGTGTCACCCAGGCTTCTAAAAGGCATGATTACTCCGTTTTACAGATGATCTCCTGGGGACTCTAAGATGATAATCTGGAAATCTGTCCAAGATCACTCAGTATCTGTGCTCATTAATGGGGAAGCCTCATTTTTTTGTTTCATTTTGTTTTGTTTTTTTTTTAATGATAGACCTTATTGACTCCAAAGTCTTGGGCTCCCAGTCTATCTCATATTCTAGAGAAGTATCTTGTTTGCCGCTTTAAAAATATGTCAGTAACGTATAAAGAACTCTTACAAATCAGTAACAAGACAAACCAACTTTTTAAATGAGAAAAGGATCTGTTCAGACATTTTTTCCAAAGATATACAAATGGCCAACTTGCACATGAAAAGATGCCCAACTTCACTACCTTCACCAGAAGTTAGTGTCAAACCAAATCCATAATGTCAACACTTCACACCCTCCAGGGATGGTTAGAATAAAAAATACAGACATCAACAACTGTTGAGGATTCCTGCTGCTGGTGGGAACATAAAACATACAGCCTCTTGGGAAAAGAAAAAAAATATTAAACATGGAGTTATCATGAGACCCATCAATTCCATGTCACTCAAGAGAAGTAAAAACACATGTCCACACAAAGTTTTGTACACAAATGGTCATAACAGCATGCTTGCAACTGCTCAAAAGCAGGAAAGCAATTCACGAATTAATGTGATATATCCATACCCATTAACCTTCCCTCTCCTACACCCCTGCCCCCTCACCATAGACTGGATTCCTAATCAAAGCAACCCTACAGGACAGAATAGACTGTCCCACAGTATTTCCAAAGCTATAAGTCTTCATAGAAGCAGAATGCCACTCCTTTCTCCCCACTCACCAACCTTTCAGTTAGCAGCCCAGTGCTTAACCACTGCACCACCAGAGCTCCCTATATCCATACTATGCAATATTATTCAGATATAAAAGGGAATAATGCTACAACGTGGATGAATATCAAAAACACGATAATAAAGGAAAGAACCCAGACACAAAAGGCCATATATTGCATGATTCTACTACACGAAAATTCTAGAATAGACAAATTGGAAGCGATGGAAAGTAGATTACTAGCTGCCTAAGGCTTGGGAAGCCAGGAGTGTCTGTTAATGAGCTCAACATTTCTTTTTAAAGTGATGTAAATATTCTAAAATTAGATTGTGCTGGTGGTTGCTCAGCTCTGTAAATATATGGGGGGGAAAAAAAACAGAAAACCACTATACAAACAAAACAGGTTAATTACATTTCAATAAAATTTTTTCTTTCTTTCCTTTTTTTGTAAACTCAAGACGCATTTTCAAGAGTGTAGGATGTGACATGTATTCTTTATTCCCATCCCATCTCACAAACCACTACCGCACATAAATGGTGAGGAGAGGCGATCAGGACCATTGAGCTACCATGGCTTGTGTATGTGTATTTACAACGAGTTTCATGTTTGCTGTCTTAAACTAGAAACCAGAACTCACTGCCTGGAGTCGATTCTGACTCACAGGGTAGACAAAGCAGAACTGCCCCACAGAGTTTCCAAGGTGAAGTCGAACTGGGGCTTTCTGGTCAGCAGTCACAGCACTAAACCATTACACCACTAAAGGAGCCTGGGTAACTCCATCGGTAGAGCATCAAACTTTTAATTTGAGAGCCCAAGGTTCAAGTCCGTGTACACTTGTCAGCTTTTTAAACTAAGGCATTAAAAAAAAAATCTGCTTCCAAAATGAAAGAAGGTGGCAGAGGCGTCCTGTAAAGTGCTCCACAGTTCTATACAAATCTTTCCTCACCATTCCCACGAAAAAATTCTGCAGCCACAGCTGGCACAAGCAATCAATAAGCCCTAGCAGTCACCGCTTGCCTTTCCAGCCCTGAAGTGGAAATGGAGAGGTGCTATTTCCTCGGCTGCCACCTTACACCCCAACCCCACGGCACGTTTCTGGCAACCAGGGAGCCAACAAGCCTTACCCCTGTTGGCCCTCGGCGTCCACACTGCAGCCTCGATACCGCGCCTTCGCGCCTTCGCGCCTTCGCGCTCCACCTCCTCGCAGACACGCACGGGCGCGGGGCGGGGCCGTTTCTCGCTCGGCAGCCAATCCCCGGCCGGCAGCAACCCCGCCCAGGCGGGAAGCGTGGGACTCGGTGGCTGCAGAGCCGCTGCCCTGCAGAGAGCTGGGACCTATGCTGAAGTGAGTGACTGCTGCCTCAGCCCCTGTGCCCCAAACCCCCTAAATAAATGGTGTTTGCACAAAGAGTGGGCTGGCTGTGGCCTGCCTGGAGTTTTGGCAGCGTAGGGGCTTCCTTCATGGGTCTGAGAGGCGCACGTGTGAAGACAGCGAAAGGCCGAGACCCGCGCTGTGGAGACGAGAGCTGTTTGTGCAGAAGTGCGGGGCTCCGCTCGCGAGGGCGCGGCCCGCCGGCACGTGCAGCTGTTGTCACCTCCCAAAGACGCACCCTCAGACCTGCCTCTCCCGGGGTGTAGAGGTCGTGGCCAGCCGGCGAGAGGCGCCTAGCCCGCCGCCCCCGGATCTGGGCGGGAGGTGGCAGGCTGGGAGGCGCCATCCTCGGAGGGGAGGGGCACAGGGAGAGGGTGGGCAGCCCGTCGCCCGTCCATCAGGCGCTGCAGCGCCAGGGACGCTCCCGCCACCTCAGCTCTGTCCCGTCTCTTCCCCAGGAGCGGGGGGTGGGAAAGGCTGTCGGGGGGCTTCTGTAGGTCCGACGTCTCCCACCGCGGGAGGGGGAGGCGGGGGGAAGTCCCCGGCGCCCGCCGCCTCCTGAGAGCCGCCGAGCCCCCGGCCCTGAGGGCTCTGAAGACGAGCCCGGGCGGGGCCCCGGTGCGCCGTGCCTGTCGCCGTCCGTGTCCGGAGCGGCGGCCAGCGCCAGCCCGCTCGGCGCCCCGCGCCCCCCGCCCCGGGCCGTAGGGACCCCGCCCTGCCGGGCGTGGGCGCGTGCCGGCCCGGGGCGAGCGGAGCAGCCCTCGCGGGGCCTCGCCGCGGCCTCCAGCGCCCCAGCCCCGGGGGATGCAGTGGCCCCCGGCCCCTGGCTCCTCTCCGTGTCTGGGCTGGGCCTCCTCGCTCGCCTGCTCCGCGGCCACGACGCACCTGAGCCGCGCCGGCGGGGGCCCCCTCATGGCGGCCAAGTGGTTCAAGGAGTTTCCCCTGAACCTGAAGACCGTGTCGGAGCGGGCCAAGCCCGGCGGCGGCGGCGGCGGCGGCGGCAAACTGCGCAAGAACTCGGAGGCGGGGGGCGCCGGGCCGCCCCCGGGCAAGGGCCGCAAGCACTCGGCGGCCGAGCTGGGGAGCGGCAGGGCGGGGGCGCCCCTCAAGGACAGCCGGCTCTCCCGCGACAGCCTGCAGGGGCTGATTCAGGCCGCCGCGGGCAAGGGCCGCAAAAACTCGCGGGCCGCGGAGGAGGAGCCCCACCGGGGCGCCGCCAAGAGCTCAGGCTGCAGCACCTACATCAACAGGCTCATCAAAGTGGACACTCAGGAGAAGAATGGGAAGACCAGCTTCCCCAGCAGCACTAGCAGCAGCAGCAGCAGCAGCAGCAGTGCTTCCTCGGCGTCCTCCTCCCCTTCTTCCCTGGGCCCCGACCTGGACAAGGGCAAGATTATTAGGCAGCAAGACACGGTAAGAATACAGTCTCCCTTGGACCACTTCTCTTCAATGAGAAGTGAAAACAGTGTGAGGAGAGTACAGATAATGAACCCGCTGAATTCTAGAGTTCTGTATGTCCGAGAAAAGGTGAGGATGTGTTTCTGAAGATTTTAAGTTCAGTGATTCCCAAGTAACTTAGGAGACTTGATATTGAAAAACCATTCTAGGGATGGGATATTTTACATAAATGTACTGGCCCTTTAATTTTGTTAACAGTTAGGTAGTTGTTGAATGGGATAGTCTTCTTGTTCCTGGATGGTGCAAATGGTTAGCTAGCTTAGCTGCTCACCAAAAGGTCAGAGGTTCAAGTCCATCCAGAGGCACCTCGGAAGAAAGGCTTGTCAGTCTACTTCCAAAAAAGCAGCCATTGAAAACTCTAGGAGACGAAGTTCTCCTCTGACACACATGAGTTGCCATGACTAGGCGTTGACTAGACAACAACGGGTTACTGGTTATAAATGCGATTTTTTAAATTTTGATATCCAGGGGAAGTTGCAGAGCTAGAATTGTGTGTAACTTTAATCCTTCTTGCCTGTACAGATTGATAAACTCTCAACTGTGTTTAAGTGTGGGTTTCAAAGTTTCAGTGAATAGGTGGGCTAACCCACCTCTTTGCTGGTTTGGATGCTCCATCATTCTTTACCCAATAAAGAATCTCCTCAAAGATTACCCCTTTTTCATTCATTCCATGAACACTTGTTGAGAGCAGTCATGTAGGAAAAGGGGTACAGGGTGTAAGGGCTGTGGGGAAATACAGAATGTGACAAGGAAGTGCCTTTAAGGAAATTACAGAGCAAGAGAGAAGAAGGTGTTTCCTGGTTTTTACTCACTGGAGGTTTTCCGGGTGCTGTCCAGTGTGGGAAAGTCAAGGAAATGAGTGTAAGGAAGGACTCTCCATTCTTACAGAATGAGTTGGTTTACTTAGTCACCTCTCCTGCCTGAAAGGAGCCTTCAAACTTCAGCTCAGGCAATCATTTCCTCTCACAGAAAGTTTAATTTTCTCCTCCCCACGCTTCAAATATGCTCCCTACCTAGAGCCTGCAGCACAGGCCATATTGTCTGCACTGGGTACTTTTGTTCCTTCCTCCATTCATTCTTTCCACAAATATTTACAGTGTACCTACCCTGTGCCAACCACTGAGGGGAGAGGCATGGAAAGATGGATGAGAACCCAGTTCATGTTTTAGTCATTACTCTACCTGACTGACTAGATCGTAGGTGCTTGGAAGCCCAGAGCTGAATATCCAATTTTATGTTCCTTGCTGTGCCATGGAAATGCAGCGCTTCATGGTTGGCAGTCAAGAAGAAGGATCAACTGAATGACGGCAGTCATAGCCTGCTGCAGTAGCTGCATACTGATTTTCATGGATGTCGTTTCTGCACATTCAAAGTTTCTTAAACCATCTCTTCCTCACTTAGTGTGAAACAGGTCTGGAGCTTCTTCTCTGACAAGAATTTTCTCCTGCTGCTGCAGAACAGGACTATGTACACACCACTTCTCCAGCATCTCTCTCTTTTTGCAAGGATAGATGTTTTCTGACAAATCAAAATTCTGACTGTATCCTGTGCAAATCAATCTGCCTACGAAGGAACGAATGTAGATCTTTGACAGTACTGTTTGGTATTGCTCATTTATGGAGGCTGTTTATTTAGGGGAACCATCGCCATCGATGGTGATGCCAACTCATAAATGATGCTATAGAACAGAGTAGAACTGCCCATTGGAGTTACAAAGAGTGGCTGGTAGATTTGAGCTGGCAACCTTTTGGTTAGCAGCTAGTCTCTTAAGTTCTGTACCATCAGGGCTTTTAATCAGTTCTTTAAGAAGTTGACTCTCTCGGGTGGATATTCAGTAGCTACTGGGTGATTAAGTGACTCACCATGAGTCCATTGTTCTGCTCACTGAAACTGAAAGACCAAAATCATGGGGTGTGTGGTAGGCCAGTTCATCTCTTTATATTCTGAAGTCATAGGCACTTCCCCACTCCTCCAGCCCAGCAAATGCTTTATTGCTTGGGGTAGGGAAAGGGGAGTGAAAACAACCCATGAGGATGTATATAAAAGAGTTTACATGAATTATTGCAAATCATTTATCCTGAAAAAAAAAAAATCAGATGTTTGTTCCTCTGGGTGAATAACATGTAAAGGCACAGAAGCTACCCAGAACTGGTTGGCAGTTTTGAGCTCTCCTCAGGTCTGCAGGAGATTTCTGTTGCCACTCTGATACCCTGACATTTTGATACATGATAACCTAAGCAACTCTCCTCTCCTGTTCTTTCATAGGTCATCATTTTAGAAGACTATGCTGACCCCTATGATGCTAAACGGACAAAAGATCAGAGGGATGCAGAGAGAGTAGGGGAGAATGACGGGTACATGGAACCCTATGACGCCCAGCAAATGATAACAGGTTCGTAACCAAGTGTCGCCTGATGAGAACGACAATCCTGAGCTGGTGTGAACATGGTGAGATGCTAACCCTTGTTGTTGTTGTTGTTGTTAGTTGCTCTTGAGTCAATTCTGAGTCATAGTGACCCTGTGTGTGTGGAGCAAACTCCACAGGGTTTTTAAGGGTATAACCTTTTAGAAGCCAATGGCCAGGCTTCCCGTGTGCATCTGAGTGGGTTTCAGCTGCCAGCCTTTTGGCATTGTTGAACCATTTGCTGCACCAAGGGACCACTATATTGACCTTAACCTTAATCCGTGTGTGTATTTGGGGAAAAGGGATAAAGCAACTTAATCACATACTACTGACTGAAGGAAACAGAAAGTAAACTCAAAAACAAAATTGAAATAGCTAATTTCCTTTATGGTTTTGCATTCTGCAGAGTTTTAGAATTTGCAAGCATCTTTAAGTGTTTCAGAAACCTGGCGGTGGTAGTGGTTAAGTGCTACAGCTGATAACCAAAGGATCACTTGTTCAAATCCACCAAGTGCTCCTTGGAAACTTTGTGGAGAGTTCTGTCATGTCGTGTAGGGTCGCTGTGAGTCGGAATCAGCTCAATGGCAATGGATTTGTTTTGGTTTGGGATTTTAAGTTTTTCTAATTCTAGGCTAAGTAACATTTGTAAGTTTGCAGATCTACTCATAAAGTGATCTCAAGTTCTCCAGAGTGCTTGTAACTTTTAGAAACTCTGGCATTCATCTGTGCAAACTCAAAATTCATTGTCCCATGTCAGCTCCAATGCATAGTGACCCTATCCAAAAATCAAACCCATTGCTGTCAAGTCAGTTCCCTGTAGGATAGAGTAGGTGACTTCATACGGTTTCCAAGGAGCAGCTGCTGGATTTGAACTGCTGACCTTTTGGTTATCAGCCAAAGTCAATCATTATACCACCAGGTCACTTTGCAATCCTATAGGACAAAGCAGAACCACCCCAGAAGGTTTCCAAGGCTATACATCTTTACAGAAGTCAGCTGCTGTGTCTGCTGCATCATTCTCCTACAGAGCAACTGGTGTGTACCCAGCCAAGAAATTTTACCACTGTGCTACCAGGCCTCCTTTGTGGTATCTGTAGTGGGAGTCATAAATCTGTACTAAGGGACAAATATGTACTTAAAGGATTTTAAATTGTGAAAACATGTAAACATGACATGATCCACTGTTTTTATAGTAAAAGATTGCTCCAGTGTTGTACAGCTTGTTCAGAAATCAAAAGTGTAATTACTAAGGAATGGTTACTAATCACTGATGTGAACAAGCCAGTCAAGGCAAACTAGCCAAATGAAAGTTGATAAGTCTTGCAACTTTTCAAGTTAGCCTTGATTCTAACTCGTGGAGCTAAGCCGTCCCTATCATTTGTGGTATCAAACCTTCCCCTTTTACTCACATTCCTTTTCAGTTGGTACAAACGATATCTAAATAAAACATAGTTACTTGGGTTTATTTGTGAATTTTAAATGATTTATTCGCCTAATTTTCCTTAAACATTCTTTGATCCATGATGAAGAACAGAGTTTCTAAATGCTGACTCAAGGGACCCTTCTTTGAGTGTCTTGGGTTTCATGCCTGGGAAAGAAATAATTGGTCACACGTTAAAGACTTTGTCTCTGCTGTTTAGAGACAAACCGAAAAGCTGTCAAGCTCAGGCTCCTAGAACACAGTCTCCCAAGTAGCTGAGGAGAGGGCTGACTGCAGCAGCCTGGAAGGGTCAGGACAGGCTGCGGAGCAACATGAGTGGCAACAGGAAAGCACAGCTCTATTTCCTGCTTCTCTGCTGACAGAGATAAGGTGTGCACTTGGGGAGGTGCACTCTGGCCAGGCCACTGGACTGGTGACCCCAATGAAATCTGTGAATGAAAGGAAATGAAAATGAACTTAGCTGGAACTTTAAAAAATAGTGGAGGTTGGAAAGGAATAGGAAAATGGGTTTAATTTTACGTAAAATTGAGGAAAAGGAATTTCTAAAAAAAGAGTTCATGCTTCTTTTTGATTTCGCCTTTCTTTGTCCTTTGGTTTTATTCTTTTCTTTCTCTTTCACTGGAATAAGTGGTTTATCTGTACTATGGCAACTGTTGATTTATGAGGCCACACTGATAACAGGGAAAGTACTATGCTTTTTAAAAATGATTGTCTTTTTTTTTTCATATACCCTCCCCACCCCCACTCTCTTGCCAGAGCTCTGGAAGCTGGAAATGGCAATACTATCCCCTGGTTATAGAAAAAAATAATCAAAGAGACTCTGACTTGCCTCTGCTCACAAGACATTTTAAGAAACAGAGCAGAAATTAGACCCCAGAATTTCTCCATGGGCTGCACCCTGCATAAACCAAGTTTAGAAATGATGTATATGTGAACACTTTAGACTTTACACATAAGTAAGACATCTTTCTGCTCAAACTCAGAAAGTTGTATTCAAAAGTCAAAATTGCAAAAAAACCCTCAAAATTACACAACATGAAATAAACATAATATTAACTAGCTGTTAGTGCTTGAATGTTTACTAAGCTTCAGGCTCTGTCTTACATAGTTAACATGAATAACTTTATCTGGAAATACAAAAACAGTATATTCAAATTGCTGAGTAAATTCAAATGTATGTGTTAAAATTTTAAATAACTTTCTAAGTTAATCTAAATCCACTTTTTTCTTTTAAAAAAATTACATTACTGTATTTTAAAGTTTATTCGCCTAAAATATGCATCACAAAGCCCCTTCTCATTCAACGTAAATAATACACCTCAACTTAATTCTCCCCATAGGCTACACAGCTGGGCAGAATAACAGGAAGTAAGTTATTGGAAACTGGAAATAAAGGATTTACTGCCTTTTTTTTTCAGACTCTTTATTTTTGTTTTTGTTCAGGTTGCTTGGTTATCATGTCCAAGTTCGGGAATTTTAATATTTATTGAGAAGCTTTCGGGATTTTTTGAGTTTGTTTCAGTGTTTCTGCATGAATGAAGAGGGTATCATGAATATGGCTTAACTGTGGAGCATCCAACCTCTACACTGCCTCTTTTTCTGCCTCTGAAGCAGGGATAATATATCTGATTGTAACAATAACTTTGGTGTGTAAAATATTGCCTACAATGTTGCCTTGTAGCCCTAAACCAAAAAAAAAAAAAGAAAGAAACCTGTCGCCATTCCGACAGAATAGAACTGCCACATACTATTTCCAGGGAGCAGGTGATGGATTTGAACTGCTGACCTTTTGGTTCACAGCCAAACACTTAACCACCGTGCCACCAGTGGTCCTTTGCAGCCCTAAGAAGGAAGTATTTACTCCTCTACCAAATAGTTATTAGACATTTGCCTACCATGTACTAGGCCCCATTCGGGGCTCTGGGCACATAGCAGGGAACGAGACCCACACAGTCCTGGCCCTTGTGAATCTTACACCCTAAAGGGGAAATAGGCGTAACAGCAGTAATCGAGAAAAGTAGTCATTGCAAAGCGTGGTGAGTGCCATGAAGTAAGAGGATGAGGAGGAAATGGCAATGTGTGTCCAGATTAGGGAACAGAGGAAGGGATGGAAGCTAAGAGGAGTCCATTACTTTCTCTTGGCTAAATAACTAGGGCAAGGACTCAGGCTTCCAGGATCCCCCGCTAAAACCTTTGTGATGAATTCCCATGTAGACTTACCCAAAGAGTTTTTCATAAAAAGATAACTGTGAATATGTGGTGTTAATGTAAAGCTCTTCATTGTTATATTGCTCAGTTAGCATGAACATTTTAGCTAAATTAACTGGCTGAAATATTCTACATAACTTAGTATTCAAGTTTTAACAGCCAAATTAAAACTTGAACATTGGCGGCATCTTTAAGACATTACCTATGGCAGCCATCATTTCACTGTGAAAGGCCTTCTGCAGCTGATACCATACTTGGTACCAGCAGTTCAGTGCTTACTACATACCAGGCTAGCCAGGTGACCTCATTAACGATGATTCTGTGACATGGATTTTAGAGGAAATCCTGGTGGCTCAGTGGTTGAGAACTACAGCTGCTAACCAGAACTGGCATTTCGAATCTACTGGGCACTCCTTGGAAACTCCAAGGGCCAGTTCTACTCTGTCCTGTAGACTGTGTCCTGTTAGGGCCACTGTGAGTCAGAATCATCTTGACAGCTATGGGTCTAGTTTGTTTCCTTTTCATGGATTTTAGAAATCTGTGTTGCACAGTAGTGGAAACTAAGGTTCAGAAAGATTAAGAAACGTGTCCAAATTACAGCGCTAAAAAGTGAAGGTGCTAGGCTGTCTGACCACCTTTGGTTTTTAGCTGCTGAGCTCCAGCTGAGTGTTTTGGAGGGTGGTTTCTAAAAAATCTATTTTTGCCTCTAAATGGCTTTGTTGGTTTATTTAAATAGTAAAATCTAAAGGACAGCCCCATTGTTTGGGTCTCCATTAAAAAAAACACAATTATCTGTTGGGGGAAGAACAAAAAAAAAATAGGTAACTGTTCTTGATTTATTTGTCTCTACTTCCCTTGTTAAACTTAAATTTCAGAGGTCTGAATAATATCTGATACTTGTTCATTTTTAAAAGTTCATTGATAGAATATTAAAATAAATTTAAAGTAAAAAAAAAACTGGAACATTGATGAAAGATGTAAGTAAAAAAGTTGCCAGCAATCTTGTTTATGACTGTAAGGAAATAGCCCACACGATATGTCGCTCTAAATTTATTGTTTCGGAAACATTGTGAAATGGATTGGGGAAAGATTTGTTATTTAGAAATTATAATTAACATTTTACATGAAATCTTCCTTTTGGGCATAAAATATGGTAGATACAGGAAGCATGGGCTCTGGAGTCAGAAACAAATGACTCCTCCATTGCTGCACAACTGTGGCCTCAGTTTATCCACCTGTAAAGTAGGGGTAACGTGTCTCTTACAGCACTGTGGAACTTCTTTGAGATAGTAGCTATTCCCAGTTCCAAACCAAAACACTGCTGTTGAGTTGATTCCAGCTGATACCAATCCTACAGCACAGGGTGGAACCACCCCATAGTTTCCAGGATGCCTCTCAGATTCGAACTGCTGACTTTTAAGTTAGCAGATACAGTACTTAATCACTACACCACCAGGGTTGCCATTCTTAGTACCTAGTACATTTAAAAAACAAGCAAACAAAAAAGATAGTTGCAGTCTCGTTTATTTCATCTCACAACATCAGAGTAGAACTGCTTCACACAGTTTTCATGGCTGTGACCTTTAGGAAGCAGATTGCCAGATCTCTCTTTCAAGGCTCCTCCGGGTGGGTTCGAACCACCCCCTTTTTGGTTAGTAGCCCAATATTTAACAATTTGTGTGCCATCATTCAGGGACTGGTTATTATTTAGACATCCTAGACAGAGAATTCCGGACAATTAGAGAATAATATTAATTGCTAACTACAATTAATTTAGTAAAAGAAACTCGTAGTAGTTGACTTATGTTTTTAAATATAAATGGCATAATTATGCACAACTGGAGTTGGGGATGGAGAAGGGATCCCATCCAGCATTCCCATTGTTGCAAATCAGGGCTCTGTTTCAGCCCTTGCTGCTGATGGGTGTTTGTCTGCAGCCTGTTCCCTGCATTCTGCATTCTGCTGTCTGCTGTGGTAAATGGCCTCTATCGGCAGCCAGGGTGTAGCTTCCTCTTGCCATTTCCTCCTTCTCAGGCTTGTTTCCTTTTGGAGCTGGCTCTGCACACCAGGGGCTATTCTCCCTGCAGGAAGGGTCGGCTTGCAGCCCCACCATTGTTTCTGTTTCTTTGGTCCCTCAGGTTGGGGGCAGCCAGGTGTTGGAATGGATTGGGAGATTATTCTGCTTGAAAAAATGGTGCAGGGGCCCTGAGAGCAAGCCCTTTTTTTCTCCTAATTAAACATTGTTGTTGTCAAGTCCTTTTGACTCCTGGTGAACCCCTGTAACACAGTGGAATTGCCCCATGGGGTTTCTAGGCTAGACTCCTAGTGAAACCATGTGACACTACAACTGCCCTGTAGGGTTTTCTAGGATGTAACCTTTACAAAAGCAGATCACCAGGTCTTTCTCCCACACAGCTGCTGGATTTGGGAATTGAGTCAGCAATTCAAACTTTTAATAAGCAGCCTAGCGCTTGGTCATTGTGTCAGCAGATCTTTTGCTCATTGCTGGGACCAAGAACATTCTTATTTGTGTGCTTTCCAGTGTTCCCTCAAGAACTGTAAGTGTACAGTCTGTCCGAAGAAGAAAAAAATACAAGGACTTCCCTCAAACAAAAACTCAAACATATGTGTAATAAGATATCAATTGCCGTACATCATTTTAGCACAAAATCACTGAAATTTCCTTCTGAATGGGACTCCGAACGTAAAATTGGAATAAACTCTTTTTATTTCAGCTGGGACAGAATTGAGGTGAGGATCTTGGGGAAAGGTTTCCTGGGTCCATGCTAGGCAGTCTTGAGCTAAGGGTAAACTAAATCGGAAACCTAAAAATTCTGAATGTACACTTTGAATTCCTTTGTGTTTTCTGTTGTTTTTTCTTCTTCTTTAGGGAAGTTCTTTTTTTAAAAAAAAAAAGACCCTTTCTTAATTAAGGCAAGAGCAGAGTTTGCTTTTGTTTCTTGTTTTCCATCTCTCCATCTAGAATAGGGCTATTGGATTGGAAGTAACCCACTCCTTATGTGACCTCAGACAATCCTCAAGCACTTTTCCAGGGCACAGAGCTGGGAGGTGTGTTGGCAGTTCTTCTAGCTTTCACAAGCTGATGCAGACATTTAGAGACAGGGAGTACCTTTCACCTTACGGTGGGGGTAGCGGTGACAAGACTAGCTCTGGAGAGCAGGAGGCACTGAGATGGGTACTTTGAAGACCCAGAAGGTGTAGAAGTGGTTCTCAGTTGCTCATTAGTATTACATGGAGAGGTTTTGAAGCCCTGATGACGTAGTGGTTAAGTGCTATGTCTGCTAACTAAAAGGTCATCAGTTCGAATTCTAATTCCAGGCACTCCTTGGAAACTCCATAGAGCAGTTCTACACTGTTCTCTAGGGTCACTGTGAGTCAGAATTGACTTGATGGCAGTGGGTTTGGTTTGGCTTGGTTTGGGGTAGCTTGTACAATTCTGAAGCCCAGGCTGTACACCAGACCAGTTAAATCAGAATCTCCGGTAGTGGAACCCAGGCAGCTGTCTTTTCTCAGGTTCCCCCAGGTGATTCAGTGTGTAGCCACAGTATGAAGGATTGGAGCCGACTCCAGACGGGGGCTCCTTTCCAGAACTATGACCTCGCCCTGTAAATAAATGTTGCCCTTTTGAATGTAGTGTTCTGATTTAAATAACTTTTTCCTTGACTCTTTTGTCATTCTTTTCTTGATATAGTCATCTCGTTGAGTCACTGATTCTTCTCCATAGAGTGTCACTGTGCCTATTACAAAAAATCTTTCCTTCCTTTGTTTCCAGGGCCCTGCATTCTTCTGCCTCTTTTCCTGCTTACCTGACCTACTCCTTCTCAATAGTCTGTGCGTGCACCTCTTCTTCCGTCCACTCCTAACTGAAGGAGTCCTGGATTCTGCCTTTGATCCTCTTTCCTTTTCAGTCTGACCTCCTCTCCAGTGGTTGCTTTCAGTCTCCCAAAATAAACAACTGTTTATGGGTTACTCCTTGACCTGTGCCTCTGCCCTTCATGTCCCTAAGAAACTGCAGAACCACACTGGAGAAGTTCCAGACGGAGCTCCTTCCCTTCTCATTCATCTGTCCATCCATCTAACCACCCAATTAATAATTTAACACAACTGTGTCCTATTAGGAAACCCTGGTGGTATAGTGGTTAAGTGCTACCCCTGCTACCTGAAAGGTTGGCAGTTCGAATCCACCAGGTGCTCTTTGGAAACTCCATGGAGCAGTTCTGCTCTGTCCTGTAGGGTCACTGTGAGTTGGAATCTGCAGCAATGGGGTTTGTTTGGTTTATCAAGATAGACAAGACACAGTATTCCCTACCCTGGCAGAGTCCCCACCAAACTGGAAATAAAGACACACCAAGAAATAAACTGAATAAGTGGGAGAAGTATAAAGCATTAAATGAAGGTAAGAAGTGGTGGTGATCAACTCTGTAGGGGAGCAGAGAAGAGGTTGACTAGGAAAGACATCTACAGAAAGAAGATGATGCTGGTTTAGATTTTAAAGGATTAGAAGGTCATGAGAGTATAGTATGCGAGAAATATTAGACATCTCATTTGGTTGGAGCAAAGAGTTGGATTGTACTGGGGAGGGGAACAGGGACATGGTTGTGATGAGATAAGAAATTGGACAGGAAAACAGTGATCTGGTCAGGGAGGACCTCCCATGCCATTCAGAGCAGTTTGCACTTTGTTGACATCTTATGAGGTATTAAATGATGAGATCGGGTGTTGGTGTTTAGAAAAGCCTTCATTGACTATAGCCAGGAGAAGCACAGATTCGAGGCCTGCTGATGGACATTTAGAAGAATAGCAGTGTGATGTTTCTGGATTCCTCTGGATGGTTAATATTATTGCCAGTCTGCTTGTCCAGACTGAGTAGTCTTTGCCTGCCAACGAAACCCTGGTGGCGTGGGGGTTAAGTCTTCTTACTGCTAACCCAAAGGTCAGCAGTTCAGATCTGTCAGATGCTCCTTGGAAACTATGAGGCATTTCTACTGTGTCCTGTAGAGTCGCTATGAGTTGGAATTGACTTGACAGCAACAGGTTTGGTTTGGTTTAGTCTACTTGCGAAGGTCCCTGGGCCAAACACTGGTAAGTCCAGGGATAATGCTGAGTCCTTGCCCCCTGCTAGCTGGTAGGTTGGTGGTGGGTTGGTTTGCATCAGGATTTTTGCATCCATTTCTATGCCTTAGCTCAGACCCAAGTTTTCTGACTGGTGTCATCTTGTACACTGTAGTTGGTTAACTTCCAATGAAATACAAATATAATTGTTATTACCTGTTGAAAAAATTTTAATGGTTCTCCAGTTGCATTCAGAATAATCTAAACTTTTTATCCTTGCTTTTAAAACTTCTACGTTTTTGCCCAGCGTGGCCACTTCCAGCTTCCACTACTACCTCTCTCCTTTCCTGGCCTCCTGTCCTTTCAACTAATCTCTCAACTCACCCTAATGGGAACAAGCCCTTTACACTTCCCATCTCCATATCTTTGCTCAGGCAGTTTCCTCCACTGGAAATGACCTTCTCTGTCAAAGTCAACTCTTCTTCCATTTCTCTTCTACTTGGAGGCCACCCAAGTATAGTGGTGAAGAGTATGGTTTCTAGAGCCCAGTGTCCTGCTTTTGAATCCAGGCCTTGCCACTTACTGGTTTGGGCAATTTATTAAACTTGGTGCTTCAGTTTTCTGTAATGAATATCAGAAATATTTATATTAGTACCCATCTCAGAGGGTAGTGATATAAATTTATAAAACACTTAGACTAATGCTTAACAGAGAAAGTCATTGATGTTAGCTGTTTAGTTACCATTGTTGTTATTATTACCTCCTCATCCCCTTAACACCACATTTACTTCAATTTACCCTGCAGTAATTGGCCTGATACTGTATTTGTGAGTGTGTCCAGCTTCTTCACAGTATTGACACTGCCTGGAAGTCAGAAGGGGCCCTAGTGGCCCAGTGGTTAAGAGCTTGGCTGCTAACCAGCTGTTCATATCCTCCAGCCACACCTTGGAAACCTTGTGGGGCAGTTCTACTCTGTCCTGTAGGGCAGTTGTTTGTCGGAAACAGCTCCACAACAGCTGGTTTGGTTTAGTTTTAGTTAGAAGTAGTCCCTTAGTGGTGAAGATGGTTAATGTGCCAGAATGCTAACAGAAAGGTTGGCAGTCTACATCTACCCAAAGGCAACTAGCAAGAAATTTTGGTAATCTGCTCCCCCTAAAATAGCCAAGGAAAACCCTAGGGAACACAGTTTTACTCTGACGCACATGGGTGCACTATGAGTCAGAGTCAACTCCATGGCACCTGATTATAAATCAGTAGCTGCATCTGATGTACATAAACATCTCTGCCTCAGTATATGTGGTACAAATCTTCCAATATAGTAAGCACTCAGCTATATTTATTAAAATTGATCTTTGCTTCCTAACCAGATGCAAAAACTTTGAAGGTAAACCAGATTCAGATTCAGAGCTGAGATGAAGAACAGGGAAGTGTGAGGAAGGTTGTTCTGAGGTCAGACCTTACTCTGCTTCTTACAAACTGCAAGTGGCATCCAGAAGAAGCGCCTGTCTCCCTCAGATGTAATCCCTAATAGTGTGCTTTGATCGCATTATCCGGTTCAGGCCACGGGAGGAAAGAAGCTATAGACACCTTCCTTTGCTGCTTTTCACGCCTTTAGAGCACAGCTGGGTGGTAATCAGCCCGTTAAAGAACAATCTTGGCTTTACCCGCCACTTTCAATCAGGCAGACGTCTGAGGTGAAGGGGTAATTCGGTTAATTACGGGTTTTTCACGGTACTTTTTCTTTCTAGGTCTTGTGTATAAAGTGTATAGGGAGCAATGACTCCGTCTGTGTTTTCAGAAATCAGAAGACGAGGTTCCAAAGACCCCCTGGTGAAGGCGCTTCAGCTGCTGGATAGCCCGTGTGAGACGGGGGAGAACGGCATGAAATCCGAGACGCTGACCCGCCGACCGAGCTCTAAGGACCTCCTGGGGAAGCCGCCGCAGCTGTATGACACCCCTGAAGGAGGCCCGCGGGCAGAGGCGCGCCCCGGGGAAGGCCGGCTGCCTGAGAACGATGAACGGCCAGCGGCCGAGTACGAGCAGCCGTGGGAGTGGAAGAAGGAGCAGATCGTGCGCGCGCTGTCAGGTGAGCGCGGATCGTGCGCGCGCGGTCGGGTGAGCGCGGATCGTGCGCGCGCGGTCCGGTGAGCGGGGCCGGTGCACAGCGCGCCCCCCAGAACCGCCCTCGCCTCGGGCCTTTCAGCCAAACCGGTGTCCTTCTGCTACTCACTGCACCTGTATCTTTTTTACTAAGGGCTTTGATACAGAGAAGTAAGAATTGGGCCCAGGTTGGCAGACCAGGTTGAACTCTTAAATTGCATTTATTTTTTTATTACTTTCCTTTCCCTTTGTAGTGTGCTCTTGTTTTGGAAAAGCCTTAAATGGCTATTTTTTAAAAAACTTAACTGATCACTGTATATTTGTTTAGGCATCGCTGAAGCTGTCAAATTGGGAACAGCCTTTTTAAACTTGTATTTGCTGCTGCTCCTCATATCTCTTAAAATCTCTGTAAAATGGCAATAGTGGATAAAATGGGTTACAAGTAGATGTTGTTAAGAAGCTGAATGAGGCTAGGTTTTTTTTTCCCCCCAGCAAAAATCCTCCTAATGGAATCAGTTTTTCAAGCAAGAATTTTAAAATAGCATGAGAGAAGGTTGATAAGTTGGATGTCAATATATATTAGAGTTAATCCTTTCTCCTGCTTCTCCAAGGACCTAGTTTTTCTTTTACCTTTGATTAAAATTTTAGGGGTATCTCTTCCCTTTAAGAGTAAAGCCACCTTTGCAGTTTAAAGTATAGCTAATGTAAAGGGTTAAATAGAGAAGGGCTTCTGGGTGGTGCAGATGCTTAATGTACTGGGCTGTTAACCCAAAAGTTTGAGGTTCAGGTGTACTGAGAGTTGCCTCAGAAGAAAGGCCTAGTAATCTGGTTCCAAGAAATCAGCCACTGAAAACCCTGTGGAGTGCAATTCTACTTACATGGAATCGTCAGGAGTTAGAATTGACAGCAGCTGGTTTGGTTTTAATATCTTTGATAGCGAATGTCTTAGTCAGTTTTAGTCCTATTTTAGGGTGTTTTTTTTTTTTTTTCCTTGCCCAAGAAATCTTTGTTGGGCATCTGCCATTTTCTCAGTGCTATGCTAGGTGTTTTTCATTTATTCCCTTTATTTTATGACCAGCAGAGAGATGACAGCATGTTTTATAGCATTATTCAGTAGTTCCTCTGTCGATTTTTCTTCTTCTTTTTTCAGAGTTAAAACTGTTCATGTGACTTCAGAGAATGATATACATCCTTGCAAGAAATCATTACCTGTCACTGTGTTTCTTCTTTTTATTCAAAAATATTAAAACTAAGAGTTTTTGAAGAATACATTCTGAAGTATATTTAAGTGTTTTCCTCTCCTAGAAGTGTTTTGTACTGATGAATATCTTACAGAGAATGTGGCTTTCTCTGGGATGCTGGCAGTGTGGTTTGATCTCAAAGCTAGCAGGAGGCTCAGCTTTTCCAGGGTATTTTATATATAGTTTGCATTAAAGGGAAAAAAGTACTTGTTTCCTGAGCTGAGACAGGGAGGGAGGGTTTTTTCTTTGAAGTCTGCATCGATCATTTCAGTGGCCTCTGATGTTAAATGGAGCCTTCCTTCCAGTCCAGTTTGAAGGATCTGAACGACCTTCTGCCAGGGAGGAGACTGTGAGGCAGCACCACAGACAGAAGAGCTGGACTCAGAAGATCTTGAAACCAACTCTGTCTGACCACAGTGAGGGGGAAAGAGTGGACCCAGCCCTGCCCCTGGAGAAGCAGCCGTGAGTCTCCTGTGCAGACCCTCATAGATAGTGGGTGGGAGCTTATTGATAGCCTTGTATTGGGGTGGCTTTATCAAACAAGTTTATTTTCTCACCGTTCAGGAGGCTCAAAGTCTAAATGCAGGGTACCATCTCTAGCGGAGCACTCTCTCTCTCTTCTCTGGGGAAAAATCCTTTTCTCTGTCAGCTTCTGTAGCTCCACTGTTCCTCTATTCCTTCTTGGCAGTTCCACATGGCCCCCACCCTTCCCTCTTGTGCTTGCCTTTGATCTCATCTACTACTTGGCATAACTCAGAATTGACTGGGTTTAGAACACGTCCCACACTGATGTGGCCTCATTAACATAGAAAAAAAACCCAGTTCCCAAATGAGGAAACCCTGGTGGTGTAGTGATTAAGTGCTACAAGCTACTAATCAAAAGGTTGGCAGTTCTGATCCACTAGGTGCTCCTTGGAAACTCTGTGGGGCAGTTCCACTTTGTCCTATAGGAGTGCTATGCATCAGAATCGACTTTGTGACAAGTTTGTTTGTTTGTTGTTGTTTTCTTTAATTTTGTTGCCAAGCGGGATTACCACCACAAGTATAGGAGTAAGGATCCCATCGCATACTTTAGGGAGCTCAAGACAGATACTTCTCTAGGTGGGGCTTATTAATCAAAACCCATTTTTAAAGTCCAGTGCTTCTGTGCCAAATGGTGAATGTACTCATCACAAGAATCATATTTTAAATTTCATTCTCCTGTACAGAGTGATGACTTTTAGAATGACAGCAGTCCCACTGATTCACTGTTGTAGGGTTGATGGGCTGTGGGATCCCAGATCAGTAGAACTGTGTGTTGTCTGTTCTAAACATGAAGCAGGATCTAGTTTAGGAGTTCATTTCACATCACACTTCACAGAATTGTGCCCAGCCTTGATATATATCTTATGCTCCTGGTATTCCCCACCCCTATTTTTCAGCTGGTATCATGGTGCCATCTCCCGTGCAGAGGCTGAGAGTCGACTACAGCCCTGCAAAGAAGCTGGTTACCTGGTTCGAAATAGCGAGTCAGGGAATAGTAGGTACTCCATTGCACTAAAGTAAGTATTAAGTCTATTGGCTTTCCCTGTCTATAGGAAGAAGTACAGGAGCCCTGGTGTTACAGTGGTTAAAGTGCTCAGCTGCTAACTGGACAGGTTGGTGGTTCAAACCACCGGCTACTCCTCAGGAGAAACATACGGCAGTCACCTTCCATCAAGGTTACAGCCTTGGAAATCCTACAGGGTAGTGTTGCTCTGTCCTGTAGGGGAGCTATGAGTTGGAATCCACTCAGCGGCAATAGATGTGTACGAGGAGTGGAGTGGTACACGGAGCCCTGGTGGTGTAACAGATAAATGCTCAGCTGCTAACCAACAGGTTGATGATTTGGACTCACTAGCTGCTCCGTGGGGAAAAACAAAAAACTAGCTATCTGCTCCTATGAAAATTTCAGCCTAGGAAACCCCTATGGGGCAGTTCTACCCTATTCTGTAAGGTCACTCTGAGTTGTTTTCAACACCACACCAGTGATGGTAACAGGAGAGGTATACTGATAGCCTTTCCAATCATGGGTAGATGACCAATCAAAAAACATAGATTGGCACACACTGCCAGAAAATAAGATACATTTGCTTAGCAAAACCAAACCCACTGCCATTGAGTCAGTTCTAACTCATGGTGACTGTATAGGACTAAGTAGAATTTCCCTATACAGTTTCCAAGGAGCCACCTGGTGAATTTGAACTGCTGACGTTTTGGTTAGCAGCCGTAGCGCTTAACTACTACACCACCAGGGTTTCCATGCCAGGGTTTGCTTAGACAATGGAATATGAGATGCTCTAACTAGGGTGCAAAATTGGTATCGGGTAAGTGTTCCAGCATCTTTCAGGGTAACAAAGGTCCTGTTTCACTCACACTTGAGTCTCTGATCTCACACGTGAGCTGATCTTCCAGCAGGCCCTCTAAGTAGAGAAATAATTCCTGCTAAAAAGGATAATTCCTAGGATAGTTTCATCTGTTCCTCTGTAGTCTTTTGAACTTTAATACATTGACTCCCTTGATAGTCTGAATGCCAGCAGTAATTTTGATGCTAGTTTGTTCTGGTGAAGAAGGAAGTGCTAACTGGCCTATTACTCCCCCTGTCTGGTTGTACGCAGAAAACACTTTTCTGCTTGGTAGGCCTGGTGGAGTTTGGATCATGGAAATTCTCCTTGCCCTCCGAGTTCAGTGGTGCTATATTGGAGGATCATTGTCAAGAGCCCTCACAGCATTTCCTTCCTGAGGAAGCTGAGCCCCTGCAGCTGAAACAATCAGACTGGAGGGGATAGGGGCGGGGGTGGGGGTGTTGGAGCACTCTGGCTCAGAAAACGGGATAGGCCACCAGATATACAATACCAGGAATAGCTTTGCTGTCTTTCTGAAACTGGTACTCATGGATTAGATCTCTGAGCTCTCGGTGCCAGCTGTCAGTATATACATCTAGGAACAGCCTTTCCAGATGTAGGAGGAAATAGTTTTTGGTGTTTTTTAATTCATGTGTTCCTTTTTTGTTTGTTTTTGTCTTTTTCTTCTGGAGAAAATGTGTACAGCAAAACCTACGCCAGTGCAACAGTTTCTGCATGTCCCATTCAGTGGCATTGATTACATTCTTCAAGTTGTACAGCCATCCTCACTCTCCTTTTCCAGATTACTCCACCATTCACAGAGATGCACTGCCCCCTACGCTTCCCATCTAAAACCTTTTGAGTCACGACTATCAGTATGACCCCACATAGATAATTGATGCATATACTGCATTCCTTTTGGAGGAGAGTAGGTAGCCTACCTATGTCCTTCTAGTCACGGTGAGGAGGGTGAGTTTAAACCTCACAACAGTGGCGGGGTTTGGGCTTAAGCAATCTGGGGGCAAGTAGGGACTTCCTTTTTTTGTTGATTAGGTTTCTTCTTGGCACAGTACCTCATGACTTGCATCATGATAAACAAGGATGACACATGGTTAGCTGAGGGCTGTGAAGCTTCTGAGAGCTCCACTGGGGTGTCGGATGGTGAATGTGTTCTGTTTGTGGACAATACCACCAGGAAGGGATGAGAGCCCAGCAGGCTGTTGTGAACCTGAACGGGATAGCACCCAGTAGGGAGGCTCACTCACTCATCATGCCTCTGTTTTTGTGTTACAGGACTAGTCAAGGATGTGTCCACATCATAGTGGCTCAGACCAAAGACAACAAATACACACTGAACCAGACGAGCGCTGTGTTCGACAACATCCCTGAAGTGGTACACTATTATTCCAATGAGAAGTTGCCTTTCAAAGGGGCAGAACACATGACCTTACTCTACCCTGTGCACAACAAGCTGCACTAAGGTGCAGCTCCTAGAAAATGGGACTCTTATTCCCCAGAGGGTGTCGGCATCTCCCTGGACAGGGCTGGACTTCTCCTTCATCGTAAGCAAGAATTCGGAGTATTCACTTAAAAAATCAAAAGCCTTTGGCCTTGAATCATTTGATACTTGGTCACTGACCTGTCTTTTTTGTCCCTACTGAATAGTTCTGCAATAAGAAATCCTAACTCACCCTGTGCCTCCACTTTCTGGAATAGGGTGTTTCTCTTTGGGGTGTGACCCTCAGGAAAGGTAAGTTGAGAATTCATAAAAGATGACATCCTTGTTGCCCTGCTTTAATCATCGCTATGAAACATTAAAATTCTTCCAAAATGGGCTAGTTGTTACCTGGGTCACCTGATCTCAAAGCAAATGAAAAAATCACTTCACTGTGTAATCCTTGGTTTTCGCATAAGATGATAAAAAGATGATATGTGGACCAGAAGAATGTCTAATACCTGTCCTCTCCTTAGAGAGAGGGACATCCTAGAGAAAATCATTTGTCTCCCTGGAGTGCGTGCTCAGCTCTGCAGTCTGTGAGTCTGTCAGAAGGATGATTTTATCGGTCAGCCTTCTAACAAAGTTTGTGTTTTCTCCATCTCTGTAGACTTTCTCCTTTTCAGCAAATCAGTGATGGTAATCATAAATATGAAGGAAGATGCCCCAGGTTTAAGAATTACAAATATAAGTTAACCATTGGCAGCATTATTATAATTCTAAATTACAGAATAAAATAGAAAACAAAGATTTTATTTCTGGTTTTTCATCTGAAAATTTACAGAACTGTTTTCTTGTTGAATAACCATGTGGAAGTTCTGATATCTTCTGTTTGATTTTGTGCATTACAGTGACTATCGATTTCATTTTACATCTTTGTCACTAAAATTAGATTTTCTCTGTATTTTTAGTTTTAAAAAAAAAGTTAAATGCAGCTCTGGGATCTGACTGTATAACTAGCCTGCAGAGACTCTGTCATTCTGTACAGAGTAGTTCCCTCTGACTGTACAACAATAGTTTAAGACTTTTGAGATTTCCTCTAACTACTGTTGCTTAAGATATCAAATTAATATTCATAGTATTATCTTTATGGTATATCATGAACTTGTAGCGCCAATTTACTTACTGTGAAAAAGAAGAAAAACCACGGAAATGGCATACTGTGAGAAGAACACTGGGCGAGTGGCTCTATAATTAAAGCAGAGCAGAAGTTTCTGTATTTTGAAGTTTATCATTTGCTTCTCAAAACTGGTCCAGATGCAGATGTGCTGAGTGTCGTCAATGAAAAGTCAACTTTTGTAGTTTCTTTTAAATACACAAAATATGTCAATTTGATTACTTTTTTAAGGCAGCATATCTTTCTAGTTATTAGTTATCATTTTACTATCATGATTTAGAGGTTATTAGAATTTGCTTCTTTATTCAGTTAAAATCCTAACCAAAGAGTTGTGTGATCTTTGATTTTAAAAATTTGAGATGATTTTTTTTCTTAATGGATCCCAAATATTTTATTAATAAAGAAGTTTTCTTTTTTTAAGTACTCAGAATTTTTTAAATATATATTGGTTCATGTACTATAAAACATGTTTCTCTGAATTTTCAGCATCCATAGTTTCAGTTTCTTTCAACAGATATTTATTGTCTTCCGTATACAAACAATTCATTATGTTAAACTTATTTTAATGAGCTCAACAGTCTGTAAACCTATTTTTCACTTAACCTTGCTCTACAGAGGAATATGCAGTTACCCTGATTTTAATAAATGCTAAAAGCTTTCATAAAATTTTTCTCGTGCACTAAGTGATTTTGGGTCCATATCCAGCCACTGAAATGAGTGTATAATGAAATAACATTTAGAAAGCAGAGCTTCTATTATAAGTCCAGTATTATGCTTCCTTAATGCAGCTTTTCTGTGCCGGCCATGCTGCTTTCTTTATACAATTAAAAGTGAGGAGATGCATAGTTTACACAGGGTCCAGTGGCTTTAGTGTTGTACAGGAGGTTATAAGAAGAAGAAATATAGTAAAATAGTGAAAGGGGAGTTAAGCTGCTATTTTCTTCTAAAGGTTCTGACACAGGCTGACAAAAGCCAGGGAATTCACAGCTGGGTGGTGGCACAAAGTACCACACGTTCTAAAAACAATTCAGCCAGCAGGGTGTCCCTAATGGCTTCCTTGTTAAGCCTTCTGGACCAGCTGATCTGAAGCCCTGTGACTTGTTTCCTGTCTGAGCTCTGAATGCTTTAACTTTTTGTCATTTTGACCTGATACAATCATTTTGCTGTAGTCTTCCTTCTTTGGAGTTAATTCTCTCAGAATATTTCCCAGTTCTTTCTGGAGAGAATAATGGTTTCTAGTGAATTTACTGTTCATTTGGTATGAATGTTAGCATCCTTGGGGCTTGCTGTGTCTGTGTTCTTTCTCCGTATTTACTCATACCCTCTTTTTAAAAATTCTCTGCTCCATGGGAGAAAAGGGGGAGCGCAGATCTAGGATGCTATTAAAAGACCAGACTTGATGGTCTGACATTCTGCAGGGTCCCCAGAGAGCATGGCATCTGGACTTGCTGCTAGCCCAGTGCTGAAATCAGTGCCGAAGACAACCCTTCAAACCAAGATTGATTGAACTGTAAGACATGGAATGATGCAGGTGATGGGTGTACTTCTTGGTTTAAATATATACATGAGGCAGTCCAACCAACTCCTCTCTAGAGGTGAGAAGAAAAGGTACAAAAGGAGGGGACAGGTGTTGGTTGAATGAATACCTGGAGTACAGAGTGGAAACAAGTGTGCTGTCACACGGTACAAAGAGCAGACAGAGTTGCATAGAGGTGTATGTTCAAGGGTTTCTATAGCAAACTGACTTGGATTGTAAAGTTTCCCTTAATCACAATAAAAAAAAGAAAATTTCTGTGCTCCTTACTGGGTGAGCTTGTTTAGTTGGGTGTTTTCAGGCCTGGAAGAACAGAGGGTAAAGGGCATTTCTGTTTACTTTGATATCACAGCTGCTTGTATCAGAATGGATTTCACCCACTGGCATTGTGTGTATTTAAAGTAGGGATAAAATAATGGAGAAATGATAGTGTGTAAATAATGAAAAGGTAAATGTTAGTATGCCTGCTTGCTACTGGAGGCAGAAATGTCCTTTCAAGTAATCCAAAGAAGCATTGATAGCCCCCTTTATTCTTTGCTCTCTTTAAAAGCCTTGGTACTTTTGCTGAATTGTATTGGTCTCTACCTAGTGACAGGAAACCGTGGTGGCAGTGGTTAAGTGCTGTGGCTACTAACCAAAAGGTCAGCAGCTCAAATCCGCCAGGGGCTCCTTGGAAACTGTATGGGGCAGTTCTGCACTGTCCCACAGAATTACTGTGAATTGGTGTTGACTCGACAGCAGTGGATTTGGTTTGGTTTACCTGGTGGCCTAGTGATTAAATGCTATGTCTACTAACCAAAAGGTCGGCAGTTTGAATCCACCAAGCACTCCTTGGAAACCCTGTGGGACCGTTCTACTCTACTATAGGGATCTATGAGTCAGAATCGGCTCAGTGGCAGCAGGTTTTGTTTTGTTTGTTTTACCTTGGAGGCAGGTGGAACAACAGCTATGATTTCTTGATTGGCTTATTTAAGTATGTTAATTGCTGTGTTATTAGCCACTAATATTTTAATTCCAAAGAACAACTATGAGCATTTGAGACTGTTCAGTTTTTCACTTGGGAGTTGTTCGTAGCTGCTGTCCTGCTGCCCCTGACTCTTGGCGACCCCATGCACAATAGGGCAAAACACTGCCCAGTCATGCTGCATCCCTGTGATCAGTTGTGGATCAGGCCACTGTGATCCAGGATTTTGACTGGCTGATTTTCAGAAGTAGTCACCAGGTCCTCGGTCTGGAAATTCCATTAAAACCTATTTAGCATCATAGGAACACCCAGGCCTCCACTGACAGACAAGTGGTGGCGGTGCGTGAGGGGCACTGGCTGAGAATCAAACTCAGGTCTTCCCCATGGAAGGTGAGAATTCGACCCCTGAACCACCAAACTAAACCAATTCTAGTTGTTAGTGACCCTATAGGATGAGAGGAGAACTGCCTCATAGGATTTCCAAAGCTGTAGATCCTGAGGGAAGCAGACTGCCACATCTTTTCTCCCACAGAGGGGCTGGTGGATTTGAACCACTGACCTTTTGGTTAGCAGCAGAGCACATAAGCACTGCACCACCAGGGTTCGCTGATCCACTACTATCCTCTGAGAGTAACCTTTCTATTTTATTAAAATGCTCTTTCCAGTCAAAGGTTAATGCCTCATTTTCCCTTTGTTCTAGGGAGGAAAAAATGTCTAGAATTCCATACCCCTTCATATAGGAAACCCTGGTAGCGTAGTGGGTTAAGTGCTACGCTGCTAACCAGAAGGTCAGCAATTCACATCCACCAGGCACGCCTTGGAAACTCTACAGGGCAGTTCTACTGTGACCTCCAGGGTCACTATGAGTCGGGCCCAGCTTGACTGCAGTTTTTCTTCGTCATACAAGGTCATTTTGACATTGAGCAGAACTGCATTGATAATCTTTCTCACAGATACTGCTCATTCGTTAGTTGACTCTTGTTTTTAGTACTCAAGATTATCTTGACTTTATGGTCTCTTTAAAATTACTCTTCTTTATTCTACATCTCTGCTGTTTGTATCTCACTAAAGTTTGATTTAGAGAGACTTGGCCTCCTCTGAACCTCTTCAGTTTATTCTTGGCTTCTGACCATATGTGAAGGAAGAGGTGGTATATTACTGCCATCTAATGGAGAGAGAGAAAACTGCAGTAGGAAAACTGCGTTGAAGGATAGTCGTGCCTGAATTCAGTGGCCTTGAGAGGTTGTTCACTTTTGTGATTTTCTAAAGGATTTCTGAAACAGGTCATAACTGGAAAAAATCGTGACACAGCAGTTACCATCTTGCAGTATGTCCTTTCCTGTGGAACAGGTGATTTTCAGCCTCGAACAACTGTCATCATGATGCCCAGACAACATCTGGATTGTGGAGTTTAGAGTCTCAGATTGTATTTTAATGACTATGCTGGCAACAGATTACTGACACAGGCGTCTCATTTCATCAAGTTCTTACCCACTCACGTATTTTGTTGGGGGTGGGGGGCCACTGTTACATTTTTCACTATGTATTTTTCACTAATACATAGTTTCAACTTTTAAAGGTACTTGAAGATGTCTGTGATAAAGGTGCCTATTTGTCGCATCTAATTTATGGTGTATCAGAAATATTTTATGAAATTTCTGGATGTATCTTAGTAGCCAATACAGGTCACCTGCCTTCCTGAAAATGGTTTACTCTGAAATGTAATCTTAAATAAACATTATCCCAAGAAAACTAGTGTTTTTGCTTAATTCAGTTAGATTTGAGGAGCATCTTCCTTCATAAAAGTACTTCCACAGGTTATGGTGGTAAGCAGGGAGGGTTGAAAATCTCATCTTGCAATAATTGTTGATGAAAGGTATAAACCAAACTACAGTTTGATGTAATCAGCAGCCCTGATCTTCAGTGATGTTTTTCTTTCCAGATAAAGTAGTGATAAAGTGCAGTTTTACCCCTCCATTTCCACAGCTCATTAGACAGTTAACTGCATTTGTGCCCAAGCTGATCCAGACTGTGGCTTTCTTTTTGTTTTTATTGTTTGTTATTAATATGGAGTCCCTGGATGGTACAGATGGTTATGCACTCAGCTACTAACCGAAAGGTTGGCAGTTTGAGTCCATCCAGACGCACCTCAGAAGAAAGGCCTGGCAATCGACTTCTGAAAAATCAACCACTATAATCCTGTGGAGCACAGTTCTACTCTGACAGACAGAGTTGCCGTAAGTTGGAATCAACTCAGCAATGGTATTCGTTTTTGTTTGTTTTTCTCTGGTCATTATTATTAGTATAGACACCACCATCCCAGCCGCGGGGTTTAATGCAGTCAGTCTGTCATGAAGCTTAGACATCTATATTTTTTAAAACTCTACCAGGTGGTTAAGTGTTACAGCTGCTAACCAGAGAGTCTGCAGTTCAAATCTGCCAGATGATCTTTGGAAACTCTATGGGGCAGTTCTACTCTATGGGATTGTTGTGAGTCAGAATTGACTCAACAGCAACAGGTTTGAGGTTTTTTGGTCTTTAAGTTAACGTTTACAATCCAAGTCAATTTGTCATACAAAAACTTACACACATGTTGTTATGTAACTAGCTACTCTCTTTCCACCCTGTATTTCCAGTGTCCACTTAACCAGCTCCTGTCCTTTTCTCCTCTCTTATCACCTTTAGAGAGGAGCTGCCCAGTTAGCCTCGTCTACCAGGTGATTTGGATACACAGCCATGGCTGAGTACCAACGTCTGAAGCCACTATTTTAAAATGAGTAAATAAACACATTTGACTTTGTGAAAGAGAGTACAGTGTTGAGTTCTTTGGTATCAGAGTTTTCAGTTTCCATCAGATGTGTATATAAATTGCCACAAGGTGGTACCAGTGCCTATTGTTTCTCCCCCATCTGTATGTAACAGAGAAGGACGTTTGAATGAAGATGTGTTCGCCCCACTAGAGCAATTAGAGCAAGGGTCTGCAGAGTTCGGACTGAACGCAGATGTTTGTAAGAGCTGGGGTTTGGGTGTTAAATGTTCGATTTTGACCCTGTGAAAGGTAAGCTGTGCACCAGGTGTGCTGCTTAACAAGCGCTTCACACAGTAATGCTATCTTAATCCTCCACAGCTCTGTCAGCCAGGTGGTAGCCTCATTTTTCAGATAAGAACCCCAGTGCTTGGAAAGATCCAATAACTTGCCCAGGGTCAGTCACATAGCGAGTGGGAGAGCTCTGATGGAAGCCCAGTTCTGGTTGTAGAGCAGAGCTGCCCCACAGCATTTCCAGGGAGTGACTGGTGGATTCCAACTGCCAACCTTTTGGTTAGTAGCTGAGCCCTTAACCACTGTACCACCTGTTGAAACCAACTGCCGTCAACTCAATTCTGACTCAAAGTGACCCTATGGGATAAGGTGGAACTTCCCCACAGAGTTTCCAAGGAGTGCCTGGTGGATTTGAACTGCTGATCTTTTTCAGTTAACAGGCTTGGCACTTACCACCCACCAGGCCACCAGGGTTTCTTTCCACTGAGCCACCAGGGCTCCCCAACAGAATGCCAGTCAGCTACCTTACAGTGAAAATGCACCGAATGTAGTGAGAATGGTCGCACAACTTGAAGAATGTAATCAATGCCACCGAACTGTCCATGCAGAAACTGAGTTGGTGTATGTTTGTTTAGCTGTGTATATTTTCACCTACATTAAAGTTATATATTTTCACCTGCACATATATATGTACATGTAGATGAAAATATACATATATATATTTTTAAAGAGTATGTGCTTAGGAAATCAGACATACAGGTCACTGCACCTGGCCAGTGTGTTTTCTCCCCGTGGATGAGCCTCCCAGACTCGCAAGGGAAATGGAAGTTGGATTTCAGCCTCTCCACCTCTCAAAGCTGTGGTGGGTCTGATGGGTAGTTTGTGAGCCTAGGCATTCTGTCCCCTCCATTAGTGGGACTAGGCATCCTGCAGTCCTGCTGAGAGCACTGAAGGTCTAATCACTGACATAGGATTCTATGTTGTGGAGATTTGCTCTGAGACATGGGGGCTGTCATCTTGATTGACACTTAAAAATGCTTTCTTACACAAAACAACAAATGCTGGAGAGGCTGTGGAGAAAGTGGAACCCCCCTACACTGTTGGTGGGGTTGCAAAATGGTCCAGCCTCTTTGGAAAGCAATCTGGCGCTTCCTTAAAAAAATGGATATTGATATACCATTTGACCCAGTAATTCCACTACTTGGAATATATCATGCAGAATCAAGGCCTTTCACACCAACGGACACATGCACCAGAATGTTCATCACAGCACAGTCCATGATAGCAAAAAGATGGAATCAACCCAGATGCCCAACAACAGAAGAATGGATAGGTAAACTATGGTATATATACTCAGTGGAGCACTACACAATGGTAAAGAACAACGATGACTTCAGGAAACATCTCATGACCTGGTTTCAACTGGAAGACATTATGTTGAGTGGAAGTAGTCAGCGACAAAAGGACAAATATTGTATGAGACCTCTACAATAAGATCTCAAAAACAGACTTGTGTATAGAAGAAAAGACTCTTTGACAGCTGCAAGGGAGGGGAGGGAGGGAGGGAGGGAGGAGCGGGAGGGTTTAGATTAGATAGTTGCTAGGTATCTGGTTGGGTGAAATCGGTGACAGCACACATTAGAAACAAGAACAGTATTAAGTGGACTTACACATAACATGAGTACTCCTTCCATCTTAACCCAATATTGCAAGGATAGAGTAGCTGGGGCAGGGGGCAGGGGACCATGCTCTTAGGCGAAAGCGAGGCCAACTGGCACAACTAGTGTTTTGCTAAGAGGGCTCTCTGCAGCCCACGTTGGTGAGTGGCATCTGGGGTCTTAAAAGCTGCCAAGCTGCCATCCGAGGGCACAGCAAATGGTCCCAACTCGGCAGGAACAGATGCTCACCGAGGACCAAAATGACATGGGGGAAAGACAACCCAGAAGACAAAGAGACCCACATCAGTGGGTGCCTACATTGACTTGGGACCAGAAGAACTGGATAGTGCCCGGCCACCACCAGTGATAGCCGCGACGGAGCTCACTAAGTTGAATCTCACTGGCAACACAAGAATAAAAGGGGTGCACCCTGAGATCCCCACTAAAAGACCTCAATTGATGGTCCAGTGGTTTCGGGGTTCCCCTGGGAGCATGGCCCCTCGCCCTGATGCTGCCCTTGACCATAAACCATAATGAAGGTCCACGCTTCGGACAGGAATGGATTGGACTTGGCGATGCAGTGACCATATATTGGATGCACTTTATCGTTCTGTACATCTATAGGATGTCATCCTGCTGACCCCTGGCTGGAGGAAGGAGAGTGGGTGGAGAGGAGGGAAGAAAGAGAGTGTTGGGAGAACGAGACATGTATGGAGCAGAGAGGAGTAGTGTGCTGTCACCGGGCAGGGAGAGCAGTGGAAGCTGCATATAGGTGGGTATGTAAATTTATACAGGAATGTACATTTTCACTCAGTTATATTAAATAAAAATTTTTTTTTAAAAAATGCTTTCTTACATGACATATATTTTTAGAGATTCAAATTGCCTCCCGACTCAAGTCCAGAAATCATTTGGATAATTGAGTAAAAGATCCATCTTCATTAGAGACCACTCGTGACTGTATTACTACTTAATGTCTAGAAAGCCAATCCGTTTATCAAGTGTCACCAATCAGTTGCTGATAAGTGAGAATTATGGTTTAGTTTAAAGAATAGGAAAGGTTTATGTTCTTCCTGAACTTTTTTAATGGTACATTTTGGGTGACAGATTCTCCCTAAAATCCTTGCACTTTTTAAAATGGAGAATTTCAAACTTCTTTAGAGATTACTGTAATGAGCCCAGAAACCTTGGCAGCCTAGTTGTTAAAAGCTACAGTTGCTAACCAGAAGGTCAGCATTTTGAATCTACCAGGCACTCCTTAGAAACTCTATGGGGCAGTTCTGCTCTGTCCTAGAGGGTCACTATAAGTTGGAATTGATGACAATGGGTTTGGTTTTTGGTTTTGTGAATGATCCCTGGTGGAGCAATGATTAAACACTCAGCTAGTAGTTCAAACATACCAGCAGCTTCTCAGGAGAAAAGACTTGGTGATTTGTTCCCATAAAGATTACAGCTACTGATGAATGACAACTGCCACGGCCTCCGCCAGACTGAAGCTTGTGCAACTAAATGGTGCCCAGCTACTACTGACTGCTCTGACAAGGGTCACAACATAGGGTCCTGGCCAGAGATGGAGAAAAATACAGAACAAAATTCTAGCTCCAAAGGCCAGACTTTTGGGGCCTGACAGAAACTGGAGAAACCCTGAGAACATGGCCTCTGGATATCCCTTTAGCTCAGTAATGAAGTCACTCCTGAAGGTCACCCTTTAGTCAAAGATTGGACAGGTCCAGAAGACAAAACTGAGACTAAACGGGCATGCCAGGCCAGGGTCAAGCATTAGGAGGCAGGAGGGGACAGGAAATCCAGTAATAGAGAACCCAATGTTGAGAAGGGAGCGTGTTGGCCTGCTATGGGGTTGTTAACCAATGTCATAAAACAATGTGTACTGTTTAATGAGAAATTAGTTTGTTCTATAAACCTTCATCTAAAGTATAATTTTTTTAAAAAATCACAGCCTGAGATCAGAAGAACTAGATGGTGTCCAACTACAAGCAATAATGGCCCTGACAGGCAACACAACACAGATTCCTAGACAGAGTGGGAGAGAAGCACAGAACTCAAATTCATGTAAAAAGACTAGACTTAACAGGCGGACAGCGGCTGGAGGAAGCCCCAGAACTATGATGGCTCCTGGACACTCTGCTAACCCAGAACTAAAACCATTCCTGAAGCCCACTCTTCAGAAAAAAATTAGACAGGACTATAAAGCAAAAAATAATACACGTGAAGAGTGTGCTTTTTAATTCAATCATACATGAGACCCAATGGGCAGCTCCTGTCTAGGGGCAGGAGGAAAAGATAGAAGGGGACAGAAACTGGTTAAATGGACACAGGAAACCCAGGGTGGAAGGAGGGAGGGAGGGAGTGTGCTGTTACATTGTGGGAATTGCAACTAATGTCACAATGTGTATAATTTTTTGCATGAGACATTAACTTGAGCTGCAAACTTTCACCTAAAGCATAATTTAAAAATAAAAAGATTACAGCCTAGGAAACCCTAGGGGGTAGTTCAATCCTGTCCTGTAGGGTCACTATGAGAGGAAACTGACTCCACAGCAACACTTTTTTTTTTTGTAACCCCTCACCCAGCTTCAACAATTATTGTCTCAGCCAGTTTTGTACTTCCTCCTTGCACTTTTTAATACATAATCTTATTAGGCAGTACAAAATAGTCGAACCATTCCAAAACAGAATGGATTGCAATCTTTTTAATGGAAAGTTTTTTAATTACAAAAATATGCATGCTCACGAAAAACTTCATGAAATAAAAAAGAGCAAATCTGGTCTTCAGTGACTTCCTAATGCTCTTAGAATACTGTAAAATTGCTGAGTAAGGCGCAAGTCTAAGGCAGGCCTCCCTCTCACCTCGCCCCTGCCCTGCACGCCACAAGCAGCCTTGGCACCCCTGTCCTCCCCTTGGGCCTCTGTCCAAGTTGTTCTGGAGGCTCTCTTGGGACACTCCTCATCTTCCCTCTGCTTCTCTGTTTCTATCCCTTCCTTCCCTGACTTTCAAGACCACATAAGTCATTGCTTCCTGAGCCCCCTAAACTAAATTACTCAGCAGTGTTGACTCGTTATTGTGTGGCTTTCTGGATGGGCTGCCAGCTCTCTAAGGAAGGCATTGCTCAGGCCAACACGGTGTTCAGTAAACATTCACTGAACGAATCTCACCACCCAGAGAAGCCCACCACCTAATGGTTGGTGACCAGCAACTGTTTAGAAGGAATGGATTAACAGGGCTTCCACACCATAAATAAAGCACAATTTCAGAAGTCTGACGAAGCTCAGTAAAATTTATGCCAAGGAGGTAGCAGAGAAAACCAAATCATTCACATACAGTACAGAGGTGTGGGAAGGTATAGATGGAAAGGAAGTGGTTTGATTTGGCCCCTGATCAAGGATCACTAAGTTGAAGGAGCTAGTTGCCACCCATCCCTTTTGTGGCTGCCTGGTATGAGAGCAACATTCTCAAAGCACCACGTACCAGTTGCGTTAGAGTCTCTTCTAACCCACGGAGACCGCATGTCAGAGCAGAACTACAGAGGCCTGGCCATCCACTTTCTGAAAAATCAGCCATTGAAAACTCTATGGAGCACAGTCCTACTCTGAATCTACTCAGAGACAGCTGGAATTACACGAGTAGCACTGGGGTCTGGCTGCCACGGGGCCTCCCTGGGAGCCCCTGGAACTTGCCTCTCTTTGTGGGCCCAGACTCCCCATGGCACAGCTTGCAGCCCCAGCCCCCCAGGGATGAGGGTTTCAAACAAAATGAGGAAACTGAATCCACCTCTTCTTGGGGGTGAGCAGGCCAGGATCTCACTTAGCACAGGGTGAGGGGACCTAGCTGGGGAAAGAGGTTGGGAAGAGAGGCCGGTGAGGTGGTAGCCAGCTGTCAAGGGCCCTGAGCCACACAGAGAGGGCAGAGGATGCAAATCTCAGTTTAGCACCTAGCTGAGTCTCTTAGCTAGCTTACCGTCATAGACTGCTACCTTCACCAGTACGAGCCTCAAGTGCCTAGACTGTAACCAGGTGAAAACGCTTACCTTGCAGTATCACTAGGATAAGAAGGAGTATCCGGTCTACAGGGCATGTGGTAGCGGGGCAGTCACTGGTAGCATTCTTATTAGCAAACATGCACAGACCATCCCTACCGAAAAGAAACCGTGGCCTTCTAGGTAAACCAGTATACCTCTTTGTTGTTCATAGAGTTTGTTTCCTAATTAATACTCAGTAACTCCACAGTAATGTAACATGTTGCTGTAGGATCCTCTGGAGCCCTCTGGTCCCTAGCACACCAGGAAACCAGTTGCCCTCAAGTCATTTCTAACTCAGCGTGACTCCAGGTAAGTCAGAGTAGAACTGGTCTCCACGGGGTTTTTAATGGCTGATTTTCCAAAAGTAGAACCCCAGACCTTTCTTTCTCGGCATCTCCGGGTGGATTCAAACCTCACTGCAGAGGAGAATACCCCATGGAACTTGCACTCACGCAGACACCCTGCTGTTGTGATTCAGTGGGCCCTGGGTTGAAGCCTGGGCCTCTCCTGATAATGCCTCCATCCATGGACACATCTACTGACGTACACTGAGTACAAAGGTCTGAGAGTCCAACAGCACTCGCTTCATCATAGAAACTGTTCCAGTTCACAGTCACTCTAAGGATACGTCACCACCTTCATCAGAACCATGTGGGAGCTTATCTAGCTTCCTGGGTTCTACGTCAGACCTACACACACAAAAAGAAAACCTATTGCTGCCCAGTTGATTCCAAATCATAGTGACCCTATAGGAGGACATAGAACTGTCCCATAGTGTTTCCAAGGAGTACCTGGCAGATTCAAAGACGCAGTACTTACCCATTACACACATCTGACCTACTGAACCAGAATTCCTAAGGGTGAAGCCAGGAATGGAGATTTTTTTTTAATAAGCTGATTGTGGTAATTCCAATGCACGCCCATGTATGTTTGTGCTCCGCAGAGTAGGCGAGTGCTATATGAGTGAGTGTGCGCAGGGTGCTGTGTGCTCAAATTTACCAATGACCATGAAGATGGTGCAAGACTGGGGACATCATGAATCAAAGCCAGTGCACCAGCAGCCAGCAACAACAGCCGTAGTCTTCCTCCTTTTTCACTTTCCCTTCATCTGCTGGGACAGACTCCAGAATGTCCCACTTATAGTCCACCATTTTAAAACCCCTACTGTGTGTAGCATATCAATGTAACAACTGAAACAAAATACAATTCTCCTTCTGAAAAATGTTACCCTTTTAAAAATTGTAAGGAAATAGAGAAGGAAAAGCAAAGGAGAATCGATGCCTTTGAATTACGGTGTTGGCAAAGAATAGGTCTATACTGTCGACTGCCAGAAGAACGAACACATTGGTCTTGAAAGAAGTACAGCCAGAATGCTCCTTAGAAGGAGAGATGGTGGCAATTCGTCTCACATACTTTGGACATTTATCAAGAGGGACCAGTCACTAGTGAAGGACATTGTCATAGACTGAATCGTGTCCCCCTAAAAAATGCATGTAGCAATTTGACTAGGCCATGATTCCTGGTATTGCTTGGTATTCTTACATGTTGTGATTCCTGCCTCTATGATGTTAATGACGGAAGATGGGTAGCAGTTGTGTTGGCGAGGCAGGACACAATGTGTAAGTTTGCACTGTGCGTTGAGGCAATCTCTTGGGATAGAAAGGAAAGGGAAGCAAGCAGAGAGTTGGTGACCTCACACCACCGAGAAACAGTTCCTATAGCAGAATGACTCCTTCAAAAGGACCCAGGGTCACTTTGCCTCAGAACCTCCCAGCCCAGGGGAAGATTGACAACAAGGACTGTCCTCTAGAGCCAACAAAGAAAGACTTCCCCTAGAGCTGATGCTCTGAATTCGGACTTTTAGCCTACTGGACTGCAGCAGAATAAAATTTCTCTTTTTAAAGCCATCCACTTGTGTGTTTCCTGTTATAGCAGCCCTAGATGACTACGAATAAGGAAGATAGAAGCAGAATTGACACCTTTGAATTGTAGTGTTGGAGAAGAATGTTGAAGGTACGATGGACTGCCAAAAGATAATCTGGAAGAAGTACAACCAGAGTGCTCCTTGGAAGTAAAGATGGTGAGACTGTGTCTTACATACTTTGGACCTGCTGTCAGGAGGGATCAGTCCCTGGAGAAGGACATCATGCTTGGAAAAGTGGAGTGTCAGTGAAAAAGAGGAAGACCCTCAGCAAGATGGACTGACACAGTGGCTGCAATGATGGGCTGAAGCATAAAAACAATTGTGGGCATGGCGTAAGACCGGGCAGCGTTTTGTTCTGTTGTGCAGTCACTGTGAGTCAGAACCAACTCGACGGCACCTAACAACAGATGACTAAGACAGACATCATGCTTGGTAAATACTTGGGTTACCAAAAATGAGGAAGACCCTGAATTAGGTGGATTGACACAGTGGCTGCAACAATGGGCTCAAGCATAGCAAAGATGCTGAGGCTGACACGGGACCAGACAGTGTTTTATGCTGTTGCATACAGGGTTGTTATGAGTGGGAACCAGCTCAACAGCACCTAGTAACAATGACACTATGCAGTGCACTATTTTCTTTGTGAATACTGGGCAGTTTTATTAAGCAGTTTCAAGTTAGAAGAAAGAACACTGTTGACTGAATAAGACATACACCTAGGGTACAAATTTTTTATGATTTTACTGAATAATGTAATGTTATTCACATTCAGGGTTGGCTACCCGCTAAAATTGTTTTGGTAAGAGAACATGACTGATTTTTTTTTTTTTTAAGTGACATACATCTGAAGACATACATCGGATGATAGGAGCTTCTCTAAAAAACAAGGGACAGTCAATATTTGAGGTATGGAACAAAGCTTGCTGCCATTGCTCTGGATTGTTCGAGCCACAGGCCATCCAGGGAGCCCCAGACCCACCACTGGTGCCCTGGCCCCGTACCCTGGCCTCCATATACAGCGGTACCGCAGCTGTAGAGTTCAAAAGCCTTCAAGAGCACACCTCCGCTACCCCAGGGATGGCAAACACCATTTCCTGCCCAACACACACTTCCCACAGACGTGGAGATTCAATCTCCTTGTACCACTGTAAATAGGAAAACGCTTTCTTAAGACACTGTTCTAATAACTGAGTGTTCCTTGCCATTGTCTGCGTGAATCATCATCTCCTCTTCCAAATTCTGGAAAGAGCACCCGAACCATGTCATCCTCACAGCAGTGCTGTGTTGAGAGGAAAAGCACCTCTTCTTGTTCCTGGCTCCTTATGCCCATTCCTGCACCCCCACCCTGCGCCCACATGGCCTAGCTGCCATGGCAGATGTCTGTTTCCTGCATTGCTTTCTGCATGACAAGGACCAGCCTCACTAAAGGAGCACGTGGCCTTCTGAAGGAGACGGTGGGCCTGTAGACGCAGTTCTGTGCCTCTCCCCTTAGCCCCAGGCAGGGGCCCAGGTGGCAGGGCTTCACACTTTCAACTTCTGGTCTGAGTTACACAATTTCCAGGCTTTCTTGCAGTTTTCTCCTTCCCCTCTCCCTGAACAGTTTATACAAACAACTCATCCGCAAATCATCCACACAGTGGCTGTTACTGTAGAAGATACAGAATGGCTCTGTCCCCTGTACCTTCTATCTAGGACCTTTTTCAGCAGAGTGCTGAATCAGCCTATCTGATAACCTAGGGGGAAGGTCCGCCTTTGTGACAGTAACAGTCTTCTGATGAGTCACGAGAAGCCCTGGTGGCACGGTGGGTACACATTTGGGTGCTAACTGAAAGGTCAGTGGTTTCGGCCCATCAGCTGCTCTGAGTGAGAAAGACAGGGCGGTCTGCACCCATAAAGATCACAGCCTTGCAACACGAGAAAATGAGGGGGCAGCTCGAGAACTCTACTGAAAGATCCGAATTGATAGTCTGACAGCTGGAAAGGTCCCCTGGGAACACGGCCCCTAGACCTGCTGCTGTCCCTGACCAGAAACCAGTATTGAGTCAACTCTTCAGACAAGAATGGACTGGACTCGGGGATACAGTGTGACCATATGGTGTGCATACCTTATGGTTCTATGCATTTACAGGAGGCTGTCCTGCTGGTCTCTTTCTGGATGGGAGAGAAGAGAGGGGGGGGGGGGACAGATGCTTGTTAAGAGGATACTAGATATACAGAGTGAAAAGGAGTGTGCTGTCACCAGGTGGGAGAGCAGAGGGAGCTGCAGACAGGTGGGCATGCAAAACCAATTTGGACTGTATACTTTCATTTCATCACAATTTAAAAAAAAAGATTACAGCCTGGGAAACCCTGTAGGGAAGTGCTATTCTATCCTACAGGGCCACTGCGAGCTGTTATTGACTCCGCGGGGAGGGTTCTGATGAACAATGGCCCTTCCTTTTCCTTCCCCATGTATCCATCATCCGGTAGAAGCACCCACCCTTTTTCCAGAAATCCCAGGACTCATTTTGGGAAATACTTTCAGAATCAAAGCTTCCTAAGGAATTGGTACCTATCAACTGAGCTTATTTGCTACTCATTTCTTGAGCTTACTTTCTGTTTTCCTGCACCGAAGGGAGGCTCAACCCCAAACGGTCCTCCTTAGTCATTCTTCCTCATCCGTTTCCCCTCATTCAACTATTTCCTTTAAAATACCTGGGTAGCCCATTCACAATTACATCTGAAGCATAGTTTTAGAAATTATTTATTTCAAACATTTACTATTTCACTTTAAATGCAAAACAGCTGGTAAAAAGAGAAACCACTGAAAACACATTGTACTGACTCTCTGCCCCATACACAGACAGCCTTTGGTATTTGCATTCAAGCAATTAGGTAAACACACAGATACACACACAAAAAACACAGACAAAAAACAAAGAAAAACTATTATTTCCTTCTCTCAAGAAAAAAAGGCAATGTATAAGTGAGGTATTCCATTTAACAGATGTGCGATCTCCATCCAAATAAAGTCTCCATATTAGTTAACAGCTTTGCTACATGCTGTTCCAGTCCTTTCTTTCTAAAGCAGATCTTATTTTGTGCATATGTTCACAAAACTGACAATGTTCCCTAATAATCATTAACGTTGTCATAGAAACTCCCTGGCGCTGGTGGCTGGCCACATGGAGGACACGGTGATGGAAGGACCTTTAGGGGATGCTCAGGAGCATCTGGCACAGAACCTGAGCCAGCTGGCTGGCCCCTTCTGGCTACTGCCCCACTGCCAACAGCTGCTTGGGAAGAGTGGGTGCAAGGCTTGAGGAGCTCCAGTAGATAACAGGTTGTCTTTGTGTCTCCAAATTAGGATACATTTCTCATTGACTGCACCTTGGAGCCGGATGCTGGGATTCTCCTGGATTGGCTCAGCTCCCGATGAGATGATGAAGCTCAGCACCAAAGTGGCTGACCCTGAACATTCTTCAGGGAATTCACACACAGTGACCACTCTCAATCTGCCCCGCTGTGCTCTGTTCACCATCAAGTGGACTCCCAACAGTTTCAGCAGCCAGAGTACAGACTTCACTCCATGCCACAGTGACAACTGTCCTTTCCCACAGAAGAGCAGGAAAACAGCAAAGACACACTGTAAGCCAGAGCCCAACCAGTGAGCAGACCTCAATGCCAAGGCCCCATCACAGCCAAGAGCTCTCAGAGCCACCAAAGGCGTGGTAGACACATTCAAAATGCTACTTCCTTCAGATATTTTTAAAAATATTTTGTTAATGCTATGAAAATTAACCATCATTTTAATTTAGACCTTGAGCCACTTTTAACTTGAACAATCACTTCTCCCATCCACCAGATGAAGGTGTCGTGTTTAATGTAAATTGTCTCTGTCCTGACCTGTCACATCTCTGGCTGTGTGGCAGATTGCTACAGATGTCAGCGAGTAACAGCACCACCGAGGACAAAAGGCAGTGCATATGCTGCGGAAACACAGGTAAGAATGACCTGTGGATTAAAACATACATGTAGTCACCACAAATTCAGGGGGTTACATAGCTGTGTCCACTGAGCAAGACAATCCTTCATTTATACTAGCTTATACAAAAAATAAAGGGGGAAAAAAACCCTCTTTAATACAAAAAAAGAGCTGTTCCGTTACAATAATAATGAAAGCAATAACAATTTGGAGATCAAAGCTGCCTAGCTCTCGGCAACAATGAGCTATCTGGATTTCACATCTCCTGCTAGCTGAGACTGGCTTTGGCAATATCACAGGTGGGTGAAACCTCGTAAAGAAAAAAACCGTGGGCAGAGAATCACCTTTTCTCAGGCAGCGCCTCACTCTAGATAATTTCCCTTTAACAGCATTTTTTGCTGTTCTCAAGTCCCAGAAACTTTACATATTAAAAAAATTTTTTAAATTTCTTTAATAACATTGTCTTCAGCCTAACTTTCGTAAATTTAAGATTCGTTGTCTAAGGGAGCAACCCATTATTTGCTGCTGAATTTATTCACAGTGACCTTACAGGACAGAGAAGAACGGCCCTATACGGCTTCCAAAGCTATCATTTTTACAAAAGCAGACCGCTTCTCCTGAGGAACAGCTGGGGAGTTCAAACCACTGACCTCTCAATCAGCAGCTGGACACGTAACCACTGTACCACCAAACCAAAAGCCCACTGCCATTGGGTTGATTCTGCTTCCTAGTGGCCCTGTAGACACAGTAACAGAGTACAACTGCCCCGTAGAGTTTCTAAGGAGTGCCTAGGGAATTCGAGTAGCTGACCTTTTGGTTGGCAACGGTAGCACTTAATCACTGTGCCACCAGGGTTCCCACTGTACCACCAAGACTCCTCAAAGGAGCAATAGAAGTCTAAAACCTACAGACAAAGCCAGCAATGGCAATCACTCCTTACCCCAAATAGTAACAGTTTGAACCTGGCCAACAGTAAAAAGTTAAAAATTTAAAAATCGCCATCATTTTGGACTTTTTGCTAGTTGTCTAGTGGTAATGGTTGTTTTTCTAAAAGATAGATGACTAGAAAAATTTTGTGGTCTGGTAAATTTCAGGTCCGTGGTTACATGACTGATTTTAATCACAGCTCCACTCTGGGATATACCCCATGTGACTTGAGGGTACTTGTTTGGGTAACCACTGACAGCACTGAGTTCTCAGAGGCCAGACAGAAAAGTTAGCTCAAGCAGTTAGCTGCAACGTCACTGCCAAACACTTAGTTGGTGGCGCTTCCATACCAGCTGAACTGAATCAAATCCGAGGAAAGAAACAAAAAAAATGAAGGTAACAAGTTAAGGGATTTTTTTAAATGAAACTGCTCTTGGTAATGCAGTCCCTGGGTGGCACAAACAGTTAATGTGCTTGGCTGCTACCTAAAAAAGGTTGGCAGTTTGAGTGTCTGCCCAGAGACACTTAGGAAGAAAGGCCTGGTGACACACTTGCAAAAAAATCAGCTCTTGAAAACCTTATGGAACACAGCTCTACTCGGACACATGTGGGGTCGCTGTGAGTCAGAATCAATCTCATAGCAACTGGAAAACTGGTAAACTTTAATAACAGGGCTGGTGGCTTTGAGAGGTGGGGATTTTCTACAGACCCTTCCCAGTAATCGTGGGAGGTTTGCTTCCCAGCTCTGGGGAGCCTGATACCACTTCCTCTAGAGCTGCCTGTGGGACATAGGAGCCAGTCACTTTTCCCCTGAAATGAGAGAAGAAGGAGACTCTTTTTTCACTTTTCGAAACAAAAGCAGAATACAGAAGGCAACCAGAATCTGTTAGGGGAAAACATGTTTCTCCTCCTTTGTCACCTGACTCAGTTTTGTACTAAACAAAGTCATTGTGCTTTTCACCAAGTTATTTATACACTGACACTCAGCTAATACTGGAACTTACATCCTCTCAAGAGAAAATAATCAGCATTTTTTTGTTGTGGTTGTCACTGTTGTGATCAAATTAAAATATACTCTTGTCTGGTTCTTTTTTTTCTTTTCACATCCTTATTTCACATAAATATTATCTTCCCTAGTTACTCAGGTTCAGTTGAAACAACATAAACAAAGCTAGGGTGGAAGAGTTTTGATCTCACCACGGGCAAAAGCCCTCCCTGATGCCAATGCTCCCGGCTGGAGGAGCTGGGTCCTGGGGGTGGGGAGCACAGGTTTTCAGAGGCAGTCATCCCCCTTAGCTCTGCAACTGTAAGACAGTCTGTGTTCCCCATTCCCTTCTTCTTCTCAGCCTCTCTCCTGAAGTCCTGGGATCCAAAGAGGAAAATCCAGCCAGTTCAGCTGCTTCTTATTTGGCAAGTGCCTAACAGTATTATTCACATTTTGCAAAATGCTAACAAAGAACCAGAGATCACTGGTTCTTCAAAACCATCAGGCCCTGAGATACCGCCCCCTGGCTCCAGCTGTTTTTTGGATGTGGGAAAGGAAGGTAGGATACAGAGAGCTTCCCTTCAGCCTCAGTGGCTTAAGGGAAAGCCATCCTCAGGCCTAGAAAACACTTGGGTTTCAAGAGCTAGAAGGTGAAAACTAGGCAGTGACTAGGAGATACAGGTGACAGCAGGAGTCTGGCTAGAAGTCCATCCCACCTGTCTGAGGAAAGAAAAGGATGCAGCTTATGGACGAGATATGATGGGATGTCCACCATGGGGTCCACGACTTCACCCCAGGAGCCTGGACTTGGCCCACTAAACAGTCCAGTTGAGTCCTGACACCTCTCTCTTCAGGCGGGCCTGAGTTCCCTCAAACTCCTTTAGCAGGGCACTTGAAGGATGGTATGAAAACTCAATCACCTCTTCTTCAGAATGTAGCAAATGTATTTCCATCCAGTGTAGAGTCTTCCGGAAGGTCCTCTGGAAGGGGGAAGCCGGAGGTCTCATGAACTGAGGTGAGCTGGAATGGCCACAGAAAGCACCTTTTGCTAAGCTAGCTTCTGTTCCATCACCCACACTGTTCAGCATGTCTGATGCTCCAACTTTCCCGGTGCCATCCCAACTAGCTTATCTGGAGAAGAAATAGTCTCTGTTGCTGATGTCATAAGGGCTCCGTGGGTCCCTGGCTTCTGGTTGGCTGTGGCCTGAGATGTTGTCAGACTCAAGGCTGCTGGGGGACAGTGGTGGTGAGATGAGAGGAACATGGCCTGGGGTGGGCTTGGGTCTCTCTGGAACCAACTGACCCAAACTATATGGTGGATGCATGCTGGTCTTGCCTTCTTGCAGAGTTCGCAGCTTCCACGTTTTCTTGAACCTTCACATAAACACATAAAAACAAAACCACACAGATGTTTAGTTCTTGTGATGAACTCACACAGACAAAAACACCAACAGGCGGGCCACTCTGATAGCCTGGTACTCCCCAGTTTCAACTCAAAGGAGTGACCACTATTACCTCATCACCTGTGTTTTGCCACCAAGATGTCCCAAGATTCTGAAGAACAAAAGGGTTTCAAAAACATCCCAAAAGAAGATGAACATACTGTTGGCCCAATTTACAAATGAGGGAAAGAGAGGCACTCATAGACACAAGGGAAACCCTGGTGGTCTCGTGGTTAAGTACTACAGCTGCTAACCAAAAGGCCGGTGGTTCAAGTCTACCATGTGCTCCTTGGAAACTCTATGGGGCACTTCTACTCTGTCCTAAAGGATCACTATGAGTTGGAACTGACTCAACAGCAACGGGGTTCATAGGCATGAATGTCCCTTTACAGAACTGGTAATTTCATTAGTCCTGTTCCAGAGACTGCTCATTAGGTACACATCAGCAGCCCTGTCACAGGCTGAATTGTGTTTACCCAATAGATACACTGAAGTCCTAGCCCCCTCATTTAGAAACAGGGTCATTGTAGCTGTAATTAGTTAACATGAGGTCATAAAGAGTAGGCTGGGCCCTAATCCAATATGACTAATATCCTTAAATAAGAAAAGAGGAATACAAGTACGGAGACACACACGCACACACAGAGAGAGAGGACAGAAGTCATGTGAAGACGGAAGCAGAGACTGGAGTTACCCTGCCAGAAGCCAAGAAAACACCTGGGGCTTCCAGAAGCTGAAAGAAACAAGGAAAGATGTCCCCTTTCCCAAGAGCCCTCCAAAAGAACAAAGCACTGCCACACCTGACTTCGGGACTTCTGGTCTGCAGAATGTGAGAGAAGACAAGTCTGTCACTTTCAGCCACCCAGTGTCTGGTCCTTTCTTACAGCTGCCTTAGAAAACAAACAGAAGCCCCAAATCTATTAACTAAAACAAGAGAGAGTTATTTTTTAATGAGGAAGGAAAATGGGCCTCAGTCAAATGAAGGCTGGCAGCCGGCAGATAATTTGCCACCACCACAGCCATGGCACAGGACCGGGCAGTGTTTCGTCCTGCTGTACAAGGGGTCGCTGTGAGCTGGAACTGACCTGAAGGCCACGAACAATCTAACAGCCAAGAAAGGGCTGCCTGGCTCCCTGGACAGCCTCCTGCTCCTCTTTCGTCCAGTATCTCCATCTTCCCCTGCTGTCCCTGCACCACTGGGCCCACTGTCACCACGTGGGTGAGTTCTCAGTTCTTACAGACTGCCATGGGCACCACTTGGGCACAGATGACTCATCTGACAGGAAAGTCAGTGTCAAACAGGAAGGAGATAGACATCTCTCTGATCACTGCCTCTTTCACAGTGCTTGGCTGTGGGACCAAAGCCAGCGCACTCAGTAACTGCATAAAGTCACTTTGACAGCCCAGAGAAAGATAAGAGGTGATACTGATCTCTAAAGGTACAGTCAGGTCTCCTTCCTGGAGGGGCCCTTCCACTGTGCCCTAAGTCTCATTCCTTCCCTCGTGTCCCATTTGGAGGCCAGCTGTAGGGCTGTTAACCTTAGGCTGGAGGCAAGGTGGTCACCCTCAATTCTATCAGCTGTCAGCTACTCAGGGAAGGGCTTGGGAAAGGAGGGGAAACCAATGTCAAAAACAAGGTTTGGGGATTTTCCTTGAGTTTCTTTTTATATCGGCAGGCTATTCCTGTCCTTGTTATGATAAATAATTGATAGTTGGCTCCAAATCTGTCATTGGCTCTTAGCCTGGTGTCTAAATGGAATAAACAATCTGCAGAATGTTACTTAGGGCTCCACTGCGCGGACACTTCACAGGAAAAGAACCCAGTAGGAGTGCTTACTGCAGCTATGCTGGGTCCTTGAGTGGAATTCTCCTCCCCCAGAGAAGAGCAAGGAAAGAGTCATTACACAGTATGGATTTCAAAAGACACAGAGACCCTCTGACCCAGGAATTCCACTGCTGGGAATATGCCCACAGGACCTAGCAGAGCTACAGAAATAGCTTCACGCACTAAGATGTTCATTACTGGGTTTTTTAAAAAAGCAACATAACAACCCAAATACTCAGTAATTGGAGGTTGGTAAAGTGAGCTGGGCGACATTCGCCTAATGCAGCAGTCTGTGGCTAAGGAAATCTAGATTGACAGGGATCCGTTATGGTGTAGTGGTGACGTTGCTATGGTTGCTAACCAAAGGTCAGCAGTTCATATCTGCCAGGTGCTCCTTGGAAACTCTATGGGGCAGTTCTACTATGATCTATAGGGTCGCAATGAGTCAGAATCGACTCCGCGGCACGGGGTGGGTCGGTAATGGCCAGGAAGGGAGAGGCGTCTGTTAGAATCTCACACTTAAAAGGCAGGTTTAGAGTTCTCAATACAGGATCATCACAGCTATATAAAGGCAAACAAGAAACTGTGTGGAGGAAAACATCTCAGAGGCAATTCATCAAAATGTTAAGTTTTGGTGTGGGAGGGATGACAATGACCGACTACTATGCGCACACTGAGCCTCTGTGAAAGGTGATAAAAAAACAAGTTAATGGTTAATTCAGTTAATTCTGTTAATGGTGATGGTTGAACAAGATCAACATATTCAATGTCACTGAACTGTAAATGGAGCCCTGGAGGCTTAGTGGTTACAAGCTTCAGCTGCTAACCAAAATGTCAACAGCTCAGATCCACTAGGCACTCCTTTGAAACCCTACAGGGCAGTTCTACTCTGTTCCGTAGGGTGACTAGGAGTTGTAATCCACTTGATGGCAACAGGTTTGAGTTTGGACTGGTTTTGAGCTGTACCTGTGAAGATTGCTGAAATGGCAAATGTTTTGTTACCTATACATTTACCACAGTTTTCTAAAAACTATTTTAAAACTGCTAAGTGTTGTTGACATGGGTGTTGACTGCACGAATATATTCACTTTATGAAAATTCGTAGCTGCATACTTACGATATGAGCATGTTACAGTACGTTCATTATGCTTCAATCATACGTAAGTGGCCATCTTTGGACAACATATCATTTTTCCCCCTTCTTCCCATTTGTCAGTATTTAGCAAATGGCCTGTAATAACCATGTAAAACTTCTAATTCTTAAACCATTTCTGTGGACCTCATGTAATCCATTTATAGCAAGCCATCACTGCCTTCCCTTTACTTCAAAGAGCTGTTGGGTAACTCAGAATACTTGAGTTTCCTTTTCTTTTAAATATTTTGAGGAGAAAATAAAGACTCTTTCTGAAAATCACTAGGGCTCAAAGTTTCCACACCTGGTATAACCGCACTGTAGGTGGAGGGTCTGAACAGGGCCTGGGCGCCTGAGAGGTGCTGAGTGAGTACACAGCTGAGCTGTTAGAATTCATTTGCACCTCAGCCCCCACCTTTATATGTCTTTGGGGTGTATAATGTTTTGTTTAAAAAAAGTTCCCGTAGCCAAAAATTTTTTTAAAAAAAACAACTCATAATAACTCTCACTCTTTAAAAAAAATGATGTGGAAACTACGGCCCCATGAGAAGTGTCCCCTCATTCCTTCCACTGCAGACAGGACTACAGAAGGTTCCCACTGCACCCAGCCACTGCCATAGCCCAGGACAGCACAAACCACCTTAGCCTATATAGAGATGGGAGAATCTGTTATTGTAAAATGTTAGATTGAGACACAGTTACTAATACAAAGTGATTTTTAAATTATAGGCACGGGAAGCCCTCACCTAATTATATAAGTCTATTCTTGACAAGTGTGCAGGAAAGTAGTCATCACCGGCTCTGAGAAGCCTAGGTTCCCGGTGCCTGCAGGGGACAGGGAGCAGGGTGGAGAGAATCAGCCCCTGGAAATTCTAAAATTCTACTTGCAAAATGACAAGCTTTTCTTAATTGGCACATCTAAATTAGTGTGTGTGTGTGTGTGTGTGTGTGTGTGTGTGTGTGTGTGTGTGTGTGTGTACATAAAAACCAAACCTGCTGCTGTCAAGCTCCTTCAAACTCGTAGTGACATAGTGACTCGATAGGACAGAGTGGAGCTGACTTGTAGGGTTTCCAAGGAGCAACCGGTAGATTCGAACTTCCAACCTTTTGGTCAGCAGCCTAATGCTTAACCACCAGTTCTACCACGGCTCCCTGGCTCAGTGGTTAAGAACTTGGTGCTAAACAAAAGGCCAGCGGTTCAAATCCACCAGCAGCTCCTTGGAAACCCCATGGAGGCAGTTCTGCTGTGTCCTGTAGGGTCAGTATAAGAATCAACTCAACAGCAATGAGTTTGGTTTCCTTAAATGTGTCTCTGTGTGTATATTTCTTGGAAAAAAAATTTAAGAAAATTCTATGGTTTTGTGAAGACACAAAATAAATGCACTAAAAGTAAAAATACACTATTAAGGGCTGGCAGAGTGAATTCAACCTGCTCCTCACATTTGTAAGGACCAGCTGTAAATGTGGTCATCCCAACAGCCATCGTGGTTTGGCCATTTCTGTACCTCCCAACTCCCACAGTATCTCTAGATTTTTTTTTTACATGGACTCTGGGAGTAGTAAGGTTTTCATCACTTGAAACAACTGGTCTTGTTCCAAGTAAATTCATCTAATAGTTCCTTATATGGGAGAAAATGAAAACTCACCAGGCTAGGAAATAAGTTACTGATACGTTCTCACTTGCCCTGTCTGTGCCTCCGGGGACTCTGGTTGCTTAGCAAACAGCCAGTGTCCAAGCACCATCAGCACATCAGCAAACCAGGTCTGTGACGTGCACCGTGACCCATGATGTGCACTTAAAAACACAGCAAACCTTTTTCAGTGGCTCATTTACATTAATGCTTCCTTATTAGTGGTTAATAACACATCTAGGCGGCACTGCTTGTGAAGTGCCAACAGCGGAGTGACAGAACCAACAGTTAGAGGGGCCAGGCCCGCCTCTCGGCCAGCAGCAGGCTGAGACTCTTGAGACCTATGTTCTAGACGTAGGTATGCTGTTCTGAAGCTGTGTGTCCCTGGATATGTCTTTTTACCTCTAGGGACTGGTTTCTCATTTGTAAAATTAAATTAAGTCAAATTACCCAAATTGAAATTAAATTAAAGAAATTGACTAGATAGCCCCTAAGGCCCTATTCAAAGAGCATGAGCTATGGATCCAAATCTTTTGTCTTCACCTTTATGAATTATAATCATTCCACCTCTTTTAGCTTTGGTTTGTTGCCTGTAAAGTGGAAATTATGGCAGCAACTCTATAGGGTCTGTGATGGGTGATAAGGAAAACCTGTTGAAGCCATAATGATGCAGAAACAAAAACAGAAGTCAAAAGTATGTGTCAGTGGAGTGGAGAATCCCTCAGTGGCAGTAAGCAGACTCTTCAACACCGATACGGACCCTCTCTGGCCTTGGATGGGCCCTTGCCTTCTCCAGTGAGCTACTTCCACTGCTCAGACCCTTATCTTCTGCATACTCTTTGGGCAACTTGTTCACTATTTCACTATAAAAGCAAAGCGAGAGTAACCCAGAACACAGTTTGAGCTGTCATCTTGCTAACCTCCAACCCAGATCACCCCTGCAGTCGAGCTAGCTCAGGGTCAACTGTAAGGATCCATGAATGAAAATACAGAAAGCTCTCTGCCAAGGTCTCACCCTCCTTCCCAAGCACCCTCAAAGATTACCTCCCATAATCAACAGCTAGAGTCTCTTGAAAGTTACACTCAAGGGAAGAGGAAGGAAGGAAGAAGTACAGTTTCTTCACTTGCTATTATCTGCGGCATAGTGGTAAGTGCTACAGCTGCAAACCAAAAGGTTGGTGGTTCAAATCCACCAGGAGCTCCTCAGAAATTGCATGGGATAGTTCTACTCTGTCCTGTAGGGTCACTATGAGTCAGAAATGACTCAAAGGCAACAGTGATTATCCTAACTACTGCCCACAAGGCACAGCCTCACTTCTTGTGGGCTTTGACAAATGCAGAATTAAAGTTCCTGTAGTCAAGTCCTAAATATCCAGGAGTTCCCTTTATTGTCCAGTCATTAGGAGTACTGTCAGCTGACTTTGTGTCAGCTTAGGTATGAATAACCAAACTAATGACAGAATGGAGACGGTGAGATTGGGAGCAAATAGACTTGGAGCTACAGCTGCCAGGGACCAACTCAGCCTGAAAGAGTGTTTCCTTTCCAGGGCTGGGAGAAGAACACTAGGACAAGAAATTTAAAGGTGACCCTTTATGGCTGCATATAGACTGAGACATAGAATATTCCCAAGGAGTCTGGCTAACCTAAACCTACTGCCATCAAGTTAATTCTGACCCATAGTGACCCTACAGAACAGAGTAGAATTGCCCCACAGAGTTTCCAAGGAGCACCTGGTGGATTTGAACTGCTACCTTTTTGGTTAGCAGATATAGCACTTAACCACTACGCCATCAGGGTTTCCGAAGGTCTGGCCAGGCCTCTTAAAATTAACTGTCTACTTATCTCCTGCTACGGATTGAACTGTCCACCAAAAAATGTGTGTAGCAATTTGACTTGGCCTCGGTTCCCAGTATTGTGTGGTATTCCTGTATGCTGTAAATCTTGCCTCTCTGATGTCAATGAGGGAAGACAGGCAGTGCTTGCGTTAGTGAGGCAGAACTCAAGGTGTAATATTGCATGGGGCCTTGAGGCAATCTCTTGGGATATAAAGGAAAGGGAAGCAAGCAGAGAGATGGGGACCTCACACCACCTAGAGCAGAGTCAGTCCTTTGGACCCAAGGTCCCTGCACCTCAGAAGGAGAAGGTGCCAAGGACTTTTCTCCGGAGCCGACGGAAAGACTACCCCTGGAGCTGATTGGACTGGATTGGACTTTCAGCGTACTTTTCTGTGAAGAAATGAATCTCTCTCTGATAAAGCCATCTACTTGTGGTATTTCTGTTATAGCAACACTAGATGACTAAGATACTTCCACTGTAGGGCTCCTCACACTGTCCTTTAGGATCTCGTCACAGGCCCTCTTCCCTCGTCATCTTGTCCACTGCTACCTGCCTGCTGAAGAGGATCTGAACTGTCGACCAAACATGCTCCTGTGGCTGCTCTGACAAGCACCTCAGACTCAGATAATCCCACAGTGGAAGCATTGTCTCTCACTCTGATTTGTTCTTTTCTCAGTATTTCCAGTCTTAGGGAATGACACAACTGTCTGCCAAGTTGCTGAAGCCAGAACTTGAGGACCACCCTTGTCTCTTACCTCTCTTTCATCCTTCCCTCTAATCTGCCATCAACCCTTGTCAGTTCCACCTCTTAAAATATATTCTGAAGCCATCCATGGCTCTCCAACCATGGCCCCATCCTAGTAAGTTTACCATTATCTCTTGTCTAGACTGGCTACCAGCATCCTTTTTTTACCTCTATCATCCAGTCTCCAGACTGCATCTTCTAAACCCAGCCAAACCTGTTGCTGTTGAGTTGATTTCCAAATCATAGTGACCCTATAGGACAGAGTAGAATTGCCCTCCATGAAGTTTCCAAGGTGCACCTGGTGAATTTGAACTGCTCACCTTTTGGTCAGCAGCCATAGCTCTTAACCACTATGGCATCAGGGTTTCCATTGCGTCTACAGTGATCTTTTAATACTGCAAACCTGATCAGGTTCTTATGAGAACTCTCCAGTAGAAACCCATTCCCATCCACCTACTTCTCTTTCAAAGCCTTTCACAGCCTGGCTCCAACCTCCCTCAATAGTTCCTTTTCTCCCCTCTCCTCCTGTTCAATACACCCACCTACACACAAGCACATATACACACAGATGCTAAACTATACTTCTGTTCTGGAAACTTCTCCCCCCACTGCATCAGACCAACTCCTATTCCCCCTTAATGGCAGTTCAGTGCTCCTTGTCACGGGCTGCTCTTTTTGTGACTCTTCACATGAGTCATTAACTCCCAGTGTCTGTCTTCTTCATTAGACCCTGATGTCTGGGGCTGTATCTGTGCTACCTACCACTGTCTCCAGTGGCACCTCAGACAGGGCTTGGCATACAGGCAGTGCTGTGCGTGTGGGTGGGTGGGTGGGAGGGTGGGAGGGTGGGAGGGTGGGAGGGTGGGAGGGTGGGAGGGTGTGGGTCTGCATTTGTTGAATGAATAATACGGTGTAAAAGACTGAGGACTGACTGAGCAACAGAAAGCTGGATGAGAAATGTCAGAACACCACAGAGCCATTCCCCAGGACCCACCTCAGGACAATGCCAACGCAGAGGAGGGTTCCAAAGGCCAGGCTTCCTCCAGCCACCAGGAACGTGGGCAGTGGTATTAAAGAAGGATCTTGCACTACAGAAAAAAAAAAATAATAAAAAGAAGAGAAAACCACTCAGCTGGTGCTGTCAGAGGCTCAAAGGAACCTCACCCCCCAGGAAGGAAACAGCTGTGCTACGCAAGAGACCACTTGACAAGCCGGCCTGTTCTCTGCCCGGCGCCACCCCTGGCACAGCCACCCCCACCGTAATCTAGCAGACTAAAAGATTTACCACTTGACAAGAAATACACTCAAAGGCAGAACTTCTGAGCTCCTGCAGCCAGCCACAGACTCCCACTCACTTTCTAAATGGCTGTCCTGGTAGTGCTTAGCCTGCCCTCACAAGGCCCAGGGGGATCCAAGAGTCAGAAGGCCGTGGAGGCCTCGCCGACGGCGTACGGCGGCTCCACCCAGTCATGTCTGGGAGGCTCCGATGCTTTTAAGTGAGATGCCCAAGTCTTCTGAATCGGTCAGTCCATTGGGGTGTCATTTTTTGCCTGCTTCACCTGGTACTCAACTTCCAGTCACGTGAGCTGCAGGCAGTTCTCCAACATGCCATGTCCTTATCCTCCAGGTGTCTCCACATGCATTTCATCTGCCTGGAATGTGTTTTCCACCTTTGCTGCAATCTTTTCCCATCCATTCCCTACTCAGCCTTTCAAGTCTCAGATGAGGAGATGCCTTTGAGAAGTGACCCCACCCCAAGTGGGGTAAGAGCCCCTTCTCGTTGCTTCTCCAGCTCTACCTCTAGACTGAGCTCCCAGAACTCAGGACCCATGTACGCCTTTTTCACCATTGGACTTCCAGTTGCTTGCACAGAGCCTAGCATCAAAGCTCTCCAAAATATTTTGTTGAGTAAACGAAAAGAACACACCAGCTTCACACACAGCCACATCCTCCCACTGGAAGGCCTTCTCTTGCTGCCAGAGAGAAACTCCAGGCTGGAGAGAGTGTGCATCTAATCATCATTCTCTCCTTTTGCTGGGAATGCAAATACTCACAGTCACACAGATTTGGCATTCAGGCGCTTCTGTCCCGAACATACCCACTGTTGATGAAGACACTCTTGGCCAGTCATCACCTCAGATGCTCACTGCATGCAGGCACGGCAGTGAGTTCAAGCTAATGAGTGAGCTCTCACTGCAAAGACAAGTCTCTCCAAGTGTGACCCACATGCCTCGGCAGAGACAGATGTGTAATGGAAGCAGGATGTTTGGCTCGCTAATTTACGTACAGCTCATTACCTTTTATATTTGTTCCTTCATTCATTCAGCGAATATTTATTATGTGCCTATCATGTGTCAGCCTTTGTTCTAACCCTTGGGCATACAGAGAAAAACACGACAGTAAAGCCCCTGCCCTTCTGTATCCTACTTTCTAGTCACGGAGACAAACAGATAAATATGCAAGATGATGTTAGCAGTGACAAGTGTCATGATGAAAATTATGTACAGGGAGGCGAGACAGTGATGGTGTGGAAGCTCTGTGAGATGGGTGGTCAGGAAAAACCTTTTTGAAAAGAGGGCTTCTGAGCAGGGATCAGATGGCACAGTGCTGGCCAAGTACAGGGTAGGGAAGGGCATCTAGGCAAAGCAGCAGCAAGTGCAAAGGCCCTGAGGTGCAGCACACGTGAAAGAGCAAGGAGGGCGGTGCGGCTGGAGCACAGTGAGTAGGAGGTAGAAGGAAGATCAAAAGACAGGGAAGCTTGATCCCGGAGAGACCTGAGAGCTTCGTTAGGATTGGGAGTTTTCACTCTGAAGGAGGTGATGTTGAACAAGTAACAGCTTGGCTTTGTGTTTTTAAAAGCTACTCTGGCTGCTGATTGGAAAACAGCTTATTTGGAGGTAAAGACTGGGAGGCAACAGACCAGTTTGCATCTCCTGGAGAAGTCCCGCTGGATGAGGCAACAGTGGCTGGACAGAGGTACTGCCAGTGGACGTGGTGACCAGTGGTCACTGTTGGACATGTCTCAAGTGTTACAATTAACGGACTGGGTACAGGATGACGACACGGGATGGGATGATGGGTAGGAGAGAAAAAGCCTGCCCAATTCCATACCAAAACCCACAGCCATTGAGCCATTTCTGACTCATAGCAACCCCACAGGACAGAGTAGAACTGCCCCATAGAGTTTCCAAGGAGTGCCTGGTGGATTTGAACAACCAACCTTTTGGTTAGCAGCTGTAGCATTTAACCACTATGCCACCAGGGTTTCCACCTGATCCCATAGGTCTTAGCAATTCAGCCAATTGTGGGGCCAGTTACTATGCTGGAGAATATGGAGACAGACAGATTTGCAGTGGAGAGGCAAGGAGTGTGGGTTGAGTAATTTAACTACCCGATGAATGTGGTCTTTCTCCTTTGTTCCTGAGAGATAATCTCTACACCCCTGGAATTTCCCCAGTGATTGAAGTATCTGATGAGGCCTCCAGACCACACTTATCTAGCCGGCTATGCCAATGAGATGACTCTTGGGTAGGTGCTGTGTCCAGTCCAGAAAGACCCACCCTGTGATTGGTATCAGCCAACCTCAGGGGAGAGAGGCACGATCAATCAATCTTAACTGTAAAGCCAGCCAACTGTAAAGAGGCCTTAATAAGGGCCTTGGCTGCAGAAGCGCCATGGGCTTCCTGTGCTGATGAAAGACATCAGTTCACATAAGAGGGTAGTATGTGAGTGGGTACCATGTCCCTTTTTGGGACATGGAAGGTCCACATTGGGAACTGTCGCAGACCTTGCCTTATATATCCTGTTGGTGCCCTTTTTGTTATAATAAAACTAATTATAAGCATGGCACTTCTCTGTGTTCTATGAGTTGTTCTAGACAATTATCAAACTCAAAAGAGTAGAAGAGCACTGGTGGCACAGTGGTTAGGAGCTTGGCTTCCAACCAAAAGGTCGGCAGTTCGAATCCACCAGTCACTCTTTGGAAGCCTCATGGGGTAGTTCTACTCTATCCTATAGAGTTACTATGAGTTGGAATTGACTTGACAGTAACAGGTTTGGTTTTAGTTTGTTTGTTTTCAATTTAAGGGAGTAACGGGAGCCAGCAGGTCAGACATGAGGAGGGCCCTGGGGACCCCTGAGCTTATAGCTGGCATCCCGAAGGGATAGTGGGAAAATCTCTAATTTGTAGCCAGCAGGTTACGGGGCCTACAAGCTCCCGGCTGGCAGCTGAGGTCTTGGGCTGACCTGGTGTTTGGAGGACTGAACCCTTTAACCCTTTAACCTGTGAGGCCTGACCTGGGTCAAGGGTAAAAGTGCTACATGAGCAGCTGGTACTGGAACAAAAGTGGGAGAGAATTAATAAAAAATTGATTTGGACTGGTCAACACAGTTGGTGTCAGAGAAATGGGAATTGATTTGGTTTCTACAGGATGCATCAACATTCTGTTTTAGACGCGTTCAGTTTGAGGTGTTTACTAGGTATCCACGTGGACACGTCACCTAGGCAGTTGGATACATAAGTCTAGGTCTTAGGGAAAAGGTCGGGGAGGGAGGTATAAATTCAGGAGTTGCCATCAAGTCAATTCCAACTCGCAGTGACGCTACAGGACACAGCAGAACTGCCCCAGCAGTTGGTGGATTCAAACTGCCGACCTTTGGGTTAGCAGCCAAATGTCTAACCACTGTGCCACCAGGGCTCCCATCAGCCCATAGAGGTCTTTAAAGACATGGACCCAGATGAGATTGTCAATGAGGGTGGAAGGGTTCCTATGACACAGCAGCCCTTCTACACCGCAACCACCTGCCATCCTACCGTATCATTCCAGGCCCATTTCCAATGGCATTTCCTCCATGAACTTTCTGTGATCTCCCCAACTAGACATGCTCTCTAAATTCTCTAAATTCCACCTTTACTTTATCTATGTCTCCTTTTTGGCATATGCCACACTACTACAGTTACTAGTTAACTATTTGTCAAAGCCTGCCTGCTGGACTATAGACTCTTTAAGAGCAGGGACAGGCTGAGCTCCCTCTGAGCCCCTAGCTGTACAGAGCTGAGCCCCAGGTAGTCAACAGGTCCTCCACAGGTACACTGCATTATGGTTGGGCTTTTCCAACAAGACAGTGCAGCATGGGCAACTGCCATCAAGGGCAGGCGGGAAGCTGTCCAGGTAAGGGTAACAGGGTGAGAACTTCCTCAACAAGCCCAAGGAGCCATCAGACGGAGCCATTCAACCACAGAACCTCCAGAGTCTGACCTCCAGAAGTCCCATAGATACAGTAAAATAAACATATTGTTATGTGCTATCAAGTCAATTCTGGTTCATAAGCAACCCAAAAAGGACAGAGTAGAACTGCTGTAATCTTTATGGGACCAGATCACCAGCTCTTTCCCTCATGGAGCCACTGGGTAGGTGTAAATTACCAGCCTTCCAGTTAGCAGCTGAGCGCTTAAGAACTGAGTCACCAGGGCTCCTTGAAATAAACACAGGACATGTGACTTTCCTTGATTTCCATACTGGTACATTTTCCTGATCTCGCAGGTATCGGGTGTTCTGCATATAATACAAAAACACTGAAATAAAGAGCTCTCAAAACGAAAATATCTTTTTGACTCAGTAATTTTGTTGGTGTCACACTCATGTGTATTGTGACTCAGAATGAAATATTTCACTGATTTGTCCAACTCTTTGTACAGTCTCTTCCCTGTTTCTTGACTAATAAGATCAAACTTGAGTGTATAAAGCAGTAAAAGGATATTTCTGCATTTATCCTGAAGTCACACTGGCCCTCTGCCAGTCTAGGAAAGGAAGCACTTTCTACAGAGACAGGTTTTGATGCCCTTCAGACCACAGGAATGAATAAAATGCCCCATCCTTACCTGGGAGACTTGTTGCATTTGCCGGATACATATGATGAATATGGTCACCACTATCTTCATCAGCAGTTGATGCCTGAAAGAGACATTGCTCACCATAAGCCTGGTTCTGCAGGTTCCACCATCATTTGAGGAGGTGCACCCAGTTCTGTCACTACCTCCTCAAAACATCTCCTGGCCCACCCATGGACTTCCTTTTCGTACCCCCATGAATCTCCTGGCCTTTGGCACCCATCGCTCTTTCACAACTATTTGCATGTATCATATATATATCTTGTCTACTTAGGAAACCCTAATGGCATACTGGTTAAGGCCAGCAGTTCAAATTTACCAGGTGCACCTTGGAAACTCTATAGCGCAATTCTACTCTGTCCTATAGTATCACTATGAAATGGAATCAACTTGATAGCAGAGGGTTTGGTTTTGGAGTTGCCTACTTAAGGTGGATATTGCTTTCCATCTGCTTCTCTACCACGAGCTTAAGGACACAGCACCTTCCACAGAGGAGACACTCCATAAGTATGCTGAAAGAATAACACTCCATACAGATCTGCTGCCACTTCCTGGGGAAAACACAGACTAGAAATCTGGCCCCACCACTTACCGGCTGAGCAACCTGGGACACGTTTCTTCACCTACCTGGACCTCAGTTTCCTTCCCTCATAAAAAGTGGTTGTTATTAGCTGTCTTCAAGGCAGTCCCCAACTCATGGCAACCTCACACACAATGTAATGACACCCAGTTCTTTGTCACCCCCATGACTGCTTGCAGATTGGATTGTTGTGATCCATACAGTTTTCACTTGCTGGTTTGTTTTCTTTTTTTTAATGTAGATTGCCAGGCCTTTCTTCCTAGCTCACGGTACTCTGGAAGCTCAGTAGCAACCTGTCCAGCATCACAGCACCACACAAGCCTCCAGCAACAGATGGGTGGTGGCCATGCAGGACGTGTACGGACTAGAAATGGAACCCAGGTTTCTTACACAAAACCAAAATTCGCACTCAATTCCAGTGAGTCAATTCTGACTCACAGAGACCCTTTAGGACAGAGTAGAGCTGCCCCACAGAGCTTCCAAGGAGCACCTGGCAGATCTGAAGTTGTGACCCTCTGGTTAGCAGCTGTAGCTCTTAATCATTACACCACCAAGATTTCCATCTCTTACATGGAAGGCAAGAATTCTACCACTGAACCACCCAAGTTCCCCTCAGAAAGCAGGGGCTCTACTTCCTCACAAAACTAATGTAAGAATCAAAGGAGAACAAATGCTAGGCATGCCAGCCTAGCAGTGCCCGGCAGGTGTCGTCAGCGTTAGTGTCCCCTGTCCCATGATAAGAGCTCCCTGGTGCCCCACAGGCCTGGATGTCACCTGCAGCTGCTTTGGAAGGTGACTGAACAGTCCTACCTAGAGTCCACACAATGCTTGGGGGCCCCGTGCTCCTTCCTCTGCTGCCCAGCTCCAGGAGTGGCTGAGCCTCCCAGCTTAGCACGTGGGGAATTAAGGACCACAGGGGGAGATACAGTCGGTTGAGAAATTGGATTACTCAAAGAGTTTGTTAAGCAGCTTCAGAGGTTAATCCTCTTTCCAACAAATTATGACACCATGAGGCCACAGGGGACAGGGCTTAGATGAACCAAATTCAAGTCTCAAGCTAAGCTTTCAGTGGTGTTCCCCAGACAAAGAAGAGTTCTACATGCCAGGCCAGGGTGGCTGACACTTGACACAGCCACAGTGGCCCTGTGACATCACAGCTGCTACTATCCCATTTTGTAGAAGCTTGAAAAGGCCAAATTTCTAATAAGCAGCAGAGCTGGGATTTAAGGCAATTCTGCCTGGTGCTGGCCTGACCATTAAACACTGCTGCCCTGACTCTCTCATAAGACTAAGGGCTTACCTGAGTGGATAGGGGCGCATCAGGCTCAGTTGTAAGACTCTTGGAATCTGCAGACAGAAAAAAAAGTCATTATTAACAGTCCAGAAACCCTGGTGGCATAGTGGTTAAGCACTACGTCAGCTAACCAAAAGGTCAGAAGATTACAATCCACCTGGTGTTCCTTGGAAATGCTACGGAGCAGTTCTACTCTGACCTATAGGATGACTGTGAGTTGGAACTGACCTGATGATAATAGGTTTGGGTTTGTTATTAACAGTCCACAGACCTTGCAGTCCTGTCTGCTGGGGTCTAACAGCAGACTGAAGTCCATCACAATATTATTTAAAGGAGTATAATACTGGAAATAGCCAACTATCCAACCACAAGGGGCAAGTTATATAAGCTATGATGTAGCTGCGTGACACAACATAAAGACACTGTAGGAAGAGACTGATGACAGGACACGCTATATGAAAAATGTAAGAGAAGAGAAAGTCCATCTAGTTTGATGCAGAACATATTTCTGTGACATCAGCTATTGTACATTATCTGACATAGGGTAATAGACTGTCACACACAGGAAATAAAAAATGAAGAACATCCAGCATCCTTCCATGCACCTTTTTGCAATAAATAAATGTTAACTTCAAATGAAAAGTTCTTGTCTGTGCGGGCAGATTTAGTGCCACCTGGTAAAAGAAGGAAAGTAGACCAGCCACTCTTGCAAGACGCCTCCTCCACGGGAACAAGATTTCTGCCGAAACCCCTCAAGGCAGCAGGAGACCAAGTGTCAGAGTGACAGCAGTGTGACAAACGGCCAGCAAACACCGGCCCCTGGGACCGGGAGCTGAACTGGGACAGGGTGGAAATGTTTCTGTCTCAAGATATCTGATATCAGCTCATCATTTTGCCATCAGGAAGTTAAAAATATCACAGAAATTTGTTTACATAATGACACACACCTCCCTGAGCCAGCAGCAGGAGAAGAAAGCACTAGCAAGGGGGAGGAGGAGAGGATGACCCTGCTTCTGCTCAGGGGAGAATTCCTAGTAGGAATGTCCTATTCCCAGGAGGGGAGAAAACCACACACCAGCAGTAATGGATGGAGGGAGCATAAAAGAGCGTCCAACCTCCCCACTGTGCAGAAGGAAAAACAGAGGTGGCAGGGTAGTGGTTAAGAGCTATGGCAGCTAGCCAAAAGGTGGGCAGTTCAAATCCACCAGGCACTCCTTAGAAACTCTATGGGGGTAGTTCTACTCTGTCCTATAGGGTTGCTATGAATTGAAATAGACTCAACAGCAACAGGTATTCTTTGTTGTTGTTGTTGTTTAGAGAGGGATAGCAACTTGTCCAAAATCACACAGCTAATTAGTGACAGAGTTCAGAATTGGACCTGGCATTCATGGGAGGGACCCAGGTTCTCATTCTTTGTGTTCCTCCCAGCCCAGCCTGGCAGAGAACTAGACTCACAGCAGAGTAACTCAAAGAGGAACAAATAGCAGAGGGAGCCAGAATGAAAACTAACGAGGGGGTGGGGCAGCACGAAAGAGAAAACACGGACTGAGACCAGTACAAGGAGGTGGTGCCCGACTACCACCACTGACTGCTCTGACAGGGATCACAACGGAGGGTCCCGGACAGAGCTGGAGAAAAATATAGAACAAAATTCTAACTCACAAAAAAAGACCAGACTTGCTGGCCTGACAGAGACTAGAGAAGACTATGGCCCTCAACACCCTTTTAACTCAGTACTGGTCACTCTTGAGGTTCCTTTGGCCAAAGATTAGACAGGCCCATAAATAAAATGAAACGTGGACTTGGCGATGCAGTGACCATATATTGGATGCACTTTATGGTTCTATACTTCTATAGGATGTCATCCTGCTCACCTCTGGCTGGAGGAAGGAGAGTGGGTAGACAGGAGGGAAAAAAGAGACTGGGAGAACGAGATATGTATGGAGCAGAGAGGAATAGTGTGCAGTCACCGGGAGGGCATGTAAATTTATATGGGAACGTACATTTTCACTTGGTCATATTAAATAAAAAAATGAAATGAAATGAGGACACCAGCTCACGGGCAAGAAGTAGAAGACATGCTGGAGCAGGAAAGCTGGTGATAGGGAACCAAAGGTTGAGAAAGGGGAGAGTGTTGGCATGTTGTGGGGTTGTCAACCAATGTCAGAAAACATATATAGGAATTTAGTGAAAAGTTAGTGTACTCTATCAAGCTTCACCTAAAGCATAGTAAAAAAAAGAGAGAGAAAAAAAATATGGCAGACCACAGATGGTCATTCAGCCCAGTGATTCTCCAAGCCCAGAGCACGCTCAGCACCACCTGGGAGCCCATTAGGCCCGCTCTGGTCTACGGTCTCAGAGTCCACGAGATAGGATCCAGTCATCAGATGCTTCAGAAAGATAGAGAGACCCATAAAGTTTCTACCCTCTGCTCTGACCCCAACATGGTATGTGGCCCAGAGAAGAACACTTAACCTCTGGTGGCTCAGATAATGCCAAATTTGGTATTATTTTGGCATTGTCTCTAATAACCCAGGAATGTCAAGGGAAAGGATGAAATTTTCCTGATAAAGAATAAAGTCTTAAATTATAAAAGTTTTTTAAAAGCTCCCCTGATGACTCTGAGGACCCCAGTTCAGACCATTTTATCCCCTGTGAGATGGGTAACAGAGCAACTTTGCATCACAGTTAATTATAATCATTACCGTCTTACAGATGAGGAAACTGAGACACAGGGAGAAGCAACTAATATTAATAACACTAATTGTTAATTGCTATCGAGTCAAATCTGATGGTCACCCCATGTACGTCAGAATGACACCTTGCCCCGTCCCACACCATTTTCATTATGACGGGTACATATGAGTCCATTGTTGCAGCCACATCTTCCAGCACGATACCAAACCCTATTCTGTTGTGATCCATAAGGTTTTCATCAACTCATTTTCAGATGCAAATTGCCAGGCCTTTCTTCCTAGTCTATCTTAGTCTGGAAATTCCACCCCATCACAGACTGGGTGACCATTCTGGTAGCTGAAATACGGTGTGGCATAGTTTCCAGCATCTTAACAACACACAAGCCACTACAGTATGACACACTGGCAGATGAGTAGTGAAAATAATACTAACAGAACAGTAATAAAACATCACTAATACTACTAGCACCAGCGTCCGCTGAAGCTCACTATATATCGGGGTCATGTGGCAGGTGTGTCTGTATCATCATCTCATCTCATCCTGGAAGCATCATCCAAAGCAGCCACTGCTATCCGTCTTTTGCAAAGACAAAGCCTCAGAAATGCTACAGAACTCGACTGGTATCAGGGAGCACATGTCCAAGCATGACGAGATGTCACCAAGTCTTCATCGACATTTTTCCACTTAGGCAAGAGCACTTCCCCCTCAAGTGTGCTGTGTTGCCCAATGCATCAGTGAGTACACTGCATGAGAAAGGGGAAGTAACTCACTGAGGCCCCCCCACCCCCCAGTGGTAACTGCGGGGGTAACAGTGATGATTTTAACAAAAACAACAGTTGTAAGAATATCTAACAGTAATTGGACACTTAACTACATGCCAGGCACCGTTCTGGTGGTTCAGTGGTTAGTGGTGAGTGGTTAAGTGCTATGGCTGCTAACCAAAAGGTCAGCAGTTCAGATCTACCAGGCCCTCCTTGGAAACTCAACGGGGCAGTTCTACTCTGACCTTGACTCGATGGCAGTGTGTTTATTCTAACCACTTTCTATGAATTAACTCGTTTAACTATCACAGCAGCACTGAGAAACTGCAGCGCTCATTATCCTCACTTCACAAGTGGGGAAACTCAAACGGAGAGCTATTAAGTAACTTGCCTGAAGTTACATAAGTAAGGATTAAACAGGAACCAGACCGGAGGGCACACAACAGCAACCACAAGGTTGAAAAGGGAGAGTGTTGACAGGTGTGGGGTTGGTCAACAGCATCACAAAACAGTATGTGTACTGTTTAATGAGAAGCTAGTTTACTCTGTAAACTTTCATCTAAAGCACAATTTTTTAAAAAAGAAGAAAATGTTCTATACTCGGGTGAAGCAAAGAGATGGCCTCCTCCTGGACAGATCACCAAGCTGACACACCCGCAAGAACCCAGCACCAGTCCAGTACACACGAGTACTTGCTGAAAAACCCACCTGACTCTCAAAACGAAGAAAAGAGAACAGGAAACATTTTCTCTAATAAAATCTTTTCAAATTGCCTATTGTGACCAGTTAAGCCATGGATGGAGTCCCTACGTGGTGCCGTCAGTAATTTGCTCCGCCGCTATCCAAAAGGTTGAAAATTTGAGCCTACCCAGAAACACCTCAGAAGAAAGGCCTAGCAAGCTACTTCTGAAATCCTATGGTCATTGAATTGTACATGTAGAAACTCATGAGTTGCCGTAGGTTTTATTGTGTCTATTTTTACCACAATTAAAAAAAAAAAAAAAACCTTACAGAGCACTGTTCTGCTCTTTGACAAATATGGGATCAAAATGAGTCCAGCTGATTCCATAGCAACAGGTTTACTGGTACGATATGGGCTCCTAGGAGTGGGGAGAAGCATAGAGAAGAAAAAGGAGAGTGGGCTGAGAACGACAAAGGAGGATGAAGGGTGGCAGAGAGGCAAGGAGAGAGAAGAGGTGGGTGGAACGGGCCAGGCCAGTGCCACACTCCCACTCTCCACAAGCGCACTGACTTCACACCTTTTTTCACAGCCTTCACACCACCCACTAGGAGTCAATCACTGCTTCTCCATTCATGCAGAAACTCACTGAGGAGGTCACATTTCCTGCCGAGAAACCAACGACCTCAGCTGGTTCTCCAACACCTTCCAGGATGGTCTATGGAAAATTCATACCATCTTGAGGTCCAGGGAGAAAAACATGGCCAAAGACAGCGTGTCCTTCTACATGACGTAAGGCCACCAAAGGCATCACTCATTCTGAGACTTAGCCCAGTGTGAGAGGTTAAAGCATCCTTTCTTTTTTTCTTTTTTTATTTTTAAACCATGATTAATGCAAGTTTACAATCCAAGTGCATTTTCCATATAAAGCCCCAAGTACCCTCCTCTCTGTAACTCAGTCTGCTCCCCTCACCCTGTGACAGCACACTCTTCTTCTTCACTCCTTCCTTCCAGTATCCACTCAGCCAACACTTGCCCCCTCCTCTCCATCTTCTCCTTTCCCCTCTTAAAGCACTCTTGCCTTATCAAATAATGAGGATGGTAAATGGAAATCGTTACTTTTTGCTCACTTGTTTTTTGTTTTTCCAATTTATGTCCTTTCTCCCAACCAGCTGCAGTCAAGTTAGCTCCTACCCATGTGTGCTAGGAAGAACTGTCCGGCTCTACAAGGTTCTCAATGGCTCATTGTCAGAGTGGACCACCAGCCCTTCTTTCCCGGGTGCCTCTGGGTAGATTCAAAACTCCAAACTCTCAGTTAGCATTCAAATGCTCAACCATTTGCACTACCCAGGAACTTCTGTCCTTACTTAGCAAAATTAAAAGCTAGCAACCTAATTTGGTCCCCAAAGTTCTTTGTGAAATTTTACAGGCCTGCGCAATCCCAAAGTCTAGGATCCTCTGAGCTATGTACAGAGAGGCTGGGCAGTGAGGGAGGGCCCCAAAGCCAGTGGGAGGAGGGGACACCCAGAAGAACACTGAAAGGAAAGTGGTGTTCATCAGATGAAGACCAGCCATGGGGACAGGGACGGAACAGGCTTGTGGGCAGGAAAGGGCAAGAAGCGCCCCTACCACCAAGTTCAGAAGTTTGAACTTCATCCAGAAGGCAAAGGGGAGCCAAAGAATGGTTGGTTGTAAACTGGGGAGTGACAGACCAGGCTTGTGATTGAGAAAGATGCCTGTGGAGGTGATGTGGAAGACGCAGAGGGTGCGTGAGTACTGACACACCAGAGGAGGTCAGACAGGGTGAGTTAAGAATTCTGTCAAGAGAAAAATGGGTGTGCAGAACTTGGACTCTGTTAAAAAGACCAGACTTGATGGTCCAAAAGATTGGAGGGTCCCCAGAAGACGTGGCCCCTGGAATCTCTGTCAGCCCAGAGCTGTAACCATTCCCAAAGCCAACTCTTTAGACAAAGATTGAACTGGACTATGAGACAACGAGTGAGGCCGGCAAAGAGAGTGCTGCTTCTTGGCTTAAGTAGATATGTGAGACTAACTGGGCAGCTCCCGTCCAGAGGCAAGACAAGAGGGTGGAGGGGGCAGGAGCTGACTGAATGGACACGGGAAATGCAGGGAGGAAACGAGGTCACAGGGTGGAGACAGCAACTACAGTTACATATCAGTGTGTGTGCAAATTTTTATACGACAAATTGACTTACATTGTAAACCTTTACTTCAAGCACAATAAAATATTTATTAAAAAATGGAGGGAGGGAGAGATGAAGGAATTCTGCCCCACAAAATTATTCATGGTTACCAAGGGCTTGGGGGTGGCTTGGAGATGAGGGGGGCCACTTATTGCTGAAGGAATACTCGATTTCTTTGGGGGATGATGAAAAAGTTTTAGAAATAGTAGCAATGGTTGTACCAGGTAAACGTAGCTAATGTCACTGAATTGTACACTTAAAAATCGTTAAAATGGCTCATTTTCCTTTTCTTGTTATGCATGTTTCACTGCAATAAAAAAAAAAGAAAGAAAGAAAAATCTGTGACAGGAACCCGAACCTGAACCAGAGGAATATGAGGTCAACCTGAAGCCCAGGTTCCTGGCTGAGGCAGCTGGGTGGGCACCATGGACGCAAGGAGAGTTGGGAGGGATAGTGATGTCTTTAGTGTGAGTCATGCTGAGTGTGCTGCTGAGGAGCCAGGCAGATGTCTGGGTGGAGGAGAGACAGCTCCAAAGCTCAAGGGACAGGTTTGGCCTGGAGACACAGGTAAACACTAGAAACGCTGGCATGTATGATAGACTCACCACGTGGCAGGCTCTGCGCTAACCACTTCACGTCTCATTTAATCCTCACACCAGCTCCGTGAGACAGGGTCAGTTTGTATTTTCTGTTTTGTTTTTGACACAGGTATTACTAACCTCACTCATCAAAAAAAGGAAACCGAGGTTCAGTTAGGTCACACACTAAAAAGGGGCAGAACCTGCAACTAGACCAACTCTGTGTGGCCCCAAAGCCAGTACTCTGAGCAACGGGACAGTGCAAAACAATGAAGGACACAGTGGAGGTGGGGAGTCCACCAGGGCAGAAAAAGAGAACGGCGAGAGCGCAGGGACTAGCCTGCAGGGGTGCCACACTTAAGATGTGGACACAATAAGGTCTCTTCAGAAATGCGCAACCAAATACTTGGTCCCATGCAGAATTTTCCACTTGGGAGGTAAGAAGAGAGAAGCAAAATGAACTTCTCCAGACTGAGCTGGCCAAAGGGCTCTCAAGTGCCGATATGTAACCAGCTGCCATCAAGTCTATTCCAACTCATGTGCATTTGAGTAGAATTGTGCTCCACAAGGTTTTCAATGGTTGATTTTCAGAAAGTAGATCTCAGGGCCTTTCTTCCAAAGCCTCTCGGGATGAACTCGAACCTCCAACCTTTAGGTTAGCAGTCAAACACCAACCAGGGACTTCTGCACTGGACATTACATGCACTCAAATGGGATGGCACCCTTAGAACAAAGCCCCACACCTGCTATTCTAGCTCCACAGAAGACAAGAAACACCAGGATTCTGCAGTTGAAAACCTTAGAGGAAGAAAAGCATCACATCATATCATTTTTCCTGGGCTGGGAATAGAACTGGGTAAGTGATATTATGTCTACCCCCTTCTATTTACTCACACAACTGAAGAAACAGGTGTTAATTTTGTGTTTGAAACTGTCCTTTAGGTGACAGTTTGCAGAGAAAATTAGTTTCTCATTAAATAGTTAATACACAAATGCACACACTGGTTGCCACTCCCATGATGTGTCAAACACTTCCATTCTCCAGCCCAGGTACCCTGTTTCCACTTCTCTCGCTTTCCTGCTCCTTCCTGCCTTCTTGTCTTTGCTTTGGAGCTCATGTGCCCATTAGTCTTGTTTACACGATTAAACTGCAAAACACATTCCTCACCTGTGTTATTTTGTTGACCCTATACCAAAAAAAAACCCAAAACCAAACCTGCTGGCACTGACTTAATTCCAACTCATAGCAACCCTATAACACAGAGTAAAACTGCCCCATAGGGTTTCCAAGAAGTGATTGGTTGATTTGGACTGCCAACCTTTTGGTTAGCAGCTAGCTCTTAACCACTGTGTCACAGACCTGTCTAATCTTCAGCTGAAGGGTGACTTCAGGTACTGAGCTAACAGGGTGTCCATACTCCCAGGTTTTCTTCAGTCTCTGTCAGACAAACAAACCTGGTCCTTTGTGCGTGTGTGTGTAAATCTGAATTGTGTTCTACATTTTTCTTCCCCTCTGTTTGGGATCCTCTACTGTGAATCCACCAGAGCAGTTGGTGATGGCAACCAGCTACCATCTAGTTGTTCTGGGCTGTCTGGTGGAGGCTGTGGCAGTTGTGGTCCATGCATCCTTGGGACTAATTTTTCCCTTGAGTCTTTGGTTTGCTTCATTCTCCAATGCTCCAGCTGGGATGGGACTTTTTTTTTAATCTCTTGGCATTTAAGAATGACTAATCGTTTGCTGATGCTGCAAGACTCAGAGTCCCTGGATGGAGTAAGCAGTTAACATGCCCAACTGTTAATCGGAAGGCTTGATATTGATGCCTACTCAAAGGGGCCTTGAAAGGCCTTACCAGGCAATGTCACCTTACATGGCAACTGGCACTGAAAACCCTAGGGACTACAGTTCTACTCTGACACATATGGAGTTTCCATGAGTCGAAGTCAACTCCACAGCAGCTGGTACTGTTATGCAACTATGCTACAGAGATTGGACACTGAAGCAAGTCTGGAGATGACTCCACAGCACAAACACTGGAGCCATGAAATCGGTGACTACAGGGAGTACTAAACTGCCCATCACTGGAGGTATTCAAGCTGATGCTAGAATTCCGAGTTGTGGTCAGGGAGATCCCTGCACTGGGTCTAATGAAACCCAACCAAACCCACGGCCGTTGAGTCGATTCTGACTCATAGTGACCCTACAGGATGTCCCACAGTTTCCAAGGAGCACATGGAGGACTTAAACTGCTGTCCTTCCGGTTAGCAGCTATAGCACTTAGCCACTGTGCCGCCAGTGTTTCCGCATTGGGTTTAAGTCTGCTAAATGCTATTCTTTCATAGCAAGGAGTCAGAGAGTTAACAGGCAATAACCTGAAGGTGTTTCTAATAAAAAAAAAAGCCAAGTAAGATCCTCACTTAGAGTTGAGAGTAACAGCAGAAGAATTAGAAACAGTTAAACATCTTCGTCTAGAAAATATGACTAGAAATGGGAGGGGATGCACCAAGGGACCATGGCTTGTTATTTTAAGTCCTTTATTATTTTTTGCCATGAAAACAAACAAACAAACAAAAAACCAAACTCACTGCTATTGAGTCAATTTCTACTCATAGGACAGAGTAGAATTACTCCTTAGAGTTTCCAAGGAGCACCTGGTGGATTTGAACTGCTGACCTTTTGATTAGCAGACATAGCACTTAACCACTATGCCACCAGTTGTTTGCTCTTTGCCATGAGTGTGTATTAATTTGATAGAAATGCTATAAGTTAAAAAACAACAACAAAACTCCAATGGGTCAAAAAAAAAAAAAAAAAAGCTGTAACCATGCAATTAGTGAATTTTCTATTTCCAAAAAAAATATTTAATAACATGAGAAATGCTCACAACATTATATACACATACATAAACACACATTAATGTTCCTTGACAAGAAGAAGAGTATGCTAAAAAGTTATCTACCTGGTAAAAATACTGGTGATGATTATTATCTTCAATAAAAAACACATTGCTTTAAGTCACTGACTCCTGACTCACCACGACCTTATAGGACAGAGTACCACTGCCCCATAGGGTTTCCAAGGTGCAGCTGGTGGATTCAAACTGCCAACCTTTTAGTTAGCAGACATAGCACTTAACCACTGCACTACCAGAGCCCTACTATCTTCACAATTCTATGAAATTTTTCATGTCTATGACAAACATGGAAACCCTAGTGGTGCAGTGGTTACAAGTTATGGCTGCTAACCAAAAGGTCGGCAGTTCAAATCTACCAGGTACTCCCTGAAAACCCAATGGGGCAGTTCTACTCTGTCCTATAGGGTCACTATGAGTCAGAATTGACTTGATGGGTTTGGTTAGGCTTGGTTTATTAGGTAACAAACATGCTAATTTCAGCATTGCTAGCAGGCAATTATTATTATTATTGTGTTTGACATCCTTTGAAAATAAAAAGCATTAGTAATTATGGCAAATTAAATACGGCCACACATTCTTGGCAGCTCTTTGCATCAAGCTGTGCAGTCCCTTTCCCCACCCCTTGAGCCTGGGCTGACCTATGGGTGCTGAGGGGTCTGCAGAGAACCAAGGGCCCCATAGCAGCCATCATACAAGGGAGTAAAGTCATCGTGGACCAATTAGATTTGATCATAGTTGTACTAGCGATTCAGGCTGACCAGCAGAACTGCCTAGCTGATTTGTTTTCCAAATCTTGAGCCATACAGTCAGTTGACATTTTAAGCCATTAGTTTTGGGGTAGCCAGACACATTTACACAACCCTAGATAACTGACACAGTAACAGAGTCAAGATATCCGTTTGTCCCTCCACCCCCACCACAGTACCTATCCACGGGGTGCCTGTGACCTCCTGGCTCCACTCGCTCCACGATCCAAGCCTAAACTCCTCCTGGGCCCGAACCTGGACCACGTGCCTCATGCCGCTCCAGGCATCGCGGATGACACAGTGGTTCTGATGCTCCTTGACCTGAAGGTGGGAGGCACAGTGATGCTGGTGCAGGAGCCGGGGTGACGCTGGTCAGGCATCTCCACAGGTACACAAATGCCCTTGGCTATCTTCTGCCTCCTCAACTGCTCCCTCTCTCGGTCCAGTGGGTGACCAGGTCGAGCAGAAATGCTCCCAAGGTTCCCACCACCCTTGGAGGCTCACAGTGAGACGAAGTTGCCTTCAGGGCCTCCACAAGCTGAGCTGTAAGTCACTGTCCCACCCCCAACCATCATAAACTCCTACAAGCCTCTCACTTACAGCCCAAATCTCTTCCTAGGTCAGTCTCTCACTTAGAGGTCGGCCTGACCTTATCAGCCCCATTTCATAAAGAAAGCAACTGAGGCTCAGAAGAGCTATGGGATTTATTCAACACCATGCAGATGGTGAGTTGCAAAGCAGAACCCAGAACCATTTTTTAATTCCTAGCACTCTTTCTCCTACCCTAGGGCCTCTGGGGCACTTTTTGGACAAGATGTGCAAAACCAACTCACCATCACCGTTGTGAATGTCTTTGACAGTTCCGCCCGGTATCGGAGCTCATACTGTAGCCGGTAGTAACTAGAGTTCCAGGAAGGGGGGTTTTGCCAGGTGACACTGAGCCAGTGGGGGTTTCTGACCATGGCAGTGACCGTGATGTTGACAGGTGGGTCAGGCCACACTGTGGGAAGAAAGCATGACTCCTATGCAGCAGCAAATATGGGGCAGAGGAGAGAGACCCATGAAGATTTGGCCAGTTCTGGCCCCAACCCCCAGTCCCACAGACCACTTCTCCACGATCATCACATGTATCTTCACAGGGCCTGGTGTGCTACAGTCAGAGCTGCAGGCAAATAATGCCCAAAAGGCAGCAGCTCACCAAAATCCTCCACCAGACCTTTCCTTTATCCTCCAAGAAGTCCATCCAGCCTCAAGGTGCCATTGAGTCTACGAGCCTCATGGTGACCCCGTGTGTATCAGAGTAGAACCGCATTCCATAGGGTTTTCAATGACTGTTACCTTTTGGCAGAAGATCACCAAGCCTGTCTTCCAGGGTGTCTCTGGGTGAGTTCAAACCCCAACTTTTCAATGAGTAATGGAGGGCATAACCATCTGCACCCAGAATTAATTTCTTAAAAAGCAGTTGGAGGGTGGACAGGTCTAGAAAAGCTCACTTACGGATATTTAAACCTTCAATTATTTTGAATCCGCTGGAACTCCTGCCAACAGTGTTGGCAACGCACAGAGACACCACGTACATCGAGCTGTCTCCTTCTGGAACCTTCAACTGGCAGGAGAATTTCTGAGATTCCTGGGAATACTGGCACGGCTCCTGGAAGTTTCTCATCTTACCTTTGCTGGACACAAAATAAGGGTAGGGTTTGACTATCAGCTTCTATACTTGTTCTAGAAGGGAGAGAAGGTCAGGACCAGGGTGAGAAGGCAGGCTGTAAAATCTATCACCAAGGTTTGTATACCAGGTCCATGCTTACTAGCTCTTGTGGTATCAACTTCCCTAGATCTCCATTTTCTCACTTGAAAATGGTCATGTTAATAGCGCCTACCACATAGGGTTTTTGTTAGGGTTGAGAACGTCATGAGAAACACCTAGTTTAGCGCCTGGCCAGGGGAGGGTGATCCAACAGGCAAGGTTAACCTGGTCTTGCCTTGCTTTCCAGAGCAACTGTAGTGATCACCACATCAGTGATTCTGTGTCTAGGCACGGCTGGCATCGCTCTCTCTCCCAGCCCCACAGCACCTTTCTACATAATCAAAGCCTCTTTTTAAATTTGCAATCCCCAGCCGAGATGGATTACCCAGTAAGCAAGGTAAGCACGAGCTTGCCTGTGCTTACTTACTAATCCAGAGTGACCAATTTCACATGGGTTGCATACTGGATGTGGTAAAACCCATGTCAAACTGGTCGCTGCAGATTAAAAAGCACAAGTAAGCCCATGCTTACCTTGTCTACTGGGTAAATCCTCCCCTACACCTTGCATAGGCTGTCAATCACTTCAGCATGGAACAGTTAACAAGTTCCTGCTCAGGGCCACCTCCTGTGTTGGTGACACTGGGTGAGGGGCCAGAAGTAAATCAAAAGCCCACTCTAGCCTCAAGGCACTAACCCAAAGACCCTGCCCTTGGATGACTGCAATAGATGATAGAAAATGCCCCGGAAAAACCAAGCGCTGGAGGGGCTGACAGGGAAGGGATAGCATTTCCAGCAAGTGAATCCAGGGAAGGATTGTGGGTGATCAAAGACATATAGATGAGTTAGACAGCTTGAGGTTTCACCCACTTGTGACACATGTGAGCATGTGAGGCCTACACAGATATCCACCCTGCTGCTGGGGTGAGTCACCACCCTCTAAATCGGGTTTGAACTCTGGGTTTAGTCTGAGCCCAGCCCATGGAAGGAAGTCTCTCCTTCAGTGAAAGCTCCTTCAACCCTCCCTCTTCCTTCCCTCCAGCACCACCCATCCTTCCAACCTATCTAACACTGAGAAGATGTATCAGCGGCCAGTGTAAAGGTGCCCCTTCTCCAAAGTCTTATTCCCCTCACACCTGCCCAAAGCCCCAGGGGACAGAGTGCCAGGCCCACAGCACCACAGCTTGCTAAACTGATGAGCAAACCAGCTAGTATGGTTGGGTGTGGACAAGCACACATACCCAGAGACAAAGCAGAACTGACAGGATTCTTTCTGGAGACTTGTTTCACCCCTGGCAGCCCCAGCTGGGTGGGACCTGCCTGAGTTGACTCTGGAGTCCCTGAGGCTCTTGGTGGCTTCCTCTCTCCCTTTCCAGGTTCCAAGGCCTGAGTAACCACCTTGTTGACAGTGGGACACCCTGCAGCCCACGTGGAGACAGGAAGAGCCCGCGACTGGGGCAGGAGGAGGCTGTGAGCTAAAGACCTTGTTCTTTAAATTGTCACTATCAACACACAAGTGTTCTAGCTGAGGTGTCCACTGGATAAGCTTTCTGTGGGCTGGTGTGCAAAGATGCCAGACACTGCGTATACCATCGTGTCTAGGGAAGAATGCCTTCCAAGTCCCAAATAATTTACACCCAAACCCAGCTGTGGGCTGTGATGTCTAGTCGTCACTACTTGCGGCATGAGCTAACATTTTAATGACAGCTGTATCATTTGCAGATAGGTGGCAGAGTGATTACGTGCTACAGCTGCTAACCAAAAAGGTCAGCAGTTCAAATCCACCAGGCACTCCTTGAAAACTCTATTGTGGCAGTTCTGCCCGGCCCTGTTAGGGTCACAATGAGCCACAATCAAGTCAACGACAGTGAATCAGGCTTCTTTGGTTTAACTTATAATTTTAGCACAGGGGCCAAGACAAAGTGGTTAACAGTGCAGCTCCTGATCAAAAGTCAGCAGTGAGAACCTACCAGCTGCTCCTTAGAAACCCTACAGGGCAGTTCTACTCAGTTCTCTCAGGTAGCTATGAGTAGGAATTGATTCAAAAAGCAGCAGATTACACCTAGGGTCTCACTAGGGGCAAACACAAGCAGAAGTCAGACCACCCTGCTCAAGTCAAACTGCTCTGATTTTGATGTTCTGGTGATTGACGACTCACATCCAAATACAGGCATCTGAACAAAGGGGACCTCAACTCTTGGATGGAGACACGCAAAACTGCAGAGGAGTATTTATTTCCAGCATCTTCCACCTTCTACATCCATGCCTGTGTCCATAGCAGGTCTCTACTTTGCAAGGTGGGTACAGGAGCTCCAAAGACCCAAAGACCTCCAGGCAGGCATGACTCTCTGCCCCACCATCCCTGGCTCCCTCTCCCCACCTCCCTACCACTTCCTCTCCAGCCTTTACAATGGAAATAAGCCTGGACACTGACAGCGGCTGGCACAGTGTCCCTCCCAGAGAGTCTGCATTTTTGCCAGAGCAACACCCAAAACCTTTGGACTTTGAATGAAATCAAACAGACAGGTTTTGGGGTTTTTTTTTTCACTCCAGCACAGTTACTTATTAGCTAGATGACCTTAAAAAAATATATATATATATATATATATATATATAGCTACTGAGTGGATTCTGACTCATAGGGACCCAATAGATACAGGAGACCTGCCTCATATAATTTCCAAGGAGGGTCTAGTAGTTTTGAACTGCCAACTTTTGGGTTAGCAGATGTAACACTTAATCACTACACTACCAGGGTTACCAGACAGGTTAACGAATCTCTGAACCTCAGGGTTGTCTTCTGTTACGTGAGAAACATAACATCCACTTCCCAAGACTGATGTGATAGTTTAAATGAGCTAATGGGGCAAAGTTGCTGGGACTCAGTGCCTAAAACAGGGCTGGAAGTCTCAGTTCCATCTCTCATTTCCTTCTCCTTAGACCAAAACAGAAACCCTGAAAGCAAAGTGGTTAAGTGCTATGTCTGCTAACCAAAAGGTGGGCAGTTTGAATCTACCAGGCACTCCTTGGAAACTCTACAGAGCAGCTCTACTCTGTCCTATAGGATTGCTGTGCATCAGAATTGATGGCAATGGGTTTTATATTTTAAAAAAATGACTAAAAATGACTTTCTAAAGAAAAAAACTGGCATCTCTGGTCAACCGCCTATAACTCCACCACCACCACTCTGAGGCCCTCAGTAAGGACACAGTAGCTAATAAAGAAAGCCAAGCCCAAGACACTCACGCATTCTTCACCAATAACACGGCTTTGGTCGTTGGGGAGGGGGTGCTGCCAGGACTCCACTCACACCAAACACTGCTGATGGGACTCTTCTGAAAGCAGGAGATCTGGGGCTTCTCAGGAGGGGCTGAAACGAGCAGAGCACAGCGGGCGTGAGGATGCAGACGGGCCGGCAGTGTGGCCTCCCTTCTGACGAGGTACTGGCCAGCCCCACCCCACCAGAGCCAGTCATGATATGGGCCACCTCGGCCCAACTGGGCCATTGCCACTGTCCCTGTGGCTGGAAAATAAAGATCAACAAAGTCCTCATTTTGGGTTGAGAACTGGGATGCTGGGCAAGGGAAAGAAGCACCCCTGGGTCTAAGGTATCTGAAGGAGGAGGGGAAGACTGGCTGAAAAGAATCAGGGCTTTGGAGCAGATGCATATCTGGCTGTGTGGCCTTGAATTTACAAATAACAATAACACGGCTTCCCCTGACAGGTCATGGACAGAATTACATGAGATACCAAGTAAGGGACGGCTTAGCACAGAGCTTGGCATACAGGGCATCCAGCTTTAGGAAGTCTTTCTCCTGTCCCTTCATCTAGATGTGAGAGAGCTGAGAACCTGTCAGCTCTAAAACTAAGGATAGCTCACTGGAGAGCTCAGTGCAAAGTGATAATATTAACGTTATTTCACCCAAAAGGAAACTGAGAGACAGAGAAGTTAAGTTGCATGTGAGGGAGGATTCAAACCCAGGCCACTTGGCTCTGGGGCCCCATGTACTAACAAATCCACCATAATCTCTGATGGCATTGAGAAAGCCAGCTGTGGCATTCCCCACAGCCAGAGGCCTCTTCCTGGCAAGAATCTTCACCAGCAATTCACTGGCAGATTCCAGTGGGCTTCTCCCTGAAATTCCTGGGTCTAAGAAACAATGTAAGTATAAAGGGTTGGGTGAGGAATCTCTCTGGAACGCAGACAACCTGTTTCTCATGGATTCAGAGCTGCCTGAAAGCTGTCTCCCAGGGCTCAGAGGACACCACTCACCCTCTACCAGGAGGCGCGAGGTCCCAGCGAGGTGGCCGTCCTGGTAGCAGGAATAGTTTCCGGAGTCACTGATCTGCACTGACCTCAGGAGCAGCCTCTTCCCCATGCTGGCCAATCTGCTGTGAGGTAAGCCCACAACCTGACTCCTGAACGTCCAGTAAAGGGTGGCATTGTCTCCTGGGTCCACTCCTGGGCAGGTCAGAGTCACGTTGGCCCCTGGCGGGCTGGTCAGCACATCACCTGTTACCTCTGGGAACAGGAGGATACACTTAGTCAGCCCACAGACCAGAAGAGGGGACTGCATTTCTGGTTTGGGGAAGCCACACAGCCGTCAGTACTAGACATGTGTCAAGTCCATCCACTGTTCCGCACCCACATAGATTCCCAGCCACTGCCACCTCTGCCTAGGTTAAAACAATAGCTTCTTAGTGGCCTCCCCGCAAGCCTGGCCCTCTCCATCCTGAGCGAGTCTTCTGAAATAATGATCAGCCACCCCACTCCTTTGATCAGAAAACCTTTCAGGTGAACTAACCACCACCAATGACTGCCCTGACAGTCCCCGATGTAGTGGAAGAAAAACAAAGGTGCAGAACTGAAACTATTAAAAAAGACCAGACTTAATGGTCCAACAGCCTGGAGGGTCCCCAGAACACATGGCCCCTGGACATTCTGTTAGGCCAGAATTGAGACCATGCCGGAAGCCAACTCTTCAGACACAAATTGGACTGGACTGTAAGACATAAAATGATACTGGTGAAGAGTATGCTTCTGGGCTTAAATAGATACAAGAGGCTAGCTGGGCCACTCCTGCCCAGAGGTGAGATGAGAGGGCAGAGAGGGACAGAAGCTAGTTGAAAGGACATAGGAAATAGAGGGTAGAAAGGAGGAGTGTGCTGTCAGAGAGTGGGGAGAGAAGCTAGGGTTACATAATAATTCATGTGCAAGTTTCTGCATGACAAGTTGACTTGGATCATAAACTTTCACTTAAAGCACAATAAAATATTTTTTTTTAAAAAAAAAAGGAAAACCCTTCAGGGCCTGCCACTGTCCACAGGATAAACCCCAAGCTCTCCTGCTAAGCCCACCATGCCCTGCAGACCTTCAGAGCCTTATCTCTCCTAAGGCCACCTCAGAAGGAAAGAGTTCTCCCCACCCCCACCCCCAGACTCTCACGCTTCCTCCCGTCCACCTACCTACACTAACTCCTATTTCAGATCTCAGCCTACGCATCTCCTCTCCAAGCCCTCCCTGTCCACCCCAGTGGATCAGGCCCCACTGAGTACTACCTTCTCTGTCATGCCACCCATCAGGAATGCTGTATAATTCTGAATTCCATGTTTGTCACCCTCTCCCAGCTCTAAGGGCTATGAGGACAGCACCTTGCTTTGTACCTACAACAGCGCCCAGCACATCACAGTGGAGCACAGGTACCTGACTACGTGAATGAAGGCAGGCACGTGTGAATCAATGCCAGGTACCAGGTGGCGCCCACAGGGTACGTGAGCATAGACAGTCTCAGAATCACAGGTCTGCATGGTAGGATGGCCCATTTTACAGACCGTAACCCAAGCACAAAGATCAACAAAGGGGCTGCAAAGCTGGCAGGCACAAGAGGTCTCAGACCCTCATCATTGCCCCCTTTAGTACCCTAGAACTCCCTCCTCAGTCATTTCAAATCACTGCTGTCAAGCCAGTTCCGGTTCACAGTGATCCTATAGGACAGAACAGAACTGCCCCACGGAGTCTCCAAAGAGGACTTGTCAGATTCAAACTGCCAATTCTTTGGTTACTAACCTACGACTCAATCACTATGCCATCAGGGTTTCCATTCAACCATTCTAGGATAATGCTATTTTTATTCTAGGGCCACACTGGAGGTAAAAATTGTGTGTGTGCCACCCCCTGAAACAATCATGTTTGTGCTACTGGAAGAAAGAGAAGATTAAAAAAAAAAGTGTTGCCATAGAGTTGATTCCAGCTTGTAACAACCCTGTAGGACAGATTGGAACTGCCCCATAGTGCTCCCAAAGACTGGCTGCTGAATTTGAATGGCTGATCATTTGGTTAGCAGCCAAACACTTAAGCACAGCAGGCTCCAAGATATAAAGAAGCACCTCAGAAGACAAGCCTGGCAATCCACCTGCGGTAGGTCACAGCCTTGAACACCCCATGGAGCAGTTCTGCCTTGCACTCATGGGGTTGCTGTGAGTCAGAGTCACCTCAACAACAAGATAAAAATCAGTCCAGCCACCTTGGGCTACCCATTAGCCTGACCAGCTGAGGGAACTGAGCCCAAGAAATATAGCCAGTTTTCATGTTAAGCACTCTTGATCCTTCAAACCAAATGTATAAACCATTCACTATCAAACAGCTGCAAGAAATCTGGCCAAAGATTTCAGAAAGGCCCAGCAGCTGTCTAAGCCCTGACCTCAGCCTCCTGCCCGTGCTCCTGGGAGCAGAGCACAAGCACAAGTGTCTCTCTCAAGCCTTCTTTCTTGGGAGGAGCATGCTTGTCTCATAGTTGGCTGACTGTCCAACCTCCCACCCCATCCAAGGCAGCAGGCAGAGGAGGGACCAAGGCAACAACACTCCCAGACAATAATTCTCCCAAAGCTGAAGCACTGGTTGACTAAACTGGCCACTGGCCACTGGCCATAGTCCAGGGACCAGGGACACAGGCATCAAAGGGGCAGAGACACCTTCCACGCAGACTCCCTTCAGTGTCCTTATCACCTGGCATTTGGTGCCCTGGCATCCCCTACCCTGAGCCTGAAGACAAGGGGGAGCCAGCCACAAAGCAGAGCGGCAGCCGGTCATCTCGGGTTTTTTCCCTTCATTGCCAGACCTTTGGTGACTGAGCGGCCGGGCAAGTTTGTGCAGCCTCCTTCGACCCTTCTGGCCTCACTTTCCCCGACTATGGGCAAGGAAGGCCCTCCACCTGTCCTACGTTCCACAAACATTCAGGGACACGTCAGGAGGCAGATATTGGGTGTGCTCAGGAAAAGCAGAGCGCACTCAGGCATCACCAAGGCCCTGCCCTCAACGACAGGAGAAGTAGGACACGTTTGTTGCTGCAGAGCTGGGACAGAGGACATGGTATTCCCCTAACATCAGCAAAATCCCAGTCCCTAGAAGTCAACTGAGAGAAATAGAAGGGCCTCCATACTCAGAGGGTTTGAAAGAGTCATGAAACAACCAGTTGCCTTTGACTTCACTCCGATAGTTCGGTGTGTATCAAAGTAGAACCGTACTCCTCCAGGGTTTTCACTAGCTGAGTTTTTGGAAGGCCTTTCTTCCAGGGTGACTCTGGGTGGACTCAAACCTCCAAAGGATGCTAACCATTTGCACTAACCAGGGACTATGAGGTATGAGTTTGCAAACTTAATTGTTCTAAGAGCCACATACTTCATTGCTAAATATCACTATGGTCACCTTCAAAGTACTCCCCTTGGGACGCTACACACTGACACCAATGCCTAGTCCACCCTTCAAAGCAATTTTAGAACTCTTTCTCTGGAATGGCCATTGTGCATGGTGGCACAGTAGCAAGTTCATAAACTTAATTGTATAGTTGTTTGGGAGGGAGTTTTCAGTCAGCAAACAAATAGTGGTATTGGAACACCCTACTCACCTGATCTGGCCCCCAGTGACTTTTTTTACCCAAAGACAAAGAAATATTGAAAGGAAGACACTTAGGACATCAAGGGTAATTCAGTGAGAGCTCTGATGGCCATTCCAGAAAAAGAGTTCTGAAATTGCTTTGAAGGGTTGACCAGTGCTGGCATGGGTGCACAGCTTCCCAAGGAGAGTACTTCAGAGGTGACCATAGTGACATTCAGCAATGAGGTACAGAGCACTTTTCCTAGGGTGAGCTCATGAATTTAACTGGCAGTCCTCATGAAAGAACCATTAAAAGCCCAGATTACAGCATGCCTTTGATATTTCCCATATTTCAAATATTGTTTTAAAATGTATTACTTAATATTTGACACATGTCCATGAAAGTTACAAAGCATAATAAAATACCCCTGAACCTTCCACTAACCTAAACCTTATACTATCAGTGTCTTTGAAGCTCTTTCTGTGCTACCGTTTCCTAGTGGCCCCACCTGCAGGATGCTACCTTTTGTGTTCATCATTTCCTTACTTCTTAGAACAAGTTTACCACCAATGTATCCCTATGTTTCTTAACTTTGCTCTGCTTGTCTTCAGAGCTTTATAAAAGTGGTCTGTATGTGGACTTCCTGGACATGCTTTTTTCATTTATTATGTGGTGAAAACAGTTATACACTTGGCTGCTACCCTGAAGGCTGAAGGTATGAGTCCACCTAGAGGTACCTCACAAGAAAGGTCTGGCAATCCGGTTCCTCAAAATTCAGCCACTGAAAACCCTACAGCACACATTTCTACCATGGCACACATAGAGTCACTAAGAGTGGAAGTGACTTGGCAGCCACTGGTTTGTTTTTGTTTGGTTTACAGTTCATTCATGTTCACTGCTGCATAATATTCCATTATGCAACTTTACCACTGTCCTGTTGTAAGACTTAGGTCAATTACAGTGATTTGCCACGTCAGTGAGTGTGGCTGTCAACATTCTTGTATGTGACTCTTGCTGCACTTGCCTGAGAGTTTCCCAGAAAGTGGAACTGCTGGACTTCCATGAATGTGCATGCACACATACCTTTTTTCTTTGCAGCTGAACACACATACAATGCAATTAAGTCCACTGAGCACCTGAAGGAAGATGACGTTTGCCTCATTCAATCCACAGAATGACTTCCAGCTAGGCCTGAATGACGTTAAGTTTAGAAGACCTATCTCCACTTTTAATCACTAGATCAATATTTTTATTTTCACTTGGTAAAGTAGCTGTAAGGGCAAAACTCAACAATTATCAAGTTTATGCACAAATTATCATTGCTATAGGAGCAAAGATAGAGATGCTGCCAGAAAAGGACTATTCACTGGTAGGTGGTTCACTGCATAGTGCTTGCAATATCCCTCCATCAGTTGATGGGTGGAAATCAGAATACACAGCTCAGGAGCACCCAGACACAACAGATACAAGTGCAGGTTGGTGAAAGTCCCAGGAGGGGGTCAAAGTCCACCAGAGCTCATCTGTTCACTGGCACATTTCTCCAGACACTCTTCTCATGTGCATACAGGCCCCCACCCCCAACCACGACTACAAGGGTGCCAGCTGCTCCTAGCACTTACTGGAGAACTCCCTCATAAACACACTGTCATCAAGAACATTCTGACTCATAGCAACCATATAGGACAGAGTCGAAATGTACCATCAGGTTTCCAAGAAGCACCTGGTGGATTCGAACTGCCAACCTTTTGGTTAGAAGCTGTAGCACTTAACCACTATGCCACCAGGGTTTCCACTGGAGGGCAGAGTAGGTGCTTAACAAATTCCACCACTACCACCACCACCACTTGCAGTCATTTCCAACTCATGGCAGCCCCGTGTGTTTCAGAGCAGGACTGCATTCCAGAGGGTTTCCAACAACTGTTTCAGAAGTAGATCGCCAGGCCTTCTTCTCAGGTACCTCTGGGTGAAGATTCAAACTACCAACCTTCCTCTAAGGCCTCCACACAGAAGACTTCCAGGAACATCATTCCCAGGTGACACAGTGGTCTAGGTGGCGCCCCCTAGTGTCACATGTGAGCAGATCCTACTCTAGAGACTCCAGCAGCCAACTCATCACAGCCAGGGGATGCTGAGCAAAAGAAACAGGGGTCCTGGGCCACAAAGGAAGTTTTCTTTTCTGCTTCTGCCTTTGCCAGTTCCAGGAAATATGTTTCACTTCCTTCACCCACCTCCCCTCCTCCCACCCCGTGCACATGGAAGCTGCTAACGTATTTAGTGACTGGTCCGAACAACAGCAGAGGTGGTTGTGTTCCTAGACCTGCTAATAATGGCCAAAGTATCTGGACAGCTCAGAGAAATATCAGATAAAAAGAGTTCTCTCTTCTCTGGCAAAAGCAGAGCTGCAGGGAATAATGAAACAGCCACTTCCACTGTCAAGGAGTTTGAGTAATGGTTTTCCAATCTGTAAAATCGAGTCACTAAAATCTTTTTATTGGAGGATAATTAATTACAAACCACTCACAGGCACGTACTGTCTGTTACAAGCCTTTCTTTGTGATATATCTCTTCTAGAACCTGTGAGTTAAACCAAAAGAACAAACAGATCTGCTCCAAAAGTACAACCATCATGCTCCTTGGCAGCAAGGATGGCGAGACTACATCTCACATACCTTGGACATGGTGGGAGGGACCAGTCCCTGGAGGACATCATGCACGGTAGAGTGGAGGATCAGCAAAAAGGAGGAAGACTCTCAACAAGGTAGATTGACAGAATGTCTACAATGACGGGCTTATGCAGAAAAATGATCGTGGGCACGGTGCAGGACTGGGCAGTGTTTCATTCTGTTGTACACAGGGTCTCTATGAGTCAGAACTAACAACAGAACCTGTGAAGGACACTGTGTTAACTGTACTTTTAAAATTATTACATGCAGAATGATCACAATAAAATACACACAGAGGTGAGTTATTAACGAACCATACTTGCTAACTGAGAGTGAGCAATGACGCCCCTCCACACCCACCTCTGTGCCTCCTGACTTGAATCTCTGAGTCAGTGCTCATTACACTGGGAGTCCCCACCCCAACTGTAGACACCTCAAGGACTCACAGCAACTTGAAGAAGTGGTGTTCACAGAAGCATCCTCCTGGTACCTCTGTACTCCTCTCCAGATGATGGGACTAAAGGTGATTTCTTCTTCCTTTTATCTTTCTGTAGTTCTTGAAGTTTTCTATAAGCTGTGTGTATTACTCTTATAATGAAAAATATATATATATATATATAAAATACCGGTTGTCAAGTTGACTTTGACTCCAACTCATAGCAAGACAGAGCAGATGCCTCATAGAATTTCTAAGAAGGATCTGGTAGATTTGAGCTGTCGATTGTTTGGTTAGCAGCTGTAGCTCTTAACCACTACACCACCAGAGTTAGAGTTGCTGACCAAAAAGTCAGCAGTTTGAATCCACAAGGTGATCCTTAGAAACTCTGTGGGACAGTTCTACTCTGTCCTATAGGGTCACTATGAGTCAGAATCAACTTAACAGCAGTGGCCACGGTTTTTGTTTCTTTTATAGGGTCACTATGAATTAGAATCCACTTGATGGCAATGAGGTTAGTTTTATTTAAAAGAGAGAGACAGAAGCTACATAGCCTGTAAGTTCTCCTATCTAGGCAGGAGGCAGTGACAGGGCGGAGCACAATGGCACTGGGGTATAAGGATGGAGGAAGGCTAGATTCTGCAGGACAAACAGCTTCTGAGAGCTCCTTCCAGGCCAGTGAGCACCCGCCCTTGCAGCTCCATGCTCCAGAACTTTCCCTGCCCTCTACAGCCAGGGACCATCCTTCCCCAGCAGCTGGATTCCTGGTAGACAGGACGTCACCAGCCCTGGGCTTGCTCTTGATTCTCTCCATCTGTCCCTGTCTCTGCTGCTTTGAAGTCTTCCACGGCTCCCCCAAAGTGGCCCCAATGAAAGAAAAAAAACAAACCAAATCTCTTGCCATCATGTGACCCTATACGGCAGAGTAGAACTGCCCTGTAGAGTTTCCAAGAAGCACCTGGCAGATTTGAATTGCCAACTTTTTGGTCAGCAGCTACGGCAGTTAACCACTATACCACTTCCCAAAGGAGGTAAAGAGAGAGAGAGACGGTATGGAAACAGGTGAGGGGGGTTCCCGAGAGCACTCTTTCCTGTTCTTGTAAGACTGATCATAGTGATTCTCACGGGACTCTTGTCCGTATACTGAGCTGACAGGCCTAACACAGCAGGCCCTAGGAGACTGGGTGGGGTGGGGACGTTGGTGGTGATGGAGACTAGGGCATAGGGGTGGGGCACAGCTGGGCAGCCACTATGACATTTAGCAAAGAGCACACAATTCAACATCTGCCCTTGAGCAACAGCTTAGCTACTTGTGGCCAGGATTGCGAGCCTGTGCCTGTCCCCTCCTTAAAAATTCAAGACTTTTTTGTGTACTCGTCATGTGCAAGGCCAGACGGTCGCAGTCAATCACTGAGCACCTACTATATGCCAGCATGCCTCTCAGCCTTTTCCACATTTTAATCTTCTCAGACTAAGAAGTGGAAAGCTTAAAACTATCTGTAATACAAGTCACCCTGAAACGAACATCACCGACATACCAGTGGAGCCAAGAGGAAAAATTAAATCATTCAGAGGTTGAGGGTCTTTTGAATTGGGTCTTGAGATATGAGTAGGAGTTTGACAAGGGAGGTCACAGGGTACAACAATTCCATAAAAAGGGAACAGTGTGTGTAAAGGCATCAAGGAGTGAGAGGCCCATAGGGCAGTTATGGAAACAGGTATATGGAGGTCTGAAACACAGTAAGTAGGGATGCAGGTCCTACAGGAGATAAAGATTGGGTCACAGCACAGAGGGTCACAAGCACCCTTTGAAGGGAGTAAAGTCAACTGTACGCAAAGATTAAAGGAACGTGCAGGCTCAATGCTCACGCACCTCCATCCCCAGGACAGGAGCAGGAGCTGCCTCTTGCTTCCGTTTACCTTCTAGTCACTGTGGGAATAAACCATCAGTCCCTGGGCTCCTGTTTTTACGTGCCATCCAGTCAAGTCTGACCAGTAGAGATGCAGTGTGACAGAGGAGAACTGTCCCAAAGGGTTTCCTAGGCTGTAATGTTTACAGAAACTGACTGCCAGGTCTTTTCTGCTGCAGAGTCTCTGAGTGGGTTTGAACTGCCAACCTTTTGGTTGGGGATCCTTCCCTGGCTCCAAGTGCATCCTAAAGCATCACAGAGTCAGGATTTGGGGAGGTCAGGAGCCCAAAAGGCCTTCACACAGTCTCCTGAAAATAAATCTCCCCAAAGCTCTTCCTCCACGATCCAGTGTGCCTGGCATCTGACTGAGTAGTTTCAGGGCCGTCATTGTTCACAGGATGGGGTTGGGCTGATCCAGATGTGCAGTCTTGCTTGGATCTGTTATTTCGTATACGATGTGTCTTTAAGAGCAGCCTGGCGTATAGGAAATAGCTCTGTGTTGAGGCAGGAGACCCGAGTTCTGTCCTGGCCTTGCCGGTGACTTATAGGAGGCCTGGGACATGCCGCCACCCCAGCAGAGTTTCAGATGCCTTCTCTTGTGAAAAGAGGGTTTAGACTCTGATCTGAAGGTCTCTGGCTGTCTCCATTCCCATGGTCTATAATTCCATCATTAGCCCTCAGAGGAAGCATGTCTATTTCAAACAATATTTAGCAAGAAATACACCATTCATTTATTGATTTATTATTGGATAGTTGATGATGTTTCTAAAGGGAAGCACTTCTCCTACCCCTGGAGCACTGTAACTCAACCCAACCCAACCCATGGGCATCGCATGGATTCTGACACACAGCAACCCCACAGGAGAGAGTATACCTGCCCCAGAGGGCTTCCAAGGCTGTAACCTTTACAGAAGCTGACTGTCACATCTCCCTACAGATCAGCTGGCAGGTTAGAAGCACCAATTCGTCTTTCAGTTAGCAGCCAAGCACTTAACCACTGCACGTGCTACCAGGGCTCCTTCTGGAGAGCTCGAGGGAAGGGATATTCCCTGGAGAACAGAAATTCCCACAACCTCGTTTATCTCCCATTCTCTAAGGGGAAGAGGATCTAGATTCTAGTAGATTCCAGCAAACAATCCCAGAACTCGCTGGCCCTGGGGTCCACATAATCCCAGCTCCCTGGAGCACCGAACCACCACCACCAAGATACCCCACCAGCCTTGGACTTGGCAGCCCAGCTCTGGGAAGCAGAGCTCTTTCCCAGGTGGGACCCAAGGTTGGACTCTAGAAATCCAAATGGCTTTGTTGTTTTTCTACTTTTTCCCCTCCTGAAATAAACTTGAAAATGTCAATAACTACCGAAAAACACACACATGGAGACATGTATTTCTCAACTCTCCTGCAGCTTGCCAGTAAAAACAAGTACAACTTCCTGGCCCGTTTATGTAAGCGATGAGCCAGCTGTCCAGCACCACTGAAGCCACAAGCTTAGCTTGTGCCTGCTAATCCCACTGTCTGCTTCTGAGCAGGGACACAGGGTTCCAGTGGAGGGCCCGCTGTCAGCACAGGGCCGCCTCTGGGGTGTGGAGGTGAGAGGTTACAAAAGGGGTCACAAAGGAACCAAAGGTCTTCTCTTCTTGACTGGAAAGGAGGTGGGTGGCAAGGAGAAAAATGTCCGAAAGAAGAATGTGGGTCCCTGAAGTCCAAATGGAAATGAGTGCAGAATTTGGTCCACCGGGGCAAACGAACCTCCACCCCTCCGCCTACATCCTCCACCTAAAGACTGACCTCAATTTCCTATGGCCACTGCAGTAACCATCATAACAATCAATATCCCTGACACAACACTCACCATGTGCCAGGGGTTTTACCTAACAGCTCACTACTGCCCAGGAGGGATCTCACCCTTACTGAACTACCGAGGCAACAGAGAGAGGCTCAGAGGAGCTCAGGAACTTGCCCAAATTCCCACAGCTATCTACAGAAGGAATCTGTACCGGATCCAGGAGAGTCTGGCCACAGCCTCTCTCTCCTGCGGACCAAGTGCCCTCCATGCCCCACTCTGAGTTCTCTGCCTCTGGGCTGCCCACCAGCCCTTCTCTCCTCCTCTCTCCATAGATATCTGGAAATGGGAGCCCTGAGGTTTCAGGGAGAGTGTGCCTCCTTCACACGCAGTCCAGCCACATCTCATCAGTACCTCGGGAGTCTCACTGCCAAGTACCTCCGACCTTTCTCCCCGCCCCCTGTAATAGCAGCGTCCACTTCCAAGACCCAACCTCGCGCTCTCACCAGCTCAGCCTACAGCCGGGGCCCATTCACGTCTTCTAACTTCTGGAGTGGATACCCACGCATCCTTCACACCCAGCCCTCCGCTGTTGGTGGGGCAAGTTGGAACAGAGAGCATTAAATAATTGGCTGCATCTTGAATGTAACCTGCACCATTTTGTTTCTTGAATCTGTTTCCAAGTGCCATGGAGTGAACTGTGTCCCCCAAAAACATGTGTAGCCACACGGCTGGGCCATAATTCTCAATATTTTATGATTATCCTCCATTTTGTGATATTCCTAGGCGCTATGTTAGAGACTGTAAAGCCCTTCATACGGTGACCTCCCTGCTCTGCTGTAAAGGTAGTTTCCCTGGAGTGTGGCTTGCACCACCTTTTCTCCCGCAAGAGATAAAAGGGAGGCAAGTGCAGAGTTGGGAACCTTATTATCACCAAGAACGCAGCACCAGGAGTAGAGCACGTCCTTCAGACCTGAGGTCCCTGTGCCAAGACGCTCCCTGAGCAAAGACTGATGTAACGCAAGCACCCTCCTCCAGGGCGAGCACCCTGAATTTGGACTTACAGTCAACACCCTGTGTGAGAGGCAACTTTTCCTTGTTAAAGCCATCCCCTTTGTGGTATTTCTGTTAGAGCAGCACTGGAAGACTAAAACACCAAGCATGAGCCCATTGTTTCCCTTAATTTCTCTAAAGTTAAGAACTAATCTATGCTCTTTAGGGCTGTGGAAAAACAAGTGCTAACAATCTAACACCATACAAGAAAAACAAAGGAACGTGCCTGGTGACCTGGAAAGCCAGACCACCTCAGGTCTCAAAATAACAATTAAGAGATCACCACATCGGCAACAGATCTCTTGAAAGAATTATTATTCTACAGACTCCTGGGACTCATAAAATCCTTCTTTCTATAAAACCTGCAGCTTTGTCTTCAGGGAGACAGACTTTTGAGGAAGGTATCCCCCTGTGTCCCTGTGTACCAGTACATAATAAAATCTCTTGCTTCTCGTCTCACCCCTGTCTCAAAGATTGACTATTTGCAGGAGGTGACACGTCCTCTGCTTGGGTTTATGGTGGTAACAAAGCAGGCCATGGCAAGTCCAGACCCCACAGCAGGACAAGCCCTGTCACTTTCTCTGAGTCTTTTCCAGGCCTCCACAACTCTTTCTTCTCAGGTCAGGGCTCCTGCCAGCAGGCCTCTGTTCCCTCCACTCTCGCTGATGTACACCTTGTACCTGCTTATGTTTGCCTTGTATTTGGCAGAGTCAGTATTGACCTTGGCTCAGACTTCCTCCCAGTCTGCACCTCAAACATATTGCTAGGAGGGAGCCCCAGGGAGGCTACTCTGGACCCACAAAAAGATAATGCTGGCCGCTGACTCAGACCTGCATGTGTGACCAACTCCTTAAGAGAAAAGCATTTACTCCTTCCCTGGTAGCATCAGAGATAATCACCTGGCCCTGGTCCAAGAAGGTCTAGCCTGGGTCACCTCTCAGAGATTATAAACTAATTAGAGGGAGAGACATCTGAGCACAAACAACCCAGCTCTCCACCCCCACCCAACCTCCGGCAGATAGAGAGAGTAAAGGCACCACTGGAGCAGGACAAAAATCCTGGTGGCGTAGTGGTTAAGTGCTACACCTGCCAACCAAAAAGACAGCAGTTCAAAATCCACCAGGAGCTCCTTTGGAAACTCTATGGAGTAGTTCTACTCTGCTCTACAGGGTTACTATAAGTCTAAATCGACTTGACGGCAGCGGTGTCACTGAGCAGGGCAGTGAGGAAGACACTGGTACATACAGATAAATAGGTACACTTTGGTTCAGGAAGACTTTGCCAGGAAGTGCTCAATTATAGCCATGGTGTGAGTGCCCAGATAAAGATCAGATCACTATTTTAGACTGCAAGGGCTTCCCTTACCACCACCCAACTGTAGGACTGTCATAGTGTGGGGGCTGGTGTGTTGCTATGATGCTGGAGGTTATACAACGGGTATTTCAAATACCAACAGGGTTAACGATGGTGCTCAGGTTACAGTGGAACTTCCAAACTAGGAAGAAAGGCCTGGCAGTCTACTTCTAAAAATTAACCAATGAAAACCTTATGGATTGCAATAAAATACTGTCTGATACAGTGCTAAGAAGATGAGGCCCCTAGGTTGGAAAGTGTCATGGATTAAATTGTATTCTCCCTAAATTTGTGTCAACTTGGCTAGGTCACGATCCCGAGTATTGTGAGATTGTCCTCCATCTGGGGATCTAGAGTAATTATGTAAATTATGTCAATTCCATGCATGCTTGTAGTTATTATCCACTATATTAAGGGGTGATTAAGTTATGCTAACAAGGGTTAGGGTTGGGTGCACTACCCTTGCTTGAGTCACACCTTGTATCTTACAAGAGAAGAGAGAAGTAGCAGAGAGGAGGGATCTCCTACCACAAAGAAGAGCAGGGAGTCTAGTGTGTCCTTTGGTCCCAGGGTCCCCGAGTTAAGAAGCTCCTAGACCAGGAGATTGAAGCCAAGACCTTCCCCCACAGCGAACAGAGAAAGAAAGCCTTCCACTGGAGCTGGAGCCCTGGATTTGAACTTCTGGCCTCCTAAACTGTGAAAGAATAAGTTTCTACATGTTAACTCCATCCCCTTGTGGTGCTTCTGTTACAACAGAAGTAGATAACTAAGACAGAAGGCATTCCAAATACACAATGATGAACAATGCACTTGAGCTCACTAGTGATCGTGAAGATGGTGCAGGACCAGGCAATGTTTTGTTCTTTTACACATGGGGTTGCCATAAATCAGCTCAACAGCAATGAACAACAGCAAATGGCCATTAGGGGTAATTCAGGGCAACGTGTTTATTTGTATAGATAAGAAAATTCAGGGTCCAGAATTCTCATGGCCAGACTGTAGTGTATAGCCAGGAATAGAACCCTGGGCATCAAGAAGAGTTCTGATATTGGCCCCCAACCCCACGACAAACCACATTCACCAATGGCCACCCCACTGTCCACCTACTCCCTGCTTTTATTCCCTACCCTGGTAAAGGTGAGAGGGCTACCCTTTTAGACTTAAGGAGGCAAAAATAGTGATTTAAAAAGCTGCAAAGTGGAGAGGTGTTAGGGAATGGCTGGAAGGAGACACAGAAGAGGTTTCCAGGGGTTGGTTATAACTCGTTCTTAACCTTCGTGGTAGCTGTATGGGTATTTTCGGTTTGCGGAATTCATCATTTACACTTGGCACAGTCTTTCGTGCGCATGTTATACTGATGTGACATGTTTCCAGAAAGGTTCCAAAGCCTCATCTTCCACTGGCTTCCCATAGGCTACCTGAGCTCAAGCTTATCTCCCTTTCATCCTACACACATGCCATGGCTGTGTGCACACATGTACATATGCACACACACAGGCTGGTCCAGTTCCTTAGTCACTACCAAAGTAGCAAAGTACCAAGTAGTTCAGAATGAAAGAGGAGCAGGCACATCTCCCTTTGGTGAAACTGAAACAGGGACATCTGCCTTATAAACAAGCCCCATCAGGCCCACCGTGTTCTGAGACAGAACGTTTGGCATTGTAAATAGTCAATGCCCAGGGAATACAACAACATGTCACTGACAGAGCAGGAGAAAAGTAAGGGGCAGAACTCAAATTCACACAAAAAGATCAGACTTAATGGTTTGACTGAGAACAGCGGGACCTGAGAAGACATGACTCCTGGACTCTCTATTCACTGAGAACTAAAACCATTCCCAACGTCAACTCTTCAGACAATGTAAGACATAAATGATACTTGTGAAGAGTGTGCTTCTTAGCTTAAGAAGCAAAACAAAAAAACCCTGTTGTTATCAAGCCAATGCCAACTCATGGCAGCTCTATAAGATATATAAGACTAAATGGGTAGCTCCTGTCTAGAGGCGAGATGAGAAAAGGCAGGAAAGGATAGTAACTGGATGAAAGGACACAGGAAACTCAGGGTAGAAAGGAGAAGCATGCTGACATATTATAGGGAAATAGCAACTAGGGTCACATAGCAACATGTGTATAAATTTTTGTATGAGAAACTAACTTAAGCTGTAAATTTTCACCTAAAAGCACAATTAAAAACAAAAAAAGTCAATGCTCCCTAAATCTCTAAATTTTACTTGATCCCAGTATAAACCAGGTAAGTGGATCTAAAGTTCAAATCAAAAACGCAAACTTAAAAGGTAAACAAGCAAGAAAAGTTCTGAAAAAGCAGAGAAATGAGAGGGGAGTAAGCTCTCTCAAACTTTAAAGCATATCATAAAGCTACAGTAATCAAAAGAGTGCAGTACTTGTTCAGAATCAGATAGATGAAGCAGTGGAAGAGATAAAGTCAAAAAATAGCTTAGTCAGAGTGCTCATTATACACAGGCTCTGTTCCAAGTATGCCATGTGGATTAACTAACTCGATCTTCCCAACACTCTTTCACAAAAGGAGGTTGACATTATATCGTTAATTAGGAGTGAGTCTGGAATCAAATCAGGTCACCTAGCCTCCGAATTTATTATCTTGATTACTCACTACACTAAGAAGCAATGTACACCCAAGCACATACAAGAATCTGGTAGACTTAAAAGGTGAGCTTTAAAATTAGTGAAAGAGAAAGGAGTGTAGACTGAATTTTGCCCTCAAGAAAGACGTGGTGAAGTCCTAACTCCTGGTGTCTGTGAAGTAACCTTATTTAGAAATGGTGTTCTTATATGAGGCTGTGCTGCTGGTGTCTTTTTATAGGGGAGAGGAGAGGTTAGAGAGGAGGGGATAACTGCTTGCTGAGTGGATACTGAAAGTAAAGAGCAGAAAAGAAGAGTGTGCTGTCACAGGCTGGGGAGAACAGACAGCTGCAAAGAGGTGGCTGCTTGACGTTTTATATGACAAACTGACTTGGATTGCAAACTTTCACTTAATCAGAATTTAAAAAAAATTTTAGTGGTATTCTTACAGATATAATCAGGTTAAGATGAATATATACCATCTGCCAAAAAATATCCCCTGAAGTCTTTAACAAAACAGTTGTGTGACTTGATTAGAAAAGAAAAAACATTTGCCTTGCGCACTGGGCTCCTTTAAGAACTGTCCACAAGGAATCAGAAGCCTTGATGGTGCAGTAATTAAGCATTCAGCTGCTAACCTAAAGGCAGGCACTTCGAATCCACCAGTCACTGCTTAGAAACCCTACAGGGTAGTTCTATTCTATCCAATAGGGTTGCTATGAATCAGAATCAACTTGATGGCAACGGGTTTGGTTTTTTTTGGTTATATGGGATCAAACTGACAGTAGCAACTTGAAAGGATAGCTAGGGAACTTCAGGGGTGAGCAGCTTATGTTAATGAGGAAGACCTCAGAAAAGGAGAGGAAGAATGAATGCAAGATTTGAAGAAAGTAATCAATGTCCCTGAATTATTCGTATGGAAGCTGTTGAATTGGTATTATGTTCTGCTTATGTATATTCTCAAAAACAAGGACAAATAAATGAATAAATTATTTAAACAATCTTTTAAAAAGAAAGTATTTCCAAGTTAGGGAAGAAACCCGGTTGCATAGTGGTTAAATGCTACGACTGCCAACCAAAAGGTCAGCAGTTGAAATCTACCAGGTGCTCCTTCAAAACTCTATAGAGCAGTTCTGCTTTGTCCTGTAGGGTCACTATGAGTCAGAATCAACTCAACGGCAGTGGAGTCTTTTGGTTTCCAGGCTAGGGTAGGCTCTAATCGAATGACAGTTATCCTTAGAAGAGGGAAATCTGAGCATAAGCCCACAGAGAGGAGAGCACCATAAAAAGACACAGAGACACAAACAGGGAAACAGCTGATTGACTAGGGAAGCAGGGATTGAAACTATGCATCTACAAATCACAGAACGCCAAGGGTAGCTGGCAACCACCAGGAGCTAGAAGAAGTGGAGGACAGGTTCTCCCTCAGAACCTCCAAATGGATACAGACTTGATTCTGAACTTCTAGTCTCCAGAACCGTGAGAGAATAAATTCCTGTTGTCTTAAGCCACCTGCCTTGTGGTACTTCGTTATAGCAGCTCTAGGAAACTAGTACAATGGATTATTCAATAAACTGTAAAGGGGCTAACGGGGGGAAAAAGTGAGGCCATACTCATAGCTTACTCCATGATAAATTTCCAATGGACCAAATATTCAAACTGGAAAACAGAGGCTTAAAAGTATCAGGAAAAAGAAAAAATATAGATGGAATCTTTACAAAAAAAAAAAAAAAATTGCCATCAGCAGACTCTGACTCGTGGCAGCGCCATGTGTGTCTGAGTAGAGCTGTGTTCTGTAGAGTAGGCAATGGCTGGTTTTTCCGAAGTAGACTGCCGGGACTTTCTAGGTAGACCTGAATCTCCACCTTTTTGGATAGCAGTGAAATACATTAACCACATGCACCATTCTAGGATTCCAAATAACATTCACATGAGGAATACGAGACAAGACCTAGAAGCCACAGAGATTGATAAATTCAACAATATTTTTAATACTCTGCATAGCAAGACAGCAACCCCCAAAAGTTACAAGACAAATGAAGAAAAAATATTTAAAACTCATACCATAGACAAAGGATTAAATTCCTTAATATCTTAAGCCACCAAAAAACACACTGCCATTGAGTAAATGCTGACTCATAGCGACCCTATAGGACAGAGTAGAACTGTCCCATAGAATTTTCAAGCAGCACTTGACAGATCTGAACTGCTGACCTTTTAGTTAGTAGTTGTTGAGTTAGCACTCAATCACTATACCACCAGGGTTTCCAAAATCTTAAGAGTTCCTGTAAATAATATGAAAAAGGCTGCAATCCAATTTTGAAAAATGAGCAATAGATATCAACAAGCAGTGTAAAGAAATGAATTATACAGACATCTCTTAAAAATAGAAAAACCTGTACAACCTCCCCCAGATAAATGCAAATTAATTCCACATAGATACGATTTCTGTGCAGGCACCAGTTTAATAACACACTATTTTGGAAAAGGTATAACGACAAAAGCATTTGGACATTAGTAATGGGAGCATACACTGGTGCAACTTCTGTGAAAGACAGAGCCCTAGTGGTATAGCGATTAAGTGCTATGGCTACGAACCAAAAAGCCTGCAGTTCAAATCCACTAGCTAGTCCTTGGAAACCTAGCAGAGTTGTACTCCGTCCTATAGGGCCTCTAAGTATTGGAGTTAATGGCAATGAGTTTTCTATGGAGGGCAATTTGGCATATCTCTCAAGACTGCAAATGCACATGGCCTTCAACCTTAAGATTCCTCTTTGACAAATTTATCCTGCAGTGATATGGCATTTGCACAAGCATAACTGGACAGATACGCAAAGTTATTCTCTACAGCACTGTCTGTAATAGCAAGACTGGAAACAACGAAATGTCCAAATGGGACCTGAGTAAACCAACTTGACATATCTATATAGTGAAAAAAAAGTTTGTATTTAACTTAGTAAGTGAGCTCTTCCCTAGAGTTCCTTTATTTGGTGCAGTGGTTAAGAGTTCAAGCTCGAAATTCAGAAATATACGTGTTCCAACCCTAGCTCAGTGACTTACTGGCTGTGTGACCTTGGGCTAGTTTCTCCACCTCGCCAGACCTCACTTTTCCTCTCCATAACACGCAAATAGTAAGACCTACTTCAAATGTTGCAAGGACTACATTAAACGATTAACATAAAACCTGTCAAAATTCTGGGAATTATTTTTTTTTTACTTTTTTATTTAACATGACTGACTGAAAATGTACATTCCCATATAAATTTACATGCCCACCTATATGTAGCTTCCATTGCTCTCCCTGTCCGGTGACAGCACACTATTCCTCTCTGCTCCATACATGTCTCATCCTCCCAACAGTCTCCTTTCCCCTCCTCTCCACCCACTCTCCTTCCTTCAGCCAGAGATCAGCAGGATGATATCCTACAGATATATAGAACCATAAAGTGCTTCCAACATATAGTCACTCTGCATTGCCAAGTCCAATCCATTCCTGTCCAAAGAGTGGACCTTTGTTATAATTTATGGGTAAGGGCAGCATCAGGGCTGGGGGCCATGCTCTCAGGGGAACCCTGAAACTGCTGGGCCATCAGTTGAGGTCTTTTAGTGGAGATCTCAGGATGCACCCCTTTTTATTCTTGTATTGCCAATGAGACTCCTCTCTGTGAGCTCCATCGTGGCAGTCACTGGTGGTGGCCAGGCACCATCTGGTTCTTCCGGTCCCAAGTCGATGTAGGCACCCACTCTTGTGGGTCTCTCTGTCTTCTAGGTTGTCTTTACCACATGTCATTTTGGTCCTCGGTGAGCATCCGTTCCTGCTGAGTTGGGACCATTTGCTGTGTCCTCGGATGGCAGCTTGGCAGCTTTTAAGACCCCAGATGCCACTCACCAATGTGGGATGCAGAGAGCTCTCTTAGCAAAACACTAGTTGTGCCAATTGGCCTCGATTTCGCCTAAGAGCATGGTCCCCTGCCCCTGCCCCAGCTACTCTATCCTTGCAATATTGGGTTAAGATGGAAGGAGTACTCAAGTTATACTGAAATCCACTTAATGTTCTTGTTTCTAATGTGTGCTATCACCACTTTCTCCCAACCAGCTTTCTAGCAACTATCTAAACTAAACCCTCCCCTCCTCACCCTTCCTCCCTCCCCTCCCTTGCAGCTATCAAAGACTCTTTTCTTCTATACACAAGTCTGTTTTTGAGATCTTATCGTAGAGGTCTCATACAGTATTTGTCCTTTTGTCGCTGACTACTTTCACTCAACATAATGTCTTCCAGTTGAAACCAGGTTAGGAAATGTTTTCTGGAATCATCGTTATTCCTTATCATTGCGTAGTGCTCCATTGTGGGAACTGTTTTAATCTCCCAAAAAATGTGTGATTATAATTATTCCCACTGCATTAGCATCTTTTTCCCCTTTCTGTGAGAAAGTCCTCAGGCTGTAGACTCCTCCCTCTATCAAAATACCAAAAATCCATTGCAGTTGAGTCGATTCTGACTCATAGCAACCCTATAGACAGAGCAGAACTGATGGAGTTTCCAAGGAGCACCTGGCAGATTTGAACTGCCAACCTTTTGGTTAGCAGACTTAGCCCACTACACCAACAGGGTTTCCTCTGTCAAAATAGGTTCTTGAAAATCATTTAACATTCATTGAGCACCTCCTTCTCCTCTGTTACAGCACCTTTTGAACACTTAATGTTTGTTAAACAACCTCAAGTGGTATTATTATGCACAGGCTTGAAGTCCTTAGGGTAACTTGCTCATACAATAGCCTCCATCAAAACAGGCTCTTAAGACAATCTTCACTGAGCACCTACTTTGTTATCACACCTACTGAGTTGAGTATCTACTTTGTTAGTTATAGCCTGGAGAAGTGTTATTCTTATGCCTAGGCTAGAAGTCCTTAAGTGACTTGTCCAAAGTCATCCAGCTAGTTCGGAGGGCAGCCAGGAGACAGCTTGGCTTGCGAGATTCCAAAGCTATTTATTATCTCTGTTCCAACAGCTGCAAACTCTAAATGTCAGTTGTCAGTTAGAAAACATTTACCTGAGGGAAAGTGATGTGAAGGGTTATGGAGTCGGGAGTGAGGGGTTAAGAGTGCAAAGGCTTAATTAAACATTCAAGGTGGCCTTTAGTATCTTTCATAGAGAAGAAGGCAGGCAACACTTCCCAGGGCAAAAGGTGGGGACTGCTGTCTCCGAGGCACTGATAAATATGGTGCTAGTTCCTCTCCAAAGAGGATGCTGTCAAGAGATAAGATGACCTTGACACTTCAGGAAAGATACCTACCCAAAACCCACCACCTTCAAGTTGATACCAACTCATAGTGACCCTGTAAGACAAAACAGAACTGCTCCATAGTTTCCAAGGAGCACCTGGAGGATTTAAACTGCTGACCTTCTAGACAGCAGCTGTAGTACTTAACCACTGTGCCACCAGGGTTGCCTTGGGAAGGACAGAGTTGTTGAAAACACCTGTGACAGAGTGGAAAGAACAAGAGCAAGAGCAAGGTACTAAGCCCAAATCTGTCACTTCCGTGCTGTGTTATTTAACCATTCTGAGCCTCAGTCTCCTCTCGCCTACTCAAGGACCTTACTTCAGCAATTCTCGCCTCTTTGTCATCAATTTTTTGTTCCCTACCAAGTAATTTCCATCAGCATGTAAACATATTGATATTTCACTCATCTTTTTTCTTGATCTCACTTGGTCAGCGACTATACACCCCCCTTTTTTTTACACCCCTTTGCAGCTAAACTCAGAAAAGCTGGACTATACCTGCTGTTCTCAATTCCTTTGCTCCCATTTTCTCTTGAACTCAGTCCTGTCAGCCTCTGGCCTCAACCTCTTCACCACAACTGTGATGGTCTGCTTGCTAAAAGCACAGTTAGGTATCAGTCCTCTTGCCGGATCTCTCAGCAGTACTAGACCCCAATGGCTGCCCTCACCCCTTTGACGCAGTGTCCTCTGTTCGTTTTCAGAACACCAGCTCTCCTGGTTTTCCTTCTACTCCACTGGCCTCTTTTTCTTGGTCTCCGTCAATGGTGTCATCTCTCCCCAGCCTCAAGTGGTTACTAGCACCCCTCACAGCTTGGCCGCTGAAAAAATCTGTTGCTGTCAAGTAGATTCTGACTCATAACAACCCTATAGGACAGAGCAGAACCACCCCCATAGGGTTTCCAAGGAGTGTCTGGTGGATTTGAATGGCTGACCTTTTGGTTAGCAGCCCTAGCACTTCACCACTATACCACCAGGGTTTCCCAGTCACTCTCAAGGCTTGAAATATCATCTGCCTGCAGATAACTCAAATTCACATCTCAAGCTCCATCTTCATTTCCACACTCCAGGCTCTGTATCCAAACTCTTCTCAACATCTTTCCTTGGCTGTCTAACAGACATCCCAATTTTGTCACATCTAAAGCTAACCTGCTCTTTCTCTCCAACAAAACTTGTTTGCCCAAAGGAGATGGACAGACACTTCACCAGGCAGCCAAAAGACACATAATACCCCGGTAATCAAACCTGATATATCGATATAATGAAATACCAAAAAAAAAAAAAGTTTATATTTAACATAAATTCTTCCCTAGAGTTCATTTATTTGGTGCAGTGGTTAAGTGTTGAAGCCCAAGATTCAGAAATATATGAGTTCCAACCGTAACTGAGTGACTTACTGGCTGTGTGATCTTGGGCTAGTTTCTCTACCTCTCTAGGCCTCATGAGGAAATGCTCAGAGTCACTAGCTATCAGAGAAATGCAAATCAAACCTACAGTGAGATACCATGTCACCCCAACAAGGCTGGCCATGATACAAAAAAAACAAAACAACAAATGCTGGAGAGGCTGTGGAAAAATCAGAATTCTCCTGCACTGCTGGTGGGATTGTAAAATGGTACAACCTCTTTGGAAAGCAATCTGGCACTTTCTTAAAAAGCTGGAAATAGATATGCCATTTGATTCAGTAATCCCACTGCTCAGAATATATCCCTACTGAAACAAAGGCTGTCACAGGAACAGATACATGCACATGAATGCTTATTGCAGCACAAGCCACAAGAGCAAGAACATGGAATCAACCCAGATGCCCATCAACAGATGAATGGATAAACAAACAACGGTACATATACTAAATGGAACACTATGCAATGATAAAGAACAATGATGATTTTAGGAAGCATCACAGGAACAGATACATGCACATGAACATTTACTGCAGCACAAGCCACAAGAGCAAAAAGATGGAATCAACCCAGATGCCCATCAACAGATGAATGGATAAACAAACAACGGTACATATACTCAATGGAACACTATGCAATGATAAAGAACAATGATAATTTTAGGAAGCATCTCATCACTTGGTTTCAACTGAAGACATTACGCTGAGTGAAATCAGTCAGCAGCAAAAGGGCAAATATTGTATAAGACCCTACTATGAGAACTTAAAAACAGACTTATGTACAGAAGAAAAGACTCTTCGACAGCTACAAGGGTGGAGAGGGAAGGAAAGAGTTGGTCATAAAGTAGTTGATAGAAATTTGGTTAGACAGAAGCAGTGACAGCACATAGTAGAAAGTAGATCAACTTAACCAGACTTCACCATAAACTGAAAATTCTTCTAATCTCAATACTGCAAGGATAGAAGGGGCAGGGCCTGGGGATCATGCTCCCAGGTGGCATCAAGTGGCTCCAGGGGTCTTAAAAGCTAGCAAGCTGTCATCTGAGGTACATCAAATGGTCGCAACTCATCCAGAACAGACGATCGCTGAGAACAACAGACAGGAGGGGAAAAAAGGCTCAGGAGACAGAGGACGCACGTGAATGGGCGACTGTATCAACATATGACCAGAAGAACCAGCTGGTGCCTGGCAACCACCAGAGACAACATGATGGCACACAGAATTTTGAGTCCCTGTGGCAACACGAGATAATGAGGACTACAGCTGAAGAACTCTACTAAAAGGTCACAACTGATGGTCTGACACCCTGGGGGATCCCTAGGAGCATGGTCCCTAGATCTGCTATGGCCCCTGCCCAGAGAACACAACTGAGGTCGACTCTTTGGATAAAAATGGACTGGAGTCAGGAACACAGTGTGACTATATGGTGTGTGTACTTTATGGCTCGATGCCATGAAGTCCTACTTGTCTCTCTCTAGATGGGAGAGAAGAGGGTGGAGAGAAGGGGACAGGAGATTTTTTAGAGGATATGACAGGTACAGAATGAAAAGGCGGAGTGTGCTGTCACTGGGCAAGGAGAACAGAAGAAGCTGCAGATAGGCATGCAAAATTAATTCAGAGTGTATACTTTCACTTAGTCACACACACAAAAAAAACTTGTACACCCAGCAGTTCACCCCATCTATGCAATAAAAACAAAAAATCCAAACTTCTTGCCATTAAGTCAACTCTAACTTACAGCAACATTATCGGACAGAGTAGAAATGCCCCTTAGAGTTTCCAAAGAGTGCCTGATGGATTTGATCTGCCAGGTTAGCAGCCATAGCACTTAACCACTATGCCAGCAGGGTTTCTGCATAGGTCTACTAATTCTTCTCTCATGTGAACTCTTGTGAAGAGGAAACGACATCACAGATGCAAAAGGCCCAGCACAGACTTGGTGAATGGGAATGGTACTCAATAAAGAGTAACAATTATTGTTACATCATACAGAGTCCCTGGGTGGTGCAAATGATTAGTGCACTCAGCTGCTAATGGAAAAGTTGGAGGTTCAAGTCCACACACAGGTATTTCAGAAGAAAGGCCTGGTGATCTACTTTCCCCCAAAATCAGCCATTGAAAATCTTATGAAGCATAATTCTCTGCTGACACAGTGTCTCCATGAGTTGGAAATGATTTAACAGCAACTGGTACTGATTTTTACAGTATTGTGAGGGAAGACCAAAGGATGCTTTTCAAGAAATGAAGTTGAGAGGGGAAATGGAACTGACTGAGAGAGAGTGCTGGGAGACAGCTGGACAGGGCCTCAGAGGCACATTCCTAAAGGTGGCATCACAGGGCAAAGCCAGCAGGAGTGGGTGGGAGTGACAGAACTGAAAACCTGTTCCCCATGAGTTGATTCTGACTCATAGAGACCCTAAAGAACAGAGCAGAACTGCCCCATGGAGTTTCCAAGCAGCACCTGGTGGATTTGCACTGCCGTCCTTTTGATTGGCAACCATAGCACTTAACAACTAGGCCACCACGGAGGCTGTCAGGCTCTAGTAAAAGCCAAGTCTGAACCCAGGGCCATGGTGGGGAGGAGAACCCCTGGCTCTGCTAGAGACTTCTGTTTTCTTCCATAACTGAGAGGAGAGGGTAAAGGAGCCAGATCAACTACCCCAAAGCAATGCCCCCGTGGCTCTCCATAAACAGTGGTCTGAGGGTAAAAAGCCTTTGTAACTTCCCCTAGCCACTCCAACCCTCCCATGTCTCTCGTCCATAGACTCCCAACACGCTTGTAGTTGAAGACAGAACATTTGGCACCTGGCCATTCAGATGGAGTCCAGGGGGCTGAATGGCAGAAGCTGCATCTCCCCAGAGACATCCATGCTTCTCCAGGGCAGGGGGCACCCCTGTGTCCCCAAGGAGCCCCGTGCTCCAGAACACAACAAGCCCTCCGGTAAGAGCAGGTTTGTTAAAGAATAGGCAAGAATTAACCTGCCCAAGATACAGGGAATTCCTAAATGTTTATATTCCTTTCAGGCCTTCATTGGAATACCATCTTCTATACCCCTCCCTATGGAAACTCTGGCGGTATAGTGGTTAAGTGCTACTGCTGCTAACCAAAAATGCTGGCAATTCGAATCTGCCGAGTGCTCCTTAGAGATCCTATGGGGCAGCTCTACTCTGTTTTATAGGATCACTACGAGTCGGAATTGACTCGACAACAGTGGATTTGCTTTTGGCTTTTGGTTACACCCCTCCCCCCCCACAAAGTTCTATCTCTCTTCCCTGCTTTTCTCCTTACAGTGTCATGCTATATACTTAACTGACACCCTTTTCATCTGCCTCCTCCACTAAAATAATGCTCAGATAAGCCAGGGACTTTTTTCCGTCTGTTTGCTGCCTGCTGTATGTCCAGCTCTTACAATAAACCCGGCACACAGTCAGAGCTCAAAAATTACTTTCCACACAAATGAATGCTTCCTCATGCTTACTGAAGCACTTGCTCTGTGCTAGGTACTTTTCTAAATGTTCCGCCTATACCCTACCTAGCTCATTGCACCTCTGCAGCCAACCTGCAAGGTAGTATAATTGTTCGTATCTTCAGGATGAAGACACTGAGTCCCAGAGAGGTCCAGCCACTGGCCCAGAGTTACATATTGTTTTTAGATGGTAGTGCTGGGCTTTGGTCAGAGCTCTGTCCTGCTCCAAAGCCTCAACCATTCCCTGTACAAGACTAGCTGTGTTTAGGTGGAAGAGAGAAGGAAGCCTGGAGAGGGACAAGGGAAGGGGCAGCAGCAAATCTCTGGAAGAAACCGTCTAGCGCTCCAGACCAGCAGTGTCCAATAGAACTTGTTGCGATGATAGAAATGTTTAATGTCTGTGCAGTCCAACAGAGTAGCCACTTGCGGCATTGTGGCTATTGAACACTGGAAACAGGCTAGTGGAACTAAGGAGTTGATTCTTTTATCTGATTGAATTTTAATTTATTTAAATTTAAATAGTCCCATGTGGCTACCCATTAGACTGTGCAGCTCTAGATCCTTAACCTGGAAAAGCCCAGACTGACTGGGAATGCTCTCAGTCACTTACTGGTGGCACACAGGCGAAGGGGGAAGGAGGACCGTGGATGAGAGGGAAACGGTGCACAGATGCAGCAAAGGCAGTTGTGACTTTGTGTAATCCTTACAAACAGGCTGTGAGGTGTCTGTTTACCCAGTTTACAAGGGTAGAGGCTAAGGGTCAGAGCTGAGGTAACAACTGGGGAGCAATGAATTTCACCATCTCGTTGTCTCTGAGTCAGAGTACTTCTCCTCTCTACCCACTCCCCCAACAATTTGTCCTCAGGTAGAAAGTACCAGGCAAATCCGAGATCCTCGGTCTTCTCGGCCCGTCTCGGAAGAATTTACACTGGGCCATTTTCAGACTCCGTAGGGTGGAGTCTGGGCTGCTGTTCCCACACTGGCCTCACAGAGCTTTGCACGGACCCAATATTTGCTGCAATGAATAAACAAGAGGCAGAGCCAAAGGGAGGGAGAGATTTCTGGCAGCCACCCGAGCCCGTGGGGGAGGGTTTTCAGTTCCTCAAACGCACTGGCACCGGCTGGCTGGCGTGGCCATCCTCCTCAAACTGTGCAGAAGAATCCTAAAGGGCAGCTGGCTAAAAGGGACATTTCCTGGTCCTCACTCCCGGTTGTTCATTCCTAGCTGGTAAATCTAGGATAGGGGCTAAGAATTGGATTTTTATCAGTCTCTCTTGCCCCCAACTCACACACCAATTCTGATGCAACTAGACTCAGAACTATCCTTTGGGGAAATACTGATCTAGGGTGAGGCTAGGAATGCAGATAGGCATTAGAGGCAGGAAGAAGTTACCCTAAAGCAAAATTCAGACACTGTGACAAGACTTGGAGAGACTTATAGACGTACAAGCTTGTTTTTAGTGTTCTCCGTCACAGCAGAGACAAAGGGAACTTCAGTGACTGCATGCCTGGTCTTCCACGCCCAGCACACAGAGTCTTTAAGCCAGAAGAAGCCTAACTTCCCAGCTAGTCCTAAAAGGCCACTGTGCCCAAGGAGCCCTGGCATCCCGGGAGGGTGGGAAGGGCTTGTGTGACTTCAAGAAAAGCCTATCTCCCAGTTAACAGTCCCACAGAACCAACGGATTTCCCCTCTCAGCCAGCTCCAGCCTCTCCTACCCCCTCAGCGCCTCACTTCTCCAAAGTTAGACATCTCACAGTCATTTGCTCCATGCTTCCTGTACAATTTCTTTATTTTTACTCTAAAGTTTGTGGGCTGCGTCTGTGTGGGTGTGGGAGGGAAGCAGGGTGTTTTCTACTTTTCTGCATTTTCCTTCTGAGCTGGGAGGGCTTTCACTTCCTCCCCAAGCTCTCAGTTCTGCCTTTCACAGGCTGTCCAGTCCAGATCCCTCCAAAACACAAGGGAAACAGAGAACCTGACCGCAACTGATTGCCTTCCTGGGTCCTGCAAAAGAAGTGGCAGCCACAGCAGTAACCTCCCACGGGGTAGGTGTCCTGGAGGTAAGCTGCGATTAGCACCAAGGCTGGCAGGGGAGCCCTGCTCCCTCTGGGGGCCGACTGAGGGCCCAACCTTGCTTTGCTGTAGTCTAACACCACAGGGATAGTATACAAGGCATACCCACTTCTCTTCCCTAAACCCCTTCTGCCCTAGAGCTCAGCCAGAGCAGATAACTCACAGCCTTCCCCCCAATACACACAGCTCTGCCTGCTGGCCTGGTTCCACGCAATAGGAGTCTTGGGGACCTGGCACACTGGAGCACAGAGCCATGGGAGGGGCAGACCTCCACCATCTGTGCTGACAACCTTCAGGCCAACCTCTCTGACTCTCAGTCTCCTCTTCTGAGCAAAACTGTGTTCAGATTAGAGAGTCCCTGGGTGGTGCAAATGGTTAAGTGCCCCACTAGTAACTGAAAGAATGGTAGTTCAAACCCACCCAGAGACACCTTGGAAGAAAGGCCTGGCGATCTGCTTCTGAAAAGTCACAGCCTGGAAAATCCCATCGAACAGTTCTACTCTGCACACTTGGGGTCACCGTGAGTTTCAAAATTGACTCGAGAGCAACTAACAGCAATATATTTGGATCAAGAGGAGGATTAGAAAACTGGAGGGAAGCCCAGGAGGCTTCAATCAACAGGTAGCTGTTAGTGGCAGGAGTAACAGGTGAGCGCTGGAGAAAGGCACCCTTTTACCTTCCTCTTCTGAGCTCAAGGACCACAACTATCCAGAAACTAGAAAACTGGAGGCTCTCCAGCCTCTAGCTCTAAAACATTACCTACCAGTGGAAAGGGATCAAGCTGAGGGCAGGAAGGCAGTGTGGTCTAGCAGTGAAAACCAGAGTTCTGGGTTACTCCAGTCATCTGTTCCCAGAAGCCTGTCTGCTGACCCCTTGGTTTTCCACTGTCTTCTTAATCAAGCTCTCAGACTCTAAAATAGACCTGGGAGAAGCAGTTGGCTAGTGCATCTAGAGAAGAGACTAGACACGCAGCTGGGCAAGCAGCCAGAGTACAAAGAATGGCCTGGCTGCTGGGCACAGGTTACAGTTAACAAGAGCAACAAGTGCCCACTGGCCTCTCCCTCTCCCTTCCTTCCTTTCTCTGGAGGGGGACTTCAGAGCATGTCAGCCCCAATAGGTCCCAGACCCTGGCTAACCTCCCCAGTCAGATAAAATTCCCAGGGCTGGGGCACCGGGCTTGTCAGAGCTGGTGCCTGCTAACGTTCAGTGCCAGTCCTTACAGTGGGAGGGTCAGAGATTCCCATTAACCCACTGCTGTCCAGTCCATTCCGACTCTTCATAGGACAGAGTAGAATTGCCCCATAAGGCTTCCCAGGCTGTAAATTTTTATGGAGGCAGACCACCACATGTTTCTCCCGTGGTAGGTTCAAACCGCCGACCTTTGGGTTCGCAGTCGAGCAGTTTAACCACTACGCCACTGGTGACTCAGCATCCATGACGTCAGTCCCTTTACAGTCAGGGCACTGTCATCCACACAGACACCCAGGAGGCTGGGGGGAGCCTAGAGGGGTACCAGGCGGGTGGCTTCTAAAGCTGAGGGGCCAGAGAAGCTCTGGGATAAAGGACGCCCCAAGTGTGAGCATCAGCCCGCTGGCGCTTGCTCTCCCAGGAATCTGCCCCTAATAAAGAGGTGGGGAAGCGCACTGGCAAAGAGACGCAAAAGTACTTTGACTGCTCCGTCAGTCGGGTTCCCGAGAACACTCAAGTCCTATACGAAGACCTCAGAAAACTTTCCCGGAGCAGGGCAGGGCAGAGCAGTCCCAGAGAAAAGGCGCCCGGCTAAAGGTGCAGCACGCAGCAGGGGGCGCACCAGCGACCGCCAGCGAGGCAAAAGCTGGGTCAGCCCTGAGCCCGCCTCTTGTGTCCGCGGTGACCCAAGCTAGCCACGGAAAGGGGAGCCGTTTCCCCCCCTTCTTCCCTCCAACCGCGGTGCAAGCGGCTTTTTCCCTCAACCTCCAGCCGTCCCAGCCCTCCAGGTGCGTGCGAAGCCCTTACCCAGCGCGGCACAGGTTTCTGGGGTCGGTGCCGCCCCGGTTGTGGACAGCAGGGCGGCCAGCAGGGCGCAGCGGACAGCCAGCATGCTTCCTCCTCGGCTAACGCCCCATGCTCCCCGGGAGAGGCGCGCTGGCGGGCGAGTTGGGACTGGGCGGCCGGGGCGGGGCGGTGGGTGGGCGGGCGGACTCAGGTTCGGAGCGCAGCCCCCATTTCCAGGGTGCCGGCGCTCCGCACGCGCTGCAAGTCCCCAGGCTCCGCGCCGCGCTCGGCTCAGCTCCCTCTGGCCCAACTTGGTGTCAGTAGAACTTCTCACTTCCACATGACCAAGAGCAGCGGACAGTACTGGTAAAACAAGAAAACTTTTGAGGAACTCGCGCTGCAGTGTCTCTCGGTCATTCCTGTGTGCAGTTATGAAAGCCCAAGCGGATGGTGCAACTGCTCGGCGCACTGGCGCTCCAGAGGAGGTGGCTTCCTGTTTCAGCGCAGCACCTGAATGAGAGGGCAGGAGACCCTGTGCCTGGCAGGGACCAGCCCTGGCAGGGCCCCTGCTCCAAGTTCTGTCGCTGAGGTGTAGGGAGGACATCATCACCACAGGCTCGGTTTTGATTTTTGGTTTCAAGAGAAAGATTACAGCTGCCAAAGACGCACCTGAAGCACCAGCGCGCGCACAACACACACACACACACACACACACACACACACACACACACACACACACACACACACACACACACACACACACACACACACACACACATCCACCCACAGATGGGCATCTGTCCTTACAGCAAAGCAGTGGCTGGCAGTCCAGACTGTCTGTTGGAATCACCTGGAGCGCCCTAAAAACCACGGGAGCCTGGGTCTCAGCCCCAGAGATTCTGATAGGTAATTGGTAGGGAGTGAGGCCTGGCCATAGGAAGACACAACCTTAATCAAAGGCAGCTTCTCTCCCTGTGCCCCTGTGTTGCCCGCAGGCTACAACAATGTCAAGGAAAGGACTTGGCCTTTGGTGTGAGGCAGGTGGACTTAGGTTCCCATCTGCATTTACCGCCTACTGCGTCTGTGACTGCTGTTTAGAATCTTTGAGCCTCAGTTTCCTTACTGATCAGACAGAGATAAAAAAGCCTTACTGGATGAGGTGGTTGTGAGGACTCCAGGAGATGGTATCGAAGCACCCAACAAGCGATCTGACTCGAAAGATGTCAGAACCTGCATGCCTGCCTCCTAACTTGGCAGGTACAAATTGCTGCTTGGTCTACAGGACCAAAAGGGCCTCTTGAAGGAGCCCACTACGGTCCCCTACCAGAGCCTGAAGCTGCTAGGGTGGCCTCAGAGCTGAGTCTGGAGAGAAAGAAGAATGTAAAAGTCTAGACTAAGAAGCTTCTGGACCATCAAATGCTGACTAGAATGTGCTTTTCCACTTTGGATTTCAAACTGATCCTAATCCAGGACAGGATTCCTTGGGCAGCCAGAATGGACATGGCCTGGTGTGAGCTCCCAGGTGAATGGAGACCAGATGTGGAGTGACAGATCTTTTGGAATGCAGCACTTGACTTGTGCATCTGGGTCTCTTTGTGGGAAACATTTACCATCAGTGCCAGGTAGAACTAGGCATAGCCCTGACCATGATGGAGCTGGTTTGGACAGGCTTGCTCCAGCCATGCTCACAGATAAGGAAAGACAAGCTTGTGAGAGGGTGGATCCTTTGACCACCCGGCCTCTTTCTTGCTATTTAAAATGAGATTGCAGCAGGGCTGGGTGTAGTTCCCACTGTGGTTGCCCCCTTCCCCTCCATTGGTGGCAGAAGCTGACCTGAAAATAATCAGAGGGATGCCAGCTGCCAGCCTGAAACCGGAAGGCTGCAGAAAGCTGTCAGCTCAGGCAGGGGAGCAGAAAAAGGGATGTAGAGAGCTAACGGCAGGCATCTTGGACCACCCTTCCCCTCTGGAATCCGCTGGTGGGCAGCCTGTGCTCTGGAGTCAGGCTCACTGGCTTCACACCTTAGTTCTACTTTCGGGCTGTGTGACTTAACCTCTCTGAGCCTCTTTTTCTAATGTGTAAGATAAGAGCAAAAATGCACGACAAAACCTGTGAGAGCCAGAACTCAACCCAACTGCCCTGTTTTTCTGGGTTTCATAAGTTTTCCAGCTTTGATGGGGTGCAGTCTTACCACTTTTTGATTGCTGACTTTGGTGGGAAACATTCAAGTTTTCCGCCTCTGACACCTTCCTACCTCACACAGCCTGTGGCTTTTGCAGGTACAAATTATTGGTGTTGTGATTCAAACTGAAGGACCTGGCCCGAACCTTCACTTTCCCAGCCTTCTTTTCTGTGTCCCCGGGTGGTATATCTGATAAAGCCCTTGACTAGGAGCCAAAAGGTTGATGATTCAGATTCATCCAGAGACTCCCGGGAGGTTTGATCTGGCAGTCTTCTTTCCAAAGGTCCCAGCCTCGAACACCCTACAGAACAGTTCTGCTCTGCACATGTGGTGAAGCTATTCACTCTGCCAGGAATTCCCTTCCTTGTCCTTACTCTACTCACCCTTAAGATTCCACTCAGTTGTCTTCTTCAGGAAGCCTCCCTGGCCTCTTACCCTGCTTTCTGAAATCCTATCATCTACAAGATCGTGTTAGGTGCCCCATCTCTGTGATTCCTGGAAGCCTTATGCTGACTTCTTCCAGTCCATACAGTAAAGCTCCATATCCCCACGGCTGAGCAAACCTGACACAGAAACCCAAAAAACCCACTGCCATTGAGTTGATTCCAACTCATAGCAACCTGATGGGACAGAGTAGAACTGCACCATAGAGTTTCCAAGGAACACCTGGCAGATTTGAACTACCAATCTTTTTGGTTAGCAGATATAGCAATTAACAACTATGCCACCAAGGTCTTTCTCCTGGAAGTGTGGCCTCCCCAACCCACTCTCAGAGCACGCTGTCAGAACTTCATCAAGCTGGGCTTAAACTCTATTCTAAATAGAGGTGCAGTATTCTTGATGTGACATTCCAGGCTTTGTTATGAAAACTAATGATAAGGAAGGGAGGAAAATGTACCAGTACAGTTTAACCGAGTCTACCCATCCCCACCCTGACCTCACCTTTTTTCTGAGGTGGGCACCCATGGGACCACCAGCTCCTGCCTGACTTCTCATTCCCAGGGAATGAGAAGTGGGAGTGCAGGAAGTCTAGAGGAGAAGGAAGATGGGGTTATCTGACCATCAGAAAACAGAAATGAGAACCAGACAAGGTTGGAGTCCCCTTGGGGTTGATGATTTCAGACACCCTACTGTGATTCTGCTGAAGGAAGAAGGATTCGGTAGCTGAAGGAACCAAGAGGACTTCAGCCCTCAGAGCCCCCAGCACGTCTCTAGAAGGTGCTGCCTGCTAAGTGTATTTGCATGTGCTAATCTCCTGTGAACTTCCTAATCCTGAGGGCTAGTTAGGGGGTGTTGTCACATTCACAGAGGAGTACACTGAGCCTCAGAGAAGAGAAGCCACTTGTCCAAGACTGCAAGCTGCTAACTGGCAGGTGGAGTGAAAGCTGGCTCCCACCCCATCACAGCAGGCCTGGGTACTGGTGGATTGAGAGGGAAAAGGAGAAGAGCACGTGATGGATAAACAGGACTCCTTTTCCTACCTGCTCCCCACCACCTCCCACTTCCTGTTCACAATCCCGGAGCCACACTTACCCTCCTCCCCAACAGAGGGTGCAAGGGGGGGGGCAGGTGGGGGGGGCTCTGGGCCAAGGCTGCATTGGTCAGACTCTTCCCAGCAAGCAAGTTCTCTTTCATCTTTCACCAGAAGAGATTATGCTTCTTAGGGTTTTTTCAGAAATGGAAACCTACTGGAGAGCGGATAGAATAAACACATAAGATTGTTTTGTATGCAAAACGGACTTTGTGGACATCTGCTGCTCTGCCTTAACAGATAAGAAAAGTGAGGCCTCAAGAGATGGAGTGGTTTGTCAAAGATCAGGCAGGCAGTTAGTGACAGAGCTGTTGGGAATTCAGAAATCAGTCCTCAAAAGGATAAGTTTTTGACTCCTGCCCTTCTCCTACCTCCTTAGCCCCCTCCCCCCAGGTTTGGGCCGATGGATTGGATCCCTTCTCAACAGCACACATTTGAAACAATATCCTTTGTTCTCTGTTCACCTATAGAGTCTGTCTTTGCAGATAAGGATGATCCTGAAGAGTGCAGTGGGGTGGGGGTGGGACCGACATGACGGGGGGAGACTGACATCCCCCTCCTCCTCGCTTGACTATGAATTCTAGTCCTGGTTAATAAATAATAACAGGAAAGTTCTTATGAGTCCCTGAAACTTTCTCTCCATTGTCATCAGCCTGGGAGGAGGTTGACAGTACGTGGGGTAGGCCCAGATATAATAACTGGGGTCAGTTAAGCACTCAACTACTACCCAAAAGGATGGTGATTCAAACACACACAGTGGCACCACAGAAGAAAGGCTGGGCAATCTGCTTCCAAAAGGTCACAGCCTTGAAAATCCTATAGAGCAGTCCTACTCTGCACAAATAGTCAGGGCAACTGGTTTGGGGTTTTCTAATCAGCAGAAGTCAGTGTCCCAAGCCAGTGGTGCCCCCTAGAGTCAGGCTCCAGCCGAGGCTGGTGCCCTCAGCCTGCCTGTAGGTACACCAACCCAGCTTCCTCAGTCCCCCCACAATAGGCATCAGGCTCCCTCATCCCACTCGCTGTTTGCAGCAAAGCTTTGAACATTTTCTTCTCCACTTTACATCACGTCACTCAGCTGGGTTTACCCCCAGACAATGGATTTTCAGAACTATTCTCAGATAGGGGTTATAGAAGATTGTCCCCTTTATATGACATTTATAGAATGTTATTGTTACCTGATTTGGGTCCATGCCCTGGAGCAGTCAAGCATTGAAACACACTCCAGGTTAGAAAGAGGGAAAAGGTTTATTAGGAGGTATGATACCACTGGAGACTCAACACAAATGCAGGCTATTCCCCATGGAGTCTCAAAAGACAGTCTTTACATCAGAGTTTATGTATCACATCAAGGAGAAACACCTTACGCTTTTAAGCATGTAGCCCACAGATAACTATATATGTCACAATACAGTCACAAGAAACTCATACAGATATGTATGCCAGACACCTGGACTCTGATCTGCATGTTTGTAACAGGCAAAGACAAAACTGACATAAAGATTTCTCAACTAGTGAAACTAGCCTGCCAGGTCCACTCTGACTGAGATGAGGAACAAGAAAGTAAGTTGTGGATTCAAAAAATGCCAGGAAGCCTTCCTAGCTGCTGTTTTCCAGGCTGAAGGCAATTTCTCAGGAGAGCAAAAAGATGGGAAACCAAGGTCACAGAAGCTGAGGGGAATCTGTGTCCCTTTGGAAAGGCCAGTGCAGAGGCCAGAGTAGCCAGTGCAGTAAAAAACACTTACAGATTATTTAGAGTATCATTATGGCGTTCTTACGTGAAGCTCTCAATTATCCATTTGGAAAAGGAGGAAATATGTTGCAAGGTATTAGGGTTACCTTATGAATTCATACTGTCTACAAAGCATCACAATACAAGATGAACAAACTAGGAACTTGAAAACTCTTGATAGACAAATTCAGATGCGTTATTGGCTGAGTGAGAAAGAAGAGGCAACTCATGTTGTTAAAGGATCTAACATAAGATTCCTTTACATAGTGGGGTTTTTTTAAGCGAAGCATATGATATACACAGACTTCGGAACCAGAGTGCCTGCATTCAAATCTCAGCTCTGCTACTTACTAACTGTATGTCCTTGGACAAGTACCTTAATCTCTCTGAGCCTCAGTGTCTCCATCTGTGAAACAGAGAAATAAGAGTATCGTCATAGGCCTTTTACGAGAATTAAATTGGTGATATGTGTAACAAAATGTTCAGAACAATGCCTGACATGGTAAACCCTATGTGATTATTTGTTAAATAAGTGTAAACAAACCTTACCAAAACATATGTTTTCTAGATAGAAGGATCTGCCCGAGTGTGTAAATTATAGCTCATTACAATTGGGATATTCCTTTCTTCCAGAGAGAGGAAAACAGAGAAATAGTGATGACTTAGTGGTTAAGTGCTATGTCTGCTAACCAGAAGGTGGGCAGTTCAAATCCAGCAGGAACTCCTTGGAAACTCTATGTAGCAGTTCTACTCTGTACTATAGGGTGACTATGAATCGAAAATGACTTGATGGCAGTGGGTCTGCTGCTAAACTTAAGCAAGTTCGTTCTGCCTGTCAATGACAGCCAAAACTCAGAGAGACAGCTTGGGGTTCAATGCTTTATTCGCAGACAGCCAGCAAACCTGGAGGACAGCAGGAACAGTTTCTCAAAAAAACTGTCCCAGAATTCAAAGAGGTAGGTGTTTTGTCACAGAACAAATCAGGAGTCAGAAGATTTCACCGCATTGTAAGGTTTCATTGCATCTTATCAAACAGTAAGAACTACCCAAGATTTCATTATCTGTCTCTGAGGTCTTAATCTATTCTATTTCCTCAGAGATAGGGAGACGAAGAAACAGGGAGAGGAATGCAGGCCTGCTAGTCCGGCCTGAGGGTGGTAACTGAGGCAGAAGATGGAATGCAGCTTAATAATCTAAGCGACCTTTGTTAGATTCTTACATTTACCACCAGGTTTGCTTTGTTTGTTTGTTTTTTAATACACAGTTAGGAAACCCTAGTGGCATAGTGGTTAAGCTGCTAACCAAAAAGTTGGCAGTTCATATCCACCAGGCGCTCTTTGGAAGCTCTATGGGGCAGTTCTACTCAGTCCTAGAAGGTCCCTATCACTTGGAATCAACTTGATGGCAACAGGTTTGGTTTGGTTTTGGTTTATACATGGTTAAGAGTTCAGTTGCTAAACAAACGTTGGCAATTGGAATCCACCAGCCACTCTTTGGAAACCGGATGGGGAAGTTCTTCTTTGTCCTATAGGGTCACTATGAGTCAGAATTGGCTTGATGGCAACAAGTGTATCTGTTTGTTTCTGGTTTTCTTTTTTTTTCCCCCCCCTTGGTTTATACAGGGTAAGTCCTACTTGGATAGAGTTGCAGCTTCTCAATATATCGCTTCACATATCTGAGTCTCCACATTACCATCCATAAAATAAAGAAGGAGAACTCGGTCACTAGGTGCTCTCCAAGGCCCCCTTCTGGAAGACATTGGAGGTTTAGTAGCAGAATTCCAATTTGGCATGCAGGAGAGACCTGGGTTAGATTCCCACCCAGGGCACCTCGTGAACAGCCACCATCCCTCTGTTAGTGGTGGGGTGTGTGTTTCTATGACACTGAACAGGTTTCGGTGAAGCTTCCAGACTAAGACAGACTAGGAAGAAAAGCCTGGGGATCCACTTCCTAAGATCGGCCAGTGAAAGCCCTATGGATCACAACCATCTGATCCTCAACTGATTGAGGGGAAAAATGCAGGAAGGGCCGTGTTTCTTTGTGTTGAGCATGGGGCTCGCCATGAGTTAGGAGCAATACAGCAGCATCCAGCAACAAAAGCCCCTTCTAGCTCTATGGGTTTTACCAAACCACCAAACCCTTGAGTCGATTCTGACTCATAGCAACCGTATAGGACAGAGTAGAACTGCCCCATAGAGTTTCCAAGGAGTGCCTGATGGATTTGAACTGCTGCCCTTTTGGTTAGTTCACATAACTCTTAATCCCTATGACAAATGGATTTAACAGTGTTCTAAATTAGAGAACATTTTACTAGCTGATATAAAAGTCTGGTACAGTTTGCCTCTGTTGTCCACAGAATCTCTTTGGCAGAGCTGGGACATCATTAGTTACTACTGCTGTCTGCAATTCCATCTTTCCTGGAAGATATTCTAAACTTGGTTTTTGCTGGTATGTGTGAGCTGTATATTCTTGTACTTCCCAGCAGAGTCTGAACCAGTTCTGGATTTTCACAGAATGAAGGTTGGGTAATAACTACCCTTCACGTTGTTGACCATTTGCTCAGGAGAAGGTTATCTAGTAGGCAAAGAAAGCACAGTACTTGCCTTGCTTACCAGATCATCTGTAGTGATACAAGTTCACATTCTTTCTCAACATCAAAGATTCTGCTTCTAGGTATAGCTAGCAGCTATCTCTTCTCAAAACCCACAGCTCCTTCCTACAGCATCAACGCCTCTTTTCAAAGTTACCAGTCCCTGACCCAGTAAGCAAGGTAAGCATGGTCTTTCTTGTGCTCACTAATCTGTAGTGAACAATTTCACATCAGTTTCACCATATCTTTGATGAAACCCATGTGGAACTGTTCTCTACAAACGATCTGGTAAGCATTGTGCTCACCTTACCCATTGGGAAATCCATCCCTCCATTTGCCCTGTTTGCATCTTTTAGCTGGCTCCCGAAGTTGTTATTTTGATGAAAACCTGTTGCCGTGGAGGCAGTTCTTACTCACGGTGGCCCCTTCCATGTCAAAATAGAACTGCCTTCCATAGAGTCTCAAGGGCTGATTTTTCAGAATTGGATCACCAACCTTTTCTTCCAAAGGACCTTTGGGTAGATTAGAGCCTCCATCCTTTCAGGGAGCAGACAAGCACATTAACTGATCACACTACTCACAGACTCCAATCATTCATGTATGCAAAGCTATGTATGTACATAACACTGTAAGCAAGTTGATAAACCAGACTACCTGAGTTCAAATCCAGCTCTGCTGCTAACCAGCTGTGAAGCTTAAGCAATTTCTATCAACTCTCCAAGCCTCATTTATCTGTAAAATCATAAAAGAGTACCTGAATGGCACAAACTGTTAAGTAGTCAACTACTAACTAAAAGATTGGCAGTTTGAACCCACCCAGACGCACCTCAGAAGAAAGGCCTGGTGATCTATTTTCCTAAGATCAGCCACTGGAAACCCTATAGACCCTGATATCAAAGCCAGCAGAGACAATGCAAAACAGAAAACTACAAACCAGTATCCCTCATAAACATAGATGCTAAAATTCAAGTGAACAGAATTTAAAAACGTGTTATCTTAGATATCTAATTCTGTTTTAACAGAAATAGCACAAGTGATGGCTTTAAAAAGAGAAATTGTATTTTGTCAGAGTCCAGTAGGCTAAAAGTTTAAATTCAGGGCATCAACTCCAGCTGAAGGCCTTCTCTGTTGGCTCTGGAGGAAGGTCCTCATTGTCAATCTTCCCTTGAACTGGGAGCTTCTAAGGCTCAGAGACCCTGAGTCTTTTCCAGACACACTCTGCTCCTGGCACTGCTTTCTTGATGCTGTGAAATCCCCACCTCTCTGCTAGCTCCCCTTTCCTTTATATTCCAAAAGATTGCCTCAAGGTACAACACAGTCCCTAACATTGAGTCTTGATCCACCAACACAACTGTTGCCTATCCTTCCTCATTTGCGTCACAGAGGCCAGATTTAAAACATGAAGGAACATCACACAATACTGGGAATCACGGCCTAGCCAAGTGGCTACACACATTTTGGGGAGGACACAATTTAAGCCATGACTCATATAAAAAAAATAATTTATCATGCACCAGTGGAACCATACCAGGTTCAACATTAGAAAATCAATCAATTCAATCCACCATATAAATAAAAAGAAAGAAAAGAACCACATGATCTTAACTGACTCAGAAAAGACAAAGTTCAGCACCCACTTCTGATAAAAACGCTCAGCAAAGTAGGAACAAAAGGGAAATTCCTCCACATAATAAAGGGCATTCACAAAAAGCCAACAGCCAACATCATTCTAAATGGAGAGAGACTGAAAGCATTCCCCCTGAGAACAGGAACCAAAAAAGGATACAAGTCATCACCACTCTTACTCAACATTCTGCTGGATGTCCTAGCTAGAGCCATAAAGTAAAAAAGAAGAAATAAAGGGCATACAAATTGGTAAGAAAAAGGTAAAACTGCTCCTATTTTCAGATAACATGATCTTACACGCAGAAGACCTCAAAGCCTACACAAGAAAGCTACTAGAACTAATAGAAGACTTCAGTAAAGTAGCAGGATGCAAGATTAACATATAAAAATGAGTAGGATTTCTCTACACCGACAAAGAGAAAACTTCAAAAAAGGTGTCACCAAAGCAATACCATTTATGACAGCGCTTAAAAAGATAAAGTACTTAGGAATAAATCTCACCAAAACTTAAAAGACCTATCCAAAGAAAACTACAAAACACTGCTGCAAGAAACCAAAGGAAGCCCACATATGTGGAAAAACATACTGTGCTCATAAATAAGAAAGACTCAACATTGTGAAAATATCAATTCTACCCAAAGTGATCTATAAATACAGTGTAACCTTGGTCCAAATTCTAACAGTATTCTTTAAAGAGATGGAGAAACAAATTACCAACTTCTTGCCAAAACATAAAAGGCCACGGAAGTAAAGCATTACTGATGAAGAACAAAGTGGGAGATCTCCTGCTCCCTGATCTGGGAAACTTCTATATCGCTATGGTAATCAAAACAGCCTAGTACTGGCACAACAGACACACAGACCAATGGAATAGAATTGAGAACCCACAATAAATCCATCCATCTTTGGGCAGCTGATATTTGACAAAGGGCCAAATGTGGAAAAGGCAGTCAATTTAACAAATGATGCCGGCATAAATGGATACCCATCTGTAAAAAAAAAAAAAAAAAAAAAGCTACCCATGCTTCACAGACAAAAACTACTTCAAGGTAGATCAAAGACCAAACTTAAAATTTTAAATGGGAAAGACCATGGAAGAAAAAACAGGGACAATTCAAGGAGTGCTACTATATGGCATAAAGAGAATCAAAATACTACTAACAATACACAAACACCAGAAAAGAAATTAGATAACTGAGAGCTCCTAAAAATCAAACAGTTATTCTCACCAAAGAGTGAAAAGACAACCCACAGACTGGGAAAACATTTTTGGCTACAACATATCTGACAAGAGTCTAACCTCTAAAATCTACAAGATACTGTAACAACAAAAAGACAAATAATCCAGTTCAAAACTGTGTAAAGGACATGAACAGACACTTCACCAAAGAAGATATCCAAGCAGCTGACACATGAGGAAGTGCTTGTGACCATTAGCCGTTAGAGAAATGTAAATTGAAACTACTGTGAGATCCATCTCACCCTAAACAGTACCTGCACTAATACAAAAAACAGAGAAAAATGAATGTTGGAGAGCTGTAAGAAGACTTGGGAATTCTGATGCACTGATGATGGGAGTGTAAAAAGATCTCACCACTTCGGAAAACAATATGGCGCTTCATTAGAAAGTTAGAAGCAGAAATATCCTGTGATCCAGTCATCCCATTGCAGGCAATAGAACATAGAAAAATAAGAGCCGTTATTCACGTGGATAGATATATGCACACCCATGTTCACTGCAGCACTATTCACAATAGCAAAAAGATAGAAACAACCTAAATGCCCTTTAACAAAGGAACAGATAAATTATGTACAAATACATAATGAAATACTGTGCAAAGATAAGGTACAATGATGAATTCGTGAAATGTCTTACAACATGGGTGAATCTGGAAAGTATTATACTGAGTGAAAAAAGTCTATCACAAAAGTACATATAGCTATTATAAGAACTCAAGAAAAGGTTTACATACAGAAAAAAAGCATTCTGGGATGATTACGAGGAGGTCAGGGGAAATCACTAACTAGAAAGTGGACCAATGTTCACTCCAGTGAAGACAAGGCATTATGGATTGAATTGTGTTCAAAACATGTGTCAGCTTAGCTAGGCAATGTTTTCCAGCATTATGTGTCCATCATTTTGTCACCTGATGTGATTTTCCTATGCCTTACAAATCTCACCTCCGTGATGTTAGTGAGGCAGGACTAGAGGCAGTGATATTAATAAGGCAGGACTCAACCTACAAAATAAGATGTTCTCTTAAATCAATCCTTTTTCAAACATAAAAGAAAGCTGAAAGACATGGGGACTTCATACCACCAATAAAGTAGCACTGGGGGCATAGAGGAAACCCTGGTGGTATAGTGGTTAACTGCTGTGGCTGCTAACCAAAAGGTCAGTGGTGCAAGTCCACCAGGTGCTCCTTAGAAACACTACCCTGACCTGTAGGGTTGCTATGAGTCAGAATTGACTCAAAAACAGCCAGTTTGAGTTTTTGGTTGGTTAGGCGCATAACATGTCCTTTGGACCCAGGATCCATGCACTGAGAAGCTCTCTGACCAACGGAAGATTGATGACAAGGACCTTCCCCCAAAGCCAATAGAGAGAGAAAGCTTTCCTTTGGAACTGGTGTCTGGACTTTAGAATTCTAGCCTCCCGGATTGTAAGAGAACAAATTTTTCTTTGTTAAACTCATCTATTTGTGATATTTCTGTTATGGCAGCACTAGATAACTAAGATAGAAGGGCAACACACTATATAGCGGAAGTGAGCACAACTAGACCAGACCAAAAGTGTAGAAGTTTCCTAGACACATCCAAATTCTTTGAGAGACTGTGTAGCTGTGGTTGGGGCTGGGGTCTGGGGACTATAGTTTCAAGGGATATCTAGGTCAATTGGCATGACGTAGTTCGTAAAGAAAGTATTCTACATCCCACTTTGGTGAGTAGCATCTAGGTTCTCAAAAACTTGCAAGAATCCATCTAAGATACATCTATTGGTTCCATCCTACTTGGAGCTAAAGAGAACGAGGCAAACAAAAGGAAAATATTAGCCCAAAGGACCAAAGGATTACATGAAGCAGAGATTCCACCAACCTGAGACCGGAAGAACTAGATGATGCCCAGCAACTATCACTGGCTGCTCTGATAGAGATCACTGCTTCTGTGTACCTGCTTGGCTGCTGGTGACCCACTGGGGTTCACCTGTGTCCTGAACAGTTGCTTCCTACTTGCCCAGCCAGTGCAGACCAGCTCCAGCCCAGCAAGCTAGTTAAATTCTGTACTGTCCAGTGGGCTGTAACTACGCCTTTCTCCAAGGGGGTCTAAACCCCCTTCCAAATTTATTCTTCCTCAGGTACTGACCTCATTCCCTGGGTACCATATGCTGTTATGTGACACTGAATTGGTTCTGACTCAGAGTGACCCTTGGACACAGCAGAACTGCCCTGTAGGGTTTCCAAGGAGCAGCTGATGGATTTAAACCGCAGCCCCTTTTTGCTAGCAGCCTGAGCTGAGCTCTTAACCACTGCATCATCAGGGCTCCTGGGTGTCATGTAGAGTTGCCTTATATCTTCCACTTATCCTTTTATCATCGTTTAATAATTCCTTATACTAAACTTTCAGTTTCAGTCACCATGTGGTGTTGGTTTCCTGACTGAATCCAGACTTACACAGCTAGAATTCAGAGTAGCTCGATCTCAACAGAAATATTAGAAGAAAGCAGACAATGGAGCAACACTTTCAAAACTGTGATAGGAAACCATTTCCAACCTGGAATTCTATACCTGATCAAAGTACAAGTAGAAAATAAGGATAAAATATGGACTTTATAAATAAATGCCTGTGTTTGGAGCATCACAGACACACAGAGAAACCTTACTGCCACTGAGTCAGTTTCGACTCATAGTGACGCTACAGGACACAGTAGAAGTGCCCCAAAGGGTTTCCAGGGAGTGCCTGGTAGATTTGAACTGCTGACCTTTTGGTTACTAGGCACAGCAGCTAACTAACATGCCACCAGGGTTTCCATCACACAAAAATGTGGTCAATAACAGAACAGGCCAGCGGGATCTGTGAGAGGAAAGAGGCAATACCAGGGGTCTATCCATCTGCACAAAAGGAGACAGCTGGTTGCATCAGGAAGAACAGACCACATCTACGCTCTGGACAGAAAGTTGTGTGGGTCTGCTTCTACAGACAACCTGACATAAAACAATCATTTCCTCCTTGATCTCGGGATCAGTCTCTTGCCTCCAGACACACTTAGCTGCGGTTTATGAACTGTCAGGTTCATGAGCACTTTGCAGCAAGGTTTCCTTTCCCTTATCTAGCCACTTGCACTCTGCCCTCTGCCCTCTGCCCTCAGGGCTTCCAAACTAAGCAATGCGGATGCACACTGCTGCCTCCAGGCCCCACACCTCTTCTTCTGCCTGGAGCTCCACCCTCCACAGGTGATGGAGGGGAGGGTAGCAGAGGGGAAGAACTCTAGATTAGGTGAGTAACTTGATAAATGAATAAATTGGACTTCGTCTTTGGACTAGAGGAAAGGGCAGGGTGGAAAGAACAACAAAAAGACCTTGAGCTGGAATAGGGGAAGCTGTTCAGGTCCTCTGAAAACCCCTCAAGACCTCCTGCTTGCTATCAGGATAGAGCTGAAATGCCTTGACAGGGAAGAAGGCTTTCCAGACATCACTCCTGTTTACTGTATCTTTTGCCAATTTGTCCTCACTGTCTCGGCCCTAGACACAGCAGTGTTCTTGCAGGCATATTGCCATTAGGCCTGGGCGAGTGGGGCTCCCATCCTGGGCCCTAAATTTTGCATAGACATATGTGGCACACACACTTGACCATTTATTAATACACATGAACTCCTTTGTCTCTCAGCATCAGGCACCTTGTCAAGGCACAAAGCAACCCCGTGCCCTAAACATGTGTTCTTGAGAATGGTTTGACATGCCCTTAAAGCAAGCACTCTGACGAGGGAAGTGCTGTGCTTGCCGTGTATACATCTGTGTGTGTGTGTGTGTGTGTGTGTGTGTGTGTGTGATGTTATTGAGGGAAGGTGGGTAGTGGTTGTTTCTGTGAGATAGGATGCAATCTGTAAGATTGTATTTTGCGTTGAGGAAATCTTTTGAGACATCAGAGAAAGAGAAACAAGCAGAGAGTTGCAGACCTCGTACCATCAGGAAAGAAGCAGTGGTAGGAGCAGAGCACATCCTTTGGATCCGGGGTCCTGGGGCCTCAGTCTCCAGGGGACAGCTTTCTCCTAGTCCAGGGGACAACTGATGACAAAGATCTTCCTCCAGAGCCAACAGAGAAAGCCTTCCCCTGGAGATGATGCCCTGAATTTGAACTCTTAGCCTACTTTACTGTGAGAAAATAAATTTCTCTTTGTTAAAACCATCTACTGGTGGTATTTCTGTTACAGCAGTACTAGATGACTAAGACAGAATTTGGCACCAGGAGTGGGATTCTACTGTAACGGACACCTAAAACGTGGAAGTGGTTTTGAAACAGAATGGATGGGCAACTCAGAAGGAACCAAGGAGAACTGTTAACACCAAAGAAGGTGTAGATGGTGAAAAACAGGAACCACAGACTAGCAGCTCCCATGAACTGGCAACACAAAACCAGGAGACCAACACTATACAGTGCTAGAGGTGACCCACGAAGCAAGAGAGCTGAATGCCTATGTGCAGGAGGCTTCCTGGTGGAGCGGGATGCCTCTGGGCACATAAATCAATGCAGCTACAGAGTTTTGGAACACTTGCCCCACAGGGCAGACCTGGGTCTGAGGCCTGGGCTATGGGGCCACAAGAAGAAGAAGCTAAAGAGACAAGAAGCACCAGAAGCTGAGCTGCCTCGGTCTCAAAACGTGTGGCCATGACCTCACGGTTTCAAACAGCAGAGCTGCCACTCACATGGCTAGGAAAATAGTGTGCCTTCAGGCAAGGGGGCAGAGTTACTGTCCCAGCAGGCCTGGAAGGCAGAGCTGTAGCCCATGGGCCTCCACTCAGAATCCAGAGAATGTGGTCAATACGTACAGTCTGGTAGGGTTATTGTGTAAACGGTATCAGAGAACAGAAGACTGTCTTGAAGGCTTGAGGGCTAATATAACGTGTTCTGCAGACTTGTTGTTGTCTGTTGCCTTAGTCATCTAGTACTGCTCTGACAGAAATGAATGTCTTTAAAAAGAGAAATTTTATTTTGTCACAGTCCAGTAAGCTAAAAGTCCAAATTCAGGGTGTCACCTCCAGGGACAGCTTTCTGTATCTGCTCTAGAGGAAGGTCTTTGTTGCTAATCTTCCCCTGGATTAGAAGCTTCTGAGGTGAAGGGACCCCGGGGTCTTCTCCAAAGGAAGTGTTCAGCCCCAAGCACTGCTCCTTTGTGGTAAGAGGTCCCCGGGTCTCTCTTCTAGCTTCTTTCCTTTATATCTCAAAAGACTGTCTCAAGGCACAAAACAACTGTACACAACTGAGTTCTGCCCCACCAACATAACTGCTGCGCATCCACCCTCGTTAGCATCGTAGAGGCAGGATTTACAACAAGGAAGATGTCATACACTACCAGGAGTCATGGCCCAGCTAAATTTCTACACAGATTTTTGGGGGGAACATTAATTCAATTCATGACACCTGTCATCCCCTTTTATCCTTTAGTTTCTCTCATTTGCAATGACAATGTCTAACTTGTGCCTGCCTTTTCTGGCACTGCATTTTGGAAGCAGATATCTTGTGTTCTAGATTTCACAGGTGAAGAAGAATTTCTGGACTTTGAACTGGGGCTTAAGACTTTTGCTATCATGGGGTGAACATGTCTTACATGTTGCAAAGACGTGATTTGGGGGCAGGGTAAAAGGTGAAGATCATGGATTGAATTGTGTCCCCCCTCAAAAATGTGTGTAACAATTTGGCTGGATCATGCTTCCCAGTATTGTGTGATATTCTTATATGTTGTGAATCTTGCCTCTATGATGTGACTAAAGGAGGATAGGTGGTGCTGTTTTTGTGAGGCAAGACTCAATCTATAAGATCGTATTTTGTCTTGAGAAAATCCTTTGAGATATAAAGGAAGAGAAGCAAGCAGAGAGTCGGACCTCGTACAACCAAGAAGCAGTGCCTGCAGCAGAGCTTGTCCTCTGACCCACGGTCCTTGCACCTCAGAAGCTCCCGGTCCAGAGGAAGACTGACAACACAGACTTTCCTCCAGAGCCAAAAAGAAAGCCTTCCCCTTGAATTTGGACTTTAGTCTACTTTACTGTGAGAAAATAAATTTATCTTTGTTAAACCCATCCACTTGTGTTATTTGTCTTATAGCTGCACTAGATGATTAAGACATCCATGAAAGCTTCCCCCAGATAAAGATACAGAATTATTTCTAGCATCCCACAAAGTAGCACCATTGAGAAGAGGCTATTCCTGTTCCCCACTCCTCAGCATCTTTGGACTTGAGAACAAACCATTGCACCACCCCCTCTGAAGCCCTAATAGTTCCTCTAAATAAGCAGCAGGGCTAAGAAAGATAAAATTCTGGGCTAACAATTCCAGGCTAGTGCTCTCATGTCTGATTACCCCTCTTAGAGTTATCAGGCTGGAAACCTTGCATTGCACTTCCTGCAGTGAAATGTACAACCCCTAGAATATAAAACTGGGTAGGTGAAGATTCTCTGGATCCTTTCACCCATAGTGCAAAGAAAGGGCCACCCAACAGAAGTCTTCCTTCCTACTCAGACACCTGTTGAGCCAGGGTGTACCACTCGTGATGGAATTTCTCCTCCTGTGCACTGTTCTGTCTGTGAGTGATTAAAATGGCTTTCACTATTTCCAACACCTTGTACATGTATTGTGTGTATGACTTGATCAGAATAAATGAATATAATATCCATGGAGTGGCTGGTGACTTAGTTAACCTAGTGCTGCTACAACAGAAGTACCACAAATGCAGGACTTCAGCAAATCGAAGTGTATTTTCTCACAGTTTAGGAGGCTGGAAGCCTGAATTCAGAGCACCAGCTCTGAGGGAAGTCTTTCTCTCTATGTAGACTCTGGAGGAAAGTACTTGTTGCTCCAGGTTCTGCTTCCTTGGAGATCTCTATGTGTCTTGGCATCTATCTTACCACATCTCCCCTGTGCTCACTTGTTTAATCTTTTATATCTCAAGAGATTGACTCAAGACATACCTTATACTAATCCTATCTTAAAAACATAACAAAGACAATCCATTCTCAAATGAGATTATAACCACAGGCACAGAGGTTGGCTATTTAACACACATATTCTGGGGGAACATGACTCAATTCATAACAATACCATTGGGTGGAATTCTCATCCCAGTACTCTGGTAGATACTTGGGCTCTAGAGATAGCCTTTAAGGCAAGTTGTGTGCAACACACACCTTCCTCACAAAGAGTAATCACTATTCTTAATATAACCATTGATTGGTTTTGCCCCTTCTTGATTTTCATATAAAGTCACATAGAATGTACTCCTCTCTGGCTTGTTTCATTCAACATAATATATACATACAGTAATGTAGTTTTTTTAAGACTTCTTGTTTCATATAGCAATATACATTCAAGGTTGCTCTGTGTTTTTTATAGCTTATTTCTTCTTTACTGATGAATAATATTCTATTGTATGGACATACCACAGTTTATTTATTCATTACTGCCTTGGTCATCTAGTGCTGCTGTAACAGAAATACCACAAGTGAAGGGCTTTAATGAAGAGAAATTTATTCTGTCACTGTTCAGTAAGCTACAACTACAAATTCAGGGCATTAGATCCAGGGTAATAAATCTTCTCTGTTGGCTCTGTAGGAAGGTTTTTCTTGTCAATCTTACCCTGGACTGGGACCTTCTGAGGCATAAAGACCCTGGGTCCAAATGACACACTCTGCTTCTAGTACTGCTTCTTGGTGGTGTGAGGTCCCCAGCTCTCTGCTTGCTCCTCTTTCCTTTATGACCCAAGAGATGGCCTCAAGGTACAATACACTCTTACAGATTGCCTCCTGCCTCACAAAAATAACCACTGTCAATCTTCTCTCATTAACATTATAGAGGCAGGATTTGCAACATACAGGAACATCAAATAGAGGGAACCATGGCCTAACCAAACTGCTACTTACATTGTTTGAGGGACACAATTTAGTCCATGACAATTACGGTACCATGGATTGCTTTTATAAGGCCTTTCTCACATAGTCTTGTAACTTCTACCAAATGACTGGGAAGGACTATGCAAATTAGGTACACCAAGGCAATTGGACAGCTAACTAATAATGCAAATAAGGTGCATGAAACCCTTGTAGGAGTAAAACTGTTTTAGTCAGCTAGTGCTGCTCTAACAGAAATACCAGAGTGGATGGCTTTAACAAAGGAAAGTTTATTCTTACACAGTCCGGGAGGCTACAAGTCCAAATTCAGGATGTCTGCTCCAGGGGAAGGCTTTCTCCCTTGTCAGCTCTGGAGGAAACTCCTTGTGTTGTGTCAGTCTTTGTCCAGGGAGCATCTTGGCACAGGAACCTCGGGTCTGAAGGACGGGCTCTTCTCCTGGTGCTGCTTTCTTGATGGTGTGAGGTTTCTGTTCTCTGCTTGCTTCACTTTTGTTTTATCTCTTGCAGGATGAAAGGATTAAGGGTGGTACAAGCCATACTCCAGGGAGACTCCCTTTACAGTGGAGCAGGGAGGTGATCCTATGAAGGGATTTACAGTCCCACCCTAATCTTTTAACATACAATATAGCAAAAGCACCAAATGGAGGACAACTATAGAATACAGGGAATCATGGCCCAGCCACATAGCTACACATATTTGGGGGGGGAAACAGTTCAGCCCATGACAGAAACCATAAAAATAAGGTGCATGGAAACCTACTGAGGAGATGGGTCATTTCTGCCATCCTGTTAGGCTTAAAATAAGCCACCACAGAGGCAGTAAGGGGAATTACACAACCACTGAGCAGATTGGGTCCATGCTCCCTGATCTCAGAACCTCCTAAACCCAGGAGACAGAGAGAAAGAGGTAAAACACTGGAGACGGTGCAAGATGGAAGATGCAGCAGCCGAGATGCAGCAGCCGAGATAGGGCAGCAGCAGCAGCGAAACCAAGAGACAGATACAAGACAATGTAGTTGGCTTCTCAGCCTATGGAGCAAGGTGCTTACAGTGGGTGGGACAGAGCTGAGCGCCTTCAGGCTGAGACGTGCCTGAGGACTGGAGTGGAGTTGAAAGCTGGTAACACTTGCCCAAGCCCAGGGGCTGAGAACCAAAAAGAGGCTTGCCTGTGGGCGCGGCTAAGAAGCTGTCTGAACAAAGAACTGCACCCTGATCCTCAGTGGCAGTATGTTACTTCCCCAATAAACCCCGAAAGATGGTCTGTGAGTTCTGTGTGGCCATTACAATGAAATTATGAAACCCAGCAGAGAAGTAGCAGTTGTGTGGGAGGGATGCCCTGGTGTCAGAACTGGTAAAAAGTTTGGAGGTTGGAGGTGTGTCTGACCTCCACTCACAGTGATCAGCCTGAGGCTGTTGATGCGGATGATGGTTCTCCTCCTCCCCTGTAAAGTTAAGTCAAGGAGCTCTGAGGCCCCTGCACCACCCTTTTTACATCCATTCACCTACTAAAGGACATCATGGTTGCAATTATGAAGAGAGCTTCTAAGAACATTCTATAATATGTTTGTAAACATGCTATAAACTTGCAGGGTTTTGTGGGGGCATACATTTTTCAATTCACTTGAGTAGATGCCTAAGAGTGTGATTGCTAGAATTTATGGTAAATCTGTTTAACTTTATAAAAACTGGTCAGACTATCTCTGAACATACTGGTACCACGTTGCACTCCCACCAACAATGAATGTGAGATTCTGTTGCTCCACATCTTTGCCAGTGCTTTAGATTTTAGTTGTTCTAATAAATGTATAATGGTATCTCATTTTTGTTTTATTTTAGAATTTTCTAATAACCTCATAGAATCTTTTCATATTTTTATTTGCTATCTGTATATCTTCTCTGGTTTGTCATCTGTTCAGATATTTTGCCTATTTTATAACTGAGTTATCTGTTTTGTTATTACTGAGCTTAAGGAATTCTTTGTTTATTTTGGATGCAAGTCCTCTATCAGATAGGTATTATGCAAATATTTTCTCTCAGTCTGTGACTTGTCTTTTCATTCTGTAAACCTTGTTATCTTTTTAATGTGTATTGTGATATATTCCTCTTCATTTTTAATACTGATCATTTTGGGCTTTAAAAAAAGAATTTTTATCACTCTAGTCAGGGAGTTATCAATTTTATTAGTCTTCAAAAAATCAACTTTTGTTTTGTTGATTTCATGCAACATATAAAATATGTTTATTTTCTACTTCACTAATTTCTGTTCTTATGTATTTTTTATTTCTCTCCTCCAACTTTTGGTAAGTTTAATTAGCTTTTTTTTCCCCTAATTTACTGATACGAATTATTCTATTATTGATTTTCAGCCTTTCTTGTTTTCTGATGTATGTGGCCTAACAATTAAGTTCTGGGACTTAATTAATTAATTGTTAACTAAGTCTTCATTAATTGGTTGGTAATTAAGATTTAAATAATTGCTAGTTAATTAACTAATTGTTAATTAAGTCCCTGAACTTAATTTTTCTAAGCGCTACATACCTCAGTGCTGAATATCACTATGGTCACTTTCAAAGTACTTCCCCTGGGAAGCTATGCACCAATGCCAGCACTTAGTCTACCATCAATGCAATTTTGGAACTCCATCGAGTACGGTGGCACACTGGCAAGTTCGCAAACTTAATTGTGTAGTTGTCTGTAAGGGAGTTCTTAACCAGTAAGTAATAATTGTATTGCAAACCTTCCCTACTCACCTAACCTGGTGTCCAATGACGTTTTTCTTTACCCACAGATAAAGGAAACATTGACATTCAGGACATCAAGGGTAATACCACAACAGCTCTGATGGCCATACCAGAAAGATTTCCAAAATTGCTTTGGAGGGTGGACTAGGCACTGGCACCAGTGCACAGTTTCCCAAGGGGAGTACTTTGAAGGTGACCACAGTGATACTCAGCAACGAAGTACGTAGCACTTTTTCTAGCATGAGTTTGCAAACGTAATAGTCAGACCTCATATGCATTAAAAGCTGTAAATCCCCCCTTTAAGCATCACTCCAGCTCCATCATGTAAATTTTGGTATATTGTACTTTCAGTGTTATTCATTTCAAACTGTTTTTTCCAATTTTTTCAGTTAAATTGTGATGTCTTCCTTTATTCATAAATTATTTAGACACATATGGTCTGACTTCCAAAAGATTTTCTAGTTATCTTTTTATTACTACTCTCTAGCTTAGGGAACACCGGCAGTTCAGTTCAGTTCCTTCCATGTAGGAGGGCGGGGTTCAATTCCCAACCAATGTGCTTCACGCATAGCTGTAGTCTACCTGGCACTGCTGGACTGCATGTCGTTATGATGCTTAACAGGTTTCAGCAGATTTTCTAAACTAAGATGAACTAGGAAAAAAAAAGCCTGGCTACCTATTTCCAAAAACCAGTCAATGAAAATTCTATGGATCATAATGGTTTAATCTGCAGCCAGCAAAGGGGACAGTGCAGGTCTAGGCATGATGAGTTGGGAGCTAACTCCACAGTGTGTAATGACATCTGGCTTAAGTGCACTATAGTTAGGGAATATTTTCTGCATTATTTTAATCTTTAAAATGTATTTAGACTTGTGTTATGGTCCAATGTATGCTTTTTAAAAAATTTTTTTATTGTAATTAAGTGAAAGCTTACGATCCAAGTCAGTTTTGCATACCCACCTCTCTGCAACTCTGTCCTCCTAACCCTGTGACAGCACACTCTTTTTTTTTTCACTTTGCATGCTTAATGTTTTTAATGTTGCATGTGATTTTAAAAAGAATGTAAATTTTGCAATTGTGGACAGCAGTGTTCTACATGTAATATAAGACTGACTTTATTGCATTTTTTAGATTTTCTGTATCTTCATTGATGTTTTCACCAGCTTGCTCTATTGATAACTAAGTGTGTTAAAATCTCATGTTGATTTTAGATTAGTCTTTTTCTTTTTTAAATTCTTCTCATGTTTGCTTTGTGTATTTTCAGGCTATGTTATTAATTCTATATAATCTAGGATGGATCTTTTTAGTCTTTTTATCATAATGAAGTTTTCCTCTTTATCTTTAATAATACTTTATCTTAGTCTGGGTTCTCCAAAAAAGCAAAACCAGTTAAGTGACTGTACACACAGACATATGTAGAGAGATTTAAACCAAAAAAAATAGCACACATGGTTGCAGAGGCTGCCAAGTCCCAAGTCTGTGAGCCAGGGCGGAGGTTTCTCCTGACTCACATAAGCTGCAGGGGCTGGAAAACCTAAGAGCGGCAGGTAACCTGCTGGCTCAAGCCCCAGGAACTGGAAACCGGATCAGCAGGAGCCAGCTTCAGGGTCCAGAGCAAGCAAAAGCCAATGTGCCTTGCCAGAAAGGCCACACTCCCAAGGAAACTTCTTTTCAACTGATTGGCTACTCACAGCAGATACACTGATGACAGTGTATAGTTGACCTCATTATGGAAGTAATTGCATCATTATACGACTGCCAACCTATATCATAACTGACAAACCACTGACATTCATGCCCATCTAAGTTGACATAACAACCATACTTCTTGTCTGAAAACCTACTTTGTCTGGCAAAAGGATAGCCTGGTAGATTTTTGTTGATGTTTGCAGTATACACATTGTACTTTTAACCTTTCTGCTATCCTTATATTCACCATGCATCTCTCATAAACAGCATATACTTATGCTTAATTTTCATGAAATCTGACAATCTCTGGCTTGTAATTGGACATATTTTGTCCCTTTCCTTTAGTATAATTACTGGTATATTCAGGTTTAAGTGTTACCATCTTATCATTTGCTTTATCTCACCTTTTCTATTCTTTTCTTCTTCTTTAGGTTAGTTTATTTTATTATTCCATTTTCCACTCTATTCAATTCTTAGTTATACATTGTTTTTCACTATTTTTATTAGGTATCTTAGAATAGCAATTCTTAAACTTTTTCAATGCAAGACTTCTTTATACTCAAAAAATACAACTAGATATATAAATGTAAAAGAATGGAATTGAACACTTACCTCACATCTTACACAAAAATTAACTCAAAATGGATCAAAAATCAAAACATAAGGTTAAAACTATAAAACTCTTAGAAGAAAACATGAGGCAAATATTCATAATTTTGGACTTGGCAATTTTGTCTTACACATGGAACCAAAAGTACAAGAAACAAAAGAAAAAACAGATAAATTGGATTTCATATAATTAAAATCTTGAGCATCAAAGGATACTATCAAGGGAGTGAAAAAAGAACTCACAGGATAAGAGAAAATATACCTGGTAAATACCTGGGATTCTTACATCTCAACAACAAAAAAGCAAACAATGCAATTTAAAAATGGACAACATGTACATGAAAAAGCATTCATCCTCATTAGGGAAAGGCAAATCAAAATTACTATGAAATACCTCTTCGTACCCACTAGGACAAAGATAATTAAAAAAAACTTAATGGAAAAATAATGTTGACAAGGATGTGGAAACTGGAAGCATCATACACTATTGGTGAGAATATCAAATATTGTAGCTTCTTGGAAAACAGTTTGAAAGGTCCTCAATAAGTTAAGCACAGTGCCGGGAGCCAGCCCCAGCAGGGTTTCGGGACCACGAAGGGAGGGAGACGGCGTCAGCGGGAGAGAGAAAGAAGTGAGACTGAGACAATTAGAAGTCTGAAGAATGGCAGCCCGCTAGGGTCTGTCTTTCTTTATTTTTATAATCAATGAGGTAGCTGCTCTTTGACCATGCAAGCTATTGGCTAGTAAGAAGTTGGTACCTCGTGGTCTCTTTTCATGTTAATTATTAGGGTCCTCTCTGTTACTTAGTAAAGAACCAATACATTTTGGTCTTTTTTCATGTTAATCATTAGGCCCTCTAAATAATGGTCTGAGACAAGTATATTTGTGATTATAATCAACAGTTGGAACAAGGCTAATCCTTGAGCTCAATTAACTATCTATACTTTGAGGTCAAAGGTACAGGAAGAGGGAACAGACTCGTCTTAAAAAGCTATACTCTGAGTGTCTCTATTTGTTCCTTCTTTGCTCTTTTTATCTCTTCCTGTGGGGACAATAAGTGTCCACCGTCCCCCACTCTAAGCCTCTCTGAAACTGTTCTAAGAAGGGTATTTCTTTAGTATTTGTCTATTTGCCATACCAAACACAATAAACTTGTAAGCCTATCTGTCTTCCTGATGTAGGGAGTGGAATATCTATATTCTAAGAGGTGTGCAAGGGGTCGTTCCTGGGGAGCTTCCCAGAGCCTTTCTGCAATCTTGTTTTTCTGTGGAGGGGGATGTGCAGTTGGGGGAAGCCAGTGGGGCTGGGCCGGCCTCGATACTCTCAGGCTGGGCGTGCTGTGTTGGAATTCATTAAGCCGAAGGGGTTGTAAAACCCTTCTTCTTTGATCCTTGTGCCGGGAGACAAGAAGGTATTTTTGAGGAAGGTTTGATTAGGTTACAAAATATTATCAAGGAGAGTATGGCCAGAAATATGTCACGGGTGAGATGCCTCCACCCATCATCACATAAGCTTGTGACTTTGTTCACAGGGGCTTTTGAGGGTGACAGGCCTTGGCAGCACAGAATTGTTAGGTGCCATCAAGTTACTTCCCACTCTTAATGACTGTACAACAGAATGAAGCACTGTCTGGTCCTGCACCATCCTCACAATCACTGTTATGCCTGTGCCCGTTGTTGCAGTCCCTACGTCAGTCCATCTCATTGAGAGTCTTCCTCTTTTTCTCTGATTCTCTTCCAAGCATGCTGATCTCCTTCAGGGACTGGTCCCTCCTGATAAAATATCCAAAGTATGTGAAACAAACTCTCGCCATTCTTGCTTCTAAGAAACATTTTGGCTGTACTTCTTCCAAAGTAGATTTGTTCATTCTTCTGGCAGCCTGTGCCATATTCAATATTCTTCACCAACACCATTGTTCAAAGGCTTCATTTCTTCTTCAGTTTTCCTTATTCATTGTTCAGCTTTCACATGCATATGATGTGATTGAAAATACCACGGCTTGGGTCAGGTGCACCTTAGTCCTCTAAAGGACACTTTTGTTTTTAAACACTTCAGAGAGGTCTTTTGCATCACCAGGGTTTCCATAGTTGGAAAAAGGAGGAGTTTTTTGATAGGCTTTTTAGGTAATTGTGAATTCTCTTTTTTAATACTAAAATTAACCATGTAGTAGTTTCTTATAAGCCAGTTGCTATGTGGAATCTGAAATCAAATTAATAAAATTTTCATACTTTTTTAAATTATGATTAAGTGAAAGCATACAATCCAAATCAATTCTGCAAGCCCACCTGTGTACAGCTCCATCTGCTCTCCTCACCTGGTGACAGCACACTCCTCCTCTTCACTGTATGCTTCTAGTATCTTTTTAATGATCACCTGTTCCCTCCTCTCCACCCTCTTCTCTACCGTCTAGAGAGAAACCAGTAGGTCAGCCTCCTATAAATGTATAAACTTACAATAAACACACACCATACGCTCACACTGTGTCCCCAAGTCCAGTCCATTATTTTCTGAACAGTTGACCTCAGTACTGGTTTCAAGTCAGGGCCAGCAGCCGGTCTAGGGACCATGTTCCCAAGGACCCTCCAGGCTGTCAGACCATCATTTCTGGTCTTTTAGAAGAGTTCTTGCACTGCACACCTCTTTTTCTTGTGTTGCCTCAGGGACTCATGTTGTATCCCCCATGACGGCTGCTTTCAGTGGTGGCTGGGCACCACCTGGTTCTTCAGGTCTCATGCTGATGCATCATGCTATTTTTTAATATTAAAATCCATTGGTCTATTTTGTACTTTAAATGAGTTTTTACCACACCGGATTTTGTAACATTATGCAATAGTTATTTGGAAAATATTGATTCACTGAGCTATGAAGATTGCTAATGTATTTCATTATACAAAACCAAAAAATCACATTTATTAATACCCCTCTTTTCTCACCAGAAAAGTCTTTTAGGCATTGGCAATCTAAGTTCACAATGATGAAGACAAGTTTTCCAAAACTCTAATCTTCTAATCAAAAGTATGAATGTTGTCAGTTATTCTTTCAAGTAAAAATGGTATTTGGAGCCCTGCTACTTTGCCCAACAACCTTAGTTTCATGGAATTAGTTCTTGTTCTGATGGTTTTGGGTCAGCAAGGAGTTCGCTTGCTTCTGTACTGAAATAATCTTAGGAAACCTCAGTCTTAGCCACCCTGATTAATCCTTTTCTGAATCTCTAAAGCTGCCTTTCTTGGGTGTTTGTTCCAGAGGACCCTATCATTGCCCTGTAACTATGGCAAGTGCCCTGTCATGGGTTTAATTGTGTCCCCAAAAATGTGTGTAGCAATTTGACTAGACCATGATTCCCAGTATTGTGTGATGCTCTTATATGTGGTTAAATCCTGCCTCTACGATGGGAGGACAAACAGCAGTTGTGTTGGTGGCACAGAACGAACGCAGTGTGTAAGCATATGCCACGCCTTGAGGCAATCTCTTGGTATATAAAAGAAAAGGAAGTAAGCAGAGAGTTGGGGACCTCATAGTATCAAAAGAAGCAGTGCCAGGAACAGAGCATGTCACATGGACCAGGGACCCCTACTCCTCAGAAGCTCTCAGTCCAGGGGAAGATTGACAATGTAACCCTAATATCTTGCAACATGTTTTCTCCTTTTCAAAATGGCAAATTGAGAGCTTGAGGTAACTAATACCCTAATGATGATCTATGTTCTTTGTCTCACCAGCTGCCCGAGCTCTTCCAAAGAGATGCAGAGTCCCCTTGGCTCCTGTGACCTTGGTCTGTCTCTTCTTCTTTGCTCTCTTGAGAAATGGCCTTCAGCCTGGAAAACAACAGCTAGGAAGGGCGCCTGGCATGTTTTGTATCCACAGTTTTCTCACTCCTTATCTCAGTCAGGGTGGAGTTGGCAGGCTAGTTCTACTAGCCGAAGAATTTTTATATAATTTTTGTCTTTGCCTTCTATAAACGTGCTGATTAGAGTCCAGGTGTCTGACATACCTATCAGCAGTTTAATAAACAGTTTCTTGTGGCTATCTTGTGATGTATACAATTATCTGTGGGTTACATGCTTAGAAACAGGAAGTAATCTTTGCCAAAATAATATATAAACGCTGATGTAAAAATTGTCTTTTGAGATTCCGTGGAGAAGAGCCTGCATTGCTCTCAAGTATCTGGTGGTACTAGACCTCCTAATGAGCCTTCTCGCTCTTTCTAACTTGGAGTATCTTTCATTGACTCTCAATTTACCATTTTGAAAAGGAGAAAACATGTTGCAAGATATTAGGGTTACATTGTCAATCTTCCCCTGGACTGAGAGCTTCTGAGGAGTAGGGGTCCCTGGTCCATGTGACATGCTCTGTTCCTGGCACTGCTTCTTTTGATAGCATGAGGTCCCCAACTCTCTGCTTACTTTCTTTCCTTTTATATACCAAGAGATTGCCTCAAGGCATGAAAGATACTCTCCAGGACACAGACCCAAACTGGTTAACAACCACACGGACCTTCCTCCAGACCCAAAAGAGAAAACCTTTCACTGGAGCCAAGGTCCTAAATTTGGACATTTAGCCTAGTTTTCTGTGAGAAAAATAAATTTCTCTTTATTAAAGACATCTGCTTGGCTTATTACTGTTATAGCAGAACTAGATGACTAAGACAGACCCTCAAGTCTGCTTGTGAAAACAGCCAAGACTGGAGGAACCCCTGAAGCCATGGCCTCCAAAGGCTCTATTAACCCAGATCCGAAACCATTCCCAAAGCTCACTCTTCAGACAAGGATTAGACTGGACTATAAAACACAAAATAATATTCATAAAGAGTGTGCTTCTTAGTTCAAGCAGACTCATGAGACCAAATACGTAGCTCCTGTCCTTGAGACAGGATGAGAAGGCAGGAAGGGACTGTCACGAGCACCCAAAAAGCATCAGGTTTGCAAGAGGAAAATACGTAACTGTAAGGCTTGGGGTCAGTACTAAGCTTTATTTAATCAAACCACACACTTACAGTTCAACAGGAGGGGAAGGAAGGCGTTAGCACCAGGACATGAAAGCATTCTTATTTGCATGACTTAAGGACTCTTATCTATGTTAACATTAGTTAAGAACTCTCATTGCATTAGTTAAGACTCACAGAGGTTCACTCGGGCCCCAAGGGACTGTGTGGTTAATCTTAACCTCATCACTTACACTTCCTTAAAAGCGGTTTCAGAAACCCTGGTGGCATAATGGGTTAAATGCTACATCTGCTAACCACAAGGTCGGCAGTTCAAATCCTCCAGATGCTCCTTGGAAATTCTATGCAGCAGTAATACTCTGACATCTAGGGTCGCTATGAGTCAGACTCGACTTGACAGCAGTGGGTTTAGTTTGGCTTTAAAAGCAGATTTCACTCTAAGAAAATTGGAGAGTGGCTGTGCTCTAACCATTTAGACATCAGGACAATGTGAAGTAGGAGGATGGCAAGGCATCTCAGAGGTGGAGTGGCAGAGACAGCACAGGGAGCTCAAGCATCAATAGTCACAGTCACTGGAAGCAGGCTGCTCAGACGTCAGGAGAGTGACAAGGCGTCTCGATGGTAGATCCCCAGCAGGGACAGCACAGGAAGCTCAGACACCAGGAGGAAACAATCAGCAGCCACTCAAACCAGGCCTTTGAGAGCGAAGCAGACAAGATCTCAGGATCAGGTCACAACACAGCAGCAGGCTAAGGTCTTAGGATCAGGTCTCATCACAGCAGCAGACCACAGGCACAGACCCTCAGAAGGGACTGCACACCCCAGGCCTTCGAGTATGAGGCAGAGCAGCAGACTGGTGGACAGAAACTCCCAGAGGGAGACTGCACGCCAAATCCAGAGTGCTAGATTTTTATCCAAGATGTTCACTTGGTTCTGGTTGCTATTGGTCAGTCCGTAAGTCTTATCTTCTGGTACATCAAGTTGTTAACTTCTTTCTGATTGGTTATTTTCTTTATCTAATCTCTCTGACCATCTGCTGCTGTCCATCTGGCAGTTGTTTTTCTCACTTTACTTCTTCACCATGACTTTGCCTTTTCTCACCATCTTACTCAGCTCAAGCACAGCCACTTTTCTTAATAGTTTAGCTAATTTTAACTTATGTTTATGACAAGACTCCACTTTACTAACATTCTATTTTAGTACATATACACACACACACATACACACATGTATATACATATACATATCCTCATTTCAGGCACAAGGACTGGTTGAAGGAACACAAGAAACAGAGTGGAAAGGGAGAGAGTGCTGCCACATTACAGGGATTGCAACTAATGTCACATAACAACGCATGTATAAATTTTTGTATGAGATACTAACTTGAGCTGTAGACTTTCATTTAAAGCACAATAAAAACTTTATTTCTTAAAGAACCAGCATATTTAAAGAATACATTATTTCTTCTCTAGAAATACTTGTTTCCTTTTTTTCTAAGATTTATAGAAGTGCTTTGTAGTTTCCATAATTAATTAAAGTAGAGAACATAAGTTGCTGCTGAGTCAATTCTGACTCATAGCCACCCTATAGGACAGAGTAGAACTGCCTCGGAGTGTTTCCAAGGAGCTTCTGGTAGATTCAAACTGCTGAGCTTTTTGGTTAGCAGCCTTAACTCTTAACCACTATATACCACTGGAGTTTCAAAGAATGGCTACCCTATCAAAACAGAAGCTTCTCCTAGTTTAAGAAACTATACTTTCCTCACCTACCAGGACTCCACCCCTGCTACAGTGGGGTGGCTATTTGCTCCAAAGAAAAATGATCATTGTGTCTGCAAGTCCAGGTCTCTCTTCTGGTGATCCTTTTTCTTCCCTGTCTACCAATGAAGAATCTTGATACCTCTCAACTTACGACCGGAAGAATTGGATGGTGCCCAGCCACCACCAGTGATAGCCACAATGGAGCTCACAAAGTTGAGTCTCACTGGCAACACAAGAATAAAAAGGCATGCACCCTGAGATCTCCACTAAAAGACTGCAATTAAGAGTCCAGGGGCTTCGGAGTTCCTCTGGGAGCACGGCCCCTGGCCCTGATTGTCCATAAACCATAATGAAGGTCAACTCTTCGGACAGTAATGGATTGGACTTGGTGACGCAGAGTGACCATATCATGTATGCACTTTACGGTTCTCTGCATCCTTAGGATGTCATCCTGGTGACCTCTTACTTGAGGTGGGGAAGTGGGTAGGGAGGAGGACAGGAGACTGTGGGAAGGATAGGACACGTATGGAGCAGAGACAGAGAGTGTGCTGTCACTGGGCAGGGAGAGTAGTGGGAGCTGCATATAGGTGGGCATGCAAATTCATATGGGAATGTACATTTTCATTCAATCATCATCATCATCATAAAAGAATCTTGATACATCTGTGCTAGTGGCAAGAATATTTTTCTATCTTTCATTCTGCAAGAGTCTGAACAGCCTCTCTACTTGGGTTCTCCACTTGGCGAAGATGAAAACTTGTCAGCAGGGGCAAGCTGCATCTTTTGATACCTTCTTTTCAACTCTTCCCTAAAGTCCTCTCTGGAAACCATGCTTCGTGTCAATCATTGTGCTGGCCAGTCGGTTGGTGTTATGGATTGTATTATGACTTCCAAAAATACATGCTGTAAATCCTAACTCCATTCCTGTGATTAAGGAGCCCTGGTGGCACAGTGCTTAAGAGATTGGCTGCTAATCTTAAGGTTGCACCAGCTGTTGGAAGGGAAAAAGAGGTGGTGATCTGTTTCCTCAAAGATTTAAAACCTTGGAAGCCCAGTGGGGCAACTCTACTCCATCCTACAGGGTCACTGTGAGCTGGCACCAACTCAGTGGCAATGGGTTTGCTTTTTGGTTTTGGTTTATTCCTGTGGTTATAATTCCATTTGAGAAGCAGTTTTCTTAGTTCTGTGAATGACACTGTACTACTTTAGGGTGATTCTTGAATTAATTTCTTTTGAAATATAAAAGAATCAAACAAGCAAGAGAGAAGCGGAAATGGGGGAAGAGAGATGCCAAGCCAAGTGACCATCTTCACAGAACAGAAGCTGGAAACAAGGACCTTCCCCCAGAGCCAGTGCTCTGAATTTGGGTGTTTAGCCTTCTGAACTGTGACAAAATAAATTTCTATTTGCTAAAGCCACCCATTTGTGGTATTCCTGTAACAGCACCTGCAGAAAACTAAGATAATGGGAAAGTCCCAATCACTTGCAATGGTGTCCTCCAGCAAACTTTGCAGTACTCCCTTCTTCTCTCTGGGACCTCCTTATATAACTGTTCTGTGATCCCAGTAGATCCCAGTAAAAATTCTGTAAGAGAGAAGACTACAATGCTAGGAGGAGGGAGTGAAGAAAACCACACACATGTTAACTAGAGCCCACAACACACAACCACAGAGTCGAAAAGTGAGAAAGATAAATTGAGTCTTTGGCCACAACTGGCAGGTGACACCATCAGTTTCTCTGGGTAGGGTAAAGCAAAAAACACCAGCAAGCCCTTTGTAGCACCTAGACTTCTCACACTTCAGAGTTCCTGAGAGTCCTACATACAAGGCTGCCAAGTAAGTTCACGAATTCATCCTAGAAAAAGTGCTGCATACCTCATTGCTGAATATCACTATGGTCACCTTCAAAGTACTCCCCTTTAGAAGTTATGCACTGACAGCATTGCCTAATCCACCCTTCAAAGCAATTTGGAAGCTCTATTTCTGGAATGGCCATCAGAGCTATTGTCGTATTACCCTTGACGGCCTGAACATCATCAAAACGTCTTCCTTTCAATATTTCCTTTACCTTTAGGTAAAGAAAAAGTCACTGGGGGCCAGATCATGTGAGTAGGAAGGGTGCTACATCACAGTTATTTGTTTACTGACTAAAAACTCCCTTACACACAATTAAGTTTGCAAACTTGCCACCATGTCACCATGTGCAATGGCCATTCTAGAAAGAGTTTCAAAATTGCTTTGAAGGGTGGACGAGGCACTGACATTGGTACACTGCTTCCCAGGGGTTGTACTTTGAAGGCGATTGTAGTGATATTCAGCAAGGAGGTATGTAGCACTTAGAACAACCAAGTTCACAGGCTTAATTGTCAGACTTTGGACGTGTTGTTAAGAGGGATCAGTACCCAGAGAAGGACATCATGTTTGGTAAAGAAAAGGGTCAGCAAAAAAGAGGAAGATCCTCAACAAGATAGATTGACATAGTGGCTGCAACAATAAGCTTAAGCATAAAAACAATTGTGGACACGGTGCAGGACCGGGCAGTGTTTTGTTCTGTTGTGTGTAGGGTCGCTAAGAATCGGAACTGACTGCACGGCACCTAAAACCAACAAAAAGAATTCCTGTAATTCCTCACATAGCTAGCTACTTAGGATTCAAGCTTTGCTGTCATGTGGTAGATTTTATTTATGAATGTGTATTCTGTCTTTGATTTCCTTATCCATCCATTGCTACTCTGTGGTCCAGTGGAGACCTAATGCCATGATGTTTGTAAACCACTCATTTTTTTAAACAATTTTGAACTTTTTTCTTTTAATAGGTTGTTGTTGCGGTTGTTGAAAATATACACAGCAGAACATACAGCAATTCAACAATTTCTACGTGAACCCGTCAGTGGCTTTGATTGTATTCTTTGAGTCATATTCATCCTCCTTTTCTGAGCTGTTCCTTCCCCACTAACATAAACTGACTGCTCCCTAAGCTTCTTATCTAATCTTTTGCGTTGCTACTGTCATTTTGGTTCTTATAGATTACTCTTACAACAGTACAATGTTCAAGGCAGACAGTATTTACTAAAGAAGCTAAAATGTTTGGTTTAAAGAAAACTTTAGGGGATATTTTTGGTTTAAGGTTTAAAGATTATCTCAGGCAATAGTTTCGGGTTTCATCCAGCCTCTATAACTCCGGGAACTATAGATTCCATGAGAAGTTGAAGTTCTGGTCAGCATTTTCTCCCTTTTGGTCAGCATTCTTCAATGGAATCACAATCAAAATGTCCAGTAATGGTAGCTGGATACTGTCCAGTTATTTCAGCCTCTTGGCAAAAAAAGCACGTTCCATTTTCTCCTCCTATTCTTGACTTTCTTTCTTTTTCTTTTGCTCCAGGTCAAGAGAGACCAATTGTTCCTTGGATGTCCAATTATAAGCATTTAAGACCCCAGACACTACCCACCAAACTAGGAGACAGAACAGAAGCACTAAACACAGTATTTGGTCAATTAACCTGGGTTGTCCCATGAAACTGTGATCCTCTAAACCTCCAAACCAAAAGAACAAATCCCATGAGGTGTTTGGCTGTACACAAGCAGCCTCTGTAGCTGCTGCTGTCCTTGTTGTCATAAATATATCTATTGCACAACTTTTGCCAGTTTGGCTTTTTTATAAGAGTACAGCTTATTGACAGCAATTACATTAATTGGCTGTGCAACCCTACCCTTAATCAATGCAATTTTTTCCATTGCCATAAACTGAAACTCAGTGCTCTATAAACAATAACTCCCCCACCTCTGGCTGCTAGTAACTAATAATAAATTTTAGGCTCTATATGTTATCCTGTTTTTGTCTCTTTATTTAAGTGGGTCATATAATATTTGTCCTTTTGTGACTGACTTGGTTCATGTCCTCAAGTTCCATACATGTTGTGGTCTAGATCAAGACTTCATTTCTCTTTCTGGCTGTGTAGTATTCCATTGCATGTGTGTTCCACAGTTTGTTTATCCAATTCACCTGCTGACGAGCATTTAGGTTGCTAACACCTTCTGGCTGTTGTGACTAATGCTGTGATGCATACTAGTGTACACAGGTCTGATCATGTGGCTGCTTTAAAGCCCTTTGGGTAGACTCCTTGGAGCAGAATTTCTGGGTCATATGGTAGCTCTATTTTTAGTCTTTTGTGGAACCATGGCATTTTTCTGCAGAATGGCTGCACAGCTTTGGACTTCTTAGAATTTATGCTAGAGCTCTCACACAGTTCAAGGGCTTTCAGATCCTGAAGACTGGTACCACAAGCCTTACACCACCCTTCAACTCAGGCAAGAGAAGTTACTGTTCTAGATCACTCTAGAGCAGCCTCCACCATCAACACCACCACCACGGGCCTTCCTGTGGCCACGCTTCTCCCATAGAAGGAAGAGTTATAGAGGTCTAAGTGTTTGTCCACTTGAAGCCCACATCACCTCCTTCTAGACCAGTGCTACTCAAAGTGTGGGCCTCAAACTGCTGCCAGTCAACAAGCTGCCCCTTACTGGTTCTGCAGGAGGTAAATATAGAAATTGAAAGTACACATTTAGAAACTATTGTTGCAATTTGACTTTGCTGCAACCTTCATACTTCTGATCACTTTCTATTTTCTAGTAATTCAGTTTCATTGTATTTCACAAAAGCATCAGTTCACCATAGATTTTTTTTAAAAAAACTATTGCCTTCGAGTCAGTTCTAACTCATAGTGACCCTGCAAGACAGAGTAGAACTGCCCTTTAAGATTTCCAAGGAGTGCCTGGTAGATTTGTACCACCAACCTTTTGATTAGCAGACATAGCACTTAACCACTACACCACCAGAGTTTCCATGGATAGGAAACTTAAAACCTGATCATTTACCAGAAGCCATGCCCCAGACTTTGGCATTTCCTGCCCAAACAACCCAGAAGCCACTTCCAGGGCCCATGCAGGTCTCTGCTTCAGGTGTCCTTTTGGGGGGTGCACCTACCTGCGCCTGACAGGTAGCCAGGGACTGCCGTTTGCAGGTGTCTGTACGGAGCTTGGACTCGTGAGCTGGTATGTCGACATGTGTGCATAAAAGGCCCCTCACAGTACAGAGAGGGAGTGGAGGGGAGCAAAGATGATGGGAGGAGAAAAGGGCAGGTATGGCCTGGGGAGCCAGAGGCTGGTGAATTCTGAATTCAAACCTAGCCTTCCAGCTTGTTATGAAGAGGTAATTATTGAAGTAGAAGGATTAAAACACACTTTATTTAACAGCCTGCTCCCTGACCTCATAACTCCTTGATACTTAGACATGTGGTAGATGAGTCCCATAAATGTTGAGAGGCAGGCCTGCCTAAGGCATCGTTGAGCGGACAGCTGGGAAGCCATTAAACAGCTAGTCCTCTGTACATGCAAAGGAGCTTTTTTTTCACTGCTTAGCTTGCATTGGCTTTGTAAAGTGGACACAGTGCCAAAGAGATTAGGAACCAAGGGCTAAGATGCTGCAGAAATTAGACGGAGTCAGTTGGCCCATTCCACTACACTTTCCGAAGACAGGGCCAAAGGATCTTCCTGAAGTCTGGGTCAGCCCAGAGAGCAGCTGCTGAGATCTCCCTTGGTCTCCCGCCACTGCTTCTTTCTCCACCCTATAGACTTGGCTGCGTTTCTGGGAGCTTGTTCCGCCCCATCCGACAGAGAACCAACTCTCAGATCGACGCTCGATAATATTCTCTTTTAACACCCACAGTTCAGGAGCTGCAGACGCCGCTTCCCGACAGGCGCGGCTCCTAGGCCAGCGCGTGGCGAGGCCGCTCAGTATCTTCTGCGGCTTCGCCCCAGGGAGGTCGGAGGGGCTGTGCGGTGCCAGAGCCCCCCGGCATTCCCCCCCCCCCCCGGCATTCTCCGCCGCCCTCCTGGGTGCGGCGGCGCGGACGCAGAGAGGGAAACAGAGGACCGCGCGGTCCTGCAGTATCTCTTCCTGCGCCAGCCCTGCGCCAGCCCTGCGCCCAGGGGTTTCCGGCAGAGGCGCCGCGGCGAGGCGGTGGGTGACTGGGAAGAGGAACACCAGGAGCGGGTCCAGGCTGCCCGGAAGGAGGGAGAATGGCACGCGCAGGAGTGGGCGTGTGGCACCATCCTTTCTCTCCACCTGCGGTCCCCTTAAACAAATCGGAGCCTCTCCCCATTTCTCGTTCCCACATAAGACCTTGCCAGGGCCTGAGGGACAGAGGGAAAAGTGCTTCCAGAAGTGGCTTTGGACCCCCAGTTCTGCTGCCTCCAAGGAAGAGTTCTGCAGACTCTCCAGCCTGAGAGCTACTGTCATAAGGAGATCCTCGGGAGGAGCACACCACCTGTTGTTAGTTGCGGCTCAGTGCTTTCTGACTCCTGATGACCTCCATGTGTACAGAGAACTGCTCCTTAGGGTATTCGAGGCTGTGACCTGTCGAAAGCAGATCGAAACCTGTCTTCCCAGGCACTTCTGTGTGGGTCCAAAATGCCTTTCCTGTAAGAGTCCAGTGCTTAGTTTGTCCCACCCACAGGACTCCTTTTATAGACCCTTTGTTGTCATGGAAACCCTGGGAGGCGCTTAAGAGCTATGCTGCTAACCAAAAGGCAGGCAGTTCAAATCCACCGGGTGCTCCTTGAAACTCTATGGAGCCAAACCAAAACCAGACCCACTGCTGTTGAGAAGATTCTGACTCATAAAGCCAAAAACCACTGCCATCAAGTGGATTCCAACTCATAGCAACCTTATAGGATGGAGTAGAACTGCCCCATAGAGTTCCCAAGGAGTGCCTTGTGGATTTGAACTCCTGACCATTTGGTTAACGGACGGAGCACTGAACCACTAGGCCACCAGGATTTCCTTCTGACTTGTAGCAACCCTGTAAGACAGAGTAGAACTGCCCTCATAGAGTTTCCCAGGAATGGCTGGGGGATTCCACACTATGTGGCAATTGTATTCTAACCAATGAAACAGGTTTGGTTTTCATTTTTTAGATGGTTGTTGTTACATGCCATCCAGTCTATTCCAACTCACTGGGACAAGGTAGAACTGTCCCCCAGGGTTTCCTAGGCCGTAATCTTTAGTGTGTGGATCATTAGGTCTTTCTCCCATAGAGCTGCTGATGGATTTGAACTACTCACTTTATGGGTCACAGTCCAGGGCTTAACCATTGCACCACCAAGGAGGGTTTAATAGACCTTAGGCCCTGGAAATGCTTTGAAAAGATCTTCCTTTCTCAGCCTACACCCTCCCCTGCTCAGCAGACAGAGCAGCTCCTGGCTACGGAGAATTGGAAAGTTTCCAGGAAGTGCTGGGAGGATCAGAGAGGAGGTCATTGCCTCTTGCTGAGGTCAGGGCACAGTCTTTCAAGATAGGATGCTGAAGCCCCAGAGGAAAACTTGCAGGAAGCCTAGAACAGACCCCCTTGTCATTTACTGGACACGGTGAGGGCCACCCCCAGCTGCCCCAAACCTGACCCAAACTCTCTGCCACACAATGGTGAAAACATGGGTGCAGCCTTCCCGACTTTGTTCTGAGAACAGAGATAAGAAGGAAAATTCAGCTCCTCCCTTTAGCTCCAGAGCTCCAACAGTTAACCCAGGGAATCTCCTTGATTCCTCCTAAGTGGAGTCTACAGTCTTTAACCCCAAAAACCCATTGCTGTGGAGTTGATTCCAACTCATAGCAACCCTATAGGACAGAGTCAAACTGCCTCACAGTTTCCAAGGAGCACCAAGTGGATTCAAATTGCCTATCTTTTGGTTAGCAGATGCACCTCTTAATCACTGCACCACCAGGGTATCCCTGGACTTCTTCTTGGTCCTGGACTTCTTCTATTATTCCTGGAAAAATTCCAGTGGCAGACTCATGCTGCCTGTCACTTCTAAATCAATTATGCAGAGACAGGGATCAAATCTTTAAAAGTGCTTTATTCAGATGGCCGGCAACCTGAGAAGATGGTGGGTTAGCACCCGAAATGCTATCTTAATACCTCAGTTCAGGCTGGGAAGTTTTACAGAAGGGCTTAGGAACAGGATAAGGTGCAGCAAGGGGTGCAGGCATGCAGGTGTTCAGAAGAGGTAAGGCTGGAGAAGACACAGCTTCTTTGTCTTAAGGCAAGTTGTCCTTGACGTCTGCAGGCTGATTATTTTTCTCAGAGACAGTAGACTGCAAATTGGCATTACTCTGTTTGGTTTCGGTCAGGAATAGCCTGGGAAAACAAACTAAAAAATCTTTGTGAGTACCAGTCAGACGGGAGGTTACAATTTTCCTTATGTGTCAGCATCTCAAGGGGGAAAAAAGAGGTTTAAGTATTAAGAAAGCAGCTAGCCAAAAGCTTTTACTGCTATTAATCCTATCACTATCAGTGATTCCCTCTGTTGTGTTCTGGGGGTGGCAGTTGTGGAATACTACAGCTACTGGCCTGGTCTCCCCATTTTCTCCAGCAGGACCAAGGCCTGTCTTCCTTGTGGGCTCAAGGAAGCTTGTACGATAGAACCTTTCTGGCAAAGAATTTCTTTGTGTTTGAGTCTCAACCTAAATAGTTTCTCTTAGAAAAAAGGAAACTCATTGCCATCAAATGCGTTCTGACTCCCAGTGATCCCGTAGGACAGGGTAGAGCTGCCTCATATAGTTTCCGAGGAGCGCCTGGTGGATCTGAACTGCTCACCTTTGTTGTTGTTGTTGGCAGCAGTAGCTCTTTACCATCACGCCACCAGGGTTTCCAAATGGTTCCTTACAGGGACAGAAATACGACTGTTGTGACCCTACCTGCATGACAATCACCAAGAAATCGTGGCTTAGGACACTGCAGTTGAATCATTTCGTGCTCAGCCTTGAGGAGAATGCAATCTATGGTGAGCATCATGGCTCTCAACCAAATACTGTGGGCTTTTCTCCAGGACTCGTGTGGGTGGCTTTGGTGACTGTGAAGGTGGTGTGCTGTTCACTAAGACCAAGGATACAGGAGGAGGAGGAGGTGTTGGGGAAAATAATGTTCAGTTTCGGGTATGCTGAATCTGAGGTGCTTGTGGATCATCCAAGTGGTAGGTTTCATGAATAGCTGAGTGTAGGGATAGGGGAAAGAAGTTCAATTTGGAGGTGAATGATGGTGTCTCCCAAATCTCATTTTAGCCATGGGTTTGGATGGGTCACTCAAGGATCATGCATAGAACCTGAGGAGCTCAGCACCAACAGTGGAGTCCTGGGGCAGGATGACAGCAGAGGAAGGAGCTCCAGGGAAGGAGACCGAGAAGAGTAGCCAGAAAGGCAGTGATGAGACTCTGAGGAGGTGTCAGAAAAGCCACCGGAGGGCAGAGTTTCAAGGAGGAAGTGACAAGGAGGTCAAGTGAGTAAGAGACTGTAGGTGAGACAGGACCTGGAAATACCCACTGGACTTGCCAAGGGGAGGTCAAAGGTGAACGTAGTGCAAGCATTTCAGAGGTGAACGAAGGAGAAGCCAGACTGTAGGGAGCAGCAAAGGCAGGGAAGTCCGAGACGCTTAGCTAATGAGGGGTGGAGACAGATCACAAAGCAGCTTAGTGGGAGGAGAATGAGCAAGAAAAAAAATCCTGAATGTGCTTATCTGGTTAAGGGGAAAAATCAGTAGAGAAAGGGGAGTGAAATGGCATGGTGTGGGGACATCTGACCTCCTCATCTAACTTTCCAAGAGAGGAGCAGAGTCACTAGCCCAGGGCTGATTGCTTTGAGGTGAGATCAGACCTAACTTCACCCTCCAGCATTCTTACCAGTTCTGACACCAGCTGTCCTTCCCATGGCACTCTCTATTCTGCTGGGTTTGATAATCTGTTGCAGTGGCCACGCAGTGCTCACTGACCAGGTTCGGAAGTAATAGGTTACGGTTCAAAGTAACAGATCTTCAGTCAAGATAGCCTCTTCTCAGCAGTGCCTGTGGGCAGAACTCTCTCCCTCTGGCCCTTGGACCCTTGACCTGGCCTCTGCCCTGCTCACACAGGTGTTACAACGCTCTTTAGCTCTGATGACGAGTGTCTGGAGGCACCCCACTCTCTCAATAAGTCTTGGCCTGAAGGCACCCAGCTGTCTCGCTCTGTGAACCACAAAGCCCACCACCGCATCTCCTGCTGCTCTCCTGACCTGGTTGCCTCTGCTGCTGTTTCTCTGCTGCTGCTTCTCACTTTCTCTTGCCAGCTCCAGTGTTAGAGCTCTCCTGGATCTGGGAGATTCTCAGCACAGGAACCTCAGGTCCAAAAGACTGCTCCACTCCTGTCTCTCCTTTTTCAGCGGTAAGGTGGTCACTACTTTCTACCCTCTGGAACAGCTTAATTTAAGCCTAGCAGGATGGCAAAACTGACCAGCCCTCTCATTAGGGTTCCATACAGCTTACTTGCATGGCCCCACCTCCACAAGTGTTCCACGCGCCTTATTTGCATTATCAACAAGCTGCCCAATCCCCATGGCGGGTCACAAGCACCGTATCTGGAGCAGGAACCAAGTGATGGCAATGGGTTTTAGGTACCCAATCACTGTGTGAGTCACAGAGACTACAGCTACAAGAGCCATGTCAAGAAATTCAGCGTACTGCAGAGGGGTTGAAAGTAAGGTCAAGAGAGGGCAATGTACAGAGAGCAAGGGATGAAGGGTAACAGAAGGCCCTGAGGTTGGAGGGCAGAAGGAGCCAGAGCATAAGCAGAGAGGGGCTGGTGGGCCTGCATCATACGGCAGAAGGAGGAGGAAGAGCTGACTGCCTATCGAGTGAAATCTGTAAGGGACAATGAAGGTCGAGTGGGATCAGTGGTAGAATTCTTGCCCCTACGGGAGAGACCTCAGTTCTGTTCCCACCCAATGCACTTCACGTGCAGCCACCACCCATCACTGGACAGTTACATGTCGCTATGATGCTGAACAAGTCTCAAGGAAGCTTCCAGACCAAGACAGACTAGGAAAAAAGGACAATCTAAAATTCCAAAAATCAGCCAATGAAAAGCCTGTGGACTACAAGGGTCCCATCCCCAACCAAACATGGGAACGGCACAGCTCACACAACGCTTCCTTCAGCTGTGCACTGGGTCATCATGAGTCAGGGTTAACTTGATGGCAGCTAACAACAACAAGGAAAAGTTGAAGGAGTTATTTCTCTGTGAAGCAGAAATATCTACTGAAGGTAGAGTGGCAGGTGGTGCGAGGGGTGTGAGTCAAGAGATGCTAGTTAAGAATAGTCAGTGGAATGCATGAGAGCAAAGCTAACACGAGACTCACAGCATTGCATCACAGTGGTGCTGCCAGGTGGGCTGAGGTGGGATGCCGCCCCTCTCAGCCCTTCCTTCTCTCCCCATCGTAATGAGGCTTTCTCCTCTCACATTCAGTAGCGCTCCCCAGGAGGGGCTGGATTGATCCAGCACTGGAGTGTTACTGGGCAGAGCCATTAATGATAGGTCACGGACTCCGAGCTGGATGTGGAAGGACTCACACAAAGGAAGTGAAAGGCTGGGATGAAAGGGAATGGGGTCACAGTGGGCTGGGAGCACAGGTGACAGACGGAATAATTGAAGGATGTGAACAGGCAAATACTGGATTGTGACATTTCAAAGGTGGAGCTACTGTTGATGGCAGTGGGGTGCCTCTGGCAGTGTGCTGCTTTGGCAGCACTGACACAGATGTCCTTGGAAATGAAGCAGCCAAGGAAGAGTAAAGCTAAACTTTGGACAGATATCCACGCAGAGAAGGCACTAGAACAATGATGGGATTAGGGGCAGGAAGACTCAGTGAGCACAAGGAAGGAATGAGGAGACCAAGGGATGTCTGCAGCCAGGAGGGGAAGAAAACAGAGATTCTGAGTGGCAGGAGACTCCAAGGTAGTGCACTTTTGCAAAGATGGGAAAAAAATGTCTGGAAGGGGTGAGGAGAGTGAAAATAATGCTGGTCCTGCTCCTCAGCTACCTTATAACTGAGACAAGCACCTTGGGTCAGCTTGCTCTCAAGGGTTGAGTAATTCTTCTGTTCTCTTGAAACCTCTTGCATGCCAGCCGTGGGATGAAAAGTGGGGTCTGGAAGCACAGGCAGCAATGATATCAGGGTACTGAGGAGGACCTGTCACTGGACAGGAGCAAGGGTTCACAGGATCAGCCTTTGGGCAGGTCTGAAAAATCCCAGGGACAAAGTTGGCAGCCTAACCAACCTCTAGAGATGAAGCCATTTCTGGGTCCCAGGGAAAGAATGAAAGGAGACCAAGGCCAGGTGCCACTTATTGCCTTCGTTTCAGGGCAGACCCTGGCAGGCCCTTCCTGAGTGGAATCAGCTCATGTCCCTGGAGTCGGCGGGACTACATCTGCCCTGACTATTGCTCCTTGACAGGGAAAGTGATCTTACTCATCTGGGCATCCCCTCTCAGAGTTTAGCACCTACTTGGAACTCAGCAGGAAGAAACTGTCACCAGTAGACAACGGAGACTGATTAGGTCAGAGGAGGAGGAGAGGAGCCTGAGGTCTGGGTCACAGAAGCCACACTGCTTTGTCCCCCTAGCTGGAGGCTCTCCTGTGATGCTGGGCCTCACCTGGTTCATCCCTTCCCAGAAGCTCATTTTATCTGTTAACCCGAAATCCCTCTGTATCTTAGTCTGTCAGACTTAGGGCCTTCGATAGTCGCTTCTGTGCCACGTGAGGCCATGAAGCTGTTGCTGCGGGAAGACGCATGGTGGGGGAGGGAAATTTAAATTAAAAAAAAAACAAAAAACTTACAGTCTTTACCTGGTACTTTCTCCACACGTACCCACCCTTTCGGCTGATGTTAGGAACGACAGGCTGCTTTGGGCTTAGAAAAGCAAACAGTTCAAGGTTCTAAGCACCCAGCTGTCAGCAGAACACCAAGTTCCTGGCCAGCGATCAGCCTCTCGGTACCACCCACTGCCCCATCTTCCAGTCAAAACTCGGCTTCCGGGGACCCCTGCCAAGACGAGGCGCTCTACCCTGCCAGAAGGACTGCACCCTCTACCTGGGCTTCCAGCTACCCGCTCAGCTACAGAGACAGCTTGTCTGCCTTTACTCTGGCCATCAGTCTAAGTGAAACGTCAGAAAACAGACAAATTACACACTTCTCAGAAATTGAAATTTTATAAAAAGGCATTTTTTCTCTTTTATATTCATAAAATGATATAATTTTTGCAAGTATAGAAATGTGTCATAAATTATACAGAATGCTCCTTACAGTTCAATGCAACTTGTTACTTTCCTCCCTCCCTAAAAAACGAGAGAGAACCAAAAAAATAATATGCATATAACTGTATATATATATATTTATATTTATATAATATAGACAAACCAAATATGAAAACAAATCCTCTTTGGTATAAAAATCACTCTCACCTTGAGAGACATACAACACAGACAAGATGGTGGGTTTGTAAACTGCATGGCCAAAAGGGATTTCCCTGCCAAGACTTCCCCCTCCCCTAGTCCCTGCCCAGCCCACCCCATCTCACCACCACCCACTTCCAGTTCCTCCGAGGCTCCCATGTGAAGCACAGAAGGTCCCCCTGCCCATTTCCAGCTCCCCACCATTTCTGATATACCCACCCCACCACCAAAGACGAGGCAGGGATTCTACTCAAGGCTGATTTGGTAGCAACACATTTGGGACACCTAAGTGGGAAAGGACTTCCTAGGTGTGTGACAGAGAAGGGCTGTGACCAGCTCTGCTGAGACCTGTGCAGACCAAGTCGGGCCCTGGTCCTGCAGTCTCCTAGCCAAGCCCAGTTAGGCTTTGTTCTTCCTCCACTAGCTCCCTGCACAGGAAATGCTACCTCTTCTTGCCAGATGCTGGACCTGGAGGGGCTAGGACTCCGTTTCCCCAGAAGAAGCAGAGGCCAGCTGTCCTTTCCACATCAGCATGCTCAGGGTTTTGCATTATAGGTACAGGAAAGCGCCAGAGGAGGAGGTAGAAGGGATGTCAGAAGGGAGTCTACTAATAAATGTCATCTAAATTCACACCTCATTTTACCCCAAGGGCTAAATTTCATACCCAGCTGCAGCTCGGCAAGAATAGGGCCACTTCCCCAGGCTCCAGTCCAATACCAGCAGGACTTAGGGAATCCAGGGATTGGTCTAAGTGTATGCTGGGGGGGTGGAGTAGCACTTGACTGTCAGGGCGAGGAGAGAGGACCTAGCCCCTCTACAGATTCTCCAACAGCTCACACGTGCCTCCCACTCCGGCCAGCTTCCCTGCCACACACCCACCGGCCGCTAGAGGGCTAACTGTCACATGGCTCCTTCTAGACGGCTCCCTGCCCAGCCAGCCCAGGGCAGAGGCAGCATCCCAATGTGGACCAGCCTCCTCTTCCCCAGGCCAGTGAAGACACCAACCACAACATGACGGTCAGATAAAGGCCTCCTCCACTTCCCAAATGAAAAAGACAAAACCAAACTGCACACAAACACAAATCAAGGAGAGACGTACATACAACGTAGGGGCCCAGAGGCCCCCCAGGTCTCTGGCTTCCCGGCATGATACATTCTCGTGTAATTCAGGAACAGGGGCTTGGAGACCCCTCTGGGGAGTGGGAGTAAAAAAATATGGAGATTAGAGTCCCCTTGCAGGTTTCCAAGTGGGACAGAGGCAGATCCAATCTCTCACAGTTTTTTCTTGTTTTTGGTTCCACAACTGGTCCCCCACTGAGGCTATATTCCAAAGACCCAGCTCCTACTCTGCCCTTGGGGCCCACTCCCTCTGCCACCTGGCAGGTGGTGGAGCCTCTGCCGGGGTTGCTTCCCCAAGCCACTCCCAGTGGGACCAGCAGGACAGTGTACCACCATAGGAGACGGAGGAGGAGAACACTTCCTGGCCAAAGGCAACGAGGACCAGCAGTTCTGAGATGCGGTTTCCATGGTGCCCAGTGGGCCGCATGTGCTCTGACCAGGGCATCCAGCACCAGCCTTCACCCCTTGAAGGGTTTGTCGGCCCCGCTGCTGGGGCTGCTGGCACTGTCACTCTTCTTCCTACGGAGGCTCTCAATCCAGCTGGAGCTGGAGCGGGTGGTAAAGCTCGAGAGTGCCAGCGAGCTGAGCCGCATGTTTTTGCCAGACATGATGAGCTCCCCAAAGCCCTCCTGGTGGGAGAAGGCGTAGCCGGAGCGTCGGGAGCCTGTGCGGCCCACCCGCCGCATGCAGCGATGCTGGGCCTTCTGCTTCTTCCTGACCAGCTGGGTGTAGCGGACCTGGAAGGGGACAGCAGTGAGGAAAGGAGTCAGACACCACCATGGCAAAGAGACCCGGAGCAGCCAAGGTGGAGCAGGCACTGAGAAGCTCTGCAGCTGCACAAAGCATCTGTCCCGAGGAACAGGAAGTGATCACCACAGACATACTTCACTATCACGCATTCCAGATGTTGCAGCCACACGGATATTTAAGCCAGAGGGCTTTCTATCCGTGTCACCTCTGTCCCCCAACTGGCCAGCCTGGTTTCTCACCGTGTCAGAGAGATCAGGTTTCAGGTTCAGCTTGAGGAACCGAAAGGCCACCACAGGCATGATGCACACAACCGTGGTCAGCACAATGGTCAGCCACACAGTTGGCTGGGCCAGGGTGTTCTGGGCATTACCTGGGAGTGGAGAGAAGTCAGGGCCTTCAGAGTCACGAAAACACCACCAGCAGTCCCCTGACTTCCCCCTTTTCTACTTTCGGAGGCTCTACTTCCTCTACCACAAAACATAGGTCATCTCTTGCTTGTCTCTTCCCCCTGGCTCCCACATTCAAATAGGTATCTTCAAATTTCATTCTACTTCCAACCTCTTCCCAAAGCTCCAGACCTGTTTCTGTAAGTGCCTTATTTGACATCTTCATCAAACATCTAACCAAACCAAAGACACCAGACGCACTGTCATCGAGTCGATTCCAACTCACAGCAACCCTATAGGGCAGAACAGAACTGCCTCATAGTTTTTCCAAAGAATGCCTGGCAGATTAAACCTGCTTACCTTTTGGTTAGCAGGTGTAGCACTTAACCGACTACACCACCAGGGTTTTCAACATCTAACCAGCACATCAAAATTTCACACAGCGAAAGATAATGACTATTCCCATCCCCAAATCTGCTCCATGTCTGCTCCATGTAAGAAATGCTCCAACTAAAAACTCTGGGACTAACTCGATCCCATTCTTTCGCTTGGACCCACATCATCAGCAAATCTCATCGGCTGCAGCCAATCTCAAATGCAGCCAATGAGATTTGTTGCATTTTCAGAATATCTAGGGAATTCCACCAGTTTTCACTCAGAAGGTCACCATCAATGCTCACCTTGGTTACTGCCGCCACCTCCTAACTGGGTCTGTTTCCACCTTTGCTCCGTACACTTTCCTACCCATACGATATGAGCTTTCAGAAACATCTATCAGTTTATGACTCTTTCCTGCTCAAAGCCCTTCCGATGGCTTCTTAAAATTCAATGGTCTCCTGAAACCATTCCTAAAGCCAGCTCTTCAGACAAAGATTGGACTGGCCTATAAGACACAAAATGATGCCGGTGAAGAGCATGCTTCTTGGCTTAAGTAGATGCATGAGACTAACTGGGCAGCTCCTGTCCAGAAGCGAGATGAGAGGGCAGAGGGGGACAGGACTTGGTTAAATGTATACAGGGTGGAAAGGAGGAGTGTGCTGCCACAGGGTGCGGCAGAACAGCTAGAGCCAGCTGTGTGTATGCAAGTTTTAGCATGACAAATTATTTACCTGTATTGTAAACTTTCACTTAAAGCACAATAAAATATAACAAATTGACAATAAACCCACTGCCATCAAGTCAACCACGACTCACAGTAAACCCTATGGGATATAGCAGAACTGCTCCATGGGTTTCAAAACAGCAGGCTGGTACATGTGAACTGCCAGCCTTTTGGTCAGCAGCCAGGCTCTAAACCACTGTGCCACCAGGACCCCAAAGCACAGGCGAGAAGTCCGGGAGGCAGTAAGGCCATGTTTATGTGAGGTGAAGGGACAATTAGAAAAAATAATAATAATGAGAATATTGATACAAACTGAAGACTGTAACCAATGTTATTGGACAGTATGTGTAGAAAGCATTGAATGGAAACCTGTTCTATGACACAATTTTTTTTTTTTAAGAATTCAATGTTCTCACTGAACTATAAAGGTAGAAATGGCAGAGACGGCATGCTCTGTGGTAGGTATGTTTTTACCACCGGAAACAAAAAAAAAAAAATGCAATGATCTTACTCTGACTTACAGGGACCTAACTGATGGAGACTGACTCCCACCCTTTCACCTCCCCTCAAGCCGCAGGCCCCTGCCCTCTGACCTCATTTCCTCCCCAGCTCTTTGGCTGCAGACCACTTCCTTGTCAGCTCCCACTCAGGCCTCTGCCCTTCTGTCCCCTCTTCCTGGAATGTTCTTTCCCCGAGGGCTCCCTCCTTTCCTTTATTCAGATTCTCTGCGAAAATGTCCCTTCTTCTAGAGGTCCTCCCGGACTGCTCTCAGCACTACCCTCTCTACCCTGCTTGATGTTATGTGTAGAACTTACTATTTTCACATTTTATCTATTACGTAAATCATGTCTCCCCCACTGACACACAAGATCCCAGAGAGCAAAGACCACTGCCTTAGCAGCATCTGGAACAGCAGGCACACACAGTAGGTGCTGGCTGAGTGTCGCTGGGTGAATGAACCAGTAATCCACACACTGAGACCTGTACACACTTTCCTCATCTCATGCCTCCCAGCCAGCTCCTCTCTGCCTGGCACCGTGGCCACCCTGGACCCAGCTCTTTACAGCCTCATATTCGATCATTCCAGTGGCTTTGTCACTGCCCATCACTGCACATTCACCTTCTAAAGCAATCCTTTGTTGCCATTTTATCCTTTCTCCTCAAAAACAAAATAAAATAAACAAGCAAAAAAGGTGCCGGCAGGTCAAATGCAAAACCAGACAGCTTGGCATTCCGCTGGGTGTTTCTTTCTTGCCCCACCCAGGCTGGAGTACTCACCATTCCCTAGAAACAAGCAGTCTTTTCATACCTCCAGCTCTCCAACTTGGAAAACCAGCCCCTAGCCCTGCTCAGCCACAGCACCCTCGTCTATGGGACTATCCCTAGACAGCCCGGAGCAGTGGCCTTGCTGACCCTGGAGTCTGCCACCTCCTGGTGTCTCTCAGAGCCCTGACTGCCCACAGCCACATAGGGATGCTGTTCATGTTCATGGCTATGAAAGCTCTCCACGCAGGACCTGCGTCAGATACCCTCCCCTCAGGAGCCCCACAGCACCCCGCAGCATACCCGGCGCATAAAGAAGTGCTGGATACACCACTGGAGATGTGCAGACTGGCTGACTACGCCATCAGACCTAAAACAGCTCTGATGCTTCACTGACTCAAGAAGAAGCCAGAGAGACTCACCCACAAACCGGAACTGGTTTGGAAACATGTCAAACAGCCCCTTGCTGTGCATGGCAAAAAGGATGGCAAAGTAAACAGCTAGGCTGCCCCAGATGAAGAAATGGTTGATGGCTGTCCAGTAACCTGTATCCAGCCCAATCTGCAAAACACACGGGTTGTCACAAGCAGCATGGGCTCCCCACAAAACCCTGATTCCTACCCCCAGCAACAGAACCGTAGTGCCCAGGGGAACCCACCAAGGTCAGACCATCTGGGCCACAAGGCAGACAGAATCACAGCTGCCCAGGGCCACCCCAGTGGCAAGGGTGGGTCTTCCCAGAGACGAAGACAGTTCCTTGACTACCTCATACCTGCACGCTAACCACGATGACCAGGGACGTAGCCACAGTGACTGCAAAGGACTGGTAGTCAGCCAGCTGGGTACCATCATCCCGGGTAGCCTCAGCAAACACCCCATAAGGGATGAAGAACATGAGCACTGAGGTGTAGATACCCTGGGCGATGCAGATGAAGAACTCCCGCTTGTTGAAGAGGAGGTTGAGTTGGCCTGGCTCATACAGCTTAGGGTATTCCATGCTCCGCTGCTCTGGAACATCCTGTATGTGGCACCGAGCAGTGTGGGAGGCCTCACAAGCTGCCATTTTGACCCAAGATGGCCAGGGGAGGCCCCATACCTGCCTCTTCCTTTCCACATTCTTAAACAGCTGGATCCAACCTAAAGCCAGCTGTGCCCAATCAATCTGTGTTCACAAACCACGGCAGTCACAGCCACACCTATACCCTCCCCAGCTGACAGCACTGCCTTCCCAAGGACGGAAGGCAGTGGGTGGAAATGTCACATCCCCGCTACTATCAATGTGGCTCTTTCATGGCAATGTCCTCCCCCACTGCTGGATCACTGAAGTCCCCCGTACCTGATCAAACACCCCCATAGCCAGGACAGGGAGGGAGGTGTACACTATGTTATACAGGGTGATGAAATACTGGTCATAGACGGTCTGGAAAGAGAACAAGGAGCAACAGATGAGTAAGCTCCGGGAACGGGAGGTAGGGGCAACCTTTCCTCACTTCAAATCAGGAGGGGGACGACAACCATTGTGACATACAAGAAGCCATAAGAGATTCTCTGGAAGTCCCTCTCCACTCCTTCCAAAAGTATTTTTTTTTTTAGCACAAGCACCAGACAAGACCAGGCCTTGGGGATTCAGCAATGAACAGGACAGACATAATTTCTGCTCTTATGCAGCTAAGGAACCCTCACTACCTGGGCTGAGAAGCCACAGAAGAAGCCAAACCAGAAATGGACCATGGTGAAAGCAAAGTTCTTGTAGAAGAAGTAGCACAGGAACTTGCACATGCGCAGGTAAGACCAGCGCCCATGCACCAGCAGGAGGCGCTGCAGGAACTTGAACTGGGAGAAGGAGTAATCGGAGGCCAGGACAGCTTGGATGCCCTCCTGTCCACTGATGCCCACTCCAATGTGAGCCGCTGGAAGAGACACAAGAGATGACAAAGAGGGTGAAGATGGCCACAGATTTCAGGGTCCCACCATATTACAGCCCCTCATTCCCTGTCATTCTTCCCTGGGCCCTCTTCCCTAACCTATATGCCCATAGTCCTCTCACTTTTGATCATGCTGACATCATTGGCTCCATCCCCAATGGCAAGAGTGACAGCCTTCTTGTATTTCTTAACCAGCTCCACCACTTGGGCCTTCTGCAAGGGGGTCACCCGGCAGCAGATGACAGCTTTGCAGGCACAAGCTGTCTCCAGAAACTCCAGCTCCATGTCTGCCTCCAGTGCATGGGCCTAAAACACAGAGAGGCCTCAGAGAGCCAAAGGCATCTTAAGACAGACCTGTGAGTCTTGGCTCCTCTCAACCCTAAGGACCATGACCTCCGTAAGACAAGGAAAGTGAAGACATGATAAACACAAACACCACATGGAGAGAAGTACTCTCTGGAAACACACTGCCCAGGCTTGAGATGGCAGCCCTTACCAGGCTGTGACCATTGATGACCAAGGCGTACTCCCCAGCGACAGCTTCTAGGACAGATGTGAGCTTAGAAGAAAGTTCCTCCTGGCAGGTGACGCCGTTGCTGACAGCACGTGACGAGTCCATCATCTTCTCCCGGGCCTTCCTGATGGAAGAGATGGTGGTGGTCTTTCAGCCCAAGAGTGGAAGTTCTGGCAGGAGCAGGTATTCAAGTCCAAGCAGGTTCTGCTGGACGCTGTGCAGGGCCTCCCTCAAGCCTCCTGCTCACCTGAGCTCCTCCCGCACCTCCAGGACAGTATGGCCAGTGACTATGAACACCTCCGTCATGTCATCCGTCAGCATCTTGCAGGAATAGCCAATGTTCACAGCCGTCTCTACCAAGAGAGAATGCAGGAGCTACGAACAGGCACCCAGAAAGGTCAGCACACTCTCCTACCTGATGTCCTAGGCTCCATGCAAGGATCCAACAGGGAGACCATCTAGATGCAATGTCCTTAGTCCTGCTCGGTTCTCACCTTGTTTGTCTCCAGTAAGCACCCAAATCTTGATGTTGGCCAGCGTCAGGAGAGCAATGGTCTCTGGAACCCCTTGCTGAAGCTTGTCCTCAATGGCCGTCGCACCCAGCAACTGAAAATTACTACATGAGTCCCTGGCACGAGAGCGACAGGTGGAAGCCTTCTTCGCCCGCCCTCAGCTTGTCCTGCAGCCCATACCATCATGTCACTCTCAACCTCCTCATAGACACTGGCCAGCCGATCCTCCCGGCTGTCCTGGGCCAGGCTGGCTTGGAGCCGTCTCTCAGTCCACTCCTCGTAGTACTCTTCATCCAGATCCTTGTAGGCCAACACCAGGGTCCTCAGCCCTTCCCCTGCATATTCCTGGAAGCAGCATTAAGAAAGGCACACCCTCACCCTCCCAGCCACAACAGTGACAGCAGCACAGTCAGAAGGTCCCTCCTCCCCTCACACCTACATTCAGGTGGTCAGCAGTGGTGTTGAGCAGCTCCCGGTTGGAGTGGTGGAGTCGGTCAAGGAGGATGGTGTCAGCCCCTTTGCAGTACAATCGGATCTTTCCCTCAGGATTCCGCACTATGAATGGGGCAAAGGGGAGAAAGCAGCCAAAAGATTCAGGCAGGCGAAGATGCCAAGCTAAACACAGCAGTGCAGGCCACACCGCACACTTCGGCCACACCAGGCCCATATGCCTCTTCCAAATCGCCCCAGCACTGTCAATGTGACCTCACCTATGACCGACATCCGCTTGCGGATGTTGTTGAAGTCCAGGATGGCCAGTAGCTGGTAGGTGATAGCGGTGCCCATCTCGTGGACAGTTATCGTTTTGGGTGTACGAGAGCGGAAAACAAAACCAAAGTTCCTGGCTGCAGTGACCAGGGCCCCCTCGTCTGGGGACTGGGCTTTGTAGTACAACTCCCCTGGGTGGGGAGGGAGAACAGACACAGTGTAAGCAGCCACTCTCTTAGCCACATACCCCACCCAGGAAGCCCCTGTGGGCCACAGCCTGAGCCCAAGGGTGAAGGGGTAGATGGGAGGAGAGTTACAGCCAGTTCCTCTACCCACCTTCATTCTTTTCTTCTGACATGACAGTGTGACACAGGGAAAGGAGGCGGAAGAACTCATGCGTGTGGGGGTCCCCTATCTTGACAGACTCCAAAAGGCTAGGGTCCCAAAATAAGAACTTCTTGTCAGCCAGAGGGTTGAAAGAGAAGTCGATGGGTTCAGGCCTCTGGAATAGGCAAGAATGCTCTTAGAAAAAGGGGGGTTGAGGACTGTATCCCAGGGAAGGGCGCATTCTCACCCCACTATCGCTGCCCTTCCAACTCTCAGGACCTGTCCACAGTAGACCTCAAAATTCCCACTTATGCTACCAATTCTTCCTTAAAACACTCCGTTTCTCCAAGAAGTTTCCATCACCCGACCAGACAACACATTGCTTTCTGAATCTACCCACTGGTACCAGTCAGGCACCCTATGTTTACCTGATAACGTACAGTAAGAAGAGAGACTGGATCTTACCTCTCCCAGCTCAGCTTTCTGTCCCAAGACATCGAAGACGTCACCTGCACATAGCCAGGACAGAAAGAAAGTCAGTGTCACAGTGAGGGTGTCTCAGAACAGGGGGAGAACCTGCCAGTAGTCATGGCTGGGAGCGCCTGCAGGAACCTAGGACCTTTGAATCCTGAACGTCAATCAGAAGTCCCACAGATGCAAAGCCAGTGACTCAAGGGACAGGATACAAGAGGCAGGCTCGATCCTCAGAACCCCAGAACACTGGTCATAAGTGAGTCACAGCCTCACCACCTCTGCCCCCTTCACTTTCACGGCCCCCATCCCAGCAGCTCTAAATCTACACCCCTCCCCCCAGGATTCTCAGGCCTCCTCCGGGCCTTTCACACCAAAGCCTCACACGCTGGCCATAAGGTCCAGATTAGTAGAGAAAGCAGTTAGGACAGAGGCTCACACTGCATAAAAGTCAGCCCTGCATACACCCTGCCCCAAGCCACCGAGCAGCTCAGCCACAAAATCACGGCACAAGGCCACACTGGAAAGACCATGGTTGCATTCCAGAGACTCACAAAGGCCCTGAGCAGCAACACAGGGAAAGTCTAGGGCTCCATCGGGACAGCCAAGGTCCAGCCTGGCCAAGACACCCAGAGGCCACAGTCTCAGGCTTCACTTCCATCAAGGCGCTCCCTATTACGTGGGGCCAAGCCCAGTCTGACTCTAAAAGGGAGAGGGGCCTCAGAAACCTGAGGAATAACAACAATTTACAATGGCACATCAACAGAGGACAAGGGAGGGCTCTCGGGATCTGCTCCCTCACACAGGATACAGAACAGACTCTTTCACATCCTTCAAAGCCCAGCAGGAACAAGATAAAACCCAGTTCAGACAACTGAGGGAACCCCAGCTCTATTCTGTCTCCAGGCAAGACGCACACTTGTGATGCTTAATGTCCTGTGTCAACCTGGGTCGGCTTTGACTCTCAGTGGTTTGGCAGACATTAGACTGGTGCTCTTCTAGAACATAATACAATGTAATCATCTTCCATAATGTAACCTGACGTGATTAGCCAATCAGTTGAAACAGGAGTTTCTTGGAGGTGTGGCCTGCATCCAGTAGATAAAAATGGATGTTCCAGCAAAGCACACTCTCTTTCCTTCCTCCTCTCTCTCGCTCTATCCTGTACTCTTCTCTTTTCACCTGACCTCTGGTGTGAGATGATGTGAGGGAATGTGAGCCAGCAGAGGCCTTCAGCCTGACCCATGGATTTGGACTGGCCAATCCCCACAACTCCTTGAACCATTTCCTTAAAGTAAATCTTTATAGATCTACAAGTACATATCAATAGTTCTGTTCCTCCAGAGAACTCAGACTAAGACAATGTCCCTGGTCCCCAAAAGTGCTGTCATACCATAGCTGCGGCCATTGATGGAGCACTTATTGAAGACCATGATGTTCTGAGTGAGGGTGCCCGTCTTGTCCGAGAAAATGTACTCCACTTGGCCCAGCTCCTCATTCAGGGTGGTGGTACGAGCCTCTGCAGGGGTCCGCTTCTTCATGCAGAACATCTTCTTGTCCCAGTTGATGAAGTAGCTGTGGCCCAGGCGGATGACCTCCACACTGCACAGGGGGCCAGGAGACAAGGCTTGGGGTAGGAAGGGGAGGAAGGGCCCCACCCACCTGGGCCTCCGCTGCAGGCCCTCCACCTGGGGAGCAACGAGAATGGAGCAGACACCTGGGCATAGGAACCTGGGTGGAAGAGGGCAAGGAGAGCCTGAAGGTGGAGCCCTGACCCGACCCTCCTGATGCTCTCCAGACAACAAGGTGCAAAGGGCCTGGGCAGGCACGACAGACAGCACAGGCAGAGGAGGAAAGGGGGCTGCAGACAGGGCTCTCAACCAGTTCTTACCTCAAGACTAATAATATAGAAACCATGCAGTGAAAAACAAGAGAAAGTGCAAGGTGGGAGAGAAAAAAAGAGAGAAATAATGAGGGTGCTGAGCAGACCATGGCACCACAGACACCCCTCAAAGTGGGGCCACGCTGGGAAAGAAACCCACTAAGAGGGCTCTGAAGCTCTCCTCCACTGCCCAGCAGTGAGGCAGGGGTGCTCTCCTTGCACCCTGACATCTAGACTCCACAGCCCTGATCCTGTGGAGTTCAGAAAGAACGCTAAGAACAAAACTGAGGTGCTGAATGCAGAAGGGACGGGGGCCTGAAGAATCAAGGGGAGTAACCAATTTACACCATATACAATGGCAGAGCACTTTGACCTTTTCAAGGCCTGTTCACATCCTCCTCTTTGCTAATCATCTTTGGGAGGTAGACTGTTCCTGTCTCCAACACTCGCCCTGTGGGCAGGCCCAGTACAGCTGAACAAGCAGCTGAACCCTGCTTCAAAACTGACGACAACTTCCATTCTGCAAGATCCAGCTGAAGAAAGAACATCCCTTATGCAGGCCAAAAGACACAGCTGAAATCTCTTCACAGCCTTTTCTCCATCAGTTTATTCATCTCTCTCCACACCCTCTAACTTGATGAGATAGAAGGGAAAAAAGTACCAAGAGCTTCAAGATGCGGATGGAGAAGGCCAAAGATAGGAAAAAAAAAATCAGGCTGTAAACGAAAAAACATTTAAACGGTAATGTAGAACCGCGGTCACAAAAACGATGGGCATTTGTACAGTAATTTAATTTTAAAAATATGTTTTCCAATCCGGTGCCTCGTTTTACATCACAGAAGGCAGAATGGGTATTTCTGTCGCATGTGAAGAAACTGATGTCCCAGTGTCTATGGATTCGTCCACGGCCATAAGGCTAATTAGAGTTGCTGGCGCTGCCAGGTGTTGTTGGTTCTGACTCATAGAGATCCCTTGTGACACAGCAGAACTGCTCGCAGGGTTTTCTAGACTGTACTCTACAGGGTCGCGAAGAGTCACCATCGACGGCAAGGGGTTTGGTTTGGTTTTGGCTGAATCTTTATGAAAGCAGATCACCAGGTCTTTCTCCTGTGGAGCTGCTGGGTGGATTTGAACTGCCAACCCTTCAGTCAGCAGCCGAGCCCTTAACCACTGGGCAACCAGGGCTTCTGGGCTCACAATTAGGTGAATTAAACTACGGACCTTTTCACTCTCCTCTATAAAGTCCAGACTGCACATGGCTCAGCATAAAAACTCCCTTCTCATCTGCTCTGTCACCAGCACCAGGACTCAGGGGCTGGTGGGGAAGGCAGACGACTACTGTGGGAGTCTGGATTAACAAAAGAGGGCTGACAGGAAGAGTTTTGAGCATCTCCATAAAGCATTTCCTTTAAAAGTTACAGACTGCCTTATCACCCAGTGCAAGGCACTACCTTGGAAAGGACATTTCATCCTTCTGGTCACTCTTACTTCCTCCTCCTGCTGCCCTGTGTCCCTTCACTGTACTGCCTGGGCTCCCTTAACACTGCTTTACCTTGAGCACATGTCTCCTTGTTCCTGTGCATGCTGTACACTACTGCCAGCTGGTTCTTCCTGAAGCATCCTTTAGATTTTCTTTTTTTTTAAACCATCAGTGGTTTGCTAAGTGTGAAGTCCGTGGGCTACGATTCAAGACCTTCGTAATTGGGAACAAGCTTATGTTTGCAGCTCTCTTACTCACAGCTCACATTCTTGGGTTCCCATCTCCCTGCCTCTGCTTCCAGCCCTCCCCTCTGGCTCCACCCGCATCCATCCCACCCACCACACAAAGCTCAGTTCAACAGCCACCTCGTCACAGAGGTCCTCCCTGATTAACTGCTGGGGCAGCAACACTTCCAACTCTCACAGCACTCTGCATTCTCTACGTGGTCTCTCCCCTTCTCTCTGACACATCTATGTCTCCCTTCTCCTTCCAGCCTGCTGGTTTTGAAGAAAGAGGCCATGTGACAATCTCTGTGCCCCCTGCTTACTCTTAAGACCCTGTAGAATGACTTCTATGGTAATTTTTCCTATTTTATAATCTGGTTGGACTTTGCTTCCTCTATCACGATTTCCTAAGGAGAAGGAGATGCATTCCTAATACACTGCTGTCTGTGCCATGCATGGCCCTACAGTGCTTCTCTGCACAGAGGAAGCATGTAACACATGCTCAACAAATCAAAGTACATTCTGCTCTACCACAGCCAAAAGCGCCAGGAAACTGGGGCAGTTTGCTCTGCACACAGATAAACGGCATCCCACGTTCACAGTACAGAAAGAAGATGCTGTTCTTCCTCGAGGATTTCCCCTTTGCAGGAAAGAAGGGCTTCACCAAGTAGCCACCTGAATTCCCCAGACATCCCGAGGCAGAGAAAGTGCCTACCTGACATAGAGTGAAATGGGCACAACGGTGTTGAGGATGATGATGTAGGACCAGAAGGAAAGGAAACCAGAGAAGTAGGCACTGCTGACTGCTTCATCCCATGGCAGGTAGACCTGGAAGCGCGTCCCAACCTCATGCTCCCAGATGGCATTGCCAATCGCCAGGATCACTCCCATACAGCCCAGGAATCCAAAAATCTGGGGAAGAATGAGAAACACAAGTTTGGCTGCCCACTTCAGCTCTTAAATCCAAGTGCATCCTGACAGAATGGGCAGAAACTGTGGAACAGAACCCAAATTCTTACAAAGTTCAGACTTGCTACACCTGGGGAGACCAGAGGACTCCAGAAAACTATTGCCCTGACCCTTCAAACTTGGAATCCCAAAGTTATCTTTTGGCTAAATAACAGTGGCTCATAAAAGAATATAACTCGTGAATACTGCACTCCTTTAAAACATCATTCATACGGCACTTGGCTCATGAGACTCAACAGTAAACAACTACACTGAAGCAAAGATGAGAAGGCAAGAGGACAGGGAAACTAGATTCCTGGGAAGAGAACAACTAGAATGGATTGAATGAGAATGTTGACACACTCTGAAAAATATAACCAGTGTCACTGAGTAACGTGTGCAGAAATTGTTAAAGAGAAATCTAGTTTGCTGTGTAAACTCTCACCAGAAACACAATAAATTAACATATACATTAAAAAAAGGCAGTCTTTACACCCTGAACCTGCAAAAGCTTGGCCATCTTTAAACTGGTGGCTGCTTTAATGCAAAGAGCCAGAACGTGTGACAAGCTCTAGTGTGCCAACCATCATCACGTGTCCTTCTCAGTGCACCATTTTCCTCATCTGTATCACAGGGAAGCTGAGATACTTGAGTCCCAATGTGCTGTTCTGGTACCCACAGGGGTCCTCAAAGGTGGTAGGATTGGGGTGCTCCACTTTCCACATGCTCAATAAACCATGCTGTAATCACCATTTATCTAAGGCTAAGCCTCCAAAAATGCCAACAAAAATGTCACGTTTGTGTCACACTTATTATCTCATGCAGGTGGCCATCGTTTTGTTGTTTTTTAAAACCAGGGAAACGAGATGTATCTTTGTATCCAGATTTCTGGGTCGTCAAAAATTTATAAAGCTTAGAATCCATGAAGAAGGATTTTAAGAATGTTTTGGTGGTTCACGGACCAAAAGTAGGACCACCGTCTGACTTTAGACATCTGCTACCAAAGCACCTCCATTGTCGCTTTCAAACAGAAGAGGAATCAGCCCAGTACCCAAGGACCACGAGGGGGCAGTGTCAGCCTTAACTACAGACAACCACTCTCCCGACTCCAGGTTTTTACAAACCCTTTAAAGCCAGGGTGGAAAAACTGTCTCACCACAGAAACTGGCCCCAACCTTTGGAAGCTGGTGGGGGGCAGGGAGGGCAGGTAGAAGGCGGGGGTGGGGGTGGGGGGGAGCACAAGAAAAGGAGGAGAGCCCGACAAGGAGCTCAGATTTCTAGCCAAACAAGGGAAGGATTCAGGAATTGCCAAAAACTCAATCAGAAACTTTTCCTTTGGGATCCTTTACTCTAAGAAGCCAGGGAAAGACCCCATTATCCACCTTCCAAATGGAAATTTTTCTTTTAATTCCCTCTCTGTCTCCATGAAGGCCTCTTTGTCCTTTGAAAAAGCAAACAGAAAGTCACACACAGAATTAAGTCATCATCATAACTGGACTCCAAAGAAATAAAGATTTCAGCTTTTTTACATTGTTGATTCACGCACGTCCCTAAGGTTTTTTAAAATAACATCTTCTAGGTCTAAAAGGAGCCTGAAATAAACACTGCTTTTGAGTGGCTGACCCGCTAGTGGCTTTTGTGCCAAAACCTGAAGCCTGACTTTAGGCCAAGGCGATGGAAGCAAAGGAAGCCACCCAGGGATAATCAGAAGGGCAGGCGGAGAGGGAATTAAGTATGTAAAGCCTTACCCAGAGCACCAGTGTATTCATTAGGCGATCAATACTTGTTCTCTTGAACTTTGTCCTGCCACTGTTCTGCATTAGCTTAGTGTCAGGACCTGGAAGAGAACAGGAAGGGCTGGGAAAGCCAAACACGGAATCTGCAATCTGCCTCTGGACTTCTGCCCCAATCTCCGGACTGCAGACCATCAGGGCACAGCAAAGATACTGGCTGTCAAGATGCTTGCAGTCAGAGCTGCAAACTGTATACCTTACATATTCTGTCAGCCCACTCAGCCTTCTTCCACACTCTGGAGGGAAGGCTGAGTCACCAACTCTTGCCCTTCTTTCTGTGGCTCCCAGGAGGCTCACCTGCAAAGATGACCAGCCCAAAACACCATTCAGTGTTTCGCAGCACACAGCCCCGCAAAAGCATGTTCTGGTTGCTCAGGGGAAACTTGTTCTCCTTCCAGTAGAGGGTTCCACTGAACTTGTCCAGCTTGTTGTTGGGAGGTTCACAGATCACTTCACCTGGATGAGAGACAAGAGCACCCATCTTCAAAGTTTCAGAGTCCTTGGCTGGCACAAATGATTAAGCACTCATTACCAGCTGAAGGGCTGGTGGTTCCAACTCACTCAGAGGCACCTTGGAAAGCAGGCTTGGTGATCTGCTTCCAAAAGGTCACACAGCCTTGAAAATCCTATGAAACAGTTCTACTCTGCACACATGGGGTCGCCCTGAGTCAGAACTGACTATGTGGCCACTGACAACAACAACTCAAGGTCTACTTTAAAACCCGACCACAAGACAACAAAAAAGAAAAGCAGCTTAAGGGGAAGGCATGAGGACACAAGCCCACCCACACACTGCTGGTGGGAGTGTGAACTACTGCAAGTTTTGGGGAAAGGAACAAGGCAACATGAGCTATTATTAAAAGTACAGACTTAGTGCAGTTTAGGAACTCTACTAAAAGACCAGAACTGATGATCCAACAACCTGGAGGGTCTCCTGGGAACATGGGCCCTAGACTTGCTGATGGCCCTGACCTGAAAACAGCACTGAGGTCAACTATTCAGAGAAGAATGGACTGGCCTCAGGGACACAGTGTGAGCATATGGTACATGTACTTTATGGTTTTACACGTTTATAGGAGGCTGTCCTACTGGTTTCTTTCTAGATAGGAGAGAGTGGAAAGGAGGGGACATGTGTTTGTTAGGAGGATTCTAGAAGTACACAGTGAAAAGGAGGAGTGTGCTGTCACAGGGTGAGGAGAGCAGATGGAGTTGCAGATAGGTGGCCATGCAAAAGTGATTTGGGTTGTACACTTTCACCTAATCATAATAAAAAAATAAAATAAAAAAAGTACAGACCTAGCAAGTCTACTTCTGGGGCTCCTTTCCACAAAAATAACAGCACAGGTCAGTAAGAATAAACATACAACCATGTTTACTGAAGTATCAATTGAAGAGCAAAAGACTGGAAATAAATTAAATGGTTAAGAAATAACTGAACAAATCTTGGTACATCAACTCCATCCAATACTATACATCTACTGAAAGGAATGAAGTAACTTTCTTTATACACTAATGTGGTAAGATATTTATGGTGTATTTGATAGGTAAAAAAGGCAGGTTGTAGAGCTGTCAATACAGAAAGATTAATTTATTTATTCTTACATATTTGAATAAACAGAGAAAAGCACAGATGAATACACAGTGAAGTGTCAATTAACATGGTTACTTAAGGATAGAACTGACAGGCAGAAGAGGCTATTAACACTTTCTTATACATTTATAAATCCCAAACCTAACCCGTCGTGTCAATTCTGACTCGCAGCAGTCCAACACGGCAGAGTAGAACCACTCCACGGTTTCCAAGGAACGGCTAGTGGATTTGAACTGCATACCTTTTAATTAACAGCCGAGTTCTTAACCAGTGGGCCACCGGGGCCCCTATCCCTTTATTATTGTCTTATGGAGAAGAGAACTGTTATCTTAAAGTTAGTAAACCAAAATAATCAGCTGTGTTTCCTTCAACATGCACTACAGCAAGTGGGGAGTTGTCAGACCTGAAGGTCCTTTGCGATGCCCATCAAGCAGCTACCCGGTATTCCCCTGATATTTCCACCCAAAAACGTCCAGGAAGTTGCATAACCACAGCAACAAGAAGGCAAAAGGAAAATGCTCAACTGAAACCCCAAAATCCAACCCACCTCCTCTACCTTCAAGTTGCTTTTCCAAAATTCACTCACCATCAAACTTGGCAAGTTTACTGATGTCCCCCAGTTCCGAGGTGACTGGAATTGCCTGCCGCACTTTCATGTTGGTCTCTCTGGAAAGACAGAACCCCTGATTCCTGGCTCCCCCGTCCCCTCCTCTAATTCCGCCTCGGGTACCTGCCTAACCACTGGTCACCACTGCTGAGCCCCAGCAAGCACTGAGTGAATAATACTTGTACGTACCCAAAGCCTTTTTATTCCTAAATTCTCCAAAAGGCACAAAGTCCAGACCTGAGAATCTGTCTCAAAAACAATGTTTTCAGCTGAACTGGACTAGAAGACATAAAATGATACTGGCAAAGACTGTGCTTCTTGGCTTAAGTAGGTACTTGAGGCCAAATGGGCAACTCCTGTCCAGAGGCAAGACGAGACAGGGTGGAAGGGGACAGGAGCTGGTTGAATGGACCACAGTAAATACAGGGTGGAAAGGAGGAACGTGCTGTCACAGTGTCAGGAGAACAACTACAGTTACATAGCAACGTGTATAAGTTTCTGTATGACAAATTGACTTGGATTGTAAACTTTCACTTAATGACAATTAAATATCTAAAAAAAAAAAAGCCCACATAACAAAACGATGTCTTCACCCCTAAGGAAGCAGGAGGAAAGGGGTGATGCTGAACATGTCACTTACCCATCAAGTTCTGCTGTCTCTATGTAACACAACCCATGGGGCTCACTGCTGGAAAGGAGGAGGAGATCCGCCTAAAGAGAAAACCTAATGAGGCCCAGATACCCAACCTTCCATCCCTAATGGACCCTCTGATGACCCCTCCTTCTACAAGGTATTCTTGGTTTGCTTACTTACAAGCACATGAATGGGCAGGAAGGAGCCAGACCAAGGCATGTTAACAGGACTCCGAAGCAGAAGCCCCCCAAGTCAAGAAAGTTTCCTTCCATGAGTGTTTAAGAAGCAACAGTAAACAAAGACTCATTTCTTTCTACCAAAGAGACGGCAGAGTCTTGTAGGCCTGGAGGGGCACCTTGTCACTTACCGCCACAAACTGGTTATTTTCTAACTTGATAATATCACCAACACAAACATTCATCCACTGCTCTTGCTGGAGGCTGAAGCAGTAAGACAGAAAAGAGGCTGTCAGTAATTGGACAGGTTTCCAGGGGAACTGCTTCCTTTCCAGAGCCCTCAGTCTCCAACAGCACTCACATTCCATTGATCAGCACCTGAGACTGACGGTTATTCACCTGGTTATCACTCTTGTGGCGGAACTGAAAAGAAGAAAACGGAACAAAGTAAGAAGGGTGCCTCTGTGCTCCAGGAGATTGAGATTATTTGTGGAACTTGGAGGATTCTGGGGTATGTCACATACAGACCCATTCAGACACACTTTCTCTGGCCTACCCATCCCGGCCCTCTAGCCAAGATACTATGGAACTAGCTGGAGCAGATGAAGGATGGCAAGGTCACCAAGGAACTGTGCTGAGTGGTGAGTTGCGAGGAAGATAAAGGGAGAGTAGAAGAAAGAGAACAACTCACATAGTCATCAGTGGCATCTTTGACAGCTGTGATGGTGAGGACAAGAACCAAAGGCACAATGGTGGTGAACCAGGACAGGGAAGAAATCTGCGGGATCAACTGGCAAGGGGAAAAAGGCGGCATGCCACCGCAGCCCCATTCTATGCCCTCTTCCCTCCCCCTCACACCTTCTTCCATGGCTTTATTCAGCTTAGTGGGTTACAAAGTGTTTACTAGGGGTTGCTCACCTGCAGAATGAGAAGGAACAGGAAGTAGGTATTGGCAACTTCCTGGAACTGCTCAAAGAGGTTGACAGGCAGGAAGGTGAGAATGTTGTACTTGGAGGTCTTGATACAGTTACTCTAGGCAGTAACAGAGAAGATAACAGGACAACCTCACACCAGAACCAGACTGAGGCTGCCTATTCCATTTTTGGAAACTCTGGTGGCACAGTGGGTTAAATGCTATGTCTGCTAACCAAAAGGTTGGCAGTTCAAATCCGCCAGGCGGTCCTTTAGAAACTCTATGGGGCAGTTCTACTCCGACCTCTAGGGTCGCTATGAGTCGGACCCAACTCGACAGCAGTGGGTTTCTTATTCCATCTTTATACTTCCTCAAACCTCCTGTTCCCAAAGTCAGCAACCATACATGTGGAGGGGAAGAGGGAAAAAGGAGTTTCATGGGGTCAGTGTACCCTGCTTCATAGGCGAAGGCATAAAAAAGTACAGTAGCAGATGGACAGTGGCCCAGGAGGTTTCCCTCCCCTCCCCAGCACTCTCCCAGTCAGCCCTCCCTCCCAACTTAGGATGCTCCCAGATCTTCCCCTCCCTGACCCAGGGTGAGGGAACAGAGTGGCCTAGAGTCACTTACCGCATACTGGAACTTCTCATTGTATTCTCGGTCATTGGCCCGCGCCCTCCTTTCTTCTTCTGCAACAGAATAATGTACAGTCAGGAGGGGCACACTGGGGCTGGGACCGACACCTTGTCAGGCCCACCGCACTTTGTAGGGGGCCCTCTGAAGACCCCCAGTTCTCTCCACAGTATACAGTGGTAAGGAGTTAGCACCACACCTGAAGTGTCACCAAACTCTTCCTTGTTCACCTTCCACCACCACCCTGACCACACAGCTCCGTGGGCACTGCATTCACAAGACACAAAGTGTTCTCCTCTCTTTGCTAACAACCCTCCAGGTCTTCCACAGCAGGACATTTAATTCTTCTCCTCCAGCCCTCTGGTGGAGCCTTAGCCATTAACAGCCCTGAGAATCCCCAGACCCTTTTGCTGCTACTATTAATGCAAACTTCGTCATATCCAAGGACTAAGGGTTGAAGGCACAAAGCGTCCTTCCCCACTGGGGATCACTGAACATCTAGCCTTGATTCTGCCGGCTCCCTAACTCGGGGACAGGAGGTGACAAGGAGAGCCACTGTGTCCTGGAGCTGCTCTGCGGCAGCATCCCAGCCCCACGTGCAATGCCCCCCATAGGAGGCTCTGCCTGTCACATGTCACCGGTAGCAGCTCCTGACTGGTCCACAATGACATCACCTTATTTCAAAGCTCGTCTTCAAGTCGGAGAAGGGGGGTCAGGGACATGGGTCATGAAGACTGAGAGAGATGGAGGAGGAAGGAATGGGATGCAACTGAAACAGTTGTTCTCTAGCTGTAACCCTTCTTACACCATCTGGACACATTCTACTTAAACAATACATCTGTCACCAAGTGAACAAATGAGTCCCCAGCCACACCAATTCTTAACCTCCACAGGTTCCGGACTACTGTCAAGTTCCAGTCTCAGAACACTGGGCAGTCCTATAAAGGATTCCCCGGCCTATGTTCAGGGGTCACCATGACCTCAGGCTAGGAAAAGGAGGTACCTCCGTTCGGCAGTAAACATAATGCATAAACCTAGAGTTCAAGACCTCTTCCCCTACCATCCCCCAAGACCCCTGCGGAGCATACTGCAGTAACAAATCGTCCTAACAGCACTCCTGCCTTGAACAGCCACTTAATGTGAGGAAACTTCCCCACAGGGGCCCCTTAGGCTGAGTCTTCTGCGCAGTCACCAAAACCCATGCAAAGGAAGAACGTGGGGACCCGCATCTCTCAGTCTAGAAAGAAGAGGATCAGGGAAAGATGGGGGAAGGCAGAGAAGAAGCGAATGGGGTTTGGGGGGTTACCGGCGAGGGAGACCTGCAAAGCACTGCCTCCTGTTACCTGTCCCCCAAGAGGGCTTCTTTCTGTTCCAGGAGAGGGGCGCCCCGGCCCGGGCCCACTTCTCGGGCATCTCCTTGGGGACCGTCATGATCCCGGTTTGAGAGGGTTAGGGCTGACTCTCTGTCCGTCCTTGGCCTCAACGGTACCAAAGAGGCAGCCCCCCTGGGAGGCGAAGGAGCTGCGGCCGTTCAGAGGGGAACCCCGGCCGTCGGGCGCGCGCCCCACCCGCAGGCCGCGCCATCCTCGCGGCCACCCGCTCCCGCGGACGCCGCGCGCTTGGCAGCACCGCCCTTGCCCCCGCCCCCAGTTGCCCCCCACGGACTCCAGCGCACGCTGAGTGGCCCGGCCGCTGTGCGCACGCACCCGGCTCCGCCCCCGCCCCCTCCCCCGACTGCAGGGGCAGCAGCCTGCCAGCGCGCCGCGTAGGCGAAAGCTCCGTGCGAGCCCCGCCTCCCCCCACTCCACCCCCGGCCCTCTCCCCCAGGCCTTGGCCAATGCGGGCCAGGGGACTGCCAACGTTGTCCAGGGCAACCACTCTCATCACCCACCCCTCCCCGCAGGAAAACGAGGAGGTCTGCGGAGGATGGAAGAGGACAGAAAAGTGGGGAGGCAAGAGACCAGGAGGTGAGAGGCCGGAGAAGAGAAGATGAGAACGCAGTTCACCAGGCATCTGGGCCAGAGAGTAGGAGGCTGCAGGTGCCCCAAGATAAGGGTGTATGTGTTTGGGAATGGGGAGATGGTGCTCAGCACCCTAGCCGGCGACATCTGCAGCGGCAAGAACCCCGCACAGGGACCAAGAGGAAGGATTCTTTTCCCATAGTTCCCCCAGTGTGGGGAGGGGTAGCAGTCTACCCTTTCTCAGCCCTATACCTTTCCATTTGCTCCCCTGACTTGCCATGATCCCAGGGATTCCCCCCTTCCCTGCTCATCTTACCTGGGGGGCGCTTTTTTGCACACAGTGCCATGTCACCCAGCAAAGTCCCAGCAATCCCATGGGAGACCCTGCAGAAAGGTGACAAACAGGTGAGGTCTGAAAACTGAGGGCACGTCTCCATTGCCCTGATCAGCTACTCTGGAGGTTCTCTCCTCCAGCCAATTCCACATCAACAATCGTTTGTTTCTGCCCTGATGCGTCCCTGAGAAAAAAGAGGGGATTCCCCCACCACCTCTTGCTAAGCCTCTGCCTTGTAAATATGAGGTGTCTTACAGTTTACAGAAGCTAAAGGCCTCAGGAAAAGGACGAGGGCAGAAAGAAGAGACCAGATACTGCCAGGAGGGACAGAGCTCTCACGGTACCCATCCCAGGGGCAGTGGATGCTCCCAAGAGCTCTCCCGGTGGCAATGAGTAGCGCCTTTGTTTATTAGAAAGCAGAATTTTCCCCCTAGGGTGGGGTGGAGGGAACTTGAGCCAGGAAACACCTGGTAGGGCATCAGGAAGCAGGGTGGGTAGGCTCCACCCTTCTCGAAATGCCTGCAGCCCCCCTGCCCCCACCTCCAACTGGGACTTCCATATCACCTCCTCCAGGGGAGCTCACTTGAGCAGCATGGCCCTCCCTTCCTGCATAGACCGTGCCCACATCACTTCCTCTCAGGCTGGGTTGACTGCTCTCTGGGCCAGCTAAGGGTCTTCCCAAACCGGCCCATAGCTGACCCTTCCTCCTTTCCTATCCTATGCTTGTCAGTATGGCAGTATGGCGGCCAATGCAGGCTCAAGGAGCATCTGTCAGGCAAGTCTCTGCTTCCTTTTACCTTCCCATGTCCTTTTCTCTTTTTCCTAAAGAGGTAAAAGTCCTAGTCCACAAGACAGGGTCACAGAGGCTCATCCGTAATTTCCCAGCCTAGCCCCAAAGAAACTGTCAGCCAACTTCTAGGTTCTCTTGTCACCTCTCTTTGGGTAGAATGCCTTCCTCCTCCTCCTCCTCCTCCTCCTAGTCCTTCATTCCTCTCTCTCGGGCCTACTAGGCACACCCGGACAGCCTGTCAGCCCCAAAGATACTAATTGCCTGTCTGCCCAACCTCTGTAATTACAGACTCTGGCCACGGCCCAGTCACCCACACCATGTTTTCCCTTCACTAGCTCTGACGCTCTCCCTGAACTGAACCCCAGATAAGACAATACTGAAAGCCAGAAGTCCTTTTTGTCCCTGACCCTCCCCAGCTATGGCAGCCAAGGGTGCCTGGCTCAGGAAGAAATGCCTCATCCACATTTTAGAGATGCCAAGCCCTCCTTCAGGGCCCCCAGCCAGGGTCTCCACCCAGTCTACAAGTATGAGTCACGGAGGGTGGAGTAAGGAATGAGAGGTTCAAGGAGAGGATGCAAGGGTGGGCATCACAAGTCCAGTAGCCAGCCCCAAACTCCAGGAGGGAGGCAGGCAGGCAAGAAACATCATCGCCTGGAAGATCTGGGATTTGAGTCCAGTTAGTTAATGAAGGAGCCACTCATGCTTTCAGGAGTCTGGACACTAACCAGGAAAGTTGTTTTACCTCTAAAACCCCGGGGAGACCGAAAGCTGTCTTGGCTCCAGACCTCATCACTTCTGGGGGGCTGTAACAGGAAGGGAAGGGACGGAGGAGACCTGGGAACATCCCCCCCCACCTCTCCTTTCCAGTCTCACACAGCTAGAGTCTTCTGAACCTAGCCCATCAGCCACGTTGCTAGCCGGGTCACCCCTCTGCAGCCACATTTGGGATAAAAATAGCCAATCCCGGGAAACAGGACTTCAATCCCATGGAAGAAAAGCACTCCTCTAGGCCTGGCTCCTGCTCCTTCCCACCAAGACCATCCTCCCCCAAGCAGGGTCCCTTCTTGCAGAGGGGAAGAGATATTTGTGGGTGCATCAGTAGGAGGACACAGAATCCAAGACCCCCAGTTCACCTGGCACTCCCACCAACCACTTCCCAGCCACCTTCTATGGCCAAGGACAGCACCCAAGACTCACTCCCCAGCTCTGAGCTCCCAGTCTCAGCTGGAGGGGGGTGTAAGCCCCTGCCTTGACCACCACCCCCTCCTGGTACCCTTGGTTCTCCTCAGCACAGAAACCTGCACTCGGAGACAAAGCCTGCCGGCCCCAAACTCCCTTCTTGGGCACACAAACCTCAGAGCCGGCTACTCCTCCCTTTCCACCCCCACAACTCTCCGAGGTGGCTCTTCTCTCTCCGCGGCTCCATAAGCTTCGCCTCAGCATCTCGTGGTCTCCATGCGCCCCCTTGAACTCTCCATCTCCTATTCAGCGAGCGCCCTCCCGGTCTCCCCCACCCCCAGGAGCCCGGACACCACCTCTCTCCGATCCCCCTCGCCCGCTCGTCTGTCTCAGCGCGGCTTCCGCGTCCCGGTCCCTGCCCTCCAGTCCGCGCCCGGCCCGGCCCCCGCAGCCCCCGAGTCCGCAGCCGCATCTGCTCCTCGGCCCTGCGCTCCGGCGGCCCCCGCGTCGCCTCACCTCAGCGCGCGGCGCTCGGCTCCCGGCCCGGCGGCCCCGTCCTGCCCATGCCGGGGGCTGGGGCGGGGGGCGCTCAGCTCGGCTCCCCGCGGGCTCCCGCCCCCCCAGCTGCGCCCCGCTCCCCCCGGGGACTCGGCCCGCTACTTTGTGTCAGTTTCGGCCACAGCGGGGCGGAAGTGACGGAGGTGGCGGTAGAGGGCGGGGGGCGGGAGGGGGTTTTGGGGAGGAGTGGGAGAGGGAAGGGAGAGACCGCCATCTTTGTGCGGGGCAGTGGGGGGAGGGTCCTAACCCCTCCGACGCTGGGCCCTGAGGGCCCCCCACCGCTCCTCCATCCCTCATCCAAAATAAATAAATAAATAAAATGCAATTCCAGAGGCTAGATCGCTGTCAGATGTCTTTTTCTTGTTTTTTTAATTTCAAAGAAAAAACTGAAGAACGCTGGCTTCTCTGCAAAAAGAGCATCTCTTGCAGGGAATCCGTGAGTGCTGGAGAAGCGGTGAACAACCGAGTTTCTTCTCAGCGCGTTTCCGACCCCCGACTTATTTCTACACCGATGCCCGTCCGGATCTCTGGGCCTTCTTTCTCGCTCTGGCTCGTCTCGCTCTACTTCCCCGCCCCCCTCCTTGAATGACAGTCCCAGAATGTCTAAGAAATGGGTTGTACCTCAGTTTCTCTTGCAATCTCTGTCTCCAAAGGCTGGAAGGCTGTACTCCACGCCCACTCCACGCTGCCCTCCCCCACCACGCCCCCTCGGCTGAGGCAGTTGCTTCATCACTAGCTACTATCTGGGAGTGGCTAAATTTAGAGGAGGCGCCCCTGTCAGTGAAGGTAGAGGCAGGCGGCCCTGCGGTTCTGAAGGCTGGGTGTCTGGGACTGGGGACTGAGGTTTGGAGGAAGTTCACACCCCGTGCCACCCCGTCCCTATTCCCACTTGGATGGTCAGTCCCCCTCTACCCTAGGGATTCCCGCTGCCCTCTCAGCCCCGCATCCAGGGCGCGCACCCTCTGGCGTCCACACTGAGGAACTGCGTGCCTGGAGGCTTCCAGGTTCGGAAAACCCACTTAGGGAGGAGGGAGTGAAGAGCTTGGATCCTGGGACCTCATCCTTCTCCAGCTCTGCCTTGTCTAGGCATCTTTCCCGGTTTAGGGGAAAGAGATGCCTAGGTGGGTGAAAGAGAAACTCAGGTACCTTCCTAACACCTGACTTACTCTCAAAGAGAGACTGTCTTGTCACCAGGCCTCTTCAGTGTCCTCATCTGAGCTGAGGCAGGAGTTTCCAAGTCTGAAGCTTTGCGTGGGGCTAACTCCAGATTCTGAGCTGGCTCTGATTCCTCGGGATGGTGCAGAGCTATCAGCAGCTGGTATGTGGCTGTACCAAGCATGGCCCCTACCAAGGGGGGCCACCACAGGCACCCACCACCAGCCATTACCAGCACTGCAAAAGGATGAAAGGGAGAAACTGGGAATGACTGTCCTGGTCTTTCCCCACAGGGACCAGGGACAGTAACAAGAGAACTCCATAAAGTAGCCCTTGGGGTGATAGACACAAGGAGGAGTATGTGGCATAGCACTTAGATAGAATGGTACCCCAAGAAAGTTTGGTCTAACTTCTTGCCTTAGGAAATACATAAATATACTTATTTTGCTGATGGGGTCACTAATGCCCAAATAATATGATGTGCCAATGGACACAACCTTTGAATCTGTTTCCATGAAACAAGAAACAAGGGAAAACTTGGGGCTTCAAGAAGGACACTGCCTTAAGAGGCCAAGATACCTAACAGGAAAGAGCTGCAACCCAGGGCAGAGCTCTTAGCAGAGTGAAAAGAGTGTAGTAAAAGCACCAGGAAAATATTTGCCCACCTGAAGACTTCAGGACCCCAGCCAGCCACGTAGGCGAAAAGTCGTGGGCCCAGGTCCCGGGCTGGATTGAGTGGCATCCTGCAGTTAACACCCATGGATAGCCCAATGACCAGAATCAGCAGTCCCACCACCACAGGCTCCAGACCTGCAGGCACTCCTTTGTTACGCTTGTCCAGAATACCCAAGATCCCGATAATCAGGATAGCGGTGCCCAGAACCTTGGAGATGATAGAGGTAGAGCTGAGGCGTCAGCTACCAGGTGTTCTCTCTGCCCTCTTACCCAAACATTCCAGGCCACAACTGTCCCCAAGACACTTGGCTTTGCGTACACTGGCATCTGAGCTGGGGTAAGGGACAAAATAGAACCAATCTCACATCCTATCCAGAGTTAAATCATCAGCTGGAGTCCCAGGGGCTATGGGGAAAAGTTAAGATTTCCCAGGCCTCTCCCTTCACACCTACCTGATCCAGGAAGCCATTGTTCAGGGAAAGATAGGGGGCAGGGTAGGTGGCAAAGATGGACGCTGTTTCCTTGGGGCCGGTCACCATCAGTTTTCCGCCTGTATAATTCTGTAAGGCGTCTGTGGCATAGGGGACACCTAGGGTTTCCATCTTTGCTTATCCAAAACTGTTTCATTGCTCACACTGGGCCCCCCAACCCTGTTCCCTCTGTTACCATAGTAGAGGACATAGGTGGCTCCTGAGGCACAGAAAGCAGACAATAGCTGCACCAAGGAGTAAATGGGGAGCTTAGCCCAGGGGAGCCGTCCTAGGAGGCACATGGCCAGGGAGAAGGCTGGATTCAGGTGGGCTCCTTCAGGGATCAAGGAAAGAAAACCACCATCTATCAACTGCCTGCTGCCTGCCACTAACATAATTTCTCTTCCCCACATTCTTTATATATTATTATTCCTGTTATCCAGATTAGAAAGTTGAGACTTGAGGTTACCAAAGTCACACAGTAGAATAAAGATTTGAACCTGGGTCTATCTATTCTTTCCACTACAGCACACCATGGCTCAAGGCTGTAGCCAGGCACACAGACAGATGCAGAGACAAGTCCCAGAGGGTACAACAGAGGACAGCATTCACCCTCAGTGTCCTGCCATAGCTCTCTGTCTAGATAAGGAAGGGAAATGGTGAAATATGAAAGGAGAGAGGCTGAAGATAGCCAAAGGCGTATCTCAGTTCAGTGCACTGGCCAGGCTCAGGGAGATAATGTCCATGAGTCACTCACCGCAGGACTTGACTTTTCAGCGTCACTCGCATGCATTCCCACTCCCTCTGATGACTATGATCCACCCTCCTCACCTGAGACATTGCCGCCTATATAGATGGCCACTGTAACAGCCAGAGAGCCAGCCAGAAACGTGGTGAAGAAGTTGCCTTTGTTTTCTCCACTGGTGACAGCCTGGGCCACAGCCCCTTGAGTGAGGAGCTGATGGGAGAGGGAAATGGGAACAGAGAGAATAACATGGGACCAAAACCCACCAAACCCACTGCCATCAAATCACTCCTGACTCATAGCAGCCCTATAGACAGAGTAGAACTGCCCCATAGAGTTTCCAGTGAGCTCCTGGCAGATTTGTTCTGCCGGTCTTCTGGTTAGCAGCCATAACACTTAACCACTACACCACTAATGAAGGACAGAGGTTGGGAAAGTCAAAGGAGAGGCCCAGAGAGAGATGCATGGACACGAGGGACAAGCAAGAAGGGTAGATAAGCAGAAAGAGGGAAGAATAAAGAAATGACATAACTGAAGAAAGAAGGCTAATGAAGGGAAGGAAGGTGACAGGTGGGAACCAAACTAAACCGATTGTCATCAAGTCGATCCCTACTCATAGTAACCCTATGAACACAGGAGAACCATCCCACAGAGTCTCCAAGGAGCATTTGGTGGATTTGAACTGCTGATCCTTTGACTAGCAGCTGTAGTACTTACTCACAAAGCCGCCAGGGTTTCTGACAGATGCAGAGGAACAGGAATAAAAAAGAAGAAGTAGGAAAGGAAAGGAGAGTCACTAGGAGAGACAAGGTTGGGGAAAGGAGAGAGATGTGGCAGAGAACCGAACGGAAGCGGAACTCCAGGAGGAAGAGATAAGAACCCCAGGAGGAACCAAAAGCTTTTATCCACCTCCCTTATTTTGTTCCCCCAGTTACCCTACCTACCATGAGAACGAACACACCAAGAAACTCTGCCATGCACTGTCGAGCCAGGAGGCTGTGGATCTGGAACCTGTCTCCTACTCTGGCCAGAAGCTGAGTGTAGGCCATAGTGGACACACCCTGTCTCTGCAAGCTACTGTCTCAGTCTGAGTAAGTACTTCGGGTACTACCTGCCAGGTGAAAAGATAAGAAAGAGACTTTAAAACCAATTAGCTGGGCTCCTAAAGAGCAGCTAGTCTGTGCATATGTCTGATTGAGAAGGCCAAAGATAATGGGAGAAAATCTATAATCAGGGCCTCAGAGCTCCCAGAACCTGGAATTTGCTCGGGATCAGTCTCTTCTGTCTTGCTTCCCTGCTCCGCACAGGACTAGCTTCCCCCAGCCTGATGCAATGGGAAATGTACCCTGCTTCCTATACAGGAAGTCTTTCCATCCTCAAAACAACTGTGTAAAGTAATACTATTGCTCTCTCTTTCTGAGACAGAGCCCCCACGGTGCTGTATTAAAAGTCCTGTCCCTTGCTGGGCTTCCTCACCTCCCACTTACCAAGCTCTGCATTTGAATCCTGCTTTGGCTTGAAGGTTATAATATAAACCCCGTTTCCCCTGCCTGTGCAGTATGATTAAGAATGCCACTGATGTAACTTGCATGAACACCCTGCTTGTCGACCCCTTTAAAAGCAACTTACCTGCCCACCCCTGGCAAACAGTTTCGGCGGCAGCAGCTCCAAATGACTCCTTTTCCTTGTAGGATGAAATAAAGATGCCTTTCCTGTTCTTCCACCTCAGTCTCTCATTTATTGGCCAATATGAAAGTCATTGGGAGTAAGAACCTGGGGTTTCTACAGGGTAATATTTCTGACAAGCCAGCCAGGTGCCATCAACAGAGTTCTTGAGGTGGATCAGATAACAGACCAGCCCCCAAATCTGATGCTACCAGGAGATTTTTCCTGGAGACACTGAAGCAGCTCTGAAAGCTAATCCCCCTGGGACCCAATGACTCTGTGGCAGACACAAAGCATGCTTGGGTTGTTTGGTATATACCTAGGTAAGGCCTTAGAAAACCCCAAGAAGCAGAAAAAATTGACTGTTGAGGGCATTAAGAATCTGAGGTTATTTGGTAAGCAACAGGATAATTCTCAGGTAAGGCCTCACAAGATGTCCAAGAAGCTGGAGGAATTAACCACCATGGGCATTAAAGTTGGCTCAGGTACCTGTTAAAATGGCGCACTGGATTAGGTTGTGTCAGTGTGTGTATACCAGAGAAGGTAGAACGTTCAAGAGATCCTGGAGTATAGCTCACTAACAGGAAACCTGAGGGACCGGAAGCAGAGGCCCTGGCAACATGCTGGTCTGTTTCCTACTTTTGCCTGTTTAAATATATGCCCAGTGAGACCTTTCTTTTTACTGGATTAAACTTTGTGTTTTTTTTCACTCTCAAAGAGTTAATGGAGTAGTTGTTGCACGGATTCTAAAATCACGAATTCAGTCAACCTCAAGGAGACCTGGACCAGAGCAGAAACTGGCCCCCCAAAAAAGTACGTTTGCACTCCATGTCCCTTCCACACCAGTGGAGTAAGTGCCCCGGGAAAATAGCTTTCACTTGTTGTTTGTTCTCTTTCTCAGGTTTTCATAAGCTTTGTTTGGCACATTTGTTTTGAAAACCAGTTGTTTGATTAAGGAGAATCTGAGATTTTTTTTTCTCTTGATTGTTTGGTTAAGAGTGATGTTTACGAACCCTTTTGGTAAACTGTGTTTAGTGTTTGGATACAGGTGCTTGAAACACGAAAGAGACAAAAGAGCTCTGGGTCACCTCCGTAAGCTGCAAACTTCTAGCACTGATTGACCATTAAAAGCCATTAGGGTGGTCACTGGCACTCATCAGGAGCACTGATGACTCCCGTGACAGGACAAAGTGTTCTCCAGACAGTCCAGGAGACTCAAGAGAACCCAGGCAACTGTTCTGTTTTGCCAAATTCATGGAAAAGTGGTGGCTTGGTACTTGTTCTATGCCATAGTTTCTCAGTAAAAATCACAACATTAAAAACTAAAATCATCAGTAGCTACTTCAAAATACTTTCCACTTAAAGAAACAAGTATACCTTAGGTCTAAACTAAGAGACCAAGTCTCTGGCCAACAAAATGAATTAGTTAAAAAAAAAAAAAAGAAAACCAGAAGCTTAAATCCTAGAGCTTAGCATTTTTTAATAAATGAGCCTGGATTCCCTCTCCCGCTCCACTGAGACACTGGTTTATGGTTCATATTTAAAAACATTATAAATTAAATACATTAAAAACAATTTAGAATTTCAGTAGCCACTTTGAGAAAATGAGTGTCTTAGTCATTTAGTGCCACCATAAGAGAAATACCACAAGTGACTGGCTTTAACAAAGAGAAATTTATTGTCTCACAGTCCAGTAGTATACAAGTCCAAATTGAAGGCATCAGCCCCAGTAAAAGGCTTTCTCTGTCAGCATTAGAGAAAGGTCCTTGTCATCACTCTTGCCCTGGTAAAGGAGGTTCTCAGGGGCAGAGACCCCAACTCCAACAGACTTGCTCTGCTCCAGGGCTGCTTTCCTGGTGAAATGAGTTTCCTCCTCCTTCATTTCTTTCCCGGGGTGCAGGCCACACCCCTGGAAAACTCCATTTACAGTGGATCATGAACGTGACCCAACCAAGGATGTTACATCCCACCCTAATCTTCTTCAATGACCTTTCCATTTTCAACAGATTCCAATAACCTTCTGATACAGGAAAGGAGTTTTTCTGATAATCATTGATGTGTCCTACTCTAATAAGACAGAGCCCCCACAGTGCTGTATTCAAAATCCTGTTTCTTTTGCTAGGCTCCCCACCTCCACCCAACTCCACAGTGATACATTTGAATCTTGCTGTTACTTGGGGGTTATACTAAACCCCATCGCACCTGTGTAGTATAATTAAGAATGTTGCTGATGTAACCTGTATAAAACTCCCTACCTTTTTTTTTTTTTTTTTTTTTTACTGTGCTTTAAGTGCAAGTTTACAGTTCAGGTCAATTTGTCATACAAAAACTTACCCACACATTGCTACATAATTCCAGCTGTTCTCCTCACCCTGTGGCAGCACACTCCTTTCTATCCAGTATTTCCTTTGTCCATTCAACAGCTCCTGACCCTCTCTGTCTTCTCAATCATCTCTGGACAGAAGCTGTCCAGTAAATCTCATGTATCTACTTAGGCCAAGAACCACCAGTATCATTTTATGTCTTACAGCCTAGTCCAGGAAACCCTGGTGGCATAGTGGTTAAGTACTATGGCTGTTAGACTCTATGGGGCAGTTCTATTCTGTCTTTAGAGTCATTATGAGTTGGAATTGGCTCAACAGCAGTGGGGCTTTTTTGTTTTAGACTAGTCCAATATGTCTGAAGAGTTGGTTTCAGAAATGGTTTCAGTTCTGGGTTAACAGAGACTCTAGGGGCCACATCTTCTGGGGACACTCTAGTCTGTTGGACCATGAGATCTGTTCTTTTAAATAGGGTTAGGGTTCTGTGCCCCATTTTTCTCCCATGTCATCAGGAACTCTTTGCTGTATTTCCTCTCCAGGAAGTCACTGGTGGTGGCCGGTGAACTCCCTACTCATACAACCACTGTGAAGGTAACTGCTTTTCCTGCCCTTGGCAAGCAGTCTCGGTAGCAGCAGGTTCACCTCACTCCTTTTCCTTGTACAACAAAATAAAGATGCCTTACCTGTTCTCCCACCTTAGTCTCTCATTTATTGGCCAATAAACTGAGTCAAGCCAAGCAAGAGCCTGGGGTTTTCACCAGATAGCATTTCTACAGATGAGAACACTTAGCCTCAGAATTCCTCAAGACCACACAGCAGCTGAATCTGAATTCCAACAGTTTGGCTTTCCATCTATTACTCCACAAAGTCTCTTTGGCCAAACTATTTGTGTGCTTAGAGAACTCAGTAGACACAGGACTGAAGCCCATAGACTACAGGAATGAAAATTCATACAGTGCATGCTTCTGCTTCCCTCATCTAGAGTCTCAGCTTGGTCAGAGAATATCTTGTCTCTGTGTTTCTTGCCTTGGCCTGAGACGAGGACTTTATATGCACACTGAGCCCATCTCTTCTTCTCTGAGTGCATGCCATTCTTACTCTGAATTAATACATGGCCACATCCTACTTCTTCATATCTCAAATTTCTATTTAAATTTGCTTAACAATATTTAAGCCCCTGAGGAAGCTGGGGAAACCCTAGCAGTATAGTGGTTAAGTGCTGTGTCTGCTAACCAAAAGCTTGACAGTTTAAATCTGTCACATGTTTCTTAGAAACTCTATGGAGCAGTTCTACTCTGTCCTATAGGGTCACTATGATTTGGAATCAACTTGACAGCAGTGGATTTGTTTTTTGGGGGGGAGGAAGCTGGTGAACATAGTCCCTACCTCTTAGATTTTATGCTCCATCAGATAGAAAAAGCAAGCAGTCATTAAAAAGGCAGGAAAGAAAGACAAGACCAAATTGCATTTCAGAAGAGACTCTGAAACTTGCTCTTGAACATCGAATTGCTAAAACAAAAGGAAGAAACAATGAAGCTGAAAGAACTGAAGATTTCAAAGGGTGTCTGAAGAAGACAAAGTAAAGTGCTATACTGACACGTGCAAAGAGCTGGAGATAGAAAACCACAAGGGAAGAATATTCTCTACATCTCTCAAGCTGAAAGAACTGAAGAAAAATTCAAGCCTCAAGTTGCAGTACTGAAGGATTCTACAAGGAAAATATTGAGTGACTCAGGAAGCATCAAAAGAAGGTGGAAGGAATACACAGAGTCATTATACCAGAAAGAACTGGTAGACATTCAACCATTTCAAGAAGTAGCATAAGATCAGGAACCAATGGTACTGAAGGAAGAAGTCAAAGCTGTTCTGAAGGCATTGGAGAAAAATAAGGCTTTAGGACTTGATGGAATATCAACTGAGATGTTTCAACAAATGAATGTAGTGCCATGAAATTTGGAAGACAGCTACCAGCCCACAGACTGGAAGAGATCCATACTTACACCTATTCCCAAGAAAGGTGATCCAACAAAATGTCGAAGTAATGGAACAATATCATTAATGTTACATGCAAGTAAAATTTTGCTAAAGATCATTCAAAAGCAACTGCAAATGGTATATTGACAGGGAACTGCCAGAAGTTCAAGCCAGATTCAGAAGAGGACATGGAACCAGGGACACCATTGTTGATGCTAGATGGATCTTGGCTGAAAGCAGAGAATATCAGAATGATATTTACCTGTGTTTCACTGATTATGCAAAGGCATTGGATTATGTGGATCATGACAAATTATGGACAACATTTGTGGAGAATGGAAATCACTTAATTGTGATTACAAGGGATCTGTACATGGATCAAGAGGCAGTCATTCAAACAGAACAAGAGGACACTGCGTGGTTTAAAGTCAGGAAAGGTGTGTGTCAGGGTTGTATCCTTTCACGATACCTTTTCAATCTGTATGCTGAGCAAATAACACAAGAAGCTGAATTATATGATGAAACAGGCATCAGGATTGGAGGAAGGCTCATTAACAACTTGTATTATGCAAATGACACAACCTTGCTTGGTAAAAGTGAAGAGGATTTGAAGCACCTAATAATGAAGATCAATCAGTATGCTACCCAAACAATCTGAAAACCTAGACTATGTGAAGAAGAACGAGGCATCAGGACTGAATGAAGACTCATTGACAACCGCATTATGCAGATGACACAACTCTGCTTGCTGAAAGTAAAGAGGACTTGAAACATTTACTGATGAAAATCAAAGACCACAGCCTTCAGTGTGGATTGCATCACAACATCAAGAAAACAAAAATTGTCACAACTGGATAGAGGTTATCAAGGATTACATTTTACTTGATTCCACAATCAACACAAGCAGCAGTCAAGAAATCAGAAGATGCATTGTAGTGGGAAAATTTGCTGCAAAAGACCTCTTTAAAATATTGGAAAGTAAAGATGTCACCTTGAAGACTAAGGTGTGTCTGACCTGAGACATGGTATGTTCAATTGCATCACATGCGTGCAAAAGCTGGACAGTGAGTAAAAAGACAGAAGAAGTGATGCCTTTGAATAGCTGTGTTGGAGAAAATATTGAATGTACCAGGAACCACCAAAAGAACAAAGAGATCTGTTCTGGAAGAAGTACAACCAGAGTGCTCCTTGTAAGCAAGGATGGTGAGACTGCATCTTACATACTTTAGACATGTTGTCAGGAGGAATAAGTCCCTGGAGAACATCACACTTAGTAAAGTAGAGGGACAAGACCTTCAAAGAGACGGATTGACACAGTGGCTGCAACAATGAGCTTAAACATTAAAACGACTGTGTGTAGGGTGCAGGACTGGGCAGGTTTTGTTCTGTTGTTCATAGCGTTGCTGAGTCAGAACCGACTCAACAGCAGCAAACAACAAGAACACAACACAAATAGAAATAAACAGTGTACAAATAACAGATTTTTAAAATACCAAGTATAGTTTATTAGGTCTGTTTTAGTCAGCTAGTGCTGCTCTAACAGAAATATCACAAAGTAGATGGCTTTAACAAAGGAAAGTTTATTCTTACACAGTCCATATAGGCTACTAGTCCAAATTCAGGAGGTTCGCTCCAGGGGAAGGCATTCCCCTTGTTGGCTCTGGAAGAAAGTCCATTACAGCATCAGTCTTTGTTCAGGGAGCATCTTGGTGCAGCAACCTCAGGTCTAAAGGACACGCTGTTCTCCCAGAGCTGCTTTCTTGATGGTATGAGGTTCCCAATTCTCTGCTTGCTTCCCTCTCCTTTTATTTCTTGTAGGGTGAAAGGGTTAAAGGTTGAGCAAGCCATTCTGCAGGGAAACTCCCCTTACAGTGGAGCAGGGAGGTGATCTTATGAAGGAATTTACAGTCCCACCCTAATCCTCTAACATACAGTATAGGAAAATCATTTTAAAATGGAGGACAATCATAAAATACTGGGAATCAAGATCCAAGCACGTGGCTACGCATGTTTTTGGGGACACAATTCAATCCATGACATCCCACTCTTTCACATCCCAAAAATCACATCTTTGAAATATGCAACAAATTCATCATATATCATAGAAGTCTTAAATCATTTCCAAGTCCAAAATTCAAAACTTCCTTTACACCTCTGAAACATAGGATACAAACTATCTGCTTCCAAAAGTACAATGAATGGCAGAACAGGAACAAGTTAGACATTTCATTACAAATAGAAGAAACTGCAGGGAAAGAAGGTACTAGCAGGTAACAAACAAGTCAGCAAAATACGTTATATTAGCCCTCAAAACTTTGAAAATAATTTTCCATTTCCTGAGACAGTTTACACATTAGCCTTGCCCTGCATACTCTATGTATTGGCCAAATTCTCTGGATGCTGAGTGGAGATCCCCGGCCTTATGCTACAACTCTGCCTCCTGGGCTCACTTGGACAGTAACTCTGCTCTATCAGCTTTAGGTGCACTCTAAGCCCAACTGAGTAGCAATTCCACCCTTACAAACACAGAAAGCCATGGCTCCACCCTTTCCAACCCCTGAGGTCATGGCCATACCTTTTGAGTCTGAGGAACCTCAGCTTCTCATATATTTTTTTCTCTTCAATTTCTGCTTCCTATGGCCATGTGATTCATGGCTCAGGCCTCAGGCCCATGTCTGCCCTGCGGGGGCAAGTGTTCCAAAGCTCTGTGGCTCCACTGATTCAAGTGACCAGAAGCACCCCACTCAGCAAGGAAGCCTCCTGCACAAAGGCACTTAGGTCTCTGCTCCGTGGGTCAGCAAGACTAGCTCCATTGATTCAAGTGCTCAGAGGCACCCTGCTCCATGAGGAAGCCTCTGTGCACAAGCACTCAGCTCTTTTGCTCCATGGGTTTGTTCCAACTCTGCCTCTGGTTCTGTTGCTGCCACTGGTCCTCTGCTGCTCAATTCTCCTCGGTTCCTTCTGAGTCTTAGACATTTCATTACAAATAGAATTTGCTGGTCTTACCATGTTCCCCATCATCCTGAAGCAACTAGCTTGACAGAACAATGGAATGGCCTCCTAATGACACAATTACACCACCAGCTAGGTGGCAATGCCTTTCAAGGTTGGGGAAATGTTCTCCAGGAGTCTGTACATAGTCTAAACGAGTGTCCAATGTATGGTGCTGTTTCTCCCATAGCTAGAAATCTCCTATAGTCCAGAAATCAAGGGGTGGAAACAGGAGTGGCACCACTCACTTTTACCCCTAGTGATCCACTTGAAATATTTTTGCTTCCCTTCCCTATGACCTTATGCTCTGCAGGTCTAAATGTCTTAGTTCCAAAGGGAGGAATGCTGCCACCTGGAGACACATCAACAATTCCACTAAACTGGAGACTAAAATTGACACCGGGCCATTCTGGGCTTCTTGTGCCTCTGCTTCAACAAACACAGGTAACCACAAAGGAAACTATCAATCTTACAAATCTAAGTAGAAAAACATGAAGTCTCAGCAAATACAAAGCTACCAACATTGAAAAAGATGAAAACACATAAAGAGAAAACACTCAGAACAGAAAATTAAGTGAAACAAAAGAACTGTCTACAACGCATCAAAAAAAAGACATAAAAATGACAGAACTAAATTCATACCTATCACTAATCATGCTGAATGTAAATGGGTTAACTGCATCAGTAAAGAAACAAAGGTGGTAGATTGGATTTAAAAAATGATTCATCTATATGCTGCCTACAGGAGACGTATCTTAGACTCAAAGATGTGAACAAACTAAAACTCAAAGGATGGGAAAAGTATATCAAGCCACCCACATTCAAAAAAGAGAATGACTAGCAATGTTAATCTCTCATAAAGTAGACTTTAAAGTAAAACCCACCACATTGGATAAGGAAGGACACTATATAATGATTAAAGGATCAATATTCCAGGAGGACATAACCATATTAGTTATCTATCCAATGATAGGGCTCCAAAATACATAAAACAAACACTAACTGCATTGAAAACAAAAACAGACAACTCCACAATAATAGTAGGAGACTTCTACGTACCACTTTCAGTGAAGGACAAAACATGTAGAAAAAAGCTCTGTAAAGACATGAAAGATCCAAATGCCACAATCAACCAACTTGACCTCATAGTTGTATACAGAACACTCCACCCAACAGCAGCCAAGTATACTTTCTTTTCCAATACACATGGCACGCTCTTGAAAATTGACCACATATTGGTCTATAAAGCAATCCTTGCCAAAATTCAAAGTACTGAAATATTACATAGCATTTTTTCAGACCATAAAGCCATAAAAGTAGAAATCAATAACAGAAAAAAAGAAGGAAAAACAAGAACATAGAAACTGGACATTTTGCTCAAAACTACTGGATTATAGAACAAATCAAGGACAGAATAAAGAAATTCACAGAATCAAATGAGAATGAAAACACATCATACCAGAATCTATGGTGCACAGCAAAAGCAGTGCTCAGAGGTCAATTTATCTCAATAAATGCAACAACCAAAATAAAAAAGGGCCCAAATCAAAGCTTTAACCCTTCAACTGGAACAAGGAGAACAAAGCAGAAAAAGAATCCACTGGCCAATACAAGAAAGCAAATAATAAAAATTAGAGTAGAACTTAAGGAATTAGAGAGTAGACAAACCACTGAAAGAGTTAACAAGACCAAAAGTGGCTTCTTTGAAAAGATCGATAAAATCAAGTAGCCACTGGCCAAATTGACAAAAGAAAAACAGGAGAGGAAACAACATGAATAAGAAATAAGGTGGGCAAAATCACAACAGACCCATGTGAAACTGAAAAACTCATAATAGATTGCTATGAAAAATTGTACTCTAACAACTTTGAAAACCTAGAGGAAACAGACAAATTTTTAGAGATACACTAACTACCTAAACTAACACAAGCAGAAGCAGAGCAACTAAATAAATCCACCACAAAAAAAGAAATTGAAAAGGTAATTTAAAAATTCTCAACAAAAAAAGCCCTGGCCCTGATGGCTTCACTGGAGAATTCTACCAAACTTTTAGAGAAGAGGTAACACCACTATAGTTATTTTAAATGCCAAAAAGCCAATAGAATTCAACAGTGTATCAAAAAATAATTCACCATAACCAAGTGAGATTCATACCAGTGATGCAGGGATGGTTCAACATTAGAAAAGCAATCAATGTAATTAAACATATAAATAAAACAAACAACAAGCCCTATTTTATTTTGTCAACTGATGCAGAAAAGGCATTTGACAAAATCTGACAACCATTCACATTAAAAACTCTCAGCAAAATAAGAGTAGAACGGAAATTCCTCAAAATGAGAAACCAACAGCCAACATCATCCTAAAATGGAGAGTCTGAAAGCATTCCTTCGAGAACAGGAACACCCTGTGTCGAAGACACCCTGTGTCAACACTTCTGTTCAACATTGTGTTGGAGGCTCTAGGAGAGCAATCAGGCCAGAAAATGAAATGCAGGGCATCTGAATTGGTAAGTCAAACCAACTCCACTGCCATCAAGTCAATTCCGACTCATAGTAACCCTATAGGACAGAGTAGAAGAGCTCCACAGAGTTTCCAAGGAAATCACTATACCACTTACAAAGCAGGGGCAGGGATCTGGGGACTAGGGTTTCAGGTGATATCTAGGTCAATTCGCGTAACTAAGCTTTTAAAGAAAATACTCTACACACCACTTTAGTGAGTGACATCTGTGGTCTTAAAACCAGCAAGCAGCCATCTAAGTATCAGGTGGTCCCAATCCAATTGGGACAAGGGAGAATGAAGGACATCAGATGTGTGGAATATAAGCCCAGGAGACAGAAGGGGCCGTATTATCCAGAGACTACATGAGCGTGAGACCAGAACTAGATGGTGCTCAGTCACCGACAATGACTGCCCTGACAGGGAACACAATGTAGAGTCCCTGATGTAGTGGTATAAAAATGGGTGTGCAGAACTGAGACTCTATTAAAAGACCAAACTGATGGTCTGACAAATTGGAGGGTCCTTGAGGCCATGGCCTCAGACTCTTGGTTAGCTCAAAACTGAAACCAGTACCACAATCAACTCTTCAGCCAAAGATTGAATTGGACTATAAAACATAGAATGATGCTGGCAAAGAGTGTGCTTCTTGACTTAAATACTCATATATACATGAGGCTGTCTGAACAGCTCCTGTCCACAGGTGAGACAAGAGTGTGGAAGAGGACAGGAGTTGGTTGAATGGACAGAAAGTGTAGGGTGGGGAGAGTACCTAGAGTTGTATAACTCTGTGTGTGTGTGTGTGTGTGTGCTCGCGCGCACACGTGCACACACACGTGCACACACGTGCGCAGACATGCAAGGTTTGATATGGCAAATTGACTTATATTGTAAACTTTCATTTAAAGCACAATAAAATTTTTTTAAAAATACTGGGTTAAATAATATAAAGCAGAAAAAAAAGAAGGAAAAAGATCAGACGGAGGCTTCAAATGAAGCAGGTGCTTTACAAGACAAAACTCACCTCTTCGGAATCTATTTCCACCTTCGCTCCTGGCTACAAGACCAGTAACAAGAGTTAAATTCCAGTCCACCAAACCCACTGCTGTAAAGTCGATTCTGGTTCATAGCTACTTTGTAGGACAGAGTAGAACTGCCCTATGGTTTCCAAAGAACACCTGGTAGATTCAAACTTCCAAGCTTTTGGTTTAGCCACCATAGCATTTAGCCACTATGGCACCAGAATTGCCTAAATTCCAGTAGCCACCACTCTGCCAAAGGACGTTCTGGCCTACTAAGAGAAGAGATGGTATGTGGTATACACTGACAGAACTTCGGTATTGACTAACATATACCTGCAGGGTTCGGTAGAGTTACACAGGGAACTGGACACTGAAAGCTAGATCAAGAGAGGTGGAACATGAAGTTGGTTAAGGGAGAATTTATAGGTTGGGAAGCAGTGTCCTGTGGTACATGATTTAATGCCATTTCAAGATCCCTGAAAGATGGAGTAAATGCACTTCAAGAATGGCTCTAGGAAAATGATAGCTCATGTTAGCCAAGCCATAGCTCATGTTAAGAGAAGTAAAAATGCCAGAAGTGGTCATGTATGTTGGTGACCGTTGTCTTAGTTATCTAATGTTGTTATAGCAGAAACAAGACAAGTCAATGGCTTTAGCAAACAGAAATTTCTTACAGTTTAGGAGGTTAGAAATTTGCGTTTAGGGGACTAACTCTGGAGAAAGGCTTTATCACTCTGTCAGCTCCAGGGGAAGATCTTTGTCTCAATCCTCTGCTGGATCTAAAAGTTTCTCCAAGTCCAAAGGATGTCCTTTCCCAGCTCTTCTTTCTCAGTGGTAATGACTTCTCTTTCTCTCTGTTCACTTCTCTCTCCTTTTAGCTCTTGTAAGAGAAAAGGTGATTCAGGCCACACCCCAGAGAAACTCCCCAGGGCAGTCATTGGTAGCGGTCAGACATATCTAATTCATCTGGTCTCATGTTGATATAGTCTCTGGATTATGTGGCCCCTTCTGTCTCTTGGGCTCATATTTTCCTTATGGCTTTGACATCCTTTATTCTTCTCTGTCCCAAGTAGGTTGGAACCAGTGGATGCTTCTTAGACAGCCACTTGCTAGCTTTTAAGATCCAGATTCCACTCACCAAAGTGGGATGCAGAACACTTTCTTAAAAAACTTAGTTGTGCCTGCTGACCTAGATGTCCTCTGAAACTATGGTTTCCAGACCCCTGCTCCTGCTACTCTGTCTTTCAAAATATTTGGTTATATTTAGGAAAGTTCTTAGCTTTTGGTTAAGCCCAATTGAGAAACATACTCTTCATTCGTATTGTTTTATGTTTTATAGTCCTGTCTGATCTTTCTGAAGAGTTGGCTTCAGGAATGGTTATAGCTCTGAGCTAACAGACTCTGGTGCCCATGACTTCTGCAGTTCTTCTAGTCTCAGTCTTCTAGACCATTCAGTCTGGTCTTTTTGTGTGAATTTGAGTTCTGCACCATACTGTTCTCCTGTATTTAGTTCACTAGTATGGCACCCAGAAAAACTGGATGGCTCGTGGCAGACAGTAGTCTACCATAAACTGAACCAAATAGGAACCCAAACTGCAGCTATTATTCCCCATATAGCAGTTCTGCAGAGCAACTTAATATAGCCTCTGATTGATGATATGCAGCTATTAATCTGGAATATGTTGTTTTCCATCTCAATCAGATCAGAAAGAGTTTGCATCAACATGGGGAGAATAATAACATACAGCTATGGTTTTGCCCCAGTATTATGTGAACTCTCTAGGCCTCTACCATAATATAATCTGAAGGGACCTCAACTATCTGGACATTTCAAAGAATAACACGTTGGAGGTATAAATATGTTTTTCTGTGCTAATCAGGCCAGATGAGCAAGAAATAGCAAGTACACTGGAAACTTTGGGAAGATAGGTGTATTCAGAGAGTGAGAAACAAGCCCTACAAAGATTCAGAGAATTTCCACTTCAGTAAAGTTTTTAGAGTTTCAAGCGATCTGGGACATGCTCTCCAAATTAAAGGACGAATAATCGTATCTTACATCTTGTACTACCACTAAGACGGAAATGCAGTATCAGTCTCCTTAAGATTCTGGAGGCAATACATTTAGCACTTGAAAATATGACCCTGACCAATTTATCGGTTGACACTAGGCGGCCAACTTTGAGTGGGACCAAAAATAGAAAAGGACTCTGCAGTCATAATGACCCAGCAGAACCTGGGAAACTCGAGTATCTGTGAAAGGAAAAGGTGCTGTGTGGGGTTTGGCAAACTCTAGCAGGAGAATCATACTGTAGAACCCTAGAGCTCTGGGTCAAAGCCATGCCATTTGCCATAAAAAAGCTATGTACATTTTGAAAATCCGCTTTTACTGGGCTCCAATAGAGAAAGAAATCTGATCACAGGACATTAAGTCACCAAGCAGTGGAAACTGCCCATTATAAGCTTGGCTCTGTCAGTTCTCCCTTATCATAAGCAATAACAACAGTAAGATGTTGTAAGACAGGGGTGTAATCTTTGGGACCTGGCTTCAGCAAAGTTACAGGCCACAAGCAAGCTGTGAAGCAAGTGTCCCAGACTACCATGTCATTCATCATTGTTGCACTGGCACCTCCCCATCAGCTCATACCCGTGGCCATGTGGAGTATCCCTTACAACGACTCTACAGGGAAGGGGAAAGCCTGAGCTTGGTTCACAAATGGGTTGGTCTAGCATGTGGGTTAAAGCCCCAAATGGACTGCTGTTGCCTTGTAACTCCACTCAGCCATGTCTCTGAAAGCTGATTCCAACTCTTAGCAACCCTGTAGGACAGAGTAGAATTACCATATAAGGTTTCCAAGGAGTGGCTGGTGGATTTGCACTGACAACCTTTCACGTAGCAGCCAAACACACAGCCACTGCACCACTAGGGTACTTGAAAGACAATAGTGAGAGGAGATCCTCCCAATGGCAGAGATTTGAACAGCATACCTGAATCATGGATTGAATTGTGTCTCTTCAAAAATGTGTGTGACAATTTGGCTAGGCCAGGATTCCTGGTATTGTGTGATGCTCCTCTGTGTTGTAAATCTTGCCTCTATGATGATAATGAGGGAGGATGACTGCCAGTGTGTTGGTGGGGCAGGACTCCAGGTGTAAGATTGTTTTGTACCTTGGGGCAATCCCTTGGGACATAGGGAAAGGGAAGCAAGCAGAAAGTTGGCAAACAAGCAGTGCCGGGAGCAAGCAAGTCCTTTGGGAAGGGCCTGGGGTCCCTGCCTCAAAAGCTCCCAGTATGGGGGAAGCTGATGACAAGGACCTTCCTTCAGAGCCAATAGAGAATGACCTCCCCTGGAGTCGATGCCCTGAATTTGGACTTGCAGCCTACTGGACTGTGACAGAATAAAATGTCTCTTTTTAAAGTCATCCACTTGTTGTATTTCTGTTAGAGCAGTAACAGATGATGAAGACAACCTGGTCATCTACTTTACATGAAAGAAAAGGTCCGCAAAGTAAGAATATTCAAAGTCAAATGGACAGTGACAGATGATCTGATCGATTATCCAGGCACTGAAAAAGAGTAAGAGTAGAGGACCATGGACAAGAAGATCTGAAGGTAAGAGATGTGGATGGTAACACATGCTAGGTAATAAGTAATATGTGCTTATTATGTTTATACCACACATCACCTTCCAGGAGGAAGAACTGCAATTAGACCAAAGGTTGTGTTTAATTGGTATTATCAGATGATACTGCCTACTAGGGAGACTTGAAAATGTGTGGAGGCAGGATATATGTTGTTGTTTTCACCCTCATTTTGGAAGGGGGTTGTTTTAGTCAGCTAGTGCTGCTCTAATAGAAATGCCACAGAGTGGATGGCTTTAACAAAGGAAGGTTTATTCTTACATAGTCAGGTAGGCTATGAGTCCAAATTCAGGATGTCGGCTCCAGGGGAAGGCTTTCCCTCTTGTCAGCTCTGGAGGAAGTTCCGATATTGTCAGTCTTTGTCCAGGGTGCATCTTGGCACAGGAACCTCAGGTCTAAAGGATGTACTCTTCTCCCAGTGCAGCTTTCTTGGTGGTATGAGGTTCCCAATTCTCTGCTTGCTTCTCCTTCCTTTTATCTCTTGTGGGACGAGGAGAATCATAGAATACAGGGAATCATGGTCACATGGCTACATCTATTTTGGGGGAGAAACAATTCCATCCATGACAGGGGTGTTCAGCTGTCAGAGGCCAGACACACTAAACATCCTGCAAGATGTACAATGAAGAATTATCCTATGTCCTTCAAGAGTTTAGAATGTCCTACCAGGAGCATGTATTGGTGAAAAGCTGTTTATAATGACCTGAGCTCATAAATGAACTCATTTTATACATAAAGTTAATTTTTGCAGTTTTAATGTAGACTAAATTTTTTAGGAATACCATAAATGCACAGTGGAAACTGAGGAAAGATTATACTATTTTTTATACTTTAGCAAGGGTCATCCATTATTTGTTTGTTTGTTTTTTTAAAAAAAATAACAAAGACTTATTTTTGTTGGGGAGCGAATGATGCAAAACAGATGCAGAGACACACCATTCCAAGAGGGTCCAGTGAAGTATATTAGAAGAGAAAGAGAGTGGGCTCTGAGTTGAGGCTTAGCCTGTCCATGGCCAGTAGGGCAAGTGTTGATTAGAAAGGGTAGGGGGTAAAGTTTGTTTATGGTCATGGTTTGATAAAAGAAGAGCTTTACTTAGGAAGGTGGTAGTGGCAGACACATAATTTTGTTTGTGGCCAAATTCCTGTGGGCTGTTTTTAAGTAATAGCAGGGGAAGATGGCTTATGCTAAAGCCTCTCTGAAATCCAGGGGCAAAACAGGAGAAGATGGTTTATGTTAAAACTCTCTGAAATCCAGGGACAGAGTTCCCTCAATTTTAACAGCACTTGGGTGATGGATCACTTTCTCAGGACAACCATTAACTAAGTACCACAAAATGGGTGGCTCTCAGCAACAGGAATGTATTGTCTCACAGTTCTGGAGCCTGGGAGTCCAAGATCACGGTACTAGCTATGTTGATTTATTTTAAAGCTTTAAAGGAGCGTCTGTACCATGTCTCTCTGCTAGCTTCTGGTGACAGTGGCAATCCTTGATTCGCAGTTGCAGTGTCACATGGCATCCTTGCTCTGTCTCTCTTCTATTCTTTTATAGGACACCACTCAGATTGGATTAAGATCCACACTACTCCAGTATGACCTCATATTAATTTAACTGATAACATCTTCAAAGGTTATTTGCAAATTAGACATGTTCACAGGTATCAGGAATTAGGAATGCAACATAACTTTTTTAGGAACAAAATTCAACCGCAACAGAGATAAAACCTTACATAGAGTCATTATTAAAAAAGAAAATAAAAAGAACAAGGAGTCAGATAACATCTCCATGGGCAATGAAAACATAACAGAAAAACATACCTACCAACAAATGAAAACTATAATCTCTTATTTCAAAATTAGCTAAAAGATATTAAACAAATGATGCAAGCAGGAGAGAGCACATGTAACAACTGTGGAAACTCAAAAATGAAGTTACAAACCTCAAGAACAAATTTGAAATAGAAGAAAAAATACTTTCAGAAATAAAAACTAAAAGGAACACAAGAGTATATAAATGCAATAAATAATGCTTTAAAAATACAGAATAAAAGGAAGTAAATCATAAAAACAAAAAAGAAATGAAAACAGAGATTAAGAATTATTAATGAAAAAGTGACAATTGTTGAAGATAGGCGAAAAGATTCAACAAATGGATAATAGGAGTCACCAAAGAAGGAAACCAAAATAAGATAACAGAACACACACAAATACTAAAAACCGTAGTTCAAGAAAACTTTTCTGAAATCAAAAGAAGACTTGAATTGCAAAATGGTACAACCTTTATGGAAAGTAATTTGGTGCTTCCTTAAAAAGGTGGAAATAGAGATACCATTTGATCCAGTAATCCCACAGCTGGGAATATATCCTACAGAATCAATGGCAGTCACATAACAAATACATGTATACGAATGTTTATTGCAGTACAGTCCACAGTAGCAAAAAGATGGAATCAACCCAGATGCCCAACAACAGATGAATGGATAAACAAACTATGGTACATATACTCAATGGAATGCTATGCAACGATAAAGAACAATGATGACTTTAGGAAGCATCTCATAATCATAATCTGGTTTTACCTGGAAGACATTATGCTGAGTGAAATCAGTCAGTGGCAAAAGGAAAAATACTGTATGAGACTCCTACTATAAGGAGTTAAAAATAGACTATGTACAGAAGAAAAGACTCTTTGATGGCAGCAAGGGTGGGGAGGGAGGGAGAGAGCTGGTCATAGATTAGATAGTTGATAGAAATTTGGTTGTCTGAAAGCAATGACAGCACACAATAGAAAGAAGATCAATTTAACTGGACATCAACATAAACTGAAAACTCTTCTAATCTTAACCTGATATTGCAAGGAGTAGCAGGGGCAAGGGTCTGGGGACCACACTCTGAGGGGCCATCGAGGCCAACTTGTATCACTAGCCTATTGCTAAGACAGTTATTCTGCACCCCATATTGGTGTGTGGCATCTGGGCTCTTAAAAGCTACCAAGCTGCCATCTGAGGTATACCAAACAGTCCGAACTCATCCAGAACAGGTGATCACCAACAGCAAAACAGACACAAGGAAGAAAGAGCCCAGGAGACAGAAGGACCCACATGAATGAGGGACTATATCAATATGTGACCAGAAGAACCAGATAATGCCCAGCCACCACCAAAGACAGCCGTGATGGGGCACCCCATGTTGAGTCCCAGAGGCAACACGTGAAAATGAGGTGTGCACCTCAAGAATTCCACTAAAAGACTGCAACTGATAGTCCAGCAGCCTGCAGGTTCCCCCGGGAGCATGGCCCCTAGAGCTGCTGCTGCCCCTGACCAGAAAACATTATCGAGGTCAACTCTTCAGACAGGAATGGACTGAACCTGGGGACACAGTGATTGTAGAGTGTGCGTACTTTGTGGTTCTATGCATCTATAGGATGCTGTCCTACTGGCCTCTAACTAGAAGGGAGAGGAGAGGGTGGAGAGAAGGGGACATGAGCTTGTTAAGAGGATACAACATATATAGTACAAAAAGGACGAGTGTGCTGTCACCGGGCAAGAAGAGCAGAAGAAGCTGCAAATAGGTGGGCATGCAAATTTAATTTCGATTGTATACTTTCACTCAATCACAATAAAATATTTTTAAAAAAAGAAAGGAGAAGATTTGAAACAATATACTAGAAGGGTTCATCATATATCTAAGAATTTTTAACCAGAATGGGTATAGGAAATGTTTTCTATAAAGTGCAAGAGAGTAAATAGTTTAGCCTGAGCAGATCATACAATTTCCGTTGCAACTACCTGAAAAATAGAACCACTGCCATCAAGTCAGGTCCAGCTCATAGTGACCCTAGAGGTCAGAGTAGAACTGCCCCGTAGAGTTTGCAAGAAGCACCTGGCAGATTTGAACTGCAGACCTTTTGCTTAGCACATGTAGCAGTTAGCGCACTGCACCACCAGGGTTTCCACCTGAAAAATAGCCCCAGATAATGCATAAATTAATGAGTGTGGCTGTGTTCCAATAAACCTTAATTTACAAAACTAAGTAGTGGGTTAAATTTGGCCCAAAGGTCACAGTTTGAAGATTTACAGCAACCGACACCAAAACATATTCTAGTAAAACTACTGGGCTTTAAGGAAAAGGAAAATATCCTCTGGACAAATAGAAGAAGAGATCACAATACCTACAAGACAATGAAAACTATCACCAGAATTATTTACAGTAATGCTATGTGGTAGGAAAAAATGAAGTAACATTTTTAAGATTCTCAGATAAAGAAAATGTGAACCAAATATTTTATAGCCAGAAAAACTGCCTTTCAAGTACAAAAGACACAAACTGTTGCCAATATGCAAGAATGAATGGAATATTGTTCTTAGGAGTCTTGAGAAGAAAACTAGAGAACAGGCTTCTGACAACCAAAATTATTAGGAAAACATCAGCATAGGAACTGATGTTTTTTTTTGTTGTTGTTGCTGTTGTTTGTTTTAAGACCTTAATTTCCTTCAGCTAGCCTCGTTAAGAGAGAAAGTTTATTTTGCCACTCTGTAAGTCTTAGCTGGCCTCTTGACTTCCTCTGAATGCAACTGAAGCAATGTAGTATGACTTCTGAGCCTAAACTTTAACAAATCCTGCAGCTGTCACTCTTGCTGTCTTGGAACACAGCTGACACAGATGGAAGATTAGGGTAACATGTTAGATACATACAGCCCATCCAATAGCTAGCATCAGCTGCCAGCAATGTGAGTAAAGGCATCTTAGGCCATCCAGCTCCAGCTGAGATGTCAGATTAATACAGCCACACGAGTGGCACTCGGTGAGAGAAGAAGAATAACCCTGCTGAGCCAACCCAAGTTGTTGACACATACAATCATGAAAAACGAAATAAAATAGTCATTGTTTAGGAAAACACTGGTGGAGGCATACATCAGGTCTAACGATACTGAGAGCCACTGAGCTATATTAACACTCTTGTCTCTCTCAATTCCCCCATTCTCTTCTGCCCTTGGAAGGAAGAGTAGGTTATCTAATTGTTGAACTTAGGTAAATAAAGTGGCATATTCAACTCCATCACTTCTGGGCTGTCTTTCAGAATTGTGAACTATGTGATAACCAAACAAGACAGGCTTTGCTTTTGCAGAAGTAGGGCTAAGAATTCCTTCTGCTTTCACCACAGGGTAAGTAATTTTTATTCTGGCTAAAGTGTTAGCAAGCCCATTACTGCCACAGATGTAAAGCCATGACCTTCAGTGTCATAATTGACCTTTTGTCAATTATAAATGTCATTTTTGTTGCTATCTATCTTGTGTCTTCCTCTCATTTGGCTTTCAAATTAAAAGAATAAAGGGATATTATCTTTTTGATCCACCTCTCAAACCCAAAAGAGCTCAATGTAGAAAATTTTGAAGATTTTTTTTTAAGTCACTTGTGATTACATCATCTGGATGTAACCACTTAATATCTTGATTATGTCTTTTTCACCTACAAAAAAATCTGTTGCTGTTGAGTTGTTTCCAATTCATATCAGTACTATAGGACAGAGTAGAACTGCTTCATAGAGTTTCCAAAGAGTGCTCACTGGATTTGAACTGCTCATCTTTTGCTTAACAGCCAAGTTCTTAACCATTGCACTATCAGAGTTCCTTTGTACCTATACATACATACATGTACATAAGTACATACATATATACACATGGATATGTATATGTATCTATGTGCATATATTTTTTTAATAAAAATTTTATCTATCATATACATAAGATTTTGAAGCCTTTAAAAAATTTTTTTTGGTTCTTTAGGTGAAGGTTTATGGAGAAAGTTATTTTTTCATTCAATAGTTTATACGTAGGTTGTTCCACAGCATTAGTTGCAATTCCTGCAATGTATGAGCACTCTCCTGATTACCATCCTGAGTCTCTATTTCCGCCCAGCTAGTTTTCCTGCCTCTTCCTGTTTTCTCATCTTCGCTTTTGGGTTGATTTTGCCCTTTTGGTCTGACATAGATGGTTAGTCTATAAAGCATTTTCCTCATAGGTGTTATTGTTTATTTTATAGGCCTGTCTATTATTTGGCTGAAAGGTGATCTCTGGGAATGGCTGCATTTCCAAGCTAGAAGGATGTCTAAGGGCCTTAGTACCAGGGGTTCCTCCAGTCTCTCTCAACCAGCAAATCTGGTCTTTTTAAGGAATTTACATTTTGTGTTACATTTTTTTCTGCTCTAACTGGGGTATACTACTCAACCTGGTAAGAACAGTTAGTAGCAGCTGGGCACCATCTAATTCTTCCAGACTCAGGCTATGGAGGTTGTTATTCCTGTGGCTGGGGCCTTTTTTTACTTAATATTTTGAGTACATTGTCACACACGGTTACTTATTCCTAACGTGACTTTTAATGTAATAGTTTGAATAGTAATACATTTTCATGACTTAAAATTCAAAAACCATAGATGCTTTATGGCGATGGTCTTCCTTTCAACTCTGGCCCCTAGTCAGTTCCCATAAATAGCCTACATTAATAGCTTATTGTACAGCTTTTCAGAGGTATTTTGTACACACAGAAGTAAATACATATATTGATTTTATGCATAATGAGCCAGAGGAACAGAAAAAAAAAAATGAACCAGGTTTGAGATAGCTGTGGGATACCATTCAAGCATACCAGTATACCTATCACAGGAGTCCATGAAGGAGAGAATGGAGAATAAAAAATATTTAAAGAAATAATGTCCAAAAATTCTCAAATCTGATAAAAGACATGAATATACACATCCAAGAACCTTAATAAATCTCAAGAGTAATTTAAAGAGATTCACAGCAAAATGTAGAGCCAAACTGTCAAAAAACAAAGGACCTTTAAAGCAGCAAGAAAGAAAAAGAGTCATGTACAAGTAATCCTCAGTAAGATGAACAGCTCAGTTTTCATCAGAAACCCTGGATGACAGAAAGCAGGGGTATGAGATATTTAAAGTACTGAAAGAAAAAAGTTGTGAACCAAGAATTTCATGTCAAAAATGAAGGTGAAATTAAGACATTACCAGATAAATAAACGTGGAGAGTTCATTGTCCAGTACGGCAGCTCTTCAATGTTAAAGACTAAAATAAAGAAACGTTATTTTGTATCTGCCTTAGGCTTGGCTCTCAAGAGAAACAAAACCAGCAAAGCATATAAATATATACATATACAAACACACTTATATTAAGGAAATGGTTTACACAGTTATAGAGGCTAGAATATTCCAACTCCATGGATCAGGATAGAGGCTTCTCCTGATTCATGTGGCTGCAGGGGGTGGCACACCTAAGACTGGCAAGTCAGAGGGCAGGCCTCTTGCTCACAGGCTACAAAAACTGACAGATTCCAAGACTGGCAGGAAAGAGCGCAGGTCAGACAAACAAGAGTGAGCTGCAGGATCCACAGTGACCAAAAAGCCCCACAAGACTTGCTAAAATGTCCACTTACATTCAATGCAGGCCACACACTCAAGGAAATGCCCTTTCAACTGATTGGCTATTCATAGCAGATCTCGTCGCAGAGATGATAACATCATCAATGAAAGCAATTACATCATGTGACTGCCAAACTACATCGTAGCTGACAAAACAGTGATAATTATGGCCCAGCCAAGCTGACATACAACTTTAACCATCACAGTAATCTCAAAGCTATGAGAAATAAAGGACAGTTGTAAATGTAACTATGCAGACAAATATCTCCCCACACGTCTGTCAGTTTGTCGTACTGTAGGGGCTTGCGTGTTGCTGTGATGCTGGAAGCTATGTCACTGGTATTCAGATACCAGCAAGGTCATCCATGGAGGACAGGTTTCCACTGAGATTCCAGACTATGACAGACTAGCGAGAAAGACCCAGCAGTGTACTTCTGAAAAGAATTAGCCAACAAAAATCTTATGAACAGCAGTGGAATGTAGTGCTGAAAGATTAGCCTCCCAGCTTAGAAGATGCTCAAAAGACAACTGGGGAAGAATTGCCTTCTCAAAGTAGAGCTCACCATAATGATGTAGATGGAGTCAAGCTTTCAGGACTTTCATTTGCGAGTGTGGTACAACTCAAAAAGAAAAGAAACAGGTACAAACATAGATTAATAATTGGAATATGGAATGTATGCAAGTATTAATCTAGGAAAATTGAAAATCATAAAAAATGAAATGGAACACATAAACATTGATATTCTAGACATTAGTGAGCTGAAATGGCCTGGTTTTGTCCATTTTGAATCGGACTTCTATGGTCTACTATGCTGGGAATGACAACAGGAATGGCACTGCATTCATCATCAAAAAGAACATTTCAAGATCTATGCTGAAATACAACACTGTCCATGATAAGATAATGTCCATACACCTACAAGAGAAGCAAGTTAATGTGACTATTCAAATTTACACATCAACCATGAAGGCCAAAGATGAAGAAACTGAAGATTTTTACTAACTTCTGCAGTCTTAATATGATCAAAAATGCAGTCAGGATGCACTGATAATTACTGGGTGATTGGAATGCAAAAGTTAGAAACAAAGAAAAAGAAACACTAGCTGGAAAATGTGGCCTTGGCGATAGAAATGATGCCAGATAAGGCATGGTCTAATTTTACAAGACCAATAACTAACTTACTCGTTTCAGATGGCTTTACTTTTTTACAAACATAAATGGTGATTGTACACATGGACTTCACCAGATGGAATACACAGGAATCAAATTGACTACATCTATGGAAAGAGATGAGAAAACAGCTCAATATCATCAGAACAAGGCCAAGGGCCATCTGTGGATTAGATCATCAGTTACTCACTTGCAAGTTCAAGTTGAAACTGAAGAAAATTAGAATGCTTTGTGGAAGAAGGTAGTTCTAAATACTAGCTATGATCACATCACCAGTTGCAGAAACGAGGACTGTAATTATTGAGTATTTTTCCCCATACGTGTGCATTAAATATTTTTATTTTCTTCACTTATAAAATATAAGATGTAAATAGAACTAGTGTGTTTTCAGTTGTGCATGTGTTAATTGTATCATGTTATGTGCCACTATGATTTCATAATTGTGTTTATTCAGAGATTAGATATGGTTTAAGGAGATGTGTACAGGGGCCAAGTTGACAAGATGTGGACTTGGATAATTAAGGTTGTGTGTCAGTTTGGCTGGGCCGTGATTCTCAGTGGTTTGGCAATTAAGATGAGGTTTGTTAGTTCAGTAATGATGTAGTTTGGCAGTTAAAAAATGATGTAATTAACTGCATGACAACATTTCTTATGAGCAGCCAATCAGATGAAAAAGAGTTTCTTTGAGGTTGTGGTCTGCCTACAGCATGTAAATGGATACTTTAGCAAGGCTGTCACTCTAGATTCTGTATCTGATACATCATCATCTGACCTCAAGTTCTTGGAACTAATCAACTTGCCAGCTATGTGCAAAGCCTTTCTCCCAGAGAATCTGCTGCATAGCCATCTTTACCCTCTGGTTATTTTGTTGTTGTTGCTGCTGTTTTGGTAGCAGACAGAACAGTCCTTAGGGGCATTTTGTGCCTCAGAGTGTGGCAGAAGGATATGTCTAGATTCAGCCCATTGCTGCAGCAGCCCCAAGATCACTCATTTCATAGACCCAATTGACCATCTCAAGTGAGTATATCAACAGGTCCACTTGTTGATTCCAATTGCCTCCTGATCCAGGAAAGGGGTTCTTCTGATAGACATTGGCATATCTTACTCTAATGAGACAGAGACCCTACAGAGCTATATTCAAAATTCTGTCTCCTTTGCTGGACATCCTCTCTACCAACTTTGCATTTGAATCCTGCTTTTACCAGGGTGTTATATGTAACCTCCTGGTAAAAGCGCCTATGTAGTATGATTAAGAATGTTGCTGATGTAACTTGTATGAACTCCTTACTTGTAAAACCCTTTAAAAGTAACTTGCCTGCCTACCCTGGGCAAGCAGTGTTGACAGTAGCACCTCCAACAGACTCCTTTTTCTTGTATAGTGAAATAAAAGTTCCTTTCTTGTTCTCTCACCTAGGTCCCTCACTTACAGACCAGTAAGAGTCATGTGGAGCAAGAATCTCAGGTTTTCATCAGGTAATAGTTCTAGTGAGCCAGCCAGGAGCCGTCTGCTTGGTTCCTGAGGTGGACTGGAAAACAGACTGGCCCCAGTGTCTGTTACCACCAGGAGATTTTTCCTAAAGACCTTGAAGCAGCTGTGAAAGCTGATCCCCCTGGGCCCCAAACATGACTCTGTGGGAGACACAAGAGTCACTTGGGTTTTTGGTGAGTACCTAGATGAGACCTTAGAAGAGCCTCAAGAAGCAGGAAAAATTCACCACTGAGGGCCTTACAAATCTAAGTTTATATGGTAAGTAACAAGTAATTCCTAGGACAGGCCTTAGAAGAGTTCTAAAAAGTAGGAGGAGTTGACCACTATGCTCATAAAAGGCTCAGACACTTGTTAAGTTGGTGCACTGGATCAGGTTGTGTGAATATGTGTATGCTGAGTTGTGACATATCCACCCTTTACTACAATAGATCTTTTTAACTGGAAACATCATACACCTTCCTATGTGAAGAAGCTCTGGGCCCTTATCGATATGATTCAGTCTATCTATCAGACTCACAATCTCACATGGGCTGACTCTTGTAGGCTCCTGTTTACTCTGCTTAATACCAAGGAGAGGCACTGAGTGATTAAGGCTGCCACCAAATTGTTAGAGGAAAATTCTCCAGAGGAGACTTTGAGTACCCAGCAACATGCCCAAGACTCCCTGCCTCAGGAAGATCTGCAATAGGATCCGAATAATAGAGATGAGATGAAAAAGTTGAAAGAATACAGGGAGACATTAATACAAGGGATGAGAAAAGTGACCCAGAGAGTAATAAGTGTAAGCAAGGTAGCTGAGATTCTGCAGAAACCAGATGACAGCGCAGGGAATTTCTATGAGAGACTGTGCAAGGCATATCACATGTACACGCCTTTTGATCCTGAGAGTCAAGAAACTCAGATAATGCAAAATACAGCTTTTGTAAGCCAGAGTGTAAGAGATAGTAAACAAAAACTCCAGAAGCTAGAAGGATTCACAGGCATAAATGCAACTCAGCTTTTAGAGGTGGCCCATAAAGTTTTCATAAATAGGGAAATAGAGGAGAAAAAAGAGGCAGATAAGAGGATGAAAAAAAGACCAATCTCATAGCTACCACTCTGACTCAGAGGCAGGCTCCTCCACCATTTAGATGGGGAGGGAGAGCCGGACTGCCCTAGGAAGCCTCCCTTATGGTGTGACCAGTGCACCATCTGCCAGGAGACCAGACATTGAAAAAAATGAATGCTCCCAGAAGGGAAAAAGTGAGGCGGCTCTGAAAAAGCCAGCCTCTAAAGGGGAAGCTACTACGTTGTTCAACATAGCTGAGAATTCTGTCTTTGATGACTGAAGGGGATCTGATTAAAAAAAAAAGCCCCCCCCGAAAACAATTGTCCAAATGAAGGTGGGGGCAAGAATTGGACTTTCTAGTTGACACTCGAGCTGACCATTCCCATAGTCACCAACCCTGTAACACCTCTCTCTGCTGGACTAATATAGTCGGGGCAATGGGAAACTTGACCCAGCAGTTTTTCTGCCAACTGCAGAAGTGCTCCATAGGGGGACATGAAGTAATGCATGAATTTATACATATGCCAGATTGCCCCATTTCCTTTCTGGGTTGAGATTTATTGGAAAAATTACGGGGCCACCATCTCCTTTTCTGATGAAGGCCAACTAGACTTACAGCTGCCCAGGCCAGGACTAATTCTAACACTCATTGTCCCAAGAGAAGGAGAGTGGAGACTCTTCATAACAGAGCCTGGAACAATTTTAAACCCTAAACTTATTCAGAGATGGCCAGGAGTCTGGGCGGAGGACAACCTGCCTGGGCTGGCAGTCAATCAGACACCTGTGCAAATGGAACTAAAACCGAGGGCTCAGCTCACCAGTCAGAGACAATACCCAATCCCCCAAGAAGCCTTAGGGGAGATCCAGATTCATTTACAAAGACTCAAAGAACATGGCATTATCATCCCATGTCAGTGTCCCTGGAACACCTGCCTCCTCCCCATGAAGAAGCCTGGAACAAAGGACTATCGGCCAGTCCAGGACTTGGGGCAATAAATCAGGCAGCTGTGTCTTTACATCCAATGGTGCCAAACCCATACACCTTGCTGAACCTGTTGCTGGTGCAAGCCTCCTGGTTTACCTGCTTAGACCTAAAAGATACATTCATTTGTATAAGGTAGACACTTGAGAGTTATGGACTATTTGCCTTTCAATGGGGAAACCGCCTCACAGGAGTAAAAACATAACACACTTGGACTCGGCTATCCGCAGGGTTTAAAAACTCATCCACTATTTTTGGAGAGGCTCTCACTTGAGACCTCTGTCAATTCCCAACACAGGACACCGGCTGTGTCCTTCTACAATATGTAGATGACCTTTCACTGGGCCATGAGACACTTAAGGGGTGAACCCAGGGCACAGACTTGCTACTACAGCACCTAGAGATTTGTGTATATAAGGTTTCTTGGAAGAAGGCCCAGATCTGTCAGAGAAAAGTGAAGTTCTTGGGGTTTATCCTCTGACAGGGAGAAAAAAGGCTGGGGGTAAAACAAAGGTGAGTTATGCAGAACATACTGACCCCTAAAACACAGCAACAGATTAGACAGTTCCTAGGAGCAGTGGGAGTCTGTCACATATAGATCCCCAATTTTACAGTGTTAGCAAAGCCTCTGCATGAAGCTATGAAGAGGGGAGAAAAAGAGCTGACAGAGTGGGGGCCAACCAACAAAGGACCTTTGAGAAACTAAAGGAAAAATTACGGATAGCTCCAGCTTTTGGCCTCCCAGCCAAGCCCTTCACACAGTATGTGTCAGAGAAAAGTAAAACAGCAGTGGGGGTGCTCACCCAAAATATAGGGTTGTGGACAAGGCTCATTCCATACCTCTCCAAGCAACTCGGAGTTTCCAAAGGATGGCCTCCTTGCCTAAGGGCACTTGCTGCTACCACTATGTTGGTACAACAGGCTGATAAGCTGACTTTGGGACAGCACTTAAAAGTCCAAGTGCCTCATGCAGTGATCACTCTTACAAATACTAGAGGGCACCATCAGCTAACTAATTCACGCCTCACAAAATATCAGGGTTTGCTGTGTGAAAACCCAAGGATGATTATAGAAACTGTGTCTTTCCTAAATCTAGCCACCCTAATGCCAGTTGGGAAGGGGGTCCCACACATGACTGTGTAGACATCATTGAAGCCATGTACTCGAGCCAGCCAGACCTGCTCTAGCGACCTCTAAAAGATACAGACCTCTAGCTCTTTGTAGACAGAAGCAGCTTTGTTGACTCTAGGAAAGAGAGACGAGCTGGCTGTGTAGTAGTCACTGTTACTGAACTAATTGAGACAAGGGCCTCGCCCCAAGGAACATCCACTCAGAGGGTCTAGCTGATAGCACTGACTTGAGCCCTAGAACTGAACAAAGAGAAGAGTGTGAGTGTTTTTACGGACTCGAGGTATGCCTTTCTCACCCTTCATGTTCATGGACCTATTTATAGAAAAAGGGGGCTTTTAACAACAGGAAGAAAAGATTTGAAATACCCAGGTGAGATCCTGCAGCTACTGGAAACTATGTAGAAATCTAAGCAGGTAGCAGTTGTCCATTGCTGAGGACATCAAAAGACAGGAACTCCAGAAGTGAGAGAAAATACAAAGGCAGATGCCAAAAGAAAAAGGGCAAAAACCCTCCCATATAAAGGAGCTACTATTGCTCCTTTAATCCCATGGGCACCCGGTCTGATCCCTACATATTCACGGGGAGAAAAAGGATAGAAAGAGGGAGGGCAGAAGAGGTTGGGGAAGAATAGAAAAGACTACCAGGTGGAAGGATTGTTGTTCCCCATCTCCTAGGACCATCAGTTGTCCTTGCCATGCATGAAGCCACCTACTTGGGACAACAAAAGACTGAGAAACTGTTGGGGAAATACTTTTATATTCCCCTATTGGCTACCCTAGCAAAGAAAGTTAGCCAGCGATGTGTGACTTGCAGCCAATACAATGCCAAGCAGAGACCATCCCTGCCAGCAGGGATGGCCCCCTTTGAGGACGTACAGGTGGACTATACTGAACTGACCCAAAGTGGAAGAAACCAATATCTATTGGTTCTGGTCTGCACGTACTCAAAATGGGTGGAAGCTTTCCCCACCAAGACAGAGAAGGCTCACAAAGTAGTGAGGGTGTTGCTCAGAGAAATTATTCCCCAATATGTGCTGCCACTTCAAATTGGATTGGACAATGGACCCGCTTTTGTGGCAGAAGTAGTACAGCAGACAGCCAAGGCTTTAAACATCTCTTGGAAACTGCGTGCTGCATACAGACCTCAAAGCTCAGGCAGGGTAGAGCACATGAACAGAGCTCTAAAAACAGGAATCAGTAAACTCTGTCAGGAAGAGAGACTTACATGGGTACAAGCCTTGCCACTAGTTTTGTTTAAGATCAGATGCACTCCCTCTAAGAGGACAGGGATTTCCCTTATGAGATAATGTATAACAGGCCTTCACCTATCCTCCAAAATCTGCCAGGGACCCCCCAAGGAGCTAAGAGAAACTAAGCTACAGAGGCAGCTAGAGGCCTTAGGGAAAATAGCTAAAGAGATTTCTGCTTGGGTGACTGATCAGGTACCAGTTAGGCTTTTTGTGCCTGTCCACCCTTTCTCCCTAGGAGACCAGGTCTGGGTTAAAGATTGGAGTCTGGTGCCACTCACATCCAAGTAGAAGGGCCCCTACACCATCATCCTGACCATACTCACTACAGCAAAGGTAAAAGGAATCCCCTCCTGGATCCACCACAGCAGGATGAAAAAAGCGTCACCACCACAGTGGGAAGCAGAGATCAACCCGACTGACGCCCGCAAGGTGACATTGCAACAATCGACATGCCTTGCCCCAGCCACATACCGGAAGCTGGCTTGTCTACACATGGCAGAAGCTTGAGGACGTCTATTGTGGGACTTCTCTTAAATAGACTTTGGACCTTGGGGAAAGGGGAAGAAGAGTGTAGTTTGTGTATTCACCCCACTAAGGTGATACAAAAGTTAACAACTACATTGTTATTCTATAGTTTTTATGAATACAAGGAAAGTCACATGAGAACTTGCACTCATAACCAAACTCAGTACTCTGTATGTGATCCTGCAAAAGGTAAAGGTCCATATGTATGTTACAACCCCTCTAAGTGCCCCCACAACTGTGACATTTAAAATAAGACCAAGAAAAGTTTGGTTTTTAACTGAAGAGAGACTGCAGTAGTCCAAACTAAAATGAAAGGGAATCCCAGCCAGGTGATCCTGAAATTTGATGCCTGTGCCATCTTAAGTTACTCTACATGCGTGGACAAGTGTGGTTCCATCAGCTGGCAAAGGAATTACACGAAAAAACATAAGTAGATATGCCGATACTCTCCAATGTGTGTTGTAAGGCTGCCAGTGGTGGTCATTTGTGTGGTGGGCTACTTGGAAGGACAATAGTTCAGGAAAAACACACCTGAAGAAGAGAATAGCCCTGAAAAATTGCAAGGTTAAGCAGTGTAACATGCTGGAACTAATGATCACTGAACAATGGACCCCCGATGGAAACCAGGGGCAAAGGTGACATTGGGGATAGATGGCTCTGGACAAGATCCTATGGTCCCCATTCTCATCAAATGGCAAATCCAAAGCTATCCAGAAAAGATTTTTCTGGTATTCCCATCTTTCTATAAAGAGGTCATCAGACCTGCACTCTGACTTCCTCAAAATAATAAAAACCTATTCTTGGGGCTGGTGGAGGACATAACTCAGTCCCTGAATGTCAAATCATGCTATGTGTGTGGAGGAACTCTAATGGGAGACCAGTGGCCATGGGAGACAAAAAAGTTATTACCTTATGAAATTACTAATATTATACACCAGAAGAGACTGCCTCACAATGAGGCTTTCTGGGCCCTAAAGTCCTCTATGCTAGGCCAATAGTGCTTGGCCAGAGAGGGGAAGAACTTCACTTGGTTCATCAGAGAGACAAAATGGCTGGGGCAAAAGACCCTAAATGCCTCCATTAAGAAAGGTGAGTGGTGGGGAAAAAATAGAATGGAACAAAACCCCCTCAATAGATTTGAACACCTAAGAGAAGGTTGAGAAAATCTAGGAGATTGGGCAACCCCAACTGTATTAAATTAGATACGTAGAAATAGAGCATATGTTCACCTCCAAGACCACTGGAGTAGGAGCTGTGTAATAAGTAGCATAAGGCCTTCCTTCTTTTGGCTGCCCCTAAAGACAGGAAAACTTCTTGGCTATCCAATCTCTGCCACCCTTTCTCGACAGAAAAGAGAAATTAAAATGGGAGATTAGAAAGATAATGAGTGGCCCTCTGAGAAAATAATTCAGTGCTATGGACATGCCACATTGGCACAAGATGGGTCTTGGGGTTACCAAACCTCCATTTACATGTTCAACCATGTAAGTAGACTACATGCAGTGCTCAAAATTATAACCACTAAAACGAGTAGAGCTCTGACACTTCTAGCACAAGAGCAGACCCAAATGCCAAATGCTGTTTACCAGAATAGGCTAGCCCTGGACTAGTTGCTAGCCTGAGAAAGAAGAGTGTATGAGAAATTCAATCTAACAAACTGTTGTCTGAAAATTAATGACAAGGGAAAAGTCATAACAGATATCGTGAAGGAAACATTGTCCCATGTCCTGGTACAGACATAGAAAACATGGAACCCCCAAAGCCTATGGGGAGGATGGTTCTCAGCCTTCAGAAGAATGAAGACCCTGGTAGAAAGAGTACTAACCATGATGAGGCTATGACTAATCATTCTTTACCTCCTCCCATTAGCAACAGGAACTATACACTCAACGATTGAGACTGCTGTTGATCGAAAAACAGCCTCACATTTGTTTTATGTGAGGCACTACTGATCCCTACAAGAATAGGTAAATGGTGAGATCCCAAATTAAAAAGTATATATGGGGTCTCAAAGGGGAGAATGAGAGAGGGAGAAAAAGCTTTTAGTAAGATTCCACTTAAAATTCCCAAAGCCCAGATGTCTCTCTCCAGCACCAGCCCAAGGACACTTCCACCTCTCTTCACAGAATTTCTTGAGATAAGACCAGCTTCCAAGGAAAGAAGTGCTTCTCCCCTGCAACATAACACTAACTGCTTATCTTTTGCTTCTTTAAGTGTGCTGTGCCAATAGAAAGGCAATATGAAAATCTATATACCTGTAGGTGTCAATTAGAAAACTGTATGGAAATTTCTTTGTCTAAACTTTCTTGAGTAAACATATATATAGTTATGTTTGATAACAGAATGGTGTGTGCTCCCATTTTGGACTTGAGTCCATCTGCTACACTGCTGGCTAATTAAAGCCCTTCCTCTTTAAACAAAGTGGTATTTGAGGTAATTTCTCCTCTGTGGGTTGAACCGATCTTTTTCCTCCTACATTATAACCCCCAAAATAAGCACATGGCTGTCAAGTCAGTTCCAACTAATAGTGACCCTGTAGGACACAATAGAGCTGTCCCATAGAGTTTCCAAGGAATGCCTGGTCGATTCAAATTGCTGACATTTTTGTTATGGTATAGTTAAATTGGAAAAAAAATCTTTAAGAAATTCATCTGCCATTATGGCACAAACAACAGATGAGTTGGTGATGAAATAAAAAGACAACAATAATCTCTTAACTCATTAGCAAAGATGACATAACATTAGGGTTTTTTTATTAGCCCAAGAAAGTTTAGTTTGTACTGTAACAAATATCTCTTGTTGCATTGAATAAATAACACAGGAGAAGTAAAACAGAGCATATGTAGAGTTAGATAGTGAGCTACTTGATAACACACTGTAATACTCTTACGAACACTATATTTATTTGGTTGATTAGTGTCAGGAATAAGTACCCATGAACTCATTGAAAATAGATCACTGCTGCAACAGGTAGTAATATTCTTGGTCTGTATCCTGATAGTATTAAAAAACAACAACAACAAAAATAACAAAAACAAAACCACTGCTGTCAAGTCAATTCGGACTCATAGTGACCCTATAGACAGAGTAGAACTACCCCATGGCATTTCCAAGGAGTGCCTGGAGGGTTTGAACTGCTAACCTGCTAGTTAGCAGACACCAGACTTAACCACTATACCACCAGGATTTTCTCTGACAGTGTTAAACATAATAAGCTTTATTTTTATTTTCTTACATATTTAAAAGACAAAAGAAACGTTGATGCACACTGAGTCTGCTCACTTCGGCAATGCAATAATGCAATAATGGGAATGTTCTCTTACTTAAGATCCTGGTGAAGAACCAGATGTTATCCAGTAGAAAACAACACAGCGTGTTTAAGGAGCCTGCTGTGGCCACCATCCAAATCCTTGACTAAGTCTGGTTATTGATCATCAATGCCTCTGATCTCTGATCAAAGGAAAAGAATGATATGGAAATAATATTGAAGCCATTATTCCCTATCCTTAAGCATAAAGAATGTGAGCCAGCTGGAGCTGGACTCACAAAGACTCATAAAGACACATCAACTGGGACTTGAGGTACAAAGACAATAGGTAAGACATTCTGGGAGGGAAAAAAAACTTTTAGGTAAACGTTCACATAAACATGGCATAAAAACAACTCCTTTTCTTTTAATATTTAACAAATAGTTATAAACCAACAAAAGATCGGTAGCCGCAATGAAAGGCCTAGGTCCAAAATTTGCCTGTCCCTGAAAATATGCCAAACAATTCTGAGCCAGGCTATAGTTCAAAATTGACACTGGCCTTGAATGACCAGCATCCAAAAAGAAATGGAAGGAATGAGACAGAGACCCCACAGTGCTGTCTTAAAAACCATGTTTTCTTTGCCTGACTTCCTCTCCCACAATGTCATATTAAAAATCCTGTTTCCTTTGCTGAGCTTACTACTCCCCTACCCCAGCTCTGCATTTGAATCCTGCTTTTGCTTGGAGGTAATATGTAAATCCTGTCATGTCTGCCTGCGTAGAATGATTAAGAATGTTACTGATAAAATTTGTATGAATTCCGTAATTGTAAACCTCTTTAAAAGTAACTTGCCTGCTTGCTCTTGGTATGCAACCTTGGCAACAGCACCTCCAACTGATTCCTTTTCCTTGTACAGCAAAATAAATGTGCCTTTCTTTTTTTCCTACTTTGGTATTGCGTTTATTGTCCACTACGAGTCATGCTGTGCAAGAACTTGGGGTTAGAGTGTTTTAGTGCACCCTCAAAATTCCCAGAGTGCTTTCCATAGGTCCATGCTTCACACAGGTATCCCTTTAAGAGTCTGATTTTCCATCACCCATTTGCCTGACCATATTGGCTGTTTAAGTCAGTTAGGGCTGCTCTGACAGAAATACCAGAGTGGTTGGCTTTTAAAAAAGGAAGATTTATTCTTATATAGTCTGGTAAGCTACAAGTCCAAATTCAGGATGTCTGCTCCAGGGGAAGGCTTTTCCCCTTGTCAGCTCTAGAGGAAAGTCCAGTATTGCATCAGTCTTTGTCCAGGGAACGTCTTGGCACAGGATCTCAGTTCTGAAGGACACTCTTTTCTCCCGGTGCTGCTTGCTTGATAGTGTGAGGTTCTCAATTTTCTGCCTGCTTCTCTTTCCTTTTATCTCTTGCAGGATGAAAGGATTTAGGCTGGTGCAAGCTGCACTCCAGGGAAACTCCTTTCACAGTGAAGCAAGGAGGTGACCTTCTGTAGGGATTTACAGTCCCACCCTAATCCGTTAACATACAGCACAGCAAAATCACAAAATGGAGGACAATTGTAGAATACAGGGGATCATGGCCTAGCTACAGGGCTACACCTGTTTGGGCGGGGGGGGGGGAACACAGTTGAATCCATGACATTGGTCATTGCTCATGAATCCATAAAAATCTAAACATCCAGGCTCTCATCATTGCTCAGTTCTTCCATCACAGCTAGGAAGGCAGCATGCAGTTCAGCTGATTTTGCTAATTTGGTTTGACCTTCAGTAAGGGTCTTTCCATCTGCTGGTCTTAATGTAGCAAATTTCCAAATCATATTTTATTCATGTACCTTGGAACTGGACATCCATGAACTAAGCAGTCTTCTCCATGAACTCCATGAACTAAGCAGAAATTTGTTCATAAGGCACCGTCATAAGGCAATGGGATCTGCAGCTTCTTAGGTGGTTCTAGGGTAGGATCTTTGAGAAAAGGGTCTACCTGCTATGGATTCAGTAGGTGCCTCTCTGTTCCCCCAGTAGCTTGTTCTTATATGAACAATTTTGTTATGGAACTGTTTTGGGCAGTGCCGTCTTTATTAAAGTGTTTCTCTGACATCGTCCAGATGTTATGTGTATTTAAGGTCCCATGATGATTTATGTCCTTCTGTCATTGAGGTCATCCCAAGCAAAACTCAAGAGTAGGCAAGTAATTGTCTTTCATGTGGCTTATGTCATGCTGCAGCATCAGGAAACTTTCTAGTTTAGAACCCCAACAGTTCCCATAGAGGGGTGTCATGAACTGAACTATGCACCCTCCAAATATGCATCGACTTGCTTAGGCTATGATTCCCAATAGTTGTCCTCCATTTTGTGATTGATGTCATTTTCCTATGTATTGTAACTCCTAATCCCTGCCTTCAGTTGGTTAATGAAGCAAGATTAGGTTATGTTAAAGAGAATTAGGGTGAGATATAACCCCCTGACTCTGATCATATGTCTCACCCAATACAAAGGGAGCTTATACAGTTTATATAGTATAAGGTATCTTACAGGAGATTTAAAAAAAAAGGAAGTGTGATGCTTGAGGTTGTGTCTCAGTTTGGATACGTCATGTTTATGTGTTATCCCCATGATGGAATCTGCTGTGAGCAGCCAGTCAGTTGAAAGGGAACTTCTCTGTACATGTGACCTGAATCTGAATACAAGTGGATGTTCTGGCTTTTGCCATCGCTGGATCCTGTGACTGCCTCCTGTTCATCTGACCTCTAGTACTTGAGATTTGAGCTAGCTGCTTATCTGCTGATCCTGGAATCTATCTGTCTTTACACCCTATGAACAAGAGCCCTGCTCTCTGACCTGCCTGTACAACTGTGTCAGCTGTTCTCTTAATACAATCTTTCTCTATACTTATATACTTTACTACATCTGCTTCTCTAAAGATCTCAGTCTAAGACGGGAAGTAAGCAGGGAGTTGGGGAACCTCAAACCACCAAGAAAGCAGCACCAGGAGCAAGTATTTCCTCTGAACCCAGGGTTCCTGCATGGAGAAGCTCCTTGTCCAGGGTAGACTGATGATAAGGACCTTCCACCAGAGCTGACAGAGACAGAAAGTCTTCCCCTGGATCTGTCAACCTGTATTTTGACTTCTAGCTTCCTAAACAGTGAGAGAATGAATTTCTCTTTGTTATAGGCATCCACTTTTGGTATTTCTAGCATAGCACACTAGATAACCAAAACAGAATTTGGTACCAGGTAGGACACTGTTCTAACAGATACCAAAAATGTGAAAGAGGTTGAGACTATTGGTGAATTTATGGACATCAAAGGACAAGTATTCAGAAGAAAGTAAAGAGAGCTGTTAAGTTGGAGACAGTGAAGATGGTGAAAACCAGCAGCAGCAGAACCAAGGGTCACAAAGGGTGGAGCCATGGCTACTAGAGTTTCTAAGGGTGAAGTCATGTGATGGTTAAGGTTGTGTGTTAACTTGGGTAGTCCATGGTTCTCAGTTTTTGGTAATCATGTGATGTTGTGATCACTTGCTTGTTGAGATTTGATATGTGATCACCCTTATAATGTTATTTGCTATGAGTATCCACTCAGTTGAAGAGTAGTTTCCTTGGGTACATAGCCTGCACTGCGAGTGGACATTCTGGCAGAGCTCAGGAAATTTTACTTCTTGTGGATCTCGCAGGTGGCTCCCATTCATCTGACTTCTGGTTCTTAGGACTTGGGCAAGCAGCTTACCTGCAGTCTTGCCTGTTGATCTTGGGGTCTGCCAATCTTCATAGCCTGTGAGCAACAGCCCTGCTCTCTGACCTACTGATCTTGAGTTCATCACCCCCTGAATCTTTATGACTCAGGAGAAACTTCTATCCTGATCCATGGAATTGGGACTATATATGCTTTGCTGGGTTTGCTTCTCTAAAGAAGCCAGACTAAGACATTCAGTACAAAGAGTGATTCTAAAGAAACAAAATCGTAAGGATGAACTTTCTAAATTTGATCTCAAGTCTGGTTAGTCTTAAAGATGTTGATGACTCTGCTTCTAGTAGTAAACAGAGCACTGCTAATCCACGGCATGAGGTGGCAATTAGAATACACAGGATATCACCACCAATAGATTAAGTATTGGCAAAAGATGAGGCTCTGAGTGATTGCATGGGTGACACTTCTCTAGAATTATGTTATAATGAACATAAGGAGGCTGATTGGTTGGTCCTACTTTTGCTGGGAAAACTTGTGATGGAAAGAGATGAGCTCAAAGGTTCAGAGCCAAAGCTCAAGTGCTGCATAAACAACCTCAAAATTTCCACTTATGCCTTGATAAAAAGCTTTATTTCTTGTAGTAACAAACCTGATATTGCTGAAAATGAAATCCAGAGTCTTATTGTAGGAATGGCTGAATTACAACACCAGCCCAGTTTCTAACCTACAGAGATGTCTGAGATTAAAGTGGGGGCATTGATTGGGAAGAAATGGGATCCCGAGGCCTGGGATGGTGACATATGAGCAGATAGATACTCAGGAAGCTGGAAAGACTGAGCCCCTAAATTTCATTAAATGACTCCTGCCAACAGATCTATTAGTCTCTCTTCTCCCATCTGATGGGATTAACCTGGCTGCATCTAAAGCACTTTTGTCTGAGTCATTTCCTGTGACATCACATGAGCCAGATGCTTTATAAAACAATGCTGAATGTTCTCAAAATATTTCCCCATTGATTTTGACTTCTAGACCTATAATTAGAGTTAAGTCCCAGTGAGGCCCAAAAGATGAAGTACGAAAGAGGAGGTACACTATACTTAAAAAGAACTGCTTGACTTTTCCAATAAGTACAAACAGAAATCTGGGGAACATGTGTGGTAATGGCTATTAAGGGTGTGGGATAATGGCAGCAGGCACATAAAGATGGATTGGTCTGAGCTGATTGACGTGGGCTCACTAAGCATAGATTCTTTTTTTTTTTTTTTGCCTTTAAAAGAGAAATTTTATTATTATTATTATTATTTTGTGATTAAGTGAAAATGTACAATCCTGATTAATTTTGCATGCCTGCCTATCTGCAGCTCTTTCTACTCTCCTTGTCTGGTAACAGCACATTCCTCCTTTTCATTCTATACTTGTTGTATCCTCTTTTTTTTTTTTTAACATAACTGAGTGAAAATGTACATTCACATATAAATTTACATGCCCCCCTACATGCAGCTTCCACTGCTCTCCCTGTCTGGTGACTGCGCACTATTTCTCTCTGCTCCATACATGTCTCATCCTCCCAACAGTCTCCTTTCCCCTTCTCTCCGTCCACTCCCCTTCCTCCAGCCAGAGGTCAGCAAGATGATAACCTACAGATGTATAGAACCATAAAGTGCTTCCAAGATATGGTTACTCTGCATTGCCAAGTCCAATCCATTCCTGTCCAAAGAGTGGACCTTTGTTATAATTTATGGGAAAGGGCAGCATCAGGGCCGGGGGCCATGCTCTCAGAGGAACCCCCAAACCGCTGGACCATCAATTGAGGTCTTTTAGTGGAGATCTCATGATGCACCCCTTTTTATTCTTGTGTTGCCAGTGAGGCTCCTCTCTGTGAGCTCCGTCGTGGCTATCACTGGTGGTGGCCGGGCACCATCTGGTTCTTCCGGTCCCAAGTCGATGTAGGCACCCACTCTTGTGGGTCTCTCTGTCTTCTCAGTTGTCTTTACCGCATGCCTGTTGTATCCTCTTAAGAATCTCTTATCCCCTCTTCTCCAGCCTCTTCTCTCCCGTGTAGACCAGTAGGACAGCATCCTATAAATGCATAGAGACATAGAGTACATGCACCATATGGTCACATTGGGTCCCTGAGTCCATTCCACTTTTGTCCAAAGAGTTGATGTCAGTATTGTTTTCTGGACAGGGGCAGCAGCAGGTCTACGGGCCAAGCATAGATTCTTCATTCAATGTTTCAGCTCAAGAAGTTAGGAAAGAATCTAATAGTTTATTTGGTTGGGTTGCTGAAGCATAGATTACACAGTGGCTTACACTAAATCGAGTTAAAGTACCAGACCTGCCTTGGTATACTATAGAAGAAAGTATCCAAAGGCTTAGGAAAACTGGCATGCTACAGTGAATTTATCGGGTTAGACACACAAGCCTATACCTGGAGTGTCCAGAGGACACATCTTTTAACATAACAGCAAGGATCAAATTTATGAAGAGAAATCCAGCATTCTTGAAGATTGCTGTGGCTGTTATTTTGTGTAAGTCAGATTTGACAGTGGGAACTGCCCTAACTATAATAGGGCTGCTTGGAACCCAGGATGGTAGGGGCCATGTTGTGGAACTCAATCAACAAAGACAAGGTGAGTGTGATTACTTTGTCATGGTGTCCCTAGGAGTCAAATAGATAGTAATTCTACCAAATATTTACTTGATCTGTACAGTTGGATGAATTCTAGGTTAAGGGAACAGCAGTCTAATTTGAATCACCAGAATAGAGTCAAGGTGGCTTAACCAGACTTAAATGAGTTTACAGACACACAACACCTTGATTGAAAAGGAAGCTAAGCCCCTTAAGGAAGAACTCCAATATATTGCCAAAAACATATTGTTAATCTTTCTCACAGCCTTCCACAAACAGATCTACCACCTTTTACAGGAGTGACTGTTTATTGGGGAAAAGGAAATAATCAGACTTTTGAAGGATTCCTGGATACTGACTCTGAACTGACACTAATTCCAAAAGACCCAAAATGTCCTTGTAGCCCACCAGTAAGAATGTAGGCACGTGGGGGTCAGGCTATTAATGGAGTCTTAACTCATGTCCATCTCACAATAGATCCAGTAGGCCCGCAAACTCATCCTGAAGTGACTTCTCCAGTTCTAGAATGCATAATTGGAGTAGATATACTCAGCAGTTGGCAGAACTACCACACTGGATCCCTGACAAATGAAGTAAAGGCTATTATGGTATGAAAAGCCAAGTGAAAGCCATTAGAACTGCGCCTACCTAGAAAAATAGTAAGCCCAAAATAATGCCACATTCCTGGAGGGATTGCAGAGATTACTTCCATCATCAAGGACTTGAAGGATGCAGAGATAGTGATTCTCATCACATCTCCATTCAACTTGCCTGTTTGGCTTTTGCAAAAACCAGATCAATCTTGGAGAATAACAACAGATCATTGAAAAATTAACCAAGTGGTGACTCCAGTTGCAGCTGCTGTTCCAGCTGTAGTTTCACTGCTTGAGCAAATTAATGTATCTCCTGGTACTTGTTATGCAGTTGATCTGGCTAATGTCTTTTTCTCCATACGTGTTTAGAAGGATTATCAGAAACAGTTTGCTTTCACCTGGCAAGGCCAGCAATACACCTTCATTTGCCTATCTCAAGCTACATGAACTCTCTAGTCTTACATCATAATTTAGTCCATAATTTGATCACCTTTCCTTTTCACAAAATGTCACAGTGGTCCATTACAATGATGGAATTATGCTGATTGGAACTAGTAAGGAAGAAGTGTGAATGACTCTCAAGTTACTGGCAAAACACTTGCATGGTAGAAGGTGGTAAATTAATCCCATAAAAATTAAGACACTTTCCACCTCAGTGCAATTTCTAGGGATCCAGTGGTGTGAGGCATGCTGAGATAATCCTTCTCAAGTGAAGGAAAAGTTATTGCATCTGGATCATCCCACGACTAGGCACAATGCCTAGAGTCTTTTTACATTTTGGAAGCAGTGCATTCCTCACTTGGGTGTGCTACTCTGGTCTATTTATCAAGTGACTTGAAAAGCTACTAGTTTTGAGTGGGGCCTGGAACAGAGAAGACTCAAGCAAGTTCAAGCTGCTGTGCAAAAGCACTTTGCCCCTTCGACCATATGATCCAGCTAATCCACTGGTGCTTGTAGTGTCTGTGGCAGGTAGAGACACTGTTTGTAGTCTTTGGCAGGCCACTGCTGGTGAATCACAGTACAAACCCTTAGGATTTTGGAGCAAAGCCCTGTCACCTGCAGGTAATTACTCCTCTTTTGAGAAACAGCTTTTGGCTTGTTACTGGGCCTTAGTAGAGACTGACTGCTTAACCATGGGACATCAAGTCACCATGCAGCCTGAGCTGCCCATTATGAACTCGGTATTGCCTGACCCACAAATTCATAAAGCTACATGTATGCAGCAGCAATCTATCATTAAATGGAAGTGGTACATATAAGATCAGGTCTGAGCAGGACATGAAGACATAAGTAAGTTGCTTGAAGAAGTAGCCAAATGTCCGAAGTCTTCACTCTTGTCACATTAGCTTCCATCTCCCAGTCTGCACCTATGGCCTCATGGGAAGTTACTTTATGATCAGTTAACAAGAGAAAATTTTTGCCTGATTTACAGATGATTCTCTGCTATGTGCTAGAACCACTCAAAAGTGAACAGCAGCAGCACTACAGCACTTTTTCTGGGACCTCTTGGAAGGATAGTGGTGAAGTGAAATCCTGTCAATGGGTAGAAACTTGAGCAGTGCACCTGAGAGTTCACTTTGCTTAGAAGAAGAAATGGCCAGATATGCAACTGTACACTTGTCCAAGGGCTGTGGCCAATGGTTTGGCTGGATGCTTAGGAACCTGAAAGGATCATATAGGAAAATCAGCGACAAAGACTTATGGGGAAAACATAAGTCGATAGACCTCTCTGAATGGGCCAAACAAGTGAAGACATTTGTATCTCATGTGAATGCTCACCAAATGGTGACTACAGTGAAGGAAGATTTTAACAATCAAGTTCATGGGATGGCATTCTGTGGAAACTAGTCATTCTCTTTCCCAGCTACTCCTGTCGTTGCTCAATGGGCTACTAAACAAAGTGGCCACGGTGGCAGGGATGGAAGTTATGCATGAACCCAGTAGCATGGACTTCCACTCACCTAGGTAGACTTGGCTGCAGCCACTGCTTAGTACCAGCAGCAGAGACCAGCAACGAGCTCCTGATATAGCACCATCACTTGAGGTGCTCAGCCAGTAATTTCGTGGCAAGTTGATCTCATTGAACCACTTCCAACATGGAAAGAGCAGCACTTTTTCTAGCTCTGGATGTGGCTTTTCCTTCTCTGTAAGCAATGCTTCTGCCAAAACTACCACACATAGACTTAAAAAATGCCTTATCTATCATCATATTATCTGTTCTGGGTTGAACTACATTCTTCCAGAATATGTATCAACTTGCTTAAGCCATGATTCCTGGTATTGTGTAGTTGTCCTCCATTGTGTGATTGTGCTTCTATGTTAAAGAGGATTAGGGTGGGAGTGCAACACCCTTACTAAGGTCACATCCCTATCAACTGTAAAGGGAGTTTCCCTGAGGTACGGCCTGCATCATCTTCTATCTCATAAGAGATAAAATGAAAGGGAAGCAAGCAGAGAGGGAAGGCCTCATACCACCAAGAAAGTAGTGCCGGGAGCCCAGTGCATCCTTTGGACATGGGGTCTCTGTGTCTGAAAAGCTCCTAATCCAGGGAAAGTTTGTTGAGAAAGACCTTCCTTTAAAGCTGAAAGAGAGAGAAAGACTTCCCCTAAATTTGGACTTCTACCCTACTAGATTGTGAGAGAACAAACTTTCATTTGTTAAAATCATCCACTTGTGGTATTTCTTTTACAGAGCACTAGATGACTAAGATTGAATTTGGTATCAAGAGAGTAGGGTGCTGCTCTACAAGACACCTAAAATGTGCAAGCAGTTTTGAAACTGTGACTGGATATAGGACTGGCATCAGCAAAAGACCAGCAGCAGCAGAACCAGGAGAACAGTGCCAGACAGTGCTGGAGCTGACTCACAGAGCAACAGAGCTGAGTACATTTGTGTAGGAGGTTTCCAGTAGAGTGGGGTATCTAGCTCAGTAGAGCTAGGATTACTGACTCAGGGGCAAGATACCTGAGTGCCTTCCAGCAGGAGTTAACTTGCAGGGTGAGGGTGCCTTTAGTACTTACAGGTAGAGCCACAGAGCTTTGGAACACTTGCCCCAGAGCATGAGACCCAAGCAGCTGAGAGGCCAAGGAACCAGGAAACAGAATCTGAAGAGACAAGGAACTTAGGAAACTAAACTGCCTCAGTTTCAAAAGGAATGTCACCACTTCTGGGATTTCAAAGATACAGCCATGGCTCCTGGGGTTTCCAAGAGTAGAAGTGCCTCTCAGATAGGCTAGGAGAATGGAACATCTAAAGCCAAGGGAACAGAGTTGCCATCTGTTTTAGTCATCTGGTACTACTCTAACAGACACACCACAAGGTGGATGGCCTTAACAAAGACAAGTTTATGGTTATACAGTCCAGTAGCCAACAGTTCAAATTCAGGGAGTTTGCTCCAGAGGAAGGCTTTCCCTCTTTGTGGGCTCTGAAGGAAAGACCCTGTGTTGCATGTCTTTGGTCAAGGAGCATCTTGGCACAGGAACCTCAGGTCTGAGGGATGCATGCTATGCCTAGAGCTACTTTCTTGACAGTGTGAGGTTCCCTAATATCTCTGCTAGCTTCTTTCCTTTATACATCCAGAGACTGCCCTAAGGCACAAAACAATCTTACACACTGAGTCCTGCCCCACCAACACAACTGCTGCCCCCCCCATTAAGATCATAGGGGAAAGATTTACTATGGAGGACACCACACAATACCAGGAATCTTGGCCCATCCAAATTTCTACACACATGTTTTGGGGAACACAGTTCAATCTATGACATCATCTAAATGGGCCTAGAAGGCAGAGCTAAAGCCCAAGACTGACGGATCTCCCTTTGGAATCTAGAGAGTATGGCCAATACCTAGAGTCTGGGAGGCAGAGCTATTGTTTAAATGGACTCAGAGAGCAAAGGATTATTTACAGAGCCTTGAGGGCAACTGTAACGTGTTGTGCTAACTTGCTTTTGCCAGTTGTGCCATCTTTCCTTCCAATTTCTTCCATTTGTAATGAAGATGGAAACTCTGGCATAGTGGGTTAAGTGCTACATCTTCTAATCAAAAGTTTGCCCAACAAAGAAGGAGAACTACAGACCAATATTACTCACAAATCTAGATGCAAAAATCTTCAACAAAATTCTTGCCAGTAGAATACAACAACATATTCAAAAATTAATCCATCATGACCAAGTGGGATTCATACCAGGGATGCACGGCTGGTTGAACATCAGAAAAACAATTAATGTGATTAACCACATAAATAACACAAAAGACAAGAATCACCTGATTTTTGTCCATTGATGCAGAAAAGGCATTTGATCAACTCCAACACCCATTCATGCTAAAAAACTCTAAGCAAAATAGGCATAGACGGAAAATTCCTCAATGCAATCAGGGCCATTTCTACAAAGTCAATTGCCCATGTCATCCTGAATGGAGAGAGACTGAAAGACTTTCCCTTGAGAACAGGAACTAGACAAGGATGCCCACTCTCACCTCTCCTATTCAACATTGTGCTAGAAGTTCTAGCCAGAGCAATTAGACAAGACCAAGAAATAAAGGGTATTTGCATTGGCAAACAAGAACTCAAAATCTCCCTGTTTGCAGATGATATGATGTATATGCAGAGAATCCCAAAGAATCTATAAGTAAATTACTCAATCTGATAGAAGAGTTCAGCAAAGTCTCAGGATACAAGATAAACATAAGTAAATCAGTAGGGTTTCTCTACACCAACAATGAGACTGTTAATGAAGAAATCATCAAATCAATATCATTTACTATAGCCCCTAAGAAGATAAAGTACCTAGGAATTAATCTTACCAGAGAAATAACAGACCTTTACAAAGAGAACTACAAGCTGTTACTACAAGAAACTAAGAGAGACTTACATAAATGGAAAAACTCCTCTGCTCGTGGATAGGAAGACTTAACATTGTGAAAATGTCTATTTTACCCAAAGCAATCTACTTACATAATGCAATCCCAATCCAAGTTCCAGTGTCATTTTTTAATGAGATGGAGAAGGAAATCACCAATTTTGTTTGGGAAGGGAAGAAGTTCCAGATAAATAAGGTACTAATAAAGAAGAAGAACACACTGGGAGGCCTCTCATTACCTGATCTTAGAACATACTACACTGTCACAGTGGCCAAAACAGCCTGGTACTGGTACAAGAACAGACAGATCTATCAATGGAACAGAATTGAGGCCCCAGAGATGACACCATCTGCCTATGAACAGTTGATATTTGACAAAGGCCCTAAGACATTGAACTGGGGTAAAAACAGTATCTTCAACAAATGGTGCTGGCAAAATTGGATATCCATCTGCAAGAAACGGAATCAAGATTTGTATCTTACACCTTATACAAAAACCAAATCCAACTGGATAAAAGACCTAAATATCAAACCTAAAACAATAAACCTCATCCAAGAAAAGGTAGGAACAACAATGGAAGTTTTAATACACAATGTTGACAGACTCCAAAATCTGTCAAACAAACCACAATCAACAGAAGAGAAAATGGATAAATGGGCACTATTAAGAATCAAACACTTTTGCTCATCCAAAGACTTTATTAATAGATTAAAAGAACACCTACAGAATGGGAAAAAATATTTGGCAACTCTATGTCAGATCAATGCCTGATCTCCATAATCTATAAGATACTACAAAATATCAATAAGAAGACAAATCATCCAATTAAGCAATGGGCAAAGGAGATGGACAGACATTTCTCTAAAGAGGAGATCCAGGCAGCCAAAAAACACATGTGGACATGTTCACGATCTTTAGTTATTAAAGAAATTCAAATCAAGATGACAATGAGATACCATCTCACCCCAACAAGGTTGGCCATGATCCAAAAAACACAAAACAACAAATTCTGGAGAGGCTGTGGAGAAAGTGGAACCCTCATACACTGTTGGTGGGGTTGCAAAATGTTCCAGCCTCTTTGGAAAGCAATCTGGTGCTTCCTTAAAAAAATGAATATTTGACCCAGTAATTCCACTACTTGGAATATATCCTACAGAATCAACGGACACATGCACAAGAATGTTTATCGCAGCACAATCCACAATAGCAAAAAGATGGAATCAACCCAGATGCCCAACAACAGAGGAATGGATAGGTAAACGATGGTATATATACTCAATGGAGCACTACACAATGATAAATAATAACGACGATTCCAGGAAACATCTCCTAACCTGGTTTCAACTGGAAGACATTATGTTGAGTGAAAGTAGTCAGTGACAAAAGGACAAGTATTGTATGAGACCTCTATGGTAAGATCTCAAAAGCAGACTTGTGTATAGAAGAAGAGACTCTTTGACAGCTGCAAGGGCGGGGAGGGAGAAAGGGTGGGTGGGGAGGGTTTAGATTAGACAGTTGCTAGAAATCTGGTTGGGCAAAATCGGTGATAGCACACATTAGAAACAACAACAATATTAAGTGGACTTCAGCATAACTTGAATACTCCTTCCATCTAAGCCCAATATTGCAAGGATAGAGTAGCCGGGGCGGGGCAGGGGAGTATGCTCTTAGGTGAAATCGAGGTCAATTGGCACAACTAGTGTTTTGCTAAGAGGGCTCTCTGCACCCCACATTGGTGAGTGGTGTCTGGGATCTTAAAAGCTGCCAAGCTGCCATCTGAGGGCACAGCAAATGGTCCCAACTCAGCAGGAACGGATGCTCACCAAGGACCAAAATGACATGCGGTAAAGAAAACCTAGAAGACAGAGAGATCCACAAGAGTGGGTGCCTACATCGACTTGGGACCTGAAGAACCAGATGGTGCCCAGCCACCATCAGCGATAGCTGTGATGGAGCTCACAGAGAGGAGTCTCACTGGCAACACAAGAATAAAAAGGAGTGCATCATGAGATCTCCACTAAAAGACCTCAATTGATGGTCCTCAATTGATGGTTTTGGTGTTCCCCTGGAAGCATGTCCCCTCGCCCTGATGCTGCCCTTGCCCATAAGTCATACCGAAGGTCCACTCTTTGGACAGGAATGTATTGGACTTGGCAATGCAGAGTAACCATATATTGGATGCACTTTATGGTTCTATACATCTATAGGATATCATCTTGCTGATCTCTGGCTGGAGGAAGAAGAGTAGGTGGAGAGGAGGGGAAGGGAGACTATTGGGAGGATGAGACATATATGGAGCAGAGATGAATAGTGTACTGTCACCTGACAGGGAAAACAGTGGAAGCTGCATATAGGTGGGCATGTAAATTTATATGGGAATGTACATTTTCACTCAGTCACATTAAGAAAAAAAAAGGCCCCAAAATGTCATCCTTCTACAACTCAATACTTTGTGGCTGTCAGAAGCTACTTGCAGCAATACATCAACAGGAAACTTCCAGAAATGCAAGCCTGATTCAAGAAAGAGGATGTGGGGGTGGAGTCAAGATGGCAGACTAAGCACACGTCTCCTTATATCCCTCTGGAAACCAAGACCTGAATTGACAATCAAACAGAGCCTTCTGATCACCTAATCAACCTCAGGACACGGCACAGAGCTGTTAATTGGGACTTCATACCACTCAGCGAAAAACCTCCTCTCTTTTGCTGACTCCTGCTCCTGGCTAACCCCAGCTCTCATGGACAGAAGGTAAACACACCATTTTGACTTTTTTTTTCCTCTGTCTCGGCTGGCGGGTGGAGCTGGGTCTTGCCTGGCGGCTGGACTCAGACGCGCTGCTGGGGGTATAGGCAGGTGAAATTCCCATATTCTGAGAGCCAGGCTCAGGACTCTGTTAATCTAGACACTTTGAGCCTTTCATTTTGTAGCTGCCTCAGCAGGGTTTGTGCAGAGCTTCACAGTCAGTGTGCGGGACGACATGTTGGTACCGAGATTTTAGCAGGACCTGATTCTTAGCCTGGGAGCCAGTGCCTGCAAACGGGACAGCTCTTCTCCAACAGAAAAGTAGTGATTTTGCACAGTGCTGCCTACGTTGGGGGCCCTGCAACAGAAGCAGAGGAATCACTACCTCTCAGCACCTTTAGCCCCTCTGTCTGCTGCCTGTGTGGAGAACGCCACCTTGGATACGATGGCCGCACCTGGACCTAATTCTTAGCTTGGGAACCAGAGCCTGCCCACAGGAGAGCGCTTTTCTATCACAAAACCAGTAATCGACGCAGTGTTGGATAAGACTAGGGCCTGTCAGTAGAAGCCAACAGGGCAGTAGCATTGCTGTATTCTGAACTAGTTTGTTATCATCTGGGGTTGGATATAGTGGCGCTTACTTTGTCAGATGAGAAGAGGGACCTCTACACCTGAAAACCTAACTGACTTGTGAACTGGTCAGATACCTTTTGCTTTACATTTGAAGACAGCCTAGAGAAACATTTGCAATCCATCCTCACAGTACCTCTTCCAGCCTCTATATACTCACATGGGACCCAAAAAGCAACAGACAATTGTGGCATACAAGCAATCACTCATGGCTTCAGAAGGCTCCCAAACAAAGCAACCAAGGAGTTTTCCAGATGAAGAAACTTTCAGGAAAGCATCAGGAAGTGAATACAAATAGATTATATACAGAGCCCTTCTAGACCTTATACGAAATGCAGCAGAACAAAATGAAAAATTAAGCAAGTTGTTCGATCTGATGGAACACCAGTACTCTGAAATCCAACAGATCAAGAAGAAAATCAAAGACATAGAAACTTCCATGCAAAGCCAAGAAAACAGAATGGAACAAATGGAAAAAAGAATTTCTGACTTGGAAGACAGAGCTACTGATGCCAGTGTCTATGAGCAGAAATCAGAAAAAAGAAACAAGAAAAATGAAGAAACATTAAGAAGCATGTGGGACTCTATTAAGAGGAACAACCTTCGATTAATTGGAGTCCCTGAACAGGGTGAGACATCTGAGAACACAGAGAGTATTGTTGCTGAGCTGCTGAAAGAAAACTTCCCAGAAATCATGAAGGAAGAGAATATAGACATCTCAGATGCATATCGTACGCCACCCAATATAGATCTCAAAAGAAAGACTCTAAGACATATTATAATCACGCTTAACAAAATGAAACATAAGCAGCAACTCTTAAAGGCAGCAAGACTCAAGGCAAAGCTAACATTCAGAGGGAAACCCTGTAGGCTCTCATCAGATTTCTCAGTAGAAACCATGCTGGCACGGAGACAGTGGCACGACACATTCAAAGTCTTGAAGGAGAAGAACTTCCAACCAAGAATTATATATCCTGCAAAACTATCTTTCAAATACAAAAATGAAATTAAGATATTCCCAGATAAACAGAAACTCAGAGACTTTGTGAAAACCAAACCCAAACTACAAGAAATGCTGAAAGAAGTACTTGGCTTTGGCTTAGAAGAACGAAACCACTAACTTTATATTTTAGAATGACATACTACTCAATACTCTACTCATTTAGGGAAGGCTCCAAAGTAAATCACAGCCTTGATATGGAAAGAAGCAATCCAGTGATCATCATGAAAACTATGGTGTCATCATAACAAAAAGAGGGACGTACTACAGTTGTTATAGTCCTTCCAGATGGAGAGGAAGATGACCAGACTGGTAGTAATTAAAATTTGGTTTATAAATAGTTTATTAAGGGGGTTCATAGGGGCAGCTGTAAAGCACAACAAAGATGTAACATACCATTTCAAGAAATCTAACACACGAGTCTCAACAACTATAAAACCAGCTCTGAAAAAGGTGAAAAATCAACTCACAAAAAAGAGTGTCCCAGAACAGACTAATAAGAACAACAGAGAAAACATCAATATAAAAATAAACATATCACAATGGCAGCAGTGAACACATACCTATCAATAATTACATTGAATGTGAATGGACTGAATGCTCCAGTAAAGACACACCGAGTGTCATCTTGGATCAAAAGACACGACCCATCCATATATTGTCTACAAGAAACTCACTTGAGACCTAAAGACAGGAACAAACTGAAAATTAAAGGATGGAAGAATATATATCAAGCTAACAATGAACAAAGAAGAGCAGGGGTGGCAATTCTAATCTCAGACAAAATCAACTTTAATGTCAAATCCACCATCGTGGACAAAGATGGACACTATTTATTGGTGAAAGGTTCAGTACACGAGCAAGGCTTAACTATATTAAACATTTATGCACCTAATGTCAGAGCACCTAAATATGTTGAAGAAACACTGACTATGCTCAAAAGAGAGTTAGATGACTCCACAATAATAGTGGGAGACCTTAACACTCCACTCTCATTACTAGACAGATCATCTAGAAAAAAGCTCAGTAAAGATACAGAAGACCTCACTGACACAATTAACCAACTAAACCTCAGTGATATATACAGAACTTTCCACCCCTCAGCAGACAACTACACCTTCTTCTCCAGTGCACATGGAACATTCTCCAGAACTGACCACATGATAGGCCATAATGCAATGCTCAACAAAATCCATACCACTGAATTATTGCAAAGCATCTTCTCAGATCATAAAGCCATCAAAGTTGAAATCAATAGCAGAAAAAACAGAGATAGAAAGTGGAACTCTTGGAAATTGAACAACATCTTGCTCAAAAAAACATGGGTAATAGAGGAAATCAGGGATCAGTTAAAGAAATTCATGGATTCCAATGAGAATGAAAACACTTCCTACCAGAACCTATGGGATACAGCCAAAGCAGTGCTCAGAGGTCTGTTTATCTCCATAAATGCACACATTGGGAAGGAAGAAAGAAATCAAATCAAGGAACTAACTCTACAGCTTGAACAAGTAGAAAGAGAACAACAGAGGAACCCCTCGGGCACCGGAAGAAAGGAGATCATAAAGATTAGAGCAGAGCTAAATGAATTAGAGAATAGAAAAACAATTGAAAAAATTGAAAAGACCAAAAGCTGGTTTTTTGAAAAGATCAACAAAATTGATAAACCACTGGCTAAACTTACTAAAGAAAAGCAGGAAAGGAAACAAATAACCCAAATTAGAAATGAGAAGGGAGTTGTCACCACAGATGCAACAGAAATAAAAAACATCATAACAGAATACTATGAAAGACTGTACTCTAACAAATTTGAAAACCTAGGGGAAATGGACCAATTCCTTGACTCATACCACCTACCCAAATTATCACAACGTGAAGCAGAACAACTTAATAAACCCATCACAAAGGAAGAGATTGAAAAGGTCATCAAAACACTGCCAACCCAAAAAAGTCCGGGCCCAGATGGCTTCACGGCAGAATTCTACCAAGCATTTAGAGAAGAGTTACCCCAATACTATTGAAACTATTTCACAGTATAGAAAGGGATGAAGTACTTCCAAACTCATTCTGTGAAGCCAGCATAACCCTGATACCTAAGCCAGGGAAAGATCCAACAAAGACAGAGAACTACAGACTGATATCACTCATGAACTTAGATGCAAAAATCTTCAACAAAATTCTTGCCAACAGAATACAACAACATATCAAGAAAATAATCCATCATGACCAAGTGGGATTCATACCAGGGATGCAAGGCTGGTTCAACATCAGGAAAACAATTAATGTGATTAATCACATAAATAACACAAAAGACAAGGATCACCTGATTTTGTCCATTGATGCAGAAAAGGCATTTGATAAAGTCCAACACCCATTCATGCTAAAAACTCTTAGCAAAATGGGCATAGACGGCAAATTCCTCAACACAATAAGGGCCATTTATACAAAGCCAATTGCCCCCGTCATCCTGAATGGAGAGAGACTGAAAGACTTTCCCTTGAGATCAGGAACTAGACAAGGATGCCCACTGTCACCTCTCCTATTCAACATTGTGCTAGAAGTTCTAGCCAGAGCAATTAGACAAGACGAACAAATAAAGGGCATCTGCATCGGCAAAGAGGAAGTTAAAATCTCCCTGTTCGCAGATGATATGATTGTATATGCAGAGAACCCCAAGGAATCTATAAGTAAGTTACTCAAACTGATAGAAGAGTTCAGCAAAGTCTCAGGATACAAGATAAACATAAGTAAATCAGTAGGATTCCTTTATACCAACAACGAGACTGTTAAAGAGGAAATTATCAAATCTATACCATTTGTGATAGCCCCAAAGAAGATAAAGTACCTAGGAATTAATCTAACCAGAGAAACAACAGACTTTTACAAAGAGAACTACAAGCCCTTACTACAAGAAACTAAAAGAGACTTAGATAAATGGAAAAACCTACCCTGCTCATGGATAGGAAGACTTAACATTGTGAAAATGTCTATTTTACCCAAAGCAATTTATTTATATAATGCAATCCCAATACAAGTTCCAGCATCATTTTTTAATGAAATGGAGAAACAAATTACCAATTTTGTTAGGAAAGGGAAGAAGCCCCGGATAAGTAAGGTACTACTAAAGAAGAAGAACACACTGGGAGGCCTCTCATTACCCGACCTTAGAACATACTACACTGCCACAGTGGTCAAAACAGCCTGGTACTGGTACAAGAACAGACAGACTGATCAATGGAACAGAATTGAGACCCCAGAGATGACACCATCTGCCTATGAACAGTTGATATTCGACAAAGGCCCTAAGACATTAAACTGGGGTAAAAACAGTATCTTCAACAAACGGTGCTGGCAAAATTGGTTATCCATCTGCAATAAACTGAATCAAGATCCATATCTTACACCTTATACAAAAACCAACTCCAACTGGATAAAAGACTTAAATATCAAACCTAAAACGATAAAGCTCATCCAAGAAAAGGTAGGAACAACAATGAAAGTTTTAATACACAACGAGGACAGACTCCAAAATCTGTCAAAGAAACCTGAATCAACAGAAGAAAAAGTAGATAAATGGGAACTATTAAGACTCAAACACTTTTGCTCACCCAAAGACTTTATTAATAGAATTAAAAGAACACCCACAGAGTGGGAAAAAATATTTGGCAACTCTATGTCAGATCGACGCCTGATCTCCATAATCTATAAGATACTACAAAATATCAATAAGAAGAAGATAAACCATCCAATTAAGTGATGGGCAAAGGAGATGGACAGATACTTCACTAAAGAGGAGATCCAGGCAGCCAAAAAACACATGTGGACATGTTCACGATCTTTAGTTATTAAAGAAATTCAAATCAAGACAACAATGAGATACCATCTCACCCCAACAAGATTGGCCATGATCCAGAAAACACAAAACAACAAATGCTGGAGAGGCTGTGGAGAAAGTGGAGCCCTCCTACACTGTTGCTGGGGTTGCAAAATGTTCCAGCCTCTTTGGAAGGCAATCTGGCGCTTCCTTAAAAAAATGGATATTGATATACCATTTGACCCAGTAATTCCATTCCTTGGAATAAATCCTACAGATTCAAGGCCTTTCACACCAACGGACACATGCACCAGAATGTTTATCGCAGCACAGTCCACAATAGCAAAAAGGTGGAATCAACCCAGATGCCCAGCAATAGAAGAATGGATAGGTAAACTGTGGTACATATACTCAATGGAGCACTACGCAATGATAAAGAATAACGATGATTCCAGGAAACATCTCCTAACCTGGTTTCAACTGGAAGACATTATGTTGAGTGAGAGTAGTCAGCAACAAAAGGACAAATACTGTATGAGACCTCTACGATAAGATCTCAAAAACAGACTTGTGTACAGAAGAAAAGACTCTTTGACAGCTGCAAGGGAGGGGAGGGATGGAGGGAGGGTGGGGGGGAGGGTTTAGTTTAGGTAGTTACTAGAAATCTAGTTGGGAGAAAGCGAAGACAGCACACATTAGGAACAAGAACAACATTAAGTGGACTTCAGCATAACTTGAGTACTCCTTCCATCTTAACTCAATACTGCAAGGATAGAGTAGCTGGCGCGGGGGACGGGGGACCATGCTCTTAGGCTAATTCCAGGCCAATTGGCACAACTAGCGTTTTGCTAAGAGAGCTCTCTGCACCCCACATTGGTGAGTGGCGTCTGGGTTCTTAAAAGCTGCCAAACTGCCATCCGAGGACACAGCAAATGGTCCCAACTCAGCAGGAACGGATGCTCACCGAGGGCCAAAATGGCATGCGGTAAAGACAACCGAGAAGACAGAGAGGCCCACAAGAGTGGGTGCCTACATCGACCTGGGACTGGAAGAACCGGATGGTGCCTGGCCACCACCAGTGACAGCCATGACGGAGCTCACAGAGAGGAGTCTCACTGGCAACACAAGTATAAAAAGATGGGTATCATGAGATCTACACTAAAAGACCTCAATTGATGGTCCAGCGGTTTTGGGGTTCCTCTGAGAGCATGGCCCCCGGCACTGATGCTGCCCATTCCCATAAATTATAACAAAGGTCCACTCTTTGGACAGGAATGGATTGGACTTGGCAATGCAGAGTGACCATATATTGGAAGCACTTTGTGGTTCTACACATCTACAGGATATCATCCTGCTGACCTCTGGCTGCAGGAAAGGGAGTGGATGGAGAGGAGGGGAAAGGAGACTGTTGGGAGGATGAGACATGTATGGAGCAGAGAGAAATAGTGTGCAGTCACCGGACAGGGAGAGCAGTGGAAGCTGCATATAGGGGGGCATGTAAATTTACATGTGAATGTACATTTTCACTCAGTTATGTTAAAAAAAAAAAAAAAAAAGATTAGAGCAGAGCTAAATGAATTAGAGAATTGAAAAACAATTGAAAAAGTTGAAAAGACCAAAGGCTAGTTTTTTGAAAAGATCAACAAAATTGATAAACCACTGGCTAAACTTACTAAAGAAAAGCAGGAAAGGAAACAAACAACCCAAATTAGAAATGAGATGGGAGTTGTCACCACAGATGGAACAGAAATCAAAAATATCATAACAGAATACTATGAAAGACTGTACTCTAACAAATTTGAAAATCTAGGGGAAATGGACAAATTCCTTGACTCATACCACCTACCCAAATTATCACAACGTGAAGCAGAACAACTTAATAAACCCATCACAAAGGAAGAGATTGAAAAGGTCATCAAAATACTGCCAATCAAAAAAAGTCCGGGCCCAGATGGCTTCACGGCAGAATTCTACCAAGCACTTAGAGAAGAGTTATCCCCAATACTACTGAGACTATTTCACAGTATAGAAAGGGATGGAGTACTCCCAAACTCATTCTATGAAGCCAGCATAACCCTGATACCTAAGCCAGGAAAAGATCCAACAAAGACAGAGAACTACAGACTGATATCACTCATGAACTTAGATGCAAAAATCTTCAACAAAATTCTTGCCAACAGAATACAACAACATATCAAGAAAATAATCCATCATGACCAAGTGGGATTCATACCAGGGATGCAAGGCTGGTTCAACATCAGGAAAACAATTAATGTGATTAATCACATAAATAACACAAAAGACAAGGATCACCTGATTTTGTCTATTGATGCAGAAAAGGCATTTGATAAAGTCCAACACCCATTCATGCTAAAAACTCTTAGCAAAATGGGCATAGACGGCAAATTCCTCAACACAATAAGGGCCATTTATACAAAGCCAATTGCCCCCGTCATCCTGAATGGAGAGAGACTGAAAGACTTTCCCTTGAGATCAGGAACTAGACAAGGATGCCCACTGTCACCTCTCCTATTCAACATCGTGCTAGAAGTTCTAGCCAGAGCAATTAGACAAGACGAACAAATAAAGGGCATCTGCATCGGCAAAGAGGAAGTTAAAATCTCCCTGTTCGCAGGTGATATGATTGTATATGCAGAGAACCCCAAGGATTCTATAAGTAAGCTGCTCAAACTGATAGAAGAGTTCAGCAAAGTCTCAGGATGCAAGATAAACATAAGTAAATCAGTAGGATTCCTTTATACCAACAACGAGACTGTTAAGGAGGAAATTGTCAAATCAATACCATTTACAATAGCCCCTAAGAAGATAAGGTACCTAGGAATTAATCTAACCAGAGAAACAACAGACCTTTACAAAGAGAACTACACGTCCTTACTACAAGCAACTAAGAGAGACTTACATAAATGGAAAAACCTACCATGCTCGTGAATAGGAAGACTGAACATTGTGAAAACGTCTATTTTACCCAAAGCAATTTATTTATATAATGCAATCCCAATACAAGTTCCAGTGTCATTTTTTAATGAGATGGAGAAACAAATCAACAATTTTGTTTGGAAAGGGAAGAAACCCCAGATAAGTAAGGTACTACTAAAGAAGAAGAACACACTGGGAGGCCTCTCATTACCCGACCTTAGAACATACTACACTGCCACAGTGGTCAAAACAGCCTGGTACTGGCACAAGAATAGACAGATGGATGAATGGAACAGAATTGAGACCCCAGAGATGACACCATCTGCCTATGAACAGTTGATATTCGACAAAGGCCCTAAAACATTGAACTGGGGTAAAAACAGTATCTCCAACAAATGGTGCTGGCAAAATTGGTTATCCATCTGCAATAAACTGAATCAAGATCCATATCTTACACCTCATATAGAAACCAACTCCAACTGGATAAAAGACCTAAATATCAAACCTAAAATGATAAAACTCATCCAAGAAAAGGTAGGAACAATGAAAGTTTTAATACACAATGAGGACAGACTCCAAAATCTGTCAAAGAAGCCTCAATCAACAGAAGAGAAAATAGATAAATGGGAACTATAAGAATCAAACACTTTTGCTCATCCAAAGACTTTATTAATAGAATTAAAAGAACACCCACAGAGTGGGAAAAAATATTTGGCAACTCTATGTCAGACCGACACCTGATCTCCATAATCTATAAGATACTACAAAATATCAATAAGAAGAAGATAAACCATCCAATTAAGCGACGGGCAAAGGAGATGGACAGACACTTCACTAAAGAGGAGATCCAGGCAGCCAAAAAACACATGCGGACATGTTCACAATCTTTAGTTATTAAAGAAATTCAAATCACGACGACAATGAGATACCATCTCACAGTAACAAGATTGGCCATGATCCAGAAAACACAAAACAACAAATGCTGGAGAGGCTGTGGAGAAAGTGGAACCCTCCTACACTGTTGCTGGGGTTGCAAAAGGGTCCGGCCTCTTTGGAAGGCAATCTGGCGCTTCCTTAAAAAAATGGATATTGATATACCATTTGACCCAGTAATTCCACTACTTGGAATATATCCTACAGAATCAAGGCCTTTCACACCAATGGACACATGCACCAGAATGTTTACCTCAGCACAGTCCACGATAGCAAAAAGATGGAATCAACCCAGATGCGCAACAATAGAAGAATGGATAGGTAAACTATGGTACATATACTCAATGGAGCACTATGCAATGATAAAGAATAACGATGATTCCAGGAAACATCTCCCAACCTGGTTTCAACTGGAGGACATTATGTTGAGTGAAAGTAGTCAGCGACAAAGGGACAAATACTGTATGAAACCTCCACAATAAGATCCCCAAAGCAGACTTGTGTATAGAAGACAAGACTCTTTGACAGCTGCAAGGGAGGGAAGGGAGGGAGGAGGAGGGGGTAAAGGTTTAGTTTAGATAGTTACTAGAAGTCTAGTTGGGAGAAAGCTGTGATAGCACACATTAGAAACAAGAACAACATTAAGTGGACTTCAGCATAACTTGAGTACTCCTTCCATCTTAACTCAATACTGCAAGGGTAGAGTAGCTGGGGCGGGGGGCAGGGGACCATGCTCTTAGGCAAATTCCAGGCCAATTGGCACAACTAGCGTTTTGCTAAGAGAGCTCTCTGCACCTCACATTGGTGAGTGGCATCTGGGTTCTTAAAAGCTGCCAAACTGCCATCCGAGGACACAGCAAATGGTCCCAACTCAGCAGGAATGGATGTTCACCGAGGACCAAAATGACATGCGGTAAAGACAACCGAGAAGACAGAGAGACCCACAAGAGTGGGTGTATACATCGACTTGGGACCAGAAGAACCAGATGGTGCCCGGCCACCACCAGGGATAGCTGTGATGGAGCTCACAGAGAGGAGTCTCACTGGCAACACAAGAATAAAAAGAGGGGCATCATGAGATCTACACTAAAAGACCTCAATTGATGGTCCAGCGGTTTTGGGGTTCCTCTGAGAGCACGGCCCCCGGCCCTGATGCTGCCCATTCCCATAAATTATAACAAAGGTCCACTCTTTGGACAGGAATGGATTGGACTTGGCAATGCAGAGTAACCATATATTGGAAGCACTTTATGGTTCTGTACATCTATAGGATATCATCTTGCTGACCTCTGGCGGGAGGAAGGGGAGTGGACGGAGAAGAGGGGAAAGGAGGCTGTTGGGAGGATGAGACATGTATGGAGCAGAGAGTAATAGTGTGCTGTCACCGGCAAGGGAGAGCAGTGGAAGCTGCATATAGGTGGGCATGTAAATTTATACATGAATGTACATTTTCACTCAGTTATGTTAAATAAAAAGAAAAAAAAGAAAGAGGATGTGAAACAAAGGATATCATTGCTTATGCCAGATAGATCTTGACTGAAAACCAAAAATTCTAGGAATATGTTTATCTGTATTTTATTCACTACAAGAAGGCATCCAACTGGATGAATAACAAAGGGCAAATAACACTGAGTGGAATGGGACTTCAAAACAGTTAATCGTGCTCACGAGGAACCTGTACATAGACAAATGGGTAGTCCTTCAAACAGAGCAAGGGGATACTACATGGTTCAAAATCGAGAACGTTTTGTGCCTCAGGATTGCATCCTTTTATCATGCTCATTCAATCTGTGTGCTGAACAAATAATCTCAGAAGCTTGACTATGTGAAGAAGAATGCTATTAAGAGTGCTAGAAGACTCATTTACAACCTGCAATATGCAGATGACCCAACCTTGCTTGAAGAAGAGTGCAGCCTTAAGTATGGTCTGAAACAGCATAGGCAAAACAAAAATGTCTATACTTGTATCAATAAGCAACATCATGATAAATGGAAAAAATATTGAATTCATCAAGGATTTCATCTTACTTGGAAATGTAATCAATGCCAGTGGAAGCAGCAGTCAAAAAATCAAATGCTGTATTGCATTAGACAAATCTGCTGCAAAAGACTTTCTTAGCCAAGCCAAAAAGCCAAGTGCCATCGAGTCGGATCCAACTCATAGCGACCTTTCTTAGAGTGTTAAAAAGTGATGTTACTTTGAGGACTCAGGTGCACCTGACCCAAGCCATGATATTTTGAAGGGCCTCATATGCATTTGAAGCTGAACAACAAACAAGGAAGACCAAAGACTTGATGTCTTTGAATGATGATATTATCCAAGAATATTGAATATACCACATCCTGCCCCCCAAAGCAAACATGTCTATCTAAAAAAAATTCAGCTGAATAGAATGCTCCTTGGAAACTGGGATGGTAAGACTTTGTCTCATGTACTTTGGACATGTTATCAGGAGGGACGTGTTCCCAGAGAAGGACATCATGCTTGGTAAAATAGAAGGTCACAGAGAAAGAGGAAAAGCCTCGACTAGATAGACTGACACAGTGACTACAACAAGGGGCCCCAAATAGCAACCACTGTGAGGATGGCCCAGGACTGGGTAATGTTTCCTTCTCTCGTATACGGGGTTGCTATGAGTCGGAACCAACTCAACGGCACCTACCAACAACAGCCCTTCTGAAGGAGCCCTGGTTGTGCAGTGGTCAGAGTTTGGCTGTTAACACAAAAGATTGACAGCTTGAATCTACCAGCTGCTTCTTGGAAACTCTATGGGCCAGTACTCTGCTATCTTACAGGGTCACTATGAGTCAGAATCAACTTGACAGCAATGTCTTTTTGTGTTTTTGTTGTTGTTGTTCCCCAGTGATGCAAATGGTTAGGTGCTCACTGTGAGGAAGACAAGATGTAGCAACATGAGGAAGACAAGATGTAGCAATATGATCCCACAAAGAGTTTTGTACCCATAAAGATTGTTGTTGACGTGTTCCATGGATTCTGCTCCAACTTATAGTGACTCCATGTGACAGTAGAACTACCCTACAGATTTCTCTAGGATGTGATCTTTACATGAGCAGATTGCCAGTTCTTTTTTCCACAGAGTAGCTGGTAGATTTGAATTTCGGTTAGGAATCAAATGCTTAACTGATTCATCACCAGAGCTCTGCCTCTCCAGGGGCTCCTTTGGGGTCGTTCCATTCTGTCTTATAGGGTCAGTTGGAGTTGAAATTGACTCTCCCGAAAATAACAACATCAATAGCCCTGTTGAGAGCTTCTGGCCTGACTTTGTATAGTTTGCATGGTCCAGAAAATCATCTCTTAAGAGTCTTTGTTTCATGTGGCTCATATCCAGCATCTGGGGTCTTAAAGTCCTGTGATTGGCCATCTAGGATATTCTACTGGTCTCACACCTGTAGGAGCATGAAAAAATGAAGGAAACAAAAGATACAAGGGAAAGCTTAGTCCATATGACTAACGGGCCATAACTACCACAGCTCCTACCAGACAACTCGGCGGTGCTCGGCTACCACACTGACTGCTCTGATAAGGATCAAGATACATGGAATCAGATGGAGCTGGAGAAAAATGTAAGCAAAATTCTAATGCAAAAAGAAAGAAGAGACTTACTGCCCTGAAAGAAACTGGAAAAGCCTGGAAAGGATGGCCAGTGTACATCCTTTTAGCTCAGTAATAAAGTCGCTCCTGAGGTTCACCTTTTAATCAGAGATTGGAGAGATCCATGAAAGAAAATGAGACTAAAGGGGTCCATCAGCCCAGGGACAAGAACTAGAAGACAAGAGGGAACAGAAAACCTTATTATGGGGAACCCAAGATTGAAAAGGAGAGTGATGAATTGTTGTTAACCAGTGTCAATAACCAGTACGTGTACTAACTGTTGAAAAAGAACCTAGTTCTGTAAACCTTCACCTGAAGTAGAATATTAAAAAAAAAGAATTAAACAAAATGAAGTAGACTTATATATACAGTCCAACAGACACTTGGCAAAGCACAAGCAACTTCTCCTGGAGAAATAAATGTACCTTCAACCTAGGTATGGCAGCAATCTGATGGAAAAATTTAAACTAAATTTAAATTTAAACAAAAAAATTAAAACACTTACATTAAAACAACAACAACAAAAGTTGTCTACCTGAAATTCAAATTGGCATTCTGTACTTTTAAATATTAATTCCCACAACCATAAGAATAGACTTTAAAATGTGTGTTTTATATGTTGCAATAAAGGGAGGAATTGGAAAAATATTTGATGAGTGAGAGACATGAGAAATGGTCAGTAGATAGGGAAAAGGAGCAAATGGAAAACATAAGAATGAAAACGAAAAGTAAATGGAAATAATGGGGAAAAGTATACTGATGCTGCAGCTTACTTTGATATGCACAAAACTTGGATTAATGGTTACTAAAGTCTGGACATACAGGTAGACACGTCATAAATGTAGGAAAACATTAGTTGTTGACTAAAGACAGTAAGTACATGGAAGTTATAAAGTTTGTTCAACTTATCTATACTTTTTAGTATAATAAAATGTTGGGGAAAAAGGAAAAATTAAAGAGCATATTGAGCAAACTTGAAATACTGAACTAGAAGATACATGTGAAAGAATTTCTAGGCATACAGCCCAGAGACAAGAGAAACACTAAAAGATACGTGTTCGTAGAGTGAGAAGTTGCTTCATATGTCCTATCAGAGTTCTAAAAAGAGATATCAGAGTGGAAAAGACACAATATTCAAAGTAATAGTGGCTAAGAATTGTCCTTAACTGATGTAAGGCAATAATCCACAAATTCATGAAATCCAACAAATTCCAAGAAGGATTACTAACAAGGAATTTGCAAAGAGTAGGATTAATAAAGAGAGAAAATGACCACAGAAGGAATCTCTGAGATGTGGGCAATTCCAAGCATTGGCTGTATAAAGTAATAGTAATAATAATGTTTAATTTGTGCAGTTAAAAAAAAAGTTGGATAAAACAGAATGGTTATTACCATTAAAGGATTATTTAGAAGAAAAAAAAAAAAGTTGGCAGTTCAAATCCACCAGACACTCCTTGGAAACTCCACAGGGCAATTTCACTCTGACCTGTAGGGTCACTATGAGTCAGACTCAACTTGATGGCAGTGGATTTGGTTTTGTTTTTTTGTGATGAAAGTGTCTTAATGGTTTCTATCTTGCCATTGTACTTTGAAAGCAGATAACTTGTACTTAGATTTCACAGATAAAGATGAATTTTTGGACTTTGGACTTGCAGTTGCTTTAAGTCTTTTGCTATGATATGATGAGGTTAATATTCTTCACATACAGCAAAGACATGAATCGGCCCCCCCAAACTGTGTCAACTTGGTTAGGTCGTGATTCCCAGTATTGATGTTGTATTCCATTTTGTGGTTGATGTAATTTTCCTATATTTTAAACCCTAGTCTCTGTCTGTGGTTAGTTACTTTAAAGAAGATTAGGTTGGGATGCAACACCCTCACTTGGGTCCCATCTCTGATCCAATGTAAATGGAGTTTCCATAGGGTGTAGCCTGCATCATCTTTATCTTATAAGAGATACAAGGAAAGGAAAGCAAGCACAGAGTTGAAGGACCTCATATCACCAAGAAAGTAGCCCTGGGAACAAGGTGTGTCTTTTAGACTTGGGGTTCCTGTGTAGAGAAGCTCCTAGACCAAGGGAAGACTGATGACAAGGATCTTCCTCCAGAACTGACAGACAGAAGAATTCCCTTCCAGCTGGCACTCTGAATTCAAACTTCTAAACCTCCTAACCTGTGAAAGAATAATTTTTTCTTTGTTAAAACTACACACTTGTGGTATTTCTGTTACAGTAGCACTAGATAACTAAAACAGGTAGCCCTCTCAGGTTTTCTCCATAAGCTCAAGGCATAAGCACACGTGGCAGATACCTCGAAAATCATGTCTGAAAACGGATCGTAAGAATCTAAAGGCAGGGAGAGTAAGCTACTTTCTGCAATTCAGGTATAGTTTGCTGTCCCTCAGGCCCCCATTTGAACGCTGTTTTCTTCTTAGTGGTTTCATGGCTAGGAGTCAGCAATGCTCTCAAACATAGAATATGCATTCTCCAAAATGCAAATAGACAACCAAATGTTGGGCCTCATTCTTGGTCACAGGGGTATGTAGTGACTGCAACTTATTCTTGGTTACCTATGGAATGTCACAAATGACTCCTATTTAAATTATTCCTGAGAATCTCACTGTTTAGGGAGGCCCTGGGCTTTTGCTGGATTTATTAACCAGCCTTTGTTGGTCATGTGGGTCACCACTGTATTCAAATCAGTCCTAGCTTGTTCTTCAGTGTTTAATATGAACATAATATCATCACTGTAATGTGTCATTACACTTGAGATCTGCACCAAGTCCAAGTCTCTTCTAACCAAACTAGAACAGTAAGCTGGTGAATTCAAGTAATTCTGTGGCAATATAGTGAAAGTAAAGTGAGACCCTTCCCAAGTGAAAGCAACCTGTGGCTGGCTCTTTCCTGAGACTGGGATCAAGAAAAACGTTTATTTGCAGCATCAGTCACCGAGTGCCAGTCTCCTTCATTCTCTGCACCATAGATGCCACGTCTGGAACAGCTGAAACCACAAATGGCACCACTTTACTTTGGCCTCAGTAGTCTGTTGCCAGCCTCCATGAGCCTTTTGCCTTTTTCAAGGGCCGTACAGGGCTGTTATACACCGAATTTGTTGGCACCAGCACTCCAGCCTTCAGCATGTCTGCAATCAAAGCAATAATCTGCTTTTATCCACGAAGTGTCCTACAGTGCTTCAAATTAACGACTTGAGTTCAGGCAATTCTAATGGTTTCCATTTAGCATTTCCAGTCAATACTGACCTACAGACAGACTTATACATCTTCAGTTTTACAGTATCAATTAGACATAATATCCATACCAATAACACCCTCAGGTAAGGGAAATGCAATTACTTCACAGCAGATCTGTTTAAATCTTACAGTTCTCACATATACTTTCCCCTTAGTCCCATCAACAATTATATTCCCATATCCTCCTAATCTAATCTTAGCTGCCCTTCAAGATTTTACTGACAGGTTTTGAAATTATAGTACATTGGGCTCATATGTCCAGGAGCTCCATGTAGGTCTCTATCCTGCCCTTGAGCCATTTTACTCACACATGTATATGGCCTCAGGTCTTCTGCTGGAGACCGAACCAGAAGACCCTGTCCTCTAATCAGTCCTTATTTTGATCAGCTAGCTGAGTCTCTGCTTTAAATGGTCTCAGGTGGGAATTCCAACAATTAAATTCCTCCCAACTGCGGTGAACAGAATGGACTTGTTTAGGCCTCTTTACATTGGGGGGCCACCAGGAGTTTCCACCGGTCCACTCTTCCTTTTATAGTGCTGTCTCAATTCCAGGAATGTCTGCCACATTCATCCCATTTTTTAATAACCTTCTAAAAATCTTCAACCTGCTGGGCTAAGTTCTTTCCCCTGTTGCTTCTTCCCATTCTCCTATGAATCACCCTGATATCTTGCATCTTTAAGACCCATGTGAGGAAGCTGTACCAACAGATCTGAGAAAACTGTTGAGACTGTTGCCTCATTTCACATTACCAAGATTGTATGGGGTGCCTATGTAAAAAGTGCCCCCTGATTACCATATCTTTCATGAGCTTTGTAAGGGGAATGCTCATTGGACATATATCCTGATCATTGTAACACCCTTCCAGTATGGGTTGTATAAGTAGCACATTGGCTGCTTCCTCTGGAATGTTCCCATTGGATTTTTAGAGGGGAATAGAGATAGTTTCCCTTCTCAAGGTAAACATGTCTCATTGTAAATTTTATTCAGTCTACGAGGCTAGCTCTTTCCTCTGGATTAACCAGCTGTGTAATGGAATTTTGTATCATTGCTTGTGACTCTTCCATAGAGAGTTGTGGGTCTTGCATCAACCTAAACATACTCTCCCATTCTGCAACATCAAAACTAAAGACCCAACCAACAACCCATAACTGCTAAGTCTATTTCAACTCACAGCAACCCTATAGGGTTTCCAAGGAGTGGCTTATGCATTATAACTGCTGGCCCTTTGGTTAGCAGCTGTAGCTCTTAACTGTTACACCTCCAGGGCTCCAAACTAAAGGCACTGCTTCTAAATGAGTCACTTTCACTACCCGTTTTGGTAATGGTTCCTCAGGAAGTTGACTATACTGATCTACAAATTGAAGCAGCTCCTTTACACTACAGTCCCTCGTTTTAAAAGTTTGTTGGTTTTGCTCATTCCCCTCCTAGACTACCCTCTGGGTGATCAGTGGTTATAAGGATACTTCCTGTTGTTCTGACACAATTTTTCTTTTCGGATAGAGTCTTAAGGCAAGCAGTCATTATCTCTGACCAGATCAGGTATGGACTTGGTTCACTGCTACAATCTGCCCCTGCTATTGTTTTCCCCTGTGATTACAGTTACTGATAACTAGAACCAAGGAATTGTATGTCTCTCCCTTTCCTTATCACTCTATATTTCCATATGCATCCAAAAAAGCCCATTCCTCTGGAATTATAGCTACCGCTCCTAATTCACATGAACAGCTTTGCCTTGGGTAGCTGATTGCAACATAACAGCTGCTTCTAATATGTGGATGTTTTTAATCTCATCTAGAAACTAAAGGCTTCTCATTTTCACATCTATCCATTTTTCCAACACTACGTGTTCCAGTACATCTGGACTTGTTCAGAGAACCCCACCATTCTAACATCAGCTAAATGAATAATTTATTTCATAAGAATCAGCAAAAAGTTGGTTTCTATGAAGTAGAGGTTAAATGTGTTCAATTTTTCCAAACTGCTGTGTTACTCCAGAACCTCTAACTTCAACTAAAGCCCTCCCTGCAGTACTCGCCCTGCCATCTTTGGGTTTGGTAATTTGCTCTAATGTCTCACAGAACTCATGAACTGTACTTTTAGTTCATTAGTTTATAAAGAAGCTATAGGGTCACTGTGAGTCAGAATTGTCTTAACAGCAGCGGGTTAATAGGGCACAACTCAGGATCAGGATCAACTTGGAAATACAGGAACAACAACTTTGGATGCAGCTTCTCTATCAGAACAGCTTCCTCCTGCCCAATGCAGCTGTTCTCTGCTGGGGCCTTGCTGCTGCTGGGCCCTGCTGGAGCCCTTCTTGGGCAGCTCTGTCTTGCCAGTCTCCTGGTTCCTGTTTTCTTGAGTGGAATCTCTTGCTGTCTTCTGTGTTACAGCTTCTCTCTTTCTCCTTATTTAAGCCTAAAGGGATGGCAAAACAGACCAATCTCATTAGGGTTCCATATATGTTATTTGCAAACCCCAGCCACACAAGTGTGCCGTGCTTCTATTTACATGACAAGCTATCCAATCCTCTTGGTGGAACACAAATATTACGTGTGCACAGTTTCACCTGGTCGTTTCGTGGGATTTACAAAGACTATGGCTAGAAGGACCATATTAAGCTGTTCACTGCAGCACAGATGGTCACCATAAATAGCCATCAAAAGACAGCCAGGGCAGCTATATTATTATCAGACAAAATAAATTTCAAATCGTAAGAGGTTACAAGAGACAAAGAAGAGCATTATAAACAAATTAAAGATTTTCCACAGGAGGACGATATACTAATTAAAGACACATGCACTGATGCAATGAAGCTCACAAAGTTGAGTGTCACTGGCAACACAAGAATAAAAAGGGGTGCACTCTGAGATCTCCACTAAAAGACCGCAATTGATGGTTCAGCAGCTTCGAGTTTCACCTGGGAGCACGGCCCCTGGCCCTGATGCTACCCTTGCCCATAAATCATAACGAAATTCCACTCTTCAGACAGGAATGGATTGGACTTGGCAACACAGAGTGATCATATATTGGATACACTTTATGGTTCTATGCATCTATAGGATATCATCCTGCTGATCTCTGGTGGAGGAAGAGGAGTGGGTGGAGAGGAAGGGAAAGGAGGCTGTTGGGAGGATGAGACATGTATGGAGCAGAGAGGAATAATGTGCTGTCACCGGACAGGGAGAGCAGTGGAAGCTGCATATAGGTGGGCATGTAAATTTATACGGGAATGTACATTTTCACTCAGTCATAATAAAGAAAAAAAAACATGCACTGAAATATAACAATTATAAACATACATTAACCTAACAGCAGAGCCCTGAAATACATGAAGCAACAATTGGCAGACTTCAAGAGAGAAGTAAACAGCGCCACAATAACGGTTGTACGCTTCAGCACCCCGCTCTCAATGCTGGATACAACAAGCAGAAAGAAGATCAGTAAGAGAAGCTGGAGTAACGGCTGGTGAGACAGAAAGTGCTGGTGACTCAGGTGTTTCAGCTTTTGCCGTGACTGTCCACAGAGGCCAGGCTACTGTCGTGTCTGGAGTAAAAGTTCTGGATCCTGGCTTCAAGATGAGGAACATGGGGCCATGAGAGGTGAAGTGATGAATTATCCAAGTCATGAAGCTAATCAAGCAGTAGAACTGTATGAGACTTCAGGATTCCTGCATTCCAAGATTGTTAAAAATGAGTCTGTGGAAACAAACCCACAGTCACTTCTTAATGCAAATCATAGGACAACAAGTTGTGATAAAATTTAATTCAGTAGTGGGTTATCAAAGAATCCCAGCTGGCCTAGATGACTACATATAGCCTTGGAGGAGATGGAAGAATATGTAAATTGACAACTGAAGAGTAAGAATGAGGATGCATTTTATCCAGGAAAACAATATGTGAGTACACAGGAGGGAAAGATGCGAAGACACCAAGACAGCAATATCTTTCATACTTGGATTTTTTTTTTTTTTTTTGGTATAACACACTCTAAAGATCTTATTTTTCAACAAAATTTTATACAGTATAATTCATTATATAGAAAAACTCTAAAAAGAAATATTTCACCAGAATTAAAATCATTTTAAGTGCCTAAAAATCTTAATCACATCTAATATGGAACTACCAGTATGTTATACTTGATTTTTTCATAATTTTAGTGGTGTATTATATATAATAAAAAGTTTGCTATTTTCACTATTTTTAAGGGTACAATTTGGTGACATTAATTACATTTACCATGTTATTAGACCATTACTGATATCCACTTCCAAAAGTTTTACATCACCTCAGACAGAAACAGAATACTCCTTCAGCAGTAATTCCCATTCCTTTCTCTGCTTACTTGCCTATTCTAAATAACTGATACAGGCAGGATCACACAATATTTGTCCTTTTGTGTCTGACTTGTTTCACTCAGCATAAGTTTTCAAGGTTCATTCATACCACAGCATGTATCAGAATTTTATTTCTTTTTATGGTTCAGTAATATTCCATTGTGTGGACATACCATGTTTTGTTTACCCATTCGTTTGTTGAGGGACATGTGCTTTTTTCCCCAACTTTCAGCTATTGAGAACAATGCTGCAGTGAACATTCTTGGACATATATCTGCTCAAGTCCCTGTTTTCAAGTCTTTTGCACATGGCTGGGAGTAGAATTGCTAGATCATAATGTAATTCTATATGTAGAATTACCATAAAGAAAACAAAATTCCTCACAACTGGACATCATGATAAACAGAGAAAATATTGAAGTGTTCAAGGATTTCACTTTACATGGATCCAAAACCAGTGCTCTTCAAAGCAGCAGTCAAGAAATCAAAAGATGTATTGCATTGGGAAAGTCTGCCACAAAAGACCTCTTTAAAGCAATAAAAAGTAAATCTATCACCTTGAGAACTGAGGTGTGCCTGACCCAAGCCACAGTATTTTCAATCACCTCACATTCATGTGAAAGCTGGACAATGAAAAAAAACCAAAAAAAAAAAAAAAAAAAAAACCTACTGCCATCGAGTCAATTCCAACTCACAGCGACCCTACAGGTCAAAGTAGAACTGCCCCATAGAGTTTCCAAGGAACTGCCAACCTTTTGGCTAGCAGACATTGCACTTGACTATTATGGCACCAGGGTTTCCAATGAATAAAGACCAAAAAATAACTGACACCTTTGAATGGCAGTGTTGGCAAAAAAAAATTGAACATACCATGGACTGCCAAAACCACAACCAAAACAAACAAACCAAAAAAAAACAAAAACAAAAAACCCACTGCCATCCAGTCAAGTCTGACTCATGGTGACCCTATAATTCAGAGTAAAATTGCCCCATAGAGTTTCCAAGGAGCACCTGGTAGATTTGAACTGCCGATCTTTTGGTGAACAGACATATCAGTTAACCTACTACACCACCAGAGTTTCCAAAAGAACAAAGAAATCTATCTTGGAAGAAGAACACTCAGAATGCTCCTCAGAAGCACGTACTTTGAACATTATCGGAGGTACCAGTCCTGGGAGTCGTCCTCCTTGGTAGTCATGCTTGGTAGAGTGAGTGAAAGAGAGGAAAGTCTTCAGCAACATGGATTGACATACTGGCTGCCGTGATGAGCTCAAGCATAGCAATCAATGATTGTGAGGATGGTGCAAGACCAAGCTATTTCAATCTGTTTTACAAGGGGTCACTATGAGTCAGAACCAACTTGATGGCCCCAAACAACAATAGTGTTTGACTTTTTGAGGAGCTGTCAAACTACTTTCCGTAGTGACTATGCCATTTTACATTCCCACCAGCAGTGGATGAGGAAGTAACAAACGCATCCTCTCCGGCATTTGTTACTTTCCACTTTTCTGATAACAGCCATCCTGTTGTATGAGTTGATATTATCATTGTGGTTGTTAGCAGCATTTCCATAATGACTAACAAAGGACTCCTAGTTTCAAAATGGTTAAGGATCTACTCTGTTCTATAGGTCCACTATCAGTAGCAACAGTTTTTAGTGACTAACAGAGAGTTTCTGAATGATACAAACAGTTAAGTACTTAACCACTAGCTGAAAGAGTTGGCAGTTTGAACCTACCCAGTGCCTTCAGAGACAAGCTTGGTGATCTGCTTCTAAAAGATCACAGTTTTTGGAAACCCTGTTGGTCACAGCTGCACTCTGACACACACGAGGTCACCCTGAGTTGGAGGTGGCTGGACAGCAATTCACAACAGCAATAACAAGGACCACTTATTCCTACATCGTCTTTGGTGAAACAGAAGTCCTTCGCCCATTTTTTTGATTGGGCTGTCTTTTTGTTGTGGAGTTATAGAAGTTCTCTATATATTCTAGCTATTAAGCCCTTAGGAAATATATTGTTGCTAAATATTTTTTCCTATTCTGTATGTTATCTCTTTGCTATTCCAAAATTCCCATTCTCCACCATGTTATCCATAATTTGTTACTATCCACACAGTTAAATCCCTTAGCACTGTCAATAAAACACAGGTAAACATCTTTCTGGTATTCCCTGCTTCCAGCCAGGATCCATTTGACATCAGCCGTGATATCCCTGATTCCACGTCCTCTTCTAAATCCGACTTGAATTTCTGGCAGTTACCTGTTGATATGCTACTGCAGCTGCTTTTGATCTTCAGCAAAATTTTACTTGCATGTGACACTAATGATTTGCCTTTCTTGGTAATAGGCATAAACATGGATCTCTTTCAGTCAATTGGCCTGATAGCTGTTAGAGATTTTTGGATGTGAAAGGTTTTATGTAGTTTAAATTGTGCCGTGAAAGGAGACTGGGGAAAGAGAGAAAGTTTATTTGCGTCCCGGGTGGCTTTGCAGAATTCCCGGGAGGAAGCCTGCAAAACCGAGCTGGCTTGAGGGTTAGGGGCTTATAAAGGGGGCGGGGCGGACCTTGTTGACCACAGCGCTGAAAACAGCGCCTGTGAGGATGAGAATGGTGTCCATGGCAAGTAGCCTATGGGGTTGTGGACGATTAGAGTTACTTAATTAACATAAGGGGGTCTCATTTCAGTGGAGCTGAGCCAATGGGAAAGGAGTGATAGCTGGTTGGCCCAGGGCAGCTAGGCTCATTTGAATGGGCTTTCCAGAATAGCTGGAATGTTCTGACTGATGATATTGAGCTGTCCATCATCTCTTTCCACAGATGTAGTAGATTTGATTCCTGTGTATTCCATCTGGTGAGGTCCACATGGACAGTCACCATTTGTGTTGGTGAAAAAAAGTGTTTGCAATGAAGAAGTCTTTGGTCTTGCAAAATTCTATTATGTGATCTCCAACATCGTTTCCATCACCAAAACTATATTTTCTAACTACTACCAATCCTTCCTCTTTGCTTTCAACTTTTGCATTCCAATCACTAGTAACTATTAAGGCATAATGATTGCATGTTTGATCACTTTCAGGCTGCAGAAGTTGGTAAAAATCTTCAGTTTCTTTGTCTGTGGCCTTAGTGGTTTGTGCATAAATTTGAATAGCTGTATTCACTTGCCTTCCTTATAGGGATGTAGATATTACTCTGTCATTGACAGTGTTGTATTTCAGGGTAGATTCTGAAATGTTCTTTTTGACAATGAATGCAACACCATTCCTCTTCAAGCTGTCATTCCTAGCATAACAAGATACGATTGTCCAATTCATGATGACCAATACCAGTCCATTTCAGCTTACTAATACCTAGGATGTTGATGTTTATGCATTCCGTTTCATTTTTGGTGATTTCCAATTTTTCTAGATTCATACTGTACAGTCCAGGTTCCAATTATTAACGAATGTTTGCAGCTGTTCCGTCTCATTTCGAGTCATGCTGCATCTGCAGATAAAGGTCCCAAAAGCTTGACTCCTTTCAGGTCATTGAGGTCAACTCTACTTTGAGGAGGCAGCTCTTCCCCAGTTGCATTTTCAGTGTCTTTCAATCCAAGGGGCTCATCTTCCAGTACTATATCAGACAATGTTCTGCTGCCATTCATAAGATTTTCACAGGCTAATTCCTTCCAGAAGCAGATCACCAAGTCCTTCTCCCTAGTTTGTCTTAGTCTGGAAGCACAGCTGAAACCTGTCTATCATGGGTGACCCTCCTGATATTTGAATAGCAGTTGCGCAGCTTCTAGTATCACAACAACACCCAAGCCCCCAGAGTATGACAAACTGACAGATTTATGGGGGTATTTATGGATTAAAAAACCAAAAATCTATTGCTATTGAGTCGATCCAACTCATAGCGACCCTACAGGACACAGTAGAACTGCCCCATAGAGTTTCCAAGGAGCGCCCGCTGGATTTCAACTACCAGTCTCTTGATTAGTAGCTGTAGCATTTAGCCACTATGTTCCAAGTGTTGCCCATTTATTGAAAGCCCTGGTGATAGGACTGTTGGCCCACCTGTTTGCACTTTCCTTTACTTCAGATTTATTTAATTCATGTGGAGGCCATGCCAGGTGAGAACACAGCTTTTTAGAAAAACATTTTGGGGAAACTTCTTGGCTACTGCCAGTCATATTTTCTTTGACTCATGGCTCACTAAAAAGAAGTGGAATATCCTCTATGATGCTAAACGCTTCAAGCACAGCTATTTATTACCCTTCTTAAAAGTATTGCCCCACCACTCTTCTACCATAGTAAATGCCATGTTTGTCATGATAAACCCCCAGGCATGACCAAGGTCTAGTAATTGAAGACCCTAAGTGGAGCCCAACGGTCCGGCATGATCTGGGTTACCATCAAACAGAGGCTCCTGACCCAAAGGTGAAGCAATGGGAAAGAGAAGGCTGTGAGTTTAAGGAAAAATATTCCTTACAGGCAGGGCCCAAATGCCAAAGCTCAAGTCCCTAATGACATGAGTATTTCTTTAGCAACTACTAACCATATAAAAGCATTTTTTCAGAGACAAAACAATAGGTATTTTATGAAAATATTTTGGGGGACAATTTTGGAAAGCTGTGGATCAAGTGGTTAGACAGTGTTTCTTCTGTCTGCTCAGAATTTAAATCTGGTAGACCTTGCTATCCCTTGCCTGGAAAATAGCCCTTTCCCACTGAACCAATGCATGATTGGCAGATAGACTTCACCCAGGTGACACCTACTAAACCCACTGCTGCCAAATCGTTTCCAACTCATAGCAACTGTATAGGACCAAGTAGAACTGCCCCATAGAATTTCCAAGGAGCACCTGGCAGATTGAACTGCTGACTTTTTGGTTAGTAGATACAGCACTTAACTACTATGTCACCGTGGTTTCCTGACACCTACTAATCGTTATAACTTTATCTTAGTTGTGATTTGCAGTTATTCACATTGGCTTCAGGCCTTTCCCTGCCACAAAGCCAAGGCCACTTGTATAGCTAAAACACTATTAGAAAATCTCATTCCCATGTAGGAAGCTCCAGCCATCCTTTGCAATGAGAAAAACTGACTTTACGGGATAAGTAATAAAAGCCATCGTGTTGTATTTTTCCCAGTTTTCAGAGACTGTACTGCCCTATCACCCCTAGTCTTCTGGCTGTGTGGGAAGGACTGATGGAATCATGAAAATTCAGCTGGTGAAGCTCATAGCAGCTATGCAATTGATCTAGCTGCAAAGCCTCTTGTTTGTGTTAATGAACCTAAGGGCCACTACTTTCAGCCTGCATAAATTAACTCATAAGATTGTAATGGTTTGAACAATTAACGTACCATATTCAGCAGCTACTGCAGATTCAAATTTAATTCATGCCTGTCTACTAAGGTATTACCAAGCATTGATTCATTGTGCTAAATAGCATGCCAAATTTCTTAAGGATACTTTTAACAGCAGGAGGACAACTCTTCTCTTTTTACCTGGAGATTACATTTACTGGAAAAGACATCAACTAAAGGATTTCGTTGATCCCTGATATAAGGAAACTTACTCTTACAAATTCTTGTGCAGCCAAATTATAGGGAGTCAAGTCTTTGATTCATTCATCTCAACTGAAGAAACCCTTGATTCCAGAATAGACTGTTGAGCGTCATGAAAGACTGAAATTGAAATTTCATAATTGCCAAGAAGAGAAGCAGGTAACAGCTGGGTAAACTGATTTCCCAAGATCTCTGGATCTGGTCTGAAACTGCCTATGCAGCCTGCAGTAAATTTTTTGTCTTTTTTCACCCCTTTGTTGTTTTTGTATTTTAGTGTTAGCTGTTATGCATAATTGTGGAATTATATCCCAGTGGTTTTGGTGATTGTATTATGCTGCTAATTTTTACCTTTGAAATAAGTTGCTTAAATGAGGGCTTTAATTCTTTTTGAATTTCTTTTAACTACCAGGATCATACTTCTTATTTGTGGGTATTTTGATGACTTTAATGCTTTAATTTGTCTGTGGTGCCATCTTCTGACCATTAGAGTTATTTTTACTTAAATCTGAGTTTATAACTTATATAGTGTTTTAGGATTTCTGGAAACCCTAATGGCATAGTGGTTAAGTACTGTATCAGCTAACCAAAATGTAGCAGTTCAAATCTGCCAACTGCTCCTTGGAAAGTCTGTGGGACAGTTGTACTCTGACCTATATGGTTGCTATGAGTCAGAATGGACTAGACGTCAGTGACTTTGACTTTTTGAGCCCTTTTCTGGAAATCCTGGAGGTGTAGTGGTTAGGTGCAATGGCTGCTAACCAAAAGGCTGGTAGTTCAAAGCCACCAGGCATTCCTTGGAAACTCTGTGGGGCAGTTCTACCCTGTAACTATAAGGTTGCTATGAGTCAGAATCAACCTAACGACAGTAAGGTTAGCCCTTTTCTTGTCTTCCAAAGCCACTGCTGTAAAGTCAATTGCAACTCTTAACAACTCTATAGGACAGACTGGAACTGCCCCACAGGGTTTCCAAAACTGGAATCTTACAGAATCTGAAGGCAGGGTGTTCTGTCTCCTCCTGGGAGCTCCTTGAAGCTGCATTCCTGTATTCCCTGTCTGCTGATCTCAGTGGCTAAGGAGCCCAAGATGGCAAATCCATGCTGCGTTAGTTGATAGGGAACTGTCATGGATTGAATTGTGTCCCCCAAAATATGCATATCAGTTTGGCCAGGCCATGATTCTTCAGTACTACTTAATTGTCCAACATTTTGTCATCTGATGTGGTTTTCTTACATGTTGTAACTCCTACCTCTATGATGCTAATGAGGCAGGACTCAATCTACAAGACTGAATTCTGTCTTGAGCCAATTTCTAAAAGAGGTAAGTAAACAGGGATAAGGTGTCTCATACTACGAAGAAAGCAGTGCTGGGAGCAGAGCTTTGGACCCAGGGTTTCTACACAGAGAAGCTTTTAATTCAGGGGAAGAAGATTGGTGAGGAAGACCTTCCTCCAGAGCTGACAGAGAGAGCCTTCCTCTGGAACCACTATTCTAAATCTAGGCTGCTAGCCCACTATACTGTGAGAAAATAAATTTCTCTTTGTTAAAGCCATCCACTTGCAGTGTTTCTGTTACAGCAGCACTAGATAACTAAGATAAGGACTTCATTCCATATTTCTCCTCACGCTCTGTAGTTGGTTTCTATTTCATTTGGTGCTTGGTGGAGTTCTTTATCTCTTCATTTGATACTTCATTTCTCCCTCAGAATGATTGGTGGGTTGAAACTGACAACTTTTTGTTAGCATCCAAGAACTTTAACCATTATGCCGCCAGGGCTCCATTTTCTTGTCTTCAGTTTTATAATTATATCCACCATTAATACTGATTTAGGAAATAATATTGAAATCATTATTCCCTGTTTTTGAACATAGAGAATGTCACCCAGCTGGGCTCATAAGGACTCACAAGGACCTATCAAATGGCCCCTGATGTATAAAGACAATAGATAGGATTATCTCAGAAAACATCTTTTAGGGACCATTTCACATAAGCCAGAACTCAACAGACTTTCCATTCTTATCTTTTTCTGTTAGCATTTAATGAATAGAAAGTTTGACATTCTTGACTGTCCTCCGTAACACCTTTACCAACAATTGTTAGAAATACAACTCAAAATGTAGGATAACAGTTTCTAGCCAGTCTATGAAAAGGTGACGCTTTCTATGGTTTTGCCCATTTGTGACATTAATATACAGTAATGGTTCTGTAACATTTCTTGGGCTTGGGCAGACATGGCTGTGATAGCATACTTGTTTTCCCATCCTTGCCTATTCTGTAATACGTCTCGGACTCAGGCAGACATGTCTATGGCAGCATGCTTGTTTGTTTTCTCCCTTCTATCTGTTCTGTAATTTCCTTAGACTCAGACAGATGTGGCTCTAGCAGCATGTTTGCCCGTTTCCTACTTTTGCCCTTTCGAGTACATGGTGAATAAAACTTTCTCTTTGCTTTACTAAACTTTGTGATTTTTTCACCTACAACAATGTTCTGTTAACCTTTTGCTATTAATGCCAGTCACTACTAGTTGATTTAGTAGGACACACGAATTTTATAACACCACTGTATCTTTTTTGTCATTGACCTTTTAATTATTTTTGTCCTTTTTTGGCTAGTGTACTTTTTATTCTCTTTTATGCCTTTCACTGCTGAAGTTTTTTTGTCTTCACTATTATTCGTATGCTGGTAGCCCTTGTCTTCTCTTGGCCTATATTTCTCCATTCTGAAGCCTTTCTAAAACGCTGTGTTCAGACCGCTCCTGTTAACACCTGGCATGAAAGTTCATTTGTTAAATTAGCTCAAGCAGTTTGAGGGGCTATTATCTCACCAATTGCTGGATATGCCAGATGGCCCCTCAGGCTGTCCATCAGAATTCAGTCCTGGTGACAGCCCCCTAATTAATTACTCCCATTTGCTTCCTGTGATATTTAACAAAACCATTACTTTCAAAAAGGCAATCTGGGTAAGACTGAGGTACCCTCTTGCCTTATCAAGGAAGTATCAGCTACACTGTTTCAATGTAAGCCAGATCAAGGACAAAGCTACAGAAATTTGTACCTGGATAAGACACATCTCATGTAGGAACCGTGCCTGAACCTGGCCTTACAGGTTTGGAAGCTTTGTGACACAAGTACTCCTGGTGTAGGTTGTTCAGCCAGGACTGATTTGAATGTCCTACTGCAAGAAACTTTTGAATCTACTAAAACTGGGACAATTCTCCATTTGTATCTATTCTCTAACTGAAACCTGGCTTAAACAAACCAAATGATCCATCCCATTTCTTTATGATTACACTGGAAAGAAAATGTTTTTGTGCTCCTTTGGGGTGTCCTTGCTGTGAAGATGAATCCTTATCTGACGGGAGCCAGCCGTCTGTCTACAGGTGAACTGGACTGAAGGGAGGGCGTGGGAGCTTAAAGAAAGATGCTTACACCAGGAGGGACCCAGTCAAGCTGAGACGTTTATTTCTTTTTCAAGCAAACTTTTATACAGCTCACACTTCTTTGTTTATTCTTAACTCTGGTCTTTCTCATGCATCCGTGTTCCCTAGTTCTCAAAACCTCTGATCTAATAATAGCCCTATCCAAGGACAGCCACATCTTGTTATTCTTTCTTGGGATATTGCTAAGCAGTCAGTTCTCATGACCTTACTGGCACAATATTTTTCTTAAGTGAGCCTTGCCCAGTAAATTTCTTTAAGGTTTTCTTTAAGATGATTTCGGCTCCCGACACTTATCCTAGCTCTCTTATGTTTGAGCCCTGCCTTGCCTAGATGGCTGGAGCAAGGTAAGTCAATACACCCTGGGTCACAGTAGAATCTCTTTATATATTCATAAATATGCCAAAAGTACTCAGTGGACTAATAGATTGGGTTTAAATTTATTAAAGAGGAAAATGACAAAGAGAGGTTTAAGCTATGCATTTGACCCATCAAAGATAATCCAGAGGACAGATTCTCATTTGGGACATCCTTTGTACCCAGGTGGAGAATACCTGATTTAGAATGTGCCACTAGAAAACTCTCTGACACTAGCTGCCCAGGTAGTCACTAAACTCACTAGCAGAAGTGATGATTGATAACAGGATCACTTTGGACTACCTTTTTGCCCAGCAAGGCAGTGTCTGTGCAACTGCAAACACCACATGGGGCACCTGGATTAACACTCAGAAGAAACAGAATGCGACATTGAATGAACACATGAAATGGCCACCTGGTTACACATTCCTGAACAAACTGGATTCAGTTTTTCCTTTTCGGATATGTTTGACTGGCTACCCAGTGGAATAAATGCCTGGGTTAGGTCAATTCTGATCTCTGGCATTATGATTTCAATGTTAATAGTCATCGTAATTAGTATTGTTAAGTGTTGTATGAAAGTAATTACTAGTGCCTTGACCCAGAAAAACAAACTGATGCACATGCACGGGCTAATGGATGATGAACTAGACGAATCCCTGTTTCAGTTCAATCATATGATTAGGTCATTGGGCTCTCTGAACCACTAAGTATCCTCCTATCCACTTTAAGAGCTTTACAGTAGCATGATGAGGAACATCAAAGCTGCCTAAAGGCCAGAAACATTTTATAGAAAATGAGTTACTCCTTTCTGGGTGACAGGAGACTGACTACCCTGAAGACAAGAACTCTCTTGTAGCACCGTAAGAATTAAATACTTGCAGGGTCCAAGTGGCCATCAAGGAGCAGCATGACTAACAGTGATTTGAAAGTAAGTCCATGCAAGAAAACTACTTTTTGAAGTGATTGGAAGGTGTTCAATGCAATTCCTGATCGAAACGAGTTCATTAAGTCTTTTTTTGGCCAGGACTCAATGACTAAACTACATGCAGTTTTTGCTGAATTAAGTTGGTCTTCTTACCCAGGACTCTTCATTTGCCTAGCTGCTTTCAGCACAGCAAACCAAGCCTTTAGCTCGTTAATGGCTAGTAGTCATAGTAACTGACAGAGTGTTTCTCTCTGCAGCCAATGCAGGATGTAAAAGAAATACTTTCTAAGGAAGAGAATCTGGACATAGGTGTCTTTTTGTATCAAGTAGGCCTAAGAATTGTTTATGACAATAACCAAAAAACCAAAGCCATTGCTCTTAAGTTGATTCCAACTTATAATGACCCTATAGGAAAAAGTGGAATTGTCCAATAGGGTTTCCAAGGAGTGACTGGTGGATTTGAACTTGCAGCCTTTTGGTTAGCAGCCAAACTCTTAACCACAGTGATAAAAAATTGTTTTGAAAGGATCCTGGAGCTAGCCTTATCTGCAGTTTCCCAAACAACTTAAAAGGGTTTTGTTTTACACTAAATAGACAATACATAAGCGGTAACTTTGGTGAAGAGTAAGACAGTACACAACACAGGAGAAGCCAGTATAACTTGTGCAAGGGAAGGTCATGACCCATCCCAGCTCCCTGAGGGACTGAAATGTTGGGCTGAGGGCTGTGGGGACCATAGTCTTGGGGAACATCTAGCTCAACTGGTATTGCATAGTTAATAAAGAAAGTTTTCTACATTCTACTTTGATGAGTAGCGTTTAGAGTCTTAAAAGCTTGTGAGTGACCATCTAAGATATTTCACAGGTCTTATCCCATCAGCAGCAAGTAAAAATGAAGAAAACCAAAAGACATAAAGGAAAGATTAGTCCAAAGGACTAAGGGATCACAACTACTACAGTCTCCACCAGACTGAGTCCAGAACAATTAGATGGTTGCCAAGGTACCACCACCAACTGTTCTGACAGGGATCACAGTAGAGGGTCCTGGACAGGACAGGAGAAAAATGTGTAACAATGACTCACACACACACACACACACACAAAAGAAACAAAACCAGATTTTCGGGTCTGACAGAGACTGGAGAAACCCCAAGAGTATGGCCCCAGGATACCCTGATAACTCAGTAATGAAGTCACTCCTGGGGTTCACCCTGATTAGACAGGCCTATAAAACAAAATAAGACTAAAAGGGCACACCAGCCTAGGGGCAAGGACTAGAAGACAAGAAGGAACAGAAAAACTTGTAATAGTGAACTTGAGGTCATAAAGGGAGAGTGTCGACATGTCATGGGGTTTGTAACCAGTGTTGCAAAACAATATATATAATAACTTTCATGAGAAATAGTTCATTCTGTAAATCTTTGTCTAAGGTATATTAACAAATTTTTTGAAGGGTTTTGTTTTCACGAGACATTTCTGGGAAATGAAGTACTAGCACTAAGTGGTTATCACAAATCCCTGAGATTTCTGGTTAGAGCTCCTGAAGGATATATAACCATGGTTGAGAATCCTCTGTAACTAGTCCCTGAAATCAATCACTGTAAGCTTCTGTATATAATTTTCCAATAGAAACCTATTTCCTACTCCTAACCCACCCTTCTTACAAGGTCTGACAGTTAAGTCCATGAATTTAATTGTTCCAAGTGATACCTACCTCATTGCTGAGTATCACCACAATCACCTTCAAAGTACCCCCTTGGGAAGCTGTGCACCGATGTCAGTGCCTAGTCCACCCTTGAAAGCAATTTTGGAACTCTTTCTGGAATGGCCATTGCGTACAGTGCCAAGTTAGCGAACTTTATAGTTGTGTGTGAGGGACTTTTTAGCCAGTAAACAAATAAGTGTACTGGAGCACCGTACCTACTCACCTGATCTGACCCCTAATAATTTTTATCTTTACCCAAAGATAAAGGAAAGGCTGAAAGTAAGACATTTTTATGACATTCAGGACATCAAGGTTAATATGACGACAGCTCTGATGACCATTCCAGAAAAAGAGTTCCAAAATTGCTCTGAAGGGTGGACTAGGTGCTGGTATTGATGCATAGCTTCTCAAGGGGAATGCTTCAAAGGTGACTGTAGTGATATTTAGCAATGAGGTATGTAACCCTTTTTCTAGAATGAGTTCATGAACTTAATTGGCAGTCCTCATAGGAACACATCAGGATGTGTTAAAAGGTTATCTCAGTTCTTCTATGGTTATTTTTCAGGATCTTCCTGACAACTCACCACAACTGGGACAACTACTATGAGCTAATGAAGCTGCAGGCTTTGCCAATTTATTTCCTACCAAGTTCACAACTTTTAGCTGAATAGGTTTCTGCTTACTCCCATCCCCTGTTAAGTTCATTCACTCTCACAGCAAAGATACTGGTCTTCACAGCCATTTCTACACTGGTAGAACTATAACTCTCAACGACTGAAGGAGTTGAACGGATCAGCCCCAGGTAAGAAGGCCTCAGGTTCACATTGCTCTTGCCTGAAGCTCTGTTGTTCATAAATAAATACTTCTCACTTTTTTTTTCTTGGCAAATTTCCAAAGGCCTGTAATAGTTTGGGAAAACAATTTTGCCTAGTTTCATACTTATCTCTTTGCAAAGTTTTGGACTTATTTACACTGACACAACCAGAGGTTCCTTTGTGTATGTTCTGTAACTGATACGTATTACTGTCCAAAATTTTCACTTTTTCTCCTTACTGTTTTAAAAAGTCTCGTGTTGCCTTTTGAATCTTTCACATCTGTCTGCTGAGTAGTATCTGTAGTGCACATTATAAGATGCCATAATGCATACTACAAGATAAACTAGTGTGTTATTTCTACTTCTTTAATAAGTCACCTAATAGCTCTAATGGAGTCTCTGGATAATATATAAATTAACACACTTGACTGCTGCCCAAAAAGTTGGCAGCTTGAGTCCCTTAGAGATGCCTCAGAAAAAAGACTTGGTGATCTGCTCCAAAAAATCAGCACTGAAAATCCAGTGGTACTGAGTTGATGTGTATTTTATCATGCATACTTTCATCACCAAAAAAATGAAACCAAGAAAACCTCATAGAGCACAGGACACACATGGTCACCACGAGTTGGAATTGAGTCAATGGCAACTGGCAATAGCTCCAACCCAGAGCTCATAATCTCAAAAATGATCTTGTGGGTAGTGTATTAAATTATTTAAGATGGCCCTCCTAGTCTGGTCTTTGTGACACACACAACTGAGTGGGACTATGCAAATCAGGTACATGGAACCTGTGATGGTTGGGGTTATGTGTCATCTTTGCTAGGCCACAATTCTCAATATTTTTATAATTGTCCTCTATTCTATGTGTTGTGGATTCTGATTTTTACATGTTGATGAGACATTTGTGTCTTGGGTCACAGTCTTTCTTGCAGAAGGGTGTGACTCATGTCCTACCATTACTTAAGCTATGCCCTTCCCTGGGGTATGGGCTTCATCTGAGATACATGTGTGAATGACCTGGCAGGGCTCTCTCTCTCTGCATTTGGATCCACAGTCTTGTTAGACCAAACTGATGTTTCTTGGGATGTAAGCCACAGGCCTGCTGGCTGGCCTGCAGATTCTGAGATTTACCAGCTTCTGTAACCTTGGGATCCAGCAACCTATAGTCTGAACTGCCAGTTTGGCTTTGGATTTGTCAGCCCCTGCAGTCATGTGGTTTGGGAGAAGCTTACACCTGACCCAGAGATTTGGGACTTGCCAGCCTCCACAATTACATGAGCCACTTTCTTTACAAGGTCCATGAATTCTGTGAGACACTGCAGCAAATTAGAGAACTCAAAGACAAGAGGGCACTGAGGGGAGAGGGAATAATAGATGTTAGAGATGATGCAGTGCTACAGTGCTTTAAGAAAGTTAGAGATTGGGATATCTTTAACCTCCACTTCACAGGAACCAGCTTTGTGCTGATTCTTACAAGAAAAATTATTCATTTGCTGTGATAATTATTCTTTTACATGATCCCTATGAATCTGGACATAAGCTTCCCTGGAATACAGATGGCAGAGTGGGGACTACTGGATCATAAAAGCCACGCCAATGCCAAGTGCCGTCGAGTCGGATCATAAAAGCATATTTATCTTCACAAAGTATGGCCAAAACCAGAAATGACTGCATTAATTCACACTCCCTACAAGAGCCAGCTCTTCACATCCTTGTTAACATACAGTACTACCAGGCTACATTTTTCTACTGCTGGGTTAAAATGGTTCTCAATTTGCATTTCTCTTGACTTCTTACAGATGATCAATTTTTACTTGTTGGTATTCAGAATTCTCCTTCTGTGACTGTCTAATCATGTATTTGCAGCTTTTTACTGTCTTTTCTTTCTGAAGAACGCATTGTATGATCTAGATGTTAACCAACTATTTGTTTTTGATTGTGCGTGGTTACAGCAATACTGTGTTAACATATCATGTTACTCAAAGGTATAATTTAATTAGATTATTTAAAGTCAGCAAAGATGTGCATCAGGGTTATATCATTTCACCATACTTATTCAATCTGTATTCTAAGCAAATAACCTGAGAAGCTGGACTGTATTAAGAATGTTACATAAGGACTAGAGGAAGAGCCATTAATAACTTGCATTATGCAGTTAACACAGTCTTGCTTGCTGAAAGTGAACAAGCCTTGAAGCATTTGCTGATAAGAGATCAAAGACTACAGCTTTCAGTATGGATTAAATCTCAGTGCAAAGACAAAAAAAAAAAATCCTGAACACTGGACTAATGAGCAGTATCACAATAAACAGAAGATTGAAATTGTAAAAGATTTCATTTTACTTGGATCCACAATCAACACCCATGGAAGCAGCATTGGGCAACTCTGCTGCAAAAGAGCACTTTCAAGTTTTGGAAAGCACAAAGATGTCATCTGCAAGACTAAGACATGCCTGACCCAAAAGATGGTGTTTTCAATAGTCTCATATGTATGTGAAAGCTGGACAATAAGACTGAAGAACTGACACTTATGAATTATGGTGTTGGTGAAGAATACTGAATATAACACAGAATGACAAAAGAATAACTAATCTGTCTTGGAAGTACAGCCAGAATGCTCCTTATAAGCAATTACGGTGAAACTTCATCTCATATACTTTGGACATGGTATCAGCAGGGATCAGTCCCCGGAGGACATCACGCTTAGCAGAGGATCAGCAAAAGAGAGGCTGTAACAATTGGCTCAAGCGCAGCAACAGTTATAAGGATGGCACAAGACTGGGTAGTGGTTGATTCTGTTGTACTCTCACTGAGTCAGAGTTGACTAGAGAGCACTGGACAACATGTATTTTGTGTATCTCCCTCCTACATACATCTTTTTGTTCACTCAGTTTTCCAGGTAGTTTGTCAATCTCGAACTCACCCTTTCCCTGACACACACAACCAACTGCAAAACCTTGTGTTCATTAAAAAATTTTAGATTTTCATTCAGTTTCACGTCTTTGGTGACATGGAGTCTTCTGACATGCACCAGTCTGGACCACTTGCTCTACCTTACGCAGATCAAGTGCAGAACTTCCTTTTATCATTCTGGGAATTCTCTTCACCTTTTTAATTGGACTCCTTGTTTTCTAATGATCAGAGATTCTTGAATAGCGGCACATCCTCCAGAAGTTTCCCAAGAATAAGTACACAACAGACAAATATTTGAGATCCTTCATGTATAAAAATGTCTTTATAGGCTCCATCACTCACTTACTTCGTAATTTAAATGGGTATCTAATTCTAGACTGGAAGTAATTTTCCTTCAATACTTTTAAGAGAACTGCCCCACTGTCTTCACATGGGTTTATTTTCATCCTTGGTGTCTAGCACATGATGTGTCCTTTCAAGTAAAAAACTACTTGCCTTCATTTTCAGGATGTTTTCTTGAATTATTTCATTGATATTTCTAGCATTCTGGTTTTATGTGTCTCTCCTATTTTCTATCATCTTGTCTTTTTTGTTTTTGAGATTTCCTAAACTTTGTCTTCCAGATCTTTTACAGTTTTTCATTTCTGCTCTCATGTCTTCTCACTTCTTCAAATGGTTTTTCGTATTTTGTTTATTCTGCTTTTATAAACACACATCCTGTTCTGGTGTTATGGATATACTATATCATTTCATATTTATAAAGACCTTAATGAGTTGTGTTGTTCCTAAATTTTCTTCTTTCTACATAGTCTCTGTTTCTTCCAAGTTGCTTCTTTTGTTTGTGTAAGTCTCCATTATTTGTGTTAAAGTTCTCTTTAGATGTCTGGTGATTTTTGACTTAACTTACATTTACAATGCCAAGCAATAGAACTCTTAAAAGGCTGGCTGGGAAAAAATTCAACTGTATTCCTATATGTTAGAAGAGTTAGAAAATAATAAAGTGTGAAGACGTGTTCTACTACATACAGCTATTAACATTTAAAAACATGATATTGGCACAGTTAGACAAGCAGTTAGAATATAAAGACCTGGCACAGGGGAATATATGTATGTCTATATATATGCATACACATAGATACATATATAGACACACATACATTTATCTATCCATCTATCCATCCATATTAAAGAAACCCTGTCTGGAAACCCTGGTAGCATAGTGAGCTAAGTGTGTCTGCTAACCTTGTGGTTCAAATCTACCAGGTGCTCCTTGGAAACTCTATGGGGCAGTTCTACTCTGACCTATAAGGTCATTAGGAGTCAGACCCAACTCGATGGCAGTGGATGGGTTTTTTTATACCACTGATTTGGTTCTGACTGATAGTGACCCTCTAGGACAAAGTAGAACTGACTCAGGATTTCCAAGGAGCAGCTGGTGGATTCAAATTGCAACTTTTGGGTAGTAGCTGAGCTCTGTAACCACTATACCACCAAGACCACATATATATGTATATATATATAAAGTCCAAATGGGCCATTCCAATTGGGAAAAAGATGAAATTGGCTGCCTGATTCATACCATATAACAAAGATAAATTCCAGGTGCACTTAAACACTTAAAATGTGAATGGCAAAACTCTAAAACTTGTAGAGGATATTACTGGAAAGTACCCTTTTAATCCTGGGTTAGTGAGATTTCTAAAAGACAAAAAGAACCCCAATCATGAATAAAAAGATAAAATTTGACTAACAACTCTGTTCACCAAAAGATAGACAGTAAAAAGAAAATGTCACAGTTATCAGCTACTCTCCTCCTTCTTCTTATCATATGCCTTTTTAGTCAAATCCATCATCATTTTAATGAGGCTTTCAGAAGGAATGGAAACATTTGTAAATTCCACTCCCTTTAGGCATAGTACTAAACACTTTTTTAATGAGAAAACCATTCAACTTTTTATTTTAACATGTGTTGGAGGGAGAACAAAGTGAGCTTCAGGAGAACACAAGGGTGAATATTATGCTACTTATCTTTTCTCTAACACCCATTAAAACAAAAATTTAGCCAGTAAAACAAGAAATGTTATCTCACCTATATCCTCCAGTTATCTTATAAATAACTATCCAGTTAAAATGATCTCACACTTAGGAAAACAGTCAAACTTCAGTTCCACATGCCCCTATTCCTTTTTTGGAATCTTATACATTATCCTCTTCTGGAAAATTCATAATGATTATCACTAGTTGTCTCCTCAGTAAGGAAAATCACTTTTTACTGATGTCTGACTCTTACTTACCAAATAGGGTTTCAGAAGTAGCACAAAAAATTAAGAAATAAGATGAAGATTGTGGTTCAAGATAATTTGGGAAGTTCTGGATGGTGCTAGAAAGACGGCATGGCCTTGACAAAAACAAGACTGAAAAATTAGCATAAATAAAGGTTTTATTGGTCAGTTTAGGTGAGTGACATACTGACACATCCCCAGCTTTCCATTCCATACACCCAAGCCCCTGTTGTGGCAGGAGACCCTAAGCCCATTGGTCGTGGGCAGCAGATGGGAGGTGGAAAGGACCTGAAGGCCTCTGAGGCTTAGCAAGTCTACCGAAACCGGAACCAACGTCCTAGGAATAAATCCAGGATGGAAGAGGTATCACCCAGGGCTGAAGGTCTTGATGATTCTTGATCTAGGGAAGAAAGTCATACACATAAATAGCTAAGTGAGAGAGACTAGACAGTGACAAAGGACAAAGGTTTGTGGCAAAAGGGTTTCCCATCCTTGAGTTGTTAAGAAATTGACCACATTGGTTCATACTCTCCACTTACCATCTCTAGGACTGCCTTCTGCTTCTTGCCGCGTTACTGTGGTCTCTGTCCGGCCCTCACTGTCCACCACAGTTCGGTGCTCCTCTACAGTCTACAAGGAGAAGTCCCCACCATTCACTAAGGGTGAGTTCAGTAGTTTCTTTACACAGATCTGTTTCCATGGCAGCCCCTGGCCACAGCTCCCTTTACCCTTCTCTCTCAGCTCACCCCATCTGGCTTAGTGATCTTGGTCACAGAGATGCTCTTGAAATAGGATCTAGGCTGGGGCTGCAGAACTGGACCAAGGCCCTCCTGGGAAACCTGGGAATCCAGATCTAGAAAGGCAGAGAGACGAAAAAAACAGGAGAGGAATAATATAAGAAGAAAAAAATGAGAAGTATGACAAAAAGAAGTTTCAAGGAGTATTACAGAAGAAACTTAAGTAGAACAACAGAGGGCTAGTGAATATTCCTTCCTTCTAGACTCACCATTATCCTCTCGGGCTCTGGGATTGGGGGTCACTGGCCACATATCATCAAACTGCAGAAGAAGCCACAGTAGGTGAAAAGACATCTTTTCAATGTGAAACTTGAAGGGACACTGACCCAATTACCAAGTTCCAAAACCACTTTTCCCCACGAGAAAGAACCCCATTCAGTACAGGTCTACTAACTCACCACTTCCTCTTTTCTGGTTGCTTTATGCATTCCTGTACCAGGAAGCCTTCCTGACCTGATCCTTCCTTGTCCTACCCCAGCAATTCACCCATGCCAGTGATTTTCATTTTTTAAGAAGAGACAACTCTCATTCCCCCCCATCCCATAGAAAATCCTACAAAAACCAAATAAGTATAGAGTCTAGCATTCCAATTCAATCTGTCAGATTCCAACAAAGATTCCAGTCTTTGCACACTATTAGTGGTCTCCCAAAAGGTCTCACTTCAGGGCCAGACAGGATATTCACCCTATGAAAAGGTGTTTGGGAACCCCAGTCTGGTACTGGTTTGGGGGATTCAGTTCCTCCATCATTTTCCGAGACACCTCCGAAGATCCTGGGCTGGTGACTATCTGGATACTTAAGCATTGAGTCCCGAAGTGTCTCTCCCTTCCGCTGTCTCTCACCAGTGATCTCTGACTCAGGACCTGCAAGTGCTACAGAAAATGGCAGGTCAATGCCGGTAGTAGGAAAAGACTTGGGCTCTTTAAAATCTCTCTGAAGTCAGCAGTCTTCCCACACTTCCCATCCCCAACTACTCCCTGCAATCTCCGTATTTCACCCACCAACCCATAGGAACCCACGAGTTCTCCCTCAAGGTCAGCCACACACCAGGAGGGCGAGAAGGCAAGGTCCAGGCCTCCATCTCACTGAAGATGCTATTGAAATCCCGTACTAGGTCATCAAAGCCGAAATTATGGTGGAACCACATCCCTCCTCCTGGGCTGAAGCTGAAGCCAAATTCCTCTGGGGGCTGGGGATCCCCAAACCTCGGGCTCCCGTAGCCCCATGTAGCTCCTCCACTTTCTTCTTCTTCCTCGTCATCCTCATCTTCATTTCGAGTCATCCCTCCAAAAAAGGGATCTCTGTGGCTGAGAGTGAGGGCAGATTGGCCACCAAGATTTCAGCACCGGCAAGTACTTAGCCATAAAATCTACTCATGGGTGGTTAAGTGAGACGAGAGCAGGGGCCTGGAACGCTGGGAGAGGGCTACAGGACTGGCTGTGAAATTAAAGCATAACAGCTGCTACCATTTTTGTTTAGTTCTTATCAAAGTTAATCCTCATCTCGCAGTTTACCCCATCTCCCTCCCTCTGCCTTTTCTCCCGTGTCCGCCAGCCTCTCCCCCTGTCCCAAGGTTACGTTCACTTGCTCATCGTCCTCTCCCACAAATTCCCATTGTCTTCCCCGCCCGGGCGCCTGTTGCATCACCCCAGGTTGGAGAAAGGTTTAGCTTGCCGTTTTCCCTCCACTTAAACGACTGCCTTGGTTACTGTCGCAGAGTGAGTGCTGAATGTTGCGACTTCGATCCTCTCCGTAGTTGAAGGAGTTGGGAAGAGGGTATTTTTCCAAAAACAGAGTGTTAGGGGCCAAACTCCCCTCAAAAGTTTCCCCCTTCTCCAACCCGGACCCACTCTCACCTCCGAGGTCTAGAAAAGCCGAAAAAACCTCGGAAAAGGTCAAAGAGGCTCATCCCCGTACTGGGATTCGAACCTTTAAAACCCACCCACGGCTCATTCGCAGCGGTAGACAGCCGTGGCTTCACTGTCGGAAAGTGAGCAAAGCGTCATACCACGCTACCGGAAAGCAAGCCTGCAATCCAGGCACTGTCGTAAAACTGACCGTAAGCCGGAAGTGAAGGTGGTCCTCAACTTCACTTTTCACAGACCGAGTTTTTGTAAAGGGGTGTGGTGCTACCAAATTTTTATTTTCCAGTTGTTACCTCCAATTTCAGATGTTCTTCCTGCTAACCAACCCAGTCCTAAAAGTTGTTTCAAAGATTTGACTATTGATTTGTATACGGATAAGGCCGCCGGAGGGCAGCCCTACCGCACAAATAAAGCGGCCCCAGGCTCTCCCTCATCCGGGGCTCCACACACCCAATATGCTGCCACGATGTCACCTCACCCCCCTTTCCCGGTCTTGTTTCTTCACTGACCGAAGTCTGAGGGGAATGGAGAAAATGTTCTGTCAAGCTTCTACTTTCGAACTCTGCCAGTTAAGACTGGAGGATGCATGGGCTAGTTTCTCCATGTCTGGCTGGCCAGTGTATATACTATTTCCCCAAGCAGGCTTTGTAAACAGCTGCATACTGGGTTTTAAGAGCAAGGGAACGGCATCTTGAAAGGGAAGAAAGGATTTGGGACTTTTTTCATATCACAGGTTCTTCAAAGTCTCTCACCCTCTTCCCGCTTGTTCTGGACTCCATTTCAAGGTACTGGATGTGACATGAATCACCAAAGTATGAAGTATTGTGCTCCACTCTTGGGACAGATAGGGCCCCAGCCAGCAGTACAGGTGCTCTCAGTTCATTTGCCGGCACCTTTTGCAGTTATCAGAATCGACTCGACAGCAACGGGTTTCTGGGCTGAAGTTATACTTTTGACCCTACAAAGCCATTTCTCTTTGAAATGGTCTTACCTCCTGTAAGACCCTTTCCACCCCATCTCCTCTGTCCTTTTCCCCTTGTTGCCTGAAATCTGTAAATGTAGAAGTTTCAGGAAGAAATGAAAACTTCTTTCCAGGTATCAGGCTGTGGGATTTTTGAGGATGACAGGAAGGGAATCCCCTCAAGAGAAAGATACCACTAGCACATTAAGGTCAAAGGAGTTCTTAAAGGGCAAAGATTTCATTTTATTCCACTGCCTTCGGGGCCTGCTACAGGAGGCCCGGTTGGTACAGTAATACTTATTCACCAAGCTGGTCATCGACGAGACTGAGGATATCCTAGACGGAGCAAGAATGGGCAGAGGCTGAAGGTAGAGGTTTTCTTTTTATATATACAAGACACATTAATCCATTAAATTTGAGGACACAGTACAAAAAAAAAAAAAAAAAAAAAAACACCAACTAATTCATCTGACAATGCTGTTCATATTCATGACGCAATTTTTTTTGTTGTTGTTTTCCTAATAATAAAGGAGGAGACTTAGGGCTGTTGGGCTGATATATATTTGAGGGCCCCCTCTTCCCACTTCACCCAAACACCACCAGGGTGAACAGGAAGAGGAGAAGGGGAAGGCCCACAGCAAAGTTTCATAATCTTGAATGCAAGGGAGGAAGAGGAAGAGGAAAGGAAGAGAGAAAAAAAGGAAAAAAATACAAATCCTATAATACATACAACAGAGTGGGAATGGGATGGGAACGGGACAGACATGAAGCTGAGGCATGGGGTGGGCCGCTGGGGGTGGGGGGCAGCGAAACCCCCCCACATTCCTTTCTCTCTTTGATGCTGTTTCCATAGTAGCCAGGCTGAGAAGCCCTCTTGGAAGATGGGGCCGGGAGAAGAAGAGGGCCAGGGCCTCAGTTGGCCCCCCAGCTGTAGCTGTTGTAGGCAGACTTGTTGGTCTGGGGCTTCTGCGGGATGGAGCTGGTCTGGCTACGTTGCCCGCTGCCCGTCTGCAGGGGAATGGGAGGATCATGGGGAGGAAAAAGGTGTCTAATTAGGACAGATTTGTGACAGTATCAGGTGGAAACATGGAAGTTGTCTTGAACTCTCCCGCATTCCCCTTACTTGGAGACAACTAGGAAGTTTACTCGCCAATCATGGAAAGTTCTGATCTATATAGCTTTTAAAGGCCCTCTCTGACAAGTGAGACACTTTCATCCTTTAAATAGCACAAAGCTGAAATGAGGGCAAGATCTCTTTGGAGAAAAGATAGTTCTACTCAATTTCAATTCCACCTTTTCCAACCATCCCACCAATCTCTAATCAGGGAAAAGGTTGCTACTTGGGGGAGAATTACCAACTCTTGGGGACGCAAGCTCATAAAGTTGTTTCATTTTCACTGATGCCCCCAGTTCCTCAATTTTGAATACTGTCTTTGAAAGCAAGGAAGCCCTTATTCCAGCTCCTCAGCCATCTGTGATGGAGAGGTCACTTGTACTATCCCACAGCTCCTCAACCCTACCACACATCACATCTGTGAGCCCATTACAGACAAAGCAGGAGATACAATGAAGCCTCAGGGCTCCAGGTGCTGCCAGAGAGTCTTTCTCATTCCAGTAACCAAGTGTTTTCCAGAGTTGGGAGAGGGTAAAAAGAGAGGACATTAAGGAAGGGGAAAGGAGAGAGGAAGGGAGGCCAGAGAGCTCAGCAAGGTGTTTGTGTTTGTGTATCCCGATTTGTGACCGCGCAATCTCTTTCCTCTTCACATTCCCTGAAGCTATGGAGGTCAAATGGGGACTGAAAAGGAGTGGGTTCAAGCATATCATCATTTAGTTTCATTACCTGCTCCTCCTGCTGGCGCTGGCAACAGAGAATCATCTGCAAATATGGTAGCTGAGGCAGAACCGGGATATATGGAAAATAAAGGGACAAACTTTGACAATAGAACTCCACCATTAGAAGTGAAAGCTATAATGTCAGGGGAAAGGGGAGGACTGGGAGAGGTAGGAGGGGAGGTGTAACCCAGGTCCAATGGGATGGAGATAATTGTGTTATGGGAGGAGGTGGAGGAGAAAGGCACCAAAAGAACTGGGCAAAACAGGTATATGGCCCCTTCTCTGACATCTCCTTTGCTGGCCGCTCGTGTTATGTGCGCTTGTGTCTGTATGTGCTGTGTGCCCATGACTGGCACTGGGGAGGGTTGGGTGAAGGTGGTGGTGAAAAAGGGTAAGAGAAGGAGAGGGAAGGCAGTTTTAAGGGATAGGAAGAGGAAGGGAAAGGAGAGAAGGGGATTTGCTATTACCTGGCCATCCTGCTGCAGGTGATGGTGAAGGATCTGGGAGTGTGGCTGCTGATGGGGTGTCAGAATGTGCATAAAGGGGGCAGGTGGGTAGGCAGCAGCAGTGGCCGGATTGATGGGTCCCCCACTTCCTAGGGCTGAAGGCAAGTTGAAGGAGGCAGCAGGAGTACCGGAATGAAAACCTTGTTTCTCAAAGGACTGCTATGCAGGAGAGTGGGAGGAGAGAGAGTGAAAAGGATCAGCAAACCAATCCTTGGAATTTCTGAGCCCAAGCTCCCCCATCTTCAGAAAGCAGCAGTGGTGTCAAAAAAGGAACATGCCCCTTAACATCTGATATTCACGCCTGAATCCCAGCTCTGCCCTTTAATGATGCTGGGCAAATCATTCAATCTCAGCCTCTTTCTTGAGATATAAAACAGGGATGCTATTGACGTCATGGCTCTAACAATCAAATGAGAGGATAAATGTGAAAGCAATCTGTAAAATTAGTATTATAAACACTGAAATTTGCTGCCTACTCTTAATACCTCTACCATAGAACTGAGTGGCAATCATAATTTTTTTACATATTTCCAGAAAATGAGCATGCATGGTGATTAAAGGCCTTGGCCATGGAAGCACTCCCGGCAAACCTCTAACACTTTATGTATCAAATAAAAGTGACTCAAGTTACATAAGCCTGTGGATCATTCAAATGCCTTCAGTTAATCAGTTGTCTGCTTTCTCACCCTGTTAACAGATTCACAAAGAATGGAATTAACTAGTTTCCCTTCATTCCATCCTCACACTCTCAGGAAGTTATGAGAAAGGTTGAGAGGAGGTAACTAAAGTGCTAGGATAGTAAATCATATATTACAATGATTTACCACATCTTACCGTACTCTTAAGTTCCCTCTACCTCCTGCCAGGGAGCTAAATTTTAAACTTCTCAGAAATATTAAGCCTAGAGAAAATTAGTCATTTTCTAGTAGGATGATTTCCTGACACCTCTCCTAGAGGTGGAGCACTGGCAGTCCAATGGTTAAGAGCCTGGCTGCTAACCAAAACGTCGACAGTTCAAATCTACCAGCTGCTCCTTGGGAAACTCTATGGGGCAATTCTACTCTGCCCTACGGTCATGATGGTAGCTAGAATTGACTTAGTGACATCAGGTTTGGTTTTCTTGTAGCGATTTTTTTTTTTTTTTCACTTCAGAAAAAGACTTATAGAATAAACTGGCTTCTCACTGAACTAGAACACCTATTGTTTTGTGGCACTGCTTGCCAATCCCACATGTCAACCCTCTCCGCTGCTTCCCTTCTTGACAATGAGTCCTCTTATTACCAGTTTTCCTGTCTCCTCCTGCCTTCTCATTCTTGTCTCTGAGCTGGTGTGTCCATTCAGTGTCATTTTGTTTTATGGGCTTGTCTAATCTTTGGCTGAAGGGTAAACCTCAGGAGTGATTTCACTACTAGCTAAAAGGGTGTCTGGTGGCCATACCCTTAAGGTTTCTACAGTCTCTTTCAGACCAGTAAATCTGGTCATTTTACAGGTGTTGAGTTAGAATTTTGTTGTACATTATTCTCCAGCCCTGTCCAGGACTCTCTAATGTGATCCCTGTGAGAGCATTCAGTGGTGTGGTAGCTGGGTACCATCTAGTTGTGCTGCACTCAAGTCTAGTGGTGCCTGTGGTGTTGTGGTCCATTAGCATTAGTCCTTTGGACTAATCTTTCCCCTAGGGCTGTTCTAGTTCACTCAGTTTCTACTGTTCTAACTCTACCTCTCCTCTATTTCCACCTCTCTTCTTTTACCTTTCTGTCAGAGCCAGGCACCTACCTGGGTTTTGGAGTACACAGAACCCGAGATATCTGGCACGCCCGTGTTACTGGAGGTGACTGATACACCTGAGGGAGGAGGAAACAGACAGGAGGATTAGCTCAGCTAGCTGCCTGGCCCCTATTCATGGGAGGAGCTGATGTCTACAGCCTCTCTACATCTATTACTGCAAGGGAATTTTGGCTTGTGTTTCCAGCTTCAAGTCAGTCCCGAAGGATGACAGCTCATGACACAAAGGCTCCCTAAGTTCCCTTGCCCCTTCTCCAGGTATCTGAGTATGTATACAAGAGTGACGTACGCGTAGTTTTGAGGACGGGAGATATAGCCAACCTCACTAGCATATACAATTTCCAAAATACTACTGTGCCAAAGCCTAACAGGAATGTAATGAACTTCTACTATTTCAAATCGATCCACTTAAACTCATTCAGTCCTGTTCTGCACATGTGAGTGGTTTTGCTCTTCATAACGACACTTCAGGGCTTGAAATCTAAGCCTCTACAGCAAATGTAAATGTTAGAGGTACAGTCCAATTCAACCTCATCCACTTGTGTGTCTGTTACAGCAACACTAGGTAACTAACACAAACCCCAAGAGCAGCTACACACTCAAGAGCCTCAGCTCACTTAGTCCAGCCTTTCCCAAGTCTCAAAGATGCTAGGTTATTTATGATTTAAAGGGCTGGCACAAAGCTGACTTTCTATTTATACAGTCTAAGCCTTAGCACAACCAGGCACTGGAGGTGTTTGAGAGGAAAGTAGGAAGCCTGTATCTCCTACTATCTCCAGCCTAGGTGGAACAGAAAATCCAAATGTCATTTGCAGTTTGTAACTTTTAAGCTTTTCCATGACATGAAAGCTCTCATATGCCAAATCGCCCATTTACTGTCATATAAAACACTCACTACTACCACTATAACTTTAGAAGAGTAGTACAACTCCTCATTTTAATTTGTATTTCTCAAACTGAAATATGCACACCACACTCCACACTCCTGCATGGGGCAATGGGTCTAGGGGCCAAGGAGGTAGTAAAAGTCGTGAATAGTTCAGCATCTTATTAATTAATATGCAAAGATTTGTGAAAACATCCATAATTTAACTAAGAATTTAAAGCATGATTTCAATTTTAAAGATCTGTTTGTTTTCATGAAGACATAACTTCAACCTTCAAACTCCAGATACTCATTCAAGACTGGAACTGAAATCTTCCCAATGTCTAGGGAAAATGCAACCTCCTGAGTTAAACCAACTTTGGACACTTTAGAATCTTAATCAAGGTGTCATCTTAACCTGGTAACCCTTCCCACACGTAACTCCAGACAGTCCAGGGAAGAGCAAACACAAACTAGGAAAAAGAACACTCAGAACCACAGAAACTGAGCAGGAGAAATTTACTGCCTCACTCTATCTACAAAATATAAACACTTTCTATACTTTAAAGGCACTGAAGTGAAAAACAAAAGGACAATATAGCAACCTCTTAAGGAGATGATGGCGAGGCGGGTATTTTCTCTCTTCCATTTTCAAACCCCAGGTACCCATCTGGCACATTACTAGGTTACAGGCATAACTTTAAGAACAGGAGCTTGGTTATAGAAAAAACTAAGCTAATGAGGTTTTTGGGGAGGGACTGGAAGTGAAGGTGAAACAGACTATAAATAGAACATTTTAAAGGCAAAACCAAAAACAATCCACAGCAGAGCCTCAAATAGCTTTCTGACACACCTTGGTGACCTTCTGCAAACTGAGGCTAGGTTGTCTACATTTGATGGGAGAAATGACTAACTGGGTTTTAAGGCAGGGATGGTAGGGAGGAATTTAGTTCCAATGTGCCCCTACCTGTCTCATTCTTTCCAGGTCTGGCTAGCTAAAATCAGCTTAGTCCAGAAGCTTTAACATGGGTATGGGGTTGAAGGGACTAGAAATGCAGAAAAAAGAGAGAACATTCTGTGTAGCAGGCTGCAGAAACTCAGTGTAAACATTAGCAAACAAAAGCTCATTGCCATCAAGATGATACCAACTCTTAGTGACCCTATAGGACAGAACAGAACTGTCCCATAATTTCCAAGGAGCACCTGGTGGATTTGAACTGCCAACCTTTTGGTTAGCAGCTGTAGCACATAACCACTATGCCACCAGGTTTTCCATAAGCATCAGAGAACCTAAAAAATTAAGATCCTCTGACTACAGAGCTCCTCTTGCTTTCCTCTCAGTCAACATTCCCTGCCTATCTCCCATTCAAGTCATGATCATACCAACACAACGTGGACAACATGAAGCAGAAATAAGAACGATCTCTCCCAACAGGACAGCCATTAGGAAAGTTGGGCACACTCCACAGGACACTCCAAGGAAAGCTAAATACCTGGGTTTCTAATTAACCAAGTAGGAGAGTCTCGCTGTCCAAGTTACCACTGTAAACAAAGGGCTGACAGTGTACTAGTTGGAATGAGGGGAGACTAAAATGCTCCTAGTCAAGAAAAGTCACACCAAACCTCTCCCACACATCCTTACCCATATGTGCAAAAAGACTAAGTACCCCCGAAGCCATTAAACCATTAGGGGACTAAGAACCATGTTCCAGACTAGCAGTTTCCACAGAATCTGATTATCAACTAGCTGGTCACCTGAGGACTTTATCTTATCTCGAGCACTTACTTGGCCTTTGGGAATCAGATGCGGGAATTAAACCTTGGAAGGTAACTTCCCAACAACTCTTAACACCATCTCTTTTGCCCTTCACCATGACATTCTGAACTTTTTTGTCCTTTTCCCTCTGCTCATGTTAGAGACAAAGGGAACATCTACATGGAAAAGTGATGAAAAAATAAACAAAAGCAATCCAAGATTTTCTAGAACTTTTTTCACCAACCAATCAATAGGCCGGAAACTGAGGCTGTTTCCCCTCCCCCAGTCTTCATAAACTACCACATACTGAAAAGATAACCAGTTCTTTGACTATCCTGGGGTTCAATGGAAAAGGCCACCCTCCACCCTTTATCCATAGGCACAACATTGGCTCCTGTTGTCCAGAAAGACATGCACGGAAAGAACGCCAGAGTTAGCTAAAGAAATACCACAGTTTATTGAAGACTACAAATATTTTTGTTACAAGTTGAAACTACATGCCTTCCAGAAATCAAAAGCAACAGCAGGTGTGTGCATTGATGCTTCGGAGGTGCTGCACCGCTTGAACTCGAAATGGGTAACACAGGGTCAGACACATCAGGGAGAGGGAAACGGGTGAGGGGCAAGTTGAAAAGCCCAGAAGGTATCCACCAACTTAATTCCCCAAGCCACGCAGGCCATGGCCTCAGCTCAGCAGGCTCTCCTCAGTGGTCTGTTTTCTGAAACAAGACTTCAGTGCAAATTTATACACACACACAAAACATAGCCCCCAGCCATGGGCCAAATTAGCTCTCAGCCGTCCAGAAATGCTTGTAAGGGGGTGGATATTTTCTTCCTAAAAGGAATCAAATACATAAAAATAAATGAATTTAGCGGTTTGTAAGGAATGGGATGACAAGAACCCTCTGTGGGGGTTGGGAACTAGGAGTTCTCAAAGGGCTGATTTAATAAGATTCCTGATGTCTTAAAACCAGTTTTTTTTTAAAAAAAAAAACACACAAATAGGTTTTTCCAGAATCAGATACGCCTTCACTTGTATTATCAATCTCCTACCTCTTAAAATTCTTGAACCTGCCCCAATAAGATGTAAACCTTACTGTTTTTCGGAGGGAGATCAGTTCAAGTCAAAAAGCTGATAATCCTTTCTACCAAGGATTAGAATATATCTTGCTTACTGAGGAGTAGCCACAAAAAGTCTAGGTATCAAATCTCAACAGGGTTTTTCAATGTTCCTTTAATTTAAATCTTGGCCCAATTTAAGTCATACAGCACAACTCAAAACTCCACCTTGCAATTAGTTCCTCGGGTGCTTATTACCCTCTGTGATCAGTTCAGACAGCTTCTTGAAAACCTTAAGCAATTTACCCACCTGGAGTCCACCCAAGGGTGAAGAATACAGATGCTACACCACCCCTATAACCATGAAACTAACTGAGCTGAGAGCTTTGAAGGACAACCCTAAACTCAGCCCCCAGCCAATACAATAATTTCCTCCCTATATTCACCTAAAAGGCACTGAAAAAAGTAGACAGATTTGTTTTATTCAAAGACCCATTATGGCCCTGCTTTCCAAAAGTGGAGTCCAGAGGTCAGGGATGGAGCAAAGACAGGCAAAGTATACTTTAGGTCAGTGGCCATTCAGAGGATTCCTTCACTTCCCTGCTTGCCATCACATGTACAAGTGGGCTTTGCAAAGGGACCAGCCATACAAATGAGTGAACCACTAAAGGTACAATTCTACCAGCCCAATTTTCACTCTATTGAGGAAGTCATGCCTACTCCTTTCTCTCCACATCTCACGTCTTCCAGCTAGGGAATAAAAGAAGCTGTATGAGAAAAGCAGTAGTACAAAGATATTTAAGCCAGACCTATCAGCCTGGTAACTAAGAACCCCAATTAATCCTTCTGTCCAAAGATTACATCCCTTTTACACTATCAATGCCATTCATATTAACAGTAGCCTCCACTGATATCTCTTGGGGCTTCCTGCTTTGCATCGCTTCCAAAGTTTAGACTAGCCATCCTATGCTAACAGCCAACACGTTGTCTCTTGGCATTCCCTATCATGAATGGTGTGGATATATGTTCTAATACCAAACTCTTCAGTTGGTGCTGTTCAAATGCTCAAGGCAGTCAAGTATTAACTATCACACATGGAACAGTATACCCACATCAACCCCATTTTCTTAAGCACTAAGTCTTTCTCAACTGAAATTCATCTGGTTATTACCCTAGAGATAACACTGACAGCCAGGACCAAAGTCAACTTACCAGTGCTGTATCCATGAGACCCATATCCACTCGGCTGCTGGAAAGGAGTGGCCGATGCATTCACACTGACATTCACACCATGCTGCTTGGAAGAGGTAGGAGCCACCTGAAGAGCAAAAGTAAGAACTACAGTGAAATGGCAAAAGGGTGCCCTATGTTCTACCATCCTACTCCTGGAACTAAGGCATTTAGTTGATGCATAGTAAATGTGATCCCCAGTGAGATTTCAAGAATCTACCAGTACAGCATAAAAAAGAAGTTTGGAAGAAGAGACTGGGACAGTGGTCGCAGGGAATCACAATGTAAGAGATGGAAAGCAAAGCACTATGGTTCCTAGGCCAGAAGTAGGTAAAAGGTGGAAATAGTCCCTTCTCACCCATTACTGAACAAGTCACCTAGCTTTGGAAAGCAGTTAGGCTACTGTCCAGTGCTACCGGTCTTCACCAAAATTAGGAGAAAGGCCAGGTACTCACAGGAAACACAGCAGGCCCATACTGGAAGGTGCTGGGGAGGCCCGGGACCCCTGTGTAGTATGGTAGGCTGGTGTAACTGTAGCCAGGAGGCAGCGCCGGATTCAGGAATGTCTGCTGCGTGGTGTGGTGAGTCTGCGTCTGGTTCTGCTGGGGTTGAGCCAAGGTTGTAGCTGGGGCTGGGGAGGAGGCATCCCCACGGCCGAACTTTGTGAGGTCACCTGTGACAGGAAAGGCTCAATGTATCCAGACCAATGTAGAATTAATTACCTCTTCTGATTTCATATGATTCCAGGAGATTCAATTTAAAGACTGTTGAAATTCAATTCCTAGAGTTAAGAGTCTTTTATGTTACATTTAGCACACCTCAGCACATACTTAGCAGAGTGCTGGTCAAAGATTAATGCTAAATAATTACGCAGTGCTGTGGCAATACCAACTTTACCCCTCCTCACCCTTCACAGAATATACGATGATGGACTTGGAAAATTGTAAGGCAATACAACACTGGCCTTTTGAGACATATAACAGCTATCCTCTGCATTTCTAAGAATGAGAAAATAAGAGACCACATAAACCTCTCCCTTTCTTAAATGAAACAAGTGGTGTTGTGAGCATTTTATAAACTCTAAAGCATTTTGGATAGACATACACATACACATATAAATGCATAAACATAATACAACCAAAACCTACTGCCATTAAGCAAGCACATACTGATTCATAATAACCCTACAAGACAGAGTAGAACAGCCCCATAGGGTTTTCTAGCAGCAGTCGATGGATTCAAACCGCCATACTTCTGGTTACCACCCAAGCTCGTAACTACCAGAGCTATAAAAACGTTGACCTCGATCTCCCCATCAGGAAATCAAACTCCACTCTTCTGTGTGACAGATGGGGATACTCATCACTATGCTACCAAAGATGCCAGTGTGAGCGTGTATACACATACACACATATACAAATACACACGTACATATACACACACAAAGAGACCCTGGTGCTGTAGTGGTTAAGTGCTACAGCTGCTAGTGAAAGGCCAGCAATTCCATTCAAATCTGCCAGGCACTCCTTGGAAACCCTACGGTTTCTATGTCCTATAGGGTTGCTATGAGTCAGCATCTACTTCACAGCACTGGGTTTGCTTCTTCATATATATAAGCACACTTATTTATAAACATGTATATATAAACACACACAAAATCCTGAATCCATTGTTATCACACTGATTCCAACACATAGCAACCCGATAGGCAAAGTAAGTAGAAGAGCTCCACAGGTTTTTCCAGAGCTACATCTTCACAGAAGTGGACTGCCACATCTTTCTCCCGGAGTGGCTGCTGTGTTCAAAACACTGACTTTTTTCATGTCCAGCCAAGCCTTTAGCCACCGTGCCACCAGGCTTGTGAAAACATTTGCTGCAGAGTCAATTCCAACTCATTGAGACCCATGCATGTCAGAGTAGAATACTGCTCCTCAGGGTTTTTATTGATTGATTTTTTTGAAACTAGACTGCCAAGCCTTTTTTCCAAGTCACTTCTGAGTAGGCCCAAACTTTCTGTTTAGCAGCTGAGCATGTTAATTGTTTGCATCAACCAGGGACTCCTCATACTGGAGGAGACACTGAGCAGTATCGAAGTTTGCACCCACGTGAATGGGTGACTATGTCAACATGTGACCAGAAAAACCAGATGGTGCCCAGCCACCACCAGTGTGACAGCTGTGATGGAGCTCACAAAGTTGAGTCCCAATGGCAACATGTGAATAAAAAGGGGTACACTCTGAGAACTCCACCAAAAGACTGCAATTGATGGTAACCCTGAGGGTTACCCGGGAAGCATGGCCTCTAGACCTGATGCTGCACCTATCCATAAACCATTACTGAGGTCAACGCCTTGGACAAGAATAGACTGGACTTGGCAACACAGAGTGACCATATTGTGTGTGCACTTTATGGTTCTATGCATCTACAGGGTGTTATCCTACTGGCCTCTTACTAGAGGGGAGTGGAGAGTGTGGAGAAGAGAGGATAGGAGATCGTTAAGAAGATATGACATGTAAGAACAGAACGGGGGAGTGTGCTGTCACCAGGCAAGGAGAGCAGAGGCCGCTGCAGATAGGCGGGCACACCAATTTAGACTGGACTGTACACTTTCACACAATCACAATTAAAAAAACAGTTTGTAATTGCTATTATGAGGGAAATTATCAAGTAGGTGTCAAGAGATATAACCAGGAAATGAAGAATAATGACAGGTTAGAAAAAAATGACACGTCAACAAGGACAAAGACAGATAGGTCTGGGAGAAAAAGAAGACCCAAGGCCCAGCGAGGCAATGAGACTGCCAACTGTGAATAGGGCACAGCAGCAGAGATGGGCATAGGAAAGCCAGGTCAACTACTGTGCTCCCTGAGAAAAGCTGGAGAAACGCTTGGAAAACCTGAGTGCAGATGTCATATGGAAATCACAGACAGTAAAAAGTAGGATGAAAAAACTGCCATATGCTTATCTTCAGCAGAATTATGAATCTATCAACCTTGATTCACCACACCTATTTTATACTTCTACCAAAGATCTAAAAGGTGAGAACTGGGTTCCTTCCTGCTACTAATCAGGCTTCTGCCGCCAATCCCAACACAATCTCCCTTTGTTGAGGCCCATCCCAATCTTACCAGAATAAGGGTTGCTGGCCAGGCTACCATCCCTCCCAGTCAGCGGAGTGGTGGGTGTGGGGAACGGGATGCTGTAATAATCCTGGAGGAGAGAAATACAAGAGCAGACTCAATGCCACTCATTGCACACCATGATTAACTCCACAGGTGAAGAAGCAGAGAATGTTGGAGTACTGCAATTTATCCAGCCACTGATGAAGCTGGCTAGAGCTGGCATCAACTCCAAGTTACTCTTGCATACTCTGTCCCCCTTGCTTGGCCATGAGCACAATCAAACAAGGTCTACAAGTATGCTCACTGCACAGCATGTCAACGTCCAACAGGACCTGCAATACTCTCAATCCTCTGATAACGTCCCTACTAGTCTAAGTCCAACTTCTTCTGAGCAAAGAGGTCTTTCTTACTCCAACTCAGTTTGTGAAGTAAGAGAGCACTTTACCCCACACTCACCAAAGGAAATCTTGTCTGAAGCATCTGCAGGTCATCATAACCATATACTTGTGGCTGAAAAACACAGATACTTAACAGTATTAATGGAGGATGGTCATGACAACAACTAAGCCAAGGTGTTAAGATGCACAATAAATCAACAACTCATTCATCGTTCATTCTTAGAAAGAATAGGACACTGATTATTTCCTCCATTTCTTCAAGAGGAAAACAAGTAAGTGATTCACTAAAGGTCCTGAAGTTCACTAAATTATTACTACAGACTCAAGTAGCTGGCCTTTGGGCAGCAAGAAGGCAGACAGAATTATACATGAAAATCTGTTTCACAAAGGACTCAAATTTTGTCATTTATTCACAGTATATAGGTACAAAGATTACTTTGCTGTTGCTATAAAGGATGTGTGAAAGTGTCATTTTCATCTGTAATAATGTCTATTTACACTGTCTAAGGGCAACAGGTGTCCCTGTTTTTTTCCCCCCAAAAAATTACCCTTCATCATAACAGGCACTAAATAATGAAGCTGAAAGATAATACAAAAAGTTGCTGTGTCAGCCACCTAATCTCAGAGCAGTTGCAGACCAAGTAGGAAATACTCCTGTAAGACATGGAAAGGATGTCACGTCAACATTTTTTCTGATCCATGTCTTCTTTAGCCCAGAGTCTGTTTCACACACAGTGGATCCACAACAGAGAGCTTATAGTTTGTTTAGTTCCTCCTTTCCAAATTAAAAATAAAAATTTCTTTTTGTTAAAGCCGCAGTGATCTATTTGCTAACATGTGGCAACCACTCCTGTATGCTGTATTTTAACTATAGCTTTCCTCTTGAAACAGGAGCCACACCACCCTCATCTTTGGGCAGAGACCAGTCAGTCCCACTTACCGGGTAGGCATGTAACAGCCCTGGAGCCATAATATACGGATTAGGCAACAACGGCGGAACCCCAGGAGGAAGGTTGGGAGGAGCTTTTCCTAAAACGGAAATTGTATTTTGGTCCGTAACACAGTTACTTCACTCCCTTGCCCCAGGGCAACGCCATCCACAGTCTACACTGGGCTACCTGAAGTCGTAGCAACTGAGCTTCGTGTGGAAGCTGTGACTGTGGAGTTGCTGCCTAGGCTGAGGCCCAGGCTACTGCCACTATTGAGACTGGAGGAGACACTGACCACTGGTGGAGGTGCAGAGACTGTGCTGGATGCAGTGGAGAAAGTGCTAGAGGAAGAATGGAGATTCGCCTCACTCTCCACACTCGTGTGCTTCAAAAAGAGGGATGCATGGGGGAAGGAAGAAGGAAACCACAATTAGCATTGCAGGTCAGCAAATAAACATCCTCTCTGCTGATTAATTTATCACCATGCCAATTTCCCAATAAAACAGGCCAAGGCAGATAATGAAGGTCCCCTCTGCCAAATTAGTTAGAAGGAATTACTGAATATCCCTCAGTTCCACACTCAAGATTGATTTGATAAGGCTGATAACAGAGATCCACTTCACATCATCATCCCGTTCAGATGGCAGCAGAGGTGTGGGAATAAACACTCCAGAAACCAACACTATGGTCCTTGAGAATATAGTGGCCATTAAGGAAACAATGATAACTGAAACCTAAATGATACCATCACAGCTTTCTCTCCTACACTTTTCTTTACTAGCAGGGCCCAAAAGACCACTTCATGGGCTGAGGGTGGGGAGTACAAATTCTAATGGTTTTAATCCATTAGAGGATTAAAAAGAAAGAGAGACTCCTAAGAAAGCCTTAGCTCTCACATTTTCACCCACCAAACCAAAACCAAACCCACTCCGATGGAGTTGATTCCGAGTCATTGCTACAGCTACTAACCTAAGGTCAGCAGTTCAAATCCACCAGGCATTCCTCGGCAACTCTATGGGGGCAGTTCTACTCTGTCCTACAGGGTCGCTATGAGTCAGAATCTTCCCCTAGGCTCCCCGCAAACCTGATACCTTTACTCAAAATGGGCCTTTGTTATTTGCCTTCCTTTACAACTTCCGTTTAATGACATGAATAGCTGTTATATACCATAATAGTAATTTATAACAATTTACTCTACATATTCTCATAAACATGCTTGGCACACCCCAGATGGAGCAATGAGAAAGCCTATACCATCTAGAAAAGGGTGTTCTTACAGAACTTATAGCATACAAAGCCCTGTCCATCTTTAGCAAGGAGGAGACTCAGAAGTCACTTCCAGCTCTGCAGTATTTCTAGGTTCTTCTGCCTTTCTTGGCTCATCCTACGGAGTTTTGCTCTTTTCCTGCAACCTCCGATCAATTATTATTTTGCCATCTCATGAAGAAAACTTCAAGAATCCACTCTTAGGAGAACCATATGGTTGGAACAAGTTACTACAGGCAAGAAAACCACACCACTTCTTTTACAGCATTACACTTACCAAAAGAGTGGATGTCGAAGTGCGCCCAGAAGATGTTGACGATGAAAGGGTATTCTGCTGAGTAGATAACGTGCTGTAAGGAAAAAAAAGTTGTCACCAGTCACCGAGTATGGTCATCTACCTGCCTTAGAGATTAACACAGACAAGGAAAAAATGCACAATACGGGGCCCAGGAGGCCTGTGGATCATTTGCTAAGCACAGTGGCCAGCTAGGGGTAGTGAGAAATTATGAGTAAGATTAGATCCTGAAAAGAGAAAAAAAGCCTCCTCTGCCTTCACTTCCCCCAGCTTTTAGGTCACCCACTTACCACAAAAGCAGGGCTAATGTGGTCTCTGCCAGGTAGAGGGAATAATACAGAACCAGAGAGCTCCATTACTGCTACTCACCAACCCCAACCTCCACTCTCATCCCAAATCACCTGCTGTGTTGTGTGGTGGTAGTATTTGGAATCTCCTCACTGTGGCTTAAGCCACCCAAGGAGGATGAGTGTTGATTGGTTGTCGTCAGTAAGGAAGCTGCAGATACCGTTTCATTGAGAGGAGGGATGCTAGAAGTGGAAGGCGAGTCTGATTTCACTGCAGAGCCCGTAGCACCTAGAAATGAAGAAAGGAATTCAAGCCATCCAAGGAAATTAGGTGTTTACCAGAGAAGTGAAGAAAAGGCTGCCTCAAAGACAGGGTGAGTTACTTAATAATGGATCATTTGTGTTTGGGTAGAATCTTTTTTAAAAAAACAAAATTCCGAGCATTTCATAGCACTGCTCTCCTTTGTCCAAGGAAGACAGCCAATGGACTGATCACTGTTTAAAGGCAGAGAACATCAAACTCAGGTTAGTTTAATATTAAGCAGCAAGGCAGAACCATGCTAACATCACCAGATGTTCTGATCACTGAGGCAACAGCTCTTTTCCCTACAATCTAAGAAATGCAAACATATTAAGGATCAAAAAATACCTCAACTGATAGAAAAAGCCTCCAGAACACTCACCTTCAACGGCTTGCGTGGTCTGTAACTGCGTGGCCTGCACAGAACTGAAGCCATTCTGGTACAAGAAACAGAGAATCTCAAATAAATATAGCAAGCAGAAGTAGACCACCCGTGAGTGACCCAAGGAAATAGACTGCAACTCTTCAAGCTGCTGAAGACACCCCAAACCCCAAACAGATGCAAGAAAGGGCCAAAGTTCAAATCCAGTGATCCCTGAGTGAGGCTACAGGACTAAGACAGTTTAGCCAGACCACATTCTGCTGGCTGTATCTGGCAGTCACTCCACATCTCCTCTGGCATATGCTGTCCCTCTCACTATACTGAGATATAGCAAGATGAAGTCTACTGGTTTGTACCCAGAGGACTACCAATCAAATTTTCCAAGAAGATAAGAGAAGTATTTGAGGTTGATTGTACTAAAAACAATGAACCTTTAGTGCAAAAAGAATGGTTTTCTGGCTCCAAGCCACTAGGCCTGCAGAGAAGAATTTTCATTTCACCAACTAAAGAAATGTGGCTTTTTTCCCCCAGCTTCTCAATCACCACTCTGAGGTTTCTTAGCATTTGCCAGAAAGTAAACAACTAATATTTGAAAGACTTTGCCAATTATCTTCCTAACCAGTGCCCAAGGCCTCAAGATGCCACTACCTTTGCCTGAGTCAGGTCCTTTTGGGGTGATGAAGAGATGGAGCTGGGGTACCGCCGAGTCTGTGTGGATCTCTGTTCATACAGCGGACCCTGAGCACTATTTTGGGAGGTATAGGTTGTCGACTGAATAGGGCTGCTCTGATAACCAGATTCTTGACTCTGATTAGATGAAATTGTGGATGAAGACTCACTGTTGGGAATGGAGAGAAAGACAATGTCAGAGAAATGCAATAGACCTGATTCACTGATACAAAGCTAACAGGGGTGATGTACTACTGAAGTTAGAATTTCTCCAGCAGGAAATAAAACCTCCACATCTTACACCACCAGGGGTTTAAATTACGAATGGAGTTTAAGAAAGGATACACTACTTTAGCTCCCTTCACAACATGACCCCTGAGCAGGAGAGTCAACTTTTGCTCATATTCACTTTAAAGAATTTCGAGCTCCAGGCTCTCTTGAAAACCCTATTACAGTTAAGGTAAACTGGCAGAACTCTCCTAAGAGGATCTTCTAAAAAATTCATGTTTTGGTGGCAATTATGACTCAACAGTTGCAAGCTAGCGCTTGGGACTGAAAACAGACTAATCTCTTCAAATTCCTCTAATACTTTCAGTTGCTTAATATGGTCTTCCCTTCCCTGTAAGCTACCAGAGGAAACAGGAAAGGATCTACTAGTGTAGTTTTCTTTTATCCATGTAATACTATCAGTGCTACCTCCTTCTCCACAGGAGTTCAAAGGTATACTCTCTAAAGGCATGAGCCTGGGGTGAATAAAGTGTCAGCAGCATTTCTAGCTAAGGCATACACCCAAGTCCTGCCAGAGGGGCTGTGCACCTCTTTCAGAACTGTGCCTGGACATTCTAGAAGTAGCCAAAGAATATATTTCTATCTATCTACAGATAATCCCAACGTAGTTTAAAGTGCTCAACAAAATACTACAAGTGGCTACATCCCCCTTACCCAGTCTAGAGTTCTAACAAAAGAGGTCTCATGGCTGCATCAGCATCACAGCCCCTACCTGGCCGTGCTGGTATACAGGCTACTTGGAGCCTGGCTTGAAGAGGCGCTCGTGGTGGGGGTAGACTCATAATCAGAAAGGACAGGCTCTGACCCAAACTGCAATGCCCCGAACTGCAGGTTTAGCCCTGAGATATCTGCTGAGCCAGGCATCTCCACAGCCAGAGCAGGAATCTACAGAAAAGAAGAAAAACAAAGTAAATAACAGCTTAAACTAATATACTTTCCTTCAAGTTCCCAAACTGTAACTTCATAAATTCTTAATTCCCATAGCTCCTTCCTGTAATATCTAAAAGTTCAAGCACCTTAGAAGTCAAGGAGGCTTTTTTCTTTTGCTGTTTTAGTTTCTGCTGAGCCGGCTGTGGGCTAGAGGACTGGTTGTCTGAAGATCCAGGAGACATCTGTGGGGCCGAGGTGGATTTGCTTGGCAGAGGAGAAGAGGGGGGAGGAGGTGTAGCTGTGGAGGTAGCCACTGCAGGTGGCTTCTCCTGAAGGAACACATCCATCATAGTTGAAGATGGTGTAAAGGCTTGGCGCTTTGTAAATGGGCTGTGCACTGTTGAATCATTTGGGTTCTTCAAATCTGCAAGAGAAAACCCAGTATGTGTGAGGCCAGAGTTGTTCACGAAACTCAAGGGTCCTATCTGTTCTTAAGTCAATCAAATCAAGGATAACAATCTGAGAACTGCCCATACTGAAAATAAAAGCTCTTATAATGACCAAGCTCAGACTCTTCCAAAAGTAATGTTGTTTTTAAGTGCTAAAGATAAATTTAGAAAGAACCCAAAATTACAACGGCAATAGAGGACTGCAATTATGCATGTAGCTAAGTATGATGAGACAGACACATATAGCCTCCAATTTTTATCATTCCCCAACTTTCTGGACAGAGTCTACCTAGCTAAGAGGAATCAGTGTGGGACACTAGCTGCTTGGCTGCCTGTCTCCTCACTTTAGAGCATATTCTTCATCTCTACCCTTGCCAGCCTCTTGACAGTTAATGCTCCAATGCCTAAAGAACACGTCACATTCCATCCTTCTCACCATACTGCACCAGCGACGAGGACTGTGTGGTCGAGCCCATGTCCCAAGAGGAGGTGGTGGTACTTCCGGACTGAGAATGCTGAGCTGCCAACTGAGCCAGGGCCTGAGCAGTCTTGAATTGCTCCAAGAACTGGGAGCCTGTAGTGCTGCCACCTTTAGCTTCACCAACGTCACCAAATCCTTTCCCTAACATGCTCACCTATAGATCAACATACGAGTTAATGACATCTACACCAACTTTGTTCAGCTACTCAGAAAGATACTTACTCACAGTAAGAGTGAATGTAGATCACACAGGTAAAAAACGACTGAACACACTGCACAGCCCACACTCAGGTTGTCTCTAGATTCAAATCCTGTCTGTATAGCCTTGGGTAATTTTCTTCTAATCTCTGTGCAAAATATTCTATCAAAAGTATAATGAAAACTATCCAATTTAGACACGAAAATAAATAGAACTCTAATCCGCTAACACTATTCTCACTGGTACAGAAACTAAAGAGCATACCGATTAAGAAGAGTAATATTTAGTTAACACATCATGTGGTACACATGAAATGATGTTACAGTAAGACAGAAACGTGTTGTGAGTATATTTTTAGTATCAGAAACTGAATTTTATCTTAAATCTTCATAACTTCAAACAATATGGCAATTATGAAAATGCAGACAATTTTTTTAACATTTTCCAGTCACCTATCTCAGAAGTTAGTAGTTACTTCCTGATCTTCAGCACATCTTCTTACAACTTTTGCTGAACTTTCAGTTCCTTACCCTTCTCTCTTGCCTTTTTTACCTGTCATGATTCATGTGGCACAATAATCAGCCACCAAATTACTCCTAAATAATTAAAACCTGACAGTTCTGTGTAACAAGCTAGCTCAGCAGTTTTTCTAGTTAACTTACCAGAACCCTAAAACAAAATTATGTGCATATACACATAATCTCTTACTTCTTAGAAATGCAGTATTCTTCTAAAAGAAGCACAGATACTCAAACAGAAAAATAAAAAGATAAAAAGTACTTCTTGAATTTCGTGACTATGTGACAGTAAACTGGTCCTTGCATCTCTGTTCAGCATTTAAGATTCATGTGCTGTGGTTACAGATTTTTTTTTGAATTATTTTTATTTATTTTTTTATTGTGACTCAGTGAAAATGTACATTCCCATATAAATTTACATGCCCACCCATATGCAGCTTCCACTGCTCTCCCTGCCCGGTGACAGCGCACTATTCCTCTCTGCTCCATACATGCCTCATCCTCCCAACAGTCTCCTTTCTCCTCCTCTCCACCCACTCCCCTTCCTCCAGCCAGAGGTCAGCAAGATATCCTACAGATGCACAGAACCATAAAGTGCACCCAATAGATGGTCACTGTGCATCGCCAAGTCCAATCCATTTGTGTCCAAAGAGCGGACCTTCACTATGATTTATGGGCAAGGGCAGCATCAGAGCCAGAGGCCATGCTCCCAGGGGAACCCCAAAACCGCTGGACCATCAACTGAGGTCTTTCAGTGGAGATCTCAGGGTGCACCCCTTTTTATTCTTGCGACAAACAGATTTTTTAATGTCCTGAATCAACATGTCTCATGCCGTATGTGCTCTAGGTTCTCAATAAATACCACTACCATCACATGTATATAGCCCGTAACCATTACTTTATCTTCTAAAGCCCTGTAACATAGGCAGAGCAAGCACTCCTATTGCTATGTACTGACAAAGAAATGGAGACATAGTTAACAAGTGGCAGATTCAGGAAGACCTCAGGGTTCTGGAAGCCCTGTCCACAAGTATCTGATTTAAGTAAATACATGTGGCAATTTCCATTCTACCAAGAAACGAGAAATTGTTACAACCTCCCATAAAGTTTAAATAGGACCACAAAAGGATTGAAATTTGTTGACAAATTGATGCCACTGACTAATACAGTATTTAAAATATGTTAACTCATTAAGCTTCTGTCCAAAGCCAACTGTGTGTGTGCGCACGTGCTGGTGAGAGAAGTAAGGCTTGAATAGGCTAAATCAAGTTTCTACTTACCATACTATGATGAGAAAATGTATTCCCTGAAGCAGGCTGTGATATGGCACTCTGCTTCGAGTTGCTGAACACCAAAGGCTGGGCAAGAGAAGGAGCCTGAGATGGATCCATATTAGATGAATCATTCTCTATTGAAGTTGGTGTCTTTCCCAATAGAACAGCAAGGTCAATTCTAGTAAGGAGGGAAAAGGATCCTGATGAATGACGACTTAATACCCAGTTCAGTCTAAGGTTACATCAAAATGAAGCCACTTACTGGTGCTTCTTTTAAGAGAACTAAATAAATATGAAGTCCTGAAATGTTTAGCAAAACAAATGATATAAGGTTACTGTAGCATCGAGATGAGATTCACTAATGTTGCAAACCACAATAATTATTTTAAATGTCTATTTTAATGAAAATATTAAATCACATGTCAATTTGAACAGTGGGTCAAAATTTACAATCTTCACCCATGATTTTAATATCTACCATTGCCAATAATTAGGATATAAGAACAATGGCATCTTCAAGAGGCTTTAGAATATAGAGGGTTTTATGTTTCTGTTTTTTTCAACTATTGTAAAATTTCAAGTTACTTCTCGTAATGACATCTCTAACACCTTAATCCCACCCACAATTGTCTTTAGGACTTCTGAGTCACGAGCTATCACGCCCAGATCTACAAGTGATCCAAGAGGCTCTCAAATGATATTTCTTGAAGAGCAAATCTCCCACAAGTGACCCCTATACCAAGTTCAGATTCTGTGTTTATTAGCTACATCCTGACAATCCAAGTAAAAAACTAATCACTACATTCAGTAGGGTCAGCAGGCAAGGATCATATTATAAAACAAGAGAAGAAGCTATCAAACAGTTCTGTAAAATTCAGAAACAATAGATTTTCCACTTTTGATTCTTCTTTATCTCACTACAGAAGAATGTATACTGCACTAAGTTTTAATCAATGCTGTTGATGCTCACAGGCTTACCTACATAATCAAAGGGCTATTTTAAGTAAAAGTAGCTTCAAAAATTTAACATATGTACTTCCACTGCACAAACGGTAGCAACTCTTAAGAATCTATCAATCAACTAAAGAGAACCTAATGTGATTCACAAGAATCACCCAAGTCCAAGAGTCAAACTTCCTTACAGTTACCTCACTCAAGTTTTCAGGGATCAGATAATGAATTCCACTGCACATTTACCTCTGACCAGCGGTGATTGTCACATTCTCCGCAGGCAGAGGCACCGAAGACACATTAGAGGCAGTGAATATCTTGGTCTCAGAAAGCTGCAAAACAGAGAAATTAGTCACTCCCAGTGTCAGGCAGGCTACAGTTAGGAACCTGGCATGAGTAAGGGGAATTCAACATCAAGAAAAATGAAAATTCCTAAGAAGAGAAACTACCCTAAATAATACCAAACGAATTGTCTTTCTAAGCCTCTTCTACACATACTTAATGATTTTATCCACTGAGAAGGCAGAATCAAGGAACCCAATAAAATATGATGGAGTCACATCACAGACACTATGAATTTACAGGTAGGTCAATATACATGCTAGACAGAAAAAAAGACAAAACCCTTTTACGTCTTCCTATTACAGTTCTCAGCTTCCTCTAAGTAAACAACACTGTATCTTCCAATACTCCCAAAAGAAAAGACAATCATGGCCACAAAAAAGACAACAACAAGGGAAGTTAACGCCAGACTTTTCAGTAGTAAGGCCCAAAGTACTGGTAAGTTATGGTCTTTCCAGAGTTTTTTTTTTTAACTTCATGCAATTTTTGCCTTAATACTGACTTTTTACATTTGGTCTCTCCACTATTAGACACCAAATTTAGGGAGTAACTCTTCCTACTATTAAAAAAACTGATGTGGACTTTGTTTTACTTTTTGAGTATTAAAATCCTGAGAAACTAATGGATTTTCCCCACACCCCCCAAATACATAATTTCTTCAAGGTTGCTTACGTGGACAAGCCAAATCTCAGGAAAAGAGCAGAAATTGCCCATACCCACATGGCAGTCTACTAGCTAGCTCAGTTACAACAAAAACAAGCACTCTCTAATGCTGATGTATCTAAAATTTTAAAAAGCGCACCTGATGATCAAAGCAATTTGACTTCCTACCACAAAACCTGTCTTGCCTGAATGTCTAAGACAGTGTATTAACAAATGTTACAGTAGGTGTTCATCCAAGATCACTGAGATTCATAATTCATAGCAAAAGCTTGACTGTGACCAGGCATCGAGAAAGTTTGCTCAGGTACTACTCAGGTGTTCACAGTAATTCTTTGAAGTGCCACCCATTAATGAAGTTTCAGAGTTGAGTCAAACTGGCAGATAGTCAATTATATCCATTATCGATCTTAATTACAAATTACAAAGTTGGGCTTTAAGTCAACAGAAAGGTTCCAGAGCTAACCAGATTGAAAGCTTGAGAACCTGGTACTATAACTCTCACTTTGTATCCATCTCCAAGCCAATGACAGCACAAACAATACATATATGCCAACCAAATAAAGGAATGGCTCCAAGTAGTCTTTCTCTGTATACGTGCCACCAGCACTTATCACTCAGTGTACCACTTGCCTAACTCCATTTGTGGAGCACTACCCAACCACCATCACTTCCTGGGATAAATCCGACAATCAGGTATTGGACTTACACAAGCGCACTTGCCCTTTCCACAGTGTGGTTCCAGAGTCCTGTTCATGCCCAGTCTCCTTCATATAACATATGTGAAATGTTCTGGCTCAGAACACTATTTTGGATGTAAAAGTTTTGGGTCAGAATCTTAAGGGTGAATTTTCAGAGGCAGCAACATACCCATTTTCTATCCCTAAACACCACTTAGGGATAGAAGGCACTAGAGAGGAACGACCTGGGAATACCTACATCTTCATTCCAATCTTCAGTTCCCCACTCTTCTGTTGTAGTCCTCCATGCACCTAGGAATAAAGCAAAAACAATGGCACCATTTTATATGCCAGTACAAAGCATGTAACAGAATACATTAATGTATTAACATTTTTGGAAGCCAGAAGTGTGACCAGAATTTAGTACAGTAATCAGAAGGCATTCTTGGGCTTCAAAGGGAGGAAAAGACCCCTCAGAAAAGAAATACCTCAGAGCACCAGAGCTTTAAAATTACAGCTGTCTTTAGTTTTTGTTACACAGTTCTAACAAGGAGGGGAAAAAAAAAGGACTAGTGCCCTAGGCAATCTCTTTAATGCTCTCACTTCTCAAAATTAGAGGCCAATTCAGGGAAATGGCAACAGTCAATTTAAATCAGAACATGCAAACTATACCCACTTATCTCACAATAAAGACCAAAAAACCACAGGCAATCTGAAGATAACAGCAGTCACAGAGGAACACCAGTGGATGCCACATGATGGTTAGTTAGTGTAAGGGTAGTAAAGCAAGCACGTGAAACCCAAACTGATGGCACTGAGAACTATCTGCTATTGGAACTGAATTAAAAATGTGTACTCAGAAGTCCACAGACTTTAATTGTTTAACTAGATGATAACTTTTAAAAAAGTCCCTATACATCTAGGCTCTTTGGAAACCATTAGACCACACTGAAAAATCACAAAATCCTAATCATACAGATGGTGAAATCTGTCCTGCCAAGATCACAGCAGAGACAATGGGAAAGGGAATTAATGCTCATGTCAGGAAAGCCATCTCTGCAGGAGACATCCATAAACAATCAAACCACCTTCCACATTTGTCATTTGCTGCTACTTGTATATAAACATTTAGGGAAAACAGCCCTTTCTTAAAGATTTTGGGAACCAGGTCTCTCCTCCTCAGCCAAAGAGATCAGAGTAAGGAGAACCTATCTGCAAAAGGGACAAGTACAGCTCCTGTCTTTTCTTCAACTACATATACTGAATAACTCTTGAACAATAGAATGAAAGTCTGTAACAACTTAAAAACCCATCTATAATTCTTCTGAACATTCAAAAATAAAAAGCAAAATTCCCTGAGGAAAACATATTCTTTGTAATGACTTTTCTAGGGCCATAATGAAATTTTACCAGGAAAACAAACAAAAAAGTAATTCCAGAGAAAAATTCAAAACTACTTAACAACGTTTTCCAAATCAAAGTAAAGTCCAGTCTCAGTCCAGACAAGTTACACATCCCATTTTTCTCTCTCTGATGATAGCACTCTTCCTCCCGCTGACATCTACCCATCTTGGCCAAATGAAACACAAAATCTGGGTTAACATTCACACATAACCCCAGACTTAGAAGTGACCCGACAAGTCATCTAGGCTATTTCTCAATGCAGTAATTTTTTCTGCACTCTGATAACCACAATTGGGATGGGAAGAATTTAAGTACTTGTTTTGGTACTTTTATATACAGGATGTATAGTCATGGCTAAGGAAGAAGCAACGACAGGGCAATGTTGAGGAAGCACTAAGGAATAGTGAGATTGGAACTGCTCTGAGCAATCTGAGATAAGGGTTTCTATGCCATAAGCAGAAAGCAGTCTACATGAATGTCAAATAGTCATTAAATGAAATTTTAAGAAAAATAGGCAAAGAAAATGAGAAAAAAATGCAGAAAGAGAAAAAGCAGCAGAAGGATAGAAAAATGACATATCCACAGATATTTCAGTTCATAAAAATCTATTTAAAAAATATCCGGGGCAGTTAGGCGCCTGGATGTGTCATACCAGGAGCAGTCTCAAATTTTCGGGGATAATTTGACCCCTCAACCCCAATGAAATCAAGTCCTGAAACAAAAAAGAAAAGAAAAGAAAAGAGAACCAGTGAAATCTTGCTTGCAAATGAGAACGTTTGCCCCCAATATACAACTCCCACTGTACCTGTGGATATTTTAAGGGTAGATTTGAAATTTTTTTTTTTTTAATTAAAAAGGGAACTTGAAGTTTAACTATCATGAAAACACAAAAACAGAACATGCATGAAGGTATGTTTATATCATGAAATTAACAATGATGGGAAAGCATGAAGCTATACCAACACTTCTTACACTAATAAAATGACAGCAACATCACATCCAATTGCATACAGCCACAAATCAGATTTCCGATTATAGTCTCCCAAATCTGCTCCCTTTTCCACTCAGATAAAATAAACATACTTCACTCTTTCCTGTTTTTCAACCAGGTTTTTGAAGACAGCTAAGACCTGTAATCTAGAACCGGGAACTTATGCCTGATTTCCCATCCCCCAAATGAAAACAAATCCTTTCTCTTTACTTCTCTTTACTGTCAAATGCCCAAGCCAATGACAAATCCCAAATGCTTAGAGCCAATGCCCAAGAACAAAGTACAGCCCAAAGCAGTAGCTTCTGTTATTCAGACTACTACCACTGCCTCTACAGAGCCATCAAGAGATGAGCAAAGAGTAGTTAGGATGTCTCCAAAGTATGGGAATTTAAAATAAAAACAGGACACGTCACAGCCAAATGGTCAAGAGAATTTGACAAGATATTTATCTTGCCAACAACTCAGTTTCAGCCTCCACCCATGGGAAATATTTAAAATGAGTTTGGGCGACAGCAGCATGGAGAACAAAATGTAGGTAACATTTAGGACTTGCGATATAACATCTCACAGGCAATGAATTAGCTATTTTTACCAATGGTCCCGGGGAAGAACTAGAGATACAGCTTGCTGATCTTTGAAAGATGGAAGGCAAACTGAAATGGATATGGTTCCAAAAAAGCTTTATAGGCCCTAGTATCAGCTGAACTCCCCTTTCTTTATGAGCTGCAGCAGGGGGAGCCTCCGGCTCTCTCGCTAGTTTAGCCAAAAGGAGACAGTTGATCTCACACAATGCAAGCACTCTAGAGCTTACAGGCTGCTTTTATTTAAAGCAACACACAAATCTTTTAACTCTCAAACACATGTGACCTATCGCATGAGCCTACCCCATCTTCGCACATTTATGCCCTATCTAGATGGGAGATACCAAGTAGCTAGCAAAAAAGCAATCTCCGAGCAACACCCCACCACACCCAGAAGACTGTCCCACAGAGAGAACTTAAAAGCTTAGAGCCTTCTTTCTTGCCTAGATTTTCCAAAAATGAAATGAGAAAAGGCTGTTCTTATTTTGATATCACAAAACAAACAGACAGTGGGCTTTGATTCTGGGTTCTGTTCCTCTCCACAAGTAGTAACTTATTTTCCTGTGTACCTTTTCAAAAGGCAAAGCTACACTAATGCAGATACTATAAAATATACTTGGAGCTAATGGCAGCCACATGGCATAATAAAGAGTACAGGCTTTTAGAGTGATACAGAGTTCAAACACTAGCAAATTTCATAACCTTTCTTTCACTCAGTATCCTTATCTGGAAAGCAATGAGAAATAGTACGTATTTCACAAAATCTTGATGAGAATCAAATGAACCAACATGTATGATGTACCCATAGGCACACAGTACAAGCAATTCAACTCTCACTCCCTTTTCACCCTATCTCTGCACCTAAAACTATTTTACTTTGTGATCTAACTATTAATTTACAAAATGTATTCCTTTACACTCCCCGAGAGTTAACAGGTAATAAATGCTCACTCACTCGTCCCATCATCTGGCTCAAAGTGGCCAGTGTTGTTCCACGTATTGCCACTACTATTGCCATAATTATCATCAGTACTGGCTGGCTCTGCATAGTCAGCTGGGTTAAAGGTTCTGAAAAAAACAAAATAAAGCTTTAAAGAGTCTTCTGACCTCTTAGCATGTCACCAAATACTAACTAAGAAGAGGGCAACAACCACAATCTTTGCCGCATCCTACTTGGTGTAGGCCATGGCCCCATACTATAACCCTTTATGTTGTCTACTTTTTAACCACTTATTACCCTACTCAGAATTTCACAGTATAATCCATTTATACCTCCTATGTGCTTCTGGCCTGGAGACCTGGTGCCATACTGGTTAAAAGCCTGGTTGCTAACCAAAAGGTCAGCAGTTCAAATCTACCAGTAGTTCTGTGGAAATCCTATGGGACAGTTTTATTGTGTTCTACAGGGTCCCTGTGAGTTGGAATCAATTTGACTGCTAATGAGTCTGGTTGCGGTTTTATCCATTTGGAACAAGGATACCAACAATCACAATAAAATTCCCTTGGAGATTTTAGGAAGATGGTAGGTATACGCATTTAAACGAAGCTAACAAAAATGGTGGTAAATAATCATCCCTAAGGAACGAGCCCTATGTCCATACACCTTTCTGATTAAATACAAATTTTCCTGATCACATTATGGCTAAGGTTACTATCCTCAGGGAAGTTAAGATACTAGCACTTTAAGACAGTATGGTGATGCTTGAGGGAGGAAATAAATAAGACTCACCCCATTCCTTGAGCTGAAAACCTTCCTCCTCGCCTACCAGAACCACCTAAAGAAAAAGAGAGAGAGAGAAGTAATTTTAGAAGTTGCTAGAGAACTACCTTGCCAGCCGAGGCAGCTCTGGAATTGTTAAGTGTTTGATACTATCAGGTGTTCTCTCAGCCCATGTAGCACAGCAGGTAACACAGGAGAATCATTACTGTCAACAGACAACTGCTTTGTTGAGCAAATGGCTGGATCCTCAAGCAAATGCAGTAACACCAGCAGTAAGATAAGAGAAAATGATGTCTATACCTTCCTTCCCACTCCCCATTCAGCAATCTCTAATATTTACATACAACTCAATTAAGGTAACCACACTCCATTTGGATTTATTTTAAATAAGGCAGACCCCTAAAAGAACTTAAAAAAGTACCCTGCCCCCAGCATCCATCCCCCCACCAGAATGATCACCTCTGCCTCGGCCACGGCCCCTTCTGCCTCTTTCTGTGCCTCTTCCAGAGGGCCCACCACTCTTGGTACCATCCAATCCATTTTCCTGACCCCGAACTGAAATATAGAAAAAGATAGAGGAGAATCATTAGAATACACACATATCTATATGTACGTAAATCTGTATGTGTGTATACATGTAAATATGTACACAGGATGTGTATTTTGGAGGGCGGGACAAAAATCAAGAAGGAATAAGCTGCAAGGATGAAACATGAAGGTTACTCCAGGAACACTGATAAGTAAGTCAACTAACTTTACAAACGACTACAGTCTGTTTCATGCCAAACTAGCGGCTACTGTTAAAAAAGGCTACATGCCAAGATCTCAAAAGAGATGATGGCAAAAAACCAAAAGGATGATGATATAATGGTTCCTGGGTCCTGCCTAGCAGGGCCCTCACACATCCCTGCAACCCAGACATTACTGACCCACAGCTGGTTTTGACAAAGCCCCATGCATACATTCTCGTCCACGGCTGGCACCTCTCCCCCGTCTTGGTGGTCCACCACGTCGCCGACTATAGTCTCTGTCCCGGTCTCGATTTTCTTTGCCTTCCTCATTGGATTCTGTCTGGGCACCATCCTTCTGTCCTGAGACTCCCTTCTTCTTCCCAACCATCTCCCAGGAATGCTAAAGGACAGCAGAGCATTCATGTCTAATCAATGGAGGATACCAGACACAAAAGCTACAGTAGCTGATTAAGTTAACCATTTTCCTCTCAACCTCAGTACCTAAGACATTTGTACTAGTTTACACTTCAGTTTGAATGGCAAATACAGACAAAATCTTAAAGACAAATTTTATACTTATTAATCCCAAAATCAAAGTGCTTTTTGTAGGAAAGGTGCTTATAGCCAATAGACTGCAAGCATCACCAAGATCTCTAGCTCAAAATCACTGAGGATTAGTCAAAGGACCTAGTAACTGGTCCTTTTCAAATATATTTCCTAGAATAAGACAATGGTTGAAAAACTAACTCCCTTTGGATTCAGCAACTGCCAACTTTTTATAAGCTACTCATGTCAAATAAAGCAAGGATGGAAACTGTAAGTTTCTTAACAGTTAATTAACTCTGAACTCAGAACAAGCTGCATTCACTCCTGAGCACAATCTCTAACCTCACAATCCAGAATGCAGGGGGAAGACAACTATCTTCACCTACCCACCTATACACACAAGACAATTTCCATTATTTTAAAAAACATCATATAGCAGCCAGGAAAGCACAGCACTGATCAGATGAAGACTTATCAGATGAAGACTATCCAGGTCTTATCCACTGTGTTCTCCCTATACTTCCTGAATTAATACAATCAAATTCAATTCTTCCTGAAGAATAATAATCTATGACGCATCTGAGGTTGCAGCAGAAAAAAACTTGTGGCAAGGAAAATAAGCTAAACACCTTTGGAAAACACTCATTCCTTAAGAAAACAAGCTTTCTGAAATTAAAAAAAATTAAATCATGCAAACATATCTTGATTTACACATTGAAATAGCTAGAGAAAAATCTGTGTAAGCAAAACCTGCAGCACAAATCAAACCTTTACTATCCTAGTTACTGTCTAACTCAAACAACGGCCCTGGTGCTCAGAAGCAGCTAGTATTAACAACTTGAAAGAATGTGAACCAAGTATTAGCTGACACAAAATTAGGAATTTTCTCAGGTACAATAACGGTATTGTGGTTGTGTAACAGTATTTCGCTCCTTTAAAGGAAGCATGCTGAAAAATTTAGAGGATCGAGTACCATAATGTCCACAACTTATTTCCAAATAGTTCAAAGACAGAACAATATATACATACACATAGATGAGGGCCACAAATGGTCAAATGTTTACACTTAATCCCTTGTACTATTGTTCCTAGCGTTTTCACAGATTTTCAATTTTTCTAATAGTACATAAAAACAGACAAGAGTATCACCACTTAGCTGTTCAAATATAAATACAAAAAAAATTGTTCACAATATACTAAGCAAAAAGATTACAAAACACTGTCTGATGTATCCCATTCTTAAAAATATACAAATGTGTATGTATTGTAAAAAGTGATAAACTCCAGAAGGTTTTACACCAAAATGTTAGCAACTGTTTCCCTGGGTGGTGAAGTTACAGATTATTTATTCTACTTACCTATACTGTCTTTAAAAAATTATGTTTTAATTTACTAACATAAAAATAAATTTTAAATTACTTACACTGGAAACATCTACATACATGAAACAGTCAACAACATTTTACCATAGTAATTAATTAAAAAAAGAACAAGATCAAATATCCACCTAAGACTCAGCAGTTTCTTGCTCAGCAGTTTCTTCCAAGCTGATTCAACATTAGACATTATGCTCAGAGTAGCTTCCACTAATAAGTTACAATAACCTTATAACTAAACATGCATCAGGAATCCCAGAAACTATATTCAAACAGCATTTAGTATAAACACTAACCAGTGTTTATACTAGTGTGCCTCAAAACTTGGCAACCTGTCACCTTTCTCCTTTCCTATGGTATGCATCAGCTGCTGGCAGCAGGTGAGTTTTATAAAGAATGCCTATGCTCCACCCCCAAACACTGCCAGTTTCCTGACAGGCGTTCGTCCACCCAAATACATCTAACATCATTAGCAGCTGACTGTGCTTCTCATTGGTTTCACTAGTAGCTGGTTAATGTGGGACAGAGGCCTAAACTCTGCTTGTTTTCCTTTTTGATACTGTGGAAGATCAGACTTGTAGCATTACATAGAAAATGACAGAAGGTGAGACAAAATGTGTACTGTGTGTAAAAACACAGACTTTCTTAAAAGTATGAACAGTTCTACCCCTTAGTCTCCCTGAACCCCCCAAAATCTTAAGACAACCAATAGTAAATTCAAAATGAACCAAAGGTCCTATCATGATTGTCCAAGCAGCAAATTTTCAAATAAGATCAATGACATGAAATTCAATCTAGCACTACAGTTTAGAAAAAAAAGAAATCCACGCATTTTTACTTAAAGGTTAAAACAAAAATCTTTTTCCATTACTGGTTCCCACTATCTCCAGGATACTGACAAACATAATAAAGCATTTAGCCACAAAGTAAGGAATATCACAGCACTAGATAAGCTGGTACCCTAAAAGATCTGCTCTGATCTCTACTCCAACCAAAAATCCATGGTGTAAGACTAAGTGAATGACAATGATACCACAATAGTGATCACATTTAAAAAAAAAAAGAAGTGAAAAGCTTGCTATTACGTACTGCCAGAATGAAACATTGAAAGGTTATGAAGACTGTGTGTATGTTCTTAATAGACTTAAAATTTGGTACAAAGACAAGATAAACACAGACATACACAATAGCCTGTAATTCTCATTCAGTGGTGATGAGAGGAAGAGGTGAAAGTAATTTCCCCAAATTCCAAGGCAAGAGAGCCTCCAAGATATTCCCTATCATCTCCACTAATGTGCAACAGGCTGCAGAAGTTCATCTATCTCTGCTACCTCAACACAACTTAGTTCACTGCTACCTCTACACAAGAAAGTTCACGGAAGGAAAAAGTATCGTGAAACATTAACCTGACACTGACGGTAATGTCCTCAGTTCAGAATGGAGTAGTTTGGAACTTTGTTCAACAGCAATAAATAAGGTTGAGCAGACTTCTTCTTTGACTAATAACCAAGACTACCAAATAGGACCTCTAATTCAGAGCAGCCCAGCCTTGAAAAGTTACTAGCCTGTAATGAATAATTTCTTCCAAGCCAATTAGAAGAGACTGATTTTTTCTGCTTTCTATCACTGTTTTCCTAGTGAAGCAGATGCACTGTACACAAATTTACAGTTTCTGCAGCCTACAGAAACAACCTCCATCAAAGCTCCCTGCTCTACTTGTAGAAGGTACTCTGCTTTACTGAGTTACCCCATTTGCTGCTTTTAGAACATTACTAACTGACCAAAGCGGAACCCACTGTCTAGAACCCATTATTAGCACTCTACCGTGTCTGGGTTTCCTTCCAGCAGTACATTGATGGCTCTGTTGACATCTCCATTGCAGTCATGCAAAGCAATCACACATTCATCCTGGTTCTTGCCTGTGATATCGATCAACTGAAAAAGAAATATCAGCAACCATCATAAACAATCTTGCAATCCCGCCTCCTACAAAAGGAAACTACGTGAAAAGAAAACAAAGACAACACAGCTTGAAAGAATGAAACTTAAAAAATAAAACACATAGCATTTTGGTATTCTACTCCCAAAAGCCTCTCTGGCTTGGGGCTAGGGGTCAAAACTATTTCTAAAACAGCAAAAAATTAGGTCTGAAATAGAGAATCAAAACCTAAAACATGCAGTCTTCAACATGCCATGATTTTCACATTCCTATGTGCCACAACTGCCCAAAATTGCTGTAAAATGGTATCAACAGTCATTCAACAAATAAGAGATCAAAATTAAGCTCAAACGTCCCTGAACAAGGTCATCTGTCCAAATATACACAGTGAACCCTACAATGAAAGCATTTATTTATTGGCTTAACATATTTCAACTCATAATTCTTTCAATGTTCATAGAGAAATATATCCTGGTAGGCATCTATGTTATTTAACAGGGTTCTAATCCCAATGTAGTTTCCCGTAACTTACAGCAGATTAATGGTACACTTACTTGTTTCACTTTTTCCTCAAAATCCGCATCGTTATGGTCTGAAATCATCTGTGCAAGTCGAATTTGTTCCGCAGTGGCCTAGGAATGAAGAAGAATCAAAAAAGCATGATCGAGAGGCCAACAGTTCAGAGAAATAAGCAGGACCTACATAGTCAAATTTCCCCATTTCCCAATTCTCTTCTCTTTATTGTGAATGAGTATCAAGTAACTAAAACAGCAATACCACTTGTTGTTGCTATTAGTTGCGATCGAGTTGATTTCAATTCACGTGACCCCATGTGTGCAGAGTCAAACTGCTCCATAGGGTTTTCAAGGCTGTAACCCTCAGAAGCAGATCACTAGGCCTATCTCCAAGGCTCCTCTGTGAGGGTTCAAACTGCCAACTTTTTGTTAGTAGTGAAGTACTACACATTTGTGCCAACTAGGGACTCCAGCAAAATGACAAAACAGTGAAAACTGTCACTATTTTACTGTACAACCTCTAAAAAAAAGCAAGGATCTTTTTCACCAATGTTCACAGTTAAAGGGGTTTTCATTTTGGGAGCACAGCACCACCTTGAAACATCTGTCCCTTAATTCCTGTTAACACACTTATAAAAAAATGTGTAAACCTTGTTCCTGTTTCTGTAATTACCAATACCACACTCTTATTCTATGGCTAAGAATACAATAAAGCTCAGTCTAAGGACAGATACGGCTTATCTTCTGAGTATCTAGTGCATGTTTGTAAGATACTGAGAATTTTACCACCCAAATTGAGATTAAATATCAAAATTCTGCTAGAAATTCACTTGGAAATAGTAGTAAAAGAAAAAGAAGGGGAAAAGTCTAGCTTATGTACTCAACTTTTTTTACCATAACCAAATGTTAAGCAATTCATTCACATTAGGGACCAACCAACTTAAGAAAACAGATCATACCTAAATCAAACTAAAAACAAAGAAAAATGCATAAGCCTCAGCATCCAGTAACTTAATTTACTCCTTAAAACTTAAAACTGAACAGTGCTCTAGGGTGCCTCACTTGTTAATTCTGAAGGAACATACTGAAGACGCCAGCTCCTCACAGTAAAGGGAAAATCAGGTAATCCTTCAATGAGGAAGATAAAAGGCAAGTTAAAAGAAAGAGGAGCAAAGATAAAATCTGGAAAGAAAGAAGTGGCAAGACAAAGCCTGGCTACAGAGATATCCAAGTATAAGGGCTACAAAATAATGAATGTATAACTAAAACGGTCCAGGTGACAGAAGAAATACTACCTTAGAGATACAAAGCATGGGACCCACTCTTCCTAAGCCTCATAATGCAGTATTAAACAACAATAAAAAAAACTTGTTGCATCATAACACATCATTAAACTACCAGGCCCTAAGTTAAAAAAGACCCAAGAACTAATCAACAACAAAAAAAACCAAATAAACAACCCAAAACATAGAATGATGCTATACTGGATGGACAGCAATTGTCAACCACCATGGCTACCCATGGATCCACATCTCTTGGGTTCTTTACCTGTGGCCGCTGCTTGTGCTGTGTCTGGTTTTGGTTTTGAGGTTGTTCCCAGTTTCCCCGGGCTCGGTTAGTGCCCACCGATGTCATCATTTACAGTATATACAAATAACAGTATTTACAATGTAGAACACTGAAAAATTAAGAAAAAGAATTTAAGCATTACATATGTGCAAAACATACTTTCAACTCTTTCATCAGCACCTTCACCACCAAGCACTTCTACATCTTCAAAGAACAACCAAAAAGATTCTTCTGTTCCTGAGGCATATGTTTTGTTGTTTGATAAATTCCCTAACAAACTATGGCTGTTACTCCATGTTTGCATAAGAAACACACAGTACCTGCAAGTGAGTGCTTACAGTAGTTCAGCAATAGTTTCTGTTTATGCTTTATGGAAGATTTGCTTACTAGTCCTTTAGCAAGCTTTGTGAAGTTCTGATACCTTCTAGTAAGCAAAACAATGTTAATAAACCAAAAGCCTTCTATGTGGGTGAAGACACCTGAAGTCTCTTTGACAGAAAGGCAGAAAAGCCTAAAAACAAAGCCTTTCAGGAAGAGGATGAGTTTATACTCCAAACAACAACAAAAAAATTTAAAACACTGTATTCACTCTACCCAAGCAGCAGCCTTACTGCCTTAACAAGCCTTTTACATACGTTGCATGTAACCTCCATCCATGTGCAGAAGGACAATCTCAAGTCCAGCTTCTTTCTCCCTCAAGTGTCTACTCTGTATGTTATAGTGTTTTCTTTTTTTAAACCATAACCATCCACAGGGCATGTATGAGCCCCCAAAACTTTTGCCCAGGATTTCAGTTCCCTGCATAACAATTCCAACCCACTGCTCTTGTAGCTGCCTTTGTTGGTCTTCTTGTTCACTGTTCCAAGAAACCAGAATTAACATTACCCTCTACCACTCACCTTAATATACAGAGAATCCCAAATCTGTCCCCAACCAAAAGCATCTATCACAAAGCTTTTATTTGGAAGAAAGGGGCTTTAAGCTTGAGACACTACTGCTGGCAAGGTGACTTAGTTGAGTCTTTAAGAGACAGAAAACACACAGGGCCTTCCCAAAACCAGAACATAGTAAGGATTCTAATGAATTCACATTTCCTTCATTTATACTTTGCTTTATAATGCAGTCTCAGTGCTGCTTTTAGTAAACAAAGAAAACATCCATCATATGATGAAGTGCTCCAAATAACTGGTTGCTCTGCATTGTTTTATTCACTTCCAAAGAGAACAAGTTTACAGTTTTCTGCTCTACATTTAATTTTTTCAAAATTAAAACTTTATACAGCGTAATTCTACTATGCCCAAAAAACACTGCTGGATTTGAAGGAGAAGGAAGGACTGCTTCTACAGAAATAGTCACCAATTAACAGTTAGTAAAGTGAATTTTATCCTGGATGTCATTGAAAAATCTGACTTCCCTATGGATTATTCAAGTTGACTCAATGGGTTGTACAAGGTTCTCTGGTTTTGAAAGGATCATTAAAAATTAAGAGCGCTACCTTCTCCATCAACAAGAAAGATTTTTACAGAACTTCACGGCTAATTTTTAACCATTACCTTTTCCTCCTACATACATGTGCACATAAAGGCCTGTAAATACTCTAAGCTAGTGCAGGATTATTTGCTACACAGTAATCCATTTTTCCAGGCTATAACCAAATTTCAACACCTAATTTACCAAATCAACAGACAAATATTGAGATTAGAGAAAAACTGTTATGCTTGAAAACTGGTCCTAAGATAAACGTTTCTAACATAGAAGTAGTCATCTCCCACCCAACCCAAATACTGACTGCTTTCTATTCTTCTGTTTCACATGTGATTTTTATTTATTTATTTATTTACTTTATTTCACATGTGATTTTGATTCATGAGTTACAATGCAGATATAAACAATATGGACACCTACATATACTGTACCCAATCAGATGTAAATACATTAAAGTAATCTAAAAGCCACATAAATAACTAGTAAAGAAAAAAGAAATCTTCCTGGTGATCTTGCTATTAACTTCTTTTCTCTCTTACAAATGTTTTGAAACGTGTAACTGAGAAAATTTTACCACCTAGGTAGTAAGTAACAACACTGAACAACAGGTCAAAAACAAGTGATCTGAGATGGATCACACGGGGGCAAAGAATTTGTTTCCTTTTAGACACACACCCAGAGTTATCACACTGGAGGTGAGAAATCTTGTTTAAAATTCTTTCATACAGAACGAAATATTTATGGGAAGCAGGATGAGAAGCATTGGAGAACAAAGGTACAGTGAGAGTAAATACAAGTTCCAACAGAAATGCCCTTGACTATTTTACGAAAACCAGCTACTTAAAAAAATAGCCAGAGAAATTTTACTGAAAAAAATAAATAACAAATATTTATTGAGTAAGTACTATGTGTCCAGTACTTCAAGACATACAAAAGCAGTGTCACTTGGTTACTGCCCTCAGGGAGCTTACAATCTAATTTGTGAAACAATTCAGGAACTCAGAAGTTGGACTGGGGTACGGTAAGGTTTGCTGCCACTAATGGGACAACTTATTTCCTAGATTCTTTGTTGAAAGGACCCCTGCATCCCCTTCCCCACCAACACGAATCTAGTAAGGAAAAAAGGACTTCCCGGGTAGGACACACTCAGCAAAGAGGAGCTTTAAAAAACAAAAACAGAACAGTACATTTTCAGGCCTTTCATCACCAATTTACATGCCAGCAGTTATTTCCCGTTCACAACGGAAACAATCACTGGAATAGTCTAATCTTTAAGGACAATGGTGTAGGATCTCAAAGCACTTTTATCACCCGAAACAGCCACAACGTTTTAGTTCTCTGGTAATGCTGACTGTCACCGACCCTCAACACCTCCCAGCAAGTCACATCAGATTTCCCCAAAGCAGGATATGGGGACTGGAAAGGTGGGTGGGGAGAGGAGACAAAAAAGGAATTTTTACATCTACAAATCAGAGAAAATGAAAAGCAAAAACGGTAATCAAAAAAAAAGGTCCCTTACTGCGCTGTTTTTCTTTCCACAACATCCTACACCAGAGGTGGCTACATTTCAAGAATGGTGGAAAAGAAAGGAGGTAGTCTCCTATTTGTGACATCAGTTTTCTAAACAATTTAAAGACTATCCAGGTGAAGGGTCTGAAAAAATTTGGTATTCCTGTCCCATTATGAGAAACATGAACAAATATCCCAAGGCTCTAGTGACGTCCCCTAGGCAGGATACACCCTATGTAGGCCTCCATGCCCAGCTTCCCAAATAACATCATAATTGTTTGGGGTACCAAAAACTGTAGTATGGACACCTGGAAGCTAAAGACAGCAGTAAAAATATATTCCAAAAGCTGGGACGGTAAGAAAAATGGAAGGGGTATTAAGAGGAGCTGACAAAGACCGTGGAAACCGAGAGGGAACGCAAGCCCACGCGTGGAAAATGGAAGGCTCACCCCCCTCGGCGCCACATCGGGAACCCACGGGGCCAAGTGGCTCCCTACCTCCCACCCGGGACAAATTAATCCTCCGCACTCCAAATTGAGGGCCACATGGGGGAGTTTGGGGCAGCTCCACCCCACCGCCCTCCCTGCCCCCCACAGCCGCCCCCAAACCAAGCCGGATCCGGATCACAGAAGGCCCGCAGAAGGTTGGAAGAAGAGGAGGCCCCTTCGTCTTCTCCACAGGAACCAACCAGGGGACAGAGAGAGCCCTACCTCAGGCAGAGCCCAGGCCTCGCTCCCTCGCGCTCTTTCTTGCTCTCTCCCCCTCAGGCTCTAGCCGCATGCCCCCCCCTTCGGCTGCCCCAAGCCCCGCCCCGGCCACGCTTCCAAATCGAGGCCCCGGCTCTGGCGCGGCCCACTAGGCCGCGAACCTAACCATAAACAAAACCTCTGGGCGGCCGACTCAAGAGGCAGCGGCTAAGGCTCAAACGACCAGGAATGGGGGTGTACAGCGGGAGAACATACAGTGCGGGGGGGCTACCGAGAGAGGGGGATACGGCGGGGACAGGGGAGAAAGGAGGGAGGGTAAAAGGAGATCGCGGATTTAAAGGGGCCGCGGACAATACCCGGCCCCGCCGCGCTGCCGCTGCCGCCGCCGCCGCCGCCGCCAACGCCGCTGCGCTCCCAACTTTACCTCAGTCTCCTCCACACTGACACCCCGGGCCGCGCCGCCCCTGTCACGTGATATAAGATTTCCCTCTTCCCCACCCCCTCCCTCCTTTTCCCTCTCGCGCTCGGTCTCGCGCCTTCCCCCTCCCACTTGCCTTCCTGCGTCCCCTGGGCACGTGACGAGAAAAGGGACGCGCACGCAAGCGTGCGCGCGCCCCCCGCCACGAGACACCTCATTCAGGGTCTGGCGTCCTCCCGCCTCCTCCACTGCAGCCCCGCCTTCACTACGTGACGCACGGATAGCCTCCACTTCCTTTTACTAGCGTAGTTCCGCGTCTCCGCCCTCACCGTTCCCGGGTGCCATTGCAGCGTGAGTCACGTGCCAGGTGTTAGCGGGAAGGCGGAGGTCCTTCCCCCCATCTGCTGCCATGTTTTCAGCTTGGGTGTCGCTTGGTCTTCCCCCGTAAGGAAATGGCCGGGGAGCTCGGGGAAACTCTGATGTCGCTGCTTTGGCGGAACCTGGGCTGACAAGGCAGGGCAACAGGGTAAACTCAACCAGCTCTGCTGGGTAGGGAGGCCATGGCGTCCAGCAGTAACTGGCTGTCCGGGGTGAATGTCGTGCTGGTGATGGCCTACGGGAGCCTGGTGAGGAGATTTCCCCCCCATCCCATTCCTGCTATCGCGTCAGACCCGGTAGAGACCCTGTTCTTGAACTGTTCCCTGTCCTCATTATCCACCCACTCACCTGCGCTTTTTCTGGGCTTTAACTCCTGTTCTGAATACCTGGGAGTTTCATTTTAGACCAATACAGTCCCTCCCCTGGCCAAGAACCCTCCCGCTAAACTCTAGAGCGACAGACCCCATGCTTCTCTCTACAGACTTAACCCAAATCCAACCCTGTGTTTCACAGCCTTGCTGTACCTCACGTTTTACCGCAAAGCATCCCTGAGAACCCAAATCGGGGGAATTGGAATGAAGGCATAATTTTTTTTTAACTGCCTTTGAAAGGTTTTTTAATTTTCTCTTATTTTTCGAGCAGGTGTTTGTACTGCTGTTTATTTTTGTGAAGAGGCAAATCATGCGCTTTGCAATGAAATCTCGAAGGGGACCTCATGTCCCTGTGGGGCACAATGCCCCCAAGGTAGGTTCTTAAGGCAGGCGGTAGCCCTGGTTCTCCAGATCTATTGGGGGCAAGAATGAGCGTTGCTCGGCCTTCGTAGATGACTTTAATTCCCTTAATTTGATGTCCAGTTACTATCGTGCTTTCATTAGTAGCCTTGAGACCTGGTGTACTTGCTCACTGCTGTTGTACAGAATGTAGTATACTCATGAATTTTAGTTTCGGCATCTGCAGAATGAGGGGCTTGCATTAAAATTTCTAATTCTTTGTGGTAACATATTTTCCAGTTGATCTTAAATTACACAGGATTTTGTTTTGTTTTGTTTCGTTTTAGGATGGGGTTAGGGTGGTTAGAATTAGTCTCAGAGTGATGAAAAGGTCTCCTTTTACAGAACATAAGATTTATTAAAAAAAAATGTCAAATCGATTCCAACTCATAGCAACTCTGTGGGACAGGATAGAACTGCTTCATGTAGTTTCCAAGGAATGCCTTTTGGATCTGAACTGCTGACCTTTTGGTTAGCAGCGATAGCGTTTAACCACCATACCACCAGGAGTTCATTAATCATCTAATGCTGCCATCTGTGCTCTACACTGAAATCTGAAAACCGAAGCAACTTAACCCAAGAATACATAGCAAGCATATAGCCAAATGCACTCTTAGCTTTGTCTACACTCTCTCCTTAGGTAACAGAATTCCTTTTTTGCTTTAAATATCTACACGTGGAATTTATATCTTTATCCCAGATATTTTTCTTGTGTTTCATTCTCACATACTTAGCTGCATACTTATCATGCCTATGTAGGTGTGTACTGTTGTTAAATGCCATTGAGTCACTTTCAACTCATAGCAGCCCGGTGTACAACAGAAGGAAACTGGTTGGTCCTGTACCATCCTCACAATCATTGCTATACTGGAGCCCATTGTTGCGGCAGCTGTGTCAGTGCATCTTGTTGAAGGTCTTTTGCTGACTTCTTTGCTTGGTAAAATAGGTATATAGTAGGCATTTGAAACCTAACATCTCTAAATCAGAACTCTTAATACTTTACCATCACCTCTGTCTTGTTTTTCAGCCTTCCACTTAGTACAGGCACCTACTACCTTTACCCGTCTTTTGTGTGGCTTTCTCCTTTTATCGCTGCAGTAGTACATGTTGGTGGAAGTTCCCACAGCAAAGGCTTACTTTTGCTGTGACTAGAATGACTATCATTAATTTTTTAGATCTTAGTTTATGTGTTACTTTCTCAACAAAGGAATTCTTGTTTCTTAAAGTAAATCTTGCACTTACTTTTCTCATAGAATTCTGATTTTTTTTTTCTTAGCATTCGCAGCTTTTCTTTTACATTTGTGTTTAATGCCTCCGTCTTTGACTGGACTGCAAGCTTTAAGAATGTAGGCACCATGCGAGTTTTATTCACACCATAAAGCCAGGACCCACACATGGTAGGTATTCAGTAACTCATCATAGAAGAAACAGCAGATTAGTTGGAGAAGTAAGACTACCACATAATTCTTCCAACTCCTGCCAAGCCAAGTGCCGTCGACCAGTGTTTATCTTTCATTAAGTGACTATTGGTTCCTCACGCCTGTTGTCTTCTGCCGATATATCATCTGGAAAGTTGCAAGGAGGATGTCACTGCCTGAAACCTCTGCAATGTTCCATATTTCTTCAGTTCTTCAAATACCATCTGCCTTTCATAAGACCAATGTAGAATTAATTTGCAGTATATCATGAGCCAATTAAAATTGGCTTATATACATAGAGAAAATCAGGGTTCCTTTTGCTTTAAAAAATATTCAAGTTCTTGTCTTGCTAGTGGAAGTTTAAGTTAGTAAAACCAGTTTAGAAAATAATTGGACTTTCCTGAGTAGGGTTGCACATACAGCTTATCTATGATCTAGCAATTCTATCACATAGACAGTAATTTTGCTTAGTGAACCAAGAGAAGTACGAGATTATTCATAGTAGCATTGTTCATAATAATTTATTTTTTAGAGCTAACTGAGTGCTCACATTACAAAGGATAAATAATGATATATGGAATACTATGTAGGAGTGAAAATACACATCAGCACAGATGACTGTCCAAAAAATTTTTGAATTAGAAGTGAGTTGCATGCATGAATGAATCTCAATAACATGCAGAATGAACAAAGCCAAGAAGCCTGACACGATAATATGTACCATATAAATCCACATCCATGAAATTGTATAACAGGCAAATGCATAGTGATAAAAAGTATATCAGTATGGCCTGGGGCTAGGGAGGATGACAGCAGAAGAGTGTGAGGGAACATTTTGGAGATAATGGAAATGTAAATCTTGATCAGGATGTTAGTTCAACAGGTGGCTTTGTTAAAACTCAAATGTACGCTTAAAATGATGCATTTTATTGTATGTAAATTTCTGTTTGAAAACTTGCAGAGAAATTTAAAGAACTTTTCTGTCTGCATAAAGTTCAAAACTAGGTAGAACTAAGTATCTATAGAGTGAAAACTGGAAGGAAAGTGAATAAATACAATGGTTCAATTCAGGTTAGAGATAAGGGGATATGCAATCAAGGATGAATGGGGAACTTCAGAGTTCTTGGTAATGTCCTGTTTAATTTCATAAGTGTGATCATGGACACAGTGTCTGTTTTAATGGTGGTTATTATTTGGAATGTACATGTAGTATTTTGTATGAGCTGCATTTCATAGTGGAAGCTTTTGAAAGTTAAACTTCCAGGGCATTAGCAGCCCTTTGGGTGACAAAGGGGGTATGAAACTGATAACAGTACTTATTTCTGGATGAGTAAAAGATGGCACCTTCAGTACATTTTGAGTTTTATGTTACAAATCTGAATTACTTTTAAAATGTGCTGTAATTTTCTTACAGTAACCTGTAGAAGTTGTGTGGTCTACCAGTGGGATAATCCTCAAGCTATTAGAGTCTATTCACGAGCCACCTCCTTGTAGATTTAGAGAATATATGATTTTCAGTTGCAGTTTTTTTCCCAACCAAGAAAATTGTACATAATAGGTAGCCAAGATTCTTAGCCCAACTGCAATGAGAAATAATACTAGTGCTGTAGAGCTTGAAGGTATTCTGGTAGGTTAAAAGAGATGTACAGTTTCATAAGACTTATTAGAGTCTATTCATGAGCTAATAGCTAAGAGATGTACAGTTTGCAGAGTTTCTTAGAGAACCCAATCCCATTGTTTCTTAAATTCTTGCATCTTGTCTGACAATTTCAGTTGCTAAACATTTTCTCTGTTCCTGGTATTATAATTGTTCACTTGCTCTGTTTCATTTTCAGAGTGGTGGGAAACAGAGTAAACTGATTGTATATTCTTTTTTTTCACTTGAACAGGATCTGAAAGAAGAGATTGATATTCGACTGTCCAAGGTTCAAGATATCAAGTATGAACCCCAGCTCCTTGCAGATGATGATGCCAGGCTGCTACAGCTGGAAACCCAGGGAAATCAAAGTATGTGGCAAGCTCTTTGCTTTGGAGGATGCTTCAGAGAGGAATCTCACAAGTTCCAGATTCCTTTACTCTCAAAGTTGTCAGCATAGCTGCCGGCAAAACCAGCAGCTGTGGCTCTTCCATTACTGGGTATATATCTGATGGGGGAAGGCAGTTTGTTGGCTTGTTGAAATTTGGGACATCTTTTGAGGTTTATACCTGAGATCAGACTCTTTCTTAACAGATTGCTACAATTATCTATACCGAATGAAAGCTCTGGATGCCATCCGTGCATCAGGTAAGGACCACCTAATGGTGTATTCCAAGTCCTGGAAACTCACCTAGGGAAAAGAGGGACGAACCTGCTTTATGTTAGCATGTGCCCTTTCAGCGTATCTCTGGCTACCGTGAATTTCCTGAAGTTTAAAGAGTACTAGGTTTCTTTTTTGCCTAAGGAAATGATGTAAGCGTGTATGTTCTCCACAGTGGCTTTTTTTTTCAAGTTTTCTTTTCTTGAGTCTTAGTTTCATGAGCAGTTGGTTTTCCACAAAAGACAGATGACTTAAGCAACATGATAAACATAATGAATGTTGCTAAGTCTTACATGGGAAGAACACTGAAATTGCCAAATGATTTGTTACATGTATGCTTACTACCATTTAAGAAAAAAGCAATGTCTACTTTCTCACTACCAAGATAGATGATTCTTGAATTTTCCTATTCAGCCACCATTTGTGTGTGATATGTGCTGTCTTTATACGAAAACACAATTTATGTCTTAACAATCAGGATGAGTAAGAAAGATGATGCCACTATCATGTATGATTGGTACAGCTTATAGCTGTGTTGCCACAATCAAATGCATGCAGCTCTGTACCTCTGGTCTTCTGGACCATGCTCTCAGGGAACATCAAGGCCAATTGGCATAACTAGCATTTTGCTAAGAGAGTCTTCTGCACCTCACTTTGGTGAGTAGCATTTGGGGTCTTAAAAGCTGCCAAGCTGCCATCAGAGGTACACCAAATGGTTCCAACTCAGCAGGAACAGATGATCACCAAGGACCAAAACAACATCAGGGAAAGAGAACCTAGAAAACAAAGAGACCCACTTGTGTGGGTGACTACATCGACATGTGACCAAAAGAACTAGATGGTGCCTGGCCACCACCAGTGATAGCCATGATGGAGCTCACAAAGTTGAGTCTCACTGGCAACATGAGAATAAAATGGGGGTGCACCCTAAGATCTCAACTAAAAGACTGCAATTGATGGTCCAGGGGCCTTGGAGTTTCCTTGGGAACATGGCCCCTGGCCCTGATGGTGCCCTGTCCATAAATCATAATGGAGGTCAACTCTTCAGACAGGAAAGGATTGGACTTGGCGCCACAAAGTAACTGTATCGTGTATGCCCTTTATGGTTTCATGCATCTATAGGATGTCATCCTGCTGACTTCTTATTGGAGGTAGGAGAGAGGGTGGAGAGGAGGAGATAGGAGATTGTTAGAAGGCTATGATGTGTATAGAACAGAGAGGAGTGTGTTGTCACTGGACAAGGAGAGCAGTGGGAGCTGCACGTAGGCAGGAATGCAGATTTATATGGGATTGTACATTTCACTCAGTCATAATTAAAAAAAAAATTTCTCTCCAACTATCGTTGGACTTAATTTCTAAGTTTGGAAAATTAACTGGAAAGGGTAAAGAATGGGAAAAGTGGGCAACAAGGTATCATTGTGCTTTCATCTCCTCAGAGATCCCATTTCATGCTGAAGGCCGGCATCCTCGTTCCCTAATGGGCAAGAATTTCCGCTCCTACCTGCTAGATCTTCGAAACACTAGTACTCCTTTCAAGGGTGTGCGCAAGGCCCTCATTGACACCCTGCTGGATGGGTACGAGACAGCCCGCTATGGGACAGGGGTAAGCTGGATGGCCCACTACTCCGTCAGGGAACTGAGCTTATCCTCAAACTGAAAGATCCTTACTCTTCCTTCCCCTTTCTCCAGGTTTTTGGCCAGAGTGAGTACCTGCACTATCAAGAGGCCTTGACTGAGCTGGCCACTGCGTGAGTTTGGAGGGGAACATGTCAAAGGGGTCTGGCAGGTTGGCTCTATTTCGTTAGAAGATAAAGTAGTGCCAGACTGTTCTGTAGTGAAATGATCACCATAAAGCAGTATGAGCAAAAATCAGAGACCGTAGAGTTTTTGGGTCCTTAGACTACTAGAACTGCTTTTTGTTCACATTTAAAGCAGATGCTACTGTATAACCTAAGAGTTCTGTACATTTCTTTTGTTCAACTCAGTAAAATGTCAAAATTAGTATAGCCTACCTAGCAAAGGGAATCAAATTCTCAGCACACAGAGGTTTCTCCTGTTTGAGAGTATAAGTGCCCTGATTTTTTGCCTTGGTCCAATAAAAGTAAGATTTAAATGTCTCCCGTTTCTGTATTAAATCACAGCATTAGTAACCCTGTCCAGAACACTTGTTGAGTCAGCTGTTAGGTATCAGTGTTAATAGTGGAGGAATCATGACTTCTGTTGGGGATTGCTTTAGGGTACTTTAACATTGTAACAAATAGGGGTGCCATGAGTCAGAATCAGTTCAGAAGCAGTGGGTTTGGTTGGTATTTTTGTTTGTTTTTTGTTTGGGTTTACAGCTTATATTAAAACATAAATACAGCTTATTTATGTTACAATGAAGGCACCTGGTTGAATACATTTGTTCTTTTGTTTTGAATATGGTCTTTATTGAGAGATAGTGTGTCTTTGCTGTCTTTCTTCTGCCCCTAAAAATGAACTATTTGTTATAGACAAAAAGTCCTGGTAAAGACTATTGAGAGCAGTGATAAATACAGAGAGGATAGTAAAAAATAGTCGCTTTAGAAGTCATTCAAGAGACATGTTCAAAATTTAGTTTCTTTTGCTTCTAGTTTCTAAACAGGCTCAGTGGGTATAGTGAAGAGTAAAGACTTTTAAAGCAGACCAACTTAGGTTTGAATCCCTCTCAGTCACTCACTGTGTGACCTCAGGTAAGTCACTTATTAGACCTTAAAAGACAAGGATGATAACATCCCATGTAGGGCTTTTGGAATCAAGTTTGATATTGATAAAGCACCAAATATGTCCTAACATGTTACATGTACCAAGTAGCTACTGTTATTTTTTGGTATTAAGTATTTAAAGGATTCTCTTTGAACTAGGAGCATAATATCTGCTTTACAAGAGTTAAAAATTGTTTTTAAGCACAATGAGATGAAGAAACAGTTGAGTAAGTGGCAGGAACTCAGTGAAAAATTAGTTTCTCTTCTATTTCTGAGATACCAAGTGGGATTTTAATAACTAGTTTACAAGATAGCACAGAGACCATTTGTGGCTATAGTTGCAATTAAGGGATGGCATGAGTCTGGAATTGTTTGTATTTTTCCTTTATTCCTCATCCTGTCAGTGACCTGCCCTCTGTACTCTTCAGGGTCAAAGCACGAAGTGGGAGCTCTCAGCGACACCACCAGTCAGCAGCCAAAGACCTTACTCAGTGTCCTGAAGTCTCCCCAACAACCATCCAGGTGACATACCTCCCCTCGAGTCAGAAGAGTAAACGTGCCAAGCACTTCCTCGAATTGAAGAGCTTTAAGGACAACTATAATACACTGGAGAGTACTCTGTGATACCACTGAAGGACTCTCGCCGTAGACTGAGCCAGATGGAATACAGTGTGCATGCTGGGCAGTCCACAGGTTATCTGGCTCCACAGGCTCAGACTCCAACAGCCAAAGCTCTTGTTAGTGTACAGAGCTCATGCCTGGAGGCCCTTTCTTATGGGCCACCTCAGAACAACAGCTAAGACGGTCTTCTGGTAGCACTTTTTCTGGAGTTACATTCAGTTGCTGTTATTAGTGTTTCTTTCATGCCTTCTTTAAAAATTCTCACATGGTTTTGATCCTATTTAGTTGAATTTGCCCTGTTCCAGGATATTTAATCCCAGAGGTTAGAGCTGAGATGAACAGGCTTGGTGGCTTCCATTATCTACCCCATTGTTGCACAGGATTAAATGTCAACTGTGTGGCTTTGGGGTCTCTAAAGGTGATTGGTGGGAATTGCCAGCAGGCACTGATGCAGAGGTTGGGTGTGGCAGTGGATGGTGTGTAAAACAACGTACCCTGGTGCTCCACTTAAACCAGGATGTGTTGAAACACAGCTTTTCCTGAACTGCAAGAATCTTCCCTTCCACTTTCATTCCATACTGTCTTGCATAAAAGGAATAAAAGGACTATTCTGACACCTGACATAATCCCATCTCCTCCTTTGTTGGAGATACCATGGGTTAATGTGAAGGAATGATTGCCCTTACAAGTCAATGCACTGGTCTGACTTTATAAATTGATTATTTAATAAACTTAAAAAATCATTAATTTCTCTTTACAGTTGTCTTTTAATGAAATAGGCATATGATACGTTCTCTGTACCAGCCTAATAGAGCAGGGTGTGAGATTTGTCCTCTAGAGGGAGTTGGTGGGACCGTGGGTACCCTGAACCTAGAACCATACAGATAAACTTTGGATCCTCAACAGAAGAAATGCTGAAATTGGGACTGGCCCTTGCTTGCAGAGTTGCCTGTGTCACTAATAGAAAGCTGCAGAACCAGGATTCCCTTCACGTCTCCCAGGCAACAGACCAGGTGACCAATCAACTCCTAGGCCTGGGGTCACTGTTGGAGACGTGAGGGTTGCTATGACTACTGAAACCGCAGTGACTGAACTAAACAGAAAGGAGAGCCTGCCCAGTCTCCTAGGATTGTATCAAGCAAGTGTACAGACATGTCTGTGGAAAAGATGGCAAAAGTAGAGAAGGTATGCAGAATTAGAGAGCAGGGGCTGGGTTCAAAAAGTTTTCCTTGATGTGCTTCCAGATCAATTTACCAGAAGTAGATCGTGTCTTGGGAAGTATCTCTTGATATAACAAGGATAGTTGCTAACTGGAGTGGGAGCCTGTTTTGCACATAGTAGGTATTCAAATATTCCATTCCAACACTTGGATATTTAATTTTATCCATTCTGAAATGAGTAGGGATTTCTTTTGGCCACCTCTCTAAGGAGCTGGAGCTCACTCAAAGAAAAAGATCTTTGTATCTGAACACAATAAAGTATTGAGGATGAGGGTCTGAAAATCAAGGCAGATCGACAGAAGTCCCTTTTCTTGCAGAGTTATCAAAGGGCCATGGAACTTAAGAAGATGGTTGGCAGGTAACCTTTGCTTTTATCTTCTCCCCTTCCCCTCCAGAGCAGACCTTTTCACTCCTGTCCTCCCTGAGCCACCTCTGTTTCAACACCTGTATACAATGGAAGTAAGTATAGAGAGCAAGAAACCACCATTCTCACAGCAAGCAGATACCAGAGTGCCCACTAGTTCAGGCTATACAGACTAGGCTGTTTTCATGGCCCTCTGCTTCCCATCCTCTGAGGGAAAACTGGAGCAAGTTTATTTGTTGTTGGTAGCCTTTTTTTTTTTTTGTCCTGAGAGTCCAAGTATCTGTTGCCCTGTATTGTATTAATCACATAGTAAATGTGCAGCAAGTACTGAGTGAATAAAGGAGAAGATTGTCAAAAGATTGGGCTGCTGCATATCTTTTTCACCTCAGGAGTATTTTCAAAACATGACCAGTCTTAACTCCTGGAGATACTGTTTAAAAGGGTCTGGGATGAGATAAATGAATTGTAATTTTTAAGGTTTCACAGGTTAATCATACCCAGAGCTAGCAGTGACATGACGATGCATATAATTTTAGGTGAAGCAAGGAGTCCTGGTGGCATAATGGCTAAGCACTCAGCTATGCACCAGAAGGTCTGTGGTTCAAACCCAGCTCTGCAGGGGAAAAGACTTGCTGATCTGCTACCATAAAGATTACAGCCCAGGAAACACTACGGAGCAGTTCTACTGTCACATAGGGTCACTCAGTTGAAATTGGAAACCCTGGTGTTATGGTGGCTAAGACTACAGCTTCTAACCAAAAAGTCAGCAGCTTAAATCTACCAGGTACTCCTCGGAAACCCTGTAGGGAAGTTGTGCTCTGTCCTATAGAGTCACTGAGTCATAATCAACTTAGTGGCAATGGTTTTTGTTTTTTAACGAGTTGGAATAATGGCATAGAACAGCAGGGTTAAAGCAGCCTTCTTTTAGGTTTGATGAAATTGACCAATAGTTTAAATTCGCACATCCTTTAAAATGGCAACTCCTAAGAATTTATCTTATGTAAATATACTTGCAAAAGTACTACCAAGTGCCTAGAAGATACATAAAAGTGTTCTTGATGGCATCGTTAATAGTAAAAAAAAAAGCTGGTTAAATTATGCAAAAAATATGCGACTTTTAAACATAAATCTATATGCCGATGTGAAAAGTCCAGATTAAGTGCTATTGCCCAAATAGCCTAAGTGTATTATCTCATATCAAAAAAAAAAAAAAAGGCTGGTATATAATAACCTGTTTTCTGAAACTGGATAACTTGGCAATACTAGGGCAGGTGCTTATATGTTTTTGTGTGAATTTGAACTTTTCTAGTCAGTGTCAAAAACAGTTTTTCTAAGCAGTGGAGGTATGCATGTATGTGTAAAAGTTTTTAAAAAATTGATGCTTTTAATATATAAAAAGCATATATGTTTATATAATAAAAAAACTTAATTTTTTATTTTTTAATAAATCATAATGGATTATTCCAGTATCCAGCCAGGGCTGAAAATCACTAGTGTGATGGAAGGTCAGAGAGACTGAGTATAAGACCCACATCTGCCACTGAGTGAAGTTGGGCAACTCAAATTTCAACTCTGCTTTCATATCTGTATAATGTGAAAATACCTATATCACATGGTTACTGTAATGATTACTTGAAATAGTGTACTTAATGTATCTGGTTAACCTTGAAAACTGTATGGAGTAGTTTTACTGTATGTCTGGGGTCCCTCTGAGTTGGAATGGACTCGATGGCATCCTACATAGGATCTAAATCAATTTTATAAAGGAGTTTGCAGTTTTCTGACACTGGCACAGAGGTTCTGAGTGAAGAGGAACCCTCACCGATGGGTTTTGTTTCACTCCTAACCCTAACCGATTCACCCCCACTTCTATACCTGGGTCAGGTGGCAAGATTCACATACTCACTGTCTGTGGCAGATGACACTGAGCCAGAGGCGAAACCCATATGCCACTCTAAGGATGCAGGACACCATGGTGCAGGAGTTGGCATTAGCCAACAAGCAACTACTGATGGTGAGTTCTAGGAAGGGTGGCCTGACATTTCATCCATTACTGCCCTGTGCCTTTTCCCACTGGGGTTTCCAAGTTGTTAGTCTCTGCCCTTACTTAACCATTTTATTTCTCTGTGAGGTTTTCACTTTTACAACAGAGTAACAACTCTTTAAATGCCGAAACACTTTTTCATTAAGTGATGCTTTGCATCTAGCTGCAGGTAACGCATTTTAAAATCCAAAGTGCATTCTAGTCTTTGCTCTTCATTGTAGTGAGACTCAAAAAACTGTTTCTCACTACTTGTCTCTCTCTCCTCTCTCATCCCCAGTTGCTGTCATATCACATATCTTTGTATCCTTGGTGTCTAGGAGAGTTCTTGGTTTGTGGTATGTTTTCAGCAAATGTTTGCTGAATGTGGGGTTTTGCCCATAAAGAAAAGGCTGGTTATCTTCTCCACTTTTTCAGTCTCTGCTGCTGCCTAGCTTTATGCAACAGCTAAGTTCGGGTCAAAGGGAACATGAGTCATGGAAAAGCAACCAGTGAAAGAGAATGAGAAAGGATGGCAGACAGAGGGCAAACACATCTGTTCTGTCCTCCCCACCAGGTGCGCCAAGCTGCCCTGCACCAGCTGTTTGAAAAGGAGCATCAGCAGTACCAGCAGGAGCTAAATCAGATGGGCAAAGCTTTTTATGTGGAGAGACTATAACGCATCTGAAACAGTCCCATTCTCGTCATGCCTGCTGACTTAGCCCACTTGAGTCTCTACAGCCCAGATAGCCTTAGCTATCTGCCCAAGATTTAAGACAGTCCTTCCACTCTCACCTTTTCACTTTCGTATCTACCCCCTGCTAATTGAGAAACAATCCATAAAACAAGGATAAAAACAAGAGTGACGCCTTGTGGTCAGAGTGGGATATGCAGTATTGGTGTAAGATGGGTGGTAAAGTGGAAAGATGGACAGTGTACGAGTTGAGAATCAAGACGCGGGGTTTAACAAATAAAGCTAGCTATTAATGGCTCAAACTTAGGCCACTTGGCTCATTCCTTCTGCCCTAAATCTTCAGTCTCTCCATTTTTGTTTAAAAAATGCTTACTTCATAGCCACTATAGTCCTAATACAGCTTTCTGGATTTTGCTCACACCTTACAAATATCACTTCCACTAAACTTCTGTGTACTTGCACAAGTAGCTCTGAATGTTGCTATGTGTTCAACTATAGACACTATGGTGCTTGAGTGTCTGGAGACCTATTTTTTGTTGCAGCTACTACCATGAGACCTTGGACAAGTCTCTTTCCTCTGGGCCTGAATTCCCACCTCTTCAAATAAAGAATTCCAAACTCAGATACCAGCAGGGGTCAAGCAGCAACATAGGAGTGTAAGGAACTAAGAATCACGAGATTTGTGATGCCCTGGAAAGGGAATGCCCAATCTAGAAAACCTACTTCTGTCAAGTCGATTCCAATTCATAGTGACCTTATGGGACAGAGGAGAATTGACCCATATGATTTCCAAGAAGCACCTGGTGGATCTGAACTGCTGACCATTTGGTTAGTGGACATAGCACTTAATCACTTTGCCACCAGGGTTTCCATCCAATCTAATGGCACTCAAAAATCTGAAAAATATGGAAAAGTTCAATTAACTATGCATTGAAAAGACAGAGAACCTTATTCAAGGTCAATAAATAACCCAAGCCAGAAGACCCCATGTCATGGCCAGTAAAAAGCTGTGTGGATGTGCCATCCCTCCCTGATACACTACCATCATACATTATTTCTTGCTCTCTCACTTTGCTGTCAGCAACCTCACTGCTCCTTCATCCTTCCCACAGCCCCATGTCGCTGTCTTTACCACACACCCCCAGTCACTATACACCCTTCAATCTTCTGAATCCCCCATTTGCATCTCCTGTCACAACTTCTTTTTCCTTCTCCCTTTACGTACCCCAAAGATTCAGGAACAAGGAGAGAACAGCAGGTACAGAGAGAGAGCACAGACTTGGAAGACAGGTTTGGGTTCCAAGTCTAACTTAACTCAGTTGTGTTACCATGTGTAAGTTAGTTTTTTCCTCTTTGCAAATGGGGTTACTCCATCTCATAGGATGGTTATAAGGATAAGATAATGTGTGTGGAGAACAAGCCCAATGCTTGGCACATAGTAAGTGTCTTCCTCTTCCACTCAAGAGATTTCTCTCTTGGTCAGCCCTCTTTCCAGCTCAAATGTCATTCTCCATCCCATTCCCCTCCATATCTATCCTATATATCCATTCGTCCTTCAGACTCCATCACTTTTGGTTCCTAAGCCATGTTGTCTAGTCAGTAACAACTTGTGAGTCCACAAGCTGGCAAGGGAAGCACTGAACAATGATAAACGTGAATTTTATGGGAGACAGAAATCACACACAGGTGGTCTGGATTTGGCCATAAACATAAGACTGACATTCTAGCTCATTCTTTCTGGGCTGCAGCTCTCTATTTCCCTGTAGGTTCATCTTACCTTCACCTATGTCTATCTCCCAGTCAGTTCTCTGCTTCTTACATGATAGACAATCTAGCCTGATAACTCAGGAAAAACAGGCTTTAACATTGGGCACATCGGGGTTTGAATCCTAGCTCTGTCACTAACTGTGTGGCCTTGTGGAAGGTATTTTAACTTTCTGGGTTACAGTTTCTTATTCTTAAATGTAGAACGGAGCTTACCTTACTGGGTTGCAGGGAGGATAAAGTAAAAACACACAGAGGTGACACATAACATCCAATAAGTGGTAACCCCATACTAAAGTTACCCTGCCCAGGGTGGTTTTTCTCCTTTTCATTTCCTCTCCATTACCTGACTGCCCCCTCCTCCCTCCATCACCAGCCTCTTCTGTTCCTCTGTTCACTTGAACCCACAGAACACCCCACCCCCACTGCCTTGATTCCTGACCTTGGCCTGTCTCTCCAGGGCTTGTCAGTGCCAGGCTGGCTCTAGTATTGGCAGGTTGGCCTCCTACAGAGCCCATCTCCAATGATCCTGTCTAGTCTGTCTACTCTCATCACATCAGCTGAGTAGTTCACCACCCATCATACTCATCTAGCTCCTCTTCCTTGTGCAGTGGGTGCCACACCTGGCTCCTCTGGCTTAGAAAGACTCAATCTTGTTTGAAATGGCTATAGGAAAGCTAGAGGACTTTCTAATCCAGCTGATCTTTCTGACTAGTTGTACTATCCAGTCCAAGTCTTCTTCCTCTAGGAGAGCTGCTCCTCCCACACCCAAATTTTCCCAATCTCTCTTCCCTTAGATCCCTGACACTAAAGTCTTTTCAGTTCCTGCTAGTCCCTTTCCCAGACTCTTCCAGTCTCTGGTTCTCCAAGAGATGAGAACCTGGGGGTGGAAGTGAGGGGAAGAAGGGAGAGCACAAAAGCAAAAATCAGGCTTTCTTCCACTGAGAGCCATAAATGAACACAGACATAACACCACAGTTACCTAGCTTGGGGCCTACATGTCCATTTGTTAGTCTTCTCATGGAAGGCAGGAGCCATATACAGAATTGACCGGGTCTTAGGACAAGCTATTGATCTAGTTCAAGGACAGAATAGAGTTGGGGGTTGGGGAGAGTGTTCAGACTAATGGGAGCAAGGACACATGGAACAGGCCTGGGGGCTGATGCAGAGCCTCCGCCCCAAACCCTGCACTTCCACCCAAGCCTCCCAGCCCCCAGTGCAGCTATAACCCGAGCTCCTTTCTGCCACAGTAGAGAGAAGCATCTGCCTGCCACTGATACTCTTTAGAAGAAAAATCACCTAGAAAAGAACCAGACTGGATCCCTGTGAAGAAAGACCACTGGAGAAGGCAGCACAAGCAATGGAGTTTTTGTAGTTAAAAGTCCCAAAAGAGGAGAGTCCCAAGGACTGCAGGTTGCTCCCTGGAAGGGAGGGTTTTCTCCCTCACCTCTGTTCTAGTATAGTCTAAGTTTCAATTCTGCCAGGCAAGAGACACTGTAAGTCTTCCAAGCTAAAGCCTCTAAGACTTGGAGAGCACAGAATAAGACCTAGACCCTGCTTGTGAGACAGGTCACTCTTCTGTGCTGAACATCCATGGGCAACTTTCAGGAGGATGCCTGGAGGACATGCGAAGGTGAGAAGGAATAAGGGTCGGGGGAGGCCAAGCACTTGTGAAGTTTCTCTTGGTTATTTATCTGCAGCATTTAAGAGCAAGATGATGTCCACTGAATGGGCCTCAGCTGTCTCATGGATAAGATCTGGGGCGGTTAAGAGTTCCAACAGAAAGAGAGAGCAGGATGTACGAGCCACCCTCCCCAACCTCGCCCAAGATGGAAAGCCCCAAGGCAGCTGGAATGGAGTGGAGAACAGGTGGCAAGGCTGATGAGCTGCTGACACTGCTGATCCTGAGTGCTGGGGCCATGACTGCAGGGCGAGAAGCTCTGTGTAGAGTTTTTGAGGCTAGGTGCCCGGATATGGAGCCCTGCCAGGTATTCCTCCTGGAGGCCAATGTGATCCAGCGAAGGCCAGGGCACTGGTAGGCGAGGAGCTAAGGCAGGAATGGCACGGAGGGTAGATAAGCACAAGCTGGCTGTCTTGGAAGGTGAAGAGCAGAGGCCAGTGACCTGCCCTAAGAGATGACTTTCCTTTAGCCACAACTGGTGCCTGTTTTATCTGCTGTCTTTTCATTACAATGGGGAGGAAGACAAATGACCGTCAAACCTCTCCTGCCTGCTTCTGTATGATATGTTTGATATTGGGTTGTTTAATTAGGAGCCAACTAAATGTCAAACATATTCTTACAGCAGTTGGCGATTCAGCAACACACTCTTTTCTACCTCACCCTCTGGGACTCTGTCTTTTCTCTTGAACTTCATCTCTCCAGGACTCCCTCTGGAGGACCAGTGGCTGCAACCCATGAAGATTTCAATCTTAAAACAGAGGGCTAGTATGTGAGTGGGATGAGAGTTGGAACATAGGAATCAAACCCTGTGTCGTGCTCCTTAGTAGACAAGATTTCTTTCTCTACCTATCCTCTCCTCTCATTTTCCTCCTTCTTATGCAACCTCCCCCACCCCGGCACCCACTTATTATCTACTACTTCCTACCCCTAGGACTCTCTTGTTCCCTAATTCCTTTCCCTGGCTGGTCTATACAGTAGAGGTCTTTGGTCTCTTGCTTTCCTTCAAGTATCACCTGATGGCTTATCTGCCTATTTTCCTCTAGTGACTGGAGGCTCTCAGTTCTCAAGAGTGGACTCTAGCTCTGTCCTCTGCCCCACTGTTCATTCAACTCAGTTTCTCCATTGCTGTGGCTTAGCATTAACACTATCCATATAGCCTTAATACAATGATTTATTAGAGCCATTTATATTCTTCCCTGTTAGCTCTGGTCACCTTGAACAGTGCCCACTTCTCTCCTGGCATATACTCAGATTTTATGGTGCCAGTGGGATCAGCTTCCACCTGTCAGCAATGAGGATCCAAGTGTAAGAATGAATATGGCCTTGAAACTAAGCCGGGGAGAACAGAGTTGATAATGATGATTGTATGTGTGGTAGAGGGGGTTATGAAAGGGCAAAGGGCAAAGGGCGAGGGAAAGAAAAGTAGAAAGCAACACAGTCACAGGAGTGGATTATCCAATAGACGAGGTTAACAGATCATCTGGAGTGAACAATTTCACTACAGAATAGTAAGCACAAATAAGCCTGTGCTTACCTTGTTTACTGGGTCCTCTGCCCCATTAGGGATTATAAATTTTTAACAAAGGCTTTGATTCTATAGTAAAGTACTGTGAGGTTGGGGCAGACATAGATGGCATACCTAGAAGCAGAATATTTGATGTGGTGCAAAAAAATATGACATTATTTACTGTGATTTGGTAACCTTGTGCTTACCCTGTCTATTGGTTAATCTTCTCCTGAGCACAACCAGTGGTCTATGTGGGTATAAAAAGTTCTATTTAAAGATCACCATGGGAAACAGAGCCTTGCTGGCATAGTGGTTGAGAGCTCAGTTGCTAGCCAAAAGGTCAGCAGTTCAAATCCACAAGCTACTCCCTGGAAGCCCTATGGGGCAGTTCTACTCTGTTCTGTAGGGTTGCTATAAGTCAGAATTGACTTGATGGCAATTAGTTTTTTTTTTTTAAAAAAAGCATGATCCTGTCTGACTATCTCTAACCATAACCTACTTCTCTCCCTACTTCAAGCTCTGAGATGGCCTTCCAGATCCTAATCTACCTATGACTACATCCCTGTGGTTCTTAGCAAAGAGGAATGATGTCTCCATGATAATTAGGGACTCTCAAAATAGCAAAGCAATTTGATCTAGGGATCTAGGAGAATTGTTAAAGATCATGAGTGACCTCCCTTCCTCACTGTTGTCCAAGCTCCCTGGATACCAGGACTCAAAAGATAAAGCTCAACCAATGGAATCTGATCAGCATCCAACTCAGTCCGGGTAAAAGTAAGAGGAAAGCTGAAGGGTGAATGAAACTCGGGGGATGAAAATTCACCACCATGCTAAAATTGCCAAAGTACTCTTCCCTTCTCTATACCAGTGTTCCCTTTCTCTCCCTCGACTCTTGTAAAATACCCATAGAGCTGCCTAGAATAAGTGGAAAGTTTCAGGTTGGCAAGTCTCCCCTCCCCACTTTCCATTGTCTGAAGTCAGCCTCAGCTGTTCTCAGATTCTTCTTTCTGGTGATGTCAGTCCATCAAAGTGTCTCACCCTGTGTTCTCCCAAGAGAATAATGATGGGATGGAGAGAGATGGAAGAGCCATATTAGGAATAAGAGGTGGAGCCATGGGCAGAGATAAAGGCCTAAGTTTGGGAATCTTCTAGTCACTCAGGCAGTAGTCCGTCCTTTCCTGACCTAGTCTCCAGTATACAGCGCTCACAGGTGAGCCCAACATCCACTGCTCATGATGGAGGCCATCAAGAAAAAGATGCAGATGCTGAAGCTAGACAAGGAGAATGCACTGGATCGGGCAGAACAAGCTGAAGCTGAGCAGAAACAGGCAGAAGAACGAAGTAAACAGGTAGGCATTGGCATTGATCTTTTCACTTGCTGGTGAATAAGGCTATGAGATAGGAGAGTTCTCATGAGAAATGTAGTGACTATTGGTGCCAGCTCCTTCTTTAGGGAGGAGAGACTCCTCTTCTCCAGCTTCCCTGAAGGGGAAGGGAAGTATCTGCCTCAGACTACCTGTGTGACATTTTGAAGTCAGTGACCCCTCAGAGCCACAGCAAGTCTGCTATATTTAAGTGGGGATAGACCATTTTTTGGAAGAGAAGATGGGATCCTGGCATGCAGCATCTGTTTTCCCTTAAATAGCGTCACAGGTATTTAAGTCTTTAGATACTGGATGTCAGGGTCTTGAGTGAAAACCTAGCATTCACCCCAATTCAAGGTCACAGGTCAAGGCCAAAGCATCACTCCTGGGGCATTAGTTTGGAAATGGCTGAAGAAAAAGTGCACCTCTCTGAGGACAGTAACAGAGGCTGATATCTATCAGGGCTCAAGAGCTCAGCGTCCCAGACTGGATTGTTGTGTCTATGTGTGTGACTCTCTGGGCTCCCACAGCTGGAGGATGAGCTAGCAGCCATGCAGAAGAAGCTGAAAGGGACAGAGGATGAGCTGGACAAGTATTCTGAGGCTCTGAAGGATGCCCAGGAGAAGCTGGAGCTGGCTGAGAAGAAGGCAGCTGACGTGAGTATCACAGATACGGCCAAAAGCCAAGTGCCATCGAGTCGGATCTGAGATGGTTTTAATCCACAAATACAGATCTTGATGTATGACTCAATTGCAAGTATACTTTGACATATGTATACTTGTGGGTCCACAGGCATCTATACTCACATACAGCTTTGCATCTAACGACATACTGGTATGCTCTTAGAATGACATTTTTTTTTTTCCTTAAAGACATGTAGAAGTGTCATCTTCTTGTCCCACCCTCAGCCCAGGAATATAACTATCTTTCCCAAGAACTGGACAAAAGAAGACACCCAGTCTAGCCTGCTATCAGTTACCCCACCCCTCCCCCATGACACATTCTTAGCTTTTGTGCCCAAGGCTTGGCATGTAGATATGTGTATTAATAGGGAATCTCTCATCTCCCAACTACCCAACAAAGCCAGCTTACATTTCACAATGGGACAAAGGAGGTCATGTTGACCCTGGTCCTGTATGGGTTTATTTGTCTTGGCCAATTTGGGCATCTGATCTCAAGTTACAGAGATGCCATACAAAGCCATACAGGGAAGTCCTAACTATCAAAGACTATAATAGAAACTAAGAAGGAATCTCAGAGGGCAAAAGGATCACCACCAGACCTTACTCTATGACTTTGACTCAATTGTTCTTCTTTTCTAGGGCTGAATTTTTTCATTTAAACAATGAGATAAATCCTCTTTTTCACTTTATATTATCCCCAAATCACCTAATACTCTTCATTTTCAACTTTATGGCTCTGGGTAAGGGTTAATAATATGATGCCAGAGATTAGAGACATAAAACAATAATATACTTTCTATGTACCTATAGCTTCCAAATATTTAGGTCACTGTAAACTATTCATTCTCCCTTCTTGGAGAACCACAAAAAGCATGGGTTAGTCCAAGGGCTTTGGGCAAGTGCCCACTAGAGTTGCCCTAGCCTAGGTCTGTGTATGCATGTGTGGATCTCTGGTAAACTGGAAAAGGGAGAGAAGTTTTCACAAATTGCTGCAAAGAACTGGCATAGGGAGAGTCTTCACAAACTGCTACAATGAACCAGCATAGGGAGAGAAGTTTTCACAAACTGGCACAACTTCAGGTTAATAACTTTTTTTTTTTTTTTTGAGATACTAGATAATAATTCTCTGGGAAAGACCTTAGGCTGAAACAAATAGTATGTGGGCTTGTGGGGTAGTTCTAGGGGCAACAAAAAGTTTAACCAGAGATCTTATGACAGGGACAGTGACACAGAGGCCCTTAACAATATATTAATATTATGGGGAAAATAAGGGAATTTCCTGGGGATGAATTCTGTCTGTCCTAAGCTCCTTGGAAACTCTAAGAACAATTTAGTCTATCCTATCAGGTTGCTGCGGAAACCCTGGTGGCATAACAGTGAAGTGCTACAGTTGTGAACCAAAAGATCAACAGTTCAAATCCACCAGTTCAAAACTCTGTGGGGCAGTTCTACTCTGACCTATAGGGTCACTATGAGTCAGAACCAACTTGACGGCACCTAACACTAATAGGGTCACTATGAGTCGAAATCAACTGGACAGCAACGGGTTTGATCTGCACACACACACACATCATCCCCACCTAGACATGGTCTTTATTGCTGTTGTTAGTTGCCATCTAGTCAGGTCTGACTCGTGACCTTACATATAACAGAGGTCTACTTAGTATATCTTTGAACAAAGCTATCTCACATTTATAAGGAATCCATCAAAAATCTTTCAGCATGTAAAGTGTGGATAAAAAACTCATTTACCCACTGCCCCCCTTACTAGCTATTCCAAAAAGTCAATACGTACCACACACTTTGAAATATGTATGAGAACAAGAATAGAAGAGGAAAGTTGTAGGCAGGAGGCAAAAGTGTTAAGGGTAGATTGAGAAGTAGAAGTAAAGGCCTCTTTCCTTAAAACTGGGGTCAGCAAACTAGCAACTGTAAGCTAAATCCAACTGCAGTCTGGTTTTGTGAAAAAGGTTTTACTGGAACCCAGCAATGCCCATTTATGTACAAATAACTCTGTCTACTGAATGCCTTCTCTCTACAATGAGTAGTTGCCACAGAGGTCCAATGGCCCACAAGTCGAAAATATTTACTCTCTGGCTCTTTACAAAAACAGTTGCCAACAGCTGCCTTAAAGGGTTAAAGAAGTTTACTGAAGTATTTATGGGAGTTCAGAGAAGCTCATCAACAAGGAAGGGGTCACAAGGTTTAAAGCCAGTTACTCAGCTTCTCTAGGGCTGAATTTTCCCATGTGAAGCCCTTTTACCACTTCACATTATCTCCCAATTACTAATTCTCATTTTCAATCTTCACATTTGCCTCAAAAATAACTGAGACAACATAGAAAACAGTCAGTCATCAGCAGCAAAATTTATAGATGTATCTATCCTTTGGAAACCCTGATGGTGTTGTGGTTAAGTGCTACAGTGTTACAGCTTCTAACGAAAAGGTCGGCAGTTCAGATCTGCCAGGTGCTCCTTGGAAACTCCACGGTGCAGTTCTACTCTGTTACAGGGTTGATTATGAGTCGGAATTGACATGATGGCAGTGAGTGAGGTTCTATCTACTAGAAAAGGGTGCTCTGCCCAATACAAAGGAAGTTAACAGCTCAGCTTCTGCCCTTGAGATTAACAAATAAGTAAACAGAGCATATCGCTTTCACGTAGATGTAAAGGGAAGGGAGAGGAAGGAGTTAATAACTGCCTGTTTACACAAGAGTTCGGTTATCTGGGAAGTCTTTCTGGAAAGTGTTTAAGATTTGCTAGAACTGTTTGAACATAGAAGGGCAAGACTATGGAAAGGTTAGTCCAAACTGGTTTTTTTCCCCCACCCCAAGGTTAAGAGCTTTTTAATCCAACATAAAACCAGCAGCTTTTTAGGGAGAAACAAGGGGAAAGAGGAAACCAATGGTTAGGACGTAAAGTTATAGCCCCCTTTTTCAGGGATAGGAAGTGAACCTCTTGGAGAGAGGATGGGCAGGAAGGGACATTTACACCTGTTGATATACTGTTGTACTATTGGTCACAGGAAAACAATAGCACTGGGCCTTTTGCTGTCCATGCATCAAGCTTTTAAAGGCTATCGGGAATCAGCCCACCTGCTTCTCTGGATCAAGAGATTATTTGTTCATATCGATCAGCCTTAGGAATGCAGTATTGCTTCCCACACTGCTTTGGTTTCTCTAGGACAACGTTTTCAGCTGCTTCTTCCTAAAGCACTGGGAGGTACAACAGTGCCCCCTGATAATCAGCACCCAGATGACTAAGTCTCACTTCTGCTACCAGACTTCTGAGCAAGTTGGAATCCTTCTTGGGCCATCATCACATAGTGTTTACTGAGGCTCAGGACCCTGTTTTTCCTTCTCAATTCCTGGGGAAAGTACCAAAGTGTACAGGTTACCACACTGAACTCATTACTTACTGTCTGCCTGAGTTGTTTCCTTTGAATAGTCTCATTACTCAGCATTTCCAAGAGGAGACAGAAGACAGAGCCTCAGGAAGTTTTCTCAGAATGAAGCACCGAGCCAGCATCTATATTTAAATATTCTGAATTTTAAGTGTTGCTTCCCAGCCTAATTCTCTAGGCGAAAAACAGCTGCACAGAAGAACTAGTTATCATTATTACTTACTGGGGAAGGGAGAAGAATACCACAAAATAGGAAAGAAGATAATACAATTTTCAAAACTCTTTACTGTGTATTTCCAGAATTCCTGCATGAAGTGCCTGTAGGCACAGTTTCTAACTTATAAATGGCTCCTTGGTACTAGAAGCAGAAGTGGCAGTGAAACTGGTGAAAGCTGCAAGAAGATGAGGCTCATTTTCACAGCACAGTTTTCCAGGCATCCATATCTTACTTTTGCACCAGTGATCCTGTAACAGTAGGCCAAAAAAAAAACCCACTGCTGTTCCAGTCGCTTCTGACTCATGGCGACCCTACAGATGGAGTAAAACCGCACCAGCTTCCAAGGAACACCTGGTGGATTTTGAACTGCTGACCTTTTGGTTAGCACCCATAGCACTTAACCACGACACCACCAGAGTTTCATCAGTAGGCAATAAAAGAGAGTTCTTTCCCGATAAAATGAAGGTATAAGAAATCTTCTCATCTGTAAAAGGGCTTGTAAGCGATGATTAATTACCAAGTCCCGAATCCTTCGAGTTTTGGAGAGGCTGGCAGGTCGGTTAATTCCTGAGGCACAGACTCAAAAGTAACAGGAATAAAAGACCAGTGTCCTACATGGAATAGTTAAATTCGTAACTGATGCCAAATAGAATAACTTTGACAATTTGCCCATCTCTTCCATCCCGATAGCTCCCTCCATTGACTTTCAGGAGAGAACCTACCTGAGACCACTTCGAAAGGAGGATGTAGAGTGAGGCTTCTTAAAAGATGAAGCCTAGGAAGTCTGTTACGCTTTTAGAACCTAGTTTTGGAACCTGTTGTGGGGTGGACGGAAGCAGAGGTTTGTCTGATGTCTACTGGAGAGGACACAGGGAACCCTAGCAGGTAAACGGTAGCCAGTCAGCCCTGGGGGAGTAAGGGACCAACTGAAGGATGCAAAGGACAGTACAGCGCTTGTTAACAGACCAACCTCTACGGTCAGCCCGCCTGGTCAGCGAGGACGGACTACTACACGCCTGCTGGTTGCCATAGTAGTCTTACCAACCCCGCCCCCTTTATCTGGCCCTAGGGGAAAGGCCGGGAGTGGTCGTCTAGGGCGACTGGGAAGCCCCACCCCTTACTCCTGCTGCGGGTCTCACTCCAGTGGGCTGCCTTCCCGCCGGCTTGGCTGTGGGAGGGCTCGGCGGTGGTTGCGTCACATCCGGGAGGGTGGGTGAGTTCCGGTATTTCAGGGAGGAGCAGGCGGAAGTAGGAGTGAGAAGTGGCTGCTAAGCTGAGCGGAGGAGGCAAGAACCTGAGCGTGAGCGAAAGCTGGGTGGGCACCATGGCCGGAACTACCACTATCGAGGCGGTGAAGCGCAAGATCCAGGTTCTGCAGCAGCAGGCCGATGATGCCGAGGAGAGGGCCGAGCGCCTCCAGCGGGAAGTGGAGGGGGAAAGGCGGGCCCGGGAACAGGTACGGAGAGAGCGAGGCGCATGAGGGAGGGGCAGGTGCTGGAGAACCCGACATTTCGAATTGGGTCTTTTGCGATGGAGCAAGCCTCTCAGGGGTCCAGCAGTCTCGGAGATGCAGTTGAAGCCCGGAGTTTGGGTGGGGCTTAATTCCAGTAGAACAGCAAGCGGGTAAGGGGGAACTGGGTTGCTTGGGAAACTAGGTTGATCGAGCTAGCAGGCTTCATCTTCGAAGGAAATGAGCTTTTACGGAGCCTGGAGAGTGGCTTTCCTTTTTTCTCCCAGCTCATTCATTCGGTCCCTAGGAGCCGGGCGCGGCCGGGGAGGGGTTTTGTGGCTTCTCCTTCCCCCACTGCCCGATGTAGGGGGAGGACTTTGCTCTTGAGGTTTCCGGCCCAAGGGGTAGAGTGGGTGGGTGCTTCTCGGTCTAGGGGTCAGGACCTCGCCTACTGTGACAGGGTTGGGAGTGGGAACCACCGGAAAGCCCCCAGCTTGGGCTGCTGGCAGCTTTTCCGCTCCCTCCTCCTGCTCAGGAAATGAAGCAGCAGTCGACTGAGAGGAAGCGTGGTGCCCTCCCGGGAGGAGGTTGAGGCCACAAGACCGCCTCCCATCCTCTGGCCTGGGGCTCTTTCCTCTTAGGGGGATCCCTTGTAGCTGCTACACCCACTCTGTCCGCCGGCGTGAAGCAGGAGGGGAGAAGGTGGTACAAAGCTCCCAAGAGTCAAGCTAACCTGTATGGCCTTAACTCACGATGACCTGGAGGCAGGAACTTCTGTCACTGTCAGGCCTTTTATTCCTGACGTGAGATCAGTGCAAGCTGAACTGGTTAAGAACACTTCCTCCAAGCAGAGCTGATAAGCAAGTGTAAGTGGCGGAGTATCTGAAGTACATTTCTCTGCCAGGGTTTCTAGTTGACGTAGACTGTGTGTGGTGTGTGGAGACAGAACAGTGAGGTTCCAGGGAACTCTAGTGATGTTCCTCAGCTACTCTCCCTATTATCCAGTAGTGTCTTTAAAAAAATACTAACTCAACTGAATGTTGGAAAGTACAAAGGTTGGTGGAGTGAATGGTGATTCTTGAGATTGACTGAAGTCTATTTCTGTTTAGAGGTGGTCAGCTAGTTTTAGTAATCAGTAAGATTTTCCAAGGTCTAGGGTGCAGTCTAGCGGGTGGAGCCCATCTGAGTTGAGGCTTTGGTTTTGGGGAAATTTGATGCTGGAAAGTAACTGTTGGTAAAATTTGAAAACCTGATGAAAGAACTCTTGCGTTTTTTGTTCTTTCCCATGGTTTTTTCTTCTTCGTTTGTCTGAGGAGTGGCTCAGAATTAGTGTTCTTGAAGGGGAGGGTGGTGGAGTTGAGAAAAGAGTGGGAAGTGAGGGGAAGGCTACTTAGCAAGGTCACAGGTTAATACCTAAAGATTGTTGGAACAATCAGTTCTGTTTATAACTGGGCATGGAAATGCAGGGAGCGTGTTGTCTTCCTCAGTCACCTTTTCGTAGATGGATTATTTCCTTTGCTTAGTATGCCAGCAACTTCAAATTATTAGTTCAGTTGAGATGGGCTGGCAGGGTGACACTTGCACATCCCTTCGTTCTGGAAGCTATATAGCCTTAAAAGAGAAGACAGAATGACAGAAGGAATAAGCCCATATTGAGCTGCAGCAAGGCTCGGCAGCCAAATATGGGCATGCTAGTAATAGTTCAAGGCCTGGTGGTAATGTGAAAACTACTGTGATGTGGGCCCTCCCGCCACCCGAATTTGCTACTTTCCAGGATAATTTGGCATCTTTCTTCTATCCGTGGTAACTCAGGTGATAGGCAGCAGAGCCAGCAGCTTCATACTTTGTTAAGCTACTCCTGCACTGCCGCCAAATTTGCTTATTAAGCTGAGGGCTAGTGAGGAAGTGCTAAGAATGGGGAAGTAGAGTAATAGTTAAATATTGGTGAAACCAGTATCTTCTCCTCAGCTTAGGGGATGCTAATCTTTTTGCTTTCTGCTCTAGTGAACTTTGATCCCTCCTGAGGAAGAGTCCTCCCTGGGAAGAGGGGGTGCTTGGGCTGCCTGTCAACTTCTTAGGGTATCCTGAAATGTGGGTTTCACAGGCTCTCCCTCCTTGGGAGCCAGAAGCCCAGTAAACTCACTTCCTGATGGTATCTCATGTGTTAGTGGGATTGTCACTTAATTATTTTTCTGGTTGCTTTGTGTGAAAGTTCAAGCTATCATTGTTGGAAAGTTATAGGAGGCCAAAGCTGAAACACTGCAGTTGTTCTCATAGCCATATTTCTTCTTTTGGCCTGTAGGTTGACCTTCTATAAACACTGCACAAATCCACTTGAGATTTTTAATTTCCTTTACATGCTCCTCTGCTAAACTGAAACACAAACAGCATAATAGTTGATATTTAAGTATTTTCCTTGCCTGCATTTTAATACCCATTCCCAACTTCTCCAGGTATTTCTACTTTTTTATTTTTTTCCCCTTATCTAAACACTTTAGGGAACAAGTGGACTATGAACAGCAGTTTTGATTCTGGTCTTAATCCCAAAGTCCTAGTCTCTAGAGGGAGTTAGAAACCCTGGTGGTGTAGTGATTAAAAGCTATGGCTGCTAACTATAAGGTTGACACTTCAGATGCACCAGGCCCTCTTTGAAAAACTGTATGGAGCAGTTCTGCTCTGTCCTATAAGGGTCGACTATGAGTTGAAATTGACTCCATGGCAACAGGTTTGGTTTTGGTTTTGGTTTTTGGAGTGCTTAGAGTGTCTGATGATTGCATGCATGACTCACTTTTTTGTGGAGTCTGGTGGACTTAGATTTAAATTTGCTTTCCTGATGATTGCCTTTCTCTTCTCCCCATACTTGGGAGGCAAAGAGCCCTTTGCTCTGAGTGCCCCTGCTTAGACTCCACCTTTGTTTACTCTAGAGCTGAGATAGCTGTGTTCCCTTCCTTCCAGCTTGCCTCTGCCCCCTGGTGAAATTTAAATTCCACAAGGACACAACATCTCCCTGGGTAGATACATTTGTGAATGCAGTGAACTGGACCTTCTTTTATTCACAGGGCTGAAGCCTAACTTTGCTGTTATTCTTTTCTTTTGAATTTCGTCTGTGGCTTTTGTCTAAGAAGGAAAACCTCAGAGTATCTAAATACCAGGTTTAGGCTGATCCTTCTGGCCTTGGCCCTGATGTGCCTCAGAGCACCAGCATCCTGTATGTTTCTTGCCTTAAAGAGATGTGATGGGTTTGGGAATCTCTTTGGCATGGAAGATGTTAGCATTCAAACAAAACTCATTTCATCACCAAAACTGTTGTTAGCCCATCTTCTATTGAGACTAAGTCATTATCTCCTCACACCCCACCATGGGGTCTTCTCTTTCAGGGCAGTGGAGAGTCCTGTTACTTACTTAAAGTGAAGAACCGCAGGGTATAGCCTCCAAGTGGGCGCAGGTGAGCAGGGTGTTATTAGGTGCCATATGTACAACAGAATCAAATGTTGTCCAATCCTGCACCACCTTCACAATTGTTCATGAGCCCATTTTTGCTGCCACTGTGTCAGTCCATTCCATTGAGGGTCTTCCCCCTTTTCAGTGATCCTCTCTCTACATTACCATATCTAGGCATGCTAAGGAAACTCAGGTGACATGGTGGTTAAGTGCTATGACTGCTGATAGAAAACTCAGCAGTTCAGATTCACCAGCCACTCCTTGGAAACTCCATGGGGCAGTTCTCCTCTGTCCTATAGGTTTGCTATGAATCAGAATCAACTTGTTGGCAGTGGATTTTGGTTTTTGGATTAAGCATGCTAAACTTAAGTGGTATTGGAAAAGCTCCAAGTTTAGTGTTTCCTGGGGCCCAGGTGGTCTGGTCTGGAGAAGTTACTCCCGGTCTCGTTGGTGCAGCTTTCTATTAATCTGAGAGGGAAAGGTCTTGTGCATAGGTTCTGACCTAAAGTAAAGTCAGATGTCTGTCCTTACTCTTTTAAACAGTATCAGATCTTGATTCTGCAGGCATCTGTATCATTTTAAAGAGAACTGATTCTTTGTGGGAGGAGGAAAAAAAAAAAAAGAACAGCAACTGTCCCTTTGCTCTCCCAACAGGGTCCCGGAACCCTTTGCTGTACTCCCCATCTTGTGTTCTGCTTTTGATATGACCTTATTCATGTGCGCGTGCTCTTGTGAGGACACCAAGATGTGTGTTCTCCTCCTCCTTTTTCAGCCGTGCTAACAATGCTATTGTAAATGCTGATTTGTGGGAGAAACTGCCTGAGCCAGCTTGTTGTCATGGAAACTACACCCCGCCCCCATAGCCTGTTATCTTCTCTGGGTAACTACTGATGAGCTGGAAGAGGACTTTCATTTCCTAAGGTTCCTCCAAATCTAGTTCCGCTCTTTCATTTTTTCACTTCTAGACATCTCGGGGAGGGCAAAAGATGGTTGCATGGAAGGGTTTCATAGTTCTTTCTTGCCTGATAGTCTGACTTACTCTCATGTAATCTTGACTGGTCAGACTTGCTGAGCTTGTGAGGTGAAACGTGTTGTCCTAGGATATCTGTTTTCCTGCAGGAGATAGCACCGAAAAGTACTTGTCTTTGTGGAGTTTGGGGTAGTATAGTTACATACAGATGGGTTCTTAGTAATTTCACTATTTCTGTTTATGTGGACTTTTTGGTTTCTCTTTTCCTATAGTCTGGTGGTTAGATCATAACCCTCCTCCTGTCTAGTTCCTTGAACCTCCCTGTTTGTATGTGTAAATTTTTGTGCCAGACAACTCGATTCTTAACAGAAGTCTTTGGGGCTATATCTCTACCCATAGGGGCTAGTGCCCCAGATTATTTTTCTAGCTGCCCCCACCCCTGACTGCCGGGAAGAAATCAGGGCAGTAGAATTAGGCGCAGTCTGGACTGTAGAAGAGAGATCATGTTCACTAGGCACTTAGATAAGCATCTGAACTGGGTGGTGTTTAGGGCACATTCAATTCTTGTGTATGGTCATGGCTGTCAGTGTACCTGCCACCAGTGAAGGTATGGGAGAGACATTTTTCTACCATTAGAATTCATGCATGTGTGGGTTGCCTCCTCCTTTCCATTTCTTGTTTCAGTGCCGGGGAGGAGCATGGGATTACTTGGACTGGAGCCTTTGCCTTATTGAATAGAGGGTGAAGCTAAGGGACTGGCTAGAGGAGTAGAAAGGAAACAATTTGGAATTTTGGAGGAATGGCCATGGACATGGAGGAAACGTTCTCTCTGCCCCAATTATTTTTTATTGTTATCAGAGTAGATAATTTTAGCCAAAAGAAGCTCCTCATTGTGAGCTTAGAAGAACAAAAAGAGGGGAAAAAAAAGAGTTAAGTGTATGTTGAAGGGATGGAGAGGTAGGTCCCCCAACTTTCTGTTCTTTGATTTCCAGTATGGAAGGCTGTTCCGGAAGACACTGTTTCCTTGTGTGGTCATCTTCTTGGTATAGTAGGGTAAGGTGATTAGAGGGTTAACAACTTGGTTAAACAGTAAATAATAGATAATGCAAGACTGATTCTTTAAGAAATTACATTTATTTTTCTCCTTTATGAGATATTTGTAAGAAAGTTCCTAAAGGGGAAGACATACCTTCAAGCCAGAGCTCAAGACAGGAAAAGCGCTCCACTAGCTACCTTTTTTGACCCCAAAGAGTTCAGGAATTTGAACTTAGTTCAGAATGGCAGTGATACTGCTGTTGGACTGGACAGAGGAGCTGAGTTACGAAACACTCTTCATGTGGAACACACAGGAATTGGTTGATGGGAAAGGGAGATGTATTTAATCATGTCTGCTAGAGCTCATCTGAATCTGAGTTAAAACAAGTCCTACCCTCCTAGTCTCTGGCCTTTTCCTGGTAGTCAACCCTAATCTTCCTGTTTTAGTTCTACTTTTCACGATGCCTTGTGCTTTGCCTTTCCGTTCTTTAATTCAAATGCAGGCTGAGGCTGAGGTGGCCTCCTTGAACCGTCGGATCCAGCTGGTTGAAGAAGAGCTGGACCGTGCTCAGGAGCGCTTGGCCACTGCCCTGCAAAAGCTGGAGGAGGCGGAGAAGGCAGCTGATGAGAGCGAGAGGTGTGTATGTGGAGGGGCCTTGGTGGAATGTGGGTTTCAGGAGAAGTTCAGAGCGGCTCTGACCAAGATTTCCCTTCAGACATGTAGTAACCTGTCTGTCATAGGCTCTTCTTTCTTTCTGTTCTGATCAGTCTCACCCCTTGAAGACAGACAGGACGCGTTAACTAGATCCTATGACCCTTTTGTAATGAGTGTTTTCTATAACACACTGTTATCAAGTTGATCCCGACTCATGGCGACCCCATTGGGCAGAATAGAACTGCCCCATAGGGTTTCCAAGGAGCAGATGGTGAATTTGAACAGCTGCCAGTCTTCTGGTTAGCAGTCATAGCTCTTAATCACTATATCACCAGGGTTTCTATCAATTGAATAATGATCCTTTAATGGGGTCACTCGAATGGATGCCATTTAGGGGGTCACAAACTTGTTTTTGTGGAATTAGTTTCCTTAAAGCAGTGGTTCTCAAAGTGAGGTTCTAGACCAGCAGTATCAAGCCTGGGAGCTTGATAGAAATGCATATTTCTTGCCCCTAACTCATATCTATTGAAACCAGAAATTCTGAAGGTGGAGCTCAGCAATCTGTTTTAACAAGCCGTCTCAACTGTGGTGGTTCTATTTCTAGAGTCACTTTTTTGGTGGGTGGCTTTGAAAATATCTGGATGCCTGGATCTCATGTCAGTTCAGTGAAATTAGAATCAATTGTGATAGAAGCTTGGGCAGTGATGTTTGTAAAGTTCTTGTGTTAATGTATGGCCAAGAATGAGAACCACAGCCCTTAAACTAAATGACAGCTCATCTTTGTGGACGTAAATGATTGGCTTCATGACACATGTAAATTAACGAAGAATGAAGGCACATAACTGCTTGCATGAGATTGAGTTAAAGTCTTTCATAATTGACCTGTTGGGAGTATGTTAACACAGCACAGCTGTGAAAATGAATAGCAAGTTACAGAAAGTGAGGGAAGAAAGTTGAATAGTGTAGAGATGAGAGGATTGGAGGTTTTGCATATATCTGTACAAAACTTTTTGGAAGGGATGTGAAATAAGTTACCTCTAATAAGTAAGACTTGAAGTAAGAAGACTTACTTTCTGATTTATGCCCTTAGACCATAGGCTGGAATTTTTTTTTTATCTTTTTTTCCATAAGCATGTATTATTTTTATAAATAATAATGCATAGATCTACCATACCCTTTGTCTTACAGGATCTCCTTTGCTTCTGTTCTGGATATTCTCTCCCTTTAAAAGCAAGCAGGAAGTGTTACATAGACCCTGTTACCTGTTACCCTTTTGTAATTGATGTTTCCTATAAATTGACCAATCTGAAAAGGAACAGTAATTTGGAACAAAGTAAGCTAAGAGGGGGATTGGTGATGCAGTGAGATTTCCTTGTGAGTGGCAGACTGAAAGGACCATGTATAAAAGGTTCCAACCCTGAGTCACTTGAGATGGAGCTGATGACAGACTCCTCAGGCTGTTGGCATGACATTTGTCCTTGTTATTACTGGCAGAGGTATGAAGGTGATTGAAAACCGGGCCTTAAAAGATGAAGAAAAGATGGAACTCCAGGAAATCCAACTCAAAGAAGCTAAGCACATTGCAGAAGAGGCAGATCGGAAGTATGAGGAAGTAAGGAACCTTCTGTCTGTCCCTCTTCAGTATTACCCTGTTTCTGCAAAGAATTGTTCTTAAAAGGGAAATAATGCCTTCCTTACCTCACTGAGCTGCAGCCTAGGTATTTTTCTGTAGGTGGCTCGTAAGTTGGTGATTATTGAAGGGGACTTGGAACGCACAGAGGAGCGAGCTGAGCTGGCAGAATCGTGAGTATCTTGCTCCCCAGTTTATTGTACCATTCTGTCCCTTTCCCTTTGGCTTGGGCACTAATGTGAGTAAAACAGCATTCCTTCAACCTTGTTAAATAAGGCCTAGAGGGTGGAAGTACCTTAGCGATTTTTTAGAGGCTACAGATGGCTCTGGGCTTTCCTACTCCCTTCACGTGACTATTCACAAATGATACTTCCTAATTTTTTGTAGGGAAGGCTTACAAATTGAGGGGAAATAAAGACTAATAGGGATCTGTTAACTGGATGACCCTGTTGGGGCTTTCTCCCTGAGTTGTGTTTCTCCTTGAGACATTAAAGTACCTCTGCTTAAGATCTCGTCTCTGTGCTACTTTGCCAACCTATTGGGGAACTTCATGGCAGGGGTAGACCTTAACTGCCACCCCACTGGCACCTCCTGGCCTTGTATAACAAAGTCAGTGCTGATGCTGAGGTATATATATTTGTGCTTCTGTTGCATCCCCCTCTCCCAGACATGACATACCATGACCATGGTGGTGTTTTCTTTCCATTTTTTGAGTCTGGTAATTTTTTTTCTCCATTTTGCGCTTGTTTTCTTGCTGTGTTCCTTTTTGACCTTTCTCCCTCCCCACAACCTGGCTTGTGCCATCCCCGTGACTATCACTAACAGCCGTTGCCGAGAGATGGATGAGCAGATCAGACTGATGGACCAGAACCTGAAGTGTCTGAGTGCTGCTGAAGAAAAGGTACTAACCATTAAACCCACAGAGAGGTTATGTGTATAGAATGGTTTTGTTTTGTTTTGTTTTTATTTTGCAGCTGCCTCCCCTCCACTGGTTGCTTTGTGGTGTGCTTTCTCATCACTTCATGGAATGCTCCATTCTCTTCTACTTACCTGGCATTTATTTCATCTCTTTTTTTCCCAGTTGCTTCACTGCCTCTCCACAGGGTCTCTCCTTCCCTTGGGTGATTTTGGGGGACTGTTTTGGGTTGGGTGCCCACTCCCACCTGCACTCCAGGCAGCAGTTCTACCTTGTTCCTGGTAGTGATTTCTCTCAAGTGTGCTTCTTCATTGGTATCCAAACATTCTGAGTCCTAGTCCAGGAGGGTCCAACACTTAATATGCTCTCTGATAGAGGGAGGAGGGTTGATGCCTGCTCAAGATTACCTGGGATTTTTCTCTTCCCCAGGATGCCTTGCACTTCTCTCCATATATAGGTTCAATTCACGTTTCTGTGTGTGTGTCTCTCTCTCCCTTTTTTTATCCTCTTCCTTCTCCCTTTTCCTCTCCTGTGATATTTAAAATATTCACAGTAAGTGTTCTGAGCTGGAGGAGGAGCTGAAGAATGTCACCAACAACCTCAAATCTCTTGAGGCTCAGGCGGAGAAGGTAGGGGCTGGTTTGTCAAAGTGACAGGCTTTGGGGCCTGGGCCCAGCCCTGACTTGGTGAAAGGCTGGAGGCACCCATGCCTTGAATAATCCAGTGAGAAGTGCTGTGCTGTCTCCCTACATGCTTGCTTTTTTATCTGGATTCTGGGTTTTTAATACTAATTGTTGTGCTCTTTGATTGCTTTAGTTAAAATAACTTCATGGTCTCAGGGAGCTGGAGTCGTGTTCTCCTCAGATTGATACTGCTACACCAAAGGCAGTAATTAGGTGTCTTAATGGGCTTTCTAGCAGACAGATGGAAGCAACAAGTAGAATCAGGCCTGAGACCTAAGGAGCAATCAAAGCAGATGAGTTTTCTTTCTCATAATGGAACCATTGCAGCCATGTGAGCTTGGGGTGTCACTAATCCTGTTCATTAAGCAGGAGGAAGGAAAAATGCCTCCCCTGGTAGTTTTGGCTTCAGTGAAAGCTTAGGTCCATTTTAAAAATATAGGATTCAGATCTGAGTATATTGTAGTCCTAAGTCCATTGATTTGTGGATTTTAAGGACCTGTTGTGCAGAAATGGGCCTGGCTCTGTCTAATGGACCATTCTGTACAGTAAATATTAAGTCATAGAGAATATAGTGAAAGTGAGTGTATGTGGGAGGTATTATCAATGTAATTTTTACTCTGACATTTTTATTCTACTTCTCTTTATAGTACTCTCAAAAAGAAGACAAATATGAGGAAGAGATAAAGATTCTTTCAGATAAACTCAAGGAGGTGAGCTGAAGGGGGTATAGGGAAAGACTTAACATTTAGAGCTGGAGATAAGGCATTAGTGTGGATTTAGACTAGCTGGCTTTTGTCCTGAAAGGTCTAGAAGGTAGAAGAAAGAGATTTCCTTCTCTTGTACACCTCTTGATTCTGTTTTCTTACTTCCCCAGGCAGAGACCCGTGCTGAGTTTGCTGAGAGATCAGTAGCCAAGCTAGAAAAGACAATTGATGATTTGGAAGGTATGAAACCTGGGTGAGGGATTAAAATAAATATACTGAAAAAGATCTTGCCCATTGACAGTTAAGCTCTTTTTGTTGGACATCAAAGGGAATTGGTAGTGACTTGGCACTTATCATGTGCCCTGTGCTGTGCCACAGTTAGATGTAGTGGGTCAACTCTTACAAGTTTTACATTTAACTTTTTTCTTTAAAAAGACTTCACCTCATACTCCAAAATTTGCCTCTTTCTCTTTGAGGAGACTAGTAATTGCTGCATTTACTTCCAGTTTAATAGTGTTAAATCTTCAGCCTCTGGGTTGAATTGGAAACCGTATCTTCAAAAGGCAACAAGAACACGTGTCACCCCATGACTACTTTTGACATTTTTTTTCACCATCCAAGTTGTGGAGACCTCACCCATATAGGAAGCTGTGCAGTGTCTGTCTCAGAGCTGACCAGTACCAGGGGCTTTCTAAATACTTCCTGTTCCCACAGTTTGGCAAGTGTGTTCACCCTGACAAGGGAAAGTGTATTTTGCTTTGAGGTACTTGAGACTTGCCCCATTAGGGGTAGCAGTATATTCTTACTCTGGGAGAATTTGGAGAGGCAACTTGCCACAGGTTGGGAATGCAACTCCTGGAATAGAGGGGCCAAGAATAGTGCTCACGACTTCATCGGCTGAGAAGTAGTATCTGAATATTGATGTGTACTTTTTCAGTTTTCTGTTTTCATTAAATAAAACATTATCACTCCTGGGAACTGAGTTGATCGAGTGGGAATGGCATCCTCTTCAGTGCATTTGATAATATCAGTTTCTAGTAATGACTGTTCTCAGGTGTTCTCAACCCCTGTTGCAATCAATTAGAGGTATCAAGAAGTCCAGTTGGTCCTAGGGGACCTGAAAGTATAGACTTCTCCTAACTGTGGTAGTGAGATCCACAGTCACATTTATCCTATTTTCTAATGATTCCCTCTCTCCATCTGCTTCTGATACCTTTCACTGTGCCCCTTCGTTCTTCCCTGTGGTTCCTGTGCCTGTCCAGATGAACTCTATGCCCAGAAACTGAAGTACAAGGCCATTAGCGAGGAGCTGGACCACGCCCTCAATGACATGACCTCTATGTAACTATCTGACAGGAGAAGTGGGGCTGGGCTCTTGGCTGGTGGGTGGGTGGGGGAACAGACTGCACAGTGTGCTTTGGTTTTGTCCTCTGGAAACTAGAATCTCTCTTCCAAACGTTGGTGCTGGTTACTTGTTTGGCAAAAGCTAGGGGTGGGAGGTAGGGGGAGACATTTGATATTGGATCTGTGGTAGAACCTTGATCCATATAAGTAATTTTCTATTTACAGTGTCTTCATTATAACATGATTTTTATAGTTACTTTTTGGAAGGGGCAAAGTATACAGAGCTCCGAGAGCCAGTGACTTGGGCCGTAACACACAAAAAATTCAGATCTCCTAGGTGTTTTGTAGAAACTCTGATGGCGTAGTGGTTAAATACTACATCTGCTAACCAAAAGATTAGCAGTTCAAATCCACTAGGCGCTCCCTGGAAACTGTATGGAGCAGGTCTATTCTGTCCTATAAGGCTGCTATGAGTCAGATTTGACTTGGCAGCAGTGGGGGCTTTTTAAGGTGTTTTGTACCCTGATACTAAAGTTCAGGGGAAATGCCCAAGGTAGGAAACAGCAGATTCACCTCAGAGTCATGCTGAGTGCCAGAAGTCAGCCAGGTAGTAAGCAGCACCATACAGAGTTGTTGGGGCCTTCATCTGTTTGCTGTGGATCACTGACTTTGGATGCTAATCTGCCTCTTTTGTATCTCTTCCACTAACCCTGAAAAGAAGCCACGTGTCTCAGGCTGTGGTATCTGGTTCTGTTTTTTAATCCTTCCTGCTGCCTTGTCTTTTTTCCCTCTTCCTTCTCCCAAGTATGCTTCTAGACTGATGCTAGTCCTTCTCACCTGGAGTCTCCTTTTTACTTTTTCATACAGATAACTTATCACCGTTTCTGCTCTGTTCTGGATCTGCCCCCTTTTCCTCGGGGAACCCAACGCCCCCCTCTCACTCTGGATTCCATTTGGGTCAGCCTGGCTGGTCCCCAAGGCATTAGAATGGACTAGGGGGTGCAAAGCAACTTACATGTTCTCTTCCACCCCCACCCTAAATTAAAATGTTAAGCTGCTGGAAGCCTCATGCCACCCTGCATTTGTGTCATTGACAAAGCTGCTGCTGTCCTTAAGAAGGAGCCTTGGAGGCGTGGGGAACAGCTATCGTAGTGTCCCCTCCTCTGTTGTACACAATCAAAGCCACTTTTGTGTGTGTCTTATTTTTTCTTGACATTTGAGCTCAGCTGATTTTAGTCTGTCAAAACAGTGGACTTTTAAAAGTTAAAAGTCCTAGTCATATTCATCAGTCGAAACGAGATCATCAAAGTGCTTTACTTCAGGTTCTTAAATCATCCTGCTGGTAATGTGTCTATCTTATGTTAGGTTTTCCTCCTTTGAAGCAATAATTCTGAGTACCTCTCAGTTCGCCTTCTACCCTTGTACCGGTGATTCAGATGGTGTATCCTCAGAACATCCAGCAAACTCAAACATATTACCACTAGAATTGACTAAATACATCATCCAAGATCACAGAAAAAACAATAGAATTTTTAAGTTTCTATTTTCATATTTAAACTTTTGTTATGTACCTGGTCCTATTACCATTTGTCTGTTATTGCATACCAGTGGGCTATAAAACAAATAATAAATGGATATTACTAGGAAAGGTAAACCAGTCATACATGCTTCAAGTTATGTGTACATGGGGCTATATTACATTTGAAAAAACATGTGTGTGGTAAGTGCCATTAAATAGTTCCTGTGTCGTCTGTGGAATTAAGCATCAACATTTTGGAGGCCCTAATCCAGTTTATACAGCAGAGGTGGTTTAGTCTGGATGGTGTGCCTGTCGTTTGTACTTACCTAAGCACCTCGGTGTTACCACTTAAGTTTCTTAGCAAAATAAGTGTACTTAAAAAAACTTGGTTTTGTTTTACATGCATACAGTCAGGTAGAGAAGTTTTGATAAATCTTGAAAATTTTAGATCTCTTATCAAATACAGGTTTACTTTTCTGTCCATATGATTTCTTTCTATCATGCAACCTTTAAGGTAGAGTTGTTTTTTTAGCTGATAATTTATTGGTGTCCATGACATTTATAGACTCAGTGTGTTAAGGTTTGGAGAGAAGTGTGAAAAGATGGAAACATGCTCCTACTCTAAGGATGCTCAGAATCTAGTGGGAGAGAGAACATGTGTAAAGATACTGTGTGATAAGAGCCATGAGAGGGGAGAAGAGATTGAGTCCACTGAAGGAGATAGGAAAGACTCATGAAAGAGGCACCTGATAGGTGTATAACAAATGTGTTACAAGTTGCTCTTCATTTTCACTGGATTCCAAAAGAGACAGGCAGAGTTTGGTTGACAGATAGTAGACACTCAGCATCCTGGTCAAAGAGAAGAGGAGTAAAGACAGGAAAAAGGACACAGTGGCTCTAAAAATAGATGGGGATAGCATAGGGATGGATGTGTACTAAATTCAGGCTGGACAATTTTAATTCTTTCTGGTCAATGATAAGCATGCCTCTGGAGGTTTCAAGTAGGTAACATCATGGTCTGAGTAGCATATAAAACCAGAAACCAAATGGCAGATTTGAACTGCTGACTTTTTGGTTAGCAGACATAGCACTTAACCGCTACGCCACCACGGCTTTCTGAGGAGCATATAAGAAGAGTTAATTTGGCAGCTGAGTTAAGAATGTGTTGGAAGGGGACAATTTAGTGATTAAGATTCCCCAAATTTTGCTTATTTGAGTACCATTTTTCATGGCTTTTTCCACATTCATGTGCTGCCTATATTAAATTTTTAATTTATTCTTACTCTAAGAAATTTTATCTTGAAATCAGAGGTTTGATGTGCTGCCATTTTTTTCCCCTCCTCTAATGTGTGTTAAATGTAGCTAATCTTTTTTTCCCCCCCAGTTCACAATTGTATATTGCCAGAAATATTGTGTACCATAGGCAGTGGATATGCTATGCTTTGGGAAATACTAGGTGAGGTTATAGCAGTGTCAGGGTCTGAACCAGAGTAATGGTGGTAGTGCAGTGGCACTGAAGATGGGAATTTTTAGTGAGGAGTAAATGTCAAGGATGACTGGTTTTGAGCCACAGGAAGTGGTGGTTTTATAGACGTAGGGAACTCAACATGTCCTGGATTGGGAAGGCTAGGGAAGAAGACAAATCTCAAAAACTAGCAGGCATCCAGGTGAAACAAACAAAAAAAAAAAACACCGAGATTCGGGGAAGAGAGATTGGTGGAAGAAAGATTTGGGGATCTATAAAGGTGACAGTTTTGTCTCTTGTGGTAAATTCTAATGCATAAGTGTAACTAGAAAAGAAAGAAGCCGGAGGAAGATAATATAGAGGAGAAGCCAGATGGTACTAGTTGGAGAAAGGGAAGAAAAATGAGTTATTTGGATATTTTAAAAAGTTAAGGGCTGTATGATTTCAGTAGTTCTTGATGGCAGCAAACAAGTGCAGAAGGAAGATAAGTGAAAATGGTACATTCATTGACTAGTAATTTGAAAGTGCATTTTAAGCATTCAAGTAAAAGCAGGGAGCCATATTTCGGGGGGTGGAAGAGTTGATGGAAAGAAAATAAAGACAGTATTACCTGGAACCTCTGGTGGCATAGTGGTTAATGCTACAGCTGCTAACCAGAAGCAGTTCAGATCCACCAGATGCTCCTTGGAAACTATGGGGAAGTTCTACTGTGTTCTATAGGCTTGCTATGAGTTGGAATTAATGGCAATGGATAGTTTTCAATATAGATAGGTAAGTGCTGTTCAAGAGAATTTTGGGCAGTGATAGAATGTTCTACAACTGTGCTGTCTGGTATATAGCTAGTAGCCATGTGTGGCTCTTAAGCATTTAAAACATGCCTAGTATAGCTGAATTCTAATTTTATTTAACTTAAACACCCACAAGTAGGTGGTGACTGCCATATTGGATAGTGCAGTTTTAGATGTGTAACATTTGAGTGGAAGGAGTTGTCTTTGGCACAGAGAAAGATTTCTTCAAAAGGAAAGAAGTATGAGAGGATGGCAGGAGATAGGGAGAAAGCTGGATCTTCTTTCCCTGTGGGCATGACTGCTATGAACAAGGATAGGGACCAGCAAGGCAGGGTGGCAGAGTGAAATGTGGAACACTCCTGTGTGATGCTGAACTCACTCTCATTTAATGCACTAGATCTTTGCAGAAGCCATCCTGTGTTACTTGAGTGTTGACTAGCTATGTGGCTGGGGTCAAGCATCCTTAGTAGTCTCTGGGCAAAGAAAGCACTTGACTTCCTAGGTTGGATTCCACTTCTTCCTTTCCTTTTTATCAGTGTTAGGACAGGGAAGAAAACAATGTTGGACCCTACATTAGCTAATGGTGAAGCTGATGTGTTATGTTGGGCAGCCTTAGACTGGTTCCACCTGGATCTTTCAGGAAGGATTGTTAAAATACTCACCAGCCTTAAAGTTGAGGGGGAAGGAAAAAAATGAAAAGCAAAATCATTTATACCTTGTCTTCCTTCATTCTTTGAACTTCAGAGGCTTTAAAGCTAATTGAGTTCTTTACTCCAGTCTCCCCTACCCATTTCCTGTCACTGAATGAAACTGAACTGATTGAGACCAGTGAAACTTAAGAATATGTAGTATCCATAGGATTGGCCCCCTAGTTAGGCATGACTTAAGAGAGTATCAGGCCACATGGGTTCTCCACCTCACCTTCATTGTTTTGCTGTTATCTGAAAACCAAGAAAAGTAATGAGCTGGTGTCTGATAATCAAATTTTTAGTTACTGGGGAGTATAGGGAAAACCCTGGTGGTGTAGTGGTTAACTGCTGTTGCTGCTAACCAAAGGTCAGCAGTTTGAATCCACCAGGTGCTTCCTGGAAACTGTATGGGGCAGTTCGACTCTGTCCTGTAGGGTCGCTATGAGTAGGATTTGAGTCTATGGCAGTGGAGTTATGTTTTTTGGGGGGGTAGGCAGTATAGGGGAAACCCTGGTGCTGTAGTGGTTAAGTACTACATCTTCTAACCAAAAGGTAGGCAGTTGAATCCACCAGGTGCTCCTTGATTACTGTAGGGCAGTTCTACTATGTCCAATAAGGTTGCTATGAGTCAGAATTCACTGAATAACAGTGAGTTTGGTTTTAGGGAGTATAGAGAGCCCTGGCGGCACAGTGGTTAAGAGCTTGGCTGTTAACCAAATTGTCAGCAGTTTGATTACATGAGCTGTTCTTGGAAACTATGAGGAAGTGCATTTCTTTCCTATAGTGTTGCCATGAGTCGGAATTAACTCCATGATAATGAGTTTGGGTTGTGTGTTTTAGGGAGTATAGAGTTAGTTTTACTAAGTTCAGGGTGAGAAAAACCTGTCTCTTCCAGACCTCATACAGTTCTCAGAGAATTCTGCTTTCTGAGATTAGTCAGGTAATAAAATGGCCCCATTCGTTTTCTGCCTTTTTGTTTTTTCCTACATGGAATAAAATCCTCACTGGCTAGACTGTTATGAAGGGGTGAGATCCTGATAACACCCTTCTTTCCAAGATAGGAATTGGAGTCACATATTGGTTATGGGTACTACAGAAGAGCCAGGCTACATGTGGGATCCATGTATGGCACCACAGAAAGTGAGAAGTGAGAGTGCAATACAAATTTGAATACCTCACATTTGTTTTGGATGTACAGGCCCAAACTCAGGCCTTGGGGACCTTTGAGATTGGTGTCATGTTTCTAATTGTAGATTTTCGGCACTTAGGGTTGGACAGTTCTTGGTTGTGTAGAACTATCCTGCCTCCTGCTGTCTGTTGCCCACTGTCAATAGGGCCCTTTAGTCAGTGCAACAGTTAACACCTGCCCTCATACATTTTCATTTTGGGAAAGGCAGTACCACTCTATCAAGAACCTCTGGATTGATGGGAAGTGCAGTTTTGAAAAATCAACCAAATTCTGCTACAACTATTATTTTTGGCTGTCTCTACCAGGCCAGATACATACTTTCTGCTTTGATGGTGTACACAAAGTAGAAGTATTGGAATCATCCTGGATCCCAGCTTCTGGATAGAACCAGGAAAATCATAGGCAAGAAGGCAGGGTGCCTGAGCAATATTTATGCAGCCCACAGACTGATTTTAAGACAGCAAAGGACCTTTTCAGGCCCCTTGAACACACTGATATCCTGAGGCTGTTTTCAAACAGACTAAAGCACAGAAAGAAACGTGCTCATTTGGAAACTTAAGCAGCAGATCCAGAGAGTAGATAGGACCGTCTCCATCTCTCCTGTGCTGGTTGCATGGATTTGGATTCTCCATACCTTTCTAAGGTGAACCCCAAGTAGAAAATCTAGATGAAGCCAGTGGACAGGATAACTACTTATATCAGGAGTATTTGTGCTCTAAGAAACAACTTTAAAGAAAACCAAACCCACTGCTGTCCAGTGGATGCTGACTCATAGTTACCCAATAGGACAGAGTGAAACTGTCCCAAGGAGTTTCCAGGGAGCACCTGACAGATCTGAACTGCTGACCTTTTGGTTAGCAGACATAACGCTTAGAACTACACCACCAGGGTTTTCAAGAAACAATTTAGCAGTAGCTTAAATGAATAGGAATTTCTTTTTCTCACATAATACATAATCTGGCCATGAGCACCTGTGGCCTGATATGTAACTTGATTTTCTCAGTTTTGGCTAAGGCTGAAATAAGATTTCAGCAGCTCCAGTCACCACATCCATGTTTAATACAGGAAGAAAAGTAAAAGTATTCCTAGAATCTTTCTGTAGACTAGCCCTCAGTTTCACTGGCTAGAACTTGATCATATGCTCACCCCAGGGAAAATAGAAACAAGATAGTCTTGATGGACTTAGACCAGTGATGTGCCTTCCCTGGGGCTGAGCACACTGTTGACCCTAACAGATTTGGGATTCTATTAGAAAAGAAGGCAGAATTGAGTATTTATTGAATAGTCTGCTAAGAGGCTTGTGCTACACAACAACTACAAGAAGAATCATTAAGTTTGAGTGGGTGCAGTGATATTTATCCCAGTCTACTTTCAAGTACATTGTGTTGGATGTCTTGGCAGAAGAGTGTTCGCCTGTTTTGTGGTTTTCAAACATGATTATTGTAAATGGATTTCTTCTGAGTCCACTGCATTCTTTCCTTTGCCCTGTTTCATTTTTCTTAATTTCTCAACCCAGAAAAGCACTGTGAGGAGGTATTTTTTTTTCTGTCTCAAAGTGTTGCCTTACCAACTTGTCAGTCTGATTTATTTTATTCCTCTGTTGGTCTGGGCATATTTCCACCACCTGACTGACTGTTGGTGCCATCTGTCTGAATCCTTCTTGCATCCGTCCTGCTTCACAGATGCATGTTAAATATACCAGCTGGTTGAAAGGCTCAGAATTTACTTCTGCTACTCTACTAACTTCCCCTTTTTCTCCTCTTGTTTTCCCTTCCCTCCATTGCTGCTGCTGCAGAGCGTCTCTACAGCCAACTTGAGCGAAACCGCCTGCTTTCTAATGAACTGAAGCTAACGCTGAATGATCTGTGTGACTGATGGGCAGGGCTCACTGATGCCTGTTAAACCGAGCTTACTGCTCACACCACTGACCTGGACCCCGGCACAAAGCTGTTTTAAAGTTATAATTTTGCCCTAAGCAAACCACAGCACTAAGTTTCTTTTTCATTGGGCCAGTTAAAATAGTACCACATACTTTCTAATGTGCTTTTTTTTTTGAGCCCCTTGTAAGTTGATTTCCTCATAGCATTGTAAATTTGAAACCTTTGATACATGCATTTATATCCCTTTTCAGGAGATGATGGGTGATGAAGGGAGGGAGCTAAAAGAGTTACAGTTTGCTGTTTATTTGCTCATTTCCTTGTGGCTGACTGTAGGATGTGTTCCCTGCATGGATATTTTCGAACAATAAAAGGACTGACTTGACAAGATGTTGTAACTGCTTCATCTGCTGGCCCAGGGATGGGCCCATCTGATTGGGTAGAAGGGAAGGGAAGGGAAGGAAAAGGGGGTGAGGTATGAATGTGGGTCTTTGTTACTGTCACCGGTCTTGGAGTTCAAAGGTTTGTTCTCCCCACCTCCCTTAGAACAGTCAGTGATTTCCTTGCTGGGAAGGTTAGATTTCTTGTTGATGTTCAGCTGGTAGTTTTCTTCTGATAGTTTCCCTCTGAGCTTTTTTTCTTTTCTGGTTTTGTGCTGAATTTCAAGTAACTCTGTTACACACTAGCTGTGGACAACCAAACCAAAAAAGGAAAACAAACCAGCTTCCATCCCGTTGATTTTGACTCATAGTGACCCCACATTCAGAGAAGAAGTACTGTCAGGTTTTCAGTGGCTGATTTTTCAGAGGGAGTCTCTCCCAAGGTGCCTCTGGGTGAGCTCAAGGGGCTCAAAGCGTCAAGCACTCAAAGCAGCTGAGTGCATAATTGCTTGCACCACTCAGGGGCTCTGGTTCTGGCCAGTAGCTCTGCAGAAAATCTCAAGGTTTTGCTTACAGGGATTCGTTTGGGTTGTATTCTTGACTTTGTTGAGAGATTGTTTGACTTAGCCACAGGGCTTTTTTCTTTTCCCCAACCGGTTAGTCCTTTCCTCTCCACTTTGGGAGAGTACAGAAAAATCCTTCTGTACTCTTCAAGATGAGATGGTGGTGTTTCTGTGGGCAGAATTATGCCTGTTAATCCCAGTGAACCGTTTCTACTAGACATTTTCTTGTGGGTAAAGCAGGAAGAAAGTGAATGACCAAAATTTAAGGCCTGCTCCTTCTGCGACTGAAAGCTGAAAGCCTTGGTTGAGTGTAGGAGGGAGAGGAAGTGACTGAGAAAGTCCCTCAGCTCCTTCCCCCAGGATGTACAGCAACACCTACAACTGCAGTAAGCAAGCCAGAGGCTCTGCAAAACCAAGTGTGCAATAGCTTGATTCTGTGGCTGACAAAGCAGCGGCTCTATTAGTCTGCAGCAAGAAGAATTCTCAGAGAGTGGGCAGAACTTGAAATTTGCTTCTAGTTTTTGTAACTTCTCTCCTTTACCCCCATTAGATAAACTGAAATGCACCAAAGAGGAGCACCTCTGTACACAAAGGATGCTGGACCAGACTCTGCTTGACCTGAACGAGATGTAGAGCACCTCAGTCCTGCCTTGCCGCTGCTCCTCCCTTTGACCCCTGACTCCGCCTGAGGCCAGCGTGCCTGAAGCTGACCTTTAAACTGAGGGCTGATCTTTAAACTGGAAGGCTGCTTTCTCCTCTTCCATCCGTCCCCCTCTCCCACAATCATGTCTTTTATTTTCCCCTTACCAAACTATGTCTCTGCCTCTCCCCAGAGATTCTGACTGGGCTAGAGGCTGAGCACCTTTGGGAACAACATTTAAGGGAACATGAACACAGTGCAAGTGTCTTTAAAAGCATGTTGTGATGTACACATTTTGTAATTACCTTTTTTGTTGTTGTAGCAACCATTTGTAAAACATTGCAAATAACTCCACAGCTCCGAAGCAGCAATCTAATCCCTTTCTTACTTTGGAAAGTAACTTTTCAGCTTAATGCATATTTCCCCTCTCCATAGAGGAGGGAAAGAAGTATGGGCCTGCCTTACTGAGAGCTGAACATAGCCAAGGGAAAGACTCCACTTTGGGAACCCTCATTGTTCTGTACCAAGCACCAGCCAAACCAGAAGGGTGATTCCAGGAGGAGTTTAGCCAAAAAAATTGAAACAGTGCTGTTCAGGTTTTCAGCTTTAAGGTATTTTGGAGCAAGGTGATTTTTATGTTTTTCATCAGAAGTGACCAAATGTAATGTGATAAGACCTTTGTCTGAGACCAAATCATTGTCCCTTTATTTCTCTACATCCTTCCCAACTACTCACAGAATGGATCATGTGCTGCCCTTATATTGGGGCACCCACTTAATTTGCTTTCCTGCGTCCTTTTTAAAATAGACCAAAAAGAAAATAATGGTTTTGCCACTGATTTAGCCATATGAAATTCATCTCATCACCCTATTCTGGGTCTGAAGCTGCTGTCTCTCAAAGTGCCATCTCAGAGTGCTTTGTATCAGTCAGTGCTGGAGAAATCTTGAATATCTCATGTACAGTACTCTTTGAAATTTTATATTGTTTTGAAACTTTGCTTGTTGGGGGTTGGGGTGCACTGGCCACCCCATCTGGCTGTGAGTTCTCTCTGCAGTCTGTAGGCTGGCAGTGTGCTGATGTTTTAAAAATCCTTTCCCCACTCTGTTCTCCCTTTTTGGTAATGTTACTGTGAGGTAAGTTAGGTGTGCATCCTGCAGCTTATTGGCTTAAAATGTCCTCTCCTTTGGTGTGGTCTCTTCTGGGGGCCAATTAGGAGAAAGAGAAACCAATAGTGCAACTGTTTTGATACTGAAAATTGACATATGTCTTTTTGAAATAAAGAACCAGTCCCTCCAAACCCTCTGACATACTTGACTTTGTTTATTAAACCAAATGTGTTTTTTTCCACAGGATCCAGGAGGTTTAGATTGAAAACTAGGTTTTTGTGGATAGTAGCAATACAATTGAGTGGAGTCTACACAACTTTGAAAGCAGACCAAAACTGAAACTAGGCTCAGAAATTCCTAGTTGTACATCCTGATAGAAACTATTTAGTTTCATCAGGTGTGATGAAAAGATACTACAGAGTCCAACAATTGGATCTGGAAACTTGAACTGTTCTAAGTGCTTTGCACCTCATTGCTGAATATCACTATGGTCAACTTTGAAGTACTCTCCCTGGGAATCTGTGCACTACAACCAGCGTCTAGTCCACCCTTCAAAGCAATGTTGGAACTCTGAAGTGGCCACTGAGCACAGGGTTGAGGTGGCAAGTTAGCAAACTTAATGGTGTAGTAATTTGTGAGTTTTCAGCCAGTAAACAACTGTATAGGAACACCTTCCCAACTCACCTGATCTGTGTCCCAATGACTTAATTCTTTACCTGAAGATAAATACTGAAAGGAAGACATTTTGATGACATTCAGAGGACATCAAGGGTAATATGATGACAGCTCTGATGGCCATCCCAGGAAAAGAGTTCTAAAATTGCTTTGAAGAGTGGACTGGGTAGGCACTGGTATCAGTGCATAGCTTCCCAAAGGGAGTACTTCAAAAGTGATTGTAGTGATACTCAGCAGGGAGGCGTGTAGGACTTTTTCTAGCATGAGTTCACTATAGTTGTCAGACCCTCTATGTATCATCAGGGTGGTTGTGAAGTTTAAGACGTGTCAGGTATCATACAGCTTTAGGTTCAGCTGTTCTCAAACCCTATTCTGTTACAAACTGGATTTAGGCTCAAGCATAACAATTGTGAGGGTGGCAGGGAACTAGGCAGTGTTTTGTTCTGTTGCACATAGGTTGCACCAACTGGATGGCACCAAGCAGCAACAACATAACTCCTTAAACAGTGTATGATGCAGAGCATACATTGTGTGTGCTTGTAATAAACAATGCATTAGAGCCTTTGAGTTAGTCTGTTAGCTATTTGGAGAAAATACCATTTTACAAGATGTTCTGTCACTGCATGTGCTTAGAAACTGGCTGTGTATGAGTGTACAGCTTTCAAAGCTTCTTTTGAGAAACCAGTGCCTGGCATTTCCTGCTTCCCAGCTCCAGGCCGGACATGAATCTGATTTCCTAGTAAAGTAGTTTTTGTTGGTACTAAGGACACAGGTTCCTTGAGAAAGTGCAGCTGTTTATATTAGAATGGAAATTTTTTCATTTATAAGTTCAGACCAATGCTGACTGGAAATCACTGCTGAAGAACGAAAAAAACTATTTGGAGGAAGTGCTAAGAGCCAAACGCAAAGCAAGAAAAAAAGTACGATTTTTAGACTTTTTATTTGTAACGTTAAAAAGGTCTGCCATCCAATATTTAGGCAAGTAATCCCGTAAGATGGTAGCTGGGCGTGATGCATCTTTTATTGCCTGTACGCATCATGTCTGCAGTTTCAGTGATTAACCCTCCTTAGGAAAGAAGGGGGTTGGTTGATGTTTTAGAGCTGGAAAAAGGTAAAAGCAGCAAAAGGGTCTTAAGGACATCCGAGCAAAATATTTTGAGCCCCCTAGGGTGCAAAATGGCGTCCACATGCTTCTATTCTAGCTATATTTCCCTGTTTGAAAACGACTTCGTAATTTATCCTCAAAGTTACCATAACGCTAGCTCGCTCAAGTGCTTAATTAAAAATATTTCCCACAATTCCGAGTCTGCAGGGATCTGGGAGCCTTCTGACGTTAGGCCTTGCAGATTGGCTGGAGTCAAGCAGAGGGCGTGGCCAGTGGTTGGGCGGGAAACTGCGATCTGGTGGTCGCCATGTCTAACTCCGGGGTTCCCGGAGCCCGAGGGTTAGGGATCTTTTTCTGCTTACCTCAACATTATCTGTTGTTTCTGTTTTTGGGGGGGACCCCGGCCAACAAACTAAACGTTCCACAGGTGCTGCTACCTTTTGGCCGGGAGCCAGGCCGGGTATCTTTCCTGTTGGAAGCTCAGCGGGGCTGCTATACCTGGTAAGGGATGAAGAGTCACGAAGGCACCACCTACACGGGTCCAACAAGGGGGAGGGAGGGCGGTTCACTTCAAGCTCCACAAGCGCTGCTGTGTGGTCACTGGGTGTGAACGGACCTATCATGTGTTGGGATAGTGGCCAGACTTCCTGATGCGGCCTTTTTCACTGTGTGGGATATCGAGGCTGTGTGTGTGTGTCCACATGTGAGATTCTCCAGACATGAGATTAACTCTTCATTGTGCATGTGTTGGGAAGGGTAGTCACTATAGGAGTGGCGATAAGGGGGCAGGGAAGCCTCTTAGTTGGTGGCAGCAGATATGGATGACTATCCAGTGTAAACTTGCGGTAACGGAATTACAAGGTATGAAAAAAAATTTTTTAGGAGTAGAGAGATGCTTGGGGTACATGATCTGGACTAAATAAGGTGAGCTGTTCAGTGTGAAGGAGGTCCCAATATGTAATAGCTAATTATTGAGCACTTTGCCTGGAAACTCTGATGGCGTAGTGGTTAAGTGCTAACCAGAAGGTTGACAATTGAAATCCGCCAGGCACTTCTTGGGAACTCCATGTGGCAGTTCTGCTCTGATCTATGGAGTCGCTGTGAGTCGGAATCGACTCGACAGTAGTGGGTTTTGGTGTTTTTTGGTTGCATGTATTAACTCATTTAATTTACATCCTTACAAAGTAAGTACTATTATTCACATTTTACAGATGAAGAACTCAGACACAGAGATCATGAAGTGTAAATTTTTGGATTATGACAAGATTCATCCTGGGTGGAGGTGAAATCTACCTGAAATGTAAAACTTTCACTCCTTATATAAGGGTATCCACTTGAACTGTGAGGACAAGAGCTACTCAAGTTGGGGGTGATGACTTCTTGACTGAGGATGGAAAAATATGACTTCTTGGTGTGAGAGAACCTAAGATAGATTACAAGATCACCTGAAGTGTAAAGAAACTAAAATAAGCTCTAAGATATGAGAGGGTCTGCTGTAAACCAGTTGTCATAGAATCAGTTCTAACTGATAGCAGTGCTATATGTGTCAGAGTATAACTGTGCTCCATAAGGTTTAGAAGGCCAATTTTTTGAAATAGATCGTCAGGCCTTTCTTCTAAGAACTCTTTGAGTGGACTCAAAGTTCCAGACTTTCAGTTAGCTAAATGAATGTATTATTTGTATCAGTTAGAGTCTCTGAGTTAACTCCTAAATGGAGTAGGATTCCCTTTACTTTCTCTTAAGAGAAGCAATGAAAGTTATATATGGTATGAAATGGTTCCCTCGCATATAATGGAAAATCAGGCTTGTAAGAAGACCCAGTGTGTTGTGCTGATGCTGCGATGATGCAAAGAATCTTTCTAGTTGTTCCTTTCACTCATCCAAAAATAATGAGCTTTTTTCCATTAAAAAAAATTTATTGACAATTAGACAGCAATTTCTGTGAAATGAGACATCATAGTTGTTTTCATAAACAATAACATTCCTTGAAGATTTTTTTCTACTAAGCCAGCCAAGCCAAGTACCGTTTTTTTCTACTAACAGATAATTTATGAGTGAGTGTTACTTTTGGTGGTAATTCACACAACCGAACATACATCCATTCGCTGTTTCTGCATGAACAGTTTGATGATAATGGTCACATACTTCCTGTTATGCCACCACTGTCACTGGCTCTACCCAGATTGTTTCATCACTGTTAATTTAGCCTCTTGGCGCCTTAAAGTTTTCATCCATGCTTTAGATTAATTGTTGGCAGCTTAAACTCATATAGCTAACTCTATAAGAGAACTGTGCTTGAGGCAAACTTCATTAACTGGGCTAAACTATTGTTTAACAATGACTTGGTAAACTATTGTTTAACAATGGTTTTTGAGATGAAGTATTCCTAATAAAATTTCCCAGGCTCTCAAAAAATTTTTTTTGAGTTGGACTCAGTGTAAGTAACTTTTCCAGCTTAGGTGTCAGGTGCTTAGTTTTGAGAAAGAGAAAGCCTAGACTTTCATTATTGGAAATACAACATTAATCCCATTTTAACATACCGAGGGAAGAATATAACATTAATCTTATTTTAAATATTGAGAGAAGAATGTAACGCTTCTGTGACTGCTCAAGAGACCATTGGGAAGAGGTTCTGATTAGTCTCTCCAAATGTAATTCTTAGTCACTAAGCAATGTTCCTACTTTAAAGAGTCATTTAAATACTTGTGTTAGTATAACATGGAAATACTACAAGAATCTGTGTTCTGCCAAATGTTAACTTTAACCCATGTTCTTTTTTCATACTCTTCACTGTTTTGTTCTGGCAGGCATTCCACCCATCATGATGTGGTTACTGTTGAACCTTTGTATGAAAATGGCACCTTGTGTTCCCAAAGAGCTGTACTTGTTGCTGAAGCTACCCAACCAATACGCCTCAGCAGTATTATTCTTGCTCGAGAGATAGGTATGTTGAGAGAAAATGCTACGTAAGACTTGGTCTGGAATAAGGTAATCTAGTGTCTTATACCAGTCGTTAATACAAATGGTGTTGGCTTCCCATGGTGAGATGCGTAGGGATTCCTGCAATAACCATCCCCCCTACTGTTGTTGAGTTAATTCTAATTCATGGCAACCCCATATGTGTACCATAGAGTTTTTGATGGCTGGTTTTTGTAAATCTCCAGGACTGTCTAATCAAGCCACCTCTGGGTGGACTCGAGCTTATAACTTTTTGGTTAACAGCTGGGCATGTTAACTGTTTGTACTACCCAGAGACCCCTTATGAGAAATGTAAATTCTCAGGTCCCACCGCACCCACTGTGGTGAGCCCATTCTGACTCATCGCAATGCTGTACAGTTTCCAAGGCTGTAAATCTCTACAGAGACAGACTGCCACATCTTTCTCCCACAGAGCAACGGTGGTTGTAAACTGCCAACCTTTTCCATTACCAGTTGATTGCTTTAACCACTGTGCTGCCAGCACTCCTTAGGCCTGCACCCCAGATCTACTTTATTAGATTCTCTGAGGTAGACCCAAGGATCTTCGGTTTAACAAGCTTCTCAGGTGATTCTTAATACGCACTAAAGTTTGAGAAGCACTGGCCCCTTTGAGTCCAGAGCAGCTCAAGAAATTCTATTTGTATCCAAATAAGATAGGACTGTTTGCATCCCTGGGTTTCTGGCACTTGATTGCCATATCTATTGGCCAGAAATATCAGAACAGCTTTAAACAACAGCTTTAAATATTTTGATATATAATAGAGCTGTAATACATTATTAAGAAGTTCAAGATGCTTTTTTAAAAAAAAACCTGATGCCATTGAGTCAATTCTAACTTATATAGAAACTCTAGAATTTTCAAGGCTATAAATCTTTACAGAAGCAGACTGCCAAATCTCTTCCCTTCTAAGCAGCTTGTAAGTTCAAAGTGCCAAGCTTTCTGTTGGCAGGTAAGTGTTTAACCACTGTGCCACCAGAGCTCCTACTCAGGGTGCTTAGTACACCATATTTCATATAATTGAAAGTGTCATCTGGCTGTTGTAAGGTACACTAAAGCCATTACTACCCACTGCCATCCAGTCAATTCCAACTCATAGCCACCCTATAGGACCGGGTAGAACTGCCACATAGCGTTTGGTAGATTTGAACTACTGACATTTTGATTAGTAGCTGTAGCTCTTAAACACTATGCCACTAGGGCTTCCATGGCACACTAGTGGTGTTCCACTAAAAACAAAACATTGCCAATTAAACTATGCTTTTATTTCACTTAAAATTTTCATTTTTACTGAACAAACTATTAGAATTACGTAGCTGGCTATTCATTTCTAATAAAACGGAAAACAAATAAAATAAATTTGATAAGTTGTTCCTAAAACTACCTTACATTTTGGCTTTTCTGAACTGCTTTTTGACAAACATTATCAGTGTTTATATTTGTCCCCACATCGCCCTTCTCTACGCCACTAAATGATTTAGTGATGTAGCATTTTTTAATTAATTTATTTGAAACACCTAAAAGCTGTTAGGTATTGGACTATTACATTGGCTCTGCAGTTATTTAGACTTGGCGTTTTTGTCTCCAGCTTTAGAGAGGTACTAAACACATCTGAGTCACTACCTTTCCTACCTCTTCCCCTTAAACACTGCGATCCTTAGGGCAGAGAAGAATATTCTGTTACTGTCCACCAGATTTCCTTCCAAGCACTGATACCCATTCTACAAGTTTTGATACTGCCCCTTTTACTGTTCTCACATGTGCAGACGATGACAACTACGTGATAGCTGCTGGCTGGCTGGCTGACAGCCACTGTAAGATGTCATCAATTATAAGTTGTACCTCAAATTTAAATTTTTTTAATTTTTTATTTAATATAACTGAGTGAAAATGTACATGCCCGTATAAATTTACATACCCACCCACCTATATGCAGCTTCCACTGCTCTCCCTGCCTGGTGACTGCACACTATTCCTCTCTGCTCCATACATGTCTCATCCTCCCAACAGTCTCCTTTTTCCCTCCTCTCTACCCACTCTCCTTCCTCCAGCCAGAGGTCAGCAGGATGACATCCCATAGATGTATAGAACCATAAAGTGCATCCAATATATGGTCACTGCATCGCCAAGTCCAATCCATTCCTGTCTGAAGCGTGAACCTTCGTTATGATTTATGGTCAAGGGCAGCATCAGGGCGACGGGCCATACTCCCAGGGGAACCCTGAAACCACTGGACCATCAATTGAGCTCTTTTAGTAGGGATCTCAGGGTGCACCCTTTTTTATTGTGTTGCCAGTGAGACTCAACTTAGTGAGCTCCATTGCGGCTATCACTGGTGGTGGCCGGGCACCATCCAGTTCTTCCGGTCCGAAGTCAACGTAGGCACCCACTCTTGTGGGTCTCTATATCTTCTAGGTTGTCTTTCCCCCATGTCATTTTGGTCCTCGGTGAGCATCCATTCCTGCTGAGTTGGGACCATTTGCTGTGCCCTCGGATGGCAGCTTGGCAGCTTTTAAGACCCCAGATGCCACTCACCAACGTGGGGTGCAGAGAGCCCTCTCAGCAAAATGCTAGTTGTGCCAATTGGCCTTGCTTTGGCCTAAGAGCATGGTCCCTCACCCTCCGCCCCAGCTACTCTATCCTTGCAATATTGGGTTAAGATGGAAGGAGTACTCATGTTGTGTTTAAGTCCACTTAATATTGTTCTTGTTTCTAATGTGTGCTATTACCGATTTCACCCAACCAGATACCTAGCAGCTATCTAATGTAAACCCTCCCCCCTCCCATACTCCCTCCCCTCCCTTGCAGCTGTCAAAGAGTCTTTTCTTCTATACACAAGTCTGTTTTTGAGATCTTATCATAGAGGTCTCATACAATATTTGTCCTTTTGTCGCTGACTACTTTCACTCAACATACTGTCTTCCAGTTGAAACCAGGTCATGAGATGTTTCCTGAAGTCATCGTTGTTCTTTATCATTGAGTAGTGCTCCATTGAGTATATGTACCATAGTTTACCTCTTCTGTTGTTGGTCATCTGGGTTGATTCCATCTTTTTGCTATTGTGGACTGTGCATGTGTCTGTTGGTGTGAAAGGCCCTGATTCTGTAGGATATATTCCAAGTAGTGGAATTACTGGGTCAAATGGTATATCAATATCCATTTTTTTAAAGAAGTGCGAGATTGCTTTCCAAAGAGGCTGGACCATTTTGCAACCTCACCAACAGTGTAGGAGGGTTCCACTTTCTCCACAGCCTCTCCAGCATTTGTTGTTTTGTGATTTTTGGATCATGGCCAACCTTGTTGAGGTGCGATGGTATCTCATTGTCATCTTGATTTGAATTTCTTTAATAACTAAAGATCGTGAACATGTCCGCATGTCTTTTTTGGCTGCCTGGATCTCTTTAGTGAAATGTCTGTCCATCTCCTCCGCCCATCGCTTGATTGGATGATTTATCTTCTTCTTGTTGATATTTTGTAGTATCTTATAGATTATGGAAATCAGGCATTGGTCTGACATACAGTTGCCAAATATTTTTTCGTGTTCCGTAGGTGTTCTTTTAATTCTATTAAAGTCTTTGGATGAGCAAAAGTGTTTAATTCTTAATAGATCCCATTTATCTATTTTCTCTTCTGATGATTGTGGTTTGTTTGACAGATTTTGGAGTCTGTCCATATTATGTATTAAAACTTCCATTGTTGTTCCTACCTTTTCTTGGATGAGCTTCATCATTTTAGGTTTGATATTTAGGTCTTTTATCCAGTTGGAGTTGGTTTTTGTATAAGGTGTAAGATATGGATCTTGATTCAGTTTCTTGCAGATAGATATCCAATTTGCCAGCACCATTTGTTGAAGATAACTGTTTTCACCCCAGTTTAATGTCTTAGGGCCTTTGTCGAATATCAGTTGTTCATAGGCAGGTGGTGTCATCTCTGGGGTCTCAGTTCTGTTCCACTGATCGATCTGTCTGTTCTTATACCAGTACCAGGCTGTTTTGACCACTGTGGCAGTGTAATATGTTCTAAAGTCAGGTAATGAGAGGCCTCCCAGTGTGTTCTTCTTCTTTAGTAGTACCTTGCTTAACCAGGGCTTCTTCCCTTTCCAAACAAAATTGGTGATTTGTTTCTCCATCTCATTAAAAAATGATGCTGGAACTTGTATTGGGATTGCATTATATAAATAGATTTCTTTGGGTAAGATAGACATTTTCACAATGTTCAGTCTTCCTATCCATGAGCAGGGTAGGTTTTTTTCATTTATCTAAGTCTCTCTTAGTTTCTTGTAGTAAGGGCTTGTAGTTCTCTTTGTAAAGGCCTATTATTTCTCTGGTTAGATTAATTCCTAGGTACTTTATCTTCTTACGGGCTATCATAAATGGTATTGATTTGATGATTTCTTCCTTAACAGTCTCATTGTTGGTATAAAGGAATCCTACTGATTTACTTATGTTTATCTTGTATCCTGAGACTTTGCTGAACTCTTATATCAGTTTGAGTAGTTTACTTATAGATTCCTTGGGATTCTCTGCATATGCAATCATATCATCTGCAAACAGGGAAATTTTAACTTCCTCTTTGCCAATGCAGATGCCCTTTATTTCTTCGTCTTGTCTAATTGCTCTGGCTAAAACTTCTAGCACAATGTTGAATAGAAGAGGTGAGAGTGGGCATCCTTGTCTAGTTCCTGATCTCAAGGGAAAGTCTTTCAGTCTCTCTCCATTCAGGATGACGTGGGCAATTGGCTTTGTATAAATGGCCCTTATTGTGTTGAGGAATTTGCCGTCTATGCCCATTTTGCTAAGAGTTTTTAGCATAAATGGGTGTTGGACTTTATCAAATGCCTTTTCTGCATCGGTGGACAAAATCAGGTGATCCTTGTCTTTTGTGTTATTTATGTGTTTAATCACATTAATTGTTTTTCTGATGTTGAACCAGCCTTGCATCCCTGGTATGAATCCCACTTGGTCATGATGGATCATTTTCTTGATATGTTGTTGTATTCTGTTGGCGAGAATTTTGTTGAAGATTTTTGCATCTAGATTCATGAGTGATATCGGTCTGCAGTTCTCTTTCTTTGTTGGGTCTTTCTCTGGCTTAGGTATCAGGGTCGTGCTGGCTTCATAGAATGAGTTTCGGAGTACTCCATCCCTTTCTATACTGTGAAATAGTTTCATAGTATTCTGTTATGATATTTTTGATTTCTGTTGCATCTATGGTGACAACCCCCCTCTCATTTCTAATTTGGGTTATTTGTTTCCTATCCTGCTTTTCTTTAGTAAGTTTAGCCAGTGGTTTGTCAATTTTGTTGATCTTCTAAAAAAACCAGCTTTTGGTCTTTTCAATTTTTTCACTTGTTTTTCTGTTCTCTAATTCATTTAGTTCTGCTCTAATCTTTATGATCTCTTTTATTCTGATGCCTGAGGGGTTCCTCTGTTGTTCTCTTTCTACTTGTTCAAGCTGTAGAGTTAGTTCCTTGATTTGATTTCTTTCTTCCTTCCCAATGTGTGCATTTATGGAGACAAACAGACCTCTGAGCACTGTTTTGGCTGTATCCCAGAGGTTCTGGTAGGAAGTGTTTTCGTTCTCATTGGTATCCATGAATTTCTTTAATTCATCCTTGATTTCCTCTATAACCCATGTTTTTTTGAGCAAGATGTTGTTCAGTTTCCAAGAGTTCCACTTTCTGTCTATATCTTTTCTGCTATTGATTTCAACTTTGATGGCTTTATGATCTGAGAAGATGCTTTGCAGTAATTCAATGGTATGGATTTTGTTGAGCATTGCATTATGGCCTATCACAAGATCAATTCTGGAGAATGTTCTATGTGCACTGGAGAAGAAGGTGTAGTTGTCTGTTGATGGGTGGAAAGTTCTGTACATATCAATGAGGTTTAGTTGGTTAATTGTGGCAATGAGGTCTTCTGTATCTTTACTGAGTTTTTTCTAGATGATCTGTCTAGTATTGAGAGTGGAGTGTTGAAGTCTCCCACTATTATTGTGGAGTCATCTAACTCTCTTTTGAGTGTAGTCAGTGTTTCTTCGACGTACTTAGGTGCTCTGATATTAGGTACATAAATATTTAATATAGTTAAGTCTTGCTTGTGTACTGAACCTTTCATCAATAGTGTCCATCTTTGTCCACGATCGTGGATTTGACATCAAAATTGATTTTGTCTGAGATTATAATTGCCACCCCTGCTCTTCTTTGTTCATTGTTAGCTTGATATATATTCTTCCAACCTTTAATTTTCAGTTTGTTCCTATCTTTAGGTCTCAAGTGAGTTTCTTGTAGACAACATATGGATCGGTCATGTCTTTTGATCCAAGATGTCACTCGATGTCTCTTTACTGGAGCATTCAGTCCATTCACATTCAATGTAATTATTGATAGGTATGTGTTCAGTGCTGCCATTGTGATGTGTTTATTTTTATGTTGATGTTTTCTCTGTTGTTCTTACAAGTCTGTTCTGGGACGTTGTTTTTTTGTCAGTTGATTTTTCACCTTTTTCAGAGCTGGTTTTGTGGTTGTTGAGACTCCTATGTTACATTTCTTGAAATGATATGATACATCTTTGTTGTGCTTTATAGCTGCCCCTATGATCCCCCTTAATGAACTATATACAAACCCAATTTTAATTACTACCAGTCTTGTCATCTTCCTCTCCATCTGGAAGGACTATAATGACTGTAGTACATCCCTCTTTTTAATATGATGACACCATAGTTTTCATGATGATCACTGGATTACTTCTTTCCTTATCAAAGCTGTGATTGACTTTGGAGCCTTCCCTAACTGAGTAGACTTTTGAGTAGTAAAGTCGTTCTAAAATGTAAAGTTAGTGGTTTTGTTCTTCTAAGCCAGAGCCAAGAACTTCTTTCAATATTTCTTGTAGTTTGGGTTTGGTTTTTACAAAGTCTCTGAGTTTCTGTTTATCTGAGAATGTCTTAATTTCATTTTTGTATTTGAAAGATAGTTTTGCAGGATATATAATTCTTGGTTAGAAGTTCTTCTCCTTCAAGGCTTTGAATGTGTCATGCCACTGTCTCCGTGCCAGCATGGTTTCTGCTGAGAAGTCTGAAGAGAGCCTACAGGGTTTCCCTTTGAATGTTCGCTTTGCTTTGAGTCTTGCTGCCTTTAAGAGTTGCTGCTTATGTTTCATTTTGTTAAGCTTGATTATAATATGTCTTGGAGTCTTTCTTTTGAGATCTGTATTGGGTGGCATACAATATGCCTCTGAAATGTCTGTATTCTCTTCCTTCATGATTTCTAGGAAGTTTTCTGTCAGCAGCTCAGCAACGATACTCTCTGTGTTCTCAGATGTCTCACCCTATTCAGGGATTCCAATTAATTGAAGGTTGTTCCTCTTAATAGAGTCCCACATACTTCTTAATTTTTTTTCATTTTTCTTGTTTTTTTTTTCTGATTTCTCTTCATAGATGCTGGCCTCAGTAACTCTGTCTTCCAAGTCAGAAATTCTTTTTTCCATTTGTTCCATTCTGTTTTCTTGGCTTTGCATGGAAGTTTCTATGTCTTTGATTTTGTTCCTGATCTGTTGGATTTCAGAGTACTGGTGTTCCATCAGATCGAACAACTTGCTTAATTTTTCATTTTGTTCTGCTGCATTTTGTATAAGGTCTAGAAGGACTCTGTATATAATCATTTTGTGTTCACTTCCTGATGCTTTTCTAAAAGTTTCTTCATCTGGAAAACTCCTTGGTTGCTTTGTTTAGGAGCCTTCTGAAGTCATGGCTGATTTCTTGTGTGCCCCGAGTGTCTGTTGCTTTTTGGGACCCATGTGAGAATGTAGAGGCTGGAAAAGGTACAGTGAGGATGGACTGCAGATGTTTCTGTAGGCTGTCTTAAAATGTAAAGCAAAAGCTATCTGACCACTTCACAAGTCAGTTAGGTTTTCAGGTGTAGAGGTCCCTCTTCTAACCTGACAAAGGAAGCACCATTATGTCCAACCCCAGATGATACAAACTAGTTCAGAATACAGCATTGCTACTGCCCTGTTGGCCTCTGATGACAGGGCCTAGCCTTAGCTGACACTGCATCGAGTACTGCTTTTGTGATAGAAAAGCGCTCTCCTGTAGGCAGGCTCTGGCTCCCAAGCTAAGAATTAGGTCCAGCTACGGCCACCATATCCAAGATGGCGTCCTCCACACGGGCAGCAGACAGAGGGGCTAAAGGTGCCAAGAGGTAGTGATTCCTCTACTTCTGTTGCAGGACCCCCTACACAGGTGGCACTAGGTGAATTACTGCTTTTCTGTCTGAGAAGCACTGTCCTGTTTGCAGGCGCTGGCTCCCAGGCTAAGAATGACGTCCTGCCAGAATCTGCGTATCCAAAATGGCGTCCCACACACTGACTGCGAAACTCCGAGCAAACTCCGTGCAAACGCCGCTGTGGCAGATACAAAATGACAGGCTCAAAGTGGCTAGATTAACAGAGTCCCAAGCCTGGCTCTCAAAATATGGGAATTTCGCCTGCCTGTCCCCCCAGCAGCTTGTCTAATTCTAGCCGCTAGGCAAGACCCTGCTCAGACCGCCGGCCAAGACAGAGTAAAAAAAAAAGTCAAAATGGTGTGTTTACCTTCAGTCCGTGACAGCCAGGGCTAGCCAGGCGCAAGAGTCAGCGTAAGAGAGGAGGTTTTTCGCTCAGTAGTATTAATTCCAAAGTAACATCTCCGTGTTGTGTCCTGGGCCGATTAGGTGACCAGAAGCCTCCGTTTGATTATCAATTCAGGTCTTGGTTTCCAGAGGGATAGAAGGAGACGTGTGCTTAGTCCACCATCTTGACTCTGCCTCCAGAAATCATCCCAAATTTAAATTTTTAAAATGTGGAAAAATGAGTGTCTCATAATCCATAAAATGTGGTCTGTCTGTTGACTTTAAGGACCATGTCATGCAGGGCAACTACAAAGGATAAAGGAGGACATGGAAGTCAGAAAAGTATTGATTTGGTCAAATATGCCATTTTCTATTTTCAGTAGTAACATTAATTACTCTTTAGGATCAAAAGATTCATTCATATAAATGCTAGGAAAATTTTCAAGTATGGCTCCCAGGTTAATTTCATCTATCTTGTGGTAAATATTGCAAAATGCCTTTAAATGTACTTGCCGAATTTTGCCACTAAAACAACTGTGCACATAGATGATGGAAACTCCCAATGGTAAATTTAACTGTTGGTGTCTTACCAGGTGCATTCCCATTGGAGTGGGGAAAAGCACTCAGAAGGGAAGAGTTGAGACATTTTGAGAGGGAAGCACATGCGTACGAGAAAGTGTTCATTCACTTGTTTGATAAATATTTATTGAATTGCCTACTAACAATAAGGCATCTGTTACAAAAGATTTAAACGCTCCATTGGTGCTTAGGTGCTTAGAATTTTATTTATTATGTTTTTGGTTAGCATAGTAAAGAAAATTCGTGACTATCACATAGATGATGTCTACGAGAGACTTCAGGTAGGCATGTTCCATTTGGTAAGAGTGTTAGTATTTTTCAAAAATTTTGTTTTGTTTTACTTTTAGAACATTTTAAAAATACAAAAGATTCAACACTAAAAGTAAAATTTTCTCTAACCTCAGTCTTGTAAGAGGGAAACCACTTTTCTGTAACCTTCCAGAGATAATCTGTGACTATATGAATGTGCACTTTGTGGTGGGAAATCTATATTTTTAACCTTAGGTAAAAGACAGGGAGAAGAGTTTGGCGATGAGGGCATAATTTGCGGTGAAAAACCTCACTAGAGGATGAAGAATGGGTTTGAACACCTGGAAGATTTTCACTGGTAGAGAGGTGGAGTGAGTGAAATGGGGAATCGGTGGTTTTGCACTGTGCTCAGCAGATGGTAGTTGTTCAGTAAATACTTACTGATTGTAACTAGGATACTTAGAAGAAATAGCAAATATTTAACTTGGATACTTTTGGAAGCTAGGATAAACCAGAGGCAGACAGCAAATAGTTGTCTCTGCTCTCTCTCTTTTTTTTTGTCTTTGGCTCTGTATCCTATTGGTTCTCAGTCCTGGCTTTCTTTTCTTCTTTTAAATCTTTCTTCATCTCCTTGTATGAGCTTTCTTCTTCTCTGTGTCACTTTGTTTATTTATTACCTGACTCCACTTTGGACCTAAAGTAATAGAGACCTGAAAAGAAGAATTTTGAAAAACATTATTTATTTATTTTCTCTTAGTTGTAAAAGCAGATGAGACCAAACCAAATCCATTACTACTGAGTTGATTCTGATTCATAATGACCCTACAGAACAGAGTAAAACTGCCCCACAGAGTTTCCAAGGAGTGTCTGGTAGATCTGAACTGCTGACCTGTTGATTAACAGCCATAGCACTTAACCAGTATGCCACCAGGGTTTCCACCAGGGTTTTCTAGGTAAGTGCTTGTAAATCACCCAAAGTGATTTTTACCCCTTACGATCAGTTACACTGTGGAAAAGCTTCTTTCTGGTAAAGTAGTCAGATGAGTAGGTGTTGTGTACACAAAGCTTTTCATATTTTCTTTGTAAGGTCATAGCTGCTTCTGTTCTGCTATAGACTTGCATAATTCTTAATTGAAGAAAGGAATTTAAATTTTCATTTAACTAATGCTAGATTATCTAGTGCCCCTAAATATCTACTGTATGTATTTTTTAAGTTCACCGTGCCTTCCTTTTTATTTCCCTGCCTACTTCCTTCCATACCTTCTCTTCCTCTTCTTCCCTTTCTTCCTTTCTTTTTCCTCTTCATTAATTTTTCTCCTGTAAACAAGAGGATAGAAGCATATTTTGATTGTTTGCTGACATTTCCAGTAAAATCTGTTTTCTTTTTAATTATTTTTTATTGTTGCAGAGATATACACAGCAAAACATACACCAGTTAAAGTTTCTGCATGTACAGTTCAGTAACATTGATGACATTCTTTAAACTGTATGACCATTCTTACCCTCTACCATGGATTGAATTGTGTTCCTCCAAAAAATGTGTGTAACAATTTGGCTGGGCCATGATTCCCAGTATTTTGTGATCGTCCTCCATTTTGTAACTTTCCTATCTATAAGTTTTGCTCTCTGTCCATGATTAATAGATTGGATTATGTTAAAGAAAATTACACTGGGACTGTAACACCCTTTCTAAGGTCACCTCCCTGCTCCCATGTAAAGGAGGTTATCCTGGAGTGTGGCTTGCAACCACCTTTTATCCTACAACAGATAAAAAGAAGGGAAAGCAAGCAGAGAGTTGGGGACCTCACACCATCAAGAAAGCAGCACTAAGAACAAGGAACATACTTTGAACTTGAGGTTCCTGTATCAAGATTCTCTCAAACCAAAAAAAGACTGATGTAACATGAAGACCTTCCTTCAGAGCCAAAAGAGAGAGTGCTCTCCTGCTGTCAGCACCCTGAATTCTGACTTCCAGCCTGCTGGATTATGAAAGAATAAACTTTTCTTTGTTAAAACCTTCTGCTTGTGGTATTTCTGTTAGAGCGGTACTGGATGACCAAGACAGAATTTGGTACTGAGAGAGTGGGGTGCTACTCTAACAGATACCTAAAATGTGGAAGCAGTTTTGAAACTGTGAATGGACAGAAGACTTAGAAGAAACTGTGGAGAAGTGTTAACATCAAAGATGCAGATGGTTAAATGTGGCAGCAGACAGACAGTGACAGAACCAGGACACCAGTGTAAGAGCACAGGAGTTGACCCATGGTACAAGAGAGCTGAGTGCCTGTGTGCAGGAGGCTTCCTGGCGGAGTGGGATGCCTCTGGGCATGTAAATCAGTGGAGCTACAGAGCTTTAGAACACTTGCCCCAGCAGGGCAGATGCAGGCATGAGGCCCCATCCAAGAGGCCATAGGGAGCAAAAGCTGAAGAGAGTAGGAGCACAAGAAGCTGAGCTGACTCAGTCTCAAAAGGTATGACCATGACCTAAAGGGTTTCAAAGGGTGAAGCCACAGCCTCTGATGTTTCTAAGGATGGAATTGGCACTCAGTTGGGCTTAGAAAATTGTGTGTTTAAAGCTGAGGGAGCAGAGTTGCTGCCCCAGTGGGCCTAGTAGGTGGACATGTAGTCCAAAGGACAAGGGGCCTCCACTCAGAATATGGAGAGCATGGCCGTTACCTAGAGTCTAGAGGACAAAACCATCGTGTAAAATGTCTCACAGAACTGTGGATTGTTTTCAAAGCTTTGGGGGCTAATGTAATGTGTTCTGCAACTCTACTTGGTGCCTGTTACGCCTCCTTCCCCTGCAGCTTCTTTCATTTGTAATGGAAATGTATAGCTTGTGCCTGCCAGTTCTGTCCTTGTGGTTTGGAAGCAGATAACTTGTATTCTCAATTTCACAGATGTAAAGGAATTTTTGTATTTTGAACTTAGAATTGATTTACGACTTTTGCCATGACATGATGGGGTGAATATGTTTCACATGTTGCAAGGATGTGATTGGTGGGAAACCAAAGGGTGGAATTTCATGGATTGAATCTGCCATAATTGAGTTTCCACTCCACCTCAGGAGTAGAGGTATGTAACAACCTGGCTGGGCCATGCTTCCCAGTGTTGTGTGATTGTCCTCCATCTTGTACTTTTCCTATCTGTGAATCATAATCTCTGCCTGTGGTTAATAGATGTGATTATGTTAAAGAGGATTAGGGTGGGACTGTAATACCCTTCTAAGGTTGTCTCCTTGCTCCAGTGTAAAAGGGGTTTCCCTAGACTGTGGCTTGCACTACCTTTTATCCTATAAGAGATGAAAGGGAAACAAGCAGACATTTGGGGACCTTACACCATCAAGAAAGCAGCACTGGGAGCAGAGAGCACACTTCAGACCTGAGGTTCCTGTGCCAAGATGCTTTCAGACCAAAGAAGGACTGATGCAACACAAGGACCTTCTTTCAGAGCTGACAGACTATTCCCCTGGAATTTAGATTTCTAGACTACCAGACTGTGACAGAATAAACTTTTCTTTATTAAAGCCTTCTGCCTGTGGTATTTCTGTTAGAGTAGTACCAGATGAACAAGACAGCCTCCTTTCTGAGTTATTCCTCCCCTATTAACACAAACTCATTATCCCCCATTTACTATCTAAACTTTCGAGTTGCTGTTGTCAATTTTATGCTATATAGGTGGATCTTAAAAAAAGCATAATGCTTGGGGGGCGGAGTCAAGATGGCGGACTAAGCACACATCTCCTTATATCCCTCTGGAAACCAAGACCTGAACTGACAATCAAACAGAGCCTTCTGATCACCTAATCAGCCTCAGGACACGGCACAGAGCTGTTAGTTGGGACTTCATACCACTCAGTGAAAAACCTCCTCTCTTTCGCTGACTCCCACTCCTGGCTAGCCGTGGCTCTCACGGATGGAAGGTAAACACATCATTTTGACTTTTTTTTCTCTATCTTGGCCAGGGGCGGAGCTGGGTCTTGCCTGGCAGCTGGACTCAGACGCGCTGCTGGGGGGATAGGCAGGCGAAATTCCCATATTCTGAGAGCCAGGCTCGGGACTCTGTTAATCTAGCCACTTTGAGCCTTTCGTTTTGTAGCTGCCTCAGCGGGGTTTGTGTGGAGCTTTGCAGTCAGTGTGCGGGACACCATGTTGGTACCGAGATTCTAGCAGGACCTCGTTCTTAGCCTGGGAGCCAGCGCCTGCAAACGGGACAGCGCTTCTCTGACAGAAAAGTAGTGATTTTGGACAGTGCTGCCTACGTTGGGGGCCCTGCAACAGAAGCAGAGGAATCACTACCTCTCGGCACCATTAGCCCTTCTGTCTGCTGCCTGTGTGGAGAACGCCATCTTGGATACGTTGGTCGCAGCTGGACCTAATTCTTAGCTTGGGAAACAGAGCCTGCCCACAGGAGAGCGCTTTTCTATCACAAAACCAGTACTCGATGCAGTGTTGGATAAGGTTAGGCCCTGTCAGTAGAGGCTAACAGGGCAGTAGCATTCCTGTATTCTGAACTAGTTTGTTATCATCTGGGGTTGGGTATAGTGGCATTTACTTTGTCAGATGAGAAGAGAGACCTCTACACCTGAAAACCTAACTGGCTTGTGAACTGGTCAGATACCTTTTGCTTTACATTTGAAGACAGCCTAGAGAAACATTTGCAATCCATCCTCACAGTACCTCTTCCAGCCTCTGTATACTCACATGGGACTCAAAAAGCAACAGACAATTGTGGCATACAAGCAATCACTCATGGCTTCAGAAGGCTCCCAAACAAAGCAACCAAGGAGTTTTCCAGATGAAGAAACTTTCAGGAAAGCATCAGGAAGTGAATACAAATACATTATATACAGAGCCCTTCTAGACCTTATACAAAATGCAGCAGAACAAAATGAAAAATTAAGCAAGTTGTTGGATCTGATGGAACACTAGTACTCTGAAATCCAACAGATCAAGAAGAAAATCAAAGACATAGAAACTTCCATGCAAAGCCAAGAAAACAGAATGGAACAAATGGAAAAAAGAATTTCTCACTTGGAAGACAGAGCTACTGATGCCAGCGTCTATGAGCAGATATCAGAAAAAGGAAAAAAGAAAATTGAAGAAACATTAAGAAGCATGTGGGACTCTATTAAGAGGAACAACCTTCGATTAATTGGAGTCCCTGAACAGGGTGAGACATCTGAGAACACAGAGAGTATTGTTGCTGAGCTGCTGAAAGAAAACTTCCCAGAAATCATGAAGGAAGAGAATATAGACATCTCAGATGCATATCGTACGCCACCCAATATAGATCTCAAAAGAAAGACTCCAAGACATATTATAATCAAGCTTAACAAAATGAAACATAAGCAGCAACTCTTAAGTGCAGCAAGACTCAAGGCAAAGCTAACATTCAAAGGGAAACCCTGTAGGCTCTCGTCAGATTTCTCAGCAGAAACCATGCTGGCACGGAGACAGTGGCATGACACATTCAAAGTCTTGAAGGAGAAGAACTTCCAACCAAGAATTATATATCCTGCAAAACTATCTTTCAAATACAAAAATGAAATTAAGACATTCTCAGATAAACAGAAACTCAGAGACTTTGTAAAAACCAAACCCAAACTACAAGAAATACTGAAAGAAGTTCTTGGCTTTGGCTTAGAAGAATGAAACCACTAACTTTATATTTTAGAACGACTCACTAGTCAATACTCTACTCATTTAGGGAAGGCTCCGAAGTAAGTCACAGCTTTGATATGGAAAGAAGCAATCCAGTGATCATGATGAAAACTATGGTGTCATCATAATAAAAAGAGGGATGCACTACAATCGTTATAGTCCTTCCAGATGGACAGGAAGATGACAAGACTGGTAGTAATTAAAATTGGATTTATGAATAGTTTATTAAGGGGGTTCATAGGGGCAGCTGTAAAGCTCAACAAAGAAGTATACCATTTCAAGAAATCTAACACATGAGTCTCAACAACTATAAAACCAGCTCTCAAAAAGGTGAAAAATCAACTCACAGAGTGTCCCAAAACAGACTTGTAAGAACAACAGAGAAAACATCAACATAAAAATAAACATATCACAATGGCAGCAGTGAACACATACCTATCAAGAATTACATTGAATGTGAATGGACTGAATACTCCAGTAAAGAGACAGTGAGTGTCATCTTCGATCAAAAGACACGACCCATGCATATGTTGTCTACAAGAAACTCACTTGAGACCTAAAGACAGGAACAAACTGAAAATTAAAGGTTGGAAGAATATATATCAAGCTAACAATGAACAAAGAAGAGCAGGGGTGGCAATTCTAATCTCAGACAAAATCAATTTTAATGTCAAATCCACCATCGTGGACAAAGATGGACACTATTTATTGCTGAAAGGTTCAGTACACAAGCAAGACTTAACTATATTAAAAATTTATGCACCTAATGTCAGAGCACCTAAATATGTCAAAGAAACACTGACTATGCTCAAAAGAGAGTTACATGACTCCACCATAATAGTGGGAGACTTTAACACTCCACTCTGATCACTAGACAGATCATCTAGAAAAAAGCTCAGTAAAGATACAGAAGACCTCATTGACACAATTAACCAACTAAACGTCATTGATACATACAGAACTTTCCACCCATCAACAGACAACTACACCTTCTTCTCCAGTGCATATGGAACATTCTCCAGAATTGACCACGTGATAGGTCATAATACAATGCTCAACAAAATCCATACCATTGAATTACTGCAAAGCATCTTCTCAGATCATAAAGCCATCAAAGTTGAAATCAATAGCAGAAAAGATATAGATAGAAAGTGGAACTCTTGGAAACTGAACAACATCTTGTTAAAAAAAAACATGGGTTATAGAGGAAATCAAGGATGAATTAAAGAAATTCATGGATTCCAATGCGAACGAAAACACTTCCTACCAGAACCTATGGGATACAGCCAAAGCAGTGCTCAGAGGTCTGTTTATCTCCATAAATGCACACATCTGGAAGGAAGAAAGACACCAAATCAAGGAACTAACCGTACAGCTTGAACAAGTAGAAAGAGAACAACAGAGGAACCCCTCGGGCACCAGAAGAAATGAGATCATAGAGATTAGAGCAGAACTAAATGAATTAGAGAATAGAAAAACAATTGAAAAAATTGAAAAGACCAAAAGCTGGTTTTTCGAAAAGATCAACAAAATTGATAAACCACTGGGTAAACTTACTAAAGAAAAGCAGGAAAGGAAACAGATAACCCAAATTAGAAGTGAGAGGGGAGTTGTCACCACAGATGGAACAGAAATCAAAAATATCATAACAGAATACTATGAAAGACTGTACTCTAACAAATTTGAAAACCTAGGGGAAATGGACCAATTCCTCGACTCATACCACCTACCCAAATTATCACGTGAAGCAGAACAACTTAATAAACCCATCACAAAGGAAGAGATTGGAAAGGTGATCAAAACACTGCTGACAAAAAAACGTCCGGGCCCAGATGGCTTCACTGCAGAATTCTACCAAGCATTTAGAGAACAGTTATCCCCAATACTACTGAAACTATTTCACAATATAGAAAGGGATGGAGTACTCCGAAACTCATTCTATGAAGCCAGCATGACCCTGATACCTAAGCCAGGGAAAGATCCAACAAAGACAGAGAGCTACAGACCGATATGACTCATGAACCTAGATGCAAAAATCTTCAACAAAATTCTTGCCAACAGAATACAACAACATATCAAGAAAATAATCCATCATGACCAAGTAGGATTCATACCAGGGATGCAAGGCTGGTTCAACATCAGGAAAACAATTAATGTGATTAACCACATAAGTAACACAAAAGACAAGGATCACCTGATTTTGTCCACCGATGCAGAAAAGGCATTTGATAAAGTCCAACACCCATTCATGCTAAAAACTCTTAGCAAAATGGGCATAGACGGCAAATTCCTCAACACAATAAGGGCCATTTATACAAAGCCAATTGCCACCGTCATCCTGAATGGAGAGAGACTGAAAGACTTTCCCTTGAGATCAGGAACTAGACAAGGATGCCCACTATCACCTCTCCTATTCAACATCGTGCTAGAAGTTCTAGCCAGAGCAATTAGACAAGATGAAGAAATAAAGGGCATCTGCATTGTCAAAGAGGAAGTTAAAATCTCCCCGGTCGCAGATGATATGATTGTATATGCAGAGAACTCCAAGAAATCTATAAGTAAGCTACTCAAACTGATAGAAGAGTTCAGCAAAGTTTCAGGGTACAAGATAAACATAAGTAAATCAGTAGGATTCCTTTATACCAACAACAAGACTGTTTAAGGAGGAAATTATCAAATCAATACCATTTACAATAGCCTGTAAGAAGATAAAGTACCTAGGAATTAATCTAACCAGAGAAACAACAGACCTTTACAAAGTGAACTACAAACCCTTACTGCAAGAAACTAAGGGAGACTTAGATAAATGGAAAAACCTACCCTGCTCATGGATAGGAAGACTTAACATTGTGAAAATGTCTACTTTACCAAAAGCAATTTATTTATATAATGCAATCCGAATACAAGTTCCAGCATCATTTTTTAATGAGATGGAGAAACAAATCACCAATTTTGTTTGGAAAGGGAAGAAGCCGCGGATAAGTAAGGTACTACTACTAAAGAAGAAGAACACACTGGGAGGCCTCTCATTACCCGACCTTAGAACATACTACACTGCCACAGTGGTCAAAACAGCCTGGTACTGGTACAAGAACAGACAGATCGATCAATGGAACAGAATTGAGACCCCAGAGATGACACCATCTGCCTATGAACAGTTGATATTCGACAAAGGCCCTAAAACATTAAACTGGGGTAAAAACAGTCTCTTCAACAAATGATGCTGGCAAAATTGGTTATCCATCTGCAATAAACTGAAACAAGATCCATATCTTACACCTTATACAGAAACCGACTCCAACTGGATAAAAGACCTAAATATCAAACCTAAAACGACAAAGCTCATCCAAGAAAAGGTAGGAACAACAATGGAAGTTTTAATACACAATGAGGACAGACTCCAAAATCTGTCAAAGAAACCTCAATCAACAGAAGAGAAAATTGATAAATGGGAACTATTAAGAATCAAATACTTTTGCTCATCCAAAGACTTTATTAATAGAATTAAAAGAACACCCACAGAATGGGAAAAAATATTTGGCAACTCTATGTCAAACCGACGCCTGATCTCCATAATCTGTAAGATACTACAAAATATCAATAAGAAGAAGATAAACCATACTCTTAAGTGATGGACAAAGGAGATGGACAGACATTTCCCTAAAGAGGAGATCCAGGCAGCCAAAAAACACATGCGGACATGTTCACAATCTTTAGTTATTAAAGAAATTCAAATCAAGACGACAGTGAGATACCATCTCACCCCAACAAGATTGGCCATAATCCAGAAAACACAAAACAAATGCTGGAGAGGCTGTCGAGAAAGTGGAACCCTCCTACAGTATTGGTGGGTTTGCAAAATGGTCCAGCGTCTTTGGAAGGCAATCTGGCGCTTCCTTAAAAAAATGGATATTGATATACCATTTGACCCAGTAATTCCACTCCTTGGAATATATCCTACAGAATCAAGGCCTTTCACACAAATGGACACATGCACCAGAATGTTTACCGCAGCACAGTCCACGATAGCAAAAAGATGGAATCAACCCAGATGCCCAACAATAGAAGAATGGATAGGTAACGTATGGTACATATAGTCAATGGAGCACTACTCAATGATAAAGAATAACGATGATTCCAAGAAACATCTGCTAACGTGGTTTCAACTGGAAGACATTATGTTGAGTGAAAGTAATCAGCGACAAAGGGACAAATACTGTATGAGACCTCTACGATAAGGTCTCAAAAACAGACTTGTGTATAGAAGAAAAGACTCTTTGACAGCTGCAAGAGAGGGGAAGGTGGGAGGGGAAGGGGGAGGGTTTAGTTTAGACAGTTACTAGAAATCTAGTTGGGAGAAAGCGGTGACAGCACACATTAGGAACAAGAACAACATTAAGTGGACTTCAGCATAACTTGAGTATTCCTTCCATCTTAACTCAATGCTGCCACAATAGCGTAGCTGGGGCGGGGGGGACAGGGGCCCATGCTCTTAGGTGAATTCCAGGCCAATTGGCACAACTAGCGTTTTGCTAAGAGATCTCTGTGCACCCCACATTGGTGAGTGGCATCTGGGGTCTTAAAAGCTGCCATCTGAGGACACAGCAAATGGTCCCAATTCAGCAGGAACGGATGCTCACCGAGGACCAAAATGACTTGCGGTAAAGACAACCGAGAAGACAGAGAGACCCACAAGAGTGGGTGCCTACATTGACTTGGGACCAGAAGAACCGGATGGTGCCCGGCCACCACCAGTGATAGCCACGATGGAGCTCACAGAGAGGAGTCTCACTGGCAACACAAGAATAAAAAAGGGTGCTTCATGAGATCTCCACTAAAAGACCTCAGTTGATGGTCCAGCGGTTTTGGGGTTCCTCTGAGAGCATGGCCTCCGGCCCTGATGCTGCCCTTTCCCATAAATTATAACAAAGTTCCACTGTTTGAACAGGAATGGATTGGACTTGGCAATGCAGAATGACCATGTATTGTAAGCACTTTATGGTTCTATTCATCTATAGGATATCATGTTGCTGACCTCTGGCTGGAGGAAGGGGAGTGAATGGAGAGGAGGGGAAAGGAGGCTGTTGGGAGGATGAGACATGTATGGAGCAGAGAGTAATAGTGTGCTGTCACCAGCAAGGGAGAGCAGTGGAAGCTGCATATAGGTGGGTATGTAAATTTATATGTGAATGTACATTTTCACTCAGTCATGTTAAATAAAAATAAAAAAAATTAAAAAGAAAGCATAATGCTCAAGTCTGGTAGGCTTTTGATTAAAGGAGAGTTTGAATAAAATTTTTTTATTTTCTACGAGATTTTAATACATATTTTTACATCCCGTATTCCCAGATGTTTGAGAATTGGTTAATTATCTTCTATTTTGATATCTAGGTTCTTCCTAGTATAATGCAAACTAACTACACTCTTCTGTCCTTCAGTCATTAATTTAGTAAAAGAGTATTTCAGGAGGGAAACTAGAGTTTTTCTAAATTGATGACTTTATTCATTCACCCTGAACTCATACTTAACTGCCCTCTTTACCATCCCTGGAACTCTGTCTTAATGGTAGATTCTACTAGCTTATTCTGTGAGATTTCATCTTTTCTTGGTTCTTGTCCATAGACTGCCATGACTTGGCCTTCAAGTCTTAACTTTAAGTTCTGTTCCTCAGTTAAATATTGAGTAAAAAAAAAAAAAAAAAATACTGAGTAAAGAATTTTTTAAACTTTTTATTTTAAGATAATTTTAGTTCTACAGAAAAAATACAAAGATGGTACAGCACTCCCATATCCCCTCACCTAGTTTACTCTAATGTTAGATATAATGATAATAAAATTATTAAACTAAGAAATTCACGTTGATACAATAGTAAACTGTAGGATTGGTTTGGATTTCACCGGTTTTTCCAGTAGTGTCCTTTTCTGCTGGGAGATGCAATTCAGGATACCACATTGCTGAACTAAGTTGTCATGCCTACTGCTTCTTACAGTTTCCCAGTCTTTCCTTGTTCTCATGACCTTGATACTTTTAGAGTATTGGTTAGGTGTTTTGTAGAACGTCCCTCAAGTTGGTTTTATCTGATGTTGTCTCATCATTAGACTGGGGTTATGAATTTTTAGGAAGGAAACCACAGAAATGAAGAACTCTTCTTATTTCATCATATCAGAGTATATATGACATCAGCATGTATTTATCACTGGTGGTATTAAACTTGACCCTTGGTTAAGGTGGTGTCTCATGTTTTTCCACTTTAAAGTTAACATGTTGCCTCTTTGTGCTACTCTAATTCCCTTCTAAAGGGAATTACTAAACACAGCCCACATTAAACTTCACCTCCTAGAAGAAGGGTGGAAACCACCACAGTGATTAATAAACATTTTGGGGGAGATAGTTTGAAGCTATGCAGATATCCCTTTCTCCTTAAAGCTTAGCATTCAGTTTAGCATTTATCAATGAATCTTGTCTATAGCAATTATTACTATGGTGTTCTAGTGGTGATTTTCTGTTCCTTCTGTGTCCATCACTTTGCATGCAAGAAAGATTTGTCCCTTATCCTCCTCTTATTTGTTTATTAAAATATCATTTACATCAGTATGGACTCATGGATATTTTGTTTATTCTTTGAGTTATAATCCAAAACTGTAATTTTTTTCCCTGCATCTTGGGAGCTCTTTCAGACTGGCTCCTGTGTCCTTTGGACTTGCCCGCCTCTCAAGTTTAAAAAAATTTTTTAAAAATATTTCTTTACTTTCTGGCACTACAAGACACACCAGGGCCATCATATGCTTTCCCTGTTCCAGCCCTAGACTCAGCTATTTCTTCAGGGACCCTGATTCCATTTATTAGTGAATTGTATTTAAAAACTAAGATCTGGGTGCTAGTTACTGTGGGGGTGTCCCTAGTTTTAGGCCCTCTCAGCAGAGAAAGTTAAAACATATATACGCAGTATATATACTAATACATGGTGTCACCAAAATAAATATATAACAAACCCACTGCTATCAATTCAATTCTGACTCATAATGACGGTATAGGACAGGGTAGGACAGCTCCATAGAGTTTCCAAGGTGCTTCTGGCAGATTTAAACTGCCAACCTTTTGGTTAGCAGACTTAACCACTTAACCACTACACCACCAGGATTTCCAACACATGTATCCACCCATTAAAAAACAACATCGTGTGGCCCTATTAGGGGAGTTATAATGCTATAGGTGACCCTTAAGGGCAGAGTACAACTGCCTGTAAAGGGTTTCCAAGACTGTAGTCCGTAAGGAAACCGAATGCACCTGTGGAGCAGCTGGTGAATTTGAACCACTAACCTTTTAGTTAGCAGTCAAACCCTTAACCACTTGTATGACCATGGCTCCTTTGTATACACACAAACCAAAAAACTAACCCTGTTACCATCAAGTCCGTTCTGATTCATAGCTCTATAGGGCAGAGTAGAACTACTCCACAGGGTTTCCAAAGAGTGGTTGGTAGATTCCAATGGCTGATCTTTCGGTTAGCAGCTGAGCTCTTATCGGCTATGCCACAAGGGCTCTGTACACACATCTATGTTTATTTCTATGTGCATCTGCATATATGTTAACATAAACGTGAGCCCATACTAACAACTTTGCTTCACCTCCTGCACTACAGGTTCATTCTAGCCTTCCTATCTTGGTTGTTTGCAGCTTCTTCCTCTGAAAGGGAAAAGCTTCTCATTGTCTACAATATATTTCTTTATTTGTTTAACCCTAGTATATAGTTTTGAGGTGATTAATTCAAATTTAATATTTTTCATGAAAGAAAAGTATAGCTTTTCCTGAAATGAGCATATCTGATGTACCTTAGTTTTCAGGGTTTTTGTACCTGTATTGTCTGATTAACATTCTTCTTTGATTTTAAAATTCCATGAAACTGAATCCATGGATAGGAACAGACTTTACCCATAATATCCCATTAGTAATTTTGAATACTTATAGTGGCAGTGACTTGGCTTTTTGTTACTTGTGGATGAAGCCCAAACTAAAAATGTATAAATAGTACAGCAGAGTGGGGCAGTTACATAGACAGCTCTCTAATCTGTGGTAAGTGTGGTAGGAGGGAGTGTTTTAAAAGATAGTAATACAAACAGTTTTTATTACATTCCTGTTTCATCCTGTGCTATTTAAATTTTAGTTTCTGAATTTCCTTATGGATATATTAACGAGTACTCTGGTCTAATACAGTGGCTTGCAGGCTCTTGAATCTTGCAGTTCCAAAAAAAAAAAAATTTTCACTTTCCTAACTAAATAAATTCTTAAAAGTCTACTAACACTATCATTTCCCAGTAAGAAAAACACTTTTTTAGAAAAACATTTTAACATGAGAACTATATAGGACATGATATAAGAATGTAGTCCTCTACAGCGAATCGATTTAATATTATTAATCACTACTTTACTCTTATTTTTTTTATTGTTTTTTGATGATGAGTGAAATATCAGATTAGTAGTTGGGAATCAGTGATCTACTGTCTATTACTGTAAACAGAAGACCTTATGCTTTATGCTGTTTTATAGGTAAAAGCGTATTTACGTTTTCTTTCACAGGCAAAAGTAGCTGTTACAGGCCTTTCTTTTTCATAATCTTTAGAATCTGCTTCTCAGCATTTGAGGTATTTAGTAGATTGACGGCCTACTGAATTCTCAGTTTTTGGTTTTATTCTAGTGACCGACCATGAACTGCGGTGTGATGTTAAAGTTGATGTGATACACAGCATCGAACTTGTGTCTCGAACCCGGGAGCTCTATGTAGATGATTCACCACTGGAACTGATGGTGAGGGCACTGGATGCTGAAGGTAATGAATTTCAGAGAATTCAACACAATTATCTAAAAAAAAGGCTACTTGCTTTGGTTTAATGCTTGAAAACAGGAAGTTGAGAGAAAACAGTAGGTTGGAAATAATGTTTCTTTTCTCCTTTCGTGCTCAAGTAAATAAGAAATTAGTCCTTCTGAGTATTCAACATATAGCTAGCTACATGTTTTCATAAAATGTTTCCTGCAGTAATGTTGGTCATCTCAGATTTTTTTCATAAATACCTAAATCCTGGCACAGAGCTGCTGATGGTCTTTAAATCAACAATTCAGAATATTTCTTTTTAAAAAAAATGTATTACCACCTTTGTTTTGATCAGTTCCCTTGTAATTAAAATAAAAACAAAACGTTGCCACCAAGTCTATTCAAACTCACAGCAACCCTATAAGACATGGTATAACTCCCCCATAGTTTCCAAAGAGCACCTGGTGGATTTCAACTACTGACCTTTTGATTAGCAGCCATAGCACTTAACCACTATGCCACCAGGCTTTCCCCTTTGCAGTAGGCCTGAACAATTAAATGTAAACCTGTGAGAAGATTTTATAATTGTGAATGATTAATGTTTCTTGAGACTTAGGTTGCCTTTAGTATGCCATATTAATAATGCAACATGGTATTAAAAACACTTAAATTTATTTTCCTCTTTGTAAACTAGTGAAGAGTAACTTTTTTAATCTGAAAAGTGAACACATTAGAAATATCCTGGAATCCAGTGTTCATAAAAATGTATGTTAAAAAGATCAGGATTAAACATGCCAGTCACTGTAAGGTAGACCGTATGGTGGCCTTTAAGTAGATGAAAACAATGTGACATAATTTTTGTCAACCAGAATTAATTGACTAGAATCTTTTTTACTTCCATAATGTTTGTACAGTAACAGCACTTACATTCTTTGTGTAGAGATCTCCCTGGAGTATGTGTTTTAATTCATTGATGGTAATGCTTTTATTTGCTAATGAAAAAGTCCTAAGAATAATTTTTTAGTTAGGTCTCCCTGTCTTGCTAAAAATAACCAAATATTTTTGAATGTGTAATTCTTTCTTGTCTGCTTTTGGCTTGCTCTACAGGAAATACTTTTAGTAGTTTGGCAGGGATGATGTTTGAGTGGAGCATTGCCCAGGATAACGAGTCAGCAAGAGGAGAACTGTCTAGCAAAATTAGGTAACCTTGAAATTGAACATAAGCCATCTGACTTTGAGGGAGACATCTGTCGTTGAGGGATACACTGTAACAGCAACTGTTTGTGTGGACTTTGCAAACAGGGCTTTTTTGGAAGAGAGAAATTCACCAGGGGAAACAGCTGTGGTAGAAAGACAAATGGTATGGATGCAGGTACCTTTATGATGCTTTACCTTGAGCCACTGTAGAGAAGTTCCTGAGCTCAAGACTACATTATTCTTTGAGCCAGGTATATTTCTCATAGTTTTGGTGCTCTTGCCATCTGCACATGCTGAAACACAGTGAGTGGAATAATAGTATGAAATTTTGTCTTTAGTATTAAGAAACACTCCTGCACCAACTTTTAGTCTCACAATGGTTTTAACCAGAGGTATATTACTTTTCTTAGGGCTATTATAGAAAAAATTTTTTTTAATGTTTTACACTCTATGGGCATTGAACAGATTATATTTAAAATGAAAGCAAGATCTTAAACAAATACTTTTATGCAAATGTTCATCACAGCACTATTACAGAAGCCAAAGTAGAAACAACACAAGCTGTAGTTTGGATAATGGCTTTAGAGGAATGGATAAACAAAATGTGGTAGATATGTATAACGCAATATTATTCAGCCACAAAGAAACATGAAGGATTAACATGGATAAACTTTGAAAACATTACACTGAGTAAAATAAATCAGACACAAAAGGCCAGATATTGTTATGATCGTACTTTTATGAAACATCTAGATCAGACAAATTTTAGACATCAAAGTTTATTAGTGGTTTCAAAAAGTAGGTGGGTTACCCACAAGGAAGAGGGACTTACTGATTTCTATTAAGAGTGAGGAAACTCTAGTGGCGCTAGTGGTTAAATGCTAAGTCTGCTAACCAAAAGATCAGCAGTTCAAATCCACCAGGTGCTCCTTGGAAACTCTGTGGAGCAGTTTTACTCTGTCCTGCAGAGTCGCTATGAGTCAGAATTGACTTGTCGGCACTTTGGTTTGGCCTTTGGTATTAGAGTGATAAAAAATTTGGAAATGCACAGTGGTGAAGGCTACATAACATGGTGAACTTAATGTCAAGTGAATTATATATCTAAGAATGGTTGAGACAGGAAATGTTTCATTATATATATTTTAGCAATTTATTTTGTAAGGATTAGCAAGCAGCTGCTTTCTATGAGGCAGAGATTAAAGATGTCCCAAATGTCTGATTTTTCCAAATTGCTGTACCATTCTATCATTGCTAATCTCAGCTACTTCTTCTCACTTCAGTACTCTCTCTCCTGTCTTTGGGTTTCTTAATTCCCTGTAAGCTCTTCCAGAACTCACGGACTATACAAAGTAAATAGCTCATGAGGTTTTGGAGGCTGCTAAGTCCCAAATACATGTGTCAGGTGTAGACTTCTCCCTGGCCCTCAGTCTTGTCCCAAAGGCACTCAGCTTACTTGCTTCATGGGCTGGGAAGCCCAGTGTGCCTTCTGTGGGTCTTTCCTTTGGTAGTAGTGGTCTCTCCTCTTTGCTCTGAAACTGGCTTTCTTTTAAAGTAAAACTGACTAATCCGCTTGGTAAGTCATAATTACCCTATCAAGAGTTACAAGACCATGACTATGAAGGCCATACACAAAAGTAGCTAATCTATTACATATTTTACCACATTTAAAACAAAGAAATAAAACCCTCCTAGGGCCTTTTGGAAGATTTTTTGATTCTGCTAGGAAAAAAAAAACCAACTTATTTTATTTCTTTAGGATTCTGAAATATTCCGAAGCACAGTATTCTCCCCCAGAGTATATAGCTGAGATGGAAAAAGAAGAGAAACAGGGAGATATGATTTTGGTGTCTGGTATTAGGACTGGTGCAGCTGTTGTGAAAGTTCGAATTTATGAGTCATTCTATAAGGTAAAAATTTGTGCTATCAACCTTTATCTAATAGTACTATCTAGGTAAAATATAGTTTCTTATATATCTGCAGTAGAAGCCCAGCAATTGGTTGTTTAATAAAAAAGTTATTTGAAGTGGGTAAGCATAAAAACATATTTGTCTTCTTTAAACATTTTATTATGTAGCACAACTGGCATCTTGTCTTAAAACATGTGACTGCATTTTCATTTTATTTATCAATTCTCTGATGCAGGCCAAAGGTCCTTTGACCAGGAATTCACTGATAGAAATGTACATACTATTTCTTCCAATAACTACTATTTATAGTTTCATTTTCTTTTATGGTCAAGTGAAAATTTTGATATGGGTCAGGTGGTCTGAGTGCAAAATCTATACTTTTAAAGGATTTTCCCCAAGTTTTGTACATTTCTCACCTACACCTAATTCCATAGCACATTTTAGCATCTTGCTTTAACTTATTCCCAAAACATTTAACTTTTTGTAGAAACAACAGCTGTCTTAGAGGTGATGGATATTTTAATATAAATACAAATACAACTGGCATAAATAGGTTTGGAGAAAGCAAATATCTTTTGGTGATCATTTAATTCATTTGGTGGGGAACAAAAGTTTGTGGGCACCCTAGAGGTCAACCTCTATGACCTCATGTTGGGTAAGCCTTCTCAGGAATCAGTACATTCAACAGGGACTAGAAAGTAGCTTTGTTTGGCAAGTCAGTTGGAAGGTGGTTAGGAGAATTTTTGTGGCATACAATCAAATCTTCTTTTTTAAAAAAAAATATTGATTTTTTACTTTTATTGTTGTAATTAAGTGAAAGTTTACAATCCAAGTCAATTTGCCATATAAAACCTGGAACACATGCCTCTATACAACTCTATCTGCTCTCCTCATTCTGTAACAGCACATTCCTCCTTTCCACCCTGTGCTTCCAATTTCCACTCAACCAACACTTGTCCACTCTTCACCACCCTCCCCTCTAAAGAGGAACCAGTTGAACAGCCTCGTATGTACATTAAGCCAAGAAGTACACACACTATCTGCATCACTCTTACGTCCCATAGACCAGTCCAATTTTTGAAGAGTTGACTTCAGTACTGGTTTCAGCTCTGGGCTAGCAGCAAGTTCAGGGGCCATGTTCTGATGGGACCCTCCAAGATGTTGGACCGTCAAGTCTGGTCTTTTAACAGAGGTCTAGATCTGCACTCCCCTTTTTCTCATGCTTCATCAAGGACTCTGCGTTATGTTTCCTATCAGGGCAGCCATTGATGGTAGCCAGACACCACCTGCTTCTTCTTTTCTCCTACTTACATAGTTTCCCAATCACATATGGGTCCTTCTGTCTCCTAGGCTCATTTTTCCTCATGTCTTTGATGTTGTCAGTTTTCATCTGTTCCAGGAAGAAGACTTACCTCTTCTTATTTAGCATGTGAATTAATTTTTTTAGTATGTTGTTGAATTCTACTGGCTAGAATTTTGTTGAGGATTTTTGCATCTACATTCATAATGGATATTGGTCTGTAATTTTCTTTCTTTTTTATGTGGTATCTTTACCTGGTTTTGGCATTAAGGTTATGCCAGCTTCATAAAGTGAGTTCAAGAGTATTCCATTGTTCTCCATGCTCTGAAATACCTTTAGTAATACTCTTCTCTCAAAGTTTGTTAGAATGCTCCATTGACGCTGTCATGGCCAGGGCTTTTCTGGGAGGGGTGAAAGGTAGGGGTTAAATTACCTCTTCAATCTCTTCTTTTTTAATAGGCTTATTTAGTTGTTCTATCTTGGTTTGTGTTAATTTAGGTAGGTAGCCTATTTCTAGAAACTTGTTCATTTCCTCTATATTTTTGTTAGGTGCTACTGAGTCAGTTCTGACTCATAGCAACCCTATGGCTAGCAGAATGAAATACTGCTCAGTCTCTCCCATCCCCACAATTGTTGCTATGCACTGTTGAAGCCACTGGGTCAGTTCATTTTGAAGGTGTTCCTCTTTTTCACTGACCTCCTCTGTTTTACCAGGTATAATGTGCTTCTCTAGGGACTGATCCCTCCTGAAAACATGTGGAAAGTATGTTTGTCCATTCTTTTGACAGTCTGTGGTATGCTCAGTATTACTTGCCACCACCACAGTTCAGAGGTATCAATTCTTCAGTCTTCCTTATTCATTGTCCAGCTTTCACATGCATATGAAATGAATGAAAACACCATGGCTTGGGTCAGGCACACCTTAGTCCTCAAGGTGAAATCTTTGTCTTTCAACACTTTAAAGAAGTGTTTTACGGCAGACTTGTCCAATGCAGTATGTCTTTTGATTTTTTTCACTGCTGCTTCCATGGGTGTTGATTATGGATCCCAGTAAAACAAAATCCTTGACAACCTCACTGTCTTGGTCATCTAGTACTGCTGTAACAGAAATACCACAAGTGGATGTCTTTAACAAACAAAAATTTCTTGTCTCACAGAAAAATAAGCTAAAAGTCCAAATACAGAGCATCAACTCGAGGGGCAGGCTTTCTCTCTCTGTTGGTTCTGGAAGAAAGTCTTTGTTATGGGTTTTCCCCTGTACTGGGAGCTTCTCAGGCACAGGGACCAGTAAGTCTAAAGGATATACTCTGCTCCCAGTACTTCTTTCTTGGTGATATGAGACCCCCCAACTCTCTACTTGCTTTTCTTTCTTTTGTATCCCAAGAGATTGCCTCAATCCAAGTTTGTAGACTGAGTCCTACCTTACTAACATACCTGTTGCCCTTTCTCCTTCATTAATATCACAGAATCAGAATTTACAACAAATGGGAAAAATCACACAATACTGGAAATCATGGCCGGGGCAAATTGGTAAACATATTTTTGTGGGGGACACGATTCAATCCATGACAGTCTTCTCTCCATGTATTACAATGTTTATTGGTCCAGTTGTGAGGATTTTTGTTTTCCTTATGTTAAGGCGTAATCCATACTTAAGGCTGTGGTCTTTGATCTTCATTAGTAAGTGCTTAAAGTCTTCTAAACTTTCAGCAAGGATGATTCTGTCATCTACATAACACAGGTTATTAATGAGTCTCCCTCCAATACTGATGCTTCATGCTTCTTCATTTAGTCCAAAGCTTCTTGGATCATTTAGTTAGCATAAAGATTGAATAAGTATGGTAAAAGGAGACAACCCTGAAACACACCTTTTATGACATTAAACCGTGCAGTATCCCCCATTAATTTTCAGATTTGTTGGAGTACAATTTCTCATAATATATGTTGTGATTCTTTTCACTTCAGTTGAGTTATGTTGTGATATCACCCAGTTCATTTCTTATTTGGGTTGCTTGCTTCCTCTCTTGCTTTTGTTTTGTCAGTTTGACGAGTGGTTTATTGATTTTGTTGATCTTTTCAAAGAACTGGCTTTTGGTCTTCTTGACTCGCCTGATTTTTTTTCGCTATTCTCTATTTCATTGATTTCTGCTCTAATTTTTGTTATTTCCTTCTGCTGCTTGTGGGCTTCTTTTGCTGTTCTTTATTTGAGAAGTAGAGTTAATGTTTTGATTTTGGCATTTTCTTCTTTTGAAATGTATGAAATTATTGTTATAAACTGAACTGTGAGCACTGCTTTTGCTGTGTCCCAGTGGTTCTGATAGGGTGTGTTTTCATTCTCATTTGATTCTGTGAATTTCTTTATTTTGCCCTTGATTTCTTCTGTAACCCAGTAGTTTTTGAGCAAGATGTTGTTCAGTTTCCATGTGTTTGATTTTTTTTTCCTTGCTTCTTCTGTTATTGACTTGTACTTCTATGGCTTTATGGTGGGAAAAGATGCTTTGCAATATTTCAGTGCTTTGGATTCTGTTAAGGCTTGTTTTGTGGCTAATATGTGATCTTTTCTTGAGACTATTCCATGTGTGTTGGAAATGAAAGTATGCTTACGTGGCTGCTGTTGGGTGCAGTATTTATGAGATTGAGCTGGTTGATTTAGATATTTCATGTCTTTATTGAGCTTCTTTCTGGATGTTCTGTCCTTTACTGAAAGTGATGTGTTGAAGTCTCCTACTATTATTATGGAGCTGTTTAATTCTCTTTTCATAGCTGTTAGAGTTTGTTTTATATAATTTGGAACCCTGTCTTTGAGGCTCTCACGCAGTGTTGCCAGCTGGTTAGAGCTGTTACTAGGTATGTGAACCCAGGGGCCCGTTTACTTTTCTTGTGTGGATTTAGCTCAGGTGTCAGATTGGTGGTCATTGAGCATGTTGTACAGGCTTTCACCTAAATCCTAGATACGCTGTGCTAAGTTGGGTGATTGGATCAGGCAGAGGTCTCTGGCTGCAGTAAGGGGTTATGTGCTGAGCAAGGTAAGGGGCTGACAACCACTCCTTAGTGCCTGGATAGAAGGTATGCCCCTGTTCCCTAGAGCATGTAGGTGGGTCAGTTTTGCAGCTGGACTTTAGGTACCTAATGCTATTTGCTGTAAGTACTGGGAGGCACCCGTTATTCTCAGGCCCTTGTTTTGGCTGGCTAAATAAAGATTGTGGAGCCATGAGTCTTCAGGTCCCTGATACAAGTGAGTGAGGATCCTGCTTAATGGGCATGGCGGTGTCATATGTCACATGTCACGGGTCTCCACTCTCCCCTAGCTGTTATAGTTGAAAATAGGATCCAATGTGTTCTATTGTACAGTACTAACAAGGGCCTGTGCTGTTTAAAATGGGCCCACACAGCTCTAGGCCGGGGGAAAAGTGTTCAAAATTGTGACCCCTTTTGCCTGTGCCTAGGCAAAGGGGCCATACCTGCACTGAGGTCTTGGTTTAGAGGAAGTAAGAAATTACTTTTTCCTATTTGTTATTTGTATGTTAATTGTTTCCTTTGCCAAAGCTGGAAAAATGGCTCAGAGCACACAATGGGTATACCCCACATAGCCCAGGCCCAAGGCAATTCCTAGCCAGACTGAGACTGCAGCAGAGTAAGGAAGGGGTGAATGAATGGCAGAGTGATACCTCCCAGATGTAGATGACTAATCATTCACAGAGTGTTAGAGGCTTGCACTTAGTTTTCACACATTCAGTGTTCAGGAGGCTTGTGCAGGTCCTCCACCCCTTGGTTTCTCTGGATGTGTAAAATACTTCCTGAGCACTATTACTTGCTTCAGTCCACATGCACCAGCTGATCCAGGCTGCAGCTTCCCAGCCACATCAGGCGGAGCAAATCCTCACTGCTTTTTTTTGTTGTTGTTGTTTTCTGATTTTTGTAATGTGATTAAGTGAAAGTACACAATCCAAGTTAAATTTGTATGCCTACCTATCCGCAGCTCCTTCTGCTCTCCTTGCCGGGTGACAGCACACTCCTCCTTTTTGTTGTATATATGTCGTATGCTCTTAACAGTCTCCTGTCACTTCGTCTCTGCTTTTCCTCTCCATTCTAGTAAAGAGGCCAGTGGGACAGCATCCTGTAGATGCATAGAACCACAAAGTACACACACCATATGGTCATACCGTGTCCTCAAGTCCAGTCCATTCCTGCCTGAAGAGCTGACCTCAGCAGTGTTTTCTGGTCAGGGGTGGCAGCAGGTCTGGGGGCCATGCTCCTAGAGTAGCCCCTAAGCTGCTGGACCATCGGTTGTCCTCCCTGCTTTTGAACTGTCTCTCCCTCCTTCTGTCATTTAGTCGAGTCCTCAGCTTTGTGTTTGATGTTCGACTATCCTAGCTTGTCATATATAATCAATTCACTTGTTTTCTCAGGTTTGTGTTGTAAATGGGGCCACAGGAAGCATCTGATTGCTCTGCCATCTTGGCCCCACCTCTGTATTTTTTTAAATCTTCATAAAATATTTTAAAATAAATATATGAGAAGGCTGTTTGCAAGCAAAATGACCTTGAGGATTTTGACTGTGGAAATTTTGCTTTTTTTTTCCTTCTCCTTTAGAAAGTGGCAGCAGCATTGATACGTCTGCTTGTTTTAGAGAACATATTTCTTATACCATCTCATGATGTCTATCTCTTAGTAGGAGCATATATTAAGTACCGAGTTGCAAAAATGGTTCAGGGAAGAATGACAGGTAAAGTAATTTATCTTTTTCTAAGCCTCATATTTTCCAAATCCTCTGTGCTAACACAAACAAGACATACAACCTCACAGTATGCATACAAAATGGTTCTTTGTGCTTTTAGATTTTGTGATAAAATATTCCTTATTTGCTTTACTTGAGCTAATGCTGGACAGAGACAATCTTTGTATCGTGAACAGGAAAGCAGCACAGTTAGGCCAGTTGGTTTCAGTGCCTATGGGCATCTGAATTCTCTATCAATATAACAACCAAAAATTTACCAGATTTTGTGAGCAAGTGAAGATAACTACTTAACAGAAGGAAGGACTTTGAATGATCATTTAAAAGTCTTTGTAAAAGTTGTTTCCTGAGGAATTCAGTTCATTTACTAAGAACTTAATAGTCTTACTGATCCCCAAATCTCAGTGAGCTTATAAAGCATGCATTGGCCCTGCTAACATCAGCTCTTTCCTTACTTGCCAGGTAGTATTTTCTCCAGCTGTTCTCAGATCATCAGTCTTTAGGAATATAAGCATATGCCAACAGTAAATTCAAATAATATTACCCAAAAGATGGCTACATGTAGCAATTCATCATAGTGGTAAATACATTAGAAGCAAATCATTCTCTGATTTTAGGCTGCCTCTGATTTTCCTCCTATAATCCAACTACACAGTGTTATCTGTTAGAATGGCTACCTACTATTATTACATTTATGTGACTTATATCTTACAGAGATGGAATTCCCCCTGGAACATTATACGTTGAAATTACAAGACCATAGAGTTGCCTATGATCAGTCTAAGTCTGAGAAAGTGGCTTCACTGGATGAGAAAATAGCCATGGTGACTGCAGTCCAATTGGGCCAAACTCATCTTGTTTTTGTTCATGAAAGTATCCTTTTATTAAAGTTTTAGCTGCCGATCTATGCTTGCCTTGCATAAAAGACATGATCCTTGGTAAAATAACTTATTTTAAGAGATTATAATACAGTGAAATCTGTGGGAGCCAGAACTCAATAGATCTGTCTTTTGGGGGGACTCTCAGACTTGCATCCTTTGACATGTACAGTCCTACCACTTTTTTATCTCTCTCTGTTAATGGAAAATGCTTGTATTTTCCTTCTCTGACAAGTTTCTGCCTTATATAGATTCCAACTTTTACAAGTCTAACTGTTGTACGACCCTAATTTTCTGTAGGTTTCCTTTTTAACTATAAATTAATTACTGTCATAATTTCTAACAAAGGGTAGGTAGAAGGAAGGAGAGCAGTTGAACTTGGGATCCACTGAGCTTGTCTGCTACCTTAAATTAATATTAGGAAACTGTGGAGTTTGAAAAAATATATGTAAATTTAATTTGCTCTTTTCTGTTTTTACCTGAACAATTGAGAAAAGATGGTGTTGTCTACAACAGATGCTCAGTTAATATTCGCTCAATCAAATTCAATGTAGTTTTATTAAAATGCAATAAACTGCTCTGTAAGGATTAAATAAAGATAAATATATAGGGCTCTATTATAGTCAATAAAAACAAAACAAAGATTTAGATTCTCAGAAAACAGAAACATGGTTTGGGCTCCATGTTTCAGTGTTTTGTTAGGAAATATTTCCTGCTGTTTTAATAGTTGTAATTAAAAAAAAATACATATTATAGTCCTCCTACGTGCTCAACATTGTTCTAAATACTTGGAATAAACCCAGTTATTTTAGCCAGGCTTGTCAGAGATGTTCTTTCTGATATGACGTACTGGAGCAATGAGCCCTGCACATATATGGGTGAAAGAGATCCAGGAAGAGGAGATAGCAATTTCAAAGGCTCTCAGACAGAAGCATGTTTGGTGTGTTTAAGGGACAGCCAAGGGAGACACTAAAATTGAAATGGAATGAATCAGGAGAATGTAGTAACCGAGGAAAGAAGAGGGGTGAGGTAGATCATGTGATCATGTAGGGCCTGTTAGGCTTACCCTGATATTATCAGGCTTGAAAGGAATTTCTTACAGAATACTGTTGTTAGATGCAGTAAGTTAATTCTGACTCATAGCAACCTCACATAACAGAGAACTCTACTGCACAGGGCTTCCATGCCCGTAATCTTTAAGGAGCAGATCACCAGGTCTTCTTGTCATGGAGCTGCTGGATGCAGTGGAACTGCCAATTGTTTTGGTTAGCAGCCAAGTGCTTAACTGTTTTGCCACCAGTTAGCTGTTTACATCATGTGTCTAAATTTATTAAGAAGGGTCAGTTGGTCCAAAGTGCTTTGCTCATTTCAAGGTGCCTCGCACGTTTGCCAACAAATACAGCAGTGCAGCAAAACCTAGGGAAGTCAGTACCTACATAGGATGGAGACCTGCTATTCCTGTTAGGTGCTGTTGAGTAGGTTCTGACTCGTAGCAACCGTGTGCACAACCGAAGAAAACACTGCCTGTTCTTGTGCCATGCCGACAGTCATTTTTATGCTTACGGCCATTGTTGCAGCCACTGTGTTGTTCCGTCTCCTTGAGGGTCTTCTTTTTGGTTGACCCTCTACTTTACCAAGCATGATATCCTTCTGCAACGATCCTTCCTTAAAACGTATCCAAAGCATGTAAGATGTAGTCTTGCCACCCTGGCTTCCAAGGAGCACTCTGGCTGTACTTCTTCCAGAACAGACCTATTTGTTCTGTGGCAGTCCCTGGTACACTCAATATTCTTCTCCAACACCACAATTCAAAGGCATCAGTTCTTCTTCTGTCTTCCTTACTCATTGTCCAGCTTTCACATGCATATGATGTAATTGAAAATACCGTGGCTTGGGTCAGGCACATTTTAGCCTTAAAGTTGACATTTTTACTTTTCAACACAGTAAAGAGTAGTTTCACAGAAGATTTTCCCAATGCAATGTGTCTTTTGATATCTTGACTGCTGCTTCCATGGGCATTGATTGTGGACTCAAGTAAAATGAAATCCTTAACAGCCTCAGTCCTTTCTCTGTTAATCATGATGTTGCTTACTGGTCCAGTTCTTAAAAGTTTTGTTTTCTGATGTCTAGGTGCAATCCATACTGAAATTGTTGTTTTTGATTTTCAGCAATAAGTGCTTCAAATTTTCTTCACTTTCAGCAAGCAAGGTTATGTCATCTGCATAACAGAAGTTGATATGGTGAAAGGATACAATCCCAACATACATTTTTCCTGACTTTAAACTATGCAGTGTCCCCTTGTTCTACTCACATGAGCACCTCTGGATCCATATGCAGATTTGTCAAGAACACAATTAACTGTTCTGGAATTCCCTTTCTCTGCAGCGTTATCCGTAATCTGTTATGAATGCCTTTGCTTCGTCAATAAAACATAGGTAAACGTCTTTCTGGATAATCTCTGCTTTCAGCCAAGATCTGTCTGACATCAACAGTGATATCCCTTGTTCCACATCCTCTTCTGAATCCAGCTTGAATTACTGGTGGTTCCCTGTCAATATACTACTGCAGTCACTTTTGAATGATCTTTAGCAAAATTTTACTTGTGCATGATGTTCATGATATTACTGAATAATTCCCATGTTCATTTGTATCACCTTCTTGGGGATAGGCATAAATATGGATCTTTTTAGTTGATTGGCTGAGTAGCTGTCTTGCAAATTTCTTGGCATAGACAACTCAGCACTTTCAGCACTATATCTGTTGAAATATCACGACTGATATTCCATTAATTCCTGGAGCCTAGCTTTTTGCCAGCACCTTCAATGCAGCTTCAACTTCTTTCTCCAGTACCGTCTGTTTCTGATTGTATGCTACCTCTTGAAATAGTTGAATGTAGACCAAGTCTTTGTGTTATAATGACTTTTTGTATTCCTTCTGTCTTCTTTCGATGCTCCCTGAGTCATTTAATATTTTCCCTGTAAAATTCTTCACTATTGCCACTCAAGGCTTGTATTTTTTCTTCACCTTGTTTAGCTTGAGAAATACAGAATGTGTTCTTCCCTTTTGGTTTTCTACCTCTAGCTCTTTGTATTTCCTCTAGTTGTCTGTCAGTTTGTCATACTGTTAAGGCTTGTGTGTTGCTGTGATGCTTGAAGCTATGCCACCAGTATTCAGATACCAGCAAGATCACCCATGATGGACAGGTTTCAGCTGAGTTTTCATACTAAGACAGACTAGGAAGAAAGACTCGGCAGTCTACTTTTGATAAGAATTAGCCAGTGAAAACCATACAAATAGCAGTGAAACACTGTCAGATGCAGTGCCGGAAAATGAGACCCATCCCCCTACCCCTGGCTGGAAGGCACTCAGAAGACAACTGGGGAAGAACTGCCTCCTCAAAGCAGAGTTGAACGTAATGATGTGGATGGAGTCAAGCCTTCAGGACCTTCATTTGCTAATATGGCATGACTCAAAATGAGAAGAAACAGCTGCAAACATCCATTAATAATTGGAGTGTGGAGTGTATGAAGTATGAATCTAGGAAAACTGGAAATCATCAAAAGTGAAATGGAATGTATAAACATTGGTATCTTAGGCATTAGTGAGCTGAAATGGATTGGTGTTGGCCATTTCAAATCATGCAATCGTATGGTCTACTATGCTGGGAATGAAAACTTGAAGAGGAATGGTGTTACCTTCACTTCAAAATTGAAGTGAACATTTCAAGATTTGTTCTGAGTGCAGTGCTGTAGTAGGATAATATCCATATGCCTACAAGGAAGGCCAATTAATACAACTGTTATTCAAATTTACACATCAACCACTAAGTCCAAGCCAAGCCAAGTGCCATCGAGTTGGATCCCAAAGATGAAGAAATTAAAGATTTTTAACAGTTTCTACAGTCCAAACTTGATCAAACATGCAATCAGGATGCATTGATAATTACTGGTGATTGGAATGCAAAGGTTGGAACTGAAAAAAAAAGATCAGTAGTTGGAAAACTATGGCCTTGGCGTAGAAATGATGCCAGAGATCACGTGATAGACTTTTATAAGACTAACAACTTCTTCATTGCAAATACTCTTTTTCACCAACGTAAATGACAGCGGTACACATGGACCTCACCAGACGGAATACCCAGGAATCAAATCGACCACATCTGTGGAAAGAGATGATGGGAAAGCTTAATATTATCAATCAGAACAAGGCCAGGTGCTGACTGTGCTACAGACCATCAATTGCTAATATACAAGTTCAAACTGAAACTGAAGAAAATTAGAACAAGTCCAAGAGAGCCAAAGTATAACCTTAAGCATATCCCACCTCAGTTTAGAGACCATCTCAAGAATAGTTTTGATGCATTGAACACTAATGATGAAAGACCAGATTTGTGGAATGACAACCAAGGCATCATACATAAAGCAAGAGGTCATCAAAAAGACAGGAAAGAAAGAAAAGACCAATTTGGATGTCAGTAGAGACTCTGAAACTTTCTCTTGAATATCAAGTAGCTGAAGCAAAAGGAAGAAATGATGAAGTAGAACTGAACAGAAGATTTCAGAGGGTGGCTCAAGGAGACAAAGTATTATAATAACATGTGCAAAAAGCTGGAAACCTGTTAGAGAAGTAAAACAAATATTTTCCACTAAAACAAGTGACAGGGAAGTGTTAAGACTACACCCTATCAAAGGCAGAGAACTTGCAAGACCAAGAAAAACAAGGCAGTCCTTCTGAGTTCCTGTTCTCACAGGGTTCGCTGTACCTGGAAAATACAATAGTCGTTCCGTATTTATTGAGTCAAAACTATGTCTCAGGAACTGCCCTGAATTCTCCAGGCAAACTTGGGTGATTATTTTTTTTTATTCTCAGTTCCTAGTGTTATTTCTCCTAAGATAATAAATATTAAAATCCATCATAATTGTCTATACATATTTTACTGGAGGACATGGATGATGATTATCCATAATTTGTCCCAGCATCTGGCATAAGGTGGCTAGAGGGTTCATGGAGATGGGAGTATGAAAGGAGCAAGTTTAAAGGAAATATAATTAGTTTAGTTTTTCACATGTTAACTGGAAGTACCTGTGGGACAGACATCAAATTTTCATTATGCTGTTAGAAGAGGAAGATCCAGAATGAATATAGGTATCTGAAAACTACCAGCTTTAAGTAGGTGATACTTGAAGTTGTCATTGTGACAGAGTCCCTAGGAGAACATACAGAGTGAGAGAAGAAGAGGGTTGCTCCAGATGGAAGAAGAGGATCACTAAAGGAGGCCCAGAAGGAGTGTTTCAAAAGAAGTCAGAAACTGGGAGAAGGGGTTTCATGGTAGCAAAGTGAGGAAGTTACAAAAAGAAGAATGTTCAGCAAGTGACATGCAGTGGAGATGTCCAGTAAGGTAAGGATTGAAAGAACCTCTTGTCTGTGGTAACTAGGAGGTCTTTAGTCACTTTTTCAGTAAAAACAGCTTGTCTATGAACAGGAGAAAAAACAAGGTACAAGTTTAAACAAGGTACAAGCTTAAAAAAAAAGAGGACATTTCTGAAGTAGGAGAAACTTGATTATACCTGTAAGTTAAGCAGTGAGAGATGGCAAAGATATGGGAGGAAAGAAGTTCAGTAGATGGAACAAGTTTTCTGAAAGGTAAGCAGAAATGAGATTCAAACACAGGAGGAAAGATAAGACCAATGGAAGTATATCTTACTCTGGTAAAGGATAAAGTAATGAGAGACCTGTCATGATTTGTTTCCTCATCTAAGAAATGAAGAGGATGCTGTAGTTCTGAATTTTGAGAACATGAGTGGTGATTATCCATAATTTGTCCCAGCATATGGCACAGTGGCTGGAGGGTTCATGAAGATAGAAATATAAGAGAAGGAGCAGGTTTAATGGAAAACCCATTGGCATCAAGTTGATTGTGGCTCGCAGCAATCCATAGGACAAAGCAGAACTGTGTTTCTGAAAAGCAGCTGGTGGATTTGAACTGCTCACCTTTTGGTTAGTAGCCACACTCTTAAACCACTGTGCCCCTAGGGCTCCAGATTTTCACCTAGGTCTTATATTTTATGAATATTATATTAGAGTACATATTAGAACCAAACCTGGATTGGCACAGAGTTGCCTATATAGTCTTTACAAGATTTACTTCAAGAGATAAAAGTAATCTCTGCTTAGCATATCAATTATATGCGTGTCAATAACTCATTTGGTGTGACCTAAGCAGACTATGTATTATTTCATTCCACTATCACTCTAGTGTGGTGATAAACTGTAGGCTAATCCATGACTATACAACTTCTAAATTGGTGTACTTTGAATTAACGAGTTTTCTGTTCAGTGAGCTGTCAACTGTCCACAAAAAGCAGAAATAATTTTTTTTTTTATCTCTTGGATGTAGTATACTGTTATTTTTTAAAAGGGAAATATGTTCCTAATTAAGGAGCTCTGGTGGTATGGTGGCAGTTTGACATCATCAGATACTCTTTGGAAACCCTGCAGATTAATTCTGCTTTGTCCTGTAGGTTCACTATGAGTTGAAACTGACTCAATGGCCGGGTTTGGTTTTGGTGTTTTTTTGGTGGTCCAAGGATTGGGCACTTGGCTGCTAACTGAAACGTTGACTGCTCAGATTCTCCCAGCAATTCAATGGGAGAAAGACTTGGCAATCTGAAGATCTGCTTCCATAAAGATTACAATGTCAAGAAAACCTATGGGACAGTTCTACTGTGTCATATGAGGCTGCTATGAGTTGGAATCAACAGCACCCAGCAATAACAACAAATTCCTAATTAGGTTTTGTATAGACCAATAAAAGGATAAATTTGTGTTTCTGCTAGAATTTAACTGAAATGGGTAGTATGATGTGCTTTGACCTAGAAGTGTGCTTGGTGGCCAAGAGAAACCATGTCGCCATCTAAGATTTAATGCAAATAATAGGAAGATCAGCTAATGATTTTTCAAAACTTTCCGCAGTCTGTGGGACATAGTCTGCCCAACCGGTTTCTCTCTAAGGGGGAGAAGAGAGGGTACAGAGGGGGAAACAAGTGTTCCTTGAGTGGATACCAGAAGTACAGGATGGAAGGGAGGAATGTGCTTGTTACAGGGTGAGGAGAGCTGCTAGAATTGCATAGAGACATGTTTTCGGGGTTTTATATGGCAAATTGGATTGTAAACTTTTACTTAATCACAATAAAAATAAAATTAAAAAAAAAAAGACCAATTGTCCACACAACCCTAGGCATGTGACTGGGATTGCAAGCTGTGGTTTTCCCTTCTCATCTTTCACCACTGCCCACTCCTTTAGCCAGAATATCCCTTCCTCCAGGGGGCTCTACTTTGTTCAGTGCTCATGGGAGATTTTACCGGGAAAAAGCTTCTGCAGGTAAATGAACATTAAAAGCAGGGAGTATGACCATTCTCCATTTTCATGGTTCCTAGATTTGAAGTCTAAGAATATATTTGTGATTCCTGTGACGAGTAAGTCTCTCAGACATTTCTTAGAACTGTACTCATTTAAGTTCTTGCTTTTCAAAGGATTATAAAAGACAGAATTTTTGGTGGTTTTTGCTTGTTATTTTTTTTCTTCAGTAGCTCATCTTTCTCTTTTCACTCAACTCTAGCTCATGTGATTTCTTTAAGCAAAAATTAAGATATCCACATGCGATCTGTATCTGGACTCCCAAATTGCACCATACATGTTGTAGAACCTGGATTTTTAGGTATTTTTTTTTTAGATAATGGTTTTAAGAAAACTGAATGATGTATGCTAAGTCACTAAAATGAGTACATTAAAAACTAGATTGCACCTTAGCCTTCATTCTAAGGCTTAACTAATTCAGATTCAATCTTACTTTGACATGTTTTCTCACTTTGTTATGATTAGGTGTTATCAGTAACAGTGAAGCATCTTGAAATAGATCATGAAAAATTATGAAGACCCGTGTGTTTGGGTTAAGAAAAGAGACTTAACTATTATCCTAATAAAAAAAAAAAGAAAAGAAAAGAGACTTTATACATGCCAGGGATAAAGAATCCCGCTGCCCTGTAGACCACATGAAACAATGAGTCTGACTGAAAGAAGCTAAGACCTTGCTGGATACCTCAGGAATGAGCTAAGACTGTGGTTTACTCTTTGTGTACCAATATAAGTGAGAGTGGTTCTTTGTGTCTGAGATGACCTAAACCAGGAATGGTAATTACTGTACTATTTGAGGAAACTAAAAGAATTGCTTTGGAAACGGTTTCCACCAACAAGTAAATTTTACTCTTTCAATAGTTTTATTTTTACTTTGTTTTTTCAATTTTATTGTGGTGAAATATATGTAACAAAAATTTACTATTTTAACCACTTTTGAGTGTAAAGTGTGCAGTTCAGTGACACTGGTTACATTCACCACACTGTGCAATCATTGCCACTATCTGTCTGAGTCTTCCATCATCCCAAGCAGAAATTCAACACCCCCTTCATGCAACAAAGTTTGTATTTTTTAAGTCATTGTAGAAAAATGTTGACTTCTGTCTTAGTTTCTCTTAGTGCTGCTATAATAGAAATAGCACAAATAGGTGGCTTTAATATACAGAAATTTGTTTTCTCACTGTTGCAGTTTAGGAAGCTAGAAGTTCACATTCAGGGCACTGGCTCTATGGGAAGACTTGATCTGTCTACTCTAAAGGAAAACCTTTGTCTCAGTTTTTCTACACATCCCTCTTTGGAAATCCTGTGATTGTAAACTGGTCTGCCTCCATCTTCTTCAGATAATATTGGTTTTCTCTCATGTCTGCTTTCTTCTGTGTCTAATCTGCTCTTTATATCTCAAAAATGAGTGATTTAAAACACATCCTGCATGAATATGGCCTCATTAACATAGCAAAAACAGTCCTGTTCCCAAATGGCATTATATCCACAGGTATAAGAGTTAAGATTTATAACATGTATTTGTCAAAGCCACAATTCAGTGTTGTAACAGCTAATAATTTTACTTCTTGGTTTGTGTCTAGGTTTCACTGTACAACCTGGAGATCGGTGGAGTCTTGAGGTGGAACAAGTGTATGTCATTACAGTTGAAGTGTTTGATAAAAGCAGCACAAGAGTCTATATTTCAGATGTAAGTCTCTCTTTTGTACTAATCTCACTCCCTCTATGGATAAGTCCTTGAGTGGAATATCTTTGTGGCTAGAAAACCTTCTTTTGTTTCCAGATTTTACCTTTGTATAAATGTAAATTGCTATTAAAAAAATTATTATTAAATAGTTATATCCTTGAGGAATGCCAAACCAGAAGTCGAAAATATATTTCAGACACAATTATACAAAGTAGTTCAAGAGAGTGTCGTTGATCACACTTTGGAGGGGAGACGATCCTCATTCTACAACTCTCATCTGAGAGACTGACCTCAGTTTTGTAGGAATGAAGGTAGCCATGCACATGTCAGATGTGACATGTACTCATTCTCCAGGTTCCATTTTTTTCCCTAAGAACTGTCAACTTACGGAATGGCACAAATTACTCTAAAATCTGTATAAACTTTGGCTCCTACTTTTCCTTCCAAAATATAGAATTATCCCAATTGATTGCCATTAATTGCTCTTTCTATATCTAGTACCATTTTAAAATTGTATCTTCCCAATTTGGAATTTCATCAAGGGAAAGGGACAATTTTATTTTCATTTCTTGATTCTCTGAATGCATAGCGAACCCCATGCCACCCCCCCATACTTTCTTTTTGAATTTGGTGAAAAAACATTTTTTCTGGTTTGTGTTACTGTTGGGCTGATTTTCAGAATCTCAGGATTATGCATGAGTTTCCAAAGGAGTACTTTGAAGAGCAACTAACTACAGTTAATGGATCTTACCACATTGTAAAAGCCCTGAAAGATGGTGTTGCAGTAATAAATGCATCCCTGACTTCTATCATTTACCAGGTAGGAATGAAAAGGTTGTTTGTATCCTAAAAACACTGTCAAGACTTGGCTGGTTTATTTATTTGCATGCACAGATTTATGGCATATACCTTTATCTTTCACAAACAAAACAATAACACCTGATAGATAAACAATACACTCAGTAGTCAATACCCCTCCAAAAGAATTTTGGAGTTACCATAATCTATACTTAATCAGAATTGTGTTCATTCTGTACACATTATTTGTGGCTCCTTAAAGGTATTTTCATATGCACATTTCCTTGTGTTGTCAGGTCCATATAAATTACCTTTCATCTACATAATCAAAGGGTTAATATGCCAATATTTTTAGCCATGCCACTGATATTGAACTTGGGCATTTTCTCTAGTTTTTTATTATTATAAATGATATAACTGAGTATCTTGGTATAATTTTTTTCTTCTTGGTTAATTTTCATGTTGTGTAGTAATACCAGAAGTAGAGTTGCTGGATAAAAGATAAAGAATGAATCAGTTTCCAACTTTTCTAAAATATAGAAGTATCCTGATTTTTAAAAGTCTGCCAAACTGCTTCGCTCTTCCAAACTGGCTTTCTTCCCAGTGATCCTTACACACAATTATTTAAGATAGGCTCCTAAGAATCATCTTTGACTCTGCTTTCTCCTTTACTTTTCATAGCGAGAACATTTTTAAGTGCCATGTTAATTCAGCTTCTGAATGTGTCTAATCCATTTATTTCTTACTGTCCCTCCTGCCTTTCTCCTAGACTCTAACAGTAGCTTCCAAACTGATCCTCTACCTCCAGTCTTGCCTTTGCTGTAGTTACCATTTGCTACCGAGTCTGTTCTGATCCGGCAGCCCCAAGTTGTAGAGCAGAACTGTGCTCCACAATTTTTAAGGCTGTGACCTTTTGGAAGCAGATTGCCAGGCCTGTTTTTTAATGCACTTCTGGGTGGGTTTGGACAGCCTTTCAGCTAGTGTTCAAAACTCTTGACCAGTCTTGCTTCTAGCTAAAATGATATTCTAAAAACTACAAAAATGGTAATGTGTTTAAAATGTTTTGGTGGCTTCTTGTTGACTTCCAGATAAAGTTTACACCTCATAGCATGGTTTTTTATAGGAGCTCTGGTGGCACATCAGTTAAGCACTCAGCTGCTAACTGAAAGGTTAGTAGGTCAGACTCACTCGTGGCTCCATGTAAAAAGAACGTGGCAATCTACTCGCATAAAGATTACTGTCTAGGAAACCCCTATAGGACAGTTCTACTCTGTCTCATGCAGTCGCTATGAGTTGAAATTGACTCCACAGTCCCTAACAACAACAGTATGACTTGTTTTTTTAATAATTTATTTTTAAATTATGTACACAGCAGAACATGTACCAAATCAGTACTTTCTAAATGTGCAATTTGGTGACATTAATGACATCTGTCAAGTTGTGCTAAACTCACTACGCCCTAAATTTCCTGTCTAATCTTTTGAGTTGCTGTTGTCAATTTGATCCCATATATTTAGTTCTTAAAACAGCATAATGCTCAAGGCAGACATTCTTTATTAATTGAACTCTTTTTAAAAAAACAAAAAAAATTATTGTGCTTGAAGTGAAATTTACAGTCCAAGTCAATTTATCATACAAAACCTTGCCAACACACTGCTATATAACTCTAGCTGCTTTCCCCACCTGGTGACAGCATGTTCTTCCCTTCCACCCTGTATTTCAGCATAGTTTTGTTTTGTTTTACCAAAAACAAAGGAAACCCCTGTGGTATAGTGGTTAAGAACTTGGCTGCTAACCAAAAGGTTAGCAATTTGAATCTACCAGGCATCCCTTGGAGACCTATGGGCAGTTCTAATCTGTCTTATAGCTTTGCCGTGAGTTGCAATTGACTTAGTGGCAGTGGGTTTTGTTTAGTTCAGGGACAAAAGAAAAATTAGAAAACAGGTTTGTGAGGAACAAATTAAGTAATGAGTAAGCACCTGGCACATGTCAGTTGGTAAATAAACCATTCTTCTTTCCCTAATCATACATCTTGTCTCTGTATTTTAACTCCCAAGAGTCTTAACAACATGGTTTTATAGAACTCTCTTGGACAGATCACAAACTGGTGGACCTCAGACTATTTTGGTTTGCAGTCTTGCTCTTTATTTTAATATGTAAATTTCTTTTTAATTGGATGATTTCAAATATAACCCAAGATTTCCGATCTTCTGAAGATCCGACAACAATCCGCTCCGATTGATAGTGGCTACCCTGCTTAACCTGAACTCAGTCAGCCTTGGTTCACCCCACTCCCTGTTATTTTGTATCTAAGCTCTCAGACTTTGTCACTCTCCCTCTCAGTGTGCCTCAGCCCTACTGAACTTTCAGTTTCTAGAGAATATCTTGTTCTTTTTTAACTGTGCTTTAGGTGAAAGTTTGGAAACCCGGTGGCGTAATGGTTAAGTACTACGTCTGCTAACCAAAAGACTGGCAGTTTAAATTCACCAGGTACTCCATGGAAACTCAAAGGGGCTGTCCTACTGTGTCCTATAGGGTTGCTATGAGTCAGATTTGGCTTCATGGCAGTGGGTTTGGGTTTTGATGTTGTCATTATTGTTAGGTGAAAGTTTACAGCTCCAGTTAAGTTTCTTAAGCAAAAATTTGCATACACATTGTTATGTGATCCTAGTTGCTATTCTTAGAGTGTTGACAGCACACTCCCCCTTACCACCCCAGACTTCCCTTGTACCTTCAAAAAACTGCTGTCCTTTTCTGCCTTCTCCTCTTGCCTCCTGACATAAGCTGCCGGTTTAGTCTCGTATGTCTGCTTGAACTAAGAAGCATACTCTTCATATGTATCATTTTATACCTTGTAGTCCAGTAGTTTTTGTCTAAAAGCTGGCTTCAGGTCTTGTTCTTTTTTGCCTCTAGATTTTGTCTTGCTTTTGGTTTTAAACAAATGCTGTTATGTTTGTGCAATTCTTTCTCCCAACTCAACTGACAAGTCCCAGCTTAAATATCAGTTCTTCAGAATTGCTTTCCTCTTCCGTATGTTCTGAGTAGCACGCTGTGCTTTCCAGGCCCTAATTTTCATCATACTTTAATGTTATCATTTGTTTCTTTTATGAGATGGTAAACTTCTAGAGTAAGGACTGTGTTTGCCTTGTTCACAACTTTTTTGCTAACATCTATTGAAGTGTCTAACATACCAAACCAAATCTACTGCCGTCAGTTGATTCTGACTCAGAGTCCCTATTTTTAATCCCTTGTTTTGGTATTTCTTCAGCTTGATCTTGTTTCTGGAATCCCTCTTCAGTCCCACAGGTCATGTTTTTAAAAAGTACTATGTTTTAAAATCTGACCTCATACTCTTTTGAAAACTTTATATTATTGATGTTCTTATCTTAATCTCTAATGTTTATCAGTTGCAAATTTGGCCTGGAGATCTTAATTGACGTTTACTGTACTCTGAATTCAGTGAGGTTAGAGAAAGGTCTTGGGTTTTCCCTGTTTTCTTGGTATCTGCCTATCTTTTTTCTCTGTTTGAGGATAACATGGGGACCGTGCATCATCTAAATTTGGGAAGAAACCATTGTTGAATACACTGGAGCACTTAACTGTTTTTGCAGGAAGAATTATGATTAAAAACAATTTTTTGACTTCTCATGTTGAAATTGTGGTAGATTCACAGGAAGTTGCAAAAATAGCACATAGGACAAAAAAGACATACAAGTAGCCAATAAGCACATGAAAAATTGCTCAACATCATTAGTTATCTGGGAAATGCAAATCAAAACCACAGTGAGATACCACTTCATACCAACTAGGATGACTAAAATAGAAAAGGCAGACACTGACAAGCGTTGGTGGTGACATGTAGAAATTGGAACACTCCTGCACTGCTGGTGGAAATTTAAAATGGTACAGCAGCTTTAGAAAACAGTCTGGCAGTTCATCTAAAGTTTAAATATAGAGTTACCATATAACCTAGCATTTCTACTTCAACACTCAAAAATAACTGAAAACATTTGTCCATGTTCACACAAACTTGTACATGAATCTTCATAGTAGCATTATTTATAATAGCCAAAAAGAGGAAAAAACCTAACTGTCCATTAACTGATGAATGGTAAGTAGTTTTATGCATAATCTTTAGAATGATATTTGGCAATAACAAGAGATGAAATCCTGATGCATGTTAACATCCATTAGTAATTGGCCTGTCTAGGTCTTTCAGTGCAATATTGAATAGCAGTGGTAAGAGTGGGCATCTTTGTCTTGTTTCTGATCTTGAGGGGAAATTTTTCCCCATCAAGTATGATATTAACTGTGGGTTTTTCATAAATGCCCTTTACCGGATTTAGGAATTTCTCCTTCTGTTCCTAGCTTGTTGAGTGTTCTTATCAAGAGAGGGAATTGGATTTTGTCAAATGCCTTCTCTGATTCAACTGAGATGATCATATGGTTCTTCTCTTTTGTTTTGTTAATGTGGTATATTATATTGATTGATTTTCTGATGTTGAAACATTCTTGCTTTCCTCGTATAAATCCGATCTGATCATGGTACGTAATTCTTTTGTGTGTTTTCTGATTCAGTTTCCTAGTAGTTTGTTGAGAATTTTTGCATCTGTAGTCATTGGGATAGTGGTCTGTAGTTTTCTTTCTTTGCAGTGTCTTTATCTGGCTTTGGCACCAGAGTCACACTAGCCTCACAGGATGAGTTAGGAAGTATTCCTTCCTCTTCTGTTTTTTGGGAAAGTTTAAGGAGGATTAAAGTCACGTCTATAAATATTTGATAGAATTCCCTAGTGAAGCCATCTGGTTCAAGATTTTTCTTTGTTGGATTGGGGGGGTTTTGATTAATGATTGCGTCTCTTTAGTTTTATGGGTTTGTTAATATCTTGTATTTTTTCTTGAGTCAAAGTAGGAAGTTCATGTATTTCTAGGGAGTTGTCCATTTCATCTTGGTTATCTAATTTGTTGGTATACAGTTGTTCATAGTATTCTTTTTTTTTTATTTAATATAACTGAGTGAAAATGTACATTCCCATATAAATTTACATGCCCACCTATATGCAGCTTCCACTGCTTTCCCTGTCCGGTGACAGCACATTATTCCTCTCTGCTCCATACATGTCTCATCCTCCCAACAGCCTTCTTTCCCCTCCTCTCCACCCACTCACCTTCCTCCAGCCAGAGGTCAGCAGGATGATATCCTATAGATGTATAGAACCATAAAGTGCATCCAGTATATGGTCACTCTGCATTGCCTAGTCCAATCCATTCGTGTCCAAAGAGTCAACCTTCGTTATGATTTACGGGCAAGGGCAGCATCAGGGTGGGGGGCCATGCTCTCAGGGGAACCCTGAAACCGCTGGACCTCAATTGAGATCTTTTAGTGGAGATCTCAGGATGCACCCCTTTTTATTCTTGTGTTGCCAGTGAGACTCAACCTAGCGAGCTCCATCGCGGCTATTGCTGGTGGTGGCCGGGCACCATACGGTTCTTCCGGTCCCAAGTCGATGTAGGCACCCACTCTTGTGGGTCTCTATATCTTCTAGGTTGTCTTTACCCCATGTCGTTTTGGTCCTTGGTGAGCATCCGTTCCCGCTGGGTTGGGACCATTTGCTGTGTCCTCGGATGGCAGCTTGGCAGCTTTTAAGACCCCAGACACCACTCACCAATGTGGGGTGCAGAGAGCCCTCCTAGCAAAATGCTAGTTGTGCCAATTGGCCTCGATTTCACCTAAGAGCATGGTCCTCTGCGCCCTGCCCCAGCTACTCTATCCTTGCAATAATGGGTTAAGATGGAAAGAGTACTCAAGTTATGCTGAAAAGTCCACTTAATGTTGTTCTTGTTTCTAATGTGTGCTATCACCGATTTCTCCCAACCAGATTCTAGCAACTATCTAATCTAAACCCAACCCCCTCTCTCCCTTCCTCCCCTCCCTTGCAGCTGTCAAAGAGTCTTTTCTTCTATACACAAGTCTGTTTTTGAGACCTTATCGTAGAGGTCTCATACAATATTTGTCCTTTTGTTGCTGACTACTTTCACTCAACATAATGTCTTCCAGTTGAAACCAGGTTAGGAGATGTTTCCTGGAATCATCGTTATTCTTTATCATTGCGTAGTGCTCCATTGAGTACATGTACCACAGTTTACCTATCCATTCTTCTGTTGTTGGGCATCTGGGTTGATTCCATCTTTTTGCTGTCATGGATTGTGCTGTGATAAACATTCTGGTGCATGTGTCCGTTGGTTTGAAAGGCCCTGATTCTGTAGGATATATTCCAAGTAGTGGAATTACTGGGTCAAATGGTATATCAATATCCATTTTTTTAAGGAAGCGCCAGATTGCTTTCCAAAGAGGCTGGACCATTTTGCAACCCCACCAACAGTGTAGGAGGCTTCCACTTTCTCCACAGTCTCTCCAGCATTTGTTGTTTTGTGTTTTTTGGATCATGGCCAGTCTTTTTGGGGTGAGATGGTATCTCATTGTCGTCGTGATTTAAATTTCTTTAATAACTAAAGGTCGTGAACATGTCTGCATGTGTTTTTTGGCTGCCTGGATCTCCTCTTTAGTGAAATGTCTGTCCGCCTCCTTTGCCCATCACTTAATTGGATGATTTATCTTCTTTTTATTGATATTTTGTAGTATCTTACAGATTATGGAGATCAGGCGTCAGTCTGACATAGAGTTGCCAAATATTTTTTCCCATTCTGTGGGTGTTCTTTTAATTCTATTAATAAAGTCTTTGGATAAGCAAAAGTGTTTAATTCTTAATAGTTCCCATTTATCTATTTTCTCTTCTGTTGATTGAGGCTTCTTTGACAGATTTTGGAGTCTGTCCTCTTTGTGTATTAAAATTTCCATTGCTGTTCCTACCTTTTCTTGGATGAGCTTTATTGTTTTAGGTTTGATATTTAGGTCTTTTATCCAGTTGGAGTTGGTTTCTGTATAAGGTGTAAGATATGGATCTTGATTCAGTTTCTTGCAGATGGATATCCAGTTTTGCCAGCACCATTTGTTGAAGAGGCTGTTTTTACCCCAGTTCAATGTCTTAGGGCCTTTGTCGAATATCAACTGTTCATAGGCAGATGGTGTCATCTCTTGTGTCTCAATTCTGTTCCATTGATCCATCTGTCTGTTCTTGTACCAGTACCAGGCTGTTTTGACCACTGTGGCAGTGTAGTATGTTCTAAGGTCGGGTAATGAGAGGCCTCCCAGTGTGTTCTTCTTCTTTAGTAGTACCTTACTTATCCGGGGCTTCTTCCCTTTCCAAACAAAATTGGTGATTTGTTTCTCCATCTCATTAAAAAATGTCACTGGAACTTGTACTGGGATTGCATTATATAAATAAATTGCTTTGGGTAAAATAGCCATTTTGACAATGTTCAGTCTTCCTATCCATGAGCAGGGTAGGTTTTTCCATTCACCTAAGTCTCTCTTAGTTTCTTGTAGGAAGGGCTTGTAGTTCTCTTTGTAAAGGTGTGTTATTTCTCTGGTTAGATTAATTCCTAGGTACTTTATCTTCTTAGGGGCTATCATAAATGGTATTGATTTCATGATTTCTTCCTTAACAGTGTCATTGTTGGTATAAAGGAATCCTACTGATTTACTTATGTTTATCTGGTATCCTGAGACTTTGCTGAACTCTTCTATCAGTTTGAGTAGTTTACTTATAGATCCCTTGGGATTCTCTGTGTATACAATCATATCATCTGCAAACAGGGAGATTTAACTTCCTCTTTGCTGATGCAGATGCTCTTTATTTCTTGGTCTTGTCTAATTGCTCTGGCTAAAACTTCTAGCACAATGTTGAATAGAAGAGGTGAGAGTGGGCATCCTTGTCTAGTTCCTGTTCTCAAGGGAAAGTCTTTAAGACTGTCTCCATTCAGAATGATGTGGGCAATTGGCTTTGTATAAATGGCCCTTAGTGTGTTGAGGAATTTGCCATCTGTTACTATTTTGCTAAGAGTTTTTAGCATGAATGGGTGTTGGACTTTATCAATGCCTTTTGTGTATCAATGGACAAAATCAGGTGATCTTTGTCTTTTGTGTTATTTATGTAGTTAATCACATTAATTGTTTTTCTGATGTTGAACCAGCCTTGTATCCCTGGTATGAATCCCACTTGGTCATGATGGATTATTTTCTTGATATGTTGTATTTTATTGGCAAGAATTGTGTTGAAGATTTTTGCATCTAGATTCATGAGTGACATCGGTCTGTGGTTCTCTTTATTTGTTGGGTCTTTCCCTGGCTTAGATATCAGGGTTATGCTGGCTTCATAGAATGAGTTTGGGAGTACTCCATCCCTTTCTATACTGTGAAATAGTCTCAGTAGTATTGGAGATAACTGTTCTCTAAAAACCTGTTGGAATTCTGTGGTGAAGCCATCTGGGCCCGGGCTTTTTCTGATTGGCAATTTTTTGATGACTTTTTCAATCTCTTCCTTTGTCATGGGTTTATTAAGTTGTTCTGCTTCACCTTGTGATAATTTGGGTAAGTGGTATGAATCAAGGAATTGGTCCATTTCCCCTAGGTTTTCAAATTTGTTAGAGTACAGTCTTTCAGAGTAATCTGTTATGATAGTTTTGATTTCTGTTGCATCTGTGGTGACAACTCCCCTCGCATTTCTAATTTGGGTTATTTGTTTCCTTTCCTGCTTTTCTTTAGTAAGTTTAGCCAGAGGTTTGTCACTTTTGTTGATCTTTTCAAAAAACCAGCTTTTGGTATTTTTCAATTTTTTCAATTGTTTTTCTATTCTGTAATTCATTTAGCTCTGCTCTAATCTTCATGATCTCTTTTCTTCTGGTGCCTGAGGGGTTCCTCTGTTGTTCTCTTTCTACTTGTTGAAGCTGTAGGGTTAGTTCCTTGATTTGATTTCTTTCTTCCTTCCAGATGTGTGCATTTATGGAGATAAACAGACCTCTGAGCACTGCTTTGGCTGTATCTCATAGGTTCTGGTAGGAAGTGTTTTTGTTCTCATTGGAATCCATGAATTTCTTAATTTCATCTTTGATTTCCTCTATAACCCATATTTTTTTGAGCAATATGTTGTTCAGTTTCCAAGAGTTCCACTTTCTATCTATGTTTTTTCTGCTATTGATTTCAACTTTGATGGATTTATGATCTGAGAAGATGCTTTGCAGTAATTCAGTGGTATGGATTTTGTTGAGCATTGCATTATGGCCTATCACATGGTCAATTCTGGATAATGTTCCGTGTGCACTGGAGAATAAGGTGTAGTTGTCTGTTGATGGGTGGAAAGTTCTGTATATATCAATGAGATTTAGTTGGTTAATTGTGGCAGTGAGGTCTTCTGTATCTTTACTGAGCTTTTCTCTAGATGATCTGTCTAGTATTCAGAGTGGAGTGTTGAAGTCTCCCTCTATTATTGTGGAGTCATCTCACTCTCTTTTGAGTGTAGTCAGCGTTTTTTTGACGTTTTTAGGTGCTCTGATATTAGGTGCATAAATATTTAATATAGTTAAGTCTTGCTTGTGTACTGAACCTTTCAGCAATAAATAGTGTCCATCTTTGTCCACGATGGTGGATTTGACATTAAAATTGATTTTGTCTGGGATTAGAATTGCCACCCCTGCTCTTCTTTGTTCATTGTTAGCTTGATATATATTCTTCCATCCTTTAATTTTCAGTTTGTTCCTATCTTTAGATCTCAAATGAGTTTCTTGTAGACAACATATGGATGGGTCATGTCTTTTGATCCAAGATGTCACTTGATGTCTCTTTACTGGAACATTAAGTCCATTCACATTCAATGTAATTATTGATAGGTATGTGTTCACTGCACTGCTGCCATTGTGATATGTTTATTTTTATGTTGATGTTTTCTCTGTTGTTCTTATTAGTCTGTTCTGGGACATTCTTTTTGGTAAGTTGATTTTTCACCTTTTTTAGCGCTAATTTTGTAGTTGTTGATGCTCCTGTGTTACATTTCTTGAAATGGTATGATACTTCTTTGTTGTGCTTTATGGCTGCCCTTATCATCCCCCTTAATAAACTATATATAAACCCAATTTAAATTACTACCGGTCTTGTCATCTTCCTCTGCATCTGGAAGGACTATAACAACTGTAGTACATCCCTCTTTTTAATATGATGACACCATAGTTTTCGTGATGATCACTGGATTGCTTCTTTCCATATCAAAGCTGTGATTGGCTTTGGAGCCTTCTCTAACTGAGTAGAGTTTTGAGTAGTGTGTCATTCTAAAATATAAAGTTAGTGATTTTGTTCTTCTAAGCCAGAGCCAAGAACTTCTTTCAGTAGTTCTTGTAGTTTTGGTTTGGTTTTTACAAAGTCTCTGAGTTTCTGTTTATCTGGGAATGTCTTAACTTCATTTTTGTATTTCAAAGATAGTTTTGCAGGATATACAATTCTTGGTTGGAAGTTCTCCTTCAAGGCTTTGAATGTGTCATCCCACTGTCTCCATGCCAGCATGGTTTCTGCTGAGAAATCTGACAAGAGCCTACAGGGTTGCCCTCTGAATGTTAGCTTTGCTTTCAGTCTTGCTGCCTTTAAGAGTTGCTGCTTATTGTTTCATTTTGTCAAGCTTGATTATAATATGTCTTGGAGTCTTTCTTTTGAGATCTATATTGGGTGGTGTACGATATGCATCTGAGATGTCTATATTCTCTTCCTTCATGATTTCTGGGAAGTTTTCTGTCAGCAGCTGAGCAACGATACTCTCTGTGTTCTCAGATGTCTCACCCTGTTCAGAGACTCCAATTAATTCAAGGTTGTTCCTCTTAATAGAGTCCCACATGACTCTTAATGCTTCTTCATTTTTCTTGTTTCTTTTTTCTGATTTCTGCTCATAGATGCTGGCCTCAGTAGCTCTGTCTTCCAAGTCAGAAATTCTTTTTTCTATTTGTTCCATTCTGTTTTCTTGGCTTTGCACTGAAGTTTCTATGTCTTTGATTTTGTTCTTGATCTGTTGTATTTCAGAGTACTGGTGTTCCATCAGATCGAACATCTTGCTTAAATTTTCCTTTTGTTCTGCTGCATTTTGTATAAAGTCTAGAAGGGCTCTTTATGTAATCATTTTGTATTCACTTCTGATGCTTTCCATAAAAGTTTCTTCATCTGGAAAACTCCTTGGTTGTTTTGTTTGGGAGCCTTCTGAAGTCATGGGTGATTTCTTGTATGCCACAAGTGTCTGTTGCTTTTTGGGTCACATGTGAGTATGTAGAGGCTGGAAGAGGTACTGTGAGGATGGACTCCAGATGTTTCTCTAGGCTCTCTTCAAATGTAAAGCAAAAGGTATCTGACCAGTTTACAAGTCAGTTAGGTTTTCAGGTGTAGAGGTCCCTCTTCTCGGCTGACAAAGTAAGTGCCACTATATGCAACCCCAGATGATACAAACTAGTTCAGAATACAGCAATGCTAGTCCCCTGTTGGCCTCTGCCTTAGGCAACACTGCATAGAGTACTGCTTTTCTGGTAAAAAGGTACTGTCTTGTGGGCAGGCTCTAGCTCCCATCTAAGAATTAGGTCCAGCTGTGGCCACTGTATCCAAGATGGCACCCTCCACACAGGCAACAGACAGAAAGGCTAAAGGTGCCAAGAGGTAGTGATTCCTCTTATTCTGTTGCAGGGCCCCTAACGTGGGTGGCACTGGGTAAATTACTGCTTTTCTGTTGGAGAAGCGCTGTCCTGTTTACAGGTGCTGGCTCCCAGGCTAAGAATGAGGTCCTGCTAGAATCTCCATACCCGACATGGCGTCCCGCACACTAACTGTGAAATTCCGTACAAATGCCGCTGAGGCAGATGTAAAACAACAGGCTCAAAGTGTCTAGATTAACAGAGTCCTAAGCCTGGTGCTCAAAATATGGGAATTTTGCCTGTGTATCCCCCCAGCAGCATGTCTGATTCTAGCTGCTAGGCAAGACCCAGCTCCACCCGCAGGCCAAGACCGAGGAAGAAGAAGTCAAAATGGTGCATTTACCTTCCATCCGTGAGAGCCAGGGCTAGCCAGGAGCAGGAGTCAGCGAACAAGAGGAGGTTTCTCACTCAGTGATATGAAGTCCAAAGTAACAGCCCTGTGCCGTGTCCTGGGGCTGATTAGGTGATCCGAAGGCTCCTTTTGATTATCAGTTCCGGTCTTGGTTTCCAGAGGGATATAAGGAGACGTGTGCTTAGTCTGCCATCTTGACTCTGCCCCCCATCATTTGATTTCTTGACTGCTGCTGCATGGGCATTGGTTGTACATCCAGGTAGAATGAAATAGATGACAACTTCAGGTTTTTTCTCCATTTATCATATTTATTGGTTCAGTTGTGAGGATTTTTATTTTGTTCACATTGAGGCATAATCCGTGCTGAAGGCAAATAGTCCTGGGACATAGTGTTTATTCTTATGTTGGTCCAAGTGGTTATACTATTTTATATTTCTTTCAGCACTCATGAGTGTTCCAGTTGTTCTACATCCTCACTGACATATTGTTTCAGCATTTTAGTTTTAGTCTTTATTTTAGCCATTGTAGTAGGTACAAAATCTTATCTCATTGTGTTTTTAATTTGAATTTTCTTGATTATTAATGATGTTCATCATCTTGTCATGAGCTTATTGGCCATTTGTGTATTTTTTTTATGAATTATCAGCTAAGTCTTTTGCCCATTTTGAAAAATTTGGATTGTCTGTCTCTTACTGCTGATTTATAGAAATTCTTTTTTTTTTTACTCTGAATGTCTTTCATCAGATATGTGTATTGCAAATATTTTCTCCCAGTCTACAGCTTACATTTTTATTTCTCAACAATATATTTGATAAGCAGGTTTGGTTTCACATTTTGTATGGGCAGGCTTGTTTAAATTTTGCCTTTTGTCTTTGGGCAAATACTTAGTTCTGGGACCATAGTGTTCACTCCTAAGTCATAACCCTTTTGGGGTTTCAGTAGTAAGTCCAACATGTTCATCAAACCTCTCTAAAGTTGGCAGAATTCAAGCTCCAAACTCTCTTTTGGTAGGCAGCAGCTGCAATCTCTCCTCAATTTTTTGCTGTCTGGCAGGATTCTTGAAGTTTCCCCTGTGTGTGCATAGCTTAGGGGTCAGCCAAGAATTTGAAGGGAGTTTATATGCAGCTTTTGGGCTCCCCCACTGTGGCACTCTTTTCTAGGATTTTCCTCTTCATTGCCAATTGCTCTGGCAGCCTAAATCTCTGTCCTCTGACAGCTCTGTAAGAATGAGGCTTTTCATTGAGTTCTAGTTACCCTGTGGTGGGCAGCCTGAGGAGCACCCTCATATGGAAAGCTCTATAAAAGTCAGTCTCATCCAGTGCTATTCCTTTCTTTCAAGGGTTGAATCCTCTCCAATTTCTGCCTATTTGTAGTCACTCTCCAGGCCCTTCAAATGGTGTTTTTATGTTTTGTGTAGAGTTTTTAATTGTTACCTTCAATAGAATTAGTCCAAGCTACTCCATCCTCCTGGAACTGGAACAATTGTAAGGCTTTTAACAAATAGAACAAAATTGCCTTCCCAAATTTTACTCCTACCTGCAATGTATAACAGTGTTTGTTTATCCAGAACCTTTATTATTATACTATAATTCCTTTAAATGTTTATGTATTTTTTAGGCAAAAAATAAAATAAAATAATTATGATGTGGTTTTTATCTTGCACTTCTTTGATGACTAATGAGGTTGAACATTTTGTCAAATGTTTGTAGTCCTGTGAATTTCTTTTTTTTGGTCAGTTGCCTATATATCTTTTGTCTACTTTTTTTATGAGGCTGTTTTTCTTTTCATGGTGACATGGAAGAACTATTTTAATATATTTAAAGGTTAAAATTTTTTATCATTTTTATTTCCTAGAAATACTTTTCTCAATATTAGGCTAAAAATAAACATGCTTTTATTTTCTGTCCATCCCATTCCCGTCTTCTAGTTCTTGATTTTTAACATCACTTATCTGTTCTTTCATCCTTAATGATATTTGTGTTGTTTAGAAATCACAAATAATTATTTAGGCCCCTGTGTAAATGTTGAATTTCCATCATTTTATAACACAGCTTTCTAATCTTGAATTCCTTAGTTGCATACTTTGGTTGATTGGAAACCCTGGTTGCATAGTGGTTAAGTTCTACTACTGCTAACCAAAAGGCTGGCAGTTTGAATCCACCAGGTACTCCTTGGAAACTCTATGGGGCACTTCTACTCTGTCTTGTAAGGTTCCTGTGAGTTGGAAGTGACTCAGCAGTGGCAAGTTTGGTTGTGTTTGGGCTTGGCTGATTAGAATTCTTCTGTAGGAATGGTGTGGAAGCTGTGCCTGACATCCTCAAACATCACAAGGGGGAAGAAGGGCAAATATCAACAGTCCAATGCTGATTCCTATGAGGTGGAGGTCAGACATGCTTCCTGTCTCTGCCATCTTTAACAGTTCTGACACCAACCATCCCTTCCATGGCACTTACCACTTTTCTGGTGGGTTCCATAATTCATTCCAATGGCTACATAGAACTCACAGACAATACTTATGATTATGGTTTATTAGTGAAGTACCAGGTTCAGGAACACTCAGAATATAGTTCTGCCATCAGGACAGACTCTTTCTCTAGCTCCTTGGTGTCTGTCCTGTTCAGGAAAGTATTACAAGACTCTTTTAGCTCTGCCAATAAGTATGCAGAGGAACCCCACTCCACCAATAAGCCTTGACCCAAAGGCACTCAGCTTTCACACTTCAGTTTCCAGGAAGCACCATTCTGCTTTCTACTGCCAGTCTCCCTTGCTGCCATTTCTCTGCCACCATTTCTTGCTGCAATAGGTTTTACAGCTCTGTCTCTGTCTCTTGATCTTCTTGTTCAGGAGTTTCTCAGTGCAGGGGTTTTGGGTCCAAAGGACACAGTGCATTCTTAGCTCTTCTTCCTTAATGGTGGGTGAGACCCTCTGCTTCCAATCCCTCAGGTAACTCATCCAAGCCTACTGGAATGGCAGAACCAACTAATCCCCTGCCAGGTGCCATACACACCCCACTAGCGTGTTTCCACTCAATCACCAAACAGGAGCCACAAGACCATTATAGGAAAGGCCACACAAAAGCAATCCATTACACCTCATTTTTCTTAGAGTCTTTATATAACTGAGAATATCTTACTGTAGTCATTAAAATAAGTGACAACTTGGGTGGGTATAGAATTCTTGGATCACAACTCTTTTTCACTGAAATTCTGCAGCTTTGCTTCATTGTGCTCTAATCATACAGAGAGGTCAGAAGCTAGCCTGATTCCTCCAACTTTTTAGAGTGGAATTATATTTTACACAGAGTTTAGATTCTGAAATTGGTTTAAGAGGTAAATATTCTTGAAAATTCCTTCAATAAATTACTCCTAAAGTATGATGTATGCAGTTAACCCTTTGTATGACTGTCATACTTCACTGAGTCAACATTTATTTGTACCCTTCAATTAAATTTTTGGTTTCTTCCTCAAGAGTATTCTTGAAGTAATCATCACACACTTGCATAGGTTCTACACTAATTGGTTTCATTTCTTTTCTAATGATTAGGAAATTCCTAAAATTATTCACATATTCTTTCCATAAATTTCACCAACATTAACTGCTGTAGGTTTGACTGCATTCTTTACTTAGACTAGAATACACATTCACTAATAATGGGTTGTATGTCTCCTTCCTTCTTCCCTTCCCTACCTCCTTGGTGGTGCAGTAGTTAAGAGCTTGGCTGCTGACTAAAGGATCGGTTTAAATCTACCAGCTGCTCCTTGGAAATTCTATGGGGCAGTTCTACTCTGTATTATCATGTCACTCTGAGCCAGAATTGACTCGAGGGCAGTGAATTTTGTGTATAGGATTTTTACTTTAGTTTTTAAATTCAAGATTTACATTACACCATGTTAGGATTCATAACATATCTTATTATAGAATTTTTCAGTGTCAAGGACAGTGCCTAGCATATGAGAGAAAACTTATAGTTATTTTTTAATTAATTACTTGATTTTGGTTGCTACATGATAAGTCCTTTTTTTAAACAATAGGATATTTATCTCATATAACAAGAAATCTGTAAGTATGATTGTTCTAGGCACTTAAGTCAACAGGGTAGTGGTATCGTGAAGATCCTATTTTTTTCCATCTTCCAGTTCTGCCACTCTCAGTGCACTGGAATTTGTTTTTAGACATAGCTTCTTGTAATTGCAATACACTTGCTTCATCACCAAATATCCCACACTCACATTACATTTAAAGGCTGAATAAGAGAATGTTTCTTCCTTGAGTCCCTTTTCAAAAACAAAGCAAACATTTTACAAATCCTCTAGCACACTTTCTTACCTTGGCCGGAATAATGTGATGTGTCCTTTCCAAAGTGAAGTACATCAAAACCCCAAAACCCACTGCTCTCCAGTCAATTCTGACTTATAGCAACCCTATGGGACAGAGTATAACTGACCCCATAGAGTTTCCAAGGTTCTAAAAATTTATGGAAGCAGAAAACCACATCTTTATCCCACAGAGTGGCTGGTGGTTTCAAAATGCCAACCTTTCCATTCATAACCAAGTGCTTTAACCACTGTGTCACCACGGTTCTTCCAAGTACAGCAAGGGGAATGGAATTCCGTGATTGACTTAAATTGATTATGGTGCTCCCTCTTCAGACAAGGAGGCTTGAAGCACTTAACTTTGAATGTGAGCAAAATTCGGTTCTTGCAAGCAAGCATTTTATTGGCAGTGACTACTGAACAGAGCACCAACCATGTCTGCTATCTAATCCCCCAAAAGGCTTAAGATTTCCTAACCAAACCAAAATAAAACCAAACCCACTGTCAATTTCAACTCATAGCAACTCTATAGACAGAGCAGAACTGCCCCATAGAGTTTCCAGGGTTCACCTGGTGGATTTGAACTGCTCACCTTTTGGGTAACAGCCATGTACTTAACCAGTAAGCAACCAGGGCTTCTGGATTTCCTAAAGTCAAATGAAACTATTTTCTAACTGTTTATTTCTGAGCTCAAAGATTAGTATTAGCTTGAGTTATTGCAAGATCTCTATTAATTTAAGTCTGGTCCATATTTAAAAGAATATGAACATGAATAAACTGTTAGTACATAGGACATAGTTAATTCAGTAAGATTTTTGTATTTGATTTCATATGGCATTTACTTTATTTTATACGTGCTTGCCTTGCTTTGGAATGTTTGGGGAGGTTGGGTAAACAGTGATGGCTAATTGCTTGTTCCTTCCTATTTGCTGTCATAGGAATTATCAAGCCCTTTATTGTTTTCAACAAAGATTAGGTTAGAGCTTTCACCTACCACAGTCTCACTGTCATGAATCCTTTTCATCTAAAAACTGGAGTTTTCACTCAGCTTAAGGAAGCACTCACCAAAACTATCTTTGATTATTCCTTTGTTACTTTCAGAAATATCAACTATTTTATTGTTGCTTTCAGAAATATCAACTAAATTTTAAAAGGCTAATAGAACGAATAGAAATACTCCTGTAGCTTCCAAACAGTAGAGTGGAAAAATTAGAGATCATGAATTTTTTTAAATCAATTCATCAGCCCAGCAGAAGACAGGAAATGTTGAGCATAATAAGGAAAGAAAAAGGATTGTAAACAAACTGAAACAAAACTGTGAGAGAGTTGGCATAACATAGTTTATAAAGAAAGTGTTTGATATCCTTCTTTGGTAAATAGTGCCTGGGGACTTAAAAGCTTGTGAGTAGACATCTAAAATATCCCAGGGATCCCATTCCATCTGGAACAAGGAAGAATGAGGAAAACCAAAGATACAAGGGAAAGATTAATCCAAAAGACTAATGGGTCATAAGTATTACAACCTCCACTGGACTGAGTACGGCATAACTAGATGGTGCCTGGCTGCCACCACCAATTACTATGACAATGATCACAATAAAGAGTCCTGGACAGAGCTGAAGAAAAATGTGGAACAAAATTCTGTGTCACTTACTGATCTAGTAGAGACGGGAGAAACTCCAAGAATATGGCCCCTGACACCCTTTTAACTCAGTACTGATGTCATTCTTGGGATTAACCTTTCAGCCAAAGATTACAGAGGCCCATAAAACAAAATAATAACACACCATCAGCCCAGAAACAGATATGAGAAGGCAGGAAGGAACAAGAAAGCTGGATGAGTAGAAATAGGGAGCCCATAGTCAAGAAAGGGAGAGGGCTGATATGTCATGAAATTGACAGCTAATGTCACAAAACAATGTGTATATTAATTGATTAATGAAAAACTAACTTGCACTGTAAACTTTCTTCTAAAGCACAATTAAAAAATGTATTAGGGACATATCTAGATATATTTTTGATCACAGTAAACATAAGTTGGCTAATCTGTTGTATCAGAAATCTGAGACACGCTTAAAATAAAATTGCATGAAATGATTCAAAATAAAGGAAGAGAAAAAGATAAAACATGCTAACCAAATGAAAGCTGGTATAGTCTTATCAGATAAACATAATCTAAGGACAAAAGAATTATTAAGGATAAAGTAAATCACTACAAAATATCTACGGCACTTGGCTTGGCACATAAATAAAAGCTATTTGCCAAGAGATACGAGCAAATTTTTTTTTAATTTTTTTATTTAATATAACTGAGTGAAAATGTACATTCACGTATAAATTTACATACCTACCTATATGCAGCTTCCACTGCTCTCCTTGCCTGGTGACAGCACACTATTCCTCTCTGGATACGAGCAAAATTTTAAGTGAATGTATATAGCAAAAACTAACAAATACAAGGAAAAACATCAAATATATGCCCAGGTTAGGAGATTTTAATGTATCTCTATTTGAAGCTGAAATATTATCAGACATACAATAAAGATATACACAGTTTCAATAATAAAATTAAGAAATTTAAGAAACCTGGTGCTATTGGTAAAAGCACCATTCCATCCCTGTACAACAAAGACCCCAAAAACTAAGTAAAACAGATAGAAACATCAGTTCTGAAACACTAAAGCACCAAATGAAGGGGTAAAGACTCAACCAAGCACCAAGTGGAGTAAGAAACAGGCAGAGGACAGAAAATGAGGAGAGCTATGGCATGGTTGTCCCCTACCAGCAAATGTGACATGGATTCACCATCTTGGACCTCAGCCACCAAGAATGATGGACAGGGAGTATGGAAAGGAAACTTCATGGAGTTCCCAATAGGAGACAGAGCATTCAGTAACCAAGAATACATGCTTTACCACTCCCTACCCCTTTCCCTCTATACAGCCTTCCCTGCTTTCCAAAGGGCATGGTCAGAGAGACAAGAGTTCCTTGCCACCCAGATTTACCCTACTTCTATCAGCCAGGTCCTTCAGAACCATTTTTGTTAGTTTGGATTTATTTTGTTTCATCTCTCTCTCACTTCTTCTCTCCTGCCCAGCTAGCACCACATGCCATCTCTGCTCCTTCTGGACAGGCTGCGCCACACCACTTGGCCAGAGAAGTACGAGCACGTGACGTCCTTAGTCTGTGCCACCGCATCAGCAGGCTCCATTTTTTTTCTGTTTCTTCTCTCTTTGCCTCTCTTTCCTTTCTTCCACTCACTGGACCATGGGTGCCATCTACTCCCCTTCTTGGTGGGCTGTGCCTCTAAAGGACTAGAGAGCCACTGGCACATGGCCACTAGGCCATGTCATCCTACCAACAGAGTCAGTACTTTTTCTTTTTTTTTTCTATTTTTTTCGGTTTCCTGTCTCTCTTCCTTCCTCTTATTTCTCCTGGCCACCTAGCTGTGTGTGCTGTCTCTGCCTGTTTTTGATGGGCTGTACACACCACTTAGCTAGAGAGCCACTGGCAATGGCTCCCCTGGGTCCAAGCCACCCCACCTGCAGGCTCCCTCAGTGCCATTTTTTATTTACTTTTTGCTCTTTGAGTTGTTATCTCTTGCTCCTTTCCTTCTTTTCCTTTCTGCCATCCACCAAACCCATGTGCTGTATCTAACCCTTCTTGATAGGCTGTGCCACTCTGCTTGTCTATTCACCAAAAGAAGGCCTTCTCAGGTCTGCAATATCCAACTAGCAGGCTTCTTCTGCCTTTTTTTTCCTTTCAGTTTTTTCTGTCCTCCTTTCCTCTCTCCCACCTGCACAGTGGTGTGTGCCATCCCCATTCTTTCTTGATGGGCTATGTAACACCACTCAGCTAGACAGCCACTGGCACACAGCCTCCTCAGTTCTGTGCCACCCTCACTGTCAGGCTTCTTCAGCACATGTATTTTTTCTTTTCATTTTGTTTGTTTTTGCTTTTCTTCTTGTTTACTCTTTCTCTCTCTCTTTCTTTCCTTTCTCTCACCCACCTCGCCCCATGCACTGCCCCCTTTTTCATGCACAGCCCTCTGTAGGCTGTGCTACACTGCTCTACAGAGCCTCTGGCACACAGCTTCCCCAGGCCTGCACCACCCACACAGACAGGCTCCCTAAGAGTCGTATTTATTATTTTTTCTTTATATTTCTCCTCTCTTTTCCTTCTCTTTCCCATCTAGGCTCTTGACAGGCTATGCATAAACCCCAAACCAAACTGCCATCGAGCTGGGTCCAACTCATAGCAACCCTAGAGGTCAGAGTAGAACCGCCCCATAGAGTTTCCAAGGAGCACCTGGCAGATTTGAATTGCTGACCTTTTCATTAGCAGATGTAGCACTTAACCTATTACACCACCAGGGTTTCCAGGTCATGCATACTACTTGGAAAGACAGACATGAGCTTTCCACCCTCCCAATGTCACTTGGCTCCCAATAGCCAGCTTCCCCAGCACCATACATTTTTTAATGTCTTTATTCTCTCTCTCTCTTTCCTTTCTCTTTTTCCCCTTTCTCCAGCCACCTAGCCATGTGCACCACTCATATCCCTTAACAGGCCAAGCTGCACTGTTCATGTAGAGAGCCACCAGCAGGAGGCCTTACTAGGTCTGTCCTGTCCTCACCTGCAGAATACTACCACACTGTCATTTTTTCACCTTTTTCCTTTTTTGTGTTTCTGTTCCTCTCTCTTCTTTCTCTTTCTCCCACCCACTTAGCTGCACACATCACATCCTCTCCTTTCCCTTCTCTCTGCACTACATGCTGAGTGCCACACCCCCAAGCAGCACAGGCACAGCACAGGGACAAACCAGTGGACTCCACCCTACTCTGCCCCTAGATCTACTCTGTCAGCCCTGGTATGTGATGCAAATGGCTCATTTTTATTCCCCCCCACCCTCCACTGGACCTGCCCATCTGCACCACAGCAACCAGCCCTGCTCACCTGCACAAGGTTGTGAGAAGTTTCATGCCCACAGATGAGCAACCAACAAAGCATACTCAGTCCACCAGTCCAGACATAACCAAATAAAACAAAAAATCAGAAAAAAAACCCAACAAATCTATAATCTTCAGATGAAGAAAATAATTCCTAGATGTTCAAAAGACTACAGACAACATCAAAACTTTTTTTATTTTTATTTATTTATTTATTTTTTACAAAGTAGAGGATGGCTCCAGAAAGCATGCAAAATAAAACACCACATGATGTTCTGGTAGAATAAAAGGCACTGTAGCTACCTGATAGGGGATTTAAAACTCTGATATTCAGAGCTCTTCAAGCCAGCCAACTGAGATGAAGGAAAACACAGACCAAAAAAATGAGGAAAAAATAGACAAAATCATGGAAAACACAGAAACATGAAAGGACAGACAATGGAAGAATTCAGGAAAAAAAGGTCAAAATAAACAACTAGCAATCATACAAAAACAGCAATTAGAAATCCAAAATATAAACAAGACTTCAGAAATGGACAGTGCAATAGAAGGTTTTGGGAAGCAAATTTGAAACAATGGAATATAGTATCAGAGGAATTGAAGACAGATCCTTAGATACCACTTTGAGGAAAAACTAAGAATGAGTGAAGAAACCCAGAGAATGGTGTGGGATACAGTCAGAAACAAATATTTGCCTGTGATCAGAGTTCCAGAATGGGGAGAGAAGAAAACAGAAGACCACTGAAGATTTGCTGACAGAAAACTTCCCTAATATGACAGATGAAAAGCTGACAACACAAAAAATTCAATGAACCCCATATAGGGTAGACCCCAAAAGGAAAACAGCAAGATATGATCACTCTCACTAAAACCAAAGACAAAGAATCCTGAGAGCAGCTTGAAAAAAATAAAAAGTCACATACAAAGGGAAAACAGTCAGACTAAGCTCTGGTTGCTTACTGTAAACCATGAAGGCAAAAAGACAATAAGATGGCACAGATAAAACCTTGAAAGGGAAAAAATGCCAACCAAAAACAATATATCCTGCAAACTTCTCATTCAAATATAGTAATGAAATTGGGACATTTAGAAATAAACCAAAATTAAGGGAATATGTAAAAACCAAACTTAAAAGAATTATTAAATGGAATCCTTCATTTAGAGAACCAGCAACATCAGGCAACAACTTGAATCTAGGATGCAAGACAGCATCCGGCCAGATACCAACCTAGGTAATGAACTCTCAAAGATAAAACAAAACTAAAAGATTTATATCAAGGAACCAGAGAGGTCAATCTGTCAGTGACAACAACATCAAAACAGTATATGAGTAATAAATGGTGCAGGTATAGAACTTTCAAATGGAGAGAAGTCAAGGTGGTATCAAGCAATAAAAGGCTGGTTTAAACTTAGGAAGATAGGGATAAATTTCAGGGTAACCACAAAGAAAGCTGATAAAACTGTTAATCAAAATAGAGAAGAAAAGCATGGGATTCATCAATCTTCATAGCCTGTGAATGAAGCCTCACCCTCCAACCTATCAATCTTGGATTCTCCAGCCCCTGCAGCTACTTGAATTAGGACAAGCGTCAGGATCTTGGAATTCATCCATATTCACAACCTATGAGCAAGAGCCCTGCTTTCCAGCCTATCACCCTTAGGTTCCCCAGCCCCTGCAGCTGTGTAAGTCAAGAGAAGTTTCTGTCCTGATCCTTGGACTTGGGACATTCCAGCTTCTACAATTGCCTGAACCATTTCTTTTCTATAAACCTCTCTCTGTATATATACTTATATACTTTACTGGTTTTGCTTCTCTAGAGAACCCAGCCTAAGACAAGCCCTTAAAAAAGTAAAATGCTTAGGAATAAATCTAACCATGGGTATAAAAATCTTATACAAAGAAAACTACAAAATACTACTACAAGAAATCAAAAGAGAACTACATAAATGAAAAATATACCATGCTTATGGATAGGTAGATTCAACATTGTGAATATGTCAGTTCTACTCAAAGCAGTCTACAGATACAATGCAATCCTGATCCAAATACAACTAACATTCTTTAATGGGATGGAAAACCTAATCATTAGCTTTGTGTGGAAAGAGAAAAAGCCACAGATAAGTAAAGCACTATTGAAGAAGAATTAAGTAGGAGGACTCACATTACCTGATCTCAGAACTACAGACTATAGCTGTGGTAGTCAAAACAGCCTGGTACAGAAAATAACAAATGTTGGAGAGTGCAACAAGAGACACACTAGCCAATGAAATAGAATTGAGAACCCAGATGTAAATCCATCTACCTACAGTCACTTGATCTTCAACAAAGATCCAAAGTCCATCTGGAAAACACAGTCTTTTAAATAAATGGTGCTGGCAAAACTGGATGTCCATCTGCAAAAAAAAAAAAAAAATGAAACAGAACTCATACCTCACACCACACACAAAAACTAACCAAAGACCTAAATACAAACCCAAAACTGTAAAGACGATAGAATAAAAAATAGAGTCAATGGTAGAGGCCCTAATACATGACATACATAGGATACAAGCTATAACTAACAATACACAAATACCAGAAGATAAGCTAGACAACTGGGATTGAAACCAGACCAATGGGTCCATGCCCAGCATACAAGAAGAGAAACTCTCAAACACTGGTTTTGAGAGGAAGAAAGTTTATTTTGTAGGCTAGCAAGTGAGAACTCAGAGGTATTGACCACACACTGAGTTCCCTGATTTGCTGGAAAAACTACAGTTTTATACTTATTCATTTAGGAGTAGAGGAAGGCCAGGGGCAGATCATTCTACTGATCATTTATTATGAGGTGGGACTAAAACTTGGCATGGAAATGATCAACAAACCTTTGCTCCTGAAATGGGCTTGACTACTGCTGATGACATATATCCAGTGATTTTGGTTTCTTGGTATGAGTCTTTTTGTTCCTTGAAGAGACTTCTTTTGTATTACCAAGCATGTGTGGCAGTCCAGCATTGTTTGTCAGTAGTTGTCTGTTCTGCGCATGCCTGACCATTCTGAGCCCTTTAAATCTGAATTCCTCTGGGGCTTTCTAGCTACTCCGCAAAACAACTTAGAGAAAGTGAGTGACGTGCTGGTGGAAGTGACTAGAAGTGGCCTGATAACTGGTGGAGTACTAGTAAATTAGATGTCCCAGCCTCTAAGGTCTCCATAACAAGATCTTCAAAAACTTAAATATTATGCTCATCACAACACTTCACCAAAACAGTGAAAAGAGAACCTACAAAGTGGCAAAAAAAGTTTGGCCATGACAAATTCAACACACATCTAATCTCCAAAATCTATAGGAAAATCCAACATCTCTACAACAAAAGAAACAAGCCAATTAAAAAATAGGCAAAGGATATGAACAGACACTTCACCAAAGACTTTCAGGCAGCTAACAGACACAGGGGGAAATCCTCGTAATCACTAGCTACTAGAGAAACGTAAATCAAAACTACAGTGAGATACCGTCTTACCCTGACATTGCTGGCAGAAATTTAAATAAATAAATAACAAATGTTGGAGATGGTGTAAGAACTCTTGTGCACAGCAGGTTGGGATGTAAAATGGTATAACCATTTTGGAAAATGATACAGTGCTTCCTTAAAAATCTAAAAATAGAAATGCCATACCATCCAACAATCTCACTCCTAAGAATACATCCTAGAGAAAGAAGAGCCATCATATGAATAGACATATGCACACCCATGTTCAATGCAGTGTCATTCACGAAAACAAAAAGATGGAAGCAGCTTAGGTGCCCACCAACAGATGAATAAATTATAGTACACACACACAACGGAATACTACAAAGTGATGAAGAACAATAATGAATCTAGGAAACATTGCACAACATGGATGAATCTGGAGAGCATTATGATGAATGAAACAAGGCTATTACTAACACTGTATGATACCATTACTATGAAAATTCATGAAAAGGTATACACACAAAAAGAAACAATCTTTCATGTTTATAAGGGAGGAGAAAGAAGAGAAGGAAAAAATACTAACTAGGTGATAGGTGGGAACCCTGGTAGTACAGTGGTTAAGAGTTACATCCACTAACCAAAAGGTTAGCAGCTTAAATCCACCAAGTACTCCTCAAAAACACTATGGAGAAGTTCTACTCTGTCTTATAGGGTCGCTATGAATTGGAATCAACTCAATGTTAGTGGGTTGGGTTTGGTTTTAGGCAATAGGTAAATGGTAATTTTGGTGAGGTGCAAGACAGCACACAGTACTGGGGAAGCCAGAACAACTCGACCAAGTGAAGGTGATAGAAGCTGCATAGACACACCCAGACTCCCTGATGAGCCTAATTACTGGGCTGATGGCTGGGGACCGTGGTCTCTGGGATATCTAGCTCAACTGACATAACATAGCTTATAAAGAAAATATGCTATATCTTACATTGGTGAGTAGCATCTGGGATCTTAAAAGCTTGTGAGTGTCCATATAAGATCCTCCACTAGTCCCACCTGCTTTGGAGCAAAGGAGAATGACGAAAATCAAAGACACCAGGGAAAAATTAGTCCAAAGGACTAATGGATCCCAACTACTACAGCCTCCACCAGACTGAGTCAAGCACAACTAGATGGTTGCCAGCTACCACTAGTCTCTGGCAAAGATCACAATGGAGGGTCCCAGACAGAGATGGAGATAAATGTAAGACAAAATTTTAACTCACACAAAAAAGACCAGACTTACTGGTCTCTGACAGATACTGAAGAAACCCCAAGAGTATGGCCATACACACCCTTATAGCTCAGTAATGAAGTCATTCCTGAGGTTCACCGTTAAGCTAAAGATTAGACAGGCCAGTAAAACAAAGAGAAACTAAATGGGCACACCAGCCCAGGGGCAAGGATGAGAAAACAGGAGGGGACAGGAAAGGAAAGCTGATTATGAAGAATTCAAGATCAAGAAGGGTATAGTGTGACACTTTGTGTGACAATGTGTGTATCATTTACTGAGAAACTAATATACTCTGTCAGCCTTCACCTAAAACACAATCTTAAAAAAATTAAGAAATCTGATGTAAAAGAAATACATAGAATCCTGCACCCAACAAATAGAGAGGCTATTGTATATTTCATTTGGAATGTTTATAAAAATTGACCATTTACTTGGTCACAAACATAGTCCCATGCTCATGATGCAATTAAAATCAGCAATAAAGGAATTCTTTTTTAAGAATCACGTATGTAGGAACTTGAGTAACATATTTCTAAGTAGTTCATATATAAAAGAGGAATCACAACAAAATGCTAGTGAAAGTACCATATATCAGAACTAGTGTAAAGTGGCACTTAGAAGTCAGTGGTACTTAAACACGTCTGTTAAGAACAACCAGTTATCTAGATTTTGGATCTCTGGTTCTCTGTTGCATTTTTAGCTTCTTACCTTCTTCTTTACAAACTACAATTGCTTCCTTAATTGCTTTCTATATTAAGCACTCAGTTTTCTACAGGATTGATTCTGCTCTTCACTGTTTTTATTGCATTTCTAAACTCTTAAACTGTAGTTTTAAAATTTATTACATTTTTTCTTATTTTGTGTACTTCCCTTTAAATTTCATCCTGCTCTCAGCCACATCACTCCTTATACCAGTGTGCTGCCTTAGCTCTACATTTCTCTTATTTCATATCCTTTTATTTTGTGCCAAAGCACGCACTGTTGAAAACTTATCTCTGTTTCTTACAGTAAATATTTTGCAAAAGTATGCCCATATTCTGCCTTTTAAGTACTGTGTTCTCCCTTTTTGTCCTACATGCTAAAACATGTCTTTCTAATTTTTCCCCATCTTTCAGTTCTGACACTGTGTGTTGGATTTTGTTTTCATATGTATGCACTCATAGTTACAATATGATTGCTTCACCTCCAAATATCCCATTTTGTATCGATACCTTATTATTGAATTCTAAGAGTTCTATCCTTATTACTGAATTACAAGAGTTCTTTATAGACCTCATATGTCCCTTACCCCCAAAACCCCCAGTAGATTCACCTAAATACCTTCAAAATGATGTTCTTTTAAACTGGAAGACTCACTTTTAGTGTATGATCTAGCTACCTTAAGAAAGTAAAGAGAAAATCACGGCTATCACTGTAGATGTGAGACAGTCGATAGATGTTTCAGGGTTTCTTAAAATATTTTTATTTTGCCTTCAAAGGAAAAATGCAGATGTAGCTGAGTGTGGGGACTCCTATTTTATTTGTGTAGATTTTCCCTCAAACTCAATTGTTGTTTTTAGGTATGAGAGGAATGTCTTACCTTGCATTCTTTTCACGTTTTCTCTCTTTTCTTCTGTGTAGCTTGTAATATCCCTTTACAGTTTACAAACTTAACTGATGGGTGTCCAAAGGTCTTTCTTTTTGAAACTATAATTTCTCTATATTGGTAAAACCAAAAACCAAACCAGTTGCCATTGAGTTAATTCTGACTCATGGCAGCAAACTCTTTTATTTCAGGAAACTTTTATTTACTATTCTCCCTGATTATAGTATATATTTTAGGCACTGTGTGATGCAGGAAGCATCAAAAGAAAATGGTATGCCAGAAAAAAATTGGTCAACATTCAGCCATTTCAGGAGGTAGCATATAATCAGGAACCCATGGTTCTGAAGTAGAAGTGCAAGCTGCACTGAAGGCATTGGTTAAAAATCAGGCACCAGGAACTGAGGAAATATCAATTGAGATGTTTTAATAAATGGATGAAGCAATAAAAGTGCTCACTAATCCAGAAGAGATCCATATTTATGCCAATCCCCAAAAGAGGTGATCCAACTGAATGCAAAAATTGCCAAACAATATAATTAATATCACACACAAGTAAAATTTTGCTGAAGATCATTCAAAAGCCACTGCAGCAGTATATTGACAGGGAACTGCCAGACGTTCAAGCCAGATTCAGAAGAGGATGTAGAACATCATTGCTGATGTCAGATGGATCCTGGCTAAAAGCAGAGAATGCCAGAAAGATGTTTACACAGGTTTTATTGACTATATAAAGGCATTCGACTGTGTGGGTCATAACAAATTATGGATAACAATGCAGAGACAAGGAATTCCAGAACACTGAATTGTGCTTGCAAGGACCCTGTACGTAGATCAAGAGGGAGTCATTAGAACAGAACAAGAAGATACTGCATGGTTTAAAGTCAGGAAACATAAGAGTCAAGAGTTGTATACTTTTACCATACTATTCAGTCTGTATGCTGAGCAAATAATCTGAGAAGCTGGACTATATGAAGATGAATGGAGATCCAGGACATGCAGATGACACAACCTTGCCTACTGAAACTGAAGAAAATTTGGAGTACTTACTGATGAAGATCAAAGACTGCAGCTTTCAGGATTACACCTTGACATAAAGAAAACAAAAATCCTCATAACTGAACCAGTAAGCAACATCATGATAAATGAAGAAATGATTGAAGTTGTCAAGGATTTCATTTTATTTGGATCCATAATCAATACCCATGGAAGCAACAGCTAAGAAATCAAAACATGCATTGCATTAGGCTAATCTGCTGCAAAAGACTTCTTTAAAGTGTTGAAAAGCAGAGATGTCACTTTGAAGACTAAGGTACACCAGACCCAAGCCTTGGTATTTTCAGGCAAAACCTGGACAGTGAGTAAGGAAAACTGAAGAATTGATGCCTTTCAACTGTGGTGTTGGCAAGGAATATTGAATATAACACGGATTGCCAAAATAATGAACACATCTGTCTTGGAAGAAGTACAACCAGAATACAGCTTAGAAGCAATGACGGAGACACTACATGTCACATACTTTGGACAGATTGTTAGGAGGAATCAGTTCCTGGAGAAAGACATCATTCTTGGTAGAGTAAAAGGCCAGTGGAAAAGAGAAAGACCCTCAACAAGATGAACTGACATAGTGGCTGCAACATGGGCTCAAGCATAACAACAATTGTGAGAAAGGCACATGACTGAGCAGTGTTTCCTTCTGTTGTGTATGGATCACTATGGATGAGAATCAGCTCAGCAGCAGCTAACAACAACATTTTAGGTCTAGTAAAATCTCTTGCATTATTGAACCACAGTAGGTGTGCTACTCATAGAAATATTTATTTCTTTAACAGATAGGAATCGGTTGAGTAATTCATTAACATAGCCATTTTGCTGATGCTTTGAGTATAAGTGTGTTATCATAAGAACAGTACTCATAAAAATCTGTTTTGCTCCAATTTTCTGCTCTTATAGAATAAAAATACTCAGCCTACAGGATTTCCAATCAGACATCAGCAAGAAGTGAAGATTTATTTTCCCATCAAACTTACACCCAACTTTCTGGCATTTCCTCACTGTCTTATGGGAGTATTATATCGCTATAAAGTACAGGTATGATATACTATAAGAATTCTCAAAGAGTTGGTTTCCCTGATAGAACAATTTATTAAAATTTGGTTAATGTTAAATTTTATTTCCACCCATCTTAATAGGATAGCTCAGTTTTGAGTGACAACCTAATCATGCTGTTAAATGTAGTTATCCATAGCAAGACTTGGTTTACTTTCTGTCTCTCTACCATATATCTTTTCCTTGTGAGTTTTATAAACTTTTGTCAAATTCCATTTTGCTTTTTTTTTTTTTTTCACATTTTGAGAAACTGCCATTACTTAACCTTCCTTTAGTGTTTCTTTGCCTGTTTGGCTACTTTGCTACAGGCGTACAGTGTCTTAATGAGTACAGAAATAACTTATTAATTTTATTATTTCTCTAGCTTTACTTCACCAGCTGGGCTTTACTTTTTCACTTAAATTATACTTTTCTTTGTATAGTGATTAAATGTAAGGTTATGTTTTTTTAACAGGTAGAAGGTGGTAGTGGCAACTTTACCTGGACCTCTACAAATGAAGCAGTGGCCATGGTAACTACTAAAGGAGTGGTGACTGCAGGTCAGGTCGAGGGGAACAGCACTATTCTGGCCAGAGATGTACAGAATCCTTTTCGATATGGAGAAATTACGGTAAATGCTTTTCCAAAGGACCTTTTCCTTACCTGTTGAAACTGCTACCTATATTTAAGTGCAGTACCATATTTGAAAAAAAAAACTCCAGTCCAAACTGGCTGTTTAAAAATGATGCTCAATTCAGTCCAGAAGTACATTGTCCCTAAATATTCCTTGATCTGGATTGAATGCTGCATCAGTTAATAGGCAGTTATTTAACACCTGTGTTTGTGTCCTTATCTTTAAAATGGGAACAATGATAGTATCTACTGTAAGGGGTTATTGTCAGAATTGAATGAGATAATATTTACTCCCATGCTTGGCATATATTCAGTACTCAGTGTTAGCTATGATTATTGTTATTATCATACATATAATCTTTAAAAGGATTTTATATTAATATTATTTCTGGTCTCATGTTTTTGTCTTATTTTTAAGCCATTGATAACTCTTTTTCCTGTATTACCTAACCTTTTTTTATTTTTCTCCCATTTTTACAATATGTTAATATACATTGCTGATCTCTGCAGAACTTAACATTCTGCCACCATTATGTGCACATTTATTAAGTGATTCCTAGAAACTTAACAACATACTGGGTATCAGTCATAGGAAATTCAAAGAAGTATAGCATATCAGGTAATCCTGGTGGCCTAGTGGTTAAGTGCTACATCTGCTAACCAAAAGCTTGGCAGTTCATATCCACCAGGTACTCCTTAGAAATTACAGGGCAGGTCTACTCTAACCTATAGGGTTGCTGTGAATTGGAATCAACTCAGCAGCAGTGGCTTTTGGCTGTAATGTATTGGTCCTACTTTTAAAAAATTCTAAAATCTAATTAGGAAGATGTACTCAAATGAAAAGTGGAATATCATTTCAAGGCAATGATATAACTTTACAGCAGTATGTGATTGAGAGCTAGTTGAATTGTAGCTACAATTATAGCTTATAAAAGAAGAATCCTTTTACAGAGGAGTAGTCAATGATTATCATGAAAGAGGTGGGAATTTGAAAAAGACTCTGAAAGATGGAGGCAAAAATAAGTCCTGTGGGCCAAACATTGCTTCCTTCCTTTTTTGAAAATAAAGTTTTATTTGAACACAACCGCTCCCATTTATCTATGTGCTGTCTATGTCTCCTTTCACACTACAAGAGCAGAGTTGAGTAGTTGTGACACAGACCATGTGGCTTACAAAACCTAAGATATTTGCTATCTCGCCTTTTGCAGAAAAGGTTTGTCAACCCCTCCTGTAAGACAGTAGGAAGCTATTACAGGCTTTTAAGCAGGTCAATAATACGGTAAGATTTGTATTGTGGTAAGGTCAACAATATGGCACAGCCTAATTATTTTTCATTTAGGTTGCTATCAGGCAAAATTGACTTAATAGCAGTGGCTTTGTTTTTTGCTGTTTAAATTATTTTTATACTCAGATACTAACAGGTATTATAATAACAAAAATAAAAGGATTGAAAGGTGGTTGCTAGTGGTATAGACTAATAGACTGGAGTGAATTGAAGGGAAAAAGTGAAAATCTAAGCAGCTAATCCTGAACTAGCATTGAGAATAAAGAGGAGACAATTTGGGAATAGTTTTAAAGGTAGACAATCAGATTTGATGCCCCTTAGGCATCCAAGTAAAAGATTTAAAGTCACAGAGATGATCTGGAGGTTTCTAGCTTTGGCAGCTGGGTGGGTAGAAAACCCAAGGAAAGGAGAAAAAAGAGGGAGAAAATGATGCATTCAGTTTGGGATATGTTAATGTGACTCACCTATGGATCATCCAGTTGGATGCTTGTGTCTGGAAACAGGGCTCAGAAATTCAGCTGAAAAGCTGAGACTGGAGATAAAAATGTGGAGTTATTAGCATATGGTTGGTTATTTAAGTTTTGTGACTGGGTAAAATTTCCCTGAAAGAAATGGTTCTTAGCTCACAATGCAGGAACAGGTTGTGCACAGCTGGCTACAGTTTGCCAGACCCTGCTGTGTGGTGGTAGATGTGTGCCAGAAATCAGTGGATTAAGGAATAAAAAGAGAGCCATGTTCAGCACCTAGCACAATGCCTTGTAGTACTGTGTATGTTTTTAAATATTTAAGGAATGATTTCTTTTTTCCTAACATTTTTCTCTAACATAACTTTCTTAAAAGATGAATTACTTTTTTCTCTCCAGATATATGTCCTGAAGGTGAACAAACTGGAGTTGTTACCATTTCACGCTGATGCAGAGATTGGCCACACTATAGAAATCCCCATTGCAATGTATCATGTAAATAAGGAAACCAAGGAGGCCATTGCGTTTACAGACTGCTCTCATTTATCCTTGGATTTGAACATGGATAAGCAAGGAGTCTTTGCTGTCCTCCCAGTAGGTAAAGGTAGGCTTTTTCTTTTTCATCCTTCTTTTATCTTTGAATTAAGGGAAATGTTCAATTCAGGAACTATAAGTAACAGCCTGAATTTACCTGTTAGCTTTCTTTATTCTGTCAGCTGCCTTGTAGTTGGTTTTATTCTCCTCATTTACAGAAGTAGAAATCAAATAACATGTCCAGTGTTTCGTTGTGGCTGTACGTGTCAGTTTTCAGTGCATATTAAAGTCTCCTGTTCCCAGCCTTTTCCTTTTTTTAATATGTATACCATACCTCTAAAAGGAATGCAGTATCATTGACTGTATATGTGCAAAAAATTTGTTTTGAAAATGCATTAAAAAGATAAAAATATCTTTTTCTATGGGGTTTCATATGGTAAATTGACTTGGATTGTAAACTTTCACTTAAAGCACAGTATTTTTTTAAAAAATCTCTATTAAGAAGAATATAAATAAGCTATCCATAAAAATTAGTGTTGTTTCCTATTATTGAAATTTATATTTGATCCTGATTTATTGTTTTTCTATCCACAATAATGGTAATAGTAGCATTTAACATATACTTAGTGTTTACTATTTTCCAGTCTTTCTTCTGAATTTTCTTAAATGCATTAATTCATTTAATCCTCACAGCATAGCTAACGGGTCTTCCAGTAAGGGTATCCTACCTTTGAACTTGAATAAAACAAGTTGTGTAAGTGATACAGTTTTGTTTTATTATTTTGAAGTATATTTGATGGCATTATGTGTGGAAAAGAACCTTGGGTAAATGGCTGCTGCAGCACCTTCCAAATAAGGCCAAAAATAATTAGTTATAAGCTTGGCTTTATCAAAGCCCAATATCTTTCACCATTGATAGTCGCAGCCTGTCCTTGTTTGTCTTGGAAAAAATAAGGGCCAAACATTCTGCTGGACCAAAATCCACACCAAACAGTAACTCTTGGGGTATGAAACAAACATCCTGGAACTTCCATTGGATTCTCATCACCCCAAATGCAACGGTTTTGTTTGTTAATGAAACCATTCATCCCCACATGGGCCTTGTCACTGAAGATGACTTTTTGGCAAAAAGCAGGGTCAACTTCCAGCTGCTCCAGAGCCCACGCAGCATATGTGCAGTGCTATCTGTGGTCGCTGGACTTCTATTCTTGAGTTAAAACAATTTTGTAAGGGTAAGGGTTCAAGCCCAGATGCGAAATCTGCCAAGTTGTGGTCAACGAAAAGCCCAGTTCTTGTGCTTGGATAGAAATTGATTAGGATGGATGCTTGCTAACACTCTGACTGAAAGGTGGCAATGTTTTTATAGGGACGTGCAGTTAGTTGGCACACAGGCATTGTCTGGTTGGCAACAGACCCCGTTGTCTTAGGTTTTTTGATTAAACGTAGAATTGGCCTCTCGGTGGAACAATTATGTGCATTGTAAATTTCACATAATACCCAGAATGTTTGGCGAATGGAGCACCCATTTTGATAACAAACTTTAATAATTTCTACACGTTGTGTAATTGTGTAACTTTTCATGGCTGTTTTGTCAAGACTAATCAAAATAACATGATAAATATGGCTACTATAGCTTCACAAATATTGCCACCATGAGCTGTCAAAATGAGGACACCCTTATTGGAAGACCCTTTATAGCAAAAAACAGTTGTCATTTCAACATTTTTTACACGTACGATTCAGTGACATTAATTATGTTCACCATGTTGTGTAGCCATCATCATTGTTTTCAAATTTTTCATCACCCTTCACAGGCACTCAGTGCCTCCTGTGCAGCAGCTCTCTTTCTCCCTTTCCCTCTTGTCCCTGGTAACCACTAACAGACTTCGATCTCTGTACACTTCCCTGTTCTAGGTATTTCATACAAATGGGAACATACAGGAAATCTGGGTGGTGTATTAGTTAAGTGCTACATCTGCTAACCAAATAGTCAGCAGTTCAAATCTGCCAGGCACACCTTGGAAACTCTATGGGGAAGTTCTACTTAGATCTATAGGTCTCTATGAGTTTGATCAACTCTGTGGCAGTGGGTGGGTTTGGGGATCATACAGTGTTTATCCTCTTGTGATTGACTTAATTTCAGTCAGCATGTTTGCAAAGTCTGTGTAGGTTGTAGCATGTATGAAGACTTCATTTCTCTTTATCTCTGAGTAATAGTCCATTGCATGTATATTCTGCATTTTGTTTATAACATTCATCTGTTGATGGCTATTTAGAGGGACAGATTCTTATATCAACTTGATACAAAAAAATTGAGGTCTACTGTTTAATGTGTGAGATCAAGATGATGTTTGTGATATATTTAGATTCTTGTTTCTGTGACCTAATGTATTTGAGAACTGTTTTTCAGTCTACTGGAATCATGTTTTTTAAATTGCAGGTATTCAAAAATCCAGATCAATGCACTGTTCCAGTATATGTATAGTAGCCAAATCTCTGGGCCATACCCTGGTAACAGTAAGTGTGACTGACTATGAAGAGTACTTGGACAGCAGTGCCACATTTGCTGCTTATGAACCCCTAAAGGTGAGCTATTACATGTTAAGGATCAGACATTTCTTTTCATGGACCCTAGTATGTCCACATAGGAGTTCCTTCACTATCTGCTAAATTCACAATGATTTCAGTGTTCTCTGTGTGTACTGCTTTTGGTTTTAGAGTTATAGCTCTCTGGTCAAGCCTCAGTGTAACTATTTAAGTTTTTACATATTTCTGTCACCACCATCTGATCAAAATTTATAGCATTAGAAAACTGTCTTTGGAAGATAATTTTCTGTACTAGGGAGGGAACTTGTGGATTTTCAGCACAGCAGCCATTATTTTAGTAGCTGTGGGGTCAACTATGTGTCATACAAAAATAACCTACATTTTGGGAAAATTTCATTCTCATAAGAACAGTTAACTCATCAGTAGGATACTTCTCTCTACTAAGGTGAATAATGCCTATTTTGTCTATCTTGGCACAGTGATTAAAAGCTACGACAGCTGCTAACCAAAAGGCTGGCAGTTCACCTCTACCAGCCACACCTTAGAAACCATGTAGGACAGTTCTGCTGTGTCCTATAGGCTTACTATGAGTCAGAATTGAATCAATGGCAATAGGTTTTATATATCTAGGGTGAAAATTCTTTGAGAAATACAATGAAATGTATAAATGTATTATTTTGGGGCAATAGTCTTTGATACTTTAGTAAAATATGTTTAAAATGCTTATGCAGTTTTTCATCCATTTATATTATACAACAGTGCAGTAGATCCTACTGATAAAGGAAATTCTAAAAAGAAAATTAGGCATAAGATACGATCTGGTTTTTCAAGAAATGTATGTAGTGAAAGAGCATAACTAACCAAAAGTTATTTGGCCTGTACCTGTGAAGCATTTGAAACATTTAATAAAATTAAGAGACAAGCAGGCATGCAAATGAGCGGTAGAGATAAGTACTGGAAAAGCTTAGAGAATGGACGGGAGTTGTGGTCTGTAGTGAACTGGACATAAATTAATGGATAAGGTGACACATGAGTTAGTTTGGAATTACAAGTACGATCTGAATTAGTACTAAACCAAAACCCATGGCCATGGAGTCAATTGCAACTCATAGCAACACTACAGGACAGAGTAGAACTGCCCGATAAAGTTTCAAAGGAGCACCTGGTGGATTCAAACTTCCAGTCTTTTGGTTAGCAGCTGTAGCACTTAACAACTATGCTACCAGGGTTTCCTGAATTAGTACCACACCCCACCTCAGTGCTATTAAGAGGTTGAGAAATATTCCAAATAATAGGTATGGCATACACGTCCTTGTCATTGGAGAATTAAGTCTAATGTCATTTTCTGCATATTCAGATAGCCAGTTTTTTATGTAAAAAAAAAAGTCTGTAATGAATTTCCTGACTAATTAGAGATTAATTTCTTTAAATGTCATCAGGCTCTAAATCCTGTGGAAGTGGCATTGGTAACATGGAAGTCTGTGAAGGAAATGATATTTGAAGGAGGCCCTCGTCCATGGATCTTGGAGCCTTCTCGGTTCTTTTTGGAGCTGAGCACAGAGAAGACAGAGAAGATTAGAATAACACAAGTGCGAATGCCAGCTAAGAGAAAACAGAACCAGTACATCTACCGGGTCCTGTGCTTGGATTTAGGGGAACAAGTAGGAAAATGTTTTGGGTTTCTTTTTTTATTTTTAACATTTCTTTTAACAATAATCAGAATGAGTTTGATGGTAACAGGTTTGGTTTAACAATAATACTCTAAACCTTTTGTACTACAAGCCATTCATTTTTAGATTCTGTGGATTTAGTTTATAGACTAAATAGGAAAATTCTAATCACTAATTAAAGAATCTTTTTTTTAACCTGCTACCTGGAGGGCAAACACAACAACAACAATTCTTTAAATGTACCCTAAGGTTTTGGTTTGTTCATCTTTGAATTCTAACAGTTCACTAACTGGGCAGTTCAAGATCTTTTACTGTAATAATAAGCTTATTTTTCATTATTTTCAGTTACTATCATCCATCTCCTTGTTGTTAAATTAGAGGATATTTGGTTTCCCATCTCCAAAGACTGTGAAACAGGAAAAATTAGAAATTTTAAGGGACTAGCTAGATTTACGCTGGGAAAAGTAATAATAAGTTTGTAGCCTTTACCAGTTGAAATACTTTTGTTTATTTTTAGTAGTCTGCTTCTTTAAAAACAAGCTGCAGAGGTTTGCAGCTTGATCAGGGTGGAGAATGCATTCTGTGACTGTGAAATGAAAAATAGTAACCAGCTGTCTTAGTCATCTAGTCCTGCTGTAACAGAAATACCACAAGTGGACTGCTTTAAAAGGAGAAATTCTGTTCTGTCACACTCCAGTAGGCTATAAGTTCAAATTCAGGGCATCAGTTTCAGGGGCAGGATTTCTCCGTTGGTTCTAGAGGAAGGTCAGTCTTCTCCTGCCTTGGGACCTTCTATGGTGCAGGGACCCTGGGTCCAAAGGACACTCTCTATTCCCAGAATTGCTTCTTTCCTGAGTGTATGAGGTCCCCAACTCTCTGCTTGCTTCCCTTCCCTTTGTATCCCAAGAGACAGCCTGAAGGTACATTGAGTCCTGCCCCACCAACAGAACTGCTACTCATCCTCCCTCAGTAACCTCCTAGAGGCAGGATTTACAATGTATAGGAAAATCGTGCAAATATTTGTTCAGCAAATTTGTTGAACTTGACAGTATCTATGGCTAAAAGAAACCAAACCCATTGCTGTTGATTAGATTCCAACTGATAGTGACCCTACAGGACAAAGTAGAACTGCCTCATAGGATTGCCAAAGAGTAGCTGGTAGATTCAAACTGCTAACCTTTTGGTTAGCAGCAGAGCTCTTAGCCAGTATACCATCAGAACTCCTATAAATGGCTAGCTATCAGTAATTTAAGGCCTAATTACCACCACTTGAAGCTCCCAACTTCTGTTTCCACATTCTGTTATTCATTGGTACTACCACCAGAGATGAGCTGAAATGCAGATTAGTTTTTCCACTTTTTAAGAAATGGAACAAAAGATGTGATGGAGAAGATTGAAGTATTTGGTCAAAATTTAATTTTTTTTTACATTTCCTTGGTTTTCAAATTTCCATGATGTACTTAATTTCCCTTAGCACAGATGATTAAGAACTATAATGTCTTACAGGAATTTGCATAGTTGTAGTATCCAAAGGGATTCTCTATACTGGAATTTGAGTAATCGTAACATTTTTACGTTGGCGTGCCTGACATCTTGTTTCTACCCATAGTTAACTCTTACTTTGGTATTTCCTCAAAGGTTCTGACATTCCAAATTGGAAATCACCCAGGTGTCCTCAACCCTAGCCCAGCTGTAGAGGCTGTGCAGGTGCGCTTCATATGTGCCAACCCTGCCAGCATTTCAGTAACCCCAGTATATAGGACGCCAGCTGGTTCCCAGCCATGTCCTCTCCCACAGCATAACAAACAATTGGTGAGTACAAAGTGTGTTTCCAACTAACTTAGTATTTTTGTCTTCCATGCTTCAGAGGTAAATGACCTGAAATGCAACTTTTGTCATATGAAAGAGAACTATTTTGTTACTCATTGTTTTCTGTTAGTGCCTGAGAAGAGATGATTAAACTATATTAGAATTGTCTGCACTTAGTAACATGGCTTTGTTCACTGTACATAATCAGTCTGTAATTATGGCAATAGGTAATTCCAAGTAGATTTGCTAATATCCTTCTCTACTACAACTTTTATTTAACATTATCCATAAGTAATTAAATTCACCTCTACTCCAAACTCACCATGAAGATAGTAATAACCAGTAACTTAACTAGTGGGAAGGCAACTAGGAATGACGGGAAAATGGTTGTTTCATTTGTGGAACCAAATTCCACATTAAAAGTATCATTCATATAAGAATAACTCTGGATTTGAACTGCCGGCCTTTTGATTATCAGCCATATCTGTTAACCATTACACCACCAGGGTTTCCAGGATAACGCTAGGGGCCCTTAATATATGGCATCCCTAGAATACCAAACATAACTAAAAATGCACACACAGCAGAAGATGAACTAGACAAATGGGGTCTCATAAAGATTAAACACTTATGCTTAATAAAAGACTTCTCCAAAAGAGTAAAAATAGAACCTACAGACTGGGAGAAAAAAAAAAACCAAATTGGCTATGACGTATCCAATAAGGGTCTAATCGCTAAAATTTATGGAAGCTTCAATACCTCAAAAATAAAAAGACAAATTAAAAAATGAGCAAAAGAGGTGAACAGACTCTTCACCAAACAAAATATTCAGGCAGCTAACAAACATGTGAAGAAAGGCTCTTTATCATTGGCAGTTAGAGAAATGCAAATCAAAACTGCAATGAGATGCCATCCTACTCAACATTACTAGCACTAATCAAAAATCAGTAACAAATGTTGGTAAGGTTGTTAGGAAGATTGGACCTCTTATACACTGCTGGTGGGAATATGAAATGGTATAACCAGTATTGACAATGGTATGGTGCTTCCTCAAAAAGCTACAAATAAAAATGTATGATCCAGCAATCCTACTCCTAGGTATATACCCTAAAGAAATAAGAGCTATAACATAAATAGACATATGGGGCCTGATAATTAAGTTCATGAACTCATCCTACAAGAATTGCTGCATACTTCACTGCTAAATATCACTACAGGCATCTTTGAAGTACTTCATTTAGAAAGCTATGCACCTAAGTCAGTGCCTCATCCACCCTTCAAAGTAATTTTGTAACTCTTTTTTTGGAATGGCCATCAGAGTTTTCATCATATTACACTGGATGTCTTGAATGCAATCAAAATGCCTTCTGTTCAATATTTCCTTTATCTTCAAGTAAAGAAAAAAGTCATTGGGGCCAGATCAGGTAAGTAGGTAGGGTGCTCCAATACAGTTATTTGTTTACTGGCTAAAAACTCCCTTACACACAGTGCCATGTGAGCTGATCTATTGTTGTGATGCAGGGGCCATGAGATGTTGGCAAAAAGTTGAGGTCATTTCCATCAAACTTTTACATGCAGCCTTTTTGGCACTTTCAAACAGTAAATTTAGTTAACTGTTTGTCCAGTTGGTACAAATTCATAATGAACAATCCCTCTGATATCAAAAAATGTGACCAACATTGTTTTGACTCTTGATTTGCACTAATGGAACTTTTTTGGTCATGGAGAATAGGCTGACTTCCATTGTGTACTTGGACGCTTTGTTTCAGGTTCATGTTGGTACTCCCATGTTTCATCACCAGTGATACCACAGCCCGAAACATCGTCTTACTGCATCAAAAGATCTTGGCAAACTTCAACTCTCTTTTGCTTTTGTTCATCAGTGACCATTTTGTTCATCTGGGACCATTTTCACACACAGCTGTTTCATGCCAAGATTTTCGGTTAAAATTTGCCCCACTGTTTCTCTGTTGGTATTACTTGGTCTGCTATGCTTCTTATAGTCAGCCAACAATTTTGACATACAATTTGATGAACTTTTGCAGTGTTTTCATCAGGTCTGCTCGTTACTGGCTGCCCTGACCTCTCTTCATCAGTGACACTTTCTCTCCCCTCAGAAAAAACATTTAATCCATTTGTACACTGCCATTTTCTTCATGTCATTATCCCCATAAACTTGGACTAACCTGTCCCTGATTTCATTTCCATCCTTGTCAAGTTTAACAAGAAATTTATTGCTTGTTTTTTGCTCTAATTCAAGTTCCAGCATTCTCATGACGGCACACAAAAACACACAACAATGAAAGCCACTCAGTAAGACACCACCACACATCAACACAAACAGAGCTGTGAGACACTGATATACCAAGGTTATGAAACTTTACTGAGTTGTTTGTACAGTGCTTCCAATGTAAGCACACAGTGGCAAGTTTGCAAACTTAATTGTCAGATCTTGTATGCAAACACATTTGCTGTAGCAATATTCACAATAGCAAAAAGATGGAAACAGCCTAAGTGAACATCAGTAGAGGAATGAATTAACAAACTGTGGCACATACAATACACACAATAGAATACTACACAATGATAAAGAATAATGATGAATCCACAGAATATCTCACAACATGGATGAATTTGGAGGACATTATATGGAGTGAAAGAAGTCAATCATGAAAGGACAAATATTACGTTAAGACCACCATTATAAAGTAATAATAAAAGAGTTGTTGTTAAGTGCCATCAAGTCAGTTTCAACTCATAGCAACCCTGTGTACAACAAAACAAAACACTGCCCAATCCTCACCATGCCCATGGTTGTCATTACGCTTGAGTCCACTGCTGCAACCACTGTATCAGTCCATCTCATTGAGGGTCGTCCTCTTTTTCATTGACCTTCTGCCTTACCAAGCATGATGTCCGTCTCCAGGAAATGACCTTTTCTGATAACATGTCCACAGTATGTAAGCTGAAGTCTTGTCATCTTTGCTTCTAAGGAACACTACGGTAGTACTTCTTCCAAAACAAATCTGTTCTTTTGTCAATCCATGGTATATTCAGTATAGTTCTCCAACACAATAATTCAAAGGTGTCAATAATTCTGTCTTCCTTATTCATTGTCTGGCTTTCACAGGCATATAATGTGATTGTAAACACTGTGGCTTGGGTCAGGTGCACCTTAGTCTTCAGGTGACAGCTTTTCAACACTTTTAAAGAGATGGTTTTTTAGCAGATTTGCCCAGTACAATGCATCTTTGATTTCTTGACTGCTGCTTCCATGGGTGTTGATGGGGATCCAGGTAAAATGAAATCCTTGACACCCTCAGTATTATCTCCATTTATTATGATGTTGCTTATTGGTTCAGTTATGAAGATTTTCATTTTCTTGATGCTGAGTGTAATCCATATGAAGGCTGTGATCTTTGATCGTAATCAGTAAATGCTTCAAGTTGTCTTCCCTTTCAGCCAGCAAGATTGTGTTATCTGTATAAGGAAGGTTTTAATGAGTCTTCCTCCAATCTTGATGTACTATTCCTCTTCATATAGTCCAGCTTTTCAGATTATTTTCTCAGTATACAGACTGAATAGGTATGATTAAAGGATACAACCTGGATGCACACCTTTCCTGGCTTTAAACTATGCATTGTCCCCTTGTTCTGTTCAAATAACTACTTCTTAATCCTTGTACAGACTCCTCATAGCACAATTAAGCATTCAGGAATATCTGTTTTCCACAATGTTATCCATAATTTGATATGATCCACACAATTGAATGCCTTTGCATAGTTAATAAAACACAGGTAACATCTTTCTGGTATTCTCTGCTTTCAGCTGAGATCCATCTGACTTCAGCAGTGATGTCTCTGGTTCCACATCCTCTTCTGAATCTGGCCTGAATTTCTGGTAATTCCCTGTCAATATATTGCTGCAGCCGCTTTTGAACGATCTTCAGCAAAATTTTACTTGCAGTGATATTAATGATATTGTTTGATAAATTCTGATTTTAGTTGGACCGCCTTTCATGGAAATTGGCATAATTTTGGTTCTCTTCCAGTCAGTTAGCCAGGTAGCTATCTTCCAAATTTCTTGGCATAGACAAGTGAGTGGCTCCACAGCTGCATCTGTTTGTTGAAACATCTCAGTTGATATTCCATCAATTCCTGGAGGCTTGTTTCTCACCAATGCATTCAGTGCAGCTGGAACTTACTCTTTTAGTGCCATCAGTTCCTGATCATATGCTGTTCCTTGAAATGGTTGAACATCAATCAATTCTTTTTGATATAATGACTCTGTGTTTTCCTTCCATCTTCTTTTGATGCTTCCTGCCATCATTTAATATTTTCCCCACAGAATCCTTCACTATTTCAGTTTGAGGCTTGAATTTTTTCTTCAGTTGTTTCAGCTTGAGAAATGCCAAGAGTTTTCTTTCCTCTTGGTTTTCTATCTCCAGTTCTTCGTATATGTCATTATAACACTTTGCCTTCTTGAGCTGCCCTTTGAAATCTTCTGTTCATTTTTTTTACTTCATCATTTCTTCCTCCTGCTTTAGCTACTCTGTGTTCCAGAGCAAGTTTCAGGAAAAAACATTTTTGATGGTTACCAAAGATGGGGAGGTAATTACTATACAGATACAAGTATTAATATGGCGAAGGGACAAAACACAATTTGGAATAAGTCACATACCATGACCAAAGTAAGAGAGGACACTGAGAGGGACTCAAGAGTAATGAGCAACTATACTAACTACTGTAATACAGACAATCCCACAATAGTGTTAACAAACAGTAATTTACAAATGGATACTGTCTTAGTCATCTAGTGCTGCCTTAACAGAAATAAAACAAATGGACGGTTGTAAAGAGAGAAATTTTATTTTATCACAGTTCTGTAGGTTAGAAGTACAAATTCAGGGTGTCAGCTCGAGTGGAAGACTTTATCTGTACAGACTGCTGAAGGGGAACTAATTTGTTCTGTAAACTTTCACCTAATGCACAATAATAATTGCTTTAAAAAGTCAAAGGCACAAATATAATAAAAAGATTAAAAACACAAAAGTTCTATTTGAAGTTTATGAATGATTCACTTTTTAAAAGCAGAGTGGAGCAGAATAAAGGTATCTCTGTAATGCTATTTTCACTCAGTGTCATTTTATTTTTTTTAATTTAACTGAGTGGAAATGTACATTCCCGTATAAATTTACATGCCCACCTATATGCAGCTTACACTGCTCTCCTTGTCCAGTGACAGCACATTATTCCTCTCTGCTCCATACATGTCTTATCCTCTCAACAGCCTTTTTTCCCCTCCTCTCCACCCACTCTCCTTCCTCCAGCCAGAGGTCAGCAGGATGATATCCTATAGATGTATAGAACCATAAAGTGCATCCAATATATGGTCACTCTGCATTGCCAAGTCCAATCCACTCGTGTCCAAAGAGTGGACCTTCGTTGTGATTTATGGGCAAGGGCAGCATCAGGGCCAGGGGCCATGCTCTCAGGGGAACCCCAAAACCGCTGGACCATCAATTGAGGTCTTTTAGTGGAGATCTCAGGATGCACCCCTTTTTATTCTTGTGTTGCCAGTGAGACTCCTCTCTGTGAGCTCCATCACGGCTATCACTGGTGGTGGCCAGGCACCATCCGGTTCTTCCGGTCCCAAGTCGATGTAGGCACCCACTCATGTGGATCTCTCTATCTTCTAAGTTGTCTTTACCCCATGTCATTTTGGTCCTCGGTGAGCATCCATTCCTGCTGAGTTGGGACCATTTGCTGTGTCCTCAGATGGCAGCTTTTAAGATCCCAGACACCACTCACCAATGTGGGGTGCAGAGAGCCCTCTTAGCAAAACACTAGTTGTGCCAATTGGCCTCGATTTCACCTAAGAGCATGGTCCCCTGCACCCTGCCCCAGCTACTCTATCCTTGCAATATTGAGTTAAGATGGAAGGAGTACTCAAGTTATGCTGAAGTCCACTTAATGTTGTTCTTGTTTCTAATGTGTGCTATCACCGATTTCTCCCAACCAGATTTCTAGCAACTATCTAATCTAAACTCTCCCCACCTTGCCCTCCCTCCCTACCCTCCCTTGCAGCTGTCAAAGAGTCTTTTCTTCTATACACAAGTCTGTTTTTGAGATCTTATCGTAGAGGTCCCATACAATATTTGTCCTTTTGTCGCTGACTACTTTCATTCAACATGATGTCTTCCAGCTGAAACCAGGTTATGAGATGTTTCCTGGAATCATCGTTGTTATTCATCATTTCGTAGTGCTCCATTGAGTATATGTACCATAGTTTACCTATCCATTCTTCTGTTGTTGGTCATCTGGGTTGATTCCATCTTTTTGCTATCGTGGACTGTGCTGCGATAAACATTCTGGTGCATGTGTCCATTGGTGTGAAAGGCCTTGATTCTGCAGGATATATTCCAAGTAGTGGAATTACTGGGTCCAATGGTATATCGATATCCATTTTTTTAAGGAAGTGCCAGATTGCTTTCCAAAGAGGCTGGACCATTTTGCAAACCCACCAACAGTGTAGGAGGGTTCCACTTTCTCCACAGCCTCTCCAGCATTTGTTGCTTTGTGTTTCTTGGATCATGGCCAACCTTTTTGGGGTGAGATGGTATCCCATTGTTATCTTGATTTGAATTTCTTTAATAACTAAAGATCGTGAACATGTCTGCTTGTGTTTTTTGGCTGCCTGGATCTCCTCTTTAGTGAAATGTCTGTCCATCTCCTTTGCCCATCACTTAGTTGGATGATTTATCTTCTTTTTATTGATATTTTGTAATATCTTATAGATTATGGAGATAGAGTTGCCAAATATTTTTTCCCATTCTGTGGGTGTTCTTTTAATTCTATTAATAAAGTCTTTGGATGAGCAAAAGTGTTTGATTCTTAATAGTTCCCATTCATCTATTTTCTCTTCTGTTGATTGTGGTTTCTTCCACAGATTTTGGAGTCTGTCCTCATTGTGTATTAAAACTTCCATTGTTGTTCCTATTTTTTCTTGGATGAGCTTTATCGTTTTAGGTTTGATATTTAGGTCTTTTATCCAGTTGGAGTTGGATTTTGTGTAAGGTATAAGATATGGATCTTGATTCAGTTTATTGCAGATGGATATCCAATTTTGCCAGCACCATTTGTTGAAGTGTCATTTTTTTTTTAATTTGAAATGTAGTTTACAGAAAAGTTGTCAAAAACCACAACCTTTTTTCCCTGAACCATTTGCAAATAAGTTACAGACATGATTCTTTGATTCTCCATAATTCACCTTTTTAAAGTATCTAAATTGTACAACAATGGCCACTATCTAATTCCAAAACATTTTTGCTTCGCAAAAAGAAATCCTTTACCTGTTAGCAGTTAGTCACCATTTCTCCTTTTCTTTAACGCCTGTCAACCATTAATATCTTTTCTATCTTGATGGACTTGGCATTTCTGGATACATCATATAAATGGAATTATACAACAAGTAGCTTTTTGTATCTAGCTTCTGAGCATAATATTTTCAAGGTTCATCCATGTTGTAGTATGTATCAGTTCTTCATTCTTTTTTATGACTGAGTTATTTCATTGTATAGTTATACTACATTCATCATTTGAGGGACATAGTTCTTTCTACTTTTTGACTATTATGACTAATGCTGCTATGAGCAGTCTTGTATAGGTTTTTAATGTGAACATATGTTTTCGGGTCTCTTGGGTATATAGCTAGGAGTGGAATTCCCAAGTCATGTGTAACTGTGTATGTAGCCTTTTAAGAAACTACCAGCCTTATTTCCAAAGTGGTAGCGCTGTTTTACATTCCCATCAGCAGTATATGAGGGTTCCAATTTCTTCACATTCTTGTCAACACTTATTATTGCTCCAGCACTGAAAGACAAAATAGATAAATGGGATCTCATAAAAATTAAATACTTTTGTACATCAAAGGCATTTATCAACAGAGTGAGAAGCCAACCTACAGATTGGGATAATATTTAGGGGAATCATATATCCAGTAATTAGAGGCAGATTAACCAGTGAGCAAGGTATGCACGGGCTTACTTGTTCTTACTTATTAATCTATGCACCTTTGTTTTTATGGTCAAAAACAGGTGGAATTGTGCACTATAGATCCTCACATTCGTTGCTATGTTTGAGCCCACTGCAGCCACTGTGCCTACCCACCTCACTGAGGGTCTTTCTCTTTTTGCCAACCTTCTATTTACCAACAAGAAGTCTTCCAGAGATTGGTCCCTTCTGATAGCATCTTTAAAGTGAAACAAAGCCTCACCATAATCACGTCTAAGGAGCATTCTGGCAGTACTTCTAAAGTATATTTGTTTATTCTGGCACTTCATAGCGTATTCAGTATGCTTCATCAACACCTATAATTCAAATTCATCATTTGATTTCTTGACAGCTGCTTCCATGGGCATTGGTTGTGCATCAATTCTGTGGTCTTCCTTATGTGTTGTCTAGTTTTCACACACATATGAAGCAATTCAAAAGACTGTGGCTTGATTAGGCAACCTTAGTCCATTTTTGCTTTTTAAAACTTCAAAAGGATGTTTTGCAGAAGATTTGCCCAAAGCAATGTGTCATTTGATTTCTTGACTCCTATTTCTATGGGCATTGATTGCAGATCCACAGAAAATAAAATTCTTCACAACTTTAGTATTTTTTCTATTTATCATGATGTTACTTATTGGTTCAGTTGTGAGGACTTCTGTTTTCTTTTAAGATGTAACTCATATTGAAGACTGTAGTTTTAGCCGTTAAAAAAGCCCAAACTTAACCCAATGCCATCAAATTGATTCCAACTTGTAACAACCCTATAGGACAAAATAAAACTGCCCCATAGGACTTCTAAGGAGCAGCTGCTGATTCAAAGTATCTTTTGATTAGCAGCTGGAATGTTAACCACTGTGCCACCAGGGCTCCCTGTTTTAGCCTGTATAATAAACAAACACATTGCTGTCAAGTTGATTCTGATTCATAGTTACCCTATAGGACTGAGTGGAACTGCCCCATAAAATTCCCCAGAAGCCCGTAGAGGATTCAAACTTCTGACATTTTGGTAAGCTGCCACAGCACTTAACCACCATGCCACCAGAGTTACCTAGTTTGGCTGTTGCCAAGTGCTGTCGAGTCGGATCCGATTCATGGCGGCTGTTAGGGAGAAGTAAATCAAAACCACAATGAGATAATATCTCAATGCCATTACAATGACAGTGATCAAAAAAGCAAAACAACAGGGATTGGCAAGGTCGTGGAGAAACTGGAACCCTTATCCACTACTGGTAGGAATGTAAGCTGTTACAGCCACTGTGGAAAACAGTTTGGAAATTCCTCAGAAAGATGAACATACAACTACCATATGACCCAGCAATCCCCATCTGAGGTATATACCTAGAAGTGAAAGCAGGAGTGCAAACAGAAATGCATGCACTAATACTCATTGCAGCACTTTTCACAATAGCCAAAAGGTGGAATCAGCCAAAATATCCATCAGGATATAAATGGATAAGCAAAATGTAGTATATACATACAATGGAATATCACTCCACTATAACAGAGAAATGAAGCTTCATCCATGTTATAACACAGATGAACCTTCAAAATGTTATGCTGAGGGAAGTAAGTCAATTGCAAAAGGGCAAATACTGTATGAAGTCACGTGTATGAACTTAGCAGACACATAGAAACAGGAGTGGGAGGAAGAGGTGAAGGGGTGGCGGATAAAAGAATACAATATTGACTGGGGTACCACTGGATACCATGAAGGCACCAGCACTTTCCTCTGAAGTTTGATGAACAAAGTGAGAAAAGGATTTAAATCTATTCCAAGCCTTCTAATATGAATTTCCTTTCCTCTATTCCTCCTTTTCTTCCCCTTTCTCTTCCTCCTCCTCCGGCGGCGCAGGGTGTAGACACCATCATGGCCTTTTCAAGTACTAAGTGAACTTTATTCCACAGAAGCCGTCATTCCTTTTCATGTACAAATTATCTCCTCTTTGTCCACACAGTCCTTTCAAGCTGGCTACCAAGTCCTCTCGAATTGACCTCATGAATCTAATGTGTTTCTTTGCTTTCTGACACAAGTGATAAATTTTGGGTCCCAGGTCTAGAATGAGTCATTATTCCAAGGAAACTTTTGGTATTTTTTTCTGTGTAAAATAAGTTTTTAAGTTTCTTTTGTTCTTTGCTGGATATTCCTTTTCACTGTCTCTCTCTCTCTCTTTTTTTTTAAGTTGTGGTAAATATATGTGTAAGAAAATATTTGCCATTTCAACATTTGTACAGGTACTATTCATTGACATTAATTATGCTCATCATATTGCTCAGGCATCACCATTATCTATGTTCAAATCTTTCTTTTGTTTTAATGCAGATTCCTGTATCAAGCCTGAGGGACACAGTCTTGGAACTGACAGTGTTAGATCAACACAGGAGAAAGTTTGATAATTTCAGCTCACTAATACTAGAATGGAAATCCTCCAATGAAACATTAGCATATTTTGATGATTATAAGTCAATGGAGATGGTATCAAAGGATGATGGCAGTGGGCAGACTCGGCTATATGGTATTGTGAACGTTTACAAATCTTTCTGTGTATCGGCTAAATGCCTTAGCACTAAGTATTTCCTTATGGAAGAAGATTTTATTTCAATTTTATTACATATTTTCTTTGATCTTTGTGTTTTTTCAGAACAATAATGTTGAATAATCCTCATTTGCAATGCTAGGGTCTACGATCCAGTGTTTCTGACAAGAACATAAAATTGAATTAATTTTAAAATGTTTTTGATAGCCTGTTACTTGCCTAACATTGTGGGAAATCATTCATCTGTTAGAAATTATTTCTTAAGTGGCTACTATATGTAAGGCTTGCAGCCAGGTACTGGAGATGTGATGGTGAATGAGACAGACAGGACCTGTGCCCTCATAGATTTGTAGTCTGGTCGGAGAGGCCAAACTTTAAGCATAGTTGAGTTAGGTGCTTTGAAGGGCAAATAGGAGGTGCTGTGAGAGCTGTAACAGAGGGACATAACCTAGTCTATCCTGAGAAAGTGACATTTAAACTGAGACCTCTAGGGTGTGGTAGGAAGAGGAAATAACAAGAATGAACTGAAAGGAAGTGAGACTAGCTTAGGAAGAGAGCAGGAAGAACTAGCTGAGGTTCTAAGAGGGCAATAAGCCCTCATGTGCAAGTGTTTATCAAGTAGCTACTGTATCACATTTGCTGATGTCCCATTTACAAAGCAAGTTACCTGACTAGAACCACAGTCAAGGTGGCCAGGGGCTATGGGAGGGCATCGATGCAGCAGGTATGATTCCCTGCAGGCCATTAACTGTCCACAAATGGGTTGCAGGCAGTGAAGAAGAAAGTGGTACAAAGTGTAACTTTTAGATGACTGACATGAGCATTTGAGTGGGCGGTGGAAACATTCGCTGGAATAGGAACATTAGAGAAGGAGAAATGAAGATCTTAAAACCCACAAGTTCCCACAAGGAGCTTATAATCAAAGACTAACCTTAATATGGTACAAGTAGTTGATGTAAAAAGTAGTAGAAAATAGACACTTCTTATAACCTCTACCACTCAAACACCAAATGTCATCATTGTCATCTTCTAAACATTCCTCATTCCTTCCTTTCCAGCTTCATCACAAATATCTCCATCACCTCTACCCTGGACCACTACAGTAACCTCACTTCTGATCTCACTGGGTCTCTGCTACTCTCTTATCTACCCTCCACATTGCTATCTAGAGTGATCTTTCAAAAATACAAATCTGAGTATTTCTCTTAAAATCCTTTTTGAAAACTACTATTTACTAATCTCTCCCAATAGACCAGGAGTGGCCATAAGTACTTTATATATATAACTTACAACCACTGCCAACTGAGGTCTCAAATATCCTAGAAGAAGTGCTACATACCTCATTGTTGAATATCACTATGGTCACCTTTGAAGTACTCCCCTTGGGAAGCTATGCACTGACTCCACTGCCTAGTCCACCCTTCAAAGCAATTGTGGAACTCTTTCTGGAATGGCCATTGCACACAGTGGCAAGGTGGCAAGTTTACAAACTTAATTATATAGTTGTCTGTGAGGGAATTTTTAGCCAATAAACAAATAACTGTATTGGAACACCCTCCCTGTGCACCTGATCTGGCCCCTAATAACTTTTTTCTTTACCGGAAGATAAAAGAAAGATTGACAGTAAGATATTTTGACGACGTTCAGAACTTTAAGAGTAATAGGATGACAGCTCTGATGGCCATGAAAAAGAGTTCCAAAATTGCTTTGATGGGTGGACTAGGTGTTGGGCATTGGTGCATAGCTCCCCAAGGGGAATACTTCAGGGTGATGGTAGTGATATTCAGCAATAAGGCTTTTCAGCAGTTTTTCTAGGATGAATTTGCAAACTAAATTGTCAGCTTGGTATATCACTTCTTATGTAATCCTTCTGATTTAGTTACTAAGTGTTGCTTTTAACACAAATACCAGTGGGTAGCTTAATCAACAGAAATTTGTTTTCTCACAGCCTAAGAGACCAGAAGTCCAAATTTAGGGTACTAGCTCTAGAGGAAAGCTAGTTCTCTCTGTCCACTGGGGGCAAATCCTTTCTTCTCAGCATTCCTTGGGGATCTCCGTGTGGCATCTATCTTTCTTCCATTCCTGCTTTCTTGCTTTTGTTCCTAACGTGTTCCTTTTATATCTCAAAAGTGATCCCTTTAGAACAATCTTACACTCATATGGCCTCATAACAAAACTCTAAACCCAAATGGGATTACTCACATGATTACTAAAAAAGAAACTAAACCACTGCCTGTTGAGTCCATTGCTATCGTTGGTTTACCTCTTAGTCATCCCCCATTAAGTTGAGTGTTTCTTTGAAGGCAGTTATTGTGTTTTCTTTACCTTTGATTCATAATTACCTAGCATCCAAGCCCAAGCCCATTGCTGTGGAGACAATTTCAACTCACAGCCACCAGAGATTCCAAAGAGTAGTTAGTGAATTCATACTGCTGACTTTTTGGTTAGCAGCTGAGCTCTTAACCACTGTGCAACAAGGACTCTATTACCTAGAACATGCCTAGCATATAGTAGACCCTCAATAAATATTTGTCAAATGAATGAATTTAGCAGTATAAGAAAATGCTTCACAAATTTAGGTACTGTCATCATGTGTTGAATATAAAATAAGAAGAATTGGCCTAAGTGGCATGCATGTCTGTTAATTTTTTTTTAAAAGGACAAAGAAAAAGCAGATCAAACTATGTAAGACTTTTAGTACTAGTTTAAGGAGTTTGAACTTCATCCAATAAGGAATAATTAAAACCAAAAAACCAAACCCAGTGCCATTAAGTCAGTGCCAACTCATAGTGACCCTATAGGACAGAGTAGAACTGCCCAATGAGTTTCCATGGAGCACCTGGTAGATTTGAACTGCTGACCTGTTGGTTAGCAGACATAGCAGTTAACCACTCTGTGACCAGGGTTTCCAAAGAATAGTTAGCCATTTAAAATTCTTGAGTGAAGGAATGACTTTACATTTACATATAAAGAACAGTTTAGAAGTATGAAAGATCCTGAAAGACTGTCCCCTTGTATCTTGAATAAAATTTTCCCCATATGCCATTTGTCGGTCTATTTTTGAACTCATATACCATCAGATCACATAGGCAGACTCAACACAAATACCTAGTTTTCTGTTTCTTGTGTATTTCCCCATTCACTGTTTTCCCCGTGATATACAGCACCATTTGGGAAAAAATTAGGGCAAAATGTGGTTTTCTAGAGACACTTATATTCTACATATTGTCATTTCTTACAGCATAGTTTTCTGTGTTTCTAGGTCATCAGATCCTTAAAGTACACCAGATAAAAGGAACTGTACTCATTGGAGTCGACTGTGTGGGCTATTCAGTGGAAAAAAGTCCAAAGGTGAGTGAAGATAGTCATTTAATTGAGATTAAGAAATACAAATTAAGTAACTAAAATTTAGATTGTTACTGTAAAGTTATTTTGTGAGTGATATAAGTCTGAGAACTGTTACTTTTGTATTAATTTTTTTGGCACTTGAAAGAGTACTGGAATCTTCCCTCACTACACTAAGGAATTAGAACTTTATGGTCACCTTTATGGTTCTTATTACATTTCTAGGAACTTTGCAACTTGCCTGGATCTGCAACTGTGGAACTGCTCCTGGTGGAAGATGTGACTGTATTGCCACAGAATGCTACCGTCTATAACCACCCTGATGTGAAGGTAGAAGCTGTTTGGATTTAGTTAAATGTAATTATATTGGAAGGGAGCGTACTGGGTTATTAAAATTAACAGTATAGTAAAAATATTTCACTTATGTGTTGCAAATCACATATATAATGTATGTATAATAATTAGTTGTGAGATTGTGGGGGCAGGGCCACAATGGCAGACTAGACACACGTCTCATCAATTCCCTCTGATAACTAAGGCCCAGAAAAGTAATTGAATGGACCAGTGTGGTCATTCTGGGAGCTCTAAGATCAGGCATAGGGTTCTGAGATTAGATAGGGCAACAGGAAGGGGCAAACTACCTTGTCAGTGGTGAGACAGCAGCATAGTGAGTCCTGCTTCTGCTGGCACAGTGCCTGAAAGGATTGTAGGTATGGATGCCTTCTTTGTTAACCAGAAGGCTGAGACTATGACTTGCCAAACCTGAGAGCCTGGCACAAGCTGGCTACTACGCTGAACTGCAGTGCCTAAATAACAGTGTATCCTGCAGCAGAGAGACTATGCTTGGGACTGCCATATCTAGAGAACCCAGAAGTAGCTCGCAACTGAGGGTGCCAGTGCTCCTCCCCTCTCTCTTCTCTGAGCTGCATGATAGATATGCTGACTCACTGTAGGAAAGGCAGCTCAGGCAGGACACTATCTTGGTCAGCTGAGAGGCGGAATCAGCCATACCTAAGGGTTCAGCTGAGGCTAGTCCTCATGCTGTCCAAAGAGTGGACCTTCATTATAATTTATGGGTAAGGGCAGCATCAGGGCCGGGGGCCATGCTCTCAGGAACCCCGAAACTGCTGGACCATCAATTGAGGTCTTTTAGTGGAGATCTCAGGATGCACCCCTTTTTATTCTTGTGTTGCCAGTGAGACTCCTCTCTGTGAGCTCCATCGTAGCCATCACTGGTGGTCGCCAGGCACCATCCAGTTTTTCCAGTCCCAAGTCGTAGGAACCCACTCTTGTGGGTCTCTCTGTCTTCTAGGTTGTCTTTACCACATGTCATTTTGGTCCTTGGTGAGCATCCGTTCCTGCTGAGTTGGGACCATTTGCTGTGTCCTCGGATGAGGAAAGCTGTTTTTAACACAGTTGTACATAGAGAATGTAGCAGCAGCTGATAACCAATTGTAGCGGAGCCCTGACTCTTCACTTCTTTGAGCCACATCATAGTATGTGCAGATGGCCTATGAGGCACTGTCTTTGTCAGCCAGGACATGGGGCCTGCCACCCCTGTGGGCCTGGCTGCTTTTGGCTGCCACTGGACAGTGCCTCTCTCAGCAGAAAAGCACTTTTTAAGTGCATTTACAGAACACAGCAGTTCCTGGCAGCCAAGTGTGCTGGCAGCCCTCCCTCCTCCCTTCCCAGAGCTACACCACAGTCTCAGTGGACATGATGCCAGAGTCAGCACAAGTAGTTCACCACCTTTATCAGCCAGGAGGTGGGGCCTGCCATCCCTGAGGCCCTAGCTGGGATCAACCACCAAGACAGACAGCATCTGGGGCTTCACAGAGTCCCCATTGCCAGAGAAGCTATGCATAAGTCAGCTGCACCTAGAGAACACAGCAGTGGCTGGCAACCACATCAAGAAGTGCCCGTACTCACTCTCTTCTTAAAACTATGCTACAGCTCCTGTTGGCATAACTCCAGAGAACATGAACAGTTTCTAGATGATGCATAGACAACAGTCAACATCTAACCTTTTAAAGAAGCAGACCACCACGGCTCCAGAAAACTCTGAGAAGAAAGAATCAAACAACTTCCTAGATGAAGAAGTCTTTATGAAATTATTGGAGGTAGAATACAAAAGAATTATGTATACAACCCTTCTAGAGATTAAACAAAATGCAGTAGAACAAAATGAAAAATTAAGTAAGCTATATGATCTGCTAGAACATCAACAACCTGAAATCCAGCAGATTAATTAAAAAGTACAGAATTAGACAACTAGTGCAAAGCCTAAAGAGGAGGATTGAGGAAATGGAATCCAGAATTAGTGAAATTGATGATAAAATAACTGACACCAGCATTTATGAGGGAAAATCAGAGAAAGGAAACAAGAAAAATGAAGAAGCATTGAGAAGCATGTGGGACTCTATCAAGAGGAATAACCTATGAATAATTGGAGTCCCTGAACAGGGAGGGATAGCAAATAATACAGAGAGAATTGTTGAAAAGCTGCTGACAGAAAAATTCTGTGACATCATGAAAGAAGAGAACATATATATTCAGGATGCTTATTGAACACCACAAAAGCTAGACCCCAAAAGACAGACACTAAGACACATCATAATCAAACTTAATAAAATAAAACATAAAGAGAGGCCTCTGAAGGCAGCTACGCTTAAAGCAAAACTAACATACAAAGGGAAGCCCTGTAGACTTTTGTCTGACTTCTCACCAGAAACTATGTTGGCAAGAAGGCAGTGGGATGACACAGACAGAGCCTTAAAGGAGAAAAACCTCCAACCAAGAATTATGTATCTTGCAAAATTGTCTCTCAGATATGATGATGAAATTAAAACATTCTCAGACAAACTGAAGCTTAGAGACTTTGCAAAAAACAAACCAAAACTTCAAGAAATACTGAAAGAATGTCTTTGTTTAGAAAAACAATAGCATAAATTGTATACTTAAAGATACAGTGCAGGACAGAACATCCAGAGTCCTACTCAGTTAGGGAAGTTACAAAATTCAATCAGGGCTAAAATATTAAAAGTAGGGAACCAAAGATCTTAACATGAAAATTATGGCAGCATCACTGTTAAGAGGGATACATTACAGTAGTTATAACCCTTTCAGATGGAGAGGAAATTAAGATATACAGAAGTTAAAGTTTGGTTTAAAATTAGAACTTTAAGGGGGATCACAGGAGTAGCCACAAAGCAAAATAACAATGTGACATATCAAAACAAAAAACATAATACAGCAGTCTCAACAAACACAAAACCAACACTGAAAAAGATGAAAAGTCAGCTCATAAAGAATGACCCACAACAGAATATTAAGAGCAACATAGAAAACATCAACATCACAAAAATGAATGCATCAAAATGACAACACTAAATGCATACCTGTCAATAATTACACTGAATGTCAATGGATTGAGTGCTCCAAAAAAGAGGCAGAGAGTAACATCTTGGATTAAAAAACATGATCCATCTATGTACTTCTTACAAGAAACACACCTTAGACTCAAAGATATGAGCAAACTGAAAATCCAAGTATGGAAAATATATAACAAGCTAACAACATGCAAACAAGAGCAGGAGTGGCAATACTAATCTCAGATAAAATAGATTTTAATGTAAAATTCACCATTGTAGACAGGATGGTCACTCCTCAAAGGTTCAATACATAAGCAGATTATAACAATATTAAATATTTATGTACCCAGTACCAGATCATCTAAATACAGTGAGCAAATGCTGACAACATAGAAAAATGACATAGATCACTCCACAGTAATAGTAGGAGACTTCAACACTCTACTTTCAGTAATGGACAGACCATCCAGAATAAAGCTCAGTAAAGATACAGAAGATCTTATAGCATCAGTCAGCCAACTAGGCCTCAGTGACATACAGAGAACTTTTTACTCAACAACAGATAAGTACATTTTCTTTCCCAATGCACATGGAACACTCTCCAGAATAGAGCATGTATTACGTCATAAAGCAAGTCTCAACAAATTCCAAACCATTCAATTATGGCAAAGCATCTTCTCGGACTATGAAGCCATAAAAGTTGAAATTAACGGCAGAAAAAAACATGGATACAAATTTGAAAACTTGTGGAAACTGAACAGCAACTTGCTCAAAAATTCATGGGTTATAGAAGAAATCAGAGACATGATAAAGAAATTTATGGAATCAAATGATAATGAAAACACATCCTACCAGAACGTATGGGATACAGGAAAAGTAGTGCTCAGAGATCATTTTATCTATAAATGCACACATCCAGAATCAAGAAAGGTCCCAAACCAAAGAGTTAATCCTACAACTTGAACAAATAGAAAGAGAACAACAAAGAACATAAGTAACAAAGGATAAGAATCACCTGATTATGTTGATTGATGCAGAAAAGGCATTTGACAAAGTCCAGCACCCATTTATGTTAAAAACTCTCATCAAAATAGGAATAGAAGGGAGATTCCTCAATGTAATAAGGGGCATCTACAAAAAGCCAACTGTCTACAGCATCCTGAATGGAGAAAGACTGAAAGAATTCCCCCTGAGAACAGCAATTAGACAAAGACGCCCACTGTCACCACTTCTATTCAACATTGTGCCAGAGCAATCAGGCAAGACAAAGAAATAAAGGGCATCTGCACTGATAAAGAAGTAGTAAAAATATGCTTATTTGCAGATGATATGATCATATACACAAAGAACCCTAAAGAATCCATAAATAAACTACTGGAACTAATAGAAGAGTTCAGCAAAGTATCAGGATATAAGATAAACATAAGTAAATCAGTAGGATTCCTTTATATCAACAAACAGAACACCAAATCAATACCATTTACTATAGCCCCTAAGAAGATAAAATACCCAGGAATAAATCTAACCAGAGAAGAGAAAATTACAACACCTTGCTGCAGGAAACTAAAAGAGACTTACATAAATGGAGAAATCTACCTTGCCTCATGGATAGGAAGACTTAAAATTGTGAAAATGTCTAATTTACCCAAAGCAGTCTGTATATACAGTGCAATCCCTGTACAAATTCCATTGTCATTTTTTAATGAGATGGAGAAACAAATCACCGACTTTGTTTGGGAAGGGAAGTAAAGCACCACTGAAGATGAAAAACACAGTGAGAGGCCTCACACTACCCAACCTTACAACCTACTACACTGCTACAGTAGTCAAAATGACCTGGTGCTGGTGCAAAAAGAGATATATAGACCAATGGAACAGAGCTGAGACCCCAGAGATGCCATCATCCTTTTATGAATAGCTGATATTCGACAAAGGCCCAAGGTTGTAAACTGGGGTAAAAACAGTCTTTTTAACAAAGTCTTGGCAAAATTGAATATCTATCTGCAAAAAACTGAAATAAGACCCATATCTCACACCCTACAAAAAATAACTCAGAATGGATCAATGACCTAAACATCAAACCTCAAATGATAAAGATCATGCAAGAAAACAATAAGACAACAATGGAAGTTCCAATACACAGATAAACAGACTACAAAATCTGACAACCAATATACAAACAAAAGAGAAAATTGATAAATGGAAACTACTAAGGATCAAACACTTTTGCTCATCCAAAGACTTTATCAAGAGAGTTAAAAGACGTCCTACAGAATGGGAAAAAATATTTGGCAACTATGTGTTGGATCAATGTCTTGTATCCATAATCTACAATATCAATAAGAAAAATGTAAATAACCCAGTCAAGCAGTGGTCAGAGGACATGGACAGACACTTCACCAAAGAAGACATCCAGGCAGCCAAAAGGCACACTAGAAAATGCTGACGATCATTAGCTATTAGAGAAACCCAAATCAAAGCTACAATAAGATACCTTCTCACCCTGACAAGGTTGGCAATAATCCAAAGAAAACAAAAGAAATTCTGGAGAGGCTGTGAAGAGACTGAACTCTGCTACACTGCTGGTGGGATTGCAAAATGGTACATCTTTGGAAGAAATTTGTCTGTTCCTTAAAAAGCTAGAAATAGAAGTACCATATGATCCAGCAGTCCCGCTGGTTGGAATATATACTACAGAAATAAAGAATGTCACACCAACAGATATATGCATACAAATGTTTACTGCAGCACTGTCCACAATAGCAAAAAGATGGAGTCAACCTAGATGCCATCAACAGATGAATGGCTAAGCAAACTATAGTACATATACTCAGTGGAACATCATGCAATGATAAAGAACACTGATGATTTTAGGAAGCATCTCATAACCTTATGCTGAGTGAAATCAGTCAGCTGCAAAAAGACAAGTATGTGATCTCTCTATAAGGACTTAAAAATAGACTTTTGTACAGAAGAAAAAGACCCACTGATGGCTACAAGGGTGAGAAAGGATTAGAGTAGATAGTCAATAGGAATTTAGTTAGGTGAAAGCAGTAACAACACACAGTAGAGAGCAATCAGTATAACTGGACTATAAGATAAACTGAAAGGTTTTCTAAACTCAACCCAATATTTCAAAAGATAGAGTACCAAGAACAGGGGTCTGGAGACCATGGTTTCAGGGGACATTGAGGTCAACTGTCATAACTAGCCTTTTGCTAAGAGAGTCTTCATCACCACGTATTGCTGAGTGGCATCTGGGGTCTTAAAAGTTATCAAGCTGCCATCTGAGGTACACCAAATTGTCCCAACCTATCTGGAGCAGATGACGACTGAGAACATCAAAGACAGGAGGCAAAATGAACCCAGGAGACAAAAGTACCTATAAGAATGGGAAACTGTATCAACATAAGACCAAAAGACCCAGATGGTGCTTAGCGACCACCAAAGATAACCGTGATAGGGGATGCAAGGTGGAGTTCCTGAGGCAACATGAGAAAAAGAGGAGGGCAGCTCAAGAACTCTATTAAGATGGTCCGACAGTGTCTTGGGAACATGGCCCCTAAACCTACTGCTGGCCTTGACAAGAAACCAGTACTGAGATCAACTCTTCACACAAGTATGCACTGGACTTGGGGATACAGTAAGACCATATGGTGTACTTTACGGTTATATACACTTATAGGAGGCTGTCCTACTGGTTTCTTTCTAGATGGGAGAAAAGAATATGGAGAGGAGGGGACAGGTGCTTGTTAAGAGGATACTACAAGTATAGAGTGAAAAGGAGGAATATTCTGTCACTGGGTGAGAAGAGCAGATGGAACTTCAGATGGGAGGCATGCAAAATTGATTTGTAATGTATACTTTCACTTAATCACAATTAAAAAAAATAATAGTTGCAATAATCTTCAGAGTTGTACTTTAGTTATCATGTTTTGTCTTTGGTCCCAATATTTTAATCACATATTCTTTCTCAGGTAGACATAAGTTATTTACTGTGAATTATTTATAGGCCAAAAGGAATGGCATGTTGTTTGTCTTATCATTTCCATAGGAAATATTTAGCCTTGTGGAAGGATCTGGTTATTTTTCAGTCAACAGCAGTGAAGTGGATATTGTCACTATCAATTACTTGGAAGCAGAAAGCTGTGTCCAGGTGAGTTCCCTGACTGATGATCTCAGGCCAAAACTCCCTCTTCGAAGAATGATTGGAAAATTCCATCCTGTGACTGAAAGTTGCTACAAAAATAATATCTCCTCTCCCCCTTTTGTAATCTACTTAGATTTTTCCCCCAAAGTGAGGGATTTTATTTGTTTTGTTTTTTTCACTGTTCCATTTCTGTTTGTGGTTAAAAAGAGACTGTATAAGAGACATCTCATTATACAATTTTCATTAAAATAATACTCATTTCTAGAAATTGCAAAATGTATAACTGTGTAGATATTTAAATGTACTATTGACTGTATGAGTGTCATAGATTAAACTGTAGCCCCCAAGAAATATGTGTAGCAATTTGACTAGGTCATAATTCCTAGTATTGTGTGATGTTCTTAGCCAAAAGCCAAGTGCCATCGGTGATGTTCTTATGTGCTATAAATCCTGCCTCTCTGATGTTAATGAAGAAAGATGGGCAGTGGTTGTGTTGGTGAGACAGGACTTCACATATAGGATTGTACTGTGCCTTGAGGCAATCTCTTAGGATGTAAAGGAAAGAAGCAAGCAGAAAGTTGGGGACCTCATTCCATCAGGAAACAAGCAGTGCTGACAGCTGAGCATGTCCTTTGGACTTGGGTTCCTTGTGCCTCAGAAGCTCCTAGTCCAGAGGAAGTTTGACAAGGCCTTTCCTACAGAGTCAACAGAGAAAGACTTCCTCTGGAACTGATGGCCTGAATTTGGACTTGTAGCCTATTTTGCTGTGAGAAAATAAATTTCTCTTTTTTGAAGCCATCCACTTGTGTATTTCTGTTAGAGCAGCACTGTGACTAAGACAGTGAATATATGGTGTTTTCAGCCAGGACATGACAACTCCAAATATGAAGCTGACTCTAGAATCAGTATGCTTTTAGTTGACTTGTAGTAATACAGTACTGTGATCCCATATGTAGAAACCCTCCTGGTGTAGTGGTTAAGAGCTACGGCTGCTGACCAAAAAGTCAGCGGTTCACATCCACCACTCACTCCTTGGAAACCCTATAGAACATTGTACTGTGTCCTGTAGGGTCACTAGGAGTCAGAATTGACTCCACAGCAATATTCTTTTTGGTGCCATATATATGTATTCCCTTTCCTTCTAAGAGCTTAAAGAAAGTTAACTCAGTCATAGCATTTCCTTTTAAAAAAGGGGAGACTGAGGTACTATGAAAGATATGAAAAAACATGCTGTTGTATAGGAGCTGTAGGACAAAACATAAAAGTAAATCCTCGCTCAGTGCTTGTCTCTTTCCACTGTTGATTATAGCATAAACAAACTGGGGTTCCTACCTGAAATACCTTCTCTGTCCACAATCAGGAAGCTGACACATCTAGCTCTATTGGCATAATACAGTTTAGGTCCTACTTCGGTGAGTATTGTCTGGGGTCTTCAAAGCTTTTGAGCAGCTATCTAAGATTCTCCACTGGTCCCACTTCATCTGGAGCAAGGAAGAATGAAGAAACCAAAGACACAAGGGAATGATGAGTCCAGAGGACTAGTGAACCACAACTACCTCAGCCTCAAACAAACTGAGTCTAGCACAACTATTGGGTGTCAGGCTACTGCCACTGACTGCTCTGACAGGGTTCACAACAAAGAGTCCCAGACAGAGCAGGAGAAAAATCTAGAACAAAATTGTAGCTCACAAAAAAGGACCAGACTTACTGGTCTGACAGCCTGGAAAAACCCTGAGAATATGGCCCCCAGACATCCTTTATAGCTAAGTAAAGACATTACTCCTTAGGTTTACCCTTCAAACAAAGATTAGGCAGGCTCAGAGGAAAAAAAAAAAAAAAAACAAGACTGTCACGGATTGAATTATGTCCCCACAAAAATTTGTGTAGCAATTTGACTGGCCCATGATTCTCACTATTGTGTGATTGTCCTCCATTTTCTGATTTACCTATGTTATAAATCCTAATCTTTGCCTCCAGTTAATGGGGCAGGCTTAGATTATGTCAAAGAAGATTAGGGTAGGACTGTAACACCCTTACTATGTCACTTCCCTGATCCAATGTAAAGGGAGTTTCCCTGGGGTATGGTTTTCACCATGTTTTATCCTTTTACCCTACAAGAGATAAAAGGAAAGAGAAGCAAGCAGAGAATTGGGACCTCATACCACCAAGAAAGCAGTGCAGGGAGCAGAGCTCATCCTTCAGATCTGAGGTTCGTGTGCTGAGATGCTTCCAGACCAGAGGAAGACTGGTAAAACACAGAGACCTTCCTCCAGAGCCAACAGAAAGAAACTGCTGTCACATGAAACTAGCATCCTGAATTTGAACTTTTAGCCTCCTAGACTGTGAGAGAATAAACTTCTCTTTGTTAAAGCCATCTACTTACAGTATTTCTGTTATAGCAGCATCAGATGACCAAAACAGAGACTAAAGGGGCACACAAGCCCAGAGGCAAGGACTACAAGGCAGGAGGGGACAGGAAAGCTGGTAATGGGGAACACAAGGTTGATAAGGGAAGAATGCTAACATGTCATGAGGTTGGCAACCAATGTCACAAAACAATACATATATTAATTGTTTAATGAGAAACTAATTTGCTCTGTAAACTTTCATCTAAAGTACAGTATAAAGATTTTTTAAAAGCACACAATCATATACATGCACAACAATGTTTACTGCAGCATAGTCCACAACAGCAAGAAGATGGAATCAACCCAGATGCCCAACAACAGATGAATGGATGAACTAACTATGGTATATATACTCAATGGAAGACTACACAATGATAAAGAACAATGATGACTTTAGGAAGATTCTTATAAACTGGTTTGAATTGGAAGATATTATGTTGAATGAAATCAGTCAGTGGCACAAGGACAAATATTTTATGAGACCCCTACAATAAGGACTTAAAAACAGACTCAGGTACAAAAGAAAGACTCTTTGACAGCTACAAGGGAGAGGAAGGACAGAGGGAAAGGGTTAGTTATAGATTAGTTAGTTAATAGAAATTTGGTTGGGTGAATTCAGTGATAGCACCCATTAGATAGAAGACCAATTTAAGTGGACTTCAACATAACCTGGAAACTCTTCGAATCTTAACCCAATATTGCAAGAGTAGAGTAGCAGGGGAGGGAGTCTGGGTACCATGCTCTCAGAGGACATCGAGGCCATTGGCATAACTAGCCTATTGCTAAGAGAGTCTACCACACCCCAAATAGATGAGTGGTGTCTGGGGTCTTAAAAGCTAGCAAGCTGTCATCTGAGATACACCAAATGGTCCCAGCTCATCTGGAACAGATGATCACCAAGGACAATGATGAGAGGGAAAAAAAGCCCAGAAGACAGACCCACGTGAATGGGTGACTATATCAACATGTGATCCGAAGAACCAGATGGTGCCTGACCACCACCAGTGACACCCATAATGGGGCTCACAATGGTAAGTCCCAGTGGCAACACAAGAAAAAACGGGGTACACCCTAAGATCTCCACTAAAAGACCACAACTGATGATCAGAGGCCTGGGAGTTGCGCTGGGAGTGTGGCCCCTAGGCCTGATGCTGCCCCTGATCATAGATCATTAGTGAGTTCAACTCTCTGGATAGGAATAGAATGGACTCGAGGACACAGAGTGACCATATCGTGTGTCTACTTTATGGTTCTATGTGTCCATAGGATGTCATCCTACTGGCCTCTTACTAGAGAGGAGTGGAGATGGTGGAAAGGAGGGGACAGGAGATTGTTAAGAAGATATGACATGTGTGGAACAGAAAGGAGGATTGTGCTGTCACCAGGCAAGGAGAGCAGAGGGAGCTGCAGATAGCAGGCGTGCAAATTTGAATTATATTGTACACTTTCACTCAATCACAATAAAAAAAAAAGTTGATACATATGTGAAATTCTACTTGAATTCAAAAATCAACTCAAACTCTGCTGTTTGACCATTAATATTTGTTAATGTTATTTGCCATGAACTGAAACATCACATGTTAAAGGTGTGTTTTGTCCTATGCCTGAAACCTGTAATGTGATCTTGGAGAGTTTATCTGTAACAGTGGAAGTTAAGATGTATTTTCTTTGTGTGAAAATAGTTGCTATGATTATGCTTGAAGCCTGTGTACTTCTTTTTTATTTTTTTATTATGACTCAGTGAAAATGTACATTCCCATGTAAATTTGCATGCCCACCTATATGTAGCTTCCACTGTTCTTCCTGCCCAGTGACAGCACACTATTTCTGTCTGCTCCATACATGTCTCATCCACCCAGCAGTCTCCTCCCGCCCCAACCCACTCTCCTTCCTCCAGCCAGAGGTCGGCAAGATGACATCCTATAGATGCATAGAACCATAAAGTGCATCCAATATACAGTCACTCTGTGTTGCTAGGTCCAAGCCATTCCTGTCCGAAGAGTGGACCTTCATTATGATTTATGGGCAAGGGCAGCATTGGGGCCAGGGGCCATATTCCCAGAGGAACCCTGAAGTCACTGGACCACCAATTGCGGTCTTTTAGTGGAGATATCAGGGTGCACCCCTTTTTATTCTTGTGTTGCCAGTGAGACTCAACTTAGTGAGCTCTGTCATGGCTATCACTGGTGGTGGTCGGGCACCATCTGGTTCTTCGGGTCCCAAGTTGATGCAGGCACCCACTCACGGGGGTCTCTCTGTTTTCTGGGTTGTCTTTCCCCCATCTTGTTTTGGTCCTCGGTGAGCATCCGTTCCTGCTGAGTTGGGACCATTTGCTGTGCCCTCGGATGGTAGCTTGGCAGCCTTTAAGACCCCAGATGCCACTCACCAATGTGGGGTGCAGAGAGCCCTCTTAGCAAAATGCTAGTTGTGCCAATTGGCCTCGATTTCACCTAAGAGCATGGTCCCCTGCCCCCGCCCCAGCTATTCTGTCCTTGCAATATTGAGTTAAGATGGAAGGAGTACTCAAGTTATGTTGAAGTCCACTTAATATTGTTCTTGTTTCTAATGTGTGCTGTCACTGATTTCACCCAACCAAATTTCTACCATCTAATCTAAGTCCTCCTCCCCTCACCCTCCCTGCCTTCCCTCCCTTGCAGCTGTCAAAGAGTCTTTTCTTCTACACATAAGTCTGTCTTTCAGTTTTTATTTTAGGGGTCTTATACAATATTTGTCCTTTTGTCACTGACTACTTTCATTCCACATAATGTCTTCCAGTTGAAACCAGGTTATGAGATGTTTCCTGAAATCATCATTGTTCATCATTGCATAGTGCTCCATTGAGTATATATACTGTGGTTTACCTATCCATTCTTCTGTTGTTGGGCATCTGGGTTGATTCCATCATTTTGCTATCGTAGATTGTGCTGCAGTAAACATTCTTACGCTTGTGTCCATTGGTGTGAATGGCCTTGATTCTGTAGGATATATTTCAAGTAGTGGAATTACTAGGTCAAATGGTGTATCTATATCCATTTTTTTAAGGAAACACCAGATTGCTTTCCAAAGAGGCTGGACCATTCTGCAACCCCACCAACAGTGTAGAAGAGTTCCACTTTCTCCACAGCCTCTCCAGCATTTGTTGTTTTGTGTTTTCTGGATCATGGCCAACCTTGTTGGGGTGAGATGGTATCTCACTGAAGTTTTGATTTGATTTTTTTTAATAACTAAAGATCGTGAATATGTCCGCATGTGTTTTTTGGCTGCCTGGATCTCCTCTTTAGAGAAATGTCTGTCCATCTCCTTTATTCATCGCTTAATTGGATGATTTACCTTTTTCTTACTGATATTTTGTAGTACCTTATAGATTACGGAGATCACACGTCGGTCTGACACAGAGTTGCCAAATATTTTTTCGCGTTCTGTAGGTGTTCTTTTAATTCTATTAATAAAGTCTTTGGATGAGCAAAAGTGTTTGATTTTTAACAGTTTTCATTTATCTATTTTCTCTTCTGTTGATTGTGGTTTGTTTGACAGATTTTGAAGTCTGTCTACGTTGTGTATTAAAACTTCCATTGTTGTTCCTACTTTTTCTTGGATGAGCTTTATCGTTTTAGATTTGATATTTAGACATTTTATCCAGTTGGAGTTGGTTTTTGTATAAGATGTAAGACTTGGATCTTGTGTCAGTTTACTGCAGATGGATATCCAATTTTGCCAGCACCATTTGTTGAAGAGACTGTTTTCACCCAGTTTAATGTCTTACGGCCTTTGTCGAATATCAACTGTTCATAGGCAGATGGTGTCATCTCTGGAGTCTCAATTCTGTTCTATTGATTGATCTGTCTGTTCTTGTACCAGTACCAGGCTGTTTTGACCACTGTGGCAGTGTAATAGGTTCTGAAGTGGGGTCATAAGAGGCCTCCCAGTGTGTTCTTCTTCTTTAGTAGTACTTTACTTATCTGGGGCTTCTTCCCTTTCCAAACAAAATTGGTGATTTGTTTCTCCATCTCATTAAAAAATGTCGCTGGAACTTGTATTGGGATTGCATTATATAAATAGATTTCTTTGGGTAAAATAGACATTTTCATAATGTTAAGTCTTCCTATCCATGAGCAGGGTAGGTTTCTCCATTAATCTAAGTCTCTTTTAGTTTCTTGTAGTAAGGGCTTGTAGTTCTCTTTGAAAAGATCTGTTATTTCTCTGGTTAGATTAATTCCTAGGTACTTTATCTTCTTAGGGGCTATAGTAAATGATACTGATTTGATGATTTCTTCATTAACAGTCTCGTTGTTAGTATAAACGAATCCTACTGATTTACTTATATTTATCTTGTATCCTGAGATTTTGCTGAACTCTTCTGTCAGTTTGAGTGGTTTCCTTATAGATTCTATGGGATTCTCTGCATATGCAATCATATCATCTGCAAGCAGGGAAATTTTGACTTCTTCTTTGCCAGTGCAGATGCCCTTTATTTCTTGGTCTTGTCTAATTGCTCTGGCTAGAACTTCTAGTACAATGTTGATTAGGAGAGGTGAGAGTGGGCATCCTTGCCTAGTTCCTGTTCTCAAAGGAAACTCCTTCAGTTTCTCTCCACTTAGGCTGATGTAGGCAGTTGGCTTTGTATAAATGGCCCTTATTGCATTGAGGAATTTGCCATCTATTACTATTTTGCTGAGAGTTTTTAGGATGAATGGTGTTGGACTTTATCAAATGCCTTTTCTGCATCGATGGACAAAGTCAGGTGATTCTTGTCTTTTGTGTTATTTATGTGGTTAATCACATTAATTGTTTTCCTGATCTTGAGCCAGCCTTGCACCCCTGGTATGAGTCCAACTTGGTCATGATAGATTATTTTTTTGATATGTTATTGTATTCTGTTGGGAAGAATTTTGTTGAAGATTTTTGCATCTATGTCCATGAGTGATATCGGTCCATAGTTCTCCTTTTTGATTGGGTCTTTCCTTGGCTTTGGTATTAGGGTTATGCTGGCTTCATAGATTGAGTTTGGAGTACTCCATCCCTTTCTATACTGTGAAATAGTCTCAGTAGTATTGGGCATAACTCTTCTCTAAAAGCTTGGTAGAATTCTGCAGTGTAGACATCTGGGCCCGGGCTTTTTTTGGTTGGCAGTTTTTTATGACATTTTCAATCTCATCCTTTGTGATGGGTTTATTAAGTTGTTCTGCTTCACGTTGTCATAATTTGGGTAGGTGATATGAATCCAGGAATTTGTCCATTTCCTCTAGGTTTTCAAATTTTTAGAGTACAATCTTTCATAGTATTCTGTTATGATATTTTTGATTTCTGTTGGATCTGTGTGACAACTCCCCTCTCATTTCTAATTTAGGTTATTTGTTTCCTGTTTTTCTTTAGTAAGTTTAGCCAATGGTTTGTCAATTTTATTTTTCTTTTCAAAAAAACAGCTTTTCAGTTTTTTCAATTGTTTTTCTATTCTCTAATTCATTTAGTTCTGCTGTAATCTTTATGATCTGGTTTCTTCTTGTGCCTGAGGGTTTCCTCTGTTGTTCTCTCTCTAGCTGTTCAAGCTGTAGCACTCTTCCTTGCTTTGGTTTCTTTCTTCCCTGCAGATGTGTGCATTTATGGAGATAAACAGACCTCTGAGCACTGCTTTGGCTGTATCCCATAGGTTCTGGTAGGAAGTGTTTTCCTCCTCATTGGAATCCATGAATTTCTTTATTTCATCCTTGATTTCTTCTGTAACCCATGGTTTTTTGAGCAAGATGTTGTTGAGTTTCCAAGAGTTCCACTTTCTATCTGTTTTTTCTGCTATTGATTTTTACTTTTATGGCTTTCTGATCTGAGAAGATGCTTTGCAGTGATTCAGTGGTATGGATTTTGTTGAGAATTGCATTATATCCTAACACATGGTCAGTTCTGGAGAATGTTCCATGTACACTGGGGAAGAAGGTGTAGTTGTCCACTGATGGGTAGAAAGTTCCGTATATATCGATGAGGTTTAGTTGATTAATTGTGGCCATGAGGTCTTCTGTATCTTTACTGAGCTTTTTTCTAGATGACTTGTCCAGTATTGAGAGTGGAGTGTTGGAAGTCTCCCGCTATTATTGTGGAGTAATCTAACTGTTTTTTGAGAGTAGTCAATGTTTCTTCAACGTATTTAGGTGCTCTGATATTAGATGCATAAATATCTAACATAGTTAAGTCTCACTTGTGTACTCAACCTTTCAGCAATAGTGTCCATCTTTGTCCACGATGGTGGATTTGACATTAAAATTGATTTTGTCTGAGATTAGAATTGCCACCCCTGCTCTGCTTTGTTCATTGTTAGCTTGATATATATTCTTCCATCCTTTAATTTTCAGTTTGTTCCTGTCTTTAGGTCTCAAGTGAGTTTCTTGTAAACAACATATGGATAGGTCGTGTCTTTTGATCCAAGATGACACTCGGTGTCTCTTTACTGGAGTATTCAGTCCATTCACATTCAATGTAATTATTGATAGGTATGTGTTCACTGCTGCCATTGTGATATGTTTATTTTTGTGTTGATGTTTTCTCTGTTGTTCTTATTAGTCTGTTCTGGGACATTCTCTTTGGTGAGTTTATTTTTCACCCTTTTCAGAGCTGGTTTTGTAGTTGTTGAGACTCCTGTGTTAGATTTCTTGATATGGTATGTTTCATCTTTGTTGTGCTTTATGGCTGCCCCTATGATCCCCCTTAATAAACTATATATAAACCCAATTTTAATTACTTCCAGTCTTGTCATCTTCCTCTCCATCTGGAAGGACTATAACGACTGTAGTACATCCCTCTTTTTAATATAATATGAAACCATAGTTTTCATGATAATTGCTGGATTGTTTCAGTATTAAAGCTGTGATTTAGTTTGGAACCTTTTCTGAGTAGAATTCTGGATGATGTGTTGTTCTAAAATATAAAGTTAGTGGTTTTGTTCTTCTAAGCCAAAGCCAAGAACTTCTTTCAGCATTTCTTGTAGTTTTGCTTTGGTTTTTACAAAGTCTCTGAGTTTCTGTTTACCTGGGAATGTCTTAATTTCATATTTGGAAGGTAGTTTTGCAGGATATATAATTCTTGGTTGGAAGTTCTTCTCCTTCAAGGCTTTGAATGTGGCATGCCACTGTCTCCGAGCTAGCATGGTTTCTGCTGAGAAATCTGATGAGAGCCTACAGGGTTTCCCTCTGAATGTTAGCTTTGTTTTGAGTCTTGCTGCCTTTAAGAGTTGTTGCTTATGTTTCATTTTGTCAAGCTTGATTATAATATGTCTTGGAGTCTTTCTTTTGAGATCTATATTGGGTGGCATACGGTACACATCTGGGATATCTATATTCTCTTCCTTCATGATTTCTGGGAAGTTTTCTGTCAGAAGCTCAGCAAAAATACTTGTTGTGTTCTCAGGTGTTTCATCCTGTTCAGGGACTCCAATTAATCGAAGGTTGCTCCTCTTAACAGAGTCCCACATGCCTCTTAATGCTTCTTCATTTTTCTTGTTTCTTTTTTCTGATTTCTGCCTATAGATGCTGGCATCAGTAGCTCTGTCTTCCAAGTCAGAAATTCTTTTTTCCGTTTGTTCCATTCTGTTTTCTTGGCTTTGAATGAAAGTTTCTATGTCTTAGATTTTGTTCTTGACCTGTTGGATTTCAGACTACTGGAATTCCATCAGATTGAACAGCTTGCTTAATTTTTCATTTTTTTCTGATGCATTTTGTATAAGGTCTACAAAGGCTCTGTATATAATCCTTTTGTATTCACCTTCTGCCGGGAGCCAGCCCCGACACTTTTCAGGGTCCCGCACGGAGGGAGGGAGAGGTGCAGCGGGAAATGAATCAAGGAGACAGAAAAGACTTTTCTGGTTTAAGGCAGCCCAACCCATAGAGCAAGAGAGAAGGGTCATCTTAGTTTATTGTTACCTTTTTATAGTTGGTAAGGCAGTAATACTTTGACCACGTCGGTGATTGGCTAGGCAAGAAGCAGGTACCTCGTGGTCTCTTCATGTCAATCACTGGAGTTTTCTAAATAATGGCCCGAGACTAGTGTCTCTTTTCATGTTAGCCATTAAGATCTTTTAAACAATGGTTAGAGACAATGGTCTTCTTCTTTTGTTGACTATTAGGGTCTTCTCTGTTAGTTAGTAAAAAGCAAACACTGTTATTCCTTTTTAGGTTAACCATTAGGGTCCTCTAAAGAATGGTCTGAGACAGGCATATTTGTGATTTATAATTAACAGCTGGAGCAAAACTAATCGTAGACTTCTATTAACTTTACCTAAGCAGGAAAAGAGGACAAACCCATCTTAAAAGTTATACAGTCTCTATTTGTTCCTTTTCTGCCCTTCCTTATCTCTTCCTGTAAGGACAATGGGTGTTCACCGTCCCTTATTTTAAGTTTCTCTTAAACTACTCTAAGAAAGGCAATTCTTTAGTATTTGTCTGTTTGCCAATACCAAATGTAACAAACTTGGGAATCTAGTTATTTTCCTGAAGTAAGATGTTTGCTGTCTAAGAGCTGAGAAAGAGAGGGAGGGGAGTTGTCTCTGGAAAGCCCTTCAGGGCCTTCTTGCAAGCTTGCTTATCTCATTTGAAGGGAGGGGTGAGCAGCTGGGAGAAGTCAGCAGAGGTTGGGCCAGCCTCGCTGCTCTCAAGCTGGCTGTGTTAGAAATCATTCCTCTGAACTCTTTTCCCCAGAAATTCCTGTACAGGTTTTCCCAATATTATTTTATAAACCAGGGGGGTAGTAAAGGGCCCCTCTCAGAAGGCATCTCCCCTGATCCTTGTGCCAGGAGAGGAGGGGGTATCTTTTTGAAGAAAATTTAATTAGGAAGCCAATTAATATCAAGGGCAGTAGGCTAGAAAACATGTCACAAGTGAGATGCTTCAGCCCGTCATTTACAGGGGCTCGTGACTTTGTCTACAAGGTTGATGGCGGACCTCCGCAACCTTCCGATGATTTCAGATAAGTTTCTTCATCCAGAAAACTCCTTGGTTGTTTTGTTTGGGAGTCTTCTGAAGCCATGGGTGATTTCTTGTTTGCCACAAGCCTCTGCTGCTTTTTGGGTTTCATGTGAGTAAGTAAAGGCTGGGAGAGATACTATGTGGATGGACGGCAGATGTTTCTTTAGGCTGTCTGAAAATGTAAAACAAACGGTATCTGACCACTTTCCAAGTCAGTCAAGTATTCAAGTGTAGAGGTCCCTCTTCCCAACTGGCAAAGTAAGCACCTCTATATCCAAGCCTAGATGACACAAACTAGTTCAAAATACAGCAATGCTACTGCCCTGTTGGCCTCTGCTGACAGGACCCAGCCTTAGGTGAGACTGTGTAAACTACTGCTTTTCTGGTAGAAAAGCGCTCTCCTGTGGGCAGGCTCTGGCTCACAAGCTAAGAATTAGGTCCAGCTGCAGCCACCGTATCTAAGTCGGCACCCTCCACACAGTCGACAAGTAGAGGGGCTAAAGGTGCCAAGACGTAGTGAGTCCTCAGCCTCTGTTGAAGGGCCTCCACCATAGGCGACACTGTGTAAACTACTGCTTTTCTGTCAGAGAAGCACTGTCCTGCTTGCAGGCACTGGCTCCAAGGCTAAGAATTAGGTCCCACTAAAATCTCTGTATCCAACATGGCATCCCACAGATAGGCACTGCCAGTTCCGCCCAAACCACACTGTGGCAGAGATAAAAAGACAGGCCCAGAGTGGCTAGATGAACAGAGTCCTAAGCCTGGCTCTCAAAATATGGCAATTTTGCCGCCTGTCCCACCAGCAGTGTGTCTGAGACTAGCTGCTAGGCACAACCCAGCTCTGTCCACTAGCCAAGACAGAGAAAAAAAAGTCAAAATGGTGCATTACCTTCAGTCCATGAGAGCTATGGCTAGCCAGGAGAGGGAGTCAGTGAAAGAGAGAAGGTTTTTCGTTCAGTGGTACGAAGTCCAAATTAACAGCCCTGTGCCATGTCCTGGGGCTCACTAGGTGACCAGAAGGCTCTGTTTGATTATCAGTTCAGGTCTTGGTTTCCAGAGGGATATAAGGAGACGTGTGCTTAGTCTGCCATCTTGACTCCATTCCCTGCCTATGTACTTCTTTACCCAGCCAGCTACCACCTTCTTCTTTCTAGTTAATTCCAGTACATCCTGGACTTGTCATCTTGGAAGTTTATGATCTATGCTTGGCTTCCTTGGGTCCAGCAGTAGCCCACCTCAGAGTGTCAGACATTCAAGAGCTGGAGCTTGATCTGATTGATAAGGTGAGAGATGTTTGCTTTATCCCACAAAGGAAATAGGTGTCATTCTTACATCCCTAGTATCTCTTAATTGAGTCTCTGCTCAGCTACTATGTGGGTATACCAGAAGTACTAGTGGTATTAATAAAAACACCTGCCCTGACAAAACCACATTCCAACATTAAATATAACAAAGATAAATAGAATGTTAAAAAATAACATAAAGTAGTACATACCAAAACTCACTGCTATCAAGTCAGGTCCGACTCATAGCGACCCTAGAGGTCAGAGTAGAATTGCCCCATAGTTTCCAAGGAGCACCTGGAGGATTTGAACTGCCGACCTTTTGGTTAGCAGATGTAGCAATTAACTCACTATGCCACTAGGGGTTTCAGTAATACATACAGATTAGGCTTATTTGATCAAAGACTGGCCATGAACATTTAGCCTGAGGAATAAAGTTTGCCCTCCAAGAGTTAGACTGTCTTTGGTAAATTAGATACCTTTACTAAAATCTTTCTTTTATTTTTAACAATTAGGTTGAGATAGGTAAAAGCGTGTTAGTGACTGTGCGAGTTCTTGGCTCTTCTAAACGCCCATTCCGAAATAAATACTTTAGAAACATGGAACTCAGACTGCAGTTGGCTACTGCTATTGTGACCCTGACGTAAGTACCCTTTCAATACTTCTTTCTTCTTACGGTTGCTGTCATGAGAATCTCCCCTAGGTTATTTCAGATTGTCTCTTTTCATTTTTGGTTGTGGTACTTTTCCGTCTACACATTCTTCCCACATTCAGTGCTCTACAGGATATCTCTTCCATATCTTTAAACATCTTATTTTAAAATGGAAGTCATGTCTCATTAATATTCACATTTTCTGAAACTCCTCTTGGGTAAACTAAAGAGAACCAAGTCTTACCTCACAGGTATGCCCAGTTATTTTTCTGTAAAAGAAAATGTATTGTCTTCTCCATTAAGAACAGTGATACACTTAATTTTATAATCTTTTGTGGGTGCTTTTGGCTAGAAGAACTTCAGAAATGTGTTTACAAGCAGAGGTACTAGTATTCCCCTCTGTCAAAGGGGAAATGCAGGAATTCCAAGTCAATTTAGCATCTGTAATTTTGCCAGTCCATGTTTATACCGTCCTTATTCCTTTGGAGCCTTACAACATATTTTTGACCCTCAGGAACTCTCTGCCATTGCCATGAAATTTTCTTGACTCCAGAAGTTCATTTTCTGGCGGGTCTCTATAAACAGTGTTAAAATGAGCAGAAAGTGTTAAACATCCTGGAAAGACACGCTTGACTGTCCACTCTTAAAACCAAGTGTCTTTCACCTGTAAACACACGGCTCTTTGCAGGCTAATAGAGGAACAGGATGAGTATTCTGAAAATTACATCCTTCGAGCTGTCACAATTGGACAAACCACACTTGTGGCTGTTGCCACGGACAGGTTGGGGAGAAAATTCACGTCAGCTCCTCGGCAAATTGAAGTAAGGAAACTTATCTTCTGTACTTCATCTTAATTAGCATTTTTTAATCTTTTGTGTTTAGTTTGCTCTGGTTGAAAATCATTTGGAAAACAATAATTGTCTAACTAATATGTAGCTTATTTTTGGACTTTGTTTCTTATATGAAATTAATACATGTTTCTTGTGGGAAATTGGGAAGGTATGGAATGCAGAATGAAATTCACCTATAATGCTACTACTCAGAGGCAAACTATTATTTTTTTTGTCTTTACCTAGTATGGAAACCCTGGTGGCGTAGTGGTTAAGTGCTAAGTCTGCTAACCAAAGGTTGCCAGTTCAAGTCCACCAGGTGCTCCTTGGAAACTCTATAGGGCAGTTCTACCCTGACCTATAGGGTCGCTATGAGTTGGAATTACCTCGATGGCAGTGATTTTGACTTTACCTAGTATATATATTTTTAAAATACTTTTTTTTGAGGCAAACTAAGATTTGGCTGTCTGTATTCCCTTCACTCTTTTCATATGCTTATTTTGATATAGATAAATCATACTCCTTTATTCACCTTAATCTTATATCAAAACTCTTATGTCATTAACAACAGATGTTGGCCATGTGTGACAATCACTGAAGCTGAACAATAGATAGCTGAGTGTCAGCACACTAGTCTCGCTACTTTCATGTTTGATGACAAGTGAAAAAGAAAGTTAATCATAAATGTAATTTAATGGCCAGTTGTATTCCAGTAAATGAATATATAACCATTTAATTAAGCATTCCCATTTAATGAATTTTCAATTTTGTGCTATTAAAAATAAAAATTTCATTTATAGACAAAACATGTATCTTTGTGTATAACTTCCTTGTAGATAATAATTTTTCCTTAGAAGAAACTATGTGATCATTTATTGTAAAACTGACCCCAGTTAGTCATTGCTGTCCTCTTGGTTTCTTCCTTCAAGGTGTTTCCTCCATTTAGACTTGTTCCAGAGAAAATGACACTGATTCCAACTAACATGATGCAGGTGATCTTATTAAAGGCAGAGAAATACAGGTTACCCTTTTTCTTCATCCTATTCTCCCCACTCCCACCAAAACACACACACACACACACACACACACCCCTTCTTCCTATGGGCCTCCTCTTGTCTAGTCCCAGCCAAGTACAACAGGATCTGATTAAGAATAAAAATAAAATTAATGTTTTCTCTGATCCATGATGTACATGGTATAAAGTATGTCTTGGAATCCTATGGATCGTTTGTAGCACTTCATATACATTTGATTTTATGTGAGATGTGCTGGTGGGGAAGTCAGAGAAGATAAAGAAGTCAAGTTCCTTGGACAAATTGGTAGGAAGAGAGATGTGACTTCTCCCCATACCCCAGGCATTCACCTGTATGTTTAAATTTCAGGTAATGTCCGAAGGTGGTCCCCAGCCCCAATCTATCGTTCACTTCTCCATCAGTAATCAGACTGTGGCTGTTGTTAATAGGAGGGGGCAAGTTACAGGAAAGGTGGTTGGCACAGCTGTAGTCCATGGCACCATCCAGACAGTAAACGAAGATACAGGCAAAGTCATTGTGTTTTCCCAGGTAGGGGTTCTTTGCTCTGCTCTGCATCTACTCTTCCTCTCTTCCTTTTGGAAACCATACTGGGAGATGGGGGCAGCAATTAAACAAATGGGTATCAGCTGCCCACAGAAATCCTTTTAGTCCCCCTCATTGGCACTCTTGTAACCAGGCATAGAAATTATGTAATCTTTAGTGAAAAACCCTCAGAGCACTTAGCATTGTTTTACTTCCTGTCCTCAGGAATCCTTTTTAGAACAAAAGCAAGAACAATTTATCTATGGTATAAGATTTTTTGCTGAATGCCTTTCTGTCTACCCTATGAACCCTCCCTCTTACGCTAAACTTGCTTTCGACAGAGATTTGAATCATTTTGTTCTGATTCAAACTCTTGTTGATAATTTACATTTCTCAGAAGTTACCTGGCGAAGCTAATACTTCTGGTTAGGGACAGTTACTGAGAATCTCTAGTAGACCAGTTGTTCGCAAAACTTATTATACATAAGAAACACCTGGAAATCTTTTCAAAATGTGGATTCTAATTCAGTAGATCTGGGATAGAAAGGCATATCCTCAGCAGGGGTTTGAACCAGAACAACTGGTTTGAAGCCCTGCTTTCCACCCTGATGAGCAGGATGCAGTGCAGATTGAAGTTGTTCAGCTAAGGGCTGTTAGGATCCTTGCAGCTGCAACTCGACTCGTCACAGCTACCAAGGTCAGTTACGAGGGCTGACTTCTTGGTTCATTATTCTGATAAGGCTATCCAAGTGGGATAGAGTATAGAACAACATCCCTTTTTCTTTTCAGATGCCTGTTTATGTCATGGGAGTGACTGGTACTCAGACTCCTTTCTCCTTCAGCAATGCCAAACCTGAGCTCACATTCCACTGGTCTGTGAGCAAACGGGATGTATTGGATTTAGTACCCAGGCATTCAGAGGTATGAATTCATCTGTTTATTATCGAGGCAGTCCCCAGGTTATAAATATCTGATTTGGACAACTCATTGTTGTCATTGTTGGTAGGTGCCTTTAAATCGGCTCTGCCCATAGAGTATCTGTAGGACAGACTAAAACTGCCCTATAGGGTTTCCAAGTAGCAGTTGGTAGATTTGAACTGCCAACATTTTGGTTAGCAGCCGAGCTTACATGCCTTTTAATGTTACGTAAAGTTGCCCTCACTTTAAAACTATTGAACTAACCCCATTTTAACAAATTCTACATCACAACCATCTTTACTTGCTGCATGTGCAGCTTGTAAGTCACTGAAAAGCCTTTGAACATTTTCTTGCATTAAAAAACAAAACAAAACAAAATGGTTGCCATTGAGTTTTCAACTCATAGAAACCCTATGGCTCAGGGTAGAACTGTCCCACAGAGTTTCCAAGGAGTGCCTAGTGGACTTAAACTGCCACCTTTTGTTAGCAACTGTAACACTTAACCAATATGCCACCAGAGTTTCCTTTCTTACACTAAAGTAAGGCTAAATAAAAACTGTATGCATGGGTTTGACTTACCTACAAGTATGACCTAAAGACACAAGAATAGGTCTTGTTCATAACTCAGGGACTAGTTGTATTACCTTAGAGGTCTTGATACTAGACTACATAACACTATTGTGTATCTCTTTTTCCTATTGTTTTGTGAACTGCAGAAACCTATAAATCAAATGAAGAAATCCAAATATGAGTACTCAGAAATACCATGATTGTGAATGTACTTTGCTAGAAAGAACTCGCAAAAGCAATGTTTCCTTTAATATAGCTGCTTTTGTGAGCAGATGACTGTTATATAAGTAGCTCATTTTGAAGATGAAGTCAATACATATAGTTTAAATATGTAATAAAATCTATTAACAAGTTCACACACATTTATTTATTAGTCACACTTCTGCTGCATGATGGACAGCTCACATTAACAGTAAGAAAGGTGGATGCTGCTGACAAACCATACCTAGTTTGCCATGTTGTTACCTGGTTGTCAGCTTTATGGAACTTACACAAAGTAGTCTGGGAACAGTAGCAACCACCTAGGTGTGGCTGGGGGACAATATTGAACCAAAGTACCTGATAGGTCACATCTCAGGTGCCCAAGAAAGCAAAGAATTAGGGTTATGCCCTGGGAGAGAACAGAGGAATTACAGAAGCTAGACTGAGAAGGTATTTCTGAAATTAATTACAAAGAAAAAAAGACCAATCTGGAGAAAGCAAAGATCTGTTTGAAACTCTTCTTAAAACACAAAAGACAAAAAAATCTTACAGTTTTGAAAAGCTAGTCGTTGAGTTTTCCTGAGTCTGGTTATACCTGGAATTGAGGAAGAGTGGAATGATAGTTCAGTACAGTTCTGCAGAGGGATATAGAGTTTTTTGTTGAATTGCAAATAGGGGTCATGTAAAAGGAGGGGGTGGCCTAGGCCTTAGCTTCTGTTCTAGTTCTTTCTTCCTTTACCTTCTTTAACTAAAGCATAACTCTCTCCTCTAGCAGAATAAATGATTGAGAGCCGTTTTGTTCTACTGCCTCAGGCCCAACATAGGTTAATTGGGTGGTGAACTGGGCAATAGAAAGGTCTATATGCCCTACAGAGTGGATTTCCTACACTATGGAAATGCCATCACCTAGAGATTCAACTACTGCACCACCAAGAGCTCAGCTGCTAACATAAAGATTGCGATTTGAATGCACCAGTGGCTCTTGTGAGAAAGATGTGGCAGTCATCTGCTTCTGTGAAGACTACAGCCTTGGAAACCCTATAGGACAGTTGCACTCTGTCCTTTTGGGTTGCTGTGCATCAGGATTGACTTGACAGCAAATGGTTTGGTTTACGGAACCACTGGATTAAACAATTTATAAACTACTCAGTTTTTCTTGAGCATGAGACTTTTGTCCAGACTACTACTTGAGAACTGCACAAAGAAAATCGGAGTTTTTATGTGGGGAAGGAGGAAAGATGATTTGGGGCAACTACATGAGCCAACAGTAATACATTTTTGTTCTCCTCCTATCAATGAACTGATTTCAAGATAACATAAGAATCTTAAGCATGCCAGATTTAGTTGAGCCCTACAAACAGAGGTTCAAATTTTAGAAGTGACTGTGCTGCTAGGGGAGCCTTGGTGGTGCAGTGGTTCAGAGCTCAGCTGCTACCCAAATGGTCAGCAGTTCCCTAGAAACTCTGTGGGGCAGTTCTAACCTGTCCTATATGGTCACTGTGAGTCAAATTGGTTCAATAGCAAGTGGTTTTGCTTTTTTTTTTTTTAATCTTTCTGGGAATATGAGAAGTCACTGTGAAAATATTCTCTTGTACCCTAGTTCTTCTAGATAGCTATTTCCAACATGTATTTTTCTTATAGTACATCAAAGTGGGAAGGACATGGTATGTATTCATGGGTGTTTCTTAACCCGTTCCCTTATTATATAGGTCTTTCTCCAGCTTTCTGCAGAGAATAACTTTGCCATGGTTGTCCACACAAAGGCAGCTGGTCGGACCAGTATCAAAGTCACTGTTCGCTGTCTGAACAGTTCCTCTGGGCAACTTGAAGGAAATTTGTTGGAACTATCTGACGAAGTTCAGATCCTGGTGAGCTCCCAAACCAAAATCTTGTTTTTGTATATCAAGAAGAGATTCCCATTCTCTTATCATCCATGAAGAATTTTGTCTGAGTAAAGATTCCCAAAACAGATTTATAGTTCTTAGATCTTTTCACATTCCTACTGCTGACTACTTTTGTCTTAAGTAATGACATTAGAAATTGTAGTGCATGCATTCACCTGAACTCCCCATACTATGAACACAGGGTATGAATACCGTAATAGGATGGAGAGGGACTGATTTCTGAGCTGGTCTGCTGAGCATAGATATTGTGATATAGTTCATTTAAATATACTCACAGGTAGGATAAAATACAACTCTACTTCTTGTAAAGTTTGAGAATATGCAGCATTTCTTCAGTAGTTCTGAGGCTAAAAACTAAATCTCTTTACTGCTTTTAGAATTGAAAAGTTATTATTTATGTGGAACAAAGAACTGTCTCTTCATTTAAATTTGGGGCTGATATGTTTTTTCTTCTTTATTTTGACTTTGACTCTCTGGTTCAGTGTGGTGTAGAAGAAAAGAGCACTTTACTGAAAGTAGAAGACCTATATAGTGTCTGTGCTCATTTAATGTTGTAGATTCTTTGTTGCCCAATCTCTCTTCAGGTTACCAGAGTCAAAATGAGAAATTTCAAAATTATTTTATACCTAATCTCTAAATAATACAGAAGATATGGTTAGTGTGAATTTCGCCACATGTCTCATCCTTGGTGGTCAGAATTGGAGCCAATGTTAAGTTACATACAGTGTAATACCTAGATATATTCTAAGTGCCTTGTTCATTTTAGAAACGAGTGGTGTGGAAGATTTTAGGCCGATTAGAAGTTAGAGAGACTGTTGATTTGTAATTATCAGTTATTAACATGTAATCTCTCTGGGGTTATTATACATCCAAGTCCATATGTGATTAGGATCATTTGTCTTTTCCAAAAATGAGGAAAGCATTATTTTCTAATTGTAGGTATTTGAAAAACTCCAACTTTTCTATCCAGAGTGCCAAGCTGAGCAAATTCTAATGCCTATGAATTCTCAACTAAAACTCCACACCAACAGGTAAGGAGAAGAAAGAACAAAAAAGGGCCAGTTTCTAACTCTGAGTCCTTCCGTAAAACTTCACAGATGTAAAGAACTACCCTCTTCTTCTATGTAATTTTTATAACCCCAAATAATTTTTTTCTAGTAAATTCACATGACATAAAATTGATCATTTTAAGGTGTACAATTCAGTGACACAGTATTTTTACAATGTTTTATTTCCAAAACATGTTCATCACCCTCAAAGAAGATGCCATACTGTTTAAACAATCACTCCCTATCCTCCTCTCCCTGTAGGCCCTGGCAACCACTAATCTGCTTTTTGTCTGTATGAATTTGCCTATTATGGACACTTCACATAAATAGAACTATACAACATGTAGCCGTTTGTGTCTGGTTTCTACTAACCTAATGGTTTCAAGATTTATCCACGTTGGTGGCTGGCAACCACCACTGACTGCTCTGACAGGGTTCACAATAAAGCATTCCAGCCAGAGTTGGAGAAAAGTGCAGAACAAAATTCTAACTCAAAAAGAAAGACCGGACTTGCTGGCCTGATATAGACTGGAGAAACCCTGAGAGTATGGCCCCTAGAAACCCTTTCAGCTCAATAATGAAGTCACTCCTGAGGTTCACCCCTTCAGTCAAAAATTGCACAAGACTAAAAGGACATGCCAGCCCAGGACCAAGGACTAGACGACAGAAGGGGACAGAAAAGCTGGTAATAGAGAACCCAGTGTTGAGAAGGGAGAGTGTTGACCTGTTGTGGGGTTGGTAACCAATGTCAAAACAGTATATGTACTAATTGCTTAGTGAGAAACTAGTTTGTTCCAAAAACCTTCATCTAAAGTGCAATTTAAAAAGAGGATTCACCCATGTTGATAGTATGTGTCATTTCTATGGCTGAATAATATTTCAGTGTGTGTGTGTGTGTGTGTGTGTGTGTGTGTGTGTGTGTGTGTGTGTACCACATTTATCCATAGATGGATATTGGGTTCTTTCTATGTTCTTTCTATGTATTGCAAATAGTGGTGCTCTGAACATTTATGTCCACATATTTGTCTGAATACCTGTTTTCATTTCTGTGGCCAAATAATTTTAAAATGACAAATATCTAATAGGATTTTATAGTTAAAGATTATAATCATAATCTAAAGGTAGATTTTTACCTGAGGAATAAATAAGCACTCAACCTAGAAAATGGTGAAGTTTTCTTATTACAGCTTCCAACAGTGGTCCTAACCAACTTTCTTTCTTCTCTCTGGTCAAACAGCCCTCAAAAGCCACTGCTTGTTCCATTTCTTCCACAGGGATGGAGCCGCCTTTGTGAGTTGCCGTGTTCTGAATTGTTTCCCTAATTCGTCTGTCATTGAGGAGGATGGTGAAGGACTCCTGAGTGCTGGTTCCATTGCAGGTACCGCTGTGCTGGAAGTCACTTCTGTAGAACCTTTTGGAGTGAACCAAACAACTATAACTGGGGTTCAGGTGAGTACAGGGTCTTAGTCAAAAGATTAAAAGAAATACCATGCTCTGAAAGACAGATTTCCTACTGTAAGAACAAGAAACATCTCTGAAAATAAAAAATGAACCTGTAAGATAAGAGGCAAATCTTACCATGGTCATAAGCCATCAAATTAAAGTGGGCATTACTGGCTGCTGTCAACTCAGACTCACTGTGACCTTATGTATAACAGAATGAGATGTTGCCCAGTCCTAATCATCCTTGGAATCACCAGCATGTTCAAGTGTCCCACTGAGGTTATTGTGCCAGTCCATCTCACCAAGGGTCTCCCATACCCCTACTGGCCCTCTACTTCATTGTCTTAGTTATCTACACAACTGGCCTTCGATGTCCATAATTCAGTCAACAGTCTCTTGAAGGCAATCTAGGCTTTTATTGTTACGCACCTTAAAACTATTCTTGCCACTGCCCATTATGGAGTTCTGAAACTACTTCCACATTTTACGTATTTTTTTAGAGAAGTGGAAACCTTGGTGCCATAGTGGTTAAGTGCTACATCTGCTAACCAAGAGGTTGGCAGTTCAAATCCACCAGGTGCTGGTTGGAAACTCTATAAAGCAGTTCTATTCTGTTCTGTAGGGTCAGCATGAGTTGCAGTCAACTCAGTGGTAACTGGGTTTGGTTTTTTTTGGTTTAAAGGAAGGACCCAGCTGGGTCATTCTGTCTTAGTTATCTAGTCGTACTATAACAGAAATACCACAATTAGATGGCTTTAACAAATGAAATTTATTTTCTGATAGTTTAGAAGGCTAGAAATCCAAGTTGAGAATGCCAGCCCTAGGGGACAGCTTTCTCACTATGGACTGCAGAGGGGGTCCTTGTCTCTGCAGCTTCTGCCTTCTGGTCCCTTGGTAATCTCCATGTTTCTTAACATCAATCTTCTCCCATCTCTTGGCTACCTTTGCTTTCATTTAATCTCTTTATATCTTAAAAGAGAGTGACTCAAGATATGCTCTAGAGTAATCCGGCCTCATTAACTTAACAAAGAAAATTCATTCACAAATAAACACAGCCAGAGAGGCTAAGGTTTATAACACATACTTTTGGGGGATATAACTCAATCTATAATATTCCACCCTTTGGCTTCATAAAATTCATGTCCTTGCACATGCAAAATACATTTAAGCCATCCTGTCATCTCAAAAGTCTTAAAGCAACCCCAAGTCTAAAATGTCACCTTCTGAATCATCTAAATCAAATCTGGGTGAGACCTGAGGCATGTTTTCATCCTGGGAAAAATTCTTCTTCATTTCTGAACCTGTTAAAGTTAGCATACGAGTTATCTGTTTCTAAATTAAATTGTGGAACATGAACAAGGTTGACATTTCTATTACAAAAGGGAGAAACTGGAGGGCAAGAAAAGATATTAGGCAAGTCCCAAAACCACAAAAATAAATTACATTAGCTCTCAAGGCTTGAAAATAGTCGTGCCTGAGACCTTCTGGGCAGTGGCCACACCCTGTGGATTCTGAGTGGAGGCCCATGGCCTTGGGCTTTAGCTCTGCCTTCCAGGCCCTCTGGGATGGTAACTCTACTCCCCTGATTTTAGGAAGCCCTATTCTCCTAGTCCCTCTGAGTGTAGATCCCACCTCCTCAGTGCCAACAGACCCCGTTCTTCTGTCTCTTTGGTATAGCAACCCCTCTCCCTTAGTGCTGGGCAGCAGTGCTATGCCCTGGCACATCTTAGCAGCAGCCCCACACTCTAGAACTGAATTGCCAAAGATCCCACTCTCTGAAACCTAGGAGGCTGTGGCCTAACCTTTCGAGATCCGAGACTGTGGCCCCACCCTTTCAAACTGAGAAGGCCCTACTTTCCACGCACTTATCACCAAGCTGTTCCCGGGATGGTCCTTTTCTTTTCTTGGAGGACAACAGATGTAGTTCTTTTGGCCTGTTTACTCTCTGTCAAATTCCAAAAGACACACAGCATTCTTTGCTTTCATTCTTCTGCTGTCCCCTTCTGTGTAAACTGAGGAGTTTTCTGCTGTGGTAGCTGGTTAGATCCATATGTCATAGGCTTAAACTCTTTAACAAAATATTTTGTAGCCTCATCCTTAGTGAATATTCTAGGACATGCGTCTTTAGTTTGTATAACAGAACTTTCCAAATCTTTAACTTCCGTTTTCATTTTTCACCGTTTGTTTTTAAGTCTCTTTCCTCTTATATTTTACTGTACACTTTACTTGAAGAGTCTGGTTAGAAACCTCATCCACCAGTGTCCAAGTTTATCTTTTACAAGTTTCACCTTCTACCGAACATTTCAACATAATGTACACAAGTTCCTTGCCACTGCACAAAAAGCACTATTCTTCCTCCATTGCCCAATTACACATTCATCATTTCCCTTGAAAACCTCACCAGAAGCACAGTTAACATCCACATTTCTAGTAACATTCTATTGCTGGTGCCATATGTATTCTCTAAGAAGACAAAGACTTTCTCTGTGACGTTCCTCACTTCCTTCTGAGCCCTCATGAGAACTTCCTTGACATCCATAATTCTACCAACAGTCTCTTCAAGGCAATCTAGGCTTTTACTGTTAGGTACCTTAAAACTCCTCCAGGCTCACAAAGTTGAGTCTCACTGGGAAACCAAAAATAAAAAGGGGTACACTCCGAGATCTCCACTAAAAGACTGCAACTGATGTTCCAGGGGCCTCGGAGTTCCCCTGGGAGCATGGCCCCTAGTCCTGATGCTCATCATGGTCACTGTTTACTGCACTTTATGGTTCTATGTATCCTTAGGATGTCATCCTGCTGACCTCTTACTGGAGGTGGGGGAGTGAGTGGGAAGGAGAGGTTAGGAAACTGTTGGGAGGATAAGACATGTATGGAGCAGAGAGGAAGAGTGTGCTGTCACTGGGCAGGGAGAGCAGTGGGAGCTGCATGTAGGTAGGCATGCAAATTTGTATGGGAATGTACATTTTCACTCAATCATAATAAAAAAATTAAAATAAAATAAACACTCCTCCAGCCTTTACCCGTTACCTAATTCCAAAACTGCGTCTACATTTTAGATATCTGTTACAGTAGCACCCCATTCTTCTTGTATCACACTCTGTTTTAGTTATCTGGTGTTGCTGTAACAGAAGTACCACACATGGATTGCTTTAACAGATTTTTATTTTCTGACAGTTTAGGAGGCTAGACTTTGGAATTCAGGACACTAGCTCCAGGGAAAGGTTTTCGCTCTGTTAGCTCTTGGAGGAAGGTCCTTGTCTCATCAGCTTCTACATCCTACTTCCTTGGAGATCTCCATGTGTCTTCATATTTGTCTTCCCATATCTCTCTCACTAGCTTGCATTTAATCTCTTTTATATCTCAAAAGAGACTGACTCAACATACACTCTACACTAATTCTGCTTTACTAACATAAGACAACACATTCCCAAGTGAGATTATGACTATAGGCATAGAGATTAGAATTTACAACACATATTTGGGGAGACACAATTCAGTTCATAACATTCACCAAATATGATATCCTGCAGTAGCAGTTGATTGATTCCTCTTGCTGACATGTTCTTGAAGCAAATGAGTCAGTGAATGTTTGGTTGTAATGCATGACTTTCATTGGCTACTTTTCAGAAATAGACTGCCAGGCCTTTCTTCCTAGTCTGTTTTAGTCTGGAAGCTCTGCTGAAACCTATCCATCATAGATAACCCTGCTGGTATTTGAAATACCAGCTGCATAGCTTCCAGCATCAAAGCAATACCTAACCAAATGTACAACAAAGTGGGTGGTAAAAGTGGACATTAGAGACCTTGCTATAAAAGGGATTCCATTTATATGATTGTCTTCTGTGCAGTTTTGGCAAATGGGTTGGTGTGGAAGGAGTATAGAACTAGTGCTATCAAAGTTTTTTAAATTTTAGAATTGGAAGTGACCTCAGAGTTATTTTAACACCAAAAAAATTTTTGTTAAATATTTTTTTGCACTTTAAGTGAAAGTTTACAATTCAAGTAAATTTCTCATACAGATACTCGAACACACATTGCTGTGTAACCCTAGCTGCTCTCCCCACATGTGACAGCACACTCTTCCACTCCACCCTGTATTTCCTGTGTCCATTCAACCAGCTCCTGTCTCCCTCTGCCTTCTTACCTTACCTCTGAACAGGAGCTGCCCAGTTAGCCTCATGCATCTACTTAAGCCAAGAAACATACTCTTTGCCAGTATCATTTTATGTCTTATAGTTCAGTCCAACCTTTGTCTGAAGAGTTGGCTTCAGAAATGGTTTCAGTTGTGGGCTAACAAAGTGTCTGTGGACCATGTCTTCATTGGACTCTCCAGTCTGTCATACCAAGTCTGGTCTTTTAGATAGCATTGTATACCTCATTTTTCTCCCACATCATCGGAGACTCTTGGTTGTGTTCCCTGTCACAGCAGTCATTGGCTGTAGCTGGACACCGTCTAGTTCTTCTGGTCTCATGCTGATGTAGTCCCTGATTTATGTGGCCCATTCTGTCTCTTGGGTTCATATTTTCCTTACGTCTTTGATGTTCTTCATTCTCCTTTGCTCCGGGTGGGTTGGGACTACTTGATGCTTCTTAGATGGCCACTTATTAGTTTTCAAGAACCCAGACACCATTCACCAAAATGGGATGCAGAACATTTTCTTTTTTTTTATTATGATTGAATGAAAATGTACATTGCCATATAAATTTTCATGTTCACCTATATGCAGCTCCCACTGCTCTCCCTGCCCAGTGACAGCACACTCTTCCTCTCTGCCCTATACATGTGCTGTCCTCCCAACAGTCTCCTAACCCCTTCTCTCCACCCACTCCCCTTCGTCCAGTAAGAGGTCAGCAAGATGACATCCTATAGATGCATAGAACCATAAAGTGCCCACAAGATATGGTCATTCTGCGTCACCAAGTCCAATCCATTGCTGTCTGAAGAGTTGAACTTCATTATGACTTATGGACAGGGGCAGCTTCAGGGGCAGGGGCCATGCTCCCAGGGGAACTCCAAAGCCCCTGGACCATCAATTGTGGTCTTTTAGTGGAGATCTCAGGGTGCACCCCTTTTTATTCTTGTGTTGCCAGTGAGACTCAATTTTGTAAGCTCCATTGTGGCTATCACTGGTGGTGGCCGGGCACTATCCTGTTCCTCTGGTCACAAGTTGATGTAGAGACCCACTCACGTGGGTCTGTCTGTCTTCTGGGTTCTCTTTCCCCCGTTATCATTTTGGTCCTCAGTGATCATCCATTCCTGCTGAGTTGGGACCATTTGCTCTACCCTCAGATGGCAGGTTAGCAGCATTTAAGACCCCAAATGGCACTCACCAATGTGGAGTGCAGAGAGCCCCCCATTAGCAAAATGCTAGTTGTGCCAATTAGCCTCGATTTCATCTGAGAGCATGGTCCTCAGCCGCCCACCCCAGATACTCTATCCTTACAATATTGGGTTAAGATGAGAACATTTTCTTAATAAACTCTGTTATGCCAATTGATCTAGATGTTCTGTGAAAGCATAGTCCCCAGACCCCTGCCCTTGCTACTCCGTCCTTCAAAATGTTTGTGTTCAAAATACTTCTTAGCTTTTGGTTTTTCCAGTTGTGCTGAATTCTCCTATATTGTGTATTGTCTTTCCCTTCACCTAAAATAATTCTTGTCTAATATCTAGTTAGTGTGGAAATCATGGTAGTGTAGTGGTTAAGTGCTATGAATGTTACTAAAAGGTTGGCAGTTTTGAATCCACCAGGCACTCCTTAGCAACGCTGTGGGGCAATTCTACTGTTCCCTTTAGGGTCACTATGATTCAGAATTGACTCACTCAATGGCAGCAGATTGTCTGGTTCCAAAACACTTCTCACCCCCACCCTCTAAACCATCAAAGAATGTTTTCTTCAGTATTTAAAACCTTTTAAAGTTTATTCAATTAAAAAAATTTTTAATTGTGCTTTAACAGCAAGTTTGTCATGCAAAACCTTATACACACACTGCTACATAACTCTAGCTGCTGTCCCCACCCTGTGACAACATACTCCTCCATTCCATCCTGTATTTCCCTTGTCCATTCAACCAGTTCCTGTCCCCCTCCACCTTCTCATCTTACCTCTTGACAGGAGCTGCTCAGTTAGCCTCATGTATATACTTAAGCCAAGAAGCACATTCTTTGCCAGTATCACTTTACGTCAAATAGTCTAATCCAGTCTCTGTCTGACAAGTAGGTTTCAGGACTGGTTTCACCTTTGGGCATAACAAAATCCAGAGACCATGTCTTCTGGAACCCTTCAATTCTGGTCTTTCAGTAGAGTTTTAGTTCTGCACCCCCTTTCTTCTCACACTACATCAGGGACTCTATGTTGTATTTCCTGTCAGGGCGGTCACTGGTGGTGGCCAGGCACCATCTAGTTTATCTGGTCTCATGCTGATGTAGTCTCTAGATTACATGGCCCTTTCTCTCTTTCGGGTTCCTATTTTCCTTATGTGTTTGATGTCTTTTATTCTCCTCTGCTCCAGGTGGGTTGGGACTAATTTATGCTACTTAAAAGGCCACTTGCTAGCTTTTAAGACTCCAGATGCCACTCACCAAAATGGGATGCAGGACATTTTCTTAAAAAAACTTTGTTATGCCAGAAGAACCGATGGTGCCTGGCCACCACCGATAGCTGTGATGGGGCTCACAAAGTTGAGTATCACTGGCAACACAAGAATAAAAGGTACACCCTGAGATCCACAATTGATAGTCCAGGGGCCTCAGAGTTCACCTGGAAGCATGGACCCTGGCCCTGATGCTGCCACCATCCATAAATCATAATGGAGGTCATCTCTTTGGAAGGAAATGGTTTGGACTTGGAGACACAGAGTGACCATATCATGTGTGCACTGTATAGTTCTATGCATCTGGGCAATGTCCTCCTACTGACCTCTTACTGAAGGCTGGGGAGGTGGTGGGGAGGAGGGGATAGGAGACTGTTAGGAGGATATGACATGTATAGAACGGACAAGAAGAATGTGCTGTCTCTGGGCAGGGAGTGCAGTGGGAGTTGCACACAGGCAGACATGCAAAGTTATATGGGAATGTACATTTTCACTCAATCATAATAATAATTTAAAAAAGGACACAAAACCAAAAATAAAAAAACTTTTGTTATACCAATTGACTCAAATGTTTCCTGAAACCATGGTCCCCAGACTCTTTCCTCTGCTACTTTGTCCTTCAAATGTTGAGTTATATTTGGGAAACCTCTTAGCATTTGGTTTAGTCGAGCTATATTGATATCCCTTCTACTGTGTGCAATCTTTTCAAATTCCTCTCTATTATATAATCAGTGACTACCCCCTCCCTTCCTTTCCACCCTTGTAACCATCAAAGACTGTTTTCTTTCTGTGTTTAAACCTTTCCTTGAGTCCTTATAACAGTGGTCTCATACAATATTTACTCTTTTGCAGCTGACTAATTTCACTCAGCATAATGTCTTCCAGATGACTCCATATTATACTTCCCAAGACATCATTGTGCTTTATCACTGCATAGCTTTCTATTGTGTGAATACACCATAGTTTGTTTATCCATTCTTCTGTTGATGGACACCAAGATTGGTTCCTATCTTTTTGTTATTGTGGACACTGCTGCAGTAAACATTGGTGTGCATGTATCTATGCATATAACAGCCCTTATTTCTCTATATCTCAAGAAGTGAGACTGCTGGATTATGTGGTATTTCTATTTCAGGCTTTTTAATAAAGTGCCAAGTTGATTTCCAAAGTGGCTGTACCATTTTACATTCCCACCAGCAGTGTATAAGAGTTCCAGTCTCTCCACAACCTCTCCAACATTTATTATTTTGTGTCTTTTGGATTAATGCCAGTCTCGTTGGGGTGAGATGGTGTCTTATTGTAGTTTTGATTTGGATTTCTCTAATAGCTAATGATCATGAGCATTTCCTCATGTATCTATTAGCTACCTTGATAGCTTCTTTGGTGAAGTGCCTGTTCATATCTTTGCCCATTTTTTTAATTGGGTTATTTGTCTTTACCTTTTTGAGGTTTTGCCATATCTTTTAGATTATGAAGATTAGACATTGATCAGATTTGTGGTAGCCAAAATTTTTTTTCCAGTCTGTAGGTAGTCTTTTTACTCTATTGGTGAAGTTTTTGGATGAGCATAAGTGTTTGGTTTTTAAGAGTTTCCAGTTATCTGTTTTTTCTTCTGGTGTCTGCAGCACAAAGTTTCTTAAGAATTAAGCACCAACTATATTCCAGCCCTGGTAACACAGTAGTTAAGAGCTTGGAGGCTAATCAAAAGGTTAGCAGTTTTAATCCACCAGCCACTCCTTGGAAACTATATGGGGGAACTCTACTCTACTAGAAGGTTGCTATGAGTAGGAATCAACTTTATAGTAACAGGTTTATATTCCAGCCCAGGTGCCCTGATGGTCCAATGGTAAATGCTCAACTGCTACATGAAAGTTTGGTGGTTCAGACCCTTTCACTGCTCCCCAGGAGAAAGTTATGACAATCTGTTTCCATAAAGAATACAGTCTTGGAAACCTTATAGAGCAATTCTGTCCTGTAGGGTCACTGTGAGTTGGAATCAAATCAGCAGCAGGTATTATACTAGACACTATGTTGATCCTTTTATACATATTATCTCTTTTAAACACTATAAAAACCCTATGAAGTAGACATTATTATCCCCATTTAATGAGAAACCTGTGACTCTTAACAGTTAAATGAGACTATGAAATTATGAAGCTACGATTAGGAGCTGAACTTACTATATCACAGCTATCTCCAACAATTGGTAGTATTGCTAAATCATTTATGCAACAGTAATATTGAGCACTCTGCACAAAACAGATGAATTGTACTCCTTACCTTAAAAACCCCCAGCTTCTTTTCACATTCCCACAGCCTTGATAATTAAAAAGCTGTTCCCTGTATGTTGTGGTTTGAATTGTGTCTCCCCCAAAATATGTGTAGTAATTTGGCTGGACCAGGATTTCCTGTATTCTGTGATTGCCCTCCATTTTGTGATTTTTCTGATGCTGTAAATCCTAATCTCTGCCTGTGGTTAACAGAGGGGATTATGTTAGAGAAGATTAGGGTGCGACTGTAAATGCCTCTCTAAGGTCACCTCCCTGCTCCATTGGAGTTTCCCTGGAGTGTGGTTTGCACCACCTTTTATCCTTTTATCCTAGAAGGGATAAAAGGAAAGGGAAGCAAGCAGAGAGTTGGAGACCTAACACCATCAAGAAAGCACCAAGAGAAGAATGCGTCCTTCAGGCCTGAAGTTCCTGCGCAAGATGCTCCTTGACCAAAGACTGATAACACAAGGATTTTCCTGTAGAGCCAACAAGGAGAAAAGCCATCATCTGGAGTGGGGATTCTGAATTTGGAATTGTAGCCTACTGGACTGTGTTAAAAATAAACTTTCCTTTGTAAAAGCCATCCACCTTGTGGTATCTCTGTTAGAGCAGTACTAGCTGACTAAAACACTGTGACATCATACTGCTTTTTCACTGCAATTTAAGTAATCTTTATTTAGGAGATATTATTTCCTACAGAAGAGGAACACCACTCTGTTTTATCATTGATTATAAATCTCAGAATATGGTCACAGCTCTTCTCAATGCATCTTCTGTGTACCAATAGGTTTTGTCTTCCACAGGTAGCACCAGTGACATACCTGCGAGTGAGCAGCCAACCCAAGCTGTACACAGCCCCAGGAACGATCCTCTCAGCCTTTCCCCTGGGCATGTCTCTCACCTTCATTGTTCAATTTTATAGTAACATCGGAGAGAAATTCCACACACACAATACCCACCTTTATCTGGCTCTGAACAGGTATACAGGTCAAGGGAATGGTGTCAACACTGCTTTATCATTAAGATAGGTAAAAGAGCAGACTCAGTTAAACGATGAAATTAGTAGTTAAGTTAAAGAAAATGTCAGGATGTTTTGAATCTGTCAAGTCCCAATTCACAGAAATACTCCTAGGGTGCTAACCAGAGATTACCTTCCAAAGCTCCACTGGGCACTGTGCACATAAAGGTCACAGATGTGACACCAGGGTGCCTCGTTGCTTACTCTCCATTATAGAACTCTCCTGAATTTTGAGCTGTTGAATATAGAATGTTGTGATAGGGTCTGCCCCCAAAACTATTTCCAAGCTACCATCTGTGTTCAGAGATTTCTTCCTTTCATGTTTACTTTCAGAGATGATCTGCTGCTTATTGGCCCAGGAAATACGAACTACACTTATATGGTCCAGGCTGTGAACAGTGGGGTGACACTTGTAAGCCTCTGGGACTGGAGACATCCAGGCATGGCAGATTATATTCCTGTTGCTGTAGAGCCTGCCATTGAACCAGACACCAAGCTCATCTTTGTTGGAGATGTGATCTGCTTCAGTACTCACCTCGTCAACCAGCACGGTCTGTGTATCTTCTCTTTCTCAACTTCAGGCACTGACAGCTCTGGGGATTAGAAAGCAGCTCATCCCTTAGACGCTTTTTCCAAAATGGTCTAAAATCTAAGAGACTCTCACAAGAGGATACTTTGTATATTTTATCATTTATCATATTAACTGATAATTCTCAGTTTAATGCTCATTTCTGTCAAAAGTCAGCCAATCAGAAGCCAACCAGTAATACTTATCAAGTGCCTGTGGAATGCAAAACTCTATACAGTATTTATGTAGACAGTGTAGGGTACCATGCCTTTGCCCCTGTTCCTAGCCTCTGAAGGAAGGTAATTGTTGAGTTGAAGGCAGTAAAGGATGGAACAAAAGGAAGAAGGAAGACATAATGCTTAAGGGACACTAAGCTTCTCTGTTAAGGATGATGAAAAAATTAAAAAACAGTTAATGGTGATAAACACTATGATGAACATAATTTATGTCACTGACTGTACATGGCCAACATTCTTGAAATGGCAAATGTTTTCTTATCTATATATTTACCACAATTTAAAAAATGTACTAAGAAAGGAAAGCACAACAAAGCTTTAATTGTAAGAAGCAACTTTTGTGTACACAGTTTTATGAGACATACTTTTAAAAGCCTAGCTATTGATGTCATCACTGTAATAAGGTTTGGCCTTGATCCGGGCTAAACTGTACTTCTGAGTAGCAACAAAGAAGCAGCAAAGTACTTCTGTTCTAAGAAGTACTACCAACTTAAAGAAAAATCACAGAAAGTCAATCCTTGGTTAGGAAGTGACAGTGGGCTTGTAGATAGCATATGCCAAAGGGTTATGCATTACCAGGGCGTATGTACCTAAATAATGCAGCCAAATAAGACTGATTTGGAGCAGTCTGTGGCTGTGTAGGCTAGGAATAATATTTAGATAAAGTGACATAATGTTGGACCTGACTTTAACTATGTCTCTTGGCCTTAATAGAAAAGGGGGTCTATTCAGCCTCAGTCAAATCCTCCAATCCTGTAAGAATGTAATACCTCGCTTGCAAGCAACAGCTCCTAACATGGACTCCACGATTGGTGAGCTAAACCTGCCTTAACATAGACAATCAGGGTTACAATCCCATGAGTCTATTCTCTTCTCAGTAAAGCAGGGGCTTTTTTACATGCTCTTGCTAGGTTTGGACATGATAGTCCCTCAGTATTCCAGGATGATGTCACCTAGCCTAATCTTTGGCTAATTCCTTCTGCCACCTGAGACTTAAGCCATTCTCTTACCAGTTGTCGCTTTCTCACAGTCTTTTTGCATCAATCAGCAACTCAAAGCATATTCATCTTTAGCAGGGTCTAAACACAGCTTAATCAGAGAGTTATCCCTGTGTATAAAAAGATTGTTTTGTTTTTGCTAAAGACAACAGGTATATTCTCCATCTAAGTACCTTGTGTTGTGATACTGAAGGTCAGTATGTCTTCTGTTGTTGTTGTAGTAAAATACATATAATTGGCCATTTCAAGTGTACATTTCAGTGGCATTAATTATATTCACAGTGTTCTGCAGCCATTTCCACTGTGTACTTCCAAATCTTTTTCAGCACTCTAATGAGAAAATTCTGTATCCAGAATTTTTGTATTTTCTTCTCTTCCCTAGCCTCTGGTAACCACTAACCTACTTCTTATCTCCATAAATTTGCCTATTCTAGATATTTCATATAACTGAAATGTTATAGGATTTGTCCTTTTGCATCTGGCTTGTTTCACTTAGCATATCTTCAGGGTTCATTCAGGTGTACCCTGTATCAGAACTCCATTTTTATGGCTGCATAATATTCTACTGTATGCATATACCACATTTTGTTTTTCCATTCATCTGTTGATGGATACTTGGGTTGTTTCTACATTTTGGCTGTTGTGAATAATGTTGTTTGAACATTAGTGTACAAATATTTGTTTGAGTCCCTACTTTCAATTATTTGGGGTATATACCTCAGAGTGGAATTGCAAAGTCATATATAAATCCTATGTTTAACTTTGTGAGAAACCACCAAACTGTCTTCCACAGTGGCTGCACCATTTTATATTTTCACCTGTAATACATGAGGGGATCAGTTTTTCTGTATCCTTACCAATAGTTGTATCCTTTTTGGTGGAGGGGAGTAATAGACATTCTAGCACATGTGAAGTGGTACCTATTGTGGTTTTGACTTGTGTTTCCTAATAACTAGTGATATAGCATTATGTCTTGTTTTATTTTGCTGATGTGATACATTCAGGGGAACTGATGTTCCCAGAAAACAAATTTATCCTCAAAGCTGGGTGTTCCTCCTGCTAGGAAGAAATATCTATATGCTTGAATGATCTACTAATTTGGAATGGTCTACTGAATAAGATTAGCATGACCATTTTATACAAAAGATTGCAGCTAAGTATTTTCTCTTGTCTTTCTTAGGAGAACCTGGAACATGGATGATCTCTGCTGACAATATTCTACAGACAGACACTGTCAGTGGAGTAGGAGTAGCCAGGGATCTAGGAACAGCAACAATCTTTTATGACATCCCAACAGTAGTGAAAACATACCGAGAGGTAAATCTAACTCAACCAGGGTGGAAGAGACTGGGATAGCTATTTTCATATATCAGGATGTACAGATTAACAACACATCCTAGAAAATACACTCACATAATAAATACAGAGCCAGCCAGCAAACTAGATTGGCACTTAACGCTAAACGATAATTAGGATTTTTAACTTTTTAAAGTGCAGTAGAAAGTCATTTATAAAGAATAAGCAGAATTCTTTTACTACAGTTCAACATGTGTTAACATTACCTTTGCTGTAATCTCTTTAGCAGTTTAATCATTAATAATTCTAGCCTCTGTTTGGTCACATGAACTGTAGCTGGGAAGTACAGTGATCAAAGAACTGACATGACCCTCAAGAAACAAGATGTTAGTCCCTGATTTGTCACTGATGCTTTCTGCACCCAATAACGGTCACACTGGACAGTAATGTTCTCTGGCTAAAAATTTCACTTTTCTATGTTTGTTTCTTTTCCCTTAAATACCCTATCACTTTCATCTCTACCTAATAAAATTTTATCTTTCATAGCCTACCACAAATGCCACTTGGTTTATTCTTCATTCATTCAACAAATATTTACTGAGCATCCATTGTACCAGATACTGTTTTGGCACTAGAGATAACACAGTGATCAAAAGAAATAAATAAAATTTTTGCTTTTATGGAGCTTTCTTTCTGGTGGAGAAGACAGACATTAAATAATAAAGATTGGTGAACTACATAGTATGTTGAAGGTATTAAGTGCTATGGAAAAGAAAAAGAAAAGTAGCAGGATATAGAGGATCAGAATTAGGGTAGGGTCTTGAAGGTGACAGTTTCAAATAGAGTTGTCAGGGTGCTCTTCATTGAGATGACATTTTAGCAAAGACTTAAAAAATGTGACGAAATACACCATGTGTTATGGATTGAACTGTGTGTCCCCAAAGATGTATATAGCAATTTGACTGGGCTGTGATTCCCAGTATTTTGAATTGCCCTCCATTTTGTGATTTTCTTATGCTATAAATTCTAATCTCTGCCTGTGGCTAAAAGATTGGGTTATGTTAAAGCAGATTAAGGTGGTACTACAACACCCTTCCTAAGGTCACTTTCCTTCTCCAGTGTAAAGAGAGTTTCCTTGGAACGTGGCCTGCACCACCTCTTATACTAAAAGGAAAGGGAACTAAGCAGACAGGTGGGTACCTCATACCACCAAGAAAGCAGCACCAAGAGCTCTGGACCTGAGGTTCCTGTGCTGAGATGCTCTCACACCCAAGAAAGACTTATGCAACATAAGAACCTTTCTCCAGAGCTAACAGAGACAGAGTGTATTCCCCTGGAGCTGGCATCCTGCATTCAGACTTCTAGCCTACTGGTCTGTGGGCAAATAAACTTTTCTCTGTTAAAGCTATCCATCTGTGGTATTTCTGTTATAGAGCAGTAGATGACTAAAACACCATGCAAATATATGGGGAAGAGTTTTAGAGTTTTCCAGGCAAAGAAAACTTGCCAGTACAAAGGCTCCAGGTTGGAAATGTGCCTGGTGTTTCAAGAAGAGCAAAGAGACAGACCAGAGTCTCTGGAGTAGAGTGAAAGGGAATCACGAAGGAGATGAGATCAGAGGTGTAATAGACAGGCTAGTCATGTAGAGTCTTGTAGGTCTTTCTAAGAAGTTTGACATTTATTCTCAATGAGTTAAGGAACAGCTGGTGGTTTACAAAAGAATGACTAATCTGGTGTCTGTTCTAAGAGACTGCTATGGCTACTCATTGACAGTCTGGGCAAGAGTAGAAGCTTAGAGACCAATCAGAAAGCTACTGCAGTAATCCAAATGAGATACAGTGGTGGACCACCAGTGTGATAACAGAGCAGATAGTGAGAAGCTGATCAGATCCTAGGTATGTTTTCTAAGTAGAACTGACAGAATTTCCTAAAAGACTATATGTACAGTGTGCCAGTTTCAAGAATGACTTCAGGTTTGGGGCTGAGCAACCAAAAGGATACAGTTATCATCAACCGAAATGGGAAAGACTATATTCCGAACCATTTTGGAGAGAAGGCTGGTCAGTTTTGGACAAGTAAAATTAGATATATCTATTAAATGTCAAATGAAACCCAGGTGGCACAGTGGTTAAATGCTATGCCTGCTAACCAAAAGGGTGGCAGTTCAAATCCTTCAGGCACTCCTTAGATATTCTATGGGGCAGTTCCACTATAACCTATACAGTCGCTATGAGTCAGAATTGACTTGATAGCAGTGGGTTTTTATTAGATATCAAATGTATATGTTGAAGTAGTTGGATATAAAAGTCTAGCAGTCATTGGCATATGTTGTTAGGTGCTGTCAAGTCACAGCAGCCCTATGTACAACAGAATGAAACACTGCCCAGTCATGTGCCATGCCCACAGTCATTTTATATGCTTAAGCCCATTGTAGTAGCCACTGTGTCAATTCATCTCTTTGAGGATACAGATATTTAAAGCTGTTTGATCACCAAGAGAATGAATATAAATAAAGGTCCAAGGACTAAGCTCTGGGACACTCCAATATTCAGAGATCCAAGTGAGAAAGAGGAACCAACAAAAGAGACTTAAAAGAAACAATCAGTAAAGTAGGAGGAAAACCCAGACTGGTGTCCTGAAAGCAAAATGAAGAACGTTTATTTCAAGGATAAAGGGAGTGATCAACCACATCAAATACTTCTCACGTGGTAGGAGAGAAAGCTTGACTGGAGAACTGGACAAGAGGACTTGGAGGCAGTAAATATAGGCAACTCTTTCAGGGGGGTTGCTGTAGAGGATTGCAGAGAAATCGGACTGTACCTGACGAGAAGAAGTGGGATCAAGAGTTTTTTTTGTTTTTTTTTTTAAGATGGGAGAAATAATAGCTTAGGAATGATTCAGTAGAGGGAAAATTTGATGTAGGAGAGTGGGGAGGATTGCTACAGTGATATCTTTGAATAAGTGACATGAGTAAATAAGGAGTTGATTTTATGAAGCCTTTCTCATTTCCCCTTAAATACATGTAACCTTCCTCTGTGCCCAAAGCACTTGCTTGTTCTTTTCATTCCTCAAATGTAATATTTTTGTTGTTGTTAGGAGCCACTGAATCATTCCTGACTCACAGTGACCCTGTCTACAGCAGAACACAACACTGCTCAATCCTGAGCCATCCTTACAGCCGTGGTTCTGCTTGAGCTCCGCTGCTGCAGCCACTTTGGGAATCCATTTCACTGAGAGTTGTCTTCGTTTTCTAGTACTGTCATAACAGAAATGCCACAAGTAGATGGGTTCAGCAAAAAAAAAGTTTATTCCTACAATCCAGCAGACTAGAAATCTGAATTCCAGGTGCCAGCTCCAGGGGATCACATTCTCTCTCTTAGCTCTGAAGGAAGGTCCTAGTATTGCATCAGTACGACAGCATCTCCAGGCAGGAACTTCAGGTCTGAAGGACGTGCTCTGCCCTTGGTGCTGCCTCCCTGATGACAGGAGGTGCCCAACTCTCTTTGCTTTCCTTTCATTTCTTGTAGGATAAAAGGTGGTGCAAATGACACTCCAAAGAAACTCCCTTAATAAGGGTGTTACAGTCCCCACCTAATCTTCTTTAACATAATCCAATCTATTAACCACAGGCAAAGATTAGGATTCACAGCATGGGAAAAATCACAAAATGGAGGGCAAGCATACAATACTGGGAATCAGGGCCCAGCCAAACTGTTACACATGTTTTTGGGGGAACACAGTTCAATCCATAAGAAGCATCTTCCTCTTTTTCACAGACTCTCTTCTTTACCAAGAATTATGTCCTTCTCCAGGGACCAATCCCTACTGACAAGATGTCCAAAATACGTAAAAGATGAAATCTGGACCATCCTTGCTCCCAAGGAGCATTGTAATTGTACTTCTTCCAAGACAGACTTTCTCATGTTTTTGGCAGTCCACAGTATATTCGCTATTCTTCTCCAACACTGCAATTCAAAGATGTCAATTCTTCTTCATTCTTCTTTATTCACTGTCCAACTTTCACATGCACAGAAAGCAACTGAAAACACCATGGCTGAGGTCAGGCACACTTTACTCTTCAAGGTGACATCTTTGCTGTTCAACACATAACAGAGGTCTTTTGCAGCAGGTTTGCTCAATGCAATGCATCTTTGGCAACTGTCATTTTTTTGTGTCTACTGTGGGCTAGATAGCCTGGTGGCATAGTGGGTTAAGTGCTACATCTGCTGTTCGAATCCACCAGGCACTCCTTGGAAACTTTATGTGGCAGTTCTACTCTGACCTCTAGGGTCACTATGAGTCAGACCCAACTTGATGGTAGTGGGTGGTTTTTACTGTGGGCTTGGCACTTAGCATGTGTTTTTTGATTGTTTGTTTGTTTGTTTTTATTTTCTATCCAGTACATATTCAATTCTCACAACAGCTTTACACAGTAAACATTATCCCAGCTTTACAGACAATTGCCCAATATGTGACCACATAATCAGGTACCTTAAGGAGTTCTAGTCTAGTGATGACATAAATACATACAGATACGTGACAAATAATTACAACCTAATTGATCACTGCTATACTAGTGGTATGGAAACTCTGGTGACATAGTGAGTTAAGCACTACACCTGCTAACCAAAAGGTCATCAATGCCAGGTACTCTTTGGAAACTCTCTGATCTATAGGGTTGCTAGGAGTCAGACCTGACTCAATGGTATTGGGTTTGGGTTTTTTTGGATTCATACTAGTGGTGTGCCAAATGTTCTGAGAATACTGAAGACTGTCATTAATCTTGATTGAGGGCAATTAAGGCTAAGTTTTCCAGAGATGATGTTTAAACTGAATCTTGAGCATTAGAAATTTGCCTGACAGAAACAAAAGGGACATTTCAGAAAACAGACACACAAAAGCAAATGTTTTGGTCAGCTAGTGCTGCTCTAACAGAAATACCACAGAGTGGATGGTTTTAACAAAGGAAGGCTTATTCTTACACTCCAGTAGGCTACAAGTCCGAATGCAGGGGAAGGTTTTCTCCCTTGTCAGCTCTGGAGGAAAGTCCAGTATTGCATCAGTCTTTGTCCAGGAAGCATCTTGGCACAGGAACCTCAGGTCTGAAGGACACGCTGTTCTCCCAGTGCTGCTTTCTTGATGGTGTGAGGTTCCCAATTTTCTGTTTGCTTCTCTTTCCTTTTATCTCTTGTAGAATAAAAGGATTAAGGGTGGGACAAGCCATACTCCAATAAACTCCCTTTATGTGGAGCAGGGAGGTAATCCTGTGAAGGGATTTACAGTCCCACTCTAATCCTTTAACATAAAGCACAGGAAAATCACAAAATGGAAGACAACCACAAAATATTGGGAATCATGGCCCAGCCACATGGCTGGGGGGACACCATTCAATCTATGACAGCAAATAAAAGTGCATGGTATGTTTGAAGGCCAAAGAATAGGTCAGAGTGTCTTCATTATAAGTTTACGAGGGTAAAGACAGGAAATATGGATAACTTCCAAAGAGAACAGGTATCATAAGACTACAGGAAGCTTAAGGACAGAGGTGACATGAGAAGATAACTAGAAAAAGAGATGAGGAAGAGGGCAGGTAGCAGACAAGCAAGAAGAAAGGGTATCACAAAAGGCAAGAGATGGAATGTGCCATAGTGTGAGATACTACAGACAAGTCAAAAGGTTACTTATATTCTAGTTTATGTACTTTGTAAAATCCCCATTATTTATTAATTAGCAGACACTCCTTAAGGCCTGTTACATGCCAAGCACTCTGGAAATACAAAAATGAAAAAAAGACAAAACTCTTGCCCTTATTAAACTGTAATGTAGCTAACTTGGGTATTCAGGACCTTGAATGGTAAAAAAAAAAAGGAAGTGATGGTAGCATTGAGCTTCTTGGACAATGCTATGAATTGAATGGTATCCCCCCAAACTGTATGTCAGTTTAGTTAGTCCATGATTCCCAGCATTGTGACTGTCCACCATTTCAGCATCTGATTTTCCTGTGTGTTGTCAGTCTGCCTCTATGATGTTAACGAGGTGAGATTAGCAGCAGTTATGTTAATGAGGCAGGACTCAATCTATACAATAAGGTTGTATCTTAAATCAGTCTCTTTCCAGATACAAAAGAGAAGGGAACAGAGAGACAGGGGAACCTCATACCACGAAGAAAGCAGTATTCGTCCTTTGGAGCCAAGGTCCCTATGCTAAGATGCTGCTAGACTGGGGGAAGATGGACAAAAATGACATTACCCTAGAACCAACAGACAGAGAAAGCCTTCTCCTGGGGCTGGCACCCTGAATTTGGACTTCTAGCCTACTAGACTTTGAGAGAATAAGCTTCTGTTTCTTAAAGCCATCCACTTGTAGTATTTCTGTTATAGCAGCACTAGATAACCAAGACAAACAGTATACTGAATTTTAACTTTAAAATATTTAGGGAAAAAAAGGTCATCATTGTCATCTCTTATAATGATTAAGTACTTGTTTTACATACAAGGCATACCAACAGATATAAAAAGATAACCTAGGGTTAATTTATGTCCTTGAATAACTTAGAAGCAAACGGAGATTTTAACACATATAAAATACCTATAATACAAAGCAGAACATCACAAGTATATTGAGAGACACAAAGTACTTTAAGCTCTAGAGGAAACTGAGATTATGGCTAACTAGGGAAAGAGGGAAACCTTTCTGCCACAGATTGAATTGTGTCACCTCACCAAACAAATATCTGTCAACTTGGCTAGGCCATGATTCACAGGATTTTGTGATTGTCTACCATTCTGTCATCTGATGTGGTTTTCCTATGTGTTGTTAATCCTATCTCTATGCTACTGATGAGATGGGATTAGTGGCAGTTACATTAATAAAGCAGGATGCAATCTGTAAGACTGGATTGTGTCGAGCCAATCTCTTAAGATATAAAACAGAAGTGAGTAGAGAGACAGTGGGACCTTGTGTCACCACGAAAGCAGTACCAGGAGCAGAGTTCCTTCATGGAGAAGCTTCTAGACAAAAAGGTAAGACTGATGACTAGGACCTTCCTTTGGAGCCAATTGGAGAGAGAAAAAGCCTTCCCCTGAAGCTGGCACCCTGAATTTGGACTTCTAGTTTACCAGATTGTGAGAGAACAAATGTTTGTTTGTTGAAAGCATCACTGTGGTATTTCTGTTACAGCAACACTGGCTAACTAAGGCACTAGAAGGCTAGAAGTTCTAATTCATAGTGCCAGTTCCAGAAGAAGGTTTCCTCTCTCTGCTGACTCTGGAGTAAGGTCCTCGTTATAAGTCTTCCTTTGGTCTGGAAGCATCTCAGGACAAGAACCTCAGGTACAAGTGCCATGATCTGTTCCAGGTACTGCTTTCTTGGTGGTTTGAGGTCTCCATGTCTCTGCTCACATCTCTCTCATATGTCAAAGAGATTGGATTAAGACACAACCTAATCTTTAGATCTCATCAACATAACTGCTACTCATCCATCTCATTAACATCATAGTGATAGATGTATAACACAGAGAAATCACATCAGATGACAAAATGGTGGACAATCATATAATAACAGAATCATGGCCTAGCCAAACTGATACACATATTTTTGGGGGAGACACTTCCTAAAGTTGTACTTGCCTTCGAAGATGTTTTAATAGGGATTCATACAAGATATGTCAGAAGGAACAATGAACAAAGAACTTCTAGAAAAAAAGGTTTACTTTCTCCTGAAAGGTAATCAGACTTTTTTGTTCTCAAATATATGATTCCTACAAAGACAATTTATACTACTGTGAAACAGGTGATTTGGGTTAAATAAATTACAAGAGTTAGATACACTGTAGGGGTTCAATGAATATTTTTCAATGACTAAGTGAATTGATGTATTAATAAAAAATTTCAAAGTGTGACATTTTAGCTATTTAGTACTGCCACAACAGTACTGAATAACCCAGATCACCTGTTTCACAGCAGTATAAATTGTCTTTGTAGGAATCATATATTTGAGAACAAAAAAGTCTGATTACCTTTTAGGAGAAAATAAACCTTTTTTTATAGAAGTTCTTTGTTCATTGTTCCTTCTGACATATCTTGTATGAATCCCTATTAAAACATCTTCGAAGGCAAGTACAACTTTAGGAAGTGTCTCCCCCCAAAATATGTATATCAGTTTGGCTAGGCCATGATTCTGTTATTATATTAATGGCTTTAACAAACACTGGAATATGAAGAAAGATCTGTTTCCTCAGCTTCTGCTTCCTGGTTCCTTGGAGATTTCCACGTGTGTTGGCATCTTTTACCCCACCTCTCCTCTGCTCCTTTGTTTAATCTCTTTTATATCTCAAAAGAGATTGACTTAAGACACACTTTATACTAACGCTGCCTCATTAACATGTCCACAAAAACAACTGATTCCCAAATGGGATTACAAACACAGACACAGAAGTTAGGATTTATAACACATATTTTGGGGAACATAATTTAATCGACAACATTACACTCTTCAGCCCCTCAAAATTCATGTCCCTGCTACATGCAAAACACATTCACTCAGTCATATCATCTGCAAAGTTTTGAAGCAATTCCAAGTCTAAAAACTGATCTTCTGAATCATCTAAATCAAATATGGATGAGACTTTAGGTGTGTTCTATACTGGGGAAAAATTCCTGTTCATCTCCGAACCTATGAAAACTAGAGTACAAGTTATCTGTTTCCAAAGTGCACCAGTGGAACAGGAATAGACATTTACATTAAAAATGGAAGACTCTGGAGTGAAAAAGGGATAACAAATACCAATAAAGTCCAAAACCCAACAGAATAAATGAAATTAGCTCTCAAGACATGAAAACAGTCCTGTCTTCTCTGAGACCATCTAGGTAATGGCCCCACCTTCCAGATTCTGGGTGTTAGGCCATGCTCTCTGGATTCTGGGTGGAGGCCCCTCAACTCTGGGCTTCAGCTATATCTTCCATGCCCTCTGTCTTTAGGAAGCCGCATTTTCCTAGTTCAACTGTGTGGCACTGCTACATGCTCAACTCCAACATGCCCCATTCTTATGCCCCTTTGAGTAGCATATGTACCTCCTCAGTTTGGGGCAGCAATGCCATCTGCCTGGCATAACTTAACAGCGGCCTCATGCTCTGAAACTCGACTGGCAAAGACCAGACTCTCAAACCTAAGAGGCTGTGGCTTCCTCCTTTGAAACTGAGAAGGCCCAGCTTTCTGTGCTCCTTCCAACAGTCTGCTGATCTCTGAACTGCTCTATGGATCATCTTCTTGGAGGACAACAAACACAGCTTCTCTGGCCCATTTCCTCCCTACAGAATTCTAAGAGACAGACAACATTCTTTCCTTGCATTTTTTTCTCCTTCTAATTCTGTCTAAACTGATGGATTTTCGGCTGTGGCAGTTAGATACATCTGTCAGTCACACCCTTAATCTCTTTAACAGAAGACTGTATAGCCATGTCCTTGGTCAATATTCTAGGTCATGTGTCTTTCGCATGTACAACAGAATTTTCCAGATCTTTTAAGTTCTGTTTTCATTTTGCACGGTTCATTTTTTAAGTCCATTTCTTTCCTCTCACCTTTTACTATGCACGGCTAAGAGACACCACAAGGCCTCTTGAAGATTCTTGCTTACAAATCTCATCAGCCAGCTCCACTTGTCTCACCCCTTCAGGATCAAGGAAGAATAAAGAAAACCAAAGATACAGGGGAAAGATTAGTCTAAAGGACTGATGAACCACATCTACAACAGCCTTCAGCAGACCAAATCCAGCACAACTAGAAGATGCCTGGCTGCAACCACTGACTACTGTGGCAAGGATTACAACAGAAGGTCCTGGCCAGACCTGGAGAAAAATGTAGAACAAAATTCCAACTCAAAAACAAAGACCAGACTTGCTGGCCTAACAGAGACTAGAGAAACCCTGAGAATATGGCCCCCGGACACCCTTTCAGCTCCACTAATGAAGTGACTCCTGAGGTTCACCTGTCAGCCAAAGGTTGAACAGGCCCATGACACAAAAACAAGACTGAAGAGGCACATCAGCCGAGGGGCTAGGACCAGAAAGCAGGGACAGGAAAGCTGGTAATAGGGAACCCAAAGTGGAGAAGGGAGAGGAGAAGGGAGAGTATTTACGTGTTGTAGGGTTGTTAATGAATGTCAGAAAACAATAATGTGTACTACCGACTTAATGAGAAACTACTTTGTTCTGTAGACCTTCTGCTAAAGTACAGTTTTAAAACATCTCGTCAGCAAGATACACATCATTTATAAGTTCTGCCTTACACCAAACATTGAACATAATCCAGACAATTTCTTTGCCACTGCATAAAAAGCATCACTGTTCCACCACTGCCCAGTCACATGTTCATTTTCTTTTAAAGCCTCACCAGAAGCACAGTTAACATCCACATTTCTAGCAACATTCTGTTGCTGGTCCCTTATGTATCTCTAAGAAGACAGCGGCTTTCTCTACAGCTCTCCTCATTTCCTTTTGATCCTCACCAGAACTACCTTTGATATCCACAATTCTAACAACAGTCTCTTCAAGGCAATCTAGGCTTTTACTATTAGATACCTTAAAACTCTTCCAGCCTCGACCCGCTACCCAATTCCAAAACTGCTTCCACATTGCAGGCATCTGTTACAGCAGCACCCCACCCCTCTGGTACCAAATTCTACTTTAGTTATATAGTGCTAATATAACAGAAATACCTCAAGTAGGTGGCTTTAACAAATTTATTTTCTCAAATAGAAATTCAAATTCAGAGTGCAGACTCTAGGGGAAGGCATTCTCTCTCTGTCAGCTCTGGAGGGATGGTCCTTGTCCCTCCATCTTCTGCTTCCTGGTTCCTCGGATATCTCCATGTGTCTTGGCATCAGTCTTCACCCACCTTTCTTGCTAACTTTCTTTTAATCTTTTGTATCTTAAAAGAAATTGACTCACTACACACTGTATATCAATTCTATCTAATTAACATAACAAAGACAACCCATTTTCAAATGGGATTGTAACCACAGGCATAAAGGTTATGATTTACAATGCATGTTTGGGGGTCACATAATTCAATCCATAACAGGTGGGGAGGGAGGGAACTAAATTTTCTAAAATCTTAGGCACGAATTTTCTTTTAACAGGTGGTGGTCAATGCATCATCAAGATTAACCCTCAATTATGACATCAAGACTTATCTCACGAATTCACCCAATTCAACTGAGTTCAAACTCTTCATCACCACTGGCAGGAATGGTATCAATCTTAAAGGTCAGGAATTTCTTTAGAGGTCAAGATGATTGTTTCCATCATTTCTAATCTCCCTCAATTAATTTACTCCTTTGGATTAGTAATGCAAGTTTCTTTTAATTTAGAAAATGACCCACCTTAACAAATAAATCATATAGGGCTATGAGAGGTTTTAAAATAGGCTCTGTCTAGTCACTACTGCTTTTCTTGTTATAAATAACCTTGCCGGAGAGCAAGAGGTAGACAACACCAGAGATTTCCAAGCAAGACAAATTACCAAAATTACCCAAAAAACTTTTTAAAGTACAGATTCTTATATTCCATCCAGAAATTTACTAAATCAAGGCAGTTTTGAGAATCAAGTCTTCTAAAGCTTCCCCAAATTTTGGAATCATTGGACTAGACTACATCTGAAATATTTTTTTGATTAGCAAAGAGCCTTACTATGTAGGGTTTTTTCCCCTTCTACATTACACTATATTTTTTGATCAAAGAAAAGAAGTAGGAAAGAAAACTAAAATATAAGGAGCCCCTAATAGATTCCAAATGCTATGCTAGGAATTTGTGTATATGTAGGGTCACTATGAGTAGGAACTGACTTGATGGCAACAGGTTTATCGTGTAGTTATTATTTTAAAGATAAGAATACCAAGTCTAAGAGCAAATAACTTAGACAAGATTATAACCAATTAGTAGCAGGAGTGGTAAATATATCCCACTCCAAAGTCTATGGTCTTTTGTTCCTGCTTTCTTTCTTCTTCTCCTTTTGTTTTTTTAAGACAGAACAAATTCCAGGTTTTTTCCATGATAGGCAAATAGTTCAAATCAACCAGAGAAGTCTACATCATTAATGTCTATAAAACCTAGATAAATATAATTTTATTTGTCCTTTTGACCATGAACTTTTAAATATGTGACATATTTTTCACATTATTAAATATTTAATTTTTTATAAATACAATTTAGGTATGGATAAATAAAGAATATCATTCAATTCTTTTAAAATATCCAGGTCTTACTGCAAAGAAACAGTATGAAATGTTGCTTGTTACCACATTCACCCACTGTTGTTCTATGCATGGTTTTAAAAAATATTGCAATTTCTTTTCTCCACACTCTAAAACCACAATTTATTTCATTAAGAAACTTCAGGGGTACCAAGATGGCAGACTAGACACACATCTCCTTGATTCACTCTGAGAATGAAAGGCCTAGAAAAACAATTGAACAAAACAGAGTGGACATTCTGGGAGCCCCAAGATCATGCATAGGGTTATGAGATTGGACTGGGTGGCAGGAAGGGGGAAACTACCTCTGTTGGAGGCAAGACAGGGGCCACTGAGTCCCACTTCCGCTGGTGCATCAGCTGAGAGGATTACAGGAATACCTTCTTTGTTAACCAGGAGGTTGAGACTGGGCCTGCTGAGCCTGAGAGCCTGGCTACTATGCTAAACTGCAGTGCCTAAGTAAACAGCATATCCTTCAGCAGAGACACTGTGCTTGGGACAGCCATATCTAGAGAACCCAGCAGTGGCTGGTGACTGAGAATGCCAGTGACCCTCCCCCTTTTCTTATCTGAGCTGGGCCATAGATACTGCTGACTCACTGCAGGAGAGGCAGCTCAGTGGGCGGCTGTCTTGTTCAGCTGAGAGCTGGAGTCAGCCACACCAGAGGGCTCAGCTGGGGCTAATTCCCATGCTGAACACAGTGACTGTCTGGATAGTGCTCCTTCCAGCAAGAAAACTATTTTTAAGACACTCATACCTATAGAACCTGATGGCAGCAGGCAGCAAGAGTGCCATGGTTCCCTAACCTCTCCATTCTTTGAGCCACATCATTGCATCTGCAGATGGCCCAGGAGAGACTCCATAAGTAAGGTACTGTCTTTGTTGGTCAGGAGGCAGGGCCTGCCACCCCTGAGGGCCCAGCTGCTATGAACTGTGGCTGGTCAGCACCTCAGCAGAAAAGCAGCTTTTAAGATACGATCAGTGAGAGAATGCAGTGGTAACTGACAGCTGAGTGTGACAGTGTGATCTCTACCACCCTTCACTGAGCCATGTCATAGCACCAGCTGATGGCTCCCCAGAGACTCCATAAGTGGGGTACTGTCTTTGCCAGCCAGGAGATGGGGCCTGCCACCCCTGAGGGCCTAGGTGCTTTCAGCTGCCATTGGACAGAGCCTCACTCAGCAGAAAAGCAGTTTGTAAGATAAATACATCTAGAGAATGCAGCAGTCCCTGGTGGCCAAGTATAGAGGCATCCCTCTCTTCTCCCTTCCCTGAGCTATAACCATAATGTAGACTGGCATGACACCAGAGAGTCAGCACAACTAGCTCATCACCTTTATCAACCAGGAGGTGGGGACTGCCACCCCTGAGGACCCAGCTGGGGCCAACCACCAAGCTGAGCAGCATCACAGGGCTTAACAGAATCTAGGTTGCCAGAGTAGCTATACATAAGTAGCTGCACCTAGAGAACACAGTGGCAGCTGCCAACCAATTCTAGCAGCACTTTTACTCACTGCCTTCTTAGAGCCACAGCTCCCATCAGTGTAAGACTGGAGAAACTGAACAGCTTTTTGATGGCATGAAGACAACAATCAACATCCAACCATTTAAAGAAGCAGTCCACTATGGCTCTGGAAACTCCCAAAATACAGAATCACAAAAATTTCCCAGATGAAGAAACCTTTTTGAAATTATTGGAGGTAGAATACAAAAGAATTATGTATAGAGGCCTCCCAGGGATTAAACAAAGAGCAGCAGAACAAAATGTAAAACTAAATAAGCTATATGAACTGCCAGAACATCAATGATCTGAAATCCAGAAGATCAATAATGAAATTCCATAGTTAGACAATAATTCAATGCAAATCCAAAAGCACAGAACTGAGGAAATGGAAAGCAGACTTAGCAAGACTGAAGATACAGCAACTGACACCCACATTTATGAGGAGAAATCAGAGGGAAAAAAACAAGAAAAATGATGAAGTATCAAGAAGCATATGGGACTCTATCAAGAGGAGTAATCTACAAATTGGAGTTCCAGAACAGGGAGGGGTAGCAGAAAATACAGACAGAATTGTGGAAGAGTTGCTGACAGACAACTTCCCTGACATCATGAAAGAAGACAGCACAAATATTGAAGACATATATGGAACACCACAAAAGCTAGACACAAAAGAAAGACACCAAAACACATAATCAAGCTTAATAAAATGAAACATAAAGAGAGGCTCTTAAAGGCAGCTAGGCTTAAAACAAAACAAACGTACAAAGGGAAGCCCTGTAGGCTATCCTCTGACTTCTCAGCAAAAACCCTACTGGCAAGAAGGCAGTGAGATGACAAAGCCTTGAAGGAGAAAAACCTTCAAAGCAAAAATTATATGTCCTGCAAAATTGTCTCTCAAATATAACAGTGAAATTAAGACATTCTCAGATAAACAGAAGTTAGAGACTTTGCAAAAACCAAACCAAAACTACAAGAAATACTGAAACTTTTTGTGTAGAAAAACAGTTAACATCAGATGTATACCTAAAGAAGCAATGCAGGATACCACATCCTGAGTCTTACTCAGCTGGGGAAGTCACAAAGCTCAAGCTAAAATACTAAAAGTAGGGAACCAGAGATCATAACATGAAAACTATGACATCATCACACTATAAAGAAGGATATATTACAGTAGTTATAACCCTTTCAGGTGGAGACGAAGTTGAGATATACAGAAGTTAAAGACTGGTTTAAACTTAGAACATTAAGGGGAATCACAGGGGTAGCCACAGAGCAAACTAACAATGCTACATATCAAAACAAGAAACATAATACAACAGTCTCAACAGACACAAAACCGGCACTGAAAAGGACAAAAAGTAAACCCGTAAAGAAAAAGGACTCAGAACAGAATATTAAGAAAACATCAACACAAAAATAAAAGCACCAAAACGACAGCACTAAACACATATCTATCACAATTACACTGAATGTAAATGGATTGAATGCTCCAAAAAAGAGGCAGAGAGTAACAGCTTGGATCATAAATCACAATCTGTCGATATGTTGCTGACAAAAAACACATAATCTTCCTTGGCATCATGAAAGAAGAGAACACAGATATTCAAGATGCATATCAAACACCACAAAAGCTAGACTCAAGGCATGAACAAACTGAAATTCAAAGGATGGAAAAATACATACCAAGCCAACAACATGCAAAGAAGAGCGGGAATGGCAATACTAATCTCAGATAAAATAGATTTTAATGTAAAACTCAGCACTGTGGCCAAGGATGCTGAAAAGTGCATTACATAAGCAGGATATAACAATATTAAATATTTATGCACCCAGTACCATAACATCTAACTACATCAAACAAACACTGACAACACTGAAAAATGACATAAAACACTCCGTAATAATACTAGGAGACTTCAACTTTCAGTAATGGGCAGATCATCCTGAAAAAAGCTCAGTAAAGATACAAACGATCTTACTATGACTGTCAACCAACTAGACCTTGTCGACATATACAGAACTTTTTACCCAACAACAGATAAGTATACTTTCTTTTCCAGTACACACAGAACATTCTCCAGAATAGACCACATATTAGGTCATAAAGCAAGTCTCAACAAAATCCACCCAACAACAGATAAGTATACTTTCTTTTCCAGTACACACAGAACATTCTCCAGAATAGACCACATATTAGGTCATAAAGCAAGTCTCAACAAAATCCAAACCACTGAATTACTGCAAAGCATCTTCTTGGAATATAAAGCCCTAAAAGTTGACATCAACAGCAGAAAAAACATGGGTACAAATCTGAAATCCAAGACGTGACACAGAAATTTATGAATAAAATGAGAATGAAAACACATACTACCTGAACCTATGGGATACAGCAGAAGCAGGGCTCAGGGACAGGAAACAAATAACCCAAATAAGAAATGAGATAGGAGATGTCACAACAGACCCAACCAAAATCAAAAGTATCATAACACAGTATTATGAAAAACTATACTCTAACAGACTTGAAAACATAGAGGAAATGGACAAATTTCTAGCTTCACATCACCTACAAAAGTTATCACAAGCAGAAGTAGAACAACTTAATTAATTCATCACAAAAGAAGAGATTGGAAAAGTAATCAAAAAACTACTAACCAAAAAAGTCCTGGCCCAGATGGCTTCACCAGAGAATTCTACCAAACTTTTAGAGAAAAGTGAATTCCAATACTACTGAGGCTATTTCACAGTATAGAAAAGGATGGAATATTCCCAAATTCATTTTATGAAGCCACCTTAACCCTGACACCAAAACCAGGGAACCCACTGCCATCAGGGAAAGATCCTACCCCCCCAAAAAAATTACAGACCAACATCACTCATGAACCTAGATGCAAAAATCTTTAACAAAATCCCAGGCAACAGAATTCAACAACATATCAAAAAAGAACCCATTGTGACTGTTTTAGTCAGCTAGGGCTCCTCTAACAGAAATACCACAGAGTGCATGGCTTTAACAAAGGAAGGTTTATTTTTACACAGTCTGGTAGGCTACAAGTCCATACTCAGGGCATCTGTTCCAGGGAAAGGCTTTCCCCCTTGTCGGCTCTGGAGGAAAGTCTGGTATTGCATCAGTCTTTGTCCAGGGAGCATCTTGGCGCAGGAACCTCAGGTCTGAAGGATGCACTCTTCTCCCAGTGCTGCTTTCTTGATGGTAGGAGGTTCCTAGTTCTCAGCCTGCTTCCCTTTCATCTCTTGCAGGATGAAAGGATTAAGAGTGGGGCAAGCCATACTCCAGGGAAACTCCCTTTAAGGTGGAGCAGGGAGGTGATCCTATAAAGTTCAGTATTGCATCAGTCTTTGTCCAGGGAGCATCTTGACGCAGGAACCTCTTCTCCTAGTGCTGCTTTCTTGATGGTACAAGGCTCCCAATTCTCAGCCTGCTTCCCTTTTCTTTTATCTCTTGCAGGATGAAAAGATTAAGAGTGGGGCAAGCCGCCCTTAACGTAAACTCCCTTTATGGTGGAGCAGGGAGGTGATCCTGTAAAGGGATTTACAGCCCCACCCTAATCCTTTAACATACAGCATAGGAAAACCACAAAAGGGAGGACAGTCACAAGATACTGGGAATCATGGCCCAGCCACATGACTACACATATTTTTGGGGGGACACAATTCAATCCATGACAGTGACCAAGTTGGATTCATACCAGGGATGGAAGGCTGGTTCAATATCAGAAAAACAATCTGATCAACCACATAAATACCACAAAGGATAAGAATCACCTGATTTTGTCAACTGATACAGAGAAAGCATTTGACAAATTCCAACACCATTCATATTAAAAACTCTCAGCAAAACAGAAATAGAGGGAGATTCCTCAGTGTAATAAGGGGCATGTACACAAAGCCAACTGTCTACATAATTTTGAATGGAGAGTGACTGAAAGAGTTTCTCCTGAGAATAGAAACTAGACAAGGATGCCCACTGTCACCACTTCTGTTCAACATTGTACTAAAGGTTCTAGCCAGAGCAATCAGGCAAGACAGAGAAATAAAGGCATCTGCGTCAGTAAAGAAGAAGTAAAAATATCCCTATTTGCAGACAATATGTTCATATATACACAGAGAACCCTAAAGAATCCATAATAAACTACTGGCACTACTAGAAGAGTTCAGTAAAGTATCAGAATATAAGAAAAACATAAGTAAATCAGTAGGATTCCTTTGCACCAACAAAGAAATCATCAAAGAGGAAATCACCAAATCAATACCACGTACTATAGCCCCGAAGAAGATAAAATATCGAGGAACAAATCTAACCAGAGAAGTAAGAGGCCTATACAAAGAAAATTACACCTTGCTGCAAGAAACCAAAAGAGACTTACATAACTGGAGAAACCTACCCTGTTCATGGAAAGGAAGACTTAACATTGTGAAAATGTCTATTTTATGCAAAGTGATCTATGTATACAATGTAATCCCAATGCAAATTCCAGGGTTTTTTTTGATGAGATGGAGAAACAGATCACCAACTTTGTTTGGAAAGGGAAGAAAGCCCAGATAAGTAAAGCATTACTGAAGAAGAACACAGTGTGAAGCCTCATACTACCCAACCTTAGAACCTCCTACACTGTCACAGTAGTCAAAACAGCTTGGTACTGATACAAAAAGAAACATATAGGCCAGAGAAACAGAACTGAGACCCCAGAGATATCACCATCCTCTTATAAACATTTGATACTCAACAAAGGTCCAAAGGTCATAAACTGTGGTAGAAACAGTCTCTTTTACAAATGGTGTTGGCAAAATTTAATATCCACCTGCAAAAAAAACTGAAACAAGACCCATATCTCACACCCTACACAAAAAAATAACTCAAAATGGATCAAAGACCTAAATATCAAACCAGAAAACTATCAAACAATAAAGATCATACAAGAAAAAATAGGGTCAGCAATGGAAGTTCTAATACATGGATTAGACAGACTACAAAGTCTGACCAACAAGAACAACAGAACAGAAAATAGATAAATGGGAACTACTAAGGATCAAACACTTGTGCTCATCCAAAGATTTTATCAAGAGAGCTAAAAGAACACCAAATGGTCCCAACTCAGCAGCAACTGATGATCACCAAGGACCAAAACGGCATGGAGGAAAGAGAACCCAGAAGACAGAGAAACCCATGTGAGTGGGTGACTGCATCGACATGAGACTGGAGGAACCAGATAGTGCCCAGCCACCAACAGTGATAGCTGTGATGGGGCTCAGAAAGTTGAGTTTCATTGTCAACATGAGAATAAAAAAGGGTTAACTCTGAGAACGCCACTAAAAGACCACAGTTGATGGTCCAGGGGCCTCAGGGTTCCCCTGGGAGCATGGCCTCTGGTCCTGATGCTGCCTCTGTCTATAAATCATTACTGAGGTCAGCTCTTTGGACAGGAATGGATTGGACTCGATGACACAAAGTGACCATATCGTGTGTGCACTTTATGGTTTTATGCATCTATCGGATGTTGTCCTGCTGGCCTCTTACTGGAGGAGGGGGAGAGGATGAAAAGGAGGGAGATTGTTAGGAGGATATGACAGGTACAGAAAGGACAGAAGTAGTGTGCTGTCACCGGGCAGTGAGAGCAGTGGGAACTGCACATAGGCGGGCATGCAAATTTATGTTGGATTGTACACTTTCACTCAGTGACAATAAATTTAAAAAAAGGGGGGGTAGTTAAAAGATGTCCTATAGAATGGGAAAAAATATTTGGCAACTACATGTCAGATCAACGTCTGATTTCCATAATCTACATGGTACTGCAAATATCAACCAGAAAAGGGTAAATAACCCAATTAAGTAATGGGCAAAGGAGTTGGACAGACACTTGACCAAAGACTACATTTGGACAGCCAAAAGGCACATGAGGAAACGTTCACGATCATTAGCTATTAGAGAAATCCAATTCAAAACTATAATGAGTTATCACCTCACCCCAACAAGGTTGGCAATAATGCAGAAAACACAAAACAACAAATGCTGAAGAGGCTGTGGAGAGACTGTAACTCTCCTACACTGCTGGTGGGAATGCAAAATGGTACAACCTCTTTGGAAAGCAATTTGGAACTTTCTTAAAAAGCTAGAAATAGAAATACCATATGATCCAGCAATCCCACTGCTTGGAATATAGCCTACAGAAATAAAGGCAGTCATAGAAACAGATACATGCACACAAAGTTTGTTGCAGCACTGTCTACAATAGCAAAAAGATGAAATCAGACTAGGTGCCCATCAACAGATGAATGAATAAACAAACTATGATACACACAGAACACTATGCAATGATAAAAAGCAATGATGATTTCAGGAAGCATCTCATAACCTGGTTTCAACTAGAAGACATTATGCTGAGTGAAATCAGTCAGCTGCAAAAGGACAAGTATTGTATGAGACCTCTGCTCTAAGGACTTAAAAATGGACTCGGGTGCAAAAGACTCTCACAGCTACAAGAGTGGAGAGGGAGGAAGAGGGGTGGTCATAGATAGTTAACAGGAATTTGGTTAGGTGAAAGTAATGACACCATGCAGTAGAGAGCAGATCAGCATAACTGGGCTACACCATAAACTGAAAAGTTTTCTAATCTCAACCTAGTAAGTATATCAAAGGATAGAGCAGCAGGGACAGGGGTCTGGGGACCATGTTTTCAGGGGACATTGAGGTCAATTCACATAACTAGTCTTTTGCTAAGCATCTTCTGCACCCCATATTGGTGAGTGGCATCTAGGGTCTTAAAAGCTAGCAAGCTGCTATTTGAGGTACACTACATGGTCCCAACCCATCTGGAACAAGTGAGAACATCAAAGACATGAGGAAAAATGAGCCCAGGAGACAGAAGAACCCACATGAATGGGAGACTGTATCAACATGAGAACAGAAGAACCAGATGGTAACTGGCCACCATTAAAGGCAGCTGTGATGGGAGACACAGAGTTCCTGTGGCAACATGAAAAAAAGAGGTGTGCAGTCCAAGGACTCTGCTAAAAGACCAGAACTGATGGGCCTGGAGGGTCCCCTGGGAGCATGGTCCCTAGACCTGCTGTTGGCCCTGACCAGAAACCAATGCTGAGGTCAACTCTTCAGACAAGAATGGATTGGACTCAGAGACACAGTGTGAGCATACAGTGTGTGTACTTTATGGTCTTATACATTTGTAGGAGGCTGTGCTACTGGTTTCTTTCTGATGGTAAAGAAGATGGTGGAGAGGAGGGACAGGTGCTGGTTAAGAGGATACTAGAAGTACGGAGTGAAAAGGAAGAACGTGCTGTCACTGGGTGAGGAGAGCAGATGGAGCTGCAGACGGTCAGGCATGCAAAATTTATTCGGATTGTACCCTTTCACTTAATTACAATAAAAAAAACTTCATGCATGAGTCCTTTTGAACTTGCTGATAGTGGCTAAAAGATGAAGACAACCACTGGACTGCAGGCAACTGGGCAAGAGCTTCAGCAAACTGAGACCACTGAGAAACTGTACAGGGGCAAATCTTGTTAGTAGGATGCCAATTCCTATTTATTCTAGAAGAATGCCACTCATTACACCTAATCCAACTGTTGTACCAGTTTGTTTCTTCCTGGACATACAGCTCCTGTTAAGCCACTACTTGTGATCAAGTTTCAGGTATCATTCACTTGAGTCATACTGCAATCAGTTATGAAAAACAAATTTTCGTAAATCTAAAAGCAACCTCCCAACTGTAGTACTTTTCTGTTTTGTTTTTCACAAGGCTTCAAACCCATTTTCTCCTTTCAATTTTTTGATAATACTATGTGTTTTCACTAATGAAGTCATGCTAATTAAAGGATCAATTCAGAATTTTTGTTATGAGTTAACGATTTTGGTACCCGTTATCTGGGATAATGTATGTCCCAGTGGACCATGAACATAAAATCAGTTCAGTCGTGGCCCACAGAAACAATGCAAGGCTTCATACAGGTTCAGTTATAGCCAATGAAAACTAGGGCAGCATACACATAGCATGGCAACTAAATCTCCTGCGTGTCGGCTTTTGATCCCAGCAGGAAACAGGCAGGTGCCACACTCAAAGATGGCGGCCAATTGTGCACCTTTGAATACGTCCTGCCAGTATTCCAGTCTCTCACATGAAAGCTTCCTGTTTCAAGATGCTGGACTATTAGCTCCCTGAAAGTTTCAGGATGAGGGTCAGAAACTGAAGCAACAGAGATTTGGTTGCTATGCAATGCCTGTGTTGCTCCTTTCTATCAGCCACGAACAAACTTCAGAACAGGCTTCAGGCCCTGGTTTTTAAGAATTCATTTTATAACTGTTGTTAAGAATATACACAGCAGAATAAACAAACCAACTGAACAGTTTCTACATGTACAGTTCAATACATTGATGACATTCTTCGAATTGTACAAGCATTCTCACCCTCCTTTCCCAAGTTATTCCTTTCCCATTAATATAACCTGACTGCCCTCCTAAGTTTCCTTGTAGCACTTTGGTTTTGATAGCTGTCCAATTTCCCTATAATTATACTCCCATTGAAGAATTCCAAAACCCTTTGAAAGAGGATACCACCTATGATATTGATCATGGAAGCCCCACCACAGGTATTCACAAACTTGCAGGAGCACAGATTTTAAGGATTCTTTCACCTTGACTATATCAGGAAACAATGGAGCTGGGCAAACCCCCTCTTTCTTACTTGTAATTCTTTTTATACCAGACTGCCTTCATATGATTGTCTCCCCTCTGACAAATTTTCATGACATGGTTATGTACCTCTTCTCTGCTTATTAGGATCCTGTACACCAAGTCAAGCCCTGGCCATTACAACAATACTTCATCCAGAGACCCTTATGCTGTGCCATGTACAGTTCAGTAACACTGTACTAGACATTCCAGCAAGCAAAGTGTTTCATGTCCAGTCAGATTTCACCATGGAGAAAGGTAGGTTCCACAAGGTGCATCTAGTTTTCCCTTTGTTTTCGTATTTATACAACTGTCACTGTTTTATTGATTGCATGTACACTTCCCAATTCCATGACATGTAACTGTGCAATCTTTCCCAGTCAATGTTTGTATCCAATCCTTTCAACAAACATTTAATACATGCCCTCTATAACACCCTATACTTTTCTATGTTGTAGTGCTTACTATAGTAACTTGCTATTTTCTTCTGAGTTCCTATCATCTCTGTGAGGGTTTGGATTGCATCTCATTCATCTTTTATCCTCAGCGTGTTATACATTGTTGGAATGTTTGTTGTTGAACTGAAGGATATTCCAAGCAGATGAATAGCATTACAGGTGGAAAGTAGAAATAGGCATGACAAATGGATAACTATAAAGCAACTGATCTAAAATCAGAGGTCTCATGTCAAATGTTAGACATTTGTGCTACATCATGAGACTGTCTAATCCTAGGCTATGCCATTAGAATGGTACAAATAATGAAAAACCACTGAAGGAAGGTTCACTCAGCAAACTGTTGGGCACCAAAAAATGCCTGGAACCAAGACCGGCACTGTAGAAACAAAGAGTGAGACAAGGTTTTTAATTCCATTACTATGATGAACAGGGTTACCAGTTATAAGATAGAGAAATACACAGGATACCAAGGTAGCAGAAAAAAATATCTACATCAAACCTGAGGAAATGATCTTTAGAAATATGACAGGAGTGAGGTGGATGTGACAAGAACAGGACATATCAGGACTGCCAATTAAGTTCACAAACTCATCCTAGAAAAAGTGCTACATATCTCATTGCTGAATATCACTATGGTCACCTCTGAAGTACTCTCCTTGGGAAGCTATGCACCAATGCCAGTGCCTAGTCCATCCTTCAAAACAATTTTGGAACTCTTTTTCTGGAATGGCCTCAGACCTGTCATCCTGTTACCTTTGATATCCTAAATGTCTTCCTTTCAATATTTCCTTTATTTTCAGGTAAAGATAAGTCATTGGGGGCCAGTTCACGTGAGTAGGGTGGGTGGTCCAATACAGTTGTTCACAGGCTAAAAACTCCCTCACAGACAACTAAACAATTAAGTTGGTGAACTTACCACCTTGCCCCTGCACACAATGGCCATTCCAGAAAGAGTTCCAAAATTGCTCCGAAGAGTGGACTAGGTACTGGCACTGGCACATAGCTTCCTAAGGTGAGTATTTTGAAGGTGACCATAACGGTATTCGGCAATGAGATATGTAGTACTTAGAACAATTGTTGGACCTCATATAGAACGGTGAAGAAGTTTTTTTTCAAAAATCAAATGAGAGCAGTTTTAAGAAAAGTATCAAGGTGCCTCCCTTTTTTCTACTCCACTCTATGTTCCTTTCAAGACCCCATTATTTTCTCCCTTCAATTTTGTGATGACACTATGTGTTTTCACTAATGAAGTCATGCTAATTAAAGGACCAATTCAGAATTTTTGTTATGAGTTAAAGACTTTGGTACCCATTATCTGGGATAATGTTGGTCCCAGTGGACCATGGACATAAATCATGTCAATATGAGTCCATGGGTTTTTATTTTTGTTTTTTCTTTACTTTTTAAATATTATCTCTTGAAATTTTGGTAAACCAGTGAAGTAAAACATGAAGGCACTGGCAATGACTACACATACATTTTATTCTAGTCTCCTTCTTCTTAGCCTTATTACCTTTCATGAAAATTTTCAAAATGTGGTACAATGCATTTATCCTTACCACAAAAGCAGGAGTTACGCCCAAAAAAATAAACCCAAGGAATTTTTAATCTCATGAACATTGTCACTACAATGCATTCTTCATTACTTCAATAGCAGTACTTGTAGGCCAAATAAATAAAACTAAAGGAACATGAATGTCCTTTACTATAACAAAAGCAGTACTAACAACTAACAAGCAGAAACAGCTGTCCTAGAATACTGCAAAACTGCTCACAGTAGCTCCTTCCACCTGCTACATGTAGAAGCAATGATCGGGCCCTAAGTTGAATGCAGGTTAAGAATAACTTCTAGTTCCAATCTCTTGAAAAATACCACTGCAATGTATTATTCCTTATTGGAAAGGCATTATTTACTCAGAAAAGAAGGGAGCCAACCAATAGCATAAAGGAGAAGACAGCCACCATGACTGACTTAAGATTGGCAATAGCTTATTCTTGCAGTTAAGTACATTCTCATGAAAACATAGTAACTGGGAAACATAGTAAGGAGGCTTATCACACAGAAATAAAGGCAAACCTGTCAGAAGTTTAGAAAATTCATACGTCCACAAGGTATAACCCGAAACAGTGCTCAGTCTACACAAGAAATGAGACTCCTACTCAAGATTTTTCAGTTTCACACATTTCAGATGCTTCTACCTTGAAGCTATGTGTATTAAAATCAGGCTACCCTCTTTACAAAGAACTCCTGAGGCATAAAAAGTAGGTGGGATACAGTATGTCCCACAGGTCTTGAAACAGTTATAGGGTGAATAAGAAGAAAGGGAGGCCAGGAGAACAGTGAAGAACACACTGTAATAATCCAAGCATGAGTGATGCAAGTATGGACAAGTAATAAATACTAATAAAGGAGGCAGCTATCATAGACATTTCAGAGGATGAGATACTGAGAATGACTGGATATAAAGGAAATAGATGTTAAGAGACAATCTATGTCTGACAATGGATAACTAGAAAAATGTCATTAATAAGAATAGGGACTCTGACACTCCTTCATTTTATATCTCCTCAGTACTAAATTTCTCTATTATTTAATGCTCTCCCACATGCTGATTTATCAGTAACGGTACTCTTAGGCAACATGTTCAGTTGTAGGTTACCTTAGACTTTTTCTTTGTTTATCTCCTCAAAGTGGCCAATAGTGCGCTGATAGTGAACACTCAAAACTGAGTTTGTATTTCTCTTTTGCTGAATTTACATGTTGTTATTTTTCCTTCCTATCCTAATTCAGTTAGCTCACTGGCGCCTCTGAGCCTTTCTGATGGTTTTCATCTTTTCTTCAGGGGTTTATGTCTGCCTAATCAAGGTTCGAACCCAGACCAAGGAACTGCTTCAATCCCTCAGCACAGTGGACACCTCAGTCTATGGGTGGGCCACACTCATCACTGAACGTGACAAGAATGAAATGCAAAGAATTCTCATTCCTTTCACCCCAGCCTTTTATGTCAATGAGTCAGAACTGGTTCTTAGCCACAAGAAAGACATCGGGGAAATAAGAGTACTGGGAGTGGACAGAGTTCTTGAGAAGCTAGAGGTATGTTAATATGAAACCAAAACACTGGAGATGAGGGATTGAAAAGAGATTTTTCATTCTTAGTCCAGTGGTAAGGGGACCATTAAAAATGAAAAAACAAATCCATTGCCACTGAGTCTATTCTGACTCACAGCAACCCTGCCTCCATGGGCTTCCAAAGAGCACCTCAGATTTGAGCTGCCAAATTTTTGTTTAACAGCTATAGCTCTTAACCACTACACCACCAGGGTTTCCTGGGGAAGGGTACTGTTTTAGTCAGGTAGTGCTACTCTAACAGAAGTATCACAAGTGGATGGCTTTCGCAAAGAAAAGTTTATTCTTACACAATCCAGCAGGTTACAAAGCCACATTCAGGGTACCAGCTCCAGGGGAAGGACTTTCCCTCCATCAGTTCTGAAGTGAAGTCCTTGATCAGGGAACATATTGGCACATAAACCTCAGGTCTGAAGGACACACTCTTTTTCCAGTGCTGCTTTCTTGATGGTGTGAGGTGCCCAATTCTCTGCTTGCTTCTCTCTCCTTTTATCTCTTGTACGACGAAAGGATAAAGGGTGGTGCAAGTCATATTCCAGGGAAATTCTCCTTACAGTGGAGCATAATCCACTGTTAACCACAGGCAGAGATTACGATTCACACCATCAAAAAAATCATAAAATGGGGGTTATTACAGAACAAGGAATCCTGGCCCCACCAAATTACTACATATGTTTTTGGGGGGGACATAATTCAACCCATGACATGGTAACAAATTCTTACTCAGCTAGTGCTGCTCTAAGAGAGACATCACAAGTGGATAGTTTTAACACAGAAAAGATTTATTCTTACACAGTCCAGTAGGCTACAAGTCTAAATTCAGAATGTGTGCTCCAGGGGAAGACTTTTCCCCTGTCGGCTCTGAAGGAAAGTCTGGTATTGCATTCTGGTACTGCATCTTGGCACAGGAACCTCAAGTCTGAAGGACACACTCTCTTCCCGGTGCTTTTTTGATGATGTGAGGTTCCTAATTCCCTGCTTGTATCTCTCTTTTTTCATTTCCCATAGGATGAAAGGATAAAGGGTGGTGCAAGCCACACTACAAGGAAATCCCGTTAGCAAGGGTGTGGCAGTCCCACCCTAATCTTTTTGTAACATAATCGTCCTATCTGTTAGCCACAGGCAGAGATTAGGATTTACAGCATCAGAAAATCATAAAATGGAGAATAAGCACAGAATACAGGGAATCCTGGCCCAGTCAAATTACTATATATTATTGTCTGGGGGACACAATTCAACCCATGACAGTTACTGAGTTAAAAACTGCTTGGGGGTGGTGTCTGACTTCCTCTGTCTTCACAAAGGGGGAAAGAGAATCAAGATCAACAGCCCAAGGCTGATTATTACGAAGTGGAAGTCAGATATGCATTCTCTCTCTGCCATCTTTCCTAATTCTGACACCTACATCTGTCCCACAGCACTCTTTACTTCTGTGCTGGCTTTGATACAGTTCCTCCATCAGGACAGCCTCTTCCTAGCTGTGCTTGCAGGCACACCTGTCTCTGGCCCTCAACCTCTGCTTCTGCTAAGGCAGATGTAATAAAACTCTTTCAGCTCTGCCAGTAAGTGCCTAGAGGTACCCTACACTGCTAGCAGGCCTGTGCCCAAAGGCATTCAGCTTTCTTATTCTGTGGGCAGGGAAGCCACCACATTGTCTCTCAGTCATTTCTCTGCTACCACTTCTCAAGCTCTGTCTCCTGATTCCAGAAACTCAGCACAGGAATCCCAGGTCCAAAGGACATAATGCCTGCTCCTGGCTGTTCTTCCTTGGTGGCGGTGGGATCCTCTCTCTCCCTGCTCTGGAACTGCTTTTCAGCAAAACTGATTAGTCCCCTTGGTGGGCCACAATTAGCTTGTTTGCACAGTCCTACCCAATGACTTGGGCAGGAGTCACAAGATGATGGCTAGAAAGGCCACACAAAAGCAATCCATAGCACCACACTGAGTAACCTGATCACCATAGGAAATGCATGAACTGAGTGAAGAAAAGTTGTCTCCTTCACCATGCCAGACTGGCTACAACACACCAAAGTCTAGGTAATTAGCTTTCTCTATCTAGAAGACCAGTCATCAAGAATGCTCTTTAAAATTATAGTTTAATATATTTTGAAGCCTTTTTATTCTTGCAGCTCATGTTCTTATCCTTCAACACATCTAATAGAGTAAAACAGTAAATGATTTATTCAGGGTCAAAAAATCTGCTAGAATTAGAAATCCAGTTCTCTCGACAATTCATTATTATTGTATTTTAGATGGTTTACAGAATATAGTAGTTTCTCATTAAACAGTTAGTACACACATTGTTTTATGACATTGGTTAACAACCCCACAACAGGTCAACATGGTCTTCTCAACATTGGGTTCCCTATTACCAGTCTTCCTGTCCCCTCCTGCCTTCAGTCCTTACCCCTGGACTAATATGCGCCTTAGTCTTGTTTTGTTTTATGGACCCATTCAATCTTTGGCTGAAGGGTGAACCTCAAGAGTGACTTTAGTACTGAGCCAAAATGGTATCCAGGAGCCTTAGTCTCGGGGTTTCTCCAGTCTCTAAGAAGCTAGCAAATCCAGCCTTTGAGTTAGAATTTTGTTCTACATTTTTCTCCAGCTCTGGCCAGGACCCTCTGTTGTGATTCTTGTCAGAGCAGTCAGGGGTGGTAGCCGGACACCATCTAATTGTACTGAATTCAGTCTGCTGGAGGCTGTTGTAGATGTGGTCCATTAGTCCCCTGCACTAATGTTTCCCATTTCTTTAGTTTTCTTCATTCTTCCTTGCTCCTGAAGGGTTAGGACCAGTGGAGTATCCTGCTCACAGGCTTTTAAGACTCCAGACACTACTCACAAAAGCAGAAAGTAGTACATTTTCTTTATAAACTATTTTATGCCAGCTGAGCCAGGTGTTCCCCAAGACCATGGTCCCCCAGGGCCCTCAGCCCAGCAATTCAGTCCTTCACAGGTTTTGGATGTGTCTATGGAACTTTCACGACCCTGCCTGTTTGAGTTGTGCTGGCCTCTCCAGTAGTATGTGCTGTCTCACCTTTCATCAAAGTTACCACTTATCTATTGTTTCTTTAATGTTTTTCCATCCCCCTCTTCCTCTCCCTGGTAACCATCAAAGATTGTTTCTCTGTATGTATAAACCTTTTCATGAGTTTTCATCGTAGCAGTCTCATATAACTGCCCCTCTGTGACTAACTCACTTCACTCTGCATAATGCTCTCCATTTTTGCTACTACCATCTGCTAAAAAGACTGCCCTTTTCCATTTGATGGACTTTGGGCCCTCGTAGATCAGGTGACCACAGGTGGATGGATTTACATCTAGGTTGTCAATTCTGTTCCTTTGATCAGTGTATCTGTCATTGTACCAGTACCAGGCATCTTTGTTTCTAATGTGTATCTCTTGTAAACAGCATAGTGATGGATCCCATCTTTTTAATCCATTCTGTCACTCTCTTTATTAAGGCCATTTACCTTCAGTGTAATTGTTGACAGGTGTGAGTTTACTGCTGTCATTTTGTAGTGGTGATATTTTCTTTGTTCCTCTTACTCTCCTGTGCTGAATTCCTTTGGTTTGTGGATTTTGTTTTGTTTCTGCATATTGTTTTTTATTGACACTTTGTTTTCCTTCTTTATTTTGATGAGTAAGTTTATTAACTTTGTTTGTGGTTACCTGGAAATTTACCCTTATTTTCCTAGGTTTGAACCAGTCTATTACTTGGTATTACTTTGCCTTCCACTCCATTGGAAAGCTATATATGTACACCACTTATTCCCTCTTCTATTGTTCTGACATTGTTGTCATTTACAAGTTAACCTCTCTGATTCCCCATTGTAATTCTTTTGGTTTTGGATAGTCCTTGTGAGTTCATTTCCTAGGTTGGTATCTGGCTGGTACAGGCTTGTATCCTAGATCAGGCTGTGGTCTAATGTTGTTTGTTCTTTAACTTAAAAACTCCCTGTAGTAATTCTTAAATTAATTTCTGTTTAACTTGAAATGTCCTAATTTCACCATCATATTTGAATGAAAGTTTTGTATGGTATATTATTCTTGGTTGGCAATTTTTTTCTTTCAAGGTTTTATATGCATCATCCCATTGGAAACCCTGAAGGTGTAATGATTACGTGCTATGTCCACTAACCATAAGATCAACAGTTCACATCCAACAAGCACTCCTTGGAATCTTTGTGGAGAGATTCTACTCTGACCTATAGAGTTGCTGAGTCAGAATCAATGCAATGGCAGTGGGTTTCATTTGGGTTTATTGCCTTCTTACCTACATGGTTTGTGCTGAATAATCAGAGCTTAGTCTTGTTTCTGCTCTGTATGGGATTGTTTTTCTTGAACTGCTGTCAGAATTTTTTCTTTGTCTTTTGTCTTAGCTCCTGTGATGATATGCTTTGGTGATTTTTCTTTCAGGGTGTATCTCATAGGGGGTTCACTAGCTTCATAGATGGTCAGCTTTTCACCTTTTATATTAGGGAAGTTTTCTGTCAGCAACTCTTCAATGATCCTCTTTTTTTCTCCCTCTGTTCTGGAATTCCAATCACTTGAAAATGTTTGCTTTTGATTGTATCCCACATAATTCTTAGTGTTTCTTCATTCTTCCTTCTGATTTTTCCTGAGTTGTAGCCAAGTGTTTGTCTTCAGTTTCACTGACCCTCTCTTCTATTTTCAAACCTGCTGCTCAGCCTTTATGTGACACTGTTCATTTCTGAAATTGTATCTTTTAGATTTCTAATTGTTATTTTTGTAAGATTTCTAGTTGTGAATTTGAGACATTTTGTTCCTATATTATTTTCATGAATTCTTCCATGAATGTACATATTTTTTTCTAATTTTTGTCTGCTTTACACTTCAATTCTTGGATAGCTCTGAATTATTATAGATTTGACTTCCTGGTCAGGCAGATCTAGTGCCTTTCCTTCTACTGAAAAGTTACCTGGTGTTTTATTTTGGGCACCTGCTAGAATCATTCTGTCCTGTTTTTCTGTGTGTTTTGATATTGTCTCCTGTCTTTAGGCCATTCAGTATTTTCTTTATTGATTATAAATCTGTTTGTTTCATCCTGATTTTTTTTATTTGGTTATGTCAGCAGGCAGCTGTGCATTCTTTGTTTGCTCAACTGTGGTCATGATATTTCTTACCTCCTTGTCTAATGGGTGGACCAGTTGCTCAGCTGTAGTGCAGCAGGGCAGTTCCAGCTGAGGGGAAAGATTTGCAATAGGTTGTTTGTGGCATGTACTAGAGCCAACAGGGCAGGACAGGTCAGGAGTCAGTGCTGGGCAGATACTGGTAGACCATGTCTGTGCTGCTTGAGGGGTGTGATGTTCAGCACATGGGACAGGAGGTTGGAGGGAGCAGGAACATTGTGATGTGTGGAGCTAAGGGTATGGGAATGGGAAGGGTATGGAGCTAAGGGTATGGAGCTATGGGTATGGGAAAGAGGAGAGTAGACAGAAACAAGAGCCAAAAAGAAACAAAGAGTTCTAAGGGAGATTGCCACTGGAGTGGAGAAACTGAGAAATTAAGAAAAACAAGGGTTTTTTTGTTTTTGTTTTTTTTAAAAAAAGAGGAAAGTAAAAAATAGTGAAAAGTTTGGAAAAGAAAAAATAATGAAGATGAGAAAGGCCCTTAGAGGTCCCACTAGTACTGCCGTGAAGACCAGAGAAGTTTCCCAGGTTGTGTGGCATACCCTGGCTAGAAGGGGTATAGATGTCACATAGCACCAGGTATTCAGGAGACAGGAAAAGAAGTATAGAGAGCTAAGAACGGAGAAATGCAGACAAACAGGTAGGAAAAAAAGAAAACAGAAATGCCTGCAGGGATCCCCCTGACATGGAAACTCAGACCAAGGATGTGAATCCTCAGCCTTGCAGTACAGCCCTGCTAGAAGGGACTCCCAAGTCACAAAAAGAAACAGACAAGATATAACAAAGAAAACAAGGCCAAAAAATAAAAGGCACCAAGGATTCCACCAGCACTGTGTCACACATAAGTAGTTCGCCAGCTGAATGACATTTCACAGCCTTTCAAGGTGAAGATGGCACATGGAGCTGGGTGTTTGCCAGGAAGGATGAAGTGTGGAAGGCACAAATGAAATCAAAACAAAGCAAAAAAAGCAACACCAGCTATAGACAAATGGCACTTGGGGGCCTGGCCAGTGGGGTGGGGAACCCAAGCACCGTCATCTGAAGGAGTTTCCTTCAGGCCCAGAAACTGCAGCCCAGGAAAGAGGAACCTGAAGGGGGTGGAAAAGGTGAGGTTGTGGAAGCCTGTATCACTGGTTACTGGGTGATTGTGTTCTGCTGGGAGCTCCTAAAGGGCTTTCACGTACTTCCTGGCTGCCAGTCCTCAAGAGGGATGTGGTGAATCTCAGCAGCATGGGTGCTACACTCCTGACCAGCTGAGTCACTGTAGCCAATCAGGAGGCTTCAAAGGTACAGCAATGGGGAGAAGATTGGGAGTGAAAAAACATGTCTTGCTGGTTACCAGGTGGTCTTCTACTGAAATTTCTGTCAGTCTGTTTTCTTGTGTTCCCTGTATGTTACTCTCCAACAGGAGTCTAAGATGGCAAATCCATGCCTGGTTAGCTAATAGGGGGCTTCATCTTCTATCTCTTCTCACTCTGTTTTCTGTTTCTTATTCCCTTTGGCATCTGGCTGTTTAATCTCTTCATTTGACACTTCAGGTTCCAAGATTGAGGCTTGTTTGTTTCAGTGTTTTGGGTCTTCGCTGTAGGGAGGGACAGCATGGTGCTTCTGTCTACGCTGCCATGTTGGCCAGAAGTCTCTTGGCAATTTTTGGAATGTTAAATTTAAGACTAGACACACTGATTTTTCTCCCTTCAAACAAATGACATTTTTATCTTTTCTCCCAGGTCTTCCCCAGTGCCCCAGTTCTAGTGGTCTCTAGCCATAGGCACTCTTCCCTCATGCCTGGCCTGGCCATCTACCTAGTAAGAGTGGTCAACTTCACTTCCCTCCAGCAGGCGTCATCACCTGTATTCATCAACATTTCCTCTGTGCTCACCAGTCAAAGTGAAGCTGTGCTGGTGAGAGCTACGAAGTATAAGTCTCATGCAGGTGAGCTCTGAGGAGTATCTATACAGCAAGAAGACTGAATGCTCTTCACAATTTAGTAATGGAATGTGGCCAGCCACTTGACCAAGATTTCAAACTGGCTGGGTCATGAATTGTCCAAACCTTCCCAAAATACAACCTTCAGGTAGATTTGTTGTCACTAGCTAGGTATGTATTTAAGAATATCATGTTAGTTTGGCATGAGTTTGTCATCTTTGTATGCACAGAATTTACTGTATTTTAGAATCTACTGATAAATGCTTTGTTTTCTTCACCAAAGTCTTCAGCAAAGATCTTTTTGTATCAGGCAATGGAAAAATAGCAATAACTGTAGTACTAGCACTAAGCTTCCAAAAGTTTGACTCCAGGCACTACCAGTTTAAAAATGACTACCAAGTTTGGGTGGAATGGGAACACAAATATGAAAACAGGTATTATAAATGCCATAGAACTATCCTCCTTACATGGTATTTGTTATACCCCTTCCCCACCACTCAAAGGAAACAGTACTTTTCTTGATTATTGGGAGTAAATTAGGTTTAAATTTAATACATCTAAATAGGACAAATGACTTGTTTTTACGAGCATCTTCTGTGTATTACTCAACATTATTTTATATTATATTTTATATATTTTATATTACATATTATATTATATATAATATATATTTTATATTATATATTATTATATTACTCAACATGTATTTTAATTCTCCCATCTCTGAGAAGATGTTTTCCTGTTTTTAATTAACCTCTAAAAATTAGCATTTCCACTGGTTATACAGGCCACAAACCATAGTATTCATAGCTTTGTGTAACTTTGCCACTAAGAGAAAGCATACATATTGTCAAATCTAAACAGTACTTCTCATTACACGTAGTCCCTAGGTTAGGAATGTCTGGCTTTACCTACAACCCGTTGTTATGAACCAAACCCATAAGGCCTATTAAAAGTTCAAGATAAGCTGGTTTGTAACAACACACATCAAAAGATTACTGATTACTGTTTTACTGTATCAGGAAGTGTTCAACTTTCTTAATGTATAGGAAGCTATACTACATAACAAAACCACTGACCTTAGATACTAACCTTACGTTCGTATACACAACTTCCACTTATTTAGGAACAAACTCACTTGTAATACAGAAGGGCTACCTGTACTTTAAAGTTATGAGAGTTGCTGCTAAGTATGTTATTTAACAAGCATCGTATTTACCACCAACTACGCTTTTTAATACTTTGGTAAATTACTTCAATTTAACTGATTCAAACCAGGCTTTTAGTATTTGGGTTTGTACTCTGGTAGCATAGGGGTTAAGTACTACAACTGCTAACCAAAAGGTTCAATCTGCCAGGCACTCTGGAAACTCTTGGGGCAGTCCTACTCGTCTCAGAAGGTCTCTATGACTCGTAATCAACTCAAAAGCAATGGGTTCAGGTCGCTACTTTGATGTAACTGATGTTAACTTGTTCCATATTTTATTCCTACATATTTATAGTCTTTTTTTTTTCCTTCTGAGACACAAACCCCAAGCTTTACAAGCCTGGAGAAGCTACTTGCCCACCCAAAATGTACTTCTTGGGGAACACCCCTGGGTCACTGAGAAGACTGTACCATTACACGTGAATATCCAACCCAACCTTCAGCTCATTCACACAATCATGTCAATTCCTATCACTACATGGCAAGCAGAGACTCAGAACATTGAGGGAACCCTGCTTTTAAAGAGCCTTAGGAGGCAGGTATTGCTTCCCTGTAGCCAGAACGGGACAATGATGGAAAAGTTAATACACCTTTTAAATTTTATTTGGACTGATTCCATGAGCACTGGAAAGCCAAAAGCTTTAAAAAGCAGGACCTGATCAGGAATTAAGTGTCAAGAATTTTGTCTTAGTGTACATACTTCAAATAACCACAAATCATTCTTCAGAGTGACACATTTTGCAAAACATTAAGAATGAAGAACATGATGGTGATAGTTTAGAGGTGGAGGGCCTGAACACATTAAACATGAATTAGGAGTGAGACCAATTTAGACAGGCCTGGAAGGCAGGGGGAGGTTTCACACAAGGAAATGTGAGTGGGAGGAGTGTCTCAACACTTATGGCAAATTTGAAATAACCAAATACAGATGGCAGGTATGCTTTAAAAAAAATTAAATTTTATTAAAGACAACTTAGATACAAATCCAAAAGTTCCTTAGCAATAACCAAACCTGTTGAAGCCGATTCCAACTCATGTGTTTACCAAGGCTTTAATGTCTGAAACTTGAACAGATATAGACTACCAGGCCTCTGCCCCACAGTACAGCCAACTGAGATCAAACCACCAAGCTTTTAGTTAGAAATGCAAAGCTTGTGCACCACCAGAAACCTTGTCCAGAAGTTAACATTCTAAATAAAAAAAAAGGCCCTGGATTTAAGCTTAGTAGTGATCCACAGACTGGAATACTGTGTAATCAGTAGCATGTCACAAGTTTGGTGAAGGGAAGCATGTCTTTTGGGGTTCAAGTGTGCAGAAAAAAATCATTTCAAGGTGGTAGAAGAATTACCAGAAAATCAAAAATTGGATTTTCTTTTAGAGGAGCATAGTTCACACCACAAGCTCATTTTCTCTCCTAAGAATCACAACATTTTAAGCTAGGTTTTTGAGTACTTCTGTTAGACACTCTTTACTACCACACAACAGCCTTCTACTCTGGATGTATTACTTAACCGTATCCTGTTTTGTTCTGACCAATGTACAGATCAGTGTGGAGATTCAGGTGTCCTCCATCAGATTACTGGTTCTTACCAAGTCTTCTTTACCCTCTTTGCGATATTAGCATCAACAGCTTTCATCTTTCTGGGTAAGGAATCCTTTTACTTTGCACCCTAGACTTTGACTTGGAAACTGTCTTTGTTTCACAAATTAAATAAAGACAAAAATGAACTCTGTGGCATTTAAATTGCCACAGTTTAACTGTTTTAGCTTCCCTAATCCTAGTCCACCAGAAATCCTGGCAGTGTAGTAAAGTGCTATTTGTCTGCCACAAGGCTGGCAGTTCAAATCTACCAGACACTCCTTAGAAAGTCTATGGGGCAGTTCTACTGTGACCTATAGGGCTGCTGTGAGTCAGAATTGACATGACAGCAGTGTTTTGGGGTAATTCTAGTCTCCTAGTAGATAGAAAAGGTCCTACTGCCAAGAAACAGTAAACTGATGTAGCCAACTATGGAAACCACTCCTAAAACCTTGATCATAGTGGCTGGTTTTGCTTCAATTCATAGCCAAGAGATAATCCAAGTAACACAACACGCCATCATGACTGTCCTCCTGACCTGTTTTATACCAGCCAGAAGCTGAGACACCTCTAAAATCACTGGGTTAAATAAAACAAACTTATTGTAACAGTGTATTACATTATTTGAAGTACTACTATTTTTTAAGTAATATTTAAAGTCACTCGCACACATTTCACTTCTGTACTTGACTCAGAATTAGAACTCATCTCTATCTCCTAACAGTTCTTGCCCCAGGGCCTCCCACATTTCCTCTGACTCCCTTAATTGGCCTCCTCCCCAACAACCAAAATAAAGATAAGCCTTTTTTTGGTGACACCTTCCTTGTCCTTTTTCCAGCATACAATGCCTTCCTCAACAAGCTACAGACAGTTCCAGTGGTTTATGTACCAACTGTAGGAACATCACAGCCAGGTAAAGAACTGATGCTTACATCTTTGAAAAGCTTCTAACACATTTTATTCACTAGTTCACTCATCATCTCCCTGTTCCCATTTATCTCTAGGAACTTATAGCTCTATGCAGTCTCCCCACCCCTTCCTGACTGTGCAACCTCCACCGGGCCAAAGTCGGCTACAACACTGGTTATGGAGTATAAGACACTAATCTACCACTGGACAAGTTACCATAACTGTAGCCAAATGGAGATTTCTGGCCCTAGACAAAAAACCCAGCAGCAGCAACTTCTACATTCACAGGCCTGCAACAAAGACTTCTGAACACTGTAAATAAAAGATTGTTACGCTGTTTATTATTGGTGTGAATTATTTTACAGATCAACTATCAGTCCTCAATTCTATAAAAGCAATGGAAATAAAATTTCACTTATATAGCATCCCAGCTTAGTATGTAGTATACTACATACTGTGAAACCTGGAACTTGCTAGGACTGCCGTTCTCTGGGTCTTGCACATTTTCTGCCTTTGAAGGGTGCAGTCTTTCTACTTTTCTATCATTCTAGAGGAAAACAGCATTTTCCTTCATTGGCAGGTCTCTGCCTTTCATAGGTTTATCCCAATGTAGTATCTCATAATGCTTTACAGGATTTACAGTATGGAATCAGGTAAATGTAAAATGCCAAAATGGACTTTTAAGTACTTGGCCACTTAGCTGCCCCAAATGACTCTAGTATTTCCCTCTTTTGGCTGTCCCTGAATACTAAGGCAGTAAAACAAGACAATATACCAGATGTATCCAAAATCGGTTTATTGAGATGGTTTCCCAGTCATCTTCACTCAGGATTCTTTTAGTGCTGCTTCCTTCTGAAGGAGCATCCTGGAGGAGAAAGGTTCAGAAGTCAACTGACACCAGCTGACCTATTCTGCTCACCCCACAATACAAGCAGCCTTCCCTGTAATGATGGGTTATCCACAGGAAAGCTACGTTTCTTTACTTTGATCAACTCCTTCAGCTACTATGCAGGCTGTTAAGGAGTGTCATGTGAAGCCCCTCTCCTCAGTTTTAGACAACAATGCTTTCACATTACTGAGTACATGAGATTTCTCATAATAATTTATTTTGGGAAGGCAACAAAAACCTATCCAACCCAACCCTCTTTATAAGACAGTTTGAGAATTTACATTATAAAGGCTTTTTCTCACTACTAGTAAGGTTTAAAGCCCAACACTGCAACCACCTACCTTCTGTAAGCCTTGCTTTTCCTCCTGTAGGCTGGCAGAGGACAGTGGAGCAGCCAACACACAAAACTACTGTTTGTGCATGACTAAATACTGTGGTGATTTTGTAGCATCCTTAAAAAAAAAAATTTAACAAAAATTATCATTTCCAATATTATTCCCACACTTTCCATCACTTAAGGACATGCTCCCTTGAATTAACTGTTATGATATGCCTGTTATTAAACAAACTCAAAGTTTATTATCCTATTCTAAGCCTCTAATTACTTGGCTCTAAGGATGCTGGAAGAGGCAATCTAGACTTCCTGACCCTGCCTACTGGATTTGGTGTCCATCTAGAACCTGAAAGGCTAGAGCATCAGAACCAACAATTATTCAGAGACTAAAAAATAAAAGAGAATCCTTCATGGGGCTGGGGACTGTCAGCAATGGTTCAATCATTCTATCCACTCCCTTGCCTAGAGGTACTACCTAAACCAATGTAGGAAGAAACTCATCCCCTAACACAGTTTCCTAAAACAGTCATCTACAGTTCGCATATGATCATCTGATGAGAGGTCACTCTGGAACAAGAGAGGCTCCTCTAGGCTGCAAAGTTTAAGCCTCTCTCATTCATTAGTTTTAACAAACGCATGGACAACATTAACTCCACTACAGACTAAGAAACTTGAAACTGCTAAACTAATTCAAGAAAAGCGCAAGCTCACACTACAACTTTTTCCAATTGCTGAGGTCCAGTTCCTTTTCCACTTTCTCAAGGTTATCTCCCCACCTGGGCATTTCACATCCATGAAGTAGGAATTGGGGCTCTGCACCAGGCGCTTTTTCTTGTGTTTCCTCTTCTCCTCTTCTGGAGATGGATGAAGGAGATCCTTTGCAAGCTAAGAAAGGAATAAATGCAAAGACTGAGAAATCAACGGCGAAGACGGGATGATCGAAAACAGTCCCCACGGCCACACACCAGGAAGAGGTCGCCCCTCGCCGCCCCTGAGGTCTGCGCAGCCGGGCCGCCATCTTGTTTGGCCGCTCCTGCCTAGGCAGGTGGCACAGTGCGCCTCTACGGTCCCTGCAGTTAACGTTCTAACAAGTGTAGAGAGTAACTACGGACGCTTTGCGTTCCAAAATCCGTGTGAGGGGAGCGTGGGGACAGGAGACAGAGAGCTGCGCCGAAAGCTGGCCCACGCAACTCACAGGCATCTTGGCGTGAGGAGGTCGTCACCGCCGGAAAAGAGCGAAAGCGGAAATCCTGCTCCTTATATCGGGCATCCTGCCGGAAGTGACGTCTGCCTCTTGTATCGCCATGTTCTGAAGGTCTTTTTCCCTGAGTCCGACTGTGGTGGAGCGAGGAACAGCTGCCATATTGGGAAGGTCTCTCAGGGAGAGTCCTGACACAGATCTGTCGCCATGTTGAGAGGGTTTGATATCTATGCTGAGACCAGCGTTGCATGACGTCCGCTGTCAAAGAATAAATTGACACTTTTTAAACTTCTGCTATACCTTGGAGTCGGATCCGACTCGACGGCACTTGGCTTGGCTGGCTATACCTTGACGGTCAGAGCCTAATAATAGGACCTGCTGAGGAAAACACTAGCGAAACAAGTTCTACCTGGAACTTTAAACTACCTCTTTTCGATTGCTTTTTCCATTTTTAACAATTAAGAAATATGAATATAAAAAATGAAAATCTTCCCTATGTCTCCCCAATTCCAATTTAGTCTTACAAAATATCTCCTTTTATTCTTTTCATCTGAATAATAGTAATTCACTTAGTAGCTGCTAGCTATGTGTACTGATGCAACTACATACGTTAACTGATCTTCGCAATGATTATGAGGTTGATACTCTTATTATCCACAGTTTACAGATTAGGAAGTCGATGCTCAGAGATGTTAGATAAATTGTCCAAGTTTAGAGAGTGTGTGTGTACACACACACACACGTATATGTACACAGCTATATACATCTTTATATAAAGGAGATAAGTATGATATTAAAAGCCTGTTGCCATCAAGTCTATATATATGTAAATAAGTAAATACAAATATGTTCTGTATATATTCATGTATTTGTGTATGTGTATATGTACATGTATACATGGAGCTCTAGTGCCCAGTGATTAAGAACTTGACTACTAACCAAAAGACCAGCAGTTTGAATCCACCATCTGTTCCTTGGAAACCATATGGGACAGTTCTATGTTTTCCTATAGGGTTGCTGTGAGTTGGAATTGACAGGAAGGCAATAATGGTTAAGTGCTACAACTGTTAATCAAAAGATCAGCAGTTCAAATCTTCCAGGAATTCCTTAGAAACTCTATGGGACAGTTCTACTCTGTCCTATAGGGTCGCTATGAGTCAGAATCAACTCGATGGCATTGGGTTTGGTTATGTATTTATATACTTATGTACATGTGTGTATATATGTGTTATAATTTGAATATACATATATTTTTTACTTGTGACTACATTTGTAGGTAAATTCCTAAAAGTGGAATTGCTGGATCAGAGCATATGTACACTGACAAGTGCTATCAGATTGTCTTCCAGTTTCAAAAAGTGTTGTGTCAGTTTACAATCTGGTACTTCCTTCCCTCCCCCAACTTTCTCACCAGCACTTCCTGCAAAGACTCTTAATCTTGGCAGTACAGATTCCCTTGAATGAGAATGAGAAGAGAGGAAAGATGAAAACTGAACCATCAACTTCTAAAATATCACCAAAGATTTTAGAATATCTGTTTGTCATAAAGGAGAAATGAAAATTTCTCAGATGACATTCAGAGGCCTGGTTAATTTCAAAGGAAAGGGATGGGATAAGGCAAGTAAATTCTAGTTAGGGTATGTGCTGGTAAATGCTTCACAATCAGCTCTCTCAAGGAAAGCCCTGACTTTGGGTGTTTGCTGATTGCCATAGTGACCCTACAGCGTGGAGTAGAACTGCTCCATGGAGTTTTCATGGAGTGCCTAGCAGACTTAAACTGCGGACCTTTTGGTTAGCAGGCATAGAACTCAACCACCAAGCCACCAGGGTTTCCACTCCCACCACAGCCAATTTCAAACTACCAACGTGACCTCATTAAATGCAGATGGCAAGCAATGTCTGCAGTTTCTTCTCATAAACCAGTAAAAGCTGGCTCCAGTACACTGCTAGCCAAGCCGACCAGAAATACCTCTGAGGAAGTGACTTTTAGGTTGAAATTCAAAAGATGAAGAGCCAACCATGCAATAATCTGGGGAAAACAGCGATCCAAGCTGAGAAAAAAACTCGAGTATATGACCCCAAAGTCAGTATAAGTCTGACTTATTCAAGGGGAAAAAAGACAGGCCAAAGTTCTGAGCAGTAAGGGCTGGTACTATGAGATGAAGTTCTCGTGAAAGCAGGTACAAACCAGCATAAGTACAGTTTGAGAAGGTCAGCAGGAATACTACATAACTGAAGATGAACAGTCCAGATCCAGGCAAAATAAAATAAAAAGAAAAAAGAAGTGATGGATTTTTACTAGAACGAATTGAAGAGTAATTCAAAAGATGGGTGAGAGATAGTTCAGTCAATGAAGAAAAACAGGGAAGATTTGAGATTTGTGATACAGCTTGAAGACATAATGGAACATGAGCAAATGGACAAAACAGTATTGAATAGTTGTTTTTGAAAAAGGACTAATAGGGACACAGAAGGTGATAAGGACAGACGAAGTGACAAAAGATACCTTCTGCTCACAACCAGTACATTCTCTTTATACAAGGATAATTCCATTACTGGAAAAGCAATTATTTTGAGTAATTTTTTTCCAAAGGCAGAGATAAACTCATTTCCCAAATCAAAAGCTAAGCAGTTTTCCTAACCACAACCAAACACTTTGAGGGACAGAGTAGCTGGGGCTGGAGCCTGAGGTTTACAGTTTCAGGGGACATCTAGGTCAACTGTTATAACAAAAATTTATTCAGAAAATATTCTGCATCCCACTTTTGTATGTGGCTTCTGAGGTTTTAAAAGCTTGCAAGTGGCCATTTAAGATGCATCAGCTTGTCCCAACCGACTTGGAACCCAGGTGAACGAGCACCAAAGATAAGGAACAAGAAACAAAAGGTCCACACAAACCACACTCCATCCGCCTGTGACCTGAGAACTGGATGGTGCCTAGCTACCATCAAAGACCATCCTGAGAGGGAACACAGCGGAGAGTTCCGGTGGGAGCTAGAGAAAAATGCAAAGCAGAACTCAAATTCATGTAAAAAGACCACACCCAGTGATCTGACAGAGACTAGAGGAACACCCCAAAATTATGCCCCCATAACACTCAGTTAACCTAGGGCTAAAACTATTCCTGAAGCCCACTGTTCAGACAAAGATAACACTGGACTATAGAATAATTTTAATCCCTAGGAATGTATTTCTTAGTTCAGTTAGATACCAAAAAAAAAAAAAATAATACAGTCGAACCCACTGCCATCGAGTCGATTCTGACTCATAGTATCTCTGTGAAGTAGAGCTACTCCATAGAGTTTCCAAAGAATGCCCGGCAGATTTAAACTGTGCCGAGAGGAGACAGAATGAAACGACAGGAAAGGACAGGAACTTACCTGTTGAACGGACACAAGAAACCCTGGGTAGAAAGAAGCATGCTGTCACGTTGCAGGGATTGATTGCAACTAGTGTTGCATAACAGTGTGTGTATAAATTTTTGTGTGAGACATTGACTTGAGCTGTAAGCTTTCACCTAGAAGCACAATTTAAAAATAATGAAATACAGTCAACAGAATTTTGTTTGTTTGTTTGTTTGTTTGTTTGTTTGTTTTAAGGATGAACTTTTTTGTTCACAGCCATGCTCTCCATACTTCAGCTTCCTGGCAGGTAGCCAAGGCTGCACATTCACAGCCCAGTAAGTGGAGTGTTAGGAATGCTACCTCGTGACTGGGCTGTGTTAAAATGTCCATGAAACCGAACCTTTTTAATCCTAATTTTTGTCTTCCCGAGCTAGTTGTTCAGAGAAATCACACAAAGGGTCCCAGGTGGAAAACTGTTCAAACGAAGCCCCAGAATGTGTCAAAATAGGTATTTGTGTTGGGGAACGTGTGGGTTTTGAGGGCGTGGGGGGGGGTCTATATTATAAACATAAGAAAACCAAACCAGTTGCGGTGAATCAATTCTCACTCTTGATTTATACTAAATTTTAATTTTCACTGCGTTCCACCAGGGGGTAGACTGACTCAACAAATAGCCTCCTACTCCCGTGCAACCGTCTTCATTCAAAGGGAGTCGGGATTCACAGAATCAGAGGCTTGGAACCCTAACACTAGAATTCTAGAACTGGTCTTTGCTCAACCTCAGAAGGTTGTGTCTTCCTTCAGCAGCTCCTTCAGAAATCAGCTCCGCTTTTTGTCAGTCCTCACAGCCATCCCTTCCTTCGCCCTCATTCCTCATCTGCTTTCTTTCATTCGTCTAAGATTTCCTCTTTCTCCGATCGTCTTGGTTAAACTCTACTTCCCTTCACCCCAGTCTCCGTGGCTTCAGAATGGAAGACGGAGCGAGGGTGAAAGACAAGAGCGGCGGTTACCAAAAGGCCGCAGGAAATTGCGAGGGACAATAGACAGCTCAGGTTGGGAAAGGCAAGCCCGGAGGCTGGGCTGACCTCCCCAGCCGCCTAAAGGGGTGGGCGGGCAGGGGGTGGGGCCCCGAGAGAGCCGCCTCTCTCTTTCCCGGAGCCTGGGCGGAGAGGGAGGAAAACTTCCTGGCCTGGGCTCTGGGGCCCTTCTGCCTGCCAACCCTGCGATCCCGCCTACTGGTGCCCGGCACTTCCCCACCCCCTCCGCAACCCCCAATGTCCGCCATGGCCAAAGCCTACGACCACCTCTTCAAGTTGCTGCTGATCGGAGACTCAGGGGTGGGCAAGACTTGTCTGATCATTCGCTTTGCAGAGGACAACTTCAACAACACTTACATCTCCACCATCGGTGAGCCCACTGGCCATATCCCCGACCCCGACTGCCCCGTGCCTTCGCCCTCGGGCTCCCAGATTGCTGGTGGTTCTAGAATGCAGCTCCTAAACTGCCGTCCCTCCCTCCTGTCTCAAACCCATCCCCCATATCATGACTCTGGGATGGTACCCACATCTCTAACCTCTCTGAGGCCTCCAGGTAGCTGATGCTGCCAGCCCCTCACTTTCTTGGTGCCATCTCTTTAGTCTCCTGATATCTGTATGAACCCTTTTCCGTGTCTCTTTCAGCTCCTCTTCCCCTCTAGAACTCATTTCATCCACTTTCCACATGTCTTGTGTCCCCTCTTCCCCTACAACTGTCTCCTAGTTCTGGTATAATGCACTTTCTATTCCCACTGAGCTTCAGATTCTGATTGCATCCCCTTGTTACCATCCACTTCTCAGTCTCTTACACCCCCAAATTGGGGAGGGTGGAGCAAAGAGGCTAGGTGTGTCAGAGGGTGTCCCTTAGGTTGTGATCATGAATACGCAGTCAGCTTGATGAGGAGGGTACGTGTACAGGGACTTTTGGGGTCTCTGACTCAGCCTGGTGACTCAGCCTTTCCCTGGGGGCCCAACACACTTGGAGGAGGTGCCCAAGTTTCCACTAAGAAGAACACTGTCTCTCCCTTCTCATTCTTTATCTCTTCTGGCCTCATTAGAAGGAAAGAGAAAAATGTGCCTCTTTCCTAATTCAGCCTCAAGAGGAATCCCAGTCAGCTTCTGACTTGGTTGGTTCCCAGCTTGACCCCTAGTTAAGTCACACAGACTGGCATCAGCTTTTCCTCAGTATGCACCACTGAGGGCCAGGAGGATGGGTGAAGAAAAGAGGATAGAGAGAAGGTTCTAAGAAAACAGAAGAGAAGAGGAACCTGAAAGTAATACGGTGGGGGAGATAGAGACTGGCTGGAGAGGGGTGTCAGGTGGTTGAGTGGATCCCAGAAGTGGCTTAAGGGCCTTAGGTCTCCCCGTGGAAATTTCACTATCATTCCCTCCGCACCCCAGGATCCATTAAATCTAAATAAAAACAACATGTTTGCTGTGCATATACAGCTTCAAGAAAATTCTCTTAGTTCTACACCTCCAACAAGATTGCTTCCTAAGGATCTGCCCAGCAGAATTTCAGGAACTGCCAATGTTCAATGCCTGTCCCTCCCACCACACTTGTACAGGCATACACATACACATCCCAACTGCAGTGTACTCCCTCCCCTCCCCCTAGGAATTGACTTCAAGATCCGCACTGTGGACATAGAGGGGAAGAAGATCAAACTGCAGGTCTGGTGAGTGAATCCCCGAGGACTCCTAATCAGACTTCCCACTTACCTCCTACAACCCCTTTCCTTCTAGTTTGCTCCGTTCCTTTCCCTTTCCCCATGTTTCCTTGGGTCACGTAGTCAAATCCATTTGTGTCTCTCATCTTGTCCTTCTAGTTCACTTCCTGCTTTCCCAGTTATTTTCAGCTTTTCTGTAACTCTCTGGCCTCCCCAGTTCCAGAACCTTCTCTGAATTTACAAGAGATGTCTACTGAGCTATAACTTAGAAACAAGCTCTGAGCAGTTAGGTGGCAAGTAGTAGGATTAAGACTTAACTCCAACTCCAGTGCTCTCTGTAAATTATGGAGCAGCCAGAAAACCAAGTATAGAAAGTTGTCCTGACTATCAGAAGGAAGCTGGAGACCTTGAAGTGGTTTGAGACTTAATGGAGGCATTATGATATGATCCATAAGAGTAAACCAGACTTCACATCCTGATTCTGTTACTTTTTTACCCTATAGCCTTCACTGAACACACTGGTAGCGTAGTGGTTAAGTGCTGTACCTGCTAACCAAAACATCAGAGGTTCAAATCCACCAAGCACTCCTTGGAAACCATTCTCTGGGGCAGTTCTACTCTGATCTATGAGCTGAAACAGATTTGATGGCAATAGCTTTGGCTTTTTGGCTCTATAGCCTTCATTAGTTATTCAGCCTCTCCAAATCTGTTTCCTCCTTTGTAAAATGGAGACAATAAAATGTTTCACAAGGTTAGAGTGACAATTAAATAAAATGATACATACACAGGTCTTGGCAGATAAAGCTGTCAATGAATAAACAAGACAGATCTAGTTTCTTGGGCCTTACCATGTCTCCACATCAGCCCAGCTGTCTTCCGTCCCTTCCTTTCTCCCTTGTACTGGTTCCTGATTCTATTCCTTTCAGCCCTACCGTGTCACAAAAGCTAATTTTTTAGGAGGAACTGTATCTCTGGAGAGCCCTTCTCTCAATTCTAACCCTTGGAAACTTCTACCTCTTCAGGGACACAGCTGGCCAAGAGCGATTCAAGACAATAACTACTGCCTATTACCGTGGAGCTATGGTACAGAGTCTGGATAAGGGATGAGGGCATGGGGCAACAGAATGTGTGAGTACAGAAGGGCAGGGAAAAATGGGGGAGGCACAGTGTGGGTTGTAGAGTGCCTGACATGGTCTCCTGTTTTGATCTATGGATGAGACCTGCAGGGCACTTACAGGGCAAGGAAAGGAGGGGCAGCAAGAAACCTAAACATGGCAGCATAGTCCAAAGCTCATAGAGAACTCTACCACTCCCCAGGGTATTATCCTAGTATATGACATCACAGATGAGAAATCCTTCGAGAATATTCAGAACTGGATGAAGAGCATCAAGGAGGTAAGAACCCATCTGCAGGGATGGGAACTTTGGGAAGGGAACTGGGTAGAACCGGTGGGAGGGGTTGGGGGCAGAGTAAGGGTGAACAGGACTCAGCTTGTACTCACCTGACTCTTGCCCCTAGAATGCCTCTGCTGGGGTGGAGCGCCTCTTGCTGGGGAACAAGTGTGACATGGAGGCCAAGAGGAAGGTGCAGAAGGAGCAGGCTGATAAGGTGGGGCCAGGCTGGGTGGTGATCTAGAAATGGGCTGGGAGGGCCAGGATGAGCTCAGGGGCATTGGCTGCTGCCCTTTATTCCACTTCACCCCACCTTCCCACAGTTGGCACGGGAGCATGGAATCAGGTTTTTTGAGACAAGTGCTAAATCCAGCATGAACGTGGACGAGGTAAGGCCCCAGCAGAGATGGAGTACTGGAGAATAAGGTTCTCCTCCCTCCAATCTGTGGTGACCAGTCTCCTCTTTTACCTTCATAGGCCTTCAGTTCCCTGGCCCGGGACATCTTGCTCAAGTCTGGAGGCCGGAGATCGGTGAGTTACACCTGCTGTGCTGTGTGTGTGTGCACGCGTGCATGCATGCAAATGTGTGAGTGTGCATGTGTAGGGATAAAAACTGAAGAATGAGCAAGCTGAGGCTGCCCAGGAGGGTAGGTCCCTTTCATATAGCTTATATCCTCTTACCAGGTTTACACCCTGACCCCTGTGCCCTTCTCCCTCCAGGGAAACAGCAACAAGCTCCCCACCACTGATCTGAAAACAGGTGACAAGAAGAACACCAACAAGTGCTCCCTGGGCTGAGCCCCTTGCCTGCCTCCCCACCCTGAGCCTGGAGGCTGGACCTGAGGGAGGCAGGGCTGAGAGACTGGGCAGGGGACAAACAGCTGATGGGGCTTGGCGGGGTAAACGGTTAGATGGCAGGGAGAGAGGGGAGAAAAAGGAAAGTCAGAGAAAAAGGAAAGGAGGTAGAATAGCAAGAAGATGAAAACATGGAGAGAAAGGAGGAAAGAATGAGGAAGTGAAAGAAGGTGAGAAGAAGGTAGAAGGAGAGCAAGAAGGGAAAGCTAGCTGGCTCCAGACCAGATCACCCTGGGTTTCCAGGGCAAATCTAAATGTAAATATACTGGTTTATTCTGTTACTGGGTCGGGTTTTAGGGTTTTGGGAGTGGCTGGCTATGTACCACCCTCTGCAGGTTTGGTCCCATGCTGTCACTCTGCATGGTCTTTCTCAGTATTAAAGGCCACTGTTTGCACAAATGTCCCTGGATAACTTTCATTATTGCTTCAGTTGCTCTCTGCTCCTATCTCCATTTCCTGCCTCTCTCAAATGGGTGGTCTGCTTGAATCTGGTTGGGTTCTGATGGCACCAGATCTCATCTTACAACTGCCCCTTCTCCAGCTGTTTAGCTGATGGAAAAAACAGAAAGGAGGAGGTAGAGGGGCCTGAAGGTCTGGACATCCTCTTTCTGCTATGGGCTCCAGGGGACCTGTGGGCAGTCTTGTCCAGATCCCAGGAGATTCCAAGAGAGGAGAAGGAATCTTCTGTGGGCTTCCCCAGGACAGGAACAGCCCCAACGTCAAGGAAATAACAAGGCCCCAGATTGTTTACCCAGAGATTCCTGCAAGCTCCGTTGGTTCTGCCAGCAATCACTTTAGGTGGCTGCTGGGCAATATTATCTGCTTTTGTTGATGAGAAAAACAAGACATAGAAGAGGTTCATTTGTTCATTAAATATTTACTGAGCATCCAGTATGTGTCAGGCATGATGCCAGGTTAACATAACCCCTGGATGGTTCTTGAAAGCAGAGGAACAAGCAAATTTATCAGATTTGCTCTTTACTGCTGAATAACAGAGATCGCAAAACTATTGGCACACAAAAAGAACTACCACCAAAAACACAGACTTGATACACAAGCTCCTTATGTACAAATAGATCTTTTTCATCTTTACAAAGTTGTTGTGTTTTTTTGTATGTGTGTGTGGTAAATATATATGTAACAAATTGTTTGCCTTTCCAATATTTTTCAAATGTACAATTCAGTGACATTAATATGTTTATCATGTTGTTCAACCATCGCCATTATCCATTTTCAAAGATTTCCATCAGCCTTAACAGAAGCTCAGTGTCCCCTAAGCAGTGTCCTCAGTGTCCCGCTTTCCCTCTCCCTCCTGTCTGCCCCTGCTAATGACACAATATTGTTTTTCAGCACAAAAGTATTATCTCACGGACTTATCTTTTATCAGGATCATTTTACCATTTTGCTCTCCTGATGCTTCAGATCAATGAAAATATTAGATTTGGTTTAGAAAAAAATGCACTCTAAGAAGTTTTGTTCATGGGTATAATGTTCAAGGCATTTAAGGAAGCCCCAACCCTGTAGTGTAGAAGTAGATGGCATAACCTGGGAGTCAGCAGCAAAGTCCTGTGCTGCTGTTTCAGTTGATAAGTCAACACCCAGACAGACAGTGGTGACAGGAGGACTTGCAAATATTTTGAGAAATATATGAAGTGTGTGTCTTGTTTAATTTGCTAAACAGATGATGAAAGACTTGCACTTTGGGATCTCAGGCAGCAGACTGACTGTCATTCTCATTATACCCCAGAGCAGCTGCTTTAAAATCCAGTGTCAGAGTAGACACTTTTCAGTTGCTTTCTTAGGCTATTGGAAGTGAGATCTGAGAAGACCTCACACTTGTCATGAGACAAGGTAGGGTTTGGTAAGGAGGAACAAAATACTGTGCAGTTCCTGGTGGTGCAAATGGTTAAACACTCAGCTGCAAACCAAAAGGCTGGTGGTCCTAGCCCACCCAAACAAGAAACACCTGGCCATCTGTTTCCAAAAGGTCACAGCCTTGGAAACCCTATAGAGCAGTCTCAACATGTGGAGTTACCATGAGTTCCAGTCAGCTCAATGGCAACTGGCTGTTGAATAAAATACTGTCAGATTGCAACCAAAGACTTTATTATAGCTCAAAATGATTGGAAATGATGCACAATCTACTTTCTGTGACATAGAAGTACTGACTCACACAGACAAATGATAAAAACATAAAGGAAGAATAGTTAAAACCAAAACTCAGCCTCATGAGATTTTTTTTTTTTTTCCAGTTCTCACTCAGTGATCTTTCCACAGTCTGATAGCTCCTGCTCTTAAGAAGCCAGCTTTAGTATGATGGGAAGACAGATTTCATAGTACACACCACCAGATGTACTGTTAATCCCAAAATTAAGTGATGCAGCTCCCAGGGCTGCAGGGGAGTGGACAGCAGCGGTCTTCAGGCTAGAAAGACTGCTGAGCTAGAAAAGAGTTGCTGTCAAGCTGAATCCAACTGATGGTGACCCCATATATGTTAGAATAGAACTGTGCTCCACTGATTATCAATGGGTTAGTTTTCAGGAGATCACCAGGCCTTTCTTGCAAGGGGTTTCTGGGTTGGCTCAAGTGTCTCTTTCGGGTAGCAGCTGAGCTTATTAACAGTTTGTACTATTCCAGGGGAGGAAAATGTGGAGCAAGATTAACAAGAAGAAAAAACTAAAAGAACAAGCCCTTTGATCTTCATAGATGAGATCCAGATTACTGTTTGTTTAAACTATACTTTAGATGAAGGTTTACAGGGCAAAGCAAAAAGCTTCTCATTAAATAATATACATACTGTTTTGTGACACTGGTTGCCAACCCTGTGACATACCAACATTCCTCCTCCTTGACATGGGTTCCCTGTTACCAGCTTTCTTGTCCTGTTTGCCTTCTCTTCTTGGTGCATCCATTAGTCTCAGTTTGTTTTATGGGCCTGTCTAATCTTCGACAGAAGGGTGAACCTCAGGAATGACTTCAATATTGAGCTATAAGGCTGTCAGGGCCGCACTCTCAGGGTTTCTCCAGTCTGTGTTAGACCAGTAAGTCTGGTCTTTTTTTGTGTGTGAGTTAGAATTGTGTTCACCCTCCTATTGTAATCCCTGTGAGAGGGTCAGTGGTAATAGCCGAGCACCATCTAATTGTGCTCAACTCAATGTGGGACATAGACATTTCTTAAAAATTCATACCTTCCTCATGACTGATGGCCTGAGGTAATTTTTTTGTATCTATAATTTTTTAAAATTGTACTTTACATGGTTTACAGAGCAAGCTAGTTTCTCATTTAAACAATTGAATACATGTATTGTTTTGTGACATTGGTTGCCAACCTCAAAACATGTCAGCGCTCTCTCCTTCTTGACCTTGACTTCCCTATTAACATTCCCTGTTTCTGCTCCTTCATGCCTTCTAGTCCTTGCCCCTGTGCTGGTGTGCCCATTTAGTCTCCTTTTGTTTTATGGGCCTGTCTAATCTTTGGCTGGAAACCCTGGTGGCACTGTGATTAAGAGCTACATTGGCAGTTCAAATCTACCAGGTGCTGCTTGGAAACTATGTGGCAGTTCTACTCTGTCCTGTAGGGTTGCCGTGAGTTGGAATCTCTGTTTGGGAGGCTGCAAACATGCACATGAAACTAAGAGGAAAATGATGGCAGAATTAGTGATTAATATGTTACCAAGCAGTAAAGCATGATGAACCCAAAGTGTGGGTCAAATCACTGCAGTTCTGAGCAAATAGCAAGGCTTTACTTTACGGGTATGGAAAGCAGACATGAATCTGTAGCCTGGGAGTTGAAAGTCTGGGCTCAAGCCTCACTTTTCCCACTCACTAGTTGGATGACCTTGGACAAGTTCCTTATACTCTAAGCTTACTCATTGTCATGAGTTGAATTGTGTCCCCCTAAAAATATGTGTAGCCATGTGGCTGGGCTATGATTCCCAGTATTTTGTGACTGTCCTCCATTTTGTGGTTTTCCTATGCCGTATGTTAAAGGATTGTGGGACTGTAAATCCCTTTATAAGATCACCTGCCTGCTCCACTGTAAAAGGAGTTTCCCTGAAGTATGGCTTGCCCCACCCTTGATCCTTTCAAACTTTGAGAGATAAAAGGAAAGAGAAGGAGGCTGAGAATTGGGAACCTCACACCATCAAGCAAGCAGGACTGGGAGAAGAGTGTGTCCTTCAGACCCGAGGTTCCTGCACCAAGATGCTCCCTGAACAAAGACTGATGCAATATCGCATTTTCCTGCAGAGCCAACAAGGGGAAAGCCTTCCCCTGGAGCGGACATCCTGAATATGGACTTGTAGCCCACCGGACTGTGCAAGAATAAACGTTCTTTTGTTAAAGCCATTCACTCTGTGGTATTTCTGTTAGAGCAACACTAGCTGAGTGAAACACTCATGAAACGGGGATAATACCAACTCTGCCTCCTTAGGATTACCGAGCGAATCAAAATGAGTTTAATGGTATATTCGACAAGTATGGTAGAAATACGGGACAACATTATTGGAAAAGAATAAAGAATTTCTATACACATTTCATTTGAACCTTGCAAAAAAACCTAGAAAATACATATTAACATTTCCATTTTATACGTAACACTGAGAGCCACATATTGCCCTTAAGTCACAAAATAAGCACCTAAATCTAGACTCATTACTTCTCAGGACCTCAAATGTCATGCTCTCTTCATTGCACTGATGATTATTCCGTATTATGTAGTAGCAAAGGAGAGCTGAGCACTTTGGGGAACGTTATTCGAAGGACCAGCTCTGGGAAGTGATTTATAGCACAGCAATTACCATAAGGGGAGATAACGTTGTTCCTCCATTTAGAGAGGTAACCCAGAGACAGAAAGTTTAACCTCCGTCTTGTGTCTCAGGTATTTCCGCTCCTGCAGAGAGAAACTTTCAGTCAGTTTTCTCTGTATCCTCAGACCTCAACCCAGATTCTCCACTAGACCGTCGGGGCGGGGAAGAAGTGGGGGATGAATGTCCGAAAAGCTTTAAGCATAATGTGTATCCTACGGTTTGAGCAAGGAGCAGAGACTTTGGAGGGAGACGTCTCCTCTCCTTGCTCCTCCTACCTAGAATGGGCAAAGTGAGGCGAGAATCCAGTGAGCAGCGAACCGAGAACCCAAACCCCCGTCTTCCACCGCCATTTCCCCGGTTCTGGCCAAAAACTACCAAGACCGTAATGCAACGGTGCACGAAGCCAATGGGCCACCTCCCGCTGCACAAACGCTCTGGAATCCAATTCCCAGTGTGCAGTGGGCGAAGCGCCGCCGGCCCTTAAAGACTACAAGACCCAGCGAGCGACGATTCGCGCGCCAACACCTCTAAACGACCGGTTTTGCCCTGAAAACCTGGGCCCCTGCTGTGGGACCCAGCACCCCAGAATCCCCCGCGGGACAAGATGGCCGCGTTGAGAGCGGAAGCGGAGGTGAGGGGGTCCTCGGCTCGTACCCCCTTCCGGGCCTTATAACAAAGAAACAGAGGGTGCCGGAGAAGGGAGCTCGGGGTCCCTTCCTAACAAATGCATATTGACTTTTCTCGCTGTGGTCATGGGGACGTCCAAGAAAGCCTTTGCCCTGACAGGCAAGCCTAGAATTCCGCAGTCCTGACCTGGAGCCTCCGGGAGGGCCTTAGAATTAAGTGTCACCTCTGCGCTCTGAAGGAGGCAGCAGGCCAGACAGGTTCCTCTGTCCCTACAGGTACGACACTGAACACCCCATGCCTGCGGGCGCGGGGAGGCGTGGCCTCCCCCAGGGCCGCTGCTTGTGCTGGTTGCTCTGCGTTGTCGTCTTCGAGATCTGGTAAGGAAGAACCGAGGCGAGGGAGAAGACCGTCCCCGCCCCTGGGGATGAAGGACACTGTCCACGGGCCGCGGGTTGGGGATGCCCAGTTTCTGGCGTCTGACGTCTGCCCCTCCCCTCCTCCTTACTCCCTGCAGCCACGCGGAGGCTCCAGTACAGGAGGAGAGACAGTCAGGTTAGTGAGGGCCCGGAAAGCTGACGCCTACCTTAGTTTTGTTTTGTTTTTTGTTGCACTCTCCTATTTACCAGAGGCACTGGTGGCAAAGGGCAGCACGGCTTGGAATAACCGCATTCGCGAGGTTGGGAGGTTGGCTAGGCAGACCCTTTGAAAGAAATTTTTTCTGAATGATCTGGCATTTCTCTGTCTCTTCAGTGAGCACCTCAAACTTGCAGTGCTGGCTGGTGGAAGAGTTTGTGGTGGCAGAAGAGTGTGCCCCGTGTTCTACTTTCCAAGCTGTGAGTATCTGTTTTGTCTCATTTCTCACATCCAACCAGCCCCAAGTCTTACTATGTGTGCCTTTGCACGGTCATTTCCTAAATCCTTGCAGCTTCAGTGTATATCAAAGTCTGAACTTGCTTTCCCTGTGAAAACATGTCCTTTTTTTTTTCAAAGTTAATGGTATTATTTATCTGCTAACCATATTATGTTCCTTTTTAATCCAGCAGGCTCTGTAATCCGTTCTCTCCTTTCCCTTAAGTAAAACACACTGCTAGTCATGTAACCACCATTTCCACTGTCCCGATCATAACTCTTCGTTAATTCTGTTGCCTACCGGCTCAGCCATAGCAGCTGGGTACTTGCTCCTTCTGAACAGCAGCCTTTCTGCTGCTCCTTGCTGCCCCCTTCCTAACATGTCCTCGGACTGTTTTTCCCTTGGCAGAAAACCATCCCTGAGTGCAGTTCCACAGGGTATGTGGAGAAAATCACATGCAGCCCATCCAAGAGGAAGGAGCTCAAAAGGCAAGTGCTGTTTCTCTCTCTCTAAGAACTTCCAAGACCACTTCCTCTGCTCCTGTCACTTTAGGCAGATTGTCTTCTGGTCTGGAGGTAGCATGGCCTATTGGGACAAGGGGAGATTTGGAATCAAATTACTTGAACACAAGTCCCAGCCCTACTCCTTAGCATTATGATATTGGCTGTATTTTCTCATTAGTAAAATCAGTTAATGCTACTTCTGCTTGCCTCACCAGTCAGTAAATTAATTGGTAAATTTGAGAGGCACTTATGTATTCTGGTAACCCTGGTGGTGTAGCGGTTAAGTGCTACAGCTGCTAACCGAAAGGTCACCAGTTCAAATCTTGGAAACTATGGCAGTTCTCTGCTGTCTGTAGTGTTACTATGAGTCAGAATTGACTTGACAATAGTTTTTTTGGTTTATGTATTCTTATCTCCTCTTTTCCTCTTGGGTACATATTGGTTAGACTGAAGTGGAAGAGATATTAAAAGGGGAAGCTGGCTGGCCTTTTCTGGAAATAACTGTTCCTTCCTGCCCTTAGCTGCCGCTCAGCAGTGATGGAACAACGCTTGTTCTGGAAATTTGAAGGGACTGTCGTGGGTTTGGCCTTGCTCTTTGCTTGCCTCGTGATCATTCGCCAGCGGCTGTTGGACAGAAAGGCTCTGGAAAAGGTCCGGAAGCAAATCGAATCCATATAGCCACATTCTGCCCTTTTATCCTAGGTCTTAGAGACCAAGTGGAAAGGACTGACCTGTGCCCCTTGTTCTTCGGAACTTTGGGGTGGAACACTCTGCCCATTTTCTTCTAGATCATTAACAAACAGAATAAAAAAGAGTTTAAAATAGTTTGTTATTTTCCCTGCAGCAGTTTGGTTTGAGGTAGGGAGTCATGGGGGGCACAGAGAGGACAACTTTAGTCTCCAGTTTACCACATGCCTACATTCCCTTTCTTCTACTACTTATCTAGAACTTCTGAATACAATTTCGGCTAAAAAGTTTATTTGTCAGCTAAAACTTTAGTTTTCCCTCTCCCCCAAGAAGAATTAAAATCACAGATGTGTAACAGCATGATTTGAGGTGATCTCACATAGGCAGTCCTAAAGGGATTCAGAACCCTGAATGCAGAGACTCTGAATGGGAATCCCAGGAAGAGACAAAACCATAGAGTAGCCTTGGAGTCCTTATGGTGATTGGGAAGTGGGCCTGGAAGGGTTGTGGTCTCTGCTCCAGCTCACATCTCATCTGCATGCAGCACCCATCTGAGGAGCCTTCTGGGGCCTGTCTTTCCTCCCATCTTCTCAAGCCATGTCCTTGTTGAGCCGTTTGCACCCTTGTTTGCAGATGGTCTCCTTAGTCTGGATTCTATCAATAGGGTCTCCAGATTTTCTGCCATATCCTTATGAGTCAGGATATTTCTGGAAACCACTGTGGGGTGAAGGAAAAAGGCTGGTAGTAGGGTGTTCCACTGTACTGAGGGACCTCCCTCCTGCTTCTTAATGACTGGAGAACAGAGCATCCCCTTGTTCTCACCTCCATGAGACTGGTAATCCTCCGGCCCAGCTTCTGGAAGACCCTGAAAGGGGCTGAGGCTGGGCAGGATGATGAGAACGAGAGAAAAAAGAAGGATCTGGAAGGAAGCAAGAGGACATTTGGGCCGTGGGGACAGTAAAGGAAAGGAGCAGAAGGCAGAGTCAGTGGAGGGCTTTGGAGTCACCGGGGATGGGAAGATAGGTGTGGCTGGGAATAGGGGCAAGATGGGAAGTAGGTCAATCGGCTGTACCAGAACACAGGTGCTGGTCTGGGCAGCTTTGTTGGAAGTTTGAGCAATGAGTGACTGCAGCTGGCGGAGCTGAGCTACCAGGGAGCTAGGAAAGGAACAATGAAGAGTCAGTATGTCCTAGGAACCAGCACCCACAAATAGAGCCCCAGTGTACTGACATCCCCCAGCACACACTCATCACTGCTGCATACTGGGCTTTCACTCACATGTTGTGCCTCTCCAGCTCCTGCACTTTGGTCTGTAGTTCTAAGTTCTGTGCAGAACAGGTAGCTACCCTAAGGGTGTGGAAAGATGGTTCAAAACTCAGCAATCATGTGAGCCCTTGTCTGCTTTGGTGAGGAAAGGGTCCCAGACGTGGACCTCAGGAAGCCAGAAATGGGAGCCCAAACCTACCTGCTCTCTAGCCCATCGATGTACTCTTTCTTCCTCCTTCGACTGTCCTGAGCCGACTGCTTGTTACGGATTTTCCTTCTAACCTTCTTGAGAACTCTCTCCTCTGCCTGAGGGCCCATGATATGTCAGAGCTGGGTCTTTCACCTCCCAAACTTCCCTACTTTGCCCTGGAATCCTGGATCTTAAGAAGCCATGTTGGGGCCTTGGCTTGTGACACTGTTCAGGGAAGCACGTTACCTTGGTGAGGGGCAGGTGGGAGGGCAGAGAAACCCCTTCCTGCCCCAGCAGGCGCTTCTCTTCATCTGTCAGGAACAACGTTTGACATGGGAGCTGGTGGAGAATAGGAAAAATTAGATAGGAATGGGGAGGGGTCATCTCTGCCTGCCTTCTGGAGGGTATTTCCCATTTGCCCAGGGGAGAAAATCCAGCCTAGAGGTGAGGGGCAGAGACTAATTCAAAGCCCAAGGTCATGCCAGGCTCTAGATCTTCTTTACCACTTTAGGCCAGACACCTGAGGCTGAGAGAAAGGAGAGAGGAGGTAGTTTTGTCACACTCGAAACCTTTGTGTGCTGAGCAAGCTGAGTCTTCCCCAGACCTCAGGAGACCCTGAGGAGGACCTGAAGGAACCACTGTGGTGGAGTCTCCATAATTGCCTTAAAATGGGCAGGCAAATTATACACTTCAGCCACTAACTTCCTTTTGTTATCCAGTCCCTAATCAAACACAGGGAGCTCCCCTAGAGCGCTGGCACAGTCTCCCCTATGGTTTGAGCCTACATAGACTGAGGCTCCATCTCCTTTCAGACAGGAATTGTCAAAAGGTAGCCAGATGGAACAACTCATAGCAAAGTATCTAGGGGAGGCAGATGGCTTCTCTGGTTAACCTGAGCCCATCAACTGGATAACTTGTCTAAATTAATAACCTGTTTTTGTAAGACACATGCTTCAATTTGTGACTTAAGAATTAGTTTGGGCTTTTGCCTCCTAATCATCTTTGGTTTTTAGCTAAACTGTTTCTTCTACCTCTGCCTTTTCCTGATGCTCCCTTTCTTGCTCCTGCTTGTTTTGTAGAAGGTATTACAGAGGTGTCCCTCTCAATCTACCTAATTAAAATCACAGAATGAGACTTGGAGGGTTTTCTTTAAAACAACAGCAACAAACTCATCAGGCGCTTCTGATGCACACCCAAGCTAAAATGCATCAGACCTTTTTTAAGGTGTCTCAACCCAAGATTTCTAGGATTCTTCAGATGCTTGCCTTCTTGTCCCTACTTCACCACAGATTTGCAGGAGTCTAGAACCTGATTGCTGACTTTTGAGCACAAAGAATATGTTGCAAGGTAAAGGGAAGAACAGTGACCTGAGCACAAATGCCACAGTCACCACCAGAACTGGCATATAGCCAGCCTTGGAAACCTATCTGAGATGGTTAGCTGCACTCTGGTTACTCAGCTACACTGTAACCCTGGCCACTGGGTACCTGGTGGGGCAACTGTTTCGGAGGTGTCATCATTGCAGTTGGTTTTCCTCCTTCACCCTGTGTCCAGCAACTAGCTGGATTCTCAGGGGGCCCGTCCCATTTTCTGTGTCCTGACCTAAGGCTGACACAATGGCTCTGGCTGAACATACAGTGCACACAAGGTCTGGGGTTTCTTTTGAGCCCTGTCCCCAGATTCCCTCACCTTAACTGAGTTCATCATAACCATAACCCCAAGGGCTTCGGTCTCCCTTGTTCTTTTCCTGCTTCTAAAGCTGCCCATGTCTTCCCTAGTCTTCAAGTCTTGTACCACAAAAATCTGGGCACATACAGAATTCGTCAGTTGCCCCTGTTGTTCTCCCCTCCCTCATCTGTGTAGGTGTGTGTATATGGTGTGTCAGGGGGCACTGGACCCAGCTGATCTCAAGACTCACCAGGGTTGCAGGAGGCACTGGGGCTACGGTGCCTGCTCCAGGCCGGATGTGGGCATGAGCATCAAGGGGCAGCTCGCTGACCATGCAAGTATCAGGCATCATAAATGGAGGGCTCCACTGGTCTGAGGGAGACACAGTTCGCCAGGAGAAATGAGTTGAAGTATGTATCCTAATAGTAGCAGGGACTGGGTAAGTGGCACAGACTGGGGAAACCCCCCGACTCCCAGGGCAGGACCTGAGGGAACTGACCTAGCTGAATAGAAATGAGCCCTACAGCTGGCACAGGTTCCCCCTGCATGTTCTCCAGGGCCCCTGCCTCATAGACAACCTCAAAGAGGGCAGGGGAATTGGGGGCCTTGGCGGCAGGGGGACTGTCTGGGTGGCTAGGGTCCTCAGAGATGCCGCTGTCACTGCCAGGAGATGCTTCTGAGCAGTACACCTCATTCGGATTAATGAAAAATTTCAGGAAGTCTTCAGGTTCATTCTCTTGAAGACCCTGTGGTAAGAGACAGTTTACATGTACAGGAAAGAATTTTAGAAGTCCCACTTGGTGGTGCAGTGGTTAAGGACTCTGCTGCTAACTGAAAGGTTAACAGTTCATATGACACTAGCCACTTCTCAGAAGAAAGATGTGGCATTCAGCTTCTGTGAGGAATTACAGTATTGGAAATCCTGCGGGGGGGGCAATTCTACTGTTCTGTAGGGTCACTATGAGTCTGAACTGAGTAGATCTCTCATGCTTAGTTTCCGTCCCTCCTTACTTTGAGCATGGGAATAATTAATTATAGCTCCCTATTCTGGGGCTCTCCCTTCTGATCTCTGTCCAAGTGGAAGCTGAAGTCTCTTGGGGCTTCAAATCACAGTGTTGTCTCAACCCTACCCCCACCCCACCCCCAGCCATCACACTCACACAACCATGGTCCCCACTGGATGTCCAGCCTTGCATCCCGTGTTCTTGTTGCCTGGTCACTGAGATCTCTGGAGGACAGTGGAGTCCTGGCTCCAGGAAGGATCCTGTTGAGAAGACATCTTCTGGGGGCTCCAGCCACACATCCAGCAAATCAGAGCTTCCGAGGTTCATCCTTCTGTGAGAAGGAGTGTTTGTGGGGGCAGGGAGGAATTGCAGAAGAAGGACAATACCCCCACCCGTACTTCTAAGTTCCTCAGGCTACCTTCTCCATTATCCCTTTCCTCACCTCCCTTGCCTACCCCTCACCTGTCACTCAAAGATCTAGCCTCTGGCCTTATCACTCTGGTTCAGATAAATGGACCCCCTTGGGTATTACCTGTTCGGAAGAGATCCCAGCCCTGCCAAGCCAGCCTAGCCTGCGGACGGCCCCAAACACTACACCTTTTCTTTCTTCCAGGATCTCGCATCCTGGACCTGCCCTGCCAAACCCCGCCCCCAGCCTTAGACCAGGAAAGTGGGTTTCACCTAGCCGGGACCTGCGGTAGGGGCGCTGTGTCTGGGCTTAGGGGACTAAGAGGCTGCGAGTCGGCCAGCTGGATTTAAGGAAAACATAGTTAGCCACAGTCTTTCTGTCTGGTTTTCTCCCAGGGATAGTAAATCTTACTCTTGAGGGCTTAGCGGCTCCTCAGGAAAGGGTTGAAATGGTTGTAAGTGCCTGTTGTCTGGGCTTCACCTTTGTAATTCTGGGACCCAAGCATGTTTGAAAATAAAAGAATCAGGACACCTGTCTAAGATTTAGGGAGGAAGCTTCCTTCTCATCAGTCCAGTAGGTTTTGATGAGCAGGGCATCAAGCCAATGGAATTACCCCCCAAGGCAGCGTTCGCCATAACTGGTCGGAATAGACCATCAGGGAAGAAGTCAGGCAAACAGGGCGGGAGTACTTATTTGTCAGGCGGGGATTGGGCTCCGCTGGACCAAAAGGAGGGGCTAGAGTCGGAAAAAAAAAAATTGCGAGGAAACCGGGGGAAAGTTCCGAGAATGTGGATAGCAGCAGCCAGGTTCCGTTTCTCTTATCACGTGACTGCGAAGCCCCGGTTACCTAGGCGGGGAGTAAATAATCAGTTGACCCAAATTACGTGACAGTGTTGGCTCCGCGGGCGGAAAATCGCGCAATCGCTGGATGTCTGAGTACGTAATTTGTGCATCATTTTGCCGTTGATACAGAACAGCAGTTATATACACACACGCTGACTGTTAATTAACAGAGGGGCAAGACAAAACAAAAACAACCAACCAAAACCATTGCCTTCGCGCCGATGCCGACTCATAGTGACCCCGTAGGACGGAGTAGAACTGTCCTCTAGGGTTCCCAAGGCTGTCATCTGTAGAGAAGCTGACTGCCACTGCTTTATTCACACAACAGCTAATAGGTTGGAACTGCTGACCTGTTGGCTGAACGCAAAATTACTGCACCACCAGGGCTCCTCAACAGAGGGACCCAAATCATAAACCAAACCCGTTTGCCATGTAGTCCATTCTGACTCCATGTGAGCGTATAGGACAGAGCAGAACCACCCCATGGGATTTCCAAAAAGGGTCTGGTGGATTCGAACTGCCAACCTTTTGGTTAGCAGCTGTAACTGAAACGCTTCGACACCAGGGTTTCCAATACAGGGAGAGGGTCTGGAAAACTGTAAACATTTTTCTTGTTTTTAAACCCTTTGGGAATTTGTCTTATCGTTTGTGACTGATTACGACACTGGAGGTCCTAAACATTGTTCCCTCAAGTAATCCACAGTAGCTCTGAAGCAGATAGGATTAGTAACACGACTCATTTTACCAGTGAGAAGAGACAGAGATTAAGGACTAGAAAGCAGTATTATGGATTGAATTGTCCCCCAAAACGTGTAGTGTAAATAATCCCTATATTTCTAGTTCTAATCCCACGAAAAGAATGGATTTTCTTTATTATGTTAATGCAACAGTATTAGTTTAAGGTGTATTTTAAGTTAACCTCTTCTGAGGTATAAAAGAGATTAAACAAGACGGTGAGCAAGCACAGATGAGGGATGTCGTGTCAAGTGAAGATCATCCAGGAACGGACATGCAGAAGAGGCAAGGATCTTCCTCCAGAGCGACGGATAGCCTTTCTCTAGGGCCAGCACCCTAAATTTGGACTTCCAGCATCCTAAACTGTGAGAAAATAAAGTTTTGTTTCTTAAAACTATTCATTTGTGGTATTACCTATGTGTGTGGTATATACTATGGTTATAGCAACACTAGGTAACTAAGACACACAACTCCTTGCCATGGACTTGATTCCGACTCACAGCCATCCTTCAGGACAGTTTCCAAGAAGTGCCTAAGACAAGTAGTAACACCAAAACTCAGGGATTTTGTTTTATTCATTGTAGTGCCTAGTGGTGCAGGAATTCACTTCGAATACAATTATGCAGCTATACTGATAGGTATGATTTTCATCTGACTGCCTTTCCAGTAGTACCCCAGCTACACTGGCAGTGCAGGACAGTTGGGCTGTCAGTTTAGAATTTAAATGGCTGGTACCCCAGTTACATCAGCAATGCAGGACAGTTGGGGTATCAATTTAGAATTTAAGAGGTTATTAATTCTCCCTGTGAAAATTTGAATGGGCTGAGTGTAAAGACAGGAACAGAATCTTACATACATTGAGTAATTATTATATGTCAGCAATTTTCATATTACTCATAATCCTCATAGGAATTCAGAAATGTTAGAAAGAAGTAACTGTCTCAAGAGTGGGTTGTCTGAGCCCTGGTTCTTCACATCATACCAACCTGCCTTTCTAGGACTTTCTTAGATTTCTCAAGTCTGTTTCTCCTGCTCATTGTTTCCCTGAGTCCTGCTCAAGTAATAAAAAGACAAGCCAGGCTTCCTACCTGTTGAATGTACCATGTTGAATGTACCTGTTGAACGTACCATGGTAAATGTTCCTGTTCAATATACCATGGTAAATGTTGAATGTGCCATGCTGAATATATTATGGTGAATGTTCCTGTTGAATGTACCATGGACCACCAAAAGAACAAACAGATCTGTTCTAGAAGTGTAATCAGAGTGCTCTTTGGAAGCGAAGATGATAATAATGCATCGTACATACATTTGAACATGTTGTCAGGAGTGATCAGTCCCTGGAGAAGGACATCCTGCCTGGGAGAATGGAGGGTCAGCAAAAAAGAGTGGGGTCCTCAATGAGATGAATGGACACAGTGGCCACAATAATGGGCTTAAGCATAAAAACGATTTGGGCATGGCACAAGACCAGGCAGTGTTTCATTTCATTGTGCACAGGATCGCTATGAGTTGGAACCAACTCGATGACACCTAATTAACAAGAAGAGGCTTCCTAAATTGATGCAAAGCTCTAAGGACAGCAGAACTGTTCTTGCTTAACTCTCTCAGAGCAAAAAGGTACCTAAGTGACCTTGCACAGAGATTATTAAATGGAAAGATTGTCATATTCAGTTAGTGTTACAATTGAAAGGAATCTATGCTATCATCTGTATGTCTAACTTCCCTCTTTCCTCTGATTGAGTAAGTATCAGAGTGAGAAAATGATTTATCAAAGCTCATATATCAAATTCAAGTAGAGCTGTGGGACTTAAGTCCAGGTGTCCTGACTCCTAGACCATGATTATATGTTAATGTTACTAATTACCATTCTTTTTTCTTTTTTAAATTATGACTGAGTGAAAATGTACATTCCCATATAAATTTACATGCCCACCCATATGCAGCTTCCACTGCTCTCCCTGCCCAGTGACATCACACTATTTCTCTCTGCTCCATACATGTCTCATCCTCCCAGCAGTCCCCTTTCCCTTCCTCTCCACCCACTCTGCTTCTTCCAGCCACAGGTCAGCAGGATGATATCCTATAGATGCACAGAACCATAAAGTGCATCCAATATATGGTCACTGCGTCACAAAATTCAATCCATCCCTGTCTGAAGAGTGGACCTTCATTATGATTTATGGGAAAGGGCAGCATCAGGGCCAGGGGCCATGCTCCCAGGGGAACCCTGAACCTGCTGGACCATCAATTGCCATCTTTTAGTAGAGATCTCAGGCTGTACCCCTTTTTATTCTTGTGTTGCCAGTGAGACTCAACTTAGTGAGCACCATTGCAGCTATCACTGGTGGTGGCTGGGCACCATCCGGTTCTTCTGGTCCCAAGTTGATGCAGGCACCCACTCTTGTGGGTCTCTCTGTCTTCTGGGTTGTGTTTCCCCCATGTATTTTTGGTCCTCAGTGAACATCTGTTCCTGCTGAGTTGGGACCTCGAATGGCAGTTTGGCGGCTTTTAAGACCCCAGCCGCCACTCACCAATGTGGGGTGCAGAGAGCTCTCTTAGCAAAACGCTAGTTGTGCCAATTGGCCTTGATTTCACCTAAAAGCATGGTCCCCTGCTCCTTGCTCTATCTACTCTGTCTTTGCAATATTGGGTTAAGATGAAAGGAGTATTCAAGTTATGCCGAAGTCCACTTAATATTGTTCTTGTTTCTAGTGTGTGCTATCACGAATTTCACCCAGCCAGATTTCTGGCAACTATCTAATCTAAACCCTGCCCCCCTCGCCCTCCCTTCCTCCCTTCCCTTGCAGCCGTCAAAGAGTCTTTTCTTCTATATGTAAGTCTGTTTTTGAGTTCTTATCATAGGGGTCTCATACAACATTTGTCCTTTTGTCACTGACTACTCTCACTCAACATAATGTCTTCCAGTTGAAACCAGGTTATGAGATGTTTCCTGGAATCATTGTTATTCTTTATCATTGCATAGTGCTCCATTGAGTATATATAGTCTATCCATTCCTCTGTTGTTAGGCATCTGGGTTGATTCCATCTTTTTGCTATTGTGGACTATGCTGCGATAAACATTCTTGTGCATGTATCCGTTGGTGTGAATGGCCTTGATTCTGTAGGATATACTCCAAGTCGTGGAATTACTGGTTCAAATGGTATATCAATATCCATTTTTTTTAAGGAAGCGCCAGATTGCTTTCCAAACAGGCTGGACCATTTTGCAACCCCACCAACAGTGTAGGAGAGTTCCACTTTCTCCACAGCCTCTCCAGCATTTGTTGTTTTGTGTTTTTTGGATTATGGCCAACCTTGTTGGGGTGAGATGGTATCTCATTGTAGTTTTTATTTGAATTTCTTTAATAACTAAAGATTGTGAATATGTCTGCATGTGTTTTTTGGTTGCCTGGGTCTCCTCTTTAGAGAAATGTGTGTCCATCTCCTTTGCCCATTGCTTAATTAGATGATTTATCTTCTTCTTATTGATATTTTGTAGTACCTTATAGATTATGGAGATCAAGTGTTGGTCTGACATAGAATTGCCAAATATTTTTTCCCATTCTGTAGGTAGGTGACCTTTTAATTCTGTTAATAAAGTCTTTGCATGAGCAAAAGTCTTTGATTCTTAATAGTTTAATTACCATTCTTGAAAGCTTAATTTGCCACAGATAAACCATAGCACATACAATATTCAATTGAATAACCTATCACTGCCTCTATTTTTTTTTTTTTAATTAGGAGTTGGAGTAGCAATGATAGTTATTATATACACGGTGAGACACCAATACCACATTTCACTTCCTCCTGATATTACAGCCCTATATAATTCCTTTCTCAGAGACCCTTTCTCTCAGTAAGTCCTCACATTTCCGTTTATTTAGGGAAGTTGCTGGCTTCCATTTCCAGAGTAGTATCAGAGGTGTCGCTGTCTTTTCTTCAGGTAATGTCTTAGTTACATAGTGCTGCTACAGTAGAAATACCACAGGTGGGTGGCTTTAACAAACAGGAATTTATTTTCTCACGGTTTACAAGAGTGAAAGTCAGAATTTAGGGTGTCAGCTCTAGGCAAAAGCTCTCTATCTGCTCTGGGGGAAGTTCCTTGTTTCTTTCAACTTCTATTCTTAGGTTCCTTGGTGATCATGTGGTGTGTTTCTTCCTCTGTGATTGCTGCCTTGCTTTTTTTGCTTTTTTATATCTCAAAAGAGATTGATTTAAGACACACCCTGCACCGTTTACATAACAAAGAAAATGCATTTTCAAATGGGATTATAAAGATAGGTAACCAAACCAAATGAAACCCATTGCTGTTGAGGGTATTTTTACTCATAAGAACCCCACGGGACATAGTAGAACTGCCCCATAGGGTTTCTAAGACTGTCTTCTTTTTTTAAATTATTATTAAATGAAAGTATACAATCCAAGTCAATTTTACATGCCCACCTCTCTACAACCCTATCTGCTCTCCTAACCCTGTGACAGCACACTCCTCCTTTTCAGTCTTTACTTCTAATATCCTTGTAATGAACACTTGTCCCCTCCTATCCACCCTCCTCTCCCCTCTAGAAAGAAACTAGTAGGACAGCCTCCCATAAATGTATAACACCATAAAGTACACACATCATATGCTCACTCTGTGTCCCCAAATCCAGTCCATTCCTTGTCTGAAGTGTTGACCTCAGTACTGGTTTCAGGTCTGGGCCAGTGGCAAGTCTAGGGGCCAGGTTCTCAGGGGACCCTCCAGGTTGTCAGATCATCATTTCTGGTCTTTCAATAGAGTTCTTGATCTGCATACTTGTTTTTCTTGTGCTACATCAGGGACTCTACATTGTGTCCCCTGTTGAAGCTGTCTTTGGTGGTAGCCAGGCCCCATCAGGTTCTGGTCTCATGCTGATGTTTTCTCCCAATGATATGGGTCCTTCTGCAAGACTGTAACTCTCTAAGGAAGATGACCGTCACAACTTTCTCCTTTGGAGTGGCTGTTGGGTTGGAACCATGAACTTTGTAACTGGTTCACAGTGTATCAGCCTCATGTTCAACCACTGTGCCATGAAGGATCCTTCACCATAGGTACAGGAGTTAGAATTTATAACGCATTTTTTTGGGGACACAATTCAATCTGAAAGAGGCAACAAGTTTTTTGTTTTTTTTTTTTTTTTGCGTTTCCAAAAAAGAATCATCAGGATAGGCTGAGACACCCTTCTTTATTGTCTTCTTTGTACCCTACCTTCCCCTAAGGTTAAAAAAACCAGTTGCTGTCCAGATGGTTCTGATTCATAGCAACCAAGGAAGATTTTGATGGCATTGGTTTGTTGGGGAAAAGGATCCAAGCTGAAGAGGAGGGGAAAGGAGGCTGTTGGGAGGATGAGACATGTATGGAGCAGAGAGGAATAGTGTGCAGTCACCGGACAGGGAGAGCAGTGGAAGCTGCATATAGGTGGGCATGTAAATTTATACAGGAATGTACTTTTTCACTCAGTCATGTCAAATAAAAATTAAAAAAAAAAAAAAGGATCCAAGCTGAGGAAACAGTGAACATCCTGAAATGATAATATCTTGGTGCATTCAAGGAACATTAAGGAGGCCCAAGTGTTGGACAATGGAAGACGCAGAGCTGAGGTTGAAGAGAATGCTTTGGGATGATAAGGATGGCAAGCTGGCAGTGCTGAGAGGGCATCAAGATATTAACTCGGGACAGGACCAAACTACTGGGCCTGGGGCTGGAGACCATGGTCTCAGGGAACATCTAGCTCAGTTGATATAATACAGATTGTAAAAAAAGTGTTCTGAATGCTACTTTGGTGAGCAGTGTTTCAAGGTCTTAAAAGCTTGTAAATGGCCATCTAAAATACTTCACTACAATGAGATACCATCTCACCCCAACAAGGTTGGCCATGATCCAAAAAAACACAAAGCAACAAATGCTGGAGAGGCTGTGGAGAAATTGGAACTCTCCTACACTGCTGGTGGGGTTGCAAATTGGTATAGCCTCTTTGAAAAACAGTCTGGTGTTTCCTTAAAAAGCTGGAAATAGATATACCATTTGATCCTGTAATTCCACTGCTTGGAATTTATCCTTCAGAAGCAAAGGTTGTCACACAAACAGACACATGTACACAAATGTTTGTTGCAGTACAGTGCACAATAGCAAAAAGTTGGAATCAATTCCAATGCCTATCAACAGATCAATGGATAAGCAAACTATGGTACATATATTCAATGGAACACTATGCTGTGATAGAAAACAACGACGATTTTAGAAAACATAACATGGTCCCACTTGGAAGAGATCATGCTGAATGAAATCAATCAGTAAAAGGACAAATTTTGTATGAGACCCCTGTTATAAGGACTTAACGAGAATTATCTATAGAAGAAAATGACTGTGTTGGCTACATGGGTGGGTGGGGCTGAGGGTTTATCATAGATGAGATAACTGATAGATGTTAGAAATTTTATTCTTTTGCTGTAATTAATAAAAAAGTTAAAAAAGTTAAAAAAAAAAAACTTCACTGTTCTCACCCTGTTGGGAGCAAGGAAAAATGAAGAAAACCAAAGACACAAGTGAAAGATCAGTCCAAAGGACTGGCACAACTGAGTCTGGCACAACTACCTTTACTGACTACTCTCACAGTGATCACAATACAAGGTCCTGGACAGGACTGCAGAAAAATGTAGAATAAAATTGTAGCTCACGGGGGGGGGGGGGGGTTTAAAAAAAAAAAGGTAAGATTTATTGATCTGACAGAGACTGGAGAAACCCTGAGAGTATGGCCATGGGACACTTTTTTTTTTTTTTAAATGATTGAATGAAAATGTACATTTCTATACAAATTTGTCCCTGCCCGGTGACAGCACAGTCTTCCTCTTTACTCCATGCATGTCATATCCTCCCAACAGTCTCCTGTCCTCTCCTCTCCACCTACTCCCCGTCCTGCAGTAAGAGGTCAGCAGGGTGATACCCTATAGATGCATAGAACCACAAAGTGCCCACAAGATATGGTCACTGCGTCGCCAAGTCCAATCCATTGCTGTCTGAAGAGTTGACCTTCGTTATGATTTATGGACAGGGGAGGCATCAGGTCCAGGGGCTATCCTCCCAGGGGAACCCCGAAACCCCTTTACCATCAATTGCGGCACAGGACACTTTTTTAGTTCAGTAATGAAGTTATTCCTGAGGTTTGCCCTTCAGGGAAAGATTATCCATTACCTTCAAGTCAAATTCAACTAATAATAACCCTATATGACAGAATAGAACTGCCCCAGAGAGTTTCGAAGGAGCGGATTAGAACAGCTGACTTTTTGGTTAGCAGCAATAGCTCTTAAGCACTCTGCCACTAGGGTTTCCAGCCAAAGGTTAGACAGGCCCATCAAACAGAATAAGATTAATTGGAATGCCAGCCCTGGTGGGGAGGGGGGAGGACAAGAAGTCGGGAGGGACAAGGAAAGCTGATAAAAGGGGAAGCCAAGGTCAAGAAGGGGAGAACTTGACTTGTCCTGGGGTGGGCAATCATTGTCACAAAACGGTATGTGTATTGTTAAATGGAGAAACTAATTTGCTCTGTAAACCGTCATTTGAATTATAATAAAAAATTATACATATTAAAAATTAGCTCAGGCCCTCAGTCGTGAGGGAGGGATGATTTTCAAGAAATGCCTCCACTGTTTTTTCCTTTTACCAATTTTGCCTTGTTTTTTCTTTCCTGTGGGTGACTAGGGAGCGAAGTCAGGCAAAGGAAGTCAGTTTTAATACGGGAAATGCCTTCCCTTTGGCGCCTCAGTGTACAGAAGGGGTCTTAGAGTCTTCTAAGAGATAAGATAAGAAGACTGGACCAACGCCAAGCAGAAGTCCTCAGCGTAGCTGTGAGGCAAAAGACTTGGGAATGTGAGGATGGGGGATGGGAGATACGGAGTTATGGCAAGCGAAGCAGCACCACCTTGCCCGCTAAAATTCTAGCTTCCTCTTTCAAAAAATCTTCCAAGTGATCAATGTCTTTATTGCTCAGCCAGTTCGGGCCCACCGAACCTCCACAGCGGAGCCCCAGCTTCGCACCCCGTGTTCCCGCCTTACCCCCTCCCTAGCTCTCTCTCACCCTTCGCTCGCCCCCTCCTTCGCCTGTCTCCGGCCGCCGACCTCTGATTGCTCCTAATTCCCGTCACTCCACCTTGGCCCCGCCCTTGAGGCGCTGCCATTGGCCTCTAGGGGCGGGCACGCAGAGGCTGGAAGGGGGACTGTGGAAGGAATGAGGAGGGGGCGGGAATTCCCGACTTGAGGCCGGAACCGAGCGGATATCATGTGGAGAGACCCTCGCTAGGTGAGTGCTTGCTCGCTGGGGTACAGTTCGGGGTTAGTCGACCAGGCGTTTTGAGGCCTAGGAGCGAGAGTTCACTTCTCGCATTTTTCATCTGATTCCTGGCAACCTGGCGGCGTCAGACCTCACCTCCCGGAGTCTGGGTGTCCAGACACCGCCCTCGCTGTCGACCCAGCCGGCCCCGGGACCCAAGACCCCTAGGACCTTTCCTTAACCATTTAACCACAGGTTTCAGCCTGTGGCATGAAGCCATCTGCTTTCGCAGGGGTGGCGCTGGGGAAAGGGGAGCGGCAGTGTAACCTAGCACCAAAACTTGTCCAGTCGAGGTGGTTCACGAAGCCTGCCCGGGACACCCTGAGCTCCTTTTGATTCATCCACTCCTTACCAGGGTAGGGGCCTGGCCTCTGCTTGCTTTAGAGGACCCTGGCTCTGGGTTTTGTTTGAAGGGAGCTCTTAGTTCTCTGGAAGTGCCAGTGAAAGGGTAATGAGATTCGTACAGATCTTCTCATGCCTCAGTTTCCCCCTTATTTGAGAGGGACAGAATGTCAAGAGGGGGAAGAGAAATGTTTCTCTGTACAGAGTGGATGAGTCACTCTGGGTTGGGGTAGGTCAAATAGTGCCTAGGGTGAGGGAGGAGATGCGCTGTGTTGACCAGCTTCTCCTTCCTTCAGCCCCGTCTTTCATGACCATTCCCCACCCACTTCAGTCTTTTCCTAGGTCTGAGAGTCGTTGGAACTACCACAGCGAGCTATGGGACCCTGGGGAGAGCCCGAGCTCCTCGTGTGGCGTCCTGAGGCAGTGGCCTCTGAGCCTTCAGTGCCTGTAGGACTGGAGGTGAAGTTGGGGGCGCTGGTGCTGCTGCTGGTGCTTACCCTCATCTGCAGTCTGGTGCCCATCTGTCTGTTGCGCCGGCCAGGAGCAAACCGTGAAGTCTCGAGTGAGTCTCTTTTCCCCAGCTGCCATGGAAATCCTCAGTCTTGGAGTTGTGAAGGCTCTGGTTCTAGGGGAGGCAACCTAAGAATGGGAAGACAAGAATAGCCGTTGCTTGGGTTGGGGTAGTAGGGGCCCGAGAGAATTCACTTGCCCATTCTCCTCTGTGCTCCATTTCGGCCCAGCCTCCCGCCAGAAAGCCCTAAGCCTCGTAAGCTGCTTCGCAGGAGGTGTCTTTCTGGCCACCTGTCTTCTGGATCTGCTGCCTGATTACCTGGCTGCCATAGATGAGGCCCTGGGGGCTCTGCACGTGACGGTGAGCACTGGCCGGGCTGTATGTGGCCCTGTGTGTTGGAAGTGTTCAGTGTCTTGGAGATGTGCTTTGTATCGATCTATTCAGGTGTCACTGTTGACTGTATGGTGGGCTCCTAGGGTGTGACAGTATGAAATACAATTTTGGGTTGGCACACAAGCCTTTCTGTGGTCTCCCTTTCCTACTACCCAGTCCAGACCCCTGTAAGACAATGTGAAGAACACTGTGATGGTACATGTGACCTCTTCTGTGGTTTTCTGTTCCAGCCTTTGGGAGGTTAATAATGCTTCAGGAATGAAGTGTCATGTGCCACTTTCTAGAACATCTGAGAAGAGGGGTTTCTGCAGTCCTAGGAAACCCTGGTGGTGTAGGGTTAAATGCTACATCTGCTAACCCTAAAGGTCAGCAGTTTGAATCTACCAGGCACTCCTTGGAAACTCTGTGGAGCAGTTCTACTCTGTCCTATAGGGTGACTGTGAGTTGGAATCGACTTGACAGCTCTAGGTTTGTTTGTTTGTTGTTTGTAGTCCTAGGAAGGGTGGGAAGCAATTCTCAGGCATCTGGTGTTGCTGACCAAAAAGTCTGTAAAGGAAGTAGGATGTGGGGAGGGATCAAATCTAAGGCATAGGAAAGACTCATTATAGGGAAAAATGAGAGAGCTGGGTAGTGGTGTCAGAAAACATCCTGGTGTCTCCTCTTTCCCAGAGACTGAGGAAGTAACTCTGGATGTAACCCTGGATGTGTTGTTGCTGAGTGACCCTGTGTCTCCATGTGATTGTGTATAACCCTAGCCTGAATGTCTCTGTGACAGGATATAATGCTGTGTATGTTTGAGCTGAGCCAACATGTGACTCTGTGTTTTTGTGCCTACATGGGGCACTTTGTGTACATCTACATCAGTGGCTCTCAAACGGGGGTGATTTTGCCCCTCTGGTAAGCAGTTGATAATGTTTGGAGACATATTTGGTTATTACAACTGGAGGAGGAGGAATGGCATCTAGCAGGTAGACTCGAAGGCTCTGCTAAACATCCTACCGTGCACAGGATTAGTCCTCCCACAACAAAGAAATGTCTTAACCAAAATGTCCGTAGCAGCAAAATGGAGAAGCCCTTGTCTGTCTATAACATAACCTGTTACAGTTAGGTTGCTTCTGAATCATAGCAAATACAAAGCAATACAAAAGTCTCACAGATTATGGTATCACTGTGTTATATGTAAGGAGCACTGACGGTGCAGTGCTTAAATGCTGGGCTGCTAACCAAAAGGTTGGTAGTTTGAACCCACAGCCAGCTTTACTGGAGAAAGATATGGCAGCCTGTTTCTGCAAAGGTTTACAGCCTTTGAAACCCTGTTGAGCAGTTTTACTCTGTTCTGTAGGATTGCTCTGTGTCAGAATCGACTTGACAGCAGTGAGCAGTGGATTACATCATATGTAAGGAGCACTGATGTGTAATGGTTAAACACTAGGTTGCTAATTGAAATGTCAGTAGTTTGAAGCCAGCAGCCACTGCATGGGAGAAAGAAACTACCCCGCAGAGATCTACTCTACAGAGTAAAACTGTCCCATAGGATTTCAAAGGCTATAATCCGTACAGAAGTGGACTGCCACATCTTTTTCTTGCAGAGTCAGTCACTGGTGGGTTCGAACTGCCAACTTTGGCATTTAACTACGGCATCATCAGGGCTGCTTACATATAGCATAACTAAAACCAAAGCCAAACTCACTGCCATTGAGTTGATGCTGACTCATAGCAGTCCTATAGGATGGAGTAGAACTGCCCTATAGAGTTTCCATGGAGCACCAGGCGGATTTGAACTGCAGACTTTTTGATTAGCAGACGTTGCACTTAACCACTGAGCCACCAGGTTTCCATGTATAGCACAGTGACACAGTAATCTGTGTGATTGTGTATAACTTTGTATCCATGTCATCAAGTGAGTTTGTATGTTTGTGTGACTGAAGTAAGAGTGGCCCTGTGTTTGTGTAGGATCCCAAATCTGTGTAACAGGCCTCCACCATACTCTGCAGCTTATTTCCCCTATACATTTTTGGTCTGTCTCATGAACATCTTGCTGTCTCTACTGCCCACAGCTCCGGTTCCCCTTGCAGGAGTTCATCCTGGCCATGGGCTTCTTCCTGGTCCTGGTGATGGAGCAGATCACACTGGCTTACAAGGAGCAGTCGGGACCCCCACCTCGGGAGGAGACAAGAGCTCTACTGGGAAGAGTGAATGGTGGTCCACAGTACTGGCATGATGGGCCAGGGGTCCCACAGTTAAGTGGAGTCTCAGCAGCACCCTCAGCCCTCCGTGCCTGTGTTCTAGTCTTCTCCTTGGCTCTGCACTCAGTTTTTGAGGGGCTGGCAGTGGGGCTACAGCGAGACCGAGCTCGGGCCATGGAGTTGTGCCTGGCTCTGCTGCTCCACAAAGGTATCCTGGCAGTCAGCCTGTCCCTGCGCCTGCTGCAGAGCCACCTGCGGGCACAGGTGGTGGCTGGCTGTGGGATCCTTTTCTCATGTATGACACCCCTGGGCATTGGGCTTGGTGCAGCTCTGGCAGAATCAGCTGGGCCACTTCACCAGCTGGCCCAGTCTGTGCTGGAGGGCATGGCAGCTGGCACCTTCCTCTATATCACCTTCCTGGAGATCCTGCCCCAGGAGCTGGCCACTTCTGAGCAGAGGATCCTCAAGGTCATTCTGCTCCTAGCAGGCTTTGCCCTGCTCACTGGCCTACTCTTTATTCAAGTCTAGGGGGCTCCAGAAAGGGGCAGGGGAGGTTAGATAGCAGGGAGCCCCTGCCCTCCCCCATCAACCCCCAGCCTGCCCAAGTGTATGTAGAATAGGCAGGAATGGGGAAGGGAGGCACTGAGGACCTAAGAGTTCTCCAGGAGCTAGGGGTGGAAACTTTGGGGTCTGTATAATCAATAAGAGGGAACTGGGCAGACAGTAGCCTGGCTCCAGGCCCAGGTGACAAGAGATAACTGTAATTACAAGACTTTAGGATTAGGGAGGACACTGACTGCTAGGAATAGGGTCAGACACTACACACAGAGGCAAACTGACATTGAAGATGCTGGGTGTGGGCACCAAACTGCTATGGGATAGAGGTATGGTAAGGGCATGGTCCCAGAGTTAGCAGTCCACTTGGTTCCAGCACATTTCAGCACTCTACCACTTGGAGCAGACTCATACTTTTCTTAGCTCCTACTGTCGTATTTCCCTCTTCATTTTTCACAGGAGGTTAGTGCCCAAATGTCCTCTTCCTGCCAGTTTTGGTACCTTCTGTGGCCTCTCCAGTCCTGTTCACTGCTCTGTTTTCAAAGTGCCAAATAAATGCCCTCTCTCTTTTTCAAAGCACAGTTATGGCACTGAGCCCTGCCCAGCACCTCAGTGAGGGGGACCTGCTTTCTCTTGACTTTAGTCCCAGATTTTAGGGTGGGGTGGAAATGTTTGTTGGGCTGAGTCGGAGGGGAGGGTTGGCAGAGCCTCCTACTACTGCACCCTAGGGATACAGGACATGGACATAGTCCCCATGGCCAGATAATAAACACTGAGCTGCCAAAATTTTTTTATATCAGAGGAGCCTAAGGGATGGGGGGAGGCTCACCCCTGGGGTTATTTTTGGGGAGGGAGAGCTGTGCATAAGGGCCATATTCTCTAGAATCTATTTTACTAACCAACCTGTTTTGGGACATGTTATCCAAATAAAAGATGTTTCTATAAATCTGTACAGTATCTGGTGCATTTGTCGTGGGAAGGAGAGTAGGCATGCCTGAGAGGGCCTGAATGCCAGAGGTTCACAGCTGTTTTAAGATCATTGTTTTTATTCAGGCCCCTCTGGTTTCCTTTCCTGAAGATCACAAAGTTTTTTACCCATCCCTTTCTTTTTCCCTCCTTGTCACTACCTCTTCCCTTCCCACTTTTTTCTCCTTAATTCTTCTACCCTACGGGTCCCTAGTCTTGGAACCAATTTAAAACTACTGTTCCCGGCTTGCCTCGCGCAGGGAGTTGCCGAGGGGGAGGGGCAAAGTGCCCAGTTCCCGGTGTCAACAGGGCTGCTGGGAATTGGTGTCCATTTCCTTTCCATGCTGCGTGTCTAGGGAGGTGAAGGTATCACGTAAACAAACTACAGTTCCCGACGGCCTCCGCGCACAACAGGTCAGGGCTCGGCTGGGGCCGGTTCGTGGTGCTTGCTGAGGCGGCGGTGGCGGAGGCTACGGCTGGAGGTGCCGGGCCGGAGCCGGCGGCGGAGGCCGTGGCTTGTACTGGGAGGGTGGCGGGGAAGGACAGGGAGGAAGATGGCGACGTCGGGAGCGAACGGGCCCGGCTCAGCCACGGCCTCGGCTTCCAATCCGCGTAAGTTTAGTGAGAAGATCGCGCTGCAGAAGCAGCGTCAGGCCGAGGAGACGGCGGCCTTCGAGGAGGTGATGATGGACATCGGCTCCACCCGGGTGAGGGGCCGCGCCTGGAGCGGGAGCGGAGCGGAGCAGTTGGGAGCCGAGAGCCGGGAGCTGAGAGGCGGGGCGGAGTGGGGGCGGGAGCCGCAGCGAAGGAGGTGGAACAGGGCAGCGGGGCCGCCGTCTGGGAGGTGCGGGCAGGAAGATGGATTTTGCGGAGAATGGCCGAAACACTGGAAAGGCTGGAGATGTGGAAGCGACTGGGGGCCGAGTACGGAAGGCAGGAGTGTGCGGAGGGGGTGGGCTTGGTCCCTTGCGGCTAGGCGGAGGTAGGAGGTGGGTGGCCCCTGTGCATCCCTGAGTTCGCTGGGAGAGTCTGCTGAAGTATCCCCAATATTAGATTGTAAGTTGGGGAAGTGGTTTTCTTGTCCCTGACCTGTCTCCTCTGAGCTGGTGATTTCCACATTGGACCCCACCCCCTGTCTACTATGCCACTCTTGGTACTTTGCTGTCTCCAGGAAAAGGCCCCTTGAGTGGTTTGAAGAGCAGCGCTGAGTATAGCGGGGCAGGAAGTCCCCTCCTGCGTCCCGTCCCTTTGCTTCCTTTTTCAAATACTTGTTGTGGTTTCCTGACATGAATGAAGGTGAGATCCATTGCTCACTGAAGGGTGTTTGGTGTTTTGCCCTGGCAGCACTGGGGATGAGGTAGGGCTTTGATTCCTGAAACCGAGTAAGCGGTTGACTGTAGGTTATGTGGAATCCGATGGTTTGCTGAGCTTTCTAGGGAGATGGTTGCTTTGTGAGTCAGCTTATTGGGTACCCTGTAGAGGAAACATTCATTCCTAGGAAGTTACAGAAAGGAACAGCCTGGTATAGCTGCCTCTGAAGCCCGTTGAGCCCTGGTTTCTTGCTTTCTAGGGCCAAATGTCAGATGGAATGAGGTGCGAGTTTACCCAGCTGATATTCAGGTGAAATTCAGGGACACATTATTAAAATAGCGGATTAGGATATTCTAGCGATCTCTCATGGTAGGGAATGAGAGTGAATTTAAGGGATAGAACACAAACAACACGTTTTAGGGCTCTTTCTCCTGGTCTGAGATTGCATGTGTGACTATAACTCTGACTGTATTTTTCTGTGTACCTCCCCTGACGGTGTGTGTCTGTGTGTGTGTTTTTGTATTCTCTCTGAGTCTCTAGGGACCATGTGGCCCAGTTTGTAGGGAGTGAGGATAGAAAGAGTGAAGTCGGGAGGCAAATCTGGTTGTGTGTGTGTGCGTGCACATGTGTGTGTTCATGCATCACTCTAACCACTGTGAGGATCATGATGTAACTGTTGACTCTTCCCCTTTAGGAGTTTTTGATCACGAGGACAGAGGAAAAAAGTTGGGAGAGAGGCCAGTGTTCACCTGACAGCTAGAGGCCCTGTCTTCTGGTTGTGACTCTAGCAAAGGTTATGGTAGGGTCTTAGGGCTTATATATGTAAAGAAAAGAATTTGAGCAACTCAAAGCAGGGGCTTTCATCTTTGTTATGCCTACGTCTGTCAAAAGGCACACTGCCCTTCCACCCATTTGCCTCTGGTGGACGGCTGCTGTGCAAAAACTTCTAGTGGGTACACATCGCCAGGGTCTGAGGACCCAAGTCCGGAACTATAGATAAAAGGCCCAGGGCTCAGTGTTTTGTCTGGGCATCTGGGAAGACTCCACTTACTTGAGTCGGATATGACCGTGGGGTCTGTCTTACCAAGAGGCTGGGATTGCTGTACATGTTAGTAACAATCTTCAGATGCTCTAGAGGTCAGCAGAGTGCCCACTGAACTCACTGGGCTGACCTCTTGGACTAGAAAGTCAGCTCTGATGTTGGCCTAGGTACAACAGTGTAGCCCTGGAAGCTCTTAGAATTTACTCCTCCTCAGCCATTCTTCTCCACATGACCTTGCCCTGGGCCTGTTTATTTGGCTAATGGCAGAGGTTGAGCCTCTGAAGTAGATTCTCACCTGTTAACAGAAGGACACGAGGTCTGTAGACAGACTGTGCCAGGATGAGGGTTGTAGTGTCTTAACCTTGCTCTCAGCACATCTCCCTGAAGTGGAGATGAGGCCAGGGGGATACCTGCGGCCCAGGCTGACATTGTCAGGCAACTCTTCTGTTACCTGCCCCCATTCTCCAGGCTTCCTGCCAATGTAGGTGCCTTAGAATGCGGTGTAAGAATGCCCCTTGGATTTGGCACCGTTTTCCATCCAGGAGAGCCATCATTCCTTGGGTGTTCTAGCTCAGGTCATACCACCTTCTTGAGGCTAGGCAAGTGGGAGGGCCCGAAAGCCTTGACCCTTCCAAAGTGGGAAGGAAAGAGGCTGGCAGGAATAGCTCTGTGGTGTTTACCTGTGGCCTTCCCTTCATCTTCCAGTTAGTTCTAGACACGTGGAAGGGAAAGCAGAGTCACCTAATAGGTACTCCTCTCCGGGAGTTAAGCCATGTGACTAGCCTGGGGGCTCCTAGAAGCTCCTCAGGGATTCTACTTAGACTGAGGCCAACTGGGACAAAGCCTTGAGTAGTGTCAGGCCTTGCCTGGTAGGGTAAAGCCAAACAGTAGTGATTCCACTGGTGAGGGTTGGCTACGAAAGGGCTGGGGTAGATTGTTTGCACCAGGTCTCAGTGGGCGTTTTCCCCAGCACTGGCTTTTTGTTCCTAAAAAGCTCCAAAGGGCAGCAGCAGCATAGCCTGATAACAGGGATGGTAATGGTGGCCAAAGAGAACAGTGCTCAGGACCCTCCCTGACATTCCCATTTGTCCCCCGTCTCAGTTACAGGCCCAGAAGCTGCGACTGGCATATACAAGGAGCTCCCATTATGGTGGTTCTCTGCCGAACGTTAACCAGATTGGCTGTGGCCTGGCTGAGTTCCAGGTGAGTGGACACAGCCAGGGAGGAGCAGAATCTCTCAGGCAGCTTCCCCTGCTGACCTGATGCACCTGTCCCTTTTGGCAGAGCCCCCTCCACTCACCTCTGGATTCATCTCGAAGCACTCGGCACCATGGGCTGGTAGAACGGGTGCAGCGAGATCCCCGCAGAATGGCATCCCCACTCCGCCGCTACACCCGCCACATATCCTTCACAGAGCATATAGGGTCCTGGAGGGTGGCAGGACAGAGTTCTTAGGGGCTTCTGGTAGGAAGGCCTTTAAGTGTCATTCTTTCTTCAGTCTTTTCCTTCTCTAGGAACTCTCCTTTACCCAGCTTCCTTGAAAATTTGACAGTGTGTTGGCATTGACTTTTGTGACAGGGACTTGCTTTTCCTGAGGCCATACCCTACATCTCTGGTGGACTCTGACTGCCTGATTTCGGCTCCCTCTTTATTGCTAGAGGCGGGGCTCCCTGATAGCTTTCTTGCTAAAGGGGATTTGCTCACTCCGTACATTCCTCCTCATGTTGTCCTTGCAATTCTGCCCCTAGCTGTCAGTCTCTGAGGCCTCCACAGTCTCCACAGACCTGTTTGCCCCAAGCCCTGCCCAGATACTCTCCTGTATTTTTCCAGCTCCATTAGGTCTAATTCTCTCCTTCTCTTCTATTCTCTGACCCTATTTTTATCCCTTGTAGAGGAAGAGAAAGATATGTGTTTCCTGAAACAACCCATCTGGTACCTTCATTATTCTCTCATCTGGTCTCTTCCAGAGCACTAGTGGCACAGTGGTTAAGAGCTCAGCTGCTTACCAAAAGGTCAGCAGTTCAAATCTTCCAGCTGCTCCTTGGAAACCCTATGGGACAGTTCTACTCTGTCTGATAGCATTGCTATGAGTCAGAAGCAACTCAGTGGCAGTGAAGTTTTTGTTTATTTGGTCTCTTCTAGTGTTTTTATCCTCTTCCTACTTTTTTCCATAACTGGTACTGTTCACATTGACAGTTCTCCCTACAGCCCTGCCTACATATCTCCTCCCCCTGAGTCCAGCTGGCGAAGGTGAGTGTCCACGGCAGCCAGAATCTGCTGCCCACTGTCTGACATGTACCTGGAGGAAGCTGGGATTGCTGGGCTAGGGTTTCAACAGCACCTCCTCCCATAAAGGCTGAGCTGGTAGGGGTGGGGGGCAGGTGGAGTAGGTGGGTCAGAGTCCAGTCTTGGCCATATTGACATGAGTGGCTGAACCTCCCAGTCCAGCCAGGGCAGGACCAATGGGAACAGTGGCCAAGCTGGGTGTGTATGTAAGGGGAGGGAAATGGCAGGGAGGCAGATGACAAAAGCTGCCTCCTGTCAAGAGTGGGGGTTTAGAAGCTGCTTTAGCACTCCTAGATTTCTGAACGCCTCCCCTTGTCCGTCTCACACTCCATACTCAACTCCAGTGTTTCCATTCACCCTGTCCTGAAGGAAAAGTTGAAAAGTTTCTAGATCTCTTAGTAGTTGAGGGAGGGGGCTCATGGGTCACAGACATCAAAAGAACCGAAAAGAAAGAAACGTGACCCTGGCTGTCCAGCCCTTTTCACTTCCATCTTGGCTGCCTTGCATTTTTCAGCCCTGGTGTTTAACCTCCTCTCCATTGCTAGCCTTCCTCCTCAAGCCTTTTTCTTTTTCCTCCCAGGACGATGCCCTGGGGCAATTTCCCTGCAGAGAAGGGGCAGCTATATAGACTACCATCTGCACTGAACAGGTAATGGCCCTTGTTTCCTTCAAGCCACCTCACTTTTTTTTCTCTAGTTTCCTAGGCCCCAACTTCCTCCCCCTATCTGCCCAGCCAGCATTTTCCTCTGCAGAACAGGCTTTGAAGCCAGGAAGACCTGTCAGTGGTGCCAACTTATCTCCGTTCTCCCACAGGACAAGCTCTGATTCTGCCCTTCACACAAGTGTGATGAACCCCAATCCCCAGAGCATGTATCCGGGCCCCACACCTCCGAGCGTCCTTCCTAGCCGTTGTGGGGGTAAGTGGCTATGTCTCAGGGTAGAGAGTAGCCATGGAGCATTTGTTGGAAGCAGGTAGGCAGATCAGTACTACAGCCAACTCTTATCACCTTCTTACAGATTTTCTAGATGGTGAAACAGACTCCAAAGGTATGTCTATTGTATCACTTGTGGGCACTGGATTTCTGGGGTGGTGTCAGGGCTTTGTGCAGGGCAAGGGAGAAAGAAGGACTCCCTCTTGCCTGCCTTTGCCTCATGTCCCACTTTAATGGCTCCTTCTCCAACCCTCCCATCACCAGTCTTTCTCTTTCAAGTCCCTGCAATTGAGGAGAACTTGCTAGATGACAAGCATTTGCTGAAGCCATGGGATGCTAAGAAGGTAGGTGTACGCTACTGTCTGTCACTACTACCCTCTTCTTTCCATTGGGCTGGTCTCCCAGGGTCCTCAACCAGCACTGTCCTCGTTTACCACATTCTTCCTTTTCTCTTCAGCTGTCCACATCCTCCGCCCGACCTCGGTCCTGTGAAGTCCCTGGAATTAAGTAAGTACCTCTGTGAGGTGTGCTGGGGGATGGAGGAGGGAAGTACAGGGAGTGTGGAAGGGCTGATTGGCATTCTACCCTGGCCTTGGTTCCATTTGTATCTTTCTTTTCCTCTTGTTCTCTCAGCATTTTTTCATCCCCTGACCAGCCTGCCAGTGTGCCTGCCCTCCCACTTATCATGAACTCAGGAGGTTCCCTACCTGACCTCACCAACTTGCACTTTCCCCCACCGCTGCCTACCCCTCTGGATCCTGAAGAGACAACCTACCCCAGCCTGAGTGGGGGCAACAGTACCTCCAATTTGACTCACACCATGACTCACCTGGGCATCAGTGGGAGCCTGGGCTTAGGCCCTGGCTATGATGCACCAGGTGAGTGGCTGTCCTGGCCCTGTTCCCACTGGGTGCTACTTTTCTGGAGGGACAGGGAAGGGAGATTTGCGCACCTGAGATTGCCTGTGACTGCCATACCAGCCCGTCACTTCTACATGCCAGGATTCTCTCACTGCAGTTGTCAGCCAATGAGAACTGATAGGTATGGCTTTTTCTGGGAAGAAAGTGGAGAGCAGCCCCAGGTTGGCAGTGCCAGCCTCACTGTTAAGGGACAGAGTAGGGAGGATGTTGTGTTGCCACATCCATAGTCTGGTCACTGCTACCCATTCCAGGCAAAAAGGGACCCAGTGCCCATCAGTAATGTTGGCATCTCTGGTTTTTTGTCTGTGCCTGCAGGACTCCATTCACCTCTCAGCCACCCATCCCTGCCATCCTCCCTAAGCAACCCCAACCTTCAAGCTTCCCTGAGCAATTCTCAGCCCCAGCTCCAGGGCTCCCACAGTCACCCTTCACTGCCTGCCTCTTCCTGGGCCCGTCATGCACTGCCTGCCACCTCCCTGGGCCACCCCTCACTCAGTGCTCCAGCCCTCTCCTCCTCTTCCTCCTCTTCTACTTCATCCCCTGTGCTGGGCGCCCATCCTTACTCACCTTCCAGCCGTGGGGCCTCCCCCCGCCACCGCCATGTGCTCCTCAATCCCCTCACTTTGCCTGCGGGCCCAGCCGACGCCAGAAGGTCCCAACAGCAGCTGCCCAAACAGTTTTCGCCAACAATGTCACCCACCTTGTCTTCCATCACTCAGGTATGCGTGGCCGCCCTCCCTACATGTCTGTCTCCCTTCCCTCTTCTCTTCTGTGTTCTCTCTCTCCTACCTTCTTCAGATACCTCATCTCCTGACTTCTGGTACCTCTTAATCTGTCCTCTTTTTCTGTGCTTCACTTGCCTTGTCGTTTATCCATCTCAACTCGTGTTAGCTTAAGAGTGTAAACCTTGCCAGCTAAGCATTTGGGCTTTAAATCCTGGCTCCATTTCTTACTAGCCGTCTCCTTGGAGAGAAGTTACTTGGTGTCTGTGAGCCTCAGTGTCCTTATCTATAAAGCAGGAGTTACTGTGGGGACCCAGTGAAATAACATTTGTAAAGTATTTAGCACTGCTCAGCCCGGGTACAAGCTCAAAAATGGTGGTTTATCCTCTCTCTTTTCCATTTCTCCTGTCACTTTCTGTTTCTTTCTCTCCTGCCTCTGGTCTTGTCCCATCCTGTTTCCCATTCCCCCTCCTTTCATACAAATTCATAACAATTCATAGAGTTTAGGGAATCTCACATCATAGAATCCAGTCTTTTCATTTTATAGATGAGGAAACTGGGACCCAGAGAAAAATTGGCTTTCCCAAATTTATACAAACAAAAGGGAGTTGAACTCAAAACTCTTACTTTAAGGCTTTTTCCTGTGCTTAAATTCTCAGCTGTTTCGTCCCTCTCCTCCATGCTTTTTCCGTTTGGTCCTCTCTGCTCCCCTTTTCTTCTCACCTCAGTGTCCTTCTGTTCTGTGTTCTGTGCTCTACTTTCTTCTCCCCCTCCATGGCTGTTCCCTGGAATGTGTGTTCTGTGTTCCATCTTTACCAGGCCCCCTCTCCAGCAGGAAATGCTGAGGGCAGACCAGCAAGGGCTCTGCTCTCTTGGAGCCTGGAGTGAGCCTGATTCCCTCCTTTCTCTCACTTTCCTCCCTTCCTCCATCCCTCTGGCCTCTTCAAGGCTTTGGAATACAAATTCTCAACTGCAGTGTTGTATTTATGGATCACTTGTGGGCTGTGTCACAAGCACTTGATTACTAACAGTAGTTAGTGTACCAGAATGATTTACTTGTAGAGTACATGTAAAATTATTCTTTCATCCTGATGTGCATTTCTAAGTAACTGTGCTCAAACCAAGACACTTACTGGAGCCTTGTCATGATTGTGTTGAGAATGGTTGCAGCCTAAGAAAGTAGAGAGTCCTAAGATCTGTTCTTGGGAGGTACACTGAGGGGTAAGTGTTCCCCTTTTTCCTTCTCTTCAGGGCGTCCCCCTGGACACCAGTAAACTGTCCACTGACCAGCGGCTGCCCCCGTACCCGTACAGCCCTCCCAGTCTGGTTTTGTCTACCCAGCCACCCACTCCGAAGCCTGTACAGCAGCCAGGGCTGCCTTCTCAGGCCTGTTCAGTGCAGCCCCCAGGTGGGCAGCCCCCAGGAAGGCAGCCACACTATGGGACACTGTGCCCACCTGGCTCTAGTGGGCATTGGCAACAGTCTCACCACGGGCCAATGAGTGACTTCAGCCCAGGGAATGTGAGTACCCAGGCCTCTGGCTCAGAATTGGGTGGGGCTAATTGGGAGACTAAGTGGTGTCTCTGGTGTACTCTGGGAAATCTAAGATAGGGGAGGTCCTCCCTATAACATTGGCACTCCCAGCTTGGGACACCTATCTTCGTTCATTGGCCTCTAGTGCCCTACCGCTGGCCCTCTTCCCCTAGCTACCTCCCAGCTTGCTCTTTGATGGCCAGTGCTTAGATGCAGTCTTTTGCTAGCAAGTACAAGCTCTCTCCCAGCAGGTGTCACACCCACATTCCTGTGAGGCCCCAGCGCTCACTTCTGTTGGTCTTCCGTGCCACCTCTTCCCTCTCTCTCTGCTTTGTCCCTAGGGGTCGTGAAGATTGCTGGGCAAAGGGAATGTATTAGCAGGGCTAGGCAAGACAGGCAAGAACACTCTGTTCTGAAGTGCACTTCTTGAAGGTCTATCTCTGTGTCCATAGCAGGAGCAGTGCAGAATGGAGAACCCATCAGCCAGCCTGGTGCTGGATTCCTCTGAGTTTTCCCAGGGGCCTGGATTTTTAGGGGGCGAGGGGCCAGTGGGTAGCCCCCAGGACCCCCATACCCTCAACCACCAGAACTTACCCCACTGTTCCCGCCATGGCTCAGGGCCTAACATCACCCTCACAGGTGAGGGGCGTGTGGATGGTGATGGGGGTGGAAGGAGGAGTGATGTGGTAGAAGATTGAGGGGTCTTAGAAGAGTTTACAGGAAGTAGAGTCTTCACAGATTTCCTCTCCCCACACAGGAGACTCCTCTCCAGGTTTTTCTAAAGAGATTGCAGCAGCCCTGGCTGGACTGCCTGGCTTTGAGGTGTCCAAAGGGTTGGAGCTGGGGCTGGGACTGGAGGATGAGCTGCACATGGAGCCGCTGGGCCTTGAAGGACTAAACATGCTGAGTGACCCCTGTGCCCTGCTGCCTGATCCTGCTGTGGAGGATTCATTCCGCAGCGACCGGCTACAGTGAGGGGACCTCCTCACCGTCCCTTTTCTTGGCCTCATCCCCTATCACTGTCCCTTTCTTTCCTGCCCCCCCGGCCAGTAGAAACTACTCTCTGCCCCCAGATCCTCTTTCTGACATGAATGAGGGAGCCCAAGAATGAGACAAAGCAAGGGGTTTTGTCCAGATGGCCCCTGAATTCTGCACTAGGGGTGGGCCTGGGGGAGCTCAGGGAGGGCCTAAAGCACTTGTAACTTTGAACCGTCTGTCTGGAGGTCGGAGCCTGTTGGAAAGCAGGGGTTAGAGGGGAGCCCTGAATGCAGGGTTTGTCCGGATGCTTGGGGGTGGGCAGTGCCAGCCCCTCCTCACGACTCTCGCCCTTGCAATGGAGGAGAGGGCCAGAGTGAATATTATTTTTTATTAAATATATTATATGTTAATAAAAAAATCTTATCAAAACCTTGCTGTGTTTGACTACTGTTTGGGGTCGGGTTGGGGATCTAAAAGTTCTTAGGAGCATAGACCCTTTCATCTACTATGGTTTTTGCAATTTCTTAGCACTGGTGCTCTCTGGAAGGATCCCCCAGTCTCAGGATTTGTGTCTGGCACTGGATGTGGGGGCCCAGGCTGGATGTAGGCTCCCCTAGAAGCAGGAAAGTCACCTCCTGTGCTGTCTAGTCTATTCAGGGCCCTTCTGCAGCATTAGGGGACAGGGGCTATGACTGGCCAGGCAAGTTACTACTCTTCTTTAACCCAGAGTTGAGGCAGTGATTTGGTGCAAGGCGGTCGTGGGTCTGACGACGTTTCAGGTAAAGTGACCTCAGTTCTCATGGGGCTACGTGACCTCAGTGCCGAGGGTGCCAAAGAGGGGATTTAACACCTACAGACGCCAGCCAAGTCTCCAGCTTGACTCCCTCTTCTTTGTGGCTCTTTAAGCCTGGAGGACTTAGAGACAAGTGGTACCAGGCCAGCCTCTGGCCCTGTAACCCTAGACTTCAGGGACGCCCTCACTCCTGTCTCCTAACTGTGCACGACTTGACCCTCCTGGCTTCTGCACTCATTCATCTGTATTTTAATTCAACATGATTGAGTACCATGTTCTGAAGGTGTCCTCATCTGGGTTGGGTTGCTAGCCCTCTAACCATCTGGGCTTTTGGCCTTTTCTCTTCTTCCCGCCCAGCAGAGTGAGAAGAGTATTCCCTTCTTCAGTTATCCTCACCTACCATTACTCTTCTACACCATACGGTGCAGGCTTTTCCTCTTCCTCTTTCCAAAGCTTTTTCATTTTCAGAAAAGAGAACTGAGAGCTTCTGGCTCCAAGGGAATGCAATTTGCTTCTAAATCTCAAAGTGGGGAAGCCACCTTGGATCCTGCAGCCTAGGTCTTCAGGGCATTGTTCCTTTCCCAGGCAGGTACACGACATTATTTTTTTTTTTTTTTTGATTGAGTGCAAATGTACATTTCCTGTATAAATTTACATACCCACCTAAATGCAGCTTCCACTGCTCTCCCTGTCCGGTGACAGCACACTATTCCTCTCTGCTCCATACATGTCTCATTCTCCCAACAGTTTCCTTTCCCCTCCTCTCCTACCACTCTCCTTCCTCCAACCAGAGGTCAGCAAGCTGATATCCTATAGATGTATAGAACCATGAAGTGCATACAATCTATGGTCACTCTGCATTGCCAAATCCAATCCATTCGTGTCTAAAGAGTGGATCTTCGTTGTGATTTATGGGCGAGGGCAGCATCAGGGCCAGGGGCCATGCTCCCAGGGGAACCCTGAAACTGCTGGACCATCAATTGAGGTCTTTTAGTAGAGATCTCATGATGCACCCCTTTTTATTCTTGTGTTGCCAGTGAGACTCAGTGAGCTCCATAGTGGCTATCACTGGTGGTGGCCAGGCACCATCCGGTTCTTCCAGTCCCAAGTTGATGTAGGCACTCACTCATGTTGGTCTCTCTATCTTCTGGGTTGTCTTTACCCCATGTCATTTTGGTCCTCGGCGAGCATCCGTTCCTGCTGAGTTGGGACGATTTGCTGTGCCCTCAGATGGTAGCTTGGCAGCTTTTAAGACCCCAGACGCCACTCACCAATGTGGGGTGCAGAGAGCTCTCTTAGAAAAATGCTAGTTGTGCCAATTGGCCTCAATTTCGCCTAAGAGCATGGTCCCGTGCCCCCGTGTCCCCTGCCCCAGCTACTCTATCCTTGCAATATCTAGTTGAGATGGAAGGAGTACTCAAGTTATGCTGAAGTCCACTTAATGTTGTTATTGTTTCTAATGTGTGCTGTCATCGATTTCTCCCAACCAGATTTCTAGCAACTATCTAAACTCTCCCCCTTCTCGCCCTCCCTCCCTCCCCTCCCTTGCAGCTGTCAAAGAGTCTTTTCTTCTATACAAAGTCTGTTTTTGAGGTCTCATACAATATTTGTCCTTTTGTCACTGACTACTTGCACTCAACATAATGTCTTCCAGTTGAAACCATGTTATGAGGTGTTTCTTGGAATCATCGTTATTCTTTATCATTGTGTAGTGCTCCATTGAGTATATGTACCATAGTTTACCTATCCACTCTTCTGTTTTGGGGCATCTGGGTTGATTCCATCTTTTTGCTATTGTGGACTGTGCTGCGGTAAACATTCCGGTGCATGTGTCCATTGGTGTGAAAGGCCTTGATTCTGTAGGATATATTCCAAATAGTGGAATTACTGGGTCAAATGGTATATGAATATCCATTTTTTTAAGGAAGTGCCAGACTGCTTTCCAAAGAGGTTCGACCATTCTGCAACCCACCAACAGTGTAGGAGGGTTCCACTTTCTCCACAGCCTCTCCAGCATTTGTTGCTTTGTGTTTTTTGGATCATGGCCAATCTTGTTGGGGTGAGATGGTATCTCATTGTCGTCTTGATTCGAATTTCTTTAATAACTAAAGATCGTGAACATGTCCGCATGTGTTTTTTGGCTGCCTGGATCTTGTCTTTAGAGAAATGTCTGTCCATCTCCTTTGCCCATTGCTGAATTAGATGATTTATCTTCTTCTTATTGATATTTTGTAGTATCTTACAGATTATGGAGATCAGGCATCGGTCTGACGTACAGTTGCCAAATATTTTTTCCCATTCTGTAGGTGTTCTTTTAATTCTATTAATAAAGTCTTTGGATGAGCAAAAGTGTTTGATTCTTAATAGTTCCCATTCATCTATTTTCTCTTCTGTTGATTGTGGTTTGTTTGACAGATTTTGGAGTCTGTCCTCATTGTGTATTAAAACTTCCATTGTTGTTCCTACCTTCTCTTGGATGAGCTTTATCGTTTTAGGTTTGATATTTAGGTCTTTTATCCAGTTGGAGTTGGTTTTTGTATAAGGTGTAAGATATGGATCTTGATTCGTTTATTGCAGATGGATATCCAATTTTGCCAGCACCAACTACACGACATCTTTTGACTGTAAGAGCCAGGGCTAAACTGGAGAGCACCTTGGACTGCAGGGGCTCCACCGGGTGTGTGTCCTGTGGCATCAGCAGAGTGGTGGGAAGCTGCCCAGGTGCAGGGGGCCCTCCTAGCCGCCAGGGGTCGCGCTGCAGCCGGCCAGGCGCCAGGCCGGCGCAGCCAGGGTCACGGCCGCCGGCCGGGGAAGGGGGATGGGGGAGCGGCGGCGCCCGCGGCCCGAGAAGGGGGAGTTGGGGGGAGCGAAGAAAGCGGGGCGCGCGGAGAAACACCCGGCCCCCAGTGCCGCGGGAGCTGGGTGGACCGCAAGGCCTGAGTGAGCTGCGCGGCAGTACAGTCCCCGCGTGGCGCAGCGCGGCGGGGACGCTGGGACCGCCCGGATCTCCCTTCACAGCGCCCCGCGCCCAGGCGCTCTCGGCCACCTCGCCTTCCTTCACTCGCCGCCCGGGCGGGAGCAGCGCCCAAGTCCGGTGCGCCATGTCCGGGGCCGGATAGCCCCGCCGCCGCCCGCCGGCCCGCTAGCCCGCCTTCCGAGCCACCCGCCAGTGGGCCGGCTGGTCGGGGAGTCGCGGGGCAGGCAGGTAGGGGCTGGACCGGGGCGGCGGCAGGCGGGGAAGGAAGGGAGGGAGCGCCGGCCAGGCAGGGGAAAATCCCCCAGCTGTTCCCCGGCGCTGCACATCTGGTTCCGGTTCCTCTCTCCTGGGGAAGTGAAAGTGGAGGGGAGGGCACTGCCCGGAGTTAGCTGTGCAGCGGCATCCTGCACCCCTGCTCCCGTGGGTGTCGGAGCCCGAGCTCCCCTCCCTTCAGCTCAGGTCACGCGGCGGCCGGCGCTGCTGCCGTCACGTCCTCGGCCGCCAGCGCCCCCGCTGCTCTCTGCCCTGCTGCTTCTTCAGCCTCCACTCCGTTGCGTGCCCTCTGCCCCAGCCCTAACTTCCTAACTCTTGGCTTGTCTTGGCGGCAGTGGGACCCTGAATGGTGCCCTTGCAGGGAGAATGGGCTTCCTCTTTGCAGGACTTTTCCCTGGTTTCATGAGGAAAGGCCCAGGCTTGCAGGTCCTACGCAGGATGGGGACCATCTCACCCTCCAGCTTGTCCACCTAATGGCCCCTGCCTACTGCCTTGAGCACAGGGCTCCCATTCGCCTGTGGTGTATAAGGGGATGTGTCCTAGAGCTAAATCAGGACCCTGACGCTGACTCCTGGCTTCACCTCGCAGACTAGGAGGCTAAATTTAGCAGGGGTTTGGGGTGTGTTTCTTGAGGTGAGCAGAAGCCAGGTTAAGGAGGCAGAGCCAGCCTAGCTCCAGGAGATTCCCTTGCTTCCTGTTCTCTAGAGAAGGGTCCGTAGTTCCTGATCTCACGTGCTGCAGCGGTTCTGAGCCTCCAAGTGCTATGCTTTGGGGCTCCTTTAGTCAGATTTCTACTGGGCATGATGCGGCTCTACTGGCACCTTCAACAGTACACCACCACCACCACCACCACCACACATACACCCATATCCTTAGGCTGACTTCCGCTGAGCTGTAGCTTCCCCTCGAGTGTTACAGGAAGTCACCTCCCTTCCCTTCTGAAGCACCCCTCACGCCTCCCGGCCCCTGCTACAAGCCACCCACCAAGTTCTTTCCCAGCTTCTGCATCCTGGGGCTCCCCAGGACCCTGGGGGCACCTACGACCTGGGGCTGGGCCATGGAAGAAGGTGAGAACATGGGAATTGAGGGCCCATTTGTGGGCTCGTTTCCGGAAGTCTCAGGGCTCAGTCGAAGAGGGTATGGGGATGGTGGAACTGTCTCCCGTGGGCATTTTGGACCTAATTAGGTGTCGTGGAGGTGAGAGGGCACTGGCGGTTTAGCCAGGAGATAAGTTAGAAAAAAGGACACGAGTCTGGTGAAAAGACACGAAAGCTTGGGTTTTGTGGGATTTCCAAGAAATCTGTGGGGTCCTCAAGAAAACCTAGAGGTGTGCTCTTTAAGAACATTAGCTGGATCACAAGATTCTTAACATGTCGTAACCAGAGTAAGAAGGTCAGAAACCCTTAACAAGACTGCATGAGGCCCTGGCCAGAATGAATGATGTCACTGTAGGCCGTTACAGAAAAGACTGACCTCTGTGATAGGTAGGAGGCTGGGGAGTGGTGAGACCTTCCAAGGGGATACATAAACAATATGATGGCAGCACTGTAGCTGTGTGTGGTGGAGTGGAGTTTGGATTCTTTGGGGAGACAGCTGGTACCACTAAACATGAAGGATCTGGTCTCTTTAAGGAGCTGTGGTGGGCTATAAGGTCCTAGTGATGTCACAGGCGGGAGAGTTCAGGATTGGCTAACCACTTACCTTGCCTTACCTTGGATAATATAGGAAGAAGGGAGCAAGGGGAATACCCTGGTAACCATGGTAACACCCACCTTTCTGGCTTCATCTCTCCCCCCCTTGACCATTTCAGATGCAGTGAGTGAGGGGGGGGCCATGGCAGAGGAGCGGCCCCCCCGGCTGGTGGATTACTTCGTAGTAGCTGGGCTTCCAGGGAACGGAGCACCCATCCCTGAGGAAACGTGGGTTCCTGAGCCCAGTGGGCCTCTGCGCCCTCCTCGGCCCGCTGAACCCATCACAGATGTGGCAGTCATTGCTAGGGCACTGGGCGAGGAGGTGCCCCAGGGCTACACATGCATTCAAGCTTCTGCTGGTGGCCACACTTTGGAACTCAGTGCTGGGCTCCTGGGTGGAACCCAACCTGTCATCTGCTACCGCAGGGGCCGTGACAAGCCCCCCCTCGTTGAACTGGGGTGTGTGCTCCTATGCATGCTGGCACCAGGGAAGGTTGGGAGGGGGTTGGGTGAGGTAGAGAGAGAGGCATATGGGATGAGGGAAAAGGAACAGAGTAGTCTTGAGGGTAGGCATAGGGACTCAAATTTAGTAATCACTAAGATTTTGCTAGCAGGGCTGTTCGCTAGCTGTGTAATCTTGGACAGGTTACCTGAGCCCCATTTTGCAGATGAAGAAACACCCAGAGAGGCTCAAATACCTCCTCATGGGGTAGTGCAAACCCTACTAGCGTAGTAGTAAGAGTTTAGCTGCTAATCAAAAGGTTAGCAGTTCAAACCCACCAGCTGCTCCTTGGAAACTCTGTGGGGCTTTCTACTCTGTCCTGTAGGGTCACTGTGAGTTTGAGGTTTTTTTTCACAATGTAGCTAAGAAAATTAAATGAGACAGTCCATGTAAAACACTCAATAAATAGTAGTTTTTATCTTAGTATTTATCAATCACTTTGAGAGCCATGGGAAGTGTGAGGGGGTTGTTACTACCCAAGATGAGCTAAAGGCTGAAGAGGGAGCACAGGATTCTGGAGGGTACACTGCGACAAAAAAGAGATGAGCCCTGGGGTCAGAATTTAATGAGATCAAGGGTACAGGGCAGTTTTGGGAAAATAGGTAGGCATATCTGCCAGGATGGGGGTCTTTCTCATCTGTCTTCAACTCTTGACATCTCTCTGTTTTGTGCCAAGGGTGTTATATGAGGGAAAGGAACGTCCCAAGCCTGGTTTCCAAGTACTAGACACAACACCCTACAGCCACTCAGCTAACCTGGCCCCTCCAGGCCCCGGGCACCCTCGCACCTACCTCACTTACCGGCGGGCAGCAGAGGGGGCAGGGCTACATGCCCTAGGCATCACTGACCTCTGCCTGGTCCTGCCCAGCAAAGGCGAGGGCACTCCTCATACCTACTGCCGACTGCCCCGCAACCTCAACCCTGGCATGGTGAGTGGGGCCCTGGGACCATCTCAGTGTGAGGATGTGGACACAGCACTGAGGGCATCCTAGGATGAAGGCCTCCAATAGCAGGTGTGGGTTCAGAAGGTGATTCTGATCTTAGTGGGTGTTCTGAAGACAGGCCCAGTTAGGGGTGGTGGATAGAAAATGGATACCATAAACTTTTGTCAGCTGTGTATTTGCTTGTCTCTTGCCGTGTCCGGGGCAGTGGGGCCCAGCAGTGTACCTGTGCTACAAGGTGGGCCTGGCTAAGGCTAACACACTGGTGTATGAGGCAGGTGAGTGGCTCCTTTGTCCCTTCCGCTCCTTGACCCTCCAGGTCCCTCTACCTCATGGCTTTTGCTTGGTACCTTCAGCAGCCCCAGTGCTTGCTTCCTCTTTGCCACTTGGCCATTTTCTAGTATCACCTGGAGTCTAACAGACCTTCCTCCTTTTGGGGCACCCAACACACTCTGCTGGGGGTGCAGAGCTGCTGGGCCGCTATCCGAAGGAGGACAATGAAGCGTTTCCGCTGCCGGAGTCAGTGCCCGTCTTCTGCCTGCCCATGGGGGCCACCATTGAGTGCTGGCCTGCCCAGACCAAGTACCCCGTGCCCGTCTTCTCTACCTTTGTGCTTACGGGTGCAGCTGGTGATAAGGTGGGTGTTTGGAATGTGGTTAGGGGCCCAGGTTATGCAAGGCTTGCCTGACCGCCCCTCTACTCCCTGCCAGGTGTACGGTGCCGCTCTGCAGTTCTATGAGGCATTCTCCAGGACCCGGCTGTCGGAGCGGCAGGCGCGGGCCCTGGGCTTACTGAGCGCTGTGGAGCGTGGCCGGGCACTGGTGGGCCGGGCAGTGCGCAGCCGTCGGGCCATTGCTGTGCTGTCCCGCTGGCCTGCCTTCCCTGCCTTCCGAGCCTTCCTCACCTTTCTTTACCGCTACTCCGTCTCAGGCCCCCACCGGCTACCCTTGGAAGCGTGAGCAGGGCTCCCTGGGACCTTGGGAAGGAATCCTGATGGTCTGGGAGGCCAGGAAGAGATGGCAGATTAGGGTAGTTGTGGACAGAGGGGTGAGGGCAGAGCTGCTTTTTTCAGTTGTGCAGTTTGTCCGTTGTGAAAAAGCCCCTGGCTAAGGGGGTGAGTGGGACCTGGAAACCAGTTGACACTTTGTAGCTAAGTTCTTTTGTGAGGTCTGTATGTAATGGGGAAACCTTGGTGGCCTAGTGGTTAAGTGCTATGTCTGCTAACCAAAAGGTCAGCAGTTCAAATCCACCAGGTGATTCTTGGCAACCCTGTGGGGCAGTTCTACTCTGACCTATAGGGTTGCTATGAGTTAGAATCTACTTGATGGCAGTGGGTTTGTTTTTGGTTTTATACGTAATGGGGAAACCCTGCTGGTGTAGTGGTTAAGTGCTACAGCTGCTAACCAAAGCGTTGGCACTTTGAATCCACCAGGTACTCCTTGGAAACTCTGGGGTAGCTCTCCTCTGACCTTGAGGGTTGCTATGACTGAATCAGCTTGAACAGCAGCGGGTTTGGTTTTGGTTTGAATATGTAATGGAGGTTCTCTTGGCTGATACAGGTCTTGAGTTGGGGTTTAAGGAGAAATAAGGTCATTTAAGAAAAGTGCTGGAGATAAGAAAATGTCTAGGAGGCAGGACAAGGGTAGGTGGGGGAGTCTGCCTCTGACTTGTTTCCCTCCCTTCACCAGGCACATCTCCCACTTCATTCACAACGTTCCCTTCCCTTCCCCACAGAGACCCCGAATCCTAGTGCAGGTAAGAAGGGCTGGGGCTGAGCTGGGGCTGGATGGGAAGGGGGCATTGGCCATTCTTCTGACTGGTGGCTCTTCCACCCTCCTAGATGTCTCCCTATGACAACCTGCTCCTCTGTCAACCTGTATCCTCACCTCTGCCCCTCAGGTGTGTGTGCAGGTTGGGGGAGGTTTGATGACCAAGGACATGGTAGGGCCAGGCTGGTGGGTACAGTTGATCTACATAGGCTGGGCCCAGGTGGTATCTGTGCCCCATGACTGGGGAAAGGGTCTCTCTGGTCACCTGGTGACCATATCCCACCTTGGCATTGCCCACAGTGGTGCCAGCTTCCTGCAGCTGCTGCAGAGCCTGGGCCCTGAGCTGGCTATCACGCTGCTGCTGGCTGTGCTTACAGAGCACAAACTGCTAGTTCACTCGCTGCGGCCAGACCTGCTCACCAGCGTCTGCGAGGCCCTCGTTTCTGTGAGTGCCACCCAGCCCAACCCACCTTCCCCACACCATTGTTCTTTCTGGTACTCCCGCTTATCCATTCCTGGACTTTTCCCCTTTTTGTTCCTTGGTGAGGGCTCCCTTTCCCTGGTCATAGCCCACAGGGACATACAGTTTCCACTGAGGTTTCTTTTTTTGGAGCCTAACCCCAGCAGCTTCTTCTAAGCAGGCATCCCACCCAGCCTCGGTCAGTGCCCCATCTCCTACTTCCATCACTGCTGTCCCAAGCCTTGCTCACTTGTTCTCACTCCCTGGTCCTTCAGATGATCTTCCCACTGCACTGGCAGTGCCCCTACATTCCGCTGTGCCCGCTGGTGCTGGCAGATGTGCTGAGTGCTCCTGTGCCCTTTATTGTGGGTATCCACTCCAGCTACTTTGATCTGCACGACCCACCTGCTGATGTCATCTGTGTTGACCTTGACACCAACACGCTCTTCCAGTAAGAGGGCTGGGTCTCCCACAGGGAACATCTGAGAGGCATGAGAGGGCAGGTTCAGAGCACTATCTGCTCCTAGGGCACTTTGGGCGAGAAGTAGGGAAGACTGGGAAGGCGGTAGGCAGGATTCCAGCGTCATCATCCTTCCTTCTTTATGCTCTGATTATAGGACCGAGGAAAAGAAACCTCTCTCTCCTCGGACCCTGCCCCGCAGGCCCTACAAGGTTCTGCTGGCCACCCTGACAAACCTGTACCAGCAGCTGGACCAGAGTAAGAAGCCTGGCACGGGGGCAGGGGGTGGGAAGATGGAAACTTGCCTGGACCTTAAGTCTTTGGTTTGAGGAAGCCTGTGGGTATCTAGACCTGACTTAAAGGTAGAGTTACAATTCATATCTGAATTTAAACAAGAGGGTGGGGCATGTGGTGTTCCTGGAGCATGTAAGGAAAGTAGAGCTAGTTACTAGGGAGACTTGAAGCAGTTACCAAGGTGTAACTTTTTTAGGTGATGTTGGTGCAAGATTGGTTAAAGACTGGAGATGGTGGGGCAGCAGTGGGGACATCTGTGTGAAGGGCATGGTTGAGGAGAGCACTATAGTGCTGGCACTGACTCTGAGGTCACACTGGTCCCCAGCGTATACTGGACCTGAGGAAGAGGCGTCCCTGGAATTCCTGCTGACAGACTACGAGGCTGTGTGTGGCCGCCGGGCTCGACTAGAACGGGAAGTCCAGGGTGCATTCCTGCGCTTCATGGCCTGTCTGCTCAAGGGCTACCGGGACTTCCTGCGCCCACTCACTGAGGCCCCTTCTGAGGGGGCTCGAGATGTAGACAACCTCTTCTTCTTGCAGGGTAATGAAGGCCCGTGTCTGCTTGGGGAGGGCCTCACTAGGATGGGACAGCCAGGGCTGGGCCCTGTGGGGAGGCAAGCAGGACCGCTGCTTATTTTTGCACTTAGAAAATGTTGCTTTGAGGTAGACACTCTGCTGGGCTTGGAGGGAACAAGAGGACAGTGATGAACCAGCTGTGCCCTGCCCTCTGGGAGTCCTAGGCGTGCGGTGGACATAGCAGTGTCATTTGCAGTGAGCAGCCCCCATGAGCAAAGCTCTTTTCAGGGACTCTGCCTCTGGAGAACCTCCAGTCTGAGTTGGTGGGTGCGGACAGGCAAATGGGAGGGGTTCTATGGGACTGTGGTGCTGGGGAAGCTGAGCTGGTCAGTTTGGTGTATGGAGTGGACATGCTAGAGGGGCCAAAGATGATAACTTTGACAGCCTGTGTCCTGTCAGGGAGTGGGCAGGGAGCTGAGTGGGCAGGAAGCTGAGAAAAGGATTCAGAAAAGGTGGGCCTATGATGGGGAGCTCTCCTCACCTTCTGCCTCTGCCTCGTTCTCATCTTCCTTAGGCTTCCTGAAATCCCGGGAACGGTCCAGCCACAAGCTATACTCTCAGCTGCTACACACACAGATGTTCTCGCAGTTCATTGAGGAGTGTTCTTTTGGCTCTGCTCGACATGCAGCTCTTGAATTTTTTGACTCTTGTGTTGACAAGGTATTGGGCATTGTTCCTTCTCCATGTACCCATTGGCCTCCGCCCTCTTCTTGTCTGTCTCTTGCCCCAGGGCCACGGCATAGCACAAATCCAGATCTCAGCAGTGATGAGATGACACTCTGGACCTAGCCAGTGCGCAGCCTGTGCAGCTATCCTAGGCTGGCTTCATTTGGCTGCATACCGTCTTTCCATCCCTGACTCTGTCCTCCAAGCTCTGTCTCCAGGTCCCTGATAGAGCCTGGGCCTGCTGGCTCCTTCCCTATGGATGGCTCTCCCTAGGAGGTGTTGTCTTCTGGATACCCCAGCCCTTGCTCCATGCCTACTCTCCTACCACCCTGCCACAGGTCCACCCAGAGCAAGAGAAGCCTGAGGTGACACCCTTGGTGGAGCTGGAGGAGCTGTCAGGAAGTGAACTCACTGTTTTTATCACCCCACCTGAGGAGCCTCCTGTGTCAGAGGGCAGCGATTCTACTCCTGTGTACTGGTGAGAGCTCTTGTTTGCCGCCTCACTTACTCCAGGGCCCCATGGGATGGCCCAGCCCAGCTTGTTTGGCAGTGTGCTGACTGCCCCTGGTGTTCTCCCCCTCCCTAGCTATGATGGGTTTCCAGAGCTACGGGCTGAGCTGTTTGAGTCGCCTCAAGAGCAGCCTGGGGCCCTGCCTGTGCCTGGCCCATCCCGAAGTGCCCCCAGCAGTCCTGCTCCTCGCCGTACCAAACAGGTAACCAGTAGGTGGGCACCAGAGAGATACTGGGCTCAAACTGAGGACTGCCACTTCAGTTTTCTCTTCTGTAAAATGGGGCTGGTAATAGTACCTACCCAACAAGGTTGCTAAACCAACCTGTTGCCATCAGGTTGATTCTGACTTGCGGCAGTTCTGTGTATGTCAGAGTGATTTGTGCTCCGTAGGGTTTTCAATGACTGCTTTTTTCCCTATAAGTAGATTGCCAGGCCTTCTTCTGAGGTGCCTCTAGGTGGGCCTTTCTTCTGAGGTGCCAGTAACCTTTCGGTTAGCATTAACCATTTGTATCACCCAGACAGTCCATGAGGTTGTTAGGGTTTAAATGTGTAAGCGTACTGCTATTGTCACCCTCCTCCTCCTCCTGTGAACACTCTGGGATCAGGGCACCTGCCCATGCTCAGGGGCTAGGTGTCTCCATCTGAGCTTCACGGATGAAGCCTATGTGATGCTGCATCCCTCCCACATCTTCTGGGGCCTGTACTGGGAGTGGACTTCTCCCCACACCATTTTAAGACCTCAGTTCTGGCATCACGCTCACCCGGTGTGTCCCCTGCCCCACCAGGAGATGAAAGTTGCACAGCGAATGGCTCAGAAGTCAGCAGGTGTGCCCGAGCTGTGGGCTCAGTGCCTGTTGGGGCACTGCTATGGGCTGTGGTTCCTGTGTCTGCCTGCCTACGTGAGGGCAGCACCCTCCCGGGTGCGGGCACTGCACACGGCCTGCCACGTGCTGCGCCAGATGGAGAGCCGCAAGGTGGTGCTCCCCGATGAGGTAGGCAGCCGGGTGTCTGCTGGCCATGCCCATTCCATATCCCAGTGAGGCTTGTGCAGTCAGTGGGCATGTGATAGGGAAGCTTGGTGGAAACCAGATACAGCTGCAGAGTCAAGGCAGGCGGGGAGCAATACTGGGCAGATGCTCCCTGTACATTCACTGAAGGATTGAGCAGTGGAGGGTGGTGGGGTCAGCCCAGGGGAGTGGGTGGTTTTGAGGCGGCCTCCAGAATTGCCAGGGGCCTGTCAAGTCTGAGAACTGAGAAAGGTGGAATAAAGTGTTTGCTGAGCTTGAGGTTTAGGTTGGGGGTGAATCTCCTCTCACCCAGTCCCTCTCCTGGCCCAGGTATGTTACCGGGTGCTGATGCAGCTCTGTTCTCACTACGGGCAGCCTGTGCTATCTGTGCGGGTCATGCTGGAGATGCAGCGGGCAGGCATCGTGCCCAACACCATCACCTATGGCTATTACAACAAGGTACCAGATTTTGGGTCAGGGTGTGATGGCAGCCTGTGCCTGGTGTGTCTGTGGGGGGAATGCTGCTCCTTGACGCCTGTGGCTCTCCTGGCTCTGTGGAGACCATGTCTGCACAGTTCAAACAGATGCTGTAACTACCCTCATCACTGTGCTCAGGCACTGTTCTAAATACATTAAAAAACCAAACCCACTGTCGTTGGGTTGAGTCCAACTCATAATGACCCTATGGGACAGAGTAGAACAGTCCCATGGAGTGTCCAAGGGGTGGCTGGTGCTAACCATTTGGTCAGCAGCCAAGCTGTTAACCACTGTGCCACCATTGCTTTATCTAAATACATTACAGTATAAAAAATAATTTTGTCCTAACAACAGCCTCATGAGAGGGAATGACTGTTATCCCCATCTTAGTGATGACATTGTAGAGAGGTTCCTGACTTGTCCAAGGTCCCACACTGACTAAGTCAGGGAGTTAGAATAGGAATTTGGGATCAGGCGGTGGGATGGCAGCATGTGTCCAGAATCATATCTCCCCAGTTCAGGCTGTTAACTCACCGTGATAATATTGGCCCACATCTTTTTGGTTTTTTGGCTCCCATTTATTCCAGGAGGAAACTAATAGGTAAAAAGTGAAATTTCTTTAAGCCATATAGTTTGTAAGTAGCTAAGTCTGGATATAGATTTTTCTCTGTTGCTTCTGGCCTCCTCAGGGCCCTTCCAGAGGCATCTGCTGCCACCCACCTTTGCTGCTGACTGAGCCACTGGCAAGATAGTCCTGGGTGGCTACCTGGAGGGGAAGGTGGTCCCTGGAGCTCTGGACAGACCAGGTCAGGGTCAAGGTATAGAAATAGGCCATTCTATTGGGCATTCTGTTTGGCAGGCTGTGTTGGAAAGCAAGTGGCCATCTGGCACACCAGGTGGGCGCCTGCGGTGGGCCAAGCTCCGGAATGTTGTCCTGGGGGCTGCTCAATTTCGACAGCCCTTGAGAGAAAGGCAACAGCAGCAGCAGCAGCAGCAGCAGCAGCAACAGCAGCAGCAACAGCAGCAGCAGCTGCAACAACAGCAGGAGGCAGCACATCAAGAGGCAGGCTGCTCCCACACAGGTGGGTAGGGACTGGTAAGAGAGGCGTGAGGACAGAGTAGACAGGCTCAGGTGGGGTGAGGCATGAATAGCTCGGGCTGGCCTCTAGTTGACATTGAGTATTCTGGAACGTTCTGCACTTGGCTAGGAACAAAAAGGATAGAGTTTCTCCCTGGGATGACCCTGACAAACCCAGGTCCATCCAAGGAACTTCTGCAATAGGGGGCTGGGTCCCTAGCAGACTGTCTCTAAACCCTTCCCTGGCTTCCACAGATCCCCATCTGGAGCACCCCTCCCCCACCCGTCCCCTTCAGCGCCAGACTACCTGGGCTGGGCGCAGTCTCCGGGACCCAGCCTCCCCTCTGGGGCGCCTGGTGAAGAGCAGCAGCCTGGGCAGTGCCCAAGGGGCACAGCCCACTGTGGAGGCCGGCGTGGCCCATAGTGAGTGCCCTTTTCTGACCCCCCCCCACCCCTTAGTCAGCTTTCCTAACCAGCGCCAGGATGGAGGGTGGTGGGCACTGCAAACTTTGAGTCTTGCTCAGAGTGTTGCCATTGGGGGTTATGGTGCCAGAGTTTGTGCAGCCAGAAATTGTGTTCACTCAGGAAACGGGTAGCCAGAGGAGGAGCTTGGCTCTCTCCTCCTTCATTCTTTTCTGCCCTGTAGTGATCGAGGCCCTGGGGATTCTGGAACCTCGGGAATCACCTGTGCCCTGGCATGATGGAAGCCTCTCAGATCTGAGCCTGACAGGGGAGGAGCCTGCACCTGGAGGCAGCCCAGGGGCCCTGCGCTCAGCTCTGAATACCCAGTCCACTGAGGCCCTGGAAGGCCTAAGTGGGCGGCTATCCAAGACTGGTGGGCATCAGGATGAAACAGGCACCCCCCGACGAGGGCTGGGTGCCCGCCTTCAACAGCTGCTCACTCCTTCCCGCCGCTCCCCAGCCTCCTATGCTCCCCAACCTGAGCTGCCGCCTGACCTGCCTCCCCCAGCCCGCCGCAGCCCTATGGACAGCCTTCTGCGCCCTCGGGAGCGCCCTGGATCTACTGCCTCTGAGGTAGCCAGATACGGGAGGGCCCCAGTATCTTAGCACCAGGAGGCCTGGGAAGGGGCTGCTGACTACAAGATGTCCACAAGGTGGGGACCTGGAGGGGTGAGAGAGCAAGCATCCTGAGGGGCTGGCTGACCATGCTTTCTCATGTAATGGCAGAGCTCAGCTTCTCTGGGCAGTGAGTGGGACCTCTCAGAATCTTCCCTCAGCAGCCTGAGCCTTCGCCGTTCCTCAGAGCGCCTCAGTGACACTGCTGGATCCTTCCAGCCACCTTCCCTGGAAGTGAGGATAACCCCCTCAGCACACACAGATAGGCATGAACATGCATACACACATATATACACACACATAAGCATGTTCATCGTTTCAAAGGCAGAGGGTGGGGGAGGAGGTGGAAGGTGGCTGATTTGGGATTTGGAGATGGAAGGGTCTTAGGGAAGATGCATGGGCTCCAGGGTGCTGGAGGCCCAGCAGTGCTTACTGCTTGGGATCTTCTTGCCTGCAGATTTTGCTATCTAGCTGCTCCCTGTGCCGTGCCTGTGATTCACTGGTGTATGATGAGGAGATCATGGCTGGTTGGGCACCTGATGACTCCAATCTCAATACCACCTGCCCCTTCTGCGCCTGCCCCTTTGTGCCCCTGCTCAGCGTCCAGACCCTTGATTCCAGACCCAGGTGCCCAAGGCAGACCAAGTGCTGTGGGTGGGACAGGAAGATGGCAGTCCAAGGGCTGACCCTCCTCCTCTCCCACCCCTGCAGTGCCCCTAGCTCAAAGAGTGCCCCTGCTAGTACCAGTGGCAGCAGAGATGCTCCTGTTCCTGGGGGCCCTGGCCCTGTGCTCAGTGACCGCAGGCTCTGCCTTGCCCTGGATGAGCCCCAGCTCTGCAATGGGCACATGGGGGTAAGGGCTGAGGAATGGGGGTATAGCACCATATAGGTGACACTCAGGGCCACTAGGCAGAGATGGGCATTGAGGGCAGAGGGCACCCCCGAAACTGTCAGGCATAATGGCTCAGTGGGAGGCAAGGTGTGGGGATGGAAGCCATGATACATGCCCTCCACATGTCATCTCCTTTTTGTGCCTGATAGGGTGCCTCACGGCGGGTCGAAGGTGGGGCATGGGCATACCTGAGCCCCCTGGTGCTGCGTAAGGAGCTGGAGTCGCTGGTAGAGAATGAGGGCAGTGAGGTGTTAGCATTACCTGAGCTGCCCACCACCCACCCCATCATCTTCTGGAACCTTCTGTGGTATTTCCAGCGGCTACGCCTGCCCAGTATTCTGCCGGGCCTGGTGCTGGCGTCCTGTGATGGGCCCCCGCCTACCCAGGTCTGTGCTCTCTTGAGGTCCCTGCTTCCTGAGTGTTCCCCCAGCACTTGGTCCTCATACTGCTCTGTGTCCTCTGCAGAGAGCACAGAAAGAGCATAGGCTTTGGAATCTATTGTATTTGACTCCTGGTCCTGTCCCTTCCCTTTCCTCTCAGTTTCACCCTGAGCCTGTTTGCTAATCTGTAAAATAGGACATAAGTGGCCCCCTCTTAGGGCTGCTGGCTAGATACCTTGTGTAGTGACTGTACTTAGAAAATAACTAACATTGGCTTATTTACTCACTCCATCAATATTTATTGAATACCTTTTAGGTTCTAGTTTTTAGACACGAGAGATGTAGCACATTACCAAGCAAAGTCCCTGCTCTCAAATAGTGTACATTCTAATGGGGTGATGGTAGCTCCTTTCCTTCTTCTTTTTGGCTGTGTCCCATAATATTCTGTCTCTACACATCCCAGGTGTTTCCTGTCCTCTGCCTCTCATTCCATGAGTCTCACTGTCCTTTCTCTTGACACCCTCAGGCCCCATCTCCTTGGCTAAACCCTGATCCAGCTTCTGTGCAGGTGCGACTGCTGTGGGATGTCCTGACCCCTGACCCCAGCAGCTGCCCGCCTCTCTATGTGCTCTGGAGAGTCCACAGTGAGTCTTGGATTTGGCCTAGGGTAGGAGCAGCAGGTCCCACACCCAGAAGCCTCGATGATGTTTCTTCCTTTCACTCAGGCCAGATCCCCCAGCGAGTAGTATGGCCAGGCCCAATACCTACATCTCTCAGCATGGCGTTGCTGGAGTCAGTGTTACGCCATGTTGGACTCAATGAGGTGCACAAGGCAGTGGGGCTCCTGCTGGAGACACTAGGGCCTCCACCCACTGGTCTGCATCTACAGAGGTATGCTGCTATCATCTGGGAGGGCCCTGGCCTGCCCCAGGCTCCATGCACCCTTCCTCTCACACACACCCTTCTGTTTCCACTCCAGGGGCATCTACCGAGAGATCTTATTCCTAACAATGGCTGCTCTGGGCAAGGACCATGTGGACATAGGTGAGGGAGCAGGGAGGGACTAAAGACTTTAGGAATCTGGGTCCAAGATGGGAGACTGGGATCCTGATGCATCAGCCTATACTCTCTTCTAGTGGCCTTCGACAAGAAGTACAAGTCTGCCTTTAATAAGCTGGCCAGCAGCATGGGCAAGGAGGAGCTGAGGCAGCGGCGAGCACAGATGCCCACCCCCAAGGCCATTGACTGCCGCAAATGTTTTGGAGCACCTCTGGAATGCTAGGAATCCTTGCCTTCCCATTTTAGGTGGGAGAAAAAGGATTCTGGTGATAACCTGCTTCCCTGTCTTCCTCACAGTGGAGTTGGGAACAGGCTGGCAAACATGCCCAGCCATAGGTTCCCAGTGGGGGTGGTGGGAAGAGGGACCTACTGCTACCAAAAGTCACAGTTCCCATATCTCCCCCCTCCCAGTTTTCCTGTGCTGATGGTAGGGGAACATTGGAGGGAGTTGGCACAGCTCTGTTTATCCTCTGTCCTATACCAGGAACCACCCCCACCAGGGTACCCACAGATCTGCCCTGCCCTGGTCATTTTAGAAGTTTTTGTTTTAAAAAACAACTGGAAATGTACAGGGCTACTGAGCCTTTGCCCTGAATGGGAGGGAGGGATTCCCCACCAATAACCACCTCTCTACTCCCGCATTGCTGAAGGAGCCCAAGGCTCCCCATGGCTTCCTACCTTAGTGTTTGTATTTTAAGTTATTTATTCTGGAGCCACAGTCTCCTTGCTCATGAGGTTCTCATGGAGGTCGAACAAGAGAAGGGAAATGGGGCACCATGCTCTGGTAGTTTGTAGCTCCTTGAAAGTCAGGTGGTGGGAACTGGAGGAGTCTCCACCTCCCTTTTGGAAGAACTGGTACCTCCAGTCCTAATCCTTGTCCACTTCTCCTTGGGGGATGCCTCACTCACCCAGAACCCTGACCTGTGCAATAAGGATTGTTCCTTGCAAAATTTTGTTGGATGTAAATATAGTAAAAGCTGCTTCTGTCTTTTTCTTGTTGCCTCCTATTCCATGGGACTGGGACAATGTAGGGGGACACTTCTCTTTTCCCCTGGCTGCACATCCTCCTTCTTCTGTCCCTTGCAGCCTGCTTTCTCTGACCAGGTCTGGAACTGGCCGCTTGGGACACAAGGGAGTTCTCGGAGCAGGAGAGGGGTGAATCCGGCACTGACTGTGGTGGTGCCAGTCAGTGTGGTACTTCCGGCCCTCCCACACAATCACCCTCTTGTCCCTCATCTCTACCCATACAAAGGCTCCATTCTCTGGGGGACTTGAGCTCATCTCTGCCTGCTTTCCCCCAGCCTCCCCTCCAGCATCTCCAGAAGCTCCACAGGGATGACAACCCTCTCCCCAGTAGCTGGTGTTGGCAGACCTTGTGCATCCCCAGGGGCCCCAGCAGTCATCTTCAGCCTCCTTAGTTATTTTAGCTGCATGCAGTGCTCTTTCCCCTAGGGTCTCAGACTGGGGACAGAAGCAGGGAAACGGGGGCAAAGGTTAAGGGGCTTGCTGCATCTGGGCATCAGGGAGGTGGGCATCATTTTCCTGATCCTTTTGGCCCATTGGAATTCCTCCTTCCTCTCTCCTGTATAATGAAATAAACACAGGAAACAACTCCTAACAGAGCTGCAAAACCAATTACCAGAGGGAATTAGCCAACAAAACAGAAGCACCTTGGGGGAGGAGGGGAGGAGTGTCAACAGAGGAAATATGTGAGTCCCAAGTGCAAAACTCTGGGGAGTGGGGTCAGTGGAGGAAGAGAGAAGTACCACTTCTGAACACGACAGCCTTTAAGCCAGAGGACCCTTCCCCATCCGGTCTTGAACATGCTAAGATGCTTGTCCAGTGTCCTAAAGGACCTGTGAAGAAAGAAAGCAATGGCTTAGGAAATGTCATCTTGTCTTGCCAGGGACTAGGAGATGCCTTCCTCAGAGGGGAACCCTGATGTCATCCTTAGAAATCAGCCTCTCTCTGTGTTATCTCCAAGGACATCTTGAAAAGGAGCACCTACCCTCTTAAAATCATGTTTCTGTTGAGTTCACTGTGCCCACCACTGTGGTGAAACATCTGGAACTACAGAGTGAGTTTAGGGCTTAGCCTCTACCTGAACAGAGGCTACCTTATGGGTTTAGGGTACCCCAGGTTCACAAACAATAGTGCTTCTGCCTTCCAGTTTATGCTTCTCATTTTTGTGGGTTTCCTTCTGGAGCCCCACCATCAGGAGGGTAAGTGCTACAGAATTCTTTAATCATGGTAAAGCCAAAATACTCATTGCCACCAAGTCCATTGTGACTTACAGTGACCCTACAGCACAGGGTACAACTGCCCCATAGGGTTTCTCACACTATAATCACTACAGAAGCAGACTGCCACATCTTTCTCCCATGGTGCAGCTGGTAGGTTTGAACCACACTGACCTTTCAGTTAGCAGCCAAGTGCTTAACTACGGTGCCACTGGAGTTCTTGTAATCATGATAAACCCACTGCCCTTGATTTTGACTTTTAGTTATCCTGTAGAATGGAGTAGAATTGCTCTATAGAGTTTCCAAGGAGCACCTACCTGGTGGATTCCAGTGGCCAACCTGTGGTTAGCAGCCATAGTTCTTAACTATTACACCACCATGGTTTCTGTAACCATGGTTTAAAAAGAACATGGTTGCCATCAAGTTGATTTCAACTCATAGCAACCCTACAGGACAGAGTAGAACTGCCCCACAGGATTTCCAAGGAGTACCTGGTAGATTCAAATTGCTGATCTTTTGATTAGCAGCTGTAGCACTTAACCACTATACCACCAGGGTTTCTGTAATCATGATGTTTTGTTGTTAGGTGCCACTGAGTCAGTCCCAACTAATAGTGACCCTATGCAAACAGGTCCAAACACTGCCCAGTCCTGTGCCATGCCTGCAATCATTTTTATGCTTAAGCCCATTGCTGTAACCACTCTGTCAATCCATCTCATTTAGGGTCTTCCTATTTTTTGATGACCCTCTGCCAAGCATGATGTCCTTTTTCAGGGATTGATTCCTTTCTGACAACATGTCCAAAATATGTAAGAGGTAGTCTTTCTATCCTTGCTTCTATGGAGCATTCTGGTTGTACTCCTTCCAGGATAAATTAGTTTGTTCCTTTGGTAGTTCATGGTATATTCAATCAATTTTCTTCTCCAACACCACAACTCAAAGGTGTCAATTCTTCTTCTGTCTTCCTTGTTCAGCTTTCGCATGTACATGATACTACTGAAAATAACATGGGTCAGGCACACCGTAGTCTTCAAGATGTCATCTTCACTTTTCAACACTTTAAAGGAGGTCTTTTGCAGCAGGTTTTCCTAATGCGATACATCTTTTGATTTCTTGACTGGTACTTCTATGGGCACTGATTGTGGAACCAAGTGAAACGCAATCCTTGACAACCTCAGTCTTTTCTCCATTTATCATGATATTTCTTACTGGTCCAGTTGCGAGGATTTTTGTTTTCTTGATTTCAAAGGGTGACTCAAGAAGACAAAATTAGAATGACATGTGTAAAGAGCTAGAGCAGAAAATCAAAAGGGAAGAAAGAAACACTGCACATTTCTCAAACTGAAAGAAAAAAAAAATTCAAGCCCCAAGTTGTAATAGTGAAGGATGTTACAGGAAAAATATTCAACAACTCAGGAGACATCAAATCAAGACGGAAGGAATATACAGAGTCACATCAACAAGAACTAGTAGATGTCCAACCATTTCAAGAGTTAGCGTGTGATCAGGAACCAATGGTATGGAAGGAAGAAATTGAAGCTGCACTGAAGGAATTGGTGAAAAACAAGGCTCCAGAAATTGATGGAACGTCAACTGAGATATTTCAACAAGCAGATACAGCACCGGAAGCACTCACTCATCTATACCAAGAAATGTGGAGAACAGCTACCTGGCCAACAGACTGAAAGGGATCCACATTTATGCCTGTTCCCAAGAAAGGTGATTCAACTAAAAGTGGAAATTATCAAACAATATCATTAATGTCACATGAAGGTAAAACTTTGCTCAAGCAGTAGAATACTGACAAGGAACTGCCAGATTTAGAAGATGTGGAGCCAGGGATATCATGTGGATCTTGGCTGAAAGCCGAGAGCATCAGAAAAACGTTTACGTATGTTTTACTGACTATGCAAAGGCATTCAATTGTGTGGATTGTAACAAATTATGGATAACATTTGGGAGAACAGGAATTCCAGAGCACTTAATTATGCTCTTAAGGCAGTTGTTGGAACAGAACAAGTGGACACTGCATGATTTAAAGTCAGGTATGGTGTGCGTCAGGAAAGGTATCCTTTCACTACACCTACTCAATCTATATGCCAGACAAATAATCCAAGAAGCTAGACTATAGGAAGGAGATGTCAGGAAGAAAAGTCATTAAACAACCTGTGTTATGCAGATGACACAACCTTGTTTGGCAAAAGTGAAGAGGATTTGAAACACTTACTGATGAAGATCAAAGACCACAGCCTTCAGTATGGATTGTACCTCAACATCAAGAAAACAAAAGTCCTCACAAATGGACCAGTAAACATGATAGTATCTGGAAATTCCAAGAGCTAAGTAGGAGCATCTCTCTATCCTGTGGCCTGTGGAGCTGTATGAATGGAAAGACACACCCAAATTATTTGGCCCAATTTCTCTTCTCAGACTTCAGAGTGTACAGACTTGACAAATTGGAATCAAATCTTGTCTCTGTTACTCACTAATTTTAAGATATCACACTGGTTATTGAACTGCTGTGCCTCAGTTCTTTCTCATCTGCAAACTGGAGGTCATTTAAAGATAAAATTACATAATTCATGTGAAGTGCTAAGCACACTCAATAAATAAAAGCTTCAAAGTGAAAACAGAGTCTGCATGTCCACAATACTGGCTTCACTTATTGTCTTCCTTAGATCCTGATTATTTCATATCATCATTGCCTAATCTACATTTTGTTAAAAGAGACTTGCTCAGGCCTTAGATTGTTATCTTTCACCACCGTGTTTCTCATGTCTCCTAGCAGCCCTAGAAGGACAGTCCTTCAGAGTGCAGACAACTCACTGGACTGATGACAAAGTAGCAGGTTAGGGAAAGAGGAATGTGCCATCCATGAAGGCAAAGACTTTTTCTCATTTTTGTTGAATCCCTAGCACAAGAAAGAGTGCCCGACAACATGAGGAAAAAAGAAAAAAAAAAAAACCAAACCCACTGCTGTCGAGTCGATTCCAACGCTAACAGGTGCTCTATAACATGTTCTTGACAGAGGAGTAAATGAAAGTATTAAAATGATGAAGCTTGCAGATAGTTTTCAGTGCAGAACAAGACAAATATTGTGGACAGAATACCAACAGAAGCTAGATTTGGAGCTAAAAGGATGAAATTGATGGAAAGTGAAGAAAATTCTCGTAATAGTTACTATTTTTTTATGTTTACCGAGTACTTACTGTTCTTACTGGCATTGCCCTGAGCATTTTAAATGCACTATTTCATCCTCACAATTACCCTATTAGCTAGGTACTATTATTCCCATTTTATGGATGGGTATGGAGAATAAAAACCAAACCCACTTCTGTCAAGTTGATTCCGACTCATAGCGACCCTACAGGATAGGGAAGAACCTCCCCATAGTTTCCAAGGAGCGCCCGATGGATGTGAGCTGCTGACCTTCGGGTTAGCTGTCATAGTACTTAACCGCTACACCACTAGGGTTTCCACGCATAGAATAGAGGTTAAGTATTAATAACTTGTGTCTGACTTTAGAGATGAAGTTCAACAGAAACCGGTTTTTGTTCACTTAAAGTAAGAACTCATGTGTATTGTTTACATGTATCTTTATGCCGTCCCATCACAGTGACCCTATAGGACAGAGTAGAACTGCCCCATTAGGTTTCCAAATAGCACCTGGTGGATTCGAACCACCAACCTGGAAACCGGGGTGTCTAGCTGTTAAAGGCTATCGCTGCTAATCAAAAGGTTGGCAGTTCAAATTCACCAGACATTCCTTGGAAGCCTGAAGGAGGTAGTTCTGCTCTGTCCCGTATGGTCACTGTGATTCAGAATTGACCAGAGGGCAATGAGTTTGTCTTATGTGGCCATGTTCCCTTTGCATTTCATTTCCATGGCATGTTATGACCTCTATATCATTTGAAAAATATTTTCTAGTGCCTCTGGAATCAGTTATTGCTGGCTTCTAACCACTTGGTTGACCGCTATTTGACCTCTGGCAAGTTACTTAAATGCTCTGAGCCTGTTTCCTAATTTATTTGGAAATTTCAGCCCTCCCACTTAACATGTGTAACTTTAGGCAAGTCATTTCATTTGTGCCTTATTTCCCTCATCTGTAAAATGGGAACAACAGTACTTACCCTACAGCCTGATGAGGAATGAATAAAACAGTCCATGTAAACCTCTTAGCACATTGACTGGCACACAGCCTCTTTGCCAAACCGTTACTTGTTATTATTGTATCAACATAATACAGAGTAACTCTGATACTTGGCTTCTATCTTCCAGGCGTTCAACAATCAAGGGGCCACACTATCTTTCAGTAATCGCTCCAGAAACGTTGTTTAGGCTGGCTTTCTTGGAGGAAGTAGGAAGACTAACAGGAGGATTTGAGTTTGGGGTAGATTAGGTGGCTTCGGTAGGGTAAAAGGGCTGTTTCTCTCACTTTGAACCTATCCAGGCCAAGATAACCTGAGAGAAGGGATGCAAGACCTCTGCAAAACGTAATTCCTTATTGGCTGCCTTTTTTTCTTGTTGTCGTGGTTTAGTCACGACAGGACCGAGCACAGGCACGAAGAGCAGGAAGCTCAAGGCCTTTAGCAGACAGACAGGCCACGCCCCAAACAGACGCTAGGCCGAAGAGCCTAAAGCTAGTTCTATCGTGCAACTCTTGAATTCTGTCGCGCTAAAACACCACCCACCGCAGAACCCAACTCAGTTCGATAGTCTCCATCGTTAGAATTAGAAAAATGGGAGTGGGCCAAAGGGAAATCCCGGTTTTGAGAGCCCAGGGTACGGCGGCTGCCTGGGGACCAAAACGTCTCCAAGGTAAAGCTGCAGCCTGGAGCAATTTTTTGACCCCCGACACTTAATGGGCTGCTGAAGACCCGGATGTGTCTGGGACTGGCCGAGGTACCCATTAACGCGCCCCCGCTAGACCATCCCCCTTCGCCATTGAGGATTGGGTATTAAGTACGTCAATCATTACTCCTTTAACCACTCACACTTCAAGGGTGGGGTATAGTCTCTGTATCTCTTCTTCTATTGGTAAGACTGAGAATAAAAGGGCGGGGAGGCCGGCTTAGGTCGCCCAATGGGCGTCGTGGCGTGTGGGGAAGGCGGAGCCGAGGCGCTTGGCAGCTGCCCAATCAGCGTCCTTGTTTGTGTGGTGCCGCCGCCGCCGGTGCAGCCGCCGCCGCCGCCGCTGCCCCCGTCTGTACCGCAGTGTCTGCTCCGCCTGCCCGCCCCGGTCCAGCCCACTCCCCCTCCCCCACCCCTCTCCCCGGTTCAGTCAGCGGGGCCCGGATTCCACTGTGCTGTCGCCTCTTCGTTTTTCGACGTTTCCGCCGCCTCCTGAGGAGGCGAGCTAGCTGGGAGTTACACCGCCACCGCCAGGTGAGGAGCTTTGGCCTAGGCCAGCCTGGCCGCCCGCCCGCCCGGGGGCGGTGAGGAGGGAGGAAGGCAGGGAGGCTGGGAGGAGGCGGTGGTGGCTGAGGTGGGGGAAGGGAAAGGTGGAGGGGCGGGGGGAGGGGAAGAGCCCGCGAGGCGACGCCCGCCCGCCCGCGCGCCCCCGCCTTGCGTCCCCCTCCCCCCACCTCGGCACCGCGCGCCCCCGCCTCGCGCTCCCCCTTCACCTTATCCCCTCCCCCCTCCGTGCGCGCGCCCCGGTCTTTCACTTCGGCCTCGCGCGCCCCTGGCTCGTGTCTCTTTTACTCTTGCTCCCCTCCCTTGCTCCCTGTTTCCCCCGCCATCCCCGCTTTCACTCACTGCCTCATGCCCGCCATGCTCCCCTCCTAGCTTCTCTAGCGCGCGGCTCCCCCCTCCTTTTTTTTTTTTTTAACTCTATCCACCCCCAGTGGTGCCCTCAGGGTGCGGGGGCCGCTCCCTTCTCCGAGTCTTGGGTTTGCCGGCGAATGGGACTAATGAGGGAGTCTTTAAGGGTGAAGAAAGCACAGGGTAATTATCTTTATTTAGGCAAAGAGATCAAAAGCGCAGAACCTTACCCTTTATTTCGTCGTTTCCTCGCCTTCCCGTAGGGGAAGGGAATCCTCTTAGCTTGTGTGGGTAACTTACCCTGTATCTCGATGAAACCACTTCTTTCATCAGCTGGCTTCTGGGACTCACTGGCTCTGAGTCTCAAATCAGTGCCCGAGGGTCGATGGAGCTCGAACTTACCGTTCCCTAACCAAGCCGGGACTTAGAGTACTTTTTGCATGCCTATTCTCAGTTACACTAAAGAGGTAGCCACTCCTGAGAGCTTAGAGGTTTGGGTGCCATTCGCAGGCCGAGGCAGCTTTTACCCATCCTAAAGGTGTGGTAGTTTCTTTGGACTCTTTCCCTAGCATCAACTTCCTTTTAAACAGTAAATGTTAGTTTCTAGGGCTAGTTCACAGTGAGGTGGAGCTGAAGTCTTGGGTGATGGGTGGCATGTGGACGCGAACTGGGCTGCCTACCACCCTTTTCCTCTTACATCAGCTGGAGAACCAATTTTTTCATTTCTGGTAAAGCATTACTTGGAGGGCTTGTGTGCTTGTGAGAGAGATGGAGGGGGGATACTTAATATTTGTCAGTGTAGGAAAAGAGCAGTGCTTTCAGGCCAGGCTGCAACGGAGAGATTTGGACTTGCCGCTGCTGGAGTAGCAGCACGCTTAACAGGATCTGTGTTGGAGAAGAGCTGATGCGTTCGTAGTTTAAAAAGCTATCTTCTTGTTAAATTATTTTTTGAATAAACGATGTATGCATGTGGTACAAAGTGAAAAGTAATCTTTCATGGCTTTTCTCAGCCCCTGTGGCTTCCTCCCAGTGCAGATGCCCTGGGCTTGTTTTCTGGTAGCTGCGTGATGTTGATACGTTGTTAAGGATTAAGATGTTTGGGAGTTCAGAGCCAACCTTATTGCTCTTTTGATATATTGCCTTACTTGGATTCATGTGTTGGTGCTGGAGCAGTCTTGATAAGATACTGTCCTAAGATAGCATTTTTCATAGTACTTGATTGGGAAGGAGGTTAGTTCTGGAGATGCTAAGGTGATGTTATGGAGGGACTCAGTATATTCTGAGGGAAGGCTTTCACCTGTTGGAAATGGTCTTGCTTTTTGTATATATGTAACTGATGTCCAGTTGCTGACTGTTTGGGTATTGGCTGTATTGAAGATAGTATTTTTTTGTTTTAGAATTTTCTACTGGAAAAGTTATATGATTAATGAGAATATTGAACTGTAAGGTTGTTTTCAGTTTTTAGAGGACTGCTGTATAGTTTTTAGTGTAGTTCACAGATAGTCATGGTGGTAAAGAATGAGATAGACGAGTATTAGCAGGAATTGGAAGGCTGTACGGTATAGGCTGAGTGACCCAATTTGAGGCAAGGTGAGGCCTATATAGATTTTTGTCCTGCCTGTCATTCCCTACTTGAGAACACTTGAGATAAGCTGAGGGTGATTTGTAGCTGACAGCAGCATCCATCTTTATGACACTGTGGTTTGTCTCCTCTGTGTGTGATGTCTGTTAACTTCCTGTTTAGAGCCGGTTGGAATAGGGTCTGAATAGAAGCTGCATTCAGATTTAAGAACATTGTTAACCAGGTTCCCTGATGAGCCCTTTGCATCTAAACTGTGGCAGTAACTCCTTATTGCTGTGTTTATTAGCACAGGGACACAGAGTGGTGAGGGAAGGCGGTGTGGATAATTTATTCAGAATCTCCCAGTCTTAAACGACACTCAGAAGCCCAAGTGCTCCCCCCACGCCTTTTGGCAAATGCCTCTTTCTTCCCCTCCTTTTTCTTTTTTGCCTGCCTGAAGACTGGGCTGGGCCAGGGCTGAAGGCTAGGTTGGTTGGGTTAGAGAACAGCAGGGTAGAAGAGGTGTCAGTGTGTCAATAGTAGTATCCTAAGATGCGGGGACCTCTCCCATTTGTCCTAGCTTTAAGCCGGGAATATATGATGTGTATAAACCAGAGAGCTTCTAGTTTCAGTTTACTGATTCTTTCTTCCTTGCTTCCCCTACCCACCAAGCTGGAGGGGTCTGAGTAGGGGAACAGCAGCTGTGTTGTCCTGGTTTCTAGACTCTGGAGTGTATTCCATGTTAGCCACCCCATTGGGAGTCATGCTGACAAGCGGCCCCTCTGCACTCAGCTCAGAAGGCTCATGTTGCTTGACTCATTGAGAAAAGCCAAACCAGCTTTGGTTGATTAAAACTGAAATCCTAAGATTTGAGCCATAGTTGGGACCAGGGGAATTTGTTTTCCAGACCCTTCACAATACTTAAAGCTGTGTATCATTACATACCAAGGCACAATAGCCAGGCATTTTCTAAGGCATTTGGAGGGAAAGGGGGGGCCACACACCCAGATTGACTATAAATCTAGTCCAGCCATAAAGCTGTCTACCTCTTGCTTGGGAAAAATCTAACCTACCAGACAGTGACACACAAAGTTGCAATTCTGTTGTGTTGGTTAAGCCTGGGAAAAGATACATAAGGAAGTTCAGATACAAAGATACAAAAGGACTGGCTTGCTTGGGGGGCTCCTACTAGCTGTGTTAATGAGATAGTTTGAGACCTTAGTTTTGTTAGTTACCCCTTTGAAGCTTTTCTTACTGGTACTGGTTGGGGATTTTGGTGGCTCTAGAGTCTAAAAGCAGGGAACCTCCTGTTTTTGTGTAGTAGTGAGAAAAGCCTTCGAAGAGTAAGTCTGATTTGGAATTGACTCATTCTCATGTTCTGTGTTGTACTGTCTGTCTCCCTTGTGAATATATGAAATAGTACCATAGAGTTTTGAGTTCCTCCAGCAGGAGAGGAGTAAGCCCAGGGTCATTAGACGTTAACCTATCTGAGATACTTAGAGGGTGGCTTGGTAATGTTTGATGTGTTTCTGAAAATCCCTTAACCTTTGCTTTAAATTGTCATCCACAAGGAAGAACATATTGAGAGTTGGGGTTATGAAGTCTTCCTGAGTCTATGACCGCTGGTTGGATTGTTTTGTTTGAGTTAATGGTCCTAAAAGCTACAGATAACAAAGAACATACCTCTCTTTTTTTTTTTTTAACAACTGAAATGGTCAAATCTCAGACCTCAGAATTACAGTAATTGCAAAAAAGTCAAATCTCCTTTAGGAACATGAGCTCATTGTTAATAATACTGAATGGCAAACTGCTAAGGAAAAGGACAGTGTTTCCAAGGAGGGACACCTTGGTACCATATTGGTTAAGTGCTAGTCTGCTGAGCAAAAGGTCAGCAGTTCAGATCTGCTAGGTGCTCCTTGGAAACTCAATGGAGCAGTTCCGCTCTGTCCTGTAGGGTCTCCATGAGTTGAAATTGACTCAGCAATACTGGCTCCACATTCCTGAGTTATTCTTTTGTTGTTTTTCACTATTGGCTAGTATACATTTAAAAAATAATTCACATTACTGTTACTTGAACCTGAAAGTCATTCTTTAAACCCTCTGATCAGAGTCCTAGATTTTGTCTCATTCTGGGGGCAGGTTGAAATTTGTAATCTCCCAAGTCATAGCCTGAAATGTTAGTAGGATTTAGATTAGACATCAGGATTATCAAATTCTCATTATGGTTGGAAATTTTAACTTGAAGGCTGTGTATGTGTTATCTAGAAAGTATTTATAAAGTTAGGTTTTTGAGAGAATTTAAATTTAGACTTCCTTAAGGGAGGGTGCAGGAAGTGGCAGATTGGAATAGTGGAACACAGGTGTAGAGGGTCCTGGGTCTAAAACTGGCTTTGCTATTTATTAGCCATATGACTTTGTTCAAGATCCGTAAGTTTTTTGAATTTCCATTTCTGACGTTCTTCCATTTGCTCACTCTGTTCTACTACACTGGCTTGTTACATGAAAACATCAGTCATACTTTTATGATAGGGCCCTTTGCACTATCTGTTCCTCTAGTAGGTGCAGTGGTTAAGTGTTTGACTGCTCATCAAAAGGTTAGAAGTTTGAATCCATGAACCACTCTTTGGAAGCCCCATGGAGCAGTTCTGTGTGCTAGAGGGTTGCTATGAGTCAGAATCCACTTGACAGCAGTGGGTTTGTTTTCTTAAATCCCTGTGGTAGGAAAATGGAAACTCTGGTGTTGTAATGGTTAAGTGCTTACCTCTGCTAACCCAAAGGTTGGCAGTTCAGATCTGCTGGGTGAGCAGTTCAAATGTGCTTGGAGCTTCTTGGAAACTCTGTGGGGCAGTTCTGCTTTGACCGATAGGGTGCTATGAATCGAAATCAACTCAATAGTAGTAACTCTGGCTTTCTTGGTTTTTAGTGGAAAAATAGCTAGCGCTCACCATAGTAAACAGAAAAAAACCGCAAACCAGTTGCCATTCAGTTGATTCTGAGTCATAGTGACTCCATAGGGACAGAGTAGAATTTTCTGAGGAGCAACTGGTGGATTTGAACTACCACCTTTTTGGTTAGCAGCTGAAACTGTTTAACCGTTTTGCCACCAGGCCCCCGTAATATAAATTAGCATTCCTCCACCTCGTTGGTATGTAAGTATATTGATCTATCTTTGCTTATATAGTCACGTTTTCAACAAGGCCTTATCCTAACCCTGTTTAAAATTGCACTCCCCCCCCGTCACTCTTGATCCTCCTTCCCTGCTCCTTCCTTTTCCATAAAACTTAAAAGCTTTCTAATATGTATATTTGTATGCTTATTGATTCCCTGCTATGATATGAGGTTTGTAAGAGCGTGGTTTTTTTTTTTTTTTTTTTTTTTTTTGTCACTGGGGGTGACTTGCTTGCACTTCATACCATGCCTGGTATATGTTAACATTCAGTAAATAGTTGTTGATCAGATGGGAAAAATCATAACTGTTTTCCTGACTTCATGTTTGTCTATAACCACCCCAAAATTCACTGCCATCAAATTGATTCTTACTCACAGCAACCCTACAAGATATCGTAGAACTGTCTTAGAGGGTTTCCAAGGCTGCAAATATTTATACAAGCAGATTTCCACATCTTGGTCTTACCGAGCCACTGGTGGGTTCGAACTGCTGACCTTTTTGGTTAGCAGCTGAGAGCTTTTAGACAGTGTATTACCATGGTTCTGCAAGACCAAGATGATAACAGTAAAATAGAAAAACCATAATTGTCGAGTCGATTCAAAACTCATGGCAACCCCCCCATAGTTACACTCTGTAGGGTTTTCTTGGCTGTGAAGTTAACGGAAGTAGATAGTAGAGTATCTTAAATTCTTGGTGAACTTTAAAGCATTGGGTCAAGAATGACGATAAAATAATTGCTTTCCTATTGAAATGATAGCTAGTACTTGATAATGAAAAATGTTTTCATGTATATTCACAGGTGTTATCACATCTCATAAAACTCCAGACTCTTTGTTTCCACTTGTATACTTTGTACTAGATGTAGCCATCTCTGTATCCTGTTGGTACCTCACATTCAGCGTTTCTGACATTATCTGTTCATCTTTCAGTATTTATATAAGGTGTAAGATATGGGTCTTGTTTTAATTTAGTGCAGATGGACATCCAGTTTTGCCAGCAGCATTTGTTGAAGAGATTGTTTTTACCCCAGTTTAATGCCTTAGGGCCTTTGTCGAATATCAACTGTTGAGATGATGTCATCTCTGGGGTCTCGATTCTGTTCCACTGATCTGTCTATTTTTGTACCAGTACCAGGCTGTTTTGACTACTGTGGCAGTGTAATAGGTTCTAAGGTTGGGTAATGAGTGGCCTCCCGGTGTGGTGTTCTTTAGTAGTGCTTTACTTATCTGGGGCTTCTTTCCTTTCCAGACAAAGTTGGTAATTTGTTCCTCCATCTCATTAAATAGTGTCACTGGAACTTGTATTGGGATTGCATTATATAAGTAGATTGCTTTGGGTAAAATAGACATTTTCACAATGCTAAGTCTTCCTGTAAATGAACCTTTCAGTATTTGTAATTTTTGTGACATTTCTATTGAGTCATACAAGCCAGAAATATGAATATCATTGTCAGTTCCTTCTTTCTTATCCACTGTTTTCTAAATATTCCTGAATCTATGCCTTCTGACTGGCCATCACCAGTGGAACTGCCCACAGCAGTTCTTATTTTGGAATATTGTACTGAACTCTTAAACAACTGTCCTTGTTTTTAGTTTTGTCTGCTTTTAAAACTTTTTTATTGTCTTCCAAATGATCTGAGATAATTATTCTGCTTCCCCTTCTCAAAATGATTCAGTAGTTTCCAGTCATTAAAAGGTAAAATTTAAACTGTTTCGTACTCCAGGCCCTTTATGACCTTGGCCCTTGTTTTCATACTCTTTCTTACAGTTCCTATAATTGCTAAATATTTCAGCTTCCAAATTTCATCTCAGGTGCTGTTTCCTTTAGGAAGCTGTCCCTGACTTCCACAAAGGCTTAAGTACACCTTCTTTCATCTGACTGTGTTTTGTAAGTAATGTTCTCTAGCAGTGAGTAAGCATCCTTAAAGAAAAAGGTACCATGTCCTTTTACCGTTGTATCTCCAGTGCCTAGCATCGTGCCTGTTGTGTGAAAGATATTCGTAAATATTTGTTGAATAAGAGAATAATCCTGTGAGTTGAAAAAATGCTGCATAAATTTAAAAGTTGCCTCTTCTGATGTGTTCAGGGGATAGAATGATAGTTTGAAAGATAGTATGAGTCCTGGTTCTGCCTCTTAGTATGTAATTTTGGTTAAGTCACTTAGTCTTGAGCCTTAGTTTCCTCATCTTAGAAATGATTGTTAGACAAGTACCTGTTTCATTAGGTTTCTGTGTGAATCAAATGAGATTATGCATGTAAAGATACTTTATCAACTATAAAACGCTGTGTAACTCTTAATTATCTGCTCATATACACTCTGAGCTTTCTTTACAACAGTTGACTCACTTTTTTCTTGTACACAGTGCTATGGAGCCCTTTAATTTTATCAGTGAAATCATAGGTATGCTTCTGTAGTGCAAGTTCTGTTTATATCCATATTTATCAGGAAGTGTAGCATGTCATCTTTAGAGTCTTTAAAGTCTTTTACGTTGTAGTAGATGGAAACAAATTAGAAAGCCCTGGGAAGTTAAATTTATCAAAAATTCCTCAGTGTTTAACTCTATGGGCTTTTTTCCCCAAATTAAAAAAAAAAAAACGAATTTTTTTAACATGAGAGCTTACATGGAAGTTTTAAAATATACATCTATTGAGTACTGTCTTTGTGAGGGAGATCTTATGCACGTTTTACAGATAAGAAAGTGGATTCCTAGAGACATGGTCATTTTGTTGGAATCGTACAGATTAAAAAAAAGGGTGGTGAATCTGAATTGTTTGAACATCTGTCTGCCTCCAGTAATTGTGATCTTTTTTTTTATTGTGATTAAGTGAAAGTATACAATGAAAATCAGTTTTAGGTACCTGTCTGCATCTCCCTCAGCGCTCCCCCACCCAGTGACTGCTCACTCCTCCTTTTTACTCTGTATATCTAGTATCCTCTTAACAAGCATCTGTCCCTTCCTCTCTACTTTCTTCTTTCCCGCCTAGGAAGAGACTAGGACAGCCTCCTGTAAATGACCCTATTTTATTAGCAGTTCTCATTGTTTTTGTCTTTTTAAAGTCATAGTTTCTCTTAATAGGTTTTATGTGAAGTATGTGATCAAATGGTTTTGAAAAATTTGGATTAAATTACGTTAAAAGAGATTTCTTTTACAGTATAACTTTCCAGAGCCCTCAGTGTCTAAATATATGTGTACAATGGGACTGGTAAAGAATGCAGAGCTTCTCAAAATTATTTGATCATGAAAATAATATCTTATTAAATGCCTTAGGTTATTCGTATTCTCAGTGATTTCTCTGAAAATACTACACTTTACTGTTCTACTTCCTTGAGGTTCCTTTATGGGCTGAATTTTTAAAAGTTGCCATTCAGGGATGAGGGCATTGCCTACTTTGGGTTTTTCAGACAACTGGTATAGTGGCATCAGGCCAGATATTTTTTCCTAGAAACTTCAGGAGTATGGGGCTGACATTTTTTTCTCCCACGAATCTTCTAAGGCAAATGGCGCAGCTAAACTAGCTTGGCCTTTTACCTTCAGTGACTTCCCAGGAGTATAACTGTAACTGAGCTGCTGTCCCACCTTCTTTCACCTAACATGCTAGAACCAAGAGAGTAACGTTTCAACTCTGTGAGGGAGCCAGGAGCAAAAAACTTTTCCTTTTCGTAAATGTAGTGATACTACACATAAAGCTATTAAGTCCACTATTCTTTCTCTTCTATGAAGCGTATCAGACCTGCTTGAGGATTAGGGAGCAATGCTTATGATTTTTCAGACCTTTAAGGTGATATGTGTATCTCGAAATTAAAACTTCGAAATATTTGTCATACTGTTTAAAGACTTAAGGTTACCTGAATGAGGTTTACCTTGAATTCCGAAATTCATCTAGTAGTGTAAAGTACCAGGGAAAGCCTTAAAAATATTTCTCTAAGAGGTTAACATTTTTTCCAGAGACGGCTAATTTCATCATCACACTTTAACTGGTATATGGCTAGATTGATGTGCATTGCTGTCAAAGGGGTTGAAGCAATTGGTCATGTGTGTTGCTACTGCATGGACAGGTTGGCTAGAAGACTCTTGGAGTATTGAGCCATTGGATTCTGTAGGAGTTCTCTGTGAAGGGCGTGACACTCCACCTGTGTATTAGAGTTGGGCCTATAGTATCTGAATAAATTAATATACAAGTGTTATCCTGATGCCATTCCTCTCTCATTTTATATTTCAGGTAGTGAAGAATGCTCAGTTCTTCAGTTGATGCATTGAAACTTTGAAAGTTTTCCGTTTTTAAAGTATCTAAAATTCAGATATTTTCTTCCAAATGAATGGAGACTAGAATATGGGTATCTTATTACACTAAGGACTCACCATCAGTTTTCATTAGTGTGTGTAACTCTTTACCTTCTTCCTGGGGAACTATTCCCCAGTTGAATTTTATGTAATGCATTAATACTGAATTGAAGGCGTTCAGGGTATATGGATGACTGGAAAAGGGTCTTTTGTAGCTGTGTTTTGTACTGGACAGGAATATCTTAGAAATAACAAATGCATCTTTGAAAAACCTTGAGGATTCAAGGGAACATGGCTTAAACATGGGTATAAAATTTTCTTTGATGTCTAATATAGACAAACCTGTTAGAACCATTTTAATTGTTGGATGACTTTCTGCTGCCAAGCTGTGGAGTCTGATACTAAATTGTAGATTCCTGATTCTACCGAAGATAGAATGATAGGTGTTACAGAAGAGTATAACAAAGTCTGAAATCTGGGCAGTCTTTTTTTTTTAATTGTGCTTTAAGTGAAAGTTTACAATTCAAGTCTGTTTTTCTTACAAAAACCTATACATGCATTGTTATGTGATCCTGGTTGATCTCCCTACAGTGTGATAGCACTAGCTCTCCACCCAGTGCTTCCTGTGCTCATTCAACCAGCTCCTGTCTCCTTCTGTCTTTTCATCTTTGGACCTGCTCATTTAGTTTTGTGTATCTACTTGAGCCAGGAAGCACACTTTTCACCACTGTCATTTTATGTTGTAGGTGGTGGTTGTTAGGTGCCATTGAGTTGATTCAAACTTGTAGTGACCCTGTGCACAACAGAACGAAACTTTGTATGGTACTGTGCCATGCCCACAATCGTTTTTATGCTTAAGCCCATTGTTGCAGTCACTGTGTCAGTCCATCTTGTTGAGGGTCGTCTCCTTTTACACTGACTCTTTGCTTTACCAAGCATGATGTCCTTCTCCAGGAATTGGTGCCTTCTGACAGTGTGTCCATAGTATGTAAGATGCAGTCTTGTCATCTTTACTTCCGAGGAGCACTTTGATTGTACTTTTTGCAGAATGTCTGTTTGTTCTTTAGGCAGCCCATGATGCAGTCAGTATTTTCCAATACTACACTTCAGAGGTGTCAGTTCTTCTTCTGTCTTCCTTATTCATTGTCCAGCTTTCACATGCATATGATGTGATTGAAGATAACATGGCTTGAATTAGATGCAGTTTAGTCTTCAAGCTGCCCTCTTTAGTTTTCAACACTTTAAAGAGCTCCTTTGCCGCAGATTTTCCTAATGCAGTGCATCTTTTGATTTCTTGACTATTGCTTCCATGGGCATTAATTGTGGAGCCAAGTAAAATTAAGTCCATGACAACTTCAGTTCTTTCTCCATTTGTGATGATGTTGCTTACTGATCCAGTTGTGAGGATTTCTGTTTCCTTGATAACTGAGGTGCAGTCTGTACTGAATGCTGTGGTCTTTGATCTTTGTCGGTGCTTCGAATCCTCTGCACTTTCAACAAGCCAGGTTGTGTTGTCTGTGTAACTCAGGTTATGCAGTCTTCCTCCAGTCCTGATGCCTTGTTGTTCATATAATCAGGCTTCTCAGATTATTTGCTGTGTATATAGATTGAAAAGTTACGGTAAAAGTATGCAACCCTCATGCATACCTTTCCAAACTTATAACCATGCAATGTTCTCTTGTTCTGTTCGCATGACTATCTGTTGATCCATACACAGATTCTTCGTGAGCACAATTAAGTGTTCTAGAATCCTCATTCTTCATGGTGGTAACCATAATTTGTTATGATCCACACAGTTACATGTCTTTGCATAGTCAGTGAAACACAGGTAAACATCTTTTTGATACTCTCTGCTTTCAACCAAGATCTGTATAACATGAGCAATGATATCCTTGCTTCCACGCCCTCTTCTGAATCTGGCTTGAATTTCTGGCAGTTCCCTGTCCATATACTGTTGCAGTCACTTTTGAATAGTCTTTAACAAAATTTTACTTGTGTGTGATACTAACGATATTGGGCACCTCTTCCCCAATTGTCTTTTGAGTGTCTTCTAGCCTCGGGGGGATCATTTTCCAGCACTATATCTAACAGACAGGGTGCTCCTTGGAAGCAAAGATGGCAAGACCACGTCTTACATACTTTTGACATATCAGGAAAGGTGAATCTCTGGAGAAGGACATCATGCTTGGTAGAGTGGAGGTTCACTGAAAAAGAGGAAGACCCTCAATGAGATGGATTGACACAGTGGCCGCAACAGTGGGCTTATACACAGAAACAATTGTGGAAATGGTGCAAGACGGGGCAGTGTCTTTGTTCTGTTGTTCATAGAGTCACTGTGAGTTGGAACTGACTCAGCAGCACCTAACAACAGCAACAGCAACAGCAACAACAACAACCTATTTGACAGTGTTCCACTGCTATTCATAAAGGTTTTCACTGGTTAATTCTTTTCAGAAGTAGATGGCCAGGTTCTTCTTCCTAGTATATGTCTTGGTCTGGAAGCTCAGTGGAAACCTGTCCATCATGAGTGACCCTGCTGGTATCTGAATACCGGTGGCATACACAAGCCTCCACAGTATGATGAACCACAGACAGGTGAGGGTCATGTGTTAGTAATCAAACCAAACCCAATGCCGTCAAGTTGATTCTGACTCATAGCGACCATTTAGGAAAAAAGAAAACTGCTCCACAGATTTTCTAAGGAATGCCTGGCAGATTTGAACTGCTGACCTTTTGGTTAGCAGCTGTTGCACTTAACCACTATGCCACCAGGATTTCCAGTGTCTTATGGTCCAGTCTAATCTTTATCTGAAGAGTTGGCTTCGGGAATCGTTTCAGTTGTAGTCTAACACAGTCAGGTGGGTGGTGTCTTCTTGAGTTCCTCTACTCTGTCAGACCAACAGGTTTGGTGTTTTTACTGGCATTTGAGTTATGTACCACACTTTTCTCCCACTCTTTCAGGGCCTCTCTGTTGTATTCCCTGTTCGGGCAGTTATTGCTGGTAGCTGGGCACTGTCTAGTTCTTCTGGTCTCATGCTGATGTGTAGTCTGTGGTTTATGTGGTGGCCCTTTGTGTGTCTTGAGCTCATGTTTTCTTTATGTCTTTGGTGTTCTTCATTTTTCTCTGCCCTGAGTGGGTTGGGACCAATCGATGCTTCTCAGATGGCAGCTGACTAGCTTTTTAAGACTGTAGATGTTTGTCACTGAAGTGGGATGCAGAGCATTTGCGTCATAAACTTTTCTATACCATCTGACCCAGCTGTCCCCTGAAACTGTGGTCCCCAGCTTGCTCCTAATACTGTACCCTTAAAAGGGTGGTTGTATCCAGGAAATTTCTTATGTTGAAGTCCAATTATGCTGACTTCTCCTGTTTTGTGTGTTACCTTTCCTTCACCTGAGATAATTTGTCTACTTCTAGTTAGTGAATACTTCCCTCCCTCTCTCTCCACCCTCATAACCGTCAAAGAATTTTCTCTTCTGTGTTTAAACCTTTTCGTGAGTTCTTACAATAGTGATCTCATAATGACATTCGTCCTTTTGCATCTAAACTCTGGGCAGTCTTCTAAATTAACTATCTACTCTGGTTGCCTGAATACCTGATATACTTACAGGACGAAGTAAAACACAGTATGACAAAATTGTATCAAAAAGTGAAACTTAGCATTTGCAGTTATGTGTGACTTACATGCTGTCTTCTGGATTTGGTTGAGTTGAAGGAGGCGAAGGACTAGATAGGGGTTTTGTTATGGCACAGGGTGTGTTAGGGAGGTTTTTACTAATTGTTTGGTGTCTCCAGGAGTTAATTTAAGAGTGCTTTGAAAGTTGTTGCCAGGGGCATGTAATACATCTTGCAGGCACAGCCACTGTGTAGTCTCTGCAGTATCAGTTGTTCTCTGTTGCTGGTTATTCTGAAAAGCTTTCAGTTCACTCATTCTTTACACTGTCTCTTTCCTGTTTTAAAAAGATCTGGCCATTCTCTGTGTTGTGTTTAAGCTGAATTCTGGTGACTGGACATAAGAAAATAGTCTAGTATTGGTATTACTCTTTGTTGTTGTTAGGTGCTGTGAAGTCAGTTTCAACTCACAGGGACTCTGTACAATGGAACAAAACCTGCCTGATCCTGTACCATCCTCAGAATAATTGTTAGTGCTTGAGCCCGTTGTTGCGACCACTCTATCAAGCCATCTTGTAGAGAATCTTCTTCTAGTTTACCAAATGTGATGGTTTTCTCTAGGAACCAGTCCTTTCTGATAACATGTTTGAAATATGTGAGACTGAGTCTCACCGTCCTCATCTCTAATCTGATTGCAGTTCTTGCAACACAGATTTGTTCATCTTTTGTCGGTCCATGGTGTATCAGTATTCTTCGCCAGCACCATAATTTAAAAGTGTCAGTTCTTCAGTCTTCCTTATTCAGTGTGGAGCTTTTGCATGCACATGAGGTGATTGAACATACCGTGGTGCTTGCTCTTAGTATATTTTATGTAATTACTAGAAAGCTTCTTTCCTTTCGTTAAACTAGAATAACTTTTGACGTTTTTATTTTCATCTTTTTTTTAAGGGAATGTGCCTTTAGTTCTCACTGAGACTCTTCTAAAGTTCTTTCTTATATAAAAGTATTTTAGAAATCTATTGATTTGCTCTGTCAGTTGTAGGAAAGCTTTCTCCTCTAGTATATACTTGACAGTGGTCATCTGACATCTGTGTAACAATTGCCAGTAACTACTAGCTTACCAACTTAGATAGAGCCCGTGTCCATCTTCAGTATTTTAGAGGACTCATGTATTTCCCCAAGTCTATTGCTGTCCTCTAGAGTCTGACTCATAGAGACCCCGTGGGACAGAGTTGAACTGTTCCCTAGGGTTTCCATGGAGTGGTTGGTGGATTCAAATTGCTGATCTTTTGGTTAGCAGCCATAGCTCTTAATCACTGCACCCCCTAGACGCATTCCCCCACATATTTACACACAGTGTTATTTTTATAGCTATAAAAATAATACATGTTGTATAAAAAAATTATTAATGAGAGTATATGATCCAAGTCAATTTTGCATGCCCACATCTCTGCAACTCTCTCTACTCTCCTCACCTGGTAACAGCACACTCCTCCTTTTCCTTCTTTACGTCCAGTAGCCACTTGACAAGCACCTGTCTCTTCCTGTCCACCCTCCCCTCTCCCCTCTAGGAAGAAACCAGTAGGAGAGCCTTCTGTAAATATATAAAACCATAAACTACACACACCTCATGCTCACTCAGTGACCCCAAGTCCAGTCCATTATTTGTCTGAAGTGTTGACCTCAGTACCGGTTTCAGGTCATGGCCAGCAGCATGTCTAGGGGCCATGTTTCTGGGGGAGCCTCCAGGCTGTCAGACCATCAGTTCTGGTCTTTTAATAGAGTTCTTGAACTGCATACTTCTTTTTCTGTGCTAAATCAGGGACACTACATTGTGCTGTATAAAGTTGGAAGAAGAAAGAAATAACACAGGAACCAAATTGCTACAGTAGTACTGTAGTGGTTAAAAGTATATCTCTGGAGTCAGAAAATCCTGGGTTTAAATTTCTGCTCCACCACTTACTAGTTTTAAGACCATGGGAAATTGACTTAATTTCTCTGTGCCTGGTATATAATAACTATGTAATTAATATCAGTCATTTGTATAAAAGATAATGATAAATCTATCTCATGGTTTCTTTTTTTTTAATTAAATGTGCGTTGTATTTTTAAATTAAATGTGTGTTGTATATTTTGTTATTCCAAAGCTGAGTTTCTAAGTGATTTCACTGAAATGTTAACAACCAACTACAGTTATTTAGGAATAAGGCCCATCCTGCCCCCTCTGGTGCCAGGAATGTGGGTTGTTATCTACAGGGCTGCTGCTGAGTTGTTAGGTTCATTGATTTTTTTTTTTTTGTTTTCAATTTTATTGATTTCTGCTCATCATTATAATTGCCTTTCTGGTGTATACTTTGGCTTTCTTTTCTAATTTCTTAATGTGGAAGCCGGAATTATTGATACGAGAACTTCTTTTCTAGTGTAAACTTAGTGCTATAAATCTGCCTCTCAAACTATATTTAACAAATTCTGAGATGTTGTTTTTCTTTGAATTAAAAATATTTTCTCATGTTCCTCAAGACTTCTTGATTGTTGGGTTTTCGAAAAGTGTGTCATTTAGTTTCAAATATTAGGAGATTCCCCAAATACTTTTTGATATTTCTACCTTAAATTCATTATGCTCAAAGAATATGCTCTTAATTACCTACGTTCCTTTAAATTTTTTAAGTGTGTTTTATGACCCAGAATTCAGTGTATATAGGTGAATGTTCCTTACTTAATTGAGAAAATAAGTGTGTTTTGCTGTTGTTGGGTGGAATAATTTTTAAATACTAGCTCAACTTAGTTAACAGTGTTGCTCAAGTATCCTGTGTCGTTGCTAATTTTCTTTTCTACTTGTTTTATCAATTATTTGGAAAGAAGTGTACAGTCTCTAAATATAATTTTGGATATATCTGTGTTTTCTTTCATTTCTGTCAGATTTGTTTCATGTATTTTGTTTGTGTTTAATTTTTTTGTTGTTGAGGATATACACAACAAAAACAGAACACCAATTCAAGTTTCTAGTTGTACAGTTCAGTGACACTGATTAAATCCTTTGAGTTGTGCAACCATTCTCGCCTACTTTTTTGGGTTGTTGCTCCCCTGTTAACATAAACTCATACTTCCTAAGGTTCCTGTCTAATAGTTCAGTTTGCTGTGCTCAGTTTGGTCCCATGTTATCATGTTGATTCTGACTCTTGGCAACCCTGTACGACAGAGTAGAACTGCCCCATGATGTTTCCAAGGCTGTAAATCTTTACAGAAGCAGATTACCACATCTTTTTACTGCAGAGTAGGTAGTGGGTTCGAACTGCTGACCTTTTGTTTAGCAGTCAGCTGTTTAACCACTCTGCCACTGGAGCTCCTTTGAGCCCATCTAGACAAATCTTAAAAGAACATAATGCTCAAGGCCGCCATTCTTTACTAGGCAGGCTAACTGTTGTTTGGTTTTAAGAAGATTTCAGGGGATATTTATGGTTCAAGGTTTAAAGATTATCTTAGGGCAGTATTTTGGGGGGATTTATCCAGCTTCTCTGGCTCCAGAAAGTCTGGTTTCCCTGGGAATTTAAAGTTCTGTGTTCTCCAGCTTTTGACCTGGGCTTTCCTATAGAAGGTTGGATCAAAATGTAGAGTAATGGTAGCTGAGCCACCATCTGATTCACCTGGTCGTGCCTCATGGCAAAGGAGGCAGTTATGTGTGGAGGCAGTTAGCCACGCATTCCATTATCTCATCCTATTCCTGACTCCTGTTGGAGAAGAATGTTGAATGTTCCGTGGACCACCAAAAGAACAAACATAATCTGTTTGGGAAGAAGTACAACCAGAGTGCTCCCTAGAAGCAAAGATGGGAAGACTGTCTGAAATACTTTGGACATGTTGTCATGAAGGATCAGTCCCTGGAGAATGACATCATGCTTGGTAGAGTAGGGGGGGAGGGTGGGCGAGAAAGAGGAAGACCCTTGACAAGATGGACTGACACAGTAGCTGCAATAGTGGGCATAAGCTTATAGAAAAGATTGTGGATGTGGTGCAAGATCGGGCAGTGTTTTGTTCTGCTGTGCATTGTGAGTTGGAACTGACTCAACAGCACCTAATACTGCTACTGCTCGTATTCCTGACTCCACTTCTTCCTCTGTTGATTTAGGTAAATACCAAAAACCAAACCCAACCCACTGCCATTGAGTTAGTTCTGACACAGAATGACACTATAGGACAGATAGAACTGCTCCATAGAGTTTCCAAGGAGTGCCTCGTAGATTCAAACTGCTGACCTTTTTGTAAGCAGATTTAGCTCTTAAACTATGCCACAATAATTGTGTTTGAATGGCTGCTTGCAAACATTTAAGACCCCAGGCAGCTGTATAGTTTTTGTTCATCTTTTTGTTTGTTGTTGAGGGTATAGACAGAGGAACGTAACGCCAATTCAACAATTTTTACAGTGCTTTAGATGAGAAAATTATTTTCTCATTAAATGATTAATAAGCATAACGATTTGTAACATTGGTTGCCAACCCTGAGATAATGTCATCACTCTCCCTTCTCCACCCTGGAGTCCTTGTTTCCATTTGTCCAGTTTTCCTGTCCCTTCTTAATGTCTCATCTTTACTTTTGGACTGGTGTGCCCATTTAGTCTTGTATACTTCTATGAAACATGTTCCTCACATGTGTTACTGTTTGTTTCATAGACCTGTCTGGTCTTTGGCAGGAGCACTGGTGGCGCAGTGATTATGAGCTGTGGCACCACAAGATTGGCACTTGGAATCCACACTGTTTTTGGAAACTCTGTGGGGCAGTTTACTCTGTCCTGTGGTGTCTCTCTGAGTTGCAATTGACTGGATGGCAATGGGTGGTCTTTGGCTGAAGGGTGAACTGTAGGAGTGACCTTAGTCCTCAGTGAAAAGGTGTCCAGGTGCCATAATGTCAAGATTTCTTCGGTCTTCTGTCAGACCAATAAGTCTGGTCTTTTTAGGTGAATGTGAATTTTGTTCTTTTTCTCCTGCTCTGTCGTGGGCCTGCTGTTGTGATCCCTGTCAGCAGTAATCAGTGGTTGTAGCCAGGCACCATCTAGTTGTTCTGGGTTTAGTATGGTGGAGGCTGGGGTAGGTTTGGTCCACTAGTCCTTTGGACTAATCTATCCCTTGTGTCTTTGGTTTTCTTCATTTTCCTTTACTTCACCAGGAATGGGACCAGTTAGATGTATCTTCAGTGGCACTTGCAGGTTTTCAGCAGTAGCTCTTACATTACTCATCACAGTCAGATGTAGAATGTTTTCTTTATAAACTATGTCATAGTAGTTGAGCTAGATGTTCCTTGAGATCATAGTCCCTAGCCCTCAGCCCAGTAACTCGCCTGTTAGGGACTTGAACGGGTCTGTGAAACTCCTGTGACTTTGTCTTGGTCAAGTTGTACTGATTTTCCTAGTGCTGTGTACTGTCTTTACCTTTCACAGAGGTAGCGCGTATCCACCACTGGTTAATGTTCTTCCATTTCCACCCCTCTCCTCGCTTATAACCATCACAGATTGTTTGTTACTGTGTGTAAACCTTTTTTTCAGTTTTTATAATTGTCTCATGCAGTTTTAGTCCTACTGCTGTTGTCTTATTTCACTCAGCATAGTGCCCTCCAGATTCATTCATATTGTGAGATATTTTACAGATTCATCAGTGTTGCTTATTGTTGCATAGTGCTCCATTGTATGTATGTACCGTAATTTATCTGTTTTTCTGTAGATGGGCACTTGGGTTCCTGTGTTGTTGTTGTAAATAATACTGCAGTGAACATGGGTGTGCATGTGTCTGTTCATGTGATGGCTCTTATTTCTCTGAGATATATTCCTAGGAGTAGCGTTGTTGGATCATGAAGACTTTTTTTCCCTAGCTTTTTAAGGAAATATCATACTGTTTTCCAAAGTGGTTTTACCATTTTACCTTCCCACCAACATAAGAAAGAATTCCAATCTCTTTGCACCCTCTCCAAAATTTGTTTTAGTGTTTTTAAATTAGTGCCAATTATGGTGAGGTGAGACAGTTCTCATTGTAGATTTGACGTAACCTTTCTCTAATTTATGATTGTCAGCATTTCCTCATGTGTCTGTTAGTTGCTTAATGTCTTCTTTGGTGAAGTGTCTGTTCGTTTCTTTGCCTATTTTTTAAATGGATTTTTGTTGTAGAACTGTTGGATTTTCTTAGAGATTTTAGAGATTATAACTGTTGGATGTGTCACAGTTAAAAGTTTTTACCCAGTCCCTAGGTTTTCTTTTTACACATTTGGTAAAGTTTTTTGATGAGCTTAAATGTGTAATTTGTAGATTTCAGTTCAACGATGTATACACATGCAATTCAGTCACGTTAGTTAAATTCTTCAAGTTGTGCAGCCATTCCTACCATTGTTTCCCAGTTACTTCTTTCTGATTAACATGAACTCACTGTCCCCTAAGTTTCATGTGAAATCTTTTGAGTTGCTATTGTGATTTTGGTTCCATATGGATATGTTTTAAAAGAGCACAGTGCTCAAGGTAGACTTTTTTTACTAGTTAAGCCAAACTGGAAGGCTTCAGGGGATGTTTTTGGTTTATGTATAAAGATTACTTTAGGGCAGGAGTTTCGGGGTTCAGGAAGCCTTGTTGACCCCAGAAGTTCTATATTCCGTGCACATTTTAAATTTTCTTCCACATTTCACCCCTGTTGGTTAGGATTCCAGTGGAATATTTGATCAAAACATTTTGGTAATGGTAGCTGGGCACCCCCCCCCCCTCGGGTTCTTCTGATCTCATGGGAGAGGACACAGCTTTTCCTAAAGGTAGTTAACTGCATATTCTTTTCTCCTGTTCTCAACTGTGGAAACCCTGGTGACGTAGTGATTAAGTGCTACAACTGTTAAACGAAAGGTCTGGCAGTTCAGATCTGCCAGGTGCTCCTTGGAAGCTATGGAGCAGATCTACTCTGTCCTATAGGGTCACTGTGAATCAGAATTGGCTCCATGGCAGTACATGTAGTTTTGGTTATTCTTGACTCTGGTGGTATAGTGGTTAAGTGCTGTGGCTACTAACTGAAGGGTCGGCAGTTCGAATCCATCAGGTACTCCTTGGAAACTCTGGGGGCAGTTCTGCTCTGTCCTGTAGGGTACTGTGAGTTGGAATCAACTTGATGGCAGTGGGTTTGGTTTAGTTTTATTTATTTATTTATAATTGAATGAAAATGTACATTCCCATATAAATTTGCGTGCTCACCTGTATGCATCTCCCACTGCTCTCCCTGCCCGGTGACAACACTCTCTTCCTTTCTGCTCCATACATGTCTGATCCTCCCAACAGTCTCCTATCTCTTCCTCTCCACCCGCTCCCCTTCCTCCAGTATGAGTTCAGCAGGACTATATCTTACAGATGCATAGAACCATAAAGTGCCTATAAGATATGGTCGGTCACTCTGTGTTGCCAAGTCCAATCCATTGCTGTCCAAAGAGCTGACCTTCATTATGATTTATGGACAAGGGGCAGCATCAGGGCCAGGGGCCCTGCTTCCAGGGGAATCCCAAAGCCCCTGGACCATCAATTGTGGTCTTTTAGTGGAGATCTTGGGTGCACCCCTATTTATCCTTGTGTTGCCAGTGATACTCAACTTTGTGAGCTCCATCGTGGCTATCACTGGTGGTGGCCAGGCACCATCTGGTTCTTCCAGTCGCAAGTCATTGTAGATGTCCACTCCTGTGGGTCTGTCTGTCTTCTGGGTTCTCTTTCCCCATGTCGTTATGGACCTTGATAGTCATCCATTCCTGCTGAGTTGGGAACATTTGCTGTACCCTCAGATGGCAGCTTGGCAACTTTTTAAGACCCTAGACGCCACTCACCAGTGTGGGGTGCAGAGAGTCCTCATCAGCAAAACGCCAGTTGTGCCAGTTGGCCTCGATTTCAACTGAGAGCACGGTCCCCAGTCCCCCGCCCCAGCTACTCTGTCCTTGCAGTATTGGGTTAAGATGGGAGGAGTAGTCAAGTTGTGTTGAAGTCCAATTAATATTGATCTTCTTACGTTTAGTTTTATTCTTGATTCTCCGTTGCTTCAGGTATATGGAGATTTTTTTGTACCTTGAATGGTCCTTTGTAAACTTTTAGGACCCCAGGCACTACACAACAAGCTACAAGGTAAACAGAAGCAGTAAACAGTCTTAGACCAGTAAACTGGGATGTCCCATGAAAGTGTGACTCAAAACCTCCAAACCAAGAAACTAAATCCCATGAAGTATTTAGCTGTACATAAGCAGCCTTAGCAGCTACTCTTTATTTTACTGTTGTAAATATATCTATTACATAACGTTCGCCAATTCAACTTTTCACAGTTGTACAACTTACTGATAATCAGTTACATTAATCCACTGGGCAACCTTTACCCTTTGATCAATGTGATTTTTCTGTCGCTGTAAACAGAAACTCAGCCCTCTGTAAGGAGTAACACCTCCCTTTCCTCCCCCCTTCTGCCCATGGTATACATAGCTTTTTACATTCAGCCAAAAGTCTCATCTGAGTTGGATCCTGTTATTACAGTATGGCAGTTTCGGACAGTGGACTGCAGTCAGTTTTTATTTCACCTGATTCTGTGGATCACTGTATTTTTTTTCTTTTTCTGTGATATTGGAAGCAAGGTGACTCAAGACATCTTTACTCTTGTAAATAAAGGATTTTGTTATGATTGGATCACTTCATTTTTTGTTTATTTAAAAAACTGTGGTTCAAATTGAAAAAAGGAAGATACACAGTGAAAAGTTCTTTACCATTGTTTTGCATCTGCTTAATTTTAAACCACCATCAGTTATTAGTTTCTTTCCTATTTTTTGTTTTGTATACATATATAGGCAAGTATGAATATACTCTTAGTTTTTCTTCTTTTTATACAGTAGGTAGCATACTTTTCCATACCCTGCTTTATATTTACTTAAGGTATAAATCTTGGAGATTTTTTCACATCTCTGTATAAAAGAATTTGCTCATTTTTTAAATGAAAATTTTAGGGTGAAAGTCTCTTCGTAAATATTAGAACTTCATTGGGAAAGAATGTTTGGAGTAATGGTAACATGTTTTATCCTGTGAATTGACCATGTACCCTTCCTGCTGCCTTACAAATCTTGGTCCTTATGATTTTCATTGCTATTATTATCCTCTTAAGTCAACAAGGAACAAACGTAATTTTCAGTACTAGTTGTTTAAGAATGCTGATTGCTTATTTCATAAAGTCTGTTTTATAATTTCAGTTATATCCCCAAATCTCACAATATGTCAGAAAGTCCAAGACTCTAATGAGTGATATAAGCTTATCTTTGCAGTTTCTAGAGTGTAGACTCCAGTTGTTTTTCTTTATCATAGACTGGCTCACTGGTTGTGGGGAAGTGAAAAATTGTGACTATTCATATATTAACAGAACATTCATTATGCATTTACTGTATAAAAGGCATATACTGACTGCTCTGACAGGGATCACAATAGAGGGTCCCAGACAGAGCTGGAGAAAAATGTAGAAGATTCTAACTCACAAAAAAAGATCAGATTTACTAGCCTGACAGAGATGAGAGAAACTTAGAGAGTTTGGCCGCTGGATACCCTTTCAGCTCAGTAATGAAGTCACTCTCGAGGTTAACCCTTCAGCCAAAGATTAGACAGGCCCATAACACAAAATGAGAACTAAAGGGGTATACTAACCAAGGGGCAAGGACCAGAAGGCAGAGGGCACAGGCAAGCTGGTAATAGGTAACCCAAGGAGGGAGTGTTAACAAGTTATGGGGTTGCTTGTACACTCTTTAAGGAGAAGCTAGTTTGTTCTGTAAATCTTCATCCAAAAAAAAGGATTCATTGCCTTTAAGTCGATTCTGACTCATGGCTTAAACCTTCATCTGAAGTGCAATTTAAAAAATATGTACCTGGTACATAGATTTTGTTGACTGTATAAAGATGAATGACCACTGCAGCCCTCAAGATACAGCGCAGTGGAGGAGAGAAGACATGTATTAAGGTAACTATAAGAGATAGTGTCTGTATAAGTCACATAACTGGAATATTAGAAACAAGGACCTCTTAAGTAGAAACTATATATACCCTTATTGAGCACTTTTTGCAGCTTGGATCTGAATGTGAGACTGGCTTACCAAATCTTGAAAAATTCTACTTTAAAGTCTCTCCTTAGTCCATCTGTGTGTGTCTATCCTAATTTTTGTTGCTTTCATTATAGCCATTAAGATTGCTTTTATTTATCCATGTGGCATCTTGGATATCTTTTTAATAATAGTGAACATTTATTGATCTTTTCTAGGTACCAGGCGCTGTTGTAAACCGTTTACATGAATTAACTTGTTTAATTCTCACAATGCTCTAGAGGTAGATGATACCATTACTCCCCTTTTCTAAACGGAGAATCTGAGAGAGTGAAGTGAAGTTAATTTGCGTGAGGTCGCATTTGTAGTAACTACCAAAAATAGGGTACAGAATCAGGAAGTCAGACTTCTAAGCTCAAAATCTTAAGTGCCATACTGTACATGTGTTATCTGTGCATGTAGATATGTACATTATGATGCATGTATGTCATTGTTTTAATGGCTGTATTTAAATACTGTGATTTGCTTGATCCCCTTCTGAGGAATACCGGTGTCCAGTGAAGCATCTTATGACGTCTTCATACATTTTTAGTGTATTTATATGTGAAAATCCTGGTGGTGTAGTGGATTAGGTGTTACATCTGCTTACCAGAAGGCTGGCAGTTCACATCTGCCAGACGTTCCTTGGAAACTCTAGGGGGCAGTTCTACTTTGACCGCGATGGCAGTGGGTGGGTAGTGGATATTTATATTTAGTATGTTTATAGGTAAGATTCCTGGGCCAAAGGGCATGCACATTAAAATTTTGTTAGATGTTGTTAAATTGTCCTGCAAGAATTTGTACCAACAAACTTATAGTTTCTAAAAACAACTCAATTTAAATCTGAAATTGAAGGAATAAGTGTGATTGAACAGCAGTGAGAACTGTCTTCAAGTGCTTTTGGGAACATTTATGTACCTTATTAGCATTTCCTTTCTCAGAAGCAAATTTACCTTTGAATTTTCATTATCGGTCATGTGCATGTAGCCATTTGTTGGAAAGAGAACTAGGGACTATTCAGAGAAATTTTTCTTGTGCAGTATCCCAGACATCTCGGTTGTCAATATGAATGTAAAAAGCTTTGATAAATTGATTTAGTGTAGCCACAATTCTTTTAAAATCAGGGACAGCTTCCAACAAGAATCTAATAACGAAAAAATATATAAAAATTTGACAGCTTTTAACACAAAAAGATAACCTACTTTAAAGTGGTCAAAAGACTTGAGTAGAGATTTCACCAAAGAGGTTATTCATCAAACCCAACCCATTGGTGTCAAGTCTATTCCAACTCCTGGTGACCCTGTAGAACAGAGTAGAACTGCTTTGTAAAATTTTCAAAGAGTGCGTGGTGGATTCAGATTGCTGACTTTTTGGTTAGCAGCTAACTACTAAGCAACCAGGATTTCCAAACCTTAAGGAGTGACAGAAAATTTGATGAAAGATATGAGATGGTTTTGAAGTTAATCTCTTTTTAGGTTAAAGGAGTACTGGAAACTATTTTATTAGTTTATTGTTATTGGTGGTGTAATTTGTCTTGCTTGAGGAACTTGTTCAGGAACTCTGCCGTTTTAGTCCACCATCTTGACTCCGCCCCTGAACTCGGCCATTTTACTTCAGGGGGCGAAGAGTGTCTTCTGGACCTGTTAATACTAATTTTGGATTGTTTAGATACTCCTTTTGGTGATTGATCAAGAGACTTAGATCCACTGCTGACCTTCATCTTCTGTGCTGCCTGATACTAGTTTTTGTAATGAAAAGGAGAAGAAACTGGAAGCTTCAGTTATCATCACTAGTGACCTGCCTGTAGTGTTAGCTTGAATGAAGGCAACTGTGGAGACCAAAAAATGTGGGAAACTTAAAGATTACCGTATTTGGTAAAGTAAAATTAAAAAAGAAAAGATTCTGATATTTGGAATGAAATTTTCATCTGATGTTTTGTTTGAACAAAAAGTACCTTTAAATAAACCTTAATGAAAGGCAAAGAATTTATCTTCCATGTTCTTAAGTTAATGGCTTCTTCCCTATTCTTCATTTTGAGGTTAAAATTAGGGCAAGTACCGCTCTTGAGACTTCGTTTGGGAAAGAGATGTGGTATCAGTAATGAAAAAGTGCTAGTATTCCTCAAAGTAGAGTCCATGATGGGAGAAATTTTAACTTGTTCAGTGTTGTAGCCCTTGTACCTATAGTGGCTGCCATGTAACATGTGATTAAATTGTTGAATGAACAGGAATTAGAACAGAAATTATGACATTCTGTGCACCATTTAAAAACGTGAATGAATTGTTTACTTGTATCAACTTGGATAAATACCAGACTGCAATGTGGAAAAAAAAGGATATATAAAGAAAAAATAATGTTACAAAGGAATGTATATTATGTGTGATATAATAAACCATAAAGCTTGCAGAATATCATGTTTTTGTATAAGCATACCTGTGTACATAAAGTAAAAATATTGAAAAAATACATGGCAGTGTAGTGGTTACCTTTGAGGGACAAGGGTAGGATTAAAGCAATTATTCCAGAAGTCTTCAGTTTTATTTGTGATTCTGTTTCTTAAGCTTGGTGGTGTTCGATTATTGTCTGTATGATTTTACAGATTTGAAATATTTCTAAGAAAAACAAATGAGGGCATGTAGATCAGGGATTAGTGAACTAATTAGTGATCTACAGGCCGAATTCTAGTTGCTTCTGCTTACTGCCTGTTGTTGCACAGCCTGTGAGCTAAGAATTATGAGTGACTTTTACAATTTTAAATGAAGAAAAATCAAGAGAGGATTAATATTTTATGACATGTGAAAATTATATGAAATTCAAATGTCAGTATTCATAAATGAAACTTTATTGGGACACAGCCACACTTAGTATTTATTTATGTACTATCTGGCTGCTTTCAAGATGCTACATCAGAGTCAGAGACTTTAAGGTCTGCAAAGCCTAAAATACCCACTACCTGGCTCTTGCAGCAGAGCTAATATTCACAACAGAGACCCAAAGGCTCACAAATCTAAAATATTTACTCTGTGGCCATTCACAGAGAAAATTTACCAATTTCTGGTATTGCTGAATTTTGATTCCAGATTAGTGAGTGGCATAACTGGGCAAGGGAACAGTTGTTTTGGTAAATACTTGTAATACAAGTTGGTGATAGTTATACCCAGATTGTATGTTATTTTTGAAAGCTTGCACAGTGCATTAGTTCCCCATTTAACAATTCCTATACAAATTATTCAGGGATAGTAGTTAACATTTTCACAGTGTGTCATTACTCGTTTCATTTTGTTGTACTATTTCCAATACTCTAGTTTCCCTTCTTTTCTTTGCTTTATCCAGATTGAGTTTGAATGTTGTAATGAAAGAAAAATCAGTCAGCCAGATAGTGACTTTGACAAAAGTTTTAAAGTGGTTGCCTGGTGGGAATCGCATCTTGTTGAATACGCCTAAATTTAATGCATGTTTCCTGTGAGTCACTTTGTAACTTGCTTGTTATTTAAGTTCTAATTTATTGTTGGAGATTTGGTAGTTTTAAATATCTACCAGAACACTGCTATTTGGGATTGTCATTTTGGTAGCTTTCTGTTTTTTCCCCAAATTCTCTGCTGCCTGGCAGCAGTTTAGAAGAATGTAATATTTGAATCTGTAAACATATGTAGCCACTGAAGTAAGGGAATCTTTTTCAGCAGTCTTTTTAATATTAAAATGTGCTAATCTTTGATTCAGCCTTTTGCTTTTGGAACTTAGAGTGTAGTAGTGGTAGTGATTTTAATCCATTGTGGTATAGTTGGTATTTTCAAAGACATAAGTAATATTTAACTAAGGCAAAGAAAGATACTTAGAGGAACACAAGAAAAGAAAAAAAAAAGGCAGTCACAGTTAATACTGTAGCATATGCAACCCTACAACAGTAAGCAGCAAAAACAATAACTTAAAAGCAGACACATAGGCAGATATGTCTGCTAAATAGGGGAAGGAGAGTGTTAGGACTATACTACATACATACACAGGTAAGGCTGTGGATATTTTTACATACATGCTAGTATGTATAGCATGTATATTCATATATATAATAAGAACACAAAGGGGGCTCAGTGATAGAAGTTTTCTAGACACATCTAGACACCTTGAGGGGCTGAGGGGATTTATGGTCTTGGGACATCTAGGTCAATTAACCTACATAACATCATTCATAAAGCAGATGTTCTGTTTTGACAGTAATCACAATAGGGAGTCTAGACAGTGAGACAAAAAATGTAGAACAAAGTTCAAATTCACAAAAAAGACTAAACTTACGGATCTGACAGTGTCTGAAGGAACCCCCAGCAATGGCCCCCAAAACATTGTTCTAACTCAAAACTGAAGCCACTCCCGAAGTTCATCTTTCAGCCAAATCTTAGGTCTGTAAAACAAACAGTAGTACACCTGAGGAATGTTCTTCATAGCTTAGTCAAGTATTGGGAACCTAATGGACAACACCTGCCTAAAAGCAAAGATGGGAAAGTAGGAAGGGACAGGGCAGTTAGACCAATGGACATGGGGAGCCTGGGGTGGAAAGAGGGAGAGTGCTGACAAGTTTGGGGATTCCAACCAGTGTCACAAAACAATTTGCATATAAATTTTTCAATTAAAAAAAACAAAAGATGTTAAGTGCTGTGTCACTGATGAAAGTTTTTTAAGTAGGAATTTCTACTTCGGGGCAGTGTGATATAGTTTTGATTATTTGTAGAAGAATATTAATTTCTTGTCAGTATTGTTGATTCTGACTCACAGCAACTCTTCATACTCGTGCTCCGTTCTCAGCAATCATTGCTGTGTTTGAGCCTGCTGTTGCAGCTGCTGTGTCATTCCATCTCTGAAGGGTCTTCCTGTTTTTTGCTGACTCTCTACTTCAGCAAGCATGATGACCTGCTCCAGGGACTGGTGCCTCTTGATAACATATCCAAAGTTCGTGAGGCTAATTACTAGTAAGCAGTTACGTTCCTGAGAAGCACTAATCTTTCTCTTGTACCCTGTTGGCTAGTCTGAGATACTTAGTGTGAAAATTCAGATAATTGGACTTGAGGTAACTGTCTTTTTGTTGACATTCTCCCGTGCTGCGTAAGATCATTTTGCTCTCATCATACTAGTAGAATTGGAAAAAGCAAAATCAGATAATTTGAGTGTTCCTCATCATTTCTTCCTTATAAACCATTTTAAGAGTTTTTGTTTCAGTTCATAGTCTGTTTTTCAGTCAACAGTTGTTTATTTTTTAAGGCCTTTCAAAAAGAGGTCTTAATAAATTACATTTGGTAGACAAAGCAGTGAACATAAAATATGTAATCTGGTAGCATTTTTTCCCTAAAAAATTTATGAATATGTTAATACAGTGTGGCATGGTCTTCTAAACTTCAAATAATATTTCAGTCAATAATGGGAGTTGCTTTCTTGGCCCTGAAAATTTCTCTTCTACTTTTAAAAGTTCAAAAACCACCCTTTTTTATAGACCCTCTTTCCTTTTTCTTTTGGATTGTTGCCTTCATATGTCCTTCTTTTGGAGTAGAGAATCCAGTTCTTGCTTGAGTGGTGTTTTTGCTTGGGGGTGGAGGGATAAACTGCTATCTTAGTATTAGGAACCATTATCTGTTTCTTGCCTGATCTCATTGAACTTTCTGCTGTTTAGAGATTTCCTTGTTGGGGCTAGGGGTTGAAGATCCTTTTACACTTGCAGAGCAAAAAAAAATTCTGTATGAATAGGATAAAATTGGCCCTGACATTGTAATTACCAAGCTTAGAAGACTTTAGAAGTAAAAGAAATGGGTGTTGAGCTGTGTGGATTGAGGATAGTATGTGAATACTGCCAACTGCTTTTAATTCAGAGGTAAATTGTTCGATCATCAAGAAATATTAAGGAACTTGTCTCCCTGTCTGAAACCCTGGTGGTGTAGTTGTTAAGAATTGCAGCTGCTAACCTTGGAAGCCATATGGGGTAGTTCTGGTCAGTCCTATAGGGCTGCTGTAAGTCAGAATTTTTTTTGTCTCCCTGTCACTCAGGTATCTTCATTCTCCACCCTTTGCTCCTGATCTCCAGCATCATTAAGGCAAGGAAATACTACTAGTCTCTTGCTTGTCGTTGTTTTGTTGCTTTGTTTTTTACTTTTTTACTTTTTACTGGGACATAATACGAGGTCGGTAAGTCCACAAACTTAATTGTTGTAAGTGCTACATACCTACATTACTATGGTCACCTTTGAAGTACTCCCCATGGGAAGCTATATGCTATGCCAGTGCCTAGTCCACCCTTCAAAGCGGTTTTGAAATTCTTTCTGGAATGGTCATTGGGCACAGTGGCAAGGTGGCAAGTTTGCAAACTCAATTATGTACTTGTCTGTGAGGGAGTTTCTGGCCAGTAAACAAATAACTATTGGAACACCCTCTCTACTCACCTGCTCTGCCCCCAGTGACTTTTTTCTTTACCCAAAGAGAAAGGAAATATTGAAAAGAAGACATTTTGTCGACGTTCAGGACATCAAGGGCAATGTGGCAGCAGCTCTGGTGGCCATTCCAGACAGAGTTCAAAAATTGCTTTCAAGGATGAACGAGGTACATAGCTTCTGAAGGGGATTACTTCGAAGGTCGCCATAGTGACACTCAGCAGTGTGGTATGTAGCACTTTTTATGGGATGAGTTTGCGAACTACATTGGCAGTCTTCATATACTTAACAGAAGAAATTTTACGAGATGACTACCTAAACAGACATCCCTACTCCCAGAAGCCTTTTTCATGCTCCCTTCTAGCCATTGTCCTTCCCCATCCCTACACCGGCAACAAGTTGCAGTTGAATTTGATTGCAACTGGTGCTGACCCCATGTGTTGTACAGTAGAACTGCAGTCCATAGAGTTTTCAAGGCTGTGGTGGTTGGGAAGCAGAATGCCAGCTCTTTCTATTGAGGTGCCTTTGGAGTGTGTTGAAACTACCAACTTCTCAGTTAGTAGTCAAGAGCTTAACTGTTTGTACTATCCAGAAACTCTTGCCACCCCCAAAGATAATGACTCCCCTTCCCCCTTCACCAGTCTCAACCCTGAAGTTGAGACTGTTGGTGAAATTAGCCACAAAACTACTTGAGGGTCAGACCAAGTTGTTTAATATAGTCGTTCTCAACTAGGAGGGTTTTGCCTCCCAGAGAAATTTGGCAGTATGTGGAGACATTTTTGCTTGTCAAAACTGAGGATGGTAGTGCCACAGGCATCTAGTAAGTAGAGCCAAGCTTGCTGCTAAGCAAGCTATAGTGCTCAGGACAGCTTCCGACAACAAGGAATGTTCTGGTCCCAAATTACAATAGTATTAAGATTGAGAAGCCATTCTGTAACAGCTCATTGCAGTGATTAAGTCGTTAAGTTGTGAGGTAAATGTTTGAAATTTATGTGGAAAACCATCAAAAATCTCTTTCCAGTTACTTTCTGGCAGTTCTTCTGTGTCCAGTAGAGTCATTGTGAGTTGGAAATGACAGCACACATAATAATAGTTGCACAGAACTGTTAGGGCAAACTTCTTAAGGTAAAGTACCTATTGTCTGCAATCGAGTCACCCTGAATCATGGCAATCCAGTGCACAAAGGAACGAAATGCTCTGTAGTCCTGCACCTCCCCTGTGATGGGTTGTAGACAGGACCATTGTGGTCCATACATAGGGTTTCCATTGGCTGACTTTCAGAAGTAGATCACTAGATCTTTTTTGCTAGTGTGTCTTAGTCTGGAAGCTCCACTGAAACCTGTTCAGCATTCCAGCAGTATACAGGTGTCCACTGACAACTTGAAACTCACACACCCAAAACCTAATGCCCATTTAAATCCATGGTAACATTTAACTGAATTTTAATACTAGTCAGTTTTCGTTAGTCTTTAAGATTATGTAAAAGGATTAGACATCATTAAGCTGTTGGCAGAGATTACCGTTAAACCAGCTGTCATGGATTCCAAGTCATTATGACGACATGTACACCCTGTGCTCCATAGAGGGTTTAATGGCTGATTTTTTGACAGCAGATTGCCACACCTTTCTTCTGAGGTGCCTTGGATGGATTTGAATCTCCAGTCTTTTGGTTAGCAGCTTAGAGTATTAACCATTTGCACCACCCGTAGATTCCTCACTGACAGCTTGTTTTAGTTGCTGTGGAGTTGGTTCTGATTCATGGTGACCCTCTGTGTGCAGAGTAGGTAGAAGTGCTGCGTGGAGTTCTCAAATTCTCTGTGACCTTTCAGAAGCAGATCACCAGGCCTGTCTTCCAGAGTACTTCTGGGTAGGTTCTGATTGCTAACTTCCTGGCAGATAGTTTAGTGCTCAACCATTAGTGCCTGGTAAAAATATATATCTGCCTCTGCCTAATATAACAAATTCTGGTAACATGAGTCAGAATTTTGACACAGATCTTTGTCCCTGAATTGAAGAAAAGTGAAATCCTTTTTATTATAGTTTCATGTGCTAGTTAATGTTGATATGTAAGTCTCAGTTAATAGCATGCTAAAAGCTTCAGCTAGATGAGTTCTAGACCAGGCAGGATCTTCTGCTTGGCGTGTTTGGATACAACTTCAGAATACTTGATCTATTCCTGCATGAATGTGTTCTTCACTCATTTCAGTAAACAAGATTCCTTGCAAGTGTCTTGAATAAAATATAAATCTAATCGTAGGTCTTACTTATAATATTGCTGGACAGGAGGGATGAAAGTCCAATTATCAGTTGTAATATTTTACTCATCATTTATGAATTTTCAACTTCTTTACCCTTTATAAGTTAATTGCTTATCAGCAGATAAATGTTAGTGTAATCCTTAATAGTCTAGACAGTTCGAGGTGAGGGATGCTGTTTTAACCCTGAAAGACCCCTTTAACAATATATTTGTTGTTTGATCAGCTAGGTCTTTTTTCCTGGATGTCTAATCTTTAGCCTTTACGTTATCTTAATTTTACTAGTGTTATATACTATTAAATAGTCTTAATGAGTTTTGCAGGTAGCTTCTGCCCCTCTTGTCTAGGCCTGGGAACTCTGTCCCTTCTTTTGTCATTATGCAGATATATCTCTTAGTAATTACATTCAACTCAACTATTATTTCTGTTTTTTACTTAGTTTTTAGAAAGTTACTGTAAGCACACACTATGGAATTCATAAGGGGAAAAATAATGTACAGTAAAAAGAACATCTTCCTCTTTGGAGGCAGAAGTGTTAACAGTTTCCTGATACCTTTTTTAAGATAGCCAAAGCATTTATAAGTTTAAAATGACTTAAAAAACTCATTCTGAAGAATTGAAAATGCACATTCAGATAGATAATACAGTGATAAACCTCTATGTACACATTATAAAGCTTCAAAAATTTACATGATTTTGCCATGCTGTAGTTAAGTTTTGCTGTCGAAAGTACAGAAAGCATATTTTGAAAATGTCAGTTAACATTTAAGAGTTTATTTTGAATTCAACAAACACGGTGTTTCATTTTTCCCTTTCCTGATCTGTTAGATTGGCGTCTATTTTTCTCATTATGTAACACAAGCAGGTAAATTTGTGGTTGCCCTCACATTCTGATAACAGAATGCCTCATGAGTTTACCAAGATTGTCACAGAAGTCTGAGTAAAATGAATTCTGAACTTACCTAGTTGGGGCGGTAGGTTAGATACCAGAATGATTTCCCCATATCTGATGATCAGTAGCTAATTGGATCTGATTCTAGCATAGCTTGTTAAGCATAGGGATCCAGTGTGTTGTTAGGTGCCGTTGAGTCGGTTCCGACTCATAGCAACCCTGTGAACAACAGAACTAAACACTGCCCAGTCTTGTGCTGTGTCCACAATCATTTTTATGCTTAAACCCATTGTTGCGGCCATTGTGTCAATGCATTCCATAGAGGGTCTTCCTCTTTTTCGCTGGCCCTCCACTCTACCAAGCATGATGTCATTCCCCAGGGACTGATCCTTCCTGACATCATGTCCTAAGTATGTAAGAGGCAGTCTCGCTGTCTTTGCTTCGTAAGAGGTCTGTTGTACTTTATCCAGAACAGGTGTTCTTTTGGCAGTCCGTAAGACATTCAGCATTCTTCTTCATCACCACAATTCAGAGGCATCGATTCTTCTTCTGTCTTCTTTGTTCATGGTCCAGCTTTCGCATGCATATGATGCAGTTGAAAATAGTGTGACTTGGGTCAGGTGCATTTTAGTCTTCAAGGTGACATCTTTGCTTTTGAATACTTTAAAGAGGTCCTTTGCAGCAGATTTTCCCAGTGTAATGTGTCTTTTGATTTCTTGATCACTGTTTCCATGAGAATTGATTGTGGACCTAAGTAAAATGAAATCCTTGACAACCTCAGTCTTTTCCCCATGTATGACAGTGTTGCTTAGTGGTTAATATATGTGAGTCCCTAGTGGTGCCGTGGTTATGAGCTATGGTGAGCTATGGTGAGCTATGGCTGCCTCCCAAAAGTTGGCAGTTGAAATCTGTTAGCCATCCCTTGGAAACCCTGTGGGGCATTTCTGCTTTGTCTGATACAGTTGCTGTGAGTCAGAATTAACTCAACGGAAATGGATTTGGTTTCTGGTTGTTTCTGCATAGAGTCCCTGGGTGGTGCAAACAGTTAATGCAGTAGACTGGTAATGGAAAAGAGGGTATTTTGAGTCTACTCAGAGTTGCCTCAGAAAAAAGGCCTGACAGGCTGCTTCTAAAAATCAGCGTTGAAAACCCATGGAGCTCATTTCTGCTCTGACACACACATGAGTCACATGAGTTGGAATCAGCTGATGGAAACTGGTTGGTTTTTGGTTTGTTTCTCTATGGTTATTAAGTTATTTATAATGTGGTATGATGGTAATTTTTACAATTCTTATTTGCAATCAGTAGAGAATCAGTAGAGATCCTTATGATCTCTACAGCTATCATTTTCTATTAGCCCAGAAGGAGTGAACACATGAAAGAACATTACTTTGAGAAAAGAAACAGTGCATGGTGCATACGTTTAAATACCTGACCACTAACCAAAAGTTATGGCAGCTCAGACCCATTCAGAGGCTCCTCAGAAAAAAGACCCGCATCTGGAAGGTCATATCCTTGTTCTATTCTGCAACACTTGGGATCACTCTGAGTCAGATTTGACTTGACAGCAACTGGTTTGGTTTTGGATTTTGGTACTTAAAAAAAAAAGTGATGTCTAATTGGTGTTTCAGGACAAAGACTCTTGTTCTCATCTCTGTAAACTCAGTCCATATTTTGTTTTGTAAGGCATTGTACTTAGTTTTCATTTTAGCTAAAAATTTTTTAGTAAATACGTCTTCCCAGTTAGTGGTAGACACTTCACGTACTAAACAATCATTAATTTGTAACTATAAACTAACTGAAGACTGCTTTTTTTCCCGTGTTACAGGAATTGCTTTATTTTAGCTAATAAACACAAATCATCTATTTTCAGAGACTTAAGTCATAGTGTGTGTAGATGTAGTTTCCAATGTATGTATCCAAACCCAACCAAATCTACTGCTATTCAGTCAATTCCAACTCATAGTGACCCAATAGGACAGAGTAGAATTGCCCCCATAGAGTTTCCCAGGAGTGCCTGGCAGATTCAAACTGCTGATCTTTTAGGTAGCAGCCATTGCACTTAACCACTACACCATCAGGGTTTCCAGTTTTCCAGTAAGGCATTGGAAAATCAAAATGGGTTTTAGTACTATTTGATTACATGGTAGACCCTTTCTAAAGAATTAATGTCTTCTTTTGACTAGTTGAACTTTTCTACATTTACTGTGGGAAAAAGTAGATTATTGACCATATTAATGGGCTTATATTGTTCTGTGATTTGATTTGTTGTTTTGGCAGTAGAAGAACTAGAAATGTATCATGAGATGATTTCTCCAAATGGACTGGCTCTACTGAAAACAGACAAGACTACAGGAGATACCAAGGAAGGCCTGACAGCTAAAGGAGCTTTAGCTTGCTTCTTTGAACACTGCTGAATAGCCTGTAAATTTTGTGTCAGATTATTTTAATGTAGGTTAAACATATAGCCACTTAATTTTTGAAGCAAAATTTTTTTTTCCTTTTTCAAATTTAGCAGCAGTTCTAATTTTAGTCTGCTTGTTCTCTGACATCAAAGATATTTGTTAAAATGGGCCTCAACCTTTAGCACTGTGCTCTTATAAAGAATTATCTATACAGGATCAAATTGACAGCAGCAACTTGAAAAGTTACAGAAGACACTTAAGGGGCAATGAGCTCAGAATAACTCAAAAAAGGAGGATGAAAATGGTTGCACAACTTGGATGGAGTCAGTGTCATTGAATTATATATATATATATAGAAATCATTAAATTGGTGTATGTTTTGCTGTGTACTTTTTCAGTGATAGCCACAAAAATAAGTTATTGAAAAAATTGACACCAGAAATTTTAGCAGGTTAACTGATACACAGTGTATGAAGAGCAAAGATGGTTTACTATATGGGTTCTGCCAGTTTGTTTCTAATATTGAGAGGTTTTTAGTTTGTTGTTTATATTTTGTAGGCATGCCTTTATTCTTTTTGTTACACTACTTTGAAATTTGTTTTCTGAATCCAGACAAGTAATTAGTGTTTTTTATAGAAGTGATTGTTTATGATTTGAACCTCTCATTTTATTTATCTGTTGGATTTCTTCTATACTTACTAGCTCACATGTACTCAACTTTTCAAAAGAAGTCCAAGATGAAATCCTCTATGAGTAGAAATCATACATGTCTGTCAGCTGAGGAGTTTATATTTTCAAGTTTTGTTGCATTTGAGAAATGTTTTCTTGAATGTTCAGAGTGGAGATTGGCAAGACAAGCATGGTTATCCTGGTGAACTTGTTTGTCTCTTGAGTTTTGGCCAAGAAATGCTCAAGGTATGGCAGTGTGATGGAAGGAATATGGGCTTTGGAGCCAGCCTCTGTTAGCTGAGTGAGTGACGTCACATGTCTTAATTTCACTGAGTTAAGTAGGGATGAGACCCTTACACATTTGATGCATTAAATGTTCAGTAAATGTTGAATCTCTTCTTTTTCTTTAGTGATACAGAAAATGTGGTATTCTTTAGAGCTTTGCAAATTGGGTATTAACTTACTGAGAAGTATTTTTAAATTTAGAGCTTTCAGCTCACAGTTAAGTACCCCTCATCTTTTTCTTATTGCAGTAAATGTTTTTTTCTGTTTAATTTTTTATTGTACTTTACATAATGGTTTACAGAATGAAGTAGTTTCTCATCAAACAATTAGTGCACATACTGTTTTATGGCATTGGCTAACTATCCCACAGCAAGTCACCACTCATCCTTCCTAATCTCAGATTCCCTGTTACCAGCTTTCCTATCCCCTCCTGCCTTCCAGTGCTTGCCCTTGGGCTGATGTGCCCCCTAAGTCTTGTTTTGTTGTAGGGGACTGTCCATCTTTGGCTGAAGGTGAAGCTGTGGAGTGACTGCATTACTGAGCTGAATAACTGTCCGGGGACCATAGTCTAAGGATCCTTCCAGTCTCTGTCAGTCCAGCAAGTCTAGTCTTCCTTTTTAAGTTAGAATTTCATTCTCCTTTTTTCTCCAGCTATGTCTGGGACCCTCGATTGTGATCTTTGTCAGAGCAGTCTGTGGTGATAGCTAGGCGATGTACTGGATTTGGTCTGGCAGAGGCATTGTGGATGTTGTCCATTAGTCTCTTGAATTAATCTTTCCTTTGTTTCTTTCATTTTCTTCATCATTTGTTGTTTCTGAAGGGGTGAAACCAGTGCAGTATCCTAGATGGTTGCCCATAGGCTTTTAAGATCCCAGATGCTACTCAACCAAAGTAGAATCTGGAACATTTTATCTATAAACTATATTATGCCACTTGAACTAGATAGATATTCCTTGAGATCATGGTCCTTACAGCCCCTCAACCCAGCAGTTTGGTCTCTGATGGAGTTTGGAAGTGTCTATGAGCTTTCATGATTTGCCTTGTACAAGTTGTGCCGTCTACCCCATTATTGTGTAGTGGGGAAGTACTGCGTACCCGATGGCACTTGGCTTTGGCTTGGCTCACCAAAGTTACCATGTATCTATTATCTGTTTAGTATTCTTCCATCTGTACCCCTTCACTCCCTCATAACCATCGAAGATTGTTTCTTTTTTATATGTAAACCTTCTCATGAGTGTTTGCAGTAGTGGTGTCATACAATATTTGCCCTTTTGTGATTGACTTAGTCAGCATAGTGTCCTCCAGTTTTTTCCTTGCTATGAGATGCTTCACACAGTCATCATTGTCTGTATTGTTGTGTAATATTCCGTTGTGTGTATGTACCACAGTTTATCTGTTCATTTGCTGGTGGGCATCTATGTTGTTTCCAACTTTTTGCTGTTGTGAACAATGCTGCAGTGAACATGAGAGTGCATATGCCTGTACATGTGATGGCTCTCCTATTAGATATATTCCTAGGAGTAGAATTACTGGATCATAGGGTATGTCTATTTCCAGCTTCCTAAAGAAGCACCATATTGTTGTCCAAAATGCCTGTACCATGTTTAGTCCTACCAGCAGTGCATAAGAGTACCAGTCTCCTTGCAGCCTCTCCGACATTTGTTATTTTCTATTTTGTACCAGTAATACAGAGTGAAATGGTATCTCATTGTGGTTTTGATTTGCATTTCACTAATGATAAGTGATCATGAGCATTTCCTTATGTGCCCATTGGCTGCTGGAATGTCTTCCTTGATGAAGTGTCTGTTATTTTCTTGGCCCGTTTTTAAATTGGATAGTTTGTCTATTTGTTACAGAGGTGTTGGATTTTCTTGCACATTTTAGAGACTAGGCTTTTGTCTGATTTATAATAGGCAAACATTTTTTTCCCAGTTTGTAGGTTCTTTTTACTTGTTTGGAGAAGTCTTTTGATGAGCATGAGTGTTTAATTTTTAGAAGATTCTGACTATTTAACTTATCTTCTGGAATTTGTGTGTTATTGGTTGTGGTGTGTATCCTCTTTAATGCTGTGTATTAGGGCTTCTAGCATTAATCCTATGTGTTCTTCTATAAACTTTATAGTTTTCAGCTTTATATTCAGGCCGTTGATCTGTTTTGAATCAGTTTTTGTATGTGGTGTGAGTTAACGGGCCCTTACAGATAGACATCCAGTTTTGTGAGCACCGTTTGTTAGAAAGACTATCTGTTCCGTATTTGATGGACTTTCGGCCCTTGTTGAGGATCGGGTGAGCATAGGTGGATGAATTTACATCTGGGTTCTCAGTTTTATGCTACTGGTCAATGTACCTGTCGTTGTAAAAGTTTCTACTCTACCATAGCAGTAGAGTAGGTTCTGAGGTCAGGTAGTGTGAGTCCAACTTTTTCTTTTTCAATGTGCTTTACTTACTTGGGCAGTTCCTGTGTTATTTTTTTTTTTAATTATTGTGGATAAGTGTAAGTATACAATCCAGATCAATTTTGCATGCCTGCCTATCTGCAGCTCGTTCTGCTCTCCTTGCCCTGTGACAGTACACTCTTCCTTTTCATTTTAGGCTTGTATCCTCTTAAAAAGCTCCTGCATCCTCCTCTGTACCCTCTTCTGTCTTGTCTAGAAAGAGACTGGTAAAACAGCCTCCTATAAATGCATAGAACAATAAAGTACAACCACCATATAGTCACATTGTGTCACCAAGTCTAGTCCATTTTTGTCTGAAGAGCTGACCTCGGTAGTGTTTTCTAGACAAGGACAAAAGCAGGTTTGGGGCCATGCTCCCAGGTTATGCCGTGGGCCATCAGACCATCAGCTGTGGTCTTTCACTTGAGTTCTTGAGTTGCACCCCTCTTTTTCTCATGTTGCCACTCAACATGAGAAAAGACTCAACATTGTGTGACCCATAACGGCTGTGTTTGGTGGTAGCAGGGCACCATCTGGTTCTTCTGGTCACATGTTGATGCAGTCTCCCATTACATTGGTCCTTCTGTCTCCTGGGCTATTTTTTCCTCATGTCTTTGGTGTTCTTGGTGATCACTTGTTTGGTGATCATCTGTTTTTGCTGAGTTGGGGCCATCTGGTGTACCTTAGATGGCAGGTTTGCTAGCTTTTTAGACTCCAGATGCCATTCAACGATACGGGAATACCTGTGTTTTTTGATGATTATGATTGAGCTACAAAGTATAGAGTCTTTGGCTGTGGTATAGTTGTCAGCTTTCCTAGGTCCTGAGGAAAAATACCTTTTGGCTTGAGAGCATTTCTGGTACTTTTGCATTACTAGTGATCTAACTACTAGGGTAAATAGATTGAATTTAATATACAGAATTAGATATTGTGGTAAACATACCAACAGTCATGAAGAATGGCATAGGACTGGGCTATAGTTCATTCTGTTATATGTAAGGTCACGTGAGTTGGAGAAGACTCAACAGAAACTAACAACCACTGACTCCTTAAACCTCTGTAATGTTAAGTACTTCAAGAATTAACTCAGCTTTATATTCAGGCCGTTGATCTGTTTTGAATGGAGATGGAGCCCCAGTGTGGTGTAAACAAGCGCTAGCCAAAAAGGTTGGAGGTTCGGGTCCACTCAGAGTTGCCTCAAAAGAAAGGCCTAGTAAACTGCTTCTGAAAAATTAGCCACTGAAAATCTTGTGGAGCATATTTCTACTCTGACACACCTGAGGGATCTTTATGAGTTGGTATCAACTCATGGCAGCTGGTTTAATGGTAATCTCAACAGACAGTGATATCTAAAATTTAAAGACTATCTTAAAAACTGATGCAATTTGGTCCATATTTAGATTTAAATTATTCAGTGAATTTAAATGGGCACTCTCTGAATGAAGCAGCCCTGGTAGTGCCGTGGTTAGCACCTAGCTGCTAACCAAAAAATCAGCTGCTTCTTAGGAGAAAAATGTGGCAGTCTGCGTCTGTGAAGATTTACAGCCTTGGAAATCCTGTAGGGCAATTCTGCTCTGTCATATAGGGTGGTTTTGAATCAGACTGTACTCAACATCAGTGGATCTGGATGTGTACCTCTGAATGAATTGCTAAAGAATAGATCGTTTTCCCTGATCAACCATGGAACTACTGAGCTGCATTCTGAAATTCAGTTTGTTATGGAAATGTGATAGAAATGCGAGGAAAATAACCATTTTCTTTGCCCTTTTTATCACAGATAGCATGTTCCTTTATCTGCTAAAATGAGACAAAAAGACCCAGATAGGCAGGTATTTGGAATGGTATATTGATGTTGTTTTGGGATACTGTTCAGTTGGTTCCAACTTACAGTGACCGCAAGTGACAGAGTAGAACTGTTCCATATGGTTTTCTTGATTATAATCTTTGTGGGTACAGATCACCAGATCTGTCTTCTAGGCCGTATCAGTTAAAAAGTCAGGAAGTCACTCTCTCCAGTGATGTCATTAGGGTTGTTGTCACCCTGTGCAGTAATACAGTTATCACTCCTCTCCCATTAACTTTCTTCGCTTACCAGGCCATACAGAATCCCTAGTAATTTTTTTTGTACTAATGTTAACTCGTAAATCATAATTTACATGTATCTCTTCTCCTTTTCCTTTAATTACTACTTCATTCTCAAAAAAGTTACTGATAATTGGCTCACAAATACTAATTACCACAATATGGTAGCTAAAATGCCAGAAAAGTTGACAAGATCAGTGACTATAAAAACACTGGCAGCAACAGAAACTACAGTGCTTGTGGTGCTTGTAGTGCTGGTAGCCCATGTGGACGAAACCATGATTCAAAGTATCATTTTAATTGGGTAATAATAATAATAGTTCTGGCTGAAGTTCTTTAGAAGGTTCAAAAAGTAAATTAGCGTAGAATTTTAGCCTTGTAGCGTACTGATAATATAAGCTGGGCTTAACAAAAATTTTTTTGTTCTTACAACTAATTACAGGGATACTTTTATTTAAAAAAACGACAAGTTTCTGCTGAAACACTACACAAATTTTATAGACAGTCATTTTAGTGTTACCTCCTCTGACAGTGTCACCCAGTGCAGTCCACACCCCCCATGTCCTGAGCTACACCACTGCTTCCCTTCCCCCATGTTAATTTCTTGTTACTGTTTATAAAGAACTTAATTCCTCAGAGACAAAGATCTTAGAGCTAAGGTCCTCAGCCAGTAGCTCTCCGAAACAGTTTTGGACATATCATCAGAAAAGACTAGTTGCTAGAAAAGGACAGTGTTTGGTAAAGTAGAGGATCAGCAAAACATCAATGCGATGGATTGGTAGAATAACCACAGTGGGCCACTGAAAATATACCAGTAATCATGAAGTTGGCACAGTTTTGGCCAGTGTTTTATTCTGCTATGCATAAGACCACCAGAACTTGGAGATGACTCAGAAGCAACCAGCCATAATCACCTTCTCTTTGGTTTGCTTGGATTTCTCCCTTATCCCTTTTTGACCCCTTATCAGTACTTTGGGGAAGTAAAAATTCGTCACAAGCTGCTTGGAGACAGTTACTCTAAAACAAAAAGGAAAATTAGGAAACCAGGCTCAGATATGTCTACAGAATGACAAAAGATGTGTGTGGTAAATGAATGGACTAATACACAGAGAGGAGAAAAGTAGAATAATACTGCAGGTATACTGTGGTGGGGCCAGAGCTGTTTTCAGAGTATGTTTTAGAAAGTATGTATGATACCGACATGACTGCTTTATTGCTAAATCGTTCTATAGTTTGTATTAGGTGTGTGTTCAGCTGCCCTGAATGGCGTGAATTGCTAAGGCTAAATCAGATACCTACTTTTGGGACAGGGTTAGGAAAAATTCCTTAGTGAGCATGTACTGTCTTACTGGTGCGTCTTCCCTAGCAGTTGCAGTACGGGATGAAAGAAAGAAGCTTATCTGGCAATACGCGTTTAGATTTTTGGAATTTGGAACATTGATGCTGTAATTTCCTGTTTTGGATGTTGGCTTTGGAAGCTAAACAGTTAAAGCGTCTTGATTTGAGAGGAAACTAGCTCTCATGAATGAAGGCAAAGTTTGGCATTAAGCCAGAATAATGGGGGGATAGTTAGGGTAGGAGGACTGATTTTTGTACTACAAACGACTTAAAAAAATTAAGAGATAATTCCATGTCCTGAGGTTATAAACCGGCTACAACTGGTTTTTCTCTCCCCCCCTTATGTCGCTAGGCATCATGGGTACAAGTAAGCATCCCCCAGTTTCTTTTGTTTTATATAACAGTACGCCATGTGATTGGCAGGGCAGTGCCCGCTGGAGACCCGGTTTGTGCAGGTCTCTCAAGGGGGTTGGCATGCATGGGGCTGCCCCTGTGCTACAGAAAGGGTTTCTGTTACAATAGAAAAGGGAAAAGGAACGTTCCCCCTTCCCCCCCAGAAATCAGAATAAAACTAAACCCATTTCTTTTTCCTTCTTTTCCTCCTTTTTCTGTTTCCCCCTTTTCTTGTCTCCAGTTTTCCTGGCAGCTAGAGGAGGGAGCAGAAAAATGTATACCTGTAAGTACTTCAACCATCTTGCTTTTTATCCTTTATTAGAATTTTTTTTCCTAAAAGCAGAAACTCAAACTGTTGAGTTCTTCAGATTCTTTTTTTCTGACAATGTGTAATAGGTGACATGCTCAAGTTTCTGATGGAATTGAAGTATTATACATTGTTATTTTTTAAAAATTTGTTTCAGGGAATTGGTTATTTCTCACACAAAGCTCCTTTCAGTTTGGATCATCTCCTCTACTTCATCCATTTGCTGTAATGATAAGGGTGTCAGCTTCTTTGAGCTGAAGCTGTAAGAGGAGTGTTGTATCAAGGTTTTTTTCTCTTTTTTAAAAAAATTTCTTTTGTCTGTAGCAGTGATGGTTCTAGCTCCCCCTTACCCTCACTCCCCCTTCCTTTTTCCATGTCAGCTCCAACCCTTCTCTGTGAATGGAGTCAGCCAGCTGACGGAGTGCTGGCATCGTGCCAGGGGCTGCAAAGCAATGAGAATGCATGCGTGCGCGCTCTCGCTTGCTCGTGTAACTGTATACAGAACACAAAGGGAAAGGCCTGCAGTCTAGGAAATCACAGGCTATACAGGCTGTTATATAAGGGAGGCTGCGTCATCTCTGCTTGCCTGGGCTTATGGGCAAGAAAGGGGGAAGCTGAGCAAGAGAAATACCATTGGAATCCTCTCCCTTCTTTCCTTAATTTTTTTTCTTTTTTCTTAAATGAAGTGTTTGTGTTGTAGCAAAATGAGAACTGGCCACTTTGTCCAGGTGGTAGTAATCATGTTCCTAGGGGTGTAGTAACTTTCTGGGGGAATGAAGCAGCATGTTCTGGGTCTCTTCTTCCTGACCCCATTCAGAGATGTGTGTGCTTGAGGAAGGTGTGACTAGAGAAATACTCCTGGATTTAACAGCAGTCATTTGTTATGATAACCCCCCTTTTGGGGAGGGAGGCATACTATTTTTGACATTTCAAAGTTTCCGTGGTCACAAGAGTAGATGGGTTAAGACGTGTTCATAGTAGAGCAAATAATATTTATAGCTACTCCTTTGAGTTCCTTTTTTCTTTATCTCTTTTTGTTGTTCTGTGTATATTATAAAAATGCAATATTCTTCCTCTGCCATCTGCTGCGGAGTTAGAATTGTACAAAAGGAAAATCAAACAGCACATGAAAGGGGGAAAAATTAGAGATTGTGCTAAATTGTGAATGTTGCAAGTGCTACAGTATTGGGGTTAGGTTGGAATGATTGTGTCTTTCATTGGTCATAAGGAGCTTAATATTTAGAAATCATAGTTCTATTGTTTATTTCCTTTAATTTCTCTTTTTTGGGCTTTCTAGGTATAATAACATGTACGAAGTAGCTTTTGTGCTAGGTGAAAGTGAGAAATAAAGTTTTTTGATGAATAAAGAGTGGCTCACACTGTTACTGTTGGTCTTACAGTGTGTGTTTGCTTATGTGACCATCCAGAAAAATTCAGTTATTGAGTATGGAGTGTTTGGACTGGGAGGGAACTGTTAGCTGGGTTTATCCTATAATAAGGGTTTGCCAGTCAGGTTATAGTCTAGAGGAAGCTACCTAATTCTGTTGGGAATTTGTATCTTTTGGTTAAAGCTTGTGAATTTGTGTTCTTCCACATCTTCACAAACAGTCTTCGAATGCCTCCCACCTTTGGAATGTGCGTTTTGGTGCAAGCATATATACATGTGCGCTGTTGTTAGAAGGTGCATATAAGGCTATATTTTAAGGGTTATAGGATGAGACCTACCATAGTGGGCGGCCTACTGATTCCTGAGGCTGCCAGATGTTATTACCCATGCCCAAGTAGCTGGAACTCACACTTCTAGGTTCCTTTTACAAATAAATTAAGAGAGATGTTTCCCAATTAGTTGAATACTGGAAGACAAAACAAAGCAGAATACCAGCCTAACTCTAACCTAAAAAGTAGACAGATAAAGATCCATTCAGAGTTGTGGAATTTCTTAATTCTTAGAAGGTTAATTACCTTTTTCATTTCATATTGTCCTCTAGCATTGTTTGGAAATGCTCTCAGGGGAAAACAGTATAGTTACATGTGGGGTATTGTCATGTTTTAGTACTTATTTTGATTTGCATGAAATATAAAGGGAAGGTATAAGACTTACTTCAAAACTGCTTACCATTCTTTTTTAGACTCTGTATGATACTTGCTTACTGGATTTACTGGCTTCAAAGAAGAGCTTTGCATCGTTCACTTTTAACTTTTCTTTTGGCACCTGAAAAGCAGATTAGTAAGGATGAATCTTAGTAGTTAGGCAGTTGTAATCAGCAAGGCATAAGCTAGCATATTCTGTTAATGGACAGATCCTTTTCTTACTAACATTCTTAGGTCTTAGTTACTATTTAGGATTGGCCGAAGAGTAAACTTTGAAGGACCTGTGAAGTCTGCCCTTTGACTGTCTCTGTCCCCTACATCCTAATGGTACTTGTTTTAAGTGGTGTTTGACAGATTTTTGGCGTGGGGCGGTAGTCTGTTAGAATTTTGTGCTGATTTACAAGGTGACACTGGGAGAGGACATCTTACTTCGTATTAATTCGCCTTTTTAGGCAGCACATCTTAACTTGTCACATTTGAGCATGAGGGTCTTTATAATTCTTGGTGGGTATTTCTAAAGAGTATGTCAACCTAGAACAAGATCACTTAGGGTTTCCATTCAAGGATGTGGGCCAAGGATTTGCATAGTAAACTGTCAGTGATACAAAAAAGATACTGAAACATGTTAACAACAGTGTCTTCTGTTTTTGTTCAGAATTACAGTGGGCCCATCTACATCCACCGGTTTCATATCTGCAGATTCAACCAACCTCAGGTCAAAAATATTTGGAGGAAAAAAGTTCAAAAAACAAAACTTGAATTTGCTGTGTGCTTAGCATGGAAGAAAAAAGTTGCAAAAAACAAAACTTGAATTTGCTGTGTGCTTAGCACAGTGCCAAATCTACACAAATGAAATAATGTGTAGGTAACCCTCCTGTAGCCTCTGATAAATTCACAAATCTGTCTGTCTCCAGCGTTTGTTGTTAGAACATTGTTCAATTCCTGTCTTGTCATTATTCCCTAAACAATACAGGACAGTTGAACAGCTGTTTACAGAGCATTTCCGTTGAACTAGGTAGTATAAGTAATCTAGAGATGATATATATACAAAGGGATGTACATAGGTTATATACAGACACTATGCCTTTTTATATAAGGGACTTGAACATCCAAGGATTTTGGTTTTCTGAAGGGATCCTGGAACCAGTCGCTTTTGGATACCAAAGGGTGACTATACTGTCTTACCAGTCTGGTTGGATCAAAAATCCAGAAATGACAATATACATAGGTACTATAGTATGATGGTTAAGAATGTAGACTTCAGTAAGACAGCCTTGGGCTTGAATCAGTTTTGACCATTTACCAACTCTGAGGCCTTAGTGTTTCCTCCTTTGTAAAAGAAGGATTATTATTGCACCACTTTTAGAGGGCTTAAATGAGACAATGCATTATGAAGCGCTTTGTGTAAGCCAGAACCAAATCCACTGCTGTTGAGTCAGTTACAACTCACAGCAACTCTGCAGGACAGAGTGGAACTGCACCATGGGGTTTCCAAGGAGCCCCTGATGGATTTGAGCTGCCAGCCCCTTTGGGTAGCAGACATAGCGCTTAACCATTTAGACACTGGAGTTTCAGCACTTTGCGTAGTGCCTGGCAAATAGTAAACACTCAGTGAATGTTAACTATTATATATATTCTTATTATTTGAGTTTGTTCACTGTTTTCAGTATTAGTTTTCTTTTACCCAGTCTGTGGCTAACTTGATAATTCTGTTCTTACTAGATCTTTTGAGTTAGATTGGGTTGATTGACTTCTGTATAGGAAGAGTGGAGATAAGAGTCTGCAAACTACAGCTCCTGCTTATTATTGTGAATAAATTTTTTTGGAATACAACCACATTCATTTGTTTACAATGTCAGAATTGAATAGTTGAGCTACAAAGCTTAAAATATTTACTGTTTCACCCTCTACAGAAAAAGTTTATGACCCACTGATCTAGATTAAGAGTTGTCTCCACCGCAGGAAACACATTCTAGAAATCAAAAGGGAAATACGTAAGATAGTCTAGATTTGTATGGACCAAAATGAGTTAATCATTTCAGGCTTTTAGGAAAAGAATTTTGTGGCCTGGAGTTTAGCAGGAATAGGGTACATTAATGTGGCTAATATGACTTATGTGAGGAAAAGTGCCATTTGGAATTGATCAGAGAATAACTACTTATTTAGTCATTTAGGGGCATTTCACAGTAGTGGGTATTAAAGGAAAGTACAAAGAAGAGAGGTTTGCTGCCAAGTTTGTGTTGCAATTGGGAAAAATATGAAATGATAAAATTACTTACTAAATAAATACATTAGTTAGAGTAGACTAGCAGTTTTCAAAGTGTAGTCTGGCAATTCTGAGACTTTTTCAGGGAGTCTGAGATTAAAACTGTTTTTATAATAGTACTAAGACATTATTGGCCATTTTTACTGTGCTGACATTTGCACTGATGGTCCAAAAGCAATGGTGAGTAAAACTGCTGTGCCTTAGCACAAATTAAAGCAATAGCACCAGACTACTGGTAGACATTATTTCTCATTGCTATGCAGTTTAAATTTGTAGCTTAAAAAAAAGAGAGACAGTTTTACTTAAGAATGTTCTTGCTGAAGCAGTAAAAATCATTGATTTTATCTAATCTTGACCTTTGAGTACTTCATTTACTAATAGTGTAATAAAATGGGAAGTAATGCATAAAGTACTTCTACATCTCAAAGTACAGTGGTTGTTTCAAGGAACGGTACTGGTACATTTGTTTGAGTTGTAGGCTGAACTGCTTACTTTCTAGCATACCGTTTATGAAAGAATAACTTAGAAACTATTGTGTTTGGATTTGGTTGTTCAGACATTTTCTTGAAATTTGTCGAGGAAAACAGCTGATGTTTCTTTTTCCAGAGATTAAAATTTAAGCAAGAATTGGAATTTTGGGAAGTTTTGTGTATTCTGTGAGTTTGATAGCTTTCCAATACTTAAACAGTTTTCTGATGAGATTATTCGTGATAGTAACATATGATTTTTTAATATTAAATATGATATGTCAGCATTAGAGAGATCTGCATGATCACAAAAACCAGACATAACCAACACGTACTGTAACGAAATCATGTTTGGGTAAAATATCCGGTCATGGTCCACGATGTACCAATGCACTTTAATGAAACAAGTGTACACCAGTAAGCTTTCAAATATCACATTGCAGCTAACCTTTAGAAACTTTTTTATGTGAAGAGTTTGCCTACCTTTTAAAGTTACTGAGCAGAAAGTGGCACACATCACTGTCTCTTCATTCTTCTACCTATCAGCAATGAATTTAGCCTACCTATCAGGTGGGAACCCTGGTGGCATAATGGTCCTACGGCTGCTAACCAGAAGGTCAGCAGTTCAGATCTGCCAGACAGTTCTTGGAAACTCCATGGGACTATTTTACTCGGTCAGTAGGGCCACTGTGAGTTAGAATCAACTTCATGGCAGTGGGTTTGGTTTTTTGGGTCAGCAAGGGAAGGAGTCCTGGTGTCTCAGTGGTTGAGCACTTGGCTGCTAACCTCAAGATCTGTCATTTGAGTTCAGCAGCTGCTCCATGGGAGAAATGTGTAGTAGTCTACTTCCATGAAGATTACAGGCTTGGAAACCCTGTAGGGCAGTTGTGCTCTGTCCTGTGTGGTCACTGCAAGTCAGAATTGACTTGACAGCAGTAAGTTTATGAGATTAGTAAGGGAGGCTAGGCAATAGGCCACAGTTAACGTGGCCAGTACTTCCATTAACCCAGAAGAAGAGAAGAATTACTGTAATGAGCAGTTAGTAGTTTTCAGAACATAGCGATAGGTATCTTCAAGAAATCAGAAGGATAACTGAGTAGGATTAATTAACTAGGGTAAGTCCTGGTGCCATAGTGATTAGATGTGATGTCTGCTAACCAGAAGGTTAGCAGTTAAATCCACCAGGTGCTCCGTGGAAACTGGAGCAGTTCTACTCTGTCCTATAGGGTTGAGTCAAAATCCATTCGATGGCAGTGGGTGGATAATTAGGGAGGTTTTCTTTTTTTAAATTAGACAATTTGGTGAAAGTATCCACAGCAAAACATACTGATTCAACATTTTATGCGTATATGATGTAGTTTTATCTATTACATTGAAGTTATGTAATCATTCTCACTACTTTTTCCCAAATTATTCCACCACTGTTAAGATAAACTCAGTGCTGCTAAGCTTCTCATGTACTTTTCAAGTTACTGTAGTTAATTTGATACCATATAGATAATTTGCTTTTTCAGTGATGACAGTACTCATGGCAAAAATGCCTTACTAATTAAGCTGAACCGTTGTTTGGTTTAAAGATGACTTGAGTGGGGGATAGTTTCTGTTGAAGCTTTAAACATTTTTTTTTTTTTTTTTATGACTGAGTGAAAATGTACATTCCCATATATTTACATGCCCACCTATGTGCAGTTTCCGCTGTTCTCTCTGCCCGGTGACAGCGCACTATTCCACTCTGCTCCATACATGTCTCATCCTCCAAACAGCCTCCTTTCCCCTCCTCTCCACCCACTCTCCTTCCTCCAGCCAGAGGTCAGCAGGATGACATCGTGTAGATGCATAGAACCATAAAGTGCATCCAATATATGGTCTTTCTGCATTGCCAAGTCCAGTCCGTTTGTGTCCGAAGAGTGGACCTTCGTTAATGATTTATGGGCAAGGGCAGCATCAGGGCCAGGGGCCATGCTCCCAGGGGAACCCCGAAGCTGCTGGACCATCAATTGCGGTCTTTTAGTGGAGATCTCAGGGTGTACCCCTTTTTATTCTTGTGTTGCCAGTGAGAGTCAACTTAGTGAGCTCCATCGTGGCTGTCACTGGTGGTGGCCGAGCACCGCTTTAAAGATGTTTTTCAAGGCAGTAGTTGTCAGAGGTTATCTAGCCTCAGTGGTTCTAGAAAGTCTGCATTCTATGAAGATTTGAAATTCTGTTCCTCAAGTTTCCCCTTTTTGATCAAGATTCTTCTACCGAATCCTTGACCAAAACATTCTCTGATGATAGCTGGGCTCGTCCAGTTTTTTTGCTGATCTCATAGTGAAGGAGCCACAGGTTCATGAAGGCAGACTTGTTTTTCAGTTCATCACCTGTTCCTGCTTCTCTTCCTTCTCCTGCTGCTCCAGATGAATAGAGACTAATTGTTGTATCTTATATGGCCACTCACAGACCTTTACGATCTGAGGTACTAGACAGCAAACTAGGAGGTAGAACAGAAACAGTAAACACAATGTTAGGCTAATAGACTGAGATGTTCCATGAAACCATGTCCCTAAATCTCCAAACCAGAAAAACAAAATCCCATGAGGTCATTGATTGTACATAAGCAGCAGCCTTAGCAGGTGGTCTTTCCATTGTTGTTTGTGTAGCGTAGTGTTTACCAATTCCACCTTTTTCATGTATACAACTTAGTAACATCAGTTACATTAATCATGTTATTTAACCATTACTCTTAATTGGTGCCAAATTTCCTATCATAAAATCTCATTGTTTCCCAAACAATAACATCCCCTTTCCACTTCCTTCCCACCCTTGATCTCTGTACTTTTGAATATTCTTGTAATTTCATGTGAGATGACACTGTATTTGTCGTTTTGTGGTTGACTTATTTGTCAGCCTAATGTTTGTAGCATACATGTTGTAACATGCATCAGTACTTTATTTCTCTTCATGGCTAAGTAATATCCCATTGTATGTATGCACTACATTTGTTTATCCATTTGTGGACATTTTGATTGTTTCTACCTTTTGACTTATGAATAGTGCGGCAGTGAACATTGATGTACATGTGTCTGCTTATGTTGCTGCTTTTAAGTCTACCTAAGAGTGGAATTGCTAGGTCATACAGCAGGTCTGTTTTGAGGAAATGCTATACTGTTTTTCACAACATCTGTACCATTTTGCATTCCACTAGTAATGATGCCAACATTTGTTACCTTTTTTTTTTTTTTACAAAAATTTTTAGCCATACCTAGTGGTTGTGATTGGCATCTCTGATGGCTGAAGATACAGAATATCTTTTTATGTGCTTGTTGGCCATTTGAATATCCTCTTTGGTGAAGTGTCCATTCAAGTTCTTTGACCATTTTGATTGAGTTACTTTGTTATTGTAGAAGTTTTGTATATTTTTTTGGATATTAGACTTACTGGATATATGGTCCCCGCAAAATACTCTCTCAATATGTACATTGTCTATTTTTTTGATAAAGTCCTTTGATGAACAAAAGGCTTTAGTCTTTATGTGGTCCCATTTATCTGTTTTGTCTTTCGCTCTTCATACTTTTGTTATCATGTCTAATAATCCACTGTTAAAAGCTAGGCCTGACAGCCATACCCATATATTTTCTTCTAAGAATTTTATGGTTTTAGGTTTTACATGTAGTCCTTAATCCATTTCGCATTGGTTTCCATGTATGGTTAAGGTATAGATCTTAATTCATTCTTCTGCAGGTGGAGATTGAATTTTCCCAGCACCATTTATTGAAGCAGTTCTTTCTTCCCCCACTGAATTGGTTGTAGCATGCTTGTCAAAAATCATTTGACCAACTTGAAAGCAGAGATTCAAAAAGACACTTGAATACCAGTGTTCATAGCAGTGGTATTCAGAATAGCCAGAAGATGGAAACAGCCTAAATGCTTATCAGCAGATGAGTGGATAAACAAAATGTGCTTCATACATACAATGGAATACTACTCGGCTAGTAGAAGAAAGGAAGTCTTCATACATGCTGTGGTGTGGGTGGAGCTTGAAGACATAATACTGAGCAAAATAGCCATTAAAGAGACAAAATAATTGTATGACCTCATATATGTATATTATATGTTAAATATGTATATATTTTAAAAAATGCACAAGCTTTTAAGGCCCAAGGCACTATGCAACAAACTAGGAGGTAGAACAGAAGCACTGAATACATTATTGGCCAGTTAACTGGAATGACCCATGAAACTGTGACCCCCACACCCGGGAGGCAAATCCCATGAGGTTTAGGGTTGTACATAAGCAGCCTCAGGCAGCACTCTTTTTCTTTTCTTTCCCTGTTGTAAATATGTCCATCAAACAAGTTTTACCAATTCAGGTTTTTACAGGTGTACAACTTACTATCAGGACTTAAAATAATGAGCTCTGTAACTCTACCCTTAACACAGTTTTCCCATCACACTTAATCCCACTTTACCCCTCCTTTCAGCCCCTGGTATCTACTACTAATGTTTACTTTCTATACATTTGCCTTTTCTTTTAAATGTAAGTGAGCCAGCCAAGTGCCGTATGCTATTTGGCCTTTTGATTGGCTGTTTTGCTCAGCATTGTGTCTTCATGCTCCATGAGGTATGACCAGAGTTCACAAACTTGCCATCATGCCCTTGTGTTGGCAGCACTGTACAAACAACTTGGTAAAGTTTTATAACCTTGGTATATCAGTGTCTCACAGCTGTCTTCATGTTGATGTGTGACGGTGTCTTGCTGAGTTGCATTCATTATTGTTGTGTGTTTTTGTGTGCTGTTGCGAGACTGAGAACAAGAATTAGAGCAACAAACATTAAATTTCTTGTTAAACTTGGCAAGAGTAGAAGTGAAATCAGGGCCATGTTAGTGCAAATTTGTGGGGATAATGCCATGAAGAAAACAGCAGCATACAAGTGGTGGAAATGTTTTTTTGAGTGGAGAAAAAGTATCACTGATGAAGAGGTCAGGCTGGTCAGTAACAAGCAGACTGGATGAAAACATTGCAAAAGTTTGTTGAATTGTGCATCAGAATCATTGGATGACCATAAGAAGCATAGCAGACCAAGTAAACATCAATAGAGAAAACAGGAAAATCTTAGCTAAAAATTTTGGCTTGAGAAAGTATGTGCAAAAATGATCTCAAAGGAGCTCACCAATAAACAAAAGCAAAAGAGAGTCAAAGTTTGCTAAAACCTTTTGGAGAGGTAAGTTGATGTTTTAGGCCATGTTGTCCCTGGTAATGAAATGTAGGTGTACCAGTATGACCCTGAGTCAAAGTGAACAATGGAAGTCGGCCAGTTCTCCACAACCAGAATGTTCGATCAGTCCAAATTAAGAATCACAGTGATTTTGCTAACCTTTTTAGTATTGGAGGGATTGTTCATTATGAATTTGTACTGGACAGTTAACTGAGTTTACTGTTTGGAAGTACGGAAAAGGCTGTTTGAAAAAGGTAGAAGACTTGAACTTGTTGCCAGTAACATGGCTCTTGCATCACAACAATGCACAACAACACACCAGCTCACATGACACAGTCTGTAAGGGAGTTTTTAGCCAGTGCGCAAAGAACTGTGTTGTAACACCCTACCTACTCACCTGATCTAGCCCTCACTGACTTTTTTCTTTACCTGAAGATAAAGGAAATATTGAAAGGAAGACATTTTGATGACATTCAGAACATCTAGGGTAATATGATCATAGCTCTGATGGCCATTCCAGAAAAAGAGTTGTGAAGGTGCTTGGAAGGGTGGACTAGGCACAGACGTTGGTCCATAGCTTCCCAAGGGGAGTACTTTGAAGGTGACCATAGTTATATTCAGCAGTGGGGTATGTAGCACTTTTTCTAGGATCAGTTCATGAACTTGTCAGACTTTATACTGTGCCTGTATCAGTAATTTCTTCTGTTGACTGAGTAGTATTCCATAGTATATATGTACCACATTATGTTTATCCAGTCATCTGTTGATAAACATTTAGGTTGTTTCCACCTTTTAGCTGTTGTAAATAGTGCTTGAGTGAACATTGGTGTACAGATCTCTTTTCGAATCTTTACTTTCGAGCCTTTTTAGGTGTATACATAGGAGTGGAATTGCCAGGTCATATGGTAGTTCTGTTTTTAATTTTTGGGGGGAAATGCCACACTGTTTTCCATAGTGACTGTACCATTTTGCCTTCTTATCAGCCATGGGTGAGGGCTCCAGTCTCACCACATCCTTGCCAACATTTGTTATTTTCTGTTTTTTATTTTATTTTTATCTTTGCCATCCTAGTGGGAGTGCAGTGGTATCTCATTGGGGTTTTGATTGGTGTCTTTCTGAAGGCTAATGACTTGGAGTATCTTACCATATGTTTGGTGGCCATTTGAATGTTATTTTTGGTGAAATGTCTATTTAAGTCTCTTTGCGTGTTTTGTTATTGAATTATTTGTCTTTATTGTTGAAGTTTTATGGTTACTAGAGTTTTGTTGGCTGTGTGGTTTCTGAAGATGATCTTCACTCATCAGCTTGTCTTCATTTTTTAGTAAAGTCTTTTGATGAACATAATTTTTTAATGTTTGTGAGGTCCATTTATTTTTGTTTTGCTGTTTGTACTTTTGTTATTACGTTAGCTAATCCACTGTTAAAAGCTAGGCCTGACAGCATTGACTCTGCTTTTTCTAAGAATTCATCGTTTTAGTTTGCAGACTTAGGTCCTTAATCCACTTTGAGTTTGTTTTTATGTGTGGTGTGAGGCATGGATCCTGTTTCATTTTTCTGCATGTGGATACCCAATTTTTCCAGCACCATTTATTGAAGAGATTCTTCTTTCCTCATTGATTGGTCTTAGCACCGATGTTAAAAATCATTTGGCCTTGATGTGTGGATTTTATTTCCAGACTCAGGTCTTTTCGACTGGTCTGTGTGCCTGTTATTCTGTCAGAACCAGACTGTAGCTGTGTAATATGTTTTAAAAACAGAAAATAGGAATCCTTCTGCTTCAGTCTTTGTTTTCAGCATCGTTTTTGTTTTCAGGGCCATATGCCTTCCCATGTAAAACTGAGGATGGGTTTTTCTATTTCTGTAAAGAAGGCTGTTGGAATTTTGATCAAGATTGTGTTGAATCTATAGATCCCTTTTGATAGTATTGACATCTTAACATGGAACAACTTTCCAAGTATTTAAGTCTTCTTTATTCTCTTTCAGCAGTATTTTGTAGTTTTCATTGTGTGAGTCTCTCAGATTCCTGGTGAGGTTTATTCCTGTGCGTTTTATTCTCTTAGATGCTATTGTAAATGGAATTGTTTCTCTAATACCCCTTTCATATTTGTTATTGTTGGTATGTAAAAACCAAGCAGAGTTATGTTTGTTGAGTTTGTGCTCTGCAACTTTGCTAAATTCCTTTATTAGCTCTAGAAGTTTTCTTGTGGATTCTTTGAAATTTTCTGTTTACTGTTTCTTTTGTAATCTGGGTATCTTATATTTTTCTTATCTTATTGCTCTGGCTGGGACCTTTAATACAATATTGAGTAGAAGTGGTAAGAGCAAGTACCCTTGTCATCTTTTCAGTTTGGCTGTTGGAATTTTGATCAGGATTGCTTTGAGTAGTGTTGACATCTCAATAGTATAAGGAATATGTTTTAAATACAGGATTTGTTGCAGAAACGTGTCAAGGGAAGGTTTAGGAAGGTGGTATATGCAAATATAGACTACAGAGACTTTTATGCAAGATTGGGTCAGCCTGGCTTGGTTAGAGGGGCACAACACAGACCAGGCAGTAAGTAACAATGGAAGTTTAACACTTTGAAGGAATCAGTGTATTAGTTTTGTATGACAAACTTAAGCAGCAAGGAGAAGCCAGGTAAGAAGTTGTTCTCTTTTGCTGTAAGAACCTTAGTCTTTAGCTACATTTTTAGAAGTCTCTTTAGATTTTCTTGAGTCTTGAGGTTCATCTTTATTTTTGGTAATGCTTTCCTTATATTTTCCCACTCTAAATCATAGTTACAAAAACTATTCAAGGACTCTTGGTAGTCTGGTATTAATTACCAAAGTGTTTGTGTCTTATACTTGGTTTTCCATAAAATATATGACCCCATGGGATAGCAGTGGTGTGTATATTCCCTCACCCCCTTGGTCCACAAACGCAAATGAAATTGGAAAGCCAAAATTTACCTGGGTAAGGGTAAGGGTTGTTTCATAGAAGGGTTGAGGCATCTTGCTTTAGAAAAGAAAAGGAGATGCATATGTATATAGGATAACTGTCAACAGATTTCCACCTAGTACCACCCCCATGCAAAAAACACTACCAACCTACTGCTGTCGAGTTGGTTCTGAGTCATAGCGACACTCTATGGGACAGAGTGTAACTGTCCCGTAGAGTTTCCAAGAGGTGCCTGGCATATTCAAACTGCTGACCTTTTGGTTAGCAGCTGTAGCACTTAACCACTATGCCACCGGGGTTTCCTTAGATTGAATAGCCCCGAAACAGTAGGAATGAATAGTTGTGTGGAATTCAGTAGCATTTGCTCACTCTGTGTCCTTCCCAATTCCCAGTCTCCCACCCACCCATCCACCCAAAACAGCATATACGTAAAAGGTCCAGTCATTCATGTAAGAAGTATTTGCTGAATGGTTTTCAAATGCCGTGAAATTATCTTAGCACTAGGGGTAAAACACTGAACAGATTGGGCAAATCTCTGACTCATTAGAGTTTAAAATGAGGAGGAGATAGACATTAAACAAATGTAGTCTATATCAGAAAAAGAATGTTTGAGGAAAGTGTTGATATGCTTCACTGTCAGTGTAGGAGGCCATTTGAAGTAGGTTGCATGATATGCTACGTAAGACAAATCTAATTCAGTGTCCCCTATGTAACTTAAAACTTTATTTTTTGAAGAAGTAAGTCTTAGCTCATAAGGAAGTTGATTTTAAAAAGGTAAATTATGCTTGCGTTGAACTCCAGCTTCTTTCTGTGTAGGCTTGGAACTTGTGACGTCTGTAGTGATCTGCCAGGGTCTTCCATAGTTGGGTTAGGTTATTTTCTGTCATTTGCCAAATTTGTTTCTAACCCCCTGGTCAATAATCTTGCCAGGCATTTGGAAGTATGATAAGCACATTAGGGTCTGACATGTCCTGTGTGTTTCTGTCCAGAGATGAGGATAATCATTTTTGATTCCATGTTATCTTAAATCTCTCCTTAATGAGAAATAGTTAATAATACTTACAATGATGCATGCTCTTCTCAAGCTCTCTCCTTCATACCATTTTAACTCTATTAATTGTGAAATACCAGAGCTTGCTACCTGCTGAATTGGAAGCAATTTTGTAAGTGATCCTTTAAAGTGATACATTTGGAGATAATTTCACTCCCTGTAGCATCTAAAATGAAATCTGTTCTATAGCCATTTTGTTTTCCCTTAGGAACTTTTACACCAGTTTGAGGAGTTTGTTTCTCAGTTTGGTTTATATGCGTGTAAATTCCTTTAGGGAAGTGAAATGGAGAGATTACATCCTGGAGAAGTACAGAGTTATTTTCTGGGAATGATTGGTAATAGGAAATAGGAAACATTAGATAGCTTGAAGTAGCTCAGCTATCTTGTTTGCATTAGGTAGGTTGAAAATGTGCAAAACAGTCATTGTTCTGTGATCTTTGCCAACACCTGGAAGTACAAATTTTTGAGAGACAAATGGGCTTTCCTTTGGGTATACAGTGACAGAGGGTATAGGCCCACTGATCTCCCAAGCACTATTGAGATAGAATTTATTTGAAGGATTATGTTTGTCCCTCTGAAGTACATGGATTATTATTAGAGAAACCTCATTAAGCCTACTCTTTGTAGAACAAGTGTCTAGCTAGGCTACTGCTACATTAGCTGTGATATTCTGCCTTCTTTATTATGACTACTTTAATATATAGAACTATGAATATTCTTGAGGGATAGTCTGAAGGAGTTTTTATTACTGCTATTCCCTGTCTTAAACCACCTCTCAGCTCCTGCTTCTCCAAAGTACAAAAGGGGATTACCTTCATTTGTCATTCAGTTCAAAAGCCTCTAACACTGTTAGTCTATTAGGAGTGTTTGGGTGCAGTAAGTAGTTGGCATATATGTGTGCTGTTGTTTTCATATGTTATACCTGTGGCAGAATTAAAAATTGGTTAAAAGTCTTTGCTGAGGTAACAATGTTACAGGTAGCCAGTGTTAAAAAAGAAATGGCATGAGAGTTACAACTCACTTAACCATCCTTGGTGTGTTAGGCAGCAAGTGTCTCAGGCATTGGAATCAGGCCCAGCATTTAGTTGTGGGTCTCCTGCTCATTGTGCGATTATGAGCAGGTTCAGTCTTTCTGGGTCTCAGTTTTTCATTCATAGGATGAGAGTGGCAATATGGACTTTACCGGAATTTTCTGAGAATTAGATCTTGTTTATAAAGTTGTTTCTTATATTTCTGGTATTTAACAATCAGTGAAATGTTAATCACCACACACCTCTTTTCTCTACCCTTTACTTCCAGTAGACACCTTGCACTTTATCTCGTTGGAGTACACTTTTCTTCTCAGACTTGCTAGATAAATACGTCATTTCAGAAATGGTTTATCTGAGAAGAGGAGGCTGTCCTGAAATATATCTAGAAGTCGTGTTTTTCTGGAGCAATGTAAAAGATTCGAACTGTTTAAAACTTTTTCTTTTTTACCATGTTGATTAATGTGCTGGCGTAAAGTGTGAAAAAGAATTTTTGTTTTCCTTTTTAAAATATTCTTAAAGGCTACATGTATTCAACTTTGCACAAAAAATAACAGAGTTTTTTATAGGTAAGTGCTGAGGAGGTTAGAAGAATGTGGCTAAGAATGTTCCTTAATTATACATCCTTTATTTACTTGCCTGTTTCTTTTGTGAAAGTTTAGAGCAATCATTCTTAAACTGTAGTGTGTAAATATCATCGGGAGAGTGTGATAAAATCCAGATTGCACAGCTCTGCCTGAAGATATTCCAGTTTATTACTTTAAAACTGGCCGGAGAAACTCCATTTTAAAGAAGCATCTGAATAGCAAAAACATGGAACCAACCTGGATGTCCATCAGCAGGTGGATGGATAAACAAACTATGGTACATATACTTAATGGAGCACTATGCAATAATAATGAACAACGATGATTTCAGGAAGCATCTTATAACCTGGTTTCAACTGGAAGACATATTGTATGAGACCCCAGCTGTGAGGACTCTTGGATGGCTACAAGGGTGGGGAGGGGAAGAGAGGGTTTGGCATATGTTAGCTACTCAGTAGAAATTTGGTTAGGTGAAAGTAGTGACAGCACACAGTAGAGAGTAGATCAGCTTAATTGGTCTTCACCATAAACTGAAAAGTTTTCTAAACTCAACCTAATATTTCAGAGAATAGAGTAGCAGGGATGGATGTCTAGAGACTGTGTATTCAGAGGACATCAAGGCCAGTTGGCCTAACTAGTCGTTTGCTAAGAGAGTCCTTCTCACCCCATATTGATGAGTGGCATCTGGGGTCTTAAAAGCTAGCAAGTTGCCATCTGAGGTACACCAGATGGTGAACAGATGATGACCAAGAACAACAAAGATACAGGGGAAAAAGAGTCCAGGAGACAGAGGGAGCCACAAGAATGGGAGACTGTATCAGAACCAGATGGTGCCCGGCTACCACCAAAGACAGCTATGATGGGACACAATGCAGAGTCCGTGAGACAACACAAGAAAATAGGTGTGCAGCCCAAGAACTCTTTTAAAAGGCCTGAATTGATGGTCTGGCAACCTGGAGGGTCCCCTGGGAACATGGCCCCTGGACCTGCTGCTGTCCCTGACTGGAAACCAGTAATAAGTCAGACTAGAATTGACTGGACTCAGGGACACGGTGTGACCATATGGTGTGCATACTTGTGGTTCTATGCATTTATAGGAGACACTAGTCTCTTTCTAGATGGGAAAGAAGAGGGTGGAGAGGCAGTGACAGATGCTTGTTAATAGGATACGAGATACGTAGAGTGAAGAGGAGTGTGCTATCATTGGGTGGGGAGAGCAGAGAGAGCTTCAGAAAGGTGCGCATGCAAAACCAGTTTAGATTGTATACTTCCATTTAATCACAATCAGTAAATAAATAGCAAAAAATTGAAACAAGACCTGTATCTCACACCTTATACAAAAAACAACTCAAATTGGATAAAAGACCTGAATATCAGATACAAAACCCTAAAGCTCATCCAAGAAAAAATAGTGTTAATAATGGAAGTTTTAATATACAACATAGACTACAAAATCTGTCAAAGCACAGTCAACAGAAGAGAAGATAGATAAATGGGAACTGCTAAGAATCAAACACTTTTGCTCATCCAAAGATGTTATCAAAAGAATTAAAAGACCACCTACAGAATGAGAGAAAATATTTGGCAACTATATGTCAGACTGACGTCTGATCTCTATAAGGTACTGCAAAATATCAGCACTAAAAGGATAAATAATCCGATTAAGTGATGGGCAAAGGCGATGGATAGACACTTCTCCAAAGAGAACATCCAGGCAATCAGAAGACACATGCAGAATTGCTCACGAGCATCAGCTGTTAAAGAAGTTCAAATCAAAACTACGATGAGATATCGTCTCACCCCAACAAGGTTGGCCACGATCCAAAATATACAAAACAACAAATGCTGGAGTGGATGTGGAGAAATTAGAACTCTCCTACACTGCTGGTGGGATTGCCAGATGGTACAACCTCAGTGGAAAGCAATCTGGCGCTTCCTTAAAAAAATGGAAATAGATACAACATTTGACCCAGTAATCCCACTGCTTGGAATATATTCCACAGAAGCAAGGGCAGTCGCAGAAACAGATGCATGCACAAAAATGTTTATTGCAACACAATCCACATAGCAGAAAGATGGAATCAACCCAGATGCCCAACAACAGATGAATGAATAAATAAACAGTAGTATATATACTCAGTGGAACACTATGCAATGATAAAGAATAATGATGATTTTAGGAAGCATGTCATAACTTGTTTCAGTTGGGAGACACCATGATGCATGAAATTAGTTAGTGGCACAAGGACAAATACTGTATGAGACCACTACTATAAGGACTTGAAAACATACTTCATGTACAGAAAAAAAGACTCTTTGATGGCTGCAAGGGAGGGCAGAGAGGGAGGGAGAGTGCTGGTTATAGATTAGATAGATGATAGAAATTTGGCTGGGTGAGATCAGTGACAGCACACATTAGAAAGAAGGTCAGTTTAACTGGACTTCAACATAACATGAATACTCTTTCAATCTTAACCCAATATTGCAAGGACAGAGTAGCAGGGGCAGGGGTCCAAGAACCATGCTCTCAGGGGACATGGAGGCCAGTTGGCATAACTAGTGTATTGCTAACATGGTGCTCACAAAGTTGAGTTTCAGTGGCAACAGGTGAATGAAAAGCAGTGCACCCAGAGAACTCCACTAAAAGACCGTAATTAATGGTTTGAAGACCTTGGGGTTCCCTTGGGAGCATGGCCAGTACTGAGGTCACCTCCTTGGGCAAGAATAGATTGGACTCACTGACACACAGTGACCGTATCATTGTGCAGTTTATGGTTCTGTGCATCTATAGAATGTCGTCCTAGTGGCCTCTTACTAAAGGGGAGTGGAGTGGGTGGAGAAGAGGGGACAGGAGATTGTTAAGGGGATATGACATGTATAAAACAGAAAAGAGGAATGTGCTTTGTCAGTGGGCAAGGAAAGCAGTAGGAGCTACATATAGGTGGGCATGCAAATTTAAACTGGACTGTACAATACATAAAATATATAAGGAAATGAAAAGAAAGAAACATCTGAAGTTACTCTGTTGGACATGATCAAAGTAACACGTAAAACATTGATGTAAGAGAAAGGATAAAACTAAATTTATTAAGTTTACTCCTAGGGGTCATGTACCAGTCTGGTGTTCTCTATAGTAATACTTTTCCAAATTTTCTGCAAAGGACTCGTGTTTTGTTTCTTTCTTCTGGTCCTGTGTGAATTAATACTTTCTTAAAATAATGAAATGAATTACTGGAAAGAGAGTAGGAGTAGAGAGGGGTATGCAGAATACAAGCCCAGTGTTTTTTATTGTAGTAGTAGATTTAAGCAAATTAGCATACAAGTTGCTGAATGCTTTTTGTCAGTTTCTGTACTCGTTGCATATTGGTAACAGTTTAAAGGGTAGCACTGGATAGCACTTTCAGTAGTATTGCTTTTGAGAAGATGAAAAGGATTTTGTGCTGAGACTGACAGGCTGGAAAGCTAGTCACTTCTGCAAGGCCCAGGAAGCCTGATTTTTTTTCACCTATAAAATTCAAACAGTTCTACTATTTTACCTGTTTATGGGGCTATTGTGAGGATCACATATAATGTAAGAACATAATGTATGTAGAAGTACATCATAAACTGAAAAAACTAAGGTGTTTTATTAATCATTACAAGTATTTATTGATTATTGTATAGGGATTTGGTTAACATCTAGGAATACAGAGGTAAAAAGATAAAGAGCTTACTGTTCATAGGTATGTATTTGTCAAATAAGAGGCAGTATGCAGAGCTGGTTAAATTCTAACTTCGTTTGCTGTACTTGGGTAGTCTTTCTCTGAACTTCAGTAACAGGCTTATATTTTACGTATTATTTTGTGTTGTTCCTTTGAAATAAGAACTTTCTGAAGGTACATGCCGTATTCGTCTAATTGATTGGCAATATCTTGGAGGTGAGGTAGGCACCCTTTTGAGTTGAATTTTCTAGTGCTCTGTGTATGCTCCTGCTAATCCTGGAGCAAACTACTCCTTTTCCTAACTGACTCCCAGATTTAGGCTTGCTGCCCAACTCCATATCCTTCTTCTTCTCTGCCTAACTCCTCTTCTCGGAGTGTATTTGCGGGAGACAAAGGTCTTGAAGGTAGGAATCCATTCAACAACCAAGAAAAAAAAAAAACTGAACGTTCATTATATGCAGGTAAGATGCAAGAAATAAGACAAGGTGTGCTGATATATGGAGCCGTGGTGGTACAATGGTAAGAGCTCAGGCTGCTAATGAAAAAGTTGGCAGTTTGAACCAATCTTGCGTTTCTTGGATACCCTGTGAGGCCATTCTACTCAGTCCCGTAGGGTTGCTGTGAATTGAAATCAATTCAGTGGCAGTGGGGTTGGTTTTTTTGTAGGTTTTATGCTAATAGACTGCTTCTGACCTTTTAAGAGGAAGCCAAGCCAAGTGCCGTAGGAAAGAACAAGTAATTTAATCATGAGATAGGTACTAATACATTCGGAATGTATTGAGATCACAAAAGGAAAATCTGGGAGAAGGGGAAGTTACATAGTCTGGGATCGTATCATTTGCCTTCCAAAATTAGGACACTGTTAAAGGTAAAAGAAACACGTAATAATCAGGAGCAGGCAACAGAAATAGAGACTGTCCCATACCAACGAGGACATGTTGTTACCCCATCCATGAAAGAAATATCTTTGTATAATCTTAAAGTAAGAATTGTAGAACTTAATAGGTAAATAACGTGTACAAAAAGGTTGGGAGCTTGAAATAGTATGTTGGATTATGTATCAGTGAAATCAGTGCGCCTGGCTTATTAAATACATAGGGGCAGGAGTAGTGTAAGATACAGTTGGAAAGGTAAATTGGGAACAGACCATGAATAGACCTTTATGCTGTTTCTATAGGTAATGGAAAGTCTCTCATATTAAAGATGGGTGGTAGTTGGTTTTTGTTGTTTTTTTTTAAGATTACTTTTCTGGCTACATGGAAGATAAGTGGAGGCGAGAGACTCAGTAGATACTGAGACCATGAAATTATTTAAAATGTTTCCTATAGATTAAGAGATAAAATGATTTTCTAAATCAAGGAATGGTAGGAGGATGTCATGGATTGAATTGTGTCCACCCCAAAATGGTGTGGCGGTTTGGCTGGGCCATGATTCTTGTTACTGTGTATGTTCCTCCCTGTTGTAAATCCTGCTTCTGTGGTGTTTATGAGGGAGGATGGGTAGCAGTAGTTTTCGTGGGGTAAGACTCCCGTAAGATTACATTGTGCCTTGGGGCAATTTCTTGGGCTATAAAGGAAAAGAAAGCAAGGAATTGGGGACTTCATACCATCAAGAAAGAAACAGTGCAGAGCCAGTCCTTTGGAAAGGAACTGGGGTCTCTGTACCTCAGAATTTCCTAGTCTAGGGGAAGATTAATGACAAGGACATTTTCCAGAGCCAGCAGAGAAACTCTTCCTCTGGAGCTGATGCCTTGAATTTGGACTTGAGCTTACTGGGCTCTGACAGAATAAAATTTCTCTTTTTAAAAGCATCTGCGTGTGTCATTTCTGTTACAGCAGCACTAGGTGACTAAAGACAGAGGATTAGGAGGGAATAGAGATACTCCAGAGGTATTTTGAGTTTCGTGACTTGTGGGGGAAAAAAAACACTTGGCTTCCAAGATACCATACTCTTCCCAGTTTTGTTTTCATATTACAAGCTACTCTTTCTAAGTCTTCTTCGCTGAGTATTCAGTCTTTAAATTTTGGGTTACACCAGAGCTCAGTCCTCAGACCCTAATCTTACTTGCACCCGTTTCGTGAATTATCTTGTGCATCCCCGTTGCTGTAAACTCCGTAAATACGTTTATAACTGATGAGTTTGTAACATTAGCCTAGACCTCTTCCCTTAACTCCAAACTTGTGTCTAATGGATAGCTCAATCTTTAATGTCAGAACTGAATTTGTTATTTTTCACTCAAAAACATGTCATTAATCCCCCATTTTAGTAAAGAGCATTATTATTCACCCAGTTTTAGAGACAGAAACCCTGGAGTTATTCTTGACAGTGCTATCTTTTATATTCCACATCCAGTATACCAACATTTTCTGTTGACTTTTCTTTCAAGGTGTGTATCCTAGTTGATACTTGTGATAGAAGGCAATACTAGTCTCTTCTGTCCATCAGCCTAAGACCAGAATAACTAGGTGGTGCCTGGCTATACCCACTAACCACCCTGATAAGGAGCACAACAGAGAGTCCTTGACTGAGCAGGAGAAAAGTACAGAACAGAACTCAAACTCACGTAAAAAGACCAAACTTCGTGGTCTGACTGAGACTGCAGGAACCACAGAGGCCCTGTCCCCTGGACAGTGTGTTAACCCAGAGCTAAAACCATTCCCAAAAACTACTCTTCAGACAAAGATTAGACTGGACGCTAAAACATGAAATAACATGTGTGAAGAGTGTGCTTAGTTGAAGCAGGTACACAAGACCAAATTTTTTACTCCTTTCCCGAGGCAGAATGAGAAGGTTGGATGGACACAAGAAACAGTGGAAAGTGGGAGCGTGCTGTCGGATTGTGGTGATTGTAACTAGGGTCACATGGCAATAACTTGAACCTCTTCTGAGCTGTGCCCATGGGAACACCTCTCTTTGGCCTGTTGACCTCTGCCCTGCTCAGGCAAATGTTGCTTCTTTTATCTCTGCCAGTAAATGCCCAGAGGTGCCCCTTTCCCTCAGGAGGTCTGCTGCCCCCAAACACTCGGCTTTCTCCATGAGTTTGTGCTCACAATGTAACTGCCTTGCCCTGTGGGTCAGGAAGCCCCCTACTGTGACATCTCCTGCCAGTGTTCTGATTTGGCTGTCTTGCTGCTACTCTTTCTCTCCCATTGCTTCTTGCCATCCCTCAGTGTCTCCAGTGTTACAGCTTTTTCCCTCCTTCCCTCTTTCCCTCTCTCCCTAGGTCTAGGAGGTTTCAGTAAGGGAATCGTGAGTCCAGTGGATGTACTCTATTGCCAGTTGTTCTTTCTTGGTAGTAATAGGTCACCCTCTGCTCTGGGATTAACTACTCTTAAAAGCATAGCAAGGTGGCAAAAGGGAATAATCCAGTTGTTAGGTTCCATACACCTTATTTGCATGGCCCCATGTCTGTAAGAGTACTGTGGCCCTTATTTACGTTATTGGCAAGCTGTTCAGTCCCTTTGGTGGACCACAAGTTCCTTATTTGCATAGTCCCCACCCAGTCATTTGGTGAGAGTTACAAAGACTGGCTACAAGGGCCATATTAAGTATTCACTGCACTGCGCTTGTGTACCTCCCAGTGTCATCTTTGCCTGCATCGTGTTGTGCTGACATCTTTTTTTGTGTATTGCCTTTCCCTTCATCCAAGTTAGTATAAGTCTGCTGTCTAGTTAGTGATTTTCCCTCCTGACAACGCATCGTAACCATCAAAGAATGTTTCTGTGTGTAAACCTTTTCTTTTCATGATATTTATCTCATGCAGTATTTGTTCTTTTGTGATTGACTTTTTTCATTTAGCATAATGTCTTCCGCATGCATCCATGTTGTGAGATGTTTCTCAGATTCTTCATTATTTAAAATTAGCTTAATAATTCCATTGTTTGTATATATCATAGTTTATCCATTCATTCCTTCTTAAGGATGTGTCATAGTGTTTTTTTTTTTTTTAATAGTATTTGTACATTTGTACCATTTACAGTCCCCTTGGGCAGTGTATGAGACTTTTGGTCTCCCCACATACTTAGCATGAGCATTCGTCGTTTTCTGTTTTTTTTGCTGATTGGCATTATTGCCAGGATGAGATGATATTTCATTGTTTTTGTTTGCATCTCTTAAAGGGCTAATGGTTGTGAGCATCTCTTATATATTTGTTGGCTGCTGGAATTTTTTTTTGCTGAAGTATCTGTTCATGTCTTTTTGCCCACTTTTTAATTGGATTGTTTGTCTTTTGTTGTTGAATGTTGATGATTTCTGTAAGTTTTAGAGACTAGCTGCCTGTCAGATACGTCATTGCCAAAATTTTTTTCTCAGTTTCTGTGTTCTTTTTTTACTGTCTTGGAGAAGTCTTTTGTTGCACATAAGTGTTTAATTTCTAGTAGGTCCCAGTCATCTACTTTATATTCTGGTGTTTGGTATGCTCAGTAGTCTATTTATGCCATAACTTAGAGCCCTTAGGTTTGCCCATACTTTTTCTTCCATCGTTATAGTTTTATATTTTACTTTAGGTCTTTAATCCATTTTGAGTTAATTTTTGTGTTTGATGTGAGATATGGAAGCTCTTTCACTTTCCTGCAAATTGAGAACCAGTTTTGCAACCCCACTTGTTAAAGAGACTACCTCTTTCCTGTTTAATCAACTTTAATCCTGTGTTGAAGATCAGCTGTCCACAGGTGGATAGATTTACTTCTGGATTCTCACTTCTATTGCATTGGTCTGTATATCCATTGTTGTACTAGTACCAGGTAAGTATGAGAATGCTTTTTATTCTTCAGCAGTGCTTTGATCATCTGAGCTCTTTTTCCTTTCCGTATAAAGTTGGTGATTAGTTTTTCCATCTCTTTAAAGAATGTTGATGGACTCTACTTAAGAATTTATTGGGTCTGTAGATGACTTTGGGTAGTATTAACATTTTCACAGTGTTAAGTCTTCCTGTCCATGGGCATACTGTGTTCTTCCATTTGTATAGGCCTCTCTTGGTTGCTTGCAGTAATGTTTTGTAGTTTTCTTTGTTTAGGTGTATTCCTAAGCATTTTCTCTTTTGAGGGGCTATTGTAAATGGTATTGTTTGTCTGTTCAGAGTTATCTTTGTTACTGCAGAGAAATTTTTTCACCTTTTTCAGGGTTGGTTTGGTGGTTGTTGAGACTCCTGTAGTATGTTTCTTGATTTGATATGTTGCATCTTTATTGTGCTTTATGGCTTCCCCTATGATCCCCCCTTAATAAACTATGTATAAACCCAATTTTAATTACTACCAGTCTTATTAAGTTCCCTCTCCATCTGGAAGGACTATAATGGCTGTAGTATGTCTGTCTTTTGAATATGATGACATCATAGTTTTCCTGATATGATCACTGGATCATTTCTTTCACTATTACAGCTTTGATTAAGTTTGGAGCCTTTGCTTAACTGAGTAGGTTTCTGGGTGATGTGTCCTGTATTTTCTTCTGAAATATAAAGTTAGTGGTTTTGTTCTTCTAAGCCAAGAGATTCCGTCAGTATTTCTTGTAGCTTTGGTTTGGATTTTACAAAGTCTCTGAGTTTCTGTTTATCTGCAAATGTCTTAATTTCATATTCATGTTTGAAAGATATTCATGTTTGCAGGATATATAATTCTTGGTTGAAAGTTCTTCTCCTTCAAGGCTTTGAATGTGTCTTGCCACTGTCTCTGTGCCAGCATTGTTTCTGCTGAGAAATCTGACAAAAGTTTATAGGGTTGAGTCTTGCTGCCTTTAAGAGTTTCTGCTTAATGTTTCATTTTGTTAGCTTGATTATAATATGTCTTGGAGTCTTCCTTTTGAGATCTGTATTGAATGGCATTTGGTATGCATCTTTGATATCCATGTTCCCTTCTCTCTGGGAAGTTTTCTGTTAATGGCTCAGCAACACTACTCTGTGTTCTCAGGTGTCTCACCCTGTTGAGGAACTCCAGTTAATTGTAGATTGTTCCTCTTATAGAGTCCCATGTGCTTCTTAATGCTTCTTCATTTTTCTTGTTTCTTTTTTCTGATTTCTCCTCATGGGTGCTGGAGTCAGTAGCTCTGTCTTCCAAGTCAGAAAGTCTATTTTCTGTTTGTTCCATTGTGTTTTCTTGACTTTGAATTGAAGTTTCTATGTCTTTGATTTTGTTTTTGATCTGTTGGATTGTAGAGTACTGGCGTTCCATCAGATCGAACAGCTTGATTAGTTTTTTGTTTTGCTGTGCTCTGTTTTGTATCAGGTCTAGGACAGTTCTATATATAATCCTCTTGTATTCATCTACCAATTCAACTCCCACTCTTCATGTGGGAGTTCTTTGGTTGTTTCTTTTGGGGGCCTTCTAAAGCCATGGGTGATTTCTTGTTATGGTTTTCTCCAGGGTTTGTTGCTTTTGGGGCAACATGTCAGTCAGCAAAGGCTAGGAGAGATGCTGTGAGGATGGATCACATTTGTTTCTCTAGGCCATCTTAAAATGCAAGGTGAAAGGTATCTGACAGTTTCCAGAGTTAGTGAGGTTTTCAGGTGTACAGGTCCCTCTTCTCAGCTGGCAAAGTAAGCACCTCTGTATCCAACTCTAGTTGTTATAAACTAGTTCAAAATACAGAAAAGCTACTGCCCTGTTAGCCTCTGCTGTCGGGCCCCAGCTGTGCGCGACACTGTGTAGAATACTGCTTTACTGCTGGAAAAGTGCTGTCCTCTGGGCAGGCACTGCCTCCCAGCTTAGGAATTGGGTCCAGCTGAGGCGTATATCCGCCTACACAGTGGTGTCCCATACAGGCTCCCCTCCTGCCCCGGCACAGGCCAGTTAGTGGTGCAGGCAGAAAGAGAGGCCAAAGGTGCCAAGATGCCAGAATCCAAAGTTAAGCTCTCAAAATATGACAGTCTCTCCCGCCGATCCCACCAGCAGTGTGCCTGAGACCAGCCATCAGTCAAGTCCCAGCTCCACCTGCCAGCCAAGACAGAGAAAAGAAAGTTAAAATGGCGAGTTACCCTCGGTCCATGAAAGCTGGCACTCACCAAGAGTGGGAGTCAGCAAAGGAGAGGAAGCTTTCCGTTCAGTGGTATGAATTCAAAATTAACAGCCGTGTGCCGTGTCCCAGGGCTCTCTAGGTGTCCAGAAGGCTCCGTTTAATTATCAACTCAGGTCTTGGTTTCCAGAGGGATTTAGGGAGATATGTTTAGTCAGCCCTCTTGACTCTCCACCTCTCTGTTACTGTAGAGGAATTGATTTTTGTACCTTGATGTTGTACTCAGCTACTTTGCTGAATCCTTCTGTAATTTGCAGTAGTTTTCTTGTAGAATCTCAAGAATCATATCATCTGCAGATGGAGATAGTTTACTTTTTCCTTACCTATTTGGATACCTTTTATTTCCATTTCTTGCCTTACTGTTCTGACCAGGACTTCTATACAGTGTTGAATAATAGTGCTGATGAGGAGCATCCTTGTCTGGTTTGTTCTCAAGGGAAATGCATTCAGTCTCTCTCTGTTCAGAGTACTGTTGGCTGTTGGTTTTGTGTATATGTCCTAAATAGTGTTGAGGAATTTCCTTCCTATTTCTATTTGCTGAGAGTTTTTATCAGGTGTTGGATTTTATCAGATGCCTTTTCTGCATCAATTAATATGACCATGTGGTTCTTTTCCTTTGTTTTTTTTGTGTGGTGGATTACATTGATTTTTTTTATACTGAACTATCCTTGCATATCTGGAATGAGTCCCGCTTGATCGTGATGTATTATGTTTTTGATACACGGTGTTGTATTCTTTTGGCTAGGATTTTTTTTTTTTAATTGTGATTAAGTGACAGTTTACAATCCAAGGATTTGTGTCAGGGTTATGATTACTTTATGGAATGAATTTGGGAGTATTCCATCCTTTTCTGTGTACTGGAATAGTCTGAGTAGAATTGGTGTTTTCTCTGAATGTTGGAGAATTCTCCAGTGAAGTCTTCTGGGCCATGAGTTTTTTTGGGGGGAGGGGGCAACAGTTTAATGATCTTTTCAATTTTTTGTTTTTTTATACATCTGTTCAAATTTTCTACCTCAGATTCTATTTATTTAGGTAGGTTTCCGTAGTTTTGTCCATTTCTTCTAGGTTTTGAAATTTGTTGGAGTACAATGCTTCTTAGAGTTCTGTTAGCCGTTTTATTTCAGTTGGTTCTGTTGTAATGTCACCTGATTTCTTTTGTTATGTGCATTTTCTGTGTCTCTCTCTTTTTTTTTTTTTTTTTTTGGTGGTCAGTTTGGCCACTGGTTTGTTGATTTTACTAATTGTTTCAAAGAAACTCATCCCAAACCCACACCCAACAAGTTGATTCCAACTCATAGTGAGCCTGTAGGACAGAATAAAACTGTTCATAGAGCTTGCAAGGATCACCTGGTAGATTCTAACTGCAGACTTTTTGTTTAGCCACTACACCAGCAGGGTTTTGGAATCAGTGCACCAGAAGTGGGTTTGGGTTTGGTTTCGAAGAAACAGCTTGTCTTGTTGATTCTTTCAGATTGCTTTTCTGTTTCATCTGTTTGTGCTCTAATCTTTATTATCTCCTCCTAGTGACCGTAGGCTTATTTATTTATTTATTTATTTCTGCTCCTTGTCTGTTTGTTGGAATTGCAAGGTTCAGGTACTGACTTTGATTCTTTTTTAATGACAAATACATTTAGCGCTGTAAATTGAACTCTGGGCACTGTGTTTTGTGTATCCCAAAGATGGTATGTTGTGTTTTTGCTCTTGTTTGAGTCTAAGGATTTTTAAGTTCATTTTTTTTAAATTATGATTGAATGAAAATGTACATTCCCATAAAAATTTGCATGCTGACCTACATGCAGCTTCCACTGTTCTTCCTGCACAGTGACAGCACACTCCTCCTCTCTGCTCCATACATGTTGTATCTTCCCAACAGTCTCCTGTCTTCTCCTATCCACCCATTCCCCTTCTTCCAGGATGGGGTCAACTGGACGACGACCTATAGATGTCCAGAACCATAAAGTGCCCACACAGCGTGGTCACTCTGCATCACCAAGTCCAATCCATTGCTGTCTGTCTGAGAAGTTGACCTTCATTATGATTTATGGACAGGGGCAGCATCAGGGCCAGGGACCCTGCTCCCAGGAGAACCCCGAGGCCCCAGGACCGTCAGTTGCAATCTTCTAGTGGACATCTCAGGATGCACCCCTATTATACTTGTGTTGCCAGTGGGACTCAACTTTGTGAGCTCCATCGTGGCTATCACTGGTGGTAGCTGGGCACTGTCTGATTCTTCCGGTTACAAGTTGATGTAGACATCCACTCATGTGGATCTCTGTCTTCTGGATTCTCTTTCCCCCATGTTGTTATAGACCAAGGTGATCGTCTGTTCTTGCTGAGTTGGGACTGTTTGCTGTACCCTTAGATGGCAGCTTGGCATCTTTTAAGACCCCAGACACCACTCACCAGTGTGGGGTGTGGAGAGACCTCGTTAGCAAAACGCTGGTTGTGCCAGTTGGCCTCTGTTTCCCCTGAGAGTACAGTCCCCAGTCCCCCACCCCAGCTACTCTGTCCTTGCACTGTTGGGTTAAGATGGGAGGAGTACACAAGTTGTATTGAAGTCCTGTTAATATGAATCTTCTTACTAATGTGTGCTGTCACCAATTTCACCCAGCCAAATTTCTAACAACTATCTATTCCCTCCCCCCTCGCTGTCCTGCCCTCCCCACCCTTGCAGCCGTCAGAGAGTCTTTTCTGTTATGCATGAGTCTGCTTTTAAGTTCTTATCGTAGGGATCTCCTACAATATTTGTCCTTCTGTCTCTGACTACTTTGACTCAACATAATGTCCTCCAGTTGAAACCAGGTTAAGAGTGTTTCTTACTGTCATCGTTCTTTATCATTGCATAGTGTTTCATTGAGTATATATACCGTAATTTACTTATCCATTCTTCTGTTGTTGGGCATCTGGGTTGATTACGTCTTTTTGCTATTGTGGACTGTGCTGCGATGAACATTCGTGTACATGTATCAGTTGGTGTGAATGGCCTTGATTCTGTAGGATATTTTCCAAGCAGTGGAAATAGTGGGTCAAATGGTATATCTATGTCTGTTATTTTAAGGTAGTGCCAGATTGCTTTCCAAAGAGGTTGCACCATTTTGCAATCCCGCCAACAGTGTAGGAGAGTTCCAGTCTCTCCACAGCCTCTCCAGCATTTAGTGTTTTGTGTTTTTTGGATTATGACCAACCTTGTTGGGGTGAGATGACATCTCATTGTCTCACGTTCATTTTTTATTTCTTCTATTAGACAGTGGTTTGTTTGAGTCTAAGAATTTTTTAAGTTCATGTCTTATTTCTTAAATTACCCATTGGTTTTTAAACAGGCTGTTATTCAGTTTCCATGTATTTGATTTTTTTCCTTGTTCTTCATCTTGTTGATTTTTAATATTATAACATTGTGGTCTGAGAAGACAGTGTTTTTGAATTTATGGAGGTTTTCTGGCTTAACATTGTTCTGTAGAATGATCCATGTGTACTAGAAAAGAACGTATACTGCACCACTGTTGAGTGAAGTGTTCTGTATAAATGTCTGTGAGATCAAATTGTTTGATTGTATTATGTAGATCTTCTGAATCTTTGTTGAATTTCTAGTTGTATTTCTTTCATTGGAAGTGTTGTATTAAAGGCTAATACTTTTATTTTGGAGTTGTCTGTTTCTGGTAAAATTTGTTGTTAAGTATTTTGGAGCTTTTTCTTTGGGTTTATAGATATTTATTATGGCATCTTGTTGGACTGACCCTTTAATCACATATAATGCTCTTCTGTGTCTCTTACACTCATTTTTGTCTTAAGGTGTATTGTTTCAGAGATTAATACTGCCACTCCTTTTTTCGTTGCTGGTTGGTTAATATGGTCCCTCTCCTCTCCCTATTATTTCATTTTGAGTTTATGTTTGTGTCTTAAGGTATATCTCTTCTAGAAGGCAACATATTGATGGGTCATATTTTCTTATTCAATCTGCTACTCTCTTGTCTCTTCACTCAGTGTAATTATTGATAGGTATAAATTTACCATTGTTAATTCTATTGTGCCTTTTTTTGTGTGTGGTGTTGATGATTTTTGTTCCACATACTTTCCTGATATCTTTTAGTTTATGAATTTTCATTTCCTGTGTTGCTGTTGATTTTATGTCTTTATGGATTCTTTATTTGGTAAGAAAGTTTATTAACTTACCTTGTGGTTACCCTGAAATTTACTTCCATCTTCTGACGTTTAAAACATTTTTTTTGTAATTGCCTTGACTTCGTCTCCATATAGAAGTTTAGTAACTACACTGTTTATTCCATCTTTATATTCTGAAGTTATTGTTGCTTACAGATTGATGTTTCTGGTTCCTTGTTTTCAGGCTTGTATCCTTATCTTATTTTCAAAAATTCTTTTTTTGCATTGGTTTCTGAGTTGTGTTGTCTTGTATCTTAATTTCAGGATGTTGCCTGATGCTGTTTCTCTATCCAAAGAACTCCCTTTAGTTTTTCTTGTTTCAGCATCATATTTAAGGGACAGTTTCACTGAATATATAATTCTTGGTTGGCAGATTTCTTTTTCCCCCCAGGATTTTGTTTATATCATCCCCTTGCCTTCTTGTCCGTATGGATTCTGCTGAGAAATCAGAGCCCAGTTTTACTGTGTCCCCTTTTTAGGTTATATATCCAAGCTAGTCTCAAGATTCTATCTTTGCCTTTGGTTTTGGAAAGTTTGGCTGTGATATATCGTGATAATTTTCTTTTGGAGTCTGTCTTGTTTAGGGTTTGTTGAGCTTCTTGGAAGTATATTTTCTTATCTTTAATGATGTTAGGGAAATTTTCTGTGGGCAGATCTCTGAAAAGTTTCTCTGTGCTTTTTGGTGGTCTCCTCCTGTTCTAGAATTCTGATCATGTGTAAATTATTCCTTTTGCTAGTGTCCCACGGAATTCTCACGCTTTATTCATTTATTTTTTCTGTTATTCCTTTAACAGGTTACTATCAAGGGATTTGTCTTCTATTTCACTGATTCTGTCTTCTTTTGATCCATTTCTCTGTTGTCCTCCCACTGTATTACCTGTTTCTCAAATTCTAGTGTTAATCTCCTGGATTTCTGGTTGCTGTTTTCATATAATTTCTAGTTCTCTATTTATTTTGTTGTTTTGTTCTTTTTTTTTATTTCCTCTGTGTTTCCTTTGATATCGTAGAAGACCTTATATATAAGTCTGAAATTCCTTATTGGATAGTTCCATTATTATGTCTTTCTCAGGGAGGAATCCTGGTTCGTTATTTTGGTTACTTGCTGGAACCATGTCGTCTTGCTTCTTTAGGTGATTTGATAGTACCTGTTGTTTCCAAGACACTGTTGTATTATTATACTTATTATTTCGTTTGTTGTGTATTTTTCCTTTTGTTTTGATATTTCCAGACAGGTCATATGGGCATGCTACTCTGGTTGCTAATGTGGCTACTCTGGAGCACTCACCATGTACCTCCATATGGGTGGTTATGTGCACATAGATCTCTGTTCACTGGTCCTTTGGGATGTGTTGGGCAGGCATTGGCTCCTGTCAGTTGTTGGTCCTGTGTCCAAGAAGCATGTGGTGGCATTTGCCAAGTGGGTCGGCAGCAGGTGTGGTGGAGATGGTTGGCTCATGGGGTATGGTTGCCATCTCCTATTGAATGAGGGTTGTAGGTGGCAGGCGGGTCTGTGTGCAATTGAGGATTGCCGCTTGCACAGTGAGAGGGCGGTGCAAGTGGTGGGTCAGTAGGTGTATGTGAGGTCTTGCTGCTGTTGCTCCCACCAGGCAATGACATACGCCTGTGTGTGTAGGCATGGTGCTGCCACCTCTCACCAGGAGTGAGGAGAGAACTGTGGGTGGGGGGGTGGGCGTGTGGTTGCGTGCACGGTTGCATTGCTATGGTGGCCTCTCGTGGTGAGGCATAGGGAATAGTGAGTATGTGTGAGATCAAGCTGCAACCTTTTGCAAGAGTGGGATAGTGGAGGGAGTTCAGCTGGGTTGATGGATGGAGAAGGAGTGGGTGGGAAAGGGTGCCATCATACATTGGTCTTTGATGGTTGGGGCTCATGTATGGACGTTCTGCTTCTAGTCATGGAGGAGAGGGAGCATGCTCTTCTGGTCACCTGGCAAGGATACCTGTGTTCTTCATATTAGTTGCACCCAGCAGTCAGGACCTCATTCACTCAATTAACTTCATGTCCTTTTGGGAATTCCAGGAAGTTTCTTTTGTGCTTCTTACCTGGGATTGCTGCTTATTTTGTTTCAAGGTGGCTACCTAATGTAGCTGGCTGGCAAGTCCCCTCTCCTTTTTCTCATTCATTCTTTTCAGTCATTTTCTTCCTCCAGACAGTTTTTTTTTTTTTTTATGACCAAGTGAAAATGTACATTGCCATATAAATTTACATGCCCACATCTATGCAACTTCCACTGCTCTCCCTGCCCGGTCAGACAGTTTTTGATCTAGTTCTTTATTCTTCGATTTAATGCTCAGAGTCCCAGGATTGTCATCTGCTTCACTCGGCTTCTCAGGTCTTTGCTGTAGAGGGATGGAATGGTTTGTGTGACTGAGCTACCATTTTGACTGGAAGGCTCTAAGAACTACATATGTTTTTAAAGTTATAAAGAAAATACAAAGCATTTTTTTTTTAAAAGTTACTCTCAAGTCATTTCTGATTCTTAGTGACCTTGTGTATGTCAGAGTAGGAGCGCTATGTTCCATAGGATTTTCAGTGACTGATTTTTCTTTGTGTTTGCTAATGTTTTCTCTGTATGTCTGATTTTTGGAAGTAGATCACCACGTCTTTCTTCCACTGTGTCTTCTGGGTGCATTTTGGTTAGCATTTTACGCCACTTAGGGACTCCATAAAACATAATTGTTTATACAATTTCAAGTATAAAACAAAACATAAGGATTCCAGATTTTTATCTAATAAAAGTGTTTTTCCTGAAGACAATTAGCAGGTCTTTGATATTGGAGAATGATATTACTGTTCAGGTGTATATAAAAAGTAACATGATTGTTACAAGTCTACCAGATAACCATATCCGTAATATCAGGAGGACTTTGTCTTAGTCATGTATTGCTGCTGTAAGAGAAATACCACAAGTAGATTACTTTAGCAAAGAGGAATTTATTTTCTTACAGAGAAGTAGGTTGACAGAGCCCTCTTTAGCATGGGATGAGAAAAACTAGATGGTACCTGGCCATTACCAATGATGGCCTGGATGAGGTACACAGAATCAGGCCTCAGGCATAGATAGAACTCTACCAAAAGCCACACTTGATGGTCCTTCTGAATGGAGGGCTCCCTGGGAATGTGGCCCCCATATTCACTAACCCCAAACTGTATCCAGCACCAGGGCCTGCTTGCCAAAGACTGAATGGGACTGTACAAAACACAGAGGGAGGATAATGATGAACAAATTGTTAAACATGTACATTAGGTTGTCTGAGAGACTTTTCACTGGAGCCGAGATGATTGGGTAAAGGGTGCCAGACCTCTGTCAAAAGGTTATGGGAAGTTCTGGACAAAAGGGGAAATTTGTTGTCACAGGGCAGGGGTTGAAGGGAGCTAGAATAGAATAGCAGGGAAAATTTTGGTTGTTCTATGGCAACATGATACAGATTATAAAATTGTTCTTAAATCACAATAAAACACGTATTTTTAAAGAAAAATAAGAAGAAAAGTAGGCTGAAAGTCCAATTTGAGTGCATCATTTCCAGAAGAATTCTTTTTCTTTTGGGTCTCAGGGAAGGTTTTTGGGACCCCAGGTGCAAAGAACATGCTCTGCTCTCAGCACTGCTACTTTCCTGATGGTTGAGATCCCCAACTCATCTGCTTGCTTGTCTTTCCTTTACATCCCAAGAGATCACCTTAAAGCACAGTATATTCTTATGGATGAAATTCTGCTTCACTAACACAACCACAGCACATCCTCCCTCATTAACACACAGAGGCAGGATTTACAATGTAGAAGAACATCATATAATACCCAGAATCCTGGCCTAGCCAAATTGTTGCACACATTTTTGGGGGTACACGATTCAGTACATGACAGCTACATACTTCACTTTGGTATTACTTCTCATTTTAATTGTGGTGGTTATAAGGTGTTATTGACTCAGTTGACTCTTAGCAACCCTATGTAGAACAGAACAACGGTGCCAGGTCCAGTGCCATTCTCAAAATTGTTGCTGTGTTGTAACCCATTGTTGCAAATACTGTGTCAGTCCACTTTATTCTCTTTTTCACTGACCCTCTATTTTTTTTTTCTTGTTTTTAGTTTTATTTAACATAACTGAGTGAAAATGTACATTCACATGTAAATTTACATGCCCCCCTATATGCAGCTTGACCCTCTATTTTACCAGTGATGGTGTCCTTCTCCAGGGACTGGTCTTTCCTAATAGAAAGGTCAAACAATAGGAAATGAAATTTAGCTATCCTCATTTCTAAGGAGCATTCTAGCTGTGTTTCTTCCAAGACAGCCTTGTTTGTTCTTCTAGCAGTCCATGATGTTCAGCGTTTTTTACCAGCACCATAATTCAAAGACATCAATTCTTCAGTCTTCCTTATTCACTGTCCAGCTTTCACATACATGTGAGATGGTTAATAATATTGTGGCTTGGATCAGGTGCACCTTAGTTGTTAAAGTCACATCTTTGCTTCTTAACACTTTAAAGAGGTCTTTTGCACCTCAATTGATGGTCCAGCGGTTTCGAGTTTCCCCTGGGAGCATGGTCCCTGGCCCTGATGCTGCCCTTGCCCATAAGTCATAACAAAGATCCACTCTTTGGACACGAATGGATTGGACTTGGCAATGCAGAGTGACCATATATTGTATGCACTTTATGGTTCTATACATCTATAGGATATCAGCCTGTTGACCTCTGGTTGGAGGAAGGAGAGTGGTTGGAGAGGAGGGGAAGGGAGACTGTTGGGAGGATGAGACATGTATGGAGCAGAGAGGAATAGTGTGCTGTCACTGGACAGGGAGAGCAGTGGAAGCTGCATATAGGTGGGCATGTAAATTTATACGGGAATGTACATTTTCACTCAGTCACATTAAATAAAAAAATTTTAAAAAGCGGTCTTTTGCAGCAGATTTACTCAGTGTGATACATCGTCTGATGTCCTGGATGCTGCTTTGCCAGGCGTTGGTTGTGGATCTTAGTAAAATGAAATCCTTAATAACATGAATCTTTTCTCAGCTTATGACAGTATTGCTTATTGGTCCATGCCTTAGTTATCTAGTGCTGTTGTAACAGAAATACCACAAGTGGATGGCTTTAACAAAGAGAAGTTTATTGTCCTACAGTCTGGTTGGCTTCAGGGCCAAATTCAAGCTACAGACTCCAGGGGAAAGCTTTCTTTTTTGTTTTGGCTCTGCAGGAAGGTCTTTCTGACTCATCAGTCTTTCCTTGGTTTGGGAGCATTTTAATACAGGAACCTGAGGTCCAAAGGGTGAGCTTTGCTCCCAGCATTGCTTTCTTGGTGGTATGAAGTACCCATGTCTCTCTACTCACTTCTCTCTCTTAGATCTCAAGAGAGATGGGCTTGTAATACTATCCACTCTTAATAGACTTCATTAGTATAACTGCCACTAATCAGTTATACAGATAGAACTTATAGCACATAGGAAAATCCTATCAAAGGACACAATGGTGGACAATCATGGTGGTGCTAAATTGTACACATATTTTGGAGAGGTCATAATTCACACCGTGACAGCCCAGTTGTGAGGATTTTTGTTTCATGTTGAGGTGTAATGCATATCAAAGACTGTGGTGTTTGACCTTCAGCAATAAATGCATCTGGTCCATTTTGTTTTCAGTAAGCAAGGTTGTGTCATCTCCGTATCACAGATTTTTAGCAAATCTTTCACCAATCCTGATGCCACATTTTCCTCACATAGCCCTACTTCTCAGATTGTTTACTCCACTTGCAGATTGGATACATACAGTGAAAGGATACAGTCCTGACATGTGGTATCCCTCTTACTCTGTTCAAACAGCTATCTTTTCCTCTGTATAGGGGTCCCTCACAAGCACAATTAATTGTTCTGGAATGTCTGTTCTTCCCAGTATTATCCATAATTTGTTATTATCAACATACTTGAATACCTTTACATGGTTGTTTTAGTTACCTGGTCCAGCTCTAACAGAAATATCACAAGTGGATATCTTTAAAAAGGAAATGTTTATTCTTAATACAATCTAGTAACCTGTAAGTCTGAATTCAGAATTTCTGCTCCAGGGGAAGGCCTTCTCTCAGTCAGCTCTGCAGGAAGGTCCTTGTGATGCATCACTCTTTGGTCAGGGAGTATCTTGGTGCAGGAACCTCAGGTCTTCAGGATGCGCTCTACTCCTGGTGCTGCTTTGTTGATCGCATGAGGTTCCCAACTCTCTGCTTCCCTTTCCCATCTCTTATAAAGTGAAAGGATAAAAGGAGGCGCAAGCCACACTCCAGGGAAACAGTGAGCCTACTCTAATCCTCTTTTAATGTAATCCTGTCTATTACCCAAAGGGAGAGATTAGGATTTACAGCATAGGAAAATCATAAAATAGAGGGCGATCACACAATACTGGTAATCATGGCCCAGCCAAATTTCTATACGTATGGGGGGGGGCACAATTCAGTCCATTACAATAGTCAGTAAAACAGGTGAACATCTTTATAGTTTCTCTCCTGTCAGTCAAAATCCATCTGATTGTGTCAGTGATATCCTTCATTCCACATATTCTAAATCCAGTTTGAATTTCTGGCAGTTCTCTGTTGATGTACCACTGCAACTACTTTTGAATTCTCTTCAGCAAAATTTTTCTTACATGTAATATTAATACTACTCAATTATTTTTGCTTTCTTGGGAAGGGCTCTGAGACTGTGGTTTCAGGGGAAATCTAGGTCAACTGGCATGGCAAAGTTTATTTTATTTTATTTTTATTGTGATTAAGTGAAAGTTTGCAATCCAAGTAAATTTGCCATACAAAACCCTGAACACAAGCCTCTATACAGCTGTGTCTGCTCTCCTCACCCTGTGATACCACACTGCTCCTTTCCACCCTGTACTTCCAGTATCCACTCCACCAACACTTGTCTTCTCCTCTCCTGTCTCCCCTCTCCCCTCTAGAGAGGAACCAGCTGGACAGTCTCATATATATATACACATGGTCTGACAGTTAAGTCAGTGAACTTAATTTTTCTAAGTGCTGCATACCGCATTGCTGAAGATCTGTATGGTCACCTTTAAAGTGCTATCCTTGGGAAGCTGTGCACTGATACCAACGAGTGCCTAGTCCACCTTTCAAAGCACTTTTGAAGCAGTTTTTCTGGAATGGCCATCAGACCTGTCATCGTATTACCTTTGATAACCCGAATGTCATCAAAATGTCTTCTTTCAATATTTCCTTTGTCTTTGGGTAAAGAGAAAAGTCATAGGGGCCCAGACCACGTGAGTAGCTACGGTGTTACAATACAGTTCCTTGTTCACTGGCTAAAAACTCTTTCACAGACAACCATACAATTAAGTTCACGAACGTCTTATTGTGTGCAATGCCCATTCCAGGAAGAGTTCCAAAATTGCTTTGAGAGATGGCCTAGGAGCTGGCATCGGTGCATAGCTTCCCAAGGGGAGTACTTTGAAGGTGACCATGTGTGTGGCACTTTTTCTAGGATGAGTTCACAGACCTAATTGTCAGTCCTCGTATTAAGCCAAGAAGTACACACACTATCTGCATCACTCTGTGTCCCAGTCCAGTCTTTGTCTGAAGAGTTGGCTTCAGTACTGGTTTCAGCTCTGGGCTGGCAGCAGATCCAGGGGCCATGTTTGGCTTAACAGATTTTTTAAGAAAACATTCTACATCCCACTTAGGCAAGAGGCATCTGTGGTCTTAAAGGCTTGCAAGAGATCATCTAAGGAGCATCAGTTGGTCTCAGTCCACCTAGTAAAAAGGAGAATAAAGGACATCAAGTACATAAGGAAAGTATGAGCCAGAGAGCAGAGGGAGCCCCATAATCCAGAGACTACACCAGCATGAGACCAGGGGAACTACATGGTACCTGGCCATCACCAGTGATCTCCTTACAGGGACTACAACATACAGTCCCTGATGTAGCAGGAGAAAAATAGGTGTGCAAAACTTGAACTCTTTTTGATGGTCCTACAGACTGAGGGGAGGGGGTTCCCAGAAGACAAAGCACCTGACTGTGTTAGTCCAGCTGGTCTCCAAAGCCAGCTCTTAAGACAAAGACTGGACTGGATTGTAAGACATAAAATGATACTGGTAAAGAGTGTGCATCTTTACTTAAGTAGATATATGAGGCCAACTAGGCCTGTTGTCCAGAGGCAAGATGAGAGAACAGAGGGGACACTGGTTGAAGGGACACTGGAAAAGCAGTATAGAAAGGAGGAGTGTGCTATCCCAGGGTGGGGAGAACAACTAGAGTTAGTTTACGGTGTGTGCAGGTTTTCGTATGACAAATTGACTTGAATTGTAAGCTTTCACTTGAAGTACAGTGAAATATTTTTAAAAATAATGATTTCTGTGTGCTACTGGATTGCTTTTCTTTGGAATGAGCACAGATACAGATTTGTTCAAGTCAGATGGCCAGATAGCTGTTTCCCAGATTTCTTGACATAAACAAGTGAGCACTTCAAGTGCTGCATATATTTGTTGAAATGTCTAAATCGATATTTGGTCAGTTCCTGGAGCCTTGCTTTTTGCCAGTGCCTTCAGTGCAGCTTAGACTTCATCCAGTACGATCAGTTGAACATTAATTGGTTCTTTTTGGTAGTGACTGTCTGCATTACTTCCATCTGCTTTTGATGCTTCCTGTCTTTAGAATCTTTCAATATTGCAACTCAGGACTTGAACTTTTTTCTTAACTTCTTTTAGCTTGAGAAATGCCAAGTGTTAGAGTGCTTTGGTTTCCTAACTCCAGGTCTTTGTATATTTCATTATAATACTTTATCTTCTCAAGCTGACCATTTAAATTTTCAGCTCTTTTAATTTATCATTTCTTCCATTGCTTTAGCTGCTCTGTGTTCAAGAGCAACTTTCAAAGTCTTGTCTGCTATTGATTTGGGCCCTTTCTTTCCTATCTTTTTTTAATGACTTCTTTCTTTATGATGTCCTTAATGTTGTTCCACAAAATCTGGCCTTTTGGTCATTAGTGTTCAGTGTGTCACATTTGCCCTTGAGATGGTCTCCAAATTCCGGTGGGATATACTCATGGTTGTATTTTGGTTCTTGTGGACTTGTTTTATTTTCTTCAGCTTCAACTTTGAACCTACATGTGAGCAGTTGATGGTCTGTTTTGCATTTGGCCTCTAGCCTTGTTTTGATTAATACTGAGCTTTTTCATTGTCTCTTTGCACCGATGTGATTGATTTGATTCCTGTGTTTTCATCTGGTGAGGTTCATGTGTATAGACACTGTTTATATTGTGGAAAAAAGTTACATGCAGTAAGTCATTGGTCTTGCAAAATTCTATCATGCTATCTCCAGAGTCATTTCTGTCACCAAGGCCATATTTTGCAACTAGTAATCTTCTTTGTTTCCAACTTTCACGTTCCAGTCGCCAGTAATTATCAGTGCCTCTCTGTTTTATGTTTGATCAATTATAGACTGCAGAAGTTGGTAAGAATATTCAGGCCAAAATCAGTGTTGTACAAGACTTTGAAACTTGTTGTTGAACATACAGCAGCTAAAGCAATGGAAAAAGTGATAACTCCTAGTTTAATAGACCACGTGGTTGTCCAATTCAGAATGGACAGTACAAGTCCATTTCAGCTCACTAATGCCTAGGATTCTGTCTTTATGTATGTGTTCATTTCATTTTTGATGACTTCCAGTTTTTTCTAGATTCACACATAGTACATTCCATGTTCCCATTATTAATGGATGTTTGTAGTTGTTTCGTCTCGTTTTGAGTTGTGCTACATCCGCAAATGAATGATCTGAAAGCTTTATTCCATTTACTTACTTGGAAGTGTGTCATGGATTGAGTTATGTTCCCCCCAAAATATGTGTAGTCAGGTGGGTTGGCCATGATTCCCAATATTTTATGATCATCCTCCATTTTGTGATTTTCCTATGCTGTATGTGAAAGGATTAGGGTGGGACTGTAAATCCCTTCATAGGGTCACGTCCCTGCTCCACTGTAAAGGGAGTTTCCTTGGAGTATGGTTTGTGCACCCTTAATCCTTTCATCCTGCAAGAGATACAAAGAAGGAGAAACAAGCAGAGATTTTGGGAACCTCGCACCATCAAGAAAGCAGCATCAGGAAAAGAGCGTGTCCTTCAGACCTGAGGTTCCTGTGCCAAGATGCTCCCTGAACAAAGACTGGTGCAACTGCAGATTTTTCTCCAGAGCTGACAAGTGGGAAAGCCTTCCCCTGGGGCAGACATCCTGAATTTGAAAAAGTAGCCTGCTGGACTGTGTGAGAATAAACTTTTCTTTGTGAAAGCCATCCACTCTATGATATTTCTGTTAGAGCAGCACTAGCTAACTAAAACAAGGTGGAAGCTTTTCTCTAGTCATTTTTTGAGTGTTTTCCAACTCAGAACCTCATCTTCCAGCACTAGCTCAGACAGTGTTCTGCTGCTATTCATAACATTTTCACTGGCCAATTTTTAAGGTAGACTGCTAGTTTGTCTTGTTCTGCAAGCTCCTGTGAAATCTGTTCACCAAGGGTGACCCTGCTGGTATTTGAAATATTGGTGGCAAAGCTTCCAGTGTTAGAGCAACATGTAGGTCACCATAGTATGACAGACTAACAGACCAGTGGTAGACTCATACAGTATTTGTATTCTGATACATTGGTTTCAAGGTGTAAGTAGGCAACTTACAGGCTGTCTTTAAAAAAAAAAAAGAATCAGTTCTGGTCAGCTTTTTTTAAAAAAACTTTTAAGAAAATACTTAAAAATACAGAACAATTGAAGGACTAGCCCAGTGAACAACTATGTAACTATTATCTTGAGTTGGTGATGAACATTTTGCTCTGTTTTTAAATTGATACATGTTATCCTTAGCTGCTTTTGAATTAGCCTTTCAACTGATTGCAATTTTATGCACTGTGGGACAGAATTGTTGCCATCTGTAGAGTTGTCATTGGCTGATTTGTCTAAAATAAGCCACTAGGCCTTTCTTCCTAGTTTTAGTCTAGAAACTCTGCTGAAACCTCTTCAGCATCATAGCAACATGCAGAGCCTTCACTGACAGACCAATGGTGTCTGCTTTTGAGGCAGATTGGCTAGGAATTGAACCTAGGTCTCTTGCATGAAGAGGAGGAATCCCACCGTTAAACCACCACTACACCCTGGTGGTGTAGTTGTTAAGTGCTACAAGTGCTGGCCAAAAGGTTGGTAGTTTACTTTCTCCAGGTGTTCCTTGGAAACACTGTGGGGCAGTTCTACTCAGTCCTGTAGGGTTGCTATGAGTGGGAATTGACTTGACAGGACGGGGTTTGATTTTTGTTTGTTTGTTTTGTTTACCCCCATTGATACATGCTGTTGTTTTTAGGTGCTGTGGAGTTGATTTTGACTCAAAGCAACCGCATGTAACGTAGTAGTGTAGGCTGTAATCTTTATAGGAACAGATTGCCGGGTCTTTCTCCTGTGGAACCACTGGGTAGGTTCAAACCACCACTATTTCATTAACATATCCTTTTTTTTGACTGAACCATTTCAAAATACAGTTGTCTCTCAGCATTCAAGGACTTTTGGTTCCGTCTTCCCCTTGTGGATACCCAGATCCCTAAATGCTCAAGTCCTTATATAGAATGATGTAGTATTTGCATATAACCTATGTACATCCTCCCATTTACTTTAAATTATCTCTAGATTATTTATATTTCTTAATGCAGTAGCCCAGCACTCCTTGGAAACCTTATGGGGCAGCTCTGCTCTGTCTGTAGGATCACTCTGAGTCAAAATTGACCCAGTAGCAGTGGGTTTTGTTTTGTTGTGGTTTAGTTCATTGCAAAACCCTGGTTGCATGGTGGTTAAGGACTATAACTGCTAATCAAGAGATCAGCAATTCAACTCTACCAGGTGTTCCTTGGAAACTATGGGGCAGTGCTACTCTGTCTTGTAGGGTTACTGTGAGTCAGAATTGACTGGAAAGTAATGAATTTGAGGGGTTTTCTGTTTTTGTTTTTGTCAGCCCCATGTAAATACTGTGTAAATGGTTGTTATGCTTTGTTGTTCACGGAATCATGACAAGGGAAAACAAAATTGGAACTAGTTCTTTGCTCCAACAACAAGTGCTATATAGAGACTGAGGATATTTGAAATGGAGGAAGGAGGGTTGGCTACCCATCATTTCAGTCACATGCATTCAATGTGATGCTTGGTACAGAGTGAATTGAAATTTTGATTTTTGTGCCTTTTATGAATATTTTCGATCCACAGTTGGTGGAACCTGCAAGATAGGAAGGATTTACTCTTAAGTTTCAGACTTTACTGCTAAATACTTAAGATTGCTGTGGTAAACAGTAGAATAATGCCCCTTTGTCTCCTGCCACAAGATGGCCACATCTTAATCTGAAGAACCTGTGAATATGTTCAGTTTCATGGCAAAGGTTAATTAAGGTAGCAGATGGAATTAAGGTTGCTAACCAGAAGATTTTAAAATAATAGAAATTATCTAGTATTACTCAGTTGGCCAGTGTAATCACAAGGGTCTTTGGAATGGGAAGAGGAGAACAGCGGTGTCGGAGAGATGGCCCATGAAAACTTCCTGAACATGGGAAAAAGTATCATGAGCTAGGAAAAGGAGGTAATGTCTAACTAGAAAATACATGAAAATGGATTTTCCCCTAGAGCATCCAGAACCCAGAAAGAATGTAGCCCAGCCAACACCTTGGTTGTATCCCAGTGAGACCCATTTTGTACTGAAAAAAACTGTAAGATAATAAATTTGTATTGTTTAAGGTTTACAGTACAGTTGCATTGTGGAAATTAGTTACAGTAGCCCTAAAAAACTAATAAAATTGTTTCTCTAAAAAGGGCACACTTCCTTTCATCCATAGCACAATTATCACACCTAAAAAAATTAACAGTAATTTTCTAGTACTATGTCCAGACCGTTTTGAAGTTTTCTCAGTTATTTCCTGTTTCTTTTGTAGCTCTTATTTTTAAACCAAGATCCAGTCATAGATCATACATTGTGTTTGGTTATGTCTCTAAACCTCTCTTAATCTAAATAGTGTACCCTCATCCTTTTTTCCCATGATACCAACTTTTTTAACAAATCAGGATAGTAGTTTTGCAAAATGTTTCGTACTGTAGATTTGTCAGATTATTTCAGTGTGGTATTGTTTTATTGTTCCTGTAAACTGAACATTCAGTGTAAGTTGCATGTTTTTAGCAAAAATACTTTATAAGAGATTCTGGGTATTCCATACTGGGTCACATCAGGAGGTACATAGTATGTGGTTGTCTCACTATCTGTAGTGATAAAGTTTAAGGAGACAGCCCCATCTCTCCATTATCAAGATACATTTTTCTCTTTGCTGTTAGTAGTCTGAGAAGTTGTTTATGTGAAGCTAGTATGCTTATCTGCTCTCAAAGGATATTGAGCTAATGAATGATGAAAATAAATTTTACACTTCTAGTCCAGCATTTTTTCTCTGGTATTATGACTGATCATATAACCTTACAATTCTGCCACTATTCCTTTGCAAAATGTCTAGTAATGTTGGTAAAACAGGCTTTTCTTTTTCTTTTTTTTTTTTTTAAAAAACTTTTAAGCATGTAGTTCAGCTTGAAAGAAGTAAAAGTCCTTGGGGATCACAAATGAAAAGAACAGAAAAACAGAAGACAATATACATGTGATTGAATGCTTTCATAGTTTTGGAGGTTTTACTAGGCTCAGTAACCTAAAGACTTGGTTTTAGTGTATATAAAGAGTCCCAGGCCTATATGAAAGGGAGTTGGGGGTGAAAATGTCCCTCAGGGATAAGAGGGGACCACAAATTCTACTATTTAAAATTAAACACAAAATTCTTTCTACTATACTGTATGAGACCTCTACGATAAGATCTCAAAAACAGACTTGTGTATAGAAGAAAAGACTCTTTGACAGCTGCTAGGGAGGGGAAGGAGGGAGGGAGGGCAAGGGGGGGAGGGTTTAGTTTAGGTAGTTACTAGAAATCTAGTTGGGAGAAAGCGGTGACAGCACACATTAGGAACAAGAACAACATTAAGTGGACTTCAGCATAACTTGAGTACTCCTTCCATCTTAACTCAATACTGCAAGGATAGAGTAGCTGGGGCGGGGGGCAGGGGACCATGCTCTTAGGCGAATTCCAGCCCAATTGGCACAACTAGCGTTTTGCTAAGAGAGCTCTCTGCACCCCACATTGGTGAGTGGCATCTCAGGTCTTAAAAGCTGCCAAGCTGCCATCCGAGGACACAGCAAATGGTCCCAACTCAGCAGGAACGGATGCTCACCGAGGACCAAAATGACATGCGGTAAAGACAACTGAGAAGACAGAGAGACCCACAAGAGTGGGTGCCTACATCGACCTGGGACCGGAAGAACCGGATGGTGCCCGGCCACCACCAGTGATAGCCATGACGGAGTTCACAGAGAGGAGCCTCACTGGCAACACAAGAATAAAAAGAGGTGCATCATGATATCTCCACTAAAAGACCTCAGTTGATGGTCCAGCGGTTTTGGGGTTCCTCTGAGAGCATGGCCCCTGGCCCTGATGCTGCCCGTTCCCATAAATTATAACAAAGGTCCACTCTTTGGACAGGAATGGATTGGACTTGGCAATGCAGAGTAACCATATATTGGAAGCACTTTATGGTTCTATACATCTATAGGATATCATCTTGCTGACCTCTGGCTGGAGGAAGGGGAGTGAACGGAGAGGAGGGGAAAGGAGGTTGTTGGGAGGATGAGACATGTATGGAGCAGAGAGGAATAGTGTGCAGTCACCGGACAGGGAGAGCAGTGGAAGCTGCATATAGGGGGGCATGTAAATTTACATGTGAATGTACATTTTCACTCAGTTATGTTAAATAAAAATAAAAGTAAAAAATAAATTCTTTCTACTAGTTAAGGAAAAGAAAGACATTTTTCTCTTATCCTGGACTCTGGCTGGGAATGGGTATAAAAATACTGTTTTCAACTATAAGCTTATTCTGAAGTAGGTTTAAGTTACCATCTAGGTGTTCTGAGGCCCGCAAGTGGAGAAATTAATATAAAAAATGATTCAGGACCCATTATGTCTTTAGAGTAACTTGGGAAAACAAGAAACTGTTCTGGCAAAAGAGGTGCATAATGCAAACCACACAGAATTCTTATAAAGTCCCACTGAAGTGCAAGGTCACAACCCAAAATGACAAGAAGAGCAAGAGTCACAGGCACAATCAACAGCAGAACTCAACATCTGAGAACTTTATTAAATCCATTGAACACAGACCATAATGTGTATTTAAAGTTATTAAACACACACACACACACACAATTTACCAAGCAGATATTTACCTGCTATATATGAGGAGCCAGACACTGAATAAATAGACAAAAATTCTTCTTCTGAGGAGCTTACATTTTAATGGATGGAAAACAGACCAGAAGATACAAGCATAATATGTCGCATGGTGATAATTAGTATGCAAAAGAAGAGTAAAGCATATAAATCAGTGACAGTGATGGAGGGTGCTATCTGTGTGGGTTTTTTTTTTTTTTTTACCCTTTCTTTTAATAGTTGCATCAGAAAAGGGCTCTCAGATGACATTTGCCCAGAGACCTGAGGGAAGTAAAGGAGCAAGCAAGTCACTGTGGTTATCAGAGGATGATAATTTCAGGTAGAATAAATAGAAAGTGCAAAGATCCTAAGTGTAAACATGCTTTGTAAGTTTAAGGAAAAGCAAGGACATCAATAGGATGAACAGGTTAATAGAAGTAGTAGACTAGATCATGTGGGGTTTATAGGCAAAGACTTGGAATGCTGTTCTGCTTACTATTGCTGTGTAAAAATGATCCCCAAACTTAGTACCTTAAAACAACCATTTTATTATGCTCTTGCTTTCTGTAGGAGGTCAAGAATTCGAACAAGGCACAGTAAGGATTGCATGTCTCTGTTCCATGATGTCTGGTGTTGCGGCTGGAAAGATACAAAGACTTGGGGGTGGGTGACCAGGTGGTTATGTGACAGTAGAGACTGGAATCATCAACTTAGACATCTGGTGTCTGGGCAAGTTGACTTAAGTGCCTACATGTGACCTCTTCCTGAAGTATTTGCTTCCTCAAGCATGACAGTTTCAGGGTAGTCACACTTTCGTAGAAAGCAGTTCAGGGCTGTAAGGAAAATTGTTCCACCAAATAAGGAAAAGCTGCATTACCTTTTCTTTTTTAATTGCTAGAGAAGTAACAGGTTATAATTCAAGATCAGGAACACTTAGGTTATAGTTCGTCAGTCAGGACAGCTTCGTGACGGTACTGACAGACAGACTTCTTTTGGCCTCTTGATCTGGCCCACCCTCTGTCCTGCTCACAAAAGCTCTTTAGCTCCACCTGTAAATTCTCAGGGCACCCTACTGTCTTAGGAAGCCTCCTACCAGAAGGCACTCAGCTCTCTTGCTCTCTGGGCTGGGGAGTCCACTGTCATGGATTGAGTTGTGTCCCCTCAAAAATGTATGTATCAATTTGGCTGGGCCACAATTTTCCACTACTGTGTGGTTGTTCTCTACTTTACAATTTTCCTTTGTAGTAAATCGTAATCTGTATATGTGGTTAATAAGGCAAGATTGGATTATGTTAAAGAGGATTAGGGTGGGACTGTAACATCCTTACCCAAGTCCCCTCCTTGATCCAGTGTAAAGGGAGTTTCCTTGGGGCGTGGCTTGCACTACCTTTTATCCTGTAATATATAAAAGGGAAGGGAAGCAAGGAGAGTTGGGAACCTCACACCATCAAGAAAATACAGCTGAGAGCAATGTCCTTCAGACCTTAGTTCCCTGTACTGAGATGCTTCCAGTCTAAAGAAAGACTGATGCAAGAAAAAGACCTTCCCCCAGAGCCAATGGAGTACATTCCTCCGGAGCCAGCACCCTGAATCTGGACTTGTAGCCAGCTGGATTGAGAGAATAAACTTTTCTTTGTTAAAGACGTCCACTTGGGGTATTTCATTATAGCAGCACTAGTTGACTAAGACACCCGCAACACTATTTCCTGCTAGTGTTCTGATTCTGTTGCTGTAGCTGCTCTGCTACTGGATTGTGCTGTGCTTGCCACCGCTTCTTGCCATCTTAAGTGTTAGTAGTTACCTGTCTGTCTCCTGGGTCTCAGAGCTTCTCAGCACAGGAACCCTGGGTCCAAAGGATGCGTTCAACTCCTGGCTCGTCTTTCTTGGTGGTAGTGAGATCCCCTTCTGCTCTGCTTTCTTTTAAGCCTAGCAGGATGGCAAAACTGACCAATCCCCTTGTTAGGATTCCATATACCTTATTTACGTAGTCCAACCCCTCATAGGATTTCCATACACTTTATTTGCATTATTGACAAGCTGTCCTAAAAACACCTTATTCACATTATAGTGACTCTTTAGGACATAGTACTGCCCCATAGCGTTTCCAGAGAGCAGCTGGTGGATTTGAATGGTTTTCAGGAACCCAGCATCAGAAGTCACACTTTATTCCTGCTCTGTCTTATTAGTTGAAGTGGTCAGAGACACACCTAGATTCAAAAGGAGGGAAAATAGATCCCACCTCTTCATGTGAGGAGATTCAGGGAATTTTAGGACAGTTTTTTAAAACTACCACAGATGCTATTAAAGCATTTTGAGCAGAAGAGTGATACAGTCTTCACATACATTTTAGAAGTATCATTCTGGTTTCTTATGTATCATAGATTGAATGGGGCAGACAAGAGTAGAAATAAGAGGAATCTCTCAAAAAAATTTTTTTAACAGGAGGTTATAGCTTTGATTAGGATAATAGCATGAAGGTAATGTTAGTGACATTTGAAATTTATTTGGAAGATAGTGCAGGCCGGATTTACAGATGGAGTGCGTGTGGGTTGTGAGCGAAAGAAGAATCAAAAATGACTCCAGAGTGTTTAGCTTAGATCAGATAGTGGTGGTGTTCACTGAGATGGTAAACACTAGATAAAGAAACAGTTTTTGCCGGGTAGTTTGGAAATTTAGCTTTGCACATGATAAATTTATAACATGCCGGTTAGACATCCAAATGGAGCTGTTACATAGTTGTATGGGTGTGTATGAGTATGTTTATATGATGGAGGACAGATGATGTAGAACTATAGATGCTGTTTAGAGCAATGGGAATATAAGAGATTATGTAAGGAGTGAATGCAAGTAAAGAAATTGAGTCCTAGTAGAGATGAGGAAGGTTGTTAGAAGTCAACAAAGAATCAGTGATCGTGAATGCAGGACAAAAAGCCAGATATATGAAATCCTAAAAGCCAAGTGTAGAAAACATTTCAAAAAAGAAGGAATATTAACTTGGCTAAATGCTGCTGAAAGTTTGAATAAGATAAGAATTAGTAAATAACTGTTAGACATGGTAGCGTGAAGATTATTGGTTACCTGGAAAAAGATGATCGCTTTATATTGGTAGGGACGAAATCTGATCTGAATTGGTTTCAAGAGAACATAGAGTGAAGGTGGATGCAGGGAGTATACCAAAACTCACTATCAGTGAGTTGATCCCAAGCCATAGTGACTCTGTAGGACAGAATAGAATTGCCCCATAGAGTTTCCAGGGAGCACTTTATAGATCCTAATTGCTAACCTTTTTGGTTCACAGCCATAGCTGTTTACCACCACACCACCAAGGTTTCCACATTGAGTATAGATAATTTTATGAGGAATTTTTTTGTAGAAGGGTACAGGGAAATGTTGCAGTAACTGGAGAAGACGAGATCATGGGAGGGTTTTCTCAAAGTAAGACATACAACAAGTTAATATAATAATGGAATGATTCTCAACCCTTGTTGTACTGTGGAAATTGTTTTAAACATTATTGTTGTTAAGGATGTTTACAGACCAGTTTACATTTCAGTGTGTACATTTCAGTGACATTGATTACATTCTTTGAGTTGTGTAACCATTCTTTAGGGACAGTATGAGTCAGAATTGACTCGATGGCATTAGGGTAACCATTCTCACCCCTACTTCCTCCAGCATTAATAAAACTTACCCTAAGTTTCCTATCTGATATTTTGGGATACTGTTGACAATTTGATCCTGTATAGATAGATACTGAAAAAGCATAATCCTCAAGGCAGACATTCTTTAATAGTTAAGCTAAACTGTTGTTGTGTTTAAGATGACTTCAGGGGATTTGTTTGGCTTAAGGTTTAAAGATTATTTCAGGACAGTGTTTCAGGAGTTGATCAAGTTTCTCTGGCTTCAGAAGGTCTGATTCCTTGAGAATTTGAAATGCTGTTTTGCACATATGAGGACTGCCAGTTAAGTTTGCAAACATCCTAGAAAAAGTGCTACATACCTCGTTGCTGAAATCACTACGGTCACCTTTGAAGTAGTCCCCTTGGAAAACTATGCACCAATGCCAGTGTGTAGTCCACTCTTCAAAACACTTTAGAGCTCCTTTTCTGGAATGGGTTATCAGAGCTGTTGTCATATTACCTTTGATGTCCTGAATGTCATCAAAATGCCTTCCTTTGATATTTCCTTTATCTTCAGGTAAAGAAAAAATTCACTGGGGCCAGATCAGGTGAAAATGGAGGGTTTTCCAATACAGTTATTTGTGTACTTGCATTGTCTTAGGCTGGATTTTCTAGGGAAGCAAAACCACTAACACGTATAGGTACAAGGAAAGAGTTATAATATATAGATAGATAGATACAAATACAGGAAACAGCTCACGTAATCACAGAAGCTGAATGTCCCAAGCTCTGGCATAAGCCTCACGTGGCCACGGAAGCTGAGGAACCCAAGGTCAGCAAGTCAGAGACCAGAGTTCTAGGTCACCAGCCGTGTAGGTCAGTGGATCCCCAGCTGGTGGCGAGACAAAGTGACAGAGGCTGTCAAAACCAGGATCAGCGGGTCAGGAAGCAGGAGCGGGCAGAGGCTGGTGAACCCAGGATCGGCAGGTCAGGGAGCAGGACTCTCAAGTGCTGGCTGTAAGGACTGATGCGTCCAACAGCTGCTAGCTCAAATCCTGGAACCAGACGCTGGAAGCAGAGAGCAGGAGCTCCTGGCCACATGACAACCAGCCGCCGTAGTGAAAGGTTGCGAGATGAGAGCTGAGGGGCAGGGAGCCATCACAAACCCCGCCCTGCCACTTAATACAGCAGTTAAATATGTAGTAGCCAAGTTGACATAATCCTGACCACCACACTTGCTAAAAACTCCCTCACAGGCAACTATAGTTAAGTTCATGAACTTACCGCTGTCCCACTGTGCAAAATGGCCGTTCCAAAAAGAGTTCCAAAATTGCTTTGAAGAGTGGACTAGACACTGCTGTCAGTGCATAGCTTCCCAAGAGGAGTACGTTGAAGGTGACCATACTGATACTCAGTGATGAGGTATACAGCACTTACATTCACAGACTTAATTACCACACCTTGTAGTACCCCATTTGATCAAGATTTTTCTGTAGAATTTTTTATCGAAATGTTTAGTCCTGCTAGCCAGGCACTGTCCACTTCTTCTGGTCTCATGGCAAAGGCAGCAGCTGGTCCTGGGTGGCAATGCCTGAGCTGTGTGGCAAACCAATTAAGTTGTTCGCAAGTGGGGCCCAGGGTATGTATGTATGTATGTGTCTATTTTATATTTTCTCAAACAGTTCTAATACGTGTATGAGATTGATCTGCTCCATGATATATTGGTGAATTTAAAAGCTCAGTAGGTGGGTTAAACAACTCAACACAGCTGAAGAGAGAATTAGGAACACTTGGAGAAAATTACACACAGTGCAGCATAGAGATACAGTGAGATGTAAAAAAAAAATTTAAAGAGCTGAGCTGCCATCTTATGCTGTTACAACAGGCATACAGGTGAGTGGCTTAACAAGGAGACATTTGATTTCTCACAGTATAGTAGGCTAGACGTCCAAATCAAGGTGTCAGCCCCACAGGAAGGCTTGCTTCCTCTGTCAGCTCTGGAAAAAGGCCCTTCTCATCTGTCTCTCTTTGGAGAAATCTACAAATCAAAGGAGTTCAAAAGAAAGTACTCTGTTTGGTGGTATGAGGTCCCCTTGTCCTGTTGCTAAAGTGCTCAAGTCTCTTTTGTATCTTAAAAGACCGTCTAATCTTACAGGTTTCATCATTGTAACTGCCTCTGATCCACCATTAACATAACGATAGGATTTACAACACATAGGAAAATCATGCGAACCCTGGTGGTGTAGTGATTGTTAGGTCTGCTAACCAAAAGGTCAGCAGTTTAAATTTGCCAGGCACTCCTTGGAAACCATGGAGCAGTTCCACTCTGTCCTATAGGGTGGCTGTGAGTCAGCATTGACTTGACAGCAGTGGGTTTTGGGGTTTGGAAGATCATATCAACTGACAAAATGGTAGACAGTCACACAGTACTGGGAATCATAGGCATAGCCAAATTGATGCACACAATTCAGTCCATGACAGATACTGAGACTGAAGTGATACAGTCCTAGATAACACTTCACGGAGGTTATGTGATAGAATTGAGCAATTAAAGAGATTAACAATATTTAAAGAAATAATGGCTGAAATTTTCCAGGATTGTTAAATACAAGATCCCTTAACTTCAGGGAAAAACAGTGAATCTTGAAAGGGTAAATAAAACTAAACCCACTGGTGATACTATACTTCGTAAAACATCAAAGGCAAAGAGGTCATGAAAGCAGCCAGAAAGGAAAATACTGATTATTACAAAGGAATGAAAATTAGACTTAAAGCAAACTTTTCACTGAGTCAAGAAGCGAGGGAGATAGAATTTTCAAAACTCAGAAAATAAGTCATCCAGAGCTCTGTGCTTGTTCAAGGGCTCTCTACTTATTCTGCACTTTGAGACTTGATTAGAATACTTGCCGCTTAGGTATCACAGCAAAAGAAATAACAGAAAATATATATTGAAGAAAGAAATTTGAGTCCAGAAAGGATGGTAGGCACAAAAAGGTAAACACACAAATACACACACAGGCACAGACACAGACACACACAAACACACACACTAGTTGCCATCAAGTCTATTTCGACTCAGTGTGACCATACAGGATAGGGTAGAACTTCCCCACAGGGTAAATTAAGAATAGAGAAAGTTGCTAAAACTAAAGACAGAGAAAAAATTCTGAAAGCAGCTCAAGAGAAAAAAGACACTTGTGGAGGAGAAGCAGTAAGATGACACCCTGATTACTCTGCAGAAGCTTTGCAGGAAAGAAGACAATGGGAAGATAGTTATATGTAAAACCTTGAAAGGAAAAAAATGCCAGCAAAACTGTTGATCAGATATAATGGTGAAGTTAGGTAATTGCCAGATAAACAAAAATTAAAGGACTATGTAAAAACCAAACCAAACTTAAAATAATTATTACAGAGAGTCCTTCAGTCTGGAAATAAATAATATAGACCACAGCCTGAATCTAGAACACAAAATTGTACCAGCCAGATACCAACCTAGGAAGTGAGCTCTCCGGGACTATTCAAAACCAAAAAAATTACGGCAGGGGTTAATCTGGAAGCTACAACAACATCAGAACAATAGAAGAGGGAATAAACTGTGTAGGTTCAGAATTTTGTAATGCAGTCAGAGGCAAGGCACTACCAAGTAATGATAGACTGGTTCAAACCTAGGAAGACAAGGATAAATTTTCAAGATAATCATAAAGAAAGTTAATAAACCTAATCATCAAAATAAAGGAGACAAACAAGTTCTGAATAAAACAAAAGAAATTAAAATGAAATCTCACATACCAAAGGAATTCAGCATAGGCGAGTAAACAACAACAAAAATGTCAACACTACAAAATGATAATAAACTCATACCTGTTAACAATATGGAAACACTGGTGGCATACTGGGTAAGTGCTATGGCTGCCAACCAAAAAATCAGCAGTTCAAATCTGACAGGTGCTCCTCGGAAACTTTGTGGAGCAGTTCTGTTCAGTCCTATAGGGTCACTGTGTGTTGGAATCAACTTGACAGCCGTGGTTTTGAATCAACAACACACTGAATGTAAATAACCTGAATGCACCCATAAAGAGAGGGTGACAAAATAGATTTTTAAAAGAATTCCTGGATTTATCAACAACCTGTATTATGCAGGTGACACAGTGTTGCTTGCTTAAAGTGAAAGGACTTGAAACGCTTACTGGTGAAGATCAAAGACCACAGCCTTTGATGGATTGTATGTCAGCATCAAAAAAAACAAAAACCTTCACACCTGGACCAGTAAGCAACATCATGATAAATGGAGAAAGGATTAAGGTGGTAAGGAATTTCATTTTACTTGGTTCTGCAGTCAATGCCAATGGAGGCAACAGTCAAGAAATCTAAAGATGCATTGCACTGGGAAAATCTGCTGCAAAAGATCTCTTTAAAATGTTGAAAAGCAGAGATGTCATCTTGAAGATGTATGCCTGACCCAAGCCATAGTTATTTTCAGTCTCGTCGTATGCATGTGAAAGCTGGACAGTGAAAAAGGAAGACGAGAAGAATTGATGCCGTTGAATTGTGGTGCTGGAGAATATTGAACATGGAAGAGACTGCCAAAGGAACAAACAGGTCTGTTCTGGAGGAAGTACAATGAGAGTGCTCCTTGGAAGCAGAGATGGTGAGACCGCATGTTATATTCTTTGGACATGTTGTCAGGAGGGATCAATCCCTGGAGAAAGAAAGAAATGCTTGGTACAGTATAGGGTCAGTGAAAAATGATGCTAAACAAGATGGATTGACACAGTAGCTGCAACAGTGAACTTAAAATGATTGTGGGCGTGGTGCAGGATCAGACAGTGTTTCATTCTGTTGTGCAACAGATCACTATGAGTTGGAACCAGTGTGACAGCACATAATAACAACAGCAACGTCAGTATGCTGTTGTTATAGCATATGTTTACAGGGGACACATCTTAAGAAATAAAGACACCTGGTACAGTATAATGACAGATACACTGATCAATGGAACAAAATTGAGAACCCAGATTTAAATCCATCCACCTTATCTGTGACGGAGGCCAAAGTCTGTCACATGGAAACAGGATAGTGTTCTTAGCAGATGGCGGTGGTAAATCTTGATGTCATTTTCATAACATGGAGCAAACTGGAAAGCATTATGCTGAGTGAAATACATCAGTAACAGAAGGACAGGAATTGTGTAAGATCACCACTATGAAAACTCATAAAAAGTTTTGCACATGTAAACAATTTTGGGTGGTTACTAAGGAGGAGAGCAGTAGGGGGATAGAAAATATAAAAAAAGATATTTCAGGTAAATGCCAGAAATTTAATGTCCTCATTTTAATTGAGGACAGCTACCTGGCGGGTTGAATGGAAGAGGTGCATATTTATGCCCATTCCAAAGAAAAGTGATCAAACCAAAATGTGGAGATTACTGAACATTATCATTGATACCATACGCAAGTAAAAATTTTACTGAAGATCATTCAAAAGCTACTGCAATAGTATATTGACAGCGCACTGCCAGAAATTCAAGCTGGATTCAGAAGAGGACGTGGAACCAGGGATATCATTGCTGATGTCAGATGGATCTTGGCTGAAAGCGAAGAATACAAGAAAGATGTTTACTTGTGTTTCATTGACCATGCAAAAGCCTTCAACTGTGTGGATCGTACCAAATTATGGCTAACGTTGCAGAGAACAGGGATTCCAGAACACCTTATTGTACTCTTACGGAATCTGTATATGGATCAAGAGACAGTCTTGCAAACAGAACAAGGGGACACTGCATGGTTTCCACTCAGGAAAAGTGTATGTTAGGGTTGTATCCTTTCGCTATACCTTTTTAGTCTGTGTGATGAGCAAATAATCCGAGAAGATGAATTATACAAAGAAGAACGAGGGATCAGGATTGGAGAACGATTCATTCACAACTTGCATTATGCACATGAGACCACCTTACTTGCTGGAAGTGAAGAAGACTTGAGACACTCAGTGATGAAGCGCAAGGACCACAGCCTTCTATATGGATTGTACCTCAGCATCAGGTAAACAAAAATCCTCATAACTGGACAAGTAAGCAACATTGTCATGGAGAAAAGATTGAGGTTCTTAATGATTTCATTTTAATTGGTTCTACAGTCAATGCCCATGGAAGCAGCAGTCAAGAAATCAAAACACATTGCATTGCGAAAATATACTGCAAAGGACTACTTTAAAGTATGCAGAAGTAAAGATGTCACCATGAAGAGTAAATGCCCCCAACCCAAGCCGTGGTGATTTCAGTCTCATCACATGCATGTGAAAGCTGGACCATGAACAAAGAAGACAGAAGAATCAATGCCTTTGATTTGTGGTGTTGGAGAAGAATGTTGAATGTACCATGGACCATCAAAAAAACAAACTGATCTGAAGAAGTACAAGCAGAGTGCTCCTTGGAAGCAAAGTTGGCAAGACAGTGTCGTGCATACTTTGGACATGTTGTCAGGAAAGGTCCATCCCTGGAGAAGGACATCATGCTTGGTAGAGGAGAGAAGAGGAGGGTTGGTGAAAAAGAGGAAGGAAGACCCATAATGAGATGGATTCATACAGTGTCCACAACAGTGGGCTTAAGCATAAAAGCGATTGTGGACATGGCGCAAGACTGGGCAGTGTTTTGTTCTGTTGTGCATAGGATGGCCATGAGTCAGAACCAACTCGACGCCACATAACAACAGCGTTCTAATGTAACGCAAGTGAATTTTAAGGAAAATTAAAATTTTTTTGAAAACTTTTAAGCTGTAAGTAAATACAAATTGTAACTGAGAAAATGTAGAATTGTAAAACTTCTATATAGTATAAAATACTGTAAGAAAGTGGATTTGAAGATGTTTGCAAATCTGTGCAACCATCAAAGAATTAGTGCCCATATATAAATAACTTCTACAAGTAATTAGAAATTGTTATTGTTGTTGTTGGGTACTGTGGAGTCCATTTGTATACATAGTGACCCTTTTAGGATGTAGTAGATCTTCCCGTAGTGTTTCTAGGCTGTAACCTTTTCATTCTGGTAACATTATCTTTTGAGTAGCAGAAAGTTTTACTAATTTTGATGAAATCCAGTTTACTCTTTTTCATTTAATAAATTGTGCTCTGGTATGGTATTAAGAAATCTTTGCCTAACTAAAGATCATAAAGATTTTCTTCTGTTTTCTCTCAGAAATTCTGTGGTTTGGATTTTACTTTTAGGTGCATGAGCAAGCCATCCTTCTTGGGTTAACTTTTTTGTATGGTTTAAGGAATGAGTCCAAGGTTTTTGTTATTTTTAGTTTTTTTCACATACGAAAATCTAGTTGTTCCAGCACCATTTATGAAAAGGCTATCCACTGCCTTGCCTTTGTGCCTTTGTCTAAAGTTAGTTTTCCACCTGGGATAATGGCACTTAATACCCCTCTGAACTAGAACTGAAGATATTGCTGGAAACCACCCATAAACCAAACCAGAGATAACCCCATAAAATAAGTTAGACCTGAGAAGAACCTGTTCCTTAGAACAGTCTATTATACAAGATTGAAAAGACAACATTTACCCAGAAACAAAGATCAGAAGACAGGAAGAGGTAGCAGTTGGGGGCAATAGGAAACAGGAACCTAGGATGAAAATGTTGGAAGAGCAGGCCCGTTGTGGGGAATGGAACCATTGTCATGGAACATTTTGTGCATGAACTATCAAATAAGAAACTAATTTGCTATGTAAACCTTTACACTTAATGTACAGTAATAAAATTTAAAAGGAATTGTCCATGCATGTGTGGATTTATAACTGAACTTTGTTTTATCGATCCCTTTGGCTATCTTTACACCAGTACCACTTGTTTTGATTACTGTAGCTTTATAGTAACTCCTGAAATTAGATGGCGTTAGCTGTCTAACAAAGTGAGTTGACATCATGGCTGCAACAACAGTCTCAGACATAGCAAAGATAGTGAAGATGGTGCAGAACTAGACAGTGTTTCTTTCTGTTGTACATAGGGTCAGTGAATCAGAACTGACTTTGACAGCACCTAGCAGCAACACCACCACCACCTGTCTAAAGTTTGTTCTTTTTCAGAGTTGTTTTGGCTGTCCAGGGTTCTTTGTATTTCCATGTGAATTGTAAAATCAGCTTGTCAATGTGTATGTAAAAAGCATACTGAAATTGTGAACAGGATTATTATTATTATTATTTTCATTTAATATGACTGAGTGAAAATGTACATTCCTGTATAAATTTACATGCCCACCTATATGCAGCTTCCACTGCTCTCGCTGTCTGGTGACAGCACACTATTCCTCTCTGCTGCATACGTGTCTCATCCTCCTAACAGTCTCCTTTCCCCTCCTCTCCAACCACTCTCCTATCTTCAACCAGAGGTCAGCAGGCTGATATCCTATAGATGTGTAGAACCATAAAGTGCATACAGTATATGGTCACTCTGCATCGCCAAATCCAATCCATTCGTGTCCAAAGAATGGATCTTCGTTATGATTTATGGGCAAGGACAGCATTAGGGCCAGGGGACATGCTCCCAGGGGAACCCCAAAACTGCTGGACCATCAGTTGCGGTCTGTTAATGGAGATCTCAGGCTGCACGCCTTTTTATTCTTGTGTCACCAGTGAGACTCAACTTAGTGAGCTCCATCGTGGCTATCACTGGTCGTGGCTGGGCACCATCCGGTTCTTCCAGTCCCAAGTCGATGTAGGCACCTACTCATGTGGGTCTCTCTATCTTCTAGGTTGTCTTTACCCCATGTCATTTTGGTCCTTGGTGAGCATCCGCTCCGGCTGAGTTCGGACCATTTGCTGTGCCCTCGGATGGCAGCTTGGCAGCTTTTAAGACCCCAGACGCCACTCACTCATGTGGGGTGGAGAGAGCCCTCTTAGCAAAATGCTAGTTGTGTCAATTGGCCTCGATTTCACCTAAGAGCATGGTCCCGTGCCCCCTGCCCCAGCTACTCTACCCTTGCAATACTGGGTTAAGATGGAAGGAGTATTCAAGTTATGCTGAAGTCCACTTAATATTGTTAGTGTTTCCAATGTGTGCTATCACCGATTTCTCCCAACCAGATTTCTTACAACTATCTAATCTGAACCTTCCCCACCTCGCCCTTCCTCCCTCCCCTCCCTTGCAGCTGTCAGAGAGTCTTTTCTTCAATACACAAGTCTGTTTTTCAGATCTTATTGTAGAGGTCTCATGCAGTATTTGTCCTTTTGTCACTGACTACTTTCACTCAGCATAATGTCTTCCAGTTGAAACCAGGTTAGGAGATGTTTCCTGGAATCATCGTTATTCTTTATCATGGTGTAGTGCTCCATTGAGTATATGTACCAGTTTACCTATCTGTTGTTGGGCATCTGGGTTGATTTCCATCTTTTTGCTATCGTGGACTGTGCTGTGATAAACATTCTTGTGCATCTGTCTGTTGGTGTGAGAGGCCTTGATTCTGTAGGATATATTCCAAGCAGTGCAATTACTGGATCAAATGGTATATCAATATCAATTTTTTTTAAGGAAGCACCAGACTGCTTTCCAAAGAGGCTGGACCATTCTGCAACCCCACCAACAGTGTAGGAGGGTTCCACTTTCTCCACAGCCTTTCCAGCGTCTGTTGTTTTGTGTTTTTTTGGATCATGGCTATACTTGTTGAGGTGAGATGGTATCTCATTGTCATCTTGATTTGAATTTCTTTAATAACTAAAGATCGTGAACATGACCGCATGTGTTTTTTGGCTGCCTAAATCTTGTCTTTAGTGAAATGTCTGTCCATCTCCTTTGCCCATAGCTTAATTGGATGATTTATCTTCTTCTTATTGATATTTTGTAGTATCTTATAGATTATGGAGTTCAGGCGTTGGTCTGACATAAAGTTGCCAAATATTTTTTCCCATTCTGTAGGTGTTCTTTTAATTCTATTAATAAAGTCTTTGGATGAGCAAAAGTGTTTGATTCTTAATAGTTCCCATTTATCTATTTTCTGTTGATTGTGGTTTCTTCCACAGATTTTGGAGTCTGTCCTCTTTGTGTATTAAAACTTCAGTTGTTGTTCCTACCTTTTCTTGGATGAGCTTTATTGTTTTAGGTTTGATATTTAGGTCTTTTATCCAGTTGGAGTTGGTTTTTGTATAAGGTGTAAGATAATGGATCTTGATTCAGTTTATTGCAGATGGATATCCAATTTTGCCAGCACCATTTGTTGAAGAGACTGTTTTTACCCCAGTTTAATGTCTTAGGGCCTTTGTTGAATATCAGCTGTTTACAGGCAGATGATGTCATCTCTGGGGTCTCAGTTCTGTTCCATTTATTGATCTGTTTGTTCTTGTACTGGTACCAGGTTGTTTTGACCACTGTGGCTGTGTAGTATGTTCTAAGGTTGGGTAATGAGAGACCTCCCAGTGTGTTCTTCTTCTTTAGTAGTACCTTATTTATCCAGGGCTTCTTCCCTTTCCAAACAGAATTGGTAATTTGTTTCTCCATCTCATTAAAAAATGACGCTGGAACTTGTATTGGGATTGCATTATATAAGTAGATTGCTTTGGGTAAAATAGACATTTTCACAATGTTAAGTCTTCCTGTCCATTAGCAAGGTAGGTTTTTCGATTTATGTAAGTCTCTCTTAGTTTCCTGTAGTAAGGGCTTGTAGTTCTCTTTGTAAAGGTCTGTTATTTCTCTGGTTAGATTAATTCCTAGGTACTTTATCTTCTTAGGGGCTATCATAAATGGTATTGATTTGATGATTTCTTTGTTAACAGTCTTGTTGTTGGTATAAAGGAATCCTACTGATTTACTTATGTTTATCTTGTATCCTGAGACTTTGCTGAACTCTTCTATCAGTTTGAGTAGTTTACTTAATAGATTCTTTGGGATTCTCTGCATATACAATCATGTCATCTGCAAACAGGGAGATTTTGACTTCTTTGCCAATGCAGATTCCTTTTATTTCTTGGTCTTGTCTAATTGCTCTGGCTAGAACTTCTAGTACAGTGTTGAATAGGAGAGGTGAGAGTGGGCATCCTTGTCTAGTTCCTGTTCTCAAGGGAAAGTCTTTCAGTCTCTCTCCATTCAGGATGCCTTGGGCAATTGGCTTTGTATAAATGGCCCTTATTGTGTTGAGGAATTTGCCATCTATGCCTATTTTGCTGAGAGTTGTTAGGATGAATGGTTGTTGGACTTTATCAAATGCCTTTTCTGCATCAGTGGACAAAATCAGATGGTTCTTGTCTTTTGTGTTATTTATGTGGTTAATCACATTAATTATTTTATTTTATTTTTTTATGTTGAACCAGCCTTGCATCCCTGGTATGAATCCCACTTAGTCATGATGGATTATTTTTTGGATATGTTGTTGTATTCCACTGGCAAGAATTTTGTTGAAGATTTTTGCATCTAGATTCATGAGTGATACTGGTCTGTAGTTCTCCTTCTTTGCTGGGTCTTTCCCTGGCTTCGGTATCAGGGTTATGCTGGCTTCATAGAATTAGTTTGGGAGTACTCCATCCCTTTCTATACTGTGAAATAGTCTCAGTAGTATTGGAGATAACTCTTCTCTAAATGCTTGGGTCTGCTGTGAAGCCATCTGGGCCCAGGGTTTTTTTGGTTGGCAGTGTTTTGACGACATTTTCAATTTCTTCCTTTGTGATGGGTTTATTAAGTTGTTCTGCTTCACGTTGTGATAATTTGGGGAGGTGGTATGAGTCAAGAAATTTGTCCATTTCCTCTAGGTTTTCAAGTTTGTTAGAGTACAGTCTTTCATAGTATTCTGTTAATGATATTTTTGATTTCTGTTGGATCTGTGGTGACAACTCCCCTCTCATTTCTAATTTGGGTTATTTATTTCCTTTCCTGCTTTTCTTTAGTAAGTTTAGCCAGCGGTTTGTCAATTTGGCATGGCTTTCAAAAAACCAGCTTTTGGTCTTATGAATTTTTTCAGTTGTTTTTCTGTTCTCTAATTCATTTAGCTCTACTCTAATCTTTATGATTTGGTTTCTTCTGGTGCTTGAGGGGTTCCTCTGTTGTTCTCTCTCTACTTGTTCAAGCTGTAGGGTTAGTTCCTTGATCTGGTTACTTTCTTCCTTGCAGATGTGTGCATTTATGGAGATAAACAGATCTCTGAGCACTGCTTTGGCTGTATCCCATGGGTTCTGGTAGGAAGTATTTTTGTTCTCATTGGTATCCCTGGATTTCTTTATTTGATCCTTGATTTCTTCTGTAACCCATGTTTTTTTGAGCAAGATGTTGTTCAGTTTCCAAGAGTTCTACTTTCTAACTGTGTTTTCTGCTTTTGATTTTGACTTTTATGGCTTTCTGATCTGAGAAGATGCTTTGCAGTAATTCAGTGGTATGGATTTTGTTGAGCATTGCATTATGTCCTAACACATGGTCAATTCTGGAGAATGTTCCATGTGCACTGGAGAAGAAAGTGTAGTTGTCTGCTGATGGGTGGAAAGTTCTGTATATATCAGTGAGGTTTAGTTGGGTAAGTGTGGCAGTGAGGTCTTCTGTATGTTTACTGAGCTTTTTTCTAGATGCTCTGTCTAGTATCGAGAGTGGAGTGTTGAAGTCTCCCACTATTATTGTGGAGTCATCTAACTCTCTTTTGTAGTCCGTATTTGTTTGACATATTTAGGTGCTCTGATATTAGGTGCATAAGTATTTAATATAGTTAAGTCTTGCCTGTGTACTGAACCTTTCAGCAATAAATCTTTGTCCATGATGGTGAATTTGACATTAAAATTGATTTTGTCTGAGGTTAGAATTACTACCCCTGCTCTTCTTTGTTCATTGTTAGCTTGATATATATTCTTCCATCCTTTAATTTTCAGTTTGTTCCTATCTTTAGGTGTCAAGTGAGTTTCTTGTAGACAACATATGGATGGATCATGTCTTTTCATCCAAGATGTCACTCGATGTCTCTTTACTGGAGCATTCAGTCCATTCACATTCAATGTAATTATTGATATGTGTTCACTGCTACCATTGTGATATGTTTATTTTGTGTTGATGTTTTGTCTGTTGTTCTTATTACTCTGTTCTGGGACATTGTTTTTGGTGAGTTGATTTTTCACCTGTTTCAGGGCTGGTTTTGTTGAGACTCCTGTGTTACATTTCTTAAAATGGTATGATGTATCTTTGCTGTGCTTTACAGCTGCCCCTATGATCCCCCCAATGAACTATATATAAACCCAACTTTAATTATTGCCAGTTTTATCGTCTTCTCCATCTGGAAGGACTATTACGACTGTAGTACATCCCTGTTTTTAATATGATGGCACCATAGTTTTCATGATGATCACTGGATTGCTTCTTTCCATATTAAAGCTGTGATTGACTTTGGAGCCTTCCCTAACTAAGTAGAGTTTTGAGTAGTGTGTCATTCAAAAATATAAAGTTAGTGGTCTCGTTCTTCTAAGCCAGAGCTGAGAACTTCTTTCAGTAGTTCTTGTAGTTTTGGTTTCGTTTTTACAAAGTCTCTGAGTTTCTGTTTATCTGGGAATGTCTTAACTTCCTTTTCGTATTTCAAAGATAGTTTTGCAGGATTTGTAATTCTTGGTTGGAAGTTCTCCTTCAAGGCTTTAAATGTATCATGCTACTATCTCCGTGCCAGCATGGTTTCTGCTGAGAAGTCTGATGAGAGCCTACAGGGTTTCCCTCTGAATGTTAGCTTTGCTTTGAGTCTTGCTGCCTTGAAGAGTTGGCTGCTTATGTTTCATTTTATTAAGCTTGATTATAACATGTCTTAGAGTCTTTCTTTTGAGATCTATATTGGGTGGTGTACGATATGCATTTGAGATGTCTATATTCTCTTCCTTCATGATTTCTCGGAAGTTTCTGTCAGCAGCTCAACAGCGATACTCGCTGTGTTCTCAGATGTCTCACCCTGTTCAGTGACTCCAATTAGTCGAAGGTTGTTCCTCGTAATAGAGTCCCACATGCTTCTTAATATTTCTTCATTTTTCTTGTTTTTTTTTTCTGGTTTCTGCTCATAGACACTGGCCTCAGTAGCTCTGTCTTCCAAGTCGGAAATTATTTTTTCCATTTGTTGCATTCTGTTTTCTTGGCTTTGCATGGAAGTTTCTATGTCTTTGATTTTGTTCTTGATCTGTTGGATTTCAGAGTACTGGTGTTCCATCAGATCGAGCAGCTTGCTTAATTTTTCCTTTTCTGCTGCATTTTGTATAAGGTCTAGAGGAGCTCTGTATATAATCATTTTGTATTCACTTTCTTATTCTTTCATAAAAGTTTCTTCATGTGGAAAACTCCTTGGTTGCTTTGTTTGGGAGCCTTCTGAAGCCATGGGTGATTTCTTGTATGCCACAGGTATCTGTTGCTTTTTGGGTCCCATGTGAGTTAGTAGAGGCTGGAAGAGATACTGTGAGGATGGATGGCAGATGTTTCTCTAGGCTGTCTTAAAATGGAAAGCAGAAGGTATCTGACCACTTCCAAAGTCAGTCAGGTTTTCAGGTGTAGAGGTTCCTCTTCTCAACTGGCAAAGTAAACACCACTATATCCAACCCCAGATGGTACAAACTAGTTCAAAATACAGCAATGCTACTGCCCTCTTGGCCTCTGCTGACAGGGCCCAGCCTTAGGTGACACTGTGTACAGTACTGCTTTCCTGGTAGAGAAGCGCTCTCCTGTTGGCAGGTTCTGGCTTCAAGCTAAGAATTAGGTCCAGCTGCGGCCACCATATCCAAGATGGCGTCCTCCACACAGGCAGCAGATAGAGGGTCTACAGATGCCGAGAAGTAGTGATTACTCTGCTTCTGTTCCAGGGCCCCCAACGTAGGTGGCACTGTGTAAATTACTGCTTTTCTGTTGGAGAGGTGCTGGCCTGTTTGCAGGCGCTGGCTCCCAGGCTAAGAATTAGGTCCTGCTAAAATCTCTGTACCCAACATGGCATACCATACACTGACTGTGAAATTCCGTACAAACCCCACTGTGGCAGAGATAAAATGACAGGCCCAAAGTGGCTAGATGAAGAGAGTCCTAAGCCTGGCTCTCAAAATATGGGAATTTCGCCTGCCTATCCCCCCAGCAGCGCATCTGAGTCAAGCCACTGGGCAAGACCCAGCTCCACCCGCCGGCCAAGACAGAGGGGAAAAAAAGTCAAAATGATGCGTTTACCCTCAGTCCGTGAGAGCTAGGGCTAGCCAGAAGTGGGAGTCAGTGAAAGAGAGGAGGTTATTCGCTCAGTGGTATGTATGAAGTCCAAATTAACAGACCAGTGCTGTGTCCTGGGGTTGATTAGGTGATCACAAGGCTCCACTTGATCATCAGTTCAGGTCTTGGTTTCCAGAGGGACATACGGAAACGTGTCCTTAGGCTGCCATCTTGACTCCGCCTCCAGGATTATTTTCAATCTATAAATCAATTTTGAAAGAATCAAAATATTAACTGTATTGAGTCTTCTGATTTATGAACAAGATATATCTGTTTAGGTCTTCTTTCTTTTCTCTTTTCAACGAAACAGCTTTTTAGTCTTGTTAACTCTCATTTTTTTTTCTGTTCTGTATTCCATTTAATTCTGCTCTGATTTTATATTACTTGCTTTCTTGTAGTGCCCAGGGGCTTCTTTGGCTGCTTTCTGTTTTTCAAGTTTTAAGGTTAACGCTGTGGCTTGGGCTGTTTCTTCCTTTTGGATATGTGCATTTATTGACCTCTGAGCACTGCTTTTGCTGTGTACCAAAGATTCTGGTAGGATGTGTTTTCATTCTCTTCAGATTCTTTGAATTTCTTTATTCTGTTCTTAATTTCTTCTGTAACCCAGTAGTTTCAACCACGGTGTTGTTCAGTCCCCATGTGTTCAATTTTTTTCCCTCCTTTTGCTGTTACTGATTGCTACTTTCATGGCTTTGTGATCAGAAAACACACTTTGTAATATTTTGATGCTTTGGGTTCTGTTAAGGCTTGCTTTGTGCCTAATATGTCAGCTCTTCTGGAGAATGTTCATGTGTGTTGGAAAAGAAAATATACTTGGCTGCTGTTGGGTGGAGTGAATGTTGTATGCATGTCTGCGTATGTATGTTTGTGAGTTCAAGTTGGTTGATGGTTGCATTTAGATCTTCTAACCTTTATTTAGCTTTTTGAATGCTCTATTCTTTACCAAGAAAATGCTGGTGGTGTAGTAGGTAAAGTACTACATCTGCTAACCAAAGGTTGGCAATTCAGATCCGCTAGGTGCTCCTTGGAAACTCTATGGGACGTTTCTCCTCTGAGTTCTAGGGTCGCTATGAGTCAGGTCCAGCTTGACGGCAGTGGGTTGTTTATCCTTCACCAAAAATGGTATATTGAAGTCTTCTGCTGTTATTGTGAGACTGTCTTTTTCTGTTAGAGTATATTTTATATACCTCTGCATAGACCTGTGTCAACCCATTTCAGCCACAGATGTCCTCACTGGCACAGCAGAGAAAAGTAAATAACTGAAACCTAACCTCAGCTGTTTCAGCTATTTAGTGGAGGGACAGGTCTGTGACATTTGACACTGCCCTGCCTATCAAGCAGGATCCTTGCCTACCCACATCAGGGGCCTGAGGACTGATGGCTCTGTTCATGCCATTTAGCCATCCACAGCAGGGGTCCAAGAGTAAGTGGTACCTCCCAGCGCTTACAGCCAACAGTACTGAGTACCTACAGTGTGGTTGCAATACCTACCCATCTATCTGATCAAAAATTTGCTATTCAAGAATTACATATCCAGATAAACCATCTCTCAAGTATGATGGTGATATCAGGGACATTTCTAGATAAACAGGAGTTGAGGGAATTTGCAAAAATCAAACCAAAATTACAAGACATACTCAAGGGAATCGTCTGGTTAGAAAATAAGACGTATCAGATAACAACCGAAGACTAGAATGCAGGACAGCACAATTAGGTATCAACACAGGTAGGGAAAAAATCACAGAAATAAATCAAAACCAAAACAGTGCAAACAGGGAAACAAGAGATGTTAGTATGTAAAATATAACAACAGTACAACAAAAAAAGAGAGACTAAAAAATGTAGTCGTAGGTCTTTCGTATGGAGAGAAAGTCAAGACAATATCAAGAAATAAGAGGCTGGTTTAAACTTAGAAAATCAGGACTAAATAGTAAGGTAACCACAGGGAAACTTAACAGTCGTACACATTGAAGTAAAAAGCAAAAACATACAGACTCAGCAAATACAAAGCCAATAACAATAAAAAGATAAAATCCATAAAGAAAAATGACTCAGCACAGAAAATTAAGCGGAACAAATAAACTGACAACAGTGCATTAAAAAGTTATCAAAATGACAGCATGAAACTCAGACCTATCCATAATTACACTGAATGTAGACGGATTAAATGCACCAATAAAGAGGCAGAGAATGTAGGGTAGATTAAAAAAAAAAAAACCCATGATCTGGGGCACAGCAAATGGTCCCAACTCAGCAGGAACGGATGCTCACCGAGGACCAACATGACATGGGGGAAAGACAACCCAGAAGACAAGGAGACCCACATCAGTGGGTGCCTACATCGACTTGGGACTGGAAGAACCGGATGGTGCCCAGCCACCACCAGTGATAGCCCTGATGGAGCTCACTAAGTTGAGTCTCACTGGTGACACAAGAATAAAAAGGGGTGCACCCTGAGATATCCTCACTAAAAGACCTTAATTGATGGTCCAGTGGTTTCGGGGTTCCCCTGGGAGCATGACCCCTGGCCCTGATGCTGCCCTTGACCATAAATCATAACGAAGGTCCACACTTTGGACAGGAATGGATTGGACTCGGTGATGCAGTGACCATATATTGGATGCACTTTGTGGTTCTATACATCTATAGGATGTCATCCTGCTGACCTCTGGCTGGAGGAAGGAGAGTGGGTAGAGAGGAGGGAAAAAAGAGACTGGGAGAACGAGACATGTATGGAGCAGAGAGGAATAGTGTGCTGTCACCGGGCAGGGGGAGCAATGGAAGCTGCATATAGGTGGGTATGTAAATTTATATGGGAATGTACATTTTCACTCAGTTATATTAAATAAAAATTTTTTTAAAAAATCATGATCTGTATATATGCTGACTACAAGAGGGATACGTTAGACTTACAGACACAAACCAACCAAAACTCGATGGAAAAAGATGTATCAAGCAAACAACATTCAAAAAAGAGGAGTAGCAGTATTTATTTCTGACAAAAGAGACTTTCAAGTAGAATCTATCACAGTGGATAAGGAAGGACACTATGTAATAATTAAATGGTCAGTGTACCAAGAGGACTTACTGTATTAAATATTTACACACCCAACAACAGTCAAAGGCATTCAAAGCCTGTGGACCTCTTATTCCTGTGCCTGAGCAAAGGAGCTGTTACTGCCCTGTCTTCCCTGCTTAGGGGAGCTAGCAGATTATTTCGTTAGTTTGTTCTCTCTCCAAGGCTGAAAGAATGGCTCAGTACGGTGCATATTGAGTCCTGCTTCTGGCCCAGGGAATGTGTTAGTCTCTAAAGCTGGCTCAGACCCTGTGTAGACCAGGCAGGGGATCTAAATGGGAGAGACATTTCTCTCCCAGGGGATATTTTTGATCTGTACCGTAGGATAGACACAAGTTATTTATCATTTCCCAGTCGAGTGCTGCTTTTCACTGATTCTGGAGGCACAAGTGGACTCTTCCTATGTGGAAAAAATTTCCAAACACCACTGCTTGCCTCATGGTGCTGGCACCAGCAGATCCACCTGCAGGGTGCCCATTCCCACCTAGTCAGATCTGGTAACTCCTCATTGCTTCTGAAGCATCTCTGTCTCTCCTTGCTGCTCAGTTTAATTATTCTATTTTGCCTTCATTTTCAGGGCTCCTAGATGGTCATATATAATCTGTTCACTTGTTTTTGCAGGTCATTGTTATAAGAGGATACAGGAAACACCTGACTACTCTTCTGTCTTGGTCTCACCATCGATCAGTCTTTTCAGATTTTCATTATACAGATCTTTCACATTTTTCCTTAGATTAAATATTTTGTATTTTAATGCTTTTATAAATTCCCCCCCCAATTTCTGGTAATTTCTTGCTAACCCATTGTTGTCGAGTTAGTTCTGACTCATAGTAACCCTATAGGACAGAGTTGAGTTAGTTCTGACTCATGGTGTGACCCTATAGGACAGAGTAGCACTGCTTCATAGTGTTTCCAAGAAGCAGCTGGAGTATCTGTTGACTTTGCAGTTAGCAGCTGTACCTCTTAACTGTTATGCTGCTAGGGTTTCCAAATTTCTTGCTAGTATATAGAATATACATTTGATGTTTGTCTGTTGATGTTGTATCCTGCAGCTGTGTTACTCATTCATTAGTTCTAGTAGTTTTTTTTGTTGTTGTTTGGTAGATTCTCTCAGATATCCTACATAGATGTTTATGCTCTCTACGAAGACTTTTACTCATTTTCTTACCTTTTATTCACCTTGCTTGCCTGATAGAAGAATATTGATTCCAAATGGTGAGAGTGAACATCCTGGTCTTGTTTCTGATCTTAGGGAGAAATGCAGTCTTCACTCATTAAGTAGAATATAAGCCATAAATTTTTTTGTTGATGACCTTTACTTGGCTTGAAGGAGTTTCTGCTAGTTTACTGAGTTTATCAGGAATGTGTGTTGGATTTTGTCTAATGTATTCTTGGTATCTGTGGAGATGATTCTAAGAGCTTTTGTTTTTTAGTTCAGGTACCTGGTGACTTAGAATTTTGAATGCTGGCAGCCTTGCGTGCCTGAGATAAACTCCCTTAGTCGTGATACTTTATCCTTTTGCTATATTGTTGGAGACAATGTGCCAGCAATTTTCCTTAGAATTTTTGCAGCTGTGTTCCTGTATTCCTGAGGTATATTGGCCTGTGGTTTCTTTCACAATTGTCTTAGGCTAGTTTTATCATCAGATTTTGTTATCCTTCTGTCACTTCATGAGTGAACTGGAACACATTTCCTTAAGTTTTTTAGAAATTTGTGTAATACTGGTGTTTTAGTCATCTAATGCCGCTCTAACAGAAATACCACAGAGTGGATGGCTTTAGGCTCTGGAAGAAGGTCGTTGTGTTGTATCAGTCCTTGGTCGGGGAGCATCTTGGTGCAGGAACCTCGGGTCTGAAGAATGCGCTCTTTTCCTGGTGCTGTTTTCTTGATGCTGTGAGGTTCCCAGTTCTCTGCTTGGTTCCCTTTCCTTTTCTCTCTTGTAGAATGAAAGGATAAAGGGTGGTACAAGCCATGCTCCAGGGGAACTCCTTTTACAGTGGTGCGGGGGAAGTGATCTTATGAAGGGATTTACACTCCCACTCCCACCCTAATCCTCTAACATACAACATAGGAAAATCACAAAATGGAAGACAGTCATAAAATACTGGGAATCATGACCCAGCCACATGACTACACATGTTTTTTGGGGGACACAGTTTAATCCATGACAGTTGGTGTCATTTTTTTCTTAGATGCTGGGTAGAATGCACCAATACAGCCATCTGGGCCTGGAGTTTTCTTTGTGGGAATGTTTCTGAGTATGATTTCAATTTGTTTAATAGGTACAGGACCATTTGCATTACTGATTTCTTCTGGATAGAGCCTTGGTTGTTTATGTCTTTCAAAGAATTTTTCCATTTCATCTAAGTTGTTGAGTTTAATTGTGTGAAGTTCACAGTGCTTCATTACTCTCCTAATATCTGCTGAATCTGTAGGAGTACCAACTTTCTTATTCCTAATATTGGTAATTTATGTCTTCTTTTTCTTCATCAGTCTGGCTAGAGGTTGATCAGTTTTATTAACCTAAAGAAGCAACTTGTAATTTTATTATTTTTCTTTTATTGAAATCCATTTTGAACTTTATTATTTCCTTCTGCTTACTGTGCATTAAATTTGATCTTTCTGGTGTCTTACAGTAGAAGCTGCTGTAGTGTCTTTACAGTAGAAGGTCTTTGTTACAAGATTTTTTTTTCCTAATACAGGCATTTAGTTCTAACTGGCCCCCTCTACTCCCTTACTCCCGTTGCTGTTGCTTTAGCGTCATCTCATAGATTCTGCTATATTGTATTTTCATTTTCATTCACTTCAAATCATTCTGATTTCTCTTTTGATTTCTTCTTTAACCCATTGGTTAATCAGAAATATATCGCTTAGTTTCCATATATTTGGGAATTTTTCCACGAATCTGTGTTACTGATTTCTAATTTAATTTCGTTCTTGTTAGAGAAGTACTTGAATTTGAATCCTTTTGAATTTATTGAATCGTTATGACTTAGAATATGATCTGTTTTAGTAAATATTTTACATATATTTAAGAATATTCATTCTCCTCATTTGGGGTGAGGTGTTCTGTATAGTTTGTTGGGTTAAGTTGTTTGGTGGCATTGGAATCTATTGTATCCTTATTGATCCCCTACTTGGCATATGCCATCAGTTGTTTAGAGTAAGGTATTGAAATCTTCTATTTGAATTGTAGGTTTCTCCTTGGAGTTCTTTTAGTTTTTGCTTCACTTGTATAGAAGCTTTCTTATTAAGTGCACAAACATTTAGGATTGTTTTGTCCTCGTGATGTATTAATACTCTTGACTCTTTTTTTCCTGAGATCTTTAGTCTTACAGCTTTCTTTATACAAAAAGTAGCTTGTTATATCTTTTTAATTCTTTTACTTTTAACTTTTTAACTTATTTGTGTCTTTATGTTTAAAGTGTATTTCTTATTGGCAGCATGTAATTGAGTCTTGCTTTTTATCTGACCTGAAAATTTCTGTACCTTTTACTTGGGGGCATGCAGACCACTTACATGTAGTGTGATTATTGATACAGTTAGATTTAATTCTGTTATCTTGCTGTTTGTCTTCTATTGTCCTGTTCTTTATTCCTTTTTTCTTCTTTTTCTCCCCTCTTTTGGATTAGTCAGATTTTATGATTTCATTTCCTTTGTTAGCTTATTACATGTAACTGTCGTTTTAGCAATTCTTTAAGAGTTTCTTGACACAGTCTGCCTTCAATAATACTATAACACGTAATTTAATATTAGACCTCATCTACATTCAGATGGATGGGTGAGAATCAGAATCAGCATAAAACTGGTTCCTGTGATGTGGAGATTAGATATACCTCCACTTTGCAGCTTTTCATCATTTCTGGCACCAGCCATCCTCCCCATGGTGTTCTCACTTCTCTGTTGGGTTTGATAATTCTCAGTGGTCACACACAATTCAAAGACCATACTCCTAAGTATGTGGCTTATACTTGAAAGTAAAGGATACAACTTGGGATCAGGATCAAACTGGAAATAACAGTATACAACTCAGGAGACAGGATAGTTTGTCAGTCTGAACAAGCTGCCAACCAGATGGCTCTCAGCTCCTCCTTGACCATGCCTGCAGGCAGGCCTTTCTCTTGACACATTATCTGATGGCTTGCTCTCAGCCAAACCAGTCTGGGGACCTTCTCTAGGCCTCTGCCTTGCTCAGGCAGGTGTTACAGCTCTTAATTCCACTGACAAATGCTTAGAGGCGCCCTACACCACCAGCCAGCCTCTGCTCAAAGGTGCTCAGCTGTCTTGCTCTGTGGGCTGGCAAGTGTCACTGCAGCCATATGCTGATCCCTTGGTTCTTGGCTTCTTGCACTGCTGCTGCTGTATCTCTGCTGGTGAGCTGCACTGTGGTTGCTGCTGATTTTTACTATCTTGCACCGTCTTTAATGTTACAGCCCTCTCTTTTGAGACTTAGAGATCTTAGTGCAGAGATTCTACATCCAAAGGACACACTGTCCTCCAGGCTCGTCTTGTTGTTAATGAGGTTGTGCTTATCCTCTGGGTAATTCAAGGAATGGGCCTCCTAGCCAGATCACAAATGGACTCATCTTCTTGGTAGACCCATAATCATTCAGTAGGCCTAGTAATCAGCCACTTCTTGCAAGGTCAATTCAACTTTGTTGGGTGGTTTTATACCTGCTCTATTCCCAGTGCTGCTTTGTTGATGTCAGGAGGTCCCCAACTCCCTGCTTGCTTTCCTTTTATCCCTTGTAGGATAAAAAGTGGTACAAGCTGTATCCCTGGGAAACTCCTTTTATATTGGATTAGAGAGGTGACCATAGTAAGGGTGTTAGAGTCCCACCTTAATCCTCTTTTAATGTGAATCTAATCTTGTCCTCTTAACCACAGGCAGAGATCAGGATTTGCAACATAGAAAAGTTATAAAATGGAGGACAGCCACACAATACTGGACATCATGGTCCAGCCAAATAGCTAGACACAGTTTTTTGGAGACATCACTCAATCCATGACAGCCGCCATACCATTTCACATATAGTATAAGAATCTTGTAGTAACATATTTCCATTTCTTCCTCACTGGCTTGTATACTGTTATTGTCCTGCATTTCATTTTACATATGTTATGAACCCCACAATACATTGTTATCTTTGTTTCATTAGTCTTTTTTAAAAAGTTTAAATGATAATAAAACATATTTACTCATTTCCAGTGCACCTTATTCCTTGTAGATAACATTTCCCTTGTATCTTAAGGACTCCCTTCAACATTTTATATAATACAGGTCTACAGTGTCAATTTTCTTCAGCTTTTGTGTGTCTGAAAATGTCTATTTCATTCTGATTTTTAAAAAATTTTTGACATAGTGTCCTGTGTTGACAGTTTTTTTTTCCCTTTCAGTGTTTTAAAACTGTTGTCTCGGTGTCATCTTGCTTGCAGTGTTTCCAGTGAGAAATTGGATGTTAATCCTTTTTTTTTTTTTTAATGTAACGTGTCTTTTTTTCCCCCCTGCCTAATTTGAAGATTTTATATTGTTTTGAGCAGTTTAATTATGATATACTTTGGTAGAGTTGTCTTCATGTTTCTTGGGCTTGGAATTTGGTAGGATTCTTGGATATGTACATGGCTTACAGTTTTTTGTGTTAGGCTGGGTTCTCTAGAGAAGTAAAACCAGTAAAGCATATAAATATGTACAGAGAGAAACATTTATATTGAGGAAATGGCTCACACAGTTGTAGAGACTGGAACATCTCAAGTCTTTAGATCAAGATAGAGGCTTCTGTTGATTCATGTAACCAAAGGGTAAACCCATAATCAGCAGGTCAGAGAGCAGGACTCTTGTTAACAGGCTAGGAAGACCCATGAATCCCAAACCCCAAGATTGGCAGGCAGAACTATAAGGCTTCTCTGCAGGGTTTATCAGCTGCAGGGCTGACAAACCCAAGATTGACAGGTCAGAGACTAGAAGCCAGCTGCAAGTTCCAGAGCAGGGTGAGAATGTCTACTTATGTTCCAACATAGGCCACATGCCCAGGGAGACTCCCTTTCAACTGATTGACTACTCACAGCATATTCCATCATGGAGATGATCACAATAAATTCTGGGAATCATAGCCCAGCTAAGGTGACACAACAGTCTTAACTATCACACATCTCATCAACTTAAGAAAATTTTTGACCATTATTGCTTCTGATGTTTTTCTGTCTACCTCATCTCTTTCCTCTCATTCAGACAGTCTAATTATCTGTATATTAGTCTACTTTAAGTTGTCCCCTAGTCCACTGATAGTCTAAAAGTTTCTTCATTCATTTTTCTTCTGTGTGTGGTTTTGGATTATTTTTATTGCTGTGTGTTTGGGTTCACTGTCTTTTTTTTTTTAATTGAACTATAGATGAAGGTTTACAGAACAAACTAGCTTCTCATTAAACAGCACAAATATTGTTTTATGACATTGGTTAACAACTCCATGACATGTCAGCACTCTCTTCTAAAGTTTGTGTTCCCTGTTACCTGCTTTCCTGTCCTATCCTGCTTTCTCATCTTTACCCCTGGACTGGTGTGCCCCTTAAATCTCATTTTGTTTTAGTGGGTGTGTCTAATCTTTAGGTAAAGGAACCTCAGGAATGACTTCATTATTGAGCTAAAAAGAAGGTGTCCAGGGGCCATAGTCTTGGAGTTTCTCCAGTCTCTGTCTGCTAGTAAGTCTGATCATGTGTGTGTATGTGTGCTTGCTGCGTGTGTGTGGGTGTGTTCTACATTTTTGTCTAGCTCTGTCTGGGATTCTCTGTTGTGAGCAGGCAGTTAGTTCAACCATCTAGTTGAACTAAACTCAGTTTGCAAGAGGCCATGATAGTTGTGGTCCAGTAGTCCTTTGGACTGATAATCTTTCCCTTGTGTCTGTGGTTTCTTCATCCTCACTTGTTCCCAAAGGGGTATGACCGGTGGAGTATCTTAGATGGCTATTCAGTGTTTTAAGACCCCAAATAGTACCTAACCAAAGTAGAATGTAAAATATTTTTTTTAATAAACTATGTTTTTCCAGTTAAGCTAAATGTTCCCTAATAGCATGGTCCCCATAGACCTCACCTTAGCACTTTGGTACTTCAGGGTTCAGTAGTCTTTTTAATCTGCCATTAATACCATCCAGTGAAGCCCTTTTGGTACGTTGGTTAAGCGCTTGGCTGCTAACTAGAAGGTTAGCAGTTTGAATTCACCATCTGCTCCTGGAGACCTTATGGGGAAGTTCTTCTCTGTTCTGTAGAGTTACTGTGTGTAGGAATCTACTTGACAGCATGGGTTGTTTTGTTTTCTTGAGATATAATTCACATGCCATAAATTCATCCATTTAAAGTGTATAGTTCAATGGTTTTAGTGTAATCAGAGTTGTTCTACCATCACTGCAGTTAAGTTTAAAGCATGTTCGTCACCCTAAAAAGAAACCACTTACTCATTGGCACTTTGCCATCCCCGCCAACATCCCTTCAGCAACCACAAGTCCACCTCCTGTTTCCAAAGATACACCTATTCTGAAATTTTCCTATAAATGGAATTGTACAGTATGTATTTTTTGGTAGCATCAATTAGGATATTTTCAGGGTTCATCCATGTGGTAGCATGTATCAGTAATTCATTTTATGACTGAATAGTATTTCATAGTATGGATATACCATACTTTGTTCATGCATTCAGTAATTGGTGAACATCTGGGTAGTTTTCACATTTTGGCTATTATGAGTAGTGTCATTATGAGCATTCATGTGTATGTTTTATGTGAACATGTTTTCAGTTTCTTGGGTATATACATAGGAGTGGAATTGCTGGTCACGTGATAACTCAAACATGTTTAACTCTGTGAGGAGCTGTCAAAATTTTTTCCCTAGCAGCTGCAACCATTGTACATTTCCACCCACGATGTGAGGGTCATGCCAAGTTCTTCACACTCTACCAATATTTATTATCAGGCTTTTTGAATATAACCATTCCAGCAAATATGCAACTGATAGCACAGCAGTTACCTGCTTGCTGCACAAGTGACTAGATCTGGTGGTGATTTGCTCCTGTAAAGATTACAGCCTAGAACACCTTATGGGGCAATTCTCCTCTGTTGTACAGAGTTGCTTTCAGTTGTAGTTCACTGAGGCACACAACAGCACTAAGTGTGAAGTAGCATTTCTCTGTGATTGTTTTTCCCCTTGTTGTAATTTTGATTTGTGTGTTTGCCTGATAGTGAATGATGTTGAGCACCATTTCATGTGCTTTTCGGCCATTTTTATATCTTTGTAGAATTGTCTGTTGAAATATTTTGCAGATTTTTTGATTGAATTATTTGTCTTTTTGTTGAGTTATTGTAGGAGCTCTTTACATGTTCTGAATATTAAACCTTGTCAGATACATGATTTGCAAATGTTTAGTCTTGTTTTGTGTGATCATGTCCTGGGAAGCACAAAGGTTTTCAGTTTTAATCAAGTCTTATTTGTTTATTTTTCTTGTGTTACTTCTGATTTTGGTGTCATATCTAAGAAATCATTACTTAATCTAAGTCACAAAGATGTATACCTGTTTTCCTCTAAGAGTATTTATACTTTTGTCTCTTCAATTTAGTCCTTTAATCCATTTTGAGTTAATTTTTGTATATTGTGTAAGCAAGTGGTCCAACTTCATCCATTTGCATGGTGATATGCGGTTGTCCCAGCACCATTTGTTGAATTCTTCCCCAGTGGAATTGTCTTGTTACAAAGTCAGCTGACACTAAATATTAGGATCTATTTCTTGACTCCAAATTCTGCTCATGGGCCATTGGTAGTTCAGTGTTAAGAGTTCTTACCTTTCATACAGGAGACCTAGGTTCATTTTCTGGCCAGTGAGTATAATGATTAAGTGATACAGCTGCTGACCGAAGGGTCAGCAGTTTGAATCCACCAGTTACTCCTTGGAAATTCTATGGGTCGCTTCTCTTCTGTCCCATAGGGTCGCCATGAGTCAGAATTAACTCAATGACAGTGGGTTCGGTTTTAGTTTTAGTGTCTCCTGTATAGCCACCACCATCTGTTTAGTGGTGGATTATGTGTTCCCATGATGTTGAATAGGTTTCATTGGAGCTTCCAGATAGACTACGAGGAAATACCTGGCATTGTATTTCTGAAAATCAGTAAATAAAAACCCTGTGGATTAAAATAGTCCAGTCCACAGCTGATCAGGGAGATGACACAGAACTGGGCAGCATTTTCTTCCTTTTTTAATGGGGTTGCCATGAGTTGGGGGCTAACTTGATCACAGCTAACAACAAGTTGTATCCATTGATATGTGTATCTGTGTTTATACCAGTATGACACTTAGCTTTATATTCATCTCAGACACTAATTTTCATCTCTAGGAGTTCAGTCTGGGTCTCTGTACCTTCCACTTCTGTATTTTTTTGAGCACATCGTGTATTATATGTATTCTAAAGTCCTTTCCTACTAATTCTAACAGGATTAGTTCTGGGTAGGTACGTTTCTGGTGGTTGATTATTCTCTTCCTCATGGATCGTGTTTTTCTGCTGCTTTGCATGACTGGTAATTTCTGGTTGGATTCCAGAGATTGTGAATTTTTACATTTTATATTTTTGGGTGTTGGGTATTTTTGTATTCCTATAAATCTGAAGGTTTTTCCTGCAGTGCAGTTAAATTACTTGTCAATAATATGATCCTTTTGGGTCTTGCTGTTAGGATTTGTGAGGCAAGTGCAAAGCAGTATTTAATTTAAAACCACTTATTTCCCAATACTGGCCTTCCTGAGTCTTCTATCAGTGCTTCTAGATGTTATTTTTTCTAATGTGGTTAGTGGGAATAGGGCACTCTTTCTAGATTAGTGTGAATGTTATACATTGTTCTTTCTATTCCTTTAAAATTATGCTTCTCCTGGTTTTGAATCATTTCCTCATACACATGAGCTAATTGGTACTCTGCTGAATGCTCAAAGAGAACACTTTGCAGATCTCTGGGCTTTTCTGTCTCTCTGTAGTTCTCTCTTCCGTGGTATTCTGTCCTTTGAATTCTGTCTGCATATGTCTCACCAGACCCTCAGTTCCGGGTTTTCAGCTCAGGGAGTCCTCTAACCTCTGCCTTAGTTCTCCCTTCCTGTATCACATCCTGTAAATGTTCTTAAGATAGTGAGGGCATTTTTAGAGCTTACCTGTTTTCTTTCTTCTCATCCCTGTGGGGCTGACTTCTGTTGCCAGTTGTCAACTGTCTTGAAAATCTATGTTTCCTGTGTTTTATCTGATGGTTGCTTCATGTAGGAGAATAAATCCAAACCCTATTTCACCATCTTTGCCAAAAGTAGAAATTGCAGCATTGATTTTATCACTAACAAATTGGTGTTTAAATGTTGAACAGGAGAATAGATAACTAAATTGTATATTGCTGCTGTGGAATTCTGCTCAGCAGTTAAAAACAAATGAACTAAAGCTTTATGCATTTCTTTGATAAATCTTAAATATTAAAAAAATTGAACATAGGAAAGCAAATGAATGATACATTTAAGACATTACCTTTTAAAATACAGAGACTAAACTGTATATTGTTGATGGATACAGCTATCTGCAATAAACATTTAAAAATATCCATGGGAACAGTAACAACAAATCCATTATAGTACCTGTCTCTAGAGTCTAAAGGAGGAAGGAAGGAAAAGAATGGATTGGATGACAGCTGTGATGGGGTTCACAATGTTGAGTTCCAGTGGCAGCACAAGAAAAATAGGGGTACACCCTAAGAATTCCACTAAAGACTGCAATTGATAGTCCAAAGGCTGGGAGTTCTCCTGGGAGCATGGCCCCTAGACCTGATGCTACCTGCCCCTGATCATATAGGTCAGTACCGAGGTCAGCTCTTCGGCTAAGAATGGATTAGACTTGGGGACACAGAGTGACCATATTGTGTGGGCACTTTATGATTCTGTGCATCTATAGGATGTCTGGCCTCTTTCTAGAGGAGAGTGGAGAGGAGGGGACTGTTAAGAGGTTATGACGTGTATGGAATCGAAAGGAGGAGTGTACTGTTGTCACCAGGCAAGGAGAGCAAAGGTAACTGCTAATAGGCAGGCATGCAAATTTGAATTGTAAACTTTCACTCAATCACAATAAACATTAAAAAAAAAAGAATGAATTGGATTTGAGGTGTATCTGTAAAGTTTCTGGTCCTTAAATTAGGAAGCCACATACCTGGCAAATAACTAGTACCTGGAATATATAAATAACTCTAAAAAACTCAACAGTTAAAAAAAAATCAATTCAGTTAGAAAATGGACAGAATAACATGAATAGATGTTTGAAGAGGATATACAGATGGCAAATAACCACATAAAAAGATGTTCAAAATCATTTACCATTACGGAAATACAGATTAAAACCACAATGAGAAATCACCTGCTTACCTGGTAGAATGGCTTAAATAGAAAAATAGTGACACCATAAAATGTTGAGAGGATTTGAAGACACTGGATCTCTCATACATGGCATGTGGGAAAAGAAGATGGTATAGCCATCTGGGAAAGCAGATGGGCAGTTTCTTACAAAACTGAACATGTGTTTACCATTTGACCCAGTGGCTGTACTTTTGGGCATTTATCTCAGAGACATGAAAACTTAGGTTGCTATATAAACTTTTATACCAATTTATTCCTAACAGCAAAAAGCTGAAAACAACCCAGGTGTTCTTCCACAGATAAACAGAACTGTGGTACATGCGTACCATGCAACTACTCATCAAAAAAAAGGACAAACTGATGATAAATGCAGCAGCTTGGATAAATTTCTAGAAATTATACTGAATAAAAAAAGACAATCCCCAAAGTTACATACTGTGATTGCAATTATAAAGTATTTTTTAAAAGTCAACATTTTAAAAGTGAGAACAGATTAGCAGTTGGCAGGGGTTAGGGATATGGGGAAAAGGAGGGGATAGGGATTATAAATGAGCAAAACAAGGGATTCTTGAGGTAATGGAACTTTCTGTATCTTGATTGTGGTGGTGGTTACACAGACCCCCACAGGTGGTAAAATTATATAGAACCAAATAGACACACATACATGAATGCAGGTAAAACTGAAACAGTCTGAATAAGATGTGTAGATTGTCTCAGTGTCTGTGTCCTAGTTGTGATAATTCTCCAAGATGTCACCACTGAGGGGAAATCAATAAAGAATGCATGGAATCTTGCTGTGTTATTTTGTAAAACTGCATATTATCTCAAAAAAATTGAATTAAAAAATAAACCAACAATGATTTCATTTTCATTTTTTATTACCTGTAGTTTTCTCCATGCTTGAAATATTTCATAATGTAGAGAACATGCAATCTCGTCAGAGTATATGACAATACAGTCTCAGCTCTGTATTGTGATAATTTGGCAGGATGATCAGAGGGAGAGAAGTCCATAAAAAATAGCAGAAGCATAAGGTGTAATTTTTTTTTTTTTTTTTTTGGCTCCTTAGGATTTTAAAAGGGTAAATAACCAGAAATTGTAACAAAGGGGCTTTAAAAAAGTAGTAAAGTACTTTTGGTTCTCTTAAGAATTTGAAGCCCAAACAACTTTATCAGTTTTTGTTTAATGCATTACAAAGTAACTGTTTTACTTTGTAAGGACTGTTGTGTTTTGTTGATTTGATGACGTTTTGGGCCATTGCTGCTTTAAATTTTTTTAATATAACTATAGACTTAAATTTCTTCTTATTTTTTTAATGAACTGGAGTGTTTCTAATCTACCTAATAATTTAGGTTTTCTTTTAATCTTCTGACACAGTTAAATGGTAAATTTAAAAGACCTTGTATATTGCCTGGTAAATAGCAGGTGGCACTCAGTAGGTACTCATTTTGTGCACTCTTGCTGCAGACCTGGATTTTGGTTTGGGGGTAACGAGTCTAAAACTCAAAAAGCATGAATCTAGAGCTATGTTGTCATTTGGCCATTCTTTCATTAGTCAGAAGCAAGTTTTAAGCTAGGAATTTTCCTACTGCAGTTGTTTGACACAACTAAGTGCTTAGTTCTTGAAATACTCCTTTGATTTTGTTGCCTTGTCATGCTTTTCTAGTTTTCCCCCTACCCTTTGACTACTTTCGGTTTTCTCTGACCATCCACTTCTTAAGTATAGGTGTTTCTTAAGGTTCTATCCGTGTCCCACTTCCTCTGACTATATGTATACTATTCTTTCTTGTCAGCTGTACTCGTCCCTATACATTCTTTCAGTCACCCTCTTTACCTGTTCAAATATGTAACTCCAGCTCTGGCCAGAGCTCTGGCTCTTTTGTTTGTGTGCCATATATTCAACTACTTACTGGGTATTTCTACCAGAACTTCACATACTCACTTCTGACAGAGTTTCTCAGATAGGATGTTTTCAGTTTAGGTAATTTATTACTGGTTTCGAAATTAAAGGAATTCATTGGCCTAAATAACAGGAATCCAGATACTTGCTTCAGGGCATTTTGATGTAGTAGCACAGCTGTGTAACTAGGTCTCATCTAAATGCTATGCTATGGATACGGTCTATTACTTGCAAGCTGCCTTCCCTCATGGTCACAAGAAGGCTACCAGCAACAACACACCAAGGCAGTGTGTGTTTTCTCATTTGCATTCAGTGGGAAAGAGTAGAATTGATAAGACTTGGTTACTTACGAGTCAGAGAAGAGTCCAGAAGGAAACCCACCCAGATTTCTCGCTTTTACCTCTGAGTGAATTGTGTTACCATCCCTGAAATATGAGGAAGAACAGCAGGATATGAAAAAGCAGAGAAAATCAGTTCATGTCAACGTCCTAGTAATTTATTTTAGTAATATCATGTCCCTGAACTCGGCATATAGTACATAATATTTGTCGAGTAAATGGATAAATGAGCAAACACATAAACATATATACTGCTTCTTAAGATTGTGTAGCTCAGAGCAGGGAGGCATACTGTTGGGTAGATATGTCGTGTGACGTAGACCCGAGGTAGAACTCTAAATGCATCCTCTTCAAGCTTTGCAGCCTTGGGCTACTTGGTTTGATACCTTTTCCCATCTGTAAAATATGGATAATACTTTGTTCAGGAAATTTATATAAGAATACATGATAGAGTGCCTAGTGCATAGTATGCCTAGCTTTTACTGGATGCTTAAGAAACAGCAATTATTGTTATTGGCAGTGCAAAATAAGTAGGGTTAGATACTCATTTTAAAAAAATACATTCATTTCACTGTATTTTTGAATGTTGTTAGAGGGATTTTTGTGTGACAGCTTACACTGAAGTCTTTTTTACAGCTTTATTGGTATGTAAGTAAGTGTTCAAGACTTAGTAAATTTACTTTTTAGTAAATTTACGGAGTTGTGCAACTGTCACCACAATCCACTATTATATTTCCATCACCCCTGAAAGATTGCTTGTGCCCATTTGTAATCATTGTCTGTTAGATTGGATTTGTGAGGCAGGCATGGCTATGAGTACATGACAGGAATGGGCAAGGAAAAAATTGTCAGGGTTCCCATGCCATCTGTTGGGAAAGCTTACTCACCACAGGCATTCAGGTAATCTGGATTCTTTGACTTATCCCACCCTTTAATATGTCTGTTTCCTTCTTGCTTCAGCGTAATAAGATAAAATAAATTTGAACTTTTTTCAGCTGTGTAACTATCAGTTCAACAAACCAAGATAATGATGGCATCCCAGATTTTTTTCAGTTTCAGGTTGTTGAGTTTTGTCACATACTTGTCAGTTCTCATGAATATATTTTAGGTCAAAACTCAGAACACTGTTGTATTAACTTATATTTTTATATGTTATCATGTACTTCTGGAATATTTTTGCATCTCAGTGTGTTGCCAATTCAGTGGCCAACTTTTCCCACTGTCTGCAACTCTGTCTGGTATTCACAGTTATATTCAAAGTATGTGGGGTTGATTGATGTACCCAACTCATTGTTACCATGGAGTTAGGGCTCACCTTCTGGTGTAGCATTCCACTTTCTAGCCATTGTATCTTGGGGGTATTGTACAGAGAGAAATCACTTTAAAAGTAACAAGTGTTAAAGTAACAATCTTCAAAGGACCTGAGCCAAGCCAAGTACCCTCCAACCTGAAGCTAATGTTTGTTTATATCTCCTGCCTGAAGCTGTTAAAAGAGAACTAAGAGGATATAGAGAGCCAAACAGTACATTAGCTTAACTAACATAGTGAAGAATGGCTGCCTTCAGCATTGTGCTCTTTTAAGATCTGTCTGTAGCGGGATAAGGAAACCCTGGTGGGTAGTGGGCTAAAGTGCTATGTCTGCTAACCAAAAAGTCGACAGTTCAAATTTGCCAGGCGTTCCTTGGAAACTCTATGGGGCAGTTCTGCCCTGACCTATAAGGTCACTATGAGTTGGACACAACTCAGCAGCAGGGGGTTTTATAATGGGATGAAATTGACAATAGTGAAGCAAAAGATTAGATAGCAGTCTTATGGGGAAATGAGTTTGTTTAGTGGGGAAGGAACACCTCAGAACAGGAGGGTAAGAAAGGTTGCACAACTCAAAGAATAATCAGTGTTACTGCATTGTGCATAAGGAATTGTCAAATTGGTATATGTTCTGCTATATATATTATTAACAACAAGAAAATGAATTTTTTAAAGAAGGTATGGAGAAATGGGAACCCTGATTCATTGCTAGTGTTGATGTAAATTGGTGCAGCCTCTATAGGGAACAATCGGGCAATTTCTCACAAACTTGGAAACAGTTACCATACAACCAAGCAGTTTCATTCATAGGTCCCTATCCAAGAAAATTGAAGGCGTATGTCCACACAAAAACTTGTACATGATGTTCACAGTAACATTATTCATAATAGCCAAAAAAGTAGAAAAAACTCAGATGTCCATTAGTTAATGACTGAGTTAACAAAATGTGGTGTACCCATACAATGGAATATATTGAGTCATGTAAAGAAATTATGCATGCTACAACATGGGTAAATCTTGAAAATGTGCTAAGTGAAAGAAGGCAGTCACAAAAAACAGTGTAATTCTGTGATTTTGTCTGTATGAAAAACCCAAAATAAATCTGTAGAGACAAAAAGTAAATCAGTGGTTGCCTAGGTCTTGAGGGGTAGAGGAGACTGAAAGTTAAAAGAAGAGTAACTACTAATGGGTACAGATGTGGGGGAAGGGGTACGAAAATGGTCATAGCTGCACAATTTTGTGAAGATACTAAAACCATAAAATTCACTTTAAATGGATACATTTTATGGTATATAAATTATATATCAATAAATTTGTTATTAAGCAAATTAGGAAGCATAACTCAAAATTTCAGAGATCTAGCTTCTGATTTTTCTCAAGTCTCCAAAAGGTCTAAGTATTTCCTTTTGTTGGAAATTCATTATAACCAGGAAATAATAAAATAGCTCTTAATTTACTCTGCATTCCAGGAAAGAACATACCTCAAACACATATGTAGTTTTCTGAACAAAGCACCAGTTAATATACGTGGTCTTTTCTGTCGTACTGTGTGAATCTGTTGAGCCAGCTTTCATGCTTTAGTTATGGAAGTCATAGTGCTAGGGTGTGGAAATTAAATTTTGCTAACCACTTTCTAAGTACCCTAATTTTACAGATAAAACTGAGACTTGGAGAGGTTAAGTAAATCATTAAATATTTGACCTTATAAGAATAAGTAGCATTTTAAACCCATGTTTGTGATTCAGGCACTTCTTTCCAGTGCATCGTGTTATTTCTCACCAGGTCAACAGCTTGAATCTGAAAATGTTGGATCAGAATGAGAGAAGGTGATAATTAGCTTGCCTTTAATATTTTGCTGCATTAATAGAGAAAATACACCTCTTGACAGGCTGAATACCTCAATTTTCCTTGTTAAGAAATGCCAAATTCTCTGGATTATAAGACATGAGGCTGTCACAGCAGCTCCCCTATAGAAATGAGAGGAGTTGGTTGAATGAACATGGGATATACAGGGTGGAAAGGAGGAATGTGTTGTCACAGAGTGGAGAAAGCAGCTCAAGTTACATAGAGGTGTGCGTACAAGGTTTTATGTGGGAAATTAACTTACACTGTAAATTTCCACTTAATCACAATAAAAGAATAATAAATAAAGCCAAATCCTTAAGATGCTGAGTCTTTACAGAAAAAAATAACCCACTGCCATCAAGTTGGGTCCAACTTACAGCAACCCTGGAGAACAGTAGAACTGCCATGTAGAGTTTCCAAGGAGCACCTGGCAGATTTGAACTTCTGATGTTTTGGTTAGCAGACATAGCCCTTAACCCACTGCATCACCAGGGTTTCCTGTCTGTGTAGAGTTGAGAACAGATAACATGGGCTCCTGTGATTCTTGCTATATCCAAACGGTGGAGGCTTCTTATTAGAAGCAGCTTATCTGGTTCATCCTTCTCATGTTTCTCCATCCATAGTTAAATACCAGTTAAAGATAAGCTTGTGTGACCTGAAAAGCTTCCTGTTTAAAGAAGAATCTTTCCCAGGAGAAGAATGCGGTGTGAAAAGTAAAAGCTTCTAGAGAGGAATAGTGTGCAGTCACCGGACAGGGAGAGCAGTGGAAGCTGCATATAGGGGGCATGTAAATTTACATGTGAATGTACATTTTCACTCAGTTATGTTAAATAAAAATTAAAAAAGTAAAAGCTTCTAACTTTGCACGCGTACTCACTTTGAATATTTTTTAAGGGACATAGATTTCCAATGGACCATTCATGTGTAGTGTTTGATTTCAGGCTTCTATGTGGTAAAGGCCTCAGTAACTACAAAGTATCTGAAGTTTATTTTCATTGCTAAAGTTAGAGAAGTCTAAAATACAGAATATTCTTAGGCAGTATAGGGCAGAAGGTTAGATCAGTGTAACTTAGAATTTTTGTATATATGTTTTTGTTTGATTTTTAGTACCTTTACCCACCCCATCCTCTTTTTGTTTTCCAGTCTATATCATACTGCCCTATAACACCCAGAACTTACACCTCTATTCTGTTCTAGCTCTCCCCTCTTTATCTCCCCACCCACCCCACCCCCCGCCACATTTCAGCATACTTCCCCTTTTGTTTGGAACTTCCTGTGACCATTTGATACAGGTCTGGCCCTCCTCACCCAGTCAGCTCAGTTCTAGTAAAGTGTCCCTCAGACAACCCCATGTACATTTTTAAAGGTTTGTTCACCTCAGTATCACTCTGTTTTGTATGGTCCAGTTCAGTCTATGTATGGGTAGCTGGCCCGGTGCTGGATGCAGTTTGAGGTTACAGAGTGTAGGGGTCACACTCTCAGGGGACCCTCTATTCAGAAGGACCATCAAGTGTGGTCTTCCAGTAGAGTTCTAGCTCTGCCCTCTATTCCATCACCTGCTGTGTCCAGAGCTCTGTTCCACGTACCCCATCCAGGCCCCCATCCTCTTTTTATATGGACTACTTAAGGACCTTCATTCTGATCTCAGGGTGTTTTTCTTTCCATAGGATGGATAGAATGACGGAAGATGCTCTTCGTCTGAATCTGTTAAAGCGGAGCTTGGACCCAGCAGATGAGCGAGATGATGTCCTGGCAAAGCGACTCAAAATGGAGGGGCATGAGGCTATGGAACGTCTGAAGATGCTGGCGCTGCTCAAAAGGAAGGATTTGGCAAACCTTGAGGTGTCACATGAGTTACCCACCAAACAGGATGGCAGTGGTGTCAAGGGCTATGAAGAGAAACTCAATGGGAATCTCAGGCCTCATGGAGACAACAGGACTGCTGGAAGGCCAGGGAAAGAAAACATCAATGATGAGCCTGTGGATATGAGTGCTAGACGAAGGTATGGCACAGTTTAGATGCCTCCAGGGTTAGGATCTTCTCATAATCAAAACCTGTGAAATGGAATGGATTACAATGAGAGAAAGGCATTCTTCATCCTAAAGTTTCTTGAAAGAAGACGCATACTGGTATTTGTCTTAACCTTGAATTCCTCTCATTTCCAAATGACACTAGGTGCTTCAAAACTTTGCTTAGCATACAGAGAATCTTAGTTATTACCCTTGAGATGTAGTGGTTGTATCTGGATAAAAGGACACTAGAGAGCTGATCAAAACCTTGATGGTACAGTGGTAAGAGCTACAGTTGCTAACCAAAGGCCTGCAGTTCAACACCACCAGCCACTCCACATAGGGCAGTTCATAGTGACCCCATAGGCCAGAGTAGAACTGCCCCATATGATTTCCAAGATTGTAATATTTATGGAAGGAGACCACCACATTTTTCTCCTGTGGAGCAACTGTTGGGTTCAAACCACAAATCTTCAGTTAATAGCTGAGTACTTAATCACTGAGCCACCAGGGCTCCTTACAGCCACTGTAGGAGGGGAAAACTGTTTTCATACCGTTCCAGTTTTAGGATTTGTTGATTATGGAGTCTCAGCTGATTTTCTTGTGTCAGCAAGGTAATTATCTTTGTCTGGTAATTCTCTACATTGTTTCTGCATCTGTGCCACTCCCCCCATCCCGCCGTGCCATTTACATACACATTTACTTATGTGTATGCATTCTCACTTGCACTTGAGGGCTCTCTGTCTCCTCCTTTCCTCCCAGGCTTACTGGCCCCCTCAAACACCCAGGCCTTTTTTCTGCTATCTGTGAAGGTGCAGTACATAAATGTGGAATGCAAAGTAGAGAGAAGTATCTGGAACTGTAAAGCCTGCCGAGATGGTGAATCACAGTAGAGACAACCCTGATTTTTTAAAATATTCAGCTTATTAATGCCCCAAACAATTGATAGGCCTGAGAATTGCTCTTCATTCCTGGGTTGCCCTCCATTTAACCTTGCTGACTCTGTCCTAGGATTGATCCAGAGCAGAATATTTTAAGCAGCTAGGCTGATGGAAAAGGAAGGGGAAAAGAAAGGGGAAAAGAAGGAATTTGTATAACTTCACTGGTATTTTTTTCTCTCCTTTTACTGTTTACTTTTACTAGTCTTGACTCAGCACTAATTTTTAGAATCACAGTCAGTGAGAGACTAAGTGAGGGCTGGATACCATGATCTTGAGGGACATTTTAAGTCAGTTGGCATAACATAGTTCATAAATAAAATGCTGTATATCCTACTTTGGTGAGTAGTATCTAAAAAAGCTGTGAGTGTCCATCTAAGTTCTGTGTATTAGTACCATCTTCTCCAGAGCAAAGGAGAATGAATAAAAGCAAAGACAAGGAAAATAGTCCAAGAACTAAAGAATTACACCCTGCACCAGCCTGAGCCCACAAAAACTAGATGGCACCTAGCTACTACCACTGACCACTCTAACAGGGATCACAGTAGAGGATCCTGGATAAAGCAGGAGAACAGTGTAGAAAAAAATTCACATTTGAAAAAAAGACCAGACTTACAGATCTGACACAACCTAGAGGAACCACTAGGACTGTGGCTTCAAGATATTCTGCTAAATCAGAACTGGAGCCTTTCCCGAAATCCACCTTTTAGCCAAAGATTAGATAGGCCTCTCGAACAGACAATAACACACATGAGGAATGTGTTTCTTAGATCAGTCAAGTATACAAGAGCAAATGGGCAACACCTGCTCAGAAGCAAAGACAAGAAGGCAGGAAGGGAAAGGAAAACTGGATGAATGGACTTGGGGAACCTAGTGTAGAAAGGGAGAGAGTACTGACAGTGTTGCTGGGATTGCAGCCAGTTTCACAAAATGATTTATGTATGAAGTTTTGAATGAGAACCTCATTTTCTGTGTAAACTTTTATCTAAAACAGTAATGAATTTTAAAAAAACACTAAATTAACAGTTAAAAAAAAAGTACAGGGAACAGGTTTCTTGGTAATTAGCCCTATAAAATCCCATAGGAAACTTCAGATTAATTTCCTAGTGGTCCTGGAAGAGGAAGGAGAACAACCCTTTAGAAGCTGTAGGTGGTATCAACAGCATATATTGTGCTAGTAGAGTGATCATTGAGCCTTTGGAAGAAATGGAAGAGGGTGAATGAGATGATGAATAACCCACTTGCCTCATAATCAACTTTGCCTTTCTGGAGGAAATGACTAATCCTTCAGTAGGGAAGAAGAAGAAATGTTGGATGTATTCCTCACATCTGTAACTGGAACTCTAAATGTATTCTTCATAGAAATATTGTTAGATGTTTTGGTAAGATTTCTTTAGTGCTGTTGGAATTGTCCAGTATCTCAAATTACACGTATGTGTTAAAAAGGCAGACTGCCGTGAAAACCCAGCCATTGCATTTTTTTTTCTTCTAAATTTTATTTTCTTGTTGAGACTATCTGCAGTGCACATTGACAAGTGGAACAGGATTGAGAACTCAGATGTAAATCCATCCACCTGGTCTTCAGCAAGGTCCCAGAGTCCATCAAATTGGGAAAAGACAGTCTTTTAAACCAACAGTGCTGGCACAAATGGATGTCAATCTGCCAAAAAAATGAAACAAGACCCATACTCCACACTACACACAACAACTAAATCAAAGTGGATCAGAGAGCAAAACATAAAACTAAAAGCTAAAGATCGTAGGAGAATGTCCACAGCAAAGCATGTAACAATGCAAGTTTCCACGTGTGCAGTCCAGTGACATTGATTACATTCTTCAAGTTGTGCAGCTGTTCTTACCCTCCTTTTCTGAGTTGTTCACTGTTAACATAAACTCATTGTCCCCCTGAGGTTCCTGTCTGATTGTTTCAAGTTACTGTTCTCAGTTTGATCCCATATAGACAGCTCCTAAAAGAATATACCGTCCAAGGCAGCCGTTTTTACTAGTTAGGTTAAAGTATTTGGTTTTAAGAAGGCTTCAGGAAATACTTTGTGTTGAAGGTTTAAAGGTTATCTAGTCATTGCATTTAATTTTATTTTTGGAGTAATGAACTTCTAAATACAGTACTTTGGAATCTGGGCACTGTTTGAACAACCTCCAGGAGAAGATACTTGAAAACCATCTAACTCCCCACTCTACTTGGAAGAATAGACCCTATTGGTCCCTGTTGCTTTTTTTTTTTAATAAGCGTGGATAAGATTGATAGATTTCTCAGCAAGAACTCTGATTTCTTTGATATGGACAAAAGGAGGACAGAATTTGAAAGTAGAAAGGACAAGGAGTTCTTGACCTGATAACCATATCATTATAGCATAAATCTTTTTTTAACCAAGTTCTGTTACCTGTGTGTGAATTGCTAGAAAAACTTGACAGGTTCTTTTTGGTTTAATTGTTTTTACTACTAGGATAAAAATGAGCTTTATTGTTTTTGGGAATCTGCCAATGTGAGTCACAAGTGAAGTCCACAGAGTTGGGCTTTTAATAGAGCCTCTCTTAACAGGTAGGGGTTTCATACTTAAGAATCCCAAATATTGTGGAAGTGTGTATAACAAAACTTGCAGAAGCTGAGACCTGTGTAAGGCAGGAATCTGCTAGCAAAGGAAAACTAAAATATATTCCACTAAATAAAAAGTAATGACTGCACAATGGCAAAGGTTGAAAACTTGCAAGACCTGGAAAAAGGAGGCCATCCTGTTGAGTTCCAGTTTTCATAGGTTTCACTGTATATATTTGGGAAAGTTGCAAAATAATTCTCTTACCAGAGAGTTTAACAAATGAGGCCAGGATCCCAGGTCACAGGTCTAAAAAAAACAAAAAGAGTACTGTGTCTTACCTGTGCTGTCTCTGTAAAGTGGGTCTAATTAGATCTAGGAATAAAATACCATTTAGGGTTATTTTCAGATAGAACTTCCTGACCGATGCCACTGAACTTTAAACTCTCCGTCCAAAACTGTATCAGCCTGTGTTAGTGCTGGGCAGTCCCTAAGCAGGAGATAGCACTTATTGGGACAAGAAAGAATTCTTCATCTTTAGAAATCTGTGGTGCATGTATCCAGTCAGGACCAGGATGTAGAGAACTTCTGACTGGAGATTGTAAACACTGGGGAATCAAGTAGGGGAACAGAGAAAAATGATGAATAAAGTAACCCCCCTCCACCCCATGAATCTGTATCAGGGCTTTGAACCTGTTTTTGCTTTGAATCACTGCTGAGAATTTGCCTTTCTAACAAGTTTGCTAAGGTTGCTAATGCTTCTGGTTAGGGAACAGTTCTGAGAACCACTAGCAGAGCAGTGGTTTTCACAATTTGTTATACATAAGAATCAACTGGGGATCTTGTTAAAAGGTAGATTCTGATTCAGTATATCAGGTAGAATGCAAATTCTCAGCAGGTGTTTGAACTGGAGTGAACAAGTGTGAAGCCCTGCAACTTATTTAGGAGTGACCTTTATCCAAACAACTTGGGGATAGAAATAAAAGGCTCTTTTCTCCCTCTAGTGGTTTCTTTTTATGTAGCTGCACACTGTCAGCTTTCCTGTTCGTGACCAGTGGCTGTAGATAATCCGGACAAACTTAATGGTTTCCAAGATAAGCATTCTTGCTCCTGTCTCCCTGTTCTGTTTCTTGAGCTAAATTTGCTTGATTTTAGTAACTTAATTTTACCCCTTTGAGAAATTGAGTGCCTATCCTAACTGTCAGGGATACCATGTGCAAAAGACATCCACATCCCAACAGCAGCTGAGATAAGAATCCCTGAGAAGTGGTGAAGGGCCTTTCAGGACTAAGGGTCTCAGTGGCCTGGGTTTGAGTTAAATGTTTGTATAAGACCTGAGAACACATTGCCCTGGTCTTACATATTCCTGACTACATGGAAGATCTCAGGGAAAGTAGAGTGCAAGGATACTTTTGAATTAGGAAATCAGAGAAGTTAGAAGATCTGGTCATTGACTTGGGGGGGTCGAAGACAGAGTTTCCAGGATTAGTGTTATCCAGGGCTTACGCAGTGAATGCCATTTTTTATCCTTTTAGAGAAACAAGTATAAAGCTTTTAAGGATATTCTCATAAAGAAAAGTATTTATAGGGTTGCAAGTAGGGGATCCAGTGTGGAAGATTTAGATTTGAAAGTCATTTTAGATAGTTGCTGTCGTTGAGTGAAGATGCTAAACAGAACTCTGGCAAACAGATGAGGGTTCCATGTATTTAGTTGTGGAGAGCTTCAGCTCTTCTACAAAAGGCAATAGACATTATACTTGGCAGTGTCCGCTTTCTCAAGCCATCCTGACAGGATGGACTGCTGTTTGAATTGTCATGTCACCTCCTTTGTTGGAAGTCCTCAGATAGCCAGGAATATGTTACTGTTGGTATAATGAGCTGCCTTTTACCAATCTGTTATCTGTACCTGGAGTGGAAAATAGCCTCTTCTGTCATTGCCGTTCTTCCCCTGTGAACTAACTAACTACTTCTTTCTTGAGCCTTGATGTAACAGCAGTCCATGGAGAGTGGAATGTAGGGAAAACATTCAGAGTTCTGGTTAAAATCTGTGAGGTAACAACATTCATCTCTAATTACTATTTCTACAGGCTAGTCAGTGCCTTTGTGTCTTGGTCCTGTATCCTCAGTTGGGTATTTATATGGGATAAATAGTTTTGCTGAAGTATTGCCATTGTTTACATCTGGGTGTTTTTATCCTCGGATGGATGCTCCTGCATTTGCCTGGGTGAGTTAAGGCAGACCTGGGTTCTCTTGGATTTCTTGGTCATTGTAGAAAACAATTTTTCTTAAATTTTTTGTGAAACCTTGCTGTTGGAAATGCGTATGTTTTTCCTTTCTTTTTGTCTAGTGAGCCAGACCGAGGAAGGCTAACCCCCTCCCCAGACATCATTGTTTTGTCTGATAATGAGGCTTCCAGTCCCCGTTCCAGCTCCCGAATGGAAGAAAGACTCAAAGCAGCCAACCTGGAAATGTTTAAGGTGAAAAATAAACGTACTCTATTTTGTGCTCTTCTTAAAAGAGGCTCTCTTCAGTTCTTTGACTAAAGTTTTAGATCTGAATAGCTACTCATTGATGGAAACTCTTTATATTTATTCTCAACCTCAAGGGCGTGTCTGTTTAGAGGGGACTGTTAGAATCAGGAGAGGCCCTGATGGCACAGTGGTTAAGCTTTAGGCTACTGACCAACAGGTTAGTAGTTAGAAGCCACAAGCCACTTCTTGGAAATCCTACAAGGCAGTTTTGTTCTGTCTTGTAGGTTACTGTGAGTCAAAATCGACTTTACAGCAGTGGGTTTTTTTGTTTGTTTGTTTTCCTTAAATCAAGTAGAGAAGGCAGTTTGAAAGAGCATGTTCAATATATTATCTTTGAAAAATGAAAACTATTTCATAATTCAAGTCACATCAAGTAAATTCTTGGCTGGAAGGATCCCTTCTCCACTCTGTCCTGAGTCTCAGAATGTGGAAGGCTTCCTAAATTCTTTTGTATATTTAGAGGAAACAGAATTTTTAAAAGATTTAGAAACACTGAGGGAACAACACTGTTTCCATTTTGATCATTCTTTTACCTGGCCAGGAATCTGGCCAGTTAGCATTTATATCTGGGTTCTGCATTCATTCTGTAAGCATTTGAGTATCTGTTGAATGTCAGACACTGTGCCACACCCCAGGGCTACAGAGATACCAGTTTTATCACCATTCTGCTTCTTAAGTGGAAGATACAGGTTTTAGATCTTAGGAGAGATTGTCTTTTAGTAAGAGATTTGGAGTACCTGCTTTCATAGCAGGCTGTCTGTGTGTTTCCCCAGGGAAAAGGCATTGAGGAACGGCAGCAGCTCATCAAGCAGCTGAGGGATGAGTTGCGCCTGGAAGAAGCCCGACTGGTGCTGCTGAAGAAGCTGAGACAGAGCCAGCTACAGAAAGAGAACGTGGTCCAAAAGGTAACACACACTCAGGGCAGGAGCTGGGATAAGGGCTGGGGCACAGGGGAGGCTGCTGTGGGGGCAGGCTCCCCAGGCAGTGCGGCTGGGTGGCCACTCCCGGTTGCAGTTCAGTCTCGGTGTGGTGATGGTTTCTTTAATGTTAGGTCTTAATCGAGGAAACCTTGTTTCTGGTTTTCCTCCTAGCTAGGGGTTGATTTTTAAAAATCTAGAAATGTAGATAGGAGAGAAGAGGATCAGGAGTGTTAAGAGAATGCTAGAATGAAAAGGAGGAGTGTCCTGTCACTGGGCAAGGAGAGCAGAAGGACCGCGGATAAGCAGACATGCAAAATTAATTTAGATTGTATATTTTCACTTAGTCACAAAAAAAACAAAGAAAAATCTAGAAATGTACTAGAATTTCTTCTTTGATTATTAGTCTTTTCCAATGTCATTGTCTCTGCCCTCTTCCAGACTCCAGTTGTACAGAATGCAGCATCTATTGTTCAGCCATCTCCTGCCCATGTGGGACAGCAGGGCCTATCCAAGCTTCCCTCCCGGCCTGGGGCCCAAGGGGTGGAACCCCAGAATCTGAGAACATTACAGGTATATGGCTTACAATGAGAGGGCCAGATAGAGAGGGCCCTGTGTATCTGCTGTTAATGGGTGTTTGTTGTTGTTGTTATTGTTAGGATTATAGAAGAGAAGAACCTAGCAGCAACTTAAAAAAAAAAACAAAAACCATTGCCATCAAGTCACTTCCAACTCACAGTGACCCTACAGGACAGAGTAGAATTGCCCATAGAGTTTCTGAGGAGCAGCTGGTGAATTCCAGCTGCTGAGATTTTAGTTAGCAGCTGTAGCTTTTAACTATTATACCACCAGGGTTTCTATGATAAAAAAGTTAACACTACAGAAAGCCCTGTTGGTCCCATACAGCATGATTTAGTCTGTAATAACAAGATGAATGCACATCATTTTTCCACTGTAGTTTTTCTTTAGAAAATGTTTCCACCTTAGTTCGTTTCCATACAGCATTAGGTAACTCATACCAGAAAAGAAAACATGGAATTGCTAACCACTAATCAGGGTTTGGATCCCTGGTGGTGCAGTGGTTAAGTGATATGGCTACTAACCAAAAGATTGCGGTTCAAATTTCCACCAGCCACTCCTTGGAAACTCTGTGAGGCAGTTCTCCTCTGTGCTATAGGGTCACTATGGGTCAGAATTGACGTAACAGTATTACACTGCCTATGGGAGCTTTGATGGTACAGTGTTTAAGAGCTCAGCTGCTAACCAAAAGGTTGGCCATTGAAATATACCAGCCACTCCTTGGAAACACTGTAGGGCAGTTTTCTTTGTGTCCTATAAGATTGTTGTGAGTCAGAATCAATTCAACAGTGACAGTTTTTTTTTGTTTTTTTGTTTATTACTGACTGTGACTTGTTCTTTTCCTCTTCTTCCCCTTCAGGGTCACAGTGTCATCCGTTCAGCGACCAACACCACCCTTCCACATATGTTGATGTCTCAACGTGTTATTGCCCCAAATCCGGCTCAACTACAGGGTCAGCGGGGCCCCCCTAAACCTGGCCTTGTACGCACCACGACACCCAACATGAACCCTGCCATCAATTACCAACCAGTAAGAGGGAGCCCTAAAGTGATAACAGAAAAGTCCTTTGTTTTCTTTGTTGAAAGGGCCATATGTTTTAAGTTTGGGGGTATAGAGAAACTAGGGCAGGGGCACAGTTTGGGTGGACCTCTGATTGAGTACTGTCCCAAAAGGGGAAGCTCTGAGGAATGAACGTGAACAGTGGAGAAGAGAAGAGAAGTTATACAGCAGGGGATCCTAAGCTAGCATCTGCTTAGGAGACAGAAATAGAGGGATTTAAGGAATAAGAAGCATAAGGGCATATGACATAACAGCATCCCTAATTTTTATTTTACTCAGCAGTTGTAGGTCACAGCCATCATTGTTTTTAACATATGTGCCAGAATTATTTTCATGAATCCTCCTGTCTTTTTTTTTTTTTTCCTTTCTCCTCTGATTTACTGAAAAGCTGAATAGTCTAGAACAGGATCATACTGTGTCCCCTGCCAAGAAAGCAAGAACTGGTCCTTCTGCCATGTACCATCACTGACCCCTATTCTCAATCTGTTTCAGCAATCAAGTTCTTCTGTTCCCTGTCAGCGAACAACATCTTCTGCTATCTATATGAACCTTGCCTCCCATATCCAGCCAGGAACCGTGAACAGAGTGTCCTCACCACTTCCTAGCCCTAGCGCCATGACTGATGCTGCCAACTCACAGGCTGCAGCCAAATTGGCTCTTCGTAAACAGCTGGAAAAGACACTTCTGGAGATTCCACCCCCTAAACCTCCTGCTCCCTTGCTTCACTTCCTGCCTAGCGCAGCCAATAGCGAGTTTATCTACATGGTAGGCTTGGAAGAAGTTGTACAGAGTGTCATTGACAGCCAAGGTAAGCCTGCTTCTACCACTCAGCCTCTCTAAGCAAGAGATTGCCAGGTATGGCTGATACAGGCAGAGTCACAGGGTACTGTGCAGTATAACCCATCCTTAATGTTGCCAAACCAGCCACTGTTCCCTTATGGAAAGGCCATTTGGGAGCAGCACATCAGAACAGCTTTTTGTGTTTCTGTGTATTTGGGGCTTAATATTTTTATTGTGCATCTTGGTATCTGTATAGTTTTTGCAGTATGTCGTTTAGTTCTTTCGGGTGGTGGCGTAGTATGATACATGCATAATTGGATGAAAAGACTTTTTTTATTCCACATGACTGAGTGAAAATGTACATTCCCGTATAAATTTACATGCCCACCTATATGCAGCTTCCACTGCTCTCCCTGTCCGGTGACAGCACACTATTCCTCTCTGCTCCGTACATGTCTCATCCTCCCCACAGCCTCCTTTCCCCTCCTCTCCACCCACTCTCCTTCCTCAAGCCAGAGGTCAGCAGGATGATATCCTATAGATGCATAGAACCATAAAGTGCATCCAATATATGGTCACTCTGCATTGCCAAGTCCAATCCATTCCTGTCCAAAGAGTGGACCTTCGTTATGATTTATGAGTAAGGGCAGCATCAGGACCGGGGGCCATGCTCTCAGGGGAACCCCAAAACCGCTGGACCATCAATTGAGGTCTTTTAGTGGAGATCTCAGGATGCACCCCTTTTTATTCTTGTGTTGCCAGTGAGACTCATCTCTGTGAGCTCCATCGTGGCTGTCACTGGTGGTGGCTGGGCACCATCCGGTTCTTCCAGTCCCAAGTCGATGTAGGCACCCACTCATGTGGGTCTCTCTATCTTCTAGGTTGTGAAAAGACATTTTTAATGTCAGTGTTTGTGTGGCATTATGCTGCATTATGTAGATTCCGTTACTACCTTTTGAATTCTTATAGGTGAGAAAATAGATGTACTCACTGATGTAGGTAACTAAGTATAGGGGAAGTAACCAAATGAAAGTTGTAAGCCAGTACTGAACTAGACTGTAAAGTATCAACATTGTTCATTCTAGACTAGTGGAAGTTATTAAGCTCAAATTTTGAAACATCTGTTGTTGCAGGAATACCTAACAGTAGAAGGAAGTGTCTGGAGCATTTATTAGCTGTAAACAGGTCACAAAGTCAGTGATTCAGTTGCTGATAGCTAAAAGTTACACTGTATAACAGAGCTAAATGCGGTAAGGTAAGTAAGAGATAGTGAAATATAGAGATGCTGAGAGAGAGAAATATTGGTTAAGTTAGGTGGAGTCTCCTGACCTGAGTTGACAGAGTGTTTCTCCTTACTGTGATGAAGTATCAGATTAAAGACTTGGATTCTAGCCTCTGTTCTGTCTCTTTGTAGTCTTCATTTTCCTCATTTGTAAATGAAAATAATATTGTCTGAATTTCCTCAAGTGGTGGTATTACAATCAAGTGAGATACAAATACTTCATCACAAAACTCAAAAATAAACAGCTAAAAGCAAACTACCATATAACTTGTAGAGTACTGTTGTTGTAGTATCTTCTTTAATTCAGCAGAATAAACTCCTGATAAAAGATCCGTTTGGTGAAGAGAGACAGAAGAGGAGAGGAAATGCAAAGCCACTGATGATTCTTTTTGTTGGTGTCTAGGCAAAGTCTGTGCCTCACTTCTGCGGGTCGAGCCCTTTGTATGTGCCCAGTGCCGCACAGATTTCACCCCCCACTGGAAGCAAGAGAAGAATGGTAAGATTCTGTGTGAGCAGTGTATGACGTCCAACCAGAAGAAGGCTTTAAAGGCTGAACACACCAACCGGCTGAAAAATGCTTTTGTTAAAGCCTTACAGCAGGAACAGGTAAGAATTCTGACTTCTGCCTGCTCAGGTTTTCCAAAGGGTAGTTTCTTCTGGTTTAGATGAGTTGTCCCCATAATTCTGACAGATCTCTGGATATGAGTTCCCTTTATTTCTCCTTGTTCTGTCTTTGCCGTTTCCTTTTGCCTGATTACTTCTGAATAAGTAAGAACGCTGTAGCATGTAATGGAGTTTCAGAGAACGCGCAGAAAGTTTGAGACTCTTAGCCTGTAGTGCTAATTTTGTTTTCTCCTGAAACAAATGGATTTTCATGGAAGAATTTATATTTATCCTATAAGTCTTTTTGGGAGAAGTGATTCTCTGCAGTCTGTGCTTGGTGAAGGGAAAAAAGGTAAATTGTAAAGTAACCCAGTAAAGAACAGTGGTGCTAGAGTATATGAACATCTATAGTACTTACAGAGTGAGAATATCTCAAAGAGGGAAGATGTGCTGGGAAACTCAGATACATTCCCTATTCCATTTCTTACACTGCTACCCATCAGATCCTTTGTTTAGTAATAGCATGGACTTTCTAGAAAATGGGTCAGCAAGGGTCAAAACCACAGTAGCTCATCAGCATTCATTAATCAGTCAGCCCATCCTTAACACCTGGATCTCTCCAGCCAACCACTGACAGCTAGCTTCGCTGCAGAGAGGAAGTCCTTAATCACTGAAGTAAGTGGCTACTTGGACCCAGAGATCTCAGCACACCCACCCCACCAAACTCTTTTGCTTTTTCTACATCCTTCCAACTAGCTGGCACATTTACAAGGACCTCTAGGTTTTCTGATTAGGAAATTGGGTGCTGTCTTGCCCAAAATGACCTGATGACTCCCAACAGGAAATTGAACAGCGATTACAGCAGCAGGCAGCGCTTTCCCCTACTACGGCTCCAGCTGTGTCCAGTGTCAGTAAACAAGAGACCATCATGAGACATCATACGCTTCGGCAGGTGAGGAACTTTTCTCCTGACCATGATTTCTCTCTAGGCTTTATAAATCACTTATCCCAACTTGTGCTTTTTACTACCGGCAGTCACACAACTCTTCTGCATTTGTCCCATATCCTTGTCTCCCACCTTACCTTCCTTCGTGGCAAAGTTATAATTACCTATCTCCTCTTCATTGCAGGCTCCACAGCCCCAGAGCAGCCTCCAGCGTGGCATTCCCACATCTGCTCGCTCCATGCTTTCCAACTTTGCACAGGCGCCCCAGCTGTCTGTACCAGGTGGCCTCCTTGGCATGCCAGGTAAGAAGGGTTCATACAAACACTTTGATCAGGGCTCAGCTGGTTGGTTCACATTTCGTAGCAGCTCCTTGAGGTGAATTGTGTCTTGTTTTTTGCCTGCTGCCTGCTCTTTGCATCTCCTCCATTCACATTTTAATTGCCCAGCATGTGTTTGGTGAATTCTTACTACATGCCAGGTATAGTACTTAGCATGAGGGTTTGAGTGGTAAAAACAACACAGTCTTTGCCAGTAGAAATTTAAAGGCTCGTGTGCTCTCAGTGAATGTGTGGTTTTTTTTATCTTTTTTGGTCAAGATGGTAGGGTCAACCATTCTAATCCTGTTTGAATGATCCAGGATGTTTCTCCACAGTCAGCAGTCCCAAAATCAAAGCAGATTCAATGATTCCTTTTCTTTGTCTTTAATTCTTTTCCTCTTAACCGCTGTTTCACCAGTCTGTCTTTATCATTAGGATGATGTTCATTATTTTTGGTAAAACTAAAATTTCAGGAACATCTTGTTCCCTAAAGCTTGCAAGCCAGAGAGTAGCTTTGGTGCTGAAATAGCTGGCTGAGTCTGGACAAGTTCAGAAAGGAGTGCCATTTCCTCTTTTAATACCTGCCCTCCACTTTTGTCTCCTGGGTCTAGGTGTCAACATTGCGTATTTGAACACTGGCATCGGAGGACACAAAGCCCCCAGTTTGGCAGACCGACAGCGGGAATACCTTTTAGACATGATCCCTCCTCGGTCTATATCGCAGTCCATCAGTGGACAGAAATAACGCCTGTTCATTTGTCCTGCCCCAACCTGAGATCCTTGACCCTTCTCCTCTCCTGTTGCCCCCAACTTCCGTCGCATGCAGTGCCTGTACTGGTGCCTACCATACACGGAAAACAAAACAGAAAAACAGAAGACAAAAAATAGAAATCAACAAGAAAACACACGCACCCTGCCCCGCACCTTCCTTTTATTTCATACTGCTGCGATCTGTTCTTCTGCCACTCTGTCTTCTCTCTTCAGTTTTCTTTTAACAGTGAGGTGGATCTTCACCTCTGATAGAGGTCAGAGTGAGGTCCTGGGGAGAATCTGTGCCCTCTAACGTGTGTTTCTAAAGTTTGTTTTTATGCTATAATTATTATTTTTAATGATGATGTGTGTCCTACCTTTGTTCAGTGAACGGTTAAACCATTCATTTTTCCCCAGGGTTTTCTTCTTTTAAACACAGATGGCATTCAGTTGAATGACAGGAGCATTGCAGTAGGGTCCCCAGCTACCGAGTAGGACATGACTGGGACTGTTGCGGCAGAAATTTTTAATGCACTTAACCCAGGGTGAAGGGGGAGCTGGTGGCAGCAAGCGAGGAGGAGCAGTATCTGAGCTGTGGGTATTTCTGAACTGCAGAGTTTGGGAAGCAGTGTTGAAGTTGTGCCCCCCTGAGAATGAAGGGAAAGCCTGAGGGAGAAGCTTTAAAACCTGACCACCCTGGAATTAATCCTTGGAGGAGAGCTGGGAGGGTATGGTAATGAATGCACTGTTGAGCCAGGGAGGACTGAGAGCAGGTCCTGGCCTTCTTGATGCTGGGGGAATACCAAGTGGTCTCCTGACTTCAGTGGGAACATGAAAGTCTATTCCAGGCCAACTTGCCCAAATTCATTTCATCTTACTGTCTTGTAAAACTTCTTCGCATCCCCCTCTTTTATCTCCTCTCTCCCCTCTAACCACAGCCTCCTTTTGTATAGAGGATGGCTATAGCCACACTTCCCAGGCAGTTTTCTGGGTGTCCTAGATGTCGGAGTGGGCATTGAGTGAGTGAAACAACAACAGGGGGAGAACAGACTTGGAGGAAGTTAGAGAGGGATTCTCTTCCAGCAGTTGAGAGTCCTACAGTTGTCTCTTTCTGCCCCCTGAGTGCCCGGAGATGACGGTGAGGCTGTATAGTTCGGTTGGAGTCCTGCCTTGATGCTGCTTCACTGACAGCCCTGCTCAGAGCCAAACAACTCGTATCAAAACCATCTTTGGACCTCTGTTATAAAAGTAGTATTTGAGGTTTTTGTTTCTTTTTCCCAGAATTCCATTAATTTTGCTTTTTTTGTTTTTATTTTTTTTCTTAAGTGCTACTAATGTAGAGAATGAATTGAATTGTGCAATGTTGCTGTTCTGGGGGTGGGGAGATTAGCATCCCATTCACCTCCATTTTGGGGAAAAGGGGAGGGGTCCAACCTGTTTCTGAGGTAAGGGAAGCCCCTTAAAGGTAAGGGTTTCTGTTCTCCTCGTGGTGTACACGTGCCCAACTCTCCAGCTCTAAAAGCTGCCCAAGTGTGCTGAAGGGAGACTGTCAGCAGAGAGGTATGAGGAGGAATTTAGTATTTTGCCCTTGAAAGCCACCTGGGGAAGTTCCTCCACTTTGTTTTTAAAAGTTAAACAATTCTTTTAAAGTAAGGCACTTTTAAAATTAACACACACACAAGCTGCACATCTTTCCCTTTAAAGTTTGGAGGTGGAGTGGGAGAAGGAACTGGAATCAGGCTCAGTTCTCCCCACTGCCTCTAGTCCCAGCACCCCAGTACCACTGTGGGTGATTATACTGGCCCTACGGGCCTTCCTGGCTTTTTTGTCTTTCTCCCCTTCCCCCAAATTCATTGAGCACTTAATAAAGGAGCAGAGATACAGCCTGTGTCTGGGCTCCCCCAGTGGCGAAATGATCTGGAAGCTAGATGCTAGTAACAGGTAGTGATGGGGTCGTTTTTGAGTATTTTTCTGGGGAATGTGGTACCCCTGACTGTAAGTGGTGGGGAAGGGAGGGGGGTTAATGGAACTGGGTCTGGGATTATTTTAAAATTATATATATATATATAAAGATATATTCTTACATCTTTTCTTTGCCCTCTGTGCTTTGAAAGCACTGGATAAATTGTTTGGTTTTACTTTTGTCTCTTCCACAAAATTGGAAGCTAATTTTTTTAATGTTTTCCCTACGAGTCATCTTGCCTTGTGGCATGTCTTTGTAGCCTTCCCCCCCCCCCATAATGAAGTGCCATTTCTGTTATGTCTCTCTCCCAGCTCAGAGGTGTTCAGAGGTACAAGGTGCCCAAGTTTGTCAGTTGAGATTAAAAGTAAGGAACAGAGAATGTGCAATACCGTCTGGCTGGGGGCTGTTCCTGCCCTGACCTGAGTCCCTTCCCTAGAAGCCAGGCCACCTTTGAATGGGATTTAGATGCAAGATTCAGAGATGGGGCATGATGGGGAAGGAAAGCCTATAGTCAAAGGTCTGCTTAGGTGCTGAGGTGTGTGGAGGGGGGAGAGGGAGGAGTCTTCCCTCTCTTTGTCCCCCCAGGGTCAGTTACATAGAAGCTGCTTATTGACTAGTGGAGCTCTGTGACCCTTTGCTGAGTTGCTGAGGTTTGATTTCTTTCCCTTCTCTTCTCCCCATTTTCATACCCTTCCCAGGGATTAGTGATGGGGGTGAGGTTTCCCAAATCATGTTGAAGTATTAGCCTTCCACCTCCTTCCATCCCTCTTCCCTCATCCCTCTGTCTTCCACGTTTCTCCACTTTTTCATCGCTGATTGCCTTGTGTCCCTCCAAGTGTATTTTTACTGCCCATCTCCAGGCCTCAGGCGCTACAGACACTAAACCTCATGCGCTAAGGATAGGAAGAAAGGCCCTCTGTTCCCAGAGTTGTCCTTGACGCCTAGTGCTCTGAAGCTCTGGGTAAAAAGAGTGAGGATCCCACCATTTCCGCCTAGCCTTCTTCATATCCCCAGAGAAACCCAAAGCAGTAGTTTGTGGGCAGTGTCTTACTCCCTAGAAGCTTGCAATGAATGGGTTAGTGCTGAGGCTTGGGTAAGCTGGGGACAGAGGTCCTTATTTGTCAGTTTGTCATTTGACCACAGCATCCAGACTCCCTCCATCCCTGGAATAAATATTGTTTCCACACGCTTGGATGTATGTATGGTAGACTTTTTTTTTTTTTTTTTTTTTTTAAGACACAGAGATAAATGTTTTCCTGCTTTGGTTACCTTTCCTTTCCCCTTTAAAAGGAATTAGCTATAGAACTGCTTTGTAAAGATGCTTCTTGATATTTTACTTTTGTTCCTTCTCCCCCACCAGTCCCTTTTCTCCCCACTCCTCCAGAAGGCATATAACCCTTCTCTCCACACCCCCTACCTTATCCCAGGTCCTAGGCTCCCTTTCCCTCCAACAAGACCTTCATTAGCTTATGATATTTGCTGCCGAGATGTTATAACAAGGACTCATTCGTGTATATAAGCTATTTCTTGATCCATTTAAAAGGAATTGTACATTGTGTAGAAAAAAAAAACCTGAAAAAGAGAAAAAAAAAAAAAAAAAAAAAAGCCCTAGCCATGGATATTGTGAAACTGTGTTACGTCATTTTGTAATGTGCCCGTTTGTGTATGATCCGTGCAAAAGGGTTTCTGGGGAAGGGGCGGGGGTAGGGAGGCAGGGCTGTGGAGGGTGGGTAGGGGAGTGGGCCTGGCCCAGCGCACTGAGACTGGCAGCAGCTCCAACCCTATCCCTCCTTAGAGATGCCACCTCCCCCACCACCCACCCCTGATTTGTGCCTTGCCTCCCCACCCTGGAGGAATCCCTCCAGGTCACCAGCACTGCCTTGGCAGAGCCCACTCCCTTCCCTATCCTGCCCACCCTCCCTACCCCCCAGCATTAGGGTGATACTGTGGGGAAGTGCTGGGGATTGGGAGATAGCCAAGGAATGGGGCAGTTCCTGGGGGCATCGAAACCAAGTATTATGAATTGTAATTGTATTTGCACTGTTTTTTTTTTTTTTTTCCTCTGATTGCATCAGCATATATACAATATACCTATATAACAAAATTCAGTGTCAGACTTTCTTATGCAGGGAATTTTCCCTGCCCCCCCTCCCCCAATACCTAGTCTGATGGGCTTTTGAGGGTGGATTATCAGGGCATGTTAGAAAGAAAAGATTTTAATAAACTATCCTGAGGAAGTCTCACCTGGTGCAGGTCACATCCATCTGCACACAGTTTTAGACTGCGTGCACCGAGGTGAGGCAGGGCTGTGTGGAAGCCGGCCTCCTGTTCCAGCCTGTGGGGAGAGAAGAAAACCGGCAACATAAAGGAAGGTGGAGCAGTGGCACAGCCCCACAGGCTTCCTAACTGGTGAGACCTTTGGCAGAGTCAATTTCTCGGGTCTGTTTTTGTCTGTGAAGGGAGGGGAGTGATCAGATTTGCCACCCGGTTCAAAAGTCAATGCTTCCTTCCCCTACAAAAAAAGAAACCTGAAGAAAATGGTGAGCTGAAAAACCAGGAAAGAAATCACAGTGACTAGTGTTGAGGTGGTTATATGTGTGATGAGGCATTGAAGAGCTGCTGCCCTTTACTGTTACTGCTTTATTTTGAGGAAGGCAGCAGAGTGATGTTTAGGACATCACGGATTAATGACGTATTTGTGCCTCTAGTCATCCATGGGTAGGGGCTAGACCCCAAGCCCTCCCCACAGTCCACCACAGAGCCATTAAGCATGGTGACCAGTGAATGCCTGAGCTTGGTGGTCTACTCTGTTAGCTCCACGATGCAGAGCTCCCCCATCATCTTGGTGAGGAAGTGGGAAAGCTCAGACAGAGTCGACACCTTGTTTCCTTCCCTCAGATCTCATCTGAGCACCCTAAAGGTGGCCAGTTTACAGTGTGCCTCCTTCAGGGACCCAGTTTCCCCACAGCCTGGGCTGAGTATTCCCACTCTCCTTTGGTTCTTAGCTGATAAAGCCTGGAGAGGATGCAGGATGATGGGTGGGGCCCTGGTGAAGGTGGAGAGATAGGTTGGGGGGTGGGGAGCAGGGAGGTGGGATAGCCTTTTCCTGAATGGGGTGGGCGGGAGGGAAACAAGACCCTTTTGCACAGCTCTCTTTAAGTTTCCTTCCTTTTTTTTTTTTTTTTTAAACTCATTCTAATTTTCTGCATTGTGTTTGGGAAATAAAATGAAAAACTAAGACCAATAGAAACTGGTTTTCAAAAGGCAAATACACTCCCATCTGTTTCAGATGCTGCTGAGCATTTCAGCAGTGACAGATTCAAATAATAAGCTAATTTTTGGAGAAAGGATTAAAAGAAAAAAAACTTTGTAATATTTATCACTTGCAAGCTATGTTTAATAAAGAAAGGAATGGTTTCTAAACTTCCTGTGGTGTGCTTTAGTCATGGGGGTGGGCTGTCTACTGAGGACAATTTTTGGAGTAATCAAGAGGAGCTGTGGCTTTAAAGAGCTGCAGTCCAGACACCAGGACCCAGTTTGAACCCTTCAGCTGGAATGATTATTTTAAATCCCTCACCTACTTCTTGTCCCACTCCATCTCTGGGTGGAGCCAGTGTTCTGGAAGCCACTGACCCCACTCTAGTTCCGTGATGACTTACAAGTCTTGCTCTTAACAAACTTGCAGAGTAAATATCTTCCGCAGTCTGAATGGGACCACTGGAAGACCTGCAGCTGCTCTGGTCTTACTAGTTCATCACCATGGCCCGAGTTCTTTTCAGCCCACAGCAGTAACCAGATCGTGTTTTTTTCCATTTTGATTTTTGTACCAACAAAACTCTTAGACCAGACCCATGCAGAGGAGAGGTGGTGTTTCCTAGTTGAGGGCTGTTCTTAGCTTCCTTGGTTTCCTGCCACAATTCTTAGTGAAAGATGCTTCTCCCTCTCATGCAGGGGAGCCATTTGTGGAGGGGCAGGGCCCACCCTTGCTGGAGTCTTATCATTGGTACTGTTGTCATTCTCCCTACAGAGGGTGGAAGGCTTGGGGGACCCCCTAGCCCCAGGGTCTGTCTTCAAAGACTGTCCCCACTTTTTGGCACAATTCAAACAGCCCTGGAAAGAGGGTTCAACTTCAGTTTTCAGGTATTACAGAGGCTATGTGAGGAGGGACTGTGGGGCCCTTAGTGCTGTAGAATGACAGAGGGACAGACAGTTAAGAGACTCTCTTGGAACATCTAGAACTGAGGGGATGGGGTACTCCACAGCCTCTGTGTTCATTCTACAAGGAGTTTGAGGCCACTAAAACCCCAACTCAGACTAATAATCTGCTTTCAAAACATAGATGGTGTCAGGGTGTACCCTAAAGAAGGGCAGTGTTTGGGATCTGGGACAGGAGAGGTGGGTATTTGGTTGCTCAGAGAAGCTCATGTGAGCCAGGATGTTTGGAACTCTTAGAAGAATGGGACAAGGGGACAAGAAAGTCAGCACCCCCTTTGCCTGCCTGCTTGCTCAGACCACAAGCAGTGTTGATTTGCCTGGCCCTGGGTCAGATGCAGCTTGGCCCTGAGACAGAGAAACTGAGATTTCACTCTAGAGTACTTCTGGTTTTCAGAGAGTGATGAAAGCCCCTTGCCCTGCCTTCGTCCTTTGGGAGGGAACCTTACATCTTTGGGTAAGTTCATTTTGAATCCAGGAAGAGGTAGATGTACTGGATGAGGTTATAAGGCAGGGGGTAACTCCCAACTGAGCATTGTTTAGCTTGAGGTTATTTGGTGTGCTGAGGGAAAGGACACATCCACCACCCTCACCCCCTCCCGTTTCTTGAGGTTTAGGGGGGAACAGAGAAACCACACCCTCTTCCCTCCCCTTACGACCAGGCTTGCTGCTTCCTGGAGAAGGGCTAAGGGACCTTTGGTTCTTTGTTGACTTCAGGATGGCAGGAATGAGGTGAGGTAGATTCTTTGGTGGGTCCAGAGTTGTGTCTGTGAGGGAGTGAACTTGGAGGGCCTTAGTCTAAGGGTGGCAGTTCCATGGTCACCTGAGTACAAGAAGGCCTCAAGCCCACCAGCTTTTCCCACCAATCCACCCTCACTTGAATCCCCCGCACCTGGGTGATGAGTTCAGTTTTCTTCCCTGGTTTCCGTCTACTCTGAGTCTGAGCTCTACAGCTCTGAGGTAGTCTGAGGGACTCCCTAACACTCCCAGGCCCTCTGTCTGCAGAGGAAACTGCCCGCAAAGGAAGGGTCAGCACCATGCATTGTGTGAGGTCTCCCTCTGGCTCAGCATTTGTGCTAGCCCCTCAGTTTGTTCTTTTCAGGGATGGAGAGAAGGGGCTCCTTCCTTGTTCTGCTGGGTGGAGGGGAGCTGGCCTGTTCCACACATGCTGCTTCCAGCCTCTGCCTTGGGAGCCTCAGTCCTCTACCCTCTTCATCCAGCCCACCAAGCATACCCCGACTCCTGATACCATACAACTTTGGGAAGAACTGGGTCTCCTCTAGATCTGTCTAGATCTGTCAGGGGCATTCCGTGCAGAGAGACAAAATGGGCGCTTCTGTTACCGTCCCCATTGCCATTGAATGCCTGGAGTTTGAACTGATAGAGGGCAGCTGGCTCTGCAGGGAGCAGAGAGGTATGAAGGAAACAGGCTTTCCAGGGTGAGGCCACCCATAGAGGAAAGTGTGGGGCCTCACCTAGGTCCATGTAGAGGAAGGAGATGACACTGCTGACTAAGAGTGAGGGCCCCTCAAAATGGGCCTCTAGAAGCCTGCAGTGAGAGTTTGAAGCCTTAGAAGGGCCGCAGCTGGGGCAGCAGCTCCCAGGAGACCTGCACAAAGGTAGCATTGAGCACTTCGGCAGAGAAGCCCAGAGCAACAGGAGCTGCAAAGGAAAAGGATGAGCTGATCAGTAGCCCATGTCCACCTGTGGCCAGTGGCTCTACAGGGCTGGAGAGGCTTGTCACTGCTGCCCATAGAGGAAATGTGGATGGAGACCAAAAGCTGGCTGGTTGGCACTATCTGCAGAGTATGCCCGCAAGTGGATGGAGTAGGCTGTGGCAGGCTGCAGGTTGGAAAAGACATGCTCAAACGTGCCTTTGCTCACAGCCTCCTGGAGCTCCAGGCCAGCTGTCTCTGGGGAGCAGATGGCGTCACATCTCAGCATCCTTTTCCCATCAGTTTCCTTCTACACATACCCCAAAACCAGGGACAAAGCCCCTTCTAGTGCCTGGCTGGGGCAGACTTGCAAGGAGAGCAGGGAAGAGGGCTGCAGAAATTGGAACAAGGGTGAGGATGAGAAAGTCCTCAAATATTGACAGCTGAAGGAGCAGTAAGGAAATCATCAAGAACCACATACAGAGGTACGCAGCTTAGAGCCATGCATGATACACATCCAGATGCGCCTGGAGACCAGTAAGGAGGCTGGGGTCCGGAGAGTAAGAGGTGCTTGCTCTGGGACACTACCAGTCAGGGCAGAGGCTTGACCCTGGGCCTGAGCTGAAAGCTCTCTTCATCTGGCCCACACCCACCGCCCACAGGTTGCTGGTGCAGCATAAAGCCAATGCTGTCTCCATGGACAGGGGATGGCTCCCAGGACACATGAATGGCTGAGGTGGGGAGGGCTGTAAGGGGAGGCTCTGGGCGCGCCACCCCCTAGTCAGGTTGTCACCGGTCTGGTTGGAGCAAGCACCATTCCCTGCCATGCATTGGTAGATGGCCTTGTCCTCAGCTGAAACCCCAGCCAGCATCAGCATACTGGGGAAAGACAAACACAGCTGTTGGGAGTCCTTCCCACCGAGCCCCTGCACCACAGCAGATGGCCTAGAGGAGGAGGCTGGCAGTCTCAGAGACCCACAGACCTGCCCAGAGGCAGGACAGACCACCTGAGTCTGGGCATTACCTATAGGGTAGCAGGCCCAGCAGACCCTTCTGTGGGTCGCTGGAGGTCTATATGTGGGTAGTGGGTTTTGGAGAGAAGATACGGTAGAACGTGCCATGCATAGGTGAGGGGAAAATGCCTGGGGTGGGTAGGTGCCCCTACCATTGATGGGGCGGAGCAGACATGGGTACCTGTTGTTGTTGGTCGGCTGTACTTTATCTCCAGGGCTCAGCACCTTCCTGTTCCGCAACCAGACCAGATGAGGCTCGGACACCCTGGGCAATGCACTTGAAGATGGCTCTGCTACCTGGGAAGTTTGGACAAGGACTGTTGCGACTGCACAAACTCAGGAGGAGCTGGGCAGGCAGTGGCGTGGTGGAAGGAGCCTTGATGCTGGGCCTCTTGCCCTCTCCCCCACCCCCATCCTCAAGCTGGCCTGGTTCCTGTCAGTTGAGAGAGAGGCCCCAGGAGTCCTCCCCGTCATCTGCTCCAGGACGGAGTACCCAGTAAGCAAGGTACACACGGGCTTGTGTTTGAATGAGTAGTGCATCATTTCACCTGGTTTTCAACTCATCGAAGATGTGGTGACGCCTGTGTGAAATTGTGACCTACAGAGGAGTAAATAAACCGTGCTTACTGGTTAATCCGCCCAGGAGCAGGGGCAGGGGTTCCTGGCTGCGCTACCAGGAAATGCTGGAAGCAGCCTTCACTCCGGGGAGATGGCCAGGAGAACCTTCGAGGACCCTTCCCTGCCTAGGGCGGAGCCAGGGAGTCCGGTATCCATCCCTCCCCACCGGCCCTCAATGCTCACCCTGCACCAGCAGGACGCCCTGAGCTGTGCGCCGGACCTGGGTGCCCGGCCGGTTGGAGGCGCAGACGTAGACGCCCGAGTACTGGACCCACACATCGGAGATCATGAGGTTCCCGGTGCCCAGGATTTGGATGCCCTCCACGCCAATGGAGCAGCCGTTTAGGAGAAGCGCAAGGGATCAGAGCAGGGAAAGGGAGAGGAGGGGCCGGGAGGCGGCAGCAGTAGGGTGGCTGCGCACCTAGGCAGCTCCTGGAGACTGGCGACCGCGGGTGGCATGTGGCGATGCACTCCAGCACTGCGGTCTGGTGCACGGGGAGTTGTCAAGTTCTGAGGCCTGGACAGGATCTCCGGCTCCTGCAGCAGTCGTGGGGGTCCCACTGGCTGTGGCAACAGGCAGATTTGATGGATCAGGAAACGACAACACCCGCCTCAGGAATACACACTTCTGGCTGAAGCTTCCCCCTGCTAACCCACACAATGTGACCAGTCCTCAGAGGGTCGTTCAGCAACAGCTATATTATCCGTGTTTTACAGATAAAATGATTTGGCAGTAAATATCCAAGCTAAGATGCTTTGGTGGCTAAGCAGGGCTCAGGTTAAACTGACAGCATGGAAAGGAGAGCAGAGAGTGAGTCCCAGGTGTACCATGAGTAGCCTGCGAGTGTTGAATATTAATTGGCCTCACCTTCCCTGGGCACCTCTCTTTGGAAACAGGTGGAGCAGGGGCTTCCATCCCTTCCCTAGAATAAAGCAAATCCACTGCCATTGAGTCAATTCTGACTCATAGCGGAAAACCAAACCAGTGCCATCGAGTCGATTCTGACTCATAGTGACCCTTCAAGACAGGGTAGAGCTGCCCATATGGTTTCCAAGGAGCACCTGGTGGATTTGAACTGCTGACCTTTTGCTTAGCATCTGTAGCTTATAACCACTATGTCACTATGGTTTCTTCCTTACGTGGCAGGAGGCCCGTCCCTCAGAAGCATACCAGCCCCCTTAAGAGCTCAGTGTGCCTCCACTGCTCAGGAGTATGTGAACTTTTTTGAAATACATTACTGTTTTGAGTCTAAACTGCATCTTCATTTTGTACCATTCCCCACCCCCACCTCCACCTCATTCTTCAATAAATCATCATCGGGGAGGGCTACCACGCGTCGGGCACTGTTTTCACACTTGGGGTACAGTTGTCAACCTAAGGGAAAGCAGACCTTGTTTTCCTTTCTGATCATCCTCATTTTTGTTTTTATAACCTGTACTTTATTCAAAACAAAAAAACCATTGACCCTGTAGGACAGCCAAACCGCCCCATAGGGTTTCCAAGGAGCAGCTGGTAGGTTTGAACTTCCAACCTTTTGGTTAGCAGCTGAGCTCTTAACCACTATGCCACCACTACTCCTTCTGTAATATACCCATATATATACAAACTGTATTTTTGGTGTGAGTTTACCCAGCAAATTAGGCTCTCATTTAACAATTTCTATACCTATGCTGGAAAACCTGATAGTGTAGTGGTTAAGTGCTACAGCTACTAACCAGAATATCAGCAGTTCAAACTCACCAGGTGCTCCTTGGAAACTATAGGGAGCAGTTCTACTCTGTCTATAGAGTTGCTATTAGTCAGAATTGACGTGATGGCAGTGGATTTGGTTTGACTTATCTCTGTTGGTCATGAGATCCAAAATACGACCTGGCATGTGTTCCACTTGAATTTGGAGAGCATCTCAAGAATAGATTTGATGCATTCAACACTAATAATAACCAAAGACTGGACAACTTGTGGGATGACATCAAACATGAAGAAAACAAAGGATCATTAAAAAGACAGGAAAAGAAAGTAAAGATCAAAATGGATATCAGAAGAGTCTGAAACTGGGTCTTGATAATCAAGTAGCTAAAGCAAAGGGAAGAAATAATCACGTAAAAGAGCCGAACAGAAAATTCCAAAGGGCAGCAAAGTAAGTATTATAATTTGTCTTGCAAAGACAAGGCAAAGTGTTTATGATGAAACATGAAAAGACATGGAGTTGGAAAACCAAAAGGAAGAACACACTTAGCATTTCTCAGACTCAAAGAACTGAAGAAAAATCAAGCCTCAAGTTGCAATATTGAAAGACTGTGGGCAAGAAGTTTTGAAGACATAGTAAGCATCAAAAGAAGATGAAAGGAATAAAGTCACTCTACCCAAAAGAACTGGTTGACATTCAAACATTTCAGGAGGTAGCATGTGATCAAGAACTGATGGTACTGAAAGAAGCAGTCCAAACTCCAGTGAGGACATTTGCAGAAGCAAAGCTCTGGGAATTGACAGCATACTGGTTAAGATGCTTCAGCACACAGATGCACCACTGGCAACATTCATTTGTCTGTGCCAAGAAATCTGGAACACAGCTACCTCACCAAATGAATAAATAGGGAAACTCAGTGCCATTGAGTCCATGTTTGTGTCCATTCCAAAGAAAGGTGATCCCAAAGAATGCAGATATTACTGAACAATATCATTACTATCACATGTAAGTAAAATTTTGCTGAAAATAATTAAAAAACAGTTGCAACAGTACTTTTAACGAGAACTGCTAGCAATTCAAGCCAAGTTCAGAAGAGAACATGGTATGAGGGATATCATTGCTAATGTCAGATGGATCCTGGCTGAAAGACAGAATACTAAAAAGATGTTTACCTGTGTTTTACTGACTATGCAAAGGCATTCAACTTTGTGGATTATAACAAATTATGGGTAACATTGCAAAGAATGATAACTTCAGAACATTTAATTGTGCTCATGTGGAACCTGTACATAGACCAAGAACAGAACAAGAGGATATTTTGAAAAAAAAAAAAAATGTGTGCATGAGGGTTGTATCTTTTCGCCATACTTATTCAATCTCTGTGCTGAGCAAATAATCTGAGAAGCATCAGGATTGGAGGAAGACTCTCCAGCAACCTGTGACATGCTGATGACACAACCCTTACTGAAAGTGAACAGGACTTGAAGCACTGACTGATGAAGATCAAAGACTACATTTTTCAGAGTGGAGCACACTTCAACATAAAGAAAACAAAAATCCTGAGAAAATACTACTAAGATTGTGAAGGATTTTGTTTCACATGGATCCACAATCAACGCCCATGGAAGCAGCAGTCAGGAAATCAAATGATGTAATACATGGAGCAAATCTGCTGCCAAAGAAATCTTTAAAATGTTACAAAGCAGAGATGTCGCTTTGAGGAATAAGGTATGTATGACCCAAGCCATGACATTTTCAGTCTCCTCACATGCATGTGAAAGCTAGACAATAAATAAGGAAGACTGAAGAAGACTTGATGCATTTGAATTGTGGTGCTGGCAAAGAATATTGAATATACCACATATAGCCAGAAGAACAAACAAATCTGTCTTGGAAGAACTGCAGTCAGAACACTCCTTAGAACTATAGATGGTGAGATTTCATCTCTCCTACTTTAGACACGTTACCAAGAGGGACCAGTCTACTTCATGTTTGGTAAGGTCAGTGAAAAAGGCGAAGACCCTCAATGAGGCAGACTGATACAGTAACTGCAACAGTGGGCTTAAACATAGCAACGACTGTGAAGATGGCACGGGACTGGGCAGTATCTCATTCTGTTGTATGTAGTATTTCTGTGAGTTGGAACTGACTCTAGGGGCATCTGTGATAGTTAAGATTATGTGTTAACTTGGCTGGGCCGTGATTCTAAGTGTTTATATATGATCATACCTGTAATGAGATCTGTGGTTGAGTAGCCAGTTGAAAGGGAATTTCCTTGGGGGTGTGGCCTGTATCTGAATATAAGCAAGAGTTCTAGCTTTTTGCTTGCTCTGTATCCTATGGCTCCCTTCTGTTAATCAGACCTGTGGTTCTTGGGACTTGAACCATCAGTTTATCTACCTATGTTGGGATTCACTATCACAGCCTATGAGGGGGAGCCTGGCTCTCTGACCTGCCAATCTTGAGTTCACCAGCCCCTGCAGCTACATGAATCAAGAGAAGCCTTGTGGTCTTGCCTGCCAGTCTTCAGATTCATGGATTTTCACTGCCTGTAAACAAGAGCTCTGCTTTCCGCCCTACAGATCTTGGATTCTCTAGCCTCTGTGGCTAGGTGAAACAGCAGAAGCATCTATCCTAATCCACTGTCTTACGACGTTCCCACCTCTACAGTTGCATGAACCACTTCTTTGATATAAATTTCTCTATGTGTACTTATGGAAACCCTGCTGGTGTAGTGTGGTTAAGTGCTATGGCTGCTAACCAAAAGGTTGGTAGTTCAAATCCACCAGACACTCCTCGGAAACTCTATGGGGAAGTTCTACTCTGTCCTCTATGGTTGCTATGAGTTGGAATCGACTCAGCAGCAGTGGGTTTTATATGTTTCTATACACCTCACTGGTTTTGCTTGTCTAGAGAACCCAGCCTGAGACAACCCCTAACAACAACATACATATTCAGTGACATTGCTTACATTTTTCACAATAGGTCCGCCATCTCATTCTTTTCATTCTGGTTTAACCTTTTTTTAATTGTCATTTATTAAGAACTCAAAAAAATTTTGTCGCAAAAATGAAAGTCTCTCAAGAACTGGTTTAAAATTGTATACATTTTTAAGTCTTCCTCCAGGTCTAGAATAGCATTTCTTGGTTCATTTGTTCATTCACTCATACAGCAGCTATCTACTGAGGGTTTACTTTGGGCCAGGCACTCTTCAATTTGCCTCTTACAAGTTCCAGTAAAGGCTGTGGACTCACTGGAATGTTCTGGCCTTCGCCAAGGAGGCTATGTCCGCCTAGTCAGACCGCTCAGTGGGGTGGAATCTGGACTGTGTCTTCAGCAACTGCTGGCTCCCGTCTCCGTGTGTCAGGCATTGCCCTGTGAGTCCTGCACACATTGTCTCCCTTGATGTTCTCACAGCCCTGTGAGGCTCGCATATGAGATATCCAAGTGTCAGAGAGGTTAAGTAACTTGTCCAAGGTCCCCCAGATGAGCAGAGCTAGGACTCAAACCTGGATCCTGGTAGCATCCCTTCTCCCCACTGGAAGTCCAAGAATTCTGTGTCCCTGGTGCCTGCCTCAGGATATCTGCCACTCAGGTGAGTGCTTTTGGAGCAAATGGTTCAGGGCCTTGGTCCCTGGTCCCTGCCCCTAGAGAAGAGACCACAGGAACCCCAGCTCTTTTTCTGACAGTCTAGGTAAGCGCCTAACCTTTAAGCTCTGGCTTACTGACTAGTCCACTGCCTCACAACAGGCAGCTGGTCCTCCCACTGGCCTCCCTGAAGTTTGCTGGCCATTAGTTCCGGGCCTTGATGGAGGATCCCATGTCTGCCCCTGAGAGCCAGCATTTGGCCCGCAGCACCAAGCATCAGGAGGTCTGGATCCTGCCTTGCACTCTTGCTCCAGATGATTGATGGGAACAGGAAGTAGGAGGAACCCCACCTTGGTCACTACCTTCCCGCTGTTCTCAGGGAGGAGCCGCTGATTCCCCTCTTTGCTCTGAGTTTCTAAGTCAGTTCGAGATCAGACACAACAACTCCCCCTTCCCCTTTAAGTCTTTTAAAATATTTATGTGTATATAGAGAGAGAGTCTTAGGCAAAATTTGGTCAGAGATTTTGAAAGTCTGTTATGGCGCCAGGATGGTTTTCCATGATTTACCTGCCGCTTTATACCTTGGAGCCCTCTAGTGGGTGATTCAGGCATGACCTCACCTCACGGACACCTGTGGCATCACCGCTGCAGGTGTTTAAGGGAGTCTAACCGGAGTCTCTCCAGCTGGGTGTCAACCCCTCACAGATTCTGCTGCAGCCCTCACTTTAGACATGAAACTCTCACACCGAACTCAGCCTGCACTTGGGGTCATTTTGGACGTTTCATTTCAGATACAAATGTGGAAACACACAAGTGTGCACACATGGGTACTTAAAAACACATGCATGCCCCCCATGCACACACCCCCTTTCACACCCTCTCCCACCTGAGATGCAGGTTGACTGAGCCCCCGACTCCAAACCCATCACAGGCTCCCCTGGCCCTCCTTGTGATGACTGGCTTGTCCTCCCCCTCCAACATCAGCTCTTCGATAACCCAAATTCTACCCATTCTACTGCCCCGCGACAGGGAGCTGCCTTTGCAGACTGTCATGTTCTCACTCTTCTATGTTGGTACACACTGTGGCCCTCTGCCTGGAATGCCTCATCTTTGTGACCTTGGCCTGGCTTTCTCTCCTCACCTTTCAACACGTGCTGGACATAACTTACTCCCAGAGACTCCTGACCATCCCCTGCCCACAGCTCCAGCTAGGGTAGAGGTCCCTCCACTGGATTCCCACAGCTGCTTCTTCTCAACCAGGTTGTGAGCTCTGGGAAGCCACTGACAAACTGACAGACTTAGGGTGTTCAGTCTGTGCACCACTATCCTCTACCCTGCACAGGTGCTTTATAAAGTGCCTGTACCCTGTAACAACCCCACGGGCTAAGCAGCGCCAGTCCCCACACCTTCCTTTCTGTCTAGTTCCCACCCTGATTCCCCTGGTCTTTGCTTACCACCTAGGATCAGTTGGGCATCCTGGCTGTGGCCAGTGCTGCTTACATTTCATGCCACACAGCGGTAGATGCCCACATCATCCTGGCTCATGCCAGTGATGTGGAGGATGCCTCCAGGCAGCAATATGACCCTGAGGACATAGAGGTTGGGGCTGAGAGTTCACTAGCCTGCAACTGGACTCCCAGCCTAAAACCATACCACCCTCCCAGCTGGTGCTCATAGTGGTTGGGAGTGCTCAGGGCCATGCTGTTGTGTTCCCAGGAGACAGAGGGCTCAGGTACCCCTCGGATCAGGTACTGGAGGTGAGTGACTCCACCCTGCTCTGCTTTCATGGGCTCCAGGTGTTGGTGGAAGTGGGACAGACAGACCCGAGGACATGGGGGGGCTGCCTGAGCACCGACAGACCTAACCTGGGCTAGGCCCCCAGCGGCCAGGCTTCAAAGTCCTGGCTCCCTCCTTGGCCACCTCTTGCTGAACCCCTCACTGTGCAGTCCCAGAGCTTCTGTTGTGACTATGGTGACTACAGCACTTCATTAAAAAAATATGTAAAATTAAACTATGGTATATATACTCGATGGAGCAGTACACAATTATAAAGAATAACGATGATTCCAGGAACTATCTCCTAACCCGGTTTCAACTGGAAGACATTGAGTGAAAGTAGTCAGTGACAAAAGGACAAATATTGTATGAGACCTCTACGATAAGATCTCAAAAACAGACTTGTGTACAGAAGAAAAGACTCTTTGACAGCTGCGAGGGAGGGGAGAGAGGGAGGGCGAGGTGGGGAGGGCTTAGCTTAGATAATTGCTAGAAATCTGGTTGGGTGAAATCGGTGATAGCACACATTGGAAACACTAACAATATTAAGTGGACTTCAGCATAACTTGAATACTCCTTCCATCTTAACCCAGTATTGCAAGGGTAGAGTAGCTGGGGCAGGGGGCACGGGACCATGCTCTTAGGTGAAATCGAGGCCAACTGGCACAACTAGCATTTTGCTAAGAGGGCTCCCTGCACCCCACATTAATGAGTGGTGTCCAGGGTCTTAAAAGCTGCCAAGCTGCCATCTGAGGGCACAGCAAATGGTCCCAACTCAGCAGGAATGGATGCTCACCGAGGACCAAAATGACATGGGGTAAAGACAACCCAGAAGATAGAGAGACCCACATGAGTGGGTGCCTACATCGACTTGGGACTGGAAGAACCAGATGGTGCCCGGCCACCACCAGTGATAGCCGCGATGGAGCTCACTAAGTTGAGTCTCACTAACAACACAAGAATAAAAAGGGGTGCATCCTGAGATCTCCACTGAAAGACCTCAGTTGATGGTCCAGCCATTTTGGGGTTTCCCTGGGTGCATGGCCCCTGGCCCTGATGCTGCCCTCACCCATAAATCATAACGAAGATCCACTCTTTAGATACGAATGGATTGGACTTGGCAATGCAGAGTGACCGTATATTGTATGCACTTTATGGTTCTACACATCTATAGGCTATCAGCCTGCTGACCTCTGGTTGAAGAAAGGAGAGTGGTTGGAGAGGAGGGGAAAGGAGACTGTTGGGAGGATGAGACATGTATGGAGCAGAGAGGAATAGTGTGCTGTCACCAGACAGGGAGAGCAGTGGAAGCTGCATATAGGTGGGCATGTAAATTTATACGGGAATGTACATTTTCACTCAGTCATATTAAATAAAAATAAAAAATATGTAAAATTATATCTTACAGTTGTGTTGGTTTAAAGGCATATATAATCCAGGCTGGAGGCATTATTATATATTCATTATACTCTTTTTTTTTCCTTCTGATTTTAAAGAAAACATTTTTGTGAACCTCTAAAAATTATCATGGCTCCAGGTAGTGCATACTGTGCCCAGTATGTCAGCCCTGCCAGGCCCACTCTGGGCAATTCTGTGCCCCTGCAGGTGCCTCTCACCCACCCTCCAAACTGGGAGCAGCTCCAAGCACTCACTTGCCAGCTGTACCTGGCCCGCTCGCTCACCAGCTAGCTGCCCATAGTGGTTCTGCTCTTCAGTGGTACTCATGGGCATGGGAAGAGAGGCTCCGCATGAGCACAGGGCATCCAGATGCAGGGAGCCCTCTGGCATCAGGGTGGTACTGCTGTCGTTGGTCAGGGCCAGCCCATCCCACTGCCAGGAAATGGTCACAGGTGGCTCACCCTCCACGTGGCAGGGCAGCACCAGCGGATGCTCCTGCATGGCTACCACTTCCCCTGGCTCTGCATGAAGGCCAGCTCAGAGCCTCCAGTGTAGCCTGTAGAGACAGCAATGTGGCCTGGGCGTGGCAGCCTTCTGTGGCCCATTCTTGGTAACCACCTTCCCATCAGTTCAGATCCTCTTCCAGTGGACCAGGAGTGGGCATAGTGACAGGACTTTACTCCTGAGGTCCTTTGGGCACCAAGGAAGGAGTGAGAAGGGAGAGAAGGCTGGCAGTCTGAGGAGCAGGGCTGGCTGCTGTCTGGCTGGTTGGCATAGGGCAGCCTGGCAGCCTGCTATGATTGGTGGCCTCTTTCAGCCATGCCCTGGCAATGGGGAGGGGGTATAGCAGGCACAATTGAGAGGTCAGGGACTGAGGGTGGGCACTGTGCTCCCCTAGGGACAATGAGGCTGTTCCCCTCCCTCCCCTGCCAGCCCATCTGCCTGACTACTCATAGGGTCAGCTTCCCAGGACTCCTGGCTCCCCTCCTACAGCCAGGACCCCGGCCTTGACTACAGAAGGAACACAGACTCACACTCATACACACACACACACACACACACACACAGACACACATATTCATACAGTCTTGCACACATACATGGCTTAGAAATCACAGCTGTACAGCCACACATCTAAAGGCACAACCTCATCTACTCCTCCACCTTCTAAACACAGAGGGCACAAACAAAGGTCACATGTCAATGTCCTACAGACTCAAAGTCACGAATATGTACACAGGGCCAAGGACACACTCAGGTATCACGGGCCCAGGAATGTATAAGCAGAGCTGTGAAGCTACTTGCTTAAGCCCCTGACCACACACATTCATGAATATAATTCAGGCAGGCCTCCCTCTCCAGCAGAGTGACAGGCAGAAGGACTGGAGTAGGCAGACCCCAGAGCCAGCAGGCCCAGGCCTCATCCGGCCTGGGTACCTGTAAGGATGTCTGAGTGGAAATCCCTTGATCCTACCTCTCCAGAACCCTCTACCTGTCCAGTCCCCTCCTAACCACTGAGCATTCTAGCCGGCCCAGTCCCAGGAGTGTACCCAGAGTCTGTGCCCCTGAGGCCCTCCCTTCTCCAGCACATGCCCCTCCTTCTTCCTCATCCCCTTTCTGCTCTGCTCACCTACAAGTTGTCTTCACCTCTGCCCCTGCCACCACCTGTCCCTATGTTCTTCCTCCCCATCTTGCCTTCCCCCTTTCTCTGCTATCTACCTCTGTCATACCCTGTTCCCCCATTCTCCTCCCTCGGCCTTACTTTTCCCTGTGACCTGCTGACCCAGGCTCCCCTGGCCTTCCAGCCTCTTAGACCAGTCCTGGAGCAGCAGTAGCCTGGCCCACTACCCCTTACTCCTGGGCTACCTCCCAAACAGCCTCAATCTTCTGCCTTCAGCCTGGGGGATCATGGGCTGTGGACATTCCCCCACCCATGCTTGGGGGGACAGTGTGGGGGCTCTGGTCTTGCTTTAGGGGGCCCAAGACCTACGAGGCCAAGATTAAGGTTGAGGCTGGAGGCTGCTGTCCATCCCTCTGTCTTCTTTGAAGCTGGGTCTCTCTTTGCTTTCAGCCCGAGCCCCCTCTTCACCCCCATCCCTACTGTACCCTCCTCCCAGGTTCACGTTCCAGATCCTGAGACAATTGGGGCAAGGAAGTGAAGAGGGAAGGGACCAATGAGAGCGAGGCAAACTTGAGTGGTCAGGCCAGCCCCTTTCCCAGCCTCCAGAGACCCCTCCCAGACTGTCAGGCCCACCCCTTAGGTATCTTACACTTCAATCAGTGGTAGTGGAGTTCTAAAGAGCGTTGAGTTTCTTCTCTTCCAAGCCCATCTCTGGAGACCCAGGATGGCTAGGAGTCTGATTTGGGAGTGGGTCCTGGGAAGCGGTGCAGAGCCCACACCTTCTAGCAGAGCCGCTGTCCCAGGTGCTGAGACAGGTTGCCGCGAAGAGCTCATCCCATTAGTTCGGTCAGGGCCCACAGCGCTTCACCATTCATGGGGTCACTCTCTATTCTTATTGGGACAATGGATTGGGGTCTTCAGGGGCTGGGAGGTGGCCAGCTGGCAGGAGACAGGGACTCAGCCATCCCAGTCCAGTCTCCATCAGCCCCCATCCTAAGAAGAAGGAGGCCCAGACCTTCCTGCCACCCTCCTCCACCCCTAAAAGCTGACTACCTGAATGCGGTGGTGAGGGTGGGGGTGGGGGTAGGTGGAGGGTGGGTGGAGGCAGGGATTGGTTGGGAGTAGCGCTGCCCTTTTGCCAAAGGGGCTGACCTTGAGACACTCTAATTCTGCAGGTCCCCTACCCTAAACTCCAACCACCTTCAAAAATAATAACTTCTGGAAAGACGAGAGAGGTACCTGGGAGACATACGGTATGGGTGTGTGTGTCAGATTAGTTCCAAGGGCACAGAGCACCCAAACATCAACCTTGGAAGATCCCATCAGTCTGGCTCCTGACTCAGCGCCCCTCTGAACCTCCTTCCCCTCAGGCTTTGCTCCTGCTTAGCTTGGGCTCCCCCTGTACCCTGCAGCCTCTGCAGCACAAGGCCTATCCTCAGTCTTTGCCCCAGCACCCCTAGCCACCTTTCTGTCTCAGTCAACTTGTTCATGGGTACCACTGTCTCTCCCAGCTCAGCCTCCCCCCTCCCAGAACAGCAGTCCTTGGTGTCCCAGCCCAGGCTAGGCTATCCGATTAAGGCCCGAGAAGGTCCTCTGAGAGGAACCAGCAGCCTCCCCACGGGGCCCTCCGTGCGCAGCCCTGCAGCTGTCTGTCCTAGGGCCTCAGATGCCAATTCCCATCTCTCCTCCAAGCAACTCCCCGAGCCAGGGAAAGGCTAGAAGCCCTGGACCCCGGGAGACCTGGTCCAGATGAAGGTTCTACTGCTTACTAGCTGTGTCCTTGATGGGCAAATTTGAATCTCTGAGCCTGCTTCCTCATTTGTAAAATGAGGATGGGGGTGGAGGCATAATAGGAACAATGCCCCCTCAAAGACTCCTGGAGGATTAAATGAGGTAAGGCTTGTCCTTGGGTACAGCACACTGTGTCTTTTCTTCCCTCTTCCCTTTATGGTCTTCCCCACTGCTGTCAGAACTGTCCGCTCTCCAGCACCCACAGAAAAGACACCTAATGATTGCCAAGTCCACACGCCAGCATGTCCCACAGGATGAAGGAGAATGACTGATGTGGGAGACTGAGCTGAAGTCCTAGCTCTGCCACCAGCCCGCCAGCCTTCCTTGGCTAGTATCCCTCCCCTCTGAGATCTCCTCACCTGAACAGTGAGAAGATGTCTCTCAGAGTTGTGAGGCTCAAAACGCCTTACACTATTTTCCTTCTTCCCTCTTCTCTTCCTCCCTTTTTTTAAAAAATGATTTTTAAATTTTTTGCATTTAAACAGTAATGCTCCACTCCCCTCAGTCCCTAGTAATCACTATTTTTGTCTCTATGTACGTGGTTATTATTTTAGTCATCTGGTACTGCTCTAACAGAAACACCACAAAGTGGGTGACCTAAGAAAGAATTGTTTATTCTTTCACAGACCAGTAGGCTACAAGTCCAAAATCAAGGTGTCCCCTCAAGGGGAAGGCTTTCCCTCTTTGTCAGAAACCTCAGGTCTGAGGGATGTGCTCTACTCCCAGCGCTGCTTTCTTTACAGTGTGAGGTTCCCTGCTCTCTGCTTGTTTCCCTTTCCTTTTGTCCCTTGTAGGGTGAAAGGATAAAAAGTGGTGCAAGTCACACTCCAGGGAAACTCCTTAGGAGGGGATTTACAGTCCCACCCAATCTTCCTTAACATAAACCTAGTCTATTAACCACAGGCAGAGATTAGGATTTACAGCAGGAAAAGTGACAAAATGGAGGGCAATCACACAATGCTGGGAATCACTGGCCCAGCCAAATTACTGCACACAGTTTTTGTAGGACACAATTCCATCCATGACAATTATTCTGGGTATTTCATGTAAGTGGGATCATACAATATTGGCCCTTTATGTCTGACTTGTTTCACTAAATAGATTCTCTGGGTGGCACAACTGGTTAAGCATGGGCTACTCACCCAAACGCTGGGATTTGATCACCCCCAGAGTGCCTTGGAAGAAAAGCCTGGCAATCTGCTTTTGAAAGGCCCCAGCTGTGGAAATCCTGTAGGTGATGGTTCTACTCTCCAACACATGGGGTTGTTGTGAGCAGGAATCAACTGCACAGCAACCAGTTTATTTTATTCAGCATAATGTTTTTGAGGTCAATCTGTGGAGCAGTGTGTATCAGAACTGCATTTCTCTTTATGGCTGAGTAGTATTCTGTTGGACTTATATATCCCATTTTGCTTATCCATTCATGGGTTGATGGACACTTGGCTATTTGAAATAATGTTTTAATGAACATGGCTGTACAAGTATACATTTTAGTCCCTGCTTTCCATTCTTTAGGGTACACAGTAGCTCCTCCCCCACCCATGGTTTCATTTCCCTCCCCCAGGTTTCAGTTACCAGTGGTCAAGTTCCATCCAGATATGTTAAATGAGTTGTGTGATGAAATTTCTCATCTTCCTGATCCATCCCACCCAGGGACCACATTCACATAACTTTTATAACAGTATGTTGATCTATTTTATTATTAGACTTTTACTATGCCTAATTTGGAAACTCTGGTGGCATTGTGGTAAGCGCTGTGGGTGCTAACCAAAAGGTCAGCAGTTCAAATTCACCAGGGGCTCCCTGGAAACTCTATGGGACAGTTCTACTTGTCCTATAGGGGGAGGAGTCACACACGAGTATGCAAAATTGACTCAATGGCATTGGGTTTTTTCTTTCTTTGGCTTAGTGCCTAATTTATAAATTAAATGTTATTATAGGTATGTGTGTGTAGGTCAAAGCATTGTATGTGCAGAGTTTGTTGCTATCCATGGTTTCAAGCATACACCCAGGAGGGGGCCTTGGAATGTACCCTCACCATAAGGGGGACAGTTGCATACTTAGGAGTGGAATAACTAGGCCATATGCTCATTCTGGAAAACTTGGTGGCGTAGTAGTTAAGGGCTATAGCTTCTACCAAAAGGTTGGCAGTTTGAATCCACTAGGTGCTGCTTGGAAACTCCATGGGACAGTTCTGCTCTGTACTATGGGGTCTCTATGAGTCAGAATCAACTGGATGGCAGTGGGTTTGGTTTGGGTTTTGGTTTATGGTCGTTCTGTGTTTAACTTTTTGAAGAAAACTAAACTGTTTTCCACAGCTGCTATACATTTTCCATTCCCACCAGCAAGACAAAGGTTCCAATTTCTTCACATTCCTTGCCAATGATTATTTTTCCGCATATATATACACAAATACACAGACACACACATATATATACATATAATAGTCATCTTACCAGTTGTAAAGTGGTATCTCATTGTAGTTTTGATCTGCATTTCTGAAATGACTAATTGGAGTCCCTGGGAGGCACAAACTGTGAACTCTCAGCTACTAATCAAAAGGTTGGAGGTTGCCAGAAGACTGTAGAAATCTGTCTTGGAAGAAGCACAGCCAGAACACTCCTTAGAAGTGAGAAGGGCAAGACTTGGTCTCTCTTACTTTGGACATATTACTAGTAGGGTCTGATCCCTGATGAAGGACATCATGCTTGGTAAAGTAGAGGGTCAATGAAAAAAAAGGAAGCGCTTCAACAAGATAGACTGACACAGTAACTGCAACAATGGACACAAATACAGAGACGATCAGGAGGGTGGCAACGGACTGGGCAACATTTTGTTTTGTTTTGTTGCTCGTAAGGTCACTGAGTCAAAACTGACTCAATGACACGTAACAACAATAATAAATACCTGTATTAGTTTCCTATTGCTGCTCTATTGAATTATCGGAAAGTTAAACATCAATTTTTTATCTTACAGTTCCGCAGCTCAGACATTCAAAACGAATCTCATTGGTCTTAAATCAAGGTGTTAGGGGAGCTGTATTACTTCTAGATGCTCTCGGGGAGTGTCATGGATTGAATTGTGTCTCCAGACTATGTATCCACTTGAACTTGCACAGGAGCAGTTGATCTGTTCTGTCTGGACTGATGATAATGAGTGAAAAAAGTATGGCTGGAGATGCTGGGCCAGAGTATCTCTACTTTTTTTACATACCGCGTAGGGAGAGCTTCCTGTATGTGTGTGTGATTTAGTTGAAATACACAATTCAAATCAATTTTGCGTGCCCGTGCGTGGCTCCTCCCCCGCCCCGCCCCCGCCCCGCCCCGCCCTCCTCCTCCTAAGGCCTGCAGGGTCGCCAGTCGGCGCCCGTGCCACGAGGTCCGGGTTGCGCAGGCGCAGGCCCCAGCCCCAGCCCCGCCCCAGCCCCGCCCCAGCCCCGCCCCAGCCCCGCCCCAGCCCCGCCCCAGCCCCGCCCTCCTCCTCCTAAGGCCTGCAGGGTCGCCAGTCGGAGCGCGTGCCACGAGGTCCGGGTTGCGCAGGCGCAGGCCCCAGCCCCAGCCCCGCCTCAGGCCGCAGGGCGGCGGAGGCTGTCGGGGTTTGTGTACCAAGTCTGGCTTCCCGCCGTTTGTGGCTGTTCTGCGCCTGGTTTTGTTGGAGCTCCCGAGACCAGGACCTTTTTTTTTTGGCAGATGCCCGCAGGGAATAGTCAGCAAGCGTGCTTGTGGAGACCTCCCGGGCCCTCCCTGTAGAGCCACGGCCCCACCGCGCGGGGCCAACGCGGCGCACCCAGAAGCCTCCAGGGGGTCGGCTTCCTTCCTCTGTGGCTTGGAAAACTGCGGCGAAACGGGAAAGAGGGACCAGGGGTCGTCGAGGCCTCAGAGCAGGCAGGCGTCAGCAAACTTATTGTGAAAGGCCACGTGGTAATATTTGTGCTTCGCAGGCTGTAAGGTCTCGTCAAAAACACGCAGCTCTGTAGGTAGCAGAAAAGCAACCACTAACAATATGGGAACAAATGAACGTGAAAGTGTTTCAGTAAAACTTTAACGACATTGGGATTTGTGACGTTCGTATGATATTTGGGTCGCGAAATAAACTCCTTGATTTTTTTCCTAGCTTTTTAAAATATATGACCCTTTAAAAATGTTTCTGACTGTTTAAAAATATAAAAACTGTTCGTGGCTCACTGGCTGTACAAAACAGGTGGCAAAGGTTGCCCACCCCTGCCTTTGACGTTGATTTGGGTTGGAGTGCCCTTTTGCCTGTTCGTCAAGTTCACGTGGCGTAAAGCACCTAGCAAATTTCCACAGTCCCAAAGCCCAGGACACTGCGGGGATTTGAGGACGGGGTGAGACAGAGGTTCTGCGGTCCGACCCCCTCCAGTTTCCCAAAGTGGCTGCAGCGTCCTGTGAAGAAAACGCGCAGTGTTTTCAGTGTGCTGGTGTTGCTATTCAAGAAATGTAAGTTGGTGGCTTTAAAGAGAAGAAACCTACTTTCCTACAGTTCAGGAAGCTAGAAGTCAGCAGTGGCTGTAGCAGAGGATCCTTCTCTGTCGCTACCGGTGATCCTTGAAAACCGTGGTGGTACAATGGTTAAGTACTATGGCTGGTAACAAAAAGGCTGGCAGTTCACATCTTCCAGGTGCTCCTTTGAAAGGCTGTGGGGCAGTTCTCCTCTGATCTGTAAGAGTCACCGTGAGTCAGAATTGGCTTCATGGCAGTGGGCTTGGTTTGGGTTTTGGCAGTCCTTGGCATTGCTGTGTTTGTAGATTCATCCTTCTCTGTCTTCACATAGTGTCTCTCCCTGTGTGTGTGGCTCAGTGTCTATTCTGCCCTTTTTATAGGACACTACTGTAGAAGCGATTAGATTTAGGATCCTCCTGACTCTGGTACTCCCTCATTCACAAAAGAAAACCCCTGTTTTCAAACAGGGTCATATTTACTGGTGCAAGAGTTAGGGTGTGAACACATATTTTGAGGGGATACAATTCATAATATTACCTGAGGACTGGCCATTGTTTCATCTTTGCAAATTATTTTACAATTCTGTGTATTTTATTTCAATTAATTTAGTGTGGGGAAATCTAATTCTTTTGGATCAGAAGTCTGCCTTCTTGGGGTTTCCCATTTCTACCACTAGTTACAGCCTGTGTGTTGAAAGTGATTCAAAGAGTTGAACCACCAGCTGAACATAGGACTTGAGGACACAGTGCCGGCACCAGCTAGCCACTTGGCCCCTTGCAACAGAACCCGCCCCTTCTCCTCCCAGCTGACTTTGCGAAAGCACAGCTACTCAAGAGTTGTGCTCATATAGGTAGAACTGGCTTGTTATTCGTGGGTATGCAGAGTGAGCTGAAGAGAGGGTTTAGATGAGTACTGCTCAGTAGAAATATGATGAGAGGCATACACATAGATGCCACAATTTAAAAAGCCAAAAGAAATAAGTGAAATTAATTTTAATGTATTTAGTTTCACCCAATAAGCCCAAACAGTATTTTAACATAAAAGCAGTAGAAAGTAATTCTTTTAAAAATAATTTATTTGAATCAGTTTCGGTGGCCATCAACAGATGAATGGATAAACTGTGGTATATTCACACAATGAAATACTATGCCATGATAAAGAACAACAATGATCTTAGGAAACATCTCATAATGTGAAATCATCTGGAAGACATGCTAAGTGATATCGGTCAACTGTAAAAGGGCAAGTATTGTAGGAGACCATTACTATAAGGACTTAAGAAGAGGTTTAAGCACAGAAGAAAATAATCTTTGATGGCACCAAGGGTGGAGAGGGAGACAGAGGGGTATTCATACATCACATAGTGGATAGGAATTGGGTTAGGTGAAGGGTGTGACAGCATGAAGCAGAAGGGAGATTAGCACAACTGGACTACACCAAAAGCTAAGTGGTTTCCTAAATACAACCCAAACGTTTTGAAGGACAGAGTAACAGGGACAGGGATCTCAGGACCACAGTTTCAGGGGACATCTAGGTTAACTGGCATAACTAAAATTTTTTTAAGAAAATGTTCTGCATACCAATTTGATGAGTTGCATCTGGGGTCTTAAAAGCTAAGAAGCAGCCATCTAAGTAGCATCAGTTGGTTCCAATCCACCTGAAGCAGAGGAGAACGAAGTACAGCAAAGACAGAAGGGGAAAAAGGAGCCTAGCAGACAGAAGGTGCTGTATGATCCAAAAACTACTTCAGCATGAGACCAGAAGACCTAGATGGTGCCCGGCCACCACCAATGACTGCCCTGACAGGGAACACATTGTGAAGTCCCTGATGTAGCAGGAGAAAAGTGGGTCTGTAGAACTAGAACTGTATTGAAAGACCACATTGGATCCATCAGATTGGAAGGTCCCCTGAGAACATGGCCCCCAGAATCTGTTAGCTGAGAGCTGAAGCCAGTACTGAAGCTAACTCTTCAGACAAAGACTGGACTGGACTATAAAACATAGAGTCACACTGGTGAAGAATATGCTTCTTGGTTTAAATATGTACATGAGACTGTCTGAGCAGCTCTTGTCCAGAGGTGAGACGTGAGGATGGAGTGGGCTGGAGTTGGTTGAATGGCTGTGGGAAGTACAGGGTGGAAAGTAGGAGTGTGCTGTCACCGGACAGGGGAGAGCAGTTAAAGTAGCATAGTGATGTATAGTACGGTTTTATACAGCAAATTGATGTGAATTGTAACCTTTTACTTAAAGCACAGTAAAATATTTTTTAAATTATTTGTTGTTAAAAACATACACAATAAAACACAGACCAATTAAACAATTTTCACATGCATAATTCAGTGACATGGATTATATTCTTCAAGTTCTGCAACCATTCTCACTCTTTTCCCAATTGTTCCTCCTCCATTAAGATAAACTCACAGTCCCCTAAACTTCTTACTAATCCCCAAAGTTGTTGCTGTTAGTGTGTTCCCACCGAGTTCTTGAAAAGAACACAATGTTCTCTTTACTAATTAAGCTAAGCTGTTGTTTGGCTTAAAGGAGACTTCAGGGGAATGTTTGTGGTTTACAGTTTAATGATTATTGTTGTTGTGTGCCGCTGAGTCAATTCTGACTCACAGTGACCCTGTCGCACAGGGTGGAACTGCCCTACAGGGTTTCCTAGGCTATAATCTGTATGGGAACAGGTCTCCAGGGCTTTCTGCCTAGGCACGGCTGGTGGGTTCAAATCAGCAATCTTTCAGTTGGCAGCAGAGCACTGAATCATTGCACCACCAGGATTCCTGATTTAAAGATTATCTCAGGCAGTAGTTTTGTTTCTTTTTAATTTTTTATTGTGATTAAGTGAAAGTTTACAATCTGTCAGTTTTTTATAGAAAACCCCAAGTACCCGCCTCTCCGTAACTCTACCTGCTCTGCTCACCCTGTGACAGCACGCTCTTCTTTTTCACTGTTTTCTTCCTGTATCCACTCAGCCAACACTTGGCCCCTCCTCTCCACCCTCTCCTCTCCTCTCCACTCTAAAAATAAAAATAGGACAGCCTCATGTATATATTAAACCATAAAGTGGGAGTAATTTTCACTTAAAAAAAATTTTTTTTTTGGAGGGATTACTCCAGCAATTTAAAAAATTATCAGTGGTTTTTTTTTTTTTTTTTTTTTTTTTTTTGTACTCACTCTTTGAAACCTGGTGTGTATTTCACACAGCCCATCTGGCTTCAGAATAGTCACAGATTTAGACCAAATGACACAAGGGCTATGGAGAAAAGAACTGGGTGTATGAGTCCATGGGAGAGAAGGCCTTTCAGCTCACAGCTGAACTGAGTTGAGATGTATGAGAAAAGCTGCAGGAGGGGCCCCACTGCAGCCCTCTGAAGACCCGTCACCAGGCATGCCCTACAGCACCAGAGGCGGATGCCCTCCTTACCTCCCCCGCGCACTAAGCATGCCCTAACTACAGCATTCTGCTGCAAGCAGGCTGTGGGTGAGCGGAGGGCTCCCTATGGCTCAGTGCACCCCTACCTGAGCACGCGAGCCTGAACTAGCAGTCTGTAACGATGCTGCACTGGGTTCATTTCGGGTGGGTGGTGGCATACTGGGTAAGTGCTACAGCTGCTAACCAAAAGCCCAGCGGTTCAGATCCACCAGGCACGCCTTAGAAACTGTGGAACAGTTCTGATCTGTCCTTTAGGGTCACTATGAGTCCAGATGGACTTGACAGCAGTGAGTTTGGTTTTTTAGGGGGAAGAGAGGGGCAAGGTATATGTTTTGGAACAAGAAAGTTAACAACAGGGACCCAGGGTTGGTGGAGGTCGTGTCCCCTCACTTCCCACGTTAGGGAGCTGAGGAAGATAACCCAAGGCAAAGTAGCAGAATTTTTTTTTTTAATTATGCTTTAGATGCAAGTTTATAGCTCGAGTTAATTTCTCATACAAAAATTTATACACAAACTTTAAAAAAATATTTTATTGTGATTAAGTGAAAGTTTACAGTCCAAGTGAATTTGCTATATGAAACCCCATACACACACCTGTGTGCACCTCCAGCTGCTCTCCCAGCCCCGTGACAGCACACTCCTCCTATCCACCCAGTACTTTCTGAATTCATCCAGTCAACTCCTGTCCCCTGATCTCCACTCTCTCATGTCATTTTGTAAGGGAGCAGCTCTGACAGCCTCATGTCTTACAGCCCAGTCCACTCTTTGTCTGAAGAGTTGTCCATGGGTCTGGTTTTAACTCTGGGGTAGGAGCGAGTCCAGGGGACCTTCCAGGATATCAGACCATCAAGTCTGGTCTCTTAACAGATTTCTAGATCTGTATCCCCATTTTTCTTCTGCTGCATCAGAGAACATACACATACTGTGTGTACATACAATGGCCTTTGTTGTAATCCTCACAATGTGACAGCACACTCCCCTTTTCCACCTCAGGTTCCCTGTGCCCATTCAACCAGTTCCTGTTCCTTCCTGCCTTCTCTGGAGCCACTCGATCGGTCTTGTGTATATGACACTTTCCTCACATGTATAATTTTTTGTGTTATAGTCCTGTCCCATCTTTGTCTGAGGGGAAGGCTTTGTGAATGTCTTCAGTTCTCAGTTATGTCCGGTGGTCATAGTTTCAGGGTTCCTCTTGTCTCTGTTAGACCACTAAGACTGGTCTTTTTAGGTAAACTGGAGTGGTGTTCCACACTTTACTCCCACTCCGTCCAGGACTCTCTGTTGTGTTCCCTGTCAAGGCAGTCACTGGTAGTAGCCAGACACCATCTAGTTCTAGTCTCGGGCTGATGGAGTCTCTGGTTCAGGTGGTCCTTTAGTCTCTTGGGCTAATTCCTTGTGTCCTCCTTTGGTTTTCTTTATTCTCCTTTGCTCCAGGTGGGATGGGACCAACTAATGCATCATAGATGACTACCCAAAAGCTTTTAAGACCCCAGATGCCACTCACCAAAGTGGGAGTAGTAGAATATTTTGAGGGACCTATAGCTCAAAGGAAACCATGGTGGACTAGTAGTTAAGTGCTATGTCTGCTCACCAGAAGGCTGGCAGTTCAAATCTGACAGGTGCTCCTTTGAAACTCTGTGGAGTTCTACCCTGTCTATAGAGTCACTGTGAGTCAGAGTCAACCCAACAGCAGTGGGTTTGGTTTTTGGTATAGCTCAAAATAAAAGACCTATTGCGGTTCGGTCATTTCTGACTTACGGTGGTGCGGTGGTTGGGAGCTGGGCTGCTAACCCAAAGATCAGCTGTTCAAATCCAACAACCACTCCTTTGAGACCCTATGGTTTCTACTGTGTCCTGTAGGGTCACTGTGAGTTGGAATCAACTTGATGGTGACGGGTTTGGTTTACAGCTGAAAATGGAGAACTGCATTCTCTAAGAGCGAGAAACAGGCAGCTTCATCATTTCAAACTTCTTTAGATGATGAACTAAGGGGAGGTTTTGTCTTCTTTTTTACTGTTTGTTTCCCACCATCCCTCCTGCTCCCCACCCCCCTCCTGCCACATGCTCAAAGCCTCACTCCAAAGAGGGACTTAAAACTCTCTCCAGCAGGAACCTGAGGGTTCCCACCACTGCTACTTCAGGGAATGCAGGACTAAGACTTGGGGCTAAGCAACCCCACCTTTCTCCTCCCTGACTAGCTTATCAGAGAGCTGAGTGGGTACAGGGTCTAGAACATCCTTTCTCCCCAAATGAAACACATTTGGTCTATTTGAGACTCTTAGCAGCCCAACCACACCTGATTCTGTGGCTGGCCAAAGGCGGCTGCATTTCCCGTATTTCTGTCCATCTCAGCCACTTCAGACAACCCCTGGGATCCTCAGAGACAGCTCGGGGCCCAGCTCTCCCAACAGAACAGAGGTGACAATGTGTTCGGGAGTGTAACTGGGACAGGATACATGCGCACAGACAGATAGCATTCACCAGGGGTTTCTGTAACAAGGGTCACAGGGGGTCACCTGAGAGGAAAAACAGCCAGATCCAGATACTGTGCTTGGCCCATGTCATCAGGGGGCAGGAACGCAGGGCCTGTGGCTCCCTGCCAGGGAAAACTTCACAGGGAAAAGCAATTCCACAGACAGACACAGGACACACACTGTAGATCAGAAGGACAGAGCCAGCTTGGCTCTGGTCTCATTTATTACAAAATAACAATTCCAAATCTGGCATAGAAAAGATCCCTGACAGCGCTGGGACATCTGCAATGCTCCTGCACCCCGACAGCTGTCTGTCCCCACCCCCGTCCCCTTGGATGTGTATGGCTCTTAGATGCGAAGGTCCCCAGCCAGCAGGGCACGGTGCCGGGCCACTGTGAGGGGCAGGTAGGCGCCTGCAGCCTGGTCCAGGATGTACAGCGCATCAGGCAGGGAGCTCGGGTCAAATCCCTCATTTGCCATGCGGACCTTCTGCTGTTTGAAAGTCTCTGTGGTAGCCAAAGACTCCTGGGGGCAGGAAGAGAGGGACCAAAGGGAGCTAAGGACAAGGGACTCTGCCCTTGGTGCCAGCCCAGGGGTCAATCTCTGTAAAACACCCAGCCGGACGTGAAGGATGAAGAGCAGGCAGGTCTAGGGAAAGCGGATATGAGGTCTGGGTTTAGGAGGAAGAGCAGACAGGGAAGAGAAAGAGCCAGACTTGGAGATGGAGGGGACAGCGAAAAAGAAGGGGGTGAAAAGCAAGTGCTGGGGAAGTAATCGTGCTTCCTCTTCACCAAGTGTGTCATGTCGGGGCCCCGTTATGGAATGTGGGAGCCACACGGATATGCAGGTTGGGGGTGGGAGCAGGAGAGGCTGGTTACCTGGAGTCTTAAGAATCGAGGCCGGGCATAAGGTGGCAAGTTCTCTGAAACGTGGGTGAAGAGCTGCACAAGATCCAAAGAGTGCGGGGGACGCAGCACCAAGGCTGCCATCCCAGCCCTTCCTTCGTGCCCTAGGGGGTGTGGGAGGCAGGGTGAGCCACCCATGGCTGACATGTAGCTCTCATGCTCCTTGCACCAAGTATTACCCATTGGGTGCCTCCCCCACCTCCCATGCTACGCACCTGGCACTGTGACGCCATAGACATTCACGTCCTGAAGAAAATCCAGGGCCTCTAAGACCTCTGCCACCTCAGTTGTGGCCACATTTTCCCCTTTCCATCTGCCAGAGAGCGGAGATACAAGAGCATTAAGTCAGGGGTCAGGGCCTTATCAACTGAGTGGGGAGAGAAAAAGGTCAGGGGGGAGGCCGGAGGCCAGAGGCCAGGGTGACCCACTGTCACAGGAGATTAAGGGTTTAGGAGGTCTCAGACGAAAGATAACAAAACCAGCTGGGTTGAGGCGGGAGACTAGGAGTTGACGTTCCAGAGATCACATGTCAAGGACAAAAGAATCAGGAGATACGGACAGATACCTGAAAGTGTCCCCAGTACGGTCGTGGAAGTGAAGAAAGCCTTGATCATCACACACCAACAGGTCCCCCGTGTTGAAGAAAACATCCCCCGGCCGGAAGACATTCTCCAATAGCTTTCCCCTGGCCAGCTCTGGACCCCCAGCGTAGCCCAGGAATGGGGACTGCTGGTTCACTGGGGCCACCAACAGCCCTGGCTCACCTGGCAGAGTCGCTGGGGTCAAGGCCGGCCATCTGCATGGCCCATAGCCTCCTGAGCCCACCCCACTCCACTGCCCAATCCCAATCCTTCTCTGCCAGCCTCACTACCCCCGCCAGTCCCGCCTGAGCACCAACCAGGAGATGTGGCCACACAGTGCCCCTGGGCGTCCCGAACCGGCTCCCCTGTGGTGACATCATAGCGAACCAAAGAGAAAGGGAAGAGGCGCTGGGGGAAGGGAGACCCAGGCCAGGGTCATTTCAGTCCAGCATGACCCTCCTGGCCCCCAGCTTCCCACTGTTCCACAGCTTCTCTCAGTCTCTTCCCTGCCCCTCACCTTGTAAAGCCAGGAGGCACGTCCTACGGCGCCCCGCCGTCCAGTGTAGTTTAAAGTCGCCACATTGCCCTCGGTCAATCCATATGTCTCTATCACCTGCAGGGGCCCGAAGCGCTGCACAAAACGTTGCCAAGTGTCTGGGCGCAGCCCACTGCCCACTGCCAGCCGCACCTTATGGCCCTGCTCAGCCTTAGTCTGAGATGAGGAAGGAGGGGGACAGAGCTTCAGTGCCAAGATGGCAGCTTTCCAAAGTCAGTGCTGTTCCCTGGTCCCCAGCGCCTCCATGCCCAGTGTAACCTGCTCCATCTCAGGCCCCTTATCCCCCCTTCTTCTGGCTTCCTCGGCTTTCAGCTCCCAGGCTGGGCTCTGTGTTGGGGTCTCCTGTCCACTATCTTGCCCCCTGGATACACATCTTCCTGCCTCAGTGGCCGTGTCTCAGATCTATCCCACGCACCGGGGGGTGGTTGACAAGGTATCGGCACAACTCCCCGATGTACTGGAACACTGTCACCCTGTGCTGCTGGCAGTCCTCCCAGAACTGGCCAGCAGAGAACTTGGACTTCAGCACCACTGTGGCCCCTGCCAAGACGGGAAGGAGGGGAGAGGGAGGAAGGTTAAGGGCTGTTGGGGAAGCCCTGGCTGCCTCCTCCCCCGATATCAGCCTTCTGTATAGTGCGGGGCTCAGGGAGGGCTCTGCGAGGGTCACGCTTTCAGTGGCCCAAGTGTATTCTGTTTTTCCCCCCTGTGATGCCCCCTCCCAATCGCCTATGCCCAGGTGCCCCACTATCTGCATCCCCAACCTCAGCCCAGCCCTGGTCTCCATTTCCATCTTTGCCTCCTTCTGACCCTGGAGCTCTCTGAACTCTATGGCCTTCCTAGCTGCTCAGGCTGCAGGTCTGTGCAGGTAGGTGATACTCTCCATTTTATCAGGATCTCCCGGAGCGTAGGGCTCTGCCTCCTCCTTCCTCTGGACTACCCTGAAGGACTCAGGAAGCATGCCCAGGTAAGCAGATAGTAAACATTTATTAAATATTTGCTGGAATAAATATTTGCTAGAGGAATGTACGGGGGTGGGGTGGGGTGGGGCAGGGAGACTAACCGATGCCCAGGCAGCCCACGATGCCCAGGAGGGACCCAGACATGTGGTACAGCGGGAGGGTCAAGTAGATCACGTCCTCCTGGTGGACTCCACACAGCTGGTAGAAAGTCTGGCACTGCAGGAGCTTCAGGTGACTGACACGGGCAGCCTTGGGGAGGCCTGTGGGGTGGTGGTAGGGGGAGCTAGAGAAGGTCTAGGCTCCAGGTCCCACTGCCCTCTTTGCTCCCTGCTTGGTTTCCCACAGAAAGAGGCAGAAACTCAGAACAAGGAATGCAGGCTGCCCTGTAAATGTGGGCACTTTGGGGGCGGTGCAGAAAAAAAGACAAGAGAAGAGGGTTGGAGACTGGAAGGCTGTGCCTGTTGGATTCAGCAGCCTCCCTTTAGGCTTTCAGAGGGGTGGCTTGGGAGCTGAAGTCAGACCCTTGTCTTCCTCTGCCTTATTTTACAGGAAGTAAACACAGTGGCATCCATCCCTCACCCGTGGTGCCAGAGGTGAAGATGTACAGGCACGTGTCCATCACGTTCTGGGGGGCAGATAGGTACCCGGGCACTGGCCCATCCACTTCAGCCGAGGCCGCAGCCAGCAAATCGCTGATTCCAGCAGCTGATGGTACAGGGCCTGTGGCCCACAGGCAGAGCCCCATGGCTCTCAGGGCCGGCAAGTCAGGTTCCAGGGACTCCAGGAACTCTGCATCGGGTAGGAAACACAGCTCCGCGGCTCTGCCACTACCCAGAAGTCTTCCCTACCCTTAGCCTCTTCCCTGGCACTACTCTTGGGTAAAAGTGAAGAGTACGGCCATCCCATCACGGATCTGGAACCTGGAGCCTGACTCCTTAGGGATTTTTGGGAGGAACCACAGACCCAGCCCCCACCTCTTCGAAAACCTAGAAACTCATTCCCGAACCTTCAGAGAGATGATGGTTCCTTCTCTCTCCGGCCAGTCCGTGAGCCCCAGGCACGCCCCTTTGTGACTGGCCCCGCCCCAGGTAGTCACCGGCGACAGCCTTACCTGGCGCCAGCACCAGGGCGCGCGCGCCACAACTGCGGAGGCAGTGAAGTAGGGGGCCCCGGCGCAGGGCGGTGGGCACAAAGGCCGTGCGCAGGCCAGCCTTCGCCAAACCGAACCAGAGCCACAGGAACTCTGGGCAGGAGGGGAGGAGCAGTGCCACAGTCTCCCCGGGCTTCAGAGGGGCCGCGGCTTTTTCAACTTCGGTTGTCTCATCCCCTTCACACCCCACAAACTTCACTCTGCTTCCGTCTGCGCCTTCTGCTCCCTGTGCGGCCGGCTCGCCTTTCCAGGTGCTCTTTGGTCCGCCGCCAGGTCCCTCATCCCAGCCCCGCGCGCGCAGGAAGGCGCGTGCAGCTTGGTTACTATCACGCTCCGCCTCGGCGTAGCTAAAGCGCCGTGCGCCGTGAATGAGAAAGGTGTGCGCGGGGCGCTCCCGAGCCAGCTGCGCTAGACGCCAAGCCAGGCTGCAGCCCCCCTCGGGACTTCTCGGGTCGGCGGCTGCTGCGGCCAGGACGCGAGCTCGAAGAGCCCGTTTGCAGCGTAGGACGCGCACAGTGAAGGCCAAATCTGCCAGGAGCCAGCGCAACTGTGGCCAGAGGTGCAGCTTCAGCAGGAGCAGCGGCAGCAACAGCAGCAGAGGCAGCAGGAGGAGCGCGGCCATGGTGCCCTCTCCCTCCACTCGGCACCGTCCGGCTCCAGCCTCTTTCAAACACCTCAGATATTTCCTTGTGAGAAACTGGGGCCGCTTGTTCCTCCTCTTAGATTTCTTCTTCCCGGGAGCGCGCGCGTGCGCTGGCACACGCCCCTTCCCACCCTAGGCCCCCACCCCCTTGTCCCCACGGGGCGGAGAGTAAAAGGCACAGAGGTGGGGGTGTGGTGGTTCTCAACTCCCCGCCCTCCTCATGACGTATGCTCCACCCTAGACACGCTTCCTCCGGTAAATACTCGTGTCCCAAGTGTCGTCCCCCCAACCCTCCCCACTAGGTCCTGGTGGGGAGGGTGCTCCTGCCCTCCCTCAATCTAGGGTCTGCTTCCCTGCTTTTAAGGCTCCTTTCCCCCTTGGGCAGGCTTAGGCATCTGACTGGACTTCAGAGTCCTGGTCTGAGAACCCGGGACTTTGGATCTCAGTCCCGTCTTTCATCATACCCATCTTCACCCAGATGGGAGAGTACTACCACTCTTTTCCAGGAAAGACTCAAGGACTGGGCCCTTCGCCTGCAGGGGGCTGCAAATCCCGACACAGTGGCCAGAGCCATGCCCTCCCCACAGCTGCCAGCTGCTGCAACCCCGGGGGATGGGTGGGGACCGAGTACTAAGTAGGGAAAAGGTGGAGGCCCAGACTGCCAGATTTCTGAAGGGGCCATGGCAGGATGCCCCTCCCTTTGGGCAAGGCTACAATAATTGGGGCCAGCCAGCAAATGCTTTCCATCCTGATTTTAATTGGGGCAGAGGAAACTGGGGAAAGATTGAGAAGAAAAAAGGAGGCCTCAAGTGGTTTAGGGTTTCAGAAGAGGGAGTAGCAGCTTTAAGGGGAGAACCGAGATTCTGTAAGACAAATTCACACGCAGAACAGGAGGCACTGTCTGCAGTCAGCCGCGTGTCTTCATGCCCCATTGTCTCCTCAGCTGGCCTCCCAAGGCCGCGGAGGGGCAGGGGGAGGGGACCGCAGCGCAGCCAAGGTCCTATCCTGGTCCACACGGACCAGCAAGCTGCCAGACCGCCCAAGAAAGTGGGATCCTCCTCCCTAGTGTTTGCACCGTTTCTCCTCCGGACACACTTCTGTCCTTCAATCCTCAAGTTCTGACCACCATCCTCCCCTCCAGGCAGGCAGTTCTCACCCCAATACAGACTGGAAGAGTGGCAATGATATTCACTGGTGAGAAAGCCGTTAGGCTCTTGAGGAAAATGGATCAGGGCCTACAGGAGCAGTGTTGGCATCCCTTTCTGCACTGTGCTGCCGCCAGTGGTAGCAGGAAGGACGGAGTGCAGAGCCAGAACCTGCTTTACAGAAGCGGCAGTGCAGGAAAGGAAAAAGGGGCAAATCATGAGGCCACATACGGGTGTGCCAATTTCACTGGAGCCCCGCTGCAGATGCACAGGGTAGGTGGGCAGCAACTCCTGCACAAAACTGGTTCTGGCTTGTTTTATTGTCATTTGAAAACATCTTTAAAAATGCTAGTATCTCTGGTGCCAAAAAAAAAAAAAAAAAAAAAGGAAATGGGACCACTTGACATTTCTGTGGAACTTGCCTCTGGGACTCCCCAGGGTTCTGGCCCAGCTGGAGGTGCCAACCTCAACCAACCCAAGCTTGCAGGGTACCCTCCCAGGTTCCTTCCTGAGCACTCTGGCACATGCCCCAGTGTGAGACATGGGCAGCCTGATCGTGTCAGGGGCTGGATGCCCATTTCACACTGGTGTCCGGACAGTGACTGTAAAATGCCTGCTGAGAACAAATCAAGACCTGAAGAGGGAAGTGGGAGGGCACCCCCTCACACCGGGTCTCCCCTCTCATCCTCGTTTCTCAGCCCAGATGCCCCTTGGCATTTCTCTTTCCTGCTGAGGCAGCTGTGACAGAGGGCACGGACCGCGGCTGAGGCCTTCCACAGCACTCAGTTTTGCACAGCCTCTGGCTTTGGGGGAAACCCAAATATTGGGTGGGAGAGGCAGTGTGACCCAGTGGGAGGATCTCCAGGAAAGGCAGGAGGGAGGGCTGGGGGCTGCATGGCAGCTTCTCTGGTTGGACTGAAGGGAACTGATCCTTCCCACTGGGTGAGCTCTGGATGGCAGGAGAGGGCATGTCCCCTACCATCTCCCCAGTCTCTATTAACTTTGATTCACTGATGAGGGGAGGACAGTCCAGCAGGGGATGGAGGGGCCACAGGCTCAGTCACTGTCAGAACCCACTGCAGATGACCCCTTCCGTTTCCGCTTCGTGGGCTTTGGTTTTGTGTCTTCTTCTTCCTGGAAAAGAACGGAAAGGGGAAATGACTGGTCTGGGCAGTGCTGGACCCTCTGCCCGCTGCCCCCGGGGCTCCGGCCCCTACTGCACCGAGACACTGCTGGAACCTGACTCCTCCTCAGCATTGGGTGGCTGGGTGGCGTTCTTCCGATTTCGAGGGCTGGACAGGGCTGCTTTTCGACGGCTCTTGGGTGGCTTGGTAGAAGAGTCCTCATATTCCTCCGCCAGGGAGAAAAGGTCACTGAACCTGAGGAATAGGCGGCCTTCAGACTGGGACCTCCTGGTGCCAGGTCCGACACCCCCACCCTTTCCTCTGGCCCCAGCCCTGGGTCTCTCTCTTCAACCCATCAATTCCTATCTCCCCAGCAGGCCTCCTCCCTACTAATCCCCTGTCAAGAGCACAAGGGGCCTCACTTCATCTTGTGGGCTTCGTCACAGCTCGCCTGCACGTGCTGCAGCGCCTGGAGAATTGGAGTCTGGCTAAAAACTGGAGAACAGGTAGGCAGGTGAGAAAGAGCCATCAGCTGTCTGGGTGGTCACGGCACCCACAGGCTGTTTTCTCTAAATGGCCCCAGGGGTTCCCCACCCCCAACCCTGCCTGGCTCCAGGGCTGTCTGAGCCAGGGCTGCCTACACCTGGCTCAGGGCCGGTTGGGGAGCATACAGTTCTGCTTGGTGTTGGTCAGGTTGAGGCGCAGGTTGTCCAGGTGCTCCAGGATCTGCTCCAGGGTCAGCTGTGCCAGCTTACTGCTGGAGCTCCTCAGGCTGCGGGGGGAGGCCAGGGGCCTGAGTCTGAGTGTCAAGCGAGGCTCCAGGAGCCTGAGGCTGACACCCGCCACCCTCTAGTCCCCCTTTAAGACAAATGCACCAGAGCCTTCCAGGAGGGCAGGTTATGGCAGATGTGCCTGCAATGTGGGGCACTAGCCACGAAGAGAAGGGGCCACAGGGGTCCTGCATGCTTCAGACCACTAGATGTCGCCCACAAACCAGGAGAGCAGCACTGGGCAAGCTGCCATTGTTGGGGGCAGTCCCTGCAGACTGCCCAGGGGACACGCTGTGGCAGGGAGCAGGAAGTGCCAGGCAGGCAGCCTGCACGCTCTCCCCCAGGACCCTGTGGCACCTCTGCCTCTTGCGGGGGAGACTGTTGTTCTTGATGAGCAGGGACTTGATGTGCTCAGCCAAGAGCTCGTCATGCTTCATGCACCAGTGCCGGAGGATGCTGGTGGTGAACTGGTCGTCCGGGTGGCAGGGCCGGCTCAGCACCATCTTCACCATCTCCTCGCTGGGCCTGGGGGCGGGAATGTGCGGTGAACACCAACTGTCCTTCCACAGCTGCCTCAAGAACCGTGATGGCTGGCTGCACGTGCTGTCTTCCCAGACCTCACCCACCCGCCCTGCAGTCCCTGCAGCTTCCTACTCTCACATCCCTCTCCCTCTTCTCCGTGGGCTGAGAAGAGCTTCCTTGTATCCGTGGGGGAAGCCAGGAGATGAGAAGTGAGATTCTTCAGTTTCAGTGGTGGCAGGAGGTATGCGGGTGTGTGTGTGCGTGTGTGCATGCCAGGAAGAAGGCCTCTGAGCTTCCTGCACCACCACCCCAGACCAGTCCGAGCAGGAGCTGGAGAGGCAAAGGGACCAGCAGGTGATGCACGCGTCCCCGTCCCCACATGCCCTCAGAGCTGTGGGCCAGCTGGGCATCCAGCCCTAGGAAGGGACAATAAGGCTCCGAAGCCCCTGCATGGCTGCCCCACGTGCCTCTACCATCCTACTTCTTGTAGCACACTCTGTACCATTTGTCTCTCAGGTGGGAGAAAAGCTGGAAGCAAGACCAGAAGGGCAGGAAACACTACACAGCAGCCACCCCATCCATCTGGGGTATGTTGACCACTAAGTGCTTGCTTCCCCTTGTCCCTCTGAGCCCTGCCCTGGTAGGCAGCACAGGCATCCAGCTGGTTCTGCTCTGTCCAGGTCCAGGGAACGGAGTGTGCTCCCCTTGAGCTGACCCTACGGGTGGGGGTGCAGGAGCTCGGGGGCCGGACAGGAGCCATAGCAATCAGAACTTCCATGGCAGCAGGAAACAGGGGCGTCCGGTCCCCACCTCTGAGGACAGCTCCTAATGGTCAGGGGGGTAAAGCCAGAGGAAGCCCAGGTCTCAGGGGAGCTGCTTATTTGTTAAATCATTTTAGGGGAAGGGCAGAATAAGCAGATGTCAAGGACAGGAAAAAAAAACTGGCAAAGGGAGCAGGACTGGAGCACTTCAGCAGCCTCTCTGGGGCTGTTGGGATGGAGGGCCAGAGCCCCCAGGGCAGGGACTCACTTCTCTCTGCGGAGCTGAAGCAGGAGGCAGGACAGGGCCTCAGGATGCTCTGTGGAGTAAAGGTAGAGGAAGACACTGCTGAGGGGGGTGCATGATCCTAGGAAGGGGGATCTGGGTCCCACTCTCATCTTGCGACTAACAGCCACTGAGAGGAGCAAGGACTTCTGTGAGCAGCCATGATCCCTCATCCCACTCCAATAAAACCCTGACAGGCACCCACTCTTGGGCTCTGTGTGGGAATGGGAACAGTGGATTGGGGCTCCTCTGAAAATCTAAGGGCTGCGGGCTTGTCCCTGCCTCCCAGGGCTTGCTACCCACAACCTACTCACCCTTGTATTTGAGGTGCTGCAGAATGGGGATTATGGTCTCCAAGGGGATGTTATGGGCCAGGAAGAGCTGCCAGGCGCAGTACTGCTCAAAGGTTTCCCAGTCCAGGCTCTGGACTGATGGGGCAGAGAAGAAACATCTGTGTGTGTCTGCCACATACGCAGACATGCATGTCTGATTCACTGAATACTAGCACCCTGAGCAGGGATGGGCTAGAGGCGGCCCGCAGATCCTCTGCCTTTCTACATGTATCTTTAGTACTCTTCTCCGCCCAACACTTGGGGGCAAATGTGAGTCTTCCCCTTAGTAGAGCAAGAAACAGATCCAGAGACATTGGCCAATACCACACGGAAGGGTGGACGTATGATGACGAAGACCTCAGCCCAGAGCCACTTTCCTGATACTGAAAAACACATGGACACCACCCACCCAGCTCCCTCCCAGGGAACCTAGGAGGCCCAGCCACTTACTGAGTATATTGAGGACAGAGTCTTTTCGAAACATGACCAGGTTCCCCATCATCACATGACAGACTAGCTCCTGGAGCTGAGGGGGAAGAGGATGAGGAGGAACGCAGAAGCCATTAGTTCTAAAAGAAGCCAGGAAGCTGGGATGGAGGGAAAAGCAGGAGGGCTGAGGTAAGGACAAACTAGAGACAGTAAAAAGCCTGGTGTAACGGATGGACAGGAAAAGGCACAAGACAGACACTGGAGTCTCTGAGGAGGAAGGGGCTGGTAAAGGGGCAACAAGCTGGAGAAAATAAACAGTTAGGGGAAACCACCCCCAGCCCTGGTGGCAGAGAAAGAACAGACAGCATCTCCACCCAGCCTTAGTCTGTGTCTCCAACCCGAGCTGGCTTGTGCCAGAAGGAGAGGAAAGGCCCATGGGAGGCTAAGGCCTGGAGACAGGTGTCGGAAGAGGAAAGGCAAAGGATGAAAGGACTCTTGGGTGCCAAGCTTCCTCTTTTATGGATAGTAAACTGATTTGGAGAACAGGAGCAGAGATGGGACTGCAGTTCAGACCAAGAATGGGTGCAAGGAAAGCTGCAGCCTCTTGGGAACCCATACACAGTGAAAACGTTAAGCAGAAATTCTTCATGTTTTCATTCCCAGGCAGGAGGAAGGTCAGAGGACAGCTAAAGCTCAACCCCTTCAATTGTCATCACGGAGACAGGAGTGCCCCCAGAATATGAACAAGGGGACTCCATGGAAGACTGGCCTCACCCTAGCCTGCCTCTCTGGGCCCTACTTTTCTTTCCCAGCCAACATGGCCTCAGTGCAAGCAATTCTAGCCTGGAGGCAGAGTGCCTGGAGCGCCTACAGGCCTGGAGGGAGCAGTGCCCTGATTTCCCTGCTGACCAGGCCTCCCCGGACTGCTGGTTCTGGGCTCACCTGTGCTGAGTCAATCACAGCCACGATCATGTTCAGCAGCTCCCCGCTCCTCAAGGTCTCATCTGGAAACTGGATAAAACAGAAGGGGACTAGGGCAGGAGTCCAGAACAGACACCTGGCTTTACCTCACAACCCATTCCCCTTCTTTATCATGTGCTCAGGTCCACCAAACACAAGGTCCTAATATAAATCTGGGACCAGAAATCCAATAGCTGTGAAGCTTACACTCTGACCCTTGAAGACACCCAGTGTTATTTGTGTGTACATACCAGGAGGGTATATGTGTACAAAGCAATGGGGGTACCTAGCTACAGATACAGCCACAGCTGAAAGACACTGGACATGATGGTCAGCTCTCTGCTGTCAGAGACACAGAATAAACATCAGTCCCTGGAAGCAGAGAAATCCCATTTGTACTAACCTGCTAGCCAGGGAAGAAAAGGTGTAGAGTGTGTGTGTGTTAAGAAGGACCTTGCTGGACAGCACAGTTTACCAAGGTGGGAGCATGGGGAAGGAACTATCATCTGTTTGGCACCTGCATCCCTCCTCCTCCGGTTTCTGGCTGAGAGCGCAGTTCCTCTTGTCATGCTCACGCCCTGTGCTCTGATTTCCCTGTTCCTGGAACTTTCACCAAGAGGAGGAAGAACTGGTACCTCCTTCTACACCTCAGTTCTTAGAGAAGATTGTGTATGAGCCAGGCAAAATGAAAGCTGAGCGCCCACTACTCTCAAAGGCTTGGCCATCAGGAGGCAGGAGGGCCTGGAGTACATGAATGTGGGTCTGGTCTGGGGGAACCCACCCTGGGTCCAGATGATGGGGCTCAACCTGAGATGCCAAGTGTACAGGCCCAAACCCCAACTCACACCACAGACTGATTCTAGATAGGGAGCCAGACACCCCAAAGAATAGGCATTCTGGAGGCTGTGCATGATCTCCAGCCCTCAGTAGAGCAGTGGACGGAGAGACCAGCACTACTGTGTGGTAAGAAATGGTCCAAGAGGTCAGCAAGTTGTGTGCGAAGCTCAGAAGTGCCCCAAGATCGTCTAACTCTCTGGGCCTCTCCTACTCTGTCACCCCCACACTGTTTCCCTGGCATGGATGTGGATGGAGGCGCTGACCTCAGTATAGATGGAGGGTGTGAGGTGGCAGAGTAGCCGCACATCGTCCTCTTGGCAGGCCTTCATGTCCATCATCAGGCAGGTGTGCAGATCACCCAGCTGGGTAGCCTGGGCAAACGACTCGTACAGGTTCATCTTCCCAGCAGCGGCTTTGCTGTTAAGACCAGGTGAATGTGAGCACCCTAATCCCAAGACCCAGTGCCTCATACCTTCTTGGGAGGCCTTGGCTTAGTGCTCCCCCTTTAGAATCCCCTCTCAGCCCTAGGTGTCCTGTGCTAATCTGTCTCACATCCCTACTCTGCGTTTTGCAAGTGCTTAACAACTTACCAAGAAGGGGAGAACCTAGGTCAGGTTAGAGAAAACAACTTTTTGTCCCCTACCTTCTCCTACTTTCCGGGGTCTGAGCCATGAAGGCAATAATACACAGAGAGCCCTACCTCACACCACACACAACACTTAAGACAGATTATAGATCTAAATCTATGAGCTAAACCTATAAAACTCCCAGTGAATTTTCATGACCTTGGGTTCGACTATGGTATCTTAGGTAAGAAATCAAAAGGACAACACACAAAATAGAAAAACAGATTAACTGGACCTCATCAATATTAAAAGCCCTTGTGTTTCAAAGGGCACCATCAACAAAGTTTTAAAAGACATCCCAGAGAATAGGATAAAACATATGCAAATTACGTATTTCATAACAGACTTACAATCAGAACATAAAAGAAATCTTCAAACTCAACAACAGTACGAAAGGGAAAAGATTTGAACAGACACATTTCTCCAAAGAGGATCTATGGATAGCCAATAAGTACATGAAAACCTGCTCCACATCATTAGCCATCAGAGACAAGCAAATCCAAACCACTTAACACTCATTAGGATGGTTGGATTAAAAAGACAGAAGATCTCAGGGGACATCTAGCTCAACTGGCACAACACAGTTTATAAAGCAGGAGTTCCACATCCTACTTTGATGAGTAGTGTCTTGCGTCTTAAGAGCCATCTAAGGTACTCCACAGGTCCCACCCTATCTGGAGCAAGGGAGAACGAAGACGGTGAAAGACACACGGGGATGATTAGTCCAGAGGACTACTGGGCCACAACTACCACAGCTGCCACGGGACACTCTAGTCTGGCACAAGCAGATGGTGCCTGGCTATCACTTCTGACTGCTCCCACAGGGATCACAACAGAGGGCCCCAGACAGAGCTGGGGAAAAATGGAGAACAGAATTCTAAGTGACAAAAAAAAAAGACCAGACTTAACTGGTCTGACAGAGATGAAAAAGCTTTGAGAAATTATGGCCCCTAGACACCCTGTTAACTCAGGACTGAAGTCTCTGTTGAGGCTCATCCTTCGGCCACAGACAGACAGACCCATAAAACAAGATGAGACTAAAGGGGCACACCAGCCCTGGGCAAGGACGAGAAGGCAGGAGAGAACAGGAGAGCTGGCAACAGGGAACCCCAGGCTGGAAAGCAGTGTCGGCATGCTGTGGGGTTCGTAAGCAGTGTCATGAAACAGCATGTGTGTTAACTGTTTAGGGAGAAACTAGCTTGCTCTGTAAACCTTGATCTAAAGTATAATTAAAAAAAAAACAAAACAAAACAAAGTGGGGGCAAGTGTTGGTAAGAAGGTGGAGAAATTTAAACTCTCATATGTTGCTGGTAGGAATGTAAAATGGCTGCAGCCACCGTGGAAAAGTTTGGTGGTATCATGGATTGAACTGTGTCCCCCCAAAAATGTGTGTCATGATTCCCAAGATTTTATGACTGTCTTCCATTCTGTGATTTTCCTATGCCGTATGTTAGAGGATTAGTCACAAAAGAAGCCAGACTGTAAATCCCTTCCTAAGGTCGCCTCTCTACTCCACCGTAAAGGGAGTTTCCATGGAGTATGGCTTACACTGCCCTTTATCCTTCTATCTTACGGGAGACAAATGGAAGGAGAAACAAAGCAGAGAACTGGGAACCTCATACCATAAAGAAAGCAGCACCAGAAGGAGAGTGCGTCTTTCAGACCTGAGTTTCCTGCGCCAAGATGTTCCCTGGACACAGACTGCTGCAACACAGGACTTTCCTCCAAAACTAACAGAGGGAAAGCCTTTCCCTGGAGTGAACACCCTGAATTTGGACTTGTGCCTACTGGACTGTGTAAGAATACGCTTTTCTGTGGCATTTCTGTTACAGCAGCACTAGCTGACTAAGACAGGTAGTTTCTCACAAAGCCGCAAAGTGCTAACACGTGGCCCAGCAATTCCATTCTTAGGTACATACCCAGGAAAACCGAAACCACAGGTCTGCACAGAAACCTGTACACAAATGTTCACAACAGTATTTACAACAGCCAGATAGTGGACACCATCCTAATGTCAGTCAGCTGATGGACGAGTAAACTAAACGTGATACATTCATATAATGCGATAGTTTTGTTTCATAAAAATAAAGTGAAGCAGTAATATGTGCTACAACATGGATGAACCTTGAAAACATTACGCAAGGCAAAAGAAGCCAGTCACAAAGAGCACGCACTGCATGGCTCCATCTGCATGAAATGCCCACAGGGGTACGCGCACAGACAGCGGGTCGATTATCAGCAGGTCCCCAGGGCCGAGGAAAGACAGAATGGAGAGTGACTTCAAATGGGGACAGGGTTTCTTCTGGGGAGGATGAAAATGTTCTAAATTAAGTCATGGTAACAGCTGTACAACTTTCTGAATATGCTAAAAACCACACTTCAAAGGGTGGATTATATTTCAATAAAGCTATTATTATTATTATTAAAAAAAAAAAAACAACAGAAAAACAGAAACAAAAGAACCCACAGAAGGCACTGGTGCTAACAGCCAATGGTTGGAAGTTTGGGGTTCAGTAGGATAAGAGGCTCTCCAGGATTCTTTCTGACACCTTCTAAAACCTGCGACCACACCCACCTGGCCCTCAGGTAGTAGAGCAGATGGTAGCCGATCTTGGGTTGCTTCTGATATAACTCGGAGAGAAGGTCTAAAAGCAGGGAGAAGCTGCTGTTGTCTTCCTGCATCTGGCACAGGTTCCTGGAGGTAGGCAGTGAGAGGGGAGAAGGAGAACTTTACCCACAGTGGACTCCCCCATGGAGCTTCTCTGGTGACCTGGGCTGTCTGCTTCCTGGAAAGGGAGACTCACTGCTCTAGGCAGGAGCATACAGGTGCTGTTGGGGAGGATGGATGGCAGAGCAGGGTCTCCTGCAGCTGGACCCTCCACTCACCTAAATATTAGGTAGAGAGGCTTCCCCACGGACTCCTCCAGAGACCTGCAGGAGAAGGGCTCCACATCAGCGTGCCTGAGAGAAGAGCAGGATGGAGTACCAGCTGCTCCTTCCCTAACCAGAGCCAAGGTGCCTGCTTCCCCAGAAAACAGAGACCCATACTCTGAAGCAGTCCTCACGACTGAAGGTGAGAAGCTTGCCCTTCAAGTAGAGCGTCCGGGCCAGGATCCAACCCCACCCGAAGCATCGAAGGCTGAGGCTACAGGGCCTGGCAGCTGGCTGTAGCTGGCAGCATGAGAAGGGAATACTAGCCTACAGTCCCAGTGAGCACAACATGCAGCCAGCACCAGTAAACCCTGGTTACATCAATCAATACACGTGAGAATAAAAACACCAGGTGACCAAATTACTCTCCCTGAGCCTACAGCAAGACTTAATCAGGCAATAAGAACACCCTTCTGGCTCTCTGAGGCCCAGGCAGGAAAGATGAGCCTTACTCCTCAGTGATCTCTTCAGGGAGCACCTCCCCCCGGAAGTGGGCCTTGAAGAGCTCCTGTAGGCAGGAAGCGAGGACAGACAGCTGCTCCGAGTCAAAGTCTTCCTGGATACGAGATGAGGGAGGCGGATCAGTGCTCAGACCCAAGCCTTACTGCCCCCGTCACCCCACAGCCACTGAGCTCATCTGCTTCTACCTCCTGAATCAGCACGCTCCGTCACCCATAAGAAGGGACCCATCTGTGGGGGGAAGGTAGGTGCTAGCCTCTCTGGGAGACATGTGCATGGGGAGCACTAAGCAGTAGGCTGGGCTGTTTCCTCCCGAAGGGCCTGGGTTCCTCCTCACCTCCAAGACCTGGTCCACGATTTCCTGCATGACCTCACACTGGGCCTCTGTATCACTGCGGTACACAAGTGAGAGGAAATCCCAGGGACATGAGTGATACCAGAGGGCACGCCACACACCCACAACAGCATGCACAAGCACACTCACAGGCGCAGGGACAAAACAATGGAGCTCTGTGTGAAATCCGGGCTGGGTCAGGGAGGCTCTCGGGCCAAACTAGCCACTCTGCGGGTTAGGGGCCCAAAGAAAGGGGGAATCCCCATCAACAGTACTTCAGATCTCACAGGCTTGTCTCCTATAGAATCTCAGGAGAACCCAGGCTGCTGGGGAATCAGGCTTCCCACTCCCAGCCCCCACCGCCAGCCTACCTGCAGAAGATGTTTTTCATGAAGCTTCAGCTGCCATCCTGCACACGCCCCCACCACACTTCCCTCCGACCACCACCAGCCTGCTCGGGCCACCAGCACCATAGGCAGCCTGGTGCTGGGCCTCCCGGGGCTGGCAGCAAGGTCTGCACTCACCTTCCTTTCTGTAGCTGGAGTACTTTGTCCCTCAGAGACTCATCCAACTGGTCAAGGTAAGGGGTGATATCAACAGGCTCCTCCACCACTGTCTCCTTGATGGGATGGAAGCGGAACTCTCTCTTCTTTCCTGGCAGGAGGGTTATGAAGAAAAGTTGGTGTAAACTACGTAAACAGACACCAGCCATAGAGAAAGTCCTCCTGAACAGTCTCTGCCTTTCTTAATACCCTGCACCTGCTGGTTTGCTCAGTGCTAGGCTGTGTGCCCGGAGCATTTCCCTGAAGGTACCCATACCCCAACTCTAAGGAAAAAATGGGCAGGAACCATGGCTCCTCTGTCTTGTCTTCAGGGCTCTGCAATCTGGAAGCTCAGCCACTGAGCCTGCCAACAAAACAGTAACTCACAGGAGCACAGGTGATGCTCCACAGGGATCTGCCCCTCTGACACGGTCCTCTGGGGGTGGACACAGCCCTGAGCTGTCTGTCCCTTCACTGCTGGCCTCACCTTTGCTGTTGAGATCCTCCTCATCGTCACTGAAGGCTGCTTCTGCATTATCGTAGCAACTCTCATCCTTGTCTGACATGTGGTTGTCCATTTCCATGGAAACGGGCTCCTCAATTTTGACTTGGGAGTACAGAAAGACAAGGTTATTTGAAAGTTATTTCTTGTGTCTCCTAATACTGCCATGTTTCTGGGGATGGGAGACTAGAGGTCAAGTTGAGAACACAGAGTTTATGAACTAAATGGAATACTGACTTGGAAGGACCAACTTCTTGTCCTCACAACTCTACATGATTTGTGGGAGGGCTTTGCCAGGGATATGAACAGGACAGGACACCATTCCTTGATGTTCAGCTCATGATTAGGGGGCACAGTAAAACCAGAATCAGTTCCAAGATCTTTAGTTTTAAAACCAAGTTGGGAAGCTTTGCTTGGCTTAAGCTTAAATATGTGTGATGAGAGTTGGGGTGGAGGTGGCAGCCTGTTTGAAATTTGGAACAAGATTTGAGACCCAACACAACAACCCCTCATCTGGGGCCAGGACCCTGCAATACGAAGAGAGATGAAAGGGCAAAGTGAGGATCCCGAAAAGAGGCTATTGGAGTTAAGGGAGCAAAACAGATGACGAGACAGATGAGATGAGATGAAGGAGGAGAACCAAGAGCTCAATGAGGAGGAGCTGGGGAAGCAACCGCTGCGATGAGCCATGTCACAGAGACGGAGACGCACACAGGGACAACCCGACAGGGCTCTGGTCTGACAGCTCCCGAAGCAGGCGCTGCCTCCATACCTTCCACAGGTGGGGAGGGCGAACTGCAGAACTCAGGAAACTTCTCTCTCAGCATTGCCCGCAGCTCCTTATCTAATTTAGGATTATCAAACAAGGGAGCCAAGTGCCTAGTGAGGAACATGAATGACAGTCAACCCCAGAGCTCTTCATTCCTAACTCAGCGTGCAGTTACAGAGAAGGGTCTAGGCCCAGCATGGAGGGAGGGCGGATGTTCTGTCTCAGATCTCAGGAGGGGTCGACAGGGCACAGGGAAGGCATCTAAACCGCTGTGTGGATATGATGGCAGAGAGGACTGCCTCTGCAAGTCCAGAGGACACATGCCTAGTATTCTAAGGGGGACTTGCACTTTTCATACTTCTTACAGGAGTCAGCAGTGGTACGACAGTATCTGGACATGCCTGGCCTATAGCTGGACCTAACGAAACATGAGAAAACAACCCTCACACCCATCCCTCACACACACAAATTTCTTACGCCAAGACCCGTTTCTCCACAATGTGGTTGAGAGAAGAGAAAACACCCTGCCTCACATGGCCTTCCAGTGGCGGGTAGAAGTTAGGAATGATCTGGAAGGGAAGAAAGAGACACAGAATGAATCTTCATCCTTGAGGCTGGGAAACTCCACAGAACAGTCTAACTGGAGACCGTGGGGATAAGAAAGGAAGCATTCGCCAACTCAGAGGACAGGACCCATCAATGACTTCTGCTCCCACTGTCAACAGGCAATGGGAAGAACCATTCACTGGGAGGTAAGGTTAGAGGGGAACTACACTACCTCAGCTCACCCAGCAGTGGAGAGAAGCGAGGGAGCTGGCACTTACTCGGCACATGAAGTCCAGGAGTGTGGCGGTGATGGCTGGGTGGGGCTTCATAGAGTGGTGCATGACCAGGATGGCGGGCTCTGAAGAACGTGGAATTAAAAGGACCCCCACATCAGACAGTCTATTCCCTTCACCACAAAATGGGCTATCAATCTACCTGAATGTCTGGGGAGTGCTGTCAATCCCCCTACTCCCACCAGACAGACTCAAAAGCAACAACCCCCAAATAGTTCTGTTAGCCCCGATCTCCCTTCTTGCCCACAGCATTCAGCTTTGAGGAGGGAGACCACAGGAAAGAAGAAACAGGACGTGGTACAGCTTTTCCTCCACCTAGGCCCTCCCCACTCAAAGCCCAAGCTTCAGGCTACAGGGAGAAGGGGGTGGCATGACTGCCTGGACTCATCAAAGCAGTTTCCCTTCTAGGTCAAGGGAGAACTAATGAGGAACAACGGAACTGCTCCCAGATAAGCTGCCTCCACTCCATGCTGCACTGAGATTTATGACTGCTATCACTAACACAAGGTGGCAGGGCTAGGGAGAGGGGGAAGGGGTACTGCCTGGTCTTGGTCACATACCTATGTTCATAATGCTATCCTTGTCTGGGCTAAAGAACAGCCAGTCGTAAAACAAAGCCAGCTTGGCATTAGAAGCAGCAACATTTGACTGGAAGAGAGAGGGAGGAAAAAATGAGGGCTAGTCTCATCAACCAGTCTCCTTCCATTTAGAGGCCCAAGGCTGATTACAGAGGCCAGGGCAGTTCCTAATGAAAGACAGGGGAGCTCCAGGGTTGTGTGGCACCCGAGTCTGTGCCTGTATATGAGTGCCATGTGATCTCACCAGCAACCTGGGTTTCTTGCACACCAGCAGAACACACCTAACCCCACTTTGGGCTCAGGAGTCCCGTGATCACCCCGAAATGACATAACACTGAGACCAGCCCCTGAGCTCCCATCATTGGACTCCAGGCACATTCCTGAAGAGAAGCCTTCCTGAGGAAGAGCCTGCTGTCAAATCTGAGTCAGCATATCTGGAGGACCCAGTCAGATGAGGGAGGAGGAAGGACCATGTCAGACAAGGTCAGGGGGCAGGTGGATGGCAGAGGAGACAGTTTCCCACCCAGGGCACAGGGAAAGGCTGGGAAGGAAATGGCTCCATTGTGGATTCACTATGTTTAGAGAAAGGAAATATCCAGAGCTGACGCCAAAAGGCACGGATTTGATAAAAGATCAGGCCAGGAGATAACTGCAGTAGCATCCGGAAGCCACTAGGAAAAAGACAGAGGTGCCTTAGAAATCCAGGCTTCCATGCTGGCAGTAATAGCACAGATGAATCTGTTCAACACTACACCTGGATGGGAAGCGAAGAGGTGTAAGTCAATTTTTACAGACAGCAAGAGGGGTGTGCCTAAAGCGCTAGATGTTCAAGAGGAAGAGTGAAAGAAGGGCCTTAAAGGGTTGAGATGGCTCCCAAAGGCAGGAAGAACCTGGGAACACGGAGAGCGTGACAGAGGCGGCGCCCTCTCGCCACCCGACACCCATGCTGCGGCCTGGCCTCTCACCGTGCATGTTGTCAGGAGCCAGCCGATGATGGCCCATCGAGGCAGGATGTCTGAGCTGAGCACTTCATTGGACGGGTGCACAACCCCACAGATGTAGCGAATGAGGTCACAGCGTAGAGACTGGCTGTCTGGCGTTGACAGGTACTGGCGCTGGAACCAATCCTGGTATCGCTTTTGTTGACCAAACCGCACCTGTGGAAAGCGAAGTAGAAAAAAGGTGGAAGGGAGAGTGGGGGACTCCCAGAAGAGTAAAATGAGCACTGTTCAACTCTAGGTCTGATCTAGACTGCAGCAGCCTACTCTTAGCTCATACTGTCTCTCAGGTCTCCCTCCTTTGGGAAGACCTCCCAGGTTAATTGTTAAAATGCTGGGAAGTCTCCCTAGCTTGCCTCACATGCCAGTACTGCACTCAGTCTTGCCATCTAACACCATTTAACGCCAACTACAAGTGCAATCAACTTCTGACTCCTCATTCCGGTACCAGTCACTGACTCTCCTGTCTTAGGCATAGTCTGTTCTTTCCTGAGCCAGTGTGAACAGCAAGGGACTGTTCCTCACAAAGTAGAGCCGAGCCTATCCACCACTCAGCACTGACTGGATGCTTTCTCGTGATGAGTGACCTGACAGGACCATTATCCGAGGTGTGCAGACTCTCTCAACAGATGCTAAATGGTGAAACAGCAACAGTCAGTAAGGGGTAGGATCTGTTTTCCTTCTCTCCTATTGTCTCACCTGAGAAGAAATCAAACCAGACAGACAGCCCAAACCAAAACCCACTGCCATCGAGTCAACTCATAGTGACCCTACAGGACAGAGCAAAACTGCAGATGCAGCACCTAACCACTGTAGCACCTAACCACTGTGCAACCAAGGCTTCCAAAGAGCCAAACCCACTCCCACTGAGTCCCTGCCAACTCATAGTGACCCCACAGGACAGAGTAAAACTGCCCCATGCAATTTCTGAGAAGCGCCTGGTGGATCTGAATTGCCAAGGTTTTCATCAGCACCTGAAGCACTTCACCACCGTTTAGGAAGCGCAGGTTTAGGAACCACTGTTAGGGGTTCCTACACAGACAGCAGAGAGGTTACAATCAATCTCCATCCACCTCGTCTAACATTGTCCAATCGACTTTCTGCAATGACGGTGACTATTGAAACATAGCTATTGTACCTGAGGAACTGAGTTGTTCTTCTTTAAAATATTTTATTGTGCTTAAGGTGAAAGCTGACCATACATGGGAACTGAATTTTCACTTTACTTAGTTTTAACTACCTTAAATTGGCACACGTGGCTAGTGGTTACCACGAGGCACAGCACAGATGGGACAGCTTTATCAGATGCCCAGGAAAACATCAGAGGCTTGTGTGGAGAATTCCCAATGCCAGGTAGGCTGCTGCGGGGCTACCTGAGGTCTCAAAAACAGAGATCCAGAATCTGACTCTCTGGAGAGTGGAACCAAAGAATGGACACTTTCTGATGTGCTCTCCAAGCAATTTGGCTCTAACTCCGCCGTGTCTGGAAACCACAAAGCCATGGTGCTGAGATTCCTTTAACTGCTAAAGCTCATGGTTCACTTGGAGGAACGCTGAGTTTCACAGAATGCTCACTCTCCATTTCCTGCCTTTGCTTTCTGAGGCCCATTTCACACAATGTGTGTATACAGTTATTGGCTTCAGACTGCCTTCGGTTGAAAATCTCACAAGAGCAGATGTTTTCTCATCTAGTCAACAGTATTTCCCAGTTCTCAGCAACAGCACAATCAGTATGGGATGCTGGAGGACGAGGCATAAAGGAGAGCTGCCAGCAGGCTGGTCAGTGCTCAGTGGTCACCAACATGCAGACTGCAGGCAGCCCAGCCGGCACTTGTGGCTTCTCTCCCTGCTGCAACAGGTCAGCTTACTTACCCGAGACGTCATGAAGAGGAGCTTAGTTTCCATGTCTGGGGTTAGACGACATGCTAAGAATTTTCGGGATGTTCTTGACTGAAGAAGCTGCAAGATACCTGAACCAAGTGTGGAAAGAAAAAGACAGAAGCTTGAGGGCCAGATGGCACGGCTGGCAGGTGAAGAACCTGGCCCAGGTACCGACAGCCAGTGGTCACGTTCATGAGGAAATTCAAAGACATGACCAAGGGAGGTCAAGCACTGAATAAGTGGGAGTTCTAACCAGCATGTGGGTACTCTGCTCCCTCAAACCACTATCCCCAAGACCCAGCTATATTAATTCCCTTGTCCTACTGGCCTTCCAGAGTCCACTTCTCACATTACTACAGTTGGAAATGTGGGAAAGTTAAGGGGGAAATATGGGAAACCCTAGCCTTCTTCCTGGGTCCTGGGATCAGTGTGGTATGACAGAAGCGTAAGTTCTGGAGTCAGGCAATCCTGGTCCCAAATCCTGCCTCTGACGCTTACTGTGTAGTTATATGGAAATTATACTTAACTTCTTTGAATCTGTTTCCTTACCTATAAAATGTGGAAAGAAATACCCATGTCACAGGGTTGTCCTGAAGATCACACGAGTTAAAATACACATGGCCTGACTCACAGCAGTATTCCAAATGCAGTATGTATTCAATATAAGGGCAGCTTTGGATGGCTCCAAGACTCCTTGCCCCTTTCCTGGTCTACCACTTTCATTCTGTGTGTGTGTGTGTGCGCATGAGGTGTGTGCATCTGAGGTATGCATGTGTGTGGGAGCAAAGGTGTACAGTTACAGTTCAGACTATAAGAAAGACCCTGGGGAGGGAAGGGACAGGAAAAGATCCTTGTCACAGGAGCTACACAGAGACTTTCCCTCCCCGACAAGGAGCCTGGCCAAGCTGGATCCTCAGACTGTGAGGCAACACGGCTTCCAGGGAGAGGCCTTCTCTTACAGGACTAATCCCAGCCCCTCTGCTGACTCAGTCTCACGAGCTGACTTCTGACTCCCTGCCGGACTCCACGCAGCTGGAAACAGTCCATCGGCTCACCTCCTGAGCCAAGGCGCTGCCTGGAGGGAGGAGGATCACAGTTCTCTCTCTCTCCCTAGGAGTAATGCAGCTGGAGTCTGCCAAGTAGGGGCTGTCTAGGAACCAAGTGGATTGTTCTGCACCTCTGCCGCTCCCACATCCAGCTGTACTTGGCCGGGTCCACCCAGCCCAAGCTTCCTCTATCTGACTGCCCTCTTGACCCATGCACTAACCTCCTACCTCTCAAGGACAGGAAGCCTTGACCCTCATTTACCTGTGAACTGGGGACTCAAGGCTTGAGGGTTATGGATTATGTCTTTCCAGAGGAGTTCAAATTCTGGTATCCTGGCAACATTCTGTAGTAGTCTTACAAGGTCTCGGCCAATCATCAAACATTCCATGAACTTGACGGGGAGGAGGAAGAAGGAAGGGAGGACAGGAAACAGAATAAAAACATGACTGTTTATCTGCTAGAGGAGGGATAAAGAACAACATGTTCTAGACAGGGAAGGAAAGTGGGTACAAGGCACTACACAGTTTCTTCTGGAACCTAGGGACTGGATCCTAGCTGTTCAGGGAAGCTGGGACCTGGTAACATGGAAAAGAGGTTAGTGGGAGTTCCTGAAAGCCTGTTGACTTTCACAGTAATCTATTCCCCTTTCTACCCAGTCTTATTTCCATCCAGATCAAGGGAGACTAAGACTACAAAATGATGGAACCTGCAAATTGAGGCCCAGGCACCCTTACCTCAACACTCACTCTGTTCCACAGAACATTCTGCAATAATGGACATGATCCACATCTGTGCTGTCCACTGTGGTAGCCATCAGTCACACACAGCCAATGAGCATTTCAAATGTGATTGATGCAACTAAGGAAGTGCACTGTGTTTCATTTTGATTTAAAGAGCCACCATGTGGTCAGTGGCTACTGCCGTCAGACAGCACAGCTCTAGGATCTCTCCCCCAGGACACCTGGGCAGTGGATGATTCACAATCCCACTGGACTGTGGCCATCAGCCAGGAAGGCACGTGGGCGATGACACGGCCACAGGCACACGAGAACAGCTTGTGTCTGTGGTATGTTGACAGTGTCGATTAGACAACCAGGAAGACCCCCGGCTGCCAGCATCACAAGCAGCCCTGCTAGGGAGCTGGCCTAAACTTCCCCTTCAACTCTACCTGTCTACGGATGACAAAAAGGGGACCAGATCTCAAACCATCTCCATCTCTCCAACATGGCACCTCTGGCCCAGGTCTCACCTTGGGTGTCACCCCCCCATGCCATTTCTGTCCTAGTCCCTCACCCGTTCCCGAAGCAGCGAGATGCAGAAGTCCACCTCCTTCTGCCGGAGGGCCTGGAGCTGGGCAGTGCCGTGGTGGTCCACGATGAGGCGGAGGTACGTGTACACAGCCATGGCAATGAGGATGCTGCTCTTTAGTACCCAGTCCCTGAAGGGAGGGAGATGCCGGCACCTGTATCCTGTCTGGACCTAGCCATCCAGCTCACACTCCCTGGATTTGGCCCCAGTGCCTCAGAAAAATCTCAGGACCAGACACTGGGGTGGGTCCTCTGGTTCCCTGCCTAGACGCACATGCTGCCATTATCAGTGTTGGACTATCAACCAGCTAAGATGCAATAATCTCCCAATAAAAAAGGTGTCCAATGAAATAAGCACTGAGTGAGGACATCTCTTTTTACAACTGAAGTATTCAGCTTCCAGTAAAATAATTTGTTAACCCATTCATTTACTTACTGAATGCCTATCATGTACCCAGCACTGTGTGGGGTGTTAGGGGCAGAGATAAGCCCCAACTTCTCCCAGTCCAGAATATAAGGAAAAGGTTTTTTAAGTGTCCCTAACTTATCAGTTCTCAAAGTGTGGTCCAAGACCCCCAGGGATTCCCAAGATCCTTTCCAGGCCCTGGTTCTTAGGACATATGGTGCCAGCCCTTTTATCAAGCTTGTTATTAGAAGTCCACCATGCCACAAACCTTTCCCTGGCCCTCTCTGGACTCTGATTCCAGTTCACACAATAAGGTAAGTAACCTGCCCTAAATTACAAACTGAAAAAACAAAAAAAGGGTGATTTTGGATAGCTAAGACCATTTTCCAAGGAGTTTTAGAATTTCCCTTGGGAGAAGAGGTAAGAATTTAAAAAGGGCAGAAAGATAGGCAGAGTGGGGAAATTTCTACAACTCTCTCATGCCATGTCCTCAAAATTGAAGAGCTGCCTCCCAAAGCAGGTAGTTTATAAAGGTTTTGGCACCCCTGTTAGAAAGGCAATGGACTCCAGGAAGATGGCAAGGAGTTTAATTAATCCAACCGGGCAACATCCTGATTCCGGAAAAGTGCTCAAGCCACCTAATTAAGAGGCTCTGGCCTTTTCCTCTCACAGAAGGGACACAAGCCAACAACAGTGGGGCGGTCCTCCCCTGCCTGCTGCCACCTGATTGCACTGCCCTAGGAACGCTGGGATACGGAGGACACAGGGCACGGAAAGGGAACGCAGCCTTAAACGGCAAGTACTGATGTTCACAGATATATGTGAATTTTATGAGGGAGGGAGAACAGGCAGGGTAGTTATCTGGCAGCTATCTGCCCTCTGTACACTAAGAATGTGCTCCAATCACCTACACGAGGGGAACTCCACTTTGATGTACATCAACAGGAGGTACTTGGCAGCAAGAACAGAATGAGAAAAATCACTTTTGAGGACAGCTGCTGGCAGAAATAATGAACATATCTGAACCCCAAGATGGGGTGAGGAAGAGGAGTGAAGTGACAGGCACTCTTAGACGGCAGACAGGCAGACAGCCAGGAGCAGGGGCCTGGTGAGACAGCACTAGGACCTCACCCTGCAGCGAAGACAACCAGCAGGGAGGAGGCGCTCTCGCCCCAGCTGCAGCTGCACACTCGTGCCCCGGACACTAGGTGGCAACTGCCCAGCAGACCTAGCCCAGCTGTCAGGTTTGGGCACAGCAGGCACCGCCGCCATCTCTTTCACAAGTATCTGAAGAGTGGGAGGAGGTCCGTTCTTCCAACAGGTGGGAAATAACAACACCATCAACCCACTTGGTCACTTGGCTACTGTGGTGTCCTTCAGAAACAGACTCTGAAACCAAGCCATACAAAGACTAAACCCCAAGACTAATGGAAAAGCCTCACCCCTAAACAGGTTCAGATATAGAACAGTCATCATAAAACTTCTGGTCCTTTACTTTGATGGGGAAGGGAAAAGAATCATCGAATGTCGAACATGCCCCTATTACACACCCCCTACGACTGGAGCCTCCACAACCTGGATATAAACTTGACACAGAAACCAAACCCATTGTCACAGAGTTGATTCCAACTCATAATGAGCCTACACAACACGGCAAAACCACCCCACAGTGTTTCCAAGGCTGTAGTCCTTTTTCCCCCGCGAAGGCTGTATTCTTAATGGAAATGGACCGTCACATCTTTCTCTTGTGCCAACTGGCCAGCAGGCTTGAACTGCCAACCTTTCAGTTAGTGGTTGAACACTTTCCTGTGCCACCAGGGCTCCCCAGATGCCAACTCCAGCAGAGCTAACTGGTCTCCACGACCTCCTCCCTGCTCCCCACTCCTGCCCCCCTGCTGCTACTACAAAAAGACAGCAGGGGTTGGATGGAGGCTGAGAAAGGAGAAAGGGGTACCTGCCAGGCCTGGGCGGTTGGCTGGCCCCACTCTGCTGAGCTCATTCTCCCCCTCCCCACAAAAGATAAACATTCCAAGGAGGTCTGGATCAAAAATAAACTCTTATCAGATGAAACTCGTTTTTCCTGGGCTCTGAGATATTTTAGCAAAGACCTTCTAGGGCCACATCATGGCATCAATTCCTTCATTTGCCAAGACACTTGCCTCTCTCCCCTACCCTCCCTTAAGGTACTCTTGGGCCACCTACCAGTCTTCATACAACCTGTCCATCCCCGCTTCCCACACTCACACCCCTTGTGGTATTTCCAGCTTTTGCCCCACCCTTCACAGTGGACTCTACCTCTGCTCCGTCAGGATATCCAGAACACTCTCTGCCAACCAGATATTTTTTGCTGTAACATCCCCACCTGATTTCAAAGGGGGAAAAAAAAATAAAGAGAATCAGAATGAATGATTAGAGACCCAGCTAATCCAGTACGTTTCTTCAATCATCCTGCTGTCCTGAGTGCTAGGATAAACTACCTTTACTACCAAGCCTTCAAATTTTCCTTTTATTCCCAGAGAGAAGGGGAAGGGAAGGCTGTGGATTTTCCCAAAGATAAGCGCTGTTACTCTTCCACAGACTGGAGATTTGGAGTGGGAACACTCTGGCCCCAGAAAGGGAAGGAGACATGAGAAGCCCAAGGTTGAAACCAAGGATGATAGCTCAGGAAAGCCTGAGAGGTGCAGGTGGCCAGCAGCAACTGCAGGCTAGCACATACGTCCAGAGGCCTGTGCTAAGGCTCATGATACGCCAAGGATCTCCCGTGTTCTAGTGCCATCATCTTCAGGGCTTGCTAACTGAAGCTTCTGGGGCAGAATTAACATGCAGCAAAACCAGACCAGTGTTGGGACTGGGAGTGCTAAACAGGGAAGAATGTGCCCAGAGAGAGGATAAGACCAGGCAGCACAACAATGCTGTGCTTGTCCTGGGTCCGACGTTTACATACATACAAGGTTCATACACATCAAGACGGGACCATCAGTGTTATACAAACCCTACACAGGTAAAGCACCAATGGACAGACGGTGAGACAGAGGCAGGCTTGTTTTAAACAAATGCCTGCAATGTCAACAGCAGACCTCTTGGATCTTCAGTGGCTCACACACAGATGTCATCGAGACCAAGATGATAATCAAACCTAAATGTCAGGGTCTGTACTGTGACACAGCTCGTCCCTCAGACTGGCCCCAATTAGACGTTGTAATAGAGAACAAATGTTTAACATGTGGAGATGGAGCCAGAGATGTCTGGGATTCTCAAAGCATAGTGCACACGAGAACAAATTATCTGCCTTCATTTTGCGTCCCCCTCCCAATATGCCATGAAACCCTGCTGTGAGGACTGGCTAACAGAGTGAAAATATTCTACGTCAGGCCGTGGGTTTGGCAGGAAGGAAAATGAGGCAAGACTTACTGCTTTAAAAGGCACCCTGTGATTTCAATCAGTGCCTTTCTGCACCATGTGTGGCCAGAAGATGTTTGTGTCAAAAGCAGACAGTCTAAGTAACCCAGAAGTTGAGTCTCTTGGGCCCTGGCTCACGCCCGCTGCCTGGATTTAGTCTCTAGGCTTCTCTCCTGCCTTCTTTATACTCCTGCCGTCAACTCACCTGCAATCTGCTTCATGAATGTCATGCAAACACCATCGGCTCCCAGAACCCCACTCTTCACTAGTTCCCGTACCAACCACACCAACTAAAGAAGAAAGGAAAAGACAGTGGAAGAGTAGAGGCTTTGGATTTGAGAATCAGGCTAATTCACAACTGCATTGTAACTGAGGTGCACAATGGTATGGGTGAGTTACCCCTGATTCCTCCTTCTCCCTAAGAGAAAGGATCCTCCTCTGTGTCTTTGAACTGGCTTTTCTTTCCTTTCTGGCCTTACCTGAGTACGACAGGTATCCTGCAACTTCAGGTATTTCTCCATGAGAATCTGGTTGATTTTATTCAGAACAATATTCATGCCGTCACGACTCACCAGAGCCAAGTCCCGGTAACACTGTGGAAAGCAAGGTTGGTGAGCAGCTGGCAAGCTGAGGACAAGGCTCTTGACCCCACTCACAGTGGTTTCTGCCCCCCAGCCCCTTAAAGTCAAACTACACCAAGGGGAGACTGAGTGGCAGTACTAAGTGACTTTCTATTTTGAACACGTTACTTCTATGAGCTCCCCCTACCCTAAACCTCTCCCTTGCTCTATTCACAGAGAATAGAGAAAGCGGGCAGAGCTACCATCTAACAGGGCAGGAAAGCCTGCTGAGCAAGGCTCTTAGTCCTATCCCCGTCCCCACATCTCCCTTCTCAGGATGCATCACACTGTTTGATGCCACATGCTCAGCAGAACCAGTAGAGGCCATCTGCTTTTCATCAAACAGTAAAAGGTCACTGCAGAATAGGTTCAGTTGGACAGGATGGAAAGGATCCCAAAATGCTTTTTAGCCCTCTATTGACTCAGCTAGATGCAGCAAGGGTCAGCGTACTAAAGGGAGAAGAAGGGGCCAGGGACGTATACGACTGGGAGAACTAAAACAGAACTTCCTTAGCTAAATATCTTTCTTCTTTTCTCTAGGCTGCTCTTTTCTTCTGCCAAGTAGTGCAAAAGGAGGTGGCCTTCAGCACACCCAAGGCTGGGGGAGCTGAGGGAAGCTATGCTGACCTTTTCCGTGGGGATCAGCACTTCCCTTCCCCCTGGAGCTCTCCTCACCCTGTCCTTCCAGTGAGGCCTGCCTCCTGGAGGAGTACCTCAGGGGACCTCATTAGCTGCCTCCTTGGCCTCCTGAGTGCTACCCTATCAAGGTCTCATCAGAAAGGGTACAAAGCAGGTAGGAAGCATCCCACAACCTCTAAAAGCCAGTAACATGGGTGGCATCAACAATACCAACAACAGCTAACATGCACTGGCATTGTATAAATAACTTTCTATTATATATTACTGCATTTAATCCACATAACAACCCCCTGAAATAGGTACCATTTATCACCACTTTAGATGAGGAAAGTGGCAGTTAAAGGAATTCACCTCAGGTCACTTTGGAGATAAGAGGAAGAACCAGGACTCAAGTCCAATTCTAGATTCCATGTCTGTTTGTTTTTTTTTAAGATTCCATGTTTTTAATCACCTCTTATATCAACACTGGAAATAACTAAAAGGAAAAGGGGCTGTTGAGGATAAGAGTCTATGATTTTATGGCTACCACATTTGTACATCCTTTCATCCTCAGCATTCAAAAGAGAAGTACCCCTTGAGATAGATGCTTTTTGGCCCTGGTGAGACTTCTTGCTTCTGGCATCTTTAAACCAACTGATCTAATGAAATGGACTGCTGATCTGATTAGCGCCACAAATCTCTCATACTCAGAAGAGAATCTGATTATCTTCTGACTCCATCTGGGGCAAAGGCTGGGACACCAAGAATATAAACAAGGAGACAAGGAAGAGATAAGGGGGCTCGGGGACCTACTGCCAGTGTGCTGATCAGCAAATGCTGGCAGTTGGGCCCTGGAGCCCTGAGACAGAAGCCACAAAATGGGCAGAAGGGATGAGGGAGGCAGAGGCAGAAGAGAAATCTGTGTCAGGCCAATGACAGAGATACTATAAACCACAGAAAATCCCTCTCTGCTCAAATGGAAGCAGAAATCCCATGAGTGTGCAGTGTGGAACACACCCAGAACAGGGAAAGGACAAATCGCAGGAGACACAGGGTCAGTTGAAGAGTGCACACATGCTGTCTGCCTAATTCTATGCTCCATCTGAGACCTTATTCAACTGCAACTATACAATGCAGCTGAGCACCAAGATCTCCCATTCCTGACGCCACCAGTCGTTTGACCAACCTCTCTGCCAGTTTGCTGACTGGTTGGGAGGAGGAACAGATGGGGGAACACTCACTGGGGAGCAGATAAGAAGAGAGTGACTGAAAAGAAAGGGTAGGTGGCAGATGGGGCTACAGTTGTACATCTATCCTGCTGAGAGCTGTGATGCTCCACCCTATGTCCTCACAGCCTCTTTCTTTCTTGAGTTGCCTGCTTGAAGAAGGGTCTGGACTAAGAACTGGCAGGGTGAAGAGAGATCTCAGCAATAATTCTAGACCCTTTCCTAATACACCTCAATTTTTTGATGACTGGAAACTACAGAAGCTGAGGCCTCCAGCTCAGCCTTCCCAACAGCCCAGCATACCAGCCAGGCCTGCTCCCAGCTGTTCAGTTCAGACATCAAGACATAAATAAACTCAAAGAATATAAACATTTATAAGAGCTATCAAGAGGGCCAATACAAGTTTGAGGGTACAAATGGAACAAAATCACCCCATGCGTGGTCCATAGATACTTGATCCGATTTCTCCTAAACTGAGTTCACCTATTCACTTGTTCTCTGCTAATTCTCCCACTAAGAAATTCCAGAGAGCTGGCTCTACATCCCCGAACACTTCCTGCCAACACCGACAGAGACTCCTCAGCCTGTGCGTTCCAGGGCAGGCTTCTACTGTGTTCAAGGCCACTATCACCCTCTCTACCATCCCTATCTCTCATCTCTCAGCCAGTGGAGATTCGGGAACAACTGAATCCCAGATCCATCTGGAGGTTTCTATTCCAGAGATAAAATTAACTCCAAATAACCTTTACAGGAAAATGAAGAAAACAAAATACACAAGGGAAAGATCAGTCCCACGGGCACATGGACCACAGCTACTGCAGCCTCCACCAGATGAAGCCCAGAATGGTTAGATGGTGCTGGGCTACCACTGATAGCTCTGACAGGAATCACAACAGAGGGTCCTGGAGAAAAATGAAGGACAAACTTCTAACTTACACACACAAAAAAAGACCAGGTTTACTGCTCTAACAGAGACTGTGGAAACCTGGAGGTGGCTCCCTGACCTCAGTGCTGAAGTCACTCTTGACAGATTAGACAGGCTCATAAAACAAAATGAGACTAAATGGGAACACCGGGCCAGAGCAAGGACAAGAAGGCTGCAGTGGACAGGAAAGCTGGTAATAGGGAACTCAAGGTCGAGAAGGGAAGAGTTGACATACCATGCAGCTGGCAAACAATACCACAAAACAATATGTGTATTAACTGTTTAATGGGAAACTTGTTGGCTCTGTAAGCTTTCATCTAATAAAAAAATAAAAACAGTGAAGAGGAAATCACCAAATCAGTACCATTTACAATAGCCTCCACAGAGATAAATACTTACGAGTAATTCTAACCAAACACATAAATACCTTCACAAAGGAAACTATGAGACACTGTGCAAGAAACCAGAAGAGATCTAAATAAGTGGGAAAACATACCCTGTTCATGGACAGGAAGACTCTAACATTCTGAAAATGTCAGTTCTACCCAAAGTGATCTACAGATACAATGCACTCCTGACCAAATTCAACTGCATTTTTAAATGAGACTGAGAAATAAATCACCGACTTCATATGGAAAGTGAAGAGGTCCCAAATAAGCATTACTGACAAAGAACAAAGAGAGAGGTCTCACACCACCTGAGTTTAGAACCAACCCATTATACTGCCTTGGTAGTCAAAACAGCCTAGTATTGACACAATAACATATACATAGACCAATGGAACAGAATTGAGAGTCCAGATGTAAATTCATCTACCTATGAGCAGCTGATACTTGACAAAGGACCAAAGTTTATTAAATGGCAAAATGACAGCCTTTTTAACAAATGGTACTGGTATACAAGGATATCCATCTGCAAAAAAAGCAAAACAAGACCCGTATCTCACACCATGCACAAAAACTGAACTCAAAATGGATCAGGCACCTAAATAAAACTTTTCAGACGATAAATATCATGGAAGAAAAAATAAGACAGTACTAGGAGTCCTAACACATGACATAAACAAAACACCAAACATTCCTAACAATGTACCAATACAAGGAGAGAAACTAGAAAACTGGAAGCTCCTAAAAATCAAACACTTATGCTCATCCTAAGACTTCACCAAAAGAGAAAAAGATAACCTACAAAGTGGAGAAAAAAAAAGTTGGCTGGAACAAATCCAATCAAGGTCTAGTCTCTTAAAATCTACAAGATATTGCAAAACCTCAATAAAAGAAGCACATTACCCTATTAAAAACTGGGCAAAGAATGCGAACATGCACTTCACAAAAGAAGACATTCAGGCAGCTGACAGATACATGAAGAAATACTCACTATCCTTTGCCATTAATCCAAACTCCCAATGCCACTGAGTTGATTTTGAGTCACAGGGACCCTGCAGGACAGAGTAGAACTGCCCCATAGTTTACAAGGACTGCCTGGTGGACTGAACTGCTGATTTGTTGGTTAACAGCCACTTACTCGCAAGGCCACCACAGTTTCCCATTAGCCACTGGTGAAATGCAAATCAAAACTAGAATGAGTTACCACCTTGCCCCATCAAGGCTAGTATTAACTCAAAAAACAAAAATAATCAATGTTGGTGAGGTTGTGGAGAGACTGGAACACTTTTACGCTGCTGGTGGGAAGTACAACCACTTTGGAAATCATCTTGTGCTTCCTTAAAAAGCTAGAAATAGAAGTACCACATGATCCAGCAATACTACTCTGCCATATATCCTAGAGAATTAACAGCCATCACACAAATAGATACATGCACACTTGTGTTCACTGAGGCAGCGTTCACAAGAGAAAAAATGTGGAAACAACCTAGGCGCCCCTCAACAGAAGAATGGATACACAAATTATGGTCTATTGACACAATGGAATACTACGCAGTTATAAAGACAACAGTGAATTCAAGAAATATCACAGAACATGGATGAATCTGGAAGGCATTATGCTGAGTAAAATTAGTCGGTTGCAAAAATATTATATGAGGCTACTATTACAAGAACTCAGAAAAGTTTTAAACACAGAACACATTCTTTGATGGCTATAAGGGTGAGGAGGGTGGGAGAAGCGTATTTACTAATTAGTGGACAAGAATTATATTAAGAGAAGGGAAGGACAACACACAGCACAGGGGAAGTCAGCACAACGAGACTACGTCAAAAGCTGAGAAGTTTCCTGAACACAACCAAACACTTTAAAGGGACAGAGCAGCAGTGATAGGGGTCTGGGGACCATGCTTTCAGGGGTCATTTAGGTCAACTGGCATAACAAAGTTTATTAAGAAAATGTTCTGCTTCCCATTTTGGTGAGTGGTGTCTGAGGTCTTAAAAGCTAGCTAGTGGCCATCCAACATGCATCAGCTGGTGGTTCTCACCCACCTCACGGTGTACTGGTTTAGTGCTACAGCTGCTAACCAAATGGTCGACAGTTCAAATCCACCAGGCACCTCCTGGGAATTCTATGGGGCAGTTCTACTCTGTCCTATGGGGCTGTTAAGGATCAGAATCAACTTGATGGAAGTGGGTTTGTTTTTTTTTTAAAAAAAAATACCTGGAACAAAACAGAAGGGACATAAAAGACAAAATATGAAACCAAGAGACAGAAAAGGCTACCTAATCCAGAGACTATATCAGCATGAGATCAGAAGAACCAGATGTGTGCTCAGCTACCACCAACGACTGCCCTGACAGGGAAAACAACACAGTCTTTGACAAAGCAGGAGAAAAATGGGTGCAGAATTTGAAACCTACTAAAAGAGCAGACTTGATGGTCCAACAGACTGGAGGGTCCCTTGAAGACATGGACCCCAGACTCTCTGTTAGCACAGAACTGAAATGATTCTTGAAGCCAACTTTTTAGCCAGAGACTGGACCAGACTACATGATATAAAATGATACTGCCAAAGAGACAGTGAGATGTGAGAATAGAGGGGAACAGGAGCTGGTTGAAGGGACACCGCAGTTCAGGGTAGAAAGGAAGAGTGTGCTGTCACAAGTGGGGAGAGCAGCTAGAGTTATATAGCAATGTGTATGTTAAGTTTTTGTATGACAAAGTGACTTAGATTTTAAACTTTCACTTAAGCACAATAAAATATTTAAAAAAAAAAAGAGCATCAATTGGTCCCAACCCACCTGGAATAAAGGAGAATGAAGAACACCAAAGACAAAAGGAAAACATGAGCCCAAGAGAAAGGGCTACATAAACCAAAGACACCATCAGCCTGAGACCAAAAGAACTAGATGGTGTCTCACTACCACCAATGACTGCCTGACAGGAAACACAACAGAGTCCCCGATGGACCTCGAGAAAAGAACTCAAACTGTAGTAAAAAACCAGACTTAATTGTCTGATTGAGACTAGAGGGACCCCAGAAGACACAGCCCGCAGGCTTTGTTAGCCCAGAACTGACACCATTCCCAAACCCAACCCTTCAGAGGTTAGACTGGACGGTATGTAAAACGATGCTCACATAGAGTACTTCTTAGCTTAAGCAGACACATGTGACTGTCGACAGGCAAGATAAGAAGGCAAAGAGGGACACGAGCTGGTCAGACAGACACAGGAAACCCAGGGTGGAAAGGAGGAATGGGCAGTCACATTACGAGGAGAGTGACTACGGTCACATAACAGTGGGTGTAAAAATTTTTTAAGGGAAACAAACTGTCAACTTTCACTTACAGTAGAATTAAAAAAAACAACAAATAAAGCCTTAGCCAACAGTCCCCTAGGTGACAGGAATCTGGTCAGGTGAAAGGAGCGTCTACAGGCAGCAGGGCGCAGATCAGCGTAATTGGACCGCACCACAAACCCAAAGGTTTTCTAAACCCAACCCAGTATTTCAAAGAACAGAGGAGCAGGCACGGAGGTCTGAGGACCATGTTTTCAGGGGACGTGGAGGTCAGTTGGCATAACTATTCTTTAGCTAAGAGGGTCTGCTGCACCCCACATTGGTGAGTGGCACCTGGGCTCTTAAAAGCTAGCAAGCTGCCATCTGAGGTACATCCAATGGTCCCCAAACATCTGTAATAGATCACAACCGAGAACATCAAAGACACAAAGGAAAATGAGCCCAGGAGGCAGAAGGACCCACATGAATGAGAGATCGCATCAGCATGAGACCAGAAGAACCAGATGGTGCCCGGCCACCACCAAAGGCAGCCATGACGGGGATCACAATACAGAGTCCCTGAGGCAACACAAGCAAAAGAGGTGTGCAGCTCAACAACTCTTCTAAAAGTCCAGAAGTGATGGTCAGACAGCCTGGAGGGTCGCCTGGTAAAATGGCCTCTAGACTTGCTGCTGGCCCTGACCTGAAACAAGTAATGACATCACATCTTCAGATCAGAATGGACTGGACTCAGGGACACAGTGTGAGCATATGATATGTATACTTTATGGGATTATACATTTATAGGAGTCTGTCCTTTCTTTCTAGATGTCAGACAAGAAAGTGGAGAAGAGGGGACCAGTGCTCATTAAGAGGATACCAACAGTGTATAGTGAAAAGAAGGAATGTGCTACCACAGGGTGAGGAGAGCAGATGGAGCTGCAGACAGGTGGGTATGTGGAATTGATTTGGATTGTATACTTGCATTTAATCATTAAAAAAAAGGTAAAAAAAAAGAAACAGCTCTGAGCTGAGGACTAATGCAACATCATTAGTATCTACTGTCACTAGTAACTCCCACCCAAAACTTCCACAAGAGATGGTACTTTACAAGAAAATCACACTCTAAGGGAGAAGGATCAAAGCTCTAGGAAGATACATCCCTAATTCTTGTACCCTACTCTGGCCTGGCTCGGGATCTCTCACTGAGTCACCACCCGACAGTTCCTAACTCCTCTAAAAACGTGTCCTCTTAATTTCTTGTCTCCACCCTCCCCGTTGAAAGGCTTGACCCAGGGCTCAGCTTACAAGGTTCACAGGTAGGGATTTCCTTGGAAACCCTGAGCATGTAAGCATGAATCCTGGTATAGCTGTCAACCAGTGAGACCCAAGACGTCTTACCTCACCTGAGGTCTCAGGGTCTCCTTATGGGGCAGTCATAGGGTAAGTAGAAGAGGAGATGCTCTAGCCCCTTCCCACATCCAGACGGTCAAACACATGACATTATACGCATACACAACAGACAGCCCTGTGGCCTTGCACTGCTAGGTCAGTGATGAACCTAGAAAAACCAAATATAGCCTGCCCTGTGGGCTGAGGTCTACTGAAACTCTGGTGGCATAGCGGTGAAGTGCTACGCCTAACCAAAAGGTCAGCAGTTCGAATCTGCCAGGTGCTCCTTGGCAACTATACGGAGCAGTTCGACTCTGTCCTACAGAGTTGCTGTTAGTCAGGATCAACTCAACAGCAGTTTGGCTTTGGTTTTTACTGTAGACCCCACTTGAAAAGATACACACACTTCTCAGTATGTAATACTGATATGCACTGAGGTAATTATAAAGATCATTATAAAGACCTACATAGAAGACAAGGAAACCTTAGCCTCAGCATCTCCACCCCCAATGCTTGCTAACAATTTCTTTATAATAAAGGGCTGGACTGGATCACAGCACTTGTTTACCATCAGTCAACTAGAGACACTCATTAGTCTTCAAGGAACTTGTTGATAAATTCAGCATGAAAATGAAATGAAAATTTAACTCAACAAGGTTCCAGCCCCACCTTGTGAACACTTACTGCCCCACTGCCCACCCTCCCCTCTGACCAGACGTCAGCTGGCACTGGAAGATCACAAACACATTAGATTCCCATGCCCATAAATCCTTCCCCTGAAGTTGTCCCAGCTGCCACCCCAGGGGACCACAGGCATCCTATCCTTGTCCCTGGGAATGATTTTCCTTTGGTTCCTTGATATCTTTAGCCTCTAGTTACCTCATGGGGAAACTGGGAGTGGTTTGGGGTAAAGAATAAAGCCACCAGCCCGATGTGTTTTTTTTTTCTTTTGGTGAGAATTAAATGCAATCCTGTCCAAACAGAGGCTGACAGAGCCTAACTTGATGCTGGGCACACAGCACATGTGATTTACAAGTTAGCTTCCCTCTGCAGCCCTTTATTCAGGGAAAAGCCAATGAGAACACTGAACGGTTAAGGCCAGATATCAGGCTAAGACTTTCAAACCATCATGTCACGACTAAAGGACACAGAATTGCTGGAAAGGAGAAATCTGGAGAGGCAGAAGACAGAATTTCCCTACTTTATTATATAAAGAACCGGATCCAAAGAGATCATCCTGAATGGCCCTGTCATGGACTGAATTGTGTTCCTGCAAAAATATGTACAGCAACTTGGCCGGGCCATGATTTCCATTATTGAGCGATCCAGTATTGTATGATTGCCTTCCATTTTGTGATTTTTCCCGTGCTGTAAATCCTGATCTTTGCCTGTGGTTAACAGGTAGAATTATGTTAAAAGAGGATTAAGGTGGGACTGAAACATCCTTATTAAGGGAGTTTCCTGGAATGTGGCTTGTACCACCTTTTATCCTACAAGAGATAAAAGGAAAGGGAAGCAAGCAGAGAACTGGACACCTCCTACTATCAAGAAAGCAAGACCAAGAACTGACAGCAGCTTTTGGACCTCAGATTCCTGCACCGAGCTGCTCTCAGACCAAAGAAAGACTGATGCAACACAAGGACCACCCTCCAAAGCCAGAAGAGAGAGTGTGTGTTCTCTTGGAGCCAGCACTGTGAATGTGGACTTCTGGCCTTCTGGACTGTGTGAGAATAAACTCCTCTTTGTTAAGTCATCCACTCGTGGTATTTCTGTTTAGAGCAGTACCAGATGACTAAGACAGTCCCTTACCTCAAGGAAAGATCTCACTTAAACTATTCTAGACAAAGAAGACTGTGCTTTGGGAATAATCCCCAGATGAGCTTTCACACAACATCCCTCACGCAGTCTCACTCTGTGTGCTCCAGTGTTCTCTAAGTCACTACGCCATCACTGCATCTGTCGTCTTACATCAAGCTGCCTAATCCAGTGCCTACCTGCTGAAACTTTACGTCGGCTTTCTATATTCACCTGCCAGTAACAAAACCTGCAAACTACAGGTCACTCCCTCCCCGATAAGAACTCTTAAACAGACTTAGCTATATTTCTTTTCTCTGTATTAAATTCCAACTCTTTTAGCCTTGCCTCACACATCTAAAATGTAAAACTCTTTAAATGTTTTTTTCATGCTCACACTGCCTTTTTTTGCTTTTTGGATTCAAAATCTAGACATAAAAGTCTTTAGAGAATGATCAACTCACTGAGAAGAAAAATGGGGTTGAAACTCTATTTGGAGAACAAGGTGATGCAGCTCTGGTCAGCAGACTCAGGGAAGTAACAGTGAGAAACTATCCCAGCTAGGATATAAGTCCCACCACAGACACGAAGGCAGGCCCAAGCACGAAATCTTACCTTCTGGGCTTGGACAGGTTCAGTAAGGACCAGAGTGAAGAGTCCCAGGCAAATTTCCTCATGCTGGGGAGGACCTTTGCACACCTGGGATGTGAGGAAGGGAAAAACCAATTGTCACTCAGAGGTAGAAAGTTCAGGACAACTTGGGACTCCTGAGTAACCTGCAAAGGTGATGACTGGCACCGGGGCAGAAAGTAAGAACAGTGTTTAAAATAAAACGCAAATAACAAAATGACACAAAAACCTACTCCACCAACTTTAGCAGACCTTAACAGTCTTCAGCAGAGACAGTGCTGCTACCAACATCTGACTAATACACAGCAGACCAAGGCCCTTGTCCTGACTCCATCAGAAACCAAGCCAGGATCTTGGGCAAATCACTGAACTCTGACATTTGAACAATGAAGATACAGTAAGAATATATTAATGATAAGTAATACTTACTGAAAATTCACTATGTGACAGGGATTACTCTAAGTGCTTTACGTGCACCATTTAAAACCCTTTCAAGCCACACAGATCGATTAGGAAATGTAAAAGATCAAATATCTGAAAATGATTTGCTAAAGAAAAACATCACTATAGAGCTGTAAGTTATTTTTTAAGGATACTGCTATTATTTAAAAATGCCAAGGCTCAAGAAAAAGACTCTCACAAATAAACAGTTGAGGAGCCAAGGACATTAATTTCAGTCCTCTAAATCCTAGTCACGAGTTCTGTTCATCTTTTTGATCATGTCTCAGAAGCAGAAAAAGATGTGAAGAGAACACTATACTCACGTAGGCATTGAGGGCATCATTGGCCTCTCTCTCAGAGACACCAGCAGTCATCGATGTCACAATGCTCATGCATCTTTCCAGTCTCTGTGAAGGGGTGAGAAAAGATTAAATGTATCACACCAGCACCTAAGTGATATTCCTGGCCCCAAAAGAGGTGAAAACAAAACAAAACAAAAAGCAAACTCATTATGCTTCTTGATGTAACTACCAATTTACTGGTCAAGTTACCATGGGGGTATAATCAGCAAAATCAAGAATGCAGAGACCAAGGCAGATGACCTATTTATTTAACACATAGACAGCATGGAAAAAAAAGGGGAGGTGGAACCACACACTAAAAAAGATTTACAATTATAGCCCACTGAAAGAACTAAAAATCTATGAGCCAATACTGATAGGCACATACATAATGAAGATGGGACAGCTCCTCCTTACATCATAAGGCCAGCTAATAAATGCAGAGGGAGAAACGGCAGTAACAACTGATTCAGGTGAACATCACCACTGGAGGCTAAAACCAGTAGGTGACAATTTCACATGCAAGATGGTATTTACATTGGTTCAAAATACTTACTAATTACAAAAGGAAAATAACTGTAGAAAAATGTGGAAGGCACCACCTCAACCAAGCAATCAACATTATTATCACCAATAATGGGGCAAAATGACACCATCTACCTCCAAATGATGCATTGAGAAGGATACAACATCACTTTCAAAGTTTTTTTAATTAAAACATGCCTAGCTTTAATCTAATCAATAGACTTCAGACAAACTCAGACTGAGGGATATTCTACAAAATAACAGGCCTGTGAAAATGTTGTTGCTAGGTGTGACCGACTCACATCAACACTACAGGACTACAGTACTACAGGACAAAACATTGCCTGGTCAGAACCATCCTCACAATCATTCCTAAGTTTGAGCCCACTTAGAAAGGATAATGGCAAAACTCCCTCTCGTGTACTCTGAACATGTTATTAGGAGGGACCAGTCCCTGGAAGAGCATAGCATGCTTGGCACAGTAGAGGATCAATGAAAAAGAGGAAGATCCTCAATGAGATGGATTGACACAGTGGCTGCAACAATGGGTAAAAATGCTAGGGTCACAAAAGACAAAGACAGAATGAGAATCTGTTTCAGATTAAAAGAGAGAAAGACATGACAGCCTGATATAATGAGTGATCCTGGACTGCTATTATGGGCATTACTGGGACAACTGGTAAAATTTGATACTCGTCTCCATTAAGTTGATTCTAACTCTCAGGACCCTGTAAGACAGAACAAAACTACTCCATGGTGTTTCCGAGGCTATAGATCTTTGCAGAAGCAGAAGTCTCTATCATTCTCGCAGAGAAGCTGGTGGGTTCAAACCACTGGCCTTTTGGCTAAAAGCAGAGTGCTTAACTGCACAACCAGGATTAAAATTTGAGTAAGTACTGTAAATCAGACAGCAATCCAAGCAATTTAACAACACTAAATGTTTCCGTCTTGACAGGAGAACAGTGGTTCCACAAGACCATTGTTTTGAAATCTAAAGGCATGTAACAGCTACAACTTATTTTCAAAGGCTACAAATAGTTTGTTCAGAGAGAGAGAATGACAAAGCCAATGTTCACAAATGGCGAACCTGGGGGAATACTGAGTATGTAAGAATTCTATTCATTATAATTTTTCTACAAGTTTCATACTTCAAAAAAAGTTATAAAAAATGAGACAACTGAATGCAATCTATAGACCTTTTCGGTTACTAATTTGAACAAATCCTTATAGAAACAATTTGAGACAACTGAAACATTTAACACTGAATATCTCATTATTTTAAGGAGTTATTGTTAGTCTTTTTAGGTACAGTAATGCCATTGTTGCTATGTTAAACGTGCTTCTTTCACAGACATACATATGAAGTATTTACAGATGAAATGATATGCCTTGGATTTGCTTCAAAATAATCTAGAGGGACTTACAGAGGAGATAAAACAAGGCTGGCATGTATGTTCTGATACACACTGAAGAGAGTGATATTCACATGGGGATTGTCTGGAAACCCTGTTGGTGTGGTGGTTAAGGTTGGCAGTTCAAATCTACCTGATGCTCCTTGGAAACTCTACTGGGCAGTCCTACTAGATCCCATAGAGTCAATCTGAGTCAGAACTGACTCAACAGCAATGGGTTTATGGGTATAGTATTCTGATTTTTTTGTCCGAAACTTCCCCCAAAAGTAAAAAACAAATGTCAAAAACAGTCATGGTGTCCAGTCAAACTAGGGTGGAAACAGCTGCATTAAAACCTATTCAAGGCCCACTCTAGTTCCAAAGACCAACCCTACCTTGGCTCAGTATTCTACGGCACTGAAATCTTTGTCACTGGGCCCTGTTCCTACAGCGTTTTTCATACTAAATGTTGCTAAAATACTGATAAATCATACCACATATTAACTTTTTTTTTAAACATATTAACTCTTAATTATCAACATCTAATCTACTGCTATCAGTTGGACCTGACTCGACAGCAGGGTTTTTGGGTTTGTTTTTTAAACTACTTCCTGAGCCCTTTAAAACTTTATCTGACCCCCAAAACTGTTCCAGGAAAGCCATTTCCCCATTCCTGGTGATGATGATGCTGACACAAGAGGGACAAAGGCAGGCAGCACCACCAAAAGAGAAGGTTAGGCTAACTTCCACGTGACCCAGAGGTCATCACAAAAACATGCTGTTGAGAACTGGCTCTAGTGCAGCAGTAGGAGGGACCGTCCACAGGATAACAGGAAAGACGCCTAAGAGTGAAAGACACCACATTTCTCCTTTGACCAGGATCCACTAAGATCACATGATGGCACAGAGCAGAACTGAGTGCTAAGGCAAGCAGCTCCCACAGTTAAAAAGCTTCAACCTGAAGTAAGCCCAAAGCCACTTGGGTTTGAAGGTCTTAACAACTTCACCACCAAACATCCAGTCTGATTATACCCCAAATTAGGTCAGTTCAAAGTGCTTAGCCTTAATAAGCAGCACCCACGTACTTGTGAAAAGGAGCTGTGAGATCACATGAAAACCGAACTGTGACTCTCACCAGCCACCTCTCCCATAAGCTCTGAGGTCTACTATTACCTAATCTAGCTCCTATGTGATGAGGGGAGAGAAGGAAAAACCCCAGGCTGGAGTTTTTCCCTAAATCTCATTCCTCTCCACTGGCCATTTACCAACCTGAAGAAGGGACCAGATGCGGCAGTGACATGGTGAATACAGAGCAGCAAGGTACCCTAAAATTCTAGGTATTTCTTCCTACTTAAAAGAAAGAAATCTTCACTAAATAAGGAGGTAGAGAGGCAAGAGAGGTCAAACAGCAGCTGGCTAATGAGCAAACTGACTGACAGGAAGCATGGTATAGAAGGCACCCTGCGCTACGTGCTCGATTTAGGCTAATCTTGGGTGAGTTTCTTAGTCTCTCTAAACTTTGGTTTTCTTATCAGAAAAAGATAATACCTTTATCACAAGGTTGCTCTGAGGATTAAACAAGATATATGAAAACAGCCAGCCTATAGCCTCAGATGAGTTAGCAACTATTCAATGCGGTGAGTTCAGCGATTGCACAACCTAATCTGTAATGGCCAGGGCCTCCTTTTCTGATGGCGTGTTCTTAAAAATTCTTGAAAACCAACCTCCCTACTTCAGGACACGGATAAGTCCTTGACCTGGCTGAAAAGCTTCCTCCCCTCTGCAAACTTTTGCCTTCTAGGAGAGAAAAGGAAAGGACAGGGCAGAGGAGAAAAGGCTTTGCTGATGGACCCTGTACCAAGATCCTCCCGCAAAGCTGGACACTCAGCCCTGTGGGCTGGCCAAGTCTCTAACTATGACCTAACATAGATTTCAGGCAAAGCTAGGCTTCTCAAGGCCCCTCCCTGATAGTCTACGCTGTACTCAGAAGACTGAGTCAATCTCATGGGTCACTGCCCAGTCACTAAGAGAAGCGGCCTCCTGGAACAAGGGGGCCCAGCTAGGATCCTACACAAAAGGGAGAGAATCCAGAACTTGGAATGGGTGGGTAAAAGCAATGAGGAAAGACACGTGAGGGCCAGGCTGTCCAGGCAGCATAAGGAGAGAAGATACTTGTCTTTCTGAACTACAGAAATTACCTTTCTAAACAGGGATGAGAAAACTAACAGCAAATCACCTAGAGTGGCAGAGACCATATCCCCTAAAAGACAGCCACACAGGAAGCCAGATCCCTACAATCGAGTAGCAATAATCCCCTTCCCCCTAGTCTCCACAGGCTCTCAGTAAAGATCAAATCATAAGTGCAGTTGCCAACACTTGCTGGCAAGAATGGCTCTCTGCTCAGTGTAAGCCCTCCACAACAGGACTTCAGATCACTGAGTAAATATTTACCATCTCTAGGAGCTTCTGGGCTAGTTTTACTAGTATTAAGACTACCTGACCATGTTTCCATGACAGCAGCAGTAGAGGGGTGGGGGCAGGGTCAGTACATACCTGATGCTGGAGACTGACCTCAGAGGGATCCCTCTCACCTCTCCAGCTCTGCTCCTTCAATTAGGTGAATACCCAGACTGTTAGGGTGTAAATACTGCTCTCTTATGGGAAGTCCAAATTTCGGTGGCATAGGGGTTAAATGCTACAGATGCTAACCAAAAAGTTGGCAATGTGAATCCACCAGACACTCGTGGAAACTTTACAGGGCAGTTCTACCCCATCCTACAAACTTGCTATAACTTGGAATCAACTCAACAGCAGTGGGTTTTTTGGTTTGTTATGGGAAGTCAGTGGCCCTGAAGGACTAAATTCCACCCGTACATTAAAGATTCAATCCAACCTACAAATCCCCAAGGACCCACATTTTTTGTTGTTGTTATGTGAGGTTGATTCTGACTCATAGTGACCCTACAGGACACGACAGAACTGCCCCAGATTTCCAAGGAGCCGATGATGGATATGAACTGCTGACCTTCTTATTAGCAGCTTCAAGTGTTAACTACTTAGCCACCAGGGCTCTGTATAGGACTCACATTAGTAAAGAGTTATTAAACATGGCTGAGTTCTAAGCAGTCTACAACCAAGAGTCAATTGTACATAAAACTAAGTTATGTAAACAGAAAAAAAAAAACAGAGATGACTCAAAGCCCATTCTCTAAAGATTCCTCACAGACAGAATATAAATTATTCCTTAGGAAAAACCTATTACAGACATTTAAAAAATTACATTTGTTGCCACTGAGCTAATTCAAAGTAATACCAAATGTAACTAACCCTTGAGACCTGTGTATGTCTTTAGAGGAAGTTCTTACTTATTTGGGCCACAACTCCTGCTTTCACCCTGACATCCAAACCAAACCAAAGCCCTGCCATTGAGTCTATTCCGACTCATAGTGACCCAATAGGACACAGCAAAACTGCCCCCACAGTTTCCAAGGAACACCAGGTAGATGCGAACTACCCACCTTCTGGTTAGCAGCCACAGCTGTTAAACACTATGCCACCAGGTTTCCACCCTGACATCTGCAGAGGAATAACTAGAAGCTGTAAAGGCTCCTGTTCTAGGCTCCTCCACTGTCTAGCACTATTTTTGTCTCACTCCCACTCAAAACCAGGACAGGCAAATAAGCTCTAAGAATTCTGCTGTCAAAAAGAGGAACATGGCCAAGGAGAAGAAAGGATATGGCACAGGCTCCCTAGGGTAGAAGAGCTGTAGTTCCTGTCTGTGGTGCTCTTCACCAATGTTCCATTGTCCAGGTCTCAGAAAAGCCCTTCCTAATCATACCCAGCTGTAAGGGCCCCAGTCTTTCCACTTCCCTAGCCAGTTGTTTCTTTTTGTAAATCTTCCTGTGAGCATATGATACGCCCTGCTGCTGACCACAAGGTAGTGGTTCAAGTCCACCTAGAGAGAACTGAGAAGGGTCTGGTGATCTACTGCCAAAAAATCACCCACTGAAAACCTTGAGCACAAATCCAGGGAGGAAGGGTGGAAAATGCTGACACATTCAGGGGTTTGCAGCCAATGTCACCAAACAAGCGGTGTATCAACTGTTGATTGGGAAACAAATCTGTTCTGTAAACTTTCATCTAAACCACAAAATGTTCAAAAAAATTAAAAAAAAAAAAGGTACAAGCAGCATAAAAAAGGAACAAAAAGAGAAAACCCTATAAAGCAGTTCTACACTGAGACACAAGGGTTGCTACTCTGAGGCACAGGGGTTGCTGTGAGTTGGAAATGACTTCTCAGCAACTTGTTTTTAAGTTTGACTCCATTCTGTTTTTAGAAAACATGCTCCAGAAGGCAGACCATGGGTCTCCCTGTCCTGTTTTCCTACCAAACTCTGCACACATTAAGTGTGTAGAGTCAGGAGGCACCTCTGTGTTCCTGGGCAATGAATAGATAGCCTGCGCAGACAAATAATCAAGCAGTAACAAGCAGAAACTGGTCAGTCAGTATCAGGTTTTTGATAACTTCTGTGTACAGAGGTCTGTAGGGGGTTACCCAGAGGAAAAAGCCAGTAATTCTGAGCCTTAGGGACATTTTGATCCAGTGCGGATAGATAACAGAATCACACACAAGGGAATGAAAAACGGTGTGGCCAGGCTTACTGGAAAATTCAACTGCAAAGGACAAAGGGCAAAGAAGGAAACCAAGAAGATCAGCAAAAAAAAGGGGGGGCCCTCCCTTGCCTTCTCCCTGGAAACAGTTGTAAGTTCACTCTCAGACAGTTTAAAAAAGCAAGAAAGTAAATGTTTCCTCTCTTCTGTGGCCCCCTCTGGCTTTATCATGTTGTTTACTAACTTACACATCACAGCTCAGAAGAACAGGATGCAATCCTACTCTGGTGGTACCAATCAGAGCACAGGCAGGACTATCCCTGTAGGGTAGGGATCCAACAGATATCCATCCATCCATCCAGTCTTCCCTCTCCTACTCTCCCCACCCAAACTGATCAAAGGCAGTCAGTCAACTATTGACTTTCTTACAGTTTCAGAATTCCAGCCAATTCTAGAATTCTAGAATACTATACCACACCAGTGACCACTGAGTAGATTTCAATTGAAGGGACTACAAAAATGAAATAAAATAAAAACAAACCAAACCCAACGCCATCAAGTCAATTCCAACTTTTGGGACAGAACTCGATAAATACTTCCATAACAACAGTGATCATTTCTTCACAAGTGGGCAATTCGTAATGCCAGGCAATCTACAAGACATTTTCATTTGTTTTCGGAATCCACTATCTGCAAGAGTACTGCTTGTATTCTAATTGTATCTACCACAGCTGATAAAGACAACAGCAAAAATCAAATGTATGCGAGTACATACAGAATTGCTGGGAGACAGCACAGTGGACAGCCAGTCTGAGAAGCTGACATTTGCTGGTGAAATAATTCACAAAGTTGCTACCCAGTAACCTCTTCCCCAAAGCTCATGTTTGCATATATGTTCTGTCATCTTGCATCTGACCTGATGTTTTTCAAAACTAAAATATGAATTTAATTTACCTGTTAGCGCACCCTCTAACAGCTGATAAAGGGCAGCTGCAAAGTCAGAGGTACGTAAGAGGCCCACGTATGCCAGGGCCTATTAGTTTATTCACCCTATTTCTCGATAACCAGGAACTGAACGTATCTGGCTGAGCACGTCCTGGTTCTGAGTCTCATAATCCTACATATGTCTCCTTGTGTAGAAGTGAAAAGGGACACCTGATCAAACTCTGGACTGCCAGGGACAGCGACAAGAGGGATTAGTGGGGGAGGGACAGGAAAGGGCCAACTATCAGCTCTTCCAAGGTTTCCATTCAGGTCCATCGTATAGCCTTTCTCAGCACCTTTGTGTGTGCACTACCTGGTTCTGAAGGGGAGTCCTCTGCATCCCACTCACTCCCTCAACACGCTACAGCAGCTGATGCTACCACACTAAACACTACACCCTTTTCTCTAAGTCTCCGGTCATTCTGAATGGCCAGTTAACATCACTGGCACCATCTATATAACAGGAGTGTCCAAGGTCTGCTGCAAACTCTTACGAGCCCCTCAGACACCAACAGTCTCAGACTCCATCCCACATACATGGCTCTCACTCTCAACTCAATATAGGTCCTAACTCTGAAAAGGGGTTGACATTAAGAACAGCTGTGGCGTCTACTGTGGAAAGGGAAGTAAAAAATAAACTGGATCAATTTAGATGCTGTGTCCTGTCTTTCCCAACACCCCCAACCCATTTTATCACTGGTGGCTGCTGTTGCTATGACAATCTGTCCAGGAAGTTGGCCGACAAGTCTTCCTTCAGGAGCAGGAAGTCTGGAGCAGTGTTTATGTTGCCTTAGAAAAAAACTTAAAGGCCTCCTCCCTACCACCCACCCCGCCCAGTATCCGTTCCAGTATCCCTCAACCCAATTTCTTACTCCCTTCCCCACCCCTCACACCTACCTCCTCTAACTCATCCTTGGCATCCAAACTGGTGGAAAGTAGCAGCCTCCCCCCTCCTGGGGCTCCTGTTCCCGCTCCTCCTCCACCTCCCGCTGCTCCCGAAGCAGCTGGTGCTGCTGCCCCTTTTCCCTTCTGTAACTCCATGGCTGCAGCCAGGAGACGGGGAAAGGTCAGGGAGTGGATGGGTGGGAAATCGCAGAAAGAAGAAACTCTGCGCTGCCAGAGGCAGAGAGCAAGGGTAACAAGTGGGGTAGAGAAGGTAAAGGGTCCCTGTCCACTCTGTCCCTCCCTCCTCTCCGAAAAGCCGCTCCTTGGAGGGGGAGAAGAGGCACGGCCCTCTAAATCCTGCCTCTGGAGCGGCAATGCTAAAGCAAAGCCTTTAGCTCTTGATCCTAAATATTCGGGGTGAAGGGTCTATGGTCCTAAGGGAAGGGTAACAGAGGCTTCTACCCCTGAAGAATTAGAAGGGGAGCCCTTTCTGGCTTCTGACCCTGAGAGAAGGAGCAAATATCCTAAGTTTCTCCCTCAAGAAATGGTGGATCAAGATGAGTCCAGCATTAAGCAGAGAGTAGGAGACCTTCCTGGCTGGTGCCCCAAGTACTGGGGAGCAAGCTGCCTTTGGATCCGACCCCTAAAGGGTGAGGATGGGGAAGTGAGCGCTATAGGAGGGCACGGAGGACCGGCTTCTCCCTACACCACACAGAGGCAGCCATGGTAGAAGGGGGGGTGGAAAGGCGGAGGGCGACGGCGGGGGAGGGGGAGGAATCGTCGCGGCCCGCGCCGGAAGTGTGCAGGAACCCAGGCCTCCGCCAATAGGCGCTTCCGCAGTGGCTCGGAGTCTCGAAAGAGTCAGCCGACGACGGCCGACTACCCTTTTCCCCCGCTGCCAATTGGATTGAGTAGAGAACCTGATCTGATAGATAACCAAGGTACCCAATTGCATCTCTCTCTTCCCCTGGGGAGGGCGGGACGGGACAACTGCTCCAGGCTGTGGGGTGGGAGAACAAGACGATCAGGAAGTAGAGACGCTGCGCCTGCGTGCATTGAAGCACATGCGCAGTGTTAGCCTCCGACCTCCTTGAATCCTTGGTTCTGGGTCTTGGAAGGATCCTGGAAACTGGGCAAAGTGTACTTGGCCACCCGTTCACTGGGTGGCTTTGAGAGACACTAAGCATTGCCGCGGTTTGGTAGTGCAGGGAGAGGGAGCGCATCTCCAATTAAACAGTACCAGAGCAAGGGCCATCTGCTAGCTTCCAGGAACTGAGAATAGCTCACGCAGGCATGTGCGCGTGCTCGTGCAAACTCGGTTACCAATCAGACGTTGCAAAAAGATATGTGGGCCCACTTTTGCAAATCACTGTAGTCGTGCGGACATTAGGACAATGCTTAGCTTTTGTTGTAAAATGTCGTGAAGTCCACTTTGAATCACAGCGACCCCATGTGGCAGACTACAACTGCCCCACAGGATTTTCTAGGCTGTGATATTTAGGGGCACAGATCACCAGGTCTTTCTCCAACAGAGCCACTGGGTGGGTTCCACCTGCCAATTCACAGCCCAGGACTTAACCATTGGCTATATGGGCTCCTTGCTTAGCATGTGTTGTTATTCCCAAACTAAACCCAGTGCTGTGACGTCAGTTCTGACACATGGTGACCCTACAGGACAAAGTAGAACTGCCCCATGGAGTTTCCGAGGAGCGCCTGGTAGATTTGAACGCCCACCTTTTGGTTACCAGATACAGCATTTAACCAGTACACCACCAAGGTTTGATGTTTTTAGGTGCCTTCTAATCCACACAGAACAAAGTGCTGCCCCATCCTGTGTTAACCTTAAAATCGTTATGCTTGAGTGGTTTTTGCAGCCACTGTGTCAGTCCGTTCCTTGAGGGTCTTCCTGTTTTTTGATGAATGCTGTATCAAGTATGATGTTCTCCAGGAACTCTGGGTAATAAACGCTGAAAATTTTGCTAAGTGATGGAACCATCTTCATCTTTAAGAAGTAAACGGGACCATGTCACTGAAGTCTTTTTTTCTCTCGATTGTAGTTCAGTGCTTGGGAGCCTTGGTGGCACAGGGGATATGAACTTGGCTGCTGACCAAAAGTTGGCAGTTGGAGTCCACCAACTGCACCTTGGTAATCTTGGGGAGCAGTGCTACTCTGTTCTACAGGGTCACTGTGAGTCAGAATGAACTCAGCAACAAGGTGTATAGTCCACTGAGAATTCTGATCTGTTGTGAGCCAGGGTAGACTGATTGTGTGAGTCCGTTTTGACTATCTGTGCGTCTCACTATCAGTTTCCATTTTTCAGGAGCATTTGAAGACAACATATGAAGATGCAACTAACTATTGGTCTCTGTCTAGAGACTTAACATGCACCTATTGGTCTCCGTCTAGAGCAAAGGAGAGTGAAGGAAAACGAGGAATCAAGGAAGAAATTAGTCCATAGGACTAATGGCACAGGCAGGCCCAGCCTCTAGTAGCCTGAGACCAGAAGAGCTAGATAGCACCTGGCTACCACTACTAATGGTTCCGACCAGCAACACAATAGTAGGTCCTGGTTATAATGAGAAAAAAATGTGCAACAAAACTCAAACTTATAGAAAAGACCAAACTTACTGGATTGACAGAAACTAGAGGAACCCCCAAGACTGTTGCCTTAAATAAGAAAAAATAAAACACACACAAACCAACTGCCATGGAGCTGATTCAGACTCACAGTGACCCTGTAGGGCCGAGTAGAACTGCCCCCTAGGGTTTCTAAGAAGTACCTGGTCAATTCAAACTCCCAACCTTCTGGTTAGCAGCCAAACTCTTAACCACTATGGTACCAGGGTTCCAGGATACCCTTGTAACCTGGAACTGACACTACTCCCAGAGGGCACCTTTCAGCCAAATAACAGATTGGCCTATAAAATAAACAATAACACCCATGAAGGATGTGCTGCTTTAAACACTCAACGGTATGAGACCAAAAGGTCAGCATTCACACAAAAGCAAAGATGAGAAGGCAAGGAGAGGTAGAGAAACTGGCTTGATGGCAATGGGGCAGGCAGGGTAGAAATGGTGAGAATGCTGACACACTATAGGGATTGTCACAATTGTCACAGAAAATTTGTACAGGAATTGTTGAATGGCAACTTAATTTGCTGTGTAAGCTTTCACCTGAAACACAATATATTAAAAAATGAAGACATCATTGCTTTAAAAAAGATGGCCTCATGTAGATCTAAAGAAACATCAGATTTTGCTATTGTAAACACTGCTTTCAAGAAACAATCCTAGTCCTTGCCATTTCTATAAAATAGAGACAAAAGCTACGTCTCAGATTTGAGAGGATTATGTGAACTAGTGGGTGTGAAATCATGTTTTAAACTGTCAAACACTGTACAAATATTAGTCATCAGTACTCTACAGGTGGCCCTTGTTATTCTTATGCTCATAATGGCTTAACAGTTAACAGCTAACATTAACATTAAACAATATATACAGCACTTACATTGAAAGACATCATGCTTGGTAAAGTAGGGGATGAGCAAAAAAGAAGACGACCCTCAAGGAGACAGACTGAAACAGTGGCTGCAGTAACGGGCTCAAGCAACACTTGTGAGGGTGGCACAGGACCAGGCAGTGTTTCGTTACATAGTGCACACGGTCACTGTGAGTCAGAACTGACCCAACAGCATCTAGTAACGACAGACTCTCAGAGAACAGTCAGAAGTGAAAAGGTGCACATGACTGAGCCCCTTAACAGACAGGTACTAGTAACATCTAAAAACTGTAAGGAAAGGAGAAAAAGCAGTTTTGCGGTCCAACTAGCCATCTAGGGAAGAAATCCACTTTAAAATATCCGTAATCTTCTATGTTCTATTGGAACACTTTCCAAGTTCTGTTGGAACAAAGACCATTCTATTTTTGAACTCCTGTAATAGAATATTTTTACAATTTCAGTCATCAAAATTCCTTTTGAGAGAATCATTTTCTTTGTGAAAAGGGGGCTTACCACCTAAATTGCCCCCTAAGGGTGATATGGAGGCACTGGGGGCTCAGTGGTCAAGAGCTCTGCTGCTAACCAAAAAGTCCTAACAATCTGAGTCCACCAACAGCTCTTTGAAAACTTTGTGGGGCAGGTCTGCTTTATCCCATAGGGTTGCTATGAGTAAGAATCATCTGAATGGCAACAGATTTGGTTTAAGGGAGATGTGTTCAGTTGAATGGAGGGTTTTATGTTTTGATGAACTTGGAGCTGAGTTTTTAAGTGAACTGTGAAGCTAAAGGTGAACTAAATCTTCTTGTGTGATAGTTTAGAGAAGAAGCCAACAAAGATAGAGGCAATCCAGTAGCTGGATTGAGACTTTGGAGACCAGATGTACAGAACACAGTCTTTAAAAAGAAGAAAAAAAACAAAACTAGTGATCTTACTATTTTGTAGAAATGAAATACACTCGCACAAAGAAGTCCAGAGAAAATGTTAAAAATCACTGTACTTTTGCTTTTGAAATAGTCATTTTTAACATTTGGTAAACATCATTCCAGTGTGAATTATAAATTGTTTGATCTTGGGCATGTAGAACATTATTTTTCCAGAACCATTTGAAAGTAACTTGCAGTCATGACGCCCCTTCAGTTCCAAATATTTCAGTGTATATTACCTAAAGAACACAGACATTCTCTTACACAACTACTATCCAGTGACCCAAATCAGGAAATTTACTGCTGATTGACTCAATGGCAACAGTTTTTTGTTTTGTTTGTAATCTATAGCATGGCATATATTCAATTTTTTTCAGTTTCCCAAGATGTACATTATACCAAACTTTTTTCAGTTCAAGATCCAGTCCAGGATCACACATTACATGTTGTCTTGTCTCTTCAGTATCCTTTAATTTGATGTCTTTGTCTTTTAGACCTTAGCAATTTTGATGATGTTGACCACTGTTTCATATGTTCATCCACTTGAGTGTTCTCTTTGTTGAAATGTCACCTTAAATCTTTTGTCTATTTTTCAATTGGGTTATCTGTCTTTTTCTTATTGATCTTAGTGTTCAATAAGCCTATGCTGATTTTTGTGTCCTAATCCTTCACCAACCCTAATCCTTTTCACTAGTTTATCATACTGAGATAAGGAGATTCCTCTATTATCATAACCCAAAACCCTCTTAGGATAAATGTTGATCAATGATCAGTGTTGGTTGCTCTTTCCTTGATGGAGGAACTTCCTGCTGTGTTGGAGTCTTTCTGTTTGTTTTGTTTTTCTCGATTCTAGGGTCTTATCATATTGATGGTAACTATAACCTACCTCTCTAAAACCTTGCTATTTGTAATCACAGTTGCCTTCTAAGTAAGGTAGATTCTGGTTAAGGAAGATCTTTTGTTCCTTGCATCACCCAGGTGGGAACAGGATCATAGGGAAAGAAGAGGGTTCATTTCTACATTAATGACACATCTCTTTAGTGTTTGAATTGTTGGAACAAGTTTGTATTAGTTATATATATTTTTTTAATTATAGAAGTTAAAATGAGTCATGGGAAAATATGTTGATCAGGTAGCGGTAGAGTCAGGAAAGATTGTGCAGGATTTTGGAGAATTTAAGAGGTATCCAAGAGAGTAGTATAGGAAGATTAGAGGAGTGACATGATGCTGAATGGACCGGAAGAAGAGAGAATGGAAACAGAGAGGTCATTACCTAAGGAGATATGTAACACATCCATGCATCTATCTATCAACCTGTCTATCATCTACCTACCTTATCTATCGGTCTGTCTATAACATTGGTCAGAGTGGAAAGAAAAAATTCCAGAGACATTTCTAAGAAAAAAAATCAAGAGGCCTTTACTGACTAATTAAATTTGGGAGAAAAAGTGATGAATGTCTAAAGCCACAAATTTCTGCACTGGGTTATTATTGTTGAAGATGCTGTTGAGTTGATTCTGCCTCAATGGCAACCCTATGCACAACAGAAATGGGTTGCACTGAGTCACTGGGGGGCAAATACTGGCACTGACACAGATTCAGAAGTTGGGAGGGCAATGTAGACTCTCCTGAAGCCTTTTTAATAATAAATCAATCATTCTTAAATATCTACTTATTTGATTTATAACGTATTAGGTTATTTAAGATTTAGCACGCGTTCATGAGTTGGATCTGACTCGACGGCACTTGGCTTGGCTAGGTTACAAAACTAGGTACTTTTAGTTAGAGAAAGTTATCAGCTTTTTGGAGCTTATTATGGTAATTTTTCACATATCTATAACGTTTATTTTGTTCTTGACTTTATTAGATATTTTTGTGATTTAAAAAGAAATACATATTCACTGTATTAAGTTAAAAAAAAGTTATAGAAAGTTGAACTTCTTGAAACTACCACTCCAGTTTCTACTCCGTATTAACAAAAAGGCAGTATGCTATAGGGGTAAGGTGTGCAGATTCTGAGGCCAGATTTGTTGGGTTCAGATCCTGCCTCTTATGTGTGCTAAGCCATATAACCTGGAAAAATTATTCAACTTTTCTGGGCCTCAGTTTCACCTTCTATATAGTGGAGGAGATAATAATACTAAACTAAAGGGTTAAGGAAGTTAAGATGCATAAAGTATTTGGAATGGTGCCTGGCATATAGGAAGCCCCTGATAAATGTAAATTGTCACTTTATTAATACATAGATAATATTATATACATATAATACATATTCCCAGCATAGTAGACCGTATGACTGTTGGATATAAAATGGCCCAAACTGATCCATTTAAGTTCACTAATGTCTAGGATATCAATGTATATGTGTTCCATTTCATTTTTAACAATTTCCAGTTTTCCTAGATTCATACTTTTGTACATTCCATGTCCCGATTATTAATGGATGTTTGCAGCTGTTTCTTCTCATTTTGAGTTGTGCCACATCAGTGAATGAAGATAATGAAGGCGTTACTCTGTCAATGTCATTAAGATCAACTCTACTGAGGAGGCAGCTCTTCCCGTCATCTTCTGAAAGCCTGCCAACCTGGGGACTCACTTTCTGGCACCATATCTGACAATGTTCACCTGCTATTCATAAGATTTTCCCTGGCTAATTTCTTTCAGAAGTAGACTGCCACTTCTTTCTTCCTAGTCTGTCTTAGTCTGGAAGCTCAGTTGAAACTTGCCTACCATGGGAGACCCTGCTGGTACCTATATACCAGTGGCATAGCTTCTAGCGTCACAGCAACAAGCAAGCCTCCACTGACAGACAAGTGGGGGCTTCTCACTCTGTCTTTACCCTCCTTACCTGATGCTGTTACCCTCCTTACCTGATGCTGTTATACACCTTACCTGATGGCCTTCCTGGACTGGTTTTGGCCATTTTGAATCTGACAATCATATGGTCTACTGTGCTGGAAATAAAAATTTGAAGAGGAAGTGTTGCAATCATCATCAAAAAAATTTCAAGATCTATCCTGAAGTACAATGCTGTTAGTGATAGGATAAGATCCACATGCCTACAAGGAAGGTAGGTTAATACAACCAATAATTGAATTCATGTACCAACCACTAAGGCCAAAGATGAAAAGACTGAAAATTTTTACCAGCTTCTGCAATTGAAATTGATTGAACATAGAGTCAGGATGCACTGATAATTACTGGTAACTGGAATGCAAAAGTTGGAAACAAAGAAGGATCGATAGTTGGAAAATACAGCCTTGGTGATAGAAATAATGTGGGAGGTAGCATGGTAGAATTTTGCAAGACTAAGGACTTTTTCCTTGCAAATACCTTTTTTAACCAACACAAATGGTGACTGTACACATGCACCTCACCAGATGGAATACACAGGAACCAAATCAATTACATCTGTGGAAAAGGACAATGGAAAAGCCCCACATCAGCAGTCAGAGCAAGACCAGTGCTGAGTGTGGCACAGATTATCAATTGCACATATGCAAATTAAAATCGAAACTGAAGAAAATTAGAACAAGTCTACAAGAGCCAAAGTATGACATTGAGTATATCCCTCCTGAGTTTAAAGACCATCTCAAGAACAGATTTGATGTGCTGGTCCCTAATGAACAAAGACCAGGTGAATTGTGGAATGACATCAGAGATATTGTCCATGAACAGAGCAAGAGGTCATTAAAAAGACAGGAAAGAAAGAAAAGACCAAAGTGAATGTCAGAAGAGACTCTGAAATCTGCTCTTGAACATCTTGCAGCTAAAGCAAAAGGAAGGAATGATGAAGTAAAGGAACTGAACAAAAGATTTCAAAGAACATCTCGAGAAGACAAAATGAAGTATTATAATGACATGCGCAAAAAGCTGGAAATGGAAAATCAGAAGAGAAGAACACGTTCTGCATTTCTCAAGCTGAAAGAACTGAAGAAAAAATTTAAGCTTCTAGTTGCAATAGTGAAAGATGCTCCAGGGAAACTATTAAATGACTCAGGGAGCATCAAAAGAAGATGGAAGGGATACGTAGTCATTATACGAGAAAGAACTGGTTGATGTTTGGCCATTTGAACAGGTAGCATATGATCAGGAACCAATGGTACTGAAGGAAGAAGTCGAAGCTGCGTTGAAGGCTTTGGCAAAAAGCAAGTCTCCAGGAATTGATGGAATATCAATTGATATTTCAACAAGTGGAGGCAGTGCTAGAAGTACTCGCTCACCTATGCCAAGAAATTTGGAGGACAGCTACCTGGCCAACTGACTGGAAGCAATTCATATTCGTGCCCATTCCAAAGAAAGGTGATCCAACTGAATGCAGAAATTAGTGAACAATATCATTAGTATCACATGCAAGTAAAATTTTGCTCAAGATCATTCAAAAGTGACTGCCACAGTGTATTGACAATGAACTGCCAGAAACTCAATCTGGATTCAGAAAAAGACCTGGAACCAGGGATGTCATTGCTGATGTAAGCACAGAATACCAGAAAGATGTTTACTTGTGTTTCATGGACTATGCAAAGGCATTCAATGATGTGGATCGTAATAAATTATGGCTGACATTGCAGAGAATGAGAAATTCAGAACACTGAATTGTGCTTTTAAGGAATCTGTATATGGATAAAGAGGCATCTGTGAGACTAGTACAAGGCAACACCGCATGGTTTAAAGTCAGGAAAGGTGTGCATCAGGGTTGCATCCTTTCACCATACCTTTTTAATCTGTATGTCAAACAAATAATCCAAGAAGCTGAATTATACAAAGAAGAATGAGGGATCAGGATTGGAGGACGACTCATTAATGACCTGCGTTATGCAGACAACACCACCTTACTTTCTGGAAGTGAAGAAGATTTGAAACACTTACTGATGAAGATCAAGGAAGGACCATAACCTTCAGTATGGATTACATCTCAATGCCAAGAAAACAGAAAAAGAAAGAAATCAAAAGACACATTACACTGGGAAAATATATGACAAAGGAGCTCTTTAAAGTATTAAAAAATAAAGATGTCATCTTGAAGACTAAGGTGCACCCGACCTAAGCCATGGTATTTTCAATCACATCATCTGCAAGTGAAAGCTGGACAGTGAGTAAGTAAGACGGAAGAATTGACGCCTTTGAATTGTAGTGTTGGAGAAGAATACTGAATGTACCATGGACTGCCAAAAGAACAAACAGGTCTGTTTGGAAAGAAATACAACCAGAGTGCTCCTTGGAAGTAAAGATGGCAAGAATGCATCTTACATACTTTGGACACATTATCAGGAAGAGCACAAGGAATCTGTATATGGATCAAGAGGCAGTTGTGCAAATGGAACAAAGGGATACTGCATGGTTTAAAGTCAGGAAAGTTGTGTGTCAGGGTTGTATCCTTTCACCATACCTTTTCAATCTGTAGGCCAAGCAAATAATCCAAGAAGCTGGACTATATGAAGAAGAATGAGGCATCAGGATTGGAGGAAGTCTCGTTAACAACCTGCATTGTGCAGATGACACAATCCTGCTTGCTGTAAGTGAAGAGGATTTGAACACTTACTGATGAAGATCAAAGACCACAGCCTTCAGTATGGATTACACCTCAACATGAAGAGAACAAAAATTCTCATAACTGGACCAGTAACAAACAGTATCATAAATGGAGAAAGGATTGACATTGTCAAGGATTTCTGTCTACTTAGAAACACAATCAACACCCATAGAATAAGCAATCAAGAAATCAAAAGACAGAGATGACATGTATAGAATGGAGAGGAGGAGTATGCTGTCACTGGGCAAGGAAAGCAGAAGCTATAGATAGGTGGGCATGCCGTCCCTGGAGAAGGACATCATGCTCGGTACAGCAGAGGGTCAGCAAAAAAGAGGAAGACCCTCAACAAGATGGAGTGATGCAGTGGCCCAATGATAGGCTTAAGCATAAAAACAACTGTGGACATGGTGCAAGACCAGGCAGCATTTCATTCTGTTGTGCATAGAGTCACCATGAGTCGGAACCAACTCGATGACACCTAACAACAGTAACATAGCTTACTTTCTGACCAAATGTAAGCTATTAGCCAAGCCAAGTGCCATCGAGTCAGATCCATACAAAAGTATTCATTTCTGTTATTTTTTAAATTCAGAGTTGTCGTTTTTGTTTATTAACAGACACTATGTTCACACAAGCCCCTGTGGCATAGTGGTTAAGAGCTCAACTGCTAACCAAAATCTACCAGCCATTCCTTGGAAACTCTATGGGGCAGTTCCACTCTGTTCTATAGGGTTGCTATGAATCAGAATCAACTTGACAGCAACAGGTTTGGTTTGTTCCTTTTTTCACATGGCACTTAATTCAAAAATTGTAAAATCACTATACAGTAAAAGTAGCTTCTATCTCCTAGCCACCCAGTCCCTTCTCCAGACAACCAATGTTACAGTGTATGCTTCCAAAGATGGTGTATTTACAAATACACTTATATCTTTCTCCAGCTCCAATTTTCAAAAACTCACACATGAATGGGAGCATACTATACACAGTATTCTACACCTTGCTATTCTTTTTCCATCCATTCTGTATTTGTTTCCATTGATGCACAGTAATGCTACTGTAACGATTTAAATTTGTGTTCTTCAATGGTGACTTCAGTGCTTTGTGCCTAGAAGGAATCCAAAGGGTACTCAATAATATAGACTTTCAAAGCTGAAACAGTATTTTGAGATTAGCTAGACCATCTCTTCTTTTACTGATAATTGATATACAGAAAGATTAGATGACTCATCTAAGATTTAACAGCTAATTTACATGACAAAGGCATAAATGAGCAAACTAATGATGCATCCAAGCATTTCAATGTAAGTGCTGTATATATTGTTTAATGTTAATGTTAGCTGTTAACTGTTAAGCCATTATGAGTATAACAATAACTAGGGCCACCTGTAGAGTACTGATGACTAATATTTGTACAGTGTTTGACAGTTTAAAACATGATTTCATACCCACTAGTTCACATAATCCTCTCAAATCTGAGACGTAGCTTTTGTCCCTATTTTATAGAAATGGCAAGGACTAGGATTGTTTCTTGAAAGCAGTGTTTACAATAGCAAAATTTGATCTTTCTTTAGATCTACATGAGGCCATCTTTTTTAAAGCAATGATGTCTTCATTTTTTAATATTCTATTGTGTTTTAGGTGAAAGCTTACACAGCAAATTAAGTTGCCATTCAACAATTCCTGTACAAATTTTCTGTGACAATTGTGACAATCCCTATAGTGTGTCAGCATTCTCACCATTTCTACCCTGCCTGCCCCATTGCCATCAAGCCAGTTTCTCTACCTCTCCTTGCCTTCTCATCTTTGCTTTTGTGTGAATGCTGACCTTTTGGTCTCATACCGTTGAGTGTTTAAAGCAGCACATCCTTCATGGGTGTTATTGTTTATTTTATAGGCCAATCTGTTATTTGGCTGAAAGGTGCCCTCTGGGAGTAGTGTCAGTTCCAGGTTACAAGGGTATCCTGGAACCCTGGTACCATAGTGGTTAAGAGTTTGGCTGCTAACCAGAAGGTTGGGAGTTTGAATTGACCAGGTACTTCTTAGAAACCCTAGGGGGCAGTTCTACTCGGCCCTATAGGGTCACTGTGAGTCTGAATCAGCTCCAGGGCAGTTGGTTTGTGTGTGTGTGTGTGTGTGTGTGTGTGTGTGTGTGTGTGTGTGTGTGTGTGTGTGTGCGCACATGATTTATTTTTTCTTAAGGCAACAGTCTTGGGGATTCCTCTAGTTTCTGTCAGTCCAGTAAGTTTGGTCTTTTCTATAAGGTTGAGTTTTGTTGCACATTTTTTTTCTCATTATAACCAGGACCTGCTATTGTGTTGCTGGTCAGAACCATTAGTAGTGGTAGCCAGGTGCTATCTAGCTCTTCTGGTCTCAGGCTACCAGAGGCTGGGCCTGCCTGTGCCATTAGTCCTATGGACTAATTTCTTCCTTGAGTTTTTGCTTTCCTTCACTCTCCTTTGCTCTAGACGGAGACGAATAGGTGCATGTTAAGTCTCTAGACAGAGACCAATAGTTGCATCTTCATATGTTGTCTTCAAGTGCACCTGAAAAATGGAAACTGATAGTGAGATGCACAGATAGTCAAAATAGACTCACACAATCAGTCTACACTGTGCTCACAACAGATTGGAATGCTCAATGGACTATAAACCCTGTTGCTGAAGAGTTCATTCTGACTCACGGTGACCCTATAGGACAGAGTAGCACTGCTCCCCAAAGTTACCAAGGTGCAGTTGGTGGACTCCAACCGCCAACTTTTGGTCAGCAGCCAAGTTCATATCCACTGTGCTACCAAGGCTCCCAAGCACTGAACTACAATTAAGAGAAAAAAAGACTTCAGTGACATAGTCCCGTTTACTTCTTAAAGATGAAGATGGTTCCATCACTTAGCAAAATTTTCAGCGTCTAGTATCTGGAGTTCCTGGAGAACATCATGCTTGATAGAGCATTCATCAGAAAAAAGGAAGACCCTCAAGGGAATGGACTGACACAGTGGCTGCAAAAACGGACTCCACATAACAATTTTAAGGTTAGCACAGGATGGGGCAGGACTTTGTTCTGTGTGGATTAGAAGGCACCTAAAAACAACATGAAACCTTGGTGGCATGCTGGTTAAGTGCCGGGAGCAGAAGATGTCCTTTGGACCTGAGGTTCCTGTGCCGAGAGCCTCCAGGACCAATGGAAGACTGATGCATCACAAGGACCTTCTTCCAGAGCTGACACACAGAGAAAGCCTTCCCCTGAAGCTATCACCCTAAATTTGAACTTCTAGCCAACTGGACTGTGAGAAAATAAATTTCTCTTTGTTGAAGCTATCCAATTATGGTTTTTCTGTTACAATGATACTAGATGATCAAGACACCCTGATTTCGATGTCTAGCCTCCAGTAATGTGAGACAATGAATTTCTGTTCTTAACAAGCCACCCAATTTGTGGTATTTGTCATGGCAATCCTAGAAAATGAGCACAACTTTGTCATGGAAACTTTCCTTTGGAACAACTCCAGCCCACTCACACTCTCACAGGTAAAATACATGTGATATGGAACTGGGTAAGCAGGGTGTTCTCCTATCCAGATCCCCTTGCTACTTCTCTAAGCTTTGGGTTAGCACTATAGTCAAGCAGATTCCTGCCCCTAATTCACCTTTTTCTGGTAGAATGGGGTCTTAGGAGCAGCTCAGGTTATGGTCTCAGCCCCTTCCTAAGCATCCTAGCCTCTGCTTTTGCAACACCTGATTCACCAGCATCCAGACCCTTCATCTTGGTGGTAAACACCTCTTCTGGAACTATACTTGCATTCCAAACCAATAAATCACCCTAGACAGCATCAGGTATTTTTTATGGTTTATTTTTATATTTTCATACCTCTTGCAATTTAATTAAAAAAATGAACCTTAGGCTGCAAGACTGTCCTCTGCTGCTAATTAGATTCCACAGATCTGTCCTGAAAAGTTCAAATCATTTAAAATAGTAATTATTCCTAAGTGTACTGCTCTGATAAATAAATTACCCAAGGGCTTTGACGCACAGAAGAGAGGGCAATTTTTGTCTTCTGTCAGCTCTATATTTTCCAGGCTCTAGCCTTGGGGAGGGCTAGTTGGGCTGAGGTTCACTCTGCACATTGCCTACAATGGACCCTCCCACCTGCAGCTGGACCTCAGCTAGGTCCTCCTACCCACAGCTGAGCTGCCTGCTGGCCTGTCTTCCAGGGGTGTCACGTGTGTGCACTGATGAGATAATCTATGAGAAAGCTTTCCTCAGCTGCAAGGCACAAATGAATGCTAACTATTACTGTTGTTCTTACCGTACTCCAGGGGGACTTAGTTGTCCCCTGTTCCTCCCAAACCTACTTGGCGGGAGAACCCGAAACACTGAGACTAGACTGCCCCTCCCTACGGGTGGAGGTTCCTGCCACAAGTTGATCTCTGCTACTTGGGAGAGGTGTGTTACTGCTACCTTCAGATACCACCACCCCTCATCAGTGATGGCTTTCCCAGTTCTTCCTCCGGAAGGAAATCTCCTCAGTTCCAGTGAAAGTTCTTGAGCTGCTGGAATGATGGCCTCCTTGGGTCTCCTCAGGCCCACCCCAACCCCCTCTCCTCCTAGTGCTTGCAGTGGAGCCAGGCTGCCCCGGAAGGATCTGACCGGCAATTTCCTAGAATTGTCTTGCTGGAGCTCCTCAGTCTTCCAGCTCTCCACCCCCTTCCCCCCCCCCCACCATCTCTTACAGTCTCCCCTCCCCAGAGCCCCATTCTCTTTAGGTATCCCAGCTTCCACCCTTTTCTAGCTCCTGGAGCCCATGGGTCTCTTCCTCATACCCTATGCACTCTGGGAGGTAGAACAGGGGCCTGGGAGTCAACATGGCCCCTAGGGCCCACCAGGAAGTTGAGTGGTCCTGTGGTTGCCAGGACAATCATCCCTCTGCAAGACCGTTGCAGTGCTATTCATCCCCAGTGTGGTGGGTGAGTACTCCACTGATTTAAGCTCCTTCTCAACAAATCAAATCCTACTGGGGCCCAAAGCGGGGAAACATCAAGAAGAGTCACAGACACGAGGGGGAGCAACCTATGCTTTCTTTATCCCCAAACTACTGCTTAAGCATCAGGGAGCTCTACCCTGAAGCCAGACCCCCAAGCTGCCCATAGCCCACTCACACCTCTAGGTCTCACTGGGTGTGGACTCCAGGAAGAGGCTTGGGAGATGGGGGAGGGGACCTGTCTGCACTTGATGAATGTTACAGAAGAAATGTCTGGCACTTTCCTTCCCCAGGGGGAGGTGAAGCTACAGCCACCTCTCCCCCGCATTCCTTCCTGCTAAGGAAGGGGGAGGGGTGGGTGGCTGGAACTGGGAAAGGAGGACCCTTAACCCAGCTGAGAGGCATTTTGCAAGCTATCACTCAAGTTCCTCCACACTGGTATGAGGAATGGAGAGGCAGGTAAATAATCCTCACATATCAACTGAGGTTGCATGCTACAGTGTCTGGGTCAGAGTCTTGACAAAGAGTAAAAGGGGGTCCATAAGTCATTCCCCCTGACTTCCTGGCTCCCAGGCATCCTCGGACAGGGGATACTTGGACTCTTTACTCCTTCTACACTGTTTGGATTCCTGCTACATGCCAGACACTGGATAATATACCAAAAAGAAAAATAGATTAAAAAAAAAAAAAAAGTCAAACCCACTGCCATTGAGTGGATTCCAGCATATAGTGACCCTATAAGACAGAGTGTATCTGCTCCACAGAGTTTCCAAGGAGCACCTGGCAGATTTCAACTGTCAACCTTTTGGTTAGCAGACATAGCAATTAACTACTACACCACCAAGATTTCCCTCGGGTAATAGAACAGTTCTCAAAGTATGGTCCACAGGCTCCTGGGGATTCCCAAGATGTTTTCAGAGGATCAGTGAGGTCAAAAAAATTTCATAACAATATATTATGGCAGCAACAATGAGCTCAAATATATCGACTATTGTGAAGACAGCAGAGGACCCAGCAACCTTTTCTTCTGTGACACACAGGCTGGCTATGAGTCACAACCGACTCAGATACACCTCACAACAAAAACTAGTATGTTACAGACCCTTTTTTACTGGGTTGACATTTGCACTAATGGCAGCACCAAACCAGTCACTGAATTCATCACTGCCACACACTGGCAGTCAAGCAACAAATAAAACAGTTTCTTTCAAGACCATCCTTGATAAAGTAGTAAAAATTATTAACATGTAATGAGATTATTATCATTATTTTAAATGAATAAATGCATGTTTTAATTTATAATATGGTGAATATCAATCCATATCATCCACATAAATAAGAGCTCTGGGGCCCTTGATAATTCTCTAGGGGGGTAATTGGGTCCTGAGACCAAAAACTTGCAGCACCGCTGCCATAATTCACAGGCTGTTTCAGAGACTCCTCAAACTGAGGGTGCGCCGTAGCCCTTTCTTTCAGACACTGCTTTCCCAGCTTAAAAAGTGTCTCATATTTGAAGCAGTAAGTGGAGAATATGGTTGTTTTCCATCAACCTTCTGCCCCTCAAAAAGAGACACTGTCACTGGAAGAAAAAGTTTAATGTTCTCTGCTCACAGTAGAAGCAACGCATACAGGTCCCACATCCCTTCTGCTGCCCCTCTTCACGCCTGTAGACTGAATCCAGGGTTGAATGGTAGGGAACAGGGGTGTTAGCAGCCCATGTGGGCTCGGCCCAGAAGTGGACTCCCACCCCCAATCCCACTCACATACAGTCTCTTTTCATACTAAGGTGGTTCTTCACTCCCTGCATAAAAGTCACAGTGTGTCAAGGTTAAAGGAGGCAGTCCCAGAGACAGGAAGAAGGATCCGGGACTCCTTATTCTAGCCTGGCCTGAATCAGGGTAGACAGCAAGTGTGTGTGCCTATGTGTCTATGTGTGTGCCACCATGCATGACTCTCTGCTTTGTTCCCAGCCTGTGAGCTCTGAGTCCTCCCCCATGCCAGGCTTCTCTCAGAGACAGTATCTGTTATTACCACTGGGGTCAGCACATCTGGGCTATTCAAACCATTTCTCTGATACTTTGGCAACGGTGGGGCTGCAGTAGGTGAGGCTGAGGCCTGGTGCCTCCCTTTCTCTTCTGGCATAAGGAAGGAGGAGGTGTGGAGGGCCAGGGGATGAGGCAGGTCAGCCCCGGGTGCTAGTCCCCCGTTCCCCTAGGAGCCAGTATGTCCGAACCTTGCCTTTGCCCTGTAGAGAAAAAGGAGGTTGGGGTGGGCATCAGTACAACAACTTTCCCAAATCAGAGGAGCAGTCTAGGGAGGGAAGGGGCATTGATGGCTTGGGAGGGGCCAGAGGCCGGTCACCCAGGAGCCTCTCAGATACCCAGGGTCGTGAGGGCAAAGGCTTCTTTCTCTACCTTCATTTCTACATCCCCTCGAAGCTCCAGCTCGAAACCACCAAGCTCCTCCAGGACAGCCTTGGTCTCAGAAGACAAGTGGATCTTTAGGGCTGGGGATGATAAGGGAGAAGAAGGGAAGGTGAGGGAGGTGGGAGCAGGAGAGGGGAGGCAGAAGAGACCAAGGACTGTAGGTTTACAGAAATGTTCTCCCTCCTTGCTTCTGGCCCACAGAAGCCTTCTTCTTCAGAGTCTGGTTCAAATCCCAACCTCTCCATATGAAATCACTTGATGGTCTTGCCATCCTGGCCTCTCACTTAGAAAACTCCAGAGTTGTGCTGTCCAGTATGGTAGCCGCCAATCACAAGTGGCCATTTAAACTAGTTAAAAGTAAATACAATTAAAAATTTAGTTCCTCAATTGTACGTGCTCCATTTCAAGTGATCAATAACCTCTTGGAACTAGTGGCTACCATACTGAGTGGCACAGGTAACAGAATGTTTTCATCACTGCAGACTGTTCCTTTGAAAATCACTGCTCTAGAGTGTTACCAGGCTCTAGAAAGCTAGTATAGCACAGAGGTTAGGAACCTAGCCTTTGAATTCTACTCTGCTTCAATTTGAATCTCAGCTCTGACACTTGCTGTGAAACCTTAAGTAACATAAACAATGTGTGCCTCAGTTTCCTAATCTGTAAAATGCTGATAATGACAGTATCTATTTCAAAGCTTTGCTGTGAGGATTAAATTTAATATCTGTAAAGTATTTAAAAAGAATCTGGTACACAGGAAACACTGTGAAAGCAGTTGCTGTCAGCATTATTTAATTCAACACCCTTTATTTTATGGCTGAGGGAACTCAGGGGAGACTTGGTGTCCCGTAACGTTGAGCTAGAGTCCAACTCTTGAAGACTCCTTGTCCTACAGAGTAGATCTATTCTGTAGGTTTTCTTGGCTCTGATTTTTATAGGAGCAAACCTCTGGTGCCTTTGCACAGGTTGTAAATCTCTATGTTGTAAATCCTGCCTCTATGATGTTAATAAGGGACGATAGGCCTCAGTCGTGCTCTTGAGACAGGATTCAGCCTATAAGACTATATCCTGCCTTTAGGCAATCACTTGGGATATAAAGTAAAGGGAAGCAAGCAAAACCACCAAGAAAGTGGCACTGGAAGCAGAGGGAAAGAGACCTGCTGTCTCTGTGCCTCAGTCTTTTGGTTAGCAGCAGAGTGGAAACTGTTTGTAGTATAAACCATTTATACCAAAAAGCAACTAGGTAAGCCAATTTGCTCAAGCTGCAGAGGAGGTCAGCAATGGAGTCCAGACCTAGGAAGCTTGATTCTCAGCCAGTATCCCCACATACCTCCCTCTCACCCCATGTCCCTACACTCCTGGAACCTGCAGCATGGACTGCCTTGTTCTGTTGCTGAACCACCTCTGAGAATGTGCTCCTTGAGATCCTCTGTCTTACAGCCACAGCCTCAAACATAGTGCCAGGGAGTATCTGCTGACCCAGAGCCCTGTAGACTTCCAGGGCTGGCCCTTCTCCCACTGGGAGGCTCAAATGGGATCCACATGAATCCCCAGCTATCTGTGGGTCTGGGGCATTTTAGCATCTCAGGGCATGGCACTCAGTGGTCACTTAATACGAGTTTACGGAATTCAGTTGTGTTGAAGAGAACAAGATAAAGAGACACAGGAGGCAAAACAAAGGGAAGGGTGAGAGCAAACATCTCGTAGGTACCTACTGTGCTAGGTTATTTACAACCTTGAGATAGGCATCTGTCATGGATTGAACTGTGTCTACCCTTTAAAAAGTGTGTACCAATTTGGCTAGCCCATGATCCCTAGTATTGTGTAAGGTTCCACTGTGTTGTAAATTCTGCCTCTGTGATGTTCATGAGGGAGGATGGGCCTCAATTGGGCTCCCAGGATTCAACCTTTAAGACTATATCCGGGATTCAACCTATAAGACTATATCCTGCCTTTAGGCAATCTCTTGGGATATAAAGTGAAGGGAAGCCAGCAGAGTCAAACCAGCAAAAAAGCAGGACTGGAAGCAGGAAGAAGAGGACCTGCTGTTTCTGTGCCTCAGAAGCTGCCAGTCCAGGGGAAGAAGACAACAAGAACCTTCCTCCAGAGCCAATAGAGAAAGCCTTCCCTTGGAGCTAATGCCCTAAATTTGGATCTGTAGCCTACTAGACTGTGACAGAATAAAATTCTTCTTCGTTAAAGCCATCCATCTGCGGTATTTCTGTTACACAGCACTAGATGACTAAGACAGCATTCCTTACAGTTAAAACAGCTGAGGCTCAGGAAGACTGACAGGTATGTGCTAAGTGTTTGCTATAGCTTTCTCACATAACTCCTATGAGGTTGATATTTTTAGTTTGACACATCATGTGAGGAAAACTTAGGCTTAGTGAGGTGTGGCAAATTGACACATAGCAACAACCGGTGGAGTTGAGATCACACCCAAGTAGGCTGCCTGAAGCACCCTTACCACACCACGGAGGGACCAGTAGGGTCCTGAAGGTGATTCCAGCTGGGAACTTTTTAATCATTTGGCAAAAGGGGGCAGCAGGGACCTCAGTTTCTGACTAGATGAAAGGCTAATCGCACGGGTTGAACCACTAAGACCTGGGAAGACAGAAGGCTAAGAGGCAGAGCAGGGACAGGCACAGGCTGTGTGGCATTACTCTCGGATCCCGTCCCTCCCTAGCCCTCTGGGCGGGGCACTGTACCTTCCCCGTTAGACTCCATTCGCGATGCCGTGTTGACTGTGTCTCCAAAGAGACAGTAACGGGGCATCTTCAGCCCCACCACCCCAGCACACACGGGACCTGGGAGAAGGGGGCGGAGCCATTAGAAACCGGGAAGGGAGTACCAAGGGGGAGTACCCGAGGAAGAGGAGCACAGGGCGGGGCTTGGGAGCCACAGGCCTACGACTACCCGAAACCGACTGTGTACGGGAGTGCGTGGAGCAGAGGGAAGGCCGGGCTGCAGCCTTGGGGACGCCTCCCCCCGGTTTGCCGGCCTCACCCGTGTGGATCCCAATGCGCAAGCGCAGCTGCTCCTGGGGCCGGTGGCGGATGTGGAACGAGCGAACGGCGTCCAGCAGTGCCAGAGCCATGCGGGCCACTTCGCGGGCGTGCAGCTGTCCGTTCCGCACCGGGAGCCCAGACACCACCATGTAGGCGTCGCCGATCGTCTCCACCTTCGGGGACGAAGTGCACAGCAGGGAGGGCTGGAAATGTCTCCTCGTGCAGCTGCCACTTGTGTGCGCTGTCACTCTGTTCACCTCTGCGTGCCCGTTCCCCACCCCAAGCTGTTCCTCTGCCGGTTTGGGGGCTCCCCTGTGTCTGTTACTGTTTCTGTCCCGTTGTGGGTGCCCTCTGTTAACACCCCTGTCCCTCACCTCTGTCCGACCTTGTCCATGTCTGTCCCTGCTCTTCCCTACTCCCATCCTCACCTTGTACACATCAAAGTTGTCAATAACAGCATCAAAGCAAGTGTATAGGTCATTCAGCAGGGTCACCACCTGGAAGGAAAAGGAAGCCAAAAGGGACAGGGAGTAAGCGACCTGACCTGGGGTCAGGTGGGAGAAACAGAGCCAGAATGGAGATGCCAAGCCAAGCTATCCAGCCCGGGGCTGGGAAGCCAGCTGCTTACCTGCATGGGCGTGCTTTCTGCTGACAGGGCTGTAAAGCCTACAATGTCACTGAAGTAGATGGTAACGCTGTCAAAGGCCTCGGCCTGGACTGTTTCCCCACGCTTCAGCTGCTCAGCCACTGAGCTGCAGGGTCAGGAATAGTGCAGGGTCAGGGGAAGTGACGGGGCAGGGACAGAGGCTGCAGGGGGCTCACCAGATGCGGGCACTCACTGAGGCAGGATCTGGTAGAGCAGGGCCTCGGCCTTGCGCTTCTCCTCCAGGTAAGCCTGCGTGCGCTCCTCCACCAGCTCCTCCAGGTTGTTGGCATACTGTTCCATGCGGGAGAGCAGGTTGTCTAGGATATTGCTACTGTTCTCTCTGGGGGGGTACGGGCAGCGATAGGGAGCTGTACTCACTGAACTGGGCTTCTTGTCAGCCCACTCCAAGTACAGTGGGGTCAGGCAGGTTGTGGGCACAGAACGACAGGGTGGCAGGGGGAAAGGATAAAAAGAAAAGTCAATGCATCTCTGCAACCCCAGGGTCAGGTGTGAACTTAGACATATCAATACTTTGTTCATCTTTGTGGAAACCAGCTACAAGGATGTAAACGAGAGGAAAAACGGACAGAGCCATGAACACAGGCTGCCAAGGGGTGGGTTTGGAGGAATTGGGCCCCCATGTGGTATAGGGAAAGGGAGATTAAAGGGTAGGTGGACGTTCCTGTAGAAGGCAGAAGGGCTGTAGGGAAGGAAATGAGGTCAAGGATGTGTGGCCCATTTACTCTGAACATTCTTGAAAAAACTAGGGGCCAGCAGAGAAGACTGGGCAAGATGTGGGGTGGCAATGGGAGGGGATGGAAGGTAGAGGATTGTGGGGCTAGTTGGAGTGACACGGTATTTGCAAAGGGGAATTTGAGGCTGTGGTGGCCTGGAGGAGGCTACATACAGTGGGGCTGTGAGGGAGCTCATGCTGCCACTGCAGGGAGGAGACTTAAGTGTGGGGTGTACAGTGGTTACGGGACTTGGGGGAGCCCAGTGAGGTCCACAGCTAACGCTAGCCACCTGTTAAACTTGCGCAGCATCAGGCGGATCTGCTGGAATGGTGGCCGCTCCTGTGGGTCCTCTGCCCAGCACCGCTGCATCAGCTGCCCCAGTTCCTCCAGGTGGCTCTGCAGGGCCAAGGAGGGCCGGAAGGGCGGCTGCTCACCCCGAGTCACACGTTCGATGATCTCTGCATTTGGGTGGGGAGGGGTTGGCCAAGGGCCTAACAAGAGTCTAAGAGCAACTAGCTGGGGTCAGGTGGGAAAGTCCAGGCCTAGGGCATGGGATGGACAGCTAGACAGGGAAGTGGACCAGTCCATCTGTCAGAGTTATTGGCAGCAATGGAGCAAAGGATGGCAGTTGAGCCCCATTTCAGAGGGAAATTTGGCAGGTGTTTCCAGGGAGTACCTGGATGGCACAAATGGTTAAATGCTCATCTATTAGTTGAAAGGTTGGTGGTTTGAATCCACCCTGCAGCACCTCTAGGGACAGGCCTGGCAACCCGCTTCCAAAAGGTCACAGCCTTGAAAACCCTATGGAGCAGTTCTACTCAGTACTCATGGGGTCACTGTGAGTTGGAGTCAACTCAACACAACTAACCACAGCAACTCTATCTGGGGATGGGGTTAGTTGAGATCATGGTGGGCATAGGGAGGTGGTGTGGTCCTCTCACCTTTGGGGCTGAGGTCCAAGCCTTCTACATGGAAGACCCCACTTCTCAGGGCAATCTCCTGAAGGATGATCCCAAAGCTGTACACGTCACCAGCCTGGGTGCCCCGGGCAGGTGGTGAAGCCATTCGAAGGAGCTCAGGAGCTGTCCACAACTTTTCTGCAGGTCAGAGGTTAGGAGTCACCTCTAAGTGAAGGGTCCCAGAGCTGAAGGATGACTGAAGGGAAAACAAGACCTAGAGGATGAGGACTGATCTGGAGACATCACACATAATGTCAGAACTGTAAGAAGCTTGGAGCCACGTAGTCTGGCCTCCCTCTTTTACAGATGACATATTAAGCCTGGAATCAGAGGCCAGGCCTTGGTCTCCCTTTTGGGCTGTACGGGGTGCTGGTGTTAGGGCTCAAGAGTCAGGCTCACTGGCATACAGAGTATGTCCTTGCTCTGGTTCCGGGTCCCTGAAGCTCTCCAGTCCGTAGTCAGTGATCTTGAGCACAAAGCGCCCATCTACCACGCAGTTGGACGACTTGAGGTTCCCATGGGAGCAAATGGCCCCATTGTGTAGGAACAGCATACCCTGGGAAATTGGGAGAGGCAGGGGTCTTGGGCATGAGTGGGACCTACAACCATGACATGAGGAGAAGCATGTCCGGGCCCCTCCCCACACATCTTGTGGGTTCTTCTGGACCTACCTTGACAATGTCATTGGTGAGAGAGTACCGGAACATCCAGTCCAAGGTGATGCTTTCATTCTCCAGAATGTCCTGCTGGGGCAAGCAGAAGTCAGACCTGCACCCTGAAGACTCCCAAGGGAGTGTGAGGCGGGTGCAGGCCTCCTACTGCTAGAAACTGGCAGAGCAGGACAAAACTCTAGACTGACTCTGGTGCCACTGCCCTCCTCCCACTCCCATCTTACAGATAAAGGTCAGAAGGAGGGAGAGACTTGCCTGAGGTCAGATGGCCAGTCAGGGGCAGAACCAGGGCTAGAACCCAGGCTTCTTGATACCCTCCTGATCCCCTCACCTGCAGACTCCCACGTGGACAGTACTCTGTGAGGATGCAGATGTTGGGGGGGTCGGTGCAGGCACCCACAAACCTGGTCAGGTGTTCATTCTGTACATCCCGCATCTGCAGGTGGGAGCCAGCATCAGGAACCTGACAAGGACCTCGATCCTCCATCCTTAACTCCCCATTTGTTCTCTGCAGGCATCTCCTCACCCTCCTTGATGGTTCTTGTTTACGTTCTTTAGTCTACCCTCCCCCAGAGTCTGCTGGCTACCTCCTCCCTCTGGAGCTCTCCACCCCGAGTCCCCTCGAGGGCCTTCCTCCAGGATATCTCCAGGAGCTCTTTCCCATCTTTGACCCCCTCACTCCCACTGCAATATGCAAAGGCCACATCAGGGGCACAGCCCCTGCTCTCCCCTTGTGGTCCTTCGATAACCAGTTCTGTGGCCCAACTTCCCTTGTGTCCCCAAGGACCCTCCCTGGGGTCAGTGCCTCACTTCCCCACATTACATGCTTCAGTTCAAACAGGACGTTTCTTGTCAGCTCAATGCGTTTACGGTTCATGTGTTTCACAGCCACGAGGTTGCCCTGGGCAAGGAACCGAGACTGTCACTGTGAGGAGCATGGCCCAGTGCCCCAATTCCAACAGCTCAGGACAGCACACTCCACCCATGGGACCCTCCACTGCTCCCTGTAACCCCTGAGGCTGCCAAATGCTTTCTGATACCTCGTTTCTGCTTCCAGGTCCCCCAACCACTCCAACAGCCCACCCCGGGGAATCTCAACTGTTCCCTGGTGGTAGACTTCTGTCCCTGGAGTGGGAGGACCCTTTCACAGCCTTCCATCAAAGCACACCATTGCCCCATTCCCCAGAATCTGATCTTTTCCCAGGCCCACCTTGTAATATGCTGTCTTGGCAAAGACTTGGAACTGGCCCTCTGTGGTCAGCAGGGAGCCGTAATTGGAGCCTTTCTGAAGACAAAGAAGAGGGAAGGTCAGACAATATGGGCTCCCCCATGGGCTCACTCTGTCCTGGTTGAGTAGTTCTACCTCTGAAGCACCTTCCTTTGCGTTCCACGTCATGAAAGCCTTTCCCCATTTTTTAAAAAATGTGTTTCCGCATATACTGTCTCCTTTGACCTTTGAGGTCAAGAGCCCTGTGATATACTTACTCCCTCAGACGCAGTCTCAGAGACGGAATACGATTCACCCAAGGACACAAAGCAAGCAAAGGCAGAGCTGAGACTAGAACCACACTCTCTACCCTACCGGTAGCACTGCCTCCTGTGCTCAGTTCCCTTATGCTCCCCACAACTCACAGCTGCATTCTTACCCCACTCAGGGTCAGCCGGCTGCCTGCACTCCTCAGGTGGCGCTCAAGGCTACTGGGTTGCACGTCCTCCCAGCGCACCCGCCACAGCTCTGAGGCTAGCTCCTTTTCCAGCTGCAGTTTCCTGGGGAGATGAAGCTTGCATCTGAGCACATGGCTGAACCTCTGACCCAGGGCATGGTGCTCAGCTGCTTGGCCTCAGAGCCCTGGTCCCCACTGTAGATACTAAGAGAAAGCCCACAGCTTATACTAAGAGACCAGTGTTATTATTACCCCAAAAACCCAAACCCATTGCCTTTGAGTGAATTCCAACTCATAGCAATCCTATAGGACAGAGTAGAGCTACCCCAGAGGGTGCCTGGTGGATTCAAACTGCCGAACTTTTGATTAGCAATTGTAGCGCTTAACCACCATGCAACCACGGTTTCCAACATTGTCATTAGTCATCCTCAAGTCAGTTGTGACTCAAGTCCATTGTAGTAGCCATTGTGTACCTTGAGTGCCTTCCAACCTAGGAAGTTCATCTTTCAGCACTATATATATCTGTTGTGATTCATAGGGTTTTCACTGGCTAATTTTCAGAAGTAGATTGCTCACCTAGTCTGTCTTAGTCTGGAAGGTCTGCTGAAAACTGTTCATCATGGGTGACTCTGCTGGCATTTGAAATGCTGGTATCATAGTAACCAGCATCACAGCAACACACAAACCACTACAGCACAACAGACAGGTGATAAAAAGGCTGCAGGGGAATTATATCCTGTGGGCTGAGAATCAGACAGTTTGGGTAAAATTCTGTTTTATAGGGATCTTGGAGTAGTCACTTCATTTTTCTGAGTCTCAGGGTCCTCATTTGGCATTTTGGGGTCCTTAATATAGATTTCAAAGCATTGTTATAAGAATAAAAGAAATATTGTGTGTAGAACTAGAACTACCTTTTAACAGATAAAAGACCAGACTTCATGGTCCAACAGACTAGAGGATTCCCAGAAGACATAGTCCCCAGATTCTCCGTTAGTCCAGAGCTGAAACCACTCCCAAAGCCAACTCTTCAGACAGACTGGACCGGACTACAAGACGTAAAATCATACTGGGAAAGAGTGTGCTTCTTGGCTTAAGTAGATACCTGAGGCCAACTGGGCAGTCCCTGTCCAGAGGCAAGATGAGAGAGGGGGACAGGAGCTCATTGAAGTGACACTGGAAATACAGGATGGAAGCAGCTAGAGTTACATAGCAGTGTGTGTGCAAGGTTTTGTATGAAAAATTGGCTTGGATTGTAAACTTGCGCTCAAAGAGCAATAAAAAAAAAAAAAAAGAAATACTGTGTGTGTTGAAGTGCCTGGCATGCAGAATATGCTCATCCAGCATCCTTATATTGTTAACTTCTCCTATACTTTTCCTTTTTTCTCTTCCTCTGGGTGGCAGGACCAGAGTTCATTCATCATTCCTGTCTCTATTCTGCATTCGGCACCTGATACAGTCATCAACCCCGCTCAACTGATATGGTTCCAACTCCAAAGGTTTTCAATCATTGCTTCCCACCTGACTTGTAGGGGTAGGAGGGAAAGAGAAACCAGCCATCAGACCAGAATTTGCCCCCTGCAAGGCCTCTCTCGCTGCCTCTCTGTTCCTTCCTGGATTTGCCCCAGACCTTCTCTGGACACCCCTATGCTTGCCCCTCCTACCTCCCACTCCATACTACTTCCTTCTTTCTTCCCTTTATCCTAGGGCTTTTTAGTGTCTTTTCTCCCCTCTTTTCCTCTGCTTTTCCCTGTTCTCCCTCCTCCCTCCCCCACCACGAACCCCTGCTCCCATTTCCCTCTGGCTCCCTGCCATCTCCCCAGCCTTGCCCACCACCCATTCTAAGGCTCACCTGTATATGAAGAATGACACAATCAGGATGCTGAGCAGGGAGAGGCTGCCCACCAAAGCAAGGACCTCCAGGGTGGAGAAGTGGTCTGCAGGTGAGCATCCGAGTTGCCACAAGAGAGATTTGTGGGAGATTTTGGTTAGATAGCAGGAGGAAGAATCTTCTAGTAGTCAGTCAGTGAACTCAGACGATGAGTGAAGAGCAGAATACCATCAGGGTGAGAAAGTGCACCTATCTGGCTCTCTTTGGGGTAAGAGTAGGGTGCAGCATCTTTAGAATGGAGGCCTATAATGTGGGTGGGGTCAATCACCTTGGTTGCAGGCAGGGTTCTCATTGTGAAAGCCGCATCTGGGGACATCAGGAGGAGGGTACCCCAGGGGCCAGTTCAGTTTGCGCCCTGATACGGCCACCAGCTCTTGGGAAGTTCCGTTGTAGTTCAGCACAACCTACAGGAGGACAGGAGTGCTGAGTGGGCAAAGGCTGGGGTGAGGCCACCTGTCCAGTAACTCCCACTCTGCTTCAAGGGCCTGTATCTGGTCTGCCTGCTATCTACCATGCCTCAGCTGTCACAGGATACAGACAGACCTCATGCCACACCCCATGTTATTAAACTGTAAATAAAGGCTTGAAAACTGCTCAGGGGCTTTATAATATAAACTCCATCCCTGTACTCAAGGAGTTTATAATCTTGGGTTGAAGCACTTAGGAAACAGAGAAAGACAGTATTCTTCTTAGTTCACATGCCCAGGCGTAATCCATGTTCCCCTCCTCTAGGAAGCCTTCCTTGATGTTCTAACCCTTGGTGTCTTCCTGTCCCCAGTGGCACTTGCAAGATCTGCTTATCTCCGCTGGGAGGGTGTCCTGCTGACTTAGGAGGCAGACAGCTTCCTGAGGTCAGGAAGCTGTGTTTGCTTCTCAGACACAGCGGACCCCAAGGGAAGGGCCTGTGAGTGCCTGTCTTTTGGTTTGTCCTCCAGCCAGGAGCTGTGTCTGTTTCATCCAAGGCTCTCCCTAAGCGACTCCAGAGTAAACAGACATCCTGGCAGGGCTGTGGGAGCAGGCAGGAGGGCAAGATGCTGTTCTGAGTTGACACTCTCTGCTGAGGGCACAAACCTACCCTGAAGATACCAGTCTCAGGATCCATATCCCAGAGGGAGAAGTCAGTCTCCCGGTCTCCGTTGCTGTCAATTTTCAGGTATCCTGTCACACCTGGGGGCATGGAGGAAGACGGCTGTGTTCTGACGGTGGGAAATTGGAAAAGGGTGGGCGAAAATAACAGCCTCACATGGCCGAGAGATTTTACTACTGATAAGACCTATTTCTTCATCTCTCCACTCTTCTGATCTTCCTCTTCCTTGCCCTCCAAACATGTACACAAGAATTGCCAGTTAAGCGCTCAAACTCATCCTATAAAAAGTACTACATACCTCATTGCTGAATATCACTACAGTCACCTTTGAAGTATTCCTCTTGGGAAGCTGTGCACCACTGCCAGTGCCTAGCCCACCCTTCAAAGCAATTCTGGAACTCTTTTTCTGGAATGGCCATCAGAGCAGTCATCATATTACCCTTGATGTGCTGAATATCATCAAATGTCTTCCTTTCAATATTTCCTTTATCTTTGGGTAAATAAAAGTCATTGGGGGCCAGAGCAGGTGAGTAGGGAGGGTGTTCCAATACAGTTATCTTTTACTGGCTAAAAACTCCCTCCCAGACATCTATACAATTAAATTTGCGAACTTGCCACAGTGCCACTGTGCATGATGGCCATCTCGCAAAAAGCGTTCCAAAATTGCTTGGAAGGGTGGCCTAGGAGCTGGCATCCATTCATAGCTTCCCAAGGGGAGTACTTCAAAGATGACCATAGTGATATTCATCTATGAGGTATGTAGCACTTAGAACAATCACTTTAGAGGACTCTATTGTTGGACCTTGTATGCCCTGAAAAATAATAAAGGAACAAGCATTCCAGCAGCAGGAATACTGAGGTTGGTCACTTGTAGGGTGTCCTTCCTTCCTTCCTCCCTTCCCTCCTTCCTTTTGTCTTTGCCTCCCTTCCTCTCTCCCTCTTCCTTTTCTTTCTCTTTTTCTTTCCTCTCTGTCTCTCCTCTTTCTTTTCCTCCTCTTTTTCTCTTTCTTATTGTGCTTTAGACGAAGATTTACAGAACAAATTAGTTTTTCATTAAACAGTTAATACACATACTATTTTGTGACAATTGTTGCCAATTCCATGACATGTCAACACTCTCCCCTTCTCAACCTTGGCTGCCCCATTACCAGCTTTCTTATTCCTTCCTGCTGTCTCATCCCTGCCCCTGGGCTGGTACGCCTCTTTAGTTTCTTTGTTTTTATGGGCCTGTCTAATCTTCGGCTGAAGGGTGAATCTCAGGAGTGACTTCAGTACTCAGGTGTCCTGGCAGAACAAACGGTCTTTGATGGTTCCAAGGGTAGGTAGGGAAGAAGAGGGGTATTCACTGATTAGACAGTGGACAGGAATTGGGTTTGATGAAAGGAGTGACAGTACACAGTAGAGGTGAGCAGCCGGAGTAAACCAAAAGCTAAGAGCTTTCCTAAGCATTACTCAACACTTTGAAGGACTGAGTAGCAGGGGCGTTGAGTCTGGGGACCATGATTTCAGGGGATATCTAAGTCAATTGGCATAATGAAGATTTTTGAGAAAATGTTCTGCACCCCACTTTTGTGAGTGGTGTCTGAGGTCTTAAAAGCTAGCAAGCAGCCATCTAAGTAGCATCGATTGGTCCTTACCACCTGGAGCAGAGGAGAACGAAAGACATCAAAGTCATAAGGAAACTATAAGCACGAGAGCCAGATAGGGTCATATAACCCAGAGACTACACCAGTATGAATCCAGAAGAACTAGATGGTGCCCAGCAACTACCAATGACTGTTCTCACAGGGTCCCTGAAACAGCAGGAAAAAAAAGGATGTCCAGAACTAGAACTCTACTAAAATGACCAGATTTGATGGTCTGACAGACTAGAGGGTCTCCTGAAGACACAGGCCCCAGACTCTTTTAGTCCAGAGCTGAAACCATTCCTAAAGTCAGCTCTTCAGGTCAAGATTGGATTAGGCTGTAAGACATAAAATGATACCGGCAAAGAATGTGCTTCTTGGCTTAAGTACATATATGAGGCTAACTGGGAAGCTCCTGTCCAGAAGCTAGATGAGAGAGTGGAGGCGGACAGGAGCTGATTGAATGGACAAGGGAAATACAGGGTGGAGTGGAGGAGTATGCTGTCACAGGGTGGGGACAATAGCTAGAGCTACACAGCAGTGTGTGTGTAAGTTTTTATGCAACAGATTGACTTGGATTGTAATTTTTGCTTAGAGCACAATAAAATACTTTTAAAAAAGAAGAAGAAAGAAAAGGATGTCCCAGGTCCACAGCCTTAGGGTTTCTCTAGTCTTTGTCATACCAGTAAGTCTGGTCTTTTTGTCTACACATGAGTTAGAATTTTTCCTATATTTTTCTCCAGTTCTATCCAGGACCCTCTATTGTGATCCCAGTCAGAATGTCAGTGGTGGCAGCCGGACACCATCTAACTGTGCTCAGTCTGGAGAGGCTGTGGTAGTTGTAGTCTATGAGTCCTTTGGACTATGTGGGAAGTGCAGACAAGGGAAGGAAGGCCTGATGGAAGCTGTGGAAGTTCCTCATATTATAGGTGAGGGAAGGAAATAGATGTGGTGAGTGACTATGTGCTGTGTTCCCCAGAGTCCCGTTCTAGTCACTTGTAACTCTCACCTTGGAAACTTCGGTTCCACATCCTCTGAGTGATGTTCTCTCCATCAGTGACAGTCCCCCCTTGGGCCAGAGTCTCTGTCACCGCATGGACATAGAGGAGGAGCCCATCATGGAAGGATGCTGGGATGGTATTCACCTGCAGGGCACAGAGCTTGACTGGGGTCGAGTGTATGTTATGTACAGGGTTAGAGGAGGGCATCGAAGCTGAAGAAACCCAAGGACCGGAAATTTGGAAGATGATAGGATAAAATAACACCCTTATGTGAAACAGGGCATTTACTATTTGTCAGACGCCTTCACTTCTAAGGAGGGTTCCCATTTTACCGACGAAGACCAGGCTGAACAACTTGCCAGTGTCCCCTCCATCACCAGGAAAGACAGAGGAATGACAGAAAGGGAGAGAAGGGAAGACCTGGGAACAGTGACATGGCAGAGAGGACAAGGTGGGGACTGGCAGAGAGGGCTGGAGGTTCATGCTAGGAGGGTCCCAGAGTAGGGGACCCCCTCCTACCAGACCGTTTTCCATGGTGAAGTTGAACTGCTCATGGGCCAAGTGTTTTAGCTGCTTCAGAAATTTCAAGTACTCAGGGTTGTCTGGTTCTTTGTATGTAATGATCTTGGCAGCCTGAGAAACGGATCAGTGAAGAGGGAAGAGCTAGGAGAAGAGTCCAGTCTTCCTAGACCCTGGGCCTTAGCTATCTGGGAAACTACCTCCCAAGAGCCATGTGTCTGCTTAACTCAAGGTCAAACTGTCCCTTATGTTTTGCTTGAGGTGCTGTCTGCCCCAAAGTGAGGAGTCCTGTGGAATGGAACAGCTTCTCCAAGTCCCATGGAGACTGACTGGAACATCCTCCCACCTTAGGTCCATTTTCCTTTTTCACCTCCCAGAGCTCAGCCCCACCCCACTTCATTTCTCTGTATACCTCTTGCCCCAGCCTCTTGTTCTTCACCATGTAACTCCCCGTGAACACTAAGAACCTCTTTCTTGGACTCTTTTCAGACCCCGAGGGACCCAGTCACCAGAGACAACAAGCTACCAGTTCAGAGTCCCACAGCCTGGGCTTCCAGACTGGACACTCACCTGAAAGGCCTGATGGGCACTGACATCCTGACCATCCCCTCTCTCCCATGGCCTTTGGGGTGCAGGGCTGTGTGCACCTTGTAGGCTTTGCCCAAAGAGGTCCAGGTGGAAGAAAACATACTCTTTCCCACTCAGGCCAGCTTCCAGGGCTAGAATCATCAGGGTTCTGAAGACGTCTGGAGAGCTGCAGATGTAGATAACTGGGGGAAGAAGAGGGAGTCAGGGAGAGAGAGAACTAGGTCCTGGAGGAGTGTGAGAGGGATGACACTGGAGAAGAAAGTTGGGATACCCAGAAAAGAAGTTCAGAGATAGAAGTATGAGAGGTCCTGGGGACTTGACACTCTGTAGCAGTTCGGTGGCAACTCCTAGCTCAGTCTAGACTGTGGCAGGATAAAAACAAAGGGTGGGAAGAAGAGGTAGAGAGGGTCCACGGGTGGAAAGCTCAGAGTGGGAGTGAGAGGTGGAGCAGCTCAAAATGGGGAAGGTAGGATCAGAAGGGCTGGGAGAGAGAGAGGAGGAGCCTGCAGGAAAAGCCACCAGGAGAGGAGGCCGAGAAGGCGAGCAAGGTCAGGTGGGAATGGAGGGACGGGAACGCCGCAGGAGACAGAAAATGGGGGGGAAAACAGGGAATCCAGGCGAGGTTTCTACTAAATGCCAGGGTGACGCACAGCGTTTTCTCCCTCACTGAACTCAGCTCCCGACAGAAAGATTGGCGGTGTGAACCTACCCCGCTGTGCCATGAAGACAGGCCTGGTGATCTGCTTTGGAAAAAGATAATAGGTTGAAAATCCTATAGGGGTCAGTTCTACTCTGTAACACCGAGTCGCCGTGAGTCGGAATTGACTGACAGCGACGGGTTAACTCCAGAGGAACGCGGTGCGACAGAGGTGAGGGAGATGAAGTCTGGGAGGTGACTGGAGAAAAGGGTCGAGCGAGCCTGCGACAAGAATGAAGAGTCATTAGGACAAGAGCGAACATTTGGCCCAGGGGAGCGAAAAGACGCCCTAAGCCTAAACCGGGTTAAAAAGATGGCCTCAGGGCAAAGCCGCAGAGGCTGGGTGTCACTGCCACTCACTTCTGCCTTTGTGCCGCACAATCCGCAGCAGCGCGGCGTAGTGGTCGCGGTCACCCTCTGCAAACTCTATGTGGTCCACCGTCACGTTGAGGCTGTCGCCGACTCGAAGGTACAGCCCCTCCACTACAAAGTAGCAGCGTCGGTCGTTGTCCGGCTGGTAGGCGTAGAGCACGAGCGCCTGGCGTTCCCAGCCTAGCCGTCGGTGCAGCGCCGCCACAAAGTCTCCCAGCTTGGCGTGGCTGGGCCCAGCGCGGGTGGTCAGTGCGTACTCGTCTTTGGCCCCGAAGCCCATTGCCGCGGCGCCGGCGGTCAGCAGTGGCACCCGCCAGTGCGCGGTGAAACGCCCCACGGGGGCGGTGGCATACTCGCAGCCAGGGCCCAGGAATACTGCGGGGTTGTGTTCCCACTTGAGGTCCACCGCGGCCAGGGGCGCGGCTGTGTCCGAGCAGACGCCCAGCGCGTTCTCGCTGCTGCCCAGCACCGTGCGGATTGTCCAGCCGGGCAGCAGGTCCGGCTGCGTCTTCACCCGGCTTAGAGCCAGTTCCACGGCCGGCCCCACGCGCGCCCATGACCACGGGTACGAAGTGTTGGCCAGAGGCAGCACCACGGCCACCGTCAGGTTACCTGCCTGGGTGCCCGGGAGCAGCAGCAGCAGCGGCGGCAGGAGCAGGAACAGGTGCCGACAGGCGCCCACGGGGCGCCCGGGGCCGGGCATGGCCTCAGCAGGCACTGCGTCGAGCGAGCTCTCCCAACATGGTTTCCTTGGTCCACTCGGGCTCAGCGGCTTGTCCCGGCACCCGGAGCGCCTCCGTGGGAGGGAAGAGGAGCGGGGTGGGGGCCCTCACCCCGGGGGACGCAGCCTCCTGTGGCTGCGACAGTCAGGGCCAGGAGGGCGAGGGGCGCCCGGCGGTCTGGCGTGCCCTGTGCTGGGCTCGCCACGGAGGGGCTTGCGGAGGGCGCCGCAGAGCAGGTGGGCGCGGGAGCAGGAGCGCCGGCGCCCAGATGTGTGTGTGTGTGTGTGTGTGTGTGTGTGTGTGTGTCAGTGTCAGAGAGAGAGAGATTTTAAAAAAGAGTGAGCTAGTAAGCGAGCGCGCTGGGAGGCTAGCAGAGGGAGGGCGCGAGTGTGAATGTTTGTCTGCGTGCGTGATGCCTGCCCCAGGGAGTGTGCCAGAAGGGGCGTCCAGCCGGCCCAAGTCTCCGGGTGTCCGGGAGGGGGAGAACTGAGGAGGACCCGAGCCAAGCTCCGAACCCTCCCTCCAGGCCGTTTCCCCTCCCAGACTTGGTGACACAAAAGCCAGTCCTGGATCTTTGACTGTTTCCTCCCTGTGGCGAAGTCACTGCCAAACCCCCTCTCCCCACGTCCGCGCGCTTTTCCCTTAGACCCTCTTTCCGCTTCTCCGCAGGACAAAGTTTTCCTCCTCAGAAAGGCGTGCCTGCCCAGGGGGTTCGCTCTCGATCGGAAGGGAGGCTGAATCGAGATGCGTGGGAGCCACCGAAGGCCCTTGCGCCCGCCTTATCTCACCCCTCCTACCTGGTTCCGTCTGGGGAAGAGGAAAAGATATGCTTGGTTTGGGATCCTGGCGGAAAAAGGTGTGAATGTGTTGTGGATGTGTGTGCCTAGGGGTGGGTTGAAAGGGTGACGGGTTTCTGGAAAAGGCGCTAAAGCAGAAAGCGAGCCCAGAGGCCCAGTTACCCGGTCCATCTAGGATTCCCCACCCCCTTCCTCCCCACCGCCTTCCAGATTGCGTGGTTTAGTGGGGAAAAAGTACCAAGTGCTGGACGGAATTAACTCTTTAGTTCCGCAAAGGTCGAAAGAAATCGATTTTTCGAGTGGGTGGAAAGGTGTGAACCTCAGGGCCGCTCCCGAAAAGTGGATGTGTCTTTGCTTTGTGTTGTAGAGGATCACTAAAATAGGCTCTGTGGTGCCGGCGTTAAAGAGGACCTGTGGAAATGTAAATGAGCTAGAATCTTTTAGTGCCTCTGGTTCGAACCTTTGTGGGATCAGTCTGCCCTCTAATGGTCAATGGGAGTCATTGACGGTATTAATTTGAAAACCTCTCCAATCTGCGCCTGGGCAGGACCAATCACAAACTCATCCCTTCAGTAAACATTTCCAAAGGACCGACTCTACTTCAGGTACCCGGCGAGGAGCTAACGGCATAAACATAATGCATTTAGTCTGTTCCTTTGAGGAGTTCTATTTGGGACAAATAGAATAATAGGGTTAAGCACTGCAGCAGAGAGACGGAACAATTGCTGAGGTGCCAAAGTGAAAAAAACAGAACAAATTCCAAACCCGTTGCCGTCGATTTGGACTCGCAAAGACCCTATAGGACAAGATAGTCTGGTGGACTTGAACCGCTGACCTTTTGGCTAACAGTCAAATGCTTAACCCCATTGCACCACAGAGTCCCCAGATAAAAAGCGGTGAATTTTGCGTGGATTGGGGATCAGGAAAATCTACAAACAATTCAACAAGAATAGAAGGCTGAGAAAGCTATTCTGTGCAGATAGAGCAGAATTACATAGTATCTTTCCTGTACGTGGAGTTTTAGGATAATTTTGAATATTCTTGTGGTCTGGAGCAGAAGTTGCAAATGGTGCCTGGGAGCTAAATTCAGATGGCAAGTATGTTTTGGTTGGCCTACACTCTCTATCAGTATTTTGTTTAATTTTTCACATTAAAAGATTAGCAGATGGGGTGGAGTGGCAGAAGTACAGGGTGGAAAGGAGGAGTGTAGTACAGGGAGGGAGAAGCAGAGCTGCCTAGTGGTGTGTGATCAGCGTTTTATATGGCAAATTGATTTGGAATATAAAGCACAATAAAATATATATTTAAAAAAAAGAGCAGATGGCACATGAATATCTTGATTTCTGGCTTTTCTTGAAATGTTGGAAGAGCAGGCAATATCCTCCTCCACCATCATTAAGCTGGAACAAATTATCCCTGAGCTCTGTGAGATGAGTCTGGTACATTGGGGCTCCTATCCTGCTTCACTCATTTACCTTACCTGCCTAGTCACAGTAGGAGCTGTCTTCAGTCTGATCTAGGATGTAAGGTGTTTGCATGTAGGAACGACTGAGAAGGAGCAGCTGCTGCTGAGGGCAGACTATCAAAGCTTTTGTGTTGACAGATATGTAAAGGGGACTCCAGAGGCAGTGGAGATAGAGAGGAGGTGGGGGATGTTTACAAAGTAGTATCAATTAGATTTTGGAAAGGGAAGACAGTCTACAAACAACTGAGACTAGGTGACATCAACCTGCTAGTTGAGAAGCTGAAGAAGTTTTGGGGGGATGAAAACAATTTTAGTTTGTTGAATTTGAGAAGCTGTGGACACCCAAATAAGGTGTTCCACTAGCCATTGGATTAGTGGAGCTGGAATCAGAAGAAATGCCTGGACTAGAGATACAGTTTGGGACCAAATTTTCATGCAGGTAAGACATGCATGACATGTTTTAGCCAACAGAGCAACCCCTTTGCTCATTATTTTCCTAGGCAATATGTACTTCTGTGTGAGGGTGTGTTACTTAGGTGTGCAGGTGTCGTAGTCATGTAGTGCTGCTGCAACAGAAATACCACCGGTGGATGACTTTAAAAAGAGAAATTTTATGTTGTCACAGTCCAGCAGGTTAAAAACCCAAATTCAGGGCATCAGCTCCAGGAGAAGGCTTTCTCTGTTGGCTTTGGAGGAAGGTCCCTGTCGTCAATCTTCCCTGGGACTGGGAGCTTCCGAGGAGCGGGGACCCTGGGTCCTTTCCAAGTAGCCGTCTACACCTGGCACTGCTTCTTGGTGCTATGAGGCCCCCAACTCTCTCTGCTAGCTTCTTTCTTTTATATCTCAAGAGATATAAAAGGCACAGTGCAATCTTACAATTTGAGTCCTTCCACACCAACACAACTACTGTCCATCCTGCCTCATTAACATCACAGAGGCAGAGTTTGCAGCCTTTAGGAACACAATAGCAGGAATCACAGCCTAGCTAAATTGCTACACACATTTTTAGGGGACACAATTCAATCCATGACAGCGGGTTATTTGTGAAAAAATATAGTAACTGAGCTTCCATCTGAATATTGCTTGACTAAATAATTGACCTGGAGACAATTAGACAAGTGCTGAAAGAAATATTTTAAAGTGTCAAAGCACTAGGAAGACAGTGAGGAATTACTGGTCTGAGAGATGAAGGGACAAGAACACAACTGAGCCTAGCAAGGAGGGCTGCTTTTGCCCTGGGGTTGTCTGCTGATCCAGAATTGATGGCAGGAAACAGACTCTGTGGGACTGTTAGGTGCCTTTGAGTGGATTTGACTCCTGGTGATCTCGTCTACAATAGAGCAAGAGGTTGTCTGGTCCTGCACAGTCTTCATGATCTTTAGCATTCTGAGACTCGTTGTCAACTGCCTTCTGACCTAGAAAGCTCGTCTTCCAGCACTCTGTTAGAAAAGATTCTGTTGTGATCTATGAGATTTTCACCAGCTAATTTTCAGAAGTACATTGCCAGGCCTTTCTAGTCCATCTTAGTCTGGAAGTGCCATTGAGAGCTGTCCACAATGGCTGACCTTGCTGGTATTTCAAATCCTGGTAACATAGTTTCCACCATCACAGCAACATGCAAGCCACCACAATATGACAACGTGACAGAGAGGTGGTGAGGATAGTGAGACAAAACTGGGATGCAAATATCCCCAAAAGCAAGAACTCAGAGTTTTCGGTTAGGACCCTGAAAGGCTACACTTCTAGGGGAAATCTAGAAGTAGGGTTAACCAGAAGAAAATAGATGACTTTTGTGGAAATGGCACAATGGTGTATTTTCAATAGTATAGTTCTTTTACTTTACACTAAAAATTGTACAATGATTTTTATTTAATTAAAGATGAGCTTTTATTAAAAAAGAAAAAAGGAAATAGAAAATACAGAACCAAAATAGTCAAAAACCAAAATTAAGAATCAATGGATGTGTTTAACAGCAGGTGTCATAGTTATCTTGTGGTGCTCTCTGTAGCAGAAAATAGCATAAGCAGATGACTTTAACAAAGAGAAATTTATTTTCTTACACAAAAGTAGGTTTACAGTCCAAACTCAGGGCATCAGCTCCAGAGGAAGGTTTTCTCTGGAGGAAGGTTCTTGTAAATGTTCCCCTAGACTCAAAGCTTCTCAGGCACAGGGACCCAGAGAGTCATTGAAGTCCAAGGGACATACTCTGCCCCCTGTGCTTCTTTCCTGCAGGTATGCCATCCCCCTGTTTCTTTGCTCACTTCTTTGTTTTATATTCCGAGAGATTGCCTCAATACAATCCCAGCTTGTGGATTGATTCCTGCCTGAACACCACAACTGCAGCACAGCCCATTCTCCCTTATTAACATCTTAGAGTCAGGATTTACAACACTGGGGAAAAGTCACACAATACCAGGTATAGTGGCCCAGCCAAACTGATAGGTGTTTTTGGGGGGACACAACTTAATCCATGAAAACAAGTTCTAACTTGTTCTAACAAGTTCTAACTCAACTGAGGCTCTGTTAGTGAATTGGAAGAAAGGTCAGAAGAAACTACCCAGAATGAAGCATGGAAAACAAAGAAAAAGAAATGGAAACCATAAAACTGAAGGTAAGAGACATAGAAGACACTGTGAGAAAGGCTAACACACCTTTATCTGGAGTTTCAGGAGGAGAGAAATAATAGAGCAGAAGCACTATTTAGGGTGATATGGCTGAGAAGTTTGAAAATGGATTCAAGACATTCAACAAACCTCAAATAAGATTAAAAAATAGAAAATCCATATCTGGACCTAGCAGAATGAAGCTGCAGAAAACAAAATCAAAGATAAAATATTTAAAATAGAAAAAAAAGATAAAATACTTCCAAAGTAGAAGCAGTTAGCTTGACAACCGTTTTTTCTATGGCAAAAATGGAAGCCATAGACTATAGTTTGTAAATGTGTTGGAAGAAAACAACTTTCAAGCTAGAATTCCATGTCTAGAGAAAATATTCTTCAATAACGAAAGTGAAATAAAGATATACCCAGACAAACCAAAATCAAGAGAGTTAGCAACCAGCAGAGGGGCACTGAATTCTAAACGATTTTCTTCAAGTAGGAGTGTTATTCCAGATGGAAGCCTGGAGATGAAGGAACTAATAAAAAGCACTAAAAATAGTACATAAGTGGGTTGATCTAAAAGACCATTAACTCAATAAGTAAGTGTAAAAGACTTGTGAGACTCAAAACATAGAATTTCTATTCGGTACAAGAATATACCTACACCTATTCAAGATTAATGAGTGTATATTATCACCACAAGAAAGTTTTACAAAAATGTTCATAGCAGCTTTACTTATATGGCCCCAAATGGAAACAACCCAGAAGTGTTTGTATATGTCTCAGCATGTTTTCGATCCTGGTTACATCAACAGGAGAATGGAGAAACAAATTGTGATGTAGCTATACAAAGGAATGCTACTCAGAAATAAAAATAACAAATTGCTGATAAATGCAAAACTGTGGGAGAATCTCACAAACAGCAAAAGAAGCCAGGCATAAAAGAGTACCTACAGTATGAGTGCATTTGTATGAAGTTCAAGGGCTGACAAAAACTAATCTGTAATTACAGAAATCAAAACAGTGATTGCCTCTAGTGGCAGGGCAAAAGGTATGAAGCGATTTTCTGAGGTCACAAAAATACTCTTTATCTTAAGTGGGGTCATGAACACATGGACATAATACATTATTCAGCAATAATTGAGCTGTGCATTTATGTTTTCTGCTTTTTACTGTTTGTAAATTATACTTCAAAAAAAAGTAAAAGAATTACACAATATATAATTCTAGAGGTAGTGGTGGTAAATGGAATTAAATTATCCCTGCATTTTTCATGAGGAGGTATAAGAATCACATAGCTTTGACTTAGCTTTGACTTTACTAAGCCAAGGATGAGTGTTGGAACTTTTATTGTAACCACTTTTTTAGAAAAAAATGTGCGTCATTTACAGCTATTGAGGTGAGAGGAATAAAAACATTATCAATGCAAAAGAAGGCAAGAAGAGGGAGAAACGGGATTACAGGAGGTACAGTAGAGAACGATGGATTTAAATGCAGATGCAGTTAATCCGTAGATGTTGACGAAACCTGGCTGAAGGAAGAAATTCTCTGGAGAATTTGTAAAGTGAGGCCAGAACTGGAGTGAAGCTTGAGAGTAGACATGCGTTGGGTACATTTCTCCTTGCCGCTTCCCGTGCTTCCTTTTAAGAGTCCTCGTTCCAAAAAGTGCTTCGGTGTTCTTTGTAATCCCTCACCGTCCAGGGTTTTTCTCTCTGAAATCAGGTTTTCTTACCCCAAATTTCTTTCTGTGAACTACACCCACGCGTGTAGGGTTCGTTGCTGCTTAAGATCCTTTTCTAACATTCCCACGCCACTGTCAGTGTTAAAAACAGATTCGAGATGCGGCGTTTTTGAGAAGAGAAAAATGTTTACATTTACTAAAGAAAGTAACACTTGTTCTTTTTGTGGGGGGGGGAAAAAAAAAGCCCGGATAGCAGAGGATGGTTTCGATCCATCGACCTCTGGGTTATGGGCCCAGCACGCTTCCGCTGCGCCACTCTGCTACCTGATAAAGTGGTGTCGCAAAACGCGTATAGAAATTGTTCAATGTATACGCCTTTCCCGTCGTCACAAAACGCCCTCTAGTGTCTGTTAGACCTGTTTTTATTGGCTGATTTCCGATACAACAAACTTTTTTTTAATTGGTTCGGAAGCCGATTTGCCAGAATAAACCAATAGGCTTAGGCAATGGGGTAAGGCGGGAGCCAATCGCGTCGGGTCTTGTTGAGACACGCCGGCAAGCGGCCTCTACAGTTGTGAGCTCCACAGAGGAAAGAGGCGGGTTGTGTGGCGTCCATTGTTCGGGATATACTGCGCCATGAGGTGAGGGGGCCAGAATGGTCTAGGAATGTTTTGAGTATCCAACCGGAATTTTTTGAAAGTCAGAGTTGCTGAAAAGGTCACATATTTAAGGGCTAGCCTAAAACCTGAAAGCTCTTGTGATGGAAGATGGGGAGGGGTCGGAGGCCTGCCCGATCGGGAAACCTGGCTCCTGGAATGGGGTTGGGTCTTGGGAGTGGGGAAGTCAGTTTGACACTTTTTGACCCTTAGGGGCTTAGTTAACGGAGGTGTGCTCAGGTCTCAGGAGAGTAACCCCTCCCCACTGGCACTGAGAAGGCTGGACGCGTCGCATTCATCCTCAGTGCCAAGCGCTTGACATAGTAAATGCTAGTACGTTAGTGGTAGCCCCGTAAGTATTAGGATTGGTATGTCCCAGGGATTACGGTCTATTTCTTTTAGGATCTTGGTGTCTGGGCTCCATGCTTACCTGGCGTGTGGGTTTTAATTCAGTATTTCAGAATGAGGAGGTCCCACAGGAGGGGCCGGGGAGAAGTGTAAGTGGTGGGATAGGGTCACTTGACTTCCCAGGGGGAGGTTCAGAGCGATGGAGATAGGCTGGCTGGAATGATGTGGTTGATAAGCTGGAGGTTCCTTCACTGAAGTCAAAAGAAAATAAAGTCCTTTTATGCATTTCTAGGGGTGACAGAGGCCGCGGTCGGGGTGGGCGCTTTGGCTCCAGAGGAGGTCCTGGAGGAGGGTGAGTGCCAGTTTTTAGTATCTGTGCGCTGGTTGGTTTCTGTTTCAGTCGTTTAAATAGGAATAAATGGACCGCTTTTGAGAGCTCTAGCTGTGGTTTAGCAACGTGCTGTCCTTCTAAATGCTGTTTGACCTCGCTTTCCTAACAAGGATCCCCCCTAGGGGACTCACTAAGGACGAACATATTGTCAAAACTCCTGGTGCATTATAACCACAGTATATGATCATATTACCCAGTTAGTGGTTGGGTGAAAGACTGGGGTGCAGTATGCAATTAAGCAGTTATAACTTGGATCTTTTTTCTCAAAGTTTTCTGTATGTTTAGGAGGCTCAGTGACTTTTGGTATGCTGAAACATGTACATGTATATATCTGTTGATTTCAGCCTACAGTTGGGGCTAGAAAACCAAATTTTAGAAAGAAAACATTGTTTCACTTTGTACCAGAAATTTTCATAACCAGAAATAGTCATACCTCGTGAATAATTTAGACTGTTGTTCTTGTTTTAGGTTCAGGCCCTTTGTGCCTCATATCCCATTTGATTTCTATTTGGTGAGTACTTTGTATTAATATGAGTATCTTGGCTACTATTTACCTGTAGATGTAGAAATGGAGCCCACCATTTCCCTGTCAGTGAAGTCAAATGGTGGCTGGAGTAGGAAAAGGGATTTGTGAATATATATTGCTTCACATTACAGAAACTCTCATCATGTTGAGTAAACAGTTTCTTGGCTACTGCTGGCAGTAACATGATTATAATCGTTATTCAGGATAATCATATTCTTGGCTTATCTGTTAACATTAAGGTAGTTCAAGCTTAAATTATGGCTGTCCCTTACAGCTTGTCTCCTTGTTTGAATATCTGCAGGAGTAAAAACAAGTGTTGAATTTTCTATTTTCAGTTTTTTCCTGTTGTAGCAGCAGTAATCTTTAATGTGTCTCATTTTTGGTAAATAGCGTATATAGTAGTTATTTATTTCTGGTTCAGTGTGAAATGGCCTTCCCCCGGGTCAAGCCAGCACCAGATGAAACATCCTTCAGTGAGGCCTTGCTGAAGAGGAATCAGGACCTTGCTCCCAATTCTGCTGAACAGGTATGCTCTTTTGGCTCTTTTCTTGAGCTTTCTCTTAAAATTAGAAAAGCGGATATAGGTGAGGTTAAGGATAGTGTTATTATGCAGTAAAAGGCAGGTCAGTATAACTGGTGTACAGGCTAAATGGTTTTCTAAATTCAACCCAAAATTTCAAAGGACAGAGAAGCAGTGATGGGGTCCGGGGACCTTGTTTTCAGGGGACATCGAGGTCAGTTGGCGTAACTAGTCTTTTTCCAAGAGTGTCTTCACCCGATATTAGTGGCATCTGGGGTCTTAAAAAGCTAGCAAGCCGCCATCTGAGGAACATCAATTGGTACCAACCCACCTGAAACAGATGACAACCAAGAACATCAAAGACACAAGGAAAAATGAGTCCATGAGACAGGACCCTTATGACTGGGAGACTACATCAGCAGGAGCCCAGAGGAACCAAATGGTGCCCAGCTACCACCAAAGACAGTCCTGATAGGGGACACAGTGTAGAGTCCGTGACATAGCATGAGAAAAAGGAGTGTGCAGGTCTAGAGCTCTGTTAAGACCAAACTTGATGGTCCAACAACTTGAAAGGTCCTCTGAGAACATGTCCCCTGAACTTGCTGCTAGCCCAGACATGAAACCAGTACTGAAGCCAAGACTTCAGACAAAGAATGGACTGGACTTGGGGATACAGAATGATGCATGTGATGTGTGTATTTTGTGGTTTAATATATTTAATATACATGTGAGGCTCTCTAACTGTTATCTTTTTAGAGGGGAGGGAGGAGAGAGAAGAGGGGACGAGTGTTGGTTCAGTGGATACCGGAAGTAAAGAATGAAAAATAAAAGTGCTGTCACAGGCTGAGGACACCAGATAGAATTGCAGAGAGGCAGGTACTTGGGGTTTTATATGGAAAATTGATTTGGATTATAAACTTCCACTTAATTACCATTAAACAAAATAATAGTGTTATCAAAGGCTAAATTCTACAGAAGGTGTAATTTCCTCATTTCTCATGTGGGTGGAGAGCCAGGTGAAAATACAGACAGATTATATGCACAGAGTTTTATTGGGAGGAATCACAATTTTTTATTGGGGAATCAAAATTTGTTCTGGCATATTCGAGGCCTTGAATATGCCAGCAGGATCAAATTGTGTTTAAAGCCCTTGTGTTGGTACTGGGTGCTGGTGGCAAAGTGGTTAAGAGCTGGGCTGCTAACTGTACGGTTGGCAGTCTGAATCCAGCAGATGCTCCTTGGACATTTGGTAGGACAGTTCTGCTTTGTCCTGTAGGTTTACTATGAGTTGGAATTGACTTGTTGGCAGTGGGATCTGTTTTAAATGTTGATGCTGACTCAGCTTGTATACCAAGGATTAGGGAAAATACTCAAACTGAGAAAATGTAATTTTTCACCTCAGGATATTTTTGTTTCATGCTTTTTTTTAGGCTTCTATCCTTTCTCTGGTGACAAAAATAAACAATGTGATTGACAATTTGATTGTGGCCCCGGGGACATTTGAAGTGGTGAGTTTTTGTTAACTTAGTTAAGGAAAGAACAGGCTTAATCCTCTGAAAGTTTCCTTGGCTCCAGTCTGAATTCTTCAGCTGCCTTTTATCTAAATCCAAGTTTAAAATGGAAAACTACAGTGGAATTCCTTTGTAGTACTGATCCTGAGAATGAAACTTGTTATCAGCCAGCTATGATTTAGCAGGCTTTCATGTGGTTGGTTTTGGGATATGATTTGCCCTCTGGTATATCTGTATCTGGGTAAAGAAGAAACGTGTAACTGAGTTCCAAAAAGAACCAGGCAGACGTTTTTCTTCTTCTGAATTGTTCTTCTGCATTCCCTTTTCCAATAGCAAATTGAAGAAGTTCGACAGGTAGGATCATACAAAAAGGGGACGATGACCACAGGACACAATGTGGCTGACCTGGTGGTAATCTTAAAGATTCTGCCCACATGTGAGTGCTTTTTCTGGTCATGATAGCAGAACACAGTGGTTTGGGGCATTGTCATCTTCAAAGCCCAGATATGTTTTGAGAAAGAATGTTTGGACAAATGGAAATTTTTTTTTTTTTTCACTGTGTGTCGGAACAATAAGCCGCAAACTGGAGTGTGTGAAGAATGTATGGCCAGTTACTGTAGGGCAGTGTTTCTTAACTAGGCAGTTTTGTTTTGCAGGGGATATTTGATCTAGGGACATTTTTCTTGTCATAGCTGGAGGCAGAAGGGGTGTATGTTTGCTACTGTTATTGAAAGGCTAGAAGCCTGGGATGCTGCTGTACATCTTACAGTACACAGACAGCCCTTATCCGGCTTCAGATGCCATTAGTGCAACTGATGAGAAACCCTGCTATATGAGAATGGTTTAGGGAGTGGCCTGTTGCCTGAGCTCTCCAGTGTCCAGGCCTTACTTTCTGTTTAAAAATTTTGTGCAGAGTAGCTTAGAGATGTTTAGAAAGTTTCCAGAAAAAAATTTTTTACACATTTTTGTAGTGAAAAATATATAACAAAAAAATACATCATCACATTATTATAACATGTATTGTCTCCCTTTCTCTCATCTAGTGGAAGCTGTTGCTGCCCTGGGGAACAAAGTTGTGGAAAGCCTGAGAGCACAAGATCCTTCGGAAGGTTTGAGTTGGTTGTTGAAGTAATGATATTTAAAGTGTAATTAAGACTTTTAACAAGTCAGATCAGGCTGTATTGAAGAGTAGCAGAATTTCATGTTGGGAAAGGTTTTGGCAGGGACCTCGACCTCAGGTGTTGAAAATCCAGTTGATCGTCCAAGCACTGTATTCTGAATCCTCATTCTGGACTCTAGTTGCTATTTTAAACAACCTGTTTACCTCGCTCCCACCTTGGATTTAACTTTGATCATTTAATAGGAATGTAATTACTGATTTTTTTTTCTTTCAGTTTTGACCATGCTGACCAATGAAACTGGCTTTGAGATCAGTTCTTCTGATGCTACAGTCAAGATTCTCATTACAACAGTGCCACCCAATCTACGAAAACTAGACCCAGAACTCCATTGTTAGTCCCCTTTTTTCCATTGTTGAGAAAGTTGGTTGAAATTCAAAACACATATGGTATTGCTGTTGAGGTTACTTAGCTGCTTGTTATTCCACATGAATGTTTCTGGGAATTGAGGGACCTTAGTTTACCCTGAACTTTGCTCTCTCTCTCTGTAATTTGGAGATAGTTTTCTCTGTTTGCTTGTGAAATTGTCAAAGGCAAGTATGGCTATGAAAGCAATTTGAGGACTTACTCAAAAAAAGGGCTGAGGAAATACTTGTAAGAGATAGGCTTTTGCTGAAAATCGTAAGTTTCTTGTATGCTTCTAAAGTTGGTTTGGGGAAGGAATAGTGATTTTTGGACAAGTAATTTGCTAATCTGGAGGGCATGGAGTGGTTTAAGGAAAAGCTGAATTATCCAGGCCCCCTTCCAAATTTATGGACTATGATAGTGGGATTGGATTGCATGCTTAAGGTTGGGAATGTTTCGTCTTTGCTTGTTTTCTAGTGGATATCAAGGTGTTGCAGAGTGCCTTAGCAGCCATTCGGCATGCCCGCTGGTTTGAGGAAAACGCTTCTCAGTCCACGTGAGTTTTCCCTGAATAGTACGATGATCCAGTCCCCCTCAATTCAGTGAAAAAGAAAAACAGGATCACCCCCCCCCTCCCCATTTAGATCTGATACAAAGAACATGTGGTTCTAGAGTTCTAGAAATACTGTAATCAGCACCTCAGGTGTGGAAATACATGATTTTATTATTTTTGGATCCCCAGTTGTGCAGTGGTCAAGCACTTGGCTGGTAACTGAAAGGTCTGCAGTTCAAACCCACTAGCTGCTCTGAAGAAAGAGGTGGCAGTCTGCTTCTGTATTATGGCCTTGGAAACTTTTACTATGGGGCAGTTCTGCTGTGTCCTACAGGTTCACTGAGTTTGAATCAACTCAGTAGCAGTGGTTTTTTTTTTTTAAATCTCTGGGTTTCGTTTCAGAGTTAAAGTTCTCATTAGACTGCTGAAAGACCTGAGGATTCGTTTCCCTGGCTTTGAGCCCCTCACACCTTGGATTCTTGACCTACTGGTGAGTAATGAAGGGCATTTGGAGTTCTGGACATCCTCAAGTAATAATAATTACTCTGAAACCTACCAGAATATGAAATTTGGTAAAGATTAAAAGAAGTCTCATTGGTGGGCAAGTAATCTAGTAACAATTCAAAATTTTGTTACTTCCTTAGGTTTTTGGAGTATTAAACTAAGTGATATTTAATTAGTGTTTGTTTTTCCATTACTACTGTATGAACAGCATTTCAGAATTACTTCTGAGAATTCTGATTAGATCCTAATGATACTTTCCAGGGCCACTATGCCGTAATGAACAACCCTACCAGACAGCCTCTGGCTCTCAATGTGGCATACAGGTAAAGCCTGCTTCTTTGGGTTTGGGCTGTTAGTAAGCTGTTTTGTACCTTTTTAATTTCTATTATGTTTCAGGCGTTGCTTACAGATTCTAGCTGCAGGACTGTTCCTGCCAGGTTCAGTGGGTATCACTGACCCCTGTGAGAGTGGCAACTTCAGAGTTCACACAGTTATGACCCTGGAGCAGCAGGTATTGGGACATCTCTGAAGTGGTCGGTTCTGCTGTACTTGTAAATACTACTGGCACTGGCCAGAAGGCAAAGGGAATATGGTCTTTAGAGAGAGGTCAGGGGCTTGGGGGTCCTCAAAGACTTTGGTCCTAAGAGTAAAAGTTGTTTTCATCTCCATTTTTTTTATAAGGTACTTTGATTCTCCCTGGAAATTTACTGTCACTTTTGCTCTCCTTCAGGACATGGTTTGCTACACAGCTCAGACGCTGGTCCGAATCCTGTCTCATGGAGGCTTCAGGAAGATCCTTGGTCAGGAGGGCGATGCCAGCTGTGAGTAACCACTGGGTCAGGTGTTTTTTATAGTCTGCTGTCTACATACAAGCTGTGCAGATTTGGTATTTCATGTAAGTCACAGCTGGTGTGTTGGGATACTTGTCTGAAATCATCTTTCTTTTTTAGATCTTGCTTCTGAAATATCTACTTGGGATGGAGTAATAGTGACACCTTCAGAGAAAGCTTATGAGAAGCCACCAGAGAAAAAGGAAGGAGAAGAGGAGGAGGAGAATACAGAAGAACCACCTCAAGGAGAGGAAGAGGAAAGCATGGAGACTCAGGAGTGACCCTCTACATCCCCTTTTGTATTCAAGGGGAAGACTTGGAGCCTAAGCTAACTGCTACTGGGCATTACGTGGTGGCATCTCTGTGGCATAGGGAAGACAGCAGGAAGAAAACTAAACTCTAGAAGGAAGGTCATTCCACTGGGTTATGATACTGGCTTAACAGCCAGAAGTCTCCCATTTATGACTGCCATCCATCTATAGTGAAGCAGGATACTGACTTTTACTGTAGAATCCCCAACTCTGGAACCTGCTCTCAGCCAGTACTTTGTTGTTGAAATGCTGTAAACTGTTAGTGTCTGGAAGTTTTTTTTCTAAGAAAAACAATTAAAGTACTTCCAAGTAGGGGTTCTTGGTCTTGCTTTTCCTCGGCAATTGACAGCCTTCCACACTTCCTTTTGCTTTCAGAACTAACCACTGAAAGGGACACATAAACCAAAACCAAACCCGACCCACTGCCGTCAAGTCAGGTCTGACTCAGCAACCCTGTAGGTCAGAGTAAACTGTCCCAGAGAGTTTTCCAAGGAGTTCCTGGTGGATTTGAACTGCTGACCATTTGGTTAGCAGACATAGCACTTAACCCATTATGCCACCAGGGTTTCCTATAAGGATACATGGGTTTTAAAATTAGAAACACTAAACCATAATTTGAAATTATGCAAGTTAAAAGTACACACAACTCAGAAGCTTTTCCACATAGCAGAATAATCTAGAATACTGTTGAAGCATTTATTGAATTAAATGGTTCTAGCAACATTGCTACTATATTTAAGCCAGTGCATACAACAAGAGAGAATGGACAGGGGTCATTCACTTTTGACTTTGCCCTCTCCAAATCCTCACTGTAAACAAAGGAAAATCAGAAGTCATAGGTAGAGGACATGCTACCCAGGCACACAGCAGATGACACCTCACCTTGCTCAACAGGCTGAAGAAGGGGGAGGGGGTGGTCTTGAGTATGTAACTTTAAAAACCAAATGTTGATGACTCGGCTTATTCTTGGAAGCAAGAGCCATAATAAGTCTTTGGGGATCCTGAGTCCTTTATACCAGTTTCCTGGGGATCCCACATAAACCACAGGACTGTTCTAAGGTCTACAGGGCTAAGTGTCTCCTGGAGTCTTCTCACATCGGCTAAAACAAGGCAGCTGGGGAACAGTACTTAGGATAGTCTCAGGCAATGGGCCTATCTTCTGGCCTGTGTTACTTGCTTGGGGAACCAGGAGGGTAAACTCCTGAATCTAGCATTGCTCTCCTCCGGGCTGTTTCCTTGGCAACACTGTGGTTTAGCCGCCTCAGCCTCTCCTGTAAAACACAATTTGGGATCTAAAAACCGCTCACTGAAAGGCTTTAAGTAGAGGTCACTATCAACTAGGTGCTGCACTCTATTTCAAGCTCGGTCCATCTCAAAGTGTTGTGTATACATAAGAACATAAAAGCAACTAGATATTGAGAAAAACTTGTGGCTGACACTAGCTGACAATCTCTTCCCAGATAGTTAAAATTCTAGTGACCTCCACTGTGACTTGATGATACCCCTTGAAAATTGAAGAATACTCTGAATACTTACAGAGAATCTTTAAGAAATTATTTTACCTGGGCATTCTGTAGAATGTTGTTGACTAGGACAACTCGTCGCCGGGCATTAAGAAGCTTCTTCACATAGGGGTCAAGATCCAGGGCCACCTTCTGATCCTCATTGATGCGACACAGTTCTGGGGACGGAAGTAAGGTGCAACTAACATCTAGTGGCTCATCTGTTGTCACGGGAAGTAGACTAGCCATGGGATGCACTTAGGTCATAGCCACTAGAGACCTAAGAGATTCCTGGACGGTGTGCATTGGCAGCCCTGATGTCCTCGAAGCAAGTAACAGACACTTTGCCCAGAAGCTGGCAAAACAAAGTCGTGGAAGTGTGTTGGAGGATTCCGAGTATAGTTAAGATACTCACTCACCTGTGGCTAGGTTGTCAATTTGTTCCCGGAGCTCCACCTGACTCTCTCTGCAAAGGGATACAAGGCCCATATGGTCACGCAACTAACAGAGCCTGGAAACTAACTCCTCTACGTGTTTTCAAGAGCTGAGGGAACCGAGCCTCAACTTAACTTACACCTGATGTCTTCAGCCCATTCTGCCCTGCTTCCATCAATTTTCCAAATTGGTTCCGGTCCCACCTGAACCTCCGCTAGACTCCTCCTTGGCTCCTCCCCCTCTCCGCCCCGCCCCTTCAAAAGTCCCGCCCACTCTTTCGGGCACCTGACTGCGTGGACGTGAGAGTCGAGCTGCTGCACAGCCGGTCGGAGAAACTCTAGGAGCCCCTCGGCGAAGAGGTCGCGGCCTGCAGGCCCTGCCACCGGAGTCCCTGCGCCGGACACAGCGGCAGAACCAGCTCCAGCCATCACGAACTACCCTTACGCCCGGAACGTGCCGCGAGGGCCGCCGGGAACTAGAGCTCAGTCCAAGAGCCAGGGGCGCCCAGGAAATGCAGTGTCTGAACCAGACGCTGGGATTTCTGGGAAATGGAGTCTTTGGAACGAGCAGGGCGGAGTAAAGGGCCGGGTCACAGAGCTCCTTGGGAGTTGTAGTTCTTCGTAGGCCCTACAGTGGGGCTTTTACAACCTTGTTTCCAGCCTGCTGGATGTGAGGGGCAGGAATAACTGTTTTTGGGGCGCGGGAGGGCTACAAATCTCACCGTTGTCCATAGCCTTTCCATGTTCCTGAGAAAAACTGATTATATTCAGTGTATTTTTATGTTTTGAAAAAATTTATTTCTAATGGCACTAAACTATATATGAAATTATGTGCTTCCACGTGTCCATTTTTTTCCTCCTTTGACAAGCTTCCCTGGTTTTATTTCTCAATGACCTTCCAGAAAGCTTACATCTCTCATTGAATTTTCAGTGACACCCACCCACCCCTCTGTGCCTCAGGCACCCAGATGTTCTGGTGGCTAGTCCTCTGGACCAGGGGGGAAGGTGTGTGCACAGAAATACTCCTGGAAGACAAAGTGGCCCACACAGATAAATAGGCCCCAGAAAGTTCAGCCTTGACCTTCATCCCCAGGCTTAAAGGAGGGGGAAGTGTTGAATCACTGTGAGAAAATGAGGGTCAGTAGCCATAAACTTGAGATCCCAACTGTGGTTAACTTAAAGGTACTGTACACTTTTTGTTTTTTTCTTCCCTGTTATCTTTTCCTCTGGGGATTAGAGGTGAAACTCTCATGGAGGACTGGAGGTTTATTTTGGGATTAGCTAACAACGAAGGGGGTATCTGGGACAACTGCAGTTCACTCTATAGGCCTTGGGAAGAGGACACCCATGCGGTAGTGAAAAAAAAAAAAAGCTGTGCCAGTACTGAAGAGGAAAGGAAGCAGAGCTAAGTTCCTGAAGTCTGTTCTGGGGAAGAGAACTGGGGCTGGCCCTGGCTGGGAAGGAGCATTAGAGGTTGATGGGCTGGTACTTGGACAAAAAGACCCTGAGTTAGACATGTGTTAATAATAGCCAACATAGTGCTAACCTCCCAAATTTGAAGATAACCCATATTTCCATTTTCCCACTTGATTTCTGAAACTTAGTCATCCATGTGGCAGTTTTTCTTTTTGACCCTAAGCTGAACTATCTGACAAAGCCCAAAGAGCCTAGAAGAGGGGAGGAAGGTACCACCATCAGGGCTTATCTTGTCCTCAGCCTAGATCCCTGGTTGTCACCATGATATGCTGCTGTGGAGACTGGGTAGCTGTGTGGAGTCTGGGGTGATTAGGCAGACAGTGGTATTCCTATTGATTCTGGGTGAGAAATGATGTGATTACCACAAGGGCACTAGAGAGCCTGAGTAGATTTGCATAGTTCTCTCAGGAGACCTGGTTAGGACTCAGCTTCTAACCATAAAGGCTGGCTGTTTGAATCCACCATGGAAACCTTATGGGGCAGTTCTACCCCGTGTCCTCTTGAGTCTCAATGGCAAAGGGTTCGGTTGTTCAAATCTGAGAGCTGGGACCTGCCTCTGACTATTCTTTCCCTTACTCCCAGACATCACAGGCACCTGATACCTAAGCGCAGCGCAGTGCTTTACTTAATACAGTCCTTCTAGCCACAGTCTTTGTGACTCCCATAGAATGACTGGGTAGCCTATGCAAATAAGGTGTTTATAGCTCAACAAGGGGACTGGACAGTTTGTTGATGATGCAAATAAGGTACATGTAATCCCTGTGAGGATGGTATCAAGCAAATAAGGTGTATGGAACCTTAACAAAGGGATATGTCAGTTTTGCCAATCTGCTAGGCCTAAAAGCCAATCCCAGAGCAGGGGAATACCTATCAACAGCTAAGAAAGAAGAGCCAGAAGTTGGACCCTGCACTGAGAACCTCCTAGATTTAGGAGATGGGAGAGAGCTGTAACACCCGACACTATGAGAAACAGCAGTGACAGCACAACCAGGAGACTGGCACAAGATGGCTGTGGTGGGCTGCTGATCTTTTTTCTCCTTCCCCCTTGTGAAATTAGGTTACCCCCATCATGCCATTTTTACACAAGAGAACAACTACTGAGAGTGCAGCCTTCTTCCCCTCACGCTGCTACTGCCTGAAATTCAGGCCCCGTTTTTTTTTTTTTAACAAACCCAGCAGCCCTCCCTCTGGTTTCCCGGTCTCCACTGCTGCATCCTCACCTCCCACCAGTATTTTGTTTAAGTCACTCCCTGTCACTGTCTTGCTTAAAATTCTTCAACACCTCCTGGCTGCCTGAAGAAAAGCCTGAACTGTTTGGTAGACAACTGGGCACTGGACTACTTGCACCATCTTATCAGCTCTCTCTTCCAACCTACCTTGGACGTTAACTGTATGCTCATTTTCTCTAGCATACAAAATGCTCTTTCAGGCCTCTGAACCTTTATATATGTTATTACTACCACTGTGAATAATTTCTTTCAGAAGCCTCAGCACCAAACTAGGTCCTGTGAGGTAGAAGCTAAAGATGTCCCCAAATAACCAGCTTTTCCAAAATGCTATACAACTTCCACCATCTCTAACATCAACTACTACTCATCTCAGTACTCTGCCTCCCAGCTTTACGTTCCATAATTCACTGTGACATCCTGGAGAACTCATGACCCATCAAGGACATGGCTCACAGAGTTGGGGAGGCTGGCAATTCCCAAGTCCGTGGGTCCGGTGTTAGACTGGGGGCTTCTAACTCACATTATGCAGGGGCTGACAAACTCCAACTGGCAGGTCAGGCAAAGGCTACTGGCTCACAGGGCTGTGCAAGCTGGTAAATTCTGGAAATCAGCAGGTCTGATAGTAAGCTGCTGGCTCAAGTTCCAAGAACTGGAGGTCAGATGATAATGAGAAAGATACAGGATCTAGAATAAGAGAACTCTGCCAGAGCATTCATACACACTGGATGGCTATCACCCTCACAGAAACTCTCCTTACTCTGAGCACGGCAGTGCAAGGTGTGACTTGGATAAGGGTTGTTACGGGTGGTGACTTGGGCCATACCTTCTAGTAAGGCAGTGACTCAAGATACATCCCACCCTAATCCTGCCTTATTAACAGACAACTCACTCCCACATAGGATCATAGCTAGAGGATAATTATATCAAATAACAAAAGTGAGAATGACATTACACAGTTACCTGATTATATCGTTACAGAACTGATAAACACCTGAAAATCACGGCCTACACAAGATGACACATAACCTTAACCATCACTGGTTCCATACATCTTATTAGCAATGAGCTATTCAGTTCTGTTGGGAGATCACCAGCACTTCATTTACGTAGTTCCACCTAATCATCAGATGGGATTACACGTCTACAGCCGTAAGGGCCGTATTATTAATTTACTGCACTTCACTCTGCATGGACTCTGTTCCCCTTCTCTGTCAAACTTTCTCTTGACTTTTTAACACGCAGCTCATCAACCTCTTTTCTGTGCTCCCACTGTGCTCATGAACAATAATGCCTTAAGTCTGTATCGAAGACGGTGGCTGAATGAGTGAAAGGCTGACTCAGGAGCCAGGCTTACTTTCTTAGTCCCACTCTACCCAGAACACTTGTTGGGTACTGACCATGACAGAGGTGGGCACAGGCTTCAGGACACTGGGAACTGCAATGAAGAAGAGATGGGACTGTAAAGCTCACAGCTGGCAGGAGAGTTCCATGCGCCCACTGGAACACTGAATCTTTTCATGAGGTAGGCAGGAAGGAAGGGGCCTCAAAAGAATTTCATCTGTCAGACACTTGTTCCCACCCTGTGCTCCTCTCACCATTTCCAGGCTCTCATCACTTCAGTTTGAACCTATAACCTCGCCAAAATTGTGTGCAGATACCCTCAACAAGGAAGATGGGCACAGATGTGTGAAAGTGCACCGAGTTAGGAGGGGGCGTTGTGAACACTGGACTCTTGTCGAGTTCCTGTTGCAGCCCTTCCCTTCTATGGCCTAAATCAGTTACACTGGCTCTAAACCCAGCAGCAGCTGAGCAGCCAGTTGTCTGTCAGCAATGCTTGTCTATCACCTCTAGCTCCCTTCATATCAAGTCTCTTTGGCTTTCACGCTTGGGTCTTGCTAAGTCCTCCCCATCTCAGAAGATCTCATCTTCTTTTAAAGTTATTTTTCAGGGCCCTTACTTGTATGTGTTCCAAAGCCCTGAGTGTCCATCTTTTCTTACCTACAGGATCTCAGCCGATTACCACGGAAGGTGGGAGTTCACACCACGTCAGATTAAAAACAGAGGGCAAGTCCCAGGTTAAAAAAGGAAGTCATACTTCAGGGAAACATGCCTATTAGCCACCTTGGGGAGAAGCCAGTATTCGCAAGTGAGAACAACTCTGGATAAAATTTCATAGGAATGCGTCTTGTAAGGTGTGGTCACAGAAGAATGTGAAGGACCGACTCACTGTCTTACTCCCAGTCTTCCATAATAAAGGGATCTTTGAGGCCCTAGGAGGTGCCTGACACAAGGCAACAAATGGATATGATGTTTGCAAAAGGCAGCCTGTTACTGCCTATCAGCACCTCCCAAATTTCAGAATCAATAACGACTGTGACAAACTGCAGTCTGTCTTAAAACTAGCCTTGTTCAAAAAGTGCCTTTTCTTACTCCTTCCAAGGCTGTGGGCATTCCTGAGTTAAAGATCTTCAGCCCCACATTCCACCCTGAAGAGGAAATCATGATCATGTTAGGAAAAAAAAACAAACTCATTGCCGTTCAGTAGATTTTGACTCACTGCAACTTACAGGACACAGAACTGCCCCACAGGGTTTCGAAGAAACAACTGGCGGATTTGAACTGTGATGTTGTGGTTAGTGCCAAACACTTCATCACTGCAACAACTGGAAACAAGGTCAAGTTGGTTAACTACATTGCTATGGTTTTGTCATTCAACACTACACCTGGTCTTCTGCTCAAGCTCTCCATTCTATGGACTTACCTAGGCCATTGGGCCTCAAAAATCCATAGGTCAAGTAGCAAAGGTCACACAGAGCAAGCCCAGGTTGCCCAGGCAGAAATTTTCCTTCCTAGTCCCCAATACATAAAACCCTTTAACAGTTTTGGGTGCTAGGCAGCTCAGTGGCAACTAGTCTGGTTTGATTAAGAGGAGAGGTGGGGTTCCTTCCTTATAATAAACGACACAGGGAAATCAGTGCCAAGTCCAGGATAATACCCAAGACCACTTGCTGATTTCATACAGGTCAAAAATGTCTATTACTTTGTAGGAGAAACAGTAGTTCATAAGCTTTCTCCAGGATCCAACTGAAGGAGGGCTGTTCCTGTTCCCCTGTGATACGACACTCAAATCTAAATATGAGGAAAAAAAAACCCCCCTCCAAACCTATTGAGTCTATTCTGACTCACGGTGAGCTTTTATAGAACAGAGAACTGCCCACAGGGTTTCCAAGGAACAGTTGGTAGATTTGAACTACCAACCTTTTTGTTAGCAGTCTTAACCACTTCACCACCAAAGTTTATTATTTCCTTCCTTTCTTTCCCTTTTTCTGTATCAAAGCCATATATGGCCCAAACACTCTGAATGTGGTCACGACATCTGAAAAAACCCAATAAAGACAAAGTCTGGGTTGGATTTGAGAACCACTTCTTGTTATAAGTACAAGATTCCACTGAAACTGGCAACAGGTGACAAAATACGGTTGAATTTAATTAAATCTTCAAGGGAACTAAGAGGGTCAAACAAAGTGAAGGAGTGGCTAAATCCAAGAGGCTTTGGAATAACATCTCAGCACAAGTATCACAGACCCCCCCCCAGCAATTAGCTGGCCCTCCTCCCCCTATCTTCCACCTTTCTGCAGCCATCTGCCAACTCAGCAGTACTCCCTTGGACATGATACAAAGCAAAAGTCATCTCCTTTGAGGGCAAAAGTACACAACGGCTGTTATCTATGTGGTGTCAACACACATGGCAATATGCTTTAACCACATCAGAGCTGCATCACCTATAACCTGCTACTGTATCCTGCAGTTAAGTCAATACGCCCGATTTGCTACACTAGATTGTTAATGCAGCAGAGTGTCACTCTGGAGCTCCCAATTTCCTAAACCTTCCTAAAAGCTATTAAAGAGGATATAGAACAGACTGCATTTCAGAAACCTAAACATTAAGGAGGACTACTGACTGTAAAGCATATTCTCAACGGCTCTTCCTGGGACCTCCTTTACAGGCTGCAGAGATGAACAGAGGCAATGTTAGAATGTCAGAGTAAGTGACAGGTGAAGGGCATCTGAGGAGGGAAGAGGGCTTTCTAGCCACAGGCCAACAAAACATATTAAAAGAGAAATCTGCGTGGGGAAAAAAAATTATATAGAAAACCAAGTCAGAGGAGAAAGGGTTTCATACAACACAGTATCAAAAAGTAAAGGAATACACTAAACGCAAACTGGTAGCAAGTTAAGTCCATAGCCTATTGTGTGACAGGTCCTTCCAGCATCAATCAGACTTCTTTTCATCTGTTACCTCACGGTTATTTACAGATGTGGTGACTTCAGCAAGTGTCTCTCATGGGATGGTGGGCAAGCTTCAATCATTGGTTTCAGGATCTGTCTGTGCCATGTAGGCATCCAACTCGGCATCCAGGTGTCCCTTTGTTTTCGACATGTATGCATCCAACTGGTTGTCCAGCTGCTCTTTGGTCAGTACCGGGCGAGAAAGGGCACCTCTCCCCCGTCCACGGCCTCGGCCTCGGCCTCCAAAGCCCCCTCTTCCCCGACCTATCATACCCCGACCTGTCCCAAGGGGAAAAAAAGACAACAGTTATAAGTAGGCTTCACAGGTTTTATGATGGCAGATGCCCCTTAGAAAAGTGGGGCCTAGCTGAGAAAGGGCAGGGCAAAGAAGAAAATCTGAAAAAATAGCAAACACACTGGGCAGAAACCAACACATGGAAAAGCACACACAGTGAATCCCTATTACATGCTGATCTCTAAGGTCTACTTATAAGAAGTCTATCAATCTACTGGGGGAAATCATTAATTTTTTTTTCATTTATTTAGACTCACTATAAATTTGTGATTAAAATACATTACAAGTGATAGGGTACAGCTAACAAGGGCACAGACAATCAGGGGCATGAGGCTAGTTTTCAAATTAGGCCTTACTGGAGATTGTTTTAGAAAGGTATCTCATTTTACCTTAAAATTTATCAAGTAGTTATTTTGAGGAGACTGTTATCAGGAGACTGAGGAATTACTCTGATAAAGGAACAGTGTGGGCAAGCTGGGAAAAACATGCTGAGTAGTCCCAGTCTCTTCTACCTCTGATTTTAGTCACCTAATGACAATTACGATTATCTGAGACAGTTTCAGTTCACGTAACAAAACATACCCAGCTTTCTAAAAAGTTACCTTATACCCCACACCTCTGTGATGTCTCAGAAACCAACTCAAAGATAATTTGAAAACATGTCATTTCATCCTGAAACCCTAACTGACTTGCACTTCACTCAATAAGCCAAGAGGCATATAATGGGAGGACAAAAACAAGCCCTGTTATCAAATTTCCCTTCCTAACAGTTATTATCCCTTGGCAACTACTTCACCATAAATTATGGAAGTGCCACCACACACCTTAAAAGGACCAAAGCAAATACACACAGGAGCTAAGAGAAGAGCCCCCAGACAGGTGTTGCTGGGAGTTTTCCATTAGGCTCTAAGCCTGAAAGCCCCCATGAAATTAACAGCAACACCTGTAAAACTCTTTTTTTCATCCGGGTAATAAGGTAACAAGGTAAGTATCAGTAACTTTCAAAGGCAAAGATTACTATCAAAAATAGCCAGGTAATTAAATGACAATGACACCATCTTGCTTTCTACCTTGATCATCTTCTGAAGTCTCTGGTTCCCCACAGCCAGACACTGCCTTGAAATGACTCGGTTTTAGAGCCAATGCCCAGTTCCAAGTCTCGCCATTCGGTCCCTTGCTTCACCTTTGTATGCTATCTCCCTCTTCTCTATTCTTACTTGACTCCAATGGGGTTTTCAGCTATAAACTGGGTGGGGGGTGGGGATGGATAGAGAAAGGTAAAACCCCAAACTGACCATTTTGTCCCTTTAAGTGTGTAATTTAGATTTGCAAGAGCTGGAAGACAAATGTGTCTGACTCTGTAATGCACTGGACTGCAGACTCCTTGGAAAAATCAGGGGACATTCATACTACCAGCATGTGAATTTACAAAATAAGCCTATTTCAAAACAAAACAAGACAAACAAATAAGCCTGTTTGTAACTTGAAGCTGTGCAGAAAGGTGGCTCTGAGTTTCTGAGGGAGGGAAATAGAGGGGAGCTACTCTCGTAAGTTGGTAGCTGACTAACCTCTACCACCGATTCCGCCACGACCCATAGCTCCACGCCCTAGGCCCCCTCTCCCAGGACCTCCACGACCTCGAACACCACCTCTTCTTAAGCCCATTCGGGGAGCTACGGCTCGTCCACCTCGGAGCAGGTTTTGACCTTGGAGAGGAGGCATACAATGTATAGGCAGGTAAATCCAAGAGAAACAAAGTAGATTCTAACCAAAGGAAGGCGGTGAGGGTTAAATGAGAGTAATTTGGTTAATTTTTTAGTTGGGTGGGGCAAGCTGCACACTGAGTGCGAATAGCCTCCACTGTTCTTTATTCAAGCAATTCAATAAATCTGATCAAAATCCATTTTGGGAAGCAGCGGGAGTAAGTTAATGAGCAAGTACATACATTTAATACGTATCTTTACAATGATCAAAATAGATGCCTAGCATTATAGTAGACTTATAGATGCGGTTCCTGTTCTTAATACATTTTTGTAATAGAACAAACAGTACCAACAGTGCCTAAAATATAACACATAGCTAAGTGCTCTGGGTCAATTTGTCCTCTTCTTTTTCCAGATGTTAACAGAGTGCTTCACTAGCACCGGAAACACAGTGACGGTAGTTAAGATACAGACCAACAGACCCGTAAGACTTGACTCTGTGCTTTGAGTCAAGCAGCAGCAGTGTTTTAAAATGAAATGGAGATGACATGAATTACCTGTTTTTACGCAGGTCAACAGTCTCTCACCATTGCACATTATCAGAAAAGGAATGGTACTGATCAAAGACATGCAGTACTATTAAAAATATGATTCCAAAAGTTATTACATTAATACAAATTCAGCTTTAAACATGTTAAACAAACGTGTCTGTCCATAAGCAGCCCAGGTGAGAAGGCAAGGGGGCAGAGCTTAACAACGATCAGGTACACAGCACTGACCTCGGAGTGACATCCCGCCCCTAAGCAGGGTTCTCGTGGCACGTCCCCCACGTAGTCCTCCTCTGGGCAAGCCTCTCTGGATTATGGGCAGGCCTCGTCCTCCGACTGCTCCCCTGGCCAGGGTCCCTATGGGTCGGCCTAACCGTGCCTGGATGTTACTCTTACCCAGGCGCTGCTTTAAGCTCTTCTGGAAGAAAAGGTGTTGGGGGATTGAGATCAAAAAAGCAATCCAGTGGGACATGGCAACTCAAAGTGCAGAGAAAAAGAAGCAAGTGAGATGTTTGGTGTGGAGGGAGATAAACTGTGTGATTAACGATCCCAAATGAAAACCAAGGCTTTGCCTCAGAACATGGGTAAAAAAGCAGCAGAATTTGGATTCTGAGCTAAAATTCTAAAAAGCTTGACTACAGTTCCATGAGACACCCACAAATTACCTCACTACTTTGGCTACTGAAGCCATGTACCACCACTTGTGATTTTAGTTTAAGGAAGAGCCCTCTAGAGTTCAACTCTTGGATTCTGTTGTTTTTGAACCAAAGGCCGACAATGACATGACTTGATTCATACCTGCCCAAGGACTACCACTGTCTTCAAAGGCTTACTCAAACACCATGGAAGTTCATCACACTCTGGGCAAAATTTAAATTTCAAGTTCATTTGAATTCTTATGACTTAAGAACAAGATTCATTTCTCACTCAAAGAGGTCAGTATGCTCCATTTTCCCTCTGAGTATCTATCTCCAGACGGTCCACTTTTTACCTTAAGATGTAAATAAACACAAAAAAGTCAAATCTTCTTTCCTTACATTTCATAAATATCCGTAATTCCACATTTCTCTTTTCAAATTGCTACACTCAGCCAGTAATAAAAGCCTTTAATTAAAAATAAACATTCAACTCAAATATATCTCTGTACAGAGACAATGAAACTTATGTGTTAGAATTAAGACAGATGAGTTATAACCACAAAACTCAAGCCACAGCTGCGAAAAGGGTATACTGGAAAGGTAGTACTTTTCATAACCACCTGGCAAACAGAAACCTAATGCAGATCATCACATCTCAAAACAAATGCTTTCCAAGGAAAAGGCAACATAGCCTTGAACACACCAAGGTACTAGGCAACCTGTCTTCCAATAAGACCACCAGTAAAATATGCACGAAAATAAATCCTACGCATCTAGGTATCACCCACCCAGTAACTACCATTGTTTTCCTTTTTTGCACCAATGCCCCTCCCAAAAGATGCTGTGAGGCATTATTAGCTTTTTAGCACAAGATTACAAACTGCTTCTAACCAAAGGGGCAGGCTCCAGACTGGGTGGTGACCTTTCTACTGGGCTGCTGAAACCAACCATGAGGGCCTACGACACGAGCCTCCCAACAGCACCAAACAATTATGAGGTCAAGACTTCATCCCATAAATCCTTTAGTTTTCAGTCATTCCAAGTATATCCTCCTAAGCTCTGGGTTCAAAGGGAAGAAACGCAGTGTACTCAGAGGTTCTTCTCCCTTCCCAATCCGAATGTGCCATCAACACTTGTCGCCAACACTGACAGGAAGCTTAAGGATGTCAACTCTACCACCCAGGATCTGTGCTGTAATGTAAGGTAGCCACCAGCTACATATTGCAATTTAAATCAAAAGTAAGTCAAACTAAAAATTTAGTTCCTGGACTGCACTACGCACATTTCAAGTTCTCAAAAGCCACGTGTGCAAGTAGCTGCTGCAGTAGCAGAAAACATTAACAGGACATTTCCAACACTGCATCAAGTTCTATTGAATAGCACTGCTCTGGAGGCTACTTTCTACACAGCACACATTAAACTACTTGTTCGAAGTCATTTAGAAGATCTGTCAGAGATTTTATTTTCAGTTAATTTTACATTTACTCTCAGAAAATGTGGTGCTGTTTACTGTTTTCCTAAGTCAGGGTGAATCTAGCCACTCCAAGGCTTAAAGAAGCTGAAGCACAGAGCCTCGTTTATTTCTGGTCAGTGAGCCCAGTGGCTCAGGGTGGGGGTGGGAGGGTGTGTTATATTTAACTGCTGAATTTATGCAGACATGCAGTGCTACCAGCTAAAGTCCTTACAGTTGCATAGCACCGCCCTCCAGACGTCCAGCCACAGCTTGGACATATCCTTCCACATCCACTGTCCGGACTTGCATATAAAGTCTATGAATAATAAAGAGCAGGTTTTATTTCAGGTCTCAATAGAATTATCTCTTACTGGACATTTGAGAGAGAACACAGTAAGTCTTAAATTACTCAGCGCTCTTGTGCTACTCTGCCGATAGGTGCTGTGGAGATGAGACGCACCCTATTTCCTGTATTTTAGCACTGAATGCCTTTGACTAAGGCCTTTTGGACTCCCTATGCTGTGGGAAAAAGAAGAATAAAATTATTTCCCTAGTTTGTAAATCATTTAATAGGCAGCAAAAGATGTTTTGAAGATAATCTAAAATAGAAATTTTGTGGAAAAAGCCAGTGAATCTACTTTAAGTGAGAAGGATCACAGAACAAAAAGAGATAGACACCCATGATAACACAGAAACAGGCCACGTTGATGGCAAACTCCCAGAAAAAAAGACAATAAAAAGTTACTTATCAGTACCTGCCAAAATTGGAATTCTCTGAACTTCTCTTTCCTCCAGAGAAGTTTCAGCTTTTGCCCTGAGCCACCTTGTAATGATCCAGGACTTCCGGACAGCCTCAGGGGACTGCCTCTGACAGAGATCACCAGCTGCTTCTGGAGCATTAAGATCCACTCTCTCACCTGCTTAAGTTTTAATGCTGCCTGGACAGAGGGTCTATTCTCCATCTGCTGGGCCAGTCTTCTGTTTCTGGCACTCGCTAGCTGCTGCTGTTGCTGCATCGAAGCCCGAATATTCACTGGCATCGGCTGTTTGTTCTTCAGCATATTAGTAAAGCTTCAAGGTCGAACAAAATGGATGTTTAAATAAAAGCTTTATTACAAAACATTTACTGGCATTTTCATGGCTTGCTAGACCAGGAGCTCCAGATCCCATGAACTTTAAGTAAAGTGGTACACTTAGATCAAGGCTGATGTGGGTTAAAGACTCCGCTGTCTCCACAAACTTGCAAGAATCAGAAACTTAGAAATGCAGTGAGTACAGCACATTCAATCAAAAGTGATAACAAGGGCTCAGATAACGGCTTTTAGAGAAGTGAAAGGTATGAAAAACACGCAGTAAGCAGGTACTATGACAAGAGACAGAAGATGTAGGTTCAAAGACAAACAAAGAAAACTTAAACCTTGGGGGACCTGAGAGTGCATTCTAAGGGCAAACAGGAGGAAGAACTGGGGCACCTTCAGAGCCTAAGGAAATATCACCAACTATTGAGTCAATTTTGACTTATAGCAATTCCATCTGTGTCAGAGTTGAACCATGGTCCATAGTGTTTTCAGTGGCTAATTTTTTGGAAGTAGATCACCAGGCCTTTCTTCCAAGGCACCTCTGGGGTACCACAAACCACCAAACTGTTAACAGCCATGTACATTAACTGTCTGCACCATCCAGGGACTATGGAAATAGCATGTGCATACGTATTAGAGGACTGCACCACATTTTCTTATATATATTTATTAACTTAGTAGCTTGCAAATAACTATTAAGTGTATTATACCAAAGGTGCTCAAGAAGCAGCACATATGCTCCACAGTTAAAAATAGTTAAATCTCCTAGGGGTTTACCACCAACTTAATAAATGTATTGGCCAGAGGCCCTCAACGAACAAAGCTCTCAGAGACAGGAAGCTACTTTAAATGCCTAAACTTTTCTCATCCTCAAATGGTCACTTTTCTTGACCCTCACATAATCACTTCTGAGACTGTTACACTAGTCCAATCATTTTAAGAGCTTGTGAAGACACTCACTATATTCCTGCCATGAAAGAGAAGAATACAACTGTAAAAGAATGCAAAACAAAAACATACTAAAAGCAGAATGGAAAGAAAGTGAAATGGAGCCAAGCAAGTGCCTCTTACAAGGCCCAAGAACGATATTCGAGGGCCTTTGGACAGATTCATGGCTTACTACCTGCCTCTTACAGGCCAGACAAAACATTGCTGGCCTTGGACTGGGCAGCAAGCCTCCTGCAGCCAGGGTACCATGCTACCATGCTGCACCATCCCTTTATCAATTTAAAAAAAACGTGAACAGAGAGAGGGTGTGAGGAGTCTTTTTAAAATACATCCCACCACATACATGTTTCAGACAGCTTAACATAAAATTCTACTGATAAGGTGTTTTGAAACAACCGCCCAATTTGTTTTGTGTACCACATTAAGATGCAACTAAGAACAGAGGTCTGTAGCCGTCTGTTGGTATTTAGTTTAAGACTGTTTTTCTGTGCATTGGACCCCAGGGCCAATTTAAGTAAGGTTTTCTTATGAACGAGCTGAAGTTGCTGTTGGCTGCCTCACCGCTCATTTAGAGACATCTTGGTGGTGCTCTTTAGCACAACTTTCGGAGCTGACTGTGCAGCCATCTTCAAATCCCGAGAATCTATAAAGGACAAGAAGCAAAATGAGCAAACTGGAAGAACAGGCGCCTGTTTCTACACGGCTCATGGCCCAAACCAACATTAGGAGGAGGCCTTTATCACTCACAATACTGAAGATCACATGACACCACATTTCAGTTGCGAAGTTTTCACGGTAACCTCAAACTATTAAAATCTAAAGGCCAAAGGACACAGATATCTGCTCAAATCTCCAAATCAGTACCACCAGAGAAGGCTCAAGGTGGTGTTATAGAGACCTTAACACAGATCAATTAATTTTTAGCTGTGGGGTTGGGAATCAGCAGTTGAGGAGGGTGGAAACGGTTACTGAGGTGTCTCTAATGTGCAGGTAAGTTGAAAACCATTAATTCAGAGAGGAAAAAAAATAAGACATGCTGGGTTTCAAAACTGGCTTTCAACTTCGCAATCAAGTAAGGGCGTTAGCAAGAGACGGGCGATCTGCAGGAGATAGAAAAGGCTTCCTAAACTGGAATCCACCCGGGCGCTAGCTCGCAGAGAGCCCGCTGTAGAGTCTAACTCTACAAGCCGCCATTAACTCCCAGCCAAGCTCCCGCAGCCTTCACTTCAGCCCTCCACCATCTCAACAGCCCGGCACAAACGGCCGGCCCCGCTCTCGCCGCGATCCGCACCAGCCCCGCCCCCGGCGGCCCGCCGCGCCGCTCCCCGCTCCGCCGGAGCTCCGCCCCCGCCGGGGCCGCCTCCCCCGACCCCGCGGGCCTGCCCCACGCCGCTGCCACCCCCGTTCCGCGGCCGCCCGCTCCTTCCCTTCCCCAGGACGCTTCCCCTCCTCACAGCAGAAACGCACCAAAGGAAACGGACGCCACCACTCCTCCCGGGGTTGCCACCACGGCTGTGGCAGGCGGGCCGGGGACCGGCCGAACCTGAGTTGACGATAGGGAGCTCGGGGTTAACTTGGTGGGCGGTTGGTTAGATGCGTAATCGATAGACTGCTAGGCTAGTTCGTTGTCTGTCGGTTGTTTGGCCGGTCCGCCGGCTCCCGCAGCCTGCCCCTTCCTTCTTTTCGTCTATACCACCACAGCCGGCGCCGCCGCCGCCACCAGCACCTCCCGCTCGACGTCCCAAACAAAATGGCCGCCACGCCCCGTCTGGAGTGGGCCGGTTAAAATGGAGTCGACGCAATTACGTCAGGCGTCAGATACACGCGCAACTAGGGGCCGGATAGAGTTTTGCTACATCTGCCCGAGTGTCAGGGGCGGAGCCATGGAGAGGAGGCGGAGCCAAGTGCCGAGACCATGAAGGGGCGTGGCCAATGGCCTTAGGGTGGAGGCGTTCGGGTGCTTCACTTTGGAGGCGGTTGAGGAACACGTGTACACTCTAGAAGTTCTTCGTAGTCTGGGCCTCCGAGAAAGGGTTCAGTCCAGATAAAAATTTTTTACGTATTTCGTTGTTTATTTCTTGCCCCTTCAGCAAAGATAGACCGTCTTACGTGGAATTTTATCTCGTCTTTTTCAGCTCCCCGAGCTAGGTAGTCTGAACTGTCTTCTCTGCTCAACCTCACTTTCCCTATTCTACGAATTGAGAAGTGCCCGGAAGGACCAGCACTGGGAGCCCAACTACTGGATCCTACACCACTCACTTCCTTTCCTCTGCAACTTATCCTAGTTATTGCTTAGTCCTTGTTTGGAAAGATCTTTGCATCCTCCCTCTCCACTTGCCAGCCATGTGTCTTTTGATGCAGACCTATAAAGGGACTTTTCTTATGCCTGGATACACAAGTAAGGTAAAAAGAAAAACCCAAACCCGTTACCGCTGAGTCCGTTCCGACTCGTACTGACCCTGTGGAACGGAGTAGAAAGGCTCCATAGAGTTTCTGTGTCCAAGGAACGCTGGAAGGATTCCAACTGCTGACGTTTTCATTAGCACCTGTAGCACTTCGCCACTATATCCCCAAGGTTCACCATAAACCCACTGCGGTCGACTTCCCTTTGACTTTGATAGCAACGCTGTAGGTCAGAGTAGAGCTGCCCCACCATCCAGTTTGCAAGGAGCACATGGACATCTTGAACTGCTGACATAGTGCTTAGCCACCAGAGTGCTTGAATAGCTGACCTAGTGCTTAACCACGATGCCCGCCACCAAGGTTTCCAATAGAGTGCTCAAATGTTTGAGGAAGGAGTGAATGAACCCACTGCTGACCGTTGCATGCCAATGCATAGGGACCCTATAAACAGTAGAAGTGCTCAGAGTTTTCCAAGGAGCATCTGGTGCATTCAAACTGCTGACCTTTTGGTTAGCAGCCTAAGCGCTTAACCACTACACCACCAGAGTTTCTTGAGTGAATGAACACATCTTTTATTCCTCTTCCTGGGTGTGTGTGTGTGTGTGTGTATGTATGTGTATGTTTAACGCTCCTGCCTCCTTACTGGACTTTGTTGTTTGGTTCAATGCTGTATCCTCGGTTTCTACACAATGTCTAGCATGTGGTACCAGTTACCAGTTGCCTCGAGTCATTCTGACTCCTAGTGAGTGACCTTATGTATGTCGGACAAAACTGCTCCACAGGTTTTCAATGGCTGATTTTTTGGAGCAGATCACCAGGGCTTTCTTTTGAGGCACCTCCTAGTGGGCTCAAATCTCCATCCTTTCTGTTAGTAGTCAAGTACTTCAATCTTTACAAGACTCAAGAACTGTCTAAAAAAAAACTCAGTACCATAGTGACTCTATAGGACAGAATAAAATCGCCTTGTAGCATTTTTACTACCCACCCAGTGCCATCGAGTTGCTTCTGACTCATAGCAACCCTATAAGTCAGAGTAGAACTGCCCCATAGAGTTTCCAAGGAGTACCTGGTGAATTTGAACTGCCAACCTTTTGGTTAGCAGCCATAGCACTTAACCACTAGGCACCCAGGGTTTCTATAGGGTTTCTAGGTGGATTCAAATTGCCAGCCAATGGTTAGGAGCCATAACTTTTAACCATGGGGCCACCAGGGCTCCATAATCACATGGTACTTGTTGCCATAGAGTAAATTCCAACCCATCCTGACACTATCGGAGAGAGTAGAACTGCCTCAGAGCTCCCAAAGAGTTCCTGGTTAGCAGCCATGGCACTTAACCACTATATCACCAGGGTTTCCAATCATATGGTAGGTCTTTGGTAAATATCAGTTAATGTCGAATGGACATTCTTTTTCTGGCTTTATAGCTGAGAAGCTGGTGTGTCTTCCGTTTGTAGCTGGAACCCTGAAACCCACCTTGCTGGGCCTTGAGCATTTCCCAATTAGGAGGATGTAATGCAAGTGACCTCTTTCCAAATAAGACCCTTCCCCAGGTAAGCCTCCTCCCCAAATAAGGCTAGCCTAGTATGAGCAGTCTTCACTTCTCCATTCAATTCTGGACCGCAGAGGAGACAGACAGCAGTTAGCTGGCGGGAGAGAAGCCTTTAATGAGAGCAGTTGCAGGCCTGGCCTACTACTTTTGTGCCCTTGATGAGGAACGGGGGAGCATGGGGAGGAAAAAATGGGGTGAGGGGGCAGGTGTGGCACAGTCAAGGGGAAGGGCGCTGCCTGCTGGCACTGCCTGCTCAGCTGTTCTCCCAGAAGAAGTTGTTACAGGCCACAGTGAGGGCAGCCACCAGCACCACATACTCCTGGAAGTCCACCTCCCCGTCTCCATTCTCGTCTAGCTCCTTCATCACCTTGTCCACGGCATCAGCATCCTTCTGGGCCTGCCAAGGGAGGCGAAGGAGAGGCAGGCATGTAAGCAGTATGGGGCCTAGCACTTGGTCAGGGGTACGGGAGTAAGTAGTTGACTGGGGAGGAAGCGGAGAAGAGCGAGAGGGAGAAGCACACCTAGTGGGGCTCCTCTGCTCCCCTCCTCAAAAGTAACCAACCCTCGTAAACTGGGCACCTGGAGAATGAGATTCTTAACATGGCAGAAGAATGATATGAACATAAATGGCCGAACGTCGAGTGCCTACAGTGAGCCAAGCACTGCACTAGGGGTTTACAAGCATTATCTGATTTACATCTAGGAAAAAAGAATATGAGGTAGGTTTCGTTATTCCCATTTTAGAAAAAACAAATTGCCTGCCAGTGGGTTAAGTAACGTGTTCAGAGTCTCACAGCTAGAAAGTGGTGGGGTTAGCATTTGATCTAATCTAGATCTAATCAAATCTGAAAGCCCACACACTTTCTGCTGTACCATGAGGACTTCTTTATGATGTGATCCCTGTTAGCATTTAGGGCCTAATTATCTGTAGCTTTCACTACTGTCAAATGAAACTCATGAACATGTTCTATGTTCTTCTTCTGTCTCTCCTGCTTTTGTTCATGCTGACGTCTTCCACGATGTCTGCATCTATCCCAGTTATCTTCTAGGAGAAATCCCCAGCTCAAGTGTCAGCTCTCAGGAGAAGCTGGCTCAACTCCAACCAGGTTAATATCCTGTCATAAACCTGCATATTTCCCAGAGTTCATGGTTCACTTTCAAGTGGCAGCCTTTCCCTTCTAGACTGCGAGCTTTGTTATGGATGGATCTGAGTATACAAGCCATATAGGGCTTAGCACTTAGCAGGTGCTCCCTAAACCAGGGCATTTGGCCTTGAACCAGGAAAAGCAGAGGAACCTGGAAAAAACTAGGAGGGAAGCCTGAGAGAGCAGGGAGATGGTTGGGCTGGGCTGGGGGTAGGGTACGGAGATGGCAGAGGGGAGCCCTGCCCTGGCCCACTCTACTCTCTACCCCAGCTCCACTCACATCCAGGAAGCCAGAGAGCTCAGTCTGCAGCAGGTCTTTCAGTTCCTTCTTGCTTAGCTTGTACTTGTCTCCCTCCTTGCCAGAGTGGGCATGGAACACGTTGATAAGGGTCTCCATCGCAGTCTCCAGCTCAGAGCCCATCTCGGCAGCTTACCTACCCCCAGGATGGAAGTGAGCAGGGGACCAAGCCTAGGGCATCAGGGACTGGGGTGAGGGGAGTTCTGGCCTCCAGATTGGTCTGAGGCCAAAATAGCCATGAGATTGAAGTCCCACGGCTATTATCTTTCACTGAGATTTTACAGTGTAGAGGAAACCCAAACAGACTAAAATCCAGACGGGACAGAGTCAAGGTTTGAGCATGGAGGGAAAGCAGATGGAGCTGGGTTGGCTGTGGAGTCCTGCAGAGGAGGGTTGCAGCAAGTGGGTCCTGGATGCCTGGGCAGAGAACTGAGAAGGGTGTGGTGGGCAGGAGCGGTCACAGGACACAGCCAGGCTCTATTTTTACCCTGGACATTGTCTGCCCAGCAGAGCCAAGCCCCATTCTTGGGAGTGGTAGGCTGGGGTCTCCTCCCAAACCTTGACTCTACTGCCCACCCTTAGCAAGGAGTCAGTCTGGTGCCTTCAGTGATCCTGATGGGAGGGGTGGCAACCAGAGTGAGCGATCCAAGACTTCTTGGGAGAGGATCTCGTTGCTACTGAGCTTCCTGTCAGCAGCCTAGGGGCTCCTTTAGGTCCCTCAACTCTGTTATCTCCTGAATATGTCATTTTGGCTCCCCTCGGGTACGCCTCCCAATAATCTCCAATTTGATTCCTCTTTACTTCACTGTACAATCAGTCCCAGGGCCCCCAAGAAAAGAGGCCTGTAAGAGCCTTGTCACCCTCCTGCTTTCCATCATCCTTCTCCACCAGTCCAGCCTGGTCACAGTGGGGACACTAGGAGCAGGGGGAATGGGGCTGGTATGTGTTGGAGGAGACAAAGGGCTGAATGGGTGAGGTCCTCTGAGTTCAAGGGGCTGGGAGCTAGGAGAAGAATGAAGTGACCTGTGGAGGAGAGGGCTGGGGCCAGGAGCCTGTGAAGCTGGGGGGCCGCTTTCCTTTGGCCCTGGGAGGACAATCAGCCCCTCCACAGTCTCAGGGGGCAGCTCAGGTGTCTCAGATCAGGTGTCCCCATCCTTCCCCAGGCCTGGGGGGCTGGACAATGGGCCCTGATCAGATGACATCCCAGCTCTTCAATGGAACCCTTGTGAGTGTCACCTGAACTCCGGACATGAGAAGTGGTTGTCACAGAGACATTGGGGAGTTGGAAACCAAGCCCGGGATGATGGAAAGGATAAGGGGGGGTGCATGAGGGAGGGGTGTTGGGGCTCAATTACCTGTCCCTCCAAGAAGGGCACCTGGAGGTGGCCTGGAGCCCTTGAGCACCCTGGGATTTTGGGTGGGGGCAGTTCTGATAGGACTTGGTTGCAGGATGGAGGGTAGGGGAAGACAGGTCAGAAAACAATGAGGAAAAAGTCAGGGGAAAGAGGAGTCTGGAGGTCTGGATCAAGACAGGAGAGGAGAAAGGGGAAGTCATGTGAAGGCAGAACTGGGGGCAGGTACAGTGCTCTAGTGCCTCCCTTCCTGGTATCGCATCATCCATGCTCTGCCACCCCCAGACTTCCCTTGGACCTGAGCTCTTGGCAAGGCTGGGGCGGATGGGTGGCAGAGAGGGCGCAGGCCTGGAAGCAGCTGTTCTGTTTGCTCTCTTAAGCTTAGCCCACTGGAAGCAAGGCCAGGGCTACTGGGTCCCCATGCCTGCTCCGGGGAGGGTGAGGGAGCCTTGGGAGGAGATGTGTGGGCTCCCTGCAGGGAAGCCCAGCGACCTGGGCGCTCACTCAGAGCAGCCAGCTTCACTACCGGCTTCTTCATCCGTGTCACTCCTGTGCCACCCCGGACCTTCATTTTCCTCCTCACCACCTTCCCGGCCTCGTCTCCCCAAATCCCAAACTGCGGTCACTCTGTCTCCTCCCAGACCCTCAGTGCCCCACAATATTATCATCCCCAGACTCCTGGAGCTCCCCTGAGCCCCCTTTTTCCCCAAGCTAGCCAGGGAAGGGCCCCAGCCCGGGGACGCAGTATACTCACAGTCGGCCTAGGCCTGAGGTGGGAGCAGGTTCTGGACAGACAGATGAGCCTGCAAATGTGGCGAAGGGAGCTGTGCGGGGAGACCTGTCTGGTCCTCCTCCCCCGCCGACCCCCCCTGCTGGCTCCACCCCTTCACAGACAGACACCCAGTGGGGCAAGGGGCCAGGAGTGGACAGAGGCGCCCTCTGTCTCCTGGGCTGGAACAGGCTGTACTGTGTTCTCTTCTCCAGCCTTGGTCGGCACCCCCACCTCCTCCCTTGCTAGACACCAGCAAGGGGAGGGGGCACAGAAAGGAGGCTGTCGGAGGGACACGGATGTCTCACCCCCAGCGTGACTGGCAGCCCCTGTGGCTGGCTGCTTCCCATTGGACAGGAGAACCGGAGGATTCCTCTGAGGGGGTCTTCGATTGGGGCTCCTCCGTTGGGTTTCCCTGGGTTGGAGGGAGAAGGTCTCCTGAGTGAGTTGGGGTTTCAGTCTGAGACTCAACTAAGGGATCTCAATCCAGGGGATCCTCCATTGAGGTCTCAGCCAGAAGCCCTTTATAGAAGGTTCACTTAGGGGTCCGCCAAGGTGGTCTCGGTCTCTGAGGGAACCCTCTGTGGCATCGCTCGAACTGGGGTTTCACAGCTCTGAGCTCCCTCGGTTGGTTCTTTGAATCTGCAGGAGCCTCTCTCCCTCATCATATAAACTCCTAGCTAACTGTAACGTGCGATGGGGCAGTGGCCCTGGAAGGGGCAGGATAGAACGTCTGCTGGGTGGGGTTTATCCAGGCGGCTGACGGCGGGTTCTCCCGATACCCCCAAGCGGAGGCGCTGTGGGGCTGGGTTGAGGGGCTTAGGTTCCAGGTCTGATTGCTTAAGGGCGTGATTGGGCGGTACCCTTTCCTCTGTATCAGCGACAACGGAAACTGGACACTTCTGGGCTTGGGAGCGGCAGGCTCCTCCCTCCCCGAGCGCTTATAAACCGGTGTCCTGCAGCTCCCGCTCGCTGCACCCCATCTCCTTGCCCCGGTGAGTCCTGTCCCTCTAACTCTGCTGGGCAGAGCCTGGGGACCTCCTTTCCTGATCGGGTTCCTAAGTCTTTTCCCCAGAGCCACCTCAGAGAGGGATTCAGGAAGTGGTTTAGGGAACTCGTGGACGGGAAAAGGCAGGGTAACTGGGCATGTTGCTCTCTTGTAGCCCAGTCCTCTTACTCTCAGGGGCTGTGAGTGCCCCAGCCCTCCTTCCTTTCTCTTCCTGGGTACAGGGAGTCAGTAAATCCCACTGGGGACCTTTGTCGCCCCAGACAGGAGAGGGGAGGGTCTGTGGGATCCTGGGCTTAGCCCTCTGCCTAGCTGTTCCAGCACTTGTGTCTGAAGGGAAGCGGGACAGGGGACCGAAAAAAGAGGTCCGTCCAGACTGAGCCAGCCCTGACCACAGCTGGGCATTTGCCAAACCTTGGGCTTCTCTGCTGGGAAGAGCGGCCAGAGTGTGGGCGGAGTGCCCGCGGGTGGAGACCCACGTCTGAACACCAACAAACTTTGGAGATAAACAACCCCATGACCCTTTGAGGCTGGGTGAGATTCCAAAGGGGCTCTTGGGACTGAAACCCTGCAGAGGGCCTGCCAGACTGAGAGAATTCCACAGAGGGATCCCCAGGCTGAGAGAACTCCAAAGAAGGATGCCCCAGACTGACAGCTTTCCATAGGTGGCACACTACAGAGGGGTCTGTAAGACACAGACACTTACAAATGACCCTCAGACTTGGAGGCCTACAGAAGAAAATCTCTAGAAATGAAACTCCCCTTACTCCCCACCTAAACTGAGGTGATGTTGCCTGGTCTCCTGCTCCTTCCCTCTTCTACATAATTCCTCTTCTTCACAGCAAAGCCAGCATAGGGGCCTCTCAGGCCTATTCTTGGATCCCGTGTGCTCCCTGACTCTCCCCCTGCCCCTTTGTCTCCTGCAGGTCAGCCCCTCAGGACACTAGCTCTAGCCCCTGGGTCCTCATGGCAGCTGAGCCACTGACTGAGCTGGAGATGGCCATCGAGACCGTGGTCACAACCTTCTTCACCTTTGCAGGGCGGGAGGGCAGGAAGGGCAGCCTCAGCTTCAATGAGTTTAAGGAACTAGTCACCCAGCAGTTACCTCACCTGCTCAAGGTAGGTAGCGGTCTATGGAACTGAGATTTTTGTGAGAAAGTGACTGTGGGACACTGCACATGTGAGATGATGTTGCTGACTGCCACAGTGTGACCACAGGTGTGATTGTGAGGAAGGAGGCAGCTAAATGGTTCTGGATTTCCTTGCCTGTTGTGTGTGCGTGTAACTAGTTAACCAAAAAACTGTGTTTGTGCGAGTGACAATTTGTGCTCCCTTTAGACCCTGCTGTTGCGTTCCTAGGTCTGGTCTGTGCCTCTGCAGTCTCATTTCCCAGCTCAAGACTGAGCCCAGGGCTGGCTTCTGGGAGATTCATAGGCTATCAGAGCTAGAAGGAGGTCAGGAGAAAACATGGCTCACCCGCTTCACTTCATATATAAAGTGTGACAGTTAAGTTTGCACACTTATCCTAGAAAAAGTGCTACATACCTTACTGCTGAATATCACTATGGTCATCTTCAAAGCGGACAACTATGTACCTTGTCCCGATGATGAGGGAGCCGAGTTCACCCTTCAAAGCAATTGTAGAACTCTTTCTGGAATGGCCTTCAGGGCGGTAGTTGTTACCGTTAATGTCCTCTCATCAAAATGTCTTCCTTTCAGTATTTCCTGTATCTGTGGGGGGTGTTCCAATACACTTGTTTGTTTGCTGGCTAAAAACTACCTTACAGACAGCTAAAATTAAGTTCATAAACTTGCTACCAAGCCACTTTGCGCAATGGTCATTCCAGAAAGAATTCCAAAATTGCTTTCAAGGGTGGACTAGGTGGTGGTGTTGATGCATAGCTTCCCAAGGGGAATACTTTGAAGGTGACCGTAGTGATATTCAGCAAGGAGGTATGTAGCACTTAGAGCGATTAAGTTCATGGGCTTAAGTGTCAGACCTCGTGTATGGAAACTGAGGTCCAGTGGTGCAAAGGGCTTCTCCAAAATAAGAACTGCCCAATTTATGGAGTCATAGAATCTTGAAGTAGGAGGGACTCATAAGGAGCACCTGTCTTAGTCACCTGGTACTGCTCAAACAGAAAAACCATAAGTAGATGGCTTTAAAAAGAGAAATTTTGTCACAGTCCAGTAAGCTGAAAGTCCAAATTCAGAGTCTAAGCTCCAGGGGAAGGCTTTCTTTCCTGAATCTGGAGGAAGGTCCTTGTCAATTTGCCCCTGGACTGGAAGCTTCGTAGCTGCAGGGACCCTGGTTTTTCCCGAAAGATGCGCTCAGCTTCTTGTACAGCTTCTTCCAGGTAAGAGGTCCCCAAACCACTTTGCTAGCTTCTTTCTTTTGCTCTCAAGAGGCTGCCTCAAGGCACAAGCAACCTTGCACACTGAGTCCTGCCCCACCAACACAACTGCCACCCATCCACACTCATTAACATCATAGAGGCAAGACCTACAACATGGAGCAACAGCACATAATACCAGGAATCATGGCCTAGTTAAATTTCTACATATATTTTTTGGGGAACACAAATCAATGCATGATAGCATCTATGATTGGTTTCCACCCATTATGGAAATCCCTCAACACTAACAGGAAGGAGTCAGGGCTTAAATTTCCTTGCCTCTAGTTTGGCATGTTGTTCTAGGCTGTTAAGTTTCTTTTACAACTTTTCTGAGAATTCCCAGGCACATGAAAGTGTGTGAGGAGAGATTTTTTTTTTTTATTATGACTGAGTGAAAATGTACATTCATGTATAAATTTACGTGCCCACCTATATGCAACTTCTACTGCTCTCCCTGCCCGGTGACAGCACACCATTCGTCTCTGCTTCATACATGTCTCATCCTCCCAACAGTCTCCTTCCCCTCCTGTCCACCCACTCTCCTTCCTCCAGCCAGAGATCAGCAGGATGATATCCTATAGATGCATAGAACCATAAGGTGCATCCAATGTATGGTCACTCTGCATCGCCAAGTCCAATCCATTCATGTCTGAAGAGTGGACCTTCGTTATGATTTATGGGCAAGGGCAGCATCAGGGCCGGGGTCCATGCTCTCAGGGGAACTCTGAAACCGCTGGACCATCAAATGTGGTCTGTTAGTGGAGATCTCAGGGTGCACCCCTTTTTATTTTTGTGTTGTCAATGAGGCCCAACTTAGTGAACTGCATCACGGCTGTCACTGGTGGTGGCCAGGGCACCATCCAGTTCTGGTCCCAAGTCGATGTAGGCACCCACCGATGTGGGTCTCTCTATCTTCTAGGTTGTCTTTACCTCATGTCATTTTGGTTCTCAGTGAGCATCCGTTCCTGCTGAGTTGGGACTATTTGCTGTGTCCTCAGATGGCAGCTTGGCAGCTTTTAAGACCCCAGACGCCACTCACCAATGTGGGTGCAGAGAGCCCTCTTAGCAAAACGCTAGTTGTGCTTGCAATATTGGGTTAAGATGGAAGGAGTATTCAAGTTATGCTGAAGTCCACTTAATATTGTTCTTGTTTCTGATATGTGCTATCACCGATTTCACCCAACCAGATACCTAGCAACTATCTAATCTAAACCCTCCCCCCCTTGCCCTCCCTCCTTCCCCTCCCTTGCAGCTGTCAAAGAGTCTTTTCTTCTATACGTAAGTCTGTTTTTGAGATCTTCATACAATATTTGGCCTTTTGTCTCTGACTACTTTCACTCAACATAATGATTTCTGTTGAAACCAGGTTATGAGATGTTTCCTGGAATCATCATTATTCTTTATCATTGTGTAGTGCTCCATTGAGTATATATAGCATAGTTTACTTATCCACTCCTCTGTTGTTGGGCATCTGGGTTGATTCCACCTTTTTGCTATTGTGGACTGTGCTGCAATAAACATTCTTGTACATGTGTCCGTTGGTGTGAAAGGGCTTGATTCTGTAGGATATATTCCAAGTAGTGGAATTACTGGGTCAAATGGTATATCTATATCCATTTTTTTAAGGAAGTGCCAGATTGCTTTCCAAAGAGGCTGGACCATTTTGCAACCCCACCAACAGTGTAGAAGAGTTCCACTTTCTCCACAGCCTCTCCAGCATTTGTTGTTTGTGTTTTTGGGATCATCGCCAACCTTGCTGGGGTGAGATGGTATCTCATTGTAGTCTTGATTTGAATTTCTTTAATAACTAAAGATTGTGAATGTCACCACATGTGTTTTTTGGCTGCCTGGATCTCCTCTTTAGAGAAATGTCTGTCCATCTCCTTTGCCCATCAATTAATTGGATGATTTTTCTTCTTCTTTTTGATATTTGGTAGGATCTTATAGATTATGGAGATCAGACACTGGACTGACAAAGAGTTGTCAGATATTCTTTCCCATTCTGTAGGTGGCCTTTTAATTCTGGTAATAAAGTCTTTGGATGAGCAAAAGTGTTTGGTTCTTAATAGTTTCCATTTATCTATTTTCTCTTCTGTTGATTGTGGTTTGTTTGACAGATTTTGAAGTCTGTCTACATTGTGTATTAAAACTTCCATTGTTGTTCCTACCTTTTCTTGGATGAGCTTTATCGTTTTAGGTTTGATGTTTAGGTGTTTTATCCAGTTGGAGTTGGTTTTTGTATAAGGTGTAAGATACGGATCTTGTTTCAGTTTATTGCAGATGGATACCCAATTTTGCCAGCACCGTTTGTTGAAGATACTGTTTTTACCTCAGTTTAATGTCTTAGGGCCTTGGTCAAATATCAACTGTTCATCGGCAGATGGTGTCATCTCTGGGGTCTCAATTCTGTTCCATTGATCCATCTGTCTGTTCTTGTACCAGTACCAGGATGTTTTAACCACTGTGGCAGTGTAGCATGTTCTAAGGTCGGGTAGTGAGAGGCCTCCCAGTGTGTTCTTCTTCTTCAGTAGTACCTTACTTATCCGAGGCTTCTTCCCTTTCCAAACAAATTTGGTGATTTGTTTTTCCATCTCATTAAAAAATGACGCTGGAACTTGTATTGGGATTGCATTATATAAGTAGATTGCTTTGGGTAAAATAGACAGTTTCACAATGTTAAGTCCTCCTATCCATGAGCAGGGTAGGTTTTTCATTTTTTTAAGTCTCTACTAGTTTCTTGTAGTAAGGGCTTGTAATTCTCTTTGTAAAGGTCTGTTATTTCTCGGTTAGATTAATTCCTAGGTACTTTATCTTCTTAGGGGCTATCATAAGTGGTATTCATTTGATGATTTCTTTGTTAACAGTCTTGTTGTTGGTATAAAGGAATCCTACTGGTTAACTTATGTTTATCTTGTATCCTGAGACTTTGCTGAAGTCTTCTATCAGTTTGAGTAGTTTATTTATAGATTCTTTGGGATTCTCTGCATATACAATCATGTCATCTGCGAACAGGGAGATTTTGACTTCTTCTTTGCTAATGCAAATTCCTTTTATTTCTTGGTCTTGTCTAATTGAACTTCTAGTACAGTGTTGAATAGGAGAGGTGAGAGTGGGCATCCTTGTCTAGTTCCTGTTCTGAAGGGAAAGTCTTTCAGTCTTTCTCCTTTCAAGATGACATAGGCAATTGGCTTTGTATAAATGGCCCTTATTTCGTTGAGGAATTTTCCATCTATGCCTATTTTGCTAAGAGTTTTTAGCATGAATGGGTGTTGGACTTTATCAAATGCCTTTTCTGCATCAATGGACAGAATCAGGTGATTCTTGTCTTTTGTGACATTAATGTGGTTAATCCCATTAATTGTTTTTCTGATGTTGAACCAGCCTTGCATCCCTGGTGTGAATCCAACTTGGTCATGATGGATTATTTTTTGGATATGTTGTTGTATTCTATTGGCAAGAATTTTTTTTTTAATTTTTATTTAACATAACTGAGTGAAAATGTACATTCACATATAAATTTACATGCCCCCCCTATATGCAGCTTCCACTGCTCTCCCTGTCCGGTGACAGCACACTATTCCTCTCTGCTCCATACATGTCTTATCGTCCCAACAGTCTCCTTTCCCCTCCTGTCCGTCCACTCCCCTTCCTCCAGCCAGAGGTCAGCAAGATGATATCCTATAGATGTATAGAACCATAAAGTGCTTCCAATATATGGTCACTCTGCCTTGCCAAGTCCAATCCATTCCTGTCCAAAGAGTGTTTAGCCAGTGGTTTGTCCATTTTGTTGATCTTTTCAAAAAACCAGCTTTTGGTCTTTTCAATTTTTTCAATTGTTTTTCTGTTCTTTAATTCATTTAGTTCTGCTGTAATCTTTATGATCTGGTTTCTTCTGGTGCCTGAGGGGTTCCTCTGTTGTTTTCTCTCTACTTGTTCAAGCTGTAGGGTTAGTTCCTTGATTTGGTTTCTTTCTTCCTTCCAGATGTGTGCATTTATGGAGATAAACAGACCTCTGAATAGTGCTTTGGCTGTATCTGATAGGTTCTGGTAGGAAGTGTTTTCATTCTTATTGGAATCCATGAATTTCTTTATTTCATCCTTGATTTTTTCTATAATCCATGGTTTTTTGAGCAAGATGTTGTTCGGTTTCCAAGAGTTTCACTTTCTATCTATGTTGTGCTGTTGATTTTGGCTTTTATGGCTTTATGATCTGAGAAGATGCTTTGCAGTAACTCAGTGATATGGATTTTGTTGAGAATTCCATTATGTCCTAACACATGATCAATTTGGGAGAACATTCCATGTGCACTGGAGAAGAAGGTGTAGTTGTCTACTTATGGGTAGAAAGTTCTGTATATATCAATGAGGTTTAGTTGGTTAATTGTAGCAATGAGGTCTTCTGTATCTTTACTGAGTTTTGAGTCTCCCACTATTATTGTGGAGTGATCTAACTCTTTTTTGAGTGTACACAGTGTTTGTTTGATGTATTTAGGTGCTCTGATATTAGGTGCATAAATATTTAATATAGTTAAGTCTTGCCTGTGTACTGAAGCTTTCAGCAATAAATAGTGTTCATCTTTGTCCACGATGGTGGATTTTACTTTAAAATTGATTTTGTCTGAGATTAGAATTGCCACCCCTGCTCTTCTTTGTTCATTGTTAGCTTGATATATATTCTTCCATCCTTTAATTTTCAGTTTGTTCCTATTTTTAGGTCTCAAGTGAGTTTCTTGTAGGCAACATATGGATGGGTCATGTCTTTTGATCCAAGGTGTCACTCCATGTCTCTTTACTGGAGCATTCAGCCCATTCATATTCAATGTAATTAGTGATAGGTATGTATTCACTGCTGCCATTGTGATATGTTTATTTTTGTGTTGATGTTTTCTCTGTTGTTCTTATTAATCTGTTCTGGGACATTCTTTTTTGTGAGTTGATTTTTCACCTTTTTTAGAGCTGTTTTTGTAGTTGTTCAGACTCCTGTGTTACATTTCTTGAAATGGTATGATACGTCTTTGTTGTGCCTTACAGCTGCCCCTATGATCCCCCTTAATAAAGTATATATAAACCCCATTTTAATTACTACCCGTTTTGTCATCTTCCTCTCCATCTGGATGGACTATAACAACTGTAGTACATCTCTCTTTTTAATATGATGGTACCATAGTTCTCATGATAATCACTGGATAGATTCTTTCAGTATTAAAGCTGTGATTGACTTTGGAGCCTTCCCTAATTGAGTAGAGTTCTGAGTAATGTGTCTTTCTAAAATACAAAGTTAGTGGTTTTGTTCTTCTAAGCCAAAGCCAAGAACTTCTTTCAGTATTTCTTGTAGTTTTGGTTTGATTTTTACAAAGTCTCTGGATTTGTTTATCTGGAAATGTCTTCATTTCATTTTTGTATTTGAAAGGTAGTTTTGCAGGATATATAATTCTTGGTTGGAAGTTCTCCTTCAAGGCTTTGAATGTGTCATGCCACTGTCTCCGTGCCAGCATGGTTTCTGTTGAGAAATCTGATGAAAGCCTACAGGGTTTCCCTCTGAATGTTAGCTTTGCTTTGAGTCTTGCTGCCTTTAAGAGTTGCTTCTTATGTTTCATTTTGTTAAGCTTGATTATAATATGTCTTGGAGTCTTTCTTTTAAGATCTATATTGGGTGGTGCACGATATGCATCTGAGATGTCTATATTCTCTTCCTTCATGATTTCTGGGAAGTTTTCTGTCAGCAGCACAGCAACAATACTCTCTGTGTTCTCAGGTGTCTCATCCTGTTCAGGGACTCCATTTAATCGAAGGTTGTTCCTCTTAATAGAGTCCTACATGCTTCTTCAGTTTTCTTGTTTCTTTTTCTGATTTCTGCTCATAGATGCTGGCATCAGTAGCTCTGTCTTCCAAGTCAGAAATTCTTTTTTCCATTTGTTCCATTCTGTTTTCTTGGCTTTGAGTGGAAGTTTCTATGTCTTTGATTTTGTTCTTGATCTGTTGGATTTCAGAGTACTGGTGTTCCATCAGATCGAAGAGTTTGCTTAATTTTTCCTTTTGTTCTGCTGCATTTTGTGTAAGGTCTAGAAGGGCTCTGTATATACTCATTTTTTATTCATTTTCTGATGATTTCATAAAAGTTTCTTCATCTGGAAAACTCCTTGGTTACTTTGTTTGTGAGCCTTCTGAAGCCATGGGTGATTTCTTGCATGCCACAAATGTCTGTTGCTTTTTAGGCCCCATGTGAGTAAGAAGAGGCTGGAAGAGATATTGTGAGGATGGATTGCAGATGTTTCTCTAGGCTGTTTTAAAATGTAAAGCAAGAGGTATCTGACCACTTTCCAAGTCAGTCAGGTTTTCAGGTGTAGAGGTCCCTCTTCCCAACTGGCAAAGTAAGTACCACTATATCCAACCCCAGATGATACAGACTAGTTCAGAATACAGTGATGCTACTGCCCTGTTGGCCTCTGCTGACAGAGCCCAGCCTTAGGCAACACTATGTAGAGTACTGCTTTTCTGGTAGAAAAACACTTTCCTGTGGGCAGGTTCTGGCACCCAAGCTAAGAAATAGGAGCAACTGCGGCCACCGTATCTAAGAGGGTGCCTTCTACACAGGCAGCCAATAGAGGGGCTAAAGGTGCCGAGAGGTAGTGATTCCTCTGCCTCTGTTGCTGGGCCTCCACCGTAGGCGGCACTGTGTAAATTACTGCTTTTCTGTTGGAGAAGCGCTGTCCTGTTTGCAGGCGCGGCTCCCAGGCTAAGAATTAGGTCCCGCTAAAATCTCCGTATCCAACGTGGCATCCTGCACACTGGCAGTTTAGTTCTGTACAAACCACGCTGTGGCAGTGATGAAAAGACAGGCCCAAAGTGGCTAGATTAACAGAGTCCTAAGCCTGGCTCTCAAAATATGGGAATTTTGCCTGCCTATCCCCCCAGCAGTGTGTCTGAGTCTAGCCACTAGGCAAGACCCAGCTTTGCCTGCTGGCCAAGACAGAGAAAAAAAAAGTCAGAATGGTGCGTTTACCTTCAGTGCATGAGAGCCAGGGCTAGCCAGGAGCGGGAGTCAGTGAAAGAGAGGAGATTTTTCACTCAGTGGTATGAATTCCAAATTAACAGCCCTGTGCTCACTAGGTTACTAGAAGGCTCCGTTTGATTATCAATTCAGGTCTTGGTTTCCAGAGGGATATAAGGAGATGTGTGCTTAGTCCGCCAACTTGACTTCACCCCAGGTTCGTCTTTCTAATCACTCCCTTATCTTCCTTGCTTTTGTCCCCTTTCCTGCTTTTCTGGTGGCGTCCTCATAACTCATTGGCCCATTGAGTGTGACTCATGGAGACTCTGTTAGCACATGCCTTGGTGCTGGGGATTTACCTTGAGGTCCTTCTCCTTTACCTATCAGAACAGCTAAGACATTTGTCTTTGCACATCAGCGAAGTTACTTAAAAATGCTTGCTGGCGAAGATGGAGAGGGCCTGGACAATGTTAACCTCCTTCTTGCTGAACAAACAGCTTGTCCTCAGCCATCTCAAGATTTTGATGCAGGAAAGGGGCAACCAGACTATTCATTATGAGACGGGGTGGGGAGATGGAGGAGGGGCTAGGGTAATGAAGTGTGTGTGCAAGCTTCTGGAAGATGGTTTCTGCAGTGAAACCTTCTGGGAATTATAGTAGGCCTTATTATGGAGTGTTGCACCTGTGCAGTCCCTCGTTCCTCTGGTTCAGTTCCCCAAGTCCAGTGACTTTGTTGGTGGTTCATACAATGGTCGGGGTTGGACTCTCTGCACATGTTTCTGAAGCTGGTCTCATCTGGTTGCTTCTGAAAAACAGCTCTGAGGAAGTCTATGCATTTAGAGGACATTGATCTCAATTGTGGAAAACCTGTAGTATAGTGCTTAGGTGCTACCTCTGCTAACCTAAAAAAGGTCGGCAGATCAGATTCACCAGACACTCCTTGGAAACACTGTGGAGCAGTTCTGCTCTGCTCTGTAGGGTCACCATGAGTTGGAATCAACTAGACACCAGTGAGTTTTGTTTTGGTTTTATCTCAATTGTCTCCAGATGTGGCCAGTGTATAGTTTTGATGCTGGGTTTTTCCAAACAATGTTTGCAGAGGCCTCTAGAGTCTCTATCTCAACCCCATGTGTTAGAGTAGAATTGCTCCATAGTTCTATGCTATAATCTTTATGGAAGGAGATTACCAGGCCTTTCTTCCACAGTGCTTCTGGGTAGGTTTGAATTGCTGACTTCTAGGTTAGTAGTCAAGTGCAAAGCACGTGCGTGGGCACCCAGGTTAAATCTAACATTCTACCTATATTAATGTGCATGTTAACCTGGTGGTTAAATCTAGCATTCTGAGTCTGTACTATAGAGCTGAGTCTGGCTAGGAAAAAAATAAAAACACAGTGCTGTACTAACTTGTCGTGCTTAAATCTCCAGCCACAAACCCTGAAGGGACCCTTGGCAATTCTACTACATTTCTTTAGTGTCTTCATTTACCAGCTCTTTTAGATAGTTAGTTCACAACTTCCCTCTCGCCTCAAGCTTCAGTACTCCCTTGCCACATTCTGTATCAGTTGATGACTTTACTTCTTAGTTCACAGAGAAAATAAGAGCAGTCAGGAAACTTCTGTATGCTCCCTGTCCTAAGTCTCTACCTCGTCAGCACCTACTGTGTCCTGCTTCCTGCTACCTTGAAAGATCTGTCACTGCTCCTGCGGCCAACCCTTCCCCTGGTGCCCCGGATCCCATCCCCCTCTTATCACCCTTGCAATTATTTTCCTGCTCTGTCTTGCATCATCACGTTTATTCCTCTCTACTGGATCATTCTCATCCATTTACACATATGCTGTAATATTTCCCATCTTAAAAAAAGAAATAAAAGGTTGGCCCTTTCACCTCCCCTGGCTGTGCCTTATTTATCTGTGCCCCTTTGTAGCAAAACTCCCCCAAAGCAGTGAGAGTCGTTTACACTTAAGGTCTTTACTTCCTCCTCTCCTAGTAATGACTCTCCCACCTCCCCCATTTCCTCTTGAGTTTATTCTAGTGAGGTTTTCATCCCACCCTGTCTTAGTCATTTAGTGCTGCTGTAACAGAAAGATTTTCATTCTACCCTGTCTTAGTCATTTAGTGCTGCTGTAACAGAAGTACCACAAGTGGATGACTTTAACAAAGGAAAATTTATTTTCTCACAGAAAAGTAGGCTGAAAGTCCAAATTTAGGGTGTCATCTCCAGGAGAAGGCTTTCTCTGTTGGCTCTGGTGGAAGGGTCCTAGTCGTCATTCTTCCCCTGGACCGGGGGTTTCTCAGGCACAGGGATGCTGTGTTTCTGGTGCTTCTTTCTTGGTGGTATGAGGTCCCCAACTCTCTGCTTTCTTCCCTTTCCTTTTTATTTCCCAAGAGATTGCCTCGAGACACAAAACTATCTTGTAGATTGAGTCTTGCCTCACCAACACAGCTGCTACCTATCCTCTCTCATTAACATCATAGAGTCAGGATATACAACTTACAGGAAAATCACACAATATACTGGAAATTACGGACCAGCTAATCAAATTCACACATTTTTTTGGAGGGCACAATTTAATCCATGATACCACCACAGCGCTGCCACTGAAATTTCTCTTTTTAGTATTATGAACGCTTGTCTTATTCCTTAATGATCAGCTTGTGCTCCCTGTTTACAGTGTCGAAACATTTTCTTCACTTGCTTGTCTAGATCCCAGGCAGTCCTGGTTTTTGTGCTATTTCTATGGCTGCTCTTCCTTAGTCCCTGTTGCTTTACACACTGGATAAAATCTATGTTCCTTTCCTCCTCTTCCTGGTTTCTGAACATTGGCATGCCTCTGGGTTCAGTTCTTAGACCTGCTCACTCCTCTTGCTACATCCACTCCCTTGATGATCCGTTGGCTTTAAGCACCATCAATATGAAGTTGATCAAGTAGCTCAGATGTGGCACAGTAGTTAAGAGCTTGGCTGCTAATCAAAAGATCAGCAGTTCGAATCCTTGGAACTATATGGGGTCAGTTCTACTCTGCCTTATGGAATTGACCTGTTGACAACAGGTTTGGTTTTCTGTGGTAATGAGAGCCTGATTTACATTCTGTCTCAGAACCATTCTGTGGAGTCCAGACTCATACATCCAACTGTTTACCTTGACATCTTCTCCTAGGATCCTACTGGGTACCTCAAACCAGACATGTCCAAAGCAGAACTATATTTCCCATCATATCCCTCTGCACCTTGCTTCTCTTGTCATCTCAGTGGATGGCTCCTCAGTTCACCCATTTACTCAGATCAAGAGCTTCCGAGTCTCCCTTTACTATTCCCCTTCCACACAATTCAGCTAATCTGTCAGCAAGCACTCTAGGCTCTCCTTTCAAAACACTTGAATCTAACCATGTCGTAGCAGCTCTTCCACCATCTGCCCTGCTATGATAGCTTTGTAAATGGTTTCCCTGCTTTCACCTTTGGTCCCTAGAGTCTGCTCTCCAACCTGCAGCCTGTGTTTCCTTTTTAAACTGTAAATCAGATCATGTCATTCTTCTGATGTAAACCCTGGGATTTCTCTTGGACACTGACTACAATCTCTGGTCCCTCCTATGATCCTCAAGGCCCTCTGTGATTGGTATCTTCTTCTCCATCATTCCTTTTGTTCTTTCCTTTGATGCCTCTCCAGCAATATCAGTCTTCTTGCCCTTTCTTCAATGCCAGGCACTTTCCCACCTCGTGGCTTTTGAGCTTGCTGTTTATTCAGCTCAGACTGCTCATCCTCCACATATTTGTTAGCCTTATTCTTCATTTAATCCAGATTTATGTTCAAATGACAAATTCTTAGAGTTCTTTTCCTTTACCACCAGATCCAGATATTACCTCCTTGTCCTTTATTCCTTTACCTTGCTTATCTTTTCCGAGAACACACCCATCGCAGTTGACATCTGTTAATATACTCATATGTTTACCAAGAATGTCAGTCCCATGAAAGAAGGGAATTTAATCATTGCTTTATCTCTAGTCCTGAGAGCAGTGTCGGCCTCTTAGTAGATGCTCAATAAATATTTGTTGAGTGAGCGATACTCTGTACATGGCTCTTTAAAACAAATTTTATAATGCATGTTGGATATTTTCCCATTTAAAAAAGATGGCTGTCCCTCTCATCACTTTCAAGAGAAATGAAATCCTGCTGTATTTTACAACATGGATGAACCTTGAAAACGTCATGATGAGTGAAATAAGTCAATCACAAATGGACAAATAGTATATGATATTACTGATATGAACTATCTAGAATACGTAACTATATAGAGATCAGAGTTTAATAGTAGTTACCAGGGATTAATAGTCTATATGAGTCATGGTCTCATCTACTCTGAGACCACAAGAACTAGATGGTGCCCGTCTACCACTACTGACTCTTCTGATCCAGACCCTGATAAAACAGAAGGAAAATGTGGAATGAGCCACTGCCGTTGACTTGATTCCCATTCATAGTGATCTTATAGGTCAGGGTAGAACTGCCCCATAGATTTTGCAAGGAGTGCCTGATGGATTTGAACTGCCAGTCTTTTCTTTAGCAGATGTAGCACTTAACCATTATGCCACCAGGGTTTCTGAAGAAGCTCAAATTACTGAAAAAACAAAAACAAAGTTCACCTTACTGAACCGGTGGAGACTGGAGGGCTCCCTGAGACTGTTGCCCGGAAACTCAAAACTTATCACTGTTGAGTTAATACTGATTCATAGTGACCCCATAGAACAGAGTGGAACTGCTCCACAGAGTTTCCAGGGAGTGCCTGGTGGATTCAAACAGCCAACCTTTTGGGTAGCAGATGTAGCAGTTAACCACTACACCTTGAACTGAATGGCTCACAAAATGCAGAATGTCATCCATAAGCACTATGTTTTTTTTTTTTTAAAAAAACAGTCGTCTATATAAGAACAAATGGTCAAGAATAACTTTAAAAGAAAGATGAGAATGTAAGGGGCCAGGAAAACTAGATTAATGGAAATGGAACCACCAGATGGAAGTAACTGAGAATGTTCATGTGCTGTGAAGAATGGAATCAGTGTCACTGAATAAATTTGTGAAGAAATTGTCAAGCAGGAACCTAAACTATTGTGTAACCCTTTGCCAGAAACAGAATTAAAATGTCAATAAACAGACAAACAAGGAACAAACATACATAGTGGTCTGGAGAATGGGAAATGGGGGGAATTATTGATTAGGAAGCCGTGAAGTTTTTTTTATAGGAATGAAAAATTTGGCAGAGGATATGGGTGGTGGTTGGATAACATGATTGACGTAACTGATCTCATTGAATTATACATGTGAATAATTTATTAAATGGCAAATACGTTGCCTACATTTTTTACAGCAATAAAAGAACACACAAAACAAAGTTTCTGTAAATATTTTTATATTTTACAGTTTTCATACACAGTTCTAAAATTAATAGAACATTTTAACATTGTATTAATAAAGTTTACAATCCGTGGAAAGAAAACGGTGCACTGTATCCCATTATGTAGGTTAACACAAAGTTGGATAGCCAAATCCTTTGTTGATTAACATTTCTCTTGTGTCTGTTTTTCCCTCTTTTGCATGTTCATGTTCCTGTTAATGTATCTTTATGTCCTGAAGCACAGTATGTATATAGGGTAAATCTTAGTAGAAATATTTGGCCAAAAGGCATGTTTTTCCTTAATTTTTATAAATATTACCAATATTGCTACCCAATAAGATTATACCAGCTTACACAGCAGCAGTGGTGCCTAAAGTTCCTGACCACTTTCCACAGTCTTGCCTGAACTGGATATTATCAAGCTTCTAATGTTTTCTAATCAAATATGTCAGGAGCATTGGTGATTACACACACTTGGGTGCTACCCGGAAAGTTGGAGGTTTCAACCCATCAGCTGCTCTGAGGGAGAAAGGTGTGGCAGTCTGCTTCTTAAAAGATTAAAGCCTTGGAAACCCTGTGGAACAATTCTGTCGGTTGGAATCCACTTAATGGACACAGGTTAATCTGATACATAAAAATGAGATCTTGTTGTGCTGTACCAAAAATATTGATGAACATGTCATTACATTTTCTGTGAACTGCTTGTTCATTTCTTTTTTAAGCAGAGTTTTTCTTTTTCATACTGGTTTATTATAGCCCTTTAGAGAATAAAGACAGCCTTTTGTCTACTATATGTGTGGTAACTGTTTTCCTCAGTTTGCCCTTTGTCCTTTGGCTTTGTTTTTGTTAGTTTTTGCCATACAAACTGTAGAAAAAAAAGTTTGTATAGTGAAATCAATCAGACTTTTTCCTGAATGGCTTCTGTGTTTTGTGTCGTACTGAGAAAGATCTTCACTCTTTTGACAGACAACAACAAAAAAACCCAAACAAACACAAAACCCAGGCTTTATTAAACATCCATTCTATTATCTATTCAATTCCCATGTGTATTTTGGGTCTCTTTATTGTGCTCCATTGATCTGCTTACTTATTTAGGAACAAGCTGACTTAATCACTGTAGTTTTACAGTGTGTTTAAATACCTGTAGGATTGGTATTCTCATTATTTTAGCTTTCAAAATGTGACAGGTAAACCCAAATGTTTATTTTTCAAGATGAATTTTAGTAACCTTTTATTATGTTAAAAAGAGTCCTGTAGATTTTACTGAAATCATTATCAGCTGCTGTCAAGTCAGCTCTGACTTGTGGCAGCCCCCTGTGTGTCAGGGTGGGACTGTGCTCCAGAGTGTTTTCAATGGCTGATTTCTGGAAAAGAGGTTGCCAGGCCTTTCTTCAGTGGAGCCTCTGGTGGACGTGAATCTCTAGTCGTTTGGTTAGCAACTGAGTGCATTAATTGTTTGCACTATCAGGGACTCCTAGTTTAATTGGAATTATGTAAAATTGTATTTTAGAGAAAATTGGCACTGTGGAGTCTAACAAAAAGCTACCAGTTTTTGTTTGCTTAAGTTTTGTTTTCTCTCCTCCAGTTCAGTTTTCTTCAGAAAGATTTGATTTCTAAATTTATGCCTAAGTCTTTTATTTTTACTATTTTCAGTGGGATTCTTCTCGTTATATGTTCTAACTGGTTAATGTAGTATACTTAAATGTTGGTTTTTGTGTATTAATGTTGTAACCACATAGCTTATCATTTCTAATGGTTTTTAATTTTTTTTTTTGAGAAATAACAAGAAGTGGATAAGAGCCTAAGCTCTGAGACAATACAAGTTTAAATGCAGGTTTTTTTTTTTTATCCTTAATTACTTCATCTTTCTGAATCTCAGTTTTTCATCCATGAAGTGGGTTTGTAACAATATCCTCCTTGTTGCGTTGATCTTGCATTTTTTTCAACCAGTCTTTGTAGATCAGCTACTGTGTCCTGTCAAGAGAGGGTCCTAGCTTCACCTTACAAGAGTCAGTGAGCACCTGCTATGTGTCAGGTTGAAGATCAATTTTTCCCAGGCACTGGAGTTACAGCAATGAGCAAGATAGACGTGTCCCTGTGTTCCTGGAGCCTTCACTGTAACCAATTAGGACAATTAAATGAAGTCAGGCATGTAATATGTTTAGCATAATGTCTGGAGCAGTCAGTACTATTAAGTGCTTAGGTTTGTTGAAGTGTTAGTCTTTATCACAGTTTTGTTTTTTCTCGGGATACAATTATATTCTTTCCCCATATGTATGTCCTGTATTTCTTTCTCTTGCCTAATTGCATGCTTGTGTTTTGTTTTTTTTTTCCCCCTCCTAATACAAGGTTACACTAGGCATCCTTTCCTTCCTCTGGAAATACTTAGAGTATTTTGCAATTAATCATAACTGTGATTTTAAAAGTCTTATTTAGCTATTCTGTGTGTTAGTTTTGTGCCCTCTGTAGATGGATCTGGAGCGTCTTCTCTGCCTTCATCCAAATGTTGACTGAGGTGCTGAGCATCAAGCTTTGCCTGAGGCATCTTTCTCTGGTTTGACATTGATTGGTTGCTCAACAGTCACCTTTTTTTTATCGTCATTGTTTATCTGGCAACAAATCCTTTGATCACGATGATCCAGATTACAGTGTCTGTCAATTTCAAAGGCCTGTTGTGAGAGATTCCATTAAGGTTTTCCAGAAAACCACACACTCCATGTCTTTGCTATTTCCCAGATCTACCAGATTAGGGTGATATAAAGGCATTCAATTGTGTGGATCGCAAGAAATTATGGCTAACATTGCAGAGAATGTGAATTCCAGAACACTTAATTATGCTCATGAGGAATCTGTACATCTATCAAGAGACAGTTGTGTGAACAGAACAAGGGGACACTACATGGTTTTAAGTCAGGAAAGGACTTTTAGCATACCTTTTCAATCTGTATGCTGAACAGATAATCTGAGAAGCTGGACTATATAAAGAACAAGACATCAGGATTGGAGGAAGACTCATTAATGACTTGCACTCTGCAGATGATACAACCCTGCTTTCTGGAAGCGAAGAGGATTTGAAATACTTACTGATGAAGATCAAAGACCACAGCCTTCAGTATGGATTGCAGCTTAACATCAAGAAAACAAAAATCCTCACAACCACACCAGTACGCAATATCATGATAAATGGAATAAGGATTGAGGTTGTCCAGGATTTCATTTTACTTGTTTCCGCAATCAAAGCCCATGAAAGCAGCGGTCGGGAAATCGAGGGATGCATTCTGTTGGGCAACTCTGCTGCAAAAGACCTCTCTGAAGTACTGAAAAGTAAAGACGTTGCCTTGAAGACTAAGATGTGCCTGACCCAAGCCATGGTGTTTTTAATTGCATCATATGCATGTGAAAGTTGGACTGAATAAGGGAGACAGGAGAAGAATTGTCACCTTTGAATTGTGTTAGAGAAGAATATTGGACTGGCCAAAATATTGGACTGACCAATATTGGACTGGCCATGGACTGCCAAAAGAAACAAACAGATCTACTTTGGAAGAAGCATGGCCAGAGTGCTACTTGGAAGCAAAGATGACGAGAGTGCATCTTATATACTTTGGACATGTTGTCAGGACATCATGCTTGTTAAAGCAGTGGGTCGATGTAAAAGAGGAGACCCTCAAGGAAACAGATTGACACAGTGGCTGCAACAGTGGACTTAAGCGTGAAAACAATTGTGGGCGTGGCACGGGACTGGGCAGTGTTTTGTTCTGTTGTGCATAAGGTTGCTATGAATTGGGGTACCAACTCAATGGCACCTAACAACACCACCACCAGGTTAGGAATTGTATAGAAAAATGGGAAAGAGCTAAAACCAAAAACTCATTGTGATTAAGTTGATCCTGACTCATAGTGGCTGTTATAAGGCAGAGGAGAACTGCTCCACAGGATTTCCAATGCTGTAAATCTTTTTTTTTTTTTTTTTGGCTTTAACAAAGAAAGATTTATTCTTACACGGGCTGGTAGGTTACAAGTCCAAATTCAGGATATCCACTCCAGGGGAAGGCTTTCTCCTTGTCGGCTCTGGAAGAAAGTCCAATATGGCATCAGTCTTTGTCCAGGGAGCATCCTGGGGCAGGAACCTCAGGTCTGAAGGACCGCTCTTCTCTTTCTTTTTTTTTTTAATTATGACTGAGTGAAAATGTACATTCATGTATAAATTTACATGCCCACCTATATGCAGCTTCCACTGCTCTCCCTGCCTGGTGACAGCACACTGTTCCTCTCTGCTCCATGCATGTCTCATCCTCCCAACAGTCTCCTTTCTTCCTCTCCACCCACTCTTCTTCCTCCAGCCAGAGGTCAGCAGGGTGATATCCTATAGATGCATAGAACCATAAAGTATATCCAGTATATGGTCACTCTGCATCACCAAGTCCAATCCATTCGTGTCCAAAGAGTGGACCTTCATTATGACTTATGGGCAAGGGCAGCATCAGGGCCAGAGGCCATGCTCCCAGGGGCACCCCGAAACCGCTGGACCATCAATTGTGGTCTTTCAGTGGAGATTCAGAGTACACCATGTTTTATTCTTATGTTGCTAGTGAGACTCAACTTAGTGAGTTCCATCGTGGCTATCGCTGGTGGTGGCCGGGCACCATCTGGTTCTTCTGGTCCCAAGTCTATGTAGGCACCCACTCATGTGGGTCTCTCTATCTTCTAGGTTGTCTTTACCCCATGTCATTTTGGTCCTCGGTGAGCATCCGTTCCTGCTGAGTTGGGACCATTTGCTGTGCCCTCGGATGGCAGCTTGGCAGCTTGGCAGCTTTTAAGACCCCAGACACCACCCACCAATGTGAGGTGGAGAGAGCCGTCTTAGCAAAATGCTAGTTGTGCCAATTGACTTCGATTTCGCCTACAATGCTGTAAATCTTTATGGAAGCTGTATCATTCTCCCATGGAGTAGCTTTTAGTTAGCAGTCATGTGTTTAACCATTGTACCACCAGGGTTCCTTGGGAATGCGTCAAGTTTATGAAAATCAGCAACTAAGTGATGTAAACTTGTGCCACTCTAATGAAGAAGGAGGATGATTCTGAGGATTACCAGACTGCAAACATTCCTATAATAGTTCTCTGAGTATCCTCAGTCAAATCACATGGTTGGCATAGTGGTGTGCTTGGGCCAGCTCATACCTGCTGATTATATGTCACTTTTATCGACATCATGTTTGTGGTTCGAAGCTGGCTGTAACAGAAGTATTTAGACCACAGCAAATGTTACAAATCAAGTTCCTCCACCTCTTCTTTGGAGTTGGGTGCCATAGCGTGACTGTTCTGGGGCTGTGATGCAGTGAATTACTCAATATGGCCCTTCTAGTCATAGCATTTGTGACTGTCACACACTGATTGGGTGGAACTATGCAAACAAGGTGGATGGGACCTGTGATGGTTAAGGTTGTGTGTCAGCTTGGATGAGACATGATTTTTAGTGATTTGGCAATTATGTAATATGTAATTTGGCAGCTAGGTAATGATGTAGTCATCCTCCATTTTTGTGACCTGAGGTAATTATCCTCCATTTTGTGATTTGTTGTAAATCCCAGTGTCTATGCCTGTGGTGTGGAAAACCTGATGGCATAGTGGTTAAGTACTACGGCTGCTAATCAGAAAGTCAGCAGTGTGAATCTTCTCCTGGGAAACTATGGGGCAGTTCTACTCTGCCCTGCAGGGTCACTATGAGTTGGAATTGGTTCAGTGGCAGTGGGTTATGTCTGTGGTTATGGTCTCATTTGGGAGTGAGATGTCCATTGTAAATCCTGGTGGCGTAGTGAATAAGTGCTAGGCCTTAACCAAAAGTCAGCAGTTTGAATACACCAGGTGCTCCTTGGAAACTCTGTGGACCATTGTACTCTGTCGCTGTGAGTGGGAATTGACTCCACGGCAGTGGGTTTGGTTTTTTTGGTTTGTCTGTTATGTTAATGAGTCAAGATTAAGGCAGGATGTATCTTGCATCCTAGAAGGTTGTGACTCATGTCACCACCCTTAAACTCTATTCGCCATCCTTACCACTTTTATTGAAGTCACACTGTTACTTGAGTCACACCTTTTATCTTACAAGAGGTAAAAGGAGAGAGAATCGCGCAGAGTTGGGGAACCTACTACCACCAAAAAGAAGAGACGAGAGTGGAGTGTGTCCTTTGAACCCAGTATCTCTGCACTGAGAACCTTCTAGTCACAGGAAACAGAGTTGTAACCCTCAAGAGAGCAGAAGACAGGAAGATACAGTGGTAGATAAATGGTGGCAGCAGAACCAGGAGATCAGCCCAAGATAGCACAGTGGGCTTCCCAAACCGTGGAGCTGGGCTTGTGGGTGCACAGAGAAAGAGAGCAGAGTGCCTTCTGACTGAGGCTTGCTGACAGAGTAAGGTGCCTCCACACACTTGTTGGGAGAGCTAAATAGCTTTGTAACACTTGCCCAGGCAGGGCAGAAGTCTGGCTGAGGGGCCAAGGGGCTAAGGGGCCAAGGGGTCAAGGGGCCAAGGGCCAGAGTGAGGCCTGCCTGTGGGCACCTTTGAGAACAGGCTGTCTTGTTTGAAGAGCTGTATCCAGAGTCATGCCTTATACTGAACTGTAACCTTTGACTTCCCTAATAAACCCCGTAACTGTGAGTATGGTCTGTGAGTTCTGTGTGGCCATTGCAATGGACTGTTAAACCCTGCAGAGAAATAGATTGCCATTTGGAGGAACAGTGGGTATCAGCATTGGTAAAAAATTTGGAGAGATTAAACTTGTCTGACCTTGGCCTCATAGGAGTCAGTCTTGGGCTATTGACTTTTATCCTCTTTCCCCCTCTGAAGTTAGAGGCAGTCAGGTGTTTCCATGCCATCTTTTTCATTCACCCTCTCTCGGAGAAGGATGATTGGCCCTTCTCCCCTCACTGCTTGTCTCACAAACCCTACTTTCTAACTCTGCCCTTCCTCTTGGTGTCTCCCCAGGATGTGGGGTCCCTAGATGAGAAGATGAAGAGCTTGGATGTGAATCAGGACTCAGAGCTCAAGTTCAATGAGTACTGGAGGCTGATTGGGGAGCTGGCCAAGGAAATCAGGAAGGAGAAGGCCCTGGAGATCCGGAAGAAGTAAAGCTGACTAGCAGGGCTGGGGGTGGGCAGGACAGAGCCGGGCGGGCCAGGCAGAACCCCACTTCCCTCCAAATAAAGCTTTCTTCTTCAAACAAAAACATGCTGCTTATTGACTTGCTCCCTACTCTCTCTTTTGAGACTACCTGTTGCTGTCAAGTTGATTCCAATTCATAGCCTGATTTATAGGACTGATCATAGCCTGATTCCAACCTGATAGGACCCATACGGCTTCCAAGGCTGTAATCTTTACAGAAGCAGACTGCTATATCTTTCTCCAGCAGAGTGGCTGGTAGGTTCGAACCACTGGAATCGATTCAACAGTGGATTCAGCTGTCAAATTGATTCCAACTCATAGCAACCCTATAGGCAGAGTATAAATGCCCTATAAAGTTGGCAGATTTGAACTGCCAGCCTTTTGATTAGCAGATGTAGCTCTTAACCACTGCGGCACCAGGGTTTCCCACTTTGAAACTAGAGAATGGGAAAGCTTGACCTTGCTTGAAAGTGGCTCTGAAAAGTATGAGTCCTTGAAGGCTTGTTAACCCATTGCCATCAAATGGATTCTGACTCATGACAACCTCATGTGTTACAGAGTAGAACTGCACCATAGGGCTTTCTTGGGTGTACAGGGTCAACAAAAAAGAGGAAGATCCTCAACCAGATGGATTGATGGAATGGCTGCAATGATGGGCTGAAAGATACCAATGAAAGTGAGTATGGTACAGGACTGGACGGTGTTTCATTCTGTGGTCCATAGAGTTGCTATGAGTCAGAACCAACTCAGCAATACCTGGTTACAACAGCAACAATCTTTAGGGAAGCAGTTTGCTGGGCCTTTCTTTTGAGGGGCTGCTGGGTAGGTTACAACTTTGGATTATTAGGTGAGTGCAAACTGCTTGTTCCACCTAGGCTCCTTGGGAGCAGTGAATGTTACCTATTTTCACATACTCCACAGCACCTATTCCATGTCTTCTACCCCCAAACCCACTGCCATTGAATCGATTCTGACTCACAGTGACCCTGTAGGACTGAGTAGAACTGCCCCGTATAGTCTCCAAGCAGCACCTGGTGGATTTGAACTGCCGGTCTTTAGATTAGCAGCCATAGCTCCTAACCACTAGGCAACCAGGGTGTTCCCTTGTATTGTAAAGTGCTTAATATATACTCGGTTTATGAATGGATATCGAAAGGTAGCAACAGAGATCTGGGTAAGGGGCAGAGGAGGTGACTCATGCCTCACCAGGTGTCTCCTTGGGCTCAGGTGTATGGTTCTTGCTCCCAGCTTTCTTATTCCTGGGGTTTGTGCCCCAAATAATGATAGCCATGAACATATGTCAAGAGCGTACTATATGTGCTGGTCACAGTGTTACCGTTTTAGCTTCATTATTTTAGTTAATTTTCACACCCCTTATAGTTAGGCTATTATTTTTGAGACACGGTCCTTGAGTTCCTGCTGTTTTTAAGTTCTCCACTAAAGATGAAACAGATTTTTGTAGAGGCTAAACACGAAGACAAGAATAGATGGATGTGGGTTGAAATTGCAGAGCCTCTATGATTACTGGGATGTTCTCTGGATGGGTGCTCAGAGACACTAGACTCTCCTTCCTTCTCTCCTCCCTCCACAGCAAGGGTGAAGGAGAAGGATGGACATAACATTCTGTTTCAAGAACCATGGAGTGAGGGCGGTGGTAGGGCTCCAGGAAGAATTTTTGGTCGCTGTGGTGTCGCACCTTGCTCACTGATGGCTTGAAGGGTATGTGGTTTGAACTACTTGCCACCAGGGGGAGCAGGGGCAGGGCTGCTCAGGGAGCCGACTTCCGGGGGCTGAGTCCTCATCACCTTAGTCGGGAGGAGTCCTTTGGGTCAGCTGTTAGTCTAGAAGACTCTGGGTGGTGCACACAGTTAAGGCGCTCAGCGGCTGACAGGTTGACAGTTTGAATCCACTCAGAGATGCCTCAAAAGGAAGGTCTGGTGATCGCTTTTGAACAGTCAACCGTTGAAATCCGTACGGAGCGTGGCTCTTTATGGGGTCACCGTGAGTAAGAATTGACTTGATGGGAACTGGTTTTACTGGATTACCAGTCTGGAGGAGGAAACAGCGGTGGCGTAGTGGTTAAGAGCTAAGAAGGATAACTGAAAGGTCGGCAGTTCAGATTCACCAGGCACTCCTTGGAAACCCTATGGGGCAGTTCTGTTGTGTCCTGTTGGGTTTCTGTATGAGTCAAAATCAACTTGATTTGGCAGTGGGTGGATGGGTGGGTAGTCTGGAGGGACCTTCAGGTTGAGCAAGCTGTCCCTCCATTCCTACCTAAAAGACCCCCAGACAGACACTTCAGAGGGACTGCCAGGCTGAGACTCTGAGAAGGGAGGCATCTGGCTGAGACATTCCAGAGGTGTGCCTACAACGAGGCCCCTTCAGAGTGAGAGGCCCTGGGAGGGACCCCAGGCTGAGACACTCTTGGGAAAGCCTCAAGGTTGAGGCTCCTTAGAGGAGTCCCCAGGTTGAGGTCCCTCAGAGGAACTTGCAGAATGAACTGCTCTCAGAAGTGTCCCTCCGTTGACATAGTCACAGAAGGTCGTCTGTTGAGACCCAAAGCATAGGGGAGCCCCAGAAGAAGACTCAGGGAGGGGCCGTGGGAGCTATGCTTTCACCTCTGACTTTAGGATAGGAACTACAGCTCTGAGCTCACCGCATTCTTGCTCAGATCCACACTCACGCTGCCCTTTGTGTAACCCCTCTCCATTCCATGCCTGTTACTTCAGGTCCCAGGCCTCTGGGCTGGGAAGGTGAGTGGGCATCACCAGGGTTGGGGTGAACTGAGCCGAAGTCAGTTCATTAGGTCCCTGGACTTTGTGATTCAGTGTTCCTAGGATGTCATTCTGGGTACTGGAAATGAATGGAGTGGCGTTTGCTGTGCAGGCAGATTTGGGAGAGCATGGGCATCTGAGAGAGAGAGGGAGGAGCAGGCAGCCAAACTGGTTTGGAGAGGTAATAAACTGCCAGGTAACCCATGCGGGCCACTGAGGGAGCTCTATGGGAAAAGGGAAGTCAGGACGACGCCCAGTCTGGATGGTCTCCTCTACCAAATCACCTTTGCTCTGGTAACTTCCTCCTGATCCAAGTCTTCCTTCTTTATCTCTGCTAGCAGGACTGGGAAGCCTGGGGTTCTAGTGTCTGGGCCATCTTAGTAAGTGAATTTGTTCAAGTTGGCTGTGGTTGGGAGGAGGGCGTGTATGTGTGCGCGCGCGCATGCGTGTGTGTATGTGTATGTCTGTGTGTCTGTGTCCGTGTATAGTGAAGCCCCCAGGGGCCTCTCTCAACCCTACATGCCCTTCATTCTCTTTGTGCTAGAATCTGTGCCTTGATCAGTCCCAGCTCCTCCTCTCCTGGCTGTTGATGGAGACCCCAGTCACTTCCCTGACCCCCAATTCCTCTAGGTCCTTCCACCTCCCAGGCTCAACCCTGCGGTGTGTCCAAGCCCTTCTTTTCTCTCTCCCCGGCCTGTCTTCCCACCTCCCCCGACATCTCAGCGTGCTGGTCTAGGGCCAGGGGCATCCCAGCCTGAGCCATCTCCAGGGATCCTTCCTTGTGGCGGGGTGGGGGAGTGGGGCTGTCTGCTCTGGCCAATGGAGGGTGGGGCCCATGCTGCTGGCTGGGAGCCTGGGCAGCTATAATAGCAGGGGTGGCTGGGGGATGAGGCCCAGCCCTCTGCCTCCCCTCCCTTCCCCCAGGTATAAGAGCTGAGTTCAGGTGAGCCGGCTCCTCCTGTCCTGTCTCAGCGGCTGCCAGCAGGTGAGGAAACCCAGGTCTTTTCACTCGAATGGGCTCCCCTTGGCCCAGAGGGCACACTTAGCCTTTCTGCTCTACCCAAGACTGCCAGGAGAATGGCTGGAAGACCAGGTGGTCCTAGAGCAATGTGTGTCTGTGTGTGTGTGTGTGCGCGCGCGTATATGTGTGTGTGTACACATACAATGGAGGTGGTGGTGGTGGTGGTTAGAGGAGGTGGGAGGAACAGGCAGAAGTGAGGCCTCAGGGATTCCCTCTGAGTGGGCTGGGCTGGGGACTGTGTCCTTCAGCCTAGGCAGGGACAGTCTTGCAGGGCTGGCTTTGACCCCTTAAAGGTGGGCACTGAATATCAGGGGTGGAACTAAACTGGGGATTTGATGAAGAATGCCGGACTCTTTCCTCACCGGAGGTCTCACCTCTGCTCCAGGTGGAGCATGAACCTTAGGGACAGACTGTAGGACCACACACTCTCCGGAGGAGGTAGTGCACCATGGGACAGTGCCGATCGGCCAACGCTGAGGTAGGTCCATTCATTCCTTGTGTGTTTTCTGTCCCCACACTCTTCTTCTTCACCCTAAGAGTCTATATTTCTTCATTGACTTGGACCCCTTCATCTCAGCCTGTTAGCTTGTAAGCACCCCGCCTGGGAGTCCCAACCCCCTCCCTGGTGCCACACAGGGTGCTGAGATGAAGTCTTCTTAGGAAGAGTGCATGCTGGGGCCTGCCCTGCCTGGGAACTAGGGGGTAGGGGAGGGAAGGCTTGCCTAACCCATGGCTCAGGGCAAAGGCTCCCATGGCCGGGACATCAGTGGGGTAGGGGCAGCTAGACTTTGGGTTTGGTAGTGGGTGAGATCCTGTGTGTATTCCACCTTCCTTCAGCCTTGTTGATTGTGTGGACTCTTGGGGATGTGGGGTGGCCTTAGGTGGGTGACGATGTTCCTTACCCTCAGGATGCCCAGGAATTCAGCGATGTGGAGAGGGCCATCGAGACCCTCATCAAGAACTTCCACCAGTACTCTGTGGAGGGTGGGAAAGAGACGCTGACTCCCTCTGAGCTACGGGACCTTGTCACCCAACAGCTGCCCCACCTCATGCCGGTACTAAGGGAGTGCCCCAGCTAGTACCCTGACTTCCCAAGCAAATATCTCCAGACCCCACCCACACTCCCAGCCCCTGGCACACTCAGTAGCAACCCACAGCTTTTTCCCTTTGCCAGTGCCAGGTAGGCTTAAGTTCTGCTTCCTGCCTCTGGGCAGGGTGGGATGGGAAGATCTGAAGGTGCTGCCTCCCTGAGTTGTGGGTGTCTTCTCTACCTTCAGAGCAGCTGTGGACTGGAAGAGAAAATTGCCAATTTGGGCGGCTGCAATGACTCAAAACTGGAGTTTGGAAGTTTCTGGGAGCTGATTGGAGAAGCAGCCAAGAGTGTGAAGCTGGAGAGCCCCTGCCCAGGGAGCTGAGACTCTTCTGGAATTCTTCTGGTGTTGTTGGGGAAAGGGGAACTTAGAGACTGTGGGCCTGGAAATAAAACCTTCTCTCCACCTCATTCCACAGCCTGCACCTCTCACCTCTTCACCATTCAAATTCATCCTGGTCCTCCCAGGGATCTCTGTGTGCCTCATTTCCTGGGAGCTGATGGGGCCAGGAGTGCCACCAGAAGGAAGCTCAGAGGGTGGGTTGGGGGTTGAGGGAGAAAGGGTCAAGAAAATTGGTAATGGGGAAATGGCAGAGAGAAACTAGGACTTAGGAAATGATCTGAGGAAGGGGGCTGGGGACAAACAGGGCTGGATATCTGATATTAGAAAGATCTCCAGGAACCTGCCTCTCTCAGTCTCTCCTCCAATTCAAACTGTAGCTGTCTGTCCGGTGCAATCTTTTCCTATCTCCAGCTCTGCCCCAGCCTCCTCTTGGGGCTGTGTCCCTGGGCTAAGGCAAGGGAAGAGAAGAGGAGTAGGGTTGGGAAGAGGCTGAAGAGGGAATGACTTTGGGAGATGAGGGGACCAGCTGGGTGCTTGGGTATTTACTGAATGATGGTTCTTTTGTATCATTTGATTAATAAAAAAGAAAAAGAAAAAAGTGAAGGCTGTTGTCTTTTTTCTTTTCTATTTAACATTTTATTGTGCTTTAGGTGAAAATTCACATAGCTCATTAATTGTCCAGTTGATAACCCTTATGCAGATTGTCCCATGATCTTTCTTGCTGTCCCTGCAGCATGTTTACACTCTCCCCATTTCCTCCCTGGGTTCCCCGTTTGCATTAGTCCAGTTCCCCTCTGCCTCCCTGTCTTTTCATCTTTGGCTCTGCACAAATGTCACCCCTTGGTCTCATATTGTCTGTTGTTCTAAGAAGCATATTCTCCATAGATGTTATTGTTGATTTTATAGCTCCATCTGCTATTTGACCAAAAGGTTGTCCCTGGAAATCTTTATAGTTTTTTGGGTTAGAAGTTTGCCTTGGTGTCATAGTCTCTGGAGTGCCTCCCAACTCTTTCAGGCTAATTGGCCTCATCTTCTTTTTTTTTAATTTGAATTTTATTCTACATTTCTTTTTTTTTAATCCATCCTGGACATCCCAGGGATGTCTGAAGATGGGTGGGTGAGGGTGTTAGGGGACAGATGTAAGAGAGGCAGTGGAAAGGGTGGGATGTGTTAATGCTGGGATGGTTGGCAGTAGAAATGAATGGGGATTCAATTTTCTTCATGGGCTTGGGTTGAGGGTGGTTCCAGACCCCAAAGGTGGAAGAACTGGTCATTTTTGAGGGGTGGATTCCTCTTTACCAGTGACCTGGTCCTCTGACAGGAGATGAGGGTGTGTGTATACACTTGGAGAAAAGGCTGTGAACCCCCTGTCCTAGAATCTGGCTGACTGTTAGCAAGGGAAAAACATGGAGCTGAGAAACAGACTGGGAAGCCTGGATTTGAATCCTTGTTCTGTCACGTACTGTCTTAAGAATGTTGATATGCTCTCAGAGTATCAGTTTCCTCATCTGTAAAATGGGGATATTAATAGGATGACCCTTGCAGTATTGTTAAGGTGATAATACACGGCATCATGTGAAGTTCTTAGCCAAGAGCCTGACACATAGCCAATGGTCAGTGAACACAAGTCATACCTTTGGGGGTGGGTGAGGATGTTCCTTCTCTGGTGTCAGGAGCTACCTCTGTAGAGCGAGATGGCACCTTCTAGTTTCCATGGGTATCTGGAGAAGGGGTGGAGAAGTGGTGGAGGATGCTTTCCTGAGGAGTCCTCTGCTGCACGTGAGGATAGATGGGTCATGGAGTCTCTAGGTGATGCTTGACTACTAGCTGAAAGGTTGGCAGTTTGAACCTACTCAAAGGTGCTTTGGAAACCCTGGTGGTGTAATAGTTAAGGGCTACCTCTGCTAACCAAAAAGTCAGCAGTTCAAACCTGCCAGGTGCTCCTTGGAAACTCTATGGGGGCAGTTGTACCCTGTCCTACAGAGTCTCTACAAATCAGAATCTACTTGGTGGCAGTGGATTTTGTTTTATTTTTAAAGGTGCTTTGGAGGACAGGCCTGGCAATTTGCTTCTGAAGAGGTCACAGCCTTAAAAACAATATGGTGCCACTCTATTCTGCACAAGTCGGGTTGCCCAGAGTTGAAATCAACTTGATGGCAACTACCACCAACAGGGATGGGTCTTAGGACACTTGCTGATGGACTTAACTGGAGATATAAGACCCAGGAGCCACGTTTGGACCCACAGAAATCAGGTCTGACTGCTGAAATTCCAACATCAAGGAAGGAAATTTCTGTGGCCAGCAGGCTGGTCTGGAATGTTAACTGGTCTGTTGGGGGCCCCTGAAACTGGGCTCCCAGTGACCCAGGTGAGAAGGGTAGGTGACAATCCTTTCCTTCCTTTCTTCTCAGTGTCCAGTTCTACTCAGGCCCTGCAGGGTTAGCAGGGTGCGCTTGGAGGTGTACCGGCTTCCACCACTCATTCTGGAGTGGGAGTAGAGGGTGTTAAAAAAGGTGTGTACCTCTTTAACAAGGGCCCAACCCCAGGGCCAAGTCAAGAGGGAGCTCAGTCACTATCTCCCCACCAAGCCGGCTCCGCCAGGCAGGGCAGGGAGGGAGCAGGACAGATTCTGGGAGTGCAGTGGGGAGGAGCCCCGACTGGGCCGAGCGGGAGCTGCTTGGCAGTGCCAGAGCCCAGGCCCAGAGCCCTGCTGGAGAGGAAGTGGACCGAGGAGGCAGGTGAGCACCCCGGGCCTGGCTTGGGAGGTCCGAGGCTGCCAGAAAGGCCCTACAGGCTGGGGTGGGGGGCCAGGAAAAGGGGCACCAAGAGGGCTAGGCAGAAGGGCCTGCCAGAGGCAGGATAGGAAGATGTCTAGTGATTAACTTTCCCCAGAGGCCAGTTTGGTAACAGCCAGTCTTCAATCCTTGGGGTTGGATTTGGGGGCTGTGAGACGTTCCAAAGGATGGCTTAGGGTCGGAAGGCCCCCTCCTAGGGTCCAGCAGACTGGCTGCTCTCCAGAGGCTGGGCCACCCCGGCAGAGTGTTCCGGAGCTTTACCCGCAGCTGTTCTGATTCTCCCCTGACAGAAAAGAGCAAAACATGGTGGAGGCGGGCAGGAAGGTGGTCAGACCCTGGTCACAGGCCTCTCTGGGCTCAGGGAGCTGTGTCCTACGAGGAATCAGGGAGGGCCCAGGAAGACTGAGAACCTGGTGGCGTGGAGCAGGGGCTGAGGTGGATTCTTCCTCTACCTCAGGACCAGGCAAGTCTGGTGACATAGACCCTATAGTACTCTGGGAGCTCTTCCTTGGGAGGAACTATGAGGCTTGGAAGGAACCCGGTGAGGCCTTGCTTTGAAAGCCTAGGAGCTCTGCAGAGAGGGAAGGTCCTTGAACCTCAGCAACTTCTTCATCTCAGGACGCAGGCAGGTCCTGGCTTGACTTGCTTTGCTTGGCAGAGCCACCCGCTATATGGGAGCATTCCCTTGCCTAGCCCTGTGAGTTGGAGGTAAGGGTAGGGGATGTTACGACTGAGAAAGAGGGCTGGGTGTTAGGGATGCCAGGGCCAGCCATGTGTGTGTAGAGACGCGTGTGTGTTTATGTGGGTGTATGTGTGGGCACCCAGTGTGTGTTATTCTCCCCACCCCAAACTCCTCCAACTTGTTCATTTGTCTGGAAGAAATTTCCAGAGAGCCAGGTTCCTCCTCCAGCTGCATGCTATCAAAAGCAGGGGTGGGTAGCGGATAGGTAGAGAGGTAGCAGAGAGGACCTGGGAGACAGACTTCTTAGCTCCATGTGCATGCCAGAGAGTTGGACGTGAGTGTTGTGTGGGCTAAGGAAAGGAGTACTTGCATGGGAGATTGGGACTTTAGGCTCCCGGAACTGAGGATTGGGGTGTTTAGGTTGGATTTGTTTGAAATAGACTTGCAAATCAAGTATTTCCAGCCCAGTTCAGGATGCACTATCCCTTTATGTAGAAGGGAGTTAGGGTGAATGAGTGAATTAAAACAGAATGAATATGCCGCTGAGAGAGTAAGTGCATGAAAAAACCAAAACCAGACTCATTGCCATCCAGCTGATTCTTACTCTTAGTGACCCTATAGGACAGGGTAGAACTGCCCCACAGAGTTTCCAGGGAGCATGTGGTGGATTTGAACTAATGACCTTTGGATAATCACAGTAGCACTTAACCAGTGAATGAATGAGCAATGAATGGATAAGTAAGCAAATGAATGGTGAACACATGGGTGAGTGAATTGGAGGTGGATGGAAGGGACACAGAGGATGCTATGTTTAAGGCTGAGCATGGTCTTGGCTCTGGAGAGAACAGTGACTAGCAGAGATGCAATTCCAGTGACATAAGCCAACTCCTGTGAGCAACTGAAGCCTTAAGGAGGTGGGAAGAGAAGGTCAACCTGGGAGACTGTAGTGGATGATGAGGACTTCCGGTTGAAGGGAACCTGGGAGTTGAAGAGGTGGGGCTGGACTAGGAGGCCCTTGGAGGGGGTGGGGACCAGAATATGGAGGTGGAAGGGAGGGGCCAGAGTGGCTGAGGTCCAGGGGGATGGTGTCAGGGCAATCTGGGCTTTGGCTCAGCAAGCTGACGAGGTGGGCGGAGCCTCCAGCTAGCTCAGTGATGAATCAGCTCAGCAGAAAACAATGAGAACGTCGTGGGGAGGGGCTGGGGACCCAGGTGACGGGGCCCACTGAAAGCATATGGTCCCCACTTCCACTTTTTGGGAAGGCCCCAGTGCTCATTGTCTGCATACCCCAACTCTCAGACCAGTATCTGCCTGTAGCTGAGTCCTGCTGACCCTTCCCAGGAGGGGATGGGCGGAGTGGTACACCTACCTTCCTGTAACTGGGTTCCTTCCAACTTGGTAGGAGGATGGACAGGGAGGAGGGGCAATGGCTGTGGGATGGGTGGGGTGACAGATCCAGTCTTCTGGTCCCCAGGGGAGGGAGGGAGGAAGGGATGAAGAGGGTAAATGGTAGCTGATTGAGCCTGTTAGACAGCTGACACCTTTACTTCAAGGAAAAAAAAAATACTTTAGAAAACACTTGTCCATATGGTTGTCTCCAGCCTCATCCATTTTACAAGAAGGTGGTGGGGAGTTGGGTAGGTTACCAGGAAGAGGGCCTAGGAGCTGAAGCCCAGAGAAGCCAAGTGAGTTACCTCTCTGCGGTCACCCAGCACACCTGACTGAAGGTAGCTGAGGAGTCTCTTGGGATGCTCTTGTTGTGTTTTGCCTGAGTCCAGGTAGGGTATTGAGACAGGCAGAAAAAGATTTCTACAGTCAGAAAAATAAGACTCCAAGAAGGAGGCAAATGAAGATAACAGGTGGTAGGTGGGGCAGGAGGGGCAGGGGAGAGAGCAGAGAAGCATGTCACCCCAAAAGCCAGTTTCTTTTCCTTTTCTTCTACTTCCCTCAGAGTTCCTCACTTACGGAAAAAGGTCTGGGATGGTTAAGGACTGGGTCTTCTCTGAGCTCTCTTCATATTTGCAAAGATCAGTTAGGAGTGGGCTTGTCACTGTCCTTCTATAAACAGATCCAGCTTACAGAATCCCCAGAAATGCCAGTCATGGGTCTGGCCACCCCACAAGGGCCATGAAACAGACAGCTCACGTATTGAAAACACATCCCACCTTATTTGTGAATGTTAGAGTTTTCATATGAGATTCTTAGGGAGATATAACTGCTATACTCACAGTTACACCCATAATGAATAACTCTTCTGGAAAAGAGGATGATTTTCTGCAGTCATGGGTCCATCCCCTGTCCTTCCGGCCACAGGCCAGAATGGTCAGGTGGGTGAAGCAGGGAAGAGGAAGGGCAGGATGCCAGGCCAGAGAAGGGCTGTCACCAGAGCCCAAACTTTCCTCCTCTCTCCTTTCTTCCCACAACCTCGCCCTGCCCTCCTCACTGTCTCACTTTTCCTTCAGGAAAAGCTTCTGGAAAGCACAGGCCCATAACAGCTCAGAAGGATGGTCAGGGGCTCTGGCTACTGAGTATCATGGCTGGCAAGAGAGGGACCATTTTATAGAATGCCTACCTTGAGCAAGGCACTGTCCCCTTGCAATGAGGGCTAGCAGAGACACAGATGAAAACAGGGAGATGGTACATTCAGAAATCAAACAAACGTGTCCTAAATTTCCAGTCTTACTGGTAAGCTCTGAGTCCTGTGATTTGATGGAGAAAAGTAGTGGTTGTGTGTGAAAACACTGCTCTGGCCTCAGTGACTGCCTGGGACTGGCCACCCAAGTCAGTGAGCACCAGCCAAGGCTGGGCAGTGAACACAGCTGTGGGCGTTAGAGGAGGGTGCTGAGGGCAAGGGTCAAGGCAGTCTTCCCACAGGAGGCGTGGCTTGTGCAGGGCTGGAGTGAAGGGCAGGTTCAGCAAAGGGGAGAGGCCAGGGGAGCAGGTGTGGGAGCAGCAAGGGCCATCAGGGGGTTTGGAAGCAGGTGGCAGGGGCAGGGTGCTGGGCTGGGGCCCTGGGACAGCAAGCAGCCTGTCTGAATCAGACTGCGGGCCACTCAGGCCCCACAGCGGCTGTGTCCAGGACCTGCCAGGCGAGGGCAGCTGGACTTCATTCTTGGGCTTGGGGGAGGGAGGGGAGTCTGATTTGTCCGGTTGACTTGGGGGGGCTCTGGGCATGGGCGGCGACTCCCACAGCAGATCTGCCAGCTCCCCTCATATCCTGTTATTCAGAAGTCTGTATCCGCTGCTGGGAATGTGAGTGCCTTTTGTCTTGGGGCGAAAGGAGGGTGCTGTGGCCTTTGGCAGGCAGGCTGCTGTGTCAGGGTGACTTCAGCTGGGGCAAAGCAGGCCTGGCTCTGCCTTAGGTAATGGGTAGATTGGGAGTTCTAGGGTCCTTCTGTATCTTTGGGGGTGGGTGCGAAGGGGAGAGTTAGCGGGTATGGCTGGGCCACTTCTGCACAGAGTCTGACTCCATGGGTCAGAAACTGAGCCTCTTTCTGAGAGACAGGCAGCCATGACTTGAGCCCCTGACTCACGGCCCTAGGCCCTGCTGGGGTAGAGGGGCAGACCTAGGTCCCTACCTCCTGCCTTGTGACCTGGAGATACTGTCTCGTCTCTGCCAACTCTTGGTGCACCTTTGCTGTTCATAGCCGTGCTTGTCCCCGGGGCCATTTGGAGTTGGCCAGGAAGGAAGGGCAATTACTCCTCCTCTGCCCATGCAGCCTCTTGCTCTCACTGGGGCACTGATGAGCTGTCTGCCTGTGCCTGGGGCTGGGGAAAGGCCTGGAGAACCTGCTGAGGCGGTTGAGCTGGAGAACACCTGGATTAGAGGAACCACATAGTTCTCATTCCAGGCCCCTCCACTCGCCCCAACCCTGACACAGTCGTCCCCTTTCCCTGCCTCCTCCTGAGAACAAACCAGCCAGGGGGTGAGGTGGGGTAGGGTGGGGAGGCAGGGGCTGGGACAGGAAGAAGGCAAGAGCAGGGGTGGCAGGGAGAGGGCTTGGCCCGTGGGACCGTTCTCATCTCCCCTTCTTGTGCTGTCCAGGCCACTGGAGGAGGTGAGGTGGAAAGATGGCAGACGGCTACACTGAGCTGGAGAAGGCAGTTGTGGTCCTAGTGGAAAACTTCTACAAATATGTGTCTAAGCACAGCCTGGTGAAGAACAAGATCAGCAAGAGCAGCTTCCGCAAGATGCTCCAGAAAGAGCTGAACCACATGCTGACGGTAAGATTCTTGTCTCAGGCCTCACCCTGCCCACTTCTGGAGGCCTCTGTCCTCTCAGAGGGTCCCCCAACCACAGGCCTCTGTTCTGGCAGGGTCTCCTCCACCCCAGGGCCATTCAACCACCCCAGGCCTCTGTCTTTTCACGGTCTCCCACCCCAAGGACTCATCCCTTACCCCTAGGCCTCTGTCCTGTCAGGGTTTCCCACCCCAATGTCTCATCCCCGACCCCCAGATGTCTGTCCTGTCAAGGTCCCCCACCACAAAGCCTCATCCTCTGCTCCTAGGCTTCTGTTCTGTCAGGGTCCCCTACCCCATAGCCTCACTTTCCCCCCACCCCCAGGCCTCTGTCCTGTCAGGGTTCTCCTACCCTATGACCTCTCACTCATCTCCAGACCTCTGTCCTGTCAAGCACTCAGGCTTGAGCCAGTGAGACTCTGTATTTCTGTGGCAGAGGTTGCTCTGGCCATATTTCTTGGGCTTTGCCCAGGGTCCTGTCTAAGGACTTGGTGTGGATGCCTCCCTCAGAGATGCTGACCCTCAGTCCTTCTCCAGGACACAGGGAACCGAAAGGCTGCCGACAAGCTCATTCAGAACCTCGACGCCAACCACGATGGGCGCATCAGCTTTGATGAGTACTGGACCTTGATAGGTGGCATCACCAGCCCCATCGCCAACCTCATCCGCCAGCAGGAGCAGCAGAGCAGCAGCTAGGACCCACGACCCCTTCCAGGCACTGACCCTGACATCCAGCCCCTCCCTTTCCTTTCCAGGTCCCTCTCTCCTCAGCCTTCTGTATCCTGGCCTTTTCTTAGCTTCTCCACTCCAGATTTTCCACCAACCTTTGCTAACAGGAGAGAGGTGACATCAGGGCCCCTGCGTGAGTGTCTCAGTTGGGGGGTGATTCCTTGAGGGTCTCAGTCCCTGAAGCCAGCAGGCCCTGAGGGCCCCTCTGTGAGATCTTAGTGCTGTTTGTGGACCATGTGAGTTTCCTCATCTGTCCAGACTATCTACCTGTGCAACACCTGCTGTTCCTGCTTGATGCTTTCCTGATTCCAGCCTGTCCAGACCTCCTGCAGGGTGGCCTGTTGCTGGACGCTGCCTTGCTCTGGGTGGCAACAGCAGAGACTCTCCTCTTGTCCCTTCATCCCTCTGCTGGGTAGGGAAGCATGACCAGGGATCCCCTCCAGCTGCCTCTGCGTCTGGGAAAGTCTGGGAAAGAGCCAAGCAGGCCGGGGCCTCCTCCCTCCTGCTTAGCCAATGGAGAAAGGCAATAAAGGCTGGATTCAGAGTTTGTATTCCTCTCACCCTGTCCTTTTGTGATGCTCATTTAAACTTTTCTAGCCCTTGTGACCCCCTCTTGCCTCTGTGGTCTTTGCCCTGGTTCCTGAGGCAAGGGGAATGCTCCTAGAGAAACCCCAGGGGGTGAAGCAAGCAAGAAGCCAGAAATACCAGCAAGTGCTGCTCACCTGCTCCATGAAAGGCAAAGGTCATGTGTCAACACTTTTGAGCCCTCTTGGCACAGACACAGACATATATTCAACTTCCAAGCACACAGTACGTCTCCTTAGTCTTCACTTTATTCCAGTTCACAGAGAAGTTTGCTGGATGGCAGAGAAGGGGTGCAGATGAGACGGGTGCAAATAGCAAGCTCTGGGACTGGGAGTGAGGAAGGAAACCACTGCTTATAGATGTAGGGCGAACAGTCCTAGTTTCTACCCTTGCCTGAAGGATCTCTTGCCAGTCTGAGGGAAGAAGGCAGAGAAAGAGCAGGGAATCCAGCCAGCAGAGGTTTGGATCAGTGGCTTTCACAACAGGGCCATGCACCCCAGGGTCCAAGAAGATTCTCTAGGAGCCACTCAGGCCTAGACAGTTCAGTTGGAATCATACACAGATCCTCAGCCTTCTACAGCTGGCCTGCCTCAGAGCAGACCTGCGATTGAGATATCATGCTGGTCCTCCTTGCCCACATGCCATCCACGACAATCCTGGCCCCATTAAAAGTGAAGGGCATACCCTTTACCTGTCTTGAATACTGCTATCCTGCCTTGACTGAATGATACAGAAGTCTTTATTATTATTGATTTAATTGATGACAAAAACAAAAAAACTCATTGTCATTGAGTCCTACACATAGTCACCCTATAGGCCAGAGTAGAACTGCTCCCTAGGGTTTCCACGGTGGATTCAAACTGTCAACCTTTTGGTTAACAGCTGTAGCTTTTAACCCTGGGCCACTGTGGGCTCCCTAATGGAAGATGGAGGGTATCCTATGACCATAATGTTTATATTTCACTGACAGCACATTTAAAACAGTTTTAATGTTCTATTTCAAAATATCACAATATTTACTATTATACTTCAGAAATTATGGAAACCCTGGTGGTGTAGTGGTTGAGTGCTACCTCTGTTAACCAAAAGTTTGGCAGTTCAGATTTGCCAGGTGCTCCTTGGAAACTCTATGGCGCAGTTCTACTTTGATCTATAGGGCTGCTGTGAGTCAGAATCAACTAGACAGCAGTGGGTTTGGGTTATTATTTTTTGAGGGGTCCCAATTTATATGCTTTTTGATGATTTAAATTTGCCATGAAAAATCTGAGCCTTCCAGCTTAAAGATGTGCCAGGTAGTACACTTTTCTTCAAAATTCCTTTAGGGAGCACAGAAGCAAGCCGTATCAAGACAGCCACTGCTTTAGAGGGCAGCAGGAGTCTCTGTGTGGTACCAGTAGTTAAAGTACTATGCTACTAACCGACAGGTTGGTGGTTTGAGTCTACCTCATGGTGTCTCAGAAGAAAGGCTCAGTGATCTGCTTCTGAAAAACCAAAGACTGCAAACCCCGTGGAGCACAATTCTACTCTGATACACGTGGGGGATGCCACGGGTCAGAAGTGACTCAAAGCAACTGTGTTTTTAAGTTACCATAGCGTAGGGGAGGTTCTATCTGGGAAAACTTCCTGCAGTAAACTTGAGCTGAGCTGGACTGAAAAGCAAGAAAGGGTCTGGCTGGGTGAGAGGACAAAGGACAAGAAGCCTCTGGAAGGATAGAGCAGGGTGGCCAGGGGCTAAAGCCTTGGTGTGATGGGGGCAATGACCCAGTGAGGAATCTCAGGAGAAGTTCTGAAATTCAGGATCAAGCAGTCCTGGCTGCCTCCTCCCTTCCTCTACCGGCTCCTCAGTGTACTCTCAGTCCTCCAGTGTGTCTGTTCCCTCCACCCCACTTAGCATTTTCACCTTTCCTTCCACAGAGAGAGGGAAATTGCATAGAAAGGGAAATATTATCTCCATGACAGAGATCAGAGAGTGACTTAGAATGAGTCAAGTAGTTAGGAAGAACCCCAGTCTGTTGCTCATGCTTTCTTCAGATCCCGGGCTTTGCATCCTGAAGTGCTCTCTGTACTTGGCTACAGCCCAGAGAGTATGTGACCCCGGCTAGAAGCTGGTTGCTAGGGGGTTTCAGCTTAAGCCTAAATCCTTGGGGAAGAAGCTGAGCTTCAGTGGAGGTCAAAGAACCCTAAAGGCAGTCAGGGCTCAGACTATAGGGCTTGGAGCCAAAGAGGTCCCAGAGGAGTGAGAACAGACGCCACTGGGTCAGATGTGCTGGCCTAGACCTCCCAGAAGTGTTGGGGGCAGAGAAGGGCTTGCCTTCCTGCCCCAGGGGTCCAGAGACCCAATGGCCTGAGCAGAGCAGGGCTGGAGGGCAGCTCATCTCAGCCTAGAGATGCAAGCTAAGGCAACTCAGGAGGGTGAGAGCCCTAAGACTACTGCATCAGTGCTGGCACCTCCTGGACATTTGCTTTTGTTTCCCATTTAGATTCCCACTCAAGTTCCTTTCGAAAAACTAAGCAATCCTTTCTGTTTGCTCAATGTTCAAGTTTTTTTTTAAAAAATGCTTTCTCATTCCAAGGGCCATCTGGTCCTCCAGACAACCACTTTTGCAAATGAAGATGCCCAAGTTCTGAGACATGATGAGACTTCCTCAAGGACACACTGCTGGTGACCAGAGAGCTGTGACTCAAACTCCGTCTTTACTGGGAGATGCCTAAAGGGCAGAAGGTTCTTATTTTTTGTATCTTAACATTTTATGTATTTACCATCAGATAGAGCTAGCAAACTAGGAAGATTGATTAAAGGGAGCGTTAACGGGCTACTAAGATTGAGTAAAGGGAGAGCAAGCGGGGCAGGAAGATTGAGTAAAGGGAGAGTGGGCAGACTAGGAAGACTGAGGGAAGGTAGAGCAAGCAGCCCTCCCTTGTCTGTCAATAATGCTGTACTGTGGTGGCTTGCTTGTTCTCATGCTGGAAGTTATGCCACTGGTATTTAGGAACCAGCAAGGTCACCCATGGTGGACAGCTGAGCTTCCAGACTGCGACAGACTAAGAAGGAGCCACCAGTTTACTACTGAGAAAGAATTAGCCAGTGAAAACCTTATGCATAGCTGTGGAGCACTGTCAGATACAGTGCAGGAAAATGAGCCCCCCCAGGTTGGAAGGCAATTAGAAGATGACTGGGGAAGAGCTGCCTCCTCAAAGTAGAGGTGACTTAATGTTGTTTTTGTCAGCTAGTGCTGCTCTAACAGAAATACCACAGACTGGATGGCTTTAACAAACAAAAGTTTGTTTTTACACAGTCTGGTAGATTACAAGTCCAAATTAAGGATGTCTGCTCCAGGGGAAGGCTTTCCCCCTTGTCAGCTCTGAAGGAAAGTCCGGTATTGCCTCAGTCTTTGTTCAGGGAGCATCTTGACCCAGGAACCTCGAGTCAAGGACACGCTCTTCTCTTGATGCTGCTTTCTTGATGGTGTCGGGTTCCCAATTCTTGGCTTGCTTCCTTTTCCTTTAATATTTTGTAGGATGAAAGGATTAAGGATGGTGCAAGCCATACTCCAGGGAAACTCCCTTTACACTGGAGCAGGGAGGTGATCTTATAAAGGCATTTACATAATCCTTTAACATACAGCATAGGAAAACCACAAAATGACAGGACAATCACAAAATACTGAGGATCATGGCCCAGCCACATAGCTACACATATTTTGGGGGGCACACAATTCAGTCCATGACAGATGTGGATGGAGTCACTAGCTGACTAGCCTTCAGGATCTTCATTTGCTGATGTAGCACAACTCAAAATGAAAATAGCTGCAAACATCCCTTAATAATCGGAACACGGAATGTATAAAGTATGAATCTAGGAAAACTGGAAATAGTAAAAAATGAAATGGAACACATAAACACGAATATCCTAGGCATTAGTGACCTGAAATGGACTGAGATTGGCTATTTTGAATAGGACGATCATATGACCTACTACGCCAGGAGTGAAAACTTGAAGAGGAATTGTTTTAGTCAGCTAGGCTGCTCTAACAGAAATACCACAGAGTGGATGGCTTTAACAGGGAAAGATTTATTCTTACACAGTCCGGTAGGTTACAAGTCCATATTCAGGGTGTCTGCTCCAGGGAAAGACTTTCCCCTTGTCTGCTCTGGAGGAAAGTCCGGTATTGCATCAGTCTTTGTCTAGGGAGCGTCCTCACGCAAGAACCTCTGGTCTGAAGGACGCGCTCTGCTCCTGGTGCTGCTTGCTTGATGGTAGGGAGGTTCTCAAATTGTCCTTTGTTTCTTTTTCCTTTTATTCCTTGCAAGCTAAAAGCATTAAGAGTGGGGCAAACCATACTCCAGAGAAACTCCCCCCACAGCAGGAATTCGCAGCCCCACCCTAATCCTTTAACATACAGGTTAGCAAAACCACACAATGGAGGACAGTCCCAAGATACTGGGAACCATATCCCAGCCACGTGGCTGCACACATTTTTGGGGGGACACAATTCCAAACATGACATCAATGGTGTTGCATTCATAGTCAAAAGAACATTTCAAGATTTGTCTTGAAGTACAATGGTGTTGGTGATAGAATAATATCCATATACCAGCAAGGAAGTCCAGTTAATACAAATTTTTTAATCAAATTTATTAGTCAAATTTATGCTGTAATCACTAAAGCTGAAGATGAAGAAACTGAAAACTTTTACCAGTTTCTGCACTCTGAATTTGACTGAATGTGCAATCAGGATGCATTGATAATTACTGATGAATGGAGTGCAAAGGCTGGAAACAAAGAAGAAGGACTGGTGGTTGGAAAATACAACCTTGATGATAGAAATGATGCTGGAGATCGCATGATAGAAGTTTGTGATACTAATGACTTTGTCCTTGCAAATACCTTTTTAAACTAATACAAAGGGTGACTGTGCACACAGACCTCACCAGATGGAATACATAGAAGTTAAATTGCTTACATCTGTGGAAAGAGATGATGGAAAAGTTCCATACCAGCAGACAGAACAAGACCAGGTGCTGACTGCAGCACTGATCATCAATTGTATGCAAACTCAAATTGAAACTGAAGAAAGTTAGAGCAAGTCCATGAGAATCAAAGTATGACCTTGAATATGCCCCATCTGAGTTTAGAGACCATCTCAAGAACAGACTGAAGACCAGAGGAATTGTGGAAAGACATGAAAGTTATTATCCATGAAGAAAGCAAAAGGTCATTAAAAAGACAAGAACAAAAGAGAAGACTAAACTGGATGTCAGAAGAGACTCTGAAATTTGCTTTTGAACGTTGAGCAGCTAAAGCAAAAGAAAGGAATGATGAAGTAAAGGAAATGAACAGAAGATTTCAAAGGACAGCTCAGAAGACAAAATAAAGGATTATAATGACATGTGCAAAGAGCTGGAAATAGACAACCAAAAGGGAAAAACACATTCTGCATTTCTCAAGCTGAATAAACTGGAAAAAAAAAAAATTCAAGCCTTGAGTTGCAATAGTGAAGGATACTACAGGGAAAATATTAAATGGCTCAGGGAGCATTAAAAGAAGACCAAAGGAACCCACAGAGTCATTATACCAGAAAGAACTTGTTGATGTTTAGCTATTTGAAGAGGTAGCATATGATCAGGAACTGATGGTACTGAAGGAAGAAGTCAAAACTGCATTGAAGACATGGACAAAAACCATGGCTCCAAAAATGGACAAAATATCAACTGAGATATTTCAACAAACAGATGCAGTGCTGTAAGTGCTCGCCCATTCGTCTACGCCAAGAAATTTGGAGGACAGCTACCTGGCCAACTGACTGGAAGAGATCCCTATTTATGCCCATTCCAAAGAAAGGTGATCCAATTGAAAGTAGAAATTACCAAACAACAAGCAGTATCATAAATATCACACAGAAGTAAAATTTTGCTCAAGATCATCCAAAAGTGACTGCAACAGTATATTGACAAGGAACTGCCAGAAATTCAAGATGGGTTCAGAAGAGGATGTGGAACCAGGGATATCATTGCTGATGTCAGATGGATCTTGGCTGAAAGCAGAGAGTACCCGAAAGATGTTTACCTGTGTTTCATTGAGTGTGGAAAGGCATTTGACTGTGTGGATCATAATAAATTATGGCTAACATTGCTGAATTCTAAAACACTTAATTGTGCTCTTAAGGAAACCACAGCCTTCAGTATGGATTGCACCTCAGCATCAAGAAGACAAAAGTCCTGACATCAGACCAGCAAGCAAAATTGTGATAAATGGAGAAAGGATTCAGGTTGTCTAGCATTTCATTTTACTTGGGTCCACAATCAGCCTCCATGAAAGCAGCCATCAAGAAATCAAAAGACGCGTTACACTGGGTAAATCTGCTGCAAAGGACGACTCTAAAGTATTGAAAAGTAAAAATGTCACTTTGAAGACTAAGGTGTACATGACCCAAGCTATGGTATTTTCAGTCGCATCATATGCATGCAAAAGCTGGACAATGAACAAAAGAAGAACAAAAGAAGACAAAAGAAGAACTGATGCATTCGAATTGTGGTGTTGGAAAAGATTATTGAATGTACCATGGACTGCCAAAAGAACAAACAGATGTGTTCTGGAAGAAGTACAACCAGACTGCTCCTTGGAAGCAAAGTTGACAAGACTGTGTCTCATATACTTTGGATGTGTTGTCAGGAGGCATCAGTCCCTAGAAAAAGACATCATGCTTGGTAGAGTGGAGGGTCAGGGAAAAAAGAGGAAGACCCTCAATGAGATGGATTGGTACAGTGGCCGTAACAATGGGCTTAAACATAAAAATGATTGTAGGCATGGTGTAAGACAGGGTAGTGTTTTGTTTTGTTGTGCGAAGATTTGCTGTGAGTCGGAACTGACTTAACAGCACCTAACAACAATAAGACATGATACTTTAGATAAGGGCTTACAGAACAAATTTGTTTCTCATTAAACAGTACACATAATGTTTTATGACACTGGTCAGCAAACTCCACAACATGTCAACACTCTTCCCTTCTTGATCTTGGGTTTACCTTTATCAGCTTTTCTATCCCCTCCAGTGTTCTAGTCTTCAGGACAGGAGATTCTTGGCCAGATGTTGGCTCCATTAACTATGGAGGGGCAAGAGTGCCCTCTACAGGCCCTTCAAGGTGTGACTGTCACTTTTTCAGATCCATTCATTCATTCATGATGTTTATAGAACCTTGCATATGCCTTCAACCTGGGTGGCATAGTGGTTGGAAACCCTGGTGGCAAAGTGGTTAAGTGCTATGGCTGCTAACCAAAAGGCTAGCAGTTTGAATCTACCAGCTACTCCTTGGAAGCTCTGTGGGGGCAGTTCTACTCTGTTTTATAGGGTTGTTATGAGTCTGAATCCACTCAACGGCAGCTGGTTTGGTTTTGAATATTGTATGTGCCAGACAGAACACCTGGTGGTTTAGTGGTTAAGTGCTATGGCTGCTAACCAAAAGATCAGAAGTTCAGATCCCCAGGTGCTCCTTGAAAACTCTATGGGGTAGTTCCACTTTGTTCTATAGAGTCACCAAGAGTAGAAAATCAACTTGACAGCAATGGGTTTTTATATGTCAGACTCATAAGCCCTGGTGGCACAATGGTTAAGAGTTATGGCTGCTACAGTTCAGAGGGGGAAGGCAGCAAATAGCCATGATCGCACAACCAGCTGTTAAGTTGATTCTGATCTATGGTGACTCCATGCGCTCCAGAGGATTTTCAATGGCTGACTTTTCAGAAGTAGATTGTCAGGACTTTCCTCCAAGGTACTTTTGGGTGGAGACACCAACTTTTCCATTAACAGCTGAGCACACTGACTGTTGGCACTGTGCAGAGACTCCTGCAATCATACAAACAAGTGGGTAATTACAAGTGGAGGTAACCTTGATCGCATTTGTAGGAACTTTTAACAAGGAAACCTAACTTATCCTGGGGGTGCCAAGCCAAGTGCCGACTCATGGCGTAGGAATATCCTTAAGGAAGTGACAGTTGAGCTGAAATTTGAAAGATGAGCAGGATGAGAGGAACCAGTATGCTCAAAAGTCCTGTGGCAGGATGGACCATAATAAATTTGAGTTACTGAAAGATCCTCCCTTTTGTACATGAGGTCTCTCTTTGCTCAAATGTTGTACTTCTTTGATATTTTATTAAAATTGAACTTGCCCACAAACAGGCACTCCCCATCTCTATTTCCTGCTTTATTTTTCTACATACCACTGATAGTATCTTGTTTACTGTTTTTCCTCGTTGCAATGTGAGCTCCATGAGGGAAGATTTCATTGTCTTCTTCCCTGTGGTATCCCAGTGCCTAGCACATAGGACATGCTCAGTATTTGTTAAATTAAAAAACTTCTACATAGATGCCTTGTGATATCTGAAACTTACCATGTTAAAAAAAAGAAAAAGAAACTTACCATGTTAAAAAAAACGAAAAAAAACACTTTTTGGTTTTCCCCCAAATCCATTCCCCTAATATTCTTTGCTGTCTCATAAATGGTGCTACTATCTATACAGTTATTCCTGACTAAAGCCTAGAAGTATCTCCTTGGATTCTTTCCTTTCTCTCACTCCCCGTATCCAACTGATCAGAAAGTTCTGTTGGTTCTACCTAACATAATACATTTTAGAGTATTGTGGTCCACTACTTTCTCTCTCTAAAGCTCTTCTCCGCATCTCAAAACCCCACTGTCCCACCAAAGCAGTAGCAAGCTAGCTTTCTCTGCTTCAGCATGGACTGCTTCAATCTATTCTTAGAAATAACTGCCAAGGTAATCTTTTTCTGCTTCCTTTTTAAATGTCCCTAACCCTTGCTTATTTAAAAAAGAGAATAACTAAGCAATGAATCAAAGTATAGACAAGGAAGGGGAAAGAAATGACTCACTACCCAGAAGTAAGCATTAGCATTTGTTGAGTGCCATTTGGGTATCTCTCTATGAGTACATGCAGTTAATTAAAACTGAAAGATTTATAGAAAAATAAAAGATGACAATATGGGCCCATAATACATATTATTTGGAATAAAAAGTGCTATTTAAATTTCACTTGTAGTTAACCAAGATGTCACTCGATGTCTCTTTACTTGAACATTCAGTCCATTCACATTCAATGTAGTTATTGATAGGTATGTGTTCAGTGCTGCCATTGTAATAGGTTTGTTTTCTCTGTTGTTCTCATTAGTCTGTTCTGGGATATTCTTTTTTTTGTGAGTTGATTTTTCACCATTTTCAGAGCTGGTTTTGTAGTTGTTGAGATTCCTGTGTTACATTTCTTGATATGGTAAGTTGCATCTTTGTTGTGCTTTATGGCTGCCCCTATGATCCCCCTTAATAAACTATATATAAACTCAATTTTAATTACTACCAGTCTTGTCATCTTCCTCTCCATCTGGAAGGAGTATAACGACTGTAGTACATCCCTTTTTTTAATATGATGGCATCATAGTTTTCATGATAACCACTGGATTGATTCTTTCAGTATTAAAGCTGTGACTGAGTTTGGAGTCTTCCCTAACTGAGTAGAGTTCTGAGTAATGTGTCTTTCTAAAATACAAAGTTAGTGGTTTTGTTCTTCTAAGCCAAAGCCCAAAACATCTTTCAGTATTTCTTGTAGTTTTGGTTTGATTTTTACAAAGTTTCTGAGTTTCTGTTTGTCTGGGAATGTCTTAATTTCATTTTCATATTTGAAAGATAGTTTTGCAGGGTATATAATTCTTGGTTGGAAGTTCTTCTCCTTCAAGGCTTTGAATGTGTCGTGCCACTGTTTCTGTGCCAGCATGGTTTCTGCTGAGAAATCTGATGAAAGCCTACAGGGTTTCCTTCTGAATGTTAGCTTTGCTTTGAATCTTGCTGCCTTTAAGAGTTGCTTCTTATGTTTCGTTTTGTTAAGCTTGGTTATAATATGTCTTGGAGTCTTTCTTTTGAGATCTATATTGGATGGCATGCGATATGCATCTGGGATATCTATATTCGACGGCACTTGACTGGCTCATGATTTCTGGGAAGTTTTCTGTCAGCAGTTCAGCAACGATAATCTCTGTGTTCTCAGGTGTCTCATCCTGTTCAGGGACTCCAATTAATTGAAGATTGTTCCTCTTAATAGAGTCTCACATGCTTCTTAATGCTTCTTCATTTTTCTTGTTTCTTTTTTCTGATTTCTGCTCATAGACGCTGGTGTCAGTAGCTCTGTCTTCCAAGTCAGAAATTTTTTTTTCCATTTGTTCCATTCTGTTTTCTTGGCTTTGAATGGAAGTTTCTATGTCTTTGATTTTGTTCTTGATCTGTTGGATTTCAGAGTATGGTGTTCCATCTGATCAAACAGCTTGCTTAATTTTTCCTTTTGTTCTTCTGCATTTTTTATAATGTCTAGAAGGGCTCTGTATATAATCCTTTTGTATTCACCTTCTGATGATTTCAGAAAAGTTTCTTCATCCAGAAAACTCCTTGGTTGTTTTGTTTGTGAGCCTTCTTAAGCCATGGGTAATTTCTTGTTTGCCACATGCATCTGTTGCTTTTTGGGTTTCATGTGAGTAAGTAAAGGCTGGGAGAGATACTGTGAGGATGGACTGTAGATGTTTCTCCAAGATGTCTTCAAATGTAAAACAAAAGGTATCTAACCACTTCCCAAGTCAGTCAGGTTTTCAGGCATAGAGGTCCTTCTTCCCAACTGGCAAAGTAAGCACCTCTATATCCAACCCCAGATGATATGAACTAGTTCAAAATACAGCAATGCTACTGCTCTGTTGGCCTCTGCTGACAGGGCCCAGCCTTAGGCGAGACTGTGTAAACTACTGCTTTTCTGGTAGAAAAGCACTCTCCTGTAGGCAGGCTCTGGCTCCCAAGCTAGGAATTAGGTAGAGCTGTGGCCACCGTATCTAAGATGGTGCCCTCCACACGGTTGGAACATAGAGTGACTAAAGGTGGTGCTGGGACGTAGTGATTCCTCTGCCTCTGTTGCTGGGCCCCTACCGTAGGCAACACTGTGTAAACTACTGCTTTCCTGTCAGAGAAGCACTGTCCTGTTTGCAGGCGCTGGCTCCCAGGCTAAGAATTAGGCCCTGCTAAAATCTCTGCATCCAACATGGCATTCCACATATAGGCACTGCTGGTTCCGTACAAACCATGCCGTGGCAGAGATAAGAAGACAGGCCCAAAGGGGATAGATGAACAGATTCTTAAGCCTGGCTCTCAAAATGCGGCAATTTCGTCTGCCTATCCCACTAGCAGTACATCTGAGACCAGCCGCTAGGCATGACCCAGCTCCGCCTGCCAGGCAAGACAGAGAAAAAAATGTCAGAATGGTACGTTACCTTTAGTCCATGGAAGCCAGGGCTAGCCAGGAGTGGGAGTCAGCGAAAGAGAGGAAGTTTTCATTCAGTGGTATGAAGTCCAAACTAACAGCCCTGTGCTGTGTCCTGGGGCTCACTAGGTGACCAGAAGACTCCATTTGATTATCAGTTCAGGTCTTGGTTTCCAGAGGGATATAAGGAGACATGTGCTTAGTCCACCGTCTTGACTCCACCCCCCACTTATAGTTAACTGGAGGAAAAAAATCAAAAAGAAAATGAACAAAATCATGCACTTTAAGTAAATATTTTTTTCATCATAAGAATTATTAACTTGTGAAAATTCCCAGGGATTTAAAAAAAAGCTCCCCACTAGGTTTCACTGGGCTCTGTCAGTGAAGAAAAGAGTACCTTTATACTTACCGACATTTTTTCAAATCTGCCAGGCACTCCTTGGAAACTCTGCGGGGCAATTCTACTCTGACCTGTAGGGTCACTATGAGTTGGAGCTGACTTGACAGTAGTGGATTTTTTTTGGTCATTTCCCAGCCCCATTCTACCAACTGCAGATAGTTATACTAGCTAATTTTGAAATGTTGATGCATATAAAATTTGTGTTCTGTTTTATAAGCATGATTTTTTAAAAAAAGTATTTCATTTTTGTTATTAATAATACACGTAGTAGAAATACACTAATTCAACAATTACTACGCGTACCGTTCAGTGACATTGATGACATTCTTCAAGTTGGGGAACCATTCTCACCTTCCTTTATCGAGTTTTTCCTTCCCTATTGACATAAACTCACTGCCCCTTTTTCCTGTCTAACCTTTCTGTTTGCTGTCATCAATTTAATCTCACATGCCAAGCCAAAGAGCACAATGCTCAAGGCATACATTCTTTATGAGTTAGCTAAACTATTGTTCAGCTTTAAGAAGACTTTAGAGGATATTTCAGCTTAAGGTTTAAAGATTATCTCAGGGCAGTGGTTAAGGGGTTCATCCAGCCTTCATGGATCCAAAAATTCTGAATTCTGTGAGAATTTTAAATTCTATTCTATATTTTCCCACCTGTGTTCAAGATTCTTCTATAGGATCCTTGATCAAAATGTTTGGGTAAGTGGTAACTTTGGTAGAAGGGCAAGACAGTACACAGTACTTAGGAAGCCAGCACAACTTGTCCAAGACAAGGTCATGAAAGCTCTGTAAATACAGTCAAACTCCCCTAGAGACCAATTTTACTGAGTTGAGAGCTCTGGGGACTATGATCTCAGGGAACATCTCGTTCAGTTGACATATGACAATTATTTTGACGAACTTATCCTAGAAAACGTGCTATGTAACTCATCCATAAAAAGTGCTGAAAATTACTACAGTCACCTTCAAAGTACTCTGCTTGATAAACTATACACTGACTCCAGTGCCTAGTTCACCCCTTAACGCAGTTTTGGAACTCTGCTTCTGGAATGGTCATTAGAGATGTTGTCATTTTACCCTTGATATCCTGATGTTGTCAGAATGTCTTCCTGTCAATATTTCCTTTATTTTTGGGTAAAGAGAAGTCACTGGGGGTAAGATCAGGCCAGTAGGGAGGGTATAATAATAACAAATAACAATACTGTTATTTGTTCATTGGCTAAAAACTCCCTCACAGACAACTATACAATTAATTTTGTGAATTTACCACCATGCAGCTGTGTGCAATGGCCATTCCAGAAGGAGTTCCAAAATTGCTTTGAAGGGTGAACCAGGCACTGGTGTTGATGTATAGCTTCCCAAGGGTAGTACTTTGGAGGTGACCAGTAGTAGTGATATTTAGCAATGAGGTATGTAGCACCTAGAATAGTTAGGTTCTTGGACTTCTACTTCATGTTTCCTGTTCTAGAGGGTAGTATCTGGGGTCTTACAGGCTTGTGAGTGGTCATCCGAAATACACCACTGGCCTCACCCTGTTGGGAGAAAGGGAGAATGAAGAAACCTAAAGACTCAAAGGAAAGACCACAACTACCAAAGCTTTCACAAGCCTGAGTCCAGCACAACTAAATGGTGTCTAACTACCACCACTGACTCTCTGACAAGGACAACAATAGAGGGTCCCAGATAAGGCTGGAGAAAAATGTAGAACAAAATTCCAACTTGCGCACACATGAGAAAGACAAGACTTACTAGTCTGACAGAGACTGGAGAAATCCTTAATAGATGACCCTTAGACACCCTCATAGCTCAGGAATGAAGCTACTCCTGGAGTTCACTTTTCAGCTAAAGATTGTTGTTGTTAGGTGCTATTGAGACAGTTCCAACTTAAAGCAACACTGTGTACAACAGAATGAAACACTGGCTGGTCCTGTGCCATGAACACAATCATTGTTGTTATGTTTTAGTCCATCATTGTAGCCACTATGTCAGTTTATCTTATTGAGGGTCTTCCTCTTTTTTGCTGATGCTCTGCTGTACTAAGTATGGTGTCCTTCTCTAGGGACTGATCCCTCCTGACAACATTTCCAAAGTATGTAAGATATAACCTCAGCATTCTTCTAAGAAGCACTCTCATTGTATTTCTTCCAGGACAGATTTGTTTGTTCTTTTGGCAGCCGTGGTAGAGTCAATAGTGTTCTCCGACAACACAACTCAAAAGCATCAGTTCTTCTGTCTTCCTTATTCGTTGTCCAGCTTTCGGAGGGTGGAGCCAAGATAGTGCACTAGACATAGGTCTCCTCAATTCTGTCTGAAAACTAAGACTTGGCTTAATAATTGAACAGAACACTTTGAACACCCAGGAGCCCTAGGGTATGGCATAGGGTTTTCAGATTGGACTACTCACCACTAAGTGGGAAACTACATTTCTCTGATGAGGCAGAGTGCACTGAGCCCTGCTCCTGCTGACTTGCCACTTGGACAGACTGAAGTTACTGATGGATTTTTGTTTTCTTTTTTTTTCTTACCTGAAGGTGGGAAATGGCATGAGCCAGCAAATATGCTGAACTGCAGTGCTAAAATAAACAGTATGTAGCACCTCAGAGACACAGTGCGTAGGACAGCCACATTTTGAGAGTCAGCCTCCTGACTGACAGCACCACTGTCCCCCTACCCTCTCTTTTCTGAGCTCCACCATAGATTTTGCTGTTTCCTGGTGGGAAGGGTAGCTCGGCTGGGATGCCATCTTGGCCACCTGGGAGGAGGCGTCACCCAGCCGGGGGCCTCATCAGGGGCTAATTCCCAAGTTGAGAAGCGGTGCCAGTATGGAAAGTGCTTTTCTAGTAGAAAGGCTGTGTTTGATACAGTGTTGCCAGATGACTAGGGCCTGGCTGAGGATGGCAGCAAGGCCGCAACCCCTCCCTACTTTGAAGTACATCATAGCATCTGGGGAGGGCTGTAAAGGTGCTTCAGCTGTCAGCCAGAATGTGGGGCCTGCCACACCTGAAAGCCTGACTGATTTTGGCAGCTGTGTGATAGGTCCTAAATTTTTAAAATAAGACTGCCTGGAGAAATGACTGCTGAGCAGCTCATTGGCATCACTTCCAGCCTTTACTGATCCACATCATAGAGTTGGTTGATGGCCTCCCAGTGACTCTATGAGTAGGGTGCTCTTTGCCAGATAGAAGGTGGAGCCTGTCACCCCAGAGAGTCCACTGAAACAAGTCACTAGAGCACACAGAGGTGGCTTGTGACCAACTTCCCACTCAGAACTATGCCTCAGCTCCTGTTGAGGTAACACTGGAGAAACTAAACAGATGGCGTGAAGGCAACAATCCATCTCTAACCATTTAAAGAGACAGCATGGCTCCAGAAAACTCCCAAACTAAAGAACAAAAAACTTCCCAGATGAAGAAAGCTTTCTGAAACTATTGGAGGTTGAGTACAAAAAAATTATATATAGAACCCTCCTAGAGATTAAACAAAATGCAGCAGAGCAACATAAAAAATTAAGTAAGCTATTTGAACCAATGGAACATTGACAATCTGAAATCCAGCAGCTCTATAATAAAATTACTGAATTAGACAATTCAGTCCAAAGCCAAAAGAGCAGAATTGAGGAGACAGAAGTCAGACTTAGTGACCTTGAAGACAGAGCAACTGACACCAGCATTTATGAGGAGAAATCAGAGAAAAGAAATAAAAAAATGAAGAAGCATGTGGTACTCTGTTAAGAGGAATAATCTATGATTAACTGGAATTTCCAAACAGGGAAGGATAGCTGAAAACACAGAGTATTGTTGTTGAGTTGCTGGCAGAAAATGTCCCTGAAATTATGAAAGAAGAGAACATAGATATCCAAGATGTGGATTGAATGCCACAAAGCTATACTGCAAAAGAAAGACACCAAGACATATTATAATCAAGCTTAATAAAATGAAATGTAAGGAGATTTTCCTAAAGGCAGCAAGGCTCAAAGCAAAGCTAACATTCAGAGGGAAGCCCTGAAAGCTTTGTCTCATTTCTTGACAGAAACAACGTTGGCAAGGAGGCAGTGGGATGGCACATTCAAAGCTTTGAAGGAGAAAAACTTCCAACCAAGAATTATCCTGTAAAACTGTCTTTCAAATATGATGATAAAATCAAAACATTTGCAGATAAATAGAAGCTTAGAGGCTTTGTAAAAATCACACCAAAACTACAAGAAATACTGAAAGAAGCTCTTTGCTTAGAAAAACAGAATAATTAAGTGTATATCTAAGGAGACAATATAGGACATTTCTGGAGGCTTCCAGAAACCTACTCAGTTAGGGAAGTCACAAAACTCAGTCATAGCTACAACATTAAAGAAGGAAACCAGTGATCATATCATGAAAACTAAGATACCATCATATTAAAAAGAAGGATATACTACAGTAGTTATAGCCCTTTCAGAACGAGAGGAAGTTAATAAGATATGTAGAAGGTAAAATTGGGTTTAAACTAAGGATGTTAAAGGAGATCATAGGGGTAGCCACAAAGTACAATAACAATGCAAAATATCAAAACAAAAAATGTAATATAGGAGTCTCAACAAACACAAAAACAACACTGAAAAGGATGAAAAGTCAACCTGTAAAGAAGAATGATCCAGAACAGAGTATTAACAGCAACAAAGAAAACACCAACACAAAAATAAATACATCAAAATGACAGCACTAAATACATATCTATCAATAATTACATTGAACGTAAATGGTAAGAATGCTCCAGTAAAGAGACAACAAGTGACATTTTGGGTGAAAAGACATGACCTGGCTATATATTGCTTACAAGAAACAGATCTTAGACTTAAAGATATGAATAAAGTTAAAATTAAAGGACGGAATAATAGATACCAAGCTAATTGCTTAATAAGATTTTCTGTTTTGGAAACTTTCATCTAAACTACAACTTAAAAAATTAAATAAAAGCAAAAGCAAAGAAACAAAATGCTCTGTAATGTAGCCAGGCAACATCCACTTCTGGTTTCAGGGCAGAGGGCAATTACTCCCACGTTTCATTTCCTCTTCCTGTTCCTGACCCACCTTCTTCTGCTGCTCTAGGTAAATGGAAACCAACTGCTATACCTTGAATTGTTGATTGCAAGTTTTTAAGACCCCAGGCACTACTCCCTTAACTAGAAGATAGAACAAAAGCACTAAATGTGTTATTAGGCCAACTAACTGGGATGTCCCATGAAACCATGACTCCAAATCTTTCACCTAAGGAACCAAATCCCATGAGGTGTTTAATTGTCCATAAGTGGACTTAGCAGCTACTTAAATTTTTTTTTTTTTTATTTATTGTGATTGAGTGAAAGTGTACAATCCAGTTGAAATTCTCATGCCTGTCTATGTGCAGCTCCTATTGCTCTTCTTGCCTGGTAACAGCACACTCCTTCTTTCTGTTCTATACAGGTCATGTCCCCTAACAATCCTGTCCCCGCTTCTCCACGCTCTCCACTCCCCCCTAGTAAGAGGCCAGTTGGGTGACATCCTACAGATACATAGAGCCACAAAATGCACCCATGACATGGTCACTCTGTGTTGCTGAGTCCAATCCATTCCTGTCTGAGGAGCTGACCTCAGCAGTGATATACAATCAGAGACATTCTAGTCTAGGGGCCATACTCTCAGGGGAACCCCTAGGCGTTTGGACCATCAATTGCGGTCTTTTAGTGGAGTTCTCAGGGTGCACTCCGTTCTTATTCTTTTATTGCCACTGGGACTCAACTTTGTGAGCCCCATCATGGCTGTCACTGGAGATGGCTGGGCACCATCTGGTTCTTCTGGTCACATGTTGATGTGGTCAGCCATTCATATGAGTCTTTCTGTCTTCTGGGTTCTCTTTCCCCCATGTCATTTTTGTCCTTGGTGATCATCTGTTTTGGATGAGTTGGGACCATTTGATGTACCTCAGGTGGCAGCTTGCTAGCTTTTAAAACCCCAGACGCCACTCACCAATATGGGGTGGAGAAGACTCTCTTAGCAACAGGCTAGTTATACCAGTTGGCTTTGATGTCCTCTGAGAGCATGGTCTCTGGACCCCCACCCCTGGTACTCTGTCCTTACCTATTGGGTTAAGATTGGAAGAGTTTTCAGGTTATGTTGAAGTCCATTTAAATTGATCTTTCTGATGTGTGCTGTCACTGATTGTACCCAACCAAATTTGTATCAACTAATCTATAACCAGCCTCTTTCTCTCTCCCTCCCCTACATTGCAGCAGTCAAAGAGTCTTTTCTTCTGTACATGAATCAGTTTTCAAGTCCTTAAAGTAGGGGTGTCATGCCATACTTGTCCTTGTGCTGCTGACTAATATCACTTAACGTGATGGATAGAAAGTTCTGTATATGTCAGTGAGGTGTAGTTGGTTAATTGTCGCAGTAAGGTCTTCTTTGTCTTTATTGAGCTTTTGTTTTTACAGTATAATCTATTTCAGCTGAGATTAGTGTTGCCACACCTGGTCTTCTTTGTATATTGTTAGTTTGCTGTATATTATTCCATCTTTTAATTTTCAGTTTGTTCATATCTTTAAGTCTAAGGTGAGTTTCTTGTAAGCGACATACAGACAGGTTATGTCTTTTGATCCAAGATGTCACTCATTGTCTCTTTACTGGAGTGTTCAGTCCATTTACCTTCAACGTAATTATTGATAGGTATATGTTTAGTGCTGTCATTTTGATGTATTTATTTTTGTGTTGATTTTTTTCTCTGTTGCTCTTACTATTCTGTTCTGGGACATTCTTTTTTATGGGTTGACTTATCATCCTTTTCAGTATTGGTTTGGTGTTTGCTGAGACTCCTTTATTGTGTTTCTTGTTTTGATGTGTTGCTTCTTTGTTGTGCTTTGTGGCTATCCCTATGATCCCCCTTAATAATGTATGTTTAAGCTCAATTTTAACTTCTAAATATCTTATTAACTTCCTTTCCATCTGGACAGCCTACAACTGCTGTAATATAGTCTTCTTTTTAATGTGATGATGTCATAGTTTTCATGATATGATCACTGGATCACTTCTTTTAGTATTATAGCTTTGGTTGGGGTTTTGTAGGTTTGAGTAGGTGTCTGGATGATATGTCCTGTATCATCTCCTAAAATATAGAGTTAATTGTTCTGTTCTAAGCCAAGAACTTCTTTCTGTATTTCTTGTAGCTTTGGTTTAGTTTTTACAAAGTCTCTGAGTTTCTGTTTACCTGCAAAGGTCCTAATTTCATTTTCATATTTGAAAGACAGTTTTGCAGGATATGTAATTCTTGGCTGGAAGTTTTTCTCCTTCAAGGCTCTGAATGTGCCACCCTGCTGCCTGTGTGCAACATGGTTTCTGCCAAGAAGTCAGAAGAAAACCTACAGGGCTTCTCTCTGAATGTTAGCTTTACTTTGAGTCTCACTGCCTTTAATAAGAGTTTCTGCTTATGTTTCATTTTGCTAAGCTTGATTATAATATGTCTTGGAGTCTTTCTTTTGGGGTCCATATTGTATGGCGATCAATATGCATCTTGGATATCTATGTTCTCTTCTTTCATAATTTCAGGGAAGTTTTCTGTCAACAAATCAACAATCTGCTCTGTGTTTTCAGGTTTCCCTTCCTGTTCAGGAACTCCAATTAATCGTATATTGTTCCTCTTGATAAGAGTCCCACATGTTTCTTAACGCTACTTCATTTTTCTTATGTCATTTCTCTGATTTCTCCTCATAAATGCTGGTATCAGTAGTCCTGTCTCCCAAGTCAGAAAGCCTGTTTTCCATTTATTCAGTTCTGTTCTCTTGGCTTTGAATTGAGTTTTCTGATTCTTTAATTTTGTTATTGATCTACTGGATTTCAGAATGCCGGAGTTCTGTCAGTTCAAACAACTTGCTTAATTTTTTCATTTTGGTCTGCTGAATTTTGTATAATGTCTAGGAAGGCTCTTGACCTCCGAAAGTTTCAGAAAGTCTTCTTCATCTGGGAAGTTCTTTGGTTCTTTCTTTTTGGAGCTTCTGGAGCCATGGGTGGATTTTTCCTTAAGTGTCTGGCCAAGGTCTGTTGCTTTTTGGGCTTCTAGAGGTTGTTTAGTTTCTCTGGTATTGCCTTAATAGCAGCTGAAGTAGAAGCTGATCACCAGTTACCTCTATGTAATCCAGCAACTGGACCCAGCGGAATCTCTGTGATAGCAGAGTCCACCTCCTGGCTGGCAAAGATACAGCCTTACTTATGGGGTCACTGGGAGGCCATCAACTGACTCTATGTTGTGGGTCAGTCAAGACTGGAAGAGATGTCATCAGGCTGCACCACAGTTATTTCTCTAGGTAGTCTTATTTTGCAAGGTAAAAGCCATCTGACAGCTTCCAAAAACAGTCAGGCTGTCAGGTGTGCAAGCCCCTCTTTCCAGCTGGCAATGGAGGCACCTCTACATCTGTTCCTAGAGGCTGTGATCTAGTTTAAAGTGTTGTAAGGCTACTGCCCTGCTGTCATCAGGTACCAGGCCCTACCTGAAGGGTAAACTGTACTAAACACAGCTTTTCTTCCAGAGAAGTGCTCCCCAGGCTGACACTGCCTCCTAGCCTGGGAATTAGTCCCCGCTGAGGCCTCTGTTCAGGTAGATCTACCTCCTAGTCAGACAAGATGGAATCCTGCAGAGGCTCTCCCACCTGCTGTGAAATAGTGAATCAATGGCAGAGGTTTTGAAAGAGGGGTGGAGGGGCCATAGTGCTCAGAGTCCAGAGCCAGGCTCTCAAAGTGTGGCTATTCCACCTGCTGGTCACGTCAGCAGTGTGGCAGAACTTTGCTGCCAGTTAAGCCCAATTGTGGCCACAGGCAAACAAAAATGAAAACATTAAAGCCAGTAGTTGCCTTCAGTCCACAAGAGCTGGCCATTCAGCTAGGGTGGGGGTCAGTGAAAGAGAATAAGTTTCCTGTTCAGCGGCACGTAGTCCCAAATGACAACCCTATGCCATGTCCTAAGGCTCGCTGGGTGTCTAAAAGGGTACGTTTAGTTATCAGTCCTGGCCTTAGTTTTCAGAGGGAGTTAGGGAGATGCATGTCTAGTCTTCCGTCTTGACTTCATCCCAGCAGCAACTTTTTTTTTGTCATTGCTGTAAATATGTCAAACAACATTTTTAAACCTTTAGATACTGAAGTGCTCACTTTTCTTTTAATTGTAATTTGATGAAGGTTTAGAGAACAAACAGATTTCTCATTAAACAATTACTACATTGTTTTGTGACATTGGTTGCCAACCCTATGACATGTCTACACCTTCTCTTTCTCTACTGTGGGTTCACTATTACTAGCTTTCTTGTCTCCTCCTGACTTCTTGTGCTTAACCCTGGGCTGGTGTGTCCATTTAGTCTCATTTTGTTTTATGGGCCTGTCTAATTTTCGGTTAAAGGGTGGAGCTCCAGAGTGACTTCATTACTGAGCTACAGGGGTACCCGGGGGCCATACTATGAAGATTTCTCCGGAGTCTGTCAGACTAGTAAGTCTGGTCCTTTTTAAAAAAGTGAGTTAGAATTTTGTTTTATGTTATTCTTCAGCTTTGCTTGGGACTCTCTATTGTATCACATAACTTTTGCCAATTTGACTTTTGTATCCATCATTTCTACTCAAGGTTAACTTTAGTTCTTTGAATTCAGAGCTCACAAACATATCTTCTAGCCTGGCTTCATCATTCTTGCATCCTTTATTTGACTCATTATTTAGTTGGTTGGATTCCAAAAGGATTCTTGGCTTATGTATTCCCTAAGTTATTTCAGTCAAGGCTGCTGTTACTTGGCAGAGAATGAACTCTCAGGTCACTCTTTCTTTCTCTCTGAGCGCTGTAGACATTTCTCTACTGTTTGTTGCCATTGAGAGTTGCCATGGGAAAAATTTCAGACTAACCGGATTTTCCTGCCTTCTATGTGACTTGCCTTTTTCTTAATGACGAAATTTTAATTTTAATGATAAAAAACTTCAAGTGTACAGAAAAGTATAGAAATAATATAACATCCAATCACAAGTTTTATTAAATTTAAATATTCATGGAGTTAAACATTTTGAATGAAACATTTTCCTGTATTTTCTTAAGATCACTTAAAATAAATGAATAAAACTTATGAATGCAGATAAAGGTCTTTATGTCCAATAAAGGTCTTTCTGTCCAATCCCCTACTGCACTTGCTCGATCCACCAGTGTTAATCACTACCTAAAATTATGTGTTTATGATTCTCATAATAAGAAAACTTAAAATCATATATGAACATAGTCCTGAGCAGTACATTATTTATATCACATGCTTTTACATAAATGGAATCATACTGTATACCTTCTTCTGCACTTCCCTGTCTTGTTCAAAACATTTTCCTGTAAGAATGGAGATCATTCAGTTTCATTGCTCTATAGTATTTCACTGTATGAACATGTCCTAATTTATTTATCTATACTCCTGTTGGTAGATATTCTGGCTGTTTTCAGTTTTCCTTTTAGCTATTTAAAGAACACTTAATTAAAAACTACCTACGTGGGATCAAGCTGAAAACAAGAACTGGAAAGACTAGATAGGAAACTTAGGGGATAGTGCATTTATGTTAATGGAAGAGGAACAATTCTGAAAATGGTTTTAGTATACTCTAGCCTTTGAATGGCTATTAAGTGAAATACAAAATTTCTTTAAATACTGAAAAGCATTACGACTTTGTTTTCTTGCCTCCAATGTTGCTGTTGAGGAGTCTGATACCAATTTGATTCTCATTACTTTGTAGGCAGTAGATTCCTTTTGGAAGTGTTCAGAACTGTATCTGGATTTGAAGTTCTTAAATTTTAATGTAATGGGTCTGTTGTTGCTATGTGCTGTGGAGTTGATTTGGTCTCCTAGTGAGTATACATGACAAAGTAGAACTATTCTGTAGGGTTTCTTAGGCTGTAGTTTTTATGGGAGCAGATTGCCAAATTTTACTTCTGAGGATTGGCTGGTAAGTTGGAATCACCAACCTTTTGGTTAGTAGCTGAGTAACTGTGGCACCACCTGTGCTCCTTCTAGTAAGTCTCCCCCAAACCCACTAAATCCACCACCATCGAGTCAATTCTGATTCACAGCAACCGTGTAGAACAGAGTAGAACTGCCCCATAGAGTTTCCAAGGAGCACCTGGTGAATTTGAATTTTTGACCTTTTGTTTAGCAGCAATAGCATTTAACCACTATGCCACCAGGGTTTCCATAGTAGGTCTACATAGGGCTTTTCCTCAGTCATCCCTTAGAGCACACAATGAGCCTTTTCAGTCTGAGGTCTTTCATCTTTCTGTAATTTCCAGGGATTTATTACCATTATTTGTAATTTCATTATCCTATTATTCACATAATGGCCTTTCTATTATCTTCCTCACAATTTAGCTCCCCGTTTCATATTCTATCTCTTTATTCTTTCCTGCTGCCTTCTGGCAAAGTTTCACAGTCTGATGTTTTGCTCACTCATCTGTTCTTCATCTGTATCCATGCTCTGTCTTTTCCTGTTATTTTCTTCATGTTGATTTCATTCTGTTGTACATAAGATCTTCATGAGTATTTTTTATTTTTTATTATGTCTACTCTGAAATGAGCTCTGGTGGAGTAGTGTTTAAGCACTTAGCTGCTAACTAAAATGTTGGCAGTTTGAACCTACCAGCTGCTCTGTGGGAGAAAGATTTACAGTCTTGAAAATCCCATGGGGCCATTTTGCTCTGTCTTACAGGGAAACCCTGGTGTAGTGGATTACGTGCTACCACTGCTAACCACAGGTTTGACAGTTCAAATCCACCAGGTGCTCCTTGAATATTCTGGGGGTCATTTCTACCCTGGCCCCTAGGATCACCATGAGTTAGATCTGACTCAACGGCACTTGGCTATAGGGTTGTTATGAACTGGAAGTAACCTAATGGCAAAGAGTTTGGTTATGTCTACTTTAGTATTTTTAACAACTTTTTCTTCTTATTCCTAGCATTAATCTCCTTTACCTTCTTGAAGGTTTGTATTATCTTATTTTCACTTCTTGGTCCATCAGTTTGAAAATTCTGCATTAAGCACTGTGGTTATTCTACCTGCTAGTCACGTCAGCAGTGTGGCAGAACTTTGCTGCCAGTTAAGCCCAATTGTGGCCACAGGCAAACAAAAATGAAAACATTAAAGCCAGTAGTTACCTTCAGTCCATGCTGGCCATTCAGCTAGGGTGGGGGTCAGTGAAAGAGAATAAATTTCCTGTTCAGCGGCACGTAGTCCCAAATGACAACCCTATGCCATGTGCTAAGGCTCACTGGGTGTCTAGAAGGGTACATCTCAGGTCTTGGTTATTTTGGCATGCAGCCTCATGGTTTTCCAGCCCTCTGAGTGCTCTCAGCTGCTGTGTCTGGCAACAAGTACTGGGGATAGCCCTCATGGCCCAGCCACATGGCTACATATATTTTGGGGGGAAACAATTCAGTCCATGACAAGCTTCTTATCACAACAGGGCTTTTATACTGCCTTGTTTGTAGATGGTTGCCAAACCAAAGCCACTGCTGTTGGGTTGATTTTTTTGACTCATAGCAACCCTATAGATCATAGTAGAGCTGTCCCCATAGAGTTTTCAAGGAATACCTGAAACGAAAAGATTGAACTGCCAATCTTTTGGTTAGCAGACATAGCACTTAGCCACTACGCCATCAGGATTTCCAGATGGTTGCCAGGACTCTTCCTTCTTCTGTGGAGACAATCACATATCTTTATTTAGTTTCTAATCTTTGTTCTTTACAAAAAATGGTTTTCTTATTGTAACGGCCAGAATTTTCAAATTAATATTGTATAAAGTGATAATAGTGGGAATTCTTTTCTTGTTCCTGACTTTAAATGAATGCTTTTAATGGTACACTCTGGCTAAGAGCTTGGCTGTTAATCAAAAGGTCAGCAATTCAAATCCACCAGCTTCTCCTTGGAAATCCTATGGGGTGGTGCTATCCTGTCCCACAGGGTCCCTGTGAGTCAGAATCAACACAACAGCAGTCGGTTTGGACTGCTGGTTGAGAATAAGCTAGCAGTAGGTTTTTCTAGATGCCTTTCACTGACCAGGATGTTTCCTTTTATTCCTGGGTTACTAAGCTTTTTGTATTTTTTATTTTTTTATGAACAAGTATTTAACTCATGTCTATCAGATAATCACATCATTTTTTTAAAAATTGTGGTCAAAATACATGCAGTATAAACCTTACAATTTTAACAATTTATAATTCAGTGTGTAATTCATTCTATTTTCTGTCTCCATGAATTTGCCCATTCTAGACATATCACGTAACTGGAATCATACAGTATTTGCCAGACTTATTTCATTTAACGTGTCTTCAGGGTTTAACCATATTGTAGCACGTATCAGAACTTCATTCTTTTCTATGGCTATAATATTTCATTGTACATCTGTACTTTGTTTATCCTTGACTTTGATGGATAGCTGGGTTGTTTCAACCTTTTGACTATTGTGAATAATGCTGCTATCAACAGTTGTGTTTAAGTATTTGTTTTAGACCCTGTTGTTAAGTCTTTTGGGTATACACCTAAGAGTGGAATTGCTAAGGTAACTCTGTTTCTAATCTGTTGAGTGTCATGGATTCAGTTGTGTTCCCCCCAAAATATGTGCAGTCATTGGGCAAGGCCTTAGTTCCCTGTATTGTGTGATGTTCCTATATGTTGTAAATTCTGCCTCTATGATGTTAATTAGGGAGGATGGGAGGTAGTTGTACTGGTGGGATAGGACTCAAATGTGTAAGATTGCTTTGCACCCTGAGGCGATCTTTTGGGATATAAAGGAAAGTGAAGCAAGCTGAGAGCTGGATACCATTTACCACAAAGAAGCAGTGCCAGGAGCTGAGGGCATCTTTTGGAAAGGACCCAGGGACCATGTGCCTTAGAAGCTCCCAGGCCAGGAAAGATTGAGGACAAGGACCTTCCTCCAGAGCCAACAGAGAAAGCTTTCCCTTGGAGTGGACACTCTGAATTTGAACTTTTAGCTTACTAGACTGTGACAAAATAAAATTTCTGTTTTTGAAGTCATCCACTTATGGTATTTCTGTTATAGCAACACTAGATGACTAAGACATTGAGGAACCACTTGCTTTTTACAGTGGTTGTGCCATTTTACATTCCCTTCAGCAACACACGAGGGTTTCAGTTTCTCTATATGTCATGGTTTGAATTGTGTCCCCCCAAAAATGTGTGCAGCCACGTGGCTGGGATATGGTTCCCAGTATCTTGGGACTGTCCTCCATTGTGTGGTTTTGCTAACCTGTATGTTAAAGGATTAGGGTGGGGCTGTGAATTCCTGCTATGGGGGAAGTTTCCCTGGAGTATGGCTTGCCCCACCCTTAATGCTTTTAGCTTGCGAGGAATAAAAGGAAAAAGAACCAAGGACAATTTGAGAACCTCCCTACCATCAAGCAAGCAGCACCGGGAGCAGAGCGCGTCGTTCAGACCAGAGGTTCTTGCGTTAGGACACTCCCTGGACAATGACTGATGCAATACCGGACTTTCCTCCAGAGCCGTCAAGGGGAAAGTCTTTCCCTGGAGCGGACACCCTGAATATGGACTTGCAACCTACCGGACTGTGTAAGAATAAATCTTTTTTTGTTAAAGCCATCCACTCTGTGGTATTTCTGTTAGAGCAGCCCTAGCTGACTAAAACACTATACCCTTACCAATACTTAATATTTTCTGGTTTTTGATGACAACCATCATAGTTGGTATAAAGTGGCATCTCATTATGATTTGTCTCTCACTTCCTTAATAATGGTGTAGCTTATGCTTCTTGACCATTCATGGATCTTCTTTGGAGAAATGTTTATTCAAATACTTTGCTCATTTTAAAAAATTATTTACCCATTTTTTAAATTGACTTGCTTTTTTTTTGTTGTTGAGTTTTGAGAGTTCTTTATATATTGCCAATGTGAACTCCTTACCAGATACACGACAAGCAAATGTTATCTTCCATCCTGTGGATTTTCTTTTAACATTTTTGGTAGTGTTGTTTAATACACAGTAGTTCTAAATTTCAATAAAGTCCAGTTTATTTTCTACAGTTTTTTCATTGTCTGTGCTCTGGGTGTCGTACCTAAGAATTCACTGGCAAATCCAAGACCATAGGGTTTTCCTCCTATGCTTTTTTCTAAGAGTTTTATAAGTTTAGCTCTTTGATGAATCTTGAGTTGATTCTTGTACAGTAAAACTTGTGAAGGCTGGAAACCGCAAGGCATAAACTTGTCCAAGAAGAAAAATTCAAGTACTTTCCACTAAATAGAGAGTGATAGAAAAGGGTGACTGTGACCTGTCAGAGACAGACAAACAAGACAGTCCCGTTGAGTTATGGCTCTCTCTTGTTTCACTGTATATGGTATAAGTTGTGTCCAATTTCATTCTTTTGTTGTGAATATCTAGTTGTCCCAGTACCATTTGTTGAAAAGATTGTCCTTGCCCTATTGAATAGCCTCACATCCTTATTGAAATCATTTGACAGCATAGGTGAGAGCTTATTTGGGGCTTTTTATTCTATTCTTAAGGAAACCGTGCTGGTATAGCGATTAAGTGCCACCTCTGCTAACCAAAAGCTTGGCAGTTTGAATCTTCCAGGTGATCCTTAGAAACCCTATGGGGCAGTTCTACTCTATCCTATAGAGTCGTTATGGATTGGACTCAACTCTGTGGTAGTGGGTTTGGTTTGACCGGGTTTTATGAGTCTATCCTCATGCTAGTACCTCAGTGTTTTGATCACAACATCTAATAACATTGTAGTTTTGAAATTGGAAAGAGTGAGTCCTCCAGCTTTGTTCTTGTTTTTCAATACTGTTTTGACCATTTATTTTTTAATCTCTCATTTGGATTTGGGGCTCTAGTGGTGCAGTGGTTAAAAGCTACAGTTGCTACCCAAAAGTTCTGCAGTCCAGATCCACCAGCTCCTTCTTGAAAGCTGTATGGGGCAATTCTGTTCTGCCCTGTAGGGGCGTTGTGAGTCAGAAAAGACTTAATGGCAATGAATTCACAGTTAGTGATTTAGTAGGGTAATTTACTGTAATATATCTTCCAATGTTAAAACCATTCTTGCATTCAGGGCATAAGCTCAACCTAGTCACAATATATTTTTAAAAATATAACACTAGATTTCATCTGCTAGTATTTTACTTAGGATTTTTCATCTCTGATCATAGCTGAGACTGACTTCCAATTTTCTTTTCCTATGTTGGTTCATTTCCAGTGTTGATATCTAGGATGATCTACTTAGTGCATAGCTGTGCTTAAGAGTAACAGACCAAAAGTAACTGTGACTTGAACAAGGCAGTGGAAGTTTAATTCTCTGTCATATGTTAGCTGCAGGTTGTTGGTTCTGCTCAGCCAGTCCTAATCTGTATAGTCTAAATGACTCATTCATTGTCTGAGCATCAGGATGGAGGAACAGCATGTCCTCTGCCTTTAAAGGCAGAATCAGAAGTGGCACGGATCGTTTTGTTTACTTCCTCTTGGCCAGAACTTAGTCACATGGCTATACCTAGCTGCAAAGGAGGCTGGAAAGTGTGACCTGAATTTGAATTTAAAAGCAGGAATTTCTTTGCTACAAGAGACAATGGCAGAACGAGTAATGGGTTTACCAGCAGTGTCCACTACAAAGCTTATTTTATACCAGAGTTATAAAATAAATTGGGCAATATTCCCTCTTTTTTCTAGTTTTTCTTTGATTATTTGGTAAATTTGCCTGTAAAAACTATCTGGGTCTGTTTTACAGAGGTCAGGAATTTTTCCTAATTAGTTTTGATAAGTTACACGTACACAGGTATTGTATCTAGTTGTTCAATTTTCAATGACCTCAACTTTGGCTGGGTGACTCCTGGTTGATCTGGTTTGATTTAAGAGTGTGGGGCTTCAAGTCATTTTGGTTTTCATTTTTCTTTTCCCAACTTCCCCAAGATTATTACCAGTTCACCAGCACCTATTATGTTAATTTCTTGGCTAAGAATTCTCTGAATCATGCTAGCTATGTAAATTTAATTCCAGTTCTCTATGAAGACAGGACTATGGTTAAAATTTCTCCAGGGAAGCACATTTTTCTCACTCAGGGCCCAGTGGGAGATTTTCCTTTTCACCCACTCTTTCGCTAAGGGAGGTAGTGTTTTGAGGATTTTGTTTTATGTAGGAGTCCTTTAAATGCCTAACTACTTAAACAAATGTAAAGACTATTCCTAAGTGGTCATTATTAAAAATGGAACCCCTTGTTTCCTGATGCTGGACTCTCCCTCTTCTCCAGGATGGGTGTAGCATTAACTCATACTTAAACCAAAAAAACAACCCCCCCCAAAACCCATTGCCGTCCAGTCAGGTCCGACTCATAGTGACCTTAGAGGTGAGAGCAGAACTGCCCTATGAAGTTTCCAAGGAGGACCTGCCAGATTTGAACTGCAGACCTTTTGGTTAACAGACATAGCACTTAATCTACTATGTCACCAGGTTTCCAACTCATGCTTATGTGGTTTTTACTTCATTCTGTGTTTGTTTTGAGCCTCTAAGAGTTTCCTTTACTTTCTTGTGAGCTCAGCTATGAATTAAAAAAAAAAGTTAACTGTCATATAACCAGAACTACCGGAAATGAGTTACTCATTTTAAGCACTCGACTGCACTTGGCTGGTTTGGCTGTCTGAGTTTGTCCTGAGTATCTTTGGGTATATCGTCTTTTGATAATTAAGCTTTATATATGTATATATTTTTTGCTTATGTTTATTTTCTCCATTTCTCTCATTAAACAAGCAAAACATTTGAGAGCACAGTTCCCTAGCTGATTCATTTTTGATTTTTATTTGCTTTGAATGAAGTTAACTGTCTCCTTAAGAATGGTGTTGAGTAGAGCAGGATAGGAATGTAGCAGACCAGGGTGGTAGTCGGCAGGGAAAAACACATCTCCTTTCAATTTTTGATGTTTGGGAGATGAGAGTTAGATCACAGCAAAACCTGGTGGAATGTGCTCTGATTCTCTCTGCTTCCCCTCCTACTTCAGCCTAATGCACTTCTGATGGCATCCCTGGCTAGGGGCCATGACATAAGGCAATACAAGGCTGTGCCAGCATGTTTTCTACCTAAGTTCCCCATTCTCTGCTGTCCTTGGGGATGGTGCTTCCTCACCTTGTTCTCAACTTCAAATATTATAGCTCCAATTAAAGGGAAATTAAATATCGCTTTCAGGGAAATACATGTTCTGTCCAAGAGGTTAGGCAGCACACTTCTACTCTCATTTCATTCCTTTGCTCAGATCCACACATACTGTATTTGGCAGGTCTCCTTCACGATTTGTGGCTTGGAGTTATATCATTTCCCTTCTTCCATTAAACATGATCTTTTACCCTCAACATTTCCTTCTGTTTCATTGTTCTTAGTGGGGTTCTGAAGTAGAACTCCTCACTCTCCTGAGTCACTTTTATTTTCCTGAAGCTGCCCTAAGTTTCTTTCTGAGATTTAGGAGGTTCCCTGAGCTTATTAGCAAGACAGAAGGCATCTCTCAATCTGGGTGTTTCTAGGATGATTGTTAATCACTTTGATTTATGCTGGTTCATGTTAGCACCAGTTTCATAGAATGACAGTTTTCATCCTTGGCCCTCTATCCTGCACCTTTTATTGGAAGTTTTACAAAGTGATGTTTAAGCATAAATCAAATTATGTCATCTTGTGTATTTAAAATCTTCCAATGTCTTTCTGCTGAGTGTAAAGTAAGACCTAAGCTCCTTACAGTGGCCTGCATGGCTATGCATGTATCTCTCTCAGCTTAGTATCTCTCTCTAGCTATCCATGCCCCATCCACACTGTCCTTTCTTTCTTCACTTTATTCACATATCAAATTCTCACTTCTGCACTCTTGCCTGGCGTCCTCATTTGTCTGCTCTGTTTGTGGGTGACTCCTCATACTTCAGGTCTGAGATGAAAGGTCTTCTCTGCAGCAAACCCTTTCCTGACCACCCTACCTAAGTGGATGACCACTGCCCTTCATGATTCTCTATCATTACCTCCATTGGTTTTTATTCATAGCACTTACTGTGTTTTTAAATTATGTTCTTGCTTATTTTCTGCCTTCTTTGACTTGATTATATTCTCTTCCAGGGAGAGGAATATGGGTATTTTATCCAACAATATAAGCCCAGTGCCTAGCACAGCATCACTACTCAATAAACATTTGTTGAATATGTAAATGTATGAATTAATTGGAGAGTTGTATCTTTGAAAGCCACGCTGAAGAGCTCAAACGATGTGGTGGTCAGTAGAGAGACAAGAAAGGTTTTTGAGCAAGTGAATGACAGCAATGTATTTGAATGGTTAGACGGTTAGTTGGTCAGAACAGATGAAGAAAACAGTGCCTGGAATCCAGGAAGAGAGAGGATAGGAGGTTGCTGTCACAGGGAAGGCTGGAGTGAGGCAACAGCTTTAGAAACAAAGAAGAAAGTCTGGTGAGACAAGTGTCCAAAGAAAACCCAGAAGCACGTGATATATGTTCAATGGGAACACAAAGTGGCCGGGTTGGATCTGGAGTTCTATAGAGAAAGGTAGAAGTGGTATGCGTATTGAGGCTTGGATGAATGGGGGTCCAGTGAGGTCACCAACAGGGCCTGGGTGTTGAAGGTGGAGTTAGCTGAGTGCAGATTTAAATTTTTAAAACTGTGGTTAAGTGGAAGTTTACAATTCCAGGCAATTTTTTGATATAAAATCCTGAGTACCCACCTTTCCAAAACTACATTTGCTCTCCTCACCCTGTGACAGGGCACTCTTCTTTTTTCACTCTTCCAGTATCCTTAAATCCTTTGACATTAGGAATTGTATAAGCTGAGGGGATGGTGATGACATGAGAGTGAGAAAAAAAGTAGGAAAGGAGAGAGAAGGGAGCAAGCAAGAGACAAAAGGGTAAGGACAGATAATAGTTCCATCAGCAAGAGTAGGGAGAGGAAGAGGATGCAGGAAGTTTCCAGGAAAAGAACTTTGGGTGAATGGGTTTCAGAGTCGAGGTAACTCAGGAGTAATTCTCTGCAGCCAGCCTGACCTGAGTTCAAATTCTAGCTCTCCATTTAATCTCCCCAGCTTCTGTTTCTTGATCTATTCATTACAGATATTGTCCACATTATAGGGTAATTGGGGGATTACACTAGGTGTAATTACACTAGTGCAATGCTTACTCAGAATCAGTATTCAGTAAATTTTAGTTTCTTGATGCCTACCTGTCTGCCTGCTTTATTTCCTTTTTAGGAGTGTTTATTTGGCCAGGAGCTGGACAGGTTCAAAAAGTTGTTCCTTATCACCTCGTTCAGGATGATTTTGTTCTGAGAGACTAACTCTTGTTCGTTACTATGGCTGGCCACATGGTAAACTCAAATATTTCCAAAAATCAGTGCAATTTCCTCCCAGAAAAGAAGTTCTTTTGAGAGTTCAAATGCAAACCAGACAGCTGGTTGGTGAATGAAGAACCCAGTGAATGGTCTGGAGGTTGTTGTTGCTAGGTGCTGTTGAGTTAGTTCCAACTCCTAATGACCCTATGTACAAATGAACAAAGCCTTTCCTGGTCCTGTGCCATCCTTAACATCATTGCTATGCTTGAGTCCACTGTTGTAGCCACTGTGTCAATCTGTCTCTTTGAAGGTCTTCCTGTTTTTCACTGACCCTCTACTTTACCAAGCATGTCCTTCTCCAGAGCCTGGTCCCTCCCGGTAACCTGTCCAAAGCATGTGAGATGAAGTCTTACCATCCCTGCTTCTAAGGAGCATTCTGGCTGTACCATTTCCAAGACAGATTTGTTCATTCTTCTGGCAGTCCGTGGTATATTCAATACTCTTAGCCAGCACCATAATTCAAATGTATCAGTTCTTCTGTCTTCCTTATTCACTGTTCAACTTTCACATGCATAGGAGGTGACTGAAAGTATCATGGCTTGAGTCAGGTACATCTTAGCCCTCAAAATGACATCTTTGCTTTTCAATACTTAAAAAAAGAGGTCTTTTGCAATGGATTTGCCAAATGAATAAATCACCTGATTTCTTGACAGCTGCTTTTATGGGCATTGATTGTGGGTTCAGTAAAATGGAATTCTTGACAACTTTAATCTTTTTTCTGTTTATCATGATATTTCTTATTGCTTGAGTTGTGAGAATTTTTGTTTTCTTTATGGTGAAGTGTAATCTGTATTGAAGGCTGTGTTCTTTGATCTTCATCAGTAAGCTCTTTAAGTCCTCAAAGGATTTCAAAGGGTGGCTTGAGAAGACAAAGTGAAGTAGTGTAATGAAGTGTGTCAAGACCTGGGGTTAGAAAACCAAAAGGCAAGAATGTGTTCAGCATTTCTCAAGCTGAAAGAACTGAAGAATAAATTCAGGTCTTCAGATGCAGTTTTGAAGGATTCAGTGAATGAAGTATAGAACAACACCGAAAGTGTCAAAAGAAGATGGAACGGTGACCGCAGCAAAGGAGAATGAAGAAGACAAAGGACACAAGGGAAAGATTAGTCCAAAGGACTGACAGAGCACAGCTGTCACAAACTCCATTGGACTGAGCCTAGAACAACTAGATGGTGCCTGGTTACCACCACTCTGGCAGGGATTACAATGCAGGGTCCTGGACACGGGAGGAGAGAAACAGAACAAAATTCAAATTCACTAAAAGAAAAAAAAAAAAAGACTAGGCTTGCTGGTCTGACAGAGACTGGAGAAACCCTGAGAATATGGTCCCTGGACACTCTTTTAACTCAGTATTGATATCACTGCTGAGGTTCACCCTTCAACTAAAGGTTAAACAGATCTATAAGACCAACAATAAAACACCCAGGGGACGTGCTTTATGGTTCAGCCTTGTATGGGAGACCACTGGACACAGCAGCCCAAAAGCAAAGATGAGAGGGCAGGAAAGGGAAACTGGACAAATGGACATAGAAAAACTGGGGTGGAGAAGGGAAGAGTGTAGACGTATTACAGGGTAGCAACTAATGTCATAAAACAATTTGAGTATTAACTGTTTAATGAGAAACTAATTTGCTCTGTAAACTTTCACCTAAAGCACAAAACAAACGAAGAAAAAAACCTTGAAAGGATACTAACCCCTGTGGTCACATTATAGGTAAATAAGAAATTGACTAAAAAAAATAATGGCTATCACTTGTATGTACTGTGCTGCTTTTAAAAACTACCTGTGAGATCCAGCTGTCAGCAATTGCTTTATAACATAGATGAGAATGTAAGGGGGCAGGAAGACTAGATTAATGGAAACAAGAATCAGGACTGAGATAACGGGTATGTTCATATGTTGTGAAGAACCTGGCCAAAGTCAGTGAACAAGTTGTATAGAAATTGTTGAATGGGAGCCTAAAGTGCTGGATAAATCTTGACCAAAAACACAGTAAAATACTGTTTTTTAAAAACAGGAAGATGGAGGAATACAGTGTCACTATACCCAAAAGAGTTGGTCAGTGTTCAACCATTTGAGGAGGTAGCCTATAATCAAGAACTGATGGAACTGAGGAAGTCCAAACTGCACTGAAGGCATTGGCAAAAAACAAAGTGCTAAGAATTGACGGGATACTAATTGAACTGTTTTAACAAATGAGTGCAACACTGGAAGTACTCACTTGTGTAGGCCAAGAAATTTGGGAGACAGCTTCTTGGCCAACCAACTAGAAGATGTCCATATTTGTCCCTATTCCAAAGAAAGATGACCCATCAGAATGTGGAAATCATTGAACAATGTCATTGACATCTTCCCCAAGTAAAATCTTTCTGAAGATTATTCAAAAGTTGTTGCAGCAGTTTATTGACAGAGAACTGCCAGAAATTTAAGCCAGAGTGAGAAGAGGGTATGGAATCAGAGATATCATTGCTGATGTCAGATGGATCTTGGCTGAAAGCAGGGAATATCAGAAAGATGTTTACCGCGTTTTACTAACTATGCAAAGGTGTTCAAGTATATGGATCATAACAAATTAAGGATAATGTTTTGAAGAATTGGAATTCCAGAGCGCTTAATCATGCTCCTGCATAAGCTGTGCGTAGACAAACAGGTAGTCATTTGAACAAAGAAAGAAGATATTGCAGAGTTTAAAATCAGGTTTAGAGACAGAGGATCTTAAAGATTTCTACATTTGAGTTGGGATGATACATGTATCTATTTCCATATAGGAAACCAATTTCCTTACGCAGGAAGGAGGGTCATTTACTAGATCAGGCTGAGTTATCACCAAACTGCTTGTTTTTGAAGCTACACTTGGATGTTTTGTTAATTATAATGGGAATTATATGCCCACTTGCATGGTTGGAAAAAGAATGATGCAAACAAGCAGATTTTTTAATTTAAAAATTTTGTTAGTATTTTCACAAACTGTTAACACGTTCTGCTGGAAGATGATAAAATGAAGGGTCAAAAGACAAATATTGACAGAGGACAGGAAACAGATCATTTCTCTTGAGTTTTAGTGTGTGTATAAGGTTATGATCATGCTTTTATGTTGCTGACATGCCAGATGGCCGCACCTCAGTTGTGATGTTAGTTCTTTGTATCATGAGTTCTTCTGCTACATCCAACAATATTCACTGACTGCATGTTATATCTTTTCCATGCATTAATTCATGGGATATGAGAGGTAAGTAATACTAGCCTCATGTTACAGAAGAAGCAATCCTGGTGATATAGTGGGTAAGAAGTTGGCTGCTAACCAAAAGTTCAGCAGCTGGAAATCACCAACTTGCAACTAACTTTTGTAAGGTCACATGGCTAGTGTAGTGATTGCAGTTAGTGACTTTCTTTTTCTGGTAAAAGACCCTTGGCCACAGGACTGGGTACCTGACCCACACTGGCCAATCATAGCACCCTGTCTCCCTGGCAACAGGGATTGGTCCAAGGCTGAGTAAACAAACCAAGCAGCACCAATCACAGTTCTTCCCTGGGACTGATAGGTTCTTCACAATATAGGAACATGTTCACGAACATTGGGTTTGCAAAGTTGGAGCAGTGCGCCGCTGTGTTCCTTGTTATTTGGAGGGAGCTGCTGCAGTAGGAAAGAGTGAGGCCAACATGAAAGATAAATAAAGAGGAATGACAGAAGCATAGATGGATGAATAGTGTTGAGCCCCGAAGACTGTGGTTCCTTTGATAGTGTGAATTGCTGCAGTGATCTTTTGTAACACAACACATCCTCTTTTTTGCTTTAGTGAGCATAAGCTGAATTTTTGCCTCTTATAGCTAAGGGATGGAAACTCTGGTGGTGTAGTGGTTAAGGGCTATGCCTGCTAACCAAAAAGGTCAGCAGTTTGAATCCACAGGTGGTCTTTGGAAATTCTATGGAGCAGTTCTACTCCGTCCCATAGGATTGCTATGAGTTGGTGTTGACTTGACGGCAGTGGGTTTTGTCTGGTTTTTTGGATAGCTGAGGGATCTTGATTGGTAGAACTAGGTGGAGCTAAGGATTCAAACCCACAGTTTAAAGTCTTAATGTCTCTGTTATGACTGTTTCCTAGTATTACACACTGATCTCTTAAAACGGTGCTCCTTAAGCCACTTCATGATGAGCAACACCCTATAATCCTTAAAATCACTGTTCTCCCTCCTGAGTCACTTTTCTTTTTTTTTGAAGCTTCCCTAAGTCTTTTTCTGAGATTTAGGAAGTTCCTTGGACTTATCAGCAAGACAGAACACATCTCTCAAGCTGGGTGTTTCTGGGAAGATTGTTAACCGCTTTGATTTATGTTGGTTTCTGTTAGCACCAGTTTCACAGAGTGGTATATTTCATCCTTGGCCCTCCATTTTGGCAAACGATAGAGCCCAGCTTCACACCCAGCTCTGTATGACCCCAAAGCCTATGTGCTTTCTGGGCCAGCAGCCAGCCTCCAGGCTGTGGGAGGCCACAGAGAGTGCACAGTTTGGGGTAGAAGTGTCCAGTGCTCCTCAGTCAGACTTTGGGGGTGATGGGCCCCTGCACACTGATTCTCTGTAGGGAGTTGTAGGTGGGGAAGATGAGTCCTCAAACCTAAGGTCCAGCAGTGCAGGCAGATGGCCCAGAGAGCAGCTGTGCTCCTTCTAATCTGCTTTACCAGGACAGGAATGTTGGTGGGGTGGAGGTGGTACAGGGTTGGTGGGATTGGGGACACAAGGGGTAGTTTGCTCCTGGCCAAGTTCCTCTGAGAAATGGCTCTCATTAATGCTGTAGACAGAAACAGAGGGGCCAAGAAGGAGGAGGCCTGAGTATTGCAGATTCTTAGGGTGCTAATTTTTCACATCCTTTTCACTTCTGACTTCTGAGAAAAAGACAAGTGGGGCTCAAAATCCCAGAAGCCAACCACAGGATGTAATTTAGAGCTGATACCTAAATGATCTTTCACTTCCTTTCCTAGGAATCACTATGTGGTGCCAGTGGGTAAGCACTTGCCTAGTAGCCCAAAGGTTGGTGGTTTGAACCCATCCAGAGCCTTTTCAGAAGATAGGCCAAGTGATTTGCTTCCAAAAGATCATAGCCTTAAAAATCTTCAGACTTGCCATGAGTTGAAATTGACTCAGTGGCAATTAACAATAACCCTCCTCTCTCGTGGCTTTCTGAAATGGCTTTTACCACCTCATCACAGAAGCAGCTCCAGCCGCTGACCTCTGTAGGGTGGTGGTATCCTCTGTGGAGGTGAGGGGTGCCTGCTTCAAGAGGTAAGGGGCAGGTTACAAAAGAGGGAGCTGTAGTCTTGAAGATACAGAGCTGAGCCTGCTTGGAAGAAATCTACCAGTCTTACCTCTTCCTGGAAAGAAGAGGAGGAGCACTGGATAGAGGAGTACTATAGCTTCTCCTGTCTGAAGAACTCTTCTGAGGAAAGGGGGGTTAAATGATACCCTCACCATTAACATCGATTTTGGCAAGAGGAAAGTTTCTGGTGACATTGGAGAGAGCTGGGTCTGTAGAACAGTAGGTCAACAAGTCACCAGTAGGCTTAGGCAACAGATGTATAGGATTTAGATCCTATGTCTAGAAGTGTGGAATTGAAGGGAATGAGAAAGGATGGTGAATCCATCTGTCTATTCACCAAAAACTTGCTCCATGTCAGGTATCAGGGAAATCAGGAATAAACAACACTTTATTTCCCAGAAACCCAGTCTAGTGTAGGAGATAAATGGACAGTCATGATCAAACATAAAAAATGCTATTACATGCACAGAGAACAAAGTTTATTAGTGGTAACCAAGGGCAGTAGGGAGGGAGGAGAGGGGGAGTCATTGTTCATGAAGCAGTGAGTTTCTGTGCGTGGCGATGGAAAATTGGGCAACAGACACTCTTGAGGGTTGCACAAATGACTCATGTAATCAGTGTTACTGAACTGTGAGTGTACAACATGTTGAATCGGCAAATATTACATAATATACTTTTTTATTACTGTAAAAAATTCAAATCATGTTTTTTCATTGTATTTTAGATGAAGGTCTACAGAACAAACTAGTTTCTCATTCAGCAGTGAGTATGCATTTGTATTACGACACTGATCAACAACACCACAACAAGTCAACCCTCCGTTTTCAACCTTCAGTTCCCTATTACAGCTTTCCTGACCTCTCCTATCTTCTAGTCCTTGCCCCTGGACTGGTGTGCCCTTTTAATCTGGTTTTGATTTATGGGCCTGTCCAATTTGGGGCTGAAGGGTGAACCTCTGGAGTGACTTCACTACTGAGCCGAAAGGGTGTCCCAGGTCCGTACTCTCAGGGTTTCTCTAATCTTTGTCAGACCAGCAAGTCTGGTCTTTCTTTTTGAGTTAGAATTTTCTTTTTTGTTTTTCTCCAGCTCTTTCTGGGACTCTCCACTGTGATCCCTGTCAGAGCAGTCAGCAGTGTTAACTGGGCACCATCTAGTTGCACGGAACTTGATCTGGTGGAGGCCACTGGTCCTTGGACTAATCATTTCCTTTAGTTTTCTCCAGTATTGCTTGATCCCCAAAGGGTGAGACTGGTGAAGTATCCTAGATGGCCACTCACAGGCATGTAAGACCCCAGATGCTACTCGCCTAAGTAGAATGCAGAACATTTTCTTTATAAACTATATTATGCCAACAGAGCACGATGCTCTCGGAAACTATGGTCCCTGTAGCCCAGTGATTCAGTCCCTCAGGGAGTCTTAGTGTGTCTGTGGAGCTTCTAGAACCTTGTCTTGTACAAGTTGGGCTGGCCTCCCCAGTACTGTGTGATTTTTTTTTTTAAAGAAAAAATGTAATTATAGAATAATGGACAGGGGCTGCAGAAATATCTATGTACACAGAAGTGCACACCTAATGTGGTGTGTGTGTGTGTATGTGTGTGTGCATGTGCACGTGTGACAAGCTCATGCACTGCTGTATGCACGGAGTCTGGGGGGGTAGATTCAGAATGTTGTACGGCAGTGACCTTTGAGCTGAGCTGAGGATGATTAAGAGATTGACAGGTGGACAGACGGAATGTTGTAGGCAAGGGACTGGGAGGTGTGACAGCAAAGTTGGTGTGCCTAGGAAGCTGTGCCTGGTTGGGTAGCCAGTTCCTGAAAGTTATGATGGTTTGTGAAGTATTTTAAACTGAAGAGTGAGGTATTAAGATGTGAAATTTAAGGAAGATCACCGTGGTGGCTAAGCCAAGAACTGGTTACAGAGGAAGGGAAGGTTAGAAGCTGAGAGAAGAGAGTGATGTGCTGGCAGTAGTTCAGGAGGAAGACAATGGTTCCTGGTCCTAGACAGTGGGGACAGAGATGAGGGACAGTGAGAATAGCAATAACAGTGGACTCACTGAATACCTGGAGCTGGTCAGCGGAAGCAGGAGGCCAGAAGGATGGCCCTGTTTCTGGTTTGAGTTATTGGGTGGATGGTGGTGCTATCTGTGCTGAAGGAGGTGGAAGAGCCTAAGGACAGTTTCTTCTAAACTCATTTCAAAACTAGGTAAGGCCAGGGTGTTTGGAGACAAGAGGAAAGGGGTCGTTGGAGATGTCAGACCAGAGTGCATGCAGAAGGGGAAGGCTCCTGGGCACCAAGAGAGGTGGAAAATGACACTGGTAGGCCAGGGCAAGGTTGGGAGGGGATGGGACGAAGACTGAAGCTGGCACCCTGAATGTTAGGGCTCTTGGGGGCTATCGAGGTTTGGAGCTGGCAGAGGTGCCGTAACATTGTAACTGGCCATATTTAAGTCCTGCCTCCTCCCCTTAGTAATTGTGTGAATTTGGGAAAACTTTGAGCTCCAATTCCTTCATCTGTAAGGTGGGGTAAGGTTGGTTAGTAGATGTAGCACTTAACTACTACTAAACCAGTTATCCCAATTTAACTCTTTCTGTTCTAGAGGTCAGTGGTTCCATTCTTCGACATCAGTAGTTCTGTGAACTGGAGACCTGCTGGTCATTCTGCTGAGTTCTAGTGAAAAGACTAGGCTGTAACTCCTAGGCTCTGGGTGACCCATAGGAAGGGTAACTTCTGTTCTGTTCTGTACTGTTCTGGTAGAGGGGAGGCTAAATGGTCAGGTTGAGATATCACTGTGGTGGAGGGAGATGTCTATACTGCGTATGTTCAAAATTCCCATTTCAGCTGTTCCCTGGGACTTCCTTCTCATTTCTATTCTTGACCCCAAATCTTTTCCACACCTTTTCCTGTCTAGTGCAACACCTAACACTGTGTGATCATATACGGACAGAGGGTCTCTTGTCTTCTGTGTGTGCAGGAATTCTGGTGTGGTGCTCTGAGGCCCAAGGAATCAGTGGCCATTTGAGTGGCTGTCTGTCTGGGGGACTGATCATTCCATCTGTTAGGCCTAAGGGTATCTGGGAGATTGAGGCAACCAAAATTACCTCCCTCAAGCTCATGTGATTGTCTGGAAGGTTGAACTGGCCAAGATTATTCCGTTCCTTTGGGGTCTTGACTTCTACCCTGTATCTTACTTGCATCTGGTTTATTTGCTCCATAAATACCTTCCTGATGAAGTAGGCAGTCAGACCTAACTCCACTTCTTTACCTGTTTTTCTTAAAATTACTGGCTTCCTAGTACCACCTGGCCCTGGAAATCACACATTAATTTGTAGGAGCTACACTGAGATAAAAGCTTTGCAGCCTTTGCACTCTTTTTGTTAGAATCATTAAAGAAGTAGAGGTACCAGACACCGGCCCCTGCCAGACCCTTGCTCAGGTAACCACTGAGAGCCTCCAGACAATAGAGGCCTGCCTCTGGATGGAGTCCCCAGTTCCAGATGTACATCTTCTCTGGACCCCCGAGGCCTACCTCCAGATGGATGCCCGCCTCAATTGCTCACAATCTTTCCTCTTTCACAGCTAATGTTTATCCTTACCTACCCAGTATAAGCTCCCCACTTGCCTGGAGGAGTCAGACAGGCTCTGAAGACCTGAATTCCCCCTGTCCCTTTGCATGCTGGCTTGCCCATAAACTCTTGGTCACTTACTTTACCACTGTCTCAGTACCGGCTTTTGCAGCAGGTGGCCTAAACCTGTGTTTTTACGGTAACTCTGAACTCCCACTATTTTTCCTTTTTGTACTCCAACTTCTGGGAATTCCAAGTCTGTGATTTTTAATAAAAGGTGTCTAAAAAAATGTGCCTTATATGTGGACAGTATATATTGTTTACATGAGCCCCAAAACATTGGACCCTATGTATAAGACCTGGCATCTCCAGAGATTCACTTCTGGGCTGCTTACTAAACAAGTAGTCATCTTTTTGCCCTGAATGGGTTAAAAGAAAAGATGTTAATTGAGAAAAAAATTATTTTTTGATATGGTCAAAAGTTTTGTCTGACAAATTTTAATAATTTAATTTGTGAGGTTTTGAAGAATTTTAATGTTAGCCAAAAGAAAAAAAATTGGGGTTTTCACTGTTTAAATAGCAAAATTCTTTTTGATTTCTGAGTTAGAGGTTAGTTTGTTCTTTGTATAATCTGCCTCAAGGACAAACAATTTGGCCTCTCATTAAAGTAAGATTTCTGAGTCAAAAACCAAGTCACAGGTTAAAAATAAATAACTAAAAAAGGAGGATAAAAAGGCTGTTTTATTTTAAGATCATTGATTTAACTTATAACTAAACTGACTGAAAATTCGTGGTAAGCCACAAATATCTTTTTATAAAGAAAACTTTTTATTTAATAAATTACATGACACATGTCAAAATCAAGAGAAGTGTGTGAGTCTTGTTTGGTTAAGATTTGTGTTAGCTATTTCCTCTTATATTTTTATATATTATATAACAAATACATAATATTAGATCATAATTTTATTATTTAATAATTACCAATTTGAGTGTAACTTGATTTTTTACATTCAGTATCAAAGCCAATGCTTTGGCTAGGAAATTCAAATTATTTACCTATGAAGTTATTTTTATACTATACAGGCATTTGGAGAATTGATAATCTTGGTATATTCTGACTGTGATATTATACCTCAAGATTGTTATAGATGGTGTCTGAGGTTCTTTAAAAATTAGGTCAATGCTAGATGATGCCCAGTGACCACCAAAGACAGCCCTGTCAGGGAACACAATGTAGAGTCCTTGACGTGCTATGAGAAAAAGGGATGTGCAGATCAAGAACTCTATTAAAAGATCAGACTTCATGGTCTGACAGACTGGAGGGTCCTTTGAGAACATGGCCCCCTGGACTTGCTGCTAGTCCAGAGCAGAGACCAGTACCGAATCTGACACTTCAGACAAAGACTGGATTGGACTAAGGGACACAGAATGATGCAGATGGTATGTGTACTTTATGGTTTGATATAAATATATGAGCCTGTCCAACTGGTCTCTTTTTAGAGGGGAGAGGAGAGGTTAGAAAGGAGGGGACAGTTGTTGTTGAGTGGATGCTGGACGTAAAGAGTGGATGGGATGAGTGTGCTGTCACAGGGTGAGGAGGGTAGACAGAGTTGCATAGAGGCAGGTGCTTGGAGTTTTATATGGCAAATTGACTTGGATTGTAAACTTTCACTTAACCATAATAAGGATTTTTAGAAACACATGGTTAATGGCTATATTTAGAAATGTTATCATCTAAAGTTTTCCAACAGATTGGATTTTATTTGACCTTTACATTTTGCTTGTAATGTACTTCTATCAGGTTTTGTCACATTAACAATATTTATTTCATAAATTAATCAGGGTCTTACTAAGTTTTGTCTTCTGCAGAACTTTGCTGATTTTCTAGAAACATTCAACCAAGATATCTCAACAAAAGATATTAGACTTGTGAAAAGAACTACAACTCAAGATTTCCCAAACTCCTATGCAGTAATTGATGATCTCACAGACTGCAACTGATTCAGATCAGATGAAACAGAAAATGACTGCACAAGACTAAATAAATAAACAAACAAAAAATACTATGGGTTCTATGTGGAAATACTGTTGATGTTTCAAAGCCCTATTTTCTAGATATAGGAAATCATTTTCCTTTCCCCAGATTATTTAACTAATGGGTTTAAATAGTAGAACTCTCAAACTAGAAGTTCTTATTGGTAAACTTAACGAAGTTGTAAATATCATGACCAGAAAAGTATCTGAAATTTTAGCTATGATTTTACAAATTAAAATAAGATTTCCTATCCTATCAAGAAATGGTATATAACTTAATAGATGAACGCTGCTGTATTTATATCAATATAAAATCTGAGGTTTTACAAAATACAGTTACTGCTAAAACACATAAACAGTTACTAGTGCTATTTATACAAACACCTCATTAGATTTGGTTCCTTGTTCAAAGACCTCATGGTCATGTTTTCATTGGTTATTTCAAATAGTTAGCCTAATATTGTTAACATTTCTGCTTTACTTCCTAGTTCACTGTATGGTGCCTGAGGTCTTAAAAAAAAAAATTCTGATGGTGTTCACTTACCACTTATTGAACATTTTTTATCAAAGATTCTACAGTAAAATCATGGTCCAAAAGAGGGAACCATAAAAGATGTATGTGATTTTTCTAAAATCTAAATTTCTGACTTTTACGGGGATTAAGATAACCCACACAGGCTACTGCCTCTGGATATCCTTTTAGACTACGACCTTTGGAAAAAAATAGCTCCTGAAGTCACTTTGAGTCAAGTAAACTAGTGTAGTCATTTTACTCTGGGCACTCCATTTTGTAAACATAAGGATAAATGGAAAAATCTCCTGTGTACAGACTTCTGTGGCCCTCTATCAGAATACATTTTCTTATTAAAATCGGAAGACTTACTCTCAAACCCCCTTTTAACCAGGGACCTGAAGAGAACCCAGGTGCCTTTCTCACTAGACTCTTAAAATCCTCTAAAATAAGTATATATAAATCAGTACTAAATCTGAGAATAAAAAAGAAAAAGCTATCATGGCCACACATTTTATATTCTAGTTGACATCAGACATAAGACAAAAATTACAAAAGTTTAAGGCAAAACCTCAGACTCTAATCTTCCAACTGGTAGAGGAGACTTTTAAGGTGTTTAGTAACAGAAATTTGACAGCAGAGAGAAAAAGAAAACCCCAGTTGTTGCCTGCAGTTCTCTGAGGCCCTCCTCGAGGTAACACAGTTGACCCCTGAAAATCAGGACTCAGATCACCTCACCAGCCAGTGAGTATGGACCCTGATCAATGTGCGTACTGTCAAAAATGAGGCCACTCAAAGACAAAGTGTTCTGAGTGACCTAAAACAGGATGCCCAGTTGACTTTCACAAAGGCATAGATGGGCAGGCCCTTTTATAAGGATGATGACTCTCTCAGAAGAGGGGTCTGAAGAGACTGACTACTGATGAAACTCTGAGACCTGCCTGACTCTCAACCATACCATCCACACATCTCCAGGGGGAACTAAGGGTTACACCCAATGTGGAAGGTAAAGAAATTGAATTTATCTTAGACACAAGAGCCACTTTCTCTATCTTAAATTATCTAATGGGCCTACTCTCCAAGTGAGACTGTGTAATTACTGGCTTGCATTAAAAATCCGGGGTGAAAAAGCTTACTCTTACGTTTGATGGGGTCACAGTGGTAAGACTTCTTTCTCTATATGTCCCCAACTACCTTGTTGTGTTGCCAGGACAAAAAATACTAAGTATACTGTGGACACAAATACATTTAAAAACTCAACTAAACATAAGAAATGAAGACTTAGAATTGTTTATATTGTTGGTTAATACATTAAAAACTAAAGAGCCAGAAGGACGTATACCAAAAATTCTCAGTCAAGTTATGTGGTAAGTTTGGGACATTACCATGCCAGAGAAAACCTGCTATTAGAAACCTGAATAATGTCATTTAAATTAAAACACTACCTGCAGGCTAATTACTTTAACACAGGTTCTCCACTTAGGAAGTTTTATCCTGCAAGCATTGCCTCTAATGACTAAGCTCCTGTTGTGTTGACCTGGGCTACCCAGTGTTTAAATGGCAGACATTTTATAGGATAATACACACTGAGATTTTTAATCTACCCCACCCAGGTCCATCCAAATTTAGCCCAAATAACTACCTCCCTTTTGTCCAGAAGAGAGATGGAAAGGATTTCAACCCCATCATGGAAGAGAGTGGACTGGCATGGTGGTTTCCCAGAATTGTTATTCTTGGTGTAGGCATGTATCTAATGGAAATGGCTGTTAAAAATTTGTCTGACACCATACGTCTTTTAGCCACAGGAATGGAGAAGGTCCTGTAAGTGCAACTACAAATTTCCTTATATTCATCGGTGGAAGTGGGCTTAGGTAACTGTCTGACATTGGATATCCTGTTAGCAAAAGCAGGAAAGGATCTGTGCTGTCATTAATAAAACCTGTTGTACTTAGATAAATATTTCAGGATACTTCAGGAAAGGTAAGAGCTGACCTGAAGGAAATACACAAGATATCAGAGTGGACATGGCCTGACACCAAAGTGCCTGGATAGTGGAGGTGATTTTCAAGACGATTTCTCTCAAGAAGCTCATGGTTTGTCCCCATCCTTGCCATCATAGTTACAATCTGCATGATATGTATTTGTGGGCCTTGCCTCTTAAAAATTGTTACTAAGGGAGCCTCCCAAACGTTACAGACTGGAAGTATCTTTATCTTGGGCAATTCACATGCTGCTGTCAATAGCTCCTGCTATTGGATTCACCAGGCTGTGGTTGCTTTTATTCTGATCTGCCCCTTCCCTATCCCTAAAAAAAAGATGCCCTGGTTCAGCAGGAAGTAGTTAGATAACTGTGACACCCAATTTCCCATGATTGTGAAAGGAACACAAAAAGATGTCAGGTAGGCAGATGAGGTGAAGGACAAAACATTAGCATGGGGACCCCATCTTGAAGAGTTATGCTTTAAACTTATGACTTGGTACTGCCCTGGGAAAAGAACAGCAGAAAGGTCAAAGCTGGCCTGATAACTGCTTGCTTTTGTGTTTTTTATATATCACTGAATGGGACCAATGGGACCAGGCATTGACCCTCATGCCTGATAGCAGACTTGAAAGGAAGCCCTTGAAACACATGCCGTCTTGCTGACCACTTCTGTCACATTCCTTGTGATTATCTCACCCTTACACCTGCATGTAGCTTCCCTTTATAAACCCGTCCGGTCTGGCCTGTGACAGACAGAGTTGGGATGAAGCCATTTCCCTCTGTCTCTTGTCTACTGATACACAATGAACCTCTTGATTATTCACCTCACTCTTGACTCAGTATTGGCTTTGCAGCAGGTGGCATGAACCTGTGTTTTACAGTGACAGACATTTGACTAATCAAGCAAATAAAATGAACTTGCTGAGCTGATTCTGATTCATGATAATTCCATGTATTCCTGAGTAGAACCGTCCCATAGGGTCTTCTTGGTTGCGGTTTGCCAAGATTTTCTTCCGTGGAGCTCATGGGTGGGTGGGAACCCCCAACTCTCAGGGTGGCAGCTGATTGCAAACCACTTGTGCCATTCAGCCTCGATTAATAAAACAGGAGAAATATTTAATGCATATATTTAATTTTACAAGAAAAAATATTTCAACACATTTTTCGGTGGGTAAGGGAAGGGTGACAACAAAAGGGATCTTTGTGGTGAAAACTGAAGCTTCAAAGGTGTGGTGTAACCGACCTCAGGTGACAGTGAGTCAGAGGCAAGGCCCAGAATCAAACCTGGGGCTTCAACAGTGAGGTCGTGTCTCTCCCCTGGGGACAGGGGGCAAAGTGAGTAGAGCTTGACAGTGTTTAATTCTTTGCTTCTGATAACTACTTCCTTCCCACCCTTAATCGTAAAGCTTCCAGGTCTCCAGCTTCCACCTCAGAAGTCCTCCTGGCTTCTCGGCACCAACTGTTCATGTTATACATGTGGGCAGGTGTGAGGGGTGTGGGTGTGGGCAAGCTCCTTGGAGATGACTCAGGACTACCCACTCCTCGTGTGAGTTCAGGCGGGGCAGGGGGAGGGCAGGCAGACCGAGACAAAAGGAAGGGCTCCAGGGGAGGGGACAGAGACCAGCCCTGCAATGACAGGCCTCTACCACCAGAGGGCACAAACCGGACGGGTAAACAGCTTGCTAAGTGCCAGTGAGTCAGTTTCTACTCAGAGTGAGCTTAGGGGGTGGAGTAGAACTGCCCTCTAGCATTTCCAGGCAACAGCTGGTGGATTTGAACTGTCAGCCTTTTGGTTAGCAGCCGAGTTTTTAACCACTGCATCACCAGGGCTCTGGGTGAACAGCAATGGATAGGAAACTCTGGGTACCGGTGTGCGGTGAGGGGATACCCTGACCCAGCTTTTCAGGTTGGGCTTGGGGAGAATCACTAACTTGGATGACGGCCTCAGTGCTGGCCTGTATCCTGGCTTCTCTGCCTTCATAACAACCTGGAGCATGTCCGTTGCTCAGGGTCACAAACACGTTGCTATGGAGTCTGACTAGATTCATGGCAGATAAAACATTGCTGGTCTGCACAATCAGCTGGGATCAGACACTGTGATCCATAGGGTTTATACTGTCTGATTTTCGGAATCAGATCACCAGTCGGCCTTGGAAGCTTCCTGATACCAGTTCGCTATCACAGCAACACGTAAGCCTCCCCTAACAGTGGTGACTGTGTGTGAGGTGCATGGCTTGAGAATCAAACCTGGGTCTCCTGCATGGGGGTCGAGAATTCTATCACCGAGCCACCACTGCCCCCTCACTGCAAATTAGTGACAAATGATTATGATTCTCACAAGTCCCAGGAAGGTGGCCATTGGGTAGGTACAGTCCTGACTTGGCTCCTGAGGCAGAAAGGAAACAGAGGGGGCGATTGTCTCCAGGAACTGGTGAGGATCCTAATATGAGAATCCTAGTAATTTGCCCCTGTTTTTTGAGGTAGGGAGACACCCTGGATATGGACAGGCCTCCAGGTGCTTCGTCCTGTCTCCCCTGCACCCCAAGTAGCAACCCTTGTCTGTTTCGCCAGCCCTTTCTCATCTTGTTTCCTCACAGAATCCCTGATTCTGTTATTGGAATTTTCTTTGACCTTTTCTCCTAGCTCCCTTTTGTAGTCCTTCTGCTGCCCCTCTGTTTCTCTCTGACTGCCTCTTTGTCGCCCGTCTGACTGCCTTCTGTCTCCACCCCTGCCTGCTAGGGAGTTGGCTCAGCTCCCTCAGTGGGTCCCTGGGGCCAGAAGTTTCCGGCAGCCCTCCTCAGGGATATGTCGCTCTCTCAAGTTTTGTTTTGCAACCTGATGTCTCAGTTCTACTCCTGGGATCCAGAGGAGAGGTTATGACTTGGCAGCATAATTAGCGGTGTGGCTTTGGATGCTGAGAAGACCTCCTCCTCGCTCCTAAATACCGCCCTAGTACTCCATACCCTGTGGCCATTTGCTACCATAAACTTTGGTTGGCACCAGGGTACAGACCCAGCTCTGTTAATTGGAAATGAGCAAGACCCAGTACCTGATGGGTGAGCTCACCATGGGAAGTAGGGTGGAGTGTGAGAGAAGACAGGTGTGCAGGTGGTTCAGTCTAAAGCGGACTATTGTGAGTACGCTAGAGAAAGACCTAAGGAATGCTTCGTGTGCAACAGGACAGGCGCAGACCAAATCTGGCTGGGGCCAGGTGAAGGAGCCTTGCAGATGTCATTTATTTCACTGGACTTTGAAGGACAGGTGGAACTTCAACAGGAGGAAGTCCGAGAGGGCATATTCTGAGCAGAGGAAGCAGCATGAAACAAGGCCTGGAGACCAGAGTAGATACGGCGTTCAAGGCACCGTGAGCCAGGCGGTTAGGGTATATGTAGGCTGGCTGGAGAGCAGGTGTGGGGGCCAGAGTTGGGAGCAGCTGGCCACCAGGCTTCACAAAAAGCTATGTGATGTCACTGGGGTTTCTGAGGGCGGAAGGACTGGCTACAGTCCTTAGTTGAGATGGTAGAATTGCAGTGGAAGGCAATCAATGCACTGCACCCCAGTGGTCCTTAACTTTAGTGTGCAGGAATTTTACTCCAAGCCCTACTTGAGAGCAGGTTTTGATGGGAGGAGAAGGTAGCATGTGGGGATTCATGGGAAGGAAGGTGCACCAAGCAGGTGTGCAAGGTATAGAAGAAGACACTGGGAGTCCCAAGGCCTGACTCCATCTACTCTGCCCAGGCTGTCCATAAGTCCCCCAGTGAGCCCTCAGGAAGAGATTGCCTGACTTCATGGCCTGATCCCTGGTCTGTTCTCAGTCTGAGGCTTTTCTGTGGTGGCACAGAACAGGGCTGCTGTGGATGGGGCCCATGAAGGGCCTCTGCCTTTATCCCCTAGGGCTGGGCGGGCCACTGCCCAGGCCCTGAGCAGGAGGGTGGTGCCGCTGAGTCACTGCCTGGGCATCTGGGCCTGCAACCACTGAATGAGTCACCTAGTGAGTGGGGAGGCCCTGGGAGAGGGGGAGGGGGAGGGAGCAGCTTGACATCTGGAGAGGGGTGGGGAGCTGGCCCACAGGAAGGGCGGTGCCCAGATGGAGATGGGGGTAGACAAAGAGCAGTAGGGAAAGGGGGCAGTGTGAGGCCTGCTCCCTGGCGGCCTCTCCCTGGGGCTGGGTTCTCCGAGGCCACAGCATTTGCCCTTCTCTGGGTACGGGGAGGGCATGTGTGCAGGTGAGGTTGGCAGGTTGGCAGGGAGGGAGGGCCCTGGCTGTGGCTTCTACCTCAGGTCTGGCCTGCTGGCTTGGAAAACTTTCTAGCCCTATATTTTTAGCTCTGAGTAGGGGTGTCTACCCACTCACAGGCACCCACAACTCCATGCCTAGGAAACTGAAGAAGAAGAGGCTTACATTTTTCTGTTCTCTCTTTAAATCCTCTTCAGGACTCTCTTACCCTGTGGGCAGGCCAATACCAGCCCCCCACTTCGGTCCCACTGCACACCCAAGCCCCAGTTCCAACTGAGGTTGCCTGCAAAGCCATCCAGATCCTTCTAAACCCCTTCCTGCCCAAAGCAGTCTTCAAAGGTGTTTTAAAGCAAGGGTTACCTCATTATCCCGTTAAGAGGCATTCTGGTGCTGGCTATTAAAAGTAGCTTTGTTTCCAGCAGCCTGTGAAGTCAGTCCTGCCCTCCTGCTCCTGACACAGCTGTCTTCTCTGGCACCCAGGTTTCTAATGGTGGCCATTTCTCTTTCCCACACGCTGATTCTCACACACACTCACACACCTCCTCAATGCTGCTCACTGAATATACAAAAAAACCAAGACCGTGTGGAGCTGCCATGGCAGGGAGGCCCTAGGTTAAGTCCCATGTGCCCCCAGCTGTGAAGGCCAGCTATGCTTCTGTGGGCTGGACACAGGAATGAGCTGTGTCTCTCAGGCATGTTGTGAAACTGAGGCTGGCAGCAGTCTCCAGGCCCTGGGAAGGGAGCCTGCCTCCCCTTACCCCAGGCTCAGGCTCCCGTGGCACAGGACCTGCTGCGCCTCCTCCATGACACCCCCACTCCTCACTGCAGTCTGGGTGGCATCAGGGGGTACGCTTGGCTGGGTCTGGAGCACTCCTGGAAAAATGGCAGTCTCTGGGGGAAGAGGCTGGGAGAGAGTGAGTGGGGTGGCAGGAGGTCAGCTTTGGTGCGATCAGGTTGGGACAGGTTTGATTTCCTCAAAATGCTAAGTTAGGGGCCAGTGGAGCTGGCATGTGAACCTCTGCCCCGGATGCCAGGCTGTTACTTCCTGGGTCTCTCCCTGTCACCCAGTCTGGTGAGTCCATCGGTCCTGCTGAGGCAGGGACAGCCTTGGGCTCGTCCTGCCAGCCTGCCTGCATGAAGGTGGATGACAGCAACAGGTGGCAGTGAGCAGTCAGAGCCTCTGCTTTTGTTCCTGTGTCTTTCAGTCTCCATACTTTTCCTACTTAGGTTTTCTTGGTGGGAGCATCCTGGAGTCTCTCTGGATCCTTCCCATTGGGGCACCCTCTGTGGAGTTTCAGGTAGAGGGGTCTTATTCTCCATCCCTCTGTGTGGTCTTAGTCTGGGGGTCTCTCTTGGCTTGGATGTCTCAGTCTAGGCCTGGGAGTGTGAGGTATTTTGTTTTGTTTGTACAGTCCTGGATTCCGGCCAGGGATCTCAAGGCTTGGCCCACCCGGGCCCCCACCCTGAGGAGCAGCATAGCTCTGCCCACTGCCACTTTCCCTTCTCTCCTGCCTTGGTGAAGGCAGAGCTGGCCAAATGGGCCAGGGCTTTCACCGCCTCAGGTGCCAGCTTCTCTGGCTCACCCTGGGACCTGCCTAACCTTCCTAGCTGGTGTGAGCAAGGCCAGAAGCTTCTAACGCCCTGGTGTGTGAGTGTGTGGGGCACTGAGTATCTCTTCTCTCTGCCTTCTCCTCCTTTCCTCACCTCATGCTGATACAGACACCAGGGTGAGGCCAAGACTCTTCCCCCATCCCTACCTCCTGCTTCCTGGCCCCCACAGTCGGGAGAGTAGAGGCTCATATTCTTTTAATGGCTCTGTTAATGGCTATTCTTGGCAGCCTGGTGGAGAACAAATGTGCTGTCAGGGTCCTCGGAGTCCATCTCTCCAATCCTCTCATTGCAGAGTTGGGCCAACTAGAGCCCAGCTTGCCCTCTCTTCTTCCACATTTATGTGCCAAGCTAAGGTGTGTACCCCATTACCATCAGGTCAGTTCAGACTTACAGAGATCCCGTACAGCAGAACAGAACTGCCCCCACTGAGTTTCCAAGCAGTGTCTGGCAAACTCGAACTACTGACCTTTTGGTTAGCAGCTGTAGCAGCTAACTGCCATGCCGCCAGGGTTTCTGCTAAGGTGTGTGGGGAGAGAAAAGTCCACATAAATGTGCGAGCTGGAACATTTTGTAGAGACACTTAGCCAACTCTCAGTTTGCCACTTACCGTGTCAGTCTGGGTATAATCCCGAAGTTGGATCTCAGGCTTTGACAGTAGGAGGCACGTCTTTCTCCACCTCCGCACCCCCGTTTTTGTTAAACTTGTCTAGTTTGGCTTCACTTTAGGTTTGCCTTTTGTAAGGCAGGCAACACATGGATGAACTTTGGAAACATTATTCTCAGCAGAGTCAGTGGAATGCAAAAGAACAAATATGATCTCGCTTCCACGAAATAAATAAGCAAATATATAGGAACCTATGATTATAAATGGTGACCAGGGATTTACGGAAGGGAGAAAGGGAGAGCTTTTGTTTAGGGGACAATTGAGTTTATGCTAATGGTGGTGGCATATTTTGGAAAGCGATAGTGACAGTGCTGGCACAACGTGGAAAATGTAATCATTGTCACAGAATTATAACCTGAATTGTAAACCTGAAAGTTGCTGTGCTGGCAAATGTTTTGGTGTGTCTGTCTTCACAATAAACATGCACATACACAAAACACACAGACCAAAAATACCAAACCGAAACCGCTGCCATTGAGATGATTCCAACTCATAGTGATCCTATAGGACAGAGCAGAACTGCCCCATTGAGTTTCCAAGAAGCAGCTGCGTGACAGTCAGTAACCTCACTAGTCCAGGTGCAATCCTGGAAACGGAGGGCCTCCTAGATCCCGTCTCCTTCAGGGCCCTGGCTGTCCTTATGAAACCACCCCAAGGCCTTAGGTTCCAGACCCTAGGTGGGATTTCAAATGCAAGTAACTTTCTGGATATTGAGATAAGTTGCCAACATTATATTTTATGAAATTAAAATATACAAAAAAAGACAAATACCGTCTATCAACACTATCATTTCCTAAAATGGAAAAATTAACTTTTCTAACAAGGGAGGACGGACAGATCTTGACACTGAATACTGTGAGCAATGAGTTGTTCTAGGATCTGATCAAGAGACAAGTTGGTTTAATCCATCCTGCAAGCCTTCATTTCAAAATCCTTTTGTAAGTTTTCAGGTCATTGGCAGTATACTTTTCTCTGTTTTTTATTTTTTTTAGCACAGCTGTGTTTCTTTCAATGTCTGCTTTCAGACTGGTAGTTTTATTTTGAGTTCATTCGTCTCCTGCTAGTCTTTGTGGAAAGTGACAAGGTATCAGCTCATGTCCACATTTCTGCCCTTTTGCTAAAACTATAGCCTAGGTACACAGAAGACTATTTGGCCAAGTGCTTTGCCATCTTATAACAAGTTTCACCAGCCTTCCAGTCTGTAAAGCTTAAATCAAAACAGCCAGACCCACTCCTCTCAAGCTGGACTCGCAGTGACCCTACAGGGCAGAGTACAACTGCCTCAAATTGTTTCCAGGGAGAACCTGGTGGATTTGAACTGCTCAGATTTGGGTGATGTCATGGAAATGTCTATTGTTTGTAGTCAAATGGCTTTCTTGTCCTGCTTCCTGCCCACAGGAAGTTGAAGATGCAAAAACTTCTTTTTGTTTTGAATAGTGTCTACCCTTTCAGTTCTACACAATATAATTCCTTTAAAAATATTGTGAGCTTCCTGCATGCCAAAGTCACACAACCAGATCTCGTGGAGACTGGCTCCTTTCTTCTTTAGACTGACACTAGGGTTCTGTAAGACCATGTTTTAAGAGTCTTAAAAAAAAGTCCTCTTGTCCAGTAGAAAGAATCCAAGAGGCATACCTCTAAAATTATTAGGAATAATGTTGTTAATCTGATAAGATTTTTTGAGATCTCAATAAAGGGTCTGACTTATCTTTGATGTCATCTTTACTCTGTTGTTAGGTGCTGTCATGTCGGTTCCAACTCATAGCGACCCTATGCACAAATGAAACTCTGCCTGGTCCTGCGCCATGCCCGCAGTTGTTGTTACACTTAAGCCCATTATCGCAGCCACTGTGTCAGTTCATCTCCTTGAGGGTCATCCTGTTTTTCACTGACCCTCTACTTTACCTGGAAACCACGGTGATGTAGCGGTTCAGTGCTACAGCTGCTAATCAATAGGTCAGCAATTCAAATCCACCGGGTACTCCTTGGAGACTCTGCAGCAGTTTGACTCTGTTCTTTAGAGTCCCTGTGAGTTGGAATTAACTCAGCAGCAATGGGCTTGGGCTGCTCTACATAGCGTGATGTCCTTATCCAGGGACTGACCCCTTCTGACAACATGTCCAAAGTATGTAAGACGCAGTCTTACCATCTTTGCTTCCAAGAAGCACTCTGCCTGCTCCTCTTGCAGAACAGATCTGTTTGTTCTTTTGGCAGTCTATGGTATGTTCAACATTCTTCTGTAACACCACAATTCAAGGGCATCATTTCTTCCTCTATCTTCCTTATTTATTGTCCAGCTTTGCATGCATATGCTGTGATTGAAAATACCATGGCTTGGGTCAGGCACACATTAGTCTTCAAGGTGACATCTTTACTTTTCAACACTTTCAAGAGGTTCTTTGCAGCAGATTTGCCCAGTGCAATAAGCCTTTGATTTCTTGACTGCTGCTTCCATGGGTTTTAATTATAGAACCAAGTAAAATGCAGTCCTTGACAACCTCAATCTTTTCTCCATTTATCATGATTTTGCTTACTGGTCCAGCTGTGTGCTTACTGAGATCCTTTTTATTGGTGGAGACTTGAATTTGATTTTTGTCCCAAGAGCATTTCGTATTTGAAGAGCCTTTAGTGAAAAAGAGGAAGACCCTCAACAAGCTGGATTGACACGGTGGCTGTAACAATGTGCTTAAGCATAAAAATGATCGTGGACATGGAGCAAGATGGGGCAGTGTTTTGTTCTGTTGTGTATAGGGTCAACGCCAGTAGGAACCAACTCAATGGCACCTAACAGCAACAGTGACTGGTAAGACTCTCCTCTGTCCTCTGTATTTTCTTTAAATTCTAAAGAACTACTAACAGTTATAGCTCCATCTTTAGTTTACCACTGTTTTGTCATGTTATCATACGCAGCTAGAAGAGCCAATTAGCACTTTAAATATTTTGCCAGCCAATCTCCTCAGCCAGATCCACAAGTTTATTAGCTACTTTTTAAATTCTCCAAGTTATCACAGGTAACACTTGTTTTAGTCAGCCAGTGCTGCTCTAACAGAAATACTACAGAGTGGAGGGCTTTAACAAAAAAAGTTTATTCTTACACAGTCCAGTAGGCTATAAGTCCAAATTCAGGATGTCTGTTCCAGGAGAAGGCTTTCCCCCTTGTCTGCTCTGGAGGAAAAGTCCTTGTGTTGCATATTCTACCACTACGTAATGGGTCACCTTTTCTCTAGTCTCCAGTAACAATTTCTGGACTTTCCTTCAACTTACAGAAACGCTAGTGGTGTGGTAGTTGAATGCTATATCTGCTGACCAAAAGGCCAGCAGTTTGGCTCCTCCGGGCACTCCTTGGAAATTCTATGGAGCAGTTCTAGTCTGTCCTATAGGGTTGCTATGAATCAGAATAGACCCGATAGCAGCGGGTTTTAGTAGGTTCCTTCAACTTATTACTAACAGTTTTCTTGAAGTCTTTCAGCTTCTACCCATTGCCTAATCCCAACACCAATGCTACCTGTTTAGGTTTTTATAATAGTACTGTCCCACTGTTTTAGTCAACTAATGTGGCTATAACAGAACTACCACAAGTGGATGGTTTTAACAAAGAGAAATTTTATTTTGTCAATGTCCAGTAGAGTAGAAGTCCAAATTCAGGATGTCAGCTTCAGGGAAAGGCTTTCTCTGCTGGCTTGGGAGGAAGTTCCTTGTGGTCAATCTTCTCCTGGCCTGCAAGCTTCTGAGATGCAGGGACCCTGGTGCTTTCCAAAGGATGCACTCAGCTCCCCAGGCTGCTTTCTTTATTGATAGTAGAAAGCCCCCAAATCTTAACTTACCTCTCTTTCTTTTATAGCCCAAGAGATTGCCTCAAGGCACAATACAATCTTACGTAGTTGAGTCCTGTCCCACCAATACAACTGCTGCCCACCCACCCTAGGTATTAACAACATAGAGACAGAATTTACAACATGGAGGAATATCACACAATACTGGGAATCATGGCCCAGCCAAACCACCACACACATTTTTTGGGGAACACAATTCAATCCATGACACCCGCTCTTTTTTTTTTTTAATTGTGATTGAGTGAAAGTGTACAATCTAGTTTAGATTCTTATGCCTGCCTATGTGCAGCTCCTACTGCTCTCCTTGCCTGCTGACAGCACACTCCTTTCTGTTCTATACAAGTCATATCCTCTTAACAATCTCCTGTCCCCTCCTTTGCACCCTTTCCACTCTCCTCTGCTAAGAGGCCAGTAGGACGACATCCTACAGATGCACAGGACCATAAAGTGCACACATGACATGGTTACTCTGTGTCACCGAGTTCAATCTATTCCTGTCCGAAGAGTTGACCTCAGTAATGATTTACGACCAAGGGCAGCATCAGGTCTAGGGGCCATGCTTCCAGGGGAACCCTGAGGCTTTCAGACCATCAGTTGTGGTCTTTTAGTGGAGTTCTCAGGGTGCACCCCTTTTTATTTACATATTGCTACTGGGACTCAACTTTGTGAGCCTCATTACGTCTGTCACAGGAGGTGGCTGGGCACCATCTGATTCGTCTGGTCGCATGTTGATGTAGTCACCCATTCATGTGGGTCTTTCTGTCTTCTGGGTTATCTTACCCCCATGTCGTTTTTGTCCTTGGTGCTCATCTGTTCCTGCTGAGTTGGGGCCATTTGGATGACACTCACTCTTGTAAGCTTCTGCTGAAAGATGCAAGAAGCCAACCGTGATAAATTTCGTATGCTTTCCTACTATTTCTACCATTATACCTAGGTTTCTGTTTGGTCTGTAGCCCAAGGTACATCAGAGGACAGTCGACCAAAAATATTTTGTTGTTTGTCAGCTTTTCTTCCTGCATATGTTAGGTCCCCATCGCTTACTGTCCTCCTTTCTCCACTCAGCCAATTCCGTATTGTAGGTTCTATTACTTGAGGACTCTACTCTTGATACCAAATTCTCTATCATTGGGAATTTATCCACCTGTAGGTTATGGAAAATCTGACTAGTAGCAGTGGTTTGAATTGTATTATGCAAAATGAAGTCCAGGACTGGCAATTCTGGGCTGATTCAGGAACCCAGAGATGCCATCTGGGACCCAGAGGTTTTCTGTTTTTCTGTTCTGTAATCCATCGCATTTGTTTGTGTTTTTGTCTTCGTGCTTGTTGCTTCATGATCACGAGATAGCTGCTGTAGCTCCAGGTTCCACTGTTCACATTCCATGCGGGCAGATCAAGTGCCTGTAGAAAACTTTTCTCTCCAGACTTGTGCCCTTTTATTATGGATGGGGTGCCCTCCCCAGTGACTTTCACTTACATCTTTTTGGCTTAAACTAAATAACATGGCCATGCCTACCTTCAGCTAAGTATTTTCATTTGGTGTGTGCCACCTGGAAAGAAAAAGGGGGGAAAAAACTCGTTCTAGTAATAAAATAGAGGGACTGGATAGTGCACAAGTAGTAGACTGTGTTTGCTTAATAATTTCCTTCTCTGAGAAACTAATGCAGGGAACCACAGAAATGGCTCAGATTAGAATTCCCCGAGGATGGAGAGAAGGTGAGTTAGAGGGTGCTGGGACCACCCACTTGTTCTCACCCACTAATCTGCCTTAACTACAAGTCTGGGACTGGTGAGGCAAGGCCAGACAGGCCCTTAAGATAAATGGTCTCTTTTCATTGCAATAAAAAGAGATAAGCCCACCTTCTTAATACCCTGTAGGAAAAGGAGCCAGTAAACACAGGTCAGGGAATCCTGATGATGGTAATTAACATCTCTATAGCAAGTCTTACAGCTTCTTTCCCGCACACTGTCATTTCGGCCTTGCAGTAACTCTGGAGGAGCTGTCGTTAAGCCACTTTTACAGATGAGAAAACTGAGAGAGTGACATCTGCCCCTCCATCCAGGCTTTCTTCCTTGGCCTGTTCAAGCATCACAGCAACTCGGTGAGCAATGTGCTAGTCCATTCTGCACTTACGAGATGAGGAAATAGAGTAAAACAAAACAAAACAAAAACCCCCAAACCAAACCCACTGCCAAAAAGTTGACAGAGTAGAAGTGTCCCATAGACTGTCCAAGGAGTGGCTGGTAATTCAAACTTTGACCTCCCTTAAAAAACAAACAAGCCAATTATTGTCATTGAGTTAATTCCAACTTGAAGTGACCCTATAAACCCCAAACAAATTCTTTGCTGTTGAGTTGATTCTGACTCAGCAAGAGAACTGCCTCATGGGGTTTTCCAAAGAATGCCTGCTGGATTTGAACTGCAGGCCTTTGGGCTAGCAGCCAAACCTGTACCAAAATCAAAACCAAACCTGCTGTTGTCGAGTTGATTCCAACTCGTAGTAAACCTATAAAACAGAGTAGAACTGCCCTACAGAGTTTCCAAGGAGTGCCGGGTGATTTACTGCCAACATTCTGGTCAGCAGCCATGGCACTTAACTACTGTGCCATCGGGATTTCTATCCTACTGATAAAAACAAAGCAAAATGAAAAAACCAACGAAACCCATTGCCATTGAATTGATTCCAAATCAGAGATCCCATTGATAGGAGAGGTTAGATGAGGCATAGAGTTGGGACTTGACCCAAGTCTATAAAGAATAGTCTTCACTCCTATTGGACAAGTAGGTGGCAGCCTGGGTCTTCCTCCCCTTCCCTCCGCACCCAACCCCAAAGCCCTGGGCTTCACTTAAGGTGAAGGAGACCTGGTTTAGCAGGGTCCGGACATCTTGGTCCCCCTAGTCTGAATCAACGGGGAGCTTTGTCTCCCCAATCTGAGTCAACAGGGATCTGACCCATCTTGCTGGCAGTTCAGATGATTATAGTCTGAGATCTTTGGGGCCTTTGACTCACGATGGGTCCTGACTTCTGCCGGGGTTCAGCTCCAGGTTCTGGGGCTGTTTTGGCTGCTGGATACTGGCCTCAGCCGGCTGCCTCTGGAGTGGCTGTCAGGTGCTTAAGCTCTGAAGGATGTTAGTTAGCTTTCCTTTTACCCTACTTATAAAAACAAAGCAAAATGAAAAAACCAACCAAACCCATTGCCATTGAGCTGATTCCAACTCATAGAGATCCTATAGATAGGAGAGGCTAAAAGAGGGTTTGGTTGGTTTTTTCATTTTGTTTTGTTTTTATAAGTAGGGTAGAAACCCTGGTGGCATAGGGTAGGGTATTTGACATCTTAACAAATGCCACACTTTCCTTGCCAGTCCCAACAGCCTCCTCCCAGACCCCTCATCTCTGTGTTGAGGCAGAGAAATTTGCAGTCTACAAAATGGCACTGTTCAAAGGGCTGTCGGCTTGTTCTCTCCCACTTTCTTCTGGAATCGCAGCTGAGAGGAGAGCCTCAGGAATATGTATCTCACCTCCATTTGTGTCCTGGCCCTAGTGTCTCTCTGGCCTCTTTTCTTTTGGGTCAGCCCCTGGAAGACTACTGATTCTGCATACAAAGGGAGACTAAGGACAAAGGTGTATTCTGTGGTAAGGGAGTTACTGAAATAGGGCTCACGCTCCCATCTTTTGAGCACTGGATCTCTCCACTGTCTCACTGTTCCCATCTGAAAAATGAGCACACTCAGATGTTAGCTTGGCAGTCGAAGGAGGTGCTGGGTGCAAGACCCACTGCGTCTTCTTAATGATCCGATCTTCTTCCCAATTATGGGGAAGGCCTCCTTGGCTCCAGACACAGCAAGCAAGTGGCTGAGAGATAAGACAGGAGGTCAATCGGTTTGACAGGACTCGTTGATCACTTGGGGCTATGGGATTGCACACGGGGTGACTCCATCCTTGAAGCCCATGCCCTTTTGGCACAAGCACATGAAATGTTCAGGTACTCTATGATACTTCTTCTTTTTAAAAATATTTTTATTGTGCTTTAATGGAAGCTTATAATCCAGCTCAGTTGTCATACAAACACACATACATTGCTGTTACTAGAAATGCTCTCCCCATCCTGTGACAACGCATTCGTGCTTTCGACTTTGTATTTCCCGTGTCCGTTCAGCTTGTTCCTATTTCTCTCTGCCCTTTCATCTCACCTGTGGACAGGAGCTGCCCAGTTAGCCTCATGTATATATTTAAGCCAAGAAGCACATTCTTTGCCAATATCATTTTATCTTTTATAGACAAGTTCAATCTTTGTCTGAACACTGGCTTCCAAAATGGTTTCAACTCTGGATTAACAGTGTCCGATGGCCATGTCTTCCAGGGACCCTCCAATCTGTGGGGCCATCATTTCTGGTATTTTTAATAGAGTTCTAGTTCTGCTCATCCATTTTTCTCCTGCTGTATCAGGGACTTTCTGTTGTCATCCCAGTCAGGGCAGTCATTGGTGGTCACCTGGCACCACCTATTCTTCTGGGCTCATGCTGATATAGTTTCTGGATTATATGGTCCTTTCTGTCTCTTGTGCTCATGTTAGGACACTTCTTACTTCTGACAGAGGTGCAGAACCAGACACCTACCTTCAAGGGGGCAATGCAGTTTCCCAGGAGATGATGGTGATAAGGGGGAGAAAGAAGGAGGGAGAGAGAGGAAGGAGAGGGTCAGTGCTGTGGGAAGCCCTGCCAGATCAGATAGTACCTTCTCCCATCCGTCACATATCCTCCCACTGCTCCTGCCTGCAGGGAGAGAGATCCTTATCCCTCAGATATTGTGTATTTCTCAGCAGTCAGCAGGGGAGTTCTGGGAAGGTGAGATGCCAAGGGGATGAGACTCTGTCCAAGGCTGGGGGACTGCATGTGTGGCTAGTGGGGGTATGAGGAAAGGGGAAGACGGCTCCTGTCCGGGCCTTGGAGGGACGGTTTTCATGGTATGCATTTGGAACCATAGCAGAAAGAAGGGTGCAGGGTAGACACTGGGGAAGAATTTCCTGTAGGACAGAAAGACTAGTCACAAGAAGAATTTGGGCAAGCAAGAAAGGCAAAGTTGCAGCTCTACCCTTAGCTTTTGTGGAGACAGATGGCTGCACCAAGTGGCTTGATGAGGAGGGGGTGGCTCTCTTTGTCGCCTCCCCTTCCTACCCTCCATGGAGGTGACCAAGCCTATGTTTGTTGAGTTAAACTCCTAGAGCTCTGTCTTGACACCATCCACGGTCACAGCAGGTGATACGAAGTACTTTCACAGTCCTTAATACTTTGAATGCTTTCAGTAGGAATCTTCTGAACCCACTTTGGAGTCAAGGAAATGAAGGACCAAACAGGATAAGGGTCATGCTTGGGATCAGATGGCAAGAGAATGGTGGAAAGTGAAGTGAGGGTCAGGTTAAGGGTTACTTCCACTACATTTCTTAAGCTCAAAGTACTTGGACTCATTCTTTCTGTTTCCCTACCCACATCATAGCTATCCACCTTCCCAGACGGAGCTCCTGCCTCCTTGGCTGTCTCCAGCTCTCCCCGTTGGCAAATGAAGACACTGCTTCCTAGGGTGCTAAGGCTGTGCTGAGAAGCATTAAAGGATAGTGGGTAAGGATGTGGGCTCTGGAGCCAGGCTGCTGGGTTCTTCCCTGATCATCCATGTACGGCCTCCACCATTACTTTCTTTCCTGTATGTCTGCTTTATTTTTCTTCATAGTGTTTAGATCATCTGTATATTACATATTTTTTTATTGTCTGTTTTCCCCAGTAGATTTTCATCTCCATGAAGCAGAGACTTCATTTATTTTGTTTATATCCGTACACCTCCAGTGCCCAGTATAATTCAAAAAAAAAAACAAGCCAATTGCCACTAAGTCAAACCTGACTCATGTCGACCCCGTATCTGTCAGAGCAGAGCTGTTCTTCACAGCATTTTCAATGGCTGATTTTTCAAAAGTAGATCTTCAGGCTTTTTCGCCAAAGCACCTCTGGGTGGACTCCAACCTCCAACCTTTCAGTTAGCAAGTGAGTATGTTAACTGCTGCACCATAGTATATGTACCTCTGAATATGAGTGAGGAATGGATCTTAGCCCTACCACTTACTAGCTATGTGACTTTGAGCAAGTTACCAACTTCTCAGCACGTGTTGAGCTGCTACTGTGTGGTGGGCAGTATTTATTCTATGAGCTTTGGGTGGCATATAAATTCATTTAAGCTCCACAGCAACTCTGTGTAGAAGTTGCCATTATTATCCTCCATCACTGACAGATGAGGAAAACGGGACCCTGCCTTAGTCATCTAGTGCTGCTACCACAAGGAGATGGCTCGAACAAACAGAAGTGAATTCTCTCACAGTCTAGGAGGCTAGGAGTCCGATTCAGGGTGCCAGGGGAAGGCTTTCTTCTTCTGTCGGTTCTAGGGGAAGGTCCTCATTATCAGTCTTACCCAGTCAAGGAATTTCTCAGCACAAGGACCCTGGATCCAAAAGATGCATTGTTCTCCTGGCTCTTGTTTCTTGGTGATTTGATGTCCCCCTGTCTCTCTGCTCCCCTTCTCTTTCATATCTCAAAAGAGATTGTTTTAAACGAAAACCTAATCTTGTAGATTGAGTCCTGACTCATTAACATAACTGACACCTATCCTACCTCATTAACATCGTAGAGACAGAAGATCACACATCACATGTCAAAGTGGCAGACCATCACACAATACCGGGAATCATGGACTAAGCTGACCTACCTCTTTTGGAGGAACACAATTCAATCCACTACAGACCCAGAGTGTTGTGACCTACTTAAGGGAGGTGGCTGGGGGCAGAGCTGGGGTATCACAGGAGGGAATAAGTGCTTGACCTAGATCTGAATTAATTGCTAGTTCAGGTTGTTCCTCGCTTCCATTGAGTGACCATTCTTTGTTCTCTGCACCACTCTCCACTCCCCATAATTTCTTGCCTATAAAACAGGGCTAATCGTAGCTGTCTCTCCCATCTCCCCCTCCCCTTTGCTCTGTCTCATCACCCACATGGGACTGAGTCTTCAGGGAGATAATGCTAGAGACAAAGTTTGGGTGCTACTGGTGGGCCAAAGGCAAGGTCAAAATCTCATCGGGACTTCTTCAGAGGTATGGGGGCAACTCCTCTTCTCTGTCACAGGCTTTTCTGGGTCCTGGTTTTTTTTTCTCCTGAAATGGGCAAGAAGCCTCTCAGGCTTCGGGATGGGGGAAAGAATAGGGAAAACTTATGAAGGGATTTCCATTTCTGGAAACAGCAAACAGTGAAAAAACACTAAAATTGTTGGACAGAATTGCAATGTCTTTGTCGGAAGCATCAAAGTGCTGACAAAGTAGTAAGGAATGAATAGGCTGCATTCTGAAGTGGAAGCCAAATCCAGGAGGTGAGCAGAGCATAGGGGCCCTGAGGACACCAGGCAAACCAAGACACCTGACTTTCAGCCTTGAAGGTTGTCAGAGTGAAGTGACCTTGGGCTCCCCTGAGGAGGGAAATCAAGTGGTAGGCCCTCCATAACGCTGGGACTCCAAAGGGCTACACTTTTAAGCTAAAAGCTGGAGGAGATACCACCTCACCCCCCCATGACTGCAAGGAAAGTTGTCTTGGGCTGAACAGAGCAAGAGAGGAGACAAGACTGCTCTTAAGGAACTCTAGACACACACCAGCCCAGATTCCTTTGCGTTACTTGGTGGCATGAGGGAGGGGAAGAAACTCGAGCCCAAACTTCTGGAAGTGCCTTGGGAGGAACACCTCTGCCTGATTTTATACTATGCCCTGAAGAAATCGAGCAAACAGTCTTCTCGGGGAAATGAGAAGTTCAGAGCCAAAAGAAAATGACTAAGCACTGAAGAAGTGATCTAGGGATTAGGTGAGGAGGCTGTCTCATAGATCTCAGCTGTCTCATCTGTAAGTGAGAGGGCTCAATGAGATGATCCTAAAGGTCCCCTCTGGCAAGGTGATTCTCTGGAAAACCAGCTCAGTGAGGGTAAAATGTGTCCCCACTTTGTACTCTGGGGTTGCCTCTTCAGAGTGAAGAGCTAGGAGGATGGATGTGTGGACCAGCCCAACCTATATCCTTTAAACCACACTGGAAGGAAGTGGTCAAGAGGCTGCACGACTTTAGCAGGAGGGCACAGGGCAGTGTCTGAGGCCCCAGGTGGCACCTTTGATGTGTTCCTGTGCAGGTGCTGCCCACTTGTAATAGAGACTGCTGAGGAAAGAGGCAGGAAGTCCCAGGGCATCCCAATGCTGACCTAGTTGGGCATCCCATAATTACTCCCTTCCTCTCTTGGAAGGATACAAATAGGGATGCCTTGTATCTAGGCTCCTACAGTTGAAACCCCAACTCAGTGGTGAGTGCCAGCTGTTTGGGTCCTGCCCTGGGTAGGGTGTTGGGGAAAATCTGGGGGCCCGGGATAGCCTGCATATCTCCTGCCTCAAGGTCTGGTCACAGGGACAGAAGGATGAGCCACAGCATGGACTGACACAGTGAGAGAAGTTAGATATGGTGGACTGGGTGGGTGGGGTTCCCTTGGGCAATGAGGGGCCATCAGGAAGTTTGGGCTAGGAGGTGTCCAGAGCTGTGGTCTGGCTCTGGAGTAGAGGCATGGGCTAGCCATGGGATGTTACCCTTGGTTACTTCTCTCTTCCTCCTTTTTGCTTCTCTGCATTGTTCCTGGGGACGGGTTGAGACAAGTCAGGGCTGCACCACGAAGTGAGGATCCCCAGCCAGTCTCCAGACATCCAGCCGCTGGAATAGCAACAGTCGTGGTGCCAGGCAGGCTGGCGAGAGCCCAGAAGGACATGCTAAAAACCCTGGAGGTTCCCTTAGCCCCTAGGATCATGGAACTTTCCTCTCCCAGGGTTGAGGACACCTAGTTCTAATTCTTAACTGTTACACAGTTAGAGCTCAGGCAGCTTCTGGCACCTCCAAGACCTACCAGCCATGTAGGCCATTTGCTGCACAGGGCCCAGGGGGAGTCAAGGAGAGAGCCTCGGTCCCTGCTGCTCTTTGTTGCAGGACTCGCAGCCTCTGGGGGAGCCAGGGGTGAGTCATTAGGCTCACAAGGAAACAACTCTTCTCTTCCTGCTGCCTTAAATTTCCCTAGGCTGCAGGCCTCCACCCAGAGGGTGCTGGGAGGGCACACCGGAAGTCAGGGATAGTGGGCAATTCCAGGAAGGACTCTCCTCTAATGGAACAGGGCTTTCTATCTTAAGATCCCTGGTCAGGGGGATGGACTTCAGTGGGTAGGTCGAGGATTGATAAATGTTGGAGCTGGCCATCTGAGTCAGATCCGTGACCAGGCCATGGGGTAGAATTAATCCCCATTTTATAGGCAAGGCAGCTGAGATCCAGATCACAGGATTTTAGTTTTCCCTTTGGATGAAGACTTCTTGAGTTTGAGGGAGAAAGGATCACTATGGGAGTGGTAATGAGGTGGCAGGGATCCTCTCAGATGACTGTCCCTATACTGTCCAGCCTCTGTAAGGGCCCGAGGATGAGGTAGTACTGGGTGAGGGTCTCCTTGTACAAGTTTCTAGGGAAGGAACTCTGGGGTCCTGAGGCAGGCGACTTCTAGGGTCATGGACGGCCTCTCATGGGGTGGTGCAGGGGTACTGGATGTCGGGTACTGACCCAAGGTGGGAGACAATCAGAGAGTCCAGAAGGCACTCCCTTGATGGGGCGAGGGTGGTGGTGGTGGAAAGGTAGGAGAGAATAAAATGAGGGAAATGAGTCTTCCATCCATGAAAGTAACACCTGAGGGACAGTGGTGAGAAGAATTAGGAGGGGCTGGTGTGGTCAGGGAGCCCTGGTGGTACGGCACAGTAATGAAGAGCTTAGCTGCTAACTAACAGGTCAGTGGTTCGAATTCATCAGGTGCTCCTTCAAAACCCTATGGAGGCAGTTCTATTCTGTCCTATAGGGTCACTATGAGTTGGAATTGACTTGATGGCAATGGGTTTGGTTCTTTTTTGGTAAGTGTGGTCACAGAGGGCAGTTCAGAGCAGGGATAGCTGGTGGCCAGAAGCCTAGGGGGAGTGAAACGGTCTGGGAGCAATCTGGGGAACACAGAGGGCAAGGTGAGCAGGGAGGCTGGTCTGGACCTCTGCTATGAATCATACTGTTATTCTGTGACAGTGAGAATGACCAGTTGCCTGGAGCAGGCGTTGGCTAGCATCGTGGATATCTTCCAGAAGTATGCAACGCGCTTTGGAGACCAGCACAAGCTCTGCCGGGAGGAGCTCAAGGAGCTACTGCAGAAGGAGATGCCCACCTGGACCCCGGTGAGCGAACTTGGGCCAGTACTCTTCCTCCACCCAGAGGGGAGGTACTGTTTGGACTCTGCAAGGAGATACCTGGGGAAAAGCATGAACACAGGACAGCAGGAGGGTCAGAGGCTAGACTGCATTAAGTGACAGGCAGGGGTCTGACACAGCAGGAACCTCAGTTTCCTAATCTGTGAAATGTGTAGACAATCATTACACTTGTGGCCTGCAGAATTGTTGCTGGAAGGTTGAGTGGGAGTGCTGTGAAGTGTACCTGGTACCTGGTAAGAACTGAGTAGTAAATAGTAGGTGCTCAGTAAATGAGGAGGAGAATTTGGGATGAGACTTGAAATGGCCAAATTATCAGAACAGGTAGGCTGAGGCTAACCCTCAGAAGGGATGTGGTGGGAGTCCCTAACAGGCGATGGAGCGAGAGAGTGTGTAAAGCTGATTGGCCCTTCTCAGCTTGCCCTCCCCGTCCCTTTCTAACATAGGTGGAGTTTCGGGAGTGTGACTACAATAAATTCATGAGTCTTCTGGACATCAACAAGGACTGTGAGGTGGACTTTGCGGAGTACATGCGCTCACTTGTCTGCCTCTGTCTCTACTGCCATGAATACTTCAAGAACTGCCCCCCAGAGCCTCCCTGCTCCCAGTAGCCTCTGCCAGCAGGACAGGCCAGCCTGCCGGGCAGAGGTTTGCTGCATCTCTGCCCCTGCAGTGATCCTGGGCAGGTCACCACACCATTCCCTGCACTCTAGAGCCACCCCAGGTTTACCACTGCTATTTTGAAGGAAGCCCAGATATGTGGGGGTCAGCTAGTGAGGGGCTGGGAAGCAGCTGACTTCATCCTGCCCTCTGAGGCCTGCACATCCTACCTATGGCTGGTGAGCCAGGATGGGAAGAGGTGGGGGGTCTCTTTTGAGGAAGTTAAGGCCAGAAGAATGTGGGCACACAGGAGATCCTGGGTGGGAAAGGGCCCGTTAACTCTTAATAAAGAACTGGTGTCAGCTGGGCTTGGTTTGCTTCTTCTGAGAGGATGCGTCTGCTGGGGCTTCAGGACAGTCCTGCTGGGATGGCTGCTCCTTTCTGGACTTTTACACTGAGGAAAGGAGACTGAGGGGAGGAACCCAGAGCTTCCAATGGACCCTGCAGTGTATTTGTGACCTCGCAGAAATGAAACGGGCTCCAGGTTCTAGCAGGTGGACCAGGGCGACACACAGGATTCTAGTCCTGGTAGGACCTGAGTCTTTCTGGTTTTGAGCTTTTTAAGGAAAAAACCCCTTGGGCTGTCATGGAGGGCAGAGGGCAGCCTAAGCTTCCTTGGGGACCATAGAGCTGAACTAGGCTCAGTCCTTGTGACAGGATGTTCTGCTGAGGAGGGTGGGGCTATAGGGGTGGGGTGGGGAGGGACAGATGGGGTGTCTGTTCCTTGCCCAGGGCTGTGGGAGCCCAGAAAGCAGCAGTAATAGGATTAGGTTGTCTGCTCCCAGCCTGAGTTGGAGGGGCAAGCAACACCTTGAGGAGAGCCTGTCCCTGAGGCCACAGCCACCTCCATCCCTGAGCTTACACCCTACCTTGAGAACCTTAACTCTGACCCCTGACTCCCTCATTCCGTACATTTCACCTCCGCACCCGTCTGGATTCTTCGTTCCTGACATCCACTGATACCCTAAACTTCCCACTCTGACAGCCTACCCCACTCCCCAGCCCTGTTCGATCTGTCCCTGCACCCCCATGGCTGCTCCTCCATACCATTGCTGTCTCACCCAGGAATGCTTCTCGTTCCTAGGATGTTCCCAGAGCCTCTTTTGGGTTACCCCATTCCCCTTTCAGACCTCTGACTTGCCACCTCTTGCCTTCCCCAACCTCGTGGAGCTCCCTTTGGGAAGGGGAGAAGGGCTGACGGAATGTTCCCAGCAGTCTGGGTCTCCCTTCCTGCAGTTTCTGGGCAGCCATATTTCCAGTGGAATGGCCCATCTGTCGCCCACTACCCCTAGCTTTCCTACTGCGGGGGTAAGGGGGACTGCTCCTTCCCCGTTACTGACCTGCTAGGCACAGATAGCCCTTCCTTCCGGCTTCCTAACGGCTGAGCTCTATATGCTGGGTGGTGTTCACTCACGGAGGTCCCTGCCTGTGCCCTCTGTGCTCACCCACTGCCCGTTGTGCCTACTGGGGCCCAGAAGCTGGTGCCTGGGCTGGGCTGGTTGAGGGGGCTGTGGCACTTACCACATCGGCCGCGGCGGGAGGGCTGTCTCCATTCTCCCCCATCCCCTGCCATGGGCAGGGCCTGGCCAGGGTATAAATAGGTCAGACCGTTGGGCTTCCCCCACTTTTCTCTTTCCCCAGCCCTCTCTTCTCTGCTCAGCGCTTCCTCTCTGTCTGGTGAGTTGTGGTTGCCTGACTGGCATGCAAGCGGCCCCAGGCTGAGGCTCTGGGGCAGGAGAAGGGGAAGTGGGTGGGGGCCAGATGTGTTAAATGGATCCAGATGTCAGATCCTGATGTGGAGGCTCTGGGGTATCCCATGTGTATGTTTGTGTGGGTGTAAGAGAGAGAATACCAAACACACAGAAGAAAGTGTGCAGGTGGCTGGACCTGAGCTATCTGCGAAGCGTTGATACTGAGAGTTGCGTACTCTTTTGCGCTAGTGTGTTTGGGGTGTGTGTGTGTGTGTGTGTGTGTGTGTGTGTGTGTGTGACCATGTGAATGTACACTGGCTTGGGTTTGATGGTTGCACAAGACTCTGTGTGCATGCATACTCCTGTGTGATAATCCAAGTGGAGGCAGAAAGCAACTGCGGGCTTCAGTCTAGTAATGTTTTGTGAGCCCTGCAAGGAGCCATTGCAGCCCTGGGCCTCCCTCTTTCCCCCCAATCCCTGTTTGTGCCACCTCGGCGTGCCACGCCCTACACCAGGCACACAGCTGCTGGTTTTTTCCGCTGCAGGGCCCCTGGGCAGGCTTCCAGGGGCCGCGCCCAGCACCGTGAACAAGAAGAATGGGCTGGGGCGGGAGTCTTGTGGGCTGGCTTCGGGAGTGAATGGACTGAGTGAGCTACGGAAAGAGCTCTGTTGTTAAGGCCCCCCCTGAGGGAGGCCGGGGAGGTTGGCCTGAATCTCCAGAGCCAGTGCAGAGGGCCCTGCACAAATTGCTGCTCAAAGCACTTTTTCCTCTCCACATGCCCACCTCAACCCCCAGAAGCTGAGCCCACCCTCCTGAGTTCCTCCCACCATGGGAGCAATGTCTCACCAAGGGATCCTGGAGGGATTGAGAGTGGGGTGCAGCACTGTGGACACATAGCTGTGGGTGGGGTAGATAAGGGTGCCTCTCTAAACCCCACCCCACAGATCCTGACAGCTGCCATGGCACACCCTCTGGAGAAAGCCCTGGATGTGATGGTGTCCACCTTCCACAAGTACTCAGGCAAGGAGGGTGACAAGTTCAAGCTCAACAAATCAGAGCTAAAGGAGTTGCTGACCAGGGAGCTTCCTAGCTTCTTGGGGGTGAGTACGTGCTGTCTGGGAGGATATTCCAGGAGGAGTCCCCACAGAATAAGGACAAGGCCCTAGAAGGCTTGAGTCTTTTAGAGACCATTAGCTATGATTTGTATCTATCACCGGAATCAGGAAGTGGGAAATGAGGCAGAGAGCTTGCATTGGATGCCTGGGATAGAAGCACCCCTACTCACTGGCCCCAAACAGGAACAAACAGGTAGATGATGGGCTAAAAACTATTAGGTGTTCTGCCCTTATTGTTCAGGCTAACTGGAGAGAAAAAAACTGAAGCTCAAAGAGGCTAAAAACGTTCCAAGGCTTTTAGTGCACAAACTGAGATCTGAACAGAGACCGCCTGAGTCTTGTTACCATTGCAGCGGTGGACAATCTTTGAGTTTCTATTTGTCCGGTGGATGTGAAGTCACATTTATACCCCGACAGACCTTCTCCCAAGTGATAACATCAGTAACAAACTTTATACAGTCTCTGTATTCTTTCATGACCATTACTTAATTGGATTCTCTTTTGTTTTTTAATGTACTGAATGTACACAATGAAACAAAGCCAATTCAACCATTTCCACATATATAATTCAGTGACACTGATTACATTCTTCAAGTCGTGGAACCATTCTCAATATCCTTTTCCAAATTATTCTACCACCATTCATGTAAACTCCTAAGCAAAATTAATAGGATTCTTGGCCCTAGGAGAAGATATTGCGACCCCATTTTTCAACTGATAGCATCCAGGTGCTCAGTAAACTCTTCCTCATCCAAGGGGTTTCCTCCTCTTCCTCCAGCTGGTGCTTTGCCCTGAGGGTTGGAGTTTCAAAGCCTGAGCCCCCTAACCTAGTGGTTATGCAAGAGGAGCTCTGTGCTAAGGTGGAAACCTGGTTCTAGTCTCGGCTCTAACCACTAGCCTTCAGATTTTTACTGGTAGCCCCTTCTCCCTGCAGAAAAGAACAGATGAAGCTGCATTCCAGAAGCTAATGAGCAACTTGGACAGCAACAAGGACAACGAGGTGGACTTCCAGGAATACTGTGTCTTCCTGTCCTGCATTGCTATGATGTGTAACGAGTTCTTTGAAGGCTGCCCTGATAAGCAGCTCCGGAAGAAATGAGTGCTCCTCATATGCGGTCGTGGTGGGGGCTCTGCTGGCTGTGGGTCTCTCCTGCTGGCAGTGGGGGTGGTCCCTTACCCTGGCATCTTCACACTTGGGCATGATGTTGAGCAAATTCAATAAAGATTCTTGGAAACAGTGAGGCTACTGGTCTGAAAGACTCTGGGGGTTGTAGGGGATGTCAGGGGAGGTGGAGCGTTTGTGGGGTGGCAGTGGGCAGTGCCAGTAGTTGAACTGCAGTTTCGAGGGGAGCAGACTAGTAAAGGTGGGGAGGGGTGTGGATTGACTCTGTGTGTGTGTGTGTGTGTGCGCTCACATGCAGAGCTGACTCTGGGTGGGGCTGAAGGCAGGGAATGGAACAGCCAGCTGTTGAGAGCTTAGTGGGTCCACCCTCACCTCCCACCTTGCTCCAGCCTTGTAACTGACGGGGCTTCTGACTGAGGCTGAGACAGGCTTGAAGGTTGCAGCTGCTCCTAGTTGGGGTGTGGAAAAGAGTTCGTGTGCCCCGAGGATGAGGATCTGGGCAAGGGAGTAAGATTGAGTCACGGAGAGGGAGTAGCGAAGCGAGAGTGTGTGTGGGAGGTCTGACCTGAGCTAGAACTGGGTGGGATGAGGGCTGCTTTCAGGCCTGACATTCACAGTCCAAAGAAGAAGAAAAAATACTGCCATCAAGTTGATTCCAACTCATAGCGACCCTACAGACAGAGTAGAACCGCCATACAATTTCCAGGAGCTCCTGGCGGATTTGAACCACCCACCTTCTGGTTAGCAGTTGTGGCACTTAACCTCTACATTACCAGGGTTTCCTATTTACAGTCTACTGGCTTGAAACCCTGGTGGTATAGCGGTTAAGCGCTACAGCTGTTAACCAGGTCATGCTCATTAGAAACTCTATGAGGAGGTTCTATTCTATCTAAAGGGTCTCTGTGAGATGGAATCAACTTGTCAGCAGTTGGTTTGGTTTTTTTTTTGTTTGTTTGGCTTCAAACCGCAGGAATGCATTAATCCTTTGCTGCCCATGGTTGGATCAGGGAGGCACTATGAGAGCAGATGGGGCTGTCAGCAGTGGCGTGAGAATACAGTGGTTTTCTAACCCTCTGTCCCTGCTCCAAAGCCCCATGGGATGAGATCTGTTACCAATTAGGAATCCTGTGCTTTCAGAGAAGAACAAGGGGCCTTGAGAAGGATGAGCGGAGATTAGTAGCTGCAGTGGGAGTGAGGATGGTGGGGAAGTGACCACACTTTTTGAGACAATTTCAGACATATGATGTGATAAAGTTGAGATTTTTTTTCCCCCGAGTATATCAGGCATGATGTTGTTTGGCTTAGGGTAGGTTAAAGCCAGTGGGTTTCCAGTGTGCAGTGGGTGGTTGGAGTGATGTTGGGCTTCAAGGTCATACCTGGGTAATATGGGGTACCTTGGTGGAAGAAATGAGTCAAGGCCAGGTTCAGAGGCTGGGTTTAATCCCTTGACCTCTCAGACTTTTTCTCTTTCCACTTATCACACTGTGTTTTTCTTCTTAGTTTCAGAAGCATGCAGGAGGTGACTCAGATATTCCCTCCGAGTCTGGCCACAGAGATTTGGGAAGAATTTTGGTCCAGGAAAAAGTTTGCCTTCTCCTCCTTCCTTCTCCCTTTCCTCCTCCCCCAGCCAGCCTGCCCTCCCCTGAGCCTCCTGGGTGACTGTATTTTTGGAAACTCCTGTTGCTTAGCAACCAGTCCTTGGTGCCTTTCTGGCCCTGTTAGCTTCGGGTGAGGGTGGAGAGGAGCAGTGCGGAAGGTCAAGGCAGGCTAGGGTGCCACTGTGGCCACCATGGTTGCTAAGCGCCTAACTGGTGATGCTCTCATACTTGGACTGGTTGGTGTCTGAGTCTCTCTGGAATGCAGGCAACTAACTCTCTTTTCTCCCTCCTCATCCGTGACTGTACCCTAAACCTGGACTCTGCCCTATCACTAAGACCTAATCCTTCCCTGGATCCCTTCTCCAATTCTTGCTTTTCACCCTCCATTCCAAAGGTCTCCATCAATTCTTTCCTGTGAACATCACTGAGGATTAGAAGAAATTATTTCTGTAAAAACTCCTTAAAAACCGTAGGCTGTGTGCTAGCCAGTGACCTTACCATGTCCTTGATAGGAAACATCTCCTCCCGCCTCCATCCCCATCTTTAGGTGTGTCTGCTCTGCTTTGGGGGTGACTAGGGGTGTGGGAGAGTCCCAATGTGGAGAGCTGTCTAGGACATGGGGAGATACCCTGTGTTTGACCTATACCACCTGGGTTCTTGTTTTCTTGGCCACCCCAACTCATGCTGGGTTGTCCCATCAGATGGTGAGTTCTGGTTTTTGGATTGGAAAATGTTTCTGGCTCCAAAAATGTGTGTCCCTATGAACTCAGCGTGCCCCCAATCTCTCTGTTTGTAAACAAGGAAGATGAGAGTGGTGGAGGGGCTTTCTCCACACCTCTGTCCTGTCCCCAGAGTCTGGGACCTGGGCTTGTTCATGTCTCTGACCCCTTCTCATTGGCCCTTGGTTTCCTGGGGACTGGAGCTAGGGAATAAAGGCAGAGAGCAGTGGGAGGGAAGCTGTTTCTGCCACTGGGATTCTCTGGGCTTGCTTCATCTTTGGTGAGTCCTTTCTCTTCACGTCCCTGTCATCTGGCGGGGAAAGCTAGGTGATGGGGCTGATGGGTAACAGGCTGTGTGATCCTCTGCAAAGAGGGGTCTGGCCTGATGAGTGGGTGTGCACTCAGGGAGGACTGGGCAGAGTATGTAGAACTGTGGTTCCTGAGAAATGCCCTGGGGGTGATGGTGGGTCTCAACAGGATGGAAGGGAGAGGTGATTGGGCCTGCCCGACTGGTTTCCACTGCCTGGCCCAGAGAATTCTACACATGTGAACTGGCCAAGAGACCAGGGGGGTTGGGGGGACCTTATGACATTGCCAGAATTATTTTGAGACCTGGATCCAGAGGTTGGGCTTACCTGGGGCCCCCAATTTTACAGGCAGGGTGCCCCTGCAGATGTCCAGAGTCCCCTTTCTCTGACTGTGTTCTTGGCTAAGTCTCTCTGAGGTGGGCAGAAGTTGAGGTTTCTGGGTGGTTTTAGGAGGTCAGACACTGCATGTGGGCTTCGGGCTGGGGGTGAGATCCAGCAGCGTCTTCCTGCTGGCTCCGGATCCTCCACAGGACTCACCTGCAGCCCCTGAGTTTCTTAGGTGTTGCCTCCTTCCTCCCTAATGGGAAGTGGTTTTCGAGTCTGAGTCCACAGGAGCTTGAGATGTCTCTTCCCTTGGGTAGAGGTGTCTATACTTGTAAATTTGGGGGCCCCATGTAAGCCCAACTTCTGGATCCAGGTCTCACAATAATTCTGGCAATGTCATAAGGCCCGCCCAACCCCTCTGGTCTCTTGACCAGTTCATATGTGTAGAATTCTCTGGGCCAGACAGTGGAAACCAGTCGGGCAGGCCCAGTCACCTCTCCCTTACTTCCTGTTGAGACCTTATCTCCCTGTTCTAGCTCCAGCCCCAACTCCCTTCAATCTCTGAACTCTCTGCCCTGTGTCTCACTTCTATAATGCCATAATCCCCAATACCAGATCAATTGGGCACTGGGGCAAAAAAGGGTGACTAGGGTGGGGACTGTCTCTGGAAACCAGTGCCTAAGCTCAGCGGGTCAGAGAGAAAATCCTGACCTTTTCTGTGCTCCACGATCTCTCACCAGTTCTTCTCAGGGAGGTCACCATAGCAGCCTTGCACCTCTAGTCCACTTTTCCAAATACCCCCTCTGCAAGACAGTCTGCACTCTCCCTTGGTGGCTGCTGTCTCATCACTCTGGCTGCCCCAGAGTTTGCCTTGGTTTCATCATAGCCGGTCCTGATACACCTGAGTCCACTTGCTGGCAGACCTCAGTCTCCCCATGGACTCCAGCCTCTGGTTGTTGGATGGAGGGCCTTGCAGGTGGGTTGCTCATGGGAGGAAGTACAAGAGCTAGCTTACTGAAGAATGGGATCAATTCTTCACCCTCCAGGGTTGCAAACTGTGATGGAGACGCCTCTTGAGAAGGCCCTGGCCACCATGGTCACCACTTTTCACAAATACTCAGGGAGAGAGGGCAGCAAACTGACTCTGAGTAGAAGGGAACTAAAGGAACTCATTAAGAAGGAACTGTGTCTTGGCGAGGTAAGTGACTATCCCATCACCCTCACTCCGAAGTCTGGGTGCTTCCCCTGGACACCACGATTGAGAAAGAAAAACAAACAAACAACAAAACCCTCTGCCTTGAGTCGATTCCAACTCATAGTGACCCCGTAGGACAGAGTAGAATTGCCCCATAATTTTTCCAAGGGGAGCCTGGTAGATTCAGATTGCCAACCTTTAGGCTAGCAGCCATAGCTCTTAGTCACTATGCTACCAGGGCTTCCACATTGTGGAGAGGAGACGTAAAAACCAAAAAAAGAAAAAAGAAAAGAGAGAGAGGAAGAGGAAATACCAATTCCACTGCCAGGGGCCTCTCCCTGTGAGGCGGGAGGCTCAGTCTCCACAGAGATCCAGTATGAAGGGACATCCACCGCTGTCCTCAGGGTTCTTGAGCCTAAGGATGGCTGAAGGATGTGGAGAGAGACAGAGGAAGAGAATGGACATCTTAGATTAACACAGTACTGAATTCCTGTCCTAAGGATGGGTCCGAGTTTCACTAAGAAGAAAGAGGGGCTGTGTCTTGAGGGTGGGGCTATGTGTGTATGAACAGTTAGAGGGAGAGCAAGAACCTTGGGGTGAGGGGGCCAGGCTGCTCTCTGGTGGCAGAGCCTGTGCAAGGGATCACAGGTATGAAGGGATTATGGGCGTCCAGGCTGAGCGGTGCGCATCCCAAGGACAGGGACCCTGTCTGAGTCTCCTCCAGGTGCCTGGCACTTCCACAGCTCTCAGACAGTATTCGTGTGAGAACCAAAAGGCTAGTCCTGCTAACTAGACAGCAGAGTGGGAAAGCCACAGCACTGATTCTAACCAGAAGGAAACGGTGGGAGGGAGGTGCTGACACAGGGGAGGCCCGTGAAGTAGACGTAGTTTTTCAAGTTAAGATCAACACTCAGAGACTGCCTTAGTGAGCTAGTGCTGTTATAACACAAATACTGCACGTGGGAGGCTTGAAAGAACAGTCATTTATTTTCTCACAGTTCTAGAAGCTCAAAGTCCACATCCGGGTCTCAGTCATGTCATTCCTTCCTTGTCAGTAGCCCTGGATATGCCTGGGTTCTCTGATGACCGTCATATGGCATCTGTCTTCTCCAGGGCTTGTTTCTGTATCTAATCTACTCTTTTTGTAACTCAGAAGTGATTAGATTCAAAACCTCCCTACTTAGTTATAATCTAATTAACATAATAAAGAAAATCGTATTTCTAAACAGATTACATCAACAGGCACAGGAGTCAGGATTCTAATGCTTATTTTGGCGGGGGACACAATTCAATCCCTAACAGATACATTATATAATGGGCTCAACGACACTTGGCTAATGAGAAGCTGAGCTGAAAATCCGGGCCAGGCCTATGTATCCCCTTCTTTTTCTCTTTAAAATTCAGCCTAGGGATCTCTCTTGTCACTCCACACCCTAGGCCTTGGAATGGGGCTTCTCAGAGAGAAGCTCCCCAGAGCATGCGTCTATGGGCAGGGGACTGAAGCACATGTGGGTGTCACCTGGCCAGCTCTTGGCCTTCCTGATGGGTTCTCTGTATCCTGGAGTTAATGAGGACAGAGGGAGGGGCTGTGGGCCTGGCAGAGGTTAATTACAGGAGGCTGGAGACCTAAGGGAGGGCCTGGCTATCACAGGAGCCCAGACTGGGGATAAGAATCACGTCACAGTGCATGTTTCCATCTCCACGTGTCCTGACATTCTGTCTCCTGCGGAAAACCTGGGGCTGAGGGCAGGATTTGGTTGTCTATATTTTCTTCCTGTTTGACTCTGCGGTTCTGTCTCCCAGTGGATGGGAAGGCAGGGGACCACACAGTGGTATTGCCTCCACAACAGCTCTCCTTCAAACTTTGAAGGGATGGATGCCTTGTGAGCTTCAACTCGCTGTTCTCAAGATGAGATGTCTTGTCTAGGTCAATTCTCAATTATCTCTTAAAGGGAGGACAAAATAAGTCAGAGATTTGGATAATCTTCAGTGCCATGTAATTAGTGCCATTTTCACTAGGTGTTGGTATAAAATCTCTATTACATCTTCAGATGGGGCAAGGTATTGAGGGGGAGGGTGGCTGGCTTAGCCTTCCTATTTGTTGAGATATGGAAATTGGGTCACTGAGCTCTACTTCATACCAGGTCCTGGGCTGGGTGTTCGGGTGCCCACTTAGCTGGGATCACCCTAGGGCTGTCCTCCTGGGGATGGGTGGGGTTATGCTGCGTTTGGGCAGGGCTGAGAGGGGTTGCTAAGCTGTCTCTTCACCTGGACCTTTCCAGAAGATGCAAGAGAGCAGCATTGATGACCTGATGAAGAACCTGGACAAAAACAGTGACCAGGAGATTGACTTCAAGGAGTACTCGGTGTTCCTGACCACACTGTGCATGGCCTACAATGACTTCTTCCTGGAGGACAACAAATGACTGAGTTTCTTCTTCCCTCACCATCACTCCATGCTCCCAGCCTCTGTAGATCTACACACAGACCCTCTTTAGACCTCGGCCCTCTTCTCAAATGAATCCTGCTCCAGCCTCTGCTTCCAACAGAGGAAATAAAGAGTTTCTATTCCAAGTGTTCGGAAATTGGCTTTAAAGGTGTCTAGAACACTGGTGGTGCAGCGGCTAAGAGCTCAGCAGCCATCCAAACCCTCCAGCTGCTCCTTGGAAACCTCATGGGGGCAGGTCTACTGCCTCATACGGTCACTGTGAGTCAGGGCTTCTCCTTGTGTGGGCTGAGGTCACCTCTGGGCATCTCCTACTCCACTTCCTGTGCTTCTGAAGTGCTGAAGACAGTGAGCTTCTCCTAGCTTAGTTTTACCCTCCTGCAAAATGGGGAAGTTGAGTCAACTTCCGTTCATCCCCTAGGAACACTGCATAATGAAAGAAAGCTGAAGGAAAGTGCTTGGAGAAAGAGGGTGATGAGGGTGTTGGGTGTGGTTCCTGGCAACTCCAGAAGGGAATGTATGGTCTAGCCACCATGCCAGCCCCTTTCCTTCTCCATTTTCCCCTCAGAACTGCCCCCCCCATAATTTCTGGGGTCCAACCAGTGTTTCTTGCTCCCTCCCCACCTGCCCCTAGCAAAGCCTCATGTTGGGAGAGGATCTGAAAAACCTTCTCACTCACAGGTAAATAACTAATGATGGGAACATTCTTGGCTCAGGCACCTGTGCACGTTAATGGGCAAGAGGACCTAAGGGTCGGATTCCAGGTGGGGGGGGAGGAGAAGGAAATACGGCAGCGGCAGACATTTTTCGGCGGCGGGTGAAGACGAATGTTTCAAGACAGCCTTGAAATCCATCCTGCGGACCACTGGCTGCTCCCCTCTCCCCCATGTAGGGTTGACCCTGAACACCCTGGTCGGGGGCACCAGCATCCTCTGAGGTTGTGAGGGCACCACCCTCCTATCCACCCCGCCCCGTCCCCCATTTACCCTTCGCCCCCGTCTTCCTGCACACACCTGCGCTGCGCGCGCGCGCACACACACACACACACACTCACACACAGAACACACACACACACACACACACAGACGACACACACAAACACAGACACACACACGTGCTCTGGCACTCAGATAGCTGAGAAAGAAGCATTCTGAGGCTGCTGTCATTTTGGTCCACTTCATCCGATGTCACCACCAGAAACTAAGCTAGAAGCTCCAGGACGCTCTGCTGGCAGCGGTCTCCACCAGACTGCCCCAGTCTTCAGCTAGGCGGCACCATTTGCGCCCCAACCCGGAACTGCCCCAGGGCAAGAGACTTGGAAAGTTGTGGCGGAGGGGGGGCTGTCTATGCGGTGTTGTGCAAGCCACGGGGGCAGGGTGGGGCGGGGGGCGGGGTGGGCTGTCGCTGGGCCGGCCTCCCTCCAGTGTCCTCTATAAGGCCGACCCGACAGCGGCAGAGTCCATCCTCTCGACTGCTGGTTTCGCTGCGTCCGTTCGGTGAGTTCTCAGCGGCCGTACTCTGGCCAGGGGCCCAGTCACCGCTTCCCCAGCCCTGGTGCGGTGGGCTCCATGGGCTGAGGATGGAGCTTCGGTGCAGACCCCCGGTTTAGGGGGCCCCTAAGGGGCGGGGACAGTCTGAAGACAGGAATGTTGGGTAGCCCTGGGCTAAGGCATTTGGATGGGGCCGCTCCCCAGATTGCTTTTTTTAGGGTTTAAGGTGTTGGGAGGGTGTGCCAGCGGGTGTGTGTCAGCGACAGTGTGTGTGGCCCCCTGAGGCTGTGCCTGTGCCTGTGTGGCTATGTGTGTGGGCACCCTTCTGCCATTTCCGCAGTTACACTCCCCAACTTCCTCTAAACACCTGGATGATAGGTCTCACCTGGGCTGTTTGGAATCTTTGAACCCCTCTGCTACTTAGCTCGGAGCCCTCTCGGGACCCTGATCTCTTGGCCCAGAGTCTGCCTTCTTCCTCACCCTTAAGACCTGGCCTACTTCCTGATGCCACCTGTCTGTGTTGAACAGGAGTGAGAAAGAGACCGAGAGTGTTTGTGTGTATACTGGGGACAGAACTCGTGTGTGTATGATGAGAATTCCCTGCTGCCCATGGCCTGGCCCTTTGGGCACTGACTAGCCCTTCCATCCCTAGCTCCAAACCCAGCCCTCAGCCATGGCATGCCCTCTAGACCAGGCCATTGGCCTCCTCGTGTGCATCTTCCACAAATATTCTGGCAAAGAAGGTGACAAGAACAGCCTGAGCAAGAAGGAGCTGAAAGAGCTAATCCAGAAGGAGCTCACCATTGGCTCGGTGAGTGGGCCTCCTCTTCAGACACCCATCTGTTATCCTTTAGAGACAGAGTAAGGAGAGACAAGTGCATTCAGGTCCCGTTTATCATCACTCTGGCGTCCTAGTCGTGGTGCCCTACTAAGCTGTGGACCCACAACTCTGATGGGGTGGGGAACACACTCAGCCTGGTGTTCACTCTTCCTGAGGAGCAAGATCCAGGAGACATAAACCAAGTTCAGCCCAAGGAGATGCTAGGGTGGTCACTTAGAGAAAAGTGAGCACAGGGCCACTGGTGTGCTAGAGGGCTGCCGCGGAGGGGTGATTAGATACAGCTGTGCTAGGGAGGGAATCCAGCGTTCTCACCATTACTGAGCCTTGGTTTCTCTTTCTAACACATTAGAAGCTTCAGGATGCTGAAATTGCAAGGCTGATGGAAGACCTGGACCGGAACAAGGACCAGGAGGTGAACTTCCAGGAATATGTCACCTTCCTGGGTGCTTTGGCTATGATCTACAATGAGGCCCTCAAGGGCTGAAAATAAATTTGGAAGGTGGAAACTCCCTCTAGCGAGCACAGGGGAGTCAAATCCAGTGGTGGGTAACTGTACAATAAATATATATATATTTTTTGGTTAAATCTGTACCGGTGTCCCAGCTCTGTGATTATTTCTGCTGTCTGTTTCTGTGTGGTACCAGTCAGGTTGACTCATAGGTGAGCTCTGGGAGCGACTCCCAGGCAGGGGACGCTGGGGGAGGAGCCACAGGACTGTGGGCCCACTCTGACAAGGCTAGTTCACAATGTGACTTACAAAAAAATGCCCCCCTCTAAGTGAAGCCATCTTAAGGAAAAGCTCAAGTGGTCCACAGCTAAGAGGCTTCTGGGGCAGGCTTAGAGAAGGAAATGGTACCTGGATGGGTTGCAGTGGGGTTGGGACACCCAGAAGTGGAACAGAGACAGAGTCCCACCACATTCAGGCAAGTTCAGGGAAGAAGTGAGTTTCCACTCTGGGTGTGGTGAGGAGAGGAGGGCTGGAAGGGCCCAGGGCAGGGCTTGTCCGCTTTCTCACCACAGTGAAGCAGGGTCAGGAAGGGTACATCCACAGGCCTGGGGCCTGGCTCCAGAAAGTCTGGTACCGGTGAGAAAGCTCCAGGCTGAGCTTACTCTCGGCTCCCAGGGCCCCAGCTGGAGGCGGGCCAATACACTTGAGGAATCTGTTCCAGCACTCCAGGCACAAGGCCTTTCTTATTGGGGGGTGGGGGTGAGGGGAAACTTGCAGTCATGGGGTGCTTACAAATAGAGCCAGGAGAGGGCTCCTGGGGCTGGGCCAAACAAAGTTTTAAGTCTTTCAGACGCAACTCAACTCTATCCTCAGCTAAATGAATCACCGCGGTTACTCCATCGAAGCCGAGCCCAACCCTCAGCCCCTACCAGAGAAGTTGATTAATCATCTGCGTTATTGCTCCTTGTCTGAATTGGCGTTTTCAGGAAGGAGACAGGGAAGGGGGTATATTTTGCTTTAGGGTAATGGGACATTTACCCCAACGCTCATCCCCTCCTGTGCCTTCTCTGAGTTGGGTTCCTCTCCAGGTTCTGGGGAAGAGAGGTCTGGAACTCAGGTGGAGATCACATCTCCCTGCTTCTCTTACGGCCCAGCTTTGTAGAATGAAGTCTTCGTGGTCCTGCACTGGGTGGGTATGGGGGAAGCATTCCAAGACGGCTGAAAGTGGCATCTTATCGGAGCCCGTTCTCCTCCAGGTTCCTTGTCTTCACTGCTGGGAAGTGGAAACAGTACGAATTCCTCCAATGCACAGCCACGCCCAAGCCTTAGCTTGTTTCGGCTCTGCATAAAAAAATACTCTCCCCAGGGGACAACAGTTTGGGGCTAGCAGCGAGCGCCCTCTTGTGGGACGATAGCAGGACGCTGCGGGAAGAGACTGGGTTGGTTTTCTTTAGTCTCCGGGGAGGAGCTCACCGTGGAAGGTGCTGGTGGTCACAGCTGGTTATCAGGGAACCAGGGGATACAGGGCTTGTCCCACCCCCAGGGTGGAAGAATTGTTTAGTTCCTAGCATCATAAAACAGACAAAAAGTCAGGGCTTCAAGTCAGTGCCTTTTGATTCCAATCTGCTGAGAGTTCGCGTTTCTAACAAGCTCTCAGGAGCTGCTAATACTGCTTGTTGGGGACCAGTTTCGGAAACCACTTAGTATAAGAATCACCTGGGGATCTTGCTGAAATGTTGATTCTGAGTCAGTATATCTGGAGGGCGGGGTGGTGGTAGAAACGCAAAAATCTCAGCAGTGGTTTGAACTGGGACCAACTGGTTTGAAGCCCTGAAAAAAACATAAAGGAGCCCAACTTCATCTAGGGAACTCTGGTGGTGTAGTGGTTACGTGCTGTGTCTGCTAATGAACACGTCGGCAGTGAAATATGTCAGGCGCGCCTTGGAAACTCTGAGGCGGTTCCACTCTGGTCTTCAGGGTTGCTATGAGTAGACATCATCAACTCTACCGCAGTGCTTTTTTTTTTTTAAGTTCATCTAAGACGTATCTACTATGGGCAAGTCAACAAAGAGATTTGCGAAGACAAGTAGAATCTGAACCTCAACTCTGCTGGCAAGGGCTAGAAGACCTGTGTGCAAATCAGGGCTGCTGCAGTAGGAGAGGGGTGGGCAAGTTGCTGCAGGGGGTGAAGTCCCACTGCCGTGGGGGGAGAGGCACTCCTCTGTTGCAGACACTTCTCACTTGTTGAGTGGGGATACTAATATATTTTACACAGAAATCTTCTGAGGCTCACAGAGGAAATGGGGTACTGTCCAAGTGGGAGGCCAGGGATTGAAGAGAACCCACAAAGCTCACAGTCCACCTGCTAAACAAACAGGCCGGCCTTCAGTTTGTGCTTCTCTGCCTTAAGGGAGAGCAACAGGAACATGGATTTAAAAAAGGAAGCAAAACCACACAAATAATAAAGCTTGTGTTTGTTTGGAGAGCTTTTTTTTTTTTTTTTATAGGGGAAGCAGTAATTTGTAATCTGGTGGGTGCGACATTCAAAGCATGGAATTGAGTGTGGAGGGGTGCACAGATGGTCATTTTTACTGCATTTGCCTCCGGGTGATTTACAGTAGAAACTGAATCTTTTGAGCTCATGCTGTTGAGAAGTGGTCTGACGAGAGAAGGAGAGACTCAGATGTGAGCTGGGGGCTTGAAATCGGAGAAGCCCAGCTGACCAGAAAACAGGGTGGTGGGCTGTGTTCCTCCTAAACCCCTCAAGTGGAGTTCAGCCTAGGGAGCAAGTTCCATCCTTCCCGTGAAATTGACATTATTCCTACTATCTTGTCACACTTGCCAAGCCAAGTGCCGCTGAGTCCTCGTTAAAACTGAAACAGCAGCACCACACAGCCCGTTTCTATAAGCTGGAGGTTTAAGCCTCTGAGTCACTGTTTTGTTGCAAGCAAATCTGGAATTGCCAAGAATAATGCCACCTCTTTGCCTTTGTGTACTAGAAGATCCCGTTGCCACAGAGTGAATTCCAGGTGGAACAGCCCCATGGGATTTCCAGGGAGGGGGCTGGTGGATTCCTCCTGCCCTCTTTTTGAGTTCGTAACAACTGTGCCACCAGTGCTCCTACAGTGATGTTAAAAAAACAACTAAACCCACTGCCATCAAGTCAGTTCTGATTCATAGCGACCCTGTAGACAGAGTAGAACTGCCCCATGGATTTGCTAAGGAGCATCTGAGGAATTTGAACCGCTTACCTTCGGGTTAGCAGCTGTGGCACTTAACCACTGTGCCACGAGGGTTTCCTACATTGGTACAGCATCTTTTTTATTTTTACAAGGTGTTTTCATTTCTGCTGTCACTTGCATATGCACTGTCTCTGTGGATCCTCAGAAGATGCATGTGTTGTATGTATCATCCCCCTTCACCAAGTGGGAAGGCTGGAACAGGGAAGTGAGTGCCTCCACACACGGCAACGCCAGTCATCAGGGCTGATCTCATCAGGACATACCTCGGCCATTTCTTCATCATGTTCTTTTAAATGCTTTCTTTAGAAATTGTGAATTTACAGAATTATCTGTAGGATACATCTAAGGTTTATGAATAGTGACACAAAACACACTCAGTTTAAGAAACCAACAATACCTGGTGGTATAGCTGTTAAGTGCTACGTCTGCTAACCAAAAGGTCATCACTTCGAATCTGCTAGGCACTGTATGTAAACTTTATGGAGCAGTTCTATTCTGACCTATAAGTTTGCTATGAGCCGGAATAGATTCGACGGCAGTGGGTTTTGGTTTGGTTTTCTAGTTCTTGACCATCTGGGTTCTCTTCCCCGTTCCCTTCCCTTCCTTCTCTGTTGGAACCATTGTGTTCATCATTTCTCTGCTTTTCTTTATGATTTTTTTGCCACTGATATTTTCATCCCTAAACAATAAAAACCTAAGCCAGCCCCACTGTCATCAATATGTGATTTTAAATCATTGAGGAATTTATATAAATAGGATAATACCACATGCATTCTCTTGCTGTTGGCTTTTTGCCCACTCAACGTGACGTTTTCGAGTTTCATCCAGGCTATCAGGCGTAACTGTAATTCATCAGTCTTAGCTGCTGTACAATAATTCATTATATGATTAAAAACCCAAACCAAACCCACTGCTGTCAAGTTGATTCTGACTCACAGTAACCTTAAAGGACAGAGTAGAACTGCCCCGTAGAGTTTCCAAGGAACACCTGGCATATTTGAACTGCTGACAGTTTGGTTAGCAGACTTAGCCTTTAACCAGCACACCACGATGGTTTCCCTTCACATGACTATCATAGTTTATTTATGCTAACTACTGTTGATGGGCATTTTGGGTTACTTTAATTTTTTTCCCATTACAAGCGGTGCTTCCGTGAATGTCTCCTGTAGCACATGAATTGCTCTGTGTTTATATCTGTGAATAGGATTGCTGGGCGGTAGTGGTGGTGGACGTGAGAGCCTGACAAAAGTCCCTTAGGTTATTAAGCCACGTTCTAACGGGACAAACAGGTCTTCATCCTCTCCCTGTCTCTGAAGATAGAGAGTTGACTGAGACCTTAGAGAGAGAGAAAAAATTTTGGATGGTTTACTCTGTTTGATTATCCTGTGACAAACATTGGATAGCCTGCTCTATTTGATTACCCTGTGACAAACATTGAATCATCTGCTCTGTTTGATTATCCTGTGACAAACATTGGATAGCCTGCTCTGATTGATTATCCTGTGACAAACTTTGGACAATTCACACTGTTAGGTGTAATGAAACCTTATGCTGTAACGAAATCTTGTGACTCGTGACTGTTGTTCTGTGACAAACCCCCTCCCCCTTGAATTCTGGCTGTAAAAACCACCGGAACTGTAATCCAAGCAGGGCAGTTTATTGGCTGCTGTCTCCCAGACTGCTGCAGATCTGAAAATAAATTATTCCTTGAACCCCACGCTGTCTCGCAATTTTTCAGTGATAGTGACAGGTGGATGAACCTGAATTCAGTTTGGCAACAGTAGGGGCCAGGGGAGCTGCACGGGTATGGTTCTCACCTCTCATGTTGGGGACCAGGCTTCTGTTCCCAGCCAGTGTGCCTCATGTGTGGCCACCATCTGTCTGTCAATGGAAGCTTGCATGTTGTTTTGACACTCAGTAGGTTTCAGTGGATCCACAAACAATCACGGGGGTCATTTTGGTGCGCAGTGAAGGCATACTTGTTGGCAGCTAACAACAAGAAGGGTATTCACATCTTCAGTTCTGCTAGTTAACTGCCAACTTGTTTTTCAAGGTTATTGTTAGTATATGTTGCCTGGCATTGTGTTGTAAGCTAGTTGCTCTGTAGTCAGCTGTGGCTCATGATGACCCTCCGTGTGACAGTGAACTGTACTCCACAGCAGTTTCAAGGACTGATTTTTTGGAAGTAGATTGCCTGGTCTTTCTTCTGAGGCACCTCTGGCTGAACTTGAACCTTTAACCTTTCAGTCGGCAGCTGTTTGTACCACCAGCTGCTCCATATTCTTATTTTAAAATTTTTGCCAGTCTAGGAGTTTCAAGGAAACCCTGGTGGCATAGTAATTAAAAGCTACGTCTGCTGATCGAGAGATTTGCGGTTCAAAGCCATCAGGTACTTGCTGAAATTCTATAGGGCTGTTCTATTTTCTCTTATAGGGTCATTGTGAGTGGGAATAGATTGTAGGGCAGTGGGTTGGTGAGTTGGAAGTAGGAAGTGCTGGTTAATTGTTCATTTGTATTTCTGTGATTACTGATGATGCTGGGTGTCTTTTCTATGTTTCTTAGCTATCAAGTTTCTCTTTCTGTGAAATTTCTGTTCAAGATTTTTGCCCTTATCCTCATATGTGTTATGAGTATCTTCTCGTGGTTTATGCCTAGTGTTTTCATGCTCTTTAAGGACTGGAAATTAAGAAGGTCTAAATCTCAATATAATTGAAACCAGAGGCTGCAGAGCCCTGGAATGGGGGGCGGGAACCTAAGACTGAGGGCCTGAGAGGCATTGTTTCAGGTCACCCCCAAACAGCAGAGAAAGACACTGCTTCCACATTCCACAAGCCCCAGGTGGGGATGCTAAGGTGGGGCTCTCAGAGGTACCACTATAGATTTAGTAAACTGTAGACTGTGAATAGTACCTCTTGTCTTGATAACTGGGCTCTAACCAATGGTAAGAGAATTAAGCATGAGGCCACAGAGGACAGGGAAGTAACCTGTGTTGGAACATTCTTCTTTCAGGTTGCTGGCCAGATGGCATCTAGCACCACTATGTTTTCCTTGATGGCCAGTGATGGCCTGCAAGACGGTGAAGCAGACAAACTCCACCCAGTTGACCCCACCTACCCCTGCCGCCACATTCTCAGTTGCCCACATTGTTCCCTGTATCTGCATGTGGCCTCTCTCTTTAAAAAGTCCAACCTTGCCTGACAACTTCAGACAGGCTTTGAGAATGAGAATGCCCCGTCTCTTTGCAATGCCAGCTTGCAAATGAAACTTTTGACTTCTTACCCAAAACACCCGGCTCGGTGATTGGCTTTAGTGGTAAGTGGCACAAACGCTGGAGCTTTGTCTGGGAACATAATTACAAACAACCTTCTTTTCCTGGTTTTCAGTATGTTTCAGTATTATTTAGGAAGTTATTTATTACTCCAAGGTGATAAAGATATTTTCCTATATTGTCTTCTAAAATGTTTTTATAGTTTGCTCTTTAGGTAAGTCTTTAATCCACATGAAATTGATCTTTGTAGCATGATTGGGGTAAAATTTTATTTTATTTTGTTTTTTATGTAGATAAACAACTGTTCAAGGAAAATGAATTGAAAAATCCATCCTTTCTCCATTAATATGCAGTGCTGGTTGTGGAACAAATATATGCATGGATCTGTTTGGTGTCTCTCTTTTCTGTTCTATTGAGTAAATGATCTGTTTCTATGTTAATATAATGCTGTCTTAATTGCTATGTATTTATAAAAATTCCTGGTATTTGGGAAAACAAATATTCCACTTTCATCTTTTTCAGGGATATGTTGGCTATTCTTGACTTTCTGCTTTCATATATACTGTACTTTTTTAGATTGAGATTGTCAAATGCCACAGAACAACTTGTTGGGATTTTGATTGGCATTGCATTGATCCTATAGATCAGCTTGTGACAAATACCAAAACTTCCAATTCACGAATGTGATTTAAGTCTCCATTAGACTTTCTTTGATATCTTTGAATAACATGATATCATTTCATGATGTAAGTACTCAACTGGCAATTTTTTTGACATTTTTGCAAATGGTATTTTTTTAAGAAATGTTTTCTAGTATATGTCTTAGTCATATTAGTCATCTAGTGCTGCTTTAACAGATATACCACAAGTGGATGGCTTTAACACAGAGAAATTTTATCTGGTCACAGTCCTGTAGGCTACAAGTTCGAATTCAGGACATTATCCTCAGGGGAAGTCTTTCTCTGCTGGCTCTGGAGGAAAGTCCTTGTACTCAGTCTTCCCCTGAACTGGATGCTTCTGAGGCCCAGGAACCTCGAGTCCTTTCCGAAGGACTTGCTCTGCTCCTGGCACTGCTTCTTGGTAGTATGAGGTCCCCAACTCTCTGCTCGTTTCCCTTTCCTTTATATCCCAAGACATTGCCTCAAGGCACACTATGATCTTACATGTTGAATTCCGCCTTACCCACACAACTGCTGCCCGTTCTCTCTCGTTAACATCACGGAGGCAGGATTTGCAACGTGGAGGAACATCACAGCCTACTGGCAATCATGCTACATGCATGCTACGTGCATTTTTGAGGGGATATGACTCAATCTATGACAGTATAGAAGTGTAATTGAGTTTTGTATTGATTTTATATCAAGAAACATTGTTAATCTCATTATTTCCAGTAATTTATCTTTGGATTCTCTTGGGTTTTCTTCATAGCCAATCATATCAATCTGCAAATAATTATAAAGTTTTTCTTTGTCATTCTTATGCCTTTTATTTGTTTTCATTGCCTTTTTGCATTGGTTAGGATTTCTAGTACGTTGTTGAATAAAAGTGACAGTGGGTTTTCCTGTCTTTCTCTTGATCTTAAAAAGAATGCTTGAATGTTTTGCTGGTAAATATGCTGTTTGCTATAAGGTTTTATTTGTAGAAACTCTTTTATTAGATCAAGAAAGTCTCTTTGGTCTCAATTTTCTGAGTGTTATTTTAAAACCATAAATTGATATTGAATTTTATCACTTTTTCTCTCTATCTATAGTTTAATAGTGTCTTGTGTTTATTTTGTGATGTATACAATTATCTATATTAAGATGATTGTTCATATTTTCTCCTTTACTGTGTTAATGAAATGGATTACATAACTTTATTTTCTAATATTAAGCCATCCTTATATTACTGGGACAAATCTCGCTTAATCAGGATATTTGTAAGTTTTTATACATTGCTGGATTAGTTTGCTTGTATTTTATTTCAAATTTTGACATTTATTTTCCTCATTAAGATTGACCAGTAATTTTTCTTTCTTTTACTGTCCTTGTCAGATTTGGATATAAAGGTTATGCTGGCTTTATAAATTCAGTTGGGGAAGGCTTTATTTTCCTGTTTTGAAAAATATGGAAATTATTTTTTCTTGTATGTTTCATAACTCTCATTGGCAAGACTTGGCAAGAGTTTCCTTGCCAAGAAGAGTTTAAACTGTTGATTTAATTTTTAAAGTGGCTATTTGGCTTTTCAGTTTATCCTTCCTATTTTTAGCAAGTTTACCACCCTTTACCCCCAGGAATTTACCATTTCATTTGTCGTTTAAAATTTATTGATACAAAGTTGTTTATTATACCTGCACTATCCATTCACTTGAAGTGTTTATAGTTAAGACCTTGTTTTTTTGGTTTTTAATTTTGTTACAACCCTTATACCTTGTGACATGTTTTTTCCTTTTCAAAATGGGTAGTTGAGAGCTTGACCCTAACTAACGCCATAATGATACTCTAAATAATCTGTGTTTTTATTTTGCCAGCGACACTGGGATCTTTCCAAAGAGATGTAGAGCCTCTTTGGCTCCTGTGACCTTGATCTGTCTCTTCTGTTTTGCTCTCCTGAAAAATGGCTTTCAGCCTGGGAGTCAACAGCTAGGAAGGCTGCCTGGAATTTTTTGTATCCACAACTTTCCTTTTTACTTCTTTTATAAGTCACAGTGCACTTGGCAGGCTAGTTCCACTAGCTGAGAAAGTTTTATAAAAGTTTCGTCTTTGCTTGCTACAAACAGATTAGAGTCTAGGTATCTGACATGCATATCTGTAGTTTAATAAAGAGTTTCTTATGGTTATTTTGTGATGTATACAATTATCTGTGGGCTATGTGCTTAGAAACGTGAAGTAATCCTTGCCAAAAATGACATATAAACTCTGGTGTAAGAACTGTCATTTTCGAGACTCCAGGAAGAACAGCCCACATGTTGCTGTCAAGTCTCCAGTGGCATCATACCTCTTAATAAACCTTTTTCTTCTTTCTGACTTGGAGTATGTTTCATTGGCTCAACTGCTCCAGGGCACAAACCCAAACTGGATAACAGTTATTGTAAGTATAATTGCTGTGTTGTTCTTAGTCTACGTCTTATTTTGTGTTTTCTGTTTTTCCACCATTTCTGTTTCCTTTTCTTATCTTTATTGAATTTTTTATAGATAGATTGAAGTAATTATTTTCAATTCCATGTTCCTTACTTAAGAGTCTGGAAGTTTATGTTCTATTCATACGTTTGTAGTGGTTTCCCTAAATTTGTTCACATACAAACTGAACTTAAAGTATAAAAATAATTCAATATTTTTCTCTTTTATTGAACAAATAAAGACCTTACAATCCCTTAAATTCTGATCACTCTTGTCTTAGTCGTCTAGTACTGCTATGAGAGAAATACCACAAGTGACTAGCTTTAACAAGGAGAAATTTATTCTCTTATAGTCCAGTAGACTACAAGTCCAAATTCAAGGTGTCGTCTCCAGGGGAAGGCTTTCTATCTGTGTCAGCTCTGGAGGAAGGTCCTTATGATGCCATCAGTCTTTCCTTAGCCTGGGAGTATCTTAGGTCAGGAACCTCAAGCCCAAAGACATGCTCTGCTTCTGATGCTGCTTTCTTGGTGGTATGAGGTCCCCAACTCTCGTATTTGCTTTTCTTTCTTTTTACTTCTTGTGGGATAAAAGGTAGTGCAAGCCACACTCCAGAGAAATTCCCTTGACCTAGGGTCAAGGACATGACCTTAGTGAGGGTGTTACAGTCCCATCCTAATCTTCTTTAACATGAGCCAGTCTCACCCTCTTAACCACAGGCAAAGATTAAGAGAGATTAAGGGAGAACAACCACACAATACTGGGAATCATGGCCCAACAAGTTGATACACACTTTTTGGGGTGTACACGATTCAGTCCATAACAATCCGCTCCTGACTTAACCACTATTTTTGTTAAGTATCTTAGTTATTTTTCTGTTTGGCCACATAAGCCATTGCCATTATTTAATGGGGTTTAATATAGATTTAAATTTACCCACACGTCTCCACTCTTTTTTACTCAATTTTTCTTATATATGAAGTTCATCATTAAGTGTTTTCTTAACTTTGTGGCAGATTCTCTTAGGTTTTGTTAATCTCTTTTTGGCTCTTGTCCTTGAAAACTGTTTTTGCTGGATGGACAACTGTTTTTTTTCACTGTTCATTTAAGTTATTATTCTACTTCTCTGGTCTATTTTTGCTGTTGAGAAGTCAGCTGTCAGCCTAATGTTTACAGTTTTATAATAATTCCTCTTTTCTTTCTACTTTTAAGATCTTATCTTTATTTTTGGTCTTCTAGAGGTTCATTATTATGTTTCAAGAGTTGGATTTTTTTTGTATTTAATGTGCTTGGGACTCATTAGTCTACCCAAATCTGTGGATTGGTATTTTTCCTCAGTTTTGAAAAATTCTCAGATATTTTTTCTGTAAATATTTCCTTGGCTGTATTCTGTTCCCTGGAAACTCTAGTGGCGTAATGGTTAAGTACTATGTCTACTAACCAAAAGCTTGGCAGTTCAGATCCACCAGGTGCTCCTTTGAAACTCTATGGGGCAGTTCTGCTCTCCCTATAGGGTAGCTATGAGCCAAAATCGATTTGACCTCAGAGGATTTTAGGCTTATTCTCTCCCTCTCCTCATCTGTCTTCTCCTTCTGGAACTCTGAATAAATACATGTTGGAGTTTTTCATTCTCTCCTTCATGTGTCCTAACCTCTCTTTTACATTTTGTATCTTGTTATCTTTTTGTACTACATTGTGGTTGACTAATTTTCTCTAGTTCAATTAATTATCTCTTCAGCTGTATCTAATTTGTGATTAAACCTATTCACTGAATTTTACATTTTAATCACTGTATTTTTATTTCATTTCCATTGCATTTCATTTTTTTCCATATTTGGTTCTCCTTCATATATTCTTTTGTTTTTTTCTTAAATAAACACTTGCTCTTTACTAATCTTTTTAACCTCTGTCTTAGTTATCTAGTGATACTGTTAGAGAAATGCCACAGGTGGATATTTTAACTAACAGACATTTATTCTCTTGCTGTCTAGGAGGCTAGAAGTCTGAATTTAGGATGCCAGCTCCAGGGAAAGCTCTGTGTCTTTGTCGGCTCTGGGGGTAGATCCTTGCTATCAGTCTTCTGCAACCAAGAACCTTCTCAATGCAGGGGCCTGTGATGGTTAGTATTGTATGTCAACTCGCCTGGGCCATGACTCTCAGTGTTTGTATGTGACCACTACCGTGAAGGCATCAGCTGTGAGTAGCCAACCAGTTTAAAAAGATTTTTCTTGGCAGTGTGGCCTGTATCCATACATAAGCAGACGTTCAGGCTTTTTACTTTTTCTGGATCCAGAAGCTGCGTCTGGTTTGTCTGACCTCTGGCTCTTGGAACTTGAGCTTATCTTCAGATCTTGGAACTCATGCGAACTGAGGGAAGGTTTCATCCTGATCCATGGACTCAGAACATTCTAGCCTCCACAACTGTGTAAACCATTTCCTTGATATAAGTCTCTGTCTATGTATATTTATATAAACTCTTGTGGCATAGTGGTTAAGTGCTACAGATGCTAATCAAAAGGTCAGCAGTTCAAATCTACCAGTGCTCCTTGGAAACTCTATGGGAAAGTTCTACTCTCTCATATAGGGTTGTTATGAGTTGGAATTGACTCAGTAGCAGTGGGTTTTTATATGTTTAAATGCTTTACCAGTTTTGTTTTCTAGAGAAGTCAGCCTAAGACAGACCCTCAAACCCAAAGGATGTACTATATTCCTGGCTCTTTGGTATGAGTTACCCTGTCTCTCTGCTCACTTCTCTCTTTTATATCTCAAAAGAGTTCGGTTTAAAATGGAACTAATCTTCTAGATTGAGTCCTGCCTCATTGACAAAACTGTAGCTAATCCCATCTAACTAACATCACAGAGGTAGGATTTATACCACATAGGAAAATCACATTAGCTGACAAAATGTGGGCACCCACGCAGTACTGGGAACCACAGCCTATCTAAATTGATAGATTGTTTTGGGGATACACAATTCAATCCATGACAATCTCTTTATTTTATAGTTAAACATATTACTAATAGTTATTTTATAGTCCATCACTAGTGTTTCTACATTGGAGTCTTTTGGGAGCTAATTCTTATCTTTGCTTTTTCTGACTCTTGCTTATGGTGCCTGGTTTATTTAACTGTTTTATGATTTTTGATTGTGAGCTCATATTTCCAGAAACTTTATCTGTGGAAATGTTTAGAGATCTTTGGGTTGAACATGGGTTTTTCTAGGAGAGATTTACGCTTGTGTCCACCAGATTCTTTTGAACCATCTTTGTCATGTGAATTCTGGATGTATACCTGAGTAATGATCCATTAGTGGTTAAATTATTGGGGAGTATTTTTTCTTTTTCACTCAACATCCAGCGTAAACAAAAGAGATCTTCCTTGAGTCTTTAGATGGGTAGATTTATCTCCTATTCACCCTCACTCTGTGGACAAGGCTTTAAATATGTTAGCTTGGGGTGTATGTGTGTGTTTTAATTAGATAGGATAGTAATAACTAATGTATGATAAAGTCAAGAGAGGGAGACTGGAAACATTAAAAATATTATTCACAATCTGACATTGCCCCCAAAGAAAAACTCAGGCGGTGGTCACAAGGCAAAGACGGATCATGACTGTGGGTAAGCACTTGTGTTGTGGTTTTCACAGAAAACATGACAGGGGGTGGTTAGAATGTGTGAGGATTTTGTTAATCGACTATTTTCGAAACTGACAGCTTGGAGCTTGGTGTATTTACCAAAAGGGAAACGGAGGAAGTCTTTTGCCTAGGTAAAGCAGACAATGGTGGAGAAGGGTTCCTTAGTATGAATGTTAAAACATTGCATTACGGAAGCTAGCAGAGGTCTTGTGCTTTGTTTTCTGTTATTTTACCCTGAGAGGTCATGAAACTAGAAGGTGAATTTCACCAACCTTCGCAAAAGCCCTTAAAGTAAAAAGCATTCAAAGCTCTTCTTGTTTTGCTAGATTTTTGTTTTCTGTTTATAGTTGACTTCTGACTATTTCTTGCTAACTGGTTTGTTTACCCTTTAAAAAAAGGGTTTTCGTATTTTATGCAACATTTGAGTCATTTCTGGTTGGCCAGAAATCTTTCCTGTTATGTATACTTTAATTCAACAAATATGTACTCAGAGAGTACTGTCTGTGTGCCAGGAAATGTCTTGTTACTGGGACTGCCATGGTGGATAAGATCCACTCTCTGCCTCAAAGGCATTCCCTGCCTCCAGCAATTCAGGGGAAGTCATTTCAGTTTAATTAGAAGCTTGGTTTTAATGAATGTCATAGCTGCAAAAGGATCTTACATAAAATATATATCCCCAAATGGAAACATTAAATGTTTCAATATCTATACTTTCTGTATCTTGATACTAATTCAGTTGAATATATGTGCAATTGTTTTTGTTGTGAAATTTGGCTAGTAAACATCTACCTCTGTTGATAACGATTTGTTGTTGTGACAAACAAATCTGAAGATCTTTCACTTTTGTATTTTAATTATTAGATTCAATACCCACCAAAGTTCTTAATTTTGAAGATTTCTAAGCACGAAAGAAAATTATGCTCTTTAGTTTTTACACTGTGTGATGGTTTTCACAGATGACACACTTACATAATTCTTTCTGCCTTTCATAATTGAAACACTAATATAGAATTTACCTGATACTGTAAGTTGAGGCAAGTTAGAAACAATGAATGGAAAGCCCTTCACACAGCATGGTTTATTCTAATGGTTATTTCTTAAATCTTTGATTATAGTTCTGTGCATTTTCAAAAACATTTTCTGACAAAGGAATACATTTCAGTTTGTAACCCATTATTTTCCACACTTTTTTTAAAAAGGCATTTTTACTTGGAATGGAAAGATATTTCTCCAGAGATATGTATCTGTTTTAGTCAGCTAGGCTGCTCTAACAGAAATACCACAGAGTGGATGGCTTTAACAAAGAAAGATTTATTCTTACACAGTCCGGTAGGTTGCAAGTCCATATTCAGGGTGTCCGCTCCAGGGAAAGACCTTCCACTTGTCGGCTCTGGAGGAAAGTCCGGTATTGTATCAGTCTTTGTCCAGGGAGCGTCCTCACGCAAGAACCTGTGGTCTGAAGGACGCGCTCTGCTCCCGGTTCTGCTTGCTTGATGGTAGCGAGGTTCTCAAATTGTCCTTTGTTTCTTTTTCCTTTTATTCCTTGCAAGCTAAAAGCATTAAGGGTGGGGCAAGCCATACTCCAGGGAAACTCCCCCCACAGCAGGAATTCACAGCCCCACCCTAATGCTTTAACATACAGGTTAGCAAAACCACACAATGGAGGACAGTCCCAAGATATGGGGAACCGTATCCCAGCCACGTGTCTGCACACATTTTTGGGGGGGACGCAATTCCAACCATGACAGTATCTTTTTGTCTTTTATTATTAGAAAACCTAAAAGGACTATTCCAAACATTTTATTAGTATGCTTACTTAGGTGACACAATAAAATTATTATTACATAGCTTTAAATATTGCTGAAAAAGCTGAAGTTTTTGTCTTCATATTCTGAATATTTAATTTTAAGATGTATTGCTAATCATGATGGTTCAGTAGGATCATATCTCAAGGTACTATATATGTATCTATTATAAAAATGGCATGAGTGTGATGTCTGACCTCCTCTCTTTTCACCAGAAGCGAGATCAACAGTATTAACAGCCCAGGATTGATTTCCATGAGGTGGAGGTCAGACATACTTCTTCTCTGCACCATCTTTACCAATTCTGACACCAACTGCCCCTCCTTTGGCAGGCTCTACTTCTGTGCTGGAGTTGGTAGTTCATTGCGATGACCACGCAGAACTCAACAGACAATACTCACAATCATGGGGTTTATTAGGGAACTAACAGGTTATACTTCAAGTTGAAGAATGCTAAGGATACAGTTCTTTCATTAGTTAGCCTTCTCTACTGTGCTCACAGATACATCTCTGTCTGACCCTTGGCCTCTACCCTGCTCAGCAAGTGTTACAAAGCTCTTTTAGATCTGCCATAAGTGCCCAGAGGCACCTTACTCTATCTGTAAGCCTTGGCCAGAAAGTGCTCGCTCTAGCTTCATGGGCCAGCAAACCTAATTCCACCAAGTGCGCAGAGGAACCATACTTTTCCAGCAAGTCCTCTGCCCAGAGGCACTTGGCTATCTTTCTCTGTGGGCCAAGAAGCCCACCATACTGTTTCTTGTTGTCAGTCTCTGCTGCTGGCATTTCTCTACCACCGATTCTCACCATCTTCAATGTTGCCGCTCTCTCTTTCACTCTCTCTCTCTCCATCTCTTGGTTCCAGGAGCTTCTTAGCACAGGGATCCTGGGTTCAAAGGATGCACTCCACTCTTGGCCCTATTTCCTTGGTAGTGATAAGATCCTGTCTCTATTCTAGTGGCTCTCTTTGAAGCCTAGCAGGATGGCAAAAATGACCAATCTCCTTGGTGGGCCACAATTACCTTATTTGCACAATTTCACGCAATCACTTGGATGGGAGTTAAAATACTGTGATAAGAAAGGCCACACAAAATTGATCCATGCCATTTCAATACATATATAGTAGGTTGAGTTGTCTAAGAAGCTGATTCTGAGATAGAGAGAACTCAGGATCAACACCTGTAGAAGGGAGGAGAAGGAGGCAGGATTGGGCAAAGGGAGAAGCTGAGCAACAATACTGTCCTAACAACAGTCTTGGCTGAATCTATGTATAGCTCTGGAGCTAAAATGGCCTATCTGAGTATCCCTCATTGGGTTGAAATGGATTAGACTTTTGATCACTGAATATGGACAAAGAATACAGCCTTTGGCCAGAAGACTCTGTGCAGCTGAGACAGTTCCAGAAGTCCCTGACAGCACTCACTTACAGAAGCTGGGGTAGCAAGATGTTCACTGAAGGAGGTTGGCTTAATGATAAATTCTACTTTAAGGATAAATACCAAAACCAAACACACTGCCATTGAGTTGATTCTGACTCATAATGACCCCACAGGGTTTCCAAGACTGTAAACTTCTATGGACTACCAAGTCCTTTTCCTGTGGAGCCAGTAGTGATTTCAACCCGCTTTCAGTTAGCAGTTGATCACCTTAGCTACTACACCATCAGCATATAAATGCCTTTCCCAAATTATTATCTTCATAATTTCACTTATTTTTTTCCCCACTGAATCCTCATCAGATCAGATTAGATTACTATGCTTGTTATTGATTTATTGCGGCTCAGCTTCAAAATCATACTTTTTGCCTGCTTTGCAAAAATGGACCTGGGCCTTCTGAGCATTTTTCCTTTGCCACTTGACCTAACCTTAAGCTTTGTAAGTAGAGTGCACAGGAGAGACATTGTAGAAGGAAAGGGTTTTCTTCCTGATTCCAGTGTGCTGGTGGGACAGGCTCCTGCAGTGGTGAAAGCTTCTCCATCACCAGACTCCTGCAGTGCACAGTGGCTGGCAGCCTTTCATTGCATTGTGCCCCCTCAGACATTTTTGTAGTGGTATTCCTCAGATGCAACATTTCCTCACAAACAGTTTTCCTCAGTACTCTGGAGAGCAAATTCCCAACAAGTTCTGCCCACAAGGCACTACTGTGACTTCTCTACCATGCAGTGAGCTTGTGCCCTCCAACAGGGTCTAGATCTCAGGCCTGAGAGCATATGGGGAAGGACAGACTCTTCTTGATGCTCTGTCTCAGTCTGGGGGTAGAGGCTGTCTCTTGTATTTGCTTTTTCTGTATGCTTTAAACATGTCTTTGTTTCTTACTAGCCAGTCCTTCATTCCTTCAGCCCCTTATTGCAGTTAATTCTTTATAATTACCTTCTCCTATTCAGATTTCTGTTTGGTTTTACTTTCCTTTTGGACTTAGACTAACACAATTGTCACTGTTTTTATCCCAGAATGTGAATGTGGAAAGTTTCACAGTATCAGTTGAAGGAGAATTAAACTTGTCATTTAAAAAAAAAAAAGTTCTCTTATGCTTGCTTTATCAGTATTATGTTCAATTCATGGATTCTTTGTAGAAATTTGATGTGTATTTTGTTGAGATCAGTTTAATTAGAATTAGATAATATGGTAAACCCACTTAACTGGGAAACTACAGATTGCGTAACACACAATGTGAGGAGAGAGAATGGAACATGGAGGGCCCTACTGTTAACCTTTCTGGGTTGTGAATCTCTCACTTTGTCCTCTGGATATTTTGGGAACCATGTGTGACTCATGCCACTCTGAATTCTGGTCCCAGTGAGTGAACCAGGGTCATTATACACATTGAATAGTACTAAATTTAATTTTTCTTTTTTTAGATAAAAAAGATTTTGAATTTAAGTTCTATTATTTCAATATCACATCCAGATTTAGAGATAACTACCTGGATTTCCAGACCTAAGCCTTAGTATTCATAAAAACTGCCCATAGGGATTGTTAAAAAAGTAGATTCCTAGTCTCTCCTCCTATCTTCTGAGAATCTGAGAATGCTTGTTTTTATGTATTTTCCACAGTGAAAATACTTTCCCCCTCTGACTCTATCAGGAACACAGTACAAATCTGAAAAATATTGAAAAACATAAAGAAAAAAGTTATCTCAATTCTCATTTCTGTGAAATAACCACCATTAATGATTTGATTACGTCTGTCCATCCATCCACCCATCCATAGCTCTTGCCATATCTGTCTATCTGTGTAGTTTAACATCAATAGGATCATTTAATAGGTGCTGATTTATTGACACTACTTTATTAAGGTAGTGTTTTTTCTTTCTGTTGTTACTGCTGTTGAGTTGGTTCTGATTGATAGCAACCCTATGTACAACAGTGTAAAACACTGCCTAGTTCTGTGCCATCCTCACAGTAGTTATATGTTTCAGTCCATTACTGAAGCCACTGTGCCATGATGTCTTTCTCCAGGGGCTGGTCACTCCTGATAACTTGTCCAAAGTGCAGAAGATGAAATCTTGCCATCTTCCCTTCTAAGGAGCACTCTGGTTGTACTTTTTCCAAGACAGACTGTTTGTTCTTCTGGCAGCCCATTGTATAGTCAGTATTCTTTACCAACACCATAATTCAAAAGCATCAATTCTTCTTTTGTCTTCATCATTCACTGTCAAGCTTTTACATGCCCTGGTGCCCTGACGGTGCAGTGGTCAAAGTCTTGGCTGCTAACTGAAAGTTCAGCAGCTTGAACTCACCAGCTGCTCCTCAGAAGAAATAAGTGGCAGTCTGCTTCTGTAAAGATGGTATTATCACAAAACCTATGGGACAGTTCTACTCTGTCCTACACTGTAAGTCAGAACAGACTTGACAACAATGAATATTTTTCTTTTTATGTATTTTATGTCCTAGTTCTCCCTTTTTTCCATTTCCCTTCCTTTCCACTTCTTCTCTCCCTGTGTTGAGTTTTTAATATTTTTACTTACTCATTTTGTCCTGAATATGAGATGTTCTGGATCAGAGACAGATTTCTTACTAATTACCTCACAAAAACTAAAAAGACATGTTCACTCCCCTTGGCCCTGGTCTTACACCTGAGGCACTGAGATTAAAACCCAAAAAAACTAAACCAAACCTATTACTGACTCGTGGTGACCTCATGTGTCTCAGAGTAGAACTGCTCCATAAGGCTTTCTTGGCTGTAATCGTTACAAAAGCAGATTACCAAGTTTTCTTCTGAGGTACCACTAACTGCATGTTATTCTACACTGAAATCCTTGGGCAGCACAAACAGTTAAGCACTTGGTTACTTATTGAAAGGCTGGGCATTCTAATTCATCCACAGGCACCTCAGAAAAAAGGCCTGGCCATCTGCTTCTGAAAATTAGCCAATGAAGACTCTATAGAACACAACAGAACATTGTCAGTTACAGTGCTGGAAGATGAGCCTCCTAGGGTGAAAGGAGCTAGGATAGCCATGAAAGCAGACTGAAACACACCAATAATCATGAAGGTAAAGTGAGAGTGAGCAATATAACCTTTCATGTTGTACACGGGGCCACCATGAATTAGAGCTGACCCCACGGCGACTAACAGCATATTACTCCACAGTATGGAGACACGGAAAATCCTGGTGGTGCAGCGGTTATGTTTTATGTCTGCTAACCATAAGGTTGGCAGTTTGAATCCACCAAGTGCTCTTTGGAAACTCTATGGGCAGTTCTACTCTGTCCTGTAGGGTCACTATGAGTTGGAATTGACAATTGACTCAACAGTAGTGAGTGAAGAAAAGCACTACAATTTATCTTTCTGTTTCCCATTTCCCCACCATGAGTATTTCCCACTCTGTTTCTAATTTTTTTTTATTGCAAGCAATAATAATATTGCCGAATAAACATCTTTACATGTAATTCTTTAAGGACTGACGCTTTTATTTGTATGGTACACATTCCCAGGAGTGGGATTGCTGGATTGTAGGGCACATGTGTATTTAATTTAAATGGCTATTGCTATTCACTTTGCAAAAAAGCAATAGCAATTCACACTTTCCGTTAGAAGTAAATGAGAGCAATATTTGCTGGAACACCCTATAGCCTTAGAGATGTCATTGAAAAAAAGTTGTCTGCCTTTTAGGATCTTGTAAGAATGACAGGGAGGATGGTGTCTGACCTCCTCTAACTTCACAAGGGAAGGAGAATCCCCTGCAGCTGATGTCCTGAATTTGGACTTGTAGCCCATTGTACCGTGAAGAAAGAAAATTTCTCATTTTAAAGCCTTCCACTTGTGGTATTTCTGTTCTAGCACCACTAGATGACTAAAACGCCAACCATCCCTCCCCCATGGCTCTCTCTACTTCTCTTCTGGATTAGATAATTTTTTGCAATGGCTGTGCAGAAGTCACAGACCATACTTAACAGATACGGGGTTTATTAGGAAAGTAACAGTTTACAATTTAGGTTCAGAGATACTTAGGACACAGTTCTTCCATCCGGTCAGCCTTTTCTCAGCCATCCTAGCAGGCATGCTTCTGTCTGGCCCTCAGCCACTGCCCTGCGTGGCAAATGTTACAGAGCTCCTTTAGTTCTGCCGCTAAGTGCCCAGAGGCATCCCACTCTATCACTAAGCCTTGACCCGAGGACACTCAGCTCTGGCTCCGTAGATCAGTGAATCTATCTCTACCAAGTACCCAAAGGGACCCTACTCTTCTAGCAGACCTCCTGGCCAAAGGCCCTTGGTTTTCTTGCTCTGTGGACCAGGAAGCCCGCCACAGTGTATCCTGTAAACTTTCTCTGACACTGTCTTACTATCTTCAAGGTTACAGCTGTTTCTGTCTTTCAGTCTCTTGGTTCCAAGAGCTTCTCAGGGCAAGGATCTCAGGTTCGAGGGATGTGTTTCCACTCTTGGCCCTTCTTCCTTGGAGGTGGTAGTGGTGGGATCTTGTCTCTTCTCTGGAATTGGCTGTTTTAAGTCTAGCCAGATAGCAACGGTGACCAATCCCCTTAGGCCACAATCAACCTTTTTTGCACAGTCTCACGCAATCACTTGGGTGGGCGTTACAAGACTGTGGTGAGAAAGGTCACACAAAATTGACCCTTCACCCTGCAGACCCAGGGAGCTTTAAACTACAAGGATTCTGCTGAATCCTCCGAGTTGGCTTAGGAAATGCCTGGTGGTGGGCTGGAGGCTCAGATCAACAGATCTCTTTGTCATTATCCAGTTTCAGCCAGAGCTTTATCGTCTTCATGTTTCTGGTTTCTCCATAAAGTCTTACTTTAAGGAAAAGATTCTAGGGATTACGGAGTGTTTGAAAGCCCCTTCTCTAAGCTGGAGGATTGGGGTAGGTATTGAAGGCTTTGAACAGGAGGATGAAATGATGAAAGCCTGGAATTCAAAGAGATCCAGGGCCTTGGAAGGATGGAGCTGGAGGGAAGGCAGAACATCTAGACAGGAATTAGTTCCACAACAGATGAGATCTGAGGCTCTGATCCGGGTGACACGGGATGATAGGGAGGGGCAGACACAAGACCAAAGGTGAGCTCGTAGAATTTGTTGGATATGAAGGGGAGAAGAGGCTAAGTGTGTGTGTGGTTGGGGGGACGGCAGTGATATATCTAGAATATTACACCAGCCCTAGGTTGCCGGGAGCCAGTCCCAATACTTTGTAGGGTCCCGCACGGAGGGAGGGAGAGGCGCGGCGGGAAATGAATCAAGGAGACAGGAGAGACTTTTCTGGTTTAAGGCAGCCCGACCCAGAGAGCAAGAGAGAGAGCTGTCTGTCTTTATTGTTTTTATAGTAAGAGTGACGTGAATTTTACCCTGCCCACTGACCACACAATCTATTGGCTAGTTTAAAACCAAAACCTCGTGGTTGGCAAATTTGAGACCAAAAACCTCGTGGTCTTGAGGTGATGTAATTTTTTACCCTGCCACATGAGCTATTAGTTAACTGAAACCTGGTGATCCTTTTAACTGTCAAGGCTTTTTAGATAATGGCCTAAGGATGCCTCGAGCTCAATCAGCCCTACTTATACCTCAAGGTTAAAAGGTCCACGAGGAAGGGTCTAAAGTTTATGATCTCTATTTGTTCCTACTTTGCTCTTTATTTTATCTCCTCCTGCGGGGATAGTAAACATCTACCGTCCCCCACGCTATGCCCTTCTCAAGCTGTTCTAAAGAGGATAATTCCTTTCACATGGGTGGGGATGTGCAGTTGGGGGAAGTCAGCAGGGGTTGGGCCGGCCTCGCTGCTCTCAAAGCTGGCTGTGTTAGAGATCATTCCTCTGAGCTCTTTTTCCTCAGAAAATTCCTGTACAGGTTTTCCCGATATTATTTCATTGACCAAGGGGGTAGTAAAGGGCCCCTCTCAGAAGGCATCTCCCCTGATCCTTGTGCCAGGAGAGGAGGGGGTATCTTTTTGAAGAAAATTTGATTAGGAAGCCAAATAATATCAAGGGCAGTAGGCTAAAAAACATGTCACAGGTGAGATGCTTCAGCCCGTCATTTGCAGGGGCTCGTGACTTTGTCTACAAGGCTGATGGCGGACCTCCGCACTAGGTGTGTGGCAGTACTGAGCAGTTTCTATTAACCTCAGTAATGTGTTAACAAAAAGATTAATGAGCTTGATTTGTTTATTTGTGCTGGTATTATGGAAAGTTATCAAAAGGAGGGGTATTAGGTGTTAGGATAAGGGCACAGTTTGAGGGCTTCCCATAGGTACTCAACTTCTCATAGGTACGTTGCTGGCCATACCAAACTGTTCAGTGGTTTCATGTGCCCAGGGCCAGTGCCACACCTGCCATACCTGTCAGGTCCTAGTTATACCTCTACCAGGTTTGGCACCTCTGTGGCCAAAAAGCCTGTGGTGCTGGGCAGAGTCAGTGAAGCCTGAGAGGTAACTGGGGGAAGGATTTTGCAACCCCACCCCTATACTACAGTAAGAAGTGTCTGCAAGAGTCTAGAGAAGGCTGATTACATGGGCTCTTCTTGCTTCATATGAGGAAGAGTGTGGCTAGAGAACAGAGAGCAGGAAGAGAAACCTTAGTTAGTCACTGGCCGTTGCCTAGTGGAATGTCCAAGGGGGTCCTCTCCCTGTTCTTGGAGTGCCCAGCTCCCTCAGTGTGTCCTCCCAGTGTCCAGGCAAGAGCCATCCAGTCCTCTGTTAAGAGAAAGGAGGGGTGGGAAGGATTCTAAGACCCCTCATATGACCTCCTGCGTATGAGGGGGTCCCTTTCCTGTCTCCAGGCCCAATTTAGGAGTTTTTGATGGGAGAGTCCCACACAGATGCTCTTTCTCTTAGGTGTCTCTTCTCTTACTTATCCCACAGGTCTTCAAGTCCCCAGAGTTCCAAGTTGGCACTCTTCTCACTTAGGACACCCCACCCTTCTCCTTAAAAGAAACATGCTCTAGCCCTTAGCCCCGCAGCATTTTAGAAACCTGAAGGAATCTTCCCTGTGCCAGACCTTCCAGCCCTGCAGGGTTCTGAGTGGGAAGTGAAGTTCTAGACTAGAAGTAAGGTAGGTGACTGCTGTTCAATTTCAATTCTTTCTCATCAGTAAAGGCAGCAACTGATTTCTTCATTCATGACTTACAAGGGCTGATTACTCCTTTGATAGGTACTAGGCACTGCTGAGTGTTGAAAAGTAAAGACGTCACTTTGAAGACCAAGGTGTGCCTGACCCAAGCCGTGGTATTTTCAATCATATCACATGCATATGAAAGCTGGATGGAGAATAAGAGAGACAGAAGAAGAATTGATGCCTTCGTGTTATGGTGTTGGAGAGGAATACTGAATATACCATGGACTTCCAAAAGAACAAACAGATCTGTCCTGGAAGAAGTACAACGAAAGTATTCCTTAGAAGGATGGCGTCACGGTTTGAATTGTGTCCCCCCAAAAATATGTGTAGCCACGTGGCTGGGATATGATTCCCAGTATCTTGGGACTCTCCTCCATTGTGTGGTTTCGCTAAACTGTATGTTAAAGGATTAGGGTGGGGATGTAGATTCCTGCATAGAATTACTTCCCTGCCCTGCTGTTAGGGGGTGTTTCCCTGGAGTATGGCTTGCCCCACCCTTGATGCTTTCAGCTTGCAAGAGATAAAAGGGAAAGAGAAACAAAGGACAACTGAGAACCTCGCTACCATCAAGCAGGCAGCACCAAGCAGCACCAAGCAGCACTGGGAGAAGAGCGCGTCCTTCAGACCAGAGGTTCTTGAGCCAAGACGCTCCCTGGACAAAGACTGATGCAATACTGGACTTTCCTCCAGAGCTGACAAGGGGAAAGCCTTCCCTTGGAGCGGTCACCCTGAATATGGACTTGCAACCTACCGGACTGTGTAAGAATAAACCTTCCTTTCTTAAAGCCATCCACTCTGTGATATTTCTGTTAGAGCAGCCTAGCTGACTAAAACAGATGGTGACACTACATCTTACATACTTTAGACACGTTGTCATGAGGGATCAATCCCTGCTTGGTGGAGTGGGGGGTCAGCAACAAAAAGGAAGACTCTCGATGAGATGGATTGACACAATGGCTGTAACAATAGGTTTAAGCATAAAAACGATTGTGGGCATGGCGCAGGAGCAGGCAGTGTTTACTTCCGTTGTGCGTGGGGTCACGGATTGTAGGTGGAACTGACTCAGTAGCAGCTAACAACAACAACAGACACTTCTGCCTTTGTGAGCCTTTTCCTCCATAAAGAAAGAATGGTAAGCCCTGTATTTCATGAATGTCCTGGCATGAAAACAAAGTTAATGTGGATCCATTATTATATATTCATAATTACTATATTTGATATTTCTTATGACTTTAAAAGAAATTAAAATTAAAATATTTTGTTGACCCCTAAAAGTATTGGGAATCCTAGTGCCGTGCCTTTAGTTAGTGCCTAATGGGTGCTTGCCCTGTCTCAGTGCGACTGCCCCTCACTACAAGGGCATTTTCTTCTCAAGAAAAAAAAAAAGTACATTCTTTCTTTTAAACAACAATAGCCGTAGTGAGACATCCTCTGGGGGTTAGCTCTACGCCGGCCCCTAGGGTTGCCAGGGGTTGGATCTGATTCGATGGTACTTGGCTTGGCTTAGTGAGACATGATTCACATACTATTAAATTCACTCCTTTAGAGTGTACGATTCAGTGGTTTTTAGTATACTTACATACTTGTGCAACTATCCTCACTAATTCCTTAATATTTTGTAATAGGCAGAGTAAAATAAGTGACCACATCCTGAGCATAACCTGCACCATTTAGTTTCTTAATTCTGTCTCCAAGCACATATTTCCACCAAGCATGAATCCATTGTTTCCCCCAGTTTCGCTCAAGTTAAGGACTAATCTGTGCTCTCTTTAGGACTGTGGAAAAACAAATCATAATAATCTAAAAACCATAAAAAAACAAAAACAGAAACAAAGAAATCTGCCCCGTGATTGGGAACTTACATGATGGCCAGACCACCTCCAGGCCCAAAATACCAATTAAGAGTTCAGTACATGTAGGATGTGACCACTGTGACTACCTAAAGAATAAATAACAAGTCCCTAGGACTCATAAAACCTTATCCCCCCTTGTTATAAAACCTCCAGCTAGTCTCCATTTCTAGGAGACAGACTTGGGAGGAATGATTCCCTCTGTCTCCTTGTGTAATGATTTTCATTTCACCCCTGTCTCAAAGACTACTGTTTGTAGCAGGCAGCAAGAACTCTGCTTCGGTTTGTGGTAACATTTCATCACCTCCGAAAAGAATCTCACACTCATTAGCCACTCCACGTGGTCTCCACTTCCAGCCTCTGACCACCACGAATCTACTTTCTTTCCTTATGGATGTCCTGTCCTGGATTACTTCATATAAAGAAAACTATGCAATATGTGCTTTTTTTTTGACTACTATCTTTCATTTAACTGACTTTCCTTTAGGCGTATGGATATTATCCTATCACTGGTAGTACTGCACTTCAAGACAGATCTTGAAGTGTTCTTTTTGATGGTGAATGCAACACTATTCCTCTTCAAGTTTTCATTTCTGGTGAACTAGACCATATGATTGATTCAAAATGGCCAGTACTGGTCCATTCAGCTCATTAATGCCTAGGACATTGATTTTTATGTGTTTCATTTCATTTTTGACAGTTTCTAATTTTCCTTGATTCATATTTTGTACATTCTATGTTCTGATTATTAATGGATGTTTGCAGCTGTTTCTTCTCATTTTGAGTCATGCCACACAAGCAAATGAAGATCCTGAAGGCTTTACTCTATCCACATCATTAAGATTGACTCTGCTTTGAGGAAACAGCTTTTCCCTAGTCGTGTTCCAACCTGGGGGCTCATTTTCTGGCACTATATCTGACAATGTTCTGCTGCTATTTGTCAGGTTTTTATTGGCTAATTCTTTTCAGAAGTAGACTGGTGGGTCCTTTTTCCTAGTCTGTCTTAGTCTCGAAGCTCAGCTAAAACTTGTCCAACATGGGTGACCCTAGCCCAGTGCCATGAAACCCTGATGGTATCTAAATACCAGTGACATAGCTTCCAGCATCATAGCCACATGAAAGACTGCACAGTATGACAAGCTGACAGACAAGGCCAGTTAATATGACTGTGATTCAAACCTACGCACCAACCACTAAGGCTAAAGATGAAGAAACTGAAGATTTTTACCAGCTTCTGTAGTCTGAGTTTGCTTGAACATGCAGTCAGGATGCATTGAGAATTACTGGTGACAGGAATGCAAAAGTTAGAAACAAAGAAGAAGGATCAATGGTTGGAAAATATGGCTTTGGTGAAAGAAATGATGTTGATCACATGACAGGATTTTGCAAGACTAACGACTTTTTCATTGCAAATATCTTTTTTCATCACACAAATTGTGACTGTGCACACGGAACTCAACAGATAGAATACACCGGAATCAAATCAACTACATTTGTGGAAAAAGATGGTGGAAGGGCTCCATATCAGCAGTCAGAACAAGACCAGGTGCTGACTGCGGTGCAGACCATCAGCTGCTCATATGCAAATTGAAACTGAAATGGAAGAAAATTAGAACACATCCACAAGAGCCAAAGTATGACCTTGAGTATATTCTACCTGAACTTAGAGACCAGCCCAAGGACAGATTTGATGTGTTCAACAGTAATGACCAAATACCAGATGAACTGTGGAATGACATCAGAGACATCATCCATGAAGAGACCAAGAGGTCATTAAAAAGACAGGAAAGACAGAAAAGACCAAATTGGATGCCAGAAGAGACTCTGAAATTTGCTCTCGAATGCAGAGCAGCTAAAGCAAAAGAAGAAACGATGGAGTGAAAGAACTGAACAGAAGATTTCAAAGGGCAGCTTAAGAGGACAAAGCTCTGGAAATAGAAAAACAAAAGGAAAGAACACATTCTGCATTTCTCAGGCTGAAACAATTGAAGAAAAAAATTCAAAACTAGAGTGGCAATAGTGAAGGATTCTACAGGGAAAATATTCAATGACTCAGGGAGCATCAAAAGAAGATGGAAGGAATACACAGAGTTATTATACCAGAAAGAACTAGTCGATGCTCAGCCATTTAAGAGGTAGCATTTGATCAGGAACTGATAGTACAGAAGGAGGAAGCAGAAGCTACATTGAAAGCATTAGCAAAAAACAAGGCTCCAGGAATTGATTGAATATCAGTTGAGATATTTCAACAAATGTACAGTGCTGGAAGTGCTCACTCATCTGTGTTAAGAAATTTGGAGGACAGCTACCTGGCCAACTGACTGGAAGAGATCCATATTTATGTCCATTCCAAAGAAAGGTGATCTAGCCAAATGAAGAAATTATAGAACAATATCATTAACATCACATGCAAATAAAATTTTGCTCAAAATCATTAAAAAAATCACTGTAACAGTATATTGACAAGGAACTGCCAGAAATTCAAGCCAGATTCAGAAGAGAACTTGGAACCATGGATATCATTGCTGATGTCAGATGAATCTTGGCTGAAAACAGATAATACTAGAAAGATGTTTATCTGTGTTTCACTGACCATGCAAAGGCATTCAACTGTGTGTATCCTAGCAAATTACAGTTAACATTGAGGAGGATGGGAATTCCAGAACACTTAATTGTGCTCTTGAGGAATCTGTATATGGATCAAGAGGCAGTCAAGAGAACAGAGCAAGGGGACACTGCATGGTTTAAAGTCAGGAAAGGTGTGTGTCAGGGTTGTGTCCATTCACCATATGTTTTCAATCTGTATGCTGAGCAGATAATCCAAGAAACTGTATTATATGAAGAAGAATAAGCATCAAGATTGGAGGATGACTCATTAACAATCTACATTATGCAGATGACACTGCCTTACTTGCTGTAAGTGAAGAGGATTTGAAATACTTAGCGATGAAGATCAAAGACCACACAGCCTTCAGCATGGATTGCAGCTCAACATCAAGAAACCCAAAACCCTCACAACTGGACCAGTAAGCAAAATTGTGATAAATGGAGAAAGGATTGAGGTTGTCAAGGATTTCATTTTCACTGGTTCCACAACCAGTGCCCATGGAAACAGCAGTCAAGAAATCAAAAAGCTTGTTGCATTGGGAAAATCTGCTGCAAATGGCTTGTTTAAAGTATTGAGAAGTAAAGATGTCACCTTGAAAACTAAGGTGTGCCTGACTGAGGCCATTATGTTTTCAGTTGCATCACATGCATACGAAAGCTGGACCATGAACAAAGAAGACAGAATAAGAATTGATGCCTTTGAATTGTGGTGTTGGAGAAGAATGTTGAATGTCCCATGGACCACCAAAAGAACAAACATCCGTTCTGGAAGAAGTACAGCCAGAGTGCTCCTTGGAAGCAAACATAGTGAGACTGCATCTTACACACTTTGGACATATTGTCAGGAAGGATCACTCCCTGGAGAAGGACATCATGCCTGGTAGAGTGGAGGGTCAATGAAAAAGAGGAAGACCCTCGACAAGATGGATTGACACAGTAGCTGCAATAATAGACTTAAGCATAAAAATGATTGTGGACATGGCTCGGGACTGGGCAGTGTTTTGTTCTGTTGTGCATTGGGTTACTATGAGTTGAAACTGACTTGATGGCGCCTAACTACAACAATTTTTCATTTAACATGAAGTTTTCAGAGCTCCCTCATGTTGTAGCATATATCAGTACTTTATTTCCCTTTTACGACTGAATAATATTCTGCTGCATGGATGGCCACTTTACTTGTCTATTGTTGATTGAGGAACATTTCGGCTATTATAAATAATGGTGCTTTTGATATTCAGGTACAGGTTTTTCTGTGGACATACAAAGACTGCCAATGAATTTAGTGAACTCATCCTAGAAAAAAATGCTACATACGTCATTGCTAACTATCACTATGATCACTTTCGAAGTACTCTGGGCAGCTATGCACCAATGCCAGCAAACAGTCCAACCTTCAAAGTAATTTTGGAACTCTTTCTGGAATGGCCATCAAAGCTGTTGTTGTATTACCCTTGATGTCCTGAAAGGCATCAAAATGTCTCCCTTTCAACATTTCCTTTGTCTTTGGAGAAAGAAAAAAGTCATTGGGGGCCAGATCAGTTGAGTAGGGAGGGTGTTTCAATACAGATATTTTTTACTGGCTGAAAGCTCTGCCATAGACAGCTACACAATTAACTTCACATACTTGCCTCTGTGCCATCATGGACAATGGCCATCCTAGAAGGAGTTCCACAACTGCTTTGAAGGGTGGACTAGGCACCGGCATTGGTGCATAGCTTCCTACAGGGAATACTTCAAAGGTGACCACAGTGATACTCAGCAATGAGGTACGCAGCACTTAGAACAATTAAGGTTTGCAGACTTGTCAAACCTCTTGTATTTTCTGTTCTCTTGCTTGTACATCTAGGAGTAGAAAGCCTTGTTTTTCTTATACAAAGAAAGGGAATTTCATAACTGTCAACATCACCGACTGTCTTCCTTGTGAAGTAGCAATGCTGGCATTATCGTGGCCCTTACTCCTTCCTTCCTGACAGTGCTTACTTTACAAGGGACACTTTATATAGTGTGTAGCTCCGTGACAGTTGTCAAGATATTTGGTTGAAGCTGCAAATAGACTCCTTCCCGTCTCCATATCTCTTTCATCTATTGCCTGGCTAGAAAAGTCAAACATTTTATCTACTGGACTGACTGTAGAACATAGCTCGCTTGGTGTGTGGTCCCTGGGTCACATCTCAACAACAGCAGCTGACAGTGTAATTATCTAGGTGACTGCCTAACTAAACATGGGACCTTTCCCTGGCACAGAGATGTAAGCAGCCTCAGCAGTTGTGGTGCAGTAGAGCACAGATGTCAGAGACTGGGCTTTGGAGTAAATAAGTCAGAGTTTGGCTCCAATCTTACTGTGTGACTGTGGGCAACTTACTTAAACCCTCGGCGCCTCAATTTTGTCATCTGTAAATGGAGAGCAAAAGACCTGCTTGTTAGGAATATTGAGAGAATTAAATGAAACAATGCATTCACAATATGCAGCACAGTATTATATTAAGTGGTTATTACCATAAGTAATATTATATTAAATTATTACTACCATGGTAAAGAAGAAGTAATAACATAGTAAATAACTATTAATGTGGCTAACACTGGAAACCCTGGAAGTTTATATCCACCAGGCATGCCCTGGAAATTCTATGGGACAGTTCTCTGTTCTTTAGGGTTGCTGTAAGTCTGAACTGACTCGACGACAGCAGGTTTGGTGTGATGTGGTATAGTTAACATAATTACTGTTCCTGGGTGGCTCAAATGCTTGACTCTCTACTGTTAACTCAGAGGTTGGTGGTGTCTACCTATACAGAGGTGCCGCAGAAGACAGGCCTGGCAATCTGCTCCCTAAAGGTCACAGCCTTGAAACCCTATGGAGTGATTCTACTCTTCATACATGGGGTCACCACGAGCTGTCATCAACTTGATGGGAACCATGAACAAAACAGTTACTATGTTCTATTAAATTAACAATGGAGTAGGTACTTGTTATTTAGGAAAAAAAAAGCTCATTGCCACTGATAGTACTGTAAGTTTTTTGGGGTCTGGAAAGACACATTTCCACATTACCACATGCCTCAGAGCTCACTGGTGTGGACAGCTAGGAACCAAGCAACAATTACATACCCAAGGGGGAAAAGCCACAGGCTGATGGCCACAGAGGAGCTGTCAGGGCTCTGGTAACAATAAGGCTGAGGGGACCAAGATTTGGTTGAGACCAGAAGTAGTAGGTAAAAGCGTGCAGTGATGGCCTTTGAAAAGTGGGACCATAGGGTGAGCAGAGGATCCATCCACCGAGGACAGTAGTTTTTAAAAGGTACTTTGTTTTTTCTTTTTGTTGTGAATTAAGAGCAATTTTACAGTATATATCATGTTGCCATATAACACCCAGAATTTTTACCTCTATTCTATTCTAGCTGTGCTCCCCTCACCCACATCACAGTGTGCTTCACCCTTGGTACTGAACTTCCTGAGATCTTTTGATAAAGGTCTGGCCCTCCTTACCCAATCAACTGGGCTCCAGCAACAACTCCATGTATATTTTTAAAGGTTTATTCACCTCCCATATCACTCTATGTTTTATATGGTCCAGGTCAGTCTCTGGGGAGCTGGCGCGGGTGCTGGATGCAGTTTGGGGTTAGAGAGTCTGGGGGCCATGTTTCCAGGGAGCCCTTTATTCAGAGGGACCATCAAGTGTGGTCTTTTGGTAGAGTTCTAGTTCTGTCCTCTATTCCATCACCTGGGTGCAGAGTTCTGTTCTGTGTACCCCATCCAGGCTGTCATTGGTGTTGGCCAGGCGCCATCTAGTACTTCCGGTCCCATGCTGAAGCAGGCTAAGGCTCATATGCCCCCTTTCATCTGCTGGGCTTGTATTGTTCTGCTGTCCTTGATGTTCTCCATTTGCCTCAGGTTCAGATGGACTGGGACCATTTGGTGCTATTTAGATGGCAGCTTGCTAGCTTTTAAGATCCCAGTCACCACTCACCCAGGTGATATGTGGAGTGATATCTTGAGAGAGGGAGAGAGAAAAACCTTGGGTATTCCAATTAGTCTGGATGCCCCCTGAGAGTGTAGCCCCCTGATCTTAGACTCTATTTCTCTGATCACTTCCAAAGAAGTGATCTACATTAAGGGGATGATTTGTTTTTTTCTGGTGCATGCTGTCACATCCTATACCCATCCCTAATCCTAACCACTATCTAATTTGTAAAAAATCCCTCTCCCTGCCATCAAATACTGATTTCTACTGTGCTTAAATGATTAGTTGTGTCCTTATAATAATGGTCTCATACAAAATTTGTCCTTTTGTGTCTGGCTAATTTTGCTCAGCATAATTTCCCCTAGATGGTCCCATGTTGACAGGTATTTCTGTATGCCATTATTGTTTCTTATCATTGCATGGTTTTCATTGTATGAATATACCAAAGTTTGTTTAACTGTTCATCTGTTGATGGGCATCTAGGTTGTTTCCAATGTTTTGCTATTGTGGAAAGAACTGCAATAAACATTGGTGTGCAAGTATCTGTTTGAGTAATATTCATTATTTCTTTGGGATATATTCCAAGCAGTGGGATTGCTGGATCATATGGTATTTCTATGTCTAGTTTTTAAAGAAAGCACCAAATCGGTTTTATAGTGGCTGAACCATTTTACAGTCCCACCAACAGTCTCGAAGAGTTCTAATCCTTCCACGTCCCCTCCAGCATTTATTATTCTGTGTTTTTTGGATTATTTCCATCTTTGCTGGGGTGAGATGCTATCTCATTGTGGTTTTGATTTGGATTTCTCTGATGGCTAGGGATCATGAACATTTCCTCATGTGTCTGTTGGAAACCTGTATGTCTTCTTTGGTGAAGTGCCTGTTCATGTCATTTGCCCATGTTTTAATTGTGTTGTTTGTTGTTTTCTTGTTGAGATTTTGCAGTATCTTGTAAATTAGAGAGATTGGAAGGTGGTTGGAAGTGTGCTGGGCAAATATTCATTCCTACTCTGTAGGTAGTCTTTTTACTCTTTTGATGAAGGCTTTGGATGAGCATAAGTGTTTAATTTTTAAGAGTTCCCAATTATTTATTTTCATTTCTGATGATTGAAGGCTGTTGTTGGCTTTTGGTAGACTGTTGAAACCATGGAGTAGTACTTCCATCATCTTCCCAATTTTTCCTTCCAAGAATTTTATTGTTTTAGCTTTTACATTAGGTCTTTCGTCCATTTTGAGTTAGTTTTTGTGCATGCTGTAAGATAAGGGTCTTGTTTCATTTTTTTTTTTTTTGTAGGTGGGTATCCAATTATGCCAACATCGTTTGTTGAAGAGACTGTCTTTACCCCAATTCACTGTCCTTGGGCCTTTATCAAATATCAGCTGTTCATAAGTGAATGAAGTTACATTTGGATTTTTGATTCTGTTCCATTGGTCTATGTGTCTGTTTTTGTGCCAGTACCAGGCTGTCTTGACTACCATGGTAGTGTAGTAGGTTTTAAGGTTGGGAAGCTTGAGGCCTTCTACTTTGTTCCTCTTCTTTAGTAGCAATTTTCTTATCTGTGGCTTCCTTCCTTTCCATATGAAGTTGGTGATTTGTTTCTCCATCTCATTAAAAAATATCTTTGGAAATTGAATTGGGATTACATTGTGTATATAGATTGCTTTGGGTAGTATAGACATTTTCACAATGTTGAGACTTTCTATCCAGGAGCAAGGTAGGTTTTTCCACTAGTATAAGTAGTTTTTTGTCTCTGGCGGTAGGGACTGGTAGTTTTCTTTGTACAAGTCTTTTACATCTCTGGTGAGATATATCCCCAGGTATTTTATTGTCTTGGGGGCTATAATAAATGGTAATGATCTAGTGATTTCCTCTTTAGTTGTCTCTTTGTTGGTATAAAGGAATCCCACTGATTTGTGTATGTTTATCTTGTATCTTAATACTTGGCTGTAAAAGGTCCTTTCTTACTTTTCTCCCCCCATTAACCAATTTGGAAACCCTGGTTGCATAGTGGTTAAGAGCTGCAGCTGCTAACCAAAAGATAGGCAGTTCAAATCCACTGTGCACTCTTTGGAAACCCTATGAGCCAGCTGTATTCTGTCCTTTAGGGTCACTATGAGTTGGAATCCACTCGGCAACAGTTCTTTTTTTAAACCAAATGAGTATTTTACTCGTTAGAACAACAAACAAAGCTAATAGGCCAGGTAATAGACCAATAAACAGTATCTACAGTTGTAGAGGTAGTTACTAGAAGAGCTCAAGACAGAAATAGTTAAAAGAAGTTGTCACTGGGAATGTGAGTAGGGAAGAGTGGGACCAAGAATGTACAGTTCAGTTTGTTACAATGTGTCAGTGTTCTTTTGAGTAAAACAATACAAGGACAAAGACAACAGAAGGAGTCCAACAGGCTGAAGCCAAGGACGGCTGGAAAGGTGAAGCCACTGCAAACTGAAACCATCCTAGTATCTTGAACACGTGGGGAAATGGGATGGTGGTGGGGGGAACTAGGTAGGGAGGGGTATTGTCTGGGAGCTTCCGGGAAGAGGGATGCACAGATCAGGGTGGGGCGAGAAATGATGCAGTCCATTGTGGGGGGCAGGCATGGCGTGAAAATTGCCTAACCTAGTGAAGGCTTGCCACCTGGGGAGAAGCTGAGCACTGTGTGGGTAAGAGGTCAGTAGCTAGGGTATGTTATGGATTGAATTGTGTCTTCCCGAATTGCATGGGAATCCTAATCTCTATACCTGTGGATGTAATCAGATTGGGGAATAGGTCTTTTTCTGTTGTGTTAATGAGACCTTACCACTATAGAGTGTGTCCTAAATGTAAGCACTGTTGAGATATAAAAAATGAGGGTTAGACACTGAAGCAAGCAAGGACAAACATGGAGGAAGATAGATGCCACCTAAGACTGGAGATCACCGAGGCACTGAGGAACGCAGGGGCTTGGGAATCTGAGATGAAGATTTTCTCTCAGAGCTGACAGAAAGAGAAAGACTTTCTCTGGAGCTGGTGTCCCGAATTTGGACTTACAAGAAAATAAAATTTCTCTTCTTTAAAGCCACCCACTTGTGGTATTTCTGTGACAGCAGCACTAGTTAACTAAGGCAGAGTTCCACTGTGGTGGAACCTCAGGATTGGAATTTCATGAGGGAAGAGAAGAGCACAAACCCAAATGCACCAATGTCAAGTCAATTCTGACTCATAGCAACCCTACAGGACAGAGTAGAACTGCCCCATAGAGTTCACAAGGAGCACCTCGTGGATTAGAACTGCCAGTTGGCAGCCAGACCACTTAACCACTACACCATCAAGATTTCTGGGTAAATTGCTGTCAAAGTATTAGAAATTTTGAAGTCATCCGAAAACATTGAGTTTTTTAGAAAAACATAATGACAAATGTTCTTAATTTTTTTACAGTAAATTAAACAATAGATTAAAATGGTTTCCCAGAAATTGCCCACATTATTTTTTAAACAGAATTTAAGGTTTTTTTTTTTTTTAACATGTCTTTAAAGGTCTAATTCTCTTTGGCAAATTTGTACGCAATATTAAATTTCTATTTAAGAACTTAGTTTATGTTTGTTAAGATTGCTCTACACTGATGTTCATCAGGATGTCTTCTTTAACCCCTAATGGTTTATACCTTCCTTTTAAGCATCTTCACATTGTTCTTCTTTGCTCTTTTTGCCTTTAACAAAGATAAATTTATTTGCTCACAGTTTGGGAGACTGGAAGTCCAAATTCAGGGCTCCAGCTCCAGAGAAAGGCTTTCTTTCGCTGTTGGCTCTGGGAGAAGGTCCTTGTCAACTGCTGGTCTATGAGCTTCTCTTCATAGGAACCCCAGGTCCAAGGACATGCTCTGCAGCTGGCATTGCTTTCTTGGTGCTAGGAGGTCTCCTGTGTCTCTCTGCTCACTTCTGTCTTCTATATCTCAAAAGCAACTGACTCAAGAAACAACTGAGTCTTACAAGTTGAATCCTGCCTCATTAACAAAACTGTCAATAGTCCCACCTCCTCAGCATCTGGAGGTAGGAGTTTTAACCCTTAGGAGAATGACATCAGGTGATAAAATGGTAGACTGTCACACAACACTGGGGTTCCTGGACTAGCCAAGTAGACACATTTTGGGGTGGGGTACACAATTCAATTCATGACAGAAGCCTATAGGATGTTCCCCCACTTGCCACCCCCAGTATTCTGACATTTGATGATATGACTTTGTGTGGGACTGTTAAAAACCATTGTTCTGAGACTCTAGGATTTTTTCTGGTCTTTCTAGAGCTCCTGTTATTCAGATAGTAGATCTTCTGGTTAAGCTGTCATTCTTAATTCTAGAAAAAAAAAAATGAGTTAAGCACCTATGAGTTCTTCTTCATATCTCTTACAGTGTAGCAGTTTCTCATCTAACCCATAGTGCTCTATGGACTCAGCAGGGCTTAGTGTCTTGCTCTCCCCAGACACAGCTGACTGCGGTGCATAAAGCAGCAGTATCTTCACTTCTTCCTTAGCAACTGTAACCAAGACAGGTCTTTCCTTGATCTATGCATTTTGACTAGTTTTAGCTTCTGAAGAAAGCTGAACTGGCATCACTAATTTTACTTCTTCTTTTAACTCTTGTCTGGGAAGATTCTTACGGACAAAGTAACTTTGAAGAGCATTGCACTACCCAAAAGTAAGTAAGTTAGATTCATAAGCATTGATATTCTTGAAGATATTTTTCAAATACATGCTTTCTTCAAATTCACTATAATACCACCAGTGTGTCTTGAGTCTAGTTTACACAAAGCTTGCTAAGAACAAAAGAGCAACTCTCTGTTAAGCTTTCAGAACAATAAATGCTAGAGGCCAACTGTCAAATATTTACTCCCGCACCAGAGCTTACAGCCCAAAGGTCAGAAAACAGCTCACGAACACAGTAAAAATCACTGTGGAGGTGGAGACTTACCAGCATAATGAGACGTGCTAATATTATAGTGAGATCAGGATTGTGTTGCACATGCATAGTATGTTAGAAAATGCAGATGCTTGTAGTTGTGTGATTTGTTAAGAACTTTCTCCTTCCTCAGAGTATGAAAGATCTGACCTGTGCAAACCCGAGACAGGCAGAATCTCAGGAATGCTTTCCTCTCTGCTTGTGCACACCCTTGGAATAAACCCTCTCTGTTCCTCACTCTGACAGTGTTTTTATCAGCCAAAGTCACAGTTACTTGAACCCAGAAGTTGAGCTGGGTGACATCTATTGTTTAAAACTTGAAATTCCAAATACTTTTCTTCTGTTAAAGACACTGGTTTCTCTAAAAAGATATCAGATCACTTTCTTCATTCCCTAAGATGCTTTGCTACATGGTAACAGCATTTTTGGAGCCCTGGTAGCACCGTGATTAAGAGCCAGCAATTGAAATCCACAAGTTTTTCCTTAGAAGCTGTATGGGGAAGTTCTACTCCATCTCATAGGGTTGCCATCAGTCAGAATAGACTCTATAGCAATGTTTTTTTTTTTTGTAGTTGTTGGGTGGTTGTTTTTTGGGTGTAACAGGAATTCAGTAATAATCTTGTTTTCTTAAGTTGTCACATGGGGAGATGGTGGAATCTCACAGGGCTGCGAAGTGCTAGGTAAAACCACAGCTGAGTTTGGTGAACTTTCCGCGTTGAAGATGAAGTCTTGACTTGTCTCCCAGCCCTCAGGAGTCCCAGTCCTGAAGTGAAGCCGAAAGATCCTTGATTACACGGAAAGGGAGCTCACAGGGACTCTGCAGCAGATCCCACAATAAGGTCATCTCTCAGACCACCACGTGCCACCTGGCGTGCTACTCCCTCTGCCATCTTCAGAAGCTCTGTTTTTTTTTTTTCCATGAAAAGGCATTAAAAAATAAAAGCATAAAAAAACCCAAACAAACCCAAAACTCTACAATTTTAACACAGTTGTTTCCAGCTGGTTTTTCATATTCTCTTACCTATACATCTCTGGCTGTAGGAGTCTGTGACTAGTGCAAACGGTTAACTCACTCAGCTGGTAACTGAAAGATTGGCAGTTCGAGTCCACTCACACATGTCTTGGAAGAAAGTCCTGGCAACCTACTCCTGAAAAGTCAGCCATTGAAAACGATTTGAAGGATAGTTGTGCTTAACATACATGGGTAACCTTGAGTCACAGTTAACCATGGCAACCTGACTCCTCCGGCTTTTACCCTGTTACACTCATGGTGAGTGCACCGTCATTCTGCTGTCTTCGTTTGGCCCACTGGCACACACTTGCCTCTCCCACCTTTATGCTCAGCTTATTCTCCCAAGGTGCTCTCAGGTATCCAGGGCTCCCTTTGATTTTCCGATTGCCCCAGGGCTGTATAGGAAGCTCTTTTCACTAAGTGTACATCCGGACTGTGTCAGGGTGACATAGCTGCCACCTGCTAGGTGTCACTTACTGGACAGTCAACTGTTCGGGACCCTTGGAGCGAAGAGAAGGAAGTCTGCACTCAGTGAAGTCCTGAACAGGGACCAGTTGGGCACTGGATGTAGAGAGTGTGGAGATTGAAGTGTCAGTTGGCAAAGGCTAGGTTCCAGCACTCCTCCTGGACATACACTAAGGTGTTTGCATGCTTCCTTTTCTCAGCCCAGCCACACCCTGCACAATGAATGGTCAAACTGCTGACGGTGCTTCCAGATGTGCTCCTTTCCTGTCCCTTGTTCCCCTTTGTCCATCCTTTCTGCTCTGACTCAGGCACCTTCTCTTGCTCTTTTTCCTTCATCACCAGAAATTCATTCTTAGCCATAGATCAACTCAATAGCAGTGGAAAAACCAGTCCAGCCTGGAGGGCTCACTCTTACATGGCAGAGTTACATGGGAACAAATGTCAGTGCCTGCATTTTGTTATTTGTTTCACACATTATTAGCACAGGGGATAAGATAAATATCTGTATCTTGGGGAAAAAGTTTTCAGAATTTATAACATTAAAACCACTGAAACTATGTAGCTGATTCAGAAACACTGCAGGACATCAAGGAGGACAAATGGCAGATATACACATTGAAGACACATTGTCATTCTAATACACATCAGTAGATAAAATGAATACAAAATCCCTAGCCAAACCCATTGCTATTGAATTGATTCAGACTTACAGGGTTGAACAGCCCCACAGGGTTTCCGAAGAGTGGCTGGTTCATTCCAACTGCAGGCCTCTTGGCCTGCAGTATTATTCAAAAAGCAAGCTAAATATTATTCAAAAAGCAAGCTAAATACTATGTAAAAATAAAGAAAATAAAATTAACCTCAAAAACACTGAAGGTGTAAGGCTATTGATTAGAAAAATTGTGACCTTAAAAAGCAATCTATATCAATGGTGCCATTCTTGGGTTACTAGTGGAGTTTTGTGGACATTTTTCAAGCTGCTGAAAACACTCTAATTCTGTTCCTGGAAGTAAGGAGTCAGCTGACTCCATTTTCAATAATCCTGTTTCTTGTTTGATAACTCAGAGATGCTTTTGCATAGTTTATTCGGGGACTGCAGTCTTTTTTGTTACTAGTGAGCTGCAAAAGCCTCTTCAAAGTGTTGAAAAATAAAGCTGTCACCTTGAAGACTAAGGTGTGCCTGACTCAGTCACTTGCATCATACGCATGCAAAAGCTGAACAACGAATAAGGAAAACAGAAGAATTGATGCCTTCAAATTGCGGTGCTGGAGTAGAGTACTGAACGTGGACTGCCGAAAGAACAAACAAATGTGTTCCGGAAGAAGTACAACCAGAGTGCTCCTTAGAGCTCAGGATGGCGAGACTGTGTCTTAGGTACTTTGGATGTGCTGTCAGGAGGGATTGATCCCTGGAGGAGGACATCAGGCTTGGAAAGTAGATGGTCAGCGAGAGAGAGGAAGACCCTCAAGGAGAGGGACTGACACAGTGGTTGCAACAATGGATTTAAACATAAAAATGATTGTGGGCAGAGCGCAGGACCGGGAAGCGTTCTGTTGCCTACAGGGTCACACTAGGAGTCAGGACTGATGGCAGCAAACAACAACGGTGAACTCTAGTTTTTGTTTTGAGGAGCATGTGTCTAAGTTGTCTTTGTCTCCTTTGGTTTCTTCATCTACAAATAGAGATTACAAGGTGGGGGAACAGTGACCATTTTCAGCACTGCAAGGTCCATATTCCACTTGCTCAAAATAATAATTATTCCCAGAAATAGGGGCATTGCTTTGTTGATTGGTGTTTTTGTTCTCCTTTTGTGGCTTACAGAAATGTAGGAAAATATTTTCTAATACAGGAAAACCTTGCTTGATTTGAAAATTTAATATAAATGGTAATTCTGGGGTACATATCAATATAGAAATGAGTGAGATTGTGGGAAAAAGTACTGAAGTAATGCTATTGTAGCAACAAAAATGCTAGCTAGTAGCTTAGGATCTAAAAACTGCACAATATACTATAATACTGAAATATGGGAAACATCACTATTCCTTAAATCTTGCAAAAAACCCAGATCAAACTCATTGCTGTTGAGTCAGTTCCAACTCGTAGTGACCCTTTACGGGGTCTGACAATCAAGTTCACAAACTCATCCTAGAAAAAGTGCTCCATGTGCCTCATTGTTGAACATTGCTATGGTTACCTTTGAAATACTCTCTTTGGGAAACTATACATCAATGCCAGTACCTACTCCACCCTTCAAAGCAATTTTGGAACTCTTTTTCTGGAATGGCCATCAGAGCTGCTGGCATATTACACTTGATGCCCTGAATGTCATAAAAATGTCTCCCTTTCAATGTTTTATCTTCAGGTAAATAAACAGTCACGGGGTGGGGGTAGGGGGGCAGATCAGGTAGGTAGTGAGGGTGTTCCAACACGGTTATTTGTTTAGTGGCTAAAAACTCCCTCACGAACAGTGCCGTGTGATCTGATGCCTTGTCATGATGCAAGAGCCACGAGCTGTTGGTGAGAAGTTCAGGTTGTTTTCGTCTCCTTTTTTTCACACAGCATTTTCAGGACTTCCCAACAGTAAACCTGGTTAACTGGTTATCCAGCTGGTACAAATTCATAATGAACAATCCCTCTGATGTCAAAAAAGGTTAGAAACATTATTTTGACTCTTGCTTTAGACTGACAGAACTTTCTTGGTTGTGGAGAACTGGCTGGCTTCCACTGTGCACTTAGATGCTTTGTTTCAGGGTTGCATTTGTATATCCATGTTTAATCATCAGTTATAACATGGCTCAAAACATCCTCTTGCCTCTTCAGAAGGTCTTGACAAACTTTGACTCTTCTTCGCTTTTGTCCACTGGTGAGCTCCTTCAGGACCATTTTTGCACACACCTCTCTCATGCCAAGATTTTCAGTTAAGATTTTCTGTTTCTCTATCAATGTTTGCTTCGTCTTCTGTGCTGTGCACAGTCAGCTGATGATTTTGACATGCAATTTCACAATGTTTTGGTCAGTTTTGCTTGTAACTGGCTGCCCTGATGTCTCTTCATAAGCGATGCTCTCTCTCCCCTCAGAAAAATGTTTAATCCATTTGGACACTGCTGTTTTCTTCATGGCCTTATTCCCAGAAACTTGGACTAACATGTTCCTGATTTCACTTCCACTTTTACTAAGTTTAACAAGAAATTTAACGTCTGTTTTTTGCTCTCATTTGAGCTTCGACATCTTAGTGACATCACACAAAAACACACAACAATAATGAATGCCACTCAGCAAGACACCACCACACGTTGACACAAACACAGCTGTGAGACACTGATATGCCAAGGTTATGAAACCTTACCGAATTGTTAGTACAGTGCTGTCAATGTAAGCACTTGGTGGCAAGGTTGTGAACTTGTCAGACCTCATATGACAGAGTAGAACTGCCCCATAGAGCTTCCAAGGAATGCTTGGTGGATTCAAACCGCCAACTCTTTGGTTAGCAGCCGTAGCACTTAACCATTAACCAAACAAGCAGGAAAACAAATAATAAAATTTCCAACCAAGCAAAAGAGCCCCAGGTAGCCTACTCTTGTCTATCAGAAGAGGAAAGAGATTTGTAGCCTGCCCTGGGAAAATTGCCTCCAGGAATGGGTCATGATTCCAGTGAACACCCAAAAGATACACCGACTCCTTGTCATCAAGTTGATTCTCACTTATAGTGAAACTGTAGGACAGAGTAGAACTGTCCCATAAGGTTTCCAAAGAGCAGCTGGTGGATTCGAACTGCTGACCTTCTGTGTTGCAGCCTGAGCTCCTAACTGCTGTACCACCAGGGTTGGAAAGATAAGACTGGCATTTCTATCTTCTTACCACATCTTATTACAAATGCTAATCACCGTTTTAATGACAACACACAGTTTATTCTGATGGTGTTACATGTTTGCTAATATCCTTTAAACCTGGACATCTAGACTGTTTCTGGGAGTCCTTTCCTTCTCCCTGTTACAGATTGCCTGTGGGAAGTGTAGCTTGTGAATCGTTCGTTCACCGGGCTGTGAATGATTAGCAGGTCTGACTCATGCTCAGTAGTGGCATATTATTTTATTTTGGTGAGTGTCCTTTGTTGGCATACCCAGCCTGCTTGCTACTTTAGGAACATATATATGTATGATCTGTATGACCCAGAGGAAGTGAAAAGTTTTTCAAGAAATTGAGAAGAGCTTTGTAAAAAAAAAAAAAGGTACGTGTGCGGCTCCCTTTCCCCAAAGATTGAGGAAACAAGTTTCTCCTATGTTTTCTGCCTGCTCGTTTTAGGTCGTAGCAAGGAATGGGTGGGGCAGAAGCCGGCGCAGGGCCCGGGACAGAGCCCGGAGCAGCCGGGAGCCCGGATGGTCTTTCTGTTCCTCCACGTGGCAAACTGTTGAACAAGCCTTGGAACTAACTGTTCACTCACCGGTCCTTTAGCGCCCCCTGTCGACCGTTCAGGCCCCACTCAGGATGGTGTTGCCAGGGTAGAGGCCTGAGAGGACTGTGCTGGCCAGATGGCTAAAGCCAAGGGGATTGCCTGGGAGAACTGAATAGCAGCCAGCTGGGGAAGCCAGACCCCTGTGCTCCTCTTTAGCATCAAGTCACGTCGTCCTAATGATGGAAGCCCCACAGAGAAAGGAAAAGGCGGAGTTGACTTCTTGGGCTCAGTTTACTCCACTTTCGGTCCAACTTTTCTTTCTGGCAAGTAAACCTGATTCCATAGCTTCAGATCTTGTGTTGGCTTCCTTTAACTCCCACAGAACAGCCCGTAAGTCTTTAGATCTGTACACAAGGCTTCACAATTTGACCTTACCCTCTGTTTTCTTTGCATTTTCTGCAGCTTACCGACTTGCCTAGGTGTTAGGTAGGTGCTCTGGACAGGGATATCCCCGGATGTATGAGGTCCAACAATTAAGTCCACGAACTTAATTGTTCTAGATGCTATATACCTCGTTGCTGAATTCACCACAGTCACTTCTGAAGTACTGTCCTTGGGAAGCTATGCTCCAACGTCAGCACGTAGTCCACCTTTCAAAGCAGTTTTGGAACTCTTTCTGGAATTACCATTGTGTAAGGTGGCACGGTGGCAAGTTCACGTACTTAATTGTACAGTTGTCTGTGAGGGAGTTTTTAGCCAGTAAAAAATAACTGTCTTGGAACACCCTCTCTACTAACCTGATCTGACCCCCAGCGACTTTTTTCTTTATTCAAAGATAAAGGAAATGTTGAAAGGAAGATATTTTGATGACATTCAGGACATCAAGGGTAATACAGTGACAGCTCTGATGGCCATTGCAAAAAAAAAAGAGTTCCAAAACTGCCTTGAAATGTAGACTAGGTGCTGGCATTGGTGCATAGCTTCCCAAGGGGAGTACTTCAAAGGTGACTGTAGTGACATTCAGCAATGAGATATGAAGCATTTTTTCTAGGATGAATTCGTGACCTTAACTGTCAGGCCTCTTAACACAAATGAAGTCCTTGCTCCAGTTATCTGGAGAGAAGCTCGAGTTTGTGATAAGGTGTAGATGCAAGGGGCTATTCGGTCTGATGGCTCAGGCAGAGGAATCACAGCTAATGTGGAAAGCCTTTGAAAGATAACCCTGCAAACAGAAGACTACACTGCAGCGTACTAAGGCCAGTGCTAGTATTTCACAAGGGGACACTGGAGTTGCATAATGGAGAAATACGTATTCCTCATTTAGAAAAACTGATTATTATGGTGAATTGTGTTGGCTAACAAATACCTTAGGTGAAAACCTGCTCATAGTACCAAACGAGATAAAACACAGAAAAAAGTTTAACCAGAGTACTCCTTAGAAGCCAGGATGGTGAGACTAAGTCTCACATGTTATTGGGAAGGACCGGTCCCTACAAAAGGACATCATGCTTGGTAGAGGGTCAGTGAAAAAGAGGAAGACTCTCAGTGAGATGGACTGACACAGAAACTACTGCAGTGGGCTCAGGCCTGAAGCTTGTGGGCACGGCACAGGACTGGGAAGTGTCTTGTTCTGTTCTGCATAGGGTCGCTGTGAGCTGGAACCAATTCGATGGCACCTGACAACAAGTCTTAATCGAATTTTATTATTGGCAGAGCCAAAGAAGTGTTGACTGAGATATCCCTTCAGGAACTCCTGCGTTCCCCCCGTGGGACAGGAACACATACTTTTTTGATTCTTTCTCTCCCCTCTGCACCTCTTGGGTCACTGTCCTCTGCCGTCTGCACACTACCTTCCGCCCACCTCACACACACAACTGGGAATCATTAAAAGATGCATACTGTATTCATTCATGTCCCTCTCTCCCATTTGAGTGCTTAAACAGCTCCAGGAGGTGAGTGAGTCAGTTTTACCCTTGTTTTACAGCTGAGAAAGTGGAGGCTTGAAGACATGCCTCAGGGCGAGAGGCAAGTCTGGGAGGCAAACACCAAGGTCTGAGGTGGGGGACTCTGGTGCCTGTGCCACCAGGAGGCACCATAGTGTTGCAGAGGGCAGGGAGTTAGGAAAGCACTCCGTTTTTCCACCTGAAAAATGAGAATAACCTTTCCCATTACACAAAACTGCTGTACAAAAAGACAGCTTCTGGTTTAAAAGGCTCTTGGCCTTGATACTACCAGATTCATATGAATTGGCTCACAGGTACTGACAGAATCACTGTATAGCCCACCCTACAGATAGTAAATACAAGGAAATACTCCCCCGAACCCAAAGCTGCTGTCATCAAGTTGGTTCTGACTCATGCTGACCCTAAAGGATGGAGCAGAACTGCCCCATAGAATTTCCATGGGGATTTCCATGGGGGCAGATTTGAACTGTTCACCTTTGGTTATCAGCTGTAGCTCTTAACCATGGCACCACCACGGTTTCCAGGGAAATACAAGGACCGACAAAATCTGATAACCCCTTACTCTTTTGTCCTCTGTTAGAATGGCTACTTCAGCTCCTGAAAATGGAAGAAGACGTTTAGTATCTGACAAGTAATTCCCTAATTTGAGCCTGCATCAGAATCTTGAGAAGTGCTTTTTAAAACATAGACTGCAGGGCCCCACCCCATAGTTTCCCACACAGTAGGTCTCTGATGGGGTTGATACATTGCATTTCTAACAAGTTGTGGCTCCGTGGGAGAAAGACCTGGTGATCTATTCCTTTAACAATCTAAAAATCAAACTTGTTGTTGGCTGCTAAGTTGATTCTCACTCACAGTGACCCTGTAGAACAGTGCAGAACTGTCCTAGAGAGTTTCCAAAGCTGTAAATCTTTATGGGAGCAGACTGTTATATTTTTCTCTTGCACAGCAGTAGGTAGGTTAGAACTGCTAACCCTGTGGTTAGCCGCAAAGTGCTTTAATGGCTGTACCACCAGGGCTCCTCTATAAGATTATAGCCTAGAAAATTCTATGGGGGCAGTTCTACTCTATCACATGGCTATCAATATGAGTAGAAAATGACTCTGTGGCATCTACCAACAACAGTAAGTTCCCAGGTGACCTGGTGCTGCTCTTCCGAGGACCACACTTTTGAGAATCACTGTCCTACAGGGTCTGTTCCTGGATGGGCCCAGAGATGTGGTGTCGGGGTTTACTTTTTTGTTACTGTTTGTTTTCCTCCTCTGATTTTCATTGAGGGCACCAGCACCCTCCCACCACCCAGGCACCAGGACCAGAGTCACCAGCATCTTAAGTGGTTAGCACAGAACGGAGTGTCATGGATTGAAATGTGTCCTCCTCAAATATCTATCTACTTGGCTAGGTCATGATTCCCAGTATGGTGTGATCATCCACCGTTTTGTCATCTGATGTGATTTTCCTGGGCGTTGTAAACCTTACCTCTATGATGTTAATGAGGTGGGATTAGAGGCAGTTATGTTAATGAGGCAGGACTCAGTCTACAAGATTAGACTGTGCTTTAAACCAATCTCTGTCCAGACATAAAAGAGAAATGTGAACAGAGAGGGGGAGGGGGACATGACACATGACAATGACGATGGCTACAATGATGACGAGGACAACCTCTTACCACCAAGAAAGTACTGCCAGGAGAATAGTGTGTCCTTTAGAGCAGGGATTCCTGAGCTGACACACACTTAGTCCAGGGCAAGATTGATGACAAAGGTCTTCCTTCAGAGCAGACAGACAGAAAACCTTCCTCTGGAGCCAAAGCCTTGAATTTGGACTTACAGCCTCCTAGACTGCGAGAACATACATTTCTCTTTATTAAAGCAGCCCACCTGTGATAATTCTGTTATAGCAGGGTTTGGGTCAGGTGCACCTTAGTCTTCAAAGTGATGTCTTTCCTTTTCAACACTTTAAAGAGGTCCGATGCAGCAGATTTTCCCAAAGCAGTGCATCTTTTGATTTCTTCACTGCTGCTTTGGTGGGTGTGGATTGTGGAGCCAAGTAAAACGGTTAGAGGACTAAGACACAGAGAAAACAAAGACGTCACATTTTTTACTCTACTGCCTTAAAAAGCCTGCACAGAGGTGTACAATAATAAAGATCTGGAAGCACACATAATTCTTTCTTAATGCCAGTTCTTTCCCCTCCCTGTCAGGGAACACAGAGGCAAAGGATGAGAGCGGGGAGCCCCGGGGTCTCAGAATAGGCTGCTTTCCTGGGGTGGCCCACCTCAGTGTTGATCATAGCCTGCATCTCCTCGTCCAGCAAGAGGGTGACAGTGGACTTGTCGCGTTGCACTGACCTGTTGTGGAAACCCAGCCTTCAATGTCCTGAACAGACGGTGGGACCTGGACACCTGGATGGTGCTGGTGCTGTGGAGTGGATCCTTGCAAAGAGGGGGCTTCTGTGGCTACCCAGGGTTACTGTCAGTGAGACAACACTCTTGTGGCTATGTTACTGTTTGTCTACCTGCTTATTTGACGTGACCAGGACCCTAACCAGTCTCTCTATATGTAGGGTTTTAGTTTCCTACTGCCACTGTAACAGAAATACCACAAATGTGTGGCTTTGTTATTGTTGTTGTTAGGTGCCGTTGTGTTGGTTCCAACTCACAGTAACTCTATGCACAACAGAACAAAACACTGCCTAGTCCTGTGTCCACAATTGTTTTTATGCTTAAGCCCACTTTTGCAGCCACTGTGTCAATCCATCTTGTCGAGGGTCCTCCTCTTTCTCTGAGACCCTTTAACAAGTATACTATCCTTCTCTAGGGATTGATTCCTCCTGATAACATGTCCAAACTATAAGATGCAGTTTCACCGCCCCTGCTTCTAAGAAGTACTTTGGTTGTACTTTTTCCAGAATAGATCTGTTTGTCCTTTTGGCAGCCTGTGGTGTGTTTAATATTCTCCAACGCCACAATCTAAAGGTGTCAATTCTTCTACTGTCTTCCTTATTCATTGTCCAGCTTTCACATGCATATGATGTGATTCAAAATACCATGGCTTGGGTCAGGCACACCTTCATTTTCAAAGACATCTGTACCTTTCAACACTTTAAACGGATCCTTTACAGCAGATTTTCCCAATGCAATGCACCTTTTGATTTCTTGACTGCTGGTTCCATGGATGTTGATTGTGGAACCAAGTAAAATGAAATCTTCGACAACTCAACCTTTTCTCCATTTATCGTGATGTTGCTTACTGGTCTAGTTGGGAGGGTGTGGCTTTAAAGAAGAGAAATTTTCTCATAGTTTTCAGGGCTTAAACTCCAAACCGGGGTCTCAGCTGTGTGGATTCCTTCTTTGTAGTCATTCATGTGGTGTCACACTCTGCCCCCAGGGGGTTCAGTCAGGTGTATGTCTCTCTTTATGTCTCATCTGCTCTGTTATAGCTCAGAAGTGGTTCGATTTAGAACCCACCCTACTGGGATATACTGTAAGTAGCGTAGCAAAGAAACACTATTTCCACATAGGATTATATCCAGAGGTATAGGGGTTTAAACCAAAAAGCCCAAGTCTTTTGTTGTCATGTTGATTCTGGCTCATGGTGACCCTGTAGGACGGAATGGAGCTGGCCCATAGCTTCTAAAGGGCACCTGCTGGATTTGAACTGCTGACTTTTGGTTAGCAGCTGTGGCTGTTTATCACTGTGCCATCAGGATAGGAGTTAGGATTCAACAAATAGATTTTTAGGGAAGGAAACAATTTAATCCCAAAGAACTGTAGGGCAGGAAGTAAGAGAGAAGAAAAAGGAGACAGGAAGTGGAAGACATTATTATTGTAATAACAGTAGTAGAACTGTGAATGTCTAGTAAGGCTGCCAGATGTAGGTCACAGAAGCCCTGGGCGATCGGCTTGGGTGAGATAGTGGAAGGGAGGTATGGAAAACAATAAACAAACAATAACAATAGTAAGTCTCAAACTTTACTTAGAGCCATAACTTCCACTGTGTAGATTAGCCTTTTTACATGGTTAAATGTAGGTAATTACCATTAATTAATGCTGAATATCCTAACTGCACACAGATAAATTATAGGGTAACATTATTCATATCACAAAACAAATTTGTTATGCAAAATAAAAGGGTCATATATTTCTTCAAATCATTCCAAACACAATTATCTTAAGCACCATGGGTCAGTCATCTAGCAGAAATGAAGATGAAGCAAGTCTGAAGGTATAAAGACAAAAAAAGTTCTTTCTTTGCTCTTTCCTTTTTTCTCCCTCATTCGATTAAATAGGAAGGGGAAACTCCCAGTGCTTTGTGACCTGATACTTCTCAGGTACCACTCATTGTGCTAATCCCCTCATAGACATCATATTTAATCCCTGAGAGGTATTATTACCCTCTTTTTACAACTGATGGAACAGGTTTAGGAAGTTTGAGAAACATCACCAACACCTTACAGGATTAAAGTGCTGAGGCAAGACCTAGGAGTCACGGTCTCAGACAACATCTAGGTCAATTTGCATAGCACAGTTCGTAAGGAAATTTCATTCTACTTTGGTGAGTAGTGTGTGGGTCTTAAAAGCTTCCTAGTGGCCATCTAAAATATATCTAGTGGTCCCACTACCTTTGGAGCAAAGCATAATGGAAGAAACCAAAGACACAAGTAAAATATTAGTCCAAAGGACTAGTAGACCTCGTCCACCCTGAGCCCAGAAGAACTTTGGTGATACCTGGCTACCACCACCAACTGCTCTGACAGAAAACCTGTTGCCATCAAATCCATTCTGACTCGTAGAGACCCTATAGGAAAGAGTAGAACTGCTCCACTGGGTTCCCCAGGAGTGGTTGGTTGATTTGAACTACTCAACTTTTGGGTAGCAGCTGAGCTCTTAACTATTGCACCACCAGGGACGTGGCCTTTCAGCTAAAGATTAGACAGGTCTGTAAACAGACAGTAACACATGCAAGGAATGGGCCTTTGAGCTTAACAAAGTGTTCCCAAAACACAATAAAATTAAAAAAAGAAAGAAAGAAGGAAGGAAAGAAGGAAAGAAAGAAAAAGAAGGAAGGAAAGGAAAGAAAGACAGAGAGAGAAAGAGAGAAAGAGAGAAAGAAAGAAAGAGAGAAAGAGAGAGAGAGATAGAGAGATAGAGAGAGAAAGAGAAAGAAAGAAAGAAAGATGACCAAGACTACAGAGGTTGTTGAATGTGGAGCTAGCATTCAAATCCAAGCAGGCCTGACTCCGTACCTGGACTCTCCACCATAGCACCATCTTGCTCCGGATAACTGCGGACCAAGAGCTGTATCTTAGATGGCCACTCTCAGGCTTTTAAGACCCTAGATACTCCTCACCAAAGTAGGATGTAGAACAATATCTTCATTAATTATCTTATGCCAATTGACTGAGTTGTTCTCTGAAACTATGGTCCTAAGCCTTCAAATCTGGTAAACCTCACCTGTAAGGTGTTTCGTTGTATCTAAGAAGTATCTGCAACTGTGTCTCTTATGTGCTTTATTATGCTTATGAATATATATGTATATATTATTTGCTTTATTATACATGCTACTGTAGATATAACATACACAAACATGTATGCCTACAGATACACAAACATGTTTACAGATATACCTATACATGCATCCTCATATATTCACATGTGCCTTCTTATATACACATGTGTACATGTCTACATATGTAACCAGCCATACTTTTTTTTTTTACTTTAGCTTTTATTCACTGGATTTTGTTTTTTCTTCACATTTCAAATTGTGGGGTGGGAACACTCATCTTTTCCCCTTGTTCAGCTAAAACTGTAAGTGAGGTCATAAATATTTTAAAAAAAATTGACCTATCACTTAAAGGCAAGCTTAAACACTGTCATCGTTTTACTTGTCATTTATCATGTACTATAAAATGAAAAGAACATGGAACTCTGTGATGTGTAATTTTTTTTCTTTCTTACTTTTAAGGAAACTATTTTGATGCTAAAATCTGTAGACCATGTGTAACCTGTGCGTGACATGGTTAGGCATGCTGTTACTTTTTATCTTTTTTTTTTGTTACAGTTGAATGAAAACATACATTCCCATACAAATTTGCATGCCCACCTCTATGCAGCTACCACTGCTCTCCCTGCGTGGTGACAGCACACTTCCTCTCTGCTCCATACATGTCTTATCCTCCCAACAATCCCCTATCCTCTTCTCTCCACCCACTCCCCTTCCTCCAGTAAGAGGTCAGCAGGGCAACATCCTATAGATGCACAGAACTATAAAGTGCACACATGATATGGTCACTCTGTGTTGCCAAATCCAATCCATTCCTGTCTGAGAGTTGACCTCCATTATCATTTATGGCCAGGGGCAGCATCAGGGCCAGGGGCCATGCTCCCAGGGGAACTCTGAGGCCTGTGGATCATTAATTGCAGTCTTTTAGTGGAGATCTCAAGGTGCACCCCTTTTTATTCTTGTGTTGCCAGTGAGACTCAACTTTGTGAGGTCCATCACAGCTATCACTGGTGGTGGCCAGGCACCATCTGGTTCTTCTGGTCACAAATTGATGTAGTTACCTACTCACGTGCATCTCTGTCCTCTGGGTTCTCTTTCCCCCGTGTCATTTTGGTCTTGGGACAATTTGCTGTGCCCTCAGACGGCAGCTTGGCAGCTTTTAAGACTTCAGACGCCACTCACCAATGTGGGGTGCAGAGGGCTCTCTGAACAAAATGCTAGCTGTGCCATCTGGCCCCAGTTTACCCTGAGAGCATTGTCCCTGGCCCACTGCCCCAGCTACTTTGTCCTTGAGATATTGGATTAAGATGGGAGGAATGCTGAAGTTCTGTTGAAGTCCAGCTAATATTGATCTTCTTTCTAATGTGCGCTGTCACAGATTTCACCCAACCAAACTTCTATCAGCTATCTAATCTAAATCCCTCGCTCTCTCCCTTCCCCCCCTTGCAGCCATCAAAGACAAGAGTCTGTTTTTAAGTTCTTATCATAGGGGTCTCATACAATATTTGTCCTTACGTCTCTGACTACTTTCACTCAACATAATGTCCTCCAATTGAAACCAGGTTATGAGATGTTTCCTGCTGTCATCGTTGTTCTTTATCGTTGCATAGTGTTCCTTTGAGTATATATACCATAATTTACCTATTCATTCTCTGTTGCTGGGCATCTGGGTTGATTCCATCTTTTGCTATTGTGGACTGTGCTGCAGTAAACATTTGTGTGCATGTATCAGTTGGTGTGAATGGCCTGAATTCTGTAGGATATATTCCGAGCAATGGAATTACTGGGTCAAATGGTATATCTAAATCCAGCGTTTTAAGGAAGTGCCAGGTTGCTTTCCAAAGAGGTTGTACCATTTTGCAATCCCATCAACAGTGTAGGAGAGTCCCAATTTCTCCACAGCCTCTCCAACATTTGTTGTTTTGCATTTTTTGGATCATGGCCAGCCTTGCTGAGGTGAGATGGTATCTTATTGTAGTTTTGATTTGAATTTCTTTACTAGCTAATGATCGTGAGCATGTCTGCATGTGTTTTTTGGCTGCTTGGATCTCCTCTTTACAGAAGTGTGTGTCCATCTTCTTTGCCCATCACTTAATTGGATGATTTATCTTACTTCTTTTTCATATTTTGTAGTACCTTATAGATTATGGAGATCAGGCCAGCCACACATTTTTATTATTATTGTTGCTGAAAAATTGTATGTTATAGCTTTTATCAAGATTGTCCCTTATTCTTGTGTACTTATTATTGTCATCATTTATTTTGGCCAAGTTGTGCAGAGCTCACTCATACTGGATATTGCCTTTCCCATGACCACGAAAAACGAGTGTTTATTATCTAGAAAGTGATTCCCCTTCACATCCCTGCTAACCATTAAAGAACGTTATTATCAGTCTAAGTGTCTGTTCTTTACAAAAGTGAGACCATGCAACATTTGTTCTTTTGTGATTAATTCATTTCACTCAGCATAATATTCTACAGGTTCATCCACACTATAGTGTGTTTTGGTAACTGATCACCATTCTTTATAATGTTGTTAGGTACCATTGAGTTAGTTCTGACTTCTATGGACCCTATGTATAGCAGGCCAAAACATGCCTGGTCCTGGGCCATCCTCGTAATTCTTGTTATGCTTGAGCCCAGTGTTGCGGCCACTGTGTCTATCTATCTCACTGAGAATCTTCCTCTTTTTTAATGACCCTTGACTTTACCAAGCATGATGTCCTTCTACAGGGACTGGTCCCTCTTGATAACTGTCCAAATTATGTGAGATCAAGTCTTGCTATCCTTGCTTCTAAAGTACAATCTGGCTGTACTTCTTTCACGATAGATCTCTTTGTTCTTCTGGCTGCCCATGGTAGAGTCAATATTCTTTGCCAATACAATACCATAATTCCAAGCAACAGTTCTTCTTTGGTCTTTCTTATTTGTTGTCTAGCTTTTGCATGTACTTGAGATGATTGAACATACTATGGCTTGGGCCAGGTGCACCTTAGCCCTTAAGTGACATTTTTACTTTCTAATGCTTGAAAGAAGTCTTTTGTAGCAGATTTGCTCAATGCAATGCCTCATTTCCTTTTTCTTGACTGCTGCTTCTATGGGCATTGATTTTGGATGCAAGTAAACTGAAATCCTTTACAACTTCAATATTGTCTCCATTATTGATCATGACATTGCTTACTCATCCAGTTGTGGAGATTTTTATTTTCTTTATGTTGAGGGGTAATCTGTACTGAATTTTTGATTTTCATCAGTAAGTGCTTCAAGTCCTCTTTATTTCAGTCAGCAAAGTATGTCATCTGCATAATGCAGGTTGTTAATGAGACTTTGCCTGATCCTGAAGCCCCATTTTCCATATAGTCCAGCTTCTCACATTATTTGCTGAGCATACAGCTTGAATAAATACGATGAAGGCATATAGCCCTAACACATGTTTTCTGACGTTAAACTATGCTGTATTTCCTTACTCTGTTTGAATGACTGCCTTTTGGTCTATGTACAGGTTTCTCATGAGCACAGTTAAAGTTCTGGAAATTCCCATTCTTTGCAATGTTAGCCATAATTTGTTATAATCTGTACAGTTGAATGCCTTTGCATAGTAAGTAAAACACAAGTAAACATCTTTTTGGTATTACATGCTTTCAGCCAGGATCCATCTGATGTTCATGACAATATCACTATTTCCTCATAGGGATAGTTCCTTGTCAATATACTGCCGCAGAAGATTTTGAATGCTATTCAGAAAAATTTCACTTGTATGATATTAATGATATTGTTTGCTAATTCCTGCATTGTGTTGAGTCACCGTTCTTTGGGTTAGGCATAAACATAGATCCCTTCCAGTTGTCAGTGTTTTAGTCAGCTAGTGCTACTCTAACAGAAATACCACAAGTGGATGGCTTTGGTAAAGAAAAGCTTATTCTTACACAGTCTAGTAAGTTATAAGTCTGAGTTCAGACTGTCCTCTGCAGGGGAAGGCTTTCCATCTTTGTCAGCTCTGGAGGAAGATCCTTGTGTTGCATCAGTCTTTGTTCTGGGAGCATCTTGGCTTAGGAACCTCAGTTTGGAGGACGTGCTCTTCTCTTGGTGCTGCTGTCTTGATGGTGTGAGATTCACAACTCTGTTTGCTTCCCTTTCCTTTCATCCTTTGTAAAATAAAAGGATACAAGATGGTGCATGCCACACTCCAGGGAAACTGCTTTTACAATGGAGCAGGGAGATGACCTTATAAAGGAATGTACAGTCCCACCCTATTCCTGTTTGACATGAAGCATAGGAAAATCACAAAATGGAGGGTAACCACACAATACTGGTAATCACAACCCAGTCAAATTTCTATACAAATTTTTTTGGGACACAATTCATTCCACGACATTCTACCCTTTGGCCCCCCCAAATCACATTGTTGAAACATGTAACATATTCATCCCATCATAGCAATAGTCATAGCAAAAAGATATTCATCCCATATAATACCTAAAGTCTTAAATCAGTTCCAAATTCAAAATGCAAAAAGTTATTTACACCTGTGAAATTGAGAATACAAGCTATATGCTTACAAAATACAAAAGTAGAACAGACAGACACAAGCTATACATTTCCATGAAACATATGGGAGAAATTGGAGTGAAACTAGGCATTAACAGGTAACAAGCAAGTTAGCAGAACATACTACATTAGCCCTGAATGCTCTGAAAATAATCTTCAGTTCTCTGAGACATTTTACACAATAGCTTTGCTCTACAGACTCTAGGTATTGGCCACAGCCTCTGGATCCTGAGTGGAGATCCCTGACTCTGTGCTACAACTGGAGCCCTGGCTCCACCCTTTCAAACCCTTTCAAAAGATGAGGTCACAGCCACATCTTTTGAGACTGAGGCAGCTCAGCTTCTCATGTTCTTTGTCTCTTTAGCTTCTACTTCCTATGGCCTCATGGTCTGGGCCTCAAGCCTACATCTACTCAGAAGGGCAAGTGTTCTAAAGCTCTGTAGGTACATTGGTTCAAGTGGCTGGAGGCACCCCACTCTGCCAGGAAGCCTTGATGCACAGGCACTCAGCTATCTTGCTCCGTGTGTTGGTTCCAATGCTGTCTCATGCTGGTTGGGTTTTGAGGCTGCTGTTGCCACTAATACTCTGTTGGTTCTCACTATCTGTGTCTTCTTTGGTTTTAACAGTTCTCCATTACTTCTGAGTCTTTTATCCTTTTGGTTTTAAAACCACTTCCACATTTAGTTCTTTGTTAGAGCAGTGCTCAACTCCCTTGGTACCAAATTCTGTTTTAGTCATAGATGACTAGATGACTACAGTGCTGCTCTAACAGAAATACCACAAGTGGATGGCTTTGGTAAAGAAAAGTTTATTCTTACACAGTCCAATAGGTTACAAGTCTGAATTTGGGGGGTCCTCTACAGAGGAAAGATTTTCCTCTGTGTGAGCTCTGGAGGAAGGTCCTTGTATTGTATTAGTCTTTGTCCTAGGAGTGTCTTGGCTTAGGAACCTCAGGTCTGAGGGACATGCTTTTCTCCTGGTGCTGCTTTCTTAATGGTGTGAGGTTCCCAGCTCTGCTTGCTTCCCTTTCCTTTCACCCTTTGTAACATAAAAGCATAAAAGGTGATGCATGCCACATTCCAGGGAAACTCCCCTTACAATGGAGTAGGGAGGTGACCTTAGAAAGGAATCTACAGTCCCACCCTAATCCTGTTTAACATGCAGCATAAGAAAATCACACAATACTGGTAATCCCAACCCAGATAAATTTCTATACACAGTTTTTTGAGGACACAGTCAGATTTAACTGTCTTCCAATTTTTTTGGCACAGATCACTGAACACTTCTAGCACAGCATCTGTTTGTTGAAACATCACAGTTGGTTATTCTTTAAATTCCTAGAGCTTTTTTTTTTCCAATGCTTTCAGTGTAGCTTAGACTTATTCTTTATAGCTGAGTAGTATTCCACTCTATGAATATTTTACAACATGTTTATTCATTTGTCTGTTGATGGGCACTTAGGTTGTTTCCATCTTTTTGTTATTGTCAGTAATGCTGCAATGAGCATAGGTGTGCATATGTCTATGAGTGTCAGTGCTGTTAGATCTGCAGAGTACGCAAATAACATGTACCTTCCATGTTTATTTGCAAACCATGCTGTCCTTTCTCAAGGTTTTTTTGTAAGCTTACTATGTTACTTTTTTTCAGCAGCATGTGAAAAAAATTGGCATAGCAGTGCTGATGGAAATACTTTATTGGGGGAGGGAGCAGTTGGTGAATATAGAAGATGTGCATTATTTGCAAAAAATACAGTATGCCTAAGAGTGGATTTATCCGATCGTAAAGTATTTCTATTTCAATCTTTTTGAGGAAGTGTCTTGTTTTCCATAGTGGTTGTACCATTTTACAATCCCACCAGCAGTGTATAAGAGTTGCAACCTCTCCATAACCTTACCGGCATTTGTTATTTGAAAATGGTGATTCTTTTTCTTTTCTTTTAGTTTCATTTTATCATGCTTGAGATAAAAGTTGATTTGTTCAAAAATGTAAACACAACTTGTTTTGTGACACTAGTTGCAGGCACCACAATGTGTAGACACTCTCCCTATTTCTGCCCTAGGCATCCTGTTTCTGTTTGTCCACTTTTTCTGTCCCTTCCTACCTTCTTATCTTTGCTTTGGGGTGAGTGTTTCCCGTTTGGTCTCATGTATTTGGTTGATCTAAAGAAGCATGTTTCTCACATATGTTATTGTTTGTTGTTCATGGGCCTGTTTAATCTTTGGCTGAAAAGTGAACTTTGGAAGTGGCTTCAGTACTAAGTTAGCAGGTTTTCCAGGAGCCACATTCTCAGGGGTTCCTGCAGTCTCTGTCAGACCAGTAAGTCTGGTCTTTTTTTTTTTTTAAATTTGAATTTTGTTCTACATTTTTCTCTGGTTCTTTCCCAGCCCTTCTGTTATGATCCCTGTCACAGCAGTCAGTGGTGGTAGCCAGGCACCATCTAGTTGTGCTGGGCTCAGTCTGATGGAGGCTGTGGTAATTTTGGTCTGTTAGTCCTTTGGACTAACATTTCTCTTGTATCTTTGGTATCTGAATCCTAGCAACCCTACAGGAAAGAGTAGAACTGCCCCATAGGGTTTCCAAGGAGCAGCTGGTGGGTTTGAACTGTTGACTGTTTGGTTAGCAGCCGAACACTTAAACCACTGTGTTACCAGGGCTGTCTCTGGCAATATAGCAAGTGACAATTATATTATCATAATGCAAACACTTTGTTGTCTTGTTTTCAATTACTTATAGTAAACATATAAACAAAGCCTGAAGGTTTAATTGATTCCAGAGTGAAAGGTCAATGTTAATGGCCATGACAATGTCAAAGTGAAGGTGTAATGACAGACGTGGGGGAGGAAGGTGGGGAGCCAAGCTGAGGGAGGGGTCAGGGTGCTCACATCCTTATTTTATAAACAGGGGGTCAACAGATCCTGACCAAAGTTGCTGTCACAATACAAAGAAGTTTAGGTTTATTATTAGAAGTTTCAAAGGTAGCCAAGAGAAAGACCTCGAATAATGACATAACCATCAAAACTTGGCAGGAAGATAAGAAAGAGAGTTGGGAAGTAGGACAAAGGAGAGTTAACTATTTTTCACCGTAGGGATTTAGAGATAAATTCTAAAGTCAATACATTAAGTGATAGGATCCTAAGCCACATTACTATTATTTTTGTTAGGTGCCGTTGAGTTGGTTCTGACTCATAAATGAAACACTGCCCATTCTTGCCCTGTCCTCATGGCTGTTGTGTTTGAGTTTGTTGTAGCTACTGTGTCACTCCACGTTGCTGAGTGTCTTCCTCTTTTCTGACCTTCTGCTTCACCAAGCATGATGTCCTTCTCCAGGGACTGGTGCCTCCTGATAATGTGTCCAAAGTGTATGAGACGCAGTCTTATCATCCTTGCTTTTAAAGCTGTTCAGATCCACTAGGTACTCCTTGGAAACTCTGTGGGGCAATTCTACTCTGCCTTATGTGCTATGAGTCAGAATTGACTTGACAGCAGTGAGGTTTTTTGGTTTATGCATTAGTTTCACAAACATAAAAATAAAGAAAAAAGCAATATGCAATAAAAGCAGTGAAGTCATTTGCAACATTTGGATGGTTCTAATTTTCTAATTTACATGTTTCTGTGTAGGTCCCTGGGTGATGCAGTTGGTTTTTGATTGACTCCTAACTTAAGGTTGATGGTTTGACCCCACTCAGCAGTACTACAGAAGAAAGGCCTGGTAGTCTGCTTCCTCATTTCTACTTCTGTCATGACTTGCGTGGCTCACCCATTATGCTGTTTGGGCAGCCACATGGCATATGAGGAGGTGGTGGAGTGGAGGGTATGGCATGGTCACTAAGGTCGTAGAGATCATGGATTCTGGAAGAGGGCAGTCATTGCCCGTTCCTAGGGGAGGAGGTGGGGAAGTCACTCTAGGAACCAACTAGTTAATTCTGCATTCTAATAGTGGGGTTAATCTCGGGAAAATTTAGCACACCTGGAGAGTGGCTCCTGTTTGTCTTTGTGCAGTTCATAACAGGAGTGACCTCTGATACCTGTCCTGTGGGACCAGCCTGTTCTCACCTGCTGGGAGTTCATCCTCACTTGCTGCTGCTGGCAGTTGGTTGGCAGCCACTCTGTTAGCTTTCCCACACCTAAACAGAGTGGCCCCCAGGAGTCTTCTAGTCTAAGACAGGAGGTGCAGGTCTTGCCCTGCTCACAAGAGATCCTGGTCTGATAGTAAAATATCATGTTGCTTCTTCCTGGGTGGGTCATGGCGACCCCAGCATTCATCTCTTCCTGTCTCCTGCAGACTGATGCCAGTGGGTGTTGTGTCTGCTAGGTCTCCTGCGGTTGAGGGATGGGGCATCAGCTTTCGGTTCAGAAGAGTGGACAGGGTCAAATGAGTGGGATGGGAAACCCAGGGGCGCCAACAAGATAGGACAGGAGGGGGCAGCAGAGTTACTTTTAGAGAAAGAGAGAAGGTGGTTGGAGGAAGGAGAGAAAAAGAGGAAAGTTGATTCCTATTTAGGAGGCTTCAGAAAGAAGGTGAGAAAGAGCTGGGTGGGAGCTGAGAAGCAGAGGTGAGGGGATCCGGGAGGGTGTCCATTCTGCTTCACGTCTTGGCCTTGAGTGGAGAGGGTGGCAGGGAGGCTTGCTGATCTTCCAGGGCGTTGATCGTCGGGCTTCAGCAGAGTGTGTTGCTCATTCTGGGTGGAGGAGGCTGATTTTTCCTTCAAGTGACTGCCTCCTAGTAATGGTGGGAGACAGAAGAATTATACTCATCTTTTTCTGTGTATTATACTAAGTTTATGATTTTTCTTTAAGTGTTAGCAAGAAGCATTGAAACTGATCAGTGTTCATCATAAGAATGTGAAAAACAACTGATAACATCTTTTTAGCTAAATAATCTCAAAGAATGAGACCCTCGTCCTGCTTCCCTCTTGTCTCTCTGTTTTTAACTACTTTTAAGTTCAACTGCCTGGAGCTATGCCAACATAAGACTTGGTGATTGCTGAATGACTTCACTCCACAGTGAGTCCTGCCTAGGAACGAGCTCATGCCAAGGAACTAAAACGCTGGGCATGTGTGTATGGTAGCAAATATGTAGCCAGACCCCATTTGGGAGTGAGGAGTCAGATCCTCGTTTCGGTGCCAAGTTTCAGCCCAGCCATTTCCCAGAAATTTAATGAATATGTGTAATCTCTGTTTTCCTACTTAATATAAAATTTAGGACAGTCCTTTGTTCTGGAAGGCAGATTTTGGGGGAAACTATCCCCTCTCTCTCTTTGTGTATTTGTACATAATAAAATATTTGGCTTCTTATCTCACCTCTGCCTCAAAGATTGGCTGTTTGCAGCAGGCAGCATGGACTCTGCTTAGGCCTGCAGTAACTGTAATACAATCTAGCAATACTTGGTTTTGAAGCAGAACACCTTCTTCTAGTGCATTCTGAGTTTTCTTAATCTTAGGAGAGTATGTTGACTTTTTTTTGGTGACTTCCCTGAGCCTCTTCTTTCCAAATGTTTAGTAGTCACCTGCATTCATGAATTTGTTGTTTTTGTCTCCTTTGGTTTGAGTGCAGTTCAAAGGAGTTTAATTTGCATGTGACTCATGCTACCACTAAACCAAAACAAACGGTCTCCATAGAATGGATTCTGATTCACAGCAACCCTATGGGACCAAGTAGCACTGCCCCATGTAGTTTTTAGGGAGAGCCTGGTGGATCTGGACTGCTGACCTTTTGGTTAGTAGCCATGGCTCTCAAGCACTACATCACCAGGGTTTCCCCCTCATACCACAGGGCAGAAGTTCATCTGTGGATGGAGATAATCGTAAGAATGGGAGAGCTTTTGTAGGAATTCTGGGGGAGGACTTTGAACATTTGTTGGGAATAGGGGATGGTGTTGGGGCAGGGGTGGTGGTAGTGATGGACAAGCAGGCCTCTGTTGACATTCAGGTTACAAATGCAATTTAAGAAATTTTAAGTCATAGATTCAGGTTGAGAGAAATACACGAAGACCAGCTATGTTGGAGGTTGTCTGTGCTAGTTGCTGTTGTCCGTTCCAGCTCATACAGACCTTCTGTACAACAGAAGATAGTGTTGCCTGGTCCTGCACCACCCTCATTTGAGGTCATGGAGACTCATCGTTTGAGTCCATTGTTACAGCCATTGTGTCAGTCCATCTCACTGAGGGTTTCCCTCTTTTTTTTTTTTTATTTAACATAACTGAGTAAAAATGTACATTCACATGTAAATTTACATGCCCCCCATATGCAGCTTCCACTGCTCCCTGTCCGGTGACTGCACACTATTCCTCTCTGCTCCATACATGTCTCATCCTCCCAACAGTCTCCTTTCCCCTCCTCTCCGTCCACTCCCCTTCCTCCAGCCAGAGGTCAGCAAGATGATATCCTATAGATGTATAGAACCATAAAGTGCTTCCAACATATGGTTACTCTGCATTGCCAAGTCCGTTCCATTCCTGTCCAAAGAGTGGACCTTTGTTATAATTTATGGGAACGGGCAGTGTTTTAGTCAGCTAGGCTGCTCTAACAGAAATACCACAGAGTGGATGGCTTTAACAAAAAAAAAAAATTTATTCTTACACAGTCCGGTAGGTTGCAAGTCCATATTCAGGGTGTCCGCTCCAGGGAAAGACTTTCCCCTTGACGGCTCTGGAGGAAAGTCCGGTATTGCATCAGTCATTGTCCAGGGAGTGTCCTAACGCAAGAACCTCTGGTCTGAACGACGCGCTCTGCTCCCGGTGCTGCTTGCTTGACGGTAGCGAGGTTCTCAAATTGTCCTTGGTTCTTTCTCCTTTTATTCCTTGCAAGCTAAAAGCATTAAGGGTGGGGCAAGCCATACTCCAGGGAAACTTCCCCCATAGCAGGAATTCACAGCCCCACCCTAATCTTTTAACATACAGGTTAGCAAAACCACACAATGGAGGACATTTCCAAGATACTGGGAACCATATCCCAGCCACATGGCTGCACACATTTTTGGGGGGACACAATTCAAACCATGACATCCCACCCTTTGACAACCCAAAAATCACATCATAAAACATTTAACACATTCATTTCACCATAGCAAAATTACGTCCATCCATATAACAGAAGTCTTAAATCAGTTCCAAGTCCAAAATACAAAAACTCTTCTACATCTGTGAAACTTAGAAGGCATTAACAGGCAACAGGCAAGTCAACAGAACACATTACATTAGCCCTCAAAGCTTTGGAAATACTCTTACGTTTTCTGAGACATTCTACACAACAGCAATGCTCTCCAGACTCTAGGTATCGGCCACACTCTCAGGTTTCTGAGTGGAAACCTCCAGCCCCGTGCTACAACTTTGCCTTCAAGGCCCACTTGGACAGAAACTCTGTCCCATCGGCTTTAGGAGCACCCTAAGCCCAACTGAGTGGCAATTCCACCCTTACGAACACAGCACGCCATGGTTCCACCCTTTCAAACCCCTGAGGTCATGGCCATACCTCTTGAGACTGAGGCAGCTCAGCTTCTCATGCTATCTGCCTCTTCAGCTTCAGCTTCCTATGGCCACATGGCCCGGGCCTCGGGCCCACATCTGCCCTGCTGGGCAAGTGTTCCAAAGCTCTGTAGCTCCACCGGTTTAAGTGCCCGGAGGCACCCCACTCTTGCTGGAAAGCGTCCTGCCCAAAGGCACTCAACTCTCTCACGCTGTGGGTCAGCAAGGCCAGCTCACCGATTCAAGTGCCCAGAGGCACCCCGTTCCGCGAGGAAAACTCTGCGCAGGCACTGACCTCTCTCGCTCCACGGGTCGGCTCCAGCGCTGCCTCTGGTTCTGCTGCTGCCGCTGCTGCTGCTGCCAGTCCTCCGTTGTTTCTCACCATCTGTGCCTTCTTCGTTCCTTCTGAATCTTCTATCCATTTGCAGTTTCAAAGTGGCTTCCACATTTTAGGTATTTGCTAGAGCAGCACCCCACTCCCACGGTACCAATTCTGTTTTAGTCAGCTAGGCTGCTCTAACAGAAATACCACAGAGTGGATGGCTTTAACAAAAAAAAAATTTATTCTTACACAGTCCGGTAGGTTGCAAGTCCATATTCAGGGTGTCCGCTCCAGGGAAAGACTTTCCCCTTGACGGCTCTGGAGGAAAGTCCGGTATTGCATCAGTCATTGTCCAGGGAGTGTCCTAACGCAAGAACCTCTGGTCTGAACGACGCGCTCTGCTCCCGGTGCTGCTTGCTTGATGGTAGCGAGGTTCTCAAATTGTCCTTGGTTCTTTCTCCTTTTATTCCTTGCAAGCTAAAAGCATTAAGGGTGGGGCAAGCCATACTCCAGGGAAACTTCCCCCATAGCAGGAATTCACAGCCCCACCCTAATCTTTTAACATACAGGTTAGCAAAACCACACAATGGAGGACATTTCCAAGATACTGGGAACCATATTCCAGCCACATGGCTGCACACATTTTTGGGGGGACACAATTCAAACCACGACAGGCAGCATCAGGGCCGGGGGCCATGCTCTCAGAGGAACCCCAAAACCGCTGTACCATCAATTGAGGTCTTTTAGTGGAGATCTCATGATGCACCTCTTTTTATTCTTGTGTTGCCAGTGAGGCTCCTCTCTGTGAGCTCCGTCATGGCTATCACTGGTGGTGGCCGGGCACCATCCGGTTCTTCTGGTCCCAGGTCCATGTAGGCACCCACTCTTGTGGGTCTCTCTGTCTTCGTGGTTATCTTTACCGCATGCCATTTTGGCCCTCGGTGAGCATTCGTTCCTGCTGAGTTGGGACCGTTTGCTGTGTCCTTGGATGGCAGCTTGGCAGCTTTTAAGACCCCAGACGCCACTCACCAATGTGGGGTGCAGAGAGCTCTCTTAGCAAAACGCTAGTTGTGCCAATTGGCCTGGAATTTGCCTAAGAGCATGGTCCCCCGCCCCCCGCCCCAGCTACTCTATCCTTGCAGTATTGAGTTAAGATGGAAGGAGTACTCAAGTTATGCTGAAGTCCACTTAATGTTGTTCTTGTTCCTAATGTGTGCTATCACCGCTTTCTCCCAACTAGATTTCTAGTAACTACCTAAACTAAACGCCCCCCTTGCCCTCCCTCCCTCCCTCCCCTCCCTTGCAGCTGTCAAAGAGTCTTTTCTTCTACACACAAGTTTGTTTTTGAGATCTTATCGTAGAGGTCTCATGCAGTATTTGTCCTTTTGTCGCTGACTACTCTCACTCAACATAATGTCTTCCAGTTGAAACCAGGTTAGGAGATGTTTCCTGGAATCATCGTTATTCTTTATCATTGCGTAGTGCTCCATTGAGTATATGTACCACAGTTTACCTATCTATTCTTCTATTGTTGGGCATCTAGGTTGATTCCACCTTTTTGCTACTGTGGACTGTGCCGCGATAAACATTCTGGTGCATGTGTCCGTTGGTGTGAAAGGCCTGGAATCTGTAGGATATACTCCAAGTAGTGGAATTACTGGGTCAAATGGTATATCGATATCCATTTTTTTAAGGAAGTGCCAGATTGCCTTCCAAAGAGGCTGGACCATTTTGCAACCCCACCAACAGTGTAGGAGGGTTCCACTTTCTCCACAGCCTTTCCAGCATTTGTTGTTTTGTGTTTTCTGGATCATGGCCAATCTTGTTGGGGTGAGATGGTATCTCATTGTTGTCTTGATATGAATTTCTTTCATAGCTAAAGATCGTGAACATGTCTGCATGTGTTTTTTGGCTGCCTGGATCTCCTCTTTAGTGAAGTATCTGTCCATCTCCTTTGCCTATTGCTTAATTGGATGGTTTATCTTCTTCTTATTGATATTTTGTAGTATCTTATAGATTATGGAGATCAGGTGTCGATCTGACATAGAGTTGCCAAATATTTTTTCCCACTCTGTGGGTGTTCTTTTAATTCTATTAATAAAGTCTTTGGATGAGCAAAAGTGTTTGATTCTTAATAGTTTCCATTTATCTACTTTCTCTTCTGTTGATTGAGGTTTCTTTGACAGATTTTGGAGTCTGTGCTCATTGTGTATTAAAACTTCCATTGTTGTTCGTACGTTTTCTTGGATGAGCTTTATCGTTTTAGGTTTGATATTTAGGTCTTTTATCCAGTTGGAGTTGGTTTTTGTATAAGGTGTAAGATATGGATCTTGATTCAGTTTATTGCAAATGGATAACCAATTTTGCCAGCACCATTTGTTGAAGATGCTGTTTTTACCCCAGTTTAATGTCTTAGGGCCTTTGTCTAATAACCATTCATAGGCAGATGGTGTCATCTCTGGGGTCTCAATTCTGTTCCATTGATCAGTCTGTCTGTTCTTGTACCAGTACCAGGCTGTTTTGACCACTGTGGCAGTGTAGTATGTTCTAAGGTCGGGTAATGAGAGGCCTCCCAGTGTGTTCTTCTTCTTTAGTAGTACCTTACTTATCTGGGGCTTCTTCCCTTTCCAAACAAAATTGGTGATTTGTTTCTCCATCTCATTAAAAAATGATGCTGGAACTTGTATTGGGATTGCATTATATAAATAAATTGCTTTGGGTAAAATAGACATTTTCACAATGTTAAGTCTTCCTATCCATGAGCAGGGTAGGTTTTTCCATTTATCTAAGTCTCTCTTAGTTTCTTGTAGTAAGGGCTTGTAGTTCTCTTTGTAAAGGTCTGTTGTTTCTCTGGTTAGATTAATTCCTAGGTACTTTATCTTCTTAGGGGCTATCACAAATGGTATAGATTTGATAATTTCCTCCTTAACAGTCTCGTTGCTGGTATAAAGGAATCCTACTGATTTACTTATGTTTATCTTGTATCCTGAGACTTTGCTGAACTCTTCTATCAGTTTGAGTAACTTACTTATAGATTCCTTGGGGTTCTCTGCATATACAATCATATCATCTGCGAACAGGGAGATTTTAACTTCCTCTTTGCTGATGCAGATGCCCTTTATTTGTTCGTCTTGTCTAATTGCTCTGGCTAGAACTTCTAGCACAATGTTGAATAGGAGAGGTGACAGTGGGCATCCTTGTCTAGTTCCTGATCTCAGGGGAAAGTCTTTCAGTCTCTCTCCATTCAGGATGATGTGGGCAATTGGCTTTGTATAAATGGCCCTTATTGTGTTGAGGAATTTGCTGTCTATGCCCATTTTGCTAAGAGTTTTTAGCATGAATGGGTGTTGGACTTTATCAAATGCCTTTTCGGCATCAATGGACAAAATCAGGTGATCTTTGTCTTTTGTGTTATTTATGTGGTTAATCACATTATTTGTTTTCCTGATGTTGAACCAGCCTTGCATCCCTGGTATGAATCCCACTTGGTCATGATGGATTATTTTCTTGATATGTTGTTGTATTCTGCTGGCAAGAATTTTGTTGAAGATTTTTGCATCTAAGTTCATGAGTGATATCGGTCTGTAGTTCTCTGTCTTTGTTGGATCTTTCCCGGGCTTAGGTATCAGGGTTATGCTGGCTTCATAGAATGAGTTTGGGAGTACTCCATCCCTTTCTATACTGTGAAATAGTTTCAATAGTATTGGGGATAACTGTTCTCTAAATACTTGGTAGAATTCTGCCGTGAAGCCATCTGGGCCCGGACTTTTTTGGGTTGGCAGTGTTTTGATGACCTTTTCAATCTCTTCCTTTGTGATGGGTTTATTAAATTATTCTGCTTCACGTTGTGATAATTTGGGTAGGTGTTGTGAGTCAAGGAATTGGTCCATTTCCCCTAGGTTTTCAAATTTGTTAGAGTACAGTCTTTTATAGTATTCTGTTATGATGTTTTTGATTTCTGTTGCATCTGTGGTGACAACTCCCTTCTCATTTCTAATTTGGGTTATTTGTTTCCTTTCCTGCTTTTCTTTAGTAAGTTTAGCCAGTGGTTTATCAATTTTGTTGATCTTTTCAAAAAACCAGCTTTTGGTCTTTTCAATTTTTTCAATTGTTTTTCTATTCTCTAATTCATTTAGCTCTGCTCTAATCTTTATGATCTCCTTTCTTCCGGTGCCCAAGGGGTTCCTCTGTTGTTCTCTTTCTACTTGTTCAAGCTGTAGAGTTAGTTCCTTGATTTGGTTTTTTCTTCCTTCCCGATGTGTGCATTTATGGAGATAAACAGACCTCTGAGCACTGCTTTGGCTGTATCCCATAGGTTCTAGTAGGAAGTGTTTTCGTTCTCATGGGAATCCATGAATTTCTTTAATTGATCCCTGATTTCCTCCATAACCCATGTTTTTTTGAGCAAGATGTTGTTCAGTTTCCAAGAGTTCCATTTTCTATCTCTGTTTTTTCTGCTATTGATTTCAACTTTGATGGCTTTATGATCTGAGAAGATGCTTTGCAATAATTCAATGGTATGGATTTTGTTGAGCATTGCATTATGGCCTATCACGTGGTCAAGTCTGGAGAATGTTCCATGTGCACTGGAGAAGAAGGAGTAGTTGTCTGCTGATGGGTGAAAGTTCTGTATATATCAATGAGGTTTAGTTGGTTAATTGTGTCAATGAGGTCTTCTGTATCTTTACTGAGCTTTTTTCTAGATGATCTGTCTAGTAATGAGAGTGGAGTGTTAACGTCTCCCACTATTATTGTGGAGTCATCTAACTCTCTTTTGAGCATAGTGTTTCTTCGACATATTTAGGTGCTCTGACATTAGGTGCATAAATGTTTAATATAGTTAAGTCTTGCTTGTGTACTGAACCTTTCAGCAGTGAATAGTGTCCATCTTTGTCCACGATGGTGGATTTGACATTAAAGTTGATTTTGTCTGAGATTGGAATTGACACCCCTGCTCTTCTTTGTTCATTGTTAGCTTGATATATATTCTTCCAACCTTTAATTTTCAGTTTGTTCCTGTCTTTAGGTCTCAAGTGAGTTTCTTGTAGACAACATATGGATGGGTCGTGTCTTTTGATCCAAGATGACACTCGGTGTCTCTTTACTGGAGCATTCAGTCCATTCACATTCAATGTAATTATTGGTGGGTATGTGTTCACTGCTGCCATTGTGATATGTTTATTTTTATGTTGATGTTTTCTCTGTTGTTCTTATTAGTCTGTTCTGAGACACTCTTTTTTGTGAGTTGATTTTTCACCTTTTTCAGAGCTGGTTTTATAGTTGTTGAGACTTGTGTGTTAGATTTCTTGAAATGGTATGATACATCTTTGTTGTGCTTTACAGCTGCCCCTATGAACCCCCTTAATAAACTATTTATAAACCCAATTTTAATTACTACCAGTCTGGTCATCTTCCTCTCCATCTGGAAGGACTATAACGACTGTAGTACATATCTCTTTTATTATGATGACACCATAGTTTTCATGATGATCACTGGATTGCTTCTTTACAAATCAAAGCTGTGATTTACTTTGGAGCCTTCCCTAAATGAGTATTGAGTAGTGTGTCGTTCTAAAATATAAAGTTAGTGGTTTCGTTCTGCTAAGCCAAATCCAAGAACTTCTTTCAGTATTTCTTGTAGTTTGGGTTTGGTTTTTACAAAGTCTCTGAGTTTCTGTTTATCTGGAAATGTCTTCATTTCATTTTCATGTTTGAAAGACAGTTTTGCAGGATACATAATTCTTGGTTGGAAGTTCTTCTCCTTCAAGACTTTGAATGTGTCGTGCCACTGTCTCCGTGCCAGCATGGTTTCTGCTGAGAAATCTGACGAGAGCCTACAGGGTTTCCCTCTGAATGTTAGCTTTGCCTTGAGTCTTGCTGCCTTTAAGAGTTGCTGCTTATGTTTCATTTTGTTAAGCTTGATTATAATATGTCTTGGAGTCTTTCTTTTGAGATCTATATTGGGTGGCATACGATATGCATCTGAGATGTCTATATTCTCTTCCTTCATGATTTCTGGGAAGTTTTCTTTCAGCAGCTCAGCAACAATACTCTCTGTGTTCTCAGATGTCTCACCCTGTTCAGGGACTCCAATTAATTGAAGGTTGTTCCTCTTAATAGAGTCCCACATGCTTCTTAATGTTTCTTCATTTTTCTTGTTTCTTTTTTCTGATTTCTGCTCATAGACACTGGTATCAGTAGCTCTGTCTTCCAAGTCAGAAATTCTTTTTTCCATTTGTTCCATTCTGTTTTCTTGGGTTTGCATGGAAGCTTCTATGTCTTCGATTTTCTTCTTGATCTGTTGGATTTCAGAGTACTGGTGTTCCATCAGATCGAACAACTTGCTTAATTTTTCATTTTGTTCTGCTGCATTTTGTATAAGGTCTAGAAGGGCCCTGTATATAATCAATTTGTATTCACTTCCTGATGCTTTCATAAAAGTTTCTTCATCTGGAAAACTCCTTGGTTGCTTTGTTTGGGAGCCTTCTGAAGCCATGAGTGATTGCTTGTATGCCACAATTGTCTGTTGCTTTTTGGGTCCCATGTGAGTATATAGAGGCTGGAAGAGGTACTGTGAGGATGGATTGCAAATGTTTCTCTAGGCTGTCTTCAAATGTAAAGCAAAAGGTATCTGACCAGTTCACAAGTCAGTTAGGTTTTCAGGTGTAGAGGTCCCTCTTCCCATCTGACAAAGTAAGCGCTACTGTATCCAACCCCAGATGATAACAAACTAGTTCAGAATACAGCACTGCTAGTGCCCTGGTGGCCTCTGCTGACAGGGCCTAGCCTTATCCAACACTGCATCGAGTACTGGTTTTGTGATAGAAAAGCGCTCTCTTGTGGGCAGGGTCTGGCTCCCAAGCTAAGAATTAGGTCCCGCTGCGGCCACCGTACCCAAGATGGCGTCCTCCACACAGGCAGCAGACAGGGGGGCTAAAGATGCCCAGAGGCAGCAATTCCTCTGCTTCTGTTGCAGGGCCCCCAACATAGGCAGCACTGTGCAAAATCACTACTTTTCTGACGGAGAAGCACTGTCCCATTTGCAGGTGCTGGCTCCCAGGCTAAGAACGAGGTCCCACTAAAATCTCGGTACCAACATGGCGTCCCGCACCCTGACCGCGGAGCTCTGTACAAACCCCACTGAGGCAGCTACAAAACGAAAGGCTCAAAGTGGCTAGATTAACTGAGTCCTGAGCCTGGCTCTCAGAACATGGGAATTTCGCCTGCCTATCCCCCCAGCAGCGCGTCTGAGTCCAGCCCACAGGCAAGGCCCGGCTCCACCCGCCAGCCGAGACCGAGGAAAAAAAAAGTCAAAATGGTGCGTTTACCTTCCGTCCGTGAGAGCCGGGGCTAGCCAGGAGTGGGAGTCAGCGAAAGAGAGGAGATTTTTTCGCTGAATGATATAAAGGCCCAATTAACAGCTCTGTGCCGTGTCCTGAGGCTGATTAGGTGCTCAGAAGGCTCTGTTTGATTGTCAATTCAGGTCTTGGTTTCCAGAGGGATAGAAAGAGATGTGTCCTTAGTCCGCCATCTTGACTCCGCCCCCCTCGGTTTTCCCTCTTTTTTGTTGACCTTCTACTCTACCAAAGATAATGTCTTTCTCCAGCAATTGATTACCTCCTGATGAAGTGCCCGAAGAAAGTGAGACAAAGTCTTGCCTTTCTCTATTCTGGGTGTAGTTTCTCTCAGTCTTTTGGTTCATTCTTCTGACATTCCAAGATATCTTCAATATTCATTGCCAGTGCCGCAGTTTGAATCTGTCAGTTCTTCTTTGGTCTTTGTGTTTCATTGTCTGGTTTTCACTTGCATATGAGGTAATTGAAAATACCATAGTTTATGTTGGACACTCCTTAGTTAGCAAAGTGACATCTTTGCTTTTTAAGATTTTGAGGAGTCTTTTGCAGATCAGTTGCCCAATGTAACACATTGTTTGATGTCTTGGTTGCTGCTTCTGTGAATGTTGCTTTTGAAAGTTGGTGCTGGAAAAGTTTGGAATGCCTGGAGATGGTGTGGACCACATGTATCAGAGATGCTATTTATTCCAAGGCCTGTGAGCAGCAAACACCGGAAGCTGCCTTGTACCTGTTAAAAATTTTAGCTGTTGTTTATGGGATGTGGCCTGTTTGAGTGATGAGACATTGGGCCAGGATTGAGATGGTACTGAAGAACAGATTGTTCCCCAAAGAAATCTTTGTGAATGTGTCCTTCTTTGAACCTGAATTGAGGCAAGCAGAGCATGTTCTCACAGGTCTGAGGAATCAGAAGCCAGGGCAACCTTTATCACCTCTGTTCTCCGGGGCCACGACTCTAGGAGCTGTTGACAGATGCTGCCAAGTTAATTCCAACTCACGCAGACCCCATGTGTGCGGAGTAGAACTGTGATCCACAGAGTTTTCAAGGAAGATTGTGACTTCTCAGAAGCGAATTGCCAGGCCTGTCCTTCCAGGCAGCTTTGGATGGTTTTAAGCTGTCAACCTTGTGATCTGTAGTCAAGCACTTAATCATTTGTGCCATCCAGGGCCTTCTGACTCTAGAAGTGAAACAAAACCCAAACCTATTGCTGTCACTGTGAGTCATTCAACTCATAATGATGTTATATAGTCTACTCTAGAAGAAGGACTTGTTTTTCTTTTTCTTTAGCCAGGTGAAATGAAATAAATTATTTTTCTGGTCTTTTTTTTTTCCTCTAAAATTTCTAACTTTTTTTTTATTGCCAAGATGGTTCTCATTAAAATTGTATGTGCTGTCACCAGGCAAGGAGACACCAGAAGGAACTGCAGATAGGCAGGCATGCAAATTTAATCTGGATTGTATACTTTCACTCAATCACACATGCACAAAAAAATTATAAACATTTACTGTGTTAAAAACATTAAGAAGAGGCTCAAAATACAAGCTAAAAAATGAGAGAAAGCACTTCGTAAACACATATCTGATTGAGGATTGACGTATAAATTACTCAAAGAATTCTTGTTTTTCTTATCCAAATATGTATACACAGAGTGTTCTGTGATATAGGTTGCAATCTCTGCAATGTGTCTGCGCTCTTCCCCTTTCTTTCCACCCTGGGTTCTCTGCGTCCATTTGTCCAGTTTTTCCGTGCCTTCCTGCCTTTCTGTCTTTGCTTTTTGGCAAGTATTGCCCATTTGGTCTCCTGTACTTGGTTGAGCTAAGATTGTGTTCCTCACAAGTGTTATTGTTTGTTTTATAGGCCTGTCTAATCTTTGGTGAAAGGTGGACTTTAGAAGTAGTGTCAGTTCTGAGTTAGCAGAGTGTCTGGGAACCACAGTCTTGGGGTTCCTCCAGTTTTCATCAGACTAGGAAGTCGGGTCTTTTTTTGTGAATTTGAATTTTGTTCTACATTTTTCTCCTGCTCTGTCCAGAACCCTTCATTGTGATCTATCAGAGTGGTTGGTGTTGGCAGTTGGGTATCATCTGGTTTTACTAGGCTCAGGCTGGTGGATGTTATGGTTCACATGCTCCATTACTCCTTTAGATTAATCTTTTCCTTGCGTCTTTGGTTTTCTTTATTCTCCTTTGCTCTGGTCTGGATGGGTATCTTCGATATCCCTTACATGCTTTTAAGACTCCAGATACTACTCACCAAAGTAAGATGTGGAACATTTTCATTATGAGCAATGTCATGCTAACTGACCTAGAAGTCCCCTGAGACAATGGTCTTCAGCCCTTAGTCACAGTAAGTGGGTCTCTCAAGGTGGTTTGATATGTCTAGGAAGCTTCTATGATTTTACCTTGGTTGAGTTGTGCTGATTTCTCCTATGTTGTATACTGTCTTTCTGTTCGCCAAGGTTGATACTTGTCTAGTTAGTTGATATCCCCTTCCCCACCCCCCTCAAAGATTTTTTCCTCCTGTGTGTAAATCTTGTCTTGAGTTCCTATAATAGTGGTCTCATGCAATATTTGTCCTTTTGTGATTGACTTACTTCACTCAGTATAGTGCCTTCCTGATTCATCCATGTCATGAGATGCTTTACAGACATGTCATTGTTCTTTGTCGTTGCCTAACCAAAATCTTGGCAGTACAAATCTGCCAGGCACTCCTTGGAAACTCTGAAGGGCAGTTCTACTCTAACCTCTAGGGTTGCTATGAGTCAGACCTGACTCGACAGCAGTGAGTGTTTTGGTTTTAGTACTCCATTAAGTGTGTGTACCCTAGTTTGTTTATCCATTCATCTGTTGACAGACACCTAGGTTATTTCCATCTTTTTGCTACTGTGAATAGTGCTGAAGGGAACACAGATGTGTAAATGTCTACTTGTGTGATGGCTCCTATTTCTCTAGGATGCATTCCTAGTAGTTCAGTTGTTGAATCGTGTAGTTTTTCTATTTCTAGCTTTTTAAGAAGGTGCCGTATTGTTTTCCATAGTGGTTTTGTCATTTTACTTTCCCACCAGCAGTGTGTAAGAGTCTTCATCTCCCTGAAACCTGTTCAGTGTACTTTTTTTTATGATTAGTTTCACTAATGTCAGGGTGAGGTGTACATTTCCGTAAATGACTAATGACTGCGAGCCATTTCCTCATGTGTATGTTAGATGCCTGAATGTTTTTGGTGAAGTGTTTGTTCATATCCGTCACCCAGTTTAAAATTGAATTACTTGTCTTTTTGTTGTTGAGATATTGAGGTATTCTGTAGATGATAGAGATTAGATTCTTGTTGTAGCCCTGAATTCTTTTCCCTCCAGTCTGTAGGTTCTCTTTTTACTCTTTTGGTAAAGCTTTTTGAAGAGTGTTTAATTTTTATGAGCTCCCACTTATCTAGCTTATCTTTAGCTATTTGTGCATCATTAGGTATGATTTTATTACATTTATGCCATGTGTTAAGCCCCTAGTGTCATCCTATTTTTTCTTCCACGACCTTTATCGTTTGAGGTTTTGTGTTTAGGTTTTGATCCATTTTGAGTTAGTTTTTGTGTATGATATGAGGTATGGATTCTGCTTCATCTCTTATAGATGGACATTAGTTTTGCCAGCACCATTTGTTAAAAAAAAAAACTGTCCTTTCCTCATTTGATAGGCTTTGGTCCTTTGTCAAAGATCAGCTGACCATAGGTGGACGGATTTATGTCTGAGTTCTTGATTTTGTTCCCTTGGTCTATGTGCCTGTCATTGTACCAGTACTAGGCTATTTTGACTACTAGGAGTATATCGTAAGTTCTGAGATCAGGTACTGTGAACCCTCTTATTTTGTCTTTTTCTTCAGTAATGCTTTGCTTATCTGGTGCCTCTATTCTTTCCACATAAAGTTGGTGATAACTTTTTTCATCTTATTAAAGAATGCTCTTGGTATTTGGAACGGGATTGCATTGTCTGTAGGTTGCTTTGGGAGTCCTATCTTTTAGTGATGTGCAGTAAATGATCATGATACTTAAATGCTGATGACTGTAATTAAAGGCTTGATGATGTGGTGAAGGAAATAAAATCACAAACTTTTGTTACTGGAAAAATCCCAGTGGCGGATTCGTGCTGCCTGTCACTACTAGGCCAATTATGCAGAGACAGGGATTGACTTTTTAAATGTACTTTTTTCAGATTGCTGGTAACCTGAGAATATGGTGGGTTAGCACCCTAAAAACCATCTTAACATCTCAGTCCAGGCTGGTAAGTTTTATGGAAGTGTTTAGGGAAGGGAAGAGGGTAGGCAAGGGATGAAGGCATGTAGGTGTTCAGAGGAGGTGAGGTTAGAGAAGACACAACTTCTTTGTCTCAAGGTGAGTTGTTTTTGATGTGTCAGGCTGATTAATTTTCTCAGAGACAGTGGGCTACAAATTGGCATCACTGTCTGGTCATCAATCAAGGATAGACTGGGAAAACAAGCTCAAAAATCTTTGTGAGTACCAGTCAGAAGGGAGTGTTACAATTTTCTTTGTGTGTCAGCATTTCTAAGGTAAAAGGGCTTTTAGCATTATGAAAGAAGCTAGCTAATAATTTTTGTACAGCTGTTAACCCTATCACATTCTGGAAGGGAGGGGGCAGTGGAGTGGCTGTGGTTAGGGAGGCTTCACAGTGCAGGTGGGACTCAACCTTGACTTGGAAGATAGGCAGCCTATGGGTGGACAAGAGATGGAGAGAGGCATTTTAGAGAGTTAGGGTTAGGGTTAGTCTGAAAGAAAGCACGAAGGCTGGAACATGTGTATGTAACACAGTGAGGCCTAGCAGATTGGAGGAGAGTGTGCTCCCAGCTCTGGGAGGGATCGTGCTTGGGGTTGGCTGTGGAAGGCATTGAATGCCAATGTGAGAGCGTGTTAGAATTGAGGAGAAGTGGTCTAACGAGGAGAGAGAAGTTCCAGAAGGAAGAAATCACATACTGGATAACTGGAAGACAATAGAAATAGCACATCAAGCTGCATCAATGGAAATCAAATTGTGTAGCTTCAACATTACTTCTATTTTGTCTCCCGCAACTAATTATCTGATTTAAAGCTCATTTCTCATATATTTGCTAAATCTCTTCTTACTGTTACAAGCAGAAGGCAGGTGTTCCCTCCAAGTGGGCCTGTTGGCCAGAGAGCGCCTGATTGGGACTCAGGGGTGATGTCTGATTTCTGAGCAGCAACAAGAAGAGCTGTGACATAATGGCCCTTTGTAATTAGTCTTGGGCAGAAGAACTTTGTATTAGTTGGGATATTTCTGGTGGGTGCAGTGGTTAAGTGCTATGACTGCTAACCAAATGGCATTTTAAATCCACCAGGCACTCCTTGGAAACTCTATAGGGCAGTTCTACCCTGTCCTACAGGGTCGCTATGAGTTGGAATCAACTCAACAGCAATGAGCTGGGTTTGGTTTTGGTATAAAACAACCAGAAACCCCAGTGGTGTAGTGATTAAGAGCTATGGTGACTAACCAAAGTCATCAGTTCAAAATCTACCAGGTACGCCTTGGAAGCCCTATGGGGCAGTTCTATTCTGTCCTATGAGTCAGAATCAACTCAACAGTAGTGGGTGTAAATAAACCAGATGTAGCTGAATCGACTTTGACTTATGATCTCATGTGTGTCAGACTAGAACTGTGCTGCACAGAGTTTTCAATGGCTGTTTTTTGGAAGTAGATTTCCAGTTATGTCTTCTGCAGTGCCTCTGGGTAGAAATGGACCATCAGCCTTTCTCTTAGCAGACAAATGTGTTAATCATTTGTACTATCCAGGGACTTTGGCTTCTATCAGTGGAGTCTTATTTGTGATATAATGAAAACCTGGGTGTAAGTGGTTCCTGGTTTGGCTAGTTATGTGGTTCAACGATGATGCCTATTTTTCTGCAATTCTCTTTGTTCCCCTTTAGAAAGATGTTTCAGCATTATCTCCCTCCTGTGACAACTTCCAAAGTAGGAAGGGAGCACAAGGGACTGCTTATTCCAATATTTTTTTTTTCTTACCAAGGCAGATAATCTTTCACATAGGCCCTACAGAAGACTTCTTCATATCATGAGCTGGAACTGGCTTCCACTGGCAAGTTCTAGATGCAAGAGAGCTTGGAAAGCAAGGCACTGGCATTCTAAGCTTTTGCTGTGGAAGGTAGTCTGTTAGCAAGACAGAAGGCGGAGGAGACTCTAGTGGATGGTTGGCAACTGTCATAGACTGAATTGTGTCCCCCCCAAATATCTATCAACTTGGCTAGTTCATGATTCCCAGTATTGTATGATTGTCTACCATTTTATTATCTCATGTGATTTCCCCGTGTGTTGTAAATCCTATCACTGTGATACAATGGAGATGAATTAGTGGCAGTTACATTGTTGAGATCTACAAGATCAGACAGTGTCTTAAGCTAAGCTTTTTTGAGATATAAAAGAGAGAAGGAAGCAGGGAGTCATGGGGACCTCCTACCACCAAGAAGGCAGAGCTAGGAGCAGTGTGAGTCTTTTGGATCTGGAGTTCCTCCACAGAGAAGCTCCTAGACTGTGTGAGGTTTGATGACGAGGACATTCCTCCAGAGTCAACAGAGAGAAGAAAGACTTCCCCTGGAGCTGACGTTCTGAATTTGGACTTCTAGCCTATTAGACCGTGAGAGAATAAATTTCTCTTTGTTAAAGGCTTGTGGTGCTTCTGCTGTTATAGCAGCACTAAATGACTAAGGCAGCAACTACAGTGACTGCTGCAAACCCAAGGGATGAAGAGGTGATGGGAGTGCTACAGAAGAGAGGTGAGAAGGCTGGGCCCTTGGGGCCTGTAGGAAGAAGAGAAGAGCTGAGTGGTTTAAAAATGGCCTGTGTGCATAAAGAGAAATGAAGTTCTGATATACGCTACAAGATTGAGGGACCTGGAAAACATTATGTTGAGTGAAATAAGTCTGTCACAAAAGGACAAATATTGTATGGTCCTACTTTTATGAAGTATCTAGAGCAGACCAGTATTTATCAGTGGTTATGAGAGGTGTGTGAGAGGGAAGAGGAAAGGAAGATATAATGCTTAGAGGACACAGAGCTTCTGTTAAGGGTGATGGAAAAATTCAGGCACAGTTAAAGGTGATGGTTGAATACCATGATGAACATAATCGTTGTCACTAACTTGTGAAGACTTTGAAATGGTAAATGTTATGTTACCTATATATTTACCATAATAAAAAGGGAAAAATAATCAGAAAAAAAAGAATGGCCTGTGTTTTAGGGTCAGAGGTACACCCATGAGTTGTGAGTTTGTGTGTGTGTGTAGCTTACCACCCCCACCAGTGCTGGTGTTCACTCAGGAGACTAAGGCCACCCAGCCTCTGTTTTAATTCCTGCCAGTTTCAACCACAAGGAGCAGCCCTTGTATTCACAGGATGGAGGCTGGAAATGTGTCACTGGCAATAGAATCCCCTTTTTTTTTCTGTAGGAAAAGTTTCCTGGGAGGCAGGCACTCCTGGGACTAGGTGGAAATGAAGAAGTGGAAAAGATTTAGGAATGAGGGCAAATCTCTTTCTTTGGAAATTCCAAACTGGAGCATCCCTGTCCTTACGTTGCTTTGGAGGTGGGGGAGTGGTCCAGGTGGAGCAGACAGGGGCTTGAAGGGGAAGAAACAGTTTCACCTTGGGGACTTCCTACCTTTGTGAGGGGAGGGCTCTGATAAGGCTGGAAGTCAGATGCCTCACTATGGTGAGTCTTTGAGCGGGTCTGGAGGTCTGCTCAGTAGGAGGTACGGTAGGGAGGTTGAAGGAATAGGACTGAGGGGCTGGGGTGGGAGGGTGCTGGCTGAATGTTTAGGCAGCAAAATAGCACAGCATCTGAAGTCCCCCTGTTTTGTCACCTTGGATGCTCCCAGAGCCCTTGTGGGACCGGCATGTGGGAATGGGGACCTCACTTCGATCTGTACCCAGAACACTGTCCTGGGCGGGGTTGAGCTGGGAATTCTTATCCGTATCCCAGAAACCTGAGCTGAGCACAGAGTTGGACGGAAGGGAGGTAACTGATGCTAGGGCTGAGATGGGGGTGATGTGAGGTTCCCTGTAAAACCAACCTCCAGAGTCGAGGACGTTTTCACCCCCTACCCTCTTCCTGAAGAGATGGAGGAAAACCTCAGTACCTCTCTCTCCAACCTCTGTGTTATCCTTGCCACACTCAGTGGTTAGCAAGTCACACAGGTGTTGCTACTCTGGGGAGGGTATAGAATTTCCCATCTCCTAGCACAAGTGCCTGTGTTAGGGATCAGGAGCCTAAGATGTAAGTGTTGGCTCTGCCGCTCACCAGCAGTATGGTTTGAATGATCACGTTCTCGTTGCCTGGGTTTTGATGTCTAGTGAAGGGTAACTAGACTCTGGGGCAGACTGACTCTTGAATCCTTTTGCTCAGCCTCTTCTACTCAAGTGAATTTGGGCAAATTAGCTAACCTCTTTCCAGCTTTGGTTTCCTCCTCTGTAAGTGAACATAAGGTTGTTTTCAGAGTTAAAGAGCACCTGGCACCACATTGTCACTCAGCGACTGTGAATTCTTGCTGCGTTTTTATTTAAAGCTTTGAATTTTTACCTTTAGACATGTTTCATCTTATTTCTGCCAGGTGTAGGGTTAACAGCCATAGCAGTCACAGTGAGAAAGTCAAACAACATGGACCATGTCTTTTTAATTCCATTAAGAGGGATTAAAAGTGTCTCTGGGTGTGGCTGGAACCCAGAGTCAAGCCACCATCCTGACTAGTAAGGTGAGAACTAAATGGAATGAAGAGGGTTTTGTCATCTGTGCAGGGCTACGGGGGCAGATGGGAGGAATCAGTGTCTAAAACCAAACCCAAACCCCGTGCCATTGAGTCGATTATGACTGATAGCTACCCTAAAATCTCTAGTGGGGAGATAAAAAATTGCTATTGAGCTGATTTCTACTTATCGTGACCCATGTGTGTCAGAACAGAGCCGTCCTCCATAGGATTTTCAGTGGCTGATGTTTCAGATTACCAGGTCTTTTTGATGAGGCATTTCTGGGGGGACTCAAACCTATAACCTTTTAGTTAACAGCCAAGCTAGTTGAGTGTTTGCACCACTCAGGGACTCCTAATCCCCAAGAGACCATAAAAAACCAAACCTGTTGCTCCGAGGGAACCGGTCACTGAGTACAGTGGTGGGCAGATTTCTCTCACTGTTGTCATTGTTTTTCTCTCTCTGCTGATTTAGTGCAGGTGGATTTGAATGCAAATTTGATGCCATCACACTCTTCTGCTGCCATAACTGTTACTGCCACTTTTACCATGACATCAAATCATTTACTGAGGGCTGTAGTGAGTGACAGAGTGGCTGCAACGGTGGGCTTAAGCATAACAACATCTGCGAGGGTAGTGTAGGACTACACAGTGTTTCATTCTCTTGTGTACGGGATTGCTGTCAGTCAGAACTGGGTAGACTGCACCCAACAACAGTAACAACACTCTGGGCTGGGCTCTGGGCACACTTTTTAAGTGTTGTCTTATTTAATCCTCTACAGCTTTGTGAAGCAGATATCACCTCCACTGCACAGAAGGAGAACCCAAGGCCTGTTCTTCACCAAGGGCTTACTTGCCCCAGTGTTTTCAACTGTACAGAGTTTCTTCAGCACATCTTTCTATTGCACGCAGGCCTTGAATCGTGTGACTAGCACATTTAACATGTGATTTAAATACAGTAAAGACACCAGTGTCTCTGGGCTTCTTTCCACGACATGCCCACGTCCCACAACCTTCCAGTTATGTTATTTGCATAGCATGTTCTGGCTCTTGCATGAGAAGATGCACTCTTTTGGATTTATTCTCTCCTTGTGACTCTAGGGCAAGCAGAGGGTTCAAAGGTAGAAGGGCACTGGAGGAGACATCATTCAATCTAAGTGGGTATCTGGCTGGTTTTAGTAAATTGGGAGAGTTTTCTAATTTAGTGGTTCTTGGTATAAAGACCTCCATGCTTTAGACGAGGCTTGCTTGCCACTTGCACTTACCCAGAGACAGAGAAATGGTGATAACCTCAGTGAGATATCCACAAGGTGATCTTTGTTAGCAGCACATGGCAAAGAGAGGTTGAGAGGACCTCATCTCTTATGGTTTAAGAGAACAAAGCAGAGCAAGAGGGAGTCTACACACATACACACACACACACACAAGCACACACACACTCACACATGTACCCTACTGGTAACACAAGATGTGGCCACTTACCCTTCAGCTTAAGAAATAAACCATTACAAACACATTTGAATTCTCCTTGGTTCCACTGCTCCCCTCTTTCCTCTTTCCCAAAGAAAATGACATCTTGAATTTGATGTTTATTATTCCCATTGTATAGTTACTATCGATATATTTAAAAATGTTATTTAAATGAAATCATACTGGGATTATCCTTCTGAAACTCACCATACCTTTGTTTAAAGTTATCTTTGTGAGATTCACTCATGTTAGTATATATAGTGGAGGTCTGGTGGCACAGTGGTTAAGAGCTCAGCTACTAACGAAAAGGTAGGAAATTTGAATTTACCAGCTACTCCTTGGACACCCTATAGGGCAGTTATACCTTGTCTTACATGGTTGCTGTGAATTGGAATTGACTCAATGGCAATGGTTGGTTTGGTTTAATACATGTAGTGGTAATTCACTAGTCATTATTATATAGCACTGTACTGTGTATTGTATTTCATTGATTCTCTGTGATTTATTTATGCATTCTGTTGATTCTTACCACTTGACAGATAGACTGCATCTTTATCTTTGCTGTTATAAAGCAACAATCCTAGGAATAGTCATACACATATTTACTGGTGTACACTCTGTGTAAAAGATTCACTAGAGGATAAGTGTGAAGTTGCTGGGTCATACAGAATGTGCAAATTTGATATTATGGTACTAATTTTTTTTCCCCAAACCCAAACCAAATCCACTGCTGTTCAGTCAGTTCCAACTCACAGTACACTAGAGGACAGAGTAGAACTGCCCCGTAAAGTTTCCAAGAAGCACCTGGTAGATTTGAACTGTAGACCTTTTGGTTAGCAGCCATAGCACTTAACCACTACGCCGCCAGGATTTCTTTTTCTGCTAAAGAGGTTATGGAATCTAGAGATCCATCAGCAGTGTATGGGAATTTTTGCTGCTCTAAACCCTTGGAGATACCTGCCACAGTCAAATTAAATAATTTGATTTATTTTTAAAACTTTTAGTTCCGTTACTCCTTTTCTGTGAAATTCTTGGTCTTGTCCTTTAAACAGTTTTTCTGTTGCATTTGTGTGTGTGTGTTTATTAAATTGTAGGAATTATTTCTGTATTTTGGATACAGTACCTTTGCCAGTTGCATGTGTACTAAATATCTTCTCCCAGTCTATGGCTTATCTTTTTTTAATGATATTCTTTCGTGAATAGAAATTTTAAATCTGAACACAGTGATGCCTTTTTCCCTTCTCTTTCTTTGTTTAAGAAACTCTTTACCACTCTGAGGTCATAAAGGTTTTTTCTTATATTTTGTTCTAAAAATTAAAACAAAATTTTTTTAGAATGAAATTTTTAACCCAGCTGGAATTTATTTTTTCTGCAAAGCATGATGTCAGATGGAATGCACTTCTGCTTTTTTGCCTCATCTAGGGCACTATCTCAGCACCCTTGCTGCACTGGCTGTCATTTCCCATTGATATGCAGCACCCATCCAGTGCCCCTCTCTCTCATAGAGTAAGTTTCCATTTTTGTGTGTGTCTGTGTCTGGGATCCTTGTTTTGTTTTGTTTCTCTATCCCTGCACCATTACATCAATGTCTTAATGACCACTGCTTTATAATGAGACTTCTTCTGATATGGTACCTTATGCATCTTCAAAATTATCTAGGCTCTTCTGCATGTATTTTAGAATTGGTATATTTTGTTTGTTGGATTCCTAGGTATTGCAATTTATTGTTCTACAACAAAAGGCAAATTCAAAAGTCACCTTGAAGACTAAAATGTGCCTGCTCCAAGCCATAGTATTTTCAGTTGCATCATATGCATGCAAAAGCTGGACCATGAACAAAGAAAACAGAAGAAGAACTGATGTCTTTGAAATGTGGTGTTGGAGAAGAATGTTGAACGTACCATGGACTGCCAAAAGAACCAACAGATCTATTCTGGAAGAAGTACAATCAGAGTGCTACTTGGAAGCAAAGATGGCAAGATGGCATCTTACAGACTTTGGACATGTTGTCAGGAAGGATCAGTGCCTGGAGAGGGATATCATGCTTGGTAGAGCAGAGGGTCAGTGAAAAAGAAGAAGACCTTCAACGAGATGGACTGACACAGTGGCATAAAAATGACTGTGGACATGGTGCAAGACTGGGCAGTATTTCGTTCTGTTTTTCATAGTGTCACTATAAGTTGGAACCGATTAGATGGCACCTAACATCACCACAAAAAAATGCATTGTCAGGTTTTCTAACTCTTCATTGCTAGTCTATAGGAATAAGACTGCCTTTTGTAAAGAGCCCTAGTGGTGCAGCCATTAAGTGCTCAGTTGCTAACCAAAAGATTGATGATTTGAACCCACCGTCTGGTCTGTGGGAGGAAGATGTCACAGTCTGCTTGTGAAAATATTTGCAGCTTTTGAAGCCCTGTGGGGCAGGGTCACTAAGAGTCAGAATTGACTCAGTGGCTTTTTTTTTTTTTTGTAAAAAACTTTGAGGGTTTTTTGCATTTTCAGAGTGAAGGAGGAGGGGCTGGAGAGTAGCAAGGCCCCTCTGCTCTCCAGGGTGGCCTGCCAATGGCGGGAGGAGTGGAAATTCTGTTTTTGGTTAGGAATGGCAGTGTGGTAAAAGACAAAAGGGACAGTGAGGGAAGTGGAGAAGGAACTGGATGAGAGAGCTGGAGAGATTTTTGTATTGAGAAAGTGGATTTTTTTTTTTTTAAATTGTGGTAAATACATATGTAAGAAAATATTTGCCGTCTCAACAATCTTCACATGTACGGGTTGGTGGCATTAATTATGTTCATCATAGTGTTCAGTCATCACTCTTACTGATTCCCCATTTATCCATTACCCTTAACATAAGCTTAACGTGAGACAGTCGAATTTTGGGGAGAAGAAAAGGCTTCTGATAAAAACTTCGGGGAAGATTTCTGTGTCGTGATTGGGTTAAACTTCTAGGCTGAGTCTTCGAAGAAATCCTATAGCTGATTATGTAGTCAGATTTGTGCTTCCTTTGAATGCGGCTACACACGGATCCAGCCAGCTTAGTGAGGTGGGGTGGAGGAGGCAGAGTCTCAGAATTAATTGGATTAAGACTGGAGCAGAGTGATTTAGCAATAATTGCTGATTTAATGATCACACCCTGTCAACTCTTGGATTGGTGCCAGAGACAGACCCTCGGAGGAAGCTGGGCTTGGTGGGTGAGACTGGGCGGAACTGTGCCTGGAAAATGGGAAGGTGGTTCTTCCTTGTTAGGACTATTTCAGAAAATCCCAGAAATGTTGCTGTTGCTAGGTGCTGTCAAGTCGGCTCCAAATCATACTATCCAATGTACAAGAGAACAACACACTGCCCGTGCTGCGCCATACTCACAATCGTTGTTGTACTTGCGCCCACTGTTGCAGTCGCTGTGTCAGTCTGTCTCTTTTGCACTGACCCTCTACTTTACCAAGCATGATGTCCTTCTCCAGGGACTGGCCCCTTCTTATCACATGTCCAAAGTACATAAGAAAAGGTTTCATCATCCTTGTTTCTAAAGAGCATTCAGGTTCTGCTTCGTCCAGGACAGATTTGTTAGTTTTTCTGGCGGTCCCCAGTGTATTCAAAATTCTTCACCAACACCTTGATTCAGAGGTATCAACTCTTAGCAGAAATAGCCTGAAAATATTTGGGGAATGTGAGGCAGTATTTGCAAAGCCCTGAATGAACAATAAGCCCTAGCCTTCTCCTTACGAGTCAGTGTGGGTGAGATCAGGCGAGTGGCCTTAGAGGAGGCTTACTGTGCCTGGCGTGATGGCTGTGGATACCCATAAAGGACTTCACTGAGGCCAATCCCAGTATCAGCGCCATCAGAGCCTTGGGAGTGGAACTCATCTCAGTCTCCACATCAGAAGCCTAGGTGGACCTCTCCACATTTCTGGCCTGACAGCTCTTTAAAGTTGGCCCTGCTCATCTCCTTGCTTCTCTGGCGTAATGGGATCCCCCTTGTCCTCTCTCTTCCCAGCCTTTAATATTACTCTGAGGAGCCAGGATGAAGGCATGCTCTCTCCGTTCCTCTCCATTCTTGATACTCCCTTGCTTCTGAAGAACATCCAGGGTCGGGGAAGGAAACTCCTGCCCTCAGAGGTGATCAAGCCGGAGGGAGGAAGAAATGGCCTCTTCTGAGAAGGAAAGAATGGAACAGTGTGGACAGCAGATCTCGGGTGACATTCCGGGAGCAAGGCTCTAAGCTGCATTGGTGGTGGTGGTGTGGGGACAGGACATCAGGGTAGCTTCTGGAAGGGGTGGAATTTGCAGTCTGTCTGAGGTGGCGGGGTGTAGGGGCAGTAGTGAGTATTATCCAGCTTCATGAGTGGCTTGAACTCAGCGTGGGGACCGAGGGGAGATGGGAAACAGAATGAGGAGAAAGACGGGACCTGAAACTGAGGGACACTGTGGCATATGGTTCCAAGGCAAAGTAAAAAACAAAAACCAAAACCTGTTACCATCAAGTTGTTTCTGACTCACAATGACCTTATAGGACAGAATAGAACTGCCACACAGAGTTTCCAAGGGGCGGCTGATGTCTTTGAATTGTTGACCTTTCAGTGAGGAGCTCTTAACCACTGCGCCCCCAGTGCTCCTGGATAGTTATCCAGGAAGCTCACACAGCTCACCCTGCGCTGGTGCCAACATCCACGAGCCAACCCTTCATAGAAACTCCCCCAAGTCAAGCTGCGCTGATGGCAGAACAGGTGTAGCCAAGGCCCCAGGCTGAGAACAGGGGTGTGGAGGGTGCGGCTCCTAATTCTCAGGGTGAGGTGGGGCTCTCAGAAATGCTTAGGGCTGGCAGTGGTTTCTCTGCAGTCTTCCTTTCTATGACAAAGCTGAGAAGGAAGCGAAGTAGCTCAGGGGACCTCTCCCAGCTCGCCCTGTAAGTCCTCTCTCTTCCTCCTTTCCAAGGCAGGTGTATCTTTCCCAGGGCCTTCCACTCAGCTAGCATCAGCAGATATCGAAAGAGTATTTGCATTGTAATGACTTAATTCAAAGGAGTATTTGCATTTTAATGACTTACTTCAGAGAAAGCTGTGTTGATCTTCTGGTGTGTCAGACCCTGTGCTGGCTACTAATATGAAGCCGTGAACAAACAAGGGAGATTCTGCACATGAGGGTCCATTCTCTGGAGGAGTTGCATGACTCTGTCTTGAGGCTCAGGGAAGGTCTTCCTGACAGACGCCTAAAGCACAAGTTAACCAGTTAGGCAGAAGGGTGGAAGAGTGTTCTGGCACATGGAATAGCATGGGGCAAGCCTCTGTAGCAGGAGAAGAATGGTCTGTGACTGAGGACTGAAAAGAGGCAAGAGCAGATGAAACTCAGCAGAAGGTGTGGAGAGAGGCCCAAGCCTGGGAGGCACAGGCCGGAGCACCCAGAGCAGGGAGTTATTCTAAAGGGGGTGGGAAACCTTTATATCTTTTTATGGATGGGAGTGACTTAGGCTGCTCTGCTTGTCCCAGTTTGCTCAGGTTTCTACTGTGAAACACCAATGTTGGGGAAACCCCTCAGTTCCAGCCAAATCAGGACTGACTTCATTGTTTAACACTGTGCCTTAAATAGGTCACTCTGATGGAAGAATGGACGATGGGATAAGAAAGGACAAGAGGATGAGGCGTGGCATTTAGGAGGCCATTGCAAAGAAACAGTACAATGATAATAATATTGTCTAACAATACCTGAATTTTTACTGTGTGACAGCTACTATTTTGAGTGCTTTGTATTCACTACGGTGTTTCATCTTCAGAACAATGTTATAAGATAGGCATTATTTTATTTTCATCTTTAGAGGTGAGAAAACAGCTTAGAGAGGTTAAGTAATTTGTCTAAGGTCAGTCACACATGTTTTGCAAGTGGTAGAAATGGAATTTAAAGCTAGAAATCCAACTGTAGAGCTTAATGCCACACTAAATAGCCATAAAGGGCAGGTTGATGGCAGTGCCAATACAGCAGACTGACTGAAAGTCTGTTTGAAAAGCAATTGGACTGTAAGTGTGGTGTTAAATGGTTGATTATTGTAATTGCTGTCAGTACGTTGTATGCCTGTAAAAAGCTGAACTGGTGAAAGTATGATAAATGTATTTATAAAGTGATAGAAAAAAAGTAGTTACTGTGGATGCTTAGGTAAAACTAAAAGCCTCATGGGATTTGATCCCTTGGTTTGGAAGTTTAGGGTCATGGTTTCATGGAATATCACTATTAATTGGCCTAATAATGTATTTAAATGATTTTGTTCTACCTCCTACTTCGTCATGTAGCACCTTGCAAGTGGCCATACAAGGCACAGCAATAGGTTTCTATTTGACTGGAGCAAAATAGGAAGGAGTGTCAGGAATAGGAGAAGGATATGGAATGTTGGCTAATTGCCTCCGGGAACTACTGCCTCCTTTGTCATGAGACTAGAATTGAATGCTGCCTGGTTATCACTGCTGAACATTTTGATCATAGATTCTGTAGAAGAATCCTGATCAAAACAGGGAAGATGCAGAATAGAATTTCAAATTCTAATGCACTCTAGACTTTCTAGAGCCAAGAGGGATGGATGAACCCCAGACACAATTGCCCTCAGATAATCTTTTGTTTTTTACTGTGATTCAGTGAAAGTATACAATCCAAATTAAATATGCATGCCCACCTATCTGCAGCTCCTTCTGCTCTCCTGGCCCAGTGACAGCACACTGCTCCCTTTTGTGCTATATATGTCGTAACCTCTTAACAATCTCCTGTATTCTTCTCTCTTCTCCATCTTCTCCTCTCCCTTCTAGTAAGAGGCCAGCCAGTAGGACAGTATCCTATAGATTCATAGAACCATAAAATATACACACTGTATGGTCACATTGTGTCCTCAAGTCCAGTCCATTCCTGTCCGAAGAATTGACCTCAGTAATGTTTTCTGGTTAGGGGCAGTAGCAGGTCTAGGGGCCATGTTCCCAGGGGAATCCCCAGGCTGCTGGACCATCAGTTGTGGTCTTTTACTGGAGTTCTTGAGGTGTACCCCTCCTTTCTCCATGTTGCCACTGGGACTCGATGTTGTGTGCCCCATCATAGCTGTCTTTGGTGGTGGCCAGGCACCATGTGGTTCTTCTGGTCACACATTGATACAGTTACCCATTCACATGGGCTCTTTTTTCCCCATATCTTTGTTTATCTTGGTAATCATCTGTTTTGGGTGAGTTGGGACCACTTGGTGTACCTCAGCTGACAGCTTGCTAGCTTTTAAGACCCCAGATGCCCCTCACCAATATGGGGTGCAGAAGACTCTCTTAGCAATAGGCTAGTTATGCCAGTTGGCCTTGATGTCCCCTGAGAGCATGGTCCCCAGACCTCCGCCCCTGCTACTCTACCTTGCAATATTGGTTAAGATTGGAAGAGTTTTCAGTTTGTGTTAAAGTCTAGTTCAGTTGATCTTCTTTCTAATGTGTGCTGTCACTGCTTTCGCCCAACCGAATTTATATCAACTATCTAATCTATGACAAGTCTTCTCTCTCTCATCCCACCCTTGCAGCCATCAAAGAGTCTTTTCTTCTGTAGATAAGTCTATTTTTAAGTCCTTGTAGGATGGGGCTCATACAATATTTGTGCTTTTGCTGCTGACTGATTTCACTCAGCATCATGTCTTCTAGGTGATGAGTTGCTTCCTATTATTATTATTGTATAGTGTTCCATTGAGTATATATGACCTAGTTTATCTATTCATCTGTTGTTGGGCATCTGGGTTGACTCCATGTTTTTGCCATTGTGTACTGTGCTGCAATAAACATTCATGTGCATGTATCCATTCGTGTGACTGCCCTTGATTCTGTAGGATATATTCTGAGCAGTGGGATTACTGGATCTAGCTGAGATAATCTTTAAAGCTTAAACCGAAAACATTCCTGGAAGTCTTCTTAAAACCTAAAAATAACTTAGCTTAACTAATAAAAACTGTGTGCCCTGAGTATTGTGTTTCTTTAAAAACTCTCTGTATGGGATCAAACTGACAACAGCAACTCAACGGATTTGATAGGAACCTGAAAGGGCAGTGCATTTATGTCAGTGGGGGAAGGAACACCTCAGAAAAGGAAGGTGAGAATGGTTGCACAACTCAAAGAAGTGAGTATCCAATGTCATTCAATGGTACATGTAGAAATGGTTGAATTGGTATATGTTTTATAGTGTATATTCTCAAAAACAACAACCAAAAGCAAATGGATTCCATGTTTCTTTTTCTACCTCTGTGGACAGGTGACTGTCATCCCTCTACCTCTGCAGACTCTAAATGGAGACCCCAAGCAGAGCTGGGGCAGAGGTGCTGCATTGAAAAGAGGAAATTAGGCAAAGGTTTACATACTATATGATGAGATCATCTCAGACCCTTTCCCTACTCAACTTCAAGAACATCAGCAGCTAGGGTCAGGTAGGAGGTTGGAGGAATACTTTTCTGGGAAAGTGCATCATCCCAAGAGAGCCCTTATGAAACAGTTCAGCCAGCCAGCACTGTAGCTGAGATCACTAATTGACAATCCCTGCCTTTTTACATAGCACTTTTCAAGTTTTTAGTGCTTCATTCTTAAATAGGCACAGATAGCCAAGACTGCTAGATGTTTAAAGAAAGCCTTTAACGTATGAAAGACTAAACAAACACCTCAAACAGATAAAAATAACTGGGGGAAAAAAAAGTCAATAATGCGGGTAATGCCAAGCCTTAATAGACGAAACAAATATTGTTATAACAGAAGATTTCAAATCTATAAAACAAGAACATGAGGCAATTGAAAAAGAACATTTAGAGAAGAAAAAGATCTTGGAAATTACAAAATAGGCTTCCTTTTGGGTTTCCCTTGTAGTTATCAGAAAGTTTGATATAAATGTTAGAAGATAACGTTTTCTGTTTGATCAGATAAAAAAAAAAAACAAGAGAGAAACTAGGACAGAAAATAAACAAATATTAGAAGATCAAATCAAGAAATCCAAGAGAGAAGAGCAGACCAACACAATGAGACCCACTGCTGTCAGTCGGGTCTGACTCATAGCTACCCTATAGGTCAGAGTAGAACTGTCCCATAGAGTTTCCAAGGACTGCCTGGTGGATTTGAACTGCCAACCTTTTGGTAAGCAGATGTAGCACTTAATGCACTATGCCACCAGGGTTTCCAACCCAATGAAGGGAAGGAAATTATCAAAGACGTACTAAAAGAAAATGGTCAGATTTGAAAGACATGTTTTCATATTAAAAGAATCTATTGATTGTTCAGTTTAGTGGATTCGCTAAAAAGAATTTCAGCAAGATACATCATCGTCATCATCAGATACTCGACATGGAGGGAGTGGAGGCTGAGAAGGGGGCCGGTACAGTCCTCAGCTAAAGGACATGTGAGAACTTTAGAAGAATGGGCTAGAAAGTGTTGGTTCACATAGCACTGAAGACTCTTTCACATAGATGTATCACAAAGGATCTAGAACAGTTCCTGGTATACACCAGGTACTCACTGAAGACTTGTTGAATAAATGAACAAAGGATTCTTTTCTCATTGTTGAAGTGGTGCCCTTGTGAGATACGGAAGCCCTTATGTCTTCTATCTGAATGAATATTTCCCTAGATAGGGAATTCATTCATTAAATAGAATTTATTTAATAATTTATTTAAAACTTACCACATGCCAGGAACCATTCTAGGGGCTAGGGATACAGTAATGAAAAAGCAGAGATAAATCTCTGCCTGTGTGATATTATGTTTTAGAGGAAGTAGCCGCTAATTATTGAGCATGACTACATATTCAGCTCTGCTTCAAACACTTTACAGTATTAGCTCACATAATTCCCACATTATTTTTCCCATTTTACAGATGATGAAACGGAGGCACAGAGTGCTGAGCTAACTTGTTCAAGATCATAGCGCTAATAAATGTGGACTGGGATTTGAACCTGGGAGGGAAGATGGGTGGGTGAGCTGCTAAAGACAAACTGGCCATAGACTCTGCCCTCCAGTGTCTTGTAGGGGAGAAGAGGCCTGACCACAAATCAATGAGGTGGGATGAGAAGGACTGAGAGGGATAGGCAGTTGCTGAGTCTATCAGCTAGTCACTCTAGAGTCTCTGGGAGGCTGAAATTCATGGCAGACAGGCACAAAGGTACACAAGTTCTCTTGCTACAAATGAAACCCTGATCTTAGTTGCTGCTTCTCCCCAGAATTGGTAGACAGGTAGATAGATAGCTGCCATCAAGTTGACTTTAATTCGTAGTGACTTTATATGCAACAGAACAAAACATTGCTCTGTCTTATGTCATCCTCACTCTTGCACTCAGTGGCGTGTTCAAGTCTATCATGTGGCTACTATGCATTTTCATCTCACTGACGTTCTCCTTTCTCCCCGCCAGTCATCTGCTTCACCAAATATGATGTCTTCCTCCAGTGATTGAGCCACCTTGATGACACGTCCAAAGCAAATGAGTTGGACAGTGTTCTGTGATCCGTAACATTCTAATTGGTTAATTTTTGGAAGTAGTTTGCTAGGTCTTCCTAGTCCATCTTAGCCTGGAAATTCTGTTGAAACCTGTCCATTATGGGTGACCCTGCTGGGATCCGACATACCCGTGGCAGAGCTGCCAGCATCATGGCAACATGTGTGCCACTACAGTACGATCAGCTGGTAGATGGGCAGTGGTGGGGATGGCAGTAATGGACACATACATCCAAAAGGCAGAAAACAAACTTTTGAGTTTCGTTTTTGGGCATGATTTGCAGTGAAAGAACTTTATTTTGGAAGTGAGGATGAGAATTAACAGAGCAGATGTTGATGTGGGCAGTATTCTTATGACGAAATTGAGTATAGAGAGGAACCAAGCTCACCATTTTCATTTATTTGTCTCCAGATGAATCTCCTGAGTTCACGCTGGTGAGGAGTGGGCTGAGTCAAGAGGAGGACAAGGGGCTCAGATGTGAATTGGTGGTTCCATGTCCCTTTTGCTAAGGATAATCCAGGAAACTGGATTCACCTGAAGGCTGGTTTCTGGATTTGGGAATACATGGGCAGACCAGCTCCTCCTTCTCCATTGTATAGCTGATGCTGATTTTTCAAGCGTCTTGTTGTTATGCCCTGTGGCAGCTGAAATTGCAACATAACCTTGCACTATTGTAAACTGGGGTATAGCCGGTAAAGTGAGATTTGAAATTTTAAGTCACAGGGTTTCATTTAGTGAAAAGCCTGAATCTGTCAATGGTGGTAATGCTATCTTCCTTACAGTTGAGTCCGTCTCAGAATTATGTACACAGGAGCCTTGGAAGAAGGCCTGCTGCCTTTATGTCTGAAAAATTCAGCCATTTAAAACTTTATGGAGCACCATTCTAATCTGACATGCATGGAGTCACCGTGGATTGGATTCAGCTCAATGGCAACAAAAAAATGTATTTCCTTGTAGCACTTTTCAGCTTTCCAGGTGGTTTCACATCTATTACATCTGTGAAGCAGGTAGTTCATTTCCGTACTTAACAGATGAGAAGACAAAGACACAGGAAGTATGAATCTTGCCTAGGGCCACACAGAGAGTTCAAATCCTGTACTCTGGCTTCCTAGGCCATTGCCTGAGCCCCAATCCCAGCTCACAGTCACCTGGCCAGCCTTTACTACATTCCACAACGTGCTGAGGGTAGTGAGACTTCAGCTTGCTTACTTTAGATATGCCATCAGGAAAAAACAATTGCTAGAAGAGGACATCAGGTTTGGCAGAGTCTAAGTCAATGAAAATGAGGGAAACCCTCTATAAGACAGACTGACACAGTAGCTGCAACAGTGGTCTCAAGCATACCAAGGATTGCGGTGCCAGCTCAGGGTCGGGCAATGCTTTACCCTGTTAGGCATGGTCACCATGAATCAGACCCAGCTCAATGGCAACTGACAACTACAACAATACAGCTGTGTTACCGAGGAGCTGCTGTTGTGGGTTGGGAACCTGCTATGGAGGTGGTTAAGACCAGTGTCTGCGCTCAGGAGCTTGCTGCCTAGCAGGGGGGAGGTTTTTGTAAAGAGTAATTAGAGTTCAATGAGAAGATGGAAAAGAGGTAGGAAAATGTCATGGTGTCCCGGAGCTAAGAGGGAGAGCTCTACTTTCATAAACCTCCTAGGAAGGCTTTCCAGAAGAGCTGACTTTTGTGTCTAGCTTTGAAGGTGGGTTAAGGGTTTTCAAGGCAGAGAAGAGATGGAAGGGGTTGCCAGGCAGATACACGGTGTGGGCAGATTCAGGGACAAAATGAACAAGCCTGTGAAGGCAAGATTCAGATTTTGTGGGCCCCGAGACTTAAATTGTTTTAATTTCCTTTAAGAAAAAGAAACAAAATTACAAATGCAGAATGAAACAGGAATATGAATTTTTATTTAGGATGAGAAAAGAAATTGCAGCAAATGACAAGCATAACACAAGCTGGAAGAATGGCATATTTTTTATTAACTGGCTCTTAATTTTTTATTTTTCTGTGTTCTCTGGTTATGAGATCCTTACTTCATGTGACAATTGTTTTGTAAAATAATTTGCTATATAGAGACTGGAAAGATAATTCAGTATTTCTGGAAAGATAATTTAGTGTTTCCTTCGATATCGCTGATTAAAAAAATGTTATTAATAGTTTAGAAAAGTTTTTGTTTTCAGCATCACAGGTTGGTATTGGCCACGGGTGGGTACGTTCGCCTCGTGATACAGCCTCTGGCCATGCACCTTACTTTTGTTATTCTGGGTGAGTCGTCACAGTGAGTGCTAGAAGCCACTCCTTCACTGAAATGGTTAGCAATTACTTAACTATGGATATGAAAATGAGTGCTGTTATACTAGGTTTCTATTGCTGTGTAACAAATTATCACAAATTTAGTAGCTTAAAACAACACCTATTTATTATCTTCTGTGATACCTTAACCAGAACCCACCCAAGCCCTTTGAAACCAGGGCGGGTGGCTTGGTTGAGTTCTTGGTTTGGGGTGTTTCGAGATGGCAGTCAAGGTCTGAGCCAGATGGACTCTTGTCTGGGGACCCTGGGGAAGAATTGGCTTCCAGGATCATCAGGTTGTGACAGACTTCAGTTTCTTGTGGTTGCAGGACTAATGGCCCTGTTTCCTTCCCAAGTATCAGCTGAGGGGTTGACCTCCACTTCCAGAGGCCACTCTCAGGCACTGTTTACATGTCCTCCTTGTTTTTCAAGTAAGCTGTGAAGCCAGCTTCCTTTTGTGTACTTTCAAATCTCTGAAGAAAACTCTAGCTGAAGAAAACTCTCAACTTTTAAAAGCTCATGTGATTAGGTGCAGCTCATATGCATGTTCTACCCTTTGATTAACTCAAAATCCACTGATTCATAAGCTTAATTACATTTCAAAATCTCTTCTGCTGTGTAATATAACATGATTATGGGCATGATATCTCATCGTATTTCCAGTTCTAGGTGATGGTAAATGCAAAGACCAAACAAGGTCACTTAGGTTATTAGGCTATGCTGTATCTTCTGCCTCAATTACCACCCTCAGACTGGACTAGCAGGTCTGCATTCCTCTCCCTATCTCTTCCTCTCCCTGTCTTTGAGGATATAGAGTTGACTAAGACCTCAGAGAAAGATAATGAAATTTTGGGTAATTCGCACTGTTTGTTAGATGTAATGAAACCTTATGATGTAATGAAATCTTGTGATTCCTGACTTGTTCTGTGATAAGCCCCTACCCCTTTGAATTCTGGCTATAAAAACCACTGGAAATGTAACCCAAATGTGACAGCATTTGGCTTGCTGTCTCCCAGATTGCTAGAAAATCTGCAAATAAAATATTCCTTGAACCCCACGCTGTCTGAATTTTCAGCTACAGTGACAGGCAACACCAACTTGCTCCAGTTTTCACAACATAGGTGTTAGGATAGGGCATCTTGGAAAAGAACATCTTAGGATTCTGTCTACCACAGCCAATTACGTAAGTATGCCCATTTAAATGAAGCTAAATGTATCTCCAACTTGGATCTTCAAAATGCCTGCTACTACTCCAATACCAGCCGGAACAGGAAAAGTGTGATAAGAGGTTGGGGTTGGAAAGTGACATAAACTTAGCAATCAAGGGTAGCATATTTTACAGTGGGACCCAGACACCCTTTTGACTTAGTCCTGAAGTCATTCCTGAGGTTCACACTTCAGCAAAGATTAGACAAGCCCATAAAACAAAACGGGACCAAAAGGGCACTTCAGGCCAGGGACAAGAATGAGAAGGAAAGAGTGGGTAACCCAAGGTCAAGAAGGAGAGAGTGTTGACACATCTTGGAGTTGGCAACCAAAGTCATAAAACAGTATGTGCATTAATTGTTTAATGAGAAGCTAATTTGCTCTGTAAACCTTCATTTAAAACACAGTAAGAAAAAAACCAACTTAAAAAAAAAATCTTACAGTAGGAAGGAGTCCATTCCAAGCGCAATGCTAGACTAACTGGTCCTTTTTCTCCTAGTGAAAAATACAGAAGAAGGACACTGACAGTGATAGGTCACTGTGTGCCTGGGACTGTGTTAGGCACTGCGGATATAGAAACAACACAACACAGAGACTGTGTTCGCAGAGCTCCGGTTCTCTCTGAGAACACCAACGTCCTTGGGGCTTCTCCAGAGGTTGTTTCTCATTATCCCCAGGCTCAGGTCTGAAGGAACCAGGAGGGACGGCTAACATTTTTCTACATCTACATCGCCATTTCCAGATCATTATTTTTTTCCATTTACATTCTAATATCACACCTTGTTGGAATCTCTCACCAACCTCCTGGCTACTGTCTGTGTTGGGTTATGTTGCTATTCCCAAATATTTACTCCCTCCCATCCCACTGGGAGAGTAAACTTCCCTGCCCCATCGTTTTGGTCTCTTCTTGTGACTTATTTAACCAGTGGAATGTGAGTGGGTGTGGTCGTATGTCATGTCTAAGTAGAAGCTTCAAGTGCACTTGCATGCTTTGGATCAATCTGTTGTTGGTTCTGAAAAAAAATCTGTTCTGAAAAAAATTGTGGGTCCCAGAATGAGAAAACAGGTGGAGTGGAGTCCAGCGCGCTCACAGGTGGGAGCAGAGTCAAGCAGAACCCAGCAGGGTGTGTTGACCCATAGCCCTCATGCAGTATGAGCAATAGATAAATGCTTGTGAACATAAGTTTATGAAGTATTGAGGGACTTTTGTTACTACAGCAGAGCTAACTAACACAGTACTACCATTCTTTAAGGAGGAATTAAGAACCTGGCTCTCAACTTTCCTCTTGCAACTAACAGCAAACCTATGGCGTGAGCTAACTGCGGGCACATGAATGCTTCAGTCAACTCCCTACTCACATGGTGCCTTGAGCACCTCGACTCTGGATTTCTCCTCTCTTGAACTTCAGGACTGCCTTCTTATATGACACACTGGACACTGTCATAATGTAGGACTGTGACTTTTCTGCAATGCTGTGCTCGAACATCCCCTCTTTGAAACCAGTCCTAGTCTTTTTGCTGTCTCTCTTCTTCTTCGTTCCTTCCTCCCTCCCTCTCTTCCCCTCCCCTCCCCTCCCCTCCCTCCTTCCCTCCCTTTCTTCCTTTCTCTCTCTCTCTTTCTCTCCTGTTGGCTTCCTTTTTCACCTAGGAGAAGATGTAGAAGATCTGCAGTCTCTAGTTTTCTTTATTTTTGTTGCAACAAGCTCTGGGAGTTTCATATCTCTCTTATTATGCTTTTGATCTTCCTGCAGGGAGAGAGGAGTCCCTGCGTGGGGCAAATGGTTAAAGTACTTGGCTGCTAACCGAAAGGCTGGGTGGTTTGAGCCCACTCAGAGTACCTCAGAAAAAGGCCTGGCAATCTATTTCTGAAAAAAATCAGGTATTAAAAACCCTATGAAGCACAGTTCTACTGTGACACACACGGGCTTTCCATGACTTAGAAATGACTCCAAGGCACTTCTTCGGGTTAGAGGGTAGGGGATGGGTAGAAGATGTCTCAGGTGTCTGTACATTGACATATCCTACTTGTGCTCTCAAGAATCACAGTGGGTAGCACTGTGAAGGCCTCAAGGTCTGCGGCAGCATCTTTAATTCTCTACCTAAGTGTAAACCTATAATTCTTTCTACAGGTCATAATTCCTCAATTATCAGGCTGGAACACTTAAAGAAGCATTTATAAAAGGTTCCGATTATAAGATCTTTGTTCTTTCTTTTCATAGTGTTACTCATCATTGCCTCCTCCCTGGAAGAAGCCTTATCTAATGTCCCAAGACCGAGTATGCTTCCACCTGACCTTGAGTTTACATATGGTATTTTTCATAATATTTCATAATATATTCTATTTTCTTGCTTATCTCCTCCACCTCCTCCTTGCCCTGAGGGGTGATATCTTTGAGAGCAGACACTCTGTGTCTAGTTAATTCAAGGTATCTGGAGAAACCCAGCTGACACCATAGTAGGGTTCAGGGAATGTTGATATTCTCTCAAATTTGCCAAGATAGCTTAATTTGTAGAAGAACTAGACTGCTAGAGAAGTAGGCTTCGCCATTACCCAGAATTTTAATCTGAAAATGCAGCTGAGTTTTAGTTTTCAACTAATTCACAACAATTAAGCAGAGCCTTAATGTTAGCCTTAGAAGGGGTAAAAAGACCACATAAGATAACGGTTGATTAACAGCAAGTTTTTTTGAGTTAAACTAGGCAACTTTTGAATTTTGATTCTCCCTCTCTCTTTTTATCATTGCGGTAAGTACTTATATAAAACAAAGCATGTGTCGTTTCACTATTTTTTACATACACAATGAACATAATTTATGTTGTTGTGTTGTGTTACCATTACCACTATCTATTTCCAAATTTTTCCATCACCTTTTATCTTCTTAAATGAATAAGATGAAGCAATGAGTCATTATTAATGTTGTTGTTGAAAATAAAAGATTCATCTTCAGTAAACGCCACCCCTGTTCTCCAAACCATGCCACAGCTGCCATGGAGAAGGATGCTGAAACTTTAAGTCTCATGGGACTCGGAGATCCTAAGACCCAAATAACTCTTGCACAGAAGCCTCAACAAAATGAAACTCTCACAATGAAACTCACTGGGGTAGGACAGGCAGAATAATGACCTGCCCATTAAATGACCACGTTCCAGTCACCAGAACCTGTTTTCTTACATGGCAAAAGAGGCTTCACATGTGATTAGGCAAAGGATTTTGAAGTAGGGAGATAGATTATTTTGCATTGTTTGGTAGGCCTAGTGTAATCACATGATTTTTATAAGAGAAAGAGGGAAGCAGAGGGGTCAGAGTCTTAGACGAAGCCATGACAACAGAACGGTGGTCGGGACAGGGAGAGATGATAGGGATTGATAGATCCCCAAATGACAGGACAGAATTGGAACCATGAGTGAAGGAATGCAGACAACTTTGCGATTCTGGAAAAGGCAAGGAAACATTCTTTCCTAGAATCCGAAGGAGCACAGCCCTGTTGATGCCTTGATTTTAGCTCATGAGACTCTGACATACAGGACTATAGCTAAATAAACTTGTGTTGCTTTGAGCTACTAAATTTGAGGTACTTTGTTACGTCACTGATAGGAAACCACTACAGGCTAACCCGCCATCTGTGGTCCTGAACTCTCACACTCCATCTAGTACTGCACTTATGCTCCACAATCCAGCCTTCCTCCACTCTCTCCTGCTCAGTTTTTCTAAGCTCTTCAGCTAGAGCCCTTCTTCTTGCAAAGAGAACAGTGCGGCCTGGAGGTCTTCTCTGGTTCTAGTCTATGATTTTTAGTAAGCCTTAGAACAGCACTCTTCAATAGAAATATAAAGTGAGCCGAGTATGAAATCTTAAATATTCTAGCAGTCTCAGTGAAAAAGTAAAAAAAGTATAAACAGGTAATACTCATTTTGATCATGTTATTTTATCTGATATATGTGTATATTTTCATTTCAACATGTAATTAATATAGAAATTTTTAAATGAGATTTTTTATATTATTCTTTTCTTACTAGCCAAAAACATGAGTCGGATCCGACTCGACGGCACTTGGCCTTGGCTATCAAGTTAATTCTAAGATTTAAAAATTCTGTATGCATTTTACACATGTAGAACCTCTGAACTTGGCAACTAAATTTTCAGTAAAGTGAATGCAGCCCTACCCAAACAATGATGCTTTAAATAAATAAATTGAAAATTTTTTACACTACCTTAGTTTTTAAATATAAATTTCAATTAATTAAAAGTATAGCTCTACAGTTGTACTAGCCACATTTAAAGTGATCACTGGCTACATGTAGTTAGTGGCTACTGTATTTGACAGTGACATCCTAAACCATCAATTCTAACAGAGGATTATAATGAAATCACAAGCTGTTTTGTTGATTAATCATCTGGAGAAGCACAGGACAAAAGCATATTTTCCAAAAAACATGCCAATACCATGAGGTAGATTTTAGGAGACATATAACCTACCTATTTCTGGGTCAAAACCTGTTGGCATAGTGGTTAGGTGGCATGGCTGTTAACCAAAAGGTTGGCAGTTTGAACCACGAGGCAATCCTTAGGAATTCTATGGGGCAGTTTTACTCTGCCCTGTGGGGTTACTATGAGTCAAAATTGAGTCGAGTACGGTGAGTTTGGTTTTGGTTTTTATGTAAGCCAAGTTTCTTGCTGGTTAATTTTTGGTCTTAGTTACAGGTGCTGAATCTTGATATGGACCTCTAGGAGGGCAAGTTCCTTTCAGAATGGCTTGTGAATAGAACTAAGAGATTCAGGGCTCTGGGGCCTGCTGAGGCCTCACTCATTGGTGACGTCCATGTAGTTTTCTGGACTGAGGTCTCTGGGCTTTGTGTCTGCCTGTGCCTGTGGGAGGCTATGGTCATTTATTCTTTAGACAATGGGTTCCTGCACTGCAGGAATGCACGGTGGTATGTGTGACATTCTAGGGACTTGATAGCACAGCAATGGGATGAAGAGATAGACTTTGGAACCTGCCTTAGCATTTTGGCTTTGCTTCTAACTACTTAGGTGACCTGCCCACATGGTGGAACCACTTTGTGTCAATTTTTTTTTTTTAATCACCTGTGTAAAGGGGATGATAATACTCACATTATAGGAGTTTTCTGCTGCTAAGATGAGGAGATGTATGTAAATAACGTGTTATAACGCCTGGGATAGAGTGTTCAGTGTGGGGCAGCTATTAGTAGCTATTGTCTTGAATGACTGGAGAGGTGAAGAGAAACCATTTTTCCTTCCAGAAAAACACAGGGTGTCATTCCTTGGGGCTCAGCAAACTACTCATCTCTGCTTCAATTCCATATGTTCTCAGCCCTTGGGACTTGGGATTGACCACGAGGCCCAGAAGACACAGCTAGGTCCCAGTGTTCTTATGGATCCTAAGGGTCTGTTGGGCTTTGCTGGGCCTGGGCACCGGCCGTCTGCCAGCGCTTCTGGTCTGGGTACTGGGCCAGCTCTGAGATATAGAGAAGGATCTGCTCTTCACTACTTGACTTCCTCAGATGCATTGCAGAGTTCCCATCAGCCCCTTTACTTCTTGAAGTGTAAAGCCCGATATGCAATTTCTGATGAGCAGGGTGTTTTAGTCATCTTGGGCTGCTAGGGTCGCCATGAGTCGGATCCGACTCAACGGCACTTGGCTTGGCTGGCTGTGCTGCTAGAGCAGAAATACTACAAGTGGATGGCTTTAACAAAGAGAAGTTCTTTCTCTCACAGTCTAGTAGTGCAGAGGTCCAATTCAGGGCATCGGTTCCAGGGGAAGGCCTTCTTTTTCTGTTGACTCTGGAGGAAGATCCACCTCATTACTCTAACTCTAGGCTGGGAAATCCTCTTTGCCGGAGCCCTGAGTCCAAATGATATGCTCTGTTCCTCATGCTTCTTTCTTGGTAGAATGAGATTCCTCTTCTCTGCTTTCCTTCCTTTCCTTTTCATCTCCTGAGAGACAAAAAGTTGTGCAGGCCACAGGCCAGGGAAACTCTCTTTATATTGGATCAGGGATACGACCTCAGGAAAGGTGTTACAATCCCACCCTAATCTTCTTTAACATAAAATTAGTGTCACAATAATGACAAAATACTGGGAATTGTGGCCTAACTAAGTTGACACACAGTTTGGCGGAACACAATTCAATCCATGACACAGGGTCAGCTGCATTTAACCGGTTATTAGTTTGCCATCCAAATCACGTGAACTTGGGTGAGTCACTCTCTCATAGGCTTCCGTGTTATTACCCATAAAATCAGGGGATATGGCTACACCCATTCCAGCTCTGAAGCTGACATTACGGGTCTCCAGTCACAGGGAACCACTTGGGAAAATGCCTCCAGTGGTAGCTGAGGACCAAGCCAGGCCAGGATAACCAGAGTCCACTGTGTTCTGTTGGTTCCTAACCTTCCTACCTTCTTGACATTTATCGGTAATCCAGGCTTCAAGTTTATCAAAATGTTCTGAGTGAACTACTTTGGGAGTAAAACAATCAATTTTATATTCTCTTTTGCCTCCAGTTTTGGGCCCCTCACACTCTACTGCCCAGGCCACATTCAGCCTTCCTTAGAAGATGATGTCAATTCCAGAGACCTGTGAAGGCAAAACCCCATTACCCTCTAAAGACAAATCTTTATGGTACCCTGTAACTAAACCAGACGCATCTCAGTAGGAGCTGAAATGTCTTCCTTGACTGCATCATCAGCATGTGGATTTCCTTGTTTTTGAGTAGAAACTTCTAATCTGCTATCAATTGCCCACTCATGCCCTAGGTGGAAAGGAAATGCTATTTTAGTGAGGAGTTCCTGCTGATAAAGATGCCACTGTGCTTTCATTTTGGTCCTGTGCCCAATCCAGCCCAAATCCTAAGCATTACTAGGTGGCATAGTAACATGTATGTGTCTGTGTAACAACCTGCTTTCCTGAGTGTAGCTGGGGGTGACCAACTCGTCTCTGCTTGGGACTTCCCAGGTTTAGTACTGTATCCAAGAATCCCTTCAACCTTGGGCAAACCAAGACAGTTGCTCAACCTAGTACAGACCTTTTTAAGACAGTTTAGGTGTTGATTTGTTTGACTGAGAGAGTATCAGAGATTAACAACTCACACTTCTGGATAATCTAATGACCTAACTTGCCACCAAGTTAAGAAGCTTGGCCTTCATTTCTCATGATTTCTTTCTGGAAATATAGCCTGTTTCAGGGAATGCTTTAGAGGAATTTTATTCATGGATGTCTTACCCATAGGAGGTGGCCTCTAGGTGACTGTTTTATCTGTGTGGAGGCTGCAACAGAGTGTACTTTATGGACATTAAGAGCCACCATCGTGGTGTGTGTGTACATGCGTGCTGGTGCCAGGAAGGGAAGAAGTCCAGCACTCTGAGAGGGTCTTAGCTCCTGAAACTGTCCAGAGTAAACCAACATCAGATTATTCGGGACTGTTTCCTTGCTCTGAGCATCAGATCTTAGGCTGCCACAAAAATGCCCTGATTTTCTGCATTCATGGGAAGATTTTGTGGCTAAGTCTGGGAGCTGGGGAAAGACAACATGCAATGCTTGGCTAATGAGCTTGGCAGTGAATGTAGTGCCTTTGTTGTTCACCATCAGGATCTTGCAACAACCATCAATGAGGAATAGGCAGCCTTCTGAGAATTGAAGCTTATCCCCCTCTTTCTCAGTGCCCAGCAAACATCACAGCATTTCCCTCCATTGTCTCAGGGACCTCTCAGGGCCAGAGTGGTCCCATCTCCCAGATGGTGTCTGCTGTTATGCTGCTTATAGAAGTGTCTCACTCAAAACTGATCAAACTGATCCAGGGACACCACCCAGATTTTATTCTCTGTGGAGTAACAACGTGGATGATGTTGCCTGTAATTGTGCAATTACTTCATTGGGATCAGAATTAAAAATAAATTTAAATTTGTTCCAGTTTAGCACTGCCCTCATACTTTTACATCCTTCTTTCAGATCCTTTTCAATCCATGTCATCATCCATCAACCTTACTCCTCTCCTACAGGCCCACACCTTGTGACAAAACACACAGCTTATTCATTTTTTTAATAGCAGTTCTTTGAAAACAAAGATGAGTAACACACTGGTAAGTCTGTAATTGTTCCATTGATGTATTTCATAATAACACCCACAAAAATGATTTATTGGCTAAGTTAGGTGTGTTGAAGATGATGGGAAGTCTTCAAAACCCCTTGTGGACTATGAGAGGAAAGACTTGTTGGGTCTGAGGATGGGCGGGTGGTAGTGATGGGGAAGAATCCGTGGGCCCTGGTATGTTTTAGAATCCGGTTCAATAGGAAGGCTCTGTGACAGACTCTGGTGGGCTGATTCTGAACTCGATCCTCCCTCTATCACTTACCACCTTCTCTGTGACATCATGTTGAAGAACAGGAGGTGGCTACCACTCTGGAGATATTGGTAAGACACACGCACTGCAGAGGGAGGAAGGTAAACCTCTTAGCTTCAGAGGTCTACTGCTTCCATGCAGTTTTTAGGTATCTAGTGATCAAAGGTGGCCTTGAAAATCTATTCAAAGTAGAAGACAAATTGCTGTATCTTGCTTTTATACCAAAAGGAGGAAACAGCACCTGGTAGGCCTCATTGGGTTCTAGAAGAAACACAGTCCCCATGTAGGAATACTGCTTGGTCTATGCACTGGGTGACGTCTTTGAATGTGACTAGAAGTGGGAAAGAGCTCTACAAGCAGGTTCAGGCTACACTACAAGCGGCTCTGCTGCTGGGGTTGTATGGTCAGCTCTGTGGTGTCAGAAGGGTCAATGGTGGGAACAGAGGTAAGCCCATATAAAGCAGATTTCTGGGATTTTAAAAGCAGGTTACACCATCCTCAACAAAGGATTATGTCACTTTTGAAACAGCTCCTGGTATGTTATTGGGCTCTGGTGGAGATGGACTGTTTGTTCAAGGATCATCAAGTGATTCCACTTGATTCCATCTGTAGCTGTCCATTGTAAGTTGGATTCTCGTGGACTCATCAATTCGTACAATCAGATGGGCCCAGGAGTTCACTGTAAGACAGAAAAGATACCTCTAGGATTGAGACTGACCATAAATGGTGGATATGGGTTAGTTGCATAGATGCATAGCCCATGTTACCCATGCAGACTTCACCAGCGCCTCTCCACTGGCTCAAATCTGTCTTTACATGGGGATTCCCATATGATCAGTTGAAGCAGGAGGGAAAAACGGAGCTTCATTGTGGATAGGTCAGCTTGGTGAAAATGAGAAATGAGCAGTGGCTGCATCACAGCCACAGTAAGGTTTGGCCTTCTTTCCTGCTGACTTTTTAAGGCCATACCTGCATGTCATGAACATGTATGTATTTTCACCTCAGGCTAATTCTTTCACTTTGCTTGGAAGGAGAATTAGCCTGAGGTGAGAATACATACATGTTTATGACAGAAACTAATGGCCTGGCTATTTGTTCCGAAGCCTGGAAGGAAAAGAACAAGAAGATCAGACATAAGGAAGTCTGGGGTGGAGGCATGTGGGTGGACATAGAGGGGTTGATGTGGAATGTGAACATTTTATTATACTTTGTCATTTGCCAGAAGTCACCCGCTACAGAAAAGTCACTGAACAGCCAAGTAGACAAAATGACTTGGCCAACTGACATTAACTAGCTACGTCTTTGGCCACCCCTAAACTGGATGGAATGTCCACAGTAGCAGAGATGGAGGCTACAAGCGAACCTCACAATAGGGACTCTCACCAAGACTTACCTAGTGTCATAGATTGAATGTGATTCATAAAAAATCTATAACAATTTGGCTGTGCCGTAATTCCTGGTATTGTGTGATGTTTCTCCATGTTGGAATTCCCGCCTCTAGGATGTTCAGGAGGCTGGATAGGCAGTAGTTGTGTTTGTTGGTAGAGTAAGATTCAATGTGTAAATTTGTTTTGTGCCTTGAGGCAATCTCTTGAGCTATAAAGGGCAAAATCTGGCTGAGAGATTTGGGGAACCTCACACCATCAAGAAAGCAGCACAAGGAGCAGAGCATGTCATTCAGATTTGAGGTTCTTGCACCAAGATGCTCCCTGAACTGATGCAACGCAAGGACTTTTCTCCAGAGCCGACAAGCAGGGAAAGCCGTCTCCTAGAGTGGACACCCTGAATTTGGGCTTGTAGCCTGCCAGACTGTGTAAGAATAAACTTTTCTTTGCTAAAGCCATTCACTTTGTGGTATTTCAGTTACAGCAGCATCATCTGACTGAAACGTCTAGCTACTACTGCCTCTGAATGTCCAGGTTTTCATCAGTAGAGACCAGTTATCAGCTCCTGATATGGTGCTATTCCTTGAGGAGAACAGCCAGCCACTTGGAGGCAAATGTGCTACATCATGCCTTTCTGTCCTGAAAGTACTAGTGGTTTCCTCTCACAGGGTTATACCTATTTTCTAGGTATGAATTTTCCTTTTCCTCTTTACAGAGCCTCAGAGGGCACCACTGGTGGTTTATGGACTGCCTGTCATGATATTAATGGAATTAATCTAGGGGACTCAACATTACAGTCAAATAACTGCAGGCGTGGATACAGAACATGGTAGTATCACATGACACACCACATAGAAAATGCAGATTTGCAGAGTCCTGGAACAGCCTTGTCAAGGCACAGCTGAAGCTCTAGCTCAGAGACAATACTCTGCAAGAATGGGGTACCATACTTCAGGATGCAAAATACACATTACGTCTTTCTCTTCCCTCAGCTAAGATTCATGGTGGCCCCGTTTGTGACCACTCCCAGTGACCCATTTCTTACCTATTTCTTACCTCTGTAGCTCTAAGCTCTGCAGGGTTAAAGTCTTGGTTCTAGAGGGTATCCATAGCTTCCAGGTTACACAGAAAGAGTCCCATTTGACTTGTAGCTGGCAGCTACTGTTGTCACTAAGAAAGCTCCTTGTGTCTGGGGACCAACAGGGAAGAAGATAAGTCACCAGTATGGCAGGATTAATTGATCCTGATCAGCAGGAGGAAATAGGGCTCTTGTTATATACTATAGACAGGGCAGAGTATGTGTCAAACCTGGGTGATTCGCTTGGTCACCTTTTAGCCCCTCTGTAAATATGAAGAGACATTACAGCAATTCTAGTCTGAGAACAATATGACAGTCAAGGGCTCACACTCCTTGGAAGTATAGATTTGGGTCACACCATTAGGAAAACTGTCAAGAATCACCAAGATGATAATGAACAATAAGGAGAATTTAGTACGTGTAGTGGAGGAGTATGAGAATGAGCATCTTGAGGCTAGATGCAGTGATGGGAGCTGCAATTCATTCACCAGTCTCCCTCTTCAGAGTCTGTGCTTCAGGAAAAGAGGCCCATGGGAACTATGAAGGGCTTCTTCCTTGAACAGGATGGATCTGGGCAGGGCAAGGAGTTAACTTTGCATGTCATAGGAAATACACTTGGATGTTTGGCATAGCAGACTGACAGCCCCACCTGCTGCCCCTCCAAAGCCACCACTGCAATTTCACTGAGGACATACTTCCTGGAAGTTTCTCTCAGCCAAAGACTGAGTGTGGTAAGGATACTAAGGCAGGTCCAGCCTGAAAGAGGTGGGAATCCTTACTGGATAACTTTGGGTTGAGGACTCCCTAAAGACTTTCCTAAGCTTTTCTTGAAACTGTACTGAAGCCTGAGACCCTTCCTACTGAATCATCTTTCCTTGCCCTGTTTCTTCACAGGTGTCAAATTTGTATCACAGTGTCTATGATCTCCCTGCTTTCTTTTCTTCTCTACCTGTAGCAATTTCGATTGACACTCATTCAATCCAATTTGAAGAGAACTCTCATTTTTATAACAATGAATTTTTAAAAATTCATGAATATGGTATGTTTATGTATTTAGGTTCCCTATAACTTTGTAAAATAAAATTTGTAGTTTTTGGTATAGAAGTCTTGCAAATATTTACTGTTTGGGGATGGTATTTAAAAATTGTATTAAAAATGTAAACAGTGGGATTTTAAAATTACATTTCTTTGCTGTTTGTATGTAGAAATGAAAGTTACATGTATTGATCTTGCATTTCAGTGCTCTTTCTAAATTTAGTTGTCCATTCTAATAGTTTGTCTGTAAATTCCTTTAAATTTTCCATACAATCAGATCACTTGAAAGGAAGGTCAGCTTTATTTTTTCTCTTCCAGTAATTACGCTTTGAGATCTTAAATTTAATTTTAAGGTGCCTTCTCTCTCCCAACATATAAAATAGAACAGTTGTGCTGATAAGGTGCAGCCTTGAATCATGCTTTATCTCAGAGGGAAAGGTTTGTTGACTAGTTTCTTTCAGGTATTTTGCATTGGATTAAAGAGGTGCCCTTCTGTTTATAGCTAGCAAAGGTTTTTGTTAAAACCATTTGATTTGAATTATTTTTGAAAGGCATTTTCTATATCTATTGAGATGATTATGAGATTTTTAAAAACTTTATTCTGTTCATGTGGTAAATTACATTGATTTTAAAATATTAAGCTAAACTTAAATTACTGGAATAAACTCCACGTAGTCATTGTGTTGTATTTTCTGTACATTATGGACTACTTTTTGTTTAGGGTTGCATCTATGTTCATTAGAGAAAAAAATTTTTTTATTGCCTATAATTTTGCATCAGATCCTCTGTGGTGAGAGGGGGCCAATGCCACTGAGTCCATCTGAAGTCATTCCTGCCTTGCTAAAAAGAAAAGCAACAAAAAACCAAACGTTGCCGTCTAGTTGATTCCAATCTCATAGTAAACATATTGAACAGTGTAGAGTTGCTCTACAGGGTTTCCAAAGAGTGGCTGGTAGACTTGAACTGCCAATATTTTGGTTAGCAGCTGAGTTCTTAACCAGTGTGCCACCAGGGCTGCATCTACCTGGCTAACCACTACTTATATATCTCCCTTGATGGTCAAGTTTTCCTTCCTGCCCTCTGCCATTTGGGAATTCCATCACCCACACTGATTTTAAGAAGCTCAGTTCCATAGCAGTATTTTCCACTCTTATTCCCAGTCTGCAGTGGATTGCTCCCACAAAACTTCTCAAAGATGCTGCTGTCTCTCTTTTCAGAGTATTTCTTGTAGGCTTTTGAAGGGATAGTGCTCTGGGTCTCCTAGGGCATATGGTCAAGTGGTGGGTGTCAGTTATCACATAGTAAATTTACCCTACCTGAACCTTGAAAATCGTGCTACAGTACTGTGCCCAGGAAGTTCTGATATCTCTATCTCATTTCTGTGTGTCATCACTGTGTTGTAGCCAGACTTCAAGGAGCCAACCTAGGAAATTGTTTGGACCAACTCCAGATGTTCTTGCCTGAATATTGGATCACAAGTCATGGACTAGCGCTCCTGTGTCAGGGAAATCTCTTTTATTCAATCCATTATCCCGTCTACCTTGTCCAACACTATCAAGATCCTCATAAACTCCCTTTCTTCCTGTTGGCTTGTGTTAATCAGGTCCTGCAATTCCTTTGGCATGCAGTTTTATTTATTTATTTGTTTGAACTAGAGCAGGGCTAGTTCTTCAGATTATGCTTGGGCCTGCTTCTGGTTATTGGCCTTTGACAAGGGGGTGTGGTAAGACAGATTTTTGGCATCATGGGAGGCACCTGCCTTAGATGAGGTCATTGCCTAGTTTCCAGGAAAGGGGAGGATGTTCTTCTCTGGCAACCAAAAGGGGTCAGAATAATTGAGCGGAAAGTGCCTATCATGCAAATGTCCCCATCCCAGCTGTCAAGTTCCAAACATTCCCAATCCAGACTCTGACCTCGGCATAGAAATCCTTTATGGCTCTGCCACCATTATTATCAGGTACTGGGTCTAATTTTTGTGCACAGTCTGGCTGGCAATTATAGGAGATTAAAGTCTCCTTAAATGTTACCACAGTGGTAACATTTGTCTTTTCCTCTCCCTATTATTTGCTTTTATCAAAGCCTCCAATGTTATGGAAAGAAGGACCTCATGCTACTGTCATAACAAGCATCATTGTCTCCCTACTGAGCAAAAGTGGCAGCATTTGAACTTCCACTGCTTTTCCTTTCACCTGTATCTAATCCCAGTTACCACAGAGGGAACTACAGTAATTTTGATGTCCCTACACACCAGGAGAAATCCTGGTGGCATAGTGGGTTGGGTGCTACATCTGCTCACCAAAAGGACAGCAGTTCACATCTACCAGGTGCTCCTTGGAAACTCTGTGGGACAGTTCTACTCTGACCCTTAGAGTCACTATGAGTTGGACCTGACTTGACAGCAGTGGGTTTCATTTTTTTTTTCCATCACACACCAGGGGTTTGATCATTTCCCATACCACTTGTAATGGGATTTCTATAGCCTTAAGACGAGAGGAAGATCTATTGCAGAACCAATCATGAGACTCAGATATCTAGGATCATTCATAGTACCAATTATTTCAGTCTATGCTCCTTGGAAAGCAGAGTCCAAGCATGTGAGTATATCCCAATATTTCATCTGATGTTGTGTATGTATAATTTCAGGGAAACAAGACAGAGAGGGATAGAAGTAAGGAGGCAGAAGGAAAAACATAAGGAGGATGATGTATTTCTGAGCTGAACAGTACTTTTTAAGAAATAGGGCTGAGTGCCTAATCACAATGCACCCCCCCTCAAGGACTCTCCTGACTTCCCAGCTCCTCCTTCCAGCTCCAGCTGTTCTGCAGCAGGCTAGAACATATCAGAGGCAAGGGTGTTGCACAGATTTTCATGAAACTGCTTTGCATAGAGGAAGAAGGACAGATGCTATGTACTCTGTGATTAGTTTTCACTCCCTGCCTCCACAGGAAGCCAAGAATCACTGGACTGGGTCACCTCGCTCAGTTGTGTGTCTCCAGGTGCATTCAAGATCCTGGGAGTCTGTGATCACCATTGTCAAGTGTTAGAGTTCAGAGGAGAAGACAGAAACCATTCCCTATGTTTTAAGTGGAAAGAAAATCAAGGAACTCGAGGGCTTTTAATTCTTTGGAGGGCTGGAGGAGAATAAGGTAGAAACCTACTGTAGGATCCTTGCTTGCAAGGTGAACTTTCCTGGATGTGACCCAGATTTAAAAAACTGTTTCTGTGATGGCTATCACTGTAAGAGTTTCCTTGCCCACAAAGTAGATGACAGGATAGTGTTACTTACTGATGGCACAGCTTCTGGAACATGCCCTGTGCTGGGACTGGCTTTGCAGCCACCTGTGTTGCACCTTCTAAATCTCTCCAGAGATTCTCAAGCTAATTATATGTAAACACAGACATAAAAGAACCTCAAAAAATTAATTTTCCACTTTTAATCTCCAAATAGGAAGAGACTGAGAGACTGATTGATGTGCAGACCACTGCCTATGTTGGCCCTTGACAGTGGCTCCTGGTGAGCTCCAGGGGCCCCCACAGGGCTGCGGGGTCAGATGGTACTGATATCTCTCACTGATCGTCTCTGCCTGAACTTCAGTCTTTCCTCTGCCAGTAGTCCCAGTCTCTCTCTGGGGGTTCCTGTGAAGATCTGGCAGAATGATGTCATTAAAGGTGTTTTTAAAACATAGTTAGCTTCCCTAACAGGACAGGTTTTGTTCCCAAGACAATGATGCCCACAGACATCCATTTCAGAGGGACTTGTGGTCTGAAGGAGTGTGACAACCAGGGCTTTGAGAATCACTGCTGCTGTGGCCCTGGAGCCCAGGCAGTTTCCTGGACGGAGATATCTGTAGAATGCTTCTATGTGGAGTCACCTGTCCTGGACTGTGTTCCCACAAGGCAGGCAATGGTAGGACCCCATGCCCAGCCCAGACGCACACCATCGGAGGCTCACCAGAAGAGCAGTATGATTAAGAGGGGGCTTTGAAGTTCCTGTGATGTGGGGATCTGATTTCTGACTTTACTATGTTCTATCTGAGTGACCTTGAGAAACCCAGCCTCTGTCCCAACTTGCTCATCTGTAAAAGGGAAAAATACCTGCTTCACAGGGCTCTCCTGGGCCTCTGAGGTGATGTACATGGAACAGTAACACACTACTTTGCATCTAACAGTGGTTAGACAAGGAAGCAGTTATTATTAGTTGTTGATAAGATATTGTGGAATGATAGGATGAACAAACTAAAAGGTGTTTCTTGCCTCCCAGATCTCTAGATTTCATCATCCTTGAGTTATGGCAATGTACCCAACTCTGTCCACACCTCTCTTGCCTTGGACCTCCTCTCACTGGCCAGAAGCCTGTGATAGTGGCAGGCACTGGAGACCTGGTATATCTGGAAGGAAGTGTTAAGCACAGCTTCTTGGGTGTGTCCCCCCACCCAAAGTGGAGCAATGTTTGGAGAGAATAATGAACACTGCCACAGGGCATGCAGCTTTTGGGAAGAGCCCATGCTGAGCTCTATAAAGGGCCTGCCTTGTGCCCAGATGCAGAATCTCATGCGTTCTCTCCTCCGTGATCATCCTCAGCTCCCGTAAGTCTGCACCTGCCTCCCTTCTTTCCTAGGAATCGTGCCTGCTGCCCACCTGCTCTGTTGCCTGCAGTAGTGGGGGAATACTAACTTGGCTCGGATTCAAGACGCGTGGGTTCTGCCACTAATAGAGCGGGGCTCTGTGCTTGTCCTGGCAGATCTCATGTTCTCTCTTCTCCATCCCATTTCAGTGAGGGGCTGGCTTGGCTGTTCCTGTTGGCTTAACGTTAGGAGCTTTCCTGAGAACTCTTAGGTAAAACAGCTCTTCCTTGTGTAGCCTCTGGTTTTCTTTAGTCCCTGAATTCAGTGCTTAGTTTGGTCACAAGGTCTTTCAAAATGACTTCTAGGCAGCTCTGGAGGGTGGAAGGGCAGGATTGGTTTGTGAATGATGGTAAGTTTCTAGTTATACCTGCCATGGGAAGACAGTTTATCATTGCTCCTTTGAAATATCCCTTTCCAACTTTAGAAATAGTTTAATCAATCCAAAGTCTTCCTCACCCCTGGGAATGCTCCAGGACCCTCTGAACACTGGGTTCAGATCCTGGCCTGGCCACAGCTGCCACATGTGTCACAAGGGTTAGTGTGCTCCTCTCTCTGAGCCATCAGGTTGGGCTCTCTGCCTCTTTTGGAGATGATGGTGATTTGCTAGTAGCTGCCCGTGCTCTAGGGGCCAACAGTGCATCTGGGGTTCCTTGAGGTCTAGGATCTGAATTCCCAAGCTGATGGTCCTAAATAATTTCCTAAGTGAAAGTGGGGAGAACAGCGTAGACTGAAGGTGATGGTTAATGCGAAAATCCTTCTGGATTTGATGCTTCTCTTTCTGATCAGCAGACATTGCATCCCTACCCACAGCAACTCAGCCCCTGCCCTCCCTAACACAGCCCTAATCTCCACTGTTTCCCTTTCTCTCCTCCCAGAGGCCCCCAGGAATAGTCTCAAGACCCAGAACTTGGTTCTGCTCTTTCCTCTTGAAGACCAATTTAACTCACCACTTAAGAAAAGACAAGTACCTTCTGTTCTGTTTTAATATGGTCCTCACTCATTCTTCAGCCTCATTCCTCAAACACTCCTCCACCCAGCTCATTGCCACTGACTTCTTGTCTGTAGACTCTCTTCTTGGAACACAAGAAGAGCACATTATTGTCATTGTTTCCCGCAGCCTTTTTGCAAGCCAAGATGAGCAACACTCCAGCTGAGAAGATGGCATTGGAAGTGGTCAAGCTATTTCACAAATACACTGATGAAGATGACACGATAAATAAGACAAACCTGACGAAAATGCTGAAGGAGAACTACCCCAACTTCCTCAGTGCCTGTGTGAGTGGGGTTCTGGTTTGTCTGGGGCAGGGAGAGGCTGTGTCTGTGAGTTCAAGGAGGGAATGGGGTGAGTGGATGGATTCCTTGGGCCTTGGGGTGTCTGAGGACCTCACCTGAAGTGGATGTGGTTCGTGATGGGCTGGTCCAGAATTTGACCCTTCCTTGATCCCATCTTCACACTTCCTACCTCTTCTCCTTTTACCTTTTTTTTTCAAGTTTCAGATATTTATTATTCAGTGTAAACCCCAGCACGGTACGTTAACATGATTTTGTGCATTTAGGGAAGAAATATATCCTGGTTAAGTGGGAAATTGTGCGGATGGCTTCTGGAAGACCTCCATTTTAAGCAGCTTTATAGGAAAATGTTTCACTTAGAACTCAGGGCCTTCTTTCTTCAGTTTGTTGTAATCCGCATTCACTGAGTAGAACTTGTACTGATCATTGGGGCCCACTTTGTTCCTGGTTCTGAGTTATACTTTCTGCCCTAACTGACATCTGGATTAAACAACGCCAGGCTCAAGAGATACAGTGCTGCTCCAGTACCTCCAGTTTCAATAAATATGAAAAGTGGTATCAAGCTCGGGGGCTTGTTGGCCTGACAGATGATCTGGCGGAACATGTTTGTGGCGGAAGCCTCTAGTTCGGAAGGAGAGAACAAAATCGGCACCTCCTCCTGGCAGGCCCCAGGCATGGCCAGTCCCGTGTGGAGGCCGAATGAAAAGTTCTAGGAGCTCAAGACTGGAAGTCATTCTAGTTTTTCTCCCGGGTGCCTGTTTTGCTACTGGCGGTCCCCCACTGTGTGACCCTAGACAAATCACCCTCACTCTTTGATCCTTGGTTTTCTCATCTGCAAAAGGAGCTACTAGAATTCAATTTCCTGAGGTGGTGTTGTTGAAATGAGATGATTTATTTGAAAACATTGTGAAAATGAGAGAAAGTAGCAGCCATACTGGAAAGTAAAGAAAGTCTTATGATTTGAAGAGCAGTAAAGAAACTAAAGTATCTCCCCTCCCGGTAGTCACTGAGAGGTCCTCCAAGGGCTTGGTCTCTGTGAGGTACAAAGTTGTTTCCTAAAGGCTCTTTTTCATATTTCCATGGGAGAGAGGGTTATTGTTAGTTTCTGCTCAGCATCATGTGAGCCTTCACTGCCAGATGAGTGGTGGCTGTACAAAAGGTACATTGGCTGGGTGTTAAACTCAAGTCTCCTGTTGGGAAGGTGGGAGTTCTACCACTAAACTACCACTGCTCATGGGAGCAGAGCTAACACAGTGGGAATCATGAACTCTACAGACAGGGCAACCTCTCTTATGTGGGCAAATTGAGTTCGCAGCCCTGATTTATCTAATTGTTTGAAGGAATCATTAGCACGGTTTGAGACTAGCTAAGCTAGCTAAGTGCTGTCGAAAATGAGGCAGAACTGATAGTTTTGATGGGAACACTGGAGAATGAGGACTGTTTCCTGGGGGAAGAATAAAGGTAGTGCACCTACAGGAGAGGGATAGGTGAGCCTAATCCTCCTTGTCCATTTACCAGTGGGCTCCCCACACAAGCTTTCATATTCAGCTAGAAATTTCCAGTGATGAGTCAGGGCTTGACTTCGATTGACCCCATCCTCTCTTCTCCATAGCCTCACATGACCAGCTGCACCTTTGGTCCAGCCCTAGGTGTTGTTTCCTCATCTATCTCTATTCTTCTCTTCCCCATGACTAATGATAGAATCTTCTTGCCTGTGTGTTTTCATCCCCACAGGACAAAAAGGGCACAGATTACTTGGCCAACGCCTTTGAGAAAATTGATAAGAATCATGATCAGAAGATTGAGTTTCCTGAGTTTCTCTACTTACTGGGGGACATAACCAATGATTACCATAAACAGAGCCATGGTGCACCACCCTGTTCTGGGGGAAGCCAGTGACACCAGCCCAGTCCAGCCCACAGGCCTCCAGAGATACCCCCAAACAATAAAGTGTTACTTTTCACTTGACATTGCATTACTTCCTTTTTCTCTTTTGGTGGTGTGAGTGGACAAATACCAGCTCTCAGCTTTATAGATTCTCCACAGGGGACTCAGTCCAGGTGATGTTTATTGCAGAGATGCCTTCTTGATCTTACCCTAGGCCCACTGCTGCTTCTCCATACCCCAGTGTAGCCCAGCTGCTAGCATCACAAGAGGGCACTGTTAGCAAGGCATGGCCACAGTCATGCTCTTTTTCGCTCCTGGAATGGAACTGGGATTCTGGGCATCTCATTGTCTTCCAAGTGGTACCTGTCAGTGCTTGAGTATATTGGGGGTACGGTGCCTTAGGTGTGGCCCTGAGACATCTGTCATTCACCTGGTTTTGTAGCAAAGAGCAGAGAGGAGAAGCTTATTTTTTTTTTCCGCAGCCCTTCACTGTAGTTGCTCCTCAGGATCATGGGGAAGTCAGAGCTCTCCTCTCAGGCCAAAAGTATGTCCTGGACCAAAGTGTAGCCTTCAACTTGAGCATGACAGTCACTGTGTATCTTCTCCAGAGGCTGTTGTTGTGAATGGGAAGAGACAGCAGGATCATAAGAACCAGCTCCACTTTCAGAAGTCCATGTATATTTTTTTGTGTGTGAACCTGCTGAAAGTGTATTTGTATGTGTTTGTGAATGAGAGGGAGCTTCTGATCTGAGGTGAATTTCCTCACTGAGCTGTGATAAATGTGCACAGATATGAGAGGGGAATCATGATTGGAAGATTTTTGTGTCTAGTGAGAAGTCCCACAGGAAACAGATGAAAGAACAGAACTGGTATGTATTCACTTATGGGTGCTAGAAGAAGTCCTCTCCAAGGACTGAAAAGTGGTGCTTGAAAAGTGATCTAACTTTTCAGCTAGATGAAGCAGGGACCAAGAAGCAAATTCTCAGCGGGAAATCTTCTACTTGGGCACTGAGGACACAGAAACCAACACGGCACAGGGGCTGCCTTCCCAGTACTGGCTCTTTGCAGGACAACAACCTCTTGTGGCTTCTTTCTTAGGAAGGTGGGGGCCTTCTCACTCTCACCATGCTCAAGCCTGAAGGAGAAAGGAGGCAGGAGGGGTCAATACTTACTTCCATCCTCGGTACTACACCCCTCCTTGAGTTTCACATCATTTAGACCCTTACTTTTACCTTCTAGATTACAGTCTCCTACTAATGTCTGGTCACACCCATCTTTCAACTTGACCTGCTGCATTCTTCTATATTCCACCAACAGGATTCACTTTAAAGACAACAATTTTAACCAACCAACCAACCCCTACTCATCTGTCCCTCTTCTCCACTTGGGGTCCCATTCCACTCTGGGCTTTGTCACAAGTCAGTGCTGCTTCTGAATTCATTATGTTTGCTCTGTCTGTGTCATCTGCCTGAAACTTGTTTCCTAGTCTTGTCTGCCAAGAAACATCATATATTAATTGTGAGTTTAACTGTCACCATCTCTGTAGTTATTTTACTTGAAGGTGACCCCAAAGGTGTGATAACTCCCACTTTTAGGTCTTTATTTTACTTTATGATTGTTTTCATTCCTAGTGTCTACAACACCTACCTCATTTGTCTGAGCCCTTCTGTAAGTTTCTAGAGGTTGTTTGCACCTGTGTATTCTCAGGACCTAGCAGTACACCTGGAACAGAATAGGTACTTAGGAATGTTTATTGACACAAAACTCCTCTAAAAATTAGTTTAATTTACCCCCCATGTTTTTCTACCCTAGTGATAAAAGAAGACTGCCAAGGTCCTCTAATACCTGTAGAAATATTTATAAACCCCAGGAGGTCAGAACCCCTTGTCAGGCTAATCAAGAGTCCAAACAGCTGTTTCCATCATCCATAGTATTGTTAAAATTGATACTGGCAAAGGCAGTTGTTGGAACTTAGATGGTGTCTCAGGCTGGTTTCTCCACAGAAGCAAAACCAGTGCAATGAATGTTGTCTATGCACCTGAAACCAAACCAAACCTGTTGCTGCCCAGTCAGTTCTGACTCATAGCAATCCTGTAGGACAGAGGAGAACTGCCCTATTGGGTTTCCAAGGAGTGGCTGTTGGGGTCAGCCTGCCAAAATTTGGTGAGCAGCCAAGGCTGTTAACCATTGTGCCACAAAGAAGAGGGAGAAATTGATTTAAAAAAATGGCTCATGCAGTTGTAGAGAATGGCAACTCCCAAATATGTGCGTCAGGTGTCAGTTTGGAGACTTGGCTCATCTCAAGTAGCTTCAGTGGCTGAGGAATCCAAGACTGGCAAGTCAGATGGTAGGATGCTGTTTCAAAGGCTATGGAGACTGATGAATCCAAGATCAGAGGTAAGACAGCAGATTGCTGACTACAGGATGCAGAGGCCAATGACTCCCAAGAAGAGCTGACAATACAGCAGTCAGTTGGCTCCAATTCCAAGAGCCGGAGGTCAGATGTTGAGGAGCAGTATGTAGGATCAAGCATGAGCAAAAGCTACAGAGCTTTGCCAGAATATATATATGTACATTAGGATGCAAGCCACACCCTTGAAGAGAAATCCCCTTACAGCACACTGGCTGATTATATCCAATCACATCCTGAGGGTGATTAATTATATCATAAATGGAAGATAATTATATAATTATGAGGCCCTGAACATCAAAAGGAAATTTGAGAAATCTGACTGAGTGACAGGGAAGAGAAAGTAGGTACAGAGGTTCCCAGACTGGCCAGACCTGACCTGCTGGGAATTGGCTGCATCCAGCCTGGTGAACCAAGCATTGGTGTTCAGAGGGCTCGTTCTTCTCAGCAAGAGAGACTGAGTGGGTCATCTATTTGCACCCCTAGAAGCAGTGAAAATGGTACTAAAACATCAAAAGTTAAGTGGCTTCCATCTAACTAAGGTGTGATTTAAGATCTTAATCTTTTCTTCAGGGTAAACCTCTCTCCCTTGTCCCTGTGTGTCACTCTCCCTTCTCTGCACTGCTCCCAGCTCTAGAGTCTGATGCCTTGAACTGAGTTGGAAGTAGGACTTCTTAGACCCACCCTGAGTCATTCTCCTAGACTTAGAGAGGGAACAATTTAACAAATAGGGGGAAGGGAGGATGAATCTTGTTACTCTCATGAATTGGAAATTTAGGGCAGAAAGAATTCTTTCACCTAGAATCAGACATAAGAGAACAGACCATGCTCATAGACACTCAGGGATGGCTGTTAGCCCCTTGCTTTTCCCAGTTCCTGTAGCCAGATACTTGTGCCAACACCAATCACCCCTGCCCATCTCCAACAGTAGGTGAGGGCCTAGTGACTACCTGCACACCTGAGCTGAATCCATACCTGAAAAGTTAAGAGATTCCTGGGCTCTCATATCTAGTAACAGCTCTAACTACCTAGTGAAATGATGTTAAAGCTTCCAAGGTATCAATAACAAAGCTAGCACACATGAGTAGCCTATTCAGACATTTCAAAAGAAACAAACAACAAAGTAACTCACTAACAACCTAAAAAGCTAGAACATAGTGAGCAAACATAAATAAATCAACAACGGTACTGATGGCTCATACACACCAGTCAGTATCAAACCACTTAAACAGGCAGACTATAATGGCCTCAGAAAGCTCCCAAAGCAAAGAACCAAGAAATTTTCCACATGAAGAGACCTTCCTGGAATTATTGGAGGTAGAATACAAAAGATTAATATTTAAAACTCTTCAAGAGATCAGGAAGGAGATGAGGCAAAAGGCAGCATAGCATAATGACAAGCTGGACAGGCTAAATGGTGCTTGATCACCACGAATGACTGCCCTCACAGGGAATACAACATACAATCACCGATGTAGTGGGAGATAAATGGGTGTGCAGAACTTGAACTCTATAGAGATCAGACCTGATGTTCGAACAGACAAGGAGATCCCTGAAAGACATGGCCTCTGGACTCTTTCAGCCCAGAACTGAAACTATTCCTGAAGCCAATTCTTCAGACAGTGAGTAGACTGGACAGTAAGACATAAAAATGATATTGGCAATGAGTGTGCTTCTTGGCTGAACTAGATTACATGAGACTAGCTGGGCAGTGCCTGTCCAGATGTGAGATGAGAAAGTGAAGGGAGACAGGAACTGGTTAAGTGGACATGGGAAATACATAGTGGAAAGGAGTATGCCGTCACAGGGTAGACAGACTAGTTACCTAGAGTTACATAGCAGTGGGTGGGTATGTTTCTGTATGACAAACTTACTTGTATTGTAAACTTTCATTTAAATGGAAATAAAATATTAAAAAAATCATTACATAACTGCCAATTCTATATCATTACATAATTGTCAAACTGTATCATTACGTAACTGCCAAACCACTAAGAATCAGGGCTCAGCGAAACTGTAAAAGAACTTTAATCATCACAGGTCATGTCTTGCCATCTTGGCACCTATACACATTTCCTTAAACCATACACAATCTCTAAATAAAAACAAGTATGAGGTCACACTTGAACCCAAAACTATATAACTAACAGGCATGCAATAAAAACATTGGTTGCATCTTATGTTTTATAAAGGAACAAAACAAAATATTTGATGCACGTATATAAGACAGGAACATTCAGCAATTACAGTCCTTGTTTCTGCATCTGGTTATGTGACCATAACTAGTATTTAGGAGTTCTTCTATCACTCATTTGCCCTCAGCAAGCACTTCGCTTATTGTGGTTCTTTCACCAATGAGGTGACCCCAAACTTCATACCTGGTGGATCTGGGCCATTAGTAGTCATGTTGGAATTGTGCGGCTATGATTTTCCTTTGATATTAGTCATAGGGCATGGTAGTTCTATGAGGACTGCCAGTTAAGTTCATAAACTCATCCTAGAAAAAGTGCTACATACCTTACTGCTGAATATCACTACGGTCACCTTTGAAGTACTCCCCTTGAGAAGCTATGCACTGATGCCAGCACCTAGTCCACTCTTCAAAGCAATTTTGTTGTTGTTGTTCAGTACCATCGAGTTGGTTCTGACTCATAGTGACCCTATGGACAATAGAATGAAACACTACCTGATCTTGCATCATGTCCACAATTGTTTTTACGCTTAAGCCCATTGTGGCCACAGTGTCAATCCATCTCATTGAGGGTCTTCCTCTTTTTCACTGACCCTCCACTCTACCAAGCATGATGTCCTTCTCCAGAGACTGATCTTTCCTGACAACACATGTCCAAAGTATGTAAGACGCAGTCTTTCCATCTTTGCTTCCAAGGAGCACTTTGCTTGTACTTCTTCCAGAGCAGATCTGTTTGTTCTTTGGTGGTCCATTGTACATTCAACATTCTTCTCCAACACAACAATTCAAAGGCATCAATTCTTCTTCCACCTTCTTTGTTCATGGTCCAGCTTTCACATGCATATGAAGTGATTGAAAATATCATGGCTTGGGTCAGAAGCATTTTAGTCTTCAAGGTGACAGACGTCCTTACTTTTCAATAATTGAAGAGGTCCTTTGCAGCAGATTTTCCCACTGCAATGCATCTTTTGACTTCTTGACTACTGCTTCCAAGGGCATTGATTGTGGACCCAAGTAAAATGAAATCCTTGACAATCTTAGTCCTTTCTTCATTTATTATGATGTTGCTTACTGGTCCAGTTGTGAGAATTTTTGTTTTCTTGATGTTGAGGTGTAATCCATACTGAAGGCTGTGGTCCTTGGTCTTCATCAGTAGGTGTCTCAAAACTTCTTCATTTCCAGCAAGTAATGTGGTGTCTTCTGCAAAACACAGGTCGCAATCCTGATGCCTCATGCTTCTTCATATAATCCAGCTTCTCAGATTATTTGCTTGGCATACAGATTAAAAAGGTGTGGTGAAAGGATACAACCATGATGCACGCCTTTTCTGTCTTTAAAACATACAGTGTCCTGTTGTTCTGTTTGCATGACTGCCTCTTGATCCATATACAGATTCCTTAAGAGCACAATTAAGTGTTCTGGAATTCCCATTCTCTACAATGTTAGCCATAATTTAGTATGATCCACACAGTTGAATGTTTTTGTATAGTCAATGAAACACAGGTAAACATCTTACCGGTACTCTCTGCTTTCAGCCAAGATCCATCTGACATCAGCAGTGATATCCCTGGTTCCACGTCCTCTTCTGAACCCATCTTGAATTTCTGGCAGTTCCTTGTCAGTATATTGTTGTAGTTGATTTTGAATGATCTTGAACAGAATTTTACTTGCATGTGATATCAATGATATTGTTCAGTAACCTCCACATTCACTTGGATCATCTTGCTTTGGAATGGGCATAAATATAGATCTCTTCCAGTCAGTTGGCCTGGTAGCTGTCCTCAAAACAATTTTGGAACTCTTTTTTTTGGAACGGCCATCAGAGCTGTCATCATTGCATTGTCATGAATGTCATCAAAATGTCTTTCTTTCAGTATTTCCTTTATCTCAGGTAAAGAAAAAAGTCATTGGGGCCAGATCAGGTGAGTAGGTAGGGTGTTCCAATGCAGTTATGTGTTTACTGGCTAAAAACTCACTTATAGAGAAGTATGCAATTTAGTTTGTGAGTTTGCCACTGTGCGTGATGGCCATTCCAGAAAGAGTTTAAAAATTGCTTTGAAGGGTGGACTAAGCACTGGTGTCGATGTGTAGCTTCCTGAGGGGAGTACTTCAAAGATGACCATAGTGATATATATTCAGCAATGAAGTATGTAACACTTAGAACAATTAAGCTTGCAGACTTGTTAGATCTCGTAAGAGATGTCCTAGGGTTCTCCTGTATTCCAAGCATATTCTTCTTTATCTCCATTCTATAATATCATTCTTATTTCCCCTTGGTAATCAGGACTAATCACACCTGCCAATATATTAACTCCCTTCTTTTCTGTTGATCCAGAAACACAAGGAGGAGCTCAAAGTGTTAAGCTGATATTTTTAACTTTCGGCTCACTGGAATCAGTGTTGTGTCTCCTGGTGAGAGCATTCCTTCCTTTGGAACTAAGACCTCTAGACCCACAAACCATAGGGTTGCTGGCACAGGAAACAAAAATTTCACGAGCAGTCAGTAGGGTAATAGTGAGTGACACACTCTCATTTCTGTTCCTTGATTTCTGGACACCTGAATTCTGGCTGTGGGAGACAGAACAGTATAGATTGGGCACCGATTTAGAGTATATACAGCCTTCTGTACAACATTTCCCAGTCCTGCAAGGTATTGACATCTAGCTGGTTCTGGAATTGCATCTTCAGGAGGCCGTTTCATTGTTGTATCAAGCCAGCTGCTTCAGAATGATGGAGAACCATGATCATGGGCCCATTGTCATACATCATTTGCTATGAGATGAGTACCTTGATCTGAGATGATGTTGTGGGATACCATGACAATGGATAAAGCATTGTGAGCTCACAGATGGTAGTTTTGACAGAAGCGTTGTGTGCAGGAAAGGAAAATCCATATCCAAATTAAGCATCTACTCCCGTAAAAACAAAACGCTGCCCTTTGTGTGATGGAAGCACACTAAAGTATTCAACCTGCTACCAGATTGCTGGTTGATTGTTGGCCTCTGCTGCTGGCAGATTGGGCACTCAGCAGCGCTGTAGCCAAATCAGTCTTAGAGAATGGAAGTCCATGTTGCTCAGCCCATGCATAACTTTTATTTCTGCTACCAGGGCTACTTTGTTCATGACCCCGTTGAGCAATGAATGGCTAGAGAAAGAGGATGACTGGTTTCCATAGAATGTTTCTTCCTATCCTCTTGATTTTTAAAATCCTTCTTTGTTAAGGGCACCCTTTGGTAAACGTTCACATGAGAAACAAGTATCTTCATTTCTTTGCTCATTTCAGAAAGGTCTATCCATAGATCTCTTCTCTATGCCTCCTTATCTCCTACTTTACAATCAAGTTCAGCCAAACTGTTGGCCACATCTGGCCATTTCTCCTTCCAAACAAAATGAACAACCTTTCATATTGCTTGAAATTCTGCCAATTGGGAGGATTGTACTTCACCACTGTCTTTCAGGGAGGTACCAGAAAGGAGCTATAGAGCTGCCACTGTTCACTTTGAGTAGTACCTGCATATTTTGTGAACCATCTGTAAATCAGGCATGAGTTTTCTCTGCCTCAGTCAACTGATCATAAGGAACTCCCCATGAGGCCACAGATACAGACTGGGAGAGGAAAGATAATGTGACAGGAGTGGAGACCACGGACATTGGGCCACTTCCTCATGCAGTCTACTTGTAGCTACAGGTCCTGCTTGAGTCTAATCACATATATACAAGTTTTGTTTAATGATGACATGTTCCTGTGCACACTGAACTGTATGGCTCTGTGGGTGAGACAACACTCAGTTTATGATAGGTGGTTCTGGCCGCATGACCGTTTGGTGGCCCATGGCTAAGCACGGTTGAGCATTCAGTCTGTACTAAGACCAAGTAATAAGCCGAAAGCTGTTTCTCCAAAGGAGAGTAGTTACCTGCAGAGGATAGCAGGGGTTTGCTTCAAAATCCTAAGGGTCTGTGCTGTGATTCACCAATAGCAGCTTCCCAAAGACTCCAACAAGCATCTTTGTCACTGACACTTCAAGTATCATTATATTAACTAAATCATATGGCCCAAGTGTCAGAATGACTTTCATGACAGACTGAATCATTTGAAGAGCCTTCTCTTACTCTAGGTCTCACTCCAGACTGGCAGCTTTTCAAGTTACTGGTATATAGGGAAAGTAGTATGCCCAAATGAGGGATATGTTGCCTCCCAAATCCCAAGTGGTTGACAAGTCATTGTGCATTCTTTTTAGTTGTGAGAGAGACCAAATGCAACAACTTATATTTCATTTCAGAAGTAATATCATGATAAATCACACAGCACTGGACCCCTATGTATTTCACTAAAGTGAAAGGCACCTGCATTGTTGTTGGATTAATTTCCTATCCTCTAGCATGGAAATGTTTTACCTGTAAGCCTAGAATCATTGACACTGCTTCCTTACTAGGTATAATCAGGGTAATGTCATTAATGTAATGGAGCAGTGTGACATCTTATGGAAGGAAAGTAAGTGTGATCAAGGTCCCTGTGGACTAAATTATGACATAAGGCTGGAGAGTTGATATACTGTTTATCTAGGACAGTGAAGGTGTATTTCTGGCCTTACCATTTGAAGGCAAACTGCTTCTGGTGTTCATTCAAAGGCAGAATGGAGAAAAATGCATTGGCCAGATCAATAGCAACATACCAGATACCAGCAGATGTATTAATTTGTTCAAATAATGAAAATACATTTGGAACAGCAGATCATTTACAGTCACTGTCATGGATTGAATTGTATCCCCCAAAAAGTGTGTAGCCATTTGACTGGGACATGATTCCCAGTATTTTTGAGTGTTCTCCATTTTCTGAGTTGTGTGAATCCTAATCTCTGCCTGTGGATAATAGGGCAAGACAGATTATGTAGATTAGGGTGAGCCTGTAATAATCTTACTCACAGCGTGGCTTGAAGCCTTTTATCCTACAAGACTTAAAGGAAAGGGAAACAAGCATGGAACTAGGGACTTCTTACCATCAACAAAGTAGTGCTGGAGCAGAACACATTCTTTGGACCCGAGGTTCTTGCACTGAGACTTTCTCAGACGAAAGAAAGACTGGTTCAACACCGAAACCTTCCTCCATGGCCAACAGAGAGAATATATTCCCCTGTCAGCACCCTGAATTCAGATTTCTAGTATAGCGGACTGTGAGAGAAAAACTTTTCCTTGTTAAAACCATTCCCTTGTGGCATATCTGTGAGGGCAGCACTAAAGGACTACTATTTTAGTCAGCTAGTGCTGCTTTAACAGAAATACCATGAGTAGATGGCTTTAACAAAGGAAAGTTTACTCTCACACAGTCCAATAGGTTAGAATTCTGAATTCAAGGTGTCTCCTCCAGGGGAAGCCTTTCCCTCTGTCAGCTCTGGAGGAAAGTCTTCGTGTTGTATCAGTCTTCATTCAGGAAGCATTTTGGTACAGGAACCTCAGGTCTGAAGGATGCACTCTACTCCTGGTGCTGGTTTCTTGATGCTGTGAAGTTCCCAATTCTCTCTGCTAGATTTTTTCCTTTGTCACTCAAGAGACCACCTCAAGGAACAACACAAACACACATTGAATCTTGCTCTATCAACACGACTGCTGCCCATCTACCCTCATTAACACCATAGAGGGAAGAATTACAACATGGAGGAACATCACACAATACCAGGAATTATGGCACAGCCAAATTGTTACAGATTTTTTAGGGAACACATTCAATCTGACACCTATGACAGTTACCACTTGGTTAAGTTTACAATGATCTACTCTTGTTCTCTGAGATTCATGTGTTTTTTTGCAGACCAAATAGGTAAGTTGAATAGGAATGTGGTGAGAATTACCACCTCTGCATCCTTCAAGTCCTTTATGGTGACAGTAATCTCTGCAATATCTTCATGAATGGAGCATTGCTTTTGGTTTGGGTAGGGACGGTTCTAACGGCTTCCATCTGGCTTTTTGTACCATAATAGCATTTACTCTACTTTAGGGATTCATTGTGGGAGCATGGACAGCTGTTGAGTATATCTGTTTCCAGTATGTGTTCTAAGCTGGAGAAATCATTGCAGGATGGATTTGGAGACTCACTGGACCCACCATAACATGAACATGAGTTAATACTCAACATGTGCCTCCACTCTGACTGGTAGACCATAGTGACATTTTGGGTCTCCTGAAATTAGTGCCGGCTCAGAGGCGCTACCTAGTAATTCCTAAAAAGTCTGATAATTTTCCTTTTCTCTAATGAACAGTCACTCTCGTGAAAGGTGGTAGATCTTTTTGAGGAAGGCTTGGAGAAAGATTAACAGTGTATATTTTTTGGCAGTGCAATGGGATCCTTCACCAAGGGACACAATCTCCATTTCATTCAAGGGATTATGTATCTGTAAAGTCCCTCAAGTCTGGGAACTTATTGAGGGGCTGTGACTATTCTGGCAATTTGAGTTACTACTGTTCCTTTGAGTTATAGTTTTTCTGCTTGCAGAGATCAAGGAAATATTTAGCAGGTATCTCAGCTATTTCACTCTAGGGACACCATCAATAAGTAGTCAAATCCATTAGTCTGTACCAGAGTGTTCTGATTACTGCTTTGACTCCACTGGTCTCTATGGTAACCAAATCCACCTTGTCTTTGTTGATGGAGTGCTGCCACCTGGCCTCTACCACCACATTTAGTCAGCTCTGTTGTCTTTAGATATCTTAATTCAGTCAGGACAGTTTCCATTGTCAAATCTGGCTTACACGAAACAGCAGTCTTCAAGAATGCTGGGGCTCACTTCACAAATTTGTTCTTGTTGTGGTAAAAGGCATCTCCTGTGGGCACTCCTTCTGTGGGTCTATGGATCTACTCTAACATGTCAGTTTCCCTAAGGCTTTGGATACCTTCTTCTACAACATACCAAAGGAATCGTGATGTTTCACTTTGATTTAATGCAGGCCACCATGTAATCAATGCTTTAGGGAATCAACCAAATGAACTATTAGATTACTTTCTAATCTCTTGAGCTGAAATGTTGAAGGAAGAATATGAGTTCAGTTGGCGCATATAAATAAACTCAGACTGACTCAACTTTATGTACCTTGTACCATTATCCTTTAAGAGCTATTCCCATACATATTCACCTTTTTATCTGTACTCATAAGAAAGACCCCAGGAGGTTTTTTTTTTTTTGAACCACAGCATATCTTTTCCTGGGTCATACTTTGTACTTCACTTTTTGGGTATTTCTGGAACTTGCTTCTAGTTATAGGTCTAGAAGCAAAAATGGGCCATGGAGATATTTCTGAGAACATTCAGCAATGTCCTGTAAGGCATGATTTTCAGGTTATGTCCTAAGCAATGAATAAGGTGCTCATATCCTAGACAAAGGCTCTTCAGTCAAAGTTGGATCTCATCAGATGGGGATGATGACTCAGCATACGGAAATCTATTCAGATGACAGCGAGAGAGCTGGTTCTGTCGAGGAGTGATTCAACAGAATTTGGGGGCTAAGTGTCCACAGCTTCTTGATTATCTACCCATGCATCCACATCCCATGTTTATAGATCTTGTATCTTCCCAACCCATGTACTCACTTTAACTTCAGACACCGTCAACTCAAACACACTGCCACTGAGTTGATTCTAACTCACAGTGACCCCATGGGACAGGGTAGAACTGCCTCATAGAGTTTCCAAGGAGTGCTTGCTGAATTTGAGCTGCTGACCTTTTTTGGTTAGCAGCCATAGCTCTTAACTGCTATGCAACGAGAGTTTCCTCACATACCATAAGAGGTTGCAAATTCAATTGACATTGCCATTCAGCCACTCTTCCAATAAGACTCTGGGTTTGTTTACAGCAATAACAGCTATGTTATCATAAGACTAAGGTGTTCTTTCCAGGAAGAAGTGCCAACTTTAAAGCATTTGTAAAGAACTTGAGCTGTGAATCTGAAGTCCTGAGTTCATCTCTTTCTTTCACCACTTTGTCTATTCAAACTATGACCATCTAACCAGCTTTCTGATACTTCTCATTCTGACAAAGTTGTAGAAAAGCATCAAACATATAATCACCCAGAGCTTTACCTCACACCAATACTTCATGTGTTGGTGGTGGCATGTTGTGTATTTCTACTGCCACCTCATGCCATAGATTAGAAATGCCCTCTTCACTACTGGAAGCAAAGTCATCAACATCTTTAAGACTAAACAGACTTAAGAACCAGTTTTGAAACCTTATTCTTAATAATTTTGTTTCTTTGGAACTACTGTTGGTGTGAAATATCTTAGGCTGGGTTCTCTGGAGAAGGCTAGCCAGGGAAGTATCTGTCATCTGTCTGTCTATCTATCTATAATCTATCTATATCTAGAAAGAGAGATATTAAACATGTGTTTCTATATTCCTATATCGTTAAATTAGAAAAAGGAATTTGAACCATGATCCAAGGAATGCAGACAATCTTGAAACTCAGGAAAAAAGCAAGGAAACAGATTTTCCCCTAGAATCCAAAGGAACACAGACCTGAGGACACTTTGGTTTTAGCCCAGTCAGTCTCTGACATCTATAACTATAACTGTAACTATAACTATCTGTAATTTTTAAGCTACTAAATTAGTAGTACTACTTTATAGCAGTGATAGGAAATTTCTACATGCTCTCCCTCTGTCCTTGGTCCTGACCACTCACACTCCCGCTAGTATCACCGTCTTGTTTCTCAATCCAGCCTTTCTTCACCATGTCTCGGTTCAGACTTTCTAAGGTACTCAGCCAGAGCCCTCCTTCCTGCTCTGAGAACAGTGGTGCCAGGAGCTAGTCTCTGGTTCTACTCTATGACTTCTTTTAGTAAATCTTAGAACAGCACTCTCCAGAAAAATGCAATGTGAGCCACATAAGTAATCTTAAATATTCTAGCAGCCACACTAAAAAAATGCAAACAGATAATATGCATTTGATAGTGTTATTTTATCTGATATGTATATACATACATTTACTTCAACATGTAACTAACAAGAAAATTTTTAAATGAGGTATTTTACTTTCTTTTTTTTCTTATTAAGTTAAAAAAAATTGTATGCATTTTAGTTATATAGAACCTCTGCACTTGGCTAGTAAATTTTCAGCAGTTAATGTGAAATATAGTCTTACCAAAACAACGATGTTTTAAATAAACAAAGAGGAAAAAGTTTATACTATCCCAGTTTTTAAATATAAGTTTAAATTAATTGAAAATTTAACTCCATAGTGGTACTAGCCACATTTCAAATGGTCACTAGCTACATCTAGCTAGTGGCTACTGTATTTAACAGTGAGATTGTAGATCATCAGTTCTAGAAGGATATAACAAGATCTCAAGTTCTTTTGTTGGTCAGTCATTCATAGAAGAACAGAACAAAAACATATTCTCCAAAACTTGTCTAAGCCAGGAAGTAGACTTTAGGAGGCAAATCTTACCTATTTCTGTTGTCCTTTGCAACCTGAGTTTCTTGCTGGATACTATATGGTCTCTGTTATGGGTGCTGAATCTTGATATGGAACTCTAGGAAAGCAAGGTTCTTTCAGAATGACTTGTGAATAGAACTGTGAGATCCAGGGCTCTGGAGCCTGCTGGGGTCTCACTCACTGCCTGATGTCCATGCAGTTTCCAGGACTGAGGTTTCTGGGCTTTGTGTCTGACAGTGCCTGTGGGGGCATATAGTCATTTGCTCTCTAGGCAATGGATTGCTACACTGAGGACCCTGGTGTGATGACTTGATCGTACAACAGTGGACGTTAGATCCTGGTTTAGTATTTTGACTTTGCATGTACCTACTGAGTGATCTGCCCAAATTATGGAACCACTTTACATCTCCATTTATTTTCACCTGTGTAAAGGGCATGATAATACCTTACAGGAATCTCCTCAGCAGGAGATTAAGTAATGGGGTGTATTTGAATTACATTTTACAATGCTTGGCGCAGAGTGTTCGGTAAGAGGTAGTTGTTAGTAGCTCTTATTTTGAATGACCAGAAGAATGAAGAGAAACCATTTTTCACTCCCTAAACATGCAGCGCTTTATCCTTGGGGATCAGTAAGCTCCTCACCTCTGCTTCTACTCGATGTATTCTGTTACTGCCATCTCAGATTCTGGGACTTGGGATGGATTGGAAGGCTCAGGAGACACAGCTAGGTCCTGGTGTTCTTGTCAGAAATTGCTGGCCTGAGCACTGGGCCCCTGCCAGCACTTCTGTTCTGGGCACTGGGCCAGCTCCGAGATATAGAGAAGGATCTCTTCTTCAGGACTTGTTCCCCTCAGATGCTTCTCAGAATTCCCATCAGCCCCCTTTATCTCTTCAAGTGTAAAGCCTAATAATGTGCAATATCTGAAGAACAGCGTGTCTTAGTCATCAAGCGCTGCTGCAGCAGAAATACCACAAGTAGATGGACTTAAACAAGAGAAGTTTATTCTCTTACAGCTTAGTATAGAAGTTCAAATGCAGGGTACCAGTTCCTGGGAAAAGCCTTTTCTCTCTGTTGGCACTGGAGGAAGGTCCTTCTCACCAGTCTTCCCCTGCACATGGGACTTCTCTGTGCAGGAGCCTTGGGTCTAAAGATGCACTGTGCTCCTGGTGTTTCTTTCTTGGTAGTACGAAGTCCCCTCTTTGCTCTATTTGGTTATTGGAGTGTGGCAATGGGGTGTGGTAAGATAGATTTCCAGTGTCCTGGGAAGCATCTGCTTTAGATAACATCATAGTCTAGCTGTTAGAGCAGCTACGCTAGCCTTCAGAGAAGGGGAAATGTTCTCTGGGAAACAGACAGGATCAGAGTAATTGGAGGAGGAGGCCTATCGTCCAAATATATCCAACTCAGTTCTCAGAGTTCTAATCTTTTCCAGACTTCTGACCTTGGTAGAGAAGTCAGGCACTATGCATTTAGTCCCCTTTACTGCTCTGCCACAATTATAACCAGGTACTGGATCTAAGTCTTGTGCACAGTATGCCCTGCAGTTATCGGAGATTAAATTCATCTTAAATACTACCCCAGAGGTTCTTTGTCTTTTGCTTTCTGCCTACAATTTTTTTTTGTCAAAGCTTTCAATTATGTGAAAAGAAGTGACCATGTGCTGCTGTCTTGATAAGCATCATAGCATCCTTACTAAGCAAGTGTTACAGCGGTTGATCTCCCACTGGTTTTCCTTCTACCTTCAGCTAATCCTAGTTACCTCAGGGGGGACTTCAGTTATTATGCTATGCCTACACATGAGGAGTTTGACTGCTTCACTTACTACATGTAATGGGATTTCTGTAGCTTTAAGACAAGAGGAAGTCTATTCCAGATCCAATCATGAGACTCAAATTTCTAGGATCATTCCTGGTACCGACTCTCCAGGCTCCTTGTAAAGCAGAGACCAAAGCAAAGCACAAGTACCAATTCTTTGTTTTAGTGTATGTGTGTGTGTGTGTGTGTGTGTGTGTGTGTGTGTGTGTGTATCATTTCAGAGAAAAAAGAAAGAAGTAGGGAACAAGATGGAAAAACATAACTAGGATGATGCATTTCTGAACTGACTACTGCTTCTTAAGAAAACAGAGCTGGGTGCTTGGTCACAGTGCCCCACGGGGACTCCCTTGATTCCCCAGCTCCTGCTTCCTGTTCCAGCTGTTCTGCGGCAGGCTGGAGCACATCAGAGCCAAGGGTGCTGCACAGACTGTCACAAGACTGCTTTATATTGAGGAAGGAGGACAGATGCTAAAGACTGTCTCCTCTTCAGTCCTCTATAGGAAGCCAAGAATCAAGAGGGTGGAAGGTCACTTTACTCTGTTCCAGGTCTCCAGATGCATTCAAGAGCCTGGGAGTCTGTAGTGACCACTGGCAGCTGTCTAAGATTTCAGTGTAGAAAACAGAAACCATTCCTTTTTTTTTTAAAGCAGAAAGACAGTTAATCAAGGGACTCAAGAAGGGCTGACAATTTTATGGAAGACTGGAGGATGTAAATTAGAGATCAACTGCAGGACCCTTGCTTGCAGGGTGAACCTTCCTGATTGTGACTTAGAATTTAGAAAACTGCTTCTGTGATGGCTAACACCACACAAACCCCTTTGTCCACAAAGTAGATGACTAGACATGTTACTGAGGGTATAGCTTCTGTGAACATGCCATGTGTTGGGACTGGCTTTGCAGCCACCTCTGTTGCACTTTCTAAATCTCTGGAGATTCTCAGTCTAATCACGTCTGGGACCTAGCTGCAAAAGAACCTTAAAAATATAATTTTCCACTTTCAATCTCCAAATAGAAGGAGACTGACAGAGTGATTGATGTACAGACCACAGCTTATGTTGGCTCTTGACAGTAGTTCCTGGTTTGAGATCCAGGGGCCCCGACAGGGCTGCGGGGTCAGATGGTACTGATGTCTCTCACTGATTGTCTCTGCCTGAACTTCAGTCCTTCCTCTGCCAGTAGTCCCAGTCTCTCTCTGGGGGTTCCTGTGAAGATCTGGCAGAATGATGTCATTAAAGGTGTTTTTAAAACACAGTTAGCTTCCCTGACAGGACAGGTTTTGTTCCCAAGACAATGATGCCCACAGACATCCATTTCAGAGGGGCTTGTGGTCTGAAGGGGTGTGACAACCAGGGCTTTGAGAATCACTGCTGCTGTGGCCCTGGAGCCCACACAGTTCCCTGGATGGAGGTACCTCTGGAACGCTCATATGCAGAGTCACCTGTCCTGGACTGTGTGTTCCCACAAGGCAGGCAATGGTGGGACCCCATGCCCAGCCCAGATGCACACCACCAGAGGCTCACCAGAAGAGCAGTATGATTAAGAGGGGGTTTTAAAGTTCACATGACCTGGGCTTAAATCACAGCTTTGCCACATTCTATCTGAGCAACTTTGTGTAACCCAACTTCAGTCCCAATTTGCTCATCTGTGAAGCAGGAAAATACCTACTTCAAGATGGTAAAGAACTACATGTGAACTTGCAGGGCTGTCATGGGACTGTGAGATAGTGTAGCTAGAACAATAACACACTTCTTGGCATATTAGAGTGGTCAAAAAAGGAAACAATTATTATTTGGCACTGAAAGAATTTTGTGGAATGTCTAGATAAGTAAACTAACAAGTATTTCTTGCCTCCCAAATACCTACATTCCATTGTTCTTGAGATATGACAATGTACTCAACTCTGTCCACACCTCTCATGCCTAGGACCTTATTCCTCCTACTGGCCAGGCATCTGGGCGAGACAGAAGCTCATGACGAGGTGGCCTGATAGTGGTAGGCATTAGAGACCCAGTACATCTGGAAGGAAGTGTTGAGCATGGCTGCTTGAGTGTGTCCCCCCACCCAAAGTACAGCAATGTTTGGGGAGACTACTGAACTTTGCTGTGGGGCATCCTGCTTCTGGGAAAATCCTATTCTGAGCTGTACAAAGTGCCCAATCTCTGCCCAGATGCAGAGTCTCGCACATTCCTTGCTGTGATCATCCTCAGAGCCTGTAAGTCTGCACCTGTCTCTCTTCTTTCCTAGTTCGTCATGGCTGGTGCCCACTTGCCCTGTTGTCTGTAGGAGTTGAGGATTACTAACCTGGCTGGGTGCGTGAGTTCTGTCACTAATAGAGTGGGACTATGTGCTGGTCCTGGCAGATCTCATATCCCCTCTTCTCTATCCCGTTTACAAGTGAGGGATTGGGTTGCCTAGATGATCTAGTTATTCTTATTGGCTTAACATTACATGCTTAGGTAAAAAAAGTCTCCTCCTTGTGTAGCCCCTAGTTTTCATTACTTTCTGGATTCAGTGCTCTGTGTGGGAAGAAAGTCTTCAAAATAAATTTTGGAAGCTCTGGAGGGTGGAGGGTCAGAATCAGCCTGTGAACGATTTTAAGTTTCTAGTTACATTTGCCTTGGGTAGGTAATTTCTCATTGCTTGGTTGAAATATCCCTTCTTAACTTTGGAAGTGGTCTAATCAATTCAAAACCTTCTTCTTCTCTGAGAATGTCCAATAACCCTCTGAGCACTGAACACAGACCCTGGTCTGGTCATATCCTCCAGGCATGCTACAAAACCTAATGTGTTTTCTCTGGGCCATTAGGTTGCACTTCTCTCTCTTAGGGAGGTGATTGTGGTTTGTCAGCAGCTAGCTGCTCATATGTGGGGCCAAGAGTTTATCTGACGTGCCTTGAAGCTCTGAGATTGAGTGCTCCACTGATCATGTCTTGGGCTCCTCATCCAGCCTACCTCAAATGGCCTGTGGGGAGAATTTGTCTTTTGGATGTCTGACTTACTTAGCTAAAATGAGGCTGGACTTGATACCATTCTCTAAAGAGAGGGACTAGAGGCAGATAATCTTCATTACAAAAACCCCCATTCTACCTCTTCATCAATGTAGGAACCCATGATTTTTTAATGTTATCCTGGTAGGCGACTAGAGTTCCAGCTCCTTACCTCTGGGGAGTAGTCCAGAAAGCCCTATATTATGCTCTAATAGATGTTCTGTGGCTAACATCTGCATCTGTATCTGCTGCCCTCTCTGGCAATGGTAGCTTGTGCTAGACTTTCTCTCTAGTGAGCATGAGATCTCAAGATGACCAGTGGTATCCTTGACCCTCGGAATCTCCTAGAGCAGCTCAGGATGATTGGTGGTCAGATACCCAGTTACCCAGGATTCCAGACCTGATTTCCCAAGATGATGGTACTAGATGATTTCTTAGGTGGGAGTCAAGAGAATAGGGTAAACAAAGGCTGTGCTTGATGAGAAAGTTCTGCCTCTCGATTCGATGCATCTCTTTCTGATCTTGCTTCCAACCTGAGGAGTCAGCAGATGTTACATCCTTGCTCAGTGTAGCTCAGCCTCTGTCCCTCACCAACACAGTCTTAATCTCCACTGTTTCTCCTCCTGTTCTTCCAGAGCCCCCCAGGAATGATCTCAGGACAAATGACATTGTTCCAGTCTTCCCTCTCAGAGACCAATTTACCTCTCCACTTGAGAAAAGACAAATTCCTTCCGCTCTGTGTTAGCTCAGTTCTTTTTTTATGACTGAGTGAAAATGTACGTTCCCATATAAATTTACCTGCCCACCTATATGCACTGCTGTCCCTGCCTGCTGACAGCAAACTGTTCCTCTCTGCTCCATATACATCTCATCCTCCCAATAGTCTTCTTTCCCCTCCTCTCTACCCACTCTCCTTCCTCCAGCCAGAGATTAGCAGGATGATATCCTATAGATGCATAGAACCATGAAGTGCATCCAATATATGGTCACTCTGTGTTGCCAAGTCCAATACGTTTGTGTCTGAAGAGTGGACCTTCATTACGATTTATGGGTGAGGGCAGCATCACGGCCAGGGGCTATGCTTCCAGGGGAATCCCGAAGCTGCTGGACCATCAATTGCGGTCTTTTAGTGGAGATTTCAGAGTGTGCCCCTTTTTATTCTTGTGGCCAGTGAGACTCAACTTAGTGAGCTCCATCGCGGCTATCACTGCTGGTGGCCAGGCACCATCTGGTTCTTCAGGTTCCAAGTCTATATAGGCATCCACTCATGTGGATCTCTCTGTCTTCTGGGTTGTCTTTACCCCATGTCGTTTTGGTCCTCGGTGAGCATCTGTTCCTGCTGAGTTGGGGCCATTTGCTGTGCTCTTGGATGGCAGCTTGGCAGCTTTTAAGACTCCAGATGCCACTATATGGGGTGCAAAGAGCCCTTTTAGCAAAATCGTAGTTGTGTCAATTGGCCTTGATTTTGCCTAAGAGCATGGTCCCCTGCCTTCTGCCCCAGCTACTCTGTCCTTGCAATATTGAATTGAGATGGAAGGAATATTCAAGTTATGTTGAAGTTCACTTAATATTGTTCTTGCTTCTAATGTGTACTATCAGCAATTTCACCCAACCAAATTTCTACCAACTATCTAACCTAAACCTTCCCCCCTCACCCTCCCTCTCTCCCTTCCCTTGCAGCCATCAAAGAGTCTTTTCTTCCATACATAAGTCTGTTTTTGAGTTCTTATCATAGTGGTCTCATACAATATTTGTCCTTTTGTCACTGATTACTTTCACTCAACATAATGTCTTCCAGTTGAAACCAAGTTATGAGATGTTTCCTGGAATCATTATTGTTCTTTATCATTGCATAGTGCTCCAGTGAGTATGTATACCGTAGTTTACCTATCCATTCCTCTGTTGTTGGGCATCAGATTGATTCCCTCTTTTTGCTATTGTGAACTGTGCTGTGATAAATATTCTTGTGCATGTGTCCGTTGGTGTGAAAGGCCTTGATTCTGTAGGATATATTCCAAGTAGTGGCATTACTGGGTCAAATGGTACATCTATGTCCATATTTTTAAGGAAGTGCCAGATTGCTTTCCAAAAAGGCTGGACCATTTCTGTCCATCTCCTTTTCCCATCGCTTAATTAGATGATTTATCTTCTTCTTATTGATATTTTGTAGTACCCTATAGATTACGGAGATCAGGCATCGGTCTGACATAGAGTTGCCAAATATTTTTTCCCGTTCTGTAGGTGGCCTTATAATTCTATTAATAAAGTCTTTGGATGAGCAAAAGTATTTGATTCTTAATAGTTGCCATGCATCTATTTTCTCTTCTGTTGATTGTGGTTTGCTTGACAGATTTTGATGTCTGTCTACATTGTGTATTAAAACTTCCATTGTTATTCCTACTTTTTCTTGGATGAGCTTTACTATTTTAAATTTGATATTTAGGTCTTTTAACCAGTTTGAGTTGGTTTTTGTATAAGGTGTAAGATATGGATCCTGTTTCAGTTTATTGCAGATGGATATCCAATTTTGTCAGCACCATTTGTTGAAGAGCTTGTTTTTGCTCCAGTTTAATGTCTTAGGGCCTTTGTCGAGCATCAACTGTTCATAGGCAGATGGTGTCATTTCTGGGGTCTCAATTCTGTTCCATTGATCGAGCTGTCTGTTCTTTTACCAGTACCAGGCTGTTTTGACCACTGTAACAGTGTAATAGATTCTGAAGTCGGGTAATGAGAGGCCTCCCAGTGTGTTCGTATTCTTTAGTAGTACCTTACTTATCTGGGGCTCCTTCCCATTCCAAACAAAATTGGTGATTTGTTTCTCCATCTCATTAAAAAATGATGCTGGAACTTATATTGGGATTGCATTATATAAGTAGATTGCTTTGGGTAAAATAGACATTTTCACAAAGTTAAATCTTCCTATCCATGAGCAGGGTAGGTTTCGCCATTTATCTAAGTCTCTCTTAATTTCTTGTAGTAAGGGCTTGTAGTTCTCTTTGTAAAGATCTGTTATTTCTCTGGTTAGATTAATTCCTAGATACTTTATCTTCTTAGGGGCTGTAGTAAATGGTATTGATTTGATGATTTCTTCATTAACAGTCTTGTTGGTGTAAAGGAATCCTACTGATTTACTTATGTTTATCTTGTATCCTGAGACTTTACTGAACTCTTATGTCAGTTTGAGCAATTTACTTATAGATTCCTTGGGATTCTGTGCATATACAATCATATCATCAGCAAACAGGGAGATTTTGCCTTCTTTGCCGATGCCAGCCAAGAGCTGTCAAGTCGAATTCAACTCATGCAGATGAGCTTTATTTCTTGGTCTTGTCTAATTGCTCTGGCTAGAACTTCTTGTACAATGTTGAATAGGAGAGGTGAGAGTGGGCATCCTTGTCTAGTTCCTGTTCTCAAGGGAAAGTCTTTCATTCTCTCTCTATTCAGGATGATGTAGGCAATTGGCTTTGTATAAATGGCCCTTATTGTGTTGAGGAATTTGCCGTCTGTCATGGGTTGAATTGTGTCCCCCCCAAAATACGTGTAGCATGTGGCTGGGATATGATTCCCAGTATCTTGAGACTGTCCTCCATTGTGTGGTTTCGCTAAACTGTACACTAAAGGATTAGGGTGGGGCTGTAAATTCTTGCATAGGATTACTTCCCTGCTCTGCTGTAGGCGGAGTTTCCTTGGAGTATGACTTGCCCCACCCTTAATCCTTTCAGCCTGCAAGAGATAAAAGGAAAGAGAAACAAGGAGAATTGGGAACCTCGCACCATCAAGAAATCTGCACTGGGGAGAAGAGCATATCCTTCGGACCTGAGGTTCCTGTGCCAAGACCCTCCCTGGACAGAGACTGATGCAATATCGGACTTTCCTCCAGAGTCGACGGGGGAAAGCCTTTCCCTAGAGCGGACACCCTGAGTATGGATGTGCAACTTATCGGACTGTGTAAGAATAAACCTTCCTTTGTTAAAGCCATCCACTCTGTGGTATTTCTGTTAGAGCAGTCCTAGCTGGCTAAAACACCATCTATGCCTATTTTGCTAAGAGTTTTTAGTATGAATGGGTGTTGGACTTTATCAAATGCCTTTTCTACATCAATGGACAAAATCAGGTGATTCTTGTGCTTTGTGATATTTATGTGGTTAATCACATTAATGGTTTTTCTGATGCTGAACCAGCTTGCATCCCTGGTATGAATCCAGCTTGGTCATGATGGATTAGTTTGTTGATATGGTGTTGTATTCTATTGGCAAGAATTTTGTTGAAGATTTTTGCATCTAGATTCATGAGTGATATCAGTCTGCAGTTCTCCTTTTTGGTTGGGTCTTTCCCTGGCTTTGGTATCAGGGTTATGCTGCCTTCATAGAATGAGTTTGGGAGTACTCCATCCCTTTCTATACTGTGAAACAGTCTCAGTAGTACTGGGAGATAACTCTTCTCTAAAAGCTTGGTAGAATTCTGCAGTGAAGCCATCTGGGCCTGGGATTTTTTTGGTTGGCAGTTTTTTGATGATATTTTCAATCTCTTCCCTTGTGATGGGTTTATTAAGTTGTTCTGCTTCACGTTGTGATAGTTTGGGTAGGTGATATGAATCAAGGAATTTGTCCATTTCCTGTAGTTTTTCAGATTTGTTACAGTACAGTCTTTGGTAGTATTCTGTTATGGTATTTTTGATTTCTGTTGGATCTGTTGCAACAACCCTCCTCTCATTTGTAATATGGGTTATTTGTTTCCTTTCCTGCTATTCTTTAGTAAGTTTAGCCAGTCGTTTGTCAATCTTGTTGATCTTTTCAAAAAACTAGCTTTTGGTCTTTTCAATTTTTTTCAATTGTTTTTCTATTCTCTAATTCATTTAGCTTTGCTCTAATCTTTATGATCTGTTTTCTTCTGTTGCCTGAGGGGTTCCTCTGTTGTTCTCTCTCTGCTTGTTCAAGCTGTAGGGTTAGTTCCTTCATTTGGTTTCTTTTTTCCTTCCAGATCTGTGCATTTATGGAAATAAACAGACCTCTTAGCACTGCTTTGGCTGTATCCCATAGGTTCTGGTAGGAAGTATTTCCATTCTCATTGGAATCCATGAATTTCTTTATTTCATCCTTGATTTCTTCTATAACCCATGTTTTGTTTGAGCAGGATGTTGTTCAGTTTCCAAGAGTTCCACTTTCTATCTATGTTTTTTCTGCTATTGATTTCTACTTTTATGGCTTTATGATCTGAGAAGATGTTTTGCAGTAATTCAGTGGTACGGATTTTGTTGAGAATTGCATTATGTCCTAACACATGGTCAATTCTGGAGACTGTTCCATGTGCATTGGAGAAGAAGGTGTAGTTGTCTACTGATGGGTAGACAGTTCTGTATATATCGATGAGGTTTAGTTGGTTAATTGTGGCAATGAAGTCTTTTGTATGTTTACTCAGCTTTTTTCTAGATGATCTGTCCAGTACTGAGAATGGAATGCTGAAGTCTCCCATTAGTATTGTGGAGTGATCTAACTCTTTTTTGAGTGCAGTCAGTGTTTCTTTGATGTATTTAGGTGTTTTGATATTAGGTGCATAAATATTTAATATAGTTAAGTCTTGCTTGTGTACTGAACCTTTCAGCAATAAATAGTGTCCATCTTTCTCCACGATAGTGGATTTGACATTAAAATTGATTTTGTCTGAGATTAGACTTGCCACTCTTGCTCTTCTTTGTTCATTGTTAGGTTGATATATATTCTTCCATCCCTTAATTTTCAGTTTGTTTCTATCTTTAAGTCTCAAGTGAGTTCCTTGTAGACAACATATGGATGGGTCATGTCTTTTGATCCAAGATCTCACTCTATGTTCTTTCCTGGAGCATTCAGTCCATTCACATTCAATGTAATTATTGATAGGTATGTGTTTAGTGCTGTCATTTTGCTATATTTACTTTTGTGTTGATGTTTTCTCTGTTGCTCTTACTATTCTGTTCTGAGATATTCTTTTTTGTGAGTTGATTTTTCACCTTTTTCAGAGCTGGTTTTGTAGTTGCTGAAACTTCTGTGTTACATTTCTTAATGTGGTATGTTACATCTGTGTTACGTTTTATGGCTGCCCCTATGATCCCCCTTAATAAACTATATATAAACCCAATTTTAATTACTACCAGTCTTGTCATCTTCCTCTCCATCTGAAAGGACTATAATGACTGTAGTACATCCCTCTTTTTAATATGATGGCACCATAGTTTTCATGGTAATCACTGGATTGTTTCTTTCAGTATTAAAGCTGTGATTGAATTTGGAGCCTTCCCTGAGTAGAATTCTGAATAATGTGTCATTTTAAAATGCAGAGTTCGTGGTTTTGTTCTTCTAAACCTAAGTGAAGAATTTCTTTCAGTATTTCTTGTAGTTTTGGTGTGGTTTTTACAAAGTCTCTGAGTGTCTGTTTATCTGGGAATGTCTTAATTTAATTTTCACATTTGAAAGACAGTTTTGCAGGATATATAATTCTTGGTTGGAAGTTCTTCTCCTTCAAGGCTTTGAATGTGTCTTGCCACTGTCTTTGTGCTAGCATGGTTTCTGCTGAGAAATCTGATGAAAGCCTACAGGGTTTCCCTCTGAATGTTAGCTTTGCTTTGAGTTTTGCTGTCTTTAAGATTTGCTGCTTATGTTTCATTTTGTTAAGGTTGATTATAATACGTCTTGGAGTCTTTCTTTTGAGATCTATATTGGGTGGCATACGGTATGCATCTGGGATATCTATATTTTGTTCCTTCATGATTTCTGGGAAGTTTTCTGTCAGCAGCTCAGCAGTGATACTCTCTGTGCTCTCAGGTGTCTCATCCTGTTCAGGGACTCCAATTAATCGAAGGTTGTTCCTCTTAAGAGAGTCCCACATGCTTTTTCATTTTTCTTGTTTCTTTTTTCTAATTTCTGCTCATAGACGCTGGCATCAGTAGCTCTGCCTTCCAAGTCAGAAATCATTTTTTCCATTTGTTCCATTCTAGTTTCTTGGCTTTGAATGGAACTTTCTATGTCTTTGATTTTGTTCTTGATCTGTTGGATTTCAGGGTACTGGTGTTCCATCAGATCGAACAGCTTGCTTAATTTTTTATTTTGTTCTCCTGCATTTTGTATAAGGTCTAGGAAGGCTCTGTATATAATCCTTTTGTATTCAGCTTCTGATTATTTCAGAAAAGTTTCTTCATGCGGAAAACTCCTTGGTTGTTTCATTGGGTGGCCTTCTGAAGCCATGGGTGATTTCTTGTATGCCACAAGTGTCTGTTGCTTTTTGGGTTTCCTTGGAGTAAGAAAGGCTGGAAGAGATACTGTGAGGATGGACTGTAGAAGTTTCTCTAGGCTGTCTTAAAATGTAAAATAAAAGGTATCTGACCACTTCCCAAGTCAGTCAGATTTTCAGGTGTAGAGGTCCCTCTTCCCAACTGGCAAAGTAAGCACCTCTCTATCCAACCCAAGATGATATCAGCTAGTTCAAAATACAGCAATGCTATTGCCCTGTTGGCCTCTGCTGACAGGGCCCAGCCTTAGGCGACATTGTGTAAACTACTGCTTCTTTGGTAGAAATGCACCCTCCTGTGGGCAGGCTCTGGCTCCCAAGCTAAGAATTAGGTCCAGCTGTGGCCACCGTATCTAAGATGGTGCCCTCCACATGGTCAGCGGATAGAGGGGCTAAAGGTGCTGAGACATAGTGAGTCCTCAGCCTCTGTTGCTGAGCCCCCACTGTAGGTGACACTGTGTAAACTACTGCTTTTCTGTCGGAGAAGCACTGTCCTGTTTGCAGGTGCTGGCTCCCAGGCTAAGATTTAGGTCCTGCTAAAAATCTCCGTATCCAACATGGCATCTTGCACACAGGCACTGCAGTTCCGTACAAACTACACTGTGGCAGTTGCAAAAAGACAGGCCCAAAGTGGTTAGATGAACAGAGTCCTAAGCCTGGCTCTCAAAATACAGGAATTTCACCTGCCTACTCCACTAGCAGTGCATCTGAGACTAGCCGCTAGGCAAGACCCAGCTCTACTCGCCAGCCAAGACAGAGAAAAAAAAGTCACAATGGTGCGTTACCTTCAATCCATGAGAGCCAGGGCTAGCCAGGAGCGGGAGTCAGTGAAAGAGAGGAGGTTTTCCGTTCAGTGGTATGAAGTCCAAATTAACAGCCCTGTGCCTTATCCTGGCGCTTGCTAGGTGACCAGAAGGCTTCATTTGATTACTAGTTCAGGTCTTGGTTTCCAGAGGGACATAAGCAGACGTGTGCTTAGTCCGCCATATTGACTCTGCTCCTAGCTCAGTTCTTATTCACTCCTTAGTCTTGTGCCTCAAATTCTCCTCCACCCAGCTCCTTCTCATTAATTTCTTGTCTGTAGACTCTTGGAATAAAGTAAAAAACACATTATTGTCTTTGTTCCCTGCAGCCTTTTTAGAAGCCTACTTTGGCAGCAGTCCAGCTCAGAAGTTGGCCTTGGACTTGATTAACCTATTTTACAAATACCTGGAAAGGTGATATAACAGATGAGAGTCATAAGCTGAAGATACTGAAGGAGAACTTTCCTAACTTCCTCCATGTTTGCATGAATGGTGTCTGACTTGTCTGGGGCAGGAAGAGGCTGTGTATGTGTGCTCTAGCTGCTCTAGCAGCATTGTGCAAGAGAAGAGATCAGGGAGGGAAAAAAGATAAGGTTTTCAATAACTTCACTACCAGCACAAGTGATTAACCCCAGTTGCTTCTATCCCATAGTCTACCACTTACATGCAGCTCTCCAGCCTACAATAAGCAGATACAACTTGTCATGAAAACAGAAAAAAGACAGTAACTTAGGGTCCAAACCCCCATGAGCAAAGCACAAAACAGATCTTCAACACTCACCAACTGATGGACTGAGAACAGTCAGAGACTCCTGGATGCCCCTGCCTGCTAGTACTTTCGTATACTCACTGCATATCTTCTTCACCTGATACCTATTTTCTTCTTTAGCCTGGTAAGGTTGACCTTTATCATGGCATCTATAAATGAGCTGGCACAGCTAGACAATGAAATCCAAGAACCTGTGCCCTACTTACGTTTAGGAATAAATCCTCCTTTAAATGAAAAAAAAAAAAAAAGTAATATTTGAAGAGCTTGCTATCTAGTGGGGAAGTCCCACAGGAAGCTAATAAAAAAACAGGGCTGGTTATGGTCCATACTAGTTGTGTACTCACTTATGGGTGCTGGAAGGAGTCCACCCTGAGTGGAATACTTGAAAAGCAATTTAACCTTTCAGCCAGATAAAGTTTGGAGGGAGAAACAAACTCTCAGTGGATGATTCCTTTTTAGGGGTCACACATAGCCAGGCACTGAGAACACTGAAACCAACATGGCATAGGACCTGCCTTCCCAGCACTGGCACTCTGGAGGACGCCAATTACCTTGTGGCTTCTTCCTTGAGAAGGTGAAGAACTGCTCACTCTCTCTGTGCTCAAACCTGAAGGAGTCAGGAGGCGGGAGCAGTCAGTTTTTAGTTCCATCTCTGGTCCCAGGCTATGTCTCTAACCCCCTACTTTGAGATTCATGCCATTTGGTTCCTTTACTTCTACTCAGCTGGTCACAGTCTCCTACTGATGTGCTGGTCACACTCATCTTTCAAACTGATCTACTGTTTCCCTCTCTGTCCCACCAACAGGATACACATTGCTCAGATATCAGTCTTTACTAATTAAATAACTAACCAACCAATTAAGTATCTAATAAGTCCCTGATCATCTGTTCCTCATCTTCACTTGGGGTTCCGTTCCACTCTGAGCTTTGTCACAAGTTGGCATTGCACCTCTCTGACAGTCTCTGACATTCTCCTCTCCACCTACTGCTGCCCCTTCTCTCCCTCACTTTCATTCCCTCTACTTTTCAAATCAATCAGCTTGTCGGGTCACTAAGCCTCTTCCTTTTCTCTCTTTCTATCAGCCTCAGCTCGTGCCACCTCCTACTGTCAGCCTACTTTCCATGATCCACTACCACAACTCAATATTGTTTCTCTACCCATAACTGTCTTAAAACATCCTAGTCTAGAACTTTTCCCAGCTTTTGCCTCTTGTCTTCTTCCACCCAGGATGCTGATCCTTGTTAGTTAAGTTTTTGTTTGGCCCTGAAGCTGGTTGCTTGCCTGTCTCCTTGAACACATTTTTCTCTGAATTCCTCCTTACAGTTATGCTCTGGTTATCAACCCATGTACTTTAGAATCTCTTCAACATTCCATGCTGCTTCCTGCTTTCATTACATTAGCTTTCTCTGTTTCCTCTGTCTGAAAATTCATCTGCCTAGGAACATCTTGTCTTAATTCTGAGTTTAACAAAGATGTGATAACATCCATTTTTGTGTCTCTATTTTACCTTATGTATGTTTTTACTTCTAGTGTCCACAACACCTACTTCATTTATCTGATTCCTTCTACAAGTTACTAGAAGGCAAGAATGCTTGCACCTCTGAATCCTCAGCACTTGGCTGTATACCTGGCTCACAATAGTACTTACAAAACTGTACAGTAAATCTGACACAAAACTCTTCCAAAAATTAGTTTAATTTAACCTCCAAGTTCCTCTGCTGTAGTGATAAAGGCAGACTGCCAAGTGCCTCTGGCACCTGGAGAAATGTTTATAGACCTTAGTAGGTTATAACCTTTAGAATCTCTTCAACACTCCATGCTGCTTCCTGCTTTCATTACATTAGCTTTCTCTGTTTCCTCTGTCTGAAAATTCATCTGCCTAGGAACATCTTGAGTCCAAACAGATATTGTGGACATTCATAGAACCATTAAAATGGATAACTGCAAAGGCAAATGTTGGAACTTGGATAGTTTCTTAAGCTGAATTTTCCAGAGAAACAAAACCAGTGAAGGGCATATTGTGTATGCACCTGAAACCAAATCAAACTTTTTGCTGCACGGTCAGTCAATTCTGGCTCATGCCAACCCTGTAAGATAGAGCCAAACTGCCCTGTAGTTTTTCCAAGGAGCAGCTGTGGAGTCAACCTACTGGTCCTTTAGTGAGCAGCCATAGCTCTTAATCCTTGTGCTGCCAAAGAAGGAGAGACAGATATATTCAAAGAAATAGCTCATGCAGTTGTAGAGACTGGTAACTCTGAAATCTGTGGATCAGGTGTCATTTTGAAGACTTCTCTTATCTCAAGTAGAAGCAGGGGCCGAAGAATTGCAAGTCAGATGATAGGCTGTTAGCTCAAAGGCTGTGGAGACTGAGGAATCCAAGATCAGAAGTAAGACAGCAGGTTGCTGGCTCACAGGCTGCAGAGGCCCATGACTTTCAAGAATGGCAGAAGATATAGCAAGCAGCTGGATCGATCAAGTCCCAAGAACCAATAGTCAGATGTTGATGAGCAGTATGCAGGAGCAAGAGTGAGCAAAAGCCACAGAGCTTTGCTAGAATATCCGTATATATTGGATGCAAGCCATACCCTTAAGGGAAATCCTCTTACAATAAGCTGGCTGACCATGTCAGATCACATCATGAGAGTGATTGCATCATGTCACAAAATGGAAGATAACTACACAATTACGTAAGTTCCAGATTATATCATTATGAAGCCCTGAACTTCAAGGGGAAAGCTGGGAAACAACTGAGTGACAGAGAATGGAGAGTAGGTCCAGAAGTGCCTGGGACTGGCCAGATTTGACTTGCCAGGAATTGGCTGCAGCCAACATGATTAATAGAGCAGTTGTGTTTGGAATTTGGATTCCTCAGCAGGAAAGACTGAATATAGAGTTCACTTGTGCCCCTAGAAATGGTATAAAATGGCACTAGATCATCAAAAGCTAAGTGGGTTGCATTTAACCTATGGTACAGATTTAAATCTTTCCTTCAGTGTAAGTGTCTCTCCCTTCTCCCAGTGCTTCCCTCTCCCTTCTCTGCACTGTGTCTGCCTCTGGAGTCTGACGCCATTAACTGAGCCAGAAGGACTCCCTTAGTCTAGATCTGAGCCATTCTCCAACACTAGAAGGGGGAGCAATATAAGAAACTGAAGGAAAGGGAGAGAAATCTGCTCACCTTTCTGAGCCAGAACAGTTCTACCTAAAATCAGACATAAGAGAACATGCCATCCTCACAGACACTCAGGGACATGTGTTAGCTCCCTGCCTTTCTTAGTTCCTGAAGTCAGACACCTGTGTCTATACCAATTATACCTGTCTATCTAGGACAGTAGGGAGAGCCCAAACCACACATTTGCTGACTCTACCTGGGCACCTGAGCTGAATCTTTAACAGAGAAGTAAACAGATTCCTGGGCTCATGCATCTAGTAGCATCTCTAACTACCCAGTGAAAGAATGTTAGAACTTCAAAGGTACCAATAACCAGACTAGCACACATGATCAGCCAATCTGTACATTTGAAAACAAAACAAAGAAACAAACAAAAAAAACCTCCAGAAAGCTGGAACACAATAAGCAAACATAAAATAAATAAGTTCAACAACTTTCTGCTGGCTTGGAAATAACTGTCAATATCAAATCACTTAAAGGGGTAGACCATGATGACTTCAGAAAGCTCCCAAAGCAAAGAATCAAGAAATTCTCCAGATGAAGAGAACTTTCTGGAATTATCAGAAGTAGACTACAAAAGATTAGTGTTTAGAGCTCTTCAAGTGATCAGAAAGAGAACGAAGCAAAATACAGCAGAGCATGATGACAAATTGAACAGGCTGCAAGAAAACATACAGAGACAAGAAGTAGAAATTCAGCAGATTAATAATAAAATTATAGAATTAGACAATGCAATGGAAAGTTAAAGGAGTAGAACTGAGATAATGAAAGGTAATTGAGACAGAATATAAGGCATGTGACACCATGTATTTGAGGAAAAATCAGACAAAAGACAAGAAAAATCAAGAAACAGTAATAATTATGTGATACTCTATCAAGTGGAATATCTACAAATAATTGGAGTACCAGAACCAGAGGGTGGAGTGGTGATGGTGGTGGTAGCAGGTAACAGAAAATATGCAGAGAATTGTCAAGGAAACTTCCTTGATATCATGAAAAATGAGAAGATGTCTATCCAAGATGCTAGCTGAACTCCACACAAATCCTAAAAGAATGACACTAAGGCATATTATAATCAAACTTGTCAAAACTAAAGATAGGAAGAGAATTTTACAAGTGGCTGGATAAACAAAAAATGGTCTACAAAGGAGAGTCAGTAAGACTAAGCTTGAACCATTCAGCAGCAACCATGCAGGCATGAAAGTGATGGGATGACATATGCAAAGCTGTGAAGGAAAAAATTTGCCAGCCAAGAATTACATGTACTCCAAAACTGTCTCTCAAATGTGATGCAACATTAGGACATTTACTGACAAATGGAAATCTAGGGGATTTGGAAAAACCAAGCCCAAATTACAAGAAATACTAAAGGGAGTCCTTTGGGCAGGTGGAAATCCTGGTGGCATAGTGGTTATGTACTATGTCTGCTAATCAAATGGTTGGCAGTTTGAATCTACCAGGTGATCCTTGAAGACTCTGTCGAGCAGTTCTACTCTCTCCTACAGAGTTGCTGTGAGTTGGAATCAACTTGACAACCGTGTTTTTTTTTTTTTTTTTTTTATGGAGGGGCAGAAAATAAATAAAATCACAGGGAAGCAGAAACATCACTGTGTAAACATTATAACAAAAAAGAGGGACTTAAATAATGTAGTCAGAGATCTTTCACATGGAGAAGAAGTTAAAGAGATATAAAGAAGATAAAGACTGGTTTAAATTTAGAAATACAAGGATAAATAGTAAAGTAACGCAAAGAAATTATGAATACTGCACACCAAAATAAAAAAGAAGGAAAACAAGAAGTCTCAACAAATACAAAACCACCAATAGTGAAAGAGATGAGAAGAAAGAACTTAAAGAAAAATGACTCAGCACAGAAAATTAAGTGGAACAGAGAAATTTTCTACAATGCACAAAAAAAGACATCAAAATGACAGCACTGAACTCATCCTTGTCAGTAAATATGCTGAATGTAAATGGATTAAATGCACCAAAAGAGAGACAGAGAGTGGCAGATTGGATTAAAAAAAATGATTTGTCTATATGCTGCCTACAAGACACACACCTTAGACTTAAAGATGCTAGCAAACTAAAGTTCAAAGGATGGAAAAAATATGTCAAGCAAACAACATTAAAAAAAGAGTTTCTGCCACTATTGCCACTCCTGTGGCAATACCAGTCTCTGATATAATAAACTTTGAATAAAATTTACCACATTGAATAAGGAAGGACACTATATAGTGATTAAAACATCAATACTCCAGAAGGACATAAACATATTAAGTATTTATGCACCCAGTGACAGGGCTTCACAATACATAAAACAAACTAATAGCATTGAAAGCAGTAATAGTTTGCTTTGTAATAACAGTAGGAGACTTTAATATACCACTTTCAGCAAAGAAAAGAACATCCAGAAAAAAGCTCAGGAAAGACATGGAAGACCAGAATGCTCCAATCAACTAATCTGACTTTCTAGATACAAACAGACGCATACATTATGTACTCCACCCAATATTAGCCAAGAATACTTTCTTTTCCAAAGTGCACAGAACATTCTCCAGAATACACCAAATACTAGGCTATGAAGCAAGCCTTTACAAAATTCAAACCATCAAAGTATTACAAATCATCATTTGAGACCAATAACAGAAAAAAACAAGAAGAAAAATCAAACCGAATAACATGTTGCTTCAAACTACTGTGTGGCAGAAGAAATCAAAGACAGAACAGAGAAATTCACAGAATCAAATAAGAATGAAAAAAATACATCCTACCAGAACCTTTGGGGCATAGCAAAAGCACAAATGTCAATTTATCTGAATAAATGCACACATACAAAATGGACCCCAATCAAAACATTAGCCCAACAAGTCAAACAAGTAGAAAGAGAGCAATGAATGAATCCCTCAGGCACCATAAGTAAGTAAATAATAAAAGTTAGCTCAGAACTAAATGAATTAGAGAACAGAAAAATGATTGAAAGAGTTTAACAAGATCAAAAACCGGTTCTTTGAAACAATTGATAAACCATTGGCCAACCTAATGAAAGACAAACAGTAGCAGAAGCAAAGAACCCAAATCAGAAATGAGATGGGCAATATCACTGTTAGGGTCTGGATTTCAAGACATGATGCAGTTTCTCTTTAAAAGTTAAATTTTATTAAAAATGTGCCCAATAGGAAAAAAAAAGGGGGCCGGTGCACCAGGGACGCACTCCAAACTATGCAGAGCCGGAGGTGACCCCAGGCTTCCTTAGCATGCGGCATTTAAGCCATGAAATCGCAAAGCAGGGAGGGGGAGTTGACCTTTGCATTGATCGGCTGAGAGCATATGGAATTTCTGTAATTTACAAAATATAGTTGTTAGTAAATGTTTCAGCCACATGGAATTTCTGTAGGTTGTAAAATGTAACCGTTAGTGGATGTTTTACTAGTTGTGGTTAGGGCTGGCTCCAGGGATTATTTGCAAGGCTGTCTCCAGGCCCTATCTTTTGCAAAACAAAGGCGAAATTACGGTGTAGTTACTCTACGGTATTTCCTGTTATTTCCTGCTAAGCTGGTTCCTGGAGCCTTTCACTTTAATACCCTGAATTTTCACTGCACCCTTCCTCAAAATGGAGTCACTTATGTCTCATTTCAACATCACAAGGGATCCAATGGAAATAAAAACAACCAACGAAACAAACAAAAAAACAGAACACCATAGCAATGGGGCAGTTCTACTCTGTCCTATAGGGTTGCTATGTGTTGGAATTGACTGGTCGACAATGAGGTGTTTTTTTTTGGTAACTTGTTCTGAAGTTTTTATGATTTGGTATAATTAATTTGTGCTTTTGTAAAAAGATACTGAAAGAGTATATCATTTTGTCTTCAATGAAAAAATGTTATAAGGTAGCATAGAAAGTGCAGTGGGAGAGGAATAGTTCATACTTTTGAGTAAAGTGTTCAGATATATCAGGCTACACTTTCAAGTTTTGATATAATTTTCTGAAGGCCAAGCCAAGCCAAGTGCCGTTGAGTCGGATCCGATGATTTAATATGCAATAGTCTTTTTTCATGTGTTTTAAAATTTTATATAAATATTCTTCTGCTGTTTAACTCTTCCTTCAATAAGTGAATGCTCTGAAGTAGACTACAACATCCACACACAAAAAAAGACCATAACAGAACACTATGACAAATTATACTCTAAAAAATTTGAAAATCTAGAAGAACTAGTGTGTTTCAAGAAACACACTGTTTACCTAAATTAACAGAAACAGAGGTAGAACAAAACAAAGAGATTGAAAAAGTAATTAAAAACTCACAGCCAAAAAAAGGAGAGGCCCTAATGACTTCACTGGAGATACCACTGAACTTTTAGAGAAGAGTGAACACCACCATTATTAAAAGTATTTCAGTGCATAGAAAAGGATGGCATACTCCCAAATTCATTCTATGAATCAAGCATAACCCTGATACCCAAACCAGGTAAAAACAGCACAAAAAGGAAAATTACAGACCAGTATCTCTCATGAACTTAGATGCAAAAAACCTCAACAAAATTCTAGCCAATAGAATTCAATAACATATCAAAAAAATAATTTACCATGACCAAGTGGGACTCATATGAAGGGTGCAGGGATGGTTCAACATTAGAAAAACAAAAAATGTAGTCAACCACATGAAGAAAACAAAAGATAAGAACCACCTGATTTTAGCAATTGATGCAGAAAGTTATTTGACAAACACCAACACCTATTCATGTTAAAAATTCTCAGTAAATATGAATAGAAGGGAAATTCCTCAACATAATAAATGGTGCCTATACAAAACCAGGAAACCCTGGTGGCATAATGGTTAAGTGCTATGGCTGCTAACCAAAAGGTCAGCAGTTCAAACCTGCAGGTGCTTCTTGGAAACTGTATAGGGCAGTTCCACTCTGTTCTAGAGGGTCGCTATGAGTCAGAATTGACTCAGTGACACTGGGTCTGGGTCTGGTCAAACACTATCCTAAATGGAAAGAGTCTGAAAGTATTCACCTTGAGAATGAGAACCAGACAAGAATGCTCTCTGTCACCACTTTTATTCAACATTGTGCTGGAGTTCCTAGTCAGAGCAATCAGGCAAGATAAAGAAATAAAGGACAGCCAGATTGATAAAGAAAAAGTAGAAGTATCTCTATTTGCAGGTGATATGATCTTACACACAGAAAATCCTAAAGAATTCACAGATTATACACATATGGGGGGAAAAAATAAAAAGAAACTACTGGAAGTAATAGAAAAAAGTTCAGCAAATTATTAGGATACAAGATAAACATACAAAAATTAGTTGATTGCTTTCCATCAACAAAGAGAACCTCAAGGGGAGATCACTGAATCAATAACATTTTACAACATTTACAACATTTTACAATAACATCTAAGAAGATAAAATACTTAGGAATAAATCTAACTGGAAAAGTAAAAGACCCATGCAAGTAAAATTAAAAGACATGACTTTAAGGAACCAAAAGAGACTTGTGTAAGTGGAGAAGCCTAACTTGCTCGTGGATATGAAGATACAACGTTGTGAAAATGTCACTACTACCCAAATGCTACCCCAATTCAAATTCCAATGACATTTTTTTACCAGATGGAGAAACAAATCAGCAACATCATATGGAAAGGGAAGAAACCCTGGATAAGTAAAGCATTACTGAAGAAGAAGAAGAAAAAAGTGGGATGCTTTGCACTACTTGATTTTAGAATTTATTGCACTGCCATGGTAGTCAAAACAGCCTGGTATTGGTACAAAAGCAGACACATGGATAAGTTGAACAGAATAGAGAATCCAGACATAAAATCACCCACATATGAGCAGTTGATATTTGACAAAAGTCCAAAGTATTTTGTTAGGGTCTGCGATTTTCAAGATGCGACACTGTTACTTTAAAGGTTAAATTTTATTAAAAAATATGCCCAATAGGAAAAATACTGGTGCACCAGGGACGCACCCCAAGCTGCACAGAGCAGGGGGCGACGACGAGTTTCCTCAGCACCCAGTATTTAAGTCGTGAGATTGCAAAGCAGGGAGGGTGAACTGACCTTTACATTGATTGGTTAACTCCTATTAGTTGTAAAATGTGGTCAAGGTCTAGGGGTCACTTGCAGGCTGTCACTTGTAAGGTTGCCCCCAGGCTTGTCTTGTGACAGTGTTTTGTAAGACAAAGGTGAGATTATTCTATGGTATTTTCTGCTATTAAGTTGTTTCCTGGGGCTTTCTTTAATACCTCGAATTTTTACCGCGCCCTTCCTCATTTCAACAATTTAAACTAGGGACAAGAGAGTCACTTTAAGAAATGTAAAACCCATTTCTCATAACATGAACAAAAATTAACTCGAAATTAATCAGAGACATAGAGTGATGCAGGTAGTGCATGCGCTTTATGGTTTAATATGTATGAAGCTGTCCTACTGGTTTCTTTTTAGATGGGAGAGGAGACGGTAGAGAGGAGGGGACAAGTGTTGGTTGAGTGGATACCAGAAGCAAAGAGTGGAAAAGAAGAGTGTGCTGTCACAGGGTGAGGAGAGCAGATGGAACTGCAGAGAGGCAAGTGCTTGGGTTTTGTAAGGAAAGTTGACTTCCGCTGTAAAATTTCACTTAATCACAAAAAAATTAAAAAAAATTGATCAAAGACCTAAATACTGAAATCAGAGGCTGAAAAACCTTGGGGGGAGGGAGGGATGGTGCTAATATGGAGGGCCTGAGAAGTATTGTTTCAAATCACCTTCAACTCACAGGGAAAACATGACCTCCACATTCCACAAGCCTCCGAGGGCAATGCTAGGGTGCGGCTCTCAGTGATACCACCAAAGTTAGTAAAATATAGGCTGCGAATAGTACCTCTTGTCACCTCTAACTAATGATAAAAGAATTAAGCAGGAGGCCAAGAAGTACAGGGAAGTAACTTGTGTTTGAGTGTTCTTCTTTCAGATTGCCAGCCAGATGGCCGCTAGCACCACTTTGTTTTCCTTGATGGCCGGTGATAGCCTGAGAGATTGCAAAGTTGAGGATGTCTACTCAGTCAGCCTCCACCCATTCAACGCACTCCCCCGCCAGCACCATCAGTTGTCCACATTGTTCTCTTGTATCTGGATGTGCCCTCTCTCTTTAAGTACTCTGGCCTTGCCTGACAATTTCTGACAGACTTTGAGAACAAGAACACCCCTGTCTCTTTGCAATGCCAGCTTGCAAATAAAACTTTTGACCATTTACCCAAGCTTACAGAGACTGGATTCACAGCAGGAGACATGAACTCTGGAGTTTTGTCTGATAACAACATCAAATCTAAAATGATAAAGAGGATGGAAGACAAATAGTGACAATGCTGACAGATCTACTACAAGGCATAAACAGAATATAAAACATTACTAATCGTTTACAAACAGGAAAAAAGAAAATAGATGACTGGAAACATCTAAAAATCAAACATGGTCATCCAAAGACTTCACCAAAAGAGTAAAAGTACAACCTACAGAGTAGGAAAAATTTTTGGCAGTGACAAATCTGATCAGCAATCTAATTTTCATAATCTATAAAATACTGAAAAACTTCAAAAACAAAAAGAGGAAGAACCCAGTTAAAAAAAGGGCAAAGAATACAAACAGGCATTTTGCCAAAGAATACATTCATGTGGCTATCAGACACATAATGAAATGCTCACAATCATTAGCCATTAGAAAAATCCAAATCAGAACTACAGTGACATACAATCTCACCCCAACAAGGTTGGTGTTAATAAAAAATAAACACAAAATAACAAAACATTGGAGAGGCTCTGGTGAGACTGGGAATACTTCTGCACTGTTAGTGAGAATGTAAAATGGTACAACCACTTTGGAAATTAATTGGTGCTTTCTTAAAAAGCTAGAAATAGAAATACCACACGATTCAGCAATCCACTTCTTGAAATTTACCCTAGAGAAATAAGGGCTGTCACAGATATGGATACATACACATCAATGTTTGTTGCAGCACTGTCCTTCAGTTATAAAAGGATGAAATCAACCTAGGTGCTCATCAACAGATGAGTGGATAAACAAATCTTGGTATATTCACATAAAGGGATATTAGGCACTAATAAAGAACAACAGCAATCTTTGGAAACAGGACGTGGAGGAATCTGGAAGGCATTGTATTGAGTAAAATCAGTTAATTGCGAAAAGACAAATACTGCATGAGATTGCTATCATAAAGACTCAAGTAAATGTTTAAACACAGAAAAAAACTGTCTTAAAAGTTTTCAAGGGCGGGGAGGGAGGGAGATGGGTATTCATTTGATTAGACCAAACTCCCCAAAACACAAATCCACTGCTGTCTAATTGATTCCAACTCGCTGTGACCCTATAGGGCAGAGCAGAATTGATCCATAGTTTCCAAGGAGTACCTGGTAGATTCAAACTGCCAACCTTTCGGTTAGCAGATGTAGCAATTACCCACTACACCATCAGAGTTTCCTTTGATTAGACACTACACAGAAATTGGTATAGGTGAAGGGAGGGAAAGTACACAGTGGAAAGAAGGTCAGCACAGTTGGACCAAATTAAAAGTGAAGCAGTTTCCTCAGTATAACCCACCACTTCAAAGGACACAGTAGCAGCGGCAGGGGTCTGGGGACCACGCTTTCAGGGTACATCTAGGTCAACTGACATATCAAAGTTTTTAAAGAAAATGTTCTGCATCCCATTTTGGTGAGTTGCATTTGGGGTCTTCAGAGTTAGCAAGTGGCCATCTAAGTGGCTTCGATTGATCCTGATCCACCCTTAGCAGAGGAGAATGAAAAACGTTAGAGACATAAGGAAAATATGGGCCCAAGAGACAGAAAGGGTCACGTAATTCAGAGACTATATCTGCCCGGGACCCAAAGGATTAAATGGTGGTTGGCTGCCACCGATGACTACCCAGAGAGGGAATACAGGATCCAATCTGCTCCGTTGTAGGGAGGTGTCTTAGCTCAGTTAAGACAGTTTCTACTGTCACATCTAAGTCAGATAAAACAGCAATCTTCAGTAACGTTGGGGCTCATTCACAAATTTGTTCCTCACAGTGGTGGTAAAAGGTATGTCCTGTGGGCACTCCATGTGTGGGTCTGTGGGTCTACTCTAATACGTCAGTTCCCTATGGCCTTGGGTAGCTTCTTGTACAGCATATCAGGGCAGTTCTAGTGCTTCCATTTCATATTGCATAGGCCTCCACATAATCCATGCTTCAGCAGATCAACGAAATAAACTATTAGATTATTTTTCCAACCTCTTGAGCTGAAACACTGAATGAAGAATCTGATTTTAGTGGGCCCACATCAATAAACTTAGACTGATTCAGTTTTACAGTCTTTGTACCACTGCCGTTTAATAGCCATTCCCATATATAGTCTTCTTTCTGCTTGTATGCGTTAGAAAAGCCAAACAGCTCTTTTGGAACAAAATGTACCTCTTCGTGGGTCACACTTTGTACTTCACCTTTTGGAACTCTCTGGAACTTAGATCTAGGTATAGGTCTAGAAGCAAAAATCGGTCATGGGGATGTGTTCTGAGAACTTTCAGCAATGTCCTGTAAGGCATCTACGGCAGGTTATGCCTTAAACAATGAGTAAGGTCCAGGCGATTTCTTAGACAAAAACATTCCAGACAGAGCTGAGTTAACTACATCAGATCTTGGGTGGAGAGGTTTACTGGGAACAGTGTCTCAGCTGACAAACATGCAGTAATCTATTTAGATGGGAGTGAGAGGGCTGATTCTGTCAGCTGGGGTGATTCAACAGAATTTTGGGGCGCTGTGTCCACAATTTCCTGATTATCACTCATGTGTCTCCATTCCATGTTTAAGGATCTTGTACCTTCCCAACCTACATATTCTCTCTAACCTTAGAAACCATTGTTGTTAGGTGTCATTGAGTTGGTTCTGACTCAGGTGACCCTATGCACAACAGAATGAAACACTGGCCTTCTGTGTTATGCCCACAATCGTTTTTATGATGAAGCCCATCATTACAGCCACTGTGCCAACCCATCTCGTTGAGAGTCTTCCTCATTTTTGATAACCCTCCACTCTACCAAGCATGATGTCCTTCTACAAGAAGTGACCTGGCTGACAACATGTCCAAAGTATGTGAGACACACTCTTGCTGTTTTTGCTTCCAAGGAGCACTCTTGCTGTATTTCTTCCAGAATAGATCTGCTTGTTTTTTCGGCAGTCCATGGTACATTCAATATTCTTCAGCACCACAATTCAAAGGCATCAGTTCTTCTGTCCTCCTTGTTCGTTGTCCAGCGTTCACATGCATATGATGCAATTGAAAATACCATGGCTTGGGTAAGGTGCACCTTAGTCTTCAAAGTGACGTCTTTACTTCTCAATACCGGAAAGAGGTCCTTTGCAGCAGATTTTCCCCATGCAATGCACCTTTTGATTTTTTGACTGCTGCTTCTAAGGGCAATGATTGGGGAACCAACTAAAATTAAATCCTTCACAACCTCAATTCTTTCTCCATTTATTATGATGTTGCTTACTGGTCTAGTTGTGAGGATTTTTGTTTTCTTGATGTTGAGATGCAATCCATACTGAAGGCTGTGGTCTTTAATCTTTATCAGTAAGTGTTTCAAATCTTCTTCACTCCAAGCAAGTGAGGTTGTATCATCTGTGTCATGTAGGTTGTTAATGAGTCTTCCTCCAGTCCTGATGCCTTGTTCTTCTTCACATAGTCCAGCTTCTCAGATTATTTGCTCAGCATACGGATTGAAAAGGTATTGTGAAAGGATATAACCCTGATGCACACTTTTTCTGACTTTAAGCCGTGCAGTGTCCCCTTGTTCTGTTTGCATGACTGCCTTTTGATCCATACACAGATTCCTTAAGAGCACAATTAAGTGCTCTGCAATCTTCATTCTCTACAATGTTAGCCATAATTTATTACAATCCGTACAGTCGAATGCCTTTGCGTAGTCGATGAAACATAAGCAAACCTCTTTCTGGTACTCTCTCCTTTCAGTCAAAATCTATGTGACATCAGCAGTAATATCCCTGGTTGGACATCCTCTTCTGAATCCAGCTTGAATTTCTGGCAATTCCTTGTCAATATATTGTTGAGGTTGCTTTTGTATGATCTTGAGCAAAACTTTACTTGTGTGCGACACTAATGATATCGTTCAGTAATTTCTGCATTTGGTTGGATCAACTTTCTTTGCAGTGGGTGTAAATAGGGATCTCTTTCAGTGAGTTGGCCAGGTAGTGTCCTCTAAATTTCTTGGCATAGATGAGTGAGCACTTCTAGCACTGCCTCTGTTTGTTGAAATATCTCTATTGATATTCCATCAATTCCTGGAGCCTAGTTTTTTGCCAATGCCTTCAATGCAACTTTGACTTTTTCCTTCAATATCATTGGTTTCTGATCATATGCTACCTCTTCAAATGGCTGAATATTGACCAGTTCTTTCTGGTATAACGATCCTGTGTATTCCTTCTGTCTTCTTTTGATGTTCCCTGAGTTATTTAATATTTTCCCTGTAGAATCCTTCACTATTGCAACTTTAGGCTTATTTTTTTCTTCAGTTTTTCAGCTTGAGAAATGTAGAATGTGTTCTTCTCTTTTGGTTTTCCATTTCCAGCTGTTTGCACATGTCATTATAGTACTCTATTTTGTCTTCTTGAGCTGCTCTTTGAAATCTGTTTAGGTCTTTTATTTTTCCATTCTTTCCATTTGCTTTAGCTGCTTAATGTTCAAGGCTAAGTTTCAGAGTCTCTTCTGACATCCAACTTGGTCTTTTCTCTCTTCCTGTCTTTTTAGTGGCCTCTTGGCTTTTCACAGATGTCTTTGATGTCATTCCACAATTTGTCAGGTATTCAGCTGTTAGTGATCAACACATCACCTCTGTTCTTCAGATGGTCCTTTTTTCTGGCTTTAACAAGGAAAAGTTTATTCCTATACAGTCTGTTAAGCTGCAAGTCCAAATTTGTGATGTCCACTCAAGGGAAAGGCTTTCGCCTTGTTGGCTCTGGAGGAAAGTCCTTGTGTTGCATTAGTCTTTGTTCAGGGAGCATCTTGGTGCAGGAACCTCAGGTTTGAAGGATGCTGTCTTTTCCCAGTGCTGCTTTCTTTCTTTCTTTTTATTTTTTTTACTATGATTGAGTGAAAATGTACGTTCCCATATAAATTGGCATGCCCACATATATGCAGCTCCCTCTGCTCCCCCTGCCCTGTGACAGCACACTCTTCCTCTCCATTCCATACATGTCTTATCCTCCCAGCAATCTCCTATCCTCTCCTCTTCACCCACTCCCCCATCTCCAGTAAGAGGTCAGGAGGATGTCATCCTCTGGATACCAGTGCACACATGATGTGGTCACTCTGTGTCGCCAAGTCCAATCCATTCCTGTCTGAAGAACTGACCTCCATTATGATTTATGGACAGGGGCAGCATCAGGGCCAGGGGTCATGCTCCCAGGGGAACTCCAAGGTCCCTGGACCATCATTTGCAGTCTTTTAGTGAAGATCTCAAGGAGTACCCCATTTTATTCTGGTGTTGCCAGTGAGACTCAACTTTGTGAGGTCCATCATGCTATCACTGGTGGTGTCCTGGAGCCATCCAGTTTTTCCAGTTACAAGTCAATATAGTCCTCTACTCACGTGGGTCTGTCTTCTCGGTTCTCTTTTCCCCATGTTGTTTTGGTCCTTGGTGATCATCTGTTCCTGCTGAGTTGGGACCATCTGCTGCATCCTCAGATGGGAGCTTGGCAGCTTTTAAGACCCCAGATGCTATTCACCAGTGTGGGTGCAGAAGGCTGTCTTAGCAAAACTCCAGTTGTGCCAATTTGGCCTTGATTTCCCCTGAGAGCATGGTCCCTGGCTCCTTGCCCCAGCTACTCTGTTCTTTTGATATTGGGTTAAGATGGGAGTACTAATCACGTTACGTTGAAGTCCATTTAATACTGATCTCTTTCTAAAGTGTGCTGTCACAGATTTCACCAAACCACATTTCTATAAACTGTCTCATCTAAACCCTCCCCCCGCCCTCCTTCCCTCCCCACTCTTGCGGCCGTCAAAGAGATTTTTCCTATGCACGAGTCTGTTTTTAAGCTCTTTTTACAGGGGTCTCATACAATATTTGTCCTTTTGTCGCTGACTACTTTCACTCAGCAAACTGTCCTCCAGTTTGAAACTGGGTTATGACATGTTTCCTAAAACCATCATTGTTCTTTATCATTGCATAGTGTTCCACTGAGTATATATACCATAGTTTACCTATCCATGCCTCTGTTATTGGGTGTTTGGGTTCACTGAGATGGTCTTTAATCTCAGGAGGGATACCCTCAAGGTCATACTTCAGCTCTTGTGGGCTTCATATAATTTTCTTCAGTTTCAGTTTGAATGTGCATATGAATGTGCATATGAGCAATTGATGTTCTGTGGCACAGTCAGTACCTGATCTTGTTCTGACTGCTGATAGGGAGCTTTTCCATATCTTTTTCCACAGATATAGTTAATTTGGTTCCTGCGTATTCCATCTGGTGAGGTCCATGTGTACAGTCGCTGTTTGTGTTGGTTAAAAAAGGTATTTGCAATGAAGTCATTAGTCTTGCAAAATTCTGTCATGCAGTCTCTGGCATTATTTCTATCAGGAAGGCTGTATTTTCCAACTACTGTTCCTTCTTCTTTGTTTCCAACTTTTGCATTCCAGTCACCAGTAATTATCAGTGTGTCCTGATTGCATGTTTGATCAATTTCAGATTGCAGAAGCTGGTGAAAATCTTCGGTCTCTTTATCTTTGGCCTTAGTGGTTGGTGCATAAATTTGAATAATAGTCATATTAACTGGTCTTCCTTGTAGGCATATGGATATCATCTATCACCAACAGCACTGTACTTCAGGACAGATCTTGAAATGTTCTTTTTGATGATGAATGCAACAGCATTCCTCTTCAAGTTTTCATTCCAAGCATAGTAGACCATATGATTGCTGGATTCAAAATGGTCAAAACCCGGTCCATTTCAGTTTACTAATGCCTAGAATATCAATGTTTATGCATTCCATTCATTTTTGATGATTTCCAATTTTCCTAGGTTCATACTTTGTATATTCCATGTTCTAATTATTAATGGATATTTGCAGCTGTTTATTCTCATTTTGAGTCTTGCCACATCAGCAAATGAAGATACCAAAGGCCTTACTCCATCCATGTTGTTAAGGTCCACTCCACTTTTAGGAGCCAGCTCTTCCCCAGTCATCTTCCAAGTGATTTCCAACTGGAGGACTCACAGTATTCAGCTACTATTCATAAGGTTTTCCTTGGCTAATTCCTTTCAGAAGTAGACTTCTGGGTCCTTCTTCCTAGTCTGTCTTAGTCTGGAAGCTCAGCTGAAACTTGTATTCCTAGTATTCCTAGTATTTGTGATGGCTTATCATGTTGTCATTTGATGTGATTTCCCTATGTGTCACAAATCCTATCATTACAATGTAATAAAAGGTGACAGTTATACTGATGAGGTCTACAGCATTAGATAATTTCTTAAATCAATCTGTTTTCAACATAAAAGAGAAAAGTGAGCAGAGAGACTTGGGGACTTTACATGTCTAAGAAAGCAGTGCAGGAAACAGAGGTTCCTTTGGACCTCAGGTTCCTGTGCACAGGAAGATTAAAGACAAGAACTAGAATAGACAGAGAGAAGAATCCCTTCCCCTGGAGTTGGCATCCTGAATTTGAAATTGTAGCCTACTTGACTGTGAGAGAAAAACTTCTCTTTGTTAAAGCCATTCACCTAGATCTATTATAGCAGTTGTGGATGATTAAGACCAATAGTAAGTTAAAAAGGGTCCAGGGGCTGTACTTGTGGGTTTTCTCGTCTTTGTCAGAACACTAATCTGGTCTCTCTCTTTTTTTTTTTATGAGATTCAATTTTGTTCTATACTTTTTATGGAGAATTTTTTAATGGAAGATTTAGGCTGTCACCAGGTGAACCCGTAGATTGATTTAATCGCCACTAAACATGGGACAACTATTCATCATATGCCTCCTGATGTGAAGCTTTATGAAGGACACAGAACCACTTGTGATGTGTTTTAGATAACAAAGTTGAACGGAATCAGTCAAGATTCTATAGGTAGCTTCCAATTTGTAGAAAACGTAGAGGACTGAGAAATAAGCTAACAGTGCTTTTTTAGTTATCTAGTGCTGCTATAACAGAAATACCACAAATGGATGGCTTTAACAAGCAAATTCATTCTCTCACTATTTAAGAGGTTATAAGTCTGAATTTAGGGCATCATCTCCACGGGAAATCTTTCTCTGCAGGCTCTGGAGGAAGGTCTTTGTCATCAGTGTTCCCGCTGGACTAGCAGGGTCTCAGTGCAGGGACCCTGAACCCAAATGATGTGCTCTGTTCCTGGTGTTTCTTGGTATGAGGTCCCTCTCATCTCTGCTCACTTCTCCTTTTCATGTCTCAAAAGAGATGGACTCAAAGTACAACTTAATCTTGTAGATTGAGTCCTGTCTCATTAACACAATCGCTTTTAATCCTGCCTCACTGATGTCATAGGTGTTAGGATTTACAAAACACAGAATAAGTGCTTCAGAAGACAAAATGATAGACAATCACACAATACTTGGAATCATGACCTCACCAAGTGGATGGGGGTGTCACAATTCAATTCATAAGAGGCACCAGGAAGATACAATCTACCAAATTCAAAATGTGGGACATTCTGCAGGACAACTATCTGACTTCTCAGTAGGACAAAGCCATGAAAAACTGAAGTGGGGTGGTGCTGTCCGAGAATAAAAGAAACTATAATAGCCTGCTAAAATGAATAGATGTTGTTTAGGTTCTGCTTGATGCAACCAACTGCATAAAAACATTTTTGAGACAATTGCAAAGTTTACAAAGAACAATCTGTTCTCCATGTCACTTACTATATGGACTGATGTGTCCGCAAACCGCATGAATTCACAATAAGCAACAGCTCAACTGGAACGCAGCTCAACTGATAAAATACACAGTCATTTACATGTATATCTTTCCCAGCTATCTCCGGCACATTTTAAAAAGTTCTATTGATACATACAAGCAAACACAAAAAACCTAGAGAGTCACATCTACCCAGTTTTAAAGCAAATGTTGAGACTTTTGTAGTTCTTAGAAAATAAGATGTTCATATTCCTAACACTTGTGCAGACATGTTGATGCTGTACAACTAAAAATATGAAAAAGTCAACTAAAACCCAAATTAAATGTACTACAAAAAATCTTTTTCTGTTCTAGTTTTTAGATCCTTCGTTCTCTGTACTGTTCACAGCCAGCTTCTGCTTAAGGATCAAGGCAAGGACTCTCTTTCCCTTCTCCTCCTAGAGCTCCTATGGCTTTGACAGAAATTCTACTTAGACCAGGTTAGTCATTGCTTTTTAATCCCCCTTGTCCCTGTGAACTAGGCAGAGTGCACAGGAATGGTCTTTGTTGCTATATTTGACCTCGTAGATCTGCTATTAGTTAATTATTATGATTAAGTTTTCCAGAAAAGCTCTTGATTCAGCACATGTCTTTCTAATATTGAAAGGGAGGCCCTTGGCCAGCCTGACTCAGTCTTACTACAGACAGTAACACAGTAGTTAAGACAACAGTAGTTAAAGACAACCACGTTGTAAACACTGAGTCCTGAGAGCTTGATTTCCCCCATCCATTAAAACTTATCTTGTACTGGTCATAAGTCACACAGCTATTCTTTCCTCTTGTTGTTCTGTTTATCCCCTTTCAGTTATCGTCTAACACTATTGAACCAAATCACCAGGTAGTTTGGATGATTATCAAGCCCTGACTTGTTGGAGCCATGGAGACACCCACAAAAAATACTGTTGAAACATCAAAAGAATTACTTGCTTGGACCTGGAAAATATTAACCAATGTCCCTTCCCCCCCCCCCCCCCCGGGCCTCTGCACTCTTAATCAAACTATATAACCTCCAGGCTTAGCCTACACATACAGGCAAGCTTTGGAGGAACTGATTCCCCCTTGCCTCTTGTGTGTTGGCACTCAATAAATGTCCTCATGTAATCACCTCACCTCCTGTCTCAGTATTGGCTCTGGGGACAGGTAGCACAGATCCACATTTGTGGTTACAATATCTTTTCCCGTCTGATGCTATGGCCAGAGTCTATAGAAGAACTCTTATTTTGTTCTCCTGGCTTCCTAACTTTTTACGATCTGCCAATTCTATGGCCACATTTTGGAGAGTCACCTGTCTGAATGAACACTGCTTTCCTTTCAGAAGTGCAGGTGTTTTATCTTCTTTGTAGGATAAATCTTACTGTCTCGTCAGTAAGAACAGTTTCCTGATTTTGAGTCCAGGACTATTTTCCCTATGCTTGTTACTTCCTGGGTGGACTTTTATAGCTCCCAGTCTACTTCCTGAGCTCCCAATCTGTCAATAACGTCAATTCTTGTGATTGAGTATTGTGTCCACCTCCATCACATCTTATGATGCTCATGAATCTGAGAACCAGGAGGTAAGTGACTGTTTGGAGTCACATGGAAACTTGGGGGTAGAGCTGGGACCAAAATTTGGTATTTTCGACTCTTGGGCCAGATTTGTCCGTTGGATTAATATACTTTGTAATTCATTATTGTATCTGGGCATGTCTTGTCTGTGTTGGGAACAGTGTCTGGTTGTGACAGTGCAAAGAGTAATAAAGCCTCAGTAGTGTGGAGGCAGCACAGCTGATCGGTTAAGGGTAGGGCCTTGGGGTACCCTCCCTAAGTCTGAACTTTGGATTTGCTTCTGTTTTATATAGGATTTACACAGACCACACTGCAATGAAGCCCCAGTGACTAATGCTGCGTGTGCACACTGATCTGCCTGAATTTTTGAAAAATCATATCGGATTGTGTTTTAGGTAAAAGTTTATACAACAATCTAAGGTCCCCTCTTTGCCATTTGTTACAATTTTTACAGTGTGTCAGCATCCTCATTATTTCTATTCTGTTTTTTCTGTTTTCATTGACCTAGTTTTCCTTCCCATTCTTGCCTGAGTAACTATTGATGTACTGGTTAAGTGCTACAGCTGCTAACCAGAAGGTCAGGAGTTCAAATCCACCAGGCACTCCTTGGAAACTCTATGGGCAGTTCTACTCTGTCTATAGAGTTTCTATGAGTTGGAATTGACTCTATGGCAGTGGGTTTTTTGTTTTTGGTTGACTACTTATTCTCATATAGTTAATTGTTTAAAGGAGTGCATTACTTGAGGATGGTATTGTTTATTTTATGAGCTAATCTATTACTTGGAAGACCAGAGGGTTTTCAGTGCTCCAATCTTAAGTAAGAACAGAAGAAAAGGTCCCTGTGTGGTGCAAATGGATTGTGCTCAACTACTAATCTAAAAGTTGTCAGTTCAAACCCACTCAGTGGAAGAAGGGCCTTGCAGTCTGCTTTCATAAAGATTACAGCCAAGAAAACCCTACAGAACAGTTCCGCTCTGTAATACATGGGTTCATCATGAGTCGGTTGATTTAGCAGACAACAATCAGATAGCAAAAGAAAGCTTTAATGTGAAAGACTGAGAGCTAAATAAACACATAAAAAGGAAAATTAATGTAGAAAACAAGAAAACCTCTAAATTTCTATAATTAATGCACTTAGAGAAAGCAATTACCAGATGTATCCCAGTGCTCTTGACCCATCCAAGGATGGCAGACAGGTGATGACAGTGCCACCTTGTGGGCCAGAAGACTGAGACTTCTCTTCAGAAGGTTGAATTGGAATCTAGGGGCTGGTCAGAAACTCTGGTTGAGGAAGTCAGGGAAGGCTTTACAATGGATTTTCGCAATTTTTTTTCTCGTTGTGGGAATATTTATTAATTTGTATTATAAAAAATCATTTCCGCTAGAGCTGTTTTTCTTAAGGAAAAAAAACCCACTTTCTAAAAGCTAATTTCATAAACTTTATTAATGTGTTTTCATTAACAATCTGAAAGAGAACATATTGAATTTCTGACAGTGATGTATTTGAAATAATTTTTTTGTAAATGCTTATTTTTTAAATTTTCTTTGGCTAAACATTTATTTATTGTACTTTAGATGAAGATTTACAAGCAAACTAGTTTCTTTTTTAAAATTATCTTTATTTTTATTGTGATAGAGTGTAAGTGTACAATCCAGTTTAACTTTGCATGTCTGCCTATCCACAGCTCCTTCTGCTCTCCTTGCCTGGTAACAGCATACTCCTCCTTTCTGTTCCATCTGTATCATAGACTCTTAACAATCTCCTGTCCCCTCTTCTCCACCGTCTCCACTCCCCTCTAGTAAGAGGCCAGTAGGACAACATCCTATGATGTGTAGAACCATAAAGTACACTCATGATATGCTTACTCTGTGTCCCCAAGTCCAGTTAACTCCTGTCCGGAGAGCTGACCTCAGTAATGATTTATGATCGGGGCAGTGTCAGTACTAGGGGCCATGCTCCCGAGGGAACCACGAGGCCTTCAGCCCATCAGTTGCAATCTTTTAGTGGAGTTCTCTGGGTGTACCCCTTTTTGTTCTCATGTTGCCACTGGGACTCAACTTTGTGAGCCACATCACGGCTGTCACTGGTGGAGGCCAGGCACCATCTGGTTATTCTGGTCGTGTATTGATGTAGTCACCCATTCACATGGGTCTTTCTGTCTTTTGGGCTCTTTGTTGTCCTTTGTGATCATCTGTTCCAGCTGAGATGGGACCATTTGGTGTACCTCAGATGGCAGCTTTTAAGACCCCAGACACCACTCACCTATATGAGGTGCAGAAGACTCTCTTAGCAACAGGCTAGTTATGCCAACTGGCCTTGACGTCCCCTGAGAGCATGGTCCCTGGGCCCTTGATCCTGCTACTCCATCCTGGCATTATTGAGTTAAGATTGAAAGAGTTATCAGGTTATGATGAAGTCCAGTTAAACTGATCTTCTTTCTTTTTTTTTTTTTATTTTTATTTAACATAACTGAGTGAAAATGTACATTCACGTATAAATTTACATGCCCACCTATATGCAGCTTCCACTGCTCTCCCTGTCCGGTGACTGCACACTATTCCTCTCTGCTCCGTACATGTCTTATCCTTCCAACAACCTCCTTTCCCCTCCTCTCCATCCACTCCCCTTCCTCCAGCCAGAGGTCAGCAAGATGATATCCTGTAGATGTTTAGAACCACAAAGTGCTTCCAATATGTGGTCACTCTGCATTGCCAAGTCCAATCCATTCCTGTCCAAAGAGTGGACCTTTGTTATAATTTATGGGAAAGGGCAGCATCAGGGCAGGGGGCCATGCTATCAGAGGAACCCCAAAACTGCTGGACCATCAATTGAGGTCTTTTAGTGGAGATCTCATGATGCACCCCTTTTTATTCTTGTGTTGCCAGTGAGACTCCTCTCTGTGAGCTCCATCGTGGCTATCACTGGTGGTGGCCGGGCACTATCTGGTTCTTCCGGTCCCAAGTCGATGTAGGCACCCACTCTTGTGGGTCTCTCTGTCTTCTCAGTTGTCTTTACCGCATGTCATTTTGGTCCTCGGTGAGCATCCGTTCCTGCTGAGTTGGGACCATTTGCTGTGTCCTCGGATGGCAGCTTGGCAGCTTTTAAGACCTTAGACGCCACTCACCAATGTGGGGTGCAGAGAGCTCTCTTAGCAAAGCGCTAGTTGTGCCAATTGGCCTGGAATTCACCTAAGAGCATTGTCCCCCGCCCCCTGCCCCAGCTAATCCTTGCAGTATTGAGTCAAGATGGAAGGAGTACTCAAGTTATGCTGAAGTCCGCTTAATGTTGTTCTTGTTTCTAATGTGTGCTATCACCACTTTCTCCCAACTAGATTTCTAGTAACTATCTAAACTAAACCCTCCCCCCTCACATTCCCTCCCTCCCCTCCTTTGCAGCTGTCAAAGAGTCTTTTCTTCTATACACAAGTCTGTTTTTGAGGTCTTATCGTAGAGGTCTCATACAGTATTTGTCCCTTTGTTGCTGACTACTTTCACTCAACATAATGTCTTCCAGTTGAAACCAGGTTAGGAGATGTTTCCTGGAATCATCGTTATTCTTTATCATTGCGTAGTGCTCCATTGAGTATATGTACCATAGTTTACCTATCCATTCTTCTATTGTTGGGCATCTGGGTTGAGTCCATCTTTTTGCTATCGTGGACTGTGCTGCGGTAAACATTCTGGTGCATGTGTCCGTTGGTGTGAAAGGCCTTGAATCTGTAGGATATATTCCAAGCAGTGGAATTACTGGGTCAAATGGTATATCGATATCCATTTTTTTAAGGAAGCACCAGATTGCCTTCCAAAGAGGCTGGACCATTTTGCAACCCCACCAACAGTGTAGGAGAGTTCCAGTTTCTCCACAGCCTCTCCAGCATTTGTTGTTTTGTGTTTTCTGGATCATGGCCAATCTTGTTGGGGTGAGATGGTATCTCATTGTTGTCTTGATTTGAATTTCTTTAATAACTGAAGATCGTGAACATGTCCGCATATGTTTTTTGGCTGCCTGGATCTCCTCTTCAGTGAAGTGTCTGTCCATCTCCTTTGCCCATCGCTTAATTGGATGGTTTATCTTCTTCTTATTGATATTTTGTAGTATCTTATAGATTATGGAAATCAGGCATCGGTCTGACATAGAGTTGTCAAATATTTTTTCCCACTTTGTGGGTATTCTTTTAATTCTATTAATAAAGTCTTTGGATGAGCAAAAGTGTTTGATTCTTAATAGTTCCCATTTATCTACTTTCTCTTCTGTTGATTGAGGTTTCTTTGACAGATTTTGGAGTCTGTCCTCATTGTGTATTAAAACTTCCATTGTTGTTGGTACCTTTTCTTGGATGAGCTTTATCGTTTTAGGTCTGATATTTAGGTCTTTCATCCAGTTGGAGTTGGTTTTTGTATAAGGTGTAAGATATGGATCTTGATTCAGTTTATTGCAGATGGATAACCAATTTTGCCAGCACCATTTGTTGAAGATACTGTTTTTACCCCAGTTTAATGTCATAGGGCCTTTGTCGAATATCAACTGTTCATAGGCAGATGGTGTCATCTCTGGGGTCTCAATTCTGTTCCATTGATCGATCTGTCTGTTCTTGTACCAGTACCAGGCTGTTTTGACGACTGTGGCAGTGTAGTATGTTCTAAGGTCGGGTAATGAGAGGCCTCCCAGTGTGTTCTTCTTCTTTAGTAGTACCTTACTTATCCGGGGCTTCTTCCCTTTCCAAACAAAATTGGTGATTTGTTTCTCCATCTCATTAAAAAATGATGCTGGAACTTGTATTGGGATTGCATTATATAAATAAATTGCTTTGGGTAAAATAGACATTTTCACAATGTTAAGTCTTCGTATCCATGAACAGGGTAGGTTTTCCCATTTATCTAAGTCTCTTTTAGTTTCTTGTAGTAAGGGCTTGTAGTTCTCTTTGTAAAGGTCTGTTGTTTCTCTGATTAGATTAATTCCTAGGTATTTTATCTTCTTAGGGGCTATTGTAAATGGTATTGATTTGATAATTTCCTCCTTAACAGTCTCGTTGTTGGTATAAAGGAATCCTACTGATTTACTTATGTTTATCTTGTATCCTGAGACTTTGCTGAACTCTTCTATCAGTTTGAGTAGCTTACTTATAGATTCCTTGGGGTTCTCTGCATATACAATCATATCATCTGCGAACAGGGAGATTTTAACTTCCTCTTTGCGCATGCAGATGCCCTTTATTTCTTCGTCTTGTCTAATTGCTCTGGCTAGAACTTCTAGCACAATGTTGAATAGAAGAGGTGACAGTGGGCATCCTTGTCTAGTTCCTGATCTCAAGGGAAAGTCTTTCAGTCTCTCTCCATTCAGGATGATGTGGGCAACTGGCTTTGTATAAATGGCCCTTATTGTGTTGAGGAATTTGCCGTCTATGTCCATTTTGCTAAGAGCTTTTAGCATGAATGAGTGTTGGACTTTATCAAATGTCTTTTCTGCATCAATGGACAAAATCAGGTGGTCCTTGTCTTTTGTGTTATTTATGTGGTTTATCACATTAATTGTTTTCCTGATGTTGAACCAGCCTTGCATCCCTGGTATGAATTCCACTTGGTCATGATGGATTATTTTCTTGATACGTTGTTGTATTCTGTTGGCAAGAATTTTGTTGAAGATTTTTGCATCTAGGTTCATGAGTGATATTGGTCTGTAGTTCTCTGTCTTTGTTGGATCTTTCCCTGGCTTAGGTATCAGGGTTATGCTGGCTTCATAGAATGAGTTTGGGAGTACTCCATCCCTTCCTATACTGTGAAATAGTCTCAGTAGTATTGGGGATAACTCTTCTCTAAATGCTTGGTAGAATTCTGCCTTGAAGCCATCTGGGCCCGGACTTTTTTTTGGTTGGCAGTGTTTTGATGACCTTTTCAGTCTCTTCCTTTGTGATGGGTTTATTAAGTTGTTCTGCTTTATGTTGTGATAATTTGGGTAGGTGATATGAGTCAAGGAATTTGTCCATTTCCCCTAGGTTTTCAAATTTGTTAGAGTACAGTCTTTCATAGTATTCTGTTATGATACTTTTGATTTCTGTTTCATCTGTGGTGACAACTCTCCTCTCATTTCTAATTTGGGTTATTTGTTTCCTTTCTTGCTTTTCTTTAGTAAGTTTAGCCAGTGGTTTATCAATTTTGTTGATCTTTTCAAAAAACCAGCTTTTGGTCTTTTCAATTTTTTCAATTGTTTTTCTATTCTCTACTTCATTTAGCTCTGCTCTAATCTTTATGATCTCCTTTCTTCTGGTGCCCGAGGGGTTCCTCTGTTGTTCTCTTTCTACTTGTTCAAGCTGTAGAGTTAGTTCCTTGATTTGGTTTCTTTCTTCCTTCCAGATGGGTGCATTTATGGAGATAAACAGACCTCTGAGCACTGCTTTGGCTGTTGAGCTTCTTTCTAATGTGTGCAGTCACTGATTTCACCCATCCAAATTTTATCAGCTATCTAGTCTATAACCAGCCATCTTCCTCCCTCCTTCCTCTCCCTTGTAGCCATCAGTCTTTCTTCTATACATGAGTCTGTTTTTAAGTCCTTATAGTAGGGATCTGATACAATATTTGTCCTTGTGCCACTGACTAACTTCACTCAGCATAATGTCTTGCAATTGAAACCAGGCTATGAGATGCTTCCTGAAGTCATCGTTGTTCTTTATCACTGCATAGTGTTCCACTGTGTATATATACTGTAGTTGATTTGTGCATTAATCTGTTGTTGGGCATCTGGGTTGATTCCATCTTTTTGCTACTGTGATCTGTGGTGCAATAAACAATCTTGTACACGTATCTATGTGACCGCCCTTGATTCTATAGGATACATGCCAAGTAGTGGGATTACTAGATCAAATGGTATCTCTATTTCCAGCTTTTTAAGGAAGTGCCAGATTGCTTTCCAAAGAGGTTGTATCATTTTGGAATCCCATCAGCAGCATAAGAGAGTCCCAATTTCCCCACAACCTCTCCAGCATTTGTTGTTTTGTGTTTTTTGGATTATGGCCAACCTTGTTGGGGTGAGATGGTATCTCATTGTAGCTTTGATTTGGATTTCTCTGATAGCTAATGATTGTGGACACTTCCTCATGTGTCTTTTGGCTGCCTGGATGTCCTCTTTGGTGAAGTGGATGTTCATCTTCTTTGCTCATAGCTTAATTGCATTATTTCCCTTTTTCTTGTTGATATTTTGTAGTACCTCGTAGGTTATGGAGATCAGACGTTGGCCTGACATACAATTGCCAAATATTTTTTCCCATTCTGTAGGTGGTTTTTTAATTCTTTTGGTAAAGTCTTTAGATGAGCAAAAGTGTTTGATTTGTAGTAGTTCCATTTATCTATTTTTTCTTCTGTTGGCCGTGCTTTGTTTGTTAGATTTTGAAGTCTGTCTACATTGTGTATTAGAACTTCCATTTTTGAACCTGTTTTTTCTTGGATGATCTTTATCATTTTAGGTTTGATATTTAAATCTTTTGGCATAAAGTGTGAGTTGGTTTTTGTGTAAAGTGTGAGATATGAGTCTCGTTTCAATTTGTTGCAGATGGATATCCAATTTTCCAGCACCATTTGTTAAAGAGACTGTTTTTGCCCAGGTTACAATTTTAGGGCCTTTGTCAGATATCAACTGTTCATAAGAAGTTAGAGGCATCTCTGGGGTCTCAACTCTATTCCATTGGTCTACATGTCTGCTTTTGTACCAGTACCAGGCACTTTTGACTACCATGACAGTATAATAGGTTCTAAAACTGGGTAGTGAGAGGCCTCCTACTGTGTTATTCTTCTTCAGTAGTGCTTTGCTTATCTGGGGTTTCTTCCCTTTTCAAATGAAGCTGGTGATTCGTTTCTCCATCTCATTGAAAAATGTCACTGGAATTTGTATTGGGATCGCATTGTATATGTAGACCACTTTGGGTGAAATAGGCATTTTCATAATGTTAAGTCTTCCTATCCACGAGCAAGGTAGGTTTCTCCATTTATGTCAGTCTTTCAGTTTCTTGCAGTAGGATCTCATAGTTCTCTTTGTATTGGTCTCTTATTTCTCTAGTTAGTTTTATTCCTAGGTATTTTATCTTCTTGGGGGTTATAGTAAATGGTGCTGATTTGGTGATTTCTTCTTTAATGATCTCATTGTTGACATAAAGGAATCCTACTGATTTACTTGCATTTATCTTTTATCCTGACACTTTGCAGAACTCTTCTATCAGTTTGAGAAGTTTACTTATGGATTCTTTAGGATTTTCTGTGTATACAATCATATCATCTGCACATAGGGAAATTTTAACTTCTTTGTGGATGTGGATGCCCTTTATTTCTTTGTCTTGTCTAATTGCTCTGGCCAGAACTTCTAGTACAATGTTGAATAGGAGAGGTGAGAGTGGGAATCCTTGTCTCGTTCCCATTCTCATGGGGAATTCTTTCAGTCTCTCTCCATTCAGGATGGTGCAGGTGGTTGGCTTTGCGTAGATGGCCCTTATTGCACTGAGGAATTTGCCTTCTATTCCTATTTTTCTGAGAGTTTTTAGCGTGAATGGGTGTTGGACTTAGTGAAATGCCTTTTCTGCATGGGTTGTAAGATTAGGTGATTCTTTTGTGTTATTTATGTGTTTGAGCACATGAATTATTTTTCTGATATTGAACCAGCCTTGCATCCTTGGTATGAATCCAACTTGGTTGTTGGATTCTGCTATTGAATTCTGTCAGGCTGTCAGATGTGGTAAGGCCCTCTTTCCAGCTGACAATGAAGGGGCTTTATCAGCTATTCCCAGATGCTGTGGTATAGTTCATGGTAGGACAGGCTATTAGTCTTCTGTCATCCCCCTCCAGGCCCCTCCTGTAAGGCTACACTGTGCTAAACACTGCTAGCAAAATGCTCCCTGAGCTGGGGCTGCCTCTAAGCCTGGGAATTAGCCCCTGCTGAGGCCTCTGGTTGGGTATTTCCACCTCCTAGTCAAACAAGATGGTGTCCCAGTCAATCTGTCCTGCCCCTGTGAAACAGCAGAATCTATGGCAAAAGTCCAAAAAGAGAGGATAGAAGGGCTGTGGTGCTCTGAGTCTGGAGCCGGGTTCTCAAAATGTGGCTGTTCCACCAAGTGATCACTTTAGCACTGCAGGACTGCATAGCTGTTCTTTGAGCCACTCCCCTGCCTGCCGGCCAGCAAAAAGAAAAAAAGGCAAAAAACACCAGTTATCTTCAGTCCACAGTAGCTGGCTGATTCAACCAGAGTGGGGCTCAGCCAAAGACAAGCAGTTTCCCGCTCAGTGACAGGCAATCCAAACCGACAGCCCTATGCCGTGTCCCAGGGTCCACTGGGTGTCCAAAAAGCTCTGTTCAGTTATGAACCCAGGCCTTAGTTTTCAGAGCGAATTAAGGAGACGTGTGTCCAGTCTGCCATCTTGATTCTGCGCCCCAGTTCCTCATAAAACTATTAATAGACATATTGTTTTGTGGCAGTGGTTGCCAACTACAAGACTTCAGTAGTCTCCCTTTCTAGACTTTGGATTTCTATTATCAGCTTTCCAGGCCCCTTCTACATTCTTGTCCTTGCCCCTGGGCTTGTATGCCCATTTAATCTCATTTTGTTTTATGGGCCTGTCTATTCTCTGTCTGAAGGGTGAATTTCAGAAGTGATCTCATTACTCATTACTGAGCTAAAAAGGTGTCCAGTGGCCATATCCTCAGGGTTTCTTCAGTCTCTGTATGATCAATGAGTCTAGCTTTTTTTTTTGGTGAGTTAGAATTTTGTTCTACATTTTTCTCCAGCTCCATCTAGAACTATCAGTGTTGGTAGTTGTGTTGGACTCAGTCTAGTGGAGGCTGTAGCACTCACTTCTCGTCCTTCAGTTGTTTGGACTTATGTTTCCCTGTATCTTTGGTTTTCTTTTTTCAGATGAGGTGAGACCAATGGAGTATCTTAGACAGTTACTAACAAGCATTTAAGGCTCTGGACACTACTTGCCAAAGGAGAAAATTTTCTTTATAAACTATGTTATGCTGATTAAGCTAGGTGTTCTCCAAGAAGAACTTTACAGCTTTTGATCTGCATCTGAATTGTGGATAAGAGTTTTCTAGGTAAAGAAGAGGTGGAAGGGGATGCCAGGCAGAGGACATGGTGTGTGCAGAGGCTTGGAGAATTCAGGAAGCCATAGAGGGTTTAGTGAGAAAGAAGGGGAAAGGCCAGGATTAGGAAGAAAGGTAGGTTTCCTAGAGGTCCGTCTTCTTATTTCTATTTTTTTGCAACAGCATCCCAGGATACTCTAAATATTTGATTAAGGAGTCTTGGCCCTGTCCTCTGGGAAGTTACAATCAATAAAAAGCCATTTGTTGTTGAACTGAATTCAACTCATGATGACCCCACGTGTGTCAGAGTAGAACTGTGCTCCACAGTATTTTCCAGGGCTCATTTTTCATCAGTGCATTGCCAGGAGCTTCTTGGTGGACTTGAATTCTCACCTTCTGGTTAGCAATACCACAATCCAAACTCAAGGGCCAGGTAGCAATAGTACTGTGCTGGAAGAAAAATCAACCCGAAGAGAATAAAGTTCTGAAGTACTGATTTGACTGTTTTCAGTGGAGGATGGTATTAGTTACCCTAGGGACAGTAGGTTCAGAATGAGTTGGCCTGGATGCATGGGGTGCTGGTGAGACCTACAACTCTGGTGGGAATTGCTGAGAAGGGCTACCATGCTCTGGGAGACTAGAGGAATATAGTTATGATTCTTGGCTAAACACGCATGGCCAGCTTTTGAGCCTCACAGAAGGTTCTATTCTTCTGCCCAGATCCACGCCTTCCATTGTTCCTCACTCTTTTCCTTCATGGCCCTACATCAGGCTCAGGTGAGTTGGTTCCTGTCCCTTTGATTTCTCTAGTGTAATGTCCAGTGCTCCAGTCTACTTCACTGCCCTATTACCCCAGGGGAACAGTCATGGTCTGGAAGTCAGGTCTAGAGCTAGCTCTGCCCCTAACTGAGCTGTGAGAACTCGGACAAAGCACACCCTTCTCTGGGCCTCAATTTCTCCGCATATGCAATGAAGGGACATAATTGGATGATTCCTTTTTACTATTTAGCTCTGACATTTGGTCATTCTCTGAGTCTGTCATTTGGGGAAAATACAAGGTGACGATGTCTCTGTGGGAGTGTGAGATGGAGTAACAGAATGCTTGAGCCTCTGCAGATTCTTGATACACCTCAAGACTATACTTGTAGGGAAGAGTATACTTTGACAGAAGGGACAGATCTTGGTTGTCTCTCTTGTCAGGTTTCCACTGTGTGTGTGTGGGTTTAGACATCTTATATTTCTTCCTATAATGGCCTGTTTGAGGCCCTCAGTGTGTGTCAGAGCCACTCTTCCTTGCTAACTCTTGCATTTACCTTTGCATTCTACCCCCTCATGCAGACAATCTGGTCTTTGACAGAGTAAGGGGAGGAAAGAGTCAGAGGTATCCTCTGCCCCTGGAGAGAAAGAGCAATCTGATGGTGCTTTCTTCTCCCATCTCCAAAGGTGCTTGAAGACTGGAAAAAGGTGAAGCCCATAGCCATCTCAGTTGTTCCATAAGGCCACGAAAGAAGCAGGCTGGTCCTCAGCTACCATCTTAGGAATCTGGTACTGCTCTAACAGAAATACCATAAGTGGATGGCTTTAGCAAACAAAAATTTATTCTGACGCAGGTTTCCAGGTTTGAATCTTTTCAGTTTGAATTCACGGTGTTTGTTCCAGGTGAAGGCTTTCTCTCTTTGTCAGCTCCAGAGGAAGTTCCTGTGTTGCATCAGTCTTTGGTCAGGGAGAACCTTGGCACAGGAACCTCAAGTTTAAAGGACATGCTCTACTCCCAGTGCCGCATTATTGATGGTGTGAGGTTCCCTACTCTAAGGTTGCTTCCCCTTTCCTTGTATCTCTTGTAGGATAAAAGGTAGTGCAAACCACATTCCAGAGAAACTCCCTTCATGTTGGAGCAGGGAGATGACCTTAGAAAGGGTGTTAACAGTCCCATCCTAATCTTCCTTAACATAATCCTATTATGTCAATTAACCATGGCCAGAGATTAGCATTTAAGCTGGAAAATTACAGAATGAAGGGCAATCACACAACAGTGGGAATCATGGCCCAGCCAAACCGTCAGAGTGCCATATGAACCAAATGACCACACACATTTTTGGGGGGACACACTTTAGTCTATGACAGCTACCATAGAATGGTTCTTGATCCCAGAGTGAAGCTGTCCAGTGGTATCAGGACAAATACCTGGGACTGGAGGGCCACTGTGCTTTCTGTCCTTCTAGAGGGTAATAAGTCAGCAGAGGCCATAAAAATATCCCTCTGTCCTGTGGCCTAGCTTTATGAGCTGTGTCCTTGACGTGGGCTGGGGAAGACAGAAATGAGTCATTTCATTACTCCCTGCTTGGCCTCTTCTTGGTTTATTTTTGTTTTCTCTTCACAGTGTGTGAGTACCTCCTAGTAACTCCTGTTCAACTCTGGGAACGGGGAGATTATGACACACACCCACACAGAAGCAGGGACAGAGCCCTCAGGGGAGCGAGACAACAAAACAACTTTAATGAGGCAAGTCACAGGGCAGGGAGGCTAAGACCTAGATCAAGCTCATCACAGCTAAGAGTTTAAAGAAGGAACCCTGGTTGCACAGTGTTTAAAGAACTCTGCAGTTTGAACCCACCAGCTGCTCCTCAGTAGTAAGGTGTAGCAATCTGCTTCTGTAAAGACTGTAGTCTTGGAAACCCTATGGGGCAATTCTACTCTGTTCTTTATGAGTCCGAATTGACTTGATACAATAGGTTTTGTTTTTGTTTTTTGGTTAAGAGTTAGAGGAGAGTTCTGTGCCATGGCAGTCTCTGTGAGGTAAAAAGGTTAATCACTTAACTATTACTTGCAAGTTTGGTGGTTTGAACCTGTTCAGAACCACCTTGGAAGACTGGTGCAATTTTGTTCTGAAAGGTTGCAACCTTGAAAACCTTATGGAACAGTTTTGCTCTGCACACATAGGGTCACCAACAATTGGAATTAACGCAATAGCAGCTAACAAGAACATGTACCATGTGGAACAAATAGTAACATTAAGGGAACTGACTTTTTTTGATGGACTGCTCTGTGTCTAGCACCTGGGTTTGAGGTGTGGGTAAGGAAAGATTATGAAAAAGACCGAACCAGCTGCCTAATCCCTTCTGTCAGAAGTGCAAAGTTCCCAGAATCCCAGCCCAACAGAACCCAGTTTAGATTTCACTGGTCGGAATTGAGCGTGATGATCATGGTTACTCTTTGTTGCAAGGGAGGCCTTAGAGATGGCTCCAATCCTATTAAAAAAGTGACAAAGGAAATGAACAGACACTTCACCAAAGAAGATACTCAAGCGCTAACAGACACACGAGGAAATGCACATGAGCACTAGCCGTTACAGAAATGCAAATCAAAATTACAATGAGATGCCATTTCACCTTGATATTACTGGCACAAATCAAAACAACAGGAAATAACAAACACTTGAGAGGCTGTGGGGAGACTGGAACTGTAGGCACTGCTGGTGGGAATGCAAAATGATATAACCCTTTTGGAAAATGATGGCATGCTTCCTTAAAAAGCTAGAAATACCATATCATCCTACAATCTAATTCTTAGGAGTATATACTAAGAATTAAGAGTCAACATAAGAATGGATGTATGTATACCCATATTCATTGCAGCATAGTCCACAATAGCAAAAAGATGAAAACAACCTAGGTGTCCATCAACAAATGAATGAATAAACTGTGGAATATACACACAATGGAATACTACACAATGATATTTCAAAAGATGTTCTACATTGTGTTTTGGTGAGCAGTATCTGGGGTCTTAAAAGCTTGAGTGGCCATCTAAGATACTCTACTTGTCTCACCTTGCTTGGAACAAGAGAGAACGAAAAAAAACAAAGACACAGGGGCAAGATTAGTCCAAACTACCACAGCATCTACTAGACAGTACAGTACAACTAGTTGGTGCCTGGCTACCACTACCAACTGCTCTGACAGGGATCACAATTGTGGGTCCTAGACAGAGCTGAAGAAAACTGTAGAAAAAAATTGTAACTCAAAGAAAGACAGAAACAAATGAACAACAACCACAACAACAAAAGACAGAGAGACAGAGAGACCAGATTTATGGCCTGCAAGAGACTGGAAGATAAACTCTGAGAGTGCGGCCTCCAGACCCCCTTCTGGCTCGTTAATGAAGTCACTCCTGAGATCCCAAAGTTCAGACAGGCTCAGATTACAAAATGAGACTAAAGGGGCACAACAGTCCGGGGCAAAAACTAAAAGGTGTGAGTAGACAGGAAAACTGGTAATAAGGAATGTAGGGTCAAGAATGGCGAGTGTTGGTGTGTTGTAGGCTTGGTAATCAGTGTCACAAAGCAGTTAATTGTATAAATTGTTTAATGAGAAACTACTTTGTTCTGAAAACCTTTGTTTAGAGTACAGTAATAAATAAATAAATGAACTTAATGCTCATAAACTATGAACAAGAATCAGAAATTGCCTGTGGCATCTTAAGCTAGCTCCAAGAAGCTTAGCAGGACCTAGGACCAGGATGAAGAGACTATAAATGGTAAAAGTGACTCAAGACGTGCTTCACTGCATGATGGAGAAGCAACTGAATGAAGTAGTGAAGAATTTGAAGAATATTCTGTGCTTAAACTGTCTTCTGAGATAATCCCTGATGGTCCTATGGAAAACCTCCTGAGAGGACGTAGTAGCATGGAAACAAACATAAAAATATTAATAACAGAAGCAACCAAACCAGAAATGAATGAAACAATGTCTCCCATCTGCATTACTTTCCCTGGAGACGGAGTCCCCAAGGAACCAGCAATGGCCAAATCAGGTCTCCAAGAAAGCAAGAGTACCCTTCATACCAACAACCATAGGTTCAATATACTTACCAGGAAAATAAGAAACATAAGATCAAAACCCACAGAAAAAGAAGTTGGATTCAAAAATCAAGGTAAATAATATGGCATCTTATAATTTCATGAGTTTTGCTGAAGTGTTTATTAAGCCTAACAAACATAAAACCAGTATAAAACCTCATTTTCCATGTGTTTTGGACTTTTTGACCCCAGACCTTAGCAGTCACACAGGTTTCAAAGGAGAATTCCACAAAGAGAAAAGAAGCAATCAACCCACAGGGCTCTGAAGACAAAAAGGCTATCATTCCCTCACATCTGTAAAAATCCAGTAATAAAACTCTCTGTTCCTTTTTCTGTTGAATCAACAGAACTAAACCTAAATTACCTAGACCTTATTTACAGTGACATGTTCAAAGAAATAATTGGACTGACAGTGGACCTGGAATCTATGACATGCTTGAGAGATCGGTTTATTGTTGTGTCAGAGAGGTAGGATAGCATGAAAACAAATATTACCACGAGATACCCTCAGCTCCCTATCGCAGATGTATCACCAACAAATGTTTACCCCCATATAGTGAGAAAAGCAACATTAGCAGAACCAGACATTTTCAGAAAATACCACATTTTAAAACCCCAAAGACTACTCTAGATGTCAAAAAACAGGGGGGGGGGTTGGGGGGTGGGAAGCACTAGAGTTTAATTTCTAAAGAAAAGAGTTTCAAGCCAGTAGCTAGAAACTTAGAAGACACTGAAAATAACGATGGCCTTGTAGAATCAGACTAGCAGGTAAACTCTTCAGGAAATGTCTTATCTTTTGAAGACATTCAGCCCTTGAAATTGGCTCGGTATTCTAAGCAGTCCACTGAGCAGAATGAATTCTTCCCTGTTTTGGATTTGCCCATTGTTGAAGGGGACTCCACGGAAGAGTCTACCAATGAAGGAGACATTTCTAATAATCAACTACTTGCCACAAGCCTCAGAGAGCTGATGACCTTGAAGAACTACATCACCAGATCCCATTAATTCCATCAGAAAACAGCTGGACAAAACCAAGAGAGAATTCCGACATACTGCAAGAGAAACATAACAAAGCATCTCTTGGAAATGTAAATGCCAACCAAACTTTAACTGATGATCTAGAATTGGTAGTGTTTCAGGTAAGTCTCAAAAAGTCATGAGCTTTTCTTCCCACGAGAAATTAAGAAAGTACAACTTCCCAAAGATACCAATATTAGGTACATTCTTTGAATCATGATAGCTTATCAAACAAATCAATTACATATCAAACATTTGGGAAAACTTTAAATGATGAAAAATCAATTTCCCAAGAAATTCTGGAGTTTGTAAAGAATGAAAAATTGACAGATGAACTCTTAGGTTATCTAGCTGCGGAACTTAGCTGTTGATGGAAAGTGTAACAGTGCTTGCCAAATAATGTCAAATGAAACAGATCCCGAAAGTCTAAAATCTTGACTTTAGTAGGAGAAGAAATACTACAGAGGAATTAGGTAGAGGGATAATAAATGTCAAAATATGCAGGTATAGTAATGGGTACAGTATTTATGACAGGGAGGAGAAATTTCTCAACTCAAATGAGAAGACAGTGTCTGAAAACAGTTTAAAGTATGGAGAACCTATCCTGGAGACCAGCGGTGAGATCCTTGGGAAGAGAACCTATGGTACAGTACATTGTGGTCTTACTAGCCAGGGGCAGCTAATAACTGTAAAACAAGTGGTTTTGCATACCTCTGATAAATTAGCTACCAAAAAAAAGACTACTGAAAACTGCAAGAAGTAAATTTGCTTAAAGTACTTAAAAAAATGAAAAGACATGAGATTGTGAAATAAAGCCGTTTCAGATAAACAAAACCTGAAAAGGCTCTCCTCTACCACTGACAGGATGGTTGATGACATTACTGTTACCAATAACATTATTATTATAACTAATATTAATTTCCTTAGGTATGATAACTATATTATTGTGGTTGCTGATATCCTAGGTTGCCCTTTTTAGAAACAAAACCAGAAAGTTACAGATGAAATTACATGATGTCCGAAATTTGTCCCCAAATAAGGGACTAAGTGGGAACATAAATGAAGCAAGACTGGTCATGTATTGATCACTGATGAAGTGAGTGACTGGTATATGAGATTTTAATGTACTGTTATCTCTACTTTTCAAAATTGCTTGAAATTTTCCTCAATAAAGTGAAAAAATGTAAAAGGGTGAAATAAAGCCATTTTTGGATAAATAAAACCTGAAAAGTCTCTCCCTTACCTGATCCTAACTAAAGAGGCTTCCAAAGCAACTTCTGCAAGAAGGGAAATTGCCCTAGAAAGAAGATTTGAGGTGAAGAAAGAAATAGTGAGCAATGAAAGTGGAAAATGTGTGGATGCCTGTAACCAAATACTGATGTGTAAATAAAAAAACAAGAATTTCCATTTGGGGGGATTAATAAAAAAGAGTTAAAGGACTGAAAAAATAATAGCATATAAACTCAAAGAGAAATCTTTGAATTTAAAGAAAATTTCTTACGTTGTTCAGGAGGAAAAAAGGATCTTAACTCTAGTGCAGACTCTATTAAGTGTATGAGTTGAAATTTCAAGTGTGGAGGATTAAATTGTGTGCATGTTTATTTCCAAAGCTATGAAAGAGGAGAAAATGGAATGAAAAATTCAACAAATTATTTAATCAAGAATCTATTATTTTGCCAAGATGCGAGAAGATCAAAAAGAAAGCACACCCAGAGCAATGGAGGTGACTGTTTATTGGTCTTGGACTCAGGGCTAAGCCCCAGCCTCAGTGGAAACCCTGACTGGGCCTGGCTCGTCTCTGAGCCTCAGAGCAGGGGCTTCTGATCACGGGATTGGTTGTGTAAATCTATGGCGACTTCAGCAACGCTGGAGAGAAACTCTAAAAAACTGATCCTCTCATCGTGATTCTTATCCTTCTTCTTAAAGAACTTTTCTAAGAAATCTGGGCTCTTTTCTTCCTGTGGAGGAAGGTATCAAACAAAATAAAATTCTGTTATAAACTGAGCCTGGAGTAGTAGGAGGAGGAGAGGACAGCAGTGGTTAGGGGATAATAGTCTGGGGCTCACTCAGTGGGGTTCTGGGGAGGCTATTGGGAGCCTTGACCCTGGGTTTTTTATTTGGAAACTCTTTGGCTCAAATAAGAGTAAATGTTGTTGTTAACTGCTGTGGAATTCGTCCCCAGCTCATAGTGACCCTAGGCAGAACAGGACAAAACACTTCCCCCCACAATCTGTTTTCGATGTGACCATTGTGATTTATAGGGTTTTCATAGACTGAGTTCTGTTTTGTTTTCCCCCTCAGAAACAGATTTCCAGATCTTTATAGTCTCTCTTAGTTTGGAAACTCCACTGAAACTATTCAGCATCGTAACAACACACAAGCCTCCACTGACAGATGGGTGGTGGCTGTATGTGAGGTACAATGTCTGGGAATTGAACCAGGTCTTCCCAGTGGAGTCTGAGAATTCTACCACTGCCCACATATAAGAGCATACAGAGAAGATACAAAAGTTTTGAGGCAGGTTTTGTCTACACCCACTTTGAATTCCCAACATTCATTCTCTCAGGCCTAACATTCTTTGAATCGCAAACTCAAAACCACCTACACTCATTATCACTTCTATTAAAACTCATAAATTCTGAGGCTCCTCTTCTTTGAACTCACTGTCTGTTATCTAATTTTAAACTTTTTGTGCTAATTAATTCAGTGCTGACGGTTTAATGGTAAAGTTAGATAAAACAGTGAGACTCAAAAGCTCTAGAGTTTTAGGGCTATCTCCTTTCACTTGGCGTTAATATTTCTATTGTGCTATTTCTGCTTCCTGGGACACACGAAGGGAAACTTTCTAAGACAGCTACTGAATCCAAATGAATCTAACCAAAAAACCCTCAAACCCATTGCTACTGTGTTGATTCTGACTCATCGCAATCCTGTAGGACAGAAGAGAACTGTGCCATAGGATTTCCAAGGAACAGCTGGTAGATTCAGACTGCCAACCTTTTGGTTAGCAGTCAAGCTCTTAACCACTGGGCCTCCAATGGTTCTTGAATGGATATAAATGGGAAATTTTTTGTTGTAGTTAGGAGACCTTTTTCCTCACTCACAAACTGCCTTAGATAGCTGACTAGTTAATGCCAACGGTTAATATCTGCACCCTTTTTTGCATTTTACAAAGCATTTTTGCATTATTGAAAAGCTCACAACAACCCTAGGAAACGGGTATTATTGCCCCATCTTGGGTCCTTGTGGTGCAGTGGTTAAGAGTTTGGCTGCTATGGGTCAGAATGGACTCAACAGCAATGGGTTGGTTTTGGTCCCCATTTTACATATATGATAACTAAGGCTCAACGAGTCTGTAATTTCCTAGGGTAATTCAGCAAGAAAAGTAATTGGTAGTTCAGTGGTAGAATTCTTGTGTTCTGTGCAGGATGCCCTACTTCAGTGTTTCTGGCAGCTTAGCTATCCCCTGTCTGTCGGTGAAGGCTTGCATGTTGTTATGTCGCTTCCAGACTAAGACAGACTAGGGAAAAAGCCTGTTAAACTACTTATGAAAATCAGTCAGTGAAAACCCTGTGGATCACAGTGATCGAATCCTGTTGTGAAGGGGTTGCCAAAAACGGGGGCTGACTTGATGGCAACTAACAACAGCAGCAACAACATGTCTCACAGCTGGGGAAGAGATATGTGATGCAGAAGACAGAATGAGGCTCAGAGTCTGCCTGTCAACCTGGATATCAGGGCTTCTTCGCTAGCTGGAATTCTCTGGCAAACTAGGGCTGTGAGTCCTACCCACTCCAGCTCCCCTCTGCCCAGTTCCATCCAGCCCCTACTCACGTAAGCTGACAGGAAGGTGGGAAAATTCTCCTTCATCATCTTTGATAAGCCAGATTTGTCCATGGCATCTGAATCTCGAGTGTATTTATGAAACATGTGGAGCAAGCCTATCAACATCTTCTCGGCTTCAGTGTTGCTCATCTTTGTTTTCCAAGAAGCTGCAGGAAGCAGAGACAGTCACTTGGCTTTGCTTTCCAGTGTCTGAGACTCTGGGAAACAAGGGTGAGAGGAAGTGAGCTATGCTGGGAACAGCATGAGCCACGGGGCTGTGGAGAGAGTGACAGAGCAGAGCTGAAATGGAGCAGAATGAATCTAGTATTTATCTGGTGCAGGTAAAGTTTAGAGTAGGCACAAAGGTTTGAACTGAGGGTGGGGAAAGTGCAAAGGATTAACTCCAAGCCCCATGATGCCCCCCTGAGCATCTTGAAGAGACCTGAGCCCAGAAAGCCGGGGGGCATCACAAAACATGGACTGAGTTGGGTCAAGGGCTGCAGGGGAGACTGTTAGCTCTGCAGAGCCCAAATTAGGCTCTGTTCTCAGGTGCCTGTGAAGCTATTCTCCCAAGTAGTCCTCCTGTGAGTCTCTCCGGATGTCATACCTCACAGATACCAAAAGTCAGAGCAGAAGGGACACGAGAGCTTTTCTAGTCCAGCCCTCTCATTGCCCAGCAGAGGATACTGAGGCCTGAAGGGCAAAGGGGAATTGTGCTCCTGAGGCCACACAGGTACCTGACTCACAGCCACGGATGTCCCCCTGAGGTGAGTAAAGTAGGCTGGGGCATTGTGGCTTAAATCTAGAATAAGCAGAGAGGAAAGTGGGGTCTCACCCAACCCTGAGGAAGTGGCACAGACGAGGAGGACAAATGAGAGATACGCACCAGGATGAAGAGTGTCTCTTTTATGGTGTGCAGATCTGGGTTTGGCTAGGGCTGGGGGCCTGAGGCTTGTCCCATCAGCTGCCGCAACATGACGATGCTCTTGGTGCAGGCCCACACCCAAGACTCTGCCTTGGGGCTCAGTGGTAGCTGCCCAATCCAGGCCACCTTCCGTCTGCCTAAATCTTACGGGGCTAGAATGTCAGGTGGTGATGGGGCCACTGTGCCCTAGGAAATAGAGCATTTAGGGATTTGCTGGTAGAATCAGTCTTTGATATTACATCCAGTGAGTCATCCAATTTTCATTAATGGTCAATAATGTAAGAGCTTCTGCCGTTACTGTCAGGTTCCCACACGCCAGCAGTATGCTGAGAGCTGTGAATGCATTGTCTATTTTAATCCTCAGGAAAACCTTGAGTGGTGAGGATGATTATCTCAGCTTACAGATGTGGAACAGACAGTTTAGATGATTTTACCAAGAGTATCCAGCTGTTGAGTCAGTTCTAGCTCATAGTGACCCCCGAGTGTGTTAGAGTAGAACCGTGTTCCATAGGGTTTTCAGTGTCTGATGTTTCAGAAGTAGATCACCAGACTTTTTTTCTGAGAAGCTCTGGGTGGACTCAAACCACAAACCTCTTGGCTACCAGCAGAGTGCATTAACCATTCGCACCAGTCAGGGACTCTTGCTCAAGGGTACGTCCCTCATAATGGCAAGGTCAGGATTGGAACCCAAGTCCTACAGACTTAGAGGCCCAGTTTCTAGAACTCCACTGACATGCCCATTCTCTGTTATGTCAGTTTCTGGGCTGAGTAAGTGGGGCCACCCTAGGGCCTGCCGTATGGGAGACCGCTGCCCAGAAGCAGATGCTGTTTGCATGGACACATGCACAACAGAGTGACAAGGGCTATGACAGAGACATGCCCCAGGGCCCTGGCAGCAGTGAGGGGGCCTCTGTGACCTCTGGAGCTAGGGTCATCACATGCCTGCAGGCCACAAGCTACTCTGGAAATGAGAACTGCTTTTGTTTTCTGAGGAAAACCACTCCTACTGGGAAACATCTTGCCAGATCCTCCAGGAGGCCCAGAAAGGCAATTGGGATATTTCAGAAAGTGCAGACATTACTTTATTGACTAAGGGAGCCCTGACCCAGCCGTGGCTTTTCAATCTCCTCATATGGATGTGAAAGCTGGACAGTGTAAAAAGAAGACAGAGAGAGAACTGATGGATTTGAGCGGTGGAGTTGGTGAAGTGTATAAGTATAAACTGTGAACTGCCAGAAGAATGAACCAATCAGTCTTAGAAGAAACACAATCAGAATTCTCCTTAGAAATGAGGATAAATTGACTTGACTCATTTACTTTGGACACATTGTTAAAAAGATCAACTGCTAAAAAAAAAATCTTTTTTTTTTTTTTAAATTGTGTTATAAGTGAAGGTTTGCAATCTGAGTCAGTTTTTCATACAAAAACACACACACACTTTGCTGTGTGACCCTAGCTGATTTCTTCACACTATGACAGCACTTCTCCTCTACCCTGAATTTCCCATGTCCATTCAACCAGCTCATGTCCCCTTCTTTCTCCTCATCTTGCTTTCGAGCAGGAGCTACCCAGTTAGTCTCAGTGTCTACTTAAGCCAAGAAGCACATTCTTTAGCATCATTTTATGTCTTATAGACAAATTCACCTTGTCTAAGGAGTTGGTTTCTGGAATGGTTTCAGTTTTGGATTGACAGAGATTCTAGGGATCATGTCTTCTGGGGACTCTCCAGTCTGAAGATGGTCTTGCCTTTTTACTATAGGTAAAGTTCTGCACCCCACATTTCTCCTACTCCAACAAGGGCTCTTTATGGAGTTCCCTATAAGGGTAATCACTGGTGGTAACTGGGCACCATCTATTTCTTCTGGTTTCATGTTGATGTGTTTCTGGCTTGTGTAGTCTTTCTGTCTGTCGGGCTCATATTTTCCTTATGAAAGACACCATGTTTGGTGAAGCAGATGGTAAGTGAAAAACAGGGAAACAATTGACATAATATCCACAACAATATCAACAATCATGAAGACAGCTCAGGATCAGGCAACATTAGTTCTGTTGTACATGGGGAGTCAAAGCCAACTCAACGGTAACTAACAACAACAACAGATGAAGGAGTAAGCGTTTGAGAGGATGTAGGCTCGGGCAAAGTCACAGACCTGGAGCCGAACCCAGACATCCTAGTTCCCAATGAGTGCCTTTGCTGCCTTGCCTCAGAGCTTCATGGAGTCTTTGGAGCACACCAGTGGAACCATTCTTTTATCCAACAGGAACTTGAAGGGCCAGTTACATAGGTCTGGTGACTCCCGGGGTCTACTATTTGTTACTTTAGGTTCCCTTTTTATTGTCCCTTATGGAGTAAGGGGAGTCTCAATTACTCAGTGAGCCCTAACCTGAGAATCCTGGTGTTCCTCAGAGCCACTTCTGATGCCTCCCTTGGATGGGGCCTGTGCTTGGGACCCTTCACATTCCCTCTAAACTGCTCTTCGAATTCATAGCATGTATGAGGAACACCAGAGGACTCCCTCACATCAGGGCTTCCTGTGCCAGGGTTTCCAGCTGCCATTGACCTTGATGCCTGCTCTCTTGACAGCCTCCAGTGCGCACACATGCACGTGCGCGCGCGCGCACACACACACACGCACACGCGCTGAATAAGTTATCACTTCTTTCTTTGAAAATATCCCTGCCTTCCATCTCCTCTTTCCCAGCCAGGCTCTTCTGCTAGGGTTTTCAAATGGTTTTATTTCAAGATACTTTCTGTAAACACAGTTGCATGAAGGAATTAGCAATGTCAAACCGTGCAAAGCACAGATGTTTTGGAAAACGGTGGAAATGTGGCCATTAGCAGGAGCCTCTATAGCACTCCAAAGTACTCGGGTTTCCAGATCCAGGCTGCTGAGTTCCTTGTTATCTCTGGGGTTTGGTGCACTTACTGGTAAAGGTGATGACAATAACAGTACATGTCACATAGGTGGTTGTGAAGATTAAGGGAGTTATACTATATAAAGCAAGTGGTGAGGGATCGGCAGGTAGTATCTGCCATGCATATACGTGTCTGCTGTTATTCTGTTTGTATGCAAGGAATCGGGTGTAATTACTGAACATTCTGATAAAAGATTCTATAGAAGAAACAGGAAGGAGGAGAGTACTGTCACTGGGCAAAGAGAGCAGAAGGAGCTGTAGATAGATGGGCATGTAAATTTAAACTAGATTGTGTACTTTAACTCGATCACAATAAAAAAAATGTATAGAAGAATCCTGATCAAAAGAGAAAAAATGCAGAACAGAATTCCAAATTTTCGTGGAACCCAGACATCTGAAGCCATAGAGGCTAGATGAATCCTTGAAACTACTACCCTGAAATAACGTTTAAGCCTTAGGATGAAAATATCCCCTAAAATCTTCTTAAATCAAACAATAGTAACCTGATAGTGGAGAATGTCTGCCTGGAGCAATGTGTTCTTTTAAGATACCTGTGTGGGACAGACAATAGCAACTCAAAATGTTAGACAGCAGCATTAAGGGGCAGTGAATTTCTGTTAAAGAGGGAGGAAGAACTCAGAAGAGTGAGAATGGTTGCACAACTTGAATGTAATCAATGCCACCGAATTGTATATGTGGAAATTGTTGAATTGGTGTATGTTTTGCAGTGCATATTTTCAGCAACAACAAAAATAAAATGAACTGCCAATTCAGTTTGTGAAGTCATCCTAGAAAAAGTACTACACGCCTCATTGCTGAATATCACTACAGTCACCTCTGAAGTACTCCTCTTGGGAAGCTATGCACTGATGCCAGCACCTAATCCACCCTTCAAAGCAATTTGGGACATCTTTTTCTGGAATGGCCATCAGAGCTGTCATTGTGTTATCCTTGATGTCCTGAATGACATCAAAATGTCTTCTTTTCGATATTTCCTTTTTGTCAGGGTAAACAAAAAAATCACTGAGGTCCAGCTCAGGGGAGGAGGAAGGGTGTTCCAATACAGTTATTTGTCACTGGCTAGAAACTCCCTGACAACTATACAATTAAGTTTGTGAAGCTGCCACTGTGTGATCGCGCACAATGGCCATTCCTGAAAGAGTTCCAAAATTGCTTTGAAGGGCGGACTAGGCACTGGTGTCAGTGCATAGCTCTCCCACGGGAGTACTTCAAAGGTGACTGTAGTGATGTTCAGCAACATGGTATGTAGCACTTAGAACAATTAAGTTCATGGACTTCATTGTTGGGCCTCATACGTGTATTTATGTATAAGAGTGGGTACAAAGGTACCCTCATGGTGATGAAGGGATTTGAGGATTACTCTCTATGTTGTAGCTGCCAGCTGTGGCTTGTTTTAATTAGTAAGGAGAGCGGAGGTCTGCCCTGCGGTATTAGCACAAATGCTTGCCTAAGTGTTGGGATTTGTTCCAGATGGATGCCAGCAGAGAGATTGTTTCGAAGTGTCCTACTGGGGCCTTTTGGCAGAAACATCTGGCTCCACCCGAGACTTAATCATCTAAAATCTTTAAGGGTGAGGGCTGCTGTTGTTAGCTGCCATTTAGTCAGTGCCTCCTCCCAGCCGCCACTGCGTGATGCCATGACCAATGGAGGGAACGGCTGCCAGTCCCGCACTATCCCCGTGATTAGTTGCAGATTGGACCGTCATGCTCTGTAGAGTTTTTACTTGTGTTATAACCACACGTAAGCCTCCACCACCTGTCTGGTGGTTGTATGTAAGGTGTAATGGCTGGAAATTGAACTCAAGACTTCCACATAGATGGGAATGTACATTTTCACTCGCCAAGCCAAGTGCCGTCGAGTTGGATCCGACTACTCAGTCATTAGAAAAAAAAAAGACTCCCACATGAAAGGGTAAGAGAGAATTTGATCATTGAACCACCTGTGCCTATATTTTAGCCTATAAGACCCACTTTTGATCTCCATAACTATCAGGTATTTGTGTGGCTTTAAGTTACTACATTTTTTATTTTTTATTTTTATTTAACATAACTGAGTGAAAATATACATTCACATGTAAATTTACATGCCCCCCTATATGCAGCTTCCGCTGCTCTCCCTGTCCGGTGACTGCACACTATTCCTCTCTGCTCCATACATGTCTCATCCTACCAACAGTCTCCTTTCCCCTCCTCTCCTTCCACTCCCCTTCCTCCAGCCAGAGGTCAGCAAGATGATATCCTATAGATGTATAGAACCATAAAGTGCTTCCAACATATGGTTACTCTGCATTGCCATGTCCATTCCATTCCTGTCCAAAGAGTGGACCTTTGTTATAATTTATGGGAACGGGCAGCATCAGGGCCGGGGGCCATGCTTTCAGAGGAACCCCAGAACCGCTGGACCATCAATTGAGGTCTTTTAGTGGAGATCTCATGATGCACCTCTTTTTATTCTTGTGTTGCCGGTGAGGCTCCTCTCTGTGAGCTCCGTCATGGCTATCACTGGTCGTGGCCGGGCACCATCCAGTTCTTCCGGTCCCAGGTCGATGTAGATACCCACTCTTGTGGGTCTCTCTGTCTTCTCGGTTGTCTTTACCGCATGCCATTTTGGCCCTCGGTGAGCATCCGTTCCTGCTGAGTTGGGACCATTTGCTGTCTTCTCGGATGGCAGCTTGGCAGCTTTTAAGACCCCAGACGCCACTCACCAATGTGGGGTGCAGAGAGCTCTCTTAGCAAAACGCTAGTTGTGCCAATTGGCCTGGAATTCGCCTAGGAGCATGGTCCCCCACCCCCTGCCTCAGCTACTCTATCCTTGCAGTATTGAGTCAAGATGGAAGGAGTACTCAAGTTATGCTGAAGTCCACTTAATGTTGTTCTTGTTCCTAATGTGTGCTGTCACCGCTTTCTCCCAACTAGATTTCTAGTAACTACCTAAACTAAACCCTCCTCCCCTCGCCCTCCCTCCCTCCCTCCCCTCCCTTGCAGCGGTCAAAGAGTCTTTTCTTCTACACACAAGTTTGTTTTTGAGATCTTATCGTAGAGGTCTCATACAGTATTTGTCCTTTTGTCGCTTACTACTCTCACTCAACATAATGTCTTCCAGTTGAAACCAGGTTAGGAGATGTTTCCTGGAATCATCGTTATTCTTTATCATTGCGTAGTGCTCCATTGAGTATATGTACCACAGTTTACCTATCCATTCTTCTATTGTTGGGCATCTGGGTTGATTCCACCGTTTTGCTATTGTGGACTGTGCCGCAATAAACATTCTGGTGCATGTGTCCGTTGGTGTGAAAGGCCTTGAATCTGTAGGATATATTCCAAGTAGTGGAATTACTGGGTCAAATGGTATATCAATATCCATTTTTTTAAGGAAGCACCAGATTGCCTTCCAAAGAGGCTGGACTATTTTGCAACCCCACCAACAGTGTAGGAGGGTTCCACTTTCTCCACAGCCTTTCCAGCATTTGTTGTTTTGTGTTTTCTGGATCATGGCCAATCTTGTTGGGGTGAGATGGTATCTCATTGTTGTCTTGATTTGAATTTCTTTAATAGCTAAAGATCGTGAACATGTCCGCATGTGTTTTTTGGCTGCCTGGATCTCCTCTTTAGTGAAATATCTATCCATCTCCTTTGCCCATCGCTTAATTGGATGGTTTATCTTCTTCTTATTGATATTTTGTAGTATCTTATAGATTATGGAGATCAGGCGTCGATCTGACATAGAGTTGCCAAATATTTTTTCCCACTTACATTTTTTTTTAGTATTGTGAATTACATGAAAGTTTACAATCCAGGTTAGTTTGTCATCTAGCCTAGAATTCAGCTAGAATTCCTAGTGGCACAGTAGTTGAAAGCACAGGGCTGCTAACTGAAAGGTTTGTTATTCCAATCCACCAGTCTCTGTAGGAGAAAGGTGTGAAACTCTGCTTCCATTGGGATTACAGCCTTGGAAACCCTATGGGGCTCCATCCTATAGGCTCATTATCAGTTGGAATCAACTCGATGGCAATGATGTAAAAATGTAAGGGGACAGACAGCAGTATTGAGAGATCCAGTGCCATTGGGGTAGGTTGGAGCTGGGTCACCTGGGTTAGAAAACTAGAAGCAGCAAGAGAAAGCTTAGCAAGGAGGTCACAGGTGCACTGAACTGAGAATAGTCAACCTTATCCTAACAAACAGTGTGGCCTCTGGCAGGTACACTCTGGGCTTCTTTTTTTCCATCCTTAACATGATATTAAATCCTTCACCATGGGAGAGTGTGTCCATATCAGCAGACTCTCCCTAATCAGCTCTATACTTCACTCACCTTGATCGAGCACCCTCAAGAGTCGCTCTGAGGCCCAACCTTCTGTCTCCTCCTGTTGCCATCTGTAGGCAGGAATTGGCTGTAAGAGATGCAGATGTAGAAGTGGGTACCCTGGTACAGAACAGTAATAATAGGATCCTGGAGTAGCAGAGTCCAGGTGACAGCTCTTAACCATCAGAAACCAGGTGGAGAAAATACCATAACAGGCATCAAGGTCAGTGGCAGCTGGGAAACCTGGCAGACAGGGATCTAATAGAACCTGCTGTGCCTAGGAACAAGATAGATGGGCAGCCAACAAGGACACTGCTTAATACACACAATCAAAAGATACCAGGAATAAGTGATCAGAATATGTATACACACGTATCCGTTACCCAGCTACTACAAGTGTTGGATGCTAATAGGTCACAGTTGCTTCCTTGCTCTAAAGAACTCTAGGCCCATGGATACCTAGAGGGGTATACCTTTCCCTGGAGGTGGCCTGTAGCCAGTGACTAACTGACACAAATTTACAGAAGTGGGACCAAAGTACTGTTCCATTCGTGCTCCAGAGCTCCTCATAGAATTGGACCGTAGCTAGACCTCAACTGCAGCTACATCTTTGCTTGACTTCTCCTTCCCCTGCCCTACTGTATACTCTCACTTCCTTTCTAGTTGTACTAGATTGTGCTCCTCAGTAAACCACTAACACAAGAATCCTTCTAGTTAAAATGGTTGTAGTCACTTCCCATTGCAGCTGTAACAAATTACCACAAATGTGGTGGCTTAACCGACTTCAGAGAAAGATTGGACTACTCTGTAAGACACAAAATGATTTTGGCAAAGTGTGTGCTTCTTGACTTCAATATACACATGAAGCTAAGTGGGTAGCTCCTATCCAGAGACACAATGAAAGGACTGAGGGGGCCAAGAGCTGGTTGAATGGCCATAGAAAGCACAGGGTGGAAAGAAATGTGCTGTCACAGGGTGGGGAGAGCAGCTAGAGTTACATAGCAGTGTGTGTGCAAGTTTTTGTATGACAAATTGACTTGGATTGTAAACTTTCACTGAACGCATGGTATTAAAAAACACGTAGTGACTTAAAACACAAATATAGTTACGGAGATCAAAATTTGGTCTTATAGGCCAAAATCAAGATGTTGGTAGGGTTAGGTTCTTTTTAGAGGCTCTAGAGTTGCTGTGAGTTAGCATCAACTTGATGGCACTGGGTTTGTTTTTTTGGTTTTTAGGGGAGAACCTATTTCCTTGCCTTTTTAGCTTCAAGAGATTACTTATATTCCTTATTTCATCTTCAAAGCAAGCACATCACCCCAACCTAGTTAATACATCTCTTCTCTGACCCTCCTGTCTCCCTCTATAAAAACCCCTGTGATTACATTGTACCTGCCCAGATAATCCCGATGATCTTCCTATTTTAAGATCTTTAAGTTATTTACACCTGCAAGGTCCCTTTTGCCACGTGTTACAGATAAAGAATTGTGTCCCCCTAAAAAGGTATGTTGGAGCCTTAACCTCTGGTACCTAAGAACATGACCTTATTTTGAAATAGGGTCTTTGATAATGTTACCAGTTAATAGGAGGTCATACCATAATAAAGTGGTCCTAATCCAATTATAGTGGAGTCCTCATAAAAAGCAGAGAAAGGCCACCCCATGTGGGTGAGTGGATTCTGGGGTCTTAAAAGCTAGCAAGCTGCCATCTGAGGTACACCAAATGGTCCCAACTCAGCTGGAACAGATGATCATCAAGGACACGAATGACATTTGTGAAAGGAACTCAGAAGACAGAAAGACCTATGTGAATAGGTGACTACATCAACATGTGACCAGAAGAATCAGATGGTGCCTGGCCACCACCACCAACAGCCGTGATGGGGTTCACAAAGTTGAGGCCCAGTGGCAACACTAGAATAAAAAGGGGTGCACTCTGAAAACTCCACTAAAAGACTGCAGCTGATGGTCCAAAGGCCTGGGGGTTCCCCCCGGGAGCATGACCCCTAGATCTGATGCTGTCCTGATCATAAATCATTACTGAGGTCAACTCTTCAGACAAGAATGGATTGGATTCGGCAACACAGAGTGACCATGTCGTGTATGCACTTTGTAGTTCTATGCATCTATAGGATGCTGTCCTACTGGCCTCTTACTGGAGTAGAGGAGAGGGCAGAGAAGAGGGGACAGGAGACTGTTAAGAGGATATGACATGTATAGAACAGAAAGGAGGAGTGTGCTGTCACCAGGCAAGGAAAGCAGAAGGAGCTGCACATAGGTGGGCATGCAAATTTAAACTGGATTGTACACTTTCACTTAATCACAGTGAAGTTAAAAAAAAAAAAAAGAGAGAAGAGATGCAGAGATACTGAGGGAAAACGGCCATGACTGCAGCCGTAAACCAAAAAACGCCTGAGAGTACCAGTATCCTTGAGAGGCGTGAAAGGCTTTTCCCCTAGAGCCTTCAGAAAGAACATGTCCTCCCCAAAGCCTAAATGTGGGTGATTAGCCTCCAGAATGGCCAGATATTTCATCTCTACTCTTTAAATCAACCTAACCTGTAGTTGCTTTAGGAAACCTTAGGCAGCCTTAGGAAACTAGTATACCATGTAGGGTAACTAGTGTATTCAGAGGTTCTAAGGATTAGGATGTAAACATTTCTGTAGGACGTTATTCAGCCTACCACACTGATCTAATACAGTGAGCTTACCACATACAAGTACCTGTGGTGAGATCAAGATGGAGAATATTTCCAAGTATCTACGTTCTCTATGCAGGAAGAAGGTGGCCAGAAGGTTGGTGTGAGAATGGAGTCAGAAAGAAAGGGAATCTTAATGGCAGCATGACATGAGCTTTAAGGATAAGGGAAGGTTGTGGAAGCGTGAGGGATAATGGAAAAATGGTCTTAAAACGGTGCTGGTAACGGAGGCAAGTGCTGACCTCCGCCTGGCCAGTAGTTTGCGGAGTCTAAAACCTGTAGTCCCCTGGAACAGGGTGCTTTCTGGGGAAGGTCAGCTACTGCCTCATTTTCTTTTGGCATCTTCAGTGCCTTGACAATACCTGGCTCAGAGATGAGCATCTCCATCTTCTTCCTGCCTCTTTATCTAGAACGTGAATGTTAGCCCCATGCTCTATTAATGGCCACCCCAAAAGTATCTGCTTGAGTAAGTCACACTTGGTAATAGTTTCATAAGCATTGTTAGGAATCTTGCATGAGACCAGGAACTGACTCATTTGCCCTTGCGCCCCTGGTTCCTAGCTGTGTGCCTGGCATTTTGAAGACCGTATCTGAGAGCAGACCATGTCTGCTCACACTGACCCGAACATACATGCACATGAGCAAGGACAGAATCAGGGACCAGGTTCCAGCACTGGGGTCTGGGGCTTAGGCCACGGCTGCCCTCTCCTACTCATGAAAGTCCTCCAGAGCGTAAGTGACCGTTTGTCTCCGGCAAGAACCAATTTGTTTACACTCTGATCGACACTCCCTGAAGCGTGTTTAACACCTGGGTTTAAGTGCGGGAAGCCGAGGTGTTGCCTGGTGCTAAACCTCAGGTTTTGCTTGACACAACTCATTACAGACAATAAACAAGAGATGGAGATGTGAGATTAGAAGGATATTTATTTTGTTGCTCAAAGAAAGGCAGAGTCAGGGCTAGTGCCTCCAAGACTGCTCTAAGAGGGCTGGTATACTAAGCTGCTTTTATAGGGCTGGCAAACAGAGAGATCATATAATTCATGTTAACAATATTCTTGGTTACATTAGGCAGGCCCAGTGGGGGCTGCATACTATTACACAGGTGATACCTTTAAAAAACGGAGGATTAATTCCTCTTAAGGAAGCAGGAGTTAATATACATGAGGTACTTAATACTCAATATATTAAGTCACCAAGAGGGAACTGGGACCAGTCAAGATTGGTTCCATAGTGTTTTTGTGGCTCTCAGTAAGGCAGACAGTTCTTGGAAGAGGAAAATATCAAGTGCTTAACTAGCACTTAACTAGCATTCTCTCTTCTTCTTTTTGGCATTGGTCTTTCAGGACCAGTGTCCATTCTGAACTATATAGCTCAGCTTGGAACTGTTTGGCATATTCTTGGGAAGGGGCAAACATGAGATGCAGGCTTGATGGGATGGCCTTTTATACCAGGACATGCAAGCATAGGTACATTGCATGCAACAGCAGCAGCATATACCTATGATTGTTAATAAACAATGAAGGAAGCATTAAAAGAAGATGGAAGGAATACACAGAGTCATTATACCAAAAAGAACTGGTTGACAATTAACCACTTCAGGAGATAGCATGTAATTAGGAACTGATGGTACTGAAGGAAGAGGTCCAAGTTGCACTGAAGGCATTGGATAAAAAACAAGGCTCCAGGAAATGATAGAACACCAATCAGGATGTTTCAGCAAACAGATGCAGCACTGGATGTGCTCACTCATCTATACCAAGAAATTTGGAAGGCGGTTATCTGGCTAACCAACTGGAAGAGATTCATATTCCAAAGACAGGTGATACAAAAGAAGGCAGCAATTATGTAGCAAGAGCATTAATATCACAGGCAAGTAAAATTTTCTGAAGATTATTCCAAAGCAGTTGTAGTACTGCACTGACACGGAGACGACAGAAGTTCAAGCTGGACTCACAAGAGGATGTGAAATGAAGGATATCATTGCTGATGTCAGAAGGGTCCTGGCTGAAAGCAGAGAATACCAGGAGGAGGTTTATCTGTATTTTACCTACCATACAAAATCATTCAATTGTATGGATCATAACAAATTATGGATAACAGTGGAAAGAATGGGAATTCCAGAACACTTAATTGTGCTCATGAAGAACCTTTATGTAGAGCAAGAGGCAGTCATTTGAACAGAACAAGCTGATACTGTATGGTTTAAAATTAGGAAAGGTGTGCATATCTTTTCACCATACTTATTTAATTTGCATGCTGAACAAATAATGTGAGAAGCTGAACTCTATGCAGAACAGGTATCAGGACTGGAGAAAGACTCTTTAACAAGCTGTATAAGGCAGGTGACACAACCTCGCTTTCGAAAGTGAAGAGGACTTCAAGCACTTACTGATGAAGAACCAAGACCGCAGCCTTCAGTACAGATTCCACCTCAACATAAAGAAAACAAAACTCTTCACAACTGGACTGATAAGCAATGACAGGTTACACTGATGATACTATGTAAATATTGACCCCCAAAGAAAAGGCTAGGGCTTATTTGAATAAAGTGGTAGCCCACATGGCCAAGAGAGGCTGATTTAACAAACCCAGCAAAAACCCAAGGCTCTGCTCAAATGGTGAAATTCTTAGGAAAACTTGGACAGGAGCCACCTGTAACATTCTGTCAGCAGCCAAGAGTGAATTGCTGTCACCATCTGCTCTCAAAACTAAGTAGACTGATTTGGATTTTGGAGAAGGTATAGTTCACATTTAGGACTATTGTTGACTCTCATCTATAAAACCATTTGGAAGAAATCTGGGCTCTAATGGGGGGCCAGGGCAGCAGCAGGCTGTATCTGAATTGTAGAAAGTGGTCTCACTCTCCAAACCTATAGGCCTTTATGGTATACATTCGGACATGATTTGGGAGGTATCTGTCACAGGTGCCTATGCAAACTGGAGTGCCATGGATTGAATTGTGTCCCCCCCCCCCCCCAGAATACGTGTCAATTTGGCTGGGCTGTGATTTCAGGTAATGTGTGATGTTTTCTATGTGCTGTGAATTCTGCCTCTATGATGTTAATAAGGGACAACATGCAACAATCGTGTTAGCTGGTCTCAGTCTACAAGCTTGCATTTTGTTGAAGCAATCTCCTGGGATATAAAAGGAAGAGATGAGCAGAGTGACAGGGGGGCCTCATACTACCAAGGAAACAGGACTGGGAACACAGGGAATCTTTTGAACTGGACGTACCTGCATGGAGAATCTCCCAGTCTAGGGGGAAAATGCTAACAGAGAAAGCCTTTCCCTGGAGCTGATGTCCTGAATTTGGACTTTAGCCTACTTTTCCATGAGAAAATTTTCTTTGTTAAAGCCATTCACTTGTATTTCTGTCATAGCAGCACTAGATGACGTGAAGTTTATGGCACAAATCTGAGAACATTACCCTGTGGTGATCACTGGGTTTCTGGACTAGAAAGTTTCCAGATGCTGTAGGACAATATATGCTGTTTGAAAGACACTCATCTGCTACTAGGCATTGATTAAAACTGTCTTAATGATGGAAGACATAAAACCATCATGCGATATAGTGTCTTGGGTAAGATCAGAGAAACATTCTAAGGAGGTAGGCAGTGTCCCAAATAGTTCTGTACTAAAATAGAAATGGTTCATACAAAAACAAGCTACTGGAGAAATGCGGGGAGGTACCCATCGTATTCACAAATAAAACAAACAAACAAACAAACAAAACCCCCAAATCCACTGTTGTCAAGTTGATTCTGAATCATAGCAAACCTATAGGAAAGAGTAGAATTGCTCTGCAGAGTTTCCAAGGAGCACCTGGCAGACTCAAAGTGCTGATCTTTTGGTTAGCAGCCATAGCACTTAACCACTATACCACCAGGGTCTCCATAGTGAGTAGGGACTCTCTTTTTGCACAGGTCCTACCTTGGAACCACCTGAGAAGCCTGCTGGAGCCATTTCCATATGGATAGCACCCTGTATACAACTTTCCACTGACCAGCAGAGGGCTGCCTTGTTCGTGGATGGCAGTTCTGGTTACCTGAACAACATGTGATGTAAAAAACTGCTGCACTGAGAACAGCAGATGGAAAGACCATGAATGAAGAAGGTTAAGAACAGATCAGTTCAATGGGCTGAGTTGCACTGTGTCTTCCTTGCTATGATGGAAGAATTGGGCTATGATTAGAGCCCCTATGTTTGGACTTCTACAGATTTATGATCAGTGGCCAACACCTTGGCTCTATACGCAAGCAAATGAGTGATGGGAAATTAGACTATTAAAGGGACACCTGTGTGGGACTTGAACCAATGGAAAGCACTTTTGGAATTTAGAGAGCACATTAGAATAGGACAAGTCGATACTCATGCGAAGAACCCCCTGTCTGGATCAGAAAGCAACTGGAATCAGCAAATGGATCTATTGTATGCTCATTTGGGGTGGCCAATTGGGTCTATAAAATGAGTGGATGTAGGGGTGCTGCAGCAATTCAAAGATGGGATGACTGTCCATATCCCTCTTATACCCTCCGAGACATCAGCTGCCAATAAGGATTGCTCTGTCTGCAAGCAAGAAAGACAGAGGTTGTAGATGACCGTAGGGCAGACTCCTAGGGGTACTGTCCTGCACATAGATGGCAAGTTGATTATATTGGACCAGTGTTGTCAGTAGCACTGGGTAGCTACAAAGGGATCATCATAGGAATAGATACTTACCTTAGACTGGGCTTTGCATTTCCTGTGACAGAAAACTTCACTGGTGTATCTTGTTAGGCAAGAAAAAAGTTTTTTGTATGATCACATTTTAGGGAAAAAATGTGACAGAAGAAAAGCAATGTTAAAGGACTTAGCTTTAGCAATATTAATGAGTCACTATATGATTCAAAGCAAAAGCCTTTAACTAGACAAATAAGAATATTTCATATTGGTTACAGTGCCAGTCACCATAATGCTACAGACTTAAGCCTTCTCTACACAAGAACAAAATTATAAAGGATGTAAGGCAAACATTGAAAGCAGTAAATGGTACCTGACAAGCTCACTATCATTTGGATGACTTCGACAGTCCTCTTATTTAATAATAAAAAGAAATGAAGCTCTGATAGATGCTATAACACAGATGGACCTTGAAGATACTATGTGATGCGAAAAAAGTCAGTTACAAAAGAATATATACTGTATGATTCCCTTTGTGTGAAAAGTCTAGAATAGGCAAATCTATCTAGAGAGAAAGCTGATCAGTGGTTTCTTAGGTCCCTGGGTGCTGGAAACAGTGGAAAGGTTGACAACTGGGACCTATCCAGAGGCACCTCAGAAGACAGACCTGGTGATCTCCTTCTGAAAGGTCACAGCCTTGAAAACCCTGTGGAGTAGTTCTACTCGGCACCTACAGGGTCACCATGAGTTGGAACTGACAGCATCTAACAACGATAAAAAAGGGATGACTTGGTGAGTGTGTGGGTGAGGGTGAAGGCGTGAGGGAGGAGTGAGAGTTCATCGTTGATGTTGAAAGCTAGAGCCTGGTCATCACGGCCCTCTGCCCAGGTGAGCTCAGTGATTACAGTCTTGAAAGTGCTTTGCTTTGGAGAGTACAGGCAGAGGGGCATGAGACGTGGATTCACTGACCGAGCGATTGTTGTTGTTCTGGGTGTGTAAGTCCTCAGCCAAAGGTGAGCTGTCTGGCCTTTCTGGTGCTTTTCTTGACACTGATAATTTCTGCTCGGTCATTGTTTTGCTTTCTCACCTGTGGGTAGAGGTCAGTTGCAAATACATTCTGAAGCAATGAGACTCTGCTCTCCAACCAGTCCTTCTCAGTCTGTGTCTCTTTCCACCTTGAAATTTTTTATCAGTGGGGAGGCACGGAAAGAAGGTTTCCCGCTTCTTCTTGATTTCAGTTAAACTGATATAGTTCAGTGACTTTTCCATACTGAGGTCTGGGCAGGTCGGGTCCCTGATATGCTCCCTGAGCCTGCCATTTTCATCACGCAGCTGTGGAAAGACCCTACCCTTAATAAAACTCACCCTGTGAGTCGAGAGGTGAGGTCCCCCGTGATTCTGTGTGGTTAATAACTGCAAAAGGTGCTGTAGAGCCAGATGGGCCAGGGATGAAATAAGCATCTGTGTTTACTAGCTCTCCGATCTTGAGCATGTTGTTTAACAGGTTTGTTCCTTAGGTTCCTTGTCCACAGCTGTTATAGAGAGGATGATGAATGGATGTGCAGGCATGGTGCTCAAGCCTAGAGGAAACACTCAATACTTCACTTCTGTCCTCAGTTTCCAGGAGGTCTCTTCGTCCCAGAGAAGCCACTTAGGTACTCTTTATACTGCAATTCTAACCTAATTTTGTGTACAGTAAAGAGATTAAGTTGCCAGAAAACTCAGTAATACCATGTGTTCTTTCTCTTCTATCCCAGTCCTCTGTCCTGAGAATTCTAACGCATGCAATAGCTGCCTTCAAGCATAGCCCATCACATGTTTCAGATATACTATTGAGGTCATTGATTAGGGCAACGGTTTGCTCTTGGGTCTAACAATAAACTAGGTGCGTCAAGTAGAAGGTAGATAAAAACTGATGACAGCTGGCAGAAATCATCAACAAAGCCTGACACTTAGCCAGTATGACCTGACTCACCATCTTCAGTACCAAAGTGGTCACATTTCTTCCAATTTTTTAAAATTTAATTTTAAAAGCAAATTGAATAATTGCTCTATCCTCCACCAGTGACCTCTTAACCAGAAGTTGACTACTATTTTCTTGAGGGCTTTGAGCTGTCTGAAACTCTGAGGTCATCAGGGCCAGTTGTGGGCATCTCTTTCCTCACCACCGTCTGTCAGTTTGTTGTGCTGTGACAGCTTGCATGTTGCTGCGATGCTGGAAGCTGCGCCAGTATTTCAAATACCAGCAGGGTCAACCATGGAGGACAGGTTTCAGGGGAGCTTTCATATTGAGACAGACTAGGAAGAAAGGCCTAATGATCAACTTCTGAAAATTAGCCATTGAAAATCCTGTGGATCACAACAGACCGTTACCCAGCATAGTGACGGCAGGTGAACCCCCTGGGTTGGAAGGCATTAAAAATACACAGTGGCCACAACAATGGACTGGAGCATACCAATGACAGAGAAGATGGCACGAGGCTAGGCCATGTTCCATTGTACATGGAATTTCCACAGGTCAGAACAACTTCTTCAAGCTGATCAGAACTAGTCTCTCACTACTTTGGTTTTGGCTGCCGCAGGGTGTCATTTTCAGTGATTGCTCTGCACAACTGGAAAAGCTGGGTCGTTTGTGTCTTCAGGACCCTGCTTTAGCCACTGTGGCAGTGCACATTTGACACCAAGTTTGCAGTTGCTTCCTAAGTATACTATTTTTAAGTGTTTAGATGTCTGTCTCTGTCTCCAGACTGTGAACTTTTGGAAGGCAGAATGTTGTTCAGTTCATTGTGGGTCTTATTTCTCCCCAGCAACTAGCATGGGGCAAAATTCTGAAGAAATAGCAATATTAAGGAGGAACTGACATTAAAATGTATAAGCCAAAAGTAATTTAAATGTCTACCAAGGATAGATCAATAAAACAAGTTCTGATACACGCAAACAAATGGTTGTTAAGCCCTCACTAGCGTTGATTAAGGATGTGTGCAGTGAAGAAGACAGCTATAATCCAGCTGTGGAAGGAGGTGCCACTAAGTATTGGCCTGATACGGGGGTTGTTTTTGTTCAGGGTGAAGAGGAGTACAATCTGCTCTCTCCCACATCCAAAGGTCATAAAATGGAGCTTCTCTTGAGCAACAAGTTGTTATCCAACAACTGCCTGACCTGAGTCATGTTGACATATCCTGTTGGTTCACTAAATGGTTTTAAGGTTTTGTTTGTTTTATTGTGCATAGATGTCACTTGTTTGTTTTTATTGTGTATAGGTGAACATTTTCCTGATGATTACTTTTAACATCTAATTGCTTTCTTGGGATGAATTCCCAGGGGGAATGATGGCTGAACCAAAGGTATTTAGCAAACTTCTCTGTGGCTCTAGCTTGGCATTACCAAATTGCTTATCTCGACGGCACTTGGCTTGGCTATCCTTTTAGACATTTGATTCATGTTTTTTGTTTGAAATGTGAAAGTGCGTTGATGAAATACTTGCTTGTTGAGGAAATCATTATGTTTGGTAGGTGAAGTTTCCTTGTGGAAACTGGAAACAATTGTGGCTTCACTGTTTGCTTAATGTTCTCAAGGCTTCAGGAACACCTGGATCTTTGGTGTCCCCTTTTGGAGATTGACTCATGAACCAGCATGCTGTTCCTAGGACAGATGCTGGGGGATAGGGAGCCTCTAGGTGTGGCAAACAGTTAATGTGCTTGGCTGCTAACCAAAAGCTTGGAGGTGTGAGTGTACCTAGAGGCACCTTGGAACAAAGGCTTGACAATATGCTTCTGAAAAATCAGCCATTGAAAACCCTATGAAATATAATTCTACTCTGCCACCCATGGGCTCACCACTGAATCAGAGTGGATTCCCTGGCAACTGATGAACTGGTTAAAGACAGGTAGGAAGAGAGAGTTGAGAGAAGGCTGGTGATGAGAGGCTATGGGAAAGGAATGTTCACCTGTCACTCCAGGGCACAGGTGGCACCTGTAGGCGAGCTAAGCCTATATCTCCAGCCTTCCTTCAAGTAGGATCACTTTCACATTGCAGGTGGTTATTTCTCAATAGACAAAGCCTTTCCTATCACTTTCCCTTCCCCTCCAGTCCATCGCCCAGCTATTTGAAACTCCTTTCTTAGCTCCCCCATACACAGGATAAACTTGCATCTCTAGCTTGTTGTACAGGGCCCTTCACATGTTGTCTGCATCCTCCCCCTCCAGCCTCGCTTCTTCTGGCAAATGACAGTGTGCCCTGTGGACTTCATCCCCCAAGCCACTGCCACCTTTTCACATACATCCGCACCTTTGCCCCCCTGTCTGGAAAATGTGGTCCTTCACTCTCTCCCTTGCAACTCAAAGCATTTCTTTAAGTCTCAATTCACGTATCACCTTCCTAAGGAAGTCTTAAAGTAGCCCTGATGGCACAGCAGTTCCTATTGCTGCCCAGAAATTTCCCAATAGACAAAGCTGCTAACCAAAATCTTGGCAGTTTGATGCCCCTACTTGCTCCTCAGGAGAAGGTTGTGTTAGTGCATCTGTAAAGATTTACAGGGTTGGAAACCCTATAGGGCGGTTCTGCTCTGTTCTATATGGTAGCTATGAATTTTAATAGACCAGATAGCAATGGGTTTGGGGTTTTAAGGAAGTCTTCAATTCTGCAAACCTCTGGTGGCATGGTGGTTAAGTACTATGGCTGCTAATCAAAAGGTTGGCAATTTGGCTCCACCAGACACTCCTTGGAAACCTCATGGGACAGTTCCACTCTGTCCTTTAGGGTTGCTATAAACTAGAAAAGACTAAATGTGATGAGTTTGGAGTTTCAAGGGTATCTTTTTCGATTCTGCAGGCAGAAGGTGTTCTTTCCTGGACATCCTGAGTCCCCTGTTTGTGCCACTGAGTCAGTCATGTTCACCATGCATCATGACAATATATGCTTTCCTCTTGCTGACATTTGTCCCCACCCTGTGAGCTGGCTACTTGTCATATTTGTATTGCCTACCAGAGGGCTTGGTACCCTGTAAATGATTGAGAATTATTTGTGGAATGAAAGAATGAGTTAGTTGGTGAATGAATGTGCTTCCTGGCTATGAAGTCTGGGAGTTCATTAACTGCAGGAGAACATCCAAGCCCTGGTGGGAGGATGATGAGTCCCTCAAGGCATGAAGACAGGTGCTGCGACCTTTATGATTCTCAGATGCTTTAGATTAGGTTCACAGAGAAGGTGGGTCTCTGGAACTGGTTGAGTTAATCAGAGGAAGCAAATATCACGTGATACCATCTTAGAAACAATTAAGGCTCTGTCCTGCTGTTGAAGAACCTTTGAGCACCCAGCACTGTGGAAGGGCAGAAAGTAGGGCTCTGTGGGGGTTCCTGAGCACAGAGCTGACTCCAGCCTGAACCTTGGGGAGTTTCCAGGAGAAGCCACACGCCAGGGCTGTGAGCGTGAGGACCTCTGCTCCAGCAGCAACAGGTTAGTGCCCTTCTTAAGAGAATCGTGGGACTGGGAAAGGGTTGTGTTGGCTCTATGCAGGTTTGAGAAAGCAGATGTGCTCAGTTTACTTGTTTAAGAGAATGAGTGCAGTGTGGATGGATATCCAAACAGCACAATTCTGGTCCCCAAAGGGGCTTACTGCTGTTAGCTCCCATCAAGCCAGTCCCAACTCCTGGTGTGAGTTGGCTCCGATTGATGGCGATCCTATGAACGATCCCGTGAATGAAATGCTGCCTGATACAGTGCCAGCCCCGTAACTGGACTGGCTGCCAAGCAGATCATTTTGATCCGTAGTTTCTTCATTGGATGATGTTTCAAAGTAGATCACCAGACTTTTTTTTTCTAAAAGGGTTTTGGATCCTGAATTACAATCATATCTTTGGAGTTATTCTTAAAAGTTTTGGTTTGAATCCAACCCCCAGTAGATAGCTTATGTGATCTTATGAAACTTGCTTAACATTTCTGGGTTTCCTTTGTTCCTCTGGAAATGCCTCCTAAGGTCACTGTGAGGCTAAAATGGGATAAAGCACGTAGAGTGGTTAGTGCAGTGCCTAGCCAGCTCCATACACAGCAGAAGCCGTGGTGGTTGTGATGCGAATCTGCCCAGAACACTGGAAAGCCTGCTGGTCAGGCAGGGTTTTCTTGCCAGTGCAGGCAGTGGTCTTCCAGCATGCTGGAACAGCGCAGTCGGGCATCAGGAGCTTGTGTGTGGCACACTGGGATGAAAGCTGTAAGATGACCAGGACACACTGTGGACCTCTGCCTGCCAAGTATTTGGCAGCTGGCCAGCTCAGTGCACAGAGGCAGGGGTGGGAGGTGGGTATGGGCTCTCAGGGCTACAAGGGCTGCACCAACATTGTGTAGAATCCTTTTGTACATATTGAAACTGCAAGACAGGGTCACCCTGTAAGGTGGGAGCAAAGAGAGGAATTCCTGTACTTCAGGCATGTTCTGTTGAGAAAGAAAACATCATCACTCTACATGACCAGGACTGGAGTTTTCAGGTAGTAGAATTATTTTAATAGTCAGTTTGTGGTATAAATGGTGTTTGGTAGTTGGAAACCTGACTTCTCAAGGGCTTTTACAACCTTTCCATTGGAAAATAACATAAATGCCATGTTGATTCCAAGTGTGTTTAGTATCTCCTCATTCTTGACTTTAGGGAACTCCTAAATTAAGTGTAGAAAGGTCCATGGGTTGTACAAATGGTTTGAGCTTCACTATTAACCTAAATTTTGGCAGTTTAAGCCTACCCAGTGGCACTGAAGAAGAAATGCCTGGTGATCTGCATCTTTAAAGATTATTGAGCAGTTCTCTGTTAACATGTGGGGTCACCATGAATTGGAATTGACTTGATGGCAATGGGTTGGGTTTTGTTTTGTTAAACGAAGAGAGAGTCTGGAGTGGAGGAGGGTACAGCTCCTGTCCTCAGAAAGCCCTGGTCTGAGTAAAGACACAGAGCTGTGCTCTGACCTTTAGGGGGAAAGCTTCTTGAGGGTCAAGGACTTTAAGCCAATTTGCAAGGAGCCAGACTGAGGGCAGAGAGGGAACCTGAGACAACATGTAGGAATGTGGGCAAGAAAGAAGTCAGAACATTCTGAGGAAGTGCTCATCCTTTTGTGGGCTGGTCCAGACCAGGTGCTGTTCTTTCCTCCTCCCAGATTCTCCCCTTCCTCCAGCTGTTCTACCCCCTGGTCTCCAGAGCCAGTCCCTGCCACTGACCTGGACCCAGCCACCATGACAGACACTCCAGTGGAGGAAGCCCTCTTCCAGATCATTCACTGCTACCATCAGTATGCAGCACGGGAAGGGGACGTGGAGACCCTGTCCCTGGAGGAGCTAAGGGCCCTGCTCATGGACAGTGTGCCCCGCTTCATGGAGAGCTTGGTATGTAGGGTCCAGTTTGGGGATGAGTGGGCAGGGGGCCCGGAGATGGGGCAGAGGACACACGTGCGGTTGGTCATCTGGGGTTGGAAGTGACTGATGATGGTGTTAGGTACAAGGAACCAGCTCCTATGAGCATTTCCAATTCAGCTGAGGGGAGCGCAGGGTCTATGGCCAGAGGAAAAGATGAGCCTGGCTGGCTTTATTTCGATCTCTTTCCTAAACCTTCCTGCCTGGCACTACTCCTGTCCAACCACAGCTAATCCCCGAAACTCAGTCCTAACCTGAAACCTGTTTATCCCTCTGCCATCCTATATCCTTAATATATACCCTGAACCTGCATTTTGCCCACAGTCCACTTAAGTCAGCAACCCTGCCACACTCCAACTCCCACCTCACAGCGCCATTTGCACTCAGGACCCTTTTCCTGGGTCTATCACAAGCCTGGCCCACCTGCCTCCTGTGCCCGGGTGAAGGTGGGGTTTGGTTTAGGCTGCAGCTGCCCCTCTTGAGCAGGGTCGGGTGGAGTGTGGGTGAGGGGAGGAAAGGCAATGTTCTTCTCCCACTTGCTGTCTGAAGGGCTCACAGGGTCTCTCAGGCCAGCACTGGGAACCCAGGGCCAGCCTCTCCTCAGGCCCTGCTATCTCTGTTGCCAGGCCCAGCCCTGTGATGACCAGCATCCTTGGGGACAGCAGGGCCTGGGGGAGAAGACCCTCTGGGGTATACCCTCGGCCCTCTGTCCCATACTTGAGGGTGTCTGGATTGTGTCATTTCAAGAGGACTGCAAATCTGTCCCCCTAACCCTGAGGTCCCCACACTCCTGGAGAAAGCACTCTGTTGGTCGCTTTCCATCTCCCCTTCTTAGTTTTGCAGAGCCAGTCAGAAGAGAGAGACTGCCCTCAGTTCACTGGAGTGTAGGTCTGAGGGTTACGGAGAGGGGAAGAAATTCAGCGGGAGGTTATTGAGGTTGGTCCCCTCTTTCTTGGAGAAACTTTTTCTTTCCAGAGCCAGACTACCTACACTGTGGGGGCTGTGCCAGGATCTCGCAGGCCCTGCTATTCGTGGGGCTGCTCCACCCTGTCATAGGGTTCTCATGTCCCAATACCTGGCACAGGGGAGGCAACTGGAATCCCGTGAAGGTGGGCCGAGGTGAGGGTGGTGGCAGACAGCCTGCCAAGGCTCTTTTCTGGTTCGTCACCTTTGTGGAGGAGGTAAAATTGTAGGAACAGTAAGTACATGGTGAGGCGGGGAGACGGTGAGAAGGGCTGAGCTCGCCCTCAGGGGTGAGGGGCACACCCCTGCTCACTGCCGCTGCTTAGATACTCCTTCCTCTGGACGCTCCTTGAGAGCCCCATGCTGAGTTCTCCACACGCACCAGCCGTGTCTTGCAGGGGCAGCTTCTCCGACTCCTGCCCAGTGCTCCCAGAGCCCGTCTCATCAAGCCTGTGTCATGCCCTTCTTCATGCTTTCCCTTTCACCCCAAGTGCCTCCTACTGTCCACACACCACCCCCCACTCCAGGGCCAGAGCAAGGCCTCCTCCTCCCTCCTCTGGGACACCCTGCACAGCTCCAGGGCTTGTGCCTTTGCTCTTTCCCTGTCTTATACCTCCCTGTGGGGCGTGGCAGAGCATCCAAGACATTACTAATCCCTGGCAGGCATCAAAGCATGCAGAGCCTACAGTGCTCTGTGCCAGCACGGCTTGGTGGCATGAGTGCAGAGATGGTCATAGGCTGAAGCTGCCTTTGGGGTGCACCCAGAGGGAAGGAGGAGGCTCATCCCCTGCCTCCAAGAAGCACCTGATCAGGGAGCTTGCAATCAAGTTGGGCAGACAGGCTTAGCAACTACTGATGGTACGTGTAAACAAGCTGGGAGTTGCCAGGCTGCCCAGCATAGGGACGTAGGAATTCTCAACAGTGCCTGGTTTATAAGCACTTAGCTTTCTGTCCCTGTCATGGAGCATCCCCACACCTCTGTCTCCTTGTCTGATTTACAACCTGTGTCGTTCTTGTCATGACTGTGGTAGTGTGGAGTTGTTTAGTGGAAGGCCCTGCAGGCAGGGCCATGTCACGATTGTCCCCCACTGCAATTCCAGCAGGTAGTGGGGAACCCTAGTAGGTGGGTGAATGCCTGGGTACTGTTGACCTCTGCCCAACTCCTTAGGGTCGGAAGGAGCCCTACTATGTTTCAGAGTTGTTTCGGGCAGCAGACAAGAACAAGGACAACCAGATCAGCTTTGAGGAGTTCCTCTACATCCTGTGTAAGCTGGTGAAGGACTACCATCTGCAGTACCACCGGCAGCTCTGTGCCCACTACTGCACCCAGCATGGCCTCTACTAGAGGCCCAGCATGGCCTCTACCAGCCCCCACCCTGCTGGGCATGTGTCTGTGTACACAGCATGTATGGGTCTGGTGGGAAGGGGCAGCCTTGTGAGAGTTGAATAAAGCAATTTCACAAATACTTTCCGATATTAGTCAATTTATGGTTCTAGGCATCCCCTATGTACCTCTATGGGGTACATCCATTTCTGGGTGAGAAACAAAACCTCTGTCTCCAGGGAGCTTCCAGTTTTGACAAAGAACCTCTGCCCTCAGCTCTCTGTCTGGGAGGGAGGAGTCTCTTCGAAGGAACCCAGGCCACGCTAGTGATGTTACTGATCATTGACTCACGCACTCCACACACATGACTGGATGGCATCACCTAGGGTGCTGGGCACTGAACTAGGGGGCCCTGAATGTGGCCCCCCTTTAAAGGTCTCCCTGCTCTGAAGGAGAGCACTAAGGAATCTATATGAAAGATAGAGTGTCAGTGCTTAGAAAAGAGGCCAGGCCAGGAGGGCAGGGGACAGGGAGGATTCACTTCAGGTGGAGGAAGCAGCTGTAGAAATTTATAACATGTATCCTAGGACAGTAAATAGTTTGGTTGGAAGTTAATGTCTATGGATAATCGTAGGGACTGCATTAGGAAGAGTGAGTTAGGACCAGACTCTGGGAATCCTTGGATGCTGAACATTGAAATTTGGACTTTATTCTTTAGTAATGGAACACCCAGTGACTGCTTAGGTGGCAGGAGGGAGGTCATGTGACCAACGGGGTGAGGGCAGAGAGAAGAGATGAGCTAGGGCAAAGACTGGGGAGCAGGAGACCCATTAGGAAGGAGGGTCTTGCAGCAGCTTGGGCAGAGGCAATGAGACTGGGCTGCATAAGAGCCTGCAAGGATGGAGATAAGGGAGTGGACACAAGACAGCCCCGACCTCTACACCTGCAGGTGGAGGCTGAGGAGGGGGGAGACCCAGAATGAGGCTGAGGTTTTAGGTCTTGAGGACAAAGGTAACATGATATGTGTAACTGACATGCTGATCAGAGTGGAAAGCCAGTTAGTCTGTGAGGAAGATGATGAGTTTGGTTTTGTACATGCCAAGTGAGTCAAAATCTGACAATCCAACTTGGCAGAATAGCAGACTTCCGCTACAGGGAGAAGGCATGGATAGGGTAAGTGGAATGTGAGACTGTCAGTCCAGGAAGATTTCCTGGAGGAGACAAAGGGGAAGCTTGGCCTTTCTTACTAAGATGTGGTGATGGATGTGGTTCTTACTCTGCTTTTGGTGTAATTCATAACTCACTGATGTAAATCATCCTATGGTCCCCGACCCTTCCTGAGACCTTCCTCTTCTCTGTCTCAGCCTTGTCTTTTTCTCTCTGGAACCCTAGGTAACTGACATACAATTTTTAGGGGCTATTGCAGTCCCTGAGTGGTGTACATGGTTAATGTGCTTGGCTGCTAAACAGAAGCTTGGAAGTTCAAGTCCACCCAGAAGTGCCTCAGAAGAAAAGACTGGCTATCTGCCAAAAAATTAGACACTGAAAACCCTCAGGAATGCAGTTCTGTCAGATATGTGCAGAGTCACCATGACTTGGAGTTAACTCATGGCAACTGGTTTTTTGGCTGAGCTCCATCATGGTGGGCTTTCTTTTCTGAAGATGGGCCTAGGAGCTGGCATCCTATGTTTATTGTGATAGATTTAAATAAATCATGAGAAGTCATCCATGACATTCACCCATTCAAATGTCTTGGGTGTCATTTAAGGGATTTAATGTGGTTTCCTCCCTGAAACTGGGTCTGTGTACTAAACCAGGTGAGCAACTTTCCAAGGGCTGAGCCCAGGAGATGCCAGCTTCGGAGTGGCCCAGCTCTGTAGAAGGGTTCTGCAGGTGCTGCTATCTGGGCCTGGACAGCCGCCTGCCCCCACTTCCACACCTGCCCGTCTGGCCAGGGCTTGACTTTCAGGACCAGCTGGGCCACTGTCTCCTCTGGGCAGATGTCCACACCTACTTCTCTGTGGCCCTTCCTACGCATTCCCACTGTGTCTGAACTTCCCCAGTCCTGTCACACTGCAGCTGTGCTTTCACTGGTCTCTGTCTACCACCGAGATGCAAGGGGCTCAGTGCTGGGGTGCTAACCAATAGCTTGGCAGTCTGAGTCCGCCCAGAGACAGCTTGGAAGAAAGGCCTGGTTATCTGCTCTTGAAAGACACAGCAATGAAAACCTTATGGGACACAGTTGTACGCTGCACTCATGGGGTTGCCACGAGTTAGAAGAGACTCAAGAGCAAGCAGTGTTTAGTTTTGTTCAGTCCTCTACCAAGGTGGGGACCCTGACATGTCCATCTCTGCATCACTGCCCCTGGCCCAGTGTCTGGCTTTCAGATTGTGCTCAGCAAGTACTTGAAAAGGAAAGAAGGAACCGGGGCCTGCAAAACTGGAACTCTAAGACTCAGCTCTGTGCTTATTCCATGGGGCCATTCATCCTGTCTAGAGGCATACAGACAGTTGTGGGGTGCCTCAGGCCATTGTCCTCGAGGCTCAGGGGAGCCGGCATTATCTGAAGATTTGTCCCTGTCTGCTGCACTGGAAAGCGCTTGGTTCCATCCAAACAAGGGCTGCCCAGCCTGAGCCCTCCTGCCTTCCCCTTGCCTCTCCTGGGAGTTTCTCCACTAGCTCTGCTTACTCTGTCCTTATTTCCTCAGCTTTGGGGATGGGCCTGGCCAGGCCTATTGGGACACATACAATTGAGCTGCTTCCTGTAAATATGACCAGGTTCCAGCTCCGCTAGGTTGCCCCATGTCTGTCAGTGTGATTGTGGTCTCTGCTTTTCTCCCGACCTGCTTACCCAGCTCTTGACATCCATCTTCTGGGAGGTCAGCTCAGCCTGGCTCCTGCTCTTCCTGAAGCCCTCCAGGCTCTCTGTTCAGGGGAAGCAGAGGCCGGGGAGAGCACCATTTAATAATCTCTCTGGTCATCTTGCCACACTGATGAGCACAGGATGATGGAAGCCCTCACACATGTCTAAGTCTTCCTTGCTGACTCTACGGCCTGTTTCCTTACTGTCTGAACAAAGAAAGGTGTGTCCACCAGAAATGGACTCAGGGGATGCGTTTCCCTAAGGGCCAGGGACAGCATCTCCATCAACTTAGTCATCATTCCATCAAGACAGGTTAGTTAACACGAGCTTGATCTGAGCCTGGTGAGAAATTCTAAGGAGAGGCTGAGAAAACCTACCTTGTTTGTTCTAATGTGTACTTTTTGGCACCTAAACCACCAAGATAAAGCGGGACACAGACCCATAGACTCTGAGCAACTCCATGAGCCTCAGTTTCTTTATCTGTCAAATAGGGATAATCAAACCTGCAATGTTGACTTCACACAGTTGCTAGGAGTATCAAATGAGCTAGTGAACGTCAAAACACTTTGCAACTATGATGTGCTGTTTTGAAGTAAGATGCTATTAAGCCAAGTCATATAGATAGTGCCTGGTGGCTAACAGGTAGGAGCTAAGTGCTTGACCACTGGTGGAAAACTTGTGATGCTATATGTCACAACCAGCTTTGTACTCTTGCCGCTACAAATGGGGAAGCCGAGCTTGAAGGATCTCTTGCCCAAGATGCTGGACTGTGTTCGGTTTACTGAATTATATTCTGTCTTACTCCCACAATGATCTGAAGTGACTTGAGTAATAAGAGGTTCCTGAGTGGTGCATTCAGTTTGAGCTCAACTGGTAACCTGAAGATTGGCAGTTGGTTCCATCCAGTAGTGCCATGGAAGAAAGAAAGGTCTGGTGATCTGCTTTCGTAAAGATTGCAGCCAAGGAAACCCCGTGGAACAGTTCTACTCTGTAACAATTGTGATCTCCATGAGTCAGAATCAACTTCCTGGCAGTGAGTTTTGTTTTTTCAGTTTTGATTAATAATGGGAAGTTCTGTTTTGGAAAATGACAACCCCAAATTTCAATTTTGCATTAATTTATCCCATCAGTAAATATTAATTGAGCACCTACTCTATACCAGACACTAGGCGTACAAAAATTAATATAATGTCTGCTCTAATGGACTCTCTAGGACCAAGGAAGAGATAGAAGATGGGCAGAGGAAATCTGCTACAGCAGAGGCTGTGTTGGAGTGAGGATAAGGATCTGGGCAGCATCAAGCAGAGAGGGATTCACTCCATCTATACAGGGATCAATCCTGGTGAGGGACATCACACTTGGTGAAGTGTAAGGTCAGTGAAAAACAGGAAGAAACTTAATGAGACGCACTGACAACAGGCTCAGACATAACAATGAATATGACCACGGCAGAGGTCTAGGTAGTGTTTTGTTCTGTTGCACACGGGTAACTATGAGTCAGAACTGACTCGATGGCATCACATGGGGTAGAGAAAGAGAATCAGGATGGATGTGGAGCAGATGGCATCTGAGTTCAGCAGGAAGGACGAGTAGAACTTTACCTGATAGAAAAGACTTTCCTGGCAGTGGCAGGAAGTGGATTACGTTGACATCACATCATTAGTCACCTAAACTGTTGCATACATCAAATGTTGTGTATCTCTCAGCAGGCCTCAGTTTCTTTACCTGTAAAATGGGAAATATAACAGTACATCTCTCTGAGGATTATTGTGAGCATTAAATGACTTGATACAAGAAAAGCACTTAGTTCATGATGGACAGTGAGTGGACAATAAATGCTGTCTATTGTGTTTTATGGTTATTTTGCTATTACTTGTTGCTGTTATTGTGTATATGAGGCTCTGTGCTGGGTCCTGCTGGGTCCTGGGTAGGCAGAGATGAAGGATCCACAATCTGAGTCTTCTAGGGGCTCACAGTACAGCTGGGGAACCAGGGCAGTAATCACTGGATACACAAACCCAGTCCTTACTCTCTGCTGTCCTAAGCACTACACAAAGTATTTTGTGGGAGGTTTTCACTAAAGTGTAGCACACATTAAGAAGAGTTCACAAATCATAAATATTTTGCATTTACCGTTAGTCCTTGCAGAAGCCCTGAGCCTCAGTAGTAAAGCACTCAGCTGCTTACTGAAAGTTTGGCAGCTGGAATGCTCCAGCTCTTCTGCCAGAGAAAGTTGGGGCAGTTTATGTCTGTAAAGACGAAGAACCTTGGAAGCTTTATGGGGCAGTTCCACTCCTTCCTAACGGGTTGTTCGGCAGAATCGACTCTAAGGCAGTGGGTTTGGTTTTTATTAATCCTTGAATATCCCTAGGTGGTGCAAACTGTTTGAACTTGATTGTCAACCTAACGGATCGCAGTTCTTACCCACCCAGTGGTACCGTATTAGAAAAAATCTGGTAATCAGCTTTTGTTACGTTTACTATCAAGAAAACCCTATGGAGCAGTTCTACCCTATATTACAAGGGGTTGCTGTGAATCAAAATCGACACAATGGCAACTAACGACAACTATTAATCCTAACGAAAACTCTGTAAAGAGATGTGGAGTGATTACATAATATACCCAGGTCCACACAGTTATTAAGGGAATGGCGTAACAAAACCCAAGGCTGCAGAAACACAGGCAGAGGCTAACCCCATCTACTTCCCCTAGAGGGCGACAGTGGACTGGGTCCTCGGAAGCACAGGCTAAATGTTTGAAGAACAAGGAGGAAGGGCAGCTGAAAGGGATTTTCCCGACAGACTCACATTCTTGTTGGATCTCTGTTCTGTGCCCTGCCTTCCTGCTGGGCGTCTTCTGAGACTGTTGTGAGATTAATATGGGTCTGAAGGGCTCTGTAATGTATTACATGTGCTACATACTTCAGCGTTGACAGCTACTCTGAGTGGCATTGTGGATGGCTAGCTTCTCCTGAAATGTTGGGGATATTAGCCACTTCCTTTTCTTTAAAGGAATCCCTGGTGCCGTAGTGGTTAAGTGCCACGTCTGCTAACCAAAAGGTTGGTAGTTCAAATCTGCCAGGTGGGGAACACCTCCACTATAGAGAAAGTGTCTGCAGCTCAGGCTCCTGGGGTCCAAAACACCATGCTCATCCCAGAAAGGGATAAAGGGCCCCTACTGCTGTGGATGCAGCTTATGCAGTGGTTTAGTGCCTTCTCCAGGGTAGAAGGACCCCACTCACTCTTACAGGAGCCCAGTGCATCCCCAAGTTCACAAAGCAGGAGGTTTTGGGAGGTGGTGGACAGTATGGTAGCAACTGATTTAGCCCTTAGCAGTGCACATCCCCACAGAGTCCAACAACATAAAACAACAATAATAGTAATACTCCACCTTCATTGCTAAAGATTAGCAGGAGGGCAAGTGTTGCTAACCTTTTAGGGGATTTTTGGATGCTTCTGAAATTCTGTTGCAAACTGTGGAGCAACGTGTTTATACATGTATACTCAAAATGATGCCCTCAATTTTCAACTTAGTTTTAGTGGTACATAACCAAAAAAAGCAAACCAGCTGCCCTAGAGTCAACTCCTACTCATGGCAACCCAATGTGTGTCTGAGTGGAAGTGTGCTCCACAGGGTTTTCAAGGCTATGACTTTTCAGAAGCAGATTGCCAGGCCTTTCTTCTGATGCACGCCTGAGTGGATCCAAACCACCAACCTTTTGGCGAGCAGCGGAGTGCTTAACTCTTTGCATCACCCAGGACCGCTTAGAGGTACAGAGACGGCCACAAATGAATGAAATTGGTAATAGCAATGGCATCAGTAACAGGGTAAAGGACTCAGGAATGAGAGTCCTGGCTGCACCAAGCCAATGCCTGCCAGCGGCCTAGAGGACCATGCCTCTTTCTGGTGTCTGCTGCTGGGCAAACTGCTACTGCTGGGTAAAGAACTTCTTCCTTCTGTGCCCCTCCCTCCCGTTCAGGAATTCCCATTCTCAAAATTATTGCCACATTCACCTGGTTAGGAAACCAGCTGCTTGTAGCAATCCTAGCAGAGAGCTGCTGAATGGCCCAAGGCCTGAGAGGCTGGGCTGGCCTGCCTCCTATAAAAGGGAGTGGATGCTCAATCTTGCATGTCCTTTGTCAAGTCAACTTCCTGGTGACCTGGTAAGTAAGACTGTGGGAATCTGCCCTCTGAGGAAGAAACAAGAAAAGAAGGCAGAGTGAGTGAGCTCTCTGGGGGGTCTGCAGTAAATACCAGAGATTCTGGAGGGGAGAGAGACTGGCAGAAAGCTGCTGGAGTGGGATCCTCTGAGTCCTTTTCCGGTGGGCGAGGACACGTGTGCTTCCTAGGCTGGGCCTTCTTGGGTAGAGATGGGGTGTAGGGAGAGCTGGCCGGCAATTGTATGTTTCCCTGTGTGTGTGGATCCTGTCCTCCTCATCTCTCTACCTGCATCCCAACCCCATCCTCTCAAAAACAGTTATTCTCTGGATGAGTTCTTTGAATGGTCCTGGACAGGTCAAACCATTACTTTGAGGGATGAACCCTCTATGTGTTCCCCCACTCTTCAGTCCATGCTGGGCAGAGGCATCATCCCCATCCAGGGATTCTCCTTGTGGCTTCTTTCTTTTAGGTGGGACGAAACCCTGGGCATCATGCTGACCGACCTGGAGAATGCCATGGACGCACTCATTGACGTCTACCACAAGTACTCCCTGGTGCAGGGGAATGCCCACGCCCTCTACAGGGATGACTTGAAGAAGCTGTTAGAGAACGAGGGACCCCGCTACTTGAAGGTAAGGAGGACAGGTGTGGCTGGGTTCTCTGCCTGGCTCTGCTGCTGCTGGGCCTTTGGTCTCCCCTGCTACAGACTGTAAGACTCAGGTCTCTGAGATCTTTATACTTGCTTTTTCCTTCTCTCCTGACAGATAAAGGACGCAGAGAGCTGGTTCAAAGAGTTGGATATTAATAGTGATAATGCAATTAACTTTGAGGAGTTCCTCATATTGGTTATAAAGATGGGCGTCATAGCCCACGAAGATATCCACCAAGAGTAGCAGGGCTACTGGACCTCGGGGCTGGGACTCTGGAAATGTATCTGCAGGATAATAAAATAATTGGTGTTCTAAACTACCTTAGCCTCTTGCTTTTCTTTTGTGGGATCAACTTCCTGGGACTGAAGGGGGACTGGAAACCCAAAGGAAGGAAAGAACTTCTACTGCCTACCTATTCCCTTCTATTCCCTACCTCTCATAAGCCTTCAGTCCCTACAATGCTTTTGATTTTCTCCCTGCTGTCTCCTCAAACCATTTGTGAGTCTCTTCCAGCACCATGGTCTCCAATCACTGATTCTAGGATTTGAGGATCCTGAAAATCAGTGATACCACAACTGATTGTTCCCTTTCTTAGTCATCTAGTGCTGCTATAACAGAAATACCACAAGTGGTTGGCTTTAATAAAGAGAAATTTATTCTCTCACAGTTGAGTAGGCTACAAGTCCAAACTCAGAGCAGCGTCTCCAGAGGAAGGTTTTCTTTGTTGACTCTGGATTAAGATCCTTCGCATCAGTCTTCTCTTGTTCAGGGAGCATCGCAGTGTAGGAATTGCAGGTCCAAACGATGTGCTGTGTTCCTGGATCCCTGCTCCCTGCTCACTTCCCTTTCTTTTTTTCTGTTGAGAGATAAGAGGTGGTGCAGGTCACACTGCAGGAAAACTCTCTTTCCATCGGATCAGGGGCATGAACTGTATGAGGGTGTCACAGTCCTGTCCAAATCCTCTTTAACATGCAGTTACAGTCACAAAATAGAGGACAACCATACAATACTGGGAATCACGGCCTAACCAAGTTGACACATAGTTTTAGGAGCCACGTTGTAATGAATGACATTTGCAAATGGGTGATTTGGGAAGAGTGCGATGTAAGAGAAACTGGAGGTGCCCTCTAAGCTAAATTTTAGTTTGCAAGCTAAATGGCTTACATATGACTCTTGGGAGGTTGGGGAGATAGCTACATAGGAGTGTGCATGTTGGGGAGGGGGTGGGGGTGTGTGACAGAGAGAGAGTGAGATTCTGTATGTGATGTGACTGCATGTAGAAGTTTAAGACCCCTGTATTAAGTAACACTAAGAGTAGATCTGGCCTCACACTTGGGTTTTGTCCTTAGAGACTTTAGAAGCTTCTTGTTTTAGTCTTGCTCCAAATCTTTCAATTTAAGTCAGCAATAAAGTAACTGGCACAAATAACAATATATTTGTAAAATTCAACTCAAAGAGTAAGTTATTCAAATACTGCCCTGAAGAGTCTGTGCTCTGTGAATCAGCAAGTTATTTAAAATACCTTCCCAATCATTACTTCTGTGGATATTTCCAAGGGCCTGGTAACATGAGAAGGCCATAAGATGAACTGCATCTTTCACCAGAATGCATACTCCAAGCTAGAGTTCCATATTGTGGCTTGGGAAATTTTCTACTGTCCCATTCAGGAGATGAGCAGTGGTGTTGGTGGTGGGTAAGGCGTAGGGAACTGTCAACCAGAATCACTAAGCCAGGGTTCTTGACTAGGTCTGCCTATGTATCTCTGAAACTGAATTGGAGCTGAGCACATTGTGTTACGTGTATGTGTAGGAGCACACTTCTTCATGGCTTGCGTTAGATTTTCAGAAAGATCCAAGGACCCCTAAAAAGCTTAAGAACAGTTTTCCTTAGCTGCTAGTCTTTGGGAATGGAAGGTACAGTATCACTATTATTGTTTCTGTTTTACCCAGATAGTTGGACTTTTTGTGAGGTTGTGTATTGCTAAGGGTTAAATCAGTTCCTAATTTGCTGCTTATACTCCTCGTCTAATTTCCTGCCCCATGAAGCTGGGAGTGCGCTGGGCCCCTGGGAGACAAATGCTGAGTGGGTTCTCTCGGTGCTGGACAAGGCACGAAGCCACTGTGCAAGTGGCGTAAACAGCCACAGGGACGCCTCTTACCTGTCTGGGATGAGTTATGGTTTCTTGGACCTGAGGAGCCCAGCTTGCGGAGAGAAAGTCTTTACTGCAATTGTGATGGTGGTGGTGGTGGGAAGGGGGTTGGTTCTTGGCAGAAGCCAGAGTGTTTTATGCTCAAGAGGAGAAGAGGAGGTGGGTAATTCAGGCTTTCTGGAGGGCACTTGCCTCTCCAATAAAATATCACTCAGATTAACTGACTTCCAAACATTACAGATCGCTGGCATTAGATCACTGGGCTTTCTGTTTGTAGTAGACTTTAATCTTATTAAAATGCAAATGAGCAGAGAAAGGTAACAACCTAAATCTTTATTTATCAACACTTTAATTAACCTACCAGTTTTATTGTCAGTTTACCTACCGGTGAGAATGTTTGACAGCCAGCTGAGAGTTAAGGCTGGAAGGTGAGGGAATCTGCTCATCAGAGTATGGAGATAAACTCCTGTCAGGGCAACAGGGAAGGCCCAGGACTAAATAACTTCTTTCTTCAACTTTGCTGAAAGATAGCTTTACTCGTCCCTCAGAGACAATGCTTCCACCTTCCACTAGAGCCAGGGGAACATAATCTGGATCGCAAAAATGGTGACTATGCATTCTGAGAGGCACTCTCCTACCCCCTGCTCATAGCAACCCTATAGGCCATAGTAGAACTGCCCCATAGGGTTTCCAAAGAGAGACTGGTGCGTCAGAACTTCCAACTTTTTAGTCTGCAGCCATAGGTCTTAACCGTCTTTCTACCAGGGCTCGTCAGTAATATGTGCTACAATTTCCTCTGGAGTTCCTGTGTCCTGTAAATGATTAACATGCTCAGCTGGTAACAGAAAAGTTGGAGGTTCAAGTCCACCCAAAGGCACCTCAGAAGAAAACCTGGCAATCTACTTCTGAAACATCAGCCATTGAATACTCCATCAGCATTAGGTTCAGTGGTAAAATTTTGGCCTCCCATGCAAGAGACCCGGGTTGGAGTCCCAGTCAGTGTGCGTCCACTCATCTGTTAGGGTTGGCTGGTGGGTTGCTGTGATGCTGAATAGGTTTCAGCAGAGCTTCTGGAGTAAGAGAGACTAGGAAGAGAGGCCCTCCTAAAAATGATCTACTTCTAAAACTCAGCCAATAGAAAATAGAAGCAAAGAAAACACAAAAACTCCAGGGAGCACAGTTCTCTATTCTGAGATACACAGGAGGTCTCTATGAAGCAGAATGGACTCAACAGCAAACTGCTACTGGTATAATCTTCTCCAAGCACAAATTCCTCCAACACAGCTCAAGGCTGAGCAACAAGCTCAGAAGGGATCAAGTAAGAGAAAATGGGAAATATTCCAACAGCAGTAACACTACCACCCACTGCCGCCGTCACTACCACCGCCACCGCCACGAGAGGCGAGTGTGACCAGGTTCTGAGTCACAATTATTCACAGTGATGGTGGTAGCATGTGTGTCCGGGTGCATGAGTAGGGCAACCTATTCCAGTATCTTACACCCACTTATATTTTTGGACTTGTTCTTCCATGTTTTATTTTTTTGAGAGAGATTTACTATTACTAATTCTGTTTGCCTTTAGTTGAAAATCTAAGGAGTCTGATTTCCCTGCATCTGTCTGTATGGACCATGGAGAAGGTGGCCCAGAAGTGCCTTTTTGGATTTCAGCAAGGTGAGGGACACTAGTTGTGAAGAATGGGGTCAATATTCATCCCTCAACAGTTGATCTGCGAGTTCATAGAACTCAATTGGCACTGGCAACTTGGAACAAGAGGTGGGATGAGGGAGGCAATCTTTGGAAGTTTCCTGGAGGAGGCAGACTTGGAGATTATAATTTACCAACAGGACTGCGCCTGTTACTGGAACCATGGAGTGGAGTCAGACACGGCTTGTGGCCCTGGGCGAGGTGATTTGGTTTCCTGTTTCCTCAGCTACAAAAGAAGAACAAGGCAGAGGGAAGTGGAGAAACAGTTTAGTAGAGAAATCCCATGCAACATGTGAACCCGCACAGGAGCCCTTGGTTCACCGATTGAGGCAGATCCGGCCGCTGAGATTTCCGGGGCCGGTATGGGTGACCCGCCTTAGCAGGGCTCCTGAATTCAGTGAATTCTTAACGGTTGTGGTGAAAAGTCTTAATTGATCTGGAATCGGGCAAGTTGTCTCTAGCAGCTGAATGAAAGAGCTAGTTGCAGTGGAAAAGTCTTCCTTGTACATCCGTTCATGTGGGAGCCTGACAGATTTGGCTGGGTCAAATCTGATTTGCCAGTCCATCTTCTTGCCTCCTGTCTGGAGGACTCGTCTAAATTCCTGCAGGCTGGAGAGGGGAAGGGGAGCTGCCGACATTTATTGTGCTCCTGCTCCTAGTCGGTGTGGAACACAAAAACAAACACCTGGAAATAGACAAAATAGCAATTGCTTGTATTTTTTGTGTCATACTACACAAGTCCATGTCAGTCGTTAATCTTCCACCCCATGACACTTCTATGACTTGGTTGGCACAGTATATTTGATAATGAGATCAAGAAGTAGACAGTTTACATCTGCTTGACAGCGTAATGTGATTGGATAGCCTGGTAGAGAAGCTGAGCCCAAAACTGTTAGGATTTTTATCACCCTATTGAATGTTAATCCTCATGCATCTGTCAGTTTGTTGTACTGTGGGGGCCTGTGTGTTGCTGTGATGCTGGAAGCTACATATGCTACTGGTATGGAGATACTAGCTAGGTCACCCATAGTGGATAGGTTTCACCTGAACTTTCAGACAAAAAAATTAGATAGAAGGACCAGGCAGTCTGCTTTCGAAGAGAATTAATATAAGGGATTAGTCCTTGGGGAAGGACATCATGCTTGGTGAAGCACAGGGTCGTAGAGAAAGAGGAAGACCCTCAATGGGATGAATTAACACAGCGGCTGCAGCAATGGGTTCAAGCGTAACAATGTGAGTCGGTGCAGGACAGAGCAGTGTTTCCTTCTGTTGTGCGTGGGCTCACTAGGCGTGGGAACTGACTTCAGGATACTCAAGAACAATAACACTGAGAGTTAGAAAATTCTTACAACAATTTATCAGCCCTAGGCATTCCATTTCTGGCTGTTCTTATATATTGTCAAATGTTCTTCAAACTAGCCTTTAAGAAAACAATTAATTAATTGAAAACACCTCCCTTGCTTGTTCTCTCAGCAGTGAATGAAAGTAAAAACTCAAACAAACAAATGTACAAAAAACTCATGTTTCCTTCTTTTTTTTCTTAATTGTGCTTTTGGCAAACCTTTACAGAGCAGATTAGTTTCTCTTTAGTACTTAACACACAAATTGTTTTGTGGCATTGCTTGCCAACCCTGTGATGTGTCGGCACTCTCCCTTCTCTGCCATCCTGGGTTCCCTGTTTCTGCTCTCTGGTTTTCTTGCCCCTTCCTGCCATTTCATCTTTGCTTTGGGGCTAGCATGCCCCTTAGTCTCCTAAGCATGAATTTAAGTATAAAACATGTTCCGTGTGTCTTTTATTGGTGGCCATATACATATATAACCAAACTCACTGCTATCAAGTTGATTCTAACTCACAGCAACCCTATAGACTTGTCTAATCTTTGGCTGAGGGTGAACTTTAGGAGTGACTTCAGTACTGGGTTAAGAGTGTGTCTGGGACCATACTCTTGGAGTTTCTTCAGTCTCTATCGGATGAGCAAGCTTAGTTTTTCTCCGTGTGTGTGTGAATGTGAATTTTGTTCTACATTTTTCTTTTGCTTTTTGTGGGACTCTCTGAAGTGATTGCTTTCAGAGAAGTTGGTTGTGGTAACTGGGTACCATCTAATTGTCCCAGGCTCAGTTTGGAAGAGGTTGTGGTAACTGTGGTTCATTACTCATTAGGATTAGTCTTTCCCTTGTGTCTTTGGTTTTATTCATTCTCCATTGCTCCAGCCAGGGTGAGACCAGTAGCTGTGTCTTTAGATGACCACTTATAGCCTTTTAAGATCTTGGATGCTATTTTATAGTCAAGTGCAGAACAATTTCTTTATAGACTGTGTTATGCCAATTGAGCTAAATGTCACTTGAGACCCTAGTCCCCAGCCCTCAGAGTAGTAGCTCAATTTCTCAGGGTGTTTGGGTTTGTCTGTGAAGCTTCTATGACTTTGCCCTGGTCAAGTGGTGCTGACTTCCCCAGTACTGTGTGCTGTTTTATCCTTTACCAAACTTACCACTTATCTATTGTCTTTTTGGTGTTTTTTTTTTCCTTTCTACCCCTCCCATTTCTCAAAACCATCAAAGATTATTTCTTTCTATGTGGAAATATTTTCATAATAGTGATCTCATGCAGTATTTGTCCTTTTGGGATTGACTTATTCCACTCAGCACAATGCCCTTCAGATTGTTGTGAGACGTTTCAAAGATTCATCATTGCTCTTTATTGCTGTGTAGCAGAATTCAGCACCAAATAAAAATAGTAATAACACAACAAGATCAAGTGGGATTCGTACCAGCTACGCAAGGATAGTTCCACATTAGAAAATTAATCAACATAATCTACCACATAAATAAAACAAACAAAAAATCACACAATCACCTTAATGGATGTAGAAAAGACATTTGATAAAGTCCAACACACGTTCTTGACAAAAATTCTCAATAAGATAGGAATAAAAGGAAAATTCCTCAATGTAATAAAGGACATCTATATGTAGACAAGATCTAGAAACCCTGGTGGTGTAGTGGTTAAGTGCTATGGCTGCTAACCAGAAGATCCGCAGTTCAAATCTGACAGGTGCTTCTTGGAACCTCTATGGGGCAGTTATACTCTGTCTATAGTGTCATTATGAGCCAGAATTGCCTTGATGGCAGTGGGTTTGGTTTGGTTTATACCAAATAAAGAACAAATGTCATTTTCAGTGGAGTGAGGCTGAAAACATTATCTCTGAGGATGAGAACAAGACAAGGATGCCATTTATCGCAACTCACATTTAATGTGGCTCCGACTCGACGGCACTTGGCTGTCATTTAATGTTGTGCTGGAAGGTCTAGCTACAACAATAAGGCAAGAAAAAGAAATAAAGTGCTTCTAAATTGGTAAGTGTTTTAGTCAGCTAGTGTTGCTCTAACACAGATAGTATGAAGTGGGTGATTTCATGAACAGAAACTTTATTGTCTCAGTCTGGCAACCCAAAAATCCATTTATGAATTATAAGTCCATTTAGTAAGAGAATTTATCACAGTCCAGTAGGCTGAGTCCAAATCCAGTGAGATCATCTTGGCACAGGAACCTCAAGTCCAGAGGATGTGCTCTGCTCTTGGTACTGCTTCTTGGTGGTATGAGGTTCCCAATTCTCTGCTTGCTTCCCTTTCTTTTATCTCTTGTAGGATGAAAGGATTAAAGGTGGTATAAGACATGCTCTAGGGAAACTCCCTCTGCAGTAGAACAGGGAGGTGATCTTATGAAGGGATTTACAATCCCACCCTAATCCTTTAACATACACCATAGGAAAATCACAAAATGGGGTCAATCACAAAATATTGGGAATCATGGCCCAGCCACATGATTACACATATTTTTGGGGGGACATAATTCAATCCATGACCGTAAGGAAGAAGTAAAACTATCTCTATCCATAAATAGTACAACACTATACATACAGAAACCAAAAGATCCCACAAGCAAACTATAGGCCTAATATAAAGATTCAGCAGAGTGGTATGACACAAAATTAACATGCAAAAGTCCATTGGATTCCTACAGAACAGTAAACAGAACTACGAGAAAGAAATCTGGAAAGCATTGCCATTTATAATAGCCCCTAAAATATAAAATACTTAGAAATAAATCTAACCAGGGGCTATATAAAGACTACAAAATACAACTGCAAGAAACGAAAAAACATACTATGTTCACAGATAATTTAGATAGACTCCGTACTGTGAAAACGTCAGTTCTACCCAAAACAATCTATGCAAATACCAACAGCATTTTTTAATGAGATGGAAAAAGTAATCATCAATTTTATGTGGAAAGGAAAGGGATCGTGTATAAGTAAAGCATTTGTGGAGAGAAAGAATAAAGTAAGAGGCATTGCACTCACTTCCTGACCTCAGAACTTACTATGTAGCTACAGTAGTCAAAACAGTTTGGTGCTGGTACAAAGACAGACACGTTGACCAATGGAACAGAACTGAGAAACCAGATGTCAATCCGTCTACCTATTGACACCTGATCTTTGACAAAGTCTATGAAATGAGAAAAAGACAATCTTTATGACAAATGGTGCCGTGAAAACTGGATGTCCATCTGGGGCGGGGGGGAAAGACCCATATCTCACAATATATGGGTTGAATTGTGTCTCCCTAAAGTACGTGCATCAGCTTGGCTAGTATTGTGTGATTGTCCATCATCTTGTCATCCGATGTGATTTTCATATGTTGTAAATCTTACCTCTATGATGTTAACGAGTCAAATAGGCTGCAGTTACATTAATGAGTCAAGACTCAGTTAATCTGATTGTATTGCGTCTTGAGCCAACTCTTTTGAGCTATAAAAGGGGAAGCTAGTAGAGAGATAGGGGACCTCGTACCACAAAGAAAGAGGCATCTGCAGCATAACGTGTCCTTTGGACCCAGGGTTACTGTGCAGAGAAGCTCCCAGTAAAGGGGAAGATTGATCAGAAGGATCTTTCTCTACACTTAACAGAGACAGAAAAGCTTTCCCCGGAGCTGATGCCCTAAACTTGGACTTCCAGCCTACTAGAATGTGAGAAAATAAATTTCTGTTTATTAAAGCCATCCACTTGTGGTATTTATGTTACAGCAGCACTAAATAACCAAAAATGCACACCATACACAAAAATCTAAAATGGATGAAATCATAAACTGTAAAGCTCGTGTAAGAATAAAGTGGCATTACTAGATTTGTTTGATAGTTTTCCATTTTGGCACTCAGCATTGTGATAGTTTATCTCAATTTCTCATAACAACCTTATGAGAGAGATAATTACCATTTCTATCTATAGGGTCGACTAGTAGGCACCCTAGTATATGGCATAAATAGGATACAAATCATAACTAACGGTACAAAAAATCTGAGGAAAAGCTAGGTAAATAGGATCTTTTAAAAACTAAACACTTAGGCTTATCAAAATATTTCAACAGAAGAGTCAAAAGAGAACCTACAGACTGGGAAATATTTTTTTGCTATGACATATACAACAGAGGTCTAAGCTCCAAAAGCTACAGGAAAATCTAACACCTCTACAATAAAAAGACAAACAGCCTAATTAAAAAATGAGCAAAGAATATGAAGACACTTGATCAAAGAACATTCAAGCAGATGACAGACACACGAGGAAATGCTCGTGATTGTTAGTCATTAGAGAAATGCAAATCAAAGCTGCAGTGAGATACCATCTCACCATGACATTACCTGCATGATCCAAAAAACAAAAACAAAAACAAACAAGGCAGAAAATGGAGAATGTTGGAGAAACTGTGGGGAAATCGGAATTTTTTTGTGATTGAATGAAAATGTACATTCCCACATAAATTTGCATGCCCACCTATATGCAGCTCTCACTGCACTCCTTGCCTGGTGACAGCACACTCTTCCTCTCTGCTCCATACATGTCTTATCCTCTCAACAATCTCCTATCCCCTTCTCTCCACCTACTCCCCCACCTCCAGTAAGAGGTCAGCAGGACGACATCCTATAGATGCACAGAACCATAAAGTGCACACATGATATCGTTACTCTGTGTCACCAAGTCTGAAGAGTTGACCTCCATTATGATTCATGGACAGAGGCAGCATCAGGGCCAGGGGCCATGCTCCCAGGGGAACTCTGGGGCCCCTGGACCATCAATTTCAGTCTTTTATTGGAGATCTCAGGGTGCACCTGTTTTTACTCTTGTGTTGCCAGTGAGACACAACTTTGTGAGCTCCGTGATAGCTATCACAAAATTGGAATTCTTTTGCATTGCTGGTGGGGATGCAAACTGGTGCAACCATTTTGGAAAATGATATGATGCCTCCTTAAAAAGTTAGAAATATGAATAAAATAGGATCCAGCAATCCCACCCCTAGGAATATAACCTAGAGAGATAAGAGCTGTTACATGAATAGATGGATGCACACCTATGTTCATAGCATCGTTATTTACAATAGCAAAAATGTGGAAACAACCTAAGTGCCCATCAGCAGATGAATGGACAAACTAGGGTACACACATACAATGAAAGCAAAAACTTTGACATGGTCTTACTGTATTTATTTGCTGGCTTTGCTTTTTAACACTAGACATTGTGATATATTATCTCATTTTTTTCCCTCCCAATGACCCTATGAGGGGGTAATTACTATTTCTGTATTGCAGGTGAGGAGACCTAGAGAGGCAGAAAAACTTGATAGCATTCACTAATCCATCAAGTAGTGGAACTAGGATTAGAACCCCATATCCAGGTGAGAAACCCAAGAGAAAGACCTTGATTAAGAAATGAAATTGCTCTCTTCTGTCTGGTTTTCCATCCTCGTATGGAGAGGGCCTGCCTTTCTGGCCTCCGTGGTCCTTACAGAATCTCTGTTGCCTAGGGGTGGGTAGTGGGAAGTGCAGGTACCAGAACGAACTTCTCTCTTGGGCCCCTCACCTCTGCCCAGGAGTTTATCAGACACATCTGTGGATCTGAATTACTGGTGGATTTTTTTTCCTGGTGTGAGCAATCCTTCAGACAAGAATAGCATCACACATACAAAGTAAGAGGACTGGTATTTTGATTGTCCTTCTTCCAGTAATACTTCCCCACCTTGGGGTGGAGTAACCTTCCTCCTGGTTTTAGGATCCTAAGAAATTTCCATGGGAACAATTATCCGAGTTGCAAAAATCATGGTCTGAACTGGCTGCTAATTGAGAGCACAGACCTTTAGAAACTCTTCCAAACGCCTTGCATCTGACTTTGTGTCTGTTAACAGGAGCTTCCTTTGCTTCTCCTTGAATGGGCCTAATCAGCTGGAGAAATTGTGGAGAAATCCTGCAGCCATAGTCCCTAAGGTGGCTCTTCATCCACCTGGCCCCAGCATGGACTGGATCCAGTGAAGCTTGATAAATATCTTGTGTTACTGTGGCGTATTTTTACTGTGCTTTCTGGAGTAAAAGATCCAAAAAAGATGCTCTGGATTTCTTTCTTACTTTGGTCCTAGAAACCTCCTGATAATGTTTTCTATCAAATTCTAGTAATAAATATTACACTTAATGAAGAAACTTCAGAAATTTCTCTTTAAAAACAGGAAGAAGACAAGGATGCCCATACTGTCACTCCTGTTTAATATTGTACTGGAGATTTGAGCTAGTGTTATAAAATAAGAAAAATAAATGAGAAGTAATGTGAGCCTTGGAGATAGTGGGCACATGAAGCAAATGAAGACCTGCGGGGACCTCTTTACATGCACGTCATTGCCTGCTTCATATTTCCTTCTTCTGAATGTTGTTGCCAGTTTTTCAGCAATGTGGCCCAGACAAGTTGGACTTAGTTCTTTCCCTACGGTGCTAATGTCATTTCTAGAAAATACATTTACTTGTTGGTACCTCTTGGTTTTCCCTGTAGGCTGAATAACCATTTTCACAGGCTACTCCTGAAATACCCAGATTTGGAGCAGGAGAGATGGTACCACACCCTGGAGATATGAGATACTGGGGTCTGTTCTCTGGGAACAGATTCAGATATTAGAAACCTACAGTGGAACATAAGGACATTAAAATAGTTTCTGATGCACTTCCTTTTTTTGTGAATTGTGATTAAATTTGTATGCCTGCCTATCTGCAGCTCCTACTCTCCTTGCCCAGTGACAGCACACTCCTTCCTTTAGTTCTCTATATGCCACGTCCTCTTCACAATCTCCTATCCCCTCCTCCCCATCCCACCTCTCCCCTCCAGTAAGAGGCCAGTAGGACAGTATTCTATAAATGCATAGAACCATACAGTACACATACCATAAGGTCACATTGTGTCCCTGAGTCCAGTCCATTCCTGTCTGAAGGGTTGACGTCCGTAACATTTTCTGGTCACAGGGAACATCAGGCCTAGGGGCCATGCTCCCAGTGTGACCCTCAAGCCACTGGACCATCAGTTGTGGTCTTTTAGTGAAGTTCTTGAGATGCACCCCTCTTTTTCCCATGTACCACTGGGACTTAATGTTGTGTGCCCCATCACGGCTGTCTTTGGTGGTGGCCAGGCACCATCCAGTTCTACTGCTCACGTGTTGATACAGTCACCCATTCACACGGATCCTTCTTCCTCCTGGGCTCTCTTTTCCTCATGTCTTTGTTGTTCTAGGTGATCATCTTGGGACCATTTGGTGTGCCTCAGATGGCAGCTTGCTAGCTTTTAAGACTCCAAATGCCCCTCACCAATATGGGGTGCAGAAGACTCTCTTAGCAATAGGCTAAGATGTCCCCTGAAAACACGGTCACGAGGCCCCTGTCCCTGCTACTCTATCCTTTCAATATTGGGTTAAAATTAGAAGAGTTTTCAGTTTATGTTGAAATTCAGTTAAGTTGATCTCCTTTCTAATGTGTGCTGTCACTGCTTTCACTCAACCAAATGTCTATCAACTATCTAATCTATGCTGAGTCTATCAACTGTCTAACCTATCCCTCCTTCCCCACCCTTGCAGCTGTCAGAGTTTTTTCTTCTGCATGTATGTCTATTTTTAAGTCCTTATAGTAAGGACTTCATACACTATTTGTCCTTGTGCTGCTGACTGATTTCACCCAGCATAATGTCTTCCAATTGAAACCAGGTTATGAGATGCTACCTAAAATCATCATTGTTCTTTATCATTGCATAGTGTTCCATTGAGTACATGTACCATAGTTTGTTTATCCATTCATCTGTTGCTGGGCATCTGGGTTCATTCCATCTTTTTGCTAGTGTGGTCTGTGCTGCAGTAAACATTGGTGTGCAAATTGTGCTAATACCATTTGTTAAAGAGACTGTTTTTACCCAAGTTTACAATCTCAGGGCCTTTGTTGAATATCACCTGTTCATAAAAGGATGGTGGCATCTCTGGAGTCTCAGCTCTGTTCCATTGGTCTCTATATGCCTCTTTTTGTACCAGTATCAGGCTGTTTCGAATACTGTGGCAGTGTAATAGATTCTAAGGTTAGGCGGTGTGAGACCTCCCACTGTGTTCCTTTTCTTCAGTAGTGCTTCTCTCACTTGGGGTTTATTCTCTTTCCAAACAAAGTTGGTGGATTTGTTTCTCCACCTCATTAAAAACTGTGACTGGAATTTGTATTGGGATTGCATTGTATATATAGATTGCTTTGGGTGAAATAGACATTTTCACAATGTTAAGTCTTCCTACCCATGAGCAAGGTAGGTTTCTCGATTTATGTAAAATCTCTCTTAGTTTCTTGCGGTGAGGTCTTGTAGTTCTCTTTAGGTAGGTCCCTTATTTCTCTAGTTAGACTTATTTCTAGGTATTTTATCCTCTTGGGGGCTATAGTAAATGGTATTGATTTGGTGATTTCTTCTTTAACGATCTCTTTTGGTATAAAGGAATCCTACTGATTTACTTATATTTATCTTATATTCTGATAGTTTGCTGAACTTTTCTATTAGTTTGAGTAGTTTACTTACAGATTCTTTAGGATTTTGTGCATGTACAATCATAACATCTACAAACAGGGAGATTTTTACTTCTTTGCTGATGTGGATGCCCTTTATTTCTTTGTCTTGTCTAATTGCTCTGGCCAGAACTTCTAAAACAATGTTGAAGAGGAGAGGTGAGAGTGGGCATCCTTGTCTAGTTTTTGTTCTCAAGAAGAATTCTTTCAGTCCCTCCATTCAGGATGATGCTGGTGGTTGGCTTTGCATAGATGTCCCTTATTGCATTGAGGAATTTGCCCTCTGTTCCTATACTGTTAAGAGTTTTTTTTTTTTTAGCATGAATGGGTGTTGGACTTTATCAAATGCCTTTTCTGCATCAATTGACAAAATCAGATGATTCTTATCTTTTGTGTTATTTCTGTGGTTGGCCGCATTAGTGGTTTTCCTGATGTTGAGCCAGGCTTACATCCCTGGTGTAAAGTCAACTTGGTCATGATGAATTATTTTTTTGATATGTTGTTGAATTCTACTGGCAAGGATTTTTTGAAGACTTTGCACCTAGGTTCATGAGTGTTATTAGTCTATAATCTTCCTTTCTGTGGGATCTTTCTCTGGCTTTGGTATCAGGGTTTTGCTGGGCTTGTAGAACAAATTTGGGAGAACTCCATCACTTTCTATGTTGTGAGATAGTCTCAGCAGCATTGGAGTTAACTTTTCTCTAAAAGTTTGGTGGAATTCCCCATTGAAGCTGTCTGGGCCAGGACCTTTTTTTTTGGTTGGTAATTTTTTGATGACTTTTTCAATCTCTTCCTTTCTGATGAGTTTATTAAGTTGTTCCACTTCTCCTTGTGGTAATTTTGGTAGGTGATATGAATCTAGAAATTTGTCCGTTTCCTCTAGGTTTCCAAATCTATTAGAGTACAGTGTTTCATAGTATTCTATTAGGATACTTTTCACTTCAGTTGGGTCTGTTGTGACATTTTCCCTCTGATTTCTTTTTCTTTTTTTTTTAATTTAATATGACTGAGTGAAAATGTACATTCCCATATAAATCTACATGCCCACCTATATGCAGCTTCTGCTGCTCTCCCTGTCCGGTGACAGCACACTATTCCTCTCTGCTCCATACATGTATCATCCTCCCAACAGCCTCCTTTCCCCTCCTCTCCACCCACTCTCCTTCCTCTAGCCAGAGGTCAGCAGGAAGATATCCTATAGATGTATAGAAACATAAAGTGCATCCAATATATGGTCATTCTGCATTGCCAAGTCCAATCCATTCCTGTCCAAGAAGTGGACCTTCGTTATAATTTGTGGGTAAGGGCAGCATCAGGGCTGGGGGCCATGCTCTCAGGGGAACCCCCAAACTGCTGGCCCATCAATTGAGGTCTTTTAGTGGAGATCTCAGGATGCACCCTTTTTTATTTTTGTGTTGCCAGTGAGACTCAACCTAGTGAGTTCCATCGTGGTGATCACTGGTGGTGGCCGGGCACCATCCTGTTCTTCCGGTCCCAAGTCAATGAAGGCACCCACTCTTGTGGGTCTCTCTGTCTTCTCGGTTGTTTTTACCGCATGCCGTTTTGGCCCTCGGTGAGCATCCATTCCTGCTGAGTTGGGACCATTTGCTGTGTCCTCAGATGGCAGCTTGGCAGCTTTTAAGACCCCAGATGCCACTCACCAACATGGGGTGCAGAGAGCTCTCTTAGCAAAACGCTAGTTGTGCCAATTGGCCTGGAATTCGCCCAAGAGCATGGTCCCCCGCCCCCCGCCCCAGCTACTCTGTCCTTGCAATATTGAGTTAAGATGGAAGGAGTACTCAAGTTATGCTGAAGTCCACTTAATGTTGTTCTTGCTCCTAATGTGTGCTGTCACCGCTTTCTCCCAACTAGATTGCTAGTAACTATCTAAACTAAACCCTCCCCCCTCGCCCTCCCTCCCTCCCCTCCCTTGCAGCTGTCAAAGAGTCTTTTCTTCTATACACAAGTCTGTTTTTGAGATCTTATCATAGAGGTCTCATACAATATTTGTCCTTTTGTCGCTGGCTACTTTCACTCAACATAATGTCTTCCAGCTGAAACCAAGGTAGGAGGTGTTTCCTGGAATCATAGTTATTCTTTATCATTGTGTAATGCTCCATTGAGTATATGTACCATAGTTTACCTATTCATTCTTCTGTTGTTGGGCATCTGGATTGATTCTTTTTGCTATCGTGGACTGTGCTGCGATAAACATTCTGGTGCATGTGTCCATTGGTGTGAAAGGTCTTGATTCTGTAGGATATATTCCAAGTAGTGGAATTACTGGATCAAATGGTATATCGATATCCATTTTTTTTAAGGAAGCACCAGATTGCTTTCCAAAGAGGCTGGACCATTTTACAACCCCACCCCTCTGATTTTTTATTTGGATTATTTGTTTCCTCTCCTGTTTTTCTTCTGTAAGTTTAGCCAATAATTTGTCAATTTTGTTGATCTTTTCAAAAAACCAGCTTTTGGTTTTGTTAATCTTTTCAATTGTTCTTCTATTCTCTAATTCATTTAGTTCTAATCGCATCTTTATGATCTGTTTTCTTCTGGTGCCCAAGGGGTTTCTCTGTTGCTCTCTATCTGCTTGTTCAAGCTAGAGGGTTAATTCTTTGGTTTCAGTCCTTTCTTGTTTCTGGATGGGTGCATTTATAGAAATAAACTGATCTCTGAGCACTGCTTTGGCTGTATCCTATAGGTTCTGGTAGGAAGTGTTTTCATTCTCATTTGAATCCATAAAGTTCTTTATTTTGTCCTTGATGTCTTCTATAGCCCATAGATTTTTGAGCAAGGTGATGTTCAGTTACCATGAGTTCAAATGTCTATGTATGCTTTTTCTCCTATTGATTTAGATTTTTATGGCTTTATGGTCCAAGAAGATGCTTTGCAACAATTCAGTGGTTTGGGTTTTGTTGCCAAGAGCCAAGTGCCGTCGAGTCACTTTATGTCCTAATACATTGTCCATTCTGGAAAATCTTCCATGTGCATTAGAGAAGAAGGTGTATTTATTTGTTGATGGATAAAAAGTTCTGTATATGTTGATGAGGTCTAGTTGATTAATTGTTGGCAATAAGATCTTCTATGTCTTTACTGAGCTTTTTTCTGGATGATCTGTCCTTTACTGAAAGCAGGGTGTGAAGTCTACAACTGTTATTGTGGAGCTATCAATCTCATTTTTCAATGTAGTCAGTGTTAGTTTAATGTATTTAGATGCTCTGTTATTGGGTGCATAAATATTTAATATTGTTAAGTCCTGCCTGTGTATTAAACCTTTCAGCAATAAATAGTGACCATTCTTGTCCATGATGGCAGATTTTACATTAAAATCTATTTATAGTTAGAGATTAGTATTGGCATGCCTGATCTTCTTTGTATGTTGTTAGTTTGGTATACATTATTCCATCCTTTAATTTTCAGTTTGTTCATATCTTTGAGTCTAAGGTGTATTTCTTCTAAGCAACATATAGAAGAGTTGTGTCCTTTTATCCAGGATGCCACTTGTCATCTCCTTATTGGAGTTTTCAGTCCATTTACATTCAGTGTAATTATTGATAGGTATGTATTCAGTGCTGTCATTTTGATGTACTTATTTCTGTGTTGGTGTTGTCTATGTTGCTCTTAATATTCTGTTCTCAGCCATTCTTTATGGCTTGATTTTTCATCTCCTCAGTGTTGGTTTTGTTTTTCTTGAGACACCTGTCTTATATTTCTTGTTTGGATATGTTGCATTGTTATTGTGCTCTGTGGCTACCACCATGATCCCCCTTAATATTCTAAGTTGAAATCCAGTTTTAACTTCTGTATATCTTTTTAACTTCTTCTCCACCTGAAGGGAGTATAACTACTGTAGTATGTCCCTATTTTTGGTGTGATGGTGTCATAGTTTTTGTGACATGATCACTGGTTCACTTCTTTTAATATTGTAGCTTTTGACTGAGTTTTGTGGCTTCCCTAATTGAGTAGGTTTCTGGATGCTGTGTTTTGCTTTGTCTCCTTAAATATAACTTAATGGTTTTGTTTTTCTAAGGGAAATGCTTCTTCCAGTATTTCTTGTAGTTTTCTTTTCGTTTTTACAGTCTCTAAGCTTCTGTTTATCTGCAAATGTACTAATTTTATCTTCATATTTCAGAGACAGTTTTGTAGCATATATAATTCTTGGTTGGAAGTTTTTCTCCTTCAGGTCTTAATGTATTATCCCACTGCCTCTTTCCCAACATTGTTTCTGCTGAAAAGTCAGGTGAAAGCCTACAGGACTTCCATCTGAATGTTAGCTTTGCTTTGAGCCTCTCTGCCTTTAAGAGCATCTGTTTATGTTTCATTTTATTAAGCTTGATTATGATATGTCTTTGTGTCTTTATTTTGTGGTCTAGTTTTTACGGCATTTGATACACGTCTTGGATACGTATGTTCTCTTCTTTCATAATTTCAGGGAAGTTTCCTGTCAACAACAATACTCTTTGTGTTTTCATTATCCCTCCCTGTTCAGGAACTCCAATTAATTGTAGATTATTCCTCTTAATAGAGTCCCACAGATTTCTTAATGCTTTTTTGCTTTTCTTATTTCTGTTCTCTGATTTCTCCTCATAAATGCAGGTGTCAGTTGCTCTGTCCTCAAGGTCACTAAGTCTGACTTTCGTCTCCTCAATTCCACTCTCTTGGTTTTGGACTAAAGTGTCTAATTCTGTAATTTTGTTGTTGATCTGCCAAGTTTTTGATCAGTGATGTTTCATCAGTTCAAATAGCTTGCTTAATTTTTTGTTTTGTTCTGCTGCATTTTATTTAATCTCTAGGAGGTCTTTATATGTAATTCTTTTGTATTCAGCTTCTGATAATTTCACAGAGGGTTCTTCATCTGGGAAGTTTTTTGATTGTTTATTTTGGGAGTTTTCTGGAACCACACTGGACTGTTTCTTTAAATAGTTAGCAATGGTTTTTTGCTTTTGAGCCAACTAGAAGCTGTTTAGTTTCTCTTGTGTTACCTCAACAGGAAGTGAGACATAGTTCTGGGAAGGAAATTGGTTGCTAGCTGCCTCTGGTTACTCTAGTGACTGGCCCCAGTGGACTCTTTGGGGTGACAGACTCTGCCTCTTGGCTGGCAAAGACAGCACCCTACTTACAGAGTCACTGAGGGGCTGTGAAACAACTCTTTGATATGGGTCAGTAAAGGCTGAAAGAGATGCTGCTGGGCTTCTCAGCAGTTACTTCTCCAGGCAGTTTTATTTTAAAAAGCTTAGAGCTGTCCAACTGCTGCCAAAACCAGTCAGGCCATCAGGTGTGGCAGGCCTTCCTCACTTTCTGACTGACAACGGAAGTACCTCTTAGGTTGTTCCCAGATGCTATGACATAGTACAAAGTAGTGAGGGGTTACAACCCTGCTGCCATCCTCAACTGGGCCCCACTCATAAGGTAACATTGTACTAAGCACAGCCTTTCTTCTGGAAAAGTGCTTTCTGGACTGACACTGCTTCTCAGCTTGGGAATTAGCCCCTGCTGAGTCTTTCGGTTGGGTGACTCTGCCTCCCAGCTGACCAAGATGGTACCCTAGCTGAGTTTCCCTTCCCAACATGAAACAGTAAAATCTATGGCAGAGCTCAGAAAAGAGAGGTTTAAGGGGCAGTCATGCCCTCAGTCCACAGCCATGCTCTCAGACTTTGTCTCACACATGGTCTCTCTGCTGCACTATCCACTGTTTACTTTAACACTGCAGTTCAGTATATTTGCCAGCTTGTCCCCATTCCTTGCCTCCAGATAACAAAAAGGGCATCAGTACCTGCAGACCACCCAAGTGATGAGTCAGTGTGTGCTGCCTCATGTTAGAGAGAGATAATTCCCTGTTTAGTCATGCACAGTCCAATCTGACAACCCTATGGTGTATCCTATGGCTCCCTGGGTACCCAGAGTGCTCTGTTCTATTGTCAATCCAGGCCTTAGTTCTCAGAGGGAATTGAGGAGATGTGTGTCTAGTCCACCTTCTTGGCCCCGTCCCCTGCACTTCCTTTTTTGATTATCTATTCTGAGTCTCACAGAGAGTGGACTTTTCAGCAGACTTCACCAAAAAAAAAAAAAAAAAAAAAAAAAAAAAATGCTGCTTTTGCTTCTTTCTCCCTTCAGAGTATTCTGCCAATGACTCTATGCTGCTGAAGAATTTAAAAGTACCAAGTTCAGTCCATCCCAGCAATAACATTTGATAGTCAGCACCACATTCATCCTTGTAAACCAAATTTTAAACAGATTACAGTTACTGTCTCAAAAAACAGCTGACTTCAATTTTAGGGGAACTAATTGATCCATGATGCCTTCTAAGGAAACCCAGTGTACAATAAACATGATTTGATGAATCAGTTACAGTTACATCTTTAATTTAGTTGCTCATGTTCTCACAATGCCTGGTAGTGTCTTCTTGAGCTAATAACATTCTCATGCCAACGGAGACCTAGGGGTCATTTCCACTCTCAGTAGCCAGAGAACAGGCAACGTTTTTGTGGTTACTTGTATTTGCTGCAGGAGCTGATATTGAAGGCCATTGTGGACAATTCTGCCTATGATGCTTCTCTGTCAAGCCCTGCAGGGAATCTTTGAAGTGCCAACTTCCTGTCTTGGCTTTCTGGTGCTGTATATTTCTCAACAAGTTCTGCTCTTTTTACTTCCTCGTATGATGCTCGGGAGTTATTACCCAAGCATACAGGGAAGTAGTGTTTGGGTGAATTTCTACTAACACCTATTTGCTGTTCATGAAATAGCTCTCTCCTGTGTCACTGGCCTAGCATCCCCTTTTCCTCATAGTAATTTGATTTTAGAGTACATTTCCTGGCTACATATTTGAGTGGGATCATTAGGTCTCTCTTACCTCCTTTATCAAGGACATTTCTTTCCCCAATGTTGGCCAACATCACTGCAACCTACACACTAGGGATGAGAAAGCAAGAATCCCAGTACCAATGCCCAACAGAACAAAATAGAACTGCTTCAAGACAACTTTCTGCCTTGCGTATTCTGTACAATTTGCTGCAACCTCCTCATTTGGTCAAGCATCTCATTTCTATTTACTGTTAGAGGGTCTCTTATAAACCACTGCCTGCCCAAAAATGTCTGTCTAGTCATTTTGAAAGGATAGTCAACTGTCTCCAAAACTCATTTCCTTTAGAGCAAGGACTGATATGGCTGACAGGTAGTAACCAGTTCATTTGGGGTACACTCTTCTGGGGCACCTCTGGAACCCTGCAGTGAACTTGGATAAGAGATAAATTTCTCACTATTTTCCTCAGATGATAACTCCTCATACTGATACACAAACCCCAATACCTGATACTTGTGAACAGGGGAATTTACATTAAGTCTAGCAGAGTCTTTGTTGCTCAGACGGACCTGAGCAACAGCTACAACTGCTTTGGACTTAAACACAGTAGTGTGATGATTTTGACTGGATCATAGGATGAGCTGATTCCATTTTAAGTCTTATATGTTTCTCATCTACAGGGTTCTTGGACTTTCCTAATTCTGGGACTTTAGAGGCTGGAAATGTATGTACTCTTGCTCCTGGTTGAGGAAACTCTTTCCCCTCCTCTACTTGTTCTCTGCTGTGGGATGCTGACTGTGGGATGTGGTGACCTCCAGTTACTTCTCTTTGGATCATCATGGGGGAGGTATTTGGTATCAGTGTGGTTACATGTCACCTGACCTGAGTTCTCGTCACCTCCCCGTGTTGTACCTGGAATTGGTGACAGGAAATGAGACTGATATCAACTGAGTTGAATCCTCCTGGGATGCAGAGCTCCACACCCTGAACTTTTTTTCACCTCTTAAGTCTCTGAGCTAAGTCTTATAACTTCTGGAATGTAAATTTCCAGCATAGGCTCAGGTTACCAGAAAATCATCATCTTCCCTAAAGGCAAAACTAAAGCGCGATCGTTTTTATTTCTCAGTCTATTAGAGGTTGTCTCAGAAACAACCCATTCCCAGACCTTCAAAGATTTTGGATTTCTTACTAGAATGGTGTTCTAAGTGTAGACTCAAACTCCTGACTTGGTGCCTCAGCCTGTGCAAGATCTTTAGCTACTGTCCCAGATAAATTGTGTTCTTGTATCTTTTCCCTTTTGCTACAGACGGGGCATTCTCTTTGTCTTTGGAATCAGGCCCACCAATTCCAGTAAACCTGGAAGCCCTCACCTCCCAGTTCTTTGTGAAGGGTAACTCTGCTATGACAATCTGGTTGAGGCTGCTTGCTGTAATCTGGGCCCTCGTGTCTTCTTTAGTAGCGTTTGGGAGAAAATGATCTATCAGCATTGGCTGTTTTCCCAGCTTTCTAGAAAATCTTTCTGTGGCCATAAAACTCTTTATAGTTTCTAAGTATACTTTATAAGGCCTCTGTGCTCTCCATCACAGTTAAGGATACTTTATCTGCACGATGGCAGTATTCTTATAATTCCCCCAAACTGTAATGTTGTCTCCCGGCAAGCACTCCTTCTTCGGTCCCTCCTTGGTTCCTAGAAGATTGTGTGACTGGTGCCACAGTTGCCCCTGGATGTTAGCCTGGGCTGAGGATGCATGCCAAGGCTCAGAGCCCGAAGGTGGTGTCAGTCCCAGGACCCTAAGACTGCAGGCACTGAGGAAGGCCCTCTTTCTCTGTGGAGATGTTCAGTGTCTTAAGAGATTCAAAGTCTGAGGTAGTTACATAAAAGTGATTCTTGAAACACCTTCTTAGTCTGCTATCTTTTTTGGAGTTCTCAGAGACTTAGATTTCTCAGTGCACAAAACTTTTTTTATTTTCCTTTTTTTTCCCTTTGGAATATTCAACCAGACACCTTGTTAGTGTACTAAAAGCACCCTGTAGATTTGCTGGTGTTCCTTGTTTTTTTTAATTTGTCTTGTAAATAACTTCTAAGCTTCTAATCCAACCTTCTCATGTCTGATAACTATGTGGAATGTGTTAGTAAAGGGGGAAAGGGGACGGGGAGAAAAACCAAATCAAACTGTACAACAACAAAAATGTCATCCTGTAAAATGTCTTTAAGCTCAGTCTCGTCCTCGTTCGCTGGAATCCTCAGTGGAAGCACGGACTTTGGATGGTTCACATCCACTCAGCTTCCTAGGGGGGTCACAACTTTGTGTCAAACACTGATCGGTTCTAATTCTGAAGGATCACATTAGTACCTGATTCTGATACAAGCTGGACAGGGCCCCAAAACACAGTGATTGTGATGTACATCGTAAGTTCAGAATAAAATACCACTGATGTTGCCAGTTGCTATTGAGTTGGTGCTGACTCATGGCGACCTCATGAATAACACAACATTGCCTGGTCATTCACCTTATTCTTGTTTGTTGGTATGACTGAGTCTATTGTTTCAGCCCTTATGCATTTTTGAGTGCCTTCCAACCTAGCGGGCTCATCTTCCACACTATATGGGGTAATATTCTATTGTGATTTATAGTGTTTTCTTTGGTTAATTTTTGGAAGTAGATTACTGGACATTTCTTGTGGTCTGTCTTAGCTTGGAAGCTCCACTGAAACTTTTTATCCACCAGAGGTGAGCACAGCATGACAGTTTAACAGATGTGTGATGGGGGAATGAAAAATACCCCACTATGTGTATATTATTCTTCTCATCAATTGCTTCAGCGCCCACCTGTTCAGTTTCTCCTCTGGAAGCCTCTCCCACACCTGAATTGTTGATACACCACAGGGGCTTTCTTAGTCCATTGATGGAATCTGTTCTGTTTCCGTAACAGAGTCTCTTACTCACCCTCTTTGCTATAAACTATGATTGCGGAGGACTGGCCGTGTGCTTCTACAGATGGCATGAGCCTGCTGCAGGCTGTCTTGCAGGGATGGTTCTGGCCGAAGTCCAAACCTCAGTTGTGCTTCATGTTGAGCCTGAGTCTCTGCGCCTTTCAATTTATGCTGTCACAGTAACTGCTAACACAGAACACACTGTGAAGAATCTGTGGTATTAAATGGAAGTCTCCAGGTGAGACTTAAAAAGAATTACATCTTAGAGGTTTTAGTAATTTCTTCCTACTTTGGTGCTTTGATGATATTCGCCAGTCCAACTTGATATCTTTCTCTAACTGACAAGTTCCAGAAGACTTCTGTGGGAAATGCAGGAGGGTGGAAAGATATAGAAGTATGGGTTCTTCAGGCCTGAAAACTTTGGAATCCTTATTGAAAATGGACCCTCGGCTTCAGCGATTATCTCTGCAACCCAGAGTAACCGGGGGAGAGTTCACTTAGCTTCCCTGCCTCCAAAAACCAGAAGATCTTTAAGCTGACATTTCCCCTGGAGGTGATAACTGATTTCCCTAAAGCTACCACAAACCACTGGGGTGACAGAATAGAACTGCCCCGTAGAGTTTTCTTGGCTGCAATCTTGAGGGAAGCAGATTGCTAGGTCTTCCTCTGGCACACATTTGTTAAAATTAATGAACCAATATTAATCCATTATTATTAAGTGAAACCATGGCTTCTTGGGTTCCTCAGTTTTTACTTAATGTCCCTTTACTCTTCCAAAGCCACATGCCCATTTCTATTGTGCTTATTGTCATTATCATTTTTGCTGTGACAATTAGCCAGTGTCTCTTCCCCTCCTTCCCTTTCCAGGAAGGAGTGTTTAGGCAGTGAAACTGGTTCTCTTAGCCTTTTATTAGGTAGAGAGGGTGGAGTTACCACTGAAGTTTGGGCTCTGGCCCAGGGTTAAGGATGCACAGAGTACAGGGTATTTGGGTAGGGTGGGGCAGGGGTGGGGATGTTTGTTTCAGGCTGAGCAAGGGATGGGTTATGGGTGGTTGCAATCTGAGCTGCTCTTGTTGCAGTCAAAGCCACAGATTAGAAGATTCTCTTGAGCAAGAGAGCATGTTCAGCAATTGCCTCAACATGAATCAGGGAAAAGATTTCTTCACCCATGACGGAAGGTGAATCCCAGGGTATGTTATATAAACCTCCCTGGCCCACTGTCCACCACTAGTGTGGCTTCTTGCTACAGCTCCTGTGCAACCTGTGCATTGAGGGGTAAGTGCCCTCTCCTTGGTTGAGCCCATAGGGTTGTCATTGTAGGTCACCACTCTATAGGCTTTTGGAAGCCACAATCCCCTTAGCACCTCTGGGCTGACTACATCTTGTTCCTGCTGTGCTCAGTGGGCCCAGCCTTAGGATTTAGGGATGGCTAAGGTGGCCTCGTGGTGTAATGGATAAGGGCTACAGCTGCCAACCAAAAAGTTGGCAGTTTGAAACTACTAGGTGCTCCTTCAAAACTATGGAGCATTTCTACTCTGTCTTATATGGTCACTATCAGTCAGAATCAACTCATCAGCAATCGGGTATGGGTATGGTGGGGTGGAGGCCCTGGTGGTACAGTGGTTAGGAGCATGGCTGCTAGTCAAAAATGGGCAGTTCAAATCTACCAGCTGCTACTTGGAAACTCTTTCAGGCAGTTCCACTCTGTCGCACAGGGTTGCTACAACTGGGGTTGACTCGATGGCATTGGGTTTTGTTTTTTGATTTTAAGGTAGGGTACGATGGTGAAAGTCTGTAAGGGGTGTGCTATGGAGACATCACCTGGTATTGTAAAGAGCCTGACCTATCAGAGTTCTTTCCAGGTTAGTCTGAGTGAGTAATGCTCCCCAGATAATCCTCCTTTGTAAACGGGGTGGCATGAAATACTGTGGGCCACCAGGCTGGTAGTTTCAGATTCTAGTTTGTATTATATGTCCTTTTTGTCCCCATCTTATCCACAAACAAAAAAGTCAGCAAGAAAGCCAAGAGAGCACAATACAGATTTTGTGAAGTCATGCCTTTCTCTAAACTCTTGATGCAGAAAGATGAGAGAGAACATATAAGAGGTACAGGGCAGCATTGGACTTCCAGTGTTTGCTTGCAGGTCAACTCAAATTTGGGAAGATGTCAACAACATTGGAAGACTACATGGAGGGAGTCATCAACGTGTTCCATCGGTACTCCGTGCGGGTGGGCCACTTTGACACCCTGAGTAAGGGTGAGCTGAAGCAGCTGATAAAAAAGGAGCTTCCAAACACCCTCAAGGTAGGTGATGCCCCCTCTCATCTCAAGCTGCTTTTCTCTTCCGTACTGAAGGCAGTGTCAAGGCTGGGAGGATGATGGTGGGAAAAGGACTAAAGGAGAGGGCAGCCCCAGTTAGAGTGCCAAGGATGTCCTCTGCTGGCTCTGGGACAGGTACTCTACTCCTCTGTTTTGGTGGCTTATCTGTCACCTTGGGCTGATCACTCTGCCTCTCTCTGAAACCTGTTTCCTCATCTATGAAGTGGGGAGAGGCAAGAGAGAGGCTGGATGAGGTGAGCTCTGGACGACTTTCCAGGTGGAGCCTTATAGGATTCCTCGATGGGTCACCACAGTTTCTCCTTCCTTCCTCTATTTCCCCACATGAGATTCTCCCATACGGTTTTGGCTAATGAATTAACATTCCTGGGTCCTCCTAAGCTGAGCACCGAGAGACGGGGGACCTAGAGAAATGAGGTGAAGAGTCTTGTTTGGAGGTTCTGAGCTCACGGTTTCTGCTATCTCTTTCTTCTAGAATACCAAAGATCAATCCAGCATTGACAAAGTGTTCGAAGATCTGGATGCTAACAAAGATAAACAGATCAGCTTTGAGGAGTTTGTGGTCCTTGTGACCAGAGTGCTGGTGACAGCCCATGAAAATATCCACAAAGAATAGGAAGCTGACCCAGGGTTTCTTTCCTCACAATATCTCCAAGGGGCTTCTCACTCAGCCACCAAAGCCCTGCCTTGCCTGAAGGAAGTGATAGACAATAAATGAACTCATAAAACCTGTTCATCAGTCTCTGTCATTTTTTGTTTCTCTTCACATCCGTCATCCTCGAACTTGATCATGCCTTGCTCCTCCAGAAGTTCTCATTCCAGTCCCTTTGATCCTCCTTCTCCATTTGTTCATCAAATATTTATCGAGTTTCCACTATTTACTCATTCACTTATTCATTCATTCAACAACTATTCACTAAGCATTTGTGATAGCCAGAGAAAACAGACAAAGTCCATGTCCCCTTGAGTGTGCATTGTGTTGAAGCTTGTTTTCTCTTGCACGCCAATCCAGCTGCTCCCTGCCTCTCTCCACTTTGCATATGAGGAAACAAATCCCATTCTATCATAAAGGAGCCCTGGTGACAAAACGGTAAAGTGCTCCGCTTGCCACAGTTGTTTGCACCCACCAGGCACTCTGGCAGTCAGCTCTCATAAAGATTACAGCCTTGGAAACCCTATAGAACAGTTCTCCTCTGTCCTATGAGGTCACTATGAGTTGAAATCAACTCAACAACAATGAGTTTAATTTTTCATTAGAAAATGAAAAGATATGCAAACAAGTAAAAACGTACCATGTAATAAATACACTTGTAGGTGATAACAAGCAATGTGAAGAAAATTATAGTAGGGGGTGGGGCTAGGGGAGAAGTGATGGAGGAGCTGGTCCTGGTTTGGATAGGACGATCAAGGAATGCATTTAAGCAGATACCTGAAAAAGATGAAGGAGATGGCCGGCAGATATCTCAGGGCCAAGAATTTCTGACAGGTGGAGAGGAAGGTCTGGAGCTAGGTATCGCCTGACCTGCTTAGTGGACAGCACCACTGCCAACATGCCTCGGTTGGAGTGACTATGGCAGGAGTGGTGGGAGACAAGGCATAGAGATAATAGGGAGCAGATAAGCAAGGGCCCGTAGACTACAGGTGGCGCATATTGTGAAGTTCTTGACTGCTAGCCAAGAGGTTGGTGGTTTGAACTCACCCAGAGGTGTCTTGAAAGAAAAACCTGGAAATCCACTTTTGAAAAATCAGCTATTAAATGTTCTGTGGATTGCAATATCACTGGGTACATCAGGGGCCACCATGAGTTGGAATTAACTAGAACAGCTAACAATATAAACTGTGAGGAGGATTTCGGACTTTATTGTATGTTTGGGGCAGGGAAATGATGTGATTCAATCTATGTTTCAAATAAATCACTTTGGCTGCCTTTGTGGAGAACAGATCTTAGAAGCATGAAAGTGGGAGCAAGGAGATAAACCAAAAAGGGTTCCCGAGGACAGGGTTGTCCAGTAGAGATAGAGTGCGAGACAAATATGTAGTTTTAAAATTTCTATTAGCTCCCTTAAAAAGATAAAAGAAACAAATTAAGTTAATTTTAACAACACTGTATTTCACCCCAAATATTATTTCAACAATACGAAAAACATTGAGGTTCTTTTTTTAAAAAAATTATTTCCTCTTGTTCTAAAGTTTTTTTTTTTTAATCTGATGTGTATTTTACACTCTGTGTAGCAAAAGTAAATACAGGATTGTGTGAGTGTGTTACATGGCCCTCAGTCTGCAGAATAGCATGTTCAGTCTACTTTAAAGTCCTTTAGAGAAAGACACAGCCTTACTGCCCTTAGTTGCTTGTCTAATACTGATCACATTTAATCATCTAAAAAACCAACACTAAACCCATTGCCTTTGAGTAGGGCTGAGTGGAACTGCTCCATGGGGTTTCCAAGGAGTGGCTAGTACATTTGAATATCCGCCTTTTGGGTTAGCTAGCCATATCTCTTAACCACTGCGCCACCAGAGCTCCTTAACTATCTAAGCCACTCATAAAAATATTTTCAGTCTTGGCTTTGGTTTAAGATATCCTCTGATGTGCATAGTGCATTAAAAAAAAAAAAATCAGTCACCGTTGAATCGACTCTAACTTATGGCAGTTTTGACTCCTAGTTAGAGGAGAACTGTGCTCCATTTGTTTTTTTTTCTTTTAATTGTACTTTAGATGAAGATTTTCAAAACAAAATAATTTCTCATTCAGCAGTTAGTGCATGTATTATGACATTGGCTAACAACCCCACAGCAGGTCGATATTCTCCATTCTTCACTGTAGGTTCCCTACTACCAGCTTTCCTGTGCCCTCCTGCTTTCTAGTCCTTGCCACTGGACTGGTGTGACCCTTAAGTCTTGTTTAGTTTTATTGGCCAAACGGTGAACTTCAGGAGTGGTTTCACTACTGAACTGAATGGGTGTCCAGAGCCCATACTCTCGGAGTTTCTCCAGTCTCTGTCAAGCTAGTAAGTCTGGTCTTCCTCTTTGAGTTAGAATTTTGTCCTATGTTTTTCTCCAGCTCTGTCTGGGACCTTCTGTTGTAATCCTTGTCAGAGAAGTCAGTGGTGGTAGCTGGGAACCATCTAGCTGTACTGGATTTGTTCTGGTACAGATCATTGTAGATGAGGTCCATTAGTCCTTTGGACTAATCTTTACCTTGTGTTTTTAGTTTTCGTCATTGTCCCTTGCTCCAGAATGGGTAAGACCAGTGGCGTATCCTCGATGACAACTCACAGTCTTTTAAGACTCCCAGATGCTACTCAATCAAAGTAGAATGTAGAATGTTTTCCTTATAACTGTTTTTTGGAAGTCGAGTTAGATGTTTCCAAAGATCATGATCCCCACAGCCCTGCAACAAAGCTGTTCGGTCCCTCAGGGAGTTTGGATGTACCTGTGGAGCTTCCACGGTTTTGGCCTTTTATAGGTTGTGCTGGCTTCCCCAGTTTGTGTACTATCCTACTCTTCATCAAAACTGTTATTTATCTATTCATCAGTGCTTTTCCATCTCTACCCCTCCTCTTCCTGGTAACCATAAGATTGTTTCTTTTTTGTATGTTAACCTTTCCATGAGTTTTTAAGGAAATGGTCTCCAAAAATATTTGTCATTTTGTGATTGACTTATTTTACTCAGCATAATGCCTTCCAGTTTCCTTAATGTTATGAGATGCTTCACAGATTCATCATTGTTCTTTGTTGTTGCATAATACTTCATTGTGTGTATGTACCGCTGTTTGTTTATCCAGTCATCTGTTGACGGGCATCTCGGTTATTTCCAACTTCTTGCTACAGTGAACAGTGCTGCAGTGAATGTAGTAGTCCGTATGTCTATTCATGCGACAACTCTTGTTTCTTTAGAATATATTCCTGAGAGTGGGATTGCTGGATTATATGATATTTCTATTTTTAGCTTTCTAAGGAAGTGTCATATTGTTTCCAAAATGGTTGTGTTATTTTGCACTCCCACCTGCAGTTCATAAGAGTTCCAATCTTCCTGTAGCCTCTTTCATATTTTTTATTTCCTGTTTTGGTGATTTGTGCAAGTAATGCTGGGATGAAATGGTGTCTCATTGCAGTTTTGATTTGCACTTCTCTAACGGCTAGTGATCTTGAGCATTTCTTCATGTGTCTTCTGTCGGTCTCTCAAATGTCTTCTTTGATGAAGTGTCTGTTCGTTTCCTTTGCCCATTTTTTAATTGAATTGTTTGTCTCTTTTGTTGTAGAGGTGTTAGATTTTCCTGTAGATTTTAGAGATTAGACCTTTGTCTGATTTATAATAGGCAATTTTCTTTTCCCCAGTCTGAAGTTTCTCTTTTTGCTCTTTTGGAGAAGTCTTTTGATGAGCATAATTTTTAGAAACTCTCGATTATCTAGCTTATCTTCTGGAATTGTGTGTTGTTGGTTATGGCTTGTATCTTGCTAATTCCATGTATTAGGATTTCCAGCATTGATCTTATTTTTTTCCTATGAACTTTATGGTTTTGGGCCTTTTGCTTAGGTCTCTGGTCCGTTTTAAATTTGTTTTTGTACATGGTGTGAGGTATGGGTTTTATTTCAGTTTTTTGTTGATAGACATTCAGTTTTGCTAGCACCATTTGTTAAAAAGACTGCCTTTCCCATATTTGATGGATTCGGGGCCCTTGTTGAGGATCATAGGTGGATAGACTGACATCTGGATTCTCAGTTCTGTTCCACTGGTCAATGTATATGTCCTTGTACCACTACCAGGCTGTTTTGACTACCAAAGCTGTATTGCAGGTTCTGAGGTCAGGTGCTGTGAGTCCCATTTTTGGGAAGTAGAAAATCAGGCCTTTCTTCTGAGGTGGTTGTGGCTGGATTCCAACTTCCAACTTTTTAGTTGGTAGCTGAGTGTGGTTGGCACCACCATTGGCACCATTCAGTTCCAGTTCAGAAGGATGTTTTAGGGGCATAGCCTGTGACAAAGTTTCAAATCTTTATAGAAACAGACTGTCACATCTCTCTCACGCAGCCGTTGGTGATTTGGAACCACTGACCTTTCAGTTAGCAATTAAAAGCTTAATCACTGACCACTAAGGCTACTAGCAACTCCATTTTAAAATAAACAAAGAAACAAACAAAAACAAAACTGAATCCACTGTAGAATCAAACCACTGTTGTCAAGTCGATTCTTATTCATGGTGACCCTATGGGACAGAGTAGAACTGCCCCATTGTGTTTCCAAGGAGTGCCTAGTGGATTCAAATTGCTTACCTTCTGATTAGTAGCTATAATACTTAACACTATGCCACCATAATAAAATTAAAATCTGCTAAGAACAAATGAACAAACAACAAAAAATAACCAGCCTACAAGAAAAAAGCTCAGTGTATTTATTTGCTAAAGTGAAAATGTCCACCAGCTGTGTCTTTATTTCATAATAGCCAATCAAACCATGAACTGAGTCTAAATCATATTTCATAGAAATTTTAAGGACCACCAAATATTGTCAGAATCCATCAGTCAGAAGTACCTAAGGACAATGTATAGAGTCTGAAACTTTGAATCAAGTGAACTAGATTAGATTTTCAGCTCAGTTGCCTCCTGTCTCCATGAGTCTGGGCATGTGACTTCCTTCTCTGAGCCTCAAAGATGATCTCTAGTCCTTTTACACAAATTCAGAGATTGGACTCCATGATTATGGCTAGTATCAGGAAACTAGCAGATGAACACCAAGACTGCTAGAACCACAGAAGCTCAGAGAACAGAACTGTCCTCTCCTGCATCTCATCATCCCCTTTCTTGTCCATCTGCTTGAGCCCTAGAATTCAGACACTGAAATTTTGGACTTGGATTTCATTCTTGCTGTTTCATTCATTCTTTCCTTCATGTGAAGTTCATTTTCTTTTCTTCATTCACAAACTTAAAAAAATATTTTTTAGTAGCTACAGCTATTTATTTTTTGAAATATGTTGCTGAACATACTTGTTTTCATAAACCATTTATTTGCTAATGAGACTTTATATGTTTTCAATAATACTTTATTTTTTTGCTAACTATTTTGTTTATCTTCTATAAACTTTTTTTAATTGTAAAAGTATAGATAATACAGCATTTTCCAATTCAAAAATTTTCACACTTGAAATTTGGTGAGACCCATTACGTGTCTATTATAGGCATTAGGCCATGTGGGTCCTTCTTTATTTCTAGAAAGCCTACATATCCACCAACCCCCAACTCAAACATTACATCTTCTAGGGAGCCATTCCCACATATTTCCCTCTTACACTTTCACCCTTCAACTTAGGGTATATTTTAAATCCGTTACCAAGTGGAGTATCTGTGCTTCAGGGGTTGATTTGCCTATATAGAACCATCTTTGGCTCCTGGTGAGATGATTAGTCTGGCAGCACTCTCTGGCAAAGGCATTACTGTATGATAAAGGATGCCAGTGCCACTCTCCTGGACACTGTATGTGTAATATCTCTCCCTTCAATAGGGCAGTTCAGGTAGGCTGCTGGCACAGCACAAGCCAAGCCAAGGCAAGATCTGCACTTCTTAGTTTGCTAGGGCTACCATAACAAACAAGATATCACAAAGGGGCTGGTTTGAAAGAATGGCAACTTAGTTTCTCGAAGTTCTGGAGGCTAAACATCCAAATCAGGTCACTGTGAGTCAGAGTCTACTTGATGGTAACAGGTTTAGTTAATTTTGGTATCATGATCACCTGTTTTTCTTCTCCAGGCTCAATAACCTAATCTATTAAACTGTTTTGCCTCTGTGATTTTCTCTTTTCATTATTAAGCAGAACTTCGGAAGTTAAGCATCTTCCTTTCTGATGGAATCATCCAGGACTGGATGTGACTTCTAATTACTTTTCAAAGGTGTTTCTTTCCTTGAAAGCACCCCAGTAACTTGGATCTGTACCCCTCAGAGACTAGGAGGGCCAAAAACAGCAAGTGAAAGAAGGTTCAGGGAAAAAATGTACAAAGAGTAGAGGCAAAAAGAGAGGGGCAAATCAAGAAGGACATGGGAGGGGCAGGGGGAGAGAAAGAGCCTAGCTGAGGCTGGGGTTGCTCCCTGCCATGTGTCAGAATCCTGCATCCCCTCCTGCGCCTGTCCTGGGGGAATCCTATTCTTCTTCTCTCTTCATCTCAGGTCTTGGAAACAATGTCCTTCCTCACTGTGTAATCTGCATGTAACAATTTGGGGTGCACAGGGTAATCTTGGGGAGAAAAGAGAAAACTTGGAGAGCTCACACAGAGAGGCCAAGTCACCGCTCTTCTCGAGTCTGGAGGGGGATCTCTCTTAAGACAAGGAGTGTGGCTCTAACACGGTCAGGGAGCTAGCTAAGGGGAGTCTGGGAGACAGGACTGTGTTAGCACTGAGCCTGAAGAAGGAACAGGGCTTGAGCAACTAGTTGTTTCAGTCCTCTTGTCACTTTGGTAATTGAAATGTCAAAATCCATGACAAAAGAACTTTCTAAAACCTAAGTTTTCAGTAACTGTTTGGGATGGGCAGGGTGTCGAGGTTGGAGTCTAGAGCTTACTTCAGAGCAGGGCTTGTGTCAGAGTTGTGTAAGATTGCTTCACTGGGCTGGTGAAAGCTGAGACCACTCTTCCTACAAGATCTTGGGAAACAGAACAAAATTATCTTGTTTACCTTACAAGGGGTTGCAGACCTGCTCTGTGTGGTTGACATGGTAGTGGGAGACCCTGACTGGATTCATCCTTTCTGAGAAGTGCCTTTTCAGGCTGTCTTTATCTCTCCTCAAGGGTCAGATCCAGTTCATAAACCACAGGGAGGATTTTCTAACATGCAGATGTGATCGTATCATACAAATATGGCCGTATCACTTCCCTCCCTAAAACCTTCATTACTTCTGCCCTTCGCTCTCCCACTGGATAAAGTAGAAGCTCCAGGGCCTAGAATCTACCACTGCCTCCCTCTCCATATAGCCCATCTGTCTTCCTCACATGCTCAGGGCTCCTCATTTCTGGTCAACCTCCATCTGCCCATTTCCACACAATCTCTTCCTGAAGCCTCCTCATGTTCATCCTGGCATGCCTACAGCTCCCAGCCTTGGGGCTGCTCTGACACTATCCACCCTAAGAAAATGTCCCCAGTGAAGGACACTGACCCCACATCAAAGTCTCACTGGCCTGAATATTTCTCTTGCCTTTCATTTTCCATGTCAGAATCATTTGAGGAACTGTTTTGTCTCCCGTTCAAGCCTGGGAGCTCCTTGATAAGTGGGTCACGACTTACTCATCACTGGGGTCTCTCTGAGCGTGATACAGTCCCTGACACACAGTGAGCCCTCAGTTAGTGCCTGGAAACAGTGTGCAAAATCATTGAATGGGTAAGTGAATTATTATCTCCCCCTAATTCTGGAGCCAGCTGACATGACCCAGTCCCCAGAAACACATTAGAGAGCTGTTAGGTATCTGGGCAGAATCTGGCAGCTCACATCACTGTTGTCTCTTCCTTGTTCCTCCCAGAAAGGTAGCTAAAAGTTCAGGTTCCACTTGGCTGGAGGGCAACTCGCTTTTTTAGGAACTGAGGGTAGAGTCATCTGATGACAGGTATTGTTCTTCGGTCAGTAAGGTGCTGGGAAAACCCCCAAAGTTCATCTCCCTAAAAAGCACTCATTAGTCGTAGAGGTAGCCACAAATTCTCACTTAAGGATTTGATTTATTCTGTGTCTTCAAGGATGTGAGAGGGAATCTAGGATTAATGCCTGGAGGCCACGAAGAGACTGATTTTGGCCCCAGTGAAATGAAAGACTTTCTAAGAGTCAATGCCAATGGAAGAATCTCCCTTTTTTGGAGGAGTTCAACCGCTTGTCAGGCGTTGGGTAGAATGACTCAAGGATGCAGTTGGGACAAAAACCAAACCCACCCACTGTCATCTAGTTAATCCTAACACGTAGTGATCCTAGAGGACAGAGTAGAACTGTCCCACAGAGTTCCCAAGGAGTGCCTAGTGGATTTGAACTGCTGACCTATTGGTTAGCAGCTGTAGGACTTAACCACGCCACAAGTGTTTGGAGTTGACACAGGTTGGGTCAAATCAGTAATTAAAAAAATTTGTTTTAAAGGATTGATCCCTTTCCTTGGAAGCTCTGGTGGTGTATTGTTTAGATAGGAATCACCCAGGTGTTTTTGGGAGACCCTACTCTGTCCTATAGGGTTGCCATGAGTCAGAGTCAATTCGATGGCGGTTGGTTTGGTGTTTTGGGATTGCTTTCTCGAGATGGAGGCTTCCAGAGTACGGCAGATAACCACAGAACTAGTCAGACTGAACGAAGTATGGGAGGGAGAGTCAGATTCCCTTAAACATGCTGCCTCCTTCCCTCTTGTTGGAGAGTCTGTGATGGTAATCCAGAAGCCTTCTGTTTGCTGGTTTCAATACCACTCTTCTACTGCCTCCTTCACACTTTCCCCTGAGAAAAGAGTGCAGAACTCCCTAGGAAATTACAAAATATTAATTCACTCAATACTTGTTGAGTACACACTGTGAATCAGGCAGTCTTCTAGGTGTAGGGAATAAGACAGAGAACAAGACAGATGCCATGGCCTTTGCCATTGTGGGAGGCAGAGTCATAAGCAAGCCTTTCTCACACACAGTGATAAGCAGTGGTGGGCAGAGGCAAGTTGTCAGGGGTACACGTTCCACAGCCAGTAATAGAACTCAGGATCCTCAGCTCCTAGGCTGATTCCATGTCTGCTCTATAGAGCTGCACTGACAAGGAGATAAAGATGGTGATTGCTTCCTGGACATGAGGGTAGAGGTAGAAGGGATGAAAAGAGGTGAGTGTTTACAGGAGTAGGGTCCCCAAGACAGGTATAAAAGGGGCCATTCAGGGTTTCTAAACTCTGCCACTCAAGCTCATAACCTGGACTGGTTCCTGGAAACACACTCCCATGCTCTCTAGTGTGGGCCCTTAAATTCTCCTACCCGCAGCAGAGCCCACAGAGCCCTTGGAGCAGGGGCCTGCCTGGCTCAACTGCAGGTTGCCTGGAATCTAGTCACAGCCAGGCAGTGGGGAGAGCTGGAACCTGATCTTCCATTTCCTCGTTTTCAGCAGTGGGGAAGGAGGTGGTAAAGCACAAGTGGAGAAGATAGGATGAAGGCCCTTTTTTTCTCACTGCTTTCTTTTGACCAATTCTACTACTGCATGACCTTGAGCTAGTCCCGTCCCCACTCTGTGCTCAGCTTCTTCACCTATAAACTGGGGGAATAGATGCCCACTCTTCTTTGTCCAGATTCCCAAAATATTTCTATTGCTATCTTCTCTCTGTGGGAAAGACAGGGCAGGGCAGAACCATGATTTGACCCACCCTGGTCTGGCTGTGACCTGGGAAGGGACTCTGTGTTGATGTTGTCAGGCCTGAGGCCAGAAGAAATGGCAGAGGAGTCACTGATGTGGTGGAAGCAGCCTGGCATGGGGAGCAGCGCCTGCAGCCCCGAGGAGCTGAGGTGTCAGGTGGGCTGCAGATTCTGCAGAGAGGAGTGGGAGGCCTTGCTGACTTGAGCACTCAGCCATTGATCAGTGATTGGAGGAACCCCTGGTCCTGTCCAGTTGGTCAGCATGCCCTTGAGAACTAGACTCGGAATCTTCAGGCCTGAAAAACTCTCTGGATCCAAAGTGAAACCTCTATGTTGTAACTATTGAGAATATTAGCTGCAGAACCAGGAACGGAGCTCACATATACTGATTGGTAGGTAGGTGTTCTTCCCACTCCTACACCCTTGAGGTTCCGTTCTATCCAGAGGCATCTCAGAAGAAAGCCCTGGCAATCTGCTTTCAAAAATTCAACCCTGGAAAATGCAGTTCTATTCTGACACACATGTGGTCAGCTGGAACTGACTCTGTGACAATTGCTTTCTTTTTGGCTGGACTATTTGACTTCCACCCTTTGAGCCTCTCCCTTCACTTCAATCCCCCTGGAGTCATATGAGGTCTGTCAGTTAAGTTTGTAAACTCATCCTGGAAAAAGTGCTACATACCTTGTTGCTGAATATCACAGTCACCTTGGAAATACTCCCCTTGGGAAGCTATGTACCGATGCCAGTGCCTGTCCACCTTTCAAAGCAATTTTAGAACTCTTTCTGGAATGGCCATTGTGCACAGTGGCACAGTGATAAGTTTGTGAACTTAATTGTACTGTTGTCTGTGAGGGAGTTTTTAGCCAGTAAACAAATAACTGTATTGGAAGAGACTATCTACTCACCTGATCAGGCCACCAATAACTTTTTCATTACCTGAAGATAAAGAAAATATTGAAAGGGAGGCATTTTGATGACATTCAGGACATCGAGGGTAATACAGTGACAGCTCTGATGGCCATTCCAGAAAAAGAATTCCCAAATTGCTTTGAAGGGTGGAGTAGGCGCAGACATAGGTGCATAGCTTCCCAAGGGGAGCACTTCTGAGGTGACCACACTGGTATTCAGTAATGAGGTATGTAGTACTTAGAGCAATTAAGTTTGTGGACTTAATCGTCAAGCCTTGTAGTACGTGCATCCCAATGGCTCTCTTAGCTCTAGAATGAGTTTGTGGGAAAGCATGCTTAATTTGCCCTTGTTCCCAGTGCCAAGGTCCTCATTCTAGCACTCCTCCCCAGACTTGACACTGCCTAAGTCTATTTCTGGAAGCTTCTAGAAAGAACAGTTGGTTGTATAGGCAGCACTAGGTGAAGAGAGGAGCTGGGGCTGAGCGAGGAGGTAACTGGAATGTTGAAGGAAGAGAGACCTGCCCTCCTTTGACTTACTTAGTGACAATGGCCAATTTGGCAGGCTAGGTCAGGAAGGTCCTGAGCTGGGGTACAGTTACAAGGATCTGAGCAGTGGGGTCTGAGGTCAGTGGGGAGGAATGGTCAGAGAGAATGGTCAGCTGAACTCACATTGCCGCTGTTTCTCATTTTGTTATTACCAAATGAAGCAGCTGGCAGTAGCTAACATGCAGGGCTGTGCAATGCTCAGACCCCTGGGTAGGACACGTCAAGGTGTGGGTAGGTGAAAGAAGCAAGCAGAATACTGGTTTAGTGGAAGGCTTTATTGTTCACCCCAGGCCCAAGACCCACAGCTAAGGCTGTGTGGCTCAGTATCTCTGTAGGAGTGAAACCATTTTCTCTTCCGCATAATGCAGAACCGTAGTTGGTCCCTGGGAAGGACACCTTAGCCTTCTGATTAGTGGCTGTGGCCGTGACCATGGCCATGGCTGTGGCCATGACCATGGCCATGACCGTGGCTGTGGCCGTGGCCGTGGCCATGACCATCCTCTCCAAGGCCTGGCCCATGCTTATGGTCTTTCCCTTTTGGCGTGTCACTATGCATCTTCTCATGGGAGGCTTGGGTCAACCGTCCCACCAGCATGACGAACTCCTCGAAGCTCAGCTGCTTGTCTTGGTTGGTGTCCAGGTCCTCCATGATGTCCTGGATGACTGCATCATTCTTCTTCTCTTTCTGTGAGTGGGGCAGAGTGGGTGGTCAGGTGGGGTTTGGCCATGAGTGGTGACTGAGGGCACAGCAAAGGACAAATGACAAACACACAAGGAAATCTGTCCCTTATGACTCAATTTAAATATTGAAAATGTGGACTGAGACCCCACAGTGTTGTGGATGTTAAGCCAAGTGCCCTAAGCAAGCTTTAAACACTTTGCAATTTAGTCCCCATACGACCCACAACTTAGGCTCTGTTATTATCTCCTTTTAGAGAAGAGGAAGCTGAGTTCCAGTGATTTGTTCAAAGTTACATAGTACAAAGAACATCTCACTGCACACTTAAAAAAACTTCCAAAGGTAGAACTTGTATCTTCCTTGAGGAAGGATTAAGGAACCATGTCTTACAGAAGCCGATGTTTTCAGATTGAAAATGTTTGAAAGCAGAAGAATGGAAATTCCAAACGAATCTAACTTTACAGCCTGGTCTTGTCACATGCCCTCCTTGCTCTTGAAGTAACTAATAAAACTATGTTCTTTTCCTAAGGGAAGCATTTTAGGAAACAAGATGCTAGGGTAGTTTGGGTAGAGGCAGAGAGCAGTGTGGATACTCTGTTGACCCCAAAGAGTGCAACATAGTATACTAGGAGAGACAGAGGTGAGGTCAAATGATACAGTTATGGTAAGAAAGACTTGGCATCAGAAGAATCAGCTTCTATTTCCACCTGTGCAGTCCACTGGTTGGAGCATCTCACGTCAAGTCCTTTGCCATCTCTGGGCCTAATTTCCTCACCCATAGATTGTGGGGGTGCCTAGCTGCTCTCACCATCTCCCTCCTGCTCTGGCAGTACTTTCCTGTGATGGCTTTTTTTGGACTTTAGCCATTGCCTGATCAGAGTACTCATTCCTCACTAGCTTGTTTACTGAGTCCCCACTTTCTTCTTATGCTTTCAGCAAGAGTGAGCCAGGCTGGGGGAGCAAGTGTGTGGTCACATATGGGAAAACTTGCCCAACAGGTCTGATTGTCACATTGCCTGTTGGCTGTACCCTCTTTTGTCTACTCTAATGTGAGCTTCTTGTCTGAGATCCTTAGTCAGCGTCTCTCACACCTCTTGCTGCTGCTATTCTCTCCCTTTGCAACGTGGAGAGGGGGACCCAGAGAGAGCTGGGGACTCAATCCTGCTCCAGAAATGGAAATGAAATTAGGACCAAGGTGTCCATCTCTCTTAGTCCAGACCTTTGTTTTGCCCAAATTCATAGGGTGAAAAACAAGAACAAAAACAACAAGCTGCGTGGAACTAATTCCCCTTTCTTTTGAAACTCTCCAATTATTCTGAGAGCAAGAAGAGAAACTCACATTTACTGGATGCTTTCTATTTGTCTTGAGAGTGAGAGGCTTTCCCAAATGCTGTTTTTTATTGATTATAGGCCCTCGGGATTTGAAAAGTTCTTACTCATCTTCTTTTCCAAGTTGCCATCTAAAGACTGGAATCCCATCAATTTCCTGTCAAGGGTCATCCTGTGCTGTCTCACTTCTCAATATTTAGGTCTCAGCTCAGTGGTCACCTCATCAATAAGGCCTCATTCTCCATACCAAATAAGTCACCTCTGCCCCACTGATGGAACTCTGGTGCACAGTGGTTGAGAGCTATGACTGCTACAAAAGGCTCAAGCTTGAATCCACCAGCTGTTACTTGGAAGCCCTATCTGGTAGTTGTACTCTATCCTATAGGGTCACTACGAGTTGGTATCAGTGGTGGGGTTCCTTTCTTTCTTTCTTTTTTTTTTGTGATAGAAAACTCATACCTTCAGAGGTTAAGTTGAAGAAGCTAGAATTTTCTCTGTGACCACTGCAGACTGCATCTCCTACCTCCGTCTTCCAGCCCAAATTGCCATGAGGCTGGGCCAGGCCTGCCAGGAGTTTGGCCTTACCTTGAGGAAGTTGGCCAGCTCTTTTTGCACCAGCTGTTTGAACTCTCTCTGGTTCAGGGTGTCTGGGTGCCCCAGCCGGGCTGAGTACTGGTGGAAGACGTTGATGATGGTTTCTACACTGCGTTCCATGTCTGATATTTTGTCCTCCATCTTTTCACACTTGTCTGAATGAGGAAGAAGCAAGAGATAAGATGCCTAGAATAAAAGGCTGTCAAGTTCCTAGGTTCCTCCCATGACCTATTCATGGGAAGCAGGGGTGAAACATGTACACATACACACAAAAACACAGGCTGCAACTTAACCAGGAGATGACCTTGGCACACACACACATGAAAAATGATTTTTAGAATATGCAGTGATAGCCAGAAAGCAAAATATTTGAAGACAGGAGGTTTTAGCAGAATGTGATATAACAAAATGTGACAGAACCTTGAAAGTGTGTGGGGTCAATCAAGGAGGGCTTCCAAGAGAAGGAATTGAGAAGTTGGGCAGGGAGAACAGAAAGAATTGGCAGCAAACTTCTGGCCCAGGGCCACTGGTAGCTCACTTACCACACCTAGGAGCCACACAGGAGTTTGAAGGAGCAGAGCACCCCCAGAATTTATAGGCAGCCCTGGGGCTGGGATGCTTATCCTTTTATCACAGATGATTGCTTCACAGGTGAGCAGTGTGGCAAACCTCAGCTGGTCTGTCATTGCCAGGAAGGCAGATTGAGGCCCGGGGTGGGTGAGGAAATGTTCACATAGCTCCTTTTGCCTTTTTGTGAAATTCCCAGCCCTAAGTCTAAAGCTGGTTTGGGAGGAAGCTGATTGGTTTGTTCACTTCCTTTTTAGCTCAGTCTCTTGGCCTCTTAGAACAAGCCACTGAGGAAGTATCCTTCTCCTTTGGTCACCACTCCCTCTGCTCCTCTCTCAGCTCTGATGAGGGTGTAGGGCAATGTGCCACTTGTGATAGCCAGTAGCTGGAAGGCTGGGAACCTACAGGGGACCAACAGGGTCCCTATCCCTCTCTGCTTCCCCATGTGGGTAGCCATAATACCACTCAGTCCAACAACTATGACCTGAGCCTTTCACAGTGCTTGCCTGGGGGAGTGACAAGTGCTTGTAAGACGGTAAGGGGTTGGCTAGGGTTCTTAGATTCACAGGGTGCCAGCCAGGGCTAGATGGACCCTCAGAGGGGTCAGCCTCTTTCTTTGACATGGGGAAACTAACATCCAATGAGACAGCTGTCCTAGGTCACACCTCAAACCAAGCCCAGACAGCCTGGTTCCTGGTTAAGGACAACCGCAGTTACATTGCCCTGTTGCACTCGAAGTGAGAGATTTTCAGGGCAACTGTTTCTAAATGTTTCTAGTGTCTAGTAGCATTGCTTTTCTAAATTCTGTTCTCAGGGAGGGGTCCATACCCTCAAAGAACTTACAACCTACTTAGAAACAGCTATCTTTACAGCTTGTCTCTTGATGGCAAGACGGTTCCTTCCTCTGCTACAAACATCCATTGGCTCCCCATTGCCTGTGGGTGAGGGCTCAGAGGTTTGGTCCAACTCATACAGCCCTATGGGAATGGGCCGTCTCTACTGACCAGCTCCCCTCACCCTTTCTATGGGCCCACAGGGCCCACTTCGTGTCTTGCCACCTTAGACCTTTCTCTTGTGTTGCTCCCTACTCTACAGGGTAAGACCTGACACTTCCATCCCTGCTCAGTTCAAAGGATCCTTCTTCTAGGAATATTGCTCTGTTTTTCTGCACCAGAATCTATCTGTTTCTCCTCTGTATTTTCTTTTTTTCCTGCCATATCACTGCTGGCTCTCAGAACTTCCTTTCCTGGAGTAAAGTATTGACATATCTTGCTTCTGTCTAAGAATTGCCAGTAGACCCTCAATCATCATTATCTATCAGTTGCCCTGACTCTGGTTTATGGTGACTTCATGTGTGTCAGAGAAAACTGTGCTCCATAGAGTTTCCAATGGCTGATTTTCTGGAAGGAGATTGCTAGGCTTTTCTTTTGAGGTTTCTGTGGATGGATTGATTTGAACTTCCAAACTTTCAGTCATCAGACAAATGTGTTAACTGTTTGCACCTCTTGGATATTTTGTGCTTATTAATGTTTGTGTTGCCCCAGCGTGTAGTCCAGGGCTTGACATGTGGGAGACAATCCCATTTGCTGGATGCTTGCTTCTTCTTTCCGCCATCCCTACGCCTCACTCTAGGAAATGTGCATGCAGGACCTATTGTAGGCATCTTCCCTTACCTTCTGGCCAATCTCCAGCCTCTTTCCATTCATCTTCTACCTCTATTCATCCTTCTGTTTAATCTTGTTGCAGCTTTCCCCTATGGCCTCGGCCGCTACAAACCTCTGTGCTTGTGGCAGCCCTGTGCACCCTACAGCTTGGCCCTGAGTCTTGTGTTGCTGGAACGGTACTTGGTTAACAGTTTGGGCTGGTTGTGTGGCCTTAAGCAATGTACTTAACCTCTCTGTGATTCACCTTCCTTATCAGTAAAATTGAATGATAACAGAAATTGCTCACTGTGTTTTGAAGAATACCTAGGATATACATGCATAATATTTAAAACAGCCCCTGGGCCCTGGGAAGAGCTCAGAAAATAAGAGTCTTTATTACCAGTTATATCTGTACTTATTTATCCAACAAATATTGGTTGAGCACCTAATATGTGCCAGACACTGATGCTACGTTCTCGGTAAAGTTGGTGAAGAGTTACACAGAGTATATGGGAATTAGGAAGAGCAAGATGTTTCTGTGTTCCACGCTCCGTTGTTAAAGCTCAGGAAGCAGCACAGACAGCAGCAAGCAGCAGCAGATCATGTCCTTCTTAGACTGTTGAGCAATCTTTTAGGCAATTCACCAGTTGCCGCAAGTGCCTCTCGTGTGTTGCCACAGCGCCCTCTGCTGCTCTAGACCGAAAATCTCAAACATAATGCAGGAACAAGGCACCCTGGAAGTAGATAGGTGAAGCAGGCTGGGTATAAGAAAGCCATCACTATCAGGGGAGTGACTCCTTCACAACTAAAATGGGACCTCGGTGTTGCAGAGACAGAAGAGATTGGTGGAGACTGGTGAATGAGAATGTTCACAACTGGAAGGGAGGGTCAGGGCTTCTGCCCCCATAGGCCAATAAATCAGAAATTGTATATGAAAACGGTTTATAGAAATTGTCCACTTTTAAAATTGTCCAATTTTAAAGTAAATAAAAACAGTAACAATGAAACAGTGTGTATGGAACCAACGCATAACTGCCATCTCTGCTGTGTCATGAAATTCTTGACTTTCAGGTCTGTCTCTAATATAGAGACTGAAAAATTTTCCTTCCCCCCATCCTTGCTGTTCCTACACCCGCCTAACCCCCCTTCATTTCACAGCAGCTCTCGCCAGACAAGGACACTCTCCTTTGATAAGCCCGGCACCCGCTCAGCAGGACACTTCCCGTCCCTGCCACACGTGCGCCGGAACCCGCTCAACTCGGCCCTCTTCCCATCCCTTCGATAAATCTCACACCTGCCTGGTAAAGATGATCCCCATTTCAAAGCCTCCCACCCACCTGGCAGGATGCCCCCTCCTCAGAACCCCGCCCGCTCACCCCGTTTGTCTCAATCACGACTGCACTATAACTAGCGGCTCGAAACTTGACTCGGGGGCATTTTGTTGGAACCTGCAGAGGTCCCATTTGGCCCGTCGACGTAATAAACTGCCCCTTGCCTCCTCCTGGGTGTCGCTCACTTCATTTTTCTATAACATCTCCTCCTCTGCTGTGGCCCTTGAGGGCAGGAACACCACCTCACCACCCCTGAGTCCTTGGACTGAGCACAGGGCTCGTTCTGTAGACACTGGGTAAACACTTACTGGATGAATAAGCAGGAGTCATTGAATGAGTGAGAGGAAGAGTAAGTGTAAAAATGACCACTGGTTCTGTTGCCCCTTGCCCTAAGGTTTCCACAGAGCCTCATACAATGTTGATTCGAGATACAAATAAAACAGGAAAGGGGAGAAGAAGGGAGAAGGATCAGCAGTTGGCATGAGTGAGCAGACAGCCAGGGCTCCAAAGAAGATGGGAGTCCGCAGCTTGGGGAGCCTCTGTTGACCACGGGCCCCTTGACTGCGAAGCCCGCAGCCTGGCAGATGAAAATTCTGGTTACAGGGTGAGTCACGGATTCTGACCTGGGCAGGCTATTCCTGCTGCTGGACTAAAGCAAGTTCGTTCCTCCTGTCTCTGTAGCCGAAAGTTCAGAGACGGTGTGGGGTTCAAGGAATACTTTATTTGCAGATGTGTTGGCAAATCTGGGGGTGGTGAGACTAGCTTTTCCAAAAAACTATCCCATTTGGGCTACATTTCCATGATTTTTATGTCCAGAATTCAAAGGGATTGGTGTTTGTCGCGGAACAATAATCAGGAGTCACAAGATTTCACTATATCATGAGGTTTCATTACATTTTAGCAGAAAGTGTGAATTAACCCAAATTTCATTGTCTCTCTGTGAGGTCCTAATCAATTTTACTTTCTCAGAGATAGAGGAATGCAGACTTGCTAATTCAGCCTGAGGGTGATAACTGAGTCGGAGGATAGGAGGTGTTAGGGTCCGCGGTTTTCAAGACGCGACACTGTTACTTTAAAGGTTAAATTTTATTAAAGAGTATGTCCAATAGGAAAAATACTGGTGCACCAGGGACGCACCCCGAGTTACACTGAGCTGGGGGTGACCCGGGTAACTTCCCATCCGGCATTTTTATAGCCCTACTTCAAAGCAGGGAGAGAAAGCAGACCCCTTCACCGATCGGTTGAGGCCACCTGGAGCTTTGTAGGTTGGGAATGTTTTCTTTGCAGATGGTCCAGGGTCAAGAGGTTATTTGTAAAGTTGTTTCTAAGCTTCAAGGCTATTCTCCTGGGTTTGTTTCTGTCAGGTGTTAAGTAATTTATGGTAATTTTTGCTTTTCTCTGTTAAGCTTCCTGAGGCCTTTTATCTTGACAACTTAAGCCTTCCTTGACAATGTTGCTTATAGCTCGTTCCAACATTCCCCCCTTGAGTTCTTGTTTCAGAGTCAAATCTTAGACTCTGAGGGGCCCTGTGGGAAGTTTGGTGTAGGGGCAGCCGTTTCAGGACTAAGAGCTGGACTGTGGCTAGCCTTTCTCGTGTGAACCCGAGGAGTTTATTTAGAATGCAGGGGCCCACAGTTAAGATTAGGAGGAGAAGTGTAAGTGGTCCAGTTAGAGCGGTGACGAGGGCGGCCAACCACGGAGACCAGGAGAACAGAGACTCATACCAGTTTTGATTTTGTTCCCTAATTTTTGCTTGGTCCTCTAATCGCTTTCTGGCTGTAGCCAGACTGTCTCGGACTATACCTGACTGATTTGCATAAAAACAGCATTGTTCCCCCAGTGCTTGACATAATCCCCCCTGTTGGAGGAAGAGTAGATCGAGGCCCCTTCTGTTTTGAAGTACCATTTCAGCTAAGGAATCTAGGGATTTTTCTAGATGATGGATGGACTTCTCCAATTCAGCCAGATCAGAATCTATAATTTTATTTAATGCCTGATAATTTTGATCTTTTATTAAGGCTGCTGTTCCTGTCCCCACCCCGGCGGCTATTCCTGCCCCCACCAGGACAGTCAGGAGGACAGCCGAGGCCCCAAAATCTCTTTTATCTCGTCCAAAAGGATTAGCAGGTTCTGGCAGGGCTTCTAGATAAGTGTTTACAGGGAGATAATACACTTGTGGAAATAAGGTAACCAGTATACAGAGACTGCTTTTTGTGAGCACCTGCTGATGTATACAAGGAGTTAGTCCAGTGGTGCATGCGAACCAAGTACCATTAGGTGGTACCAAATATGTGGCAGAGGAACTGGCTCCGTACGTTCCAGTACAGAGGTGCCGTAAATAAGGGAAGCTATCCAAGGATCCCTCCTTATTCAGCACACACAATCCAGATCCTGTGACTTCCTGGAGTGTTATCACTGGAAACCTTCCCCGTGTACACTTGGAGCCTGGATGAGACTCTGCTGACAGGTTTCTTACGGTGGCCCATCCAGTATAAAAAGGGGGCTTAGGGTCTAAGCATAGCCAACAGTCCTCTCTAGTCAAGTTAGTAGTTGAATTGAGATAGTTGTAGGTAAAATTAAGTAGTGAATATAAGGTACTCGTGCCAGGACTAGTGTTATGTGGAGGAGGTACTGTGGGAGGAATCTGGCCAGAGGGTAAGGCTTGGGTGTAGTTCTCTTTTGTCGGGAAGGGTCTCGTCATGGGCTCCCTTGGACCAACTGGGTTGGGGGCTGCCAGTCCAATGGCAACTGGTGGGGGGCTATAGGGCTGTGGCAGTCTCTGAATCTTGAAGAGGAGCCCCCAATCGTACCCTGAAAGGTAAAGCCTGAGTCCCCAGATTTTTCCTGCCTCCCAACCTCTTGCCTTTTTTCCTCGTTCAGTTAGATATATGGAGATGGGGTTCCGTCTATTCTGACTGGTTACATTCTTAGTTCGACTGACCCTAATAAGGTCCTTATCTCCTTTGATCCAGGGTGCATTGGTCTCACAACCCCATGCATAACAGAAATAGTCATTTGTTCCTCCACATGATCTATAGTCATTGACCCCGGGGCAGACGTAAAATTGTTGTTTGGTCAGTTGCTGCATGAGGCAGTCAGTAGTACAGCTCCACCCACCCCTGCAGCGGCAATGGTCACCTTTTAGCATACACAAACCGAGTTCGAGGTCTGCATGAGAGTTTCCTATAAGGTCACATAAATCAAGGTGAAAAACTGGTCAAGTTACCTCGGGACGGCCAGTCAGGGTCAGCTCTCGAACTTGCCGGCCTAGGTCTCTTGGAGCCGACGCAGGGCCAGTGAGGATCCACTTGTAGGTTTCTGGTTGATGTGGGTTAGTGGATCGGGTGGTCATGGCCAGCAACAGGAGGGCCCACAGGACCCACATAATCAGGCTGAAGACAGGGATCGGATGAGACGTAGTTTGAGAGGATCCCCGGGATGTTGTTGCACCTTCCACCGAAAGTCAGGATCTAATGTTGCCTTTTTCAGATGGGAGTGATGGACCCAGGGCCGAATTCCGTCGACCTTGACAGCAGTTGGAGTTGTCAGGATTACTGTGTGGGGTCCTTTCCAACGGGGCTCTAAAGTTTCCTTCTGGTGTCTCCGGACCCAAACTAGATCCCCCGGTTGAAACTGATGTGGCTTTACAGGAGGAAGATCGTGGAGGCGTCTCAACAAGGAGTTTTTTGCAGGGCCTGGAGGGACTTAAGCAGGTTATGATTAGAGGTTTCAGCAAGCATGTCATCCCTTGGTTTAGGGCAGAGGGGTGGTGGCCTCCTGAAAATAATTTCATATGGTGTTAGGCCTTGGAGGTAGGGAGAATTACGTACGCGCATTAAGGCAAAGGGAAGCAGGGCCGTCCAGTCACCGCCAGTTTCTAGGGTTAATTTGGTTAAGGTCTCTTTAAGGGTCTGGTTCATCCTCTCTACCTGTCCTGAACTCTGGGGGTGGTAGGCACAATGTAATTTCCAATTAATCCCCAGGACAGATGCCACTCCCTGAGAGACTGTAGCCACAAAGGCAGGGCCATTGTATGATCCTAATGTCAACGGAACCCCAAATCTAGGTATGAGTTCTTCCAGGAGTTTTTTTTGAGACAATCTGAGCTGTTTCTCTTTTAGTGGGAAATGCCTCAGTCCACCCAGAGAATGTCTACGAAAACTAAAAGGTATTTATATCCATATTTTCTGGGCTTAATTTCAGTGAAATCCAGCTCCCAATGTATGCCGGGCATAGTGCCTCTTTCTCTCTTACCTTGGTGGGCCTTACCAGAGCTGCCTGCATTAGTGGCTTGGCAGGCTTGGCAGGTGTGTGTTATTCGTTCAGCCAGCCGGGACAGTTGAGGTATATAATACCTTGGAGACAGAAGTTCCTGGATTTTTGCTGCTCCCAAATGGGTGGTCTGGTGGATCTGGCAGACGAGTTCTTCTCCCAATTTTTGAGGGAGAATAGGGAGTCCTCCCGAGGTATAGTGCCACCTTTTTTCTTGTTTTATCTCGGGAATCTTTTTGTGCAGGAGGGTATCTTCTGGGGTGTAGGTGGGCTCTTCAGGAAGGGTTGGCTCGGGGAGCCAGATAGAATTGATCTCGGGGAGGCTGAGGGCGGTCTCCTTAGCTGCTCGGTCTGCCAGATTATTGCCTCGGGCTTCCACTGTTTCGGACCGCTGATGTCCGGGGCAGTGGATGATGGACAGTTTTGTAGGCAGCCAAATAGTTGCCAATAAATCTAATATCTCTTGTTTATTTTTAATAGTTTTTCCTTCTGCTGTGAGCAATCCCTGTTCCTGATAGATGGCCCCATGTACATGTGCAGTAGCAAAAGCATACCTGCTGTCAGTATAGATGTTGACTGCCTTGCCAGCCCCTAGTCTCAGTGCCTCAGTGAGTGCTATGAGTTCTGCCTGTTGCGCTGATGTCCCAGATGGTAGGGCCTGTGACCAGAGGACCTGATCTTTGGCTACCACTGCTGCCCCTGCGTACCTGGTGCCATCCTTGATAAAACTGCTTCTGTCAGTGAACAGAGTGAGATCAGGGTTCTGCAAGGGAACATCTGTAAGATCTCGGTGAAGGCTGTGCTGTTGGCTGAGCATTTCAGTGCAGTCATGCAGTTCGGCTTCCAGGTCGGGGTCAGGCAGCAACATGGCTGGGTTGAGAGCTGAGCTAGAAGCGAACACAACTTGGGGCTGATCTAGTAATAAAGATTGGTAGTGGGTTAGTCGGGCATTGGAAATCCATTTATGAGGCGGGCTGCGCAGGACTCCCTTGATGGCACGTGTGGTAGTGATGGTCAGGGGCTGTCCCATAGTCAGTTTATCAGAGTCTTTTGCTAGTTGAGCGGCAGCAGCAACAATTCTAAGGCACCTTGGCCATCCTGAGGCCACTGGGTCTAGCTTTTTAGACAGATAGGCCACTGGCCTTTTCCATGGGCCAAGTGTCTGAGTAAGGACTCCCTTGGCTATTCCTTTATTTTCATCAATGTATAGTTGGAAGGGCTTTTCCAAGTTGGGTAATGTTATTGCTGGTGCCTCTAGGAATGACGTTTTTATAGTCTGGAAAGCCTGCTCTGTTTCTTTAGTCCTTTTCCTGGGTCAGCTCGTATAGGGGGCATGCTATTTCTGCAAAACCTGGGATCCAGAGCCGACAAAACCCAGCAGACCCCAGAAACTCTCTCACCTGCCGTGGCATACACGGGGTGGGAATTCCAAGGATAGTTTGTTTTCTTGCTTTGGATAAGAAGCGTTGTCCCCCCTTGAGCTGGAAACCCTGGACGCAAACCTGTGCCTTCTTAGCAGAGACTCGGTATCCTAACTCCACCAAGAGAGTTAACAGGGACTTGGTGGCCCTTAAGCAAGTGTTCTCATCAGATGCCCCGAGTAATAAGTCATCTACATATTGTAGAAGGGAAATGTCAGGCCATTGATGTCTATACTCACGTAAGTCCCGATGAAGGGCCTCATCAAAGATGGTGGGGGAATTCTTGAACCCTTGTGGCAAACGTGTCCAGGTCAGCTGTCCGCTGAAGCCATCTTCTGGGTCCTGCCATTCGAAGGCGAAGAGCGGATGACTCTGCGGGCTCAGAGGTATGCTGAAGAATGCGTCTTTTAAATCTAGTACTGAATACACCTAGTGCTCTGGTGACAGAGAGCTCAGAAGCGTGTATGGATTCGGAACAGTGGGGTGAATATCGTCCACTCTCTTATTGACCTCCCTGAAATCCTGGACTGGTCTATAGTCCGGCCCTCCTGCCTTTTTCACTGGCAGGAGGGGGGTGTTCCAGGGTGACTGGCAGGGCACTAGTATTCCATATTTCCTGAGTCTTTGAATGTGGGCCCTGATTCCTTTCCTCGCTTCTGGTGTAATAGGATACTGCCGTACCTGAATTGGGTCAGCAGATGGTTTTAAAGTTACTATAACCAGCGGTTGGTGTTTGGCTAGCCCTGGGGGGTTGTTTTCAGCCCAAACCTGAGGAATCTCTCTGATCAACTGATCCACTGATATCAGAAGGATAGAGTGGGGGCCCCTGTCAGAATCATCATAAAGTCTGTATTCTTCTTCTAAAGGGAATACCACATTGACTTGGGGTGTCAGGTAAGCATGATTCCCAGTAAAGTGGATAGTTGCCTGCATTTTTGATAACAAGTCTCTTCCAAGTAAAGGGTATGGACATTCAGGCATAACTATGAAGGAGTGGGAGACAGTTTTAGTCCCCAGGTCTATTTTTCGTTTGGTAGTCCATGAGTAGGCACCAATTCCAGTAGCCCCTTGTGCTAGGGTTTTGATTTCCGTTATGGGCCATAGGGGTTCAATTAGAACTGAGTCGCTAGCCCCAGTGTCGACCATGAATTCTACAGGGTGTCCCCATACTTTTAAGGTTACCCTGGGCTCAGGGGGGACTTGTGAGCCCTGACAGCTTCAGGCCTCTAGGTTAAGAACCTTTGCAGAGGGCTTTCTTTTGGGACACTCACCCTTCCAATGTCCGATTTCCTTGCAGTAGGCACACTGGTTTCTCTGCAGAGGAGGCTTCCCTGACTTCCTCATCTGATCCGATTTCTTCTCCCAAGGGTGCAGTGGTGCATGCCCCTGGGCTTCTGCCAGAAGGATTCTGCTTACCTTTTTGGCTTGTCTGTCCTCTGGTTGTTCACGGTTATTGAAAGTTTTCATAGCAATTTCCATCAGTTCTGATAGATTTTTTTCCCTCGAATCCTTCTATTTTTTGTATTTTCCTTTTGATGTCGGGGGCCGACTGTCCCATGAAGGCTATATTGATGGCTCGCTGGTTTTCCGGGGACTCAGGGTCAATGGGAGTATATGTGCGGTATGCCTCCATCAGTCATTCCAGAAAGGCTGCTGGGGATTCTGAGGGTTCTTGAATTACCTGTGTTATTTTAGACAAATTTGTGGGGCGCCTAGTGGCGGCCCAGAGACCCCCCATAAAAATCTGGCAGTAGACAGTTAGGCGCTGCTTACCTGCAGTGGTGTTTGGGTCCCAATTTGGGTGGGTCAGAGGAAAGGCGTGGTTAATCTCATCTAAGTCGCTTGTAAAGTTTCCATCATCTCCCAGCACCTGTTTTCTGGCTAGAGAAACAATCTTAGTCCTCTCCTCAGTGGTAAAGAGGGCTTGGAGAAGTTGCTGTATATCTTCCCAAGTGGGCTGGTGTGTTACAAAGATGGTCTCCAACAGGGAGATCAAAGCTTGGGGCTTCTCAGAGAAAGGGGGGTTTTGCATTTTCCAGTTATAAAGATCAGAGGTAGTAAAAGGAGTATAAACTAAAAAGGGGCTCCCTGTCTCAGTCATGTGCCCCATAGCACGTAAGGGAAGAACATGAGAGGAGGGCTCTGGGGCCGGCTGAAAGGACCGCCCTGAGCGGGTATGGGCGGGGTTTTGGAGCTTAGAGGAAGGTGGTGTGGTAGAAGCAGTGGGGATCGGGGAAATGGTAGGGACTGAGGGGTCAGCACCACGATGACTGGCTTCGGCTCCCTCGGTCTCGGCTGTGGCAGGAGGAGGAATGGGAACAGGTGGGGGGTAGGGAGGTGGAAGGCCCAGTAAGTCATCTGGGTCAGAGGAATTGGATGGGGGAAGTGGAGCTGGAGGGAGCTTTGAGGAGCCCCGAACCACCAGGGTCGTAGGAGGTGAGTTAAGGGAAACATAGGGTTGTAGCCATATAGGTGGCCACCTGAGGAGGTCCTGCCAAGTAACAATATAAGGCATCTGATTAGGGTGACCAGGATTGCCGAAGATAACCTGGAAAACAGAATGGGTTTGGTTAATGTCCAAGGATCCCGTGGGCGGCCACCCAGTACCAAAGGCCGGCCATTCCAGATTACAAAGTGTGCGGAGTTTTCTTGACCGCACTTTGCCGAAGTCTTGGGCTCGTTTCTGGAAATCTGAAAAGTGGTCAAGGAAGACGTCTTGGGGTGTTACAGAGTGAGAAGGAGACTGCCCCATGGTGGCAAAAGTAACAATCAGGACAAACAACACAACCAGACAGACAACGGAACAGACCCGGACCGGTCACGGAAGAAAACAAAACGAAAACCAGATGTGGGATTTACAGGCCGCAGAACCGAAAAAGGAACCAGTGGCGCCCGCCCAGATGGACAGCTGGGGCGTCCCCCAGCCTCCAACTCAGAGAGCAATTCTGCATCCAGATTCTCTCTTAGTGAGTCCCAGAACCAGAGCTCGAGCACAGACAGACAACATCCAGACTCACCGGTGAGGTCCAAGCCAGATCGGCTGGCCACAGTGGTCGCTCTTGAAATCCCGGACAAGCCCCCAAATGTTAGGGTCCGCAGTTTTCAAGACGCGACACTGTTACTTTAAAGGTTAAATTTTATTAAAGAATATGTCCAATAGGAAAAATACTGGTGCACCAGGGATGCACCCCGAATTACACTGAGCTGGGGGTGACCCGGGTAACTTCCCATCCGGCATTTTTATAGCCCTACTTCAAAGCAGGGAGAGAAAGCAGGGAGAGAAAGCAGACTCCTTCACCGATCGGTTGAGGCCACCTGGAGCTTTGTAGGTTGGGAATGTTTTCTTTGCAGATGGTCCAGGGTCAAGAGGTTATTTGTAAAGTTGTTTCTAAGCTTCAAGGCTATTCTCCTGGGTTTGTTTCTGTCAGGTGTTAAGTAATTTATGGTAATTTTTGCTTTTCTCTGTTAAGCTTCCTGAGGCCTTTTGTCTTGACAACTTAAGTCTTAACTGCCTTCTTCCTTGACAATGTTGCTTACCTCTCATTCTAACAGGAGGTAGCTTAATAACATATGTGACCTTTGTTGAGATTCTCCCATCTGCCACCATTTCTAGCTATCCCCAGTCTCTATCAGCCTCCTCATCATGACCCACGGCCAGAGTTGGCTGTGAGTCACGTTAGGTCTTCTCCTAACAGTGTTGATTCTCCAGGGAAATTTAGAGCTTCCAGCTAGCACTTATCCCAGCTCTACTAGGTTCTGACTGGGAGAAACGAGCGTGGTTTTTCTGAACTGAGTTAAAAACATGTAAGCAGGCAGACAGGTGAGTGGGTGGGCAGGCAGGCAGGCAGGCACACAGGTAAGCAAGCAGAGGCCCCTGCAGCTACAATTAAATCCTTGTTCTCTTTCTTTCTCCTCCAGGACTGAGAGAATCTGTAGCTCTCCTCTCCAAAGTTCTCCTGCTGTTGCTCTTCAGTAAGTCTTGTCCAATGTAAGTTGTTCATATTACATTGGGTGTTACAGTGGAGGTATTTCATTCTCATCTTTTATTTGAGGGACCTGGGTTTGATGCCCAGTGAATGCACCTACTGCATAGCCACCACCTATCTATCAGTGGAGGTCTGTGTGTGGCTGTGATGCTGAAGAATTTTCAGTGGAGCTTCCAGACTAAAACAGATTGGGAAGAAAGGCCTGGCAGTCTACTCCCCAAAACTGAGGCAGAAGACGGAATGTAGCTAATAACCTAAGTGACCCTTGTTAGGTTCTTACCTTTACCACCAATCTCATCATTTGAAATTGTCCATGCAAATTTTATAAGTTGGAGTCAGTGTAACACTAGCTAAAGCAATGAAAATACCAGACACTCAGTGGAACCCTCCCCAGGATCTATGCCCTTTAGCTTGTAAGACTTACTGAAAGTTTACAGTAGATTCAGCACCAAAAACTGGGTTCTAGTCCTAGCTTTGTCTGACTTACTAGAGGTCTTTGGAAGTCTGTTTTCTTATCTCTAAAATGAAGAGATTGAATCAAATCGTCTTTGGGTCATTTCTAGCTCCCTCTCCAGGTTTCTATACATTAAAAAATATATATTACTTTGTTGTGTGTGGTGGTCAGGATTATGTCAACTTGGCTACTCCATATCTGGCTGCTGTATTAAGTGGCAGGGTGGGGTTTGTGGTGGCTCCCTGCCCCTTGACTCTCATCTCCCGACCTTCACTACAGCTGCTGGTCTGCTCACCTAGCCAGGAGCTCCTGCTCTCTTCTTCCAGCGTCTGGTTCTGGGACTTGAACTAGCAGCTGTTGGACTCATCAGTCCTTACAGTCGGCACTTGAGAGTTCTGCTCTCTGACCTGTCGATCCTGGGTTCGCCAGCCTCTGTCCCTTCGTCTTGCAAAGGGGTAAATGGAGCAGGAGTGGCAGAGCTCCTCTTTTTAAAGTTATCCGCTTGTGGTATTTCTGTTAGTGCAGCACCAGCTGACTAAAACAAGCTCTATGCTCATGGGTAATATCTTTCATTTTGTGTGTCAACTCGTTGTTTGCTTAAAAGGTGACCTTAGGGGACAGTTTTTGGTTCAAGATTTAAAGAGTATCTCAGGGTAATCATCTCAGGGAGTCTTCTAGTCTCCACTGGTCCAGTGAAGCTGGACTGTTGAAGAAGCTGAGTTCTCTTCTGCATTTCTCTCATACTCTCTCAGTGTCTATCTATTGTGACCCTGGTCAGAATTGCTGGTAGAAGTAGCTGGGTACCATCTTGTTCTGGTCTCAGGGTAGATGAGGTTGTGGCTTGTGTAGGTTATTAGCCCTGGTGACTACTTTTTTCTCTGAGATTTTGGTTGCTTTCTTTCTGTTTTGTTCTTGATGAGCAGAGACCAATAGTTGTGTCTTAGGTGGCTGAACATAAGCTTTTAAGACCCTGGACACTACTCACCTCACTAGGATGCAGAATATGAACTTTGTGAACTATGTTATGCCAGTTGACTGTGTTGCCCCATGAGGCTAAAGTCCTAAGCCTTCACACCCAGCAAACCAATCTCAAAAGGTGTTTGGTCATATCTGAGAAGTATTTGTAACTGTGTCCTTTATGAATATATGTGCATGCATGTGCATATCTCTATGCACATGTATGTATAGGTATTTCTATCTATGCACACGTGTGTACACACCTGTACCTACCTGTATACACATATGCCTATATATCTACATATGTGACCATATACTAATTTTCTAGTTATTATTGGTGTTTTGGACAAATTAAATATGTCATATTTTTTAGCACAAACATTTTTTGTGTATTTTTTGTGGAATAACTTATCTTGGTCAAGCTGTGCTTGTTAAACTCATATATGTGTCTCTGGATTCTTGGTGGGCTCCATGAGCACCATAGCCTCATGGCTCCAGAGCACTGCCTGACTACTTACTTGCTGCTACCCAAGAAGATGAAGTCAGGTTCCCCCATAGATTGTAGGTAGCACAACAGTCTACTGCCCCTTAGTCTACTCCTCTGTTCTTCCTTTTTGCCCTCCTTGCATCTGACCCAGGCCAGGACTCCCAAGGACTTGTGCATGGAGGTTTCTGGATCTGGACCTCCTCTCAGCAGACTCTTTGATAACCGTATCCTGCCTTCCTACCCCTCCTGCTCATTCTGTGCTGTAAGAGGGCTCAGCCTTCTCCTAAGTCCCCATGAGTGTCTTTAGACACTGTCCTCTACTCTTGGGATCAGTCCACACCAAGCCTGACCACCTCCTTGTGTGCTTGAGTTCTTTATCACCGACTATCCTTAGGGTCTTTGAGACACTGCTCATAACTTCCCCCTTCCCTGCCCTCATTCTGGGCTGCTTTAGCATCCATAGTGAGGTCACTCCAGTAGCTGGCCTTCTTAGCTCTTCAACCCTCATCTTTCCCATGTTTGAACACCTTCCACTTCCACAGCTTTGTTGCCCTTGATCATAGAACTCATAATTTCTGGAACAACTTTACCTTCTGTTTTAGTCTGCTAGTGCTTCTCTAACAGAAATACCACAGAGTGGATGGCTTTAACAAAAAAAAGTTTATTCTTACACAGTCCGGTAGGCTACAAGTTCAAATTCAGGATGTACGCTCTGAGGGAACTCTTTCTCCCTTGTCAGCTCCAGAGGAAAATCCTTGTGTTGTATCAGTCTTTGTTCAGGGAGCGTCTTGGCACAGGAACCTCAGGTCTGAAGGATGTATTCTTCTCCCGGTGCTGCTTGCTTGGTGTGTGAGGTTCCCAATTCTCTGCTTGCTTCCTTTTCCTTTTATCTCTTGTAGTCTCAAAGGATTAAGGGTGGGACAAGCCATACTCCAGGGAAGCTCTCTTTACAGTGGAGCAGGGAATGATTTTAGGAAGAGATTTACGGTCACACCCTAATCCTCTAACATACAACACAGGCAAACCACAAAATGCAGTGTAATCATAGAATACAGGGAATCATAGCCCAGCCACGAGGCTACACATATTTTTGGGAGGACACAATTCAATCCATGACACCTTCCAAATCAAGTATGCTGGGTTTTCCTTTTCTGCTCCCTGGCTTCTGTTTTTCCAGTCTTACTTCCCTCCTGTCTTAGTCATCTGGTACTGCTCTAATAGAATTACCACAAGTGAGTAGCTTTAAAAACAGATATTTTATTCTGCCATAGTCCAGTGGGCCAGAAGTCAAAATTCACGGCATCAGCTCTAGGTAAAGTCTTTCTCTATTGGCTTTGGAGGAAAGTCTTTGTTGTCAATCTTCCCTGGGACTGCAAGCTTCTGAGGCACAGGAACCCTGGATCCTTCAAGGACACCTTGTTCTCCTGGCACTGCTTTTTGGTGGCATGAGGTCCCCATCTTTCTATGCTAGTTTTTTTCTTTTATGTCCCAAGAGACTGCCTCAAGGCACAATACAATCTTATAGAGTGTGTCTGGCCCCACCAACACAATTGCTGCTCATCCTCCCTCAGTAACCTCACAGAGGCAGGGTTTACTATCACACAATACCAGGAATCATGGCCTAGCTGAATTGCTCCACATTTTGGGGGGCACACAATTCAGTCCATGACACCTTCCATATCCTGATGAACCAGGTTTTTTATTCTCACTGTTAAAATCAGCCATTGACAATCTTGCGGAGCACAGTTCTACTGTGATACACATGGGGTCTCCATGAGTTGGAATCAACTTAAATGCAGTTCATTGTGCCCTCTAGGTTCCAGATTCCTTCAAACTCCTGGTAAGTATCTGCTCTCACTTTCCTCTGCCTCACAGCAATCCCTCTGAAGTATGTAGTGCTTTGTAATAAACACATACATTGTTGTATCAGCAGTGTAATTACTGGCCTTTGAATCTGTTTCCTTTGCTAGATTATTAGCGCCTTAAGAACTGGGTGCTTGTTTTACTCATTCCTGGATGAGAAGCTTTGTGTAGATATCTGATTAACTTTTGCAGAACACAGTGAGTGAATTAGTTGGTTTTGATAGAGCTGATGATTAGAAGATCATTATTTCTTCTAATTAAAAACTTGTACAAGGTGGGAGAATTTCGAGAAAGAAAAGAAGTGGAGAGGCTTTGTGAAGAAATACAGAGATTGCTGGTGGGGAAAGTGCACCTCTAGGATTAAATACAAGTGCATGCTGCCACCTTGTGCTATAACTGCATCTGGCTCTTACCCACTGCCATAGAGTGGATTCTTACTCAGGGAGCCTGTGACAATTCTTTGGTCTCTGATTTTTCAAACTTTTTGTGTTTAGGACCCTTTTGTTGCAGTTGAAAACCCTACTGGCATAGTGGTTAAAAGCTACAAGCTGCTAATTAAAATGTTGCTCCTTGGAAACCCCATGAGGCAGTTCTACTCTGTCCTTTAGGGTCTCTATGTGTTGAATTGCCTCAAAGGCAACAGGTTTTTGGTTGTTGTTGTTGTTGCAGTTTTGAGCCCTGGTGGCATAGCGGTTAAGAGTTATAGCAGTTTAAGTCCACCAGTTACTCCTTAGAAATCCTATGGGATAGTACTACTTGTCCTATAGGATTAGTATGAATCGGAATGGATTTGATGGTAAAGGGATTTTTTTGTTTTTTTGGTTGTTACTGAGCCCTGATGCTATAGTGGTTAGAAAGTTGGGCTGCTAACCAAAAGGTCAATTGTTTGAACCCTGCTCCCTGGGACAAAGATATGGGAGTCTTCTTCCTTAAAGATTTACAGCCTTGGAGGACCCATGGAGAAGTTGTATTCTGTCCTTACAGGACCACTATGAGTCCAAATTGACTGGTCGGTAATGGGTTTGGTTTAGGGTTTGTTGTTGTTAAATATTCAGTTAGTAACCCAAAGGTTGGTGCTATGAACCTACCAGCTGCTCCCTGGGGAAAAGATGAGGCAGTAAGCTTCCAGAAAGCTTTTCAGCCTCAGAACCCTATGGGAATGGGTGTTGCTGTTCTAAGTTGTTGTTTAGTTAGCCTCCAACTCATGGCAATCTCATACACAATGGAAGGCAACACTGCCCAATCCTGAGCCTAGGTGATTTTCAGAAATAGATTGGCAGGGCCAAGATGGTAGACTAGACACACATCTCCTCAATTCCCTCTGAGAACTAAGGCCAGGAATGATAATTGAATAGAGCAGCAAGGGCATTCTGGGAGCCCTAGGGTCTGGGATAGGGTTGTCAGATTGGACCAGGTACCGGTAAAGGGGAAACTACCTCTCTCAAAGGTGAGGCAGTGGTATACTGAGTCTCGCTTCTCTTGTCTGAGAGGACTGCAGGTACTGACACCTTCTTTGTTATCTGGAAGGTGGGGACTGGGCAGGAAGCAGCTAATACACTGAACTGCAGTGCTTAAGTAAACAGTGTATAGTGTAGCAGAGAGACTCTGCTTGGGTTAGCCACATCTCAAGAGTTTAGCTGCTGACTGAGAGCACAAGTTCCCCTCCACCCTCTCTTTCCTGAGTTACACCACAGATTCTACTGTCTCATGGCAGGAAGGGCAGCTAGGGTGGGATGCAATCTTGGTCAGCTGTGATGTGGAGTCAGCCACCCAGAGATCTCAGCTGGGGCTAATTCACACACTGAGCAATAGACCCTACTTGGGTAGTGCTTCTCCAGCAGAAAAACTGTGTTTAGGACAATGGTGCCTAGAGTTACAGGTGGGGCCTGGCAGATGATGGCAGCAAGGCTCTAACCCCTCCCTTCTTTGAACCATGCCATAGTATCTGGGGACAGCCTATGAAGTGCTTTCATTGTCAGCTGGAAGGTGGGGCCTGCCACATCTGAAGGCCTCACTGATTTTGGCAGCCTTTGCTGAGCAGTCAAGCTCCTTTTAAAAATAAGACCACTTGGAGAACTGACAGCTGACATCTGCACCACCCTTCACTGACCCCCATCATAGCATTGGCTGATGGCCTCCCAGTGACTCCATAAGTAGAGCACCATCTTTGCCAGCCAGGAGGAGGATCCTGCCATCCCTGAGAGCCTCGCTGTCTTTGGTGGATGCTCCACAGTGCCTCTCTCAGCAAACAAGCAGTTTTTACGCTAAGCACATCGACAGACCTCAGTGGTCCTCGGCAGCTGAGTGGGGTGGTATCTTTCTCTCCTCCATTCCCTGAGCTACACCATAGATTCGACTACCATAAGGACAGAGAGTCAGCACAAGTAACTCCCACTTTTAGCAACCAGGAGTTGGGGACTGCTACCCCAGAACATCTAACTGGAGCTAGTCACTAGAGTACACAGAGGCAGCTGGTGACCAAATCTAAAAGTGCCCTTACTCACCTCTTAGAACTACACCTCAGCTCCTGTCGATGTAACATCAGAGAAACAGAACAGCTACTTGATGGTGTGGAGACAACAAATAACAGCTAACCATTTAAAGAAGCAGTCCACCATGGCTCCGGAAAACTCCCAAAATAAAGAATCAAAAAACTTCCCAAATGAAGAAGGCTTTCTGAAATTATTGGCAGCTGAGTACAAAAGAATTATGTATAGAGCCCTCCTAGAGATTAAACACAATGAAAAATTAAGCAGGCTATTTGAATTGATGGGACATCAACGATCTGAAATCCAGCAGATCAATAATAAAATTACAGAACTAGACAGTTCAATCCAAAGCTAAAAGAACAGAACTGAAGAGATAGAAGCCAGAGTTAGTGACCTTGAGGATAAAGCAACTGACACCAGCATTTATGAGGAGAAATCAGAGAAAAGAAATAAGAAAAGTGGAGAAGCATTAAGAAACATGTAGGACTCTATTAAGAGGAATGGTCTATGAACAATTGGAGTTCCTGAACAGGGAGGGATAGCCAAAAATACAAACAGTATTATTGCAGAGTTGCTGACAGAAAACTTCCCTGAAACTATGAAAGAGGAGGACATAGAAATCCAAGATGCTTATTGAACACCATAAAAACTAGACCCCAAAGGAAAGACATATTACAGTCAAGCTTAATAAAATGAAACACAAAGAGAGGCTGTTAAAGACAGAAAGGCTTAAAGCTAAGGTAATGTACAAACAGAAGCTCTGTAGGCTTTTGTTTGACTTCTCAGCAGACATGGTGTTGGCAAAAAGGCTGTGGGATGATACATTCAAAGCCTTGAAGGAGGAAAGCTTTCAATCAAGAATTATATATCCTGCAAAACTGTTTCTCAAATATGAAGGTGAAATTGAGACATTTGCAGATAAACAGAAGCTTGGAGACTGTAAAAACCAAAGCAAAACTACAAGAAATACTGAAAGAAACTCTTCACTTAGAAAAACAAAGAATTAAGTGTATACTCAAGGAAGCAATGTAGGCCACAGCATCCAGAATTCTACTCAGTTAGGGAAGTCACAAAGCTCAAACAGAGGTACAATATTAAAAGAGGGTATGTCACCATACGTATAACCCTTTTGGATGGAGAGTGTCTTAGGCTGGGTTTTCTAGGGAAGCAAAACCAGTAACACATGTAGGTACAAGGAAATATTTATAATATATATAAATATAGATAGATAGATACAAATATAGGAAATAGCTCACGTAATCACAGAAGTTGAATGTCCCAAGCTCTGGCACAAGCCTCATGTGGCCACAGAAGCTGAAGAACCCAAGGTCAGCAAGTCAGAGACCAGAGTTCTAGATCACCGGTTGTGTAGGTCAGTGGATCCCAAGCTGGTGGCGAGACGAAGCGACAGAGGCTGGCAAAACCAGGTCAGGGAGCAGGATCGGGCAGAGGCTGGTGAACCCAGGATTGGCAGGTCAGGGAGCAGGACTCTCAAGTGCCAACTGTAAGGACTGATGAGTCCAACAGCTGCTAGCTCAAGTGCCGGAACGAGACGCTGGAAGAAGAGAGCAGGAGCTCCTGGCCACGTGAACAACCAGCAGCCATAGTGAAAAGTCGTGAGATGAGAGCCGAGGGGGCAGGGAGCCACCACAAACCCTGCCCTGCCACTTAATACAGCAGCCAAATATGTAGTAGCCAAGTTGACATAATCCTGACCACCACAGAGAGGAATTTAAAAAGATATGCAGAAATTAAAGTCTGGTTTACACTTAGAATATTAAGGGGAAACATACAGGTAGCCATAAAACAAAATAAGAATGTGACATACCAAAACAAGAAACAAGATATAGGAGTTTCAACAAACACAAAACCAACACTGAAAAAGATGAAAAGTCAATCCACAATGAAGAATGACCCAAAACAGAAGATTAAGAGCAACATAGAAAACATCAACAACACAGAAATAAATGCATCAAAATGACAGCAGTAAACATATACCTACCAATAATTACACTGAATGTAAACAGACTCAACATTCCAATAAAGAGAGAGGGAGTGACAGCCTGAATCAAAAGACATGAACTGTCTGTATGTTGCTTACAAGAGACACACATTAGACTCAAAGATACAAGCAAGCTGCAAATTAAAGGATAGAAAAATACATACCAAACCAACAACACACAAAGAAGAACAGGAGTGGCAATACCAATCTCAGATAAAATAGACTTTAATGTAAAATCCACCATCGTGGACAAGGATGGTCACTATTTATTTCTAAAAGTTTCAATACACAAACAGGACATAACAATATTAAATACTTATGCACCCAACACCAGAGCATCTAAAGACATTGAACAAACACTGACACATTGAAAAATGGGAGAGATCACTTCACAATAATAGCTGGAGATTTCAACACTCCACTTTCAGTAGTGGACAGATCATCCATAAAAAAGCTCAGTAAAGATACAGAAGGTCTTATTGGAACAATTAACCAACTAGACTTCATCAACATATGCAGAATGTTTTACCCATCAGCAGTCAAGTACACTGTCTTCTCCAGTGTGCATCAGACATTCTCCAGAATAGGCCATGTGTTAGGACATAAAGCAAGTCTTAACAAAATCCAAATCATTGAAATATTGCAAAGCATCTTCTTAGACCTTAAATCCATAAAAGTTGAAATCAATATGAAAGAAAACATAGGTAGAAATTTGAACTCATGGAAACTAAACAACACCTTGCTCAAAAAGCCATGGATTATAGAAGAAATCAAGGATGAAATAAAGAAATTTATGGAATCAAATGATAATGAAAACACATCCTACCAGAGTCTATGGGATACAGCCAAAGCAGTGTTTAGAGATCAGTTTATCTCTATAAATGCACACATCCAGAATGAAGAAAGGAACCAAACCAAAGATTTAACCCTGCAGCTTGAACAAGTAGAAAGAGAGCAACAGATGAATCCTGCAGGCACCAGAAGTAAACAGATAATAAAGGTTACAGCAGACCTAAATGAACTAGAGAGTAGACGAACAGTTGGAAAAATTAACAAAACCAAAAGATGGTTCTTTGAAAAGATCAACAAAATTGATAAACAATTAGCTAAACTTACAAAAGAAAAACAGGAGAGGAAACAAATAACCTGATGAGGAAATGAGATAGGAGATGTCATAACAGATCCAACTGAAATCAAAAGTATCATAAGAGAATACTATGAAAACTTGTATTCTAACAGATTGGAAAACCTAAAGGAAATGGACAAATTTCTAGATTCATACCACCTACCAAAATTATCACAAGGAGAAGTAGAACAACTTAATAAACCCAACACAAAGGACAAGATTGAAAAAGTAGTAAAGAAACTACCAACCAAAAAACATCCTGACCCAGATGGCTTCACTGGAGAATTCTACTAAACTTTTAGAAATTCATGAAATCAAATGAAAATTAAAACACATTCTACCAGAACCAATGAGATACAGCAAAAACAGTGCTCAGAGGTCAATTACCTCTATAAATGATCACACCCAAAATGAAGAAGGCCCAAATCAAAGAATTAACTCTACAATTTGAGCAAGTAAAAAGAGAACAACAAAAGAACCCCTCAGGCATCAGAAGAACACAGATAATAACAATTAGAGCAGAATTAAATGAATTAGAGAATAGACAAATTGTTGAAAGAAACAACTACACCAAAAACTTTTTTTTTAAAAAGATCAACAAAAGTGACAAACCATTAGCTAAAATCATGAAACAAAAACAGGAGAGGAAAGAAATAACTGAAATAAGAAATGAGATGGGAGACGTCACGACAGACCCAAATAAAATTAAAAGTATCGCAACAGAATACTTCAAAAAATTGTAGTCTAACAGATTTGAGAAGCTAGAGGAAATGGACAAATTTCTTGAATCACATTATCTACGAAAATTATCACAAAGAGAAGTAGAACAACTTTATAAACCCATCACAAAAGAACAAAAGAAGATATTGAAAAAGTAATAAAAAAACTACTAACAAAAAAAAGTTCTGGCCTAGATGACTTCACTAGAGAATTCTACCAAACATTGAGAAAGGAGTTAATTCCAATACTACTGAAGCTTCTTCACAACAAAGAAAAGGAAGGAACACACCCCAATTCATTCTATGAAGCCAGCTGTTCTAGTCAATTAGTGCTGCTTTAACAGACATACCACAAAGTGAACAGCTTTGGCAAAGAAAAGTTTATTCTTACGTAGTTTGATAGGTTACAGGTCCAAATTCAAGATGTCCATTCTAGAGAAGGCTTTCCCTCTGTTGGCTCTGGAGGAAAGTCCTTGTATTGCATCAGTCTTTGGTTGGGGAGCATCTTGGCACATGAACCTCAGGTCTGAAGGACTCACTGTTTTCCTGGTGGTGCTTTCTTGATGGTATGAGGTTCCCAATTCTCTGCTTGCTTCTCTCTCTTTTTATCTCCCACAGGATGAACACACTCCAGGGAAAGTCCTTTAGCAAGGATGTTGCAGTCCCACCCTAAACATCTTTTAACATAATTTTCTATCAGCCACAGCCAGAGATTAGGATTTACAGTATCAGAAAATCACAAAATGGAGGGCAATCACAGAATACAGGGAATCCTGGCCCAGCCAAATTATGACACATATTTTTTGGGGGACACAATTAAATCCATGACACCAGCATAACTCTGATAGCAAAGGTGGGTAAAGGATACCACAAAAAGGAAAATTACAGACCAATATCTCTCATGGAACCTAGATGCAAAAATCTTCAACAAAATCTAGCCAACAGAATTCAACAACATATCAAAAATATAATTCACCATGCCCAAGTAGGATTCATACCAGGGATGCAGGGTTGGTTCAACATCAGAAAAACAACTGATGTGATCAATCACATAAATAAAACAAAAGAATCAGCTGATTTTTATCAACTGATGCAGAAAAGGGATTTGACAAAGTCAAACACCCATTCATGTTAAAAACTCTCAGCAAAATAGGAATGGAAGAGAAATTCCTCAATGTAATAAGGGGTGTCTACACAAATCCAACAGCCAACGTTCATTGTGAATGGCGAGACTGAAAGAATTTTCCCTGAGAACAGGAACCAGACAGGATGTCCACTGTCACCAGTTCTATTCAACATTGTGCTGGACTTTCTTGCTGGAGCAATCAGACAAGATAAAGAAATAAGGGGCATCTGCACTGGCAAATAAGATGTACAAGTATCTCTATTTGTAGATGATATGCTCTTATACACAGAAAACCCTAAAGAATCTGTAAACTACTGGAACTAACAAGATTTCAGCAAAGTATCAGGATATAAGATAAACGTAAATAAACCAGTAGGATTCCTTTACACCAACAAAGAGATCATCAAAGAGGAAATCACCAAATCAATACCATTCACAAAAGCTCACAAGAAGACAAAATACCTAGGACTAAATCTAACCAAAGATGCAAGAGACCTATACAAAGAAAATTACAAGACCCTGCTGCAAGAAATCAAAAGAGACTTATAGAACTGTAGAAACCTACCTTGCTCGTGGATAGGAAGACTTAACACTGCAAAAATGTATTTTACCCAAAGCTATCTACATATACAATGCAATCCCAATACAAATTCCAATGTCATTTTTTAATGAGATGGAGAAACACATCGCCAAGTTTGTTTGGAAAAGAAAGAAACCACGAATAAACAAAGCACTACTGAAGGATTTCAGAATAAAGTGTGCCTCACACTACCGAACCTTAGAACTTATTACATTGCTATGATAGTCAAAACAGCTTGGTACTGTACAAAAATAGATATATAGACCAATGGAACAGAGTAGAGAAACCAGAAATAGAACCATCCGCCTATGAGGAGCTGGCATTTGACAAAGTCCCAAAGATTGTGAAATGGGGATAAAACAGTCTCTTTAACAAGTGGTGTTGGCAAAACTGGATATCCATCTGCAAAGAACTGAAGCAAGGCCCATATCTCACATCTTACATGAAAAAGAACTCAAAATGGATCAAAGACCTAAATATCAAATCTAAAATGATAAAGATTATGGAATAAAAAAGAGACAACACTGTAAAGTCTAATACATGGCTCAAACAGACTACAAAATCTTACTAATGAGACATAAGTAACAGAAGAGAAAAATAGATAAATGGAATTACTAAAAATCAAACACTTATGCTTATCTGAAGACTTTACCAAAAGAGTAAAAAGATTGCCTACAGACTGAGAAAACGTATTTGGCAACTACAAATCTTACTGATGTCTAATGTTCATAATCTACAAGGTACTGCAAAATATGAACAAGAAAAAGACAAAGAAACCAGTTAAACAATGGACAAAGGATAGGGACAGACACTTCATTGAAGAAGACACATGAGGAAATGTTCACCATCATAAGCCATTAGAGAAATCCAAATCAAAACCACAATGACATACTATTTCACTCCGACAAGATTGGCACTAATCTGAAACACATAGAGTAACAAATGTTGGAGTGGCTGTGGGGAGACTGAAACTCTTCTGCACTGCTAGTGGGAATGTAGAATGGTACAGCCTCTTTGGAAAGCGATTTGGCACTTTCCTAAAAAGCTAGAAACAGAAATATCACACGACCCAGCAATCCCACTGCTTGGACTATATCCTGCAGAAATAAGGGCTGTCACACAAACAGATACATGCACATGAATGTTTATTTCAGCACTGTCCATGACAGCAAAAAGAAAGAATCAACGTGGGTGTCCAATGACAGATGAGTGGATGAACAAACTGTGGTATATTCACACAATGGAACACTATGTAATGATAAAGAACAATGATGATTTCAGGAAACATTGCATAACCCAGAACAACTGGAAGACATTGTACTGTGTGAAATCAGTCAGCTGCAAAAAGACAAATACTGTATGAGACCACTATTATAAGAATGTAAGAAAGGACTGATGCACAGAAGAAAATACTCTTTGATGGCTACAAGGGTCGGGAGGGAGGGAGAGGATTGTTCATAGATTAGACAGTCGATAAGAATTCAGTTAGGTGAAAGGAGTAACAGCATGCACTAGAAGTTAGATCAACATAGCTGGACTTCCCTATAAGCTAAAACCAAAACAAAAAAGGGGGGGGGGAATGAACCACTGCCACTGAGTCAATTCTGACTCATAGCAACTCTATAGGGCAGAGTAGAACTGCTCCATAGAGTTTCTCAGGAGTGCCTGGAGTATTTGAACTCCCAACCTTTGGGTTAGCAGGCTTAGCACTTAGCCACTATGCCACCAGGGCTAAAAGGTTTTCTAAATTCAATCCAACATTGTGAACGACGGAGTAGCAGAAACAGGGGTCTGGGAACCATGTTATCTGGGGATACTGAAGTCAATTGGCATACCTAGTCTTTCGTTAAGAGAGTGTTCTGCGCCCCATATTGGTGAGTGGCATCTGTAGTCTTAAAAGCCAGCAAGCTGCCATATCAGGATCATCAATTAGTCCCAATCCACTTGGAAGATGACAACTGAGAACACTGAAGATATGAGGAAAGATGAGTCCAGGAGACAGAAGGACCCATGTGATTGGGAGACTACATCAGCATGAGACCAGAAGAAACATATGGTGTCTGGCCACCAGCAAAGACAGCCCTGACAGGGATCACAATATAGAGTCCCTAACATACCATGAGAAAAAGCAGTATGCAGATCAAGAACTCTATTAAAAGACCAGAGTCAACGGTCCAACAGCCTAGAGGGTGCCCTGAGAACATGGCCCCTAGACTTGCTGCTAGCCCAGAGCTGAAGTCAACACTGAAGCCAACACTTCAGACAAAGAATGGATTGGACTCGGGGACACAGAGTGACTCAGGTGGTGTGTGTACTTTACGGTTTTATATACACAGATATGAGGCTGTCCTATTTGTTCCTTGCTAGAGGGGATATGAGAGGGAGAAGAGAGGACAAGTGTTCATTGGGTGGATACTGGAAGAGTGAAAAAAAGTGTATACTGTCACAGGATGAGAAGGACAGATAGAATTGCAAAGATGTGGGTATGTAAAATTGCCTTAGATTGTAAACTTTCACTTAATCTCAATTAAAAAAATTAAGAGACTAGACAGACATTTTCAGGCAAGGAGGGTTTTATAACAGAGACCCTCTAATGGCATATAGAAATAAAATGCTTGACCAGGTGAGGGAGTTGCAGTAAGTTGTACAGTATAGGCAAGGCTGAAAGTTGACTTGAAATGGTTCTAGCGTGCTGTTGGGCGATGGTACTGAAATTCCTGCTCTCTGACCCTGGTGTGTGGGTAGCAGTGATACCGGCTGATATAGGAGAAAGAAATCTTGATATATGAGGTAAGAGAAACCTAATGGCCCTGCCCAGATACATAGGCAGAAAAGTACTCTAAAGTCACATTACTATGAGGAGAAAGGGGGCTAGGCCAATGACGTAGGAGACAACTATTTCAGGAACAGCAAATAGATGCTGATAGAAACTCTTCCAGACACACCTTCCTTGTGTGCTCAAGTAATAATGCCCGAGCATGAGAGGAGGAACTAAAAGGAACAGAACTTGTTGAGCAACACAAAGCACCACAGAGCCAGGGCCAGAACGTAACACTTCAAGGATGCCCAGCAGAGCTTGGTAGAGAAGGGTCATCTGCAGAATTGTCCGTAATGGCCTCCAGTATCAGCTGCTGCAGCAAATAGAAGTAACACAATAGAGGCTGCTGCTATCCGTTCCGTGGCTGATGAGAGCAGTATTAACCCATAAGTCTCCAGTGGCTCAAGAAGGCATGCTAGGCATTTTAGGAGCTACTAATTGGAAATATTAAAGACAGGTGACTATAATTGACTAATCAAATCATATCTATTGCATATCGATGTTTCTATTGGGCCACTATGAGCCAGAATCAAATTGAAGGCAATGGCTTTTTGGCTAGTGGATGGAAGGCTCTTATCTGTATCACTGGGCAGCTGATTCCCCTAGAATTGGAGCCAGTGGCTTTTTGAGACAATAGTTGTTGTTCTGTTTAAAGTTTAATTTACAGAGATAAATGTGGTGTTTACTGTCAAATGTTATTCCTGGGATGAAATGAGCTTGATGTTTCAAATTCTTGGGCAGCATAGAATTGTTGCTTGCAGACCATTCTGAAGGGAGTAAGAAGCGAGTGTAGCACTATTTCATAAAGTCTGCTGAAAAGCCTATTCTCTGTGAGTAGATAATAAAAAAGAAAAAAAAGAAGTATATCAGAAACTATTTTATCACTTCAGGGACCTTATTCTCCAACTTAGATTTCTAAGTATCTGAACTTGTTCTTAGAGACTAGAGCTTGGTATCTCATGTCTGCAGAATCTTAAGGTATGGTACTGTCTCTCCTGCTCCGGACTTGGGTATTTCAGGAGCAGCCTGTGGAAATGGCTATTCAACCTACAGGAAAAACCAAGATGTACCATCAAGTAAGAGTACTGTTCACAAATAATACCAGCATCTCAGGGAAAGAACTAGGTCCAACTTGGCTGGGGCACATTACTGAAAAACCTGCAACAGTACACAGAAGAAGGAGACGTGAAGGAGGCAATGAAATGCGTGCATAGGGGTTTCTGCAGGGTCTTCATTTGCTTCACGTGGCCACTGCCTCCAGGGTTCACATTACTTCTAAGTTATTTTTCTTATTTTAGAATAGCAGCTAGGATTTACATTATAGCAGTAAGTAGGAGTGATAATATGGACATCTTTGTCTACATTGTGTCTTTAAAGAGAAATTCCTGTAGTTTCTTCATTAAATGTATTATTATTGTGATTTGATAGTGAACTCTATCAGAAAATTTCTATGACCAAAGCAAGAAAGAAATCCAAAGCATCTGTATTTGTTATTTTACTTTATAAATTACAGTAAAAATATGACATAGCAATGCAAGATGTTAGTCAAACTTCACTGGATCCAGTCCGTGATGGGGCCAGGTTGGTGGCGAGCCACCTTAGGGACTATGACTGCAGGATTCTTCCACATTTTCTTTAGCTTATTAGGCCCATTCAAGGGGAAGCAAAGGGAGCTCCTGTTCACAGACACAGAGGCAGGTACAAGCCATTTGAAAAAGTTTCTAAAAGTCAATGATTTTGCAACTCAGACAATTTTTCACATGTAGAGTTCTTAAGTTCCTAAAACTGGGAGGAAGTATACTGTACCCCAAGAAGTGGAGGTATTACTGGAAGAAGGGCCATCAAAATGCAAGTCCTCTGAGAGTATAGATCAGGGGTAGAGTATTTGATTGCAAAATGGCAGTCCTCTTACTCTGTATGTGTGGCAATTATTCTTGTCTAGAGGACTGCTCACACCAGCAATTCAGATCCATAACTGTGTCTGGTAAAGTTCTTGGCAGAGGTGACTAAAAGAGAAGTTTGTTCTGGTGCCTACTATTCCCACTCCCAACTCTGGGGCATCAGAGACCCTGTAAGGATGATGGAGGCCAGAAAGGAAGACCGTCTCCATACAAGGATGGAAAGCCAGCCAGAAAAGAGCAATTTCATTTCTTAGTCAAGGTCTCTCACTTGGTTTCTTACGTGGAGACAGGATTCTAATCCTAGTTCTGCTGCTTGAGGGATTAGTGAATGTTACTAAGTTTTTCGACCTTTGTGAATCTTCTCATATGCAAGACAGAAATAGTAATTACCCCTCTTGTAGAGTTGTTTTGAGGGAAGAAATGAAAAAACTAGCACTGTATCTAGTGTTAAAAAGCAAAGCTAGCAAACAAATACACAAGCACATGTCAAAGTTTTTTGCTTTCATTGTGTTTATGTACCCTAGTTGTCCATTTATCTATTGATGGACACTTAGGGTGTTTGTATGTTTTTGGTATTGTGAATAGTGATGCAGTGAACATAAGCGTGCACAGGTCTATTCATGTGACAGCTCTTGTTTCTCCAGGAATATATCCCAGGAGTAGTATTGCTAGATCCTGTGGTAGTTCTCCTTCTAGCTTTTTAAGGAGGTGCCATATTGTTTTCCTAAGTGGTTGTACCAGTTTGCATTCCCACTAGCATTGCTTGGAAGTTCCAGTTTCCACGAAGCATCTTCAGTGTTTGACATTTTCCATGTTTTTTGCCTTTTTTTTTTTATTTGTGTAAGTAATATCAGGGCAAGATGGTGTCTGACTGCAGCTTTGATTTGCATTTCTCTAATGGCTAATGATCACAAGCATTTCTTCAGATGTCTGTTAGCTGCCTGAATGCCTAATTTGATGAAATGTCTGTTCATAGCCTTTGCTCATTTTTAACTAGGTTATTTATATTTTTATTGTACAGGTGGTGGATTTTCCTATAGATTTCAGAGATTAGATCTTTGATATGTCATAGTTAAAAAATTTTTCCTAATCTGTAACTTCTCTTTATATTCTTTTGTTGAAGTATTTTGGTAAGACTAAGTGTCTAATTTTAAAAAGATCCCATGTATCTAGCTTTTCTCCTGGTGTTTTTGTATTGTTAATTATGGTTTGTATGCTGTTTATGGCATATATTAGGGTGCATGGTATTGACCATAGATAGAAATAGTAATTACCCCTCTCTTAGGATTGTTATGAGAAAGAAATGAGATAAACTATCACAATGTCTAATTTTGAAAAACAAAACTATCAAATACAGTAAGCCCACTTTTTTTCTGACATGATCTTCATAGCTTGCCATTTGGTCCATTTAGAATTAGTTTCTGTGCGTGGTATCTGTCCTGGTTATCTGGTGATACAATAAAAGAGTTACCACAAGTGATTGGCTTTAATGAAGGAAATTTATTTTCTCATAGTCTAGTTGGGCTAGAAGACCAAGTTCAGGGCATCAGCTCCAAGGAAAGTGTTTTTTTCTGTTAGCTCTGGAGGAAGGTCCTTCTCATCAATTTTCCCCTCTACTAGAAGCTTCTTTGCACAGTAACTTTGGGTCTAAAAAAACACTCTGCTCCAATGCTTCTTTTCTGGTGATAGGAGTTCCCGTCTGTCTCTCTGCTTGCTTCTCTCTTTAATATCTCAAAAGAGATTGGCTCAAGACACAGTCCAGTCAGGTTAGTTAGCCCTGCCTCATTATCATAACCGCAGCCTATTTGACCTTATTAACATCACAGAGGTAGCATTTACAACACATGAAAATCACATCAAATGAGAAGATGGTTGACAGTCATACAATACTGGGAACCATGGTCTAGATAAATAGATACACATACTTTTGGTGGACACAATTCAACTCATGATATTGTGAGAGAGAGTCCTGTTTTACTTTTTGACAGATGGACATCCAGTTTTGCCAGGACTGTTTGTCTTTTTCCCATTTCATGGACTTTGTGAAGACCAAGTGGCTAAAGATAGATGAATATAAATCTGGGTTCTCGATTCTGTCTCGTTGGGTAATGTGTCTGTCTTTGTACCAGCACCAAACTGTTTTGACTACTGTAGCTGTATAGTCACTTCTGAGGTCAGGAAGCCCAAAGACTCTCACTGTATTCTGCTTCTTCAATAATGCATTACCTACTCAGGGTTTCTTTCCTTTCCATGTAAAGTTGATGATTAGTTTGTCATTTCATTAAAGAATGCTGTTGGTATTTGGATAGGGATTGCATTGTATTTGTAGGTTGCTTTGGGTAGAATTGACATTTTCAAATTTTGAGTCTGCGTACCCGTGAACACGGTATATATTTCCATTTAGATAGTTCTCTTTTGGTTTCTTGAATTTTGTTTTATAGTCTTCTTCATACAGTCCCTAGTTAGATTTATTCCTAAGTATTTTATTTTACTAGGGGCTATTGTAAATGGTAATGATTTCCTGATTTCCTTTTTGTAGTTTTCTTTATTGTTGCATACAAATTCAACTGATTTTTTGTATGTTGATCTTGTATCCTCATCCCCTGCCAAATCTATCAGTCCGATAGTTTTCCCGTGGAGTCTTCAGGATTCTGTATATATAAAACCAAACCAAACCCGTTGCCACCGAGTTAATTCTGACTCATAGTGACCCTATAGAACAGAGTAGAGCTGCACCATAGTTTCCAAGGAGCAACTGATGGATTTGAAGTGTCAACCTTTTGGTTAGCAGTAGTAGCTGTGAACTTCTGAGCCACTAGGCTTTCTTCTGTATGTATAGTATAATATTTGTGAATAGGGATAGTTTAAATCTTCCTTACCAGTTTGGATGCCCTTATTTCTTTGGCTTGCCTTATTACCATAGTTAGGCCTTTCAGCACAACGCTAAATAGGAATGGTGATAATCTTTGTCTTGTTGCCATTCCCAGAGGGAATGGTTTCAGTCTCTCTCCACTGAGAATGACATTGGCTGTTGATTTTGAACAGATACCCTTTGGCATGTTGAGGAATTACCCTTCTATTCTTATTTTATTGAGGGTTTTTATCAGGAATTTGTTTCTGGACTTCATCAAATGCCTCTTTTGTATCCATTAAGATGATTACATGATTATTTTCTCTTATTTATGTAGTAGATTATGCTGATCAGTTTTGTAATGTTGAACTATCCTTGCATACCTGGTATGACTCTCACTAGGTTTTGGTGTATTATTATTTTTTTAGGTAGTGATGAATTCTACTACACAATGATAAAGAACAATAACAATCTGTGAAACATCTCACAACAGGGATGAATATGTAGGCCATTTTGCTGAGTGGAATGAGTCAACCCCAAAAGGTCAAATACTGCATGGGACCACTACTATGAAGGCACGCAAGAGTGTTTCCACACAGAAAGAAACAATCTTTGATGGTTATGGGAATGGGAGGGGTGGGAAGGGAAAAACACTAACTAGGTAGTAGATAAGTGGTAAGTTTGGTAAAGGGTAAGACAGTACACAGTACTGGGGAAGTCAGCACACCTTGACCAGGGCAAAGTGATAGAAACTTCACAGACAAACCCACTCTGAGAAACTGAGCTACTAGGCTGAGGGCTGGGGATCGTGTTTTCAGATGACATAAAGCTTAATTGGCATAGCATAGTCTATAACAAAATTGTTCTACACCTGACTGTGGGGTAGCATCTGTGGTCTTAAAAGCCTTCAACTGGTCATCTAAGGACATATCTACTGGTCTCACCCCAGCTGGAACAAAGGAGAATGAAGAAAACCAAAAACACAAGAGAAGAATTCGTCCAGAAGGACTAACCAAACCAGTGCCTTCAAGTCGTCTCCAACTCATAGTGACCCTATAGGACAGAGTAGAACTGACCCCTAGAGTTTTCAAGGAGTGCCTTGTGGATTTATAATGTCAACCTTTTAGTTAGCAGCTGTAGTACTTAACTGCTATGCACCAGCTTCCAGTCCAAAGGACTAATGGACCACAATTACCACAATCTCTATCAGACTGAGCCCAGGACAGCTAGATGGTATCTGTTTACCACCAACTGCTCTGGCAGGAATCACAGTAGAGGGGCCCACACAAAAGTCAAATTCATATACACACACGTAAAAATAAATAAACAAAAACAAAAACAAGCTTGCTGGTTTGACAGAGACTGGAGAAACTTCAAGAGAATAGCCCCAGATACACTTTTAAGTCATTACTGAAATCATCCCTAAAGTTCACCCTTTAGCCAAAGATCAGACAAGTCTGCAGGGCCACTGTGAGTTAGGATTGACTTGAAGTCAATGGGTTTGGTTTTATATATATATACGGAAACTCTGGTGGAACAGTGGTTAAGAGTTACAGCTGCGTGACAGTTACATAAGTGTGGCCGTTCGAATTCACTAGGAACTCCTTAGAAACCCTCTGGGGAAGTTCTACTCTGTCCTATAGGGTCACAGTGAGTCAGAATAGACTTAATGGCACTCAACAACAACAACATATCTATATCTATATTTGTTACTGAGAGAACAGTAAGGGAGCTGTTTCCAATTAATTAACTAATTAATATTATTATTTAAAGAATGGCTGGTTTGAAGAGTATGTGACAATATATAAGGACAGCCAGGAAAGGAATGCTTAAGTAAGGTTGATAATTAAATACAACAGTCTTTTAGCTTTCGGCGCTGCTGTTGTGTTTTTAGGTGCCATCACGTTAGTTCCAACTCAGTAGTCCTACCTGCATGAGAGACGGAAACAGGGTCCAGTACCGTGCCGTTCTGACAACTGTTGCTACGCTTGAGCCCATTGTTGCAGCCACGGTTTCAATTTGTCTTTGAGGGTCTTCTTCTTTTTCAATGGCTTCTACTTTACCAAGTATGATGTCCTTCTTTAGGGACTGACTCCTGCTATTAATTCTCTTCAGAAACAGATGACCAGGTTCTTCTTTACCTGTCTTAGTCTAGAAGCTCATCTGGCACTGGTCTGCTGTGAGTGACACTGCTGGAATTTGAATACTGGTGGCATAGCTTCCCACACGACAACAACACACAAGCCTCCACAGTACAGCAAAGTGACTGAGGCTTGTGCTGTTAACTTCCAGCCGGGTGATGAAAGTCATAAGTTTTAGGTTTAACTTCTCTACCAAGCTATAAAATCATATTAACCTATCAAGCAAATGTAAACTGTTTACTTCTTGACCTCTTGTGGAATTTTCATCAAATATGCTGTGCCAACCAAGTTACAATACTGTCTTACTGTCTGTGGAAGCTAGTTGTTACTAGCTAGTTGTTACTAGCAAGGATCTGATACTCAAACAAGCAAGCAAACAAACACACAAACAAAACACCTGTTGTCCTTAAGTTAATTCCAACTCATAGTAATCCTATAGGACAGAGTAGAACTGCCTCATAGAGTTCCCAAGAAGTGAGTGCCTGGATTCGAAATGTTGACCTAGTTAGCAGCCATAGCACTTAACTACTATGCCACCAGGGTAAAGCATAAGCAATAGTTGTTTTGTCTTTTTCCAGGTGTGTGTGTTTTTGTTGTCTTCTGCACTGACTTGAAGCAGAAGCACAATAAATGTTGACAGCTCCCTTTCCTCTCTTCAGCCTGTAGGGATTTAGACTGAAGTCCCTCAGACAGGAATTAAAAAAGATGGGGTGGCATCTGTAAACCAGCCAAAACTGTCAGGCTCCCAGTTAGATGGATATACAAGGAAGTCTCTTCCATTGAAACAAGCTCTGTGGTTCAGCTGCTAAAGACCACCCCCCCACCCAGTTCCAGGTCCTTCTCTATGCCCCTTGGGACTTACATCGGAACCATTAGGAACTTGATGAAGTCAGGAGCCCTGCTAAGGCTGGGTGGAGAACCAGGGTTTCAGACAGGTCATCATACAGGCCCCAGCAATCTCAGTGGCTGAAATTGCCTCAATTGGTGAACCAAGGGCTGCTTTGTGGGTTCGCAATGTTGCATGAGGTTTTTCTGCAAAACAGTTTCTCAGCTTTACTCTGCCTTGTTCTTCTTTTGTAGTTTAGGAAACTAAATCACCTTGCTCAGTGCCACAAGCCATGTCTGACTCTACTCAGTGGTTCCTGAAACGGGCACAGTCTTGTTGGTAGATTATAATCTCCAAGGATACCTCCTCCAGAAAGCTTCTAAGGATTGCCTCCCTCACCCCACCTCTTGTTCCAGGCTGCCAGTTCCAGCTGGGTTTCCTCACCTGCCCCATGAGCTCAGAGAGCAACTGCTGAGAGATGGATGAGTATTGACCCAAGTCTTCACAATCAGTGTTCTTCATCTTGGTGAAATCCCAAAAGGTACTTCTGGGCCACCTTCTCCATGGTCCCTGTAGATAGATGCAGAGAGAGTAGTTTCCTTGGATTTTCAGCTAAAAGAAAGCAGCATTAATAACAGTAAATCCTTCCCTCAAATAAATAAATAAAATAAAGGCACGTAAGCAAGCCCAATAGTATATTTCCATGTGGAATGTAACATGTTGGGATACATTGCCCTTCTTGTCCATGCACGCACTCAGAACACCATCACCACGAATCACTGAGTGGCAGAATCTGGTCACACTCACCTTTTGTGGTGGTGGTGGTGGTGTTACTGCTCTTGGAACATTTCCCATCTTCTTTTATTTGATGATATCTGAACTTCCTGCTCAGCCTTGAGCTATGCTGGAGATTTGTACTTGGAGAAAATTATATCAGTACCAGTTGCTTTTGAGCTGACTCTGATTCATGGAGACTCCATATGTATAAGAGTAGAGAACTCTGCTCCATAGGGTTTTTGTTTGTTTGTTTTTATTTTCCATCATCTGAGATTTAGAAGTAGGTCATTTTTCAGTAGGCATTTCTTTCTAGTGCCTGTTAGTCCAGAAGCTCTGCTGAAGTCTGTTTAGTGTCATAACAACATGCCAGCCTACGCTAACAGGTAAGTGGAGATGCACTGACTGGGAACCCAAACCAGATCTCTTACATGAGTGGCCAAAATTTTACCATTGAATCACCAATGCTGATGGGGTATTCAATGGCTGATGTTTCAGAAGCAGCTTGCCAGGTTTTCTTCTGAGGTCCCTCTGGACAGATCTGGACCTCCAACCTTCTGGTTAGCTGCTGAGCAAGTTAACTGCTTACAGGACCTAGGAGCTCCAGAGGAAACTGTAGCACATGTTACTGATGAGCCCTGGTAGAAAGACAGTTAAGTGCTATGGCTTCTATTTTTGGAAATACTACAGGGTAGTTTTACTATGTCCTATAGAGTTGCTCCTTGGAAACTCTATGGAGCAGTTCTGCTCTGTCCTAGAGAGTCCCTATGAGTTGGAATCAACTTGATGGCACTCATTTGGTTTGGTTTGGTTTGATTATAGGGTTATTGCAGGAAAAAGATAAGTTTGGTCTGCACAGCAGAAAACACCTCAAACATCATTTTGTCTTTAAGAGGAAGGGGCTTTATTGCTGGGTGCTGCAGTCAGACTCAAGTCCAAGAAGTAGCCACGCACGCTGTTCTGTTATCAAACATACCTATTTGTACTTTTCCTCAAAGAAGCAAACAAAGGAATTTTCATGCATCCTCCCAATTGGCAACTACAAATTTATAGATTTTCATACTGCAATTTCATTGGCACAGCATCCTTAAAGAGGCACTAGATAGGCAATTGGCATTAGGTTACATGGGAAGAAGCCACCCTCTTCCCAGAAGCCAGGCCCATCTTAAGGAACCCCATGAGGGGAAGGGGGCGGGTCCTTGGGCTGACGCAGAGAGAAGCTTTGGGCTTTTGTGAATCTTAAAGTGAAATCTTCTTAAAAATTCTCTCCTCTCTCAGGGTTGCTATGAGTGGGGAGTGGGAGAGTGTGAGAGTGCCTCTCCTACTGCGTAGTCACCATTTTCGTAAGGCAGAGATTGTGTTCTACTGGCTTTGGTGGAAGGTGGAAGCTCTGGCTTTAAGAGACAGGTAAAGCTGTCCTTCAGCAAAGTTGAAGGAAGAAGTTATTTGACCGTGGGCCTTCCCTCTTGCACTGGCAGTTTATCTCCATACTCTGATGACCAGACTCCCCCACCTTCCAGTCTTAACTCTCAGCTGGCTGTCAACTATTCTCACTGATAAGGTAATCTGATAATAAAACTGGACAGTAATTAAAAGTGTTGATGAATAACGACTGAGGCTTTTACTTTTCTCTGCTCGTATGCATTTAAAAAAGATTCAAGTCTACTACGAACAAAAAACCCAGTCATCTAAAGCCAGCGATCTATAAAGTTAGAAGTCAGTTAATCTTAGGGTGATTTTGTTGGGGAGGCGAAGTGTACTCCTGAAGGCCTGAAGGAATTACCCACCTTCTTTTCTCTTCTTGGGTATGAAGCTCTTGGTATCTCCAAAGAACCACACCCCCGACTCCACTGCGATGAAAATTTCCAAAACCATACGCATACCACAGAAGAAAGAAGGATTCCTGTTGCTGTTTATGTCACTTGTGCAGTGGCTTTGTGCCTTGTCCAGCAGTGAAGGACCCCAACCAGCATTCATCTCCCACGGGCCAAGCACACACCGAGCTTAATGGGGTAGGAGATCAGGGGAGGGATATGAGCAACAGGTTAGGAACTGATTTAACCTTTATCAACATACAGCCTCGCGAAAAGTTCAACCACTTACATAAAAAAAGCAAAAGTAATGGTAATACTGCACCTTTCATTCCTGAAGACCAGTAGCTAGGAAAAGTGTTCTTCAGCTTTTTTGAGGCCTTTGGATCTTCCTGAAAAACTAATGCAAACCATGCAGAAATGTGCTTATATACATACACACAACATGTTGTGCTCAATCAATTTCAGAGATACACAGGCAGACCTAGTTAAGAACTCAGGCTTAGTAATGCTAGTCAACGGTTCCCGACCTGTCACCGACTGCCAACACCACTACCCCATGTCCTGAGTGGGAACAGTGGAAAATTTCTCAAGCCACAGCATGGAACCCTAGCTTGGAGTATCTTCTGGCCTTTTCATGTTACCAAACCAAACTCATTGCCATCAAGTTGATTCTGACTCATAGTGACTCTACAGGACAGAGTAGAACTGCTCCACAGAATTTTCATGTTACCAGGCCCTTGGAAATATCTACAGAGGTAATGATCAGAGCATTACTTTAGATAACTCACTGATCCACAGAGCACAGACTCTTCAGGGCAGCATTTGAGTAACTTATTGAGCTATGTCCATGTGTTGTTCTTTCTACCAACTACTTAAGTTGAAAGACTGGGAGAAGTGGTGATGTGAGAAGCTTCCAAAATCTCTAAGGACAAAACCCTAGTGTGCTCCAGGTCGACTGTTAATGTTACTAAAGTAGGACTTCAAAATGCCACATACAGTCACACCACACACTGTCTTTCTGTCTCTCACACACACATTCACTCACTCATTCATATGTAGCTATTTAGTCAGCTAGGGCTGCTCTAACCAAAATATCACAGAGTGGATGGCTTTAACAAAGGAAGGTTTATTCTTACACAGTCCAGTAGGCTACAAGTCCAAATTCGGGACTTCCTCTCCAGGAGAAGGCTTTCCCCCTTGTTGGCTCTGGAGGAAAGTCTGATATTGAATCAGTCTTTGTCAGGGAGCATCTTAGCAGAGGAACCTCGGGTCTGAAGGACGCTGTCTTCTCCAGGTCCTGCTTTCTTGATGGTGTGAGGTTCCCAATTCTCTGCCTGCTTCCCTTTCCTTTTATCTCTTGCAGGATGAAAGGATTAAGGGTGGGGCAAGCCATACTCCAGGGAGATGCCCTTTACACTGGAACAGGGCAGTACTCCTATGAAGGGATTTACAGTCCCACTCTAATCCTTTAATATACAGCACAGGAAAATCACAAAATGGAAGACAATCACAAAATATTGGGAATCATGGCCCAGCCACATGGCTACACCTGTTTTGGGGGGGGGGACATAATTCAATCCATGACAGTAGCTATCTCCCTAATTTCTCAAGAGTCATCTATAAAGCCATCTATATTGGAAACTAAAATATAGCTTAGAGAACAATACCAACTTTCCTTATGTCACCCTCTTCACACAGTTCACCCATTCTGGGATATCATAGATCGAACTATGTCCCCCAAATATGTGTCAACTTGGTTAGTTTGTGATTCCCAGTGTTGTGTGGTGTGTGGTTGTCCTTCATTTTATGATTATAATTTTGCACTAAAGAGGATTTGGGCGGGCTTGTAACACCCTTACCCAGGTCACATTCGTGATCCAACGTAGAGAGAATTTCCCTGGCGTGTGATCTGTACCACCTTATATCTCTCCAGAGATGAAAAAAGAAAGAGAAGTGAGCACAGAGTGGGGGACCACATATAAACACTGGAAGCAGAGAGAGGAAGAAAAAGCTTTCAAAAAGATACCACTTAAATTCCAGAAGGCCTTGGTGCAGGACTTGTGAGCCTGCAAATGAGTGATTGTAAACAGCTGAAAATGGCTGGAATGCATGACATCAGACCCTTGAAAATGACAGGTCTGAACTGCTGAATGCGGCCTCTGCACCCACACCCAGGCCTTTGACTTTCCTCCTTGAGAGGTGAATTCACCTGATGAAGTAACCTTTGTTATACTGTTTAGACAAGAAGGCACCAGTTTACTTTGTGAGGAATTTCCCAAATCCATTCACATTCAATGTAATTATTGATAGGTATGTGTTCACTGCTGCCATTGTGATATGTTTATTTTTATGTTGATGTTTTCTCTGTTGTTCTTATTAGTCTGTTCTGAGACACTCTTTTTTGTGAGTTGATTTTTCACCTTTTTCGGAGCTGGTTTTACAGTTGTTGAGACTCGTGTTAGATTTCTTGAAATGGTATGATACATCTTTGTTGTGCTTTACAGCTGCCCCATGAACCCCCTTAATAAACTATTTATAAACCCAATTTTAATTACTACCAGTCTGGTCATCTTCCTCTCCATCTGGAAGGACTATAACGACTGTAGTACATCCCTCTTTTATTATGATGACACCATAGTTTTCATGATGATCACTGGATTGCTTCTTTCCAAATCGAAGCTGTGATTTACTTTGGAGCCTTCCCTAAATGAGTATTGAGTAGTGTGTCGTTCTAAAATATAAAGTTAGTGGTTTCGTTCTTCTAAGCCAAAGCCAAGAACTTCTTTCAGTATTTCTTGTAGTTTGGGTTTGGTTTTTACAAAGTCTCTGAGTTTCTGTTTATCTGGAAATGTCTTCATTTCATTTTCATGTTTGAAAGACAGTTTTGCAGGATATATAATTCTTGGTTGGAAGTTCTTCTCCTTCAAGACTTTGAATGTGTCGTGCCACTGTCTCCGTGCCAGCATGGTTTCTGCTGAGAAATCTGACGAGAGCCTACAGGGTTTCCCTCTGAATGTTAGCTTTGCCTTGAGTCTTGCTGCCTTTAAGAGTTGCTGCTTATGTTTCATTTTGTTAAGCTTGATTATAATATATCTTGGAGTCTTTCTTTTGAGATCTATATTGGGTGGCGTACGATATGCATCTGAGATGTCTATATTCTCTTCCTTCATGATTTCTGGGAAGTTTTCTTTCAGCAGCTCAGCAACAATACTCTCTGTGTTCTCAGATGTCTCACCCTGTTCAGGGACTCCAATTAATTGAAGGTTGTTCCTCTTAATAGAGTCCCACATGCTTCTTAATGTTTCTTCATTTTTCTTGTTTCTTTTTTCTGATTTCTGCTCATAGACACTGGCATCAGTAGCTCTGTCTTCCAAGTCAGAAATTCTTTTTTCCATTTGTTCCATTCTGTTTTCTTGGGTTTGCATGGAAGCTTCTATGTCTTTGATTTTCTTCTTGATCTGTTGGATTTCAGAGTACTGGTGTTCCATCAGATCGAACAACTTGCTTAATTTTTCATTTTGTTCTGCTGCATTTTGTATAAGGTCTAGAAGGGCCCTGTATATAATCAATTTGTATTCACTTCCTGATGCTTTCATAAAAGTTTCTTCATCTGGAAAACTCCTTGGTTGCTTTGTTTGGGAGCCTTCTGAAGCCATGAGTGATTGCTTGTATGCCACAATTGTCTGTTGCTTTTTGGGTCCCATGTGAGTATATAGAGGCTGGAAGAGGTACTGTGAGGATGGATTGCAAATGTTTCTCTAGGCTGTCTTCAAATGTAAAGCAAAGGTATCTGACCAGTTCACAAGTCAGTTAGGTTTTCAGGTATAGAGGTCCCTCTTCCCGTCTGACAAAGTAAGTGCCACTGTATCCAGCCCCAGATGATAACAAACTAGTTCAGAATACAGCAATGCTACTGCGCTGTTGGCCTCTGCTGACAGGGCCTAGCCTTATCCAACACTGCGTCGAGTACTGGTTTTGTGATAGAAAAGCGCTCTCTTGTGGGCAGGCTCTGGCTCCCAAGCTAAGAATTAGGTCCCGCTGCGGCCACCGTACCCAAGATGGCGTCCCCCACACAGGCAGCAGACAGGGGGGCTAAAGATGCCCAGAGGCAGCAATTCCTCTGCTTCTGTTGCAGGGCCCCCAGTGTAGGCAGCACTATGCAAAATCACTACTTTTCTGATGGAGAAGCGCTGTCCCGTTTGCAGGCGCTGGCTCCCAGGCTAAGAACGAGCTCCCACTAAAATCTCGGTACCAACATGGCGTCCCGCACCCTGACCACAGAGTTCAGCACAAACCCCACTGAGGCAGCTACAAAACGAAAGGCTCAAAGTGTCTAGATTAACAGAGTCTCGAGCCTGGCTCTCAGAATATGGGAATTTCGCCTACCTATCCCACCAGCAGTGCGTCTGAGTCCAGCCGCCGGGCAAGGCCCAGCTCCGCCCGCCAGCCGAGACCGAGGAAAAAAAGGTCAAAACGGTGCGTTTACCTTCCGTCCGTGAGAGCCGGGGCTAGCCAGGAGCGGGGGTCAGTGAAAGAGAAGAGATTTTTCGCTGAATGGTATAAAGTCCCAATTAACAGCTCTGTGCCTTGTCCTGAGGCTGATTAGGTGCTCAGAAGGCTCTGTTTGATTGTCAATTCAGGTCTTGGTTTCCAGAGGGATAGAAAGAGACGTGGGCTTAGTCCGCCATCTTTACTCCACCTCTTCCCAAATCCTATAAGAATCAATGCCTGCTTTCTGCCTGATGGCTAAATTAGGGTTGGGGGTCAGATACCAGCTTCCCTCGCCCCGCCCCATAGAGATCCTGAGATAAGCTCAGTTTCTAAAGCAAAGGTTAAAGTCCACATGCCTCCCTCCTCCACCCGGTAGAAATCCTTGATAAGCAGAGTTTCTAAGGAGGGGGTAGCTTCTCCCTATGAAACTTAATGCTAACTGCTTATCTAGTGCCTCTTTAAGTATGCTGGACCAATAGAAATGCAATATGAAAATCTGTATACCTGTAACTGCCAATTAAGAGAATATATGGAAATTCCTCTATCTGCTTTCTTGGAAAAACATATAAATAGATACGTCTGATAACAAAACAGGGTGTGTGGCTATTTTTCAGACTTAAGTCCATCTGCTGCACTGCTACCTAATAAACAGCCTCTTCCTCTACAAACAAGATGGTGTTTGAGGTGCTTTCTTCTCTGTGGGCTGAACTTATCTTTTTCCTGCTACAAGAGCACATTCTTTGGACCTATGTTTCTTTCACTGAGATGCTCCCAGACCAAGAGAAGACTGAAGACAAGGGCCTTCCTCTATGGCTGACAGAGAAAGCCTTCCACTGGAGACTGGGCCCGAAACTGAGACTTGTATGCTACTGGACTGTGAGAGAATAAATTTCTCTTTGTTAAAGCCGACTACTTGTGATATTATAGCAGCAGTAGATAACTAAGAAAAAGAAGAGCTAGGAAAATCATCAGCTATGGTATCACCAACTTTTAGGATCCTAAAGTCCTAGAGTTAATGACTCAAGATCGTGGGTCAGGAAGAGACTCAGAAATGTTTTGGAGGGGAGAGGGAAGAAAACCAGAGGTGCAGTAAGGACTGAAGGCTTATGAGAGGTAGGCAAAGGGGGCAATGGATGTTCTTTCCTTCCTCTGGGTTGGGTTTCCAGCCCTCCCTCAGTCCCAGCAGAGCCAGGCAGAGAACCCAACCACACCTGCCCTCCTCACCCGCAAGTAGTGGGGGCCCTGGAGCTCTAACAGCGTCTCCAGGTCATCCCTGTAGAGGGCGTGGGCTTTCCCCTGCACCAGGGAGTACTTGTGGTAGACGTCAATGAGTGCGTCCATGGCATCTTCCACGTCGGTCAGCATGATGCCCAAGGTTTTGTCTCACCTAGAAGAAGGAAGTCACTTGGAGAATCCCTGAATGGGAATGTCACCTCTGCCCAGGGCAGAATGAAGAGTAGGGGGACATGTAGAGGGTTCATACCCCAGAGTAATGGTTTGACCTGTCTAGCACCATTCAAATAACTCATCCGGAGGGTAACTATGTCTTTGATGGGATGCGGTGGCATACAGGTGGTAGGGGCTTGGGAGAGAAGGGTCCACACACACGCACAGACACATACAATTGCCGGCCAGCTCTCCTTATACCCCACCCCTGCCCCAAAAGGTCCAGCTTAGGAAACACACATGCCCTTGCACACTAGAAAAGGACTCAGAGGATTCCACCCCAGCAGCCTTCTGCCTGTCTCTGTCTGCTCTAGAACCCCTTGATCTTTGCTCCAGACCTTCCAGAGAGGTCACTCACTCTGCCTTCTTTGCTTGCTTCTTCCACAGAGATAGCTGCTTGGCACCCCTGAACCTCACCAGGAAAAGCTCAGAGTGGGGACTAACTCTGACAGTCCCACTTACCAGGTCTCCTGGCAGGTGACGTGACAAAAGAGAAGCAGGGCTACGGATTAACTCTTTTATAGCTGGTAGGTCAGCCCCGCTGCCTAGGCCTTGGGCCATTCACCAGCTCTCTGCTAGGGTTGCCATAAGCTGCAGGTTTCCCAACCAGGTGGGTGTGGCAGTAACTTTGAGAATGGGGATTTCTGACGGGGGAGGTGGGGTGGAAGGACGAAGCTCTTTGCCTAGCAGTAGCAGTTTGCCTAGCAGCAGAGACCAGCAGGAGGCATTGGAAGAACTGCTGGCAGGTATAGCTAGGACTCCCATTCCTGAGTTCTTTCCCCTGTTCCTGATGCCATTGCTATTACCAATCACATAGATTTGTGGACAACTCTGTACCTCTAAGAGGGTCCTGATTCAAACAGTTACGCACTCTACTGCTAGCCAAAAGGTTGGTGTTTCGGATCCACCCAGAGGTGAGTCAGAAGAAAGGCCTGGTGATCTGCATTTGAAAGGTCATAGCCCTGAAAACCCTATGGAGCACATTTCTACTCTGACCCACATGGGGTTGTCATGAGTAGGAACCAACTCATTGGCAAGTGGTTTGTTTTTCTGATTATGCATAGCTAAAAGTAAATTGAAATTGCCTTTTGACTATAAATGTATGTTGCTCCACAGCTGGTAGGAGGTTTTCAGAAGCATCCAACCCCCAGGCAAAAGTTTAGGAACATGTGCCCTACTGCTGGTCTACAGTAATGAAAGGTGAAATATTACTGTTACTACTGTTTTATGTGACGATTGGACTCTGTGGGGATGTTTTGTTGCTAAAGGCTAAACTTGTTGCTAAAGTACTGCCCACATGCCTCCCTAAATTTCATGCTTTGTGAACCCAGGAGTGCCCTGGGCCTCTGGAAGACCAACACTTGGCGGGGTCCCTCTCTCCGGAGAGGGCATTAAACCACTGCAGAAGTTGCACCCATAGCAGCAGGGACTCTTTATTTGTCTCTGGGATGAGCATGGTGTCTTGGACCTCAGGAGCTTGGGCTGCAGAGAGGAAACTTCTCTGTGGTGAAGGTGTTCCTCTAGAGAAGAGGAAGTGGCTAATTCTCCCAAGATTTCACCAGAAGCCACTCGCCTACCAACAAAATGCCACTCAGAGAAACCGTCAACAGTGAAATATGTGGTACGTGTAGTATGTTACAGAGCCCTTCAGATCCATAGCAATCTCACAAGAACCTTGGAACACTCCCGGCAGGAAGGCAGGACACAAAACAGACAGGGATAGAACAAGAATGTGACTGTCAGGGAAGTCCCTGTATTTCCTCCTGTGTTCATCAACCATTTAGCCTGTCTTTCCCAGGACCCAGGTCATTGTCAACCCTTAGGGGAAGTAAATGAGATTAGCCTCTCTCCATGTTTTCACAGCCCTTTGAGGGTTGTTGCACTGTCTGCTCAATAATTGTGTGGTCTTGATGGCTTTTGGCTGAGTAAATTACTTAACCTTTCTGTGCCTCAGTTACCTCTTTATTAAACAGAGTAAAAGTAGAACTACACAGTTTTTTTTTTGTTAGGATGAATAGTTGTTAGTTGCTGCTGTGTCAACTTTGACTCACAGCCACCTCTCCTGATATGGGGTAGAACTGCTCCATAGGGTTTTCTTGGTAGTAACTTAAATGGAAGCTGATCACCAGGCTTTTTCTTCCACTGTACCACCGAGTGGGTTTGATCTTTCAGTCTTTAGCTTAGCAATCAGGTCCGTATAGTTTGCACCACCTAAAAAATAACCGAACTGACTGCTGTCAAGTTGATTCCTACTCATAGTTCAAACACCTGCATTTTCGACAGATTTCTCAGCAGATTTTAGTGTTCCCTGTTATAGACATGTTTGTGTCCCACAAAATATTTGTTGGAATGATGTTGCTTGGATGTGACCCCACGTGGGAATAGAGTTTTTTTGTTATGTTAATGAGGCCAGATCAGATGTGTTCTAAACCTAATGAGGCCAGATCTGGTATGTTCTGAACCCAATGGCTTGAGATGTAGAAAGTACAGATCAGACCGGAGAAACTCAAAACCTGCTGCCATCAAGTCGATTCCAACTCATACCAACCCTATAGGATAGAGTAGTACTGCCCCATAGAGTTTCTAAGAAGTGCCTGGTAGATTTGAACTACAGACCTTTTGGTTAACAGATTTAGCACTTAACTACGCCACCAGGGAACATTTAAATGAAAAAACAACACCCCTGCCCCCTTAGAATCAATTCCAACTGCTAGCAACCTGAAGGACAGAGTAGAAGTGCCCCATAAGGTTTCCAAGGCTGTTCATTCTTCCATATGCAAACTGCCACATCTTTCTCTGACAGAGCAGCTGGGACGTTTGAAGTGTGAACTTTTGGCTAGCAGCTGAGTATTTAATCACTGAGCCACCAGGGCTTCTTCAAAGATTAATAATAAATGCAAAAACTATTTACGATCTGTGGACTTTTCTTAGTATGTGCTGTGTTTTAATGAAAAGCTCAGAATACTTTGTGGAGTGCATAAGGCAGCGTAGAGTGAGCCCTCTGGCAGTGTATCCCATGATTACAGCCCTGGTTTCCCAGATGCACTGTGGATCCTTCATCTCGGCCTTACCAGGACCCAGTGCGGAGCCTAGTATGCACAACGACAGCAACAAGATCAACAAATAATTGCAAAATAACCATTAAACACAGTATCTAGCATTTGTTGGTCACTTGCTGTCTGCCAGGAACTGTTCTAGTGCTTTTCTATTAAGTCATTTAATGCTTACAATAATCCTTTGAGGTACGTACTGTTGTAATTCCCATTTTACACATAAAGAAATTCAGGCCTACAGACAGACACACAATATTTGACGTATGCAACAATTTAGGTGATTTATGATGTGATGCCAACATAATCCACTTCCTACCACTGCCAGGAAAGGCTCTTCTGCCCAGTGAAGTGCTATTCCTTCTTCCTGATGAGCTCAGGTGCCACCTGCTCTGCATCCATCCTGATGCTCTTCTTCTATCCCATCTGTTGTTTCTGATGTTAGATGCCATCGAGTCAGTTCTGACTCATAGCGATCCTATGTACAGCAGAACAAATCACTGCCTGGTCGTGTGCCACATTCATATTCATCGTTATGCTTCAGCCCATTGCTGTAGCCAGTTTGTAGTCCACCTTGTTGAGGGTCTTCCTTGTTCTCTGACCCTCTGCCTCACCAAGTAAGATGTCTATCTCTGGGGGCTGATCCCCATCTACATGAAGTGAATCCCTCTCAGTGCTACTCAAATCCTCATCCTCGTTCCATCATAGCCTCTGCTGTAGCTGATTTCATCTGTCTCTGGGTCCTAGAGGGCCCATTAGAGCAGAGGCCATATTAATATAACTTTTGCGCGCCTAGTGTCTCATTGAGAGTCTGTGTGTTGTAGAGTAGAACTCTTCCACAGGGTTTTCGCTGCTGTGATCTTTATGGAAGCAGCACTCTAGGCCTTCCTTCCATGGCACTGCGGGGTGGGCTCAACTGCCAACCTTCAGGTTAGTAGTGGAGCACAAACTGAATGTGCCACCCAGGGACCTTTTGTTACTCAAGCCACCTCAGATCATTTTGGGAATAAGATAGACTATAAATCAATAAATCTAATACAGCCTCACATCCTTGGCAAGGGGTTATTCAAACTCTACTTGCCCATTTGCAGGGACGAAAGAATAGAGCTGACTCTGACATATAACTTGACAATTTTTCAACCAGTGGTCCAACACTGAGTACATTGGTGCTATCTATAAGACACAGTACCTTATTCCAAAACAGCACATCATAGTTGCAAAGTGTTTTGACATTCACTAACTCATTTGATACTCCTAGCACCTGTGTGAAGTTGACATTACAGGTACGATTATCCTTATCTGACAGACGAGGAAACTGAGGCTCAGGGAGTTGCTCAGAGCTGGTCTGTCCCACTTTGTCTTGGTTTAGGTATCAAGAAGTACATATTAGAACAAACAAGGTGACTTTTCTGAGCCTTCCTTAGTATTTGTTAGCATTCTGGGGTCAAATTTATGCTAACTAACCCCTCTTGATGGTGTGACGAGTAAGCTAATGTAAGCATTGTGCCTGCCCCTTAGGGAAATGCCTCTCCTGAGCCAATTCCTATGAGAATTGTCCTGGTGGACACACCTTTCTTTCTTCAGAGAGTAAGGAAACAGGTGCCAGAGAGGGAAACTTAGGCTGCTGTCAGTGAGGACTTCTTCCCAGCATCATGTGCTTATCAGTGGGGCTAGAAGACCATGGAGACTATGAAACGGTGTTCTTCCCTCCCTCTCAGATGCTCTCCCTGGGCAGACAGTCTGGAGGGCTTCAGGGACAGTTGACCTCTCACAGAAGGTGGGTGTCAGGAACTGGGTAAACAGATTGGGAGAAAAGCAGAGACTGCAATCAGATTGACAGACATAGGGCAACCTAGGAGAGCTGGAAACTGGTCATGTTTACAAGAAGTAGCTCTCTGATGTGTGTCCCAATAGGCTTGACCAGGCTGAGAGGCAAGAGGAAGGCAGGAGGGCTCAGGCTGGGCAGCCCTTGTTCGGATGGAACTGAGTGCTTTTTACTGCAACAGACAGGTAGAAATCTTCAGAAAATGCCAGCTCCCCTGAGCCTCAAAGCAGATGGCTGTCAATCTTCCTCAGCTATCAGCATGTCTCTAGATAGGATGACTGTCCCCATGCAGGAAGCATGGAGTTCCAATCTTGCAGGCCCTCAGTTTCTGCATTCTTTCCTTTTCAAGCACTTGCTGAGCACAGTTTGAGGGCCAGACACTGGGCCAGGGGAAGGGCTGCAGAGACAGACATGTCAGGGTCCCTGTTTGGGTGGAGGGCCAAGCCAAGCCAAGTGCCGTCGAGTCAGATCCGGCTCATGAGGACCAAAGAAAACCAAATACTGCTTGCTGTCAAGTCTATTCCATCTCATGTGTACAGACTAGAACTGTTTCCCATAAGGTTTTCATGTTTGTGATCTTTTGGAAGCAGATCTCCAGGTCTTTCTTCCAAAGTGCCTCTGGGTAGATTCAAACTGCCAAACTTTCAGTTAGCAGCCTAAGACTTAGCCACTTGCACCTTGATGACAGACAGAAAACAGTGAAAGCACAGCTGCAGTGTGACAGGACTGGGGAAGTTCAGATGCAGTGAGAGTGTGTAAAAAGGGACAGAGGGCAGTGAGTGCAGATATCTGTCCAGAGGAGACAATAGCACAGCTGATACTGAAGGTCAATCCCTGGCCAGACAGGCCGGTGTGGAAGTGGGGGCAGGTGGCAAGCTAGGCCCAGGAAGCAGCACCTGCAGAATTCTGCTTCGGGACTCGGCTACTCTGAAGTCAGCATCTCTTGGACTCAGCCCTGGGGAAGTTGCTCACCTGGTTTGGTACACAGACCTAGTTTGGGGGAGGAAACCACATCAAATCCCTTAAATGAACACCCTAAACATTAGAACATGTGAGCAGCGCAGATGATCTCTTGTCATTCTTATAAATCTGTCACAATAAACGCAAGAGGCCAGTTCCTAGGCCCATCTTCAGAAAAGAAACCCCACAAAGGTGGGTCCCAGCCCACAACCAATTGTCATGGAATTAACTCCAACTCGTGGTGACCCTGATGTGGAAAAATAAGCTGGCACTACCAGGTTAGAGAAGCAGTAGCAGTTTGTTACACCAGCAGGCCAGCGGGGGCTAACGCTCTCCAAAGCCCTGGTGCTGTGGTGTCAGGGGTTTGGATGTTTTATGGGGTTGGTTGTGGGTGGGGATGGAGTGGCTGGGTGCTGTGGAAAGTCCAGAGGCGGGGATGGGGCAGCTGTGGCTGTGGGATGTGGAGAGTTGGTAGGACAGGAAGGAGATAGGGATTTTATAGGTTTGGCTCTGGAACAGGGTGAGGTAGCTCAAAAAGGTTGGGGAGAGGGGTCTGCACCTGGTCCTGCACTTGAAGGGCAGGGGTTAAATTTCTTCTTCAACCCCATGTGTGTCTGATAGAACTATGCTCCATAGGGTTTTCAGCAGCTGAATTTTTGGAAGCAGATTGCCAATACTTTCTTCTAAGACGCTTCTGGGTGAACTTGAACTTCTAACCCTTTGTTCAGCAGCCAAGCACATTAACCATTTGCACCACCTGGGATTGCAATGGCTCCTAAAGGTACAGGAGATCCTTTCAGAAAAATTGTGTGTCAGCTACCTAGGATCTGAGGGAGAGAAAGACAACAGAGATAGATAAGGGGCAGGTTTCAGGAAGGGTCAGGGACCACAGGAGGAACTGGATCAGTGCATCACGAATTGCCCCGAGTGGGGAGTAATATCCACATCCATTACCATTTCTTATTAAGAAAACCCAGACCACACCCTCGTCTCCTCCAGGAAGTTTTCCCGGACTGAAAGTCTCACATTCTACTTAGCTTACTCATGCTTTCATCCCCATAGAAGACGTCTACTATTCTGCCAAATTGGATTGTCTGATTTTGACTCACTCAGCATGTACAAAACCAAAGTTGTCATCTTCCTTGCAGACTAGCTCTCCACCCTGATCTGTGTGTCAGTTATTAGCATCATCTTGCCTCTGGGATTGAGGTCTTAAACCTCAGCCTCATTCTGAGACTCTCTCCTCCTCAGCCTTTACCTGCAGTTGCTGAGGTCGGAGGTTTCTTGTGTCTACTTCCTCCTCTCCACCCTTGCAGCCCCTTAACGCAGCTCAGCCTCATTGCCTGCTCCTCCCCTAAGCTGCTGCAAACCCTTCTTCCTAATGGGTATCCTGGTCTCCAGCCTCTGCCCTGCCTCATCTCTCCTTTCTGCTCCCAGTTTGTTCTGAAAGCACACTTTTGGTCACATGAACTCCGTCCTTTCACTTGGATAATCACTGGGTGTCCGACTAATCAAGAATTAAGTACAAATTGCGGTGTTTAGCATCCAAAGATTCCCAGGGTGTGCTCCTAAGCCATCTTTCCAAATTTATTCTCTAAGATTCTCCATGGACATTGAATTTAAACCAAACTATTTACTGTCTTAAGATATATAGCATAAATTTCTACTGTTGCTCCTTCCACTTGAAATGAGTCTTCCCTGTCCCCTGCTCTCCTGGCCTGGCCTCTCTCATGGCACAGACACTCTATGTTTGTATAGACTCCTTAGTGCTCTCCTGCAGAGTAGGCAGACCTTTGAACAGGACGCCATGCTCAGCGCACCACTGCCCTACGAGCTGCCATCCGGTCACAGGTGTGGAGTGCGTGAGCGATCAGTTAGATCATTAATGTGGCCCGATTCCTTCACAGAGTACCATCTTCCCAAGACAAGAGACTTCTCTCTCCCAGATAGAAAGCTGAGGTCAGGGGTTTTCTCCCCTAAAACTGGGAGCTCCCTGGAGATAGAGGGTTTGTTTCTCACCCAGAATGGATGTTCCCCAGAGAAGGGACCAAGCCTCCGTCTGGACCACAGGGGATACTTAGAATCATGAATTGACTAATACCTGGAAATACTTGTGAAATCACTTTATTCTGCTCCCACAAGGCTGTCCTCCCCCACAGACTCACACGTGCTGTCTCCCTTTAGTAGAGGCCATAGAGGAGCAATAGTGGACTCAGAGCTGCTGGTGTTACTGCCAGTGGAAGACCTTCACCAGCTTGTGTAGTATGCTGAGGAACTCCTCAAAGCTGATCGGGCCATCCTTGTTCTTGTCCACTGCCTGGGACAACTCTGAGACATATTGGGCTCTTTTGACCCTAAGGAGTGGGGCAGAGGTCAATATTACCCAGGCATTCACTCACCTACCAGGGCTCCCCACCACTTTCTGATATGGCAGTGGGGACAATCATGGCACTGCCCTGCCTGCAGGGACTTCCGGGAAACAACTCCACGCTCCAACCGTCATGGCAGGGATGCCATGGGCTGTAAATCAGGCAGAGACAGAGGTGTGTGGGTGCTCCACTACAGGGCCTGAAACATGCATGGGTATAAACTGGGCACTGTTGACAGTCCCAAAGTTCCTAGGCTGAGTAGTTGGGAGACTTGACCAGGCCTGTTCACATGTACCAGATGTTGAGCCTGTCTGTCCAGGTTGTGAGCTAATCAGGTGTTTCCTGGAGGCAGGAGGTGAGTCTCCCTCCCTCCCTCTGGGTGCAACTCAAGGGCAGAGGGCTCATCTTTGCTCCCATACCATCAAACAGTGCTGGCATGGAGCATTGTAGGTGCTGCATGCTGTGACACCTGTGGGGACTAGTGATGGTTTGTACACTCTGCCATGCCCCACGCCCCAGGGAGGTGCAACACGAGGGAAGGGGCAGAGTAAGAAGGACAGGAGCTGTTCAGGGTGTTCCAGAGGAGGGAGGAGGTGTCTTGCGCTAGCCCTGTGATGAGGGTGGTATAGGAGATGGTAAGAGGCACTGGATGTAGAAGGGACAATGTGAAGGACAGGCGGCACAGGCCGAGAAGAGATGGGCACTGGGTAGTGGCAGCAGGAGTTGCCACAACAGGACATGGCTGGTGGAAGTGGAACCCTCAGAAGGTATCCAGAGGAAGGGGTATCCCTCATCAGTGTCGGTGGTCAGGGGCTTGCCCCTCATTTCTGCTGCCAGGCTCCCAGCTGCTCTCCCCATTTTCCCACCTCACCCCCTACTGCTCCTGTGATTTTACCCTCTCCACAAAGCTGATGAAGCAGAAAAGAGCCGGAGGCTTCCTGTCTTGAACAGGCTCCCCCTGCCACCCACACCTCAGCCCACCTTTGCAGTATTCCTATCTGCCTTTATACATTTGCTCTGTGCCCATGGGTTGGGATCTGAGAACTCTGTACCAGCGTGGAGCAGCCCCGTAAATGGTGTGGCCTGGGAGATCCTGGCACAGGCTCCATGATACACGTAGTTTGGCTCTGAAAAGAAAAGGTTCCCCTAGAAAGAGACGATCGTCTCCAACAACCTTCAACCGAATCCCCTTCCCTTTCCACAACTCTCAGAGTTACACTCCAGTGAACTGAGGACACGTTGTCTCTTCTGACTGGTTCCCCATAATCATGCAGGAGGAGATGGAAAGTGACCAACAGAGGACCTTCTCCTGGAGCATGGGGGACAGATTTGCAGTCTTCTAGAGAGGGACCCCCAAGTATGGGACAGAGGCCTGAGGGCATACCCCAGAGAGGCTTCTCCCCCAGGCCCTGCTGACCTCAAGGAGCCTGGTAACCACAGGGCTTGGCCTGGTGACAGAGATAGCAGGACCTGAGGACAGGCTGGGCCTGGGTTCCCGGGGCTGGTCTGAGGGAGTCTATGAGCCCTTCAGACAGAAAGTGGGAAAGGAATGTCATCTTCCCCCTGACCCAACCTGCACTCTACATCCATCCAGCTCTAGAGGACAGCTGTTGCCTAAACCAAACCCCTGGCCTACCAGGCACAGGAGGCAGGTGGTCCAGCCTTGTGCTAGAGCCAGGAGAGAGAGAGCTGGAACCCAAAGGGCTTTGTGAGGGGTGTCTCTGTGTGTGTGTGTGTACATGTATGTGTGTATGTGTGTGTGAGTGTCACTGACTGAGTGGCTTGTGGGCAGAAGATAGGCTTAGGGTCTGTATTAAGGATACAGGATGAGCAGAGGAATAAACAGGTTTGCTGTTAAGACTGAGTTTCAGGGATTAGCTGTTGTTAGACTGGAGTGGGGCCAGGCAGGGAGGGTTAGGAAAAAGACAGAAATAAAGCCAGCTGGGCCCATCCTTTCTCTAGCCACAAAACTTGCTCTCTCCTCCCCTCCCCCAAGTTAGAAATGGTCCTAGAGTACCTAACACCATCATCACTCTCTTCTAACCCCAGATAACCAACCCCATGTGTCCTCTGCCCCAACTTCAGGCCCTCCTGCACACCCATGCCCCAACACAGACCCCCTGTACTGGAGCTCTCCATGAAGCGGGATACATTGTCTATGAGCAGGACCCTCAGCTCCTCCAGGAACAGCGTTTCTATGTCCCCTCCTGAGCTGCACACTAGTGGTAGCAGTGGATGATTTAGAAGAGGGTTTCTTCCACCAGTGAGTCTGTCGTGGAGGATGGCCCAGGTCAGGGGCAGAGGGAGGCTGTGGAGACTAGGGGGTGGAGCAATTGGAGGAAGTGGAGAACATGGGAGGAGGAAAGAGCAGCACCTGGTCTAGGCCAGCGCACAGAAGAATTAGTATTTACTCCAGAATCTTCTGACCTCTTTCTTGTCCACATTCCTACATTTTGTCTCAGGTCTCCTCCCTGCCCTCAGTCTGGCTCCTTCCATTGGCTTAAAAGTGCTTGACCCGCAAGAAGCCTTCCCACTGTGTCTTCTGTCAGACTGGGGCCTTCCTGAGGACAAGAGCTAAGGCCTCCTCCCTTCTAGCACCACTCTTTGTTTAAACAAAACCAAGCCCATTGCTATCAAGTTGATTCCAACCCATGGTCACCCTACATGTTACAGAGAAGAACTGTTTCACAGGGTTTTCTCGGCTGGAATCATTACAGAAGCAGATTGCTATGTCTTTCTTCCTCAGTGACACAGGGTGGGCTTAAAGTGCCAAAGTTTAGGTTAGTAGTTAGGTTTAAACTATTTATACCACCCATAGACATTTTTACTCTTAGTTTAGGAGTTACCTTAAGACAAGAATGAAGAGATATTAAAAACACTTAGAATCAAGACAACATTTATGTTATTTTCCAACAGAAAGATTCTATAACTCCTTTAGAAGGCAGGTCTCCTACTAACATAGATGACCTTATATCAGAAATTGACTATTGAAATAATTACACTACCCAGAAACTCCAGTCCTTGTCATGTAGGGTGATAATGTCTTCTTTTTCAACCGAATGTTTCTACAACACAGGGATTCCCATCTTTGCTCTCACCTTGCAGAGTGGTCCTGTCTTGTGTGTTTCAGCAAGCAAAAGGAGTCTACAAAAAGTCGGTGCAGCTCCTGCAGACCTAAGAGCCTGTGCCCGTCTCCTACCCCAGCCTCCATGCGCTGGCCTAGTCAGCTGCCGGACAGTTGGCCGGCAGAAGTCCACAGTGTGTCCTGGTCATCCTGCAGCTTACATCCCCAGTGCGCCACACACATGAGCCCATGATTCCTGCAGCTACCCTGTTCCTGCATGCTTGGAGACCATCACTTTCACTTGTGGGAAAACCTTGCCGGACCAGTGGACTTTCTAGGGTTCTGGGCAGATGAGCATCACAGCCAACGTGGCTTCTGCCGTGTATGGAGCTGGCTGATCACTGAGCTACTCACTCCATGTACGTTATCCCATTGTATCCCTCACAGTGACCCAGTGAGATATTTCCTCAGGAGCAAAAGAAACTCAGGAAGATTGAGCAAGTTTCATAAGATCGTGTAAGTTATACATCTGGGATTGGATTCAAGTAAAAAATTTTAAGGATAACTCAAAGATAGGTTTATAAGGCAGGCTGCAAAATTGCTTTGGAAAAAAAGGCCTAGCCATCTACTTCTGAAAATCATCCAGTGAAGATCCTGTGGATCCCAACGATCTGACTGACGAGCCCAGTTATGGAGATGGCACAGGACCAGGCAGCATTTCATTCCATTGCGCATAGGGTCACCATGCATCAGGGCCAATCGACTCCACGAGTCGGGCTGACTTGATGGGAGCTAACAACAGCAAACCCCTTTGCGGACCAGAGTTGTGCTGTTTGGACATCCATACACACTGCACACATTCCCTTAAACAGGTAAATTGAGTACCTCTACCTTCTTGAACCTGCACAGACCCAACACAACCCTTCCCCAGTCCCATGATTCTCTTTTGAGAGGGGCACTAACCTGTTGCTGCTGGGGCAGAGTTCTTCCGCACCCACAGAGCCAACCTGCGGCTTCTCCTGCAGTCAGTTCTGTGCACAGGGCCCCTACCACTGAGCACCACTGTCTGCCCTTTCCCGGTGCTGGATGTTCACAGGTTCTTCAACAGCAGGGCAGAGCCTTAATTGTATTCCTGAGACAATATCCCATGATATCTACTTCCTCTGATTAATTCAACCAGTTCCAGGGGCCCACCTTCCCTCTGAGCCTTATCAGAAGCATCTAAGAATCGCCAAGGTGGTATTATCCATCTGCATGCCTCGAGAAGCTCTCCCTCCTCCCACAAGGGCTTGGATGAAGTCCAGTGTACAGCTCAAACACCTTTTCCTTGGATGTTCTTCTGAAGCTAATGAACTCCTAAATTTCACAGCAAGGAAGCACATTCATTCACCACTCATTCATTCATTCCCCCAAATACTTATCAAGTATCTACAGGGCACCAAGCTTTCTTCTATGCAATATGAGTATGACAGGGGGTCAGCTCAAAGGGTGGGGACAAGTGTCAGGAAGAGGAAAGCGCACACCATCATGATGCATGGTGAACATGACTGACTCAGTGGCACAAACGGGGTACTCAGGATGTCCAGGAAAGAACACCTTCTGCCTGGAGAGTTGAAGACTTCCTTAAAACCCCGAGCCATTGCCATCTAGTATATTCCAGTTCATGGCAACCCTACAGGACAGTGTGGAGCCGCCCCATGGTGTTTCTAAGGAGTTCCTGGTTGATCCAAACTGCTGATCTTTTGATCAGCAGCCATAGAACTTAACCCTCATGCCACCAGGGTTTTGAAGAGTTAAGAAGACTTCCTTAAGCCATTCCCAAACCATTGCCATCTAGTCTAGTCTACTTCATAGTGACCCTGTAGGACAGAGTAGAACTGCTCCATATGGTTTCCAAGCACGTAAATCTTTACAGACTTTCACATCTTTCTCCTGAGGAGCTATTGGTGGCATCAAACTACCAACTGTTTGGTTAGCTGCAGGGTGTTTAACTGCTGTGCCACCATGGCTTTATCTTTAAGACTTCCTTAGGGAGGTGATATGTGAATCGAGGCCTAGAAGACATGTTTTGAGTTGCAAGGGACAGAATAGAGGACCACATGCTGCAGGCAGAGGGAATGGCAGGCTCGAAGATGTGGGTATGTGTGAGAAGGTGGCAATGGCTTGGGAGATGGGTTGGAAGAAACTACACTGTGATGGGTTGGAAGAAACTAGGCTAGAGGGAGAAGATGCAGACAACATGTGAAGGGCCCAGTATACTAAGCTAAAGATGCAAGTTTATCCTGTGCATGAGGGGAGCTAACAGAGGAGTTTTAGATGGCTGGGTGATGGACTGGAGGAGAAGGGGAAATGGTAGGGAAGACTTTGTCTATTAGGAAATAATCAACTGCAGTGTGAAAATGATCCTACTTGAAGGCAGGCTGGAGATGTAGGCTTGGCCTGCCTACAGGTACTGCCTGGGCCCTGCAATGACAGGTGAACATTTCTTCCCCATCTCATCCCATCTCAAGCCTTCTCTGAATTCCCTCTTCCTACCCCTTAACCAGTTCATCAGTTGCCATGGAGTCTATTTTGATTCAGTGATGACCCCATGGGTGTCAGAGCAGAACCATGCTTTATGGATTTTCAGTGACTGAGTTTTTAGAATTACAATTGTCAGGTCTTGTTCAAAGGTGCCTCCAGGTACACTCACACCTCCAAGATTTTGGTTAGCAGCTGAGCACATCAACTGTTTGGAGAAGTCAGGGACTCTCTGTCCCCATACATCTATCTTAAGAATGGCCACATGGGTTCATGAATGAATGTCCAGAAGAGGATGCCAAAGGTCCAGGTGTTCCTCAAGCCTTGAGATACATTAAGCTGACAGTGAAGCCATAAGTTTTTCAAGTTTTCAGAAGGAGCCTTCACCTACCAAACACAATGATTTCCTCAACAGGCAAGTGTATCATCAACACATCTTGATGTTTCAAACTAAAAACATGGATCAAATTTCTAAAAAGAAAATCAAATTGGATATATCAAGCTAGATCTACAGAGAATTTTACTAAGTACCTTTGATTCAGCCATCATTCCCCTTGGGAATGCAGCCTAAGAAAGTAATTTGACATGTGTTAAATGTGATCACCAGGAAGATGATTGCCAGTGCAATCTCTGTACATAGTATAAAATTTAAGAAATCAAAAAAACAGCAACAAAAAAACTGCACTGAAACTATTTGATGACCAAATAGGTATATTGACATGACTTATCCTTGGACAGCTGCTGGAGGGCAATTTGTTGTTCAAGAGAAACTCTATTTTACGACCTGTGGCACTGCTGGAGGGCAGATTCCACCCCTCTTTACCTTGGTCCACGGCGGCGGGGGACAAAAGCGACCCATACGTCAGGCCAGTATCCTATGGCACTGCCTTCCACAGATGGGCTATAGATGTCTTTTTCACCAAGCACATTCTTAATCAGTGCTACTGAAAGCTTAATGACCATTTGTTTGCATGTATCAAAATTTGTCTTATTGATCCGTTATTGGTAGACATTTAAATTATTTTTAGCTTATACATTTTAGTGTCAATTCTTAATATGCTATTTCTTCAGTATTTTCCCTGTGCTAGTTGGTGGGGTGAGATGCAATTGAAATGCACTGAATAACATTCTGCTTTCCAAAAGCTCGCATATGAGGACTACCAATTAAGTTTACAAACTCATCCTGCAAAAAAGCTGAGTACCTCTTTTCTTTTTTGCTGAATATCACTGTGATCACCTTCGAGGTACTTGCCTTGAGAAGTTACACACTAACCCAAGGCCTAGTCTATCCTTCAAAGCAATATTCGAACTCTTTTCCTGGAATGGCCACCACAGATGTCTTTTTATTACCCTTAATGTCCTGAAAGTCATCAAAATGTCTTCCTTTCAGTATTTCCTTTATCTTTGAGTGAAGAAAAAAGATTGAGGGGCCAGATCTGGTGAGTATTGCGGGTGTTCCAACACACTTATTTGTTTACTGGCTGAGCACTCCCTCACAGACAGTGCCGTGTGAGCTGGTGCATTGTCGTGATGCAAGAGCTATGTGTTGTTGGCGAAATATTCAGTTGTTTTCATCTAACTTTTTCATGCAGCATTTTCAGCTTTTCCCAATAGCAAACTTCGTTCACTGTTTGTGCACTTGGTACAAATTCACAATGAACAATCCATCTGATATCAAAAAAGGTTAGCAACATTGTTGACTCTTTATTTGGAATGAGGGAACTCTCTTGGCTGTGGAGAATTGGCTGACTTCCATTGTGCACTTTGACACTTTGTTTCAGGTCATACTGGCACACCTATGTTTCATCACCATCGATAACATAGCCCCAAACATCGTTTGCCTCTCCAGAGATCTTGGTAAACTTTGACACTCCTTTGCTTTTGTTCATCACTGAGCTCATTCAGGACCATTTTTTGCACACACTTTTCTTATACCAAGATTTTCAGTTAAGATTTTTGTAACTTTCTGTACAGATGTTTACATGATCTGCTATGCTTCTCACAGTCAGCTGCTGATTTTGATGCACAATTTGACATATTTTTGCAACGTTTTCATTTGTTCTGCTTGTTACTTGCTGTCCTGACCTTTCTTTGTTGGTGACGCTCTCCCTACCCTGAAAAACATTTAATCCACTGTTGTTTTCTTCATGGCATCATTGCCATAAACTTAGACTAATATATCCCTGATTTCACTTCCACTTTTGCCAAATTTAACATGAAATTTAAAGTGTGTTCACTGCGCTAATTCAAGCTCTGACATTCCCACAATGGCACATACAAACACGCAACAACAATAAAGAACACGGAAGTAGGGAGGAAGTAGGGGTGAGGGCCTTCAGGCCTCTGATTTCAAAGGGGAAAATAAAAATAGACAGGACTAATTCTTTACCTGTTTGATGGAACTGACTCTGCTTGTTTTTTCTTTTAAAATTCTTGGCTTCCTTTACCTCACTCGGGCAGGGAATTACACATTATCTGGCAGGAGCCACTGTGATATCTCTGTAGCTTCTTTTTACAGCTTCTTAGGGACATCTAATGAGTGGAAAGGTGAGTGAAGGCTTTGAGTTGAAGTGCCAGGTGCCAGTTTGGGAACTCCCTCAGGTGACAACTGAAAATTTCCTGGACTTCAGTTTGGATGCAAATATGACTCCTGAAGCCTGATTCCAGACAGATGCCTCTACCAAATCACTCTCATTTTTCTCCTGTCCCTGCCTCCTGTGCTGGTATGGCATGTAGTTTCCCCTTTAAATACCCTGACTGTGCTTGATGCTTTTGGACAGGCTTTGAGAACAAAAATGTTACCTGTTCCCTGTACTGGTGGCAGCACAGAAATAAAAACTTTTGATCCCTTAGCCAAGCTTGGTTTGGTGGCAGGTAGCCATTAACCTTGTCTCCAGTAATGACTTCTGGTAAACCAGGCAGGAGGATGCACTGCCTGCGCTTAATGACATCCTGGTGGGACAAGGAATCGTTTGGGACCCTAAGCAGATGCCAGACATGGTGTCTGCATCAACTCTCTCTCCTTGCCAGGAGATCGTCAGCTCCTAACTGTGCTATCTGAGGGTGAGTGACCCATTGTTTTCAGGGAAAAGGTATATGTTTTTTATTCCTGGTTTGTGGCCCCGCAAAAGAAAAAGTGAGGGGGGGTGTCACCCAGTTTCTGCATACCTAATATTTCCATTGTTTCATTGCTGAAAACCAGAGTTCTGTGGTGTCTCTTTGGCCAGATGAAGTGTCTTCTGCCAGATATTTCTTAATCGCTAACTGGAAAAGCCCTGGTTATCTACTGGTGGGTGCTATCTTTGTTGATCAGAGTGGCTGCAGTTGAAAACCATCAGCTGCTCCTTGGAGGTGGGCAGTTCTATTATGCCCTATAGGACTGCTGTGAGTTAAAACCAACTCCACAACAGTGGGTTTGATTCAGTTTTAAATAGCTAATTTGACCTGGCAAAAAACAGCATGAAACTAGCAGCAGTGTTATGTGGCAAAACCAGGCCAGAGTAAAACAATGCTAGAGCCAAAGCACAGAGCCAGAGAGCTGGGGGCCTGGGCACTGAGGGTTCCTGGCAGACTAGGGTGTTTCTAAAACACTTAAACCAGTGGAGCTAGGCTTGCTGACCCACAAAGCCAGTTGGCTGGGTGCCTGTGTGCAGAATGCTATCTGGTGGAGTGGAGTCTTGAATACTTAAATCGGTAGAGCTACAGAGTTTTCAAAAAACACCTGTTCCAACAGTGCAGGTGCAGGCCAGGTCTCATGCCTTAAGGCCATAGGAAACAAAAGCTGAGCATGGACAGCTGAGCAGCTTCAAGGATTTGAAAGAGAGGAGCCACACCCCCCGAGGTTTCTAATTTTAGGATTGCCACTGCTGTGGACTCGGACTTTAAGACTTTCGCTGTGATGGGGTGAATATGTTTTATGTGTTGCAAGGTAACATTTAGAGAACAAAGGGTGGGATGTCATAGATATATTTTATTTAATCTGACATCATCAAAGTCAATGCCTTGACTGAGACATTTAGATTATTTGCCTATAAGTTTACTTTTATACTGTATAAGTATTTAGAGACACAATAATCTTGGTGTATCCTGACTGTGTGATATGACGCCTCAGGATTATTATGTATGATCTTTTTTCTTTACGTATTTTCTTGTAGTGGCTTTCAGAGTTCATTTCCTTGAAACTGTGGTTTTGTATGTTGCTTTTTGATGTGCAAAATTATAGGTTCTTCTGCAGTTACCCCCTTAGTCTCCTTTATTAATCTAAAAGTAGTCCAAACTTCAGTGTTTCTGTATCTTCTTGTCTTCTTCCACATCTGGAAGGTCAATGTATACCTTTCTTTGACTCTCTTTTTCATATAATGTAGTTGTCAATTATATCCTGAGACTTCTGAATTTCTTTTATTGAGATTTGATTTGGGTTATGGTTTTGGATTTCCCTTCCTGATGATGTCTAGATGCTCTGTCACGTGTTGGGTGTTTAAGTATATATCTAATACTATTGATTTTCTAATCTAAGAACTTCCTTTAATGTTTCTTGTCATTTTGGTTTGGTTCTTACAAATTCTCTGAATTTCTGTTTTTTTTATCTGTGAAAGTCTTAATTTCACCTTGATATTTGAGAGACAATTTTGCAGAATATACTATTCTCGGTTTGTAGGTTTTTTTCCTTCAGGGCTTTTCATATATTATCCCACTGTCTTCCGGCCAGCATCATTTCAGCTGAGTAGTCTGAGGGTAATCTGAATAATTTTTCTTTATATATTATTTTTTGCTCATTTCTGTCTGCTGTCAGTAGTTTCTCCTTGTCTCTAGTTTTATTTGAGCTTGATTATGATATGCCTTGGTGTATTTCTTTTGGGATCTGTCTTGAATGGGGTTCGATGAGCATCCTGAATGGAGATCTTCTCATCTTTCATGATGTCAGGGAGAAGTTTTCTGCAGCAGACCTTCAACTATTCACTCTGCATTTTAAGCTATCCCATCTTGTTCTGGCACTCCGATAACACAAATACTGTTTCTCTTAATAGAGTTCCACATCACCCTTAGCACTTTTTCACCTTTATTGAGTCTTTTATCTGATCTTTCTTTGTGCATCCTGATGTTGTTTACTTTTCTTCAAACTCACTAATTCTGCCTTCCATGTCCCTGATCCTGTTCATTTGACTTTCTGTTGAGTTATCAAGCTCTGAAATGTTACTGTTAATCTGCTGAATTTCAAATCATTGCTGCTCCAGCATTTCTTGCAGCTTATTTAATTTTTTAGTGTGCTGTGCTGCATTTTGCCTGGTCTCTCTTCTGATACTTTGCACAGCTCTGTATATCAATGTTTTGTATTCTATTTTGATAGTTGGAGGAACTCTTCTTCATCTGGGAAATCTGTTGATACTTTATACTGGGAGTTTTCAAAAACTGTGAGAGGCAGCTTCTTTAGGTGTTTAGGTCTCCAAGCCATCTGGAAGTCCTTGCAGCAAAAGACTTAATAGTTCAGTTGGCCTGACCAGTGTCTCTCTGTTGGAGCTGGGCCATACAGTCCCTGTGCAATAAGATTATTTTCTGTTGCTTGCTCTTACTGTCCCACACTGGTCTGTTGCCACTGGCCAGTGGTGGAGTCATACCTGTTTTCAGCAGCACCACCTGTGCTTCTGCTTCTGGGTTGCTGAGGAGTTGCTGTGCAGGTGCTGCACTTTTGCAGCCAACTAAAGGTGGGTGGGACACAAGCGCCACTGCTGCAGCTGCCTTTGGTTTGGACAGATCCCCCACGGAACCTCAGCCTTGGACTCAGATGTAGGGGAAAGGGTGATCATTTCTCATGCTTTCTTCCCCAAACTGCAGTAACAATGGTTTCTGCTATTTCTGTTGCTTCTGAGTTGGGCAAAGATCTCCAGAAGCTTTCTTCAATGGCTGCCTAGCCACTGGGGCAGTCACTCCCCTTGTCCCAGGTCCCTTGCTCCCAAGCCTCCCAAATGCACTTGACTCCAGTGGCTACTTAACCACGAGAGTGATTGCCTAACTCCTCTAGAGCCACCTGAGCCCAGCTCTCCCTGGTGCATGTGGCACTAATGGCTGCCTAGCTGCTAAGGTGATCTCTGCATTCTTGGGGTTCACCTGAGCTCAAACCTCTCTGGTGCACTTAGCTCCAATGGCTGTCTAGCCACTGGGGCAATCTCTTCCTTCATCCCTCACCTAAGCCAAAACCTTCCCAGTGCACACAGCATAAATGGCTGCCTAGCTGCTGGTGCTCGCTCCCCTCCCCGCATGGTCATCTGATCTCAGATCTCTCCACCACGGGCGGCAATGGCTGACTGGCTGCTGGGAGGATCACTCAGGGCCTGCCTGTTGCCTGAGCCCAAGCCTCACTGGCCTGTGTGGCTCTAGATTTCTCCCAGCCACGGGTGCACCCTCTCAGCCTCCTACTCCCAGGCCATGGGAGCCCAGAACTTCTTGGCTGTCTGGGCTCACAAGGCCAGGCCCAGGTCTGCCAGTGGCTAGGCCATTCACTCCACACCCCTAGGTCCCGAGATCACCTGCTCTGTAGCCATGGGGTGCTGGGACCTGTGACTCCTAGTCTCACATAGAACTAAGGTTTGCTGTGTTGAGCACACTTCTGTGCTCCCCCCAGGTCTGCCTCCCATCCTGACCTCCTCACCCTGTATCTCTGCTCCTCTAGCCCAGGCCTCCTGGCCCCTTGCTACTCTGAATGCCAGGCCCCATCCCAGAGTGTTCTGACATGTATGGGACTCTTCAAGTCTGGGCTGTAGGCTGCAGGCTACAGAGTGCAGGCTGCGGGCTGGGAGCTTAGGGTGGGGCAGGTCTCTTTAGTCAAATTCAGGGTTGCTCCAGCTTTTATTTCTCAGCTTCGCTAGGTTGCTAAGATTTGCTGGAGGTAGGTTCTTTCTCACCTAGGTTGCCTTCAGTTCTGGGAGACTCTCTGCCCCAGCCACATTGTTTTGTCCCAGGTGGTTCAGGGTACATAAGATCTTCCTTTTGCTCCCTTTGTACTTACAGTTCTGGAAGCACAGTTTAGTCTTTCTATATTGCAGTATCTGGTATATTCCATTAATTTTGAAGTTCTTAGTTGTTCAAGGGTTTAGTAGGGACGTGTTTTTACTCCACCATCCTGGCTCCACCCCTTCTAACTCTTTGGTAAAGTCTTTGGATGAGCAAAAGTGGTTGATTCTTAGTAGTTCCAATTTATCTATTTTCTTTTCTGTTGGTTATGCTTTGTCAGTTTTTGAAGTCTGTCTAAGCTATGTATTAGAACCTCCCTTGTTGATCCTACTGTTTCTTGCATGATCTTTATCATTTTAGGTTTAATATTTATGTCTTTGATCCATTTTTAGTTAGTTTTTGTGTAAGGTGTGAGATATGGGTCTTGTTTCAATTTTTTGCAGATGAGTATCCAATTTTGCCAACAATGTTAAAGAGATGGTTTTCACCTCAGTTTACAATCATAGGGCCTTTGTAGATTATCAGCTGTTCATAGTGGATGGTGACATCTTTGGGGTCTCAACTCTGTTCTGTTGGTCTATATGACTCTTTTTGTACCAGAACCAGGCTGTTTGACTACTGTGGCTGTGTAATATGTTCTAAGGTCAGGTAGTGTTAGGCCTCCCACTGTGTTTCTGTTTTTCAGTAGTGCTTTACATGTCTGGGGTTTCTTTCCTTTCCAAAAAAAGTTGTTGATTTGTTTCTCAATCTTGTTAAAAAAATGACACTGGAAATTTATTGGGATTGCATTGTCTCTGTAGATCACTTTAGGTAAAGTAGACATTTTAACAATGTTAACTTTTCCTATCCATGAGCAAGGTAAGTTTCTCTGTTTTTGTAAGTCTTTAGGTTTCTTGCAGTAAGATCGTGTGGTTCACTCTGTATAAGTCTCTTATTTCTCTAGTTAGATTTATTCCTAGGTATTTTTCTTCTTGGGGGCTATAGTAAATGGTACTGATTTGGTGATTTCTTCTTTGATGATCTCTTTGTTGATATAAAGGAATCCTAGTGATTTACTTATGTTTACCTTATATCCTGATACTTTGCTGAACTCTTGTATTAGTTTACTTAGGAATTCTGTGCATATACAATCATATCATCTGCAAATAGAGAGATTTTTTACTTCTTTGCTGATGTAGATGCTCTTTATTTCTTTGTCATGTCTAATTGCTCTGGCTAGAATCTCTAGTACAAGGTTGAATAGAAGTGGTAAGAGTGGGCATCCTTGACTCATTCGCATTCTCAAGGGGACTTCTTTCACTCTGTCTCCATTAAGGATGATGTAAGAAATTGGCTTTGTGTAGATGCCCTTTATTGGATTGAGGAATTTCCCCTCTGTTTCTATTTTGCTGAGAGTTTTTAGCATGAATGGATGTTGGAATTTGTCAAATGCTTTTCTGTGTCAATTGACAAAATCAGATGATTCTCATACTTTGTGCTATTTATGTGGTTGATCACATTAATTGTTTTTCTGATGTCGAACCAGCCTTGCTTTCATGGATGAACCCAACTTGGTCATGATGAATTATTTTTTTGATATGTTGTTGAGGTCTATCAGCTAGCATTTTGTTGAAGACTTTTCCATCTAGGTCCATGAGTGATATTGGTCTGTAATTTTCTGTTTGTGGAATATTTCCCTGGCTTTGGTCTCAGGGTTATGCTGGCTTTGTAGAATGAATTTGGGAGTATTCCATCACTTCTATGATGTGAAATAGCCTCAGTAGTATGGGAGTTAACTCCTCTTTAAAAGTTTGTCAGAATTCTCTGGTGAAGGCATCTGAGCCAGGACTATTTTTAGTTGGTAGTGTTTTTGTATTACTTTTTCAGTCTCCTCCTTTGTGATGGGTTTATTAAATTGTTCTATTTCTCCCTGTGATAATTTTGGGAGGTGATATGAATCTAGAAATTTGTCCATTTCCTCTGGGCTTTCAACTCTGTTAGAGTATAGTCTTTCACAGTATTCAGTAATATTTTTTTATTTCAATTGGGTCTGTTGTGACATCTCTCATCTCATTTCTTATTCAGGTTGTTTGTTTCCTGTTTTTCTTTTGTAAGTTTAGTCAATCGTTTATCAATTTTGTTGATCTTTTCAAAGAACCAGTTTTTGGTTTTCTTTTTTCAGTTGTTCTTCTGTTCTCTAATTCATTTAGTTCTGCTGTAATCTTTATTATCTGTTTTCCTCTGGAGACCGAGGGGTTCCTTTGTTCCTGTCTTTGTACTTATTCAAGTTGCCTGGTTAATTCTTCGGTTTGGGTTCTTTCTTCATTCTAGATGTGTGCATTTATAGAGATAAAGTGACCTCTGAACACTGCTTTTGCTGTATCCTATAGGTTCTGGTAGGATGTGTTTTCATTCTCATTTGATTCCATACGTTTCTTTATTTTGGCCTTGATTTCTTCTACAACCTGTGGATTTTTTAAACAAGATGTTGTTCAGTCTCCATAAATTCAAATTTCTACCTATGCTTTTTTGCTATTGAATTCAACTTTTAAGGCTTTATGATCTTTGCAGTAATTCAGTGATTTGGATTTTTATTGAGATTTGCTTTATGCCCTAATACATGGTCTGTTCTGGAAATATTCCCTGTGCATTGGAGAAGAAGGTGTACTTATCTGATGATGGATAAAAAGTTCTGTGTATGTTGATGAGGTCTAGTTGGCTAATTGTCCCAATAAGATCCTCTGTATCTTTACTGAGCTTTTTTCTGGATGATCTATTCATTATTGAAAGCAGAGCGCTGAAGTCTCCAGCTGTTATTGTGTAGCGACCTATCCCATTTTTCAACGTAGTCAGTGTTTCTTCAGTGCATTTAGATGCTGTGGTACTGGGTGCATAATTATTTAGTATTGCTATCTCCTGCTTATTAATTGAAACTTTCAGCAACAAATAGTGACCATCCTTGTCCACGGTGGTGGATTTTACATTGAAGTATATTTTATCTGAGATTAGTATTGCCACTCCTGCTCTTCTTTGTATGTTGTTGGTTTGGTATATTTTTCCATACTTTGATTATCAGTTTGTTCATATCCTCGAGTCTAAAGTATGTTCCTTGTAAGCAGCATACAGATGGATCATGTCTTCTGATCCATGTTGTCACTTGCTGTCTCTTTATTGAAGCACTCAGTCTATTTACAGTCAGTGTAATTATTGATAGGTACGTGTTCAGTGCTGTTGTTTTGATTCATTTACTTTTGTGTTGTTGATGTTTTCTACATTGCTCTTAATATTCTATTCTGGGTCATTCTTATTTATAGGTAGACTTTTCGTCTTTTTCAGTGTTGGTTTTTTATAAATTGAAACCTCTGCGTTATGTGTCTTGTTTTGATATATCACACTGTTATTTTGCTTTGCAGCTACTCCTATGATCCCACTTACTAGTATAAGGTTAAATGACATTTTAACTTCTGCATATCTTTTGAATTTCTTTTCCATCTGAAAGGTTTATAATGATTGTAATATAGTCCTCGTTTCAGTGTGATGATGTCATGATTTTTGTGTCCTGATCACTCTTTCCTTTCTTTTAATATTGTAGCTTTAATTGAGATTTGTGACGTCCCTGAGTAGGATTCTGGATGCTGTGTCCTGCTACACTTGATGTCTTTGTTTTTCTAAGCAAAGAGCTTCTTTCAGTATTTCTTGTAGTTTTGGTCTGGTTTTTACAAAGTGTCTAAGCTTCAGTTTATCTTTGAATGTCTTAATTTCACCTTTCTATTTGGGAGACAATTTTGCAGGATATATAATTCTTGGTTGGACATTTTTCTCCTTCAAGGCTTTGAATGTGTCATCCCACTGCTGTCTTGCCAATACCATTTCTGCTGATAAGTCAAACAAAAGCCTACAGGGCTTTTGTAATTCTTTCATTTTATTATTAACCTGCTGGATGTCAGGTTGTTGATGTTTCATCAGTTCAAATGGCTTTGTGGTCTGAGAAGATGCTTTGCAATAATTCAATGATTTGGATTTTATTGAGACTTGCTTTATGTCCTAACACATAGTCTATTCTGGAAATATTCCAGGTTTACTTAATGTTTCATTTTGTTCTGCTACATTTTGTGTAATCTCTAGGAGGTCTCCTTACATAATTCTTTTGTACTTGATCTCTGATAGTTTCATGAAGGCTGCTTCACCTGGGAAGTTTTTTGATTCTTTTTTTCAGGGAGTTTTCTGGAACCATGGTGGACTGTTTCTTTAAATGGTTAGCTATTGATTGCTGCCTTCATGCCATCTAGAAGTTGTTTGGTTTCTCTGGTGTTGCCTTAACAGCAGCTGAGGCATAGTTCACTTCACCAGCTGCCTTTGTATACTTCAGTGACTGGCCCCAGGTGGACTCTGGGGTGACAGGCTCTGCCTCCCGGATAGCAAAGATGGGGCCATATTTACGAAGTCACTTGGGGGCTATCACCCAGTGCTATGATGTGGATCAGTAAAAGGTGGAAGAGATGCTGCCAGGCTGCTCAGCAGTCAGTTCTCCAAGTGATCTTAAGTGAGGAGCTGTCCAACAGCTGCTGAAATCAGTCAGCCCTCAGGCGTAGGAGGCCCCATGTTCCAGCTGACAATGAAAGGACCTTGTAGGCCATCCCCAGATGCCATGATATAGTTAAAAGTGGGGAGGAGTTATGGCCTTGCTGCCCTCCTCTGTCAGGCGCCACCCATAACTCTAGGCTCCATTGTCCTAAACACAACTTTTCTTCAGGAGAAGCACTTTTCAGAGAGGCCCTGGTTTTTGGAGTGGGAATTAGCCTCAGCTTCGACCTCCAGATGGGTCATTCTGCCTCCCAGGTGACCAAGGTGGCATGTCACCTGAGCTGCCCTTCCTGTTGTGAAACAACAGAATCTATGGTGCAGCTCAGGAACAAGAGGTTGAAATGGCAGTGGTGTCCTTGGTCAGCAGCCAGGCTCTCAAAAAGTGGCTATCCCAAGCACATTCTCTCTGTTGCACTATACAATGTTTACTTAAGCACTGCATTTTGGTGTATTTGCTGACTCATGCTCAGTCCCAACCTCCCGGAAAACAAAGAAGGCATCAGTACCTGCAGTCCTCCCAAATGCTGAGTTGGTAGAAGCAGGACTCAGCATGTGGCTGCCTCATGTTAGAGAGAGGTAGTTTCACCTTTGCTGGAGACCAGTTCAATCCGACAACCCTCTGCCAGATCCTAGGGCTCCCCAGATGTTCATACAGCTCCATTCAATTATCATTCCAGGCCTTAGTTCTCAGAGGGAATTGAGGAAACGTGTGTCTGGTCTGCCATCTTGGCCCCGCCATTAAGAAAATCTTAACTGAAAATCTTGGCATGAGAAAGCTGTGTGCAAAAATGACCACAGAGGAGCTCACTGATAAACAAAAGCAAAGAAGAGTCAAAGTTGACCAAGACCTTTTGAAGAGGCAAGACAATGTATTAGGCTATGTTACCACTGGTGATGAAACATAGGTATACCAATATGACCCTGAAACAAAGCTTCAAAGTGCACAATGGAAGTCAGTCAATTCTAAATGACCAAAGAAGTTCCATCAGTCCAAATCAATAGTCAAAAGAATGCTACTAACATTTTTTGATATCAGAGGGATTGCTCATTATGAATTTATACTAACTTGACAAAGAGTTAACCTAGTTTAGTACTTGAAAGTGTTGAAAAGGCTGTGTAAAAAAGTTACGTGAAAATGACCTGAACTTCTCACCAACAACTCATGGCTGTTGCATAACAACAATGCTCCAGCTCACACCGCATTGTTTGTGAGGGAGTTTTTAGGTCGTAAACAAATAATTGTATTGGGACACTCTCCCTACTCTTCTAATCTGGCCCCCAATGACTTTTTTTCTTTACACAAAGATAAAGGAAATACTGAAAGGAAGACATTTTGATGATGTTCAGGATATAAAGGGAAATACAATGACGTCTCTGAAGACCATTCCAGAAAAAGAGTTCCAAAATTTCTTTGAAGGATGGTCTAGGCACTGGCATCAGTGTATACTTTCTCAAAGGAAGCTTTGGTGACCATGGTGATATTCAGCACAGAGGTATGTAACACATTTTCTGGGGTAAGTTAGCAAACTGGCAGTCTTTGTAGCCACTCCCTGGTGGTACTTTATAGCTGCACCAGATAACCAAGACATGTACAAAAACTATTTCAAAATGGATCAAATGACAAATTATGAAAATTATGTAAGACAAAAGTGGGCTTAATGTGTTTGTTTAATAGTTTTGCTTTTCAAAAGGAGCTGTTGTGAGAGCTTACCTCATGTTTTTTTCTCATAACAACCCTAAGCGAGGGGTAATTACTGTTTCTATCTATAGAGTCAACATTAGATACCCTAATATATGGCATAAACAGGATACAAGCCATAATTAACAATACGAAAACACCATAAGACAAGCTAGGTAAGTGGAATCTTTTAAAAATTAAACACTTAGTTTTATCAAAATAGTTCAACAAAAGACTTATAAAGAGAATCTACAGATTCAGAAAATTTTTTTGACTAAGACGTATCTGCCAAAGGTCCAGTCTCTAAAATGTGTAGGAAGATCCAACACCTCTACAAAAAAAGACAAATAACCAAAAATGAGCAAAGGATATTGTCGTGGATTGAATTGTGTCTCCCCCAAATTATATGTAGCCATGTGGCTGGGCCATGATTCCCAGTACCTTGTGACTGTCCTCTATTTTGTGGTTTTCCTACACTATATGTTAAAGGAAATATCTTTATAAGAGCACCTCCCTGCTCCATTGTAAAGGGAGTTTCCCTGGAGTATGGCTTGCCCCATCCTTAGTCCTTTCACCCTGCAAGAAATAAAAGGAAAGAGAAGCAGGCAGAGAATTGGGAACCTCATACCACCCAGAGAGAAGCACTGAGAGCAGAGCACGTCCTTTGGACCCGAGGTTCCTGTGCTGAGATGCTTTCACTGGTTGTGGACTCAGCCCACCTGACTGTGATGATTTCTCATATGGAATGGACTTGTAACTTATAAAAGGATCTGCAGCTTACTGGACTGTCTCAATGAAGCTTCTCTTCATGAAATCTTCCACTCATGGTATTTTATGTTAGAGCAGTACCAGGTGACTAAAACAGATATGAACAGCCAGTCAAGCCAAGTGCCGTCGAGTCAGATATGAGCAGACACTTCATCAAATTAGACACCCAAGCAGCTAACAGACATCTAAGAAAATGCTTCTGATCATCAGCCATTAGAGAAATGCAAACCAAAACTACAATGAGATGTCATCTCATTGAGACATTACTTGCACAAGTCAAAAAAAAAAGGTAAAACAGGGAAATTAACAAACGCTAGAGAGGCTGCAGGGAAGCTAGAACTTTTATGCAACGCTGTTGAGAATGCAAACTGGTATACAGTATGGCACATCCTTAAAAAGTTACAAATAGAAATACCATAGGATCTAGCAATATCACTCCTAGGAATATATCCTAGAAAAATAAGAGCTGTCACATGGATAGACCTGTACACAGCTATGTTCATTGCATCACTATTCACAATACCAAAAACATGGAAACACATTAAGTGTCCATCAACAGATAAATAGACAACTATCATACACAAACACAATGAAAGTAAAAACTTTGGGTTTACTGTTTTTTTTTGCTAGCTTTGCATTTTAACAGTAGACATTGCGATAGTTTAATTTCATTTTTTTCCTCAAAACAACCCTATGAATGGGGTAATTACTATTTCTATATTGCCTGTGAGAAGACTCAGAGAAGTGGAAAAACTTGCTAACATTCACTGACCCCTCAACTGATGAAACTAGGATTAGAATCCTGTTTCCAGATAAGAAACCAGGTAATAGACCTTGACTGAGAAATGAAATTGCTCTCTTCTGGCTGGCTTTCTGTCCTTGCATGGAGATGGCCTGCCTTTCTGGGCTCTGTCATCCTAACAGGGTCTCTCTTGCCTTGGAGTGGGGAGAGGGAAAAGCATGTACCAGAACAAATTTCTCTCGTGGGCCCCACACCTCTGTTCAAGACTCTTCCAGATACATGTCTGGATCTGAATTACTGGTGAATTTCTTTTTCTAGTGTAAGCAGTACTCTAAACCAAACCAATCCAAAGCAAACCCACTGCCAAGCAGTCCTCTAGACAATAGTAATTGCTACACATATTGATTAAAAGGACTAGCATTTTGCATTCAAACACTGTAACCCTAAGCTATATCCTCAGAGGGCTGGCATTTTGATTGCCTTTCTTCCAGTAATACCTTTGCTCCTTGGGGTGTAGTAGCCTTCCTCCCAGTTTTAGGAGAGGAACCTAAAATATTTCACATGACAAACTGTCTGACTTGCAAAATCATGATCTGAACTGCCTGCAAATTCAGGGCGTGGATCTTTACAAACTTTTTTAAATGCCTTGTTCCTGACTCTGTGAATAGGAGCTTCCTTTGCTTTGCCTTGAATGGGCCTAATTAACTGAAGAAAACCTGGAAGAATCCTGTAGCAAAAGCCTCTAAGGTAGCTCCTCACCAACCTGACCCCAGAGTGGACTGGATCCAGTGAAGCTTGATTGACATCTTGTGTTGCCATGGCACATTTTTACTGTACTTTCTAAGTATAGTAAAATACCTTTTTCTAAGTAAAATAAAAATTTCTAAGTAAAATACCTAACTGAAATATAAATACTCTGGCTAGAAATCTCCTCACAGTGTTCTCTATCAAATCCTAATAAGAAACATTTTACTTAATGAAGCCAGCCAAGTGCCGTCGAGTCGGATAAAACTTCAGAAATTTCTCTTTAAAGACAGAAAGTAGACAAGGATGCCCATATTATCACTCCCATTTACTGCTATACTGTAGATTCTAGCTAGTGTTATAAAATAAGAAAAATAACTTAGAAGTAATGCAAACCCTGGAGTCAGTGGGCATGTGAAGCAAATGAAAACCCTCCAGGGACCCCTGTGCATGCATTTCATTGCCTTCTTCACATCTCCTTTCTTTTGAATGCTATTGCGGGTTTTTCAGTAATGTGAATTAGCCAAGTTGCACTTAGTTCTTTTCGTGAGGTACTAATGTCATTTCTGGAAAATATTCATATTTGTTGGTACCTCTTGGTTTTTCCTGTAGGTTGAATAGACATTTCCACAGATTGCTCCTGAAATACCTAGATTCAGAGCAGGAGATATGGTACTATACCCTAAGACTCTGCAGACATAAGATACTGAGCTCTAGGCTCTAGGAATAGGTCCTGGCATTTACTAATCTAAACTGGAAAGTAGGGTCCTTAAAATAATTTCTGATATACTTCTTATTTTTTTTGGTTATCTATTCATAGATATTTTCAGTTGTATCATATGCATGTTAAAGCTGGACTATGAACAAAGAAGACAGAAGAAGAATTGATGCCTTTGAATTGTGGTGTTGGAGAAGAATGTTAAATGTACCATGGACTGCCAAAAAACCAACAGATCCATTTTGGAAGAAGTACAATCAGAGTGCTCCTTGATGGCAAAGATGACAATACAGCATCTTACATACTTTGGACATGTGGTCAGGAAAGATCAGTTCCAGAGAAGGGCATCATGCTTGGTAGAGTGGAGGGTCAGCGAAAAAGAGGAAGACTCTTGACGGGATGGATCCACACAGTGGCCGCAATAATGGGCTTAAGCATAAAAACAATTGTGGACATGGCACTGGACCAAGTGGTGTTTTGTTCTCTTGTTCATAGGGTCGCTATGAGTCAGAACCGACTCGACAGCACCTAACAACAAGCGCATTCATAGAGAATGGACTTCTCAGCAGCCTTTATTAACAAATGCTACGTTTGCTTCTTTCTCCCTTCAGAATATTCTACCAACAACTCTTTGCTGACCAAGTATTTGAAATCATCAAGCTTAGCCCACCCAGTAATCACATTTAAGAGTCAATACCACAGTCATTCCTGTAAATCAAATTTCAAACAGAATTGGAGCTACTGACTCCAATTCTAGGCAAATAAGTTGATCAATAATGCACATAAGAACCTTCCATCTGCTAGCTGAAAAGCCACTGCCTTCAAGTTGATTCTGACTCACAGCAACCCTAAAGGATTCCCCATATGCAATAGATATGATTTGATTATTCGATTATAGTCACTTGTATTTAATATTTCTGGTTAGTTCTCCCACAATGCCTGGTTTCTTGAGCCAAGGACCTTCTCAGGTCACTAACCAGGGAACACCTAGCAGCAGCCACTTTTGTGGTTACTTCTGTTTGCTGTAGGAGCTGACACTGAAGGCCATCGTGGACAATTCAGCAGATGATCCTTCTCTACCAAGTTCTGCTGGTCATCCTTGAAGTGTCAAATTCCAGCCCTGGCTCTGTGTTGCTCTGTGTTGCTCAACAAGTTCTGCTCTGTTTAGTTCCTCCTGTGATGCTCAGGCATTACTTGAGCACGCAGGGAAGATGTGTCTGGAACAGTTTGTATCAGCATCTATTGCTATTCCTGAAATAGCTGTCTCCTGTGTCATTAGCCTAGCCTCCTCTTTACCTCAAAGTAATTTGACTTTAGAGTATGTTTCCACCTATGTATGTAGGTGGGGTCATTAGGTCTTTCTTCATGTATCAAGATTTCTTTCTCCTATGTTGGCCGACATCACTGCTGCCTACACACCAGGGGTTAGACAGTAGGCATATCAGTACCATTGCCCAACATAAAATATAGAACCATATCAAAACAACTTTCTGCCTTTTCTATTCTGCACAACTTAATGCAACCACCCTCATCTGGTCAAGTGTCTCATTTCTACCTACCATTAGGGAGTTTCTGTTATAAAACGCCTCTTGCCCAAGTCTCGTCTTTTTGAAAAGATAGTCAACTCTCTTCAAAAATCTTTTCTTTCAAAGCAAAGATTGGTATGTATGATAGGAAACCAGTTCATCTGTGGATGGATCCTTCCAGGGCACTGAAGAACCCTGCAGGGAACTTGGGTAAGAGATAAATTTCCTACCATCTCCTTCAGGTGGTAACTGCTCATACTGATATACAAACACAGTACCTGATACTTCTGAGCAAGTCGTCTGCTGGAATTTCCCTAAGTCTGGTGGAACAAGTACTACAAATGCTTTGGTCTTAAGGGCAGTAGGGTGGTGATTTGGATTCAATCATAAGGTAGATGGATTCCCACATGAAGTCTTTTCTCACACCTTTCTTACCTACAGGGTCCTTACCCATAAACCCACTGTTGTCAAGTCAGGTCCTTGGACTTCTCTAATTCTAGTTGTGAAGGTGTGATCCATTGCTCCTGGCTGAGGAAACTCCTCTTCTCCTTCTTCTCTGCTGGGGAATGCAAGTTAGGGGCTGAGGTAATCTTCAGTGACTTCTCTTTGGATGGTCATGAGAGAAGTGTCTGGTATGGACATAGCCACATCTCCCCTGACACAAGTTCTCATCACTTCTCTGCATTGTACCAGCAACAGGTGACTGGAAGTGAGGCTGTTGTTAACTGAGTTGAGTCTTCCTGGGACGCAGAGCTCCACACCCTGACCTTTTGTTTACCTCTTAAACCTTTGAGGATAAATCTCAACTTTTGGAATGCTAAATTTGAAGCATGGGCTCAAGTCACCAGAAAATGCACATCTTCCCCGGAGGTAAAGCTAAAGAATGATCTTTTTCATTTCTCAGGCTTCTCAAGGTTGTCTCAGAAAAAATCCATTCTCAGATCTTTCAAACATTTTAGACTTTATACTGGAATGACATTTTAAGTGGAATCTCAAACTCCTGGTTTCGTGCCTCAGCCTGTACAAGGGCTTTAGCTGCTGTCTCAAATGAATTATGTCCCTTCTCTTTTCCTTATTACTAGAGACAGGGCTTTTTCCCCTCTTTTGAATAAGGCTTACCAATTCCAGTAAACCTAGAAGGAAGCCCTTACTGCCTAGCCTTTTGTGGGTAGTAACTCTGCAATAACTTGATACGACTCAGCCTGCTTGCTGTACTGCTGGGCTCTGGTGTCTTCCCTAGTAGCTTTCAAGAACAAAGGATCTATCAGCACTGGCTGTTTTCCCAGGTTTCTAGAAAATTCTTCTGGGAATCACACAATTCTTCATAGATCCAACCTCACATTGTGAGGCCTCTATGCTCTCAACCACAGCTAAGCATACTTTATCTACAGAAAGTCCACGAATGCTCTGCAACTCCTAACCAAAAAGCATCCCACATCCCACAGTTCCCTTAATCTTTTCCTTTTCTCTGATGGCAGTGCTCTTATAATTCCCTGAGGCTGTAATGTCAACTGCTGGCAAGCATTCCCTTTCTGGCTTCTCAGTGTCTCTAGAGGGCTGTGGAATTGGCACCACAGCTGTTCCTCAATGTTAGCCTGGGTTCAGAATGCAGGCTAACGCTCAGAGCCCTTGGTATCCTCATTCCAAGGACCCTCAGACATCAGACACCGTGAAACCTCTTTCTCCAGGATGATGTTGAAAGTCTTAAGAAATTCAGAGGTGCATGACCAAGATGGTGGACTAGACACATGTCTCCTCAATTCCCTCTGAGAACTGAGGCCTGAATTAATAATTGAATGGAGCACTCTGTATACCCAGGAAGCCCTAGAATATTGTGTAGGGTTGTCAGATTAGACTATCTGCCACTAAATGGGAAATTATTTCTCTCTGATGAAGCAGTGCACACCGAGCCCCACTCCTGCTGACCCACCGCATGGATAGACTGCAGGTGCTGATGCCATCTTTGTTATCCAAGGGATGAGCACGAGCTGGCAAACATGCTGAACTGCAGGGCCAAAGTAAACAGCATATAGCGCAGCAGAGAGACAGCATATGGGATAAACACACTTTGAGAGCCTGGCTACTGACTGAGGGCACCACTGCCCCTCCACCCTCTCTTTTCTGAGCTGCAGCATAGCTTCTGTGGTTTCATGGTGGGAAGGGAAGTTTGGATGGAATGCCATCTTGGTTGTCTGGGAGGCAGAGTTACTCAACTGGAGGCTTCGGCAGGGGTTAATTCCCAAGGTGAGAGGCAGCACTAGTTCAGAAAGCACTTTTCTAGGAGAAAGAATCTGTAGGGTAGTGTTACCTTAAGGGAGTGGCCTGGATGAGGTTGGCAGCCAGGCCATAAACCCTCTCTAATTGACCTATGTCATACCATCTGGGGATGGCTAAAGAGGTGCTTCCATTGTCTGCTGGAAGGCAGGGCCTCCCACACCTGATGGACTGACCGATCTTGGCAGTTGTTGATCAACTCTCAGCTTCTTAAAATAGGGCTGCCTGGAGAAATAACTGCTGAGCTACCTGGCAGCATCTCTTCCAGCATTTAATGACCCACATCATAGGGTCACTTGATGGCCCCCAGCAAATTCATAAGTAGGGAGCTGTCTTTGCCAGCCTGGAGGCAAGGCCTGTCACCCAGGGAGTACACTGGGACCAGTCATTGCAGTAGACAGAGACAGCTGGTGACCAATTCTTTTCTCAGAATTATGCCTTGGCTCCTGTTCATGTGACACAAGAGTCTCTAGATGGTCTGAAGGCAACAAACCATTCCTAGCCATTTAAAAAAACAGTCCAGGGAGGGGAGGAGTCAAGATGGCAGACTAGACACACATCTCCTTAATTCCCTCTGAAAACTAAGGCCTGGATTGATAATTCAGTGTATCCTTTTGGACACCCACTGAGCCCTAGGACATAGGGCTCAGCATAGGGCTGTCAATCTGGACCACAAATCACTGAACAGGAAACTTCTCTTTCACTGATCCTCATCCTTGTTGAAATGCCAGCTCTTGTGGACTGAAGGTAACTGATGTTTTTAATTTTTTTTTTTGTCTTAGCTGGCAGGCAGGGCTTGGGCTTAACTAGCAGCAAAGTTCAGCCACACTGATGACATGATCAGTGGGCAGAATACCCACATTTTGAGAGACCAGCTCTGGACTCTGACCACCTCTCCCCCTCCCCCCCCACTCTCTGAAACTCTGCCCTTGATCCAGCTATTTCACAGCAGGCAGGAGAGCTTGTGAGAGACACAATCTTGTTCAACTGGGAGGTGGAGTTACCCAAGTGGAGGCCTCAGTAGGGGCTAATTCCCAGGCTGGGAAGCAGTGCTAGCATGGGGAGCACTTTCCTAGCAGAAAAGCTGTGTTTAGCACAGTGTAGCCTTACAGGTGGGGCCCAGCAGCAGATGACAGCAGGTCAGTAGCCTGTCTGTACTTGAACTAGATTACAGCATCTGAGGATGGATGTAGAGGTGCCTCCACTGCCAGTTGGAAAGAGGGGCATGCACACACGACAACTGATCTTGGAAGCTGTCAGATAGCTTTTACCTTCCAAAATAAGATTACCTGGAGAAATAACTGCAGTGAAGCCTGATGGCATCTCTTCCAGCCTTTACTGACCCACATTGTAGAGTCAGCTGATTGCCCCCCAGTGACTCTGTAAGTATGGCTGTGTCATTGCCAACCAGGAGGTACAGCCAGCCACTCTCAGTCACTGGAGTATATACAGATGACTGGTGATCACCTTCCTTCTCAGACTGTGCTTTGAATCCTGTTAATGTAACACCAGAGAAACTAAACAACCTCTAAAAGCAGCAAATCTTGAGCAGACACTTAAAGAAAAATCTACCCATGGCTCTGGAAAGCTCCCAAAGGAAAGAACCAAAGAACTTCCCAGGTGAAGAAGCCTTTCTGAAAGTGTTAGAGGTTGAGTACAAAAGGATTATATAGAAAGCCCTCCTTGGCATTATACAAAATGCAGCAGAGCAAAATTAAAAATTAAAGTAACAGTTCACTATGGCTCCAGAAAACTCCCAAAATAAAGAATGAAAAAAACTTCCCAGATGAAAAGCCTTTCTGAAACTATTGGAGGTCAACTGCAAAAGAATTATATAGACAGCCCTCCTAGAGATTAAACACAATGCAGCAGAGCAAAATGAGAAATTGGAGCTGACTGAACAACAATGATCTGAAATCCAGCAGATCAATAACAAAATTACAGAATTAGACAATTCAATCCAAAGTCAAAAGAGCAGAACTGAGGAGATAGAAGTCAGATTTAGTGACCTGGAGGATAGAGTGACTGATACCAGCATTTATGAGGAGAAATCAGAGAAAAGAAATAAGAAAAATGAAGCATTAAGAAACATGTGAAAGTCTATTAAGTGGAATAATCTATGATTAATTGGAGTTCCTGAACGGGGAGGGATAGCTGAAAACACAGACAGTATTGTCAAGTTGCTGACAGAAAAGTTCCCTGAAATTAAGAGAGAACATAGATAGCCAAGATGTGTATCAAGTGCTGCAAAAAACTAGACCCCAAAAGAAAGACACGGAGACATACTATAACCAAGGTTAATAAAATGAAACATGAATAGATCCTTGTAAAGACAGCAAGACTCAAAACAAAGGTAACATTCAGAGGGAAGCCCTGTAAGCTTTCGTCTGACTTCTTCCCAGAGATGATGTTAGCAAGGAAGCAGTAGGATGACACATTAAATGTACTGAAGGAGAAAAACTTCCAACCAAGAACTGTATGTCCTGCAAAATTGTCTCTCAAATATAAAGACGTAATTAAGACATTCACAGATAAACAGAAGCTTAGAGACTTCATAAAAACCAAACCAAAACTACAAGAACTACTGAAAGAAGCCCTTTGCTTAGAAAAACAAAACCGTTAAGTGTAGATTTAAGGAGATGATTCAGAACACAGCATCCAGAATCCTATTCAGTTAGAAAAGTCACAAAACTCAATCAAAGCTACAATATTAAAAGAAGGGAATCAGTGATCATATCACAAAAACTATGATGCCATCACACCAAAAAGATGGATATACTACAGTAGATATAGTCCTTTCAGATGGAGAGGAAGTTAAAAAGATATGAAGAAGTTAAAATTGGTTTTAAACTTACAATATTAAGGGGGGAGCATAAGGGTAGCTGCAAAGCACAATAAAAATGCTATATATCAAAGCAAGAAACATAATACAGGATTCTCAACAAACACAAAACCTACACTGAAAAAGGTGAAAAGTCACCCCCAAAAGATTGACTCAGAACAGAGTATTAAGAGTGACATAGAAAACACCAACACAAAACTAAGTACATGAAAATGATGGCACTAAACACATACCTTTCAATGATTACACTGAATGTGTATGGACTGAATGCTCCAATAAAGAGACAATGAGTGGCACCTGAATCAAAAGACACGACTTGTCTATATGTTGCCTACAAGAAACACACCTTAGACTCTAAGATATGATCAAATTGAAAATTAAAGGGTGGAATAATACATATCAAGCTAACAACATACAAAGAAGAGCAGGTGTGGCAGTACTAATCTCAGATAAAATAGATTTTAATGTAAAACCCACCACTGTGGACAAGGGTGGTCACTATTTATTGCTTAAAGGTTCAGTAGACAAGCAGAATTTAACAATATTAAATATTTATGAACCCAGTACAAGAGCATGTAAATACACAGAAGAAACACTGACTACATTGAATAATGAGATAGATCATTCCACAATAATAGTTGGAGACTTCAACACTCCACTTCCAGTAATGGACAGATTATCTAAAAAAAGTTCATTAGAGACACAGAAGATCTTATAGGGACAATTAACCAACTAGACTCATCAACATATACAGAACTGTTTATCCATCAACAGATAAATACACCTTGTTCTCCAATGCACATGAAACATTTTCCAGAATAGGCCATGTGTTAGGACATTAAGCAAGTCTCAATGAAATCCAAACAATTCAATTACTGCAAAGAGTCTTCTCTGACTATAAAACCATGTAAGTCTAAATCAATAGCAGAACAAATATAGAGATTTAAATTAATGGAAACTGAAGTGTTGTTCAGTTTGCTCAAAAACCATAGGTTATAGATGAAATCAAAGATGAAACAAAGAAATTAATGGATTCAAATGAGAATGAAAATGCATCCTACCAGAACCTATGTGATACAGCAAAAGCAGTGCTCAGAGGTCAACTTATCTCTATAAATACACACATCAAGAAGGAGGAAGGGACCCAAACCAAAGAATTAACCACATAGCTTGAACAAGTAGAAAGAGAGCAAGAGAGGAAACCCTCTGGCAGCAGAAGAACACAGATAATAAAGATTAGAGCAGAACGAAATGAATTAGAGAAGAACAACTGAAAAAATTAACAAAACCAAAAACTGATTTTTTGAAAAGAGCAACAAAATTGATAAACCACTGGCTAAACTTACAAAAGGAAAACAGGAGAGGAAACAAATAATGCAAACAAGAAATGAGATGGGAGATGTCACAACAGACCCAACTGAAATAAAAAAATGTATCATAATAGAACATTATAAAAGACTGTACTCTAACAGATTTTAAAACATGGAGGAAATGACAAATTTTTAGATTCATATCACCTACCAAAGTTATCACAAGGAGGAGTAGAACAACTTAATAAATCCATCACAAAGGAAGAAATTGAAAAAGTCATAAAAAAACTACCAACCAAAAAAAGTTCTACTTACTGAGAAGATCAAGGACCACAGCCTTCAGTATGGATTGCACCTGAACATCTGGTAAACAAGAATCCTTACAACTGGACCAATAAGAAACACCATCATAAATGGAGAAAGGATTGAGGTTGTCCAAGATTTCATTTCACTTGGGTTCACAATCAACACCCTTGGAAACAGCAGTCAAGAAGTCAAAAGACTCAGTGCATTAGGAGAATCTGCTGCAAAGGAATTTTTCAAAGTATTCAAAAGTAAGGATGTTACCTTGAAGACTAAAACGTGCGTGACCCAAGCCATGGTATTTTCAACCACATCATATGCACACAAAAGCTGGACTGTGAACAAAGAAGACAGAAGAAGAATTGATGCCTTTGAATTGTGGTGTTAGAGATTAATGTTGAATGTACGATGGACTGCCAAAAGAACAACCAGATCTGTTCTGGAAGAAGTACAACCAGAGTGCTCCTTGGAATCAAAGATGGCAAGACTGCATCTTACATACTTTGGACATGATGGAAAGATCAGTCCCTGGAGAAGGGCATCATGTTCGCTAGAGTGGAGGATCAGTGAAAAAGAGGAAGACCCTCAACAAAATGGAGTGACACAGTGGCTGTGATGATGGACTTAAGCATAAAAATGATTGTGGATGTGATGCAAGGCCAGGCAGTATTTTGTTCTGTTGTTCATAGTGTCACTATGAGTCAGAACTAACTCCACGGCACTTAACAACAGCAACAACAACAATGAAAAAATTCTGGCCCAGATTGCTTCACCAGAGAATTCTACCCAACTTTTAGAGAAGAGTTAACTCCAACATCACTGAGGCTATTTTACAGCATAGAAAGGAATGGAATACTCCCAAATTCATTCTATGAAGCCAGCATAACTCTGATACCAAAGCCAGGGAAAGATCCCATTAAAAAACAAAATTACAGACAAATATCACTCATGAACCTAGATGCAAAAATCTTCAACAAAATCTTAGCCAGTAGAATTCAACAACATACCAAAATATTATTCATCATGACCAAGTTGGATTCATACCAGGGATGCAAGCCTGGATCAACATCATAAAAACAATTAATACGATCAACCACATATCACAAAATATAAGAATCACCTTATTTTGTCAATTGATGCAGACAAGGGATTTGACAAAATCCAACACGCATTCATGCTAAAAACTTTCAGCAAAATAGGAAATTCCTCAACACAATAAGGGACATCTACACAAAGGCAACCACCTACATCATCCTAAATGGAGAGATACTGAAAGAATTACTCTCAAGAACAGGAACTAGACAAGGATGCCCACTCTCACCTTCTATTCATCATTGTGCTAGAAGTTCTAGCCAGAGCAATTAGACAAGACAAAGATATAAATGGCATCCACACTGACAAAGAAGAAGTAAAATCTCCCAGTTTTACACATTGAGTCTTGTCCTACCAACACAACTGTCTCCCATGCTCCCTTACTAACATCATAGAAGCAGGATTTATAACACAGAGGAACATCATATAGTACGAGGAATCATAGCCCAGCCAAACTGCCACACACATTTTTGGGGTACACAACTTGATTCCTGAAAATCTGTTTTCATACGAGTACCGTCTGTTTTGACTACTCTGGCAGTGTGACAGGTTCTAAACTAAGGTAGTGTGAGGTTTCTCACTTTGTTCTTCTCCTTCAGGAATTCTTCACTTTGCTGTGACTTTTTCCCTTTCCGCATGGAGAAGGTGATTTGTTTCTCCATCTCATTGAAAAATTCCACTGGAATTTGTATTGGCATTGCATTGTATCTATAGATTGTTTTTGATAGACATTTTCACAATGTTTAGTCTTCCTATTCAAGCCTATACAAAAAGAACGAGGCATCAGGATTGGAGGACAACTTATTAACAACCTGCATTATGCAGACAACACTACCTTACTTGCTGAAAGTGAAGAAGATTTGAACACCTACAGATGAAGTTCAAGAACCACAGCCTTCAGTGTGGATTGCACCTCAGCTTCAAGAAACAAAAATTGTCACACCTGGACAATGTGCTTAAGCATACAAGCAGTTGTGGATACAGTGCAAGACTGGGCAGTGTTTTGTTTTGTTGTTCACAGGATTGCTATGAGATAGAACTGACTCAACGGCACCTAACAACAACACCATCCATGAGCAAGGTAGCTTTCTGCACTTATCTGGGTTTCTTTTGCTTTCCTGCAGTACAGCCTCATAATTTTCTCTGTATAGGTTTTTACATATCTGGTTGGACTTATTCCTAAGTGTTTTTATCTTCTTGGGGGCTATTGTAAATGGTATTTATTCAGTGATTTCTTCTTTGATGTTCTTTTTGTTGGTATAAAGGAATTTAAATGATTTTTATGTGTTTATCTTATATCTACCCCTACTTGTCAGTTTTTTGTACTGTGGTGGCTTGAGTGTTGCTGTGATGCTACAAGCTATGTCATTGGTATTCAGATACCAGCAGGGTCACCCATGGCAGACAAGGTTCAGCTGTGCTTCCAGACTAAGACACACTAGGAAGAAGGACCCAGAAGTCTGCTTCTTAAAAGAATTAGCCAAGGAAAGCCTTATTAATAACAGCAGAACACTGTCAGACTCAATACTGGAAGATGAGCCCCCAGGTTGGAGGATGCTCAACAAATGGGTAGGAAAGAGATGCCTCTTCAAAGTAGAGTTAACTGTAATGGAGTCAAGCCTTGGGGAACTTTATCTTATATCATGGCATGACTCAAAATGAGAAGAAGCAATTGCAAATATCCATCTATAATTGGAACATGGAATGTACAAAGCATGAATCTATGAAAATTACAAATCAAAAATGGAATGGAATGCATAAACATCAATGTCTTAGGCATTAGTAAGCTGAAATGTACTATTGGCCACTTTGAATCAGAAAATCATATGCTAGGAGTGAAAACTTGAAGAGGAATCACATGGTATTTCAGTGTCAAAAAGAACATTTAAAGATTTATCCCGAAGTACAATGCTGTCAGTGATAGAATAATATCCAAAAGACTGCAAAGAAAGTCAGTTAACAGGACTATTATTCAAATTTATGCACCAACCACTAAGGCCAAAGATGAAGAAATTGAAGATTTTTACCAGCTGCTGCAGTCCAAAATCGATCAAACATCTAATCAAGATGCATTGATAATTATTGGTCATTGAAACCCAAAAGTTGGAAACAAAGAAGAAGGATCAGTAGTTGAAAAATAAGGCCGGAGTGACAGAAGTGATGCAGGAGATCACATAACAGAATTTTGCAAGACCAAGGACTTCTTTGCAAACACAAATTTCACCAACATAAACGGTGACTATACATGGGACCTCACCAGATGGATTACACAAGAATCAAATTGACTAAATCTGTGGAAAGAAACAATGGAAAAGCTCAGTATCATCACCAAATGCTGACTGCAGAAGAGACCATCAGTTGCTGATACACAAGTTCAAACTGAAACTGAAGAAAATTAGAACAAGTGTACAAAAGCCAAATTATGACCTTAAGTGTATCCTGCCTGAGTTTAGAGACCATTTCAAGAACAGATTCGATGTATTTAACACTAATGACCAAACACCAGATGAGTTGTGGAATGACATCAAAGGTATTACACATGAAGAAATCAAGAAGTCATTAAAAAGACAGTAAAGAAAGAAAAGGCTAAATTGGATGACAGAAGAAACTTGGAAACTTGCTCTTGAACATCAAGTACCTAAAGCAAAAGGAAGAAATGATGAAGTAAAGGACTGAAGAGAAGACTTCAAAGGGCAGTGTGAAAAGACAAAGTTAACTAGTATAATGACATGTGCAAAGAACTAGAGACAGAAAACCAAAAGGGAGGAACACATTCAGCAGTTCTCAAGCAGAAAAAATTGAAAAAAAAAAAAATTCAAGACTCCAGTTGCAATGCCTAGCCAAGTGCCTTCGAGTCGGAGCAATAGTAAGCTATTATACAAGGAAAAGATTAAAAGACTCAGGAAGTATCAAAAGAAGACAGAAAGAATGCAGTCATTATACCAGAAACAACTGACATTCAACAATTTCAAGAGGTAGCATATGATCAGAAACTGATGGTACAGAAGGAAGAAGTAGAAACTGCTTTAAAGGAAATGGTGAGAAACAAGGGTCCAGGAAATGATGGATTATCAATAGAGATGTTAGTGCAGGAAGTGCTCACTCATTTATGCCAAGAAATTTGGAAGACAGCTACTCGGCCGGTTTATGTCTACTCCCAAGAAAAGTGATTCAAACGAATGCAAAAATTATCTGCCAATACCATTAATACCACATGCAAGTAAAATTTTGCTGAAGATCATTCAAAAGCAACTGCAACAGTATATTGACAGGAAACTGCCAGTAATTCTAGCCAGATTCAGAAGAGGTAGTAGAACCAGTATATCACTGCTGATGTTGGATGGATCTTGGCTGAAAGCAGAGAATACCAGAAGGATGTTTACTGATGTTTTACTGACTATGAAAAGGCATTCAACTGTGTGGATCATAATGTATTATGGATAACTTTGCAGTAAAAGAAAATTCCAGAACACTTACTTGTGCTCATGAGGAATTTGTACATGGATCAAGAAGTGGTTGTGTGAACAAAGTAAGTAGAGACTATAAGGTTTACAGTCAGGAAAGGTGTGAGTCCAGGTTATCTTTTCACCATGCCATTTCAATCTGTATGGCTGGCAAATAATCTGAGAAGCTGGACTGTATGAAGAAACAGAGGACATCAGAATAGGAGCAAAACTCATTAATAACCTAGTTTATACAGACAACACAACTTTGCTCGGTGAAAGTGAAGAGAATTTGAAACACTTATTGATGAAGATCAAAGACCACAGCCTTTAGTATGAATTGCTCCTCAACATTAAGAAAACAAAAGTCCTCACAACTGGACCAGCAACCAGTGTCGTGATAAATGAAGAAAGGATTGAGGTTGTCAAGGAATTTATTTTACTTGCTTCCACAGTCAATGCCCATGGAAGCAACAGTCAAGAAATAAAAAGACGCATTGGATTGGGAAAATCTGCAGCACAATAACTCTTTAAAGTGTTGAAAAGTAAAGATGTCTCTTTGAAGACTAAGCTGCACATGACTCAAGCCATGGTGTTTTTAATCGTATCATATGCATGCAAACCTGGACAATGAATAAGAAAGAGAAAAGAAGAACTGACATCTTTGGATTGTGGTGTTGGAGAAGAATATTGAATCTACCATAGACTACCAAAAGAACAAACAAATCTGTTCTCAAAAGAAGTACAACCAGAGAGTTCCTTGGAAGCAAGGATGGTGAGACTGTGTCCTACATACTTTGGACATGTCAGAAGTGATCAATCCTTGGAGAAGGACATCATGCTTGGTAAAATAAAGCATCAGTGAAAAACAGGAAGTCCCTCAACAAGATGGATTCACACAGTGGCTACAACAATGAGTTGAAGCATAAAAACAATTGTGGGTATGGTGTAGAATGGGGCACTGTTGTATTCTTTTGTGCTCAGGGTCACTATGAGTTAGAACCAATTTAACCACACCTAACAACAATAACTACGTCTGATCCTGGTACATTGCTGAACTCTTCTAGTAGTCACAGTAATCTTTTGTTTTGGGATATTTTTGTGGATTGTTTAGGGTTTTCTGTGTAACAGATCATGTTATCTGTAAACAGAGATACTTCTACTTCTTCCTTACCAGTCTAAATGTTCTTAATTTCTTTTCTTGCCTGATTGCTCGGTTAGAATCTCCAGCACAATGTTAATACAAGTAGTAACAAAAAGGGCATCCCAGTCTGGTGCCTCTTCTCAAGGGGAATGCTTTCAGACTGCATTTAGAGTGATGTTAGCCATTGACTTTGTAAAAATGTTCTTTACTATGCTGAGGAATTTCCCTTCCATTCCTATTCTGCTGAGAGTTTTTAACACGAATGGGTGTTGGACTTTGTCAAATGCCTGTTTTGCAACAACTGATAAAATCAAGTTGTTCTTGTCTTTTGTTTTACTTATGTGCTTGATTGTATTGTTTGTTTTTGTAATGCTGAACCATCCTTGGTATGAATACCACTTGGTCATGAAGAATTATTTTTGATATATTGTTGAACTTTATCGACTAGAATTTTATTGAGGATTTTTGCATCTAAGTTCATAAGAGGTATTGGTCTGTAATCTTCCTTTTTTTGTGCAGTCTTTACTTGGTTTGGGTATCAGGCTTATTCTGTCTTCATAGAATGAAGTTAGGAATATTCCATCCTTTTCTGTGCTGTGAAATAACTTTAGTAATAGTAGAGTTAATGTCTCTAAAAGCTTGGTAGAATTCTCCACTGAAGCCATCAGGGCCAGAGTATTTTTTTGGTTTAGAGTTTTAAAATTTCCTTTTCTATGTCTTCTTTTGTGATGGATTTATTTAGTGGCTCTACTTTTGTTTGTGTTATTTTAGGCAGGTAGTGTGTTTCTAGAAATTTGTCCATTTTTTCTAGGTTTTCAAATCAGATTGTCATAGTATTCTATTACGATATTTTAATTTTGGTTGGGTCTCCTGTGACATAACCTATATCATTTCTTAATTTGCTTCCCTTTCTGCTTTTCTTTTGTCAGTTTGGCTAATGATTTATCAGTTTAGTTGATCATTTCCAAGAACCAGCTTTTGGTCTTGTTAACTCTTTTAATCATTTTTCTAATCTCTAATTCTTTTAGTTCTGCTCTAATTTTTATTATTTTCTTTCTTGTGGTGCCAGAGGGTTCTTATGCTTCTTGGTTTCTACTTGTTCAAGTCACAGCATTAATTGCTTGACTCAGGTCCTTTCTTCTTTTTGTATGTGTGTATTTATTAAGATGAATTGACCTCTGAGTGCAGCTTTTGCTGTGTTCCAAAGGCTCTGGTAGGATGTGTTTTCATTCTTACTTGATTCTGTGAACTTCTTTATTCCATCCTTGATTTCTTCTTTAGTTCAGTAGTTTTTGAGCTAGGTATTGTTTCTTTTCCACATGTTTCGGGGCTTTTTCCTTTTTTCTGTTATTGATTTTTACCTTTATGACTTTATGGTCTGAAAAGATGCTCTGTAATATTTCAATACTTCAAATTTTGTTAAGGACTCCTTTGTGGCTTAATGTGTGCTCCATTCTGGGGAATGTTCCATTTGTACTGGAAAAGACCATATACTTGTCTGCTGCTAGGAGGAGTGCTTTGTATATGTCTATGAGATCAAGTTGATTGATTGCACCATTTAGATCTTCTGTGTCTTTATTAAGTTTTTTTCTGGATGTTCAGTTCTTCACTGAAAGTAGAGTGTTGTAGTCTTCTAGTACTACCATGAAGCTGTCTATTTCTGTTTTCAATATAGTGAGAGTTTCTTTTATGTATTTTGGAGCACTATCATTGGGTGCATAGATAGTTAACATCATTATTTACTCCCAGAATATTGAGCATTTTATCATTATGTAATATCCTTCCTTGTTTAATGTGATAGATTTTTCTTTACAGTGTATTTTATCAGGAATTGATATTGTCATGATTTGTTTGAGTTTTGTTAGCTCAATACGTTGTTTTTCATCCTTTGAGTTTTAGTACGTCTGTAACTTTAATGTGTGTCTCCTATAGCAGCGTATAGATAGGTTGTATTTTTATACAATCTGCTGTTCTCTGTCTCTTTATTGGTGCATTTGATCTTTTACATTCAGTGTAATTATTGATAGGTATGAGTTTAGTGCTGCCAGTTTGACATCTGTTTCTGTGCATTGTGGACTACTCCTTTATTCCATTTACCTTTTCCCACTGAGTCTCTTTTCTGCATGTTTTTATCTTTTTCAATGTTGGTGGTTTTGCATTTGCTGAGACTTCATGTTTTTCTTCTTAATTATCTTGATGCGTGTTGTTATTAGGTGCTGTCAAGTCAGTTCCAACTCATAGCAACCCTATGTGCAACACAGTGAAACCCTGCCTGGTCTTGCACCATGTTCACAATCATATTTATGCTAAGTCCATCATTGCAGCCACTGAGTCAATCTTCTCATTAAAAATCTTCATCTTTTTTGCTGATCCTCCACTCTACCAAGCATGATGTCCTTCTACTGACAACTTGTCAAAAGTATGTAAGATGCAGTCTTGCCATCTTTGCTTCCAAGGAGCACTCTGGTTGTACTTGTTTCAGAACAGATCTGTTTGTTCTTATGGCGGTCCATGGCACATTCAATATTCCTCTCCAACACCACAATTCAAAGGCATCAATTCTTCTGTCTTCCTTATTCATTGTCTGGTCTTTTCGTGCATAGGATGCAGTTGAAAATACCATGGCTTGGATCAGGTACACTTTAGTCTTCAAGGAGCATGTTAACTTTTCAATACTTTACAGATGTTTTGCAGCATCTTTTTCCAGTGCAATGTGTCTTTTGATTTCTAGATTGCTGCTTCCATGGGTGTTGATTGTGAACCGAAGTAAAATGAAATCCTTGACACAATCCCTTCTCCATTTATCATAATGTTGCTTACTGGTCCAATTATAAGGATTTTTGCTTTCTAGACATTGAGGTGCAATCCATATTGAAGGATGTGGTCTGTGATCTCCATTAGTAAGTGTTTGAAATCTTCTTCACTTCCAGCAAGCAAGGTGGTATTGTCTGCATAACACAGGTTGTTAATGAGTCATCCTGCAATCCTGATACCTCATTCTTCTTCATATAATCCAGTTTCGTGGAGTATTTGCTCACCATACAGGTAGAAAAGGTATGCTGAAAGGATACAACCCTGACACACCTTTCCTGACTTTAAACCATGCAGTCTCCCCTTGTCCTGTTCACACGACTGCCTCTTGATCATATACAGACTGTGTAAAAGCAAAATTAAGTGTTCTGGAATTCCTAATTTATGCAATGGTAACTATAATTTGTTATGATCCACACAGTCAAATGTTTTTGCACGGTCAACAAAACACAGGTAAACATCTTTTGATGTGTATATTTGATAATTTCCTTTGTGTTTACATTAATATTGACCCCTGTTTTTCTAAATTTAAACAAGTCTTTATTTTCTTCATATCACCTTAACTTCCTCTTCATGTGAAAGATCTATGACTACGTTTTCCTTTAAGTTCCTCTTTTTGGTTATAATGTTTACTTAACGACATCTCTATTTCCCTGCTTTGCCTTTAATTTATGTTTGTGATTTTCCTATGTGGGTTTATAACCAGTTGCTCTGTTTTGTGTTCTAGTCTTGGGTTCTTACCTGATATTATTGATTTTCTAACAAAAAGCTTCCCTTTACTATTTCTTGTTGTTTAGATTAGGGTTTTGTAAGTTCCCTAAATTTCTGTTTATCTGGAAATGTTTTAATTTTGCCATCACGTTAGAGAGAAGATTTTGCGAGATATACAATTCATGACCGGTAATTTTTTATTCTTCCTTCAAGGCTTTGTACATGTCATCCCATTGCTTTATTGCCTGCATGGTTTCTATTGAGTAGTCCAGGCTTAGTCTTACTGATTCTCCTTTGTCGATTATATTTCGTTTACCCCTAGCCACTTTTAGAAGTTCTCCTTATCTTTAGTTTTGGCAAGTTTGATTATAAATATGCCTTGGTGTCTGTCTTTTGGGATTTACCTTGTGTGGAGTTTGATGATTGTCTTGGATGGATTAGTTTCTCATCTTTCATGATATAAGGGAAGTTTTCTGTCAACAAATCTTCTACAATTGTTTCTATATTTTTTGTTTCTGCCCCCTCTCCAGCCCATGCCCTTTTTCCGGTACTCCAGTCACTCATAGTTTATTCCTCTTGAGAGAGTCCTAAATAATTCTTAGTTTTTTTGATTTTCTTCAATTGTTTTATCTGATGTTTCTTCAAATATGTTAGTGTTGTATGCTTTATCTTCAGTCTTACTAATTCAAGCTTCAGTTGGCTCAGATAAACTCTGTTGACTTTCTATTGAATTGTCTAATTCTGTAATTTTTTAAATGAATTTTCTGAACTTGCTGACGTACACTTTCTTGCAGTCTGTTCAGTTGGTCAGTATCCTCTTTTTCATTTTGCCTCATCTACTTTACAATCCCCTGAAGAGTTCTAATTATTGATCTTTTGTGTTCTACTGCTGATAATTCCAGGACATTGTCTTCATCTGGAAAATTTCTTGACTCTTTGTTACAGGAGGTTTCTGAAGCCCTTGTGATCTGCCTCTTTAAGTGATTTGATATAGACTTGTTTCTGAGACATCAATAAGTTGTTAAATTTATTTATTTTATGTTTGCTTACTGTGTTCTAGCTTCTGGTTTTGTTTTGAAATGTGCCAACAGGCTGGTAGTGTGTGCTAGTTTGGTTATTAGCCCTTTTGAAATTTTAACACCCTGTCGCAAAGTGGCTAGAGCTGGTACTAGACATGCAACTACAGGAGTCCTTTTACTTTTCTTGTATGATTTCAACTCGGGTGTCCAGGTAGTCAGTCACCAAATGTGCGGTTCAGCCTCTCCCCTGCTGTCTTAGATGGATGGGGTTTATTAATGTAGATACAGGTTTCTGGTTGCAGGCGCTTTGAAAGGCAGGTGGCTAACAGCATTTCCTGAGTTTCTGTGATGATGGTATGTCCTCTTATGTCTAATTCTAGGTAAAGGCATTGTTTCTGTCCTGAATTTCTGGCTCAGGTGAGTTGACGGATTTTTTTCCCCTTCTCCCAGTTTGTTATATTCCCTTTTGGCCCCAGGTGGGCTTAAGGAGTCATATTTCCAGCCCTGTTGATGGCATCAGACTCTGGAGCTGGATATAATGCAGAGCAGCAACAAAGAAGAGTTGGAAAAAGGGAGTGAAGTTTATCTGGAAGGAAAGATTTACATCTGTGTGTGATAGGTAGATGGCAGTCACTTAGCTTTCAACAGTCGCATGCCCCTTTTCACTGACTCTGGAGGCTCAAGTGCACGTTTTGCTGGTCTTTACCCCTGAAGAGAAAGCCCTGCAAATGACACCACTCCACCCACCGCACTGGCCACAACCAATTCTTGGCAGAGCAGATGCAGCCTGTCCTTGGCACTTTTGGACCTTCTCTCCTTTATGTGTTGCTCAGTCTGGTATCACACCTGTCCCTTTGATGTTCAGGATACCTAGGAATATCATATATCATTGATTAATTTGTTCTTTTGGGTCTTTGTTGTTAGAAGGATCACAGGAAGCATCTGACTATTCCACTATCTTGGTCCTGTGTCTCTAAAATGATTCTTCACTAGCAACACAAGAATAAAAAGGGGTGCTCCCTGAGATCTCCACTAAAAGACTGCAATTGATGGTCCAGCGGCTTTGGGGTTCCCCTGGGAGCATGGCCCCTGGCCCTGATGCTGCCCTTGCCTATAAATCATAACAAAGATCCACTCTTTGGACACGAATGGATTGGACTTGGCAATGCAGAGTGACCATATATTGGATGCACTTTATGGTTCTATGCATCAATAGGATATCATCCTGCTGACCTCTGGCTGGAATAAGAGGAAGAGGTGGAGAGGAGGGGAAAGGAAACTGTTGGGAGGATGAGACATGAATGGAGCAGAGAGGAATAGTGTGCTGTCACCAGGCAGGAAGAGCAATGGAAGCTGCATATAAATGGGCATGTAAATTTATATGGGAATGTACATTTTCACTCAGTCATAATAAAAAAGAAATGATTCTGGAAGCATTTATATACTCTGTTATTTTCAGAGGTTCTCAGAACTAGATTTCTCAGTGCACAAAAAGTTCTTTATTGTCGTTCCCTGTTATTTGGAATATTCAGCCAAATACCTTATATCTATCAGGGGACTAAAAGCATCCTGTAGGTTTGCTAGTGTTCCTTTTATAACTTTGTCTTGTATAGTACTTCTAAGCTACAACTAACCTTTTCTACATCCTGTAAGATACCTTTAAGCCGTCTCATCCACATTCACTGGAATCCTCAGAGACAGCATTGACTTTGGATGGTTTATATCCACTCAATTTCCTAGTAGGATCACAGCTTTCTGTCAGACACTGGTTGGTTGTAATTCTGGAGGAACACATTAGACCCTGATGTTGATACAAGTTGAAAGGGATGCCAAAAACATGTTGGTTGTGATATACTCCATAAATTCAGAATAAAATCCCGTTGATGTTGTTAGTTACTGTTGAGTTGGTACTGGCTCATAGTGACCCCATGTAGAACATAACGTAACATTGCCTGGTCCTGTGCCATCTTCTTGATTGTCAGTATGTTTGAATCTGCTTTTGCAGTCATTGTGCACTTGTGAGTGCCTTCCAACCTAGGGGCCTCACCTTCCACACTGTGTGGGCCAATACTCTGTTGTGATCCATAGTGTTTTCATTGGGTAATATTTAGAAGTAGATCACTGGACCTTTTTTCCTAGTCCTATTAGCCTGGAAGATCCATTGAAATCTGACCACCAAGGGTGACCCTGTTGGTATTTGAAATCTTGGTGGCACAACTTCCAGCACCATAGTGACACACAAACCACCACAGCATGGCAAATAAACAGATGTGTGGTGGGGAAGAAAACCTCCACTGTTTGTACTTTATTTCTTGCAACAATTGCTTCACCTTCTATCTGTTCGGTTTCTCCTCTGAGAGAGCCTCTTGCACCCCTGAGTTGTCCAAATTCCCCTAGAGTTTTCTTAGTCCATTGCTGGAATCTATTCTGCTTCAACAACAGAGTGTCTCACTCATTTATCTTCTCTGCTATAAGCTGTGGTTGCTGAGGACCTGGCGCGTATCTCCACAGATAGACTGAGTCGTTGATGCAGGCTGTCCTCCAGGGATGGTTCTTGTCCAAGCCCAGACTTCAGTGGTGTTCTACTTTGAGCCTGAGGCTCTGACAATTTCAATTTATGCTGTCAAGTAATTGTATTAACACAAAATGCACAGTGGGAATCTGTGGTATTAAATGAAGGTCACTAGATGAGACTTAAAAAATTATATCCTAGAGGCTTTAATAATTTCCTCCTACCTTGGCACTTTGCTCATGGTCACCAGTCCAACTTGATATCTTTCTCTCTAAATGCCGAATTCCAGAAGAGTTCAATGGGAAAGGTGGAAGGGTGGAGAAGTATGCAAGTATTGATCCTTCGTGCCTGAAAACCCTGGGATCTTTATTGAAAATGGACCCTCGGCTTTACTGATTTTCTTTGCCACCTGGAAAAAGCTGAGGAGAGATTGGTTAGCTAAATTACCTTCATAAATTAAAAAACCTTTAAGCTGATATTTTGCTTGGAGCTGATAAATGCTTTTCCTAAAGCAGCCACAAACCATTAATGCGACACAATAAAACTGTCCCATAGAGTTTTCTGGGCTATAATTTTTAGGGGAGCAGATCACTAGGTCTTCCTCCAGCATACATCTGTTAGAATTAATAAGCTGATATTAGTCCATTATTCTTAAATGACATCACAGCTTACTGAGTTTCTCAGTTTTTACCCAATGTCCATTTTCTCTTCCAAGGTTACATGTCCACTTTTACTCTTTTTATTATTGTTATCATTTTTGCTGTGATAGGTAGCTGATGTCTCTTCCTCTCCACCCACTTCCAGGAAGGAGCCTTCCAGGGAGTGACACTTATTCTCTTAGCCCCCTATAAGGGAAAGAGGATAGAGCTACCCCTTAAGGTTTGGCCCCTGTCTGGGGTTAAGTTTGTGTAGGGTGTGGAACATGTGGGTGTGTGGGGCAAGGGTAAGGATGTTTGTTTCAGGCTAAGCCAGGGGTGGGATATGAGATGGCTACAATCTGACCTGTCTATGTTGCAGTCAAACACACATTAGAAGCTTCTCCGAAGCAACAGCACATGGCCAGTAATTGTCTCAAGATGAATTAGAGAGAGGATTTCTTCACATATGATTGAAGATGAATCCTGGGGTATGTTATATAACCTCCCTGGCCCAGTGTCCACCACTAGTGTGGCTTCTTTCTACAGCTCCTGTGCAGACTGTGCATTGGGGGGTAAGTACCATTTCCTTGGTTGAGCCCATGTGGTTGTGGTTGCAGGTGACCACTTTATATGCTTTTGGATGCTACAATCTCTCGTTTGCATGAGCCCCTCTAGGTTGACTGCATTTTGTTGCAAGTAGAGGCTCACTTTCTGAGCTCTGTAGACCCAGCCTTAGGATTTAGTGATGGCTAAGGTGCTGTGGGAAACCTTGGTGGTATAGTGGTTAAGTGCTACATCTGCTAACCAAGACACTAGCAGTTTGAATCTACCAGGCACTCCTTGGAAACTACGGAGCAGTTCTACTCTGACCTATAGGGTCACTATGAGTCAGAATCAACTCATCAGCACTGAGTTTGCTTTTTGGATGAAGGTGATGTGGTGGTGTAGTGATAAAGGGCTATAGCTGCTAACCAAAAGATTGGCAGTTCTAATCCACCAGACACTTCTTGAAAACTCTATGTGGCAGTTCTGCTCTGTCTTCTAAGATCAATATGGATTGAAATCAATTCAACAGCAATGGGATATGGGTAAGGTGGGGTCGAAGCACTGGTTGTGAAGTGGTAGAGCATTGCTGCTGACCAAAATGTAGGCAGTTCAAATTTTGCAGCCACTCCTCTGAAACCCTATGGGGCAGTTGTACTCTGTCCTATGGGTTGCTATTGACTTGATGACATTGCATGTGACTCTTTTGGTTTTAAGGTGGGGTTTGAAGATGAAGGTTTGTAAGGGGTGGAGCACAGAGACCATCACCTGGGACTGTAAAGAGTCTGATCAACCAGAATTCTTTCCACCTTAGCTTGAGTAAGTAAAGTCCTCTAGATAATCCTCTTTTGTGACTGTATGGTGGCGTGGAAACACCGGTTGTGCAGTGGTAAAGAGTATGGCTGTTAACCAGAATGTGTTAGTCATTGTTGTTAGGTGTCAGTGAGTGTGTTCTGACTCATAGCGACCCTATGAACAACAGAATGAAACACTGCATGGTCCTGCACCATGTACACAATGGTTTTTATGCTAAAGCCCACTGTTGCAGCCACTGTATCAATCCATCTTGTTGAGGATCTTCCTCTTTTCCACTGACCCTCCACTCTACCAAGCATAATGTCCTTCTCCAGGGACTGATCTTTCCTGATAACATGTCCAAATGATGTAAGACACAGTCTTGTCATCTTTGCTTCCAAGGAGCACTTTGGTTGTACTTCTTCCAGAACAGATCTGTTTGTTCTTTTGGTGGTCCATCCTACATTCAGCATTCTTCTCCAACACCACAATTCAAAGGCATCAATTCTCCTCCTGTCTTCTTCATTCGTGTTCCAGCTTTTGCATGCATATGATACAATTGCAAATACCATGCCTTGAGTCAGATGCATTTTAGTCTTCAAGGTGACATCTTCGCTTTTGAATACTTTGAAGGGGTCCTTTGCAGCAGATTTTCCCAATGCGATGTGTCTTTTGATTTCTTGACTGCTGCTTCCACGGCATTGATTGTGGACCCAAGCAAAATGAAATCTTTGACAGCCTCGGTCCTTTCTCCATTATTGCAATGTTGCTTACTGGTCCAGTTGTGAGGAGTTTTGTTTTCCCGATGTTGAGGTGCAATCCATGCTGAGGGCTGTGGTCCTTGAACTTCAGCAGTAAATATCTCAAATCTTCTTCACTTCCGGCAAGTAAAGTGGTGTCGTCTATTTAACGCAGGTTGTTAATGAGCCATCCACCAATACTGATGCCTCATTCTTCTTTGTATAATCCAGCTTCTTGAATTATTACTCAGCATACAGATTAAAAAGGTATGGTAAAAGGATACAACCCTGACACATACCTTTCCTGGCTTCAAACCATGAAGTGTCCCCTTGTTCTATTCACATGACTACCTCTTGATGCATATACAGATTCCACAAGAACACAGTTAGGTACTCTGGAGTGGCCATTCTCTGCAATGTTAGCCATAATTTAGTACGATCCACACAGTCAGATGCTTTTGTATAGTCAATGAAACACAAGTAAACGTCTTTCTGGTATTCTTTGCTTTTAGCCAAGATCCATCTGACAATAGCAGTGATATCACTGGTACCATGTCCTCTTCAGAAACCACCTTGAATTTCTGGCAGTTCCTTGTCAATATATTGTTGTAGTTGTTTTTGAGTGATCTTGAACAGAATTTTGCTTGCATGTGATATCAATGATATTGTTTGGTAATTTCCACATTCAGTTTGATCACCTTTCTTTGGAATGGACATAAGTATGAATCTCTTCTAGTCAGTTGTCCAGGTAGCTGTCCTCCAAATTTCTTGGAATAGATGAGTAAGCACTTCCAGTGCTGCATCTATTTGTTGAAATAGCTCAATTGATATTCCATCAATTCCTGGAGCCTTGTTTTTTGCCAGTGCTTTCAGTGCAGCTTTGAATTCTTCCTTCAGTACCATTGGCTACTGATCATATGCTAAACCAAAATGTAGGCAGTTCAAATCTTGCAGCTACTCTTTGGAAACCCTATGGGGCAGTTCTACTCTGTCCTACAGATTGCTATGAGTTGGAATTGACTTGATGACACTGGGTTTGGTTCTTTGGTTTTAGGCTGGAGTTTGAAGGTAAGGGTCTATAAGAGGTGTGACACAGAGACTATCACCTGGAATTATCAACCAGAGTTCTTTCCAGGTTAGCTTGAGTGAGTAATGCTCTCCAGATAATCCTCCCTTGTGACTGTGTTAGCCTGAAACTCTACGGGCACCATGCTGGTAGTTTTAGATTTTAGTTAGTATTATATGTCCTCTTCTGCATCCTGTTCACAAATGAAAAATCCAGCACAGATCAAATACAGAGCCAAGAGAGCACAATAGAGATCTCGGGAAGCCATGCCTTTCTCTAAACCCTTGATGCAGAAAGACAAGAAAGAGTGTATATAGGGTGGAGGGCAGACTGGACTTCCTGTGTTTCCTCACAGGTCAACTCAAAGTTGGGAAGAGGTCAAAAACAGTGGAAGATAACCTGGAGGGAGTTGTCAGTGTGTCCACCAGCATTCCACGGGGGTAGCTCATTCTGACATCCTTAGGAAGGAGGGTGAGCTGAAGCAGCTGATGCAAAAGGAATTTAGAAACACACTGCAGGTAGGTGCTGTACTCTGTCATCTCAAAATACTCTCTTTTGCCTTGAGGATAGTGTCAAGGCTCAGGGGATGATGCTGGGACAAGGGCTAAGGGAGAGGGCAGCTCAGATTAGAGCACCAAGGACGTCCTCTGCTGGTTCTGGGGCAGGTGCTTGCTCTTCTCTCTTGGAGGCTTAACTATCACCTTAGGCTGCTCACACTTCCTCTCTTTGAAACCTGTTCCCTCACCTGTGAAATGGAGAGAGATAGAGGAGGGCCTGGATGACATGAGCTCTGGAGTACCTTCCTGCCTGAGCCCTGTATGATTCCTGGATGATTCACCACAGTTTCTTTTTTCCTTCCTCTATTTCCTTACATGAGATTCTCTCCCACAATTTTGGCTAATGAATTAATGTTCTTGGGTCCCCCTAAGCTGAGCTTTGAGGGATGGGTGACCTGCAGAAAGGAGAAGAAGAGTCTTGTTTAGAAGTTCTGAACTCACAGTCTCTGCTATCTCTTTCTTAAAGAATACCAAAGATCAAACTACCATTACTTTCAGAAAGTTGTATGCCAATCAAGATGCAGAGGTCACCTTTGAGGAGTACAGAGTCCTGGTGTCTGGAGCGCTGGTAATAGCCCAAGAAAATATTGACAAAGAACAGGTAGCTGTCCCAGGGTTTCTTACCAAGAAACGTCCCCATGTGGGTTCTCACCCCATCTTACCTGAGGGTAAAGCCCAGCCTTACGGGTCCGACTCGACGGCACTTGGCTTGGCTACCTGAGGGAAGTGATAGATAATAAATGTACTCTTAAAATGTGTTGAACAGTCTCTGTATTTTTTCATGTCTTTTCATGTCCATGGGCCTCAAAATGGATCATGTCTTGCTCCTCTAAAAGTTCTCATTCTGATCCCTTAGGTCCTCCTTCTCCATTTCTTCATCAAATGTTTATTGAATTCCCACCGTTTGTTCATTCATTTATTCGTTCTTTCAACAAATATTCACTAAGCATGTATGACAGCCAGAAACAAAAGAGACAAAGCCCCTGTACTCTTGAGGAGCACATCCTGTTTAAGCTCACATTCTATTCCTGCCCCTCCCTTGCTTCTTTCCACTTTCCATATGAAGCAGCAAATTCCATTCTCTCAGAAAAAAGCCTTGGTGGCACCGTGGTTAAGTGCTCTGCTTGCCACAGTGGTTTCAACACACCAGCTGATCCAGCATTCAGGTTTCATGAAAATGACAGCGTTGGAAGCCCTATAGACCAGTTCTACAGTGTGAGGGCAACACGTTTGGTTTTCTATTAGAAAATGAAAGATACAGAAACAGATAAAAATATGTCCTGTAATACACTGGTGGGTGATGACAAGTGACATGAGAAAGAAAACTGAAGTAGAGTGTGGAGCTGGGGGAGAAGTGACAGAGGGAGAAGTGATAGAGAAGGGGGTACTGGTTTAGATGGGATGATCAAGGAATGCATTTAAGCAGGTACCTGAAACAGATGAAGGAGGGTGGCTTGCAGATACCTGGGGGCCAAGAGTTCCTGGCAGATGGAAAAAAGGTCTGGAGCTGGGTAATGCCAAGACCTGCTAAGTAGGCAGCACCAAAGACAATATGCTTAGGTTGAAGCAACTAATGCTGGAGTGATGGGAGACAAAGCATAAAATATAACAGGGGGCAGATAAGCAGGGACTTATACACTGCGGGTGGCATAAACTGTTAAGTGATTGACTATTAGCCACCCCCTGGCACCTTGGAGGAAGACCTGGACATCTGCTTCTGACAAATCAGCCATCACACCATGAGTCACCAAGAGTCAGAACTGACTGTACAGCAACAAATAATACAGACTGTGGGGACAACTTTGAACTTTATTCTGTGTCTGGGCAGGGAAATGATATGATTCAATTTATGTTACAAATAAACCACTTTGGCTACCTTTGCGGAGAACAGATGTTAGAAGCAGACAAGAGTGGGACCAAGGAGATAAGCTAAAGAAGGGTGTTCCAGAACAGGGCTGTCCATTATAAATAGAGTGTGAGACACAAATGCAGTTTTTAATTCACTGTTAGCTGCCTTAAAGAAAGTAAAAGAAACAAATGAAGTTAATTTTAGTTACATTTTACTTCACCCAAAATACTACTTCAACATATAAAAAATGATTTTTTTTCACATTCTTTCCACTTTTTTCTAAGTTTCTGAAATCTGATGTGTGTTTTACACTCTGTGTAGCAGAAGTGACTGCAGGGTTGGTTGGGTGAGTGGGTTACATGCGGTACTAGTTTGCAGAATAACAGGTGCAGTCTACTTTAAAGACCTTTAGAGAAGGGTACTTACATTGGCAAAGAAGAAGTAAAAGTTTCCCTATTTACAGATGACACAATTGTATATGCAAATAATCCTAAAGAATCCATAAGGAAACTACTGGAACTGATAGAAGAGTTCAACAAAGTATCAGAATATAGGATAAACATAAGTAAATCAATTATACCAAGAGATCATCAAAGAAGAAATCACCAAATCCATACCATTTGTTATAACCCTCAAGAAGATAAAATAGCTAGGAATAAATCTAACTAGAAGAATAAGAGACCTATGCAGAGAGAAGGACTTGACTGCAAGAAACCAAAAGTGACTTACATAAATGGAGAAACCTACCTTGCTCATGGATAGGAAAGCTTAACATTGTGAAAATGTCTATTTTAACTAAAGCAATCTACATATACAATGCAATCCCAATGCAAATTCCAATGACAGTTTTTAAGGAGATGGAGAAAAAAGTCACCAACTTTGTTTGGAAAGGAAAGAAATCCCAGATAAGTAAAGCACTACTGAAGAAGATAAATACAGTGGGAGGCCTCACACTACCCAGCTTTAGAATCTGTTACACTGCCACAATAATCAAAACAGCTTGGTATTGGTATGAGAAGAGACATATAAATCAACAGAACAGAGTTGAGACCAAGAGATATTACCATCCTCTTATGAACAGCTGATATTTCACAAAGGCCCTAAGATTGTAAATTGGGGTAAAACCAGTCTTTTTAACAAACGACGATAGCAAAATTGAATATCCATCTGCAAGAAAATTGAAACAAGACCCATATCTCACACCTTACACAAAAACTAACTCAAAATGGTACAAAGACCTGAATATCAAACCTAAAACAATAAAAATTATGCAAGATAAAATAGGGTGAACAAAGGACAGACTTTAAAATCTGACAAAGCACAATTAACAGAGGAGAAAATAGATAAATGGAAACCACTAAGAATCATACACTTTTGCTCATCCAAAGATGTTATCAAAAGAGTTAAAAGACCACCTACACAGTGGAAAAAATATTTGGCAAGTACCTGTCAGTTCAACACCTGATCTGCATAATCTGCAGGGTACTGCAAAATACCAACAAGGAAAAGGTAAATAATCCAATTAAGAGATGAACAAAGGAGACGGACAGACACTTCACCAAAGAAGATATCAAGGCAGTCAAAAGACATATGAAGAAATGCTCATGATCACTAGCTATTAGAGAAATCCAAATCAAAATTACAGTGAGATACCATCTGACCCCAACAAGGTTGGCCATGATCCAAAAACACAGAACAAAGAAAGCTGGAGAAGCTGTGGAGAGATGGGAACTTTCCTACACTACTGGTGGGATTGCAAAATGGTTCAATCTCTTTGGAAAACAATTTGGCACTCCCTTAAAAAGCTAGAAATGGATAAACCATTTGACCCAGTAATCCCACTGCTAGGAATACATCCTACAGAAAAAAAAGGCAGTCACACGAACAGATACAGGCACATGAATGTTTGTTGCAGCACAGTTCACAACAGCAAAACAATGAAAATAACCCAGATGCCCATCAACGGATGAATGGATGAAGAAACTATGGTACATATATTCAGTGAAACACTGTGTAGTGATAAAAAACAATGATGATTTTAGGAAGCATCTTGTAACCCAGTTTGAATTGACAGACGTTATGCTGAGTAAAATCAGTCAGCAGCTAAAGGACAAATATTGTGTGAGACTCCTACTAAGGACTTAGAAATAGACTTATGTACAGAAGAAAAGACTCTTCGATGGCTACAGGGAGGGGGGAAGGGAGAGAGTTGGTCATAGATTAGGTAGTTGATAGAAATTTGGTTAGGTGAAAGCAGTGACAGCACACAATAGAAAGTAGATCAACTTAACTGGAGTTGACCTAAACTGAAAACTCTTCTCTTAATCCAATACTACAACGGCAGAGTAGCAAGGGCAGAATCTGGGGATCATGCTCTTGGGAACCATCAAGGCCAGTTGGTATAACTAGCCTCTTGCTAAGACAGTCTTCTGTGCCCCATATTGGTAAAGTGGTGTCTGGGGTCTTAAAAGCTAACAAGCTGCCATCTGAGGTACACCAGTGCATCCCAACTCATCCACAGCAGATCATCACTGAGAACACCAAAGACAGGGAAAGAAAAGAGCCCAGGAGACAGGAGGACCCATGTGAATTGGGTAACTAACTGTATCAACGTGACCAAAAGAATCAAATGGCGCTCAGCTACTACCTACAGCAGCTGTGATAGGGCACACAATGTTGAGTCCCTGTGGCAATATGAGAAAAACAGGGGTGCAGCTCAAGAACTCTACTAAAAGACCACAAATGATGGTCTGACAGCGTGGGGAATCCCCTGGGAGTATAGCTTCTAGACCTGCTGTGACCCCTGACTAGAAAACACTACTGAGGTCAACTTCTTAAACAAAAATGGACTGGATTCAGGGACGCAATGTGATCAACCATATGGTGTGTGTACTTTATGGTTCTATGCGTTTATAAAATGCTGCCCTACTGGTCTCTTTCTGGATGGGAGAGAAGAAGGTGGAGTGGAGGAGACAGGAGATTGCTAGAATGATACGACAAGTTTAGAATGAGGGGGAGGAGTGTGCTGACGTTGGGCAAGCAGAGCAGAAGGAGCTGCAGAAAGACAGGGATGCAAAATTTATGAAGATTGTGTATTTTCACTTAATCACAATAAAAGGAAATAAAAAATAAATAAATACCTTTAGAGAAAGACATAGCCTAGACTGTCCTTGATTACTTGTCTGCTACTGAACAACTTCAGCTATCTAAAAAACCCAAACTAAACCCATTGCCGTCAAATGGATTCTGATGCATGACAACACTATAAGACAGAGTAGAACTCACCCACAGGGTTTCCAAGGAACAGATAGTAGATTTGAACTGTCACTTTTTGGTTAGCAGCTGATGCTCGTCGTAGATCTTAACCACTGTACCATCAGGACTCCTTAACTATCTGAACCACTCATAAAAATATTTTCAGTATTGGCTTTAGTTTAAAACAGCTTCTGATGTGCACAGTGTATTTAAAAAAAATCAGTTGCCATCGAGTTCACACTGACTCATAGATACTTTGCACCCTGGTGATCCTATATTTGTTAGAATAGAATTGTGCCAGTAGGGTTTTTTGTTATTTAATTATACTTTAGTGTATATAACAAAATAATTTCTTATTAGACAATTAGTACACATATTGTGTTATGAATTTGGTTAACAAGCCCACAACAGGTTGATGTTTTCCCTTTTCAACCTCAAGTTTTGTACTATCAGCTTTTCTGTCCCTACCTGCTTTCTAGCCCCTGGGCTGGTGTGACCCTTAACTCTTGTTTCATTTTATGAGCCTGTCCAATCTCTGGCTGAAGGATGAACCTCAAGAGTGACTTCACTCCTGAGCTGAATGCTGGGAGAGCATATTTTCAGAGTTTCTTGAGTGTCTGTCAGGTCAGCAAATCTGGTCTTCAGTTTTCAGCTGGAATTTTGTTCTACATTTTTGTCCAGCTCTGTCCAGGACCCTCTGTTGTGATCCTCATCAGAGCAGTCAGTGAAGGTAGCCAGGCACCGTCTAGTTTACTGGCTTCAGTCTGGTGGAGGCTGCTGTAGATGTGGTCCATTAGTCCTCTGGACTAATCTTTCCCTTATTTCTTTAGTTTTCTTCAGTTGTCCAGCTGGACTATAAGAAGAATGGGGGATCAGGATTGGAAAATGACCTGTTAACAGCCTGCGTTATGCAAATGACATAACCTTGCTTGCTGAAAACAAGAACTTGAAGAATTTACTGATGAAAATCACACAGCCTTCAATACGAATTATATCTCAGCATCAAGGAAGCAAAAATCCTCACAACTGGACCAATAAGCAGCATCATGATAAATGGTGAAAAGATTGAAATTGTAAAGAAATTCATTTGACTCGGATCCACAGTCAAAACCCATGGAAGCAGCAGTGAAAAAAATCATCTATGTCATAGCAAAAGTCTTTACTCCAAGTCCAAAAACTCCTCTTCATTCAGAAGCAGAGCACCAGGTCTGAAGTGCTTCTGGGTGGATCCCAATAACCAAGCTTTTCACCAGCAGCAAAGCACACACAGTTTGTACCACCCAGGTACCTAAGAATCCATGAACCTGCTTTCTCTCTCTAAAGATTTGCCAATTATGGACTTTTCATATAAATATAATCACAGACTATGTGTTCTTCTGTAACTGGCTTCTTTCACATTGCAAAATATTTTCAAGACTCATCCATATTGAAGCATGCATCAGTGCTTTGTTCCTTTTAATTGCCAAATAATATTCCATTGCAGGGATCACTTACTGTATTTATCCAGTTATCAGGTGATGGGCATTTGGGTTGCTTCTACTTTTGGCTGTTGTGAGTAATGTTACTTTGAACATTTGTATACAAGTTTTTTGTGTGAACATATGTTTTCATCTCTTTTGGGTATTTACCTAGGAGTAGAATTCTTGGGACATATGATAACATTATATTTAACCTTTGAAGGAACTGCCAAGCTATTCCCCAAAGCAGCTGTATCATTTTACTTCCATTTCACCCAGTGTATTCACATCCTTGCCAACACTTGTTATTTCTATTTTATTATAGCTCTTCTGGTGAGTATGAAGTAGTATCTCACTGTGATTTTGATTTCCTTTTCCCTAAGCATCTTTCCACGTGGTTGTAGGCAATTTGTATACCTTTTCTGAGAAATGTCTATTGAGATGTTTTGCCCATTTTTTTTACTTGAGTTATATCTTTTAGTTATTGTGTTGTAAGAGTTCTTCTTATATTCTGATAAAAGTGCCTTGTCAGACAAATAACTTGTAAATATTTTTTCCATTTCAGGGTATTCTTTTTACTTTCTTGATAGTAACCTATAAAGTGCCAAAGATTTTCATTTTGAAGAAGTCCAATTTAAGTATTTGTTTTGTCACTTTTATTTTTGGTGTTTTCTCTAAGAAGTCTTTGCCTAAATACTGTGAAGATTTATCCCCATGTCTTCTTCTAAAGGAGCTCCGGCAACAGAAGAACCCCTCAGACACCAGAAGAAAACAGATTATAAGGATTAGAGCAGAACTAAGTGAAGTAGAGAATAGAAAGACATTGAAAAAATTAAGAAAACCCAAAGCTAGTTCTCTGAAAAGATTGACAAAATTGATAAACCACTGGCTAAACTTACAAAAGAAAAACAGCAGAAGATATAAATAACCTGATTAAGAAATGAGATGGGAGATGTTACAACAGACCCTACTGAAATAAAAAATATCATAACAGAATACTATGAAAGGTTGTACTCTAACAGGTTTGAAAACCTAGGGGAAATGGACAAATTTTGAGATTCATATGACTCTCCTAGGAGAAGTAGATCATCTTAATAAATCTATCACAAAAAAAGAGATCGAAAAAGTCATCAAAAGTCTTCCAATCAAAAAAAGTCCTGGTCCAGATGGCTTCACTGGGGAATTCTACCAAATTTTTAGAGAAGGGTTAACTCCAATACTGTTGAGGTTATTTCACACCATAGAAAGGGATGGCATACTCCCAAATTCATTCTATGAAGCCAGCATAATCCTGATACCAAAGCCAGGGAAAGATACCACAAAAAAAGAAAATTACAGACCAATATCACTCATGAACCTGTATACAAAAATCTTTAACAAAATTCTAGCCAATAGAATTCAACAGTATATAAAAAAAAAGTCATTCATCACGATCAAGTTGGTTTCATTCCAGGGATGCAAGGCTGGTTCAACAACAGAAAAACAATTAATCAACCACATTAATAACACAAAAGATAAGAATCACCTGATTTTATCAATTGATGCAGAAAAGGCATTTGACAAAATTCAATACTGATTCATGCTTAAAACTCTCAGAAAAATAGGGATAGAGGAGAGATTCCTCAATGTAATCAGTAGCATCTATGCAAAGCCAATTGCCTTCATCATCCTGAATGGTGAAAGACTGAAAGAATTCCCTTTGAGAATGGGAACTAGACAAGGATGCCCACTCTCACCACATCTATTCAACGTTGTGCTAGAAGTTCTAGCCAGAGCAATTAGACAAGACAAAAAAATAAAGGGCATCCTTATTGGCAATGAAGAAGTAAAGATTTCCCTCTTTGTAGATGATGTGATTGTTTATATAGACAATCCAAAGAAATCCATAAGTAAACTATTAGAGCTAATAGAAGAATTCAGCAAAGTATCAGGATACAAGATAAACATAACTCAATTTATACAAACAATGAGATTATTAAATAAGAAATCACCAAATCAATTCCATTTACTATAGCCCCCAAGAAGATAAAGTATCTAGGAATAAATCTAACTAGAGAAATAAGAGACTTACATGGAGAGAACTATAAGACCTTACTACAAGAAACTAAGAAAGACTTACATAAATGGAGTAATCTACCTTGCTCATGGATAGGAAGACTCAACATTGTGAAAATGTCTATTTTGCCCAAAGCAATCTACTTATATAATGCAATCCCAATACAAACTCCAGCGACATTTTTTTAATGAGATGGAGAAACAAATCATCATCTTTGTTTGGAAAGGGAAGAAACCATGGATAAGTAAAGCACTACTGAAGAAGAAGAACACACTGGGAGGCCTCTCACTACCTGACTTTAGAACCTATTATATTGCCACAGTTGTCAAAACAGTCTGGTACTGCTACAAAAAGAGACATACAGACCAATGGAACAGAGTAGAGACTCCAGAGATGCCACCAACCTCATATGAACAGTTGATATTTGACAAAGGCCCCAAGATTTTAAACTGGTGTAAGAACAGTCTCTTTAACAAGTGATTCTGGCAAAATTGGATATCCACCTGCCAAAAATTGAAACAAGACCCATATCTGGCATCTTATACAAAAACCAACCCAAATTGGATAAAAGACCTAAATATAAAATCTAAAACGAAAAGCTCATCCAAGATAAAATAGGATCAACAATGGAAGTTTTAATACACAATGTAGACAGGCTTCAAAATCTGACAAAACACATTCAACAGAAGAGAAAATAGACAAGTGGGAATTACTAAGAATCGAACACTTTTGCTCATCCAAAGACTTCATCAAAATAATTAAAAGGCCATCTACAGAATGGGAAAAATATTTGGCAGCTCTATATCAGACTGATGTTTGATCTCCATAATCTATAAGGTATTACTAAATATCAACAAGAAAAGGATAAATAATCCAGTTAAGTGATGGGTGAATGAGATGGACAGACATTTCTGTAAAGAGGATATCCAGTCAGCCGAACGACACATGCAGAATTGCTCACAATCATTAGCTATTAAAGAAATTCAAATCAAAACCACAATGAGATATCATCTCACCCCAACAAGGTTGGCCATGATCCAAAAAACACAAAACAACAAATGCTGGAGAGGCTGTGGAGAAATTGGAACTTTCCTACACTGCTGATGGGATCGCAAAACGGTAGAACCTCTTTGGAAGACAGTCTGGTGCTTCCTTAAAAAGCTGGAGATAGATATACTGTTGGAGATCAGAGAGTTCTCTGAAGAACATGGTTGGAGGAGGCTTGACGCCGAACACTTTAGGAAAGGATAGACATGAAACAGTTTGGGAGTCAGGGGGCTAATGGCTATCGGAGCCGAGAGCCCAGAGCAAAGTTTTATTACAGCATTTATACTCTTTTGGTAACTGGGTATACAAGGAACTGTAACATACAGTAACTAAGTCAGTTGGGCTCAGTTTCGTTCATACATTGTTCTACATGTTCGGGCCAAGGGCTTGGAAGTATTCCCAGACTGCTTCCAGGTTACAGTACACAAATAGTACAAGAGGTTGTACAGAGTTGAAGTAATGATTCAGCATCCAAGATGGCTGAACTTATGTCAAGAGAGTTTGACATGATTTCCCACAATATACCATTTGATGCTGTAATTCCACTGCTTGGAATTTATCCTTCAGAAACAAGGGTTGTCATATGAACAGACACATGTACATGAATGTGTGTTGCAGCACAGTCCACAATAGCAAAAAGCTGGAATCAACCCGGATGCCCATCAACAGATGAATGGATAAGCAAACTATGGTACATGTACTCAATGGAACACTATGCTATGATGAAACACAATGACACTTTTAGAAAACACCTCATAACATAGTCTCATTTGGAAGAGATTATGCTGAGTGAAATCAATCAACGTCAAAAGGACAAATTTTGTATGAGATGCCTGTTATAAGGACCCAACAAGAGAGTTATCCATGGAAGAAAATGACTGCATTGGTGACCTGGGTGGGTGGGGGCTGAGGGTTTATCATAGGTGAGATAATTGATAGATGTTAGAAATTTTATCCTTTTATTGTGATTAATAAAACTTTAATAAAAGTTATATTAAAAAAATAAAGGAGCTCTGGTGGAGCAGTGATTAGAGACTTAAACAGCTTACTGAATTGATGGTTCAAACTCACCACACGTTCCTTGGGAGAAAGATGTAGCAGTCCACTTCCATGGAGATTTACAGCCTTGGAAATTATGTGAATTGGAATTGACTTGATTTATAATTTTATGTTGAACATTTAAGTTTATGACCCACTTAGAGCTGATTTTTGTATATGAGGTAAGGAAGCAGTCCAATTTTGTTCTTTTGTGGTAAATAGTCAGATGTCCCAGCGTCAGTTCTTGAACACTATTCTTTCCTCATTGAATTGTCGTGGCTCCCTTGTTGAAAATTAAAATTAACTGGAAATCTTAACAATGGGAAAGTATAGGGTGGGAATGAACATGCAGTTGTTGTTGCTTTCAGGTGTCATTGAGTCTGTTCTGATTCACAAAGACTCTATGTAAACCAAACCAACCCATTGTCAAGTTGATTCTGACTCATAGCTATCCTATGTACAACAGAACAGAACACTGCCCTGTCTTGTGGTATCTTTACAATGCTTGAACACAATGTAGCAGACAGTTTGTCACTCCATCTCACTGAGGGTCTTCCTCCTTTCTGCTGGCCCTCTACCAAGCATGATGTCCTTCTCCAGGTACTGCTCCCTCCTGACAACATGTCCAAAGAGCATGAGATGTGGTCTCACCACTCTTGCTTCTAAGGAGTATTCTGGTTATACTTCCAAGACAGATTTGTTTGTTTTTGAATGTACAGTTATCTTCATACTATTAAAACAGAAGACAATTTATTAAAATTTGTTTTTAGCTAATAATCAGTTTTTCTAAATTGTTCCATATGCTGTGTTTTTATGCAGATAATACACGCCTTTTATGTTTGTTTGCCAGCTGCTCTCTCTCCTCCTCAAGATGTTTTCATAAATGTACTAGGCTAACATTTTTTACAGCAACATGTAAAAAAATTAGCTGGCAGTGCCTGTGAAAGTACCGCTAAGGGTGACACAGTGGCTTGTAAGCTAAGTAGAAGACAGGAAAGTATTTACATAAAAATACAGTACACTTGAAAAGCATTTGTAGTTTTTTTGGTTGGTTACAAATTTATATATGAGTGTATATAATTAAATTTTAATTCTGTTATTCAAATGATTTATGTCAGGAATCTGCAAAGTATGGCCAGCTGGTCAAATTCAGCCAGCCACTGTTATTTGTATGTAAAGTTTTACTGCAACATAACCAGTCATTCATTATGTTGTTGTCTGTAGGTGCTTTGTACTACAACAGTAAAGTTGGGTGGTATTTTGGCCCACAATATCCAAAGTACTTATTATCTGGCCCTTACAGAAAATGTGTGATGACTCTGCTCTATATCATTGTTGGTATTTCTATTTATTCTCTGGAGGGCTTAGAGGACTCTGTCAAAGTCAACCAATGATTGTGAATTTGTCAGATCCCATTTATTTCTTCCAACATTTGCATTTACATAGTTTATAATTATGTTCTTGTGTAGATAAGGCTTAAGTCTATAGCATTTTGGTGACTTACACAGTAACCAGTATGAAGTATTCTTACTTGTCTAATTAAAACTTTTGCTTTGAATTATATACTGACTCATTAATATTGGTAAGCCTCACTCCTTTACCATCACTTTTCTTCTACTGAATTTTTTCCCTAAAGATGTGATTATACAAAAAAAAATGCTTTTCTTGCTTAACAAGTCATACCCCAGTAAAGTCTTGATTTTAGTGAGTATGATATTTATAGTATAGCATAATAGAATATATTTCACAATTTCTATTTTTAATGTAATTCAGATCATCTATAGCCTTTTGTCACTAACAATAATATTGCCATAATATGAAGGGATGGGAGAAGGGGATGTCAGAAAGGTACTGGTTTCAGTGAGGATGGGTGGAGAAGCTAGCTGGGGATTACAAGAGCAGCTACACCACAGGGAGACCAGGAAATCCAAGACGATGCTCATTGGATGAGCTTGAAGTTCCCCTGTGTCACATAGGTACTCAGACAGGAGGAATGAAAACACAGTAACTGATTCATCAGGGCCATCCTCAGCTCCCTCCCCCCCCCCAGGCACCCTCCTTCTGACTCTCGGCTCCTGTTTCCCACACCAGAGACGCCTTCCTCAGAAGATGGTGCAGCTCAGATCTCTGGAATCTCAGTGACCCTGGTGTAGGCTGATTTGCACAGGAGGAGGAGGAAGGATTGAAGATGTCATGGGAAGGCAACAGCCACAAGGTTGGTGGGGAAATTAGACCAATTTCTTGTCTCTAGGCTCATCCTAGTCAGAAACCCTGGTTGCACAATGGTTAACGGCTATGGCTGCTAACCAAAAGGTCAGCAGTTCAAATCCCCAGATGTTTGTTGAAAACTTTATGGGGCATTCCTACTCTGCCCTACAGGGAGGTTCATCTGATGGAAGTCCCACACTAAATAAATAAATTTCTTTATAAAGATCAGCACAAAGATGTTTTCTATGAGGCAAAGACTAGTGATGTCCCCAGTATCCAGTGTTTCCAGACTGCCACACTACTCCATCATCTCTAACATCATCTGTTCTTCCCCTCAGTTCCCTCCCTCCTATCACGTGGGTTCAGTAATTCTCCGCAACATCTCACAGAACTCAGAAGCCAGACTTACAGGTAATGATTTACTAGGGAAGCACCGGGAGTAGGGAAGCAACAGAATACAACTTGCTATTGGGTTCAACTTGAAGAAAAAAATCACAGTAACAAGCCACAGGTCCTCAGTCAGGATAGCTTCTCTGGCCCTCTGCCACTGGGACTGCTTGGGAACTGTCAGCAGCCAGGCCTTGCTGGGGACTTTCTCAGATAAGTATTACATCTCTTACCTCTGTGGGTCAGCCATCCCCACTACAGCTGCCTGGCACACGTCTCCCAGTTCCTGGTATCTCTCGCTGTCTTCTGTGTCACAGCTTCTCTCTCTGTGTCTCCTTTTCAACCTATCAAAATGGCAAAACTGAGCAACTCCCTCATTAGGGTTTCATACACATTATTTTTGTGGCCCTACCCCTACCCCATGTAGGCCCTACCCCCAATGTAAGTAAGGTTGCCATGTACCTTACTTACATTACTAGCAAGCTATCCAGTGGGCTACAGTTTCCGCATTTGTACAGTCCCAGTGAGTCATTCAGTGGGAGTTACAAAACCATGGCAAGAAAGATGATATAATACTGATCCATTCCACCATAGACTACTCCTTAGTTTGCCTAGGGGCAGTTTGCCTAGCCATGGTTCTTTCCTGCTTGAAAGATAGCTTTCCACCCACCAATTATTTTACCAGCCCCAAACAATCATTAGCAATTAGTTCCTAAGTAGGGTAAAGAGCCCTCAGGGGAAGGGGAAGATATTCAGGTAACAGCCATTCAGGTCGGCTGTAGGTATCCACCTAATCTGGTCAGATTCTCTCGGCTTCACATTTTCTGGCCTCTGATAAAATTTAACTGAGAGATTATTCCTGTGCTCTGAATCTTAAGCTGTGAGTCCAATAATAGATTTAACCCACTGCACAACCTGTTTTCTTTCCATTATCTTCAGCTATTATTTCTCCTTTCTTCCATTTTTTGTTTATTTTTAACAAAACTTTTCCATCTTGGGAAGTGATGTCAGGTTCAGCTGCTGTTCCAGTGCAGGTTGCCATTAGCAAGACCAGTACAGCAAGTGCTTCCCCCTCATTCCACTCTTATTTGGGTCGAGTAGAATTATGTAGGTAAGACACTAGCGGGCTATCTCAACCAGTAGGCAATATGGCACTATTCACTGTCAACTCCAATTTTGCCAGGTTGAAGAAAGGTACAACCCATCCCATCAGGCCCTTGGAAATACTGGTGTACATGTTCAAGGATATGGTTATAAACTCTTCTTTAGGGATCATTCTTGCTTCTGGCATTCACAGCTGCATTGTGATCCTGGATTACCCTCCAGTGGGGGGTGGGGAGCAGGAAGCGATTTTAAGTAATGTAAGGAAGAGCTATATAGCAACACCACATCTTTCCCTAGGACCTCTTCTCCAGCCCCTAGGGAAACATGAGTCTGTCCAGTGGTGATCTTGCATTTGCCCCTCTCATGTTGATGGGGAAATAGGGGCAAATAAGACCCTGAAGGTGTGTGAGCCAGCCCTTCATTCTGGTGTCTTCCCTCATTTTAGGTAACAAATGTTTCAGTTGCCTATTCCAATTCTCTATCAAATCCTTACTCTGAAGGTGGTACACAACATGCTGCGTCCATTTAATATGATTTTCTTGTCTCATTACTGCACCCTGTGGCTGTAACAAGTTCTCCTTGGTGGCCCAAGTTGATAAAGTATCTTTTGTTCTAATCCCTTCATGGTGTTTTTGGCACTTGCATCTGTCGCAGAAAATGTAAAGCCCAGTCCAGAGTAAATACCTGTTCCTGTGAGGACCTATTTGTAGCCTCCCAGTGCTGCTGGCATCACTGATTCAATATAATCAACTTGCTGTCTGTGTGCGGGACCATACCACTAGGAATCTGCTCTGCAGTCGGCTACAGCCTCTATCTTTCTTGCTGGCAGATGGAACAGTCCTTGTTGGCAGTTGGTGTCTCAGAGAGTGTAAGAGGGATGTGGACAGATTTAGCCCATCTCTGCATTGTTGTAGCACCCATGTCCACTCATTTTGTGTACCCAGCTGGCAACCTCAAATCAGCATACCGTAGATCTACTTGATGATTCCAACTGCCTTCTCCTCTAGGCATGAATTCTTCTGCTGGGCATCGACGTGTTCTACTCTGTGACCTCTTTATTCCCAGAGTGCTTTCCATAGATTCAGGTCTCACACAGCTGTCCCTTCAGTTGTCCAATTTTCCATCACCCATTTGCCTGGCCATATAGGCAGGCTATTGGTCATTGAACCTGTCAAAATCCAAACATATGGGCTCTCATCATTGTGGAATTCTTTCATCAGGCCTGGGAGAACTCAGTACAACTCAGCCCACTGAATTGATCTGTTCTTACCTTTGCAAGTAGGGGCTTCTCATCTGCTGTTCTTAAGGCAGTAGTTTCACACATTATGTGTTGTTCAGGTAACCTGAACTGCCATCCATGAACAGCAGCCTTGTGCTAGTCAGCAGAAAGTTGTTTATAGGGCACTGTCCACGTGACAGTGGGCTCTGGCAGGCTTCTCACATGGTTCCAGTGTAGAACCTATGGAAAAAGAGACTACTACCCATGAATATGGTGGTTACCTCCCTGCATTTCCCCAGTAGCTTGTTCCTGGAAGAACTATTTCTATTGTAGTACAGAACTATCTGTAGCACCATCTTTCTCATTAGGGTGTTTCTCTGACCTCACCCAAGACTTTATGGGTATTTCATGTCTCATTATGATTTTATGTCCTTCTGTCATTGACGAATTTTCAACCAACACCCAATAGCAAGTAACTGCCTTTCAAGTGGCATGTATTGTGGTACAGCATCTGGAAACTTTCTAGTGCAGAAACCCAATGATCACCATAGGGCCACATTCTCAGGCTTTTTCCATAAACTCCATGTCTTAGACATCCGGTGCTGCTATCACAGAAATATAAGTGGATGGCTTTAACAACAATCACAGAAATTTTCACACGAAAACAGGCTAAAGTACAAATTCAGAGCATTAGCTCCAGGGGCTCTGCTGGCCTTCTTTACCTGGACTATGAGCTTCTCTACCCTGAGACCCCAACCCGAAGGATATGACCTGCTCCCTCCACTGCTTCCTTGGTGGTGTGAGATCCCCCTTGTCTCTCTGCTCACTTCTTCCTTTTATATCCCAAGACATTATCCCAATAGAGGTCAAGCTTGTACATTGAGTCCCACCTCGGTAACACAAGTGCTGCCCATTCTCCTTCATTAACATTATAGGAGCAGGATTCACAACATTTGGGGGAAAGAAATTACACAATACCAGGAATTATGGCCCAGCCAAACTGACACATATTTTTGAGGGGATATAATTTGATGCATGACAATGCACCCTTTAGCCCCCCAAAATTCGCAACCTTGCAACACATAAAACATATTCACATCACATCAAGTCTTTTTTTTTTCAATCTATCATGCTTTAAGTGAAAGTTTACAATCCAATTTGCCATATAAAACCTTGTGCACACACCTCTGTGCAACTCCAGCTGCTTACCTCACCCCGTGAGAGCACAATCCCCTTTTCTGCACTGTACTTCCTGTATTGAATCAACTCCTGTCCCTTCCTCTGCTCCCTGCTACCTCACCTTATACAGGAGCTGCTCCACTAGCCTCATGTATGTATTTAAGCCAAGAAGCATACCCTTCACCAACATCGCTCTATGTCTTATAGTCCAGTCCAATCTTTGTCTAGAGAGTTAGCTTCGGTACTGGTATCAATTCTGGGCTAGCAGTTCGGGGGCATGTCCTCAGGGTACCCTCCAGGATGTTGGACTATCAGTTCTGGTCTTTCAAAAAAAGTTCTAGATCTTCACCCCCACTTTTCTTCTTCTATGTCAGGGACTCTACACCATGTTCCCTGTCAGGGCAGTGACTGGTGGTGGCTGGGCACTGTCTAGTTCTTCAGGTCCTATGCTGATCCTGTCTCCCAATCATATGGCACCTTTTTGCCTTGTGGGCTCATATTTTACTCAAATCTTTCATGTCCTTTGTTGTCCTCTGCTCCAGTAGGTGTGGGAAAAATTGATGCTCCTTAGATGGCAGCTTGCCAGCTTTTAAGACCCCAGACATCACTCACTAAAATTGGATACAGAACATTTTCTTTAAAAAGTAATTATGTCAGTTGATCCAGAAATACCCTGAAACTATAGTCCTCAGACTTCTGCCACTGCTACTCTGACCTTTGAAATGTTGGGTTGTATTTAGAAAACCTCTTAGAATTTGGTGTACTCCAGCAGCTTTAATCTCCCTTCCTTCACTTAATCCAAATCCTCTCTACTGTCTAATCTCTTGTATGAATACCCATCTTCTTCCCTCCCCTTACTTGTAACCATCAAAGATTATTGTTTTCTGTGCTTAAAATTTTTCTTGAGTCCTTATAGTGGTGTTCTCATACAATATTTGTCCTTTTATGACTGACTAATTCACTGAGCATGATGTCTTATAAATGACTCCAGGTTATGAGCTGTTTCCCAAGATTATCATTTTTCTTTATCATTGCATAGCATTCTATTGTGAATACCCTATAGCTTCTTTTATCCATTCATCTGTTGATGGGCACCTAGGTTGATTCTATTTTTTGTTATTGTGGAAAGTACTGCAATAAACATTGCTTATTGCAGTGATATCCCAGTAATCTCACTGCTTGGAGTATATCCTAAAGAAATAAGTGTTACTGAAGAAGAACAAAATGGGAGGCCTTATTTCTCTAGGATATATTCCAAGCAGTAGGATTACTGGACCACATGGTATTTCATCTTCTAGCTTTTAAAGAAACCACCAAGTCAATTTCCAAAGTATCTGTACCACCTTACATTCCCACTAGCAGCAAAGAAGAGTTCCAGTCTTTCCACAACCTCTCCAACATTTATTATTTTGTCTTTTTGGATTAATGTCAGCCTTGTTGGGGTGTAATGATATATCATTGGAGTTTCAATCTGGAGTTCTCCAATGGCTGATGATAGTGAGCATTTCCTCATAAGTCTTTTAGATACTTGAGTGTTTTCTTTGGTGAAGTGCCTGTTCACATCCTTTGCCCATTTTTTAATTGGATTATTTTGTCTTTTTCTTTTTGAGGTTTTGCAGTGTCCTGACTCAACAGCACTTGGCTGGCTTTGGCTGTAGGTAGTGGAGATTAGATGCCAATCAGATTCGTGGTTGCTAAAAATCTCTTCCCACTCTATAAGTTGTCTTTTGGCTTTTTTGGTGAAGTCTTTGAGTGAGCGTAAGTATTTGATTTTCTGAAGTACCCATTTATCTGTATTTTCTTCTGCTTTCTGTGCATTGTTAGTGATATTTTTTATGTTTGCAATGTACTAGGGTTCCCTGCATTGTTCCTATGTTTTCTTCCATGATCTTGATTGTTTTAGGTTTTATATTTAAGTCCTTGATCCATCTTGAGTTAGTTGTTGTGTAAGGTGTGAATTACTGGTCTTTTTTCATTTTTTTTTGCAGAATGGATATTCAGTTTTGCCAGTACCATTTGTTGAAGAGACTGTTTTTTCCACAGTCCACAGATGTGGGGTCTTTGTTAAATATCAGCTGCTAGTAGGTGCAGGATGTCATATCTGGGTTTTCTATTCTGTTCCGTTGGTCTATGTATCTGTTTTTGTACCAGTACCAGGCTATTTTGAATACTGCAGCAGTGCAATAGCTTCTAAAGTCAGGTAATGTAAGGCCTCCACTTTGTTCTCCTTCTTTAATAATACCTTATTTATATGGGACTTCTTCTTTTTCTGTATGAAGTTAGTGATTTGTTTCTCCATCTCATTAAAAATTTCATTGGAACTTTTATTAGTATTCATATCACACACAAGGAAAATTTTGCTAAAGATCATTCAAAAGCAACTGCAACAGTGTACTGACAATGAATTGCCAGAAATTCAAGCCAGATTCAGAGGAGGATGTGAAACCAGAGATATTATTACTGATGTCAGATGGATCTTGGCTGAGACAACACAAGAAAGAATTACCTGTGTTTCATGGATTATACAAAGGCATTCGACTGTGTGGATCATAAGAAATTATGGCTAACACTGCAGAGAATGGGAATTTCATAATACTTAATTGTGCTTTTAAGTAATCTGTACACGGATCAGGGAGCAGTTGTGTGAACAGAACAGGGGGACACTGCATGGTTTAATGCCAGGAAAGGTGTGTGTCAGGGCTGTATCCTTTCAGAGTATCTTTTCAATGTGTATGCCAAGCAAATAATCAGAGATGCTGTACTATGTGAAGAAGAACAAGGTATCAGGATTGAAGGAAGACTCATTAACAACCTGCATTATGCAGATGACACAGTCTCACTTGCTGGAATTGAAGAGGATTTGAAACACTTTATGATGAAAATAGAAGACTACAGCCCATAGTTTGGATTCTACCTCAGTATAAAGAAAACAAACATCCTTACAACTAGACCAGTTAGCAGCATCATGATAAGTGGACAAAGGATTTATGTTGTCAAAGATTTTACTCTACTTGGGTCCATAAACAATGCCCATGGAAGCAGCAGTCAAGAAATCAAAAGACTCATTGCACTAGGAAAATCTGCTGCAAAGTACCTCTTTAAACTATTCAAAAGTAAAAATGTCTCCTTGAAGACTGCGGTGGGCCTGACTGAAACCATGGTATTTTCAGCCACATCATGTGCTTACAAAAGCTGGATCATGAATAAGAAAGACAGAAGCAGAACTGATGCCTTTGAATTGTGGTGTTGGACAAGAATATTGAATACACCATATCTGTTCTGGAAGAAGTACAACCAGAGTGCTTCTTGGAAGCAAAGATGGTGAGACTGCATCTTACATATTTTGAACATGTTGTCAGGAGGAATCAGCCTCCACAGAAGGACACTGTGCTTAGTACAGTGGAGGGCCAGCATAAAAGAGGAAAACCCTCGACGAGATGGATTGACACAGTGGCTGCAAAGATGGCCTTCACCATAAAAACCATTGCAAATGTGGTGCAGGACTGGGCAGAGTTTCCTTCTATTGTGCTTAGCATCACTATGAGTCAGGTTGCCTGCAATAACAGCAACAACATTGCATTTTAAGTATAGATCTTGTTGGGTAGAATGGACATTTTTACAATTTTAAGTCTTTCTATCCATGAGCAAGGTAAGTTTCTCCACTTTTGTAGGTCTCTTTTAATTTCTTGCAGTAGAGTCTTCTAATTTTCTTTATGCAGGTCTTTTACATCTCTGTTTACATTTATTCCTAAGTGTTTTATCCTCCTGGGGGCTATTGTAAATGGTATTGATTTGGTGATTTCCTGTTTGGTGGTCTTTTAGTTGGTGTAAAGGAATCCAACTGATTTATTCCTGTTTATTTTATATCTTCAACTTTGTTGAATTTTTTTATTAGTTCCAGTATTATTATTTTTTTTGTGGACTCTTTAGGGTTTTCTGTGTATAAGATCATATCATCTGCAAATAGAGATAATCTTACTTCTTTCCTACCAGTGTGGAGGCCCTTGATTTCTTTATCCTTTCTGGTTGCTCTGGCTGGAAAGTCCAGCACAATATTGAATAAAAGTGGTGACATTAGGCATTCATATCTGGTTCCTGTCCTCAAGGGGAATGCTTTCAGACTCTCCTCATTTAAGATAATGTTGGTTGTTGACTCCTGAGATGCCATTTCCAGTGTTGAGGAATTTCTCTTCTATTCCTATTCTGTTAAAGGTTTTTAACATAAATAGGTGTTTGACTTTGTCAAATGCATTTTTTGCATCAGCTGATAAAAATCAAGAGATTCTTTTCTTTTGTTTTATTTGTGTGGTTGACCATAAAGTTTTTCTCATATTGAACCATCCCTGCATTCCTACTTGGTCATGGTGAATTATTATTGTTTTTTTGATATGTTGTTGAATTCCATTGTCTAGAATTTTGTTGAGAATTTTTGTATCTAAATTTCCTTTTTTTGTGTGTAGCCTTTGCCTGGTTTTGATATCAGGGCTATCCTGACTACATAGATGTAGTATGGGAGTGTTCCATCCTTTTCTATGTGATAGCAAAAGTCGTACTCCAAGTCTAAAAACTCCTCTTCATCTGTGAAGTCTACAATGTAAGTTGTATGCTTCCAAAACATGATATCAGAACATGCACAAGTAAGATATTTCCATTACAAATGGGAGAAATCCAGATTAAGAAAGGACAACAGGCACCGGGAAAATTAGCAGAACATGTCAAATTAGCCCTCAAGGCTTTGAAAATCATCTTCTGTTCTCTGGGACATTTTACACAAAGGTCTTGCCCTCCAGAATCTAAGTATTGGCCTCCTTCTCTAGGTTCTGAGTGGAGGCCCCTGTGCTTCAGCTCTGCCTTCCAGGCCCATTGAGACAGCAACTTTACTCACTTGGCTTTAGGTACACCATTGTTTGAGGCCCCAGTGGCCAAGGTCTCCACTCTTTGAAACTCTTAAGGTCACCACCGTAACTTTTGAGACTGAAGCAACTCAGCTTCTTGTGCTCCTTGTCTCTTCAATTTCTATGTTTAGTGGCTCTTGGCTGGGGCCTTATGCCTCCATCTTCCTTGCAAGGGCAAGTGTTTCAAAGCTCTGTAGCTTCACCGGTAAGTATCTAGAGGCATTCCACTCTGCTGGAAGCCTCTTGCACACAGGGACTCAGTTTTCTTGCTCAGCAGGTAGGCTCAGAGCTGTCTGGTACTGGTCTCCTGGATCCGCTGTCGCTCGTTCAGCTGTCATTGCAGTTCTTTCCCTGTTGTTGCAATTCTTCTGCTGCTGCTCCTTCTTGCCACTGCAGTTTTCTGCTGTTGCTCGTCTCTCCATTCACAGTGTCAAAACTGCTTCCATAATTTAGGTAACTGATAGGGTAGCACTGAACTCCAAGTACCAAACTATGTCTTAGTCATCTACTGCTGCCATAACAGAAATCCCACAAATAGATGGCTTTAACAAAAAGAAATTTATTTTCTCACAGAAATGTAGGCTAAAGTCCAAATTCAAAGCATCACCTCCAGGGAAAGGCTTTCTTCGTTTACCTTCATCTCCTAGAGTAGGAGCTTTTCCACACAGGGACTCCCCACCACCCCCAGTCCAAAGGAAGTGCTGTGCTCCTGGCACTGCTTCCTTCATGGCATGAGATCCCTCTGTGCCTCTGCTCATTTCTTCCTCTTATATCCCAAGAGATTGCAAGCTTGTAGATTAAGTACCACTTCACTGATGCAACCACTGCCCATTCTCCTTCATTAACATCACAGAGACAGGATTCACAGCACACGGGAAAAATCACACAATACCAGAAATCATGGCCTAACCAAATTGACATACGTTTTTGGTGGGACATAATTCAATCCATGAAACCCTTGTTTGCATAAGCATGTGTGACACACACACCTCCAAAGTCACATCTGAATGTAAATCATAAGGGCCTAAAGACTGAGAGAGTGAGACTACTTTGCACAACCCAGATGCACTCTGCTTTTGCTCTGCCCACCCCCACCCATTTAAGTGTGGTTTTATTATGAGTGATTTTATGAAAGAGAGTCAACAGTAGTTCCAGATGTGGAATATATCATCTGTAAAATCTAAATAGATGTGCTTCATTTTGAGCACAGGTAGTGTCTTAGTCACCTGGTATTGCTCCTACAGAAAATGCCACTAGTTGAAGGTATCACGAAGAGAAACTTTTATTGCCACAGTCTGGTAAGTCACAAGTCCATTAACAAGTTACAGGTCCATTCAACAAGAAACATTATTGCAGTCCAGTGGGCTGAGTCCAAATTCAAGAACAGCTCCGATGCACAGGAACCTCAGGTCCAAAGGACGTGTTCTGCTCTTGGTGCTGCTTTCTTGGTGAGTACCTGCACTACGAATGTGAAATATATCTTCTCTAAAATCCATGAAGAGAAACTTTCCTTGGTGTGAGGTTCCCAACTTCCCCTGCTCACTTCTCACCCTTATATCCCACAAACTTGTAACTTGACTCCTGCTTCACTAACTCAACTGCAGGCCATTCTCCATCATCAATAATATGGCAGAGCAGGATTCACAACACATAGGAGGAATGGCACCATACTAGGATTCCTAGCAGAGGCAAACCAATACATACATTTTTGGAGGGACACAATTCAATCCATGACAGTAGTGACAGCAATTTATTCTTGGTTGCTTATAGAATGTCACAGGTGGCTCCTGCTCAAGTGTTCCCAAGAATTTCACCATTTAATCAGGGCTCTGGATTTTTGTTACATGTGTTAAAACAGCCTCTGTTGGTCATGTGAGCTACCACTTTATTCAGATAAGTCCTAGCCTGTTATTTGGTGGTTGATATTGACATATCATCAAATGTAATACATCATTGCTTATGGGTCCAGTTGTGACTATTTTTGTTTTCTTTATGTTGAGGTGGAATCCATACTTAAGGTTGTGGTCTTTGATCTTCATCGGTAAATATTTCAAGCTGTCTTTACTTTCAGCAAGCAAGGTTGTGTCATCTGAATAATGCAGGTTGTTAATGAGTCATTCTCCAGCTCTGATGCTCTGCTCTTCATCAGGTAGTGCACGTTCTCAGATTACTCAGTATATAGATAGAAAAGGTACAGTAAAAAGATACAACCCTGATACACACTTTTCCTGGTTTTAAACCATGCAGTGTCTCTTTGTTCTGTTCAAACAACTGCCTCTCTGTCTAGGTACGGGTTCTTCATGAGTACAATTTAAGCGTTACAGAATTTCCATTCTTTGCACTGTTTATAATTTGTCATGATCCATTCTATTAAACACTCTTGCATATTCAATAAAACATGGGTAAACCTCTCTCTGATATTCTCTGCTTTCAGCCAGGAGCCATCTGACACCAACAATGATATTCTTAATTCCACTTCCTCTTGTGAACACAGTTTGAATTTCTGGCAGTTCCCTGTCTATGTATTATTGCAACTGCTTGGAATGATCATTAGCCAAATTTTACTTGCATGTGATATTAATGATACTGATCATAATTTCCATGTTCTTTTGTATCACCTTTCTTTGGAATGTGCATAAATATGGATCTCTTCCAGTCAGTTGGCCAGGTAGCTGTCTTTCAAGTCTCTTGACATAGATGAATGACTACGTCCGGTGATCTATCCATTTGCTGAAACATCTCAACTGTATTCCATCTATTCCTGGGGCTTTGTTTTCTTCCAGTGCCTTCGGTGCAACTTCAGTCTCTTCTTTTAGTGCCAGTGGTTCCTGACTATATGCTACTACTTGATGCAGTTGAACATCAACCTGTTCTTTCTGGTATAGTGACTGTGTGTTCCTTCCATCTTCTTTTTATGTTTCCGGCATTGTTTAATAGTAGTCATAGGTATATACCACTGCTGTTCATGTGATGTATCTATGTCCTGGTTAAACCATCCACCTGTTGAAGCCATGTCCAATATTTGCCCCCTTCCTAAGACTATGCCAAACAGTTCCAAGCTGGGCTGTAGTTCAGAAAGGACTCTGATAGAGAATGACTAATGACAAAAAAGAGAGGAGGAAATGAGAGAGGACCATGCTAGAACCCTTTTTTTAATCATGTGGTGTTTCCCTCTTCTAAGACCTGTCTGTCTCACTGAGAGCCGCAAAAACACTTTAGAACCAGGCTTAGCTGGTCTCAGTTCCCTGTTGGTGACTTAATAGAGCATTAAATGCCTCATGTATTTTAACTTCTCCTTCTCCAAGTGGAATTTAGCTTCCATTTTTTGAACATGCCACTGGGTAATGGTATGTAGCATCTAATGTACCTGCATAATATGACCAAAAAAGTTGTTACTATGAGTTACATCATCTCTTAGTTTGCCATCCCTGTAAAGATAGCTTGTGTACTAGCTCTCATAGAGCAGTCTTGGAGGCAGTAGGCCTGGCTTTTCCTTTCCTTGTACAATAAAATAAAGACAACTTTCTGATCTCCCATCTCCACCTCTTATTTATTTTGTTGAGCAAAACCTGGGGTTTCCCACTGCCATGGACTGAATTGTGTCTTTCCCAAAGTGTGTGTAGCAATTTGGCTGGGTCATGATTCCCAGTATCCTGTGATGTTCCTTTAAATTTAAACCCTGCCTCTGTGATGCTAGTAAAGGAGGTTGGGCACCATTGTGCTTTAGGGCAGGACTCAAGGTGTAAGATTGTGTTGTGCTTTGAGGCTGTTGCTTGGGAAAGAAAGAAAGAAACTAGCAAAGAGATTTGAGGACCTCACACTACCAAGAAGCAGTGCTGGGATCTGACTGTATCCTTTGGAAAGGACCTTGGGTCCCTGTACATCTGAAGCTCCCAGTCCGGAGGAAGATTGACCACAGGGACTTTCCCTCCAGAGCCAAAGAGAAAGCCTTTCCCTGAAGCCAAAAGCCCCAGATTTGGACTTTTAGCCTATGGGACTGTAACAAAATAAAATTTCTCTTTTGAAAGTCATCCTCTTGTGGTATCTCTGCACTAGATGACTAAGTGTAGTAAGGATATATTGAAACGGAGTCTATCTTGTTAATTATAAGTGAGTTCAAAAGAATGCCTGAAAAATGAGACAGCTTACTCAAGTGAGAGAGCCCTGAAAGTGAAGTGATAGACCACAGCTCATCACAGAAGAAGAACATCTGCTCTCATCAGACAAGGAGAGACCACCAAAGGAGTAAACCACAGCCACATGGACCCAAGAATGGCCCTGGTTCTTTGAAGTGGAGCCCTGGCTGTCACTGTGGTCTTTACCCTTACTTGTGCCTGTGAGGTGTCTAACCTCCTTTTGTCCCTTATTTGGAAAGATTACAAGGTAATGGCTTGCTTTTTGGAGCAGAATGCTTGCTGTGACTCTGGACATTGCCCTAATGTTGACCTGGGATAAGCTGCTTTGCCTTGTTGCTAGACAAATTCCTTTGGGCCATGTTGGGTGGATCCATAAGATTTACAGACCTACTTTTTAGAGTAGGACCACAGTTGTGAACTTTTGCTTTTGCTACCCATGCATACATGGAATAAGTCTGCTTGGCAGCTGGGTGTTTCCTGTGAACCATTTTTGGCTGAAGCCCTACTGCTCTTTGGAGCAGAGCCCCTGTTGTGAACCTTAACCTTGACCCCATCCTATACATGAGCCTGGGGGGTGCCTAATTATTACAGGATTGGGCCCTCTTTGAGCATCACGTGTCCCTGTCCCTGCCCCATTTACCTCAGCAGTTCACTGGCTGATCATCACAGTCACTTCTTCAGTCCAGCTATTTGCTGCTGCCACTGCTAGCTGCCTGAGGGCAACCCTCACAGCCTGATGACACCACCTGCTCCTGCAGCTGCCACCACTTACTGCTGCTGATGAGACAGTTCTCTGCAAACTCAGATCCTGCGCTTGGTACCACCTTTAACTCAAGAGTTGGTAACGATGACTTGTCATATGTAGATATATCTTTGCTGATTAATTAACTAAATTCTAACAGCTCCTTTGGCTGAATTGTTGGTTTTTAAGGATTTTCACACACAGGTGAATGAAGACAAGGTACTCAGTGATTAAGATGTAAACAGATTAAATTTGCTCTATAGCTAGCAACTCCTAAGAGACCCATAAGCACAGGCTATGGACCATTTACATGTGAAAAGGAAAAAAAACATAAAAACTGAAATCTTGTCAAGGAGTTTCCTTCTCTCCCCTTGCTCATGACTCTAAGCCACCTACCAAGCAACACTTCTGCTTCTCACACCAGGTATTATACACCTGGTATTAGATACAGCTCAGGGAATGACACTCAAGAGTTAAGCTAGAAGTAGGCCTGGCCAGGGAACAAATGGATAAATGGATGCTTACTCTCTGGGCCTCTTTTAGGAGGGGGCAGCAGAGGCATGAGCACTAAACCCCAGGGCAGAGACTTCAGTCCCTGACTCTGTGTTTTTCCTCTTGTTCGTATGTGTTTGGATTGGTGTGAGCAGACACCGTCATTTTACTCTCACATATGGTCTTCTAAATGCCAGGCTTGCAGCTAGGAACTGAGGGTGCAAGGGTAAATGAGTCAGTTCCTGGTCTAATGTGAGAATCCTGGCAACACTTAGGAAGCTGGTACCAAATGTGGCTCCCTCAGGTCAATACTACTGAGGTGGTCATAAATGGACCAGGGAGGCTAATATTCATACATCAGATGAAGGGGCAGGGAGAAGACAGTACGGCTGAGCCAGGTACTGGGTGAGGCACTGAGGATGCAGAAAGAAAGTGAAGCACCACCTGATCCTCCCTCAAAGTGTGCATCCCCTTGTGCCCTCTTCTCTGCTGGTTACTAGTTTTAGACCCTGCAAACCTTACCAACCAGGGGGAAGGTCAGCACTTGCCTTCATTACCAGCACCATTTTCAGACCATTCTTTCCGTTATACCTTATATCTCTATAGCGTATCCCATCCTTGAAGCTCATGTCATGTTGCCATAATATTCCCTTCCTTTCTGATTCTATTCTCACACTAACCTTCTGGCCAGCTTACTCCTGCATAGAGAAAGTAGATGCTTGGAAATGTTCTCCATCTTTATCACACAACAAAATAAAGACAACTTCTGATCTCCCATCCCTACCTCTTATTTATTTTGTTGAGCAAAGCCTGGGGTTTCCCACTGCCATGGACTGAATTGTGTCTTCCCCAAAGTGTGTGTAGCAATTTGGCTGGGTCATGATTCCCAGTATCCTGTGATGTTCCTTTAAATTTAAATCCTGCCTCTGTGACGCTAATAAAGGAGGTTGGGCACCATTGTGCTTGTAGGGCAGGACTCAAGGTGTAAGATTGTATTTACATGGAGTAAGTTCATGGTAGTAGGTCAATGTGGTAGTGTTGATGAACTTAAGCAAGTTCGACCCACCAGTCACTGACAGCTGAAGTTCAGAGACAGGGAGAAAGGTTCAATGCTTTATTATCAGACAAGTATGTCAGCTGAGAGATAGTGAGAATAATTTCTCAAAAACTGTCCTGCTTGGGTTACGTTTCTAGTGATTTTTATAGCCAGAATTCAAAGGGGTTGGTGGTGTTAGATTTGTCATGGTAATCATACAGTGTGAGTTACCCAAAAGTTTGTCCCAGAATAATCAAACAGAGAAAGTCCAGAAATTTGTCCCAGGATAACCAAACTGAGTAAATTATCCAAAATTTATCACAGGATAAGCAAAAAAAGTTAACTATCTAAAATTTGTCATAGGATAAGCAAACAGAGTAATCTGTCTAAGATTAGTCACAGGATAATGAAACAGAGTAAACTATCTAAAATTGGCTACAGGATAATCAAACAGAGTAAATTGTCCAAAATTTTTACCTCTCTCTGAGGTCTTAATTGATTTTATTTCTTCAGAGATAGGGAGAGGAATGTAGACTGGCTAATCCAGTCTGAGGGTGATAACTGAGGCAGAAGAAGGAATGTAGCTTGATAACCTAAGTAACCTTTGTTAGGTTCTTATGCCATCAGCAGGGTGAACAATGTTCTGCAGAAATGTTTGTGTTCTAATACTCAGAACCCTTGAATATGTTAGTTACCTTACATGGTCTACTAGTTTCCTAGGGCTGCCATATACAAATTAGGTTGCTTTAAATAATAGAAATGTAATATCTGACCATTCTGGAGGCTTGGCATCCACATTTAGGCTTTGAGGAGAATATGTTCTTTCTGAAGACTGTAGGGGAGGAAACTTGCACATCTATTCAGACTGCTGGTAGCTGTGGGCATTCCTTGGCTTATAGCTGCAGCCTAACCCTCTGGTTACATGGTCATTTTCTCAGTCTCTTTTCTCTTCTTTTTATAACGACTGCGCTATGTTTGGATTAGCACTTACTCTATTAGGGCATAGCCTCCTGTTAACTGATGATGTTATCAGAAACCCTATATCCAAATAAGGTTGTGTTTAGCGGTATCAGAGGTTAAGACATCAACGTATCTTTTGGGGGGGGAGGGAACATAAATCTATCCATGACACATGACAAAAGGGACTTTGCAAATGTGATTAAGATGAAGACTTTGAAATAGGAAGATCACCTGGATTATCTGGCAGGTCCAATGTAATCACCAACATTTTATGGAGGGAAGCAGCAGATTTAGACAGGAGACGTATTAATTAGTTTGGGGCGATGTACTTTGAAGATGGAGTAAGGGACCACAAGCCAAGGAATATAGGTGATCTCGTGAAGGTGGAAGAGACAAGGAAACAGATTCTCCCCAGAGCCTCTGAAAAATCCTAGTCCTACCAACACCTTGATGCTATCCTGTAAGGGCTACTTCTGATCTCCATGACTGTGAGGTCTTACAGTTAAGTCTGCAAACTTAATTGTTCTGAGTGCTGCATATCTTGATGAGGTATGAATATGAATATCACTTCAGAAGAGACCATGACAGCACTGACGGCCATTCCAGAAAAAGAGTTCCAAAATTGCCTTAAAGGGTGGACTAGGTGTTGGCATTGGTGTGTAGCTTACCAAGGGGAGCACTTCAGTGAGAACCATAATGATAGTCAACAATGACATGTGTAGCACTTTTTCTAGGATGTGTTTGCAAACTTGGCAGTCCTTATACGCTTGTATTGTTTTAAGATGTTACACATTATATTTACGGTAATTTGTTGCAGCTACAATAGGAAGTGAATACAAATAGCTTAAATAGAAGAACTGTTGTGTTAGTGGTTTATTGAGGAGCACACTTTGGTACAATTTGAAAGGAAGTAAGAGTACACGACAGGGCAGGGAAGAAGCCAGGCAAAGATGTGGTTGAGGTCTAGCTGCAATCTGATTCTATGAGGAGCTCTGGAGCACCAGTGGAACCTCAGTCTGGTCCCACCCTATAACCCTGTGCCAGTTAAGTCGCTGGCTACCAGCCACCTCCAGGGAGAGGTACAGCCCTCTAGGCATCCACAGAGCAATAAAGCAGTTGTGACCCCTTAGCATCCGACACTAATAGTAACTGGCTGATGGGCACATGTATACATGTATTCTGCTCATGTATTCTTGATATCTTTTGATTATATCTGTTAAGCAGTACCCTTGTTGGCTGCCCATCTATCTTGTTCCTAGGAACAGCTGGTTCTCTTAGATCCTTTCTGACTGATTCTCCAGCCTACCAACTTTGATGCCTGCTAGAGTGTTTTCTCTATCTGGTTTAAGAGCTGTCACCAGGACTCTAGTACCCCAGGATCCTTTCACCCCTGTCTTGTACCAGGGTACCCAGCATCCCTTAAAGCCAATTCCTGCCTACAGATGGCAACAGGAGGAGCCTGGAGGTTGGGCCTCAGAGTGACCCTTGAGAGTGCTCAGTCAAGGGGAGTGAAATATAGAGCTGGTTAGGGAGAGTCTGCTTATATGGGCACACTCTCCCATGGTGAAGGATTTAATACCATGTTAAGGATGGAAAAAAAGAAGCCCAGAGTATACTTGCCAGAGGCCACACAGTTTGTTAGGATCAGGTTGTCTAGTCTCAGTTCAATGCACCTGCCACCACCTGCCTGGGCTTTCTCTTGCTGATTCCAATATACTACCCCAGCTGACCTGGCTCCAACTTACCCCACTGATGATGAATTGCTCAATACTGTCATCAGTCCCCTTACACTTATACAGCATGTAGCCTCCGTGACTGCTTGTGAATCTCATAAGCATTCTGTATAGTGAATTATTAATTTCTCTTTGACAGATGAAATAATTCTACAGGAAGAGGTAAGAGTCTTATCCAGGGCCACAAGACTAGAATTCAGCTAATTGACTAATTGCTAGTGGTGTGGTGGTTAAAGCACTTGGCTGCTAACTGAAAGGTTGTTGGTTTAAACTTATCAGTCACTCCACAGGACAAAGATGTGACAGTGTGCTTCCACAAATATTTCAGCCTTGAAAATGCTGTGAGGGAGTTCTACTCTGTTCTATGTGGTCACTAAGCACTGGAATTGACACAACGGCAGTGATTTGGAGTTGTTTAGTGGGTGCCTATCTCACACCAGCCACGCTTCCTGGTGCTGATGATTCTGATGTAAATAAGAACACAGATCTTTAGGAAGCTCAATGCTTAAATATATACACCTAGTTAAAGAAGCAATTTTCACACAAGGTGAAAACTCTATTAGTCAGAGGACTTTATTGTGGAGGCAAGTTTTGAGCTGCATCTTAAATAATGAGTAAGACTTTCCCTAGCAAAGAAAAGGGAGGTGAGAACTCCAAGTGCAGGATCTGTGTGGACAAATCCACAGTTATAGAAGGCAAGATGTGTTCATTGTGATTGTAGGGGAGTGGCAGAGATGAGGCTTGAGTGACCAAGGGAACATCCAGCTACATGTCCGCTTCCTTCTTGAAGAAAAAGCCAGTGCTTCTCTTTCTGTTGCAGTCTTTGCAGTATTCAGTATGAATCCTGAGGCCAGTCAGAGTTGAATAGCTCCCTAAAGAGCCTGCTCCCTCCCCCAGACAACTCAGTCACTGATGTTGTTACAGATGCTGAGTGCCTTCCAGTCAATTCCAATGGAGACTGCTGAATGGAGGCTGGTTGGTCACCCATAGAGGGCACTGGTGGCTCGGTGACCTAATTTTCTTTTCCCCTTCCCTGCGGGAGTCTTCAGTTCAGTTCCCAGCCAATACAGCCCACATGTAGCCACCAGACAGGTGGTGGAGACTCATGCGTTGTTATGATGAACAGCAAGTAAAATACCTACAGCCCATAATGGTCCAATCTGCAGCCACTCCCAGGAATGGTGCAGGACTGGCAGCAGTTCGCTCGGTAATCACGGCACCACCTTGAGTGGGAGGGGCGTGCACGGACTAGATGGCAGCTAGCAACAACAGACCTTACTCTTAAAGATTTTAGATATTTCAGTTTTGGGTGGAGCCAAATGATTCTGCCAAAATATTCCAATACCATGCTTTGAAAACCACTGGCTTAATAACTAAGTTTTTCTTTTTTTAAAGAATCTGTTCTGTGTCTCACTTTGGTGAGTGGCGTGTGGGGTCTTAAAAGCTAGCAAGTGGTCATCTAAGTAGCATCAATTGGCCCCAATCCACCTTGAGGAGAGGAGAATGAAGAACATCAAAGATATGAGAAAACATGAGCCCAGCAGACAAACGGTGCCATATGGTTCAAACACTAATCATCATGAGACCAGAAGAGCTAGATGGTGCTCTGCCACCACCAGTGACTGCCCTGACAGCTTACACAATGTAAAGTCCCTGATGCAGTGGGAGAAAGCTGAATGTGCAGAACTAGAACTCTATTAAAAGACCTCATTTGATGGTCCATAAGACTGGAGTATTCCCTGAGGACATGGTCCCTGGACTCTGTAATCTCAGAGCTGAAATTGGTACAGAAACCTTCACTGTTTCTACCCTTTGCTGTCCTGCTAGATAAAGCCTACGCTCGTGGGCCTAGAATCTGGCTGTTGTCTCCCTCTCCACATCACCTACGTGTCTCCCTCACATACCCAAGACTCCTTGTTTCTGGTCAAACCCCCATCTGCTCACTTCCAGGCCACTGGGCACATGATCTTCTCTTCATAAAGCTACCTCATATTCATTCTGGCATGTGTACAGCTCCTAGCCTTGGGGCTGATCTGACACTCATCTCTCTAAGAAGACGTCCCCAGTGAAGGACATTTCTCCTACAACAAAGTGCCACTGTCCTGTGTACCTCTCTTGCCTTTTAATTTCCATATTAGAATCATTTGAGGAGCTGTCTTGTCTCCCCTGCAGGCCTAGGAGCTCCTTGATTACTGCGTCATGCCTTGTCTATCACTGGGGCTTCTCCGAACATGATATAGTACCTGAAATACAGTGAGTCCTCACTTAGTGCCTATTGAATGAAGGAAGGAGTGTACTAAATGAGTGAATAGATAAATGAATTAATTTCCCGTCAAATTCTGGAGCTAGCTAACACCACCCAGTCTGTGGAAGCACATTAGAGAGCTGTTAGTCATCTGGGCAGAATCTGGCAGCTGGTATCGCCGTTGCTCCTTCTTTGGTCTTCTGAGAAAGCTGGCTAGAAGTTCAGGTTCCACTTGGCTGGAGGGCAGGAACCTTTTATTGGAGCTGAGAGGGTAGAGTCATCAGATGACAGGTAGTTTCTTGTACTTCTGTAACTAAGATGCTGGGAAAACCACCAAATTTCATTTTCCTAAAAGATATCATTAAATCATAGAGGTAGCCACAAATTCTCAACAGCAGTAGAACTAATCTTAACCTTAAGACTGAAATTCTGGCTCTCTAAACCCAAAACCAAACTCATTGCTCTTGAGTAGATTCCACCTCGTAGTAACCTTATGGGGTAGGGTAGAATTGCTCCATAGAGTTTCCAAGGAGTGTCTGACAGATCTGAACTGCTAACCATTTGTTTAGTAGCCATGCACTTAGCCACTGTGCTACCAGAGTTTCTCCTGGCTCTCTAGCTAGAGGGATAGGTGTATTTCTCCCTACTCAACAGAACCTGAGATTTGCATGGATGGGGTTGATAGGATGGAAGCGGTTAAGTGACCTTGACCAGCTTCATTAAATGTTATTTAAGAAAAATCTCACGTGGTCCTGTAGAAGTGACTCACCATCAAAAATTTCTGCTGAGGTCTAGAATGACTCTCCAATAGTCAGGCTGAGTTGGCAGAGGACAAGGTAAAAGGAAGAACCCTCAGCATCTAAGAAGAACTGTCCTTCCTGCCATTTTGCTGCTTGGCTGCTCTAACCTCTCTGGACTTCACGTCACCAGTCAGCAGTAAACTGCCCACCTCACACACTGCCACTCTCCCTGCAGAGGGCCCGCTTTTGTTCCAACAGCAGCCTTCAGCTTCACAGGATCTTGGGACCATCCTACCGTCACTGGTTCACATGTAGATGCTCACTGAGACCCCTTCTCATACAGGAACTTGGAGGTGGAAAGCCACTAGTCATAGTTCTTACCACAGAAGCTCAAAGTCCAGTATGCAGACAAGGAATTAAAATTCCATATATGAAGTGCAATAATAGAAGTATGAGAGAGTCTCGAGGAGGCAGCCTTTGTTTTCCTGAGAAGGATGTGCGGTTAGGGAATTCGTCATGGAGGTGATGAGACCGGCTGTGAGCCTTAGTGGATCACAAGGTACTTACAAAAAGACACCGGGATGGGGAAGGCCTTTCCTGGCACAAAGGCTAAAGAAAGCTCTGATGTAATTTAGAGGAAGTGTTTTGAATAAGTAGATAGATACATGGGGGGAAGGAAGGATAAAAAACATTTGATTTATTCTGTTTCTCTAAGGGTGAGAGAGGGAATCTGGGATTAGTACCTGGAAGTCACAAGGAGACTGACTGGCTCGGAGAAATGAATTTCTAAGAATCAATGTCAATGGAGCAAGCTCCCTTTTCTGGAGGAGTTCAACCACTTATCAGATGTTGGGGAGAATGACTCAAGGATGTGGCTGGAACAGATTGGGTCAAGTCAGTAATTCTGAAACTTGTTTAGAGGATTGATCACTTTCTTTAGGCATAAGCCTCCAGGTAGTGGCAGATGACAACAGAACTGGCCTGACTTAACAAAGTATGGAAGGGGCATCAGATTCCCATAAACTGACAGCCCCCTCCGTTCCCATTTGAGTTTATGTGGTAATCCAGAAGACTTCCGTTTGCTGGTTTTGATTCTACTCTCCTGCTCCCTCCTTCCCCACATCTACCCCCGAGAAGACAGTGCAGAGCACATAGGAACTTATAAAATATTAATTCACTCAATATTTGTTGAGCACTTACCAAGCATCCAGCCATCTTCTAGGTGCAGGGAATAAAAAAAGAGAGCAAGACAGATGCCATGACCTTTGCCCTTGTGGAACTGACTGTTCAGCATGGGAGACAAAGTCATAAGGAAGCCTTTCCCACACACACTGATAGGCAGTGGTGAACATAGGCAAGTTGTCAGGGATACACATTCCAAAGCCAGTAAAAAAAACCCAGGATCCTCAGCTCCCAGGCTGATTCCCTGTCTGCTCTATGGAGGTGCACTGACAAGGAGATAAAGATGCGGCTGCTTCCTGGACGTGACGATGGATGTAGAAGGGCTGAAAAGGAGTGAGTGTCACCAGGTACTGGGTTCCCGAACAGACCTAGAAGGGATGCTCAGGGTTAATAAACTCTGCTACCCAAGCTCACAGTGTGGACTGATTCCTGGAAATACACTCCCATGCCCTCTAGTGTGGGCCCTTAAATTCTCTTACCCACAGCAGAGCCCTGAGCCCTTGGAGCAGGGGCCTGCCCAGCCCAATTGCAGTTTGGTTGGAATCTGGTCACAGCCAGGCAGCGGGGAGAGCTGGAATCTGAAACTGAATCTCCTCATTCTCAGAAGTGGGGAAGGAGATAGGAAGGGCTGAAATAGACAGTCAAGACTAATTCCATTTCTTTACCTGTTTTTCTTAAAAGTCCTGGCTTCCGAACACTGCCTAGCCCAGGAAATCACACATTAACTTGTAGGACCCACTGAGATAAAGCTTTTGCAGCCTTTTACAACCTTTTTTCTTAGAATCTTCCAAACAAGTAGAAGGGCCGGTTCGATGATTTCCTGCTCAGATGCCTCCCAGATGGACTCCCCCTAGCTCCCCATCTGTATCCCCTCACCAGAGAGACTCCCTTCAGTTCCTGATGCGTATCTCCTCACCCGAGGACTCTCATGCCACAACTGCCCACATCCTTTCTTCCCTTATACCTAATGTTTACCCTCTTCTACCAAATATAAGTTCCTATTTGACTGAAGGAGTCCAGACAGGCTCTGAGAACCCGAATTCCCTCTGTCCCTTACATGCCAGCATGTAATAAACCTCTTGGGCGTTTACTTGACCCCTGTCTCAGTATTGGTTTTTGCAGGAGATGGCCTAAACCCATGTTTGATGGTAACAACACAAGTGAAGAAGATGGAATTCTAGCCCCTTTTTCTCACTGTACCCTTTTGATGAACTCTACCACTGCAAGACCTTGGACTAGGACTTCCCCACTGTAGGCTCAGCTTCTTTATCTATAAATTGGGAAATAGATGCCTACTAATCTTTGTCCAGAACCCCAAACTCTATTTCTGTTGGAATCCTCTCTCTACTGGAAAGACACAGGAGGGCAGAGCTGTGATTTGAACTCCTGTGTTTTTAAGACCCACTCTGGCTGGCTGTGATGTGACAAGGGACTCTGTGGCGGTGATGTCAGGTCAATGGTCAGGGAGAGATGGCAGAGGAGTCTCTGGGTGCACTGTAGGCAGTCTGACACGAGGTGCAGTAGCTACAATCCCGAGGAAGTGGGATGTCAAGTGGGCTGTGGGTTCCGCAGAGAAGAATGAGAGGATTTGCTGGCCTGAGCACTACAGAACCAGGATAGTTGGTACTTTTTTCACTCTGACATTCCTGAGGTTTTATGCAGTTCTATTCTGAAACACATGGGATCTGTTGGAATTGACTCCACGACAACTGCTTTTTAAAAAAAAATTTTATGCTACCTGTGGCAAGGGTGGGGCTAAACTTCTTGACTTCCACCCTTGTGAGCTCCTCCCTTCACCTCAACCCACTTGCACCTATAGTTCAGGTACTAAGTTTGTGCAGCTCCAATGGCTCTCTTAGTACCAGAATGACTTTGTAGCGTACCCATTACTATTACTCACTGCTTTCGAGTTGATTCCTACTCATAATGACCCTACAGACAGATTAGAACTGCCCTAATAGGGTTCCCCAGGAGCCCCTGGTGTTTTTGAACTGCTGACCTCCTGGTTAGCAGCCATAGTACTTAATCACTATACCACCAGGGTTTCTGAGTTTGTGGGTAAACACACTTACTTTTGTTCTTGTCCCCACTGCGAAGATCCTCACTCTAGCACTTCTCCCCAGATAGGACACTGTCTAAGTCCATTTCTGGAACTTTCTAGAAGGAAAGGTTGCTTGTATAGACAGCACTAGGTGAAGAGGGAGCTGGGAGTGAGTGAGGAGGTAGCTGAAATGTTGAAGAAAGAGAGAAAACCTGATTTTGTCTTCCTGGTGACAAAGGCCCATTTGGCAGGCTAGGTCAGAAAGGTTCCAAGCTGGCGTGGGATGATTAAGATCTGAACACTGGGATCTGAAGGCAGAGGTGAGGAATGGTCAGAGACGTGAGCTCTGCGTGAACTCACATCACTGCTGATGTGAAACATCTGATTTTGTTATTACCAAATGAAGCAGTTGGCTGTAGCTAAAATGCAGGGCCGTGCATGCTCAGACTCCTTGGTAGGACTGGTTGAGATAGGAGTGGATGGAAGGAGCAAGCAGAGCACTGGTTTGGAGGAAGGCTTTATTGTTCACTCCAGGTGCCAGACACACAGTTAAGGCCATGGTTTGACATCTCTGTGGGAATGAAACCATTTCTCCTTCCCCATAATGCAAAGCCCTGACTGGTTCCTGGGAAAGGTGCTCTAGTTGTCTGATTAGTGGCCATTGTCATCATCCTCTCCAAGCCCTGACCCATGAGCGTGGTTTTTCCCTCTGGGAGTGTGACTATGCATCTTCTCATGGGAGGCTTGGGTCAGTCGGCCCACCAGAACGGAGAACTCCTCGAAGGTCAGCTGCTTGTCTTGGTTGGTGTCCAGGTCCTCCATGATGTCCTGGATGACTGTATCGTCCTTCTTTTTGTTCTGTAAGTAGGGTAGAGATGGTGGTCAGGGCAGGGTAAATGACAAATGCACGAGGAAACCTGTATCCTGCCAAAGCCAAGTGCCATCGAGTTGGATCCAACTCCCTGTATCCTAGGGTTCAATTTAAATATGTATTATAAATGTGGACTGAGCCCCCACATTGCTGTGGATGCTAAGCAAGCATTAGACACTTACTGGTTTAATACTCATATGACCCACAACCTAGGTTCCATTACTATCTCCATTTGCAGAAGAGAAATGCCAGGTCCGTTGATTTGTTCCTGGTCACCTAATACAAAAGACATCTCACTGAACCCTTATAACAACTTTCATTGTTAGAATTAGTATCTGCCTTGAGGAAGGCTTGAGGAAACCATGTCTTAGAGAAGCTGATGTTTTCTGATTGAAAAAGTTTGAAAGCGAAAGAATGGAAATTCCAGCTCAGACCTAACTTCACAGCCTGGTCTTGTCCCATGCCCTGCGCTCTTCTCCTTGCTGTTGAGGTAACTAATGAAACTATTTTATTTTCCTTACAGAAGCATCTTAGGAAACAAGATGGTAGGGCACCTAGTGTAGGGGCCAAGGACAGTATGGATACTCTGCTGATCCTAAAGAGTATAATGTAGTATACTAGGGGAAACAAAAGTGAGGTCATACAATTTCAGGCATAATAAAAAAGAAGTGGCATCTATTTCCAGCTGTGCCGTCTACTAGTTGGGGCACCTCCCCCTCATAAGTCCTTTGCCATCTCTGGGCCTAATTCCCTCACCTGTGTATCGTAGGGATGCCTAGCTACTCTCCCAGACTCCTTCCTGCTCTAACAGTCCTTCCCTGTGATTTTGGACTTTAGCCATCGCCTCGTCAGAACCCTCATTCCTCACCATCTCATCCACCAAGTCCCCACTTTCCTTTAAGCCTTCTGCAGGGGCAGGTCAGACTGGGACAGTAAGGGTAGGATCACATACAGGAAAACTTTGCCCAACAGGTCTGAGGGTCACGTGGCCTCTGGGCTGTACCCTATCTTATTTACCCCTTTGCACGCTTCTTGCCTGAGGTGTTTGTTCAGTGTCTCTCAGACCTCTTACTACTGCGATTCTCCACCTCAGCAAGGTGGAGAAGGGGACCAGAGAGAGTTGGGGACTCAATTCCTGACATTCTGCTCTGGATGTGAACCTAGGGCCCATTGTCCCATCTGTCTTAGTCCAGGCCTTTGTTTTGCTCAAATTCTTACGGTGAAAAAAAACTGAAAAGGTATGTGAATTACTCTCCCCTTTTCTAAAACTGTCCAACCATTCTGGGAGAAGGGAGAGAAACTGAGATCTACTGAAAGCTTTCTACAAGCTGTCTGCGAGTGGAGGACTTTCCCGAATGTTGTTTTACTGATTATATGTTCTGGTGATTCTCCTCCAAGTTTCCATCTGAAAGTTGAAATCTCCTGAGTTTCCTGGCAAGGCTCATTTGGGGTTGCCTCCCTTCTCAGTAACATTCGGGTCCCAGCTCAGTAGTCCCTTCTTCAAGGAGGTCTCACTTGTTCACACCAAATGAGCCATCCATGGAATTGTGGAGGCAGAGTGGCTAAGAGCTATGGCTGCTAACCAAATGGCTGGCAGCTTGAATCCACCAGCGATTTCTTGGAAACCCTATGGGGTAGTTCTAGTCTACCCTATAGAGTCACTATGAGTTGGAATCAATGGTGACAGGTGTTTGTTTTGCAGTGACAGGGCACTGTCTATATCTGGAAGCTAAGTTGAAGGAGCTAGAATGTTTTCGATGACCACTGCAGACTGTACCTCCTTCCTCTCTCTTTCAGCTCAAACTGCCATTAGATTGGGCCAGGCCTGCCAGGAGGGCAGCCTTACCTTGAGGAAGTTTGCCAGCTCTTTTTGCACTAGTTGTTTGAATTCCCTCTGGTTTACGGTGTCTGGGTGCCCCAGCCGGGTCGAGTACTCATGGAAGACATTTATGATGGTCTCTATGCTGCATTCCATCTCTGACATTTTGTCTGACATCTTTTCACACTTGTCTGAGTTATGGAGAGGTGGGATGCCTAGGAAAAAAGGCTGTCAACTTCTTAGGTTCATTCCAGTAGCAATTTGCAGGAAAGAGGGGTGACACACGCACATATAGACACACATATACATACAAACATAGGCTGCAACTTAATTGGTTGATGACCTTGGCCCACATACATGTGAAAAATGGTTTTTAGAATAAGTGAGAATACTCCAAAACTGAAGAATTCAAAGGTAGGAGGCTCTATTGGAATGTGATGTAAGAAAATGTGAAGGAACCTTGCAAGTAGAAGGGGTCAATCAAGGAGGGCTTCCAGGAGAAAGGATTGAGAAGAAGTTGGGCAGGGAAAGAAGAAAGAATTGGTAGTAGGCTTCTGGCCCAGGGATACCGGCAGCTCACTTACCACACTGAGGAGCCACACAGGATTCTGAAGGAGCAGAACAGCCCCATCATTTATAGGCAGTCCCGTGGCTGGGATACTCATCCTTCTTTCAGGGATGGATTGCTTCACAGGTGAGCAGTGTGGTAACCCTGAGCTGGGCTGTCACTGCCGGGAAGGCAGACTGGAGACCAGGGTGGATCAGGAAATGTTCATGCAGCTCCTTTTCCCTTTTCGTGAAATTCCCAGCTGTAGTCTAGAGCTGGTTTGGGAGGAAACTGGTTGGTTTATTTACCTCATTTTCATCTCAGCTGCTTGTCCTCCCAAGCCGTGGAGCAAGCGTTCTTCTCCTCTGGTCGCCTCACCCTGTGCTCACTCCCTGCCCTATTAAGCATGTGGGGCACTGTGCTACTTACAGTATCTCTTAGCTCTGCTCCCCCATGTGGACAGCCTGGCCACACCACAGTTCAGTCCAACAGCTATGACCTGAGAATTTCCCAGTGTTTGCTTGGCACAGTGATAAGTGCTTGTAAGAGGGTGAGGGGTTGGCCGGGGTTCTTAGATTCCCTGGGTGTCAGCCAGGGTTACATGGACCCTCAGAGGGGTCATCCCCCTGTTTTGAAGTTGAGGAATCCGATACCCAGAGAGGGACCTGACCTAGGTCACACAGCTTGTTGGAGACATACCAGAAACCAAGCCCTGTTAGCTGGTTCTTGGTTAAGGATGATTCCAGTTACCCAACCCTATTGCACTAGGAGTAAATGATTTTCAGGGCAAATATTTCTAAGTATGTTTCTAGTGTCTATTACTGTTACTTCTCTCAGTTTTGTTCACAGTGAAGGGTCAATGCCCTCAAAGAACTTGCAACCTGGTTAGAAGACACTATCTTTACATCTTGTCTCCTGATGAGTAAGATAGTTTCTTCCTTTGGTACAAACATCTGCTGTCTCCCTGTTGTCTGTGGGTGAGGGCTCAGATGACTTAGCCTAGCTTACATAATCCCCTGGAAAAGGCCATCTCTGCCTGGCCAGATGCTCTCACCCTTACTGTGGGCACACAGAGCCCACCTCCTGTCTTGCCACCTTCAGGCCTTTTTCTTTCTTTCCTACTCTACAATGTGAGACCTGATCCTTCTTTTCCTGCTCTGTTCAAAGTCTCCCTTGCCTAGGACTCTTGCTGAGTTTTTCTCAGTTGGAAAGCGTCTGTTCCTGCCATTCATTTTCTGTTGTTTTTTTTTTTTGCCTCCATACCTCTCCTGGTCCCCAGTGCTTCCATTCCTGAAGTAAAGTATTGTCATATCTTGCTTATGTCTAGTAATTGCTAGTAGACCCTCAATCATCATCATCTACCGGTTGCCTTGACTCTGGCTCATGGTGACTCCAGGTATGTCAGAGTACAACCGGGTTGTATGGAGTTTCCAATGGCTAATGTTTTTGGAAGGAGGTTGCCAGGCTTTTCTTCTGAGATATCCCTGGGTAGACTTGAACCTCTAACCTTTCAGTTATCAGCTGTGTTAAGCATTTATGCTACTCACATACTCTGTTGTTATTAATGTTTGTGTCCACTCAGTGTGTAGTTCAGGGCTTGACACACAGAAGACCCTCCTGTTTGCTGGATGCTTGTTGATCCTTTCTGCCATCCCTACCCCCCATCCTAGGAAACACTTATGGAGGACCTACTGTGGACACCTTCCCTTACCTTCTGGCCAGTACCCAACCTCTTGCCATCCTTTAGAGAAGATGTTTCTAGTCTTCTACCCTATCCATCCTTCCATTCAATCTTTTCCTGCAAGCTTCCCTGTGGCCTCAGACCCTACAGACCTCTCTGCTTCTGGCTGCTGCAGTAGTACATGGCTAACAGTTTAGAATGGCTGTGTGGCCTTAAACAACGTACTTAACCTCTCTGCGTTTCACTTGCCTTATAGGTAAAATTGGATAATAATAGGATTTACTTATTGTGTTATGAGGAAAACCTGAGATATATATGTAAAGTATTTATAACAGTACTTGGGCCCTAGGAAAGGCTCAGAAAACAGGAGTTTTTATTGTTAGTTATTTTTTTGTGTATTCATCCAACAAGTATTGGTTGAGCGCCTACCTTGTGCCAGGCACTGATGCTATGTGTTGGAAAACTTGGTGAATTAGTGATAGTACTCGAGAATTAGGAAGAGGAGGAAGTTTCTGTGTTCTTACGTTTGACACTCCAATGTTAAAGCTTATAAAGAGCACAGGCAGCTTGACAGAGCACCCGGATACCACCAGCATGAGAAATTCACAAAAGTTGCTTTAACCTAAATCGCTAAAATAGAAAATCAGAGATTCAAGGATTTAAATGATGATGACGCTATACCAAAAAGAGGGACAAATTCATGTACTCACTATTCTTTCTGATGAGGAGGAAGTCAAGGTGATATAAAAACATTGAAGATTGCCTTATATTTAGATCAATAGAGGAGACCATAGGAGTAATACCAAAGGAAATCTACAATTACATGCAAATGATAAATCTACAATTGATAATCTACAATTACATCAAATGATAAACAAAATAAAAACAAAACACAAAGTCTCAGGAATTACATAAAAAACAAAACAAAACAAACAAACACTGAAAGACATGAGAAGAAAATGCATAAAGTGAAAAGACTCAGCACAGAAAACTGAATGGAAGAGAGGGATTGTCCACAACACATACACACAAAACTTATCAAAATGACAGTACTAAGTGCACACCTGTAATAATCCCACTGAATGTAAATGGACTAAATGCACCAAAAAAGAGACAGAGCATAACAGACAGGATTAAAAAAAACCCTGATCCATCTACATGTTGCCTGCAGGAGACACACCTCAGACTAAAACACTTCAACAAACTACAACTAAAAGGATGAAAAGGACTGTATTAGCCTAGTGACATTCAAAAAACAGCAGGAATAACAATAGTAATCCTTGACAAAATGGGCTTTAAATCCACCTCACTGGATGTAAAGGGATTCTATATAATGATTAAAGGCTCAAAACATTGTGAGGACATCCCATATTAAATATCTATGCTCCCAGCTACAAGGCTCCAAAATATATAACACAAACATTATCTGCACTGAAAACATAGACAGTTCCACAGTAACAGCAGGAGACTTAAACACATCGCTCTCAGTAAAAGACAAATCATCTCAAAAAAAAAAAAAAAAAAAAGCTCAGTAAAGACAACATGTTTTAGTTACGTGGATACTGCTCTAACAGAAATAGCTTAAGTGGATGGCTCTTGAAAAAAAAAGTTTATTTTTACACAGTCCAGTAGTCCGTATGTCCAAATTCAAGGTGTCTGCTCCAGGGAAAAGGCTTTCCTTCTTTGTTGGCTCTGTAGGAAGGTCGTTGTGTTGCATCAGTCTTTGGTGAGGGAGTATCTTGACTTAGGAGACTCAGATCTGAAGGATGTACTCTACTCTCAGGGCTGCTTTCTTGATGATATAAGAGTCCCAACTCTCTGCTTACTTTCCCTTTCCTTTTGTAGGATAAAAGGATAAAAGGTGGTGGACATCACACTCCAGGGGAACTCCGTTCACATCAGAGCAGTGAGGTGATCCTAAAAGTACCTTACAGTCACACCCTAATCCTCTTTAACATCAATTCTATTGCTCACAGGCAGATAATAGGACTTACAGCATAAGAAAATCACAAAATGGAGGACAGTCACAGAATAGAGAGAGTCATGGCCCAGGCAAATTCCTACACACATTTTTGTGGGCATACAATTCAACCCATGACAATATGGATGATCTAAATGCCATAATCAACCAACTTGATCTCACAGGCATATTGAGAACATTCTATCCAAGAGCAGCCAAACTCACTTTCTTTTCCAGTACACATGGGTCATTCTCCAGAACTGACCACATATTCAGCTACAAAGCAATCCTTAAAATTTAAAATTCTGAAATAATAAAAAGCTTCTTTTCAGACCATAAAACCACAAAACTAGAAATCAATAACAGAAAAATGATGAGGGAAAAACAAACAAATGAACAAAAAACACATGAACAATGAACATCTTGCTCAAGAATGACTGAGTAATAGAAGAAATCAAAGATGAAGTAAAGAAATTCATAGAATCAAATGAGGATGGAAACACATACTGCCAGAATCAATGTGACACAGTGAAAGCAGTGCTCAGTGGTCAGTTTATTTCAACAAACGCACATATTCAAAAAGAAGAAGGTGTGCAAATCAAAGAATTAAGTCTTTGGCTTGAACAACTGGAAAGATGCCAGCAAAAGAACCCATTTGGCACCACAAGAAGTCAAATAATAAAAATTAGAGCAAAAATAAATGAAATAGAAAACAGAAAAATGATCGAAAGAGTTAACAAGACCAAAGCCGTTTCTTCGAAAAGATTGACAAAATTAACAAGCCAGTGGCCAAGTTGACAAAAGAAAAACAGAAGAGGAAACAAATAATTCAAATAAGAAACAGGATGATGATAACACAACAGACCCAACTTAAATTAAAAGAATCATAACAGAATACCATGAAAAACTGTACTCTAATAAATTGAAAAAGCCTAGCAGAAATTGTCCATTTCCTAGAGAAACAGCACTTACCAAAACAAAAATCCAATCAGAGGTAAAGCAATTAAATAAAGCCATCACAAAAGGAGAGATTGAAAAGATAATTAAAATCTCCCAATTAAAAACAGCCCTGGCACTGATGGCTTCACTGAAGAGTTCTACCAAATGTTCCAAGAAGAGTTAACATCTCTATTATTAGAGGTATTCCAGAACATGGAAAAGGATGGAATACTCTCAAATTCATTCCATGAAGCCAGTATAACCCTAAAACCCAAGCAGTTAAAGACAGCACAAAAAGGGAAAATTACAGACCAATATCTCTCATGAACTTAGGTGGATAAACCTCAAAAAAATCCTAGCCAATATAATTCAACAACACATCAAAAAAATAGTTCACCATGAGCAAGCAGGATTCATACCAGGTCTGCAAGGATGGTTCAGTGTTAGAAAAACGATGTAGCCAACCATACAAGTCAAATAAAAGACAAAAACTACATGACTTTATCAATCAATGCAGAAAAGGTGTTTGATTAAGTCTAACACCCATTTATGTTAAATACTCTTAGCAAAACAGATCTAGAAGGGAAATTCCTCAACATAATGAGGGGCATCTAGGCAAAACCAACAACCAACATCATTCTAAGTGGAAAGAAGTTGAAAACATTTACCTGAAGAACAGATGCCAGACAAGGATGCCCACAGTCACTACTTTTATTCAACATTGTTTTGGAGGTTCTTGTCAGAGCAATCAGACATGATAAATAAATAAAGAGCATCCAAATTGGTAAAGAAGTTAAAGCACTGATATTTTTGGATGATATGATCTTAATACACAGAAAACCCTAAAGAATCCACCAAAAAATTACTGGATCTTATAGAAGACTTCAGCAAAATATCAAGATGCAAGCCAAACATAAATAAATCAGTTGAATTCCTTTTCACCAACAGAGTCAATCAAAGACGAAATCTCAAAATCATTACCATGTATTATAGCTCTAAGATGATAAAATACCTAGGAATAAACCTAACAAGAGATGTAAAAGATGTATACAAAGAAAACTCCAAGGCTCTGCTACAAGAAACCCAAAGCAATTTACATAAATGGAGAAACATAGCTGCTCCTGGATGGGAAGACTTTGTGAAAATGTTTATTCTACCCAAAGCAATCTATACATACAATCCAATCCCAATACAAATTTCAGTGGCATCCTTCAATAAGATACAGAAACAAATCACCAATTTCATATGGAAAGGAAAGAAGCCTCGGATAAGTAACACATTACTAAAGAAGAACAAAGGGGCAGGCCTCACTCTACCTGACCTTAACATCTATTACACTGCCACAGTAGTCAAGTGTCGCTGCCTGCGACCCCCGGAACCCGCCCGGGGCCCCAAGCAGGAGACACCGAATGCAGGGAGACAAGAGAGGAACAACAACAACTTTATTTTTCTGGGCTTCGGCTTATATACCGAGCCATGTCCAATAGGCTTTCAGTTTGGCATGGGGTGAGGGCGGCTTTCTCTTCTAACTGGCTGCAATCATCAGGCCATCATGGGCGTCACACAGGGGCTGACGTGGGGAGGCGGGTTTACTTCAGGGCGCGGTCGGGTGTCTCGGCGCCATCTTCAAGGCGCGGCTGCGATGTGGGCTTCCCACATCTCCCCCTTTTTGTTTTAATAAAAGCAAGGTACAAGGCAAGGTATCGCAAGAAACGCCTGGCTTGGGTCATCCTAGCCCAGAACTTCTCTCTTACCCGTCATCAGGCCGGCTGCAGCAAAAGGCAGGGGCCCTGTCTTAGGTTGAGGGAGCCTGGCTGGAGGTTGCCCGTCATTGACTGCTTTCAAGCATCTGTAACCACACCTGGCTACCCTGAGTGTCAGCTGCCACTTCAGAGTAGGCCTGTACCAAAAGGGAGTATTTGATCTCCTGTGGTTTCTTATGGCGACATAGACAGTAGCAGCCTACACCGATGGCCAATATGAAGAGGAATACTATCCCCACAAGACCAGCCCATTCCTTTGTCAGCACGCCCAATTGAGACCAAAACCCTCGCATGATTGAGGCCAATGAAGCGTCCACTCGGGTGGAGTTGACAGACATTATGGCATTACGCAACTGAGTGATAAGCGCCTCAGTCTCTTTGGACCAATTTCCAGTCAATTGTTGAGACAGAGTTCTAGAGAGATAAGCAGCCCTGGAGATGTTGTGAAAATGAACGGGAGTGACGCAGACGCTGGCTAGGCGCCACTCACAGCCCAGCTGCACTAGCTGGGTTAAACTGTCCACTTGCTCTTGAACTAAGTCTACACGGTGATTTAATATGTGAATGGCTCCCAGAAGTTTTCCATTAACTGCAAGCTGTGTTTGTAGCGTTGTAGCGGTGTTTTCCGCCATTTGATTAAGGGCGTCGGCTGTTTGCACAGTTTGAGTCAAGGCTACTGCAGCGGCGGCTGCCGCAGCGACAGAGGCAGTAACTGCCGCAACAATGGCAGCGGTAATTCCAAAGTCTCCTTTGGAGCGCAAATGAGTTGACAGTGACGATCGGGTGTTCTGCACTGGCCATGGTACGTAGCGAGGCAACCTAGTAACTAGAGCGGCATGAAACATAGAAGCATTCCAACATAATGAGTAGAAACAAGTATTATTAGTACATGAAACGGGGTCATTAGAGGGACGGGAGTCATGCATTAACATGAACATGAAAGGTGGTTGCACACAAACAGGAGTGGGAGGGAAGGTAAGGTTAGAGCCCACTCCTTGTGTTTCTAGTGTGTCCTCAAACACACCTGTGGAATTCCACTTCACAGTGGTGTTACTAATTGTACCACCGGTCAGCATGACAACTGGGGTTATGTCAGTGCAACCTCCACCGACACCACAAAGTAGCCAAACATCAAAGGATTAGTGGGGCTTGCCTGTGTTGGAAACTGCCAGGTATAATTCTTCCCGGGGGAGAAGTGGTTGGCCTGCGTTCCAATATTGGGAGAGAATGTGAAAAAGGATTTGACAGCCCACGGGGACCGATGGCTTTGGCAGCCAGTCCAAAGCTGGGGCCAATCGCGGGTGCTTTTGCAATAGGGGGCCCAGCGAGGCTGGGGGGGGACAGTAGAATTTCCTTTGGGGATCATGAGGGGTAAACGACCTTGCAGCAAGGTACCATTCGTGGTGGGGTTAGAGCTATTTTTTGGGGGGGGTCAAACCACCCCGCAGACATATTATACAGTGTGACACATGGGGTGTTCTCGATAGAGTTTTCTAGATCAGACAGGTTGTGGGGCACACGAAAGCAGAGAAGGCCCCGCAAGGTGACATTGAGTGGACGAGGTTCAGAGCTGATGCTCTCATCTACCGGAATCGAGGGAAGTTGAAGGGAGTCATTAGTGGTAAAAAGTTGGGGGAACAACCCTGAAGAATAGTGGACTGGGAGAGGTAGGGGCAGAACATCTAAGAGCCCCCAATACTTATCTGTGTCTGCGCCATCAGTGTCCACAGCATCAGCGTTGGAAGCTTCATTGATTAGCAGAGGTGTCAGCAGTAATAACAGGGGTAGGATTTTCAGGAGAGTCATCAGCGGAGACATCATGCCTGACTAGTCGGATCAATCGGCTGGGAACCCAAATAGGAGCTTGGGAGTTCTGCGGGAAAATACAAACAGCTCCTCGGGTGATAGTGACAACTGGTGCTGGACCCTTCCATTTGCCAGAAAGGGTATCTTTCCATATAGCTGTTCGTGGAGGGGTTTCCGCCGCACCACTATGGCGCTCTGCAGCGGAGCGTCCCTCCTTATCCAAAGTTAAAAAATTTAGTGTAAACAGGGCCAGGGCCAGCCTGTTCTGAGGAGTGTGTCCCTGCCCAATTCCCCTTTTTTGTTTTAATAGACAGGCTTTGAGGGTGGAGTGAGCTCTTTCAACTATTCCCTGGCCCTGGGGATTGTACGGGATGCCATGGGTGCAATGCACACGCATGGCTTGCAGGAAATTTTGGAACGGTAGGCCGGTGTAAGCAGGTGCGTTGTCTGTTTTAAGACTGAGTGGGGCACCCCAAGCTGCCCAAGCTGTAAGGCAGTGGGAGATAACATGCCGGGCTGCCTCGCCTGTGTGGGCTGAAGCAAAAATGATACCAGAATAGGAGTCTACAGAGACATGAACATATTTTAATCTGCCAAATTCTGGAATATGAGTGACATCCATCTGCCAAAGATGGCAGGGACGAAGGCCTCGGGGGTTCACACCCACGAAGGGGTTGGCAAGTGAGGTGCACAGGCAGTACAGTTGCGCACAACGTCACGAGCTTGTTCTCGAGAGATACCAAAGTGACGTGAAAGGGTTTGTGAGTTGACGTGGAATTGATCATGAAAATTTTGCGCCTGTTGTAGGGCCGAAAGGATGATAGGCATGCGGGTTAACTGGTCTGCCATTGCATTACCTAGTGTAATTGGCCCAGGGAGGTTTTGGTGTGCTCGGTGCTGAACAATGAAAAAGGGGGAGTTGCGATTTAGAATAATTTTCTGGATGTCAGTAAACACAGCAGCAGCAGGCGAGTTGGAGCAAATGACCCCTGCTGCTTCCAGAGCTCTGACTGCATTAACCACATATGCAGAATCTGAAACGATGTTGACGGGGTCGGTATTGTTCTGCAGAGCCAGCTTAACTGCCTGTAACTCTACCAACTGCGCTGAACAATTTGGGAACAAGTATGTTTGGGTGGAGTGATTGGGAATGACAATGCTGCCAACACCAGAGTTGGAACCATCGGTGAAGATGGAGAGAGCATTTGGTATAGGCTTGTCAGAAGTACAGCGCGGGAAGATGATTGGATGGCTAGCACTGAACTGGAGCAGAGGGTCTTTCGGGTAATGATTATCGATTACTCCCGAAAATGAACATAAAAGGACGGCCCAATCATCAGAGGTTGTCACAAGGGTCTGTATTTGGGTTCTGTTATAGGGAGTAATTAACTTTTCGGGGTGACGTCCAAAGAATTCGACAGCTTGGGACAGTCCGAGCGAGGCCATTCTTGCCACAGCGCCCGGGTACCATTCAATACTGCGCTGCGGGGAAATGCGGGGGTGAACCCATCGAAGGGGGCCACCCTGCCATAACACCCCTGTGGGCTGGCAAGGAGTGGGCAAAACACAGAGTGTGAGGGGGGCGTCAGGGTTCCTGCGCTTTAAGGCAGCGGTGGAAAGGGCTGCCCCCACTCTTTTTAGGGCCTCCCTTGCTTCTGGAGTTAACTCGCGAGGGGAAGCCAACCCCGAGTCGCCCTTAAGAATGTCATACAAGGGGCTTAGCTCGGAGTTTGAGAGAGAGAGATATGGGCGGACCCACTGAATGTCCCCTAAAAGTTTTTGAAAATCATTGAGTGTATGCAAGTGATCCACTCGTAACGTGAGTTTTTGAGGGGCGACAGTTGTAGGTGAAACACTAGCTCCCAAAAACTCCACCACCTCTGTCTTTTGCACTTTGTCTGCTGCAATAACAAGGTTAGCTGCCTCCAAGGCCTCCTTGGGTATCCGCTCTGGTTAGATCTCCACCCAATTTATTCCAGGCGCTCAGCGTTAAATGACCCGAGACCAGGAACCAGGGGGCCACTTCCTCCACTGCTGAGAGGAAAGTTTTAAGGGTCCCCTGTTTAATCTGAATGCCCCTACATTTTAATAGTTCCTTTAAAGGCACAAACAGCCTCTGGCTGCTTGGGTGATTCCCCATTATCTTCCCGGTAAATACCGCTCCAGTAAATACTGACCCAGGTAAATACCTGCTCACCCGTCCAGGCGTCCCCGCGGTGAGGGTTGCAGTCCTATCCCCTTCAGGTCCCTGTCCGGGCGCCAAAATGTCGCTGCCTGCGACCCCCGGAACCCGCCCGGGGCCCCAAGCAGGAGACACCGAATGCAGGGAGACAAGAGAGGAACAACAACAACTTTATTTTTCTGGGCTTCGGCTTATATACCGAGCCATGTCCAATAGGCTTTCAGTTTGGCATGGGGTGAGGGCGGCTTTCTCTTCTAACTGGCTGCAATCATCAGGCCATCATGGGCGTCACACAGGGGCTGACGTGGGGAGGCGGGTTTACTTCAGGGCGCGGTCGGGTGTCTCGGCGCCATCTTCAAGGCGCGGCTGCGATGTGGGCTTCCCACAGTCAAGACAGCTTGGCACTAGTGCAAAAACAGACACATAAATCAGTGGAACAGAATTGAGAATCCAAATATAACAACATACTCCTATGAGCAAGTGTATTTGATAAAGGTCCATAGGCTGTGAACTGGAGAAAAGACACAAATGGCGTTGGCCTTACTGGATATTCATCTGCAAAAAATGAAATGAGATCCTTATGACACTATGCACAAAGCTAACTCAAAATGGATCAAAGACCTAAATGTAGAAACTAAGAAAGTAAAGACCATGGCACAAAAAAATTTGGATGACACTAGCCAGCCAAGCCAAGTGCCGTTGAGTCGGATCCGACTCGACACTGGAAGTCCTAATTCATGGCATTAACAGTCTACAAGAAATCATCAACATCCTACAAACACCAGAAATGAGAACAGACAATTGGGAATTCTTTAAAAAGCAAATACTTATGCTTACCCAAAGCCTTCATCAAAAGAGCTACCAGGTTCCCAATGGACGTATGAGCCCACTAATCTACAAGATACTGCAAAACCTCAACAACAAGAAGATAAACAACCCACTTAAAAAATGGGCAAAGGACATGAACAGGTACTTCACCAAAGAAGATATACAGGATGCTAACGGATACATGAAGAGATGCTCATGATTACCAGCCATCAGAGAAATTCAAATCAAAGCTACAATAAGATACCATCTCACCTCTGTAAGTTTGGCAATAATCCCCAAAAGCATAAAATAATAAATACTGAAGAGGATAGAGAGAACTTGAAACCTTCTACACTGTTGGTGGGATTGTAAAATGGTACAGCTATTATGGAAATTGATTTGGTACTTTCTCAAAAAACTAGACAGAAATACCACATGATCCAGCGGTCCTACACATTGGACTATATCCCAGAGAAATAAGATACAAAGAAGACAGAAGTATTAATGGCTCTGAATTGCGGTGCTGGGAAAGAATGTTGCATGTATCGTGGACTGCCAAAAGAAAAAACAGATCTGTTTTGGAAGAAGTACTATCAGAGTGCTTCTTGCAAGCAAAGATGGCAAGACTACACCTTACATACTCTGGGTATGTTGTCGGGAAGGATCAGTCCTGGGAGAAGGACATCATGCTTGGTAGAGTGGAAGGTCATCGAAAAAGAGGAAGATCCTTGATAAGATGGGTGGACACAGTGGCTGCGACAATGGGCTTAAGCATAAAAAGGATTGTCACATGGCACAAGACTAGGCAGTGTTTCATTCTGTTGCGTATAGGGTCTCTATGCGTTAGAACTGACTTGGCGGCACCTAGCAACAACAACACACATATACATGCACATCAATATTTATTGCAGCTCTTTCCACAATAGCATAAAGTTGGAACCAACCTAGATATCCATTAGCACAGGAATGATTAAACAAACTGTGGTACATTCACACCATGGAGTAGTATGTAATGATGAAGAACAACAATGATTTAGGGAAATATCTGATAATGTGGGACCATCTGGAGGACATTCTGCTGAGTGAAGTTACCGAGATGCTAAAGGACACATATTGTATGAGGCCGTTATTATAAGGATGCAACAAAAGATTTAAGCACAGAAGAACATAATCTTTGCGAGTTACAAGGGCAGGGAGGGAGAGAGATTTCTATTAATCAGATAGTGATTAGAATTGGGGTTAGGTGAAGGGTGTGAAAACACACACTAGAAAAGAAGTATGCACTTCTAGACTACATCAGACTAAGTTGTTTTCTAAATGCAACCCAGCACTTTGAAGGGACAGAGTTAAAGGGATAGGGGTCAGGAGACCATGGTTTTAGGGGACTTATAGACTAATGACATACCCAAGATGGCACTTGGCAAGTTTTACTTTCTTTTTTTCCTAAAGGAAATGTTCTGCCCACCACTTGGGTGAGTGGAATCTGGGATCTTAAAAGCTGACGAGCTGCCATCTAAGTAGCATCAGTTGGTCCCAGTCTATCTGGAGCAGAGGTAGAGGACATCAAGAACAAGAGGAAAATATAAGCCAAGCAGACGGAAGGTGCCATATGATCCAGAGATTACTTCAGCACCGGATCAGAAGAACTAAGACAGTGCCTGGCCACCACTAATGACTACCCTGACGGGGTGCACAGGGCAGGGCTCCTGCCATAGTGGGAGAAACATTAAGTGTGCAGAACTACAGCTGTACCAAATGGCCACACCTGATGGTCCATCATTCTGGAAGGTCCTCTATCAACCCCAAACCAGGTCTAACACTAAAGCCAGCTCTCCAGAAAAAGATTGGATTTGTCTGTGTGAGACATGGAGTGATGTTGGCAACAAACATCTTTTAGGCTTAAATATATACATGGGGTGTCCAGGAAGCTCATCACTGGAGGTGAGATTATACGATAAGAGGCGACAGAACTTGATCTAACGGACACAGGAAGTTCAGGGTGGAAAGCGGAGGGTGCATTAGGGAGGGGAAAGCACATCTACTAGAATAGCAGAGTAAGTTCCGGATATTTTATGGCTAACTGATATAAATTGCAAACTTTCACTTAAAACATAATAAAATTTATTTATTTATGTATTTTTAAAAAGCACAGACAGCAGCAAGTAGGAAAATCCCTCTTAGGCTGTTGAGAAATGTCTTGTTTTAGGCAGTTTAGTAGGTGCTTTGGGTACCTCTTCTGTGTGTTGCCACAGCGCCCCCTGCCGCCCCCAGCCCCAAATCTCAGGCACAAATACAGGAACAAGGGAAGAGAAGCAAACACATGAAGCCAGCTGTGTGAAAGAAAGTCAACAATTGCAGGAGTGCGACTCCATGGCAACTAAAGTGGGACCTCAGGGTTGGGGAGACAGTAAAGGTTGATGGACACTGTGGTGAATGGGTGCTCAAAACTTGAAGGGACAGTCATTATTCAGCCCCAGCCTGTGGGGAAGTAATTTCTGAGCCTCCAAATGTCAAGGAAATCAGAAATTTTATGTGAAAACTCCTGTTTATAAAAGTTGTTAACCAATTTTAAATGAAACCAAAACAATGACAATGAAGCACAGTGTGTATGGAAACGAGACGCAGCTGCAATTTCTGCTTTGTCATGAAATTCTTGACTTTCAGGTCTATCTCCTCCTCTGCTGTGGACTTTGAGGGCACGGAGGTGACCTCCTTCACCTCGGAGTCCATGGACTGAGCACAGGGCCTCATTCTGTAGACACTGGGTTAAACACTTATTGAATGAATAAGCATGAGTCATGAGTGAGTGAAAGAATGAGTAAGTGTAAAAATGAACACGTCTGTTGCCCTTTGCCTGTGGTTTTCACAGAGCCACATTCAGTGTTGATTCAAGATGCAAATAAAAGAGAAGAAGGAGTCAAAGGGAGAAGTATCAGCAGTTGGCAAGAGTGAGCAGACAGTCAGGGCTCTAGGAAGACTGGAGTCCACACTTGGGGATCTTATGTTGACTGTGGTCCCTTTGTCTCTGAAGCCCACAGCTGTGGGGCGGGCAATCATTCTAGTTTCAGACTGAGTCATGGGTTTTGACACAGTGAAGCTATTTCCGTTTGATAAATGGATACCCTGAGTCTCCACTAGCCTGCTCACTACCAACCATAGCTAGAGATTGCAGTGAGTGGTAGTGGGAGGTGGGGTCTTCTCTTCACAGTACTGATTCTCCAGGGAAATTCAAAGCTTCCTGCTAATGATTGTCCTGGCTCTAGTGGGTTGTCAGTGGGAGAAAGGAGTGTGATTTTTCTAAGCTGGCAAGTTGGCAGGTAGGCAGGCTGGCCAGCTGGCTGGCTGGTTAGCCAGCCGGCCAGCAGGCAGGTAGACAGGCAGCCAGCCAGATAAACAGACAGCCAGCTAGGCGCATATCTTCTGGGTGGAGGACCCAGGTTTCATTCCCAGTTAATGTACCTCCTTTACAGCCACCACCTGTCTGTCAGTGGAAATTTGTATGTTGCTGAAGAAGTTTCAGTGGAGCATACTTTGTCTGATAGGGTTGTTGTGAGGCAGGGTCCATCTGACCGCAATGGGTTTGGTTTTGGTTTTTTTAGATAGTGATAACAACTCAAAATTAGTAGAAACAGCTGCAAACATCCATTAGTAATCGGAACATAGAATGTATGAAGTATGAATCTGGAAAACTGGAAATCATCAAAAAGGAAATGGAACACACAAACACACAAACCCTAGGCATTAATGAGCTGCAATGGACCAGTTTGGGCCATTTTGAGTTCGACAATCGTATGTTCTACTATGCTGGGAATGAAAACTTGAAGAGGAATGGTGTTGCATTCATCATCAAAAAGAACAATTCAAGATCTGTGCTGAAGTACAAAGCTGTAACTGATAGGATAATGTCCATACACCTACAAGGAAGGCCAGTTAGTACAACTATTATTCAAATTTACACACCAACCAGTAAGGCCAAAGATGAAGAGATTAAGGATTTTTACCAGCTTCTGCAGCCTGAAATTGATCAAACATGTAATCAGGATGCGCTGATAATTACTGGTGACTGGAATGCGAAAGTTGGAAACAAAGATATATCAGTAGTTGGATGATACAACTTTGGTGATAGAAATGATGCTGGAGATTGCAAGATAGAATTTTGTAAGACCAACGTCTTCTTCATTGCAATTGCTTTTATTAAACCACATAAATGGGAACTACACCCATTGGCCTCTCCAGGTGGAATACACAGGAACAAAATTAACTGCATCTGTAGAAAGAGATGGTGGAAAAGCTCTATATCAGCAGTCAGAACAAGACAAGGTGCTGACCATGACACAGACCATGAATTGCTCTTGTGTGAGCTCAAATTCACACTGACAAAAATTAGAACAAGTCCACTACAGCCAAAGTATAACCTTGAGTATATTCCACCTGAGTTTAGAGACCATCTCAAGAAGAGATGTGATGTGTTAAACACTAATGACCAAAGACCAGAAGACTTGTGGAATGACATCAAAGACATCATCCATGAAAGAAAGATGTTAAAAAGAAAGAAAAGATCAAATTGGATGTCAGAAGAGACTCTGAAACTTCCTCTTGAACATCGGGTAGCTAAAGCAAAAGGAAGGAGTGGTGAAGTAAAAGATCGAAACAAAAATTTCGAAGAGCGGCTTGAGAAGACAAAATGGAGCATGATTATGACATACGCAAAGAGCTGGAAATGGAAAACCAGAAGAGAAGTACATGTTCTGCAGTTCTCAGGAACTGAACTAAAATTCAAGCTTCAAGTTGCAATAGCGAAGGATTCTATAGGGAATCTATTAAACAACTCAGAGAGCATCAACAGAAGATGGAAGGAATACACAGAGTCATTATACCAGAAAGAACTTGTCGATGTTTAGCCATTTGAAGATACAGCACATGATCAGGAACCAATGGTACTGAAGGAAGAAGTTGAAGCTGCATTGAAGGCATTGGCAAAAAAAAGGCTCCAGGAATGGCTGAAATATCAACTGAGACATTTCAACAAACAGATGTAGCACTGGAACTGCTCACTCATCTATGCCAAGAAATTTGGAGGACAGCTACCTGGCCAACTGACTGAAAAAGATCCATATGGATGCCCATTTCAAAGAAAAGTGATCCAACTAAATGCAGAAATTACCCAATAATATCATTAGTATCACACGGAAGTAAGATTCTGCTCAAGATCATTCAAAAGTGTCTGCAGCAATATATTGACAAGTAACTGCCAGAAATTCAAGCTGGATTCAGAAGATGATGTGGAACAAGGGATATCATTGCTGATGTCAGATGGATCTTGGCTGAAAGCAGAGAATACCAGAAAGATGTTTACTTGTGTTTCATTAACTAGACAAAGGAATTTGACCATGTGGATCATACTAAATTACAGCTAACATTGCAGAGAATGGGAAATCCAGAACACCTGTGTTCTTAAAGAATTTGTATATGGATCAAGAGGCAGTTGTGAGAAGAGGACAAGGGGACATTGCATGGTTTAAAGTCAGGAAAGGTGTGTGTCAAAGTTGTACCCTTCAGCATACCATTTTAACCTGTATGCCCAGCAAATAACTTGAGAAGCTGGATTCTGTGAAGAAGAATGAGGCATCAAGTTTGAAGGATGACTCATCAACAGCCTGTATTATGCAGACAGTACCACCTTAGTGGTAGTGAAGAAGTGAAGTAGATTTGAAACACTTACTAGTGGAGATCAAGGACCACAACCTTCATTATGGATTGTACCTCAACATCAAGAAAACAAAATCCTCACAACTGGGCCAGTAAGCAACATTGTCATAAATGGAGAAAGTATTGAGGTTGTCAAGGATTTTGTTTTACTTAGATCCACAATCAACACCCATGGAAGCAGCAGTCAAGAAATTAAAAGACATATTGCACTGGGAAAATATGCTGCAAAGGACCCCTTTAAAGTATTGAAAAGTAAAGATGCTACCTAGAAGACTAAAATGCACATGACCCAAGCCATGGTATTTTCACTCACATCATATGCATGTGAAATCTGCGCCATGAACAAAAAGGACAGAAGAACTGATGCCTTTGAATTGTGGTGTTGAAGAAGAATATTGAATGTACTGCAGACTGCCAAGAGAACAAGTAGACCCGTTCTGGAAGAAGTACAACCAGAGTGCTCCTTAGAAACAAAGACGGTAAGACTGCATCTTACACGATTTGGGCATGCTGTCAGAAAAGATCAGTCCCGGGAGGAGGACATCGTGAGTTGAGGGACAGCGAAAAAGAGGAAGACCCTCAATGAGATGTATCGACAGTGGCCTCAAAATGGGCTTAAGGATAAAAATGATTGTGGATATGGTGCAAGACTGGGCAGGGTTTTGTTCTATTGTTCATAGGGTCGCTATGGGTCAGAACTGACTTGATGGCATCTAACAAAAACAACAAAGCTGATCAGTAGTAGACAAATAACCAAAGGACAGTTAGGCCACATCCTTCTCTAAATGTCTTTAATGTAGACCAAGCTTGCTATTCTGCAGACTGGGACTCCATGTAACCCACTCACCCAACCCTGCAGTCACTTCTGCTACACAGAGTATAAAATACACATCAGATTTCAAAAACTTAGAATAAGGTTGAAAGAATGCCAAAAGAAAAAGGAACCACATTTCTTATACTGTTGAAATAATATTTTTGCTGAAATAAAATATTATTAAAATTAACTTCATTTGCTTCATTTACCTTTTTAAGGCAGCTAATAGTAAATTTAAAACAATGTATGTGTCCCGCACTCTATTTCTATTGGACAGCCCTGTTCTGAAACATCCTTCCTGAGCTCATTTCCTTGCTCCCACTCTTACCTGCTCCTAAGGTCTGTTCTTCATAAAAGTGGCCAAAGTAATTTATTTGTAACATAAATTGAATTGTATCATTTCCCTGCTCAAATAAGTTCAAAGTTGTGCCCACAGTCTATATTATTTAGTTGCTGTCCAGTCAATTCCGACTCATGGTGACCCATGGTGTGCTGATTGGAATCATGCTCCATGGAATTTTAATGGCTGATTTTTCAGAAATGGATGTCCGGGTCTTTCTTCCAAGGTGCCTCTGGGTGAGTTCAAACTACCTATCTTTGAATTAGTAGTCTTAACAGTTTATACCAGCTACGGTGTATAAACCCCTGCTTATCTGCTCCCTGTTACCTTTATGTCTTGTCTCCCATCACTCTTGTGTTAGTTGCTCCAACCTAAGCATATTGGCTTTGGTGCTGTCCACTAAGCAGAACAAGGCATTGCCCAGCTCCAGACATTTTTTTCCCCATCTGCCGGGAACTCTTGGCCCCAAGATATCTACAAGCCACCCTCCTTCGTCTGTTTCAGGTGTCTGCTTAAACGCGTTCCTTGATCATCCTGTCTAAACCAGTACCCGCTCCTCTATCACTTCTCCCTCTATCACTTCTCCCCCAGGCCCAGGCCCTACTTCAGTTTAATTGCAGATCTGTGCCACCTGTCTGCAAGCCACTACTGAGACAGCAGGCGAGGTGATTACATGAGGATATTTATTGAGTGCCAACACACAAGAGCCAAGGGGGAATCAGTTCCCCCAAAGATTGCCTGCATGCACAGGCTAAGCCTGGGGTAATATAGGTTGATTAAGGAGAGGAACACTGGTTAATATTCTTCCTGGGTCCACACAAGCAATTCCTTTAGTGTTTCAACAATATTCTTTGTGAAGGTCTGCATGGCTCCAAAAAACTGGGAAGCTTGATAATCATCAGAGTGCAAACCACCTGGTGATTCAGTCCAATAGTGTCAGAGAATAGCCGGACAGGGATAAACAGAGCAATTAAGGAGCACTCCTAAGAGGAAAGAATAGCCACGTGACTTAAAACTAGTACAAGGAGAATTCTTATGGATGTGGTACGAACAAGTTCTCAGGCCTTAGTACTTTTAACACGGCTGTTTTAACTGCTGTTTGTAGCAAGGTGGAGTTGGGGTGGCCAAAGGCCTCCCTTTCAACTCTCTCCTTTTGTGAAAACCTTCTCAATCATGGGAAGAGGGACACCGACCTCCTCTAGCTACTTGATGCTGACCGGGGGCGTTGACTAGGGATGTCTTCTTATTTACAGTAAGGGGAGGTGTATTTTAGAAAGCAGCAGCATCTCCTACGATGTGTGCCTGCACATGTGAATGGGATAGGACATCTGTTATGAATACCACTTCTGCTTGGGGGGTGCAACTAGCTCCTCTCAGGATCATCTTAACAAGACATGGTACACAAACACAAATCAGAACAATTACCATTATGATAGTGAGTAATGGAGTTAGCCAAGATCCTAGAAAACAAAAACCCACTGACATTGAGCAGGGTCTGACTCATAGTGACCTTACAGAGGGCAATAAATCAGACAGCCAACTACCCCAAGGCCATCAGTTTGGATCTAGATGAGTTCAATTAGCCACCTTATGGATTTCATTTAGGCTTACCTTGACTTCTTCTGAAGTATTAATCCAAGTACAGCAGTTTTATTGATGACTGCAGCCACTCCCAGTTTTTGCAAGCAGGAAATCTAAAGCAAGGTGGTCATCAAGGACCAACTCTACAAATGAATTGAGGGATGTCTGTTGAGCTCTCAAAGCCTTTTCTGCTCCCAAGGCCAATAGATGTAGGGTGTCAGACAAATTTTGAACTGCCTCTTCCATTTGGCACATCCTTAATCCTGGTATGGGAGTTTGGAGGCTCTGAATCCACTTTCCTCAATGAAAGGACTATATCCTTCTGGATTGTACACCTCTAGGTCCCATTTAGCAATTTTAAAGGAGAGTGTCAAGATATTTTGATGAACATGAGTAGAGAACACTAGGAATCCCAAAGTACAGTGTCCCACAAAGCTTTTTGCATTTAGGCATTGTATAGCCCAAGTCCAAGGTGTGGGTCAAGGCAAGGGTTCTTCGTTAAAGGATAAGACCTCCCCCCCCACAGAAAGGTGTATTCTGGAGCGGAGCACAGAAAGAGGTTAGAATCAAGTGAATCAGAAATGTGCATTAGATATTTACTAAATTTAGTTCAATCACATAAAGGAAAACATTGGAAATCCTGATAACTGGGGTCCCTGCCTACCCTCGGGTCAACTGAGGAGTCACCTGCCCTCAGTAGTAGTCCTGTTACTTAATCCAGACAGAGGAAAACAAGATACTGTAATAAGATATTAAATTAACTGGGCTCAGACAGGAACTTTCGGCTTTGTAAAGATATTGATACAGCAAAGAGTGTGATTACAACTGAGTACTGGGGAAGCGAGGAAGTGAACCGAGCTCCTGAGTGGGGCAGATGCAACAAATCCAACAATTGTGAAGACAGCTTGGGGCATGGATATCATGCCATTAGAGGACCAGTCACATCCATCAGGTTGAGATTTTACTATAACCTGAACTTCTTGTCCCCTCAGAACTTCAACATCTTGAGGGGTCAGTTTATGAAATTTAACACGGAAATAAGTACCTTCATCAAGGGAGTGATGTCAGAGATCATTACAGAAAAATCCGTATTATTTTCCTGGGTAGTATCAGCAATAGGGAACATGTGAGAATATTTATTTTTTGCTTCCCAAACGACAATACTTTCCTCTCTTAACGTTTGTTTCATCCATTTTATCGGTCTCACTGGGGTTAAGGCAGAAACAGTGCAAGTAAGTGTCAGGGTCCCATCGGTCACCACAGTGACAGCTCCTTCTGTCTGAAGTAAAATGAGTTCAGACCCTTCTGCCAATTTCTGGAGAAGGAAAAACAAAAAGAAGCATCATATTTTGTTGAGATTATACTTAAGGTTCCCCACTGGCATGCAGGAATATCTGTGATGAGCCTCTTCATCTTCTCTTTGTTGTTGTTGTCTGGGTTGTAAGGGAGGGTTAGCCTTAATCCAGGTGTGGTGTACCAAGGCTGCTATCCCAACTAGCATCAAAGGCGAGTGGGTGGTCAATAGGACTTCATGCAGACCATCCCACCATGGAGCCAACTGGTTTTCAGGATGTTGCTGTCTCCACACCTTCAGTAAGACTTGGTTGCCGGGCTTGAACATGTGAAGAGGGACATTGACCAGGAAAGACAGACAAAAGGAAGCATATTGATTCACTGTAGTAACAGCTTTTCCTAGACAACTGCTTCTCCACCTCAGTAGCCACTGAGGCGGGAAGAGCAAACCATCTCAAAAATGGACTCCTATATATTAACTCATAAGGGCTTAATTGAAGCCCACTTTGAGGGGCCACCCGAACCTGGAGCAGGGCAATAGGCAATACCTGAATCCACGTTGAGTGGGTTTCTTGGCGAAGCTTAGTCAATGTCTTCTTTAATGTGTGGTTGATCTTCCCTGTTTTTCTTGTTGGCTGGGGTCTTGTCTCCAGGCAGAATGTCACCTTCATACTATTCCCAGTGCTTTGCTTACCTGTTGGGTTACTTGGGCAATGAACACCACTGCCCCTATATTGCTCTGGGTAGTTAGAGGGAGTTACTTCTCAGGCTTGTTCAGTCCAACAGGGGAAAGCCTCCACCCATTCACACTATATTTCCACAAAGACCAGCAGGTATGAAAAGTTTCCTGGGACTTGAGGCATTACAGTGAAGTCCACCTGCCAATTTTCTCCTATATCTGTTCCACAGAACTGGATCCCCGGTCCCAAGGGGTGTGAGACTCTCTTTAGATTATTCTGGGTACAGAGGGGGGTGGGACTGTCTTTGGATTATTCTGAGTGCAGAGGAGACACTCCTACACCACATTTTGAATAGTCTTTAAAAGGTTAGGCCCAGCTATTACTTGCTGTATCCCTTCTATGCTGGCATGCTGGCTGTAGCGAGTACTGTCTTGGAGAACACACACTACATCTCATACCTGAGCTTCAGGTACCAGGACTTCTCTGTCTGAACCAACAAGCCAGTCAGTGATTGGGCTGGGGTAAAATCCCCACTCCCCAGCCCTTTTTAGATCCTGAGAAGTATAAACAGGCACAGGAAGATGTGGGGAGGCAAAAGTGGGAAGGAGAGCAAAAGTAGAATTGGGCTCAGTTGGTTGGAGTGTGGCCTTCTTAGCCTCAGGAGCTGCCTTCCCATGGCCTCTGGAGTCTTGCCCTACTGGTGGCCAGGGCAATAGATAGCTATTACTTGGCCAGGGTCTCCCACAGCCTGCAGGATTTCCACACTTTCAGGCACATATTTTATATCCCAATTTGCCACAGTGAGGAAGCTTTATTGTCTGCACAGGGTCCCATGAACATGTAAAATCAGATAAGCACATCGACTGTCAGTGTATGTATTTACTTTCTTCTCTGCAGCCAGGCAAAGGGCTCTTCCCAAGGCTATCAACTGCCCCTTTTGGGCTCAAGTGCCTAGGGGTAGTGGGTCAACCTCTCAAACCTCATTAAGAGTCACTACCATATATCCAGTCTTTTTCCCTACCATCATATAATTGCTTCCATCTGTGTATATTTCACTTCTGGGCCATCAAGAGGAATGTCAGAAAGATCAGGGTGGCTATAATAGACCCCTTTGATGATTTCTAAACAGTCATGTTGAGGTGGGCCCTCCGCAACAGGTAGTAATGTGGCTGGATTCAAAGTCATCACTGCCCGTAAGGTTACTTTTGGATTGTCTAATAGGATGGCCTGGTATTTCCCCACCCAACCTGCTGTCAACCAGAATCCCCGCTTCTGCTGTAGGACGGAGAAGGCTACATGAAGGGTATTTACCATCACTTGCTGTCCCAGACTAAACTTCTCTGCTTCTTGGAGTAAATCACATGTGACAGTGCCCACAGGCATGGTGGTCATCCACAAGCCACAGTGGCCAGCTGTTTTGAAAAGCAGTCGCTTTGCTAGCCGTAAAGTTTGGGCCAAGACTCCCTTGGCCACTCCTTGTTCTTCATATACAAACAGTTCAAAAGGCTTTTTGAAATCAAGAAGTCTTAGAGCACGGGCTATCATTAGTTTATGTTTAATTTTTTCAAAGGCCTATTGGCACTCAGGTGTCCATAGCAGAGGCCTCCTTTTCTTCTCTTTTTAATGCCTCATACAGAGGTTTAGAGATTAGTCCATATCCTGGTATCAGAATGCACCAGAACCATACCTAGAAACCCCCGTAGCTGTCTCTTACTTGGTGACTTCACTTGGTGTGGTGGTCAGGATTATCTCAACTTGGCCACTGTATGTTTGACAGCAGTGTTAAGTGGCAGGGAGGGGCCTGTGGTGGCTTCCCTCCCCTCAGCTCGCTTCGCTCTGCCTTCTACCACCTACTGCCAGTCTGTTCACATAGCCAGCAGCTTCTGCTCACTTCTGGCGTCTGGTTCCTGGACTTGAACTAGCAGCTGTTGGATTCATCAACCCTTACAGCTGGTGCTTAAGAGTTCTGTTCCCTGACCTGCTGATCCTGGGTTCGTCAGCCTCTGCAGATTCGTCTTCCTGCCAGCTTGGGATCCCCGGACCAACACAACCGGTGATCTAGAACTCTGGTCTCTGACCTGCTGACCTTGGGTTCACCAGCTCCCGTGGTCATGTGAGGCTTGTGCCAGGACTTGGGATGTTCAGCTTCTGCAACTGTGTGCACTGTTTCCTCTATTGATCTATCCACCTATTGCTCTATCATCTAGCTGTCTGTCTGTCTATTTATATCTTTCCGTGTTCTTTATATATATAAATCTTTCTGTGTATATACGTGTGTTACTGATTTTGCTTCCCTAGAAAACCCAGCCTAAGACACTCGGGCAATTGCTTCCCTCCTGTTGGGCAAAAGATCTCTTTGTCCCTGGGAAATATGGAACCACAGATACTTGATTTGAGGTTGTGAAATTTGAGCTTTCTTTTTGGAGACCTTGTAATCACATTCAGCTAGATAATTTAAAACACATACAGTGTTTCAGTCTGAATCCTCTTTCGTTTCACTGGCCTCCAATATGCCATCTACCTATTGCGAGATCATCCCCCTTTCAGTTTTAAGGCTCTCAAGTCCCCTGCCAGAATTTCCCCAAATATTGTAGGGGAATTTGTAAATCCTTGTACTAAAACCTGCCAAGTTAGATGTCTCTTTGTTCCAGACTCAACATCTATCCATTCAAAGGCAAACAAAAACTGTGACCCTGGATGTAAATGTATGCAAAAAATGCTTCTTTCAATTCCAGCACCAAAAAACATGTGCAGTTCCCAGGGATGGTGAGCAGGTGGGTATAGAGATTTGCTACCACTGGATGAGTGTCCTCAACAGTCTGATTAATTGTTCTCAAATCTTGTACAAACCAATACTCTTGGGTGCCTGTCTTAGGTACAGGCAAATTGGGAGTATTGTAAGGAGACTGGCAATACCTTAGAAGTCCTGTTTTCAAATATTGTTGAATCAGATGTGCAAGGCCTTCTAGGGCTTCTCTCCAAATTGGGTACTATTTTTGATTTACTATGGGGAACCCAGATTTTGGAATAACTTTACTGGTGTCGCCCACTTTGCTCAGGGTGGTTGGTCCACCGCCCAGACAGCCGGATCTACTCGTTGTTCAGTATACTCAGGGATGTTTTCACCTCCACTACATGGCAGTGTTTCCTCCTGTAGCAGAGCAGCCTGTAATGCACAGGCTGCATGAGGAGGGATTTGTAACAGTATTTTAGGGAGACTGAAAACAACTTGTGTCCACAGCTTTGAGAGGAGGTCCTTTCTGAGAAGGGGCACTGGGCACTCAGGAATATAGTGAAATTCATGATACAGTAGTTTACTTCCCAACTCACAATTTACTGACTGTTAGAAAGGTTGGGTCACAAGTTTTCTGGTGATTCCAACAACAGGTATTGTTTTAGGGCTGAAAGGAGACTCAGCGGTATTCAGTACCAAAGAGGTCACACACATGTCAGTAATAAAGTCAGTTGGCCATCCTCCCACCATTGTGGTTGCCACGGTTCTTGGCGGGAGAAGGTGATCTCTGACCGGGGGTCCCTTCAGTCTGGATCTTCAATGCTAGGACTCTCCTGGAGGGTCTGTAATTTGCCTTATGGGGGTCTGCACTCAGGGCATTTCCACTTTCAGTGTCTCAGCTTTGTGCAGTAGGCATATTGATCTGCTTGCAAAGACTGCCTTTCTGATGGCTTCACCTGTTTAGGGATTGCCCCTGGCCCTTGTTTCCCATTTTTACATTTTATCCCCTGTTTGGCCAGGTGGGGAAAGGATGGCTGCCAATAATGCTGCCTTTTGTTTTTGTTTTTGTTTCTTCTCTGTTCAGCAGCCTGGTCCCAGGAATTAAAAATCTTAAAGGCTATCCCAAGCAGTTGTCCTATAGGCATCCCTAGACCCACTTCATGTTTCTGTAATTTTTTCCAAATATCAGGGGCACTCTAAGAGATGAAGGTCATATTCAGCAACCTAGTGTTTTGGGGATCTTCAGGATTAATATCAGTATGCTTGGCACTGGCAAAATGCCTCAGTGACTCTCAACAAAGGATGAAGGATCTTCCTTTTCTTCCTGTATAACCTTCCTAATTTTATTTAAGATTTTTGGCTTTGGAGACCCATTTCTTAATCCAAAAATAACACAGTCCCAATAGTGTAGAAGCCTAGCCTTTCCTTAGTGTTATAGTCCCACGCAGGGTCAGCCGCAGGGACTGCTGCCAGGCAGACAGAGTGATCCCCATTAGTGAGATCTAAATTAAGTAATTGATCAGCCTCTTTCCACGCCTTTTCCAACACCATGAGGCACTCCTCAGATTTCAGCAACACACTGAGGAGAGTTTGTGCATCTGCCTACGTGGGGTGATGAGTATAGGAAATTGCAAAGAAACAGTTCTACCCTTTTATTAGGGTGACTTCTGTAAGGAGGGGTATGGTTCTTCTGGTTACATAGGTCGGAGGTAGAGAATGGAGTGTAGATAAACATTGTAGGCCTTGGATGCACATCAGCATCTACCCCAGTTGGTACTTCTCAGAGGGTATTTCCTTGCCTGGAGCCCAGAATTTCCCTCACCAAAACCAGCACCGTGTCAGGTATGACAGGAGGAGACCATACCTGTAGCTGAGTCCACCCTTTCACTGTCCACAGCCTCTCCACCCTGCTGTTCAACCATCCCTTTGGATGTGCCCAGGGAGGCCACTGGCTGTTCACCCCTCTGTCTCCCACTCTGCCTGTCACTTAGGACTGACGGAGGGGCAGATGGGGGTACCGATAACCTGAGGAGGGGATTGTCTACTGAAGAATTCTGTAAAAATTTCTTATCCAATTTCTCTCCTTGATATATCATAGACTCATATGATTTCATGGATTGATATAGACATAGATGTTTGAACATAGGGGACCTCATCCCACTTTCCTTCTCTTTTACAGAACAAGTCTAGTTGTAAGATGGTGTTAAAATGCAAAGATCCCGTAACAGGCCAAATTTCCTGATCTCCAAAGATATGCTGGGGCCATACATCATTACAAAAAGAAATCATCTTTTTCTTAGACATGGGTTCATAACTGTACTTTTTCCATCCAGCTAAGATACACCTCAAAGGGGAACCCAGTGGAATGAAACAGGCTCCTCCCGTGTTAATAGTTGGAGATGACTGAAGCCCTTTGTACTTAGCCTACTGGAGGAAGATTTCCCTGTCCTTTTAAGAGACTGTCTCTTTCCTGCTCCCTTATACTTTGTGTCAAGAAATCCTGAATGTACTAGACCTCAGCGTCCTTGTTTTACTGCATTAGGCAGTCACTGAGCTGTTCTTAGAAATAAGACCAAACCTGACAGACTGGTTTTGCTAGGTAAACCTGGCTACGGGCACAGACCAATTTCTTATGTTACCTTTCTATGACTCCAGTTAGCGGTTTACCTTTACCGTCCAGTACTTTTGACCACATTCACACAAACATATAACGTTCACTCAGCTCCATTCAAATGGCCGGCTCTTCACACACCCGTTCAGGCCACCCAAAAGGGGAACAGTCAGAGGTGATTAGTCTCCCAGAAACCAGGGATGGTGCCCACTCACACACCAGACCAGGCCTTAGGGACTTCCAGGGGTCCAAACCAGGAGAATCCCACTTATGGAACTAGTAATGTTGGAAATAATCCAACCCAGCGACAGGTTTTTCCCCCAAATATGGCACACTAGTCTGGCCCTGAATGTCACAAGGAGGGGAGCCACAGACTCAACACCCCACAGGGATTTCCAGGTTCTGATTTAATCACCTCAGTCACGGCAGTTGGTGACCAGCAGTGCCCAGGTGGAGAAGAGAGGACTACACCCCTTTACAAGCTAAGAAGCCCTGTGGCCGCCAACAAAGGAACAGTTGTCCAATCCACATCCCCCACCAGGGCCGTCGTGTCCCAAGCAACAAAAAGGGGAGGCGGTCTTCTCTATATGGGCCACCAGAATTCGTAATTGTAATTGTGGATCCGTGCTGGCTGTCCGCAAAGCCAATACTGAGACAGGAGATGAGATGATTAAATGAAGATATTTACTGAGTGCCAACACACAAGAGCCAAGGGGGAATCGGTTCCTCCAAAGCTTACCTACATGCTTAGGCTAAGCCTAGAGGTTATATAGATGGATTAGGGAGGCGAACACTGGTTAATATTCTTTCCCCCGACCAGGGATGTTTCAACAATATTGTTGATGTTTCAACAATATTCTTTGTGAAGTACTACATGGCTCCAAAAAGTCAGGAAGGTTGATAATCATCAAAGTTGGAAACACCTGGTGATTAGGTCTGATGGTCTTAGAGAACAGCTGAAAATGGATAAACAGAACCCTTAAGGAGCACTCCTAAGAGGAAAGAATGGTCATGTGACTTATAACTACTGCAAGGTGAATTCTTATGGATGTGGGACAAACAAGTTCTCAGGACTTAGTCCTTTTAAGATGGCTGTTTTAACTGCTGTTTGTAGCAAGATGGAGTTGGGGTGATCAAAGGCCTCTCTGTCGTCACTTGTCATTACTTACCAGGGTATTATAGGATATATTTTTGTCTGTTTGCACATCTTTTTGTTTTCTAGTAGAAAACCAAACTCATTGCTGTCATACTGGTTTGAACTCAAAGTAACCCTATAGGAAAGAGTAGAACTGGTCTATAGGGCTTCCAAGGCTGTAATCTTCAGGGAACCTGACTGGTAGATCAGCTGGTGTGTTTAAACCACTGTGGCAAGCAGGGTACTTAACCACTTTGCCACCAGGGGTCTTTTCTGAGAGAACAGAATATGCTTCTTCAAATGGAAAGTGGAGTGAGGCAGGGGAAGGGCTGGATTAGAATGAAATAGAATACAAGCTTCAACAGAATGTGCTCTTTAACAGGACAGGGACTTTGTCTCTTTTATCTCTGGCTCTCATACATGCTAAGTGAATATTTGTTGAATGAATGGATAAATGAATGAACAAATGGTGGAAATTCAATAAATAGTCAATGAACAAATGGAGAAGGAATATCTAAGGGATTGGAATGAGAACTTCTGGAAGAGTGAGGCGTGGTCAAGTTTGAGGACCATGGACACAAAAAGAAATGAAAAAAATACAGAGACTTAAATATGTTTAAAGAGTACATTTATTATCTATCACTTCCCTCAGGTAAGGCTGGGCTTTACCCTCAGGTAAGATGAGGTGGGAACCCATTTGGTGATATTTCTAGGAAAGAAAGCCTGGGACAGCTTCCTATTCTTTGTGAATATTTTCATGAGCAGTCACCAGCACTCTGGACAACAGGACGAGAAACTCCTCAAAGCAGATCTGGTCGTCTTTATTAGCATCCAGCTCTTCAAAAATTTTGTCAATGGTGGCTTGATCTTTGCTATTCTACAAGAAAGAAATAGGAGAGGTTGTGAGCATAGACCTTCTAAACAACATCCTTCTTCTATCTGCAGGCCCTCCATCCCTCAAATCTCAGCCTAGGGGGAGCCAGGAACATTTACTCATTAGTTAAAACTGTGAGAGAGACTCTTATGTAAGGAAATAGAGGAAGGAGAACAGAAGTTGTAATGAATCACCCAGGACTCCTACAAGGCTCAACCTGGAAGGTGCTTCAGACCTCACCTCATTCAGCCCCTTCCCTGCCTCTCTCCACTGCACAGAGTAGGAAACAGGTTTCAGAAAGAGGAAGTGAGAGCAGCCTACGGTGATAGGTAAGCCACCAAGAAAGAGGAGTAAAGCACCTGCCCCAGAGCCAGCAGAGGACATCCTTGGTGCTCTAATTGGGGCTACCCTCTCCCTTAGCCCTTGTCCCAGCTTTATCCTCCCAGCCTGGACACTACCCTCAGTACAGAAAAGAGGAGCAGCTTGAGATGAGAGGGTACATCACCTACCTTAAGTGTGTTTGCAAGTTCCTTTTGGATCAGCTGCTTCAGCTCACCCTTACTGAGAGTATCAAAGTGGCCCACCCGCACGGAGTACCGATGGAACACGTTGATGACTCCCTCCATGTAGTCTTCCAGTGTTGTTGACATCTTCCTAACTTTGAGTTGACCTGTGAGGAAACACAGGAAGTCCAGTTCTGTCCTCCACCCTATACACACTGTCTCCTGTCTTTCTGGATCGAGGATTTAGAGAAAGGCATAGTTTTCCAAGATCTGTATGGTACTCTCTTGGCTCCATAATTGATCTCTGCTGGATTTTTCATCTGTGAATAGGATGTGGAAGAGAAGGACATATAAAACTAACTAAAATCTAAAACCACCAGCCTGGTGGCCCACAGTGTTTCGTGCCACTGCTGCCACAAAAGAGGATTACCTGGAGGACACTGCTCACTCAAGCTAACCTGGAAAGAACTCTGGTTGATCAGAGTCAACTGTGATAGAGAATCTCATGTGATGGTCTACAATCCCAGGTGATGGTCTCTGTGCCACACCAAAGTGTGATCAAGTCAATTCCAACTAGTAGTGACTCACAGGACAGAGTAGAACTGCCCCACAAGGTTTTTAAAGAGTGGCTAGTAAATTTGAACTGCCTACATTTTGATTAGCGTCTGTGCTCTTTACCACTGCACAACCAGTGCTTCCCCTAACCATGCTCATATTCCTTTGCTGTTGAGTTCATTTCGACTCATAGTGACCTGACAGGACAGAGTAGAACAGCCACATAGTTTCCAAAGACTGTCTCGTGTATTAGAACTGTCAATTTTTTGGTTAGCAGCTATAGCCCTTAATCACCATACCACCACACCACCTTAATCCAAAAACCAAACCGACTGCCCATGAGATCATTCTGACTCACAGCAACCCTGTAGGTCAGAACAGAACTGTTCCATGGAGTTTCCAAGAAGTACCTGGCAGATTCAAACTGTTGATCTTTTGGTTAGCAGATGTAGCCCTTAACCACCCCATTACCAGGTTTACCATAGTACCTTAGCCACCGCCTAAATCCTAAGACTGGCTCTACCAAGCATAGCAAGAGCTCCTCTACTTGGAATAAAATGCAGTCAACCCTGAGGTGCTCCTGCAAATGGGGGTTGTGGCTTCCAAAAGTGTATAAGGTGGTCACCTGCTATCACAACCCCGTGGGCTGGACCAAGGAGAGGGTACTTACCTTTCAACAAAAAAGCTGCACAGGAACTGTAGCAAGAAGCCACACTGGTGATGGACACTGGGCCACAGAGGTTTATATAGCACACCCCCAGATTCACCTCCAACCATGGGTGAAGAAATCCTCTCTCTGATTCATCTTGAGGCAATTACTATTACTAGACATGCCCTGTTGCTCAAGAGAAGCTTCTAATCTGTGGCTTTGACTGCATCACAGGCAGCTCAGATTGCAATGGCCCAATATTCCACTTCTTGCTTAGTCAGAAACAAACATCCTTACCCTTGGCATGCACACATATGGCCCATAACCTGTACAACCTTAACCCCGGGCCAGGACTCAAACTTAAGGTGTAGCTCTATCCTCTTTCCGTAATAAGAGAACAAATTTCACTGCCTGGAAGGCTACTTCCTGGAAGGGGGTGGGGAGGAAGAGACATCAGTTATCTGTCCATCACAGCCAAAAATGATAATGATAACAAAAAGTAAAAAAGTAGATATGTAACCTTAGAAGAGAAAATGGACATTAGATAAAAACTAAGGAACTCAACACAATGTGATCTCAGTTGGGAATAATGAATTAATATTAGCTTGTTAATTCTAACAAATGTATTCCAGAGAAAGACCTAGTGATCCATTCCCCTCAAGATCACAGCCAAGAAAACTCTAAAGGGCAGTTCTATTCTGTCACACTAGTGGTAGGTGGCTGCTTTAGGACAATCATTTATCAGTTCCAAGCAAATTATCAGCTTAGAGACTTCTTCCCAAGTTCTTCTGGGCTGCAAAGATAATCAGTGAAGACAAGGGTCCATTTTCTGTAAAGATCCCAGGGTTTCCAGGCATGAAGGATCAATACTTGTATACTTCTCCACCCTTTCACCTTTCCCATTGAACTTGCCAGGAGTTTGACATTTAGAGAGAGATATCAAGTTGGACTGGTGACCATGAGAAAAGTGCCAAGGTAGGGGGAGATTACAAAAGCCTCTAAGATAAATTTTTTTAGTCCCAACTAATGACTTCTATTTAATACCACAGATTCCCCACTGTGTATTGTGTGCTGGCATGGTTACTGTGACAGCATAAATTGAAAAGCTCAGAGCCTCAGGCCCAACGTGATGCATCATTTAAGACCTGGATCAGAATCATCCCCACAGGACAACCTACATCGAGGGCTCAGTCATTCTGTGGAACCACACACCTTGTCCTCAGGAGCCACAGCTTATAGCAAAGAGGATAAGTGAGTGAGACACTGCTGTGGAAGAAGAATAGATTCCAGTGATGGGCTAAGAAAGGCCTAGGAGTGTTTGGCTAACTCAGGGCTGGGAGAGGCTGCCAAGGGAGATGCTGAACAGATGGGAGGTGAAGCAATTGATGAGAGAAATAAGATACACACAGTAGGGGTTTTCTTCCCCACCATGCATCTGTTAATTTATCATGCTATGGTGGTTTGGGTGTTGCTGTGATGCTGAAAGCTGTGCCACCAATATCTCAAATCCATCAGGGTCACTCCTGGTGGTCAGATTTCAGTGGATCTTCCAGGCTAAAGTGGACTAGAAAGAAAGGTCCAATAATCCACTTTGGAATATTACCCAGTGAAAACACTATGGATCACAACAGAATATTGTTCCATGTAATGTGGAACATGAGCCCTGTAGTTTGGAAGGCACTAAAAAATGCACAATGGCTGCAACAGTTGAATCAAACATACTGACAATCATGAAGGCAGCACAGGATCGTGCAACGCTGTGTTACATTGTGCATGGGGTTACTATGGGTCATTACCAACTCAACAGCAAATGACAATAACGTCCATTGTAGTACATTCTGAATTTATAAAGTATGTCAAAACCAATATGTATTGTGGTCCCATTGAGCTTGTGTCAGCATCAGGGACTAATTCATTCCACTAGAATTAGAACCAACCAGTGTTTGACACAGACTGTGATCTTACTAGGAAGCTGGATGGATGTAAACCATCCAAAGTCAATGCTTTCTCTGAGGATTGCAGTGAATGTGGATGAGACAGCTTAAAGGCATCTTACAGGATGCTATTTTTATTGCTACTGTTTGGTTTTCATGTCCCCTCCCTACTTTCACTATTACATAATGTAGAATTATGAGATGTAAGGAAGGTTAGATGTAGCTTAGAAGTAATTTACAAGACAAGGTTATGAAAGGAACACCAGCAAACCTACAGGATGATTTTAGTCTCCTGACAGATGCAAGATATTGGCTGAATATTCCAAAGAACAGAGAAAGAGAATAAAGACCTTTCTGTACTCTGAGAAATCTATTTCTGAGAGCCCTCCAAAAATAACAGAGCATGTAGGTGCTTCAAGAATCATTTTTAGAGAGGCAGAGCTGAGATGGTGGGGTAGTCAGATGCTTCCTGTGATCCCGCTAACAATAAAGATCCCAAACAACATATTAATCAATAATATACAGCACCCTAGGTGCCTTGAACATCAAAAGGATAGTTGTGAAATCAGACTAACAGAGAAAGTAGAGAAGATCCTGAAGCATCTGGGACAAGCTGCATCTGCTCTGCCAGGAATCAATTGTGGCCAGTGTTGTGAGTGGAGTGGTGTCATTTGGAGGGCTTTCTCATCAGGAGCAAATACCAGCAAAAAGTGCACTTGAGATTCCAGGGTCAGTGAAAAGAGGCAATTGACTGTCAAAAGCTAAGTGACTGCCATCTACCTATCACACAGAGATATAAATCTTTGCTTCTGAATAAACTTCTCTCCCTTTTTCCAACACTTCTCTTTTCCCACTCTGCATTGTGCCTGGCTCTAGAGCCTAGTGTTGTTACAGAGCTGGAAATATGGTTCCTTAAGCCCACCCAGAGCCAAAGGGAATATGACAAACTGAAGAAAGGGGGGAAAAACATGCCAACTCACCTGAGATAGAAATTCAGGGCAGAAACAGTGACTTCACCTAGAATCAGATATAGGAGGACACACCATCCTCACAGCCACCCAGGAAGTGCTGTTAGCTACCTGCCTTTCACAGTCTGCAGCCAGATGCCTGTGCCTAAACTAATAAACCCTGCCCATCTAAGACAGTAGGGGAGAGCTTGCACCATACATTTGGTGCCTGACTACCTGGATACCTGAGTTGAAATCGTACAAGAGAAATAAACATACTCCTGTACTTGCACATCTAGTAACAGCTCTAGTCACTTAGTGACAGGACATTAAAGCCTCAAAGGGACCAATAACCAAACTAGCACACACTACCAGCCTATTGGGACATTTCAAAACAAGAACTTAGAACACAGCAAGCAAGCATAAAATAAAAAAGTTCAACAAACAACTGATGTTTCAAGAAACACTAGTCTATATCAAATCTATTAAAGAGGCAGACCACAAAGGCTTCAGAAAGCTCCTGAAACAAAGAATCAAGAAATTTTCCAGATGATGAGAAATTCATGGAATTATCGAGAAAAGATTAACATTTAGAACTCTTCAAGAGATTTGTAAAGGTGATGAGACAAAATGCAGCAGAGCAATCTGACAATTTGAGCAGACTGCAAGAAAGCATGCGTCAGCAAGAATTATAAATTCACAAAATTAACCTAAAAATTACAAAATTAGATAACTCAGTGGAAAGTCAAAAGAGCAAAACTGAGCCAATGGAAACCCAAATTAGTGAAACTGAAGATAAAGCATATGACACTAATACACTTGGAGAACCATCAGATAAAAGAATTGAAGAAAATTAAGAAACACTGAGAAATATTTAGGAATCTACCAAGAGGAATTATTGGTGAGTGACTGGAGTACCAGAAAATGGTGGGGGATGGGGGTAGGGACAAAAAATGCAGAGAGATTTGTAGAAGATTTGTTTACAGAAAATTTCCTTGATATCATGAGAGATGAGAAGCTGGTGTATCCAAGAACATCCTCAAACCCCACACAAGGTAGATCCCCAAAGAAAGACACCAAGGCATAGTGTAATCAAAACTGCTAAAACTAAAGACAAGGAGACATTTTTAAAAGTGGCTAGGGATAAATGAAAAATAATCTACAAAGGAGAATTAATAAGACTAAGCTTGGACTACTCAATAGAAACCATGCAGGCAAGAAGGCAATGGGATTACATATACAAGCCTTGAAAGAAAAAAAAATTGCCAGCCATGAATTGTATATCCATCAACTGTCTCTCAAATATGATGACAAAATTAGACAATTTCCAGATAAACAGAAATTTAAGGAATTTACAAAAACCAAAGCAAAACTGTAAGAAGTACTTTAAAGGGAGTCCTTTTGTTAGAAAATTAATAGCACCAGGTAACTACCCAAGACTAGAACACAGAACAGAGCAACTGGTATCAACTGAAATAGGGGAATCACAAAAATAAATCAAAGGCAAAACACAAAATAGGAAAACACACACATGATTAAGTAAACAGTATAACACAGAAGAGGAACTTAAAAGAAAATGCAGTAATAGATCTTCCACATGATGAGTAAGTCAAGGTGTTATGAAGAAAACAAAGACTTTTAAATTTAGAAAAATAAGGGTAAATATCAACATAAACACAAAGGAAATTATCAAACCTACACATCAAAAAGATGTTTACCTCTGTTTCATTGACTGTGCAAAAGCATCCAATGGTGTGGATCATAACAAATTTTGGTTAACATTGCATAAAATGGGAATTCCAGAACACTCAATTATGCTCTTAAGAAATCTGTGTATGGATCAAGAGGCAATCATGCAAACAGAACAAGATGACACTGCAAGGTTTAAACTCAGGAAAGGTGTGAATCAGGGTTGTATCCTTTCACCTTTCCTTTTCGATAATCCAAGAAGATGGATTATTTGAAGAAGAACAAGGCATCAGGGTTGGAGGATGACTTATTAACAAACTGTATTACACAGACGACACCACTTTACTGATGAAGGTCAAAGACCACAGCCTGCAGTACGGATTGTACCTCAACTTCAAAATAAACCTCCCAAATCCTCACAACTAGAGCATTAAACAACATCATGATAAGTGGAGAAAGGATTGAGGTTGTCAAGGATTTCATTTTACTTGCGTCCACAATCAACACTCGTAGAATCAGCAGTCAAGATATCAAAAGATGCATTGCATTGGGAAAATCTGCTGCAAAAGATCTCTCTAAAGAATTCAGAAGTAAAGAAGTCACCTTGAAGACTACAGTGCACCTGACCCAAGCCATGGTATTTTCAATCACATCATATGCATGTGAAAGATGGACAATGAAGAAGGAAGACAGAGGAAAAATTGATGCCTTTGAATTGTGGTGTTGGATAAAAATATTGAATGTACTGTGGAATGCCAAAAACCAAAGAGATACGTTATGGAAGAATAGCCAGAGTGCTCTTTGGAAGCAAAGATGGCAAGACTGCATCCTGCATACTTTGGACATGTTGTCAGGAAGGATCAGATCTTGGAGAAGGACATCATGCTTGGTAGGGTGGAGGGTCAGTGATAAAGATGAAAATCTTTAATGAGATAGATTGACTCAGTGGCTGCAATGATGGATTTAAGCACAAATATGATTGTGAACATGGTGCAAGACCGGGCAGGGTTTCACTGTGTTGTGTATAGAGTCGCTATGAGTTGGAACTGACTTGACAGCACCTAACAACAACACGCATCAAGATAATTGAGAAGAAAAACACAAAGTCTCTGCAAATACAAAACCACCAACATTGAAAAAGATAAAAAACTTACAGAAAAAGACTCAGTACCAAAAGGTAAATGGAATAAATGAGTAGTCTACAACCCACAAAAAAAGATGTCGAAATGACAACACTAAACTCATACCTATCAATAATCACACTGAATGTAAAAGATCAAATGCACCAATAAAGAGGTAGAGAATGGAAGATTGTGTAAAAACACAACCTATCTCTATGCTGCTATAGGAGACACACGTTAAAGTTATAGACATACTGAAACTCAAAGGATGGGAAAGGACATACTGAGCTAACAAAACTCAAAGAGATCATGACAATATCAATTTCTGATAAAATAGACTGTGAAGAAAAATCCACCACATTAAACAAGGAAGGACGTTATATAATGATAAAATGCTCAATATTCTGGAAGTAAATAATGATGTTAACTATCTATGCACCCAACGATAGGGCTGCAAAATACATAAAAGAATCTCTAACTGTATTGAAAGCAGAAATAGACACCTCCAAGGTAGTAGTAGGAGATTTCAGCACTCCACTTTCAGTGAAGAACTGAACATCCAGGAAAAAAAAAAGAACAACTTAATAAAGACACAGAAGACCTAAATGGTACAACCAACCAACTTGACCTCATAGACATATACAGAACACTCCACCTAGCAGCAAAGTTGTTTTAGTCAGCTAGGGCTGCTCTAACAGAAATACCACAGAGTGGATGCCTTTAACAAAGGAACGTTTATTCTTACATAGTCTGGTAGGCTACAAGGCCATGTTCAGGGCATCCGCTCCAGGGGAAGGCTTTCACCTTATCTGCTCTGCAGGAAAGTCTAGTATTGCATCAGTGTTTGTTCAGGGATTATTTAGACGCAGGAACCTCAGGTCTGAAGGACGCGTTCGTCTCCCAGTGCTGCTTTCTCGATGGTATGAGGTTCCCCATTCTCTGCTTGCTTCTCTGTCCTTTTATCTCTCTGTAGGATGAGAGGACTAAAGGTGGGGCAAGCCATACTTCAGGGAAACTTCCTTTACAGTGGAGCAGGGAGGTAATCCTATGAAGGGATTTACAGACCCACCCTAATCCTTTAACATACAGCATGGGAAAATCACAAGATGAAGGATAATCATAAAATATTGGGAATCATGGCCCAGCCAAATGGCTAGACATATTTTTGGGGGGATACAATTCAATCCATGACAGTAGTTTTTTTAATGAATTTTCCTTTGTGATGGGTTTATTAGGTTGTTCTACTTCTCCTTGTGATAATTTTGGTAGGTGATATGAATCTAGAAATTTGTCCATTTCCTCTAGGTTTTCCAATCTGTTAGAGTACAGTCTTTCCCAGTATTCTCTTATGATACTTTTGCTTTCGGTTGGGTTTGCTGTGACATCTCCTGTCTCATTTCTTATTTGGGTTATTTGTTTCCTCTCCTGTTTTTCTTTTGTAAGTTTAGCTAATGATTTGTCAATTTTGTTGATCTTTTCACAGAACCAGCTTTTGGTTTTGTTAATTTTTTCAACTTTCTTCTACTCTCTAATTCATTTAGTTCTGCTCTAATCTTTATTATCTGATTAAGGTTAATTCCTTGGTTTGGGTCCTTTCTTCCTTCTGGATGCCTGCATTTCTAGAGATAAATTGACCTCGGAGCACTGCTTTTGCTGTATCACTCAGGTTTTGGTAGAATGTGTTGTCATTTTCATTTGATTTTATAAATTTCTTTATTTTGTCGTTGATTTCTTCTATAACCCATGAATTTTTGAGCAAGGTGTTTTTCAGTTTCCATGAGTTTGAATTTCTGCCTATGATTTTCCTGCTATTGATTTCAACTTTTATGGCTTTATGGGCTGAGAAGACATGTTGCAATAATTCAATGGTTTGGATTTTGTAGAGACTTGCTTTATGTCTTAACACATAGTCTATTCTGGAAAATGTTCCACAGGCATAGGAGAAGAAGGTGTATTTACCTATTGATGAGTGAAAACTTCTGTGTGCATTGATAAAGTCTAGTTGCTTGACTGTTGCAATGAGATCTTCTGTATGTTTATTGAGCTTTTTTTCTGGATGATCTGTCCATTACTGAAAGTGGAGTGTTGAGGTCTTCAAGCTATTATTGTGGGGTGATTTACCTCATTTTTCAATGTTATCAGTGTTTGTTCAATGTATTTAGGTGTTTACAGTATTGGGTGCATAAATATTTAATATTGTTATATCCTGCTTATGTATACAACCTTTCAACAATAAGTAGTGACCACCCTTGTCCACAGTGGTGGACTTTACATTAAAGTCTATTTTATCTGAGATTAGTATTGCCACTTCTGCTCCTCTTTGTATGTTATTGGCTTGACATATATTTTTCTATCCTTCGATTTTCAGTTTGTTTATATCTTTGAGTCTTAGGTGTGTTTCATAGAAACAACTTACAGATAGGTTGTATCTTTTGAACCACAATGTCACTCATTGTCTTTTTATTTTAGCATTCAGTTCAGTCACATTCAGTGTAATTATTGATAGATATGTGTTTAGTGCTGTCATTTTGATGTATTTACTTTTGTGTTGTTGTTTTCTATGTTTTTCTTATTTTTTTCTGCATCGTTCTTTCAGTGTTGATTTTGTGTTTGTTGAGACTTTTGTATTATTTTTCTTGTTTTGCTATATCAATTGTTATTTTGCTTTGCACCTACACCTAAGATCCCCCTTACGATTCTAAATTTAAACCAGACTTCAACTTCTGCATATCTTTTTAATTTCCTCTCCATTTGAAAGATTATACCTACTGTAAAATATCCCTCTTTTTAGTGTGGTGATGGCTTAGTTTTCTTGATAGAATCACTGGTTCTCTTGTTGTATTAATGTAGCTTTATTAATATAGTTCTGTAAGTGAGTAGGATTATAGATGCGCTGTCCTACATTGCCTCTTTAAGTATTCTCTTATTATTATTATTATTTTCTAAGCAAAGACCTTCTTTCAGTATTTCTTGTAGTTTTGGTTTGGTTTTTACAAAGTCTTTGAGCTTCTGTTTACCTGTAAATGTTTTAATTTCACAGGGATGTTCAAGAGGCACTTTTGCAGGCTACATAATTCTTGGTTGGAGGTTTTTCTTCTTCAGGTTTTTGAATATGTGATCTCACTGCTTTCTTGCCAATATCGTTTCTGCCAAGAAATCAGATGAAAGCCTACTGGGTTTCCCTCTGAATGTGAGCTTTGCTGTGAGCCCTGCTATCTTTAAAAGCAACTGTTTATATTTTATTTTATTGAGCTTGATTATAATATGTCTCGGTGTCTTTCTTTTGGGGTCTGGTTTTTGTGGCATTTGATAGATGTCATGAAACCTATGTTCTCTTCTGTCAAATTTTAGGGAAGTTTTCTGTCAGCAACTCTCCAGCAATGTTCTGTGTATTTTCATCTATCTTTTGTTGTTCAGGAAGTCCAAGTAATCATAGATTATTTGTCTTAATAGAATCTCACATGTTTCTTAATGCTTCTTCATTTTTCTTATGTCATTTCTCTGATTTCTCCTCATAAATGCTGGTGTCAGTTCCTTTATCCTCAAGCTCACTAAGTCTGACTTCTATCTCCTGAATTCTGCTCCTTTTACTTTGGATTGAATTATCTAATTCTGTGATTTTATTATTGATCTGATGACTTTCAGATTGTAGATGTTCCATCAGTTCAAATCTCTTTATTTTTCACTTTGTTCTGCTGCATTTTGTTTAATCTCTAGGAGGGCTCCATTTGTAATTCTTTTGTACTCAACCTTTGATAGTTTCAGAAAGGCTTCATCTGAGAAGTTTTTTAATTCTTTATTTTGGGAGTTTTTCTGGAGCTATAGTGGACTGCTTCTTTAAATGCTTATCTATGGTCTGTAGTCTGCATGCCATCTAGAAGCTGTTTGATTTCTCTGGTGTTACCTTATCAGGAACTGAGGTGTAGCTCTAAGAGTGGAGTTGGTCGCCAGCCATCTCTATGTATTCTAGTGTCTGGTTGCAGGTGGAATTTCTGGGGTGACAGCCTTTGTCTCTTGGCTGGCAAAGATGGCCCACTACTTGTGGATTCACGGGGGGCTGTCATCCAGCCCTATGATGTGGGTTTGTGCACCATGGAGGAGAAGCTGCCAGACCTCTCAGCAGTCTGATCTCCAGGTCTTTAAAAAAAAATTACTTACTACAGTAAGTGAATAAAATTTCTAATATCTGTCAGCTAGCTTGTCTGTGATGAAGCCCTCAACCCCCTGCCCTTGTAACTGTCAAAGTTTTATTCTTCTGTAGATGAGTCTATTTTTAAGTCCTTGTAACAGGAGTCTCATACACTATTTTTCATTTTGACACTGACTAATTTCACTCAGCATATCTTTGAACTCAAACCATGTTATGAGATGTTTCCTAAAATCATCATTGTTTTTTTATCATAGCATAGTATTGCATTGAGTACATGCATCACAGTTTGTTTATCCATTTGCCTGTTGACTGGCATCTGGGTTGATTCCATCCTTTAGCTATTGTGGACTGTGCTACAATAAGCATTCATGTACTTGTGTGTGTTTGTGTGACAGCCTTTGTTTCTGAAGGATAAATTCCAAGTAGTGGAATTACTGGATCAAGTGGTACATCTATTTCCAATGTTTTAAGGAAGCACAGATTGCTATCCATAGATGTACCAATTTGCAATCCTACCAGCAGTGTAGGAGAGTTCCAATCGCTCTACAACCTCTCGAGTGTTTGTTGTTTTGTATTTTTTGGATCATGGCCAACTTGTTGGAGTGTGAGAGTATCTCACTGTAGTTTTGATTTGGATTTCTCTGGTAGCTAACGATCATGATCATTTTCTCATGTGTGTTTTGGCTGCCTGGATGTCTTCTCTAGTGAAGTGTCTGCCCATCACTTAATTAGGTTATTTACCTTTTTCTCATTGGTATGTTGCAAAACCTTGTAGAGTATGGAGATCAGACAGCAGTCCAATATGTAGTTGCTGAGTATTTTTTCCCATTCTGTTGGCGGTCTCTTAACTCTTTTGATAAAGTCTTTGGATGAGCAGAAGTGTTTGATACTTAGTAGTTCCCATTTATCTATTTTCTATTCTGTTAACTGTGCTTTGTTTGTTAGATTTTGAAGTCTGTCTAAGCTGTGTACTAAAACATCCATTACTGATCCTACTTGACGGCACTTGGCTTGGCTTACTGATCCTATTTTTTCTTGAATGATCTTTAGCATTTTAGGTTTGATATTTAGGCCTTTGATCAATTTTGAGTTTGTTTTTGTGTAGGGTGTGAGATATAGGTCTTGTTTCATTTTTTTTTTCTTTTGCAGATGGATGTCCAATCTTGCCAACATCATTTGTTGAAATGAATTTTTTACCCCAGTTTACAATCTTTGGGCCTTTCTCAAATATCAACTGGTGGCATCATAAGAGGATGGTGGCATCTTTAGGGTCTCCACTATTTTCCACTGAGCTATCAGACTCTTTTTGTACCAGTACCACTCTGTTTTGACAACTGTGAAAGTGTAATAGATTCTAAGGTCAGGTAGTGTGAGCCTCCCATTGTGTGCCTCTTTTTCAGTGGTGCTTTACTAAACCACGGTTTCTTCCCTTTCCAAAAAAGTTGGTGATTTGTTTTACCATTTCATTAAAAAAATGACACTAGAATTTGTATTGGGATTGCATTGTATCAGTAGATCGTTTTAGGTAAAATAGACATTTTCATCATGTTAAGTCTTCCTAACCATGAGCAGGGTAGGTTTCTCCAGTTTTGTAAGTCTGTTTTGGTTTCTTGCAGTAAGGTCTTGCAGTTCTCTCTGTATGGGTCTCTTATTTCTCTAGCTAAATTTATTCTTAGGTATTTTGTCTTCCTGGGAGCTATACTAAATGATACTGATTTGGTGATTCCCTCTTTGATGATCTCTCTTTTGGTATAAAGGAATCCTACTGATTTACTTATGTCTATTTTGTACCCTGATACTTTGCTGAACTCCAGTATTAGTTCCAGTAGTTTACTGATGGATTCATTAGGATTCTCTGTATATACAGTCTTGTCATCTGTTAATAGTGAGGTTTTTACTTCTCATTGCCTATATGGATGCCCTTTATTTCTTTTTCTTGTCTAATTGCTCTAGCTTTTTTTTTTTTCTTCAGATATTTTTTAAAAGAGTATTTTTTCTAAGTGGGGAGCTCTCCAGCTGCTGCTGAAAACAGTCATGCCCTGAGATGTGGCAGGCTGTACATTCAAGCTGACAAAAAAGGTACCTCATAGGCCATCCACAGATGCTATGACATGGTGCAAAACAGGGAGAAGTTAGGGCTTTCCATCCGTCCTCTGCCAGGACCCACCAGTGAATCTAGACACGAGTTGTCTCAAATGCTGCTTTTCTGCTGGAGAAGCACTTGCTAGATGGGCTGCTGTTCTGCTTGATAATCAGCTGCAGCTAAGGCCCCTGGTTCAGTGACTCCACCTCCCAGCTAATCAAAATGGCAGCCTGGCCAGGCTGCCCTTCTTGCAGTGAAACAGCAGTCTATGGTGCAGCTCAGAAAAGACAAAGTGGATGATTGGTGGTGCCCTCAGTGGCAGTTGGCTCTCAATATGTGGCTATCCCGTGGAGTGTCTCCCTGCTGCACTATATATTGTTTACTTAAGTGTTACTGTTTGGCATATTTGCTGCCTCAAGACCAGTCTCTGCCTCCCAGATGAAAAGAAGGTGTCAGTACCTGTAGTCCTCTGATATAGTGAGTCAGCAGGAGTGGAGGTCAGTGGCCATTGGCTTGTCTTTGAGACAGGTAGTTTAGTCTGTTACTAGTGCCTAATCAAATCTGACAGTACTATGCCAAGTCCTAGGGCTCCCCGGATGTCCATTTCTCCATTCAGTTATCAGTCCAGGCCTTAGTTCTCAGAGGGAATTGAGGATATGTGTGTCTAGTCCACCATCTTAGCCCCATCTGATAGGGATTTTTTAGGAAACACAATTCAATCCACGGCATATGAAATAAAGAAATTCATAGAATAACATGAAAATGAAAACACATCCTATCAAAATCTACAGGACACAGCAAAAGCAGTGTTCAGCGGTCATTTTATCTCCACAAATATGCATTTATGAAAAGAAGAAAGGGCACAAGTCAAAGAACTGATTTTTCAACTTTAATAACTCGAAACAACCCAACAAAAGAACTCATCAGGCTCCAGAAGAAAGGGAATAATAAAAATTAAAGCAGAAATAAATGAAACAGAAAATAGAAAAATGATTGAAACAGTAAACAAGACCAAAGCTGGTTGTTTTCAAAAGATCAACAGAATTGAGAAATTTTAGACAACATGATAAAAGAAAAGCAGGAGAGGAAACAACCTGAATAAGAAATAAGATGAGAAATATCAATACCGACCCAACTGAAATGAAAACAATCATAACAGAACACTGTGAAAAATTGTACTCTAATAAATGTGAAGTCCTAGAAGAAATGGATAATTTTCTACAAAAGCAGCACCTCCCCAAACTAGCACAAACAGACATTGAACAAAATAAGAGACTAAAAAGGTAATTAAAAAACTCCAAACTATAAAAAGTCCTGGCCTGGATAGCATCTCTTGAGAATTCTACCAAACTTTCAGAGAAGTGTTAACACTGCTATTACTAAAATTATTCCAAAGTATAGAAAATTATGGTATACTCCTAAACTCATTCTGTGAAGCTAGAGTAACCTTGATACACAAACCAGGTAAAGACAGCATTGACCAATATTTCTCATGAACACAGATGCAAAAATCAACAAAATCTTAGCTGGTAGAATTCAACAACACACCAAAAATATAGTTCACCACAACTAAGTAGGTTTCACACAGGGATGCAGGGATCATTCAACATCAGAAAAACAATTATGTAATCAACTACATAAACAAAAGACAAGAACCACTTGATTCTATCAGTAGATGCAGAAAAGGCACTTGATAAAGTCCAATAGCCATGCATGTTAAAAACTCTCAGCAAAATGGGAATAGATGAGAAATTCCTCAACATAATAAGGGGTATCTACAGAAAATCAACAGCCAGCATCATACTGAATGGAGAGAAATTGAAAACATTCTCCTCAAGAACAGGTATCAGACAAGGATGCCCACTGTCACCACTTCTGTTCAACATTGTTCTGGAGGTCCTAGCCAGAGCAATCATGCATGATGCAGAAATAAAGGCATCCAGATCAGTAAAGAAGTTAAAGTATCCATGTTTGCAGATGACATGATTCTATACACAGAAAACCTTAAAGAATACACACACACACGATACTACATCTAATAAAAGACTTTAGAAAAGTATCAGGATATAAGACAAACATACATGAATCAGTTGGATTCCTTTACACCAACAAAGAGGCAATCAAAGAACTCTTGTAAGCATTGCCATTTACTATAGCCCCCAAGACAATAAAATACCTGGTGATAAATCTAACCAGAGATGTAAAAGACCTGTACAATGAAAACTACAAAACTCTACTGCAGGAGACTAAACGTGACCTACATAAGTGAAGAAACCTAGCTTGCTCTTGGATAGGAAGACTTAAGATTGTGAAAATGACTATTCTACCGAAAGTGATCTATACACACAATGTAATTCCAACACAAATCCCAGTAACATTCTTTAATGAGATGGAGAAACAAATCACCAGCTTTGTTTGGAAAGGGAGGAAGCTGCAGATAAATAAGATAGTACTAAAATAGTCAAGACTACAGTAGTCAAGACAGCCTGGTACTGGCACAAAACCAGACACATTGTTCAATGAAACAGAATCAATAATCCAAATATAACATCATTCACCTGTGAGCAACTGATGTTTGATAGAAGCCCAAAGGCTGTGAACTGAGGAAAAGACAGTATTTTCAACAAATGATGCTGGCGTAATTAGATATCCATCTTCAAAAAAACTGAAACAAGATCTTTATCTCACACTATACACAAAAACTAACTCAAAACAGACCAAAGACCTAAATATAAAACATAAAACAATAAAAATCTTGGAAGAAAAACTTGGAAGGACAGCGGAAGCTCTAATTCAGGGTATTAACAGCCTCCAAAACAAAATCACCAATAACCCTCAAACCCCAGAACTGAAAATTTATCAAATGGAAAGTCTTAAAAATCAAACATTTATGTGAATCCAAATCCTTCATCAAAAGAGTAAAAAGACCACCTACAAGTGGGAAACAATTTTTGAATACCACGCTTTCAATTAATGTGTAATATTGCTGGTCTACAAAATACTGCCAAATCTCAACAAGAAAAAGACAAACAACCAAATAAAAAATGGACAAATGATATGAACAGGTGATTCACTAAAGAAGACATACAAGATGCCAACAGATGCATGAGGAAATGCTCACGATCACTAGCTATCAGAGAAATCCCAGTGAAAACTACAAGATGCCATCTGGAAACTCCCTTTCCAGTGCAGCATGGAGGTGATCTCATAAAGGGATTTACAGCCCCACCCTAATCCTTTACCATACAGCATAGGAAAATCACAAGATGGAGGACAATCGTGGAATATAGGGAATCATGGCCTAGCCACATGGCTACACATATTTTTGGGGGGACACAATTCAATCCATGACAGTGGTCAACACATCAAATCTGTTCTTGAGGTGGTCTCTAAACTCAGGTTGGTATACTCAGGATCACACTTTGGCTCTTGTGGACTTGTTCTAATATTCTGCAGTTTCAATTTGAATTTGCATATGAGCAATTGATGATCTGTGCCTCAGTCAGCACCTGGTCTTATTCTGACTGCTGGTATGGAGCTTTTCCATTGTTGTTTTCCACAGATGTAGTTGATTTGGGTCCTGTGTATTCCATCTGGTGAAGTCCGTGTGTACCATTACCATTTACATTGATTAAAAAAGGCATTTGCAATAGAGTCATTAGTCTTGGGAAATTCTATCATGCGATCTCCAGCTTTATTTCTACCACCAAGTCTGTATTTTCCAACTACCCATTCTTCTCCTTTGTTTCCAACTTATGCATTTCAATCACCAGTAATTACCAATGCATCCGCTTGCATGTTCCATCAATTTCAGACTGCAGAAACTGATAAAAAATCTTCTATTTCTTCATCTTTGACTGCCGAGGGCCGTCACCCACAAAGGCCTCTGTGAGCAAAGCTACATGCCTATGTGATGACGAGCAGACACATCTCACCCTTGACATATTTTTGGCTGTACTCTCCCTGATGATATTTTGTATCCTAATTAAATCTTCCTCAAAAATACCCTCTCATCTCCCGGCACAAGGATTAAGGAAGATGCCTTCAAAGAATGCCCAGCCCAGGAACGCCCAGCCTGGGAACACCCAGCCTGGGAATGCCAAGGCCGGCCCAGCCCCGCTGGCTTCCCCCAACTGCACATCCCCCTCCACATGTGAAATACAAGATTGCAGGAAGGCCCTGGGAAGCTCCCCAGGGACGACCCCCCACACAGCCTTAAGATATAGACATCCCACTCCCTGTACCTCTTGACCTTGAAGCATAGATACAGCTGATTAAGCTCAAGGCATAACTTCGTTTTCACTGTTGATTATAATCACAATACTCTTGTCTCAGGCCATTACCTAGAAGGCCCTAATGATTAACACGTAAAGAGACCACTTGTCTCAGGCCATTATCCAGTAGACCCTAATAATCAACATGAAAAAAGGCCACAAGGTATCAGATCTTTGTTAGCCAACAGCTTGTGTGGTCAAGGGCAGGGTGAAATCACATTACTGACTGTATAAAAAATAAAGAAAGACAGGCCCTAACAGGCTGCTGATCTCCAGATTCCTGGTTGTCTCAGTCTCATCATTTCTTTCTTTGCCGATGCCATCTGTCTCTTCGTGATCCCATACCCTGCTGAGGCTGGTCCCTGGCATTTGACCTTAATGGTTGGTGCGTACATTTGCATAATAATCATTAACTGCCTTCCTTGTAGATGTATGGATATTATTGTACTACTGACAGCAATGTACTTCAGCATAGATCTTGAAACGTTCTTTTTGACAATGAGTTCAACACCATTCCTCCTCAAGTTTTTGTTTCCAGCATAGTAGACCATATGACTGTCTGATTTAAAATGGCCAATACTGGCCAATTGCAGCTCACTAATACCTAAGATATTGTTGTTCATGTGTTCCACTTCATTTTTGATGACCCAATTTTCCTAGATTCATACTTCATACATTCCATGTTTCACTTATTAATGGGTGTTTGCAGCTGTTTCTTCTCATTTTGAGACATGCCATGTCAGCAAATGAAGACTCCCAAGGCTTTACTCTATCCATGACATAAGTTTGACTCTACTTTGAGAAGGCAGCTCTTCCCCAGGTGTCTTCTGAGTGCCTTCCAACCTGGGTAGCTCATTTTCTGGCACTATATCTGACAATGTTCCAAGGCTGTTCATAAGGTTTTTCCTGGCTAATTCTTTTCAAGTGTAGACTTCCAAGTTCTTGTTCCTTGACTGTCTCAGTCTGGAAGCTCAGCTAAAACCAATCTGTAATGGGTGACCTTGCTGGTACCTAAATACCAGTAGCATAGCTCCCAGCATCACGGCAACAAGCAAGCCTCCACTGACAGACCGGATCTCTCTCCCTCCCTGCCTCTCCTTATGTATCTATCTCACACATATGAGCAATATGCTTCGTGGCTAAGCTCATGCTTATGTGACTAACAGGCACACTAGTCCAAAAGAAAAGATGAAAAGACAGGAAGGGACAGTAAAACTGGAAGAATGGACACTAGGAGCCCAGGGCAGAGACGGGAGAGTACTGACACATTGTGGGGCTAACAATCAAATGCGACAAATCAATTTTCATATTAGCTATTTAATGAGAAACTGATTTGTTCTGTAATCATTCACCTAAAGCACAACTGAAAAAAAGAGGAAGAAAAATGAATAAACAAATACATATATTTTTAAGTGTTTTCTTTTATTCATTTGTGAGAGAACCAGAAAGAGTGATATTTTCAATTAATATTACTTTTTGAAGAATGGCTAATTTGAAGAATATTTGACTATGTATAAGGACAACAAAGTTGATAATTAGGTGTACGAACTTTTTAACTTTCAATCTTGTTGTTGTTAGGTGACACTGAGTCAGTTCCAACGCAGTAATCCTGTCTGTATGAGAGAATGAAATACTTTGCAGTCCTCTGCCATCCTCACAATCATTGCTATGCTTGCATACATCATTGCAGCCACTGTGTCAGCTGATCTCATTGAGCGTCTTCCTCTTTTTCAGTGGCTCTCTACCAAGTATGATGTCCTTCTCCAGGGACTAATCCCTGCTATTAATTCTCTTAGGAATTAGACTGCCAAGTCCTTCTTCTTTGTCTGTCCTAGTATAGAAGCTCATCTGACACTTGTCTGCCGTGCTCGACCCTGTTGGTATTTGAATACTGGTGGCATAGCTTCCTGTATTACAGCAACACTCAAGTTTCCACCACATGACAAAGTGGCAGATGCATGGGACTAAACTTCCAGTAGTGTGATAAAAATCATAACAGATTTAGGTTTAACTTCTCTATCAGGCTATACAATCATATTACCCTGTGAACAAATATATACTACCTACTTCTTGATCTGTTGTGCGTTGTTCATCAAACATGCTGTGGCAACCAAGTTACGACAGTGTCAGATGGTGGAAGATTACTGACTAGCAAGGATCTGCTACTCTAAAAAACAAAACAAAACACAAACCAAACCAAAACTGAACCTGTTGCCCTTGAGTCAATTCTGACTCATAGCAACTCTATAGGACAGAGCAGAACTACCCCACAGAGTTACTAAGGAGAGCCCGGTAGATTTGAATTGCTGACCTAGTCAGCACTTAACCACTGTGACACCAGGGTAAAATGTAAACAATTTCCATTTTGATTTTTCCAGCTGTTTGTTCTTGCCTTCCAAACTGAATCGAATCAGGAGCACAATAAATTGGCAGCGCCCTTTCGCCTTTTCTTCCTGCAGGGATTTAGACCAAATCCTCCCAGACAGGAAGCAAGAAGATGGGCTTGCATCTACGACCCAGCAAGCCTGTCAGGCTTCCATGTAGAGGGATGTACAATGAAGTCTCTTCCATTGAAATAAGCTCTTTGGCTTAGCTACTAGAGACCACTTGCTCAACTACAGATCCTTCTTCTTGCCCATTTAAGACTTTAATCACAACCACTAGTAACTCCCTGAAATCAGAAGCCTTGCTAAGGCTGGGTGGAGAACCAGGGTTTCAGATAAATCATCCATACAGGCCCTGGAAGTCTTGGCAGCTGAATCTGCCTCAATCGGTAAAGCAAAGGCTCCTTGGTGGGTTAATATGTTACATGAGGTTTCTCTGCTAAACTGTTTCTCAACTTACTTCTGCTTGGTTCTCCTTTTGTAGCTGAGGAAACAGGAAGCTAAATCACCTTGCTCAGGGCCACAAGCCACACCTGATTCCACTCAGTGGTTCCTGTAACAGGCACAATATTGCTGGTAAATTATCTCCATGGTCACCTCCTCACAGAAGCTTCCAAGGATTGTCTCCCTCACCCCACCTCTTCTTCCAGGCTGCCAGGGTCAACTGGGTTTCCTCACCAGCCACATGAGCTCAGAGATCAACTGCTGAAAGATGAGTATTGACCTGGTTCTTCACAACTAGTGTCCTTCACCTTGGTGAAATCCTAAAAGGCACCTCTAGGCCCCCTTCTCCATGGCCCCTGTAGATAGATGTGGAAAAGCAGATTTGTTGGATTTTTAACTAAAGGCAAGCAGAATTCATAATAATAAATCCCTTCTTCAAAAATAAAGTAAAATAAAATAAAGGCATGTAATAGCAAGTACAATAATACATTTTCAAGGAATGTAGTATACTGGGATAGGTTGCCTCACCCACCCGTGCAGACAGACATACTGCCATCACTTTGAATCACTGAGAAGCAGAATCTGGTCACACTCAGCTTTCATGGTGGTGGCAGTGTTGTTGTTGTTGTTGTTGCTGGAACATTTCCCATCTACTTTGCTTAATCGTATCTGAACTTCCTGCTCAGCCTTGAGCTGTGTAGGCAGGATTTACTGTGTTGAAATGAGGAAGGGCGCAGTAAAAATTTGAGGTATTAAAGAAAGCCCCAGGAAACAACTTAATAGCAGAAAATACCATAGAATAATCTCACCTTTGTCTTACAAAACATCTGTCACAAGACAAGCCTGGGGACAGCCTTGCAAGTGACCCCTAGACCGTGACCACATTTTACAACTAACAGGAATTCCAGGTGGCCTTAACCAATCAATGTAAAGGTCAGTTCCCCCTCCCTGCTTTGCAATCTCACGACTTAAATACTGGGCGCTGAGGAAGCTCGTGTTCACCCCCTGCTCTGTGTAGTTTGGGGTGCGTCCCTGGTGCACCAGTCTTTTTCCTATTGGGCATATTTTTTTAAATAAAATTTAACCTCTAAAGAAATTCTGGGTCGCGTCTTGAAATCTGAACCCCTAACAACTGTACTTGGAGAAAATGATACTAGTGCCAGTTGCTGCTGAGTCAGCTCCGATTCATGGTGACCACATGTGTGTCAGAGTAGAGAACTGCGCTCCACAGGGTTTTTGTGTTTTGTTTGTTTCTATTTTCTGCTGGCTGATTTTTAGAATAGATTGTTTTTCAGAGGGGCGCTCTTCCTAGTCTCTCTTACTCCAGAAGCTCTAATGAAACATGTTCAGTACTGCAGCAACACATCAGCTTAAACTAATGGATGGGTGGGCACACACTGACTGGGAATCCAACCCAGGTCTCTTGAATGGAAGGTCAACATTTTACTACTGAAACATCAGTGCTGATGGGGTATTTAGTGGCTGATGTTTCAGAAGTAGATTGCCAGATTCTAATTCTGAGGTGTACTGAATGGACTTGAATCTCCAATTTTTTGGTTAGCAGCTGAGCATGTTAACTATTTACAGGACCCACGAACTCCAGAGGAAACTGTAGCACGTATATATCACTGATAAATCCTCTTGGAAAGATGGTTAAGAGCTATGGCTGCTAACTAAAAGGGGAGCAGTTCCAACGCACCAGCGTCTCTTTGGAAACTCTATGTGGAATTCTACTAGGAGGGCTGTTATGAGTAACCCTCATAGGGAGGGGGGAGTGCCTCTCAGAATGCATGGTCACTGTTTCTGTAAGGCAGAGATTGTGTTCCACTGGCTCTGGTGGAAGGTGGAAGCACTGGCTTTGAGGGACAAGTAAAGCTATCCTTCAGTAAAGTTAAGAAAAAAGTTATTTAGTCCCAAGCCTTCTGTCTTGTCTTGGCAGGGGTTCATCTCTGTACTCCAATGAGCAGACTCCCCTACTTTCCAATCTTAACCCTCAGCTGGCTGTCAACCATTCTTACTGATAGGTAAGCTGAAAATAAGTTTGGAAGGTAGTTAGAGTGTTGATGAACAAAGATTTAGGCTATTACCTTACTCTGCTCATTTGCATTTTGATAAGATTAAAGTCTACTACAAATAAAAAGCCCAACGATCTAATGCTAGCAGTCTATAGTGCTGGAAGTTAATCTGAGTGGTATTTTACTGGGTAGGTGAGTGCCCTCCTGAAATCCTGCAGGAATTATTCGCCTCTTCTCCTCCTCTTGGGCATGAAGTGCTCTGCCTTCTCCCAAGAATCCCTCCCACCATCACTGCCACCAAGATTTCATTCCTACTGCCCAGGCTGCTTGGAGCCCAAGAAATCATAATCATCCCAGACAGCAAAGAAGGGTTCCTGTTGCTGTTTATGTAGCCTGTACAGTGGCTTTGTGCCTTGTCCAGCACTGAGGGAATCTGCCCAGACTTCATCTCCCAGGGACCCAGCACACTCCCAGTTTCATGGAGAAGAAGATTAGGGGAGGGTTATGGTCAGCAGATTAGGAACTGATCTAACCCTTAGCAATACACAATTTCACAAAAAGTCCAACCACTTACATAAGACAGCAACAATAATATAATAGTAATACTGCACATTTTATTCTTGAAGACCAGCAACTAGGAAATGTGTTTTTAAGCCTTTAGGGCAGTCCTTGGATCTTCTTTAAAATCTAATGCAAATCATGCAGTAACATGCTTATATCCATACACACAATGTGACGTACTCAGTTCCGGTTCAGTTTCAGAGATACACAGGCAGACCTCAACAAGAACCCTGGCTAAGTGATGCTAGTTGACAGTTCCCTACCCTTTACCCACCACCAACATCACTGCACCATCTCCTGAGTGGAAACTGCAGAAAATTTCCCAGGTCACTGCACAGAACCCTGGCTTGGAGCATGAGTTCTGGTGAGAGGTATCAATTCACCTTACGGCCTTTCCACATTACCAGGTCCTTGGAAATATCCACAGAAGTAATGATCATTAAGTTGCTTTAGATAACTCTGTGATCCACAGAGCACAAACTCTTCAGGACAGCAGTTGAGTTGCGTTTTACAGAAGTATTTTTCTTTCACCAATTACTTTTTTACACAATTAAGCTGAAAGACTGGGAGCAGGGGTGAAATGAGAAGCTTCTAAAATCTTTAAGGACAAAACCCAAGTTTGGGCCAGGTGTAGGGGGCTGGGTCTAATGTTAATGCTACTTAATATAGAACTTTAAACTTCCATGTATAGTCATACCACCCACAGTCTGCCTGCCTGTCTGCTTCAACACACATACACACACACACGCATATATACACACTTCTAAATAGTTATCTCCCTACTTTCCAAGAGTCACATCTGAAGCCATTTATGTTAGAAATTAAAATTTAGCTTAGAGAACAATACCAACTTTCCCTACATCGCCCTCTTCCTGTTAGAAATATTATAGGTCGAATTTGTGTTCCCACAAATCATGTTTCAACTTGGTTAGTCTCTGATTCCCAGTAATGTGGAGTTGTCCTTCATTTTATGATGGTAATTTTACATTAAAGAGGATTTGCGTGGACTTGTAACACCGTCACAGGTCACATCCTTGATCCAATGTAAAGGGAGTTTCACTGGAGTGTGACCTGTACCATCTTGTATCTCTTAACAGATAAAAAACAAAGGGAAACAAGTTGGTAGGAGAGGTGAAGTGGGGACCGTGTACATCCAAGGTAGCAGTACTGGAAGCAGAGCATGTCCTTTGGACCCATGGTTTCTGCATGGAGGTGCTTCCAGATCAGATGAAGCCTAATGGCAAGTGCCTTTCTCCACAGCTGACAGAGAAAGCCTTCCCCTGGAGACTGTGCCCTCAACTGAGACTTGCAGTCAACTGGACTGTGAAAGAATAAATTTCACTTTGTTAGAGCCAACCACTTGTGGTATTTCTGTTATAGCAGCAGTAGATAACTAAGAAAGGAAATGACCAGGAGAATTGCCAGCTATGGTATCACAACTTTTAGGATCCTAAAGTCCTAGAATTAATGACTCAGGATCATGGGTCAGGAGACTCAGAAATGTTTTGAGGAGATGGGGGTGGGGGTGAGTGGGTGGAAAACCAGACATGTGGTAAGGACGGAAGGCTTGTGAGAGGTAGGGAATAGGGCAGTAGAGGTTCTTTCCTTCCTTTGAGTTTCCAGCCCTCCCTCAGTCCCAGGAAGTTGATTCCACAAGAGAAAAGCAAGAGACTAAGGGAGCTCAAGATACCAATTACTTTATTATTTTGCAGATACCATGCTCAGGGCACCAGCCCCCAGTTCTGGTAACCTAGCTACTCTTTGTGGCTATCTTCATGGGCTATCACACCCATCTTTATCGTGAATATGATGAACTCCTCGAAGTTAAGTGCATCATCACTATTAATATCCAAATCGTTGAACCAGCTTTCTGCATCCTTTATCTGTCAGGACAGAAGAAAAAAGCAAGAGTGTAAAGATCTCAGAGAGACTTGAGTCATGCAGTCTGCAGAAGGGGAGACCACAGGCCCAGCAGCAGCAGAGCCAGGTGGAGCACCAAACCACACCTGCCCTGCTCACCTTCAGGTAGCGGGGGCCCTCGTTCTCTAACAGCTTCCCCAGGTCATCCCTGTAGAGGGCGTGGGCATTCCCCTTCACCAGGGAGTACTTGTGGTAGACGTTAATGAGCGCATCCATGGCATTCTCCAGGTCGGTCAGCATGGTGTCCAAGGTTTTGTCTCACCTAGAAGAAGGAAGCCACATTGAGAATCCCTGGATGGGAATGATGCCTCTGTCCAGGGCAGAGTGAAGGGTTGGGGGACATGCAGAGGGTTCATCCCCACAGCAATGGTTTGGATGGTCTAAGCACCACCATTCAAGTAACTTGTCCAGAGAATGCCTGTCATTGGTGGGATGAGGTGGGATGGAGGTGGTGGTGGGTGACAGGGTGCAGACACACACACAGACACATACAGTTGTCTGCCAGCTCTCCTTACCCCCTACCCCTGCCCAAGAGGACTCAGTTTGGGAAACAGACATGCCCTTGCCCGCTGGAAAAGAACTTAGAGGATTCTGCCCCAGCAGCCTTCTCCCGGTCTCCCTGTCCTCCAGAATGCCCTGATCTTTGCTCCAGACCTCCCAGAACGGTCACTCACTGTGTCTTCTTTGTTTGCTTCTGCCTCAGAGATAGATGCTCGGCTTCCCTGAGCTTCCCCAGGGGAACCTCAGAAGGGTGACTCTGACAGTCCCACTTACCAGATCTCTTGGAAACTGACTTGACAAAGGACAGGCAGAGCTGAGCATTAACTCTCTTTTATAGCAGGTAGGCCTGCCAAGCCTCCCAGGCCTTGGGCCATTCAGCAGCTCTTGGCTAGGGTTGCTATAAGCAGCTGGTTTCCTAATCAGGTGAATGTTGCAACAATCTGAGAATGGGGATTTCTGCCAAGGGAGGAGGAAGAGTTGAAGGAGGAAGCTATTTGCCCGGTAGTAGTTTGTACAGCAGGACAGAGGAGGACTAGACAAGGGAAGAAGTCATCTTCCGGGCTGCTGGCAGGCACTGGCTTGGTGCAGCTGGAACTCCCGCTCCTGAGTCCTTTCTTCTGGTACTCATACTGTTGCAGTTACCAGTCTCGTGCATTTGTGGCCATCTCTGTACCTCTAAGTGAGTCCTGGGGAGTGTGCAGTTAAGCACTCTACTGCTAGCCAAAATGTTGGCTGATTGGATTCACTCAGAGGTTCATCAGAAGAAAAGCCTGGTGATATGTTTTCGAAAGGTAGTAGCCTTGAAAATCTCATGGAGCACACTTCTACTCTGACACATATGGAGTTGCCATGAATAGGAATCAATGGCAACTGGTTTGGTGTTTTTGGTTATACACTGCTACAAGTAAACTGAAATTGAGGTCCTCCTTTTGAATATACATATATACTCATTCCTCCATAGCTTGCAACAGATTTTCAGAAGCATGCAAACCATCCCCTTCCCTGCCCAAAGGTTAGGAACACGTGCCCTACTGCTGGTCTGTAGCAATGAAAGGTAGAATATTACTATCATTGTGTTGTTTCATGTGTTTGGTTGGACTCTGTGAGGGTGTGTGTTGCAAAGGGCCAGACCAGTTGCTACTCTGCTGTCCACACCCCTCCCTAAATCCTCTGCTTTGTAAACCTGGAGGTGCACTGGGCTCTTGGAAGACCAAGGCTGGGTGGGGTCTCTCACCCTGAAAAAGGCACTGAACCACTGCAGAAACTGCATCCACAGCAGTAGCGGCCTTTTATCTCTGTCTTGGATGAGCACGGTGTTTTGGACTCCAAGAAGCTGGGATGCAGACACGAATCTTTTCTGTGGTTGAGGGGTTCCTTTGGAGAAGAGGAAGTGGCTAATTCCCTCAACGTTTCAGGGGAAGCCAGCTAACTCCCAAGAAAATGCCACTCAAAGAGTAACCATCAACACTGAAGTATGTGGTACACGTAATTCATTATAGAGCTCTTCAGATCCACGTTAATCTGACAAGAGCCTTGAAACACACCCAGCAGGAAGGCATAACACAGAACAGACAGGGATGGAACAAGACTGTCACTTTGTCAAGGAAATGTCTCTCATCTTGTCTGGCCTTCCTGTTTGTGTTCGACCTTTTAGCCTGTACTTCCCAGGATGGTGGGTCCCAGGACCCAGGCCATTGTCGCCCCCTAGGGGAAGTGGACAGGGTTAGCCTCGCTCCATGTTTTCACAGCCCTTTGGGCTTTATTACACCATTTCCTTAAAAACTGTGTGGTCTTCAGTAAACTACTTAACCTCTCTGTACCTCAGTTATCTCCCTTATTAAACAGACAGTAAAAATAGACTCTTACAGTGTTTTTGTTGGAGTTAATAGTTGTTGTTAGTTGCTGCTGTGTTGATTTTGATTCACAGCCACTCCGTGTGATACAGAGTAGAACTGCTCCATAAGGTTTTCTTGGCTGTAACCTTAATGGAAGCTCATCAGCAGGCTTTTTCTTCCACTGTACCACTGGGTGGTTTCGATATGACAATCTTTAGCATATAGTTTGCACCACCTAACCAAATCCACTGCCACCGAGTCAATTTTGGCTCGTAGTTCAAACATCTGCATTTTCTTTTGCAGAATCTCTCTCATTTATTGCTATTATAATTATGATTAAACAAAAGTATACAATCCAAGTCAATTTTGCATGTCCACCTCTCTGCAACTGTCTGCTCTCCTCACCCTGAGACAGTGTACTCCTCCTTTTCACTCTCCTAGTATCCTCTTGACAAACACCTATCCCCTCCTTTCCTCTCCAGAAAGAAACCAGTAGGACAGGCTCCTATAAATGTATCAAACATGCTGACTCCGTATCCCTGGATCCAGTCCATTCTTTCTCTGACGTGTTGGCCTCAGTATTGGTTTCAGGTCTGGGCCAGCAGAAAGTCTAGGGGCCATGCTCCCAAGTGACCCTCCAGGTTGTCAGACCACCAGTTCTGGTCTTTGCTAGTAGAGTTCTTGATCTACATATCTCTTTTTATCATGCTGTGTCAGGGACTCTACAATGATCAAACACCTGCATTTTCAACAGATTTCTCAGAGGATTCCGGTGTCCCTTGTTGTAGAGGTATTTGTGTCCCCCAAAGCACTTGTTGGAATCCTAACCCTTGCATGAGATTTCATGTGAGAATAGGGTTTCCTTTGTTAAGTTAATGAGGCCAGATCAATGCATGGTGTGTTCTAAACCTAAAGGCTTGAGATATAAAAAGAGAACATTAGACATAGGAGAAACTCAAAACCTGCTGTCATCAAGTTGATTCTGACTCATAGCAACCCATAGGATAGAGTAGAACTACTCTGTAGAGTTTCCAAGGAGTGGCTGATAGATTCCAACAGTTGACTCTTTGGTTAGCGTTCATAGAACTTAACCACTATGCCACTAGAGAACATTCAAATAAAAACAAAAAATAAAGCCCACTGCCTTAGTCAATTTCAACTGCTAGCAACCAGACAGAACAGAGTGGAACTGTCCCATGAGCTTTCCAAGGCTGTTTGTCCTTATAAATACATACTGTCACATCTTTCTCTGGCAGAGTAGCTGGGGTGTTTTAACTGTCAAACTTTTGTCTAGCACCTTAATGCTTAACCACTGAACAAATAGAGATTCTCCAAGGGTTAATAGTAAGTGCAAAATAGTTATGATTTGTGGACTTTTCTTAATGTGTGTTATGCTTAATAAAAAGCTCACACAAAATGCTTTGTGGAGTGCTTAGAGGGGCAGCAGAGAGTAAACTCTCTGGCAGTGTATCCCATGATTACTGCCCTGGTTTCCCAGCCACACTGTGGATCCTTCATCTCTGCCTTCCCAGGACCCAGTGCAGAGCCTGGTATACACAATAACAGCAACAAGAGAAACAAATTATTGCAAAATAACCATGAAACACAATCACACTGCCATCGAGTCAGGTCTGATGAAACACAATAGCTACCATTTATTGGTCATTTGCTGTCTGCCAGGAACTGTTTTAAGTGCTTTTCTTGTATCAAGTCATTTAATGCTCATGATGATCCTATGAGGTGTGTGCTGTTATAACTCCCATTTTACAAATGAAGAAACTGAGGCCCACAGAGTGATACACAGTGTTTGACGTGTCAAATAATTTAAGTGATTTATGATGCAATGCCAACTTAATCCACTTCCTGCCACTGCCAGGAAAGCCTAGTCTATCCGGTAAAGTTCTACTCCTCCTTCCTGATGAACTTAGGTGCCATCTGCTCTGCATCCATCCTGATTCTCTTTCTCTATCACATCTGTTATTTTCGTTGTTAGGTGTCATCAAGTCAGTTCTGACTCATAGTGGCCCTCTGCACAACAGAACGAAACACTGCCTGGTGGGGTGTCATGCTTGTATTCATCGTTATGCTTGACCCCATTGTTGCAGCCACTGTGTCTAGGCATCTCATCGAGGGTCTTCCTTCTCTCTGACCTTCTGCTTTACCAAGTGTAATATCCTCATTCAGGGACTGATCCTTATCTAGACGAAGTGAATCCTTCTCTGCTCGGTGCTACCCAAACCCTTGATTTCACTCCATCACAGTCTCTGGCACAGCAGATTTAATTTGCCTATTTTCCATTTCTTCCCTGGCCCTAGCTGCCCTTTAGAACAGAGTCACACTAATTTTTGCACAGCTAGTGCCTGGCCACAGAGTAGGTACTCATTTAATATCTACTGATAGGATAACTGAATGTAAAATTGAGCTTTTGGCTTATCCTTTAGACCAAACAGAAATTTCCATTATTACACCAAAAGTAAAACAAGCAAACCCACTTCCATTCAGTTCTGACTCGTTCAGATTCCGTGTATTATAGAGTAGAAGTCCTCCACGGGGTTTTCATGGCTGTGATCTTTATGGAAGTAGCTCACTAGGTCTTCCTTCCATGGCACTGCTGGGTGGGCTCAACTGCCAACCTTTAGGTTAGTAGTGGAGCACAAACTGAATGTGCCACCCAGGGACCTTTTATTACTCAAGCCACCCCAGATCATTTTGGGAATAAGATAGAATATAAATCAGCAGATCTCGTACAACCTAATATCCTTGGCAAGAGGTTGTTCAAACCCTGATTGCCTGTCTGTAGTGACAAGAGAGTGAAGCTGGGTGACCTACAACCAACGGTCAAGTACTTTGTACATATCTACTGACGCTACGGTGTAAGGCTTGGATTAAGAGCATTTTATTCCAAAACAGCACATCATAGTTGCAAAGTATTTTGACATTCACTAACTCATTTGATACTCCCAGCAACTGTGTGAAGTTGACATTATGGGTATGTTTATCCTTATTTGACAGAGGAGGAAACTGAGGCTGAGGGAGTTGCTCAAAGCAGGTCTGTCCCACTTTGTTTTGATGGTTTAGGTGACAAGAAGTACATATTAGAACAAGCAAGGGGGATTTTTTGAGCCTTCCTTAGTATTACCCAGCATTCTGAGATCAAGTTTGTGCTAACTAACCTCTCTTGATGGACTGATGAGTAAGTTGATGGAAATATTGTCCCTGCCCCTTAGGGAACTGCCTCCCCTGAGCAAGTTCTTGTGAGAACTGTCTTGATTGGACACACCTTTCTTTGTTCAGACAGTAAGGAAACAGGCCCCAGAAAGGAAAACTCGAGCTGCCTCAAGTGAGGATTTCTTCCCAGCATCCTGTGCTTATCAGTGGGACAAGATGATCAGAGAGACTATGAAACAGTGCTCTCCCCTCCATCTCAGATGCCCCCCACCCCAGGACAGAGAGCCTAGAGGGCTTCGGGAAAAGCAAGAGCCAGGCTAAGCTGACCTCTTAGAAGACGGGTGTCAAGAACTGAGTAAACAGGTTGGGAAAAAAGCAGAGACTGCCATCAAACCGATAGATACGGGGCAACCTAGGGAAGCTGGAACCTGGTCATGTTTACAAGAAGGAGGTCAGTGTGTGTCCCATTAGGTTGCACCAGGCCCATCCCCAAAGTTGAGAAAATGAGGACAGAGCAGGCACAGCTTGTGGAGAAACCCACAGGAGAGGCAAGAGGAAGGCAGTAGGGCTCAGGCTGGGCAGCCATTATTTGGATGGAATCAAGCACTTTTCAGTGCAGTTTCAACAGACAGGGAGAAATCTTCAGATAATGCAAGCTCCCTGAGCATCGAGGAAGATGGCCTGAGGAACCCCATCAGCTGTCAGCATGTCTCTAGATAGGATGAATGTCCCCATGGAGAAAGCACAGAACTGGGCCTCAAGGTTCCAATCTTGCAGCCTTCCATTCCTGAGTTTCTTCCTTTTCAAGCACTTGCTGAACACAGTCTGAAGGCCAGACAATGGGCCAGGGGCAGAGATGCAGAGATGGACATGTCAGGGTCCCTGCCTTGGTGAGGGACCAAAGAAAATTAAACACTGCTTGCTGTCGAGTCTGTTCCATCTCATGTGTGCAGACTAGAACCATGCCCAATAAGGTTTTCATGTCTGTGATTTTTTGGAAGCAGTTCACCAGGTCTTTCTTCCAAAGTACCTCTGGGTGGACTCAAAATGCCAAACTTTCAGTTAGTAGCCCAGCACTTAGCCATCTGCACCTTGATGGCAGACAGAGAACAGTGAAAGCACAGCTGTCGTGTGACAGGACTGAGGAAGTTCAGAAGCAGTGGGACTATGTAAAAAGGGACAAAGGGGAGTGAGTACAGACATCTATCCAGAGCAGATAATAGCCCAGTTGGTCCTGAAGGTCAATCCCTGGCAGGACTGGCAGATGTGCAAGTGGGGCCAGGTGGCATTCCAGACACAGAGACCAGCACCTGCAGAAATTGCTCCTGGAATGGCTACTATAAAGCCAGCATCTTCTGGGTTCAGCCCTTGAAAAGTTGCTCACCTGGTTTGGCAAAGGACTAGTTTAGGGAGGAAACTACATCAAATTCCTTACATGAACACCCCAGAGATCTGAATATGTAAACAGCACAGATGATCTCTCATCATTCTTCTAAATCTGTCACAATAAACTCAGGATGCCAGTTCTTAGGCCCATCTTCAGAAAAGACAGCCCAACATGATGGAGTCCAGCCCCAAACCAGCTGCCATGAAGTTGACTCCAACTCACGGTGACCCCGTATGTATCTAATAGAACTGTGCTCCATAGGATTTTCAGTGGCTGAGTTTTTGGAAGCAGATTACCAGTGCTTTCCTCCAAGGCACTTTTGGTTGGACTTGAACCTCTAACCTTTTTTAAGAAGCCAAGCATGTTAACCTAGGGACTGCAACAGCACCTAATGGCAGAGAAGACCCTTTCAGAAAAATTGTGCATCAGTTACCTGGGATCTGAGAGAGAGAAGGACAACAGAGGTAGGGAAGGGACAGGTCTCAAGAAGGGTCAGGGACCACAGGAGGACTTAGATGACTGTAACATGAATTGCCCTGAGTTGGGAGCAATACCCGCATCCATTACCATTTCTTATTAAGAAAACACAGACCACACCCTTATCTCCTCCAGGAAATTTCTGTGGACTGACAGTCTCACATTCCACTTACCCCACTCATGCCTTCTTCCCCACAGCAGAGGGTGAGATGAGTTGGGCACCAGGCAGAGGCAGGAGAAGCATTCCTCAGCAGGACACGGCTGGTGGGTGTGGAGAACTCAGCATGGAGCCCTCAGAAGAAATCCAGGAGAATGGGTACCTCTGACCAGTGGCAGTGGGCAGTGGTGTGCCCCTCGTTTCTGTGGGCATGCTTCCAGTCATTCCGTCACTCTCTAGTGTTCCTATAATTTTACCTCCTCCGCAAAGCTGATGAACCAGAAAAGAGCCGCAGGCTTCCTGCCTTGGGCAGGCTCTCCTTGCTGCCTTCACCTCAGCCCACCTCAGTATTCCTGTCTTTATCTGTCTGCTCTGTGCCCATGGATTGGGACTGGAGAACCCTGTTCCAGGGTGGGCAACCTGAAAAGTGCTGGGGCCTGCAAGACCCTGGCACAGCCCCCATGGTAGAGGTAGTTTGGCTTTGGAAAAAAAGTTTCCCTGGAAAGAGGGAACCAACACCAACAGCCTCCCACTGAATTTTCACCCCGTTCCATAACTCTCAGAGTTATGCTCCAGTGAACTGAGGGCAGGCTGCCTGTTCTGACTGGCTCCCGAAAATCAAGCAGGAGGAGACAGGAAGTGACCAACAGAGAGCCTTCTCCAGGAATGTGGGGACACTCGGGTTAGGAAGACAGATTTAAAATCCTTTTGAGAGATGACACAGCCCAGAAACCCCCAAGTATGGGACAGAAGGCATGTATAGGGTCTTTCTAAGGATATAAGAGGAGCAGAGGAATAAGTAGGTTTGGGGTTAAGACTGAGTTTCAGAGATTAGTTGTAGTTAGACTGGTGTGGGGCCGGGCAGGGAGGTTCAGGTAAGAGGTAGAAATAAAGTCAGCCAGGCCCGTCCCTTTCTCTGGCGATAGACTTTGCCCTCAACTCCCCTGAATGAGAAATGCTCATAGAGATGATTCCTTGTATGTAACGCCATCATCACTGACTTCAAACCCCAGATAACCAACTCTACTTGTGTCCTCTGTCACACTTTAAGCCCCCTTGCTCACCCCTCTCCAAACTAGACCCCATGCACCAAGCTCTGCAGGTAACGAGGCATGTTTCTATGAGCAGAGAACCTCAGCTCCTCCAGGGACAGGGTCTCCATGTCTTCTTCTCATGCTGCACACTGGTGGTAGCAGTGGATGATTTGGAAGAAGGCTTCCTTCACTGGCGATTTTGTCATGGTGGCTGGGTCCGGGTCAGGGGCGGAGGGCAGCTCTGGAGCCCTGGAGGGTGGGGCAGCTGGAGAAAGAGGAAAATCTGAGAGGAGAAAAGAGCAGCACTTGGTTTGGACCAACCCACAGTGGGATGAGCACTTCCTGCAGAATCTTCTGACTTCTTTCTTGCCCACGTTTCTGTATCTTGTCTCAGGTTCCCACCCTGCCCTCTGTCTGCCTCCTTCCAAATTGGCTTAAAGTCATTGACCTGCAAGAAACCTTTCCACTAAGGCTCAGGGCAGAGCTCTGTGTCTTCACTCAGACTGAGGTTTCCTGAGAACAGGAGCTGTGCTTTCCTCCCTTGCAGCTGTAGTCTCTGTTTAAACAAAATCAAGCCCATTGGCGTCAAGTTGATTCCACCTCAGGGTGAACTCGTATGTTACACAGAAGAACTGCTCCATAGCATTTTCTTGACTAGAATCAGGGGCTTAAATTACCAACATTTAGATTAGTAGTTATGCTTAAACTATTTGTACTACCCATGGACTTTTTTTTCACTCTTAGTTTAGAAGTTACCTAAAGCCAAAAATGAGATACTAAAAGCACCTTTAGAATCAAAACGGCATTTGTGTTGTTTTCCAACGGAAAGGTTTTACAACTCCTTCAGAAGGCAGGTCTCCTGCTACCATAGACTGTCTTATACCACAAATTGACTATTATAATAATTACATTGGCTGGGAACTCCAGTCTTGGTCATGTAGGATGATGATGTTTTCTTTCTCAACTGAATGTGCCTACAACATGGGGATTCCCATCTTTGCTCCCACGTTGTGGGGTGGCCATGTCTTGTGTCTTTCAGTATGTAAAAGGAGTCCGCATAAAGTTGGTGCAACCCATGCAATGTTAAAAGCCCATACTCACTTCCCACCCCAGCCTCTGTGGGCTGGGATGGCCAGCTTCCAGATACTTGTCAGGCATAGGGCCACAGCATGTCCTGGTCATCTCACAGCTTTCAGCCCCATGCACCACACACAAACTCATGATGCCAGTAACCACCCGATTCCCACAGGCTGGGAGATCAGTTTTAATGGTACAAAAACCTTGCCCGACCAGCAGGCTTTCCAGTATTCCAGACAGATGAGCATCACAACCACCATGGATTCTGCTGTATATGGAGCCAGGCAGGCACTGAGCTAAGCCCTCTAAATGCATTATCCCATTTCAGCCTCATGGTGACCTTACGAAGCATCTCCTGAAAAGAAAAAGAAACTCAGAAAAGTTATACAAGTTTCATAAGTTATCCATTTAGAATAGGACCACCAAAAAATTTAAGAATAACTCAAAGAGATGTTTGTAATGCAGGATCCAAAATCCCTTTGGAAAAAAGGCCTGGTGAACTACTTCTGAAAATCATCCAGTGAAGATCCTATGGATCACAATGATCTGATCAGCAACCAGTCCAAGTATGGCGATGGTACAGGACTGGGTAGTGTGTTGTTCCATTATTCATACCATTGACATCAGTCAGGGCCACTTCCCTCCATGACTTGGGGCTGACTTGAAGACAGCTAACAACAGCGAACTCCTTGAGGGACCAGAATTGTGCTGTTTGGACATCCATCCACACTGCACACATTCTTTTAAACAGGTAAATGGAGCAGCTCTACCTTCTTTAACCTGCCCAGACCCAGCACAACCCTTCCCCAGTCCCACGATTCTCGTGAGAGGGGTGCTAACTTGTTGCTGCAGAGGCAGAAGTCCTCCACACACACAGCCCCAGCCTATGACTTCTCCTGGAGATTCCCCAGGGCTCAGGCTAGAGTCAGCTCTGTGTGCAGGGCCCCCACCACTGAGCCCTGCTGTCTGCTCTTTCCCAGTGGGGAATGCTCACGAGTTTTTCAACAACAGGACAGAGACTTAGCTGTATTTCTAAGACGATATCCCATGACATTTGCTTCATCCGCTTAACTAGTTCCAGGGATCCACCTTTCCTCTGAGCCCGATTGGAAGCATCTAAGAATCACAAAGATCACACCAGCCACCCGCATCCTCAAGGAACTCATTGTCCTCCCACCAGGGCTTGGATGAAGTCCAGTGTATAGTTCAAATATCTTTTCCTTGGATGTTCGTCAGTGAACCCCCAAACACCATAGCAACGGAGCACATTCATTTACCCACTCATTCATTCGTTCCACAGATACCTCTCAAGTATCTACAGGGTGCCAGGCCCTCTGCCATGCAATAGGTATATGACACGGGGCCAGCTCCAGGATGGGGGCAAGTGTCAGGAAGAGGAAAGCGTATGCTGTCATGATGCACAGTGAACATGACTGACTCAGTGGCACAGACAGGTGACTTGGGATGTTCAGGAAAGAATACTTTCTGCCTGGAGAGTTGAAGACTTCCTTAAAGCCCTAAACCCATTGCTATCTAACCTATTCTAGTTCACAGAAACCCTACAGGACAGAGTGGAACTGCCCCCATAGAGTTTCCAAGGAATGCCTAGTTGATTCTGATTAACAGCCACAGAACTTAACCACTGTGCCACCAGGGTTTTGGAGAAAGAAGAAGACTTTCTTAAAACTCCCAAACCATTGCCTTCTAGTCTAGTCCATTTTATAGTGACCCTATAGGGCAGAGTAGAACTGCCCCACAGGGTTCCATATCTTTCTCCTGAAGAGCAACTGGTGGCATCACACTGCTGACCTTTTTGTTTGCTGCTGGGTGTTTAACCACTGTGACACCAGGGCTTCTTTAAGACTTCCTTAGGGAGGTGAGGAGACCCTGGTGGTGTAGTGGGTTAAGTGCTACATCTGCTAACCAAAGAGTCAGCAGTTCAAATCTGCCAGGCACTCCTTGAGAACTCTATGAGGCCATTCTATGCTGACCTCTATGGTCACTGTGAGTCAGACCTGACTCGACAGCAGTGGGTTTGGTTTAGTTTTGGTTTTAGGGAGGTGATACGTGAATTGAGACCTGAAGAAACATTTTGAGTTGCAAGAGAGAGAATGGAGGACCACATGTTCTAGGCAGAGGAAATGGTGGTATCAAAGGTGTGGGTACATGGAAAAAGGTGGCAATGACTTGCGGATGAAGTCCACAGGGTTCACTGTGATTGGCTGGAAGAAGCAAGGGTTTGAGTAGGGGGATACAGACAACATGTGAAGGGCTCTGCACACCAAGCTAGATATGCAAGTTTATCCTGCAAATGAGGGGAGCTAAGAGAGGAGTTTCAAATGGCTGGGCGATGGACTTGAAGTGAAACGGAAGTGGTAGGACTGGCTTTGTCTACTAGCAAATAATTACTGCAATGTGAAAGTGATCCTACTTGAAGGGGGTTGGAGATGGAGGCTTGGCCTGCCTACAGGTGCCCCCTGGGCCCTGGAGTGACAAGTGAGCTTCCCTCCCTCATTTCATCCTATCATGTACATCCTCTCAACTCCCACTTCCTACCTCTCCTTAACCAGTTCATTGGTTGCCATGGAGTCTGTTTTGGTTCAGTGGTAACCCCAAAGGTGTCAGAGTAGAACTGTGCTCTATAGGATTTTCAGTGACTGATTTTTCAAAAATATATTGTTAGGCCTGCCAACTCGACGGCACTTGGCTTGGCTGGCTTGTTCTAAGTTGCCTCCAGGTACACTCACACCTCCAAGCTTTTGGTTAGCAGCCAAGCACATTAACTGCAGCAGTCAGGGACTCCCTGTCCCTATGCATGTATAATAGGAATGGCCACACAGGTTCGTGAATGAATGCCCAGAAGGGGATGCCAAAAGTCCTGGTGTTCCTCAAGGCTTGAGATAAATTAAGCAGACAATGAAGGCAAAATTTTGTACAGTTTTCAGAAGAAGCCTTCATCATAATGATTTCTTCAGCGTGTAAGTGTGTCATCAACACATTTTCATATTTCAAACAAAAAACATGGATCAGATTTCTAAAAAGAAAATAAAATTTGATATGTAAAACTAAAGCAAAAGAGAATTTGACTAAATACCTATGGTTCAGTCATCATTCCCTTTGAGAATTCATCCTAAGGAAGTAATATGACAGGGCTAAACACAATCACTAGGAAACTGATCGCTAGTGCAATATCTGTACACAGTAAAAAATTTGAAAGCATTAAAAAAACAGCAATGAAAAAACTGCCTTGAAACCATTTAATGACCAAATGGGGTATACTGATATGACTCACCCTCAGGCAGTGATGGATAGCAATTTGTTGCTCAAGAGAAACTCCATTTTATGATCTGTGACACTGGGGAAGGGCAGATTGTAAGCCCTCTTTACCCTGGTCAATGTGGGACAAAAATGACCCCACATCAGGCCAATACTCAGTGGCACCTCCTTCCACAGTGGTCTTCTTCACTAAGCACACCCCTAATCAGTGCTAGTAAAGGGTTAAGGACCATTTGTTTGCATGTATCAAAACTTGTCTTAATGATCCACTATTGCGAGACATTTAAATCAGCTTTTAGCATATATATTTTAATGTCAATTCTTCCATAATATGCTGTTTCTTCAGAATTTTGTACTATACTAGTTGCTGGGGAGTGATGGCAGTGGCAATGCACTGAATAACATTCTACTTTCCAGTAGCTCATGGATGACTGCCAATTAAGTTCATAAACTCATTCTAGAAAAAGTGCTGCATACCTCATTGCTAAATATCACTGTGATCACCTTTGAGGTACTCACCTTAGGAAGCTATGCACTGACACCAGGGCCTAGTCCACCCTTCAAAGCAATTTTGGAACTCCTTTTCTGGAACGGGCATCAGAGCTGTCATCATATTACCCGTGATGCCTTGAATGTTATCAAAATGTCTTCATTTTAATATTTTCTTTATCTTCCAGTAAAGAAAAACATCTTTGGGGCCAGATCAGATAAGTAGAGAGTATGTTACAACGCAGTGATTTGTTTACTGGCTATAAACTCTTACAGACAGTGCCATGTGAGCTCGTGCATTGTCATGACGCAAGAGCCACGAGTTGTTGGCAAAATGTCTAGGTCATTCTTGTCCAACTTTTTCAGGCAGCCTTTTAGCCCTTCCAAATAGTAAACTTGTTTACTTGTTTGTCCAGTTGGCAAAATTTGTAACGAACAATTACTCTGATATCAAAAAGATTAGTAACATTGTTTTGACTCTTGATTTAGACTGACAGAAGTTTTTTGGTCTTTTAGAATTGGCTGACTTCCATTGTGCACTTTGATGCTTTGTTTCAGGGCCGTACTGCTATGCCCATGTCTTGTCACCAGGGATAGCATGACCTCCATTGAGCACTTTGACATTTTGCTTCTGGGCCGTATTAGTACACCCATGTTTCATCACCAGTGATAGCATGCCCTAAATATTGTCTTGCCTCTCCAAAAGTCTTGGCAAACTTTGACTCTCCTTTGCTATTGTTTATCAGTGACCTCCTTCAGGACCACTTTTACCCACCCTTTCCTTATGCCAAGATTTTCAGTTAAGATTTTCCTGTTTCTCTATTGATGTTTACTTGGTCTGCTATGCTTCTCACAGTCAGCTGACAATTCTGACTCACAATTCAATGAATTTTTGCAATTTTTTCATCAATTTTGCTTGTAACTGGCTGCACTGACCTCTCTTCATCAGTGATGCTTTTTCTCTCTTCAGAAAAATGTTTAATCTGTTTGTACAGTGCCATTTTCACCATTGCATTGTCACCGTAAACTTGGACTAAGAAGTCCCTGATTTCACTTCTACTCTTGCCAAGTTTAACAAGAAATTTAGTGTCTGTTCATTGCTCTAATTCAAGCTCCAGCATTCCCAAAGCAGTATATATAAACATGCAACAAAATTAATGAATGCCACTCAGAGAGACTTTGCCACATGACTACACATATACAGCTGTGAAACACTGATATACCAAGATTATGAAACCTTACCAAGTTGTTTGCACAGTGTTGCCAATGTAAACACATGTTGTTTACGTAGTGTAAACACACGCAGTTTGCGAACTTAAGTGGCAGACCTCGCATATCTGGGACAGGTGATGGGCTATGTTTGAAGGGAGCTACAGGATGCACTAGAATTCTTAGAGTAGAGGACTGGGATGAAAGACCAAAAATATTGGTATTATTTAGCTTTCAGGGAATTTAATCTCTTTCTTCTTAACAACACTAGATTAAAATAGAATAGAACATAAAGCATTCCTAAATGACTTCTGTAGGTTCAGGGGCATCCTGGAGAATGAGAAAATAACTAAAGTATTGAGTGCTTCCTTTAGGCTGACAACCTTGCCTAGATATCCATTCGTTGTCCTGTTTGTATAAGCTGTCCAGAAAGAAGAAGCACATTAAGCACCACACTCAAGGCGATACAGCCAGTAAACACAGAGGCATATTTCAAACTCAGATTCTCTGGCTTCATGACATCTGTTCTTAATCACTATATTATCTTACCCTTGAATTACAGCAGACTTTACCTCCCAACTGAGAGTTTGATATCAAGGGCAGGTTCTTGCTCCAGGGTGACAATGACAGACTCAGGGAGCAGATCAGGGAGCAGATCTGCTCAGATCACCGTATAGAAAAGTCACTGAACCGTATTGGTTTAACTAAAATCAGAAAGAGGCCTAGCACCTCCTTTTATGCCATCTCCTTGATATAAAACTTCAAAGCAGAAAGAAACACAGGCAAAGAGGCAGACATAAGTGGAGATAAGTTGGAGAGCACGGTCTTGTTGCTTTAGAATGTATTTGCAACTGGACTGTGTTAATAGGTGAGCTAAAAGCAAAATGGACTTGATACAGAACAATCTTTTTTGGTCTAAAGAAAAGCGCCTGAAAGACCAGAGAGCTGCCCTTTGTTTGCAGACTTATACATGCACACACCTAGATACACACACATCAAAAGGGGAAAAAGGAAAAAACAAAAAACCACCAGCAGTAATCAATCCATGTCTCACGCTGTCCTCCCTGTACTCTCCAAAGCAAGAGTTTCAAAAATTGTGATCACTGAGCTCACCCAGAGTGCTGTGATGACCAGACTCTAGTTTTCCTCATTGACAATCAACTGCTCACACTTCCCTCACACCTTAACCCTCTCCAATACACTCACCTAGTGCTCTGTTGTTTATTGTTGGATGCTGTAGTTCTAACTCATGGTGATCCTGTATGTGTGGAGTAAAATAGCTCTATAATATTTTCGAGGCTGGCACTTTTCAGAAGCAGATCACCAGGTCTGTCTTCTAAGGTGCCTCTGGGTGGGTTCCAATAGTCAGCCTTTCCACCAATAGCAATGTACACACTCTTTGTATCACTCAGGTACCTAAGAAACCACTAATCTGCTTTGCCTCTGAGGGAGTTTTCACATAAATATAGTCATAAAATATGTGTTCTTTTGTAACCGGCTTCTTTCACACTGCATAACGTTTTCAAGATTTATCCATGTTGCAGCTTGTATCAGTGTTTTAATCCTTTATGTTGCTGAGTAATATTCCATCACAAGTATCACTTGATGTATTTATCCGATCATCAGGTGATGGGCATTTGGGTTGCTTCCACTTTGGGCTACTGTACATAATGTTACTTTGAATATTAGTGTACAGGTTTTTGGGTGAACATATGTTTTCATCTCTTTTGGGTGCTCACCTAGGAGTGGAATTCCTGGGTCATATGGTAACATTATATTTAACCATTGGAGGAACTGTTGAACTATTTCCCAAAGCAGTTGCATCATCTTAACCTCCGCTTCACCCAGTTTCTCCACATCCCTGACAACACTTGTCATCTTCTATTTTATTCTAGCTCTTCTGGTGAGTAAGAAGTGGTATCTCTCTGTGATTTTGATTTGCTTTTCCCCAAGCATCTTTCCATGTGCTTATAGGCAATTTGCATACCTTTTTTGATAAATGTGTATTGAGATCTTTTCCATTTTTTAAATTGAGTTACTTACCTTTTAGTTACTGAGTTATAAGAGTTCTTCATATATTCTAGATAAAAGTGCCTTATCAAACAAATAACTCATAAATATTTTTTCCTTTTGGGGGTTGTCTTTTTACTTTCTTGATAGTATCCTTTGAAGCACCAAAGATTTCCGTTTTGAAGAAGTCCCATTTATTTTTTATTTATTTATTTTTGTCACTTTTACTTTCAGTGTTGTCTCTAAGAAGTCTTTGCCAAACCAAGACTGTGAAGATTTACCCCCATGTCTTCTCTAAAGGAGCCCTGGTTGAGCAGTGGTTAGAGACATTAACAGCTTACTGAATTACTGGTTCAAACTCACCAGATGGTCTCCAGGATAAAGATGTAGCAGTCTACTTCCATGGAGACTTACAACTGTGGAAACAGCATGAAGTCACTATGAATTGGAATCAACTTAATTTATAATTTTAGGTCATACATTTAGGTTTATGACCCATTTAGAATTCATTTTTTTATATGAGGTGAAGATGGGGTCCAACTCTATTCTTTTGAAGTGGATATTCAGATGTCCCAGCATCATTTCTTAAAGACTATTTTTTCTCCACAGAATTGTTGTGGCTACCTTATTGAAAATTAAAATTGACTAGAAATCTTAATAATGGGAAGGCATAGGGTAGGAGTGAACATGTAGTGGTTGTTGCTGTTACAGGCCATTGAGTCAGTTCTGATTCACAAAGACCCTATGCAAACGAAACCCAATCCAACTCAACCCAAACCAGCCCAACCCAACCCAACCCAGCCGAAGCAACCCACTGTTGTCGAGCAGATTCCAACCTATAGAGACCCTATGTATAAGAGAATAAAACACCGCCTGGTCTTACGTTATCTTCACAATCATTGCTATGCTTGAGCACACTGATGCAGCCACTTTGTCACTCCATCTCAGTGAGGGTCTTCCTCCCTTTTGCTGGGCCCTCTACCAAGCATGATGTCCTTCTCCAGGTACTGGTCCCTCCTGACAACATGTCCAAAGTACAGGAGATGAAGACTCACCACCCTTGCTTCTAAAGAGTATTCTGGTTATACTGGCAGGAAAGATTTGTTTGTTTTTGAATGTACGGCTGTCTTCATGCTATTAAAATAGAAAATAATTTGTTAAAACTTTGTTTTAAGCTAATAATAAATTTTGTTAAATGTTCCATATGATGTGCTTTTATGCAAATAATGTACACCTTCCATATTTGTTTGCCAACTGCTCCCATCTGTCCTCAAGAGTTTTTTATAAATGTACTAGGCTAACAATTTTACAGCAATATGTAAAAAAGTTAGCATGGCAGTGCTTATGGAATTACCACTAAAGATGAGACAACAGCTGGTAAGCAAAGTAGAAGAGTGGATGGTACATGAGAAAAGCATTTGTAGTCTTTTTGGTTGGTTACAAATTTATGTATGAGTGTATGTAGTTGAATTTTAGTTTTGCTGATGAAATGATCTGTTTCAGGAGCCAGCAAACCATGGTCGGCTGGTCATATACAGCCAACAACCTGTTTTCTGTAGGTAAAGTTTTACTGCAACATAGCCACAGCCATTCATTATGTCACTATCAGTGGATGCTTTGTGCTACAACAGTAAAGTTAGGTGCTAGTATTTTGCCCCACAACATGCAAAGTACTTATTGTTTGGCTTTTACAGAAAATGTATGATGATTCTGCTCTAAATCACTGTTGATGTTTCTATTTATTCTCTAGAGGGCTGAAGGGACTCTGTCAAAATCAGCCAAATGACTGTGAATTTATCAGATCCTATTTATTTCTTTCAGTGTTTGCATTATAGTCTACAATTATGTTCTTGTGTAGATAAGGCTTAGGTCTATAGTATTTTGGTGACTTGCGCAGTAACTGATATGAAATATTCTTTTTTGTGTTGTTAAGTGAAAATGTACAACCTAAATCAAGTTTGCATGCCTGCCCATTTTCAGCTCCCTCTGCTCTCCTTGCCTGGTGACAGCACCCTCCTCCTTTTCATTCTATACTTGCAGTATCCTCTTAATAAGTTCCTGTCTTCTCCTCTCCACCTTCATCTCACCCGTCTAGAAAGAGACAGTAGGACAGCATCCTATAAATGCATAGAAGCATAAAATACACACACCACATGGCCACATTGTGTCCCCAAGTCCAATCCATTTTTGTCCAAAGAGTTGATCTCAGTAGTGTTTTCTGCAGCAGCAGTTCTAGGGCCCATTCTCCCAGGGGATCCCACAGGCTGTCAGACCATCAGTTGAGGTCTTTTAGTAGAGTTCTTGTGCTGCATCTCTCTTTTTCTTGTGTAGCCACAGGGACTACACGTTATGTGCTCCATCACAGCTGTCTTTTGTGGTGGCCAGGAACCATTTGGTTCTTCTGATCACATCTTGATACAGTCTCACATTTACACAGGTCCTTCTGTCTCTTGAGTCCTTTTTTCCTGGTGTCTTTGTTTTTGGTGATCATCTGTTTTCGGATGAGTTGGAACCATTTGATGTACCTCAGAAGGAAGCTTGCTAGCTTTTAAGACTTCAGATGCCACTCACCAATACAGGATGCAGGAGACTCTCATAGCAATAAGTTAGTTATGCCAGTTGGCATAACTGAAAGCACAGTCCCCAGAACTCTGCCCCTGCTACTCTGTCCTTGCAATATTGGATTGAGATGAGAAGAGCTTTCTATTTATGGTGAAGTCCAGCTGAATTGACCTACTTTCTACTGTGTGCTTTCACTGCTTTACCTAACCAAATTTCTATCAGCTATCTAATCTGTGACTGACTCTCTCCCTCCCTCCCCACCCCAGTAACTGTCAAAGAGTCTTTTCTTCTGTACATAATTCTATTTTTAAGTCCTCATAACAGGAGTCTCATACAATATTTATCCTTTTGCTACTGACTGATTTCACTCAGCATAATGTCTACCAGCTGAAAACAGATTATGAAATGCTTCCTAAGATCATTGTGTTCTTTATCATTGCGTAGAATTCCATTGAGCATATGTACCATAGTTTGTTTATCCATTCATCAGTCAATGGGCATCTAGATTGATTCAGTCCTTTTGCTACTGTGGGCTGTGCTGCAATAAACATTCGTGTGCATGTATCTGTGTGACAGCCTTTGTTTCTGTAGGATACATTCTAAGCAGTGGGATTAACTGAATTAAGTGGTATATCTATTTCCAGCTTTTTAAGGAAGTGTCAAAATGCTTTCCAAAGAAGCTGTACCAACTGGCAATCCCACCAGCACTGTAGGAGAGTTCTGATCTCCCCACAGCTTCTCCAGTTTTTGTTGTTCTGTGCTTTTTGGATCATGGCCAACCTTTGGCTGCCTCGATGTCCTCTTTAGTGAAGTGTCTGTCTATTTTCTTTGCCCATTGCTCAGTTGGGTTATTTACCCTTTTCTTATTAATATTTTGCAGCACCTTGTAGACTATGGAGATTAGATGTTGGTGCAACATATAGTTGCCAAATATTTTTTTCCCATTCTGTAGGTGTTCTTTTAACTCTCTTGATAAAAATCTGTCAATCAGTGGAAGTGTTTGATTCTTAGTAGTTCCCATTTATCTATTTTCTCTTCTGTTGTTTGTGGTTTGTTTGACAGATTTTGAAGTCTGTCTAAGCTGTTTATTAGAATTTCCATTGTTGGTCCTACTTTTTCTTGCATGATCTTTATTGTTTTAGTTTTAATATTTAGGTCTTTGATCCATTTTCAGTTAGTTTTTGTGTAAGGCATGAGATGTGGGTCTTGTTTCAGTTTTTAGCAGATGGATATCCAATTTTCCCAACACTATTTGTTAAAGAGACTGTTTTTACCCCAGTTTACAATCTTTGGGCCTTTGTCAAATACCAACTGTTCATAAGAGAATGGTGGCATCTCTAAGGTCTCAACTCTGTTCCCTTGGTCTATATGTCTATTTTTGTACCAGGACCAGACTGTTTTGAGTACTGTGGCTATATAATAAGTTCTAAGGTCCAGTAGTGTGAAGCCTCTCACTGTGTTTCTCTTCAGTAGTGCTTTACATATCTGGGGTTTCTTCCCTTTCCAAACAAAGTTGGTGATTTGTTTCTCCATCTTGTTAAAAAAATGACACTGGCAATTGTTTTAGAATTGCTTTTTTATGTAGATTACTTTGGGTAAAATAGATATTTTCACAATGTTAAGTATTCCATTCTATGGGCAGGGTAGATTTCTCCATGTATGTAAGTCTCTTTTGGTTTCTTGCAGTAAGGTATTTCTCTCTGTATAGGTCTCTTTTTTCTCTGTTTAGATTTATTTCTAGGTATTTTATTTTCTTGGAGGCTATAGTAAATGATATTGGTTTGGTGAACTCTTCTTTCATAATCTCTGTTGGTATAAAGGAATCCTACCAATTTGCTTATGTTTATCTTATATCTGAATACTTTGCCAAATTCTTCTATTAGTTCCAGTAGTTTATTTATGGATTCTTTAGAATTCTCTACGTACACAGTCATATCATCTGCGTGTAGGGAGATTTTTACTCCTTCTTTGGCAGATGCCCTTTACTTCTTTGTCTTGTCTAATTGCTCTGGCTAGAACTGTAGTACAACGTTGAATGCAAGTGGTGGGAGTGGGCATCCTTGCCTAGTTCCCGTCCTCCAGGGTAATTCTTTCAGTGTCTCTCTATTCAGGATGATGTAGGCAGTTGGCTGTGCATAGATGAACCTTATTGTGTTAAGGAATTTCCCCTCTATTCTTATATTGCTGAGGGTATTTAGCATGAATGGATGTTGGACTTCATCGAATGCCTTTTTCTGTGTCAATTGACAAAATTGGGTCATTCTTCTGTTTTGTGTTATTTATGTGGTTGATCAAAATTGTTTTACTGATATTGAACTAGTTTGTATCCCTGGTATAATTCCAGCTTGGTCATGGTGAATTATTTTTTTGACATGTCATTGAATTCTATTGGCTAGGATTTTGTTGGAGATTTTTGCATCTAGGTTCATGAGTGATATTGGTCTGTAATTTTCTTTTTTAGTGGGATCTTTCCCTGGCTTTGGTAGCAAAGTTATGCTATCTTCACAGAAGGAATTTGGGAGTATTCCATCCCTTTCTACACTGTGAAATAGCCTTAGTAGTATTGGAATTAACTCCTTTCTAAAAGTTTGGGAGAATTCTCTGGTGAAGCCCTCTGGGCCAGGACTTTTTCTGATTTGTAGTTTTTTTTACTCTTTTTCAAACTCTTCCTTTGTGATGAGTTTATTAAGTTGTTCTACTACTCCTTGTGATAATTTTGGTAGGTGAGATGAATCTATAAATTTATCCGTTTCCTTTAGGTTTTCCAATTTGTTAGACTACAGTCTTTTGTAGTATTCTGCTATGAAACTTTGACTTCCTTTGGGTCTGTTGTGGCATCTCCCCCCTCATTTCTCATTTGGGTTATTTGTTTCCTCTCCCATTTTTCTTTTGTAAGTTTAATCAATGGTCTATGAATTTATTGATCTTTTCAAAGAATTAGCTTTTGGTTTTGATATTTTTTCTATTTTTCTTCTATCCTCTAATTCATTTACCTCTGCTGTAATATTTATGATCTGTTTTCTTCTGGTGCCTGATGGATTCTTTTGCTGTTCTCTTTCTACTTGTGCAAGCTGTAGGGTTAATTTTTTGGTTGGGTCCTTTCTTCATTCTGGACGTGTGCATTTCTACAGATAAATTGACCTCTGAGCACTGCTTTTGCTGAATCCCATAGGTTCTGGTAGGATGTGCTTTCATTCTTATTTGATTCCATAAATTTCTTTGTTTTATCCTTGATTTCTTCTATAACCCATGGATTTTTGAGCAAGGCATTGTTCTGTTTCCATGAGTTCAAATTTCTACCAGTGTTTTTCCTGCTATTGATTTCAACTTTTATGGCTTTATGGTCTGAGAAGATGCTTTGCAACAATTCAATGGCTTGGGTTTCGTTGCCAAGCCAAGCGAAGTGCCGTGAGACTTGCTTTATGTCCTAACACATGGTCTAGTCTGGAAAGTGTTCCATGTGCATTGGAGAAGAAGGTCTACTTACCTATTGAGGGGTAAAAAATTTTGTATATGTCAATAATAAATGGTTAGTAGTCACAATAAGATCTTCCGTATCTTTACTGAGCTTTTTTCTGGATTATCTGTCCATTACTGAAAGTGGAGTGTTGAAGTCCCCAGCTATTATTGTGGAGTGATCTATCTCATCGTTCAGTGTTGTCAGTGTTCCTTTGATGTATTTAGATTCTCTGGTATTGGGTGCATAAATATTTAATATCATTATGTCTTGTTTATGTATTGAACCTTTCAGCAATAAATAGTGACCATCCTTGTCCATGATGGCGGATTTTACATTAAAGTCTGTTTTATCTGAGATTAGTATTGCCACTCTTGCTCTTCTTTGTATGTTGTTGGCTTGGTATATATTTTTCCATCCTTTGATTTTCAGACTTTTTGATTTTTCGAGTCTGAGGCATGTTTCTTGTAAGCAATATATAGACAGGATGTCTCTCACTGTCTATTAAAGCATTCAGTCTGTTTACATTCAGTGTAATTATTGATAGGTATGTCTTTAGTGCTTTCATTCTGATGCTTTTATTTTTGTGTTGTTGATGTTTTCTATGTTGCTCTTAATGTTCTATTGTGGGTGATTCTTCTTTATGGGTTGACTGAATTATGTTTCTTGTGTTGATGTGTCACGTTGTTATTTTACTTTGTTGCTACCACTATAATCCCCCTACTATTCTAAGTTTAAACCAGACTTTAAATTCTGCATATCTTTTTAATTTCTTTTCTATCTGAAAGTGTTATACCTAGAGTAATACATCACTCTTTGTAGCCTGATGATGTCATAGTTTTTCTGTTGTGTCACTGGTTCCCTTCTTTATTACTGTAGCTTTGATTGAGCTTTGTGAGTTTTGTAACTGAGTAGGATTCTAGAAGCTGTGTCCTGCATTGCCATTTTAAGTATGCACTTGATGTTTTTGTTTGTTTAAACAAAGAGCTTCTTTCAGTATTTCTTGTAGTTTTGGTTTGGGTTTTACAAAGTCTCTAAGCTTCTTTTTATCTGTGAATGTCTTAATTTCTCCTTCATATTTGAGAGATAGTTTTTCAGGACATAGAATTCTTGGTTGGAAGTTGTTCTCCTTCAAGGCTTTGGATGTGTTGTCCACTGCCTTCTTGCCAACATCATTTCTGCTGAGAAGTCAGACAAAACCCTACAGAGCTTCCATCTGAATGTTAGCTTTGTTTTAAGCACCTCTGTTTATAATTCATTTTATTAAGTTTGATTATAATATGTTTGATGGTTTTCTTTTGGGGTCTGGTTTTTGTGGTGTTCGATAAGCATCTTGGATATCTATGTTCTTTTTTTGTGATTTTAGAGAAATCAGTCAGTAACTCTAGAACAATACTCTCTGTATTTTCACCTATCCCTCCCTGTTCAGAAACCTCAATTATTCATAGTTTATTCATCTTGACAGAGTCCCAGGTGTTTCTTAATGCTTCTTCATTTTTCTTAATTTCTTTTCTCTGATTTTTCCTCATAAATGCTGATGTCAGTTGCTCTGTCCTCAAGCTTGCAACTCTGGTTTCCATCTGCTTAATTCTGCTTTTTTAGCTTTGGTTTGAGTTGTTCAATTCTGTAGTTTTATTATTGATCTTCTGGATTTCATATCATTGATGTTCCATCAGGTCAAGTAGCTTACTTAATTTTTTATTTTGTTCTGTTGGAGGTTGAGTACAAAAGAATTCTGTTTAGGACAGTGGTGCCTAGAGTTACGGATGGGGCCTGGCAGATGATGATGTTAGAGCCCTACCTAGTTCCTTCTTTCTTTGAACCACACCATAGTGTCTGGGGACAGCCTGCGAGGTACTTTCATTGTCAGCCGGAATGTGGAGCCTGCCATACTTGTGGACCTGACTGATTATGGCAGCTGTTGGACAGTGCCTCACACAGCAGTAAAGCATCTTTTTAAAATAAGAGCACTTGGAGAACTGACTACTGAGCAGGGTGGCAGGATCTCTACCACTCTTCACTGATCCACATCATAGCATCAGCTCACAGCCCCAGAGTGACTCCATAAGTGGCGCCAACTTTGCTAGCAAGGAGGTGGAACCTGCCACTCCAGAGAGTCCACCTGGGCCAGTTACTAGAATGCTCAGAGGCAGCTGGTGATCAAATCTAGTAGTGTCCCTCTTAGAACTCCCTTCTTAGAACTATGCCTCAGCTCCTGTTGAAGTAACACCAGAGAAACAGAACAGCTTCTTGATGGCATGAAGACAACAATCAATAGCTGACCATTTAAAGAAGCAGTCCACCATGGCTCCAGAAAACTCCCAAAATAAAGAATCAAAAACTTCCCAGAAGAAAAAGCCTTTCTGAAATTACTGGAGGTTGAGTACAAAAGAATTCTGTGTACAGTCCTCCTAGAGATTAAACAAAACCACTTGGCAGTTGCATTTTGTTTAATCTCTAAGAGGACTCTACACAGAATTCTTTTGTACTCAACTTCCAAAAATTCCTCAACATGAAAAGGAGTATCTAAGCAAAGCCAGCAACCAACATCATCCTAAATGGAGAGAGTCTGAAAGCATTCACCTTGAGAACAGGAATGAGACAAAGATGCCTATTGTCACCACTTTCATTGAACAGTGTTCTGGACTTTCTAACTAGACAGATCAGAAAAGTTAAAGAAATGAAGGACCTCCACATTGGTAAGGAAACAGTAAAACTGTCTCTTTGAAGATGGTATGATCTTATACACAGAAAACAGTAAGAATCCACACACATACACTACACACACATACGCACAACTACTGCAACGGTTAAGAGTTCAGCAAAATTTAGGATATAAGATAAATATGAATAAATCAGTTGTATTCCTTTACACCAACAAACAGATCATCAAAAAGAAAATCATCATATCAGTACTATTTACAATAGTCCCCAAGAAATAAAATGCTGAAAGATAAATCTAAACAAAGATGTAAAAGACTTATATAAAGAAAATTACAAGACTACTGCAAGAAATAGAAAGAAAACTATCCCTATTCTGCTGAGGGTTTTTGATGTAAATGTGTGTTGGACTTTGTCAAATGCCTTTTTCTGCATCAGTTAAAACCAAGAGAGTCTTACTTTTTGTTTTATTTGTGTGGTTTACCGTATTATTTTTTCAATATTGAACCATGCCTTCATTCCTGGTATGAATCTTACTTGGTCATGGTGAATTATTTTTTTGATATGTTGTTGAATTCTGCTGTCTAGAATTTTGTTGAGGATTTTTGCATCTAAGTTCTTTGGAAACATTAGTCTGTAATTTTCCTTTTTTGTGCTGTCTTTACCTGGTTTTGATATCAAGTTATGCTGGCTTCATAGAAGGAGTTTTGGAGTGTTCTATCCTTTTCCATGTCATACCAGAAGTCTTAACTCCAAGTCTAAACATTCCTCTTCATCTGTGAAATCTAGAATACAAGTTATCTGCTTCCAAAATTATGATGGTAAAACATGCAAAAGTAAGACATTTCTATTACAAATGGAAAAAAATTGCAGGGGTAAGAAGGAGTAGCAAATATCAACCAAATTAGCAGAACACATTACATTAGTCCTCAAGGCTTGGAAAATCATCTTCTAGTCTCTAAGACATTTTATACAAAGGTCATGCCTTCCAGAATCTAGGTATTGGCCTCATTCTCCAGATTCTGAGTGGAGTCCCATGGGCTTCAGCTTTGCCTTCCAGGCCCACTGGGACAACAACTCTGCTCCTTTGGCTTTAGGCACACCATTCTCTGAAGCCCCAGAGGCCAACATCTCTCCTTTTTGAAACCCATGTGGTCATAATCATAACTTTTGAGGCTGAGGCAGCTCAATTTCTTGTGCTCTTTGTCTCTTCAGCTTCTGTTTTCTGTGACCTCTTGGCTAGGACCTTATGTCTTCATCTACCTTGCTGGGGCAAGTGTTTCAAAGCTCTGTACATTCACCAATAAGAACATGGAGGCATTTCTCTCTGCCAGGAAGCCTCCCATACATAGGTACTCAGCTCTGTTGTTCAGTGGGTAGGCTCAGAGCTGTCTGGTATTGGTTTCCTGGTTCTGCTGTTGCTGGTTCACCGTAGTTTCTTTCCTGTCATTGCAGCTCATCTGCTGTTTCTGCTTCTCTGTCACTGCAGGCTCTTGGCTGCTGCTCTTCTCTCCATTCACAGTTTCAAGACTGCTTCCACATTTTAACTATCTGGGAGTACAGCACTGAACTCTCAGTATCAGATTACATTGTAGTCATCTAATACTGACTTAATAGAAATCCTACAAGTAGATGGCTTTAACAAAGAGAAATGTATTGTCTCACAAAAAAGTAGACTGAAGTCCAAATTCAAGGCATCAACTCCAGAGGAAGGCTTTCTCTGTTGACTTTCATCTCCCAGAATAAGAGCTTCTCCACACAGGGGCTCCCAGTCCAAAAGATGTACTCTGCTCCTGAAACTGCTTCATTGGTGTTATGAGGTCCCTCTGTCTCTCTGCTCATTTCTTCCTCTTATATCCCAAGAGATTGCAAGCTTATAGATTGAATCTGATTTCACTGACACAACTGCTGCCCATTCTCCCTCACAAACATCACAGAAGAAGGATTCACAGTACATGGGAAAATCATACTGTAATGAAAATTGTGACCCAACCAAATTGACACATTTGTGGTGGGAAAAAATTCAATCCATGACACTCCATTTTGCATAAGCATGTGTAGCAGACACCTCCAAAATGATGTCTGAATGTAGATCACTAGGGTCTATAGGCTGGGAGAGTCAGATGTCTCTACTTAGTGCAATTCAGACACAGTCTGCTGTTACTGTGGCCCCTTATTTGACTGCAGTTTTCTTATGAGTGATTTTATGGATGACAGTCAGCAATACTTCCAGATTTGGAATATGCCTTCTCCAAAATCCAAATAGGTATGCTTAGTTTTGAGCACAGGTAATGACAACAATTCATTCTTGGTTGTTTATAAAATGTAATGGGTGGCTCCTAGCCAGGTTTTCCCAAGACTTTCATCATATGGTCAGAGCCAAGAATTTTTGTTAAATCTGTTAAAACAGCCTCTGTTGGTCATGTGGGCTGTCATTTTATTCAAATAAGCCCTAGTTTATTCTTTGGTGGCTGATATTGACATAATATCATCAGTGTAATGCATCATTGCTGATTGGTCCAGTTGTATTTTTTTTTAATATATATATTGAGGTGGAATTCACACTGAAGGTTGCCATCTTTGATCTTCATCAGTAAGTGCTTTAAGTCCTCTTCACTTTCAGCAAGTAAGGTGTATTATCTGGATAACACAGACTGTTAATGAGTCTTCCTCTAATTTTGATGTTTTATTCTTCTTCATATAGTATAGCTTCTCAGATTGTTTACTCAGTATACAGACTGAATAAGTATGGTGAAAAGATACAACCCTGATGCACATCTTTCCTGGCTGCAAATCATGTAGAATCTCATTGTTCTGTTCAAATGACTGCCCCTTGGTCTAGGTACAGATTCTTCATGAGCACAATTTAAGCATTATAGAATTTTCATTCTTTACAGTGTTGTCCATAATTTGTTTTGATCCATTCAATCGAATGCTTTTGCATGTTACAATAAAACACAGATAAACTTTCTGGTATCCTCTGCTTTTAGCTAAGAGCCATCTGACACCAGTAATGGTATACTTCATTCCACTTCCTCTTGTGAATCCAGCTTGAGTTTCTGGAAGTTCTCTGTGTACTACTGCAACTGCTTTGCAATGATCATCAGCCAAATTTTACTTACATGTGATATTAATGATATTGCATCATAATGTCCACATTCTCTTGTGTTATGTTTATTTGAAACATGCATAAATATGGTCTCTTCCAGTCAGCTGGCTAGATAGCTGTCTTCCAAATCTCTTTGCATAGATAAACAAGCTCTTCCAGTGATCTATCCATTTGCTGAAACATCTCAGCTGTATTCCATCAGTTCCTGGAGCCTTGTTTTTTTCCAGTGCCTCTAGTGCAGCTTTGACCACTTCTTTAAATGTTAGTTGTTCCTGATTATACATTACCTCCAATCTGGTTGAACATTGATCCACACTTTTTGGTATAGTGACTCAGTGAATTCCCTCAATTTTTCTTTTGATGGTTCCTGCATTGTTTAATAGTAATCATAGGTATACATTGCTGCTGTTGTATGTAACATATCCCTGCCTGCATGTCCTGGTTAAAAAAGCTGACTGTTCAAGCCTATGTCCAATATTTGCCCACTTCCTGAGACTATGCCAAACAACTCCAAATTGGGCTATAGTTCGAATGGACTGTGATCCAGAGTGACCAATGTCCAAAAAGAAGACGAGCGAATGAGAGAGGACCGTGCTAGAAGGTTTTTGTTAATCACTTGATGTTTTCCTCTACCAAGGAATGTCTGCCTGAGAGCCATAAAAACACTTAAAACTAGGCTTGACTGATCTCATTCCCTCTTGAATGACTTAATAGAGCATCAAGTGTCTCATATATACTAACTTTTCCTTCCGTAAGTGGAATTTAGCTTCCATTTTGAACACTCCACATTTTAAATAGTATGTGACACCCACTGTACCAGGGGAATATAGTAAAAAACAGTGTAACAGAATCAAGAATGTCATTAATTTGAGTTACATTGTTATAGGAAATCAACCAACACCCAAGGAGAGAAGAAGCAGCCGTTTATTATGGTAACGCCAGCAGGCCAGCGGGGGCTCACAAACCTCCAACAACTGGCCCCGAAGGGGAAGTTAAACAGGCTTTTTATGGGTTGAGGTCTTCTGGGTTGGGTGCAGCAGGGTATACTTGGTGTTGAGTGCAGCAAGGGGGCTGATGCTGAGTGCAGTAAGGGGGCTGATGCTGAGTGCAGTAAGGGGGCTGATGCTGAGTGCAGCAAGGGGGCTGAGTGCTGAGTGTAGCAAGGGAAAGTAGCTTGGTGGCGAATGTAGCAAGGGGCAAGGTATATTTGATGCTGAGGGCAGCAAGGGGTGAATTTCCTGGAATGAGGTGGGGGACGAAAGGAGCAGGGGTGGTGTTCAGTCTAGCTTCTCCTTCAACAAGATCTGCTAGTTTGCCATCCCTGTAAAAGTTGCTTGTATACTAGCTCTCACAGAGCAGTCTTGGAGACACTAGCTCTGACTTTCCCTTTCCTTGTACAACACAATAAAGACAGCTTTCTGATCTGCCATCCCCACTTCTTGTTTATCTTCTCAAGCAAAGCCTGAAGTTTCCCACTATCATGGATTGAATTATGTCCCCCCAAAATGTGTGTAGCAATTTGGCTGGGTCATGATTCCCAGTATCCTGTGATGTGCCTTTAAGTTGTAAACCTTGCCTCTGCTATGCTAATGAAGGAGGTTGGGCAGCAATTGTGTTTGTGGGGCAGGATTCCAAGTGTAAGATTGCCTTATGTCTTGAGGTGATCACTTGGAATATAAATAAAGAAGCCAGCAGAGAAATTTGGGAACTTCATAAAAACCAAGAAGTCTTGCTTGAGCTGAGTGAGTCCTTTGGAAAGGACTCGGGGTCCCTGTGTATCAGCAGCTCCCAGTCCAGGGGAAGACTGACCACACGGACTTCCCTTCACAGCCAATAGAAAAAGCCTTCCCCTGGAGCTGACTCCCTGAATTTGGACTTTCAGGGTACTGGAATGACATAAAATAAAATTTCTCTTTTGAAAGCCATCCTCTTGTCGCATCTGGCTTTGGCTTGTCGCATCTCTGTTATGGCAGCACTAGATGACTAAGTTTAATAAGGTTATTTTGAAACAGAGCCTATCTGGTTAATTATAAGTGATTCCAGAAGAAGGCCTAAAAAATGAGGAAGGCTGCTCAAATGAGGGGGCAGCCTGTTAAGCCCTGGAAGTGAACTGATAATGAGAGTGGAAAATTCCAAAAAAAAAAAAAAAAATCCAGAGGTTTCTTGCAGACCTCAAGGACATCCTCCCCTGAACTCCTTGGGGTAGTCCAACCTGTAGAAATTCATAAAAGAAGAACTTCTCTTCCTGTAACTTGAGACAAATGCTTATCTCTACCTCTGTAAGTTTGCTACTGCCAATAAGAAAACAATATGAAAACCTGTAAACCTGCTAATACCAATAAGGACACTTTATGGAAATTCCTTTGTCTGTACTCTGTGTAAAGCTAATAAAATAAAGGAACAAAGAAGCTTGGAGAACTCAACCATTTTGGAACTGGAGTCCACCAAAGCTCTGCCGGCTGGAATAAAGCCCCTTCCTCTTGTAAGCACAGGTGTTCCAGTGATTTTTGCTCTCCATTGGCTTCGTTATTTCCTGCAACAATAAGATCATGCCTTCATCATAGCAGAAAAATAAAATCTGCCCTTGCCATGTTGGGGTTCAGATTTCAAGACGTGACCGAGAATTTCTTTAAAGGTAAAATTTTATTAAAAATATGCCCAATAGGAAAAAGACTGGTGCACCAGGGATGCACCCCAAACTACGCAGAGCAGGGGGTGACCCTGAGTTTCCTCAGCACCCAGTATTTAAGTCATGAGATTACAAAGTAGGGAGGGGGAACTGACCTTTACATAGATTGGTTAAGGCCACCTGGAATTCCTGTTAGTTGTAAAATGTGGTCAAGGTCTAGGGGTCACTTGCAAGGCTGTCCCCAGGCCTTGTCTTGTGACAGATGTTTTGCAAGACAAAGGTGAGATTACTCTATGGTATTTTCTGCTATTAAGTTGTTTCCTGAGGCTTTCTTTAATACCTTGAATTTTTACTGCGCCCTTCCTCAAAATGGAGTCACTTATGCCTCATTTCAACAGTCATATATGGGGAGATCACCAAAGGAATAAAAGCAGCCACACAGACCTACCAACAGCTCTGCTTCTTTGAAATGGAGTCCCTGCTGCAACTTTGGTCTTTACCCTTACTTCTATCTGGGAGGTGTCTAATCTGTTTTAGTGCTGTATTCAGAAAGACTACAGGTTAATGGCATGCTTTTCAGAGAAGAATGCTTGCTGTGATTCTGGGCATTGCTGTAACGTGGACCTGGGATCAGCCAGCTTTGCCTTGTCACTGAGTTGCCAAACCCAAAGCAAGCTCTCTCTGCATGTCACTGCAGCCAAAATTTAGAGTCGGTGAAAGGTTTAAGCAATGCTTTACTGACAGGCATGAATGCCTGGGAGACAGGAGAACAGTTTCTCCAAGACTTTCCCCTTTGGGTTACAATTCCAGCAGTTTTTATAGCTAGATTACAAAAGGATTTGCATCTGGAAAATGTCAAACCTCGTCACAGCATAGCACAGCTAGTCACAAGATTCCTTCACCTGTTATTGAACAATATCATTACCTCCCTGAATGTTTGAATAATTGATTTACTACCCTGGAGACAGGCAAAGGAATGTAAGTCTGTTGATCTGGTTTTAGTAGGCAAGGTGAATTTATTAAGTTACAGCTACTAAGAGCTGGACAAATTCCTTTGGCTTGTGTTAGCTGGAGCCATAAGGTTTACAAGTTGTTGAAATGAGACACAAGTAACTCCATTTAGAGGAAGAGTGCAGGGAAAAATTCAGGTAATAGACTCCAGGAACCAACTTAGCAGGAAATAACAAAAAGAAAAATACCATAGGGTAATTACACCGAAACAGATAGAGCCTGGAGGCAGCCTCACAAATAACCCCTGGAGCCAGCCTAGTAAAACATCCACTAACGGAAATTCTATGTGGTTAACACATTAACCCACAGCTAAATTTTGCAACTTGCAGAAACTCCGTGTGGCCTCAGCCAACCTCAGCCAATCAGTGCAAAGGTCAGCTCCCCCTCCCTACCTTGTGATTTCATGGCTTAATTACTGGGTGCTAAGGAAGCTTGGGGTTACCTCCTTACTCTGCGTAGTTTGGAGTGCATCCCTGGTGCACCAGTCTTTTTCCTATTGGGCATATTTTTAATAAAATTTAACCTTTAAAGAAATTCTGGGTTGTGTCTTGAAATCTGAACCCCAACAAGGCCTGCTTTTCAGAGGAGTGCTGCAGTTGTGAACTTCTGGCTTTGCTACCTATGTGCACAGGGGATAAGTCTGCCAGGGAGCTGGGTGGTTCCTGTGGACTGTGTTTAGCTGAATTTCTATAACTGGCAGTCTTGCTCTTTGGAGCAGACTGCCTGTTGTGAACCTTCACCTTAACCCTGCCCTATATGTAAGCCTGGGAGGAGCCTAACTACTACAATGTTGGGCCCTCTTTGAGTGCTGTGTGTCCCTGTCCCTGCTCCATTTACTTCAACAGTTCACTGGCTGAAGGTAACAGTCACTTTTTCAGTCCAGCCAGTCGCTGCTGCCGCTGACAGCTCCCTGGCTACACTTCCCATGGCCTGAGAACACCACCAGCTCCTGCTGCTGCCGTTGTTATTGGAAAAGCCAGGGAGTTCACCTACGTGCAGCAAAAAGCCAATTCACTGAGACAGGAATGTTTGGGGTTAGATCAAAGGTTTTATTTGCAAACCCACATTGCGAAGGGACAGGGAGATACTTCCACCCTCAGATCCTGTCCAAATTGGTGAGGCAGTCTGAGTATTTAAAGAGAAAGACGACATGTAGATGTAGGGAACAACATGGGCAAGTTAGGGCATGTAGGGGTCAACTGAGTGGAGGTCAACCGGGTGGAGGCGATCAACTGGGTGGAGGTCTGTTTCACAATCTCTCTGGCTATCAAGGAAAACAGAGTATTAGACAGCACTTGGCTTGGCTGACATTAGACGTCTCTGGCCAGTAACCTGGAAGAATAATGCTCCAACACAAGTTACTTCTCCATCTTCCCAGCCTCTTGCTTGGTTCTTTTATTATTGGTTTTATCAAGACAAAACGAGTTGTTTATTTTCTGCAGTTCACTGAATCTATAGTGTAGGCTACAGAGGGCCCTACCCTGGCGTCCCTGCCTGGGGCTTGTGCAGTGTGGAGGTCATGTCTTTCCCTGTATGTTAGAGGTGGTCTAAAACAGTGTCACCTGGGTCCCCTTAGTTTTGAGCACCCCTGACATGGAGGCTATTTCAGCTTCGGGTTTCATCTCTGCCCTCCACTGCTGGTGATATCGCTCTCTGCAGACCCTGATCCAGTCCTCAGCACCACTTTAACTCAGGAGTTGAAAGGAAGACTTGCCATATATAAGTATGTCCTTAATAGATTAATTAACTAAACTCTAACGGCCCCTTTGGCTCAGTTGTTGGTTTTTCAGGAGTTTTCTGGACTTAGGCCAATTAAGATAAGGTACTCGGTAATTGAAATGCAAATACATTAGAGGACTCATAAGCAGAGCCTATGGTCCATTTACACATGAAAAGGACAAAAGCAACAAAGGCTTGTGCTTTTAGGCACAGAACTGAATTCTTGTCAATGAGTTTTCTTCTTTCCTCTTGCTCAGGACACTAGGATACCCACCAAGAATTACTCCTGCTTTTTCACACCAGGTATTATACACGGCTCAGGGAATGACAGTCAAGAGTGTAAACTAGAACTAGTCCTTGCCAGGGAGCAAATGGGTACTTACTGTCCGGGGGTCACTTTTAGAAGAGGGCAGCAGAGGCATGAGCACTAGACCTCTGTGCGGCGGCGGGGTGGGGGCGGGGCCCTGGCCCCTGCTGCTGTGTTCTTGCTCCTGTGTGTGTATGTCTGGGTCAGCATGAGCAGACGTCATCATTCTGCTCTCAACTATGGTTTTCTAAATGCTAGCCACACAGTGCGGACTAGGGGTGCAAGGGGAAATCAGTCGGTTTCTGGTCTCGTGTGAGAGTCCTGACAACACTTTTGAAACTGGTACCAAGTGTGGCTCCCTCAGGTCAATACTTTTGGAGTGGTTGTTAATGGTTCAGGGGGTCTAACATTCTTGTACCAGATGAAGGGGCAGGGAGAAGATGGTACATCTGTGCTAGGTACTGGGTGAGACACTCAGGACACAGAAAGAAAGTGAAGCAATACCTGAACCTTGCCAGAAAATGGCCATCCCCTTGTTGCCTCTTCTCTTACTGGTTTTAGACCCTGTAAACCCTACTGGCCAGGGGAAAGTTCGGCATGTGCGTCCATTACCAGGGCCATTTTCAGACCACTTTTCCACTGTTCTTCACATCTCTGTAACTTTCCCTTGTTCTTGAGGCTCTTGTCATGCTGACATAAGATTCCCTCCCCTTCTGACTCCATTCTCACACCAACTTTCTGTCTACCCTCCTGCGTAGAGAAAGTGGACGCTTGGAAATATTCTCCATCTCAATCTCACTGCAAGTACTTATATGGGGTAAGTTCAAGATATTAGGTCAATGTGGTAATGTGAATAATGCCCCCCAGAAATGTTTACATTCTAATCCTTTGAACCTTTGAATATGTTACTTTACATGGTCTACTAGTTTTCTAGGGCTGTCATAGCCAAGTACTACAAATCAGTTTGCTTTAAAGAATGGGAATGTAATATCTGACCATTCTGGAGGCTAGTCATCCAAATTTAGGCTTTGGGGAGGACATGTTGATACCATTAAATACAGGTTTAGGCCACCTGCCTCAAAAGCCAATAGCGAGACAGCAGTAAAGCGCCCAAGATCTTTATTACACACTGACGTGTGACGGAGGGGGAATTTGGGTGCTCAGAGCCTGTCTGAATTTGTCAAGTAAGGCCACAGTATTTAAAGGGAAAGACCACATGTAGATTCAGGGAGCAATGTGGGCAGCTGGGGGGTCTGTTAGGGGGCAGGGATGAGGGGTGGGCAGTGGAGGGTAAGAGGTTGGGAGGATAGGGGAGTAGGAAGCTGAGGTATAGGGCGGCTGAAGGGGTGTCAACTGGGAGAAGGTCGACTGGATAGAGGCCTACTGAGCAGAGGGCTAGGCTGGGTGGAGGTCTGTCTGCTATGCAATCACAAGCTATCACCAGCCAATAAGGAAAACAAAGTGATGCTACACCTCATCTAATCAGCAATCTGAAAGAATGCTCAAACACAAGTTGCTTCCCTGTCTTCCCTCTGGGCCACTTGCTTAATTCCTTATCATTAGTTAAGAGTTCAGTTATAAAAACAAAAGTAGTCACTCACTGCCTACAGTTTCATTGAATTTATAGTGGTGTCACCCAGGGCCCCACTCTAGTGTCACCACCTGGGGCTTGTGGAATGTGGAACTCAAGTCTGTTCTTGTGAATTGGGGGTGATCTGAGAATGTCTCTCAGGCTGTCAATGGATTTTAAACAACACTCACATGGAGACTTTTTAGCCTCCAGTTTCAGTGTTCTTTTTGAAGGCTTTAGGAGACATTTTCGTGTCTCTCCAGGCTCCTGGTAGCTCCAGGTTTTCCTTGGCTTATAGTGTTGAAATGAGGCATAAGTGACAGCATTTGAGGAAGGGCTCAGTAAAAGTTCAAGGTATTAAAGAAAGCCCCAGGAAACAACTTAATAGCAGAAAATACCGTAGAGTAATCTCACCTTTGTCTTGCAAAACATCTGTCACAAGAGAAGCCTGGGGACAGCCTTGCAAGTGACCCCTAGACCTTCACCACGGATAGCCTTACAAGTGACCCCTAGACCTTGACCATATTTTACAACTAACAGGAATTCCAGGTGGCTTTAACCAGCCAATGTAAAGGTCAGCTCCCCCTCCCTGCTTTGCAATCTCATGACTTAAATACTGGGTGCTGAGGAAGCTCGTTGTCGCCCCCTGCTCTGTGTAGCTTGGGGTGTGTCCGTGGTGCACCAGTATTTTTCCTATTGGGCATATTTTTAAATAAAATTTAACCTTTAAAGTAACAGCGTCGCATCTTGAAAATCGCGGACCCTAACATTAGCTGCAGCCTAATCTTTGGTGACTTCGTCATTTTCTGTCTGCCTGTCTTCATCTCTTCTTTTATAAAGACTGCACCTTGACTGGATTGGAACCCACCCTATTATGGCATGGACTTCTGCTAACTGACAGATTATCAGAAACCCTATTTCCAAATAAGGTGATGTTCTTGGGAACCAGAGGTTAAGACTTCGATGTATCTGTTTTGGGGGGCGAGGGAGGAACAGAAATCTATCCATGACACACGGCAAAAGGGACTTTGCCAATGTGGTTATGTTAAAGATCTTGAAACAGGAAGATCGTCTTAATTATCTGGGCAGGTCCAATGTAATCACAAGGGATTTTATACAGGAAAGTAGGAGTGTCAGAGAGGACAGGTACTAATTAGTCTGTGGTGATGAGGTTGTTACTGGAAAAAAGGGAGTGCAGCTACCTGCTACAAAAAGCCCATTCACTGAGACCAGAGCTTTGGGGTGAGCTCAAAGGTTTCACTTGTAATCCGGCATTACAAAAGAACGGGGAGGTATGCTTATCCTCAAAGCCTGCCCCAACTGGTCACTCAGAGTCTGAGAATTAAAGGGAAAGACCACCTGTAGATGTAGGGGACAACATGGGCAGTTGGGGCACCTGGGGTCAACTGACTGAAAGTGAGCCAGGTGGAGGCCTCCTGGGCAGAGAGAGTCAGCTGGGTGCAGGTGGACTGGGTGGAAGTCTGCTTCACAATCTTGCAGGCCATCACTGGCCACCAAGGAAAACAAAATGGTTCTAGTCGTCATCTGGCCAGAAATCTGAAAAAAGAATGCTCAAACACAGGTTACTGCCCCATCTTTCCTGGCCTCCTGCTTGATTCCTTTATCACTTGTTTTATTGAAACAAAAAGGAATCACTGTCTGCAGTTTACTGAATTGATAGTGATGCCTCCAAAGGGGCCCCACCCTACCCGTGTGCCTAGAGCTTGTGGAATGTGGAGGTCACGCCTTTCCCTGTGAGTTGGCAGTGTTCTGGAGCCATGCCTCTCAGCCCTTGATTTCAGGTACACCCCTGTCCCTTTGCATACCAATTTGCAAATAAAATCATTGATTTAATTCTCTCCAACCTCCTGTCTCAAAGACTGACTTGCGGCAGGTGGCGCAGACTGGAGTTTCATCTGGTAACAGAGACGAGGCTGCACCCGAGGTTTACCTGCAATTTGATTCTATGAGGAGTTTTGGAGCATAAATGGAACCAGTTTGGTCCCACCTCTATAACCCTGTGTCAGTTATGTCACTAACTACCGACCACTTCCAGAGAGAGATATGGCTCTCTAGGCATCCCTACAACAAGGAAGCAGTTGTCACCTATTAGTATCCAACACTGATAGTAGCTGGGTGAAGGGCACAAGTATGTCTTTGTTATGCTCATTTATTCTTGGTATCTTTTGACTATATGCATTAAGCAATACCTTTGTTGGCTGCTCATCTATTTTGTTCCTAGCAACAGCAGGTTCTAGCAGATCATCCCTGCTCTGTACCAGGGCACCCAGTTCTGTATCAGCAACTTTTATAGCCAACTCCTGCTTACAGACAGCCACAAGAGGAATCAGGAAGGTGTGTCAAGAGTAAGCACTGAAGGTGCTGGATTAAGGGGAGTGGAATACAGAGCTGGTTAGGGAGAGTTGGCTGACATATGCACACTCTCTGACGGTGCAGGATTTAATACCATATTATGCATTAAGAGAAAGAGACCCAGGGTGTACCTGTCAGAGTCCACACAGTTTGATAGGATCAAGTTGCCTATTGTCAGGCCACTGAATCTGCCACCTCTTTCTGGCCTTCCTCTTGCTGACTCCAGTTTACTACTCCAGCTGAACCGTTTCCAGCTTACCCCACTGGCTCTGAATTCTCAATACTGCCATCAGCCCCCTTACATTTAATATCACTATAGCCTCTGGGGAAACTCTGGTAGCATAGTGGTTAAGAGCTACGTCTGCTAACCAAAAGGCTGGCAATTCAGACATTCCAGGCACTCCTTGAAAACTCTATGGGCAATTCTACTCTGTCCCATAGGGTCACTGTGAGTCAGAATTGGCTCAACAGCAGAGGGTTTAGTTTTGTGGTAGCCTCTGGTACTGTTTGTGAATCTTATGAACATTTTGTGCAGTGAATGATTTTTCTCCTTTTGACAGATGAGATGATTCTGCTGTAAGAGGTAAGAGTTTCACCATGGGCCACTCAGGCTAGAATTCAGCTAATTCACTAATTCCTAGTGGTGTGGTGGTTAAAAACCCTCAGCTGCTAACTGAAAGGTTGGTGACTTGAACATATCAGTCACTCCAGAGGAGAAAGATGTGGCAGTCTGCTTCCACAAACATTACAGCCTTGGAAATCCTATGGGGCAGTTCCACACTGTCTTATGGAGTCACTGAGTTGGAATTGACCAGATGGCAACGGTTTGGAGGTTTTTTTTTGTTTGGTGTTGCGCAAATAGGCACCAAGTGGGTGCCTATTTCACAGCAGCCAGAGCTCATGGTGCTGATGATTTAAATGTAAATAACCAAACCAAACCAAACCAAACCAAACACCAAACTCAGTGCCATTGAGTTGACCTGACTCACAGTGACCCTATTGGGGTAGAGAGTAGAACTGTTCCACAGAGTTTCCAAAGAGTGCTTGGTGGATTTTGAACTGCTGACCTTGGGGTTAGCAGATGTAGCACTTACCCTCTATGCCTCCAGGGTTTCCCTGACATAAATAAGAGCAAGTACAAATCTTTAGGAAGCTTGTTGCTTAAACATGTATAAACAATTAGAGAAGCAATTTTCATGCAGTGAAAACTCTATTAGTCAGGAAGACTTTATTGTGGAGGTGAGTTTTAAGTTGCATCTTTAAGAATGAGCCAGTCTTTCCCAGACAAAGAAGAGAGAGATGGGCATTCCAGGTGCAGAGATCAATATGGACAAATTCACAGAGTCACAGAAGGCAAGCGTGTTCAGCGCAATTGGGAAAGGCAGAGATGAGGCTGAAGAGACTCAGAGAGCATCCTGCTACATGTCTGCTTCCTCCATGAAGAAAAAGTCAGTGCTTCTCTTTCTCTTGCAGCCTTTACAGTATCTGGTATGGACCCTGAGTCCATTGTGATTCCCTGCATAAAGTTACCAATGTTGTTGTTCAGTGCTTCTAGTCAATTCTAACCGAGACTGTTGAATAGAGGTTCTTAGGTTTCACCCATAGACGACACTGGTGCTTCAGTCATCAAATTTTATTTTCCCCTGCCATGTGGCAGTCTTGAGTTCAATTCCTAGCTGATGCACCTCACACGTAGCCACCAGACAGATGGTGGAGGCTTATAAGTTGTTACGTTGCTGAACAACAAGTAATAACCCTAGGGATCATGATGGCCCAATCTGTAATCAATCATGGAGGTGGCGCAGGACTGCAGAGCAGTTCACTCCGTTGATCATGGCCCTTAGTGGGAGTTCTGACTTAGATGGCAGTTAACAACAGCTTTCACCCTTAAAGACTTTAGATGATTTTGTCCTGGGTGAAGCCAGATGATTCTGCCAAAATCATCCCTCCCTAAAACCCGACTCGACGGCACTTGGCTGGCTTGGCCCTAAAACTTTTACTGCTTCTAACCTCTGTTCTCCTACTAGATAAAGCATAAGCTCCTGGGTATTCAATCTGGCTACTGTCCACTTTCCATGTCATTGACCTGCTGCCCTTCTACTCTCAGGGCTCCTCATTTCCTGTCAACCCTCCATTTGTTCACTTCTAGGCCATTGGCCACATGATCTGCTTCTCCTGAAACCTCTCCATGTTCGTCCTGGCACACCCACAGCTCCCAGCCTTGGTGATGGTCTGACATTTCCTCATCTAAGAAGATGTTCCCAGTGAAGGACATTGGTCCCACATCAAGGTACCACTGGCCTATAGACCTCTCTTGTCTTTCAATTTCCATATTAGAGATGTTTCCTCTCCTCTGCAGGTCTGGGAGCCCTTTGATCACAGGATCCTTCCTTATTTACCACTGTGGCCCCTTTGAGCATGATACAGTGCCTGACACCCAGTGAGTCCTCAGTGCCTGTTGAATGAAGGAGTGGACAAAATGAGTGAATGGATAAGTGAATTAATTTCTCCCACAAATTTTGGAGCCATCTCATATCACTCAGGCCCCAGAAGCACATTAGGGAGCTATTAGGCATCTAGGGCCACTCACATCACCATTGTTCTTTCCTGGTTCCTCCCAGAAAGGTAGCTAGAAGTTCAGGTTCCATTTGGCTGCAGAACAGCTCACTTTTATAGGAAGTGAGGGTACAGTCATCTGTTGACAGGTCCTCTCTTGTTCTTCAGTCACTAAGATGCAGGGAAAACCCCTAAAGTTCGTTTCCTCAAAGGTCTCATTAATCGTAGAGGCAGAATGGAACTAATCTTAACCTTGAGGTCAGGAAGAGATGGCAGAGGAGGCTCTGGCTGTGCTGAAAGCAGCCTGACAAGGGGAGCAGCAGCTGTAGCCCCAAGGAGCTGAGATGACAAGTGAGCTGTGGCTTCTCCAGAGAGAAGTGCAAGGCCTTGCTGGCTTGAACACCCAGCTACTGACCAGCGACTGGAGGTACCTGTGGTCCTGCCTAGTTGGACAGCATGCCCTTGAGACTTAGAATCAGCATCTTCTGGTCTAAAAAACTCTCTGTATCCAATATGAAATGTCCTCATCTTAACTGTTGAGACTTGCAGCTGCAAACTGGGATTGGAGCTCATGTATGCTGATTGGCACATGAGTATTATTCTTACTTCAGGACCCCTGTGGCTCCATTCTATCCAGAGGCATCTCAGAAGAAAGCCCTGGCAATCTAATTCCAAAAATTCAGTCACTGAAAATCCTGTGGAATGGAGTTCCATTCTGACACACATAGAATCAGTTGGAACTGACTCTTTGACAAATGCTTTTTTTTTTTTTTTTATTGCCGTCTGGGGTGAAGGTGGGGCTAAACTTCTTAACTTCCACCCTTGTGAGTCCCTCCCTTCACCTCATCCCCTTTGTAGCCATCCTTTGGATATGAGATCTATTCAGCCCCAATGGCTCTCTTAGCTCTAGAATGAGTTAGTGGGAAAGCACACCTAATTTGTCCTTGTCCCCACTTCAGCATTTCTCCCCAGACGTGACACTGTCTAGCCCACTTCTGAAAGGTTCTAGCAGGAAAGTTTTGTTGTATAGACAGCACTAAGTGAAGAGGGAACTGGGTATGAATGAGGAGGTAGCCAGTGTGTTGAAGGAAGAGAGACCCCCCTTTTGACTTTCTTGGTGACAGTAGCCAGCTTGGCAGGTTAGGTCACAAAGGTTCTGAGCTGTGGTGGGGTGACTAGGATCTGATCAATGGAATCTTGGGTCAGTGGGGAGAAACGGTCAGAAAGGTGAACTCACATCACTGCTGTGTCCCATTTTGTTATTACCAAAAGAAGGAATTGGCCATAGCTAAGGGGCAGGGCTGTGCACTGTTCAGACCTCTGGGCAGGACAGGTCAGGATGGGAATGGGTAGAAGAAGCAAGCAGGGCACTGGTTTGGAGGAAGGCTTTATTGTTTACTCCCAGGCCCCAGACCCGTAGCTAAGGCTATGTTTTGACATCTCTGTGGGAATGAAGCCATTTCCACTTTCCCGTAATGCAAAGCCCTGGTTGGTCCCTGGAAAGGGTACCATAGCCTTCTGATTAGTGGCTGTGGCCATGACCATGGCCATGGCTGTGACCATGACCGTGGCCATGGCTGTGGCCATGACCGTGGCCATGACTGTGGCCATGATCATCGTCGTGGCTGTGGCCGTCATCATCATCATTATCATCATCCTCTCCAAGGCCTGGCCCATGCTTATGATGTTTCCCTCTTGGGGTGTGACTATGCATCTTCTCATGGGAGGCTTGGGTCAACCGTCCCACGAGCACGACGAACTCCTCGAAGCTCAGCTGCTTGTCTTGGTTGGTGTCCAGGTCCTCCATGATGTCCTGAATGACTGCGTCATCCTTCTTCTCCTTCTGTGAGTGGAGCAGAGAAGGTGGTCAGGGCAGTGTGTGGTCATGAGTGGTGACTGGGGGCACAGCAAATGACAGATGACAACTGCACAAGGAAATGTGTCCCCTGGGACTCAGTTTAAATGTTAAAATAGTGGACTGAGACCTCATGGTGTTGTGAATGCTAAGCACGCATTAGACACTTCCTGACTTATTTCCCATAAAACCCACAACTTAGGTTCCATTATTATCTCCATTTAGAGAAGAGGAAGCTGAGGTACAGTGATTTGTTCAAGGTCGCATAATACAAAGAACATCTCATTGCACCCTTTGAACAATTTTCATAGGAAGATTTTGTATCTTCCTTGAGGAAGAATTGAAGAAACCATGTCTTCTGATTTTTTCAGACTGAAAAGTTTTGCAAGCAAGAGAATGGAAATTCCAACTCAAATCCGACTTCACAGACTAGTCTTGTCCCATGCTCTTCACTCTTCTCCTCACTCGTGAGGTAACTAGTGACTTTTCTTTCCATAAGGGAAGCATCTTAGTAAACAAGATGGTTGGACATCTTGGGTGGGAGCAAAGAGCAGTGTAGATACTCTGTTGACCCCAAAGAGTCTAACACAGTACACCAGAGGAGACAGAGGTGAGGTCAGACTATGCAAGTGTGGTACAAAAGGCTTGGCGCCAGAAGAAATAGCTTCTCTTTCCAGTTGTGCTGGCCACTGGTTGGGGCACCTCCTGTAAGTCCTTTGCTATCTTTAGACCTAATTCCATCACCTGTGGTTGCAGGGCTACCCAGCTGCTGTCTCAGGGTCCCTCTTGCTCTGGCAGTGCTTCAGGGTCTGGCCTTTTTTGGATTTTAGCCTGATCAGAGCACTTATTCCTCACCAGGTGGTCCACCGTGACCCCACTTCCTTTTAGGCCATCTCCAGGGGTTGGCCAGGCCAGTGGAACAAGTGTGGGATCACACATAGAAAACACCCTTGCTCAACAAGTCTGAGGGCCACGAGGCCTCTTGGCTGAACCCTCTCTTGTCTGCCTCCATGTGTGCTTCTTGTCTGAGGTTCTCCGTCAGCTTCTCTGACATCACTTACTACTAGGATTCCCCATTTCACCAAGGTGGAGGCAGGGACCCAGAAAGATTTGGGAACTCAATCCAGGACATCCTGCTCCAGAAATGGAAATGGAATTAGGACCTAGGTGTCCTGTCTCTCTTAGTCAAGGCCTTTGTTTTGCCCCAATTGATAGGGTGAAAAGAAAACAAAAAGGTGCATGAACTAGTTCCTCTTTCTTCTGAAACTGTCCAGTCCTTTCGAGGGCAAGGAGAGAAACTCACACTTACTGAACACTTTCTACATGCTGTCTGCAAGCAGAAGGCTTTCCCAAACGTTATTTTTAGTGATTATAGGCACTTGGGATTTTAAAAGCCCTCATTTGTCTTCTCTTCCAAGTTTCCATCTGAAGCTTGGAGTCCCCACAGTCTCCTGTAGAGGCCTATCCTGGGTTATCTCCCTTCTCAACACTCAGGTCCCAGCTCAGCTGTTACCTCCTCAAGGAGATCTCACTTGATTGCCTCTACTGCGTTCATGGAACTGTGGCAGCACAGTGATTAAGAGCTATGTGCGCTAACCAAAAGGCTGCAGCTTGAATCCACCAGCTGTTCCTTGGAAACCCTGTGGAGTAGTTCTAGTTGCTCCTATAATAGGGTCACTATGAGTTAAATTCAATGGCAACAGATTTTTTTTTTTAAGTTACGGAACACTCATCATCTCTGGAGGATAAGTTGAAGGAGCCTGAATTTCCTCCATGACCACTGCGGACCCCACTTCCTGCCTCCCTCTTTCAACTCAAACTGCCATGAGGCTGGGTCAGGCCTGCCAAGAGTTCAACCTTACCTTGAGGAAGTCGGCCAGCTCTTTTTGCACCAGCTGTTTGAACTCTTTCTGGTTTATGGTGTCTGGGTGCCCCAGCCGGGTCGAGTACTCATGGAAGACATTGATGATGGTCTCTATGCTGCGTTCCATCTCTGACATTTTGTCTGCCATCTTTTCACACTTGCCTGAGTGAGGGAAAAGCAAGAGGCAGGATGTCTAGAATAAAAGGCTGTCAACTTCTTAGCTTCCTCCCATGAGCTATTCACAGGAAAGAGGGGTGAAACATGCCCACATACACATAGACACACAAAACCACAGGCTGCAACTGAACTGGGAGATGACCTTGGGACACACACACACATGAAAAATGAATTTTAGAATACATGAGGATAACCAAAAAGCAAAGTATTTAGGGACAGGAGGCTTTAGCAGAATGTGATATAAGAAAATGTGACAGAACCTTGAAAGTGGGCAGGGTCAATAAAGGTGGGCTTCCAAGAGAAGGAACTGAGAAGTTGGGCAGGGAGAAAAGAAAGAATTGGCAGTGGGCTTCTGGCCCCTGGCCACTGGCAGCTTACCTACCACGCTGAGGAGACACACAGGAGTTTGAAGGAGCAGAGCAGCCCTAGCATTTATAGGCAGCCCCGTGGCCGGGACACTCACCCTTCTTTCAGGGATGATTGCTTCATTTGTGAGCAGTGTGGTAACCCTGAGCTGGGCTGTCACTGCCCAGAAGGCAGATTGGGGACCAGGGTGGGTCAGGAAATGTTCCTGTTGTTCTTTTTTGCTTTCTTGTGAAATTCTCAGACCTAGCCTAGAGCTGGTTTGGGAGGAAGTTGGTTGGTTCATTCACTTCCTTTTCATCTTGGTCTCTTGGCCTCCCTGAATAAGCCAGTGAGCAAGCATTCTTCTCTTCTGGCCACCCTACCCTCTGCTCCTCTCCCTACCCTGCTAAAGGTTTGAAGCACTGTGCCACCTGTGGTAGCCAGTAACTCGTGGGCTGAGGACACAGGGGTTTCCCAACCCTCCCTGCTCTCCCGTGTGGGCAGCCTGGCCATACCACCGTTCAGGCCAACAACTTTGCCAGTATTTGCCTGGCACTGTGATAAGTGCTTTTGGAAGGTGGGGGGTATCTGGGGTTCTTAGTTTCACTAGATGTCAGCCAGGGTTAGAGGGACCCTGGCTCATCCTCTTCTTTGAGGTTAGGAAACTGACAACAGAAGATGGACATGACCTAGGTCACGTAGGTGGTTGGAGGCATTCCTCAAACCAAGCCAAGACAGCTGGTTCCTGGTCAAGGGTGATCACAGTTACACCACCCTGTTGCACTGGGAAAGAGATTTTCAGGGCAAATGTTTCTAAATATGTTTTTAGTGTCTATCAACATTGCTCTTCTAAATTCTGTTCCCAACAAAGGGTCCATACCCTCGAAGAACTTACAACCTAGTTAGAAGACAGCTGTCTTTATATGAGTAGCTTGCCTTCTGCTGGGCAACATGGTTTCTTCTGCTGCTGCAAACATCCATTGGCTCCCCACTGCCTGTGAGTGAAGGCTCAAATAGATTAGTCTAACTCTTACAGCCCTCTGGAAATGAGCCATCCCAGCTCCTCTCACCCTTTCTATGTTAACACAGCGCCAACCTCCTATCTTGCTGCCTCCAGGTTTTCTCTTGGTGTCTTCCCCACTCTACAGGATGAGACCTGACTCTTCTCTTCCTGCTGTTTTTCCCGATTTGTTCTTCCTCTGCATTTTCTGTGTCTCTCCCTCCCTACTCCCTTCTGGCTCCCAAGACTTCCTTTCCTGGAGTATTGACATATCTTTCTTATGTCTAATAATTGACAGTAGACTTAATCATCATCATCTATCAGTTGCCTCCAAGTTGACTCTGGCTCGTGGCAGCTCCACGTGTGCCAGAGTAAGACTGTGGTCCCCAGAGTTTCCAATGGCTGATTTTTTGGAAGTAGATTGCCGGGGTTTTCTTCCAAGATGTTCCTGGGTGGACTTGAACCACCAACTGTTTGGTTATCAGCCAAATGTGTTAACCATTTACACCACTCAGGGACTCTGTTCTTATTGTTTGTGTCCCCCTAGCACATAGCCCAGGGCTTGATACACAGAAAACACTTCCATTCGCTGGATGATTGCTCATCCTTTCTGTCGTCCCTACCCTACACCCTAGGCTACGTGTATGGAGGATCTACTGTGGGCATCTTCTCAGTCACCAATCTCTTCCCATCCATCTTCTACCTCTATCCTCCTTCTGGTTCAGTCTTTTCCTGCAGCCTTCTCTCACGGTCTCAGCCGTTACACACCTTTCTGTTTGTGGCACCTCTGTGGGCTACAACTTGGCATTGAGCCTTGTGCTGCTGGAATGGTACATGATTAGCAGTCAGACTGGCTGTGTGACTTTAAAAATGAACTTAACCTCTCTGTGTTTCACTTTCCTTATCAGTAAAATCAGAATAATAACATGATCTACTCATTCTGTTACGGGGAATAACAGAGGTACATGTGTAAAGTGCTTAAAACAGTGCCTGGGCCCTAGGAGGAGCTCAGAAAATAAAAGTTTTTATTATTAGTTATATTTGTACATTTTTATCCAACAAATACTGGCTGAACAACTACAGTAGGCCAGACACTGATGCTTTGTGGGGATTAAATACATGGAAATCAGGAAGAGCACAGTGTAGGATTATTACATGTGCATGTTCTAACCATCAGGTATACGTCCTAATGGAGTCTACATTCCATTGTTAAAGCTCATGAGTAAGTAAGATAGCAGCAAGCAGCCGCAGATTACGTGCCTTGGCTGCCTCTCCTGTGTGTTGCTACAGTGCCCTAGACCAGGATCTCAGGCACGGATGCAGGATCAAGGCATGTGCAGTCAACACGTGAAGCCAGCAGGGTGACTTTCTTAGGTCAACAGCATCAGGAGGACGACCTCATGGCAACTAAAGTGGAACCCCAGTGTTGGGAAAACAGCAGAGATTCGTGGAGACTGGAGAGTGTTCATAACTTACAGGCACAGTACTCAGCATCAGTGGTTGGCTGCTGCCGTGTGAGGAAGTCAGTTCTGAGCCCCCATAAACCAAAAAATCAACCAAATCCAGTGCTGTTGAGTCAATTCTGACTTATAGCGATCCTCAGGACAGAGCAGAACTGTCCCATAAAGTTTCCAAGGAGAGTGTGGCAGATTCGAACTGTTGATCTTTCGGTTAGCAGCTGTTGCACTTAACCACAATGCCACCAGGGTTTCCATGAGCCCCCTTAAGTGAAGGAGATCAGAAATTTTATGTGAAAACTCCTGTTTATAAAAGTTGTCAACTAATTTTAAAGTGAAGAAAAACAGTAACAGTGAAGTACAGTGTGTATGGTAACAGGATATCACTGTACGATCTTTGCTGTGTCAAGAAATTCTTGACTTTCAGGACTGTCTCCTCCTCTGCTGTGGCCCCTGAGGGCAGGGATGTGGTCTCCTTCACCTCGGAGTTCGTGGACTGAGCACACTTTCTGGTTCTGTACACAGTGGGTAAAGACTTCTGGAACGAGTAAGCAGGAGTCATGAATGAGCAAAGAAATGAGTGAGTGTAAAAATGAACACTAGTTCTGTTGCCCCTTGCCCTAGGGTTTTCATAGAGACACATCCAGTGTTAATTCAAGATGCAAATAAAACAGAAAAGGAGAGCAGAAGGGAGAAGGATCAGCAGTTGGCATGAATAAGCAGACTGTCAGGGCTGCTGTGGAGACCAAAGTCAGCCCTTGGGGGATCCCATGTTGACTGTGGGCCCCTCACTTCAGAAGCCCACAGCTGTGGGGCAAGTGATCATTCTGGTTTGAAGCTGCGTCATAGATTATGACCAGGATAGGCTACTCTCAGCTTGATAAATAGGTATCCCTAATCTTCACCAACCACTTCACCACCAGTCACAGCTAGAAGCTGGAGTGAGGGGTGGAGGGAGGGAGGTGGGGTCTCCTCACAGTATTGATTCTCCTGGGAAACGCAGAGCTTTCTGCTAGCAATTGTCCTGGCTCTGGTAGGCTGTCACTGGGAGAAGAGTGTGATTTTTCTCAGCTGGGTGGAAACAAACAAACAAACAAATGAACAAACTGCAGGTGGGCGGGCAAGCAGGCAGTCGGGCAGACGGGCAGGCAGGCAGGCAGGCAGGCAGGCCGGCAGGCAGGCCGGCAGGTGGGCAGGCAGGCAGGCAGGTGGGCAGGCAGGCAGGCAGGAAGGCAGACACATCCAGAGGCTCCTGCAGCTGCAGTGAAATCCTTGCACTCTTTGCTTCACTCCCAGGACCAAGAGAGAATCTGTGTCTCTCCTTTTCTCCAAATCCCTAACAGTGTTGCTCTTCAGTGAGTTTTGCCCCCTCTAAATTGTCATTATATCAGGTGTTATAGTGGAGGTGTTACAATTCTTCTCTTTTATGTGGGGCACGTGGGTTTGATTTCCAGCTAACATATCTCGTGCACAGCTACCACCTACTTGTCTGTCAGTAGATGTTTGTGTGATGCTGTGATACTGAACAGGTTTAGCAGAGCTTTCAGATTAAGAAAGATTAGGAAGAAAGACCTGGCAATCTACATCCAAAAATCAGCCAGGGAAAACCCTGTGGATCACAATGGTCTGATCTCGTTGTGCACAGGATGGCCGTGAGTTAGTATCAACTTGTCAGTAACTAAGGCAACAAAAATACCAGGGACACAGTGCGACCTTCTCCAGGATCTGTGCCCTTGAGTTTCTGAGACTCTTGTTGAAAGTTTACAGTGGACTGAGGGCCGAGAGCTGGGTTCTAGTCCTAGTTTTGTTGGACTTACTGGAGGTCTTTGGAAGTCATTTCCAGGCCCAGGCCTCTGTTTTCTTATCTATACAATGAGGAGATTTTCTCTGAGTTATTTCTGGCACTATCTCCAGGTTTTATGAATTTTTTAAAAGAACAATATTTTATTATGTTTTTGGTGAAATTTCAGTTGCAATTTGACAAAGTCCATGCAGTAGCACTGCTGCGTTTTTCCCAGTGTGGCAACATTCTCTTTAACTATGTTCTGGTTGTTCAGCTTCCAGTGCTCTAGTTTCCCTGCCTTCTTCTCTTCTCTTACTTGCTTTAGAAGAATGACTGACCTTTTGATGTCATACGGATTTTTATAATAGAACGCTATACTCATTGGTAATACTTTTATGTGCTAATCTGTTGCTTGATAGAAGGTGAATTCATTGGATAGTTTCCACTGAAGGTTTAAAGACTGTCTCAGGGCAGTAGTCTCAGTGAATCCTCTAGTCTCACCCGGTCCAGGAAGAATTTGAGTTCTGTTCCACAATTTTCTCCCACTCCATCAGGTTCATCTTTTGTGGCCCTGGTTAGAGTGTTTGTGAGAGGTAGCTGGGCATCATCTTTTTCTTCTGGTTTGATGATAGAGGAGATGATGGCTCATATAGGATATTAGCCCTGTAGACTAGGGTTTTTTACCCCTTTGGCTTCTTCTTTCTCTTTGGCTCCTGATGGGCAGAGACCAATAGTTGTTTCTTGGCTGATAACAAACTTTTAAGACCCTAGATGCTACTCACCTCACTAGGATGCAGAACATAAACTTTGTGAACTATGCTATGCCCATTCATTGAGTTGTCCCATGATCCTAAGGTTCTGAGCCTTCAAACTCAGAAAACCAATTATAAATGGTGTTTGGTTATCTCAGAAATATCTGTGACTGTGTCCTTGAATATACACATGAATACATATCATGAACACACATGTATCTATGAACATGTACATATAGATACATCCATCTGTGCACACATGTGTATACACTTGTACCTACAAGTACACATATGTTGCTGTTAGGTGTCATTGAGTAAGTTTCAACTCATAGTGACCCTGTGAACAACAGAACAAAACACTGCTTGGTCTTGTTCTATGTCCACAATCGTCTTTATGCTTACGCCTGTTGTTGCAGCCAATTTGTCAATCCATCTCATCGACAGTCTTCCTCTTTTTTGCTGACCTTCCACTCTACCAAGCATGATGTCCTTCTCCGGGGACTGGTCCTACCTGACAACATGTCCAAAGTATGTAAGATGCAGTCTTGCTGTCTTTGCTTTCAAGGAACACGCTGGTTGTACTTCTTCCAGAACAGATCTGTTTGCTCTTTTGGCAGTCCATCATATATTCAACATTCTTCTCCAACACCACAGTTCAAAGGCATCAATTCTTCTTCTGTCTTCTTTGTTCATAGTCCAGCTTTCAAGTGCATGTGATGCAGCTGAAAATATCATGGCTTGGGTCAGGTGCATTTTAGTCTTCAAGGTGACATCCTTACTGTTGAATACTTTGACGAGTTCCTTGGCAGCAGATTTGCCCAATGCAATGTGTCTTTTGATTTCTTGACTTCTGCTTCCATGGGTATTGATTGTGGACCCAAGTAAAATGAAATCCTTGAGAACCTCAGTCCTTTCTCCACTTATGACAATGTTGTTTATTGATTTGGTTCTGAAGAATTTTGTTTTCCTGATGCTGAGGTGCAATCCATACTGAAAGCTGTGGTCCTTGATCTTCATCTGTAAGTGAGTACACACATATACTTATGTATGTGACCATACACTAATTTTGTGGTTATTATTAGTGTTGTCAACAAATCGCATATGTCATATTATTTAGCACAAACATCCTTTTCTCTTGTGTACTTCTTAGTGGCATCATTTACTTTGGTCAAGCTGTGTTCTTCAAACCCACATGTGGTATCTCTGGATTCTTGTGGGGGGGCTCCATAAGAACCGTAAGGTTCATGGCTCCATAGCCCTGCCTGACTGTTTACCTGCTGCTCCCCAAGAAGATGAAGTCAGATTCCTCTTCCCATAGATTATAGATAGCATACGCAATCAACTAACCCTTTGTCTACACCTTCTGTTCCTCCCTTCTGCCCTCCTTGCCTCTATCCCAGGCCAGGACTGTAAGCACTCTTGCATGGAGATTTCTGGATCTAAACCTCTTGTCAGCTGACTCTCTGATAATTCCTACCTTTCCTCCTCATCCCCACTGCTCATTCTGTGCTGTAAGAGGGCACAGGCTTCTCCTAAGGCCCCATGAGTATCCTCAGACCACTGTCCTCCACTTTTAGGATCACTCCACATCAACCCTGACCATCACCTTGTGTCTTTGTGGCCTTCAGAACTGACCATCCTAGACGTACTGCCCATCGCTGCCCCCTTCGCTGACCTCATTCTGGGCTGCTTCACCATCCATAGTGAGGTCTCTCCAGTAGCTGGTCTTGTTATAAACTTAACCCTCATCTTTCCCAAATTTGAACACCTCTCCAGCCCCTACCTTGGCTGCCCTTACTCATGGACCTCATAATTTCTGGAACAACTTTACCTTTCAAACTCTGTTTTTTCCTTTTCTGCTTCTTGGCTTCTGCTTTTTAAGTTCTCTCTTCCCTCCCATATCCTGAGAACCACTTTATCCTGACTTTTAGTCCCTGAGTGATACAAACGGTTAGCATGTTCAGCTGCTAGCCAAAAGGTTGGAGGTTTCAGTCCATCCAGAGGTGCCTCAGAAGAAAAGTCTTGAAAGCTACTTCCAGAAAATCAGTCATGGAGAACCCTGTGGAGTACAGTTCTACTCTGACACATATGGGGTCTCCATGGATTGGAATCGAGTCAAATACAGCTGATTATGCCCTCTAGGTTTCCAGATTCCTTCAAACTCCTGATAAGTATCTGCTCTGGTTTGCTTTGCCTCACGGCAATCCCTTTGAAGTACGCAGTGCTTTATAATAAACACGTATGTTATTGTGTCAGCACTATAATTACTGGCATTTGAATTTGTCTTCTTTGATAGATTATCAGCTCCTTAAGAATTAGGTTCCCATTTTACTCATCCCTGGATGAGAAGCTTTGCATAGACTTCTGATCAACTTTTGCAGAATAAAATGAGTGAATGACACGGTTTTGATAAAGCTTATGCCTGGAAGATTGTTATTACCTGTAATTAGGAAGTTGTAGAACATGGGAGAAGGGAGAAAAGGAAAGTCTGGCCAAACATACAGGTTGCTGATGGGGGAGATGTGACTCTGGGATTATCAATGAGTGCATGCTGCCACCTTGTGGTTTAACTGCCTGAGGCCCATATCCATCAGTGTAGGGCTCATTCCGACTCAGAGAGTTTGTGACCATTCTTTGGCCTCCGGTTTTTCAACCTTTTTGTTTCAGGATCCCTTTGTTGTAGCTGAAAACCCAGGTGGCGTAGTGGTTAAGAGTGAAGGCTGCTAACCAAAAGGTCAGCCATTTGAATCCATCAGTTTGTTTTGTTTTTTATTTGGGATGTTAATGAGTCCGGGTAGTGTAGAGGTTAGAGTGCTGGGCTGCTAAAAAAAAGGTCAGTTGTTCGAACCCACCAGCTGTTCCCTGGGAGAAAGATGTGGCAGGTTTTTTTTCCTTAAAGATTTACAGCCTTGGGGGAGGTGAAACCATAACGGTGGAGTAGTCAGATGCTTCCCAAGACCTCTCTAACAACAAAGACCCCAAAGAGCAAATGAATCCATTACATATGACATCCTGGGGGACCCGAACATCAAAGAGAAAGTTGAGGAATCGGACCAAGAAACAGGAAAGGGAGAGTAGTTCCAAAAGTACATCTGATTTGACAGACCTGACCTGCTGGAAAATGGCTGTGGCCAGCATGGTGAGCAGAGTGGTGGCATTTAGAAGGCATCCTCCTCAGCAGGAGACACTGACCAGAGAATTCATTCACACTTCCAGAGCTAGAGAAAAACAGCACCAGATTGTCAAAAACTAAATCTGTGCATGTAACATACTGCATAGATCGAAATCTTTCCTTTAGGATAAACCACTCTCCTGTCTCCCAGTGCTTTCCCTTCTTCACACTGTGCCCAGCTCTGGAGTCTGACATCATTAACTGGGCCCTCAGTAGGACTCCTTAGACTACTTTGAACCATTCTCTGAGACTTGGAGAGAGACAATATGACAAACAGGCAGACGGGGCCAAAATATCTGCTGACTCCTCTGACTGAAAAATTAAGGGCTGAAACTATTCTTTCACCTAGATTCAGTCTTAAGAGAATTTCCCATTGTCTGGCCACTCACTCTTTGCCTTTCTCAGCAGCTGCAGCCAGATACCTGTGCTTACAACACTCACTCCTGCCAATCTTGTACAGTGGATGAGTACCTGCACCACACATTTGGTGACTGACTACTTGGACACACTAACTGAATCCATACATGAAAAGAAAACAAACTCTTGGGCTCACATGCCTAATAACATCTCTAACTACCTGATGACAGGACCTTAGAGGTTCAAAGTCACCAGTAACCAACCCAGCAAACAACTAGCCTGTTTGGACATTTCAAAACAAAACAAGGAGCTAGAATACAGTAAGCAGACAAAACAGATAAGTACAGTTTACTGATAGCTCAAAGACAACAGTCATTTCCAAATCACTTAAAGAGGCAGACCGTGATGTACTCAGAAAGTTCTCAAAATGAAGTATAAAGTTTTTCAGAGGAATCATTAGAAGTAGGCTACAAGATTAGTATTTAGAAATATTCAAGAGATGAGGAAAGAGCTGAGAAAAAATGCAGCAGAGCATAATGACAAACTGAATAGGCTACAAGAAAGCATACAGAGGTAAGAATTGGAAATTCAGAAAATTAGTGGGATTGTTATAAATGGCAGAGTAGACACACGTCTCCTCATTTCCCTCTGAGAACTAAGGCCTGGATGGTATTTGTATGGAGCACTGAAAATTTGAGGAGCCCTAGAACCTAGAGTATTTGTCTAGGTGCCAGTATCAGACTGATCTTCCACTCTCAAAAATGAGCCAATGGCTGTCTGATCTCTGCTTCTGTTGTTTCATGGTATCGGAGAACTGCACTTCTGTGAATGGTCAGTAACGTACTTTCATTATCAGCTGGGAGGCGGAATCTGCTGCTCCTGACTGCCTGTTCAGGCCAGCACGTTGGACAGCTCCTAGTTTAACACCTGGACAGCTCCCTGCATAGAAGTGAAGTTTGCATTTAAGGCTGAGAGGCTTTAAGATCTGTCTGTTGAGAGGCCCAGCATCTTTTCCTCCCATCCTTCTCTGACCCACATTGTAGGGTTGGCTGACAGCCCCCAGTATCTCCATAACTAGGGTAGCCTCTTTGCCACCCAATAAGCAGAGTCTTCCACTCTTGAGTGTCCACTTGGGGCAAATTACTAGAGTATTAGAGACATCTGGTGACCAACAATTCTCTTAGATCCAATACCAGAGAAATCAAACAGTGTCTAGATGGCACATAGGCAGCAGACCATAGTTAATCATTTAAAGAAGCAGCCTTCAAATACTCCAGAAAATTCCTAAAATAAAGATTCAAAAAATTTCCCAGGTGAAAAAGCCTTTCTGAATCTATCAGAGGTTGAATACAAAAGATTTGTATATAGAACTCTCCTAGAGATTAAATGAAATGCAGTAGAACAAAATGAAACATTTAGTAATCTATTTGAATTGATGGCACATCAGTGATCTGACATCCATCAGATCAATAACAAAATTACAGAATTAGATAATTCGATCCAAAGCCAAAAGAGTAGGACTGAACAGATGGATGGAAGTCAGACTCAGTGACCTTGAAGACAGAACAAGTGATGCCAGCATTTATGAGGTGAAATCAGAGAAAAGAAATAAGAAAAATGAAGCATATGGGACTTCATTAAGAGGAATAATTTACATTTAATTGGAGTTCTTGAACAAGGGGGGATTAATGACAAGATAGAGAGTATTGCTGTACAGATACCGACAGAAAAACTTCCTGAGATTACGAGCAAAGACAACATAGGTATCCAAGACGTTTATCGAACACTACAAAAGCTAGACCCAAAAAGAAAGATGTCAAGGCATGTTATAATCACGCTTAATAAGTTAAAACATAAACAGATGCTTCTGAAGGCAGAAAGGCTCAAAGGGAAACTAACACTCGGAGGGAAACCCTGCAAGCTTTTGTCCAACTTTTCTGCAGAAACAATGCTAGCTAGAAAACAGTGGACAGACACATTCAAAGCCTTGAATGAGAAAAACTTCCATCCAAGAATTATTTATTCCGCAAACTTGTCTATCAGGTATAATGGTGAAATTAAGAGTCTTGAAGATAAAGAGAAATTTAGAGACTTCATAAAAACTAAACCAAAGTTACATGAAATATTGAAAGAAGCTCTTCCCTTAGAAAAACAGAACCATTTAATGTATATCTAAGGTGACAATTCAGGACACTTCATCCAAAATTCTAATCAGTTAGGGAAGTTACAAAACTTCATCAAAGCTACAGTATTATAATAAGGGAATCTGTGATCATATCATGACAACTATAATACCATCACATTAAAAGAGTGATACACTACCATAGTTATAGTTGTTTTAGATGCAGAGGAAGTTTCACAGTTATGCAGTAGTTAAAATTGGGTTTAATCTTAGGATGTTAAGGGAGATAATACGTGTAGCCATAAAGCAGATTAACAATGCGCAGTATCAAAATAAGAAATGTAATGCAGGAGTCTCAATGAACACAAAACCAACACTGAAACAACAACCCATAAAGAAGGATGCCCCAGAACAGAACATTAATAGCAATATAGAAAACATCTACATAAAAGTAATTACATCAAAACGATGGCAGTAAGCACATACCTATCAATAACTACATTGAATGCAAATGGACTGAATGCTCCAGTAAAGAGACAATGAGTGACATCCTGGATCAAAAGACACGAACCTCCTATATGTTGTTTACAAGAAACATACCTTAGACTTAACGATGTGAACAAATTGAAAATTAAAGGTTGGAATAATATATATCAAGCTTACAATACACAAAGAAGAGCAGGTGTGGCAATACGAATCTCAGATAGAATAGAGGTTAATGTAAAATCCACTACTGAGGACAAGGATGGTCACTGTTTATTGCTGAAAAGTTCAATACTCAAGCAGGACTTTACAATATTAAATATTTTTGTGCCTAATACCCAAGCACCTAAATACATTGAACAAATGCTGATAACACTGAAAAATGAGTAATAGTTGGAGACTTCAACACTCCCCTTTCAGTTATGGATAGATCATCCAGAAAAAAGCTCAGTAAAGATGCAGAAGGTCTTATTGCAACAATCAACCCACTTGACCTTATTGACATATACAGATCTTTTCATCCATGAGAAGATATGTACGCCTTATCCTCCAATGCACATGGAACGTTCTCCAGAATAGACCATGTGTTAGGTCATAAAGCAATTCTCTATAAAATTCAAACCACTGATTTACTGAAAAGTATTCTTCTCAGACTGTAGAGCTATAAAAGTTGAAATCAAAAACAGAAAATTCATAGGTAGAAATCCAAACTTACGGAAACTGAACAACACCTTACTCAAAAAGCCTCGGGTTATAGAAGAAATTAAGGACAAAATAAAGAAATTTATGGACTCAAATGAGAATGAAAACACACTCTACCAGAATCTACGGGATACAGCAAAAACAGTGCTCAGAGGTCAGTTTATCTCTATAACGGCACACATCCGGAAAGAAGGAAGGACTCAACTTAAAGAATTAACCTTACAGCTTGAACAAGTAGAAAGAGAGCAACAAAAGAGCCCTTCAGCCACCAGAGGAAAACAGATTATAAGAATTGGAGCAGAACTAAGTGAATTAGAGAATAGAAAAACAATTGAAAAAATTAACAAACCCAAAAGTTGGTTCTTTGAAATGATCAACAAAACTGATAAACTATTGGCTAAATTTACAAAAGAATAACAGCAGAAGAGACAAATAACCCAGTTAAGAAATGAGATGAGAGTTGCTACAACAGACACAGCTGAAATAAAAAATATCATAACAGTATACTTGGAAAACTGAGGGGAAATGGAAAAATTTCTAGATTTATATGACTCACCAAGATTATCATAGGGAGAAGTAGATTAACTTAATAAATCTATCACAAAGGAAGAGATGGAAAAAGTCATCAAAAATCTACCAACCAAAAAAAAGTCCTGGCCCAGATGATTTCACTGGAGAATTCTACTAAACTTTTAGAGAAGAGTTAACTCTGAAACTATTGAGGCTATTTCGCACCATAGAAAGGGATGGAATACTCCCAAATTCATTCTATGAAGCCAGCATAACCCTGATATGAAAGCCAGGGAAAGATCCCACAAAAAAAGAAAATCACAGATCATTATAACTCATGAACCTAAATGCAAAAATCTTCAACAAAATTCTAGCCAATAAATTCAACAGCATATAAAAAAAATCTTTCATAATGATCAAGTTGATTTCAGTCCAAGGATGCAAGGCTGATTCAACATCAGAAAAACAATTAACGTGATCAATCACATAAACAACACAAAAGACAAGAATCACTTGATTTTGTCAGTTGATGCAGAAAAGGCATTTGACAAAGTTCAACACCCCATTCATGCTTAAAACTCTCAGAAAAATAGGAATAGAGGGGAAATCCCTCAATGCAATCAGTAGCATCTATGCAAAGCCAACTGCTTTCATCATCCTGAATGGTGAAAGATTGAAGAATTCCCTTCAACAGTGGGAACTAGACAAGGATGCCCACCGTCTCCACTTTTATTCAACACTGTGCTAGAAATTCTAGCCAGAGAAATTAGACAAGACAAAGAAATCGAGGGCATCAGTATCGGTAATGAAAAAGTAAAAATCTCCATCTTTGCAGATGGTATAATTGTTTATACAGAGAATTCAAAGGAATCCATAAGTAAACTAATAGAGGAGTTCAGCAAAATATCGCGATACAGGATAAATGATCAACAGAAGAAAAAATAAATTGGAATTACTAAGAATCAAATACTTTTGCTCATCCAAAGACTTCATCAAAAGAATTAAAAGACCACCTACAGAATTGGAAAAAATATTTGGCAACTCCATTCAGACCAATATCTGATCTCCATAATCTATAAGATATTACAAAATACCAAGAAAATATCCAATTAAGCAATGAGCAAAGGAGATGGATAGACATTTCTCTAAAGAGGAGATCCAGGTAGCTGAATGACTCATGTGGACATGCTCACAATCATTAACTATTAAAGAAATTCAAATCAAAACTACAGTGAGACACCATCTCACCCCAACAAGGCTGGCCATGATTAAAAAAACACAAAACAACAAATGCTGGAGAGGGTGTGGAGAAATTGGAACACTCCTACACTGCTGGTGGGATTGCAACACGGTACAACCTCTTTGGAAAGCAATCTGGCACTTCCTTAAAAAGCTGGAAATAGATATACCATTTGATCCTGCAATTCCACTGCTCAGAATTTATCCTTCAGAAACAAAGGATGTCACATGAACAGACACATGTACACATTTGTTGCAGCACAGCCCACAACAGCAAAAAGTTGGAATCAACCCTGATGCCCACCAGCAGATGAATGCATGAGCAAACTGTGGTACACATACTCAGTGGAACACTATGCCATGATAAAAAACAGTGACAATTTTAGAAAACGTCTCATAACATGGTCTCATTTGGTAGAGATCATGCTGAGTGAAATCAATTAGTGTCAAAAGGACAAATTTTGTATGAGACCCCTGTTATAAGGACTTAACAAAAGAATTAATCACAGAAGAAAATGACTGTGTTGGCTACACGGGTGGGTGGGGGCTGAGGATTTATCATAGATGAGATAATTGATAGATGTTAGAAATTTATTCTTTTACTGTAATTAATAAAAAATAAAAAGTTAAAAAAATTAGTTATAAAATTGCAGAATTAGACAACTCAGTAGAAAGTCAAAGAAATAGAACTGAGCCATTGGAAGGCCAAATTAGTGAGACTGAAGATAAAGCATGTGACATCACGAGACCATAGTATCTGAGGAAAAATCAGATAAAAGACTTTTTAAAAAGTCAAGAAAAATTAAGAATTCTTCCTCTTAATTCTCTGTGCTGAGTCTTTTTCCCTCCTGGGTTTTGCTTTTGTATTTTCAATTTTGTATCTCCTGAAATTTCATGTTTTTCTTGTTTTTTAATTTTGATGAGTAAGATTCATAATTTCCTTTGTGTTTACCTTGATTTTTACCCTTATTTTTGTATATTTAACCAGCTTTTATTTTATTCGTATCACCCTGACTTCCTCTTCATGCGAAAATTCTATGACTACATTTTATTTTGTCCTTTTTTTGTTATCATGTTTAAATAATGACATCTCTGTTTCCATATTTTCACTGGAATAATTAAGAGAAATAATCATGAGTGACTGGAATACCAGAAAAGAGGGAGATAGCAGAAAATAGAGAGAATTGTAGATGATTTTTTGACAGAAAAATTCCCTGATATTATGAAAGATGAGATAACATCTATTCAAGATGTTTATCGAATTCCACATAAGGTAGATCCCAAAAGAAAGACATCAAAGCGTCTTATAATCAAACTTGCCAAAATAGATAAAGAGACAATTTTAAAAGTGGCTAAGGATAAGCAAAAAATAACCTATGAAAGAGAATAAATAAGACTAAGCTTGGACTACTCAATAGAAAGTATGCAGGTAAGAATGCAACAGAGCCTTGAATGAAAAAAATTGCCAGTCAAGAATTATATATCCAGAAAGACTGTCTCTCAAATACAATGGCCAAATTAGAACATTTTCAGATAAACAGAAATTTAGGGAATTTGCAAAAACCAAATCAAACTACAAGAAATACAAACAAAGACTTTTCTGAATTTCAAAAGAAATATTAAAGGGAATCCTTTTGTTAGAAAATCAATAACACTGGGTAACAACCTAAGACTAGAAAACAGAAAAGAGCAATGGGATATCAACCCAAATAGGAAAATTACAAAAATAAATCAAGGGAAAAACACTGAAAATAGGGAAACAGACATTGCTATGTAAACGTGATAACAAAAGGAGGGACGTAAAAGAAAATGCAGTCACGGATTTTCCACGTGAAGAAGACATCAAGGTGATATGAAGAAAACAAGGAGTGGTTTAAATTTAGAAAAATAAGGCTAAATATTAATGTAAGCACAGAGGAAATTATAAATCTTACAACTCAAAATAAAAAGCAAGAAAAATATGAAGTCTCAGCAAATACAAAACCACCAAAATTGAAAAAGATGAAAACACAATGAAAAAAAGACTCAGCATAGAAAATCAAAAGGAATAAAAGAATTGTCTACAACATACTCAAAATGACAGTATTCAGCTCATACCTATCAATCATGATGCTAAATGTAAATGGACTAAATGCACCAAGGAGACATAGTGGTAGATTGGATTAAAAAACAAAAACAAACATGATCCATCTCTATACTACCTACAGAGATGCAACTTTGACTTAAAGACATGAATAAACTAAAACTCAAAGGATGGGGAAAAAATATAAAACTAACAGCATTCAAAAAAGAGCAGGCATTGCAATATTACTCTTTGATAAAATAGACTTTAAAGTAAAATCTACCACATAGGATAAGGAAGAACACTATGAAATGATTAAAGGGTCAGTACTCCAGGAGGACGTGACTGTATTAAATATCTATGTACCCAATGATAAAATTCCAAAATATATGAAACAAATTCTAACTGCATTGAAAACAGAAATAGATGCCTAACAAAAATAGTAGACTTCAACACACCAGGGCAGAACAACAAGGAGAGAATATCCAGAAAAAAGCTCAATGCAGACACGGAAGATCTAAATACTACAATCAACCAACTTGGTCTCATAGACATATACAGAACCCTCCACCCAACAGCAGCCAGGTATATTTTCTTTTTCAGGGCACATGGAACATATGCCAGAGTTGACAATGTATCAGGCCACAAAGCAATCCTAAACAAAATTTGAAGTACTGAAATACTAAAAAGCATGTTTTCATGCCATAATGCCATAAAAGTAGAAATCAGTAATAGAAAGGGAGAAACACACACACACCCACACACGGAAAAATAACACCTTGCTCAAAAACCATTGAGCTATAGAAGAAATCAAGAATGGAATAAAGAAATTCCCAGAATCAAATGAGAATGAAAACACATCCTAACTGAACCTATGGGACACAGCCAAAGCAGTGTTCAGAAATCAGTTATCTCAGTAAGTGTGCATATCCAAAAAGAAGAAAGTGTCCATATTAAGAAATTAACCCTACAAATTAAACAAGTGGAAAGAGAGCAACAAAAAAACTCCTCAGGCACCAAGGAAAGCAGATAGTGTTTCAGAGGGTTTTATATAGAAAATTGACTTGGGTTGTAAACTTTCACTTCATCACACACACACACACACACACACAAAATAGAGTAGAACTAAATGAATTAGAGAGTACAAAAACATATGAAAGAATTATTAAGATTAAAATCTGTTTTTCTGAAAAGATCGACAAAGTCAACAAACCATTCGTCCAACTGACAAAGGGAAAAAGGAGCCAGCCAAGCCAAATGCCGTCGAGTCAGATCCAACTCATGGCAGCCTAGGGGACAGAAGCAAATAACCCTAACAAGAAATGAGATAGTGATAGCACAACAGATTCAACTGAAATTAGAAGACTCGTAACAGAATACTATGAAAAATTGTACTCTAGTAAATTTGAAAACCTAGAGGAAATGGACAAATTTCTAGAGACATATCAGCTACCTAAACTAGCACAAACAGAAGTAGGACAACTAAATAAATCCATCACAAAAAAGATACTGTAAATGTAATTAAGAAATTCCCAACTAAAAAAAACTTCTGGCCCTGACAGCTTCGCTGCAGAATTCTACCAAACTTTGGGAGAAGAGTTAACACTACTGCTACTACTAAAGGTATTCCAGAGCATACAAAAGGATGGGATACTGCCAATTTCATTCTATGAAGCCGGCATAATGCTGATACCCAAACCAGGTAAAGACAGCACAAAAAGGAGAATTATAGACCAGTATCTCTCATTAAGTTAGATGCAAAAATCCTCAGCAAAATTCCAGACAGTAGAATTTAATGATACATCAAAAAAATTATTCACCATGACCAAGTAGGAGTCACATCAGGGATGCAGGGATGGTTCATAGTTAGAAAAACAATCAGTGTAATCAACCACGTAAATAAAACAAAAGACAAGAATCACTTGATTTTATCAACTAATATAGTAGAGGCATTTGGCAAAGTCAAACACCCACTCATGTTAAAATCTCTCAGCAAAATAGGAGTAGAAGATAAATCCCTCAACACAATAAAGGCATCTGTGCAAAACCAACAGCGAACATCATCTTAAATGGAGAGAGTTTGAAAGCATTCCTCCTGACTAAGAGAGCCAGACAAAGCCGCCCATTGTCACTACTTTTATTCAACATTGTGCTAGAGGTTCTAGCCAGAGCAATCAGACAAGATAAGTAAGGGGAATCCAAATTGTTAAGGAAGAATTAAAAGTATCTCTATTTGCAGATGATATGGTCTTATACACAGAAAATCCTAAAGAATCCTCAAAAGAACTACTGAAACTAACAGAGACGTCAGCAAATTATCAGGATATAAGATAAACATACAAAAATCTGTTGGATTCCTTTACACCAACAAACAGACCATCAAAGAGGAAATCACCACATAAATACCATTTGCAATAGCCCCCAAGAAAAAACACTTAGAAATAAATCTAACCAGAGATGTAAAACATCTATACAAAGAAAATTACAAGACTCTACTGCAAGAAGCAAAATGAGACATACGTAAGTGGAAAAACTTACCTTGCTCATGGATTGAAAGACTTAATATTGTGAAAATGTCTATTTTACCCAAAGCAATCTATACATACAATGCAATCCCCAAACAAATTCTAGTAGAATTTTTTAATGAGATGGAGAAACAAATAACCAAATTCATATGGAGAGATAAGTAAAGTATTGCTGAAGAACAGAATAGGAGGACTCACATTGCCTGACTTCAGAAATTATTACACTGCCACAGTGTTCAAAGCAACCTGGTACTGGTTCAAAAACAGGTACATAAACCAGTGGAATAAAATAGAGAATCCAGATATAACATCTGCCAACTGTGAGCAACAGATATTTGACAAAGATCCAAAGTACGTGAATAGGAGGAAAAAGCCTCTTCAACAAACGGTACTGAGAAGACTGGATATCTATGTGCAAAAAAAAAAAAAAGAAAAGAAAAGAAACAAGACCAGTAACTCACACTATACACAAAAACTAACTGAAAATAGATCAAAGACCTGAATATAAAATTTAAAAGCTTAAAGGTCATGGAAGAAAAAATAGAGACAATGCTAGGAGCCCTCATACATGGCATAACAGACTAGAAATTATTACTAACAACGCATGAGAAGCAGAAGAGAAAATAGGTAAATGGGTACTACTAAAAACCAAACACTTATGCTCATCCAAGGACTTCACCCAAAGGGTACAAAGACAACCTATAGCCTGGGAGAAAAATTTTGCTAACAAAATATGATCAGCGTCTAATCTCCATAATCTACAAGGCACGGCAATACCTCAACAACGAAAAGACAAATGAGCCAATTAAAAACTGAGCGAAGGATATGAACACAGACTTTGTCAAAGAAGGCATCCAGGTTGTTAACAGATAAATGAGGGAATGCTGATGATCATTAGCCATTACAGAATCCAAATCAAAACCTCAATGAAATACCACTTCACCAAGATAAGGCTGGCATTAATCCTCAAAGCACAAAATAATAAATATTGGACAGGTTGTGGACAGACTGAAACCTTTCTATACTGCTGGTGGGAATGTAAAATGGTACAACCACTTTGGAAATCAATTTGAAGCTTTCTTAAAAATCTAGAAATAGAAATACCGTATGATACCCTAGAGAAATAAGGACTATTACATGAATAGATATTTGCATGTTGTTTGTTGTTGTTGTTAAATATCGAGTGGGTTCCGACTCATAATGACTCTATAAACAACAGAACATAACACTGCCTGTTTTTGCACTATGTCCACAAATTTTTTTAACACTTAATCCCATTGTTGCAGTTACTGTGTTGATCCATCTCATTGAGGTTCTTCCTCTTTTTCGCTGACCCTCCACTCTACCAAGCATGATGTCTTTCTCCAGGGATTGATCTTTCCTGACAGCATACGTACATATGAATGTTTATTGCAGCACTGTCCACAATAGTAAAAAGATGGAATCAATATAGGTGCCCACTAATAGGTGAGTGGAAGAACAATGTGTGTATGGTATATTTCACACTGCAGAATACCATGCAATGATACAGAACACTGATGATCTTAGGAAGCATATCATAAGGTGGAATCAGGAAGACATCATGCTGAGTGAAGTTAGTCAGCTACATAAGGACAAGCATTGTATGAGAGTACTATTATAAGGACTCAGGAAAAAGTTTAAGCCCAGAATAGTCTTTGATGATTACCAGGGTATAAAGGGAGGGAGAATGGTATTTATTGATTAGACCATACACAGGAGTTGGGTTAGCTGAAGGGAGTGACAGCACACAGTAGAAGGGAGGTTGGCATAGCTGGACTAAACCGAAAGCTAAGAGGTTTCCTAAATATAATCCAACATTTCAAAGGATGGAGTAGCAGGGCAGGGTTCTGCAGAACATGGTTTTAAGGTTCATCTAGGTCAACTGGCATAACGAAGTTTTGTTAAACAAAATGTTCTGCATTCTGCTTTGATGAGTGGGATCTGGGGGTCTTAAAAGCTGGCTGGTGGCCATCTGAGTAGGATCACTCGGTCTCAGCCCTCCTAGAGCAGAGGAGAGTGAAGGATATCCAGGACATGAAGAAAATATGAGCCCAAGAAACAGAAAGGGCTGTATGATTCAGAGACTGTATCTGCATGAGACCAGAGGAAACAGATGGTGCCCAGCCCTCACCAATGACTGCCCTGTCAGGGAGTGTAACATACATTACCCAGTTTAGTGGGACAAAAACAAGCATGCAGAACTAGAACTCTGTTAAAAGACCAGACTTGATGGTCTATCAAACCGGAAGTTTCCTAAGGACATGACCTGCAGACTCTCTGTTAGTCCAGAGCTGAAACCAGTCCCAAAGCCAACCTTCAGGCAGTTTGGACTAGACTGTAAGACACAGCGATGCTGATCAAGAGGTCTAGAGGTGAGATAAGAGGGTGGAGGGGGAATGGAGCTGGTTAAATGAGCATGGGAAGTGCAAGGTGGGAAGGAGGAGTGTGCTGTCATTTGGTGGGGAGAGCAACTAGAGTTGGTGTGTGTGAGGGGTTTTGTATGGCAAATTGACGTGGATTGTTAATTTCACCAAAAGTGCAATGAAATATAAGTGTGTACATGTATCTACATATTGCACTTTTAGTGAATTTAACAACCCATGTCAATATATATATTTAATATATATATATATATTTAAAGTTTTACAGCCTGGGAAACCCTACAGGAAAGTTGTATTCTGTCCTTACAGGTCGCCACAAATCTGAATTGACTGGATGGTAATGGATTTGCTTTGGGGTTTATTGTTGTTAAGTGTTCAGCTAGTAACCAGAAGGTCAGCACTGGGAACCCATAAGCTATTCCCTAGGGGAAAGATGTGGTAGTCAGCTTCCTTAAAGATTTACAGCCTTGGAAACTCTATAGGAATTAGTGTTGCTGTTGTGGTTAGTTGCCATCTACTTGACCTCCAACTCGTGGAGACCCCATGCACAAAGGAAGGCAACAATGCCTATTCCTGAGTCTGGCTGATTTTCAGAAGTAGAAATCCAGGTCTTTCTTCCCAGTTCACCTTAGTCTGAAACCTTCACCAAATCCTGTTCAGTACCATAGCAGTACACAAGCCTCCACCGACAGGCAGGTAGTGACTCTACGTAAGGTACACTGGCATGGGAATTGAACCTGGATCTCCTGAGCGAGTGGTGAGAATTTCATCACTGATTCACCAATGCTTCCGATACCACTTTACACTTAAAAAATTATTGAGTATGCCAAAGAACTTTTGTTTATACGGCTTATGCCAAACGCTCCAAGTGCCGTCAAGTACGGCTTATACCTTTCAATATTTGCCAAGTTAGAAGAAATTAAAACAAAATTTCAAAATATCTTTTAGTTAATTTACAACAGCAACAATAAATCCATTACATATTAACTCATTTGTTAACGAATAATAATTATATTTAAAAGTTACTGAGAAGAGTGGTGGATTTTATTTTACAAATCTTTTTAGTCCATGGCTTAAGAGACAATAGTTGGATGCTTACACCTAGTTTATTCAATGTGTTGCTGTGTGTTGCTTTGGTTGAAAATATGAAGGAAACCTGGCTCCAAGCAGATAAATAGTTGGAAAGGAGAGGAATATTAACAGCCTGTTAAAATAATTCTGGATATTCTTCTTCCATACTATACCAAAACTTAACAACTGGAAGTTTCTTAAATGTTAGTTGCAATGTGGAATCTGAAACCACATCAATGAATTCTTTATATTCTGTTACATTAGAATCCATTGGTTTTTCTTGAACTTTGAATGGAATTTTTCACTCAAGCATGATTTTGTAACTTCATAGACAGGTCGTTTAGAATATAGTGGTTCTTTGAGTTATGCAGATCTTCCAAGCATCAGCACATTTCATTATCCAATATATGCATAATAAAAATTATATTTTAAAATATCACTATTCATGTCTTCAGAAAAGCCTTTCAGTATTGGAAAGCTATCAGACTCATGGTGCCAGACACAAATTTTCTAAAATTCTAGTTTTTGCTTGAAAGTTCCAGTTTTATTATGGTAACAAAGCCCATACATTTTCCCTGACGTGACAGACTCCCTTTGTTCATTTCTGAGATATCTGCCACATACCCAAGTCTGAATATTCATTGATTATTATGTGTTCTTTTGATTAAAAATGGTTTTACGTAAGAAAAATTGGTCAGTTAAACTTGCAACTCAATTTCACATGTGCTTTTCCTAGAAACAGACATGACTAGGATTTAATAAAATTAACAGTTTACACTTCTCCATCAAGGACATTCTTTGATAAAATTTATTGTGTTTTAGATGAAGGTTTAAAGAGCAAATTAATTTGTCATTAAACAATTAATACACATACTGTTTTGTGACATTGGTTGCTAACTGTGTGACCCATCAACACTCTCTCCTTGTCAACTTTGAGTTCCCTGTCTCCATCCATTGGATTTTCCTGTCCACTTCTGCTATCTTGTCCCTGTTCCTGGACTGGTGTATCTATTTAGGCACACAGCATGTTGTACATAGTTGAGCTAAGTGTGTTATTGTTTGTTTTGTGAGTCTGTCTAATCTTTGGCTGAAAGGTGAGCCTCAGAAGTGACTTTAGTACTGATTACAGAGCATGTTCAGGGGCCATATTCTCAGAGTTTCTTCAGTCTCTGTCAAACCAGTAGGTATAGTCTTTTTTGGTGAGTTTGAATCTTGTCCTACATTTTCTGCAGCTCTGTCTGAGACCCTCTATTGTGACCTCTGTGGAGTAGTTGGTGGTGATAGCTAGGCACCATGTAGTTATGCTAGAGTTAGTTTGGTGGAGGCTGTGGTAGTTGTGGTCCATTAGTCCTTTGGACCGATCTCTCCCTTGTGTGTTTGGTTTTCTTCATTTTCCCAGTGGATTATCTGGCCACTCCAAGCTTTTAAGACTCCAGATGCTACTGTCCAAAGTAGATTGTAGAACACTTTCTTTCCAAAATATGCTATGAGAATTGAGCTAGTTGTTCATGGAGATCAAAAACATTCTTAAATGACACTTGCTTTGAAAGAATACATTGGTATAGCTTGTGGGTCATAAGTATGAATACTGATAGAGAGTATATTATTCCAAAAATAATTTTGACCTTGTGAACTTCTTGAAAGGCTCTTGGGGACCCCCAGGTTTCTTTGGACTAGTCTTGGAGAACTCTACCTTCAGCAATGGTTTATTTGAAGCATGCCTGCCAGCCTGCTCTTCTTTCCTTCTCTTTCACTATACCTTTTCATTAGCATGCTGTACTCTGACAGGTACTGGGCCAGGAACCAGAAGATGGACAGACTTGGGAGCTGCCCTCATGAAAATGCTAAGCATATAATTACAACTTACAGATGGAAGTAGCAGTCAAGAAATCGAATGACGTACTGCATTGGTGAAGTATGTTGCAAAATACTTTAAAATCTTAAACAACAGAGATGTCTTTTTGAGGAATCAGGTGAACCTGACTCAAGCTATGGTATTATCAATCACCTCATATGCATGATAAGGCTGTATAATGCAAAAGGAAGACCAAAGAATAATTGATGCTTTTGAATTTTGGTGTTGGTAAAGAATGTTGCGTGTATTTTGGACTGCCAGAAGTATGAGCAAATTAGTTTTGGATGAACTACAACCAGAATGCTTCTTAGAAGGGAGGATGGTGAGATTTTGTCTTGATTACTTGATCCTCTTATCAGGAGGAGATAAATCCCTGGAGAAAGTCATCACATTTGGGAAAGTGGAGGGTCATCAAAAACTAAGAAACCTTCAAAGAGATCAATTGATATGGTGGCTGCAACAATGGGCTCAAACATGCTCATCATTTTGTGGATGACACAGGACTAGGCAACTTTTTTGCTGCTGTTGTTAAGTGCTCTTGCGTCAGTTCTGACTCATAGTGACTCTATGAACGAAAGAACAAAACACTTCCTGGTCCTGTGCCCTGTCCACAATCATTATTATGCTTGATCCCATTGTTGCAGCCACTGTGTCAATCCATCTTTTTGAGGGTCTTCCTCTCTTTTGCTGACCGTCTACTTTACAAAGAATGATGTTCTTTTACAGGGGTTGATCTGTTGTAGAAACATGTCCAGTGTATGTAAGACATAGTCTCAGCATCCTTGCTTCTAAGGGGCACTTTAATTGTACTTCTGCCAAGACAGATCCCTTTGTTCTTCAGGAGTTTATGCTGTGTTTAATATTCTTCTCCAGTGCTGCAATTCAGAGGCATCAACTCTTCTTCTGTCTTCCTTATTCAGGTTCCAGCTTTCGTATGCGTTTCACGTGATTGAGATTACCACGGTTTCGGTCAGGCCCAATTTAGTCTTTAAGGTAACGTCTTTGCTTTTCAATACTGTGAAGAAGTCTTTTGAAGCAGGTTTTCCCGATGTAGTACACCTTTTGATTCCTTTTTTAAATTTATTGTGATTGAGCAAAAGTGTACAATCCAGTATAAATTTGCATGCCTGACTATGTGCAGCTCCCACTGCTCTCCCTGCCAGGTGACAGCACACTCTTCTTATGCGTTCTGTACATGGCATATCCTCCCAGCAATCTCCTGTCCCCTCCTCTTCACCATCTCCTTGCACTCCAGTAAGAGGCCAGCAAGACAACTTCTATGGATGAATAGAACCATAAAGTGCACACACAATAGGGTCACTCTGTGTTTTTGAGTCCAATCCATTCCTGTCTGAAGAGCTGATCTCAGTAATGATTTATGGATAGGGGCAGCGTCAGTACCAGGGGCCATGCTCCCAAGGGAATCCCGAGGCCTCTGGACATCAATTGCGGTCTTTTAGTGGAGTTCTCAGAGTGCATCGTTTTTTATTCTCGTGTTGCTCAACTTTGTGAGCCCTGTTATGGCTATCACTGGTGGTGGCTGGGCACTATCTGGTTCCTCCTGTCACGTGTCAATATCTTTTGATTTCTTGACTGCTACTTCCACGGGTGTTGACTATGGATCCAGTAGAATGAAATTCTTGACAACCTCAATCTTTTCTCTGTTTATCATGCTGTTACTTATTGATCCATGTCTTAATTATCTAGTTCTGCTTTAACAGGAATACCATGGCTTTAGAAAGAGAAATTTTATTTTGACACAGTCTAGTAGGCTGAAAGTGCGAATTCAGGGTATTAGTTACAGGGGAATGCTTTCTCTACTAGCTCTGGAGGAAGTTCCTTTTCATCAGTCTTCCCCTGGATTGGGAGCTTCTATGGTGCAGGGACTCTGGTCGTTTCTGAAGGATGTACTCTGCTTTTGACACTGCTTCTTAGTGGTACAAAGTCCTCAAATCTCTTCTTGCCTACCTTTCCTTTAGGTCTCAGAAGAATGCCCCAGGGCACAATACAATCACACACATTTAGTCTTGCCCCACCAGTGCAACTGCTGCCAATTCTCCTTCCCTAACATCATAGAGACAGAGTTTACACATAAAGGAAACACCAAGAATCATGGCCCAGCCAAACTGCCACACAGATGTGGGGGGGGGGTGCCCCACAATTCAATCCATGATAGTCCAGATGTGAGGACTTTTTTTTTCTTGATGTTGAGGCCTAATCTATACTGAAAGCTGTGGTCTTTGATCTTCATCAGTGTTTCAAGTTCTTTTCACTTCCAGCAATTAAGATTGTATCATCTGAGTAACACAGGTTGTCATCGAGTCTTCCTCCAATTCTGGTGCAGTGAAGAACGTGATCAGGATTCCTGAAGATGAAAGAACTGAAGAAAAATTCAAGTCTTGAGTGACAATGGTGAAAGATTCTACAGGGAAAATATTAAACAATGCAGGAAACATCAAAAGAAGATTGAAGGAATAAACAGAGTCATTATACTGCAAACAATTGATCAGTGGTTCAAACATTTCAAGAAGTAGCATATGATCTGGAATGATGTTACTGAAAGGAGAAATCCAAGCTGTACTGAAAGCATTGGCAAAAAACAAGGCTCCAGGAACTGAAGGAATATCACTTGAGATATTTCAACAAATGGATACAGCACTCAAAATGCTTACTCACTTATGCCAAGAAATTTTAAAGAAAGCTACCTGGCCAATGAACTGGAAGAGATCCCTATTTATGCGTGTTCCCAAGAAAGGTAATCCAGCTGACTACAGAAACTATCAAACAATATCCTTTATATTATGCGCAAGTAAAATTTTGTTGAAGATGGTTCAAAAGCAGCTCCAGCAGTATGTCGGTAGGAAACTGCCAGAAATTTCATCCAGATTCAGATGAGGCTGTGGAACCAGGGGTATCATTGCTGATGTCAAATGGATCTTGACTGAAAGCAGAGAATACCAGAAAGGTGTTAACTTCTGCTTTATTGACTATGAAAAGCATTTGACTCTGTGGATCATAACGAATTATGTATAACATTGCAGAAAAAGGGAGTTCCAAAAGGCTTACTTGTGCTCATGAGAAATCTATACATGGCTCAGGAGTTAGTGGTTTGAATAGAACAAAGAGACACTGTGTGGTTTAAAGTCAGGAAAAGTATGTGTCAGGGTTGTATCCTTTCACCATACCTCTTCAGTCTGTATGCTGAGCAAATAATCTGAGAACCTAGACTACATGAAGAGGAATGGGCCACCATTTAATTCCATTATGTATTGCTTTGCTATGCATTGAAGGTGACTTGACAGCACCCAGAAATGTATGATAAGTTCTGTGAAGGATGAGATGGGGCTTTGAGGCTCAGTTACGGAAGCTGGGCTAAGGTGATGTCTCCAGGCTCAAGTGAGGACTGAGGTAGAAAAAGCAGTGTGAGTGAAAGCCTGGTGGTGGGAAAGCACTTGGAGATGGGCAGAAAGGGAAGGGAAGCCCATTCTGATGGAAAGAGGTGAGATGGGACCAGCAAAGTTGATAAGGGCCAGAGCATTGAGGACTCAGTAGATGCTATGGGAATTTTAGTCCAAAAGCTATAGAATCAGAGAGGGAGAACCACACTACACTCTTCTTCACTCCTAATGCCCTTGTCAGAACAGAAGTTTGCCTCAGGGAGCCACTCAGCCTCTTAATACTTCCACATTCATTTGTCTCAGCCAGCTTACTTTATTCCTCTAGATGGCACCATTCATTTGTCTTTGGACTTAATCCTTGCTTGCAGAGGGCATCTAAGTCTCGACAACTCCCTCACTCAGCGTTCCCAAAGGCCAAGTCCACAGTACCCTCTCATTGTAAGAGTTTTACTGCTATTCAAAATGGGAGGAAGTACGGAAAACCAGAACAAACTGGTGACCCTACAATTTTAGTCCCTTGGCTACAGTTCTTGATTTCCCTCAGCCACGTTTCTAGGTTGGTCCCTCTTGCACCTTTTCCTCAGGACAGAGCAGTCAACATCCACTATATTTCAGATGGCTCCAGGGCACATCTTCTTGCTACCTCTGGGTCTGGGTGAATGTATTAAGGAGAACAGAACTTCTCAAAAGGTAGTGAGCATCCAAGAGGCCCCTTGTCTTGTGTGGATAAATGGCTTGTATGGGGCTTCCAGACTGAGGGTGATACAACAACTCCAGAAAGGGTAACTTGTCTAGGTTTGGGGTATTTCATCAGGAAGGTCTATTTGACAGGCACCCCAGATTTCCAGAGGCTGCCCTCACCCAGTGGATAGCGCAAAGCCGTGCAAGTCCCTGTGGAGAAACTCATCCTATTGCATTCTTGAAAAATGTCATGGAATTTCTTTGGTGAAGATTCAAGGATTCTGGGATACCAGAGTTGCAGATTGTGAAACTTAGACGAGCAATGTCTGTTACATGGTTTTGAGCCATTTTGTGGGCGAGAAGCTAGGATTCTTGATTTGTAGGACACCTCCTCTAGTGAGTGACAGTTTGATGTGAGGAAGCAATGCATGGTGGGAGGCAGGAAGATGGACACATAGGTTGCAGGGTCAGAATTAGGCATAGTGAGCTGCCTGCTAGGAATTTATGTTTCCATTTCTCTTTCACCATCCTGCCCCCAGATCCTAGGGTGGCATATATGGTTAATGCTCTCTGCGACTAACAGAAATATTGAAGGTTTGAGTCCACCCAAAGTTGTTTCTAAAGAAAGGTCTGGCAATCTACACATGCAAAAGCAGCCATTGAAAACCTTGTGGAGCACAGTTCTACTCTGACACACATGGGCTTGTCATGAGTCAGAATGGACTAGACAAGTGTTTTCTTGTTTGTTTATTTCCTGCCCCTGCTGGTGACCTGGGTAAAAGGGAGCTCAGTCTTCAAACTCTTGGAAATACCCAGATGTCAGGGATACAACCCACAGGTCCCACAGGTGTCCCCAGGTTGGCCTGGCTAACTGAGAGCTGGGATGAGGAAAGAGTTGGGAGTGTTGGGCAATCTCAACTGTTTCCAGGGAGGAGGTGCCTGAGCTTATTCATAGGGTGGGTCATCAGTGCTCTCAGCCAAGTCTGGTGTAACCTGTGTTCTTCTGGGTACTGTGGAAGGAACTAGCTCAGGGCTCTGCTTCCTCCTTTTCTCCAGCTGTTACTGAGGGTCAAGGACTTTGTTCCTCTCTGGGAAGCCAGAGTCTGAGTGCTCCCTTTCCCAGGTAAGAGTGCCCTCTAGTGTGATTATAGCGAAGGCCTGAGGAGGCAGCAGTAGAGGGAAGGAGGGCAGCGTTAAGAAGCCCAGTCGAAAAGGGAAGGAGCTGCCAGCCAATGAGGAATGAGCTGCCGGCACCCTGACCTGCTGGGGCTGGGACAACACAAGAGCCACAGGTATTTTTGAGCACGCGAGTGTTTCGTTGTGAAGTCCTCTCCCATCTAGGGGACCAGACTCTATCATGTTGGAATGTTAACATGGTGAAGAAAAATTTCTGATCTCTCCTCCTGAACTCTTCCTTCAAATAAGAAAGTTCTTTGTTTTAAATTCTTCGAAATGCATTTGCTTCTGTTCTTGTGCTCCAGTCTCTCTATCCCCTTCTCTGCACTACCCCTTCTATGTGAATTTGGATATCTTGGTTCTACCACTCCTGAATCTTACTTACCTTTTCTATAAAAATAGATTTTAAGAATCCTGTATTACAGAATTAATGTTGGGACTAAATAAGATCACATGGGCTAAGGTTGACACAGGCTTTGCACACATTATGTACTCAATGAAATTGAACTGTCCAGGGTGATAGGATTGTGGGTCTGGCCTCCTTACCCATTTAAGGAGAACCAACCATGTCCTGAGGATCCTTAGAAGCCTTTCCCCTGACCCTTAGGATGCTCATAAAACAGTTAGGGAAGTAGATGTGTGAGCCGTATGAAAGGGTGAATGCTGCAATTGGACAGTGAACACAGCCATGTTAACTGTCAGTATCTCTCTCAAGCCTGCAGTCCGTGCTCTCCTCGTTGGTGTCCTGGGACCACGTGAGGATGCTACCATGGTTTCTTGTCTTCTCTGCTCTAGGTCTGAAGGCTGGAGGTGAGTTTTCTTTCACTGGATCAGACGGTCTTTGGGAAGGGTCATTCTTAAGTCTCATAAAGGGAATTCTTTAAGTATTCACTCTTGAAAAGAGTTCGAATAGCTTTGCATTTGGGCATAGGACTTGAAGTCTGTAGATCTGAGTGCAAATCCTTGCCTTGTCCATGGCAATGATTTGAAACACTCTGTTACCTCCTTTAAACTTTAATCTTCCCCCACAACCTGAAAATGAAGATAAGATTTGACTTCCTAAACTTAATGTATAGGAAAGAAGTCCTGGTGAATTGCTTTTGAAAATCAGCCACCGAAAACCTTATGAATCATAATGGTGCAACCCACACCCAATCATGGGTATGCCATGGATCCTAGCAGCATTTCCTTCAATTGTGTGTAGTGTTACCATGAATCAAGTGTGACTTGACAGCAGTGAACAACAATAAACCGGTTGTGAGAGTTTAAATGAAATAATATATTTGAAGGACTTAGCACTTCAGTACCTAAAGCAAACAAGTAGCAGCAATGATTGCACTTAGATTATTATTACATCAATCATGATCTGACCTAGGGCTTCTATTTACACTTGTAAATAAGAGAAAGTCCTTTGATGGTAGGGGTGTCAGTCTATACACCGAGCCGATCTTCATGGTCTTTCACACAGGAAAACCAGCTAGCACATTGCCCCAAAACAAATCCTGGAGGAATTAAGTTGACTTGATTCATGCAGGTAATTAGAATCCTTTCCCCAACATTCTTCTCCACTATGTAAAGAGTTTATTAAATAAGGCTTTGTGGTTTTGAAGGGTCTGGATTCACTTTCAGATTGTTTTGCATCATTGCATGTGTAGATGTAGCTCATAAGAAAACAATAATCTTTCTGACTATTTGATTGACTAATTCGCTGTTTATGTACCTAAAATACTGCTATTTAACAATCATCCTGGGGGATTACCTGGAGTCGGTGAGGGCAAAACCAGCATTATCTGCTGCTCCTGGAAGTGGTTCTTTAGTCATCCAGAGGGGTTTCTTGGAGGGGACTTGGGAATTTGGGGAGGCAGAGGGACAGTGAAGTGGAGCTTGTGTCTCCTTAATGGCTGGTACGGGGGTTTTCTGAGGACTGATGAAGGGTAATTGTTTCCTGGAATGAAATCACTTGCAAAGAACAATCACCCTTCATCAGTCCTCAGAAAACCTCCTGTAATGAAATACAAATTAGAGACGTTAGTGAGGATTGAGTGTGTATTTGGCAGTGGTCCTCAGTTCACTGAAAATGGCAAACTGAGTTTGAATGGTGAGGAAGCTTGGGGACCAGCTGGATTTTCTCATGTGACCGGATATGTGTCCTGGACCTGCAAGCCACATTATGGATTGGATTTAGGGCAAACGGGATTGAGATTCTGAGACGAGCACTGGCAAACTACCTGAACTGATTGTCCCAGGTCTTTGGGGTAGAGCAGTGATTCTTGGGGGGAACACAAACCCAAGAAAGTGAGAAGTAGCTGTGGTACTCAAAGACTACCTAATCTGAGGATGGAAGCCCATTCTCTTCCCTATGGGAGTCCTCAGTCTCAAGGTGGGAAGACACAGCCTTGCCACAAGAAGCTGTCAGTCTAAAGGGGAGATACAGGCTGCCTGGGAAAGTTCCCAGGCTGAGGAGTTGGTTTGGCTCCTCAGGGAGCTACTGGGGAAAGATGAAGAATGCAACCCAAGTCACAGAGAAAATCATCAGTGAGAGCTGTGCACACTGAAGGCATTAGTACTGAGATGGAACTGAGAGAAGCCCCTCCAAGTCTTCCTCTTTGATGACTGGGTAACCTGGAGATGCTTCCTGAAGTAGGGCCTGCAGGGAGGCAGCAGGAAGATAAGATCTGCTCCAAGGAATATCCTAGGATAAGGGAACAAAGCATCTGGACTTCTCTGGCCAGGGGCAGGCTCTGTGTTGTGGAAAGCAAGGTGAAATGGGGTATGAAGGTGGGAACAGGAGGCTGTGTATGCTTTGGTCTCCCTCCTGGGGCTCATCCACCGCTGCTGAGCAGACACACCCTAAAGTGGCTAACATGGCAGGACATGCTATATGATGTCCCTGTGGTTTCCCCCATAGATGTCTCCGGCATGGTCTCTCGCAAGGAGTGGGGGGCAGAAGCTATTGGCTGTAGCACCCAGCTGACCATGCCAGTGGACTTCCTTGTCATACACCACATCCCCCAACTGGAGTGTCATGACCAGATTATCTGCAGTCAGAGGCTGCGAGAGCTGCAGATCCATCACATCCACAATAACAGCTGGTGTGACGTGGCCTACAAGTAAGAGGCTGGGCCTGGGCCTGGAAGCTCCTGGTCAAAGCTGCTGTTCACGGTGCTTCGCCCATTCTTTCTCACTTCTGTTCTCATTTTCTTGGTTGTGATTATATTGATTTTCGGTTGAATAAAATATTTAGAAATTCCACAAAATACCAAATCTTCCAGAATTTTCTATGAAGTCCCTGTCTGAGTATCTTAAAGAAAGCAAGGAAAGTTAAGTGCTGTTTTAATTTCTACCCCTTTGCAAACCTGGCCACACAACAGTCATAGGTTGCAAATGATCACATGTATTAGGCATTTGTTCCTGAGAGCTTTGTGAATCATAGGTCAAATGTGACCATCTCCATGCTACAGGCTACGGGAGCAAAGACTGTGGTTGTTTGATTTTTTCAAAGTCACACAGCAGCAAAGTTGTGGAACCTAAAAGGGTTAAAACTTTATTTGACCATTGTACATTTCTGCACACCATATAGACAGAGTTTCTACTTGGTGAAGTAATTTTCCATCTGTTACCCTAATGACCATTCTAGTACTCATATTCATGCCCAGTAACACATGCCCTTACCCTACCTTTGACTTTGGCTATGCAGTGGATAGTTCATACATGTGTTGATGACTTTCTACCTGAAGTGTCTACTGTACTTTTTTGTTATTTTTCTTTCAAGGCTTTTCTCTAGATCCCTGATGGTGAAGGGGAATTAATACTCTCCTAGTGGACAGGAGTAAAGGAATAAATTCCTCAGCACACAGCCCTTCTGAGGAACAATTATAAAGTTCATGCACACAGCTAGTCAGTGGGTCACCAGGGGATACTGAACCCCAGTTGCCCAGAGGGTTTACTGAAGGCTTGGGGATTTGGGGAGCCATAGAGGCAGTAGAGTGGAGCTTGTGCCTCCTGCATGGGTGGTAATGAGGTTCTCTGAGGACTGATGCAGAGTAGAATGTTTTTTGCAAGTGATTTGTTCAGTATCAGCCCAGTTCTGCACTCTTTGTTGATTGAGTTTCTTCCTTCTGTTTCAATGTCCTTGCACCTTCACTCTAGCTTGTGGGGTCTTCTCCCTCTCCCTCTAAATGAACTGCCTTCATCAAAATCCTTGTCTCAGAATGCCATGTCATGGAGAAGAGAATTCCAGGAGTGTAGACCCTCAAATAATGGTGAGAAACAGTAGAGGGCAGAGATAAGGGAGTGGGTGAGGAACGCAGACAACTCTAAGAGGAAAGGTCAACTGGGATGAGAAGTCTGTCTGACACAGTCTCCTTGGTGGTGAGAAATCAAATGAGCAGCATGTGGGGCAGTAACACAAGCAGCGTGTATTTTGGAGGAGGGAGGAGAACCATGTTTAAAAAAGTATGGAGGCTGAGAAGATTCTTGCATTGTATGATTGGTTCTGTGTTAATGTCTCTAGGACCTCTTCTTTCAAACATGTGGGATAATTTATTTAAAATCCTGGTGTTGAAACAAGAGAGGGAGGTAGACAGCATAGGAGTTGGTTCTCCTTAATTCTAAATACTGGTGTCAATGATTTGTTTATCTGTTGTTTGGGAAGGGTTCATGAAAATTCTTCTTTGCAAACATGGTCTGTGTCCTCTCTTTGGAGGATGGGTAAGTGAATTCCTCCTGCTGTATTTCCTTGCTCCACAGCTTCCTGGTTGGGGACGACGGCAGGGTGTATGAAGGTATTGGTTGGAATGTCCAAGGCTGGCACACTGAAGGCTACAGAAACATCTCCCTGGGCTTTGCCTTCTTTGGCACCAAGGAAGGTAATGATCATCCCAGTTGACCTTTCCTCTTAGAGTTGTCTGCGCTCCTCACCCACTCCCTTATCTCTGCCCTCTACTGTTTCTCACCATTATCTGAGGGTCTACACTCCTGGAATTCTCTTCTCCATGACATGGCATTCTCATAGACCCCTTCCTGCTGCTCTGCTTACTTCTCATTATTCATTGTAATCTACACTTCCTGTTGCTATCTCATAAGTGAAGGTATGTCCAACTTTCCGTCTGCAGCTCTGTTCTCTTCCTGTTCTTATCTAAGAAGTCTCAGAACTGCAGCTCTTACCTCTCTGTCAGTGACTAGCACATCCACCTCTCCAACCCTGCACTTCTATAGAGCCAGGCCATTGTTTTCAACTTCTTGTGAGACACATTTTTCTTCTGTCATCTCTCTTGCTCCTAGATTTTATATACATTTTTTAACCACATTGAGATCTCTGAAACCTCTTCTACCTTCTTCTATTTAACTCTTAACCTAACCCACTTCTACCTTAACATGCATGCTGTAGGATCATGACATTGACTGTGTGGACTCTTTGCTCTTGCCCACATAGTTTTTCATTTTCCTCTCCCAGTAAACTTTGAGACAGTCAAGATAGGTATCACAGTCCCTGTTACACAAAGATGCAGTTGGAGTCTCAGAGAGGTAAATGACCCAAGGTGACACAGGTTTAAGGAAGGTACTCAGAACACGGGTCCATATCTGTGACATCCAGCTTCATCTGTTTCCAGCAGACTGAGGGCTGTTTGCGTTCATCCTGATCGTTTTTCATTACTGTTCATGAACCTGACCACTTGTTAGCTGTGGGATCTTGAGCCAACTAATTTTCGGAGCTTCAGTATCCTCGCTGTGAATAATAGTAGTAAATAATAGCATCTGCCTCAGAGGTTTGTTCTGAGAATAAGCTGAATTAATCCAGTGAAAGTGCCTGGTATGTACCAGGGGCCCCTACCAATGAGAAACCCTGAAGTCACCAAGTAAGTGCTCTTGAGCCTGAATGTATCACTAGCAGGTGCTTGGGAAAGGTCTTAATCCTGAATCACTAAGAGTTCTGTCCAGGTGGATCTTACACTTCGGTCTCTACGACCTGGAAGGGTCTATCTGCCTTTCTTTCCTCCAACGGTTATACAAAAACTAGCAGGGTAACTTTCTCGCCCCTCATGGATCCCCTGAAACTCGGGCCAGACCGAGGTTCCTTGCAGATCACTCTCTTCCAGGCCACAGTCCTACCATCGCTGCCTTGTCAGCCATGGAGAGCCTAATCTCTCATGCTGTCAGGAAGGGCTACCTATCGTCAAGGTACTTTCAGCCACTTCTTGTGAAAGAAAACTGTCTGATGTCTCCATGGAAAGCAGGTCCAAATACAGGTAAGACCTTCAACCACACTTTACCCTCCCTTCACACTCACCAGTGCTACCCCTAAATGCTATTGGAAGTGACTTCTCCAGTCTGACTCTCCCTGGATACATTCTGACTGGGAGCTTGCCACCCAGCTCTCTTCAGGGGGAGCCTCTAGGATGCCTCTTTATTCCTCAGATTCCTAGAATGCTAGAGCCGTGGCATTGGCTCTGGTGTAATACATTGGCACTCATTCCTTCAGCTGTTCAGTAGTGAATTACTGAGTGCCTACTAGACATTGAGGACCTACATTCTAGGGATATACACAAACACGTTAAGGTCCCTGCCTTTATGAAGTTTCAATCTAGAAGGCAGAGAAAGTCAATCAACAAACATAAGGAAAATTTTTAGTATGTTATATGGTAAAAAGGGCTATGGACAGAAAATAAAAGCATAAAGAGTACATTATGCAATATCTGTATATTCACATATACAAACACACATCTTTTTGATTATAAAACTAGAACAACACTAATAGACTGAATCCAAATTTAAATCACTGCTTATATTGACTTGACAGGAAGTATTTACCATAATTCCGGTGATAAAAAGTATATACAATTTTGGTTTTAACAAGCAGCAACATCAAAAGCAGAAAAGTTATTAAGTGCTGTCAATGATAATTTTTTTTTTAAATCATTGCATTATGTTAAAGCACTGAATAAATTTGATCTCTGCTTTTGGAAGGATACTATCTGTCAGTATTAATGATGCCTTACACTGACAGAGAGTTGTATGGATTTTAAATGACTCTCAAAAGCATACTTTCAGGTGATAATCTGATTTCTATATAAGAACCCTGACATGTATGTTACATGTGCACACACATATACACACACACACAACATACATGTAACAATCTTGCAGGTAAGTAAGTGCACTATGTCCTTGGAATAAACTATCCATGTCCACTCTGGGCCAGTGCTCCCAATGTTCTTTGGATTCTGTTGGTTGTATTAAAATCTATAGCTCTCTGATTACTGTCTCTTGGCTCCAATCACTTGGTGCAAACATACTCCATTCTAGCCTAACAGCAGAATTCTTTGCTATAAAGGCAATTTCAACTCATGAAGACCTCACGTATTATAAACCAGGATTACTCTATAAGGGTTTCCTGACTGTAATTTTTACAGAAGCAAATCACCAGATCTTTTTCTTGTAGTGCTATTGGGTGGGTTTGATCTACCAGCCTTTGGGTTAATCATTGAGCACAAATGAGTTATGCCACCCAGGGACCTAGGTGGGCCACTCTGAGAGCTGCTAGGTTCTGCAGAGTTCCATAGTTAAGGTCAGGCCAGGATGTCTAGAGGGTGGTGAGGATGTTGGGAAGAGACAGGAATATGTTGGCCTTCAGTAGTGAGGTAGGTAGAAGATAGGTGGGCAAAACGAATCTTCCGTCCATGTTTCTGTGCCACTACAGCTTGCCCCAGCATTGTTATGAGGTCTGGCTGGCAGGCCAGGGAGTCCCACTGCCCCAAGATGAACCTTCCAGCCAAGTACGTTATCATCATCCACACCTCTGGGGCAACTTGCAATGTGTCTGACGAGTGTCACCGGCTGGTCAGAGATATCCAATCATTCTTCATGGACAGACTCGACTCATGCGACACTGGATATAAGTAAGTGGACCTGAGGACATATGGGCTTCTTTCTCCTTGGGTCAGAAACTGAGTGATGAAGAGAAGGGAAATGGGAATGAATACTTATTTAATGCTTACCATGCAAGAAGTGAATTATGTATGGTCATGTTAGCTAGTGAAGTGGCAGCAGTATTGGAGAGAAGTGGTGGAATTTAAGAAGCCAGCAGAGGGTAATGGTCAATGACTAGGATGCAGGGGTAGATGAGGCTGTGTATGTGTTTTTTGTCTCTGCTTTATTGTGCTTGAAGTGAAAGTTTACCATTCAAGTCAGTTTGTCATACAAAATTTTACACACACATTGTTATGTCACCCTAGTTGCTCTCCCTGCAATGTGATAGAACATGTCTTGTCTTTACCCTGTACTTCACATGTTTGTCCAACCAGCTGGTATCCCCTCTGCCTTCTCATCTCACTCTAGACAAGAGCTGCCTGTTTAGTCACGTGTAAATTTATCTACTTGAATCAAGAAACATACTATTCACCAGTATCACTTTATGTCTTGTAGTCCATTCTAATCTTTGTCTACAGAGCTGGCTTGGGGAGTGCTTTTAATTCTGGTTAACAGGGAGTCTGAGGGCCATCTTCCAGGGACTCTCCAATCTGTCAGACCATCAAGTCTGGTCTTGATACTACAGTTTGAGTTCTGCACTCCACTTTTTCTTTGCTTCTTCAGACACTCTGCTGTATTACCTGTCATGGCAGTCACTGATAGTAGCCAGGCCCCATGTATTTCTTATGGTCTCATGCTGACGTAGTCTCTGGTGAGTGTGACCCTTTTTGTCTCTTGGGCTCGTGTTTTCCTTGTGTCTTTAGTGTTTTTCATTCTCTGTTGCTCCAAGAGGTTGAGAGCAATTGATGCTTCTGATGGCTGCTTGCTGGCTTTTAAGACCCTAGACACTACTAGCCAAAGTAGGACACAGGACATTTTCTTAATAAATTTTGTTTTGGCAAGCCTTTTTAATGAGTGGATGAAGTAGATGTACTGATGCCCATATTCTTGGCTTGGTTAGTGGGTGGTTGTGCATTTTACCAAGATGGAGAGCCCAGAGAGAGGAACAGGTGGGGAAGAAGGTGGGTCCAGTATGAACCCATGGACATTCATGGATGGCAAGTGAAGCTGAAGAAGTGAATGCTTAGTCCTGGAAGAATCTGTTGAGTGACAAGAGAAGAGTGCACATTGCAGCATGCTGAGAAAACTCGTGATGAAGAAAAGGCAAAAGGAAGATGAGGTGCAAAGGAGGTAGGGAGTGGCCAGAGAAAATGAAAGTCAGGAGAGTGTGGAGTGATGGAAGCTACAGGATTAAGAATGTCTGGAAAATGTGAAAGGGCTGAGAGGGCCAAATGCAAAGAGAGGTCAAGTAAGATAAGTTTGGAAAAGAATGGATGGTATTTAATGGTAGGAACGTCACTGGTCACCTTGGGGAATCAGTTTTGTTGGTGTAGTAGGAGAAAGGCCAAGTAGTTGGGACTGAATGTCATGACTCTCTTCTTTATAGACAGTGAGCCACTTGTGGGCAGCAGCAATGTGCTGGATCTGGATCAGCCCGTGTGGCTCATGAAGGGATTGTTAGAGATTCAGGAATTTTGTAAGTCAGATACCAAATCATCAGTAGTCTGAAATCAGCCATGGTGGGAGTATTTACACCATAGTCATCATCAAACACTATAAATCAGGGGCCTCCCTGTCCCATGAGCCAGTGCATCAACATACCAGCTTAGCAGCAGTGACTCTATTTTATTTGTTTCTTTAATACAGTGCTTAGCACTCAGTAGATAATCAATATCTGATGAGGAAAAACATGAATGAACAAATGAAGAAACAATTTCTGATTTCTGGGGTGCCTCTCCTGCACGCTAATCTTCAACTCTCTTTGCTCCTCCAGCTTCCTTGTGGGCCAGAATGGTGCTGTCTATGAAGGGACAGGCTGGAATATCCAAGGTTCCCACACTGTTGGCTATAATGACATCGCCCTGGGCATTGGCTTCATGGGCACCTTCACAGGTCAGTAGATGCTTTGGGCAGTAGGAGTCGTTGTATGGTGTTTGAGAGAGCATGTCTGAGTGACATGACAGAGAAAGGTATCATAAACATTTTAGTGCCTGTCTATGCTGGATCTATCCAGCTTCAAACTTAACATTTAATTAAATACAACCTGAAATGACCTTCAGGTGAGTACAGGTCCTAAATCCACCTCTTCCACATCTGGCCATATATCTCTTTCTTCTCATACTCAAAGTGTACATGAGCAAGTAGATGTGATCTTTAAGCAAATTTTTAGCTAGGTCAGTCAATGCTGCTCTTCTCTTGATTATCATGGCAACCATATGAGGCCATTGCCTTAAATGTCAAAGCTACGAATGGACCCCTCTCTTAGCACCTTGTGAATTATTACTCAGAATTCTTGCCCAGAGTTTGTTTAGATTCAGGGGTCTTTTGATGAGTATTAGTTCAGGTTAATACTAAAAAGAGCAGTGTGCTGGGTGTACGCAAATGTATGACTCAGGAATATGCCTGGAGATAGGGCTAGGGCATTAGGACTGTGCATGAAGAGTGCAGAAAACACCATTTATTAACTCAGGTTTTTAACTTTGGCACTGTTGATGTTTTGGACCAAATAATTCTTCCTCATGGAGGCTGTTCTGTGCATTATAGGATGCTTTAGAAGTATCCCTGTTTCTACCCGCCAGACACCAGCGGTGACTCACCCCCACCACACACAATTTTAGAGTACTAAGAATGTCTCTACATTGTCAAATGTTTCCTGGGAACTTAAATTTCCCCCAGTTGAGAAGTGCTGGTAAACTAGGCTAAACATAAGCAGTTTGGCTAAAGGCTTTAAACATCTCCAGAGTAACTGTATCTCAGGCTCCACCATTTTGATTCAATTTTCTCATTGGGGAGCTGTGAAAAGCTTATTTATTTAACTTAATTTTTTGTTGTTGTTTGTTTGTAAGAAGTTTGATACAAAGGAATCTGAAGTCTTGACCTGGTTTTGTGCCTATATGTAGGACAGTTAGAAACCATGGTGGCACAGTGATTAAGAGTCAGAAGGTCAGCAGTTAGAATCCATCAAGTGCTCTTTGGAAACTCTGGGGGGGTAGTACCACTCTATCCTATAGGGTTGCTGTGAATGGAATCGAAACAATGGCAATGGGTATGGTTAGGTCTCTCTTTCTCTCTCTTTTTTGATGGAGTGGTGGACCACAGTAGCTTGATGATGGTCATGATGGTGGTGGCGGTGGTGGGGTTGTCAAGTTGTCTGTACTGCCCTGGGCAGAGAGCCTTGGGATCAACAGTTCTGCAGTCAACAGGCCAGCTGTGTTTTGCAGATATCCCACCAAATGCTCCAGCACTAGAGGCTGCCCAGAGCCTGATCCAGTGTGCTGTGGACAAGGGGCATTTGACTCCCAACTACCTGTTGCTGGGACACAGTGATGTTGAGAACACCCCGTCTCCTGGAAAGGCTTTGTACAACATCATTAAGACCTGGCCTCATTTCAAGCACTGAAAGATGCCCTGCACCTGCTGACACTGTTCGCCCTTGACAACGGGGCCTCCTTGTCCTCTCACCCTACCCTGCCATGTGCCCTCTCCCCCCAGCTTCATCCTGTTCTCCTTTCTGAGGTTCATATGATCATCCCTTCCTCTTTATTTTCTCCAGTGGTCCCCATGCCCCACAGCGGAGCGTTTAAAGCCCTCTGAGTCTAGGCCCAGATGTCCTCTCTCATTTTCCTCTCCCCTAAACACCTACCTCCTAGCTAGGTGAGATAAGGGGCCAGTCCCAGCTTTATTTCTTTTTTCCTCTGTGTTTTTCCCTCTGCTTGGTATCTGCATGCAACCCTCACCCCTCATATAGGATCTAGATCCATGTCACCAGCCCCACTCTGCTCCCAGATTGACTTGTAGATATTTGGATTCAGCCCTTATTTAAAGGTTCTGTGATTATTTATACTAACGTCTTTTTCCTTGCTGGGTGGTAAGTGTCTGGAGGGTGGGGACTATGTCATCCCTTCACCCTCAGTGCCTCAGCAGCTTCTGGAATTTAACACAGATGTTTACTGAAGAAGTGAATGAATAGATCCAAATCTCTGCTCCCTTTTTCCTACTGGTTTCATCACGTGAACCAGCATTACTAGACAACCCCCACATCCGGCAGCACGCTCACAGATCCATTCCCTCCCAGACTCAGTCTGGCTCAGGTGGCCTCTTTGTAATGGCTGCTGTGCATCTGGGGCCCTGTTTCCCTACCTCCCAGAACTCCCTGGGAGCATAAATGTAAGTACCCTCCAAAGCTGTGTCCACACAAGTTGCTGAGAGCTACTCCCCTACCTTCAGACCCACTGGTCACCGGGCTGAGTGAAACCCAGAACCTTGGAGCCCTCACTATTGCCTAGTTTCCGCCTCCCCAGAGGGAGCTGCCATCCTGGGAGTCAATGTACTGCTCTTTCTTGGAATCACACGGGCCATTTCTTGTTGTCTGTAGTCCTGTTCTAGAAAACAAGGAAAGAGGGAAGAAGAAGAGTAATCAAAGGAGTCATGAATATACTCCCTTGGCTTTTCTAAAAATAAATGTCTATGCTGACAGTAGACCTTTGCTTTTACTGTGTTTTCTCATCCACTGCAACTACAGGCATGATCTCAGCAGCTCTTGCGCTGATACAGCAGGTTATCACTCAAAGTCAACGTTGACACGATTGCCTTAGTTACCTGGTGCTGCTGTATCAGAAATGTCACAAGTAGGTGACATTAAAGAATAGAAATTTATTTTCTCACAGTTATGGAGGTTCAAAGTCCAAATCAGGTTTTCAGCCATGTCGAATCCATTTGTGAGCCTGTTTCCTGGCTTGTGGTATCTGCTGGAGACCTTCAGCATTGCTTGCTGCCTGTCTTTCTCCTGTATGTTTTTGTGTCTTTTTATAACTCAGAAATGATTTGATTTAGTACTCACTTTTCTCTGGTTCGGCTTCATTAATGTAGCAAATGCAACTCTTATTTCAAAGTAGTGCCATATTTACAGGTGCAGGGGTTAGAAATTCAGCACCGATTTTTTTGTGTTGAATTTCCATAACAATAGCCTCATGATCCATGTCATCTGACCTCAGATCATCTTGTAGAGGGGTAAACAGTGAGGAGATCATTTCACCATTTCCCAAAGAGATCAGATGGCCTAGGGATGCACTTGTCCTTTCCTGACACCCAGAACCCAGAGGAGAAGCTGCCAGAACATCATGCCATCAGGGCTTCCTACCAATATAGCACTTGCTGTCTAAGTGAAGACCCATGAGGGCATGTGCAGGAAGTACCCAGAGAAGGAAGACTGAACACTAGTGTCATGGTTTGAATTGTGTCCCCCCAAAAATGTGTGCAGCCATGTGGCTGGGATATGGTTCCCAGTATCTTGGAAATGTCCTCCATTGTGTGGTTTTGCTAACCTGTAGGTTAAAGGATTAGGGTGGGGCTGTGAATTCCTGCTATGGGGGAAGTTTCCCTGGAGTATGGCTTGCCCCAACCTTAATGCTTTTAGCTTGCAAGGAATAAAAGGAAAAAGAACCAAGGACAATTTGAGAACCTCGCTACCATCAAGCAAGCAGCACCGGGAGCAGAACGCGTCCTTCAGACCAGAGGTTCTTGCGTTAGGACACTCCCTGGACAATGACTGATGCAATACTGGACTTTCCTCCAGAGCCGACAAGGGGAAAGTCTTTCCCTGGAGCGGACACCCTGAATATGGACTTGCAACCTACCGGACTGTGTAAGAATAAATCTTTGTTAAAGCCATCCACTCTGTGGTATTTCTGTTAGAGAAGCCCTAGCTGACTAAAACAACTAGGAAGCAGCACCATGAATAGAACCAGGATTTTATGCTCTGCGTGACAGAGGCTCCAGGGTAGATGTTCTCTCCCTTTTGGTTCTGGCTCCACTTCCCAATCTTAAATCCCTTCCTTCATTCAGTAGAGGTTTTCAGGGGCCTTTAGCCTCTTCTAGCCTCAGCCAACTGCACCTCTAGGGCCATCACAAAATTAATACTCCTTGATGTGGAATATCACTGTTTCCTCATTTGCTATTTCATTAGTATTTCATGTAAAGTGAGAATCACTGTAGGGCGCTTACTAGGAGTAGTGCCAAGGCCATTGGGCATGGCCCCTTCCAAGCGTGTGATCTGCTTTAAGACTTCTCTACAGAGAAGTTGACCCCCAACTTCCCTAGGTATCAACCATGACCACAAACATAATGACCACAAGTACAACCACGGGCACAAGCATAGTGTCTGTTCCATTTTATGGGGCTTTGTGAGGAATACATAAGGTGATAAACATAAAAGGCTTAGAAAAAAAGTAAAAACAATAACAGTAACAAAACAGTTGCCGCTGAGTCAATTCTGACTCATGTGTTTCCATGTGTGTCAGAGTAGAACTATGCTCCACAGTGTTTCAGTGGCTGATTATTTGGAAGTAGATCACCAGGACTCAAAGATATGGTGCCTCTGTGTGGACTCTAATTGTCAACCTTTTGGCTAGCAGCTGTGATGGTTATGAAAGTGTGTCGGCTTGGCTGGGCAATGATTCTCAATGTCTATAGATGTCATTCTCATGGTTGCACCTGCTGTGAGTAACTAATCAGTTTAAAGGCAGTTTTCTTGAAAGTGTGGCCCGCATCAATATATAAGCAGACATTCTGGCTTTTTGCTTGCGCTGGATTCTACCCCTGTTCATCTGACCCCCAGTGCTTAAGACTTGAGCATCGGCTTATCTGCAGATCTAGATATTATTTGATCTTCACAGCCAGGAAGTGCAAGCACTGTTCTCCAACCTGCTGATCTTGGGTTTGCCACCCCTTATTGTTACATGAATCAAGAGAAGCCTCCATCCTGATCTTCGGACTTGAAACATTCCAGCCTCTACAGTCATGAAAGCCATTTCCTTGATATAAATCTCTCTCTGCATATATTTATCCTTCATGCATCTGTCAGTTTATTGTGTGGAGCTCACATGTTGCTGTGGTGTTGGAAGATATGCCACTGACATTTAGATAACAGCAGAGTCACCCATGGTGAACAGGCTTCTGCCAAGCTTTCAGACTAAGACACACTAAGAAGAAGGACCTGGAAGTCTACTGTCGAAAAGAATCATCCAGTGAAAACCTTATGAATAGCAGTGGAACATTGTCTATACAGTGCTGGAAGATGGATCTCCCTGGTAGGAAGTCACTCAAAAGATGACTGGGGAAGAGCTGTCTTCTTAGAGTCAACCTTACTGACATGAATGGAGTTGAATTTTCACAACTTTCATTTGCTGATAAGTCACAACTAAAAATGAGAAGGAACAGTGGTAAGCATTCATTAATAATTAGATCATGGAAAGTATGAAATATGAATCTAGGAAAATTGGAAATCATTAAAAATGAAATAGAAAGCATAAACGTCAATATCTGAGGCATTGGTGAGCTGAAATGGACTGATACTGACCATTTTGAATCAGAAAATCAAATGGTTTACTCTGTTGGGAATGACTCCTTGTTGAGGAATGGCATAGCCATATCTGTCTTCATTATAGGCATGTGGATATTATCCTATTATTGACAGCATTATACTTCAGGGTAGATCTTGAAATGTTCTTTTTGATGATGAATGCAGCACCATTTTTCTTCAAATTTTCACTCTCAACATAGTAAGATGTGCTTCAAGATCCATTCTGTAGTACAGTGTTGTCAGTGATAAGATAATATCCAAAGACCTACAAAGAAGGCAAGTTAATATGACTGTTATCCAAATTTGCACACCAACCACTAAGGCCCAAAATGAAGAAATTGAAGATATTTTCCAGGTTCTACAATCTGCAGTTGATTATACATGTAATCAGGATGAACTAATAATTACCAGTGATAGGGATGCAAAAGTTGGAAACAAAGAGGATCAGTAGTTGGAAAATATGGCCTCGGTGACAGAAATGATGCCAGAAATTAAATGACAGAGTTTTGCAAGACAAACGACTTCTTTACTGCAAATACTTTTTTTCACCAACGTAAATGGTGATTATACATGTGGACCTCGCCAGACAGAATGCATAGAGATCAAATCGACTACATCTGTGGAAGGAGGCGATGGAATAGCTCAGTATTAGCATTCAAAACAAGACTAGGTGCTGACAGTGGCACAGACCATCAACTGCTCACATGAAAGTTTAAATAGAAACTGAAAAAAAAATAGAACAAGTTCACAAGAGCCGAAGTATGACCTTCAGTATATCCCATCTGATTTTAGAGACCGTCTCAAGAAAAATTTGACCCTCTGAACCCTAACGACTGAAGACCAGATGAGTTGTAGAATGACATCAAAAATATCATCCATGAAAAAAGCCAGAGGTCATTAAAAGATAGGAAAGAAAGAAAAGAACAAATTGGATGTCAGAAGAGACTGTGAAACTTGCTATTGAATGTCAAGTAGTTAAAACAAAAGGAAGGAATGATGACGTAAAGGAACTGAATGGTAGATTTCAAAGGGTGACTCAAGAAGACAAAGTAAAGTATTATTATGAATTATAATGATGTGTGCAAAGAGCTGGGAATAGGTTCTGTGTCTGCTTTATTTGTTTCTTTAACACAGTGCTTAGCACCCAATAAATAATCAATATCTAATGAGGAAAGGCATGAATGAAGAAACAATTTCTGATATCTAGGGTGCCTCTCCTGCATGCTAATCTTCAACTCTCTTTGCTCCTCCAGCTTCCTTGTGGGTCAGGATGGTGCTGCCTATGAAGGGGCAGGCTGTAATGTCCAAGGTTCCCACACTGTTGGCTATAACGACATCACCCTGGGCATGGGCTTCACAGCACCTTCACAGGTCTGTAGATGCTTTGGGCAGTAGGAGTCCTTGTATGGTGTTTAAGGGAGCGTGTCTGAGTGACATGACAGAGAAAGACATCATAAACATTTTAGTCCCTGCCTATGCTGGGTTTATCTAGCTTCAAACTTAACAACAACAACAAGGGAGACCAGTTAATGCAACTATTATTCACAAATCACTAATGCCAGAGCCAACAAGGGGGAAAGCCCTCCCCTGGAGCAGGTGTCCTGAATTTGGACTTGTAGTCTACCGGACTGTGTAAGAATAAACCATCCTTTGTTAAAGCCATCCACTCTGTGATATTTCTGTTAGAGCAGCACTAGCTGACTAAAACAAGAAATACTTCATGTTTTTAAGCACATAGCTCACAGATAACTGTATACATCACAAAATAGTCACAAGAAACTATTGAACTACAAATATGTATGTCAGACACCTCAACTCTAATCTTTGTGTTTGTAACAGGCAAAGACAAAACTTACACAATTTAACCCATCATTACAGCCACTGTATCAATCCATCTTGTTAAGGGTTTTCCTCTTTTCTGATAACTCTCCATCTTACGAAGCATGATGTCCTCCGGGGACTGATCCTCCTGACAACACATCCAAACTATATGAGACACAGTCTCAATATCTTTGCTTCCAAGGAGCACTCTTGTACTTATTCCAGGATAGATCTGTTTGTTCTTTTGACAGCCCATGGTACATTCCATATTCTTTTCCAACACCCTAATTCAAAGGCATCAGCTCTTCTTCTCTCTTCCTTATTCACTGTCCAGTTACTACATGCATATGATGCAATTGTAAATACCATGGTTTGGGTCACATGCACCTTCGTCTTCAAGGTAATATCTTTACTTTAAAGAGGTCCTTAGCAGCAGATTTTTCAAATGCAATAGCCTTTGGATTTCTTGACTGCTGCTTCTGTGGGTATTGACTGCAGAACCAAGCAAAATGAAATCCTCAACAACTTCAATCCTTTCTCCATTTATCACGATGCTGCTTACTGGTCCATTTGTGAGGATTTTTGTTTTATTGATATGGTACAATTCATACTGAAAGGTGCGGCCTTTGATCTTCATCAGTAAATGTTTCAAATCCTCTTTACTTACAGCAAGCAGAGTTGTGTCATCTGTCTAATGCAAGATGTTAATAGGTCTTCTTCCAATATATATCAGCCTGATACTGGTACAATGGGAAACATATAGACTAATGGAACTGAGTTCAGACCCCAGAGATGCCACCATCCTCTGATGCCAAGCCAAAGACCCTAAGATTGTACACTGAGGTAGAAACAATCTCTAACAAATGATGCTGGTAAAAATCAGATATCCATTTAAAAAAAACTGAAACAAGACCCATATCTCACACCTCTGTTACCTGATTAGGGTCTGTGCCCTGGAGCAGTTGAGCCAATAAAACATATTCCAAGTTAGAAAGAGGGAGGAGGTTTATTAGGAGGTATGATACCACCAGAGGCTCGACAGCAACACAGTCTGTTCTCCATGGAATCTCAAAAGACAGTTTTTACATCAGAGTTTAGTCATCGTTTCAACAAGCATCATGGATTGAATTGTGTCCCCCCAAAATATGTGCAGCCATTTGCCTGGCTATGATTCCCAATATTTTGTGGTTGTCCTCTGTTTTGTGTTTTTTCTGTGCTGTATGTTAAAGGATTAGGGTGGGACTGTAAATCCCTTCACAGGATTACCACCCTGCTCCACTGTAAAGGGAGTCTCTCTGGAGTACGGCTTGCCCCACCCTTAATCCTTTCATCCTACAAGAGATAAAAGGAAAGAGAAGCAAGCAGAGAATTGGGAACCTCACACCATCAAGAAAGTAGCATTGGGAGAAGAGTGTATCCTTCAGACCTGGGTTCCCTCTTCAAGATACTCCCTGGACAAAGACTGATGCAATACCGGACATCACTGGTCACCTTGGGGAAACAGTTTTGTTGGTGTGGTAGGAGAAAGACCAAGTTGTTGGGACTGAAAGTCATGATCTTCTTTATAGACAGTGAGCTACTTGTGGACAGCAGCGATGTGCTGGATCTGGATCAGCCTGTGTGGCTCACAAAGGGATTGTTAGAGATTCAGGAATTTTGCAAGCCAGATACCAAATCATTGGTAGTCTGAGTTCAGCTGTGGTGGGAGTATTTACACCATAGTAATCAGCAAACATGTAAATCAGGGGCCTCCCTCTCCCATGAGCTAGTTCATCAACTAAGGTTGGATAGTGTGATGCCTCCTACTGCGTTCCTCTTCAGTAGTGCTTTACTTACCCAGGGTTTCTTCCCTTTGCAAACCAAGTTGGTGATTTGTTTCTCCATCTCGTTAAAAAATGAAACTGGAATTTGTATTAGGATTGCATTGTATATGCATATTGCTTTGGATAAATAGACATTTTCACCCTTTTAAGTCTTCCTATCTACAAGCAGGGTAGATTTCTCCATGTATGTAAGTCTTTTTTGGTTTCTTGCCGTAAGATCTTGTAATCCTCTCCATATAGGTCTCTTATTTCTCTAGTTAGATTTATTCCTAGGTATTTTATCTTCTTGGGGCTATAGTAAGTGATTTTTATTTGGGGATTTTTTTTCTTTGATCTCTTTGTTGGTGTAAAGGAATTCTGCTGATTTACTTGTGTTTACCATGTATCTTGATACATTGTTGAACTCCTCTATCAGTTCCCTTAGTTTACTCATGGATTCTTCAGGATTCTCTGCATGTACAATCATATTATCTGCATACTGGGACATTTTTCCTTCTTCTTTGCTGATGCGTATGCCTTTATTTACTTGTCTTGTCCAATTGCTCTGGATAGAACCTCTAGTATAATGTTGAATAGAAGTGGTGAGAGTGGGCATCTTTGTACAGTTCCTGTTTTCAAGGGGAATTCTTTTTCTTTTTTATTGTATTTAAGTGAAAATATACAATCCAAATTACATTTGCGTACCTGCCTGTCTGAAGTTCCTTCTGCTCTCCTTGCCTGGTGACAGCACACTCACCCTTTTCGTTCTATATGTGTCGTATGCTCTTAAGAATCTCCTGTCCCCTCCTCTTTACCTCTCCACTCCCTTCTGGCAAAAGGCTAGTAGGACAGCATCCTGTAGATACATAGAACCATAAAGTACACACAATATAGTAAGGTTCTGTCCCTGCCTCCAGTCCATTCCTATCCAAAGAGTTGATTTCACTAATGTTTTCTTGTCAGAGGCAACAGCACATCTAGAGGCAATGCTCCCAGGGGAACACCCATGCTACTGGACTATCAACTGTGGGCTCTTAGTGGAGTTCTTGAGGTGTACCCCTCTTTTTCTCATGTTGCTACTGGGATTCAACATTGTGTACCCCATCACGGCTGTCTTTGGTGGTGGCCAGGCACCATCTGATTTTTCCAGTTGTGTGTTGATACCGTCGCCCATTCACATGGTTTCTTCTGTCTCCTGGGCTGTCTTTTCCCTCATGACTTTGTTGTTCTTGGTGATCATCTCTTCCGGCTGAATTGGGACCATTTGACGGCAACTTGCTACCTTTTAAGACGCCAGACACCACTCACCAATGTGGGGTGCAGAAGGGTCTCCTAGCAATAGGCTAGTTATGCCAGTTGAACTCATTGTCACCTGGGATCATGGTCTCCAGAGTCCCATCCCTGCTACTATCCTTGCAACATTGGGTTAAGATTAGGAGAGTTTTCAGTCTACGTTGAAGTCCAGTTAAGTTCATCTTCTTTCTACTGTGTGCTGTCACTTGTTTCATCCAACCAAGTTTCTATCAGCTATCTTAATCTAGGACCAGCCCTCTCCCTCCCGACCATTGCAGCCATCAAAAAAGTATTTTTTGTGTCCATAAGTCTGTTTTTAAGTCCTTATAGCAAGGGTCTTATACAGTATTTGTCCTTTTGCCACTGACTGGTTTCACTCGGCATAATGTCTTCTGGTTGAAAATGATGCTTCCTAAAATCATCATGGTTCTTTATCATTGCATAGTGTTCCATTGGGTATATGTACCATAGTTTGATTATCCATTCATCTATTGTTGGGCATCTAGGTTGATTCCATCTTTTTTGTAGTTGTGGACTGTACTGCAATAAACATTTGTGTGCACTTATCTGTTCATGTGCCTGCCTTTGATTCTGTAGGATCTATTCTGGGAGGTGGGGTTACTGGTTCAAATGGTATATCTATTTCCAGCTTTTTAAAGAAACACCAAATTGCCTTCCATAGAGATTGTGCCATTTTGTAATCCCACCAGCAGTATAGGAGAGTTCCAATGTCCCCACAGCCTCTGCAGCATTTGTTGTTTTGTGTTTTCTGGATTATAGGCAACCTTGTTGGGGTGAGATGGTATCTCACTGCAGTTTTGATTTGGATTTCTCTTATAGCCAATGATCACGAACATTTCCTCATGTGTCTTTTGGCTGCCTGGACGTCCTCTCAGGTGAAATGTCTGCTCATCTTCTTTGTCTATCACTTAATTGGGTTATTTACCTTTTTCTTGTGCTATTTTGCAGTACCTTGTAGATTACTGAGATAAGACGTCGGTCTGACGTGCAGTTGCCAAATGATTTTTCCCATTCTGTAGGTGGTCTTTTAACTCTTTCGACAAAGTCTTTGGATGAGCAAAAGTGCTTGATTCTTAGTAGTTCTCGTTTATCTATTTTCTCTTCTGTTGTTTATGCTTTGTTTGTGAGATTTTAAAGTCTATCTAAGCTGTGTATTAAAACTCCCATTGTGCACCCTGTGTTTTCTTTCATGATCTTTGTTGTTTTAGGTTTGATACCTAGGTCTTTTATACAATTTGATTTAGTTTTTGTGTAAGATGTAAGATATGGGTCTTGTTTCAATTTTTTTTGCAGATGGATATTCCATTTTGCCAACACCATTTGTTAAAGAGAGAGTTTTTACCCCAATTTACAATCTTAAAGCGTTTGTTGAATATCCGCTCTTCATAAGAGGACGATGGCATCTCTAGGATCTCAACTCTGTTCCATTGGTCTACATGTCTCTTTTCGTACCAATACAAGACTATTTTGACTACTGTGGCAGTATAACATCTTCTACGTTCAGCTTTTCCCACTGTTTTCCTCTTCTTTGGTAGTACTTTATTTATCTGGGTTTTTTTTTTTCCCTTTGCAAACAAAGTTTGTGATTTGTTTCTCCATCTCATTAAAACATGACACTGTAATTTGTATTGAGATTGAATTGTATATGTAAATCATTTTGGGTAGAATAGCCATTTTCAAAATGTTAAGTCTTCCTATCCACGAGCAGGGAAGTGTTGTTCATTTATGAAAGTCTCTTTTGGTTTCTTGCAGTAAGTTCTTGTGGTTCTCTTTGTATAGGTCTCTTATTTCTCTAGTTAGATTTATTCCTAGATATTTTATCGTCTTGGGGGTATAGTAAATGGTATTGATTTGGTGATTTCATCTTTGATGATCTCTTTGTTGGTATAAAGGAATTCTACTGATTTACTTATGTTTATCTTATATCCTTTGCTGAACTCTTCTACTAGCTTGAGTAGTTTACTTATGGATTCTTTAGGGTTCTCAGCATATACAATTGTATCATCTGCAAATAGGGAGGTTTTTACTTCTTTGCTGATGCCAGCCAAAGCCAAGTGTTTGCTGATGCAGATGACTTTTATTTCTTTGTCTTGTCTAATTGCTCTGGCTAGAACTTCTAATACAAAGTTGAGTAGAAGTGGTGAGAGTAGGCATCCTTGTCTAGTTACTGTTCTCTGATGGAATTCTTTCACTTTTTCTCCATTCATGATGATGTAGGCATTTGGCTTTGTGTAGATATCCCTTATTGCACTGAGGAATTTCCCCTTTATTCCTATTTTTCTGAGAGTTTTTAGCATGAATGGGCACTGGACTTTGTCAAATGCCTTTTCTTCATCAATTGACAAAATCTAGTGATTCTTATCTTTTGTGCTATTTATCGGGTTGATCACATTAATTGTTTTTGTGATGTTGAACCAGACTTCCATCCCTGGTATGAATTCAACTGGTGTTGTGATGAATTGTTTTTTTTGATACGTTGTTGAATTCTGTTGGCAAGGATTTTGTTGAAGATCTTTGCATCTAGGTTCATAAGTCATACTGCTCTGTAATTCTCCTTTTTTGTTGGATCTTTCCCTGGCTTTGGTATCAAGGTTATGCTGACTTCATAGAATGAATCTGGGAGTATTCCATCCCTTTCTGTGCTGTGAAATAATATCAGTAGTATTGGAGTTAACTCTTCTCTAAAAGCTTGGTAGAATTCTGCAGCGAAGGCATCTGGGCCAGGACTTTTTTGTTTGGTAGTTTTTTGGTGAGTTTTTCAGTCTCTTCCATTGTGATGGGTTTATTCATTTGTTCTACTTCTCCTAATGATAAGTTTGGTAGGTAATATGAATCTAGGAATTTGTCCAGTTGCTCTAGGTTTTTAAATCTGCTAGAGTACAGTCTTTCATAGCATTCTGTTATGATACTTCTTATTTCAGTTGGGTCTGCTGTGACATCTCCCATCTCATTTCTCATGCAGGTTACTTCCTCTTCTGTTTTTCTTTTGTAAGTCTAGCCAATGATTTATCAATTTTGTTGACATTTTGAAAGAATCAGCTTTTGTTTTTGTTAATTTTTTCCATTGTTCTTTTGTTCTCTAATCATTTAGTTCTGCTCTAATCTTTATTATATGATTTCTTCTGGTGCCTGAGATGTTCCTCTGTTGCCCTCTTTCTACTTGTTCCAGCTGTGGGATTAATTCTTTGGTTTTGGTCCCTTCTTCCTCCCAGATGTCTGCATTTCTAGAGAGAAACTGACTTCTGAACACTGCTTTTGCTGTATTCCTGTGGTTCTGGTAGGATGTGTTTTCATTCTCATTTGATTTCATGAATTCATTTATTTTATCCTTGATTGCTTATATAATCATGGCTTTTTGAGCAGCGTGTTGTTTAGTCTCCATGAGTTTGAATTTCTACCTGTGATTTTTTCTGCTATTGATTTCAACTTTTATGGCTTTATGGTCTGAGAAGATGCTTTTGCAACAATTCATTTGCTTTATGTCCTCACATGTGGTCTATTCTGGATAATGTTCTGTGTGCATTGGAGAAGAAGGTGTGCTTATCTGTTGATGGATAAAAACTTTGTGTATGTCGATGCGGTCTAGTTGGTTAATTCTTGCAATGAGATCTTCTGTGTCTTTACTGAGCTGTTTTCTGGGTGATTTGTCCATTGTAGAAGTCTCCAGCTATTATTGTGGCATGATTTATCTCATTTTTCAGTGTAGTCAGTGTTCGTTCAATGTATTTAGATGTATTGTGTGGATGAATATTTAATATTGTTAAGTCCTGCTTGTGTACTGAAACTTTCGACAATAAATAGTGACCACACTTGTCCACGATGGTGAATTTTACATTAAAATCTATTTTATTTGGGATTAGTATTGCCACACCTGCACTTCTGTGTATATTATTAGTTTAGTATACATTATTCTATCCTTTAGCTTTCAGTTTGTTCATATCTTTGAGTCTAAGGTGTGCTTCTTGTAAACAACATATAGGCAGGTCATGTCCTTTGATTCAGGATGTCACTCATCTCTGTATTGGATCAGTCAGTCCTTTTCATTTGGTGTAATTATTGATAAATATGTGTTTGGTGCCGTCATTTTGATGTATTCATTTTTGTGTTTTTGATGTTTTCTATGTTGTTCTTCATATTCTGTTGTGGGTCATTCTTTAAGGATTGAATTTTCATCTTTTTCAGTGTTGGTTTTGTGTTCGTTGAGACTCCTGTCTTATGCTTCTTGTTTAGATATGTCACATTGTTATTTTGCTTTATGGTTACCACCTTCCTATTCTAAGTTTAAATCAGACTTAACTTCTGGCTATCTTTTAAATTTCCTCTCTGTTTGAAAGGGTTATACCTACTGTAATATAACCCTTTTTATAGTGTGTTGATATCATACTTTCCAAGTTAGGATCACTGGTTCCCTTCTTTTAATAATGTAGTCTTGATTGAGCTTACTGACTTCCCTAAGTGAGTAGGATTCTGGATGCTGTGTCCTGCCTTGCCTCCTTAAGTATACACTTAATGTTTTTGTTTTTCTAAGTGAAGAACTTTTTTCAATATTCTTGTAGTTTTGGTTTGGTTTTTACAAAGTGTATAAGCTTCTGTTTATCTTCAAATGTCTTAATTTCACCATCATATTTGAGAAATAATTTTGCAGGATATATAATTCATGGTTCAAATTATTCTCCTTTAGGGCTTTGAATGTGTCAGTCCACTGCTTTCTTGCCAACACTGTTTCTGCTGAGAAGTCAGATGAAAGTCGACAGGGCTTCCTTCTGAATGTTAGCTTGCTTTGAGTCTTGCTGCCTTTGTTTATATATGCTGAGAAGTCAGATGAAAACTGACAGGGCTTCCCTCTGAAAGTAAGCTTGCTTTGAGTCTTGCTGCCTTTGTTTATATTTCATTTTATTTAAGCTTGGTGTCTTTCTTTTGGGATCTGGTTTTTGTGGCATTCAATATGACTCTTGGATATCTATGGTCTCTTCTTTCATAATTTCAGGGAAGTTTTCTGTCAGCAACTCTACAACAATGCTCTCTGTGTTGTTGTCTGTCCTCCCTGTTCAGAAACTCTAATTATTGATAGATTATTCCTCTTAATAGAGCCCCACATACTTCTTAATGCTTCTTCATTTTTCTTATTTCTTTTTGCTGATTTCTCCTCATAAATGCTGGTGTCAGTTGCTTGATCCTCAAAGCCACTAAGTCTAACTTCTATCTTCTCATTTCTGCTCTTTTGGCTTTGGGCTGAATTGTCTAATTTTGTAATGTTGTTATTGGTCTGCTGGATTTCAGATCACTGTTGTTTCATTGGTTCAAATAGCTTGCTAATTTTTCATTTTGCTCTGCTGCAGTTTGTTTAATCTCTAGGAGGGCTCTACATATAACTCTTTTGTACTCTGCCTCTGATAGTTTCAGAAAGGCTGCTTCTTCTGGTTCTTTGTTTTGGGAGTTTTCTGGAGCCATGGTGGACTGATTTTTTAAATGGTTAGCAATCAACTGTTGTCTGCTTGCCATCTAGAAGCTGTTCGATTTCTCTAGTGTTGCTTCAATGGGAGCCGAGGTGTAGTGCTAAGAGGTGACTCAGTCACCAGCCATCTCTATGAATGCTAGTGACTGCCCCCAGGTGGACTCTGTGGGGTGTCCACCTGTGCATCCTGGCTGGAAAAGACACCATCCTACTTATGGAGTCACTGGGGGGCCATCAGCCTACCTTATGATGTGGATAAGTGAAGCATGGAGGAGATGCTTCCGGGCCTCTCAGCAGTCAGTTCTCCAGATGGTCTTACTTTAAAGGGTACTTTACTTCTTAGCCAGGAGCTGTCCAACAGCTGTTGAAAATGGTCAGGCCCTCGGGTGTGACAAGCCCTGCTTTTGAGCTGACAATGAAAGTGTCTCCCTGGCTGTCCCAGATGCTATGATGTGGTTCAAAGTAGGGACACATTAGGGCCTTCATGCTGTCCTCTGCTAGGCCCCACCCATGGATCTAGACATGAATTGTCTCAAACCCTGTTTTTCTACTGGAGAAGCACTTGCCAGACAGGCTTCTGCTCTTCTTGAGAATCAGCTGCCACTAAGTCCCCTGGCTGCATAACTCTGCCTCCCAGCTGACCAAGATGGCATCCTGGCCAGGCTGTTTCCTGAGGTGAAACAACAGTCTGTGGTACAGCTCAGAAAAGAGAGGGCGAAGGTACAGTTGTGCCCTCAGTCAGCAGGCAGGCTATCAAAATGTGGCTATCCCCCATACTGTCTCTCTGTTGTACTATATGCTGTTTACTTAAGCACCACAGTTTTGCTGGCTTATGCCTAGTCCCCACCTCTCAAATAACAAAGAAGGAGTCAGTACTTGCAGTCCTCTGAAATGGTGATTCAGCAGCATTGGGGATCAGCAGCCTCTGGCTCATTTGAGGGGGGTAGTTTAGTCCATTACTGGTACCTAGTCAAATCTGACAACACTGTGCCAGATGCTAGGGTTCCCTGGATGTCCACCACTCCATTCTGTTATCATTCCAGGCCTTGGTTCTCAGAAAGAATTGAGGAGACATGTGTTTAGTCCACCCGTCTTGGCCTCACCTCCTGGACCATTTTTTTGACAATAAGTTTTCGAGTCCACCTTTTCCTGCTTTAGTTTCACTTGAATAGTGGTTTCTAAAATTTCGTCTTGAAATACAATGCTTTCATTTCGCCATCTGCTTTGAGTTCACTATTCACTCACTGCTTTGTTTCACCTGACAGTGTGATACCTTCTTTGCCTCATTCCTGTATATTCCGCAAGCAAGGAATGCAGATTATACTTATTAAGTGATGTGTTCTAAGATTTTATGTATTATTACCCCACTTAACCATCAAGAGGATCCAGCAAAATGGGTACTGGAATAGCTGTTTTGCAGATGACAACACTGAGAGGTGCCCTAGAGTTAGCACGCTTAGACTGGCTGTGACCCAGATCTCTGGTTCTAGGTTCAATGCCAGCTTTCCTTCCTTATGACTCCCTTGAGTAGTTTCACCAGTTCTGTGCTCCAGAGGGACCTGCTTAATTAACTGCATATTTTTGTTGCTATTTATTGTATTGGTCACAAACATAATGACACACTTTATTATACAGAATATTTGATTTTATGAAGCTTTAGAGAGGAAATAATGGATGGAATCTCTTTGAGTGTGCATGCATGCATGTGTGTACTGACACTAGATTGCAATATTTTTAGTCAGTACAGTCATCCCTTGGTATTTGTGGAGAATTGGTTCCAGGACCCTTTCCATGAATACCAAAATCCATATGGTGTAGTGTTTGCACATAATCTACAGACATCCTCCCAAGTACTTTAAACCATTTCTGGATTATCTAATGCAATGTAAATTTCTGTTAGACTGTTTGGTGTATAGAATGATGACAAGAAAAAAGGAGACTTCACATGTTTAGTACAGATGCAATCATTGTAGGTCTAATTGCATAACACATGTCAGCAACAAGTAACATTTTCTTTTTTTGAATATTTTTTGACTGACAGCTAGGTGAATATGTGGGTGCAGAATATTCTAACACTCTTTTCAGCTAAGAGGTACATGCTCCCCTTAACTCTGTCCTAAACCTTCCTTTTTCCTTATTTCTGTTTAAGTACAAAAGTGGAGTGTTAGTTCACATTTCAAGTGTGATATCGCCGGTATTTGGTGATCGTTGATCCTAGTCTGAACTATCAGGCCCTCAGTTTAATATCAGAAGGTGGACTGCTATTGCACTACACGTGATCACCTCAGCATTACCTTTGTGACACATGTGACATGTGTAAAGGATATTGCTGGTGATGGATGACTTGCGATGATAGGACAAAATTCTGTAATCTATGGATTATTGAAAGTATGCCTGTCACTACAAAGAGTGTTGGCCACGTTGGATTAGATTGTAGTTCTTGTGAGGCCAAATTGACTGTTGATTCTGTTAGTTTACTTGTATGCCAAATGGAGATAATAATAAATACCTGGGAGTTGCAGAGTTGAAAAGGAAGAAACAGCTTAGAGCATTGCAGATAAAAAGTTGGAAATGAATTGAAGAATAAATAAGCTGGAGAATAAAATGTCAATATTCCTTCAAATTTGTTTTAACATAAAGGCAAATTTCTTACTTTCATGTAAGTAAAGAATTCAGTTTTTACCTATAGGTGCTATGAAATGAGGAGAGAGACAGAACCTGGCAGAGAACTACAATGTGATTCACCCAAGCTTCTTCCCTTTCTATGGGGACAGACCTGGACTTTGCAGGCTGGACCAGGAGGTGATTTTGGCTCTAACGATCACGAACCTTGAACTTCAGGTCCTTTTGCCTGCTGTCCACTCTCTCCCTACTCTTTGGGCAACCTCTATGTATTCTTTAGATCTCAGTTCAACAGCACTTCTTCAGAAACTTGTTCACACTCTGCTCTTTTCCTTCATGGTACATACACTGCTTGAAACAGTATCTTTATACTAATGGTTATTTGTTTCAGTCTCTCTTCCCTAAAACCCAAACCAAAACAGTTTCCTTCAAGACAACTCTAAATTATGATGTCCTCATATGTGTCAGGGTAGAAGAGTGCTCCACAGGATTTTCTCTGTCAGATTTTTTTTGAAGTAGATCACCACACCTTTCTTACAAGGCACTTCTGAATGTACTTGAATCTGCAAAATTTGGTTAACAGGCAGACATGGTAATCGTTTGCACCACTTCTCAGAGGGGGTAAATATCTGAAATACATCCCCAAATTGACAAATATTTTATTGAGCACATTATCTTGTGTCATGGATTGAATTGTTTATCCCCCCCCACCAAAATGTATGTATTGATTTGACTGGGCTATGAATCCTGCCTCTGTGGTTTTGATGAGAGAGAATGAGAAGCAGCTGTACTGGTGAGGCAGGACTCAAGCTATAAGCTTGTGAAATATAAAGGAGAGAAGTGAGCAGAGGAACTTGGGAACCTCATACCACCAACAAGGCCGTACTGAGAGCAGAGCATGTCCTTTGGACCCTAGGTTCCTGGGCCAATATGCTCTCCACGAATTTGAACTCAACCTACCAGACCATGATAAATTCTCCTATTGAGTGGACTTGTAACTTGATGATGGATTTGTGGCTTACCAGACTGTAACAATCAAGATTCTCTTCATGAAGCCTTCAGCTCATGGTATTTTCTGTTGGAGCAGTGCTAGGTGACTTAAACACCTTGTGTCGGGGCCTGGCTAGGTGCTTGAAATACAGAGATGACTGAAACAGTGTCCCCTACGTCAAAGGGCTCACAATTGGGGGGGGGAAAAACCACACCAAACCCATTGCTGTCTAATCGATCACCACTTGTAGCAACCATACAGGACAGAGTAGAACTATCTTATAGATTTTTCAAGCAGTGCCTGGTAGCTTTGAACTGCTGACCTTTTGGTTAACAGCCATAGCTCTTAACCTCTCTACCACCAGGGTTTCCTATAGCTGAAAGAGAAGATTGCGTTACTAAACCAGCAATTACTGTAGAGAGCAGTGGTTGCAGCCTGACTGGAGACACATTTTGCTTGGTCTGTACCTTAGTTTTTGTTCGCATTACAATCAAATCTATCACTGTCATTTAAAAAGGAGCCCATGTGGCTCAGTCATTAAGAGCTTAGCTGCTAAACCAAAGGTCAGCAGCTGAATCTGTAAGCTACGTTTTGGAAACCCTCTGGGGCAGTTTTACTGTTTCGTATAGGGTTGCTATGAGTTGGAACTGACTCCATGGCAACAGAGTTTTTTATTTTTTACTTACATTATAAAAGTATGGAGATTTAAAATAAAAACACGGGAAGGTAATCCAATGTCCAGTGCCCCACCCCACCCCTGAGCTATCATCCTTGACATGGCCGAGGGTCCCCTTAACTCTTGTACATTCTTTCTTAAGGTCAGACAGTGGCTAGCACCTAGCATCCTGATTTATAATTGTCAGTGTCTCTCTGTCTCTCCCAGATTATGACCTCTTTGATGTAGGGTCCTATTTGTGACATTATCCTCAGTGCTTATTACAATGCTAGGCAGTGCCTGGCCCAGAGTTTATGACACACAAATACACAGTGAACAAACAAAAGCATTAATGAGTGAATCAGTGAGCACTGAGTCTGTCATCTTTGGGCTATGATTTTGCTCAGAAACACTGACTGCAATGATGCGTAATTGTATTACGTATATCGTTATGTATAAATTATGTATAATCACATTACATGTATTATTGTACATTATTGACATTATCTGTAATGTGGTTCTGATGGAAAATAAAATGGGAGGAGAGAGGAGAGGGAAGAAAGATCAGGAGTTTGGCAGAGGAGAGATGGATATTTCAATCAAATCCATTACTATCATTTAAAAAATGAGGCTTAGTGGCTCAGTAGTCAATAGCTTAGCTGCTAACCCAAAGGTCAGCAGTTGAATCCACCAGCTGTATCTTGGAAACCCTTTGGGGCAGTGTTATTGTCTCCTATAGGGTTGCTATGAGTTGCAGCCAACTCTACATCATATTTTTATATTATAAACGACAGAGGACCCCAAGGAGTCTCCTGCCAAAAATGATAGTTCAGCGATGGGGTAGGCCTCTCCAAGAGAGTTCCACACAGTGGATCCCTCATCTCTCAGATCATGACAGTCATGCAATTATTCTGAGCTCTGCAGAGCTGAGGGGCTCAAAGTCCTAACCCTCAGCCTGAAACACAAGGGCCCCCACCCAGCCTCCTCACTGGAACCAAGGCCAGCAGGTAGCATGAAGGGTCATGGGGACAGGTTTCTTTCTTTAGAGGTCTCAGTGACAGTAAAGTTGCATGGAGGCAACTGTCCTGACTGTCTTTTGTTGCTGGGCCGTTATTCTGGGGAATGGTCATTGTTGTATCTTCAGATGGATTATATAATTCCAAAGGAAACCAGAGGATTGTACTCACACAGTCAAACCAGCATCAAATCAGCATTTTATCCCCTGAATGGGGAATGAGTCTATAACTTTTTTCTTCTCTACATCCTGCTGATATTCTTGGAAGCTCTGGTAGTATAGAGGCTAAGTGCTATCATTGCTAATCAAAGGTCTGCAGTTCAAATTCACCAGGTGCTCCTTGCAAACTCTGCAGATGCAATTCTACTCCATCCTATAGGGCCACAATGAGTCAGAATCCATTTGATGGCAATGGGTCTGGCTTTTTATTTATTTATTTATTTTCAAGATAGCAATCAATGGCTGTTTTAACTTGGCTCCACCTTCCACCAATCACGGGTGTGTGGTAAGGTGCTGTTTTATCAGCTTTGCAGAGCAACAGTAACTAAGCTCTCTTCATTTGGCTCTGCAAGATCAAAGGGGAGGGTCCTGGCTAGAAGTGTCCACTGGACCATGGAGGAGAGGGCTGGGTTCTATATTTGCCTTTGCCTGACATGTTTTGTGGTGTTGAGAGTCTTTCCCTCTTGTGGATTGAATTGTATCCCCCCCCTAGAAAATACATATAGCAGTTTAGGTAGGTCATGATTCCTGTCCCCATAAAAATGTGTAACAGTTTAGCTGGGTCATGAATTCTAGTGTAGTGTGATGTTTCTATATGTTATAAATCCTAGCTATATGATGTTAACAAGGGAGGAGGGGTGACCGTTGTGTTGCTGGCGCAGGACTCTGTGTAAGCCAGTATTGTGCCTTGAGGGAATCTATTGAAATATAAGACAAAGAAGTTAGATGAGAGTGGGGTCCTCATACCACCAAGAAGTAGTGCTGAAAGCAGAGTCCATCCTTTGGGAGGGGCCTGGGGTCCCTGCACCTCATGTCCGTGTGTCCCTGTCCAGGGAAAAATTAGATGACAAAGATCTTCTCATGGAGCCCAAAGACGAAAAATTCCCCTGGAACTAATGTGCTGAATTTGGACTTGTGGTATACTGGATTGTGACAGAATAAAATTCTTCTTTTTAAAGCCATCCAGTTGTGGTATTTCTGTTACTGCAGCAGCACTAGATGAATAGGAGACATATCTATATTTATATATATGTGTGTGTATACACATACACATATACAGACATTTGTTTCTTAGATGAGGAATTTGGGGCACTTCAGATTATATGTCATTATGAACCTCAAGGGTCCAGGGCCCTCTTCTGAGTCCAGGCTTACCTGCTGATCTCCCACCCCGCCAGCAGAACAGGACAAGATTCCTCCACTGTCCTACAAGTTCTGACAACTAGATTCATGAACTCATCCTGGAAAAAGTGCTACATACCTCATCACTGAATATCGCTATGATCACCTTTGAAGTATTTCCTTTGGGAAGCTATACACTGATGCCAGTGCCTAGTCCACCCTTCAAATCAATTTTGGAACTCTTTTTATGGAATGGCCATCAGAGCTGTTGATGAATTACCTTTGATGTCCTGAATGGCATCAAAATGTCTTCCTTTCAATATTTCCTTTATCTCTAGGTAAAGAAAAAAGTCATTGTGGGTCAGATCAGGTAAGTAGAGAGGATTTTCCAATACAGTTACTTGTTTCCTGGCTAAAAACTCCCTCACAGACAGTTATGTAATGAAGTTCGTGGGCTTGCCACCATATCCCGGTGTTCAATAGCCACTTAGCTTCCCAACGGGAGTTCTTCAGAGGTGACCATAGTGACATTCAGAAGTGAAGTATGTAGCACTTAGAACAACTAAGTTTGCAGACTTAATTGTCAGACTTTGTGTCTATGTACTCTCATACTTCCTTCTGAGAGAGATCCGAGGTCTGAGAAATCACAGACTTTCAGAGGGGATCCTTGAGCTTAGCCCCTTTAAGTACAGATCTCAACCCACTGCCTTCTCATCCATTCCATCCATCCAAGTATCACTCCAAGGTGCTTCTCAACCCTTACGTTGTTTAGCACTATTATCTGCAAACTTTCTGACACTTCCTAATGCATTCATTCTTCACCCACTTGCCATGTACCTCAGAATTCTCTTCATGGCAGAAAGGTAGATCACAGTTCTGCTCTTTGGGGCTTAAATCAGACCAAGACTTGATCACTCCTTTTGGTCCTTGTGAGTTTTGGTCACTAGGTTGCTTCAGCATTCAACATTCGCACTTGCAGTTAGCTTGGTTACTCGTTCTTCAACCTTTCCAACTCCAGAGGCTTTCCATTTGCTCCGCTTCAGTGGTCCTCAGTCAAAGCTCATTATCTCCGAGACTACATTACCTTCCAAACTGAAATCACTGGGAATCTCCTCTATAAAGCCATTTTCTTATCCTTCTAACACTTTCGCCTTTCCCACTAATTCATTCCTTGATGAGTTCAAGAGTTAATTTATGACTTAATAGCCCATTTAATACCCTCAGTTTCTTCCTTAATAGCCAGATCCTGGGCTCCATATTTCTCCATGTAATACTTTTAACTTTATGTTACTTGATAAAAGTGATATCTACTTTTCACTTCATCATCATTAAATTGTTGGTGTCTGTGTCCACATTATAAAATTAGCTCCTTAAAAGCACCCATGGAAGTAGCAGTCAGGAAATCAAAAGATGCATTGCATTGGGAAAATCTGCTGTAAAGGACCTCCTTAAAGTATTCAAAAGTAAAGATGTCACCTTGAAGACTAAAATGTGCCTGACCTAAGCCATGGTGTTTTCAGTTGAATCATATGCATATATATATCTATACATATATGTGTACAGAAATATGTATACACATATATGTATCACTTACTGATGAAGATCAAGGACCGCAGCCTTCAGTATGTATTGTACATATACGTATGCATATACATATATATGTATATATATGTACATATATATACACAGATGTCACAGATGTCAAGACTTCAGGGTCACAGAGCAAGTGTCCTTAAAATACTTCGTTATTGCCAGTGCACCCAGAAAGAAAGCCTTATTTCCTACAGTAACAGAGCTGATCTTGCCAAAAGCCAATCCCAGAGTATCTATCTATCTATCTATCATGTATCACCTTTGGTACCAAAGATTGGACTCTCCAGAGAGATAAAACAAGTGATATGTGTGTGTGTGCTTATATGTATATATATATATATGTATGTATATATGGGTGGCTGAATTGAAATGCTAAATGAATTCCCAACATTGAATGGCGTGTAAAGTTTAACTGAAGATGTTGACTGGGAAGAAGTGAAGTCTTGAAATCTAGGATGGGGGCATATGGACAGATAATCCAGGAGCTGAACCCCTAAATTCCATTGAATCACTCTTGGTATCAGAACCAGCCACTTTACTCTATCTGAAGAGATAACGCCGTCTTTCCCAGCTAAGCCACTCTCCCAAGTAAAACCAGACATAACTGCCATCCATCAAGCACTTGTGGATGCAAGGGTGATGATTCCCACCACATCCCTACTTAGCTGTTTGTTAGACTGTGTGTGCACTTGTGCGTGTGCACATGCACGTGCACACACACACACAAATCTTGGAAAATGTCAGAGAATTACAACCGACTTAACCAGGTGGTGATTCCAATAGCAGCTGCTGCTCCAGATGCAGTTTCATTGCTTGAATGAATTAATACATTTCCATGTACTGGCATGCAGCTATCACTTGGTCAATGTCTTTTCTAAATTCCATTTTTGAAGGAACACCAGAAGCAGTTTGTCTTAAGCTGACAAGTCAAGCAATGCTTCCTAATTTTCCTATCATAAACACATATCGGCTATCCAGTTCTGTGTCACATTTTAGTGTGCAGGGAACTTGATCACATTTTTTTCTACAAGATGTCACACTAAACTACTACATTGGTGGCAATATGTGATTAGACATAGTAACAAAAAAGTGTCAATGACTCCAGAGTTCGTGGTAATGCATTTGTATGCTAAAAAAAACCAAAACTGGATGGTAGGAAATCACCCCCCAAAATTGAGCACCTTCCACCTCAGTGATATTTCCAGGGGTCCGGTGGTGTGGGGCAGGTTGAGATGTTCCTTCTAAAGTGAAGGATAAATTGTTGCACCGAGAGCCCTTCCCACAACCAAAAAAGGAGGTGCAATACCTGGTTCCTGTCTTTGGATTTTAGAGGCAAAATATCCCTCCACTTGGATGTTCTATTTTGACCTGTTGATCAAGTGACTTGAAAAACTGCTAGTTTTGAGTGTTGGCAAGAACAAGTTGTATTAGTCTAATTTTCCTTTTTTGTGGGATCTTTCCCTGGCTTTGGTATCAGTGTTAAGCTGGCTTCATAAAATATATTTGGGAGTATTCCATCTGTTTCTATGCTGTGAAATAGTCTCAGTAGTATCTGAGTTAATTCTCCAAAAGCTTGGTAGAATTCTCCAGTGAAGCCATCTGGACCAGGGCTTTCTTTGATTGGTAGTTTTTTTTATGACTTTTTGAATCTCTTCCTTGTGATGGGTTTAGTAAGTTGTTCTCCTTCTCCTTGTGATAATTTTGGCAGGTGATATGAGTCTGGAAATTTGTCCATTTCCTCTAGTTTTTCAAATCTATTAGAGTACAGTTTTTCATAGTATTCTGATATGATGCTTTAGATTTCAGTTGGGTCTGTTGTGATACCTCCTATTTCATTTCTTCTTTGAGTTATTTGTTTCCTTTCCTGTTTTTCTTTTGTAAGTTTAGACAATGGTTTATCAATTTTATTGATCCTTTCAAAAAACTATCTTTTGGTTTTGTTAATTTTTTCCGTTGTTCTTGTATTCTCTAATTCATTTAATTCTTCTCTAATCTTTATAATCTGTTTTCCTCTGGTCCCTGTGGGTTCTGCTGTTGCTCTCTTTCTACTTGTTCAAGCTTTAAGATTAATTCTTTGATTTGGGTTCTTTCTTCCTTCTGGATGTGTGAATTTATAGAGATAAATTGACCTCTGAGCACTGCTTTTGCTGTATCCCATAGATACTGGTAGAATATGTTTTCATTCTTGTTTGAATCCATAAATTTCTTTATTTTGTCCTTGATTTTCTCAACACATCGCTTTTTGAGCAAGATGCTGTTTTGTTTCCATGAGTTCCAATTTCTACCTTTGCTTTTTTTCTGCTATTGATTTAGACTTTCATGGCTTTATGGCCAGTGAAGATGCATTGCAGTAATTCAGAAGTTTGGATTTTGTTGAGATTTGCTTTATACACATGGTATAGTCTGGAAAATGTTCCATATGCTTTGGCGAAGAAGATGTACTTATCTGTTGATGAGTAAAAAGTTCTGTATATGTTGATGAGATTGACTTGGTTAATTCTTGCAATAAGATCTTCTGTGTCTTTACTGTAATTTTTTCAGGATGATCTGTCCATTATGGAAAGTGGAGTGTTGATGTCTCTAACTATTATTGTGAAATGATTTATCTCATTTTTCAATGTATCCAGTGTTTGTTCAATGTATTTAGATGCTCTGGTATTGGGTGCATAAATATTTAACAGTGTTAAGTTCTATTTGTATATTGAACCTCTTAGTATTAAATAGTGACCATCCTTGTCCATGATGGTGGATTTTACATTAGAATCTCTTTTATGTGAGTGGTGGAGTCAAAATGGTGGGCTAAGCACAAGTCTCCCTAAATCTGTCTGGAAACCAAAACCTACATTGATAATTAAATGGAGACTTCTAGTCACCTAGTGAGCCCTAGGGCACAGCATAGGGCTGTTAATTTGGACTTCATACCACTGAACGGAAAACCTCCTCTCTTTAGCTGACTCCTGCTCCTGGCCAGTCCTGGCTTTCATGTACTAAAGGTAACTCACCATTTTTTTTTCTCTTTTCTGTGTCTTGGCTGGCTGGTGGAGCGGGGTCTTCACTGGTGGCTGGTCTTGGGCAAGCTGCTGGTGGGATCGGCAGGTGGAATTGCCATGTTTGGGGAGCCCGGCTTGGGACTGTCTGCATCTTACCACCTTTGGCCTCTCTTTCTGCCTGTGCCATAGTGTAGTTTGTATGGAGGTGGTGGGTGGTGAGCTTGTGTGGGACACCATCTTGGATATGGAGGCTTCAGCTGGACCTAATTCCTAGCCTGAGAGGCAGTGCCTGGGTGCCAGATAGCACTTTTCTGGCAGAAAAGCAGTAGTTTACATGGTGTCACTTATGGCTGGGGCCTGGCTACTGAGGCTGTGGACTCTGTGCATCCTGGCATCTTTGGCCTCAGCCACAGTATACTTTGTACCCAGGTGGTGGGTGGTGAGCTTGTGAGGGATGTTATCTTGGAGATGGAAGCCTCAGTGAGGCCTAATTCTTAGGCTGGGAGGCAGTGCCTGCCCACAGGAGAGTGCTTTGCTGGCAGAAAAGAAGTATTTTACACAGTGTTGCCTATGGATGGGGTGTGTCAGCAGGGGCCAACAGGGCAGAAGCCTTGCTGCATTTTAACTAGTTCATAAAATCTGGGGTTGGATATAGAGGTGCTTACCTCGCCAGTGGGGAAGAGGGCCCTGTACCTACGAAAACTTGACTGACCTAGGAAGTGGTCAGATACTTTTAACTTTCGTTTTAAGATGACCTAGAGAAACAACTGTGGTCCATCCTCACAGTATCTCTCCCAGCCTTTATTGACTCACACAAAGCCCCAAAAGCAACAGACTCTGGAGAAAAAGGGAACCAAGAAATCACCCATGGCTTCAGAAAGTCCCCAAATGAAGCAAAAAAAGAACTTTCAGGATGAAGAAACTTTTCTGAAATTATCAGACGGTGAATACAAAAGGATTATATGTAGAGCCCTCCTAGACCTTATGCAAAATGTAGCGGAGCAAAATGAAAAATTAAGCAAGCTGTTTAATATGATGGAACATCAGTGCTCTGAAATCCAAAAGATCAAGAACAAAATCAAAGACATAGAAACTTCAATACAAAGCCAAGGAAACAGAATGGAACAAATGGAAAGAGAATTTCTGATTTGGAAGACAGAGCTACTGACTCCAGCATCTATGAGGAGAAATCAGAAAAAAGAAACAAGAAAAATGAAGAAGCATTAAGAAGCATATACAAATCTATTAAGAAGAACAATCTATGATTAATTAGAGTCCCTGAACAGAGCAAGACACCTGAACACACAGAGAGTATTGTTGCTGAGCTGCTGACAGAAAACTTCTCAGAAATCATGAAGGAAGAGAATATAGCTATCCAAGATGGATATGGAATGCTACTTAACATAGATCTCAAAAGAAAGACTCCAAGACGTGTTATAATCAAGCTTAATGAAATGAAACATAAGCAGAAACTCTTACAGACAGTAAGACTCAAAGCAAAGCTAACATTCAGAAGGAAACCCTGTAGGCTTTCATTGGATTTCTCAGCAGAAACGATGCCAGCATGGAGATAGTGGCATGACACATTCAAAGCCTTGAAGGAGAGGAACTTCCAACCAAGAATTATATATCCTGCAAGACTACCTTTAAAAGGAATTAAGACATTTTCAGATAAACAGAAACTCGGAGACTTTGTAAGAACCAAACCAAAGTTAAAAGAAATACTGAAAGAATCTCTTGGCTAGGAAGAACAAAACCTCTAACTTTATATTTTAGAAGGACACATTATCCAGAATCCTACTCAGTTAGGGAAGGTTCCAAACACAATCAAAGCTATAATAGAGAAAGAAACAATCTAGTGATCACATTGTGCAAACTATGATATCATCATATTAGAAAGAGGAGTGTACTACAGTCGTTATAGTCCTTCCACATGTAGAGGAAGTTGACAAGACTGGTAGCAATCAAAATTGGGTTTATATATAGTTTATTAAGTGAGATCATAGGGGCAGCCATAAAGCACAATAAAGAAGCAACATACTGTATGAAGAAATGTAATACAGGAGTCTCAACAACCACAAAACCAACCCTGGAAAAGGTGAAAACTCAACTCACAAAGAAGGTTGCCAAACAGATTAATAACAGCAGAGAAAACATCAACACAAAAATAAACAGATCACAATGGCAGCACTGAACAGATATCTATCAATAATTACAGTTAATGTGAATGGACTACAGCCTCCAGTAAAGAGACATCTAGTGACATCTTAGATCAAAAGACATGAACCATCTATATGTTGCCTAAAAGAGACTCACCTTAGACTTAAAGACAGGAACAAATTGAAAATTAAAGGATGGAAGAATATATATCAAGTTAACAATGATCAAAGAAGAGCAGGTGTGGCAACTCTAGTCTCAGATAAAATTGATTTTAATGTAAAATCCACCATTGTGGACAAGGATGGACACTATTGCTGAAAGGTTCAATACAAAAGCAGGACTTAACATAATATTAAATATTTATGCCCCTAATATTAGAGCATCTAAATACATCAGAGAAATACTGGATACACCTAAAAAGGAGATAGATCACTCCACAATAATACCAGGAGACTTCAACACTCCACTTTTGACATTGGACAGATCATCTAGAAAAAAGCTCAATAAAGACACAAAGACCTTAATGCCACAATTAATCAACTAGAACTCATCAACATATACAGAACTTTCTATCCATCAGCAGACAACTACACTTTCTTGTATAGTGCACATGGAACATTCTCCAGAATAGACCATGTGTTAGGACATAAAGCAATTCTCAACAAAATCCATACCACTGAATTAATGCAAAGCATCTTCTCAGATCATAAAGCCAAAGAAGTTGAAATCAATAGCAGAAAAAACATATATAGAAAGTGGAATGCATGTAAACTGAACAACATCTTGCTCCAAAGCTCTCGGGTTATAGAAGAAATCAAGGATGAAATAAAGAAATCCATGGATTCCAACAGGAATGAAAAAACTTCCTACCAGAACTTATGGGATACAGCTAAAGCAGAGCACAGAGGTCAGTTTATCTCGATAAACACACACATCTTGAAGGAAGAAAGAAACCATATCAAAGAACTGGCCCTACAGCTTGAACAAGTATAGCAAGAACAACAGAGGAACCCCTCAGGCACCAGAAGAAAATAGATCATAAAGATTAGAGCAAAACTAAACAAATTAGAGAATAGAAGAACAATTGAAAAAATTGAAAAGATAAACAGCTGTTTTTTTTTGAAAAGATCAACAAAATTGACAAACTGTTGGCTAAACTTACTAAAGAAAAACAGGAAAGGAAACAAATAAGCCAGATAAGAAACGAGAGGGGAGACATCACAACGGATCCAACAGAAATAAAAAGTATCATAACAGAATACTATGAAAGACTGTACTCTAATAGATTTGAAAACCTAGAGGAAATGGACAAATTCCTTGATTCATATCACCTACCAAAATTATCACAAGGTGAAGCAGAACAACTTAATAAGCCCATCACAAAGGAAGAGATTGAAAAAGTTATTAAAAAACTGACAACCAAAAGAAGCCCGGGCCCAGATGGCTTCACTTCAGAATTCTACCAAGCTTTTAGAGAAGAGTTATCTCCAATACTACTGAGACTATTCACAGTATAGAAAGGGATGGAATACTTCCAAACTCATTCTATGAAGCCAGCATAACCCTGATACCAAAGCCAGGGAAAGACCCAACCAAAAAGGAAAGCTACAGGCTGAAATCACTCATGAATATAGATGCAAAAATCTTCAACAAAATTCTTGCCAATAGAATACAACAATATATTAAAAAAACAATCCATCGTGACCAAGTTGGATTCATACCAGGGAGGCAAGGCTGGTTCAGCATCAGAAAAACAATGTGATTAACCACATAAATAACACAAAAGACAGGAATCACCTGATCTTGCCTATCCATGCAGAAAAGACATTTCAACACCTATTCATGCTAAAAACTCTCAGCAAAATAGGAATAGACAGCAAATTCCTCAATGCAATGAGGACCATTTATATAAAGTCAACTGCCAACGTCAACCTGAACGGAGACTGTGATGGTCAGGATTATGTCAACTTGGCTACTACATATTTGGCTGCTGTATTAAGTGGCAGGGTGGGGTTTGTGGCGGGTCCCTGCCCCTTGGCTCCCATCTCACGACCTTTCACTATGGTGGCTGGTCGCTCACGTGGCCAGGAGCTCCTGCTCTCTGCTTCCAGCGTCTTGTTCCGAGACTTAAGCTAGTAGCTGTTGGACTCATCAGTCCTTACAGTCGGCACCTGAGAGTCCTGCTCCTGACTCATCGGTCCTTACAGTCGGCACTTGAGAGTACTGCTCCCTGACCTGCCGATCCTGGGTTCGCCAGCCTCTGTCGCTTCATCTCGCCACCAGCTTGGGATCCACTGACCTACACAACAGGTGATCTGCAACTCTGGTCTCTGACTTGCTGACCTTGGGTTCCTCATCTTCCGTGGACACATGAGGCTTGTGCCAGAGCTTGGGACATTCAGCTTCTGTGATTACATGAGCTGTTTCCTATATTTGTATCTATCTATCTATATATTATAAATATTTCCTTGTACCTACATGTGTTACCGGTTTTGCTTCCCTAGAAAACCCAGCCTAAGATAGAGACAGACTGAAACAATTTCCCCTGAGAACAAGAACTAGACAAGGATGCGCACTCACACCTCTCCTATTCAACATTGTACTAGAAGTTCTAGCCAGAGCAATTAGACAAGACCAAGAAATAAAGGACATCTGCACCAGCAAGGAAGAAGTCAAAATCTCCCTATTTGCAGATTATGATTGTGTATGCAAAGAATCCCAAAGAATCCATAAGTAAACCACTCAAACTGATAGAAGAGTTCAGCAAAGTCTCAGGATACAAGTTAACATATGTAAATAAGTAGGATTCCATTATACCAGCAATGAGATTATTAAGGAAGAAATCACCAAATCAATACCATTTACTATAGCCCTTAATAAGATAAAGTACCTAGGAATATATCTAACCAGAGAAATAACAGACCTTTACAAAGAGAACTACAAGCTGTTACTACAAGAAGCTAAGAGAGACTTACATGAATGGAGAAACCTACCCTGCTCATGGATAGAAACACTTAACATTGTGAAAATGTCTATTTTACCCAAAGCAATCTACTTATATAATGCAATCACAATACATGTTCCAATCACATTTTTTAATCAGATGGAGAAACAAATTACCAGTTTTGTGTGGAAAGGGAAGAATCTCCAGATAAATAAAGCAGTACTAAAGAAGAACACACTAGGAGGCCTCTCATTACCTGACTTTGGAACCTATTACACTACCACAGTAGTCAAAACAGCCTAGTACTAGTACAAAAAGAGACAGATAGATCAATGGAACAGAATCGAGACCCCAGAGATGACACCATCTGCCTATGAACAGTTGATATTTGACAAAGGACCTAAGACATTAAACTGGGGTAAAAACAATATCTTCAACAAACTGTGCTGGCAAAATTGGATATCCATCTTCAATAAATTGAAACAAGACCCATATCTTACGTCTTACACAAAAACCAACTCAAACTGAATAAAAGACCTAAATATCAAATCTAAAACGATAAAGCTCATCCAAGATAAAGTAGGAACAACAATGGAAGTTTTAATATGTAACACAGAGAGACTTCAAAATCTGTCAAACAAAGGAGAAGCAACAGAAGAGAAAATAGATAAATGGGAACTATTAAGAATCAAACACTTTTGCTCATCCAAAGACTTTATTAATAGAATTAAAAGGACAATTACAGAATGGGAAAAAGAACATTTGGTAACTATATGTCAGAACGACACCTGATCTCCATAATCTATAAGACACTACAGACTACATAAGAAGAAGATAAGTCATCCAGTTAAGTGATGGGCAAAGGAGATGGACAGACACTTTTTTCTCTAAGGAGGAGATCCAGGTAGCCAAGAAACACATGTGAACATGCTCACAGTCATTGGCTATTAAAGAAATTCAAATCAAAACGACAACGAGATATCATCTAACCCCAACAAGGCTGGCCATAATCTCCAAGACACAAAAGAACAAATGCTGGAGAGGCTGTGGAGAAAGCGGAACTCTCCTACACTGTTGGTGAGATTGCAAAATGGTGCAACCTCTTTGGAAAGCAATCTGGTGCTTCCCTAGAAATCTGGATCTAGATATACCATTTGACCCAGTAATTCCACTGCTTGGAATACATGCTACAGAATCAGGACCATTCATACCAACTGATACATGTACACGAATGTTTATCACAGCACAGTCCACAATAGTAAAAGGATGGAATCAACCCAGATGCCTAACAACAGAGGAATGGATAGGTAAACTACAGCATATATATTCAATGGAACATTATGCAATGATAAAGAACAACGATGCTTTTGGGAAACATCTTTTAACCTGGTTTCAACTGGAGGACATAATGTTGAATAAAAGTAGTCAGTGACAGAAGGACAAATATTGTATGAGACCCCTATGATAAAAACTTAAAAACAGAGTCATGCATAGAAGAAAAGACTGTGACAACTGCAACGGTGGGGAAGGAGGGAGGATGAAGTGGGGAGCATTTAGATTAGATAGATGTTAGAAATGTGGTTGGGTGAAATCGGTGACAGCACACATGAGAAAGAAGATGAATATTAACTGGACTTGAACACAACTTGAGTACTCCTCCCATCTTAGCTCATATTGCAAGGACAGAGTAGCTGGGGCCAGGGGCCAGGGACCACACTCTCAGGTGAAATCGAGACCAGTTGGCACAACCAGGGTTTCGCTAATAAGGATTCTCTGCTCCCAGCATTGGTGAGTGGCATCTGGAGTCTTAACAGCTGCCAAGCTGCCATCTAAGGGTACAGCAAATGGTCCCAACTCAGTAGGAATGCATGATCACCGAAGTTCAAAACAACATGGGTGAAAGAGATCCCAGAAGACAGAGAGACCCACATGAGTGGATGTCTACATCAACTCATGACCAGAAGAACCAGATGGTGCCTGGCCACCACCAGTGATAGCTGCTATGGAGCTCACAAAATTGAGTCTCACTGGCAACACGAGAATGAAAAGGGGTGCACACTGAGATCTCCACTAAAAGACAGCAGTTGATGGTCCAGGGGCTTTGGATTTCCTCTGGGAGAATGACCCCTGGCCTTGATGCTGCTCTTGTCCATAAATCGTAATGAAGGTTAACTCTTCGAACAGCAATGAATTGGACTTGGTGATGTAGAGTGACCATATCTTGTGGACACTTTATGGTTCTATGCATCTATAGGATATCATCCTGCTGACCTCTTACTGGAGGAAGGGGAGTGGGTGAAGAGGAGGGGATATGAGACTGTTGGGAGGATAGGACATGTATGGAGCAGAGGAAGAGTGTGCTGTCACCAGGCAGGGAGAGCAGTGGGAGCTGCATATAGGTGAGCATGCAAATTTATATGGGAATGTACTTTTTCACTCAATCATAATAAAAAAAATACTTAAAAAAATAAAATAAAGAATCTATTTTATCTGAGATTAATATTGCCACACCTGCTCTTCTTTGTATATTGTTAGTTTGGTATATATTATTCCATTCTTTAATTTTCACTTTGTTCATATCTTTAAACGTAAGATGTGTTTCTTATAAATAAAATATAGACGGATTGTGTCTTTTGATCCAGGATATCACTCACTGCCTCTTTACTGGAGTGTTCAGTCTGTTTACATTCAGAATAATTGTTGATAGGAACATGTTTAGTGCTGTCATTTTGATGTGTTCATTTTTGTGTTGATCTTTTCTGTGTTGCTCTTAATATTTTGTTCTTGGTCATTCTTTACAGGGTGATTTTTCATCTTCTTCAGTGTTGGTTCTGAAGCAGACCTTCACCAGTTTGCTTTCTTCTCTCTATCTTTCAAGAGCCTTCTTGTGTTACATTATATTCAGAGTGTTTGGGTCTATTTTGTCATGGACTGAACTGTGTCCCCGCAAAAATGTGTGTAGCCATGTGGCTGGGTCATGATTTCCAATATTTTGTGACTGTCTTCCATTTTGTGATTTTCCTTTGCTCCATGTTAAAGGATTAGGGTGGGAATGTAAATCCCTTCCTAGGATTACCTCCCTGATCCACTGAAAAGGGAGTTTCCCTGGAAAATGGCTTGCCCCACCCTTAATCTTTTCTTCCTACAAGAGATAAAAGGAAAGAGAAGCAAGCAGAGAACTGGGAACCTAACACCATCACAAAAGCAGCACTGGGAGAAGAGCGTGTCCTTCCGATCTGAGGTTCCTGTGCCAAGACACTCCCTCGGCAAAGACTGATGCAATACTGGACTTTCCTCCAGAGTTCACAAGGGGAAAGCCTTTCCTTGGAGCGGACATCCTGAATTTGGACTTGTAGCCTATGGGACTTTGTAAGAATAAACCTTCCTTCGTTAAAGCCATCCACTCTGTTGTATTTCTATTAGAGCAGCACTGGCTGACTAAAGCATATTTAATGAAAGCAATAGGTAGAAGTACATCTGCTCCATATCACTGGAGGTGAAAGTTCTGCTTTTCATTTTTAGAAAACAACGTTGTGATTGGACTAAAGGATCTTAGAGGAGACTTCCTGTTTTGATCTCTTTATGTTACTGATGTAAAATGATAAAGGTGAGACGGAAGAGGTGGGGAATGAGAATTTTTCCTTTTTTTCTCCAACAGTGACCATGGAGGGAGGGTGCCTTGGTTTTCTAAAGGCTTCAGTAGGAGGTTGTTTGAGTGAATGAAATGAATTGGCATTTATTTAGAGCTAGCAGAATCACAACATAAAATTGGGTCTGAAAGACCCCTAGCCAGGCTGATGTTTTGGTTCTCTTTTGGGTACCAGGCAATGACCACATCCCTTGGCGCTTCTTCTTTGTTAATCAGAAAGGTTCTTTAGTTTTGCCATAACAATATTTTGTTGCAGTTCGGTGTATCACTCTTATATGTTCTTTGTAGCCATGACTTTTTTTAGCTTCCGCTAGAAGATTTGGTGGGACTGCACAAAATAAAGCACTTGTAGCCCACCAACGAAACTGGACAGCTTGCTAATAATACAAGTAATGCTCATGACACACTTGAGTGGGTGAGATCATGCAAATAAGGTATATCATACTGTAATGAGGTGATTGGTTAACTTTAGCACCTGCTAGGCTTAAAATGAGTCATTGCAAAGGTGGGAAGGTGGAACCTCACTACCACCGAGAAAAAAAAGCTGGAAGGAGAGTACTTTGTTTTGGCCAGGAGTCCCTCTGTTGTGAACTGGCTATACCCAGGAGACATGCAGCTGTAACACCTGAGATGGTGCAAGACGGCAAGAATCAACCACAAATGAGGCAGAGAACTAGCAGCCATGAACCAGGAGTCTGGCAGGAGATGACAGAGTGGGCTTCCTGACCCACAGAGAAAGCTGAACACCTTCAGGCAGGAGGCTCTGCGACAGAGTTGGGTGCCTCTGAGCACTTATTGGTGGAGCTAAAGAGCTTTGTAATACTTGCCTTAGTAAGGCAGTGGCCTGACAAGCCCAAGAGGCCTGAGGGACTGAGGGATTGAGTTCGGAGACAGAGGCCTGCCTGTAGTTGACTGAAGAACTGCATCCTAATTAATTCTTCATCCTGGATTATAACCTATTCATTCCCTACAAAACTCATGAGTATTGTCTATGAGGTCTGCATGGTCACTGCAATAATTATGGGTCCCAGCACGGATGTAGAGAGTGTTATGGGAGGGATGGCTTGGGTCAGAAGTGGTAGAAAGTTTGGAGAGTGGAGCTATGTCTGACCTCTGCTTCGTAAGAATCAGCTTTGAGCTGATGCTGACAGTGATTCTGCCTCCCCCTCATGAAATTAGAGGAGGTCAGAAACCCCCCACCATACCATTTTTAGACTCAAGCATATGATGTGTCTTCCTAAATTTGGTGTAAGCACTTGTGGAGGGTAGAAAACAACTCCTCTACTCTTTTCTGTCCCTGTAAGTCCTGGCATAGTGCTGCACATATTGTTGAGGCTCATACATATCTGACATGCTTATTGTTTCTCCCATGAGTCTGGGTAGCCTTAGCTGGTGCTCACAGTGCACAGCCATTCTGGAGAAACTTCCAGGCCTTGCATGGTGTAGGTTCTGACATGTGAGAGCATCTTTCCACAGAACTCTTGTCTTAGAAAAGCACTGACCTCAACGAGCAGACAATGGTGGCTACCCTACCCACCAGGAGCTGTATATTGAAATTTCTTACCAGGATCTCTGTGTTTTGGGATCAGCTCACAACTTTAAGGCATGAAGCAGAGTTTACATTTTTGATCATAGGCTACTAGCAATTCCTCTCTCTCTTGCTGGCTACCGTCTGTCTATTCTTCTTCCCTCCAATACCAAAAAACCAAACTTACTGTCATGAAGTTGATTCTGACTCGTAGAGACCCTGTGGACAGTGTAGAACTGCCTCCTAGAGTTTCTGAGGAACACCTGGCAGATTACAAGCACTTCAGCACAAGCCACCAGGGTTTGCTCCTTTCCCTCGAATAGTCAAGTCAAACCCACCTCTGTGGAGTCGATGCTGACTCGTAGTGATCCTATAAGACAGAATAGAGCTACCTGGTAGTTTCCAAGGAGAACTTGGTGGATTTGAACTGCTGACCTTCTGGTTAGCAGCCTTAGCAGTTAACCCCTTTGCCACCAAAATTTCCCCTCCTTGCAATAAATGAAGCATATTAACTGAATGAATGTGCAGGTGGATGAATCAATGCCTGAATGGTGGAAATGGTGAAGAATGGAGGTACTTGGAAGCTACAAAGATTCCAGAAGACAGAGATTCTCATGAACCGCAAATTTATTGACTGAGGACGTAGTGGGGAGTGGGAGTTAGTTGTACAGAAAACAAGGAGGAAAAGCTACAGAACAAGCTGCAGCTTGCCAGCTCAAAGGCTTTTTCTCGGCCACTAACACAGGAAGAGTTTGTAAACCTCAGAGCAGTATCATGAGTGGGGCCTTTATTTGGACGGCCAGGTAGGCGACTGCTTCTGCTGGGTCTGTTAGACCAGGACGTCCCAACCACCGCCGGAGACAACCTTGAAGCCACTGCTGCAGCTGGAATCGCCGCCGCCGCGAGAAGACACGCCTCACCAACCCAAGTCGATTCCACCGGGTCCGCACATCCAGCCGAGAGGTCGGCTGAACCAGCTACCTTGGACAACTCCGCCAGGGCCGCAGCCCCAGCCACCGTGGGCAACAGGGTGGACAGGGCCGCAGGGGCCGCTGGGTCCGCTGGGCCCGCTGGGACCCCAGGGGCCGCAGGGGCCGCTGGGTCCGCTGGGCCCGCTGGGACCCCAGGGGCCGCAGGGGCCGCTGGGCCCGCTGGGCCCGCTGGGACCCCAGGGGCCGCAGGGGCCGCTGGGCCCGCTGGGCCCGCTGGGACCCCAGGGGCCGCAGGGGCCGCTGGGCCCGCTGGGCCCTCTGGGCCCCCAGGGGCCGCTGGGGCCGCAGGGAACGCAGCCTGGGCCGCCGAGGCCGCCACCGTGGAAGTAAGACATCTGGTCTAGGTGGGAGGGAGACCCTGGAAGGAGAGAGGAGGGCATTACTGGACCAGCTGCAAAAGGATGCGGTGAAGGAGGCAGCTGCACCCAAGGGCAACATCCATCACTCTTGGGGACCGAGCGCTACCTGGGCCAGGCTCTGTTAGGATACCTACAGCGCTTTTAAAGCAGGAAGACCTAGAATGGCTGCCTGTGAAAAATAGTTGAGTATGCACATAGGAAGTCTTCATCAAGCTTTAAATAGTCCATTTAAAGGTGCCCATTTCTCAACTTGCCCCAGCTCTTAGACTTGGCTCTGCCTCTAACGTCTGCGATTTGATTTTTGGGTGAATCATTCACCCTCCTTAAGCCTGTTTCCTCGTTTTTGAAATGAGAGAGTTGGAACGCTATCTTTGATGTCTCTCAAATCCCAGTGTGATTCTCTCTGTGTAAACAGGAGGAAAGCCTCTGTCCAGGCTAGGGAATTTTCCCCATCCCAAGCACAACAGAGGGAGGTTTGCTAGAGTGTCAAGAGAGTGTAACCCCCTATTCCATAAACAATCTCTATTCAACTTCTTGGTCTGTGCCACTACACTAAGCCAGGAACCAAGAGCCCCTTTTCTGAAAAGATAAGCTCCACCAGGGAGGGACTGCCCTGCCTGGAGACAGGGAAAATAATCATGGGAGACTTGATGGTCCCTTAGACCAGCATCTCTGACCAAAAGACATCAACCATCTGTTGTATGATTTGCTCAAGTCCAAGCTTGATAGAGGGAACCTTAACTGGTAGGAAATTGTATCCCAGAATTTCCCTCTCAGACAGCAGCCTCTGTAAAGCAAGAATTGGATCCTAAGATGCTTCTCATTTGCACCATTCTTTGAATTTTCTTCGTGTTAGCTAAGAGTAGGCTCAGTTCCTCCTGCTGACAGGTTCAGTAGGTCCATCCAGCCCATGCAGATACTGTCTCTGACCCACTGCCTCTCTGTGCTCAGCACCCTGCCTGCCCTGGCAGGAGTGCCAGAACAGCAGCACATAGTCACTTCTTTGTGGAGTTTATATTCTGGTTCCCAGAAACACCATCTGCAGAGAACGTCAGCTTTCCTGTCTCTTTCCTGTCTGTGTCCTATCTAAACTCAAATAAGTGCAAGGGAAGGCAGAGGTCCTGTAGATCTCCAAAGCGAGCGAGACCCTGAGACCATCCTCAGGTCTCTCAGGTTCTGCAGGTCTCCGCAGACTAGCTGGATGGCAAGGCAAAAGAGCCAGCAAAACCCTCACGTACCTGAAGCAGCAGGAAGACTGAGTGAGGAGAGGAAATGCTGATGGTGTGAGGAGTACTAGAGTTCCCCAAATTTTATACTCTTGAGAGGACTGAGTCATCTCTTGATCTGGGGCAGCCTCTCATAGTTAACATGACCTGTCAGCCCCACCTTCTTTGACTGCAGGCCAAGTTGGCTTCTTTGTAAAGATGTTTGCATTCTTGACATAGACAGCCTAGTGTGTGTGTGACTGGCCCCTTCTCTGATTCAGTTGTGTGGCACACTAGCCAATGGTAATGGCTAGCTCAAATGGATGGCAGACACTGTGTCCAAAACCTTGTTTCCAAAACCTCTGGCACAGGGTGAATGCCACAGCCAGAGGGTTATGGTTGACAATTATGTCCAAAGTCCTGAAGCAGTCTGAGAGTCAGTTGTTGCTCCAAAATCCCTTAGAATCTTAGAAAAGAGCCAGTTGTTCTTTTGCCACAAATTTACCCATGTTTGGTGCGAACTTTAATGCGGGTGTTTCTGTCCTGCCCCCTGGGTTTTCAGGGTTTCTATGTGTGCGACCCTCCAGTACCCAGTCCTGGGCAGTGCTCTGACAGGTGGGACACTGAGGACTACTTGGATTTGTCACGTTTTACATTCCTATGAGCAATGTATGAGAGATCCATTTTCTCTGGATCCTCGTCAGCATTTGGGATTATCACTATTTTTTATTTTAGCTATTTTGATAGCTCTGTAGGACCCTTTTCAGTTTTTCTTCAGTGAATTTACATTTATTTTTAGTACACGGCAGATTGATAGCCTTAGTCAGCGTGAGGCTTTCAGACTTGCCATGTTTGTACATACTAACTTTAAAGTTATTGGTTTTTTTTTTTAAATGTGCTTTTTTTACATTGTAAAGACTTAAAAAGTTATTTAAAACTTTCCCCAGTATTTTACTTGGCTCCGGTGTCTTGTGGTCTTGTTCTGCAGTGCTGACCTCATCCTGAGAAGCAGCAGTGGCATGGAATGGACTTGAGGTTAGATGACTGGGTGTGGGTGTTTCCGTATCTCCTTACCAGTTGTGTTACCGTGGGCAAAATCACATCACTTTATTCCCTGCTTTTCCATAGTAGGTCTCCATAAATATTTGTCCACTGCTGAATGAACAAGCCTTCTGAATGTCAGTTACCTCATCTATTGAGTGAAAATAGTAATACTTAATTCAGGAGTTTCAGAAGGGAGAACAGTTACATAAAGTGTTTGAGGTGATACTGTCCTTGTCATTGCTTTCTACCATAACAAAAAAGGAAATCCACTTGCAGACACATTGATTCAGACTCATGGAAAACCTATGTGTGTTAGAGTAGAACTGTGCAGTGTGTGTTTTTCAGTGGCCGATTTTTAGAAGCAAATCTTCAAGCCTTTCCTCTGAGACACTTCTGCATGGACTTGACCACTAACATTTTGATTAGCAGCCAAGCATCTTAAATGTTTGCACCACCCGTGGTCTTCCGTAACAGGATCTTCTTTCTCCCGCTTCTTATCTGTCCTTGGACACTAGAAGCAGGAAGAAGTCTGTGGATGGCTTGAAGCAAGTTTAGATATTTTCCTGGGAAAATAAAACTTCCCTATTGACTATGAGCCAGTGGCACCATCAGCCATGGGTATGAAGAACAGCATGTTTTCCCCTTGTTTCATCTTAGGAGCTCAACTTCTTTTGTTCAGGTTTCCCTTTTCAGCTGATTCCACCCAGCTACACACTGAAATGACAGATGCAACAATAAATTGGCTGTTAATTATGGTAAAGGTTTTTTTTTTAATTGTGATTAAGTGAAAGCTGACAATCCAAGTCAGTTGGCCATATAAAACCCTGAGCATCTGCCTCTATGCAAATCTATCTGCTCTCCATACCCTGTGATAGCACACTCTTCCTTTCCGCTCTTCCAGTATCCACCCAACCAACACTTGTTCCCTCCTCTCCACCTTCTCTTCCCTCCTCTTACAAGAAGCCAGTAGGACATCTTCATATATGTATTAAACCATAAAGTGCACACACCACCTGCATCACTCTCTGACCCCTGGTCCAGACCATTCTTTGTCTGAACTTTTGCCTTCACTACTGGTTTTAGCTTCGGGCTAGCAGCAAGTCTAGGGGACATATTCTCGGCAGACCCTAAAGGTTGTCAGACCATCAAGTATAGTCTTTTAATAGAGTTCTAGATCTGCACACCCTTTGTCTCATGTGACGCCAGGGACTCTGCATTGTGTTCCCTTTCCGGGCTGTCTAGTCATGGCCGGGCACCATCTAGTTCTTGTATTTTGCTGATGTAGTCTCCTTTTTGGTCTCCTGTGCTCATTTTTCCTCATGTCTTTGCAGTTCTTGGCTTTCGTCTGCTCTAGGTGGGTTGGGACCAATTACTGTTCCTTAAATGGCAGCTTGCTGACTTTTAAGAATCTGGATGCCACTTACCAATATGGGGTGGAGAACAATCTCTTAGAAAAAAAAGACTGATTATGACAGTTGACCTCGATGTACCCTGAAAACGTGGTCTCTAGACCACTGTCCCTCCTACTCTGTCCTTTGAAATGTTGGGTTGAATTTGAAAAGCTTTTAGTTTATGAAATAGTCCAGTTGTGCTGACCTGCCCTTTACTGCATGCTACCAGTCCTTTCACGTAACCAAGTCCTTACTGCCTATCTAATCTATGACTAACCCTCTCCCTCCCTCCACACCCTTGTAGCCATCAAAGAGAATTTTCTTCTGTGCATAAGTCTTTTCTTAAGTTCCTACAGTAGTGGTGTCATACAATATTTGTCCTTTTGCAGCTGACTGATTTCACTCAGCATAATGTTTTCCAGCTAATTCCAGATTATGAGGTGTTTCATAAAGTCATCATTGATTGAATAATTGGGTAGTGTTCCTTTGTGTAAATATACCATAATTGGTTTATTCATTCATCTGTTAATGGGTACCTAGGTTGATTCCATCTTTTTTCTATTACAGATAGTGCTTCAGTAAACATTTGTGCACTTGTATTTGTTCATGTGATAGCACTCATTTCTGTAAGATACGGTGGAGTTTTGATGGTCAGAATATTGCCAATTCTACTGTGACCTTCAGAAACTTGTGGCACTACTTTAGTTTGGATAGTGCGGGCCTAGGCAAACCGAGGACCGAAGAGTTCTACTCCTTAGGGGACACTCCAGAGGGAGAAGCAGGCATCCTCTGGAGAAGGCAGATTTCTTGAAGCTGAGGCACCTTGGAGACATTGGACAGAAACAGGACCCAACTAGTTGCCTGTTACTGGCAGGAACCAAAGAATTTTGTTTAGCCAGGCCACTCCAGGAAGGGTATGGGGTATGGTTAATGGTTCCCAACAATGAGATATGGGCCCGTGTTGGCCCATTGCAGTGTGCTCACCAGTCCTAGGACACATCTAAGTAAAAGGATATCAAAAGCACATTCTTGGAAAGACGTGTCTTAAATTCTGAGGTCTTAGCCTTCCTGCCTTCTTTTGTAGGTGTGTAGGTAGTAAAACTTCATTAAAAAATGATGGTGACATTAAGTTACAGTTCTTTATTTAATGGTTTTCCTTGTCAAAATGAAAATTTGGCAATCCTATCATTGTTCCCACAAGTTTTTGAACAAAATGTTACTTCTCTGTGAAATTTTATTGTTTGGGAATCTCAAGTGCATGTGACCCCAAGCAGCTAATAATGTTCAAATTATCCAGGTGGTTTTGAGGGCTCATGTTCTTACAAGAGAATTATGATTCTTTCACTTATTTCTTTCTATACCTAGTTTTTTTATCTACATTTTTTTATTTTTTTTAATTTTTATTTAACATAACTGAGTGAAAATGTACATTCACATGTAAATTTACATGCCCCCCTATATGCAGCTTCCACTGCTCTCCCTGTCCGGTGACTGCACACTATTCCTCTCTGCTCCATACATGTCTCATCCTCCCAACAGTCTCCTTTCCCCTCCTCTCCATCCACTCCCCTTCCTCCAGCCAGAGGTCAGCAAGATGATATCCTATAGATGCATAGAACCATAAAGTGCTTCCAATATATGGTTACTCTGCATTGCCAAGTCTATACCTAGTTTTTTTTACTGTGATTAAGTGAAAGTATACAATCAAGTCAATTTTACATGTCCACCTATCTGCAGCTCCTTCTGCTGTCCTTGCCCAGTGACAGCACTTTTCATTGTATGCTTGTGCTATCCTCTTAACAAGTTCCTGTCCTCTCCACTCCAACCACTTGTCTCTCATCTAGAAATAGACCAGTAGGACAGCATCCTATAAATGCAAAGAGCCATAAAGTACACACAGCATATGATCACATGATGTTCCTGAGTCCAGGCCATTTTTGTCTGGCCTGGTGCAGCAGCAGGTCAAGGGGCCATGTTCTCAGGGGATTGTCTAGGCTGTCAGACCATCAATTCTGGCCTTTCAGTAGAGTTCTTGAGCTGCCCCCTCTTTTTCTAATGTTGCCACAGGGAATCAAAATTGTGTGTCCCATAATGGCTGTCTTGTGGTGCTGGGTACCATCTAGTTCTTATGGTCACATGTTGATATAGCATCCCATTCACATGGGTCCTTCTGTCTCCTGGGCCCTTTTTTCCTTGTGTCTTTGTTATTCTCAGTGATCATCTGTTTCAAATGTGTTGGGACCATTTGGTGTACCTCAAAAGGCAGCTTGCTAACTTTTAAGACCCCAGACATCACTCAAAGATATGGAGTACAGAAGACTCCATTGGCAATAGGCTAGTTATGCCAATTGGCCTCAATGTCCCCCAAAAGCATGGTCCTCAGACCATGCCTCTGTTACTCTACCCTTGCAATATTGGGTTGAGATTAGAAGAGAGTTCAGTTTATGGTGAAGTCCTGTTAAGTTGATCTACTTTCTACTGTGTTTTGTCACTGCTTTCACCTAACCAAATTTCTATCAACTGTCTCTAATCTATGACCAATCCTCTCCCTGTTTCCCCACCTTTGTAGCTGTCAGAGCCTTTTCTTGTGTCCATAACTCTATTTTTAAGTCCTTATAGCAAGGGTCTCATACAATATTTGTTCTTTTGCCACTGACTGATTTCACTCAGCATAATATCTTCCGTATGAAACCAGTCTATGAGATGCTTCCTGTTTTAGTCAGCTAGGGCTGCTTTAGCAGAAATACCACAAAGTGGATGGCTTTGATAAAGGAAAGTGTATTTTTACATAGCCCGGTAGGCTGCAAGTCCATATTCAGGGTGTCTGCTCCAGGGGAAGGCTTTTCTCCTGTCAGCTCAGGAGGAAAGTCAGGTATTGCACCAGTCTTTGTCCAGAAGCATCTTAGCGCAGGAACCCCAGGTCTTAAGGATACGCTCTTCTCCTGGTGCTGCTTTCTTGATGGTGTGAGGTTCTTTTTCCTTTTATCTCTTGCAGGCTGAAAGGATTAAGGATGGGGCAAGGCATACTCCAGGGAAAATCCACTTACAGTAGAGCAGTGAGGTGATCTTATAAAGGGATTTACAGTCCCACCCTAATCCTTTAACATACAGCATAGGAAAACCACAAAATGGAGGACAGTCACAAGATACTGGGAATCATTGTACAGCCACATGGCTACACATAGTTTTGGGAGGACACAATTCGATCCATGACACTTCCTAAAATCATTGTTGTTCTTTATCATGTCATAGTGTTCCACTGAGTATATGTACCATAGCTTGTTTATCCATTCATCTTTTGATGGACACCTAGGTTGATTCCATCTTTTTACTGTTGTGGACTCTGTGGTAATAAACATTTGTGTGCGTGTGTCTGTTCGTGTGACAGTATTTGTTTCTGTAGGATATATCCTGAGCAGTGGGATTACTGGATCAAATTGTGTATCTATTTCTGCCGGTGGCCAGCCTCGACAGGGTCTGGGATCACGAAGGAATGGGTGGCGTCAGTGAAGAAAAGAGACTCAGACAACCAGGAATCTGGAGGTCAGCAGCCTGTTAAGGCCTGTCTTTCTTTACTTTTATACAATCAATGAGATGACTGCTCTTTGACCACATAAGCTGTTCGCTAGTAAGGAACTGATACCTCGTGGTCTCTTTTCATGTTAATCATTAGGGCCTTCTAGGTAATGGCTTGAGGCAAGTATATTGTGATTATAATTAACAGTGAAAACAAAGCTGTGCCTTGAGCTCAATCAGCTCTATCTACGCCTCGAGGTTAAAGGTGCAGAAAGAGGGGTAGACTCATCTAAAGGTTATTACCTGGCTGTCTCTATTTGTTCCTTCTTTGTTCTTATTTTATCTCTTCCTGTGGGGTCAGTAAGCGCCTACCATCCCCCACCCTATGCCTCTCTTAAGCTGTTCCAAGAAGGGTTTTTGTTTAGTATTTGCTCATTTGCCATACCAATTATAATAAACTTGGGAGCCTATCCATCTTCCTGATGTAGGGAGTGAGATGTCTATATCTAAGGGCTGTGTGGGGTCATCCCTGGGGAGCTTCCCAGGGCCTTCCTGCAATCTTGTATTTCACATGTGGAGGGGGATGTGTGGTTGGGGGAAGCCAGTTGGGCCAGGCCAGCCTCGGCGTTCCCAAGCTGGATGTGCTGTGCCGGGATTCATTAAGCCGAGGGTGTTGTAAAGCCCTTCTTAGAAGGCATCTTCCTTAATCCTTGTGCCAGGAGATGAGATGGTACTTTTGAGGAAGGTTTAATTAGGATGCAAAATTTTATCAGAGAGAGTACAGCCAAAATATGCCAAGGGATTGCCATTTTGCAATCCCACCAGCAGTGTAGGAGAGTTCCAGTGTCTCCACAACCTCTCCAGCATTTGTTGCTATGTGTTTTTTGGATCATGGACAACCTTGTTGGAGTGAGATGGTATTTCATTGTAGCTTTGATTTAGACTTCTCTGATAGCTAATGATTGTGAGCATTTCCTCATGTGTATTTTGGCTGCTTGGATGTCCTCTTTGGTGAAGTGTCTGCCCATCTCCTTTGTAAGGGTATTGTTTCAACTTTCCGCATATGGAAATCCAATTTTGCCAGCACCATTTATTAGAGACAGTTTTTACCCCAGTTTAACATCTTGGGGCCTTTGTCAAATATCCACTGTTCATAGGAGGATGGTGGCATCTCTGAGATCTTAGCTCTTTTCCATTGGTCAGTATGTCTCTTTTTGTACCAGGACCAGGCTGTTTTGATTACTGTGGCAGTGCAATAGGTTCTAAAGTTGGGTAGTGAGAGGCCTTCTGGTGTGTTTTTGTTCAGTAGTGCTTTATTTATCTGGAACTTCTTCCTTTTCCAAAATTGGTGATTTGTTTCTATGTTTCATTAAAAAATGTCACTGGTATTTGTATTGGGATTGCATTGTATATGTAGATTGCTTTGAGTAAAACAGACATTTTCACAGTGTTAACTCATCCAGTCCATGAGCAGGGTAGGTTTCTCCATTTACATAAGTCTCTCTTAGTTTCTTGTAGTAATGTCTTGTAGTTCTCTTTGTAAAGCTCTCTTATTTCTCTAGTTAGATTTATTCTTAGGTATTTTTTTATTCTTGGGGGCTATAGTAAATGGTATTGACTTGATAATTTCTTTTTTAAAGATCTCTTTATTGATATAAAGGAATCCTACTGATTTACTTATGTTTATCTTATATCTTGATACTTTGCTGAACTCTTTATTACTTCCAGTAGTTTACTTATGGATTCTTTAGGATTGTCTTCATATACAATCATATCATCTGCAGATAAGGAGATTTTTACTTCTTCTTTGCTGATGCGGATGCTCTTTATTTCTTTGTCTTGTCTAATTTCTCTGGTTAGAACCTCTACTACAATACTGAAAAGAAGGGGTGAGAGTGGTCATCCTTGTCTCATTCCCATTCTCAAGGGGAATTCTTTCAGTGTCTCTCCAATGAGGATGTTGTAGATATTTAGCTTTGTGTAGGTGCCCCTTATCGCACTGAAGAATTTTCCCTCTATTCTTATTTTGCTGAGAGTTTTAGTATGAGTCAGTGCTGGACTTTGTTGAATGCCTTTTCTGCATCAATTGACAAAATCAGGTGATTCTTACCCTTTGTGCTATTTATGTGGTTGATCATGTTAATTGTTCTTCTGATGTTGAACCAGCCTTGCTGTGTCACCAGATGCCTCTGTGTACTCCAGTGACTGTCCAGGGGGACTCTCTGGAGTGGCAGGCTCTGTCTCCTGGCTGACAAAGACAGTGCCCTACTTATGGAGTCATTGGGGGTCTGTTAGCCAACTCTATGATGTAGGTTAATGAAGGGTGGTGAAGACCCTGCCACCCTGCTCAGCAGTCGGTTCTCCAGGTGGTCTTATTTTAAAAAGGGGCTTTGCAGCCAAGAGAGAGCAGCTGTCCAACAGCTGCTGAAATCAGTCAGGCCCTCAGGTTTGGCATTTATTGCATCCTTGATTTCTTCCTTTACCCAGTAGTTCTTGAGCAAAATGTTATTCAGTCTCCATGTTTTTTATTTGATTTGCATCATTTTTCTGTTATTGATTTCTAGTTTTATGTCTTTGTAGTCTGAGAAGCTTTGTATTATTTCAATATTTTGAATGTTGTTGAGTATCATTCTATGACTTAATACGTGGTCTATTCTGGAGAATGCTCCACGTGTATTGGAAAAGAAAGTATACTTGGCTTCAGCTGGATGAGGTGTTCTGAATATGTCTAATATGCTCCGAATGAGGTTAAGTTGGTTGATTGTTGCCTTTACATCCTCAGTGTGTTAACTAAGCTTTTTTGGGGATGTTCTGTCCTTTACCGAGAGTGGTGTGTTGAAGTCTCCTACTCTTACTGTGCTATTGTCTATTTCTGTTTTTAGTGCAAATAGTGTTTGTTTTATGTATGTTGGAGACTTTTCATTGGGTTCACAGATCTTTAGTATGGTTATGTTCTCCTGTTGAACTGAGTCTTTATCATTAGACTCTGACAGTCTTTATCTCGTATGGTAGATTTAACTTTAAAGTCTATTTTGTCAGAGATTCAGAGATTAGTATTGCTGCTCCTGCTCTTTTTAGAATATTATTAGCCTGATGTATTTTTCCAGCCTTTGAGTTGTAGTTTGTTTGCATCTTTGAGTCTAAGGTGTATCTCCTGTAACCAGCATATAGATGGGTAATTTTTTTTAATCCAATCTGCTTCTCTCCTTCTCTTAATTGGTACATTTAGCCCATTTACATTCAGCATGATTACTGATAAATATGATATTAGTGTTGTCATTTTGATGCCTTTTGAGCATGTGGACTGTTCCTCTGTTGCATTCCATTTTCGGTACTGAGTCTTTTTTCTTTACGTATTTTCTTTTAGTGGCCTTCAGTGTTTGTTTTCTTGAAATTTTGATTTTTTTTTGTTGCTAGTATAGAATTCTATATGTTGAAATATAGAATTACAGGTTTCTTTTGTGGTTGTTACCTTAGTCTCTTGTATTAATGTAAAAGTAGTCCAAACTTTAGTATCTGTGTATCTCCTTGTCTCCCTCCACATCTGGAGGATCTATGTGTACTTTTATTTGACCCTCTTTTTCATATAACATAGTTTTCAATTATATCTTGTGATATCTGAATTTCTGTTTTTTGTGATTTGGGTTTGTTTATTGTTTTTGGATTTCCTTTCCTGATGTTATCTAGATGTTCTGTCTAGTGCTGGATGTTTTAGTATATATCTAATGCTATTGATTTTCTAGTCCAAGAACTTCCTTTAATATTTCTTGTAGTTTTGGTTTGGTTCTTACAGATTCTCTAAATTTCTGTTGATCTGTGAAAGTCTTAATTTCACCTTCATATTTGAGAGACAGTTTTGCAAGATATATTATTCTTGTTTGACAGTGTATTTCCTTCAGGGCTTTGTATATGTTACCTCACTGTCTTCTGGCCACCATTGTTTCTGTTGAGTTGTCTGAAGATAATCCTACTAAGTTTCCTTTATAGGTTATTTTTTGCTTATTTCTGTCTGCCCTCAGTAATCTCTCCTTGTTTCTAGTTTTATGGAGCTTGATTATGATATGCCTTGGTGTACTTCTTTTGGGATCTATCTTGAGTGGGGTTTGATGAGCATCCTAAATGGAGATCTTCTCATCTTTCATCACTTCAGGGAAGTTTTCTGTCAGCAGGTCTTCAACTATTTGCTCTGTATTTCCAGCTATTCCACCTTGTTCTGATACTCCAATCATATGAATATGATTTCTCTTAATAGAATCCCACATCACCCTTAGGGATTCTTCACTCTTGAGCCTTTTTTCTGATTTTTCTTCACATATACTGGTGTTGTTTACTTTGTCTTCAAGTTCACTAATTCTGCCTTCCATGTTCTCAATCCTGCTCCTTTGATTTTCTGTTATCAATCACAGAGATTTTATTGTTAACATGTGAGATTTCAGATCACTGCTGCTTAAGCATTTCTTGCAGCTTATTTAATTTTTAAGTGTGCACTGCTGCATTTTGCCTGATCTCTCTCCTGATATCTTGCACTGCTGTGTACATCAGTTTTTTGTATTCTGCCTCTGGTAGTTGTAGGAACTCTTCTTCATCCAGGAAATCAATTGATGCTGCATTTTGAAACTTTTTGAAAGGCATGGCAGTCTACTTCTTTGGGTGTTTAAAGATTGATTGTTGTCTCCAAGCCACCTGGAAGTTGTTGCAGTGAAAGATGCTTAATGGTTTGGTTCGCCTGACTGGCGTCTCTCTGTTGGGTCTGGACCGTAGATTCTCAGTGCACTCTGATTATTTTCTGTTGCTTGCTCTTATTGTCTTGCACTGGTCTGCTGCTGCTGCTACTGGTGCCCCTACTGTGTGGAGTAGTCACACCTGCTTTCAGCAGCACCACCACTGTTTCTGCCCTTGGGCTTGGGGGGGAGCTGTCATTTGTGCAGCTGCTGTGCTTTCACAGCCACGCCAGGGGGGACAGGACTCAAGTTTTGTTGCTGCAGCTGCCTCTGATTTGGGCAGATCCCTCTAGGAGCCTCAGCCTTGGACTCAAGTATTCAGAGAGGGAGTGGTTTGTCCCTTGTGCCTTTTGCTGCCTAGCTGCTGAGACAATCACTACCCCTCCCACAGGTCGCCTGAGCCCAGTTCATTCTGGTGCATGTGGCACCAGTGGCTGCCCAGCTGCTGGGGCAATCTCTCCTCTCTTCCCAGCTCACCTGAGGTTAAGCCTTCCAGGTGCACACAGCACTAATGGCTTTCTAGCTGCTGACACTTCCGGCCCTTCCCACATGGTTGCGTGAGCCCAGATCTCCCCAGAGTGCCAGCTGCTGGGTGATAACTTTACTCCTCCTGGGTCACTTGAGTTCAGACTTCCCTGGTGTACTTGGCTTTATGGCTGCCTAGCCACTGGGGCAATCACTGCACTCCTCCTGGTTCACCTGAGCCAAAGCCTTCCCAGTGCATGCCACACTAATTACTGTCTACCTGCTGGTTCTCACTGCTGTCCCCAAGATCACCTCAGCTGAGATGTCTCAGGTGTGCATGGCTCCAATGGCTGTCCAGTTGCTGGGGGGATCACTTCAGACCTGTCTGGTTACCTGAGTAAAAGCCTCACTGGCCTACGTCGCTCCAATCCACTCCTCCCAGGCATGGGTGCACTCTCTCAGCACCCCCAACCCCTAGGCCATGGGATCCCAGACATTCCTGGCTCATTGGCTCCAAGGCTGGTCCCAGGTCTGCCAGAAGCAGGGCCATTCCCTCCGCCTCCCCCACTGCCCAGGTCCCACAATCTCCTGCTTCATTGTGGTGTGGTGCCTCAGCCCTGGCCTGCCAGCCCCATGCAGAGCTAAGGCCTGCTGTGCAGAGCATACTTGTGGGTTTTACCCAGCTCTACCCTCTCCTGCCCTACACCCTGGGATTCTGGGATCCCCGGCTTCCTGTCCCCGTGTTCCCTGCCCCACCTCCCTGCTCCTCCAGCCAAGGACTCCTGACCCTCTGCTGTTCTGAGTTAGCACCTGGCTGCCTGGCCAATGGGTCTGGTGGGGCACTGACTGATGGTCGGCCTCATCCTAGAGTTTTCTAACCTGCTTGGGGGTCTTCAGGTTTGGACTGTGGACTGTGGCTGCGACACCAAGGCTGGCGAAGATCTCTTTAGTCAAATTCAGGGTTTCTCCAGCTCTTGTTTCTTAGCACTGCCTGCTTGGTAGCATTCACTGGAGGCGGGTTTTATCCTGGTCTGGGTTGCCTTCAGTTTGCGGAGAATCTATGCCCAGGCTGTGTTGTTTTATCCAAGGTGGTTTAGGGTTCCTAAGATCTTCCTTTGACTCCCTTAGTACAGTTCTTTAAGCACAGGTTAGTCCTTCTAGATTGCTGTATATGGTGGATTTCATTAATGTTGAGGTTCTTAGCTGTTCAAGGGTTTAGCAGGGACACATGGTTACTCTGCCATCTTGGCTACACCCCCGAAATTTCTCCATAGAGAAGTTGATCTCCAGATCCCCCAGGAACCAACCATGACCTAAAATGGGCACAAGTGTAATGTCTGTTCCATTTTATGGGGCTTTCCGAGGACTACATAAATTGTTTAACAAAAAGGACTTTGAAGAAAGTAAAAACAGTAACAGCAACAAAACAGCTGCCATCGAGTTGATTCTGACTCATGGTGTTTCCATGTGTGTTACAGTAGAGCTGTGCTCCATAGGGTTTTCAGTGGTTTATTATTCAGAAGCATATCATCAGAAGTCAAGACAAGATGCCTCTGATTGGACTCAAATTATCAACCTTTTGGTTAGCAGCCGTTATGTTTAAGATAGTGTGTCAAATTGGCTGGGCAATGATTCTCAGTGTTTATATCTGATCAGTCCCAAGGTTGCATCTGCTGTGAGCAACCAGTCAGTTTAGAGGCAGTTTCCTTGGAGGTGTGGTCTGTGTCTGTATATAAGCAGGCAGATATTCTGGCTTTTTGCTTTCTCTGGGTCCTACTCCTGTTCATCTAATCTCCAGTGCTTGGGACTCGAGCACCAGCTTATCTGCAGATCTAGGAGTTCTTTGATGTTCACAGCCTGAAAGCAGGAGCCCAGATCTCCAACCTGCTGATCTTTGGTTCACCAGCCCTTGTGGCTACATGAATCAAGAGAAGCCTCTATCCTAATCAATAGATTTGAGACATTCCAACCTCTACAGTCACGTAGGCCATTTCCTTGATACGACTCTCTCTCTGCATATATTTACCAGCCAGGTGTCTGTTAGTTTGTTGTGGTATGGGGGCTTCCATGTTGATGTGATGCTTGAAGCTATGCCACTGGTATTTGGATATCAGCAGGGTCATCAAGGTGAACAGGCTTCAGTCACACTTCCAGACGAAGACAGACTGGGAAGGATGTGGCAATCTACTACTTAAAAGAATATGCCAGTGAAAACCTTATGAATAGCAGGGGGACATTGTTTCATATAGTGCTGGAAGATGAAACCTGAAGGTTGGAAAGCACTCAAAAGATGACTGGGGAAGAGCTGCCTTCTCAAAGTAGATTCAACTTTAATAAGGTGAATGGAGTCAAGCTTTCAGGACCTTCATTTGCTGATATTTCACAACTCAAAATGAGAAGAGACAGATGCAAACATTCGTTAATAATTAGAATGCAGAAAGTAGGAATCTAGGAAAACTGGAAATTGTAAAAAATGAAATGGAATGCATAAATGTCAACATCCTAGGCATTAATGAGCTGAAATAGACTAACACTGGACATTTTGAATCACACAGTCAAATGGTTTACTCTGCAGGAAATGAGTCTTTGAAGAGGAATAATGTTGCCATATCTGTCTTCCTTATAGGCATATGGATGTTTTCTTATAATTGACAGCATTATACTTCAGGGTAGATAGTGAAATGCTCTTTTTGATGATGAGTGCAACACAATTCCTCTTCAAATTTACACTCCAAGCATAGTAGGATGTTCTTCAAGATCTGTCCTGAAGTACAGTGCTGTCAGTGATAGGATAACATCCACATGCCTACAAGGATGGCCAGTTAAAGGACTGTTACTCAAATTTATACACCAACCACTAAGGCCAAAATTGAAAAGACTGAAGATTTTTGCCAGGTTCTGTAGTCTGAAATTGATCAAACATGGAATCAGGATGCAAATATCATTACTCGTGACCAGAGTGCAAACATTGGAAACAAAGAAGAAGGGTCAGTAGTTGGAAAATATGTCCTCAGTGACAGAAATGATGCCAGAGAGTGAGTGACAGATATTTGCAAGAGCAATGACATCTTCACTGCAAATACTTTTTTTTTAACAACATAAATGGTGATTATATACATGGACCTTGCCAGATAAAATACACAAGAATCAAATTGACTACTTCTGTGGAAGGAGATGATGGAAAAACTCATTATCAGCAGTCAGAAGAAGACTAAGGGCTGACTGTGACACAGACCATCAACTGCTCACATGAAAGTTTAAACTGAAACTGAAGAAAATTAGAACAAGTTCACAAGAGCAAAAGTATGACCTTCAGTATATCCAATCTTTTTGAGACCATCTCAAAAAAGATTTGGTGCTTTGAACACTAATGATTGAAGACCAGATAGGTTGTGGAATGACATGAAAGACATCACTCATGAAGAAAGCAAGAAGTCATTAAAAGACAGGAAAGAAAGAAGAGACCAAATTGGATGTCAGAAGAGACTATGAGACCTGCTATTGAACATCTAACAGCTGAAGCAAAAGGAAAGAATGATGAAGTAAAATAACTGAACAGAACACTTAGCAGGTTGGCTCAAGAAGACAAAGTAGCATAATCACATGTGCAAAGTGCTGGAAATAGGAAACCAAAAGTGAAGAATGTGTTCTGTGTTTCTCAAGCTGAAACAACTGAAGAAAACAACCAAGCTTCAAGTTACAGTAGTGAGGATTCTACAGGGAAAACATTAAATGACTCAGGAAACATCCAAAGGAGATGAAAGGAGTATGGAATCAGCAAAACAGAAAACACTGGTCAATCTTCAACCATTTCAAGAGGTAGCATATGATCAGGAACTGATGGCACTGAAGGAAGCTGCATTGAAGGGACTGGCGAAAAACAAGGAGCCAGAAATTGATGCAATATCAACTGAGATGTTTTAGCAAAGGGATGCAGCACAGGAAATGCTTACTTGTCTATGCCAAGATATTTGGATGACAGCTACCTAGCCAATGAACTGGAAAAGATTCATGTTTATGACTATTACCAGGAAAGGTGACCCAACAAAATGCGGAGATTATCAAACAACATCATTAATCTGACACACAAGTAAAATTTTGCTGAAGATCATTCAAAAGTGACTGTAACAGTATATGGACAGGGAACTGCCAGAAATTCAAGCTGGATTCAGAAGAGGATGTGGAACCAAAGCTATCATTGCTGATGTCAGATGGATGCTGGCTAAGAGCGGAGATTACCAGAAAGAGATTTGCTTGTGTTTCATTGGCTATGAAAAAACATTCTACTGTGTGAATCATAACAAACTGTGGCTAACATTGTGGAGAATGGGAATTCCAGAACACATAATTGGGCTCACGAGGAGTCTGTACATGAATCAAGAAGCAGTTTTACGAACTGAACAAGGGAACACTGCATGGTTTAAAATCAGGAAAAGTGTGGGTCAGGGATGCATCCTTTCACCATATTTGCCAAGCAAGAAATCCAAGAAGCTGGAATATATGAACAAGAACGAAACATCAAGACTGGAAGAAGACTCGTTAACAACCTGTGTTATGTAGACGACACAGCTCTGCTAGCTGTACATAAAGGGGATTTGAAACACTTACTAATGAAGATCAAAGACCACAGACTTCAGTATAAATTGCACCACAACATCAGTAAAACAAAAATCCTCACAACTGGGCTGGTGAGCAACAACATCATAAATGGAGAAAGGATTGATGTTGTCAAAGATTTCGTTTTGTTTGGTTCTACAGTCAATGCCTATGGAAGCAGCAGTGAATAAATCAAAAGACTCACTGCATTGGGAATATCTGCTGCAAAGGACCTCTTTAAAGTGTTGAAGAGTAAAGATGCTACCTTGAAAACTAAGGTGTACCTGAACCAAGCCATGGTAATTTCAATTGCATAATATGTATGGGAGGGCTGGACAATGAACAAAGAAGACAGAAGAAGAATTGATGCCTTGTGATGACAGAGAAGAACAATGAATGTTCTCTGGACTGCCAGAAGAACAAACAGATCTATTCTGGAAGAAGTATAATCAAAGTACTCCTCAGAAACAAAGATATTGAGACTGCGTTTCACATACTTTGGATATATTGTCAAGAGGGATCAATCCCTGGAGAAGGACACCACAGTTGGTAGAGTCAAGGATCATTGAAAAAGAGGAAGACCCTCAACAAGATGGACTGACACACTGGCTGCAAAAATGGTCTTAAGCATGTAATCGATTGTAGGCATGGCACAGGCCTGGTCAGTGTTGTGTTCTGTTGTGCATAGAGTCGATGTGAGTCAGAACTGATTCAATGGCACCTAACAGCAACAACCACAACAAGGAATACCAGTTAATACAACTGTTATTCGAATTTATGTGCAAATCACTAAGGCCAGAGATGAAGAAACCAAAGATTAAAAACAGTTTCTGCAGTCTGAAATTGATTAAACATGCAATTAGGGTGCATTGATAATTACTGACGATTGAAATGCAAGAGTTGGAAACAAAGAAGAATTGGTAGTTGGAAATTATGGTCTTGGTGACAGAAATGATGTCAGAAATCACATGAGAGAATTTTGCAAGGCGAATGACACCCTCATTGCAAACATTTTTTATTTCATCAGCATATAAGGCAACTATACACATGGATTTCACCAGATAGAATACATAGGAATCAGATAGACTACATAAGTGGAAAGAGCTGATAGATAAATTCAATATCATTGGTCAAACAAGGCCAGGTACCAGTTTTGGCACAGAACATCAGTTGTGCACCTGCAAGTCCAAATTGAAACTGAAGAAAATTAGAAAATTTCCAAGGGAGCCAGTTACAACCTTGAATGTACCTACCTGAGTTTAGAGACCACTTTAAGAATAGATTTGATGTTTTGAACCCTAATGAATGAAGATCAAACAATTTATGGAATGACATCAAAGACATCATCCAGGCAGAAAGCAAGAGATCATTGGAAAAAAGGAACAAATTGGATATCAGAAGAGACTCTGAAACTTTGCTAGTGAATGTTAATACCTAAGGTAAAAGGAAGAAATGATGACATAAAAGAAATGAACAGAAGATTTCAAAGGGTCTTATAATGACATGTGCAAAGAGCTGAAGATAGAAAACCAAAAGGGAAGAACATGATCAGCATTTCTCAAGCTGAAATAGCTGAAGAAAAAAGTCAAGCCTCAAGTTGCAGTAGTGAAGGATTCAAGAGGGAAAATATGAAGTGATGCAGAAGACACCAAACCATGGCGGAAGGAATACCAAAAACAAATGGCCAATGTTTTAGTCAGCTAGTGCTGCTCTAACAGAAATACCACAGGGTGGATGGCTTTAACAAAGCAAAGCTTATTCTTACATAGTCTGGTAGGCTACAAGTCCAAATTCAGGATGTCTGCTCTAGGAGAAGGCTTTCCCCCTTGTCAGCTCTGGAAGAAAATCTAGTATAGCATCAGTCTTTGTCCAGGGAGCATCTTGGTGCAGGAACCTCTGGTCTGAAGAACGTGCTCTTCTCTCAGTGCTGCTTTCTTGATGTTGTGAGGTTCCCAATTTTCTACTTGCTTCCCTTTTCTTTTCTCTCTTGCAAGTTGAAAGGATTAAGGGTGGTACAAGCCGTACTCCAGGGAAACTCCCTTTCCAGTGGAGCAGGGAGGTGATCTTTTAAAGGGATTTACAGTCTCACCTTAATCCTTTAACATACAGCATAGGAAAATCACAAAGTGGAGAACAATCATAAAATAGTGGGAATCATGGCCCAGCCACATGGCTACACATATTTTTGGGGGGGACACAATTCAATCCATGACATCCAACATTCAACCATTTCAAGAGGCAGCATATGATCTGGAATCAGTGATACTGAAGGAGTAAATCCAAGCTGTACGGAAGACGTTGACAAAACACAGGGCTCCAGAAATCGGTGAGTATCAATTGAGAAGATTCAACAAATGGATGCAGCTCTGAAAGTGCCAAGAAATTTGTTGCTCAACCACTTGGCCAGCTGACTGGAAGAGATCCATGTTTATACCTCTTTCCAAGGACCGTCATCCAACTGACTATGGAAATTATTGAATAATATCATTAATACCACATGTAAGTAAAACTTTGCTGGAGATCATTCAATCTTGGCTGAAAGAAAAAGGTACCTCAGACATGTTTACTGATGTTTTATTGACTATGCAAAGTCATTTGACTATGTGGATCATAACAAATTATGGATAACATTGTGAACAATGGGAATTCCAGAACATTTACCCATACTCAGGAGGAGGGATTAAGAGGCAGTCATTCTAACAGAGCAAGGAATATTTTATGGTTTAAAGCCATGAAAAGTGAGCATCAGGTTCATATCTTTTCACCTTATGTATTCAACCTGTGTGCTGAGCAAATAACCTGGGAAGCTGGACTATATAAAGAAAAATGAGGCATCAAGGTTTGACGAAGATTCATGAGTAACCTGTGTTATGCAGATGACACAATCTTGCTTGCTAAAAGTGAAGAGAACTTGAAACACTGATGAAGATCAAAGACCACAGCCTTCAGCTGGCATTACATCTCAACATAAAGAGAACAAAAATCCTCACAACTGGGCTAATAAGCAACATCATGACAAAGGGAGAAAACATTGATGTTGTCAAGGATTTTATTTTGTTTGGATCCACAATCAACACTCTTGGAGGCATCACTCAAGAAATCAAACGATGCATTATATTGGGTAAATTGGCTGCAAAAGGCCTGTTTAAATATTGAAAAGCTAAGATGTCACCTTGAAGTCTAAGGTGTGCCTAATGCAATCTCATTGTATGTATGTGAAAGCTGGACAATGAATATGAAAGGCAGAAGAACTGATGCCTTTGAATTGTGGTGCTGGAAAAGTATATCAAATGTGCTGTGGAATGCCAAAAGAACAAACAGATCTCTCTCGGAAGAAGTACAACCAGAGTACTCCTTAGATGCAGGGATAGCAAGATTACGTGTTACATACTTTGGACATATTGTCAGGAGGGATCAATCACTGGATAAGGACATCATGCTTGGTAAAGTAGAGGTCAATGAAAAAGAGGAAGACCTCAAAAGTTTTGTTGACAAAGTGACTGCGACAATGGGCTCAGGAATAACAATAGATTGTGGGCATGGCAAAAGACTAGGCAGTGTTTCATTCTGTTATATATAGGATTGCTGGGAGTCAGAGCTGACTTGATGGCACCTAACAGCAGTATGTATTTATGCATTTTCCTGGATTTGCTCTTCAGAGAACCCAACCTAAGACAGAAGCCAAGCAAATAAACACACACGCACGCACACACACACACTGAATCATTATTTTTCTTTCTTTGTGTTTTCTGGTAGCAGGGTGTTTCTTCTCGAGTTGTGACCTTGGGTTCCTGGTGAAGTGTGGCACAGGCCAAGGTGAGTGAGTCTGAGCCCATACCCTCGGATCCGGAGTGGGAGAATGGGTGTATTTAGGGAGCAGGGCTAGCCTTTCATGGCCTCCTGGTCTGGTTGTGCTGCAAGGGGCCCTGTGGGCCATCTAGTTTAGTGGTTTTCAAAAGTCATAAGGAGGCACAAATCTATTTTTTCTTCAAGAAAATTATTACAAGGGCCCAAATTAAAAAAAAAAAAAATATATATATATATACTGATAGAGTTTAAATTGCATTTTTACAGAAATCTGAGTGTTTCAAAGAGCAGAATGCACTGGATTCTACAACAGCCCTGGACGTAAACCCGTTTGTTCAGATGCATCTGTAGAGCTCCTTTCCCGCAGAATGAAATATAAACATATCTGCATGGCACTGAGGCTTCCACCATCTGGACAAATCTGCCTCCTTCACACACTGGCCACTTGAGCAAAGAGCTCTCCGCTAATGTCTTGTGCTCCCTCCCTTCATTTGTGTGGATTCCATCCCCACTTCCCACAAAACCCCAAACCAAACCCGTTAGCGTTGTGTTGATTCCAACTCACAGTGGCCAGATAGGACACTGTAGAATTGCTTTATAGTGTTTCCAAGGAGTGCCTGCTTAGCTCTTAACCACTGCACCATCAAGGTTTCCTCTGTTCCCATAGTTAACTAATTCACCATTTACTTCTGGGATCCCAACTGATTTAAAAAGCTATCATTTCCAGAACAGAATGACTATCTCTCTCCTTTCAGTGCCATAGATGTCCTCCACCTCTCTGTGGTTTTATGACTCCACATCTTGCTTTCTCCCACCCCAACTCTGGGTACTCTGTGGCCGAACCTGCACCTCACTCCTCTCTGCATCTCTAGGCTGGCCAGAACACTGCTGGAGCTACTTGAGCAGCCCTGGGATGAAGGGATAAACTCCAAGCCCAGGACAAGATGGGTGAGCAGAGAAACAGGGTTCCTAGAGTGCTGACTTTTCCCTTGGCTGCTACGGGGATGTTTGCCAAGGAATGAAAAATCTCAGTATTTTCATGCTATGCTAACATCTTTGCCATTATTCATTTATTCACATGCCATTTATTGAACACCTCCTGTGTCCCAGGAACTGTTTTAAGCACTTGCAATATGTTACAGAGCAAAGCAGACAAAGATCCTGCCCTCATGGAGATTATATCCTAATTGAGAGAAGTCTGAATAAGTAATAAACTTTGTTGTTGTTAGTTGCCATTGAGTCAGCTCTGACTTACGGTAACTTTCTGTATAACAGAAAGAAACATAGCACTGTCTTTATTATTGTCCGTATGTTTGAGTCTGTTGTTGTGGCTGTGTGTCAGTCCCCTCATTGGGGGTTTACTTTGCTTTTGTTGGACCTCTACTTTGCCAAACATGATGTCTTTTTCTAGTGTTTGATCTTAGAAGATTAAAAGAGCTATTGGGAAAAGAGAACTAGAACAGAGCAGGCGTGAGAGGAACATAAAAGAGTTGTAGTTTTAAAGATCGTGATGAGAATAGGCCTACTGCAAAATTGCCAACTGAACAAAATGTTGAAGGGGTGAAGGAGGTAGCCACAAACGTGTCTGGAGGAAGGGAATCTAAGGACAGGGACCAGGCAGGGCAAAGGCCTCTGGTGGGAATAGATTTGGTGTGTGGCCAAGGATGGCTGAAACTGGGGAGAGGGAGAGGTATGAGTTGTCAGAGTGGGGAGCTGTTGCCACTGAATTCAACACTGTGAGCCCCATCACAGCTGTCATTGGTGGTGGCTGGGAGCAATCTGATTATTCTGGTCACATATTGGTATAATTACCCATTCACGTGGATCCTCCTGTCTCCTGGGCTCTTTTTCCTTCATGTCTTTTTTGTTCTTGCTGATAATCTGTTATGGCTGAGTTGGGACACTTTGGTATACCTCAGATGGCAGCTTGCTAGCTTTAAGACCCGAGACGCCACTCACCAACACGAGGTGCAGAAGACTCTCTTAGCAATAGGTTAGTTATGCCAGTTGGCCTCAATGTTCCCTGAGAGCATGGTCCCCAGACTCTTGTTTTTGCTACTCTATCCTCGCAATATTGGGTTAAAATTAGAAGAGTTTTCAGTTTATGTGGAAGTCCAGTTAAGTTGATCTTCTTTCTAACGTGTGCTGTCACTGCTTTCACCCACTCAAATTTCTATCAACTATCTGATCTGTAATCAGTCCTCTCCTTCCCTCCTGCCCTTTCCTGGAAGACATCAGAGTCTTTTCTTCTGTACGTAAGTCTGTTTTTAAGTCCTTATAGTAGGGGTCTCATATAATACTTGTCCTTGTCCCCCTGACTGATTCCACTCAACATAACGTCTTCCAGTTGAAACCAGGTGTGAAATGCTTCCTAAAATTATCGTGTTCTTTATTATTGCAGTGTTCCATGAAGTATATATACCATAGTTTGTTTATTCATTCATCTGTTGTTGGACTTCTGGGTCAATTCCATCTTTTTGCAATTGTGGACTGTGCTGCAATAAACATTTGTGCACATGTATCTGTTTGTGTGACTGCCCCTGATTCTGTAGGATATATTGTGAGCAGCGGGACTATTGGATGAAATGGTGTATCTATTTCCAGCTTTTTAAGGAAGTGCCCAGTTGCTTTCCAAAGAGGTCTCACTTATATTTGATAAGGAGCACTGTGGCTGCCAGTTGAGACTAGATGAAATTGTCAGCTTCTCATATATTAAATGAACACACAATGTGACAAACATAAACACCTAATCCCTGCTGTGGACCGCTCTCAGTCAGTAACAGGTGACAGAAGACTCCATCTCCATCACCACTCTGGGTTTCTGTGGTGGCTGAAGGGTCAAGTCTGGGAGGGACAGACCCAGTCAGTCCTCACACCCCTGTCTTCATTCTCCCTTCCTAAAGGAAACTCCTTGCCCCACCATGCTTGCTGGCAGCAAGCCGACTTTCTTTCTTTCTTGGAGTGTTGCTATCTATTTCTGTTAGTTTCTGGCTGAATATCTTTCTACTTTCTTCATCTCTACCCCAAAACTGAAATGTGTTAAGAAAGAAACAGTTAGATGGGTACATCTAACTTAAAATACTCTTTGCTGTTGAGTTGATTCTGATTCATAGTGACCCGATAGGACACAGTAGAACTAACTACCCCATAGAGTTTCCAAGGAGCACCTGGTGAATTCAAACTGCTGACCTTCTGATTGGCAGCCATGGCACTTAACCATTACCCCACCAGTGTGTAGGACCATTAAAAAAAAATCTGTTACTGTTGTGTCAATTCTGACTCACAGTAACCCTAAGGGATAGTGTAGAACTGCCCCATATGGTTTCCAAGGAATGGCTAATAAATTCTAACTGCTTACTTTTTGCTTAGCAGCAGCAGTTCTTAACCAAAGTTCCCATACTCATCACATGGGCCATAATCATCCTGACTTAATGCTCTGCCTGTGTTCACTCTGCTAGCAACGCCAGAGCACATCTGCCACCATGGAGAGGGCAGTTGTGGAAGGAGATGGGCTGTGCAGGTAATAGGCTCCACAGTCCCGGAGAGAGATGGGATTCAGGTGTGATTCTGTACTTTATGCTTTAATGTATATATAAAGCTGTCCAACTGGACTCCTTTTAGAGGGGAAAGGAGAGATTTAAGAGGAGGGGACAAGTGTCAGTGGAGTGAATACTGGTAGTATAGAGTGGAGGGGATGAATGTGCTTTTACAGGGTGATGAGAGCAGATAGGGTTGCATAGAAGGTTCTTGGGCTTTTGTATGGCAAGGTGAGGTGACTTGGATTGTAAACTTTCACTCAATCACAATAAAAAGTCAAAAAACAAAAAGACAATTAGAGAGAGAGAATGAAGGTCAAGGAAACTTGCTGATAATTGATGAAGGACAGGACACAGGAAACTAAATCTTTAGGGGATGGAAACTTAACAATGAAAAAGTGAGCCCAAGTGCCCCTGCAACAGCACTGGATCTGTAGGTATGCCTCAGCAAGCTTAAAAATCTGTGTGTGGAAATAATGTCACTGCAATTCAGCTGTTCCAGTTCTGTTGTGACAGTGCTGCACATGTAGCATTTCTTCCTGTCTCCCTAATCCCCAGGAGGTAGGTCAGACCTCACAAGTTAAAGAGCTCAGTCCTCCATATGCCAGACCTTTCCAAGACCTCAGACACAAGCTGCTAGCTTAGAGGTCTCTGCATCTTCTGATAATGCTGGCTGCTACTACTCTTTTGGGTTTGATGATTCACTAGAATGACCTGTAGAATCCTGGAAAGCACTGTACTTATGATTACAGTTATATTATACCAAAAAGGATACAACTCAGGACTGAGGTTTGAGAGGGTCCCTAACATGGAACTCCCATGTCTCCAAAAATTGTACCGCTCTTTTAAATGCCAACATCTTTTGTCAAGCAATAAGGCATGGATATTCAGTGTGCAGTGCTTTCATTGGAGGTCTCGTACTTTGAATATGTTATCAGGAGGGATTAGTCCCTGGAGAAAGATATCATGCTTGGCAAAGTAGAGGATCAGTGAAAGGGAGGCAGATCCTCAATGAGAGTGACGGATACAGTGGCCGCAAAAATGGACTCAAGCATAACAATGATTTTGAGAACTGTGCAGGACTAGACAGTGTTTCATTGTGTTGTATGAGGAGTCATTATGAATTAGAACTGATTTGACAGCACCTGACATCCTGTAATGCAAACTCTAGCTACTCATCCCTGAAGCTGGGTGATATCATCAGGTTGATAGCACAAGCTTGACATCACAAGGTTGATATCAGAAAGTTGGTCATGAGATCAATGAAAATGTCACGTTGATTGTGTTTAGAAAGTCCAAGGAGACCACCTGAATTCTGTTCGAAAACTTGTAAAGGAAAGAATAAAGCGTCTTTTCAATCTTTTCTGAAAAAAGTATACAACTAAATAATCAAATAATAGAGAAATTTCAGCTACTAAACAAATGGAAAATGAGTGGTAGTATAGGAGTATCACCACTTTGAAAAGCCTAATGAGTTAAAGAATTCAGGCATAGACTATCAATGCCTGTTACCATGATACACAAATCTCTCCATAGATTAAAACTCTGTGGTCTTCTTTGCTAGGAAACCCTGGTGTTGTAGTGGGTTACATGCTACATCTGCTAACCAAGTGGTCAGCAGTTTGAATCCTCCAGGTGCTCCTTGGAAACTGTATGAGGAATTTCTACTCTGACCTCTAGGGTTGCTATGAGTCAGACCCAACTCAACGGCAGTGGTTTTTTTGGTCTTCTTCACTACTGTTCACCTACCTCCTAGTGTATAGTAGTTACTCACTAAATATATGTTAAATGAATGAATGCTGAATCCCAAGAGCCCAGGGAACATACCACCCGATTTCTGAATTTTAAAGCAGATGCAGTGTGTGGATCTGTCTCTCCTGAGATCACACTGGTTCATCATAAGAGCTAACGCTAGGCTGAGTAGGGGCACGGATGGGATGATGGAAAAGTCAAAAGGAAGCAAGTCTTCAATTAAACTCAATGAGAGCAGATAAATAAGTCAACATCCTATCCACTTGGGTCCTTTCTGTGTGCACTTGTTATATGAGGATTTATGGATCTTTCATGAAAATACTGTGGAATAAATATTGTCATTTCTGTTTGACTGCTGAGAAAGCTGAGTCCTGGAGAGGTTAATAAACGTGCTATTTGTCATACAACTAGTGAATGTCTGAGCCAAGATGCGTCTATCTAGGTGTATCTGATTTCAAATGTTTGGAATCATGCTATTGTATATTCTCTCCAGATTTTAAATTCATTTTATAATGTAATGGTCAGAAGTGAACACAATATTCCAAGGACTCTTGCCTGAATCTCAAGCAAAGCTGGGTGGAGCCATTGTGTCTCTTGTTTTAGGAGTGTACAGTACTTATGGAAGGGCCCTGGTTATGCAAATGGTTTGTGCTTGACTACTAACCTAATGGTTGGCAGTTCAATCACACGCAGCAGTACTACAGCAGATAGTTCTGGTGATTTGCTTCCATTAAGATTACAGCCAAGAAAACCCTGTGAAATAATTCTGCCCTGTACCATATGGAGTCATCATGAGTTGGAATCAACTCGACAGTAACTAGAAATATTACTTTTGTATGGTGGAAAATCCTAAACGTAGCATGCCAATTATGTAGCTCTCAATTTTGACAGCTACATCCTCCCAGTCACTTTCCTTGATGTAGCAGATAAGGAAAACTATTAACTTTTCTTTAAAAAAGTTCTGTAAATTCTCATTTTCATCATACTGCCTCACACTGTCCATTTTTTTAAAACAATAAATGTTTGAGTCCAGATGGTCGTGATTTAGATTTACCTGAATAGTGGTTTCTAAAATTTAATCTTGAAATATTTGAATGTTTTGATTTTGCTAGCTGCTTTGAGCTCACTGTTTTTTTGCTGCTTTGTGTCACCTAACAATGTGATACCTTCTGTGCCTCATTCGTGACTATTTCCCAAGTGAGGAATGCAGACTGCGCTTACTAGGTGATATGTTCCCAGATCTTCTGGATTATTACCACACTTAATAATCGTGAGAATCCAGCAAAACGGGTACCAGAATATCTGTTTTACAGATGAAGATACTGAGAGGTGCCGTAGAACTAACCTAGTAGTCACAGCAGAGAGAGTGTAACCCAGGCCTCTGGCTCTAGTTTCAGTGCCAGCTTTCCTTCTTCACAGCTCCCTTGAGTAATTTCACTAGTTCCCTCCTCCAGGGCGATCTGCTTCATTAACTGCATATCTTTGTTGCTATTTATTGTATTGGTCACAAACATAACGACACACTTCTTATACAGAATATTTGACTTTATGAAGCTGTAGAGGAGAAATAATGGATCGAATCTCTCTTTGAGTGTGCCTGCATGTGTATGCACTGCCACTAGATTCCAACATTTTTAATCGGCAGTTTTGTCCCTCAGTATCTACAGAGAATTGGTTCCAGAACCCATGCCATGGGTACCAAAATCCAAGGATGCTCAAGAATCTTATGTAAAATGGTGTAGTATTTACATACAACCTACAGATATCCCCCTGAAAACTTTATATCATTTCTGGATTACCTAATACAATGCAAATTGCTGTTACACTGTTTTGTTTACAGAATAATGACAAGGAAAAAAAGTCTGCAAGTGTTCAGTACAGATGTAAACATTGTAAGCCTAACTGTGCAACAACAAGTAACAATTTCTTTCTTTTTTGAATATTTTTTGATCCATAGTTGGGTGAATCTTCTCATGCAGAATTTTCAAATCCTTTTCTCTGCTGAGAGGTGCATACTCCCTTTAACTCTGTCCTTAGATTTCCTTCTTCCTATTTCTGTTTAAGTACAAAAGTGAGGTTAGTTCACATTTCAAGTGTGGTGTTTCTGGTATTTGGTGATCATGGATCCCAGTGTGACCTATCAGGCCCTCAATTAAATGTCAGACAGTGGACTGTTATTGCACCTCATGTGATCACTTCAGCATGACCTTTATGACACATGTGACATGTGTAAATGATTTTGTTGGTGATGGATGACTTGTGATGGGAGGACACAGATCTGTGATCTATGGATCGTTCAAAGCATGTCTGTCACTACAAAAGAAGCTGGACAGTTTGGATTAGATTCTAGTTCCCAAGAAGCCAAATTGACTGTTAATTTTATTAGTTTACTCACATACCAAATGGAGATAATAATAAAATACCTGGGTGTTCTGTAGTTAAGGAGGGAGAAGCAGCTTAGAACAATGCAAATATGAAATGAGTTGAAGAACAAAACAAGCTGGAGAATAAACTGCCAAAATTTCTTTAAATTTGTTTTTAATATAAAGGCAAACTTTTTAGTTTCACATAGGTGAAGAATTCAGTTTTCACCGATAGATGCTGTGGAATGAAGAAAGAGACAGAACCTGGCTGGGAACTATAATGTGATTCACCCAACTTCTTCCCTTTTTGTAAGTACAGACTCAGACCTGCCGGCTGGACCAGAGATGGCCTTAGCTCTGATCATCATGAACTCTGAAACTCAGAGTCCTTTCACATGCTGTTCACTCTTCTCCCTACTCCTTGGGCAACCTCTGTTTGTTCTTTAGATCTCAATTCAAAGGGCACTTCCTCAGGAACTTGTTCAGTATGCTGCTCTTTTCTTTTATGGTACCTATACTGCTTGAAACAATACCCTTATATTTATGGTTACTTGTTTCATGTCTCTCTTCCCTAAAACTAAAATCAAGCCAGTTGCCTTCAAGTTGACTCTGATGCACAGTGACCTCGTGTGTGTCAGGGTAGAACTGTGCTCTGTAGGGTTTTCTATGTCTTTTATTTTTTAAGCAGATCACTAGGCCTTTCTTCGAAGATGTCTTTGGGTGCACTTGAACCTGCAACATTTCGATTAGCAGCTAAGCATGCTAAGAGTTTGCACCAGTTTTCAAAGGGGGTAAATATCTGAATTAGATCCCCAAATTTGCAAACATTTTATTGAACAAATTACCTTGTGTCTGGGATTGGCTATGTGTTTGAAATACAGAGATGAGTGAAACAGCATCCCCACCTCAAAGAGCTTGCAAATGAAAAACAAATCAGACCAAACCCATTGCTGTACAATCAATTCAACTCATAGCAACCCCAAAAGACAGAGTAGATCTGCCCTACAGAGTTTTCAAAAAGTGCCTTTTAGACTTAAACTTCTGACTTTTGGTTAGCAGCCCTAGCTGTTAACCACCTTGCCACCAGGGTTTCCCACAGCTGAAAGATAAGATTGTATTAGTAAACCATTGATTACTGTAGAGAGTAGTGGTTGCAATCTGACTGATTGGAAACATGTTTTTATTGGTCTGTACATTCGTTTTTGTTTTGTATTTCCATCAAATCCATCATACCATTTACAAAGGAGCCCTGGTGGCTCTGTGGTTAAGAGCTTGGCTGTAAACCCAAAGGTCAGCAGTTGAACCCACAGGCTGCATCTTAGAAACTCTGTGGGGCATTTCTCCTCTCTCCTATAGGGTTCCTACAAGTCAGAATTGACTTCACAGTAACAGTTTCCCCCCACTTGGTTTATAATTTAAAAATATGCATGGGAAAATAGTGCAATATCCTGTGTCCTACCCCACCCCAGAACTATCATCCTTGGCAGGAGACTCTTTGGGGTCCCATTAACTCTTGTACATTCTTTTCTTAGGTCAGAGAGTGCCTAACACCTAGAATCCTGATTTACAATTGTTGATGGCTCTGTGTCTTTCCCAGAGTATGACCTTCTTGATGCAGAGTCTTCTTTGAGGCTTTACCCTCAGTGCTTAGCACAGGGCTAGGCAGTGCCTGGCCCAGAGTTTATGCCAGATGAACACATGGTGAATAAACAAAGGCATTATTGGTGGAATGAGTAAATGAGTGAGCACTGAGTCTGTTCACCTTTGCCCTGTGATTTTGCACTGAGCCCCTGACTGCAGTGATGCTGAATTACATTCCATATATCGTTAAACATAAATTACATATAATCATATTACATGCATTATTAGACATTATCTATAATGTGGTTCTGGTGGAAAATAAGATAGAGGGAAAAGAGGAGAGGGAAGAAATATCAGGAGTGTGGCAGAGGAGAGATGGACCAGCAGACAGAAATTCTGCATTTGCTGTGGACCATCCAAGACAGGTGCTCACAGTGGATCCCTCATCTCTCAGATCTCAGCCACCATATGATTCTTCCAAGCTCTGCAGGTCTGAGGGGCTTAAAGGCCTGACCTTCAACCCGAAACACAGGCACCCCCACCCACCCTCCTCACCGCGATCAAGGCCAGCAGTTAGAATGAGGGAGCATCAGGGTAGGTTTCTCTCTTTAAGGGTCTCACTATCAGTAAAGTTTCATGGAGACAGCTGTCCTAACTGTGTTTTGTTGCTGGGCCATTATTCCAGGAGATGGTCATTGTTGTATCTTCAGATGGATTATATAAAACCAAAGGAAACCAGAGGATTGTACTCACTCAGTCAAACCAGCATCACGTTTCTTATCCCCTGAACAGGGAATGAATTTGTAACTTTTTTCATCCCTATATCCTGCTAATGCCCTTGTAAACCCTGGTGGTATAGAGGTTAGATGCTATGGCTGCTAGCTGAAAGATCAGCAGTTTAAATTCACTAGATGCTCCTTGGAAACCCTATGGGAGCAGTTCTACTCTGTCCTATAGGGTCAGTATAAGTCGGAATCCACTCAATGGCGTTGGGTTTGGCTTTTATTTTTTTTAATAGATCAGTTAGCGGCCACTGCAACTTGTCTTCACCTTCCACCAATCACTGCTTTCATCAGGTATACAGAGGAACAGTCCCCAAGTTCTCTTCATTTGGCTCCTCAGTATCAGAGGGGAGGGTCCTGGCTAAGGGTGTCCACTAAATGTCTGCCACCATGGAGATGAGGGCTGCATTCTAGATTTGCCTGACTTGTTTTGTGGCTTTGAGAGTCTTTCCTTCTTGTCAGGGATTGAATTGTGTCCCCACAAAAATGCGTGTAGCAGTTTAGCTGGGCCATGATTCCTGGCATCGTGATGTTCCTATATGTTATAAATCCTAGCTCCATGATGTTAATGCGAGAGAATGGGTGGCAGGACTCTGTGTAAGCCTATACTGTGCTTTGAGGCAATCTGTTGGAATATAAAATAAAGAAGCTAGCTGAGAGATTGGGGTTCTAATACCACCAAGAAGAAGTGCTGGAAGCAGAGTGTGTCCTTTGGAAAGGGCCCAGAGTCCCTGCACCTCAGAACCTCCCCATCCATGGGAAAATTTAATGACAAGGACCTTCTTTGACAGGTAAAAAAGGAAGACTTCCACCGGAGATGATGCACTGAATTTGGATTCGTAGCATACTGGATTGTGACAGAATACAATTTCTCTTTTGAAAGACATCTGCTTGTGATATTTCTGTTATTGCCCTAGTGCTAGATTATTAAGACACCTCTTTCTACTGTTAACCGCAAGGTCAGCAGTTCATATCCACCAGGCGCTCCTTGAATACTCTGGGGGTCAGTTCTACTCTGGCCCCTAGGGTCGCCATGAGTCTGATCTGACTCGACAACACTTGGTTGGCTGGCTCTCTGTTTTGATACTCTTTTCCTTTTTCTCAGATGAGGAATTTGGGCCATTTCAGATTGTGTGTTATCATGAACTTCAAGGATCCAGGACCTTCTTCTAAGTCCAGGTTTACCTGGCGCTCCTGCAGCAGAACAGGACAAAGTTTCTCTACACTACACTGCTGTCCTACAAGGTATGACAATTAAATTTGTGCACTCACCCTAGAAAAAGTGCTACATGCCTCATTACTGAATATCTGTACCATCACCTGTGAGGTACTCCCCTCTGGAATCTATGCAGTGACACCAGTGCCTAGTCCAGCCTGCAAAGCAATTTTGGAACTCTTTTTCTGGAAAGACCATGAGAACTGCTGCCAGGTTACCCTGGATGTCCTCAGTGGCATCAAAATGTCTTCCTTTCAATACTTCCTTTATCCTGGGGTAAAGAAAAAAGTCTTTGGGGGCCAGATCAGGTGAGTAAGAAGGATGTTCCAATACAGCTATTTGTTTACTGGTTAAAAGCTCCCTCACAGACAACTATGCAATGAAGTTTATGACTTGCCACCATGCCACCATGCACAGTGGCCATTCCAGAAAGAGTTCCAAAGTTGCTTTGAAGGGTGGGCTAGGTGCTGGCTTCAGTTCCTAGCTTCCCAAGGGGAGTACTTCCAAGGAGACGATAGTGACATTCAGCAATGAGGTATGTAGCACTTAGAAAAACTAAGTTCATGGACTTAATTGCCAGACTTTGTATCTGTGTACTTCCATACTTCCTCCCCAGAAAGATGTGAGGCTTGGGAAATCACAGACTTTCAAAGAGGGGCCTTGAGACTAGTGCCTTCGGGTTAGATCCCAACCCACTGTCTTCTCCCTTCCATCTGTCCAAACATCTCTCCAAGGTGCTTTGTGCAACCCTAACATTATTTGACAATAAGTCTGCAAACTTCCTGACACTTCTTAATGGATTCAGTCTTCGCTCACTTGCCCTGTATCTCAGCACTTTCCTCACAGCAGGACCAAGTTCTGCTGTTTGGGGCTTAGTCCATATCGAGATTTGATCACTCCTTTTGATCCTTGTGACCTTTGGTCTCTAGGCTGCTTCAGCATTCACACTGAGACTGTTTGCAATTAGCTTGGTTACAAGTTCTTCATACTTCCCAACTCCAAATGCTTTCCCCTTGCCCCATATCAGTTGTCCTTAGTTACACTTCATTATGTCTCAGAACTACCTCACCTCCTAAACTAAGAACACTGGGAATCTTCTCTATACTCCCAGTTTCTCATCCTTCTAACACTTGCAGCTTTCTCACTTATTCATTCCTTGCTAAGCTCAAGGGTTAAGTTACTTGGTTATGACATTTAATACCCTCAGTATCTTCCTTATTAGTCAGTTCCTGGTCTTCATATTTCCTTTGTAATCTCATTTAATTTATCTAACTTTATAGAAGTGATATGCACATTTTACTTCATTGCCATTAAATTGTTGGTGCCTGTGTTGGCACTATATTATTAACTCCTTAAAAGCAAATTAATTCTTGTGCTACTTATCCTTGGATGAGCTTCATGTAGAGTAAACCCAGTAAGTGTGTTCAGAACAATTTAACAAATAATATGACTTTAAGATGAATGATGTAGAGAACAAGCAGGGCTGAAACAGCTGGGAGATCTGCGGAATTGCCAGTGATGAAGTGTGGACTCATCGAAGAGTCTATACTGTCACTTCTTGGCTTAATCCAATCAAGATATTCTATAGCTTTCTGGGATCATTCATCATCTGTAAAATCTATTCATGTATTCTTTATCTTTCAAAATATTTGTATAGTCCCTTTCTAGAGAAGATGATAAGCCCTGTGAGTCAAAGTTAATGAAAGATTCACGGTCCTCATAGATTTCAGCATTTCTATCAGTAAGAGAGACAAGAAATAAATTATCAGAAAAATTATGAGATGATATACTTCAGTCCCTGGGTGATGCAAATAGCTAAGAAGCTCAGCTGCTAACCTAGTGGTTGGTGATTTGAGTCTCCCAGAGTTGACATAGTAAAAAGGTTTGGAGATATACATCTGGAAGATCACCCATTAAAAGGCTATGGAGCACAGTTCTGCTTAGACACATATGGGATCATCATGAGTTTGAATTGACTCTAACTTGACATTTTTTTTATGTTGCATATAATTATATCATAAATACGTGGGAGGCCTCTCCAAGAAAGTGATGCTTTAGCACTGATTTTAGGAGAAGCAATTGTACAGGTGAAAATTAGAAAGTTTGTGGATCAAAGAAAGAAATCACAATGGAAATTAGAAAATATTTTGAACTGAAAGACAGTAAAAATACTCCATAAAAAGCTTGTGGGATGCAACTAAATAGTACATACAGAAAATATAGCCTTGACTTTAAGCAAATGTTGGAAAAGAAGAAATTTAAAGAAGGTAGAAAACAACAGTATAAATCCAAGGAAAATATAAGAAAGGAAATAACCAAAGCAGACGAATTAGTGAAATAGAAAGCAAAGTTGTTCTTAGAAAAGATTAATTGACAACCCCCCAACTAATCTAATGGGGCAGGTGAGGGAGAAAGAAAGAGAGAGACAGAGACTGAGACATGGAGAGAAGACAAATGTCAATTTACTAAGGTTAGACATTGATGAGAACATTACTGTAGATTATTAAAAAGATATTGAGTGGATCATATCAACAGAATTATTCAATAAGTTAAAAAAATTATATTAAACAGGCCAATTCCTAAAACATGTATACATTACCAAAGTTGACATAAGAGGAAGTAGAAAATCTGTGTTGTCCTGTAGCTATTAGAGGAATGGCATCTGTAATTAAAATCCTTTGTATAGTAACAAAGCAAAATAACAGTCACAGTAAAAGACTTCATCCAGACAAAACATGGACTTAGAAATGTAACCTGAAATCATCTTTTCACATGGTAGGTGAAGAGGTAACATGGTCCAGCTTGTTTGATGAAGTGACATATCTGAAAAAGAAAAAAAAAACTCTGTTATGGAAAATTTCAAATTTATAGTGACATAGAAAAACTAGTGTAATTAACTCATATGTGCCCATCACATGTGTTCTCAATGTTAGAATTAGGATCCAAATAAAGTTCATGTACTACAAGTGGTTGTTATAGCTTTTATGATTGAAAACCTGGGCATTGTCAATCTTTCTTTTCTTACAAGTTATTTGAAGAAATTAAGCCTTGCTATAGCTTCCCAAAGAGTGTATTTTGTTGAGTGCAACCTTATGATGAATTTTAACACATTTATCTTAGTGTTTCTTGAAAGTTGGTAGATTTAGAGGCTGTATCCAGTTCTGGTTCGACTTTTTTTGGTAGGGGAGTAATAATGTTTTATAGATGGTGTTATGTACTTTCATCAAGCGGCATATGATGCCTAGATTCCTGTTTAACTCTTGGTTTTTGATGTTAGCAGCCACTGACAATCAAGTTCATTAACTCACTGCCAGGTAATTCACTAAGGATCATAAAATGCTGACTTCTGAGTTTAATCTTTCCAGCATCACTCATTAGCAGCAATACTTCTAGAAAGAGAAACTTTCCCTCATCAACCACTTGGCAACTGTGGGAAAGTTAATACAGGGACACAAAACAAAAGCAGGATGAATTTTTAATTCTTTAAAATAATAAATTTATTTCACAGTGTGGCACGTAACTCAGCAAAATGCAATACGCATTTGTTCTTACGCTCATGGATGTGCAGGACAAGGGTGAGTCAGCTCCTTTATGTTTGATTGGGTAGGTCTGCTTCAATCTCTGGCTCTGGCTGAGTTTGGCTTCTTACTCCAGACCAGGCACAGTTCTGTGCCATGTATTTTTATTCCAACTGCACATCTGTGTTTAAAGTCTTTGCTTGTTGCCTTTACGTGTGCATGCATAGACAGAGACACATGTGTATGCATATATATGTATAATTGTATATGTATGTATAAGCCAAACCCACTGCTATTGAGTCAATTCCAACTCATAGACCCTATAGGACTGGGTGGAACTGCTCCAAATAGTTTCTGAGGAGTGCCTGGTGGATATGAACCGCCAACTGTTTGGTTAGTAGCTGTGGCACTTAACCAGTGCACCACCAGAATTTCCTTAGATATATAGAGAGAAACTCAGTGCCATCGAGTTGGGTCTGACTCATAGCAACTTTAGAGGTCAAAGACACATAGAAATACCTATGGAGCTCTGGTGGCGCAACGGTTGAGTTCTTGTCTGCTGACTGAAGGACTGGCAATTTGAACCCACCGGTTGTTCTGGAGGAGGAAGATGTTGCAGTCTGCTTGGACTCACAGCCTTGGAAACCCTATGGGGCTGCTCCTCTCTGTCCTATATGCTCCCTATGAGTTGGAATCAGCTCAACAGCAATGAGTTTTTTCAATGATCTGCAGTAATATTCTCATTCCTTTCTGATCTTAGTAAGTCACCATTTGTGCTCTCCATCTGCCTTTGTCTCTCTCCTTCTCCCTCGCTTTGTCTTTCTCTTAATTAGACTCACTGGGGGTTAATCAAGTAATCTTTTCTAAAAACAACTTTTGGCTTTACTTTCTCTTACAATGATTCATCTATTTTTGCTATTTCCTGTCTTCTACTTTCCTTGGATTTATACTGCTCTCTGTTTTCTAACTTCCTGTGATGAAAGTTTATTTTATTGCTTTTATTTTTTTTTTCTTTTCCAACATTTGGTTAAGTTTAGTGTTTTAATTTGCTGTAAGTAACATTTCAGGTGCATCCCACAGGCTTTTCATGGAGTATTTTTACTTTTTCTTAATTCACTTCAAAATATTTTTAAATTTCCATTGTGGTCTTTTCTTTGATCCATGAGCTTTCCACTTTTCACCTAGACAACTGCTTTTCCTAAAATTACTGCTTAAATGTTTCTTTCTTAGAGAGGCCTCCCAAGTACTTTCAGTATAAGCATATCCAGTTAAAAAAACAAAAACTAAAACAGCATAAGCAGTTTCTCTGCCATGAGTGTAAAAGAAGCAAATAAATAACAAATTTTTGTGTCTCAGTTATTTTGATTTCCTAGTCACTCGATGGCACTTGACTGGCTTGGAGTCACTGTGTGTCATGGACTGAATTGTGTCCCCCCCAAAATATGTGCAGTAATTTGCCTGGATCAGGATTCCCTACATTCTATGATTGTCCTCCATTTTGTGATTTTCCTATGATGTATGTTAAAAGATTAGGGTGGGACTGTAAATCCCTTCATAGGATCACCTTCCTGCTCCACTGGAAAGGGAGTTTTCCTGGAGTATGGCTTGTACCCCCCTTTATCCTATCACCGTGCAAGAGATAAAATGAAAGGGAAGCAAGTAGCGAATTGGGAACCTCACGCCATCAAGAAAGCAGCACCGGGAGAAGAGCGTATTTTTCAGATCTGAGGTTCCTGCACCAAGATGCTCCCTGGACAAAGACTGATGCGATACCTGATTTTCCTTCAGAACCAACAAGGGGGAAAGGCTTCCCCTGGAGTGGACATCCTGAATTTGAATTTATAGCCTACCAGACTGTGTAAGAATAAACTTTCCTTTGTTAAAGTCACCCACTCTGTGATATTTCTGTTAGAGCAGTACTAGCTGACTAAAACACTGTGAATAAAAGCTCTGAAGTGCTGTTTCATGTTTAATAATTTACTTTACATCCTTTGTACAGCAGCTTTGTGCTTACAATCTTTCTCATTGGGAAATAAATATTAACTAAAATGAATACCTACAGAAGGAATATCTTGTCTAATTCTCACAAAAATACCGTATGGACTAGTCCCCTGCATCAGCTCATTGTCCAGTGTCTTCTAAGTCTCTAGCCAGGAACCACAGGGGTTTATCTAATTTGCTTTCATTTGGGGGCTTCCACCACACTTTTTGTCACTTGGATATCCTCTCTCCAAATTCTGGACTTCAGACGGAGATATTATTTTCTCAGTTTTTCCTTAGTTTTTTCACAAACCATTTTTGTTTGAAGGGTTTTATTACTGATCATGGTAAGAAAATCACATGGACTCATTAAAAAAAAATTCACAGATGAGGAGATTGCCAAAGTTTGGGAAAACCTATAAAGTTGTTTTCGTCACTGTCACCAGCTACAGTTCCTGATATCTATCTGGAGGCCCCTCTCCCAGGCCTTTGCCCAATGCTCCACACTTCCGTGGAGGACAGAGTTCACAAAACATCTACCTCCGTCTGTGACAGTTTAGTCACCCTTAGCAGAAAATTACTGGAAAATCTTACATGAAAACCTCTCCAGAGAAGGTACAAGATTCCTAGGAGACCAAAGCTGACGACTGTGGGCCTCTGCCAGGAGTTGGTAGGGAGGTAGAGAGCCTTTGTAGAATGCTTCTTACAACTTTCATTTCAGAGAAACACTTTGATGCTAAAATAGGGTGGCCTATGAATAAGCAAGATCTGAGTAAGTTCTAGTGATGATGCACTGTGAGCTGCCTCCTGGAAATTCATCTTTCTATTTCTCTCTCTCCATTCTATTTTTGTTGGTGACCTGGTGAAAAGGGGCTCAGAGATACAGTCCACAGTCCACGGTCTCAAAACTTTGGAAAATATCCTATTTTGGGGACACAACCCCAGGGTCCCACATGTATTCCCATTTAGACTGATTTCTTGAGAGCTGAGATGAGGAAAAAGCTTGAGAGTGTTGGGCAATCTCACCCTTTCCCAGGAAGAAGGTGTCTGGGTTTATTCACAGGGTGGGGACCAGTGTTCTCAGCCATATCTGGTCTCACCTAAGTTTCTCTTGGTGCTGTGGAACGAGTTGGCTATGGGCTCTGCTGCCTCCTTCTCTCCATCTTTGACTGGGAGTCTTTGGCTTTCCTTGTCTCTAGGAAATCAGAGCCTGAGAGCTCCCAATCCCAGGAGGGAGTGACCTGAAGGGCAAAGCGGGTGAAGGCCTGGGGAGGCAGCAGTAAGGAAGGGAGAGCAGGACCGGGCAGGGCCAGGAGGGGTGAGCTGCCTGAACCTTGACCTGCTGGCACTGGGACAGCACATTAGGCATGGGTATTTGTGAGCTTGGGTGTGTTTCTTCTCGAGAAGTCTTGTCCCATCTAAATTATTGGATTCTGTCCAGTTAGAATGTTAACATGTTGGAAAAAGCTCCCTGGTCTCCCCTCCTGAACCATTCCTCCAAATAAAAAAACTTACTCTATTCTAAATTATTCCCAAATGGATTCAGGTCTACTACTTCTAAGTGTCCTTTAGCAAGACTGTGAGTTCTGGGGTTATCTTTACCTACTTTCTCCCATTTCTGCATATCTGAATCCCTGTCTATTATGTTTCACCTGTCTCCAGTTGTTATGTTTTTTCTTCTAAGTATATAGGATGCACAGTGATGTAAGCCAAGGTGGCAGAGCCTTGGCTCCAGCGCTATCCTTCCAGGTCAGTGTTCACGGTTGGGGGTGAGGGTGGGAGATACTATCAGTTCCCTGTCTGGTATAATTAGGGGCTGGCCTAAGCCTTTCAGTTCCAGCTGTATGACATGACAAGCTTGGGGCAGATTTGCTACATTAGCCTTCCTGGTTGGAAAAGCATCATTATCGGTTGACCAGGGTCCCAAACCTTGTGATTGACCAAGATGATTGTAGATTGCTGGCTGTCTTCACAGGAGGCTAGCTCTTTTTTTGGGAAGGCCAGCCTATAGAGTTTCAGACTTGGACAAGTGAATCCTTATTTCTCATTTGGCTGACAAGTAACAGAGAACGTTTTCTAACATGCTTGTTAAATGCTTGCCTTCATTTGTTATTGGCTCTTTTTGTCTTTGGTGTACAGTTTTCCTCACTGAGTAGAATCTTGACTGTGATTTCATGAGGCATTGCTTGTCCTGATGCATGAAGCTGCTATATGCTCAAGGTTTAAGCTTGTGGTTCTAAATATTTTCTATTTGGGGGGCAATTGATTGTAGCGCAAATCCTTGTGGAAGGAATGACTGACCCAATTCGCCCTCAAGCCTTCCTGTATGATTCTCAGTAGAAGAACTGGGGGAGGCAGAATTTGATATTTTGGCTGACATCTCTGTGAGTTGATTTTTTGTACTGATTGAGCATGAGTGAACAGTTTATTTCTGCCTGAAGAGCAGCAAAGATATCCTGAAGCTGAATTTAAACTCAGAGATCTTTGAGTTTAAATTCTTGGGTCCATATTGAAAAGCTTCTTCATCAGATGCTCAAGCAGACTGGTGAGTAATTCTCGGCAGAGGCTCTGGAGTCAGATACGTGTAGACATGAAGCTTGCTCTACTCCTGATTGAGTAACTTTGGGCAAATGACTGAAATTTTGTGAGACCTGTTTCTTGATAGCAACTATGGACCTGCTGGATCATTGTGAGAACATCTAGTGAAATGTCTGTAGTGTCCTTAACAAATATCTGGAATATGGAAAGCGATTGGTAACTGTTGTTGCTATTATTATCCTCATTTAAAAATAGGTTAATTGAGCACCCATCAGGCATCTTTGCTGGGGATTTCTACATAGAGTGGGAGGTTGAATAAGATGGCAGTACACACTTCTAACTCTGAGAAAGTTCTAAGGATAAAGCTCTTTAATAAAAATGAGGTTAAAAATATTTATCTTACAGGAATTAAAAAAAATAAATAAATATGAAGTGTTGACAGTAAATCAATAAATCCAAACTCGCTGCAGCTGAGTTGATTTCAGATCATAGTGACCCTACAGGACAGAGTAGAATGAACCCATAGGATTTGCAAAGAGTGGCTGGCTGCTAACTTTTCAGTTAGCAACTGAACTCTTAACCACTGTGCCACTAGTGAAAATATCTGCATAGTGTTTATTTTTAACAGCTACTGAAAGATTTTAGAAGCTGTTATCTGCCCAGGAAGGTCTAAGAGTAGGAGCCAGGCTCCTCTGAGGGACCAGAAGCTCCCCAGGTAATAGGAGTGGCAGTGGTGGGGTAGATAGAAGTGTTTGTGTCCTTACAGTATGGGGGCACCTGCTGATTGCTAAACCGTGTACTGGGCATCCAGAGAAGCCTGAAGAAGATCTTAGTTCTCAGGTCGGCCACACTCTGATAGGGGAGACTGACTGGTGCACCATGCAGAAGGGTGGGAGTCCAATGGGAGAGTGAGCACAGCCGTGTTAACTAGCAGTGTCTCTTCCAGGGTGGCTACAGTCCATGCTGTCCTCATCTGTGTCCAGGGACTCCTTGAGGACGCTGCCATGGCTTCTTCTGTTCTCAGTTCTTTATATGGAAGCGGGGCCGGTGGTGAGTTTTCCTTCATAAAATTTGAAGTGTTTTTGGTGAGCAACAGATGACTGTCCTCAGATTGAATAGTAAAGATCCTCCCAGTGCTCTTTCTTGGCTAGAGGTAGTATCACTTTAGAGTACTGTCCTGGAGTTTACATATCTGTTTTCAAGGTCTAATCCTGCCATTTTGTATGATACTCGTGAAGTTATTTAATTTGTTTAAGCCTTATTTACTTCCTTGATATCAAGGGAATATTGCTCGTTTCCTAGAGATGTTCTTGAGAATTAAATTAGGTAGTAAATGTGAGGAATTTCAGCACAACGTCTGGAATGTAAGTGCTACATAAAGTGTAGCTCTTATTTAATTATCATCATTTTGGTATACCAGCCATAGGTAAGGCCGGCACTTGGGTGTGAATTTGTAAATCTGAGCAAATTCCCTGAGAGTAGGAATGCCCTTTGTCTACATCAAATCTGTATCTTACGCATTCTCATCTGTAGCATGAGGCATGTACCCAAATGCTCAATAAAGAATTGTTACTGAATTTACTTTCTTTACATGGAAGTGGGTTTGAGGATTTTTAGACACTGGACATATCTTCAAGTTGTCTTCCGCGCATAGACCTGTGCTAAAGGAATAGTGCAATGCAGACTTTTCTCTGCCATCTGCCTCTTAACTAATTGCATGAAAATATAGAAGTGGAGGTGGAGAGAAGGTCCAAATGGGTGATGCAAATGGTTTGCTCTTGATTGCTAACCTAAAGGTCTGCAGTTTGAACCCACCCAGCAGTGCCGTGGAAGACAGACATGGCAATCTGCTTCTGTAAAGATTATAGCCAGGAAAACCCTATGGAGTTCAGTTCCACTCAGAAACACATGAGCTGTCCACAAATTCCACTACACTCAGAGGCAACATGTTTGTCTGAGATTTTTGGCTGATGCTAGAGATACTCACAGACCAAGGAATGTGTAATTCAGCCCTTTGTTTTATGAATGAGGAAAACAAAGCCTTGACATGCGAGGTGACCTGTTCCAGAACGGCAGAGAGTTTTTCTTGATAATCACTCTGGCCACTTGGATCCTACCCTGCACCTGTTCTCAGCCCATTCTGCATTGACTCTGGCCTGTCCTTCAGCCTGACAGCTACTCTTTCACACTAAGAGTCCCATGGATTTAATTGAAAATCACCCTCTGCAGTCTCATGTCTCCTACCCAGTCTTATTTTTCCCCTTCACAGTTTAGCTTAGGAGCTCTTTCTCTTGCTGAGACAGAACGCTGTGCTCGGCCCTCATTCTAGTCATACTTTGGCCTCCATGTGGTGTTCATGTATTTGCATCTGGTTATTGCATGTGAAGGACAGTGAGGACTCTTAATGACCTTGTTTTATAGACAGAGAAACAAGCCAGATTGTGTCAGTGACTTGCCCAAAGTCATCTGACAACTCTCAGGAAGCCAGAGAATAGTGGTTATGAACATGAGCTCTGGGGTCAGACAGCCTGGGTCAGAATCCAGCTTTGCTTTTCACAACTTGTGGTCCACTGGTCCATTCATGTTGCTTCCTAGAGAAAGTCAATCTATGTTTCTTCCTAGAGGAAATTAGGGTACTCAGGGAGGCAGAGAGCCTATAAGCTGTAGAGTGGGATTTGTAGCTCATGTTTCAGAAGATGCTGGCACAGGCACTATCCAAGGACCAGAACTCAGAGACTTGTCAGATGGGCTTCTGGACCTGTTTTCCAGTATCTCACAGGCCATTCCAAAGGGTTGCACTGGTGAAGAGTTTTAGCAGTTGCCTGGGGTTCCCTTTGCCATTGAGTCGGTTACAGCTCATAGTGTCATGGATTGAATTATGTCCCCCCCAAAATACATGTAGCCATGTGGCTGGGCCATGATTCCCAATATTTTATGATTATCCTCCATTTTGTGGTTTTTCTATACTGTGTGCTAAAGGATTAGAGTGGGACTGTAAATCCCTTATAAAGGGATCACTTCTGTGCTCCACTGGAAAGGCTGTTTCCATGGAGTATGCCTTGTACCACCCTTAATCCTTTCATCCTGCAAGAGATACAAGGAAAGAAAAGTAAGCAGAGAACTGGGAACCTCACACTATCAAGAAAGCAGCGCTGGCAGAAGAGCGTGTTTTTTAGACCTGAGGTTCCTACACCAAGATGCTCCCTGGACAAAGACTGATGCAATACTGGAATTTTCCTCCAGAGCTGACAGGGGGAAAAGCATTCCCCTGTAGCAGACATCCTGAATTTGGACCTGTAGCCTACCAGATTGCGTAAGAATAAACTTTTCCTTGTGAAAGCCATCCACTCTGTAGTATTTCTGTTAGAGCAGCACTAGCTGACTAAAACACATAGTGACCCTATAGTACAGAGTAGAACTGCCCCATAGGATTTCAAAGGGGTAGCTAGTCAATTTGAAGTACTGCCTTTTTGGTTAGCAGCTGAGCTCTTGACCACAGGAGAACAGAAATGTTGCTCAGGACTTCATTATGGCTGGTCTGTGAGTGACAGACTGGAATTCCCAGAGGTGCACTGGCCAAACACTCCCATGGATTGTTCTGAGTTATTAGGTAAAGGTGGGCCTCAGGAAGAGAGGGGATGTGTGAGGATGAAATGCGTATTCCTCAGTTCCCAGTGTGAGATTGTAGACACTAACTGGGTGACATCAATGGAGTCTATTGTGCTGTGTGGAATCTCACAGTCATTCCCCTAGTGATTCCATCTGGGGAAGAGAGAGACTTAATCCTTATATATTTTTTCCTTTTTTTTTTTTTAATATTATGACTGAGTGAAAATGTACATTCCCATATAAATTTACACGCCCACCTATATGCAGCTTCCACTGCTCTCCCTGTCCGGTGACAGCACACTATTCCTCTCTGCTCCATACATGTCTCATCCTCCCAACAGTCTCCTTTCCCCTCCTCTCCACCCACACCCCTTCCTCCAGCCAGAGGTCAGCAGGATGATATTCTATAGATGTATAGAACCATAAAGTGCATCCAATATACGGTCACTCTGCATCGCTAAGCCCAATCCAGTCGTGTCCGAAGAGCAGGCCTTCTTAACCATTACATTTGTGGAAATTTCTGTGGCGTCTTGACTCCCAGAGTCTCTAGGTTAAGGAGAGCCAGAGGACTGCTTCCCGGAGAGTCACTTTTTGGAGATGAAGGTAGGGTAAAGGGCATGGTCAGAGATGCAGGAGCAGAAGCCAGTGAAGAACATATGTATGCACTAAGGTGCTCGCAGAGAAGGCAGCTCAGAGCACCTTGGCGTGGCTGTTGATGTCAGCTGGTGATGCTTTCTGCAGGGGTGGAGCAGGACACAGGGCAGAGAGAGGTGAGTGTGGTGTTTGTCATCTAGAGAAATCCAGAGAAATTATTTGGAGGATAAAGCTGCTGAACTTCCTTGACTGAATGCAGAGCCCATTTGGGGAGTTGCTTAGCCAAAATGAGTACAAGGAGTTGGAATGAGGAAGAGGTAGATGGTGAAGGCCTTCTTGGTGTCTCTCCTCCACACTGAGATTGACAGCACTTTGGAAAGAGAGAACCAGACCTGGGACTGTGCGGGTAGTCTGTTGGGGATGGAGCAAATGTAGGACCTGCTGCATGCCATCTGTGGTTCCACCAGCAGATGCTCCAACCATTGTCCCCTGCGATGAGTGGGGATCAAGAATGCTCACCTGCAGGGACCACTTGTTACAGCCTGTGGCCTACAGCATCATGGACTGGCTCTTGGGATGGTGTGCCTGGAGCAGAATATCTGCAGCTGGAAGCTACAGGGCCTGCAGTCCCATTCCATGTCCACCAAAGATGGTGTCACATGCTATACAAGTAAGAGTCGGGTTTGTCAAAGTGTACACTCAAAGTCACCCCCTTAGGGTAATCATACAGGGAATTACTCTGATAATCATCAGAGCAGATACTCAGACTGAGTACAAGACTCTCCTTTTTCCACGTTCAGCTTCTACCTTTTTTCTGAATTCCACTTACTGCTTTTATAATGAATACAAAATAAATGTTATTAGAAAACAAATAACTAATGAGAGAAAGAAAAGGAAGAATGAAACTATATTCTCTGGAGGTCATTTGTGGGGATGGCTCTGAACCACTTATTCAATCTTATTTATCTTTGACCCTGGGAATTCATACTTATTCAGTCTTTGACCCTGCGAATTCCAAAAAAGAAGCAAGGAAGATTTTGTGACAACTGCAGTAACCTCTTTGATTTGCTCAGCACTTCACAGTTCACCAATAACTTCACCAATTCCAAGCTCCTTTGAGGAGTGCATAGGAAACTTCGTGACCCTTATTTGACAGATGAGAAAGACAAGGTCTAGGGAAGTTAATGAATTTGTTTAAAGTCCCACAGCTAGGATGCTGTGGGCCCCAAACTATCCCAAGATTGCCTGTTAGTCCAGCACGTGTTCCACTCTTGGCAGAGACAGCACTTTTGTCCCATGAAGCAATTTGCTACCTGCCAGCCTGAAGAGTCACCTGACAGTGAGACCAGGAGAGATACGGGAGTGGGCTGAGACAAGGTTGAAGAGAACCCCATGTTTAACAGTGTGTGCATGAGAAAATGATTTCTTATTGAGGGGTTGGCTCTGAATGTATAGATTCTGTGGGAGTTATCAGTGGAGACCCAGAGCTTCTCTTTTCCCCTCAAGAACAATGATCTGTCTCTCTCTCTCCGTATATAGATATTTATATAAGGATATCTACGGAGCCCTGTGGAGCAGTGGTTAAGAGCTCAGCTGCTAACCCAGAGGCTGGCAGTTTGAATCTCCCAACTCCTTTTTCAAAACGTTGTGGGACATGTGTGTGTGTGCGTGTGTATCTCAAATGTCATCATACATATCCTCATGAACAACATCAGTTGTCATATTACCCTTGATGTCCTGAATGTCATCAAAACATCTTCCTTTCAATACTTCCTTTACCTTTGGGTAAAGAAAAAGTCATTGAGAACCATATCAGATGAGTAGGGAGAGTGTTCCAATACAGCTATTCGTTTAAAGGCCAAAAACTCCTTCACAGACAGCCATTCAATTAAGTTCACAAACTTGCCACTGTGCCACCGTGTGTGGTGGCCATTCCAGAAAGAGTTCCAAAATTGCTTTGAAGGGTGGACTAGGCACTGGTGTTGGTGCATAGCTTCCCAATGGGAGTATTTTGAAGGTGACCATAGTGACATTCAGCACTGAGATATGTAGCACTTAGAACTATTAAGTTGGCAGATTTACTTACCGGTCCTCGTATATGTGTGCTCTCACAATCCTTCTACAGAGAGATTTGAGGTCTGGGAAATTACCGACTCTCAGACAGGGTCCTTGAAGGATAGTTCCCAACCCACTGCCTTCTCATCTCCTCCATCTATCCAGATACCCTTCCAAGGTGCTTTGTGCAGCCCTAACATTATTTGGCACTATTGTCTGTAAATTTCTGACACTTGTCATGTTTTCACTCTACACCCACTTGCCCTGTGTCTCAGCATTCTCCTCAAGGCAAAAATGTAGACCACAGTTCTGCTCTTGGGGGCTTAGCCCACCCTGAGACTTGGTCACTTCTTTTGATCCTTGTGAGTTTTGGTCTCTAGGCTGCTTCAGCATTCACACTGAGAATACTTGTAATTAGCTTGGTTACTAATTCTTCAACCTCCCTAACTTGAAAGGATTTCCCTGGCTCTATCTCAGTTGTCCTTGGTTATAGCCCATCATCTCTGCAAACCACCTTAACTCTCAAACTGAGGATACTGGGAGACTCTTCTATATTCCCAGTTTCTTATCATTCTAACATCTTCAGCTTTCTCACTTATTCATTCCTTACTGAGCTCAGGAATTAAGTTACTTGGTTATGATTTAAAAGCCCACTTAATACTCTCAATTTCTTTCTTAATAGTCCCTGGCCTTTGTATTTCCTCATGTAGTCTTGTTTAGTTTGTGTCACTTTTTAGAAGTGGTATGCACATTTTACTTCATTGCCATTAAATTGTTGGTGCCTGTGTCCCCACTATACTATCATCTCCTTAAAAGCAAATTATTTCTTGTGTTACTAGTCCTTGGATGAGCTTCATGAAGAGTCAACCTGATAACTGTTCAGAATAATTTAACAAATAAGATGACTTTGAAAAGAAGTATGTAGAGAAAAATCAAGGTTGAAGCAGCAGGGAGATCAGAGGAAATTCTAGTGATGGAAGTGTGGACCCGTCAAAGAGTCTATACTGTCACTTCTTGGCTTAATCCAGTCAATATAGTCTATCTCTTTGTGGAATCATTCATCATCTGAAGGCTCTATTCGTGTATTCCTTTTTCTTTCAAAATATTTTTATAGTGTGCTTTTCCAGAGTAAATGTTACATCCTATTATACAAAATCAATGAAAGATTCATGATCGTCATCAATTTTAACATTCCTATCAAAAAGAGAGAAAAGAAATAAATTACCAGAAAAATTATGAGATGATGTACTTCGGTCCCTGGGTGATGCAAATAGCTAACAAGCTCAGGTGCAAACCTAGCATTTGGTGGTTTGGGTCTACCCAGATGTGCCATAGAAAAAAGGTTTGGAGAACTACTTCTGCAAAATCAGCCATTAAAATTATATGCAGCACAGTTCTACTCAGACACAGATCGGATCATCATGAGTTGGAATTGACTCCATCCTAACTTTTTTTTTTTAACGCTGGATATAATTATATCATAAGTACCTGGGAGGTCTCTCTAAGAAAGTGGTGTTTTAACACTGATTTTAGGGGAAACAATTGTGCAAGTGAAAAGTAGAAAGTTCATTGATCAAAGCAAAGATTGCAACAAAAATTAGAAAATATTTTGAACTGAATAATAGTAAAAATACTCCATAAAAAGCTTGTAGGACGTGACTAAACAGTACTTACAGAACGTACCTTGACCTTAAGCAAATATTGGAAAAGAAAACATTTAAATTAATGAACCAAGCTTTTATCTCAAGAAGGTAGAAAACAGCAGTATAAATCTAAGGAAAGTACAAGAAAGGAAACAACAAAAACGGATGAATTAGCGAAATAGAAAGCAAAGCCAACAAAAGTTGCTCTTAGAAAAGATTGTCAATGTTCCAACTAATCTAATGGGGCAGGTGAGGGAGAAAGAGAGACAGAGACTGAGACATGGAGAGAGAAGACAAATGACAACTTACTAAGGTCAGACATTGATGAGGCAAACATTGCTGTAGATTATTATAAAGATATTGATTGGATCATATCAACAGCATTATTCAAAAAATTAAAAAATTTATATTTAAATAGGCCAATTCCCAAAACATATATACATTACCAAAGTTGACATAAGAGGAAGTAGAAAATCTGAATTGTCTTGTAGCTATTAGAGGAAAGAAATTTGTAATTAAAATCCTTTGTATAATAACAAAGCAAAATAACAGTCACAGTAAAAGACTTGATCCAGACCATAGCTCCAACAGTGAATTGTACAAAACGTAGACTTAGAAATGTAACCTCAAATCATCTTTTCATCATGTAGTAGGTAAAGAGGTAACACGATCCAGCTTGTTTGATGAGGTGACTTATTTGAAAAAGAAAAAATATATCTATTATGGAAAATTTCAAATTTGTAGTAATGTAGAAAAACTAGTGTAATTAACTCATATGTGCCCATCACATATGTTCCCAGTATTAGAATTAGGATCCTAATAAAGTTCATGTACTAAAAGTGGTTGTTATAGCTTTTATGATTGAAAACTTGGCATTGTCAATCTTTCATTTTTTGTAATTTATTTGATGAAATTAAGCTTTGCTATAGCTTCCCACAGAATGCATTTTGTTGCGTGCAACCCTGATACGCATTTTAACACATTTATCTTACTCAGTGTTTTTTGCAAGTTGGTAGATTTAGAGGCTGTATCAAATTTCAGTTCAATGTTTTTTGGGGGGAGAGAAGGAATATTTTACAGATGATGGTACGTACTTTCATCAAGAGGTATATGATGCCTGAATTCCTGCTTGACTCTTTGTTTTTGATGTTAGCAGCCACTGATAATAAAGTTCATTAATTCACTAAGGATGATAAAATGTTGATTTCTGAGTTCAGTCATTCCGGCATCACTTATTAGCAGGCATACTACTAGAAAGAGAAACTTACCCTCATTAATCACTTGGCAACTGTGGGAAAGTTAATATAGGGACACAAAACAAAAACAGGATAAAATTTTCATTCTTTAAAATAAAATTTCTTTCCTGGTGTAGTACAAAACTCAGCAAAATGCAACATGCATTTGTTCTCACACTAGTGGGTCTGCAGGACAACTGTGAGCCAGCTTCTTCACATTTGATTGGCTAGTTCTGGTTCAAGTTCTGGCTCTGGCTGAGTCTGGCTTCTTGCTCCAGATCAGGCACAGTTTTGTGCCATGTATTTTTGTTCCAACTGCGCATGTTTATCTAAAGTCTTTGCTTGTCACCTTTACATGTGTGTGCACACACAGAGACATATGTATGCATATATATGTATAAACCCAAGCCACTGCCATTGACTCAATTCCAACTCATAGAACCAACAGGACAGGGTAGAACTGCTCTACACAATTTCTGAAGAGTGCCTGGTAGATTTGAACTGTCGACATTTGGTTAGTAATCTGGCATTTAAGCAGTACACCACCACCATTTCCTTATATATATATATACAGAGAGAGAGAAATATCTATGGAGCTCTAGAGATGCAGCGGTTGAGTCCTTGTCTGCTAACAAAAGGACTGGCAATTTCAACCCACCAGCTGTTCTGGAGGAGAACGATATTGCAGTCTACCTGGACTTATAGCCTTGTAAACCCTATGAGGCTGTTCCTTCCTGTCCTATGTGCTCACTATGATTTGGAATCGGCTCAATGTCAACGAGTTTTTTCAACGATCTACGACAATGTTCTCATTAATTTCTGACCTTAGTGAATTGCCATTTGTTCTCTCTATCCACCTTTGTCTGTCTCCTCTCTCACGTTGTCTTTCTCTTAGTTAGACTCATTGAGGGTCAATCAACAAATCTTTTCTATGAGCAACTTTGGGGTTTGCTTTCTCTTTCAGTGATTCACCTATTTTTGCTATTTCCAGTCTTTCACTTCCCTTGGATTTATACTGCTCTCTGTTTTCTAACTTCCTGTGATGAAAGCTTAACTTATTACTTTTAATTTTTTTCTTTTCCAACATTTGGTTAAGTTTAGTGTTTTAATTTCCTGTAAATAACATTTTAGGTGCATCTCACAAGCTTTTTATAGAGTACTTTTACTTATTCTATTATTCAGTTCAAAATATTTTTAAATTTCCGTTGTGATCTTGTCTTTGATCCATGAACTTTCCACTTTTCACTAAAAACAACTGCTTGTCTTAAAACCAGTGCTAAAATATCTCTATCTTGGAGAGGTCTCCCGGATACTTTCAATATAAGCATATCCAGTTTAAAAAACAAAAACAACATAAACAATTTTGCTTTCATGAGTGTAAGAGAAGCAAATAAATAACAAATTATTGTATCTCAGCTACTTTGATTTCCTAGTCACTGTGAAATAAAAGTTGAAAGTGCTGTTTCATGTTTAATAATTCAGTTTTCATCATTCATACAGAGTAACTTTATGTTTATCATAATTTTTCTCAAGGGGGAGTAAATATTAACTAAAATGAATACCTGTGGAAGGTACATCTTGTCTAATTCTCACAAAAATGCCATATGGACTAGTAGTGGCCATGTATCAGCTCATCCTCAGTGTCCTTTAAGTCTGGACTACTAGTCATGATGGGAAAAACAAAAATTTCACAAATGAGGAGATTACCAAAGTCTTTAAAACCTGCAAGATTGCTTTTGTCACTGTCACCAGCTGTAGTTACTGACATTTATCTGGAGGCCCCTCTACAAGGCCTTTAAGCAGTATTCTCCACCTCCACGGAGGATAGAGTTTACAAAAGATCTGTCCCCTCTTGATGACAGTGTAGTGGACTTCGGCAGAAAATTACTGGAAAGTCTTAAGTGAAAACCTCTTCAGGGAAGATACAAGATTCCTAGGACACCAAAGCTGATGACTGTGGGCCTCTGTCAGGAGTTGATATGGAGGTAGAAAGCCTTTGTAGAATGCTTCTTACAATATTTGTTTCAGGGAAACACTTTGATGTTGAGGTAGGATCTGAATAATAAATAGGATAATAAAAACAGGATAATAAAATAATAAACAGTATCTGAATAAGTTCTTGTGGTGATGCACTGTGAGCCGCCACCTGGAAATTCACCTTTCTGTTTTTCTCTGTCCATTCCATTTCTGTTGGTGACCTGGTGAAAATGAACTCGGAGGTACAGTCTACGGACTTGTAATCCCTGAAAATATCTTGATGTTTTGAACATAATCCCCTGGTCCCACAGGTGTTCCCCTTTGGCCTGCCTTCTTGAGAGCGGCGATGAGGAAGAAGCTTAAAAGTGTTAGGCAATCCCACCCTTTCCAAGGAAGCAGATATCTGGGTTTGTTCATGGGGTGTGACACCAGCGTTCTCAGCCAAATCTGATTCTACTCAAGCTTCCCTTGGTACCGTGTAAGGAGCAAGCTCAGGACTCTGCCCCCTCCTTCCCTCCATCTTTGCCTGGAGTCATTGGCTTTCCTCTTCTCTGTGAAACCAGAGTCTGAGTTCCCATTCCCAGGAGGGAGACACATCTAGTGCAAGGGAGGTAAAGGCCTGAAGAGGCAGCAGTAGGGGAAGAAGAACAGGACCAGGAAGGAGATGCCAGCCAGTGTAGTGTGAGCTGCCTGAACCCCTGACCTGTTGGCACTGGGACAGCACAGGAGCCATGGTATTTGTGAGTATGGGTATGTTTCTTCTTGAGAAGTCCTCTCCCATCTAAATGATTGGATTCTGTCTAGTTTGAATGCCGGCACGGTGGAGAATGACTCCCAGCCTCCCTTCCTAAACCCTTTCTCCAAATAAGAAAACACTGTATTCTAAATTATTCCCAGATGAATTCAGATCTATTACTAGCAGGTCTTTCTTAGCAAGGCTGTGAGTTCTGGGATTACCTTTAGTCGCTTTCTCCCATTCCTGTCAATCTCTGAAACTCTGCCTCCAGTTCTTATGTTTTTTTCTTCTAAGTATACAGGATGCACTGTGATGTAAATCAAGGCAGCAGAGCCTTTGCTCTGGTCCTATCATTCGAGCTCAGTGTTCATGGTTGGTGGTGAGGGTGGGAGGTACCATCAGTTCTTTGCCTGGCATGATTAGGGGTTGAACCCAAGCCTTGTAGTTTCAACTATATGACGTGAGATGCTTCGAGCAGATTTCTTGCATTAGCCTTCCTGGTTGGAAAAGCATCATTATCGATTGACCAGGGTCCCAAACCTTGTGACTGACCAAGATGATTGCAGATTGCCGGCTGTCTTCACAGGAGGCTAGCTCTTTTTGGAGGGAGGACAGCCTATAGGGTTTCAGCCTTGGCTGAGTGAATCCTTCTTATTTGGCTAAAAAGGCATGCAGTGGGTTTTCCCACATGTTATTTGCTGCTTACCTTCATTTGCAATTGTTTTTTTTTTTTTTTTTTTGTCTTTAGTGCACAGTTTATCTGACTGAATAGAATCTTGAATGTGAGTGCCCCAGGCATTGCTTGTCCTGATGCATGAAACTTTTATGTGCTCAAGGCTTAAGCTTGTGGTTCTAAATATTTTCTATTTGGGGGACAACTGATTGTAGTATAGAACCTTGTGGAGGGAATGGCTTACCCAATTTTCTCTCAAGGCTTCCTGTATAGTTCCCAGTAGAGGAATTGGGGGGCAGAATTTGATATTTTGGTTGACACCACTGTTAGTTGATTTTTTTGTACTGATTGAGCATGAGTGAACAGTTTATTTCTGCCTGAAGAGCAGCAAAGATTCTTGGAGCTGAATGGGATGTTTTGCAGAGATCCTGTAGTTTCTTGCATTCATGTTGCAAAGCGTCTTCATCAGACGCTCAAGAAGGTTGGTGAGTAGTTCTTGAGAGAGGCTCTGGAGTCAGATACACGTAGGCATGAAGCTTGCTCTACTCCTAATTAGGTAAGTTTGGGCGGATTACTGAAATTCTGTGAGATCTGTTTCCGGATGATAGCTGTGGACCTGTTTGATCATTGTGAGGACATCTGCTGAAATATCTGTGTTGTCCTAAACACATATCTGGAATATAGAAAATGATTGGTAACTGCTGTTGCTATTGTTAACCTCACTTGAAAACAGGTTAATTGGGCACCCATCAGGCATCTTTGCTGGAAATGTCTACATAGAGTGGGAGGCTGAACCAGACGGCAGTACACACTTCTGACTCTCAGTCATAAGGATAAAGCTGCTTGACAAAAATGAGGTTAGGATATTTATCTTACAGGAATTAAAAATAAATAAATGTGAAGTTCCGAAACTAAAACAATAAATCCAAACCCATTGCTGTTGAGTTGATTCCAAATCATAGCAACCCTACAGGACAGAGTAGAATAGACCAATAGGGTTTCCAAACAGTGGCTTGTAAATGTGAACTGCTAACCTTTCAATTAGCAGCTGAACTCTTAACCACTGTGTCACTAGTGAAACTATCTACATGGGTTTTTTTTTTAAAGCCCCTGAAAGATTTTAGAAGCTGTTATCTACCCAGAAAGATCTAAGAGCAGGATCCAGGCTCATCTGAGAGACCAGGAGCTCCACAGGTAAAAGAAATGGTTGTGGTGGGGTAGAGAGAGGTACTTGTGTCTTTGTATTTCTGAAGCACCTGAGAAGCCTGAGGAAGGCCTTAGCTCTCAGATGGGCCACACTCTGATAGGGGAGGTTGACTGGTGCACCATGCAGAAGGGTGGATGTCCAATAGGAGAGTGAGCACAACCATGCTAATTACCAGTGTCTCTTCCAGGGCCGCGGCAGTCCATGCTCTCCTCGTCTGTTTCCATGGACTTCTTGAGGATGCTGCCATGGCTTCTTGTCTTCTTATTAAATTTAAAGTGCTTCTGGTTAGCAGCAGATGACTGTCCTCAAGTGGAATAATAAAGAGTAATAAAGATCCTTCTAGTGCTCTTTCTTGGCTAGAGGGTAGTATAACTACTGACCCAGAGTTTACTCACCTGTTTTCAAGGTTTATGCCCGTCATTTGCTATGATACTCATGAAGTTATTTATCTAAGCTTTATTTACTTCCTTGATTTCATGGTAGTATTGCACATTTCCTAGAGATGTTCTTGAGAATTAAACAGTAAATGTGAGAAATTTTGTACAATGTCTGGATTGCAAGTACTGGGTAAAGCGTAGCTCTTATTTAATTATTATTTTCATTACTGTATACCAGTCACAGGTAAGGCCAGTACTTGGGCATACATTTTCAAAGCAGCGCAAATTCCCTGAGAGTAGGGATGCCCTTTTTCTACATCAAGCCTAAATATTATGCATTTCCATCCATAGGATTAGGTGTGTACTGAATGCTCAATAAAGAGTTGCTTCTGAATTGATTTTCTTCATATGGAAGTACATTTGAGGTTTCTTAGACATTGGACATGTTTTCAAGTTGTCTTCCATGCGTAGAGCTGACCTAAAGGAACAGTGCAATACAGACTTCTCTCTGTCTTCTGCCTCTTAAGTAATTTTATGGGAGTATAGACTTGGAGTTGCAGAGAAGGTCCCTGGGTGCTGCAAATGGTTTGCACTTGACTTTTCACCTAAAGGTTTGCAGTTTGATTCCACCAAGCAGTGTCATCGAAGAAAGACCTGGAAATCTGCTTCTGTAAAATTTATAGCCAGGAAAGCCTACAGAGGTCAGTTCTACTCAGTAACACATGGGCTCTCTGGGAGTTGGGATACACTCAATGGCAATGTGTATGGTCTTCCCTTTGGCTGTTGTTAGACTGTCTTACAGACAAAGAATCATGTAATTCAGCTCTCATTTCATTAATGGGGAAAATGAAGCCTTGACAGGTGATATGATTTGCCCAAGGATGGCAGAGAGTTATTTTCTTGACCATCACTCTGGTCAAACAGGTCCTGACATGCACCTGTCCTCAAACCATTTTGCATTGCCGCTAGCCTGCCCTTCAGCTTGACAGCTATTCTTTCAGCCTCAGAGTCCCACAGATTTAACTTGGAAATCACCCACTCCAGTCTCATGTCTCTTTGTAGTCTTATATTTCCCCATCACTGTTCAGTGTAGAGCTCTTTCCCCTGCTGAGACAGAATTCAGTCTTTGGCCCTCTTTCCAACCTGCCCAGGATATTTTGGCTTCAATGTCACGGTCATGTGTTTGTACCTGGTTACTCCATGTGAAGAACTGTGGGGACTCTTAACAACCTTGTTTTGCAGATAGGAAAATAGGCCACATTGTGTCAGTGACTTGACCAAAGTCATCTGCCAACTCTCAGAAAGCCAGGGAGTAGTGGTTATGAGTACAGGCTTTAGGGTCAGACAGTCTGGTCAAAATCCATATGTCCTGTTTAAAACCTCTGGTTCTCTGGTCAATTTTGTGTTGCTTTTTGGAAAATCAGTTTATGTCATTTTCTAGTGGAAATTAGGGTACTCTGGGAGCCAGTTGGCCTATAAGTTGTGGAGTAGCATGTATCACTGGGACTTTGGAAGATGCTGGTATAGGGTCTCTCTAAGGATCAGAACTCAGAGACTTGTCAGATGAGCTTCTGGGCCTGTTTCCCAGTATTTCACAGGGAACTCAATAGGGTCATAATACTAAGGACTTTTACCGATTGCCTGGGGTTCTCTTTGCCATTGAGTCAATTATGACTCATGGTGACCCTATAGTACAGAGTGGAACTTCCCCATTGGGTTTCCAAGGAGTAACTAGTCAATTTGTACTGATGACATTTTGATTAGTAGCTGACCTTTTAATCATAGGAGGACAGAAATGTTTCTCAGGACTTCATTATAATTGGTCTGTGAGTGATAGACTGGAATCTCCAGAGGTGTACCAACCAACCACTTCCATGGATTGTCCTGAATTATTGGGTCAAGGTAGGTCCCATCTAGTTCCATGGATTGTCACAAGTTACTAGGTGAACTTAGGCCCAAGGAAGGGGGTGTACCTAGGAGGAAAAACATGTGTTGTATTCCTTTGTTCTTAGTGTGAGGTTGGAGACCCTTCACCCACCAATGGGGTCTGTAGTGGTGTGTGGAATCTCATAGCCATTTCCCAAGTGAGTTCCATCCGGATGAGAGAGATTTAACCCCTATATTTGTGGAACTTTTTGTGGGTTCTTTGCCCTGGGAATTTCAAGGTTGAGGAGAGCCAAAAGGCTGCTTCCCTGAGTTATGTTCCTGAAAGAAAGGCAGGGTCAAGGGCGTGTCAGAGATGCAGGAGCATATATCAGTGAGGAATATATGTATGTGCTAAGGTGCTTCAAGAGAAAGCAGCTGAGAAAAACCCAGCATGGCAGTGGATATCAGCTAGTGATGCTTTCTGAAGGAGGGGAGCAAGAATCAGGGAAGACAGAGGTGAGGGTGGTGTTTGTCTTCCAGAGAGATGTAGAGAAATTGTTTGGAGAATAAGACTGCTCAACCTCCCTGGCTGAATGCAGAGCCCATGTGGGGAGTTGTTTAGCCAACATGAGTCTAAGGATTTGGAATGAGGAAGAGGTGGATGGTGCAGGGCTCCTTGTCATCTCTCCTCTACAGTGAGATTGATGGAAACTGGGATAGAGAAAATTGAACCTGGAACAGTGTGGGCAGTTTGTCGGGGATGGAGGACATGTAGGGCCTGTTGCGTGCCATCCTGGAGTTCCACCAGTTGATGCTGCCACCATTCATTGCTTCCCCCAATGAATGGGGATCAAAAATGCTCACCTGCAGGGACCACTTGATCCAGCCTGTGGCCTATGTCATCACAGACAGGCTCTCAGGGATGGAGCGTTAGGAGGAGAACGTTCACAGCTGGAAGCTGCAGGGGCCTGTAGTCCCATTCTGACCACACCAAAGGCTGGTGCCATATGCTGTACACGTAAGAGCTGGGTTTGTCAATGTGTACATGAAGTCACCCACTTAGAGTAATCATACATGGGCCTCCACTGATAATGGTCAGTGCAGGTACTCAGACTTAGGACAGGATGTTCCTCCTTCTACTTCTCAGCTGCTACCACTTTTCTGGATTTCACTTATACTGATTTTATAACAATGATCAAACGTTAGTAGTAAACAAACAAACAAATAAATAATGAGAAAAAGAAAAGGAAGAAAAAAACTGTTAGTACTCTGGAGGTCATTTCAAGGGTTGGCTTGAATTATTTATTCAGATGTTGTCTTGGACCCCAGGATTTCCCAAAAAGAAGAAAGGAAGGTCTTGTGCTAATTACAGTGACTTTTTTGATTCTGTCAGCACATGACAGTTGACAAATATCTTCACAGACTCCCAGCTCCTCTGAGGAATGGGTAGGAGAAATGTCATTACCCTTATTTGACAGGTGAGAAAGGCAAGGTCTAGGGAAGTTCATGAATTTGTTTAAAGCCCCACAGTAGGATGGTGTGAGTCCACAACTATCCCAAGATTGTCTGTTAGTCCAGCACTTGTTCCACTCTTGGTAGTGACAGGACTTTTACCCCATGAAGCATCTGTCAGCTTGATGGGTCACCTGACAGTGAGACCAGGGATCACATGGGAGTAGGCCCTGGGACAGGGGTGAGGAAAGCCCCATTTTTACCAGTGTGCAGCATCAGTCTGAGTACACAGGTACTCGGAGACTTATCAGTGGAGGGCCGGAGCTGCTTCTCTTTTCCCCTCAAGAAAAAGGGTCTTTCTCTCTCCTTATATAGATATTATTGTATGGATATCTATGGAGCCCCGTGGAGGAGTGGTTAAGAGCTCAGCTGTTAACTGAAAAGTTGGCAGTTCAAATTTACCGCTTCCTCTTTTCAAATCTATGGGGCAGTTGTACTCTGTCTTATAGGGTTTTTAGGAGTCAGAATCAACTTGACAGTGATATGCCTGTTGTTTTAGTCACCTGACACTGTTCTAACAGAAAATTGCATAAGTGGATGGTTTCATTGAAAGAAACTTTGTTGCCACAGTCCAAAGCCCCAAATCCATTTATCAGTTACAGGTCCACTCAGTAAGAGAAATTACCAAAGTCAAGTAGGTTGGGTCCAAATCCAGTGAGAGCATTTCGGCGCAGGAACCTCAAGTCCAAAGGATGTGCTCTCCTCTCGGTGCTGCCTTCTTGGTGGTATGAGGTTCCCAACTTCTTCTGCTCGCTTCTCTTGTTTACATCACACAAGCTGGTAACTTGTGTCCTGCCTCACCAGCACAACTGCTGCCCATCTCTGTCATCAGTATCACAGAGGCAGGATTCACAACACATGGGAGGAATTTCACCACATTGGGACACATAGCCAAGTCGAATCAACACATACATTTCTGGGGGACACAATACAATCCATGAAACTTGTTTTTCTTTTTTACGTGTATATACTGAAACCAAACACACCACCATCAAATCAATTCCGACTCATAGTGACCCTATAGGACAGAGCAGAACTGCCCCATGAGGATTCCTTTATATCCATTTATGAATGGACATACATCCATGTATAACTCTCATGTATAAATATGTATATATGAGGATATATATGTGAATGAGGACCCCTAGTGGCACAGTGGTTAAACTTGGTCACTAATAGCTCAGCAGTTCAAACCTACCAACTGCTCTGTGGGACAAAGATGCGGCAGTCTGCTTCTGTAAAGACCTGTAGCTTTGAAAACCCTATGGGGCACTTCTGCTCTACCTTATAACATTGCTGTGAGTTGGAATCAACTCTATGGCAACAGGTTTTCTCTTTTTATATGAGGATACATAAAGACACATGAAGAAGTCTGATGATGTACATGAGGATATATATGATGATGTATGATATATACATATGTATATATCCATGAATGTAAACATGGATATATATATAAGTACTTTGTGAATCACTTGTGGAGGCCTAGTAGAAATATTTATATATAGAGAGAGAGACAGTATATATGGATATGTATATACATGTGGATATGTATATATATACATGGTCCAACAGTTAGGTCTGAGAACATAGTTGTTCCAAGTGATACATATCTCATTGTTGGATATCACTGCAGTTGCCTTTGAAATAATCCCTTTGGGAAGCTATGCACTGATACCAGCTCCTAGTTCACCCTTCAAAGCAGTTTTGGAGTTATTTGTCTGGAATGGCCATCAGAGGTATTATCATACTACTCTTGATGTCTTGAATGTCATCAAAATGTCTTCCTTTCAATATTTAATTTATCTTCAGGTAAAGAAAACGTCTCTGGGGACCAGATCTGGAGAGTAGGGAGAATGTTCCAATACAGTTATTTGTTTGCTGGTTAAAAAATCCCTCACAGTACATCAACTTGCCACATGTACACGAATGTCTGTTGCAGCATGGTCCACAATAGCAAAAAGTTGGAATCAAACCCGATGCCCATGAACAGATGAATGGATAAGCAAACTATGGTATACATACTTGATGGAACACTATGCTATGATAAAAAACAATGACAATTTTAGAAAACATCTTATAACATGGTCTCATTTGGAAGAGATCATGTTGAGTGAAATCAGTCAGTGCCAAAAAGACAAATTTTGTATGAGACCCCTGTTATTAGGACCTAACAAGAGAATTATCCATAGAAGAAAATGGCTGTGTTGGCTACATGGATGGGTCGGGGCTAAGAGCTTATCATAGATGAGATAATTGATAGATGTTAGAAATTTTGTTCTTTTACTGTAATTAATAAAAAAGTTAAAAAAATAGACTAAAAAAAAAAAAATCCAGCACTCTGTGCATTGGGTGCAGTCACCTCTAGGAGACTGTGCCTGCTGGTTTGCTCTTGATCTGTGACCTGATCCTAAGACCTCATCTGCCTTATCCTAGAAGACTTAGTTCAAGTGACTGTGACTCTTTTCTGTTGGCAGCTGAGCCTCCTGTGCTGTCTCTGCCAGATCCACCTCCCAGAGGCCTTGACATCACAGCATTCTATTCTGAACTCTCCTGAAGTCTGGGTGGTGAGAGCATAGCCAGTCCTTAAATTCCTTAAAATGAAACCCGCTTTTAGGAAAGTGTAAGTGGTGACATAGTAAAGTAATGATTAACTTGCCTAACTGTTGCAGTCCCTGTGAGATCCTGTAAAACCCTTGCAAGTCTTAAGTAATGTAAATGAGAGTTTTTAACTAATGTAAATATGGATAAGAGCTCAACATAGTTAAGAGTGCTTTTGTGTCCTGATGATAGCATCTTTCTCCGTATGTTTAATTCTGAGTGTGTGGTTTGATGAAATAAAACTTATTACTAACCCCAAGCTTTGTAGTTATGCATTACCCTCTCCCAGCTCCAGTACTTCCCCAGGTGCTCATGACAGGAAAATTTCTGGTGGAGCAAGTGGGGTATGTGCTAATAATGATAATAGGAATTAACAATTAATTAATAACAATACCAGGAATCATTTGGCTATATTATTGAAGAAAATATGTAGATATTTGGGTAATTAACCCTTTGTGGAAAGAAGGGAAATATTGAAGAGAAAAGCACCTTTTTGGAAACTACCTATAGGCCCTAAAAGGCTCAATAAGAGAACAGATTTTCAGATAATGGAGGTTAATACCAGCAAAAAACAAACCCATTGCCATTGACTCAATTCCAACTTGTTGCTACCCTGCAGGTCAGGGTACTCTACCCCATAGAGTTTCCACAGAGTGCCTGGTGGATTTGAACAGCTGACCTATTCGTTAGCAACTATAGGAGGTAACCACCATGCCAGCAGGGTTAGATGTATGCAAATCTGTTTGGGAAAAGCCCAGGAGTTAAGCCTTATGTTATTGTCAGATAAATTGCTGGAAAGGCCTATAAATTAGTAAGAGAAATCATACAGAGCATCTGTTGGACCTGAAAGGACACGTTTAATTGTAGAATTGTGGTACTGTTCTATCGGTAGCTATTCGGCTCCAGAAACTAGGATATTAGGAAAGGGAAAAACAAACACAAACACACAAACCTGCTTTAAGCACCACCTAGTGTCTCTTTTCGATAACACCATGCCACCAAAGGCCTGATGGAGGAAGTTCAAAGGCTTTCTTTCTCATACTAAAAACAACCTCTTGTCAGAGAATCCATGGCAGCCTGATGAGAAGATTCTCGGTACAAGGTTACCTTACCAATTAGTGGATGACATATAGGTAGATATGAAGCAGTCCAGGAGTGTAGAGTCAATTCTTAGTAGAGTGGGACCTAAGGAGTTGTCTGCTATTTTAATGGAGACAATTTCTCAGCTGGATGCTGATAGACATAAGGATAATGTACCGGCACAGAGAGTTCTCAATAGGTTTTCTGATAAGAAACCCCTTTATCCAACATACAGTTGTCAGCTGGCAGAATGAGAAGGTTGTCCTCCCAGGCTCCCCCCGCTGACGGAGACCACAGCAGGGTTTTCACTAGAGAAATGTCCCTCTAGTGGCTGTAGTCCATGGGGAGATGGAGTCACATATGCCAGAGCCTTCATAATTAAGAAACGAATTGTTGGTGCTAATGGAGTGATTTCCATGTAGGTCGAAACTTCAGATTTCACACAACAAGAACTGCAGCAAACGAGAACCGATTTTTGTCAGAAACACACTTCTGATCCTGAATGATTCCTGAAAATGTGGGACAAGGGGCAAGCACCATAATGCTAACAGGTCACAAAATGTTACAGATGACTTGATGGGGGCCATGAAAGTGATAAGGAGATAACAATTATAGCCTCGGTGTATGATTCAGACCAATGTATGTCAGACACCTTTTGCAGTACCTGCTAGTAGTGCCATTGAGAGGGTATTCTTGATGGGATCAGCCAGAGAACAACAAATAGCCTTGATGCCTATGGCGGTCAGTGCAAAAAGTATACAAGAATTGGTGGCTATAATAAAATTTGGACAGCAGGTCCAGGGACAAGCTAAACAAACCTTCCAGGCTACCCATTTGTGTACTCCCAATTATAATCGAAAAACATTCTTTAATAGCTAAGCCAAGCCAGCCAAGTGCCATCGAGTCAGAGATAGCTAATGGAGATGTACTTTGTGTAGATGGATATTATGTTACTAAGGATATGGTTTCCCAGTGGTCTGGCAGTGTATATTATGTCTTTCATGACCTTATTTTTAATGTTAAAAATATTCCAATCATTACCAACAATTAGTCCTCAGTTATTTTATAATATGGAACAGTATTCTTAGATTGCATGCTCTCATCAAGATAATATTACATACTTTAATCATACTACTTTTAACCATAGTCAAGACACAGTTCTTTTTACTGATCTAAAATCTCTGTTGAGATACTCCTAGTTAACTGGTTTCAGAAAATTTACAAAAACTGTAGATGACAAAAAGCTTAATATGACCATGAACAATAAAAACTAAAACTCTTAAATAGCGACAGGAGTTAATTACAAGCAGGATGTAAAGGCCAAATAAAACCAAATTTTCTGAAAACTCTTAAACAATTATATTTCTAAAGACAATCACTACCCACATTTTTTAAGGAATGTCAGACACCATACTTAATAATCTTGAAGTGTAACACCACATAGTCAGGATATACCAAAATTCTGAAGTCTCTAAATACTTACATAGTGTAAAAATAAATTTATAGGCAAATAACTTGAATGTCCCAGTCAAAGCATTATCTTTGATGAAGTCAGATTAAATAAAATAATATATCCTACCCTTCATTGTCTAAAAAATCACAATGTTGCAACATGTAAAACATATTTATCTCATTGTAGCAAAAGTCTTCAAGTCCAAGTCCCAAATCAAGAAATTTTTGTGTAAGTGTAAAATCTAGAACCTGAGTTATCTGCTTCCAAACTATGGGGGCAGGTAGACGTTAAAGATATTTCCATTAAGATGAGAGAAATCACAGGGAAAGAAGGCACTTAACAGGCATCAAACAAATTAACAGAGCACATCATGTTAGTTCTCATGGCTTTGAAAATAATTTCCTTCCTCTGAGAGGTTTTACATTTTACTCAATAGCCCTGCCCTTCAGACCCTAGGTATCAGCAATCTTCTTCAGATTTTGAGTGGAAGTTTCCCAACTCTGTACTATAGGTCTGCCTTCCAGGCCCACTGGGACAGCAACTCTTGCTCCCTTGACTTCAGGTTCACAATCTTCCAAGTTCACAGGAGTAACAACTCCACAATTAGAAATATCAGGGGCCATGGCTCCACCCTTTCAAATCCCTGAGGATATGGCCATACCTTTGAAAGTGAGGTGGCTCAGCTTCTCATGTTCTCTGTCTCTTTAGCTTCTGCTTCCTGTGGACTCATTGGCCCAGGCTTCAGGCTCACATCTGTCCAGATGTTTCAAAGCTGTTTAGCTACACTGATTCAAGTGCCTGGGGGCCCTACTCAGCCAGGAAACCTCTGTGTACAGGCACTGAATTCTCTGCCTGCATGGATTGGCTCCAGCGCTGTATCATATTGGCCTGGTTCTACTGTTGCCATTGTTGGTGGTACTCTGCTGTTTCTCACCAAGCCAAGTTATCAGTTAAAACCAAATTAAACCCACTGGTGCAGAGTTGATTTTGACTTACAGTGACTCCACAGACAGAGTATAACTGTTCCATACAGTCTCTGAGGAGCTCCTGGCAGATTTCAACTGCAGATCTTCCGGTCTACAAACATATCACCTGATGACTGTGTCACAAGAGTCTCTCAGTTAGCAGTTAAGAAATAACAAAATTATGACTTAATATCATGCATTGGTTAGATAATATTAACAAAGAAAGAAATACAAATTTTAACCCAATGAGAACCAGACACATTTTTTTTTATTCCAGTCTGGGCCAAAAACCTTTCAGCCCTTTCCTGTTAGAAAAGGGATGTTCATGGCTTTCCATGAAATTTTAAACAATACTAGGGTTACGAAACTGAAGATCTTAAAATAAAATCTTAGTTTTTCCTCCTTTTCCAAACCTTGCAGTCCAGTTTTGAATTAGGAATTTTATCTTAATGGGAGGTTACAGCTTTGCCTTTAAAAGAGACTACACAAGGAATAAACTGTTTACTGAGAAGTCAGAAAATATTATTTAACAGTGAAGGACCCAATTCTTCTAAAGTTAATGTTCCCCAAAACCTCATCAATCAAACCATTCAATTGTTAGATAAACAAAACCTCTGACCATGTCAAATAAATGTATTACAGTACACTTCTATAGTATATCCCCTAAACAGCAAAAATGAACACATTAAGACTTGTTACTTGAAAAGGAACACATAGACAAATTTACATTGTACCAGCATTATACCAGATATCTGTTAATTTAATATCAGTAAATTACCCAAAAGGTCCAGGAAATCACCCCAAGCCTGTAACTGAAATAAAGCTTACTTAAACTTTTCAGGTTTTTAAATTTTTACCATGTCTCACATTTTTCCCAGTCTAATTTTAACTCATAAAGTTTTGTCAACTGGCTTTAGAATTCACAGAGTCTCTGTTCAACTAATCAATTACTGATATACACATAACTTTTAGTCTCTTGTTATGATTGGAACAATCCTTCAGGCCATTTCAGATGTCTCACAGAGCTCCTATACAGTAGAGAAAACTTTGTTTACAGTCTGAGCTACCCAACTTCTGATAATGAATGTGGCAATTTTTCTTTTCTGTCTTTATCCAGTTGTAAAGAGTTTTCTAAATAGGTTTCCCCGGAGCTCTTTGACTTTGAGAGCTGGGGAGACTGGGAGGCCTAATTCTGACAGAGCTAGCTAAGGAACCTGGCTACCACTGCCTGAGGTTGAAAAGGCACAATTTCCTGACACTTGCAGTTAGACACAGCAATCCTTTTCTTTTTTTGGCTGCTTGGACATGACCACACGTAAAGAAGGATGACCCAGAAGTGACCTAGCCCTTACTTTCATTCTTCCTCCCTTGCCAGTATGTAGAATGGCCCCAAACTCAGTATAAGGTCTCTCTCCACTCACAGAGAAGGACCTATGCCGTCTCTGGAACACACTCCCTCTTAACAAAACTTTCCCTAATAAAAATATTTTATCACTTGCAACCAGAAAAGCTGGATCCTTGTGTCTTGGGGAAAAAGGAGAGCTTGGTTTTGACATTGGGAAGCCAGATATGCTAGCCCATTTCCCCAACCTGAATCAGGTTGCTCACAGTCCAATGAGCCACAGGGTCTTGACAATTTCACTCTGCCCTTCAATTCATAACTCAAGAGAGACATTATTTACGTATGTTTAAGTTAACCCAGAAATTATAAGGGCAAAAAATCCTCATATTGTCCTGGAGCTGTTACCTTTCAGTCCTCTCAGTCATTCACTCAAACAAACTCCAAGCATTCAGAGACTATCACACACATTTTTTGAGCCAACTCTGTACCACATTCACACACCGGAAATCCAGGGGGCAGCCCTGCCAACAGACCAACACATCCCACTCATGGAGTCAAAAAAGTCTTAGGTGAACTAGGAAAATCCATCTGCCAGGAACAATCATCCAGCAGAGGAAAATCACCCCAAGGAAACCTGTTCACTGAAAAAAAACCTGTCTGCCAGGAACTGTTCCAGCAAGGGACACTAGGACTCCAGTTGTTTAGCACTGTAGGAGGGGGAATGTCTGGTGCCTGAAAACGAGGTGCCCCTTTTGGGAGTGGTGTGCAAGCCAGGGAGCCCTTTCTTTTGAGGGGGTTTTACAAACTAGAGATCCCAAAACCTATCCCTCCCCTTTACCAAAAACCTTTGATTGCTTACCCTAAATGTGGTTAGGAGCCAGTGATGTTCCAGAAGGAAGTGTGAGTCTGTGGAGTCCCACATCTTGCAGTTACTTAAGGAGAGGAGCTCAGCCAATCTCTTATCCTGCCGGCTGGCAGCTGAAGTGAGGTAGTGCAGGATCCTTTTGTGATCATCAGAATTTGTTACTGGAAAAAACTCCAGGTTCACTCCCCCTCCATGAAGCCAATCTCTGAGACAGCAAGTTGGGGTAATCAAGGTTTATTTTCAAGAAGGCTTGCAAAGAGACAAGGCGCATTCTCATGCTTAGAGCTTATGTGCCTTTTTCAGGCAAGATCACAGTTTTTAAAGGGAGAAGCTATGTACCAGTGTAGGGGTTCAAAGTGGGCTTGAAGATGAGGCTGAGTTCCTTCAGTCCTTCAGCCCTTTGATCTCTCTAGGTCCTCTGGGTAACAATGGTGCCAACTGCTTTGCAGTCTCTCTGGCTGTCACCAGCCATCAAAGAAAACAAAGTGGTGCTAGATGCCATCTGGCCAGCAGTCTGGCAGAAGAATTTTCAAAAACAAGTTATTTTTCTGTCCTTCCTGGCCTCCTGCTTAATTATTGTATCATTGGTTAGAGTTCAATTATCAACACAAGAGGTGCTATTCACAACCTATGGTTTACTAAATCTTGGGGCTTGTGGAATGTGGAAGTCGTGCTTTCCATGCAGGTTGGGGGTGTGTGGATTTGAAACAATGCCTCTGAGGTCTTCTGTCTTAGTTCGTTCCCTACTGTCCCTCTCATGCTTTTTAGATTCTGGTTTCAGCCTCATGAAAGACTATATACTTTCAATTCCTGGCTTAATCCAATCAAGACAGTTTATAACTTTCTTGGATGATTCATCCCCTGAAGACTTTGTATACTTCTTGTTCTTTCAAAATCTTTTTATAGTGTGCTTTTCCAGAGAAGATGATAAGCCCTGTGATAATAAAATCAGTGAAAGATTCATGGTCATTGTGGTGAAGTCTGTCAACTTGGCAGCTCCATGTTTGGCTGCTGTATGAAGTGGCAGGGGTGGGGTTTGTGGTGGCTTCTCAAACCTCAGCTCTCATCTCTCCACCTGCCACTGCCTGTTTCCTATCTGCTCATGTTGCCAGCTGTTCCTGCTCTCTTTTTGCATCTAGTGCTGGGTCCTCAACTAGCAGCTGTGAATTAATCAACCCTTAGAGCCAATAAGTGAGAGTAGTGTTCCCTGACTCGCAGTACCCTGGGTCAGCAGAGACCTTACAGTCTCACCCACCATCATGGTATCCCACACAGCACTGCATTTGATCAAGGGGCTCATTTCAGAGCAAATAAAATGCATCAGTGGGTACATGCTCATGGAATTCACTGGTCTTACCATGTGCCCCATCATCCTCAAGCAACTGGCTTGATAGAACAATGAAATGGCCTCCTAAAGACACAATTATGCTGCCAGCTAGGTGGCAATACCTTACAGGGTTGGGGAAATGTTCCCCAGGAAGCTGTATATGCTCTAAACCAATGTCCAATATGTGGCACTGTTTCTCCCATAGCAAGGATTCATGGGTCCAGGAATCATGGGGTGGAAATGGGAGTGGCACCACCCACTATTACCCACAGTAACCCACATGAAAGAGTTTGGCTTCCTGTCCCCATGATCTTATGCTCTTCAGGTCTAAATGTTTTAGTTCCAAAGGGAAGAATGCTGACATCTGGAGACATATCAATGATTCTATTGAACTGGAAGCTAAAATTGCCGTTAGGCCATTTTGGGATCCTTGTGCATTTGGATCAGAAGACAAAGAAGGGAGTTAGTATATGAGCTGCAGTGACTGATCCTGACTATCAGGCTGAAGTTGGACTGATATGACATGATAGAGGTACAGAAGAGTGTGTCTGGAATGCAGGAGATCCCTTAGGACGCCTCTTAGTAGTACCATGTCCTGTGATTGAAGTTAATGGAAAACTGGAGCAACCCAATTCCGAAATGACTGTTAATAGTGCAGACCTTCTAGGAATGAAGGCTTGGGTCACCTTTCCTGGAAAGGAACCACAACAAACTGAGGTGTTTGCTGAGGGCAAAGGGAATACAGAAAGGGTTGTAGAAGAAGGTATTTCTAAATACCAGTTACAGCCACGTGACCAGTTGCAGAAATAAGGACTAGAATTGTTATCAGTATTTCTACTTTGTATGTGTGTATCAGATATTTTTGCTTACTTATACAACATAAGATGTAAATGGGGCTAATGCATTTTCAGTTGTACATGTGTCAGGTATGTCATGTTAGATGTAAGTATGCAATTGCAATTATATTCTTTCTAAGACTATGGATGGTAAGGGGAGATGTGTGCAGATGCCAAGTTGACAAGAGATAACTGTGTCAATTTGGCAATTCCATGTTTGGCTGCTGTGTCAAGTGGCAGGGGTGGGGCCTGCAGTGGCTTCCTGCCCGTGAGCTCTAATCTCTCCACCTTCCATTGCTTACTTCCTGTGTACCTCTGTAGACAGCAGCCCCTCCTTTCTTTCTGCATCTCATTCCTGGACCAAAACTAGCAGATGTTGGGTTGACCAACCTTTATAGCTGGCTAGTGAGAGTCCTGTTCCCAGACCTGCAGCTCTGTGAGTCAGAAGGCAGAAGGGGATATGGGAACATTGGAAATACGTGGTGGAGAGCAGGAATGTGGTGTCATGTTGCAGGGAGAACCAGCTAGGGTTACATAACAATGTGTGTGTAAGATTTTATATGACAAACTGACTTGCACAGTAAACTTTCACTTCAAGCACAGTAAAAAAGAAAGAGACAGTAACAGTTAAAAGACTTGTCAATCTTGTCTATCCCTGCATCCTAGTCACTAACCATTAACCTCCATTGGCTTCTTAAACTCTTCCACCTCTCTCCACCACTGATGCCACTTGCTTAGTCTGTATGACCATACATAAAGCATCTCTTGTACGGAGAGCATTAAGTAACTATTCATTCCCATCTCCCTTCCCTTCAATACTCAGTTTCTGCACACAAGGAGAAAGAAGCCCTTGTGTCCTCAGGTCCACTTACTTATACACAATGTTGCATGAGGCAAGTCTGTCTGTGAAGAATGACTGGATATCTCTGACCAGCAGGTGGCCCTTGTTGGACACATTGCAAGTCTTCCCAGAGGTGTGGATGATGATTACATACTTAGTTGGAAGGTTCATCTTGGGGCAGTGGGACCCCCTGGCCTGCCAAACAAACCTCATAATAATGCTGGTGCAAGCTGGCATGGCACAAAAGCATGGAAGGGAGATTCTTTTGCCCACCCATCTTCCATCCATCTTGCTGCTGAAGGTCAACATATTCTTCAGTCTTCTCTATCTTCTCACTATCTTCCAGGCCACAGTCCCACCCTCACTGCCTTGTCAGCCATGGAGGGCCTAATCTCTGACACTGTCTGGTAGGGCTACCTGTCATCAAGATACTTTCAGACACTTGTGAAAGAAAACTGCCTGGTGTCTTGACAGAAGGCAGATCCAAAGAAAGCTAAGGCCTTCAACTGCACCTTAACTGTGGGACTCTGGAGAGCCTAGTAGCTCTCAGAATGGCCCACCTAGATCCCCGGCTGACACAAATCACTTGTGATCAACAATTAATCTAAAGGCTGGTGCATAAAACCCATGCAACAGCACTACAGGAGAAAGATCTGGTGATTGGCTTATGTAAAGATTACAGCCATGAAAACCCTATAGAGTAATTCTACTTTATAATACATGATATCCCCATGAGTTGAAATTGACTTAGCAAATGGTTTTGGTGTTTTTGGTTGGAATAGGGTATGTTTGCATCAAGTGACTGGAGCCAAGAGACAGGAACCAGAAAGCTATAGCTTTTCATACAACCAACAGACTCCAAAGGACATGGATATTTTATTTCAAAGACACAGTGCACTTATTTATCTGCAGGCTTGTTACGTGTGTGTGTTGTATGTGTGTGTATGTGCACATGTACACATATCTGTCAGGGTTCTTGTGCCGAAATCTGATTAAATGTTATGTGAAAGTGAGCCCTTGAAAGTCATTTGTAATCCATACAACTCTCTGTCAATGTAAACGGTCTTTAATATTAACAAATACTATCCATCCAAAAGCAGATATCAAATTTATTCAGTGCTTTAACATAATACAATGAATTAAAAAACAAACAAACAAAAACTATAAATCCAGCAAGAGGCTGGAAGAACTTAATAACGTTGCTGTTGTTAAAACTGAAACCGTACCTACATTTTATTGCTTGAATTATGGTAAATACTTCCTGTCAAGTCAATATAAGTGATGACTTAAGTTTGCCTCAGTATATTAGTGTTGTTCTAGTTTTGGAATCAGAAAGAAGTCTGTTTGTATACACACATGTAAATATATGAATATGTGCATAAATATATTCTTCTTCTATGCTTAATTTTTCTGTGCACAGCCCTTTCACCGCATAACATACCTAAAATTTTCCTTGTGAATTTGCTGATTGACTTTCTCTGCCTTCTAGATTGAAACTTCATGAAGGCAGGGATTTTTATGTGTTTTAGTATACACATCCTCAGCGTCTTAACAGGCACTCAATAAGTACCCATTCAATGGTTGAAGAAATGAGTGCCAATGTTCTAGCACTCTAAGAATCTGAGGAATAAAGAGGCATCCTTGAGGGTCTCTCTGAAGACAGCTGGGTGGCATGTTCCCTGTCAGAGGACATCCAGTCAGAGCCACACTGGAAAGGTCACTTTCAATGGCATTTGAAGGGAGCAGGGTGTGAGTCTGAAGGGATAGTAAAGTGGGGTTGAAGGTCTTACCTTTCCTTGGACCTGCCTTCTGTGAAGACACCGGGCAGTTTTCTTTCACAAGAAGTGTCTGAAAGTACTTTCATGACGGGTAGCACTTCCAGATGGTATAAGAGATTAGGCCTTCCATGACTGAAAAGGAGGCGATAGTGGGGCTGTGGTCTGGAAGACAGCAATCTGCAGGGAACCTAGGTCTTCCCTGAGTTTCACAGGAGCTGTAAAGGGAGAGGGAGTTGCCCTGCCTGTTTTGACGTAACTGTTGGAGGGAGAAAAAGGGGACCAGGCTCTTCCACGTCAGGGGCACTAAAATGTAGGCTCCACCTAGACAGAGATCTTAGTGGTTCAGGATTAAGACCATACCCAAGCACCTGCCAGTGCTTCATTCAGGCTGAAGAGCACCCACTTGGCCGGTCAGGGTTTCTCACCTGGAGGGGCCCCTGGCACATACCAAGCCCTTTAACTGGATTAACTTGTCTTATTCCCACAACAAATTCTTTGAGGTAGGTGCTACTATCTTCCACTGTTATTCATGAAGAGGATCTTGAATCTCTTGAAGCTCCTAAAAGTAATTGGCTCAGGATTCCACAGCTAACATGTTTGTGAATTATAACAAGAAAATTTCAGGCTGAACGCAAACAGCCCTCAGTCTGCTGGAAACAGATGATGTTGGATATGACAGTCGTGTTCTACTCTCGTAAAAGCTCTTCCATCTTGGGTCATTTATTTCTCCAAGACACTGACTACACTTTTGTGTAATAGGGATCATGCTACCTATCTTGACTATCTCGAGGGGTACTGGAAGAGGAAAATGAAAAACTGTCGGCAACAGTGAGGGTGCACACATTCAAAGTCATTGTCCTACAGCATGTATGCTAAGGTAGAAGTAGGTCAGGTTTAAGGGTTAAACAGAAGAAGGTAGAAAGGTTTCAGGAACTGGAGGCCTCAAGGTGCTTTAAAAAAATGTATAGAACATCTAGGAGTAAGAGAATTGCAAGGAAAATGTGTCTGGCAGGAAGTAGAAATAATGATCTGGTTCCACAGAATGCAGGGCTGGAGAGCCGGATGTGCTAGTCATTGACAGAGAGGCCAGAGCTGTAGCCCTGAGCCTTCTTTAGGTGAAAATAGGAAGAGAACAGAGGTAGACAGAAGGTTGGGCAATATCTTCACTTATGAGACAGCAAAAGGAAAGGAGCTTACAATGAAGGATAAGAAGGAAGCAGAGCAGCAGAAGAAAGTCTCTGAGAATGCCATGTCATAGAAGACTAGGGAGAAAAGAATTCCAGGAGGGTAGATCTTCAGATAAAGGTGAAAAACAGCAGAATGCAGAGACAAGGCAGTGGGTCAGGAGTGTAGACAACTCTATGAGGAATGGTCAGCTGAAATGACCATTACTTTCCTTGATACCATGGAAGACAAAGCCCAGGGAGATGTTCCTGTAGCCTGGAATGTGCCAACCTTGGACATTCCAGCTGAGACCTACATACACCCTGCCATCGTCTCCAACCAGGAAGCTGTGGAGAAGGGAATGACAGTGAGAAGAATCCACTAACCCATCCTCCAAAGAGAGAAGGACTCATGCCATGTTCACAAAAAGAAATTTGCACGAACCCTTTCCAAGACAGAGCTAGATCAGGTCATTTATACTAGAGCTTAGAAATAAGGAAACCCCCCTCCAGTGTTCCCTACACCCTTCCCTTGTACAGACATCAGGATTTTATGGGAATTATCCTGCATGTGTGAAAGAAAAGGTCTTGAGTCTTTTATCACTGACCCAACAACACAACATGAGAGTCTCCTCAGCCTTTTGTAAGTATGGCTATCCTCCCTCCTTGTGGTGGTCAGGCTACTCCATGTTTGGTTGCTGTATTAAGTGGCAGGGCAGGGCCTGTGGTGGCTTCCTGCCCCTCAGCTCTCTGCTCTCTGTCTTCCACCACCTGCTGCTGGTCGGCTCACATAGCCAGCAGCTCCTGCTCTCTTCTGGTATCTGATTCCGGGACTTGAACCAGCAGCTGGATTCAACGGTTGGATTCGTCAACCCTTACAGCCGGCACTTGAGAGTCCTGTTCCCTGACCTGCTGATTCTAGGTTAGCCAGCCTCTGCATTTCTTTCTTGCCACCAGCTTGGGATCCACTGACCTACACAACCGATGATCTAGAACTCTGGTCTCTGACCTGCTCACCTTGGGTTCACCAGATCCTGTAGCCACGTAAGGCTTGTGCCAGGACTTGGGGCATTCAGCTTATGCAATTGTGTGAGCTGTTTCCTATATCTATCTGTCTGTCTGTCTGTCTATCTATCTATGTCTATACCTATCGTGTATATATATATATGTATATATATCTTTCCTTCTACTTTATATATATAAATCTTTCCTTGTACATACAAGTGTTGCTGGTTTTGCTTCCCTACAAAATCCAGGCTAAGACACTCCTCCAAAACGCACACTGCCTCTGTTACCTCCGCACATGCTGTTCATTGATTTATCACCACCTGGGAGATGTCTTAGATGGAATTCTCATGAAGTAACACCTGAGACAAGGGTTTGGATGAAGGCAGATTATTTAGAGGGAGAGGGAGGAGACCCCACAAGCCAGAGTGGAGGAGAAAGGACAGTGAGACACAAGGAAGGAACTCAGCAAGGAGTGCAGAACTGGGCTGATTCCAAGAAGAAGCACATGCAACAGAAAATTTTACTCTACATCAGTCCTCAGAGAACCTCAAGGAAGCACAAGCTCCCTGCCATTGTCCCCAACAAGGAAGCTGTAGAGCTCTACCTCCTCGAATCCCCAAGCTGCTTTCAGGAAATCTCTCTGGGAAACGGGTTCAGTCTCCCCTGGTGACCCACTGAGTACCCGTGTGCATGCACTTTATAACTGCTCCTCAGAAGGGCTGTGGGCTGAGGAATTTATTCCTCTACTCCTGCCCCCTAGGGGAGTATTAACTTCCCTTCACCATCTGGGACTTAGAGAAAAGCCCTAAAATAAGAATAACGAAGAGGTGCAGTGTCTACTTCACAGTAGGCACTTCAGGCAGAAAGCCATCACCCCACACAGGAACGATCCACTGATGGCCAGAGTCAGAGGTAGGCTGAGGGTATGTGTTACTGGACACCAATACGACCACTAGAGTGGTCATTAGGGTAACTGATGGAAAATTAATTCACCAAGGTAGAAGCCCCATACCTGTGGTGTGGAGGAACGCACAATGGGCAAAGAAAGCGTTTTGAGCCTTTAGGGTTGCACAACTTTGCTGTTGTGTGACTTTGAAAAAACCAAAAACCATGCAGTCTTTGTTTCCTGTGCCTACAGTATAGATATGGTCACACGTACCCTGTGGCTTCACAGAGCTTTCAGGAACAAGTACACTAATACATGTGATCATTTGCAACCTATGATGTGCCGCCTGACCAGGTCTAGAGAGGGGTAGAATTTATAACAATACTTAACCTTCCTTGCTTCCTTTGGGACATCTCACAGACAGGGACCTCAGAAAACTCTGGAAGGTTTGAAATTTTGTGAAATTTCTAAATATTTTGTTCAACAGAAAATCAATAGAACCGCCACAGAGAAAAAGTGAGGAGAACAGAGCTGAGAAGGGACGGGTGAAGCACCCTGAGCAACAGTTTTGACCAGAATCCTCCAGGCCCAGGCCCTGCCACTTACTTGTAGACCGTGTCATGCCAGCCATTGTTGTGGATGTGCAGGGTGTGCAGCTGTCACAGTGCAAACAGTCTGGCGATGACACTCCAGTCGAGGGATGTAGTATACAACAAAGAGATCCACTTGGATGGTCAGCTGGGTGCTGCAACCTGATAACTTCTGTCCTCCCTCCCCCCCCACTCCTTGGGAGAGACCATGGCTGAGACATCTATCAGGGAAACACAGGGACATCACACTGCATGTCCTGCCCCACTGCTGTCATGGTGGCCACTTTAGGTCGTGTCTGCCCCATGATGACAGAATAGCCCAGGAAGGGTCCTGAAGCATGCCCAGCCTCCCTTTCTTACCTCCAAACCCTGTTTCACCTAATTCAGCTCAGCACAGAGCCTGTCCCTGGCCAAAGAAGCCAAGACACTTTACTCCCATATCACAGGACATTCCCTGGGGCAGATCCCATTTGCCTGCTTCTTTCCTGTGCTGCTCTAGGTCTTACTTCAGGAAGCAGCTCCAGATCACCCAGTCATTCCAGGGGCAGCCCTGGAGGTCCGTCTCTCAGTTCCATCTCAGCACTAATGCCCTCAGGGTGCACTGTGCTCGCTGATGCTTTTCTCTGTTACTTGGATTACATCTCTCATCTTTCCCCAAGGGCTCCTTGAGGAGCCACATCACTTCCTCAACCTGAGGACTGTCCCAAGCAGCCTGTGTCTCCCCATCTGTCTGAGGCCTTCTTGTGGCAGAGCTCTGGTTTCCCACCCTCAGATAGAGGACTCCCAGAAGGCAGAATCCTCAGACTAGGTGGTCTGAGGGCAGGTTCTGATTCTCCTTTTCCTGGGTTCCTTTCTGGAACCACTCTCCACCCCCAAAGATCTAGGACAATCAGTGCAGGTGTTTCACCATTGCCTCTTGCTAGATTTCAATCCTGTTTGCCCCCACCGTGACTACAAAGTGGCTTGCAGACCTCAGATATGTTTCCAGTCAGATAAGAAACTTCGACTGATCCCCAAGCCTCCTCACCATTCAGACACAGTTGGAACTTTTCAATGAGATTAGAAATATTGTCAGATACTGAAGCCGCAGTGATAGCTTTAGTTTGCGTTTCGTCTCAGGAGGAATCACTTGCAAAAGAACATTCTACTCTTTACCGGTCAACAGAGAACCGCATTGCCAGCCGTCAGCAAGGCACAAGCTCCACTCCACTGCTCCTCTGCCTCCCCAAATCCCCAAGCCACATCCAGGAAACCACTCTGGGACAACTAAAGGACCACTTCCAGGAGCAGCAGAGAACGCTGTTTTTGCCAACACCAAATGCAAGTGATCCCCCAGGATGATTGTAAACAGCAGTCTTCTATGTACCCAAACAGCCAACTAAATAATCAGACAGATTAGCCTTTTCTTGGAAGCTGCATCTGCACATGCAATGATGCAAAACAATCTGGAAGTGAATCCAGACCATTTAAACTGCAAAGACCTAGTTAGTAAACTCTTTGCTTAGTTGGGAAGAATGTTGGAAAAGGGTTTCCAGTTACATGAATCAAATCAACTTAATTCCTCCAGCACATGTTTTGGGGGCATGTGCTAGCAGGTGCTCTTGTGTGAGGGACTGTGAATATGGACTTGGTGTATTGACTGACATCCCTACCACCAAAGGTCTTTCTGCTATTTACAGTCATAAACTCAAGCCCTAAGTTAGGTTGTGATTGATGTAATAATAATATAAATACAGTCATTGTTGTTACTTATTTGCTGTTAGTACAAAAGTGCTAAGTCCTTCGTGTGCATTATTTCATTGAATCTCACAATCAGTTTATTGTTGTTTACTGCTGTCGAGCACCCATGATTTGTGGTGACTCCATGTACAGTGGAAGGAAATGCTGCTAGGACCCATGGAATCCTCTTGATTGGGTGTGGATCACATAGGGTTTTCACTGGCTGATTTTCAACAGTAAATCACAGGGCTTCTCTTCCTATACAGTATGTTTAGGTATTGATTTAGTGATTTCTTCTTTAATGATCACTTTATTGGTATAAAGGAATTCTGCTGATTTCCTGATGTTTATTTTATCTCTTGATACTTTGCCAAAGTCTTCTATTAGTTTGAGTAACTTATTAATGTATTCTTTAAGATTCTCTGAATATACAATCTTATCATCTGCAAATAGGGAGATTTTTACTTCTTCACTGATGTAGATTCTCGTTATTTCTTTGTCTTGTCTAGTTGCTCTGGTCAGGACTTTTAGTACAATGTTGAGTTGGAGAGGTGAGAGTGGGTGTCCTTGTCTAGTTCCCATTCTCAAGGGGAATTATTTCAGTCCCTCTCTGTTCAGGATGATATAGTCAGTTGGCTTTGTGTAAACAGCCTTTATTGCGTTGTGGAATTTGCCTTCTATTCCTATTTTGCTTTTTCTGTATCAATTGACAAAATCAAATGATTCTTATCCTTTGTGCTGTTTATGTGGTTGATCACATTAACTGTTTTTCTGATGCTGAACCAGCCTTGCATCCCGGGTATGAATCCAAATGGGCCGTGATGAATTATACTTCTGATATGTTGTTGAATTTTATTCACAGGAATTTTGTTGAGGATTGTTGCATCTAGCTGCATGAGTGATACTGGTCTGTATTTCTCCTTTTTTGTGGGGTCTTTCCTTGGCTTTGGTATCAGGGTTATGCTGACTTCATAGAGTGAAATTGGGAATATTCCATCCCTTTCTGTGCTGTGAAATAGTCTCAGCAGTATTGACGTTAACTCTTCTCTAAAAGCTTGGTAGAATTCTGCAGTGAAGCCGTCTAGGCGACTACTTTTTTGGTTGGTAGCTTTTTGATGACTTTTCCAATCTCTTCCTTTGCAACTGGTTTATTAAGTTGTTCTACTTCACTTGCGATAATTTTGGTAGGTGTTAGGAATCTAGGAATTTGTCCATTTCCTCTAGGTTTTCAAATCAGTTAGAGAACAGTCTTTCATAGTATTCTGTTATGATACTTTTGATTTCTGTTGGATCTGTTGTGACATCTCCCATCCAATTTCTTGCTTGGTTTATTTGTTTCCTTTCTTGTTTTCCTTTAGTGAGTTTAGCCAATGGTTTGTCAATTTTGTTGATCTTTTCAAAAAACAGCTTTTGGTCTGAATTTCTTCAATTGTTCTTCTATTTTGTAATTCATTTAGTTCTGCTTTAAACTTTATGGTCTGTTTTTGTCTGGTGCCTGAGGGGTTCCTCTGTTGCTCTTTTTCTACTTGTTCAAACTGTAGGGTTAATTCTTGGGCTTGAGACCTCTCTTCCTTCCAGATGTGTGCATTTGTGGAGATAACTGACCTTTCAGCCCTGCTTTGGCTGCATCCTGTAGGTTCTGCTAGGATGTGTTTTCAGTCTCATTTGAATCCATGAATTTCTTTATTTCATCCTTGATTTCTTCTGTAATTCATGTCTTTTGGGGCAAGGTGTTATTCAGTTTCCATGAGTTCCAATTTCTATCTATGTTTTTTCTGCTATTGATTGGGACTTTTATGGCTTTATGGTCTAAGAAGATGCTTTGCAATAATTCAGTGGTTTGGATTTTGTTGAAACTTGTTTTATGTCCTAACACATGGTCTATTCTGGAAAATATTCCATTTGCATTGGAGAAGAAGGTGTATCTGTTGATGGATAAAAAGTTCTATGTATGTCAATGAGATCTGATTGGTTAGTTGTCAGCAATAAGATCTTCTGTGTCTTTTCTGAGTTTTTTTTCTATAAGATCTGTCCAATATCGACAGCTGAGTGTTGAAGTCTTGCACTACTGTTGTGGAGTGATATATCTGATTTTACAATGTAGTCAGTGTTTCTTCGACACATTTAGATGCTCTAGTATTGGGTGCATAAATATTTAATATAGTTAAGTCCTGCTTGTGTATTGAACATTTTGGCAGTAAAGTGACCGTCATTGTCCACAATGGTGGATTTCCCATTAAAATCTATTTTATCTGAGATTAGAATTGCTAAGCCTGCTCTTCTTTATCTATTGTTAGCTTGGTATATTCTTCTATTCTTTAATTTTCAGTTTGTTCATATCTTTAAGTCTAAGGTGAGTTTCTTGTAAGCAACTTACAGACAGGTAGTGTCCTTTGATCCAAGATGTCGCTCGTTGTCTCTTACCAGACTGTTCAGTCTGTTTCCATTCAGTGTAATTATTGATAGATGTTTACTGCTGTCATTTTGATGTATTTATTTTTGTGTTGGTGTTTTCTCTTTTACTCTTAATATTATGTTCTGGGTAATTCTTTATGGATTGATTTGTCATCATTTTCAGTGTTGATTTTTGTGTTTGCTGAGACTCCTGTGTTGCATTTCTTGTTTTGATATGCTCCATCTTTATTGTGCTTTGTGGCTACCAATATGATCCCCCTTAATAATCTAAGAGTAAGCCCAATTTTAACTTCTACATATCTTAGTAACTTCCTCTCTGTCTGGAAGGACTATAACTACTGTAATATACCCCTCTTTCTAATGTGATGGTTTCTTAGTTTTCATGATATGATCACTGGATCCCTTCTTTTAATTTTATGGCTTTGATTGGAGCTTTGTACCTTCCCTAACTGAGTAGGTTCCTGGATGTTGTATCCTGCATTGCTCCCTTAAATATACACTTAATGGTTTTGTTTTTCTAAGCAAAGAGATACTTTCAGTATTTCTTGTTGTTTTGGTTTGGTTTTTACAAAGTCTTTAAGTTTCCGTTTGTCTGTGAATGTCTTAACTTCATATTTGAGAGACAGTTTTGCAGGATATATAATTCTGGGTTGGAAGTTTTTCTCCTTCAAGGCTTTGAATGTGTCATCCCACTGCCTTCTTGCCAACATCATTTCTGCTGAGAAGTCAGATGAAAGCATACAGGGCTTCCCTCTGAATGTTAGCTTTGCTTTGAGGCTTGCTGCCTTTACGAGTTTCTGCTTATGTTTCATTTTGTTAAGCTTTAGTATAATATGTCTTGGTGTCTTCCTTTTGGGTCTATATTATGTGCCTTTTGATACACGTCTTGGATATCTGTGTTTTCTTCTTTTACAATTTGAGGGGAGTTTTCTGTCAGCAACTCAAAAACAGTACTCTGTGTTTTCAGCTGTCTGTGCCTGTTCAGGAACTCCAATGAATCATAGATTGTTCCTCTTGATAGAGTCCCACATGTTTTTTCTCTGATTTCTCTTCATAAATGCTGGTGTCAGTAGCTCTATCTTGAAGGTCAGTACGTCTAGTTTCTGTTTATTCAGTTCTTCTCTTGTGGCTTTGAATTGAATTGTCTAATTCTGCAATTTTGTTATTGATCTGTCAGATTTAAGAATGCTGATAGTCTATCACCTTGAACAGCTTGCTTAATTTTTCATTGTGCTCTGCTGCATTTTGTATAATGTCTAGGTGGGCTCTATATACAATTCTTTTGTACTTGACCTCTGATAGTTTCAGAAAGGTTTCTTCATCTGGCAAATTCTTTGATTATTTTGAGAGTTTTCTGGAGCCATGGATGAATTTTTTTTTTAAATGTTTGGTTAGGGTTTGTTGCTTTTGGGACATCTAGAAGCTTTGTAGTTTCTCTGGTGCTACCTTAAAAGGAGATGAGGTGCCGTTCTGACAAGTAAATTGATCATCAGCCGCCCCTATGGACTCCAGTGATTGGGCCCAGTGGAGTTTCTGGGGTAGCAGGCTCCCCCTCCTGGATGGCAAAGACACAGCCCTATTATGGATTCACTGAGGGGCCATCAGCCAACCTTATCATGTGGGTCATTAAAGCCTGGTAGAGATGCCATTGGACTGCTCCACAGTCGTTTCTCTAGACAGTCTTATTGTAAAAGGTCAAAGCTATGTGACCACTTCCAAAATCAGTCAGGCCATCACATGTGTGAAGCTTCTTCTTTGGGCTGATAATAGAGGTCCCTCTTCAACTGACCCTAGATGCTGTGATAAAGTTCAAGAGACAGGCTGTTGCCCTGCTGACATCCCCTGTTGGTTCCCATCCATAAAGCTACACTGTGCTAAGCACAGCTTTTCTGCTGGAAAAGTGCTCCCCAGGCTGGCACTGTCTTCCAGCCTGGGACTTATTCCCTGCTGAGGCATCTGGTTGGGTAACTCCACCTCCCAGTTGAACAAAATGAAATCCTCGTCAGACTGTCCTGCCCCCTCAAAACATCAGGAGAATGGCAGAGATCTGAAAAAACAGAGTGGAGGAGCTGTGGTACTCTGAGTGCAGAGCTGGGGTTTCAAAATGTGACCATTCCAACCGCTAATCACTTTAGAGCTGCAGCTTTGCATAGCTGCTGATTGAGCCCTTCCCCTGCATGCCGGCCAACATAAAGAAAAAAAAGTTAAAAACCACAGTTACTTGCAGTCCATGGGAGCTGGCCGATTCAACCAGAGCGGGCAGGGCTCAATCAAAGACAAAAAGTTTCCCATTCAGCGGCATGTAGTCCAAACTCACAGCTCTATGCCATGTCCTAGGGCTCACTGGGTGTCCAGAAAGCTCCTTTTAATTATTAACTCAGGCATTAGTTTTCAGAGACAATTAAGGAGACATGTGTTTAGTCCACTGTCTTGAGTCCAGCCCCCCATGTACGTTTGTAAAGGTTTGTTTGCCTCAAGTATCACTGTATATTTTATGTGGTCCAGGTCAGTCTTTAGGGAGTTGACCCCAGTGCTGGATGCAGTTTGGGGTTAGATAGTCTGGAGGCCGTGATCTCAGAGGCCCTCCATTCAGTTCAAAATATCTGAAAATTTCCATTGTGATCTTTTCTGTGATCCATGAACTTTCCACTTTCCATCTAGTCATCAGCTTGTCCTAAAGTCACAGCTAAATGTCACTTTCTTAAAGAAGTCTCCCAGGTACCTTCAGTATAGGCATATACAATTTAAATTAAAAAAAAGAAAACAGTATAAAAAGATTTGCTTTCTTGAGTGTAAGGCAAATAAAATAAAAAATTATTGTATCTCAGTTACTTTGATTTCCTGGTTTCTGAGATTAAGAAATTCAAAGTGCTGTTTTATGTTTAGTAATTCAATTTATATTACCTGCACAGAGTAATTTTGTTACTGTCACAAATGTTTGTTATTGGGAAATAAATAGTGTATTAGCTAAAATGATTACCTGTGGAAAGAACATTTTGTCTAATTCTCAAGAAAATACTGTATGGGCTAGTAGAGGCCCTGCATACTCAGGCATCCTCCAGTCTCTAACCAGGAACCACAGGGGCTTAGCCAATTGTCTTTCCTTTATAGGGCTTCCACTACACCGTTTGTTACTTGGATGTCCTCCCTCCAAACTCTGAACTTCAGAGGAGGCACAGTCTTCTCAGTTCTCACTTAGTTCCTCACAAACCATTTTTGTTTGAAGTGTTTTACTACTAATTGTGATGGGAAAAACAGCAAGACTCATAAAAACAAAACTTTCACAGGTGAGATTACCAAAGTCTAGGAAAACCTATAAGGTTGTTTTTTGTCACTGTCACCACCTATAGTTCCTGACATTCATCTGGAAGCTCTCTCCCAGGCCTTTACCCAGTATTCCCCACCTCCATGGAGGATACATTTCATCAAAACTCTCTCTCCTTCTGATGACAGTTTAGTCACACTTTGCAGAAAATTACTGGAAAATCTTATGTGAAAATCTCTTCAGAGAAGGTACAACATTCCTAGGAGACTAAAGTTGAAGACTGTGAGTGCTGTCAAGAGTTGTTGAGGAAGTGGAGAGCCTTGATTTGTAGAACACTTTTTACAACATTTGTTTCAGGGAAACACTTTGATGCTAAGGTGGGGTGGCCTACAAGTAGGCACGATCAAAATGAGTTCTATTATGATGCACTGTGAGCTGCCTCCCGGAAATTCAATTTTCTATTTCTGTCTCTTGTTTCCATTTCTTCTAGTGACCTGGTGAAAAGGGTTTCTGGGATACAGTACACACTCCACAGTTCACAATCTTCATACTATTTAAAATACCCCAATGTTGGGGACATAATCCCCGGTCTCACAGGTGTTCCCACGTTGAATTGTTTTCTTGAGATCTGGAATATAGAAGGAGCTCAAGAGTGTTGGAAAATCTCACTATCTCACCAGGAGGAGATGTTTGGGCCTATTCACAGAGTGGGTCACCAGTGCTCTCAACCAAATCTGGTCTCATCTAAGTTTCCCTTGGTGTTGTGGTAGGATCTGTCTCAGGGCTCTGCCACCACCTTTACATCTTTTAATGGCAGTCCTTGACTTTCCTCTTCTCTGAGACACCAGAGCCTGAGAGCTCCCATTCCAAGGAGGGAGTGGCCTGTAGTAAAAGGAGGTTAAAGACTTGAAGAGGTAGCAGTAAAGGAAAGAGAGCCAGACCGGAAAGGAGCTGCCAGCCAACTAGATGTCAGCTGCCTGCACCCTGACTTGCTGGTGCTGGGACAGCACAGGTGCCACAGGTATTTATGAGTATGGTTGTGTTTCTTCTTGAGAAGTCCACTCCCATCTAAAGAATGGGATTCTGTCCAGTGAGAATGTAGCCTGTTGGAGAAAGTTCCTTGATCTCCCCTCCTGAATACTTCTTCCGAATAACAAAACTTGCTCTATTCTAAATTCTTCCCAGATCAATTTGGGTCTACTACTACTAGATCTTTCTTGGCAAGGCTGTGAGTTCTGGGATTACCTGTACCCACTTTCTCCCATTTCTACCTATGTCTGAATCCCTTCTTATTAAGTTTTACCTGTCTTCAGTTCTTGTGTTTTGTCTTTTGAATATACAGGATGTACAGTGATGTCAGCCAAGGCGTAGGACCCTTGACTCCACTCCTATCCTTCTAGCTCAGTGTTCATGGTAGGGACTGACAGTGAGAGAAACAACCATTCCCTTGCCTGGCATGACTAGTGGCTAAGTGGAAGCCTTGCAATTTCAGCTATATGACATGACAAGCTTGGGGCAGATTTGCTACATTATCCTTCCTGGGTGGAGAAGCACTATGATCAGCTGACCAGATCCTAGTTGTTGTGGTTGACCAAGATGATTGCAGATTTTCAGCTAATCTTCACAGGAGGCTAGCTCTTTTGGGGGGAGGCCAGCATACAAGATTACAGCCCTGGTGAAGTGAATCCTTACTTCTCATTTGGCAAACAAGGCACACACGTGATTTCCTTCGTGTGTATTAGCTACTTGCCTTCATTTATGATTGGATCTTTTTGTCTTTACTATATAGTTCTCCTGAGTGAATAGAATCTTGAATGTGATTCCTCCACAAGACATTCATTGTCCTGATGTATGAAACTTCTATAAGCTCAAGGCTTATGCTTGCTGTTCTAAATATTTTCTATTTGGAGGACGTCTGATGGTAGCATAAATCCTTGTGTATGGCAATGACTTACTATTTTTTTCTCAAGCCTTCTTGTATGGTTCTTAGTAGGGGAGTTGGGGGCAGAATTTGATACTTGTTTGACATCTCAATGAGTTGATTTTCCTTAATGATTGAGCATGAGTGAGCAGTTTATTTCTTCCTGAAGAGCAGCAAAGTTTCCTGGAGTTGGGTGGGACTTCTTACAGAGATCCTTAAATTTAACCTTTTGGGTCCACATTGAAAAGCTTCATTATCAAATGCTCAAGCAGGTTGGTGAGTAATTTTGGACAGAGGGTCTAGGGTCAGACACATGTAGACATGAAGCTTGCTCTACTCCTAGTTGGGTAACTTTGGGCAAATGATTGAAATTCTATGAGACCTGCTTCGTGATGATAACTGTGGACCTGTTTGATCATTCTGAGGACATTTGTTGAAATATCTGTGCTGTCCTCAACAAATACCTGGACCACAGAAAGTGATCAGTAAGTGGAAACTGTTGTTGCTGTTATTATCCTCACTTGAGAAGAGGTTACTTGAGCACCCATCAGGCATCTTTGCTGGGGATTTCTACATAGGATGGGGGGTTGAACCAGATGAAAGTACACACTTCTGACTTTCAGAGAGTTCTAAGGATAAAGCTCATTGATAAAAATGCGGTTAAGAATATTAATCTTACAGGAACTTTATAAGGATAAATAAGAAGTTGTAAAACTACCCAATTGCTGGTGAGTTGATTCTAAATCATGGTGATCCAACAAGACACAGTAGAACCAACCCATAGAGTTTCCAAGGAGTGGCTGATAGATGTGAATGGCCAACCTTTCAGTTAGCAGCTGAACTCTTAACAACTGTGTCTCTAGTGGAAATATCTAGACAGGGTTTATTCATAATAGCTACTGAAAGATTTTAGAAACTATTATCTGCCCAGGATGTTCTAATGTTATAGAAAAATGAAGAAGCGAACGACACCCAGGAGGAGGCAAGGGGCTGTTTATTACGTCAACAGGCCAAATGGCCCTGAGTCAAGTTCCGAGCTACTAGTTATAGTGTAGTCGTGGTTGAGACAAATGGGGTGAGTGGGCAGGGTTCTGAGAAGGGGGAATCCTGCTAGGTGGGTGAGAGGCTTTGATGGGGAGCAGCTGCAGCTTATCAGGCAGGTGTAAGACCTTGAAAGAGAGCAAGCAGGCGGCGGGCTTATCAAAGGACAGTGTCCTTGTCCAGTGAGAGCTGCTGTGAAAAGAAGGGGGGTGGGGTTCAGCGGATGCAGGAACAGCAACTGGGGGGAGGAAAAATTTTCAGTCTCTGTATTACTAAGAGCAGGTCAAGTTCCTCATAGGGACCAGGAGCTCCCTAGGTAATAGGAATATTGATGGTAGAGTAGAGAGATGATGAGTGCCAAATGACATGCCAGGGATCCTGAGAAGCCTGAGAAAGGTCTTAGTTCTCAGGTGGGCCACACTCTGAAATGTTTTTGCTTACGTACTGTCTTCCTAGCCACTTCTTCAGTGTGCAAAAATAAATCAACAAATAAATCTTAGATTATTATTCAGGAATACTCAGAAATTTGTGAAGGCTAAGGTTGCATTGTACTTCCTTAGGCAAAGATTCTCAGTGGTTTGATGGCTATATACTGGTGTAGTTTGGTGGTTATGTAATGATGTACTAATGGTGTGATCTGTTGTGATCAGCCAATCAGCTGTAATGGGTACCTCCTTTGGATTGTGGTCTACATCCAATATATATGGACATTCTAACAAAGTTCATTGGTTTGCTGTAGACTCTAGATCTAGCTTGTTGGCATCTGACCTCCCTTTCTTGGAACTTGTGCTAGTGACCTGCTGGTTGGTCTGCCTGTTGGTCTTGGAATTACTCAGTCTTCCCAGTTTGGAAGCCAACACCCTACTGTCTGAACTGGTGATTTAGGGATTTGTTAGTCACTACAGCTATGTGAATCAAAAGAAGCCTCCTGCTGATGCATGGTCCAAGGATTTAGGACTTGCAAGCTTCTACAATCATGTGAACCATTTCTTTGAGACAAATCTCTCCCTCTCTCTCTCTATACATGTGCTTTAGTCAGCTAGTGCTGCTGTAACAGAAATGCCACTGAGTGGATGGCTTTAACAAAGGAAGGTTTATTCTTTCACAGTCTGGTAAGCTGCAAGTACAAGCTCAAGATGTTCACTCCAGGGGAAGTTTTTCCCCCTTGTCAGCTCTGGAGGAAAGTCTTTGTGTTGAATCAGTCTTTGGTCAGAGAGCATCTTGGTGCAGTAACCTCAGGTCTAAAGGACACACTTTTCTCCCTGTTCTGCTTTCTTGATGGTGTGAGTTTCTGAATTCTCTGCTTACTTCCGTTCCTGTCTTTTGTAGGATGAAAGGATTAAGGGTAGTGTAAGCCATACTCCAGGGAAAATTCCTTTATAGTGGAGCACAGAGGTGATCTTATGAAGTGATTGACAGTCACAGCCTAAACCTTTAATGTACTGCACGAGAAAATCACAAAATGGAGGAAAATCATAAAATACTGGGAATCATGGCCCAGGCACATGACTACACATACTTTTGGGAGACACAATTGAATTCATGACATACATATATATTAGAACACATGCATGCTTTACTTACTTTGTTTCTTTAAAGAGCTTAGCCTAAGAAATCTGATACCAAAGGCGGTTCTAGAGAAGCAAAATCATAAGGATGAATTTTTTTTTAATTGGCTCTCAAGTCTGACTAGCCTTAAAGGTCCTAATGACTCTGACTTCAATCACAAAGCAGGCACTGCTAATCCATGACATGCCATCAATAGATCAGTTGATGGTGAGAAGCGAGACTTGAAATAATTGCATTTTTGATACTTTGTACAATTTCATCAGAATGAGAAAAACAGGGAAGCTGATTGATTGGTCTTACTTTTGCTAGAATAGGGAAACTGATTGTTTTGTCCTACTTTTGCTAGAAAAGGTGGTGAATGAGATGATCTCAAGGCTTCAGTGTCACAGAACAGGTATCCAAAAAGGTCTCTATCTTAGGCTGGGTTTTCTAGGGAAGCAAAACCAGTAACACTTGTAGGTACAAGGAAAGATTTATAATATATAGATAGATAGATACAAATATAGGAAACAGCTCACGTAATCACAGAAGCTGAATGTCCCAAGCTCTGGCACAAGCCTCACGTGTCCATGGAAGCTGAGGAACCCAAGGTCAGCAAGTCAGAGACCAGAGTTGCAGATCACTGGTTGTGTAGGTCAGTGGATCCCAAGCTGGTGGTGAGACGAAGTGACAGAGGCTGGAGGTCAGTGAATCCCAAGCTGGTGGTGAGACGAAGCGACAGAGGCTGGCGAACCCAGGATTGGCAGATCAGGGAGCAGGACTCTCAAGTGCCAACTGTAAGGACTGATGAGTCCAATGGCTGCTAACTCAAGTCCCAGAACCAGATGCAGGGAGTAGAGAGCAGAAGCTCCTGGCCATGTAAGCGACTAGCCGCCGTAGTGAAAGGTTGTGAGATGAGAGCCGAGGGGCAGGGCGCCACCACAAACCCCGCCCTGCCTCTTAATACAGCAGCCAAATATGTAGTAGCCAAGTTGACATAATCCTGACCACCACAGTCTCAGTGTTTGCAATGTGCTGTGAAAGAAAGACTGCTTTCCTGTAGTAACAGAACTGATACTGCCAAAAGCAAAACCAGAAGTCTTCTGGTAAGAGTGGTTGAATTGAAATGCCAAATGAATTCCCAACACCCAATGATGTCTAAAGTTAAGATGAAGGATATTGATTGGGAAAAAGTAGAATCTCAAAACTTAGGACGGGGGTATATGGAAAGATAATTCAGGAGCTGAACCCCTAAATTCCATTGAATTACTCTTGTTACCAGAACCAGCCACCTTACTGTTATCTGAAAAGACAAATCCATCTTTACCTGCTAAACCACCCTCCCAAATAAAACCAGAGGTAACTGCCATCCATCAAGCATTTGTAGGATGCAAGCGTGGTGATTCCTGCCGCATCGAAATTTTTCTTATCAGACTGTATGTATGCGACACATACGAAAACACAGACATGGACACGGACACCGACAATGACAATGACAATGACAATGACACAGACACAGACACAGACATACAAAGATCTTGGAGAACAACAGTGAATTATAATAAACTGAACCACGTGCTAATTCAGTTGAAGCTGCTGTTCCAGATGTGAGTTCATTACTTGAACAACTTTATGCATCTCTGGGTACTTTGTATGAAATTGTTCATTTGGTCAATGCTTTTTTTCAATTCCGGGTTTGAAGGAATGCCAGAGCAATTTGCCTTAAGCTAACAAGGCCAGCAATACATCTTAACTCTCCTACCACGAAGATATATCAACTCTCCAGTCCTGTGTCATATTTTAGTCTGCAGGGATCTTGATCATTACCTTTCTTTTCCACAAGATGTCACACTGGATTATTGCACTGATGACAGTATGCTGATTGGACATAGTAACAAAGAAGTGTCAGTGACTCTGGACTTAATGGTAAAACATTTGTGTGCTAAAAAACAAAACTAGAGGGTAGGAAATCGTCCCCCCAATTAAATGCCTTTTACCTCAGTGATATTTCAAGGATCTAGTGGTGTGGGACATGTCGAAATGTTCCTTCTAAAGTAAAGGATAATTTTTGCATCTCGCCCTTCCCACAACCAAAAAAGAGGCACAATACCTGGTTACTTTCTTTGACTTTTGGAGGCAACATATCCCTCCATTTGGGTGTTTTGTTCTGGCCTGTTTATCAAGCAACGTGAAAAGCTGCTGGTTTTGGGTGCTGTCCACCATCTGCGTTAGGTTCAGGATCCTATGCAAGCCACTCTGTCCCTTGAGGCATGTGATCCAGCTGATCCAATGGAACTTGAAGTGTGAGTGGCAGATACAGATGCTGTTTGTAGTCTTTGGCAAGCCCCTGTTGGTGAATCACAATGCAGACCCTTAGGATTTGGGGGCAAAGCCCTGCCATAGACTGCAGATAACTACTCTCCTTTTGATAAACAGCTTTTGGCTTGTTACTGGGTCTTAGTAGAGACTGAATGCTTAACCATGGGAAGCCAAGTCAACATGTGGCCTGAGATGCCGATCATGAACTGAGTGTTGTCTGACCCTAGAGTCATAAAATCAGACATACACAGTAGCACTCCATCACTGAATGAAAGTGGTATATATGAGATCATGCCAAAGCAGTACCTGAAGGTGCAAGCAAGTTATGTGAAGAAGTGGCTCTTCCTGTCAAATTACCTGGCTTGTATCAGTCTTCATCTGTAGTCTCACTGGGAGTTCCTTATGACCAATTGATTGAGAAAAAGAAAACTCGTGCCTAGTTTACAGATTGTTCTGCACAATATGCAGGAGGACTTAAAAGTGGACAGTAGCAGCACAGCCCCTTTGTGGGGACCTCCTGAAAGACAGTGGTGAAGGGAAGTTCTAATGGGCAGAATTTCGAGCAGTTCCCCTGGTTGTTCACCTTGCTTAGATCGTGGAATGGCTAGATATGTAGTTGTATACTGATTCAAGGGCTGTGGCCAATGGTTTGGGTGGATGATCAGGGACTTGGAAGGAGAATGACTAGAAAATTGGTGACAAACAGTTACACAGAAGAGATACGTGGATAGGTCTTTCTGAATCGGCCAGAGAACAGAGGATACTTGTGTTGCATGTGAATGCTTACTAAAAGGTGACCTCAGCAGAGGAATATTTTAACAATCAAATGGATAGGAAGTCACATGTTGTGGATGCAAATCATCCTCATTTCCCAGTCACCCCTGTCAGTGCCCAGTGGGTTCATTAGCAAAGTGACCATAGTGGCAGACATGGATTGTTAAGCATGGGCTGAGCATCATGGACTTTACTTGACTTAGCAGTCTCTAGTGAGTACCCAGTCTGCCAGCATTGGTGACCAACACTGAGTCCTCGATATGGCACCATTCCTTGAGGTGACCAGTCAGCAATCTGGTGGCAGGTTGATTGGCTGCATTGGACTACTGTCATTTTGTTCTTACTGGGCTAGAAATTTACTCTGGATATGGATTTGCCTTCTCTGCACACCATGCCTCTATCAAAGCTGCCATCCGTGGACTTACAGGATGCCTTGTCCACCATCATGGTATTTCACACAACATTGTTTCAAATCAAGAGCCTTACTTCACAGCAAGTAAGTATGGAAATGGGTCTTTGCTCATCATATTCACTGGTTTTGTCCTGTTTCCATCATTTTTAAGCAGCTGGCTTGATAGAACAATGAAAGTCCTCCTAAAAACATAATTACAGTGCTAGCTTCATGAAAACTCTTTGCAGGATTGGAGCTGTATTATGTTTGCTTTAGTCAGCTAGTGCTGCTCTAACAGAAATACCACAGAGTGGATAGCTTTAACAAAGGAAAGTTTACTCTTACACAGTCTAGTAGGTTATAAGTCCAAATTCAAGGGAAAGACAAGGGAAAGACTTTCCCCCTTGTCAGCTCTGGAGGAAAGTTCTTGTGTTGTATCAGTTTTTGTTCAGGGAGCATCTTGGTGCATAAACACTAAATCTGAAGTATGTGCTTTTCTCCCAGTGCTGCTTTTTTGGGGTGAGGTCCCAATTCTCTTCTTACTTTCCTTTCTTTTTATCTCTTGTAGGGTGAAGGGGTAAATGACACAAGCCATACTCCAGGGAAACTCCCTTTACTGTGGAGCAGGGAGGTGATCCTATGAAGGGATTTACAGTCCCACCCTAATCCTTTAACATATAGCATATGAAAATCATGAAAAAGGAGGACAATTGTAAAATATTGAGAATCATGGCCCAGGCACATGACTACACATGTTATTGGGTGGACACAGTTTAGTCCTTGACAATGCTCTAATCCAACATCCAGTATATAATGCTGTTTTTCTCATAGCCAGGATTCGTGAGTCCAAGAATCAATGAGTGGAAATGGAAAATGCACCAGTCACTATTACCCCTTGTTTTAGTCATCTAATGCTCCTCTAACAGAAATACCACAAGTGGACGGCTTTAAAAAAAATAAAAGTTTATTCTTACACAGTCCAGTAAGCTATAAGTCCAAATTTAGCATGACCATTCAGGAGAAGGCTAATCCTCTTGGTTGGCTCTGGAGGAAAGTCTTGTCTTTGGTCTGGGATTATCTTGGCACAAGAACCTCAGGTCTGCAGGATGTGCTCCAATTCCAGTGCTGCTTTTTTGATGGTATGAAGTTTCCAACTCCCTGTTGCTTCCCTTTCCTTTTATTTCTCACAGGATGAAAGGATAATGGGTGGAGCAAGCCACAGTCCAAGAAACTTCCTTAGTGAAGGTGTTGCAGTTTCACCTTAATCCCCCTTTAACATAATCTTATCTATTACTCACGTCAGAGATTAGGATTTATCGCATAGAAAAATCACAAAATGGAGGGCAGTCACACAATACTGAGAGTCACTGGCCCAGCCAAATTACTGTGTGCATTTGGTGGGGGTGGGGGAGAACACAATTCAATCCGTGGCACCCCTTGTGACCTGTTGTAAAATTTTTGATTTCTGTCCCCAAGACTCTATGCTCTGCAGGTCTACAGATATTAGTTCCAAATGGAGAAATGTCGCCACCTGGAGATACAATGAGGACTCCATTGAATTGGAAGTTAGGAATCTCACTCAGCTACTGCCTCACACCTTTGGATAAACAGACAAAGAAAGGAATTACCATTTTAACTGGCTTAATGGCTCTTGACTAATAAGGGGAGATCAGATTGGTGGTGTACCATGGAGTTAAAGAAGAGTATGTCTGGAATATAGGATGTCTGTTAGTACTATTTCGCCTTGTGATTAAAGTCAATGGAAAACTTACAGCAACCAGATTCTAAAATGGCTGCTAATGTCCCAAGTCCTTCAAGAATGAAAGTTTAGGTCACCCAGCAGGCAAAGTATGATGAGTAGTGTGGTGCTTGCTGAAGGTAAAGGGAATAAGGAATGGCTGGTAGAAGAAGGTAGTTCTAAATACCAGTTAAGATCCCATGACCAGTTGCAGAAATGAGGACTATAACTGTTATCAATACTTCTTCCTTATTTTTGTGCATCAAGTATTTCTGTTGTTTTCACATTTAAAACATAAGATTTAAACAGGGCTAGTAGGTTTTTGGAAACTCTGATGGTGTAGTGGTTAAGTGCTAGGTCTGCTAATCAAAAGGTTGGCAGTTCAAATCCACCAGGTGCTCCTTGAAAACACCATGGAGCAGTTCTACTCTGTCCTATAGGGACTCCAGGAGTTGGAATTAACTTGATGGCAGCGGGGCTTAGTGTGTTTTTGGTTGTGTGTACATTAATGTGTCTTGGTAAGCACACGCCTGACTTTGAAACTGCCTTTATTTAGAGACTGTATGGTTTAAGGAGATACACATACATGCCAAGTTGACAAGAGGTGGAATGGGATTGTTAAGGTGTGTGTCAACTTGTCTGGGCCATGTTTCTCAGTGGTCTAACAATTATGTAACAATGTAGTTTGGCAGTTGTTTAGTAATGTAGTCCTCCTTCATGATGTGATCTGCTGTGATCAGTTTTAAGGACGCTTCCTTGTATGTGTGGCCTGCATTCAACATATATATATGTGGATGCTCTTGCAAAGTTCATTTGCTTGCTCTGGATCCTGTGTCTAGCTCATCATCATCAGACCTCCAGTTCTGGGGACTGAGCCAGCAACCCGCTATATTGCCTGCCAATCTTGGGATTCATCAGCCTCTGTATATGAGAGCAGCACCCTTCCATCTTACCTCTGATCTTGGATTTATCAGCGTCTGAAGGCTTTGAGCCAGTATCCTGCTGTCTGACCTGCCAATCTTGGGTTGTTCAGCCTCTCCAACTATACGGCTCAAGAGAACCCTAAAGTGTGATGTGTGACCCACAAACTTGTGACTTACCAGCTTCCACAAATCTCTCTCTCTACATATAGATATTTATATAGATAAACAGATAGATGGATATCTCTCTCTACAGAGACAAATCTCTCTGTGTATACATGCCTGCATATATATGCTTCACTACAGAACCTAGTCTAAGAGAGAAATGATTTCTAAATAGAGTGACAATTTTGTTAGACCACACTTGTAACCATTTTAAAGACTCAATTTAATTATGACAAGACTCGGGGCAAGTGATAAATGTTTTGAACATTAGCTTTTTTCTCATCTATAAATTTCCGCGGTTGGTGGCAGACAATGCAATAAAAATGAGAAGAGCCTTGAGCAGGACTTATTATAATTGTATATCTATCCAGCTATCATCTAGCTGTATAAAATTGTATGTACATAAGTGCATATACATAACTGTATGATGGTATACATGTAATTCAAACAGAAAACATGACAAGCTTCTTAGATTCAGAAAAATGCAAATTCCAACAACAATGAGATACCATTACTGGAGTGGCTAAAATAAATAAGCAGATAGATAATGTTTTGATCATCTAGGGACGCTCTAACAGAAATACCACAAAGTGGATGGCTTTAGCAAGAGACTTTTTTTTTTAAACTGTCCAGTAGGCTGTAAGTCCAAATTTAGGGTGTCCACTCCAGCGGAAGGCTTTTCACCTTTGTCAGCTCTGGAGGAAGGTCCTTGTGTTACATCAGTCATTGGTTAAGGAGCAACTTGGTACAGGTCTGAAGGATGAAATGTACTCCCAGTGCTGCTGTCTTAACGGTATGAGGTTCCCAACTCTCTGCTTGCTTCTCTTTCCTCTTATCTCTGGTAGGATGAAAGGATAAGAAATGGTATAAGCCACACTCCAGGGAAACTCTCTTTACATGGGAGCAGGAAGGTGCTCTTAAGAAGGGTTTTACAGTCTCATCCTAATCCTGTTTAACATAAGTCTTATCTATTATCCACAGGCAGAGATTAAGATTTACAGTATAGGAAAATAACAAAATAGAGGAGAAGGACACAATACTGGGAATCAGCAGCCCAGACAAATTAGTGTGCACATTTTTGGAGGGACACAATTCAATCCATGACAGATAGATATACAGATAGATGGAAGGCAGGGAGGAAGGGAGAGATGGAAGGAGGGGGAAGGAGGGAGGGAGGGAGGAAACAAAGGAGAGGGAGAAAGAAAAGGGATGGAAGGAAGGAAGGAAGGAAGGAGGGAAGGAGGTAAGAAAGAAAGGAGGGAATGAGGGAAGGAAGGAAGGGAGGGAGGGAGGGAGGGAGGAAGGAGGGAAGGAGGTAAGAAAGAAAGGAGGGAATGAGGGAAGGAAGGAAGGGAGGGAGGGAGGGAGGGAGGAAGGAGGGAAGGAGGTAAGAAAGAAAGGATGGAATGAGGGAGGGACGGAGGGAGGGAGGGAGGGAGGGAGGGAGGGAGGAAGGGAGGGAGGGAGGGAGGGAGGGAGGAAGATGTTCAGATAAAACCAAGTATTGGTGAGATACAACCCAACTCACTGGGAACTCTGATGGAGCACTTTTGATAATGAACAGTAGTCACCAAAGCAAAACATGTACATATCTTATTATAACAAAAATCTAGAAACAACTCAAATATCTATTGTCAAGGATTGAATTGTGTCCCCCTAAAAATGTATGTGTTGATTGGATTTGGCTGAGACCTAATATGGTGCCCCTCATCCCATGTGTTGTGAATTCTGCCTCTGTGAGACTGATGATGGAGAATGGGCTGCAGTTGTGTTAGTGAGGCAGGACTCAAGCTACCAGCTTGTGAGATATAAGGGAGAGAAGTAAGCTGAGGAAGCCGGGAACCTCATACCACCAAGAAGCAGCACCAAGAGCAGAGCACATCCTTTGGACCTGAGAGTCCTGTGCTGAGATGCTGTCCTTGAATTTGGACTCAGCCTACCTGACTGTGATAAATTCTCTTACTGAACAGACTTACAATGGATTTGAGGCTTACCAGACTGTGTCAAGAAAGCTTCTCTTCATGAAATCTTCCACTCATGATATTTTCTGTTGCAGCAATACCAGGTGGCTAAGATGTCCATTAACACTGGAAATGATAAACTATGGTATATTCACACTCTGATAAACTATATGACAATAAAATAAAGAACTACTATGCCAAGAAAATACATGACTGCATTTCACAAACATGCTGAGCAAAAGAACCCAGACATAAAACATACATACCACATTATCACATTTATACAACATTCAAAAACAAGCCAAATTAATCTACAGTAGCAGAAGTCAGAACAACGATATCTTTGCAGGAGGTACCTAGGAAAGGATAAGGAAAGCTTCTGAAATGTTAGTTGCAGGGATGAATTTACTTTGTAAAATTTAATTGAGTTGCCATTTGTATATAAGTTGCAATCTACTTGACAGCAACAGCTTTAGTGTACTGTGTGTGCTATACTACAATTAAAAAAAAAATTGGAAACCATTTTCCCAGTAATTCCACTGCTTGGAATATATCCTACAGAATCAAGGCCATTCACAACAACTGATACACGCACATGAATGTTCATCACAGCACAGTTCACAATAGCAAAAAGATAGAATCGACCCAGATGCCCAACAACAGAAGAATGGATAGGTAAACTATGGTATATATACTTAATGGAATACTATGCAATGATAAAGAACAACGATGATAGCAGGAAACATCTCTTAAGCTGGTTTCAACTGGAGGACATTAGGTTGAGTGACGATAGCCAGCGACAGAAGGACAAACATTGTATGAGACCTCTGTGATAAGAACTTAAAAGCAGACTTATGCATAACAGAAAAGACTCACTGATGGCTGCAAGGGTGGGGAGGGCGGAAGGGCGAGGCGGGGAGGGTTCAGATGAGATAGTTGTTAGAAATTTGGTTGAGTGAATTGTGACAGCACACATTAGTGACAGCACACGTTAGTAAGATCAGTACTAACAGGACTTCAACACAACTTGTATATTCCTCCTGTCTTAACCCAATATTCCAAGGACAGAGTAGCTGGGGCGGGGGGCTGGGGACTTACTAAAGATTTTTAACGAAAGATTCTATAATAAGACCATGATCCAAATGAGGAAAACATGAAAGACGTATGTGATTCTTCTAAGATTTAAACTTCTGACTTTCATGGAGATTGAAGAACCTATATAGGCTACTGCTTTTGTATATCTTTTTAAGCTATGACTGTTATAAAAAAAATTATTTCTAAGGACACTTGAGTCAAATGATGGTCCCAATGAACTAGTCTGGCTGTTTTATCCTGGGCATTCTGTTTTGTAAGCAGAAGATAAAATGGAGAAAAATCCCCTATGCACAGACATTTATGGCCCTGTATCAAGACCAGCTCTAAAAGCCAAATGTTTTATTAATCCATAAAATAGAGAAAGAAAAGTCATTATGGCCATATATTTTATATACTGGTCCCCATCAGACATAAGACAAAAATTACAAAGCTTGAGACAGACCTAAGACCCCACTTTCCCCATTGTAGAAGAGACCCTTAAGGTGTTTGATCAGAGATTTGATAGAAGAGGAAAAAAAGATGAAAAAGAAGGCCCAAATGTTAGCTGTAACTCTCAGAAGCCCACCTCAGGGTAACCCAGTTGGCCCCCACTAGCTGGTGAATATTAACTGCAATCAGTGGAGGTACTGTCAAAACTGAGGTCACTGGAAGCTGGAGTGTCCCAAGCACTCCAAAACAGGATGCCCAGTTGGCATCCCCAAAGGCCTAGATGGACAGGCCCTCCTGGACTCTCTCAGAAGAGGGTTCTAAGGAGACTGACCACTGACAGAGCCCTGAAACCCATCCAACTCCCGACCACACCAGTGACATCTCCATGGGGGAACTGAGGGTTACACTCGATGTGGAAGATAAGGAAATGGAATTTGTCTTGAATACGAGATCCTTCCTACCTTAAATTACCCAATGGGCTTACTCTCCAAGTGAGACTGTGCGATTACTGGCTTTAATTAAAAATCCAAGGTGAAAAAAAAATTTACTCTCATGTCTGATGGAGCTTACAACTGGTAAGACATTCCTTTCTATATGTCCCTGAATGTATTGCTGGAACAAGAATTACTAAGTAAACTGGGGACACACACATGTAAAATACTCAACTAAATGTAATAAATTGTTAGGGTCTGTGATTTTCAAGATGCGACACTGTTACTTTACGGGTCAAATTTTATTAAAAAATATGCCCAATAGGAAAAATACTGGTGCACCAGGGACGCACCCCAAGCTACACAGAGCAGGGGCGACAACGAGTTTCCTCGGCGCCCAGTATTTAAGTCGTGAGATTGCAAAGCAAGGAGGGTGAACTGACTTTTAAATTGATTGGTTAACTCCTATTAGTTGTAAAATGTGGTCAAGGTCTAGGGGTCACTTGCAGGCTGTCACTTGCAAGATTGCCCCCAGGCTTGTCTTGTGACAGTGTTTCGTAAGACAAAGGTGAGATTATTCTATGATATTTTCTGCTATTAAGTTGTTTCCTGGGGCTTTCTTTAATACCTCCAATTTTTACCATGCCCTTCCTCATTTCAACAAAATGAGGACTTAGTATTGCTTATATTGTTGGTTAAAAAATTAAAAACTAAAGAGCCAGAAGGACATATACCAAAAGAAATTCTCAGTCAGGTTACATCAAAAGTTTAAGAGTTGACACAGACAGAAAAGTCTGTGGGTAAACATACAGTACCTCTTTAGAGTCAACAGTTGGGAGCAAGACAGGGAGCCTGAAGGCCTCTGTAGTGTGACCAAAACTAACAACAAACAATATTAACTATGTCCCAGAACACCGAGACAAGTCCCAAACAACTATGTAAACTTCCTCAAAGTTGTTTTTCTGGTAGAAGCAACTCTAGGGACATGCCCAAAAGTCCCACTTAGACCACTGCATGTCTTTCCAGTAGGGGCAGCAGAGCACTACAATCAGCACTGGGGAATTGAACCAAGGGAAAAGCAACTGCTATTCAAAAAAGGAAATATTTCAACTCCCCATTCCTAATTTGTCCTCAGCTTGTACCCTGAGCATAGGTGGACTATAAAAACCCAACTGCCTAATGTTACCATTATTAATACTTGTATTCCCCTATTAATCTGTTTGTTTATCCTTACCCTGATACCCTATTTCTTAATGCCTTAACTTGCTTTATCTCTTCCAGATTACTACAACTCCAAATTAAACTCACAGTACTGTAAGATTACCCTGCCCATCCATACACACCAACCTGGTGGTAGATCAGGTAGCTGAACATTTCTGAGACAGGACACATGGATCTGATTGGTAGGCAGCACTTCTGCCCCAAATAGCAGGAAGTAGCCAGAGCAAACTGACTTCCCACATTCCTGTAAAGATTTCAGGGCCATGTCTCCTCAGGGTGGAAATGATAAGATTACCAAGGAAATCTGCTTGCCACAGCTTGGGGCTTAGGAAGGGTAATCACAGATAGGATGGCTGCTTTCTGACAACTGGAAATGACAAGATTAGCTTGGGAAAGGTAATCACTGATAGGAAGATTCCTTCCTGATAGTTGCAATAAAGACACAACTATTCTCTTGCCTATGTGACCACATGTACCAGAGACAATGTCACCACCATCCTCCTTTGCCAATGTATAAAAAGGATGTCCTCAAATCTGTACATGGTCTTTCTCCACTCACAGAGACTGACCTGTTTCCTCTGTGGAAAGTACTGTCACTTAATAAAACTTTCCTTAATATAGCTTTGCTGCCAAGAAGGTTGTGTGGCTTGGGTGAAGGCAAACCCAGTTTGCCACCCATTGGGAGACCAGAGTCTCAAGCCTGATCTCTGGGACCTGAACCAGGTCATTTGGGGTCTAATTAGTTTCAGGACCCCCCAAAAAATTGCTTTCATGTTTTTAGAATCCAGTTTTGGTTTATCTATAGTATTTTTAATTCTATGTCTATAAGGCTTTGAGAGTATAGTTTTGTTGTTGTTGTTTTTAGTTTTCCTGTATTACATTATATGTACACACAACTTTTTACAGTCTATTAATGTTGGCATTTTACCATTTTAAGGGAAATTTAGAAACTTCTATTTATGGCATTTTCTCTCCCCAATTTGTAATACCTATTTACATACATTAAGAACCATGTGGGGCAGCCAAAAAACACATGCGGACATGTTCACGATTTTTAGTTATTAAAGAAATTCAAATCAAGACAACAATGAGATACTATCTCACCCCAACAAGATTGGCCATGATCCAGAAAACATAAAGCAACAAATGCTGGAGAGGCTGTGGAGAAAGTGGAACCCTCCTACACTGTTGGTGGGGTTGCAAAATGGTCCAGCCTCTTCGGAAGGCAATCTGGCGCTTCCTTAAAAAAATGGATATCGATATACCATTTGACCCAGTAATTCCACTACTTGGAATATATCCTACAGATTCAAGGCCTTTCACACCAACAGACACATGCACCGGAATGTTTATTGCGGCACAGTCCACAATAGCAAAAAGGTGGAATCAACCCAGATGCCCAACAATAGAAGAATGGATAGGTAAACTATGGTACATATACTCAATGGAGCACTACGCAACGATAAAGAATAACGATGATTCCAGGAAACATCTCCTAACCTGGTTTCAACTGGAAGACATTATCTTGAGTGAAAGTAGTCAGCGACAAAGGGACAGATACTGTATGAGACCTCTATGATAAGACCTCAAAAACAGACTTGTGTATAGAAGAAAAGACTCTTTGACAGCTGCAAGGGAGGGGGGGAGGGAGAGGGAGGGGGGAGGGTTTAGTTTAGATAGTTACTAGAAATCTAGTTGGGAGAAAGCGGTGATAGCACACATTAGAAACAAGAACAACATTAAGTGGACTTCAGCATAACTTGAGTAGTCCTTCCATCTTAACTCAATACTGCAAGGATAGAGTAGCTGGGTCGGGGGCCGGGGGACCATGCTCTTAGGTGAATTCCAGGCCAATTGGCACAACTAGCGTTTTGCTAAGAGAGCGCTCTGCACCCCACATTGGTGAGTGGCTTCTGGGGTCTTAAAAGCTGCCAAGCTGCCATCCGAGGACACAGCAAATGGTCTCAACTCAGCAGGAACGGATGCTCACCGAGGACCAAAATGGCATGCGGTAAAGACAACCGAGAAGACAGAGAGACCCACAAGAGTGGGTGCCTACATCGACTTGGGACCGGAAGAACCGGATGGTGCCCGGCCACCACCAGTGATAGCCAGGATGGAGCTCGCAGAGAGGAGTCTCACTGGCAACACAAGAATAAAAAGGAGTGCATCCTGAGATCTCCACTAAAAGACCTCAATTGATGGTCCAGCGGTTTTGGGGTTCCTCTGAGAGCATGGCCCCCGGCTCTGATGCTGCCCTTTCCCATAAATTATAACAAAGGTCCACTCTTTGGACAGGAATGGATTGGACTTGGCAATGCTTCCACATACTGGAAGCACTTTGTGGTTATAAACATCTACAGGATTTCATCTTGCTGACCTCTGGCTGGAGGAAGGGGAGTGGATGGAGAGGAGGGGAAAGGAGGTTGTTGGGAGGATGAGACATGTATGGAGCAGAGAGGAATAGTGTGCAGTCACTGGACAGGGAGAGCAGTGGAAGCTGCATATAGGTGGGCATATATATTTATACGTGAATGTACATTTTCACTCAGTTATGTTAAATAATAAAAAAAAAAGAACCATGTGGAAAATCATACTGTGGGAGCAGTGTCTGACCTCCTCTAACTTCACAAAGGGGAAGGAGAATCAAGATCAACAGCCCAAGGCTTATTCCCATGAAATGGAGGTCAGACATACTTCTTTTCTCCACTGTCTTCACCAGTTCTGACACTAACTGTCTCTCCCATGGCACTCTCTTGTTCTCTGCTGGGTTAAATAAATTCATGACAACAGCCTCACAGAAATCACAGACCATACTCATGATCATGGAGTTTATCAGGCAAATAACAGTTAAACAGTTCAGCCTCAGGAACACTGAGAATACAGTTTTTCCAACAGGACAGCCTCTTCCCAGCTGTGTTTGTAAGCATGCCTCTCTCTGGCCCTCTGTGTCTGCCCAAAGGTACTCAGCTTTCTTGCTCTGTGGGCTTTTACTGTACTGTCTGCTGCTGCTGGATGTCTGCTGCCAGGTTTCTGCTGTCACTGCTTCTCACTGTCTTCAGTGTTACAGATCACTCTCTATCCCCTGGGTTCAGGAGCTTCTCCATGCAGGAATCTCAGATCTAAAGGACACATACTGCTCTGCTTACTGCTCTTCTTGATGGCACTTGGATCTTCTCTCTCTTGCCTTTGGGGTCATGCATTTCAAGCTCGGAGGGATGGTGAAAGCAACCAATACCTTTGCTAGGCAGCAATTACCCCATCTGCACAGTCCTACCCTATCACATGTGTGGGAATTACAAGATCATGGCTAGAAAGGCCACAAAAAGTAACCCATCATACCTCACATTGTTAGACTTTTTGCTTTAATCATCAAACATTAAAAAACAAAACTTGGTAGTAGAAGAGGTGCCCTGGTGGCACTGTGGTTAAGAGCTATGGTGTGCTATGGCTTCAGTCCAAAAGGTTTCAGTTTAAATCCACCATGTACTCCTTGGAAACCCTGTGAGGCAATTCTACTCTCTCCTATAGGGTTGCTATGAGTCAGGCAGTATCAACTTGATTGCAATTGGGTGGAAGGATGCTATATTTACACACAAATTTACACTTTATATGTTTTTTCTTCATTTCTGATGTGGAAAATTGCGTTCTTTTTTTTTTCATGTACTTTTTGTTTAAAGACTCTCCATTAGCTATTCATTTAGGAGAGGTCTGCTGGTAACAAATTTTGTTTATTTTTCTTTGTATGAAAACGTCCTTGTTTCACCTTCATTGTTGAAGGCCATTTTCACTAGATATAGAAACGTGGGTTGATAATTCTTTTTCTTTCAGTACTTGCAAAATGTTTTGTCATTTCCTTTAGACTTTCTTAGTTGCTGATGAGAAATCCAGTGTCATTGGAATCTTCCGTCATACACTGTCTCTCTAGCTGCTTTCAAGTTTCTGTTCTTTGGTTTATGGGAGTTAACTTATGATGTTTCTTGGTGTGGATTTCTCTCAGTTTATTCTGTTTGAGTAACTCTTGTGACACAGTGTCTGCTGACAAAAAGGTCAGTAGTTCAAACCCACCAGCCATTCCTTGGAAGCTTTATGTCCTATAGGGTTGCTACAAGTTGGAATGGACTCAGTGGGAACAGGTTTGTTTTTGGATTTGGTATTTTGTTTGAGGTTCACTCATCTTCTTGAATCTGTATGCTTACACCTTTCACCATATGTGGGAATTTTTCAGCCATTGTTTGTTCAATTATTTTTAAGCTTAGCATCTTTCTCTTCTTTTGAGACTCTGATGGCACAGCGTTTAGATCTTTGGCTATTGTTTTATAATCTCCTGAGCTTCTGTTTATTTTTTTTCAGTCTATTTTTCTCTCTTGTTGAAATTGAGTAATTTCTGGTAGTCTGTCTTCAGGTTCACTGGTTTTACATAATTTTTTAAATTCTGTCATCTCCATTCTGCTATTGAATTTTTAGTTTTCAGTTTTAAAATTAAGTTCTACCATCTTTTTTTGTTGTAAAATTTCTACTTGATTCTTTGCATCTTTACTTTTTTTGACTAAGACATTCAATTTATTTTTGTTTCAAATGTGTTCACAGTTAATTGCTAAGACATTTTTTACAATGGTTGCTCTAAAACTCTTGTCAGATAATTCTAAAATCTGTGTCATTTCCCTTCTGGTGGCTTTGATTTTGTCATTTCTTATTCCAGTTGAGACTTCCTTGGTTCTTTGTATGATGAAATGATTTTTGATTGTATACTATACATTTTGGGTATTATGTTATTAAACTGTGAATCTGATTTGAATGTACAATTTTATAAACTTCTAGTGATGCTATATTAGTGAGGTAAGGGAGGGGGTCCCTTCTGTTGCTACTGGATAGGGGAGGAAGTTTAGGATTCTTTGTTTTTTATGTAGGTAAGATATTTTAAAAATGGTTTCTGTCTTGCTAGGCCATCCCTTTTCTCGTTCTTTGTCTACAAAGAACATGAATTCTTAGGGGTATTTTCTCTCGCCCTCCATTCCTTCCTTCCTCCCTCCTTCTTTCTTGCTTTCTTTTTCTTTCTCTTTCTTTCCTCTTTGGCATTTCTGGGTTGTAAACTTTTCCACTGCCAAGTCTGGGATTTATTGGAGACAAAACAAAAACAAAATTCAAGGAAACAAAACAAATGGGGGTATATTGTAGGCAATGAACAAACTCACCTTGTTGTGTTTTGAGTTCCAAGGACCTTCACGAGTCTGCTTTCTTCTCTCTATCTTTCAAGAGTCTTCTCAAGTTATATTACGTCCAGATTCTTTCATTATATTTAATGAAAGCAATAGGTAGAAGAGCATCTACTTCATCTTATTGCAAGTGAAAGTTCTACTTTTCATTTTTTAAAAAAACACCATTGTGCTGTTCCCCACTACCTGTTCAGGCCAGCCTGTTGGACAGCTTCCAGCTCACAATTCAGCACCTGCACAGCTCCCTGCATAGAAGTGCAGTTTACTTTTACTTTTAAGGTTTACTTTTTCAAGGCTGAGAGGCTTATATTTTCTCTCTGGAAATCTCTCTATTGAAAAACCTCTCACATTTTAAGATTGGCTGACAGCCCCCAGTTTCTCCATAAACAGAGCAGCCTCTTTGCTACTCAATAAGCAAAGTCTTCCACCCTTGAGTATCCACCTGAGACAAATCACTACAGTATTATATTCAGCTGGTTACCAACAATTCCCTTAGATCCATTAGCAGGGAAATCAAATAACATCTAGATGGCATTCAGGCAACAGACCATAATTAGCCATTTAAAGAAACAGTCTTCAAATGCTCCAGAAAAATTCCCTAAATAAGGATTCAAAAAATTTTCCGGATGAAGAAGCCTTTCTGGATCTAACAGAGATTGAATACAGAAAAATTATTTATAAAACCCTCCTAGAAATTAAACACCATGCAATAGAACAAAATGAAAAATTTGGTAAACTATTTGATATTCTAGAACATCAACAATTTGAAATACATCAGATTAATAACAAAATTACAGAATTGGATAGTTCTATCCAAAGCCAAAAGAGTAGGATTGAACAGATGGAGGTTAGAATCAGAGATCTAGAAGACAAAGTAACTAATGCCAACATTTATGAGGTAAAATCAGAGAAAAGAAATAAGAAAAATGAAAAAACATATGAGACTCCATGAAGAGGAATAATTTATGTTTAATTGGAGTTCCTGAACAAGGGCAGATTAATGACAACATAGAGAGTATTGCTGTAGAGATGCTGACAGAAAATTTTCCTGAGATTATGAATAAAGAAAACATAGATATCCAAGATGTTTATCAAACACCGCAAAAGTTAGATCCAAAAAGAAGAATGCCAAGGGGTATTATAATTAAACTTAATAAACTAAAACACAAAGAGATGCTTCTGAAGACAGCAAGACTTAAGTCAAAACTAACATTCTGAGGAAAACCCTGTAGACTTTCATCTGACTTTTCTACTGAAACAATGCTGGCCAGAAAACAATGGGCAGACATGTTCAAAGTCCTGAACAAGAAAAACTTCCAACCCAGAATAATTTATCCCGCTAAATTGCCTATCAAATATAATGGTGAAATTAAGACTTTTGAAAATAAAGAGAAATTTAAAGACTTCAAAAAAACCAAACCAAAATTACATGAAATATTCAAGGAAGCTCTTCCAAAAATATATGTTTTAAGTGATAATTTAAGGCACTTAATCCAAATTTCTAATCAGCTAAGGAAGGCACAAAACTTCATCAAACCAAGCCAAAAACTACAATATTATAATAAGGGAATTCATGGTCATATCATGACAACTATAATATCACATTAAAAGAGGGATACACTACAATAGTTACAGTTGTTTTTTGATGCAGTCACAGTTTCTGACTTCTAAAATAATTAAAATTGATTTCAATAATTATACGTTAAGGGGGATTAGGTATGTAGCCATAGAACTAATTAACAATAAGCCATTTGAAATGAAAAATCACAATACAGGAGTCTCAATAAATATAAAATCCAAACTCATATCATCCATAAAGAAGAATGTCCCAGCCAAGCCAAGTGCCAAGTGCCGTAGGGTCGGATCAGGACAGATTAATAAGAATAACAGAGAAAACACCAACATGAAAATAAACATATTGCAATGACATCACTAAATGTATACGTATCAATGATAACATTGAATGTAAATGGACTGAACGCTCCAGTAAAGAGACAGCAAGTGATATTGTGAATCAAAAGACATGCCCCATCTATATGCTGCTTACAAGAAACACACCTTAGACTTAAGGATAAGAACAAGTTGAGAATTAAAGGTTAGAATAATATATATCAAGCTAATAATACACGAAAAAGAGCAGGTGTGGCAATATTAATCTCAGATAAAATAGATTTTAATGTAACGTCCACTATTATGGACAAGGATGGTCACTATTGCTGAAAGGTTCAGTACTCAAGCAAGACTTAACCATATTAAATATTTATGCACCCAATACCAAAGCACCTAAATACATTGAACAAATACTGACAACATTGAAAAATCAGATTGGTCATTCCACAATAATAGTTGGGGACTTTAACACTCCCCTTTCAGTTAAGGATAGATCATCCAGAAAAAAACTCAGTAAAGATACAGAAGATCTTATTACAACAATCAACCAACTTGACCTTATTGACATATACAGATCTTTTCATCCATCACCAGATAAATATAACTTCTTCTCCAAAACACATAGAACATTCTCCAGAATAGACCATATGTTAGGTCATAAAACTATTCTCCATAAAATCCAAAACAGTGATTTATTGCAAAGTATCTTCTCAGACCACAGAGCTATAAAAGTTGAAATCAATAACATGAAAATCATAGGTAAAAATTCCAACTTGTGGAAACTGAACAACACTTTACTCATAAAGCCTTGGATTATAAAAGAAATTAAAGACACATTAAAGAAATTTATGAATTCAAATGAGAATGAAAACACATCCTACCAGAATTTATGAGATACAGCAGAAGCAGTGCTCAGAGGTCAGTTTATCTCTATAAATACACACTTCCAGAAAGAAGAAAGAACACAAATTAAAGAATTAATCTCACAACTTGAACAAGTAGAAAGAGAGCATCAAAGAAACCCCTCAGGCACCAGAAGAAAACAGATTATAAAAATTAGAGCAGAACTAAATGAATTAGAGACTAGAAAAACAATTGAAAAAATTAACAAAACCAAAAGTTGGTTCTTCGAAAAGATCAACAGAATTGATAAACCATTGGCTAAACTTACAAAAGAAGAAAAACAAAAGATACAAATTACCCAATTAAGAAATGAGTTGGGAGATATTACAACAGATCCGTCTGAAATAAAATATATCATAACAGAATATTATGAAAAGCTATACTCTGACATGTTTGAAAACCTGGAGGAAATGGAGAAATTTCTAGGTTCATATGACTCACTGAGACTATTACAAGGAGAAATAGATCAACTTAATAAATCTATCACAAAGGAAGAGACTGAGGAAGTCGTCAAAAATCTACCAACCAAAAAAAAGTCCTGGCCCAGACGGCTTCACCGGAGAATTCTACCAAACTTTTAGAGAAGAATTAACCCCAATACTAATGAGGCTATTTCACACCATAGAAAGAGATGAAATACTTCCAAATTCCTTCTATGAAGACAGCATAACCCTGATACCAAAACCAGGGAAAGATCCCACAAAAAAAGAAAATTACAGACCAATATCACTGATGAATCTAGATGCAAAAATCTTCAACAAAATTCTAGCCAATAGAACTCACCAGCATATAAAAACAATCATTCATCATGATCAAGTTGATTTCATTCCAGAGATGCAAGGCTGGTTCAACATCAGAAAAACAATTAATGTAATCAACCATATTAATAACACAAAAGATAAAAACCACCTGATTTTGTCAATTGATGCAGAAAAGGCATTTGACAAAGTTCAGCATCCGTTCATGCTTAAAACTCTCAGAAAAACAGGAATAAAAGGGAAAATCCTCAATATAATCAATAGCAGCTATGCAAAGCCAATTGCTTTCATCATCCTGAATGGTGAAACACTGAAAGAATTCCGTTTGAGAACGGGAACTAGACAAGGATGCCTGCTTTCACCACTTCTATACAACGTTGTCCTAAAAGTTCTAGCCAGAGCAATTAGACAAGGCAATGAAATAAAAGGCATCTGTATCGGCACTGAAGAAGTAAAGATTTCCCTCTTTGCAGATGATATGATTGTTTATACAGAGAATCCAAAGAAATCCATAAGTAAACTATTACAGCTAATAGAAGAATTCAGCAAAGTATCAGGATACAAGATAAACATAACTAAATCAGTGGGATTCCTTTATACCAACAATGAAATTATTAATGGAGAAATCACCAAATCAATTCCATTTACTATAGCCTCCAAGAAGATAAAATACCTAGGAATAAATCTAACTAGAGAAATAAGAGATCTTTACAGAGAAAACTACAAGACATTGCTACAAGAAACTAGGAGGGATGTACGTAAGTGGAATACTCTGCCCTGCTCATGGATAGGAAGACTTAACATTGTGAAAATGTCTGTTTTGCCCAAAGCACTCTACTTATATAATGCAATCCCAATACAAATTCCAATGACATTTTTTAATGAGATGGAAAAACAAATTATCAGCTTTATTTGGAAAGGGAAGAAACCCCGAATAAGTAAAACACTACTGAAAAAGAACATGTTGGGAGGCCTCTCACTACCTGACTTTAAAACCGATTACACTGCCACAGTAGTCAAAACAGCCTGGTATTGGTACAAAAAGAGACATATAGATCAATGGAACAAAGTAGAGACCCCAGAGATGCCACCATCCTCTTATGAACAGCTGATATTTGACAAAGGTCCTAAGATTTTGAACTGGGGTAAGAACAGTCTCTTTAAGAAAACAAGACCCATATCTCACACCTTATACAAAAATCAACTCAAATTGGATAAAAGACCTGAATATAAAAGCTAAAACAATAAAGTTCATCCAAGATAAGATAGGGTCAACAATGGGCGTTTTAATATGCAATATAGACAGACTTCAAAATCTGACAAACAAAACACACTCATCAGAAGAGAAAATAGATAAATGGGAATTAATAAGAAACACTTCTGCTCAACCAAAGACTTCATCAAAAGAATTAAAAGACCACCTTACAGAATGGGAAAAAATATTTGGTAACTCTATGTCAGACCGACGTCTGATCTCCATAATCTATAAGGTTCTACAAAATATCAATAAGAAAGAGACAAATCATCCAATTAAGCGATGGGCAAAGGAGATGGACAGACACTTCTCTAAAGAGGAGATCCAGACAGTCAAAAAACACATGCAGACATGTTCATGATCATTAATTATTAAAGAAATTCAAATCAAAACGACAATGAGATACCACCTCACCCCAACAAGATTGGCCATGATCCAAAAAATGCAAAACAACAAATGTTGAAGAGGCTGTGGAGAGATTGGAACTCTCCTTCACTGTTGGTGGGATTGCAGAATGGTGCAACCTCTTTGGAAAGCAATTTGGTGATACCTTAAAATAATGAATATAGATATACCATTTGACTCAGTTATCTGCTCGGAATATATCCTGCAAAATAAAGGCCATTCACACCGACTGCTACATGCACAAAAATGTTCACTGCAGCACAGTCCACGATAGCAAAAAGTTGGAATCAACCCAGATGCTCAACAACAGAAGAATGGATAGATACACTTTGGTATATATACTCCATGGAATACTATACACTGATAAAGAACAATGATGATAGCAGGAAACATCTCTCAATTTGGTCTCAACTGGAGGACATTATATTGAGTGAAACTAGTCAGCAACAGAAGGACAATTATTATATGAGACCCCTACAATATAAACTTAAAAGCATACTCATACATAATAGAAAAGACTCTTTGAAGGCTACAAGGGTGGGGAAAGTGGGAGGGCGGGAAGGCAAGGGGCGATGGTTTAGATTAGATAATTATTAGAAATTTGGTAGGGTGAAATTGGTGACAATTCACATTAATAAGAAGAACAATATTAATGGGACTTTGACACAACTTGTGTACTCCTCCTCTCTTAACCCAATATTGTAAGCACAGAGTATGTACACTTTCATTTTTTTATTTAATAAAAAAGAAAAGAAAAACACCATTGTGGTTGGACTGAAGGATCTTAGAGGATACTTCCTGTTTTGATCTCTGTATGTTACTAATGTAAAATGATAAAGGTGAGATGACTCCATAACTAGAAGAACTAGGGGAGGAGAATTTGTCCTTTTCTCTCCAACAGTGACTGTGAAGGGAGGGTGCCTTGGTTTTCTGATGCCTTAGGTAGAAGGTGAGTGAATGAATCAATTGGCATCTATTTAGAGCTGGTCGAATCACAGCGTGAATCGGGGTCTGAAAACCCCCTAGCTAGGCTGATGTTTTGGTTCTCTTTTGGGGGCCAGGAAATGACCACATCCTTCAGAGCTTCTTCTCTGTTAGTTGGAAAGGTGCTTTAGTTTTTCCACAATAATATTTAATTGCAGTTCAATGCACCATTTTTTTAATGGGTCTGTAGCCATGGTTTTGTAACTCCCACCAGAAGACTGGGTGGAACTGTGCAGCTAAGGCACTTGTGGCCCACCAAATGGATTGGACAGCTTGCTAATAATACAAGTAATGTTCATGACACCCTTCTAGGGCTGAGACCATGCAAATAAGGTCTGCTGTATTGTAATGATGTGACTGGTCAACTTAGCCACCCTGCTAGGCTTCAAATAAGTTACTGCAAAGGTGGGGAGGTGGAATCTCACTACCACCCAGGAAAAAGAGCTGGAAGCAGAGTTTGGACCACAGGTCCCTCTGCTGAGAACCAGCTATACCTGGGAGACATGCAGCTGTAACACCTGAGATGGCACAAGGTGGCAAGAAGCAACCACACTGAGGCTGTGAAGTAGCACCCATGAATCAGGGGACTGGCAGGAGGTGGCAGAGTTGGCTTCCTGACCCACAGAGTGAGAAAGCTGAACCCCTTCAGGCAGGAGGCTCACTGGCAGAGTGGGGTGCCTCTGGACACTTACTGGTGTAACTAAAGAGCTTGGTTAACACTTGCCTTAGCAGGGCAGTGGCCTGACAAGCCCAAGAAGCCTGAGGGGCTGAGGGACTGAGAATAGGAAGAGAGGCCTGACTGTAGTCGATGGAAGAGCCGCATCCTAATTCGTTCCTGATCCTGGATTATAACCCACTACTTCCCTACAAAACTCCACAATCATGAGTATTGTATGAGGTCTGTGTGGCTACTGCAATAAACTATTGATCCCAGCAGAGAAGTTGAGTGTGTCATGGGAGGGATGACTTTTGTCAGAAGTGGTAAAAAGTTCGGAGAGTGGAGCTATGTCTGACCTCTGCTTCATAAGAATCGGCTTTGAGCTGATGCTGATAGTAATTCTGTCTCCCCTTCATGGAGTTAGAGGAGGTCAGGGGCTGCCACTAAACCATTTCTAGACCATGCGTTTATGCTGTATCTTCCTAAATTGGATGTCAGCTCCTTCTGGAGAGTAGAAAACAACTTCTTTACTCTTTCCTGACCCTACAAGTACTGGTATAATGCTACACACACTGTAGAGGCTCATACATATCTGACATGCTTATTGTTTCTCCTGTGAGTCTGGGTAGTCGCAGCTGGTGCTACTAGTGCACAGCCATTCTAGAGAAACTTCCAGGCCTTGCAAACTGTAGGCTCTGACATGTGAGAGCATCTTCACACAGAACCCTTGTCTTAAAAACGCACTCACCTCAATGAGCAGACCAGGGTGGCTACCCTACCCATCCGGAGCTGTATATTGAAATCTCATCCTAGGATCTCTGTGTTTCGGGATCAGCTCACAATTTTCAGGCATGAACGAGATAGTTCGCATTTTTTTCTTTTTTGAATCACAAACCCACCGCTGTCGAGTCAATTATAGGTTACCAGCAATCCCTCTCTCTCTTGCTGGCTACCATCTGCCTGTCCTCCTTCCCTCCAATACCAAAAACTAAACTCACTGCTGTCGTGTTGATTTCAACTCATAGAGACCCTACAGACAGAGTGGAATTGCCTCCTAGAGTTTCTAAGGAGTGCCTGGTGGATTAGCAGCACTTAACCACTAGCCACCAGGGTTTCCCCCTCTCTTCAAGTAGTCAAACCCAGTTCCTTCGAGTAGATGTGGACTCATAGTGACCCTATAGAACAGAACAGAACTGCCCCGTAGAGTTTCCAAGGAGAACCAGGCGGATTTGAACTTCCTACCTTCTGGTTAGTAGCCTTAGCACTTAACCACTTTGTCACCGGGTTTTCCCCAACCTCCAACAGGTGAAGCATATTTACCGAACGATTGTATGCGTGGATGAACGAACAAATGAATGAATGGCGGAAGTGGAGAGGTATGGAGGAACTTGGAAGCTACAAAGACTCCTGAAGACACAGAGATTCACATGAACTGCAAATTTATTGACTGAGGATGTAGTGGGGATTGGGAGTTAGTTGTACAGAAACGAAGGAGGAAAAGCTGCAGAATAAGTTGCATTTGTAAATCTCAGAGCAATGTCATGACAGAGCCTCATTTACGTGGCCAGGTAGGCGACTGCTTCAGCTGGATCTCGAGACCGACCGGGATGTCGGAGCCACTGCCGCAGTTGGAGCAGCCGAAGCCCTCCCAGGAGGAAACATCTCAGCACTCGCAGTCTTCCGGTACGCCAGCTCCTTCGGCTCCGTCGCCCGAGCCGCCGGGTCCTTCGCCAGAGCCACCGGCTCCGCTGGGTCCACCGGCTCCATCGCCTGAGACGTCAGCTGCGCCGCCCGAGCCGCCGGGTCCGCCGTCCCAGCCGCCGGGTCCCCCGCCGCAGCCGCCGGGACCCCCGCCGCAGCCGCCGGGACCCCCGCCGCAGCCGCCGGGACCCCCGCCGCAGCCGCCGGGACCCCCGCCGCAGCCTCCGGGTCCGCCACCCCAGCCGCAGGGTCCACCGGGACCGCCGCCCCAGCCACCGGGTCCGCCGCCCCAGCCGCAGGGCCCGCCGCCCCAGCCGCTGTGTCCACCGGGTCCGCCGCCCCAGCCGCAGGGTCCGCCGCCCCAGCCGCCGGGTCCACCGGGACCGCCGCCCCAGCCGCCGGGACCGCCGCCGCAGCAGCGGTGTCCGCCGCCCCAGCCGCCGCGTCCGCCAGGACCGCCGCGTCCGCCACCCCAGCCGCAGCGTCCTCCGTGTGCGCCGCCCCAGCCGCCGGGTCCGCCGGGTCCGCCCCCGCAGCGTCTGCAGCCGACTAAGCCACCGGGTCCGCCGCCCCAGCCGCCGGGACCGCCGCCCCAGGGTCCGCCAGGTCCGCCGCCCCAGGGTCCGCCAGGTCCGCCGCCCCAGGGTCCGCCAGGTCCGCCGCCCCAGGGTCCGCCAGGTCCGCCGCCCCAGGGTCCGCCAGGTCCGCCGCCCCAGGGTCCGCCAGGTCCGCCGCCCCAGGGTCCGCCAGGTCCGCCGCCCCAGGGTCCGCCAGGTCCGCCGCCCCAGCCGCCGGGACCGCCGCCCCAGCGGCCGTGTCCGCAGCCCCAGCAGCCGGCGCCGCCAGGGCCACCTCGGTGGCAGTGAGACATCTGGTCGACGGAGGAAGGAGACTCTGGAAGAAGAGGGGAGAGCATCACTGGACCAGATACAAAAGGATGCGGTGAAAGAAGCAGCTGCACTCAGGGCAACATGCATCACCCTTGGGGTCCGTGCGCTTCCTGAGCCAAATTCATGCCTGGAGCGCTTTTAGCAGAAAGTCCTAGAATGACTGCTTGTAGAAAATGGTTAAGTATCCCCGTAGGAAGTCTTCATCAAGTTTAAATAGCCCATTTGGAGGTGCTTATTTCTCGACTTGGCTGTACCTCTAATCTCTGCTATTTGACTTTTGGGCTAATCACCGACTCTCCAGAGCCTATTTCCTCATTTTTTAAGGGAGAGGGTTGGAGCACTTTCCCAGGTCTCTTCCAACCCCAACGCGATTCTCTCAGTGCAAACTGGAAGAAACCTCTATCCAGATTAGGGAAATTTCCCCCTGTCCAGATAACATGGGGAGATTTGTTGGCGTGTCGGAGAGTTGTAACCCCCCATTCCTTTCACATCTCAGTTCAAACTCTAGGTCTGCGCCATTGCACTAAGCTGGGACCCAGGAGCTCCTTTTCTGAAAAGGTAGGCTCCACCAGGGAGAGAGTGTGCTGTCTGGAGATAGGGAAAATCATCATGGGAGACTCGATGGGGCCCATGCAGAAGCTGCCTCTGACCCACTGCCTGCCCTGGCAAGGGTGCGAGAGCAGCAGCATATAGGTAGTCACTTCTTTGTGGAGTTTACATTCTGGTCCTAAGAAACACCATCTGCAGAGCAGAATCTCAGCTTTCCTGTCTCTTTCCAGTCTGTATCCTCTCTAAACTACAAATGAGTGCAGCTAGTTGGGAAGGCAGGGGTCCTGTAGAATCCCCAAAGGGAGAGAGACCCTGAGACCATCCCCAGGTCTGCCCAGGTTCTGCAGGCCTGGTCAGGCTAGCTAGATGGGAAGATGAACAAGCCAGCAGAACCCTGATTTACCTGAAATAGCAGGAAGGGTGAGTGAGGAGAGGAGATGCTGGTGGTGTGAGAAGTACTAGAGCTCCTCAGATTTTATACTCTTGAGAGCACTGAGTCATCTATTGATCCAGGGCAACGTCTCATAATTACATGACCTGTCAGCCCCACCTTCTTGGATTGCAGGCAGAAGGTGGGTCCTTTGTGAAGATCTTGGCATTCTTGAGATAGGCAGCCTAGTGTGTCTGTGTCTAGCCCCTTCTCTTATGCAACTGTGGGGCAGGCTAGCCAATGGGACCCACAAGTGGGTCAGAAGTGAAACCATATGGTGAAAAACCCATATGAGGGGTGCTCAAAACTCAGGGGACTTGAGAGGCATTGTTTCAGATCTTCCCTAACATGGAGGGGAGGACATGACCTCCACATTCCACAAGCCCCAAGTGGCTGACACTAAGGGTGGCCCTTGTAGGTTCCACTATAGATCCACCGAACTATATGAATGTCTCCTTTTGTCTTAAAACCAATGATGAAAGACTCAAGCTGGAGGCCAGAGAGGATGGAGAATTAGCTTGTGTCTGAGCATTATTCTGCTAGGTTACTGGCCAGATGACTTCTAGCACAACTTTGTTTTCCATGATGGGCAGTGATGACCTGTGAGATTGCAAAGCAGACCTCCACCCAGTCCAGTCCACTTCTATGCAGTCCACCCCCACTTGCCTCCACCTGTCCACATTGTTCCCTACATCTGCATGTGGTCCTTTCCTTTAAATATTCATACTTTTCCTCACCAATTTGGACAGGCTTTGAGGATGAGCATACCTCCCTATCCCTTGGCACTGCTGGCTTCCAAATAAAGCCTTTGATCTCACCCCCAAACTCCTCTGTCTCAGTGAATCGGCTATTTGAGGCAGGTAGCCAAACTCCCAGGCTTTTCTGGTAACAAATAGGTGGCAGGCATTGTTTCCAAAATCTCCGGCATGGGGTGAATGCCACAGCCAGAGGGCCACAGTTGATGAATAGGTCCAAACCCTTGAAGCAGCCTGAGTCAAGGTGGAGATCCCAGATACATTGCGCCAAAAACCCTTAGAACTTTAGAAAGAGCCAGTTGCTCTTTTGCCACAAGTTTATCCCATGGGTTTCATGTGGACTTTCCTGGGGTGTTTCTTTCCTGCTCCCTGGGTTGTGAGGGCTGCTGTGTTTTTGCACCAGCCTCCAGTACCCAGTCCTGAGCAGTGCTGCAACAGACAGGACACAGAGGACTACTTGGCTTTATCCCATTTCATATTCCTATGAGCAATGCATGAGAGATCCATTTTCTTTGTATCCTCACTAGCATTTGAGATTATCACTATTTTTTATTTTAGTTATTTTAATAGGTATGTAGTACCCTTTTCAGGTTTGTCTTCACTGAATTTACATTTAGTTTTAGTACAGGGCATGTTGTTAACATTAGTCAGGGTGAGGCTTTCAGACCTGCCGTGTTTGTTCCTACTGACTTTAAGGTATTAAAAAAAAGTGCTTGTTTTACATTGTGAAGACTTAGAAAGCTGTTTAAAACTTGCCCCAGTGTTTCATTTGGCTCTGGTGTCCTGTGGTCTTGTGCTGCAGCAGTGATCGCGTCCTGAGAAGCAACACTGGAAAAGAATGGGCTTGAGGTTAGATGACTGGGTTTGAGTGCTTCCTTAACTCCTCACCAGCAGTGTCCCCATGAGGAAAGGTGCATCACCTTATTCCCTACCTGTGCATAGTAGGTCTCAGTGAATATTTGCCCATTGCTGCATGAACAGGCCTTCAGAGCCTCAGTTACCTTATCTATGTAATGTAAACAGTAATACTTGTTTCAGAGGCTTCTGAAGGAGAATAGTTACATAAAATGTATCAGGAGATAACAAAATAAACAAAACAAACCCACTGTTGTTGGGTTGGGTCTGACTCATAGTGACCCTAGAGATCAGGGTAGAACTGCTCTATAGAGTTTCCAAGGAGTGCCTGGCACATTTAAACTGCCGGCCTTTTGGTTAGCAAACACAGCACTTAACCCACTATGCCACCAGGGTTTCCGTATTAGGTAATGCTGTCATTTTCATTGCTTTCTACAGTGACAAAAAGGGAAAACCAGATGCCATCAGGTTGATACAGACTCATGGAGAATCTGTGTGTGTTAGAGTAGAACTGTGCTGTGTATGTTTTTCACCGGCTGATTTTTAGAAGCAAATCTCCAGGGCTTTCCTTTAAGATGGTTCTACATGGACTTGACCACCAACATTCTGATTAGCAACCAAGCATGTTAAACGTTTGCACCACCTATGGTCTTCCATAACAGCACATTCTTACTCCCACGTCTGGTCTGTCCTTGGACACTAGGAGCTGGAGGAAGTCTGTGGGTGGCTTGAGGCAAGCATAGATCTTCTCCTAGGAAAATAAAACTTCCCTGTTGACTATAGGCCAGTGGCACCATCAGCCATGGGTATGAAGAACAGCATGTTTCCCTCTTGTTTCATCACGGGAGCTCAGCTCCTATTGTTCAGGTTACCCCCTTTCAACTGGTTCTACACATCTTGTGTTGAAATGACAGGTCCAACAATAAATTGGCTGTTAATTATAGTGGATTTTTTTTTTAATTGTGATTAAGTGAAAGTTAACAATCCAAGCCAACTGGCCATATAAAACCCTGAACACCTGCCTCTGCAAATCTATCTACTCTCCCCACCCTATGATAGCACACTCCTCCTTTCCACTCTGCCAGTAACCACCCAACAAACTCTTGTCCCCTCCTCTCCACTGTCTCTTCTCTCTTACAAGAAGCTGGTGGGATATCCTCATATGTCTTTTAAACCATAAAGTACACACACCACTTGCATCATTCTCTGACCCCTAGTCCAGACTATTCTTTGTTTGAAGTGTTGGCTTCAGAACTGGTTTCAGCTCTGGGCTAGCAGCAAGTATACGAGCCATGTTCTTAGGGGACCCTTCAGGTTGTCAGACCATCAAGTCTGGTGTTTTAACAGACTTTGAGATCTTCATACCCCTTCTGTCATGCAACATCAGGGACTCTACATTGTGCTCCCTGTCAGGGCTGTCTTTGGTAATGGCCAGGTACCGTCTGGTTCTTGTATTCTGCTGATGTAGTCTTCCAATCACATGGGTCATTCAGTCTCCTGGGCTCATTTTGCCTCATGTCTTTGAAGTTCTCAGCTTTCAACTGTTCCAGGTGGGTTGAGGCCAATTACTATTCCTTAAATGGCAGTTTGCTGACTTTTAAGAACCCCAGTATCACTCACCAATATGGGATGCAGAACAATCACTTAAAAGAAGATTAATTATGCCAGCTGACCTCAATGTCCCACCAAAACATGGTCTCCATACCCTTGTCCCTCCTGCTACTCTGTCCTTTGAAATGCTTTGTTGTATTTAGAAAAGCTTTTAATTTATGCTATAGTCCAGTTGTGCTGACCTTCCCTCTACCGCATGCTATCACTCCCTTCACCTAACCAAATTCCTAGTAACTATCTAATATACGAATAATCCCCTCCCTCTCTCCCCAACCCTTGGAACCATCTAAGAGAATTTTCTTCTGTGCGTAAGTCCTTAGAGTAGTGGTCTCATACGATATTTGCCCTTTTGTAGCTGACTGACTTCACTAGCTATAATGTCTTCCAGTTGATTCCAAGTTATGAGGTATCTCATAAAATAGTCATAGCTTTTAATCCGACTCGATGGCACTTGGCTTTGGCTTTTATCTTTTGGTAGTGTTCCATTGTGTAAATATACCATAGTTCGTTTATCCATTCCTCTGCTGATGGGCACCTAGGCTGTTTCTATCATTTTGCTGTTATGGACAGTGCTGCAATAAACATTCGTGCATCTGTTCATGGGGCAGCCTTTATTTTTGTGAGGTATCGTGGTGGAGTTTTGATGATCAGAATGTTGCCGATTAGACTGTGATCTTCAGAAACTTGTGGTACTAGTTTAGTATGGATAGTGTGAACCTAGGTGAACCCAGGAAGAGCCCAAGGTGTTCTACTCATTGGGGGTTACCTCAGAGGGAGAAGCAGGTATCTCCTGGAGAAGGCAGATTTCTTGAAGCTGAGGCACATTGGAGACATTGCAGGGAAACAGGATCCACCTAGTTGACTGCCATTGGTAGAAAACAGAAGAATTTTGTTTGGCCAAGCTACTCAAGGGAAGGGGATCAGGGTATGAATAATGGTTCCCAGTGACAAGCTATGGGATTGTGTTGGCCCACTATAGTGTGCTTACCAGTCCTAGGACACATCTAAGTACAAGGATGTCAACAGCACGTTCTTGGAAAGGTAAGTCTTTAATTCTGAGGTCTTGGCCTTCCTACCTTCTTTTGTGTGTATGTGTGTATTAAAGTACCATTAAAAATGATGGCGACAACAGGTTGTGGGTTTTTTTTGTTTTTTTAGCGTCTTTCCTTGTCAATATGAAAAATTGGTAAACCTATCATTGTTTCCACACTTTTTTGAACAAAATGTTACTTCTCTGTAGAATTCCACTGTTTGGGAACCTGAAGTGCATGTGACCTCAAGCAGCTCAAAACCTTCGATTTATCCAGGTGGTTCTGAGGGTTGATGTGTTCATAACAGAGTTATGATTCATTCACTTATTTCTTTCTATCAGATTCATTATCCTAATTCTTTACTTGTTAATCCATCCAACATCAATGTACCGGGCTAAGTACAGGAACAGGCAGAGGCTTTCCAAAGCTGGAATGAGTTTTCCTGGGGTGAGAGGAACTCCATACCTCTAAGCCTCTTCAATAAGGAAAAACCTCTAACCAGGGAGTCTACTTAATTAACCTATGGAAAGGCTGACAGGACCTGATTTTGAGAGTGGTACTAGATCTTGTGGCTCTGAGCCATGTGTTTTAGCCTTGCCTGCATCATGAATGTGTGAGCCTGATTTCTCACTTTATTCCTTCAAATTAGTGGTTCCAATAGGATTACTGTGTGGACCACAATGAATTATCACAGTCTATCACTGAGTGCTGCAGGCTGCTAGGAATGTGCTGTCCTGCCTATTGCCTTACTGATGCAGGTTTAGGCTTTTATCAGATATGGCAGAGCCTCTGAGAAAGCCTGACCTTTGCCTCTTTCTCCTTCCTCTTATCTCCCACCTTACTAGGCCTTTCTCAGGTTTGGCAGAGCCTCTGAGAATGCCTGACCTTTGCCTTTTTCTCTTACCTCGTGCCTTGCTGATACTTCCATGTATGGGTCAGCCAATCATGAAATGCCTCAATATTATTGTAACCATTTTTGGTAAAATAGACTGCCTAGCCAACCTCCTGATTGTAGCCCTATAAATAAAGTTTCCTATTGAGGAACAGTGACCATTGTTCTCCATCAGAGACCATGGTCCCACCTGGCCTCAACTTTATCTTGTGTGATATGTTTCTAGTGTGAGTGAGCTTCTCACTCCCTGTCCTGTCTCCCCTGTGCAGGACCTTTCCCAGTGCTGGTCGCTTGGGTGCCAGATGCAGCAAGTGAAGAAAGGATGGAAGCTTGTAGAACTGTGACTCATAGGTATTTGGGGTTTTGTAGGGTTGCCATGTCAGGTTTTAAGATACGTAATCTTTAGACTCATGGCAACCCTATGAGTGGGATTGGACTCGATGGCACTTGGCTTGGCTGGCTTGGCAATCTTTAGATACTTAACTCTTAAACTTGTGCTTGATAACATATCTAAATTCTGCAACCAGACAAATTAAGACATGGTTCCTGTCTATGTTTGTATCCTTAGAGAAGAAGAACCTGAAATACTTCGCAGTGCCCAGCATAGTGCTAGACATTAGTAGGTTGTCAGTAAATATAGGTGAAGTTGTTTTATATGTAGCTGAACCTACATATAAAAGCTGTGTCAAATTATTCCTGAAAAGTGATTGACTCTGTAAGTCTAGGTTATCATGGCATATATTGGGTGAAAGAACACGTCACCAGTTGCTACATGGTGACGGCATGTTTGTCTGAATAGGACTGTGCTCCATAGGATTTTCATGGCTGTGATACTTCAAAACTAGAAGTTCTTTTTTCTGAGGTGTCTCTAGACACCGTTGCAACCTATAGGGTGGTGTAGAACTGCTCATAGTGTTTCCAAAATGCACCTGATGGATTTGAACTGCCAGCCGTTTGGTTGCAGCCTGAGCTCTTAACCACTATACCGTCAGAGTTTCTCAGGTGCCTCTGAACAGGTTCAAATTACCAACCTTTCACTTAAAAAAACCTCTGCCGTTGAGTTGATTCCAACTCATAGCAAACCTAAAGACAGTGTAGAACTGCTTTATAGAGTTTCCAAGAAGCGCCTGGTGGATTTGAACTGTTGACCTTCTGGTTAGCAAATGTAGCACTTAACTCACTATGCCACCAGGGTTTCCACCTTCTGTTAGTAGCCCAATATTTAATTATTTGCATCACATCGGGACTCCTTTCTATCTGACATCAGCAATGATATCCCTGATTCCACATCCACTTCTGAATCTAGATTGAATTTCTGGCAGTTCCCTGTCCATGTACTCCTGAAGTCACTTTTGAATGATCCTGAGCAAAATTTTGTCTGATATTAATGATATGGTTTGATAATTTCTGCATTCAGTTAGATTACCTTTCTTAGAAATAGACTTAAATGTGGATCTCTTCCAGTGGATGGGCCAGGTAGCTGTCCACGAAATTCCTTGGCGTAGACAAGTGAGCACTTCCAATGCTTCATCCATTTGTTGAAACATCTCAATTGCCAGAAAGATGGTTACTTGTATTTCACTGACTATGAAAAGGCATTCAACTGTGTGGATCATAACCAATTATGGATAATATTTACACAGATGACACAATCCTGCTTGCTGGAAATGAAGAGGATTTGAAACACTTATAGACATGCAGGAGGTTTGTGTGTGTGTGGTGTGCAGACATTTTCTTAGTTCCTCTCATTCTCTTGTGCTGAATCCTTTCTGTGTGGGGATAGCCTTTTCATTTGTTTGTGTATATTTTGTTTCTATTGAGACTTTATGTTTTTCTTCTTTATTCTGATGAGTAGGTTTGTTAACTTTCTTTGTAGTTACCTTGAAATTTATCCTCATCTTTCTAGGTTTGAACAAGTTCATTATTACTTGGTGTCGTCTTGCCTTCCATTCCATTAGAAAGTTTTCTACCTACACCAATTTATTCCTTTTTTTATTGTTCTGACACAGTTGTCATTTGTAGACTAACATCTCCGGTTCCCGGTTGCAATTCTTTTGGTTTTGAATAGTCTTTGAGAGTTCATTTCCTTGGCTGGTATCCGGCTGGTACAATCTTGCATCCTAGATTCTAATGTTTGTTCTCAGACCAAAAGACTCCCTGGAATAATTTTTATAAATTTGGTTTGGCTTTTACGTATTCACTTAATTTCTGTTTATCTGGAAATGCCCTCATTTCAAAATCATATTTGAATGATTTGTAGGATATGCTGTTTTTGGTTGCCTATGGGGCAGTTCTACACTGTCCTAGAGGGTTGCTATTGACTTGACAGCAGTGGGTTTGTTTTTTTATTGTTTTGTGTTTGCTTGCTTTTATTACAGGTGCTCAGTAACTATTGGGTGAAAGGGTACATAAAAGAACGAACAAATGGTGTAAACCCAACAAATGTTTGGTGAACAAATGGAGAAGGAAGATCTAAGAGATGAAATGAAGACTTTCAGAGGGGCATGATCATGTTTGAGGGCCATGGACAGGAAAAGAAACATAAAAAAAAAACCACAGAGACTGGTAACTGCATTTTAAGAATACATTTATTATCTGCCACTTCCCTCAGAAAAGGCTGGGCTTTGGTGACTGAGTGAGAAGCCCCTTGGGGACATCATTAAGAAAGAAACCCTGAGAGATCTTTCTATGCTTTGCAGATGTTATCATGGGCTATTACCAGCACTCTGATCAGCAGCAAGATCATAAACTCCCTAAAACTGACAAGTCCATCTCTATCAGCATCCAACTCTTGGAATAGTTTGTCAATGGCAGGTTATCTTTGGTATTCTAGAGGAAAGGGATAGCTGAGATTGTGAGCTCTGAACCTCTAAACAAGACTCTTCCCCTCTTTTGTTCAGGTCCCACCACTCAAACTTCAGCTTAGGGGGACCCAGGAACATTACTTCACTAGCCAAAACTGTGGAGGAGAATCTCATGTGAGGAAAGAGAGGCAAGAGAGTAGAAACTGTGGTATACCATCCAGGAATCATAGACAGGGCCCCATCTGGAAAGTCCTCTAGAGCTCACCTTATCCAAGTCCTCCCCTGCCTCTTTGCACTTCACAAATGAGGAAATGGATTTCAGGGAGAGGAGGTGCCAGCAGCCCAAGGGGACATGTAAATCACAGAGACAGAGAAGTGGAGAATCTGCCCCACAGCCAGCAGAGAATATCATTAGTACTCTAACTGGGGTTGCCCTCTGCCTTATTCCTTGTCCCATCACCATCCTCCCAGCCTAGACAAGGCCTGCAGTGCAGTAGAGAGGGGAGGCTTGAGACAAGAGGAGGCATCACCTGTTTTGAGGGTGTTTGGAAGTTGCCTTTCGATCAGCTGCTTCAGCTCACCCTTCTTGAGGGTGTCAAAATGGCCTACCTGCATGGAGTAGTGGTAGAAGATATTGTTGATTGCCTCCATGTAAACTTCCAGTGCCATAGACATCTTCCTGGCCTCCAGTTGACCTGTGAAGAAACACAGGGAGTCCAGCCCTTCCCTTCATCCTGTATGTACTATCTGTATTTCTACATCAAGGGCTTAGAGAAAAGCAGGGCTTCCCAAGATCTGTATTGTGCTCTGTGTTTTACTCATGCTGAATTTTTCATCTGTGGATAGGATGGGCAGAAGAAGGACATACAATATCCACTAACTACTGGCCTGGTAGCCCAGAGTGTTTCATGCCACCTCAATCACAAAGGATTATCTAGAATGCATTGTGCACTCAAGCTAACCTGGGAAGACTGTGGTTGATCAGGCTCTTTGCAATCCCAGGGGATGGTCTCTGTGTTGTACCCCTTACGGACCTTCACTGTCAAATTCCACCATAAAATGAAAAACACCAACTAAATGACATCAAGTTGAGTCCAACTTACAGCTACCCAATTGGCAGAGAACAGCTGCCCCACAGGTTTTCCAAGAAGTGACTGGTAGGTCTGAATTCTGACCTCTTGATTAGCAGCGATTCTCTTACCCAGTGTACCACCAGGGCTTCCACCACAGCTTCTACACACCTCATTGCCATCGAGTTGATTGTGACTCATAGACACCCTCCAGGACAGAGAACTGCCACATAAGGTTTCCAAGGAGCACCTGGTGGATTTGCACTGCTGACCTTTTGGTTAGTAGCTGTAGCTCTTAACCTCTGCCCCACAAACTCACCCAGCTTTGCCATCCCTAAATCCTAAGGCTGGGTCTACTGAGCACAGCAAGAGCTGCTTTACTTGGAACAAAATGTAGTCAACCCAGAGGTGTTCAGGAAAATGGTGGGTTGTGGCTTCCAAAAGTCTACACAGTGTCCACCAGCAATCACAATTCTGGACTCAGCCAAGGAAAGGGTACTTACCCCTCAAAGCACAGGCTGCATAGGAGCTGTAGCAAGAAATCCCACAGTAGTGAGGGATGTTGGGACAGGGAAGTTTATATATGGAACCCCAGGATTCATCTTTGACCATGGTGAAGGAATCCTCTCTCTGATTCATCTTGAGGCAATCACTGGATGTGCCCTTTTGCTCAAAAGAAGCTTCTAATCTGTGTCACTGACTGCAACTCAAGCAGCTCAGATAGCAATCAACCCCTATCCCACCTTTGACCCATTGCTCAGCCTGAAACAAACATCTCCAGCCCTGACCCACCCACTCCCATGTCCTGCACCCTGCACATGCTTAACCCCGGGCCAGGGCCCAGCCTTCAGGGGCAGCTTCACCCTGTGAAGAGAACAAGTTTCACTGCCTGGAACACTCCTGCCTTGAAAGAGAAGGAGAAGAAGAGACACTGGCTAACTATCACAGTGAAAAGGATAATGAAAATAATAACAAAAAAAGTGAACATGTAAATTTGGAAGAGACAGACACATTAGATTAAAAACTAAGGAATTCAATGAGCCATGGTTTCACTTAGTAATAATGGATTAATATTGGCTCATTAATTCTAACCAATGCATGTTAGAGGAAGACCTAGCAATCTGCTCCCCTCAAGAACACTGCCAAAAGGACTCTGTGGTGCAGTTCGTTTCTGTCACACATGTGGTTTGTGGCTGTTTTAGAAAAATCAATTATCAGCTCCAAGAAACATGATAGCTTAAAGATCTCTCAGTTTATGGAGGGAGGTAAGCTAAGAGACCTCTCTGCAGGTGACTGTAGGTTTCAAAGATAATCACCGAAGCCAAGGGTGCATTTTCAATAAGGATCCTAGAGTTTTCAGGCTCCAAGGGTCACTACTTCTACCCATCCTCACATCCATCTCTTCTGGAACTTGTCAGTTAGGAAGAGACACCTAGTAGCACTGGTGACCAAGCACAAAGCACTAACATAGGAAGAAATTACTAAAGTCTCTAAGAAATATTTTTCTAAAATAAATAAATTTTATTTTGATTTAAGTACAGATGAACAATCCAGTTCAATTTGACATGTAAAATTTGGAACTCATACCTTTATTCTACTTTACTTGTTCTCCCCTCCCTTCTCCACTCTCCCATAACAGCACACTCCCCTTTATTAAGATATATACATATTTATGACTCATAGAGACAGAGAGTCTAGTGGCCTCTGCATACAGTAAACCCTGGGATCAAAACCATAAAACTATAAAACCATAAAACATCTGCACTGTTCAGTAAGCCCTAGGACCAAAGTTATAAACTGCCCATCCCTAGAGATGATTGAGGCAAGTTTCCTTTAATTGTGGGAGATATCCTCAAAGTTGTTTTTCTGAAGCAACCAGATGGGACCAGCTTTGGGGACATGCACAGACTGTCCTACTCTGACCATGGTATAGACCTCCAACAGAGGTACCCAAGAGCTATCACCAGGCTTGGGAAATGGGACCAGGGGAGCAAGAAACTGTACAAGTGAAACAGACCAAAATAAGTTCCACTAGGAGTCCCAGAAACCTCCAAAGCAGGAATCATCTTGAACTTGTCTTGCTTGCACAGCCTAATTCCCCAAACTAAGCCACTTTCTGACAGTGTCTACCTCCAATATGAGTAAAATATGAGACCCGTCCTTCCCCAAATCCTTTATAAGCCCCAGCTGAACCTTTGTTAAGGAAGACTGGGTAGGCATTACACAGGCCCTGCCGTCTCCACTTGGAAATTTCTTTAATAAAACCTTGCTCTGTGGAAAGGTTTTCTGTGCATTATCTCATTCATCCTTGATCAGCGAGTGGCAAGAATCTCATCTGGGTTGGTGGTATGTGATACACCCGGCATAGAGTTTTTAATAGCTGATTTTTCAAACATGGATCTTGGAATGTTTCTTCCAAGTTGTGTCTGGGTGAGTTCAAACTGTCAACCTCTGGACTGGTAGTGCTGCACTTACCAGTGTGTGCCACCTGCAGCCTTTGCTTATCGTTTCTCTGTTATTGTAATGCCTTGTCTGCCACCACCCCTGCCACAGTCATTCCGCCCTAGACATGTTGGCTTTAGTGGTGTTCTCTAAGCAGTTCAAGCACTACCTAGGTCTAGACCTTAGTCTCCATCTGCCAGGAACCTTTTTCTCCCCAGATATTTGTAAGCCATCTTCTTTCACCTTTTACTGGTTTCTCCTTAAATGCTTTCCTGGATCATCCCATTGATACTGTCACCCCTTTCTCCATCCATTCACCCTAGTCCTACTCTCTAGTTTTCTTCATATCACTTGTCATCACCTACCAGTGTATTATATGGTATCTTTTCATTTTCTTGTAGAAAACCAAACCTATTTGTATCAAGTCAGTTTCAACTTACAGTGACCTATAGGATAGAATAGAACTACTCCACGTGGTTTATATTGCTGTCATTTTTAGGCAAGCAGACATCACTTAGTGGTCTAGTCATGAGAACTTTAGTTTTCTTGATGTTGAGATGTAATCCATAATGAATGCTGTGGTCTTTGATCTTCATGATTAAGTGTTTTAAATCCTTTTCACTTTGGCAAACAAATGAGTTCTATGGGGAAAATATACATGTATATATATTTATCATGATTAAGTGAAAGTATATAATCCAAATTAATTTTGCATGCCCAGGTATCTGCAGCTACATCTTCTCTCCTCACTCAGTGACACCACTTCCCTCCTTTTCACTTCTAGTACCCTCCTAATGAGCACCTGGCCCCTCCTTTTCATCCTCCCCTCTCCCATCCAGAAAGAAGCCAACCAGTGGGACCCCAAAGCCTACTGCTATTGAGTCAGGTCCAACTCATAGTGACCCTAGAGGTCAGAATAGAACTAACCTACAGAGTTTCTTGGTGAATTTGAACTGCTGACCTTTTGGTTAGCAGACATAGACAGTGCTCACTTCCTACAAGAAACACAGTTTAGACTTAAAGATATGAATAAGCTGAAAAATCAAAGGATGGAATAAATATATACCAAGCTAACAACATGCAAAGAAGAGCACAAGCAGCAATACTGATTTCAGATAAAATAGTTTTTAATGTAAAAGCCACCATCGTGGACAAGGATGGTCACTATTTACTGTTGAACGGTTTAATACATAAGCAGGATATAACAATATTAAATATTTATGCACCCAATACCAGAGCATCTCAATACATTGAAAAAATGCTGGCAATGTTGAAAAATGACATAGATCACTCCACAATAATAGTAGGAGACATCAAGAATCAAGTTTTTTAATCCAAGCTGTCACTCTCTGCCTCTTTATTGGAGCATTGAATCCATTTACATTCAGTGTAAGTATTCATAAGTGTGTGTTTAGTGCTGTCATTTTGGTGCCTGTGTTGTGCTGTTGATGATTCCTTTGGTCGTCTTAATATTCTTTCTGGGTCCTTTTTCTTTATGTGTTTACTTTTCATCCTTCTCAGTGTTGGTTTTGTGTTTGTTGAAACTACTCTATTAGGTTTCTTGTTTTGATATGTCACATTGTTTGTTTGCTTTGGGTTTACCCCTTTGATCTCCTTTAGTATTCTCAGTTTAAACCAATCTTTAACTGTATATCTGCTTACTTTCCTCTCCATCTGAAAGTGTTATTACTACTGTAATATATCCTTCTTTATAGTTTTCATGGTAATATGTCTGGTTCCCTACTTTTAATATTTTAGCTTTGATTGAGCTTTGTGACTTCGCTAGCTGAGTAGGACTCTGGATGCTGTGTCCAGCATTGCATCCTTAAGTATAAATCTGATGTTATTGTTTTTCCAAATAAAGAGCTTCTTTCCGCATTTCTTATACTTTTGGTTTGGTTTTTGCAAAGTCTCTAAGCTTCTGTTTATCTGTGAATGTCTTAATTTCACTGTTGTATTTGTTAGACAGCTTTGCAGTATGTATAATTCTTGGTTGGAAGTTTTTCTCCTTCAAGGCTTTGTATGTGTCATCCCACTACCTTTTTGCCAACATGATTTCTGCCAAGAAGTCAGAAAAATGCCTACAGGGCTTCCCTTTCTATGTTAGTTTTGCTTTAAACCTCACTGCCTTTAAGAACCTCTCTTTATGTTTCATTTTATTAAGCTTGATTATAATACATCTTGGTGTCTTTCTTTTGGGATCTGGTTTTTTAGTGTTCAATAAGCATCTTGAATATCTATGTTCTCTTCTTTTATGATGTCAGGGAATTTTCTGTCAGCAACTCTTCAATAATTCTGTCTGTATTTTCTGCTGTCTGCCCTGTTCACAAACTCCAATTTTTCATAGATTATTCCTCTTGATTGTGTCCCACATGATTCTAATGCTTCTTCATTTATCTGATTTCTTTTCTCTGATTTCTTCTCATAAATGCTGGTGTCAGTTGCATTATCTTCAGTGTTGTTAATTCTGCATTCCATTTTCTCAGTCTTTTTCTTTTGGCTTTGCACTGAATTGTCTGATTCTGTAATTTTCTTATTCATCTGCTGAATTTCAGATTGTTGAATTTCTGGCAGTTTATATAGCTTACTTCATTTTTCATTTTGTTCTGCTGCATCTTGTTTGCGCTGTACAAGGGCTCTGTACATAATTCTTTTCTATTATACCTTGGATAATTTCAGAAAGTTTTCTTCATGTGAGAAGTTTTTTGTTCCTTTATTTTGGGAGTTTTATGGAGCCGTGGTGATATGCTTCATTAAATGCTTTGATATTGATTGTTGTCTTTGTGCCATCAAGAAGCTGTTCAGTTTTTCCAGTATTACACCAGTGGGACCTGTGGTGTAATTCTAAGAAGGAAGTGAGTAGGGGCACTGATGGATTTTGTCACCAGCCACTGCTGCATTCTCTTGGTGCAGCTGAGTTATGTACAGTTTCTCTGATAATATAGACTCTGGAAAGCCCCGTGATGCTGCTCAGGTATGTGGCTGTCTCACAATTACAGTGCCTATTTGGCCATCTTCAGATACTGTCATGGGGCTTAAAGAAAGGAGGGATTAGGGCACTGTTTCACCTGGCTGCCAGCTGCACTCCATGCTCTAGGTAAGACCATCATAAAAACAGATTTTTTGCTGGGAAAAACACTACCCAGAGAGGCACTATTGCTCAGCATGGGAATATCTCCAGCTGAGCCCTCAGGTGTGGCTGACTCTGCCTCTCAGCTAACCAAGATGGTGTCCTGCCTGAGCCACCTCTGTTGCAGTGAGTCAGCAGTATCTATGGTGCAACTCAGAGAAGAGTGGGGAAAGGGGCACTGGTACCTACAGATGTCAGCCACTGTTGGTACTCTAGATGTGGCTGTCCCAAACAGTCTCTCTGCTGTGGAATATGCTGTTTACTTAGGCACTGCTGTTCAGCAAAGTAGCTGGCCTGTGCCAGGCTGAGAGGCTCAGTCTCAGCCTTCTAGTTAACAAGAAGGGAGTCCATACCTGTAGTTCTCTCAGCTGCTGCATCAGCAGAAACAGATCTCACTACAACACTATCTTGCTTCTAACAGAGGTAGTTTCTCCCTTCCTGTCACCCCGTCTGATCTTACAACCCTACACTTGATCTTGAGGCTCCCAGAATATCCACACTGCTTCTTTCAATTATTCCTCTAGGCCTTAGTTCTCATAGTGAATTAAGGAGACATATGTCCAGTGTACCATCTTTGCCCTGCCTGATGGGGAAAATATTAAATGATTCAGGAAATTTGTGTCATCTGGATAATGCAGGTTGCTAATGAGTCTTCCTCTAATCCTGATGTTGTGAAGAATATGATTAGTGTTTTTCAAACTGAAAGGGCTGAAGAAAAAATTCAAGCCTCAAGTTCCAAAGATGAAGGATTCCTCAGTGAAAATATTAAACTACCTAGGGAATATCAAAACAAGATGCAAGGTATACACACTCATTATACCAAAGAGAATTCATCACTGTTCAAACATTTAAAGAGGTAGCATATGATCAGGAGCTGATGGCCCTAAAGGAAGAAGTCTTAGGTGCATCGAAGGCACTGGCAAAAACAACACTGGAGGAACTGAAGGAATACTAATTGAGATGTTTCAACAAAGGTTTCAGCACTGGAAGTGCTCATTCATCTGTGCCAAGAAATTTGGAAGACACCTGCCAACTAACTGGAAGAGATCCATATTTATGCCTATTCCCAAGAAAGGTGATGCACTGAAAGTGGAAATTATTGAACAGTATCATTAATATAACATGCAAGTAAAATTTTGCTGAAGATCTGGAAGGCAGCTACAGCAGTGTGTTGACAGGGAACTGCCAGAAATTCAGGCCAGATTCACAAGAGGAGGTGCTGATGTCAGAAGGAACTTGGCTGAAAGCAGATAATACAAGAAAGATGTTTACCTGTGTTTTATTGTTTCTGAAAAGGCATTCAACTCTATTGATCATAACAGTTTATGAATAACCTTGCAGAGAATGGGAATTTCAGAACACTTAATAGTGCTCATAAGGAAGGTGTACATGGATCAAGAGACAGTCATTTGGGTTGAAGAAGGGGATACCACATGGTATGAATGCTAGAAAGACTTGGTGTCAGGGTTTTATCCTTTCATGATATCTCTTCAATCTGTATGCCAAGCAAATATTCTGAGAAGGTAGACTATGTGAACTGCAGTGGGCAACATTTAATTCTGTTATGTATATGTTTGCTATAAGCTGAAGGCAACTCAACATCATTAACAACTTAAGGTAAGGTAAAATCTCTAGGCTTAGGTGAGGATTGAGTTGGACAAAGCAGTGTAAGTGGAAAAGCCCTTGGAAATGGGCAAAAAATAAAAGGAGTCCAATCTGGCAGAAGGAAGCGAAATGTGGCTGGCAAGGTTGAAAATGGCCAGATCATTCAAAACTTAGTAGGTGCTATGAGGATTTTAGTCCTAAATTCATAGAACCAGAAAGGGAGAACCATACTACACTCTTGCTGAATCCTTATGCCTTTGTCAGAACAGAAGTTTACCTCAAGGAACCCCTAAGCTTCTTCACACCCTGACATTCATTGGTCTCTACTGGCCTCCTTTCCTCCTCTAGATGACCACCACTCAGTTTGTCCTTGGACTGCTTATCTCTTAATCCCTTCTTGCAGAAGGCAGCCAAGTTTTCTTGATGCTCTCACTCAATGTCCCCAAAGCCAAGTCCACAGCCCTTCTTATTGTAAGAATTTTCCTACTATTCAAGATGGGAGCAGTCAGACATGTCAAAAAACATGACAAAATTGAGGAAATCATCAGCATTAAGGAAACCTATGGCACCTCTACAGGTCTAGTCCCTAGGCTATATTTCTTGATCCCTTAGCCATGTTTCTAGGTTGATTTTCCTTGTACCTTCTATCCAGGACAGAGTACAGTGCACACCCACTTTCTTTCAAATGGCTTCAGGGCACGTATTCTTCCAAAGTCTGGATCTGGGTGAATGGATTTTAGATAACAGAACCTCATATAATGTAGTGAGCATCCAAGAGGCCTTGTATCTTCCTGTGTGAGTAAAGGGTTTGTGTGGGGGTCTCCAGACTGAGAGTGAGATGACAGCTCCACAAAGGACAACTTTCTTAGATTTGGAGTATTTCATCTATTTGACAAGGTCTCTGGATATCCGGAGGCTGGATGGTGCAAAGCCCTTCAGGTCCCTATGGAGACACTCATCCTACTGCATCCTTGGAAAGTGTCATGTAGAGTTTCCTTGGTAAAGATTCAAGGATTCTGGGAGACCAGAGAGGTAGATTGTGGAACTTAGGTGATGTCTGCTAGATGGCCTTGAGCTGTTTTATAGGAGAGGAGCTAGGATTCTTAATTTGTGGGATGCTACTTGTAGCAAGTGACAGTTTGATATGGAGGAAGGTGTACATGGTGGGAGGCAGGGGATAGACATACAGGTTGTGGGGTCAGAATTAGACATAGTGATCTACCTGCTAGGAATTTGTTTCTATTTATCTCCCACTCTCATGTCCTTGGAGTCCCAGAGTAGTACATATGAGTAATATTCTCTGCTTCTAACAGAAATATTAAGGTTTGTGTCCATCCAAGTTGCCTTGAAAGAAAGGCCTGGCAATCTACTTACACAAAACCAAACACTGAAAATCCTGTGGAGCATGCTTCTACTCTGACACACACACACAGTTGTCTTGAGTCAGCCAGAGTGGACTAGACAATTGTTTTTTGGTTCATTTATTTATACAGTCCCTGCAGGTGACCTGGGTGAAAGGGATCTCAGGGATGTTGGTAAGTTATCTCAATAGACAGTCTTCAAACCCCCGAAAATACTCAGATGTCAGGGCCACAAACTCCAGGTTCCACAGGTATCATATCCCCAAGTCAGCTTGGCTTATTGATGAGGAAGAAGCTCAGACTGGACAATCTCACTCTTTCCCAGGGAGGAATTACCTGGACTTTTTCACAGAGAGGGTCATCAGTGCTCTCAGCCAAATCTGGTCTCTCCTGAGTTCCTCTGGCTGCTGTGGAAGGAACAGGCTCAGTGCTCCGACCCCTCCTTTTCTACATCTTTTACTGGGGGTCCTGAGCTTTCCTCTTCTCTGGCAAGCCAGAGAATGAGAGCTCTCATCCTAGGAGAGAGTGCCCTTGAGTACAAGGAGGGTGAAGGCCTAAGGAGGCAGCAGTAAGGGATGGAAGGCAGGACCAGGGAGGATCTGCCAGCCAACGAGGGGTTAGCTGCCTATACCCTGACCTGCAGGGATTGCAACAAGACAGGAGAGGAGCCACAGATATTTCTGAGTGTGAATGTGTTTCTTCTTGAGACATCTTCTCCCATCTAAGGAATTAGACTTAACCAAGTTAGACAGTTAACACAGTGGGGAAAGCTCTCTGGTCCCCCCTCCTGCACCCTTCCTTCAAAAAGGAAAGCTCTCTATTCTAAATTCTAAATGAACTTGATTCTACCCTTGTGCCCCACCCACCCACTCTATCCCCTTCTCTGCACTAGCCCCTTCTTTGTGAATCTGGATATCTTGGCCCTACCACTGCCGATCTTTCCTGCCTTTTCTATAAAAACTGGTGTTAAGAATCCTATATTGCAGAATTAATGTTGGGACTAAATAAGATCACATGGGACAGGGTGGACACGGGCTTTGCACACAATATTACTCAATGAAATTGAGCTGTCAAGGGTAATAGGAATGTGGGTCTGGTCTCATTACCCATTTAATGAGAACTTGCCATGTGCTGAGGACCCTTAAGATGTCTTCTGGCCCTTAAGGTGCTCCTAAAGCAGTGAGGGATGCAGAGGTGCGCACCATGTGGAAGGGTGGATGGTTCAGCTGGAGAGTGAGTACAGCCATGATAACTGTCAGTGTCTCTCTGAAGCCTGCAATCCGTGCTCTCCTTGCTGGTGTCATGGGACCACGTGAGGATTCTACCATGGCTTCATGTCTTCTCTGTTCTGAGTGTCAGGGATGTGGGTCAGCTTTCTTTCACTGGATCAGAGGGCAAATGAGAAGGGTCGTTGTTAAGTCTCATAATAGGAATTTTTTAAGTGCTTGCTTTCAGATAGAGAGTAACTTTGCCTTCAGAACACAGGACTTGGAGTCTGTAGACCTTGATTCAAATCCTTGCCCTGCCCCTGGCAATGATTTAAACAAGCTCTCAGTTTCTTTAAACCTTAATTCTCCCTCACCACCTGAAAACAGAGGTAAGATTTATGATTTCCTTCATTTATTGTAGGGAGTCAAGACAGCAAACTAGACACATGTCTCCTTAACTCCCTCTGAAAACTAAGGCCTGTATTGATAATTAAACTGAGCTTTCCAGATAGCCAGCAAGCCCTTAGACATGGCACAGGGCTGTCAGTTTGGACTACATGCCACTGAATGGGAAACTTATTTTCTTTTGTGGAACTCTGCTCTTACTGAATTGTCTGGCTCCTGCAGACTGAAAGTAACTGGTGTTTTTAACTGTTTTTCTTTTTGTTGGCCTGTTGGTGGAGGATAGGCTTAACTGGCTGCTGCACTGAGCTTCAGTGCCAATGTGACCAGTCTGTGGAATAGCCACATTTTGAGAGCCTAGTTCCAGTCTCAGAGCACCACAGTGCCTCCACCCTCTCTTTTCAGACTTCCACCATGCATTCAGCTATTGTACTACAGGTGGGACAGCTTGAGTGGCACACCATCTTGTTTGACAGGGAGGAGGAGTTAACCAACTGGAGGTCTGAACAGGGGCTAATTCCTAGTCTGGGAGGCTGTGATTTTGGAAGCTGTCAGATAGCTTTTATCTTTTAAAATGTGACTGCCTAGAAAAATAACTGGGGTGGAGCCCAATGGTATCTCTTCCAGCTTTTACTGACTTATATCATAGGGTTAGCTGATGGCCCCTCAGTTACTTAATAAGTAAGACCATGTCTTTTCTAGACAGGAGTTGGAGACTGCTGCCCCAGACAGTCCACTGGGCCCAGTCACTGGAATCTATAGAGGTGGCTTGTGACGAGCTTCCATCTCAGAACTGCACCTCAGCTGCTGTGGAGGCAACATCAGAGAAACTAAACAGCCTCTAGATGTCCTGAAAGCAACAAAACCTAGCCAAACATTTAAGGAAACATCTAACCATGGTTCCAGAAAACTCCTCCAAAGAACTTCCCAGATGAAGAAGACTTTCTGAAACTGTTGGAGGTTGAGTAAAAAGAATTACAGACAGAGCCCTCTAGACATTATACAAAATGCAACAGAGTAAACTGAATAATTAAGCAAGCCATTTGAACTGATGAAACACCAGTATTCTGAAATCCAACAGATAAATAACAAAACTACACAATTAGACAATTCAATTCAAAGCCAAAGAGCAGAATTGAACAGCTGATAACCAGCCTTACTGAACTTGAAGACAGAGCTATTGACACCAGCATTTATGAGGAGAAATCAGAGAAAAGAAACAAGAAAAATGAAGAAGTATTAAAAAACATGTGGGACTTTATCAAGAGGAACATTCTATAAATAATCTGAGTTCCTGAACACAGAGGGATAGCTGAAAACACAGAGAATGCTGTTGTTGAGTTGCTGACAGAAAAGTCCCCTGAAATTATGAAAGAAGAGACCATAAATATCCAAGATGTGTATCAAAAGATACATAACATAGACCTTGAAAGAAAGACACCAAGATGTATTATACTCAAGCTTAATGAAATGAAATTTAAGCAGAAACTCTTAAAGGCAGGGAGACTCAAAGCAAAGCTAACATTCAGACGGAAGCCCTGCGGACTTTTATCTGACCTCTCTGCAGAAATGATGTTGCCACGGAGGCAGTGGAATGACACATTCAAAGCCTTGAAAGAGAAAAATTTCCAACCCAGAATTATATATCCTGCAAAACTGTCTCTCAAATATGAAGATGAAGTTAAGACATTCACAGATAAACAGAAACTTAAAGACTATGTAAAAATCAAACCAAAGCTACAAGAATTACTGAAAGCAACTCTTTGCTTAGAAAAACAAAACCATTAAGTGTTTATTTAAGGAAGCAATGCAGGACACAACATCCAGAAACCTACTCCATTAAGGAAGGCACAAAGCTCAAACATAGCCGTAATATTAAAAGAGGGGATCCTGTGATCGTGTCATGAAAACTAAGATACCATCACATTAAAAAGAGGGGTATATTACAGTAGTTATAGTCCTTCCAGACAGAGAGGAAATTACTAAGATATGTAGAAGTTAAAATTAGGTTTAAACTTAGATTATTAAGAGAGATTGTAGCGGTAACCACAAAGCACAATAAAGGTGGAGCATATCAAAACAAGGAACTCAACACAGGAGTCTCAACAAACAAAAAAACATTGAAAAGGATGAAAGGTCAACCCATAAAGAAAAATGACCCAGAATATAATATTAAGAGCAAAAGAGAAAATAACAACACAAAAATAAACACATCAAAATGACAGCAGTAAACACATACTTATCAACATTACACTGAATGTAAATGACTGAATGGTCCAGTAAAGAGATGATGAGTGACATCTTGGATCAAAAGGCATGACCTGTCTATAAGTTGCTTCCAAGAAACTCACCTTAGACTTAAAGACATGAAGAAAGGGAAAATTAAAGGATGGAAAAATATATACCAGGTTAACAACATACAAAAAGCAGGCTTAGCAATACTGATCTCAGATAAAATAGATTTTCACGTAAAATCCACCACTGTGAACAGCGATGGTCACTACTGCCAAAAGGTTCAATACATGAGCAGGACTTAACAATATTAAATATTTATGTACCCAATACTACAGCATCTAAATGAATCAAAGAAACACTGACTATGTTGTAAAATGTGATAGATCACTCCACAATAGTAGTGGAGACCTCAATACTCTGCTGTCAATATTGGACAGATCTTCTAGAAAAAAGCTCAGTGAAGACACAGAAAACCTTATTGTCACAATTAACAAAGTAGACCTCATTGACATACACAGAACTTTTTATCCATCAGCAGATAACTACACCTTCTTCTCCAATGCACATGGAACATTTTCCAGAATAGGCCATGTGTTATGACATAAAGCAAAACTCAACAAAATCCAAACCACTGAATTATTGCAGAGTATACTCTCAGACCGTAAAGCCATAAAAGTTGAAATCAATGGCAGAAAAAGCATAGATAGAAACTGGAACTCATGGAAACTGAACAACACCTTGCTCCCAAACCCATGGGTCATGGAAGAAATTTATGAATTCAAATGAGAAAGAAAACACATCCTAGCAGAACCTATGGGATACAACCAAAGCAGGGCTCAGAGGTCAGTTTATCTCTATAAATTCATACATCTGGAAGAGAGATCTCATGCCAAAGAATTAACTGTACAACTTGAAGAAGTAGAAAGAGAGCAACAGAGGAACCCCACAGGCACCAGAAGAAAACAGATCATAAAGCTTAAGGCAGAACTGAATCAATTAGAGAATAGAAGAACAATTGAAAAAATTGATAAGACCAAAAGCTGTATTTTTTTGTCTTTAATATGGACTTCATTTGTACAAACCAAAACTTCAGAACAACTCAAAAGTACTTCTTATTAGCTGCTGTCACTCTTGTGATTTACAAAGGCAATAAAGAACTCAAGAGGCCACATTTATCATGGAGTTCAACACACCAGGAGCAATTTTCTCAGTCGTAAAGATGAGTGATAAAATGAACTCTTTTGTTCTGTAACTAAGACACAGTCCCTGTTCCCTGTTCTCTAAACTTGTGCACACCAGGCAAAAGCTGTTTTTTTGAAAAGAACAAAATTGACAAACCGTTGGCTAAATTTGCTACAGATAAACAAGAAAGGAAACAAATAACCCAAATAAGAAATAAGATGGGAGATGTTACAACATATCCAACAGAAATCAAAAGTATCATAACAGAATACTATGAAAGACTGTACTCTAATAGATTTGAAAACCTAGATGAAATGGACAAATTCCTAGATTTGTATCACCTACCAAAATTATCATAAGATGAAGTAGAACAACTTAATAAACCTATCACAAAGGAAGAGATTGAAAAAGTCATCAAAAAAACTACCAAGCAAAAAGGCTTGGCCTAGATGGCTTCACCACAGAATTCTACCAAGCTTTTAGAGAAGAGTTAACTTCAATACTGCTGAGACTATTTCACAGCATAGAAAGGGATGGAATACTCCCAATTTAATTCTATGAAGCCAGCATAGCCCTAATACGAAAGCAGGGAAAGATCTCACAAAAAAGGAGAGTTACAGACCAGTATCACTCATGAAGCTAGATGCAAAAATCTTCAACAAAATTCTTGAGAATAGAATTCAACAACACGTAAGAAGAAAGATTCATTACGACCCAGCTGGATTCATAAGTAGAATGCAAGGTTGAAACAGCACCAGAAAAACAATTAATATGATCAACTACATGAGTAACATGAAAGATAAGAATCACTTAATTTTGTCAATTGATGCAGAAAAGGCATTTGACAATGTGCAGCACTCATTCATGCCAAAAACTCTCATCAAAGTAGGAATAGAAGTCAAATTCCTCAACGCAGTAAGGACCATTTATACAAAGCCAACCGCCTACATCATCTTGAATGCAGAGGGACTGAAAGAATTCCCCTTGAGAATGGGAACTAGACAAGAATGTCCACTGTCACCTCTCTAATTCAACACTGTACTAGAGGTCCTGGACAGAGCAATTAGACAAGACAAAGAAATAAAGGAATCTGCATCGGCAAAGAAGTAAAAATCACCCTATTTGCAGATGATCTGATTGTATATGCAGAGAATCCTAAAGAATCCATTAATAAGCTACTCAAACTAATAGAATACTTTAGGGAAGTATCAGGATATAAAATAAACACAAGGACATCAGTAGGGTTCCTTTATACCAACAAAGAAATCATTCAAGAAGAAATCACCAAATCAATACCTAAACTTACTGTACAGGAAGAGAAGCCCTGTGATTTACTGTTGAAGATCAGCTGGTGAAAACCCTATGGATCATAATGGTGTGATTCACACCCAATTATGGAGATGCCATGGTTCCTAGCAGCATTTCCTTCCACTGTACATGGAGTTACCACAAATCATGGGTGACTTGACAGCAGTAAACAATAATAAACTGATTGTGAGAGTCAAATGAAATAATGGCAAGAGAAGGACTTAGCCCTTGGATACTAAGAGCAAATAAGTGACAACAATGATTGCAATTATATTATTATTACATCAATCATTACCTAACTTAGGGCTGAGTTTGTGCTTGTAAATAGCAGAAAGATCTTTGGTGGTGGGGATATCAGTCAACACATCAAGTCCATATTCACAGTCCCTCACACAGGAGCACCTGCTAGAGCATGCCCCAAAACATATTTCAGAGGAATTTAGTTACTTTTATTCATGCAGGTAATCAGAAACCCTTTTTAAACATTCTTCCCCACTAGGCAAACAGTTCACTAAATAGGTTTTTGTAGTTTAAAGGGTCCAGATTCACTTTCAGATTGTTTTGCATCATTGCATGTACAGATGCGGCTCTCAAGAAAAGGCTAATTTGCCTGATTTTTTAATTAACTGTTTGGGTACATAAAATATTGCTGTTTACAATCATCTTGAGGGTCACCTGGATTTGGTGCTGGCTAAAACAGCATCATCTGCTGCTTCTGGAAGTGGTCCTTTAGTTATCCCAGAGTGGTTTCCTGGATGTGGCTTGGGGATTTGGAGAGGCAGAGAAGTAGAGGAGTGGAGCTTGTGCCTTGTTGGTGGCTGGTACTGGGGTTCTCTGTGGACTGATAAACAGTGGAATGTTCTTTTGCAAGTGATTCCTCCTGGGATGAAATATAAACTAAAGCCATCACTGAGGCTGCAGTATCTGACAGTGTTTCTAATCTCATTGAAAAGGTCCGAGTCTGAATGGTGAGGAGGCTTAGGGATCAGTCAAAGTTTCTTATGTGACTAGAAATATATATCAGGTCTGCAAGCCACTTCTTAGTCAGGGTGGGGCAAATGGGTTGAGGTCTTGCTACAGGCAGTGGCAAAACACCTGCACCGATTGTCCTAGGTCCTTGGGGTGGAGGAGTGGTTTCAGGAGGGAACCCAGGAAAGGGAGAAACAACATCTGCACTCAGACCACCTATTCTGAGAATGGACACCCAGATTTTGCCCTCTGGGAGTCCTCTATCTGAGTGTGGGGAATCAGAGCCCTGCTACAGGAAGGACTCAGACAGAGGGGGAGACACAGGCTGCTTGGGACAGTCCTTAGGTTAAGAAGGTTATGTGGCTTCTCAAGGAGCCCTTGGAGAAAGATGAGAGATATAATCCAAGTAACAGAGAAAAGCATCAGCCAGTGCAGTGCACCCTGAGGGCGTTAGTGCTGAGATGGAACTGAGACAAGGCCCTCCAGGGTCTCCCCTGAAATGACTGGGTGACCTGGAGCTGCTTCCTGAAGTAAGGCCTAGAGCAGTGCAGGAAAGAAGCAGGCAAATGGGGTCTGCCCCAGGGAATGTCCCAGGGTATTGGAGTCAAGTGTCTTGGCTTCTTTGGCCAGGGACAGTCTCTGTGTTGAGGTGCGTTAGGTGAAATGGGGTTTGGAGGTGAGAAAGGAAGACTGAGCGTGTTTCAGGACCCTTCCTGGGGCTCTTTCATTGTTGTGCAGACACAACGTAAAGTGGCTACCATGGCAGCAGTGGGGCATGACATGCTGTGTGATGTTTCTGTGTTTTCCCCATAGTTGTCTCTGCCATGGTCTCTCCCAAGGAGTGGTTGGGGAGGGAAGACAGAAGCTATCAGACTGCAGCGCCCAGCTGACCATCCCAGTGGACTTCCTTTTTGTGTACTACATCCCGCAACTGGAGTGTCATCGCCAGACTGTCTGCACTGTGACAGCTGCACACCCTGCACATCCACAGTGGCTGGCATGACACGGCCTACAAGTAAGCGGCAGGGCCTGGGCCTGGAGGATCCTGGTCAAAGCAGTTGCTCAGGGTGCTTCACCCGTCCCTTCTCAGCTCTGTTCTCCTCACGTTTCCTCTGCGGTGGTTCTATTGATTTTCTGTTGAATAACATATTTAGAAATTTCACAAAATTCCAAACCTTCCAGAGTTTTCTGAGGTCCCTGTCTGTGAAACATCCTAAAGGAAGCAAGGAAGGTTAAGTATTGTTATAAATTCTACCCTTCTCTAAAACTGGTCAGGCGACACATCATAGGTTGCAAATGATCACATGTATTAGTGTACTTGTTCCCGAGAGCTCTGTGAAGCCATAGGGTACGTGTGACCATCTCTATGCTGTAGGCGTGGGAAACAAAGACTGCATGGTTTTTGATTTCTTCAAAGTCACACAGCAGCAAAGCTGTGCAACCCCAAAGGCTTGAAACTCTTTCTTTGCCCATTGTGCATTCCTCCACACCACGTGTATGGGGCTTCTACCTTGGTGAAGTAATTTTCCATCAGTTACCCTAATGACCATTCAAGTGGTCGTATTGGTGTCCAGTAACACATACCCTCAGCCTACCTCTGACTCTGGCCATCAGTGGATCATTCCTGTGTGGGGTGATGGCTTTCTGCCTGAAGTGTCTACTGTGAAGTAGACACTGCACTTCTTTGTTATTCTTATTTCAGGGCTTTCTCTAAGTCCCAGATGGTGAAGGGAAGTTAATACTCCCCTAGGGGGCAGGAGTAGAGGAATAAATTCCTCAGCCCACAGCTCTTCTGAGGAGCAGTTATAAAGTGCATGCACATGGGTACTCAGTGGGTCACCAGGGGAGACTGGACCTCAGTTTCCCAGAGATTTCCTGGAGGAGGCTTGGGGATTCGAGGGGGTAGAGCTCTACAGCTTCCTTGTTGGGGACAATGGCAGGAGCTTGTGCTTCCTTGAGGTTCTCTGAGGACTGATGTAGAGTAAAATTTTCTGTTGCATGTGCTTCTTCTTGGAATCAGCCCAGTTTTGCACTCTTTGCTGAGTTCCTTCCTTGTGTCTCACTGTCCTTTCTCCTCCACTCTGGCTTGTGGGGTCTCCTCCCTCTCCCTCTAAATAATCTGCCTTCATCCAAATCTTTGTCTCAGGTGTTACTTCATGACAATTACATCTAAGAAAGTCTCCCAGGTAGTGAGAAGCAATTGAACAGCAATTGTGGAGATAACAGAGACAGTGTGCGTTTTCGAGGAGGGAGGATAGACATACTTAAAAAAGGCTGAGGAGATTCTCATGTTGTCTGGTTGGGCTGGTGTTAAGGGACCCAGGACCTCTTCTTTTAAACATGCAGGATAATTTCCATAAAGTCTTGGTATCTGTACAAGGGAAGAGTGTAGGGAGCACAGGAGTGATTTTCCTTGTTTCTAAGCTCTAGTATAAATGACCTAGTCTAGTTCTCTCTTGGAAAGGGTTCATGCAAGTTCCTTTTTGTGAACATGATTTGAGTCCTTCTCTCTTCGGAGGATGTGTTAGTGTCATTCCTTTCTCCAGAGCTTCCTGGTTGGAGACTATGGCAGGGTGTATGAAGGTCTTGGCTGGAATGTCCAAGGTGAACACACTCCAGGCTATAGGAGCATCTCCCTGGGCTTTGCCTTCCATGGCTTCAAGGAAGGTAATGGTCATCCCATCTTGTAGAGTTGTCTACACTCCTCACCCACTCCTTTGTCTCTGCACTCTGCTGTCTGTCACCTTTATCTGAGGATCTACTCTCCTGGAATTCTTTTCTCTCTAGTATTCCATGACATGGCATTGTCACGGACTTCCTCCTGCTGCTCTGCTTCCTTCTTATCCTTCATTGTAAGCTCCTCTTCCTTTTGCTGTCTCATAAGTGAAGATATTTTCCAACCTTCTGTCTGCCTCTCTTCTCTTCCTATTTTCACCTAAAGAAGGCTCAGGGCTGCAGCTCTTGCCTGTCTGTCAATGACTCACACAACCTGCTCTCCAGCCTCACATTCTGTGGAGCCAGACCATTATTTCCACTTCTTGTCAGACATGGTTTCCTTCCATCTCTCTTATTCCTAGATTTTCTACATGTTTTTTTAAACCACCTTGAAGCCTCCAGTTGCTGAAATCTCGTCTACCTTCTTCTGTTTAACCCTTAACTGTGACCTACTTCTACCTTAGCATACATGTTGTAGGGTCATGACAGTGAATGTGTGCACTCTGTACTCTTGCCCACATAGTTTTTCAGTTTTCTCTCCCAATACCCTTTGAGATAGTCAAGATAGGTATCATCATCCTACTGAACTCTGGCTGGAGGAAGGGCAGTGGGTGGAGAGGAGGGGAAGGAAGACTTTTGGGAGGATGAGACATGTATGGAGCAGAGAGGAATAGTGTGCTGTCACCGGGCAGGGAGGACAACGGAAGCCGCATATAGGTGGGCATGCAAATTTATATGGGAATGTACATCTTCACTCACTCCTTATTAAAAAAATGAGAGGCATCATGATCCTTATTACACAAAGATGTAGTTGGTATCTTGAAGAAATAAATGACTCAAGGTGGTGGAGCTTTAAGAACAATAGTCAGAACATGAGCCTGTATCTGCAACATCCAACATCATCTGTTTCTAGTGGACCGAAGGCTGTTTGTATTCAGCCTAATCTTTTCTCATTATCATTCATGAACTGGTCACCTTGGAGGAGACTGTTTAGTTGGTCAGGTTGTTGGGACTGAAAGTTTTGGCTCTTTTCTCTATAGACAGTGAGCTATTTGTGGGCAGCAACAGTATGCTGGCTCTGTGTTGACATATATGGCTCATGAAGGAATTGTTACAGATTCAGGAATTTTGCAAGTCAGATATCAAATCATGGGTAGTCTGAAATCAGCCCTAGTGGGGGATTGTACACCACAGAAGTCAGAAAAATTTGTAAATTAGGGGCCTCCCTCCCCCCATGAGCTAGCTCACCAGCATACTAGTTTAGCAGCATGGACTCTGTGTTATCTGTTTTATTAACACTGTGTTTACCACTCAATAGATACTCAAAATCTGATGAAGAAAGACGTGAATGAATGAAGAAACAATTTCTGATTTGGGAGGTGTCTCTCTTCTATGCTGATCTCTATCTCCTTTTACTCCTACAGCTTCCTTGAAGGCCAAGATGGTGCTGCCTATGAAGGGACAGGCTAGAATGTCCAAGGTTCCCACACTGTTGGCTATAATGACATCACCCTGGTTATTAGCTTCATGGATACCTTCACAGGTCAGTAGATTCTTTAGGCAGTAGGAGTCATTGTACAGTGTTGGAGGGAGCGTATCTGAATGATATGACAGAGAAAGTCATCAGAAACATTTTAATTCCTGCCTAGGCTGAATTTAGCCAGCTTCAAACTTGACATTTAACTAAGTATGACCTGAGATGACCCTCAGATGAATACATACCCTAAATTCTCCTCTTTCACAGCTGCCCATGTATTTCTTCCTTCTCATACTCAAAGTACACACGGAATAAGCAGATGTGATCTTTGTGCATATTTTCAACTAGCTCAGCCAATGTTGTTCTTTTTTTGATTACCATGGCAACTGACTTATATCCCAAGGCCACGGATTGGCCCTTCTCTTAGCATCCTGTGAATTATTACTCAGAATTCTTGCCCAGATTTTGTTTAGATTCAGGGGTCTATTGTTGGACCTCTGAGAAGAGGAGGTCATGTTACTGGGGCTGCTTTAGGCCGATATTAAAAAGGGCAGTGGCTTGAGTGTACATGTGTCTAAGAGTTAGAAATATGCCTGGAGATAGGGCTAGGGAATTAGGACTGAGCAGGAAGAGTGCAGAAAATACCTCTGGCTAACTCAGAGTTTTTAACCTTGGCACTGTTGACATTTTGGACCAGGTTATTCTTTTGTGGAGACTGATCTATGCATTATATGATCCTTTAGGAGTATTCCTGGTTTTACCCACTGTCTTAGGCTGGGTTTCCTAGGGAAGCAAAACCAGTAACACGTGTAGGGCTGGGTTTCCTAGGGAAGCAAAACCAGTAACACGTGTAGGTACAAGGAAAGATTTATAATATATAGATAGATATAGGTATAGGAAACAGCTCACGCAATCACAGAAGTTGAATGTCCCAAGTTCTGGCACAAGCCTCACGTGGCCACGGAAGCTGAGGAACCCAAAGTCAGTAGGTCAGAGACCAGAGTTCTAGATCACCAGTTGTGTAGGTCAGTGGATCCCAAGCTGGTGGCGAGATGAAGTGGCAAAGGCCGGCGAACCCAGGATCGGCAGGTCAGGGAGCAGGACTCTCAAGTGCCGACTGTAAGGACTGATGAATCCAACAGCTGCTAGTTCAAGTCCAGGAACCAGATGCCAGAAGAAGAGAGCAGGAGCTCCTGCTACTGAGCAGACCAGCAGTAGTAGTGGAGGGTAGAGAGAGGAGAGCCAAGGGACTGGGAGCCACCACAAACCCCGCCCTGCCACTTAATACAGCAGCCGAATATGGAGTAGCCAAGTTGACATAATTCTGACCACCACACCCACCAGACACCAGCAATGACCCACTCCCACCACACGTAAGTTTTAACTACCAAAAATGTCCCTAGACTTTGTCAAATGTCCACTGGGAGCCTAAATTGCCCCCAGTCAAGAAATGTGAGCTAAACTAGACTAAACATAAGCAGTTTTGATAAAAGCTTTGAACATCTCCAGAGTCACTGTATCTTAGGCTCTGTCCTTTTGATTCAGTTGTCTCCTGGGGAGCTGTGAAAGGCTTATTTATCTAGCTTAATTTTTTTTTTTTTTTTAAGAACTTAGGTACAAAGGAATCTGAAATCTAGATGTGGTTTTGCACCTATTTATGAGGTGGTTGGAAACCATGGTAACAGTGATTAAGATTTCAGCTACTAACCAAAGGTCAGCGGTTAGAATCTATCAGATGCTACTTGGAAACACTATGGGCCAGTTCTACTCTATAGGCTTGCTGTGAATGAAACAGAAATGATGGCAAGGTGTATGGTGTCATGGATTATATTGTGCCCTCCCCCCCACCTAAAATATGTGTGTTCATTTCACTGGGCTATGAGTCACATTATGGTGCCATTCCTCCTGTGTGTTGTGAATCCTGCCTCTGTAATGTTGATGAGGGAGAATGGGCAGCAGTTGTGCTGGTAAGGCAGGACTCAAGCTACCAGCTTGTGTGATTTAAGGCAGAGAAGAGTGCAGAGTAAGTTGGGAACCTCACACCATCAAGAAAGCAGCACTGGGAGTAGAGCACATCCTTCAGACCTGAGGTTCCTGGCCAAGATGCTCCCTGACCAAAGACTGACGCCACACATAGATGTTCCTGAAGAGCTAATAAGGGGGAAAGCCTTCCCCTGGAGTGGACACCCTGAATTAGGACTCATAGCATACTGGACTGTGTAGGAATAAACATTTCTCCATCTGAGAATAAACATTAAAGCCATCCACTTTGTGGTATTTCTGTTACAGCAGCACTAACTGACTAAAACATATGGTTAGATTATTTTTTATGTTGTTTTTTTGATGGGTGGCTTGCCAGTGTTGGACTACGCTAGCTTGATGATGGTCATCATGATGGTGGTGATCAGGGGTGGAGATTTTTAAGTTGTCTGTCTTGTCCTGGGCAGACAGCCCTGGGATCAATAGTCCTGTGCCAACACCCCAGCTGTGTTTTGCAGATTTGCTGCCAAATGCTGTGGCACTTGTGGCTGCCCAGAGTCTGAACCGGTATATTGTGGACACACTACCTGCTGGTGGGACACAGTGATTGTGAAAACACCCCATTTGTACAATATCATTAAGGTTTGGGCTCATTTCAAACACTGAAAGATACCCTGCACCTTCTGACACTGTTGCTTCTTGACTATGGGGCCTCCCTATCTTCTCTCCCTACTTTGCTGCGTGCTCCATCCTGTCCTCCTTCCTGAGATTCGTATGATCAGCCCCTCCTGCTCATTTTCTGCAGTGGCTCCCACACCCCACAACTGAGAATTCATAGTCCTCTGAACCTGGGCCCAGCTGTCCTCTCTCTCATCTTCCTCTCCCCTGGACAACCACCCTCCTGCCAGATGAAAGGAGGGGACACTCACAGCTTTATTTCTCTTTCCCTCTATGTTTGTCCCCCTGTCTGGTGTCTACCTGCAGCCCCCACCCCACAAACAGGATCTAGATCCATGTCATCAGCCCCCTCTCTCACGAATTGACTTGTAGACTTTTGGACTCAGCCCTTATTTAAAGGTACTGTGATTATTTATACTAAAGTCTTTTTCTCTGCTGGATAGTAAGTGCCTGGAGGGTGGGGACTATGTTGTCTCCTCACCCTCAGTGCCTTGGCGGCTTCTGGAGTTTAATACAAATGTTTATTGAAGAAGTGAATGAATGGATCCAAATCTCTGCCTGCCTTTTCCATTGGCTTTATCGGAGGAGGGGTCAGTCCTCTTGGACACCCCCTACATCCAGAAACATCCTCACAGATCCATTCTCTCCCAACGTGAGACTCAGATTGCCTGAAGTGGCCTGTCTGTAATGGTTGCGGTATGTCTGTGGTCCTGTTTCCGTACCGCCCAGAGCTGCCTGAGAGCAAAGGTATGTTGCCCTCCAAGGATATTTCCTCACAAGCTGTTACCCTACCCTCTGACCCCCTGGGCAGTGGGCTGAGTGGAATCCAGAAGCTTGGAGCCCTCACTGCTGCCCAGGTTCGTCGTCCCCAGGGGGAGCCACCACCCTGGTAGACAATGTGCTGCTCTTCACTGAACGCACAGGGTCTGTTTCCTCCAGTCTTGTTCTGGAAGAAAAAGGGAAGAGGGAAGAACAATAATAAACCAAAGGAATCATGAATATACTCCTCTGGCTTTTCAAAAAGTAAATGTGTATGTTGACATCATGTCTTTGGTTTTACTGTGTTTCCTCATCCATTGTAACTATAGGCATGATCTCAGCAGCCCTCACAGTGCTATAGCGTGTCATCACTCAAAGTCAATGTTGACATGACTGTTTTAGTTGCCTAGTGCTGCTGTAACAGAAATGCCACAGGTAGGTGACTTCAAAGAATAGAAATTCATTTTCTCACAGTTCCAGACAGAGATTCAAAGTCCAAATCAGGTTTTCAATCATGTTAAATCCGTTTATGAGTCTATCTCCCAGTTTCTGGTGTCTGCTGCAGACCTTCAGCATTCCCTGCTGCCTGTCTTTCTCCTGTATATAAATGATTTGATTCAGGATTCACTTTCCTCTGGTATGACTTCATTAATATGGAAAATGCAACCCATACTTCCAAGTAGTGTCATATTTACAGGTGCAGGGGTTAGAAATTCAACACAGAGTTTTGGGGGGGATACTGTTCAATCTGTAACAATTACCTCATGAACCGTGTCATCTGAACTCAGGTCACCTTGTAGAGGAGTAAGCAGGGAGGAGATGATTTTCCTATTTCCCAGAAAGATGAAATGGCCTAGGGAGATGTGGATTCTTTCCTGAACCCAAAACCCAGATAGAAGCTGCCAGAATATCATGCCTTCAGGGCTTCCTGTCAACCCAGATCTTGCTGTCTAGGTGAAGACCCATGAGGATGTGGCAGGAGGTACCCAGAGAAGGAGGACCAAATGCTAGGAATCAGCACCATGAATAGAATCAGGATTTTATGTCCTGCATGACAGAGGCTCCAGGGCAAATGGTTTCTCCCTTTTGGCACAGGCTCCAATTCTTAGGACTCAATCCCTTCCCTCCTCCAATGGAGGCTTACAGGGGGCTTTAGCCTCTTCTAGCCTCAGCCAATTGCACCTCTAGGGCTGCCACAAAATCAATGTCTCTTGATATGGAATATTACTGCTTCCTCATTTGTCATTTCACTAATATTTCATGTATAGTGTGAATCACTGCAGGGTGCTTACCAGGAGAAGCAATGCCAAGGCCATTTGGCAGAGGTCCTTCCAAGCATGTGGTCTGCTTTAAGACTTCTCTGTAGAGAAGTTAATCTCCAGCTCCTCCAAGAATCAACAATGACCTAACATTGATGGGAGGATAATGTCTGTTCCATTTCTTTGTGAGGACTACATAAGAAGATGAATAAAAAGGGCTTTGAAAGAAGTAAAAACAATAACAGCAACAAAACAGTTGTCATTGAGGGAATTTTGACTCATGGTGTTTCCATGTGTGTCAGAGCAGAACTATGTTCCGTAGTGTTTTCAGTGGCTCATTATTCAGAAGTAGATTACCAGGACTCAAAGATGAGGTGCCTCCAGGTGGACTCTAATTGTCAAGCATTTGGTTAGCAGCTGTGATGGTTAGGATAGTGTTTCAACTTGGCTAGGTCATGATTCTCGGCATTTATATATGATCATTTCCGTGGTTACATGTGCTGTGAGTAACCAATCTATTTAAAGCGAGTTTCCTTGGACGTGTGGTCTGCAATGGTATATAAGCAGAAATTTCAGCTTTTGCTTACTTTGGATCTTAGTCCTCTTCATTTGACCTCCAGCACTCAGGTCTTGAGCATCTGCTTATCTGCAGATCTAAGAATTCTTTGATCTTCACAGCCTGAATGTGGGAGCCCTGCTCTCCAACCTGCTGATCTTGGGCTCTCCAGCCCTTGTGGCTACATGCGTAAAGAGAAGCCTCCATCCTAATCCACTGACTTGAAACTTTCCAGCCTCTACAGTCATGTGAGCAATTTCCTTGATATAAATCTCTTTCTATGTATATTTATCCCTCATGTGTCTGTCAGTTTGTTGTGGTATGGGGTTTTGTGTGTTGCTGTGATGCTAGAAGCTATGCTGCTGGTATTTAGATATCAGCAGGGTCACCCATAGTGGACAGGCTTCAGCCAAGCTTCCCAACTAACAGACGAGGAAAGACCTGGCAGTCTACTACTGAAAAGAATCAGGCAGTGAAAACTTTATGAATAGCAACAGAAGATTGTCTGAAGCAGTACTGGAAGATGAGTCCCTCAGATTGGAAGGCACTCAAAAGGCGAGGGGGAAGAGCTGCCTTCTCAAAGTGGTTTCAAGCTTTCAGGACCCTCAGATGTGTCACAACTCAAAATGAGAAGAAACAGCTGCAAACATCCATTACTAATTAGAATGTGAAAGTATGCAGTATGACTCTAGGAAAATTTGAAATCATCAAAAATGAAATGGAATGCATAAATGTCAACATCCTAGCCATTAATGAGCTGAAATAGACTGTCACTGGCCATTTTGAATGAGATAATCAAATGGTTTACTCTGGAGGAATGACTCCTTAAAAAGAATAGTATTGCCATATGTATCTTCCTTCTAGGAATATGGATGTTATCCTGTCGTTGTCAGCGTTATACTTCAAGGTAGGTTTTGAAATGTTCCTTTGGATGATGGTTACAACACCATTCCTCTTCAAATTTTCACTCCCAGCAGAGTAGGATGTACTTCAAGATCTGTTCTGAAATACAGTGCTGCCAGTGATAGGATAAGATCCATATGCCAAAAGGAAGGCCAGTTAACATGACTGTTATTCAAATTTGCACACCAACCACTAAGGCTGCAAACAAAGACATGAAAATTTTTTTACCAGGTTCTGCAGGCTGAATTTGATCAAACATGAAATCAAAATACATAGATAATTACTCATGATCAGAATTCAAAGGTTGGAAACAATGAAGAAGGATCAGTAGTTGGAAAATACGGTGTTGGTGACAGAAATGATGCCAGAGATAATTTTGCCAGACCAATGACTCCTTCACTGTAAATACTTTTTTCACCAACAAAAATCGTAATTGCACACATTGATCTCACCAGGTAGAACACACAGGAATCAAATCAACTACATCTGTGGAAGGAGACAATGGAAAGGCTCAGTATAAACAGTCAGAACATGACTAGATGCTGACTGTTGCAGAGACCATCAACTGCTCATATGAAAGTTTAGATCGAAACTGGAGAAAACTAGAACAAATCAATGACAGCCAAAGTATGACCTTCAGTATATCCCATTTGAGTTTACAGATCATCTCAAAAAAGATTTGATATGTTGAACACTATTGACCGAAGACTAGATGAGTTGTGGAATGACATGAAAGACATCATTCATGAAGAAAACAAGAGGTCAGTAAAAAACAGGAAAGAAAAAAAAGACCAAATTGTGTATCAGAAGAGACAATGAAACTTGTTACTGAACACTGAACAGCTAAAACAAAAGGAAGTAATGAAGAAGTATGAGAACTGAAGACTTCAAAGGGTGACTCAAGAAGACAAAGTGAAGTATTGTAACGATATGTGCAAAGAGCTGGAAACACGAAACCAAAAGGGTAGAACATTCTCTACCTTTCTCAAGCTGAAAGAACTGAAGAAAAAAATTAAGCTTCAAGTTGCAGTAGTGAGGATTCTACAGGGAAAATATTAAATGACTCAGGAAGCATCCAAAGAACACGAAAGGAATAAAAAGGAATACAGAGTCAGTATAACTGAAAACGCTGGTCAGTGTTCAACCATTTCAAGAGGTAGCATATGATCAGGAACCGATGGTACTGAAGGAAGCTGCACTGAATGGGCTGGTGAAAAGCAAGTCTCTGGGAATTGATGGACTATCAACTGAGATGTTTCAACAAGCAGATGTGACACTGGAAGTGCTCACTCATCTATGCCAAGATATTTGGAAGACAGCTACCTAGCCAAAGACCAGAAGAGATACATCTTTATGCCTGTTCCCAAGAAAATTCAGAGACCCAACCAAATTCAGAGACTGCCAAACAATATCATTAGTACGACATACAAATAAAATTTTGCTGAAGATCATTTGAAAGCAAGTGCAGCAGTATACTGACAGGAAGCTGCCAGAAACTCAAGCTGGATTCAGATGAGGATATGGAACGAGGGATGTCATTGCTGCATTCAGATGGATCTTGACTGAGAGCAGAGAACACCAGAAAGAGGTTTACTTGGGTTTCACTGACTATGAAAAAGCACTCAATTGTGTGAATCGTAACAAATTATGGCTAATACTGCAGAGAACAGGAACTCCATAGCACTTAATCGGGCTCATAAGAAATCTGTATTTGAATCAAGAGGCAGTTGTGCAAACAGAACAAGGAAACACAGCACGGTTTAAAGCCAGGAAACGTATGGGTCAGGATTGCATCCTTTCATCGTATTTGCCAAGCAGATAATCCAAGAAGCTGGACTATATGAAGAAGAATGAGGCATTGGGAGTAGAAGAGGACTCATTAACAATCTGCATTATGCAGATGACACAACTCTGCTTGCTGTACATAAAGACAGTTTGAAACACTTACTAATGAAGATCAAAGACCGCAGCTTTCCGTATAAATTGCACCATAATTTCAGTAAACCCAAATCCTCACAACTAGACCTGTAAGTAATATCTTGACAAATGGAGAAAGGGTTGATGTTGTCAAGGATTTCATTTTGCTTGGTTTCACAGTCAACACTCATGGAAACAGCAGTCAAGAAAACAAAAGCCTCACTGCTCTGGGAAAATCTGCTTCAAAGGATCTCTCTGAAGTGTCAAAAAGTAAAGATGTTATCCTGAAGGATAAGATGCACCTGAACCAGCCAGTCAAGTCCCGTCGAGTTGGATCCGACAAGCCATAATATTTTCAATTGTATCGTACACATGGGAATAAAGAATAAGGAAGACAGAAGAAGAATTGATGCTTTTGACTTGTGGCATTGGAGAAGAATATGAAAGGTACCATGGACTGCCAAAAGAACAAACTGATCTATTCTGGAAGCAGTACAACCAGAGTGCTCCTTGGGAGCAAAGATATAGAGACTGCATCTTACATACTTTGGACATTTTGTTTGGAGGGATCAGTTCCTGGAGAAGGACATCATGTTTGGTAGAGTGGAGGGTCAGCAAAATAGAGGAAGATGCTCAATAAGGTGATTGACACAGTGGCTGCCATGATGGACTTAAGCATGTAGTTGATTGTGGGCATGGCACCTGACTGACCAGAGTTTTGTTCTGCTGTGCATAGCGTTGCTATGAGTCAGAACTGACTCAATGGCACATCACAGCAGCAACAACAACAATATAACTGTTATTCAAATTTATGCAAATTTGTGCAAATTTATGCACAAACCACTGAGGCCAAGATGAAGAAATTCAAGATTTTTAACATGTTCTACAGTCTGAAATTGAGTTAACATGCATTTGTGATCCACTAATAATTACTGTTGGCAGTTCAAATCCACCAGGCACTCCTTGAATATTCTGGGGGTCAGTTCTACCCTGGCCCCTAGGGTCGCCATGAGGCGGATCCGATTTGATGGGCACTTGGCTGGCTGATAATTACTGGTGATTGAAATGCAAAAGCTGGAAACAAAGAAGAATCGATAGATGGAAAACATGGCCTTGGTGACAGAAATGCTGCCAGAGATCACACGACAGAATTTTGCAAGACCAATGACTTCACTGCAAACATATTTTTTCACAAACATAAAAGGCAATTAGACACATGGACCTTGCTAGATGGAATACATGGTAATCAGATTGACTACATATATGGAAAGAGATGATAGAAAAGCTCAATACAGTCAGTCAAACAAGGCCAGGTGCCAGTTGTGGCACACACCATTGATTGCTCACATGCAAGCCCAAATTGAAACTGAAGAAAATTAGAAAATGTCCAAGGAAGCCAAGGTACAACCTTCAGTATACCTACCTTAGCTTAGAAACCATCTTAAAAAATAGATTTTATGTGTTGAACACTAATGAATGAAGAGCAGACAAGTTGTGGAATGACGTCAAGGATATCAGTCTGGCGGGAAGCATGAGATTATAAAAAGATAAGAAAGAAGGCGGGGAGAGTTGGACGCCAGAAGAGACTCTGAAACTTGCTATTGAATGTTCAGTAGCTAAAGTAAAATGAAATGATGAAGTGAAAGAACTGAACAGATGACTTCAACGGGTGGCTCAAGAAGACAAAGTGATATAATGAGATGTTCAAAGAGCTGAAGATAGAAAACTAAGAGAGAAGAACACTATCAGCATTTCTTAAGCTGAAAGAACTGAAGAAAAATTCAATCCTCAAGCTGCAGTAGTGAAGGATTCTACAGTGAAAATATTAAGTGATGTAGAAGACATCAAAAGGTGGTGGAGGGGATATCAAAAAGAACTGGTCAATGTTCAACCATTTCAAGAGGCAGCATATGATCGGGAACCAATGGTACTGAAGGAATAAGCCCAAGCTGCACTGAGGCATTGCAAAAAACATGGTTCCAGAAGCTGGTGAATATCAGTTCAGATGATTGAACAAACAGATGCAGCACTGAAAGTGATCACTTGTCTATGCCAAGAAATTTGTAACTCAGCCACCTGGCCAACTGACTGGAAAAGATCCATATTTATACTTCTTGTCAAGAAAGATGATTCAACTGGCTCTGGAAATTATTGAACAATTATATGCAAGTAAAATTTTGCTGAAGATCATTCAAAAGCGGATGCAGCAGTGTATTGACTGAGAACTGCCAGAAACTCAGGCCAGATTCAGAAGACTTGGAATCAAGGGATATTATGCTGACGTCAGATGTGTCTTGGCTGAAAGCAAAAGATAGCAGAAAGATGTTTATTGGTGTTCATTGACTCTGCAAAGTCATTTAATTATAGCCAAGCCAAGTGCCGGATCATAAAATGTTGTGGATAACATTGTCAACACTGAGAATTTCAGAAAGCTTGCTTGTACTCATGAGGAATCTTTGGATGAATCAAAAGGTAGTTATTCTAACAGAGCAAGGGAATTCTGTATGCTTTACAGTCAGGAAAGATGGGTATCGGGGTCATATCTTTTCACCTTACCTATTCAACCTGTGTGTTGAGCAGATGATCTGGGAAGCTGGACTATGTGAAGAAGAATGAGGCATCAGGATTGGAGGAAGATTCATGAGTAACCTGTGTTATGCAAACGACACAATCTTGCTTGCTGAAAGTGAAGAGATCTTCAAACACTGATGATCAAAGACCACAGCCTTCAGTAGGGATTGCATCTCAACATTAAAAGAAAAAAAACAAAAAGCCTGATAACTGGGCCAATAGGCAACATCATGTTTAAGGGAGAAAATATTGATGTTGTCAAGGATTTTATTTTATTTGGATCCATAATCAACACTCTTGGAGGCAGCAGTCAAGAAATCAAGATGTGTCATATTGGGCAAACTAGCTGTAAAAGACCTCTTTAATATTAAAGTGTTGAAAAGCTAAGATATTCCCTTGAAGATTAAGATGTTCCTAACCCAAGCCATGGTATTTTCAGCTGCACCGTATGTATGTGAAAGCTGGACAACGAATACCCAAGACAGAAGAAGAACTGATGCCCTTGAATTGTGGTGTTGGAGAAGCATATTGAATATTTATGGCATGGACTGCCAAAAGAATCAACAGATCTCTGTTAGAAGAAGTGCAACCAGAGTACTCCTTCGATGCGAAGATAGTGAGATTGTGTCTGATATACTTTGGGCATGTTGTCAGGTGGGATCAATCCCTGGAGAAGGAAATCATGCTGGGTAAAGTAGAGGATCAATGAAAAAGAGGAAGACCTTCAAAAGGTTTATTGACACAGAGGTTCCAACAATGGGCTCAAGAGTAACAATGATTGTGGGCATGGCAAAAGACTGGGCGGTGTTTCATTCTGTTATACATAGGGTTGCTGTGAATCAGAACCAACTTGATAGCACCTGAAAGCAATATGTATTTATATATTATCCTGATTTTGCTCTTTAGAGAACCCAACCTAAAACAGCAGCCAAGCAAATAAACAAACAAACAAACAAAAAATTGTGAATTACTATTTTTGTTTCTTTGTGATTTCAGGTGCCAAGGTAAGTGGGTCTGAGCCCACAACCTTGGAGCTGGAGTGGGAGAATGGGTGGAGTGAGGGAGCAGCAGTGACCCTTGATACCCTCCAGGGCTGGTTATGCTAGAAGGGGCCATCTAGTGTAACGGTTTTTAAAAGTTCTAAGCAGCCACAAATTTAATTTTTTTTCTTCAAGCAAAATATTGCAAGGATCAAAATTTTTAAAAAAAAGGCTTATTGAGTTAAAATCTCATTTTTATGGAAATCTGAGATACACAGAGATCAAATGATGTGATCAAAGGCATGTACTGTTTCAAAGAGCAGAATGCACTGGATTCTATAACAGCCCTTAACCTAAACGCCTTTGTTCAGATGCATGAAATACAAACATCTCTGCATGGCACTGCGGGTCCCACCATCTGGACAAATCCACCTCCTTCTCCCCCAATGTCTTGTGCTGTTTTCCTTGACTTGTATGGATTCCCTCTCTACTTCCCATGAAACCAAAACCCAAACCCACTGGTGCTGAGTTGATTCAGCTCACAGTAAGACCTAATAGGATAGTGTAGAATCGCCTCATAGTGTTTCCAAGGAGAGTCTGGATAGCACTTCATCACTACACAATAAGGGTTTCTGCTGCTGCCATTGTTACCTAATTTACTCCCGGGCTCCCAACAGATCTTAAAGGCTAGCACTTCCGGAACAGAACTAGCATCTTGCTCCTCCCAGTGCCATAGGTGTCCCCCATCTCTCTGAGGTTTTATGACTCCACCCCTTGCCCCCTCCCCCACTCCTGCTCTGGACTCTCTGAGGTCAAACCTGTACCTCACTCCTCTCTGCATCTCCAGGCTACCAGAGCACTGCTGGGGCCACTTGAGCATCCTTGTAATGAAGGGATGTAATTCAAGCCCAGGACAGGGTGGGTGAGCAGACAGACAGGGTTCCTAGTCTGGGAGAGTGTCAATTTGTCCCTCGGCTACTCCAGGGATCTTTGCCAAAGAGTGAAAAATCTCAGTATTGTCCATGCTGTGCTGAAATCATTGCCATCATTCATGCATTTACAAGTCATTTATTCTGCACCTCGTATGTCCCAGGCACTCTTTTAAGCACTTGCAATACGTTACAGAGCAAAGTAGACAAAGATCTTGACCTCATGGAGATCATGTCCTAAGTGGGAGAAGACAGAATAAATAAATGTTGTTGTTGTTAGTTGTCGTTGAGTCAACTCTGATTTACCGTAACCTTACGTGTAGCAGAACCGTAGCACTGTCTTTATGATTGTTGGTATGTTTGACTCTGTTGTTGTGGCTATTGGGTCAGTTCTCTCACTGTCGTTTCCCTTGCTTTTGTTGGACTACTACGTTGCAAACACGATGTCTTTTTCTACTGTTTGGTCTTAGAAGGTTAAAAGAGTTATTGGGAGAGAAATAGAACAGGGCAGGGGTGAGAGCAACATAAAGGGGTTGTAATTTTAAATATTGTGATCAGAATAGGGCTACCGCAAGAGTGACAACTAAACAAAATACTGAATTAGGTGAAGGAGGCAGCCAGAAATATGTATCCAGAGGAAGGCTATTCTAAGGACAAGGACCAGGCAGGGCATAAGCCTGTGGTGAAAATAGATTTGGTGTGTGGCCAAGGATGGCTGAAACTGGGGAGAAGGAGAGGTGTGAGTTGTCAGAGTGGGGAGCTCAGGGTTAAGGGGAGGACAATCATTTGGGGGTTTCGAGATCATGTGATTGCCTTGGCTTTTAGTTTAAGTGTAAAATGGAAAGCCAGAGCATGGTTTTGAGCACAGACATGACATGATCTAATTTATATGTGATAAGGAGCACTCTGGCTGTTGTGCTGAAAATAGATAAAATTATTAACTTCTCATGTATTAAATGAATACACAATGTGACAAACAGAAATACCCACTCTCTGCCATGGACCACTCTCCACCAGTGGCAGCTGAGGGAAGACTCCGCCTTCATCACCACTTGGGGTTTCTGTGGCAGCTGCACATTCAAGTCAGTCCCCACACCCCTGTCTTAGCTCTGTCTTCTTAAACTGAACTCCCTGTCCCGTCTTTGCTCACTGGGAGCAAGCTGACTTTCTCTCTCTCTTGGGGTTTTGCTATTCAGTCTCTGTCTGAATATCTTTCTCACTTTGTCTCTTCATCTCTACCCCAAATCTAAAATTTGTTAAGAAAGAAACAGCTAGCTGGGTACGTGTTACTTCAAATACTCTTTGCTGTTTGGTTGATTCTGAGTCATAGAGACCCTATACGACGAAGCAGAGCTAACTGCCTCATGGAGTGTCCAAGGAACACCTGGTGAATTCAAACTGCTGATTAGCAGCCATGGCACTTAACCATTACACTGCTAGAGTGTAGGACCATTAAAAAAAACAGTATGAACTTGTTGAGTAGATTCTGACTCATAGTGACACTAAAGGACAGGGTAAAACTGCCCCACAGGGTTTCTAGGCAATGGCTGATAAATTCTAACTGTGGACTTTTTGCTTAGCAGCCAGTTCTTAATCACAGTTCTCATTATCATCACATTGACCATAATCATCCCCACTTTATGCGCTGCCCATGCTCACTCTGCTAGCAATGCTAGAACACATCTGCCACCATGGGGTGAGTGGCTGTGGAAGGCAGAGGGGCTGCACAGGTAATAAGCTCCACAGTCCCAGAGAGAGATGGGATCCAGGTGTGATTCTGGCTCTGCAGGTTATCCTAGATACGGCTGTCAAGCTGTCAGGCCTTAATTATAACCTTGAAGCTAAAGGATGCACAGGTACAAATTTGCAGGAGGGTGTGATTGGTTGGAAGAAAGGTTGACCAAGGGGGTATTCCAAAGGATGAATATGAAAGGTCTCCTTGAAATTGGTGGGCTGATGAGATCTTGTTTGGGCTGTACGAGGGCTTTGGGGATCAAATCTCAGCAGTTGCTGCATGAATGGAGCTTCTTTCTTGTGTTTCAATGCCTATGTCAAAAGTCATGTCTTCTTAGCAGCTTTTCATACCCCCTTCAGCAAATTTTGAACCCCCTGTTTTTCAGAGTACTATTTGTAGTTAATTACTTATGTGTTTTCCGCCTTCTCTTTCTGCATCTCTCCCTGTCTTTGCACAAACTAGTCTGACTTTCCCTCTAGATTACAAGCTCCACGAGGACAGGAACCACGCATCCCACATTCATGCTTTGTGCCAGCTCCTGGTGCACAGGAGGTTCTCATTAAACGTTTTAGAACAGAGATATGGTGAAGCCCAAGGTCTGGGGAACTCAGGCTGTGACTGTGGAGCAGGTGGCAAGCACAGCCAGCTTGACTGGATCTGCTCTGCTGAGTTCCCACTGGCCCTCGTGGAACCAGAGACTCACATTACAGAAAGGATGGCGAGCTGGGAAAAGAGAGGCATCAGAAGGAAACTGACCAAGAAGAGCAGACACCATACAGATGAAACACGGAGTGGACTGAGTGTTTAACAACATTTATTGAATGTCTTATGTGATCAGATTTCATGCTGGACGCTTGTATATAATTTCACTTAGTACTCAGGTTAACTTGGCAGGACAGGAATTACTACTCTTTTTCTTTTTTATTGCAATTAAGTAAAAGCATACCATTCAAATTAAATTTGCATGCTCACCTGTCTGTAGCTCCAGCTGCTCTCTTTGCCCATTGACAGCACACTCTCTTTTTTGTTCTATGTATGTCACATCCTCTTAACAATCTCCTGTTCCCTCCTCTCCACCCTCTTTTCTCCAGTCTAGAAAGAGACAAGCAGAACAGCATCCTATAGATGCACAGAACCATAAAGTACACCCACCGTATGGTCCCATTGTGTCTCTGTGTCCAGTCTGTTCGTGTCTGAAGAGTTGACCACGGTAATGTTTTCTGGTCATGGACAGCAGCAGGTCTAGGGGACACACTCCCAGGGGAACCCCCAGGCCACCATCAGTTATGGACTTTCAGTGGAGTTGTTGAGATGCATCCCTCTTTTTCTCGTGTTGCCACTGGGACTTAGCATTGTGAACGCCATCATGGCTGTCTTTTGTGGTGTCCAGGTACCATCTGGTCCTTCTGGTCACGTGTTGACACAGTCACCCATTCACATCGGGTCCTTCTGTCTCCTGGGCTGTTTTTTTCCTCATGTCTTTGTCATTCTTTATGATCATCTGTTCTGGATGGGTTGAGACAATTTGGTGTACCTCAGATGGAACCTGCTGGTTTTTAAGACTCAAGACGCTATTCACCAATATGGGGTGCAATATGGACTCACCAATATGGCCTGTCTTAGCAATAGGCTAGTTATGCCAGCTGGCCTCAGTGTCTCCCAACAGCATGGTCCCCAGGCCCCTGACCCTGCTACGCTATCCTTGCAATATTGGGTTAAGATTAGAAGACTTGTCAGTTTATGTTGAAGGCCAATCAAGTGATGTTCTTTCTACTATTTGTTGTCACTGCTTTCACCTAGCCAAATTTCTACAAACTATCTAATCTACGACCAGCCCTGTCTCTCCCTCCCCTCCCTTTTAGCCATCAAAGAGTCTTTTCTTCTGTACATAAGTTTATTTTTAAATCCTTATAGTAGGGGTCTCATACCAAATTTGTCCTTTTGCCACAGATGGATTTCACTCAACATAATGTCCTCCAATTGAAACCAGGTTATGAGATGCTTTCTAAAATCATCATTGTCCTTTATCTATGCATGCTGTTCCTTCACTATATGTACCATAGTTCGTTTGTTTATTCATCTGTTATTAAGCGTCTGGGTTGATTCCAACTTTTTGCTATTGTGGACTGTGCTGCAATAAACATTTGCGTGCATGTATCCATTTGTGTGACTGCCTTTGACTCTGTCGGCTATATCCTGAACAGAGAGATTAGTGGATCAAATGACACCTCTATTTCCAGCTTGTTGAAGAAGTGCCAAATTGCTTTCCAAAGAGGTTGTACCATTTTACAATCCCACCAGTAGTGCAGAAGAGTTCTAATGTCTCCACAGCCTCTTCCAGCATTTGTTGTTTTTTGTTTTTTTGGATCACGACCAACCTTGTTGGGATGAGATGGTATCTCATTGTAGTTTTGATAGCTAATGATTGTGAGCATTTCCTTATGTGTCTTTTGGCTGCCTGGATGTCCACCAAAGAGCAACAGGAAAGACAGGAAAATCACAAATTCAGTATGTCTGTTCCAGGTAAAGGCTTTGTCCCCTCTGTCCATCTCCTTTGCCCTTTGCTTAATTGGGTTATTTCCTTTTTCTTGTTGATATTTTGCAGTACCCTGTAGACTGTGGAGATCAGATGTCAGTCTCACATGTAGTTGTCAAATATTTTTTTGCATTCTGTAGATGGTCTTTTAATTCTTTTGATAAAGTCTTTGGATGAACAAAAGTGTTTGATGCTTAGTAGTTTCCATTTATCTATCTTCTGTTGATCATGCTTTGTCAGGTTTTGAAGTTGGACTAACCTGTGTATTGAAGCTTCCAAGGTTGACCGTATTTTTTTCTTGCATGGTCTTTCTCGTTTTAAGTTTGGTATTTAGGTCCTTGATCCATTTTGGGTTAGTTTTTGTGTAATGTGAGAATTTTGGGTCTCGTTTCAATTTTTTTGAAGATGGATATCCAATTTTGCCAACATCATTTCTTAAAGAGACTGCTTTTCCCCAGCTTTACAGTCTTAGGGCCTTTGTTGGATATTAGCTGTTTATAAGAAGATGATGGCATCTCTGGGTTCTCGATTTTGTTCCATTGGTCTTTTTGTCTGTTTTTTTTACCAGTACTGGGCTATTTTAATTACTATGACTGTGCGATAGGTTGTAAGATTGGATAGTATGAGGCCTTCCACCATGCTCCTCTTCTCCAGTGCTTTATTTATCTGGAATTTCTTCCCTTTCCAAACAAAATTGGTGATTTTTTATGGGGACTATTTTAGTCAGCTAGGGCTGCTGTAACAGAAATACCACAGAATGGATGGCTTTAACAAAGGAAGGTTTATTGTTACACAGTCCGGTAGGCTACAAGTCCACATTCAGGGTGTCGGCTCCATGGGAAGGCTTTCCCTGTTGTCAGTTCTGGAGGAAAGTCTGGTATTGCATCAGTCTGTCCAGGGAGCATCTTGGCGCAGGAACCTCAGGTCTGAAGGACGCGTCCTGTTAGGGAAAAATTTGTTGTAAGGAAAAGATCTTTTTACAACTTTCCTCTAGTTACCCCCCCCAAGCACTCAGCCCATACATTCCTGACTGTTGAACGAAAACGGGAAGGGCCACTTCCCTAACCACCAGAACTAGTTTGGGAAACAATGGGACAATATAGAACCAACCCCCCTTCAGAGTTCAAGGAACTTACCCCAAAAGGCTGGTTTTGGGAATAACAAGAAGGAACTTACCCAAAAAGGCTAGTTTCAGAAATACCAGGAAGTAAATGCACCCGAAATATCCACCCTAGCCCTGAGCTAATACAAACCAAAAAAAAAAAAAAAAATTACCCCACGCGGAACCTTCCCCAACCCCACCTTCCCCAAGAATGTAAGACCCTGCCTTTATATACTCTGTACTTTTCTTGTTCAGGGCCCATTCCCTCTACTCTGACAAGAGTATGGATTGAGCCCCAGCGCGCTGGAATAAAACCTCTTGCTGTTGCATCAAGCTGCAGACTTCGTGACTGATTGGGGTTACGCCATCACCTGTGACTTGAGGAGGGGTCTCCCCTCTTGGGGGTCCTTTCAGTTCTTCTCCTTGTGCTGCTTTCTTGATGGTGCAAGGTTCCCCATTCTCTGTCTGCTTCTCTGTCCTTTTATCTCTCATAGGATGAAAGGATTAAGGGAAACTCCCTTTACAGTGGAGCAAGGAGGTAATCCTATGAAGTGATTTACAGCCCCACCCTAATCCTTTAACGTACAGTTTAGGGAAACCACAGAATGAAGGATAGTCACAAGATACTGGGAATCATAGCCCAGCCACATGGCTACACGTATTTTTGGGGGGACACAATTCAATCCATGACAAGGACCATGCTCTTGGGGGACATCGAGGCCAACTGGTATCTCATCCAAGAATGACACTGAAATTTGTATTGAGATTACGTTGTATGTGTAGATTGCTTTTGGGAATATAGACTTTCGACAATGCTGACTCTTCTTATCGTGAGCAGGGTAGATTTCTCTATTTATGTAAGTCCCTTTTGGTTTCTTCCAGTAAGTTCTTGCAGTTCTCTCTGCCTAGGTCTCTTATTTCTCTAGTTAGATTTATTCCTTGGTATTTTATCTTCTTGGGGGCTACAGTAAATGGTATGGATTTGGTGATTTCTTGGCTGATGATCTCTTTGTTGGTATAAAGTTATAAATCCTACTAATTCTTGCTGCCAAGGAACTCTTTAAAGTATTCAAAAGTCAGGGTGTCACCTTGTAGACTAAGTTGTGCTTGACTCAAGCCATGGTATTTTCAATCACATAATTTACATGTGAAAGATGGACAATGAACAAGACAGAAGAAGAATTGATGGCTTTGAATTGTAGTGTTGGAGGAGAATTTTGAATGTAGCATGGACTGCCACAAAAAAAAAGATCTGTTCTCAAAGAATTACAATGACAGTGCTCCTTGGAAGCAAAGATGGCAAGACTGTATCTTACATACTGTGGACATGTTGGTAGGAAGGATTCGTTCCTGGAGAACCACATGCTTGGTAGAATGGAGGGTAAGAGAACAAGAGGAAGACCCTTGACAAGATGGACTGACACAGTGACTGCAACAATGGGCTTAAGCATAAAAATGATTGTGGACGTGGCGCAAGACCGAGCAGTGTCTGTTTCTGTTGTTCATGGGATTGCTATGAGTTGGAACTGACTCCACAGCACCTAACAACAACAACAGCAATAGATTTATTTATATTTATCTTATATCCTGATACTTTGCTGAACTCTTCTATTAGTTCCGGTAGTTTATTTTGGATTCTTTAGGATTCTCTGCATATAAAATCTTATCACCTGCTTATAGATTTTTACTTCTTTGCCAAGGTGGATGCCCTTTATTTCTTTGCCTTGTCTAATAGCTCTAGCTAGAACCTCTAGTACAACGTTGAATAGAAGTGGTGAGAATGGGCATCCTTGTCTAGTCCCTGTTATCATGGAGTGTTCTTTCAGTATCTCTCCATTCAGCTTGATGTAGGTGGTTGGCTTTGCATAGATGCCTGTTTTAGTCATCTAAGGCTGCTCTAACAGAAATACCACAGAGTGTATGGCTTTAACAAAGGAAAGTTTATTCTTACAAAGCCAAGTAAGACACAAGTTGAAATTCAGGATGTCCACTCTCCTGGTGAAGGCTTTCACCTTTGTCAGCTCTGGAAGAAAGTCCTTTATTGTATCATTTTTTCCAGGGAGCGTCTTGGAACAAGAACCTCAGGACATGCTCTTCTCCTGGTGCTGTTTTCTTGATGGTGTGGGGTTCCCAATTCTCTGTTTCTCTTTCTTTTTATCTCTTGTAGTATGAAAGGATTAAGGTTGGGAGAAGCCATATTCCAGGAAAACTCTCTTTACAGTGGAGCAGGGAGGTAACCCTTTGAAGGGATTTAAAGTCCCACCCTAGTCCTTTAACATACAGCACAGGAAAAGCACAAAATGGAGGACAATCACAAAATATTGGGAATCATGGCCCAGCCACATGGCTACAGACATTTTTGGGGGGACACAATTCAGTGCATGACATCCATCCTTTGGCACCCCAAAAATCATGTCTTGAAACATGTAACACATTTATCTCATACGATAGAAGTCTTAAGTTAGTTTTAAGTCTAAAATTTAATTTTTTTTTTACATCTATGAAACCTAGGATGTAAGCTGTCTGCTTTCAAAGGTACAATGGCAGAACAGGCACAAGTTAGGCATTTCCATTATAAATGGGAGAAATTTCAGGGAAAGAAGACATCAGCAGGCAACAGTAAAGTCAGTAGAACTCATTATATTAGCCCTCAAAGCTTTGAAAATACTCTTACATTTTCTGAGACAGTCTACACAATGGCCCTGCCCTCCAGACTCTAAGTATTGGCTGTACTGTCTGGATTCCGAATGGAGATCCCCAACCCTGTACTACAACTGTGCCTTCAAGGCCCACTTGGCAGAAACTCTGCCCCGTAGGCTTTAGGTGCACCCTAAGCCCAGCCAGGTGGTAATTCCACCCTTACAAACACAAGATGCAATGGTTCTACCTCTTGAAACATCTAGGGTCGTGGCCTTAGGCTGGGTTTTCTAGGGAAGCAAAACCAGTAACACATATATGTACAAGTGAAGATTTATATATGAGGAAAAAGCTCACACAGTTGCAGAAGATGAACATCTCAAGTCCTGGCACAAGTCTCACATGGCCGTGGGAACTGGTGAACCCCAGGTCAGCGGGTCAGAGACCAGAGTTCTAGATCACCGGTTGTATAGGTCGGTGGATCCCAAGCTGGCAGCGAGAAGGAGCTACACAGGCTGGCAAACCCAGGATCGGCAGGTCGGCGGACAGGACTCTGAAATGCCAGCTGTAAGGGTTGATGAATCCAACAGCTTCTAGTTCAAGTCAAGAAACCAGATGCCAGAAGAAAGCAGGAGCTGCTGGCTACGTAAGCAGACCAACAGTAGGTGGTGGAAGGCCTAGAGATGAGAGCTGAGGGGTGGGAAGCAACTACATGCCCTGCCCTGCCACTTGATACAGCAGCCAAACAAGGAGTAGCCAAGTTGGCATAATCCTGACCACAACGGTCCACCCCTTGTCAACTTGGCATCTGTACACGTCTCACCTCACCATCCATAGTCTCTGAAGGAATGCAATTACAAAGCCATACTTACGTCTAACATGACATAACTAACACTTGTACAACTAAAAATGCATTAGCCCATTTACGTCTTATGTTTCATAAGTACACAAAAACATCTGACACAGACATACAAAGCAGAAATACTCATAACGATTACAGTCCTTGTTTCTGCAACTGGTCACGTGGCTGTAACTGATATTTAGAACTACTGTCTTCCACAAACCATTCTGTATTCCCTTTGCCCTCAGCAAGTCCTAAGACAAAGTCCCTTACTGCACTGGGAAATTTCTCCTCTATTCCTATCTTACTGAGAGTTTTTAGAATGAAGGGATGTTGGATTTCATCAAATGCCTTTTCTGCATAAATGGACAAAATCAGGTGTTTCTTATCCTTTGTGCTGTTTGTGTAGTTGTCCACATTAATTGTTTTTCTGATGCTGGACCAGCTTTGCATCCCTGCTGTGAATCTAACTTGGTCTTGATGAGTTTTTCTTTTTGATATGTTGTTGAATTCTATTGGCAAGTATTTTGTTGAAGATTTTTGTGTCTAGGTTCATGAGTCACATTTGTCTGTAATTTTCTTTTTCTGTTGGACTTTTCCTTAGATTTGTTATCAGGGTTATGCTGGATTCATAGAACAAATTTAAGAGGATTCCTTCTGTTTCTGTGCTGTGAAATGGCCTCAGCATAGACAGTTAATTTCTTTCTAAAAGTTTGGTAGAATTCTCCAGTGAAGCCATCTGCGTCAGGAATTTTTTGGATGGTAGTGTTTTAATGACTTTTTCAATCTCTTCTTTTGCTTTTGATTTAAGTTCTACTTCTCCTTGTGATAATTTTAGTAGGCGATATGAATCTAGAAATTTGTCCATTTCCTACAGGTTTTCAAATCCGTTTCAGTAGTCTTTCTTAGTGTTCTGTTGTGATACTTTTGATTTAATTTGGGTCTCTTCTGACATTTCGTTTCTTATTCTGGTTATTTGTCTCCTCTCCCGTTTTTCTTTAGTAAGTTTAGCCAGTGGTGTATCAATTTTGTTGATCTTTCAAAAAGCCAGCTTTTTTTTTTTTTAAAATTTTTATGTTGTTCTTCTCTACTTCATTTAGTTCTGCTCTGATCTTTATTAACTGTTTTATTCTGGTGCCTGAGGGGTTCCTTTGTTGCTTCCTTTCTACTTGTTCAAGCTGTAGGGTTACTTCTTTGGTTTGGGTCCTTTCTTCATTCCAGAAATGTGCATTTATAGAGGTAAACTGATCTCTGAGCACTGATTTTGCTGTATTGCATAGGTTCTGCTAGGATGGGTTTCTATTCTCATTTGATTCCATAGTTTCTTTATTTCACCCTTGATTTCTTCCATAACCCATGGGTTTTGGGGCAAGGTGTTGTTCAGTTTCCATGAGTTCCAATTTCTATGTTTTTTTCTGCTATTGATTTTGACTTTTGTGGTTCTATGGTCCGAGAAGATGCTTTGCAATCATTCAATAGTTTGGATTTTGTTGGGACTTGCTTTATGTCCTAACACATGGTCTATTCTGGAAAACGTTCCATGTGCTTTGGGGAAGAAGGTGTACTTATGTGTTGATGGGTAAAAAGTTCTGCATATGTTGATGAGGTCTTGTGGGTTAATTGTCACAATAATATCTTCTATATCTTTTGGCTTTATATTTACTGAGCTTTTTTCTGCATGATCTGACCATTACTTAAGGTGGAGTGTTGAAGTCCCCAGCTATTATTGTGGAGTGATCTACCTCACTCTTCAGTGTTGAAGTCTCCAACTACTGTTGTGGAGTGATCCATCTCATTTTTCAATGTTGCCAGTGTTTGCTTGATGTATTTAGATGTGCTGATATTGGGTGCATAAATATTTGATATTGTTATGTCCTGCTTATGTATTGAACCTTTCAGCAAAGTGACCATCCTTGTCCATGATGGTGGATTTTACATTAAAGTCTATTTTATCTGAGATTAGTATTGCCACTCCTGCTCTTATTTGCATGTTGTTGACTTGGTTTTCAGTTTGTTTATATCTTTGAGTCTAAGGTATGCTTCTCGTAAGCAACATATAGATGGTACCTGTCTTTTGATCCAGGATGTCACCCGCTGCTTCTTTATTGGATCATTCATTTGATTTACATTCAGTGTAATTATTGATAAGTTTGTGTTTAGTGATGTCATTTTAGTGCATTTATTTTTGTTTTGTTCATGTTTCCTATGTTGTTAGTATTCTGTCCTGGGTCATTCTGTATGGGTTGACTTCTCATCTTTTTCTGTGTTGATTTTGTGTTTGTTGAGACTCCTGTGTTATGTTTTTTGTTTTCATATGTTACATTGTAATTTTGCTTCTTGGCTGGTGTGATTCCCCTTAATATTCTAAGTTTAAACCAGACTATAACTTCTGCATATCTTTCTAATTTTATCTCCATGTAAAAGGGTTATAACTACTGTAATATATCCCTCTTTTTAGTTTGATGATGTCATAGTTTTCATATTACGATCACTGGTTCCCTTCTTTTAATGTTGTAGGTTTGATTGAGCTTTGTGATGTCCCTAACTGAGAAGGACCTTGGATGCTATGTCCTGCATTGCCTCCTTAAGTGTAGTTTTGATGTTTTTGTTTTTCTAAGCAAAGAGATTCTTTCAATATTTCTTGTAGTTTCAGTTTGGTTTTTACAAAGTCTCTAAGCTTCTCTTTATCTGAAAATGTCTTAATTTCACTATCATGTTTGTGAGACAATTTTGAAGGTATATAATTCTTGGTTGGAAATTTTTCTCCTTCAGGGCTCTGAATGTGTCATCCCACTGCCTTCTTGCCAGCATCGTTTCTACAGAGAAGTCAGACAAACGTCTACGGGACTTTCCTCTGAATGGCAGCTTTGCTTTAAGCCTTGCTGCCCTTTAGGGCCTCTCTTTATATTTTATTTTATTAAGCTTGAATATAATGTGTATTGTTGTCTTTCTTCTGAGCTCTAGTTTTGTGGTGTTCAATACACATCTTGGGTATCTATGTTTTCCTGTTTCATAATTTCAGGGAATTTTTCTGGCAGCAACTCTACAATAATACTCTCTGTGTTTTTAGCTATCCATCCCTGTTCAGAAACTCCAATTATTCTTAGATTATCCCTCTTAATAGAGTCCCTCATGTTTCTTAATGCTTCTTCATTTTTCTTATTTCCTTTCTCTGATTTCTCCTCACAAATGTTAGTGTCAGTTACTCTGTCCTCATGGTCGGTAAGTCTGACTTCTATCTCCTCAATTCTGCTCTTTTGGTTTTGGATTGAATTGTCTAATTTTGTAATGTTGTTATTGACCTGCTGGATTTCAGATCATTGATGTTTCATCAGTTCAAATAGCTTACTTAATTTTCCATTTTGCTCTGTTGCATTTTGTTTAATCTCTAGGCGTGCTCTTATACTTGTCCTCTGATAGCTTCAGAAAGTCTTCATCTGGGAAACCTTTTGATTATTTGTGGAACTCTCCATGGCCATGGTGGACAGCTTCTTTAAATGGTTAGCTATGCATGCCATCTAGAAGCAGTTCAGTTTCTCTGCAGTTACCTCAACAAGAGCTGTTATGTAGTTTGAAGAGGTGACTTGGTGACCAATTGGCTCTATGTACTCCAGTGACTGTCCCCAGGTGGACTCTCTGAGGTGGTAGGCTCTGCCTCCTGGCTGACAAAGACAGTGCCCTACTTAAGGAATCACTGAGAGGCCATCAGCCAATGCTATGATGTGGAGCAGGGAAGAATACAGGAGATCATGCAGGGCGCTCAGCAGTTAGTACTCCAGGTGGTCTTATTTTAAAAAGGTACTATACTGGTAAGTGAGGAGCTGTCCAACAGCTACCCAAATCAGTCAGGACTTCAGACGTGACAGATCTTGTCTTCTGGCTGACAGTGAAAGCACCTCATGCGTTGTCCACAAATGCTATGATGTGGTACAAAGTAGGGAGTGGTTACAGCCTTCCTACCATACTCTGCTGTAACTCTAGATACCACCATCCTAAACACAGCTTTTCTGCTGGAGAAACACTTTCCAGATAGGGGCTGCTGCTCAGTGTGAGAATAAACCTCAGCTAAGACCTCTGGGTAGGTGGTTCCAACTCCCAGCTGAGTAGGTTGGTGTCCTGCCCGAGCTGCCCTTCCTGCCATGAAACAGCAGAAGCTATGGCACAGCTCAAAATAGAAAGATTGAAGGGGCAGAGGTGCCCTCAGTCAAAAGCTGAGCTCTCAATATGTGGCTATCCCAAGCACAGTCTCTGCTGTGCTATACTCTGTTTGCTTAAGCACTGCAGTTGAGCATATTGGCTGGCTGATGCCAAGTTCCCCATCCTGGATAGCACAAAAAGCATCAGTACCTGCAGTCCTCCCAGTGAGTCAGCAGAAGCAGGACTCAGCATGCCACTGCCTCGTCTTTGAGAGAGATAGTTACACCATTACTGGCACCTAGTCCTATCTGGCAAACCTACTCCAGATCCTAGAGCTCCCTGGATGTCCATGTCACTCCATTTAATTATCATTCCAGGCCTTAGTTCTCAGAAAGAATTGAGGAAATTTGTGCCCAGTTCACCACCTTGGCCCTGCACCCCTCATTCATTACAACTTAAGATTCACCAGCAACTCAAACTCTGTGTTCACTTTTGCCTCTAATGTCAGGACAGTTTCTAAGAGTTTGGAGCTTCAAATTCCATGATCATGCATAGAGCCTTCTCCCCTAGTTTAGCCTTATTTGTTCTGGACTGGTGACAAGGGAGGAGATCAGGAGAGGGAAGTGTTAAGCAATAAGGTATTTTCTCAGTGGGGTGCACCTGGGCTGACAGGTAGGTACAGGCTGTGGGTGTTATACCCCTCAGTGGCTCATTGTCAGTTTCTGGAAAAAGCGGACTTGTTGCTTAATGAACTCTATTCTTCTCCCCTCTATTTCTTGTTAAGAAGGACTGGTAAGCCTTCCTTTATCTAATAGGAGCAGCATCAGTTGTTCTGACTGAACTAAGGGACACAGAATGACGAAGATGGTGTGTGTACTTTATGTTTTAATGTATATGTAAGGCTGCTTATCTTCTCTCTTTTTAGAGGTGAGAGGTGAGGTTGCAGAAGAGTGGACAAATGTCAGTTGAGTGGATACTGAAAGTGAAGAGTGGAGGGGATGAGTCACAGGTGAGGTGAACAGGTTGAGTTGCACAGAGGTGGGTGCTCTCAGTTTTGTATGGCAAATTGATTTGAACTGTAAATTTTCACATTATCACACACAAAAAATAAAAAAAAAAAAGAACTTGACAGAGAGAATGAAGTTCAGGGAAAGTCCTTGATAGTTGAAGGAGGGCAGGACAAAGGAAACTAAATCTTTAGGGGATGGAAACCTAACAACCAATGAGAAAGTCAGGCCAACTGTACCTGTGACAACACCAGATCTACAGGTATGTCTCAGCAAGCTTAAATGTTTCTGTGTGGAAATAATATCACTGAAATTCAACTGTTCCAGTTCTGTTGTGACATTGCTGCCCATATAGCATTTCTTCCTGTCTCTCTAATGTCCTGGAGGTAGGTCAGACCTCCATATGCCAAATCTGCCCAAGACCTCAGACACCAGCTGCAAGTTTAGAGGTCTCCACAACTTCTGATAATGCTGTCTTCTACTACTCTTTCAGGTTTGATGGCATACTACAGTGACCCATAGAATCCAGGAAAGCACTATACTTACGATTACAGTCTTATTATAGCAGAAAGGATACAACTCAGAACTAAGGTGTGGGAGGGTCCCTAACATGGAGCTTCCATGTCCCAAAAAGTTGTATCACTCTCTCAAATGCCAAAGTCTTGTGTCAAGCAGGAAGTGCATGGATATTCAGTGTGCAGTGCTTTTATTGAAGGTCTCATACTTTGAACATGTTATCAGGAGAGATCAGTCCCTGGAGAAGGACATCATGGTTGGTAAAGTAGAGGGTCAGTGAAAGAGAGGCAGACCTTTAATGAGATTGATCGATGCAGTGGCTACAACAACGGGCTCAAGCGTAACAGTGATTATGAGATCTGTGCAGGACTAGATAATGTTTCATTGTGTTGTATGTATGGTTACTGTGAGTTAGAACTGATTTCACAGTACCTGATGTTTTGTCATATGAACTTCAGCTACTTATCCCTGAAGTTAGGTGATGTCATCAGATTGACAGCACAAGCTTGACATCACAAGGTTGATATCAGAAAGTTGGTCATGAGATGAATCAAAATGTCACCTTGATTATGTTTAGAAAATCCAAGGAGACCACCTGAATTCTATTTGAAAATTTGTAAAAAAGGAAATAATAAAGCATCTTTTCAGCCTTTCCTAAACAATTAAATAACCAAATAGTAGAAAAACTTCACCTACTAAACAAATGGAAAAGGAGTGGTAGAATGGGAATATCACCACTCTGAAACTGCTAATGAGTTAAAGAATCCAGGATATAGACTATCAATGCTTGTTACCATCACACACAAATCTCCTCATAGATTAGAACTCTGTGGTCTCAGGGGACATGCCTGCCCTCTTCACTGCTGTGCATCTAACACCCAGTGTATAGTAGTTACTCACTAAATATACATTAAGTGAATGAATGTTGGGTCCCAAGAGCTCAGGGAACATACTACTTGCTTTCTGATTTTTAAAGCAGATCCACTATGTGGTGGTTTGACAGGATCTATCTCTTCTGCGATCACACCAGCTCATCATAAGAGCTGATGCCAGGCTGAGGAGAGGCATGGATAGGAGAATGGAAAAGTCAAAAGGAAACAAATCTTCAGATAAACCCAATTAGCGCAGATAAACAAACCAACATCCCATCTACCTGGGCCCTTTCTGTGTGCATGTGCTCTATGAGGGTTTGTGGATCTTTCATGAAAATTCTGTGGAATAAGTATTGTCGTTTCTGTTGACTGCTGAGAAAACTGAGTCCCAGAGAAGTTAATAAATGTGCCATATGTCACACAACTAGTTAGTGTCTGAGCCAAGATGGGACTCCCATCTAGGTGTACCTGATTTCAAATCTTTTGGAATCGTGCTATGGTGTATTCTCTCCAGATTTTAAACTTATTTTTAAATGTTATGATCAGAAGTGAACACGATATTCCAAGGTTTTTGACTGAATCTCAGGCAGAGCTGATTGGAGCCATTGTGTCTGTGATTTTAACAGTATACATTACTTACTGGAGGTTCCTGGTGATACAAATTATTTTTGCTTGACTATTAACCTAATGGTTGGCAGTTCAGTCACACCCACTGGTACTACAAAAGTTATGCCTGGTGGTTCACTTTCACTAAGATTATAGCCAAGAAAACCCTGTGGAATAGTTCTACTGTGTACTGTATGGAGTCATCATGAGTAGGAATCAACTTGACAGCAAATAACAATATTACTTAAAAGTAGCGTGTAAATCATGTAGCTCTCAATTTTGACAGCTACGTTCTCCCGGTCATTTTCCTTTATGTAGTAGATAGGGAAAAATGTTAGATTTTCTCAAAAAAAAAAAAAAAGAAACCCATTGCTGTCGAGTCGGGTCAAACTCATGGCAATCCTAGAGGTCAGAGAAGTTCTGTAAATTCTCATTTTCATCATAGTGCCCCACATTGTCCGTTTAGTTGACAAGAAGTGTTTGAGTCTAGTTGGTCCTGATTTAGTGTCACCTGAATAGTGGTTCCTAAAATTTAGTCTTGAAATATTTCAATGTTCTGATTTTGCCCTCTGCTTTGAGCTCACTGTTCACTCACTGCTTTGTGTCACCTAACAATGCGATACTGTCTGTGCCTCTTTCATGAGTATTCCCCAAGTGAGGAATGCAGACTATACTTATTAGACGACGTGCCTCCAGACCTTCTGCATTATTACTACACTTAACCATCATGAGGACTCTGCAAATTGGTACCAGAATATCCATTTTACAGATGAAGATATGGGAGGTGCCATAGAGCCAGCCTGGTTGTCACAGCAGAGGCTGGATGTGACCCAGGCCTTGGCTCTGGGTTCAGTGCCAGCTTTCCTTCTTCATAGCTCCCTTGTGTAATTTCATCACTTCCCTCCATCAGGGTGACCTGCTTCATTAACTGCACATGGTCACAAACATAATGACACAATTTATTATATAGAACATTTGATTTTATGAAGTGATAGAGGAGAAATAATGGATGAAATCTCTGAGTGGGCCTTCATGTATGTGTACTGCCACTGGATTCCAACATTTTTTAATTTGTCCATCAGTATCCACAGAGAATTGGTTCCAGGACCCCTTCCATGGATACCAAAATCCAAGGATGTTAGACTTTCTGACATAAAATGGTGTAGTACCTGTATATAACCCACGGACATCCCCCTGAATACTTTAAATCATTTCTGGATTGCCTAATACAGTGGAAATTGATGTTATACTGTTTTGTTTATGGAATAACAACAAGGAAAAAAAGTCTGCATCTGTTCAGTACAGATATAATCATTGTAGGCCTAACTGTGTAACAACAAGTAACAATTTCTTTTTTTGAACATTTTTTGATCCATGGCTGGGCAACTCTTCTCATACAGAATATTCAAATGCTCTTCTCAGCTAAGAGAGACATACTCCCTGTAACTGTTCTTAAACTTCCTTCTTATTATGTCTCTTTAAGTATAAAAGTGGGGCTAGTTCACATTTCAAATGTGATGTTTCTGGTATTTGGTGATCATGGATCCTAATCTGACCTATCAAGCCCTCGATTCAATGTCAGACAGTGGACTGTTATCGTACCTAATGTGATCACTTTGGCATTACCTTTATGAACCACATGACATGTGTAAAGGATTTTGCTGGTGATGGATGACTTGTGATGAGAGGACAGAGCTCTGTGATCTGTGGATTGTTTAATGTGTGTCTGTCACTACAAAAAATGCTGGACAATTTGGATTGGATTCTAGTTCCCAAGAAGCCAAATTGACTATCAATTCCATTAGTTTACTTATACACGAAATGGAGATAATAATAAAATACCCAGGTGCTGCATAGTTAAGAAGGGAGAAGCAGCTTAGAACATTGCAAATAAGAAATGAGAAACGAGTTGAAGAATAAAATAAGCTCAAGAATAAACTGTCAAAATTTCTTTAAATTTGTTTTAACATAAAGGTGGATTTCTTAGCTTCGTATAGGTAAAGAATTCAGTTTTCATCTATACATGCTGTGGAATGAAGAGAGACACAGAAACTGGCTGAGAATTGAAATGTGATTCATCCAACCTCCTCCAGTTTTATAAGGACAGACCCAGACCTGCAGACTGGATCAGGAGGTGACCTTAGCTCTAACAGTCGCAAACTCTGAAACTCAGGGTCCTTTCACATGCTGTTCACTCTTCTCCCTGCCCCTTGGGCAACCTCTATGTATTCTTTGGATCTCAATTCAAAAAGCACCTCCTAGGAAACTTGTTCAGCATGCTGCTCTTTTCTTTTATGGTACCTATACTGCTTGAAACAATACCCTTGTACTTATGATTATCTGTTTTGTGACTCTCTTCCCTAAAACTAAAATCAAGCCAGTTGCCTTCAAGTTGAATCTGACTCATGGTGACCTCATGTGTGTTGGGGTAGAGCTGTGCTCCATAGAGTTTTGTATGTCTTGCTTTTTTCAAGCAGATCACCAGACCTTTCTTCCAAGGTGCCTTGGGTGTACTTCAACCTGCAACATTTTGGTTAGCACTAAGCATGTTAAGTGTTTGCACCACTTTTCAAAGGGGGTAAATGTCTAAAATAGATCCCCAAATTTACAAACATCTTATTGAGCAAATTACCTTGTGTCTGGGACTGGCTAATTGTTTGAAATACAGATGTGAGTGAAATAGCATCCCCTACCTCAAAGGGCTCACAAATGAAAAAATGAATCAGACCAAATCCATTGCTGTACAATCAATTCAACTCATAGCAACACTGTAAGATGGGGTAGAACTGTACTGCAGAGTTTTCAAGAAGTGCCTGGTGGATTTGAACCACTAACTTTTGGTTAGCAGCCCTAGCTCTTAATCACTTAGCCACCAGGGTTTCCCACAGTTGAAAGAGCAGACTATATTAGAAAACCATTGATTACTGTAGAGAACAATGGTTGCAGTCTGACTGATTGGAGACATGTTTCGCTTGGTCTGTACATTGAATTTTTCTTTGCATTTCCATCAAATCCATCACTATCACTTTAAAAGGAACCCTGGCGGGTCTGCGGTTAAGAGTTTTGCTGTTAACCCAAATGTCAGCAGTTGAAACCACAGGCTGCATCTTGGAAACCCTATGGGGCATTTCTACTCTCTCCTATAGGGTTCCTATGAGTCAGAATTGACTTCACAGTAACAGGATTTTTTCTCCCCTTGATTTATGATTTAAAAATATGCATGGGAAAGTAGTGCAATGTCTGGTGGCTACCTTACCCCAGAACTATCATCCTTGGCAGAAGACTCCTTGGGGTCCCCTTAACTCTTGTACATTCTTGATTTAGGTCACAGAGTGCCTAGCATCTAGCATCCTGATGTATAATTGTTGATGTCTCTGTGTCTCTCCCAGATTATGACTTTCTTGTTGCAGGCTCTTCTTTGAGGCTTTACCCTCAGTGCTTAGCACAGGGCTAGGCAGTGCCTGGCCCAAAGTTTATGCCAGATGAACACATGGTGAATAAACAAAGGCATTATTGAGGAAATGAGGAAATGAGTGAGCAGTGAGTCTGTTCACCTTTGCACTGTGATTTTGCACTGAGCCCCTGACTGCAATGATGCCAAATTATATTCCATATAGTTATACATAAATTACATATAATCACATTACATGTATTATTAGACATTATCTATAATGTGGTTCTGGTGGAAAATAAAATAGAAGGAAGAGAGGAGAGGGAAGAAACATCGGGAGTTTGGCAGAGGAGAGATGGGCCAACAGATAGGAATTCTGCATTGACTGTGAGCCATCCAAAGGGGTGCTCACAGTGGATCCCTCATCTCTCAGATCACAGCAGCTGTGTGATTATTCCAAGCTCTGCAGGGCCGAGAGGCTCAAAGGCCTGACCCTCAACCTGAAACACAGGCACCCCCACCCAGCCTCCTCACTGTAACCAAGGCCAGCAATTAGAAAAAGGGGACATCAGAGTATGTTTCTCTCTTTAGGGGTCTCAGTATCAGTTTCATGGAGGCAACTGAGTAAAACATTTCCCTCTGTTTTGATATTCTTTTGCTTTCTCTGAGATGAGGAATTTGGGCCACTTCAGGTTATATGTTATCATGAACCTTCAGGCTCCAGGGCCCTCTACTGAGTCCAGGTTTACCTGGGGCTCTGCCAGCAGAACAGCACAAGATTCCTCCACTCTGTACTGCTGTCCTATAAGATATGACAATTAGACTCATGAACTCATCCTAGAAAAAGTGCTACATACCGCTTTACTGAATATCTCTGCCGTTACCTGTGAGGTGCTCCCCTTGGGTACTTATGCAATGACAGCAGTGCCTAATCCAGCCTTCAAAGGAATTTTGGAACTCTTCTGCTGGAATGGCCATGAGAATTGTTGCCAGATTACTCTTGATGTCCTGAATGGGATCAAAATGTCTTCCATTAAATACTTCCTTTATCCTCAAGTAAGGAAATAAGTCACTAGGGACCAGATCAGGTGAGTGGGAAGGGTGTTCCAATACATTTATTTATTTACTGGCTATAATCTGCCTCACGGACAACTATGCAATTAAGTTTATGACTTGCCACCATGCCATCATGTGCAATGGCCATTCCAGAAAGAGTTCCAAAGTTGCTTTGAAGGGTGGACTGTGTGCTGGTTTCAGTGCCTAGCTTCCCAAGGGAAGTACTTCCAAGGTTACCATAGTGACATTCAGCAATGAGGTATGTAGCGCTTAGAAAAACTAAGTTCATGGATTTAATTGCTGGGCCTCGTATATGTGTAGTTTCACACTCCTTCCACAGAAAGATCTGAGGTTTGGGAAATCACAGACTTTCAAAGAGGGGCCTTGAGCCTAGCACCTTCAAGGATCAATCCCTACCCACTGCATTCTCATCCCCTCCATTCATCCAAATACCCCACAAGGTGCTTCGTGCCACCTTAACATCATTTGGCACTATTGTCTGCAAACTTCTTGACACTTCCTAATGCATTCAGTCTTCATCCACTTGCTCTGTATCTCAGCATTCTCCTCATGGCAGAAAGGTAGACCATAGTTTGGCTCTTTGGGGCTTATTACAGCCCACGACTTGATCCCTCCTTTTGATCCTTGTGAGTTTTGGTCCCTAGGATGCTTCAGCATTCACACTGAGAATACTTGCAGTGAGCTTGGTTACTAGTTCTTCAACATTCCCAACACCAAATGCTTTCCCCTTGCCCCATCTCAGTTGTGCTTAGTCATAGCTCATTGTCTCTCAGAACTACCTCATCTCCTAAACTGCGAAAACTGGGAATCTTCTCTATATTCTCAGTTTCTTATCCTTCTAACACTTTCAGCTTTCTCACTTATTTGTTCCTTGCTGAGCTCAAGAGTCAAGTTACTAGGTTACAACTTAACAGCACATTTAATACTCTCAATGTCTTCCTTAATAGTTTCTAGCCTTCGTATTTCCTCGAGTAATCTCATTTACTTTATGTTACTTTATAGAAGTGATATCCACATTTCACTTCATTGTCATTAGATTGTTGTTGTCTGTTTCTACACTACAGTATTCATTCCTTAAAAGTGAATTAATGCTTGTCTTATTTATCCTTGGATGAGCTTCAAGTAGAGTAAACCTAGTAACTGTGTTCAGAGTAATTTAACAAATAAGATAAATTTGAGAGGAAGGATATAGAGAACAAGCAAGGTTGAAGCAGCTGGGAGATCTGGGGAATTCCTACTGATGGAAGGGTGGACTCATCAAAGAGTCTGTACTGTCACTTCTTGGCTTAATCCAATCAAGGTATTCTATAGTTTTCTGAGATCATTCATCACTTGAAGATTTTTCAAAAATACATTCGTTTTTGTTTCAACATTTTGTTATAGTGTGCTTTTCCAGAGAAGATGATAAGCTGTGTGATACAAAAATCAACGACAGATTCTTGGTCCTCTTAGATTTTAACGTGTTTATCAAGGAGAGATATAAGATATAAATTACCAGAAAAATTATGAGATGATATACTTCAGTCCCTGGGTGATGCAAATAGCTAACAAGCTCAGCTGCTAACCTAGTGGTTGGTGGTTTGAGTCTATACAGACATTCCATGGCAAAAAGGATTGGAGATCTACTTCTGGAAAATCAGTCATGAAAATTATATGGAGCCCAGTTCTACTCAGACACACATGGGATCATCATGAGTTTGAATTGACTCCAACTTGACTTTTTGCTTTTTATCTTTGATATAATTATATTGTAAGTACCTGGGAGGTCTCCCTAAGAAAGTGATGCTTTAGCACTGATTTTAGGACAAGGAATGGTCCAGGTGGAAAGCAGAAAGTTTACAGATCAAAGAAAGATTGCAACAGAAATTAGAAAATGTTTTGAGCTGAGTGATAATAAAAATAGTCCATAAAAAGTGTGTGGGGTCCAACCAAACAGTACCTATAGAAAATACAGACTTAAACTTAAACAACTGTTGGAAAAGGAGAAGTGAAAATTAAGGAGATAAGCATTTATTTCAAGGAGATAGAAAACATCAGTATAAATCCAAAGAAAGCAGAAGAAAGGAAATAACAAAAATAAATGAATTGGTGAAACGGTAAGCAAAGCCAGAAGTTGTTCTTAGAAAAGATTAATTCACAACCCCCTGAGAAATCTAATGGGGTGAGTGAAGGACAAGGAGAGAAAGGAAGACAGAGACTGAGACATGGAGACAGAAAACAATCGACAATTTGCTAAGGTCAGACAATGATGAAGACATTACTACAGATTATTAAAAAAATATTGAATGGATCATATCAATAGCATTATTCAATAAATTTTTAAAAAATACATTAAATAGGTGAATTCCTAAAAAATGTATACATTACCAAAGTTGACATAAGAAGAAGTAGAAAATCTGAATTGTCCTATAGCTATTAGAGGAATGGCATCTGTAATGAAAACTCTTCATACTGTAACAAGGCAAAATAACAGTAACAGTAAAAGACTTTATCCAGAGATAGCTTCAACAGTGAGTTCTACAAGACATGGACTTAGAAATGTAACCTCAGACCATTTTTTTACACACTAGGTAAAGAGGTAACACAGTCCAGCTGGTATGATGAGGCAATGTAGTTGAAAAACAAAAAAAATATCTATTATGGCAAAGTTCAAGTTCATAGAAACATAGAAAAGCTAGCATAATTAACTCATATGTGCCCATCACACACTTTCTCATTGTTAGAATTATCATCCAAATAAAGTTCATGTGTTATAAGTGATTGTTACTCGACGGCACTTGGCTGTTGGCTTGGCTATAGACTTTATGACTAAAAATCTGGGCACTGTCTCTCTTTCATTTCTTATCATTTATTTGAAGAAATTAAGCTTATCTATAGCTTCCCACAGCATGCATTTTGTTGACTGCATCGTTATGATGCATTTTAACACATTTATCTTACTCAGTATTTCTTGTAAGTTGGTAGATTTAGAGGCTGGATCAAATTTTGGTTCAATGTTTTTGGGGGGTAAGAATATTTTCTAGATGGTGTTATATGCTTTTATCAAGAGGCACATGATATCTGAATGCCTGCTTGTTTTAGTTAGCTAGGGCTGCTCTAACAGAAATACCACAGAATGGATGGCTTTAACAAAGGTAAGTTTATTCTTACATAGTCCAGAAGGCTACAAGTCCAAATTCAGGATGTCCACTCCAGGGGAAGGCTTTCTCACTTATCAGCTCTGGAGGAAAGTCCAGTATTGTATCAGCCTCTGTCCATGGAGCATCTTGGCACAGGAACCTCAGGTCTGAAGGACTCACTCTTCTGCAGGTGCTGCTTTCTTGATGGTGCGTGGTTCCCAATTCTCAGCCTGCTTCCCTTTCCTTTTGTCTCTCACAGGATGGAAGGATTAAGGGTGGGGCAAGCCATACTCCAGGGAAACTCCCTTTACAGTGGAGCAGAGAGGTGATCTTATAAAGGGATTTACAGTCCCACCCTAATCCTTTAACATACAGCATAGGAAAACCACAAAATGGAGGACAGTCACAAAATACTGGGAATCATGGCCCAGCCACCTGGCTACACCTATTTTTTGGGGGACACAATTCAATCCATGACACTGCTTAACTCTTGGTTTTTGACATTAGCAGCCACTTATAATCAAATTCATGAATTCATTAAGGATGACAAAAACGCTGATTTCTGAGTTTAGTCATTCCATCATTACTTACCAGCCGGAACACTTCTACCTCATCAGCCTCGTCAACCACTTGGTAGCTATGGGAAAGTTCATGTAGGGACACGAAACAAAAACGGGATTAAATTCTGATTCTTTGAAATAATAAATTTGTTTCCAATTGTAGCACAAAACTCAGCAATAAGCAATAAGCATTTGTTCTCATAGTCATTGATCGGCAGGACAAGTTTGAATCAGCTTATTTAGGTTTGCTTTGGTAGTTCTGGTTAAAGCTCTGGCTCTGCCTGAGTTTCCCTTCTTGCTGCAGCCTAGGCACAGTGCTCTGCCATGTATTTTTATTCCAGCTGCGCATGAGTATTTAAAGTCTTTGCTTGTCACCGTTACATGCAGGCACAGACTTAGAGACATGTATGTATGCATATACACGTATAACTATATGTTTGTATAAACCAATCCCACTGCCATCGAGTCAATCTGACTCATAGAGATCCTATAGGACACATTTGGTTAAGTTTAATGTTTTGATATCCTGTAAGTACTGTTTTAGGTGCATTCCGTAAGATTTTTATGGAGCATATTTACTTATACTTTTTATTCAGTTTGAAATATTTTTAAATTTCCATTGTGATCTTTCCTTTGATCCATGAACTTTCCACTTTTCACCTGAACAACTGCTTGTCTTAAAATCACTGCTAAAACATCACTGTCTTAGAGAGGTTTCCCAAATACCTTCAATATAAGCATATCCCGTTTAAAAAAACAAAAACAGCATAAGCAGTTTCAGTTCCATGAGCATAAGCTAAGCAAATAGATAATAAATTATTGTATCTCAGTTATTTTGATTTCCTAGTCACTGTGAATAAAAACTTCAAAGTGCTGTTTTATGTTCAATAATTCAGTTCACATCCTTTGTACAGAGTAACTTTGTGCTTATAATTTTTCTCATTGGGAAATAAATGTTAACTAAAATGAATACCTGTGGAAGGAACAGCTTGTCTAATTCCCACAAAAATACCATGCGGGCTAGTAGTTGCCCTGTGTCTGCCTATTGTCAGGTGTCCCCCAAGTCTCTAGCCAGGAACCACACAGGTCTATCCAATTTCCTTTCACTTTTAGGGCTTCCCCTACTCCTTTTTTGACTTGGATATCGTCTCTCCAAACTCTGGACTCCAGAGGAAGACACAATTTTTTCAGTTATTAGTTGCTCACAAACCGTTTTTGTTTGAAGGGTTTTACTACTAATCATGATAGGAAAATAACCCAGAATCATAAAAACAAAAATTTCCCAAATGAGAAGATTACCAAGGTTTAGGAAAACCTATGTGGTTGTTTTTATCACTGTCACCAGCTATAGTTCCTAATATCCATCTGGAGGCCCCTCTCCAAGACCTTTACCCAATGTTCCCCAGTCCGTGGAAACAGAATTCACAAAACATCTGTCTCCCACTGATGACAGTTTATTCACTATTGGCAGAACTACTGGAAAATCTTATGTGCAAACATCTTTAGAGAAGATATGAGATTCCTAGCAGGCCAAAGCTGAAGGCTGTGGGCCACTGTCAGGAGTTGGTGGGGAGCCTTGGTTTGCAGAATGCTCCTTACAACGTTTTTTTCAGGGAAACATTTTGATGTTATGGCCTGGTGGCCTATGAATAAGCAGGTTCTGAATAAGTTCTGGTGATGATACACTGTGTGCTGCCTGTTGGACATTCAGCTTTTTATTTCTCTCTTTCCGTTCCATTTCAGCTGGTGACCTGGTGGAAAGGGGCTCAGAAATACAGTCCATGGTCCACAGTCTCAAAACTCTGGAAAATACCACGATGTTGGGGACACAATCCCCGGGCCCCACAGGTGTTCCAGTTTGGCCTGACTTCTTGAGAGCTGAAATAAGGAAGAAGCTTGAGAGTGCCAGGCAACCTCACACTTTCCAAGGAAGGAGGCATCTGGGTTTATTCATGGGGTGGGGCACCAGTGTTCTCAGCCAAGTATGGTCTCACCTAAGATTCTCTTGGTGCTGTGAAAACAGCTGGCTCAAGGACTCTGCCCCCTTCTCTGCATCTTTGACTGGGGGTCCTTGGCTTTCCTCTTCTCTGCAAAGCCAGAGTCTGAGAGCACCCATTCCCAGGAAGGAGTGACCCGAAGTGCAATGGGGGTGAGGGCCTGAGGAAGCAACAATAAAGAAGGGAGAGCAGGACTAGGAAGGAGTTGCCAGGCAATGAGGAGTGAGCTGCCTGAACCTTGACCTGCTGGCACTGGGACAACACATGAAGCATGGGTATTTGTGAGTATGGGTGTGTTTCTTCTTGAGAAGTCCTCTCCCATCTAAATGATTGAATTCTTTCCAGTTAGCATATGAACATGGTGGAGAATACTCCCTGGTCTCCCCTCCTGAACCATTCCTCCAAATAAGAAAACTTACTCTATTCTAAATTGTTCATAAATGAATTCGGATCTTCTACTAGTAGGTCTTTCTTAGCAAGGCTGTGAGTTCTGGGGTTATCTGTATGCATTTTGTCCCATTGATGCCTATATCTGAATCCCTGCCTATTATGTTTCATCTGTCTCCAGTTCTTAGGTTTTCTTCTTCTAAGTGTACAGGATGCACAATGATATAAGCCAAGGCAGCAGAGCCTTGGCTCCAGCCCTATCCCTCCAGCTCAGTGTTCATGGTTGGGGGTGAGGGTGAGAGATACTATCAGCCACTTGCCTGGTGTGACTGGAGCTAAGCTGAAATCTTGCAGTGTCAGCGGTATGACATGAGAAGCTTGGGCAAATTTGTTGCATTAATTAACCTTTCTGATTGGAGAAGCACCACGATCAGCTGACCAGGATCCCAAACTTTATGGTTGACCAAGATGATTGCAGATTTCTAGCTATCTTCATAGGAGGGTAGCTCTTTATTTGGGAGGCCAGCTTATAGGGTTTCAGCCTTGGCCAAGTGAATCCTTACTTCTCATTTGGCTAAAAAGGCACACAGAGTGTTTTCCCATGTGCTTATTAGGTGCTTGTCTTCATCTGTGATTGACTTTTTTTATCTTTAGTGTACAGTTTTCTTGACTGAATGGAATCTTAAATGTGATTCCACAAGGCTTTGCTTGTCCTGATGCATGAAGCTCCTATATGCTTAAGGCTTAAGCTTGTGGTTCTAAATATTTTGTATTTGGGGACATCTGACTGCAGCATCAATCCTTGTGGATGGGAATGACTTACCCAGTTTTCTCTCAAGCCTTCTTAAATGGTTATTAGTAGAGGAGTTGGGGGGCAGAATTTGACACTGTTGTTGACATTTCAGTGAGTTGATTTTTCATACTGATTGAGCATGACGGAGCAGTTTATTGAAGAGCAGCAAAGATATCTGGAGCTGGATGGGATCTTTTGCAGAGATCCTTGAGTTTAGCTTCTTGGGTCCACATTGAAAAGCTTCATCGTCAGACCCTCAGGCAGGTTGGTGAGTAATTCTGGGCAGTGTTGCTGGAGTCAGATACACGTAGACATGAAGCTTGCTCTACTCCTTGTTGGGTATCTTTGGGCACATGACTGAAATTGTGTGAGACCTATTTCTTATTGGTAACTATGGACCTGTTGATCATTGTGAGGACATCTGCTAAAACAGCTGTGCTGTACTCAGCAAATACCTGGCATATAGAAAGTGATCAATAGGTGGGAACTGTTGTTGCTATTATGATCCTCACTTGAAACTAGGTTAGTTGAGCACCCATCAGATATCTCTGCTGGGGATACCTATATAGGGTGAGAGGTTGAAACAGATGGCAGTACATACTACTCACTCTTAGAAAGTTCTGAGGATAAAGCTCCTTGACAAAAATGAGGTTAAGAATATTTATCTTACAGGAATTTTAAAAGGATATATATGAAGTTTTCACAGTAAATCAATAAACCCAAGCCCGTTGCTGTTGAGTTGATTCCATATCATAATGACCCTGTAGGACAAAGTAGAACTGACCCATAGGGTTTCCAAAGAGTGACTGGTAGAGGTGAACTGCCAACCTTTCAGTTAGCCACTGAACTCTTAAACACTGTGTCACTAGTGAAAATATCAACACACGGTTTATTTTTAACAGCTACTGAAAGGTTTTAGAAACTGTTACCTGCCCAGAAAGGTCTAAGAGCAGGAGACAGGCTGCTGTGAAAGACGAGGAGTTCCACAGGTAATAGCAGTGGTGACGGGGGAGGGTAGACAGAACTGCCTGTGTCCTTATACTTCTGGAGCAAATGCTGATTGCTAAACTGGGGCGCCAGGCATCCTGAGAAGCCTGAGGAAGGTCTTAGTTCTCAAGTGGGCCACACTCTGATAGGACAGACTGACAGGTGCACCATGCAGAAGAGTTGGTGTCCAATGGGAGAGTGAGCACAGCCATGTTAATTACCAGTGTCTCCTCCAGGGCAGCTGCAATCCATGTCCTCTTCATCCATGTCCACAGACTGCTTGAGGATGCTACCATGGCTTATTGTTTTCTCAGTTATTTATGTGGAAGTGGGGCCCGTGAGTTTTCCTTCACTAAATTTGAAATGCTTTTGGTGAGCGAGATGACTGTCCTCAAGTTGAATAATAAAGAATTCTCCCAGTGCTTGTCCTTAGCTAGAGGTTGTATAACTTTAGAGTACTGTGCTGGAGTTTGCACACTTGTATTCAAAGTCTAGTCCTGCCATTTTCTATTATATGCATGAATTTATTTAATTGATTTAAGCCTTATTTGCTTCCTTGATATCATGGCAATATTGCCCATTTCCTAGACATGTTCTTGAGAATTAAAATACGTAGTAAACACGAAGAATTTAGAACAATGTCTGGATTGTAAGTGCTGTAAAGTGTATTTAATTGTCACTATCATTATCGGTATGAGTCGTAGGTAATGCCAATACTTGGATTTACATTTTTAAATCTGAGGAAATTCCTTGAGAGTAGGAATGCCCTTTGTCTACATGAAGTCTATAGGATTAGGCAAAGTACCAAATGCTCAATAAGGAATTGCTTCTGGATTGACTTTTTTTTACATGGAAGTACATTTTGGGTTTCTTACACATTGGGCATATTTTTGAGTTGTCTTTCATGCCTTGAACTGACCTAAAGGAACAGTGCAATACAGACTTCTCTCTGTCGTCTGCTTCTTAACTAATTCCGTGGGAATACAGAGTTGTAGTTGCAGACAAGGTCCCTGGGTGCTGGAAATAGTCTGCATTTGACTGCTCACCTAAAATTTTGCAGTTTGAACCCACCAAGCAGCGCCATGAAAGAAAGACATGATAATCTGCTCCCATAAAATTTATAGCCAGGAAAACCCTGTGGAGGTCAGTTCTACTCAGTAACACATGGGCTCTCCACAAGCTGGTATACACTCAATGGCAATGTGTTTGTTTTAAGCCTTTTGGTTGATGTTAGACAAACTCACAGACCAAGGAATATGTAATTCAGACCTTCATTTTATTAATGGGGAAATGAGGCCTTGACAGGTGAGATGATTTGCCCAAGGATGGCAGAGAGTTGTTTTCTTGACCATCACTCTGGTCAAATACGTCCTGACCTACACCTGTCCTCAGCCCATTCTGCATTGCCTCTAGCCTGCCCTTCAGCTTGACAGCTACTCTTTCACCCTCAAAGTTCCACAGATGTAACTTGGAAATCACTCACTCCAGTCTCATGTTTCCTTCGCAGTCTTATGTTCCCCCTCCACAGCTCAGCTTAGAAGCTCTTCACCCTGCTGAGACAGAATCCAGTCTTCGGCCCTCTTTCTAGCCCGCCCAGCATACTTCAGCTTCAGTGTCACAGTCATGTGTTTGTACCTGGTTACTCCATGTGAAGGACTGTAGGAACTCCTAATGACCTTGTTTGATAGACAGGGAAACAGACCTGATTGTGTCAGTGACTTATCCAAAGTCATCTGACAACTCTCAGGAAGTCTGGAAATAGTGGTTATGAGCACAAGTTCAGAATCCAGCTCTCCTTTTTAAAACCTGTGGTTCTCTGTTCAATTTTGTATTGTTCCCTAGAGAAAATCAACTTATCCTGCTTTCTAGAGGAAATCAGGGTACTTGTGGAGGCAGTGAGCCTATAAGTTATAAAATGGAATGTATAGGTGGTGCTTCAGAAGATGCTGGTATAGGCGCTCTCTAAGGACCAGAACTCGGAGACTTGTCAGATGAGCTTCTGGCCTGCTTTCCAGTATCTCACAGGTCATTCAATGGGGTTGCAATGGTGAGGACTTTTAGAGGTTGCCTGGGGTTTCCTTTGGCATTGAGTTGATTACCACTGGTAGTGACCCTATAGGATGGAGTGGAACTGCCTCATACGGTTTCCGAGGAGTAGCTAGTCAGTTTGTACTGCTGACCTTTCGGTTAGTCTCAGGACTTCTTTGCAGTTGGTCTGTGAGTGACAGACTGGAATCTCCTGAGGCGTACTGGTCAACTACTACCGTGGATTGTTCTGAGTTATTAGGTCAAGGTAGGCCCTCACTATTCCCATGGACTGTCTAAATTCATTAGGTAAAGGTAGGCCCCAGGAAGAGGGAAGACCTATGAGAAAAAAACACATATTCCTCAGTTCTTAGTGTGAGATTGGAGTTACTTATACCCACCAATGGAGTCTGTAGTGTTGTGTGGAATCTCACAGCCATTCCCCTGGTGAGTTCCATCTGCAAGAGAGAGACTTCACTCCTATATTCATGGAACTTTCTATGGGTTCTTGACTCTTGGAGTTTCTAGACTGAGGAAGGCCAAGGGGCTGCTTCCTTCAAAGTCATCTTCCTGACAGGAGGGCAGGGTAAAGGACATGGTCAGAGGTGCAAAACCAAATGTCAATGAAGAACATACATATGCGCTAATGTGCTTCAAGAGAAGGCAGTCCAGAACACCGCAGTATGGCTATGGATGTCAGCTGGTGATGCTTTCTGAATGAGGGGAGCAGGAATCAGGGCAGAGAGAGGTTAGAGTGGTGTTTGTCTTCTAGAGAAATTGCTTGATGAATAAGGCTACTCAGCTTCCATGGCTGAATGCAGAGCCGCTGGGGAGAGTTGTTTAGCCAAAGTGAGTATAAGGTGGTGGGATGAGGAGGAGGTGGATGGTGAAGGGTTTCTTGCAGTCTCTTCTCCACAGTGAGATTGATGGCACCTGAGAGAGAGAAACCTGGACCTGTAATAGTATAGGCTGTCTGTTGGGGATGGAGGAAATTTAAGACCTATTGCATGCCATCCATGGTTTCACCAGTTGATGCTCCTACTATCCATCCCCTTCCCCAATGTGTGGGGATCAAAACTACTCACCTGCAGGACTCACTGGATCCAGCCTGTGGCCTGTGTCATCATGGATGGGCTCTCAGGGATGGAGTTTCAGGAACAGAGCTGCAGTGGCCTGGAGTCCCATTCTGTCTATGTGAAAGACCAGTGCAATGTGCCATGCAAGTTAAGAGTCAGGTTTGTTGAAGTATATGTTCAAAGTCACCCACTTAGGGTGATCATATGGGGCCTCCACTGATAAGGGTCAGTGCAGGTACTCAGATATAGTGCAAGGCTTTCCTCCTTCTACTTCTCAGCTGCTACTGTTTTTCTGGATTTCAATTATACAATTTACAAACGTAAAATGTTAAGAGTAAACAATAAGTACATAAATAATGAGAAGAAGAAAAGGAAGAAAGAAACTGTTAGTATTCTGGAGGTCATTTCAAGAGTTGGCTTAAACCATTTGTTCAGGTGTAGCTTGGACCCTGGGATTTCCCAAAAAGAAGCAAGAAGGTTTTGTAATAAGTGCTGTGACCTTCTTGATTCTGTCAGTGCATCACAGTTGACAAGTATCTTCACCAACTTCCAGCTCCTCTGAGGAGTGGGTAGGAGAAATGTCATGACACTTATTTGACAGATGAGAAAGGCAAGGTCTAGGGAAGTTAATGAAGTTGTTTAAAGTCCCATAGCTAGGATGTTGTGGGCCCCAAACTATCCCAAGATTGCCTGTTAGTCCAGCACTTGTTCCACTCTTGCCAGATACAGTTCTTTTACTCCATGAAGCAATTTCCTACCTTTTAGACTGAAAGGTCACCTGACAGCAAGACCACGGTTCACATGGGAGTGGGCCCTGGGACAGGGGTGAGGAGAGCCCCATTTTTACCAGTGTGTGGCATGAGTCTGAGTATGTAGACGTTCAGAAACTTATCAGTGGAGGGCCAGAGCCGCTTCTCTTTCCTCCTCAAGAACCAGGATGTTTCTCTCTCCCTGTATTGATATTATTGTGTGGGTATCTATGGAGCCCTGTGGAGTAGTTGTTAAGAGTTCAACTGCTAACCCAAAACTTGGCAGTTCAGATCTACCATGTCTTCTTTTGAAACCCTTTGGGGCACTTCTACTCTGTCTTATCTGGTTGCTAAGAGTCAGAATCGACTTGACAGCAGCATGCCTTCTTTCTTAGTCACCTGGTACTGCTCTAACAGAAAATAGCATGAGTGAATGTTTCATGAAGAGAAACCTTATTGCCACAGTCCAGTAAGCCACGAATCCATTTACAAGTCCACTCAATAAGAGAAAGTATCACATTCCAGTAAGTTGAATCCAAATCCAGTGAGAGCATTTTGACATAGGAACCTCAGGTCCAAAGGATGAGCTCTGTTCTCGGTGCTGCCTTCTTGGTGGTATGAGGTTCACAACTTACTCTTATTGCGTCTCTCCCTTATGTCCCAGAAGCTGGTAACTTGAGTCCTGCCTCACCAGCACAGCTGCTGCCAGTTCTCTGTCATCAATATCACAGAGGCAGGATTCACAACACATGGGAGGAATTTCAGCATATTGGGACTCATAGCCAAGTCAAATCAATGCATACACTTTTGGGGGGACACAATACAATCCAGAACTCTCATTTTTCTTTTTAAGATGTATGTACTGAAACCAAAAACACTGCTGTCAAGTCGATTCCAACTCACAGTAAACCTATAGGACGGAGCAGAACTGTCCCATAAAGATTCCATTATATCCATTTATGAATGGACATATACCCATGTATAACCCTCATGTATAGATATGTATGTATGAGGATATATATGAGAATGAGGAGCCCTAGTGGCACAGTGGTTAAACTTTGTCACTAATAGCTCAGCAGTTCAAACCTACCATCTGCTCTGTGGGACAAAGATGTGGCAGTCTGCTTCTATAGAGATTTACAGCCTTAAAACCCTATGGGGCACTTCTACTCTGCCTTATAGCATTGCTATGAGTTGAAATCAACTCTATGGAAGCAGGTTTTTCTTTTTTATATATGAGGATACATAAAGATACATGAAGATATCCGACGATGTACCCGAGGGTATATATGATGACATATAATATAGATAGATAGACAGATTTCTCTCTCTATATATGTATATATGTATATCCATGGATGTATACATGGATATATATAAGTACTTTGTGAATCATTAGTGGAGGGCTAGTGGATATATAAACACGCACACATACACACTTAGAGAGAATATGTATGTATATACATATGTATGTGTGGATATGTATACACATTGAAGGTCAAACAATTTAGTCCGTGAACATAGCTGTTCTAAGTGCTACATATCTCAATGCTGAATCACTGCAGTCACCTTTGAAGTCTTCCCCTTGGGAAGGTATGCACTGACAGCAGCCCTGAGTCCACCTTTCAAAGCAACTGTGGAGCTCTTTTTCTGGAATGGCCATCAGAGCTGTTGTCATATTACCCTTGATATCCTGAGTATCATCCAAATGTCTTCCTTTCAAGATTTCCTTTATCTTTAGGAAAAGAAAAAAGTCACTGGTGACCAGATCTGGTGAGTAGTGAGGATGTTCCAACACAGTTATTTGCTAGTTAAAAACGCCCACACAGTACATGAACCTGCCACCGTGCCACTGTGCACAATGGCCACTCCAGAAAGAGTTTCAAAACTGCTTTGAAAGGTGGACTAGGTGCTAGCATTGGTGCATAGCTTCCCAAGGGGAGTACTTTGAAGGTCACCACAGTGACACTCAGCAATGAAATATGTAGCACTTAGAACAGTTAAGTCTTCAGACTTAATTGTCAGACTTCATGCCCGTATACTCTCACACTCCTACCCCAGAGAGACCCAAGGTCTGGGAAATTACAGACTTTCAGACCGGGGCCTTGATCCTAACCCCTTCAAGGATAGATCTCTACCAAGTGCCTTTTCATTTATTTCCTCTGTCCATCCAAGGGTCCCTTGAAGGTGTTTCTTGCAATTGGATCTGACTCGACTGCACTTGGCTTGGCTTGGCTAATATTATTTGGTACTATTGTCTTCAAACTTCCTGACACTTCTTGATGCAGTCACTCTTCACCCACTTGCCCTGTGTCTCAGCATTCTCCTCATGGCAGAAAGGTAGACCACACTTCTGCTTTTTGGGCCTTAGTCTAGACCCACACTTGATCACTCCTTTTGATCCTTGTGAGTTTTGGTCTCTAGGCTGCTTCAGCATTCACACTGAGAATACTTGCAATTAGCTTAGTTACTAGTCTTCAACCTTCCCGTCTCTAAATGCTATGCCCTTGCTCCATCTCAGTTGTCTTCAGTCACAGCTCATTATCTTTGGGACCTACACCCCCCCAAACTGAGGACACTGGGAATTGAAATGAGGATATATATATATGTGTGTGTGTATAAACAAAATGTGTAGTAAAGTGGACTGTTGTCATAAATATCAGTTAAGAATAGTGTAAACTATAAATTGACTAAACTGTTAAAACACGAAATGACTGTGCTTCAGGTAAGTAAGATCATGAGAAAATGCAAATCATGGTGAGGAAGTAGAAGTGAGAAAAGCAACTGCCAGATGGACAGGACTGCAGATGGTCAGAGAGATAATAAAGATAATAACCTGTCAGGAAGATGTCAACAACTTGAGGTACCAGAAGATAAGACTTATGGACTGAACAATAGTGACCAAAACCAAGTGAACAACTTCTGTAAAAATCCAGCACTCTGGGTGTGGGGTGCAGTCTTCTCCATGAAGCTGTGCTTAGTGGTTTGCTCCTAATCTGTGACCCGATCCTATGACCTCACCTGCCTCATCCTAGAAGGCCTGGTTCAAGTGACTGTGACTCTTTTCTGTTGGTACCTGAGCCTCTTGTGCTGTCTCTGCCAGAGCCTTGGCATCACAGCATCCTATTCTGGACTCTCCTAAAGTCTGAACGTTGAGAGGACAGCTAATCCTTAAATTCCTTAGAATGAAAACCCCTTTTGGGAAAATGTAAGTGATGACATACTAAAGTAATGATTATCCTGCCTAACTGCTGCAGTCCCTATGAGACCCTGAAAGAGCCTTGCAAGTCTTTAGTAATGTAAATGAGAGTTTTTAACCAATGTAAATACGGATAAGAGTTATTAAGTAATATAAAAGTCGGACCCAACTCAACGGCACTTGGCTGGCTTGGTGTTCTGGTGATAGCACCTTTCTCCCTCTCCTTAATTGCGAGTGTGTGGTTTAATAAAATAAAACTTATTACTAACGCCAAGTTTGTAGTTACGCATTATCCTCTCCCAGCCCCGATAATTCCCCAGGTGCTCATGACAGGAAAATTTCTTTGCAGCAAGCAAGGTATGTGCTAATAATAATAATAGGGCTTAATTAATAATTAATAAATAATCCATAAGAGAAATAGGAATCATTTGGCTGTATCCTTGAGGAAAATACATGGATGTTTGGGTAACTAATACTCTGTGGAAAGAAATGAAATACTGAAGACAAAAGCATCTTCTTGGAAACTACCTATAGGCCCTAAAAGGCTCAATAATGGAACAGATTATTAGATAATGGGTGTGAAAACCAAAAAAAACCTAACCCATTGACATTGACTCCATTTCAAGTCATAGCTACCCTACAAGTCAGACTACTCTGTCCCATAGAGTTTCCAGGCAGTGCCTGGTGGATTTGAACTGCTGACCTATTGATTAGCAACTGTAGCACATAACCACTACATTGGGAGGGTTCCCATAACCCGTTGCAGTTGAGTTCGATCCAAATCATGGTGACCCTACAGGTCAGAGTGGAATTGCCCTCTAGAGTTTCTAAGGAGCTCCTGGTGGATTTGAATTGCCAACCTTTCTGTTAACGGAGGTAGCAATTAACCCACTACACCAATAGGGTTTCCATGTCAGCACTGTTAGGGGTATAAAAATCTATCTGTTTAGTAAAAGTCCAGGAGTTAAGCCTTATGTTATTGTCAGATAAAATTGCTGGAAAGGCCTATAACCTAGAAACAAAAATCATGCAGTGTCTGTTGGACCTGAAAGGACAAGTTTAATTGTAGAACTGTGGTACTGCTTTATTCAGTAGCTATTTGGCTCCAGACACTAGGCTATTAGTTAAGAAGGAGGGTGGGGGTGGTGGGTGGGAGGATGCAGGGGGAAAAAAAAGAAAAACCTGAAACACAAACCTGCTTAAAATGTGTCTCTTTTGGATAACACCATGCCACCCAAGGCCTGATGAAGGAAGTTCGAAGGTCTTCTTTCCAGTGCTAATAACAACCTCCTGTCAGAGAATCCATGGTGGCCCGATGAAGAGATTGTTGGTATAAGGTTACTTTACCAATTAGTAGATGACATACAGGTAGATGCGAAGCAGTCCAGGAGTGTAGAGCCAGTTCTTAGTAGAGCGGGATCTAAAGAGGTGTCTGCTATTTTAATGGAGACAATTTCTCAGCTGGATTCTGATAGACGTAAGGGTAAGGTACTGGCACAGAGAGTTCTTGGTAGGTTTCCTGATAAAGACCCCGTTGTCCAAAATACAGTTGCCCACCGACAGAATGGGAAGGTTATCATCCCATTGACTGAGACCAGAGGAGGAGTTTTCATTAGAGAAATGCCCTTCTAACAGTTGCAATCCATGGGGAGATGGATTCCTATATGCCAGGGGCTTCATAACAAAGGAGCAAATTATTGGTGCTAACAGAGAGACTTCCAAGCGGGTTAAAACTTCAGATGTCACCCAACAAGAGCTGCAGCAAATGAGAACTGCTTTTTGTCAGAAAGAAACTTCTGATGCTGAATGGTTCCTGAAAATCCAAAGGGGCAAGCACCATAATGTTAACAGGTCAAGAAATGTTGCAGATGACTTGAAAGGACCCATGAAAGTGATAAGGAAGTGATAAGGAAGTTAACAAGTGATAAGGAAGTTAACAATTAATAGCCTTGGTATATGATCCAGACCAAGCTATATCAGACGAACTTTCACAATACCTGCTAGTAGCGCCATCAAGAGGGCATTCTTAATAGGATCACCCAAAGATTGACAAATAGCCCTGATGCCTATGGTTGCCAGTGCAAAAAATACACAAGAATTGGCAGATGTAACAAAATTTGGACAGAAGGTCCTGGGACAAGCTAAACAAACTTTCTAGGCTATCCACTTGTATACTCCTAATTATAATTGAAAAACATTCTTTAATAGCTAATGCACGTGTATTTTGTATAGATGGATATTATATTACTAAGGATATCATTTACCAGTGGTCTGGCAATGTATGCTATACCTTTCATAATATTATTTTTAATGTTAAAAATATTGCAATGGTACCAACAATTATTCCTCAGTTACTTTATAACGTGAAACAGCATTCTCAGATTGTATGCTCTCATCAAGCTAATATTATGTACTTTAATTACACCACTTTTACTCATACTTCGCTAAGTTGTAACAACTGTAATTATCAATTTAATATAAGCTATCTATGTGTTAAGATGCTAAGCATAATTAATATTCTGTAATACTATGAACACAATCGGGGAAGATTAACAACATGGTGCTGTTATTCTTCTTACTGTTGTGTTTGCTTTAATATGTTTCAAAATATGTTATAAAATTACTTGTGACAGATTAGGCAAAAGTGAAACTACTTAGATAATATTAAAGCTATTATAATTTAGTAACTAACTGTTAAGGTACACTAAAGACAAACAATTGTTATGACTTGTAAGAAACTGCTAGTATTCATATATAACTTTTAACATTTGTAATACTTATTACAGTTTGATTGTTAAAATTTGGTAAACTTAAGTTACATAGGATTTATTAAGATGTATTAGAACTTACAGAGATTTCTTATCTTAATAGTATCCTATTTTTCTTTAAACTTGAAGATGTGTAATACTCCTTGAGACAACGAAATTGCATATATTTTTGATTCTTTTGGAAGTGTGTTCGTTAGAATTAGGGGATGGATTGAAATGAGAATATATATATTAAAATAGAACATACCGCAAAGTAGAGTCTTGTCATAAACATAAATTAAGAATGGGCTAAACTATGAATTGGCTAAACAATTAAAACTATTAAAATGGCTATGCTTAGACTAAGTAAGATGGTGAGAAAATGCAAAGTTACAGTGGAGAAATAAAAGTGAGAAAAACAACTGCCAAATGGACATGGCAGTAGATGGTCAGAGAGATGATAAATAACCAATCAGAAAGAAGTTAACCACTTGAGGTACCGAAAGACTTAACTGAATGGATGATAGTGACCAGAACCAAGTGAACAACTTGTATACAAATGCAGCACTCTGGGCCTGGGACACGCAGTATCCTCTGGTCTGTTGCTGTGCTGTGACCTGATCCTGAGACCTCATCCACTTTACCCTCAAGGGCCTGGTTCCAGAGACTGTGACTGTTGGTTCCTGAGCCTCCTATACTTTCCCTGTGGGATCCACATCCAAGAGACCCGTCATCATAAAATCCTGATGTCTGAATGGCGAGAGCACAACCAAGCCTTAAATTCCTTGCAGTGAAACCTGCTTTTATAGATGTGTAAGTGATGACATACTAAAGTAATGATTAACATGCGTAACCCCTTCAGTCCTTGTGAGACCTGCAGGAGCCTGTGTGGAGTTCTCAATGAATGTGAATGTGGATATGAGTTCTTAAGCAATGTAAATAAGACCACTTTTGTGTCCTTGTGCTAGCAACCCACCCCCCAATTAATTGTGGGTGTGTGGTTTGATAAAATAAAGCTTATTACTAACCCAAGCCTTGTAGTTATGTATTTTCCTCTCTTGGCCCCAGTAATACCCCAGATGCTCATGACAAGAATCTCGTGTGTATTCCCAGTTTCTTATCCTTCTACTACTTTCACCTTTCTCAACAATTCATTCCTTGCTGAGCTCAAGAGTTAAGTTATTTGGTTGTGAATTAGTAGTCCATTTAATACCATCAATTTTTTCCTCAATAGTCTGTTCCTGGTCTCCATATTTCCCCATGTAATGCCTTTTGCTTTATATTGTTACTGGACAAAGCTCAGGGGTTCCACTACCTACCACAAACAAGTCTCTGACATGAGCTTTGGTGAAGTGATCAAAGGTTTCATTTTGTGTGATGGCAACATAGGAGACAGGTAGTGTTTTTGTCGTCAAAGCTTGTCCAAATTTGTCATTCAAGGTCAGGGTTTTTAAAGGGAGAGGCTATGTGCCATTGTAGGTATAAACATGTAGGCACGAGGGGGCGTGTGGAGGTTGACTGGGTACAGGTTGTGTGCTTCTCAGTCCCACAGGCCATCATCAAACATCAAAGTAAACAAAGTGGTGCTATATACCATCTGCCCAGCAATCTGGAAGAAAAATGCTCAAAAAGATGCTTCTTCCCTATACTCCCTGGTCTCCTGCTTAATTCTTTTATCACTGGTTAGAGCTCAGTTATCAAGACAAGAGGAGCCATTTATAGCCCATAGTTTACTAAATCTACGGTGGTGCCTCTGGGAGTCCTGCCCTAGCATTGCCAGCTGGGGCTTGTGAAATGTAGAGGTCATGTTTTCCTTGAGGATTGTGGTAGTGGATCTGAAACAATGCCTCTTGGGTCTTTGGTCTTAGGTCCACACTAGGCACTTTCAGCCTACAGTTTCAATATTACTTTGTAGAAGTGATATCCACATTTCATTTCATTGTCATTAAATTGTTGGTGCCTGTGTCTACATTATATTATCAACCCCTTAAAAGCAAATTATTCTTATGTTACTTATGCTTAGATCAGCTTCATGTAGAGTAAACCCAATAACTGTGTGGAGAAAAATTTAACAAATAAGATGACTTTGAAATGAAGGATGTGGAGAACAAACAGGGTTGAAACAGCTGGAAGATCTGGGGAATTCCTAGTGATGTAAGTGGTGGCAAAACTTGGACAAAACTCTGGATTCATGTCTGTTCTGTAAAGCTAATTTCTGAGACAGGGGATTGAAGTAATCAAAGGTTTGTTTGCAAGATGGCATGCAAAGAGATAAGTCGCGTTCTTTTCATCAGAGCCTGTCTGCTTTTTTCAGGCAAGATCAAGGTGTTTAAAGGGAGAAGCTGTGTGCCAGTGTAGGGGTTCAAAGGGGGCTTGAGGAGACGGCTGGTTTCTTTTAGTCCTTTGATCCCTCTAGGTCATCTGGTTGATAAGGGTGCCAACTCCTTTGTAATCTCTACAGCTGTCACCAGCCATCAAGGAAAACAAAGTGGTGCTAGACACCATCTGACCAGCAATCTGAGAGAAGAATGCTCAAAAACAAGTTATCTTCCTGTCCTCCCAGGCCCCCTGCTTAATTTTTGCATCATTGGTTAGAGCATAATTGTCAAGACAAGAAGTGCTATTCACAACCTGTGGTTTACTAAATCTTTGGTGATGACTCTGAGAGCCCTGCCCTACATTACCAGCTGGGGCTTGTGGAATGCGGAAGTCATGTTTTCCACGTGGGTTGTGGGTGTTGGATCTGAACCAATGCCCCTCGGGCCCTTGGTCTTAGTTTCCCCTCCCACTTTTCAGCCTCCAGTTTGAATTCCCCCGTGTTTTTAATCTTCACAATCTTGGGAAGAAGGGACACCAACTGATGCTTCCTGCTGAGGAGGGGTGCAGGAGAGGGTGAAGTTTGTGAGTACATGGGAGGCTCACTGAAGGTGTGAAAGGCCACCACATCCTGTTGGACCCAGGAGTAAGTGGACCTTGGAGAAACTGTCAAGAACAAACTTTGTCCTAAGCTGGTTTGACAGCTGTTTCCAGGATACATGGCCAAAAGATGTAGATGAGGAGGATAATGACAATAGTCAACAAGAGGGGAATGGCCAAGGATTTTATGGACCAAATCATTTAGAAGCGGACACCACCAACCAGAGTGATAGAGGGGACCAATTCAGGCAGTTTTATGGGCTGGTGTGGAGTCAGTTATTTATAAGGTCTTAAAACCTGACTCAGTAAAAGAGATATACGTGTACGAAGGACATCGTGGTTCTAAATAGCACAACCCAGGTAACTCATATGGTAATGCCCCGAAACTTTTCCTGTAATCAGACTATTTCTTTGGTATATATCTTCAAACCAACAATGTAACCAATTTTAAGTCTTATTTGTGTTCCAGTTAGTAATTTGTGTTCTAGCGATTCAGCAGGATATTCAGAAACACATAGAAAGGAGTATGTGTTTAACTGTGACCCCGTTAGACATTATCAGACACATGAGTAAACTTTACCAGACATAAAAGTAAACTTAACCTTTGCATAGTCCCACACGGAGAGTAGGCATGTTGGGCAGTTTAAGGTAGAGAAGGTGGCTGTCCTGTCTAGCCAGGCCAAGGCACGTGCCGCCATGAGTCCCGTCTAAGACAAGTTTAATTTTCTTATCTTCCAAGTCTAACTCGTAGCTCTCGCGTGGGGATGTAGATGGTGTGGCCAGGAAGTAGAAGGGCCTTGTCCCACCCACCATCAGTGGCTGGTTTCTTTAGACTCCTTTTCTGAGAGAGTCCAGGAGGGCTTGTCCATCTTGGCCTTTTGGGAAGTCAGGACACTCTGCCTTCCAGTGGCTTCATTTTCCACAATACCTGTGTTAATTGGGGTACATATTCACTGGACAGTGAAGTCATCACAATCCTGATTTCTGGAGCAAGCGTGTTACCTCAAGGTGGACCTTGGAGGACTATAGCCACAACAGGGCCTTCTTTTCATCTTTTCCTCTCTCTTGCCAAAATCTTTGTTATTAAACATCTTCAAGCTCTCCTCTACAATCGGGAGGGTAGCTTCTGAGGTCTGACCTTGAGCTTTTGTCGTTTTTGTCTTATGTCTGATGTGGACTAGGATATAAAATATATGGCCATAATGGCTTTTCCATTTGTATTTGTCTTTACAAAACAGAGTGTCCAGAGTAAAACAGCAGACCAGTTTATCTGGACCATTATTTGACTCAAGGTGGCTTGAGGAACCAGTCTTATACAAAAGCAGTCGCCTGTGTGAGTTACCTCAATCTCCAAGAAAGGTAGAAATTTTGACCTTAGAAGAATTACAAATCTTACCATAAATCCTTTGAAATGTTTGATAAATGGTAATTGAACAACATCAGTTTTTTAATAGCTCAGGCACCATAGATAGAAGAGGAAGCCTAATGTGATTTTCATTTGTAAAATCATAGTTAAAATTTCAGACACCTCTCTGGTTATGATATTTACAACTTTGCTAAGTTTACCCACAGGAATTTCTAATTGGAGAATTACAATACCTAAAGCAGGACCTTAAATCATCAGCAATATTTTCACATAAAGCCCCTAGCATATTTTTGTTACTCAGCCTTATGTAGTTGTTCTCTGTTTCACATAATTCTGGATCAGCTGTAGTCTGTGAGATCATCAGTTCTCCATAAGAGTTTTGCATATCTCAGGTCACAATCCTCTTGATCAGCCTAAAATCTCTGCTGAGATCCTCCTAGTTAACTGGTTTCAGAAAATTAACAAAAACTGTAGATGACAAAATGCTTAATATGACCATGAGCACTAACAACTAATACTCTTAGATAGTGACAGAGTTAATTACAAGCAGGATATAAAGGCCAAATAAAACCCAAATTGCTGAAAAACTTTGAACAATAATATTTCCAAACACAATCATTACCCATTATTTTTAAGGATACTTAATAATGTTGTGGTATAATACCACATAGGCTATACCAAAATTATTGTCTCTAGATACTTATATGGTATAAAAATGAATTTATAGGCAAATAACTTGAATGTCCCAGTCAAAGCATTACTTTCAATGGAGTCAGATTAAATAAAATAATATATCCATAACATCTTATCCTTTGTTGTCTAAAATATCACAACGTTGCAACATGTAAAACACATTTATCTCATCACAGCAAAAGTCTTCAGGTCCAAGTCCAAAACCCAGAAATTTTTCTTTAGCTGTGAAATCTAGAACACAAGTTATCTGCTTCCAAGGTAGAAGTTAAGACTTTCAGAAATCACAAGGAAAGAAGGTACTTAACAGTCATCAAACAAATTAACAGAACATATCACATTAGCTCTCACAGCTTTGGAAAAAAAATTCCTTCCTGTGAGCCATTTTACACAATGGCCCTGCCCTTCAGACTCTAGGTATTGGCTATGGCTACCATCTCTGGATTTAAGGGGAAGTCTCCCAACCTTGTACTATAGATCTGCCTTCTAGGCCTGCTGAGACAGCAACCCTTGCTCTCTTGGCTTCAGGCTCACAGTTTTTTGAGTCCATAGGAGCAACAACTCCACAATTAGAAGTATCAGGGGCCATGGCTCCATCCTTTCAAATCCCTGAGGACATAGCCATCCTTTTGAGACAAAGGTGGCTCAGCTTCGCACAGTCTCTGTCTCTTCAGCTTTTGCTTCCCGTGGACTCCTTGGCCCAGGTCTCAGGCCCACATCTACTCAGATGTTCCAAAACTCTTTCGCTACACTGATTCAAGTGGCCCGGGGCACTCTACTTTGCCAGGAAACCTCTGTGTACAGATACTGAGCATTCTGGCCAAGTGGGGTCAGCTCCAGCTCTATCTTATGTTGGTCTGGTTCTGCTGTTGCTACTGTTGGTGGTACTCTGCTGTTTTTCACCAAGCCAAGTTATCCTTTAGAACCAGATCAAACCCACTCTTCTGGAGCTGATTCTGATTTACAGCTACTCCACAGACAGAGTATAATTGTTTCATAGAGTCTCCAAGAAGCGCCTGGTGGACTTGAACTGCAGAACTTCTGGTCAGCAAACGTATCACCTGACCGCTATGTCACAAGAGTTTCTCCAGCTACCACTTAAGAAATAACAAAATTATGACTTAATATTATGCATTGGCTAGATAATATTAATAAAGAAATATAAATTTTAACCCAGTGAGAACCAGACACTTTCTTTTTATTCCAATCTGTGCCAAAAAACTTTTAGCCCTTTCCTCTCAGAAAAAGGATGTTCATGGCTTTCTGTTAAGTTTTAAGTAACACTAGGGTTATGAAACTAAAGATCTTAAAATTTAAAATCTTAATTTTTCCTCCTTTTCCAAGACTTGTAGCCCAGTTTTGACTGAGGAATTTTATCTTAATGAGAGATCACATCTTTGCCTTTAAGAGAGATTACACAAGGAATAAACTATTTACTCAGAAGTCTGAAAATTTTGTTATTTAACAGTGGAAAACCCAATTTTTCTAATATTAGTGTTCCCCCAAACCTCATCAATCAAACCATTCAATTGTCAGACAAGCAGAACCTTTGACCATATCAAATAAATATTTTCCAATAGACCTCTGTAGTATATCCCTTAAACAGCAAAAGTGAACTCATTAAGACCTGTTACTTGAAAAGGAAAAAGTTTATAAATTTGTGTTATACCAGATATCTACTAATTTAATATCAGTAAACTACCCCAAAGGTCCAGGAAATCATCTCAAGCCTGTAACTGAAATAAAGCTTACATAAACATTCCAGGTCTTCAAACTTTTACTACGTTTCACATTTTTCTCAGTCTAATTTTAGCTCATAAAGTTTTATAAGCTGGCTTTAGAATTCACAAAGTCTCAGCTCAACTAAGCAATTACTGATATACACATAACTGTTAGTCTCTTGTTAGGGTTGGAAAAATCCTTCAGGTAATTTCAGATGTGTCACAGAGCTCCTACACAATAGAGAACTTGTTTACAGTTTGGACTACTCAATTTCTGATAATTAAAGTGGCAATTTTTATTTGTTTTCTGTCTTTACCCAGTTGTAAAGAGTTTTCTAAAAAGGTTTCCCTGCAGCTCTCTGACCTTGAGAGCTGGGGAGACTGGGAGGCCTAATTTGATAAGGTTAGCTAAGGAACCTGGCTGCCACTGCCTGGGGTCTGCGAGGTGTAATTTCCTGACAGTTGTGATCAGACACAGCAATTTTTTTTATTTTTTGGCTGCCTGGACATGACCATGTGTAGGGAAGGGTGACCTAGAAGTGACTCATCCCCCACTTCCATTCTTCCTCCCTTGCCAATATGTAGAAGGGCCCCGAACTCTGTATAGGGTCCCTCTCTACTCGTAGACACCTACCCATTCCATCTCTAGAACAAACTTCCTCTTGACAAAACATTCCCTAATAAAAATCTTCTATCACTTGTGACCAGAAAAGTTAGATCCTTGTGCCTTTGACAAAAACAGGAGCTTGGTTATGCCACTGGGATGCCGGTTTGGCCACCTCACCTGGCAAGGACCCACGACAAACTGAGGCGGCTTGCTGAGTGGGCAAAGGGAATATGGAAAGGGTTGTAGAAGAAGGTGTTTCTAAATACCAGTTACAGCCATGTGACCAGTTGCAGAAGCGAGGACTGTAATTGTTATTAGTATTTCTAGTTTGTATGTGTATCAGATATTTTTGTTTACCTATAAAACATAAGATGTAAATGGGGCTAATGCATTTTCAGTTGTACATGTGTCAGTTACGTCATGTTAGACATATGTATCAACTTGTAATTTTATTCTTTCTGAGGCTATGGATGGTAAGGGGAGAGATGTGTGCAGATGCCACGTTGACAAGAGGTGGACTGTGGCGGTTAAGACTGAGTCAATTTGGCATCTCCATGTTTGGCTGCTATGCCAAGTGGCAGGGCAGGGCCGGAGGTGGCTTCTTGCCCTTGAACTTTCATCTCTCCACCTTCTAACACATACTTCCTGTCTACTCGTGTTGCCAGCAGCTCATGCTTTCTTCCTGCATCTGATTCCTGGACCTGAACTAGTAGCTATTGGATTCATCAACTTTTATAGCTGATGGGTAAGAGTCCTGTACCCAGACCTGAAGCTCCACGAGTCAGTAGAGACCTCACAGTCTCGCTGGCCAGCTTGGGATCCACCGACCTAGGCAGTGATCTAGAACTCTGATGTCTGACCTGTTGAACTTGGGTTCACCAGCTGCCATGGCCACATGAGGCTTGTGTCAGGACTTGGGATGTTCAGCTTTCACAATTGTGTGACCTGTTTCCTTTATATAAATCTCTCTTGGACATACATGCGCTACAGGTTTTGCTTCCCTAGAAAACCCAGCCTAAGATAGTCATCACAGATTTTCACATATCTATTAAGAAGACAGACAAGAAATAAATTACTAGAAAAATTATGAGATGATGTAATTCAGTCCATGACTGGCACAAATAACTCACATGCTCAGCTGCTAATTCAGTGGTTGGTGGTTTGAGTCTAGCCAGAGGTGCCATGAAAAAGATTTGATGATCCACTTCTGAAAAATTGGCCACCAAAATTCTGTGGTGCACAGTTCTACTCAGATGTACATGAGATCTCATGAGTTGGAATCAAATCCAACTTGATTTTTTTTTTAAACTGGATATGAATATATTGGAAGTAGCTTGGAAGCATCTCTAAACTAGTTGTGTTTTAGCAGTGATTTTAGGACACACAGTTGTCCAGGTGAAAAGTGGAAAGCTCATGGGTCAAAAACAAGGTGACAAAGGAAATTAGAAAATATTCTGAACTGAATGATAATAAAAATAATTAAAAGCTGTGGGTCCAAGATGACAGACTAGACACACGTCCCCTCGATTCCCTCTGAGGACTAAGGCCTGAAATGATAACTGAAAGGAGCAGTGTGGACTACTGGGAAACCCTAGGATCTGGCATATCTTTGTCAAATTGGACTAGGTGCCAATAAGAGGGAAACTACCTCTCCTAACTAAGATAAAGCAGATGCAAGCTGAGTCCTGCTTCTGCTGAGTCATCATTTGGGAGAACTACAGGTACTGAAACCTTCTTTGTTATGTGGGAGATGTGGACTGGTCATGAGCTAGCTAATATGCTGAAATGCAGTGCTTAAGTAAGCAGCATATAGTGCAGCAGAGAGACTGCTTGGGATGGCTATATAGTGAGAGTCCGGCTGCTGAATGAGAGCACCACTGCCCCTCCACCCTTTCTTTTCTGAGCTCTACCATACATTCTGCTGTTTCATAGCAGGAAGGACAGCTTGGACATGAAGCTATCTTCATCAGCTGGGAGGCAGTCACCCACCTGGAGGTCTAATTAGCTAGGGCTAATTCATACACACTGAGCAGTAGACACTGTCTGGAAAGTGGTTCTCCAGCAGAAAGACTTTTTAAGATGGTGGTACCTAGAGTTATAGATGGGGCCTGTAAGAAGATGGGAGAAAGGCCTTAACTCCTCCCTTCCCTGAAAAATGTCATAGTATCTGGGGATGGCCTATAAGGTGCTTTTGTTGTCAGCCAGAAGTCAGGGTCTGCCACACATGAGGGCCTGACTGATTTTGGCAGCTGTTGAACAACTCCTTGCTCAGCAGTAAAGTTCGTTTTTAAAGTAAAACCACCCTGAGAACTGACTGCTGAGTGGTCTGGCATGAACTCCTGCACCCTTCACTGATCCACAAGATAGCTTCAGCTGACAATTCCTCAGTGACTCCATAAGCAGGGTGATGTCTTTGCCAGCCAGGAGGCAGAGCCTCCCATCTCTGAGAGTCTACCTGGGGCCCATCACTGGAGTGGACAAAGGTGGCTTGTGACCAACTCTGCTCTTAGGATTATGCCTCAGCTCCTGTTGAGATAACGGCAAAGAAACCAAACAGCTTCTAGATGATACAAAGGCAACAGTCAGTAGCTAACCATTTCAAGAAGCAGTCCACCATGGCTCCACAAAACTCCCAACGTAAAGAATAAAAAAAAAACACCCAGATGAAGAAGCCTTTCTGAAACTATAGGAGTTTGAGTACAACATAATTATGTATAGAGACCTCCTAGGGATTAAACAAAATGCAGCCAAACAAAAAAAATGAAGTAAGTTATTTCAACTGATAAAACATCACTGATCTGAAATCCAGCAGATCAATAATAAAATTGCAGGAAGAGATAATTCAATCCAAAGCCAAAAGAGCAGAATTGAAGATATGGAAAATAGAGTTAGTGAGCTTGATGACAGAGCAAAACTCTAGCATTTATGAGGAGAAATCAAAGAAAAGAAATAAGAAAAATGAAGAAGCATTAGGAAACACGTGGGACTCAATTAAGAGAGATAATCTGTAAATAATAGAAATTCCTGAACAGGGAAGTATAGCTGAAAACACAGCATACTGTAGTAGAGTTCCTGCCCAGAAAACTTCCCTGAAATTATGAAAAGAGAACATAGGTATACAAGATGCAATGATAAAGAACAAAGGCAATTTTAGGAAGCATCTCATAACCTAGTTTCAGTTGAAAGGCATTATACTGAGTGAAATCAGTCAGCAGCACAAGGGCAAATATTGTATGAGACCCCTACTATAAGTACTTAAAAATAAATTTATGTACCAAAAAAAAAAAAAAAAAGACTCTTTGATGGCTGCAAGTATGGGAAGGGAGTGAGAGGGCTGGCCATAGACTAGATAGTTGGTAGAAATTTGGTTGTATGAAAACAATGACTGCACAGTAGAAAGGAGATTAATTTAGCTGGACTTCAACATAAACTGAAAACTCTTCTAATCTTAACCCAGTGTTGCAAGGATAGAGTAGCAGGGGCAGAGGTCTGGGGATCATGCTCTCAGGGGACATAGATGGCAATTGACATAAGTACCCTATTGCTAAGAGAGTCTTCTGCATCCCATACTGGAGAGTGGCATCTGGGGTCTTAAAACCTAGCAAGCTGCCATCTGAGGTACACCAAATTGTTCCAACTCATCTGGAACAGATGATCACCAAGAACAACAAAGACACAAGGAAGAAGAGCCCAGGAGACAGAAGGATCCATGTCAATGGGTGACTATATCAACATGTGACCAGAAGAACAAGGTGGTGCCCATGCACCACCAAAGAAAACCATGATGGTGCACACAGTGTTGAGTCCCAGAGACAATACAAGAAAAAGAGGCGTGCACCTCAAGAACTCCATTAAAGGATCACAGTTGATGATCTGGTGGTCTGGGGATTCCTCTGGGACCATGGCTGCTAGACCTGCTGCTGTCCCTGCCCAGAAAACATTACTGAGGTCAACTCTTCAGACAAAAGTGGACTGGACTTGGTGACATAATGTGACCATATGGTGTGTGCACTTTACAGTTCTGTGCATTTATAGGTTGCTGTCCTACTGGTCTCTTTCTAGATGAGAGAGAAGAGAGTGAAGAGGAGGGGACAGGAGCTTGTTAAGATGATACAACAAGTACAGAATAAAAAGGAGGAGTGTGATGTCACTGAGCAAATAGAGTAGAACGAGCTGCTGGTAGGCAGACATGCAAAATTAATTGGGATTTTATACTTTCACTTAATCACAATAATAATAATAAAAGCTCGTGGGATGCAACTAAAACAGTACTTATAAAAGATACAGTCTTAAAATGAAGCGATGTTGTAAAAGAAGAAATTAAAATTAATGAGGTAAGCTTTTATCACAAGAAGGTAGAAAATAGATAGCAGTACTAACCCAGGGAATATAGAAGAAAGGAAGTAACACAAACATGAATTAGTGATATAGAAAGCAAAACCAAAAGTTATTCTTAGAAAAGATTAATGGACGAGCCCCCAACAAATTCAATAGAAAGAGAGAGGCTAAGGGAGAAGGAGAGAAAGGAGAGAAGGAAAGAGCCAGACACTGAAACAGGGAGAGAGAAGACAAACAACAATTTACTAAGGTCAGAAATTTAGAAGAAAGTTGCTTCAGAGTCCTAAAAACATAGCAAGTGGATAGCATCAACAGCATCATTCAATAAATTTGAAGAATTACATTAAGTAGACCATTCCTAAAAAAAAATACCTTACCAAGATTGATAGAAGAAGTTGAAAATTGGAATTGTCCTCTAATTATTTAGAGGAATGGCATCTGTAATTAAAACCCTTCCTTTAAAAACAAAACAAAATAACAGTTACAGTAAAATACTTCATCCAGAGATGGCTGCAACAGTGAATTCCATAAAACATGAACTTAGAAATATAACCTCAAATGATCTCTTTACACAGTATGTAAAGAGGCAACATAGTTCATCTTGTTTGATGTGGTGGTCAGGATTATGTCACTTGGCTGCTACCTATTTGGCTGCTGTATTAAGTGGCAGGGCGGGGTTTGTGGTGGCTCCCTGCCCCTCGGCTCTCATTCTCGCGACCTTGGACTATGGCTGCTGATCGCTCACGTGGCCAGGAGCTCCTGTTCTCTTCTTCCAGTGTCTGGTTCTGAGACTTGAGCTAGCAGCTGTTGGGCTCATCAGTCCTTACAGTCGGCACTTGAGAGTCCTGCTCCCTGACCTGCCGATCCTTCGTTCGCCAGCCACTGTCGCTTCGTCTCGCCACCAGCTTGGGATCCACCGACCTCCAGCCTCTGTCACTTCGTCTCGCCACCAGCTTGGGATCCACTGATCTACACAACCGGTGATCTACAACTTTGGTCTCTGACTCTGCTGACCTTGGGTTCCTCAGCTTCCGTGGACACATGAGTCTTGTGCCAGGGCTTGGGACATTCAGCTTCTGTGATTATGTGAGCTGTTTCCTATATTTGTATCTATCTATCTGTATATATATATATTATAAATCTTTCTTTGTACCTGCACATGTTACTGGTTTTGCTTCCCTAGAAAACCCGGCCTAAGACACTTGATGAGGCCACACAGTTGAAAAAGAAAAATGTATCTATCACGGAAAACTTCAAAATTCATGGAAACAAAGAAAAACTAGTGTAATTAACTCATATGTGCCCATCACATGTGTACCCATTGTTGCAATTGGCATCCAAATAAAGTTCGTGAATTGCAAGTCATTGTTACAGCTTTCATGATTAAAAACCTGGCCTCTGTCTTTCATTTCTTATAATTTATTTGAAGAATTTAACCTTTGCTTTAGGTTTCCAAAGAAGGTAATTTGTTGATTACATACTTATGGTGCATTTTAATACCTTTATCTTACTTAGTATTTCTTGTAAATTGGTAGGTTAAGATGCTGCGTCACATTTTGGTTCAACTTCTCTTGAGGGGGAAGAATATTTTATAGATGGTGCTAGCTACTTTGATCAAGAGGCAGGTGATGGCCGAATGCCTGGTTGAATCTTCATTTTCTGTATTAGCTGCCACTGATAATCAAGTTCATTAATCCATTAAGGATGATAAAATGTTGATTTCTGAGTGTCATTGTTCCAGCATCACTTACTAGCAAGAATACTTCCAGAAAAACAAACTTTCCCTCATCAACCACTTGGCAGCTGTGGGAAAGTTAATATAGGGAAACAAAACAAGAACTGGATAAAATTCTGATTTTTTTAAAATAACAAATTTGTTTCCCAGTGTAGCACAAAACTCAGCCAAATGTAATAAGCATATATTCTCACACTCAGTGGATCTGCAGGACAAGTGTGAGTCAAGTTACTCGGTTTTGACTGGGTAGTTCTAATTCAAGCTGTGGCTCTGCTTGCGTTTGGCTCCTTGGTCCAGACCAGACAGTTTCGTACCATGCATTTTTATTTCAACTGCACATGTGTATTTAAAATCTTTGCTTCTCCCCATTACACACTCACACACAAGTATGCACATATATGTATAGTGATATAGATGTATGTGTATATATATATATATATATATACAAGTATATATGTATAAACCAAACTCACCACGACTGAGTTGATTCCAACTCATAACAACTGTATAGGAGAGGGTAGAACAGGTCCATATAGTTTCTGATGAGTCCCTGGTGGATCTGAACTGCCAATCTTTCGGTTAGTAGCTCTAGCGCTTAACCACTGCACAACCAGAGTTTCCTAGATATGTGTAGAGAGAGATAAACATCTATGGAACCCCAGTGGGACAGTGGTTAAATGGGTGGCTGCTAACCCCAAACTGGAAACTTGAACCCAACAGCTGTTCCTTGCGAGAAAGATATTGCACTTTACGTGGAATTACAGCCTTGATAATCCTATGTGGCTGTTCTTCTCTGTCCTATAGGGTCGATAATAGTTGCAATCAACTCAATGGCAATAAGTTTTTTTAATGATCTGCAGTAATGCTCTCATTAATTTCTGACCTTAGTAAGTTGTCATTTGTCCTCTGTCTTTCTCTTGCACTCTCTTTCCTTCATCTTCACTTTGACTTTCTCCTAGTTAGACTCATTTGGGGCTAATCAATTACTCTTTTCCAAGGACAAATTTTGGCTTTGCTTTCTCTTTCAGTATTTTATCTATTTTTGCTATTTCCTGTTTTCCACTTTCCTTAGGTTTATATTGCTCTCTATTTTCTAAGTTCTTGTGATGATAGCTTAGCTTCATTAAGATTCCTCTCTTCCAATATTTGCTTGCTTTTTAGGTTTTATTCTTCTGAAAGTACAGTTTTAGGTGCATCTCACAAGCTTTTTATGGAGAATTTTTATTAACTTATTTAAAAATTTATTTACTTTAACTATGCAATTATTTATATTGTGAATTAAGAACAATTTTACAGTCTATATTGTGTTGCTGTGTGACACCCAGAAATTTTACCTCTATCTTATTCTATTTGCCCTTACACCCCCATGTGACAGCACACTTCTCCTTTGCTTGGAACTTCTGTAGCCTTTTGACCAAGGTCTGGTCCTCCTCACTCAATCAACTCGTCTCCAGTGAAGTGTCCCTCAGATAACTCCATGTAAATTTATTTTTCCTAATGTATCATGTTAATTTTGGTAGGTGTTTTATTTATTTATCTATTCATTCATTTTACTGTGGTTGAGTGAAAGTATACAATCCAATTTAAATATGCATGCCTGCCTATCTGCAGCTCCCTCTACTCTCCTTGTCTGGTGACAGCACACTCTTTCTTTCTGTTCTATACGTGTCATAACATCTTAACAATCTCCTGTACCCTCCTCTCCACTCTTCCCACTCCCCTCTAGTAAGCGACCTGTAGATGGCATCCTACAGATGCATAGAAACGTGAAGTGCGCAAACAATACGGTCGCTCTCAGTCTTTGAGTCCAACCCATTCCTGTCCAAAGAATTGACCTCAGTAATGATTTACTATCAGGGGCAGCATCAGGTTTAGGGGCCATGCTCCCAGGGGAACCCTCAGGACTTTGGACCATCTATTGTGGTTGTTCAGTGCAGTTCTTAGGGTGCACCCTCTTTTTTTATTGTATTGCCACTGGGGCTCAACATTGTGAGGCCTATCACAGCTGTCATTGGTTGTGACCAGGCACCATCTGATTCTTCTGGTCACATGTTGCTACAGTCACTCATTCACATGTGTGTTTCTATCTTCTGGGTTCTTTTTCTCTCATGTCGTTGTTGTCCTTGGTGATCATCTGTTTCAGATGAGTTGGGGTAATTTGGTGTACCTCAGATGGCAACTTGCTAGCTTTTAAGACCCCAGATGTCACTCACCAACATGGGGTGTGGAAGACTCTCTTAGCGATAGACTACTTATGCCAATTGGGTTCCATATCCCCTGAGAGCATGATCCCCAGCCCTCTGCCCCTACTCCTCTGTCCTTGCAATATTGAGTTAAAGTTGTAAGAGTTTTCAGGTTATGCTGATGTCCAGTTAAATTGATGTTCTTTCTAATATGTGCTGTCACTGATTTCACCCAATCAAATTATTATCAACTATCTAATCTATAGCCAACCTCCTCTCTCTGTCCCTCCCCTTCCTTGCAGCCTTCAAAGAGTCTTTTTCTCTGTACACAAGTCTGTTTTTAAGTCCTCAGAATAGGGGTCTCATACAATGTTTGTCCTTCTGTCACTGACTGATTTCACTCAACATAATGTCTTCTATTTGAAGCCAGGTTGTGAGATGCTTCCTAAAATCATCATTGTTCTTTAACATTGCATAGTGTTCCACTGAATACATATACCATAGTTTGTTTATCCATTCATCTGTTGTTGGGCGTCTGGGTTGACTGCATTGTTTTGCTGTTGTGGACTTACGCACATTCGTGTGCATGTACCTGTTCACGTGACTGCCCTTACTTCTGAAGGATATATTCCGAGCAGTGGGATTACTGGGTCAAATGGTAAATCTATTTCCAGCTTTTTAAGGAAGTGCCAGATTGCTTTTCACAGAAGTTGTATCATTTTCCAAACCGACCAGCAGTGTAAGAGAGTTCCAGTTTCTCCACAGCCTCTTTAGCATTTGCTGTTTTGTTTTTTGAATCATGGCCAACCTTTTTGGGGTGAGATGACATCTAATCATAGTTTTCATTTGGATTTCTTCAATAGCTAATGATCATGAGCATTTCCTCATGTGTCTTTTGACCGCCTGGATGTCCTCTTTGGTGAAGTGTCTGTTCATCTCCTTTGCCCATTGCTTAATCAGGTTATTTACCTTTTTCTTGTTGACATTTTGCAGTACCTTGTAAATTATGGCGATCAGAAGTCAGTCTGACATACAGTTGCCAAATATTTTTTCCACATTTTCTAGGTGGTTTTTTAATTCTTTTGATAATGTCTTCGGATAAGAAGAAGTGGTTGATTCTTAGTAGTTGTCATTTTTCTATTTTCTGTTTTGTTGATCATGCTTTCTTTGTCAGATTTTGAATTCTGTTTATGTTATGTGTTAAAACTTCCATTGTTGATCCTATTTTTTGTTGCATGATCTTTATCGTTTTAGGTTTGACATTTAGGTCTTTTATCCAGTTTGAGTTAGCTTTTGTGTGTCAGCTATGGGTCTTGTTACAAATTTTCCAGATGGATATTTAGTTTTGTCCACACCATTTGTTAAAGAGACTGTTTTATCCCAGTTTATAATCTTAGGGCCTTTGTAGAATATCAACTGTTCATAGGAAGATGGTGGCATCTGTGAGGTCTCAACTCTATTCCATTATTCTATGTGCCTCCTTTTGTACCAGTATCAGGCTGTTTTGACTACTGTGGCAGTGTAATAGGTTCTGAAGTCCGGTAGTGAGGGGCCTCCCACAGTGTTCTAGTTCAGTAGTGCTTTGCTTATCTGGGGTTTCTTCCCTTTTCAAGGTTTGTGATTTGTCTCTCCATCTTATTAAAAAATGTCACCGGGATTAGTATTGGGATTTCATTGTTTATGTAGATAGCTTTAGGTAAAATAGACATTTTCACAATGTTAAGTCTTCTTATCCAGGATCAGGGTAGGTTTCTCCATTTGTATAAGTCTCTCTTAGTTTCTTTCAGTAAGGTCTTGTAGTTCCCTTTGTATAGGTCTGTTATTTCTCTAGTAAGATTGATTCCTAGGCATTTTATCTTCTTCAGGGCTCTAGTAAATGGCATTGAGTTGGGGATTTCTTCTTCAGTGATCTCTTTGTGGGTGTAAAGGAATCCTACTGATTTATTTATGTTTATCTTGTATCCTGATACTTTGCTGCACTCTTCTATTAGTTAGAGTGGTTTACTTATGGATTCTTTAGGACTGTCTGAGTATACAATCATATCATCTTCAAATAGGGAGGTTTTTTCTTCTTCTTTGCCAATGCAGATGCCCTTTATTTCTTTGTCTTTTCTAATTGCTCTGGCCATAACTTCTAGTATAATGTTGAATAGGAGAGATGAGAATGGGCATCCTTGTCTAGATCTCATTCTCAAGTCTTTCTCCATTCAGGGTGATGTGGGCGTTTGGCTTTGCATACATGGCCCTTATTGCATTGAGGAATTTGCCTTCTGTTCCTACTTTGCTGACAGTTTTTAGCATGAATAGATGTTGGACTTTAGCAAATGTATTTTCTGCATTAGTTGACAAAATCAAGTGATTCTTGTCTTTTGTGTTATTTATGAGGTTGATCATATTAATAGTTTTTCTGTTGCTGAACCAGCTTTGCATCATATGGGTGAATCCAACTTGGTCGTGGTGAATTTCCGACGGCACTTGGCTTGGCTGTTGAATTCTATTGGCAAGAATTTTGTTGAAGATTTTTACATCTAGTTCTGCAATTCTTCTTTTTTTGTGGGGTCTTTCCCTGGCTTTGGTATCGGGGTTCTGCTGGCTTCATAGAATGAATTTGGGAGTATTCTGTCTCTTTCTATGCTGTGAAATAGTTTCGGTAGTATTGGAGTTAATTCTTCTCTAAAACCTTGGTAGAATTCTGTGGTAAAGCCATCTGGACCAGGGCTTTCTTTGGTTTGTAGTTGTCTTGGGCTGGATTTTCTAGGGAGGCAAAACCAGTAACACGTGTATGTACAGGAGATTTATACATATAAAGTACAAGGAAAGATATATATATGTATATATATATAGCAAAGAGCTCATACAATTGCAGAATCTGAGTGTCCCAAGTCCTGGCACAAGCCTCACGTGGCCATGGAGCTGGTGAACCCAAAGTCAGCAGGTCAGAGACCAGAGTTATAGATCACTGGTTGTGTAGGTCAGCAGATCCCAAGCTGGCGGCGAGATGGAGTTGCAGAGGCTGGCAAACCCAGGATTGATGGGTCAGGGAACAAGACTCTCAAGCACCAGCTGTAAGTGTTGATGAATCCAGCAGCTGCTAGCTCAAGTCTAGAAACCAGATGCCAGAAGAGAGCAGAAGCTGCTGGCTATGTGAGCTGTTTCCTATATACATATATATCTTTCTTTGTACTTTATGTACATAAATCTTTCCTTGTACATACAAGTGTTACTGTTTTGTTTTTTTTTAATTTTTTATTTAATATAACTGAGTGAAAATGTACATTCCCATATAAATTTACATATGCACCTATATGCAGCTTCCACTGCTCTCCCTGCCCGGTGACAGCACACTATTCCTCTCTGCTCCGTACATGTCTCGTTCTCCCAACAGTCTCTTTTTTCCCTCCTCTCCACCCACTCTCCTTCCTCCAGCCAGAGGTCAGCAGGATGACATCCTATAGATGTATAGAACCATAAAGTGCATCCAGTATATGGTCACTGCATTGCCAAGTCCAATCCATTCCTGTCCGAAGCATGGACCTTTGTTATGATTCATGGTCAAGGGCAGCATCAGGCCCAGGGGCCATGCTCCCAGGGGAACCCTGAAACCACTGGACCATCAATTGAGGTCTTTTAGTGGGGATCTCAGGGTGCACCCCTTTTTACTCTTGTGTTGTCAGTGAGACTCGACTTAGTGAGCTCCATCGCGGCTGTCACTGGTGGTGGCCGGACACCATCTGGTTCTTCCGGTCCCAAGTCGATGTAGGCACCCACTGATGTGGGTCTCTTTGTTTTCTGGGTTGTCTTTGCCCCATGTCATTTTGGTCCTCGGTGAGCATCCGTTCCTGCTGAGTTGGGACCATTTTCTGTGCCCTCGGACGGCAGCTTGGCAGCTTTTAAGACCCCAGACGCCACTCACCAACGTGGGGTGCAGAGAGCCCTGTTAGCAAAACGCTAGTTGTGCCAATTGGCCTCACTTTCGCCTAAGAGCATGGTCCCCGCCCCCTGCCCCAGCTACTCTATCTTTGCAATATTGGGTTAAGATGGAAGGAGTACTCATGTTATGTTTAAGTCCACTTAATGTTGTTCTTGTTTCTAATGTGTGCTATCACAGATTTCACCCAACCAGACAACTAGCAACTATCTAATCTAAACCCGCCCCCCTCTCTCCATCCCTCCCATCCCTCCCCTCCCATGCGGCTGTCAAAGAATATTTTCTTCTATACATAAGTCTGTTTTTGAGATCTTGTCGTAGAGGTCTCATACAGTATTTGTCCTTTTGTCCCTGACTACTTTCACTCAACACAATATCTTCCAGTCGAAACCAGGTCATGAGATGCTTCCTAAAGTCATCGTTGTTCTTTATCATTGTGTAGTGCTCCATTGAGTATATATACCATAGTTTACCTATCCATTCTTCTGTACTCATTGGGAACAAGTTTGATTTTGTGTTTGGTATTTTGTTTGAGGTTCACTCGTCTTCTTGAATCTGTGTATTTGTGCCTTTCACCAGATTTGGGGAAGCTTTGGCCATTGTTTCTTCACGTATTTTGAATCCTGACATCTTTCTCTTCTTTTGAGACTCTGATGACACAACCTTTAGATCTTTGGTTATTGTTCCATAGTTTCATGAGCTTCTGTTTATTTTTTTCTGTCTGTTTTTCTCTGGGTTCAAACTGGGTAATTTCTGTTAGTCTATCTTCAGGTTCTTGGCTGAAAGGAAAGCATACAAGCAAGATGTTTACTTGTGTTTCATTGACTATGCAAAACATTCAACTGTGTGGATCATATTAAATTATGGCTAATGTTGTGGAGAATTGGAATTCTGAATATCTAATTGTGCTCTTGAAGAATCTGTATATGGATCAAGAGGCAGTCATGCAAACAGAACAAGGGGACACTGAATGGTTTAAAGTCAGGAAAGGTATGCGTTGGGGTTGTATCCTTTCACTGTACCTATTTAATCTGTATACCAAGGAAATAATCTGGGAAACTGGGTTATATGAAGAAGAATAAGGCATCAGGATTAGAGGATGACTCATTAACAACCTGTGTTATGCAGATAACACCACCTTCCTTTCTGGAAATGAAGAAGACTTGAGACGCTTACTGATGAAGATCAAGGACGACATCCTTCAGTATGGATTGCATCTCAACATCAGGAAAACAAAAATCCTCACAACTAGACCAGTAAGCAACATTGTCGTACACGGAGAAAAGATTAAGGTTGCCAAGGATTTCATTTTACTTGGGTCCACAATCAATGCCATGGAACCAGCAGTCAAGCAATCAGAAGATGCATTGCACTGGGAAAATCTGCTGCAAAGGACCTCTTGTAAGTATTTAAAAGTAAGGATGTCACCTTGAAGACTAAAATGCATCTGACCCAAGCGATGCTATGTGCAATTCCATCATATGCATGTGAAAACTGAACCATGAACAAAGAAGGTAGAAGAATTGATGTCTTTGAATTGTGGTGCTGGAGAAGAATGTTGAATGTACCATGAGCTCCAAGAGAACAGACAGGTCTGTTCTGGAAAAAGTCCAACCAGAGAGCTCCTTGGAAGCAAAGATGTCAAGACTGTGTCTTAACATACTTTCGACATGTTACCAGGAAAGATCAGTCCCTAGAGAAGGACATTGTGATTGGTAGAGTGGAGGGTCAGTGAAAAAAAAGGAAGACCCTTGACAAGATAGTTTGACACAGTGGCCACAACAATGGGCTTAAGCATAAAAACGATTGTAGACACTGTGCAAGACCGGGCAGTGTTTTGTTCTGTTGTTCATAGGGTCACTATGAGTTGGAACCAACTCAATGGCACCTAACAACAACATCTTCAGGTTCACTGATTTTACATATTTTTAAAAAAATTCTGTCATCTCCATTCTGCTATTGAATCGATCTAGTGACTTCTTATTTTTCAGTTTTAAAATTAAGTTCTATGGTCATTTTTTTTTTAATTGTAGAATTTCTACTTGATTCTTCTCATCTTTGATTTTTTGATGGAGACATTTTATTTTTTTTTATTTCAAATGTGTTCACAATTAACTGCTAAGGCATTTTTTATAATGGTTGCTCTAAAATCCTTGTTAGATAATTCTAAAATTTGTGTCATTTCCCTCTTGGTCACTATTAATCTTGTCATTTCTTACTTAAGTTGAGACTTTCCTGGTTCTTCGTATGGTAAAAGGATTTTTGATTGTGTGCTGTAGATTTGGGGTATTACGTTATGAAATTGTGAATCTTATTTAAATGTTCTATTTTATAACTTTCCAGTGATGCTGTATTAGTGAGGTAAGGGAGGGGGCTCCTTCTGTTATTACTGGGTAGGGTAGAAGTTTAGGATTCTCCCTCTGTTTTTTTAAGTAGGTAGATATTTTAAGAAAGCTTTCTGTCTTGATAGCCTATCCCTTCTCTGGTTCTTTGACTAAAAAGAACATGAAGTCTTAGCAGTATTTTCTCCCTCCCTCCCACTCTCCCTCCCTTCTTCTCCCCTTCCCTCCCTCTTTCTTTTTCTTCCTGTCTTTCTTTCCTCTTTGGCATTTCTGGATTGTAAGTTTTTCCAATGCCCAGTCTAGGATATATAGTAGCCAAAAACAAAACTCAAGGAAACAAACGAAACAGGGATATATTGGAGGCAAAAACCAAACTCACCTTTTTTTTTTCTTGAGCTCAAGGACCTTCACCAGTCTACTTTCTTCTCTCTATCTTTCAAGAGTCTTCTTATATTATATTATGCCCAGATTCTTTGATTATATTTAATGAAAGCGATAGGTAGAAGTGTATCTACTCCATCTTATTGCAGGTGAAAGTTCTACTTTTCACTTTTAAAAACAACATTGTGTTTGGTCTAAAGGATCTTAGAGGATGCTTCCTGTGCTGATCTCTGTATGTAGATAATGTAAAATGATAAAAATGAGGTGACTCCATAAATGGAAGAGCTGGGGATGGAGAATTTGTCCTTTTATCTCCAACAGTGGCTGTGGAGGGAAGGTTCCTTAGTTTTCTGATGGCTTCAGTAGAAGGTATTTTGCTTTGAATGAATGAATCAATTGTCATTTATTTAGAGCTAGTAGAATCACAATGTGAAATGAGGTCTGAAAAACCTGTAGGCAGGCTGACGTTTTGGTTGTCTTTTGGGGGCCAGGCAATGACCACATCTCTCAGAGCTTCTTTGTCAGGTGGAAAGTTTCTTTAGTTTTCCCATAATAATATTTAATTGCAGTTCAGTGTTTCACTTTTATAAGGTTTCTGTAGCCATGGTTTTGTAACTTCCGTGAAAAGATTGGGAAGGACTATACAAATAAGGCACTTGTGGCCCACCAAATGGATTGGATAGCTTGCTAATAATACAAGTTATGTTCATGACACCCTTGCAGGGGTGAGACCATGCAAATAAGGTCTACTGTACTGTAATGAGGTGACTGGTTAACTTTGCCACCCTGCTAGGCTTCAAATAAGTCATTGCAAAGGTGGAGAGATGGAACTTTAACTATCCAGTAAACAGAGCTGGAAGCAGAGTGCTTTGTTTGAACCACAGTCCCCCTGCTGAGAACCAGCTATACCCAGGAGCCACGCAGCTGTAACACCTGAGATGGCACGAGATGGTGAGAAGCTGCCACAAGTGAGGCAAAGAAGTGGCAGCTGTGAACCAGGGGACTGACAGGAGTGGGCTTCTTGACCCACAGAGAAAGCCGAACTCCTTCAGGCAGGAGGCTCCCGGGCAGAGTGGTGTGTCTCTGGGCACTTATTAGCAAAACTAGAGAGCTTGGTCACACTTGCCTTAGCAGGGCCAGCCAGCCAAGTGCCGTCGAGTCGGATCCGACTCATGGTGGCCTGAAAAGCCCAAAACTCCTGAGGGGGTGAGGGACTGAGGGTGGAGAGGCTGAGGGCCAGGGAGAGGCCTGCCTGTAGTCAGCTGAAGAACTGGGTTCTGAATTGTTCCTGATCATGTATTATAACCGATTTATTTCCCTACAAAACTCCACAATCATGAGTATTATCCATGAGGTCTGTGTGACCACTCTAATAAACTATTAATGTCAGCAGAGAAGTAGAGAGTGTCATGGGAGGGATGGCTGATGTCAGAAGTAGTAAAAAGTTTGGAGAGTGGAGCTATGTCTGACCTCTGCTTCGTAAGAATCAGCTTTGAGAGGATGCTGATAACGATGCTGTCTCCCCCTCATGGAGCCACAGGAGGTCAGAAGCCCCCACCACACCGTTTTTAGACTCATACTGTATCTTCCTAAATTGGACGTAAGCTCCTTCTGACGGGTAGAAAACAACTCTTCTGGTCCTCCCTGTCCCTACAAGTGCTGATATAGTGCTGCACACACTGTAGAGGCTCACACATATCTAACGAGTTTATTCTTTCTCCTGTGAGTCTGGGTAGCCTCAGCTGGTACTCCTAGTGTGCAGCCATTCTGGAAAAGCTTCCAGGCCTTGCATAGCCTAGGCTCTGACATGTGAGAGCATCTTCCCACAGAACCATTTGTCTTAGAAAAGGACTGACCTCAGTGAGCATAAACAGGGTGGCTATCCTACCCACCAGGAACTGTATATTGAAATCTCTTCCCAAGATCTCTGGGTTTGGGGATCAGCTTACAATTTTAAGGTAGGAACCAGAGAATTCACATTTTTGATCATAGGTTACCAGCAATTCCTTTCTCCCTTGTCAGCTACCATCTACCTGTCCTCCTTCCCTCCAGTATCGAAAAACCTAACTCACTTCCGTCGAGTTGATTTCAGCTCATAGAGACCCCATAGACAGAGCAGAAGTGCCTCCTAGAGTTTCTAAGGAGCGCCTGGCGGATTAGCAGCACTTAACTTGCTAGCCACGAAGGTTTCCCGCTCCCTTCGAATAATCCAACCAAACCCACTTCTTTCAAGTAGATGTTCACTCATAGTGACCCTATAGGACAGAACAGAACTGCCCCGTAGAGTTTCCAAGGAGCACCTGGCGGATTTGAGCTGCTGACCATATGATTAGCAGCCTTAGCAACCACTTTGCCACCAGGGTTTCCCCTCCTTCCAATAGGTGAGGCATGTTTACCGAATGATTTTATGTGTGATGAATGAATGAATAGTGGAAATCGAGAGGAATGGAGGAACTTGGAAGCTACGAAGAGTCCAGAAGACACAGAGATTCTCATGAACTGCAAATTTATTGACTGAGGATGTAGTGGGGATTGGGAGTTAGTTGTACAGAAACTAAGGAGGAAAAGCTGCAGAATAAATTGCAGCTTGCCAGCTCGAGGCAAGCTCTAGGCCAGTAACACAGGAAGGGTTTGTAAATCTCAGAGCAGTATCAGGAGAAGGCCTTATTTGCATAGCTAGGTAGGCAACTGCTACTGCTGGCTCTCATGACCGACCAGGATGCCCTAACCACCGTCAGAGCCATCCCGCAGCCACAATCGCAGTTGGAAGACATCTCAGCAGCCTCCGCCTCCGGCTCGGCCGGCTCCGCCACCCGCGCCGCCCTGGCCACCGGCTCCGCCACCCGCGCCGCCTGCGCCGCCGACTCCGCCGCCCGCTCCTCCCGCGCCGCCGGCTCCGCCGCCCGCTCCACCTTGGCCACCGGCTCCGCCGCCCGCGCCGCCTTGGCTACCGGCTCCCCAGCCAGAGCCGCCCGCGCCGCCGGTTCCGCCGCCCGAGCCGCCCGCGCCGCCCGCGCCGCCGCCAGCGCCGCCTGCGCCACCAGCTCCGCCTTGGTAGGAGTGGGACATCTGGTCTAGGGAGGAAGGAGACCCTGGAAGAAAAGAAGAGAGCATCACTGGACCAGCAGCAAAAGGATGCGGTGAAGGAAGCAGCTGCACCCAGGGCAACATGCATCACCCTTGGGGGCTGTGCGCTGCATTTAGCAGGAAGTCCGAGAATGGCTCCTTGCAGAAAATGTTTTGAGTACCCCCATAGAAAGTCTTCATCAAGCTTTAAATTGTCCATTTGGAAGTGCCCGTTTCTCAACTTGCCCCAGCTCTTAGACTTCGCTCTGGCTCTAATCTCTGCAATTTGACTTGTGGGCTAATCACCCACCCTCCCAAGCCTGTTTCCTCATTTTTGAAATGAGAGGGTTAGGAGCACTTTCTCTCCCAGGTCTCTTTCAATGCCAACGTGATTCTCTCAGCCCAAACAGGAAGAAAGCTCTACCCAGACTAAGGAATTTTCCCCCTCCTCAGCACAACACTGGGAGGTTTGTTTGCGTGTCAGAGAGTTGTAACCCCCCCATTCCTTGTACAATCTCAGGTCAAACTCTCCGTCTGTGCCATTGTACTAAGCCAGAGCCCAGGAGCCTGTTTTCTGAAAAGGTAAGCTCCACCCGAGAGAGAGTGTCCTGTCTGGAGATAGAGAAAATCATCATGGGAGATCTGATGGGCCCTTAGACCAGTATCTCTAACCAAAAAACATCAACCGTCTCTTTCATGATTTGCTCAAGTCCAAGCTTGATAGAGGGAACCCTAACTGGTAGAGAGTTGTATCCCAGCGTTTCTCTCTAAGAATATCAGCCTCTGTGAGACAGGAATTGGGTCCTAAGATCCCTCACATTTGCACCATTCTCCAAATTATTCTTCCCATTAGCTAAGAGTAGGCTCAGTTCGTCCTGTGGACAGGTTCAGGAGGTCCACCCAGCCCATGCAGATGCTGCCTCTGACCCACTGCCTCTCTGTGCCCAGCACCCTGCCTGCCCTGGCGGGGGTGCCAGAGCAACAGCACACAGTCACTTCTTTGTGGAGTTTATATTCTGGTCCCCAGAAACACTATCTGCAGAGCATAACCTCAGCTTTCCTGTCTGTATCCTCTCTGAACTCAAACGAGTGCAGCTGGGAAGGCAGAGGTCCTGTAGAACCCCAAAGGGAGTGAGACCCTGAGACTATCCCCAGGTCTGCCAGGTTCTGCAGGCCTCCATAGGCTAGCTAGATGGGAAGATGAATGAGCCAGCAGAACCCTGATTTACCTGAAATAGCAGGAAGGGTGAGGAGAGGAGATGCTGGTGGTGTGCGGAGAACAAGAGCTCCCCAAATTTTATACTCTTGAGAGTACTGAGTCATCTATTGATCCAGGGCAACGTCTCATAGTTACATGACCTGTCAGCCCCACCTTCTTGGATGGCAGGCAGCAGGTGGGTCCTTTGTGAAGATCTTGGCATTCTTGACACACATATTCTTGACAGACTGGTGTGTGTGTGTCTGGCCCCTTCTCTAATGCAGCTGTGGGGCAGGCTAGCCAACGGGGATGGCTAGCTGGAACCTGAAACCAGAGGGTGAAAAACCCATGTGAGGGTGCTCAAAACTCAGGGAACTTGAGAGACATTGTTTCAGATCACCCCTAACATGAAGGGAAGGACATGACCTCCACACTCCATCAGCCCCAGGTGGCTGACACTAAGGCGGGGCTCCTTTTAGGGTGGTCCCTTGTAGGCTCCACTATAGATTCAGTGAACTATAGGCAATGAATGTCTCCTGTGTCTTGATAAAATCAATGATAAAAGACTCAAGCAGGAGGCCAGGGAGGATGGAGAAGTAACTTGTGTTTTAGCATTATTCTTCTAGGTTACTGGCCAGATGACATCTAGCATCACTTTCTTTTCCTTGATGTGTGGGGATGTGCTTACCCTAACCTTGCCTGTGTCTAGATAGGGATTTGTCTTGAGGATGGCAAAAGCCTGGCAAAAGCCCTTGAGACAAGTCTAGTCTCAGTGGACTGGAAAACCAGGATGTGCTGAAAACAGCATTTACTGAGACTAGTTCAAGGACTTCCTCTTCCCCACTCCCTGGGAATGTCTGTTCTTCCTTTGAAGTAAGGAACACCGATAAGATGACTTTTCTCACTTTCTCGGCACAAGCTTGTTTACTTTGTTCAATAAAAGCTGGTGGGTTAGATAAACTGGTGTCAGTTTCTACTCTCTGGAGACTGTCCTTTTCTGCCCACAGCAAACTAAAAGTTTGTTGTCAGTGTGATTTTTCAACCTCAGCCTCTCACACACATCACACCCGTAAGTAGTATCCCATTTCACACTGTAAGTGGTGTCCCGTGTGAATCGCACCAACATTGACAGCCGGTGATGGCGTGTGAGATTATGAAGCAAACCTCCACCCAGCCAATCTTCTCCAAAAAAATCTTGGATAGTTTACTCTGCTTAGTTATCCTGTAACCAATCTTGGGTAGTTGACTCTGTTTAATTAACCTGTGGCAAGATTTTGGGCAACTTCCATGCTGTCCACCCCCAAATGCCCCCAGTTGCCCACGTTGTTCCCTATATCTGCATGTGGTCTTCCCCCTTCAATATTCAGAGTTTGCCTGACCAATTTGGACAGGCTTTGAGGATGGGCATACCTCCCCGTCCCTTTGCAATTCTGGCTTGTGAATAAAGCCTTTGATCTCACCCCAAAGCCCCTGTGTCAGTGAATTGGCTGTTTGAGGCAGGTGGCCAAACTCCTAAGCTTTTTTGGTAACAAATGGATGGCAGATATTGTTCCCTAAACCTCTGGCATAGGGTGAATGCCACAGCCAGAGGGCCGTGGTTGGGGAATATACTGCTGAAATTAAGCAAGTTCGTTCCACCTGTCACTGACGGCCAAAGTTCAGAGATGGAGAGAAAGGTTCAATGCTTTATTAGCAGACAAGCATGCCAGCTGGGAGACAGTGAGAATAACTTCTAAAAAACTGTCCCGCTTGTGTTACATTTCTGGTGGTTTTTATAGCCAGAATTCAAAGAGATTGCTGGTGTTGTGTTTCTCACAGGATAATCAAACTGTGAATTACCCAAAAGTTTGTCACAGGATAATCAGAGTAAACTATCTAGAATTTGTCACTGGATAATCCAAACTGTGCATTGCCCAAAAGTTTGCCACAGGCTAATTTAACAGAGTCAGCTATCCAAAACTGGTTACAGGATAATTCAGCACAGTAAACTATCCAAGATTTTTTTTCTCTCTCTTTGAGGTCTTAATTTCAGGTCTTCAGAGATAGGGAGAGAAATGTAGACCTGTCAGTCCGGACTGAGGGTGCGAACTGAGGCAAAGGAAGGAATACAGCTTGATAACCTAAGTGACCTTTGTTAGGTTCTTATATTCACCATCAAATAGGTCCAAACCCTTGAAGCAGTCTGAAAGTCAAAGTGGAGATCCTGGATGCATTGCTCCAAAACCCCTTACAACTTTAGAAAAGAAACAGTTGTTCTTTTGCCACAAGTTTATACCCAGGGTTTCATGTGGACTTTAATGAGGTGTTCCTGTCCTGCCTCCCGGGTTTTCAGGACTCCTGCGGTTTTGCACCAGCCTCCAGTACCAATGAGAGAGGAAGAAAAAGCTTTTAAGGAGATACCACTTAAATTCCAGAAGGCTTGGGTGCATGGCTGTGAGCCTGTGAATGAGTGATTGTAAATAGCTGAAAATGGCTGGAATGCGTGTCATCAGATTCTCAAAAACAAAGGGTCTGGCCTGCTGAATGTGATGCCTACCCAGGCCTATGTGCTTTCCTCCTTGAGAGGTGAATTCACCTGAGGAAGTAGCCTTTGTTATACTGCTTAAATAAGAAGGCACCAGTTTGCTTTGTGAGGAACTTTCCAAACGCTATTTGAATCAATGCCTGCTTTCTGCCTGATGCCTAAATTAGGGTTGGGGCATCACATACCAGCTTCCCTCTCCACCCCCCCATAGAAATTCTGAGATAAGCTCAGGTTTCTAAGGGGACGGTAGCAATGCAGATGCCCTCTTTGGCACCAGCCCAGAATAGTCCCTCCTCGCCTCATAGAAATCCTTGATAAGCCAAGTTTCTAGGGAGAAGGTAGTTTCTTCCTATGTAACTTAATGCTCGCTGCTTATCTAGTACCTCTTTAAGTATATTGGGACAATAGGAGTGCAATATGAAAATCTGTATACCTGTAACTGCCAGTTAACAGAATATATGGAAATTCTTTTGTCTGCCTTCTTGGAATAATGTATAAATAGATATGTCTGATAGCAGAATGGGGTGCGTGGCTGTTTTTTGGACTTGAGTCTACCTGCTGCACTGCTAGCTAATAAACACCTCTTCCTCTACAAACAAAGTGGTATTCGAGATGCTTTCTGCTCTGCAGGCCAAACTTATATTTTTCCTGCTACATTTGTGGTTCCCTGACTGGGAAGCAAGACACTTGTAAAGAGCAGACTCACCTGGTGATTTTTTCACCCACCCTCCAACAGCACCTGGGGGAGGCTCCTTCAGCCCTAGGTGAAATGAGCAGCTGAGTGCTCCAGGAGTGACTAATTTTGTAGTCCTGTGAGGTTACCTTGATGGGCAGAGGGAGAGCCTCTCTCGGGGGGATCTCGAGGAGTCAAATGCCAGGAGGAATAGGCCTTGGAAAGCAGACATCTGAATCACGGTAAGACTGGTCTACAGTAAAAGGATAGGATAGGAAGGTCACCTCCTTGAGGAGAAGGAGTGCTTGATCACCTCCTGGCACCTCCAAGGTATCGTTTACAAGTCACATTAGAGGAATACTTGAATGGGAAACTGAGGCAGCCTAGGTATAAAGTATAAGTTGGAAAAGGTACTGCCCATGGGGGAAGAAGGGGAGCTTGGTCACCTCCTGCACCTCCCAAGTACCATTAACAGGGCCACACTGAGAGAGTGCTTGAATCGGAAACTGAGGCTGCCTAGGTATAAGGTATAATTTGGGTAAGGTCCTGCCGATGGAGGTATAGGAGGAGCCTGACCACCTCTTGCAATTTCCCTAGTACTGTGAATGATTCTATATGCAGGAAACTGAGATTGCCAGGGTTTGGACTAAGGGTACAGTTGTATGACAGTGTGTAATTATAGGTTGACTGAGACGAGCCACGAGCTGTGGGTCCCTACTCGCCCTCACAGGTTCAAAAGTCTCCAGGAGAGAGGAGCTGCACTGGAAAGTGAGTGCTTCCTGAGGCCCCTGGGTGGTGGCAAAAGACCCTGAGAGGAGAGGACAATCCCCACACCAAAGGAAGCAGAGATCCTGCCTACTAGAAGTCCCTCCTATCCCCATGGCACTCTAGAGTGCAGCTGGAGCAGGGGGTTCGACCTGGAGCTGGAAGAGAACAGGCATGATGAGAGGAAAAAGTGAATGGTTTGAATTGCTCATTGTTCCCCCAGGTTCCTTGAACCCTATGCTGTCTCTGTACTTTTCAGTACTTTTCAGGTGAATGAACTTGAATTCAATTTGGCAAGCCAGCCAGGAGCAAGGGGACTCCTGTGGTAAGTCCTTTCCCAGGGAAGAGCCAACTTTCTCTCCTCTCCTTTACGTGCTAACATCTGCTAAAGCCCTCTGTGAACAGGTTGAAGAGTGGCTGTGCTAATCAAAGAATTTGGGCCAGGGCACTCCCTAGTGGATTCTGAAGGCCCTGATATTTCCACCTCAATAACTCTGGCCTGGATGGGTGAGGGTCCCTGTCTGTTCCATTCAAAGGTTGAGGATTGGGTCCACAAACTGATTTGCAGGCACGGATCAGACATTTAAGAGCAAAAGGGGATCTGCTGCTTTAAGGCTCCCTTGACAGGATGAGGGGGTGCATGGAGCAGACAAGGAGAGTGTCTGCCCCTTGCAAGACAAACTCCACACAACGTGAGGCACACAGTTCTAAACATAACATTTCCCATTTCCCTGGACCTCTGCTACCCTGTCAGATTGAAAAGCAGATTCCTTGGCCTCCTTGGTCCTTTTCTCCTCCTGCTTTGGCTCAACCTGGGACAAAGGGTGCTTAGTGGAGTTCCCCTTCTCCGCCCAGACAGACAGATCCAGAGGTCCGGCTTTCACCTTAGAAAGCCGTCCACCAGCACCTGACGTCAATTCACTAAATTAAAGAGGGTTCAAGTACTTTTTCTATTGTCGCACAGAGAATTCAGGCTCTCACCAAATTTGGAGCTCCTCACTGTCTTGGTACCTTCTGTCTGGTAAGAAAGGAACATCTGTCCCACTTAAAAAAGTTTTCCCTATACCTGTATACTCTGTAATGTGGGAAATAAGGCCTCTGTTCCTTAACAGAGCCCATTGGGGCAAATTCTTTCTGATTAGTCTGTATGGGTACCCATTTGTGACAATATGGCCTGGGCAAAGTATCAGACTCTGGAGAAAAATTAACTATTAAATGGATCCATAAAGTTATCTTTTCATTCTACAATTAAGATGCTTGTGAGCTCATTTTTAGTTAAAGAAACAGTCTGCGTACGTACTGGTGAAACTGGATATGTGTGTGTGATAAAGTGTGAGGCCTCCTGTATGTGCATTTGATAAGATAAATGTGTTTGTGGTGTGCTTTTGATTTGCCTTTGTGAGATTTTGAAAATATTTTTGTCATTGCCGTTTGTCATTGTACAAGTTGTTTATATTTTTGGTGAAAAATATCTTTTGTCTTTGCCAATGTACCTGATTTTAAGAGTCTTACTTGAACTAAATTGAAGTTGATAAAGAGCTAAATTTCAAATAGATCCAGACATATTGTGGCTAGGCTAGAGAAAAACCTAACTTCATGGCCCTCAGGTGGAGATAACTTTGTCTTAAAGAGGCAGTAACAATTCCAAAAGAGTAAAAAGAAAGCTGGTAATCTTTTGTCCTCCAGAAAAAACAGAAAACGAGACAGAAATTGCCCTCAAGTCATAGCTACTGGGAAACTTTTGAGAAGAAGAGGGCAAAAAAAAAAAAAAAACAAAAACAGGTAAAGTTTACTGCTCTGCTTTCATTGTCATAAAATGAGACTTCCGAGGCCTATCTGGGAAGTGTAGAAAGAGGATTCCCAAGCCAGTTAAACAATAATTTGTAAAAGTCAGCTAATAAAACCTTAAAAGTTAGTGGGGACCTAAAAGGTTTAAATTAGCTTTATTTAAGCCCTGGACTTTACAGGTAACTGAACTTAAAAAAAAAAAAATCTGACCTACTGTTTACTTTTCAGACAATTTAATATGTGTTTGACATGGTCAACAGTTTTGTTTGTCTGACGAAAGTTTAATGATTTAACTTACAAAATTCCTTGAAAACTTTAATATTAGAAAGAAATGGCTTGTTCACTGCTAAATGACAATTTTCTCCGGTTTCTGAAGAAACAGTTAATTTATTCCTTGCATAATCTTTCTTAAAGGCAAAAATTTGAACTCTCACTAGAATAAAATTCTTTGAGTTGGCAAATCATGCCGCAGGACTTAATAGAGAAAAAGCTAAGATTTCTTGCTTTTTAGATCTTTAAACAGCTTTAATATTGCTTCTTGTCAACTTGTATAGCTTTATAGCTCTAAAACTTCATAAAAAGCCATGAGTGTCCTCTTCTGATAAAAGAAGGTAAAAAGAGTCTTATTTGATATATTGTATGACATGAGTTAAAATCAGATGCCTAGTTCTCACTGGATTAAAATTTATGTTAGTTATTTTCTCTTGTGTTTTTGCCTAATATTGTGTAACAAATACATAATATTAAATCGTAATTTTATTTTTTAATTACTATCTGCAAAAACTCTGGTCAAGTGCTGTGTCTGCTATCTAGAGTTCAATGGTTGGAGCTCTCTAAAACAGTCCTGTTCTGCCTTGTGGGCCTTCTGTGATTCAAGATTAACTCCATAACACTTGGTTTAGTTTCATACTGATTGCTAACTTGAGTATAAATTTATCTAACATCATCAAAGCCAATGCTTTGACTGGGAAATTCAAATATTACTTATAGCCAGCTAAGTGCATTTTATACTACGTAAGTGTATTTAGAGGGTTAATAATATTGATATGCTCTGAATGTGATATGTCTCAAAATTATTACATATGATATCTAAGGTTCTAAATAATACAAATAATTATGTTTAAAATTATTGTCTAAAGTTTATTTCAGTGAAAATTTTAGACTTACGAGAAGTATTGTGACTTGAGATATCCAAAGCTCTCCAGAATAAATAAAACAGAACAATTATACAAAGCTGGGTAAAATGAATATACTATGGGTCTTATGTAAAAAAATACTGCTGATGTTTTAAGGTTCTTTTTAAGACTTAAAAAAAAACATTTTGTTTTCTCTTAAGGTTTTTAATTAATGGGTTTAAGTCAGAGGTTCTGCAGAGTACCATTGCCGTGAAGACATAAAAAGAGTTACTGACCCAGTATGGGGTATTTAAATTTATTTCTGTGTTCAAAGATCTTAGGGTCATAGTTTCTTTGGTTATATTATGTAAGTTGTCCTGATATTATTATTTCTCTTACTTCCTCATTCAATATGTGGTGCCTAAAGTTCTAGAAACTTGATAGTATTCAGTTTTAAAGAGAGGGGTTGTTTTCTCAAACCACTGAACTGGGACAAAACAAGAAAAAGTCTCAGTTTACAGCTTTATGGTCCTCCCCTACCCACCAAAGAAGAGGCCTCAGAGATTTATGTTAGGAAAGATAAAGGGCAGTTCTCAGCTGGAGACCTGGAGGGAAAGAGGCAGTGGTTTTACTCTGAGGTTTTACCCTGACAGACTCACCACACCTTTTTGAAAATGCTGGAGCCAGTTTTAAATGTGATAAGAAGCCATTATGGCCATATATTTTTATCCTGGTCCACAATAGACATAAAACAAAGATTACAAAGCTTCAGGCAAAATCACAGCCCCACTCTCCCATTGGCTGAGGAGACCTTTCAGGTGTTTAATCAGAGATTTAGTGGCAGAAAAAGGAAAAAGAAACAAAGACTTTCATTGGCTGCCACCTCAGGTAACCCAGTTGGTGTTCAAAACTTAAACTACCACACTAGCCAGTAAATATGGACCCTGGTCATTACAGGTACTGTCAAAAATGAGGCTACTTTAAGGCAGAGTGTCCTGAATGTTCTACAACAGGATGGTCATAGACCTCTGCAACAAAAGGCCCAGATAGACAGCCCCCCCCCCCGGACTCTCTCAAAAAAGGAATTTGAAAAATTGACCACTGTTGGGAACCCCAAAGGCTGTCTGTCTCCTGGCCACATCAGAGAGCTAAGGGTTACACTCAGTGTGGAAGCTAAGACAATTAAATTTGTCTTAGGCTTTGGCTTGGTGTAGACACAATAGTCACTTTCTCTACCTTAATTTACCCAGTGGGTCTACTCTTCAAGAGGAACTATGTAATTATTGACCTATACTAAAAATCTGAAATAAAAAGTTGCTTTTGTGTCTCATGGGGCCACAGTTGTTGAGACATTGCCATGTAAGTAAGAAAGACTAAAAAGTACAGGAAAGGTAAAGAAGAAATAAAAAAAGGAAAAAGAAGGAAGATTAGGAAAGTGAAAGACAGAGAGAAAGGAAGAAAGACTAAGTGAAGATAAAGAGTAGAAAAAGAGAAAAATATAAAACTAGGTAACTCCAGTCTGGGTTTCCAGTACAACTTATATCTCCCAGACTACAACAGTTCCAAATAAAATAAAGTTCATGGGGCCTGACTGATGTTTAGTAATTGTTATCCCGGCCATTATAAATGATTGACACTGTCAAGGAGAGATTTCTACTCAGATAGGCAGGCCTGCACCCTTACTCAGGATGAAGCAGACACCAAAGAAGAGACCTCCACTCATTTTCCCATGAAGATTTTGAGTATGAAATCTCTCCAGAGGGTTATAGTAAAAACATGATAATGATCGGGACAATTACTTCTGTGAGAAATGGAAGTGCTAATAATTATAAAATTTCGATTGAAAAATCTTTGCCTGATCTCCCATGCTAAAACCAACCTGGAGACTAAAGTGTTTTTTTAAGATCCTACCCAGAAGACTGAAAAAGGCATCATCACCACAGTGGGAGACAGAGACCAACCAAACCAACCCATGCAAGGTAACACTGAGACATCCAACATGCCTGTCCCCAGCCACAACTAGAAAACTGGCTGGCCTATGCACAGTTGAAGCTCGAGGATGTTCATCGTAAAACTCATAATTGGGCTGTGGACCTTGGGGAAAGGGAAAGAAGAGTGTAGTTTGTGTATTCACACTATTAAGGTGGGACAAAAGGTAACAACTACGCTGTTGTTCTATAGCTTTTATGAATACAAGAGAACTCACAAGGGGACTTACACTCATAACTAACGAAATGAGCAGAGCTCAAAATCTCATAGCACAAGAACAATCCCCAATACAAAATGCTATTTATCAGATAATCCAGGCTAGCCCTGGATTATTTGTTGGCCCAGGAAGGAGGAGGGTGCAGGGAGTTCAGTTTAGCAAACTGCTGTCTAAAAATTAATGCCAGAGAAAAGTCATAGCAGATATAGTATGGGAGATTCAAGCATTAGTCCATGTCCTGATACAGACATGGAGTGAATAGAACCCCCAAAGACTGTGAGGAAGATGGCTCTTGGCCTTCAGAAAAACAAGGATCTTAATGGAAAGAGTACTAGTCATGATGGGGTGATGCCTAATCATTCTTTGCCTTCTCCCATTAGCAACAGGAGCTATACACTCTATGATCGAGGCCACTGTTACTCAAAGAGAAGCCTCACACTTGTTTTATGTAAGACACTACGGATCTCTACAAGAGCAGACAAATGGTGAGGCCTCAGATTAAAAAAATATATATTTATGGAGTTTCAAAGGGGGAAATGAGAGGGGAAGAAAAAGCTTTTAAGAAGATACCACTTGAATTCTAGAAGGCCTGTGGGCAGGGCTTGTGAGCCTGTGAATGAGTGATTGTAAACAGCTGAAAATGGTTACAATGCATGACATCAGATCCTTGAAAATGATGGATCTGGCCTGCTGGATTTGACCTGCACCCAGGCCTACATGCTTTCCTCCTTGAGAGGTGAATTCACCTGAGGAAGTAGCCTTTGTTATACTGTTTAGATAAGAAGGCACCATTTTACTTTGTGAGGAACTTCCCAAACCCTATTTGAATCAATGCCTGCTTTCTGCCTGATGCCTAAATTAGGATTGGGGCATCACATACCAGTTTTCCTCCATCCCCTATAGAAATCCTGAGATAATCTCAATTTCTAAGGGGAAGGCAGCAGTGCAGATGCCTCTCTCTGGCACCAGCCCAGAGTGGTTCCTCCTCCCCCCATAGAAATCCTTAATAAGCCTAGTTTCTAAGGAGGGGATAGCTACTTCTCATGTAACTTAATGCTAACTGCTTATCTAGTGCCTCTTTAAGTATACTGTGCCAATAAGATTGCAATGTAAAAATCTGTATACCTGTAACTGCCAATTAAGAGAATATATGGAAATTCCTTTGTCTGCTTTTTTTGGAAAAAACGTATAAATAGATATGTCTGATAGTGGAACAGGGTGTGGGGCTATTTTTCAGACTTGAGCCCATCTGCTGCAGTGCTATCTAATAAACTCCTCTTCCTCTACAAACAAAGTGGTGTTCGAGGTGCTTTCTGCTCTGCAGGCTGAACTTATCTTTTTCCTGCTACACCCCGTCCTGGACAATGCTTTAACAGGTAGGACACCAAAGACTTCTTGGATTTGTCACATTTTACATTCCTATGAGAAATGTAAGAGAGATCCATTTTCTCTGCATCCTTACCAGCATTTGGAATTATCACTACTTTATTTTAGCCATTTTAATAGTATGTAGTACAATTTTCAGGTTTTTCTTCACTGAAGTTACATTTATTTTTAGTACAGGGCATATTGATAGCTTTAGTCAGGGTGAGGCTTTCAGACCCGCCATGTTTGCACCTACTGACTTTAAGGTATTAAAAAAAAATGTGCTTGTTTTACATTGTGAAGACTTACAAAGCTATTTAAAGCTTGCCCCAGTATTTTATTTGGCTCTGGTGTCCTGTGGTTTTGTGCTGCAGAATTGACCTCGTCATGAGAAGTGACAGTGGAATGGAATGGGCTTGAAGTTAGATGACTGGGTTTGGGTACTTCCTCAACTCATCACTAGCTGTGTCACCACGAGGAAAGTCACATCACCTTATTCCATGCCTGTGCATAGTAGGTCTCAGTAAATTTCTGTCCATTGCTGAAAGAACAAACCTCTGGGTGTCAGTTGTCTCATTTTCCATGGAAATAGTAATACTTATTTCAGGGGCTTCTGAAGGGAAAATAGTTACATCAAATGTATCAGGTAATAACAAAACAAAACAAACCCACTGCCATTGAGTCGGGTCCGACTCACAGAGACCCTAGAGACCAGATTAGAACTACCCCATAGAGTTTCCAAGGAACGCCTGGCAGATTTGAACCACTGACCGTTTGGTTACCAGACATAGCATTTAACTCACTATGCACCAGGGGTTCCGTATCAGGTGATACTGTCCTTTTTATTGCTTTCTACCATAACAAAAAGGGTAAACCAGTTGCCATTGGATTGATTCAGACTCATGGAGAAGCTATGTGTGTCAGACTAGAACTGTGCTGTGTATGTTTTCCACTGGTCGATTTTTAGAAGGAAATCTCCAGCTCTTTCCTACAAGATGCTTCTACGTGGACTTGACTACCAACATTTTGATTAGCAGCCAAGCATGTTAAACGTTTGCATCTTCCATAACAGCACATTCTTACTCCTGCTTCTGGTCTGTCCTTGAACACTAGGAGCAGGAGGAAGTCTGTGGATGGCTTGAGGCAAGTATAGATGTTTTCCTAGAAAAATAAAACTTTGCTGTTGACTATCAGCCAGTGGCATCAGCCCTGGATACGAAGAACAGCGTATTTCCCTCTCATTTCATTACAAGAGCTCAACTGCTGTTGTTCAGTTTATCCCTTTCCAACTGGTTCTACCCAGCTACATGTTGAAATGACAGCTTCAACAATAAACTGGCTAATTATGGTGTAGTTTTTCTTTAAATGTGATTAAGTGACAGTTGGCAGTCCAAGCCAACTGGCCATATAAAACCCTGAACACTCACCTCTATGCAAGTCTATTTGCTCTCCCCACCCTGTGATAGCACACTCTTCCTTTCCACTCTTCTGGTAACCACCCAACCAACTCTTGTCCTCTCCTTCCCACCCTCTTTTATCTCTTCTATCAAGAAACCAGTGAGATATACTCATGTGTCTGTTAAGCCATAAAGTACACACACCACCTGCATCACTCTCTGATCCCTAGTCCAGACCATTCTTCGTCTGAATTGTTGGCTTTAGTACTGATTTCAGCTCTGGGATAGCAGCAAGTATAGGGGTCATGTTACTAGGGGACCCTTGAGGTTGTCAGACCATCAAATCTAGTATTTTAATAGAGTTCTAGATCTGCACACCCTTTCTCTCATGTAACATCAGGGACTCTACATTGTGCTCCCTGTCGGGGCTGTCTTTGTTAATGGCCAGGCATTATCTAGCTCTTGTATTCTGCCGATGTAGCTTCCCAATCACATGGGTCCTTTAGTATCCTGGGCTCATTTTTCCTCATGTCTTAGAAGTTCTTTGTTTTCATCTGCTCCAGGTGGTATGGGACCAATTACTGTTCCTTAAATGGCAGTTTGCTGACTTTTAAGAACACCAATGTCACTCACCAATATTGGTGGCAAATGTAAGAATCTAACAAAAGTCACTTAGGTTATTAGGTGGTAAATGTAAGAATCTAAAAGAAGTCACTTAGGTTATTAAGCTGCATTTCATCTTCTGCCTCAGTTGCCACACTCAGACTGGGTTAGCAGGTCTGCATTCCTCTTCCTATCTTCCTCTCCCTATCTCTGAGGAAATAGAATTAATTAAGACCTCAGAGAGAGATAATGAAATTTCATGTAATTTACACTGTTTGATAAAATGTAATGAAACCTTGTGATCTAATGAAATCTTGTGACTCCTGACTGTTGTTCTATGACAAACATTTACCCTTTGAATTCTGGCTATAAGAATCACTGGAAGTGTAACCCAAATGGGGCAGCTTTTGGCTCTCAGTCTCCCAGATTGCTAGCAAATCTGCAAATAAACTATTCCTTGAACTCCACACTGTCTCTGAATTTTCGCCTGCAGTGACAGGTGGAATGGCCTTGCTTGAGTTTGGCAAAAATACTGGGTGCAGAACAATCCATTAGAGAAAAACTAATTATACCAGTTCCCCTTAATGACCCCCCAAAACATGGTCTTCAAATCCCTGTCCCTCCTACTACTCTGCCTTTGAAATGTTTTGTCAAATTTAGAAAAGCTTTGAGTTTATGGTGTAGTCCAGTTGTGCAGACCTGCCTTCTGCATGCTATCACTTCCTTCACCTAACCAAATTCTTACTATCTAATCTATGAATAACCCTCTCCCTCCCTCCCTGAACTTGTAGCCATCTAAGAGAATTTTCTTGCATGTGTATGTCTTTTCTTAAGTCCTTAGAGTAGTGGTCTTATACAATATTTGTCCTTTTGCAGATGAATGACTTCACTCACTATAATGTCTTTCAGTTGATTCGAAGTTATGAAGTGTTTCATAAAATCATCATTGCTTTTTATCTTTTGGTAGTGTTCCATTGTGTAAATATACCATAGTTAGTTTATCCATTCATCTGTTGATGGGTACCTAGGTTGATTCCATCTTTTTGCTATTATGAACAGTACTGCAATAAACATTCATACACCTGTATCTGTTCATGTGACAGCCCTTATTTCTGTAAGATATTATGGTGGAATTTTGATGATCAGAATGTTGCCAATTAGACTGTGACCTTCAGAAACTTGTTGCACTAGTTTAGTCTTGATAATGCGGATCTCGTTGAACCCAGGAAGAACCCAGGTTTTCCACTCATTAGGGGACATCCCAGTGGGAGAGCAGGCATCCACTGGAGTAGGCAGATACCCTGAAGCTGAGGAACCTTGGAGACATTGGAGGGAAACAGGATCTAACTAGTTGACTACCATTGGTAGTCAACTGACTGAATTTTGTTTGGCCAGGCCATTCAGGAGAAGGGGAGCAGGATACGGACAATGGTTCCCAACAATGAGCTGTGGGCCTGTGTTGGCCCGTTACACTGTGCTCACCAGTCCTAGGACATATCTAAGTAAAAAGATGTCAATAGCACATTCTTGGGAAGGTAAGTCTTTAATTCTGAGGTCTTGGCCTTCCTACCTTCTTTTGTTTGTGTGTGTATTAAAATATCATTAAAAAATGATGGCGACATTAGGTTGTAGTTCTTTATTTAATGTCCTTCCTTGTCAAAATGAAAATTTGGCAAGCCTATCAATGTCTCCACACTTTTTGAACAAAATGCTACTTCTCTGTGAAATTCCACTATTTGAGAACCTCAAGTGCGTGTCACCTCAAGCAGCTCATAACTTTCAATTTATCCAGGTGGTTCTGATTGTTCATGTGTTTATAAGAGACTTATGATTCATTCACTTATTTCTTTCTATCGGATTCATTATCCCAATTCTTTGCTTGTTAAACCATCTAACATCAGTGTACTGGGCTAAGTATCAGGAAGAGGTACAGGCTTTCCAAAGCTGGAATGGGTTTCCCTGGAATGAGAGGAACTCCATACCCGCTTCTTTAATAAGGAAAAACCTCTAACCAGGAAGTCTACTTAGTTAATCCATGGAAAGGTTGACAGGTCCTGATTTTTAGAGCAGTACTAAATCTTGTGGCTCTAAGCCATGTGTTTTAGTCTTGCCTGCATCATGAATATGTGAGCCTGATTTCTCACTTTATTCTTTCAAACTAGTAGTGCCAGTGAGATGACTGTGTGGACCACAATGAGTTATTCCAGTTCAATGTATGAGTGAAGAAAGGATGGAAGCTTGTAGAATTACAACCCCTAGGTATTTGGGGTTTTGTGGGGTTGTCACATCAGGTTTTAAGATACGTAACTTATAGACACTTAACCCTTAAACTTGTGCTTGCTAACATGTTTGAGTTCTGCAATTTGACAGATTAGCACATGGTTCCTGCTTGTGTTTATATCCTTAGAGAAGAAGAACCTGAAATACTTCACAGTGCCCACCATGGTGCTAGACATTAATAGGTACTCAGTAAATATAGGTGAAGTTGTTTCATATGTAGCTGAACCTAATGGAAGCTGTGGCAGATTATACCTAAGAAGGGGTTAATTTGGTGAGTCTAGATTATTATGCCGTATGTTGGGTGAAAGAACATTTCACCAGTTGCCACATGGTGACCCCAAGTTTGTCTGAATAGAACTCTGCTCCATAGGATTTTCATGGCTGTGGCCCTTCAGAAGTAGAAGTCTTTATTTCTGAGATGACTGTAGACCCCAAACAAAACTCATTGCCATCAAGTTGACTCTGAACTCATAGTGACCTATAGGGCAGTGTAGAACTGCCCGTAGGGTTTCCAAGAAGCACCTGATAGATTTGAACTGCCAACCTTTTGGTTGGAGCCTGAGCTCTTAACCACTAAACACCATCAAAGTTCCTCACGTGCCTCTGAATGGGTTCAACGGGATCTGACTTGATGGCACTTGGCTGGCTGGCAGTCAACATTTCTGTTAAAAACTCTGCCATTGAGTCAATTCCAACTCAAAGCAACCCTACAGACAGTGTAGAGCTGCCCCACAGCGTTTCCAAGGAGCACCTGGTAGATTTGAACTGCTGACCTTCTGGTTAGAAAATGTAGCACATAACTCACTACCCCACCAGGGTTTCCACCTTTCTGTTAGTAGCCCAGTGTTTAATTATTTGCATCACACAGGGACTCTTATCCATCTGATACCAGCAATGATATCTGTGGTTCTACATCCTTTTCTGAATCTAGCTTGAATTTCTGGCAGTTTCCTGTCAACATATTCCTACAGTCACCTTTAAATGATCTTGAGCAAAATTTTATCTGACTGTAATATTGATGACACTGTTTGATAATTTCTGCATTCAGTTGGATTGTCTTTCCTTGGGAATAGCCATAAATATGGATCTCTTCCAGTGGATGGGCCAGGTAGTTGTCCTCCAAATTTCTTGGTATGGACAAGTGAGCACTTCCAATGCTGCATTCCTTTGTCGAAACATCTCAATTGTCAGAAAGATGTTTACTTGTATTTCATTGAGTATACAAAGGCATGCAGCTGTGTGGATTGTAACCAATTATGGATAACATTTCCACAGATGACACAATCATGCTTGCTGGCAATGAAGAAGATTTGAAACACTTGTAGTCATGTCAGAGGTGTGTGTGTGTGTGTGTGTGTGTGTGTCTGTGTGTGTGTGTGTCTGTGTCTGTGTGTCTGTGTGTGTGTGTGTCTGTGTCTGTGTGTCTGTGTGTCTGTGTGTCTGTGTGTCTGTGTGTCTGTGTGTCTGTGTGTGTGTGTGTGTGTGTGTGTGTTATGCTGACATTTTCTTAGTTCCTCTCACTCTTCTGTCCTGAAACCCTTGTGTGTGGATTGCCTTTTCATTTGTTTTTGTGTATTTTGTTTTTATTGAGACTTTATATTTTTCTTCTTTCTTCTGATGAGTAGATTTGTTAACTTTCTTTGTGGTTATCTTGAAATTTATCCTCATCTTCCCAGGTTTGAACTAGTCCATTAATACTTGGTATCATCTTGCCTTCCATTCTATTAGAAAGTTTTCTACCTACACCATTTATTCCCTTTTTTATTGTATGGTATGGGGCTGGTACAATCTTACATCCTAGATTCTGATGCTTATTCTCAGACCAAAAGACTCCCTGAAATAATTTTTATAAATTTGGTTTGGCTTTTACATAGCCTCTTAATTTCTGTTTATCTGGAAATGCCCTCATTTCACCATCATATTTGAACAATCTGTTGGATATGTTATTCTTGGTTGCCGATGGGGAAGTTGTATTCTGTCCTAGAGGGTTACTATTGACTTGATGGCAGTGGGTTTGATTTTTTATTGCGTTTGTTTTTATTACACGTGCTCAGTGACTCTTTGTTGAAAGAGTACATAGATTAATGAACAAATGGTGGAAGTGCAACAAATATTTGGTGAATATATGGAGAAGGAAAATCTAAGAGGTGAAGTGAGGACTTTCAGAGGCATGAGGAGTGATCATGTTTGAGGGCCATGGACACGAAAAGAAACAAAAAAATACAGACTGGTAACTACATTTTAAGAGTACATTTATTATCTTCCACTGCTCTCAGGCAAAGCTGGGGTTTGGTGATGGGGTGAGAAACTCCTTGGGAACGTTGTTAAGAAAGAAATCCTCGGAGAGCTTCCTATGATTTGTGGATATTACCATGGACTATCACCAGCACTCTGACCAACAGGACCATAAACTCCCCAAAACTGACAAGTCCATCTCAATCAGCATCCAGCTTTCGAAATAGTTTGTCAATGGCAGGTTATCTTTGGTATTCCAGGAGAAAGGGATAGCAGAGATTGTGAGCTCAGAACCTCTAAACAAGACTCTTCCCCTCCTTTCTCCAGGCCCCCATCCTTCAAAGCTCAGCGTAGTGGGACCCAGGAACATTACCTCACTAGCCAAAACTGTGGAGGAGAATCTCATGTGAAGAAAGAGAGGCAGAGAGTAGAAACTGTCTTGATGATCCAGGAATCATACAGGGCTCCACCTGGAAAGTCCTCCAGAGCTCACCTCATCCAGGCCCTCCTCTGTCTCTCTCCACTTCACAGATGAGGAAGCGAATTTCTGAGAGAATAGGTACCAGCAGCCCAAGGTGATATGTAGGTCATGAAGACAGAGAAGTGGCGCACCTGCCCACAGCCAACAGTGAACATTGTTGTACTCTAACTGGGGCTTCCCTCTCCCTTATTCCTTGATCTGTCACCATCCTCCCAGCCTGGACAAGGCCCGCAGTGCAGTAGAGAGGGGCAGCTTGAGATGAGAGGGGGCATCACCTACTCTGAGGGTATTTGGAAGTTGCTTTTTTGCTTTTCAGTCAGCTGCTTCAGCTCACTGTTTTTGAGGGTGGCAAAAAGGCCTACCCATGTAGAGTAGTGGCAGAAGATGTATGAAGCCTTCCAGTGTCATAGGCATCTTCCTGGCCTTGAGTTGACCTGGGAGGAAACTCAGAAAGTCCACCTCTGCCCTCCACCCTATATGTACTGCGTGTATTTCTGCAATGAGGGTTTACAGAAAAGCAGGGCTACCCAAGGTCTATATTGTGCTCTGTGTTTGACTGATGCCAAAGTTTTCATTTGTCGATAGTATGGGCAGGAAAAGGACATATAATACCCACTAATTACCAGCCCAGTAGCCCACAGTGTTTCATGACACCTCAATCACAAAGCAGAATTATCTGGAAGGCATTGCTCACTCAAGCTAACCTGAGACCTCTGGTTGATCAGGCTCTTTGCAGTCCCAGGTGGTGGTCTCTGCACTGCACCCCTTACAGACCTTCACCATCAAACCCCACCATAAAACCAAAAACACCAACCCAATGCCATCAAGTTGATTACAACTTAGAGTGACCCCACTGACAGAGTAGAACTGCCCCACAGTGTTTCCAAGGAGTGTCTGGTAGATTTGAACTCCAATCTTTTGATCAGCCACCAGTGCTCCACCAGGGCTTCCACCCACCTTCTCCACACTTCATTGCCATTGAGTTGATTGTGACTCATAGAGACCCTCCAGGACAGGAGAACTGACCATAAGATTTCCAAGGAGCACCTGGTAGATTTGAACTGCTGACCTTTTGCTTAGTAGCTGTAGCTTTTAACTTCTGCCCCCCCCCCCGCCACATCCCAGCTTTGCCATCCCTAAAACCTAAAGCTCTGTCTACTGAGTTCAGCAAAGCTGCTCTACTTGGAATAAAATTCAGTCAGCTTGTAGGTGTTCAGGCAAATGGGGGGTTGTGGCTTCCAAAAGCCTCCAAAGTGGCCACCAGTGATCACTGTTCTGTGGATTCAGTAAGGAAAGAGCACTTACCCCTCAGTGCACAGGCTGCATAGAAGCTGTAGCAAGAAATCCCACACTAGTGAGGGATGCTGGGCCAGGGAAGTTTATATACGGCCCCCGAGTGTTCACCTTTAAGCATGGTGAAGGAATCCTCTCTCTGATTCATCTTGAGGCAGTTGCTCGACATGCCCTTTTGCTCAAGAGAAGCTTCTAATCTGTGGATTTGACTGTGTCATAGATTGAATTGTGTCCCCCCCAAGATAGATGTAGCCATATGGCTGGGCTGCGATTCCTTATATTTTATGATTGTCCTCCATTTTGTGATTTTCTTATGCTGTATGTCGAAAGATTAGGGTGAGATTGTAAATCCCTTCATAGAATCACCTCCCCACTTCATTGTGAAGGGAGTTTCCTTGAAGTACGGTTTGTACCTCCCTGAATCCTTTCATCCTACAAGAGGTAAAAGAAAAGAGAAACAAGCAAAGAATTCAGAACTTCACACCATCAAGAAAGCAGGACCAGGAGAAGAGTGCATCTTTCAGACCTGAGGTTACTGTGCCAACATGCTCCCGACAAAGACTGATGCAATACTATACTTTCCTCCAGAGCCTGGGGAAGACATCCTGAATTTGGACTTGTAGCCTACTGGACTGTGTAAGAATAAACCTTTTTTTGTTAAAGCCATCCATTACTTGAGGTATTTCTGTTAGAGCGGCAATAGCTAACTAAAACAGACTGCAACTCAGACAGCTCAGATTACAACCATCCCATATCCTGCCTTATGACCCATTGCTCAGCCTGAAACAAACATCCCCAACCCTGACCCACCCACTCCCACATCCTGCAACCTGCACATGCTTAATCCCGGGCCAGGGCCCAACCTTCAGGTGCAGCTTCACCCTCCCTCCCCGAGAAAGGGTGATGACAACAAGTTTCACTGCCTGAAAGGCTCCTACCTTGAAAGTAAAGGAGAAGAAGGGACACTGGCTATCATAACAAAAAGGGTAATGAAAATACAAACAAAAAAAGTAAACATGTAACCTCGGAGGAGACAAGACACATTAGGTTAAAAACTAAGGAATTCAATTAACCATGGTTTCTCTTAGTAATAATGGATTAATATTGGCTCCTTAATTCTGACAACTGTATGGAGGAGGAAGACCTAGTGATCTGCTACCCTTAAGGTTACAGCCAAGAGAACTCTGTGGGGCAGTTCTGTTCTGTCACACATGTGGTTTGTGGTTCCTTTAGAAAAATCAGTTATCAGCTCCAAGGAAAATGATAGCTTAAAGATCTCTTAGTTTATGGAGGAAGGGAAGGTAAGAAACCTCTCTGAAGATGGCTGTGGGTTTCAAAGATGATTACTGAAGCCAAGGGTCTATTTTCAATAAGGATCCCGGGGTTTTTAGGCTCCAAGGACCAATATTCTACATGTCCTCATATCCAACTATTCTGGAACTTGCTAGTTAGAGATATCAAGTTTGACTTGTGACCGGAAACAAAGCACCAAGGTAGGAAGAGATTACCAAAGTCTCTAAGAAACATTTTTCTAAAACAAATAAATTTTACTGTGATTTAAGTACAAGTAAACAAACCAGTTCAATTTGCTTTACAAAATTTGGAACTGACAACACTATTCTACTCTTCCTGCTCTCCCTTCCCTTCTCTCCCCTCATGTGACAGCACACTCCCCCTTACTGAGATACTTTTTTTTTTTTAAAGTCTCACTGAGGCAGTCTAGAGGCCTTTGCATACAGTGTTTAGTAAACCCTGGGATCAAAACCATAAAACTATAAAACCAGTGCACTGCCCAATAAACCCTGGGACCAAAGCTACAAATCAACCACATCTTGAGACTATTGAGGTATTGTTTTTCTGAAGTAACCGGATGGAACCAGCTTTGGAGACATGTACAGAGTGTCCTACCCTAACCATTGTATGGACCTCGAACAGAGGCACCCAAGAGCCATCACCAGGGTTGAGGAAAGGAACCAGGGGAGCAAGGAACTGTACAAGTGCAACAGACCATAATAAGTTCTTCTAGGAGTCCCACGCCTAAAGCGGGAACCATCTTGAGGTTGTCTTGTGTGCACAATCTAATTTCCCAAACTCAGCCACTTTCTGACAGTCTCTACCTCCAACATGAATGAGACATGAGATCCTTCCTTCACCAAACCCTTTATAAGTCCTGGCAGAAGTTTTGTCCAGGAAGAAAGGGTAAGCATTACCTAGGCCCTCCCATCTCCACTTGGAAACTCCTTTAAGAAAATCTTGCTCTTGTGGAAAGGCTCTCTGTGCTTTACCTGATTCATTCTTGATCAGTGAGGGGCAAGAATCTCATTTAGGTCCATGGTATGTGATAGGTCTGGCACAGAGTTTTCAATAGATTATTTTTCAAAAGCAGATCATGGAATGTTTCTTCCAAGGTGTCTCTGAGTGAGTTCAAACTATCAGCTTCTGGACTGATAGTGCTGCACTTACCAGTGTGTGCTACCTACAGCCTATGAGCCCCTGCTTGTCTTCTCCCTGTTGTTTTAATGTCTTGTCTGCCACCACTCCTGCCACAGTTGCTCTAACCCAGGCGTGTTGGCTTTGGTGGTATTCTCTAAGCAATTCAAGTATTACCTAGCTTTAGATCTTGGTCTCCATCTGCCAGGAATCCTTTTCCCCCAGATATTTGCAAGCCACCTTCTTTTGTCTTTTACTAGTGTCTTCTTAAATACATTCCTGGATCATCCCGTCAAAACTGTCACCCCCTCCTCCATCCATTCACCCCAGTCATACTCTCTAATTTTCTTCATGTCACTTTTCATCACCTACCAGTGTATTATATATATACTATATATATTGTTTTGATATCTTTTCATTTTCTTGGAAAAAAACTAAACTGAAAAGTATCAAGTCAAGTCCAACTTACAGTGACCTATAGGATAGAGTAGAACTGCTCCACATGATTTCTATAGCTGTGATTTTTAGAGAAGTAGACTTCACTTATTGGTCTAGTCATGAGAACTTTTATTTTCTTGATACTGAGGTGTAATCCATAATGAATGCTGTGGTCTTTGATCTTCAAGGTTAAGTGTTTCAAATTCTCTTCACTTTGGGCAAGCAAATCAAGGATTCTACGGGGAAATATATATATATATATAGTGATTAAGTGAAAAGTATACAATCCAAATCAATTTTGCATGCCCAGGTATCTGCAGGTACATCTGTTCTCCTCACCCAGTGACAGCACTTCCCTCCTTTTCACTCTGTACTTCTAGTATCCTCTTAATGAGCACTTTTACTCTCCTCTCCACCCTTCTCTCTCCCATCTAGAAAGAAACTAACCAGTAGAACCCAAAAACCCACTGTTATCAAATCGAGTCCAACTCATAGTGACCCTAGAGGTCAGAGTAGAACTGACCCATAGATTTTCTGGGTGGATTTTAACTGCTGATGTTTTGGTTAGCAGATGTAACTCTTAACCCACTACACCAGCAGGGTTTCCAGTAGGACAGCCTACTATACATGTATAACACCATAAAGTACACACAACATATGTAAACACTGTGTCCTTGAGTCAAGTCCATTCTTGTCTGAAGAGTTGACCTCAGTACTGTTTTCTGTTCAGGGCCAACAGCATGTCTGGGGACCTTGTTCCCAGGGGACCTTGTTCCCAGGGGACCCTCCATACTGTTAGACTGCCAATTCTGGTCTTTTAGTAGAGTTTTGAATTGAACACCTGTTTTGCTCATGTTGCCTTAGAGACTTTACATTGGGTCTGCCATCACGGCTGTCTCTGGTGGCGGCCGGGATCTATCCGGTTCTTCTGATCTCATGTTGTAATTGTTTCCAATTCAGATGGATCTTTATGTCTCCTGGGCTCTTTTTATCTCTTGTCTTAGTTATCCTCAATCATCATCTATTCCAGATGGGTTGATATCATTTGGTGTGCCTCACATGACAGCTTGCTAACTTTTAAGATCCCAGATGCCACTCATCAAAATGGGATGCAGAAGACCCTCATAGCAAAAGATTAGTTATGCTGATGGACCTCAATGATCCCTGAAAATGTGGTTTCCAGACTTCTGTTCCTGCTGCTCTATCCTTTGAAATATTGGGTCAAGTTTAGAAAACCTTTCAGTTTATGGTGTAGTCCAGTTATGTTGTTCTGCTCTCTACTGTGTGCAGTCACTGTTTTCACCTCAGAAATTCCTATCAACTATCTAATTGATGGCCTGCCCTCTCTGTCCCTCCCACCATTGTAGCCATCAAAGAGTCTTCTGTGCACAAATTTAGTCTTAAGTCCTTATAGCAGAGGTCTCACACAATACTTGTCCTTTTGCAGCTGACTGATTTCACTCAGCATAATGTCTTCTAGTTGAAACCAGGCAATTAGATGCTTCCTAAAATCATCATTGTTCTTTATTATTGCATAGATTTCCACTAGTATATGTACCATGGTTTGTTTAGCCATTCATCTATTGGTGGGCATCCAGGTTGGTTCTGTCTTTTTGCTATTGTTGACAATGCTGCAACAAACATTTCTGTGCATGTGTCTGTTCCTGTGACTGCTTTTGTTTCTGCAGAATATATTCCAAGCAATGGAATTGCTGCATCTTATGGTATGTCTATGTCCAGCTTTTTAAGGAAGTGCCAAAATGTTTTCCAAAGAGGTTGTACAGTTTTATATTCCCACCAGCGAAGAAGGAGCATTCCAGTCTCTACACAGGCTCTCCAGCATTTCTTTTTCTATTTTTTAGATTATTGGTATCCTTGTTGGATGAGATGGTATCTCATGGTAGCTTTGATTTGGATTTCTCTAATAGCTAATGATCGTGATCATTTCCTCATGCGTGTTTTAGCTACCTACATGTCTTCTTTGGTGAAATGTCTGTCCATCTCCTTTGCCCATTGCTTAATTGGGTTACTTACCTTTTTCTTGTTCATATTTTGCAGTACCTTGCAGATTATGGAAATCAGACATTGATCTGACTTATAGTTGCAAGTATTTTTCCCATTCTGTAGACAGCCTTTTAACTCTCTTGATAAAGTCATTGGATAAGCATAAGTGTTTGATTCTTAGTAGTTTCCATTTATCAGTTTTCTGTTGTTCATGGATTGCTGTTTACCTTTAGAAGTCTGTCTAAGCCATGTATTAAAACTTCCATTGTTGACTCTATTTTATCTTGCATGATCTTTATCATTAAGGTTTGATATTTTGGTCTGCCATGGATTGCATTGTGTCACCCCAAGTGCATTTATTGATTTGACTTGGCTATGAGTCCCTGTATAGTGAAATTCTTCCCATGTGCTGTGAATCCTGCCTCTGTGATGTTGATGAGGGAAAATGGACAGCAGTTGGGTTGGTGAGACAGGACTCAACTTACCAGCTTGTGGGATATAAGGTAGAGAAGTGAATGGGGTGAGCTGGGAACGTCATACCACCAAGAAAGCAGCACTGAGAGAGGAGCACATCCTTTGGAAGTGACGTTCCTGTCCCAAGATTCTCTCACCTAATTTGAACTCTACCTGCTGACCCGTGATAAATTCTCTTACTGAATGGACTTATAAGTGGATTTCTGGCTTACCAGACTGTGACAATAAAGTTTCTCTTCATGAAACTATCCACTAGGGGTATTTTCTATTGGAGAAGTACCAGGTAACTAAAACAAGGTCTTTGATCCATTTTGAGTTAGTTTTTGTGTAAGGTGTGAGACATGGGTCTTGTTTCAGTTTTTTGCAGAAGGATATCCAATTTTGCCAACACCAATGGTTAATGAGACTGTTTTTATCCCACTTTATGACCTTTGCATCTTTTTCAAATATCAACTGTTCAAAAGATGATAGTGATATTTTGGTGTCTCAGTTCTGTTCCATTGGTCTATATCTTGATTTTTATACCATTACCAGGCTGTTTTGACTACTGTGGCAGTGTAGGAGGTTCTAGTAGTGTGAGGCTATCCACTATGTTCCTCTTCTTCAGTGGTGCTTTACTTATCTGGGGTTTCATCCCTTTTCAAACAAAGTTGGTGATTTGTTTCTCCATCTCACTAAAAAATGACACTGGAGTTTATATTGGGATTGCATTGTGTATGTATATTACTTTGGGTAAAATAGACATTTTCACAATGTTAAGTCTTCCTGTCCATGAGGAAGTTAGGTTTCTCTACTATGTAAGTCTCTTCTGTTTTCTTGCAACAATTAAGGTCTTGTGATTTTCTTAGTATCAGTCTCTTATTTCTCCAGTTAGATTTATTTCTAGGTATTTTATCTTCTTGGGGGCTAGAGTAAATGGTATTGATTTGATGGTTTCCTCTTTGATGATCTCTTTGTTGGCGTAAAGGAATCCTACTGATTCAGTTATGTTTATCTTGTATCCTAGCCTGATATTTGCTGATTTCTTCTGCTAGTTTCAGTAGTTTATTTGTGGATTCTTTAGAGTTCTCTGTGTATATGATCACAGCATCTGCAAATAGGGATATTTTTACTGCTCCTTTGCTTATGCAGATGCCCTTTATTTCTTTCTCCTGTCTGATTCCTCTGGCCAGAACCTCTAATATGAGGTTGAAAAGAAGTGGTGAGAATGGGCATCCTTGTCTAGTTCCCGTTTTGAGGGAGAATTTCTTTCAGTCTCTCTCCATTGATGTACGCAGTTGGCTTTGCATAGATGCCCCTTGTTGCATTGATGAATTAGCCTTCTATTCCTATATTTCTGAGAGTTTTTAATATGAATGAGTACTGGACATTGTCAAATGCCTTTTCTGCACCAATTGACAAAATCAGGTGATTCTTATCCTTTGTGTTACTCATGTGGGTGATCACCTTAATTGCTTTTCTGATGTTTGAACAACCCTGTCTCCCTGGTATGAATCCAACTTGTTCATGATGGATTATTTTTTTGATATGTTGTTGTATTCAGCTGGCTAGGATTTTGTTGAAGATTTTTTCATCTAGCTTCATGAGTGATGTTACTCTGTAATTTTCTTTTTTTGTGGGATCTTTTCCTGGCTTTGGTGTCAGGATTATGCTGCCTTCATAGAATGAATTTGGGTATATTCTGTCCTTTCCTACGCTGTGCAATACTCTCGGTAGCATTGGAATTAACTCCTCTCTAAATGTTTAGTAAAATTCTCCAATGAAGCTGTCTCAGCCAGGGCCTTTTTGGTTGGCAGTTTTTTGATGACTTTTTCAATCTCTTCTTTTGTGATAGGTTTATTAAGCTGTTCTACTTCTTCTTCCGATAATTTGGGTAAGTAATGCACATCTAGAAATTTGTTTATTTCCTCTAGATTTTCAGATCTGTTAGAGTACACTTTTTGGTAATGTTCTGTTATGATACTTTTTATTTCTGTTTGATCTGTTTTTACATCTCCCACCTCATTTCTTATTCAGGCTGTTTGTTTCCTTGCCTGTTTTTCTTTTGTAAGTTTAGCCAATGGTTTGCCAATTTTGTTGATGTTTTCAAAAAATGAGCTTTTAAATTTACTTACATAATGCAATCCCAATACGAAGTCCTGTGACTTTTTTTATGAGATGGAGGAACAAATCACCAACTTTGTTTGGAAAGGGAAGAAGCCCAGAACAAGCAAAACACTTCTAAATAACACACTAGGACACCTCTCACTACCCGATCTTAGAACCTGTAATAGGCCATAGTTATCAAAACAGCCTGGTACTGCACAAAAACAGACAGAAAGATCAATGGAACAGAATTGAGACCCCAGAGATGACACCATCCTCCTATAAACAGCCGATATTTGACAAAGGCCCTAAGACATTAAACTAGGATAAAAACAATCTCTTCAACAAATGCTACTGACAAAATTAGATATCCATCTGCAAAAAATTGAAACAAGACCCATATCACACCTTATACAAAAACCAACTCTAACTGGATAAAAGACCTAGATATAATATCTAAAACGATAAAGTTCATCCAAGAAAAATTAGGATCAACAATGGAAGTTTTAATACACAATGTAGACAGACTTAAAAATCGGACAAACCACAATCAACAAAGAGAAACTAGGTAAAAGGGAACTACTAAGAATCAAACACTTTGGCTCATCTGAAGACTTTATCAATAGATTTAAAGGACTGTTTACAGAATGGGAAAAAATATTCGGCAACTATATGTCAGGCCGGTGTCTGATCTTCATAATCTATAAGGTACTACAAGATATCAATAAGAAAAAGATAAATAATCCAATTAAGAGATGGACAGACACTTCTCTAAAGATGAGATCCAGGTAGCCAAAAAACACAGTAGACATGCTCACTATCTTTAGCTATTAAAGAAATTAAAATCAAACCTACAATGAGATATCATCTCATGCCAATAAGATTGGCCATGATCCAAAAAATGCAAAACAACAAATGCTGGAGAGGCTGTGGAGAAATTGGAACTCTCCTACACTGTTGGTAGGATGCAAAATGGTACAACCTCTTTGGAAAGCAATCTGGCACTTCCTTAAAAAGCTGGAAATAGATATACCATTGGACCCAGTAATTCCACTGCTTGGAATATACCCTACAGAATCAAGGCCATTCACACCACCTCATACATGTACATGAATGTTTACTGCAACACAGACCACAATCGCAAACAGATGGAATCAACCTAGATGTCCAATGACAGAGGAATGGATAGGTAAACTATGGTATATATACTCAATGGAACACTATGCAATAATAAAGAATAGTGACGATTTTACAAAGCATCTCATAACCTGGTTTCAACTGGAGGACATTATGTTGAGTGAAAGTAGTCGCCAACAAAATGACAAATATCGTGTGAGACCCCTACTATAAGAACTTAAAAACAGACTAATGCATAGAAGAAAAGACTATTTGGCAGCTGCCAAGGTAGGGAGGGAGGGGAGAAGAGCGTTGGGTATTGATTAGATAGTTGTTAGAAATTTGGTTGGGTGAAAATCTGTGACAGCACACATTAGAAAGATCAATTTTAACTGGACTTCAACATAACATGATTACTCCTCCCACCTTAACCCAACATTGCAAGAATGGAGTAACTGGGACAAGGTCTGGGGACCATGCTCTTAGGGGACATTGAGGCCAACTGGCATAACTAGCATTTTGGTAAGAGAGTGTTTTGCACCCCAAATTGGTGAGTGGCATATGGGGTCTTAAAAACTGCCAAGCTGCCATCTGAGGCACACCAAATGGTCCCGACTCAGCAGGAACGGAAGACTTCCAAGGACCAGAACAACATGGGGCAAAGAGAACCCAGAAGACAGAGAGACCCATGTGAGTGGGTGACTACATTGACATGTAATTGGAAAAACTGAATAGTGCCCTGCCACTACCAGTGATAGCTGTGATGGGGCTTACAGAGTTGAGTCTCACTGGCAACACGAACATAAAAAGGAGTGCACCCTGAAATCTCCACTAGAAAACTGCAATTGACGGTCCAGGGGCCTCAGCCTTCCGCTGGGAGCATGGCCCCTGGCCCTGATGCTGCCCCTGTCCATAAATCATAATGGAGGTGAACTCTTCAGACAGAAATGGATTGGACTGGTGACACAGAGCAACCATATCATGCGTGCACTTTATGGTTCTATGCATCTATAGGATGTCATCCGGCTGACCTCTTACTGGAGGAAGGGGAGTGGGTGCAGAGGAGGGGATAGGAAATTGGTAAGAGGATATGACATGGACAGAATAGAGAGGAAGAGTGTGCTGTCATCGGGCAGGGAGAGCAGTGAGAGCCACTCATTTGTGGGTATGCAAATGCCCCGATCATAGTAAAAAAAATAAACAAAGAGCTTTTGTGTCTGTTAATTCTTTCAACTGCTTTTCTGTTCTCTAATTAATTTAGTTCTGCTCTAATCCTTGTTATCTGTTTTCTTGCAGAGCCCAAGGTCCTTTCATATTTTCTTTCTACTTGTTCAAGTTGTAGGGTAAATTAGTTGGTTTGGGCCCTTTCTTCATTCTGAATGTGTGCATTTATGGAGATAAATTGACCTTTGAGCACTTAGGGTCGCCATGAGTCGGATCTGACTCGACGGCACTTGGCTTGGCTGGCTGTATTCCATAGGTGCTGGTAGGGCGTGTTTTCACACTCATAAATTCTTGATTGTGTCTTTTATTTCTTCTATAACCCATGAATATTTGAGCAAGGTGTTGTTCAGTTTCCACTATTTCAAATTTCTGCCTATGTTTTTTCTGCTGTTGATTTCAACTTTTATGACTCTAGGGTTCAAGAAGATGCTTTGCAATAATCCAAAGCTTTAGATTTTGTTGAGACTTGCTTTATGACCTACTAAGTGGTCTATTCTGGAGAATATTCCATGTGCACTGGAAAAGGTGTCCTTATCTGTTATTGGGTAAAAAGTTTCATATATGTAAATGAGGTCCAGTTCATTGATGGTCACAGTTAAGATCGTCTGTACCTTTACTGAGCTTTTTTCTTGATAATCCACCCAATACTAGAAGCAGATTCTTGATATCTCCTACTATTATTGTGGAGCGATCTGTGTCATTTTTCAATGTTGTCAGAATTTGTTCAATGTATTTAGATGCTCTGGTATTGGGTGCATAAATATTTAATATTGTTATATCCTGCTCATGAATTGAAACTTTCAGCAATAAATAGTGACCATGCTTGTCCACAATGGTGGATTTTACACTAAAATCGATTTTATATGAGATTAGTACTGCCACTCCTGCTCTTCTTTGCATATCATTAGCTTGGTTTATATTTTTTCATCCTTTGATTTTTCAGTTCATTCATATCTTTGACTCTGAAGTGTTGTTATTTGTAGACAAGATATAGAAAGATCGTGTTTTTTGATCCAAGCTGTCATTCTTTGCCTCTTTATTAGAGCATTGAATCCATTTACACTCAGTGTAAGTATTCATAAGTATGTGTTTAGTGTTGTCATTTTAGTGCCTCTGTTTTTGTGTTGTTGATGTTCTCTTTGGTCCTTTTAATATTCTGTTCTGGGTCATTTTTCTTTATGGGTTTACTTTTCGTTGTTTTCAGTGTTGGTTTTGTGTTTGTTGAGACTCCCGTAGCATGTTTCTTGTTTTGATATGTCACATTGTTAGTTTGCTTTGGGATTATCCCTTTGACCTCCTTTAACATTCTAAGTTTAAACCAAACCTTATCCTCCTTATATCTCTTTACTTTCCTCTCGATCTGAAAGCATTATAACAACTGTAATATATTCCTCTTTATAGTGTGATGATGTCATAGTTTTCATGGTAAGACCTCTGGTTCCCTACTTTTAATATTTAAGCTTTGATTGAGCTTTGTCACTTCCCTAGCTGAGTAGGACTCTGGATTTGGTGTCCTGCAATGCATCCTTAAGTATACACCTGATGTTATTGTTTTTCCAAATAAAGAGCTCCTTTCAGTATTTCTCATAGTTTAGGTTTGGTTTTCACAAAGTCTCTAAGCTTCTGTTTATCTGTGAATGTCTTAATTTCACTGTCACATTTGAGAGACAATTTTGCAGGGTATATAATTCTTGGAAGTTATTCTCCTTCAAGGCTTTGTATGTGTCATTCCACTGCCTTCTAGCCAACATGGTTTCTGCTGAGAAGTCATATGAAAGTCTACAGGGCTTCCCTGTATACATTAGTTTTGCTTTAAGCTTCACTGCCTTTAAGGCTTCTCTTAATGTTTCATTTTATTAAGCTTAATTGTAATATGTCTTGGTGTCTTTCTTTTTGAGTCTGGTTTTTGCAGTGTTTAATAACCATCTTGAATATCTATGTTCTCTGTTATGATGTCAGGGAAATTTTCTGTCAGCAACTTTTCTACAAATCTTTGTGTATTTTCTGCTGTCTGTCCTGTTCACAAACTCCAATTATTCACAGATTATTCCTCGTGATACAGTCCCACATAATTCTAACGCTTCTTCATTCTTCTTATGTCTTTTCTCTGACTTCTCCTCATAAATGCTGGTGTCAGTTGCATTATCTTCAGTCTTGCTAATTCTGCATTCCATTTTTTCAATCCTCTTTTTGCTTTGCATTAGATTGTCTGATTCTCTAATTTTATTATTCATCTGCTGAATTTCAGGTCATTCAGTTTCTAGCAGTTCATACAGTTTACTTCATTTTTCATTTCATTGTACTGTATCCGTTTGATCTCTAGAAGGGCTCTATACATAATCCTATTCTATTCTACCTCTGATAATTTCAGAAAGTCATCTTCATGTGGGAAGTTTTTTTCTATTATTTTGGGGGTTTTCTGGACCCATGGTGGTCTGCTTCATTAAATGGTTAGATATTGATTGTTGTCTTGCCATCAAGAAGCTGTTCAGTTTTTCCAGTGTTACACCAATCATACTTGTGGTATAGTTCCAAGAAGGGAGTAAGGGCACTGATGGATTTTGCCACCAGCCACTGCTGCATTCTCTTGGTGCAGCTGACTTATGCATAGCTTCTCTGGCAATACAGACTCTGTCAAGATGATACTGCTCAACTAGATGGCTGGCCCCAGGTGGGCCCTAAAGGATAGCAGGCACCACCTCCTGACTGACAAAGATGGTTAGCTACTTGTGCTGACTTTCCATCATCATGCCATTCGAGACTATGGTATAGCTCAGGAAAGAGAGAAGGAGAGAAGGATGCCACCATGCTCAGCTGCCAGAACCCATTGTGTTCTCTAGATACGCCTATGTTAAAAACTGCTTTACTGCGGAGAGGGATGCCATACAGTGACAGCCAAAATCAGCTGAACCTGCAGGGGTGGCAGGCCCAGCCCCCTGGTTGACAAATACAGTGCTCTACTTACAAAGTCTCCAGGGAGTTATCAGTTGACATTATGATGTGGCTTAGTGAAGGTGGTAATAATGGCATTGCCACACTCAGCTGCCCGTCACTGCTGTGTTCTCCGGCTGTTCTTATCTTAAAAGCTGCTTTTCTGCTGAGAGAGCTATTGACCAGACATAGCTGACAGCAGCTGTGCCCTCAGTGTGGCGGGCCTTGCCTCTGGGCTGACAATGATGGTGTGATCTGTAGATGCTATGATACAGCTCAAAGAAGGGAGAGGTTAGGGCACTGTTGCACCTGGCTTCCAGCTGTCACTACATTCTCTAGGTAAAACTGTCATAAAAAAGCCTTTCTGCTGGGAAAAACACTATCCAGAAAGGCACTATTGCTCAGCATTGGAATAGCACCAGCTGAGCCACGTGTGACTGACTCTGCCTCTCAACTGACCAAGATGGGGTCCCACCTGAGCCACCTCTCTCAGATTGAGTCAGCAGTATCTGTGGTACATCTCAGAGAAGACAGGGGGAGGTACACTGGCACCCTCAGTCACCAGCCACTGTTGGATCTAGATGTGGCTATCCCAAACAGTCTCTCTGCTGTGGAATATGCTCTTCACTCAGGCAGTACAGTTCAGCAAAGTAGCTGACCTGTGCCAGGCTCACAGGCTCTGTCTCAGCTTCCCAGCTAAGAAGAAAGGTGTTTACGCCTTTAGTCCTCTCAGCTGCTACACTGGTAGAAACAGAACTCACTGAGCTACTATCTCACCTCTAACAGAGGTAGTTTCCCACTTTCTGTTGCCCAGTCTGATCTTACAACCCTACACCCAACCTCAGGGCTCCCAAAATGTTCACACTGCTTCGTCCTATTATTTTTCTAGACCTTAGTTCTCAGAGAGAATCAAGATGCCTAGTCTACCATCTTGGCCCCGCCCTCATTGGAAAATTTTAAATGATTCAGGAAACTTGTGTTATCTGGATAATGCAGGTTGTTAATGAGTTCTTCCTCTAATCCTGATGTGAAGAATATGATCAGCATTTTTAAAGCTGAAAGAACAGAAGAAAAAATTCAAGCCTCAAGTTCCGGAGGTTAAGAATTCTACAGGGAAAATATGAAACTACTCAGGGAGCATCAAAGGAATATGGAAGGAATGCACAGAGTCATTATACCAAAGAGAATTCATCAGTGTCCACACATTTCAAGAGGTAACATATGATCAAGAGCTGATAGCACTAAATGAAGAAGTCTTAGCTACATTAAAGGCACTGGCAAAACCAAGGCTGCAGGAATTGAAGGAATACCAATTGAGATGTTTCAACAAAGGTTGCAGCACTGAAAGTGCTCACTTGCCTGTGCCCAGAAATTTGAAAGACACCTACCAGGCCAACTGACTAGAAGAGATCTTTGTTTATGCCTATTCTCAAGAAAGGTGATCCACTGAAAATGGAAATTATTGGACAATATTATTAACGTCACATGCAAGTAAAACTTTGCTGCAGATCTTTGGAAGTCAGCCACAGCAGTATGTTGACAGGGAACTGCCAGAAATTCAGGCCAGATTCACAAGAGGAGGTGCTTATGTCTGATGGAACTTGGCTGAAAGCAGAGAATACAGGAAAGATGTTTACTTGTGTTTTATTGGTTATGCAAAGGCCTTCAACTGTGTGGATCATAACAAATTATGGATAATGTTGCAGAGAATGGGAATTTTAGAACACTTAATAGTGCCCATCAGGAAGCCGTACACGGATCAAGAAGCAGTCATTTCGATTGAAGAGGGGGATATTGCATGGTTTGAAAGCAGGAAACACTTGCATCAGAGTTTTATCCTTTCACCGTATCTCCTCAATCTGTAGGCCAAGCAAATAATCCGAGAATGTAGACTGTGTGAACTGCAGTGGGGTAACATTTAATTCTGTTATGTATGTGTTTTCTATGAGTTGAAGGCAACTCAACATCACTTAACAGCTTATGGTAAGTTCTGTGAAGTACAGTAGGTGGTTTTGTTTTTAATTAGTCATGGAGGCCAGGCTAGGGTGAAGTCCCTAGGCTTAGATGTGGACTGAGTTTGAGGAAAGAGTAAATGTGAAGGCCTGGTAGTAGGAAAGCACTTGGAGGTGGGCAAAAAGTGAAGAGTCCACTCTGGCAGAAGGAAGTGAAATGGGGCTGGGAAGGTTGAAAATTTTCAGATCATTTGGAACTTAGTAGGTGCTATGAAGATTTAAGTCCTAAAATCATAGAACCAGAGAGGGAGATCTACACTACACTACACTCTTGCTCCATCCTTATGTCTTTGTCAGAACAGAAGTTTGCCTCGAGGAGCCCCTCAATTTGTTCATAAGCCCACATTCATTGGTCTCTACTGGCCTCCTTTCCTCCTCTAGATGACCACCACTCAGTTTGTCCTAGGACTGCTTATCCCTTAATCCCTTCTTGCAAAAGGCAGCCAAGTTTTCTTGATGTTCTCACTCAGTGTCCCCAAAGCCAAGTCCACAGCCCTTCTTATTGTAAGAATTTTCCTACTATTCAAGATGGGAGCAGTCAGACATGCCAAAAAACATGACAAACTTGAGGAAATCATCAGCATTAAGGAAACCTATGACATCTCTACAGGCCTAGTCCCTAGGCTGTATTTCTTGATCCCTTAGCCATGTTTCTAGGTTGATTTCCCTCATACCTTCTATCCAGGACAGAGTACAGTGCACACCCACTTTCTTTCAAATGGCTGCAGGGCAACTGTTCTTCCCAGGTCTGGGTCTGGGTGGATAGATTGAAGAGAACAGAACCTCATATGACGTAGTGAGCATCCAAGAGGCCCTGTATTTTCCTGTGTTGGTAAAGGGTTTGTCTAGGGGCTTCCAGAATGAGGGTGTGACAGCTCCAAGAAAGACTATTTTAGGTTTGCAGCATTTCATCCGAAGTGTCTACTTGACAGGGTCTCTGGATATCCAGAGGCTGCCCTGGTGGATGGTGCAAGGCCCTTTCAAGTCCTAGGGGAGACACCCACCCTACCGCATTCTTGGAAAGTGTCATGTAAAGTTTCCTTGGTGACAATTCAAGGGTTCTGGCAGACCAGAGATGAAGATTGTGGAACTTAGGTGATGTCTGCTACACAGTCTTGAGCTGTTTTGTAGGTGAGGAGCTGGAATTCTTAATTTGTGGGATGCTACTTGTAGCAAGTGACAGTTTGATATGGAGGAAGGTGTACACGGTGGGAAGCAGGAGATGGACATACAGGTTATAGGGCGAGAACTAGGTATAGTGATCTGCCTGCTAAGAATTTATGTTTTTATTTAACTCCCACTCTCACGCCCTTCGAGTCCTAGAGTGGTACATATGAGCAATATTCTCTGCTTCTAAAGGAAATATTTAAGGTTTGAGTCTACTTTAGATGCCTCAAAAGAAAGGCCTAGCAATCTACTTACACAAAACCAGCCACTGAAAATCTCTGGAGTACATACAGATGGTTGTCTTGAGTCAGTCAGAACGGACTATGTGTTCTTTTGTTTGTTTATTTGTCCTGTACCTACAGGTTACCTGAGTGAAAGGGAGCTCAGGGATGTTGGTGAGTGATTTCAATAGACAGTCTTCAAAGCCCTGAAACTACTCAGATGTCAGGGACACAAACTCCAGGTCCCACTAGTGTCCCCAAGTCAGCTCAGCTTATTGATGAGGAAGGAGCTTAGAGGTGATGGACAATCTCACTCTTTCCCAGGGAGGAGGTGCCTGGACTTTCTCACAGGGAGAGTCACCAGTGCTCTCAGCCAAGTCTGGTCTCGCTTGAGTTCCTCTGGTTGCTGTGGAAGGAACAGGCTCAGGGCTCTGCCCTCCTCCTTTTCTCTATCTTTTACTGGGATCTTGAGCTTTCCACTTCTCTGGAAAGCCAGAGACTGAGAGCTCCCATCCTAGAAGGGAGTTCCCTTGAGTATAACGAGGATGAAGGCCTAAGAAGGCAGAAGTAAGAGATGAAGAGCAGGACCAGGCAGGATGTGCCAGCAAGTGAGGGGTGAGCTGCCTGTACCCTTACCTGCAGGGAATGGGACAACACAGGAGCCACACGTATTTCTGAGTGTGAATGTGTTTCTTTTTGAGACATCCTCTCCCATCTAAGGGACTGGACTTCATCAAGTTAGAATGTTAACTTGGTGGGGAAAGCTCTCTTCTCCCCTCTTCTGCACCCTTCCTCCAAATAAGAAAGCTATCTATTCTAAATTCTAAATGAATTTGATTCTGCACTTGTGGCCCCCCTCACTCTAGCCCCTTCTGTGTGAATTTGGGTTCTTGGTTCTACCACTGTTGGACCTTTTCTGCCTTTTCTATAAAAACTGATGTTAAGAATCCTATATTGCAAAATTTTTGTTGGGACTAAATAAGATCACGTAGGCCAGGGTGGAAATGGGCTTTGTACACAATATTACTCAATGAAATTGACCTGTCTGGGATAATAGGGATGTGGGCTTAGTCTCATTAACCATTTAATGAGAACCTGCCACATGCTGGGGTTGCTTAGAAGTCTGTCTCCTGGCCCTTAAGATGCTCATAAAACAGTGAGGGATGCAGAGGTGTGTACCATGTGGAATTGTGGATAGTCCAGCTGGAGCGTGAGCACAGCCATGTAAACTGGCAGTGTCTCTCTGAAACCTGCGGTCTACATTCTCCTCGTTGGTGTCCTGGGACCATGTGAGGATGCTACCATGGCTTCATGTCTTCCCTGTTCTGGGTGTCAGTGCTGGGGATGATTTTTCTTTCACTGGATCAGAGGGCAAATGAGAAGGGTCATTCTTAAGTCTCATAATAAGAATTCTTTAAGTGCTTGCTTTTGAAAAGAGAAAGTAACTTAGCCTTCAGAACACAGGACTTGGAATCTGTAGACCTGGATTCAAATCCTTATGCTACCCCTGGCAATGATTTTAAACAAGCTCTCAGTTCCTTTAAACCTTAGTTAAACCTCACCACCTGAAAACAGAGGTGAGATTTATGACTTCCAAAACTTATTGTAGGGAGTTAAGATGTCTGACTCTACACAAGTCTCCTTAACTCCCTTTGAAAGCTAAGGCCTGGATTGATAATTAAATGGAGTTTTCCGGACACTCAGTGAGCCGTCTGACAACAGCATAGGGCTGTTAGTTTGGACAACACGCCACTGAATGGGGAACTCCTTCTTTTTTGCTGAGCCCCGCTATTGTTGAACTGGTTGGCTCCTGTGAACTGAAGGTAACTGGTGTTTTTAACTTTTTTTTTCTTTTTGTTGCCCAGCAGGCAGGCGATGGGCTTAAGTGGCTGCTGTGCTGAGCCCCAGGGATGATGTGATCAGCGAATGGAATAGCCACACGCTGAAAGCCTGGTTCTGGACTCAGAGCACCACAGTGCCTCCACCCTCTCTTTTCGAATCTCTGCCATGCAAATACTATACCATTTTACATAAGAAACTTGAGCATCCTTGGATTTTGGTATCCATGGAAGGGCTCCTGGAACCAATTCTCCATGGATACCAAGGGACGAAAGTACTGATTATGACCCACTTCCACTACACATAATTTTTGACTACCAAGAATGTCTCTGGACATCTTCCAGTGTCCACTGGGAACCTAAATTGCCTCCAGTTGCAAAACACGGGCTAAACTGGGCTAAATGTAAGCAGTTTGGATAAAGACTTTGAAAACCTCCAGAGTAATTATATCTCAGGCTCTGCCTTTTTGATTCAGTTTTCTCCCGAGGAGCTGTGAAAGGCTTATTTACTTCGCCGTTCTTTTTTTTTTTTTCGTAAGAAGGTTGGCACAAAGGAATCTGAAGTCCTGCTGTAGTTTCATGCATACATATGGGGTGGTTGGAACCCCTGGTGAAACAGTGATCAAAAGTTCAGCTGCTAACCCAAAGGTCAGCAGTTAGAATCCACGAGGTACTACTTGGAAACTGTATGAGGGCAGTTCTCCTGTGTCCTATAGGGTTGCTGTGAATGGAACAGAAACGATGGTAATGGGTATGGTTAGGCAGTTGCCGTTGCTGCACTACGCTAGCTTGAAGAAGGTCATCATTGTGGTGGTAGCAGGGGGTGTGGGTTGTCAAGTTGTCTATCCTGCCCTGAGCGGAGAGCCATGGGATCAATAGTCCTGTGACCAACAGCCCAGGAGCGTGTTACAGATATTCTGCCAAATGCTGCAGAGCTAGATGCTGCGCAGAGCCTGAATCAGAATGCTGTGAGCAAGAGGTATTTGCCCAGCTATCTGCTGGTGGGACGCAGTGATGCTGAGAACATCCCGTCTCCTGGAAAGGCTTTGTACAACATCATTAAGACCTGGCCTCACTTCAAGCACTGTGAAAGGCCCTGCGCCTGCTGACACTGTTCTCCCTTGACGATGGGGCTTCCCTGTCCTCTCTCCTTACCCTGCTGTGTGCCCTCTCCCCCCAGCTTCATCCTGTCCTCCTTCCTGAGGTTCGCACCATCAGCCCCTCCTGCTCGTTTTCTCCGGTGGTCCTCATGCCCCACAGCTGAAGATTCACAGCCCTCTGAGTCTGTGCGCACTTGTCCTCTCTTTCATCTTCTCTCCCCTGGACACTCACCTGCTAGCCAGGTGAGAGGAGGGGCCAGCCACAGCTTTATTTCTCTTTCCCTCTGTGTTTGTCCCTCTGCCTGGTGTCTGCCTGCAGCCCACACCCCTCACGCAGGATCTAGATCCATGTCACCAGCCCCTCTCTGCTCACAGATTGGCTTGTAGATATTTGGACTCAGCCCTTACTTAAAGCTTCTGTGATTATTTATACCAATGTCTTTTTCTCTGCTGTGTAGTGTCTGGAGGGTGGGGACTATGTTGTCTCTTCACCCTCAGTGCGTTGGCAGCTTCTGGAATTTAATACAGATGTTTATTGAAGAAGTGAATGAATGCATTCAAACCTCTGCCCACCCTTTCCATTGGCTTCATCCTGGGGCTCAGCCTCCTTGGACACTCCCCATGTCAGCAACATCCTCATGGATCCATTCCCCCCCAGTCTGAGAGTCAGGCTACCTTAGGTGGTCTGTTTTTAATGGCCACTGTGTGTCTTGGGTCCTGTTTCCCTACCTCCCAGAGTTCCCGGAGAGCAAGGATATGTGTGCCTGCCAAGGCTGTGTCTTCATAAGCTGCTCAGAGCTGCTCCGCTACCCTCTGGCCCCCTGGGCATTGGGCTGGGTGGCATCTGGAACTGTGAAGCCCTCGCTGATACCCAGGTTCCTCCTCCTCGGGGGAGCTGCCACCCTGGCAGAAAATGTGTTGCTTTTCGTTGGAAGCACAGGGGCTGTTTCTTGTTTTCTCTAGTCCTGTTCTGGAAAACAAGAGGGAAGAAGGATAAGTGAAAGGAGTCATAGAAATACTCTCCTGGCTTTTCAAAAAATAAACGACTATATTGATAGTACGCCTTTGGTTTGACTGTGTTTTCTTATCCGTCACAACTACAGGCATGATCACAGCAGCCCTCCTACTGTTACAACATGTCATCATGCAAAGTTAGTGTTGACATGACTGCCTGTGTTACCTAGTGTGGCTGTAACAGAAATGCCACAAGTAGGTGACTTTAAAAAAACAGAAATTTATTTTCACGTGACTCTGGAGGCTTAAAGCCCAAATCAGGTTTTCAGTCATATTGAATCCATTTGTGAGCCTGTCTCCCAGTTTCTGTTGTCTGCTGGAGACCTTTAACATTCCCTGTTGCCTGTCTTGCTCCTGTGTACGTCTCTGTGGCTTTTTATAACTCAGAAACGATTTGACTTAGGACTCACTTTACTCTGGGATGACTCTATTAATATGGCAAATGCAACCCCTGTTTCAAAGTAGTGTCATATTTACAAGTGTGAGGGTTAGAAATTCAATACGAAGTTTTGGGGATACAGTTCAATCTGTAATGATAACCTCCTGAACTCTGTCATCTGAGATAAGGTCATCATGTAGAGGGGTAAGCAGAGAGGAGATGATTTCCCTATTTCTCAAAGAGACCAAATGGCCTAGGGAGACATGGGTCCTTTCTTGACACCTAGAACCTGGAGGAGAATTTGCCAGAATATCTTGCCTTCAGGGCTTCCTACCAACTTAGCATTTACTGTCTAGGTGAAGACCCATGAGGGCATGGGTGGGAGGTACTCAGACAAGGAGGACTGAACATTAGGAAGTAGCACTATGGATAGGATCAGGCTTCTGTGTCCTGCATGACAGAGGCTCCAGGGCAGATGGTTTCTTCCTTTTGGTTCTGACTCCAGTTTCTAGGACTCAAGCCCTTCCCTCCTCCACTGGAGGTTTTCAGGGGGCTGTAGCCTCTCCTAGCCTCAGCCTAGGCCATCACAAAATCAATATCCCTTGATATAGAATATTACTGTTTGTTCATTTGCTGTTTCACTAGTATTTCATGTATACTGTTGAGTCACTGCAGGTTGCTTACCAGGAGAAGCAGTGCTGAGGCCAGTAGACAGGACTCCTTCCAAGCATGTGATCTGCTTTAAGATATCTCTTTCTTTTTTCCAACACTTTTTTCTTTTTATTGTGAATCAGAAACATTTACAGTCTGTATCATGTTGATACGTTACACCTGGAAGTTTCACTTCTATTCTATTCTAGCCACCCCCTTTCCCACCCACGTGACAGCATACTTCCCCTTTTGTTTAGAACTTTCTATGACCTTTTGATAAAGGTCTAGCCTTCCTCGCCCACCCACTCGGCTCCAGCAAAGTGTCCCTCAGACAACCCCGTGTATATTTTTACATGTTTGTTCACCTCCAATATCACTCTGTGTTTTATATGGTCCAGGACAGTGTTTGTCTGGGAAGCTGGCCCTGGTGCTGGATGCAGTTTGGAATTAGAGCGTCTGAGGCCACCATCCCAGGGGGCCCTCCATTCAGAAGGATGATCAAGTGTGGTCTTTTGGTAGAGTTCTAGCTCTGCCCTCCATCACCTGCTGTGTCTGAAGCTCTATTTTGCATACCTCACCCAGGTTGTCTTTGGTGGTGGCCAGGGACCATCTAGTTCTTATGGTTCCATGCTGAAGCAGGCTATGGCTCATATGGCCCCTTCTATCTGGTGAGCTCATATTTGTCTCCTGTCCTTGATGTTCTCCATTTATGCCAGGTCCAGGTTGATTGGGACCATTTGGTGCTAGCTTTTAAGACCTGAGTTGCCACTCACCCAGGTGGTATGTGGAGTGATATCTTGAGAGAGGGAAAGAGAAAAACCTTGGGTATCCCAGTAAGTCTGGATGCCCCTGAGAGTGTGGGCCCCCTGATCCTAGACACCATTTATCTGTTCTTTCAAAGAGGTGGTCCAGATTAAGGGGGCAATTTGGTTTTGAAGTTGAGTAGTTGTGGACAACCCACTTCTAGTATGTGCTGTCACATCCTATACTCATCCCTAATCCTTACCAGTATCTAATCTGTGAAACATCCCTCTCCCTCCCCCACACCCTTATAACCACCAAATACTGATTTCTACTGTGCTTAAATGATTAGTTGTGTCCTTATAATAGTATTCTCATGTAAAATTTGTCTCTTTGTGTCTGGCTGATTTCACTCAGTGTAGCTTCCTCTAGATTGTCCCATGCTGACAGGTATTTCTGTAAGCCATCATTGCTTCTTATCATTGTGTAGTATTCCATTGTGTGATTATATCACAGTTTGTATAACCATTCTTCTGTTGATGGGCATCTAGGTTGTTTCCAACTTTGTGTTATTGTGGAGAGAGCTGAAATAAATATTGGCATGCAAGTATCTCTTTGAGTGGTATTCATTACTTCTTTGGAATCTACCCAAGGAGTAGGATTGCTGAGCCATATGGTATTTCTATTTCTAGTTTTTAAGAAAGTGCCAAATCAATTTCCATAGTGGTTGAACCATTTTACAGTCCCACCAACAGTGCAGGAGAGTTCAAATCTCTCCACATCCTCTCCAGCATTTATTATTCTGTGATTTTTGGATTATTGCCATTTTTGTTTGGGTAAGATGGTATCTCATTCTTATGTTATTTGGATTTCTCTGATGGTTAATGATAGTGAACATTTCCTCTTGTATCTGTTGGCAACCTGTATGTCATCTTTGGTGAGGTGGCTGTTCATGTCATTTCCTTTTTTTTTGTTGTGATTGAGTGAAAGTGTACAATCCAGTTTAAATTTGCATGCCCATCTATCTGCAGCTCCTTCTGCTCTCCTTGCCCAGTGACAGCACAGTCCTCCTTTGGGTTCTATGCTTGTCGTATCTTCTTAATAATCTCCTGTCCCCTCCTGTCTACCCTCTCCACTCCCCTATACTAGAGGCCAGTAGGGTGACATCCTACAGATACATGGAACCATAGAATACACACATGATATGGTCTCTCTGTGTCCCTAAGTCCAATCCATTCCTGTCTGAGAAATTGACCTCAGTAGTGATTTGTGGACAGGGGCAGCATCATGGTCTAGTGGCCATGCTCTCAGGGGAACCATGAGGCCTTTTGACCATCAGTTGAGGTCTTTTAGTGGAGTTCTCAAGGTGAACCCCTTTTTTTCTCGTGTTGCCACTGGGACTCAACATTACAAATCCCATCATGGCTGTCATTGGTGGTGGCTGGGAACCATATGGTTCTTCTGATCATGTATTGATGTAGTCACCCATTCACGTGGGTCTTTAGGTCTTCTGGGTTCTCTTTCCCACACGTCATTGTTGTCCTTGGTGATCATCTGTTTCAGCTGAGGTGGGATCAATTGGTGTACCTAAGATGGTGGCTTGCTAGCTTTTAAGACTCCAGATGCCGATCACCAGTATAGGGTGCGGAAATTTCTCTTAGCAATAGGCCACTTATGCCAAGTGGCCTTAATGTTCCCTGAGAGTATGGCATCCAGACCCCCACCCGTATTACTCTGTCCTTGCAACATTGGGTTAAGATTTGAAGTTTTCAGTTTATGTTGAAGTCCAGTTAAATTGATCTTCTTTTTAATGTGAGCTGTCACTGATTTCACCAAAACAAATTTCTGTCAGCTATCTAATCTATAACCCCCCTCTTCCTCCCTTACCCCTCTCCCTTGCCTCTGTCAAAGAGTCTTTTCTTCTGTACGTGAATCTGTTTTTAAGTCCTTGTAGTAGGGGTCTCATATAATATTTGTCCCTGTGCGACTGAGTAATTCCACTCAACATAATCTTCCAATTGAAACCAGGTTGTGAGATGCTTCCTAAAATTATCATTGTTCTTTATCATTGCATAGTATTCCCCTGAGTATATACACCATAGTTTATTTATCCGTTCATCTATTGTTGGGCATTTGTGTTGACTCCATCTTTTTGCTATCGTGGACTGTGCTGCAACAACCATTCATATGCATGTATCTGTTCGTTTGACTGCCTTTGATTCTGTAGTATGTATTCCAAGCAGTGGGATGACTGGGTCAAATGGTATATCCATTTCTAGCTTTTTTAAAGAAGTGCCAGATTGCTTTCCAAAGAGTTTATACCATTTTTCAATCCCACCAGCAGTGTAGGCGAGTCCCAATCTCTCCACAGCCTCTCCAGCATTTGTTGTTTTGTGTTTTTTGGATCATGGCCAACCTTGTTGGGGTGAGGCTGTATCTCATTGTAGTTTTGATTTGGATTTCTTTAATAGCTAATAATCGTGAACATTTTTACAAGTGTCTTTTGGCAGCCTGGATATCCTTTTTAGAGAAGTATCTATCCGTCTCATTTGCCCAATGCTTAATTGGATTATCTTTTTTTTTTAAATATATAATTTTATTTATTTATTGTGATTGAGTGAAAGTGTTCAATGCAGTTTAAATTTGCATGCCCCCCATGTGCTGCTCCTACTGCTCTCCTTGCCTGGTAACAGCACAGTGCTCTTTTCTGTTCTATACATGTCATATCCTCTTAATCTCCTGTCCCCTCTTCTCTACCCTCTTCACTCCTCTCTAGTAATAGGCCAGTGGGATGACATCCTATAGATGCACAGAACCATATAGTGCGTGCATGATATAGTCATTCAGTGTTACTGAGTCCAATCTATTCACGTGTGAGGAGTTGACCTCAGTAATGATTTATGGACAGTGGCAGCATTTGATATCCTTTTCTTGTTGATATTTTGTAGTACCTTGTAGATTATGGAGATCAGATGTTGGTCTGACATATAGTTACCAAATATTTTTTCCCATTTTGTCATTTAATTCTTTTGATCAAGTCTTTGGATGAGCAAAAGCATTTGATTCTTAGTAGTTTCCATCTATTTATTTTCTCTTCTGTTGATCATGCTTTGTGAGATTTTGAAGTCTGTCTGTGTTGTGTATTAAAACTTCCATTGTTGATCTTATTTTTTTTGGATGATTTTTATCATTTTAGGTTTGATATTTAGGTATTTTATCCAGCTTGAGTTGGTTTTCATGTAAGAGGTGAGATATGGGTCTTGATGGGTCTTGTTTCAGTTTTTGGCAGCACCACTTGTTAAAGAGACTGGTTTTACCCCAGTTTACAATCTTAGTGCCTTTGTTGAATATCAACTGTTAGTAAGAGGATGGTGGCATCTCTGGGGTCTCAACTCTATTCCGTTGATCTATATGTCTCTTTTTGTACCAATACCAGGCAGTTTTGACTACTGTCATTTGCCCATTTTTTAAATTGTATTGTTTGTGTTTTTCTTGTTGAGGTTTTGCAGTATCTTGCATATTAGAGAGATTAGGTGGAGGTCAGAATCACAGTGGGCAAATATTTGTTTCCAATCGGTAGATAATCTTTTTACTCTTTTGATGAAGGCTTTGGATGAGCATAAGTGTTTAATTTTTAAGAGTTTCCAATTATCTATTTTTGTTTCTGACGATTGAATGTGGTTGGTGGTTTTTGGTAGACTGCTGATGCCATGGATTAACACTTCCATCACCTTCCCAATGTTTCTTCCAACAATTTTATTGTTTTATCTTTTATATTTAGGTTTTTGATCCATTTTGAATTAGTTTTTGTGAGTGGTGTGGGATAAGGGTCTTGTTTCATTTTTTTGCAGGTGGATATCCAATTATGCCAACACCGTTTGTTGAAGAGACTGTCTTCACCTCAATTCACTGTCTTTGGGCCTTTATCAAATATAAGCTGTTCATAAGTGGATGAAGTTATATTTGGATTTTCGATTCTGTTCCATTGGTCTATGTGTCTGTTTCTGTAGCAGTACTAGGCTGTCTTGACTACTATGGCAATGTAGTAGGTTTTAAGGTCCGAAAGAGTGAGGCCTCCCACTTTGTTCCTCTTCTTTAGTAACAATTTACTTATCTGTGGCTTCCTTTCCATGTGAAGTTGGTGATTTGTTTCTCCATCTCATTAAAAAATGTCATTGGAAGTTGAATTGGGATTGTGCTGTATGTATAGATTGCTTTGGGTAGTATAGACATTTTCACAACGTTAAATCTTCTTATCCAGGAGCAAGGTAGATTTCTCCACTTGTGTAAGTCATTTTTCATTTCTTGCAGTAGGGACTTGTTGTTTCCTTTGTATAGGTCTTTTACATCTCTGGTGAGATTTATCCCAGGTATTTTATTGTCTTGGGGGCTATAGTAAATGGTAATGATCTAGTGATTTCCTGTTTGGTTGTCTCTTTGTTGGTGTATAGGAATCCCACTGATTTATGCATGTTTATCTTTTATCTTGATACTTTCCTGAAGTCTTCTATTAGATGCAGTGATTTTTTGTGGATTCTTTAGGGTTTTCTGTGCATAAGATCATATCATCTGCAAATAGCAATACTTTGACTTTTTTTTTTTTCTTGCCATTTTGGAGGTTCCTTATTACTTTATCATGCCTAATTGCTCTGGCTAGGACCTCGAGAACAGTGTTGAATAGAAGTGGTGACAATGGGCATCCTTGTCTAGTACCTGTTCTTAAGGGGAATGTTTTCAACTTCTCTCCATTAAGTATGTTAGCTTTTGGTTTAGTGTGCCAGCAAAGTGCCGTCGAATCGGATCCAACTCATGGCGACCTTAGGGGCCAGGGTAGAACTGTAGATGGCCTTTATTATGCTGAGGTATTTCCCTTCTATTCCTGTTTTGCTGAGAGTTTTTAACATGAATGGGTGCTTGACTTTATCAAATGTCTTTTCTTCACCTGTTGATAGAATCAGGTGGTTCTTAGCTTTTATTTCATTTATGTGGTTAATTACGTTAATTGTTTGCCTTCTGTTAAACTGTCCCTGCGTCTCTGGTATGAATCCTGCTTGGTCGTGGTGAACTATTTTTTGATGTGTTGTTGAATTCTGTTAGCTAGATTTTGTTAAGGATTTTTGCGTCTAAGTTGATGAGAGATACTAGTCTGTGATTTTCCTTTTTTGTGCTTTCTTTAGCTGGTTTTGATACCACTGTTATACTAGCTTCATAAAATGAATTTAGGAGTATTCCATCCTTGTTGATACTCTGGAATACCTTTAGAGGTAGTGGTATTAACTCTTCTCTGAACATTTAATAGAATTCTACAGTGAAGTCATCTGGGCCAGAGCTTTTTTTGGATGGAAACTTTTAAATTATGTTTTCAATTTCTTCTTTTGTAATGGGTTTGTTTAGTTGTTCTATCTCTGATTTTACCAGTTTAGGTAGGTGGTATTTTTCCAGAAAATTGTTCATTTTCTCTAGGTTTTATAGTTTATTAGAGTATAATTTTTCATTGTATGCTTGTATGATTCTTTTAATTTCAACAGGGTCCATTGTGATGACACCTATCTCATTTCTAATTCAAATTATTTGTTTCTTCTCCTATTTTTCTTTTGTCAGTTTGGGCAATGGCTTATGAATTGCGTTGATCTTTTTGAAAAACCAGCTTTTGGACTTGTCTACCCTTTCAATCACTTTTCTATTTTCTCTTTCATTTATTTCTGCTCTCATTTTAATAGCTTGTTTTTTTGCTGAAGACTGTTGGGTTCTTTTGCTGAAATCTTTCTAGTTGTTCAAGTTGATGAGTTAATTCTTTGATTTGTGCCCTTTCTTCTTTTTGGAGGCGTGCATTTATTGAAACAAATTGACTTCTGAGCACTGCTTTTGCTGTGTCCCATAGATTTTTAGCAAGATGTGTCTTCATTCTCATTTGATTCTATAAAATTCTTTATTGCATCCTTCCTTTACCCTGTAGTTCTTGAGCAAATGTTATTCAGTCTCCATGTTTTTTATTTAATTTGCATCATTTTTCTGTTATTGATTTCCAGTATTATGTCTTTGTGGTCTGAGAAGCTTTGTATTATTTCATTATTCTGAATGTTGTTGAGCATCATTCTATGACCTAATATGTGGTCAGTTCTGGAGAATGCTTCATGTGATCGGAAAAGAAAGTATACTTGGCTTCAGCTGGATGAGGTGCTTTGAATATGTCTAATATGCTCTGAATAAGGTTAAGTTGGTTGATTGTTGCGTTTAGATCCTCAGTGTGTTAACTAAGCTTTTGGGGGGATGTTCTGTCCTTTACTGAGAATGGTGTGTTGAAGTCTCCTACTCTTACTGTGCTATTGTCTATTTCTGTTTTCAGTGCAAATAGTGTTTGTTTTATGTATGTTGGAGCCTTTTCATTGGTTTCACAGATATTTAGTATGGTTATGTCCTCCGGTTGAATTGAACCTTTGACCATTAGACACTGACCCTCTTTATCTCATATGGTGGATTTAACCTTAAAGTCTGTTTTGTCAGAGATTCAGAGATTAGTATTGCTGCTCCTGCTCTTTTTAGAATGTTATTAGCTTGATATATTTTTCCAGGCTTTGAGTTGTAGTTTGTTTGCATCTTTGAGTCTAAGGTGTATTTCCTGTAAGCAGCATATAGATGGGTTATGTTTGCTTGTTTTTTTAAATCCAATCTGCTTCTCTCCTGAGCTTAATTGGTGCATTTAGTCCATTTACATTCAGTGTGATTATTTATAAATGTGATGATAGCATTGTCATTTTGATGCCTTTTTTGGGGTGTGTGGACAGTTCATCTGTTGCATTCCATTTTCTGTGCTGAGCCTTTTTTCATTACCTATTTGCTTTTAGTGGCTTTCAGTGTTTGTTTTCTTGAAACTGTGATTTTGTATGTTGCTTGTTGATGTGTAGAATTACAGGTTTTTCTTTTGTAGTTACTCCCTTAGTCCTTTGTATTAATCTAAAAGTAGTCCAAACTTCAGTGTCTGAGTATCTCCTTATCTTCCTCCACGTCTGGAATGTCTATGGGTACCTTTCTTTGATCCTTTTTTCATATAATATGGTTGTCAAATGTATCTTGTGGTCTTGAATTTCTATTTTTTGTGACTTGGTTTTGGTTATTGTTTTTGAATTTCCTTTCCAAACGTTATCTAGATGCTCTGTTGAGTGCTGGATGTTTACATATATATCTAATGCTATTGATTTTCTAGTCTAAGAATTTCCTTTAATATTTCTTGTAGTTTTGGTTTGGTTCTTACAATTTCTCTAAATTTCTGTTGATCTGTGAAAGTCTTAATTTCACCTTCATATTTGAGAAACAATTTTGCAAGATATATTATTCTTGATAGTGTTTTTCCTTTAGGACTTTGTATATGTTACCCCATTGTCTTCTGACCAGCATCATTTCCACTGAGTAGTCTGAGAATAATCTTAGTAAGTTTCCTTTATGGGTTATTTTTTTTGCTTATTTCTGGCTGCCTTGTCTCTAGCTTTACTGAGCTTATGATACGCCTTGGTGTATTTCTTTTGGGATCTATCTTGAGTGGGGTTCAATGAGCATCCTGAATGGGATCTTCTCATCTTTCATGATATCAGGGAAGTTTTCTCTCAGCAGGTCTTCAACTATTCACTCTGTATTTTTAGCTACCCCCGTCTTCTAGTATTCCAATCACATGGCTGTATTCCTCTTGGTAGAATCCCACATTATCCTTAGGAATTTTTCACTCTTATTGAGTCTTTTATCTGATTTCTCTTCGTGTGTGTTGGTGTCATTTACTTTGTCTTCAAGCTCACTAATTCTGCCTTCCATGTCCTCAGTCCTGCTCCTTTGACTTTCTGTTGAGTCATCAAGCTCAGAGATTTTCTTGTTAATCTTTTCAATTTCAGGTTGTTCTTGCCCAAGCATTTCTTGCAGCTTATTTAACTTTTCTGTGTGCTCTGCTTCATTTTGCCTGATCTCTCTTCTGATATCTTGCACAGCTCTATACATTAATCTTTTGTATTCTGTCTCTGGTAGTTGTAGGAACACTTCTTCATCTGGGAAATCCACTGATGCTTCATTTTGGAACTTTTTGGAAGCCACAGTAGTCTGCTTCTTCAGGTGTTTAGAGATTTATCGTTGTTTCCAAGCCATCTGGAAGTTGCTGCAGTGAAAGACAATTACTAGCTGGGTTGACCTGGCTGGTGTCTCTTTGTTGGGGCTGAGGCCATAGATTTTTGGTGTAGTCTGATTATTGTCTGTTCCTTGCTCTTACTATCTTGTGCAGGTCTGCTGTTGTTGCTGCTGCTGGCACAGCTCCCAGGTGGGGTATACCTGCTTTCAGCAGCACCACTACCACTTCTGTCTCTGGGCTTAGGGGCATCACTTGTGCAGGTGACGTGTCTTCACATGCACTCCAAGGGGGGCAGGACTCAGGTGCTGCTACTGAAGCTGCCTCTGATTTGGGCAGATCCTTCAAGGAGCTGCAGCCTTAGACTCAAGTATAGGGAGAGGTAGTGGTTTCTCCCTTGTGCCTTCGGCTGCCTAGCTGCTGAGACAATCACTACCCCTTCCACAGGTCACCTGATCCCAGTTCTCCCTGGCACATGTAGCACCAGTGGCTGTCTAGATGCTGGGACAATCTCTCCTCTCCTCCTAGCTCACCTGAGCTCAAACACTCCACGTGCACACAGTGACAATGGCTGTCTAGCTGTTGATGTTCACTGCCCTTCGCCCGTGATTGCCTGAACCTAGATATCTCCAGAGCACACGGCTCCCATGGCTGTCTAGCTGCTAGGGTGATTACTTCCCCTGGATCACTTGAGCTCAAACTTCCCTGGTGTACTTGGCTTTAATGGCTGGCTAACCACTGGGGCAATCCTGCATTCTTCCTGGTTCACCTGAGGTGAAGCTTCCTGGTGCATGCTGCACTAATGACTGCCTAGCCGCTGGTGCTCACTGTTATCCCCCAAGGTCACCCGAGCTCAGATCTCTCAGGCACAAGTGGTTCCAACGGCTGTCCAGCTACTAGGGGGATCACTCCGGACCTGCCTGGTTGTCTGAGCCCAATTGTCACTGGCCAACGAGGCTCCAATCCTCTCCCAGCCATGAGTGCACTTTCTCAGCACCCCCAACCCCCAGGTCATGGGAGCCCAGAGCTTCCTGGTCTACTAGCTCCATGGCTGGTCCCAGGTCTGCCAGCAACAGGGCCATTCAGTCAGCCCCTCCCAGCTCCTGTAATCTCCTGCTCAGTTGACATGCCTAGGCCTCCTAGTCCCATGCAGGACTAAGGCGTGCTGTGCAGAGCACACTTAAATGCTTCCCTCAGCTCTGCCCTCTTCTGCCCTATGCCCTGGGATGCTGGAGCCCTGGCCTCCTGTCCCCATGCTTCCCACCCCATCTCCCTGCTCCTCCAGCCAAGGCCTCCAGGCCCTCTGCCATTCTGAATCAGCACCTGGCTGCCTGGCTAGTGGATCTGGTGGGGCACTAACCAATGGTTGACCTCATCCCAGAGTGTTCTAACCTGCATGGGCTTCTTCAGGTTTGGGCTGTGGGCTGCAGCTGTGATTGTAAGGCTGTGAAAAGTCTCCAGTCAAATTCAAGGTTGATCCAGCTCTTGTTTCTTGGTGCTCCTTGCTTGGTGAGATTTGCTAGAGGTGGCTTTTCTCTTGTTCCAAGTTGCCTTCAGTTCACAGAGAATCTCTGCCCAGGCCATGTTGCTTTATACAAGATGGTTCAGGGTTCCTAATATCTTCCTTTGGCTCCCTTTGTGCTTAGGGTTCTCTAAGCACAGGTTAGTCCTTCTAGATTGCTATAGTTGGTGGATTTCACTAATTTTGAGGTTCTTAGTTGTCCAAGGGTTTAACAGGGATGTGTTGTTACTCTGCCACCTTGGCCCTGCTTCCAAGAATTCTCTACAGAGAAGCTCCAACTCCCCCAGGAACCAGCTGCGATCTTTAATGGACACAAGCATAGTATCTGTTCCGTTGTATGGGGCTTTGTGAGGACTACAGGTGTTGAACAAAAAGGACTTTGAAAAAAGTAAAAACAGTAACAGCAACAAAACAGTTGCCATCAAGTTGATTCTGACTCACGGTGTTCCCATGTGTGTTGTAGTAGAACTATGCTCCATAGGATTTTCACTGGTTGATTATTGAGAAGCAGATCGCCAGAACTCAAAGACAAGGTGCCTCTGACTAGTCTCATGTTGTCAGTCTTTTGGTTAGCAGGCATGATATTTAGGATAGTGTGTCAACTTGGCTGGGCAATGATTCTCAGTGTTTATATCTGATCACACCCATGGTTGCATCTGCTGTGAGTAACCAACCAGTTTAAAGGGAGTTTCCTTAGTGGTGCAGCCTGCATTGGCATATAAGCAGACATTCCGGCTTTTGCTTGTTCTGGGTCCTAGTCCTGTTCATCTGATCTCCAGCACTTGGGACGTGAGCATCTGATTATCTGAAGATCTAAGTATTCTTTGATCTTAATAGCCTGAAAGTGGGAACCCTGCTCTCCAACCCACTGATCTTGGGTTCACCAGCCCTTGTGGTTACATACATAAAGATAAGCCTCCATCCTGATCCACTGACTTGAGATGTTCCAGTCTCTACAGTCATGTGTGCCATTTCCTTGGTATGAATCCCTCTCTACATATATGTATTCCCCGGGTGTCTGTTAGTTGGTTGTGGTACAGGGGCTTGCATGTTCCTGTGATGCTTGAAGCTATGCCACTGGTATTTAGACATCAGCAGGGTCGTCACAGTGGACAGGCTTCAGTCAAGCTTCCAGAACAAGACAGATCGGGATGAAGGACCACACAGTCTACTACTGAAAAGAATCAGGCAGTGAAAATCTTATGACTAGCAGTGGAACATTGTTTATACAGTGCTGGAAGTTGAGTACCCCAGGTCGGAAGGCACTCAAAGGATGACTGGGAAGAGCTGTCTTCTTATAATAGATTCAACTTAAATGATGTGCATGGAGTCAAGCTTTCAGGACCTTCATTTGCTGGTGTGTCATAACTCAAAATTAGAAGAGATAGCTGCAAGCATCCATTACTAATTAGTATGCAGAAAGTGTGAATCTAGGAAAATTGGAAATTGTCAAAAATGAAATGGAATGCATAAATATCAACATCCTAGGCATTAGTGAGCTGAAATAGACTGATAGTGGCCATTTTGAATCAGACAACCAAATGGTTTACTCTTCCGGAATGACTTCTTGAAGAGAAATAGCGTTGCCACATCTGTCTTCTTTATAGGCAAATGGATGGTATCCTATCACTGACAGCCTCATACTTTAGGGTAGATCCTGAAATGTTCTTTTTGATCATGAATGCAACACCATTCATCTTAAAGTTTTCACTCCCAGCATAGTAGGATGTACTTCAAGATCTGTCCTGAAGTACATTGCTGTCAGCAATTGGGTAATATACATATGCCTACATGGATGGCCAGTTAATATAACTGTTACCCAAATTTACACACCAAAATGAACTGTTACTCAAATTTACACACAACAATGAAGAGACTGAAGATTTTGGCCAGGTTCTGCAGCTTAAAATTGATCAAACGTGGAATCAAGATGCAAAAATCATTACTGGTGACCAAAATGCAAAAGTTGGAAACAAATAAGAAGGATCAGTAGTTGGCAAATATGGCCTCAGTGACAGAAATGATGCCAGAGATAGAATGATAGAAATTTGCGAGACCAGTGACATCTTCACTGCAAATACTTTTTTTCACCAACATAAATGGCGATTATACACATGGACCTTGCCAGGTAAAATGCACAAGAATCAAATGATGACATCTGTGGAAGGAGACAATGGAAAATTTCATTATCTGCAGTCAGAACAAGACCAGGTGCTGTCTGTGGCACAGACTATCAACTGCTCATATGAAAGTCTAAACTGAAACTGGAGAAAATTAGAACAAGTTCACAGCAGCAAAAATATGACCTTCAGTATACCCCATCTGAGTTAGAGACCATCTCAAAAAAGATTTGATGCTTTGAACACTAATGATTGAAGACCAGACGAATTGTGGAACGACATCAAAGACTTCACTCATGAAGAAAGCAAGAGGTCATTAAAAAACAGGAAAGACAGAAAGGGTGAAACTGGATGTCAGAAGAGACTATGAAACTTGCTATTGAACACTGAGCAGCTAAAGCAAAAAGAAGGAATGATGAAGTAAAATAACTGAACAGATGATTTCACAGAGTGTTCAGGAAGACAAAGTGAAGTGTGATAATGACATGTGCAAAGAGCTACAAATAGAAATCTAAAAGGGAAAAACGTGTTCTGCCTTTCTCAAGCTGAAAGAACTGAAGGAAAAAAACAAGCTTCAAGTTGCAGTAGTGAGGGTTCTACAACGAAAATATTAACTGACTCAGGAAACATCTAAAGAAGATGAAAAGAATACAGAGTCAATATAACAGAAAACACTGGTCAATCTTCAACCATTTCGAAAGGTAGCATATGATTAGGAACTGATGGCACTGAAGGAAGCTGTGTTGAAGGGATTGGCAAAATGCAAGGTCCAAGGAACTGATGGAATATCAACTGAGATGTTTCAGCAAATGGATGCAGCACTGGAAGTGCTCACTCATCTACGCCAAGATATTTGGATGACAGCTACCTAGCCAAAAGACTGGAAGAGATTCATGTTTATGCCTATTACTAAGAAAGTTGATCCAACCAACAAGATCATCAAACAATATTAATATGAGATACAGGTAAAATTTTGCTGAAGATCATTCAAAAATGACTGTAACAGTATATAGACAGAGAACTGCCAGAAATTCAAGCTGGATTCAGAAGAGGATGTGGAACCAGGGATGTCACTGCTGATGTCAGATGGATGTTGGCTGAGAGCAGAGAGTACCAGAAAGAGGTCTGCATGTGTTTCATTGGCTATGAAAAAGCATTGTACTGTGTGAATCACAACAAAGTATGGCTAACCTTGAGGAGAATGGGAATTCCAGAACAGTTAATTGGGCTCGTGAAGAGTCTGTATACAGATCAAGAGGCAGTTGTATGAACAGACCAAAGGAGCACTACATGGTTTAAAATCAGAAAAGGTATGAGTCCGGGTTGCATCCTTTCAGCATGTTTGCCAAACAAGTAATCCAAGAAGTTGGACTGTGTGAATAAGAACAAGGCTTCGGCAGACGACAGAACTTTGCTTACATAAAGAGGATTTGAAACAATTACTAATGAAAATCAAAGACCACAGACTTCAGTATGAATTGCACCACAACATCAATAAAACAAAAATCCTCACAATTGGACTGGTGAGCAATATTGTGATAAACGGAGAAAGGATTGATGTCGTCAAGGACTTCATTTTGCTTGGTTCCACAGTCAATGTCCATGGAAACAGCATTCATGAAAGCAAAAGACTCATTGCATTGAGAATATCTGTTGCAAAGGATCTCTTTAAAGAGTTAAAAAGTAAAGATGTTACCTTGAAGAGTAAGGTGCACCTGACCCAAGCCATGGTAGTTTCAATTGCATCGTATGCATGGCAAAGCTGAACAATTGAACAAAGAAGAAAGAATAACAATTGATGCCTTTGAATTGTGGTGATGGAGAAGAATATTGAATGTTCCCTGGACTGCCAAAAGAACAAGTAGATCTATTCCGGAAGAAGCACAACCTGAATACTCCTTGGAAGCAAAGATATTGAGACTGTGGCTCACAAACTTTGGACATGTTAGGAGGGATCAATCCCTGGAGAAGGACATCTTGCTTGCTAGAGTGGAGTGTCAGCAAAAAAAAGGAAGACACCCAACAAGATAGATTGACAGAGTGGTTGCAACAATGGGCCTAAGCATGTGATTGATTGTGGGCATGGAAAGGGACTGGGAAATGCTTTGTTCTATTGTGTATAGAGTTGTTATGAGTCAGAACTGATTCAATGGTACCTAACAGCAGCAACCACAACAAGGAAGACCAGTTAATACAACTACTATTCAAATCTATGCATAAATCACTAAGGCCAAAGATGAAGGAACTGAAGACTTTTTAACAGGTTCTGCAGTCTGTAATTGCTTGAACATGCAACTGGGGTGCATTGATAATTACTGATGATTGAAATGCAAAAGTTGGAAACAAAGAAGAATTGGTAGTTGGAAAACATGGCTCTGATGACAGAAGTGATCCTAGAGATCACATGATAGAATTTTGCAAGGCCAACCACTTCCTCACTGTGAATATCTTTTCTTTCACCAACATATAAGGCAACTATACACATGGACCTCACTAGATTGAATACATAGGAATCAGATTGACTATATACGAGGAAAGAGATTATTGAAAAGCTGAAACAAGGCCAGGTGCCAATTGTGGCACACAACATCAGTTGCTCACATGCAAGTCCAAATTGAAACTAAAGAAAATTAGAAAAATTACAAAGGGGCCAAGATACAATGTTGAGTGTACCTGCCTGAGTTTTGAGACCATCTCAAGAATAGATTTGATGTGTCGAACACTAATGAATGAAGATCAGAAAAGTTGTGGAATGACATCAAAGACATCATCCAGGCAGAAAGCAAGAGGGTATTAAAAAGAAAGAAAAAAAAATTGGATACCAGAAGAGACTGTGAAACTTTGCTATTGAATGTCAAGCACCTAAAGCAAAAGGCAGAAACGATGAAGTAAAAGAACTCAACTGAAGATTTCAAAGAGTGACTCGAGAAGATATGTGATAAATAGCTCAAGATAGAAAACCAAAAGGAAAGAACATGATCAGCATTTCTCAAGCTGAAAGAACTGAAGAAAAAATCAAGCCTCAAGCTACAGTAGTGAAGGATTCTGCAGGGAAAACATTAAGTTGTGCAGAAGACATCAAAAGACGGTGGAAGGAATACCAAAGAGAATTGGTCAAAGTTCAACCATTTCAAAAGGCAGCATATGACCAGGAACCAACAGTACTGAAGGAATAAGTCCAAGCTGCACTGATGGCATTAGCAAAACACAAGGCTCCAGAAGTTTGTGAATATCAATTCAGGTGATTCAACAAATGGATACAGCACTGAAAGTGCCAAGAAATTTGTAACTCAACCACCTGGCCAGCTGACAGGAGGACATCCATATTTATACCTTTTTCCAAGAAAAGTCATCTGACTGACTGTGGAGATTATTGAATAATATCATTAATACCATATGCAAGTAAAATTTTGCTAAAGATCCTTCAGAAGAAGCTGCAGCAGTATATTGAATGGGAACTGCCAGAAATTCAGGCCAGATTCAGAAGCAGACTTGGAATCAAGGCATATCATTGGTGATGTCAAATGGATCTTGACTGAAAGCAAAATATACCATAAGTATGTTTACTGATGTTTTATGACTATGCAAAGTCATTTGACTACATGTATCATAACAAATTATGGATAACATTGTGAACAATGGGAACTCCAGAACATTTACTTGTACACATGAGGAGTCTTTGGCTAGATCAGGAGGCAGTCCTTCTAACAGAGCAATGGAATACTATATAGTTTAAAGTTAGGAAAAGTGGGCTTCAGGATCGTATCTTTTCACTTTACCTATTCAACCTGTATGCTAAGCAAACAATCTGGGAAGCTGGTGTATATGAGGAAGAATGAGGCATTAGGATTGGAGAAAGACTCATGTGTAACCTGTGATGCAATCTTGCTTGCTGAAAGTGAAGAGAATTTGAAACTGTGATGAAGATTGAAGACCACAGCCTTCAGTATGGATTACCTCTCAACATAAAGAAAGCAAAAATCCTCACAACTGGGCCAATAAACAGCATCATGATAAAGGGAGAAAACGTTGATGTTGTCAAGGATTTCATTTTGTTTGGATCCACAATCAACACTGTTGGAGGCATCACTCAAGAAATCAAGACATTATACTGGGTAAATCAGCTGCAAAAGGCCTCTTTAAAATGTTGGAAAGCTAAGATGTCACCTTGAAGTCTAAGATGTGCCTAACACCATCACGTCGTATGTATGTGAAAGCTGGACAATGAATATGGAAGACAGAAGAAATGATGCCTTTGAATTGTGGTGCTGGAGAAGTATATTGAATGTGCTATGGAATGCCAAAAGAACAAACAGATCTCTCTTGGAAGAAGCACAACAAGAGTACTCCTTAGATGCAAGGACAGCAAGATTATGTGTTACATACTTGAGACATATTGTCAGGAGGGATCAATCCCTGGAGGAGGACATCATGCTTAGTAAAGCAGAGGTCAATGAAAAAGAGGAAGACCCTTAAAAGTTTTATTGACAAAGTGGCTGCAATAATGGGCTCAAGAATAACAATGATTGCGGGCATGGCCAAAGACCAGGCAGTGTTCCATTCTGTTATACATACGGTTGCTAGGAGTCAGAACTGACTTGATGGCACCTAACAACAGTATGTATTTATGTATTTTTCTGGTTTTGCTCTTCAGAGAACCCAACCTAAGACAGCAACCAAGCAAATAAACACACAAACAAACACAGTATGAATTATTATTTTTCTTTCTTCATGTTTTTTGGTAGGCAGGGTGTTTCTTCTCGAGTCGTGACATCAGGTTCCCGGTGAAGTGTGGCACAGGCCAAGGCGAATGAGTCTGAGCCCCTATCCTTGGAGCTGGGAGAATGGGTGGATTTGGGGAGCAGGGCTAGCCCTTCATGCCCTTCTGGCCCGGTTGTGCTGGAAGGGGCCCTGTGGGCTATCTAGTTTAGTGGTTTTCAAAAGTCATAAACAGGCACAAATTTACTTATTTATTTCTTCAAGCAAATTATTACAAGGGTCCAAGTTAAAAAAAAGTGCTGATTGAGTTTAAATCTCATTTTTGCAGAAATCTGAGATGCACAGAATTCAAATGAAGCATCAGAGGCCTGCAATGTTTCAAAGAGCAGAATGCACTGGATGCTACAACAGCCCTGGATCTAAACACCTTTGTTCAGATGTACCTGCAGAGCTCTTTTCCATCAGAATGAAACACAAGCATCTCTACATGGCACTGAGGCTCCTACCATCTTGACAAATCCACCTCCTTCACACACTGGCCATTTGAGCAAAGAGCCCTCCCCCAGTGTATTGTGCTCCTTGCCTTCACTTGTATGGATTCCCTCCCCACTTCCCGTAAAATCCAAAACCAAACCCATTGCTGTTGTATTGATTCCAACTCACAGGGATCTGATAGAACAGTGTGGAATTGCCCCATTGTGTTTACAAGGAGTGCCTGGTTAGCTCTTAATCACTGCACCATCATGGCTTTCCCTGTTCCCATAGCTACCTAATTCATTATTTACATCTGGGCTTCCAACTGATTTTAAAGGATATTCGAAAATAGAACCAGCATCTCTCTCCTTTCAGGGCCATAGATGCCCTCCACCTCTCTGTGGTTTTATGACTCTACCCCTTGCCTTCCCCAGCCCCCACTCTGGGCACTCTGAGTCTGAATCTGCAACTCAGTCTGCATCTCCAGGCCAGCCAGTACACTGCTGGGGCTACTTGAGCATCCCTGGAATGAAGGGACAGACTTCAAGCCCAGGACAGCGTGGGTGAGCAGAGAGACAGAGTTCCTAGCCTCAGAGAGTATCAACTTTTCCCTTGACTGCTTTGGGGATATTTACCAAGGAATGAATAATCTCAGTATTTTCATGCTGTGCTAAAATCATTGCCATCATTCATTTATTCACAAGTCATTTATTGATCACCTCCTATGTTCCAGGCACTGTTTCAAGCACTTGCAACATGTTAGAGCAAAGTAGAAGAAGATCTTGCCTTCATGGAGACTATCTCCCAAGTGGGAGAGAACATAATGAGTAATAAACATTGTTGTTATTAGTTGTCATTGAGTCAGCTCTGACTTACGGTAACTTTATGTATAACAGAAAGAAATACGGACTTGTCTTTATGATTGCCGGTATGTTTGAGTCTGTTGTGGCTGCTGTGTCAGTCCTCTCACTGGGGGTTTCCCTTGCTTTTGCTGGACCTCTAGTTTGTGAAACATGATGTCTTTTTCTAGTGTTTAGTCTTTGAAGATTAAAAAAGTTATTGGGAAAAGAGAAATAGAACAGGGCAGGCATGAGAGGACCATAAAAGAGTTGTAGTTTTAAATACCGTGATGAGAATAGGCCTACTGCAAAATTGCCAACTGAACAAAATGTTGAAGGGGTGAAGGAGGTAGCCACAAACATGTGTCTGGAGGAAGGCAACTCTAAGGACAGGGATCAGGCAGGGCAAAGGCCTCTGGTGGAAATAGATTTGGTGTGTGACCAAGGATGGCTGAAACTGGGGAGTGCGAGAGGCGTGCATTGTCAGAGTGGGGAGCTGAACGTTATGGGAAGGATAATCATACAGGGGCTTTTAGACCATGTGATGACCTTGGCTTTTACTTTAAGCATAAAATGGAATGTCACTGGGCAGAGAAGGGACATGATCTAACTTACGTATGTATTTGTTATTGTGATTGAGTGACAATATACAACCCAAGTTAAATTTGCATGTTTGCCTATCTGAAGCTCCTTCTGTTCTCCTTTCCCAATAACAGCACACTCCTCTTTTCCATTCTGTACATGTAGTACAGTCTTCACAATCTCCTTTCCCCTCTTCTCCACTCTCTCCTTTCCCTTCTAGTAAGACACCAGTAGGACAGCATCCTATAGATGCATAGAACCATAAAGAGCACACACATACGGTCATACTGTGTCCCCGAGTCTAATCCATTCCTGTCTGAAAGGTTGACCTCAGTAAATATTTATGATCAAGGGCAGCAACAGGTCTAGGGTCCATGCTCCTAGGGGAATTCCCAGGCCTTCAGACCATCAGTCGAGGGCTTTTGGTGGAGTTCTTGAGGTGCACCCCTCTTTTTCTCGTGTTGCCACTGGAACTCAACATTGTGAGCCCCATCACAGCTGTCATTGGTGGTGGCCAGGCACCATCTGGCTCTTCTGGTCGCATGTTGATATAGTCATCCGTTCACGTAGGTCCTTCTATCTCCTGGGCTCTTTTTCCCTCATCCCTTTGTTGTCCTTGATGATCAACATTGGGACCATTTGGTGTACCTCAGATGGCAGCTTGCTAGCTTTCAAGAACCCAGATGCCACTCACCAATAGGGAGTGCTGAAGATTGTCTTAACAATAGGCTAGTTATGCCAGTTGGCCTTGATGTCCCCTGAGAGCATGGTCCCTAGATTCCTGCCCCTGCTACTGTATCTTTGCAATATTAGGTTAAGATTAGAAGAGTTTTCAATTTACGTTGAAGTCCATGTGCTGTCACTGCTTTCACCCAACCAAATTTCTATCAACTATCAAATCTATAACCAGTCCTCTCCCTCTCTCCCTCCTCTCCCTTGCAGCCATCAAAGAGTCTTTTCTTCTGTATATGAGTCTAAGTCCTTGTAGTACAGGTCTCACACAAAATTTGTCCTTGTGCTACTGAGTAATTTCACTCAGCATAGTATCTTCCAATTGAAACCAGATTATGAGATGCTTCCTAAAATTATCATTGTTCTTTATCATTGTGTAGTGTTCCACTGAGTATATATACCACAGTTTATTTATCCATTTGTCTGTTCGATACATGGATTGATTCCATCTTTTTGCAACTGAACTGTGATGCAATAGACATTTATGTGCATGTATCTGTTTGTGTGACTGCTCTTGATTCTGAAGGATATATTCTGAGCAGTGGGATTACTGGTTCAAATGGTATACCAATTTCCAGGTTTTTAAGGAAGTGCCCGATTGCTTTCCAAAGAGGTCTAACTTATATTTGATAAGGAGCCCTGTGGCTGCCGGTTGAGACTAGATGAAATTGTCAGCTTCTCACATATTAAATGAACATACAATTCGGTAAATAGAAACACTGATTCCCTGCTGTGGATCACTCTCAGTCAGTGACCCTCCCCCCCTTACCCTCCCTCCCTCCCTCCCCTCCCTTGCAGCTGTCAAAGAGTCTTTTCTTCTATACACAAGTCTGTTTTTGAGATCTTATCGTAGAGGTCTCATACAGTATTTGTCCTTTTGTCGCTGACTACTCTCACTCAACATAATGTCTTCCAGTTGAAACCAGGTTACGATATGTTTCCTGGAATCATCGTTATTCTTTATCATTGCGTAGTGCTCCATTGAGTATATGTACCACAGTTTACCTATCCATTCTTCTATTGTTGGGCATCTGGGTTGATTCCACCTTTTTGCTATTGTGGACTGTGCCGTGATAAACATTCTGGTGCATGTATCCGTTGGTGTGAAAGGCCTTGAATCTGTAGGATATATTCCAAGTAGTGGAATTACTGGGTCAAATGGTATATCAATATCCATTTTTTTAAGGAAGTGCCAGATTGCCTTCCAGAGAGGCTGGACCATTTTGCAACCCCACTAACAGTGTAGGAGGGTTCCACTTTCTCCACAGCCTCTCCAGCATTTGTTGTTTTGTGTTTTCTGGATCATGGCCAATCTTGTTGGGGTGAGATAGTATCTCATTGTTGTCTTGATTTGAATTTCTTTAATAGCTAAAGATCGTGAACATGTCCGCATGTGTTTTTTGGCTGCCTGGATCTCCTCTTTAGTGAAGTATCTGTCCATCTCCTTTGCCCATCGCTTAATTGGATGGTTTATCTTCTTCTTATTGATATTTTGTAGTATCTTATAGATTATGGAGATCAGGCGTCGATCTGACATAGAGTTGCCAAATATTTTTTCCCACTCTGTGGGTGTTCTTTTAATTTGATTAATAAAGTCTTTGGATGAGCAAAAGTGTTTGATTCTTAATAGTTCCCATTTATCTACTTTCTCTTCTGTTGATTGAGGTTTCTTTGACAGATTTTAGAGTCTGTCCTCATTGTGTATTAAAACTTCCATTGTTGTTCCTACCTTTTCTTGGATGAGCTTTATCGTTTTAGGTTTGATATTTAGGTCTTTTATCCAGTTGGAGTTGGTTTTTGTATAAGGTGTAAGATATGGATCTTGATTCAGTTTATTGCAGATGGATAACCAATTTTGCCAGCACCATTTGTTGAAGATGCTGTTTTTACCCCAGTTTAATGTCTTAGGGCCTTTGTCAAATATCAACTGTTCATAGGCAGATGGTGTCATCTCTGGGGTCTCAATTCTGTTCCATTGATCAGTCTGTCTGTTCTTGTACCAGTACCAGACTGTTTTGACCACTGTGGCAGTGTAGTATGTTCTAAGGTCGGGTAATGAGAGGCCTCCCAGTGTGTTCTTCTTCTTTAGTAGTACCTTACTTATCCGGGGCTTCTTCCCTTTCCAAACAAAATTGGTGATTTGTTTCTCCATCTCATTAAAAAATGATGCTGGAACTTGTATTGGGATTGCATTATAGAAATAAATTGCTTTGGGTAAAATAGACATTTTCACAATGTTAAGTCTTCCTATCCGTGAACAGAGTAGGTTTTTCCATTTATCTAAGTCTCTCTTAGTTTCTTGTAGTAAGGGCTTGTAGTTCTCTTTGTAAAGGTCTGTTGTTTCTCTGGTTAGATTAATTCCTAGGTACTTTATCTTCTTAGGGGCTATCACAAATGGTATAGATTTGATAATTTCCTCATTAACAGTCTCGTTGTTGGTATAAAGGAATCCTACTGATTTACTTATGTTTATCTTGTATCCTGAGACTTTGCTGCTTCAGCAAATTTTGAACCCCCGGTTTTTCAGAGCACTGTTTGTAGTTTATAATTACTTATGTATTTTCAACTTTCTCTTTCTCCGTCTCTCCCTCTGGCTTTGTACAAGCTATATTGTCTGACTTTCACACTAGATTGTAAGCTCTACAAGGGCAGGGACCATGTATCCCCCATTCATGCTTTGTGCCAGACCCTAGTACACAGGAGATTCTCATTAAACGTGTTAAAACAGCGACATACTGAAGTCCTGAGACTGGGGAACTCAGATTTTGTGTGTCTACTGGCTGATCTTGGAGGAGACAGCAAGCACAGCTGGCTTGGCTGGATCTACTCTGCTGAGCTCCCACTGGTCTCATGGAAGAAGAGACCCATGTTGCAGAAAGGATGGTGAGCCGGGAGAATGGAGGCACCAGAAGGAAACTGACCAGGGAGAGCAGACAACCTATAGGTGGAACACAGAGTGGACTGAATGTTAAACAGCATTTGTTGAATGTTTTATGTGGTCAGATTTCATGCTGGACACCAATATATGATTTCACTTAGTACTCTGGTTAACTCAGCAGGACAGGAAATGCCACTCTTGATGGCAGCTGAAGAAGTTGAGACTTGGCTTGGAGAAATTAGGTAATGTTTCTAGGATCACAGTTACGTTTGAGCCATGCTGAGAATCATTCATCTAGGTATATTTGATTTTAAATTCACGTCAATTTATAATAAACAAGACTGCCTGCTGGGTTGTCAATGTCCTTTTAAAAAATGTGTTGACTTTATAGGCGCTAGCCCAGAAATGGAAATCCTGGTGGCATAGTGCTTAAGTGCTATGGCTGCTAACCAGAAAATCAGCAGTTCAAATCTGCCACACAGTCCTTGGTAAACTCTATGGGACAGTTCTACTCTGTCTATAGGGTCACTGTGAGTCAGAATCCACTCCCCGACAGTGGGTTAGTTTTTTAACCTGAAAATAACTCAAATGTCATCAACAGGGAGTCCTGATGGAGCAGTGGTTAGGCCTTTGGGCACTACCAAAAAGTTGGTGGATCAAATTTACCAGCTACTCCTTGGAAATTCTATGAGGCATTTCTACTCACTATGAGACAGAACTGACTTACAGCAGTGAGTTTGGTTTCTGGGGTAGGGGGCGTTCTTCAAGCAGTGAATGAATAGACAATCTGTGGTTATTCATGTAGTGGAATACCGTATTTTTCATGAATAGTGAACCTGTGTAAGTAACACACACAGAACTGGCAGGAAAGACAGAATTACATAAACAAGTTTTGGAATAGCACACACATGCATACAAGGTGTACATGTCAAGATGTCCCCAGAAGTGAATTTTGGCCTTGTTTACCTTGATTTTGGGGAAACCCTGGTAGCATAGTGGTTAAGTGCTATGTCTGCTAACCAAAAGGTCAGTAGTTTGAATCCACCAGGTGCTCCTTGGAAGCTCTATGGATCAGTTCTGCTCTGTGTTATAACATCTCCATGAGTTAGACTTGACTGGATGGCAGTGGGTTTGGTTTTAGTGAGTTTTTCACCCCCATTTAATTGTCCAAAATGTCACTCTTGGTCATACTTGTACAGAAGAGGTATAAGCCATGGTCAAGAAGCCATGGATCCAGTTGCAATATCCTGGTAATTGGAAAATAAAACTGAAGAGTGTTCTCTGTTCTGTTCCTGGCTGTGTTTGCTAGCAGTAGAATTCCTTGCAGCTGACTTGAGCCCAAGTACTTGGCCCCAGAGATGAGGGATGGTCGGGCAAGAGCTAAGAGCTAGTCTCCCACAGTCTCAGCTTGTGTAGGTCCCTGGGCCAGTAGGAGGGATCTTTTGTTTTTGAGCACCCTGCTGGAAGTGCCAGCCTCCTGTGAAACCTGAACCTTGCAGGTGCAGGCTTCCTCTGCTGTAACCAGGTATGCCCCAGGCAGCCGATCTGACCTGTGTCAACTGAGTTAGGGACTAGTGACCCGTCTGTGCCCAAGACTCACAGACCTGCCATGGGACATCCAGGCAGTGGGTGATTTAACAGGCCAGCCCAGTTGCAGCCTAACTCAGTGGAGGAGTGGAATACACACGGTTGCAAGCATTGCTCTCCTGAGTGGCCTCTCTGGCTTCAAGAATGCAGACCCACACATCTTCCATTTGTGGGGCAGATAAAAGTTGTGTTGTTTTTTTTTCTCTTGCGGTGAAGAAAGAGGTCTGCAGAGCAGGGAAGGAATCCTGCCCCAAGAGGGTCTGCTATACATACTTGAGGCTGATGATAGTCTGCTTCTGGGAAGCAAACCTCTGCATCAACAGGAGTCAAGATGAAGACTTAACATTAAATCTATTGGGCAAGAAAAAAGAAAAAATGAAATCAAAGTCAGCAACATATAGAAAATACTGGCATAGTGTGTTTATGAAAATAAGGCAGGGGGACTGTGCCAAATACAGAAATGTATAACTCTACATTGTTTGTGTAAAAGTATGGTATTTTGTAACAAAACAAAAACCAACAAAAAGGAATGGACTATTGCACACATAATAGCATGAATGAATCTAAGCGTATTAAGTCAAAGAGGACAGACACAAAAGAGCATGCACTGTATGCTTTCATCTGTCTGAAATTTTAGTACAGGCAAGACTAATCTGTAGTGACAGAAAGATAAGTGGTTACCTGAGACTTTGGGGTTTGTTGATGGTAAAGGGTTATGGGGAACTTTCTGGGATAACAGAATTATTCTATATTTTGATTGTGGTGCTGTCTATATGAGTGTATAGACTTGTCAAAGCTCTTTGAGTTGTACATTTAAATCTTGTTCATTTTATTGTGTATAAATTATACATGAGTTAAGTTGATTAAAAATGGTGTTATCAGAGTGGACACAGTGTCCAGGTCCTATGACTCAACGACATATTAATAGGATCATGATTCTCATGTTCCAAAACAATTCCAGTTAACTAAAGCGAAGAGTTGATGACCTAGGGCAACCCTAGTAATGGAACTGTGGGTCTAGGTGTCTTGGAAGCATCTGTCATGTCTTTTTGGGCAAAATCTTATGGGGGAAAACAGGGACTTTTCCTTAGGCAAGGAACATATACAATCTGTTTATTATCTCCCTCCTTTCCTTCTTTCAAAAGCATTCATTTTTAGAACCACAGCCCATATGTCAGTTTGTCATCCTGTGGTTGCTGTCTGTTGCTTTGATGCAGGAAGCCATGCCAATGGTATTTCAAATGCTAGCAGAGTCACCCATAGTAGACAGCCTTCAGTGTAGCTTCTAGGCTAAGACAGACTAGGAAGAAAGGCCTGGCCATTGACTTGAAAATCAGATAATGAAGGCATTATAATTCACAACAGAATGTTGTCTGACTCCGTTGCTTTGAACACATCCTCAGGAAGGATCAAGAGCTGGAAGAGGACACCACATTTTACAGAAGACCATGGAGGACATAGAAGACCCTCAGTTAGAAGGATTGGCAAAATAGCCACAGCAATGGACTCAAACATGTGATTGTGAGGGTGACGCAGGACTCAACAACCATCATGAGTTTGGAGCCTACCTGATGGCAGTTAATAACTATTTTTAAAAAAAGAACACTTCATATACCACAAATATTTGTAACTATACTCTAGTATTTCTTCAATACTTTAATATCTATGGTAACTCAAAGAACAGATATGACCAGAGTTCTTTTGTTTCTATCTTTTTAATCATGGACACTATGCATACATATAGAGAAGTGCACAGATCATAAGTGTATAGCTCAATGAATTATCACAAACTGAACACCCATGTAACTACAACATAGATACAGAACCAGTACAGTGCTAGCATCCCAGAATCCTGACCTGTGTCCCCCATCACCACTCTATTCTTTTGACCCCCAAACCACCACTGCCTTGTCCTAAACTGTTTTTTCTTTCTTTCTTTCTTTGTACTTGATAAAATACAACCATATAGTATGTATTCTTCCTAGCTGGCTTTTTTCATTCCACATTTTTTTTTATTATGATTGAATAAAAATGTACATTCCCATATAAATTTGCATTCTCACCTATATGCAGCTCCCACTGCTCTCCCTGCCCGGTAATAGCACACTCTTCCTCTCTGTTCCATACATGTCTTGTCCTCCCACCACTCTCCTGTTCCCTCCTTTTCACCCACTTCCCTACCTCCAGTAAGAAGTCAGCGTGATAACATCATATAGATGCATAGAACCATAAAGTGCATATGTGATATGGTCACTCTGTGTCGCCAAGTCCAATGCACTCCAGTCTGAAGAGTCATTCAGCATTTTCTTTGAGATATTAATCCATATTGTTCTGTATAGCTGTAGTTGGCTCATTTTCATGGCTTTGTAGTATAAATAATATGAATGTAATTTCTTTGTTCAATAGACATATTAGTAAGCCATCGGTTACTGTAGAGAGCAGTAGTTGCAATCTGACTAACTGGAGATGTGTTTTGCTTGGTGTCCACATTAGTTGTTTTGCATTTCAATCAAATCCATCACTATTATATAAAAAGGAGCACTGATGGCTCCATGGTTAAGAGCTTGGATGTTAACCCAAAGGTCAGCAGTTGAGTCCACCTGATGCTTGTTGGAAACCCTATAGGGTAGTTCTACTAGTTTCCCCCTTGGTTTATAATTTAAAAATATGCATGGAAAATTAGTGCACTGTCCTGTGTACTATCCCACCTCAGAACTATCATCCTTGGCAGGAGACTCCTTGGGGTCCCCTTAACACTTGTACATTCCTTTGTTGGGTCAGAGAGTGCCTAGCACCTAGCATCCTGATGTATAATTGTTGATGTCTCTGTGTCTCCCTCAGATTATGACCTTCTTGATGCAGAATCTTCTTTGAGGCTTTATCCTCAATACTTAGCACAAGGGTAGGCAGTGCCTGGTCCAGAGTTTATGCCAGATGAACACATGGTGAATAAACAAAGGCACTAACGAGTAAAGGAATAAATGAATGAGCACTGAGTCTGTTCACTTTTGCACTGTGATTTTGCTCAGAGCGCTGACTGCCATAATGCCTAATTACATCATGTATAGTGTTATAAACATATAATCACTTTACATGTATTATTAGACGTTGTCTATAATGTGGTTCTGGTGGAACATAAAATAGAGGAAAGAGAGGAGAGGGAAGAAAACATCAGGAGTTGGGCAGAGGAGTTACAGGCCAACATACAGGAATTCTATATTTACTGTGAGCCATCCAAGAGAGGTGCTCGCAGTGGAGCCCTCATCTCTCAGATCACAACAGCCATGTGATTACTCCAAGCTCTGCAGGGCTGAGGGGCTCAAATTCCTGAACCTTAGCCTGAAACACAGGAGTCCCCACCCAGCCTCCTTACTGTAACCCAGGCCAGCAGTTAGAATGTGGGGACATAAGGGTAGGCAACTGTCCTGACTGTGTTTTGTTGCTGGGCCGTTATTGTCAGAGATGGTCATTATTGCATCTTCAGATGTGTTATATAAAACCAAGGGAAACCAGAGGATTGTACTTACACAGTCAAACCAGCATCACATGTCTTATTCCCTGAACCAAGAGTGAATTTGTAACTTTTTGCTTCTTTACATCCTGCTGATACCCTTGGAAACCCTGGTAGTGCAGAGGTTAAGTGCTATGGCTGCTAACTGAAAGGTCAGCAATTTAAATTCACTAGGTGCACCTTGGAAACTCTGTGGGGGCAGTTCTATTCTGTTCTACAGGGTCACTATGAGTCAAAATTCACTCAATGGAAATGGGTTTGGCACCTTTTTTTTTTGATGTATCAATCAGCGGCCACTGCAACTGGGCTTCACTTTCCACCAATCACCAGGGTGTGGTAAGGTGCTTTTTCACCAGGTATACAGAGGAAAAGTCCCCAAGTTCTCTTCTTTTGGCTCTGGAGGTTCAGAGGGGAAGTTCCTGGCTGAAAGCATCTACTAAACGCCCTCCACCATGGAGGTAAGATCTGGGTTCTAGATTTGGCTTTGCTTGATATGCTTTATGGCTTTGAGAGTCTTTCCCTCTTGTCATAGATGGAAATATGTCCCCCCAAAGATGTTTGGAGCAGTTTAGCTGGACCATGATTTCTGGCATTGTGTGATGTTCCTAGCCAAGTGCCGTCAAGTCAGATCTGACTCATGGCGACCCATGAGTGTGATGCTCCTATACGTTATAAATCCTAACTCTGTGGTATTAATGAAGGAGGATGTGTGGCAGTTGGGTTGATGGGACAGGACTGTGTAAGCCTGCGCGGTGTCTTGAGACAATCTATTGAAATACAAAATAAGAGAGATTGGGGTCCTCATACCACCAAGATGCAGTGCCAGAGCAGGGTCTATTCTTTGGAAAGGGCCCAGAATCCCTGAGCCTCAGAAGCTCCCCATCCAGAGGAAACTTTAACGACAAGGACCTTCTGTCAGAGGCAAAAGAGACTTTCCCCAGAGATAATGCACTGAATTTGGACTTGTAGCATACCGGACTGAGACAGAATACAATTTCTCTTTTGAAAGCTGTTCACTTGTGGTATTTCAGTGATTGCAGCAGCACTAGGTGATTAAGACGCCTCTCTCTGTTTTGATATTCTTTTTCTTTTTCTCAGATGAGGAATTTTGGACACTTCAGATTATGTGTTATCATGAACCTCAAGGCTCCTGGGCCCTCTTCTAAGTCCAGGTTTACTGGGGACTCCTCCAGCAGAAAAAGACAAGGTTCCCCCACTCTGCAATGATGTCCTACAAGATATGACATTTAGATTCGTGAACTCTTCCTAGAAAAAGCACTATATACCTTGTTACTGATTATCACTGCCATCACCTGTGAGATCTCCCCTTGGGAACCTATGCACTGATACCAGCTCCTAGTCTATGCTTCAAAGCAATTTTGGAACTCTTTTTCTGGAATGGCCATGAGAACTGTTGCCAGATTACCCTTGATGCTTGAATGGCAACATAATGTCTTCCTGTCAATACTACCTTTATCCTCAGTTAAAGAGAAAAGTCATTGGGGGCCAGATTAAGTGAGTAGGAAGGGTGTTCCAATACAGTTATTTGTGTACTGGCTAAAATATCTCTCACAGACAACTATGCATTTAAGTTCACTAATTTTTGCTAAGCCACCATGCACAATGGCCGTTCCAGAAAGAGTTCCAAGGTTGCTTTGAAGGGTGGGCTAGGTGCCGGCTTCAGTGCCTTGCTTCCAAAGGGGGGTACTCCAAGGTGACCATAGTGACATTCAGCAATGAGCTATGTAGCACTTAGAACAATTAAGCTCATGGACTTAACTACTCGAACTTGTCTCTGTGTATTCTCACACTCCCTCCCTAGAAAGGTCTGAGGTTTGGGAAATCACAGAGGGAGACTTTGAGCCTATCACCTTCAAGGATATAGCCCAACCCACTGCCTTCTCATCCCCTCCATCCGTACAAATACCCCTACAAGATGCTTCAAGTAACCCTAACATTATTGGGCACTATTGTCTGCTAACTTCCTGACATTTCCTAATACATTCAGTCACCACTCACTTGCCCTGGTATCTCAGCATTCTTCTCATGGCAGAAAGGTAGATCAGACTTCTGCTCTTTGGGGTTTATTTCAGACCAAGATTTGATCACTGCTTTTGATGCTTGTGAGTTTTGGTCTCTAGGCTGCATCAGCATTCACACTGAGAATACTTGCAAATACTTGGTTACAAGTTCTTCAACCTTCCTGATTCCTAATGCTTTCCCCTTGCCCCTTTTCAGACGTCCTTAGTTACAGCTCATTATCTCTCAGACCCACCTCACCTCCTAAACTGAGAACACTGAGAATCTCCTCTATATTCCCACTTTCTTATCCTTCTAACACTTTCAGCTTTCTCACTTATTCATTCTTTGGTGAGCTCAAGAGTTAAGTTACTTGGTTTATGACTTAATGGCCCATTTAATACCTTCACGTCTTCCTTAATAGTCCATTCCTGGACTTTGTATTTCCTCAGGTAGTTCCATTTTTATAACACTTTATAGAAGCGATATTCACATTTCACATCATTGTCATTAAATCATTGGTGCCTGTGTCCACACTATATTATTAAACTCCTTAAAAGTGAATGAATTCTTGAATGATCTTTGTGTAGACTAAACCTGGTAACTGTGTTCAGAATAATTTAACAAATAAGATGACTTTGAGATGAAGGATTTAGAGAACAAGCAGATTTGAAGCAGCTGGGAGATTTTGGGAATTCCTAGTGATGGAAGTGTAGACTCATCAAAGAGTCTATACTGTCACTCCTTGGTTTAATCCAATCAATATAGTCTATAGCTTTCTGGGATCACTCATCAGCTGAAGACTTTATTCATACATTCCTTTTTCTTTCAAAATATTTCTATAGTGTGCTTTTCCAGAGAAGATGATAAGCCCTGTGATTTAAAATCAGTGAGAGATTCATGCCCCTCATAGATTTTAGCATTTCTATGAAAAAAAGAGACAAAAAATAAATTATAAGAAAAATTATGAGATGACATACTTCAGTCCCTGGGTGATGCACATAGCTAATAAGGTCAGCCACTAACTCAGTGGCTGGTGGTTTGAGTCTATCCAGAGGTGCCATGGAAAAGACTTTGGAGATCTGCTTCTCGAAAATCAATCATTAAAATGTATGGAGCACAGTTTTACTCAGATACACATGGGATCATCATAAAGTTTGAACTGACTCCAAATTGACTCTTTTTTTTTACGGTGGCTATGATTGTATCATGAGTACCTGGGAGGCCTCTCTAGGAAAGTGATGTTTTAGCACTGTTTTTAGGAGAAGCAATTGTACAGGTGAAAAGTAGAAAGTTCGTAGATCAAAGAAAAGTTTGCAATGGAAATTAGAAAACATTTTGAACTGAATGATAATAAAAGTCTTCTATAAAAAGCTTGTGGGATGTAACTAAACATACTTAAAGAAAATACAGCCTTAATCTTAAGCCAATGCTGGAAAAGAAGAATTAAAATTAATGAGCTAAGCTTTTATCTCAAGATGGTAGAAAACAGCAGTATAAATTCAAGGAAAGTAGAAGAAAGGAAGTAACAAAAACAGATGAATTAGTGAAATAGAAAGCAAAGCCAAAAGTTGTTCTTAGGAAAGGTTAATTGACAACCTCCTGACAAATCTAATGGGGCAATTGAGGGAGAAGGATAGAAATAGACACAGAGACTGAGAGACAGAGAGAAAAGACACGTGACAAATTATGAAGGTCAGACACTGATGAGGAGAACATTACTTCAGGTTATTTAAAAGATATCAAGTGGATCGTATCAATAGTATTACTCAATACATTAAAAAAAACTATATTAAGTAGGCCAATACCTAAAAATTATGTATCGTACCAAAGTTGAGATAAGAGAAAGTAGAAAATCTGAATTGTCCTATAGCTATTAGAGTAGTGGCATCTGTAATTAAAACTCTTCCTGTAATAACAAAGCAAAATAAAAGTGACAGCAAAAGACTTCATCCAACTGTAGCTTCAACAGTGAGTTCTACAAAACATCAACTTAGAAATGTAACGTCAAACAATTTTTTCACATTAGTACGTAAATAGGTAACATGGCCCAACTTGTTTGATGAGGCAACATAATTGGAAAAAAAAAAAAAAACAACATATTATGGTAAATTTCAAATTTATAGAAACATAGAAAAGCTAGTATAGTTAATTCATATGTGTCCACCACACATGTTCACATTGTTAGAATTAGCATCCAAATAAAGTTCTTGTATTGTAAGTGGTTGTTACAGCTTTTATGGTTAAAAATCTGGGTACTATCTGTCTTTTGTTTGTTATAATTTATTTGAAGAAACTAAGCTTTGCTATAGCTTCTAACATAATGCATTTTGTTGACTCTACCCCTGTGATGCATTTTGACACATTTATCTCACTCAATATTTATTGTAAGTTGGTAGATTTAGAGGCTGCATCAAATTTTGGTTCAACTTTTTTGAGGTTGGGTAAGAATATTTTATAGATGATGCTATGTACTTTCATCAAGAGGCAGATGAATCCCTGAATCCCTGCTTGACTCTTGGTTTTTGACGTTAGCCATTGATAATCAAGTTCATTAATTGTTAAGGATGACAAAATGCTGATTTCTGAGTTCAGTCATTCCGGTATCAGTTATGAGTAGGAATACTTCTAGAAAGAGAAACTGTCTCTCATCAACCACTTAGCAACTGTGGGAAAGTTCATACAGGGGAATGAAACAAAAACAAGATTAAATTAAAATCACAAATTTGCTTCCCAGTGTAGCACAAAACTCAGCAAAATGCAATACACACTTTTTCTCACACTTGTAGATCTGCAGGACAAGTATGAGTCAGGTTATTTAGCTTTGCTTGGTGTCTTAGTCACCTGTACTGCGCCAACAGAAAATACCACGAATGGAAGTCTTCACTAGGAGAAGCTTTTATTGTTACAGTCTGTTAAGATGCAAATCCATTAACAAGTTACAGGTCCATTCAGTGTGAGAAATCATCACAATCCAATAGGATAAGTCCACATCCAGTGAGAACATCTTGGCACAGGAACCTCGGGTCCAAAGGACGTGCTCTGCTCTCAGTGTTTCTCTCTTGGTGGCATGAGGTTCCCAGCTTGCTCTGCTCACTTCTCTCCCTTATATTCTGCAAGCTTATAGGTGAGTCCTGCCTCACCAACACAACTGTTGTCCTTTCTCCATCATCAGTTATCACAGAGGCAGGATTCACAACACATGGGAGGAATGGCACCATATTAGGACTCATAGACAAGTCAAATCAACACATAGATTTTTTTTGGGGGGGGGAGGCACAATTCAATCCATGACACTTGGGTAGTTCTGGTTCAAGCTCTGGCTCTGCCTGAGTTTGGCTTCTTGCTCCAGACCGGGCATGGTTCTATGTCATGTATTTTTATTCCAACTTCACATGTGTATTTCAAGTCCTTACTTGTCACCTTTATGTGTGCGTGCACACACAGAGACCCATATGTATGCATATATATGTATAGTAGTTATATATATATGTATAAACAAAACTCACCATGATCGAGTCAATTCTGACTTATACAGACCATATAGGACAGGGCAAAACTGCTCCATACAGTTTCTGAGGAGCTCCTGGTGGATTTGAACTGCCAGCTGTTTGATTAGTAGCTCTGGCACTTAATCGGTATTCCACCAGCATTTCATTAGATGTATCGAGAGATATAAATATCTGTGAAACTCGGGTGGCACAGCAGTTGACTGCTTCTCTGCTAACTGAAAAATTGGCAATTTAAACCCACCAGCTGTTCTGGAGGAGAAAGTTGCTATAGTCTACCTGGATTTACAGCCCTGGAAACCCTATGGGCGTGTTCCATTCTATCCTATATGCTCACTTTGAATTGGAATCGGTTCAATGGCAATGAATTTTTTCTATAATCTGCAGTAGTGTTCTCATTAATCTCTGACCTTAGTAAATTGCCATTTATCCTCTCTTTCTGCATTTGTCTCCCTCTTTCTCCTCTCTCATTTTGTCTTTCTCTTATTTAGACTCACCAGGGATTAACAAACTAATCTTTCCTAGGAACAACTTTTGGCTTTGCTTTCGCTTTCAGTAATTCATCTATTTTTGCTATCTCCTGTCATGTACTTTCCTTGAATTTATACTGCTCTCTGTTTTCTAACTTTCTGTGATGAAATTTTCATTTATTAATTTTAATTTTTTTTTCTTTTGCAACATTTGGTTAAGTTTAAGGTTTAATTTTATCTAAGTATTGTTTTAGGTGCATTCTACAAGCTTTTTATGGAGTATTTTTACTTATTTTTTTATTCACCTTGAAGTATTTTTAAAATTCCATTGTGATCTTTTCTTTGATCCATGAACTTTCCACTTTTCACCTAGACAACTGCTTTTCCTAAAATTACTGCTAAAATATCTCCTTCTTAGACAGGCCTCCAAGGTACTTTCAATATAAGCATATCCAGTTAAAGGAAAAACAAAAAGAAAAAAACAGCACAAGCAGTTTTGCTTCCATGAGTGTAAGGTAAGCAAACAACAAATTATGATATCTCAGTTATTTTGATTTCCTATTCACTGTGAATAAAAACTTCAAAGTACTGTTTTATGTTTAATAATATAGTATATATCCTTTGTACAGAGTAACCACATACTTATCATAATTTTTCTCATTGGGAAATATATATTAACTAAAATGAATACTTATAGAAGGAACATCTTGTCTAATTCTCACAAAAATACAATTTCGGCTAGTAGTAGTCTTGTGTCAGCTCATCCTCAGGTGTCCCCTAAGTCTCTAGTCAGGAACCACAGGGTTCTATCCAATTTTCTTTCTTTTTCAGGGTTTCCACTACTTGTTTTGTTACTTGAGTTTCCTCTCTCCAAACTCTGAACTTCAAAGGGAGACACAATCTTCTCAGTTCCTCCTTAGTTGCTCACAAGTCATTTTCGTTTGAAGGGTTTTACTACTAATCATGATAGGAAAATCACCCGGAATCATAAAAACTAAAAATTTACAGATGGGGAGATTACCAAAGTTTAGGAAAACCTATATGGTTGTTTTTGTCACTGTCACCAGCTTTAGTTCCTGCTATCCATCTGGAGGCTTCTCTCCCAGGCCTTTACCCAATATTTCCCACTTCCATGGAAGACAGAAGTCACAAAACATCTGTCTCCCTCTGATGACAGTGTAGTCACTCTTGGCAGAAAATTACTGGAAAATCTTACGTGAAAATCTCTTTGGAGAAGGTACAAGATTCCTAGGAGACCAAAGTTGAACACTGCGGGCCGCTCTCAAAAGCTGGCAGGGAGGTGGAGAGCCTTGGTTTGTAAAATGCTTCTTACAACTTTTGTTTCAGGGAAACACTTTGGTGTTAAGGTGGGGTGGTCTAAGAATAAGCAGGATTTGAATAAGTTCTGGTGATGATGCACTGTGACCAGCCTCCTGGAAATTCACCTTTCTATTTCTCTCTCTACATTGCACTTCTATTGGTGACCTGGTAGTAAGGGGCTCAGAGATACAGCCCACAGTCCATTGTCTCGAAACTCTAGAAAATACCTCGATGCTGGGGACACAACTGCCTGGTCCTGCAGGTGTTCCCATTTGGCCTGACTTTTTGAGAGCTGGGATGAGAAGGAACTTGAGAGTGTTGGGCAATCTCACCCTTTTCCAGGAAGGAGCTGTCTGGGTTTATTCACAGGGTGGGTTGCCAGTGCTCTCAGCTGAGTCTGGTTTCACTTAAGCTTCTCTTTGTGCTGTGGAAGTTGCTGAGTCGGGGCTCTGCCCCCTCCTTCTCTACAGCTTTGACTGGGGGTCCTTGGCTTTGCTCTTCTCAGGGAAACCAGAGCCTGAGAGCTCCTGTTTCCAGGAGGGAGTGGCCTGAAGTGCAAGGGGGGTAAAGGCTTGAGAAGGCAGCAGTAAGGAGTGACAGCAGGACCAAGGAGTTGCCAGTGAGTGAAAGATGATCTGTCTGCTCCCTGACCTGCTGGCATTGTGACAGCACAGGAGCCACAGGTATTTTTGAGTATAGGTGTTTTTCTTCTTGGGAAGTCCTCTCCTATCTAAAGAACTGGACTCTGTCCAGATACAATGTTAACATGGTGGACAACGCTCCCTGGTCTCCCCTTCTGAACCCTTCCTCCAATTAGTTTACTCTATTCTAAATTGTGCTCAAATGAATTCTAGTCTACTGCTACTGCTACTAGGTCTTTCTTAGCAATGCTGTGAGTTCTGGAGTTACCTGTACCCACTTTCTCCCATTCCTGCCAACCTCTGGACCCCTGCCTATTATGTTTCACCTGTTTCCAGTTCTTATGTTTTTTTTTTTTTTTCTAACTATATAGGATACACAGTGATATAAGTCAAGACAGCAGAGCCTTGGCTCCAGCCCTATCCTTCCCGCTCTGTGTTCATGGTTGGCGGTGAGGGTGGGAGATCCTATCCGTCCTTTGCCCGGCGTGATTAAGGGCTGAGCCCTTGCCTTGCAGCGTCAGCTGTACAACATCACAAGCTCAGGGTAGGTTTTCTATATTAGCCTCTCTAGTTGGAGAAGCACCATGACCAGTTGACCAGGGTCCCAAACCTCGTAGTTGATCAAGATGATTGCAGATTTCCAGCTATCTTCATAGGAGGCTAGCTCTCTATTTGGGAGGCCAGCCTACAGGGTTTCAGCCTTGGCCGAGTGAATCCTTACTTCTCATTTTACTAACAAGGCACACATAGTGTTTTCCCACATGCTTATTAGGTGCTTGCTTGTCTTCATCTATGATTGACTTTTTGTCTTTAGTGTACAGTTTTCCTGACTGAATATAATCTTGAATGTGAGTCCACAAGGTATTGCTTGTCTTGATGCATGAAACTTCTATAAGCTCAAAGCTTAAGCTTGTGGTTTTAAACATCTTCTGCTTAGGGGAGAACTGATTGCAGCATAAATCCTTGTGGATGGGAATGACTTACCCAGTTTTCTTTCAAGCCTTCCTAAATGGTTCTTAGTAGAGGAGTTGCGGGGCAGAATTTGACACTGTTGTTGACTCAGCAAGTTGATTTTTCTCACTGATTGAGAGTGAGTAAGCGGTTTATTTCTGCCTGAAGAGCAGCAAAGATATCTGGAGCTGGATGGGATTTTTGCAGAGATTCTTGAGTTTAACTTCTTAGGTCCACATTGAAAAGCTTCATCATTAGACCGTCAAGCAGGCTGGTGAGTAATTCTGGGCAGAGGTGCTGGAGTCAGATACCCGTAGACATGAAGCTTGCTCTACTTCTAGTTGTGTAACTTTGGGCAAAGTACTAAAATTCTATGAGACCTGTTTCTTGTTGGTAACTACTGACCTGTTGGATCTTTGTGAGGACATCTGCTGAAATAGCTGTGCTGTCCTCAGCAAATACCTGGAATACAGAAAGTGACCAGTAACTGGGAACTGTTGTTGCTATTATGATCCTTGCTGGAAACTAGGTTAGTTGAGCACCCATCAGGCATCTTTGCTGGGGATTTCTACCTAGGATTGGAGGTTGAACCAGATGACAGTACACACTTCTAAGTCTCAGAGAGTTCCAAGGATAAAGTTCCTTGATACAAATGAAGCTAAGAATTTTTATTTCACAGGAATTTTTAAAAGATAAATATGAAGTTGTGAAACTAAACAAAAAAAATCCAAACCTATTGCTGTGGAGTTGATTCCAAATCATAGTGACCCTATAGGACTGAGTAGAATGGAGCCATAGGGTTTCCAAGGAGTGGCTGGTAGATGTGAACAGTCAACACTTCAGTTAGCAGTTGAACTCTTAACCACTGTGTCACTGCTGAAAATATCTACACAGGGTTTATTCACAATAGCTACTGAAATATTTTAGAAGCTGTTATCTGCCCAGAAAGGTCTAAGAGCAGGATCCAGGCTCCTCTGAGAGACCAGGAGCTCCTCAGGTAATAGGAGTAGTGGTTGGGGGGTGGGAGACAGAATTGCTTGTGTCCTTATACTTCTGGAGTACCTGCTGATTGCTAAACTGGGTTCTGGGTATCCTGAGAAGCCTGAAGAAGTTCTCAGTTCTCAGGTGGGCCACTATGATAGTGGAGGCTGACTGGTGCACCATGCAGAAGGGTGGGAGTCCAATGGGAGAGTGAGCACAGCCATGCTAATTACCAGTGTCTCTTCCAGGGCGGCTGCAGTCCATGCTCTCCTCATCTGTGTCCAGGGACTGCTTGAGGATGCTTCCATGGCTTCTTGTATTCTCCGTTCTTTATATGGAAGTGGGGCCAGTGGTAAGTTTTCCTTCATTAAATTTGAAGTGCTTTTGGTGAGCAACAGATGTCTGTCCTCAAACTGAATAATAAAGATCCTCCCAGTGCACTTCCTTGGCTCCAGCCAAGTGCCATTGAGTCGGCAGAGAGTACTATAACTTTAGAGTACTGGAGTTTACACATCTGTGTTCAAGGTCTAGTGCTACCATTTGCTGTGACACATATGAAGTTATTTAATTGATTTAAGCCTTATTTGCTTCCTTGATATCATGGCAACACGGCTCATTTCTTAGACATGTTCTTGAGAATTAAATTAGGTAGTAAATGTGAGGAACTTAGCAGAAGTCTGGGTTGTAAGCGCTAGGTAGAATGTAGCTCTTATTTAATTGTCATTATCATTATTTGTATGCCAGTAAAAGGTAAGGCCAGCAATTGAGTGTGAATTTGTAAATCTGAGCAAATATTCTCAGATTAGGAATGCACTTTGTCTGCATCAAATCTGTATCTTATGCATTTCCATCCATAGGATTAGGCATGTACCAAATACTCAATAAAATAGTGCTACTGAATTGACTTTCTTTATATGGAAGTGGGTTTTGTGATTCTTAGACACTGGACATATTTTCAAGTTGTCTTCCATGCCTAGACCTGTGCTAAAAGAATATACAATACAGACTTTTCTCTGCTGTCTGTTCTTAACTAATCAAATGGAAATATAGAAGCAGAGGTGGAGATAAAGTCCCTGGTGGTACAAATGGTTTGTACTTGACTTCTCACCTAAAGGTCTGCAATTTGAACCCACCCAGCAGTGCCATTAAATAAAGACCTGGCAGTCTGCTTTTGTAAAGATGATAGCCAGGAAAACTCTACAGAATTCAGTTCTACTCAGTAACATATGGGCTGTCTTTGAATTGGAATACACTCTATGTCAATGTGTTTGTCTTGAGATTTTTTGACTGATGCTGGAGATACTCACAGACCAAGGAACATGATATTCAGTCTTTCATTTTACAAATGGGGAAAATGAAGTCCTATCAGGTGAGGTGATTTCCCCAGAATGGCAGAGAATTATTTTCTTGATCATCAGTCTAGCCACCTGGGTCCTGCCCTGCACCTGTCCTCAGCCCACTCCCCAATGACTCTGGCTTGCCCCTCAGCCTGACAGCTACTCTTTCATGCTGAGCCCCATGGATTTTGTTTGGAAATCACCCTCTGCAGTCTCATGTTTCCTACCAAGGCCTATGTTTCCCCTTCACAGCTCAGCTTAGAAGCTCTTTCCCTTGCTAGGACAGAATCTAGTCCTTGGCCCTCATTTGAGTCACAATTGGCCTCAGTATTGTGGTCATGTATTTGGACCTGGTTATTCCATGTGAAAGACAGTGAGACCTGTCAATGACCTTGTATTATAGACAGAGAAACAGGCCAGATTGTGTCAGCGACTTGCCCAAATTTATCTGACAAATCTCAGGAAGCCAGGAAATAGTAGTTATGAGCACAGTCTACAGGTTCAGACAGTCTGGGTCGGAATCCAGCTCTGCTTTCCACACCCTGTGGTTCTCTGGTCCACTTCATGTTGCTTCCAACAGAAAGTCATTCTATGTTGCTTCCTAGAGGAGATTAGGGTACCCAGGGGGGCAGAGAACCTACAAACTATGGAGGGGAATTTGTAGCTCATGCTTCAGAAGATGCTGGTAGAGACATTATTCCGGCACAGGCACTATCCAAGGACCAAAACTCAGAGACCTGATGGATGGGTTTCTGGACCTGTTTTCCAGTATCTCACAAGTCATTCCAAAGGGTTGCACAAGTGAAGAGTTTTAGCAATTGCCTGGGGTTGCCATTGCCATTGAGTAAATTATGACTCATAGTAACCCTGTAGTAGAGAGCAGAACTGCCCCACATCATTTCCAAGGAGTAACTAGTCAATTTGAACTGCTGACCTATTGGTTAGCAGCTGAGCTCTTAATCACAGGAGGACAGAAATGTTGCTCAGGAATTCATTACGGCTGGTCTGTGAGTGACAAACTGGAATCTCCAGAGGTACACCTGCCAACCACTCCCGTGGATTGTCCTGAGTTATTAGATAAAGGTGGGCCTCAGGAAGTGAGGGGATGTGTGATAATAAAGCATGTATTCTGTTCCTCAGTTCCACATGTGAGGTTGTAGACACCAACTGGGTGACTTGGATGTTTGGGTCCTTTTTAAGTAATAGGAGAATGATAGTTTGGCAGAATTGTATGGTGGAAGATGTTCTTAGCACAAGGGACTGCTTTGAGAAGACTTGTAAAGGGATGGAAAGGCCTGAATGTCTGTAAATCTTGGGCTGGGGGACCTGTAGGTGCTGGTTGGTAGGAATTGGAACAGTTGGGTTGAAGTGAGAATTGTGGATTTGGGCCAGTGACAGGAGTCTGTAGTGCTGTGTGAAATCTCACAGTCATTCCCCTAGTGAGTTCCATCTGGAAGAGAGAATGAATCCTAATATTTGTGGAACTTTATGTGGGCTCTTGACCCCCAGACTCTCTAGGTTAAGAGATTCAAGGGACTGCTTCCCTGAGAGTTACTTCTTGGAGATGAAGTTAGGGTAAAGGGCGTGGTCAGAGATGCAGGAGCAGAAGCCAGTGAAGAACATATGTATGCATTAATGTGCTTCCATAGAAGGCAGCTCAGAGCACCTTGGCATGGCTGTTGATGTCAGCTGGTGATGCTTTCTGCAGGGGTGGAGCAGGACACAGGGCAGAGAGAGGTGAGAGTAGTGTTTGTCATCTAGAGAAATCATTTGGAGAACAAGGCTACTCAACTTCCCTGGTTGAATGCAGAGACCATGTGGGGAGTTGATTAGCCAAAATGAGTATAAGGAGTAAGGAGTTGGAATGAGGAAGAGGTGGGTGGTAAAGGCCTTCTTGGGGTCTCTCCTCCACAGTTAGATGGACAGCCTCTGGGAGAGAGAGAACCGTACCTGGAACAGTGTGGGCAGCCTGTTGGGGATGGAGGAAATGTAGGACCTGCTGCATGCCATCCTGTGGTTCCACCAGCAGATGTTGCAACCATTGTCTCCTGCGATGAGTGGGGATCGAGAATGCTCACCTGCAGGGACCACTTGATACAGCCTGTGCCCTACATCATCATGACTGGCTCTTGGGGATGGAGTGCCTGGGGTGGAACATTTGCAGCTGGAAGCTGCAGGGCCTGCAAGCCCGTATTGTCTCCACCAAACACTGGTGTCATATGCCATACAGGAGTTGGGTTTCTCAAAGTATATGCTCAAAGTCACCCCTTTAGAGTTATCACAAAGGGCCCTCCACTGACAGTCCTCAGAGAAGATACTCAAACTGAATGCAAGACTCTCTTTCTTTCACTTCTCAGCTTCTACCATTTTTCTGAATTTCACTTACTGCTTTTATAATGAATACAAACTGTTATTAGTAAAAAAATAACTAATGCAAGAAAGAAAAGGAAGAATGAAACTAAGTCCTCTGGAGTCATTTGGAGAGGTGGCTCTGAACAGCTTATTCAGATGTAGTCTTTGACCCTGGGAATTTCCAGAATGAAGCAGGGAAAGTTTTGTAGCAATTGCAGTCACCTTATTAATTTAATCAGCACATTACAGTTCACAGATATCTTCAGCAGCTTCCGGCTCCTCTGAGGCATGGCTAGGAGAAACGTCATGATCCTTAGCTGACAGGCATGGTCTAGGGAAGTTAATGAATTTGCTTAAAGTCCCACAGCTAGGATGCTGTGGGCCACAAACTATCCTAAGGTTGCCTGTTAGTCCAGCACTTGTTCCACTCTTGGTAGAGACAGCATTTTTGCCCCACTAAGCAATGTACTACCTGCCAGCCTGAAGGGTCACCTGACAGTGACACCAGGGATCACATGGGAGTGGGCTCTGGGTCAAGGGTGAGGACGGCCCCATGTGTAACAGGGTGTGCATGAGAAAATGCTCTCTTATTGAGGGATTAAGTCTGAGTGTATAGGTTCTGTTAGAATTATCACTGGAGACCCAGAGCTTCTCTTTTCCCCTCAAGAACAGCAATCTCTCTCTCTCACCATATGTGGATATTACATAAAGATATTTATGGAGTCCTGTGGAGCAGTGGTTAAGAGCTCAGCGGCTAACTCAAAAGCTGGCAGTTTGAATCCACCAGCTTCTCTGTTGAAACCCTATGGGGTATGTGTGCACGTGTGTGTGTGTGTGTGTGTGTGTGTGTGTGTGGAATGTCATCATACATATCTTCCTGCACATCATTGGATATCTGCATGTATCTTCATTATCTATGGACGGATACAAGTATAAGTATTCTGTGAATTACCAATGAAGGCCAAGTGGATATATATATATACATATATATGTGGATATATATATATCCACTTGGCCTTCATTTATATATATATATATAAAATAAAACTAGAGAGTATATATGAGTATACAGTAAGTGTGGCTAGTTAAGGTATACGCAATCTGACAATTAAGTCTGTAAACTTTATTGTTCTAAAGGTTACATATCTCACTGCTGAGTATCACTACAATCACCTTTGAAGTACTCCCCCTTGGGCAGCTATGTACCAATGTTAGTGCCCAGTTCACACTTCAAAGTAATTTTGGAACTCTTTTTCTAGAATAGTCAGCAGAGCTATTGTGGTATTACCCTTGATGGCCTGAATGTCATTAAAATGTCTTCCTTTCAATACTTCCTTTATCTCTGGGTAAAGAAAAAAGTCATTGAGGGCCATATCCCTTGCTCCAGCTCAGTTGTCCTTAGTCATAGCTCATTATCTCTGAGAACTATCTTGACTCCCAAATTGAGAACACTGGCAATCTCCTCTATACTGACAGTTTCTTATCCTTCTAATACTTTTACCTTTCTCACTAATTCATTCCTTACTGAGCTCAAGAGTTACATTACTTGATTATGACTTAAAAGTCCATTTAATACTCTTGATTTCTTCCTTGTTAGTCAGTTCCTGGCCTTTGTATTTCCAGATGTAATCCTGTTTGCTTTCCACATTTCACTTCACTGTCATTAAATTGTTGGTGCCTGTGTCAACACTGTATTATTAAACTCCTTAAAAGTGAATGAATTCTTGTGTTGCTTATCCTTGGATGAGCTTTATGTAGAGTAAATCTGATAACTGTATTCAAAATAATTTAACAAATAACATTAAGTCTGCAAACTTTATTGTTCTAAGGGTTACATATCTCACTGCTGAATATCACTACAATCACCTTTGAAGTATTCCCCCTTGGGAAGCTATGCACCAGTGTCAAGTATAGAGAACAAGCAGGGTTGAAGCAGCTGGGAGACCTGGCTAATCACTAGTGAAGGAAGTGTGAACTCATCGAAGAGTCTATACTGTCACTTCTCAGCTTAATCTAGTCAAGATAGTTTGTAGCTTTCTGGGATCATTCATCACTTGAAGACTGTATTTATACATTCCTTTTTCTTTCAAAATATTTATATAGTATGCTTTTCCAGAGAAGATGATAAGTCCTGTGATTCAAAATCAATGTAAGCTTCACGGTCCTCATAGATTTTAACATCTCTATGAGAAGACACAGAAGAAATAAATTACCAGAAAAATTATGAGACTACATACTTCAGTCCCTGGATGATGAAAATAGCTAACAAGCTCAGCTGTTAATACAGCTGTTGGTGGTTTGAGTCTACCAGAGGTGCCACGGAAAAAAAGTTTGGAGATCCACTTCTGGAAAGTCAGTCATTAAAATGCTATGGAGTACAATTCCACTCAGATACACATGGGATCATCATGAGTTGCAACTGAATCCAAATTATTATTATTTTTTTACTGGGTATAATTATATTTGAAGTACCTGGTAGGCCTCTCTAAGAAAGTGATGTTTTAGCACTGATTTTTGGAGAAGCAGTTGTACAGGTGAAAGGCAGAAAGTTTATGGATCAAAGAAAAGATTGCAATGGAAATTAGAATGTATTTTGAACTGAATGATAATAAAAATACTCCAGAAAAAGCTTGTGGGATGCAACTGAAGTAGTGCTTACAGCAAACAAAGCCTTAATCTTAAACAAATGTTGGAAAAGAATATATTAAAATTAATCGGCTGAGCTTTTATCTCAACAAGGTAGAAAACAGATAGCAGTATAAATCCAAAGAAAGCAGAAGAAAGGAAATAACAAAAAGCGATGAATTAGTGAAATAGAAAGCAAAGTCAAAAGTTGTTCTTAGAAAAGATTAGTTGACAATCCCCAGACAAATCTAGTAGGGAGAGTGAGGGAGAAGGATAGCGAGAGAGACAGAGACTGAGACATGGAGAGAGAAGACAAACGACAGTTTACTAAGGTCAGACATTGATGGGGAGAATATTACTGCAGTTTATTAAAAAGATATTGAGTGGATCATATCAACAGCAGTATTCAATAAATAAAAAAATATACTAAGTAGGTCAGTTCCTAAAAAATATGTATTACTAAAGTTGACATAAGAAGAAATAGAACATCTGAATTGCCCTATAGCTATTAGAGGAATGGCATCTGTAATTAAAACCCTTCCTATAATAACAAAGCTAAATAGTAGTGACAGTAAAAGACGTCATCTGCACATAGCTTCTGCAGTGAATTCTACAAAACATGGAGTTAGAAATGTAATCTCAAACTGTCTTTTTACACAGCAAGCAAAGATGTAACATAGTCCAGCTTGTTTGATGAGGCAACATAGTTGAAAAAGAAAAATAATGTCTATTATGAAAAATTTCAAACTTATAGAAACATGGAAAAACTAGTGTAGTTAACTCATGTGCCCATCACATATGTTCCCCTATTAGGATCCAAATACAGTTCGTGTATTGAAATTGGTTGTTATAGCTTTTACAATAAAAAATCTGGGTACTGTCTCTTTCATTTCTTGTAATTTATTTGAAGAAATTAAGCTTCGCTATAGCTTTCCACAGAATGCATTTTGTTGATTGCACCCCCATGATTCATTTTAACACATTTATCTTAGTATTTCTTATAAGTTGGTAGATTTAGAGGTTGCGTCAAATTTTGGTTCAACTTTTCTGGGGGGGGGAAGGAATATTGTATAGATGGTGTTACATACTTTCTTCAAGAGGTGCATGATGCCTGAATGCCTGCTTGACTCTTGGTTTTTGACATTAGCAGGTACTTATAATCATGTTCATGAATTCATTAAGGATAATAAAATGCTGATTTCTGAGTTCAATCATTCCATCATCACTTATTAGCAGGAATACTTCTATAACCACTTGGCAACTGTGCAAAACTTAATATAGAGACACAAAACAAAAACAGGATGAAATTATGATTTTTTAAAACAATGAATTTGTTTTCCAGTGTAGCACAAAACCTAGCAAAATGCAATAAGCATTTATTCTCACATTCAAGTATCTGCAGGACAAGTGTGAGTCAGCTTATTTCGGTTTGCTTGGGAAGTTCTGGTTCAAACTCTGGCTCTGCCTGAGTTTAGCTTCTTGCTGCAGACCATGCACAGTTCTGTGCCATATATTTTTTTCCAACTGCACATGTGTATTTAGAGACTTTGCTTGTCACCTTAATGTGCGCATGCACACACAGAGACACATACGTACGCATATATACGTATAACTATACGTATGTATGTATGTGTATAAACCAAGCTCACTGCCATCGAGTCAATTCTGACTCATTGAGACCCTACAGGACAGGGCAAAACTGCTCCATGCAGTTTCTGAGGAGTGCCTGGTAGATTTCAACTGCCAACCATTTGATTAGTAGCTCTGGCACTAAACCAGTATGCCACGAGCATTTCCTTCGACGTATATACAGAGGCAGGTAAAACCATCTGTGGAGCTCTGGTGGCACAGTGGTTGAGTGCCTGTCTGCTAACTGAAATACTGACAATTTGAACCCACCAGCTGTTCTGGAGGAGAAAAATATTGCAGTCTACTTGGAATTACAGCCTTGGAAACCCTATGGGGCTGTTCTTCTCTGTCCTATATGCTCACTATGGGTTGGAATTGGCTCAGTGGCAATGAGTTTTTTTCAGTGATCTGCAGTAATGTTCTCATTAATTTCTGACCTTAGTAAACTGCTGTTTGTTCTATCTTTGTCTCTCTGTCTTTTTCTCCCTTACTTCGTCTTTCTCCTAATTAGACTCATTGGAAGGTTCATTAATCTTTTCCAAGAACAACTTTTGATTTTGCTTTCTCTTTCAGTGATTCACCTATTTTTGTTATTTCCTGTTTTCCACTTTCCTTGGATTTATTCTGCTCTCCATATTCTAACTTCCTGTGATGAAAGTTTCCTCTAGTAATTTTAATATTTTTCTTTTCCAACATTTGGTTAAGTTTAATGTTTTAATATCTTGTAAGTAATGTTTTAGGTGTATCCCACAAACTTTTTGTGGAGTACTTTTACTTAGTTCTTTTTATTCAGTTTGAAATCTTTTTAAATTTCCACTGTGATCTTTTCTTTGATCCATGAACTTTCTACTTTTCACCTGGACAATGGCTTGTCTTAAAATTACTGCTAAAACATCACTGTCTTAGAGAGGTCTCCCAGATACTTTCAATATAAGCATAATCACTTTAAAAAACAAAAACAGCATAAGCAGTTTTACTTCCATGAGTGTAATGTAAGCAAATAACAAGTTATTGTATCTCAGTAACTTTGATTTCCTAGTCACTGTGAACAAAAATTTCAAGGTGCAGTTTTATGTTTAATAATTCAATTTACATCACTTGTACAGAGTGACTTTGTGCTTGTCATGATTTTTTTCATTGGAAATAAATATTAACTAAAAGGAACATCTTGTCTAATTCTCACAAAAATACTGTATGAGTTAGAAGCAGCCCTGGGTCAGCTCACCCTCAGGTGTCCGCTAAGTCTCTAGCCAGGGACCACGGGAGTCTATCCAATTTTCTTTCCTTTCTAGGATTTAAGCCTTTTTTGCTTCCTTGATATCATGGAAATATTGCTCATTTCCTAGATATGTCCTTGAGAATTAAATTAGGTAGTAAGCTTGAGGAATTTAGCACAATGTCTAGATTGTAAGTGCTAGGGAAAGTGTAGCTCTTATTTAATTGTCATTATCATTACTGGTGCACCAGTCATAGGTAACGCCAGCACTTCAGTGTGCATTTTTAAATCAGAGAAAATTCCTTGAGAGTAGGAATGCCATTCGTCTACATCAAGTCTATATCTTATGCATGTCCATCCGTAGGATTAGACAAAGTAACAAACACTCAATAACGAATTGCTTCTGAATTGACTCTCTTTATATGGAAGTACATTTTGGGTTTCTTACACATTGGACATATTTTCAAGTTGTCTTCCATGCACAGAGCTGACCTAAAGGAACAGTGCAATACAGACTTCTCTATGTCATCTGTTTCTTAACTAATTCCATGGGAATATAGAGTTAGAGTTGCAGAGAAGGTTCCTGGGTGCTGCAAGTGGTTTGCATTTGACTGTTCACCTAAAGATTTGCAGTTTGAACCCATCCAGCAGTGCCATAGAAGAAAGACCTGGCAATCTGCTTCTGTAAAATTTAGAGCCAGGAAAACCCTATGGAGGTCAGTTCTACTCAGTAACACATGGGATCTTCACAAGTTGGAATACACGTAATGGAAATGTGTTTGTTTGAGCCTTTTCACTGATGTTAGACAAAGTCACAGACCAAGGAACATGCAATTCAGCCCTACATTTTATTAATGGGAAAAATGAAGCCTTGACAGTTGAGATGATTTGCCCAAGGATGGCAGAGAGTTGTTTCCTTGACCATATCTCTGGTCGAATAGGTCCTGAACTGCACCTGTCCTCAGCCCATTCTGCATTGCCTCTAGCCTGCCCTTCAGCCTGACAGCTACTCTTTTAACCTCAGAGTCCCATGGATTTAACTCGGAAATCACCCTCTCCAGTCTCATGTCTCCTCCCCAGTCTTATGTTTCCCCTTCACAGCTCAGCTTAGAAGCTCTTTCTCCTGATGAGACAGAATCCTGTCCTCAGCCCTCTTTCTAGCCTGCCCTGCATACTTTGGCTTCAATGTTATGGTCATGTATTTGTCCTGGTTATTCTATGTGAAGGATTGTAGGATAGACAGGGAATGACCTTGTTTGTAGACAGGAAACATGCCAGATTGTGTCAATGACTTGCCCAAAGTCATCTGACAACTTTCAGGAAGCCAAGGAGTACTGCTCATGAGCACAGGCTCCAGGTTCAGACAGTCTGGGTCAGCATCCAGATCTCCTTTCTAAAACCTGTGGTTCTCTGGTTAATTTTGTATTCTTCCTAGAGAAAATCAACTTCTCTCCCTTTCTAGAGGAAATTAGGGTACTTGGGGAGGCAGTGAGCCTGTAAGATTTAGAATGGTATGTATAGGTGGTGCTTCAGAAGATGCTGGTATAGGTGCTCTCTAAGGACCAGAACTCAGAGACTAGTCAGATGAGCTTCTGGGCCTGTTTTCCAGTATCTCACAGGTCATTCAATGAAGTTGCAATGGTGAGGAATTTTGACAATTACTTGGGTTTCCCTTTGCCATTGAGTCAATTACGATTCATAGTGACACTATAGTACAGAGTGGAAGTGCCCTATAGGGTTTCCAAAGAGTAACTAATCAGTTTGTACTGCTGACTTTTGGTTAGTAGCTGACCTCTTAACAATAGGAGGACAGAAATGTTTCTCAGGACTTCATTATGGCTGGTCTGTGAGTGACAGACTGAAATCTCCAGAGGTGCACCGGCCAACCACTCCCATGGATTGTCCTGAGTTATTAGGTCAAGGTAGGTCCAACTATTTCCACGGACTGTCACATTAGGTTAAGGTGGGCCTCACGAAGAGGGGGAACCTATGAGGAAAAATGTGTATTCCTCAGCTCTAAGTGTGAGGTTGGAGATACTCATACCCACCAATGGAGTCTGTGGTGTTGTGTGGAATCTCACAGCCATGTCCCTAGTGAGTTCCATCTACAAGAGAAACTTAACCCCTATGTTTATGGAACTTTCTGTGCATTCTTGACTCTGAGAGTTTCTAGATCGAAGAAGGCCAAAGGGCTGCTTCCCTCAAAGCCATCTTTCTTAGAGGAGATCAAGGTAAAGGTCATGATCAGGGATGGAGGAACAAATGTTAATGAAGAACATACGTATATGCTAAGGTGCTTCAAGAGAAGGCAGCTCAGAACATCCTGGCATGGCTGTGCATGTCAGCTAGTGATGCTTTCTGAAGGAGGGAAGCAAGAATAAGGGCTGAGAGAGGCAAGGGTGGTGTTTTTGTTCTAGTGAAATGCAGAGAAATTGTTTGTATAATAAGACTACTCAGCTTCTGTGGCTGAATGCAGAGCCCCTGTGGGGAGTTGTTTAGCCAAAATGAGTATAACGAGTTGGAATGAGGAGGAGGTGGATGGTGAAGGCCTTCTTGGGGTCTCTTCTCCACAGTGAGATTGATGGCACCTGGGAGAGAGAAAACTGGACCTGCAGTAGTATAGGCAGTCTGTTGGGGATGGAGGAAATTTAAGACCTATTGGGTGCCATCCATGATTTCACCAGTTGGTGGTCCCACCATTCATTACCTTCCCCAATGAGTGGGAATCAAAAATGCTCAGCTGCAGGACCCACTTGATCCAGACTGTGGCCTACGTCATCATGGATGGACTCTCAGGGACGGAGTTACAGGCACAGAACATTCGCAGCTGAAAGCTGCAGGGGTCTGTGGTCCCATTCTGTCTATGTGAAAGACTGGTGCGATGTGCCATACAATTTAAGAGTCAGGTTTGTCAAAGTATACATTCAAAGTCACCCACTTAGGGTGACCATATGGTGACCTCCACTGATAATGGTCATTGCTGGTACTCGGGCTTAGGGCAAGACTTTCCTCCTTCTACTTCTCAGCTGTTGCCATTTTTCTGGATTTCACTGATACTGCTTTTATAACAAAAGTAAAATGTTAGTAGTAAAAAAATAAGAACATAAATAATGAGAAGAAGAAAAGGAAGAAAGGGACTGTTAGTACTCTGGCAATCTTCTGAGGTTTGGCTTGAACCATCTATTCAGGTGTAGCTTGGGCCCTGGGATTTCCCAAAAAGAGGCAAGGAAGGTTTTGTAATAATTGCCGTGATCTCCTTGATTCTGTCAGCACACCACAGTTCGCAAATATGTTCACCAACTTCCTCTCTTCCAAGGAATGGGTAGGAGAAATGTCATGACCCTTACTTCACAGGAGAAAAAGGCAAGGTCTAGGGAAGTTAAGGAATTTGTTTAAAGTCCCACAGCTAGGATGCTGTAGTCTCAGAGCTATCCCAACTTTGCCTGTTAGTCTAGTACTTGTTCCACTCGGTACAGACAGGGCTTTTACCCCATGGAGCAACTTCCCATCTGTTAGCCTGAAAGGTCACCTGACAGTGAGACCAGGGATCTCATGGGAGTAGGCCCTGGGACAGAGGTTAGGAGAGCCCCATTTTTAACAGTGTGTGGCGTGAGTCTGAGTATAGGTACTATGAGACTTACTGGTAGAGGGCCAGAGCCATTTCTCTTTTCCCCTCAAGAACCAGGATCTCTCTCCCTCTCTCTCTCCAAATATAGATATTATTCTGTGGATATCTATGGAAACCAGTAGAGTAGTGGTTAAGAGCTCAGCTGCTAACCAAAAAGTTGGCAGTTCAAATCTACCAGTCCCTCTTTCAAAACTGTATAAAGCAGTTCTACTCTGTCCTATAGGGTTGCTATGAGTCAGCGTCAACTTGACAGCAGTATGCTTTTCTTTTTTACATCATACGTATTGAAACCAAACACACAGCCATTAAGTTGATTCAACTCTTAGTAACTCTATAGGACAGAACAGAACTGCCCCATAGGGTTTCCATTATATCCATATATAATCCTGATGTATAAATATGTATATATGAAGGTATATATGAGGACGAGAAACCTTAGGGGCATAGTGTTTAAGCTTGGTGACTAATAGGTCAGCAGTTCAAAGCTACCATCTGCTCTGTAGGACAAAGTTGTGACAGTCTGCTTCTGTAAAGATTTAAAAGCTTGTAAATCCTATGGGAGGCAGTTCTATTCTTCCTTATAGGGTTGCTGTGGGCTGGAATCAACTCTATGGCAACAGGTTTTGTTTTCATATATAAGGACACATTAAGATACATGAAGATTTCTGATGATGTACATGAGGATATATATGATAATGAATGACATACATATGTAGATATATACAGGTACTCTGTGAATCATCAGTGGGGGCCTAGTGGAGATATATATATATATATGTATACACACATATATACACATATAAACAGAGAGAAAGAGAGGAAAAACATACGTGAATATATATGTATGTGTGGATATGTATACACATATGAGATCCAACAATTAAGTCTGAGAACTTAGTTGTTCTAAGTGCTATTTATCTCACCAGCAAATATCACTACAATCACCCTTGAAGTACTCCCCCTGGGACTATGCACTGACACCAGTCCCTAGTCCCCCCTTCAAAGCAATTTGGAGCTCTTGGTCTGGAATGGCCAGCAGAGCTGTTGTTGTACTACCCTTGATGTCCTGAATATCATTAAAATGTCTTCCTTTCAATATTTCCTTTATCTTCACATAAAGAAAAGTCATTGGGGGCCATGTCAGTCACTGGGGAGGGTGTTCCAATACAGTTATTTGTTTGCTGGCTAAAAACTCCCTCAAAGTAAACGAACTTGACACCATGCCACAGTGCTCAATGGTCATTCCAGAAAGAGATCCAAAATTGTCTGAAGGGTAGACTATGCGCTCGCATTGGTGCATAGCTTCCCAAGGGGTGTACTTCAAAAGTGACCATAGTGATATTCAGCAAGGAGGTATGTAACACTTCAAACAATAAGTTTTTGGACTTAATTGTGAGACCTCATATCTGTGTACTCTCACACTCCCTCCCCAGAGAGATCCAAGGTCTGGGAAATTATGGACTTTCAGAGGGGGCCCTTGAGCCTAGCCCCTTCAAAGGTAGATTCCCACCCACTGCCTTCTCATTTCCTCTATCCATCTGAGTACCCCTACAAGGTGCTTCTTGCAACCGTAACATTATTTGGTATTATTGTCGGCAAACTTCCTGACACCAATGCACTCAGTCTTCACCCACTTGCCCTGTGTCTCAGCATTCCCCTCATGGCAGAAAGCTAGAGCACAGTTCTGCTCTTTGCGCCTAGTCCAGATCAAGACTTGATCACTCCCTTTGATCCCTGTGAGTTTTGGTCTCTAGGCTGCGTCAGTAGTCATATTGAGAATACTTGCAATTAGCTTGGTTGCTAGTTCTTCAGCCTTCCCAACTCCAAATGCTTTCCCCTTGCTCCATCTCAGGTGTTCTTAGTTACAGCTCATTATCTCTGGGCACTACATCACCTCCCAAAATGGGAACACTGGGAATTGAAATGAGGAGGTATGTGTGTGTGTGTGTTCATGTGTATAAACAGAATGTATAGTTACATGGAGTTGTGTCACAAACATAAACTGAAGAATGGGTTAAACTGTGAATTGACTATTAAAACACAAAATGGTTGTGGTTAACCTATATAAAACAGTGAGAAAATACAGTCATGCTGAAGAAGTAACAGTGAGAAAAACAACTGCCAGGTGTACGTGGCAGCAGATAGTCAGAGACATGTTAAAAATAACAGCTTATGAGGAAGAGGTTAACAACTTGAGGTACCAGAAGGTAAAACCTACAAATTTCATAACACGGACCAGAATCAAGGGAACCACTTGTATAAAAATCTGGTACTCTGGTCCTGCGGTGCAGTCTTCCAGGAGACTGTGCCTGCAAGTCTGCTACTGTGCTGGGGCCTGATCCTAAGGCCAAAATCTTACTCTGGACTCTCCTGAAGTCTGAAGGCGAGAGCACAACAAATCCTTAAGTTCCTTAAAATGAAACCTGCTTTCAGGGAAGTGTAAATGATGACATACTACAGTAAGGATTCACCTGCCTGACTGCCGCAGTCCCTGTGAGACCGTGTAACAGTCTTGCAAGTCTTAAGTAATATAAATGAGAGTTCTCTTATTTATTTATTATTATGATTGAGTGAAAATGTACAATATAGATTTGCATGTCCACCTACATGCACCTCCCACTGCTCTCCCTGCCCGGATACAGCACACTCTTCCTCTCTATTCTATATATGTCATATCCTCCTAACAATCTCCTATCCCCTCCTCTCTCTCCTCTTCCCTGCCTCCAGTAAGAGGTCAGCAGGACGACATCCTATAGATGCACAGAACCATAAAGTGCTCACATGATGTGATCATTCCGTGTCGCCAAGTCCAATCTGTTCCTGTCTCAAGAGTTGGCCTCCATTATGATTTATGGACAGAGGCAGCATCAGGGTCAGGGGACAGGCTCCCAGGGGAACTCTGAGGACCCTAGACCATTAGTTGCAGTCTTTTAGTGGTGATCTCAAGGTGCACCTTTTTTTAATCTTTTTTAAAAAATTTTTTTTTATTTAACATGACTGAGTGAAAATGTACATTCCCGTATAAATTTACATACCCACCTATACGCAACTTCCACTGCTCTCCCTGTCCAGTGACAGCACATTATTCCTCTCTGCTCCATACGTGTCTCATCCTCCCAACAGCTTCCTTTCCTTTCCTCTCCACCCACTCTCCTTCCTCCAGCCAGAGGTCAGCAGGATGATATCCTATAGATGTATAGAACCATAAAGTGTAACCAATATATGATCACTCTGCATTGCCAAGTCCAATCCATTCCCGTCCAATGAGTGGATCTGCCTTATAATTTATGGGTAAGGGCAGCATCATGGCCGGGGGTCATGCTCTCAGGGGAACCATGAAACCGCTGGACCATCAACTGAGGTCTTTTAGTGGAGATCTCAGGATGCACCCCTTTTTATTCTTGTGTTGCCAGTGAGACTCAACCTAGTGAGCTCCATCGCGGCTATCACTGGTGGTGGCCAGGCACCATCCGGTTCTTCCGGTCCCAAGTTGATAAAGGCACTCACTCTTGTGGGTCTCTCTGTCTTTTAGGTTGTCTTTACCTCATGTCATTTTGGTCCTCGGTGAGCATCCTTTCCTGCTGAGTTGGGACCATTTGCTGTGTCCTTGGATGGCAGCTTGGCAGCATTTAAGATCCCAGACGCCACTCACCAATGTGGGGTGCAGAGAGCTCTCTTAGCAAAACTCTAGTTGTGCCAGTTGGCCTCGATTTTGCCTAAGAGCATGGTCCTCTGCTCCCTGCTCCAGCTACTCTATCCTTGCAATATTGGGTTAAGATGGAAGGAGTACTCAAGTTATGCTGAAGTCCACTTAATGTTGTTCTTGTTTCTAATGTGTGCTATCACCACTTTCTCCCAACCAGATTTCTAGCATCTATCTAAACTGAACCCTCCCCCCTAACACTCCCTCCCTCCCTTCCCTTGCAGCTGTCAAAGAGTTTTTTCTTCTGTACACAAGTCTGTTTTTGAGATCTTATTGTAGAGGTCTCATACAGTATTTGTCCTTTTGTCGCTGACCACTTTTACTCAACATAATGTCTTCTAGTTGAAATTAGGTTAGGAGATGTTTCCTGGAATCATCGTTATTCTTTATCATTGCGTAGTGCTCCATTGAGTATATGTACCATAGTTCACCTATCCATTCTTGTATTGTTGGGCATCTGGGTTGATTCCATCTTTTTGCTATCATGGACTGTGCTGCGATAAACATTCTCGTGCATGTGTCCGTTGGTGTGAAAGGCCTTGATTCTGTAGGATATATTCCAAGTAGTGGAATTACTGGGTCAAATGGTATATCGATATCCATTTTTTTTTAAGGAAGCACCAGATTGCTGTCTAAAGAAGCTGGACCATTTTGCAACCCCACCAACAGTGTAGGAGGGTTCCACTTTCTCCACAGCCTCTCCAGCATTTGTTGTTTTGTGTTTTCTGGATCATGGCCAATCTTGTTGGGGTGAGATGGTATCTCATTGTCGTCTTGCTTTGAATTTCTTTAATAACTAAAGATCGTGAACATGTCCGCATGCGTTTTTTGGCTGCCTGGATCTCCTCTTTAGTGAAATGTCTGTCCATCTCTTTTGCCCATCAATTAATTGGATGGTTTATCTTCTTCTTATTGATATTTTGTAGTATCTTATAGATTATGGAGATCAGGCATCAGTCTGATATAGAGTTGCCAAATATTTTTTCCCATTCTGTGGGTGTTCTTTCAATTCTGTTAATAAAGTCTTTGGATGAGCAAAAGTGTTTGATTCTTAATAGTTCCCATTTATCTATTTTCTCTCCTGTTGATCGTGGTTTCTTTGACAGATTTTGGAGTCTGTCCTCATTGTGTATTAAAACTTTCATTGTTGTTCCTACCTTTTCTTGGATGAGCTTTATCGTTTTAGGTTTGATATTTAGGTCTTTTATCCAGTTGGAGTTGGTTTTTGTATAAGGTGTAAGATATGGATCTTGATTCAGTTTACTGCAGATGGATAACCAATTTTGCCAGCACCATTTGTTGAAGAGACTGTTTTTACCCCAGTTTAATGTCTTAGGGCCTTTGTCGAATATCAACTGTTCATAGGCAGATGGTGTCATCTCTAGGGTCTCAATTCTGTTCCATTGATCGATCTGTCTGTTCTTGTACCAGTACCAGGCTGTTTTGACCACTGTGGCAGTGTAGTATATTCTAAGGTCGGGTAATGAGAGGCCTCCCAGTGTGTTCTTCTTCTTTAGTAGTACCTTACTTATCCGGGGCTTCTTCCCTTTCCAAACAAAATTGGTGATTTGTTTCTCCATCTCATTAAAAAATGATGCTGGAACTTGTATTGGGATTGCATTATATAAATAAATGGCTTTGGGTAAAATAGACATTTTCACAATGTTAAGTCTTCCTATCCATGAGCAGGGTAAGTTTTTCCATTTATCTATTCTCTCTTAGTTTCTTGTAGTAAGGGCTTATAGTTCTCTTTGTAAAGGTCTGTTGTTCCTTTTTTATTCTTGTGTTGCCAGTGAGACTGAACTTTGTGAGCCCCATCACGGCTATCACTGGTTGTGGCCGGGCACAATCCACTTCTTCCAGTCACATTGTTGTAGTCACCCACTCACGTGGGTCTCTCTGTCTTCTGGCTTCTCTTTCCCCCACGTTGTTTTGGTCTTCGGTGATCATCTACTCCTGCTGATTTTGGACCGTTTGGTATACCTCAGATGGCAGCTTGGCAGCTTGGCAGAGTTGGCAGCTTTTAAGACCCCAGAAGTCACTCACCAATGTGGGGTGCAGGAGACTCTCTTAGCAAAAAGCTAGTTGTGCCAGTTGGCCTTGATTTCCTCTGAGGGCATGCATGATCCCTGGCCCCACCCCAGCTACTCTGTCCTTGCAATATTGGATTAAGATGGGAGGAGTAACCATATTATGCTGAAGTCCAGTTAGAAATGATCTTCTTTCTAATGTGTGCTGTTACTGATTTCACTCAACCAAATTTCTATCAACTATCAAATCTAAGCCCAGCCCTCACTCTCCCTCCCTCCCCACCCTTGCAGCCATCAAAGAGTCTTTTCTTCTATGCATGAGTCTGTTTTTAAGTTCTTATTGTATGAGTCTCGTACAATATTTGTCCTTTTGTCACTGACTACTTTCACTCAACATGATGTCCTCCAATTGAAACCAGATTACGGGATGTTTTCTAGAATCATCATTGTTCTTTATCATTGCATAGTGTTCCAGTGAGTATATATACCATAGTTTACCTATCCATTCCTCTGTCATTGGGTATCTGGGTTGATTCCATCTTTTTGCTTTTGTGGACTGTGCTGCAATAAACATTCGTGTATATGTATCAGTTGGTGTGAATGGCCTTGATTCTGTAGGATATATTCCGAGCAGTGGAATTACTGTGTCAAATGGTATATCCATTTCCAGCTTTTTAAAGAAGTGTCAGATTGCTTTCCAAAGAGGTTTCACCATTTTGCAATCCCACCAACAGTGCAGGAAAGTTCCAGTTTCTCCACAGCCTCTCCAGCATTTGTTGTTTTGCATTTTCTGGATCATGGCTAACCTTGCTGGGAGAAATGGTATCTCATTGTAGTTTTGATTTGAATTTCTTTAATAACTAATGATTGTGAGCATGACTGCATGTGTTTTTTTGGCTGCCTAGATCTGCTCTTTAGAAAAGTGTCTGTTCATCTCCTTTGCCCATTAATTAATTGGATTATTTATCTTTTTCTTATTGATATTTTGTAGTATCTTATAGATTATGGAGATCAGGCATCAGTCTGACACATAGTTGCCAAATATCTTTTCCCATTCTGTAGGTGATCTTTTAATTCTTTTGATCAAGTCTTTGGATGAGCAAAAGTGTTTGATTCTTAGTAGTTCTCACTTGTCTACTTTCTCTTCTATTGATTGTGCTTTGTGAGATTCTGGAGTCTGTCTATGTTGTGTATTAAACTTTCCATTGTTGTTCCTACTTTTTCTTGGATGATCTTTATCATTTTAGATTTGCTATTTAGGTCTTTTATCCAGTTTGAATTGGTTTTTGTATAAGGCATGAAATATGGGTCTTGTTTCAATTTATTACAGATGGAAATCCAATTTTGCCTGCACCATTTGTTGAAGAGATTGCTTTTACCGCAGTTTACTGTCTTAGGGCCTTTGTTGAATATCAACTGTTCATAGAAGGGTGGTGGCATCTCTGGGGTCTCAACTCTGTGCCATTGACTTATCTGTCTCTTTTTGTACCAGTACTAGGCTGTTTTGACACTGTGGCAATGTAATAGGTTCTAAAGTCAGGTAGTGAGAAACCTCCCAGTGTGTTCTTCTTCAGTAGTGCTTTACTTATCTGGGGCTTCTTCCCTTTCCAAACAAAATTGGTGATATGTTTCTCCGTCTCATTAAAAACTATCACAGGAATTTGTATTGGGATTGTATTATATAAGTAGATTGCTTTGGGTAAAATAGACATTTTCACAATGTTAAGTCTTCTATCTATGGGCAGGATAGGTTTCTCCATTTATGTAAGTCTCTCTTAGTTTCTTGTAGTTCTCTTCGTAAAGGTCTGTTATTTCTCTGGTCAGATTTATTACTAGATATTTTATCTTCTTGGGGGCTACAGAAAATGGCATTGATTTGGTGATTTCTTCTCTAATAATCTCATTGTTGGTATAAAGGAATCCTACTGATTTACTTATGTTTATCTTGTATCCTGAGACTTTGAGTAGTTTACTTATGGATTCTTTAGGATTCTCTATGTATACAATCATGTCATCCACAAACAGTAAGATTTTTACTTCCTCTTTGCCAATGCAGATGCCTTTTATTTCTTGGTCTTGTTTGATTGCTCTGGTTAGAACAGTTGGCTTTGTATAAACAGTCCTTATTGCATTGAGGAATTTGCCATCCATTCCTATTTTGATGAGAGTTTTTAGCATGAATGGGTGTTGGACTTTATCAAATGCTGTTTCTGTATTAATAGACAAAATCAGGTGATTCTTGTCTTTTGTGTTCTTCAGGTGGCTGATCCCATTAATTGTTTTTCTGATATTGACCCAGCTTTGTATCCCTGGTATGAATCCAACTTGGTCATGATGGATTATTTTTTTGATATGCTGTTGTATTCTATTGGGAATAATTTTGTTGAAGATTTTTGCATCTAGATTCACTAGTGATATTAATTTGTAGTTCTCTTTCTTTGTTGGATCTTTCCCCGGCTTTGGTACCAGGGTTATGCTGGCTTCATAGAATGAACTTGGGAGTATTCCATCCCTTTCTATACTGTGAAATGGTCTCAGTAGTATTGGAGATAATTCTTCTCTAAAAGCTTGGTAGAATTCTGTGGTGAAGCCATCTGGGCCAGGGCATTTTTCAGTTGGTTAGTTTCTTTTATGGCTTTTTAACTTTCTTCCTTTGTGATACGTTTCTTAAGTTGTTTTGCTTCACCTTGTGATGAGTTTTGTGTGTTATATGAATCTAGGAATTTGTCCATTTCCTGTAGGTTTTCAAATTTGTTAGAATACAGTCTTTGATAGTGTTCTGTTATGATATTTTTGATTTCTGTTGGATCTCTTGTGACAACTCCCCTCTCATTTCTTATTTGGGTTATTTGTTTCCTTTCCTGTTTCTCTTTAGTAAGTTTAGACAATGGCTTGTCAATTTGGTTGATCTTTTCAAAAAACCAGCTTTTGGTTTTTCCAGTTTTTTCAATTGTTCTTCTGTTCTCTAATTCATTTAGTTCTGCTCTAATCTTTTTTTTAATTTTTATTTAACATAACTGAGTGAAAATGTACATTCACATGTAAATTTACATGCCCCCCCCCATACGCAGCTTCTGCTGCTCTCCCTGTCCGGTGACTGCACACTATTCCTCTCTGCTCCGTACATGTCTCATCCTCCCAACAGTCTCCTTTCCCCTCCTCTCTGTCCACTCCCCTTCCTCCAGCCAGAGGTCAGCAAGATGATATCCTATAGATGTATAGAACCATAAAGTGCTTCCAACATATGGTTACTCTGCATTGCCAAGTCCATTCCATTCCTGTCCAAAGAGTGGACCTTTGTTATAATTTATGGGCATGGGCAGCATCAGGGCCGGGGGCCATGCTCTCAGAGGAACCCCAAAACCGCTGGACCATCAATTAAGGTCTTTTAGTGGAGATCTCATGATGCACCTCTTTTTATTCTTGTGTTGCCAGTGAGGCTCCTCTCTGTGAGCTCCGTCATGGCTATCAGTGGTGGTGGCCGGGCACCATCCGGTTCTTCCGGTCCCAGGTCGATGTAGGCACCGACTCTTGTGGATCTCTCTGTCTTCTCGGTTGTCTTTACCGCATGCCATTTTGGCCCTCGGTGAGCATCCGTTCCTGCTGAGTTGGGACCATTTGCTGTGTCCTCGGATGGCAGCTTGGCAGCTTTTAAGACCCCAGACGCCATTCACCAATGTGGGGTGCAGAGAGCTCTCCCAGCAAAACGCTAGTTGTGCCAATTGGCCTGGAATTTGCCTAAGAGCATGGTCCCCCGCCCCCCGCCCCAGCTACTCTATCCTTGCAGTATTGAGTTAAGATGGAAGGAGTACTCAAGTTATGCTGAAGTCCACTTAATGTTGTTCTTGTTCCTAATGTGTGCTGTCACCGCTTTCTCCCAACTAGATTTCTAGTAACTACCTAAACTAAACCCTCCCCCCTTGCCCTCCCTCCCTTCCTCCCCTCCCTTGCAGCTGTCAAAGAGTCTTTTCTTCTATACACGAGTCTGTTTTTGAGATCTTATCATAGAGGTCTCATACAGTATTTGTCCATTTGTCACTGACTACTCTCACTCAACATAATGTCTTCCAGTTGAAACCAGGTTAGGAGATGTTTCCTGGAATCATCGTTATTCTTTATCATTGCGTAGTGCTCCATTGAGTATATGTACCACAGTTTACCTATCCATTCTTCTATTGTTGGGCATCTGGGTTGATTCCACCTTTTTGCTATTGTGGACTGTGCCGTGATAAACATTCTGGTGCATGTGTACGTTGGTGTGAAAGGCCTTGAATCTGTAGGATATATTCCAAGTAGTGGAATTACTGGGTCAAATGGTGTATCAATATCCATTTTTTTAAGGAAGCGCCAGATTGCCTTCCAAAGAGGCTGGACCATTTTGCAACCTCACCAACAGTGTAGGAGGGTTCCACTTTCTCCACAGCCTCTCCAGCATTTGTTGTTTTGTGTTTTCTGGATCATGGCCAATCTTGTTGGGGTGAGATGGTATCTCATTGTCGTCTTGCTTTGAATTTCTTTAATAACTAAAGATCGTGAACATGTCCGCATGTGTTTTTTGGCTGCCTGGATCTCCTCTTTAGTGAAATGTCTGTCTATCTCTTTTGCCCATCACTTAATTGGATGGTTTATCTTCTTCTTATTGATATTTTGTAGTATCTTATAGATTATGGAGATCAGGCATCAGTCTGATATAGAGTTGCCAAATATTTTTTCCCACTCTGTGAGTGTTCTTTTGATTCTATTAATAAAGTCTTTGGATGAGCAAAAGTGTTTGATTCTTAATAGTTCCCATTTATCTACTTTCTCTTCTGTTGATTGAGGTTTCTTTGACAGATTTTGGAGTCTATCCTCATTGTGTATTAAAACTTCCATTGTTGTTCCTGCCTTTTCTTGATGAGCTTTATCATTTTAGGTTTGATATTTAGGTCTTTTATCCAGTTAGAGTTGGTTTTTGTATAAGGTGTAAGATATGGATCTTGATTCAGTTTATTGCAGATGGATAACCAATTTTGCCAGCACCATTTGTTGAAGATGCTGTTTTTACCCCAGTTTAATGTCTTAGGGCCTTTGTGGAATATCAACTGTTCATAGGCAGATGGTGTCATCTCTGGGGTCTCAATTCTGTTCCGTTGATCAGTCTGTCTGTTCTTGTACCAGTACCAGGTTGTTTTGACCACTGTGGCAGTGTAGTATGTTCTAAGGTCGGGTAATGAGAGGCCTCCCAGTGTGTTCTTCTTCTTTAGTAGTACCTTACTTATCCAGGGCTTCTTCCCTTTCCAAACAAAATTGGTGATTTGTTTCTCCATCTCATTAAAAAATGATGCTGGAACTTGTATTGGGATTGCATTATATAAATAAATGGCTTTGGGTAAAATAGACATTTTCACAATGTTAAGTCTTCCTATCCGTGAGCAGGGTAGGTTTTTCCATTTATCTAAGTCTCTCTTAGTTTCTTGTAGTAAGGGCTTGTAGTTCTCTTTGTAAAGGTCTGTTGTTTCTCTGGTTAGATTAATTCCTAGGTATTTTATCTTCTTAGGGGCTATCACAAATGGTATAGATTTGATAATTTTCTCTTTAACAGTCTCGTTGGTATAAAGGAATCCTACTGATTTACTTATGTTTATCTTGTATCCTGAGACTTTGCTGAACTCTTCTATCAGTTCGAGTAACTTACTTATAGATTCCTTGGGGTTCTCTGTGTATACAATCATATCATCTGCGAACAGGGAGATTTTAACTTCCTCTTTGCCCATGCAGATGCCCTTTATTTCTTCGTCTTGTCTAATTGCTCTGGCTAGAACTTCTAGCACAATGTTGAATAGGAGAGGTGACAGTGGGCATCCTTGTCTAGTTCCTGATCTCAGGGCAAAGTCTTTCAGTCTCTCTCCATTCAGGATGATGTGGGCAATTGGCTTTGTATAAATGGCCCTTATTGTGTTGAGGAATTTGCCGTCTATGCCCATTTTGCTAAGAGTTTTTAGCATGAATGGGTGTTGGACTTTATCAAATGCCTTTTCAGCATCGATCGACAAAATCAGGTGATCTTTGTCTTTTGTGTTATTTATGTGGTTAATGACATTAATTGTTTTCCGGATGTTGAACCAGCCTTGCATCCCTGGTATGAATCCCACTTGGTCATGATGGATTATTTTCTTGATATGTTGTTGTATTCTGTTGGCAAGAATTTTGTTGAAGATTTTTGCATCTAGGTTCATGAGTGATATCGGTCTGTAGTTCTCTGTCATTGTTGGATCTTTCCCGGGCTTAGGTATCAGGGTTATGCTGGCTTCATAGAATGAGTTTGGGAGTACTTCATCCCTTCCTATACTGTGAAATAGTTTCAATAGTATTGGGGATAACTCTTCTCTAAATGCTTGGTAGAATTCTGCCGTGAAGCCATCCGGGCCTGGACTTTTTTGGGCTGGCAGTGTTTTGATGACCTTTTCAATCTCTTCCTTTGTGATGGGTTTATTAAGTTGTTTTGCTTCACTTTGTGATAATTTGGGTAGGTGGTATGAGTCAAGGAATTTGTCCATTTCCCCTAGGTTTTCAAATTTGTTAGAGTACAGTCTTTCATAGTATTCTGTTATGATGTTTTTGATTTCTGTTGCATCTGTGGTGACAACTCCCTTCTCATTTCTAATTTGGGTTGTTTGTTTCCTTTCCTGCTTTTCTTTAGTAAGTTTAGCCAGTGGTTTATCAATTTTGTTGATCTTTTCAAAAAACCAGCTTTTGGTCTTTTCAATTTTTTCAATTGTTTTTCTATTCTCTAATTCATTTAGCTCTGCTCTAATCTTTGTGATCTCCTTTCTTCCGGTGCCCGAGGGGTTCCTCTGTTGTTCTCTTTCTACTTGTTCAAGCTGTAGAGTTAGTTCCTTGATTTGGTTTCTTTCTTCCTTCCCGATGTGTGCATTTATGGAGATAAACAGCCCTCTGAGCACTGCTTTGGCTGTATCCCATAGGTTCTGGTAGGAAGTGTTTTCATTCTCATTGGAATCCATGAATTTCTTTAATTCATCCCTGATTTCCTCTATAACCCATGTTTTTTTGAGCAAGATGTTGTTCAGTTTCCAAGAGTTCCACTTTCTATCTCTGTTTTTTCTGCTATTGATTTCAACTTTGATGGCTTTATGATCTGAGAAGATGCTTTGCAGTAATTCAATGGTATGGATTTTGTTGAGCATTGCATTATGGCCTATCACGTGGTCAATTCTGGAGAATGTTCCATGTGCACTGGAGAAGAAGGTGTAGTTGTCTGCTGATGAGTGGAAAGTTCTGTATATATCAATGAGGTTTAGTTGGTTAATTGTGTCAATGAGGTCTTCTGTATCTTTACTGAGCTTTTTTCTAGATGATCTGTCTAGTAATGAGAGTGGAATGTTAAAGTCTCCCACTATTATTGTGGAGTTATCTAACTCTCTTTTGAGCATAGTCAGTGTTTCTTCGACATATTTAGGTGCTCTGACATTAGGTGCATAAATGTTTAATATAGTTAAGTCTTGCTTGTGTACTGAACCTTTCAGCAATAAATAGTGTCCATCTTTGTCCACGATGGTGGATTTGACATTAAAGTTGATTTTGTCTGAGATTAGAATTGCCACCCCTGATCTTCTTTGTTCATTGTTAGCTTGATATATATTCTTCCATCCTTTAATTTTCAGTTTGTTCCTGTCTTTAGGTCTCAAGTGAGTTTCTTGTAGACAACATATGGAGGGGTCGTGTCTTTTGATCCAAGATGACACTCGGTGTCTCTTTACTGGAGCATTCAGTCCATTCACATTCAATGTAATCTCTGCTCTAATCTTTATGATCTACTTTCTTCTGGTGCCTATGGGATTCTTCTGTTGCTCTCTCTCTACTTGTTCCAGGTGTAGAGTTCTTTGGTTTGTGTTCTTTCTTCCTTCTGGATGTATGCACTTACAAAGATAAACTGACTCCTGAGCAGTGCTTTGGCTGTATCCCACAGGTTCTCATAGGAAGTGTTTTCATTCTCTTTGGAATCCACAAATTTCTTTATTTTATCCTTGATTTCTTCTATAACTCATGGCTTTTTAAGCAAGATATTTTTCAGTTTCTGTGAGTTCCAATTTCTATCAAGTCTTTTTCTGCTGATGATTTCGACTTTCATGGCTTTATGATCGAGAAGATGCTTGGCAGTAATTCAATGGTATGGATTTTGTTGAGATTTGCTTTATGTCCTAATATATGGTCTGTTCTGGAAAATGTGCCATGTGCACTGGAGTGCACCGGAGAACAAGGTGTAGTTGTCTACTGATGGATAGAAAGTTCTGTGTACGTCAATGGGGTCTAGTTGGTTAATTGTGGCAATAAGATCTTTTGTGTCTTTATTAAACTTTTTTATAGATGATCTGTCCAACATTGAGAGTGGAGTATTGAAGTCTCCCACTATTATTGTGGAGTGATCTATTTTGTTTTTGAATGTAGTCAGTGTTTCCTGGATGCTCCTGGATGCTCTAGTATTGGGTTCATAGCCAAGCAAAGCCAGCCAAGTGCCGTCGAGTTGGATCCGACTCATGGCAACCCTAGGCATAAACATTTAATATTGTTAAGTCCTGTTTGTATATTGAACGTTTTAGCGATAAATATTGTCCTTCCTTGTTCAAGATGGTAGATGAGACATTAAAATCTATTTTATCTGAGATTAGTATTGCCACACCTGCTCTTCTTTGTGTATTGTTAGCTTGATATATATTCTTCCATCCTTTAATTTTGAGTTTGTTCATGTCTTTAAGTCTAAGGCGAGTTTCTTGTAAGCAACATAATAGACAGGTCACGTCTTTTGATCGAAGATGTCACCCATTGTCTCTCTACTGGAACATTCAGTCCATTCACATTCAATGTAATTATTTATAGGTATGTGTTTAGTGCTGTCATTGTGATGTGTTTATTTTTGTGTTGATGTTGTTTCTGTTGTCACTATTCTGCTCTGGGACATTCTTCTTTATGAGTTGTTTTTTCACCTTTTTAAGTGTTGTTTCTGTGGTTGTTGAGACTCCTGTATTACATGTCTTGATTTGATACATTGCATCTTTATTGTGCTTTGTGGCTACCTGTGTGATCCCCTTTAATAGTCTATGTTTAAACCCAATTTTAACTACTGCAAGTCTTATTAACTTCCTCTTCATCTGGAAGGACCATAACAACTGTAGTACATCCCTCTTTTCAATGTGATGACATCATAGTTTTCATGATATGATCACCAGATCACTTCTTTTTTTCCCCACAGTATATTTTATTTATTTTTTATTAAATAAAAATGAAAGTGTACATACTCTGCTTACAATATTGGGTTAAGAGAGGAGGAGTACACAAGTTGTGTTGAAGTCCCATTAATATTGATCTTCTTACTAATGTGTATTGTCACCAATTTCACCCAACCAAATTTCTAACAACTATCTAATCTAAACCCTCACCCTTCGCCTTCCCGCCATACCACCCTTCCCACTCTTGTAGCTATCAAAGAGTCTTTTCTATTATGTATGAGTATGCTTTTAAGTTTTTATCATAGTGGTCTCGTATAATAATTGTCCTTCTGTTGCTGACTAGTTTCATTCAACATAATGTCCTCCAGTTGAGACCAAATTGAGAGATGTTTCTGCTGTCATTGTTGTTCTTTATCAATGTATAGTACTCTATTGAGTACATATACCAGAGTTTACCTATCCATTCTTCTGTTGTTGGGCATCTGGGTTGATTCCAACTTTTTGCTGTCGTGGACTGTGCTGCAATGAACATTGGTGTGCATGTATCAGTTGGTGTGAATGGCCTTGATTCTGTAGGATACATTCCAAGCAGAGGAATTACTGGGTCAAATGGTATATCTATATCCATTGTTTTAAGGTAACTCCAAATTGCTTTCCAAAGAGGTTGCACCATTCTGCAATTCCACCAACAGTGCAGGAGAGTTTCGATCTCTCCACAGCCTCTCCAACATTTATCATTTTGCATTTTTTGGATCATAGCCAATCTTGCTGGGGTGAGATGGTATCTCATTGCTGTTTTGATTTGAATTTTTTTAATAATTAATGATCGTGAGCATGTCTGCATGTGTTTTTTGGCTACCTGGATCTCCTCTTTAGAGAAGTGTCTGTCCATCTCCTTTGCCCATCGTTTAACTGGATGGTTTGTCTTTTTCTTATTGATACTTTGGAGAACCTTACAGATTATGGAGATCAGGCGTCAGTCTGACATAGAGTTGCCAAATATTTTCCCCTATTCTGTAGGTGGTCTTTTAATTCTTTTGATGAAGTCTTTGGATAAGCAGAAGTGTTTGATTCTTATTAATGCCCATTTATCTGTTTTCTCTTCTGATGAATGTGTTTTGTCAGATTTTCAAGCCCCAGCTCTGTCCACCGGCTAAGACAGATAAAAAATTTTAAAATAGTGAGTTACCTTCAGTCCGTGAGATCTGGCACTTAACAAGGCAGAGGTCAACGAAAGAGAAGAAGTTTCCTGATCAGTGGTATGTATTCCAAATTGACAGCCCTATCCAGTGTCCTGGGGCTCACTAGGTGTCCAGAATTCTCCATTCAATTATCCAGTCAGGTCTTGGTTTCCAGATGGATTTAGGGAGATGTGTGTTTAGTTTGCCATCTTGACTCTGCCCCCAAATGAGAGTACTTAACTAATGTAAATGTGGATAAGAGTTCTTAAGTAATGTAAATAAGAGTGATTTTGTGTCCTGGTGATTACACCTTTCTGCCTCTGCTTGATTGTATCTGGTTTGATAAAATAAAACTTATTACTAACCCCAAGCTTAGTAGTTATGTATTATCCTCTCCCAATCCTGATATTTACCTGGGTGCTCATGACAGGAAAATTTCTGGTGCAGCAAGCAGGGTGTGTGCTAAGAATAATAATAGGAATTAATTAACAATTAATAAATAATTAACAACAATAATAGCAATCATTTAGCTATATTATTGAGGAAAATATATGGATATTTGGGTAACTAACCCTTTCTGGAAAGAAAGGAAATATTAAAGACAAAAGCACCTTTTTGGAAACTACGTATAGGCCCCTTTTAAAGAGCTCAGTAAGGGAACAGATTATCAGATAATGAAGGTTAAAACCAAAAAAAACAAACGCATTGCCAATGACTTGATTCCAACTCTGCCCCATAAAATTTTCAGGGAGTGCCTGGTGGATTTACACTGCTGACCTATTGGTTAGTAGCTGTAGCCCCTTAACCACTGTCATGGTTTGAATTGTGTCCCCCCAAAAATGTGTGCAGCCATGTGGCTGGGATATGGTTCCCAGTATCTTGGAAATGTCCTCCATTGTGCGGTTTTGCTAACCTGTATGTTAAAGGATTAGGGTGGGGCTGTGAATTCCTGCTATGGGGGAAGTTTCCCTGGAGTATGGCTTGCCCCACCCTTAATGCTTTTAGCTTGCAAGGAATAAAAGGAAAAAGAACCAAGGACAATTTGAGAACCTCGCTACCATCAAGCAAGCAGCACCGGGAGCAGAACGCGTCGTTCAGACCAGAGGTTCTTGCGTTAGGACGCTCCCTGGACAATGACTGATGCAATACTGGACTTTCCTCCAGAGCCGTCAAGGGGAAAGTCTTTCCCTGGAGCGGACACCCTGAATATGGACTTGCAACCTACCGGACTGTGTAAGAATAAATCTTTCTTTGTTAAAGCCATCCACTCTGTGGTATTTCTGTTAGAGCAGCCCTAGCTGACTAAAACAGAATTGGTACCGTGGGAGTGGGGTGCTGCTCTAGCAAATACCTAAAATGTGGAAGCCACTTTGAAACTGCGAATGGATAGAAGATTCAGAAGGAATGAAGAAGGTGCAGATGGTGAGAAACAACAGAGGACCGGCAGCAGCAGAACCAGAGGCAGCACTGGAGCCGACCCGTGGAGCGAGAGAGGTCAGTGCCTGCGCAGAGTTTTCCTCGCGGAACGGGGTGCCTCTGGGCACTTGAATCGGTGGAGCTGGCCTTGCTGACCCACGGAGTGAGAGAGTTGAGTGCCTTTGGGCAGGACGCTTTCCAGCAAGAGTGGGGTGCCTCCGGGCACTTAAACCAATGGAGCTACAGAGCTTTGGAACACTTGCCCGGCAGGGCAGATGTGGGCCTGAGGCCAGGGCCACGCGGCCATAGGAAGCTGAAGCTGAAGAGGCAGATAGCGTGAGAAGCTGAACTGCCTCAGTCTCAAGAGGTATGGCCATGACCTCAGGGGTTTGAAAGGGTGGAACCATGGCGTGCTGTGTTCGTAAGGGTGGAATTGCCACTCAGTTGGGCTTAGGGTGCTCCTAAAGCCGACGGGACAGAGTTTCTGTCCAAGTGGGCCTTGAAGGCAAGGTTGTAGCACAGGGCTGGAGGTCTCCACTCAGAAACCTGAGAGTGTGGCCGATACCTAGAGTCTGGAGAGCATTGCTGTTGTGTAGAATGTCTCAGAAAATGTAAGAGTATTTCCAAAGCTTTGAGGGCTAATGTAATGTGTTCTGTTGACTTGCCTGTTGCCTGTTAATGCCTTCTAAGTTTCACAGATGTAGAAGAGTTTTTGTATTTTGGACTTGGAACTGATTTAAGACTTCTGTTATATGGATGGACATAATTTTGCTATGGTGAGATGAATGTGTTAAATGTTTTGTGATGTGATTTTTGGGTTGTCAAAGGGTGGGATGTCATGGTTTGAATTGTGTCCCCCCAAAAATGTGTGCAGCCATGTGGCTGGGATATGGTTCCCAGTATCTTGGAAATGTCCTCCATTGTGCGGTTTTGCTAACCTGTATGTTAAAGGATTAGGGTGGGGCTGTGAATTCCTGCTATGGGGGAAGTTTCCCTGGAGTATGGCTTGCCCCACCCTTAATGCTTTTAGCTTGCAAGGAATAAAAGGAAAAAGAACCAAGGACAATTTGAGAACCTCGCTACCATCAAGCAAGCAGCACCGGGAGCAGAACGCGTCGTTCAGACCAGAGGTTCTTGCGTTAGGACGCTCCCTGGACAATGACTGATGCAATACTGGACTTTCCTCCAGAGCCGTCAAGGGGAAAGTCTTTCCCTGGAGCGGACACCCTGAATATGGACTTGCAACCTACCGGACTGTGTAAGAATAAATCTTTCTTTGTTAAAGCCATCCACTCTGTGGTATTTCTGTTAGAGCAGCCCTAGCTGACTAAAACAACCACTATACCAGCAGAGTTAGGTGTATAAATGTCTCTCTGTGTGGTAGAAGCCGAGGAGTTAAGCCTTATGTTATTGTCAGATAACATGGCTGGACAGGCCTGTAAACTGGAAACAAGTCATACAGAGTATCCGTTGGACCTGAAAGGACAAGTTTAGCTGTAGAACTGAGGTGCTGCTTCATTTCTTAGCTATTTGGCTCTAAAAACTAACTAGGCAATTAGAAAAGGTAACAAAACAAAACAAAACAAAAAACCTGCTTTAAGTGCCACCTAGTGGCCCTTTTCGATAATACCATGCCACCAAAGGTCTGATGGAGGAAGTTCAAAGGCTTCCTTTCAGATACTAATAACAAACTCCTGTCAGAGGATCCCTGGTTGCCTACCAAGAAGATTGTTGGTTAAGTGTTCCTAACCAAGTAGTAGATGATACACAGGTAGATATGAAGCAGTCCAGGAATGTAGTGCCAACTCTTATTAGTGTAGGACCTAAAGGGGTGCCTGCTGTTTTAACTGAGACCATTTCTCAGCTGGATGCTGAAAGACGTAAGGGTAAGGTATTGGTGCAGAGAGTTCTCAGTAAGTTTTCTGATGAAAACCACTTTATCCAAGATATAATTTCTAGACTGCTGAATGGGAAGGTTGTCCTTGCAGGCTCTCCCCTTCTGATGGCAACCAGAGAGGGCTTTTCATTAGACAAATGTCCCTCTGATGGCAGAGATCCATGAAGAGATGGATTCATACATGCCAGACCCTTCATAATAAACAAACAAACTGTTGGTGCTAACGGAGAGGCTTCCATGCTGGTTGGAAATTTGGATTTCACCTGACAAGAGCTGCAGCAAATAAGAACCAATTTTTGTCAGAAAGAAACTTCTGATGCTGAATGGTTCCTGAAAATTTGGGACAAAGGGCAAGCACCATAGTGTTCACAGGTCAGGAAATGTCACAGATGACTTGAAAGGAACCATGACAGTGATAAGGAAGTGGACTTGGTCGATGATCAGACCAAGGTCTATCTGTGCAATTTGCAGTACCTCCTAGTAGCACCATCAAGACGGCATTCTTGATGGAAGCATCCAGAGAACAACAAATGGCCTTGATGCCTATGGTAATCAGTGCGATAAAATATACAAGAATTGACAGATGTAGTCAAATTTGGACAGCAGGTCCAGGGACAAGTTTAAAAAATCTTCCAGGCTACCCATTTGTATACTTCCAATTATAACTGAAAAACATTCTTTAATAATAGCTAACAGAGATGTATTTTATGTAGATGGATATTATATTACTAAGCTTATGATTTACCATTGGTCTTATAATGCATATTATACCTTTCAGAATCTTATTTTTAATGTTAAAAATATTCCAATGGTAGCAATAACTCCTCAGTTATTTTATAAGACAGAATAGTATTCTTAGACTGTGTGGTGTGATCAAGCTAATATTACATATTTTAATCACACTACTTTTAACCATACTTTGTTAAGTTGTAACAGCTGTAATTACCAATTTGATATAAGATATCAGTGTGTTAAGATGCTAAACATAATTAATACGTCTATAAAAAATGCACACAATCTGGGAAAATTTACAATATGCCACCGTTATTCTCCTCACTATTGTGTTTGCATTTATATGCTTCAAAATATGTTGTAAAATTACTTGTGAAGGAATAGTAAAACTACTTACATAATATTAAAGCAATTATAATTTATTAACTGTTAAGGCTCAATAAGACTAAAACATTGTTACAACTTATTAGAAATTGCTAATATTATTCATAATTGTTACCATTTGTAATACTTAAAACAGTTTGTTAAAATTCAGTTAACTCACCAAAGCCAAGTGCTGTCGATTTAGTTAACTTAATTTAAAATTAAATATTCTATTCATTAGGATTTATTAAGGTGTTTAAAACTTACAAAGATTTTTATTACTACCTGATTTTTTGTTTAACTTGAAGATGTGTAATACTCCTTGAGATACTGAAAATACTTATATTCTTCTTGATTCTTTAGGAAGTTAGTTTCTTAGAATCAGATGATGGATTGAAATGAGAATATATGTATATATTGAAATAGAATTTATAATAAAGGGGAGTCTTGTCATAAGTTAAGAATGGGGTAAACTATGAATTAGCTAAACTGTTAAAACACAAAATCCGCTGCGCTTAAGCTAAGTAAGATGGTGAGAAAATGCAAAGTCATGGAGAAGAAGTAAAAGCGAGAAAAACAACTGCCAGATGGACACGGCAGCAGGTGGTCTGGGAGGTGATAAACGTAATAAACAATCAGACAGAAGTTAACAACTTGAGGTACCAGAAGAAAAGACTGATGGACAGGATGATAGTGACCAAAACAAAGTAAACAACTTATATAAAAATCCACTACTCTGGGTCTGTGACATACAGAGAAGGAAGACTGTATCTGGTGGAAACTGTGTCTGTCAGTCAGCTGCTGTGACCTGATCCTAAGACCTCGTCTGCTTCATTTTCAAAGGCCTGAGGGTCATAGCCTCCTCCTGAGTCTGTGCCTGCCAATCTGCTGCTGTGCTGTGACTTGATCCCGAGACCTGTCCACTTCACCTTCAAAGCCCTGGTTCTAGTGACTGTGACCGTGGTGCCTGAGCCGCCTACACTGTTGCTGTGGGATCCACCTCCAAGAGGCCTGTTAATCATAAAATCCTACTCCACGCTCTCCAGATGTCTGAATAGGGAGAGCACAGCCAATCCTTAAATTGCTTAGAGTGAAACCTACTTTTAGGCAAGTGTAAGTGATAACATACTAAAGTTATGATTAACCTGCCTAACTTCAGTCCTTGTGAGAAACTGTAGGAGCCTTTGTGGGTCTTAACTAATATGAATGAGGATTCTTAATGAATGTAAATATGGATAAGGGTTCTTAAGTAACATAAATAAGAGTACTTTTGTGTCCTTGTTCTAGCAACTACGTCGCCCCTCTTAACTGTGGATGTGTGGATTGATAAAATAAAGCTTGTTACTAACCCAAGCCTTGTAGTTACGTATTTTCCTCTCTTAGCTCCAATACTTCCTTGGGTGCTCACGACAGGAAACTCCTCTATATTCTCAGTTTCTTATCCTTCTAGCACTTTCACCATTCTCAATAATTCATTCCTTGCTAAATTCAAGAATTAAGTTATTTAGTTATAACTTAATAGCCCATTTAATACCCTCAGTTTCTTCCTTAGTAGTCAGTTTTTGGCCTCCATATTTGCCCTTGTAATCTCTTTTACTTTGTATTGCTACCAGACAAAAATGCAGGTTCCTGCCACCGGCCACAAGCCAATCTCTTAGACAGGAGATTGGGTAAAGTGATCAAAGATTTTATTTCTGTGTGCCAGCAACACACAGTGTGGGAAATATACTAACACTCTGTAGGAAATATACTAAGACTCTTGACATGATCACAGCCGTCTTGAGCTGCTGTAGTACTGCTTATCACAACTCTGCCTAACCTTTTACACTGGAGACAAGATATTAACATCTTGAGTCCTTTAACCGAGAAGTGACCTAATAGGAAATCCAGATCAAGGAGATAAGTCACATAGGGACACGGAAAACCATGAGAAAACAAAGGGCGCCGAAAAACGTTCCCATTAAGATAAGGAACTAGACAGATCTGGACATCTTCAGAAAACTATAAATATTTCAATAAAACTCAGTTCTGGGCTCTCAGTAGCAATGGCCGTTAGCCCCAGATCCCACTTTAGCTTGTCTTGTTTCTTTCATATCCTTGGCATCGCCCCTACCTTCGACCCTGTTCATGGAGAAATTCTCTGACAAGTGGTGCCTGAAGAGTAGACCGAAGGAGGAAGAATCCTGCTGAGGAGACCAGAAAGTGGAACTACTCGGCTGAGCCCTGAGGACAGCCCCAGGCTGGGGAATCCCCTCCAAGAAAGGTCTGTGCATGATTAGGAATATATATTAGGGGAACAATGGGGCAAGTTCAGTCTCGCTTTGAGACTTAGAAGCTCTTGCTTAAACACCTCCTCCGTTCTCGAGGGGTGAGAGTTCTTCTCGCCTCACTTCTCTCTTTGATCTCGTCTACCAACATTGCCCATGGTTGCCAGAGGAAGGGACGCTTGGTGTCCAAGTCTGGCACAGGGTTGTATGCTGTCTTAAGCGAGCACACCGACAGCGGAAGACCATTTTGGTCTGTATCTGGTCTTTGTGTAACCTTATTTCTGTAGCTGTAGAACCCCTGCAATCGGTGGAGGCGGAAAGTGAAGAGGGCCAGCGAGATCTGGAGGGGGCAAGTGACTCCTCCATAAAAAATGCTGTAATTTCCTCGGAGCTTCCTGCTGCTCCAGTTGAGGAAACCTGGGACCCACTGCTGCCTCCACCCTCTCCTAGCCTCATGAGGAGCTCAGGAACAGGTTTGTGGCCTTTTTCTGCAGTCGCTGAGAGAATTAGAAAGGCATGAGCAGAAGGCAATTTGGAAGCCTACCTCTTCCCTGTAACTATTACGAAGGTTATTCCACCTGGACAGAACAGTGAAAATCCTGATGGGGTCTATCATTATGATCATCACCCTATCCCTTTCCCTTTCTTCGAAGAAATCAAGAAATCTGCCAGCCGGTATGGCCCTACTATTCGTTTCACAATAGGATTAATAGGAGGATTAGCAGAAGGGGAGCGTCTCATTCCAATGACTGGGACACGCTGGGGGGATGTGCTTGTCCTCCCAGAGTTTTTGCAGTTTTGGACATGGTGGTCCAACGCCGCCCAGCAGCAGGTCCAGAGGAACAGTCAAGCTCAGATCAGTATTTCTGCCAAACAGCTGTTAGGGGCAGGGGCTTGGGCTGGGATTCAAAATCAGTTGACAATGAATGATCAAGCCATATCCGAAGTTAGGTTTGTTTGTCTAAAGGCTTGGTAAAGAATTAATCGGACGGGACAGGAGACACCCACATTTATCTCTGTGAGGCAGGGAGCTAAAGAGCCTTATGTTGACTTCCTTGCTAGACTCAGGGATGCTTTGCAGAAGACTATTGAGAACCCAGATGCCAAGGATATGACATTTGACAACGTCAACCCAGATTGCAAAAAGGCCCTTTGTCCCATTAAAGGGTGGGGAACTTTGGAAGACTATATTCGAACTTGTCAAGGGGTTGGAACTGAGACTTTCAAGGCTTCCGCCCTGGTAGAGGCAATGGCCACCTTAAATATGAAGGATAATGGCTGCTTTGGCTGTGGCAAGCCAGGCCATATGAGAAAGGATTGCAAGAATACTGGTACTGGGTTCAAATCTATAACCAAGGAAAAGACACCAGAGTTGTTTCCCAGATGTAGCAAAGGGAATCACTGGACAAACCAATGCAAGCCCAAATTTGACAAGAAAGGTTAGCCTGTGCCAGTGGGAAACAGGAAGGGGAACTATCCCCAGACCCCGTTCAATCAGGGGATCTATCCTGTCCAGTTCTCCAGCCTGTCCTCTCCCTCACCCCCGCCACAGTCAGGAGTGCAGCTGCAGATCTCTGCTCCTATGTTTCCATCTCTCTATACCCCAACCAATCACCTTGTCAAGTTCCTACAGGGGTCTCCGTGCCCCTGCCTAGAAATACAGTGGGTTTGGTCCTAGACAAAAGCAGCCTTAATCCTCAAGGAGTGCAAGTCCATACAAGTGATCGAGTGTGATTATACCGAAGAACCAATGGTCGTGATGACCTCATCGGTCCCTCTTCAGATTTAAGAGAGTCAGCAAATAGCTCAATTCCTCCTGCTTGCTTATATCATGATTGGTCATCCCAATAAAAAGTGCACCGCAGGGGGTGTGGAAGTGGTTAGAAGCACCTCACCTTTAGTATTTTTGCAACAGTCTATTTCTAGGGACAGACCTCAATGCACCATCAAAATTTCAAGAAAACCTTTTATAGGGCTATTAATATTTCTATTATAGGTAAACAACATCGGCCATCTCAATGGCCCTCCAAGGTTGTGTCAGTACTATTGCAAGGCCTTGGTCCAGCCTCTTATGTTCACCAAAGCCTTCACATTTTACCTTGTGAAGGACCAGAGGGCCAACCCAGGATGATTCATCCCTACATAACAAACAGCCCAATTAACTTGTGGGGTAGGGATTTGTTAGAACAATGGGGGGGTGCGACTCTTACTATTCCAGAAATGTTACCCCCCATAGATTGTGACAAGGCTTATCAAATCATGCTAGCTATGGGTTATACTGCCGGTAAGGGGCTGGGGAAAAACGAGCAAGGCGTTAAGCAGTCTAGAGTTGAAACCTAATAGAGGAAAATAAGGAGTAGCTTTCCCAAATTTATCATGAGGACCATTGCTGATCAAAACCTTACTTCACCCATACTGCTAAAATGGCTGATGACAAAGTCGGTGTGGGTAGAGAAGCAGCCTCTTACTAAGGAAAAACTGTCAGCCCTACAGAACCTGATGCTTGAGCAATTAAAACAAGGGCATACTCAGCCCTCCTTTAGTTGTTGGACTTCCCCTGTATTTGTGATAAAAAAGAAGTTTGGTAAATGGAGAGTGTTGAGGGACCTTTGAGGCATCAATGCTGTTATTCAGCCTATGGGGGCTTTGCAGCCTGGAACGCCTAGTCTGACAGTCTTATCGGCCAATTGGCCATTGCTCGTTGTGTATCTCCAGGATTGCTTTTTTACCATTCCTCTCCATCCCTCTGACTCTGAAAACTTTGCTTCTACCATTCCTTCATTAAGTAATCAGGAACCTACTAAATGATATCACTGGAAAGTTTTACCTCAAGGAATGCTTAACAGCCCCACAATTTGCCAAACCTTTGTTAACAGAGCTCTGTCTCCTGTCAGAGAAACTTTTACGCAATGTTATATCTTCCATTATGTGGATATTCTTTGCCCAGCTCCCAACCAACAGGTGTTTCAGTCAGTTTAAGGTCAGTTGTGAATGTTTATGAAAAAGCTGGGTTAATGATCACTCCAGATAAAGTACATTTGTCTACTCCCTATTCCTGTCTTGGGCATTAGCTACTTGAGACTGAAGTACTCCCTCAGAAGGTACAAATGCAGAAAGACAATTTAAGAACCTTAAATGATTATCAGAAATTTCTGGGAGACACTAATTGGCTGTGCCCTACCTTGGGCGTTCCAGCTTACCAATCGACTCATCTCTTTCAGAAACTCAGAGGAGATCCTCAGCTCCACAGCCCGAGAATATTAACTAGAGTCTGAAAAGGAGCTTCAGTTCATGGAACAAAGGGTCCATGAAGCTCAATTACACAGGACTGACCCTTCACAGCCAGCCAGCCAAGTGCCATTGTGTCGGATCTGACTCATGGTGACCCTAGAGGCCAGAGTAGAACTGCCCTCTAGAGTATCAAATTTTAATTTTACCCACTCCACATTCCCCTACCTGAGTTATAGTACAACAACGTAAGATTGTAGAATGAGTCTTTTTGCCTAGTACTGAAACTGAAAGATTAACTATATACCTAGATAAGATGGGGAAACTAATTTTTGCAGCCAGAAAAAGATTGCAAACGCTTGCTGCCTCAGATGCCTCTGAAATTATTTTACCCTTAAATAACAATCAAATATAAAAGGCATAAATTAATAACCTGGAATGGCAGTTAGGATTGTCTGATTTCTTCAGACTGCTGCATAATGCCTTCCCCAAACAAACTTTTTCAATTGCTAAAACTGACATCTTGGATACTTCCCAGGGTTACTCGCCCCGAACCTATTGCTGATGCTGCCACCTGTTTTACTGATGCAATAAAAGTGAGAAAGCTGGGTACCATTGTAAACTCAATAAAGTGTGGTGAACACCTTATTCATCTGTACAAAATGCTGAATTAGAAGCCATGATCCAGTTACTACATTATGAGCCCTTCTTTCTTAGTATCTGATTCACAATAGGTAGTAAATGTTACAAAGATTATTGAGACAGTACCCTTGTTTCTTGATATAAAACATACTGAACTCGCTGCTCTGTTCACTCTTTAGCAACACTCTATTTGAGCTGGTCCTTTTTTAATTATGTGTATAAGAGAACATACTGGCCGTCCAGGGCCATTATCAAAAGGAAATGCAACTATTGACTCCTTCGTGGCCTCTGTTTTCCAAGATGTTCAAGAATTCTATTCTGTTACTCATGTCAGTTCTGAAGCCTAAGGAAACAATTTGCCATTTCTAATCAACAGGCTGAAGGTATAATTACTTGTTGCCCAATTTGTCAACAATTTGCAATAACTCATTTTCCCTCAGGGCAAAACCCAAGAAGAGATATGCCTAACAGTTTATGGCAAATGGATGTTACCCATGTGCCTTCTTTTGGTAAACTTTCCTATGTTCATGTTTGTGTAGGCATGTTCTCTAACTTTATTTGGGCAACGGTACAAGAGTCAGGAATATACCAAACAGGTAAAACAACATCTCCTCTCCTGTTTTGCGATGATGGGTAAGCTATCGCAAATCAAAACAGATAATGCCCCTGCATATATAAGCAATTCCCTACAAATCTTCTTTGCGCAGTGGCAAATTCATTACACTACAGGCATTCCATATAATGCCCAGGCCAAGCCATCATAGAGTGTACTCATGTGACTCTCAAAATATACACTAAAGAATTAAATAAAAAGGGGGGTGATACCTACCCCCTAGCAACAATCCTACAACAGATGTTGTATACTCTTAATTTTTTGAACATCCCAAAAGCCTCCACAGTTTCAGCTGCTGACCCTCATTGGTTTCATATGCATAGTTCTCAAAAGATCCCAAGACAACCTATACGGTGGAGAGAGATTTCAACTAATACCTGGCATAAGGGTGAAATACTTACCTGGGGAAATGGTTTTGCTTGTGTTTCTCCGGGTTCTGGGATTGATCCTATTTGGATCCCATCACAAAGGATTCGCCCAAGGTATGGACTCCCCCGCAAAGGAAGAGGTACCTCTTTGACAGCGATATGGAGCCCCCAACAGAACAGATGGCTAAGATGACATTGAAGAGGATGTCGGCACCAACGTCTGGCACACAAGAAGCTTATCCACCAACCTGGGGACAACTAAAGATGGTGCAGGAGGCGGAGAACCTACTTCGTAGTACTGACAGTCCTCGCTCTCCCATCTCTGTTTTCCCCGCCATAAACATGATTGTCAGTCCAGCTGTATACATGGCCCCCAGTGCGTCCACTGTCCGTGGTACAGTGTGCTCCCCGGGCCCTCTGTTGACTGTGTCACAGACAGAGGGACTCTTATCAGAAAAGGAAGGGTCGTCGATTGTCCTGCATTGTAAAGTATCAGGACTACAGCCCACAGAGCCAGTAAAGTGACTCAAAAAATAATGAAACAGTGATTTGGGAATAGAAGATGTCAGACTCTTGTATGACTCTTTCATGGGACCAAACAACTCCAGATAATTTAGACTTTTCAATAATTACAGATCTCTTAAATAAAGAAGATGAGGGCACCTATTTTTGTGTAAAGTATGAAAAGTCTAGCCTGTATGATCAAATTTACATGAGAGGAGGTGGAGTTCAACTGTCAATCATACTGCCACCCCATGCTTGGGAATTGGCCTCAAATGGTCTGGTGACTGCCTCTCAGCCAGCAGCTAGAGATATTCAACTGAAGAGTTGTTGGATTTGCCACCATACTCCTAAATCAGGGGCACCTCTACATGCACTGGCAGTCCCCCTGACTAATCATGCTTTCATAATGTTTGTAGAGGTGGCAATGACCACCGGCCCCTAAGGGCTTGAAGAGTCACCTATGAATATACAACACAATGTATAACTTTGAATGGGACTGTCTCACTGTCTAAAGATCTAGGACTAATGCCTCACTGTTCAGGAGAACTTCCTAGGCCAGACTTATAAAAATCTTACTTTTGCGTGCTGCCTGGCTTAACCTTTCTTTGTGGTGGCTCCATGACACCCTGGTCATAGGCCCTGCAATGCTTATATCAGTTACATAGGCCAATGTACCATTGGAATCCTTGTCTTACCCTTACATATTCATCAAAATGCATCAACTATCCCCGTTTTAGTCAGCTAGGGCTGCTCTAACAGAAATACCACAGAGTGGATGGCTTTAACAGAGAAGGGTTATTCTTACACAGTCCGGTAGGCTACAAGTCCATATTCAGGGTGTCCACTCCAGGGAAAGGCTTTCCCTTTGTCGGCTCTGGAAGAAAGTCCGGTATTGCATCAGTCTTTGTCCAGGGAGCGTCTTGGCACAGGAACCTCAGATCTGAAGGATGTGCTCTTCTCCCGGTGCTGCTTTCTTGATGGTAAAGAGCTTCCCCCTCTCTGCTTGCTTCTCTTTCCTTTTATCTCTTGCAGGCTGAAAGGATTAAGGGTAGGACAAGCCATGCTCCAGGGAAACTCCCTTTACAGCAGAGCAGGGAAGTAATCCTATGCAGGAATTTACAGCCCCACCCTAATCGTTAACATACAGTTTAGCGAAACCATACATTTTTGGGGGGACACAATTCAATCCATGACACACTCTTAAAGTGACCAAAAGAGATGCCACTTCAAATTCCTTTATGGAACATACTGGATTTAATTGGTGGCTCCTAAGAACCATCATTCCTGGGCCAGGAATGTATCAACTTGATATGTCAATATATAATTTAACTGACACTATCCATGGGTTGGATCTGACTTGACGGCATTTGGCTTGGCTGTCTGTCCATCTATTGACATCCAATACAGAAAAGGCTCTTAAAGCACAACAGACTTCCTTAAACTTGTTGTACCTAGATTAACACCTCTGGTGAAGTAGAAGTGAGTCCAAATCAAATTCAATGTGTGGTCTATCCAACTCAATCCAACCCACATTGGAAGCCCTGGAGCAGTTGATTTACCCCTTGGTTTCCCAACACTGGGTCATTTTGGGCCCCACCACTGTTACTGGTAGGTGTGGAGCTCCTTGTTTGTTGTTCAGTATCCATTTTAATGAAAATTTATATGAAAGTCACTGATTCTAATTTACGTGTTTAATATTATCTTTTTAGCCTGAGGTGACAATGGGAGAACCCTTGAAGAAAGAAGATTAATACTTATCAAATAAAAAGGGGGTAGATGTGGGAAATATACTAACACTGTCGACATGACTGTGGTCATCTTGAGCTGCCATAGTGTTGCTTATCACAACTCTGCCTAACCTTTTGTACTGTGGACATGATATTAACACCTTGAGTCCTTTAACCTAGAAGTGACCTAATAGGACATCCAGATCAAGGAGATAAGTCACATAGGGACCCAGAAAGCCATGAGAAAACAAAGGGTGCAGAAAACCACTCCCATTAAGATAAGGTACTCGACAGTGCTGGACATCTTCAATTCCTTAACTTTAAAGAGCTTAACCTCCTCTAGTAAGCACTATAAATACCTCAATAAAACTCAGTTCTGGGCTCTCGGCAGCGATGGCTGTTAGTCGCCTGATCCCACTTTAGCTTGTCCTGTTTCTTTCTTATCCTCGGCATCACCCCTACCTTCGACCCTGTTCTTTGGAGAAACTCTGACAACAGTGAACAGGTGATGTTCTTATCCTCAAAGGCAGCCTGAATTTGTCAAACAAGGTCCGGGTTTTTAAGGGGAGAGCTATGTGCCGTTGTAGGGGTAAACATGTGGGCAGTTTGGGGTGTGTGGGGGTCAACCGGATGGAGGTCATCTGCCTTACATTGTCCTGGACATCACTGGCCATCAAGGAAAATAAAGTGGTGCTAGATGCCATCTGGCCAACAATCTGGTAGAAGAATGCTCAAAAACAATTTATTTCCTGTCCTCCCTGGTCTCCTGCTTAACTCTTTTGTTTTTTTGTATTTTTTTATTATAAAATTAAAAAAATGAAAGTGTACATACTCTGTGGTTACAATATTGGGTTAAGAGAGGAGGAGTACACAAGTTGTGTCAAAGTCTCATGAATACTGATCTTCTTACTAATGTGAATTGTCACCAATTTCACCCTACCAAATTTCTAACAATTATCTAATCTAAACCCTTGCTCCTTGCCTTCCCGTCCTCCCACCTTCCCCACCCTTGTAGCGGTCAAAGAGTCTTTCCTAGTACGTATGAGTATGCTTTTAAGTTTTTATTGTAGGGGTCGCATATAATAATTGTCCTTCTGTCGCTGGCTAGTTTCACTCAATATAATGTCCTCCAGTTGAGACCAAATTGAGAGATGTTTCCTGCTATCATTGTTGTTCCTTATCAGTGTATAGTACTCCATGGAGTACATATACCAAAGCTTACCTATCCATTCTTCCGTTGTTGGGCATCTGGGTTGATTCCAACTTGTTGCTATTGTGGACTGTGCTGCAATGAACATTCATATGCAGGGAGCAGTCGGTGTGAATGGCCTTGATTTTGTAGGACATATTGCGAGCAGAGGAATAACTGGGTCAAATGGTATATCTATATCCATTATTTTAAGGTAACTCCAAATTGCTTTCCAAAGAGGTTACACCATTCTGCAATCCCACCAACAGTGAAGGAGAGTTCCAATCTCTCCACAGCCTCTCCAACATTTATTGTTTTGCATTTTTTGGATCATAGCCAATCTTGTTGGGGTGAGGTGGTATCTCATTGTCATTTTGATTTGAATTTCTTTAACAATTAATGATCGGGAACATGTCTGTATGTGTTTTTTGACTGCCTAGATCTCCTCCTTGCTGGATCTCCTCCTTAGAGAAGTGTCTGTCTATCTTCTTTAGCTAAGCTAACCAGGTTCCATTGAGTCGGATCCCTGCTTAATTGGATGATTTGTCTCTTTCTTATTGATATTTTGTAGAACCTTATAGATTATGGAGATCAGGCATTGGTCTGACATAGAGTTGCCAAATACTTTTTCCCATTCTGTAGGTGGTCTTTTAATCCTTTTGATGAAGTCTTTGGAGGAGCAGAAGTGTTTGATTCTTATTAATTCCCATTTATCTGTTTTCTCTTCTGATGAATATGTTTTGTTTGTCAGAGTTTGAAGTCTGTCTATATTGCATGTTAAAACGTCCACTGTTGACCCTATCGTATCTTGGATGAGCTCTATCGTTTTAGCTTTTATATTCAGGTCTTTTATCCAATTTGAGTTGATTCTTGTGTAAGGTGTGAGATATGGGTCTTGTTTCAATTTTTTGCAGATGGATATCCAATTATGCCAGCACCATTTGTTAAAGAGACTGTTCTTACCCCAGTTCAAAATCTTAGGACCTTTGTCAAATATCAGCTGTTCATAAGTGGATGGTGGCATCTCTGGGGTCTCTACTTTGTTCCATTGGTCTATATGTCTCTTTTTGTACCAATACCAGACTGTTTTGACTACTGTGGCAGTGTAATAGGTTTTAAAGTCAGGTAGTGAGAGGCCTCCCAGCATGTTCTTCTTTTTCAGTATCATTTTATTTATTCGAGGTGTCTTCCCTTTCCAAATAAAGCTGATAATTTGTTTCTCCATCTCATTAAAAAATGTCATTGTAATTTGTATTGGGATTGCATTATACAAGTAGAGTGCTTTGGGCAAAATAGACATTTTCACAATATTGAGTCTTCCTGTCTTCCTATCCATGAGCAGGGCAGATTATTCCACTTATGTAAGTCCCTCCTAGTTTCTTGTAGCAATGTCTTGTAGTTTTCTCTGTAAAGATCTGTTATTTCTCTAGTTAGATTTATTCCTAGGTATTTTACCTTCTTGGGGGCTACAGTAAATGGAATTGATTTGGTGATTTCTTCATTAATAATGTCGTTGTTGGTATAAAGGAATCCCACTGATCTAGTTATGTTTATCTTGTATCCCGATACTTTGCTGAATTCTTCTATTAGCTCTAACAGTTTACTTATGGATTTCTTTGGATTCTCTGTATAAACAATCATATCATCTGCAAAGAGAGAAATCTTTACTTCTTCACTGCCAATACAGATGCCTTTTATTTCTTTGTCTTGTCTAATTGCTCTGGCTAGAACTTCTAGGACAATGTTGAATAGAAGTGGTGAGAGGGGGCATCCTTGTCTAGTTCCCGTTCTCAAAGGGAATTCTTTCAGTCTTTCACCGTTCAGGATGATGAAAGCAGTTGGCTTTGCATAGATGCTACTGATTATATTGAGGAATTTCTGTTTTATTCCTATTTTTCTGAGAGTTTTAAGCATGAATGAATGTTGAACTTTGTCAAATGCCTTAACTCTTTTATCACTGGTTAGAACTCAATTATCAAGACAAATGGTGCTATTAGCAGCCAATAGTTAATTCCATGGTGGTGCCTCTTAGAGCCCCACCCTAGCATCACCACCTGGGGAGCATCGGAGGCATGTTTTCCATGTGAGTTACAGGTAGTGGATCTGAAATAATGTCTCTCAGACCTTCGGTCTTATGTACCACCCCATCCCCCAACAACTCCCTACTCCACAGCATTTTTCAGAATCTAGTTTCAGACTCATCAGGGTCCATTCTGTTACTGCTAAATTTAATTAGATCGAGATAGTCTGTAGCTTTCTGAGATCATTTGTCACCTGAAGACTTTATTCATATATTCCTTTTTCTTTCAAAATACTTTTATAGTTGGCTTTTCCAGATAAGGCCTGTGGTACTATTACTGGACAAAACTCCAGGTTCTTCTTAACTGTCCCAAATAGCCAATCTCTGAAACAAGTATTTTTAGGCTAGTGATTAAAAAGAAGTTTATTTTCTGTGTGCTAGCAAAAACACAGGGAACAGGGAGGCATTTCTTCATCTAGTGCCTGCTCAAAAGTCATCAGGTGAGGACTTGTTGAAATGAGACATAAGTAACTCCATTTAGAGGAAGAGTGCAGTGAAAATTCAGGCTCCAGGAACCAACTTAGTAGGAAATAACAAAAAGAAAAATACCATAGAGTAATTACACTGAAACAGATAGGGCCTGGAGACAGCCTCACAAATAATCCCTGGAGCCAGTCTAGTAAAACATCCACTAACAGAAATTCCATGTGGTTAACACATTCACCCACAGCTAAATTTTGCAACTTGCAGAAACTCCATATGGCCTCAGCCAACCTCAGCCAATCAATGCAAAGGTCAGCTCCCCCTCCTTGCATTGCAATTTCACGGCTTAAATACTGGGTGCTAAGGAAGCTTGTGGTCGCCCCCTGCTCTGCATAGTTTGGGGTGTGTCCCTGGTGCACCACTCTTTTTCTTATTAGGCACATTTTTTAAAATAAAACGTAACTTTCAAAAAGTAACTGTGTCACGTCTTGAAATCGGGATCGTAACAGACTGAGTGTATAAGGGACCAGTGTTGCATGCAAATGTTGCATGTAAATGAAAATACAGGTATTTGTGCTGGTATCACAGAAATAATGGTATTGATTAGAGGTTAAGTGCAGGATCCATTCAGAGGCCTCTGGAGTCTTTTGTCAAAAGCAGGAATCCAGACTGCTTTCAATTGTCATTTGAAACAGAGGCTTCTGCCTCCTCTCTGGGTCTTTGTCCATTTTGATGTTTCCAAAAAAGGCAGTGAAAAACTGAAAATGACATTATTTCCACGGTTTTTTGTCAGTTAAGCGTGATTTGCTGCCAGGGACAGGAAAAGAGAAAAAAGTAAGTAAAACATCAGTCCTGAAAAACGTGTGAAAAAATCAATTCTGTCTTCCTACCCCAGTTCTCTCTTTTATTTTGGAGAATAAAATGGCATTTCTTGATTACAATACAAAATCGATGAAAGATTCATGGTCCTCATAGAGTTTAACACCTTTATCAAGAAGACAGAAAAGAAAAAAAATGATCAGAAAAAACATGAGCTGATGTACTTTGGTCCCTGGGTGATGCAAATAGCTAACAAGCTCAGCTGCTAACCTAGTAGCTGGTGGTTTGAGTCTACTCAGAGGTGCCATGGAAAAATATTTGGAGATCTGGAAAATCAACCATTAAAATTCTATGGAGCACAATCCTACTCAGACACATATGGAATCTCATGACTTAGAACTGAATCTAACTAAAGTTTTCTTTTCTTTTCTTTTCCTTGTTTTCACTGGGTATGATTATACTGAAAGTGCCTGGGAGACATCTCTAAGAAACTAATGTTTTAACAGTGATTTTAGGGCAAGCAGATGTCCAGGTGAAAAGTAGAAAGTTCATGGATCAAATTAAAAATCACAATGGAAATTAGAAGATATTTTGAACTGAATAATAATAAAAATACTCCATAAGAAGCTTGTAGGATGCAATTAAAATAGTACTTATGGAAAATATAGCCTTAAACTTAAACACATGTTGGAAAAGAAGAAATTAAAATTAATGAGTGAAGTTTTTATCTCAAGAAGGTAGAAAACAGCAGTATAAATCCAAGGAAAGTAGAAGGAAGGAAATAACAAAACCAGATGAATTAGAGAAATAGAAAGCAAAGCCAAAAGCTGTTCTCAGAAAAGATTAATTTACAAATCCCCAACAAGTCTAATATAGCATGGGTGAGGGAGAAGGAGAGAAAGAAAGAAACTGAGACATGGAAAGAGAAGACAAACAAAAATTTACTAAACTTATCAGGAGAATATTACTGCAGGTTATTAAAATGATAGCAAGTGGATAATATCAGCCATTATTCAATACATTTTAAAAAAATACATTAAGTAGACCAGTCCCCCCCCAAAAAAATATCTCACCCAAGTTGACACAAGAAGTAGAAAATCTGAATTGTCCTATTACTATTAGAGGAATGACATGTGCAGTTAAAACCTTTCCTATAATACAAAAGAAAATAATAGTAACAGTAAAAGACTTCATCCAGAGACAGCTTCAACAGCAAATTCTACAAAACGTGGACTTAGAAATATAACATCAAACAACCCTTTACATAGTAAGCAAAGACACAATAAAGTCCAGTTTGTTTGATGAGGCAATATAGTAGAAGCAAAACAAAAAATACTTTTCTGTTATGGAAAATTTCAAATTTATGGAAACATAGAAAGACCAGTGTAATTAACTCATGTGCTTATCGCATATGCACACTTGTTAGAATTAGCACCCAAATACCCTCCATATATTGTAAGTGGTCTTTCTAGTGTTTGTGATTAAAAATATGGCCACTGTCTTTCATTTCTTATAATTTATTTGAAAAAAATTAGCTTTGCTATAGCTTCCCACATAGGAAACCATAGTAGTATAGTGGTTTAAGTGCTACACCTGCTAACCAAAACGTTGTCAGTTCAAATCCACCAGGAATTCCTTGGGGCAGTTCTGCTCTGACCTCTAGGGTGGCTGTGAGTTGGATCCAACTAGGTGGAAGTGGGTTTTGTAACTTCCAACCAAATGCAATTCTGTTGCTTGCACACCTGCGATGCATTGTAACACATTTATCTTACTGAGCATTTCTCATTGGTTGGTAGATTCAGAGGCTGTGTCAAATTCTGATTCAACTTTTTTTGGAGGGGATAAAAATATTTTATAGATGGGGTTAGCTACTTTCATCAAGAGGCACATGATGTCCGAAAGTCTGCTTGATTCTTGGTTTTTGACGCAGGCACTAGCAACCATTGATAATCAAGTTCATTAACTCATTAAGGATGAGAAAAGACCGATTTCTGAGTTCAGTCACTCCAGCAGCACTTATTAGCAAGAATACCTCTAGAAAGAGAAATTTGCCATCACCAACCACTAGGCAACTGCAGGAAAATTAATATAGGGAAACTAAACAACAATTCTGTTTCTTTGTTTTATTGCATCTCAGTTACTTTCATTTTCTAGTCACTGTACATAAAAAATTCAAAGTGATGTTTTATACTTAATAATTCAGTTCACATCATTTGTACAGAGTGACTTTGTGCTTATCATAATTTTTCTCTTTGGAAAGTAAGTAACGTATTAACTAAACTGATTACTCACAGAAGGAACATCTTGTCTAATTCTCTCAAAAATACCGTATGGGTTGGCAGTGGCCCTGTGTCAGCTCATCCTCAGGTGTCCTCTACTCTCTAGCCAGGAACCACGGGGGTCTATCCAATTTGCTTTCCCTTTTTAGGGCCTGTACTACTCCTTTTGTTACTTGTATGTCCTCTCTAAGAATAAATTTTCCTTTGTTAAAATCATCCACTGGTGATATTTCTGTTAGAGTAGCACTAGCTCACTAAAACAGAGGGCTGCAAGAGTACAACCAAATTCATTTAGAATTTAGAAGAGAGAGCTTTCTTATTTGAAGGAAAGGTTCAGGAGGGGGAACCAGAGAACTTTCTCCATAGGGTTAACATTCTAACTTCATTAAGTTCAGTGCCTTAGATGGGAGAGAACTTTTCAAGAAGAAACAGACTCACACTCAGAAATACCTGTGGCTCCTGTGCTGTCCCAGCCCCAGCAGGTCGCGGTGCAGGCAGCTCAGCCCTCACTGGCTGGCAGCTCCTTCCTCGTACTGTTCTCCTTCCCTGACTGCTGCCTCCTCAGACCTTCACCTCTTGTTACAGCACCAAGCACTCCCCTCTAGAATGAGAGCTCTGGGGCTCTGGCTTCCCAGGGAAGAGGAAAGCTCAGGACCCCAGTAAAAGATGCAGAGAGGGAGAGGGCAGCGCCTGTCCCTTCCACAGCAGCCAAAGAAACTCAGGTGAGACCAGACTTGGCTGACAACACCAGTGACACCCCTTGTGAAGAAGTCCAGGTTCTTCCTCCCTGGGACAGGGTGAGATTTCTCAGCACTTCTGAGCTCCTTCCTCACCCTGGCTCTCAATAAGCCAAGCTGGTCTGGGGACACCTGTGGGACCTGGAGTTTATGTCCCTGACATTTGAGTATTTTCACGGGGTTGAAGACTGTTGAGATCACTCACCAACATCCCTGACCTCCCTTTCACCCAGGTCACCTGCAAGGACTGCACAAATAAGTGAACAAAAGAACAATTGTGTAGTCCTTCTGACTGACTCGGGACAAATCTGTGTGTGTGTCAGAGGAGAACTGTGCTCTGCAGTATTTTCAATGGCTGGTTTTGTGTAAGTAGATTGCCAGGCCTTTCTTTTGAGGCAGCTTGTATGGACTCAAACTTAAATATTCCTATCACTATCAGAGAATATTGCTCATATGTACTGCTCTGAGACTCCCAGGGCATCAGAGTGGAAGATAAATAGAAACAAACTCCTAGCAGGAAGCTCACTATGCCTAACTTTGACCCTATAGCCTGTATGATCATCTTCTGCCTGCCACCATGTACTCCTTCCTACACATCAAACTGTCACCTACTATAGGAAGCACTCCACAAATCAAGAATTCCTGCTCCTCACCCACAAAACAGCTCAAAGCTGTGTAACAGGCATCACCTAAATTCCACAATTTGCATCTCTGATCTCCCAGAACCCTTGAGTCTTCACCAAGGAAACTCCACTTGACACTTTCCAAGAATGCAGGAGGATGAGTGTCTCCACAGGGACCTGAAGGGCCTGCACCATCCACTGGGTAAGGGCAGCTTCTGGAGATCTAGAGATTCTGTCAAATAGACCTTTCTGATTAAATATCCCAAACCTAAAAATGTTACCCATTCTGAAGCTGTCATCTCACCCTCAGTCTGGAGGCCACTAGATAAACCCTTTACCCATAAAGGGCTAAAAATTCCCTCAAATTCACTAATTTGTCACCATGCCACTATGCACAATTGCCATTCCAGAAAGATTTCCAAGGCTACTTTGAAGGGTGGACTAGGTGCCAGCAGAATACTTCAAAGGTGACCATAATGATACTCAGCAATGAGGTATGCAGCATTTAGTACAATTAACTTCATGGACTTAATTGCTGGAACTCACATCCGTGTTCTCTCACACTCTCTTCCCAGAGAGATCTGCTTTCAGGGAAACCACAGACTTCCAGAGGGGGCCCTTGAGACTAGCACCTTCAAGAGTAGATCCCAACACACTGCCTTCTCATCACCTCCATCCGTTCAAATGCCTCTCCAAGGTGTTGAAGAAAGGAAATAACAGAAACATATGAGTTAGTGAAATAGACTGCAAGCCTAAAGTTGTTAAAAAAAGGAGTAACTGATGAACCCCCAACAAGTCTAACAGAGAGAGAGAGAAAAAGGATGAGGCAGAACAAGAGGAAGAGAGCTAGATACTGAGACAAGGAGAGAGAAGACAAATGACAATTTTCTATGGTGAGAAATTTATGAGAACATTACTACAGATTATTAAAAAAGATAGCAAGTAGATAGGTATCAATAGCATTATTCAGTAAATTTGAAAAATTACAATAAGTAGACCAATTCCTAAAAAAGTAATACACCTCACCAAAATTGACACAAGAAGTAGAAAATCTAAATTTTCCTATAGCTATTAGAGGAATGGCATCTGTAATTAAAAGAATAATAAAACAGTAACAGTAAGAAGCTTCATCCAGAGACAGCTTCAACAGTGAATTCTACAAAACATAGACTTAGAAATGTAACCTCAAACCATCTTTTTACATAGTCGGTAAAGAGACAACACAGTCCAGCTTGTTCGACAAGGCAGCATAATTGAAACAGAGAAAGAGAGAAAATAAATTCTGTTATGGAAAATTTCAAATTTGTAGAAACATAGAAAAACTAGTGTAATTAACTCACATGTACCCATCACATACGTTCCCAGTGTTAGAATTAGCATAATATGTTGTAAGTGGTTGTTATAGCTTTTATGATTAAAAATCTGACCCCTGTTTCTCATTTCTTGTAATTTATTTGGAGAAATTAAGTTTTGCTATAGCTTCCCACAAAATGCATTTTGTTGATTGCATGTCTGTGATGTATTTTGACACATTTATCTTACTTAGTATTTTTTGTAAGTTGCTAGATTTAGAGGCTGTACCGAATTTTGGTTTAACTTTTTGGGTGGTAGAGAAGAATATTTTACAGATGGTGTTATGTACTTCCATCGAGAAGCACATGATTCCTGAATGCCAGTTTGACTCTTGTCTTTTGATGTTAGCAGCCGCTGATAATCAAGTTCATTAATTTGTTAAGGATGATATAATGCTGATTTCTGAGTTCAATTACCCCCGCATCACTTATTAGCAGGAATACTTCTGCAAAGAGAAACTTTCCCTCATCAACCACTGGCAACCACGAGAAAGCTGATACACGGAAACAAAACAAAAACAGGATGAAATTCTGATTCTTTAGAGTATTACATTTGTCTCCCAGTATAGCACAAAACTCAGGAAAATGCAATAAGCATTTATTCTTACACTTGTGGATCTGCAGGACAAGTGTGTCTCAGCTTATTTAGGTTGCATTGGGTCGTTCTGATTCAAGCCATGGCTCTGCCTGAGTTTGGCTCCTTGCTCCAGACCAGGCACAGTTCTGTACCATCTATTTTTATTCCAACTCCATGTGTGCATTTAAAATCTTTGCTTCTTGCCTTTATGCACACATATGCACACACACATATGTAAATATGTAACTACACATATCTATATATATAATCTATAGACATACAGCAAGATATGTGAGTATATATGGAGGCCTGATGGTGCAGTGGTTAAGTGCTTGGCTGTTAACCTAAAGGCTGGCCATTTGAACTCATTAGCTGCTCCACAGGGGAAAGATGTTGCAATCTGCTTCTGTAAAGATTACAGCACTGGAAACCCCATAGGGCAGCTCTTCTCTGTTCTATAGGGTCATTATGAGTTAGGATTGATTTGATGGCAATGAATTTTTTAATGGTCTGCAGTAATGTTCTCATTAATTTCTGATCTTAGTAAATTGTGATTTGTCTTCTCTCTCTCTCTTCCTTTCTTCTTTACATTCTCTTTCTTGATTAGACTCCTTGAGGTCTCTAAGAACCACTTTTGGCTTTGTTTTCTGTTTCACTGATTTGCCTATTGTTGCTATTTCCCTTCTTCAACTTTCCTTGGATTTGCAGTACTGTTTTCTAACTTCTTGTGATGAAAGACTAGTTCATTGATTTTAGTTGCCAACATTTCTTAAGTTTAATGTTATTATTTCCTGTAAATACTGTTATAGGTGTATCATACAGCTACTTATGTAGCATTTTTTGTTATCATTCATTTCCATTTCTAAAATCCATTGTGGTCTTTTCTTTGATCCATGAACTATCCACTTCCTACCTGGACACCAGCTTGTCCTAAAAATCACTGCTAAAAACTCACTTTCTTAGATAGGTGTCCCAGGTACATCCAATGTAATCATATTTTCATACCCAGTTTTTTTTTTAAAAAAAAAAACACAACAAAACAACAACAGTGAAGAATAACAGCATAAGGAGTTTTGCTTCCATGAATGTAAGGTAAGCAAATAGACAACAAATTATTGTATCCCAGTTACTTTAATTTCCCAGTCAAACCAAGCCAAGCGCCATCGAGTCAGATCTGAATCAGTGTGATTAAAAATTCAAAGTGCTGTTTTATGTTTAATAATTCAATTTACATTATTTGTACAGTGACTTTCTGCTTGTCATAATTGTTTTTCATTGGGAAGTAAATAAAATATTAACTAAAATGATTATCTAAGGAAGGAGCAACTTATCTAAGTCTCAGAAAATGTCATATGGGCTAGTAGTGGCCCTGCATCAGCTAATCCTTAGGTATCCTCTAGTCTCTATCTAGTAACCAGAGGGTTCTATCCAATTTTCTTTATTTTCAGGGCTTCCACTACTCTTGTTACTTGAATTTCCTCTCTCCAGACTCTGCACCTCAGAGGGAGACACAGTCTTCTCAGTTGTGCCTTAGTTGTTCACAAACCATTTTCACTGAAGGGTTCTACTACTAATCATAATGGGAAAACCACCAGACTCAAAAATAGTTAGATAGGTAGATAGACAGATAGATAAATTAATAAGTAAATAAATTAACTCACAGAGGAGGAAACTACTGAAGTCAAGGAAAACCTGTAAGTTTGTTTTTATCACTGCCACCAGCTACAATTCCTGACATTCATCTGGCGGCCCCTCTCCCAGGTCTTTACCCGACATTCCCCACCTCTACAGAGGGTAGAGCTCACAAAATATCTGTGTCCTTCTGATGACAGTTTAGGCACCCTTGGCAGAAGAGTACTGGAAAATATTACATGAAAACCTCTTCAGAGAAGGTCCAAGATTCCTAGGAGACCAAAGCTAAAGACTGGGAGCTGTCAGGAGTTGGTGAGAAGGTGGAGAGCCTTGATTTGTATAATGCTTTTTACAACATTTGTTTCAGGGAAACACTTTGATGTTAAAGCAGGGTGGCCTACAAATAGGCTGGATCTGAGTAAGTTCTAGAGACATTGCACTGTGAGCTGCCTCTTGGAAATTCCCCTTTCTGTTTTTCTCTCTCCACTCTATTTCTGCTGGTGACCTGAGTGAAAAAGGGTTCAGGGACACAGACCGCAGTCTACCATCACCAAACTCCTGAAAACATCCTTATGTTAGGGACACAACCACCAGGTCCCAGGGGTATCACCAAGTTGGCCTGTTCTCTTTAAAATTGGGATGAGGAAAGAGCTCAAGGGTGTTGGGAAATCTCATCCTTTCCCAGGGAGGTGTCTGGACTTATTCACAGGGCGGGTCACCAGTGCTCTCAGTCAAGTCTGGCCTCACCTAGGTTTCTCTTGGTGTTGTGGAAGGAGCTGGCTCGGGGCCCTGCCCCTTCCTTCTCTCTGTCTTTGACTGGGGGTCTTTGGCATTCCTCTTTTCTGGGATGCCAGAGCCTGAGAGCTTCCCTTCTAGGAGGGAGTAGCCTCTAGTGCAAAGAGTATAGACTGAGGAGACAGCAGTAAGGGAAGGAGAGCAGGACCAGGAAGGAGCTGCCAGCCAGTGAGAGGTGAGCTGCCTCCACCTTGAACTGCTGGGCCTGGGGCAGCACAGGAGCCACAGGTATTTCTGAGTGTGAGTATATTTCTTCTTGAGAAATCCCATCTAAAGGATTAGATTTTGCCCAGTTAGAATGTTAATATGGTGAAGAAAGCTCCCTGGCCTCTTCTACTGAATCCTTCCTCCAAATAAGAAAGCTTGCTCTTTTCTAAATTCTTCACAAATGAATTTGGTTCTACAACTACTAGAATTTTCTAAACAAGGCTGTGAGTTCTGGGGTTACCTGTACCCACTTTCTCCCATTCCTCCCTACCTCTGAATCCCTGCCTTTTGTGTTTCACCTGTCTCTAGTTCTTCTGTTTTGTCTGTTAATTATACAGAATGCACAGTGATGTAAGCCGAGACAGAAGAGTCTTGGTTCCAGCCCTATCCTTCCAGCTCAGCATTCATTGTGGGGGCTGAGGGTGTGAGATACTACTAGTTCTTTGCCTGGTATGACTAGGGGCTGAGCCCAAGCCTCGTAGTTTCATCTGTATTGATGCAACAAGCTTGGGGCAGAATTTGCTACATTAGTCTTCCTGGTTGGAGAAGCACCATGATCGGTTGACCGTTGTCCCAAACATTGCAGTTGACCAAGATGTTTGCAGATTTCCAGCTATCTTCACAGGAGGCTAGCTCTTTTGTGAGAAGGCCAGTCTACAGTGTTTCACCGTTGGCCAAGTGAATCCTTACTTCTCATTTGGCTAACAAGGCACATACAGTGTTTCCCTGCAAGCTTATCAGGTGCTTGTCTTCATCTGTGATTCTTTTTGTCTTTAGTGTACAATTCTCCTGACTGAATAGAATCTTGAATGTTTTTCCATAAGGCATTGTTTGTCCTGATGTATGAAGTTTCCATACGCTCAAGGTTTAAGCTTGTGGTTCTAAATATTTTTTATTTGGGGAACAATTAATTGTAGTATAAATCCTTGTAGAGGAGAATGACTTACTCAATTTTCTCTCAAGTCTTACTATACGGTTCTTAACAGGGGAGTTGGGGGGCAGAAATCGATACTTTGGTTGACAGCTCAATGGGTTGATTTTTCATACTGATTGAGCATGAATGAGTAATTTATTTCAGCCTGAAGAGCAGCAAAGATTCCTGGGGCTGGATGGGAGCTCCTGCAGAGATCCTTGAGTTTAACCTTTTGGGTCCACATTGAAAAGCTTCATCATCAGACACTCAAGCACCTTGGTGAGTAATCCTGGGCAAAGGCTCTGCAGTCAGATACACACAGACATGAAGCTTGCTCTACTCCTAGTTAGGTAACTTTAGGCAAATGACTTAATTTCTATGAAAGCTGTTTCTTAATGATAACTATCAATCTTCTAGATCGTTGTGAAGACATCTGTTGAAATATCTGTGGTGTCCTCAGCAAATACCTGGAACACAAAAAGTGATCAGTAAGTGGGAAATGTTGTTGCTATTATTATCCTTACTTGAGAAGAGGTTAGTTGAGCACCCATCAGGCATCTTTGTTGGGGATTACTAAATAGGGTGCCACACTGAACCATGTGACTATACATGTGTCTGACTCTCAGAGAGTTCTAAGGACAAAACTATTTGATAAAAATGAGGTGAAGAATATTTATCTTGAACAAGTAGAAAGAGAGCAACAGAAGAAGAAACAGATAATAAAGATTAGAGCAGAACTAAGTGAATTAGAGAACAGATGAACAACTGAAAAAAATTAACAAAACCAAAAGCTGGTTCTTTGAAAATGTCAACAAAACTGATAAACCATTGGCTAAATTTACAAAAGAAAAACAGCAGAAGAGACAAATAACCCAATTAAAAATGAGATGGGAGATGTTACAACAGACCCAGATGAAATTTAAAAAAATATCATAACAATACTATGAAAGGCTATACTCTAGCAGGTTTGAAAACCTAGAGGAAACTGGCAAATTTCTACACTCACATCACCCACCAAGATTATCACAAAGAGAAGTAGATCAACTTAAAAAAATCTATCACAAAGGATAAGATTGAAAAAGTCATCAAAAATCTGCCAACCAATAAAAGTCCTGGCCCAGATGTGTTTACCTCAGAATTCTACCAAACTTTTAGAGAAGAGTTAACTCCAATATTATTGAGGCTATTTCACACTACAGAAAGGGATGGAATACTCTCAAATTCATCCTATGAATGCAGCATAACCCTGATGCCAAAGCCAGGGAAAGATCCCGCAAAAAAAAAAAAAGAAAATTACAGGCCAATATCACTCATGAACCTAGATGCAAAACTGCAACAAAATCCTAGCCAATAGAATTCAACAGCATATAAAAAAAATAATTCATCATGATCAAGTTGATTTCACTGCAGGGATACAAGGCTGGTTCAACATCAGAAATACAATGTAATCAATTGCATAAGTAACACAAAAGATAAAAATCACTTGATTTTGTCAATTGATACAGAAAAGGCATTTGACAAAATTCAGTACCCATTCATGCTAAAAACTCTCAGAAAAATAGGAACAGAGGGGAAATTCCTCGATGCAATTAGTGGCATCTATGCAAAGCCAACTGCCTTCATTGTCTTGAATGATCAAAGACTCAAAGAATTCCCCTTGAGAATAGGAACTAGACAAGGATGCCCATTCTCACCACTTCTATTCAACATTGTGTTAGAAGTTCTAGCCAGAGCAATTAGATAAGACAAAGAAACAAAAGGCATCCACATCAGCAATGAAGAAGTAAAAATCTCCCTATTCGCAGATGATATGATTGTATATGCAGAGAATCCAAAGAAATCCGTAAGTAAACTACTTGAACTAACAAAGGAGTTCAGCAAAGTATTGGGACGCAAGATATACATAAGTAAATCAGTAGGATACCTTTATGCCAACAAAGAGTTCATCAAAGAAGAAATCACCAAATCAATACCATTTACTATAGCCCCCAAGAAGATAAAACATCTAGGAGCAAATCTAACTAGAGAAATAAGAGACCTATACAGAAAAAGCTACAAGGCTTTACTGCAAAAACTAAAAGAGACTTACATAAATGAAGAGACCTACACTGCTCATGGATAGGAAGACGTAACATTGTGAAGATGTCTATTTTACCTAAAGTGATCTACTTATACAATGCAATCCCAATACAAATTCCAGTGTCATTTTTTAATGAGATCGAGAAACATGTTACCAACTTTGTTTGGAAAGGTAAGAAACTCTGACTTAGTAAAGCACTACCTAAGAAGAAGAATACAATGGAAGGCCTCATACTACTTGATCTCAGAATCTATTACATGCCACAGTAGTGAAAACAGCCTGGAACTGGTACAAAATGAGACATACAGACCGATGGAATAGAGTGGAGACCCCAAAGATGCCACCATCACCTTATGAATAGCTGATATTTGACAAAGGACCTAGGATTGTAAACTGGGGTAAAAGCGGTCTCTGTAGCAAACGGTGATGGCAAAATTGGATATCCACTTGGAAAAAAGCTGAAATAAGACCTATATCTCACACTTACACAAAAAACTAACTCAAAGGATCGCAGACCTAAATATCAAACCTAAAATGATAAAAGCGTGCAAGAAAAAATAGGATCAATGATGTATGTTTTTAATACACTGCTTAAACTTCAAATCTAACACAGCACAATTAACAGAAGAGAAAATATATAAACACGAACTACTAAGAATCAAACACTTTTGTTCATCCAAAGACTTTATGAAGGAGGTGATAGATCACCTACAGAATGGGAAAAAACATTTGGCAAGTACTTGTTGATCATCATCTGATCCATAATCTAAAAGGTTCTACAAAATATCAACAATGAAAAGGTAAATAACCCAATTAATGATAGGCAAAGGAGATGAGCAGATACTTCACTAAAGAGGATATTCAGGTAGCCAAAAGACATATGGGAATATGCTCATGATCATTAGCTATCAGAGAAAACCAAGTCCAAACTACAGTGAGATATCATCTCACTCCAAGGCTAGCCATTATCCTAAAAACACAAAACAACAAATGGATGGAGAGGCTGTGGAGAATTGGAAATCTCCTACACTGCTGGTGGGATTGCTAGTCGGTAAAATCGCTTTGGAAAGCAATCTGGCACTTCCTTAAAAAGCTGAAAATTGATATACCATTTGATCTTGTATTTCATTGCTTGGAATTTATCCTTCAGAAACAAAGGCTGTCACACAAACAGACATGTACACGAATGTTTATTGCAGCACAGTCCACAAAAGCTAAAAGGTGGAATCAACCCAGAAGCCCATCAACAGACGAACGGATAAACAAACTATGGTACATATACTCAGTGGAACACTATGTTATGATAAAAAACAATGTAGATGTTAGAAAACATCTCATAACATGGTTTCATTTGGAAGATATTATGCTGAGTGAAATCAGTGTTAAAAGTACAAATATTGTATGAGACCCCTGTTACAAGGACTTAAAAATAGAATTATCTACAGAAGAAAATAACTATATTGGATATAAGGGCAGGGGAATGAGGGTTTATCATAGATGAGATAATTGATAGATGTTAAGAATTTTATTCATTTACTGTAATAAATAATAATAATAAAGAATATTTATCTTACAGGAATTTTATAAGGATAAATATGAAGTTGTAACACTAAACCAAAAAATCCAAACCTATTGCTGCTGCATTGATTCCAAAGCACAGTGACCATATAAAACAGAGTAGAACTGACCCATAGGACTTTCATGGAGTGGCTGGTAGACATGAACTGCCAGCATTTCAGTTAGCAGCTGAACTTTTAACTGATGTGTCACTAGCCAAAATATATACACATGTTTTCTTCATAACAGCTACTCAAAGATTTTAGCAACTGTTATTTGCCAAGGAAGGTCTAAGATTACAAGCCAGGCTCCTCTGAGGGCCTTGGAGCTCCCCAGGTAATAGGAGTTGTGGTGGTGTGGTAGAGAGAGATGCTTGCATCCATACAGTTATTGAACACCTGCTTAGTGCCAAACCAGGTGCCAGAGATCCCAAGAAGCCTGAGCAAGGTCCTAGTTCTTATGGGGGCCACACTGACAGAGGAGGCAGACTATTGCACCATGTAGAACGGTGGGTGTCCAACAGGAGAGCGAGCACAGTCATGTTAACTACCAGTGTCTCTTTCAGCGTGGCTGCAGTCCCTGCTGTCCTCATACGTGTCCGGGGACTGCTTGAGGATGTTGCCATGGCTTCTTGTCTTCTCAGTTGTGGGACTGGGAGCTGGGGGTGAGTTTTCTTTCATTAAATTTGAAGTGCTTTTGGTGAGCAACAGATGACTGTCCTCAAGTTCAGTAATCAAGATCCTCCTTCTTCCTTGGCTAAAGTGTGGTATAACTTTAGAGCACTGTCCTGGAGTTTACAGAACCAGTTTCAAGATCTAGTCCTGCCATTAGCTATGATACTCATGAAATTATTCAATTCATTTAAGTATTATTTGCTTCCTTGATATCCTGGTAATATTGCCCATTTCTTAGAGATATTCTTGAGAATTACATTAGTAGTAAATGTTTGGAATTTTGCATAATAGCTGGATAGTAAGTAATAAGTAAATTATAGCTATTATTTAATTGTAATCATCATCATTAGTATAATAGTCATAGTTAAGCCCAGCACTTGGGCTTGCACTTGTAAATCAGAGCACATTTTCCTTGAGAGTAAGAATGTCATTTTCCTACATCAAGTCTATATCCTATGCATTTCCACAGATAGGACAAGGCATGTAAAAAAATACTCAATAAAAAATTGCTGCTGAATTGACTTTCTTTATATAGAAGTAGGTTTTGTGAGTCTTAGACACTGGATATATTTTCAAGTTGTCCTCAGTGCATAGGCCTGTGATAAAGGAATAGTGCAATACAGATTTTTTTCCGCTATCTGCTTCCTAGCTAATTCCATGGGAATATCGAGTTGGAAATGGAAAGAAGGTCCCTGGGTGGTACAGATGGTTTGTACCTGACAACTAACCCAAATAAAGGCTTGCAGTTTGAACCCACCCAGCAGTACAAGGCAAGAAAGACCCTGCAATCTGTTTCTATAAAGATTACAGCCAGGAAAACCCTATGGCAATCAGTTGTACTCGGTAACAAATAGATTGTCCATGAATTGGAATACATTCAATGGTAAATTGTTTGTCTGAGTTTTTTTGGCTAATGCTGGAGATACTCACAAACCTTCAATTCATGAATGAGGAAAATGAAGCCTTGACAGGTGAGGTGATTTGCCCCAGAATGGCAGAGAGTTGTTTTCTTGACCATCACTCTGGCTACCTGGGACCTGCCCTGCATCTGTCCTCAGCCTGTTCTGAAATGATTCTGGCCTGCCCTTCAGCCTGACAGCTACTCTTTCGCCCTAAGAGTCCAATGGGTTTAATTTGAAAATCACTCTCTCAACTCTCATGTCTCCTATCCAGTGTGATGTTTCCCCTTCACAGCTTGGCTTAGAAGCTTTTTCCCCTGCTGAGACAGAATCCATTTCCTTGCCCATCTGTCCAGTCTGCCCAGCATATTTTGGGCTCAGTATCATGGTCATGAGTTGGATCCGATTCGACGGCACTTGACTGGCTGGCTATCATGGTCATATATTTGTACCTGGTTATTTCATGTGAAAGACAGTGGAGATTCTCAATAACCTTGCTTTATTTATAGAGAAACAGGCCAGTGACTTGCCCAAAAGTCATCTGACAACTCTGAGAAAGCCAAACAACAGTGGTTTTGAGCACATGTTCTAAGGTCAGACAATCTGGATAGGAATCCAGCTCTGGTTTTTAAAACCTGATTCTCTGGCCTGGTTAGTGTTGCTTCCTAGAGAAAATCAATTTATGTTACTTTCTGGAGGAAATAAGGGGAGACAGGGAGCCTATAAACTGTGGAATGAGTATCCAGCTGGTACAGTGACTCCAAGGACCAAAACTCAGAGAATTGTCTGACGGATTTCTGGACCTGTTTTCCAGTACTTCATAGATCATTCAAAAGGGTTGAAACGGTAAGGAGGTTTAGCAATTTACTGGTTTTCGCTGCCACTGAGTCAATTCAAACTCACAGGGACTCTATAGTGCAGAGTAGAACTGAGGAGTGACTAATCAATTTGAACTGCTGATGTTTTGATTAGCAGCTGAGCTCTTAACCATAGGAGAACAGAAATGTTTCTCAGAACTTTATTATGGCTGGTCTGTGAATGATAGACTGAAATCCCCAGAAATGCACCAGCCAACAATTTCTGAGGATTGTCGTGAGTTACTATGTAAACGTAGACCCCAACTACTGCCATGGGTTGTCTCAAGTTATTAGGTAAAAGTGGGTCCCAGGAAGAGGGTGGACCTAGGAGGAAAAAGCATGAATTCTATTCCTCAGTTCCTAGTGTGGGTGGTAGATGCCCCCACCTAGCAATGGAATCTGTAGTGCTGTGTGGAGTCTCACAGTTGTTTCCCTAGTAAATTCTGTCTGGAAAAGAGAGATTTAGCCCCCTATATGTATGGAACTATCTGTGGACTCTTGATCTTGGGGGTCTCTAGGTTGAGGAGAGTCAAAGGGCTTCTTCCTTCAGAGTCACCTTTCTGAGAGGAGGACAGGGTAAAGGACATGGTCAGAGATGCAGGAGCAAATGTCAATGAAGAACACATGTATGCCCTAAGGTGCTTCAAGAGAAGACAGCTCAGAATGCCACATGATGGCTGTGGATGTCAGCTGAGGATGCTTTCTGAAGGAGGGGAGCAGGAAGCAGGGTAGAGAGACGTGAGGGTGGTGTTTATCATCTAGGGAAAGTAGGGAGAAATTGTTTGGAGAATAAGACTACTCAACTCCGCTGGCTGAATGCAGAGCACGTGCGGAGAGTTGTTTAACCAAAATGAGTATTAGGAGGTGGGATGAGGAAGAGGCGGATGGTGAAGGCCTCCTTGGGGTCTCTTCACCACAGCAAGAAGGATGGCATCTGGGAGAGAGAGTACAGGACCTGGAGCAGTACGGGCAGTCTGTTAGGGAGGGAGGAAGAAGTAGGATCTGTTGCATGCCATCCCGTGTTTCCGCCAGGAGAGGTTCCCACCATCATCTCCCGCGATGCCTGGGGGTCAAGAATGCTCACCTGCAGGGCTCGCTTGATCCAGCCTGTGCCCTACATAATCACGAATGAGCTCCCAGGGATGGAGTGCCAGGAGAAGAACATATGCAGCTGGAAGCTGAGGGGCCTGCAGTCCAATTCTGTCTATGCCAAAGGCTGGTGCGATGTGCCATACAAGTAAGAGTGGGGTTTGTCAAAGTATACATTCAGAGTCACCCCCTTTAGGGTGATTATACAGGGGCTTCCCCTGATAATGCTCAGAGCAGATACTCTGACTCAGTGCAAGACTCTCCTTCCGCTTCTCAGCTTCTACTATTTTTCTGGATTTCACTTACACTGCTTTTATAATGAAGACAAAATACTATCAATAAACAAACAAATAAATAAATAATGAAAGAGAAAAGGAAAAAGAAAGTGTATGTCCTCTGGAGGTCATTTGGAGGGATGGCAATGAGTCGTTTATTCAGATGCAGTCTTGGATCCTGGGATTTCCCAAAAGGAAGCAAGGAAAATTTTATAATAACTGCAGTCTGCACATCGCAGTTCATAATTGTCTTCACCAGCTCCCAGCTCCTCCAAGGAATGGGTAGGAGAAGCATCATGACCTTTATTTCACAGGTGAGGAAGGCGAGGTCTAGGGAAGTTAATGAATTTGTTTAAAGTCACACAGCTAGGAAGTAGTGGGCCCAGAACTATTCCAGAGTTGTCTGTTACTCCAGCACTTGTTCCACTCTTGATAGAGACGGGGTTTTACCCCATGAAGCAATTCCCACCTATTAGCCTGACGGGTCACCTGACAGTGAGATCAGGGATCACATGGGAGTAGGCCCCGGGACAGGGGTGAGGACAGCCGGTGTTTGACAGTGTGTGGCATGACAAGACCCCTTTTTTATCAAGGGGTTGAGTTCGATCATATAGGTACTCTTGAGCTCAGAGCTGCTGCTCTTTTCCCCTCAAGAATAAGAATCTCTCTCTCTCTCTCTCCCTCTATCTCCATATACAGATTTTTATATATGGATACCTATGGAACCCTGTGGAGAAGTGGTTAAGAGCTCAGCTGCTAACCCAAAAGTTGGCAGTTTGAACCCACCAGTTCCTCTTTCAAAACCCTATGGGGCAGTTCTACTCTCCTATAGAGCTGCTATGAGTCAGAATTGACTTGACAGAAGCATTTTTTTTTCTATTTCTACACATATACTGAAACTAAATTTACTACTATCAAGTCAGTTTCATCCACAGTAACACTATAGGACAGAGCAGAAATACTCCATAGGTTTCAAGTAGATTCTGGTATGAATGGACATACATCCATATATAATCCTCACATATTTAGGAGCCCTGGTGGCACAGTGGTTAAGCTTGGCTGCTAACTAAAAGGTCAACAGTTGAAACCTACCATCTGCTCTGTGGGAGAAAGACGTGACAGTCTTTCTGTCCTATGGTGCCGGGAGCCGGTCCCAACACTTTGTAGGGTCCCGCACGGAGGGAGGGAAGACACGGTGGGAAATGAACAAAGGAGACAGGAAAGAATTTTCTGGTTTAAGGCAGCCCGACCCAGAGAGCAAGAGATCTTCTTCTGTTGCTGGTGGTGTCGAGAGCTGTCGTCTTTATTTTTTATAGGTGAGGTGACGTAGTTGGTCACCCTATTTTCTTTATAATGTAAACTATTGGTTAACAAGAAACTGATCCATCATTATTGGCTAACAAGAAAATGACCCCTCGTGGTCTTCTACTTCTAAGTAATTGTCAAGGCCTTTTTGAATAATTGTCTAAGCCAGGTGTTCAGTGGTGATAAAATGTCAGGAACACAATTAATGGCTTTATTTGTACCTCAAAGTGGAAGACACAGAGGAGTAAACTTCTCAAGCCCTAACCATTTGGCTGTCTCCATTTGTTTCTCTAAGTTCTTATTTATGTGCAGATAGTAAGCACCTGCCATTCTCTAATTAAGCCAGCTGCACTAAGAAAGATGTTTCTTTAGTGTTTATCAATTTTCTATACCAGCTATAATAAACCTAAAAGTTTATCTATTCTTCCAGCTGCAAGGAGAAAGGGTGCTTTGTAGTTTTGATGGCTATGTGGAGAATTGTCCTTGAGAGCTTCCTAAGGGTTAGCTTGCAAACTTGTGTATGTGAAGAAAAGGGAGGGGGAATGTAATCAGTAGGGAGCCAGTGAAGCTGGGCAGGCCTCAGTGCTGTCAGGCATGCTGCATTGAAATCCATTTCTCTGATCTCTATTTCTCAGAAGTTCTTGGTCAGATTGTCCCAATATAGTCTCATAAACCGAGGGGTAGAAGCCCCTCTTAGGAGGCACCTCCTTGGTCCTCATGTCGGGAGAGGGGGGCCCACTCCCGGCACTATGGGACAGTTCTACTCTTTCTTATAGGGTTGCTAAGAATAGATTGGAATAGACTCTGTGGCAACAGGTTTTTATATATGAGGATAAATGAAGATATAGGAAGATATCTGATGATGTACATGAAGTTATACAAGATGAAGTATGAGTACATATATATATGTACACACATACACACACACAGGTTCACATATATAGAGAGAATATATGAATACATGAATATGTATGTATATGCGCATATGTATACACATACAAGGTCTGACAATTACGTCCATGAACTTAATTGTTCTAAGTGTTACATACCTCATTACCGAATATCACTGTGGTCATTCAGAGTACTCCCCTTGGGAAGCTATGCACTGAAGCCAGCACCTAGTGCATCCTTCAGAGCAATTTTGGAACTCTTTCTGGAATGGCCATTGCACATGGTGGCCTGGTGACAAGTTCATGAATTGTATAGTTGTCTGTGAGGGAAGTTTTAGACAGCAAACAAATAACTGTACTGGAACTCCCTCGCTACTCACGTGATCTGGCCCCCAATGACTCTTTTCTTTACCTGAAGACAAAGGAAATACTAAAATGAAGACATTTTGCTGACATTCGGGACATCAAGGATAATGTGATGACAGCTATGATGGCCATTCCAGAAAGAGTTCCTCTGTCCTCTATATTGACTGCTGCAGCTGCTGTCCCTGCTGCCAGCACCTCTTCCTACCCACTGTTGTCACTACTGTGTTGCTTACTTCAGCCACAGTGTTTGCAAGTCATTTCAGCCACTGGATCTCCAAGTAAGTTTTCTGCAGTGACAATTTAATGATCTCCAGTGACTCGACGGCACTTGGCTTGGCAGTTTTTATAGTATGGCTGACTATAGCCACAAGGATCTGGCTACACTGGACCACGACCACCAAAAAAAAAAGTGGCCTACCCAAGGCTGCTATAAATGTGACAGAGAAACCTGCTGAGAGGGCTGGCAGCAGAGCCGGGGTGCTGGTGGACAGCCTGATGCTCCCCCCCATGGGCCCTCAGGTCTGTGTCAGGGAAGCGAAGAAAGTTGGCTTCACTCAGCTCAGGTTCTTGACTTGACCTTAGCAAAGTGTCACTCTGTCTTTAATTTGCTGTGGAAACTCACCATCTGTTAAGAGTTGACTCGATGGCACTTGGCTTGGCCACCGCAAGGATTGTGAAAACATTAATTCTGAAGACTATGATTGGAAAGTGGAGGATGAGAGAGTCACAGGGAGGCATAAATAAAGGGGAAGGTAAAATAAAAGATAAGTTTAAATGGAAAGATTAACTGAAGAAAAAGAAGATTCTAAAGCACATTCTTATGATAAAGAAGCATGTAAGAGAATTCCTAAGAAGTGAAGAAAAGTCATTACTAAAGGAATTTCAGAATTCAAACTAGTTGCTTTAAAGAATGTTGAAGTGCTTGGTCCTGTAAGTGAAAAACCTGATTAATTAAAGCGAAGGATTTTGAACTAATATTCTTGGGTCCTCAACAGTCATATTCAAATCTGCTTTGAACACAATCAATATTTTAAAGTGAGGTACTGAAAACACATCTAAGCTACATGGAAACAAAATTTAAAGTAAATTCCTACATCTCTTGAAGGTAGTGGTGGTTCTGTGGTAGAATTCTTGCCTATCATGCACAAATCCCACCTGTCTGTCATTTGCGGCTTGTGTGTTGCTACGATGCTGACGAGGTAGCAGTGGAACTTCCAGACTAAGATCAACAAGGAAAAAGGGCCTAGTGATCTAATTCTGAAGATCGGCCAGTTTTAAAATCCTATGACTCACTACGGCACAATGTGTAACTCATTGTAGAAATGGTGCAGTGTGCATGGGATCACCAGGAGCCTGAGGCTAACTCAGTTTCAGTTAACAATAACTGTTTTAGTGAGCTAAGGCTGCTCTAACAGAAATACCACAGAGTGGATGGCTTTAACAAAGGAAGATTTATTTTTACACAGTCTGGTAGGCTACAAGACCTATTCAGGGTTTCCGCTCCAGGGGAAGTTTTTCACCCTTGTTGGCTCTGGAAGAAAGCCTAGTGTTGTATCAGTCTGTGTCCAGGGAGCGTCTTGGTGCAGGAACCTTAGGTCTGAAGGATGCACTCTTCTCCTGGTGCTGCTTTTTTGATGGTAGGAGGTTCCCAATTCTCTGCCTGCTTCTCTTTCCTTTTCTGTCTTGCAGATTGAAAGGATTAAGGGTGGGACAAGCCATACTCCAGGGAAACTCCCTTTACAGTGGAGCAGGGAGGTGACTTTATAAAGGGATTTATAGTCCCACCGTAATTCTTTAACATACAGCATAGAAAAACCACAAAGTGGAGGACAGTCTCAAGATAGTGGGAATTATGGTCCAGCAACAAGGCTACACATATTTTGGGGGGGACACAATTCAATCCATGACAATAAACTACATCTCTTTGAGGTCTAAAACTGGTTATTTATTTATTTTCATCATTCTAGTGTTGCTGAAGTATAACCCCCGAAACAAATTCATTGCCATCAAGTTGATTTTTGACTCATAGCAACACTATATGAAAGAATTACCCAATGGAGTTTCCAAGGAGCACCTGGTGGATTTAAACTGCCATCCTTGTGGTTAGCAGCTGTGGCACCTAACCACTATACCACCAACGCTTCCTATTAGCACATACTACTTATTTAAGAGCCCCACTCTTTGGAAACTCTATGAGGCAGTACTACTCTGACATATAGGGTTGCTAAGAGTCAGAATTGACTCCAGAGTAGTGGGTTTGGCTTTGGTTTAGGACCCTTTTTGAAACCATGATGGTGTAGTAGGTAAATGCTATGACTGCTAAGCAGAAGGTTGGCAGTTCAAATCCACCAGGTGCTCCCTGGAAACTCTATGCGGCAGCTCAACTCCACCTATGGGGTCACTGTGAGTAGGAATTGGCTTAATGGTAGTGGGTTTTCTGCTGTTTGCTTAGGGCCCTTTTGGGAATTCAGGTGGTGTGGTGATTAAGAGCTACAGCTGATAATCAAAAGTTTGGCCCTTCAAATCCACCAGGGGATCCTTGGAAATGGTACAGGGCAGTTCTATTCTGTTCTATAGGGTTGCCGTGAGTTGAGAAAAACTTGATGGCAGAGGGTTGGCTTTTTGTTAGTAGGAGACTTTTGTCTTCTGAGGATTGTGAGAGGTCTTCTCTTATAAGAATTAGCCATTAAGCCCATATTATCTTGCTTGGCAGCTTCCTGGTTGGGGATAACGGCAAAGTGTATGAAGGCGTCGGCTGGAACATCCAAGGCTTGCACACCCAAGGATACAACAACATCTCTCTGGGCATTGCCTTTTTTGGCTATAAGATAGGTAATGGTCATGCTCTGCTGACTCTTTGCTGGAGAGTTGTCTGCATTCTCTTCTTTTGCTCTCTCACCTCAACACTCTTCTAAGGCTTTATCATACTTCTCTGATGATCTTCCTTGGCTTCTGTAACATGCCACTCTTTTCATCATTTTTCTCCTCTCTGGTCTGTACTCCCATCATGTTGCTGAAAGCACCCCCAATGCTTTTGAGTTTGTGGTTATTGCTAACACCTCTGGAGTCTGTAGTTTTCTCGTATTGCTGCTGCATCTACCAGAAGCAGGAAAGCTTCTTCCTCTAGAGTTTCTCATTGGTAGACTCCAACCAGAAGCCAAGAGGCAAGGGAATCTGAGAAATGTGGTTTGCAGACTTCTAGCACCCTGTAAAACAAAGGAGTGCATAGAAGTGGGAATTGAGTTGTATAGCAGTACATAAGTAACAGACACGCTCAGTGTCTTCATCTGCCAGTTGGAGCTGGTAATAGCATTTACCACAGAGGTTTTCTGCGAAAATTAAATGAGTCCATTGATGTGAAAAACTTGCCACATACCTGATTTTGAGAACTTCTTAGTAAGTGTTAATGGGTCTACCTGACTTGGGCAGGTAGCTTTTACTGTTTCCCAGCACTTCCACCAAGCAATGACATGGATAAATGAAGTCTTAGTCTGTCACTTGGAAGAGATCTCCGAACGCTGCTGCTGAAAGCTCTGCCCAGGTAGCTCAGTGTTACTTAGGCCCTCCATCCTGGTTATTGGACCAGTTTCCTCTCTTCCTATCTGTCAGTTATTCAGGGTCAAGTGGTCATATTACCCTTCTCCCCAGTGACTAGAACAGACTGGAGTTTCTTACTGATAATTCTGTGTTCCATATCATCTTCTTTCAGGTAGCAGTCCCAGCCCTGCTGCCTTATCAGCCGCAGGGGGCTTAATCTCTTATGCCATCCAGAAAGGTTACCTGTCACCCAGGTACATTCAGCCACATATCCTGCAAAGTGAGACCTGCCTGGTCCCTCAACAATCAATGTGGTCCAGGAAAGGTAAGACCCTCAGTTCCACCTCACCCTCCTTCCAGACACATTTGGGGGTGACTATTCCTACTGGCTTTTATTGGCTTCTTGGACTCAGAACATGTTTCATGTCTATCAAAACTGTTAGATCTGGAAAAATTTGAGTGACCACCTTTCTGACCTACTCTTCACCCCACTAGAATAATACCACCATGCAATTATTCTTTTTTATTTTTTATTGTGATAAAGTGAAAGTATACAATCTAAATCAAATTTGCCTGCTTGTCTGTTTGCAGCTCCACCTGCTTTCCTCACCCACTGACAACATAATCCTCCTTTCACTCTGTTTCTAGTACCCTCTTAACGAGTACATGTCCCCTCACCTCCACCCTCTTTTCTCCCTTCTAGAAAGAAACCAGCAGCACAGCCTCCTATAAATGTGTAGAACCATAAATTACACACACCATAGAGTCATATTGTGTCCCCAAGTTCAGTCCATTTTTCTCTCAAGAGTTGACTTCAGTACTGGTTTCTGGTCAGGGACAGCAGCAGGTCTAGGGGCCAGGTTCCCACAGGACTCTCCAGGCTGTTGGGCCATCAATTCTGGTCAATTAGTAAAGTTCTTGAACCGGTCCTTCTTTTTCTCAGTGTTGCCTCAGGGACTCTACACTGCGTCCCTCATCACGGCTGTCTTTAGTGGTGGCTGGAGCACCATCTGATTCTTCTGGCCATATGTTGATACAGTATCCCATTCATATGGGTCTTTCTATCTCCTGGGCTCTTTGCTGTCCCCAGTCATCATCTGTTCCAGATGAGTTAGTACCATTTGGTGCACCTCAGATGGTAGCTTGCTAGCTTTTAAGACTCCAGATGCCACTCACCAATATGGGATGCTGAAGATTCTCTTAGCAAAAGACTGGTTATGCCAACTGACCTCAATGTCCTCTGAAAATATGGCCGCTAGGCCCCCATCCCTGCTACTCTATCCCTTGAAATATTGGATTGAGTTTAGAAAACCTTTTAGTGTATGGTGTAGTCCAATTATGTTGATCTGCTCTCTACTGTGTAGTGTCACTGCTTTCACCTAATCAAGTTCCTATCTACTATCTAGTCTATGACCAACCCTCTCTCTCCCTCCCCAACCTTGTAGCCATGAACGAGTCTTTTCTTCTGTACATAAGTCTATTTTTCAGTCCTCATAGCAGAGACTTCATACAATACTTGTCCTTTTGCTGCTAACTGATTTCACTCAGCATAATGTCTTCTGGTTAAAACCAGGTTATGAGATGCTTCCTAAAATTGTCATTGTTTTTTACCATTGCATAGTGTTCCATTGAGTATATGTATCATTGTTTGTTTATCCATTCATCTGCTAATGGTCACCTAGGTTGATTGTATCTTTTTTGCTGTTGTAGACAGTACTGCAATACACATTCATGTGCAAGTATCTGTTTATGTGACCAGCTCTATTTCTGCAGGATATATTCCAAGCAGTGGGATTGCTGGATCATACAGTATTTCTATTTCTAGTTTTTTAAGGAAGTACCAAATTGTTTTCCAAAGAGGTTGTACTATTTTGCATTCCTACCAGCAAAGCAGAACAGTATGAATCTCTCCACAGTCTTTCAAGTATTTATTGTTTTGTGTTTTTGGATTATTGTCAGCCTTGCTGGGGTGAGATGGTATCTCAATGTAGTTTTGATTTGGATTTCTCTAATAATGGTCAAGAGCATTTCCTCTTGTGTCTTTTTGCTGTCTGGATGTCATCTTTAGTGAGGTTTCTGTCCATCTCCTTTGCCCATTGCTTATTGAGTTATTTATCTTTTTCTTGTTGAATTTTTGCAACACCTTGTAGATTATGGAGATCAGACATCCGTCTGACATGTGGTTGCCAAACGTTTTTTCCCATACTGTAGATAGTCTTTTAACTTTCTTGATAAAGTCTTTGGATAAGCATAAGTGGTTGATTCTTAGTAGTTCCCATTTATATATTTTCTCTTCTGTTTTTCATGCACTGTTGGCCATATTTTGTAGTCTGTCTAAGCTGTGTATTAGAACTTCCATTGTTGACCCTATTTTTCGTATATGATCTTTATTGTTTTAGGTTTGATATTTAGGTCTATTATCCATTCTGAGTTAGTTTTTGTGTAAGGTGTGAGATACAGGTGTTGTTTCAGTTTTTGGCAGATGAATATCCAATTTTGCCAACACCATTTGTTAAAGAGACTGCTTTTACCCCAGTTTACAAGCTTTGGGCCTTTCTTGAATATCAGCTGCTCGTAAGAGGATGGTGATATTTCTGGAGTCTCAGTTCTATTCCATCGGTCTCTGTGTCTCTTTTTATACCAGCACCAGATACAGCCATGGAATTATTCTTAACATATGTATATATGTACACACACTTCATTCAGTCAATAAATATTTGCTGAATACCAGACACTCTTCTAGATACTGGGGATGCAGCTGCAAACAAAACACACAAATTGTCTTCCTTCATGAAGCTTACATTTTAGAGGAGAATCAGAAAATGAACACATCAGCAAGTAAAATACATATGGTGTAAGAGCACGTAAAATCTATGAGAAAAATGAAACACAGAAATGAAGAAAGATGGACATATGAGGTCAGACAATTAAATTTGGAAACTCATCCTACAGAAAGTACTACGTACCTCACCACTGAATATCATTACTATCACCTTCAAGGAATACCCCTTGGGAAGCTATACATCTATGCCAGCACCTAGTCTGCCCTTCAAAGCACATTTTCTAGAATGAGTTCACCAACTTAATTATCAGACCCATCCTAAGAAAACTCTGATGGCCATTCCAGAAAAAGAGTTCCAAAATTGCTTTGAAGTGTGGACTAGGCACTGGCGTCAGTGCACAGCTTCCCAAGAGGAGTACTTCAAAGATGATTGTAGTGATACTCAACAATGAGGTATGTAGCACTTTCTACTTTCTAGGATGAGTTTGTGAACTTAATTGTCCTCCCGTGTACAGACTTACTTTCAAGGTCTGACAATTAAGTCCCACAACTTAATTGTTCTAAGGGCTACATACCTCACTGTTGAGTATCACTACAGTCACCCTCAAAGTATTGCCTTTGGGAAGCTATGTACTGATGCAATGGAATGACCATTGTGCACTATGGCATGGTGGCAAGTTCATGAACTTAATTGTATAGTTGCCCATAAGGGAATTTTTAGCCAGTAGACAAAAACTGTATTGGAACACCCTTCCTACTCAGCTGATGTGGCCCCCAGCGAGTTTTTTCTTTACACAACGATAAAGGAAATATTGAACGGAAGACATTTTGATGACATATAGGACATCAAAGGTAATACAACACAGCTCTGATGGACCTTTCAAAAAGAGTTCCAAATTTGCTTTGAAGGGTGGACTAGGCACTGACACCAGTACATAGTTTCCTGAGGGTAGTAATTTTAATGTACATAGCACTATTTAGTAATGAGGTATGTAGAACTTTTTCTAGGTTGAGTTCTTGAACTTAACTGTCAGTCCTTGTGTGTGTGTGTGTGTATGTGTGTATGTATGCCACTGCTGTCAAGTAGATTCCATCTCATAGAGACCCTATAGGTCAGACTAGAACTGTCTTATAGAATTTCTAAACAGTGTCTGGTGGATTTGAACTGCTGACAGTTAATATTAGAGATTTTAATTCCCTGTCAGCTAGTTCTAATTCTGCTGAAAAATCATCTGGTTTTATTTGTTTCATTTTGGATGCCTACTGGAACCATCCTGTCTTTTTTCTTTTTTAAATATGTTTGATATTGTCTGCTGTCTTCAAGACGTTTAGTAATTTTGTTTGTTTATTGGTTGTTTCATCCTACTTTTGCGTTTTATTTGTTTATGACAGAGCAGGTGGGTTGTATGTTCTTTGCCGTATGCTCATCCATGGTCACAATATTTTTCACCTTCTTTTCCAATGGGCAGGGCCAGCTGCTCAGTTACAGTGTGGTAGGACAGGTCCAGCTAAATAGGAGGAGCTAGGATGGATTGTTTGTGTCATGTACTAGGGCTAACTTGGAGGGCTGGGAATCAGAGCTGGCAGGTTCCAGTAGGCCATGTCTTGTGGTGTGATTTTCAGCATACAGCATGGGTAGGGAGGAAGGAGGAGGGGTAGTTGTGATGTGTAGAGCAGAGATGGGCATGAGAAAGAGAAAAGAGAGGAGAAACATGAACCAGATAGTTCTCTAAATTTCTTAGCATAGACAATTAGCATTTCCAGTACTGCATCCAACTGTTGAGACATCTCAGTTGGTGTTCCGTCAATCCCTAGAGCTTTGTTTTCACTGATGCCTTCAATGCAGCTTGGGCGTGTTCCTTCAGTACCGTCAGTTCCTGCTCATATAATACCTCCTGAAATAATTCAACTTTGACCAACTTGTTTGGGTATAGTGCTCTGCGTATTCCTTCTTTTGATGTATCATTTAATATTTCCCCTATAGAATCCTTCAATATTGCAGCTCAAGACTTGAATTTTTTCTTCAGTTCTTTCAGCTTGAGAAATGCTAAGTGTGTTCTTTCCTTTTGATTTACCATCTCTAGGACTTTGCACTTGTCATTATAATACTTTGTCTTCTCGATCTGCCCTTTGAAATCTTTTGTTCAGCTCTTCTACTTCATCATTTATTCCTTTTTTTAAGCTATTTTATACTCAAAAGCAAGTTTCAGAATGTCTTCTGGCATTAATGTGGTCTTTTTTTTGAAGTAGCTTATTAAAATTGATAAATCTCAAAGTTTTTCTTGCCTTCAGATGGATACTGTCTGTCTTCAATAATGATAATTCTTTAACCTTTGAACAGTATGTTATGGATCTCAAATTGTTTTCACATACATGTAATCAGGTGAGAGAGTCAGCTGATTTTTACATATCTATCCTGTTACATGAGTACATGCACCTGCGTGTATTTAAAGTGATTATTCAAATCTATTGACATACTTTGTCCTTTGAATAAAATGATCATGCCTCTGAATAACCAACAGTCTCTTCCCTTCCACTCTCACAATGCTATCTATAGTTTTTATCGGAACCCGTCAGATTTTGACCCTGTACATGGCTCAGTCACCTGACCAAGACATTCCCCATCGGGACTATCCTGGAGTCCCATAGCTCATGTTTGGAGGTACCAGCAGGTGCTGGAGTCAGGGAAACACTGAAGAGTAACTTAGCCTGAAGGTGTGAGCTTGTCCACTTATGGGCAAAGGCAATTTCTATTTTCTTAAATTTATTTTCTTAATGTTGTTGAGACAATCACAGCAAAGACACACCAATTGAACAGCTTTCGCATGTACAGTTCAGTGACATTAATTACATGGTTCAAGTTGTGCAAACATTCTCTCTCCTTTACTGAGTTGTTCTTTCACCATTAACATAAACTCACTGCCCTTAAGGTTCCTATCAAACCTTTTGAGTTGCTGCTGTCACTTTGATCCCATGTAGATGATTTGTATAAGAGCATAATGCTCAAGGCAGGCATTTTTCCCTCTGTTTTAGCTTGACTATTGTTTGGCTTTAAGAAGACATCAGGAAATGTGTTTTTATTTAAGGCTTAAAGACTACTTGAGGGCAATAGTTTCAGGGATTCTTCCAGCCCATTTGGCACCAGGAAGCCTGGAGTCCATGAGAATTTGAAATGCTTTTCTGCATTTTCTCCCTTTCGATCAGAATTCATTATTGATCAAAAGGTTTGATAAGTGTATCCAGGCATCTACCAATGTTTCTGCTCATGGCAGAGGAAACAATTGTTTACAGAGGCAATTAGCCACACATTCCATATTTTCTTCCTGTTTTTAATTTGACTTTTCCTCTGTTGCTTCAAGGAATACAGACCAGTTGTCGTGATTTGGATGACAGCTTAAAAACTTTTAAGGCCCCAGGCACTATATGAGTGAACTAGGAGGTAGAATAGAAGCACTAACCATATTATTACTAGGCTAATTTACTGGGATATTTTGGTTGTATATAAGTAATTTCAGCAGCTACTCTTTTTCTGTCATTGTTATAAACATAAAATTCCAACTTTTTTTACTTTACCACAGCTTGCCCTGACATCATCACACGGTCTGCTTGGGGAGCCAGAGAGACATATTGCCCCAAAATGAGCCTCCCAGTCAAGTATGTCATTGTCATCCACACTGCTGGGACAACCTGCAACATGACTGTGGACTGCCAGATTCGTGTCCGAGATATACAGTCCTTTCACATTGACAATAATGACTTCTGCGACATTGGCTATCAGTAAGTGGGACTGGTGGAAACATAACCTTCTAATTCTTCAGGGCAGACACCAGGCTGTAGTGAGGAAGGCTGAGGGTAAGAATAGGTATTTACTGACTCCTTAATTTGTACCGGTTGCTTTTCCTGAGGCACTGTATTTTAGAATCTGCAAGACTCTGGACTGAGTATCATTCAAGCACAGCTAAGGGTTAGTATCTTTTCTGGGTGTTTTCTCCATGAGTGCTTGGGGAGACTTTCAAAAGATGGCACTAGAAGCAGTAGTGATAAAGCAAGATTGGGAAACCCTTAGGTAAGGTGATCAAAGAGTTGTCCCTTTTTAATGCAATCCCCTCCAACAAAGATGTAGGCTCTGTCTGACTCCTATTTTGCTCTGGCCCAACCTTAAACTTGTTGTCTCTGCTGTTAGAATCCTGCTGTACCTCTGGTTTTGTTTGATCCATTTTATAGATAATGAGGATTTTAAACCCTTTGGGCCACAATTTCTTGGTCTCTAAAATGGAGCCTATAATATCTCATCTGTTCAAAGTGTGGGTGCTAGATCAAGATATTCTCTTTTGGTCTCTTTAATACCAGATTTGTAATATAGATATGCATTGAACTAATAAAATAGTAGAAACTACTTAGAAGATACGTTTGAAATTTCATAGGAGGGATTCAGTGTTAGGGTGTGACAAATTTTATTTATTCATTAGTGATGTAATCTCATGCATTTTATTCTCTGTTGAAATTGCTTTTACATGTGTATACCTCTGGGCTGACTGCCTCTCTTCTGTCTACATCTGTTGTAAAAATAGTCTTTGCAAACTAGAGAATATGGTTGATGTTTGCAGGATTTTCCACAGATAATGGAATTAGCACAGGATTAGCACAGATAGTGGAGAATTGGCTATAAATTTGAAAATTTCAAATGGCAAAAATTAGAAGATACGGAAATTTTTGTTTTATTTTTGTCGTTCAGTCTTCAGGGTCCAAATTCCTATTTCTTGATCACCCCCCCCCCGTTACATTTAGCTCTGTGATTTGTCATCTCTAAGCCTGTTGTAGCCAATTATCAGGATGAAACACCCTCTCAGGCATCCCTTTTAATCTGTCAAACCAATATATGTTGTAGTTAGGTGCTATTTAGTTGGTTATGAACCATAATGACCCATTTACAGCAGAACAAAACACTGTCCAGTCCTGTGCCATCCTCGTAATTGTTATTATGCTTCAGTCCATTGTTGTAGCCACTGTGTCGGTCCATCTCGTTGAAGGTCTTCCTCTTTTTTGGCCAACCTGCTGCTTTACCAAGCATGATGTCCTCCTTCAGGGGCTGAGCCTTCCTGATAACATGTCCAAAGTACATGAGATGAAGTTTCAACATTCTTCTTTCTAGGGTGCATCCTAGCTGTACTTCTTTCTAGACAAATTAGTTTGTTCTTTTAGCAGTCCACAGTATATTCAATATTCTTCATCAATACTGTAATTCAGAGGCATCAATTTTTTTCAGCCTTCTTTACTTATTGCCCAGCCTTCACATGTATATGAGGTGATTGAAAATACTGTTATCACAAAACTAAGCAGGGTTTGCGCTGCCTGCCACAAACAGCCAGTCTTTGAGACAGGGATGAAGACAGAAGCGAGATGTTTATTGTGTAGTGTAGGCAAGGAGAAAGAGGGGGTACATTCCTCCAAAGACTGCTTCCCTGAAAACAAATTGCTTTGGGAAGTTTTTATACAAGGTAGGAAAAGGGAAGTTACACATATTTACTAAATTCTTGGGAAATAGCATGTATTTAAAAGGAGCTGGGTGGAATCTTGGCATGGAAATGGGGCTTGGACCTTTCACTCTCAAATAGGGTCTGCTGTATATTTTGGTGAGTCTTCGGGCATTTTATTTCCTTGGCATAAGCTCTTTGATTTCTAGGTAGGACTCATTACAGGATGGAGTCATTCAGTGGTCACCCAAGGATCTTGTTAGCACAGTTCTGAGTAAGTTGACCCTCTGAGAGTAACTTCAAGCAGGGACATAAGAAAGTAGTGAGACGAGGGCTATACTTTTTCAGGTTATTTAGCTAAGAAGAGTAAATTACAGGCAGGAAGATAAAAGGGAAGCAAAACGAGGGTCTCGTCCTTTGAGGTTAAGAAGTGAAATTGTAAACAGAGAGAGAAGAAGGAAGCAAGGTGAGGGTCCCGTCCTTGAAGGTTGTTTGAGATATTATTGGTTTTTTTTGCATTCCTACTATGGACACAAATCAATTTTAAAACTTTTGTTGAAGTTTAAAGAAAGGAAAACATATATAAGGTTAGTATAATAAACAAAAGGATGAGTATAGCTCTTATGTCTGACATCAATACCATGGCTTGGGTCAGGTGCACCTGTCCTGAAGATGACATCTTTGCTTTTCAACACTTTAAAGTGCAGCGGATTTGCCCAGAGCAATACAGTCTTTGATTTCTTGGCTGCTGCTTCCATAGCTGTTGATCGTGGATCCAAGTAAAATAAAGGCCTTGACTACTTCAATCTTTTCTGCCTTTATCATGAGTTTGCATACTGGCCAGTTGTGAGAATTTTCCTTTCTTTTCCTTTTTTTTAAAATTTTTACTTTAGTTGAAAGTTTACAAACCTAATTAGTTTCTCATTAAACAATTGTTCTCATTAAATAATACACGCACTGTTTTAAGGAATTGGTTACCAAGTGTACAATATGTCAACCCTCTCTTCTTCGGTTCCAAATTATGAGCTTTCCTGTTTCTTCCTATCTTCTCATCCTTGCCCCTGGTCTAGTGTGCCCATTTAGTCTCATTTTGTTTTATTGACCCATCTAATCTTTGGCTGAAAGGTGAACCATAGGAGTGACTTCAGTACTGAATTAAAAGGGTGTCCAAGGGCCATATTTCCAGGGTTTCTCCATCTCTGTCAAACCAGTAAGTCTGCTCCTTTCTTTTTTTCTTTATCTCCTTTATTTTTTTTATTTATAATTTTATTTTATTTTATTTTCCATCTTTATCTGGGACCCTCTCATGATCCCTGTCAGAGCAGCTTGTTTTGGTAGTTGGGCACCATCTACGTGTGCTGGACTCAGTCTGGTAGAGACTGTGATAGTTGTGGTCCATTCGTTCTTTGGACTAATCTTTCCCTTATGTCTTCAGGTTTTTCATTCTCTGTTGCTCCAGACAGGGTGATACTGGTGGAGTATCTTAGAGGGCTATGTACAAGCTTTTAAGATCCCAGACTGTACTCACTGTAGTAAGATGTAGAACACTTTCTTTATAAACCATGTCCTGCTACTAGAACTAGATGTTCATGGAGATCATGGTCCCAAGAGGCCTCAGCCCACTAAGCTTGTCCCACAGGGAGTTGGGATATGTCTGTGAAGCTTCCATGACCTTGTCTTGGATAAGTTGTGCTGGCTTCCCTAGTATTGTGTAGTGTCTTACTCTTCACCAAAGTTGCTTCTTATCTATTGTCTATTTAGTGTTTTTCCCTTCTCACTCTTCCCCTCCCTTCGAACTATATTTTTTTCTTTTTGTGTATACACCTTTTCATGAGTTTTTATAGTAATGATCTTATAAAATATCCTTTTTGTGATTGACTTATTTTGCTCAACACAACATCCTCCAGATTTATCCATGTTGTGAAATGTTTTTCAGATTAATCATTGTTTTTTATATCACATAGTATTCCACTGTGTGTATGTTACCTAGTTTGTTCATTAATTCATTTGCTGATGGGCACCTAGATTGTTTCCCTCTTTTTGCTGTTGTGAATAATGCAGCAATATACATGGGTGTGCATATGTCTATTCATGTGTTGGCTGTTCCCTAGCTATATTCCTAGGACTGGGATTTCTGGATCATGTGGTATTTATATTTCTAGCTTTTTAAGAAAGCCCATATTGTTTTTAAAGGTGGTTGTAGTACATGGGGCTAGGTTGGAGGGAGAAAGATGAAGAAATAGAAAAGAAGGACACCGCAAATGGTCACAACTCAGCAGGAACGGATGCTCACCGAGGACCAAAATGGCATGCGGTAAAGACAACCAAGAAGACAGAGAGACCCGCAAGAGTGAGTGCCTACATCGACTTGGGACCGGAAGAACTGGATGGTGCCCGGCCACCACCAGTGATAGCCACGATGGAGCTCACAGAGATGAGTTTCACCGGCAACACAAGAATAAAAAGGGGTGCATCATGAGATCTCCACTAAAAGACCTCAATTGATGGTCCAGCAGTTTTGGGGTTCCTCTGAGAGCATGGCCCCTGGCCCTGATGCTGCCCTTTCCCATAAATTACAACAAAGGTCCACTCTTTGGACAGGAATAGATTGGACTTGGCAATGCAGAGTGACCATATATTGGAAGCACTTTATGGTTCTGTACATCTATAGGATATCATATTGCTGACCTCTGGCTGGAGGAAGGGGAGTAGATGGAGAGGAGGGGAAAGGAGGCTGTTGGGAGGATGAGACATATATGAAGCAGAGAGGAATAGTGTGCAGTCACCGGACAGGGAGAGCAGTGGAAGCTGCATATAGGTGGGCATGTAAATTAAATTAAAATTAAAAAAAAATTAAATTAAATAAAAATTAAAAAAAAAAAGAAATAGAAAAGAAACAGAGAAGAAAGCAACAATTAATCAACGAAGCAAACAAAGACCCCCAAACAAAACAGCAACAAGAACAAAAAACATGATGGTGAATGTACCAGCTATTGGGGGTGTGGTAGAATTGGAATGTTAGTAACCATATTTCTCTCCTGCCACTTGGCACAGTGCAGCCCATCAAGAAGGAGCAGGTGCAGCCCAGGGCCTAAGTGAGAGGGAGAAGGAAAAGGAGAAGGGATAGGATAAAGAAAAATATAAAATATGACACTGAAGGAGTTGGCTTGTGCAGGTAGTGCAGACCTGCAGAGGCCATGTGTCAGAGGCTGTCCTGGTGAGCAGTACAGAACAGCACATCAAGAAGTTGGAAGGAACGCACAGGGGTGGATAGATGGGAGAAAGGAAAGGGAAGAAGGCAGAGAGAGATGAAAGAACAACAACCAAACAAAAAACAAAAAACAACATATATGTAGAGAGAGAGAGGCAAAAACCAACAACAGCAAAGGAAATAAGCCAAAAAATCACAGCCCATAAAGCAGTAAAGGGAATGGCACATAGGCAGAGAGAGGCAAAAACCAGCAATAGGAAAGAAAACAAGCCAAAAAAAACCCACAACCCATAAAGCAGTAAAAGGAATGGTATATAGGCAGAGACAGAGAGAGAGGCAAAAACCAACAATAGCAAAGCAAACAGGCCAAAAATAAAATCACACCACATAAAGCAGTAAAGGGAATGGCACATAATCCTCTCCTCCTCAAACCAACAAACAGACAAAGAAAAACTGGTGAAGAATGGGCCAATCAGTGGAAGCAGGATGTACCCCAGGAGCAATGAGCTGGTGTCTCTCTGGTCAAGAAACGATGGCCCTTTGGCAAGTGGTGGAGGCCTCATGAAGGGACAAAAGGTGTAGGGTGGGAAAGAGTGTATTCCTGGTTACCGGATACTCTGTCTTCTGTTGGAAGCCCTGTGAAGGTTCCCATCCCAAACTCCCTGTGTGAATTCTTCAGTGGCTGCAGCCCAAGATGTCGAATCTGGCCACATTAGCTATTACAGAACCTCCACTTTGTGACAATTTTCCTTCTCTGTTCTCTGGCAGTTTCTTACTCTATGCAGTGCTTGATCAAGTTCTTTGTTTCTTCATTTAGTATTTAGTCTACCAGGACTGATGTTTGTATCTATTATTTTGTTTTCTTTGTGCTGAGATCTGATCCATGCTGATGGTCGTAGTCTTTGATCTTCAAGTCCTCTTCACTTTCAGTAAGCAGGGTTGTGTCATCTGCCTATTGACAGTTATTACTATGTCTTCCTCCAATCTTGATGTCCAGTTCTTCCTATAGTAGACCTTCTCAGATTATTTGCTTATCATACAGATTGTATAGGTATGGTGAAAGGATGCAACCCTGATGCACACCATTCCTGCTTTTATACCATGCAGTATATCCCTTTATCCTGCTTAAACAAATGGCTCTTGATCTACATACAGGTTCCTCATGATCACAGTTAGTGTTTTGGAATTCCCACTTTTTGCAATGTTATCCATAATTTGTTATGATCCACATAGTGGAATGTCTTTGTATACTCAGTGAACACAGCAAACATTTTTCTGGTGTTCTCTGCTTTCAGCCAGAATCCATTGACATCATATGATGGTTAAGTTTGTTTATCAATTTGGCTTGACCATGATTCTCAGTGGTTTGGCAGTTGTATGACGTGATCACTTCAATAATGAGATTTTGATATGATGTGATCACCTCTATAATGGGATCTGCTGTAAAGAGGCAGTCAGCTCAAAGGCACAGTCTTCAGCATGTGGCCTGCATCAAATCTAAGTGACCTTTCTGGCAAGGTTTGTAGGCTTTTGCCTGCTCTGAATCCTGCAGCTAGCTGGCTCCTATTTGTCTGACTTCTGGTTCTTGTGACTTGAACTAGTGGCTTACTCATGGTCTTGCCTGCAGATAGATCTTGGTATTCACCTATCTTTGCAGTCTGTGAGCAAGAGTCTTCCCCTCTGACCTGATGATACTGAGTTTGTCATCTCCACTGCTACATGAATCGTTGGATGTTCCAGTCTCTACAATCATACGAGCCATTTCTTTGATATAAATCTGGTTTTGCTTCTCTAGAGAACCCAGCCTAAGACACATTAGCAATGATGTCCTTTTTCCACATTCTTTTCTGTATCCAACTTGAATTTCTGGCAGTTCTTTGTCTGGGTAGTGTTGCAACCACTTTCGAATAATATTCAATACAATTTTACTTTCATGTGCTATGAATGATAGTGTTTGATAGTTTTCACATTCAGGTGGGTTACCTATTTCCAAAATGGAAATAGGCTCAAGTGTGGATCTATTCCAGTTGGTTGGCCAGGTAGCTGTCTTCCAAATTTCTTGGCACAGATGAGTGAGCACTTCCAATGCTGCATCTATTTGTTGAAACATTTCAGTGAGTATTGCATGAATTACTGAAGCCCTGTGTTTTTGCCAATGCTTTCAGTACAGCATAGAATTTGTTTCAGTACCATTGGTTCCTGCATGTATGAAAAGGTTGAATTTAGACTGGTTATTATTGGTGTAATATCTCTGTGTATTCCTTCCATCTTCTTTCAATGCTTCCTGTATCAGGTAACATTTCCCCCAAAGAATCCTGCTTTGCAACTCAAGTCTTGACTTTTTTCTTTAGTTCTTTCAGCTTAAGAAATGCTTAATGTGTTCTCGCCTTTTAGTTTTGTAATTCTGTGCTTGCATGTATTATTATAATCAATTTATCTTTGTCTTCTCCAGCCATCCTTTGACATCTTCAGCTATTTTACTTCATCATTTCTTGCCTTTGCTTTGTATACTTGACACTCAAGAGCAAGTTTCAGAGTCACTTCTAACATTTATTTTCATCCTTTCTTTCCTGTCTTTTAAATAGTTCAAGAGCAAGTTACAGAGTCACTGCTGACATGTATTTTCATATTTTCTTTCTTCCCTGTCTTTTAAATAAATACATCTTCACGTATGGTGGCCTTCCACAGCTTCTCTGCTCTTTGATCATTAGTGTTAAATTAGTCAAATCTATTCTTAAGATGTCTATAAGAGTCACATTATATCCCTCCTGAATTTGGAGACCATCTCAAGAATAGATATAATGCACTGAACATTGAACCGATATATATATTGACTGTATACTATATGACTGGGAGCAGATATGGCTATTGACTTGTACAGTTGATAGAGGGAGATAATTAAACAGTCACTAGAATTCAGTGTTAGGTACTGTGACTGATAAAGTGCAGCATAAAAATAGAACACATGTCTCACTAAGGCTTTGAGGGAAATTGACTGGTGCCAGGCAATGGCTGCCAGAGAAACAGATATATAGATTGGGACATAAAGCATAAATAGAAGTTTGTTAGCCAAAGAATGAGGGAGAGTGTTTTATGTCAAAGAAAGAGTATATGCAAAGCTTAGGGTCCGGATAGACCATGTACTCTTGAGGAACTAAAAAAAAAAAAAAAATTAACTCATACCTAAAACTAGTTCTCAAGGAGAGGCTTGCTAAGAGTTAACACTGGAGAGGCAGACGGGAGTCATATCACGTAGGGTCTTATAACTGATCCGAAGAGCTTGACTCTGTTTGATGGTCAACTGGAGGCTGTTTGGGAGGCCATTTAAGACGATAGAATCTGTAGCTTAAAATAACACTTAGGCTGTTTGTGTTAGTCGCTTGTTGCTACTGAGACAAATTACTACAGATTTAGTGCCTTAGAACAACACAAAGCCATTATATTACAGTTCTGAAGATCAGAAGCCCAAAATGGATTTCACTAGACTAGTCAAGTCTGTTGGTGGAGCAAATGGTTTGTGCTTGGCTGCCAATTGAAAGGCTGGCAGCTCAGACCCATCCAGTCGAAATGGCCTGGTACTTTGCTTCCACAAACGTAACAGCCAAGAAATCCCTATGGAGCAGTTCTATTCTGTAGCATATAGGGTTGTCATGAGTTGGAATCAGCTGGACAACAAAAGTCTTGATTTTTTGGAGGAGCTAAAGTGAGCAGGATAGTAATCCTTTTGGATACTCTAGGGGAGAGTCTGTTTCCTTGCCTTTTCCAGCTTTTCTGGTTTATGACCCCATTCCTCAACCTCAAAGAAGCAGCAGTAGGTCTAGTCCACCTCATGCTGCCATGTCTTTGTAATTTTTTTCTCTTCTGCCTCCCTCTACCACTGCGAAGGACCCTTGTAACTACACTGAGCCCACTTGGGTAATCTAAAATAATCTTATTTTAAATCCAGTTGATTAAAAAATTTAACTCCATCTGCAACTTTAATTCCCCCCTGCCATGAACCTTGGTGGCACACTGATTTAAGTATTCAGCTGCCAATGGAAAGACAGCAATTTGAACTCACCAGGTGCTCAGCAGGAGAAAGATACAGCAGTCAGCTTCCATTCTGCTTTGTCTTATGGGGTCACTATGAGTTGGAATTGATTCAATAATAGCGGCTTTAGGTTTTGACAAGTAACCTACCACACTCACAGTTTCCAAGGATTAGTGCATTGACATCTTTTGGGGGCAGGAAGAATCATCTTTTACCTATTATACCACTATTTCAAGAATAAATTGGAAGGAGGCAAAGTTGTGGGCAGAGAGTTACTGAGTAATTCAGACAACAGATGTTGTGACTTAGTCCACAGCAGTGACACTTGGCATAGAGAGAAGTGGAGGAATTTAAAAGGTCCGCTGGTAATACAATGGCAAGCTATGACTAATGACTGGATGGGGCTGGGTGAGGGTGAGGGTGAAGGAGGTATTCAGGGTGATGCTCAATTTTATGGCTGGGAAACTGGGGAAGAAGTGCAGTTCAGCCTTGGAGATGCTGACTTTTATAGATAATTATTGAAGCTATAGGAGTGGGTGGATTGTCCAGAAGGAATGTACCTAGTAGGAAGAGAAAAAGCCCTAGACAAGAGTCCTGAGGAAGACCGCATTTGAAGAAGTGGCCAAAGAATGTGGTAGAAGAGCCTGAGGAGGAGCAGTCAGAGAAAAGGAAAATTAGAAGAGCTTGGGCTTGGGGATGCCAAACGACTATAACATTTAAAGAAGAAAGTACTCCACCTCAGAGCATGGCTCCTGAACACCCTTTTAACTCAGTACTGAAGTAACTTCTGAGGTTTGTGCTTCAGTGAAAGATTAGACAGGTCCATCAAACAAAACAAGACTAAATGAGAATGCCTGCCAAGGGCAAGGACAGGAAGGCAAGAGGGAACGGGAAAGTTGACAATGATTGAGAAGGGGAGAGAACTGACACACTGTGGGGTCAGCAATCAATGTCACAAACTTATATGTATGTTAATTGTTAAATAAGAAACTAATTTGCTCTGTAAACTTTCATCTAAAGTACAATGAAAAATAAAAAAACAAAAAGAGAGTAGTCACTAAGTTTAGTGTAACTCAGAAGTCGTATCTCGTACTTAGTGTCTAAGAAGTTGCTGCAAGGAAGCATCAGATTCAGTGGAGTGGAGTGGAGAAAAACCGGGTTGCTGTGGACCACAGTTGCTTTTATTACTGCCCATCTGTCCTCAATTCTTGGGTTCAGAGATTGAGGGTTTATTCATTTGTTTTTTTGTATCTGGGCATATTGGTGCATAACAAAACGAAACAAAAACACAAACTCATTTCCACCAAGTTGACTCCAACTCATAGCATCCCTACAGGGGAGAGGAAAATTGCCCCACAGGATCCCCAAGGAAAACTGGTAGATTTGAAGAGTTGACTATTTGGTTAGCAGCCATAGCTCTTAACCACTTTACCACATTGGCACATACCCCAAACTGGTTGCCATTAAGTCAGTTCTGACTCATGGCGATCTTATAAGATAGAGTAGAACTGTCCATATAGTTTTCAAGGAGCACCTGGCAGATTTGAACTGCTGACCTTTTGGTTAGGAACTATAGTATATAACCACTACATCACCAGGGTTTCCTATGGACACATAAGTGATGTTAAATCAGTAGTTGATGAGTGGATGCAAGAATGAATGATTGAAGGAATTAATGTAACAAATTTTGCTTCTCAGAGTGACTTTCTTCTATGCTGAACTCCGTTTTCCTTTGTCCAATCGTAGCTTCCTGGTAGGCCAGGATGGTGGTGTGTATGAAGGAGTTGGCTGGCATACCCAAGGCTCTCACACCTATGGATACAATGATATTTCCCTTGGAATTGCATTCATCGGCAACTTTGTAGGTAAGAAATGAGCATGGGGCGGAGGGGCTCTGGGTGATGAAATATCATGCGGATGTTTGTGAGGTATGGAGGAAAAAGAAGAACTGTGGTGACTGCGAGTGTTTGGGGAACATTCTAAGACGTGTCTGTGGAATATTTTAGTCTTAAACCAAACTCTGCATACACGATATCTCCAAGAGTCCCTTTAAAGGCACAACATTCACCTGAAATCCACCCATTCTTTTGTGTGTATGTGCTTTAACTCAAAGTTTGCAATTAAAGTTAATCTGTCACACAAACACCTACACACACATTGTTATGTCATCCTAGTTCCTCTTCCTACAACGTGGCAGCACCCTCCTCCTTTCCATTCTGTATTTCCTGTGTCAGTTCAACCAGCTCCTGTCCTCTTCTGCCTCTCATATTGCCTCTGGACAGGAGCTGCCCATTTGGTTTCATGTATCTACTCGAGTCAAAATCACATGGTTCACCAATATCATTTTCTGTCTTATACTCCAGTCTAATCTTTGTCTGAAGAGCTGGATTTGTGAATGGTTTTGGTTCTGGAATAACAGAGGATCTGGGGGCCATGTCTTCTGGGGACTGTCCAGTCTTTTAGGACCATAAAGTCTGGTCATTCTACTGGAGTTTGGATTCCACACTCCCCTTTCCTTCTACTCCTTCAGGGACTCTTTGATGTACTCCTTGTCACGGTGGTCAGTGGTGGTAACTGGGCACCATCTAATTCTGGTCTCATGTTGGTATGCCAAGCCAAGTGCTGTCAAGTCGAATCCGACTCATGTTAGTATAGTCTCTGGTTTATGTGGCCTTTTCTGTCTCTTGGGATCATATTTTCCTCGTGTTTTTGGTGTTCGTCTTTACCCTTTGCCCCAGGTGGAGTGGGACCAGTTCATGCTTCTTAGACTGTTTGCTGCTTTTAAGATCCCCAGACACCACCATCACAGTGGGATGTGGAACATTTACTCAATAAACTTTCTAATGCCAGTTGACTTAGATGTTCTCTGAAGCCATGGTCCTCAGAACTGTGCCCCTACTATGTTGTCCCTTTAAGTTTATGGTTGTATTCAGGAAACTTTTTAGCTTATGGTTTAGTCTAGTAGTGTTCTCTTTTGCTGTATTGTGTTTTGTCCTTCCTTTTGCCTAAAATAATACTTGCTTACTATCTAGTTAGTGAATACCCCCTCCCTGACCACCTTGTAACCATCAAAGACTGTTTTTTTCTTTGTTTAAACCTTTTCTTGAGTCCTTATAATAGTGGTCTCATACAATATTTGTCCTATCGTGACTAACTGCACTCAGCAAAATGTCTTCTTGATTCCTTCGTGTTATGAGATGTTTCACAGAGTCATCACTGTTCTTGATGGATGCATAGTGTTCCACTGTGTGAACATACTGTATTTTGTTTATCCATTCATCTATAGATTGGCATCTAGATTGTTTCCATCTTTTTTGCTGTTGTGGACAGTGCTGCAACGACCTTGGGTGTGCATTTATCTTGTGATGGTTCTTATTTCTATAGGATATATTTCAAAGAGTGGGAATGCTGGATTGTATAGTATTTCTATTTCTATCTTTTAAAGGAAGTGCCAACTAAATTTTCAAAGGGACTGTATCATTTTACATTCCCACCAGCAGTGTTTAATTGTTCTAGTCTCTCCATGTTCTCTCTAGCATTTATTATTTTGTGTTTTTTTGGATTAATGTTATCCTTGTTGGCACAAGATTGTAGCTCACTGTGGTTTTGCAAACCCACCCACTCTTATGCCCAGCATCATCTTTCTTTCTATCCATGCCAAAGGCTAACATGGAGCAAGAGAGGAACACAAAAATCTTTTGTAAACCTTGGTGCTTTTATGGCTGTGTTTGAAAATGCAGCCTCTTGGTAACTGTTATTCGTCTTATGCTGCTATAATAGCCACGAGTGAGTGGCTTTAACAGAAAGAAATGTATCCTTTTACAGCTGATGAGGCTAGAAAGACAAATTTAGGGAACCAGCTCCAGGGAAAGGTTTTCTGTCTTTATTGGCTCTGAGGAAGGTCCTTATCACCAATCTTCTCTTAGTGTAGGGTCTTTTTAGCGTAGGGACCCCAAAATTCAAAGGACATTCTCCCCATGTAGCTGTTATTTCTTGTTTGTAATGAAGTCTTTCTCCTATCTGCTTACCTCTCTCTTTTCTATCTCAAAAGATTGATTCAAGGTATAACCTAGTTCTGGAGATTGTGTCCTGTGTCATTAACATAACTGCCTCTAATTCTGTATCATCAGCACCATAGAGGTTAGGTCTTACAGCGTGTAGGACAATCACATCAGATCACAAAAAGGAGGACTACCACACAATACTGGGAATCATAGCTTAGCCAAGATGACACATACTTTGGGGGGACACAGTTCAATGCGTAACAGTAACCATGGCAACTGTACTAGCTAGCACCATCTCCTGTTATGCAAAAAGTCTTCAATGCAGTGGTGCTGGATCCATTTGGGGAATGCCTGCTGAGGTTCTGACACCTACAAGTACAATGATATTGCACTGTCTGCAGTTCTCTTCCAGTGCAGTTTTCAGCTTTCTAGAAGAAATTTTGGCAAGGAAGAATCAGGAAACCCAGAAGTTGTATTTCCCCTTTGTGTGTGGTTGCTAGAATGAATGTAAATTTTCTGGCTATGGTGGTGGTGGTGTTGGGGAGGGTAGGAGAAGGGAGACTGGCATCTAAGCAGTGTTTCTGTTCAAAGCAAAGAACTTCAAGAACCTAATACCTAATGGGTGAATGTATTCCACAGAAAAGGTACCAAACAATGCAGCACTGGAGGCCGCCCAGAACCTGATCCAGTGTGCTGTGGATGACGGCTACCTGATTCCTGACTACCTCCTGGTTGGGCACAGTGATGTGGTCAACATCCTATCTCCTGGAAAGGCTTTGTACAACATCATTAAGACCTGGCCTCATTTCAAGCATTGAGAGAGGCCCTGTACCTTTTGACACTCTTCTCCGATTGATAACTGGGCCTTCTTATACTCTCTCCCCATCCTGTCGCATGCCCTCTCTGACCAGCTGCATCCTGTCTTCATTTCCGAGGTGCGTATGATCAGCCCTTCCTGTTACTTTTCACCAGGGCGTCCCGTGCCTCACAGCTGAGTATTCACTGCCCTCAGAGTCTGGGCCCGGCTGTCCTCTCTCTCCTCTTCCTCTCCCCTGGACACCCACCTCCCAGCCGGGTGAGATGAAGGGCGAATACTAGTTTTACTCCTCTTTCTCTCTGTGCTTGTCTCTCTGCTTAGTGTTTGCCTGCAGCCCTTACCCCAAACTGGATCTGGATCCAAGTCACTAGCTCCCTGTCCTCTGCTCAAGGATTAACTTGTAGATATTTGGATGCAGACCTTATTTAAACGTTCTGGTGGCATACTGGTTAAATGCCAAAGGTGGGCTGTTCAAATCCACCAGGTGTTCCTTGGAAACTCTATGGATTTAGTTCTACTCTGTCCACTCCATCCTATAGGATCATTATCATTCAAAATCGACTCAATGGTAAAGGGTTTGGTTTTGCTGATTGTTTTTACATGTGTCTTTTTCTGTGCTGGCTGCTACATGTCTGGATGGTAGGGACTATGTCATCTGTGCAACCTCAGTGCCTCAGGAGTGTCTGAAATTTAACAAAGATTTTTTTTTACATGACTTGATCCTAATCTCTGTTCACCTTTCTCACTGGCTGTATCATTCTCCCTGTGGGGCAGCCTTCCTGAGTAGCTCTTGTATCTGGCAGCATCTTCTCTGTTCCTTTGCAATGTGAAGTTCAAGCTGGGCTTTGCCCCGGCCCTGGCTCTGGCTTGTCTGTAATGGTAGCTGTGACTCCAGAGGTCAGTCCCCTCACCTTCCAGAATTCCTTGAGGGGAGGGACACGACACCTTCCAGAGATGAGTGTCCCTACAAGCTACTAAGGGCTACTTTCTTGCCTCTCTGGCCCCCCTGGGCTTTGGGCTAGGAGGGACCCAGAAACTTGGAGCTCTGTAGCAGTTGCTGCTACCCAGGCTGCTCCTTCCCAGGAGCTTCCACCATCTCAGACAATGGTGGACAACTTGGTGTTGTTTACTGGAAGCACAAGGGCTATTTTTTTTGTTTTTTGTTTTATTTTTGCTGAAATAGGAGTCTGTAGGGCCACAAATATTAGGCTTAACCAATAACCAGAAAATTGGCAGGTTAAACCACCTAGAGTCACCTCAGAAGAAAGTCTTGGTGATCTGCTTCTGAAAGGTCAGTTTGAAAGGCCTATGGAGTGCAGATATACTCTGACATGCATGGGATTGCCATGAGATGACTTGATGGGAACTGGTTTTAGTTTGAAACAAGAGAAGGAAAAGTAAGGAAAGGTAGATAGAAGTACCCAGAATAGTGGACTTTTTCCCTAAAAATTTCTTTGATATTCATAGTGTTCATACTGTTAGAGTATTTCCACATCTCTTACAAGCCTCACGTTTATATGACATTTGTGCTTTAGAAAAGCTATTCTCCTGATCTCATTGGTTCACTCTATCCATTTGTCATTTGTTTTCAGGCCGCATAAGCAGATGAAGAAATGTTTTTTTCCCCATTGTTCAGAGGGTCATATAGGCTTAGAGAGACTCAGTGCTTGTCATGGATTGAATTGTGTCCCTGGAGAAACGGTGTATTAAATTAGCTAGGCCTTGATTCTTGGCATTGTGTGATGTTTGTTTATGTTGTAAACTCTTCATCTTTGATGTTAATGGGGAAGGATGAGTGGCAGTTGTATTGGTGGGGCAGGACTCAATGTGTATTATGCCTTGGGCAGCCTCTGAGGTTATAAAGGAAAGGAAGGCAAGCAGAAATTTGGGGACCTCATACCACCAGGAAGCAGTGCTGGGAGCAGAGCATATTCTTTGGAAAGAACTTGGGGTCACTGTACATCAGCAACTCCCAGTCCAGGGGAAGACTGATGACAAGGACCGTCTTCCAGAGCTAGCAAAGAAAGTCTCTCCTTGGAGCTGACACACTGAATTTGGACTTTTAGCCTATTGGATTGTGATAAAATAAAATTTCCCTTTTTCAGAACTAGGGACTGGATGCAGACTTCCCAGAGCAACTTTCTTTAACTCACAGCGGTATGTTTCTACCTTTTTTACAACAGCCAGGATGACTCCAACAGCCCCCCATGAAAAAGTAGTAGAAGGTGCAGACATGAGATGCAGAGAAACTATGTCTTGAAAAAGCTTTCCCCCAGATTTCTTGGTCTCCCTTAAAGTCTGTCTAAAGCAGAAGGCCTCCTTCCTGACTCAAACCCCAGTTCCTAGGCCTCAGAGACTGCTTTGTCTCTCTCACTTCAGAAAGGTGGGGATTGGGGGCTGTGAGACCTACCCCATCTTTATGAGCAGTCTCACAAAGGTCCCTCTCAAAAAATAATATTGCACAAGCCATAGCTTCATTTATCCTCAGGCTAGAAGAACTAGATGATGACTAGTTGCCACTGTTGACCATTTTGATTAGGGTCACAACAGGTAGACCTGAAGAGAAGGGGAGAAAAATGTGGGCTAGAACTCATTCACCCTTTACAACTGTGCTGTGAGGTGAGTGTTACTATAATCCTTCCTTTAAATATTTAAAGGAAGAACATCTGGGCAAGCTGGGGAAAACATCTGGACCAGTTGATACTGGAGAACTCCCTGAGATGATCACTCTAAGATGCTCTTTAAATCTTGAAACAAAAGTGTCCTCCAAGGTCTCTCCTTACTGAAATAACACATTGCACACAAAATAAAGGATATTACCTGAGAGTACAGGGCTCCATCTAAATGAGACCAAAAGATCAACAATTTTTCCAGGGCAAAGATGACAAGACGTGAAAGCTAGGAAACTAGAGTACTGGGAATGAAACAATTAGAACAAGAACACAATGAGAATATGGATACATTGTGGGAAACGTGACTAATGTCACTGAACAACTTGTGGAGAAATTGTCAAATGAGAACCTCATTTACTGTGTAAACTTTCACCTAAAACACAATAACGTATTATCAGAAAAAAATAATACTGCATGATCTGTATTGTTATTTTCTTAAAAATATCTACATTTACTAATACCATCTAAAACTGGCATATCAGCTGGCAAATGCTAGTGCCAGGCAAATGCCAAGGCAGTTAGAATCCTATGCTGTTTGCCTCTACAAAGTCCTTAATAACCCAAACCTATTGCCTTCGAGTCAATTCCAACCCACTGCAACCTTACAGGACAGAGTAGAACTTCCCCTAGTGTTTCCAAGGAGAGCCTGGTAGATTTGAATTGATGACCTTTTGGTTAGTAGCCATATGACTTAACCACTATGTAACCAGGGTTTCCAAGTCCTTAACAGAGGGATGTTTTCTCCAGCTTGCCCAGATGTTCTTCCTTTAAATATTTAAAGGAAGGATTATAGTAACACTCACCTCACAGCATAGTTGTAAAGGCTGAATGAATATGTGTGAGGATCTTCCAACTCATGCCTGATGTACAATTGTCCCATTAAAGTTGAGGTACCATTAGTACTCCTGCTATTGTTAGTTGCGATTGTTGCTTTTACTCCCATTGGACTATGGCAGGAAGGATGTAAGTCATGGGTAACACTATCAGTTGCCTGAGGTGGTTTGGTACATGCTGTGATGAGCAGAAATGAGCCAACAAAGGGCTCCTGGAGAAGGAGGGGATGCACCTCTCTCATGGCCCTCTGGACTGTCAGGGCAAGAGGAGCTCTAGAGCTCCTCTTGTCAGTTGTTTTCTGCAAGTATGAGCTGAACGAGAACAACAAAATCACTGCAAATGAGGCTTTCTTTGGATCCACGGTGGAGACAACAGTTGTTGCTATTGTTAGGTGTTGTTGAATTTTGTCTGACTCACAGTGACCCCAGGTCTAATGTAAGAAAAATTGTACAGTCCTGTGCCGCTCTCACAGTAGTATGTTTCAGCCTGTTGTTGCAGCTCCTGGGCTGATCTGTCTCACTGAGGGTCTTCCTCTACTTTATCAAGTGTGATGTCCTTTCTCCAGTGGTTGGGTTGCTATAGGTGACAATGAGTAGAAATCAACTTGATGGCAATAGATTGTTCTTGGGTGCCGTCATGGGTCAGAAAGTACTAAGCCCTTGTTTTACAGAAAACTGAACCCAAAGAAGGTGGATGACCTGTTCGAGGTCAGCCAGTCAGTTAAACAAATTAAGGAACACTCAGATTCCAAGGCATGGCTGCTTTTTCACTCCTCTGATCACATACATCTCATGCCTCCTCTTCCTGACAGAGTAAGGTAAAAACATCTTAACATGACCTTTAGGGCTGTCTGCAATCCATCTTCAAACTTCTTGCCCAAGACAGTGGGCCCAAGTGGGTAACTTACAGTTTCTTCTCATACTGTGGGCTTCTCTACCTTGATATCTTTGCCCTTCCCCACCTCTCTTGTGCCACCTGGGTTCCCAGCCCTTTTCAAAGGCTAGGTCTTCCAGAAGGCTGCCTGCTTTTCCAGACCAGAAAGGACATCTCCTGTCCACCCATGGACTTCTCATGGCTCCCTGTGGCTTTAACATTTCACCCTTTACCTCTCTTTCTCCCAGCCACGGGCCTCCAGGGTTGAGCCTCCTACTTGCTCCCCTCTGTATTTCCAGTGCCCAGCACTAGGCTGGCTGACGTGTTGCTGGGGCCACATATATGTCTGCAGAATAAAGGGACAAAAGCCAAGCCCAGGACAGGGCAAAGAGAGAGTAGAGAGTCAGTGTTCCAGCTTGGGAGAAAGCAGCTTTTCTTTGGGCTGTGTCCTAGTCACTATGTACTGCTCTAACAGAAAATACCACGAGTGGAAGGTTTCATAAGGAGAAGCTTTTATTGTCAAAGTCCAGTAAGCCACAAATCCATTAACAACTTACAAGTCCATTCAATGTGAAAAATCATCACAGTCCAGTAGGCTGAGTCCACATCCAGTGAGAGCATCTCAGCACAGGAACCTTGGGTCCAAAGGACGTGCTCTGCTCTCGGTGCTTCTCTCTCAGTGGTATGAGGTTCCCAACTTCCTCAGCTCACTTCTCTCCCTTATATTCCACAAGCTTGAGTCCTACCTCACTAACACAACTGCAAGCCATTCTCCACCATCAGTATTACAGAGGCAGGATTCACAACATATGGGAGGAAGGACACCATATTGGCCAGGCCAAGTGCCATCGAGTTGGATCCGACTCATCTATTGGAACTCCTCAAATCAACACATACATTTGTGGGGGGACACAATTCAATCCATGACAGGCTGCTTTTGGGATGTTTGTTGCACAGCGGAAAATTTCAGTGTCATCTCATGCTGTGCTGAAACTCAGCCCACTACTGCAAACCAAACCAAACCAAACTTGTTGCCGTTGAGTTGATTTGGACTCACTGAGACTGTAAAACAGTCAAGCTGCTGTATAGGGTTTCCAAGGAGTGTTAGCCTTTTGGTTTGTAGCCAAACCATTAATCTCAGAGCCACTAGAGTTAGGCTATGCTTAATTCCAGGCTCTCCTTTGTCCCCACTCTCCAGAGGATCTCCCTATCAGCGTATCATTCGGGAGGAGACATGTTCTTCTGTAACAATGTGTTCCTCTCACCATCCTGGAGGCTACTTTGATCTTCACACTATGTAGTGTCAACCTGGGGAAACACAGCCAGCTTGCCCTGCTGTCTCATGAGGCTTCTCCCTTCCAAATGGCCACTCAGGTCACTCTCTTCCTGAGGCTCCTGCCCACTTCTTGCTCATGTTCTCAAGCTCTACTTCCTTGTCTCTTTCAGTTCTCTTTCACTCTGATGTCTCTTTGTCCCTATTTCTCTCTCCCTCTCCACCTTTCTGCTTGTCTCTCTTTTTCTCTCAGTCTTCTTTCTTATTGCCTTTCTCCTTACCTCTCAGATCTGTCTCTCATCTGCTTCTGTGTCTGCCCCATCTTTGCCCTTTCTCTATCACTCTAGACAACATGTAGAATGAGGAGGTATGGAAGAAGTAGTGGGGAACAGGAAAGGGGGCTGAGCCTTGTAACTGTAGGCTCCCACAAATCATCATGTTACCCCTGAACTAGCTTGTCCCCTGCCCCAGGCTGCTAGGAGAGTCATGGAATGAGAAGAGAAGCATGAGAGGCCAAGGGTGGAGCTGTTCTGGCCAAGGTACAAGTATTCCAGAAACTCAGAGCCAGATAGAAGCAGAGCCAGGTGTGCTTCTTGCCTAGCAGGTTCTGTCAAGCAGCACTGACAGAGGGCAGAGCCTTAATTAGAGCACAGCTTTGACAGAGAAAAGGTGTTATTAGCTGGGAGGGGCGCTTGCACATGGTAGTGGCAGGGAGCTCCTGGGAGGTGTGACAGGATCCTATGGGCCTTTCTGTAATTGGCTGGGGTAGAAGTGTCTCCCTATGTGTGGGAGCTGGGGGATCTCACTCAGGGTAGCCAAGAACCTTCTAGTACCCAAGGGTGATGCAGCTGCTTGAATGGGAGGGGAGCTGAGAAATTTCTTACTCATCTTTTGGGGCTCAGGTCATGTGTCACATCTAAGAGTCTGACTCTTGTCTCTCACATTATTTTGTACTTCTTTAGTACTTTGTTCATTTTCAATTAGTTATTTGTGTGTTTCCCTCTCTTTCTGTCTGTGTACATGCTGTATTGTCTGACTTGTCCACTAGACTGTAAGCAACATGAGGGCAGAGACTATGTCTTCCTTATTTATGCTCTGTGCCAGCCCCTGGTGCACAGGAGATGTGCATTAAACATCTCAGCAAAGAGACATGTGAAGTCTGAGGTCTAGGGAACTCAGGCTGTGATTGTCTACTGACTGGTTTTAGAGTAAGTGACGAACATAGCTTTGGCTAGATCTGCCCTGCTGGTCTCCCACAGGGTATCATGGGGTGAGGTCTATGTTGCAGAGAAGATGGTCAGGTGGAAGGGTAGAGGGTCTGAAGGAAAGTGACCTGAGATCAAGAGAAATTGCAGAGTAGGCTCTCATTGAGTGGATGATTGAGAGGGCTGAGTGCCTAGTAACAGCTGATGGACCTTTCCATGTGCAGGCTCTGTGTTTCACACACGATGTACAATTTCATTTAATCCTCAAGACAACTCAGTAGGACAGGCATCACAACTTCTGTTTGATGACTGAGAAACAGAAGCTCAGCTTGAAGATGTTAAGTGAGTCCCTTCAGGTCCCATAGCTAGTGTGCGTCAGCTGGGTTTCTGTTCCATTGTCATTGTATCATACCAGGCTGTCTTCCACTTTGGTCATGTTCCTTCTGTGACTAGTGCCCAGAGGTGGATGAAATATGCAGGGAGCCCTGCCTCTGATACGGTTCACTGGAGCAATTACTTCTTGTTTAACAACAGTCTTCAGCTAGTAAGATCATTCATGTAAAAATCTATATACACAGTGTAGCTCTGAATGAGGACGATAACAGGGCCACCCAAGATGGTTTTAGCTGTTCAGCCATCACATCATAGCATCAGGTCCCATTGGTCCAGTGGATCTCTTCATCACAGCTACTATTAATCCATATGTCACCCCACCAAGCCTTCCCTGAGCCCATTTTTCAACCTCACCATGAGATTCCCATTTATCTTGATTTGTGTCATGTTAGTAGTGTTCCCTCACAGTTCAAATCTGTTAAAATCTTTTTGAGTCTTGATTTTGTCATCCTCTAGGAGCCACTATTCACTTTGTCATCAGCATTTTTATTCAAATCTTTCATCAACATTCTCCAAACATCATAGTTAATAGGCACCAAATGCTGGGCACTTCTACATACATCACCCTACTTAACCCTTATGAGAATTCTGTGACTTGGGCCCTGTTACCCCATTTTATAGATGAAGAATTGAGGAGACCTGCTCAAGAAACTCTGCTGTATCCTGATTCCCTGAACCACTATTACCTTGTGCAGTTTTCTAAGCAATCAACCTCCAAGTTTAATAGACTCCATTCACCACAAGTCTCTACTCTTGTTCCTTACACTTGCTAAAAATGTCTTGACAGGTCCCGTCATCTGAACCCTGGAAAGCTATGAGTACTGGAGGGAGAGAGGAAGCATGGTTGGATCATGTATGTGGCATATGCGTGTAGTGTATTTCTGCCAGTGTTCGTCACTGTCTATCAATCCATTTTCATTCTTGAGTACCTTCAATCATCATTTCATTTATTAAAACACTCTTATCACTCCCCAGTCTAGAAATTTTATTGTTTTTCATCAAGTCAAATGTGTCCCTTCACCCTATTCTTGATTGCTGCGCCTCTCTTAGTTTTTAGCATACATACAAGGAGGGCCACTTTTGAAAAAGTGTACTTCTTTTGCTATTGTGGCCAACTGACTCTAGTACGGACCCTTAGTCCTTCAGATTAACTTTGGGCACACCAGCCAGTTACTAAACCAGACCTATAAGGAATAACGTTGTATTTATATAGTAAGTCAATTGTGACACATATAAGCACATTTCTGATCGATGAGTGGCTTGGGGAAGGTAGACAGCTTCATGCCACAGATTTCTTCTGGTGTTCAGGGAAGTTAAAGATGTGCTATTGCTTTAAATCATGAGGAGTCTTAGTTTGGATTCTAGTTCCAACAAAGTCAGGGATATTGTTCATCCCTCTTGGTTTGTTATTCTGTCCACTTAAAGTAAAAATAAAGTACCTTTAAAGGAGATAGAAAAGAAGAACTTAAAATATTACAAATAAGTTGAAAGCTAAAATATCCAGATGTCCTCAACAGAATAAACTAAAGACAAACAATATTGCTCTCCTTTTGGGAGGTTTTCACAGTAAGTGAGGCAAGGGAGGTGCAGTGTGCTTTATGCGCTCTTGTCTTTCTAGGATTTGACAGGCCAATAATGATCCTGAGCTGTGGACCTCAGGGCCTTCTCTCGCATTGTTTCCTCTGCCTAGACAGTTAGCCCCTCCTCCCTGTTTCATGCTTGGTTAGTTTATTTTGGTCATTCAGGCAGGACATCCTCCACCCCTACCTAGCCAAGAACACACTTGGAAACTTGTCCCTTTCCAACACTGGATCATTTGGAGCTGTATCTTTAATTTTACAGGTTTTTTTTTTTTTTTAATCTGTTTTATCCACTCAGTTGCTAGCTTCTTAGGGGCAAGTACCTCCCAGAATATTTCCAACTCCTGAAATGTTGTTTTGTGAACTAACACATAAATGAATGTCCTTGATATTTCCTCCTCAAAATAGCAGGGCTCAAATGAGTGATTTGGGTGTTTTCCAGGTCTGAGATGCTTTGGGGTCTAAGGGTCTGAGTGTGTGCCCTGCCTCCTAGCTGCTATTCAAGTTGAGGCAAAAGCAGAAGGCAGGCCTGAAGATCAGGAGTCTTACTTCAACTTGTTCAACAGGAGGTGCAAGTGAGCTGGCTCCCAGGCCCCGACTGCGGGCTGGGTAACACCTAGGTGGGTGCTTCTTGCCAGGGGCACCTCCCTTGACTTGCTAGGTGAGGAGGTGTGGTACACAATGGTGGAGGTACAGGAAGGAAGAATGCTGGAGGATTCAAATCTGTCGTAGAAGCTGCTGCAGGTGCTGTTTGGGTGCTGGTTTCCTGGTACTTCTAGCCACACATGTGCTCTTGAGACATCAGCATCCAGAGTGATGAGGCAGCCTGTCCTGAGACTTGGAGGTCAGAGAAGAGACACACCTGTGCCAGATGGGTCCCCAGTGCTGCCTTAAGACAACCTCATGTTTGCTCTTGGTCAGCTCTGGATCCCAACTGTTTTCACAAATGTTCTTGTATTTTGCTGCTTTCAAGCCCTTACTCCCAGTAGAGAAAATTAAGGCCAATCCACAAGATCTCTCTCAAATTCTTGTAACCTGGCAAATATTCCTGAAATCACGCTTCCAAAACTTCCTTCACACCATTTTTAGGAGGCACAGTCCTTTCTTTTGTTAAGGCTCAGCTTCTTATTGCTTCTCTTGATCTTGTTCTGTTTAGACTTGTTTAGACTCCCTCTCTTCTACTTATCACTTTTACCCTCAAATTTTATATTTACAGCCAAACATCTTTCCTAAATTTCAGGCTCAAACTCCATGTATTTATCCTTCCAAGGAGTCCAGCTGGCACAGTGGTTAAGTGCTTGGCTGGTAACTGAAAAGTCACCAATTTGAACAAACTAGCTACTCTGTGGGAGTAGATGTTGGGGGTGAGGGGAGGAAGGCATGGCAGTCTGCTTCTGTAAAGATTACAGCCCTGAAAACTCTATAGGACAGTTTGCCTTTGTCCTACAGAGTCACTGTGAGTTGGAATTGTCCCAGTGGAAACACTTAATCCACTTGGACATCTGCTGGGCAGCCAACACACAGCACGTCCACTTGGTCTTCCTTCTAGAATGGCTTCTACCAGTCTCCAGCTCAGCCAGTGGCAATTCGGTTCTGCAGGTTGCTCAGGCACCAAACATTGGGTGCTCATTGATTCCTTTATTTCTCTCATTTCCCTCATCTAGCTTGCTCTGCCTTCAAAATATCTTCAGAAGCCAGCCACTTCTCAGCACCTTCAGTGCTCCCACTCTGGCTTGAGTGGCCATCACCTGTCACTGATGTGCTGTGACAGTATCCTTATTGGTCTGTCTGATCCTGCTATCACCAGTCCTGAGTCTGTTCTCAAGAACAGAAAGATACAGCAATTCTGTTAAAACTCCAATCAGATCATATCCCTCTGCCAATCAAGCCCTTTGATGGCTTCTCATGCCACTCAGAGTGAAAACCAAAGTCTGGCAGTGTGGTAGCAGTAGAGGAGACCATCATATTCTGTGTGTACTTCGTCTATGTACCTCTCTAGGCCTCTGCCTCTGTATCTATCCTCTGAAGCATGAGGGGTCCTAGAAGGTGATATTTTTGAGAGTTTGAGGAGTGCCAAAGGAGGTGGATATGGAAATTCTCATACTCAGACATGTCATCAATAAACATTTATTGAGTGCTTTCTATGTACAAGTCTCTGTGACAGAAAGTTGGGTGGAGATGAATAAGGTAAACCCTCTGTAACTGGTAGAGCCCAGTCTCATCAGAGAAAGAGATACGGAAACTTCGACCTCGTTGATGCGTGAGGTGTGCAGAATGCAAAAGACAATGCAGCTGAGGACAACGGAAATACTGTTCTGAACTTTCCTAATGACAACTATCTTCCTTGGCTACTTGATGCCTGAATTTTCTTGGGAATGGGACCAACAATGTACACATGGTAATATACTACTGATATTGACCTTTTATCTCTAGTACTGCAGCCATGAGCCACATGTGGTTTTTGAGCACTTGAAACATGCCTAATATAAATTGAAATGTGCTGTAGTATAAGTTACACACTGGATTTTGAGGGGTTGGTGTGAAAAAGAGAACGTAAACTATTTCATTAATAATTTTCTATTGTGCACATGATCAAATAGTATTTTAGATTTATTAGATTAAGTAAAGTATTATTAAAACTAATTCTTCCTAATTTTTAAATTTGTCAAAACATTTTTGAAATTAAAATCTATTTTTTACAATTTCAGATTTACAGAAAAGTTACAAAAATAGTTCAGTTTCCCTGTAACTTACACTCAGTTTTCCTGTTATTAATATATTAGTGTGATATGTTTACAACAATTAATGAACTAATTATCATTAACTAAAGTCCATGCTTTAGTTAAATTCCCGTAGTTTTTTCTACCTGTTGTCCAATTCCTGTTCTGGAGCTCCATCTAGTACACCACACTACATTTAGTTATCATGTCTTCTTAGGCTCTTTTTGGCTATAACAGTTTCTCAGACCTTCCTTGTTATCGATGACGTTGATATTTCTGAGGAATACTAGTCAGGCATTTTGTAAAAGTCAGTTTTGGAGGAAGTACATTCACAACGTTCCTCAGAAGTGAGGATGGTGAGGCTGTGTGTTTTTTGCTTTGGATGTATTATCAGAAAAGACAGATGCTAAATTTGGGTAGAGGGCCAGCAAAAACAAGGAAACTCCTTGAGATGAACTGATACGACAGCTGCAACAATGGGTTCAAGTATACCCAGGACTATGAGGATGGCATAAGACTAAGCAATATTTTGCTTTGTTATGCGTAAGATGACCCTGAGTCAGAGCTGACTTGATTGACGGCAGCTAACAACAATGACAATTGGTAAAGTAGAGGGTTAGCGAAAAAGAGGAAGACCTTCAACAAGACGGACTGAGATAGAGGCTGTAACAACGGCCTTAAACATAAAGACGACTGTGCTCATGGCACAGGACCGGGCAGTGTTTCATTCTGCTGTGCACAGGGTCATTATGAGTCTGAGCTGACTTGACAGCACCTAACAACAACTACAACGACATTTTTTAAAAAAATTTGCCTGATGTTCTTCTCAGGATAAGACAGGGGCTATGCATTAGGGGGAAGAAAATCACAGAGGTAAAACAATATTTTAGCACTTCATATCAAGGGTGCTGTAAAGATGCCATGGTGGAATAATCTGACTCCTCTAATTTCACCAGGAGGAGACAGAATCACCATTAATGTTAGCCCAAAGCTCATATGTATTAAGTGGAGGTCATACAGACCTTCTCTTGGCAACCTTTTTACCAGTTCTAACACTAGCCATCCCTTCCACTACTTTCTACTTCTCTGCTGGCTCCAGTAATTCATTGCAATAGCCATGCAGAACTCACAGACAGTACTTATGATTAAGGGAGTAACAGGTTACAATTCAAAATCAGGAACAACTCAGGATACAATTCTTTGGTCAGGGCAGTTTCTCAGCTGTGCCCACAAGCAGACCTCTCCCAGGACTTTGGCCCCTTGGCCCCTTGGCCCCTTGGCTCCTAGGCATCTTGGGCTGACCTGGCCTCTGTCCTGCTTGGGCAAGTGTTATGAAGCACTTTAGCCCCACCAATAAACGCCCAAAGGTACTCCATTCCTCCAGTAAACTTCTACTTCAACAGTAGGAAACCTGACTCGCCATCCTCCATACGTTGACTTAAGCATTCAATTCCAGCAGTCATGTACAGTAGTTAATAGCAGAATCGTTACCTGAAAACCCTATGTTAAACTATCAAGTAGAGTGCAGTGCTTACGTGCAGTTTCTTTTGCCTTTAGATTTACGGATTCCGCCCATGTCCAGTTATGTAGGTCAGCACTTCACTCCCTCAGCCCCTCATTTGTAATGTAGTTAGATTGTTTTGTCTCATTTTGCATTCCACCTGGGATCCCCTGAACTCCTAAATGATTTTTGTAAAAGTTTGTCTATGTTATAGTATAGAGTTTAAGCATTTTGATAAATGCATGGTGTTATGCATCCACAAGCATAGTATTGTACAGAATTATTTCACTGCCCTGAAAAAAAATCCCCTGTGCTTTCTTTACGTGTTCACCTCCCATCCCCCATCCCAAATCTTTGGTAACCACTGATCTTTTTACAGTCTCTGGTTTCTCTTTCCCCAGAATATCACATATTTGTGATCATAAGGTAACATTTTCAGGTTCACCTCTTTTACTTATAAATTTAAAGTTTATCCATGTCTCCCCATAGCTTGACAGCTCATATATGTATATACATATGTGTATATTGCTATTATAAACTAATATTTAATTAGTATGAATGTACCACAGTGTCCTTATCCATTCACCACTGAAGGACCATGGTTGCCTAATTGTTCAAGTACTATGTTTTCTGTGTTGAATTGTCTTTGCTGCTTGTTAAACAGAAGTTGAAGGACATCTTGGTTGTTTCAAGTTTGGGCAATTATGAATAAAGCTGTCATATACATGAACATGTAGATTTTCATGTGAAAAGAAATTTGCAGATTAGTTGGGTGTGGGCATGATTGTTGTGTTGTGTGATAAGACTATACTTAGCTTTGTAAGAAACTGCTAAATTGTCTAACAAAGTGACTGGATCATTTTTAATTCCTACCAGCAGTGAATGAGAGTTCCTACTGTTCTGTATCTTCACCAGCAATTAATATCGTTTGTCTTTTGGATTTTAGCTGTTCCAATAAGTGTGTGGGAAACCCTGGTGGTGCAGTGGGTTAAGTGCTACCACTGTTAACCACAAGGTCAGTAGTTCAAATCCACCAGGCACTCCTTGAATACTCTAGAAGGTAGTTCTGCTCTGGCCTCTAGGGTCCCCATGAGTGGGATCCGACTCGACGGCACTTGGCAATAGTGTGTAGCGGTATTTCACTTTTATTTTAATTTGTAGTTCTTCAGTAGCAAATGATGTCAAGAATATTTTCAGATGCTTATTTGTCATTTTTTTCTGAGTTGAAAAGGTGTCTGTTCAAGTCATTCATTAAACTTTTAATTGGGTTGTCTATTTTCTTACTGTTGAGTTGTAAGAGTTCTTTGTACATTTTGAATGTAAATCCTTTTCACATATGTGTTTTGCAAATATTTTCTCCCAGTCTGAAGTTTGTGTTTTCATTCTCTTAACAAGTGTCTTTCACAGATGAACTTTTAATTTTAGTAAAGTTCAACTTATCTCCCCACCCCTCTTTCCTGGATGTTGCTTTTGGTGTTGTGTCAAAAAACTCATAGCCAAAACCAAGGTTACCTACTTTTTATCCTTCATTTTCTTATAGATGTTGTGTAGATTTGTCTTTACATTTATGATCCATTTTGATATAAAATGTACAAAAAGTATAAAGTCTGTGCCTAGGTTTATTTACTTATTTCCTTATTTGCATACCCATCATACCAGCTGCCATTGAGTTGATCCAGACTCGTAGCAAATATCTAGAGTAGAGTAGAACTGCCCTATAGACTTTTCAGGGAGTGGTTGGTGTATTTGAACTGCTGACCTTTTGGTTAGCAGCTGAGATCTTTACCACTGTGCCACCACTGCTCTTTTCTTTGCATATGGATGCATAATTGTTTAAGCACTATGTTTTCCCTATGAATTGTCATTGCTCTTTGATAAACATAAGTTAGTTATTTGTGTGGGTCTACTTTTGGAGTCTCTATTCTGTTTTATAGGTATTTTCATTTATTCTTCCACCAATACTCTGCTCACATGATTACTGTAGCTTTATAATAAGTTTTGAAATAGAGTAGTGTGAATCTTCCAACTTTATTTTTCTTGGTGTTGTGTTGGCTATCCTGGGGCTTTTGCCTTTCTATACAAACTGAAGAAGCAGTTTTGGTATCAATAAAATAGCTTACTGGGGCCTGGAATGAGATTGCACTGAATTTATAGATCAAGTTAGGAAGAATGGACACTTTGCAATATTGAGTTTTCCTAGACATGAACATGGAGTATCTCTCTATTTATTTAGATCTTTAAAAATTTCTTTCATTAGAATTTTGTGGTTTTCTACATATAGATCCTGTACATCTCTTGTTAGATTTAAACACAAGCATTTCATTGGTTTTGCTACTATTATAAGTGATATTATTATTTTTTTTGAATTCCAATTATTTATTGTTAGTATACCACAAGGTCGGCAGTTCAAATCCACCAGGCACTCCTTGAATACTCTGGGGTCAGTTCTACCCTGGCCCCTACGGTCGCCATGAGTGGGATCCGACTCGATGGCACTTGGCTTGGCATGGGGAAACAACTTACTTTTGTATAATAACCCTATCTCCCGTGAACTTGCTATATTTACTTCTAGTTCTAGAAGATATTTTTTTCCCCGTGGGGTTGGTTTAAATATAGGCAATCATATCACTTGAGAACAAAGATGATTTTATTCCTTCCTTCTCAATTTATATACCTTTTTTTATTGTGGTTACTAGAAAATATTAAATTACATATGTGGCTGACACTTGTGGCTCACATTCTGTTTCTACTTGACATGGGTGATCTAGACCATCCAATAGCTGAGATGTGTGATCGGTAATTGGTAGGACCTGAGGAGCAAATGGTGTCTGTGAGACAAAAGGAGACTATCTCTCCTGCCAAACCACTCTAAAGAGGGTAAATGTGCAAGTGTGACCTATTTGGACCTTGAAATACATTTTGACAGTAACTCCCCACAGTGGCTTAATATGGCAGTGAAGGTGATTGCTTTGTCATTTGGTCATCTAGCCTAAGTACAGAATGAAACGAAAGTTCCTTTACAAAGGGAAGTGTGAAAAGTTGCATTTATGAGAGAGCAAACCTCAGCTTGCATAATTTCAATGTTTTCACTAAAATTTCATCTTGTGACTAACGAGGAACCAGTTTTGACTTCATTTTGTTGGTAGCAAGTGAGCAAGGACATGACGGGACACATTTTTTTTTTTTTCTGTTTGTTTGATAGTTGGAATTATATTCTAAAATCCAGGTTTGTAGACTATACAAAGCTTTCCTTGGCAGAGAAACTCAAACCAACAGGAGCCACTGGAGGGAGAATGCACTGCTCCTGGTTTTCCTCTCACTCCTTTGTCACATCTCTTATCATTCTCCATATTTTTTTTTCCTATATCTGCCTTGGGATATTAAATTCCATCAGAGCTGTCTCTTTGCTCTTCTTCTTTTTTCATGAACTATCTCATCCATGGTCATAGTTTTAGTATTCTGTATATTGATAATGCTTAATTCTATGTGTCCAGCCAAGACTATTCTCTGAAGTTTAGATCCATCCCATTTCTCACATATCTGACAGTGAATGTACCTCCTTTCCTTTTAAAAGCCTCTCCAAGTTGTAAAACTCCAAGTCACTCTTTTCTCCTCTTCTTCATTCATATCCAAAGTGGGAGGCTAATATTTACTGGATCAGACTTTATTCTTTGGAGTCATACAGACCTGGGTACAAATCTAAGCCTCCATTTCTACACATTGAAATGAAATATAAAAGTATTCCATTACATGCTTACACAAGCAATTAATGTGATTGATATCACCATGTTGTACACCTGAAAAATGTTCAATTGGCAAATGTATTATTCACATATTTTACCAAAACAAACAAGCAAAAAACACCTGTTGAAGCTGCTTATGCACAACCAAATGCCTTATGGGATTTATTTTCTTGATTTGAAGGTTTAGTGTCATAATTTCAAGGGACATCTAAATCAAGTGACTTAATATTGTTTCTCAGTATTCCTGCTTGACATCCAAGTTCATAGCCTAGTGACTGGGCTAACACATGGCCATTCACAGTAGAAAAAAATTGTCTCCATTCACCTAAAGCAACAGAGAAAGAAGAGTAGCCAGTAATCAGAGAAGGAAACGTGTGTCTGGTTGCTGCCATGAGCAACTACCTCATTTGTCGTGAGACCAGAAAAACTGTACAGTACCTGCTACCATTACTGAATGTTTTGATCAAAGATTTTATAGAAAAGGGGGGCAGAGTCAAGATGGTGGACTGGACACATGTATCCTTAATTTGCTCTGAACACTAATGCCGAAATTGATTGTTGAATGAAGCTTTCTGGACACCCAGTGGGCCCTAGGACACGGCATAGGGCTGTCAGTTTGGACTACATGCCACTGAATGGGAAACTTCCTCTCTCTTGCTGATCTTTGCTTGCATGGACTGATGGTATTGGTGCCTTAAACTTTTTTTTTTCCTTTTTGTTGGCCAGTAGGCAGGGGATGGCCATGAACCAGCACGTATGCTGAAACGAAGTGCTGAAGTGAACAACATGTGCCTCAGTAGAGAGACAGTGTATGGGATAGCCACATTTTGGGAGCCCAGAGGCAGACCGAGGGCACCACAGCCCTTCTACCCTCTTTTTTCCAAGCTCTGACACAGATTCGGCTATTTCATAGCAGGAGGAGCAACTTGGCTGAGATGCCCGATCGGTCAGCTGGGAGGTAGAGTTACTCAGTTGGATGCCTCAAGAGGGGCTAATTCCCAGGCTGGGAGGCAGTGCCAGTCCAGGGAGTGCATTTCCAACAGAAAGGCTGTGCTTAGCACAGTGTTACCTTACAGGTAGGATGCAGTTGGGGATGGTAACAAGTAAGTAGCCACTCCCTACTTTGAACTACATCATAGCATCTGAGGGTGGCTGAAAAAGTGTCTCTGTTATCAGCTGGAAGGCAGGGCTGGCCACATTTGGTGGCCTGGCTGATTTTGGAAGTTGTCAGATAGCTTTTAGCTTTTTAAAATAAGACAGCCTACAGAAATAACTGCTGTGCAGCCCAATGGCATCTCTTCTAGACTTTGCTGACTCACATCAAAGGGCCAGTTTACAGCGCCCTAGTGACTCCATAACTAGGCAGTGTCTTTAGCAGGCACGAGGCAGAGTCTACCACCCCAGAGAGTCCACTGGAGCCAGTTATTACAACACACAGAGGTGGCTGGTGACCAACTGTCTTCTCAGAATTATGCCTCAGCTTCTGTTGAGGCAACATCAGAGAAAATAAACAGCCTCTAGATGTCCTGAAATAAAATAAAAAAAACATTGTCAAGCATTTAAAGAAACAGACCACCATGGCCCCAGCAAACAACCAAAACAAAGAATCAAAAAACTTCCCAGATGAAGAAGCTTTTCTGAAACTATGGGAGGTTGAGTACACCAGCCAGCCAAGTGCCATTCAGTCGGATCTGACTACAGCCGTCCTAGAGATTATACAAAATGCAGCAGAATAAAATGAAAAATTAAGCAAACAGTCTGAACTCTTGGAACACTAAGGTTCTGAAATCCAACAGATAAATAACAAAATTACAGAATTAAACAATTCAATTTAAAGCCTTAGAGCAACTGGAAGTTAGACTTGGTGACCTGGAAGATAGAACAACTGACAGCAGCATTTATGAGGAAGAATCAGAGAGAAGAATAAGAAAAATGAAGAAACATATGGGACTCTATCAAGGGGCATAATCTACAATTAATTGGAGTTCCTGAACAGGAAGGGACAGCTGAAGACACAGAGAGTGTTGTTGTTGAGTTGCTGACAGAAAACTTCCTTGAAAATATGAAAGAAGAGAGCATAGATACCCAAGACATGTATCAAATGCCACATAAACTAGACCCCAAAAGAAAGACACCAAGCCATATTATAATCAAGCTTAATAAAATGGAACATAAGCAGAAATTCTTAAAGGCAGCAAGATTCAAAGCAAAGTTAACATTCACAGAAAAGCCCTGTAGGGTTTCATCTGACTTCTCAATAGAAACAATGTTGTCATGGAGACAGTGGGATTACACATTTAAAGGCTTGAAGGAGACAAACTTCCAACCAAGAATTGTATATGCTGTAAAACTGTCTTTCAAATATAAAGATGAAATTAAGACATTTGCAGGTAAACAGAAGCTTAGACACTTGGTGAAAACCAAACCAAAACTACAAGAAATACTGAAAGAAGCTCTCTGCTTAGAAAAACAAAACCCTTAAGTGTACATTTAAGAAAGCAAAGCAGGACACAACATACAGAAACCTCAGTTAGGAAGGCACAAAATTCAGTCAGAGCTACAACATTAAAAGAACGAAACCAGTGATCATATCATGAAAACTAAGATACCATCACATTAAAAAGAGGGATATACTACAGTAGTTACAGTCCTTCCAAATGGAGAGGAAGTTAATAAGATAAGTAGAAGTTAAAATTGGATTTAAACTTAGAACATTAAGGGAGATCACAGGAGTAGCTGGAAAGCACAATAACAATGCAACATATAAAAACAAGAAATGTAATACAGGAGTCTCAATAAACACAAAGTCAACACTGAAAAAGATGAACAGTCAACCCACAAAGAAGAATCACCCACAATAGAATATCAAGAGCAACACAGACAATACCAACACAAAATTAAATATAATAAAATAACAGCACTATCAATAATTACACTGAATATAAACAGACTGAATGCTTCAATAAAGAGACAATGAGTGACATCTTGGATCAAAGGGTATGACCCATCTATATGTTGCTTACAAGAAGTACACCTTAGACTTAAAAATATGAACAAATTAAAAATTAAAGGATGGGATAATATATACCAAGCTCGCAATATACAAAGAAGAGCAGGTGTGGCAATACTAATCTCAGATAAAACAGATGTAAATGTAGAATTCACCATTGCAGACAAGGACGGTCAACTATTTATTGCTGAAAGCTTCAGTACACAAGCAGGACTTAACAATATTAAATATTTATGCACCCAATACTACAGCATCTAAATACATGGAAGAAACACTGACTACATTAAAAAATGAGATAGGTCACTTCACAATAATAGTGGAGACTTCAATACTCCACTTTCAGTATTGGATAGATTATCTAGAAAAAAGCTCTATAAAGATACAGAAGATCTCACTGCCACAATTGACCAATTAGACTTCATTGACATATGCATAACTTTTATATACTAATAGATAAGTATGTCTTTTCCTCTAATGCACATGGAACATTTTCCAGAATAGATCATGTGTTAGGACATAAAGTGAATCTCAACAAAATCTAAACCAGTGAACTATTGCAAATCATCTTCTCAGACCATAAAGCCATGAAAGTTGACATCAATAGCAGAAAAACAAATAGAGATTAGAACTCATGGAAACTGAACAACACCTTGCTCAAAATGCTATGGGTTATGGAAGAAATTAAGGACAAAATAAAGAAATTCATGGATTTAAGTGAGAATGAAAACATATCCTATCAGAACCTATGGGATACAGCTAAAGCAATGCTTACAAGTCAGTTTATCTCTATAAATGCACACATTCAGAAGGAAGAAAGGACTGAAACCAAAGAAATAACGCTACAGACTGAACAAGTAGAAAGAGAGGAACAGAGGAATCCCTCAGGTACCAGAAGAAAACAGATCATAAAGATTAGAGCAGAACTAAATGAATTACAGAAGAGAAGAACAACTGAAAAAAATTGATAAAATCAAAAGCTGGTTTTCTGAAAAGATCAACAAAATTGAAAAACCATTGGCTTAACTTACTAAAGAAAAACAGGAGAGGAAACAAATAATGCAAATAAGAAATGAGATGGGAGATGTCGCAATAGATCCAACAGAAATGATAAGTACAATAACAGAATACTACAAAAGACTGTACTCTAAGAAACTTGAAAACCTAGAAGAAATGGACAAATTCATAGATTTGTATCACCTACCAAAATGATCATAAAGAAAAGTAGAACAACTTAATAAACACATCACAAAAGAAGAAATTGAAAAAGTCATCCAAAAACTATCAACAAAAAAAGCCCTGGCCCAGATGATTTCACCACAGGATTCTACCAAGCTTTTAGAGAAGAGTTAACTGCAATATTACTGAGAGTCTTTCACAGCATAGAAAGGAATGGAATACTCCCAAATTCATTCTATGAAGCTGGCATAACCCTGATATCAAAGCCAGGGAAAGATCCTACATAAAAAGGATACAAACCAATATCGCTCATTAACCTAGATGCAAAAAGTTTGAACAAAATCCTTGCCAACAGAATTCAACAACATATCAAAAAAAAATTCATGATGACCAAGTCAGATTCATAGCAGGGATGCAAGACTGGTTTAACAGCAGAAAAAGTTTACGTGATCAGCCACATATATAGTACAAAAGATAAGAATCAACTGATTTTGTCAATTGGTGCAGAAAAGACACTGAACAAAGTTCAACACCAATTCATGCTAAAAACTCTCAGCCAAATAGGAATAGAAGGCAAATTCCTCAATGCAATAAGGGGCATCTACATAAATCCAACCACCTATATCATCCTGAATGGAGACAGACTGAAAGAATTTCCCTTGAAAACGGGCACTAGACAAGGATACCCACACTCATCAGTTCTATTCAACATTGCACTGGAAGTTCTGGCCAGAGCAATCAGACAAGACAAAGAAACAAAGAGCATCCACATCCGCAAAGAAAAAGTAAAGATCTCCCCGTTTGGAGATGGTATGATTGTATACGCTGAGAATCCTAAAGAATCCATAAGTAAATGACTCAAACTAATAAAACAGTTCAGCAGAGTATCAGGATATAAGATAAACATAAGTAAATCAGTTGGATTCCTTTACACCAACAAAGAGATCACTAAAGAAGAAATCACCCAATCAATACCACTTACTGTATGCCCCAAGAAGATTAAATATCTAGGAATAAATCTAACTAGAGAAGCAAGAGACTTGTACAAAGAGAACTACAAGACTTTACTGCAAGAAACTAAGAGAAACTTACATAAATGGAGAAACTTACTCTGCTCATGAATAGGAAGACTTAACATTGTGAAGATGTCTATTTTACCCAAAGCAATCTAGGTATACAATGCAATCTCAATGCAAATTCCAGTGACAGTTTTTAATGAGATGGAGAAACAAATCACCAACTTTGTTTAGAACTGACAAGCAAAGTGCCACTGAAGAAGAAGAAGAACACTCTAGGAGGCCTCTCACTACCTGAGTTTAGAAACTCTTACACTGCCACAGTAGTCAAAACTGCCTGGTACTAGCACAAAAAGAGACATAGAGACCAATGCAACAGAGATGAGACCCTAGAGATGCCACCATCCTCTTACGAACAACTGATGCTTGACAAAGGCCCTAAGATTGTAAGCTGGGCTAAAAACAGTCTCTTCAACAAATGGTGCTGGCAAAATTGGATATCCATCTGCAAAAAACTGAAACAAGACCCGTAGCTCACACCTTACACAAAAACCAATTCATACTGGGTAAAAGATCTAAATATCAAACCTAAAACAATAAAAATCATGCAAAAAAAAGAGGATCAACAATGGAAGTTTTAATACACAACTTAGAAAGACTTCAAAATCTCACAAAGCACAATCAACAGAAAAGAAAATAGATAAGTGAGAACTATTAAGAATCAAACACTTTTGTTCATCCAAAGACTTTATCAAAAGAATTAAGAGACCACCTACAGGATGGGGAAAAACATTTGGCAACTGTATGTCAGATGAATGTCCGATCTCTGTAATCTACGAGGTTCTGCAAAATATCAACAAAAAAGTATAAATAACCCAGCTAAGTGATGGGCAAAGGAGATGGACAGGCACTTCACTAAAGAGGACATCCAAGTAGCCAAAAGACACCTGAGAAAATGCTCACGATAATTAGCTAATAAAGAAATCCAAATTAAAACTGCAATGGGATACCATCTCACTCCAACAAAGTTGGCCATAATTCAAAAAAACACAAAACAACAAATGCTGGAGAAGCTTTGGAGAGATCAGAACTGTCCTACACTGCTGGTGGGATTTGAAAAGGGTATAACCTCTTTGGGAAGCAGTCTGGCACTTCCTTAAAAAGCTGAAAATAGATACGCCATTTGATCCAGGAATCCCACTGATCAAAGTACATCCTACAGAATCAAGGGAAGTCACATAAACAGATACATGCACATGAATGTTTATTGCAGCACAGTCCACAATAGCAAAAAGATGGAATCAACCCATTGCCCCCAAACAGATGAATGGATAAATAAACTTAGGTGTCTATACTCAGTGGAACAGTACGCAATGATAAAGAACAATGATGATTTTTAGGAAGCATCTCATAACCTGGTTTCAATTGGAAGACATTATGTTGAGTAAAATCAGTTGGCAGCACAAGGACAAATATTATATGAGACCCCTAGTATAAGGAGTTAAAAATAGACTCATGTACAGAATAAAAGACTCTTTGATGGCTGCAAGGGAGGGGAGGGAGGGAGGGAGAGGGCTGATTATAGATTGGACAGTGGTTGGGTGAAAGCAGTGACAGCATACATTGTATAGAAGGTCAACTTACCCAGACTTCAACATAAACTGAAAACTCTTCTAAGCTTAATAAGGATAGACTAGCAGGAGCAGGGGTCTGGGGACCATGCCCTTAAGGGGGATCGAGGCCAATTGGCATAACCAGCCTATTGCTAAGAGAGTCTTCTGCACCCCATATTGGTAAATAGCATCTGGGGTCTTAAATGGTAGCAAGCTGCCATCTGTGGTACATCAAATGGTCCCAACTCAGCCAGAAAATATGATCACTAAGGACAACAAAGACATGAGGGAAAAAGAGCCCAGAAGACAGAAGGACCCACGTGAATGGGTGACTGTATCAACATGTGACCAGAAAAACAAGACAGTGCATGGCCATGACCAAAGACAGCCGTGATGGGGCATGCAATGCCAAGTCCCAGTGGCAACCAAGAAAAAGAGGGGTGCATCTCAAGAACTCCGCTAAAACACCACAATTGATGGTCTGAAGGCCTAGGGGTTCCCCTGGGAGAATGGCCCCTAGACACACTGCTGCCCCTGACCCAGAAATCATTACTGAGGTCATCTGTTCAGAGAGGAATGGATTGGACGTGGGGACACAATGTGACCATACGGTGTGTGCACTTTATGGTTCTATGCATCTATAAGATGCTGTCCTACTGGCCTCTTACTAGAGGGGAGAAGAGATGGTGGAGAGGAGGCGACAGGAGATTGTTAAGAGGGTATGACATATATAGAATGGAAAGAAGTGTACTATCCCTGGGCAAGGAGAGCAGAGGAGTTATCGATAGACAGGAAAGGAAATTTAACTTGGATTGTATGCTTTCACTCAATCACAATAAAAAAAAGGAAAGAAATAGAGAAAAAACGATTTTATAGAAGGATTCTGATCAAAAAGGGGAAAAATGCAAAACAGAGTTTTGCATTTCTCAATGAAATCCAGACTTTCTGGAGTCTGAATCCCATAAACAACTACCTGAGATAATTTTTAAACCTTAAACCAAAACTATCCCCCAAAGTCTTCTTTGAACAACAACAATAACAAAAAGTATATCTTAATCAGCAATGCACATCTGTGCTTTGAGCATTGCACTCTTTTAAATATCTGTGTGGGATTAAAATGACAATAACCGCTCAAAAAGTTGAGTGGGAAGCTTGAGTGTAGTGAGCTTCAGATAATGGTGACAGAGTAATTTCAAAACAGATAGCTAGAGTGGTAAAACAAGTTGAAGACTGTAATCAATGTCACTGAATTGTATATGTAGAAATCACTGAAATGGTATATCTTTGGTTGTGTATACTTTTACCTATATATGTATATATATACATATACATACATATATCCCATTAGAAAAAATATATATATCCCATTAGAACATAGCTTTACAAAGCTGTTGTGAGAAATAAATGAGATAATACCCATGAATTGCCTAGTAAAACTAAGATTATATTTAAAAAAAACCCAGTGCAGTCAATTCCAAGTCATAGCAAACATTATAATAATCTAATACATATTAACTATTACTTATAACTAATTAGTGGCAAGTCTTATGATTTTCAGCTCAGAAATATCTGCTGACTGTAATCTCTTCCTTCCTTTTCCCATGACATGGCCTGAGTTAATGTTCTCATCATTTCTTATTTGAGCATTTCATTAATCATATTATTAGCTCACCATTTGTCATACTGCTGATCGTGTGCTCTTTCCTAAGACAGAAGAAAAGGATCAAACAAACAAAAAAGGCATCTGACCTACCAGGCACTTGGAAGCTCCATGCTACTCATGTAATAAAATCAAAACTTCACACAACCTCTATCCAGATCTCTCTGTCTCTCCCCACACCCTTCTTCGTGCCTTTTGTTTTTGCCTAACTTAACCAACACCCTCATTCCTGTGTCCATTCTCAGGTCAGTGCCTTTGAACACTGGATTTGCCTTCCCTTGCTTCTCTTCCTGATAAGCTTACTAGTTCTTAAACACTCAAGCAAATGTTACCTCTTCTGTTTATCGCTTTTCAGTCCTCCAAGCAGAAATCTTTATCCAGGGACCTGGGAAACTTTTGCTTTTCATTCTGTGTTGAGATTGTTGGCTTCTTCCTCTCTCTTACCCACCATGTTGTGAGCTTTGTGGAGTATCACCTCTGTTTTATTTTGTGCCGTATTCTCAGCCCCTGCTATGTACCAAAGCACATACTGCCAACCAGTCTCTGAGTTGATTCTGACTCATGGTGACCCCACATGTGCAGAGAACAGCTCCACTGGGTTTTCTTGGCTGTGACCTTTCAAAAGAATATCTCCCACCCTGTTTTCCAAGGTGCCTCTGAGTGGGTTCAAACCATCAACATTTCAATCAGTAGCCCTGTGCTTAACCATTTGTCACCCAGTCCTAAGCACATACTAAGTGACCAATATATATTTCTGTGATAGATAATAAATTAGTGATTTTGTTGGTTTATCTGTCTCCCCACTAGAACTTAACTTACATAAGGTGTGGGATCTCTGCACAGTTCATCTTTATGTGGATATTTCAGCTGCTTGACAGCTTGTGTGAGTGAATAGGAAAGCAAGAGATGAAATTCACCCCAGAGAAGGGCAAAGAGATGTCCTCAGGGAAAATCATTGATGGTTCTGAAAGGATAGGGGCTCAACCAGAGTTAGGCCATGGTTAGGAACCTAAAGAAGCAGTCTTCTTTAATGGGAAGTGAATTCCTGGTATCTCCCTTCACCCCCTACTTCACATGTTCCCATTCCTCCTCTATTGTCCAGAGTTTTCCTTTGAGTTTAAGTCATTGATCGCAGTCATAAACAACAAACAGCACCAACAATAATAAAACCCTATGTAGCTACCATGAATAACTTTGGATTATTTTTCTGAATCACAGTTTCTTCATCTGTACCTATAAGATGGTTGCTGCTATAGGGAATTTACTGTTTTATACTGTGATGAAGTGACAGCATCTTTAGTAATATGAAAGTGTTTCTTGGTCTTAATATTCTGATATCTTTTTTAAAAGACCAAGTGGCTTAAGAAAAGTGACAACCTGGCAGCTATCAATAAACATCAGTAAGAAGGAAGCCCAAGGTAACCTAGCTAGTAAGATTGAAGACTCAAGCCTGTCTGACTCCAAAGCCTGGGAACATTCTGCTATTTTTATATGTGCTTGACTACTAGCCAAAACGTTGGTGGCTCGAATCCACCTACAAGTATCTCAAAAGACAGGCTTAGTGATCTGCTTCTGGAAGGTCACGGTCTTAAAAACCGTATGGAGCAGTTTTAATGTGCACACGTGAGGCTTCACTGTGAGCTGAAACTGAGTCAATGGCAATTAACAATAACAAAATCTGTGAAGGATACAGGAACATTCCAACCCCTTTGAGGGGAGATTATGACTGAGCCCACTGAGCTCCTGTCTGAAATTCTGACTAGCCATAAGGCTGCCTATCCAGCACTGTGGCTGGTAAGGCAGGTTGGGAAGAAATCAAACGCTGGGTTTGGGAGGCTCTTGGTGACATGAGAGGAGTTCTAGGTAACTTGGAAGAAGCTTTTGGTGGTACAGTGATTGATCAGTTGCTAACTGAAAAGCAAGTGGTTCAAGCCCACTAACTGCTTTCTAGGGAAAGATGTGGCAGTCTGTTTCTGTAAGGATTTGCAGCCTTAGAAGCCCTATGGGGCAGTTCACCTCTGTCCTACAAGTTCACTGTTAGTTGCAATCCACTCCTAGGCAATATGTTTGCTTTAGGTAACATACATAATGTGCCATGCTACTGTTGACCAGCAGGGAGCAGGCGAGGTCTGCAGTGTTCAACACATGTGAGACATGTTGGAACCATACACCCTGTGTTAGAGACTCTCAGGTAAGTTGAGATCATAAAGCAAAACAGTGACTTCCTCTCATCTATAGTTGTGAGCTCCACAGATGATATGCAAGGCTTGAATAAGTTGAATGGTTCAAGGTCAAAGAGTCCTGAAGCCCTTGGATTTCCAAACCCAATTGCTCCACATCTTGAGCTCTCTCTGGTGTATCATACTGACTCTGGCAGATTAGAGTAGACATTTTTACATACATGGTTACAGACACACACACGCACACACACAGACACACACATACATATGTATATACACACACACATAGGTATATACAAGTCTGACAAGCCTGTGAACTTAATTGTTCTAAGTGCTACATACCTCATTGGTGAATATCACTACAGCCACCTTCGAAGTATTCCCCTTGGGAAGCTATGCACCCGAGCTAGTACCTGGTCCACCCTTCAAAGCAATTTTGCAACTCTTTCTGGAATGACCACTGGACACAGTGACAAGTTCATGAACTTAATTGTATAGTTGTCTGCGTGGGAGTTTCTATCCAGTAAACAAATAACTGTATTAGGACACCCTTCCTACTCACCCAAAGACTTTTTTCTTCACCTGAAGATAAAGGAAATATTGAGAGGAAGACATTTTGATGACATCCTAGGATATTAAGGTTCATATGATAACAGCTCTGACGGCCATTCCAGAAAAAGAGAACCAAAATTGATTTGAAGTGTGGACTAGATGCTGGCACCAGTGCATAGCTTCTCAAAGGGAGTACTTCAAAGGTGACCACAGTGATACTCAGCAATGAGATATGTAGCCCTTTTTCTAGGATGAGTTCATGAACTTAATTGGCAGTCCTAGTACATATTTTATATCATTGATATACATATAAATAGAAATAAATATATATAATTTTAGAATTCTAACCTTCTGTTTTGGAACACACACATACACACACACACACACACACACACACAAACCCTGTTGCTGTTAAGTTGATTCAGACTCATAGCGACAGAGTAGAACTGCACCAAAGGGTTTCTCAGGAGCACCTGGTAGATTTGAACGGTCAATCTTTTGGTAGCTGTAACTGTTAACCACTGCACCACCAGGATTTCCGTATACACATACATATATGAGAACTACCATTAAGTTCATAAACTTATCCTAGAAAAATTGCTACATACCTCATTCTTGAATATCACCTTTGAAGTACTCCCCTTGGGAAGCTCTGCACTGATGCCAGCACCTAGTCCACCTTTCAGAGCAATCTTTCTGGAATGGCCATCAAAGCTGTCATCATGTTATCCCTGATGTCCTGAAAGTTATCAAAATGTCTTCCTTTCAATATTCCCTTTATCTTTGGGTAAAGAAAAAAGTCATTGGGTGCCAGATCAGTTGAGTAAGGAGGGTATTCCATACAGTTATTTGGTTACTGGCTAAAAGCTCTCTCACAGACAACTCTACAATTAAATTTGTGAACTTTCCACCTTGCCACCACGTGCAATGGCCATTCCAGAAAGAGTAACAAAATGGCTTTGAAGGGTGGACTAGGCAATGGTGTCAGTACACAGCTTCCCAAAAGGAGTACTTTGAAGGTGACCATAGTGATATTCAGCAATGAGGTATGTGGCTCTTAGAACAATTAAGTTCATGGAATTGTCAGACCTCATGTGTGTGTGTGTAAGATTTGTCTTTTTCCTATTCATTTGCCAGCCTTCCAAGGGATTATGTGGCAAGGAAATCATTGTATACAAATACTTTCCTCACCAATAGACAGAGTAGTTTTAAAGGCAGTCATCTGGAGCTGTCTCTCCTGGATATGGGCACTGACCTTAAAGAAAACTTCTGTCCTTATTTGTCCAGATCTCGTACCTCCCAGTACAGAGTCAAGATGGTATTCTAGACAACTGGTGTTGACAAACCTTTATTTAATACCAACTCAGGTGGTACAAAACAAGAACAACAACAAAACAAACAAACAAAAACTGCCCTAGAATGGCTTCTGACTTAACAGAGATCCCATACATTACAGAGTGGAACTGAGCTCCGTAGGATTTTCTTGGCTCTAATCTTTATGGAAGCAGATTGTAAAGCCTTACTTCCACAGTGCTAATGAGTGGGTTTGAAGCAATATTTTGGTTAGTAGTTGTTTTAGTCAGCTAGTGCTGCTGTAACAAAAACACCTCAGAGTAGACGGCTTTAAGAAAGGAAAGTTTGTTCTTACACAGTCCGGTAGGCTACAAGCCCAAATTCAGGATGTCCACTCCAGAGGAAGGCTTTCCCCGTTGTGGGATGTCGAGGAAAGTCCAGTATTGCATCAGTCTTTGTCCAGAGAGCATCTTGGCCCAAGAACCTCAGGTTTGAAGGACGTGCTCTTCTCCGGGTACTGCTTTCTTGATGGTGTGAGGTTCTCAATTCTCTGCTTTCTTCCCTTTCCTTTTATCTCTTGTAAGGTGAAAGGATTAAGGGTGGTGCGAGCCATACTCCAGGGAAACTCCATTTACAATGACCCTGTGAAGGGATTTACAGTCCCACCCTAATCCTTTAACATACAACATAGGAAAATCAAAAAATAGAGGAAAATCATAAAATACTGGGAATCATGGTCCAGTCACGTGGCTACATGTATTTTGGGGGGAACACAATTCAATGTGTGATATTCCACCCTTTGGCACTCCAAAAACCAGATCACTGAAACGTGTAACACATTCTTTACATCAAAGCAAAATGATGTCCATCCTATATAAGTCTTAAACCAGATTCAAATTCAAAATTCAAAAATTCATTTACATCTATGAAACCTACAATACAAGCTGTTTGTTTCTAAAGCTACAATGGTAGAACAGGCACAAATTAGACATTCCAACACAGATAGGAGAAGTTACAGGGAAAGAAGACATTAACAGGCAACCAGCAAGACAGCAGAACACACTACATTAGCCCTCAAAGCTTTGAAAATAATCCTCCACATTCTGAGACATTTTACACAACAGCCCTGCCCACCAGCCTCTAGGTATTGGCCACACTGTCTGGATTCTGAGTGGAGACACCCAGCCCTATCCTACAACTCTGCCTTCAAGGCCCACTTGGACAGAAACTCTGCCACTTTGGCTTTAGGTGCACCCTAAGCCCAACTGAGTGACAATTCCACCCTTACAGACACAAGATGCCATATTTCCACCCTTTCAAACCTCTGAGGTCATGGCCATACCTTTTGAGACTGAGGCAATTCAGCTTTTCACACTGTTTGTCTCTTCAGCTTCTGCTTCCTATGGCCACATGGCCTGGGCCTCAGACCCACATCTGTCCTGCCAGGGCAAGTGTTTCAAAGCTCTGTAGCTCCACTGATTCAAGTACCCAGAGGCATCCCACTCTTTCTGGAAAGCATCCTGCACAAAGACACTCAGCTCTCTTGCTCTGTGGGTCTGCAAGGCCAGCTCCACCAATTCAGGTGCCTGGAGGCATGCAAGTAAAACTGTGCACGGGCACTTAGCTCTTGCTTCATGGGTTGGCTTCAGCTCTGCCTCTGATTCTGCTGCTGCTGTTGCCAGTCCTCTGCTGCTTGATTCACACCAACTGCTCCTTCTTTGGTGTTAACAGTTCTCCTCAATTCCTTCTGAATCTTCTATTCATTCACAGTTTCAAAATGGCTTCCACACTTTAGGTATTTGTTAGAGCACCACCCCACTCTCAGTACAAAATTGTCTTAGGCTGGGTTTTCTGAGGAAGCAAAACCAGTAACACATATATGTACATGGAAAAATTTATATATGTGGGAACAGCTCATGCAATTGCAGAAGCTAAACATCCCAAGTCCTGGCACAAGCCTCACATGGCCAAAAGAACTGGTGAACCCAGGGTCAGCAGGTCAGAGACCAGAGTTCTAGAACACTGGTTGCGTAGATCGGCAGATCCCAAGGGGGCAGTGAGTAGGAACTGCAGAGGCCAGCAAATCCAGGATCAGCAGGTCAGGGAATAGGACTCTCAAGAGCTGGCTGTAAGGGTTGATGAATCCAACAGCTGCTAGTTCAAGTCCAAGAACCATGCCAGAAGACAGCAGGAGCTGCTGGCTACACGAACAGACGGGCAGTAGGTGGTGGAAGGCGGAGAGATGAGAGCTGAGGGGCGGGAAGCCACCACTGGCCCCACCCTGCCACTTGATACAGCAGCCAAACATAGAGCAGCCAAGTTGGCATAATCCTGACCACCACAGTAGTTAAGCACAAACCATTTTTGCTATCTAAGTAGTTTCAGGAGCCAGAAAAGGGGGGAATGAGTAGTTGTTATAAGTGACACATCTTTGGCTTCAAATCCTGATCCACAGTTAAATTATTTGATGCAAACCATCTCTTTGAGCTTCAGTTTCCTCATTTGCATAAGCAGATGTTTCAGTGTTGTCATGAAGATTAATAAGACAAAGTTTTTCAACATACTTTCTAGCACGTACTCAGGTCTAATAAATATAACATTATTTGTTTAAAATTCTGTGTGACTTTAAGCAAACCACTGGACTCCAATTTCCTTGTTTACAAAATGACTGACTGAAGAAGTATACATCCAATTCAGACATTTGACTAACTGCTGAAGAAGAGCATTCCTTTCATTTATTTATTCATATATCATATATATACTGGTTGTATACTGAGTTTATATGTTAATTAGTGTAAAGCTGTTTCTGTACTCCCCTTGGTTCTTTATACACATTTTAACTTTTCGTGTTCATTTGAACATCTTTGCTGTTGACTGGAAGTTGACTTAGTTAACACAGAATTGGCTGCCACATTTCCTTAAGTCATAGTGGTTTAAAATGACAAACATTACCTTATCACTCAAGACAAGTGTGATATAAGTCAGTGTGGACTCTCATCCAGTAACTTAGGGATCTAGGCTCCTTTCTTTTAAGTTATTAAAAAAATCACCATCTAGTCAATCAGACTCTTAGTGACCTCTGTGTGTCAGAGTAGAACTGTATTACCCAAGGTTTTAGTTACTGATTTTTTTTTTCTAAAGTAAATCATAAGATCTTTATTTCAAGGAGACTCCGGATGGACTTGAACCTTCAACTTTTTGATTAACAACCAAGCACATTAATCACTTGTACCACCCAGGGCTTCCTCTTCTAAGTGATACCAAAACCTTAGTAACTGGTCTGGTGAATGAAAAAGGCATGTAAATGGGCAATTCCAATGCAACTTGTAAATACAACATGGAACCCTGAAGCTGCTGGACCATCAGTTGCGGTCTTTTAATGGAGATCTCAGGTGCACCCCTTTTCATTCTTGTGTTGCCAGTGAGACTCAACTTTGTGAGCTCCATCGTGGCTGTCACAGGTGGTGGCCAGGCACCATCCGGTTCTTCCGGTCCCAAGTCAATGTAGGCACCCACACATGTGGTTATCTCTGTCTTCTGGGTTCTCTTTCCCCCATGTCGTTTTGGTCCTCAGAGAGCATCCATTCCTGCTGAGTTGGGTCCATTTGCTGTGCCCTTGGATGGCAGGTAGGCAGCTTTTAAGACCCCAGACTCCACTCACCAATGTGGGGTGCAGAGAGCCCTCTTAGCAATACGCTAGGATGTGGCAATGCAGAGAGACCACATACTGGATGCACTTTATGGTTCTATGCATCTATAGGATATCATCCTGTGAATCTCTGGCTGAAGTAAGAGGTGTGGGTGGAGAGGAGGGGAAAGGAGACTGTCGGGAGGATGAGACATGTATGGAGCAGAGATAAATAATGTGCTGTCACCGGGCAGGGAGAGTACTGGAAACGGCATATAGATGGGCATGTAAATTTATATGGGAATGTACATTTTCACTCAATCATAATTAAAATCAATCAATCAATCAATAAAAAATAAAAATATTCTAAAACAAAAAAAAACTAACAGAAACAGAAGTAGAACAACTAAGTAAACCTATCATGAAAGAAGAGATTGAAAAGATAGTTGAAAAACTCCCAGCTAAAAAAAGCCTTGAATTAGATGGCTTCACTGGAAAATTCTACCAAACTCTTAGGATAGAGTTAACCCCACTATTACTGAAAGTATTTCAGAGCATAGAAAATGATGGAATACTCTCAAATTCATTTTATGAAGCCAGCATAACCCTGGTACCAAAACCAGATACAGACAGCACAAAAAAGGAAAATACTTGACCAATATCTCTCTTGAACTTGGTTGCAAAAATCTTCAACAAAATTCTAGCCAATAGAATTCAACAACATCTTAAAAAGATAATTCACTATGATCCAGTGGGATTCATAACAGAGATACAGAATGGTTCAGCATTAGAAAAACAATCAGTGCAGTCAATGTAATCAACCACATAAATAAAACAAGAGACAAGAACCACTCGATTTTATCAATTGATGTGAAAAGATATTTGACGAAGTCCAACACTTATGTCAAAAAAACCCAGCAAAATAGGAATAGAAGGGAAATTCCTCAACATAATAAAGGACATCTATGTAAAGTCGCCATGAGTTGGATCCGACTCAATGGCACTTGGCTTTGGCTTATGTAAAGACAACAGCCAACATCAACTTAAATGAAGAGAGTCTGAAAGCATTCCCCTTGAGAACAACAATAATTTCAGGAACATCTCATAACATGAAATCATCTGGAAGACATTCTGTTGAGTGAATTAGTTGCTAAAGAACAAATATTGTGTGGGACCACCATTATAAAGACTTAAGTAAAGGTTTAAACACAGAAGAAAAAAATGTTTGATGGCTATAAGGGTGGGGAGGGAGAGTTATTCATAGATTGGATAGTAGATAAGAGTTGGCTTAAGTGAAAGGGGTGATAGTGCAGTAGAAGGGAAGTTAGCACAGCTGGACTGTATCAAGAGCTAAAAGGTTTCCTAACTACAATGCAACATTTTGAAGACTAGGATAGCAGAAGCAAGGGTCTGGGGATCATGGTTTCAGGGCACATCTAGGTTGATTGGTGCAAGTAAGTTGTTTAAAAAGAAAAAAAATGTTCTGCATCCCACTTTGGTGAGTAGCATCTGGAGTCTTAAAAGCTAGCAGCTATCTAAGTAGCATCAGTTAGTCTCAATCCACCTGGAGTACAGGAGAAGGAAGAACGTCAAAGATGTGGTTTAAATATGAGCCCAGGATACAGAAGGTGCCATGTGATCTGAATATTACTTCAGTATGAGAGCAGAACTAGTTGGTGGCTGACCACCAACAGTGACTGCACTGACTGGAAACACGATGTAGAGTCCCTGATGTAGCAGGAGAAAAATAGGTGTGCAGAACTAGAATTTTATTTAAAGACTAGTTTTGATGACCTGACTGACTGGAGGGTTCCTGGAAGACATGGCTCTTGGACTTTATCAGCACAGAACTGAAACCAAAGACAAATATTGAACTGGATTGTAAGACATAGAGTGATGCTGTCAAAGAGTATCCTTCTAGGCTTAAATATATACATAGACTGTCCAAGGAGCTCCTGTCTGGAGGCGAGATGAGAGGGTGAAAGGGAACAGAAGTTGGTTGAATGGATACGGGACATACGGGGTGGAAAAGAGCAGTGTACTGTCACAGTGTGAGGAGAGTAGTTAACAGTTGCATAGCAGTGTGTGTGCAGGGTTTTATATAGCAAATTTACCTGGATTGTAAACTTTCACTTAAAGCACAATTATATATATATAGGCAAGTGCTGTGACTAGGGAGATGTACCTGGGAGTTTCCTTTTAAACTACAGGCAATTGATTCCGGGAAGATGGTGGCGTAAGCAAACCATTGTTCCAACCCACTCCAAGAAATGCAACAAGAAATACGCAAAGGAAACAGTGCTGGGCCTTGGGGACTCCAAATTGGGAAGCAGAGGAAATCAGTGGGGAAGCAGAGATAGGTAAGAATCAATGAGTCACCAACAGGTCTTATACAGTAGGAAAACTTCTTCCCCCACTATTCCTGCTCTTCTCCCTTAGCTGTGCAGGCTGCCAGCTACTGTGAATTGGGAAAGTGGCCATGGTAAAAGACCTAGATCCCCTATCTACCGTATCCACTGCCAGTACAAAAAACAGGACCCCAAGCTTCTGATCTTGAATCAACAAGACAGATCTCCCTGGGAGTACATTTGGAATGTGTTAGCACTTCTCTCACATGGACACGGTTTGCTACAGCCTACTGTGAATTGGTCTCGCAATTCATAGTCAATATACTACCTGCTTCCCTGTGTACCCCATAGCTCAGAGCTCTGAAAACAAAATGACAGTCCTCTGGTGGCAACGGTCCTGGCCTGTCTGCTCCCCTTCCACTGAACCCTGAGGACTGTTGACTGAAGCTATTGTGTAGTAGGAAACAAATATCTTCAGTGGAGGCTTCATACATAGCCTCACGTTTCGGGGTGTGCTCTGACAGCAACAAGGCAGACCTCCCTTGGGGGTCTACTTTGAGCAGGACAACCCCTCCCCCACGTGAACACTGTCACTTGCAAGCCAGCTGTGAACTGCTACAGAAAGTCCCTACAGTGGAAACTTCTTGGTGAGTGGCATCTGGGGTCTTAAATGCTAGCCAGCTGCCATCTATGAAGCATCAATTGGTCCTAACCAACCGGAACAGAGGAGAATGGAGGACATCAAAGACAGGAGGAAAATGAGAGCCCAGGAGACAGAAGGGACCAAATGACTCAGAGACTATGTCGGCATGAGACCAGAAGAACTAGATGGTGCGAGGCCACCATCAATGACTGCCTTAACAGGGAATACAGTGTAGACTTCCTGACATGCTGCACGAAAAATGAGGGTGCAGATTTAGAATTCTGTTAAAAGACCAGACGTAATGGTTTGACATCCTTGAGGGTTCCCTGAGAACATAGTCCGTGGACTCACTCCTAGCTTGGGGCTGAAACTAGAACAGAAGACAACTCTTCAGACAAAAATGGACTGGACTGTGAGGCATGAGTCTGATAGAGTAGCTCACCTATAGAAATGAGACAGAAGGGTGGAGAGGTGGGTACAGGAGTTGGTTGAATGGGTATCGGAATTACAGAGTAGAAAGGAGGAGTGCTATCACAGGATTGGAAGAGCAGCTAGAGGTGCATAGAGGTGTATACGGGGTTTTATATGGTAAATTGACTTGGACTATAAACTTTCACTTAATCACAATTAAATAATAATAACATGATTCAACTATATGTTGTTTATAAGAGACACACTTTAGATCCAGGGACACAAATAGGTCAAAAGTGAAAGGATAGGGGTGGGAGGAGCTCCATGCAAATAGTATCCAAAAGACATCTGGAATGACAATCTTAGAATCAGGCAAAATAGGCTTTAAGACAAATGTGTTAGAACACATGAAGACGGGCACTATATGGTGACAAAAGGATCAATTACTCAAGAAGATTTAAAAATCATAAATACATGTGCTTCTAACATCAGAGCACTAAAATGTATAATGCAAACACTGGTAGGACTGATGGCAGAAACAGGAAGCACCATGTTTATGTTTGAAGACAAAATACAGGTGATTATTTCTGAAGGAGGGTTCTGGGTACACAAGTATTCATTTTACTTGACTTAGAACTAAAGCTATACAGCACATACCCTTTGACTATATGAGAAATTTCACAATTTTAAAAAAGGAAACAAAAATAAGGAGAAATTTCCCAGTAAAGATGTAACTAAAATGCAGGGTACTGAGCCTGTGGAGTCAGGCTGATTTGAGTTGGAATTGTGGCTCTATCACTTACCATTTTAATTATCCTCATAAATGATTTGATCTGTCTGTGATTCTCTGGAAAGGACACTTAGTGAAAGCTTACCTGAGATATAACTCATAGGGAAGTTAGATTCATCAGAAAACGGAAGAAGTGGAGTCTTAGCTTTTGTTCTCAGAGAAGCAGACCTGAGGCAAGGATTTGAGTATAACTGATTTGTTAAGGAAGTGTTCTCGGGAGAAATTAGTAAGAAAGTGGGAAAGCAGAACAAGAAAAGGAGAGAAGCCAAGTTGTGAAACTTGGTAAAATCACACATCCAATCTGATGCCACAAGGAACTCTGAAGTGGTTAAATTACATCTCAGAATTTGTTCCTCCTTGAGGCAAATGCGTAGTGGGTTAGTTGCTTCATCTGTTAAACGAATGGTCGGCAGTTCAAATCCACGAGGTGCTCCTTGGAAACGCTACGGGGCAGTTCTACTCTGACCTCTAGGGTACCTATGAGTCAGACCCCACTTGATGGCAGTGGTTTTTTTGAGACAAATGAACTGGGCATTGGAACTCTCACACCAGTCAGTCACTGGTAATGGACTACTTTGGGGGGAAGAGACAGAGGGGTGATACATAAAACTGCCAGCCACTTCTGACTGTCCATATGAGGAGCCTTCATGTGAAAGCTTTGAGCTGAAAACAACCAAACTAAACCCTTTGCTATTGAGTTGATTCGACCCATATCAACTCTGAAGGGCAGAACAGAACTGCCCTACATAAACTGGGAAGTGTCATACAGATACGGTAAGAGTGATCTCAAGGGAGCTGGGCAGGGCACTGATAGGTCTTTTAAAGGGAATGGTATTAGACTTCTTACATGTGACTGGCAGAAAGAAAGCACAAATATATTTATCTGAAAGCCAGCCAAGCCAAGCTGTCGAGTTGGAGAGATTTTATTTTTCAGTGGAAGTATGGAGGGGGCAAAACAGTATAAATCATTAGATGCAATTATCCAGAATTGGTCAATAACTATGCTTTCAGAGATGGAAAATTCCCAAGTGCTCTACAGCTCTCTGTTAAGTGAAAATTCAGACTATTTTTATTCACACAGTATGAGCTGGAATTTGTCTCAATAGCTTCTTCTCGTTGACCCTACTTTGACCCCTTGGGAACCAGGGAACAAGCCTAGTATCCTTTATATATGATGGTTTTTGCAATACTTGAAAGGCCAGCTTCCTTGCTGTCACTAAGTCTACCCTTTTATGTCACATTCACTCAAAAAGTGTTTGGAATACATCCTGTCACTCTCAGCTATTCATTCCTGACAGAATTATCAATACTGACAAATTTGTAGATCATTCCAATCTATCTCAATTATCTGTTACTGCATGATGAATTACACAAAGCATGGTGACATGAAACAGCAATGGCTTTTTATTTTTCTTCATCTCATGTATGACTGGGATTAGATGGATGGTTCTTCTGCTACATCTGGTACATCTGAAGTCACTAATATGGTTGCATTCATGAAGTTACTTCTGTTAAGTTCATCTGGGGCTGGAGCTTACAAAATGACCTCTCATCTTACTACTAAGAGAGAATAACTCCTCACGGATTTGAAGAAGAATCTTTCAAGCTATCTTTCCAAAAAACCAAGGCAATAGGCCACACAAAGGAACAAATTTTACCACAACAGAGCTGGAAAACACAATTATCCATGTAGAAAAAATAAAATTAGATACTGTGATGGTTAATTTTATGTGTCAACTTAGCTAGGCTATAATGCCTGGTTGTTTGAAAACACTGGTCTAGACGCTGCTATGAAAGTATTTTGTAGATGGAACTAGATGCTGCTATGAAAGTATTTTGTGGATAGAATTAATATTTACAGTCAGTGGCCTTTGATAATGCGGATGAGCCTCATCCAGTTTTCTGGATCTTCAGCTGAACTTGCCTATGAGCAATTGACAATCAGTCCCACAGTCAACCTCTGGTCTTGTTCTGATTGATAATATTGAGCTTTTCTGTTGTCTCTTTCCACATATGTTGCCAATTTAATTCCTGTGTACAATATCATATATGATGAGGTCCATGTATATAGTAGCTGCTTATGTTGGTGAAAAAAAGGTATTTGCAATGAAGAAGTCTTCAGTCTTGCAAAATTAGATCGTGTGATCTCTGGCATCATTTCTATCACCAAGGCCATGTTTTCTGACTACTGATCCTTCTTTGTTTCCAGCTTTCACATTCAAATTGCCAGTAATCATCAACGCATCCTGACTGCATGTTCTGTCAGTTTAAGACTGTAGGATTGGTAAAAATCTTCAGTGTCTTCATCTTTGGTCTTAGCAGTTGGTGTGTGAATTTTAGTAATAGTTGCATTAACTAGTCTTCCTTGTAGGCATATGGATATTATCCTATTACTGATAGCACTGTATTTCAGGATAGATTTTGAAATGTTCTTTTTGACTATGAGTACAATGCCATTCCTCTTCAAGTTGTCATTAACAGCATAATAGACTATATGGTTGTCTGACTTAAAATGTCTAACACTAGTTCATTTTCGTTCACTAATGCCTAGGATATCGATGTTTACGTGTTTGTTTTTAAATTTTTAGTTTTTATTTTTTATTGTGATTAAGTGGAAGTATACAATCCAAACTAAATCTGCATACCCACCTGTCTGCAGCTCCTTCTGCTCTTCTTGCTCAGTGACAGCACACCCCATCTTTTCATTCTATGTATGTCATACCCTTTTAAAAAGCTCTCATCCCCTCCTCTCCACCCATTCTTCTTTCTTCTAGTAAGAGGCCAGCAGGACAGCACCCTTTGGATGCATACAACCATAAAGTACACACACCATATGGTCACATTGTGTCCCTACGTCCAGACCATTCCTGTCTGAAGAATTGACCTCAGTAATGTATTCTGGTCAAGGGCAGCATCGGTCTAGGGGCCATGCTCCCAGGGGAACTCCCAGGCTGCTGGACCATCAGTTGCGGTCTTTTAGTGAAGTTCTTGAGGTGTGCTCCTCTTTGCCTCATGTTGCCACTGGGACTTGGCGTTGTGTGTCCCATCACGGCTGTCTTTGGTGGTGGCTGGGTACCATCTGATTCTTCTTGTCATGTGTTAATGCAGTTACCCATTCACATGGGTCCTTGTGTCTTCTGGGTTCTTTTTCTCTTGTGTCCTTGTTGTTCTTGGTGATCATCTGTTCTGAGCGAGTTGGGACCCATTTGTTCTTGGTGATTGTCTGTTCCAGGTGAGTTGGGACCCATATGGTGTACCTCAGATGGCAGCTTGTTAGCTTTTAAGACTCCAGATGCCACTTACCAATAGGGGGTCCAGAAGGCTCTCTTAGCAATAGGCTACTTATGCCAATTGGCCTCAAGGTCCCTTGAGAGCACTGTACCTAGACCCTTGCCACTGCTACTCTATCCTCGCAGTGTTGGGTTAAGATGAGAAGAGTTTTCAGTTTATGTTGAAGTCTGGTTAAGTAGATCTTCTTTCTACTGTGTGCAGTTGCTGATTTCACACAACCAAATTTCTGTTGACCATCTGATCCATGACCAGCCCTCTCCTTCCATTCCCTCTCTTGCAGCCGTCAAAGAGTCTTTTCTTCTCTATGTTAGTCTATTTTTAACTCCTTATAGTAGGAGTCTCATACAATATTTGTCCTTGTGTGGCTGACGGATTTCACTCAGCACCCTCTCTTCCAAGTAAAACCAGGTTGTGAGATGCTTCCTAAAATCATCATTGTTCTTTATCATTGCATAGTGTTCCTTTAAGTGTATGCACCATAGTTTTTTATTTATTCATCTGCTTTTGGGCATCTGGGTTGATTCCATCTTTCTGCAATTGTGGATTGTGCTGCAACAAATATTCATGTGTATGTATCTGTTCGTATGACTGCCCTTGATTCTGTAGAATATATTCTAAGCAGTGGGATTACTGGATCGTATAGTATACGTATTTCCAGCTTTTTTAGGAAGTGCCAAATTGCTTTCCACAGAGGTTGTACCCTTTTGCAATCCCACCAGCAGTGTAAGAGAGTTCTAATCTCTCCACAGCCTCTCCAGCATATGTTGTTTTGTGTTTTCTGGATCATTGCCAACCTTGTTGGAGTGAGATGGTATCTCATTGTAAATTTGATTTGGATTTCTTTAATAGCTAATAATCGTGAGCATATTCACATGTGTCTTTGGCTGCCTGGATATCCTCTTTAGAGAAGTGTCTGTCCATCTCCTTTGCCCATCAGCTTACTGGGTTGCTTATCTTTTTCTTCCCGTTATTTTGTAGTACCTTGTAGATTGTGGAGATCAGAAATCAGTCCAATATGTAGTTGCGAAATTTTATTTTTCCCATTCTGTAGGTGGTCGTTTAATGCTTTTAATGAAAGTCTTTGGATGAGGAAAAATGTTTGATTCTTAGTCGTTCCCATTTATCTACATTCTCTTCTGTTGATCATGATTTGTCAGATTTTGAAGTCTGTCTAAGCTGTGTATTAGTTTCCATTGTTGATCCTATTTTTCTTGGATGATCTGTATCATTTTAGGCTTGATATTTAGATCTTTGATCAAATTTGAGTTAGTTTTTGTGTAAGGTGTGGGATATGGATCTTGCTTCAATTTTTTGCCAATGGATATCCAGTTTTGCCAAAACCATTCGTTAAAGAGACTGTTTTTACCCGAGTTTACAATCTTAGGACCTTTGTCAAATATCAGCTGTTCATAAGAGGATGGTGGAATCTGAGGTCTCAACTCTGTTCCATTGATCTATATATCTCTTTTTGTACTGGAACCAGGCTGTTTTGACTACTGTGTCTGTGTAAAAGATTCTAAGATCTGGTAATGTGAGGCCTCCCACTGTGTTCCTGTTCCTCAGTAGTGCTTTGCTTATCCAGGGTTCCTTCCCTTTTCAAAGTTGGTGATTTGTTTCTCCATCTCATTAAGAAATGTCATTGGAATTTGTATTGAGATTGCATTGTATATGTAGATTGCTTTGGGTAAAATAGCCATTTCACCATGTTAAGCCTTCCTATCCATGAACAGTGTAGGTTTTTCCACTTGTGTAAGTCTCTCTTGGTTTCTTTTTCTTTTTTTTTTAATTGTGATTGAGTGAAAGTATACAGTTCAGTTTAAATTTGCGTGTCCGCCTATCTGCCGCTTCTTCTGATTTCCTTGCCTGGTGACAACACACTCCTCATTTCTGTTCTATACATGTCGTATCCTCTCAACAATCTTCTGTCCTCTCCTCTCCACCCTACCCCCCACTCTACTCTAGTAAGAGGCCTGTAGGACGACAGCCTATAAATGCACAGAAACATAAGTTGCACACATAATATGGCCATTCTGTGTTGTGAAGTCCAATCCATTCCTGTCCAAAGAGTTGACTTCAGTAATGATTTATGATCAGGGGCAGCATCAGATCTAGCAACCATGTTCTCAGGGGAACCTCCAGGCCTTTAGACCATCAACTGTGGTCTTTTAGTGGGTTCTCAGGGTGCATCCCTTTTTTTTTTCTCATGTTGCCACCGAGACTCAACATTGTAAGCCCTATCATGGCTGTCATTGGTGATGGCCGGGCACCATTTGGTTCTTCTGGTCACATGTTGATGTAGTTTCCTATTCGCGCGGATCTTTCTTTTTTTTTTTTTTAGGTTTCTTCTTTTTATTTTTATTTTTTTATTATGACTGAGTAAAAATGTACATTCCCTTATAAATTTACATGCCCACCTAATGCAGCTTTTACTGCTGTCCCTACCTGGTGACAGCACACTATTCCTCTCTGTTCCATACATGTCTCATCCTCCCAACAGTCTCCTTTCACCTCGTCTCCACCCACTCTCCTTCCTCCAGCCAGAGGTCAGCAGGATGATATCCTATAGATGCATAGAACCATAAAGTGCATCCAATATATGGTCACTCTGCATCGCCAAGTCCAATCCATTTGTATCCGAAGAGTGGACCTTTGTTATGATTTACGGGCAAGGGCAGCACTTCACATGGGTCTTTCTGATTTCTGGATTCTCTTTCCCCCACGTCATTTTTGTGCTTGGTGATCATCTGTTTCAGGTGAGTTGGGACGATTTGGTGTACCTCAGATGCTAGCTTTTAAGGCCCCAGATGCCAGTCACCACTATGGGGTGCAGAAGACTCTCTTAGCAATAGGCTAGTTACACCAGTTGGCCTCGATGTTCCCTGAGAGCATGGTCCCCAGACCCCACCCCTGCTACTCTATCCTTGCAATATTGAGTTAAGATTGGAAGAGTTCTCAGGTTACGTTGAAGTCCAGTTAAATTGATCTTCTTTCTAATGTGTTCTGTCACTGATTTCACCCAACCAAGTTTCTATCAACTATCTAGTTTATAAGCAATCATCTCCCTCCCTCCACCCCCTTGCAGCCATCAGAGTCATTTCATCTGTACATGAATCTGTTTTTAAGTCCTACGGTATTGGTCTTATGCAATATTTGTCCTTGTACCACTGACTTATTTCACTCAGAATAATGTCTTCCAGTTGAAACCACGTTACGAGATGGTTCCTGAAATCATTATTACTCTTTATCATTCCATAGTGTTCCACTGAGTATATATACCATAGTTTATTTATCCGTTCATCTGTTGTTGGGCATCTGGGTTGATTCCATCTTTCTGCAATTGTGGACTGTGCTGCAATAAACATTCATGTGCATGTATCTTTTTGTGTCACTGCCATTGCTTCTGTAGAATATATTCTAAGCAGTAGAATTACTGGGTCAAATGGTATATCTATTTCCAGCCTTTTACGGAAACGCCAGTTTGCTTTCCAAAGAGTTTGTATCACTTTGCAATCCCACCAACAGTGTAGGAGAGTTCCAATCTCTCCACAGCCTCTGCACCATATGTTGTTTTGCATTTTTTGGGTCATGGCCAACCGTGTTGCAGTGAGACAGTATCTCATTGTAATTTTGATTTGGATTTCTTTAATAGCTAATGATCGTGAGCATGTCCACATGTGTCTTTTGGCTGTCTGGATAGCCTCTCTAGATAAGTGGCTGTCCATCTCATTTACCTAATGCTTAATTGGGTTATTTGTCTTTTTCTTGTTGATTTTTAAAGTACCTTGTAGGTTATGGATATCAGAAGTCAATCAGACATATAGTTGCTAAATATCTTTTTCCATTCTGTAGGTAGTCTTTTCATTCTTTTGATAAAGTCTTTGGATGAGCAAAAGTGTTTGATTCTTAGTAGTTCCTATTTATCTATTTTCTCTTCTGTTGATCATGCTTTGTTTGTCATATTTTGAAGTCTATCTATGTTGTGTATTAAAACTTCCACTGTTGATCCTATTTTGCCTTGGATGATCTTTATCATTTTAGGTTTGGTATTTAGGTCTTTTAACCAGTTTAAGTTGGATTTTGTGTGAGATGAAGATATGGGTCTTCTTTCAATTTTTTGCAGATGGATATCCAATTTTGCCAGCACCATTTGTTAAAGAGATTATTTTTAGCCAACTTTACTATCTTAGGGCCTTTGTTGAATATCAACTGTTTGTAAGAGGATGGTGGCATCTCTGGGGTCTCAACTTTATTCCATTGGTCTGTATGTTTCTTTTTCCACCAGCACTAGGCAGTTTGGACTACTGTGGCACTGTAATAGGTTCTAAAGTCGAGTAGGGAAAGGCCTCCTAATGTGTTCTTCTTCCTCAGTAGTGCTTGTCTTATCCAGGGTTGCTTTCCCGTTCAAACACACTTGGTGATTTGTTTCTCCATGTTATTGAAAAATGTCACTGGAATTTGTATTGGGATTGCATTGTATATGTAGATTGCTTTGGAAAAAACAGCCATTTTCACAAAGTTAAGTCTTCCTATCCATGAGCAGGGTAGGCTTCTCCATTTATGTGAGTCTCTTTTGGTTTCTTGCAGTAGGGTCTTGTAGTTCTCTTTGTATGCCAAGCCAAGTGCCTTCAAGTCAGATCCGACTCATTTGTATAGGTCTCTTATTTCTCTAGTTATATTTATTCCTAAATATTTTATTTTCTTTGGGGCTACAGTAAATGGTGTTGATTTGGTGATTTCTTCTTTGATGGTCTCTTTGTTGGTATAAAGGAATCCTGTTCATTTACTTATGTTTGTCTTACATCCAGATGCTTCACTGAACTCTTCTATTAGTTCCAGTAGTTTACTTATGACTTCTTTAGGATTTTTTGCATATGTAATCATATCATCTGCAAATAGATTTTTACTTCTTTTTTGCTAATGCAAGAGCTCTTTTTTTGTCTTGTCTGATTGCTCTGGCCATAACTTCTTGTACAATGTTGAATAGAAGTGGTGAGAGAGGGCATCCTTGTCAAGTTCCCATTCTCACAGGGAGTTCTTGCAGTCCCACTCCATTCAGAATGATGTAGGCAATTGGATTTGTGTAGAATCACCCTATTGCACAGAGTAATTTCCCTCCTATTTCTATTTTGCTGAGAGTTTTTTTTAGCATGAATGGATGTGGGACTTTGACAAAAGCCTTTTCTGCATCAATTGTCAAAATTAGGTGATTGCTACCTTTTGTGCTACTTATGCAGTTGATCACATTAATTGTTTTTCTGATGTTGAACCAGCCTTGTATCCCTGATATGAATCCAACTTAGTTGTGATGAATCATTGTTTTGATATGTTGTTGAATTCAATTGGCAAGGATTTTGTTGAAAAATTTTGCATCTAGGTTAATGAGTCTGTAATGAGTCTGTTAATGAGTCTGTAATTTTCCTTTTTTGTGGGATCTGTTCCTGGCTTTGGTATCACAGTTATGCTAGCTTCACAGAATGAATTTGGGAATATTCCATACCTTTCTATACTGTGAAATAGCCTCAGTAGTATTGGAGCTAAATCTATTATAAAAGTTTGAGAAAGAAAAATTCTACAGGGAAGCCACTGGGCCAGGACTTTTTTAGGTTGGTAGTTTTTCAATGACTTTTTCAATCTCTTCCTTTGTGATGGATTTATTAAGTTGTTCTACTTCTCCTTTTGATAGTTTTACTAGGTGATATGAATCTAGAGTGTTGTTCATGCCCTCTAGGTTTTCAAATCTGTTAGACATAGTCTTTCGTAGTATTCTGTTGATACTTTTGTTTTCAGTTGGATCTGTTGTGACATCTCTCACATCACTTCTTATTTGCATTATTTGTTTCCACTCCTGTTTTTCTTTTGTAGGTTTAGCCAACGGTTTTAAATTTTGTTGATCTATTCAAAAAACCAGCTTTTGGTTTTGTTAATTTTTTCAGTTCTTCTTCTATTCTTTAATTCATTTAGTTCTTCTCTAGGCTTTACGATCTGTTTTCTTCTGGTGCCTAAGGGGTTACTCTGTTGCTCTCTTTCTATTTGTCGAATATGTAGGGTTAATTCTTTGGTTTATGTCCTTCCTTCCTGATAGGTGCATTTATAGAGATAAATTGACCTCTGAGCACTGCTTTGGCTGTAACCCATAGGTTCTGATAGAATGTGTTTTCGTTTTCATTTGCTGCCACAAATTTCTTAATTTTGCCGTTGATTGCTTCTATAATTCATGGATTTTTGAGTAAGGTGATGTTCAATTTGTATGTTTTTTCTGCTATTGATTTCAACTTTTATGGCTTTATGGTCCTAGAAGATGCTTTGCAATAATTCATTGGTTTGGATTTTGTTAAGATTTGCTTAATGTGCTAACACATGGTCTATTCTGGAAAATGTTCCACGTTTGTTGGAGAAGAAGGTGTACTTATCCGTTAATGGATTAAAAGTGCTATATATATTGACAAGGTCTAGTAGGTTAATTGAAGCAATAAGTTCTTGTTTGGCTTTACTGAGCTTTTGCTGGATGATCTGTTCATTGTTGAAAGTGGAGAGTTGAAGTCTCCTACTATTATTGTGGAGTGATCTATCTCAGTTTTCAATGTAGTCAGTGGTTGTTCAGTATTATATTCTCTGATATTGCTGCATAATATTTTATATTGTTAAGGCCTGAATGTATATTGAACCTTTCAGCAACAAACAGTGACCATCCTTGTCCACAATGCTGGATTTTACATTAAAATCTATTGTATTTGAGATTAATATTGCTAAACCTGCTCTTCTTTGTAAATTGTTAGCTTGATGTATATTATTCCGTCGTTTAATTTTCAGTTTAGTTTCTTCATATCTTTAAGTCTAAGATGTGTTTCTTGTAAGTATCATATAGATGGGTCATGTCTATTGATCCAGGACATCACCTGTTATCTCTTTATTGGAGCTTTCAACCCATTTAGATTCATTGTAATTATTGACAGATATGTGTTTAGTGCTGTCATTTTGATGTATTTATTTTCAGGGTGGTATTTTCTCTGTTGCTCTTAATATTCTGTTCTGGGTCTTTCTTCTTTATGGGTTGACTTTTCATCTTTTTCAGTGTTGGTTTTGTGTTAGATAAGACTCCTATATTATGTTTCTTGTTTTGATATGTTGCATTGTTATCATGCTTTGCAGCTACTCCTATGATCCCCCTTAATTTTCTGTTTAATTCAATTTTAACTTTTGCATATCTTTTTAACATCCTTTCCATCTGAAAAGAATATGACTACTGTAATATATCCCTATTTTTACTTTGATGGTGTAATAGTTTTCATGATACGATCACTGGTTTCCTTCTTTTAATATTGTAGCTTTGGTGGAGTTTTGTGACTTCTCTAACTGAGTAGATTTCTGGATGCTATGTCCTGCATTCTCTCCTTAAATATACACTTAATGGTTTTGTTTTTCTAAACAAAGAGCTTCTTTTACTATTTCTTGTAGTTTGGTTTAGTTTTTACAAAGTCTCTAAAATTTTGTTCATCTGTGAATGTTCTAATTTCATCTTCATGTTTAAGAGAAAATCTTGCAGGATATACAGTTTCTGGTTGGAAGTTTTTCTCCTTCAAGTCCTTGAATGAGTCATTACAATGCCGTCTTGCCAACATCAGTGCTGCCAAGAAGTCAGATGAAAGCCTACACGATTTCCTTCTGAACGTTAGCTTTGCTTTGAGCCTCTCCACCTTTAAGAGTTTTTGCTTATGTTTTATTTTATTAAGCTTCATTATAATATTTCTTAGTGTCTTTCTTTTGGGGTCTGGTTTTTGTATGATTAGATACTTGTCTTGGATATCTATCTTCTCTTCTTTCATGATTTCAGGGAAGATTTCTGCCAGCAAGTCAACAGCAATAATGTGTTTTCTCTGCTATCCCTCCCTTTTCAGGAACTCCAATTAATCATGGATTATTTCTCTTAATAAAGTCCCACACATTTCTTAATGTTTCTTCTTCTTCTTTTTTTTTAAATTTCTTTTCTCTGATTTCTCCTCATAAATGTTGATGTCTAGCTTCAAGGTCACTAAGTCTGACTTCTATCTCCTCAGCTCTGCTCTTTGGGTTTTGGATTGAATTGCCTGATGCTGCAATTTTGTTATTGATTTGCTGGACTTCAGATCACCGATGTTCCATCAGTTCAAAGAGTTTGGTTAACCTTTTTTCTGCTCTGCTGCACTGTTTTCAATCTCTAGGAGAGTTCTGTTTATAATTCTTTTGTGGTCAACCTCCAATAGTCTCAGAAAGTCTTCTTCATCTGGAAAGTTTTTTGATTCTTTATTTTTAGAATTTTCTGGAGCCATGGTGGGCTGTTACTTTAAATGGTTAGAGATGGATTATGTACTACAGGCCATCTAGAGGCTGTTTAATTTCTCTGGTGTTGCCTCAGCTCCCGCTGAGTGGGTAGTTCTGAGTGGGGAGTTGGTCACCAGCCTCTTCTGTGTTCTCTAGTGCCTGGCCTCAGTGAACTCTCTAGGGTGGTAGTCTCTGCCTCCTGTCTGGAAAATATGGTGCCCTATTTATGGAGTCACTGGGGGGCCATCAACTGACCCTATGATGTGGGTCAGTGAAGGCTGTAAGATACGCTGCCAGGCTGCTCAACAGTTATTTCTCCAAGCAATTTTAATTTAAAAATTTAGGAGCAATCTACAGCTGTCCAAATCATTCAGGGCATCAGGTGTGGCCCTACCTTACAGCTGACAACAACAGAAGCACCTCTTCCGCCATCCCCAGATATTCCAACATAGTACAAAGTAGGGAGAGGTTACAGCCTTGCTTCTATCCTAAGCTGGGCCCTGCTCATAAGTTAACACTGTTCTAAGCTGAGCCTTTCTGCTGGAAATGTGCTTTCTGGACTGACACTGCATCTCAGTTTGGGACTGAGCCCCTGCTGAGGCCTCCAGTTGGGTGACTATGCCTCCCAACTGACCAAGATGGCATCCCAGTGGACCTACCTTTCCCACTGTAAAACAGCAGAATCTATGGTGGAGCTCAGAAAAGAGAGGGTGGGGGCAGTGGTGACCTCAACAAGTAGCCAGACTGTTAAAATGTGACCATTCCATGCACTGTCTCTCTGCTGTGCTGTACACTGTTTACTTTAGCATTGTAATTCAGCATATTTCCTAGTTCATGTCACATCCTGCCTCCCAGATAACAATGAAAAAAGAAAGAAAAACCAAGTTGGATTCATACCAGGGATGCAAGGCTGGTTCAACATCAGAAAAACAATTAATATGATCAACCACTGACGGCACTTGGCTTTTTTTGGCACATAAATACCACAACAGACAAGGATCACCTGATCTTATCTATTGATGCAGAAAAGGCATTTGATAAAGTCCAGCACCTGTTAATGCTAAACGCTCACAGAAAAATGTGAATAGATTGCAAATTCCTCAATGCAATAAGGGCCATTTATACAAAGCCAACTGCCTACATCATCCTGAATGGAGACAGACTGAAGGAATTTCTCTTGAGAACAGGAACTCTATAGACAAGGATGCCCACTCTCACCTCTCTTATTCAACATTGTGCTACAAGTTCTAACCAGAGCAATTAGACAAGATCAAGAAATTAAGGGCATCTGCATTGGCAAAGAAGGATTAAAAATCTCCCTAGCTGCAGATGACGTGATTGTATGAAGAGAATCTCAAAGAATCTGTAAGTAAACTACTCAAACTGATAGAAGCATTTAGCAATGTCTCAGGATATGAGATAAATATAAGTAAATCAGTAGGATTCATTGACACCAACAGTGAGATTATTAAGGAAAAAATCATCAAGTCAATACCATTTACTATAGCCTCTAAGAAGATAAAGTACCTAGGTATAAATCTAACCAGAAAAATAACAGACCTTTACAAAGAGAACTACAAGCCGTTTATACAAGAAACTGAGACTTACATAAACACTGCTCATGGACAGGAAGACTTAACATTGTGAAAATGTCTATTTTACCCAAAGCAATCTACTTATATAATGCAATCCCAATCACAAGGTCGGCAGTTCAAATCCACCAGGTGCTCCTTGAATACTCTGGGGGTCAGTTCTACCCTGGCCCCTAGGGTCGCCATGAATCGGATCTGGCTCAACAGTACTTGGCTGGATGGCAATACAAGTTCCAGTGACATTTTTTAATCAGATGGAGAAACAAATCACCAACTTTTCCTGGAAAAGGAAGAAGCCTCGGATAAGTAAAACATTACTAAAGAAGAAGAACACACTGGGGGGCCTCTCATCACCCGACTTTAGAACCTATTACACTGCCACAGTAGTCGAAACACCCTGGTACTGGTACAAAAAGACAGGCAGATCAATGGAACAGAATCAAGACCCCAGAGATGACACTATCTGCCGATGAACAGTTGATATTCGACAAAGGCCCTAAGAAATTAAACTGGGGTGAAACAAAATACTTGGCAACTATACATCAGACTGATGCCTGATCTCCATAGTCTATAAGGTACTACAGAATGTCAATAAGAAAAAGATAAATCAACCTAAGTGACAGACAAAAGAGATGGACAGACACTTCTCTAAAGAGGAGATCCAGGCAGCCAAGAAACACATGCGGACTTGCTCATGATCATTAGCTATTAAAGAAATTCAAAGCAAGACGACAATGAGATACCATCTCACCCCAGCGAGGTTGCTCATGATCCAAAAAACACAAAGCAACAAATGCTACAGAGGTTGTGGAGAAACTGGAACTCTCCGACACTGTTGGTAGGATTGCAAAATGGTGCAGCCTCTTTGGAAAGCAATCTGGCACTCCCTTAAAAAATTGGATATAGATATACCATTTGACCCAGTATTTCCACTGCTTGGAACGCATCCTACAGAATCAACGCCATTCACATCAACTGATACATGCACACAAATGTTTATCGCAGCACAGTCCACAGTAGCAAAAAGACAGAAGCAACCGAGATGCCCAACAACAGAGGACTGGATAGGTAAACTATAGTATATATACACAATGGAACACTATGCAATGATAAAGAACAACGATGATTTCAGGAAACATCTCATGACCTGGTTTCAACTGGAGGGCATTATGTTGAGTGAAAGCAGTCAGCGACAAAAGGACAAATATTGTATGAGACCCCTAAGATAAGAATTTAAAATCAGACTCATGTGTAGAAGAAAAGACTCTTTGAGGGCTTCAAGGGTGGGGAGGACTGGAGGGCGGGAGGGCCAGGGGGGAGGGTTTAGATTAGATAGTTGCTAGAAATTTGGTTGGGTGAAATAGGGGACAACACACATTAGTAAGAAGATCAATATTAACTGGACTTCAACTTGAGTACTCCACAACTTGAGTACTCCTCCCATCTTAACTCATATTCCAAGGACAGAGTAGCTGGGGCTAGGGGCTGGGGACCATGCTCTTATGCGAACTCACAGCCAGTTGACACAATTAGTATTTTGCTAATGAGGTCTCTCTGCACCCCATATTGGTGAGTGGCATTTGGGGTCTTAAAAGCTGCCAAGCTGCCATCTGAGGGTACAGCAAATGGTCCGAACTCAGCAGGAACAGATGATCACCGAGGTCCATAACGACATGGGGGAAAGAGAACCCAGAAGACAGAGAGACCCATGTGAGTGGGTGTCTACATTGACTCACGACAGGAAGAACCAGATGATGCCTGGCCACCACCAGTGACAGCCGTGATGGAGCTCACCAAGTTAAGCCTCACTGGCAACACAATAATAAATAGGGGTACACCCTGAGATGTCCACTAAAAGACCACAATTGATGTTCCAGGGTCTTTGGGGTTCCTCTGGGCATATGGCCCCTGGCCCTGATGCTGGCCCTGTTCATAAATCATAGTGAAGGTCGACTCTTCGGATAGGAATGTATTGGATGCAACTACGCAAGGTGATCATATGTGGGGGGCACTTTATGGTTCTATGCATCTATAGGATATCATCCTGCTGACCTCTTACTGGTGGAAGGGGAGTGAATGAAGAGGATGGGATAGGAGATTGTTGAGAGGATAGGACATGTATGGAGCAGTGAGGAAGAGTGTGCTGTCACCAGGCAGGGAGAGCAGTGGAAGCAGCATATAGGTCAGCTTGCAAATTTATGTGGGAATGTACATTTTCATTCAATCATAATTAAAAAGAAAGAAAGAAAGAAAAGAAAAAGGTGTCAGTCCCCATAGTTCACCCAAACTGTGAGTCAGCAGGAGCAGGGTTCAGTACTCTCTGCCTCATCAGAGAGAGATAGTTTCTCTTTTAGTGGTGTGTAGTCCAATCTGACAACCCTATGGCTTATTTTAGGGCTCCCTGAGTGTCCAGAGTGTTCTATTCAAATATCAATCCAAGCTTTAGTTTTCAAAGGGAACTGAGGAGACGTGTGTCTAGTCTGTTATCTTGGCTCCACCTCCTGTTTTTATTTTTTGACAACTTAGAATTTTCATAAATTTGTATTTTGTGTATTCCATGTCCTGATCATTAACGGATGTTTGCGTCAGTTTCTTTGCATTGTAAGTCATTCCCCATCAGCAAATGAAAGTCCTGAAAGCTTGACTCCACCCACATCCTTAAGGTTGACTTTACTTTGAAGAAGTAGCTGTTCCCCAGTCACCTCCTTAGTGCCTTCCAACTTGAGGGGCTTGTCTTCTGGCACTATATCTGACAATATTCTGCTGCTATTTATAAGATTTTCAATGGTTAATTCATTTCAAAAGTAGACTTCTGAGTCCTTCTGCATACCCTGTCTTGGTCTGTATACTCAGCTAAAATCTGTCCATGATAAGCAACTGTCATGGACTGGATTATGTCTCTGCTTCCCAAAATATGCAGAAACTTGGCTGTGCTGAGATTTCCAGTACTGTGTGGTTGTCCTACATTTTGTGATTTTCTTATGTTGTAAATCTGCCTATGATTCATAGGGCAGATTTAAAAGGATTAGGGTAGGCCTGTGACACCCTTACTAAGGTCACCTCCCTGATTCAATGTAAAAGGAATTTCCCTGTGGTGTGTCTTGCACCACCTTTCTATCTTACAAGGGATAAAAGGAAAGGCACGAAGCAGAAAGAAGAGGACCTCATTAGGTCAAGAAAGCAGCATGGGCAGCAAAGAGTGTCATTAAGACCTGAGGTTCCTATGTTTAGATGCTCCCAGACCAATGGAAGACTGATGATGAGGATGTTCTTTCAGAGCTGTCAGAGAGAGAAAGGCTTCACCTGGAATGGATGCCCTGAATTTGCACTTGTAGTCTGCTAGGCTGTGAGTGAATAAATTTCTCTTTGTGAAGACCATCCATGTGTGGTATTTCTGCTGCAGCAATACTAGATAATGAAGACATGACCCTGCTGGTATTCATATACTGGTAGCATAGCATCCAGTCACAGCAACACACAAGTGCCACAGTATGACAAATTGACAGATGTGTAGGGGACTTCAGATATACTAAGGGCTTAAACAAAAAAACAAAGACTTAAAATATTGAAGAAAAAGTATAGACTAATAGGGTTCTGACCTTGATGGAAAGAAAGATTTCTTAAGTAAGACAACAATTTGCCGAATATAAATGTTTAAAAAGTTTGACTGCATTAAATACAATATCTTCTTTTCATCAAAATACATCTTAAAGAAAACAAAAGCCTGTAAGTTTAACAACATAGACCAAGAATCAGAATCACAAAGCTGTGCTCTCGTTGGTCATATGGTATAGAAATATTAAAACTTACAAGATTTTGCTGTGAAGGCCATGAACAATACAAGATGGTTCCTGCTCACAAAAGACTCTGAGGGAAAACCAGAATACTATGCTGGGCAAGTGACCTGGGCTAGGAAAAATATACCAAATGTCTGACTTCATGTTAATGTCAATTGGGAAAAACAGTTCTATTCTGCATAGATTAGATATGTTTTTTTTCCTAAGTCCCTCTGCATGTATCTTTGCATGTAAAGTCTAGGCACATCAGCCCATACCCTACACCTCCCAACAACTCTACTTGTGTGAGTAAGCACTTTACTGTTCATTCCAAGACTCTTGAAGTCACTCTGCCTGTAACTTTCCTAAGTTTCTTATTCTAGTGTGATTAATATAGCTTTTATTGTCACATTTGCAAATTTGTTTTCTAAAGTAGATCAACCAATTTGCATTTTCTCAGCAATCTATGCGACATAGTTGGTCTTCATCCTGTGAAATATGTTACAAAGTCACTTTTTTTTTTTGCATCTCAGTTGGGTCTAAAATGGTATATCATTGTAAGCCTGGTTTAGAGTTGCCTGTCACTAATAAAATTGATCATCTACATAATTTTTTGACCATTTGCTTTTCCTTTTCTGTAAAATGCCTATTCATCCTTTTGCTTGTTGCTATGTCAAGTTGCCAGCCAAGCCAAGTGCCATCGAATAGACTGTGTCCAGTTATTTAACCTTTATTCATAATCTGTCAAGAGTTTTTAAATATATTCATCATACTATACCACAAATCTTGCATTAAAAACTCAATAAAAGACATTATTTGTGCACAGAAACATGATGCATTATGATGTGAAGAAAGAAAATTGCATAGTAAGGTATATGGCATAATCTAATTACAAAAGAAAAAGACTTCCATGGGTGTACATATGTGTGTATGTGTGTATATATATGCACACATGCATGACCTATTTTGTATATTTATAGTGGTATATTCTCGTATGTTCGTACTTAAAGGTATATGGAAGATTTTGTCTCAAATAGATGGCAGTGGAAATTTTCTGGGGTGGAAAGAGGATATCCTGTTATAAAATCCTATAAAACACTTTAACTGGAAACTTTTTTGGAGCGATTATTACAGTGATTATGAACTACTTTGAAAAATTAGTTTTGTTAATGGACTTTGGGAGCATTCTTTTACAGTGAATTATAAATGCTTGTTTCTTGGTTTCTATACCCAGCACAGTATAAGCTTCGAAGCCAAAGCCAAGTTTCGAAAGCGTAGGGCTATTTCTTTTTTGTTCATTGTGCAGCTGGCACAAACTAGGTGCTTGAAAAATATTGATTAAATGACTTGCTTTGGTCTGTGAACCTGTTGGGTTGGTATTTAGTACACTAGGATGGAAATACAAAAACTCAGGCTGTTAATATTCACCATTTAAAACCTATACGTGAAAAGTAAGAGCCTGTGTTAGAAATCATAACGTAGTTAAAACAGTGTATCAGGAAGGGCAAAGAAAAACCAAGACAGGTCAGACGCAGCTTTTGTAAAAGAGATTTACTAGAACCTGTGATGCATGAAACCTCTCCTCTGCTAAAGTATAGTGTGATTCCTGATAAAACTAGAGTGCTTCTTTGCATACCCAAAATGTATGTCTTTGAGTAAGACGTGTTTGACTCAACACACAGTATTTTCAGTAGCCTCATATGTATGCAAAAATGAACAACGAATAAGACCAAAGAAAAACTGATACCTTTAAATTACAATGTTGGCAAAGAATATTGAATACACCATAGACTGCCAGAAGAATGAATAAATCTGTCTTGGAGAAATTACAGCCAGGATGCTCCTTAGAAGAGAGGATAGCAAGACTATGTTTCACATTCTTTAGCAAGTTATTAAGAGGGACTAGTCCTTGGAGGATGTCATGCTTGGTAGAGTGTCTGAAAAAGAGGGAGATCTTCAACGAGATGGATTGATACAGTGACAAAAACAGCGAGCTTGTCATAGACTGAATGGTATCCTCCCAAAATGTATGTAGCCATTTGGCTGGGCTATGATTCCAAGTATTGTGTGATTGCTCTTCATTCTGTGGTTTTCCTGTGCTGTAAATCCTAATCTCTACCTGTGATTATAAGGGCAAGATTGGATTGTGTTTAAGAGGATTAGGGTGGAACTGTAGCATCCTTACTAAGGGAATTTCCCTGGAGTGTGGCTTACACTACTTTTTATCCTATAAGAGATAAAAGGAAGGGAAGCAAGCCAAGTTGACAACCTGATACTATCAAGAAAGCAGCGCCCAGAACAGAGCTCATCCTTTGTACCTGATGTTCCTGCACCAAGATGCTCTCTGACGAAGGAAAGACTAATGGAACACAAGGACTTTTCTCCAGATCCAACAGAGAGAGAGCGTATTCCCCTGGAGCCAGCAACCGGAATTTGGACTTACGGCATACTGGACTGTGAGAGAATAAACTTTTATTTATTAAAGCCGTGTGCTTTTGGTATTTCTGTTAGAGCTATACCAGATGACTAAGACAGGCTCAAAAATAGCACCAACTGTGACGATGGTGCAGGACTGAGTGGCGGTCTGTTCTGTTGTACCTAGAGTTGCTGTTACTGGGAACCAACTCGATAGAACATAACAAGAACTTGCTTGCCAGCAAAAAGTAGCCAATAACAAATTTGGATTACATAAAAGATTTCGTGAACAATGGTCAGAGCTATGAATCCTCTAGGAGACTCAGTCTGGTTGACTTGGTTGCCACAAAGTAACCAGTACCAACTGAACCTGGTCACTGAGGGGTGGGGAGATGTGAGAACTATATTTCAATACCTGTCAGACTTTAATGTGGAAAAGGCAGGAAAATTATTTCATATAGCTCCACAGAATGAAACTAAGCTAAAAAGAGTGGTTTACTCAGGAAGACAGACTGAGGTACAATGTAAGGAAGGTTTTTTTTTTCTTTCCCTGAAATTAGAGTTGTTGAAAAATTGAAATCTTTTCCTAGCCACTTTTTCAGTGTGCAATATATACATATTTATATGCATATATATGTACACCCCCCCACAATTATTATTCAGAAATGCTTAGGAGTTTGTGATGGTTAAGGCCATCTTCAGCTTAGCTAGGCCAATATTCTCAGTGGTTTGATGGTTATGTAATAATGTAGTTTGACAGTTACGTAATGATGTAGTCATCTTCCATGACATGATCTGTTATGATTAGCCAGTCAGTTCTAATGTATATGTCCTTGGGAGTGTAGCCTACATCCAATATATGCAGATGTTCTGACAAAACTCACTGGTTTGCTGTGGATGCTGCATCCAGCTTGTCATCATCTAACCTCCAATTGTTGGGATTTGAGCCAGTGGCCTATTGTATTGACTGCTGGTCTTGGAATTCATCAGCCTTCCTAGCTGGTAAGTCAACATCCTGCCAACCGACCTGTTGATCTTGGGATTTGTTGGCCACTGCAGCTATATGAATCAGAGAAGCCTCCAGCCTGATGCCTGGTCCAAAGATTTAGGACTTGCCAGCTTCTACAATAATATGTGCCATTTCTTTGTAATAAATCTCTCTCTGTGTATGTGTACACACGCGCACACACACACACACACACACACACACACACACACTCTTACTTCACTGGTTTTGTAGAGAGTCCAGCCTAAGACTTGTGGTACCATGGGTGGTTCTAGACAAGCAAAATCATAAGGACTCTTTTTAGACTTCTCAAGTCTGACTAGTCTTAAAGGTGCTAATAGCTCTGACTCCAGTTACAAAGTGGGCGCTGCTAATCCATGATGTGACTGGGGATATTAATTTGTGGTGAGAAGAGAGATTTGAGGTGACTGTGTTTTTGATACTTTTCTACAATTTTTCCAGAATGAGAAGAATAGGGAACTTGATTGGTTGGTCCTACTGGTGCTAGACACAGTGGTGAAAGAAAGAGATGAGCTCAAGACTTCAGTGTCACAGATGAAGTATCATATTAAAGGCCTTAGTGTTGTCACTGTGCTCTGAAAGGAAGCCTTATTTCCTGTAGTAACAAAGCTAATATGCCAAACGCTAAACTCAGAGTCTTATAGTAAGAGTGGCTGAATTAAAAGGCCAAATGAATTCCTAGCATCAAATGGTGTCTAAACTTTAACTGATGATATTTATTGGAAAAAAGTGGAATCTTGAAACTTGGAATGGGAGCATGTGGACAGATAATCTGGGAGTTGAACCCCTAAATTCCATTGAATCACCTCTGTTCTCAGAACCAGCCACCCTATTCCTATCTGAAGAGATTACTCCATCCTTGCCTGATAAGCCATCCTCCCAAATAAAACTGGTGACAACTGCCACTACCAAGAACTTGAAGGATGCAAGGGTGGTGATTCTCTCTACATCCCAATGTAACTTCCTATTAGACTGTGCATGGAAAAAAAAAAAAGATCTCGGAGAATGACAATAAATTATAATAAATGTAACCAGGTAGTGATTCCAATCGGAGCTGCTGTTTCAAATTAGTTTCACTGCTTGAGTGAATTAATACATCTCCAGGTACCAGGGTCACCATGAGTCAGATCCAACTAGACAACACTTGGCTGGCGGTACTTGGTATGCAAGTATTCCTTTGCTCAATGTCTTTTTTTCAGTTCCAGTTTTGTTATGATATTTTTTATTTCAGTTGAATCTGTTGTGACATCTCCCATCTCATTTCTTATTTGGGTTATTTGTTTCCTCTCCTGTTTTTGTTTTGTAAGTTTAGACAATGGTTTGTCAATTTTGTTGATCTTTTCAAAAAACCAGCTTTGGGTTTTGTTATTTTTTTCAATTGTTCCTCTATTCTCTAATTCATTTAGTTCTGCTCTAATCTTTATGATCTGTTTTTTCTGGTGCCTGAGGGGTTCCTCTGTTGCTCTCTTTCTACTTGTTCAAGATGTAGGGTCAATTCTTTGGTCTGAGTCCTTTCTTACTTTCAGATGAATGCATTTATAGAGATAAATTGACCTCTGAGCATTACTTTGTTGTATCTCCTATGTTCTAGTAGGATGTGTTTTCATTCTCATTTGAATCCATGCATTTTTTTTTATATCATCCTTGATTTCTTCTATAATCCATGGCTTTTTGAGCAAAATGTTGTTTAGTTTCCATGAGTTCAAATGTCTATGTTTTTTTCTGCTGTTGATTTCAACTTTTGTGGCTTTATGGTCAAGAGGATGCTTTGCAATAATTCAGTGGTTTGGATTCTGTTGAGATTTGCTTTATGTCCTAACACATGTTCTATTTTGGAAAATGTTCCACGTGTATTAGAGAAGAAGGTGCACTTATCTGTTGATAGATAAAAAGTTCTGTATATGTCAATGAGGTCTAATTGATTAATTGTAGCAGTAAGATTTTCTGTGTCTTTACTGACCTTTTTTCAAGATGATGTGTCCATTACTGAAAGTCAAATGTTGAAATCTCCAATTATTACTGTGATTTATCTCATTTTTCATTGTAGTCAGAGTTTGTTGTATGTAATTAGATGCTCTAGTATTGGGTGCCTAAATATCTAATATTGTTAAGTCCTGCTTGTATATTGAACCTTTCAGCAATAAGTAGTGACCATCCTTGTCCACGATGGTGGATTTTACGTTAAAATCTATTTTATCTGAAGCTGGTATTGCTAAACCTTCTCTTTGTATATTGTAGCTTGGTATATATTATTCCATCCTTTAATTTTCAGTCTAGGGTGTGTTTCTTGTAAGCAACATATAGACGGGTTGTGTCTTTTGATCCAAGATGTCACTTGTCTCTTTATTGGAGCATTCAGTCCATTCACATTCAGTGTAATTATTGATAGGTGTGATAGGGTTTAAACTTCTGCCTATCTTTTTAACTTCCTCTCCATCTGAAAGGACAATAACTACTGTATTATATCCCTTGTTTTAATGTGAAGGTGTCATAGTTTTCATGATATCATCACTGGTTTCTTTCTCTTAATATTATAGCTTTGATTGAGTTTTGTGCCTTCCCTAACTGAGTAGGTATCTAGATATTGTGTCCTGCAATGTCTCCTTAAGTATACACTTAATAGTTTTGTTTTTCTAAGCAAAGAGCTTCTTTCAGTGTTTCTCATAGTTTGGGTCTGGTTTATACAAAGTCTCTAAGCTTCTGTTTATTTGTGAATGTCTTAATTTCATCTGCATATTTGAACAACAGTTTTGCAGGATATATAATTCTTAGTTGGAAATTTTCCTCCTTCAAGTCTTTGAATGTGTCATTCCACTGACACTGTGCTAACATTGTTTCTGCTAAGAAGCCAGCCAAAAGACTTCAGGGCTTCCCTCTGAATGTTAGCTTTGCTTTGACTCTCACTGCCTTCAAGAATTTTTGCTTATGTGTCGTTGTATTAAGCAGGATTATAATATATCTTGGTATCTTTCTTTTGGGGTCTAGTTTTTGTGGTTTTGATATATGTCTTGGATATCTATGTTCTCTTCTTTCATACTTTCAAGGAAGTTTTCTAACAGCAACTCAACAACAATACTCTCTGTGTTTTCAACTATCCCTCTTTGATCAGGAACTCTAATTAATCATCAATTATTCCTCTTGATTGAGTCCCGCATGTTTCTCAATGCTTCTTCATTTTTCTTATTTCTTTTCTCTGATTTCTCCTATAAATGCTGGTGTCAGTTGCTCTATCTTCAAGGTCACTAAGCCTGACTTTCATCTCCTCAATTCTGCTCTTTTGGCTTTGAATTGAGTTGTCTAATTCTGTAGTTTTATTATTGATATGTTGGATTTCAGAACATTGAAGCTCCATCAGTTTGAATAGCTTGCTTAGTTTTTCATTTTGCTGTGCTACATTTTGCTTAATCTCTAGGATGGCTCTATGTATAATTCTTCTGTATTCAAACTCTGATAGTTTCAGAAACGCTTCTTCATCTGGGAAGTTTTTTGATTCTTTATTTTGAGAGTTTTCTGGAGCCACAGTGGAGTGTTTCTTTAAATGCTTAGCAATAGTCTTTTGCCTGTGGGCCATCTAGAGGCTGTTTAGTTTCTCTGGTGTTACCTCTAGAGGAGCTGAGGAGTAGTTTTGAGAAGAGAATTGGGTACCGGCCACCTCTGTGTACTCTAGTGACTGGTGCCATTGGATTCTCTGGGGTGGTAGGCTCTGCCTCCTGGCTGGCAAAGATACTGCCCTACTTGTAGAGTCATTGGGGAGCCATAAATTGACCCTATGATTTGTAAAGGCTGGAAGAGATGCCATTGGGGTATGCAGTAGTTATTTCTGTAGGCAGTATTATTTTAAAAAGCTAAAAGCTATCTGACAGCTCCCAAAATCAGTCAGACCATCAGGTGTGGCCAGCCCCACCTTCTGACTGGCAATGCAAGCACCTCTTTGGCCACTCCCAAATGCTATGATGTAGTTAAAAGTAGGGAGGGGCTACAGTGCTGTTGCCTTCCTGTGCCAGGCCCTACCCATGAGGCAACACTGCACTAAACACAGCCTTTCTGCTGGAAAAGTGCTCCCCAGACTGGTACTGCCTCCCAGCCTAGGATTAGCCCCTGCTCAGGCCTCCAGTTGGGTGATTCTATCTCACAGCCGACTAAGATGGTATCCTGGTCAAGCTGTCCCTCCTGTCACAAAACAGCAGAATCTGTGGTGGAGCTTAGAAAAGAGAGGGTGGAGGGGCTATGGTGTCCTCAGTCTGCTACTGGGCTGTCAAAATATGGCTGTCCCACACAATGTTTCTCCACTGCAGCACATGCTGCTCGCTTCAACACTGCAGTTCAGTGTATCTGCCAGTTCATGCCCATCCCCTGCCTACTGACCAACAAAAAGAAAAAAAATAAGAAATGGAAAGCACCAGTACCTTCAGCTAACTCAAGTGATGAGTCAGCAGGAGCAGGGCTCAGCATGTGTGGTGGTCAGGATTATGGCAACTTGGCTACTCTGTTTGGCTGCTGTATTAAGTGCCGGGGCAGGGCCTGTGGTGGCTTCCCACCCCTCAGCTCTCTTCTCTCTACCTTCTACCACTTCTTGGTGGTCTGCTGAAATAGCCAGCAGCTCCTGCTGTCTTCTGGAGCCTGTTTCCTGGACTTAAACTAGCAGCTGTTGGATTCATCAACCGTTACAGCTGGTGCTTGACATTTCTGTTCCCTGACCTGCTGATCCTGGGTTTGCCAGCTTCTGCAGCTCAATCTCACCACCAGCTTGGGATCCAACAACTTACACAACCAGTGATCTAGAACTCTGGTCTCTGACCTGCTGACCTTGGGTTTACAAGCTCCTGTGGCCACATGAGGCTTGAGCCAGGACTTGGGACATTTAGCTTCTGCAATTGCATGAGCTGTTTCATATCTCTATCTCTGTCTCCATCTCTATCTATCTATATCTTTCCTTGTACTTTACATATAAATCTTTCCTTGTACATACACGTGTCACTGGTTTTGCTTCCCTAGAAAACCCAGCCTAAGACAGTGAGAGAGAGGAAGTTTCCTGTTTAGTGACATGTAGTCTAATATGGCCCTACGCCATGTCCTAGGGCCCACTGGGTGTGCAGAAAGCACCATTCAATTATCAATCCAGGCCTTAGTTTTCAGAGGGAATCAGGAGACGTGTGTCTAGTCTGCCACATTGGCTCTGCACTCTCAATTCAAGTTTTGAAGGAATACCAGAAGCAGTTTGCCTTAAGATGCCGAGGCCAGAAATATACCTTCATTGTCCTACTGCAGACATATATCAACTCTCCAGCCATGAGTCGGATCCGACTCGACGGCACTTGGCTGGCCAGCCCTGTATCACAATTCAGTCTGCAGGGAACTTGATCACTTTTCCCTTCCACAACATGTCTCACTGTACTATTGCAGTGATAACAATATACATACTGGACATTGTCATGGATTGAATTGTGTTCTCTAAAAAAATCTGTAGCAACTTGGCTGGGTCATAATTTCTGGTACTCTGTGATGTTCCTCCATGCTGGAATTCCTGCTACTATGATGTTAATGAGGGTAGGTGGGTGGCAGTTGTGTTGGTAAAGCAAGATTCAATGTGTAAGTTTGTTTTGTGCCTTGAGGTAGTCTCTTGAGATATTAAAGAGAGGAGTAGAGACATTTGAGGACCTCATACCACCAAAAAGCAGTGCTGGGAGATGACCACATCCTTTGGAAAGGACCAGGGGCCTTGAGCCTCAAAATCTTCCGGTTCAGGGGAAGATTGATGACAAGGACCTTCCTCTAGTGCCAGCAAAGAAAACCTTCCCCTGGAGTTACCACCCTGAATTTGGACTTTTAACTTACTAGACTGTGACAAATAAAATTCCTCTTTATGAAGCCATCCAATTGTGGTAACCCTGTTAGAGCAGCACTAACTGACTAAAACAGAATTTCGTGTCCAGACAGTGAGGTGCTGCTCTAACAAATACCTGCAATGTGGAGGTGGCTTTAAAACTGTGAATGGAAGACTCAGAAGGAACTGAGAACTGTTAACATCAAAGAAGGTGCATATGGTGAGAAATAGCATAGACCAGAGGCAGAAGCAAAAGCAAAAGACACCACACTGGAACCAAGTACCTGTATATAGGCTGCAGCTAAGTGCCAATGCACAGAGGTTTCTTGGCAGAGAAGGATGCCTACAGGCACTTGAATCAATGGAGCTAAGCTTGCTGACCCATGGAATGAGAGAACTGAGTGCCTGTGTGCAGGAGGCTACCTGGTGAAGAAAGGTGCCTCCAGGTACCTGAATCAGTGGAGCTACAGAGCTTTGGAACACTTGCCCCAGTAGGACAGATGTGGTCCTGAGGTCCAGGCCATGAGGCCATAGGAAGCAGAAGCTGAGCATGACAAGCAGAGCCACTTCAGTTTCAAAGGCGTGACCATGATCTCAGGGGGTTGAAAGAGTGGAGCCATGGCCCCTGATGTTTCTAATTGTTTAACTAGAATTAAATTAGAGTGTGTCCCTGAAGCCGAGGGAGCAAGAAATGCTGTTCCAGTGGGCCTGAAAGGCACAGCTGCAGTACAAGGACAGGGGGATTTCCACTCAGAATCTGGAGAGTGTGGCCAATACCTACAGTCTGGAGTGCAGGGCCATTGCACAAAAGGGCTCAGAGAATGGAAAAAAATTTTTTAAAGCCTTGAAAGATAGTATGATGTGGTCTGTTAATTTTCCTGTTCCTGTTAAATGAGTTCTTTCCCTGTGATTTCTCCCATTCGTAATGGAAATGTCTTTAACTTGCACCTGTCATTGTACTTTAGAAGCAGGTAACTTGTATTCCAGATTTTACAGCTAAAGAAGAATTTCTGGATTTTGGACTTGGATATTAAGACTTTTGCTATAATGGGTGAATGTATTTTACAATTCAAGCTGGATTCAGAAGAGGACATTGAACTAGAGATCATTGCTGACGTCAGGTGGATCTTGGCTGAAAGCAAAGAGTACAAGAAAGATGTTTACTTATGTTTCATTGACTACACAAAAATATTCAACTGTGTGGATCATACTAACTTATGGCTAACATTGTGAAGAATGGGAATTCCAGAACACCTAACTGTGCTCTTAAGGAATCTGTGTATCGATCAAGAGGCAGTCGTGTGGACAGGATGAGGGGACAGTGCATGGATTAAAGTTAGGGAAGGTGTGCATTAGGGTATCCTGTCATCATACCTTCTTAATCTGTATGCAGAGCAAATAAAAAGAGAGGCTGCATTATACAAAGAAGACCGAGGCATCAGGATTGGTGGATGACACATTAACAACCTGCATATCACAGATAACAACACCTTACTTGCTGGAAGTGAAGAGGATCTGAAACACTGCTGAAGATCAAGGATCACCCCTTTCAGTATGGATTGCACCTCAACATCAGGAAAACAAAAATTCTCACAACTGGACCAGTAAGCAACATTGTCATAAATGGAGAAAAGATTGAGGTTGTCAAGGATTTCATTTGACTTGGGTCCACAAACAGCACCCATGGAAGCAGCAGTCAAGAAATCAAAAGACGCATTTCATTGGGAAAATCTGCTACAAAGGACCTCTTCAAAGTATTCAAAAGTAAAGAAGTCACCTTGAAGACTAAAATGCACCTGACCCAAGCCATGGTATTTTCAATCACATCATATGCATGTGAAAGCTGGACAATGAAAAAAGAAGATAGAAGAAGAATTGATGCCTTTGAATTGTCATGTTGGAGAAGAATGTTGAATGTATGAGCAACTGCCAAAAGAACAAGCAGATCTGTTCTAGAAGTACAACCAGATTGCTCTTTGGTGGCAAAGATGGCAAGACTGCGTCTTACATACTTTGGACATGTTGTCAGGAAAGATCAGTCCCTGGAGAAGGACATCATGCTCGGTAGAGTGGAAGGTCAGGGTGAAAGAGGAAGATCCTTGAGGAGATGGATTGACACAGTGGCTGCAACAATGGGCTTAAGCATAAAAACAATTGTGGACATGGTGCAAGACCAGGCGGTGTTTTGTTCTGTTGTTTATAGGGTTTCTATGAGTTGGAACTGACTCAATGGCACCTAACAACAACACTAACATATTTTAAATGCTGCAAAGATGTGATTTTTTAGAGAACAAAGGGTGGGATAGATTCAGTTGTGTTCTCTAAAAAATCTGTAGATCATAATTTCTGGTGTGTGATGTTCTCCCATGTTGGAATTCCTGCCTCTATGATGTTAATGATGGTGGTGGATGGGCAGCCGTTGTGTTGGTAGAGCAAGACTCAATGTGTAAGGTTTTTTTTTTGTGCCTTGAGGTGATCTCTTGAGATATTAATGAGAGGAGCTAGTAGAGACATTTAAGGACCTCATATTACCGTAAAGCAGTGCTGGGAGCTGAGCACATTTTTTTTGGAGAGGACCAGAGTCCGTGTGCCACAGAAGCTTCCAGTCCAGGGGAAGATTAACAACAAGGACCTTTCTCCAGCACCAGCAAAGAAAGCTTTCCCCTGGAGCTGACACCCTTACCCTGAATTTGGCCTTTTAACTTACTAAACTGTGCAAATAAAATTCCTCTTTATGAAGCCATCCACTAGTGGCAATTCTGTTAGAGCAGCACTAGCTGACTGAAACAGACATAGAAGGAAGAAGTGTCAATGACTCTGGACTTATCCATAAAACATTTGTATGTTAAAAAAAAAAAAACAACTAGAGGGTGGAAAATCCATCTAAAAAAATTCAGGCACCTTCCACTTCCGTGAAATTTCTAGGGGTCCAGTGGTGTAAGGCATCTTGAGATATTCCTTCCTAAGTGAAGGGTAAATTGTTGTATGTAGACCTTCCTACAACCCCAAAAGAGGCACAATACCTAGTGGCTGTCTTTGCATTTTGGAGGCAACATATCCTTCCATTTGAATATTCTACTCTGGCCTGTTTATCAAGTGACTTGAAAAACTGAGTTTTGAGTGTTGCCCAGAACAAGAGACGATCTGCCATAGGTTCAGGATCCCATGGAAGACACTGTCACTTGAGGCACATGATCCAGCTGATTTAATGGTGCTTGAAGTGTCATCAGCAGATAGAGATGCTGTTTAGAATCTTTGGCAGACCCCTGGGATTTTGAAGCAAATCCCTACCATTCTCTGCAGATAACTGCCCTCATTTTGAAAAATAGCTTTTGGCTTCTTACTGCCTCTTAATGGAGACTGAACACTTAGCTATGGGAAGCCAAGTCAACATGTGGCCTGAGCTGCCCATCCTGAGATGGGTGTTGTTTGACTCTCACTGAATTCACTGTTTATCTGTTTCTATCATCCTGTAGCAGGTGGCTTGATAGAAAAATGAAATGTTCTCCTAAAAACATAATTATGGTGCTGCCTACATGACAACCTTCACAGGATTGGAGCAGTATTGGAGCTGTATATGTATGTATGTATGTATGCACAGAGAGAGCGCTATCTCTCTGTATATAGAGAGATATCTGTCTGTCTGCATATCTGTCTGTCCATCTGGAGAAGGGGGTGGGATTTGTGGAGAATGGCAAGTCTGTAGGTCTAGTGTCATACTTTAGGCTTCTTCTGACTTGCATAGTTGCAGGGGCTGAATAACCCAAGAATGGCAGGTCAGACAGGAGAACACTGGCTCACAGGTTGTAGAGACTTATAAATCCAAATTCAGCAGGTAAGACATCAGGGTGCTGGCTTACATGTATAAAAGCTGATGAGTCCCAAGATTAGCAGACAATGTAGCAGGTTGCTGGCTCAGTCCCTGGAACCGGAGGTCAGATGATGATGAGCTAGATACAGGATCCAGAACAAGCAAGTGAACTTTGCCATAACACCCACAGATTTTATATATATATGTATATATATATACATATAAATGTACGTTACATATATATATGTGTATATGTATATAATGTAATACCTAGATCAACACTAGAAAGCAAACAAACAATCTATACACTGAAAGCCCTATAGAGATACAATCAGAAATACTATGTATTTCTGTGTATCGTCCTGTCTGATCTGACGATCTTGAGTTGTTCACCCCTGTAACTACACATTTTTAAGCATAAAATGATTGTAGGCATGGCACAGGGCTAGGCAGTGTTTTGTTCTGTTGTGCTGTATGAGTCAGAACTGACTTGATGGCATATGTATGTATACATGTATATAGGATGCAGGCCACATCCACAAGGAAACATCCTTAACTTATCACAACAGATCACATCATGAAGGGGGACTAAATTACTATATAATTGCCAAACTACATTGTTATATAATTGTTAAACTACTGAGAATCACGGCCCAGTCAAGTTGACATACAACCTTAATCATCAAATTCTACCTGGTGTACATCTCCTTAAACAATAGTCTATTTGTGAATAGACAATTACAAAGTCATACTTGTGCTTAAAATGATACACTAACATACATACAACCAAAAACACATGAGTCCTGTTATATTTTAAATGAAAAAATACATTTGATGAACAAATACAAGGAAGAAATACTCATGATAGTTTCAGTCCTCATTTCTGCAACTGGTCATGTGGTCTTAAGTGGTGGTATTTAGAACTATATTCTTCCACAAACCATTCCATATTCCCTTTACCCTTGGCAAGTGCCACAGCAACTCATGATTCTTTGCCTGCGGAGTGACCCAAACTTTCATTCCTGAAAGATTTGGGCCATTAGCAGTTATTTTGGAATTAGGGTGCTGTAAGCTTTCCCTTGACTTTAATCACAAGGCATAGTAGGACTAACAGACATCCTATATTCCAGACATACTTTTCCTTGTCTCCCATATGTAACACCAGTCTGATTTTCCAGAATCCAGTCTAAGAGAGAAATGATTTCCAGATAGAGTAGAATTCTGTTAGACCACACTTACAACCATTTTTAAAGCCTCAATTCAAGTCTGATAGTGTTTGGGGCAAACGATGAGCTTTTTCAAGATTAGCTTTTTTCTCATCTATGAATTGCAGTGGCTGATGGCAGACAATGTAATAAAAGTAAGAAAACTTTTGTGCAGGACTTATAACTGTATATATATCTATTGTATGTTTGTATATATATATACAATACAATGTATAATTATATATATATAATTCAAATGACAAACATGAAAAGCTTCTTAGTTTCAGGGAAATGCAAATTAAAACAACAATGAGATACCACTACTAGAATGGCTAAAATAAATATGTAGATAGATATGCAGATAGACAGAAGGAAAAAAGAAAGATAGATAGATACGTGCCTTGACAAAACCAAATATTGGGGAGATGCAACCCATCACATTAGGAACTTGGATGATGCACTCTTGAAAATGAACTGTAGCTACCAAAGCTACACATGTAGGTACCATATTATAGTAAAAATCTAGAAACAACTCAAATGTCCATTAATATTATCAAGGACAAATAAACTATAGTTATATCCACACACTGGTAAACCATGTGACAATAAAATAAACAACTACTGGCTTGGCTACTCCAAGAAAACAGATGAGAAAATTTCACAAACATCATGCTGAGCAAAAGAATCCAGACACAAAACAAAAATACCATATGATGAGATTTATACAACATTCAAAGCCAGCCAAGCCAAAAGAAGCCAAATTAATCCACAGTAGCGGAAGTCAGAATAATGATACTTTTGAGGAGGTACCTGAGAAGAGATAAGGAAAGCTTCTGAAGTGTTAGCTGCAGGAATGAGTTTACTTGGTAAAATTTAATTGCACTGTCACTTGTATGTATGTTGGAGTCAACTTGACAGCAACAGTTTTAGTATATTATGTGTGCTATACTACAATTAAAAAAATTACTTTCATGTTTTTAGAATCCCATTTTGATTTATCTATTGTTTAAATTTGGGAAAGGTGTGCTTCAGCACTGTATCCTTTCACCATACTTTTTCAATTTGTGTGCAGAGGAGCAAGTAATCCAAGAAACTGGTCTATGTTAGGAAAAACAAGGTATCAGGACTGGAGGAAGACTCATTAACTTGCATTATGCAAATGACACAACTTGGTTTGCTGGAAGCAAGGATGATTTGAAACACTGATGAAGATCAGAGACCACAGTCTTCAGTATGGCTTGCACCTCAACATCAAGAAAACAGAAATCCTCACAAGTGGACCAGTAAGCAACGTCATGATAAATGGAGGTAGAATTGAGGTTGTCAAGGATTTCATTTTACTTGCTTCACAGTCAACGCCTATGGAAGCAGCAATGGAGAAATCAAAAGATGCATTGCATTGGGAAAATCTTCTTCAAGGTACCGCTTTAAAGTATTAAAAGGTAAAGATGTCACCTTGAGGACTAAGGTGCACCCGACCCAAGCCATAGTATTTTCAATCACATCATGTGCATGTGACAGCTGGACAGTGAATAAGGAAGACAGAGGAAGAATTGATGCCTCTGAATTGTGATACTGGAGAAGAATTTTGACTGCACTATGAATTGCCAAAAGAACAAAAAGATCTGTTCTGGAAGAAGAACTACCAGGTGCCCCTTGGAAGCAAAGATATCAAGAATGCATCTCACATACTTTGGACATATTGTTAGGAAGGATCCATCTCTGGAAAAGGATATCATGCTTTGTTGATTGGAGGATCAATGAAAAGCGGAAGACTCTCAACAAGATGGATTGACACAGTGGCTGCAACGGAGGACATAAGCATAAAAATGATTGTAGGCATGTCACAGGACCAGGCAGTGTTTTGTTCTGTTGTGCTGTATGAGTCAGAACTGACTTGATGGCACCTAACAACTACAACATAGTATTTCTGACGGACTCTCCATAGGGCTTTGAGTGTGTAGACTGTTTGTTTTTTAGTGTTGCTCTAGGTATTGCATTATATATACACAAAACTTATTACACTCTACTAGTGTTGACATTTTGCCATTTTAAACAAAATATAGAAACATTACCTCTATTTAAAGCCCTTTACTCCCCCCTAGTCATAATAACTATTTCTTCTATGTACATTAAGAATCACATGATAAAATGTGAAAAATACTGTGGGGCGGCATCTGACTTCCTCTAACTTCACAAGGCGGAAGGAGAATCAAGATCAACAGTCTAAGACTTAATCCCATGAGATGGAGGTAAGACATGACTCCTCTGTCCACCATCTTTCCTAAGTCTAACACCAACTGTCCCTCCCATGGCACTCTCTACTTCTCTGTTGGGTTCAATAAATTAATTTCAACAGCGATGCCACACACAACTCACAGACCAAACTCTTGACCATGAAGTTTATTGGGAAAGTAACAGTTACAGTTCAGGCTCAGGAACACTCAGGGTATGATTTTCCATCTGGACAGCCTCCTTCCAGCTATGCTTGCAGGTATACCTCACCTTGGTCCTTTCCCTCTGCCCAAAGGCAGTCAGCTTTCTTGTTCTGTGGTCTTCTACAGCTGTTTCCTGCTGCTGGGTCTCTGCTGCTGGGTTTCTCTTGTCACTGCTTCTCATTGTCTTCCAGGTTACAGCTCCACTTCAGTCGCTTGGGTCCAGGAGCTTTTCAGTGTAGGAATCCCAGGTCTAAAGGACATATTCTGCCTTCCTGGCTCTTCTTCCTTAATGGTGGTGTGATCCTCTTTCTTGCCTCTGGCATTGCTCATTTTAAGCTCAGAGGGATGGCAAAGTCAACCAATCCTTTTGCTAAGCTACAATTACTCCACCTGCTCAGTCCTACTTTATCACCTGAGTGGGAATTACAAGACTATGGCTATAAAGGCCACCAGAAAAAAAGAAAGTGATCTATCAGACCTCATGATGTCATGCTTTTTCCTTAAATCATCAACCACAATTAAAAAAAAATTATTAGTACAATGGGAGGCCCTGGTGGCATATGGTTAAAAACCATGGCATGCTGTGGCTTTGAACCAAAAGGTTGGCAGTCCAAATGCACCATCTTGAAAGGCTCTAGGATTTCAAGACATGATTCCTTTTGTTTTGAAAGTTAAGTTTTATTAAAAATAAAAATAAAAATAAAAGAAAGGCTGGTGCACCAGGGACGCACTCCAAACAATAGAGTGGGAAGGCGACCCGGGTAACTTCCTATCTGGTACTTCTATAGTCAAACTTCAAAGCAAGGAGAGAAAGCAGGCAGAGAAAGCAGACCCCTTCATTGAGTGGTTGAGGCCACCTGGAGCTTTGTAGGTTGTAAAATGTCGTCATTGGGAATGTTTTCTTTGCAGATGGTCCAGGGTCAAGAGGTTATTTGTAAAGTTGTGTCTAAGCTTCAAGGCTATTTTCCTGGGTTTGTTTCTGTCAGGTGTTAAGTAATCTATGGTAATTTTTGCTTTTCTCTGCTAAGTTTCCTGGGGCCTTTTGTCTTAACAACTTAAGTCTTTACTGCTGTCTTCCTTGACCATGTTGCTTATATCTCATTTTAACAATCTGCTCCTTGGAAATCCTATAGAGCAAATTTATTTTGCCCTACAGGGTGGCTATGAGTTGGAATCAACTTGATTTCAATGGAGTAGAAGTCCCTTTGGCATTTCTGGATTGTAAGCTTTCCCAGTTCCCAATCTGGCAAATACTGGAGGCAAAAACAAAGCTCAAAGACCTGTCACCTGGTTATTTCTTGAGTTGGAAGAAACTTTACCAGTCTGCTTTCTTCTCTGCATCTTCCAAGAGTTTTCTTATGTTTGATTTATGAATTATGTCCAGAGTCTTTGATTTTATTTAATGAGAGCAATAGGCAGAAATGAATCTATTCTATCTTATTGAAGTTGAAAATTCTACCATTCATTTTTAAAAAACCATGTAAAAAAACACTGTGGTTGGGCAAAGGATCTTAGAGACTGCTTCCTGTTTTGATCTCTATATGTTACTGATGCAAAATGATAAAGGTGAGGTGAATCTATAAATGTAAGAGTTGGGGAAGGAGAATTTGCCCTTTTTCTTCAATAGTGACTGAGTAGGGAAGGTGCCTTAGCTTTTTGTTGGCTTCATTAAAAGATATTTTGCTATGGGTAAATGAATAAATTGGCATTTATCTAGACCTGGCAGAGTTAGGATATGAAATAGGATCTGGAAAACCCCTGACCAGATTGATGTTCTGTATCTTTTTTGGGGCCAAGCAATGACCACATCCCTTGGAGCGTATAAAGCTTCTTGACCCTTAATTGAAAAGTTCTTCAGTTTTCCCATGACTCCTCTGGTACTAATGTTCAATATCTCATTGTAGTTTGATGGGTCACTTCTATATGCTCTTTCTAGCCATGATTTTGTAACTTCCATCAAAAGACTGATTGGGACTATACAATTAAGGCACTTGTTGCCCACCAAGGGGATTGGAAAACTTGTTAATAATACAAGCAATGTGCATGACACACTTGGGGGGGTGAGATCACACAAATAAGGTATGTGGTACTATAATGAGGTGATCGGTCAACTTTGCCATCCTGCTAGACTTAAAATGAGCCATCCCAAAAGTGGAAAGAGGGAACTACCACCCAGAAAAACAACCTAGGAGCAGAGTGCTTCCTTTGGACTTAAGGTCCCTCTGCTGAGAACCTGCTATACCCAGGAGACACAGAGCTGTGACACCTGAGATGGCACAAGATTGTAAGAAGTAGTCACAGGTGAGGCAGAAAACTGCAGCAGTGAACTAGGGGACTGGCAGGATATAGCACAATGGGATTCATGACCCACAGAGTGAGAAAGCTTAGCCTCTTCAGCCCTCCCTCTCAGAGTAGGGTGCCTCTGGGCACTTAACTGGTGGAGCTAAAGAGCTTTGTAACAATTGTCCCGACAAGCCCAAGAGCACTGAGGGACTGAGGATGGAGAGGCCAAGGACAAGGGAGACACCTGACTGTAGGCACAGTAGAAGCTGTCCCAACCGAAGAACTACATCCAGTGTCATTACTGATACTGGATTAAAACTCCATAATCAGGAGTATTGTCTCTAAGGTCTGTGTGGCCAATGCTATAAATTATTTATCCCGGTAGTGAAATGGGGAGTGTGATGGGAGGGATAGCTGGTGTCAGAAGTGATAGAAAGTTTTGGAAAGAGGAGATAATGTCTGACCTCTGCTTCTTAACAACCAGCTTTGGGCAGATGCTGATGGTGACTCTCCCCTTCATGAAGTTAGAGGAAGTCAGAAACCCCTCACCACACCATTTTTACTCCTGTATTTACTTTTATCATCCTAAATTGAGTGTAAACACCTTCTGGTGGGTAGAAAACAACTCCTCTACTCCTTCCTGTCCCTACAAGTGCTAGTATAGTGTTTCACACACTGTAGAGGCTCATAAATATCTGACACGCTTATTCTCTTTCCTGTGAGTCTGGGTAGCATAAGCTAGCGCTCCTAACGTGCAGCTGTTCCGAAGAAACCTTCCAGCCCTTGCATAGTTCAGGCTCTGAACTGTGAAAGCATCTTCCCAGAGTACTCTCATCTTAGAAAAACACTGACCCAATGAGCAGCCCAGGGTGGCTACCCAATCCACCAGGGGCTGTATGTTGATATCTCTTCCCAACATCTCCGTGTTTGGGCATCAGCTCACAATTTTAAGGCATGAACCAGACAGTTCACATTTATGGTCCTAGGTTACCAGCAATTCCTCTCTCATGCTGACCACCATATGCTGTCCTCCCTCCTTCCAAAAGATGAAGCCTATTTATTGAATGAATGTATACGTCGGTGAATGAAGGAAGGAAATGAAGAGGAAGGGAAACAACTTGGAAGCTACTAAGACTCCTGAAAACAGAGATTCTGATGAATTGGAAATTTATTGATTGAGGATTTAATAGGGATTGGGAGGTAGTTGTACAGAAACCAAGCTGCAGAACAAGTTACAGCTTGCCAGTTCAAAGGCTTCTTCTTATATCAGTAAACACTTAAAGGGTTTGTAAACCTCAGAGCAACATCATGAGTGCACTAACCCCATTTGCGCCCACAGAGAACACTCCCAGCTTCCCCACCTCCGGGACGTCCAAGGGGCCTTATTTGCATGGCCAGGTAGGCGCCTGCTTCTGCTGGGTCTGGTGGCAGACTGGGACTCCCTTGCCACCGCCAGAACCCCCCCCGGAGCTCCCCCCGGAGCCCCCGCCGCAGCCGGAGGCGCCCCCGCCGCCCCCGGAGGAACCACCTCCGCAGCCAGAGGCGCCACCACCACCACCACCGCTGGAAAAGCAGCTGGAGCCGCCCCCGGAGGAGCCGCTGCCGCCGCCGCAGCCTCCAGAGGATCCTCCGCCGTAGCTCTGATGCGGCGCGCACACGGGCTGGGTGGACTGCTGCGACGAGTAGCCAGAGCCACCGCCGCCGGAGGAGCCGCCCCCGCAGCCGGAGGCACCCCCAGAGGAGCCGCCGCCGGAGGAGCCGCCCCCGCAAAAGGAGCCGCCGCTGGAGCCGCCTCCGGAGCTCTGGCACTGAAAGTGCTGGCCGGAGGAGCCGCTGCCGCTGCTGCTGTGACAGCCGGAGCCGCCCCCGGAGGAGCCGCCCCCGCAGCCGGAGGCACCCCCAGAGGAGCCGCCGCTAGAGCCGCCTCCGGAGCTCTGGCACTGAAAGTGGTGGCTGGAGTAGCCGCCACCGCCGCCGCTGCCGTGACAGCTGGAGCCGCCCCCGGAGGAGCCGCCGCTGGAGCCGCCTCCGGAGCTCTGGCACTGAAAGTGGTGGCTGGAGGAGCCGCCACCGCCGCCGCTGCCGTGACAGCTGGAGCCGCCCCCGGAGGAGCCGCCGCTGGAGCCGCCTCCGGAGCTCTGGCACTGAAAGTGGTGGCCGGAGGAGCCGCCGCCGCCGCCGCCGCTGCTGTGACAGCTGGAGCCGCCCCCGGAGGAGCCGCCCCCGCAGCCGGAGGCGCCCCCGGAGGAGCCGCCACTAGAGCCGCCTCCGGAGCTCTGGCACTGAAAGTGCTGGCCGGAGGAGGAGCCGCCGCCGCTGTGGCAGCCGAACCCGCCCCCGGAGGAGCCGCCCCCGCAGCCGGAGGCACCCCCAGAGGAGAAGCCGCCCCCAGGGTACTTGACGCCCCCTCCGGAGCCGCCCCCTCCAGAGCCCCCGCCGCAGCCGGAGGCGCCCCCGCCCCCGGAGTAGCCGCAGCCACTGGAGCCGCCGCCGCCGCCGCCGCCGCCGCAGCCACTGGAGCCGCCGCCGCCGCCGCCGCCAAAGTACTTGATGCCCCCTCCTGAGGAGCCACCGCCACCGGAGCCACCGGAGCCACCGGAGCCGCCGCCGCAGCCACTGGAGCCGCCGCCGCCGCCGCCGCCGATCTTCCCGCAGCCCACTGGAGGAACGGGAGTGGGTTGCTTTGTCTGGTGAGACATCTGGTCTAGGGAGGAAGGAAAACCTAGAAGGACAGACGAGAGCATCGTTGGACCAGCGGCAAAAGGATGCAGTCAAGGAGGCAGCTGCATCCAGAGCAATATCTGTCACCTTGGAGGCCGGGCGTTGCCCGGGCCAAGATCCTGCTTTGTTAGGATGCCTGGAGTTCTTTCAGCAGGGAGTCCCAGATTATACCCACCCATTGCCCTTGAGTGGAGTCCGACTCATAGTGACCCTATAGCTCACAGTAGAACTGCTCTATTAGAGTTTCCAAGGAGCGCCTGGCGGATTTAACTGCCGACCTTGTGGTTAGCAGATGTAGCACCTAATCCACTACGCCACCAGGGCTTTCCCTCCAGAATGCTGCTTTGTAAAAAATGGTTGAGTACTCCCACCGAAAGTCTTCATCAAACTCTAAATATTCCCTTTGGAGGTACTCATTTCTCAACTTGTCCCAGCCCTTAGCCTTGGCTCTGCCTCTAGTCTCTGAGATTTGATTTTTCGGCGAGTCACCACTCTCCTGAGTCTGTTTCCTCCTTTGTGAAATAAGAAGGTTGGAACACTTTATCTCCCCAGGTCTCTTCCAATCCCAATGTGATTCTCTGAGTGCAAACAGAAAGCTATCACAAGCCTTTATCCAGACTGAGGGATTTTTTCCCATCCCCAGCACAACAGAGGGAGGTTTGTTGCAGTGTCAGAGAGTTGCAACCCCTATTCCTTGCAGAATCTTTTAGTTTATACTCCTGGTCTGCACCATGGCACCAAGCCAGGACCCAGGAGCCACTTATCTGAAAAAGCAGGCTCCACCAGGGAAGGCCATGCCTGCAGACTGGGGAAATGACGATGGGAGCCCTTGATGGTCTCTTTGACCCGCGTCTCTGACCCAAAGACATCAACCATCTCTTTTATGATTGCTCAAATCCTGACATGGTAGAGGGAGCTATAGCTGATAGGAAATTGTATGCCAGCATTTCCCTCTCAGAACATCAACCTCTGTAAAACAGGAATTGGGTCCTAAAATCGCTCACATTTGCACCATTCTCTGAATTGTTCTTCCATTCTCTAAGAGTAGGCTCAGTTCTTCCCGCTGACAGGTTCAGGAAGTCCATCCAGCCCATGCAGAGGCTGCCTCTGACCCACTGCCTCTGTGTGCCCAGCACTGTGCCTGCCCCAGGGGGGTGCCAGAGCAGCAGCGTATAGTTAGTCGCTGTGTGCAGTTTAGATTCTGGTCCCTAGAAACATCATCTGCAGAGCAGAACCTCAGGCTTACTGTCTGTGTGTATTTTCTCTAAACTCCAAGTGAGTGCAGTTGGGAAGGCAGAGGTCCTGTAGCTCCCCAAAGCCCAAAAGGAGAGAGACTCTGACCATCCCCAGGCCTACCAGCTTTTGCAGGCCTGGTCAGGCTGGTTAGATTAGAAGACAAAAGAGCCTGAAGAACCCTCCACTTACCTGAAGCAGCAGGAAAGGTGAAGTGAGGAGAGGAGATGCTGGCAATGTGAGGAATATTAGAGCTCCCCAAATTTTATACTCTTGAGAGCACTGAGTCATCGCTGATATAGGGCAGCCTTTCGTGGTAACGTGATCCATCAGCCCCACCTTCTTGGATTGCAGGCAGAAGGTGGACCTTCTGTGAAGATTTTGGCATTCTTGAAATAGGCAGCCTAGTTTGTGTGAACTGGCTCCTTTCCTGACGCAACTGTATGGCAGGCTAGCCAGCAGGGATGGCTAGCCAGAATGGATGGCTGACGTTGTTTCCAAAACATGGGGTGAATGCCACAGCCAGAGGGCTATGGTTGATGAATAGGTCCAGACTCTTGAAGCAGCGTAGGAGTCAGATCCCAGATCCCAGATCCATTGCTCTGAAAACCCTTAGAACTTCAATAAAGAACCAGTTCTCTTTTGCCACAAGTTTATCCCCAGGGTTTCATGTGGACTTTCCTGAGATGTTTCTGTCCTGCCCACTGGGTTGTGAGGGCTCTTACGCTTGTGCAGCAGCCTCCGGTACCCAGTCTTGGGCAGTGCTTCAATAGACAGGACACTGAGGACTTCTTGGCTTTGTCCCATTTTACATTGCTGTGAGTAACATGAGAGTTCCATTTTCTCTGCATCCTCACCAGCATTTGAGATTATCACTATTTTTATTTTAGCTGTTTTAATAGGTATGCAGTACCCTTTTCAGGTTTTTGTTCAGTGACTTTACATTTATTTTTAAGTACAGGGCAGGCTTATGGCCTTAGTTGGGTTGAGGCTTTCAGACTTGCCATGTTTGTACCCCTGACTTTAAGGTATTTAAAAAAAAAAAGTGCTTGTTTTGCATTGCGAAGACTTAGAAAACTATTTAAAACTTTCCTCAGTATGTTATTTGGCTCTGATATCCTGGTCTTCACCATGAGTTGGATCCGACCCGACGGCACTTGACTAGCTTGGTCCTGGTCTTGCTATAGCACTGACCTCAGCCTGAGAGGTAGCAGTGGAATGGAATGGACTTGAGATTAGATGAGTCGGTTTAGGTGTTTCCTTTGCTGCTGACCAGCTATGTCACCACAGGCAAAGTCACACCGGCATATTCAGTGCTTGCACATAGTAGGTGCTCAGTAAATATTTGTTCATTGCTAAATGAATAAGCCTTCTGAGCTTCAGTTACCTTATCTATCAAATGGAAATTGTAGTACTTATTTCAGTGGTTTGTGAAGGGACAATAGTTACATGAAGTGTACCAGGTGATGCTGTCCTTTTTATTGCTTTCTCACATAACAATAAAGGAAAACCAGTTGCTGTTGAGTTGACTGAGACTCATGGAGAACCTATGTGTGTTAGAGCAGAGCTATGCTCTGTATGTTTTGTACTGGTTGATTTTCAGGAGCAAATCTCCTGTCCTTTCTTCTAAGATGCTTCTGCATGGACTTGACCACCAACATTTTGGTTAGCAGCTGAGTACATTCCTACTCCCGCTCTGGTCTGTCTTTGGACACCAGGGCCAGAAGGAAGTCTGTGATGGCTTGAGGCAAGTTTAGATCTTTTCCTAGGAAAATAAAACTTTCTTATTGACTGTGGGCCAGCAGCATCATCCCTGGGTATGGAAAACAGTATGTTTCCCACTTATTTCATCACAGGAGCTCAGTTGCTGTTGTTCAGGTTATCACATTTCAACTGGTTCCACCCAGCTATGTGTTGAAATGACAGTTTGAACAATAAATTAGCTTTTAATTATGGTGATGTTTCGATGATCAGAATGCTACCGATTAGACTGTGACCTTCAGAAACTTGTGGCACTAGTTTAGTTTGGGAAGTGTGGACTTATGTGAACCCAGGAGGAACCAGTAAGGGTTCTCCTCCTTAGGGGACACCGCATCAAGAAGAAGCAGGCATTCTTTGGATAAGGTAGATTTCTTGAAGATGAGGTACCTTGGAGATTTTGGAGGGAAACAGATTCCAATTAGTTGACTGCCATTGGTAGGAAAAAGAAGAGTTTTGTTTAGCCAGGCCACCCTGGAGAAGTGGAGCAGGATATGGGTAATGGTTTGCAACACTGAGCTGTGGGACTCTGTTGGCTCATGACGTGTGCTCACCAGTCTTAAGACCCATGTAACTAGAAGGATGTCAGCAACACATTCTTGGGAAGACAAGTCTTTGATTCTGAGGTCTTGGCCTTCCTACCTTCTTTTGTGTGTGTTTCCATTAAAATCTTTTAAATAATGACAGTGACATTAGGTTTTAGCTACTTATTTAATACCTTTCCTTGTTAAAATGAAAAATTGGCAATCTTACCATTGTTTTCACATTTTTTTTTTAACAAAATGTTACTTCTCAGTGAAATTCTCTTGTTTGGGAACTTGAGTGCAGGTGACCCAAGTACTAATAACTTTCAAATTATCTGGGTGATTTTTAGGGTTCATGTGTTTATAAGAGAATTATGATTATTTCACTTATTCCTTTCAAATTCATGACCCTAATTATTTTATTAATCCATCCAACATCAATGGCTAGCACAAGGCTAACTGATGAACCAGAGGCTTTCCAAAGCTGGACATGAGTTTCCTTGGTAGATTCGGGATGGGAAGAACTGCATTTCTGCTTCTTTAATAAGGAAAAACTTATAATCAGAAAGTCTGTTTTATTATTATGTGAAAAGCCTAACAGGACCTGATTTTGAGAGCAGTGCCACATCTTGTGGCTCTCAGCCCTGAGTTTTTGGTTTAGAGATTTAGCTTTGCCTGCATCGTGAATATATGAGCCTGATTTCTCACGTTATTCCTTCAAACTGTTAGTTCCAGTGGGATGTCTGTGCGGACCACAGTGAACTATCACAGTAATGTATCAGTGAAGAAAGGATGGAAGCTTGTAGAATTATGACATATAGGTATTTGGGGGTTTTGTAAGGCTTGCTGTATCAGGTTTTAAGATAGATAACCTTTAGACACTTAGCCCCTAAATTTGTGCTTGCTAGCATATCTGAATTCTGCAACCTGGCAGTTTAAGATGTGGTTCCTGCCTGTGTCTGTGTCCTTAAAGAAGAAAACCTTAAATACGTCACGGTGCCCAACACAGTGCTAGGCATTAATAGGTGCTCAGGGAATCCAGGTGAAATTATTTTATATGTAGCTCAGCCTAATAGAAGCTGTGATTAACCATTTCCGAGCAGTGATTAATCCTTCAGGTCTGGGTTATTATGGCATATATTGGGTGAGATAACCACCTCACCAGTTGCCACATAGTGACCCTGTGTTTGTCTAAATACAATTATGCTCCACAGGATTTTCATGGCTGTTACCTTTCAAAAGTCGAAGTCTTTTTTCTGAGGTTCCTCTGAACGAAAAACTAAACCCATTGCCATCAAACTCTGACTGATAGCGACATATCGGGCAGTGTAAAACAGTCCTATAGGGTTTCCAAAGAGTGCCTGCTGGATTTGAACTGCTGACCTTTACTTTAGCAGCCTGAGCTCTTAACCACTGCAACACCAGGTTCATCTAGGTGGGTTCAAATAACCAACTTCTTTCTGTTAGTAGCCTGGAATTTAACTATTTCTGTCATCCATGGACTCCTAAATCCTGGTGGAATTCAAGGGAGTTCGTGAGACCCACTGACTGACAGTGACTGAGGGACGATCCCTTTACAGTGGAATAGTGGAGTGGAGGGTTTCAGCTTGGACTACGGGTAAGTCCAGCCTCATTGTACAGTGAGACATGATGGGATTGCATGTCCTCCCTCAGACCCTCCTCTCATTGTCTATCTGGTAGGCATGCAGGAGGTCGGGGGATGGGTTGAATGAGAGTGAGTGAGGTGGTGGTGACTCTTCAGTCAGATGTGACTGCCCAGGGTGTTGAGGACAAATTAGGTCTTTACCCACAATCACAGATAAATCTGTTGGAGAAAATCTAGCTTGTGATTCATAAATCACACCCCCCAAAATTGGAGTCTTGTTTTTCCTGTTTCTCAGCATATCTCTGCAAGAGGGTCACGTCTTCCTGAGTTAGGCATTTTCTTAGGAGCAGCAAATAAGGAATTGAAGAAAGGAGGGTGAGGACTTTCAGTGCTGTGATATACAGACTGCCATGGGCCCAAGTGTGAAGGGGACACAGCCCTGCCCTCAGGGGCCCCAGTGTGAGAGGGGCCCCAGGCCCAGTTCACAGGAAGCCCTCAGCCTGAGCTTAGGGAGCTCCTGTCTGCTCATAACAACCTTTAAGTATCCTAAACCCCTCATCTGTGTTCTCAAGGCTGAGTGTGGGTTAGGTGCATCACTAAGGATCAAAGAGCAGTAGGAGGTTTGTAAAGAATATAATGGGCCCGGGGCAAGGGTTTGGGAGCTATTATTAACAGCACAGTAGCAGGGCTCAGAAACTCATGGCACTGTTTACACCCAATAAAAACCGTTTCCTCTAAATCCTGGCCCAAGAGGCTTCTCAGAGCTGCTGGGATACCCATCACCTCAGGCCACTGTTTCCTTCCTCTTTCTAGCCCTCCTGGGCCAGAAGTTTGGAGGGGAGGTTGTCCCTGGGTGAGTATTTGGGGGAGAAAAGCTTGGAGATCAGGGAGCAGAATATCTGCTTGATTTCCATGCCTCCAAGAAACATCCCTGGATTCATCCTACCTTCTGATTCTATCTCCTGCCTCACTTTCCCTTCCCGAGGACTTTGAGGAAGATTGCACTGACAGCAACTTTCCAGTGACACATCCATTTGACATGATTTTTTCAAGTCTTCACTGTCCTTGAGAGCAGTTTCCATGTAATTTTTGTGTTCCACGCCCTAGGATTTAAAGAATACTTAAAGCCCTCGGAAGTGTTACCATGGACTGAATTGTGTTCCCCCAAAATGTGTGTAGCAGTTTGGCTAGGCCATGATTCCTCATACTGTGTGATGTTGCTAAACCCAAACTAAACCTGCTGTCATTGAGTCGATTCAGACACATACAGACCCTATAGACAGAGTAGAACTGCCCCATAGAGTTTCCAAGGAGTGGCTGGCCAATTTGAACTTCCCACCTTCTGGTTGGCAGACATAGCACTTAACCCTTATGTCACCAGCGTTTCCTGGCTCTGTAATGTTAATGAGAGGAAGATGGGTGCCAGTTGTGTTGGCTGGGGCGGGAGTCAATGTATGATTGTTGTTGTGCCTCCAGGGAGTCTCTTGCGATATGAAAGAAAGCAGAGAGATTTGGGGATGTCCTGTCACCAAGAAAGGGGTGTCATGAGCAGAGTACCTCCTTTGGACCTTGGGTCCCTATGCCTCAGACTCTCCCAGTCCCCAAGAAAATATTGATGACAAGGACCTTTCTCCACAGTCAACAGAGAAAGACTTCCTCTGGAGCTGATTCTCTGAACCTGGACTTGTCAGCTACTGTACTGTCAAAGAATAAAATTTCTCTTTGTTTATGTCAATCCACTTGTGGTATTTCTGCTGTAGCCACACTAGATGACTAAGACAGGTGTTACCAGGACTTGTTGACATTTAAGGTGACTCTCTTTGGGGCACTCTTGGGGCTCATCATTCCACAGAATGACACAGAAGTGTTCCTAGGCAGAAACAGCATGCTCTCTAGGGGCCACTTGAGGAGGTACGCTAATGAGCAGTTTCCATCGGCCCTTGTAATTTCTATCGCCAACTGTGAGAAATCATTCAGCAATTTTAAACCAATTGCCATAGGTGCTCCTTTTCATAGATAACCCTCTGCAACAAAGATGCTTGAGTTCAAACCTTCCCATATAGCTGGTGGATGCAGCAAGGGGAATGGCACCCCACGGACCACATCTGCCTGGGCTCTGGTACTTTCCTCATGGACAGAACCTTCAGTTTATAGAACTCTGTCATATCTATAGGAGCCCTGGTGATATAGTTGTTAATGGCTCAGCTGCTAAGTGACTGGTTGGTGTTTTGAACCTATTAGTCACTCCATGGGAGAAGTACATGGAAATCTACTTTATATAAAGATTAAAGCCCCCTATGGGGCAATTCTGCTTTGTCCTGTAGGGTTGCTATGAGCTGGAATTTACTTGATGGCAATGGATTTGGTTTTGATCGTATCAGTATCTTGTCTAATCCTACAGACAGTCTTGCATGCTCTGTGGTATTTTATCTCTATTTTCAGGTTTATAGAGGTGGATGGATCTGCCCAATTTCCCAGTCTTTAAAGGGCAAAGCAAGAGTTAAATTCAGTTCTTTTGATTATTAATCTTGTGTTCTTTCCTTTTCCCTCTCCTCTTTGGACCAGTACAGGCAGAATTAGGGAATGAGTCAGTTAAGCTCAAGCCCATGCTCTCTGGGAGTCAGAGATCAGAGGCCACTGTCCTGAATGCTTCTAGCTCCTTAGGGACATTGCTGTGCAATGATTGACTCTAAGAACTGAAAGAACTTTTAGAGATCATCCAAATCAAGCCTCAAATTTGTAGAGGTGGATGAAGAGCCCAGATAGAGGCTAACTCACTTCCCAAGGCTGCAGAAAGTATCAGGGCCAAGGCTTGAAGCTGGTTCTCCAGACTGTTAGTTTAGTACTCCTTCCACTGTAGATTTGGTTTGTGATTTACTGTCTCCCCTGACATGGGTACTCCAGGCTCTGGTAGTGAGACCTAGGGGTAGTTAAAATAGCAGTTAAAAGCCTTTCATAGCTAAGTAGCTGTGTTCAGGGAGGCTGCTAGACCTGGCACTATAGCCTATGGACCTGGGGGTAAGCTGCTGATATTATAAGCCCTAAATTCCAGTGGTGGGCAGCTGCTATGTAGCTAGAGGACTGAGGGCCTACAGCTTGATTCCTCTGTGAACTTTACCACAGGGAGGAACAGTGAGCAACCTTTGTGAGACCCAGTTCTGCTCCGAGATAGGGTATGTCATCAGGGGCTTCTCGGGACATTTATGCATGGTAGTAGCTGATGGTCCAAGAGTATAGGCACCTGTCTGCCCATCAACCCTCTAATGTTCATGGGTGGGCTATCCAAGGTGTCTTAATCAAATATGGAAAGCGACATGACACAAAGAGAAAAGTACATATATTGAAACTCATAAAACCAAAACCTAGCCAGCTGCTGTGGAATCAGTACCTGCTCATGGCTATCCCGTGTATTTTTAGAGTAGAATAGTACTCTACAGGGTTTTAAATGACTTAATATTTTGAACATAGATTGCCAGGCCTTTCTTTTGATGTGCCTCTGGGTGGATTTGAACTGCCAACCTTTTGCTTAGCAGCTGAGCATATTAAACCATTTGCACCATGCAGGGATTTCCATTTGATTCCAACTTGTAGTGACCCAACAGACAGAGTAGAACTGCCCAATAGAGTTTCCAAGGAGCACCTGGTGAATTTGAGCTGCCAACTTTCTGGTTAGCTGTAGCACTTAACCACCATGCCACCTTCATACTCATAGACATGGCTTTTTAGCTAGTATGCTGCTTTGGACACTATGACCAGTGCATTTCTTCTTTACTGGGAGTCATAGACTGAGCAGCAAACCAATTTAAGTGGTCCTTCTGTTTTGGTTTCAAACCCAATTTTAACACGTAAGTGCTACTTTCAGGAGTTCTCTGGGGCTGCAGCAGGCTTTGGGTGTGACTTCAGTCTTAATCACGTTCCAACTCGTAGTGACCCTACAGGACAGAGTGGTTTCCAAGGAGTGGTTGGTGAATTTGAACTACTGACCTTTTGGTTATTGGCTGTAGCTGTTAATCACTATGCTACCAGGACTTCTCAGATTGAATAATATCCTACTAATGGTGACCAGAATCTGGATCCAGTATCCCTTTTTTGTTGTTAATGAGTCTTCCTTCAAACTTTGTTTGTTGATTTTTGTTAATTGTACTTTAGATGGAGTTTAGAAAAAGATAAGTTTCTCTCTGAACAGTTAGTACATGTATAGTTTTATGACATTTGTTAACCCTACAATATGTCAACATTCTCCCTTCTCAACTTGGGGTTGCCTATTACTAGCTTTCCTGTCCTTTCCTGATTTCTAGTCCTTGACCCTGGGGTGGCATGCCCCTTTACTCATGTATTGTCTTAGAGGACTGTCCAATTTTTCGCTGAAGGATGAATCTCAGGAATGACTTTATTACTGAGCTGAAAGGGTGTCTGAAGGCCGCATTGTCAGCGTTTCTTCAGTCTGTGTCAAGCGAGAAAATCTGGTCTTTCTTTTTGAGTCATAATTTTGCTCTACAGTTTTTTCCAGCTTTGTAAGGGACCCTGTGATATACTCCCTCTCAGAACAGTCAGTGGTGGTAGCTGGGCACCATCTAGTTGTACTGTACTCAGTCTTGTAGAGGCCACTGTAGATGTCATCCATTGGTCTTATGGAGTAATCTTTCCCTTGTTTCTTTAGTTTTCTTCATTTTTCCTTGCTCCCAAAGTATTAAGACCAGACCGGTGGAGTGTCCTTAGGCTAGGTTTTCTAGGGAAGCAAAACCAGGAATACATATAATATGTATAGAAGAAAGATTTACATGAAAGCAACAGTTCACACAATTGTAGAAGCTAAAATATCACAAGTCCTGATTTGGAGTACAAGCCACATGCAATCATGGAAGCTGGCTAACCCAAGACTGACAGGTCAAAGATTAAAATTCTAGCTCACAAGCTGTGAATGTCAGCAAATCTCAAGATGGCAGACAGGACTGCAAAGTTTTGGCTGATTCACTGGGCTGGTGAACCCAGGATCAGCAGGTCAGGGAACAGAACTCTTACTCATAGGCTGTGAGGGTCAGTGAATCCCAAGAGCTGTAGTTCCTGTCCCAAGAACCAGACGTAAGAAGACAAGGGGCTGCTGGCAACATGAGCAGATGGAAGTAGGCGGTGACAGGCAGGGAGATGAAGGCTGAGGGAAGAGCAGGGAGCCATCACAGACCCTACCCTTGCCGCTTTGTGCGGCTGCCAAAACAATGGTCTAGCTGAGCTGACACACAGTCTTGACCGTCACAGGGTCCTAGATGACTGCTCCTATACTTTTAAGACCCTAGATACTACTTACCAAAGTAGAATATAGAACATTTCTTTATAAACTATATTATGCCAATTAAGTTAGGTTTTTTTCCAGAGACTATGGTCCCCACAGCCCTCAACTCAGCATTTGGCTCCTCAGGGAGTCTGGATGTGTCTATGGGAGCTTTCATGACCTGGCCTTGTAGAATTTATGCTGGCTTGCCCAGTATTGTGTAGTGTCTTACCGTTGACAAAGGTTAACTCTTATCTGTTGTCTATTTAGTGTTTTTCCATTCCCACCCCTCCCCTCCTTGGAAACCATCAAAGATTGTTTATTTTTATGTGTAAAACTTTTCATGAAATTGTATGATAGTGGCCTCATACAATATGTTTCCTTCTGGAGTTTCACTCAGCAAAATACCTTTCAGATGCCTCCATGTTATAAGGTGGTTCACAGATTGACATTGTTCTTCATTGTTCCTCTATGTTTAGGATTTTGTTGAGGATTGTTCTATTGCCTAAGTTGTGGTCTTTTCTGGACAACATTCCATGTGCTTTAGGAAAGGATGTGGGGTTTGCAGCTGTTGGGTAGAGTGTTCTGTATATGAGATCAAGTTGGGTGATTGTGCCCTTTAGCTCATATCTTTGTTGAATTTCTTTCTGAATATTCTGCCCTTTACCAAGAGTGGTGTGTTGAAGTCTCCTACTAATATTTTTGAGGAACTGTCAGTTTTCTCTTTTCAGTTTTTTAGAATTTGTTTTATGTGTTTTGGAACCCTGTCTTGGGGTACATAGATTTTTATTGTGGTTATGTCTTCATGATACATTGTCCCTTTAATTACAATGCCTTTCTTTGTCTTTTATGGAAACCCCAGTGTCATAGTAGTTACATGTTACAACCACTAACTAAATGGCTGGCAGTTTCAATCCACTAGGCACTCTCTGGAAGCTCTATGGAACAATTCTATTCTGTCTTGTGAGTTGGAGTTGACTCAGTAGCAGTGTTTTTGGTCTTTTAAATCTTTTGTGGTCTATTTCATCTGAAATAATGTTGCCACTTGTGCTTTTTGGGAAGCTACTTGCTTGATATATCTTTTTTCCATCCTTTGATTTTTAATAAATATGCACTTTTGTTTCTAAGGTGTGTTTCTTGTAGACACCATATTGATGGATCCATAGGTTAAGCCTAACCCACTGCTATGGAGTTGGATCTGACTCATAGCAGTCTTAGAGGTTGGAATAGAACTGCCCCATAGAGTTTGCAAGGTGCGTCTGGCAGATTTGAACTGCCAGCCTCTTGGTTAGCAGACGTAGCACTTAACCCACTACACCACCAGGGGTTCCATGAGTGCATTTAAGCCATTTATATTCAGTGCAATTACTGACAGGTATGAGTTTATTGCTGTCATTTTGTACTGTTTGTGTGTATGTGTGTGTGTGTATGTGTGGTGCTGACACTTTCTTTGTTCCTCTTACTCTCATGTGCTGAATACTTTCTATTTGTGGCTATATTTTTTATTTGTTTTTGTATATTTTGTTTTTTTGAAAACTTTATATCTTTCTTCTTTATTCTGATAAATAGGTTTGTTAACTTTCTTTGTGGTTACTTTGAAATTTACCTTTATCTTCCCAGGATTGAACCAGTTCATTATTACCTGATATCACCTTGCCTTCCATTTCGATTTATTCCCTCTTTTATTGTTGGGAGTCGGATCCGACTCGACGGCACTTGGCTTTTATTGTTCTGATATTATTGTTATTTGCAGATTAATATCTCTGGTTCTCTGTTCTAATTCATTGAGAGTTCATTTTCTAGACTGGCATCTGCCTGGTGCAATCTTGCATCCTAGATTCTGTTGCTTGTTCTCAGATGGAAAGGACTCCCTGTAATAATTCTTGTAAATTTGGTTTGGTTTTTATGTATAAGGACTGCCAATTAAGTTCCTGAACTCATCCTAGAGAAAATGCTGCATACCTGATTGCTGAATATTAGCATGGTTACCTTTGAAGTGCTCCCTTTGGGAAGCCATTCACCGATGCCAGCACCTGGTCCACCCTTCAAAGCAATGTTGAAATATTTTCTGGAATGGCCATCAGAGCTGTCGTTGTGTTACCCTTGATAGCCTGAGTGTCATCAAAATGTCTTCATTTCAATATTTCCTTTATATTTGGGTAAAGGCAAAAGTCGCTGGGACCCAGACCAGGTGAGTAGGGAGGTTGTTTTCAGTGCAATTATTTGTTTATTGGCTGAAAACTCCCTCACAGACAACTCTACGATTAAGTTCGTGAACTTGCCATCTTGCCACCATGTACAATGGCCGTTCCAGAAAGAGTTCCAAAATTACTGTGAATGGTGGACTAGGCATTGGTATCAGTGCGTATCTTCCCAGGGGGAATAATTTGAAGGTGACTGTAGTGATATTCAGCAGTGAGGTACGTAACCCTCAGAACAATTAAGTTCGTAGGTTTGTCAGACCTCATGTTCCCTTAATTTCTGTTTATTTGGAAATGTCCTAATTTTACCATTAGATTTGATTGATTTGCAAGATGTATTATTTTTGATTTGCAGTTTTTTTCTTTCAAGGTTTTATATATATCATCCGATTACCATCTTGCCTACATGGTTTCTGCTGAATAATTAGAACTTAGTTTTATTGTTTCTCTTCTGTATGTGACTTTTTGTTTTTCGAGTTGTCAGAATTTTTTCTTTGTTTCAGTTTTAGTGAGTGTGATTATGGTATACCTTGATGATTTTCTTTTAGGGTCTATCCTATATGGGGTTTACTGAGATTCTTGAATGGTCAGCTTTTATCTTTCATAATATTAGAAAGGTTTTCTGTAAGCAATTCTTCAGTTATCCTCTCTGTGTTTTCTATTTTCTGCCCCTGTTCTGGAATGCCAATAACTCACAGGTTTTTGCTTTTGATTGTATCCTACATAGTTCTCAGTGTTTCTTCATTTTCCTTTGTTCTCTTTTTCTGATTTTTTCCTCAAAAAGAGTTACAGCCAAGTGATTGTCTTCAATTTCTTGGATCCTGTCTTCCATCCCTTCAAACCTGCCCCTCAGCAATTCCATGACACTGTCCACTTCTGAAATCGTTTTATCTTTTGAATTTCTAACTGCTGTTTTTGTGTGATATCTAGCTGTGAATTTATTTTACATTTTGTTCCTATTATTATTTTGTGCATTCTTACATGCAATTGTCTGCCTTTTCCATGAATTTGTCCATTTTTTCTTCATTTTTTGTCTCCTCTTTGCTTCAACTCTTGGATAGCTCTGAATATTAGAGATTTGAATCCCCTGTCAAATAGTTCTAGTGCTTTTTCTTCTGCTGGAACATGAGCTGGTATTTTATTTTGGACACCTACTGGACCCATCTTGTCCTTTTTTTAAATAAGTTTTGATATTGTCTGTTGTCTTCAGGACAGTCAGTAGTTGATTTCTTCATTGATTGTAGATCTGTTTGTTTCATTCTGCATTTTTGTTTTATTTGGTTATAACAGAGCAGGTGGACTCTGTATTCTTTGTTGTTTCCTTGTCTGTGGTCATGATACTTTTCACCTCTTCATTCAGTGGACAAGGCCCAGTCCTAAATAAAACAAAACAAATCAATACAAATAAAACAAAGCAAATCAATACAGATAAAACAAAGCCAATCAATACAGATAAAACAAAGCCAATCAATACAGATAAAACAAAGCCAATCAATACAGATAAAACAAAGCAAATCAAAACAAATAAAACAAAGCAAATCAATACAAAAAAAAGAAAAGTCCAGAAGATCCTACCAGGGTGACATCACAGGCTGGGAGAATGGTTCTCCAGAGAGTGGTGTTTCACAGCCTTTGAAGAAGAAGAAACATGGTACATGGAGCCAGGTATTCTTGAGAAACAAGGAGGAGGTGATGGGAGGCATAGGAGGAACCAAAAGAAATGAAGAAAAGCAACACCAGCTATGGATACATGACACTCAGGGAGCTGGCCAGTGTGGGTAAGATGAACCCAAGCAGCCCAGGCTGTAAGAGTTTTCTCCTGATCAAGAAACTGTGGCCAGCAGGAAACAGAGGAGTGGGAAGGGTGAAGGTTAGGAAAGAGTATACTGCTGATTACTGGGTTATCTGTGTCCTGCTAGGAGCTCCCTGAAGTTGCTTTCATGTACGCCTTATCCACTGATCTCAGATGAGGATGGGGCAAATTCAAGTAGCACTTCATGCTGCACTTCTGGCTGGCTGAGCTACCTCAGGTAGCCAGGAGGCATTGGAGACAGAGAAGTGGGGAGAAGATGGTAGATGAGTTTGGGAAAGCATGTCTTGCTGGTTACCAGACACTTTCTCTCCCACTGGGATTTCCATGAAGCTGCTTTCTTGAGCTCCATGTCTGCCTATCTTAACAGGAGTCCAAGATGGAGTATTTGTGCTGTATTGGCTGACAGGGGGCTTCTGCTCATCTCTCTTCTCTTTTCTGTCAGTTTCATATTCCATTTGGTGTTTGGCTGAGTTCTTGATCACTTCATCTGACACTTTGGGTTCCAGGGTTGACGTTTGTCTGTTTCACTTAGTTTTTTCAGGTCTTTCCTCCGGAAGGATGATGTGGTACTGTTGGGGTTCAGATTTCAAGATGCAACCCAGAATTTCTTTAAAGGTAAAATTTTATTAAAAATATGCCCGATAGGAAAAAGACTGGTGCACCAGGGATGCACTCCAAACTACACAGAGTAAGGAGGTGACCCTGAGCCTCCCCAGCACCCAGCATTTAAGTCATGAGATTACAAAGCAGGGAGGGAGAACTGACCTTTACATTGATTGGTTAAGGCCACCTGGAGTTCCCGTTAGTTATAAAATGCGGTCAAGGTCTAGGGGTCACTTGCAATGCTGTCCCCAGGCTTTGTTTTGTAAGACAAAGGTGAGATTACTCTATGGTATTTTCTATTATTAAGTTGTTTCCTGGGGCTTTCTTTAATACCTTGAATTTTTACTGTACCCTTCCTCAAAATGGAGTCACTTATGCCTCATTTCAACAGTACTTCTGTCTATGGTGCCATGTTGGTCAGAAGTCTCCTCTGTCTCCTTTTTGACTACTAAACTTGGTTCCTCAGACTTGCTGGTTATCCTTAATTTTTGCTCAGCCTTCAAAATTATTTTAATAACTGAGCATTGAAATTAGGTCAATGAGTTGGGCTAAACCTTCTCACGGCTGAAAAAAAACCCTCACAAACTGGTTGGTGGGTCTCAAATAACATCTTAGTTAGTTTTATTGATGTGTTTAGAACATCTCAAGGTAAGGGACTATGGAATCACTTTTCAAATCTGTTGTGTGTTCCTAGGGCCTTCCATTCTGGGCTTGGAGCATCTTGCAGGCAGGATCAGCTCACCTAAATGTCCATATCCCCTCCTAATTTAGGACTGGACCTTAGAGTGTATATCTGATAAATACTTGTTGATCAGCCTAGGATGTGATAAGGATCTAGTGTCGTAGTTTCAACTCTGGAGCAAATGCAGTCTGATTTAGCTTTCTTGTGGAAAGTATCTTAAATAAATTGGTCCCATTAAACTGCCCCTACCTGTTATTCCCCACTTTTTGTGGGGAATCTCATTGTCTTTTGTTTTTTATTTTCTAGAACATCCTTTAAATCCTGCTTTCCTAGATACCCTGGCCACCTAAGGTCCAGTCATCAAATTTCCACAGAGTACCTAAAGCAGAGCGAGGGGAACTGTGAGCTTCATTAGTCCATGGTCTGTTCTTGAAGGTAGGGGCCAGAATTTTCCCCCTTCTAAGATCTTGGGTTCCTCGGGAGGTCTGTGCTCTAAACCTGGGCCATCCACCAAAAATCTGTGAGCTTGGACAAGTCATTGTTCCCCCAGATCTCATTTTCTTCATCTACGTGGTCAAACTGACTCACTTCCCTCCAGTTTCCTTGGCCCTTTACCCCCAGTGCTCCTTTATGGACAGACAGGGAGGTGAAAACAGAAGGATTGTGAGGAATGACTGGAAAAAAAGGAGGTAGGATAGCATGAATTACAAGCCTCTGGGGAACAAGCATGAAAACTGTTGCACTTTCTTTGGGGCTAGCCTTGGGCTCCAGTTACAGGAATTCAGGGAATGCTCCCACCCCAAGAAAGTTTTCTTACCTGAGCTGACTGTGGAGGAGGAGGGAGGGGTACTGAGTGAGGAAAGTAAGTTGGCCCTGTGTATGAGTAACCCTTGGAGAGTATTATTGCCCAGGGTGGGTATAATTGCATGGGATTAAGAAAAGCATGTGGGCAGACCGTGTTGCTTTATATCCTCCTAAAATTAACATATGCCATTTTGGGCCCCAGAGAAAGGGTTCATGTGGCTCCTGAATGCATCTGAGTGCTGAATCCCCTCGTAGTGGGACTGGTCAGCCTCCTTACCCTCTTGTAAGTCATTCTGCTGGAAAAATGAAATAAACAAAAAACAAAGTTCCACTGCACCTAACTTGAAAAGCAGGGAAAAGAGAAAAAGTCAGAATTCCATATTCCAAAGCCAAATAGTGTTAGTACATTGGTGAGTATTTTTATCTTGCTCTTTTTTCTTTGCTATTTGTAGTTCCTTTTACACAAACTGTCAATTTGGGGTGCTGATTTTCCATATCACTCCATGGTCTCTGTCACCATTAGTGTTAGTGTCTGCCCAGCATTCCATCTCTATGCCTGCTCCTGCCATTAGACCTCCCAGGTGTCCAGCATGCTCTGTGGCTGAAAATAGTTTATTGAATTTCCTTAGGTATAAGTGGTGTCCCGGACTAGTCTGCCAGCGGGGACTTGACCTTTCTTTGTATACTAAATGTCAGCCACATATAAACTGGTACCAAACCTGTTGGCATCAAGTCAATTCTGACTCATAACAACCCTATAGGACAAGTAGAATGGCCACATAGCAGGCAAAATGAACAATTTGTTGTGTAAAAGTATCCCAGTCCTTTACTCTTGTCTCTGTGATTCTCACACTTAGAGCCTTAGTTCCAGTAACACCAGACTCTGTCTAATGCTGTAGAATCATTTTTTCCTCCCTAAATATTGCTTTCACCTTGTTTCCTCAAATGTTTTTTGCTCTCCACAGGCTCCTGAAATTCTTTCAGTATTCCTTTGGGAATGTACTAGCTGTAACAACCCCTTTTGGCATGTGAGAGGGTATAAATCAGAAAAACTAAACCTGTTGTCATCAAGTGGATCTAGATACACAGTAAACTTTTAGAACAGAGTAGAATTGCCCCATAGAGTTTCCAAGGGGGTCTAGTAGGCTCAAACTGCCAGTGTTTTGATTAGGTGCTGTAGCATTTAACCACTTGTGTCACCAGGGTTTCCAAGAAGCTATGAGGAAGGGAAAAAGAAACAGCAGCCACTTTAGTGCTTAAATGCCACATGAGGTATGTAAAAAAGAACTCATTTAGAAAGTAAGGGTGCAGTGGTAGCTGAGTGCTCAAAGGACGAGGGAATACAGAGAACAGAAGTAACTAGAAAAACTTTCTTGGAACAGGTTAAGTTCTGAGTTAGGGATCTGAAAAGAGTAACAAATGTAGTTAACTTTCCCACCTTGCCTTGTGTGTATGTGTGATGTTCATACATATATTTGTGTTCGCGTAAATTTATGTGTCTGTCTCCTCTCAAGAGAAGTCCCTTCTCCCAAAAGAAGTTCTTGCCTTCCACAGGCTAGTCTGTCTCCTCATATCCCATTCTTTACTACAGAACTTGTTCTCTCTGGCCTGGGAAGGCTGACAGAACTGTTGATGTTCCTCCTTGGCCTCAGGATTGCTTTGTGACCTTCCCTGGTTAGCTAGCCCTTTCTGTCTATGTGAACTGTGTTGTGTGTAGAAGTGACCCATAATTTCCTCTGTGGTCTGTTTTGGGCCTCTAGCAGTGGCCTCTAGCTTGACCTGATTATATCATTCTTATGCTAAAAATCTTCCAGTGATAGCCGCAATGGAGCTCACTGAGTCTCACTGGCAACACAAGAATAAAAAGGGGTGCATTCTGAGATCTCCACTAAAAGACCTCAATTGATGGTCCAGCAGTTTCGGGGTTCCCCTGCGAACATGGACCCCGGCCCTGGTGCTGCCCTTGACTGTAAATCATAACAAAGGTCCACTCTTCGGGCACGAATGGATTGGACTTGGCGATGCAGAATGAGCATATATTGGATGCACTTTATGGTTCTGTACATCTATAGAATATCATCCTGCTGACCTCTGGCTGGAGGAAGGGGAGTGGGTGGAGAGGAGAGGAAAGGAGACTGTTGGGAGGATGAGACATGTATGGAGCAAAGGGGAATAGTGTGCACTCACCGGACAGGGAGAGCAGTGGAAGCTGCATAGAGGCGGGCATGTAAATTTATACGGGAATGTACATTTTGACTCAGTCGTATTAAATAAAAAAAAAAAACTTCAGTGTCTCCATATCAAGGTGAAGTTCAGATTTCATAGCCCCCTGAAGGACCTTCTGTGGCTTGCTTTCTGTGCATCTCTGCCTACTCCCTGTAGGGGCATTTTGCTCCAGTCAAACTCAAAAATGTCCTTCTCTGAGACTGAATCTGTCTCTAATGCCTTCATGATTTTTTTCTGTGCTTTCCCCTCTATCTGTTGACGTCTGTTTCTCTTATTTGTCACGTGTTGGTGTTAGTTGCTGTCAAACAACTGACTCATGGTGACGCCAGGTGTGCAGTGTAGAACTGCTCCATAGAATTTTCAAGTGTGTGACCTTTCACAAGCAGATGGCCAGGCTTGTCTTCTGAGGTACCTCTGACTAGGTTCAAACTGACAATCTCTTGGTTAAACGCTTAACCATTTGCACTACCCAGGGAAAGCTTTTATTTGTCTAACTTCTGCTTGCCTTTCCACACTGTATTAGACTCTGCTCTTCCAGGAAACTGGCCCCAACATCTAAATCTGATTGACAGACCTTCATTTTGCAGTTCAATAATCCTATTTCCCCCTCAGCTGAGGTCTCTTTGGAAGAGAAGGCAGATCTTGTTCACTGGCTTGGATCTCCATCACCTAGCATGATGCCTGACCGATGCCTAGAATGAATGGATGTATGAATAAATTATTATACATCTGCCCACTCCTGAAACTGTTTGTGGCCAGAATATTAGGAGTTTTAACCTGGGTATGAGGAGGATGTAAGGCCGCTGTAAGTCAGAATTGACTTGATGGCAGTGGGTTTGGGTTTTGCTTTCTGTGGGGAGGATATTAAGTCTTTATCCTGTCTTCACCTCCCCAATATGATTGCTTGCTCTAGGGAGGCAGGGATGGCATTGCAACTCTTAGACACTTGGAGCCCATGGGCAGACCAGACACTGAGTTAGCATTTGTTGAAAGAAAGAATGAAAAGGAAGAAGAAGAAGAAAGAAAAGAAAAGAAAGGTTGTTTCAGGATCTGTAAAACTGAAGGTTTAAATCTATTCAGAATAATCACTCTCTTTTCCTACCCAGCTCTCAGTTCTTAGGTCTAATTTTGGCAACTTCAAAAATTATAAAGCCTATGTGGCCTAAAAAGGGGAAGATGATTGAAATCACAGTGTTGTAGAAGTTTTTAAGTGAATGTCAACACAAGGATTATGAATTTTAATGTGATTTCATTTTCAGCATGATCATGGTATTGACATGTGATTAAATTATTTATGGCATTTATTTGCTCTTCATGATTAATTAGGGCATTTTACTGCTCCTACTGGCTGTTGGATCCATTTGGATTACAGCATTTATATAAAGCAATGTGTATGTACCACTGGTGAATCAGAAATCCTCTTTATTTTAACAGCTATACGTAATTCTGGTGTGTACCAGAAATACCACTGCAGATTTATGCCTAGGATGAGGTTCAATAATTTAACAATGAATTTGCCTAAGTAAAAAGAGTGAGTTGATCTAAAGAAAAGTGTTAAGTAATAATACAGGTGGTAAGTGAGCATGGGAAAATGGTGAAGGAGATATGTGAATTATTGAGGTTTGGGAAATACTAGATTACAAATGGACCTGTTGGTTCCCTTTGGAGTATTTCCAATATCCTTCTGGAAAAAATACTTGTGGTGCAGGACTCTTAGTATTTTGTTAACGGCCGGTACAGAAACCCTCGTGGCATGTGGTTAAAGCACTTAGCCGCTAACTAAAAGCTCAGCAGCTTGAACCTGCTGGCTAGTCTGAGGAAGTAAGAGATGGCAGCTGTTTCCATGAAGATTAACATCCCGGGAAACCCTATGGTGCAGTTATACTCTGTCCTACTAGGTTGCTATGAGTTGGACTTGATTCTGCGGCTGTAAGTTTTTGGTTGGGGGTAAGATTCAGACATGTGAGAGCATATCCATCCCTCTTCCTGCCAAAAAAAGATCCAGAGGGCAGATCCAGATGTGGGAGCTGACTCATCATCTGTCTTGGAGGCAGGCCAGAGGTACACTGTGATTGAAGTAGCAGTGTACCCTTGGAGCCCCCAGTCTAACTTTTCACACCCCAGCTTCTCACAGTCTGCCTCCAGCTTGTTACCCAAAGTAGTTCTTGTATGGGGGTGAGAATTTGGTGAATGGGTTTGGGCTGAGGAGACCGGAGGTTGAGTCTTGGGTATACCACTTGTTGGCTGTGCTTAATACACATTTATACCACAAATGTGCTGCTTAAGCTTTCCACACCTATGTCTTTGTGCAAGATTGATTCAACTTGCCTACTTTATGAGGATGTTGCAAGGATTAAACAAGATGTATTGTGTGGTAAAGTTTTTGGGAAATAGTAGGTGTTTTGGTAGGTGTTTTGATAAAATATTTGTTAAATTCAAAGAAAGATCCTACAGTTCACTCAAGTCAGAGCATGAGGGTTTGATAGTAGTTTAGCATGGATCCTCATCCCAAGGATCAGAGTTGTAGTTGAAATGATAAAGTCTTACGATAAAGCCTTCTACCCTGTGTACTACAATTCTGCATCCTCATCAGCACCATAAAATATTTTCTGAGAGCTGTCTTGTTGTGACACATTGCTCTAGATGCCAAGCCAAGTGCCGTTGAAACAGATCCGACTCATGGTGACCTCTAGACAGAGAGATTAAAAAAAAGAAGAAGAAGAAGAAGAAGAAGAAGAAAGGAGGGAAGGAAAAAGGGACAGAAGAAGGGAGGTAGAAAAAGAGGGAAGAAAAGAGGGAGTAAGCAGAAAAGAGAGAGAAAGAAAAAGAAAGGAAGGAAGACAGAGAAAGAAACAAGAAGGAAAGAAACAGAAACAATGGAACAAAGACCTCTTGCCCTTGTGGAATATACATTCTAGTACAATAGGACAAATATTGGGTTTATGCAAAGCACTGAATGATATCTGATCTCAGTTTCCCCATCTGTAGGATGAGTGGACTAAGGTGGTTCATCTCCAAAGTTCCTTGTAGCTTTTAGAAGACTGGAGCTCCATGAAGGAGGGATTAGATGATTCTAATCTCTGCCAGTTCCTCTCGTACCTATAAAAAACACAAAAACGCTGGCTGCCTAATTTGCTCCTTGGTTGGGGGAGGCATTCCCTTTAGGGTCATTGGACCATTGGTATTGGGTTGAGCATATGGAGAATTCAGACCAGAAAGACTTGGGGTCCTAAAATCACTTTGCTGAATTTGATCCTTCAGCACTTGGGAATCTTCCATACTGAGATGTCTTCAGAACTCAGAAAATTAAGGATTCTAAAACCTAAAAAAAAACAAGCCCGCGGCTGTCAAGCGGGATCCAACTCGTATAAGCACTATTGGAAACTGGAATTAAAGTCACTTTATTTACTGTAATTAATTGCAAGTTTACAGTTCAAGTCAATCTGCCATGCAAAACCACAAGCACCCACCTCTATGCAACTCTGTCTGCTCTTCTTCCTCTGTGACAGCATACACATCCCCTTCACTCCTTCCAAACATCCCTTCATGTGACACCTGTCTCCTTTTCTCCACCTTTTCCTCTCCCCTCTAAAAAGAGAGCAGTTGCACAGCCTCACATGTATATTAAACCATGAAGTACGCATACCACCTGCATCACTCTGTCCCTTAGTCCAGTCCAATCTTTGCCTGAAGTGTTGGCTTTAGTACTCATCTCAGCTCTGAGCTAGCAGCACGGCCAGGGGTCATGTTCTTGAGGGACCTTCCAGTTTGTTGGACCACTAAGTATTGTCTTTTAATAGAGTTCTTGATCTGCACACCCCTTCTTCTTGTGCTATGTCAGGGACTATACGGTGTGTTTCCTGACAGGGCTGTCTTTGGTGGTGGGTGGACATTGTCTAATTCTTCTGGTCTCCTGCTGGTGTAGTGTCCAAATCATATGGACCCTTCTGTATCCTGGGCTCATATTTTCCTCATATCTTTGGTGCTGTTGATTTTTTTTTTCTGCTCCAGGTGGATTGGGACCAATTGACGTTCCTTAGATGGCAGCTTGCTGGCTGAAAGCCAATTTATTAAGTTTCCATAGTAGAATGGAAGAGACTAATGTGGCTCCTTTCACCAAGGGATGCCCAGACCTTGAAACCCCAAGTCAATCCTGCTGTTAGTTGAATAGGAAGGGAGATCCTAGCTAACATAGACATTACCTCTTCCAAGAATCCTTTTGCATACTGGGTTGTGTACTCCTCTTCTGATTTCTTTGTTCTAAATATTAAACATCTTTACCTTGTGTTTGAATTAGGTATTAACATGTCTGCCTCTGGTTAGACTAAGAACTCCATGAGGGTAGGAATGGAACTTACCAATCATTGACCCTCCAGTATTCAGCACAGTGTCTGTCACACAGTGATGCTCCTTTGGTTGGGTTAAACAGAAATGAGAAGGACACTCAATAGGGAATATGTAAGTGGAGTTTTGAAAGAAGAGGAAAAAAATGTAGCTTTAACAGAAGCTTGACATTTGTGCTTCTGGGAGGAAAATTTTCCATTTGAGGGTGATCTTGCTCTGGTGAGCAGGTTATCAGCTCAGCTTGGGGGCCCTTAGTGGCATCTACATCACCATCATGATTATCACCACCACTTAAGAGTTGGCTATGGACCTGCTTCAGCATGGGACCAGAAGAACTAGATGGTGCCCAGCCACCACCAATGACAGCCTGGATAGGGTATGTGGAATGGAGTTTCAGACACAGTGGGTGATGGAGTAGAGGGCAGAGGTAGAACTAGATCAAAAGACCACACTTGATGATCCTTCTGAATGGAGGAACCCCTGGGAGCATGGCTCCTGGACTCTTTAACCCCAAACTGTATCCAGCACCAGGGTTGGCTCCCTATACAAAGACCGACCTGGACCATACAAAACAGAGTGCTACTGGAAGTGAACAAACCTTTAAAAATCTCCATGGGGTTGTTTTAGGGACAGTTTGCTGGAGTCGAGTTGATCGGTTGAGGAGGGCCAGACCTTAGTCAAAATGTCACCGAAGTTCTGAACAAAAGGGGAATTGTGCTGCCATGCGGTGGTGGTGGGGGAGGATGGGTGAGCAGCTAGAATAGAATAGAGGTGAAAGTTCTGGATGTTATATGACATCAGGATATAGACTGTAAAATTGTTCTTAATTCACAATAAAAAGAGAGTTGGCTATGGAAAGGACATATGTGTGCTACATTTCACCCCTAACCTAGCTAAATACAGTGTCAAATCTGGGAAGCCCAGTATAACCCAGCGGAAGACACCAGGAAGGGTGGCATAATTGACGTTCTCATTTTGTCTAATCCCCCAGTGAGTCAAATGTGAGACAATGGAGGTGCTTCAGCCAAACCCTTAGCTGATGGAGATGGAATTAGCTTTATTCCAGTCCAAATTACTTGTTGTCTTAGTTGGAATGAATTTCAGAAATGTCAGTGGGTTCCAGAGATTCCATAGCTGCTGTGGTTATTTTGTTTGGACAGGTTATTGCAGGCACTGAGATTTGTTTTTCTTAAATATCAGTTGTTCTCTGATTCCTGAGCCTAACTGCTCACTTTGCTATCTGTGACAGAACAGGCCTGGTCCCCCTCAGCAGAACTCTGTGTCTGTGGGGGTATTGTACCAGGTGTGGGGGGTGGGGCCTTGCCATCACCACTGGAATGTGGCCTCACACTGCTACTGAGTGACCTTTCCACATGGCAAGTGTCAGTTAGTACAGCCAGGCTCTGACACTTCCAGCCAAGGATAGGCCAACAGAGAGTCTGAGAGTCTACCCTGATGTACCTATCTTTCTCTCTCCCCATTTTGCTTTCTGCTAAGTGTACACAGGAAATTACTGTTATAGCCAGTCCCCAAATTGAGGATATATGGAAGTCTGAGATCCAAGACAAACTACTGCGCCTGGAAGGAGCAAGTAAAACTCCAAAGCCTACTCTGCCTGGGAAGCATCATCCTATTTGCACGCTCTTTGCCCATGGGACCTTGTTACGTTTTATTTTCCTTGCACTCTTACCTCTACTTGTTTTGTCAAGTGATAGTAGCAAAATAGAGGAAGGAACATTGGTTTCAGTAGCCAGGTAATCAGACCTACATCTAGAGTTTCCTTAATACCTACTTTGAATTCAACACTTCTATTTTTATCATGTAAACCCTGGTGATATAATGGCTGAGAGCTACGGTTGCTAATCAACACAATAGCCACCATGCCTATGTTGCTGTTCTTTTCAGCACAGTACCAAATGCCAAACACTGTGTTGTTATCACCTGTAACAGCATCTTCATTACCACCATCTTCACTTGCACCACTGACACCTCCACTTATTCTCACTGCTACTACCACCTCCACTACCTTCACCATTGCCACCATCACCTCTACCACCACTTTCACCGTTATGACTGTCACCTCTGCCACCTCTCCTACCACCTTCACCACTATCACCTTTACCACGTCAACTACCACCTTTACCATTATCACTGTTACCTCTACCACCTCCACCACAACAATCACCATCACCTCTACCACCTCCACCACCACCTCTGCTACCTTCAGCACCATCACCTCTACACCTCCATCACCACCTTCACCACCAATTATCTTTGCCACCTCTACCACCACCGTAACAATTATCACCATCGTTTCTACTACCTCCACCACCATCACGTCTACCACCTCTACCACCACCTGCCCCACCATCACCTCTACCGCCCCCACCACCATCACCTCTACCACCTCTACCACCACCTGCCCCACCATCACCTCTACCACCTCCACCATGAACCATCACCCCATCAACTCTACCATCATTGCTAACCAGGATTTGCTCTCACCATTACCACCACGGCTTTGTTTGTTCTTACTGTTACAGTCAGCATGGAGAAGCCTTAGAGTTTGCTGAAAAGCTGTCTTCAAATGACTAAAAGGCTATGGAGAATAGTTAAAGTTACTCTGTATTGGTAAAGAGTGGAAAAGGGACAACAATGATAAATTACAATTACAGGTGAGCAAATGAGAAACCCCAGTGGTGTAGTGGTTAAGTGCTATCGCTGCAAACCAAAAGGTCATTGTTCAAATCCACCAGGTGCTCCTTGGAAACTTTGTGGCGCAGTTCTACTCTGTCCTGTGGGGTCATTATGAGTCAGAATCGACTCGACGGCATTGGGTTTGGTTTGTTTTTGAGTAAATGTAAATGAGGAGTCTCTGAGTGGCACAAATGGTTAAATACTTGGATTAACCCCAAATTATTACCTGAAAGGTCAGGTGCTCAAATCCATCCGGAAGCACCAAAGACTGCTTCTCAAATATCAGTCACTGACAAAGTAAGGTAGTGCAGTTCTGCTCTGAAACATAAGAGATCACCAAAAATTAGAATTGACTCAATAGCAAGTAGTTTAAATCCAAGTGGTATCTTTCATGGAATTAGGAAAGACAAGAGGATTAAGAAGTTTGAGAATAATTTGGGGGTGTATTGAGTTTATATGACTGTGGTGATAGCCAGCTGAGGTGATCTAGCAGGTGAATTCCTTCTACAGAGACCCTTAATAGTGACAGTCTAGAGGTTTCCATAGAGGGAACAGTTTTAGCACTAGGAAACCCATTTAAACTTGACGCATCTGGTTCATCCTAATTGTTTTTTATTTTATGTGTTTTTAATCATTCTACAATACTGGCCTTTATTCTCTTTTAAAAACACAAAACATTTTAAATTATGGTGAAATTCTCCCTGGCCATCATTCTCAGTCCCTGATCCTTTAGTTACATGCACACAGGCAACCAGTGTTACATTTTTTTAAAAAAATAATTTTCTCACTTTCTTTAAAAAATTGCGTTTAGAAACCATATGGCATTGTGCATTTTACATGATAATATACTTCACATATATTTCTGCCCCTTGCTTCATTTTCTCTCAACAATAAGTTTGTGTAGTGTTAACAGGATGGACCTTGGAGCCAGCATGCCTAGATTCAAATCATGTCTTTGTCACTTGCTGGTTGTGTGATCTAAATTGCTTAACCTCCCTGCGCTTCAGTTTTCTCATTTGTAAATCGGTATTATTGTTTACCTCCATCTATAGGATTTTTGTGAGGATTAGTTTATGTTAATATTTAGACCAGTGCCTCACACATGCTGTATCATCATTGCTTCTCACCATTCCTTAGTAAGTCATAGATTGGATCTGCCACAGTTTACTGCTGAGTTGAAACAGACAGTAGTGGGTAGGTATACTGATGAACAGATGTTGCTCTGATTTTTCAGTATCACAAAAAAGGCTTCAGTGTGTATTTTTATGTACGGCACCTTATACATATGTGATGGTTTCTCATAGATAGTAAAATTGCTGCATTCTATCACTTTAAAGGATTTCATAGAAAAATCTCATTATAATTGCTAGTGGTCTTCCTCCCGTTCCTTTAACCTGTTGGTTTTACTTCTATCCTGTTGGGCAACCTGAGCAACACAGTAAACTCTGAGACAGTAGTTTCTAGTGTTTATGACTAATGCCCTGAGGTTCAGATTAACTTTCAGAGTAAGGGTAGTCACATGGGTGGTACTGTATGCCAGGGCTTTGATAGAATGCATTTATATATAATAACTAATTTAATCCCCATGAAGTAGGTACTGTGACTATCCTCATTTTACTCATGAGGAAATAGGGCAATATGAGAGTAGTGGTGGTTCGCTGATAGAATTCTTCCTTTCTAGGTAGGAGCCTTGAGCTCAGTTGTTGACCAGTGTATCTCATGTGCAGCCATCACATCTGTCAGTGAAGGCTTGCTTGCTTGTTACTGGGATGTTGAACAGATGTCACTGGAGCTGCCAGGCTAAGGTAGGCTAGGAAGAAAGGCCTGGCAATCTACTTTTGAAAATCAGGCAATGACTACCCCGTGGATCCCAATGATCCACCTACTCTCATTGTGCATGGGGTCACCATGAGCTGTGGGTGACTTGATGGCAGGTGACAACAACAATTACTTGCGATCATGCAACTATAAGGGGTAGATCTTTATATGGTTGTGAATGTTAAGTCAGCCAGTCTATGTAAAATGGTCAGTATAGCACCTGGCACATAAAAATACTTAACAGATGTTAATCTTATTCTAGGGCTGAGGTAGAATGATTTTATCGCTATTATCCTCATACCCTCTGATGGAGCTCATCTCTGGGGTCTTCACTTAAACTTGTTTTAACAAAATAATAATGTACTTGTAGTTTTTTAAAAAAAATAAATTTTATTGTGATTTAAGAAGAATTTTGCAATCCATATCAGTCTTCCGTGTAACACCTAGAACTTTCATCTCTATTCTATTCTGAAATTTCACGCCTGGTTCACCAATCTATCTTACTCTTTTCTTTGGCCATAGACCACATTCTTACCTCTGAGGGGCCTTGCTGAGAAAGTTATCATAATTAGAAACCTCCATGTTTTCCCACAAACAATGTAGTCAAATGCAACTGTCGCTGTTACTGCTGTTAGCTCTCTTAGAGTTGTCCCTGACTCATGGCAATCCCACATACAACAGACCAAAACTCTGCCCAGTTCTTGCCATCCGCACAATGGGTTGCTGATCAGGCCAGTGTGGTTCATAGGGTTTTCATTGCCTGTTTTTCAGAAGTAGATTGCAAGAGGCCTTTCTCCGTAATTTATTTTAGTCTGGAAGCTCTGCTTAGACTTGTTGAGTATCAGTGCAAGTGTAGATACATATGAATACACATTTGTGATGGAGCACAAATCAGAGGATGAGTTGCTGAGTTACACTGAATTGCTAGCAAAAAGAATAATGTGGGGGAAGTCTTAGATCTGGGACCTCGGAAGGAGCAATCACCTAGTTTGAGATGTTGGAGTGTTGGAGGCACACTGCAGAACGGGTTTCTTTCTGAACCGGAAGGCTGTGTTGGAACAAGACAGAAACAGAATTCACTCCTTCGTTGAACATTCGCTCTGTAAGAGAAGCTGGATATATGAAGATAAACATGACATAGCCCCTTCCCTCAAGGAGCTCATATTGTAGTATGCAAGACAGAATGTGAAGAATGGATTGCAATATAGGGGGATACACACGGATACACTCTAGGTCCATGTGAAACACACTCTAGAGCACATACAAACTGTGGTGAGGACAGTAAGGGAGAGCTCTTCCTTGGGTAGAAGACGCTTGAGCTAAGATCCCTCAGAAGATGGAGGGAAAAGGAGAGTCAAGGAGGAATTGAAGGCGGAGAAAGGCATAGAGGTGTAACACAACAAGACATGCAATGTGCGGGCTGGCTGTGATGGTGTGTAGAATACAACTGGAGAGTGGAGGGGCACATGAACCTGATCTTGAGGGGTTAGAAAGCCATCTTAAGGAATTTTGACTCAAAAATTTTATTGCATTTTAGGTGAAAGTTTATTTCTCATACAAAAGTTTGTGCACTTATGGTTATATGACCCCAGCTGCAGTCCCTATAATGTAATAGTGTACTCCACTCTTCCAACCAAGGTTTCCCTTTCTGCCTTCTTGTACAGCCTCCAGACAGAAGCTGCACATTTAGCATCATGTATCTACCTGAACTAAGAAGCACACTCTTCACAAGTATTATTTTATGTTTTATAGTCCAGTCTAATCTTTGTCTGAAGAATTGATTTGAGAAATTGTTTTCGTTCTGGGTTAACAGAGAGCCCAGAGGCCATGTCTTCTGAGGTCCCTTTAGTTTTAGTCAGATAATTAAGTGTGGTCTTTTCACTAGAATTTGAGTTCTGGACCCCATTTTTCTTCTGTTCTATCAGCTACTCTCTGTTGTGTTTTCTGACGGGGAAGTCATTGGTTTTATCCAGGCACCATCTAATTCTTCTGATCTAAGGCTGATGGAGTCGCTCGTTTCTGTGGCCCTTTTATCTCTTGGGCTATTATTTTCCTTGCGTCTTTGGTGTTCTTCATACATCTTTTGTTCCAGGTGCATTGAGACTAATAGTAAACCTGTTCCCTTGTGTATCAGGACTTCATTTCTCTTTATGACACAGTGTTATTCCATGGTATGTATATGCCACATTTTGTTTATCCATTTATCTGTTGATAGATATTTAGGATGCTACAACTTGGACAAACCTTGAAAACATTATGCTGAATGAAATGAAAAGACAAATATTGTGTGATCCCACTTATATGAAATATCTAAAATAAGTATGTGTATTGAGACCAAAGTTTATTGGTGGTTACCAAGGGAAAGAGGGAGATTGGAAGAGGGAGTCACTACTTATGAAACATTGAGCTTCTGTTAAGGGTGATGGACAAACTTAGAAATAGGTAATGTTGATGGTTGAATAACATGATAAGCATAATCAGTGTCACTGAATTGAACATGTGAAGAGTGTTGAAATGGCAAGTAGTTGTTATATATATATTAGCCACAATTAAAAAAAAACAAAAAACTAACATTAATCAAATACCAAAAGAGGGTATAGGCAGCCAACTACCAGAGAGTTTTTAGACAAGAAACATGATTGTATCAGACTTTTAGAAGACAATTTGTTTATGCAAGTATCAATGTCTTGAGGAAAAGCCTGGCTGCCTTGAGATAGGAGCAGGACTACATGAGAGAAAACAGTGGGGACTGAACCCACACAGATGCCGATCCTGGCCTCCACAGAATGTCAGGAGGTGGATCTCAGTAATGATGACTGTGTGCGAACTTACCACATTGGTCGGTCTGATGAGTCATGTGGAACAAATCAATAAATCATTGAATATCTTTCCTCTGACCAGTAGGTGCAGAGTTATTTTATTTAATCCTTAAGATAACTTGTGTATTTGGCAATTCACAAATTGCTACTCCCATTTTACAGCTGAGTAAATTAAAATTCAGGGACTTTAAGGAAGCAGCCTCACATGATTTGTAAAGACTGCAGTGTTTGTTTGAACCCACGAGCTCTTCTGTTAGATGGCAGCTGTCTACGGAAGGCAGGAAGATGTGATGTACAGAGCAGTTTGTGCCAAATTTTCCAAATGAGGAAGCACTTAATTTTTCTAAATATTTTGTTGTGCTTTAAGTGAAAAGTTACAATCAAAGTCAATTTGTCATAGCAGTGCACACACTCTGCTGCAAAAGTACACTCTTCCTTTCCTCCCTGTATTCCCCACAACTGATCAACTAGCTCCTCTCCCCCTCTGCCTTCTCATTTTGCTTTGAACAAGAACTACCCAGGTAGTCTCCTGTATCTACTTCAGCCAACAAGCACACTCTTCACCCATATCATTTTGTGTCTTATAGTCTAGTCCAATCTTTGTCTAAAGAGCTGGCTTCAGAAATGATTCAGTTCTGGGGTAACAGAGAGTCTGGGGTCCATGTCTTCTGGTGACCCTCCAGTTTGGCAGACTATCAAGTCTGGTATTTTCAATAGAGCTCTGCACATACCTTTTTCTTCTGCTATGTCAGGGACTCTGTGTTGTATTCCCTGTCAGGGAAGCCATTGGTGGTGGTCAGGTACCATCCAGCTCATCTGTCTCATACTGATGTAGTCTCTGGATTATATGGCTCTTTCTGTCTCTTGGGCTCGTATTTTCCTTATGTCTTTGATATCTTTCAGTCTCCATGGAGTAGCACTATAGAAAGCTGAGGAAAAAAGGGGCCTTCCTCACGATTCTCTGGTGTATTCTTTGGTATATTCATTGGTCTCATGATTTTCTGGTGTATTCATTGGTCTGTTCCCTAAGACAACCTGTTCTGTAATAAAGTGGATCTGCAGGCCCCTCAGGTATCTGAGGTGGTCACAAATGTCCTACTAAGAAGAAGAGGTGCAGGGGGACCTAGATATAGGTGGCATGCCAGCATGGTCTCCAGATTGCTGCCTTTTCCCAGGCTAGAGGCAGCAGGTGAGGCCTGCTGAGTTTTCATGGCACTTAGGAAGACCTTGGGAAACCCCGGCAGCATAGTGGTTAAGTGCTATGTCTGCTAACCAACAAGTTAGCAGTTTGAATCTGTCAGGTGCTCCTTGGAAACTGTGGAGCAGTTCTACTCTGTCCTATACGGTCGCTATGAATCTAAATCAACTTGATGGCAGTGGGTTTAGTTTTTCTTTTCTTTTTTTGAGGAAGATTTTAGGAGGATTGATCCACTGAGTTGTGGTGCTGGTTAAGAATATTTCAATATGCTGTAGGCTGCTAAAAGAATGAACAAATCTGTCTTGGAGGAAATACAACTAGAATTGTCTTTAGAAGTGAGGATGGCTTGGACATATCGTCAAGAAAGACCGATCGCTAGGAAAGGACATTGTGTTTGGTAAAGTAGAAGGTCAGCAAAAAGGAGAGAGAGCCTCCATGAGATGGACTCATACGGTGGCTGCAACAATAGACTCAAACATACCAAAGATTGTGAGGGTACAGCAGGATTTGGCAGTGTTTCATTTTGAGATACATTTTGATATAGTAACCACCACCAGCAGGGACCTATGGCTTATCATCACAAGGGAAAGGTGAGATAAGCACAAAAGCATCGCCTCTCTGGGAAAACTGTTCCCAGGACATTTCTGATTCTGCCTACTGAGCTCAGTGGGGGCAGTCGGACAACCTTGGCTCCTCAGTTCCTGCATCCTTTTCTTCTGCAAAGGTTGAGTGGCAAGAAAATAGGGTGTCTTTGACTGCTCAGCTATAAGAACAAACTGGCTGGATGAGGCTATGGTGAAATGGGGTGCAACCCTACCCCACCTTGCAGGAATTCCTGGTGCCTCAGGACTCTGGGTCTCAGAAACTCTTTAGGCAGCATAGCCACAGGAAGATTAGAGTACCTTTAGGTGCCTGAGCGTCATGCTTTAGTTCTTTGGTTCTTCGCATACTTTGGTTTACCCCTTACAATAGAGTGACCACCTTGCCAAGAGTTCTGCAGCCAAGACGTCTGCATTTCATTTCAGCTAGAACTCTGAGAAGTTAATACTCCTATCTCCTTTTGATAGGTAAAAACTGTAGGCTTCCTCCCTTTCTCCCTCACCCCTGGCCATGTCCACTGCAGTGTTCTGGATGCTAGGGTAGTGGGGGCAACAGAGAACAGGGCTGCAAGGGCAGTTATGTGTGGGTGGACACGCAGGCAGGTAAGTTGTTTGGAAGAAAAATGAGGTAATCGGCATGAAGATATTTTGATAGACAATAAAAGTGCTGGATGACTCTAGGGACTAACATCGTGGCGGGAACACAGACTCAGCACATAGTGAAAACTGTGCAACACTGCTCCATGTGGACCAGAAGTTGCCACTTGTGACTGATTAGGTTTGAAACCAGTGATCATAGCCTTCAAGGTGCTGGGGGCAGATGGAGCACAACACTGCTGCCTAATTTTTATAAGTAGCGAAGGAACATGTTCCTACGCCACTTGCCTTTGCCTATGGAGTTCATCTCCTTCTCCAGTGTCTGACGTTGGCCAGGAAGACTGCTTAGCAGGTAAAGGCCAAGACTATCCATGCCCCCAAGCCCCTTTCCAGCAGCCTTTGCCTGGAGTGAAGAAAAGGAGTGTTCCTTTTCTTGGTTCTGACTCACTGCTCATTTGGATTCAGGCTCAAGGCTCTGAAAAGCCCAAGCACATAGAGAGAGCTGGAGGGTCTTTGTGAATTAACTCACTGATTTGTATTTATGGTGAACTGTCATCGTCCATTCCTTCAAATGTCTCAGTCATGGATCTTTCATTGTATTACTACTTTGTAAAGTAAATGTAAATATATGTATGTATGTATATATATATATATTACAAGGTTTATGAAATAGAAATAGAAAATAGAAGACAAATCAGACACATCAATCAAAAGAACCAGCTCCTCCTCCAGGAACATGTAGCTCAATTGTCATAATTTGCTTATAGAGAAATGTTCTACATTCTACTCTGGTGAGTAGCATCTGGGGTCTTAAAACCATGTGAGTGGCCATCTACGACACTTCACTGGTCTCACCCCTTTGGGAGACGGGAATCATGGAGAAAACTAAAGATATAAGGGAAAGATTAGTCCAAAGGACTAATGAACCACGTCTACAACAAACTCCACCAGACTGAGTTCAGCACTAGATGGTGCCTGGCTACCACCACTGACTGCTCTGACAGGTATCAGGAAACAGGGTCCTGGACACAGGTGGAGAAAAATGTACAACAAAGTTCTAACCCAGAAAAGAAAGACCAGACTTCTTGGCCTGACAGAAACTGAAGCCACTCTGAAAATATGGCTCTGAGACACACTTTCAGCTAAGTAGTCAAGTCATTCCTGAGGTTCACTCTTCAGCCAAAGATGGGACAGGACCGTGAAACAAAATGAGACTAAAGGGGCACAGCAGCCTGGGGGACAAGGACTGGAAGGTAGGAGGGGACAGGAAAGCTAGTTGTAGGGAACCCAAGGTTGAGAAGGAAAAGTGTTGACATGTTGTCATGTCATTAACAATAAGACAATATGTGTACTGTTAAATGAAAAGCTAGTTTGTTCCATAAATCTTCATCTAATGTACAATAAAAAAAAATCAACCAGTTATTTTTCTCGAAACATAATAGATGTAGTGCATAACTTTTGATTACAAAAGCAATGCACTGTTGCTTAGTACATCTGTGAAGTATCAATAATGTAAATAAGGTAAAAATAATCTGTAGGCCTAGATGACACAGGTCTATTTTAGAGTATGTAATTGCATAGCTATTGGTTTAGAGTCTGATTTTTAAATTAACAGTAATATGTCATGTTTTTACAGCGTGCTGAAGTGGCTGAATACTGTGCTATTACATGGGTATATAAACAAAAGGAACCATTGCTGTTGAGTGATCCTGACTCGTGATGACCCCATGTGTTACAAAGTATAATTAATTACTCTGTGAAAATTTTTTGGCTGTAATCTTTATAGAGGCAGAGATTGCCAGGCCTTTCTTCCAGTGCTGTTGGGTGCTTTTGAACTGCCAATCTTTAGGTTAGTCAAGAAAACAAAAAACCAAGAACGCGTTGCCATCAAATCAATTCCAATTTATAGCAACGCTATAGTACAGAGTAGAACTGCTCCATAGGGTTTCCAAAGAGCAGATGGTACATTCAAACTGCTGACCCTTTGGGTAGCCACTGAGCTCTTAACCACTGTGTCACCAGGGCTGCTCTTAGATTAGTAGTGTAGTGTAAACCATTTGTACTACCTAGAGAGATCCTTGTATGCATACATTTCATTTTTTTAAATCAGTCCTCTACTGTAGATAATTTCCATTGTTACTGTTTTTCTCTGGATTTATAAAATCATTTCAATACATTTTCTTGTACACATAAGTTTGGAAACATCTTTCAGTTGTTTTCTTATGGTAAATTCCCAGAACTGGGATCACAGCACACATGCACACTTCATGTATGTGTGGAGATATGGGCTCTGGAGCCAGACCACCTAGGACCGAATCCCAGCTGGGACCGAATCCCAGCTGGGACCGAATCCCAGCTGGGACCGAATCCCAGCTGGGACCGAATCCCAGCTGGGACCGAATCCCAGCTTCGCCACTTGTCAGCTGATTGACCTTTGAGGATCTCTCAGTGCCCCCATTACCTCACTGGTAAATACTTCCTTCTTTGAGTTGCTAGGAGACGTTTGATACATAGTAAACACTTACATCGCAGATTGACACACTGTGAGCTCAAAACTATTGACTGTTATCGTTATTATTATTATTATCATTGCTAATCCTCCTGAAACTGTAGCGTAATTTAAACTCCCACGAGCATTGCACGGGTGTGCTTAGTTCCACATCCCTGTGTCAGCGCTGTGCATTACCATTCCTTGTATTGTTTCAGTGTTTGCCAATCAGATAGGCATGGTTATTACTTTAATTTTACTTCTTTGATCACTAGTGATGAATAGTTTTTTTAATGTCTTAATTGATATTTATTTATCTGTGTGCTTCCTGTCCATGATATGTTCCTCTTTCTGGTAGAATTATTTCATCTTTTTCTTAGGGATTTTTTTATTAGGATGCTGAGTTGTTGCTGATCATACAGGCTGTGAATTAGTTTCCTCAGACTTTCTTGTACTGAATTTTTTTTTTGTGGACACATAAAAATTTTATTTTTTTCTTTTTCCTTTGTAACTTTGTCTTTGCTTGTACACTTAGAAATCTATCATAAGATCAACTTACCTGTATTATTAAAATTTTTATAATTTTTTACATGTATCTCCTGAATTCACATGAAATTGGTTTAGAATTTTAATAATTGCCCCACCATTTTATTATATACTAGTTAATTAGTATACATTAATTTGTGTATTCTTGGTTCATTTTTTGACCATCCCTCACCTTCATTGATCTCTCTTATCTTCTCCTGTGCCTCTACCATGCTCCTTTTTATTTTTTTATGGTAGCTTTATGAAACACTTCACTACCTGGTGATACAAATCCACTTTCATTAATTTCTTTTTTATTTCCTGGCTTTTATCATCTGATTATATTTATTAAAATAACTCTAGAATGGTTTTGTCCCTCCTATGAGCCATCTTATTGTGAACTAGCTCCAAACTGCTCTCCATTACCATCTTAGTTCCTACTCCACGTAGCAATGCAAACATTTGCTTCATAGGATTGTTGAATGTTGATCACCTGAATTTTAGAAGACATTTGCCAAAGACAGTCATTTTCATTTGATGTCATTAGTGTGGTCCCATTCTCTCTGGCAGTAGTTAGATTCTACAGCGTAGTCCCTTTAAGGCTTTTCCTGAGTCATGAGGTAAAGCTACATCAGCCATCTTCCAGTTTTCTGTGGCAGGAAGGCACAGACCTAAAGATGTTTTTGCATTATTAATACAGTTATGAAGAAGGTGCTAAAACATCACCACATTTACTAGAACTCAGAAATGTCCTTACCATCTGAAACACTGAAGATGTATTGAGATTCAGACATTGCTAAACATTAAGGATTGAGTTCTTACCTTAAGCTTGTTTACAGTACCTGAGCCCGGGTCTGATTGTCACCTGCTGAGACTGAATTTTATTTGTGTTTCTGGGTCCATAACTGGACTTGGAGTCATTTTACTTCTTCTTTGATTCTGGGAACTTTATGAGTTCAACAAAGGCTTTGTGGGTACCTATTTCAGCACCCTCAATTTACAAATCAGGAAACTGAGAGCACAAGTGACTTATGCATAGGTCAGCGGTACCTAAATTAGGGACGAAGCTGAAACTACGGCCCTAAGTCTAGTTACTTTTAAGTCCAAAATGAACTATGTCTACTTCTGTGAATTCATGTCCTGAATTACCATCAACAAGTTGCCCATTCCTTCCCCTGGACATATTTTAAGCTAGACATTTTCTAAAATTGTATTTCTTTTCATCACTTTACAACTTTCTTCTGTTTCTGCGTCTACATCTTATAGGCTTTGAGCCCCTTGAGAACAACTATCTTGTTCAATTCTTCTCGGAATTTCTAGGGCCTGACTGAATATCAGGCACAGAAGGTGCTCATTAAATTCTTGTTGAATGAGTGAATAGTTGGGTGGACACACCATGGCAGTTTCATGAGCAGTCTGCATTTACATTCAACTACCAAGCCTTCTTTATGCCAGGGATTTGCCGCTAGTAAGCAGTATGGAGCTGCAGACCTGGATATTTCTCTTGGGACTTTGTACTTGAGTGCTCTGGGTAGTTTTCCAGCTGTTTCACGCACGTATGGGTGACTGCCCATTCCATGGTTCCTCCTGACTCCTGCTTAAAGACACAGAAACGTAAGAGCCATCTGATGTCATTTCCGGCGGAAGAGTGTTTAAGTGTTCGGCTGCTAGTCAAAATGTTAACCATTTGAATCCACCAGCCACTACTTGGAAACTCTGTGGAGCAGTTTTACTCCATCCAATAGCATCGCTTTGAGTTGGAATCGATTTCACTGCAACATGTTTGAGTACAGGTTCAGAGTTCCACCCCATCCTTTCACACATAAGGGGACTGAAGAGGCCTTATTTCCCTGGCTTTTCTACCTGTTCCAGAGTTAGTACCCAGAATGCAGACAGATGGAACTGGTGACCTGATTTCAAATGAAACTGAAACATAGAGTGTGGCCATTTTTATACTATTTGATCCGTGAGTGGAATAGTCAGTAAGACTCACCCACTTTGTCTTGAGCAACATCTGGGGCTGTGGACACTGAACTAGATTTGTCACCTGGAGCTTCCAAGCAGAAACAGTAGTAATTATCAGCTGGTGCTTCTTGCTTGCAGCCTCTTCTTGCAGTCTGTCAAAAAGCACCTTGCTCAACTGTGAGTCAAGTCCACAATGCACTTGGAGCATTTCTTTCCGTGAGTCAGCTCCACTGAGTGATGCCAACATTATTCATGCGGATGTGGCCTGATGAGTGTCATCTGGGGTTGGGACACCTGGGAGTGAGGGTGGAAAACTGGAGCCAGGTGGCTCAAATGATGGCTTTAAGGGTATGTGAACATGTGGCACGTGCACATTCTGGGTATTCTGTCACCATTCCAGTTCTTGACCCCAGTCCAGCGCTGACATCAAAATTCTCTGGTTTGGAATTGGGTCAAGGTAAGTGTAGGTAGTAGATATGTTAAGCTATAATGATATAAGGGATTAGGGTGTAAGAATGTTTTAAAATATCAGCTGAGTATATGACTGGGTGACAACTATGTAACACTTATACAGCGTTTATTATTTTATGCCACATCTTTTTAAAAACCAAAGTTTGGAAAGGGTGAAGACAGACATACATGGAATAGGGTACTCTCAAACTGTATGGGTACATTAGTACAGGGGATCTCCTTGGACCAGGGGCTTTTTCATGCCCTTCAAATTAGGGTGACATTGAGGAGAGGACTGTGTTTTTTGATGCCTACTAGTAGCTCCAGGACGTGACGCTATTTTCTACATCATCTTGAGAGCACCCTAAAGTTAGCTGTGTCTCCTCGTCAACCTAGGAGTTCCCTGAAGTTAAGCACTGGGTTGTCAGGCAGGAGTCTCCCCGCAACACCAAGGGAAATCTATAGATATTTAGGTCTCAGACTAGGGACACTGTGATAGACAATGATAGTAGAGGTGTATTAGCACAGGGCAGAATTGTCACCTTCCTTCTGCTTCTGTGGTCAGCATGACCTGTGTTTCTGGATCAGGTAGCAGGCAAGAGCAAAGGAGGAGGCACAGTTACAGCACTTAGCATCGTCTATACTATGTGGGAGGACCAGTCGTGAATCCGACTGAGTTATTCTTCCTCATCCCATCTTTGTGTGTTTATACGTATATGCATTTTCCGTGGTGAATATGGTGTGTGCATGCATCTGTGTTAAGCATGCATGTGGGACGTGTTATGGTGTGAGGGTATGTTGCATAATCCTCATGTGTGTGAGGCTTCATATGGCACTGACTGAGAATAGGGGACACAATGGGGGTAAGGAGGCAGCTTTGGGACAGAGAACTATGTGGCCTAGCTACACCTGGAATCTGACCATGGCCTCAAACAAGTTTGCCATTTTAACATGATTCAGCCTCCATGGTATGGTATTAATGGGTTAGGTGGGGTTGCCTTAGGAATTGGGGCACAGTGCTCATGTCAAGTCCAGGGCCACCACTGGAAGCCTTATGAATGAATGGGAGCCTGAATCTCAGGACTGGCTTCTCTTCTGGTTTGGGGAACAGCTGCTCAGCCATGGTACTTCTCATTAGCCTGCCATCACTAAGACACCTGCAGCTGGACATATGTTATTAAGGCCTCTCATGTCCCAGAGTATCTCTAGCCTATGGTATATTTTGAGCAGCAAACCAACCTCTTTAAACCCAGAAGACCTGAAACGTCCAGTAGAATTTTCAAGGAGTGACTGGTGGATTTGAACTGCTGAACTCTTGGTTAGCAGCTGTAGGTTTTAACCACTATATCACCAGGGTCTCCATGTGCTAGCAAATCTTCAGGATGGAGGGGAGAAGGTGCCAGATACATGCTGGCTTGGGGGCTCCCAGTCCAGAGGGGAAGATGACTGTCTTGCAAACAGCATTTCCTGTAGAGGGAAGAGAATATGCAAAGCCTAATATATTCTGACAGCTTCCAGGAAGAGTTAGGGCTATCAATTATTGCCTGTTGGTGGCCCCTTTCTCTTTCATAACCTGATGATCTTGGACCTCATCTCATCCTTCATCAATAAAATAGAAACCTTCAACTGGGGGTTCCCTTGTTTCCCCACCACAGCATCAACAAACTCATCTCCCTTCTCTCCTGTCTTCATATTCTCCCTCCTGTCAGTCAAGAAAATGCCACTCTTCTTCTTAAAGGGTTAACTTCCCACATAGGCTTTTCACTTCTCTCTCTCTCTCTCTCTCTCTCTCACACACACACACACACAGACACACATACACGCACATGCACACACACACATATTGTGCTTTAGGTGACACTTTACAGAGCAAATTAGTTTCTCTCTAGACAATACAAAAATTGTCTTGTGCCATTGATTACAAAACTCAGGATGTGCCAACACACTCCCCTTCTCCACTCTTGAGTTACCTGTTTCCATTAGTTCAGTTTTCTTGACCTTTCTGCCTTCTCTTTGCTTTTGGGCTGACTGGTTTGCCCATTTAGTTTTTATACATGATCAAAATATGAAGCACATTAATTATGTATGTTACTGTTTGCCCTATTTAAGAATGAAACAAAACAAAAAAACTATTACTGTTGAGTTGATTTGGATTCATAGTTTGCTCTTTAGATCTGTCTGTCTAATCACTGGCTGAAGAGTGAACCTTAGGAGTGACTTCAGTATTGAGTTCAAGGGGTGTCTGGAAGCCACAGTCTTGAGTTTTCCCTCATCTCTGTCAGACCAGCAAGTCTGGTCTGTTTTTGTGAATTTGAATTTTGTTCAACATGTTTCTCTTGCTCTGTCCAGGACCCTCTGTTGTGATCCATGTCAAAGCATTTGGTGGTGGTAGCTGGGCATCACCTGGTTGTTCTGGGCTCCAACTAATGGAGGATGTGGTAGTTAAGGTCTGTTAGCCCTTTGAACTCATTTTTCCCTTGTGTTTTTTGTCTTCATTCTCCAGCCTGAGTAGGACCAGTAGATGTATCTTATATGCCCAGTCACAAACTTTTAAAGTCCTGGATGTTTGTCACTGTAATTAGATGTAGAGCATTTTCTTTATAAACTATGTTATGCTAGTTAAGCTAAGTGTCCCTTGAGACCATGGTCTCCATAACCGTTAGCCCAGTAACTCTGTTATTTAGGGAGTTTGGAAGCTTCCATGACTCTCATTAAGTTCTCCAGTATTGTATGATTTCCCCAGTATTGTATATTACCTCACCCTTCACCAAAGTTACTGCTTAGCTAGCATCTAGTTAGTGTTTTTAACTCCCTACTTCCCCTTCCATATAACCATCAAAGATAGTGTTTTTTTTTGTTTTGTTTTTTTTCTGTGTGTAAGCCTTTCCTTGAGTTTTTATAATAGAGGTCTCACATAGTATTTGTCATTTTGTAGTTGACTTATTTTACTCAGCATAATGTCCACCAGATTCATCCTTGTTACGATTTTTTTTTTAAGATGAGGTTGTAGCTCTTGAATATTTGTTTCTTTCTGTGCCTTTTATTTTATTGTACTTTAGGTAAAAAATATGGAGCACTTCCTGAATTTGGATGTCATCCTCATGCGGGTCCTTGCTAACCTTCTCTGTATCTTCCCAACTTTAGTATATGCTGAAGCAAATACATGTTACAAGATGTTTTGAATATTCGTCATTGTTCTTTATGATCGCGTAGTGTTCCGTTGTGTGTATGTACCATAGTTTGTCTATCTATTCGTCTGTTGGTGGACAGTTAGGTTGTTTCCATCTTTTTGCTGTTGTGAATAATGTTGCAGTGAACACATGTATGTGTGTTATCTATTTCTGTGTTGGCTCTTACTTCTCTAGGATATTTTACTAGGTGTAGGATTGCTGAATAGTATAGTATTTCCATTTCTAGCTTTTTAAGGAAGTGTCATATCATTTTCCAAAATAGTTGTACTATTTTGGATTCTCATCAGCAACACATAAGTGTTCCTATTTCCCTGAAACTTGTCCAGCACTTGTTATTTGCTGTGTTTTTTCTTCATTTGTGCCAGTGATGTTGGGGTGAGATGATGTCTCATTGTAGTTTTTATTCACATTTTTCTAATAATTAATGATTGTAGGCATTTCTTGATTTGTCTGTTAGCTGCTTGATGTCTTCTTTTGTGAAATGTCTGTTAATATCTTTTGTCCATATATATATTTTTTTGGTCCATATTTTAATTGGATTGCTTGTCTTGTGGAGGTGTTGTACCTTCCTATGGATTTTAGTGATTAGACTTTGTTGGATATGTTATAGCTTTTTTTTTCTTCCACTCGCTAGGTTGTTTCTTTACTCTTTTGGTGAGTACAAGTGTTTAATTTGTAGAAGATCCCAGTTATCTAGCTTATCTTCTGGTGTTTGTGTATTGTTAGTTTTGGCTTGCGTCTTATATATGTCATATTTTAGGGCCACTAACATTGCCCTTATTTTAAGTTTCATGATTTTTGTTTTTTTTGGTTTTATATGTAGGTCTCACTCATTTTGAAGTAGTTTTTGTGTATGCTGTGAGGTATGGGTCCTGTTTCTTTCTTTTTTTTTTTTAGCAGATGGACATCCAGTTTTGTTGGCATCACTTGTTAAATTTATTTTTCCTTATTTAATGGACTTTGGGCCTTTATCAAAGATTAGGTGGGCATAGGTAGATGGCTTTATATCTGAGTTCTTGATTCTGTTTCATTGGTCAATATGTCTGTTGTACAAATAGCAGGATATTTTGGCTACTGTAACTGTATAGTAGGTTCTGAGATCAGATAGTGTATCCTCCTACTTTGTTCTTCAGTAGTGCTTTACTTATCTGGGGTTTCTTTCCTTTCTGTGTAAACTTAGTGATTAGTTTCCAATATGTTTAAAGAACGCTTTTGCTATTGGATTGAGAGGCATTTGTAGAGTGCTTTGGGTAGAATTAATGTCTTCACAATTTTGAGTCTACCTATCCATGAACATGATATTTTTTGCGTCTATGTAGGTCTTATTTGGTTTCTTGCAGTACTATTTTGTAGTTTCATTTGTATTTATTTATTTTAGATTTATTCCCAAATATTTTGCTATTTTTAGGGGGTATTATAAATGATAATACTTTTAGGATTTCCTTTTCATAGTCCTCTTTATTGGTGTATAAAAATCTAACTGGCTTTTGCATGCTGATTTTGTATCCTACTATTCTGCTAAATCTTTCTATTAGCTTCAGTAGTTTTCTTGTGGAGTCTTCAGGGTTCTGTTTGTATCATCTGAGAATAGGGATAGTTTTACTTCTTTAATAATTTGAAGGTCTTTTATTTCTTTTTCTTACCTTCTGACTTTAGCTAGAACTTGTAGCACAAAGTTAAATAGATGTGGTGACAAAGGGCATTCTTGTCTTGTTCCTGTTTTTAAGGGAAAGTTTTCAGCCTCTCTCCATTGAGAATGATGTTGGCTGTTGGTTTTGTATACCAAAAAAACAAGCCAAACTCACTGCCATAGAGTCGGATCTGACTCATAGCGACCCTGGAGGTCAGAGTAGAACTGCCCCATAGAGTTTCCAGGGAACGCCTGATGGATTTGAACTGCCAATCGTTCAGTTAGCAGACATAGCACTTAACCAACTATGCCACCAGAGTTTCCTGTTTGTATAGATGCCCTTTATTGTATTGAAGGATTTCCCTTTTATTCTTATAGGATACTTTTTATCAGAAATAGGTGTTAGATTTTATACAATGCCTTTTCTGTATCAATTGAGATGATCCTATGGTTCTTTTGTGTTCTTTATGTGATGGATTACATTGATTGATTTTCTAATGTTGAACCATCCTTGCATACCTGGTATGGATCCCAACTTGATGGTGATGTACTACTATTATTATTTTTGTATGATACTGAATTCTATTGCCTAGAATTTTGTTGAGAATTTTTGTGTCTATATCCATAAGAGATGTTGGCCTATAAGCTTTATTTGTGGTTTTGTTAAATAGTTTTGGTGTCAGGGTTATGCTGGCTCTGCCAAATTAATCAGGAGTATCCCTTCCTTTTCTATGTTCTCATATATTTTGGATAGTATCGGTGCAAACTCTTCTCTGAATATTTGGTAGAATTTTCCAGTGATGCTGTCTTAGATAGGAATTTTTTTAGTATTGGGTTTTTTTTTTCTACTACTTAAATGTTTTTAAATTGCATTTCCAATCTGTTTTCTCATTGTAGCTTTGTTCAGATTTTCTTAGCTTGTGTTAGTTTAGGTAGATAGCTGTGTTTCCAGAAATTTGTCCCTTTTCAAATTTGTTGCAGTATAGTTTTTCACAGGATTGCTATATTTCAGTTGAGTTTGTCTTAATATCCCCATTTCATTTCTTAATTATGTTATTTGCTTCCTCTCCTAGTTTTCTTTTGTCAATTTGGCCTGATTTGTTGATCCTTTCAAAGAACTGACTTTCGGTATTGTTTTTCTAGTCTCTGGTTCACTTATTTCTGTTATGATCATTATTATTTCCTTTCTTCTGGTGGCTACGGTTTTGGGGGGTGGCTGTTCTTTTCCTATTTGTTGTAGTGTTACGGCTATCTTTTTGATTTTGTCCCTTTCGTTTTTCCTTTGGTGGGTTTGTCTATTGCTATAAATTGACCTCTGAACATTGCCTTTGCTGTACCACAAAGGTATATGATGTGTTTCCATTCTCATTTGATTCCAGGAATTTTTTTTTTGTTATGATTAAATGAAAATGTACATTCTCACATAAATTTGCATGCCCACCTATATGCAGCTCCCACTGCTCTCCCTGCACAGTGACAGCACACTCTTTCTCTCCGCTCCATACTTGTCTTATCCTCCCAACAGTCTCCTATCCCCTTTTCTCCACCCATTTGCCCACCTCCAGTAAGAGTTCAGCAGGATGGCATCCTATAGGTGCCTAGAACCATAAAGTGCACACATGATATGGATTTTTTTACATCATCTTTGGTTTTTCTGTTACCCAGTGGTTTTCATTTAAGGTGTCATTCAGTTTCCATGTTTTCCTTGCTCTTCCTGTTACCGATTTCTACTTTTAAGACATTGTGATCAGAGAAGATGCTATGCATTATTATCTCAATATTTTGGATTTTGTTGGGTATAGCTCTGTGGCCTAAGATGTGATCTATTCTGAAGAATATTCCATGTGTGTTAGAAAAGAATATATGTGTTACTGCTGTTGAGTGGAGTGTTTGATATATGTCTATGAGTTCAAATTACTGATGGCAGCCTTTAGATCTTCTGTATCTTTGTTGTGTTTCTTTCTAAATGTTCTGTCCTTTACTGAGAATGGTGTGTTGATGTCTCTACTGGAACTATCAATTTCTTTTTTCACTACTGTTAGAATTTGTTTTATATAATTTGGAGGCTTGTCACTGGGTGCACAGATGTTTATCATGGTTATGTTGCCATGGTGAATTGTCCCTTTAATCACTATATAATGTTCTTCCTTGTCTTTTCTGGTGGATTTTGCCTTAAAAGGTGATTTTATTTGAGATTAGTATTGCCACTCCTGCTGTTTTTTCATAGCTGTTTACTTGATATATTTTTTCCATCCTTTGGTTTTTAATATATATTTATGTCTGTGTCTGAGATGTGTCTGATATAGAAAGCATATAGCGAGTCCTTTTTAAAAAAAAATTCTGCTGTCATACTCTATCTCATTTTGGGTGCATTTAAGCCATTCACATTCAATGTGACTATTGATAGGAATGAGTTTATAGCTGTCATTATGTACTAGTCTCTTCTGGTGCTGATGTTTCTTTATTCCTCTCAGTCTCCTGTGCTTAGTTCTTTTTGTTTATGGAATTTCTTTTTGTTATTGTAGATTTTATGTTTACTGAGAATTTATGCTCTTTCTCTTTTTTTTTTATTTTTGATGAGTAGGTTTGTTACCTCTGTTTGTGGTTACCTTGAAATTTATTCCTATTTTCTTAAGTCTGAACTGGTCTTTTATTATTTGATAACACTTTTGCCTCCTCTCCACCTGAAAGTCCTATACCTACACGTTTATTCCTTTTATTGTTACAAAGTTGTCCATCATTTACAGATTGATGTCTCTGGTAATTGTTTCAAATATTTTAGTTTTCTTTTATCAGTGAAATTTCATTACCTAGGATAGTATCTGGCTGGTACTGACCTGTGTCCTAGCTTAGAGTTGTTGTCTGATGTTATTCATTCTGTAACTGAAGGACTCCGTTTAGTATTGTCTGCAATTTTAGTTTTTATAAATTGACGTAATTTCTGTTTATCTGGAAATGTCCTAATTTTATCATCATATTTGAAAGAGAGTTTTGCAGAATGTGTCATTTATTCTTTGGTAATTTTTTTCTTTCCAGGTTTTATCTATGTCATCCCTTTGCCCTTTTGCCTACATGGATTCTGCCAAATAATGAGAACTTAGTTTTATTGTTTCTTCTCTGTATGTGGCTTTCTGGTTTTCTGGGTTTTTTTGTTTGTTTGTTTTTTGAGCTGCTTTAAGGATTCTTAGTCTTTGTTTTTGGTGAGCATGGTTATGATATATCTTGGTGATGTTACTTTGGAGTCTATGTTATATGAGATTCACTGAGCTTTTTGTATGATTAGTTTTTCATCTTTGATGGTATCAGAGAAATTTTCTGTTGACAAATCTTTAATGATACTCCCTGTGTTTTCCATTTTCAACCACTAGTTTGGAATTCAATCACATGGAAAATTTTTATCTTGAATGCGTCCCACATAGTTCTTAAGTTTTCTTTATTCTTTGTTTTTTCCTCATACAAAGAGGCATCCACAGATTTGTATCAATTTTACTGGTTATACCTTCCATGATTTCAAATTTGCCCTTAAAACTGCTGACCTTTTGATTAGCAGATGTAGCACTTAACCACTGTGGCGTAGTGCCTTAGCCATCAATAAGTCTATTACCTCTCTCTTCAACATCTGAAAGGTCTAAATAAAGCCATTGGGTACCCTCTGGGTTTTATCATGTCCAGACGAAATACCCTGTTTTGTAGCCACTGCTAATGTGACAAATTCTTCCTCTTTTGCACATGTTCATCTGGATGGACTCTAAAAGTCTGTTGGTGTCCACCTTCAAAGGCAGCATCCAGAATGAGACCTCACACTAGATCTGACCTACTCTGCAGTTGTTGTTCTCTCTGCTCTAACACTCTTCCCTGAGTCCCAAAATGACATACCACTTTCTCAGATAAGTCTTTCTAGATAACCCTGGCTAAAACACTCCTCTGCTCCCTGTCTCTCACTGCTTCAGATTCTTCACAAGTTTATCATTTGTAATGTTTTTTTTTGTTTGTTTTTTTTAATTTTTATTTAACATGACTGAGTGAAAATATACATTCACATATAAATTTACATGCCCACCTATATGCAGCTTCCACTGCTCTCCCTGTCCGGTGACTGCACACTATTCCTCTCTGCTCCATACATGTCTCATCCTCCCAAAAGCCTCCTTTCCCCTCCTCTCTGTCCACTCCCCTTCCTCCAGCCAGAGGTCAGCAAGATGATATCCTATAGATGTATAGAACCATAAAGCGCGACCAATATATGGTCCCTCTGCATTGCCAAGTCCAATTCATTCCTGTCCAAAGAGTGGACCTTTGTTATAGTTTATGGGAAAGGGCAGCATCAGGGCCGGGGGCCATGCTCTCAGAGAAACCCCAAAACCACTGGACCCTCAACTGAGGTCTTTTGGTGGAGATCTCATGATGCACCTCTTTTTATTCTTGTGTTGCCAGTGAGACACCTCTCTGTGAGCTCCATTGTGGCTATCACTGGTAGTGGCCGGGCACCATCTGGTTCTTCCGGTCCCAAGTCGATGCAAGCACCCACTCTTGTGGGTTGCTCTGTCTTTTCAGTTGTCTTTACCTCATGTCATTTTGGTCCTCGGTGAGCATCCGTTCCTGCTGAGTTGGGACCATTTGATGTGTCCTTGGATGGCAGCTTGGCAGCTTTTAAGACCCCAGATGCCACTCACCAATGTGGGGTGCAGAGAGCTCTCTTACCAAAACGCTAGTTGTGCCATTTGGCCTGGAATTCACCTAAGAGCACGGTCCCCCACCCCCCGCCCCAGCTACTCTATCCTTACAGTAATGAGTTAAGATGGAAGGAGTACTCAAGTTATGGTGAAGTCCACTTAATGTTGTTCTTGTTTCTAATGTGTGCTATCACCGCTTTCTCCCAACTAGATTTCTAGTAACTATCTAAACTAAACCCTCCACCCCTCACGCTCCATCCCTCCCCTCCCTTGCAGCTGTCAGAGAGTCTTTTCTTCTATACACAAGTCTGTTTTTGAGATCTTATCATAGAGGTCTCATACAGTATTTGTCCTTTTGTCGCTGACTACTTTCACTCAACATAATGTCTTCCAGTTGAAACCAGGTTAGGAGATGTTTCCAGGAATCATCGTTATTCTTTATCATTGTGTAGTGCTCCATTGAGTATATGTACCATAGTTTACCTATCCATTCTTCTATTGTTGGGTATCTGGGTTGATTCCACCTTTTTGCTATCGTGGACTGTGCTGTGATAAACATTCTCGTGCATGTGTCCGTTGGTGTGAAAGGCCTTGATTCTGTAGGATATATTCCAAGTAGTGGAATTACTGGGTCAAATGGTATATCAATATCCATTTTTTTAAGGAAGTGCCAGATTGCCTTGCAAAGAGGCTGGACCATTTTGCAACCCCACCAACAGTGTAGGAGGGTTCCACTTTCTCCACAGCCTCTCCAGCATTTGTTGTTTTGTGTTTTCTGGATCATGGCCAATCTTGTTGGGGTGAGATGGTATCTCATTGTTGTCTTGATTCGAATTTCTTTAATGACTAAAGATCGTGAACATGTCCACATGTGTTTTTGGCTGCCTGGATCTCCTCTTTAGTGAAGTGTCTGTCCATCTCCTTTGCCCATCGCTTAATTGGATGGTTTATCTTCTTCTTATTGATATTTTGTAGTATCTTATAGATTATGGAGATCAGGCGTCAGTCTGACATAGAGTTGCCAAATATTTTTTCCCGTTCTGTGGGTGTCCTTTTAATTCTATTAATAAAGTCTTTGGATGAGCAAAAGTGTTTAATTCTTAATAGTTCCCATTTATCTATTTTCTCTTCTGTTGATTGAGGTTTCTTTGACAGATTTTGGAGTCTGTCCTCATTGTGCATTAAAACTTCCATTGTTGTTCCTACCTTTTCTTCGATTAGCTTTATCGTTTTAGGTTTGATATTTAGGTCTTTTATCCAGTTGGAGTTGGTTTTTGTATAAGGTGTAACATATGGATCTTGATTCAGTTAATTGCAGATGGATAACCAATTTTGCCAGCACCATTTGTTGAAGATACTGTTTTTACCTCAGTTTAATGTCTTAGGGCCTTTGTCGAATATCAACTGATCATAGGCAGATGGTGTCATCTCTGGGGTCTCAATTCTGTTCCATTGATCGATCTGTCTGTTCTTGTACCAGTACCAGGCTGTTTTGACCACTGTGGCAGTGTAGTATGTTCTAAGGTTGGGTAATGAGAGGCCTCCCAGTGTGTTCTTCTTCTTTAGTAGTACCTTACTTATCCAGGGCTTCTTCCCTTTCCAAACAAAATTGGTGATTTGTTTCTCCAACTCATTAAAAAATGATGCTGGAACTTGTATTGGGATTGCATTAGATAAATAAATTGCTTTAGGTAAAATAGACATTTTCACAATGTTAAGTGTTCCTATCCATGAGCAGGGTAGGTTTTTCCATTTATCTAAGTCTCTCTTAGTTTCTTGTAGTAAGGGCTTGTAGTTTCCTTTGTAAAGGTCTGTTGTTTCTTTGGTTAGATTAATTCCTATGTACTTTATCTTCTTAGGGGCTATCGTAGATGGTACTGATTTGATAATTTCCTCCTTAACAGTCTTGTTTTTGGTATAAAGGAATCCTAGTGATCTACTTATGTTTATCTTGTATCCTGAGACTTTGCTGAACTCTTCTATAAGTTTGAGTAGCTTACTTATAGATTCCTTGGGGTTCTCTGCATATACAATCATATCATCTGCGAACAGGGAGATTTTAACTTCCTCTTTGCCGATGCAGATGCCCTTTATTTCTTGGTCTTGTCTAATTGCTCTGGCTAGATCTTCTAGCACAATGTTGAATAGGAGAGGTGACAGTGGGCATCCTTGTCTAGTTCCTGATCTCAAGGGAAAGTCTTTCAGTCTCTCTCCATTCAGGATGATGTGGGCAATTGGCTTTGTATAAATGGCCCTTATTGTGTTGAGGAATTTGCCGTCTGTGCCCATTTTGCTAAGAGTTTTTAGCATGAATGGGTGTTGGACTTTATCAAATGCCTTTTCGGCATCAATGGACAAAATCAGGTGATCCTTGTCTTTTGTGTTATTTATGTGGTTAATCACATTAATTGTTTTCCTGATGTTGAACCAGCCTTGCATCCTTGGTATGAATCCCACTTGGTCATGATGGATTATTTTCTTCATATGTTGTTGTATTCTGTTGGCAAGAGTTTTGTTGAAGATTTTTGCGTCTAGGTTCATGAGTGATATCGGTCTGTAGTTCTCTGTCTTTGTTGGATCTTTCCCTGGCTTAGGTATCAGGGTTATGCTGGCTTCATAGAATGAGTTTGGGAGTACTCCATCCCTTTCTATACTGTGAAATAGTCTCAGTAGTATTGGGGATAACTCTTCTCTAAATGCTTGGTAGAATTCTGCCGTGAAGCCATCTGGGCCCGGACTTTTTTGGTTGGCAGTGTTTTGATGACTTTTTCAATCTCTTCCTTTGTGATGGGTTTATTAAGTTGTTCTGCTTTACGTTGTGATAATTTGGGTAGGTTGTATGAGTCAAGGAATTTGTTCCATTTCCCCTAGGTTTTCAAATTTGTTAGAGTACAGTCTTTCATAGTATTCTGTTATGATATTTTTGATTTCTGTTACGTCTGTGGTGACAACTCCCCTCTCATTTCTAATTTGTGTCGTTTGTTTCCTTTCCTGCTTTTCTTTAGTAAGTTTAGCCAGTGGTTTATCAATTTTGTTGATCTTTTCAAAAAACCAGCTTTTGGTCTTTTCAATTTTTTTTTGTATCCTCTAATTCATTTAGCTCTGCTCTAATCTTTATGATCTCATTTCTTCTGGTGCCAGAGGGGTTCCTCTGTTGTTCTCTTTCTACTTGTTCAAATTGTAGAGTTAGTTTCTTGATTTGGTTTCTTTTTTCCTTCCAGATGTGTTCATTTATGGAGATAAACAGACCTCTGAGCACTGCTTTGGCTGTATCCCATAGGTTGTGGTAGGAAGTGTTTTCATTCTCATTGAAATCCATGAATTTCTTTAATTCATCCTTGATTTCTTCTATAACCCATTTTTTTTGAGGAAGATGTTCAGTTTCCAAGAGTTCCACTTTCTATCTATGTTTTTTTCTGCTATTGATTTCAACTTTGATGGCTTTATGATCTGAGAAGATGCTTTGCAGTAATTCAATGGTATGGATTTTGTTGAGCATTGCATTATGGCCTATCACGTGGTCAATTCTGGAGAATGTTCCATGTGCACTGGAGAAGAAGGTGTAGTTGTCTGCTGATGGGTGGAAAGTTCTGTATATATCAATGAAGTTTAGTTGGTTAATTGTGTCAATGAGGTCTTCTGTATCTTTACTGAGCTTTTTCTAGATGATCTGTCTAGTGATGAGACTGGAATGTTAAAGTCTCCCACTATTATTGTGGAGTCTTCTAACTCTCTTTTGAGCGTATTCATGTTTCTTCAACATATTTAGGTGCTCTGACATTAGGTGCATAAATATTTAATATAGTTAAGTCTTGCTTGTGTACTGAACCTTTCAGCAATAAATAGTGTCCGTCTTTGTCCACGGTGGTGGACTTGGCATTAAAATTGATTTTGTCTGAGATTAGAATTGCCACCCTTGCTCTTCTTTGTTCATTGTTAGCTTGATATAGATTCTTCTATCCTTTAATCTTCAGTTTGTTCCTGTCTTTAGGTCTCAAGTGAGTTTCTTGTAGACAACATATGGATGGGTCGTGTCTTTTGATCCAAGATGACACTCAGTGTCTCTTTACTGGAGCATTCAGTCCATTCACATTCAATGTCATTATTGATAGGTATGTGTTCACTGCTGCCATTGTGATATGTTTATTTTTATGTTGATGTTTTCTCTGTTGTTCTTATTAGTCTGTTCTGGGACACTCTTTTTTGTGAGTTGATTTTTCACCTTTTTCAGAGCTGGTTTTATAGTTGTTGAGACTCATGTGTTAGATTTCTTGAAATGGTATGATACATCTGTGTTGTGCTTTATAGCTGCCCCTATGAACCCCCTTAATAAGCTATTTATAAACCCAATTTTAATTACTACCAGTCTTGTCATCTTCGTCTCCATCTGGAAGGACTACAATGACTGTAGTACATCCCTCTTTTTATTATGATGACACCATAATTTTCATGATGATCACTGGATTGCTTCTTTCCATATCAAAGCTGTGAATTACTTTGGGGCCTTCCCTAAATGAGTAGAGTATTGAGTAGTGTGTCGTTCTAATATATAAAGTTAGTAGTTTTGTTCTTCTAAGCCAAAGCCAAGAACTTCTTTCAGTATTTTTTGTAGTTTGAGTTTGGTTTTTACAAAGTCTTTGAGTTTCTGTTTATCTGGGAATGTCTTAATTTCATTTTCGTATTTGAAAGATAGTTTTGCAGGATATATAATTCTTGGTTGGAAGTTCTTCTCCTTCAAGACTTTGAATGTGTCGTGCCACTGTCTCCGTGCCAGCATGGTTTCTGCTGAGAAATCTGACGAGAGCCTACAGGGTTTCCCTCTGAATGTTAGCTTTGCCTTCAGTCTTGCTGCCTTTAAGAGTTGCTGCTTGTGTTTCATTTTGTTAAGCTTGATTATAATATGTCTTGGAGTCTTTCTTTTGAGATCTATATTGGGTGGCATACGATATGCATCTGAGATGTCTATATTCTCTTCCTTCATGATTTCTGGGAAGTTTTCTTTCAGCAGCTCAGCAACAATACTCTCTGTGTTCTCAGATGTCTCACCCTGTTCAGGGACTCCAATTAATCGAAGGTTGTTCCTCTTAATAGAGTCCCACATGCTTCTTAATGTTTCTTCATTTTTCTTGTTTCTTTTTTCTGATTTCTGCTCATAGACGCTGGCATCAGTAGCTCTGTCTTCCAAGTCAGAAATTCTTTTTTCCATTTGTTCCATTCTGTTTTCTTGGCTTTGCATGGAAGTTTCTATGTCTTTGATTTTCTTCTTGATCTGTTGGATTTCAGAGTACTGGTGTTCCATCAGATCGAACAACTTGCTTAATTTTTTATTTTGTTCTGCTGCATTTTGTATAAGGTCTAGAAGGGCTCTGTATATAATCAATTTGTATTCACTTCCTGATGCTTTCATAAAAGTTTCTTCATCTGGAAAACCCCTTGGTTGCTTTGTTTGGGAGCCTTCTGAAGCCATAAGTGATTGCTTGTATGCCACAATTGTCTATTGCTTTTTGGGTCCCATGTGAGTATATAGAGGCTGGAAGAGGTACTGTGAGGATGGATTGCAAATGTTTCTCTAGGCTGTCTTCAAATGTAAAGCAAAAGGTATCTGACCACTTCACAAGTCAGTTAGGTTTTCAGGTGTAGAGTTCCCTCTTCTCAACTGGCAAAATAAGCACCACTATATCCAACCCCAGATGATAACAAACTAGTTCAGAATACAGCAATGCTACTGCCCTGGTGGCCTCTGCTGACAGGGCCTAGCCTTAGCTAACAATGCGTCGAGTACTGGTTTTGTGATAGAAAAGCGCTCTCCTATGGGCAGGCTCTGGCTCCCAAGCTAAGAATTAGGTCCAGCTGAGGCCACCATATCCAAGATGGCATCCTACACACAGGCAGCAGACAGAGGGGCTAAAGATGCCGAGAGGTAGTGATTCCTCCGCTTCTGTTGCAGGGCCCCCAATGCAGGCAGCACTGTGCAAAATCACTACTTTTCTGTCGGAGAAGCGCTGTCCCGTTTGCAGGCGCTGGCTCCCAGGCTAAGAACGAGGTCCTGCTAAAATCTCGGTACCAACATGGCGTCCCGCACACTGACTGCGAAGCTCCGCACAAACCCCGCTGAGGTAGCTACAAAACGAAAGGCTCAAAGTGTCTAGATTAACAGAGTCCCGAGCCTGGCTCCCAGAATATGGGAATTTTGCCTGCCTATCCCCCCAGCAGCGCGTCTGAGTCCAGCCGCCAGGCAAGACCCAGCTCTGCCCGCTGGCCGAGACAGAGGAGAAAAAAAGTCAAACTGGTGCATTTACCTTCTGTCTGTGAGAGCCGGGGCTAGCCAGGAGCGGGAGTCAGTGAAAGAGAGGAGGTTTTTCGCTAAGTAGTATGAAGTCCCAGTTAAGAGCTCTGTGCCGTGTCCTGAGGCTGATTAGATTATCAGAAGTCTCTGTTTGATTGTCAGTTCAGGTCTTGGTTTTCAGAGGGATATAAGGAGACGTGGGCTTAGTCTGCCATCTTGACTCCGCCTCCTGTAATGTTTTTATTTATGTATTTATCTGTTTTTTTTGTCTGTCCCCCTGCCCACTGTCATGTAAACTCTGTGAGCAGGGACTCTATGCATCTGGTTTTCTGCTGTGTCTCTAGTGCTTGAAACTGTATTTGGCACATAGAAGTTTCCTAGTAAATGTTTTCATAAAGGAAAGAATAGCAGTGATGGAGTGAAGATTTGAATCCAGGCAGTTGATTCCTTAATCTGTGCCGTGCATGAACCACCACAAATGTTTCCCCTGCCTCATAAGTTATTTAACTCTGTCTTGCACACAGAGCCCTCCTCCTCTACTCTGTTGGATACTTTATCTTTGTACTCTTGCCTCTGTCAGTACCTGGCTGGGGCTGCTTGGCCAGAGCCCAATGTGTGGTGGCTGTCTCCAACTCAGCCCTGACTGGATGTGGCTAGCAAAAGACCAGGGCCCCTGTGACCAGTAGATGGAGCTATTGGGAAGAGAAAAGATGCCCCAGCACCTTCTAAAGGAGGGAACGTTGGCTGTGAGACAGGTTGAGGACTTGGGGAGATGGAGAAGCTTGAGGTTTGATGGGCCAGCCAGTGTGTCCTCCACTTATCTCCAGGCGCGAGACAAGTGTCAGTGGGAGTAAAGGAGGAGCAGGAGTGGATAAATATGTTCTGTTGCCCACTGGCTAGAAAAAGAGAGAGCTTCCTCTTCCTGGAATTAATAAAGGCACTTGGGGTGGGCACAGATCATGAAGATATCTCTTACTGTACTTCCTCTCTGGGCTAGAACTTGTCAGGGGTGCTTTTACAGGGCTATCCTGGGCACCTTGGCTTTGATTTAGTGTCCAAAATATACCCAGAATGGAACCACGAAAGGGGCTGGACAGTGTGCACTAAGCTTTGTGGGCTCTCAGTTTTCTATCAGGTTTCCTTGTTCTAATCCCAGTCTGTCAATATCCTCCAGCACAATGCCAAGCCTCATGTCTTTCTGGCATGTGTGGTGGCTGACCAACATGTGGCTGACCACACATGTTGGTCAGTCAGGCTGACCAACTCATACTGGTTTCCCTAGTACTGTCCCAATTTTGAAATTGAAAGTTTTGAGTCCTGGGTGTCCCAAGTCCTTGGCAAGTAGGACGGTTGATCACCTTTTAAATAATTGTCACCCCCAGATGACCCCAGAGAGACTGGCAAAGCACCTTTTCTCTCACCTTAGATGGCATGTTGGGTGGCTGATGGTAACAGCAGCTCAGACTTCACTCTGGTTGGCCCTGAGAAGTCAGGTAAAGATGATAACCCAGGACTTCTCATTTGGTTTTGTGATCCTAACACAGGTTATTCACATGAAAGACATTGTAAAAGGACCACAGACACCACACCTAGAGCAGTGTAGGTGGAAAGAACCTAAACTGAAGTCTGCGAAGCTTGTTGTTTATTAGGAAAAGGGCTTGATCATGGAGGGTTTCCTGGAGATGACGAGTTTGAAACCTGCAGATGTGGGGGATATTCCTCATGTGAAGAGAGGGAGGTGCAGGCAGAAAGGAGGCTGCAAAGGCTTATCAGGTGTGCATACACATGGCGTAGATGAACCATTGTACTTAGTAGAGAAAGGAAGTCTAGAAGGCAAAAACAAAACAAACCACCACCCCCAAAGACCCCCCAAAACTAGTGATAAGACGGAGATGTGTCTGGAAGACAGTAAAGAATTACTGTAAGATACTACTCAGGGCTGAAACATCTGCGAGCTCCAAAGACTTTTTTTTTTTTACATTGATTATGCTCACCATGTTGTTCAACCATCACTAGTAATTGTTCTGGAATGTTTCCATCACCTTTAACAGAAGTGGAAGCTCTAGTGGTATAATGTTTAAGATCTACAGCTGCTAACCAAGAAAGGTCAGCAGTTTTAACTTACCAGCTATTCCTTGGAAACTCTACGGGTCAGTTCTACTCTGTGCTATAGAGTTTTTATGAGTTGGAATTGACTCAATGGCAACAGGTTTGTTTTTTAATTTTTTAGCAGACTTTCATTGTCCACTAAGCATTGTGGTCCAAAGACAATTTAATAAAATTCCCAGAACTATGGAATCAACCTAGGTGCCCACCAGCCGATGAATCGATTAACAGGCTACGTTATATTCACAGAATGGAATACTATGCAATGATAAAGAACAATGATCTTGGGAAATATCTCGTAACATGAAGTCGCCTGGAAGGCATGCTGAGCAAAATTAGTCAGTTTCAAAATGACAAATATTGTATAAGACCATATTATTATGACTCAAGAAAAGGTTGAAACACAGAAGAAGACAGTCTTTGATGGTTACAAGGATGGGGAGAGGGAAAAGAGAATTCATTGATTAGACAGTAGACAGGAATCGAGTTAGGTGAAGGAAGTAACAGAACACAGTAGATGGGAGGTCAGCACAGCTGGACTAAACCAAAAACTAAGAGGTTTTCAAAATACAACCCAAGGCTTTGAAGGACAGAGTAGCAGAGGCAGGGGTGTGGGGGCCTTGCTTTTGGGGGACATCTCAGTCAACTGACATAACAAAGTTTTTTTAAGAAAGTCTTCTGCATCTTACCTTGCTGAGTGGCTTCTGGGATGTTAAAAGCTAGCAAGCAGTCATCTAAGCAGCACTTGGTGTCAACACATCACTTAGTGTCAACCCACTTGGAGCAGAGGTGAACGAAGAACATCGAGGACATAAGCAAAATATGAGCCCAAGAGGCAGAAAGGGCCATATAGCCCAGAGACTGTATCAGCATGAGACCAAAAGAATCAGAGAGTCCTGGCCACCATCAGTGACTGCTCTGAGAGGGTATACAATCTAAAGTCCCTAACACAGAGGGAGAAAAATGGGTGTGGAGAACTAGAACTCTCTTAAAAGACCAGATTTGATGCTTCAACAGACTGGTGGGTCCCTGAAAGACTTGGCCTCTGGGCTTTTACTAGCCCACACCTGAAACCATTCCTGAAGCCAATTCCTTGGACAAAGGTTGTACTAGACTACAAGACATACAGTGATACTGGTGTCAAGTGTGCTTCTTGGCTTAAGTATATACATGAGGCTAACTGAGCAACTCCTGTCCAGAAGTGAGATGAGAAGGTGGAGGGGGTCAGCAGCTTGTTGATTGGACACAGGAAATGCAGAGTGGAGAGGAGGTGTGTACTGCCACAGGGTGGGGAGAACAGCTGGAGTTATATAGCAGTGTGTGCGCAAGGTTTGTACAAGAAATTTACTTGGACTGTAAAACTTCCACTTAAAGCAGAATAAAATATTAAAAAGAAAATAAAATCACCAAATTTGGGGGAGCCATTTCTTATAACTTCTTGCCCTTCTTTTCTTCAGCTCCAAGCCGTGATCATACTCTTCTGGTCCCTGGGATTTGGGTTCCCCAAAGGACCTTCCAAGATTGTTCTAGAAGCCAGTGGCGCTCCTCTGTTCCTTGCCTCAAGGTCAGGTCTTTGGAATCATCTCTTTCCTGTTAGATGCCTCCTGTCTGTGGGTTCCAGTATACCCAGGAAAGGAGATTAGTCTCAGATTTAAACATATTGGAAGAAATCTTAGGGCTCACATATGCTTGTTATCCACCAGCTTACATACCTCTGGTCAATGGAAATACAACATGTCCAGCAGTAGCTCTGATCATAAGACAATTCTCCTAAACTGAAACAAAATTTGTCACTGTGGCCTATTGGATCCACCTCTCTCCTTTGTACTTTGAAGAAGTCTAATCTCTTCCTTATAAAAGCACTTAAAATACTTGCAGACAGTTGTCCTGCTCTCTCAGTATTTTCTTCTCTGTTGTAAGTTGCCACAGAATTGGCTCTGACTCATGGCAACTCCGTGAACAACAGAATGAAATGTTCCCTGGACTCCCACCATCTTCATAATTGCTGGTATGCTTGAGTTCACTGTTATAGCTACAGTGTTATTTTGAGTGCCCTGCAACCTAGAAAGGTGCATCTCCAGCACTATACTGGGCAATATTCTGTTGTGATCCATAGGATTTTCACTGTCTAATTTTTAGAAGTAGATTACCAGGCCTTTCATCTAAGTCTGCTTTAGTCTACAAGCTCTACTAAGACTTGTTCGCCATGGATGATCCTGCTGATATTTGAAATATTGGTGACATAGACTCCAGCATCATAGCAACACACAAGCCATAACAGTTCTAAGACAAATGGACAGATTGGTGATGATTTCTTCTCTAGATGTCAAAACTTTCTAGTATGAAAGTATTCTAGGCTACTATTTGTGCACTAATGTTCTCCCACCTGATCACAGGTCTCTGGCACTTGGCATAGTCCTTGTTCTTAGTGGGTCCTCCATAACTATCTATTGAACGAGTGAATGAATCCACACCTTCCTCCGTTCAAACTTTTGGCACTTTGGATTTTTTTTTTTCTTTTGGCATCTGGAGCCCACAGCGCTACTTTGTCACACAGTGAGATAATTTTCTTTCTTTTCTCTTTAAGAGTCGTTTTTGAAAAGAATCGATTCCATGTAAAATTGTTTAAACAGAATTTTTATGGTCTTTATGTACAGATATCTATAAAAAACCAGTGGCCTTCAAGCTGATTCTGACTCATGGCAACACCATGAATGCCACCGTAGAACTGTGCTCCACAGGGTGCTTAAAGTAGCTCTCCGGAGTTTTCTTATAAGGCACCTCTTGGTAGACTTGAACCTCCAACATTTCAGTTACCAATTAAGCATGCTAATTGTTTGTACCATCCTGAGATTCCACAGGAATCTATACTGATGTCTATAAAGAATGGCTTCCAAATTCCAGTTGAAAGTGCAGAAAAACAGAAAGAGAATAACTCCGGCTGTAGAGTTATATATATTTTCCAAATACTTTTATGTGTACTCTATGCTTGGCATATTTCTAAGCACTTTGTCAAGAGTACCTCATTAAATATTTGTAACAGCCTTGTAAGCACTATTTTGTAAAGAGCCTCTACAGAACAAAGGTGTTTACCGTTAAAGAGTTAATGTACGTGGTAGTTTTATGACTCAGGTTAACAGCTTCACAACACGTCAAAATTCTCCCTTCTCAACCTTGGGCTCCTTATTGCCCGCTTCCCTGTCCTCTTCTGCCTTCCGTCCCTTGCCTCTAGGCTGGCATGCCCCTTTCATCTCATTCTGTTCCATGGGCCTGTCCAGTCCAGCTGCGTGGTGAACCTCAGGAGTGACTTTGTTACTGAGCTGAAAGGGTGTCAAGGGATCATACTCACAGGATTCTCTAGCCTTTGACAGGTCAGCAAGTCTGGTCTTCCTTTTTGAGTTAGAATTTTGTTCTACATTCTTTTTCCAGCTCTATCTGGAGCCCTCTGTTGTGAACCCTGTTGGAGCAGCCAGTGGTGACAGGCAAGCACCTTCTAGCTGTATTGGACTCAACCTGGTGGAGGTCATTCTAGATGTGGTCCATTAGTCCTTTGGATTAGTCTTTCCCTTGTATATTTAGTTTTCTTCATTCGTCCTTGCTCCCAAAAGGGTGAGAACAGGGGGGTATCTTAATAGCTGCTCATAAGATTTTAAAACTCCAGACGCTACCTACCAAAGTAGAATGTAGAATGTTTTCTTTATAAACTATACTATGCCAATTGACGTCCATGTTCCCTGAGATTATGGTCCCCATAGCTATCAGCTCAGCAATTAAGTTTTCAATTAAAACTTGTAGCACCTGAGACCCTCCTTGTAATGTCCACCTTTTTCCTGAAGGGATCTTCAGCACAGATACAAACAGTTGGGGTGTATGGCCACATGTGCTTGGTCCTAGAAGCTTCCATAGCTTCTGGGCTCTGAGTCCCATGGACTAGGGCTATGTCACTGGGTTCAGGGTCCCAAATGCAGTGGCTTGGCAAAGGCTGGGTCAGAGCTCTGTGAGCTCTAGAAAGTTTCCCATGACACGGCTGGGTGATGGCCTGCTACCTGGCTGACATCTGCTGCCCTGTCCTCCAGGCTGTAGTCTAAGGTTCATTCCCTTTCCATCTGTGTAGTATCTGCTGAGGCCACCCTGACATCAGTGGGTTGTTCCCCTTGATGATATGACTGCACTGTCCCTGCTTATTACCCCCAGGTTTCCTCTCAGTGTCTAGATGTCTAATAGTAGATTCCAATCTGTATAATTCTTCACTGTCAGAGAACAAATAAACTTCCTAGACTTCAGCCAGCATCATAGTCTCCTTTAGCCACTGCTGAAGCCCTGCTGATATGAAGGATTTTCTTCAGTCTAGGGTCCTGGAGAGTAGCTGACTTCTTCTAAGACCAAAAAACAAAATAGAAACCTATTCCAGCCAGGCAGGGCAGGCAAGAGAGCTGTGAGTCAGGCATCAAGAGATGTTCAGGGAATTGAGGTGTTCTGGGGGTTTTCAGAAAGCTTCCCTTGGCATATGTGGCCTGCAGAAAAGACGATTCTAGCTCCCTAAATAGGGACGCTGTATCTGCCCGGCACACTACTATCTCTTCAACACCTGGCATAGTGCTCAGCACATGGTAGATGCTAAGTTAACATTTGTTAGGTTAGGAAATGAATGAATGAGGACAGCTCCAGAAGTCCTTTCTGGGTGCCACAGGTCCTTGTCTCATGCAAGTAAGAGCTTGGTTTTGGAGACCAAGTGTCAAAATGTCTCAGGTTAAAATAACTCCACCAGTTGTTAGTTTTGTGAGGCCAACCAAGTTCCTTAACACTTCTGAGTGCTTTTCCTTCTGTAATAAAAGGAAATCTGTGAATATCTTGAGGTTACTGTCAGGATTACATTTGAGAATGTGTATAGAGCTAGAGACAGTGTGACCTCTGAGGACTCAATAAGTGTATGACAGCTCTACGATGTCTCTTTAACTCTTCTCCCAAAGCATTCTACAGCTCTCTCTAGCCTTAAAAAATCTTTACAATGGATAGACAGTTGTTATACTGGTGCCCAAAGGCCCTCAGTTCAGCCAAATGGCAGGGGCGTTAAGTTCCAGTCTCCGAGAAAGAGCTGTTCTGGCCCTCCACTAGGGCACAGTCATACACACTGAGTAGAAAGGGGACCCAAGGGAATGAAGAAGGAGTCCCCTCACCCATCTGAAGGGTGACCTTTGATGCCTCTGGGTCTAAATGCCAGAACATTGCTGAAGAAGCCCTTGGGCCTTTCACACAACCCAGCAACCCTCAGATCTGTGTTTCCTACACTGCTGGAGGGGAACTAGACTGCATGGAAGTTACCCTGAAATCCAGCCAGACAATATGGCAGATGATTTTGTTCTTCAAGTTTGTGTTCATCTGAGCCTTATTTCTTCCGTCTGATAAGGATACTGTGCTTTGGCGATGACATGGATGGGTTTAGGACCCCCTCTTTCATACAGCTCCTTCCTCCCTACTTCAGCCTTTTGTACAGGGGTACTGGGTAGCAAGGATCAGAGTGGAAAGCTGCCATAATGGAAAGGACCCTGCAGCCAAAGTCTTGAGTGTTGGCCAGTTTTATCCTCTTCCTGGGTTTTCTCATTGTAAAGTGCATAGGTGAGCATTCGATATACTATAGATAGGATGAGGTGATCTGATGTTTTATTAGCCTGTAAGATCTGTTTTTTGTTCCTAATCATGACTTCCAAAAATAGAATAAAATAAAATCATTATAAAGACAGCAAATGGTTGACTAGTGGAGAGGAAAGAACACACAGCAAGTCAGATACAAGTCTTAGATTTATTATGTTTATTTTACCTTCACCAGGGCAAAGAAGGCAAGGAAGCTGGAGAGAAGACGAACTTAAATCATACAGACACAAATCATATCTCTGAAAGGTGTACAAGGTGAAAAATTAGGGCCTGAAGCAAACCAGTCATGGAGCCCCTAAATCAATAAGCACCCCATGAAATCCCGTCTCAGCTTTTCTTACTGACAATATGGATTCAGTAATTTATATACAATTGTTTTTTTTTTTAAATGCTCAATCAGTAGCCCAGTGCCCAGTTTTTCACTGCTCTCTTCCAGATGCACCAAGTTCCACATTTGTTTTGTTTTTTATTTTTACTTTTGAAACACCACCAATCTCTTCTTCCAAGTACCCATGGTGCTGATAGTGATAATGGTGTTCAGAGCAAAGCCCATTGAAACTGAATTGGTTTTAGGTTTGAAACTGAGAGATAAATAAAAGTATCCTTGGCACCAGAGCTGGGTGAATTTTTGACTCAAGGGAGCTATGTGAGGCTTCTGTGGTCTCCACTGGTAACCACGCCATTCCCACATTTGAGACCTTCCATCACACTGCTATAAACAATACTTATTTACAGAGATTGATAAAATACAGAGAGAACTGTCTTCAGAGATGTAGACTAAGTCTCAGAATACTGAGGAAGCCACAAGAAGCTACACTGAATGTAGAAGTAACTGCAGGAGAATGTCGTCTTAGCATAGACTAGAGTCAGGTTTTCATCTGTTGGCCGTCTTCTCAACCCTAGATGGCCCAATGAGCAGCTACTTCCCTTTGCCAGGGGGTGAGCACTTCTCTTGGGATTTCTGTGGGAAAATGTCTACACATTTAGTCTGGGATCCCTCCTGGCATGGCTCCACATACTGAGAAAGGCATTGGTCTTGACATGGAGGCAGGCATGGATCTTGGCCTTGCTGTGGGCAGTTTTCTTGACTTAGCTCCTGGCACTGAGGAAAACCCACCTCCTGAACTTGGGCTGGACATTTTTCTTGGCAGGGATCCTGGCACACAGGGAGGCACACTTCCCCAGCCTTTGCTTGGCACTGCTCTTGGGTCTTTTGAAGACAAGGAGGAGGCACGCATGGCTGCTTGCATTGCTGATCATTAAAGGACATCTTCGGTGATTTTTCAGAACCTAAAATAAACACAAGATTTAAAATTACCTTCATTGAAAGTAACAGGTAGGGCCCTGAGAGACAAAAGGTAGAGAGAAGAGACTTTCCTATGCTTCCCTCAGGTCCTTCTGACATTCATTTCCTAGGTAGCAATCATTCTCATAGCTTTTGTCTGGATAACCTTATCCTTGAGCCCCAGTCTCACCACAGCTCTCTTTCGTCTCTTCCCATTGCCTAATTCTTTTGAGAAATTAAGTGTGAGGGACTAGATGAGATGATTTGAGAGGTCTAATACACAGCAAACCATTTAAAAAATCAGTAGAAAGTAGAGTCCAAGAAAAAGCCAGAAAAGAAGCCTCCAGGAGACAGAGCAACCAGGGAGAGAGAGAGCTTAGATACTGAACTACTTACCTGATCTTCAACAAGGCTCAGCAAAGGACTGACATTGTGGAGTCCAGCAAGGTTGAGACTTTTATATAGTGCTTAATCCAGTCTCCTGCAGGACTGACTGACCACGTGGGCCTAGGTCCTAATTGTAGAGTCACCATAATGAACTTCTTCTGAAAGTGCCGATGGTTTGAGTCACTGCTTGGGATGCCTATTAATCAGCCTCCATTTTGGCCTCTGGGTTTTCATCAGACCTCAGCAGGGAGAGGTTCCTGTCAGATCTCTGTCATCAGAGGCAGCAGGAAAAGAATGTCCATAAAACGTTATCTCGGTCTGTTAAATCAAAGTTGGAGGTCCTTGACAGTCTGAACTGGTTCAGGATGTGGAGAGAGATAAGATCCACCTTGCTCATCTTGTCTTCCCAGTAGAAGTCTTACTACCTAAGGCCTGGAGTCTCTCTGGGTTAACCATGTTTACTCTGTTTCAGATTTTTTTGGCTACTCATTCATCTAGCTTGGAAAGTCCTGCTTCCAAACTCAAGTAAGATGGCTTGGCCTGTGTTTCTAAGGAGACAAAGGGCATACAGCCTCTTGGAGAGCAGGGTGTCTACAGCCTCCTTCATGGAAGTCTTGAAGGAAATTGGTGTCATTTGTTGTTTTTTGGTTGTAGGTGGAGTGGTAAAGAAGAAAGAAGAGAGAGAAGGCAGGCCGTCTTCTGAATTGTTAATCATAACAGCCTCCTAAAAGTGGAATTACTCAGAGTTTTCACAGTGACCAAGAACACAGGGTGGAACAAGTTTAGGCCATCTCTTTGCCTCCTGGAAAATTTTTACTTAGAACTCATGTCAATAAAAGCTGGGGATGAAAAGGAAAGTTTCAAAGCAAACACACCCTGTTTTCTCTACTTCCGAGTCTTTGTTTGGGCTGTAGCTTTTACCTAGCGTGCCCCACCTCTCCTTGAGCATTGAAATACTAAACATGCTACAACACTCCTCTCAAGCCTACTGTCTTCCAACAGCCTTTCCTGACTGCTCTAAACCAGAAAATAATTCAGCTCTCTATGAACTCTCACAATGTTTATTGTTTGTGCTGTTTATATGACACTTACTATCTCTATTAGGAATTTCAGTTACCTATGTAGAAAACATTATTCATCTCCTGGGTTGTATGTTCCTAGAGGATAGGGGGTTGGGGCTGTGCCATGAGCATAGTAACTGGAAGATAAATGTTTATCAGTGAGGTAGTGTATTAATGAAGGAATGGAAAGGATGGACATGGGAGACTACTGGGAGTAGAAGGTGATCTTATTAATGAACTGAAAATAAGAAAAGATTCATGCTGAAAGAAGGTCCAAGTCCATGAACTGTTGGCCTTGTGCTTGCTTGCTAAGTTGACCAAGTTCCGGGGATTTTAAAGATGATGATGGCTTCCTTAACTTGAAGAATTAAATTGAGATCATTGTCTCAGATAGGCATTTATCTGAAGTCAGAAATGTCTCCAAATGTTGCGTACTTTAGGCTGTTTGATCTCTAAAATGTTTTAAATACGTACCTGGGGGAGAACAGAATACATTTTGGACCATTTAAGACCAGTAGTGAGAGAACTGATGTAACACTAGAGTGGGACTCCTTACTGTCCTGTTAAGAGACAGAAAGCAGATTCAAGAGGGGTCAGAGGTGCTCCAAGGAAGTCTTATTGATATTCCCGTGAGAGACATAATCTTCTGAAGGGTGAAGTGGGAGCAGGGGCTCATTAAGATGAAGGAGAGGGATTTGGAATATACACTGGGTTTGTCTGAAGAGACAAGATGGTTTGGGTAATCAGAACTTGGTGATCAGGTATAGGATGGTGAAGCTCTCCTCCTCAGTTTCCACATCTTTCTCTTTTTCATTCTTTTTCTTTTCTTTGTCTGCTCCTTTATAATCTCCTTCATCTTTTCTGTGGAATGCTGCCTCAGAGACAAAGCAACTCTCCTGTTTTCTAGGAGGCAGGAAATTCTCCATCGCTGAGTTCAGCCATTCATTCTTTCAATTATTCATTCCCCTGTATCCAAGGGATGCACAGCCTGATGGAGAAGATAGGCAAAAAGAGAGATGTAATCCTCTACCCATCTCCCTAGATGAAGATGTTTACTTCAGTCTTGGGTACAAAAGGTGAACAATCAAGGAAGTCTTCTGGGGGGAGGAGATGTTTGTGTTCTGGCTTTCTGGAAAGCATAGGTTACCTAAGCAATGAGGGGAGCAAGGGAATTCTAGGAAGCCTAGAAGAAGGAACTCATGCTAACAGGCTATCGATGTATAAAAATGCAAGTGAGATGTGTAGAGAGTCCCAGACAGACTCAGGGAAAAGGTGGAGGAGAAAATCTCCTAGATGAGATTTCTAGAAGTTTCCTACAGCAGTTTGCATAAGATGACCTTGCCCATGTCACATACATTTCCGGGGCTTTGGTTGAGCCCCAAAAGGAACCAGCTAGGGATGTGCGGAGCCACAGAAAGGCCAGGTCATTTTCTCAGGGAGGCAGTGAACCCAGCTAGGGAGATCCCGGATTTTGACTCCTTTAAAGATGTTTCTTCCAACTAATAAGCTGACTTATTACAATGGAATAATACCAGAATTGACCCCAAAATCTTTCTGTGGTACTTAGGATAATGGCCTTGCAGAGATGTCCACATCCTAATCTCCATAATTTGTCAATATGTTAGGTTACATAATAAAGGGGAATCAAAGCAGCAGATGGAGTTCAGGTTGATAATAAACTGATTTAAAATAGAGAGATTATCCTTTGTTATTCAGGGGACTAATGTAGTCATAAGGGTCTTTATACATGGAAGAGTGAGGCAGAAGAGTCAGTGTCAGAGCACTGCCATACAAGAAAGACTTGATTGGCTGTTACTGGCCTTGAAAATGGAAGGGGACCACGAGCCAAAAAAAATTGTGAGCAGGCTGTAGAAGCTGAAAAGGCAAAGAAGCAAATTCTCCCTTAGAACCTTTAGAAGGGATGCATCCCTGACAACACTTTAATTGTTCCCCAGTGAGACCTTTTTTAGACTTCTGTCCTTTAAAACTGTAAGATAATAGTTTCTTGTTTTAAGTTTGTGGTGATTTTTTAGACAAGCGATAGGAAACTAACATACCTCCCTTATGTCTGAAGCACTCTGAAGAAGGAAAGTCTCAGATGAGGGAAGTGAGACCCTAACGTACACTCCCTTAGTAGTGTGTTTTCACCTGTGCTGTCAGCTCTGTTATCAGAGGCTGTAGGCACTGAGAATAATGGGAAAAGAACTGGACTCAGGATCCCGCTGACCTAGGGCTGACTCCATTACCTAGAGTGTGTATAATGTTGGATAAACTACATAACTTCTCAGAGACCCTATTTCCTCTTGTTGAGAAGGGATATGACTATTTCACAGAGTCTTATGGGGAATAAATTAGAGACCATGTGCACCAGAACTTAGGGTCATCAAGCTACTACAGAATGTTAATAAAATCTGAATTAGAATGGACAGATTTGGGTTCCCAGACTATTCAGAAATCTCTTTAGGACGTAACTTCCTCCATGCAGTCTTCCCTTATCCCCTACCTGCCTGTTCTGCTTATTCTGTGTCTTTCACTTTGTCACCACACTAGTACTGAGTCTTTGAACTGTACTTGTCTACTCGCTGTAATGCAGTAGACAATGCACTGTACAGAGGTCCAGACACTGTGTCCCTAACTAGGTGTGTGATCGCCTGCCATGTTCCTGATCTTCTCTGGCCTCAGTTTCTTTATGGTTAAAATAGTGAAGTTAGACTAGGAATCATTTCGATCTGTTTCAGAGTCAACATTCTGTGACACTATAAACGCGACCGTGTGTGAATGATTAGCCTGAGTGTCTGTGTGACTTCGTAAGTGTGTGGATGTGCATGTGTGTGTGTGGATGTGTGTACACGTTTTATCCCTCATTGATTAGGTTATAGTCCATCCTCAGGAAGGCCTAGTTTTTCTGTCCTCTGCTTTGGGCAGTGGCCCAGCCAGGTGGCTTGGTGACCTTAGGTGACCTGTGTTTTTTTTAGGTGCAAAGTGGTAGTATTTGGGTTCTGTGCTCTAGAAAATTAACATTAGTGGTCCAATAGTCAGGACCATAGCTTGGACATCTTTGGGAAGATTGTCTCACCCCTGATCTTAAGATAAAGTGACTAAATGGTTTCTCTGATCAGTCCCAGCCCTCTAGCAAGACCAGGGCTAATCTGATTTAATATTAAGATTTAAGATTTTGGATTTCTGCAGCTGTTATTATTGTGAACCAGGGTGTAATTAGACAGGGACAATAGAAAAGAATCAGGACATTCCCCCACCCTTCCTTTCCCATCAAATAAGTAGCTCCTTCGTTCAGATCATAAAATTCCCAGACTCCTCTGATTCACTTGGCTGTCCTGTCTGCATATTACAAGGCAAAGGCTCTGATAAAACTAATGCTGCAGAATGTGGCTCATCTTGTCTGCCAGGGAGCAAGTGTTTCTGGAGAGCTTACCGACCTTGTCGTTCCTTGGGAAGAGTCCACCATCCTTTTCACTTCCCTGACTCCTGTGTCACCCACATAGGGAGTCTGAATCAGAGGTTGTGGGAGGATCTGTAAATTACAGGCCATCAGAGCCCAAAGGGATATGAGAGACCACCTGATTCAACTTCCTTGTTTCAGTCGCAGGCTGCACTTTACAGAGGAGGTATGGAATTATTTGTCAACTGCAATTTTTTCGATGAGGAAATAAACACAAAAATGTTATGAGACTTATTCAGGGTCATGTGGTGAATTTGTGCCTGGTCCAGGCACCTGTTCATGTAAAGAAGATTAAGGAGGTTAGTGCAGCTGAAGTTCTTTATGAGCTTCAAGAGGAGAACAGACACAAATCAGTCAGTAGTTTTTAATAGTTTTGATGGTGGTGGAGAAATAAACATGGACATGCCTTCAGCTTCAGAGAGTACAGGGATCTCAGGTTAAAGACCACTAACAAGACAGTGAGGAGAAACAATGTCCCCAAATTGTTTAGATTGGATGATGCTGATCTTCACTCTTTTCCATTCTGAATCTTGGCCTGCCTTACCTTGGCTTTAAATAGGAGTTAGGAATCCTAAACTCTGCCTATGGCCAACATACTGTTTCCCTCTCTGGACTTCTGTTTCCTGTCCTAGACATTGAGCTTATATTAAATGCTACGTCCTGGTCTGATATTCAGTGATACAGAAGTCTTCTTCTGTCTCCTGCTAAGGAGCCAGTTTAGGAACAAAGTGAAAGGAATGACTTCCTCAGTCAACTTGCCCTCAAAAATCATTTTCCTTCTTTCCTATAATTCTAATTTTTTCCCTCAAGCTTGTCATTTCACACAGCAGGTTGCAAGACTTTCTTGCTACTGTAGGTGATGGGTTGCGACTTCAAATGTTAATTGAGGTACTTGAGTGCTACTGGCATCTTGGTTTTCTGGGTTTAGTTTCCCATGCCTGGTGATTTGAATAAATTATCTCGTTGAACCATCCAGCCCCAATCTTGGTGAGACTTCTTGTCACTCTGTAGGTGAAAAAACTAGATCCCCTTCACTCATTGAGATTAAATGATGTGCTTGGAGCTACATAGCCTAGTTAGTGTAGAGTCAAAATTGGATTCAAATCTGTGTGATGACAAATCCCTTTCCCCTCTACCACACTTTCTTGAAAGGTGACAGATCTTCTCTGGGGCAAGCTGTACCTCCTGGATGAGATTAAGGCAAGGGCTGGGAGGCTCTGCATCCTGTGACCTAAAGAGAAAGGGGCACTGTGACCGAGGCCGGGGCTGCCTTGCTCCTGGGCTCAGATCACACATATTCATCCCCTTCTTTGTTTCCCCACCTCAGAATTCTGGGAATAATGCCATGAATTGAGATTAATAAGCACAGGCAAGAGTTACTCAGTCCTCTTTGGAAAAAATGCCTTAGTAGTCGCTGAGCACCCACTCATTTATTATTAATGGATGCCAACTATGCAGTAGGTAGTCTCTAGTCTTAAACTGCTAGAGTCTAGTGGGGGAGACAGATTGTAAGCAAATAACTGGACTATTGTGTGCTAAGCATTACAGCAGAGGAAGCCATGGATGCTCGGAGACCACCGAAAAGAACATCTACCCAACCTGGTGGATGACACAAGCTACCTGGTGAGTCTTGAATTCAGTTAAAGCACAAACATTTGCCCAGGTGGATCATTCAAAGGAGGATTCAGTGGAAGGAGGAGAAATGAAAAAAGGGAAGCAAATGTAAAGTCACAAAGGCCAGACACTCTCTGCAGTATGCCAAGGAATGCCACCAGTTACCTGTCACCAGGCCTTAAAGTTCTAAAAGGACATGGAGATGTGGCAAGATAAGGCTAGGGGAGATAGTAGGGCTAGATCCTGAAGAGTTTTTGAGCTGCTCTCCGGGCAAAAGCATTTTAAGTGTGGCAGTAACTGCCTTGGCCGACTTCTCTTGGAGCAAGGACTGGAAGGAGTGAGCTTGCAGCTTGGGAAGTTAGTTAGGAAGCTCCAGGTAAAACGGGTGATGATGATGAGGGTCTTACTGTAGTTTTTGATGGAAAAGACCATGGGACTGAGTCTGGACAGAATTTCCCCTGAGCCTGGGGGAGCATATGGCTCTGGATGTCAGATATCTGAGGTTTCTGGGAGAAAGGTGCAGCTGAAAATACCCCGCTATGCGTTTTATGACCAGTTTGTATCTCAGAATCTTTAAGTGCTCGGCAAATGGCTTACTGTATTTATCCATCTGTTTCTTTGCTGAGCAATAACAGCTGTGACATTGAAGCAGTTGTGACTTGTTGTCAATAATGCTTCTCCGGGTGTGCCTGCTTTTGTGTGTCTTGGACTGGAATATTTGGTCACATGGAAGCAGGACATGAAAAGCAGAGCAGATTTGGGAGCTGGCTACCGCCTGTCATCTCCTTAGTTTTCATTAATGTGTGCAGGTGTGACAGTGATTTCAGTGGTTCTTCCCAGTGTCAAAATGAGACCCTCTTGTAACACCTCACAACCTACCTCATAGCCAGTAGTGCTCACCCCGCCTGGTTTCCGAGGGCTTAGAAGTCGTTTTTTCAAGGCCAGTTATATTCTGTCTGATTCTCAAATAAAGCACATTGCCAGGGGGTCTGTGACATGGTCTTCTCTTGTTGCCTTCTCAGTAGACCCTGAAACTACTTTTCCATGAAGGGGAGGGCTTGGTCCTGCCCTGTCACGTTGTTATAAGGCATCAAGCCTGGCTCTGCACAAGTTCTCATGATGCCTCTCATCACTTGTTTATTTATTTATAAAGTCTTCAGCCATTTGCACCAGGGCCCTGGGGTTGCTCTGGGGCTAGGGGTAATTACGGCAATTTGCAGGGAGGTGGTACACTCATCATGCTTCAGCCATCTTCCCTGGAATTGTCTTTGATCCAGCTCTTAGCTGGGAAAGTAGCCATTAACAGGTGTCTATCTCTAGTTTCATTTAGATGAGAGAAAAGAGGACTAAACTGACAATGGATGGTTTCAGGTTCTCAGAGGTGGCCTACACCCAGGCTGTGTGAGAGCTCTCAGAACCCCTGGCAGTCATTTCCATGGAGCCCTCCAAAGTCCTGGGACTGAGACCCTAAGCCTTGAAAGCAGGCACTCCAGGCATGTGTGTCTCCTATGGTATGTACTCACTAGGAACTAGGAAATTCTTTCTTCTGTCCTTCCTTTTTTTTTGGTTTTTGTTTATCAAGTAAATAAAAGGAATTTTGGGGTCTCTGAAATATTCATGCTAATTTTCTTTTTTTCCACTACACAGCAAAGGAATATTAAGGAAAATCTAGAAACTGGTGAAAATAAAAATACTGATTATCCACAACCTTGCTGTCCCTCCCAAAACTAGAATGCTGACAAGTTTCTTTCTATTATTATTGTTGTTATTTATAGAAGTTTTTAGTTACACATAGTTGCTTTCAGCTATATATTCAATTGAGACCTCACCTTTTTCTTTTCAATATGTTTTAATCACTATGAATTCCATCATGTAATATGCCCAAATTATTTCTGTCTGACACTGTAATGCAAACCCTCATGGCAGTGTGGATAAATGTTACATCTGCTAACCAAAAGCTCACCAGTTTAAATCTGCCAGGCACTCCTTGGAAACTCTATGGAGCAGTTCTTCTCTTTCCTGTAGGGTTGCTATGAGTCAGAATTGACTTGATGGAAGTGGGTTTGGTTTTGGTTTTTGGACACTGTGATAAACACTTCTGTTCATGTAGTTTTCATTTTAGAATTATTTTTCTTCGCACGAACTTTGATAAGCGGAACAATTTTCCCAAAGGGCTGAATAATTATATGCTTTTATGTTCCCAAATTCTTTTCTGAAAGAGTTTTTGTCTATTTACATTTCCATAAACAGCAGCATATTCTTTAGCACTGAGATTTACTAATTAAGACAAAAACAAAAAATACCTGTTGCAGTGGATTCTGGCTCACTGCGACCCTGTAGGATGAAGTAGAATTGCCTCATGGGGTTTCTAAGGCGTATCTGGTGGATTCAAACTGCCAACCGTTTGGTTAGCAGCCATAGCCTTTAAACCCTATGCCACCAGAATTTCTATTATTTTAAAGTGGCCATTCAACAGATGAAAGAGGATGCCGTATTGTTCTTCTCATTTTGTTTTCCCCTGCTTCCCTCTTCTCCTTCTCTTCCCTTCTTGCCTTTTTTTTATTTCTGGCAGGTTGAGAGAGTTTGCCACGGGTTTTTCAACAGTTAAGGAGTCCTGGTTGCCCAGTGGTTAAGTGCTCATCTGCTTAACCCACTGCATCAGCGTGAGGCCCTCACTTCATCAAGCAACTAGCGTCTTAGTCGGCAGCCACCAGCCCAGTACTCACATGACGTGGCCTCTGTCTCCGAGCTCCCTGGTAGTGTCAACAATGATGTGACCATGGGGAAAGACAAATTAAGTGAAGGTGTAAATGTTAAACCTTTCTTGCCTGGCTTGTTCACAAAGGCCCTGGCCAGCTTCAACATCAGGCATCTCATCCGCAAGGTAGCAGCTGGTGGACCTGGGCACTCCACCTCTGCTTCCCCAGGGATCTGAAAAGTATGACGGTGACATGGACTTTGCTCTTTTTGGATAAACCTCTATTGTAACATATTCGATGAAAAAGCTGAACTCTTAAAAAATTGCAGAGACAGGGAGAGAAGTTGCGGCAGTCTACTTCCTGTCTCGTAAAGATTAGTCTTGGAAACTCTACAGGACCATTCTAGTTCTACCCTGGCTTATAGGTAGAGCTATGAGTCTGAATCTACTCCACATTAATGGGTGTGAGTATGTGTTTCAGTAGTTGACCACAGGTCCACAGTGTCCTAAACTAGGCTTCTCAGAATGCCAAAGTCCAGAAGGAGTCTCTCTGCAGGACTCTGGGGCATAACAACTTCCATTCCAGGCTTCTGTCCTTGGCAGGAGACCCAAAGGCCCCAAGAGTTCCCATGTCAGAGTAAACACTAGTTTTCCCATCTGGAAAAGAAGAGAGTTATAAGCTAAAGTTCCTGACTAGTTCTAGAAGCAGTAGGACTATTTGTGTCTGTAACTAGCTGAGTATACGGCTTTGGTCTAGTGGGGTTGCAGCTGTCCTTGATTTGAAAAATTTTGGATTGGCTGTCCTGAACCATCACCTGTGCTATGAAAATTAGAGTGCTATTCATGGAGATACCACAGGAAGCCATCCCAATTTTCGCTTCTTTCGCTACCTCTCACCACTACTGCAAAGAATCCTGAACCTATCTCCACTTACATGCTGTGAATGCAATTTACAACTAGCGTTCCCCACATGACAAAGCTATCTTTTTGACTCAGCCCCAAGGCTGAGCTCATGACCTCCTATGCAACCAAATTCCTTCCTGGAGACAACAAGAGCCGTCATGCCCAACCACACCCACTATGAACAACAGGCTAGGTCTGCAGGTGACCAAAAGGTCTTTGCCATGTGGGGAGGTCCTTAAAAACGGAAGGAGAGGAGAGAATGGGACCTACCCTAAAGAGAAGTAGAGATGAGAGCAAGATGTTGGCAATTAGCCCTGAAGTTCAAGTTCCTGCAGTTTTCTGTTTAACTCCACAATACCACTTCCCCTATGTCCTTTGCAGCAGTATGAATCAATACAGTACTTTTTGTCTGTTAAGCTGGTTTGAAGTTGACTCTCTGTTGGGTACCATGGAGCTGATTTTCAACTCATAGTGACCACCTGTGACAGAATAGAAGTGACTCATGGATTTTCTATTCTAACAGTTTTTACGGAAGCAGATTGCCACCTCAGCTGGTTGGTTCAAACCATCAACATTTTGTTTAGCAGGTGAGGGCTTAACTTTTTTACCACCAGGAGTATGACCCTAATACCTTGCAACGTGTTTTCTCCGTTTGCAAAATGGGTAATTGAGACCATGACATAACTAATGTCATTATGATATTCTAAATAATTTGTAAATGTTTTTCACTGCACTGGCTATGCTGGCCTCTTTCCAAAGAGATGCAGAGCCCACTCTACTCTGCAGCCCTGGTCTTGTTCCTCTTCTTTACTCTTTTGAGAAATGGCCTTCCGTCTGCCAGACAGCAGCTGGGAAGGCTGTCTGTAATATTTTGTATCTACAACTTTCTTGCTACTTATCTCAGTCAGAGTGAACTTGGCAGGCTAGTTCCACTAGCTGAGGAATAAGTTTTTTCTTTGCCTGGTACAAAAAAATAGAGTCCAGGTATCTGACACACATATCTGTAGTTTAATAAAAACTTCATTGTGGTTATTTTGATGATATATACAATCATCTGTGGGCTGTGTGCTTAAAGACATGAAGTAATCCATGCCAAAATGATATACAAACTCCAATGTAAAAATTGTCTTTTGAGACTGAAGGGAGAATAGCCTGCTTTGCTGTTGAGACTCCAGTGGTATCATACATCCTAATAAACCTTCTTCTTCTTTCTAACTTGGAACGTGTTTCACTGGCTTCACTGCTCCACGGCACGCATTCTAATAAGGTAACAAATTTGGGTAACAGGAGTTCTCACTCTTTGCCTTCATTCTCTCTCATAACACCCACAAACATGTCAGCTGTGGATACATGCTCTGTTTATTTCTAATCAAGATCCTGCCAGGCTTATCCTCATCTAATGTTTTCTGTATTTCACCACTTATTTTGAAGTAACTGTAAATTCATAGGAAGCTGCAGAAACAGTACAGAGAGGTCTCTTGTACACTCCACTTGGTTTCCCTCAATGATACCATCTCAAATAACTGTAGTGTACTATATCAGAACCAGGAATTGATATTGGTGGAATCCGCAATTTGCTTCTTTTAAGACTACCTTTGGTGGTTCAGTGGCTAAGAGTTACAAATGCTAACCAGAAAGTCAGTTCAAATCTACCAGCCAGTCTTTAGAAACCCTATGGGGTAGTTCCACTCTATCCCACATGGTATGAGTTGGATTTGACTCAGTGGCAATGGGTTAAGTGTGTGCATACAAATGTAAATTATAAAACTGGAAAATAAGCAAAAACCAAAGCAACAACAAAAAACCCCCAAACCCTGTTGCTGTGAAGTTAATTCCAACTCATATCAACCACATGTGTGTCAGGGCAGGACTGTGTTCTACTGGGTTTTCAGTGTCCTAATTTTTTGGATATCTATCGCCAAGCTTTTCTTTTGTGGTACTTCTAGGTGGACTTGAGCATCCAAACTTTCAGTTAGCAGCTGAGCAAAGTAAACATCTGTACTAGCCTGGGGGCTATTGCCTTCATGAGACTTTTGACCTGGCAGTGAAGAGAAGCAGCAGGTAAATTCAGGTATAATGCGTCACACCAGACAGGGTAAGGGTGCCTCAGGGAACACTAGTGTGTCCCAGCAAACTTGACACTTTGTATGAACTCCATCAGTTTTACAACCCTTTAGCAATCCTGTAGCACAGGTGCTATTAATATTACCATTCCTTTGGTGGAAAGAAGAAAACTGAGGCACAGAGAAGCTAAGCAGTTAGTTTAAGGTCACACAGTTATAGGTCAGATGGTAGAGCTGGAGTCTAAAGCCATCTATTTGTGCTCAGGGACCTTCTGCCCAAGTATTAAGTAACAGGAGTAATAGCAAAGGGTAGAACACTCTTTCTTTCCTGAACTGTCCTGGAACCCTCCTCACTTTCTACCTGTCTTTCTCCTTTGTACTTTCCCATCTCCCTCATACCCACTTGGCTTTTTGGGTTAAACACTTTCAAATCTGCAGCCACATTTATGGATCTCTCAGGTTTCACACTACCAGCAGTGACATTCCCTGGGTGTACTCTTTGGAAGAGGAGCTGGGTCCGAGGGGAAGGCAGGCCTATAGGGTCATCAGTGGTAGAGAGGGCTGGGAGTTTGTCCTTACTCTCCAGGGATTGCTTCTTGGTGGATGGATTAGAGCTACAAAAACAAAAGCAAACACATACAAACCCAGGAGAAGAGTTTTGCACAGCAGAAGAACTTGTTTACTTGTCAGTTCATGGTTTCAGTTCATGGTTCCAGCCCCCAGCCCCATGGTTCTGAACATGGTGAAGATGATGGTGGTAGATGGTAGTTGGCTAGGTGGTACCCTTGGTGCCTCACTCTGGGGGCGGGCAGGGAGAGGGGCATTTAGGTACACAGGGCTTGACACAAGGCTTGGGGGGAGGGCAAGGTGAGGGACATGGTGGGGGGCATGGTGGCGGGCATGGTGGGGGGCATGGTGGGGGGCACTTTGGTGAGCATGGTGATGGACATTTGTCACGTGGGCACTTGTCAGAGCACCGTTGCAACAGCTTCTTTAAACAGCTGGGCTGACATTTGGGCTCACACTTTTGTTCACACTTGGGCTCACACTTTTGTTCACACTTGGGGTCGGTCTTTTGCTCACCAAGCTTGCTTTTATCATTACTTGACATTTCTTCTTGATTTTATGGGCCCTGTGAAGAAATATCAGACAGGTTTGATCAGACTGCTGAAGTTATCAGGACATAAAGAAGGTTTTCAGTAACTCCTGAAAGGCCACTTCTGCAGGTGGAACGGGAGGGTGACTTAGTTGTCTAGTACCGCTATATAGAAATATCACAAGTGTGTGGCTTTAACAAATTTATTCTCTCACAGTCTAGTAAGTTGAAAGTCCAAATTCAGGGTGCCAACTCCAAGGGAAGACTTTCTGTCTGTGTTGGCTCTGCAGCAATGTGCTTGCCATCAATCTTTCACTGGTCTAGGGGAATATCAGTATAAGGACCCTGGGTCTAAAGAATACTTTCTGCTCCTGGTACTTGAGATACTCCTATCTCTCTGCTCACTCTTTCTTTTGTATCTCAAAAGAGAATGGCTCAAGTACACACTAACCTTGTAGGCTGAGTCCTGCATCATTAACAGAACTACCCCTAATCTTGCCTCATTGCCATTAGAGGTAGGATTTACAACACATAAGAACATTGTGTCAAGTGACAAAATGGTAGACAATCACAATACTGTCTATCACGGCCTAGACAAGATGACACACATTTTGGGCAGGGGCACAATTCAATCCACAGTGGAGTGTGTATTAATGGACTTAGGGACCTGGGACACTTCATTCAATCCTGTGTCCTCGTAAACTCACAGAACTTGGAGTGCTGTTTTCTCACTTGAGAACTGGAGAAGACAACTGAATCTCTATCATGATGGTATTCCCATGGATCACTCTAAAATTTCTCCTCCAGTCTTCCTCATCCCCAGCTGGGTTGTAGCTAGAGCTTAATGTAAGGAGAAACATGAGGAAAAGAGATGAACTGGGGAGTTTTAATTGTTCGGAAAATATGAATGCTAGAGCCCCACAATATGAGTTTAAGAAAGGAATTCTTTTCTCCTCTGTTGAGTTTAACCTTGAGTGAGGCCTTCCCATAGGAACACCATAACATCTAGGATACGGACAGAGCTTCTCTTTCGCTGACAATACTTCAGGTTGGTTCTAGTGCTGTGCCTTTGATTTCCTTTAACAATATGAAGTGCTGCCTAATTTACTTTAGTTTTACAATTACTGTGACTCACTGGAAAGGCAGATCACTAAGTTGAGATCTGAAATTGCTAAGGATTTCTATTCTAAGACGAGGCACACCACAGTTCTTACTCTGAACATGTGAGGAAGCTTTCACTCAAACAAGCATCCCACCTTTGCTCAGTTCCTGGGAGCTGCGGGTCCCTCCCTGGAGAGAAGAGGAAAAAAAGGGGCCTTTTTCAGTTGTCAAAACACAACTTACCCTCTTGTGTTGGTAGAGAACTTGACAAGTAGTCGGGTGAAGTGAATGTTATGGCTGTGCTTGGGAAGATGGACTTTCCCTCTGGCTCTTCTGTCCAGCTTTGAAGAAACCAGGCGTTGGGGGAGGGGGATACCTCATTTGTGAGATCACTCCCCGCATCATCAAGGAGATATTGTTGTGTGGCAGCAGAAATTCTAGCTCAACTCCATACCTTGCTGTGAGAATAGACCTATGAGTAATCACCCCTTTTGCTACCCAATCTCATCCTGCAAAATTCATGCTGGTGAAAACAGCTGCAATGAAGGCTACTGAGCTCTAAGTGCATTTGAGCTCATTGCTGCTAGAAACAGAAAGCTTCTTCACTAGGGTTACCCATGGTCTCTGTTTTCATCCTCTAACCTTCCCAGACTTCATTGTTGTGTGCTTCTGACTTGGTTCTGACATATAGTGATCCTGTAGGACAGAGTAGAACTGCACCACAAGTTTTCCAAGGTTGTGTTCCTTATGAGAGAAGCCTGACACATTTTTCTCCTGTAGAGTGGCTGGTAGGTTTGAACTACTGATCTTTCGGTTAGCAGCTGAGCCCTTACCAACAGTGCCACCAGGGTTCCTTGCCTAAACTTTAACTCCTCTCAAATTGTCCCCTTCTTTACCTTTCTAGTAAAATTTTCCTGGATTGATTATAGCCATTTTGACTCTTTTCCTCTCTAGATTTCTAAAATCCCTTCTTACCACCTCAAACTCCCTAACCCAAGTCCAAGGATTATTTTAGCTTTTTTGTTCAATATTTCTGCCTATAATTCACTGTTTGTTGTACACTGTGATTTCCAACCCCTGAATCAGAGTGGTTCCTGTGTATTCCATCTGGTGAGGTCCGTGTATACAATCACTGTTTGTGTTGGTTAAAAAGATATTTGCAATAAAAAAAGTCACTAGTCTTGCAAAATTCTATCACATGATCTTGCATCATTTTTATCACCAAGGCTATATTTTCCAACTGTCGATCCTTCTTCTTTGTTTCCAACTTTTGCATTCCAGTCACCAGTAATTATCAATGCATCCTGATTGCATGTTCCAGCAATTTCAGACTGCAGAAACTGGTAAAAATCTTCAGCTTCTTAATCTTTGACCTTGGTGGTTGGTGCATAAATTTGAATAATAGTCATATTAACTGGCCTTCCTTGTAGGTGTATGGATATTATCCTATCACTGACACCACTGTACTTTAGGATAGATTTTGAAATGTTCCTTTTGATGATAAACACAATACCCTTCCTCTTCAAGTTTTCATTCCCAGCATAGTAGACTATATAACTGTTGGATTCAAAATGGCCAAAAGTGGGCCATTTCAGCTTACTAATACCTAGGGTGTCAATGTTTATAAGTCCCATTTCATTTTTGACAATTTCCAGTTTTCCTAGATTAGTATTTCATACATTCCATGTCTCGATTATTACTGGATGTTTGCAACTGTTTCTTCTTGTTTTGAGTCCTGCCACATCAGCAAATGAAGATCCCAGAGGCTTTACTCCATCCATGTCGTTAAGATGGACTCTACTTTGAGCAAGCAGGTCTTTCCAAGTTGTCTTGCAAGTGCTTTCCAAGCTGCGGTCCTCACTTCCTGGCATTATATCTGACAATGTTTGGCTGCTACTCATAAGGTTTTTCCTCGTTAATTCCTCTCAGAAGCAGACTTCCAGGTCCTTCTTCCCAGTCTTTAGTCTGGAAGCTGAGCTGAAACTTGTCTACTATGATCGAACCTGCTGGTACCTAAATACTAGTGGCATAGCTTCCTGCATCACAGCAAAGAACAAGCCTCCACTGACAGACAAGTAGGGGTTGCTCACCAAATTCATTATATCTATGGAAAAAGATGATGGGAGAGCTTCATATCAGCAGTCAGAAGACCAGTTGCTGACTGTGGCACAGATCATGAATTGCTCATATGCAAATTCAAGTTGAAACTGAAAAAAATTAGAACAAGTCCATGAGAGCCAAAGTGTGACCTTGAGTATATCCCTCCTGACTTTAAAGACCATCTCAAGAAAGATTTGATGAGTTGATCACTAATGACAGAAAACCAAATGAATTGTGGAATGACATCAAAAACATCATCGAGAAAGAGAGCAAGAGATCATTAAAAATACAGGAAATAAAGAAAAGACCAAACTGGATGTCAGAGGAGACTCTGAAACTGAGCAGCTAAAGCAAAGGAGGGAATAGTGAAGTAAAAGACCTAAACAGAAGATTTCAGAGAGCAACTTGAGAAGACAAAAGAAAGTATTATAATGACAGGTGCAAAGAGCTGGAAATGTAAAACCAGAAGGGAAGAACACGTTCTGCATTTTTCAAGCTGAAAGAACTGAAGAAAAAATTCAAGCCTCGACTTGCAGTAGTGAGGGATTCAGCAGGGAAACTATTAAACGACTCAGGGAACATCAAAACAAGATGGAAGGAATACACAGAGTGATTATACCAGAAAGAACTGGTTGATGTTCAGCCATTTGAAGAGGTAGCATGTAATCAGGAACCAATGGTACTGAAGGAAGAAGTTGAAGCTACATTGAAGGCACTGACAAAAAACAAGGCTCCAGGAATTGATGGAATATCGAGATATTTCAACAAACAGATGTAGCGCTGAAAGTGCTCACTCATCAGTGTCAAGAAATTTGGAGGACAGTTACCTGGACAACTGACTGGAAGAGATCCATATTTATGCCCATTCCAAAGAAAGGTGATCAAACCAAATGTGGAAATTACCAAACAATATTGTTGATACCACATGCAAGTAAAATTCTGCTCAAGATCATTCAAAAGCAACTACAACAGTATATTGACAAGGAACTGCCAGAAATTCAACCTAGATTCAGAAGAGGACACGGAACCAGGTATATCATATCATTGCGAATGTCAGATGGATCTTAGCTGAAAGCAAAGAATACCAGAAGGATGTTTACTTGTGTTTCATTGACTGTGCAAAAGCATTTAACTGTGTGGATCACACTAAAGTATGGCTAACGTTGTGTAGAATGGGAATTTCAGAACACCCAATTGTACTCTTAAGGAATCTGTACATGGATCAAGAGGCAGTTGTGCGAACAGAACAAGGGGCACTGCATGGTTTAAATTCAGAAAAGGCATGCATCAGGATTGTATCCTTTCACCACACCTTTTTAATCTATATGGTGAGCAAATAATCTGAGAAGCTGGATTCTACGAAGAAGAATGAGGCATCAGGATTGGAGGACAACTCATTAACAGCCTGTGTTAGGCAGATGACACCACCTTACTTACTGGAAATGAAGAAGATTTGAGCCACTTGCTGCTGAAGATCAATGACCACAGCCTTCACTATGGACTGCACCTCAACATCAGGAAAACAAAAATCATCGCAACTGAACCAGCAAGCAGCATTGTCATAAATGGAGGAAGGATTGAGGTTGTCAAGGATTTCATTTGGCTTGGGTCCACAATCAACACCCATGGAAGCAGCAGTCAAGAAATGAAAAGATGCATTGCATTGGGAAAATCTGCTGCAAGGACCTCTTCAAAGTATTCAAAAATAAGGATGTCACCTTGAAGACTGAAATGTGTCTGTCCCAAGCCATGGTGTTTTCAATCACATCATATGCACGTGAAAGCTGGACAATGAACAAAGAAGACAGAAGAAAAAATGATGCCTTTGAATTATGGTGTTGGAGAAGAATGTTGGGTGTACCATAGACTTCCAAAAGAACAAAACAGGTCTGTTCTGGAAGAAGTCCAACCAGAGTGTTCCTTGGAAGCATCTTACATACTTTGGACATGTTATTAGGGAAGGTCAGTCCCTGGAGAAGGACGTCATGTTTGATAGAGAGGAGTCTCAGTGAAAAAGAGGAACACCCTCAAGGAAATGGATTGACTCAGTGGCCGCAACAATGGGCTTAAGCATAAAAACAATTGTGGACATGTCACAGGACTGGGCAGTATTTCATTCTGTTGTTCATAGGTTTGCTATGAGTCAGAACTGACTTGATGGCACCTAACAACAACAACAACAAAAATCGGAGTGATCGTCCCTTGATACAAGGCAAGTAATGTTTATTGTGAAGAAATTCAGTTTGATGATCCTGACCATTCCTGACCAATTTGTGTTAACCTCAGGAACTGTCTTAGAAAAGTTTGCAGGGTGGAGGTTCTTAAAAGATTTCTTTTCAGTATTTTCAAAGGCCTGGGTATTGGAGTGTTATAACTGGAATAAGGATATATTTTAGTTATCCACTGCTGTTATAACAGAAATGCTACAAGTGGATGGTTTTAGCAAACAGAAATTTATTCTCTTGCAGTTTATGAGGCTAGAAATCTGAGCTCAGTTGGCTGGTTCCAAGGGAAGGCTTTCTTTCTCTGTCAGCTCTGAAGAAAGGTCCTTGTCATCAATCTTCTGATCTAGGAGCTTCTCAGCACAGGGAACCCGGGCCCAAAGGGCACACTCTGCTTCTGGCTCTTCTTTTTTGGTGATAATGAGGTCCTTTTGCTCTCTTTTATATCTCAGATTGACTCAAGATAAAACATAATAACTTGGATTGTGTCCTGCCTTGTTAATGTAAAACTCACTGAGTTAACTCTGACTCACAGTGACTCTATAGAACAGAGAAGAACTTGTCCCAGAGAATTTCCAAGGAATGTCTGGGGGATTAGAACTGCTGATCTTTTTGTTAACAGCTATAGCTCCTAACCACTATGCAACTAGGGTTTCCTTGTTAATATAGCTGCTTCTAATCGTACCTCATTAACTCTATAGAGGTTAAGATTTACAGAATGTAAGATAATTTCATCAGATTACAACATGGAGGACAGCCACACAACATTGGAAATCATGACCTAATTGAGTTGGCACAAATTTTAAGGGAATACAATTCAGTCTTTAACAGGTTATGTCTGAGTGGTAATGAAAGTTTGGTATAGGAAAGGTAAATAGGGCTCAGGCACATAGTGCCCTGAACCCAAGTCCAGAATGTTGATTTTGACAACTATTTATTGGTGATTTATGAGTGACTTTTGATTAAAATTATAATGTGATCACATTTAAGATGTTGAAAGATATTTCTAGAGGCCAGCTGTAGAATGGATTGTGGGTGGTTGTGGGAGAATGTAGAATCAGCCTATTTTAAAAGAAGTTAAAAAATTTCTACATTTGAAGAAAAGCAGTGATTTTTGCAGAAAGAGGGGCTAATGAGAGAAACATCTTCAGAGAGGCAAATTTCTTGGATTTGGTTACTGATTTGGTGTGGAAAATACAAAGGCAGAAAAAAATTAAAGAAGAAGAATGATTTCAAGGTGGTGGTGCATATGTTAATGGGAGCTAAGGACAAAGGAGAGGTTTCCATTACAAGACTGATTTCTTGTACGTGAGCATATTGAGTGTGGGTATAGTGGAGGATCTTGGGTGATGTCTCAGTCATTTAGTGCTGCTGTCACAGAAATATCGCAAGTAGATGGTTCTAGGGAACATAAGTTTATTCTGTCACAGTCTAGGGTCACGATGAATCAGAACTGATTTGATGGCAGTGGCTTTTGGGTTTAGTAGGCTAGAAGTCCAAACTTGTGGTATCAAATTCAGAGGAAAACCTTATCCATTGGCTCTGGAGAAAGGTTCTTGTAATCAAGCTTCCCCTGAACTAGGAACTTCTCTGCACAGGAACCCTGGGTCCAAAGAATGTGCTCTGCTCCTTGTGCTGCCTTTCTTTTCTTTTCTTTTCTTTTTGGTGGTATGAGGTCCCCCTGTCTCTGTGCTAGCTTCTCTCTGTCATATCTCAAAAAAGGTTGTCTTAAGACACAATCTAATCTTGCAGATCTCACCAACATAACTGCTGACAATCCATCTCATTATGTCATAGTGACAGGTTATACAATACATAGGAGAATCTCATCAGTGACAAAATGGTAGGTAATTACACAATACTTGGAACCATGGCCTAGCCAACTTGATTAATATATTTTGGGGGACAACAATTTAATCTATAAGAGTTGATTATTGAAAATATGACTCTGACCCTCATGCCACTGGCAAGACCAGAGAACTTGAGTTCCTTTGAGTCAAATGAGCATTTACTGAATGAGTGAGCATGGGCTGCTCTTGGGAAGTGATTGGGAAAGAGGAAAAGGGCCAGGGAAGGATGACAAATCCTACTACAGGGCTTATTTGGCTTTTACAAAGAGTATCATGTATGTTTTAAACCCAAATAAACCAAATGAAAGTGGAGAGTGGGCCAGAATTTAAACCCTGCTGCTGGGATACTTGGTGCTAGATCCATACTCTTGTTAGCCACCCAGTTCTTCTCCACTCATTTTCTTTCCTTCCTGTACTTTGTCCATGAATTCTATCCCCCTAAAGCTGGCTAGAAGCATTTCTCCCACCTGTCTCAGGAGATCCAGACATATCTACTTTTCAGCTGTGGACCAAAGATATTGCTAAGGATATGGAGAGGATTTATGACAAGTTTGTCAAAAAATACAGTAGTTTCTGCTTGTCTTTATCGTCTTCCGCCTTTCTTCCCTTATTTCTTGTTCAAGAAGTCCTTATTGAATGCAAGTGTATTATTGCTAGACTTCCATCAAAATGTAATTTGTCCATTTTTTCACTCTTTGAAACCGTCTTGTCTAAAGATCAGCCTTTTTGGCAGTGTTACATTTAATATCTCAGGTTATCAGGCTAACCTTTGGTTTAGGGTTTGATTGGCAGCTGACTGGCAGTAAGACCGTGGAGACGAAACATAAAACAGCCTCGTAGCCTACATAGCCTCACTGTATCAGAGGGTTTTAGGTAAGATTAAATAAGATAATATGGATGGAGAGGCCCCAGTAAAGTTTTTCTGTAATTATTAGTTAGGATGTTTGTCAAGGTTGGTTTGGCTTCTTTAGTTCTTGTTTTGCCTGATCTGTATCTGTTTATCAATCTGTTTCTCTGTCTCTCTCTCTCTCTCTCTGTGTGTGTGTCAATATCTCTCTCTTTCTGTCACGTCCCTGTGCTTTCTAATCTTGGCCCTGATATTCCAGTTCTCCAACTAAATATTTTCCTGGAACTTCTCTGTTTTTTGTTTTTATTTTTCCTCCTGTGTTCAGTTCAAAGCTACTGGTGGTGTTCATAGAAAGCTTAGACATTTCAATATTAGTGCATGAGTTCAGTTTGAGTAGAGGGAGCTGACATAAATGCTATTTACGAATGGTAGTAGCTTAAACTCCTACTAAGGCCAGCAGAATCGTTGGATGTTTCAGCAAGCCGTCACTGTTGGCCTACAGGCCTGGTATGGGTCATCTTATACTTGATATTAGGCCAGAAAGTTTCTGTGTCAGCAATTTTTCTTCACTAAGAGGTTCCTTCCCACTTTTCCTTTTCTTTTTTCTTTCTGGATAACTGAACAAATAAACCCTACAGGAGGAAGTCATAAAACAACTTGATCCCTTCCGCTGGTCCTCTCAAACCCTGTCTGTGGGACTGACTCTTCCTTGATCTGAAGGTGAAATCTCTGGCAGATATCACTGACTTTTAGGATCACGCTTAAACAATAAGTATTCTGGTCAAGTCACTTCTGTTTGCACACAAAAACGTCTTATCACAGAAATTGAAAGGTCTGTTTCCCTGAACTTTAGATTTCCTTCTCTTGTCCACTCAGGACTGTGCAGACAGGAAGCCTGCACAGGAGAGAAGAAGAGCTTCTCAATTTGCTCCTTGGAGTCTCTGCTCATTTTTCATCACTCACCCAGCTGCCTCTGGTACCTTGAGGCAGAAGCTGCACAGGGGGGAGAAAGAAGGCCCAGACAAGTTCTTACCTGACTGATGCTGTTCTGAGCTGGCACAGGAGCTTTCTGGGCTTGGCTGACCTTTTCTCTTATGGGGAATTTGATTGTGGTCTTCAAGGAACCCGTGCCCCACCCTTTGCCTGGGTTTTGATCTAAGTTTTTTAATATTTGCAAATGCATCTTTTTTTGGCAAGTTGCTTAGGCTGTGGCTCTGGATGCAGTGGCACCCACACACCTGGCAGTCTTACTGCTTCTTTCCACTGGCAACCTCACCTCCAGGTGTCCTTCCAGGACAGCATTTTAAACAGCCAGCTATCCTTTCTGTGGGCTGCATCTGGGCCAATGAGAAATACTCATACAGCTTCCTTTTTATTCACTGATAACCAGTGGTGACTGCTGCCTTAACCTTCATGTACTTTTGCTTACTTCATTATGCAATGAGGGAGGTGGGAGGTTCTATGGCATCTTCATGGACATGGTTCAGTATTTATCATATTTGACTCCCAGCAGTATTTGACACTGTTGCGTCCTCTGTTTAACTCCTCTTCTCGTTGGGCTCCTTTACCATGAGGATAATATGCCACTTCACTGGCTGCATCTTAGTCTCTTTTGTGACTCTACCTCCTCCTCTGAATCTTTTCCTTTCTACTTCACATGTTTTCCTTTACTTTATACACTCACTAATAATTTGATTCTTCACCATTGCTAAATGCCCTCTTCCCTGTTCAAATGTGAACACCCACTGGGTACACTTTGGTACCTCAAGCCAGTTTTACGAAATCGGAAGTCATCACCTTCACCCTGTTTTCTAACACGTTGCTCCAGTGCTCTGTGAATTGTATCTGCATTCACAAAGGGTTATCTCAAACTCCTGCCTCCCACTCACCTCACAAACAAATGTATCCTAAGGATCTGCCTGCCAAGTCTATTTTCTAAACTACAGGCTGCTGACCCAGGCTGGATCTGGGAGGCTCAGTACAACTCTCTTTAAAGTCAGTCCCCATCACCCATCCATGCAGGTCTTCCTGCCTCCAAAGTGTTACTGTTTATTTTTGTGCTACATTTTGTCTTATATACCCATTCATTTATTGTCCAAATATTCAATGTGCATTTATTATGTTCCAGGAGCCTTGGCCAACACTGTAAAAAAAAAGATCTACTTTTAGCTTTGTATTGTCAGTGCCATGCCTGTGGCCCTTCATCTTCATGACTGTCGATAATGAATAGTTAATGCCATTGAAGTGATGGAATCCTGTGATTTCAATAGTGTTTTAGTCATCCAGTGCTGCTCTAACGTAATTAATGCAAATGCATGGCTTTAAAAAGACAGCATTTTATTCTTACGCAGTCCAGTAGATCACAAGTCTGAATTTAGAGTGTCTGTTTCAGAGGAAGGGCTTCCCCTCTTTCAGCTCTGGAGGAAAGACCTTGGGTTGCATCTGTCCTTGGTCAGGGAGCATCTTGGCTCAGAACCTCGGGTCTGAAAGACGTGCTCTTCTCACAGTGCTGCTTTCTTGATGGTGTGAGGTTCCCAGTTCTTTGCTTGCTTCTCTTTCTTTTTATACCATGTAGGGTAAAAAGTGGTGCAAGGCACACTCCAAGGAAATTCCCTTTAGAGTGAAGCAGAAAGGTGATCTTAGGAAGGGGTTTACAGTCCCACCCGAATGCTCTTAAACATACAGCATAAGAAAATCAAAAAATGGAGGGCAATCACACAGTACTGGTAACCACAACCCAGCCAAATTCCTACACATATTTTTGGGGGGACACAATTCAATCCACGATAAATAGCTTTGCAGCTACTCTAATACCTACAGGTCTATGGCTGGCAATTGTGTCCTAGAAATTTTTAGTTGGACCTAAGTTTTTTAGTTGGGTCTATGAGACCACTGTAAATCTGACCCCTGCTTTCAGCTCCATCTTCTAATGTCATCACAGATTCTGGGATTACATTGCTTCCAGTTCCCACCCCATGCTTGGCTTTCTTGAAGCCCCCTGGCTTCTCTATGCCAGCCGTGTGCCCTCTCTTCCTTTTCCTAACCTTGAACTCCCAGGAAACTTACCTTAGCATGATTTATTTGACCATCCCAGGTGTTAGGTACCAGAGCATAGCTCTTTCTGAGATTTTGTCTTCATATTTTGTAGGTATTTATTCAAGGCCACTCAGAAATATTTTGGAAGAAAAGTCTGGCAATCTGCTTTGGAAAAATCAGGCACTGAAAACCCTATGGAGCACACCTCTGTTCTGACACACGTGAGGTCACCATGAGTTGGAGTTGGCTTGACAGTAACTATTTATTGGTTTTGTTAAAAATTTAGTAAGAAATATCACTCACAGTGGGTACCCACTCCTGAATACTTCAGGGAGAGTTTTCAAATTATTGTGTTTCTTTTCTTTTAGCCAGTGCAAATTCTTAGATAAGGCAGCTTCCCATTCCTTATATTAGAACAAACTCTAAAATATCACATGAGGGGATGGGATTTGGTCTTAGTTACAAATACCTACCTTGTAAAATATTTCTATTGTATCCACAATAGAGATCTTGTTCTATTTTGTAACTATTCACAGTAGAGACCCTTATTCTGTTTTGAATCTCTTCTGTTTCATTTAGAAGCATTCTTTCTGAAGCATGATATAAAAATTGAAACACTCTGCTCCTGCCCTGATCAGCCTGCTGTGAAGTTCCCTAGCTAATAAGTCTCACTTTCTCTTCCTGGTGCCAAGTTCCTCAGAAAGGAGGCTGAGGAGCTAAGGGTATCTCCTCATTTTAGAGCTGGCTAGTTGGGTTTGGAGACTAGGTGTGGGTCCAGATGAACCTCTGTACCCTGCTTCTTTGGCTAGGTCATTGCTTCCTTTCCTACAACTTCCTGCATTCTTCAACTCCCCAAGCCCACCCCTCTGGGCATTAACTGAACAAAAGTCAAGATTTTTCAGTGATGCTTTTAATGGATTCAGCAGAGAGGCTGGGACATGATTTCAATGGTTTGAGGGTGGTGCAGAGGGAGTGGTCTAACTGATAATAAGAAGTAGAGGGACAATAAGAGGTAGAAGGGTGAGGGATGCGAAAGGCGGGTGGCTTCAAAGACTTCTCTGAGGCATGTAGAAGGGGAGAACAGTTTCTTGTATGGATTTTAAGGCCATTTAGGAGAATTCTGTTTTTGGTTACAAAATCTGAAGAAAATCTATTTTTTCTTTTTGAGATTCTTCAGACTCCAGAGTTAGAAGTTGTCAGGGAGAGACAATAGCATTGTGGGTACAGGACACAGTAACCAGAAGGATGAGCCTTGTTTGCCCACCATAGGTTGTGGCAGCTAGAGAGCTCAGGCCTGTCCAAAGAACATGTCACATCTGTCCAACCTCTTCTATCCATCTGGAGTAGACAGAAGATCCACTTGATGAACTATGTGGGAACCAGTGATCTGTGAAGGTTTCAGGATTCACCTTGAATTTGGGGAGAAGTAGTCTCTACTGGAGTTGTATGTGATTCTGTGTTATTAGATGAAAATAGAGTCTGTGGTGAGAAGGAAGAGAATCCAGTTGTCTCATGTCCAGGCTTGGGGATGGTGGCTTCAGAGGTGTCACTTCTGCTTTGGCAGGTATTCCTGCTGGCATGGGGGATGCTGCACAGGGGGACACTTTTGCTGGCTAGGGGGTGGGGGACATGGTCCTGGGACCTGGGGAGGACAGGGCCCTGGGACCTGGGGAGGACAGGGCCCTGGGACCTGGGGAGGACAGGGCCCTGGGACCTGGGGAGGACAGGGCCCTGGGACCTGGGGAGGACAGGGCCCTGGGACCTGGGGAGGACAGGGCCCTGGGACCTGGGGAGGACATGGGTTAGGCACCTTGGGAGGGCAAGGCTCTGGGATCTGGGGAGGGGGCTGGCAGGGGACTTTGGATTGCTGTTGCTGCTGATAAGACATCTTTCCTTGGTTGAAGAGAAGCTGTAAGAAATAAAATACATGTTTTGGTTTGTTTCCCTTTGGTGGTGGTGCTTTCCCAATTAAACCTTCAAAGTCCTACTGTTCGCTCATGGAACCACCTTCCCATTATACTTTCTGGCACCTCTGCAGTACCTGATAAGACAACATTGGAGCAACTGCCAAATATAGGAACCTCTCTGGAACTGTAAGATAGTTTTTCTGTGACCAACCATTCTCGGCTGGTCTGAGGTGACCCACCCCCTGGATTGTGGCACACCTGGGGCTCTACATTCTAACTGGTGACCAGTTAAGAGGAAAGATACCAGCAGGAGAGGGTCCAATGTTAATGCAGCCAGATATGAGAAACAGAACTTTTGTAGGAGAGCTGGCTTTTGGTGTCTGTGCAATTTTTACCTACCAGCCTTGTGAACATGAGCAAGCTAATGGCACTTTTCCTCAGGCTCTGTCTTTAAAACAGGAAAAACACAGACCATAGCTGGTTATATAAATTAAACAGACCAGTTTAATATAGATATGGCACCTAGTGAGTGCCCCAGCCAATAATGAGAAAAAATTCAGTAATTGTCTTTTGGGATGGGAAGGAGTAGAAGGTCAGGCTCAGCCTAGGGAAGAGAAGCAATGGCAGAAGGGGACCAAAGAATTTCCTGCTAATACCTGGAAGGCTGTTCCGTTATTAGTCTGTGTTGCCTTAAGAGCAGAAGCGTGGAAATTTCCAGCATAAATAGCAGAGCAGACGACATTAGACATGATCATAAATGTTCTCCATCAGGTTGATGGTGGAGGAAGGCTCCCTGAACCCTGGCCTACCTGCCTCAGTGAGCAGGGAAGCTGCAAGCACCCTTGATCTAGATGTTCTAAGCCTTATCCTGCTGTGGAAGGAGGCTGCTGTTTCTGGGAGCCTTATAATGAGGGAGTCTCTGAGTCTGACCTCAGAAGGAGGCATTACTCCTCTTCCTACTGACTCTCTTTAGCCAGTCTCTAATGCCTTGTTTTTTCTGTTACTCCTATCCCCACTTCCTCCATTCCTTAGTTCACTCTGCAAGAGCTTACAATTTATGAGGAAGTTATTAGAAATCCCCACCACTTCATGGTCTAAATCCAGCAAGTTGTAACGAAGAGTAGTCTCACAGCTGAACATCCCCAATCCTGGAATATATGAATAGTAGCTCCTGATCAAGCACCTGGTAGTTTCTCTTTCAGGAGTCCCTGGGTGGTACAAAAGGCTAAGTGCTTAGCCTCTAGCTGAAAGATTGGTTGTTAAAAGTCACTCAGAGGGACCTAGGAAGACAGGCCTGGAGAAATGCTTCTGAAAGATCATGGCTTTGAAAACTCTATGGAGCAATTATATTCTGCACACATGGGGTTGTTTTCAACTGGAATCATGGCAACTTCAGATGTGAGACGTGAAGGCAGCTAACAACAAAACAACAAACCTACAACCTTAGTTACTTTTTTTTTTTTTTTTTTTTACCTTAGTGGTCCTACCCACTGTCTTGTTTAGCCTGCCACATCGTCTAAACTAAGGAAGGTGAACACTGGACTGAGAATGGGGACATCGATGGTCCCATTTGTCCTGACATTGCTACATATTCTCTCTGGTACTTTGGGCAAATAACACTTCTAGCAAGCATTTTTCTTATCTTAGATATTCTATGTTATAGCCAATGACTTTTAAATTTCTCAAAGAAAAAGATCTACAAATTCCACTCAAAAGATGTTTGAGTGTCTATCAATTAATCACCTTATCTTTATCAGTATTGAACTTTCTGATTCCCATCAAATCTCCAAGAAAACAGACTCAAAGTCTCAATTCTGCAGTCCCAAGGAGGTCTGGGTCACACACATAGCATTCATTTTGGTGGCACCATTTCACTTACCTGCCTCTCCCAGTGGCACCTGCGTTGACAGGATCCAAGTGGTCTAAGAAGGCTTCAGCTACAGCCCTTTTATTGTGGATTAGTCTGGGCTGGGGGATTCCCCCTGGCTTCCTGTTTCTGGGTGGAGTGCTTCAGTTCCAAAAAACACTTGTCAAACTTCTTCTCTGTATAGAAAATAAAAAATCCTAGTTCAGCACTACCTTGTGAGTAATGGCATTTCCTTCTCCATGGGAAGAACAGCTCAGGATGAGGTAAGTGTTTCTATGTAAGGGACAGCCCATGGGCAACTTTTAGTTCAACAGGACAGTTTGATTGAGTGTGGAAACCCAAAGTGGGAAGTCATCTCTGGTAGTCTTTCAGTTTCCTGCCCACTCTTACAGTGACATACCTCTTGGAGCAGTGGATATCTTATTCTCTGTGCCACTTCAGTTTCTCTCAGTGCTTCATTCCCCATGCTTCTTTTGTATCACGACAAAGATTTCCTTTTGTTTCTTGCTAAGCAACTACCTCTCTGCCTTATATTCTAAGAAGATGACATTCACGCAATTCTCAACCCTACTAGTAACTTGAGTTAAAAAAAACACATGCACACACCAACAAATTCCAGGGCAAAGTATAGTGGGATAGTAAGTCGGAGTTAAAGACCGGTGACTGAACTCATAGGTTTTGGAACTAATTTATGGCCCTGCTCTGGACTTCTCCCCTTGTCTTAAAGACACTACCCAGGCACCAGCATTTGGGGGCCTTAGGTTGAGGCATATTTCTGCTCTTTGTCTCACAATTTGACAACTGAGAAAAAAGACAAGTACAGAGATTTGCTATGGTTTCTCTTCTCTCTTGGTCTCTGTCTCTCTACTCTCATCTGTCCTCTCTCTGTTGTTTTACTCTGACACTTGGTATGAATCTCAGATTTTGGTCTTCCATTACCACGTGATGGATTTGGTTTTCTTTCCTATCTTCAGTGACTAAGAGCTATTTACAAAGTTGAGAGGCATAGTTTCTGATTTACTTTGGGGTCAAGACTTTGCTCACAGAAGGCAAAGATCTTCTCTCTACCTCTTCTTCTGCACATCCCTGGTATCGTCATAGCAGTGAAGGTTCAGAGATGGCAGCTGTGAACTTACAGTGCCCTTAGAAGACCCTGTACTATCCCAAGGGACATAAGAAAAGGTGTCAATGTGAGGCAAACTGGAAAGTGTTGGCCTGGTATTTTATGACATGCAGCTGAGGGAGGAGCCACTGTAGTTCCTTGGATCCTTTCAAGGAGACTTTCAAGAGAAAGAGTGAGAATGGCAAGTTTACCTGACAATGATGGTGGAGAAGGTGAGACCTGTGGATCTCTGTGATGTGGTCAGCTCTGAAAGGGATTATTTCATCAAGAGGAGAACATGAATCTGGCAGTGGCTTATGGCAAGGACAAGAACACTTAATATCTACCAGCATCACCTCCCTGCCGGGTGAGAAGACAGACTCTTTCCTCTGTCACTGAGCCATTTAAGGACAATGTTGTCCATAGGTGCAGCTGTCATTTTACTCACTTCTTTGAAATCAACACAAAAATTGAGATCTAAGAGACTCAGATTGCAGCTTATAAAGGGATGTGTCACTGTAAGAGCAGACAGGAAACTGAAAGAGGACCAGAGAGCAAGTGTAAGAACCTTGGATGGATGACAAAGAGATAATGGGGCCAGAAGGTAAGCTGTGTGGAGAGGGACCGAACAATTGACTCTTGCCCTCCTGTACACATTCTTCTAGGTCTCAGTGGTGGCTTTCCCCCAAATTTAACTGCTCTTCCAGCTCTGTGTTTCTTTCCAGAAGAAGGACAGGACCCGAGGAAGTATGAAAGACTGAGCTGGAGTTGCAATCTAGCCCTGGTGGGGAATTTGTGATTTCAGAAGTCTTTGGGTGATCTGGGGTTCCGACTCGACGGCACTTGGCTGGCTTGGCTTGGGCGGTCTGGGTTCCATGTTCTATGAAACCCTGCAACATGTCCCCGAGGCCTCTGAGTCTGATCAAAAGACCCCATTGAAGGAGGAATAGCTTAGTTACTAGAGTTCTGGTGTTTTTTCCATGCTGATAAGTAGTGCTCTACAAAGCGTTGATCAGAAAATCATGACGTGGGAGTATGTCCCTAGAGCTCAAAGACCACCATATACAAGAATGGAGCAGTTAAGGTGGAACAGGTTTCTGTAGGACACATGCAAAGAGGTGTGCCTTTGTGAATCACCCAATGAGGGAGTGTGCATTTCTCTACTTAAAAAAGCATGAAATATTGTTCCTGCCCTCTGACCAACTTGGAGCTCTTTCTGAAGGACAGCAAAAGGGAATGCAGTTTAATTCTGTTGATGAATTGCTATGGAGGATCAAGGCTGTTTCTGGAATACAGGACAACACTAGAATGGCGGATAATTCTACCTTCACCATCCCTAGAGAATACACATATTGTCAAAAGGTCTTCTTAAGCAGTTTTCCTGACCCCAACTAAGTCTCCCAACTTGCTATCCAGCAGCCGTAGTGCACAAAACTTTTGCCTGATTACCCTGCACTATAACTGTGTGTCTATATCTTTGACTCCCTTCCAGGCTATAAGCAATGTCGTGGTCCAAACTGGGTCTCTGTTATCACTGTATCACCCCTTTAGTAATGACTGGAGTTTAGGAGGTACTCAGCAGCTTTTTGATGATTAACTGGCATGAACATTGCTTAATCCCAAATATCAGAGCTTGAAATGGCGTGTATTGATGTGTGATCATGTCCCCATCTTCCTGTCTCCCCTTTTTAGAAAGTGTGTTTGTGCCCACATTTATGGGCATGGCGTTGGGTGAAGTTAAAGAACTAGGGATAAAAGTTGTGAAAGTACTCAGCATTGAAATCTTTAAAGGTGGCCCAGTCTTCAGGGATAAAAGTCTCAAAAGTCTCAGAACTTTTTTCTTGTCTCTCCCACAGCTGTGTCACATAATGGCTGATGATTCTGGGTACAACTGAGGAAAATGTTCCTGAGTTGACTGCTCTCACATCTCACAGGAAATCTGTACAGAGTGCTCAAAAATTTGGTTAATCATTAGGGAGCTGCCAAACTGGAGATTTTAGTACAATGGAGGCTGTTCAACAACCCTTTTCAGGAACTGAGTCGGTATCTGGATATGTTGGGAAATCTCCTCTGTTTCCTTCTCATCACTATTTCTTTTGGTAAAACCTTTTGACCCTGTCACAGTATAACGTGGTGCTAGACAGGTGACCGAGGTGAAAAGCTGAGCTGTGCTTTTGGTACTTCGGCCAATAGTGGCTGTGATGCTTCACTGACTATTGCCTTTAGTCCATATTTGACCACAGAGCACAAACTTTCACAGATCAGACTGAACAGTACGGAAGGGAACTGTAGAGTTGAGAAAGAGAATAGGAGAAACAGAGAAACTTCTCCATCAATTATAGGTGCACAGACACGATGACAGGAAAATTTGCATGGCACACCTAAAGTGTCACCAAACGAAAACCCCTACATCAACAACATTAAAGATGTGAGTGAGCCTGTCTTAGTTATCTAATGCTACTATAACAGAAATACCGTGAACAGTGGCTTTAAACACGCAGAAAGCTATTCTATCACAATTTAGAGACAAGAAGTCTGAATATAGACTGCCAACTCTAGGGGACAATGTTCTCTCTCTTGGCTCTAGGGGAAGGTCCTTGTCTCATTTCAACATGTGTGAGCCCAGCATTCTTGAAGATCTCCACATGTCTTGTCATCACTCTCTAGGTGGAGGAGGTTGCCAGTGTAGGAACATGTAGTCTGAAAGATGTGCTCTGCTCTTGGTCCTCTTTCTGGGTGCTAATGAGGCCCAATCTCTGCTTGTTTCTGTCTCCTGTTATCTCTTGTCAGATAAAAGATGATGTGGGCCACACCCTGGGGAAGCTTCTTTCCATTGGATCAGGACTGTGATCTGAGTAAGGAGGTTGCATCCCGTCCTAATCCTCTTTATCATAATCTAAGTTTACTTCATCAACTGCAGGCAGAAATTAGGATTTACAACACATAAGACAATGACATCAACTCACAAAATGGAAGACATCCACACAATACTGGGAATACTGGACTAGCCAAGTTAACACATATTTTGGGGGAACACAATTCAATCCCTGAGACGGCCCTTGTTGAAACCTTTACCATTCTGGGAGTGCTGTCATTGTATGGTGCTCCATCACTAGGCCAATCTCAGAAGCTAGGCCTCTTTCTTGATTCCTTCTATTCCCTGCTTTCCTCATGCTGCTTATTCCCCATGCAGACCCACACATTGGTCCTTGCTTCCATGAGAGTCAAGTCTTGAGGTAAATGTCTCCCCAAATATTTTGTTTCCTAGGGTAAATATCAATAGGCTCTTTCCAATTACTTTCATGGCACAGTGTTTTGGTTCCTGGTCATTCCAAGAGCCCAGGACGGCCCCAGTTATATGGGTGCGGTAGATCAAAGCAGATCTGAGCATTGCTGGTCTTAATCAAAGCAAATACTTTGCTATCATCCATTAACAGTGTAACCTCCTCTAGGGCTGGCCATCTTGGCAGTGAGAAAGATGCAAAGGTCTTAGCCACTGAGGATTAAGAATGGTTGAGGAGACACACTTTGCAAGCTTCCATTATTTCAGGAAGGATGTCTTACCAACAGCAGCAACACCCTGCCAGTGCACTCCTCAGGTCCAGAAGACATGCCCTCCCAACGTACCAGAGCCCTGTCCTCCCCAGCTCCCAGTACCTTGGCCTCCCACAATGCCTAAACCGTGCGTCCCACCCCCAAGCTAGCAGAAGTATTCTCCTTTCAAGTGCCTCCCATGCCAACAGGAATACCAGCCAAAACAGGAGTGACTCCTCTGAAGACACCTCCCCAACCTGATCACAAAGATACTGCATCCTGCCTGTGCACCCCTTCTTTCCATTAACAATAGTGAGCTGCACACAGACTAGATGCTGCCTGTCTTCAGGCTTGGGAAGAGACAAATTTTAGTTTTCTGCCTTAAATTAATGAGTCTTTCTGTCTCTGATGACACCCTTGCTGAGCTAGACATGAAGCTGCTGTTTCTTCTTCCCACTGCCTTCTACCTCCTTCTTCTGGTAACTACTGGAAACATCACACAGTCCAACTATTACTCTTCAACTCCTCAAAGAGGATGACATTTTCTTTCTTCACTGATTTTCTTATGATTAATCAACTAATCCCTCTCAGCTTCAACCTCTAGCAAATGGCATGAATAAATTGAAGTTCTGTGTTATCAAGGACTTCCTGAAAATCCATCTGTGTTGTATTTGCTAGGACTTAAGACAGGCCCGTTCTTCCAGATGCTACCTTCCCACTCCTGTTGCCTCTGCTGGCCTTAGAAGTTCATTAGGAAGGTGGAAACATCGTCTTTCAGCTCTCTACCTCCTATTTTCTCCATTTTTTTTTTTAGGTTTTGAGAAGCCAGTATACTTTTAAGAATCTGTCTTAAATAAATGAAAAAATTCCCTCCTTTTCTTTCCTTTCCACACGTTTCACTTATGGAAGTTACGTCTTATGCTTCATATTGCCTCTCTGATTGCTTTCTCTCCACAGATAGTGATGCCCTCTCTATCTCTGAGCCTGGACATTCCCAGTCCCATGATGTTGTTACCTCCTCCTTCCCACTTCCTTCAATAAATGCAATTACCCAGGAGCAAGTCTGCCTCTTTCAACTGGCTGGTGCTGGGAAGGAAAGGGGAGCAGGATATACTAAGGGAAAAGCAGGAACTTGGCAGGAGATGAGACTGGGAGTCTGTAGGTCCATGGAAGAGCCATAAGGAGGCAGTGAGGAGAAGACAGAATGGAACTACAGGGGTTTTCACTCAAACCTGGACGTTCTCATTTTCCCTTTGATTCTCTCAGCCTTGCCTTCCTGTTGGCCTGCAGGCTGTCCCTGGGCTATTGAAACCCCGAGGGACTGTCTTCCTCTCAGAAAAGCTGTGCCAGACAGGGAAGATATAAGTGTGGACACTGAAGATGCCATTGGAGGGATACTGCTGGAGGGATACTACTGAGCAGGAAATGGGGTTTACAGGGTTCAGGAGAGGTTGAATTCAGGTTCTGGGGCTTGGATCGTGAGCCTGACCCTGCCTGTCCAGGGAGGCACCATGGAACATGGTTTCTGTGGTCTCTGTACCAGAAACAGATGGCATCATGCATCATGCAAACTGTCCAAGCCTCTGAGAAAGTTCTTCTGGGGTTTTCAATCAGAAATGTGAGGCCTGTGTCCTCTTAACTCATAAATGTGCTTGTGTATTATACGGAAGTTTGTTTCTATGATGATGGGAATATTTTATTTTTTAATGTTTTTTTGTTGTGATTAAGTGAAAGTATGCAATCCAAATCAAGTTTTCATGCTTGCCTATCTGCAGCTCTGTATGCTGTCCTCACCCAGTGACAGCACATTCCTCCTTTCCACTCCATATTTTTAGCACCCTTTTAATGAGCACCTGTCCGCTCCTCTCCACCCTCTTCTCTCCCATCTAGAAAGAAATCAGTAGGACGGTTACATTATGGGAATGTTTTTTTATGTCTGCTCTGTTTGAAATTGTTGCTGTGTTGTTGGTTGCCACTGAGTCAGTTCCAACTCGGTATCAACCTCATGCATAGAGTGTAACAGCTCTATAGGGCTTTGAGGCTATGACTTTTTGGAAGCAGATCACCAGTGCTATCTTGTAAGGTGTCTCTGGGTGGGTTTGAACCACCAACCTTTCAGCTACTAGCAAAAGGCTTAATCGTTTGCACCACTCAGTGTCTCCTATGTGGGTTATTTCTATTCTTATCTAAAATTACTGGATGAGCAATAGGTATTTATTGAATACCTACTATGTGCCAGGTCCTTGGCCTCATCTTGGAGATACAAAGAATAGGCCAGAAGTGCTTTAATGTGCTCACTGATGTGCAGGGAAAGCAGGCCATGTATGGATGATACAGAGCTGCCAGTGGAGGCTGGGAGTTGAGGAACAGAGAGTCAGGGGAAGACGTGTCCTGGAGGAAGATGCTCTGGCCCTCCAGTGGAGAGCCAGGGCCATCTTCCCAGAACTTGGTCTTCTCATAGCTTGGTCCTGTTAGTGTATAACAAGGTACCAAATAGATGCTCCATAGCTTACTCCATTCCATCATTCCATTCTCTTACTCTACCTTTCTTTGCTTTTCAAGACTTTAAACCAGTGTTACAATATGGGTAGTTGTTAACTTGATGACATGGAAGTCACAATGGTTGTTATAACCAAGATGGCTGTGAATTTAGGACTTTAGACTCTGTCCTAATGAGCTTATCTGGTCAGCAGGAGAAGCTAGGGAAAATAATAAAGCTGGTGGGAGGCAAGTTCAGCATCAGTCTGTCTGTGCAGCTCTATGGGGACAGTCTCTCGGGGACAGCACGGCTGATAGTGGCCATGTACAGTTGTACAGTTCCTGGATCAGAATTTGGCAAATATGAGAAGAAAGCTTTTACCTGTCAATGCTCTAAGAGACTGGCAGGACTCATAGCATATCTAGGGCCAGGGATCTTCCTTATGTTCAAATAACAGTTTGCTGACAAGTTAAAGTCCCTGCTGAAGAGATTCTAACCTAGTGACATACTAGATTCTATCACCTCTCGAGTTTTTCCAATCCTCCCTTTTCTGATATCTCATATTCAGGTATAACTTCACCTTCTCCAACTCTTTTGGGCTTCTTTTCTTATTTGTTCTTCAATCTGCTATCCTGGATTTGGGATGTGCTCTGGGAAAATATCACAATTAGAACAGTGCTTTCAACATGATTCACTGTTAGATTGCAAGACCTGTATATCTTGTTCTGGTATGATCTGGAAATTCATGGGGGCTACAGTACAAATGACTGTCTTTGTGTCTTTCAAATATATGAAGGCTGATCAACCTCCAAAGTGTTCCCAGTATAAAAATTTGCCTTTTATTCATAATTTTGGTGGATGTATCATGCTTCAGGAGTTCTTTTGTCCTTTTCTTTCATAATAGCTTTATCCAGAGCCAGGATGCCAATTTGCGGATTTCTTGTATGGAAACACTGGTGGTATAGTGGTTAAGTGCTATGCTATTAACCAAAAAGTCAGCAGTTCAAGTCTACCAGGCACTCCTTGAAAACTCCATGGGGGCAGTTCTACTCTGTACTATCAGTTCACTGTGTCAGAATTGTCTTGGTGACAATGGGTTTGGGTTTTTTTTTTTTTTTTTGAGTTATTTGTGTTCTCTGTTCTAACTAGTCACTCAGAAGCTGCAAAATAACCACAGAATTGTTTTTTGGTGCTACTCACTTGATTTGTGGGTAAGAGCAAGCAAAAACTCCAGTCATCATGTAACTCCTGTTAGCTTGAACAGAGGCCCGGCTGCCAAATTGAGGCATTAAAACTTGTAGCTTCCTTGTACATCCTCCCATTTCTCACTCAACTCCACGTGCTGCTCTGCAGCCAGTTCTAAGAGTGGAAGCAAATGAAAAAGATAATTAATATTTATTGGAAGAATAAGAGAATAGAATCATAATTCAATGTAGAAATCATCAGTGAGTTAAATTTATGGGTTGTCCTCTCTGCGTGGAATACACTGTCTTCCTTCTTTGACCAAAAACCTTCAGTTCACCCTGGAGACTCACCTTGAATATTTCATCAGTTCTAGGTCCTTCTAGAAGTCTAAACTCCCCTGTGAGTACCTCCACATGCCCAGTACCCACAGTTTACTCTCTTGACTGAGGACACTGTAATGGTAACTACACAGGTGTTATCTAGACACTGGTGACTTCTGTGTGTGGTCCTGGTCTATTTTTCTCTGTGTCTCTAATAACCAGTAAGGGCTTACCATACAGTTGATTCTCAATAAATTGTTATTTGATTGGACAAAATATAACTTAAGACATAGTGTAAGAGTTAATGTGAAAGATGGAGAAAATTAAATGCTCCAAAAATAGATATATTAATCTCTTATAGCAGAGAACAGAACCATACAAATCCATGAAGTCAGAGGAGCCACAAAAACAAATGAAAATTATCTGAAATCTTTGTTACAGCATCAAATTTCCTGGATGTTTATGTCTTAGGCTTACATAACCCAGAGGGCTGGCTGATGAAGTTGCTCAGGAGACCGTTCTCTCCAGAATAGTCCTCTGGAAGGATCTGTCCATACTGTAGAGCCCTGGCTCAGAGTCCAAACTCCTATTCACTGCATCAAAGAGAGTGCTGTCTGCCCAGCATCCTCTCTGATGCTGGTGGCTGTCTTTTCAGCACTTGCCACCTTCCCTGCCTGCTGAAAAATTCCCAGGCAGAGAGGCAATTGGCTGTCCTGTGGGATATTGAGTAGAGTCTCCGTGGGCCAATGCGGTATTGCTATTTTAGCTGTGACCCCCATCGCAGGGGCTCATCCCTGTTCCTAGAGTCTTTTAAGGACTCTCCACTAAGGATCTACTTGTCTTCCCGGGACCCTTAATCTTGGTAGAGATCATTGTCTTCACGCCCAGGCCAGCAAGATAGCAGAGGCATGACCAATCATGAATATGTGTATTTTACTGGAGAGGCAGGTAAGAAGGAATGTCTGCAGGATTGGAAAAACTGTAATAGTTTCAGAGACCAGAAGATGGAGTGAGCATTCTTAGGGGCATGGAGATCATTAGGAAAACAATGTAGGGTGAAGAACTCAGTGCCTTCACTGAAAGAGGATGGAGTTGTGCTGTGAAGAACAGTCAGTGTGTCGGCACTCTCCCCCTCTCTATCATGGGTTCCCTGTTACATTTCATCTGGTTTTCCTACCTCGTTTTGCCTTCGTCTCTTCACATTTGGGCAGATTTGCAACTTTGGTCTCATTTAATTAACTGTTCTAAAGTGCTCTTTCATTTCTCTTAGGTGTTGTTTGTTTTGTAAGCTGGTCTTTTTTTAACTGAAAGATACTCTATAGAAATGGCTTGAATTTCATGTAAAAAGAGTGTCTTAGGGCTGAACACTTGCCTTGCTTTATTTTTTCAATAGCATTTTATTTTTGTAACCTTAATAAAGTTGTTGAACCTTAGGGAGGCAGAGTGCGAAGTAAGGAAATTTGCGTCCTTGTAATGATCTTCTTTTACCAGAAGGGGGCAGGATAGTAGAGGCAACAGCTGTAGAAAATATGGCTCCTGAAACCCTTATGGCGTAAGGGTTAAGTGCTACATCTGTTAATCAAAAGGTCAGCGATTCAAATCTGTCAGGCACCCCTTGGAAACTGTAGAGTAGCTCTACTCTCTATGATATGGTGGCTATGAGTTATAATAGACTCCATGGCAGTGGGTTTGGTTTTGGTTTTGGTTTTGGTTTTTCTTAAACTCTAGGAAAGGTTTAGAGAATGGGACATTTTGTCAAAACCATGCTGTTTCCTGGAAGTAGAGGTAGAGTCATTAATTTATGGCTGAAAACAAAGTAGATTTCTTTCTTCTTCAGCCTGAAGGCAGGCAGCATATATGTTGTATGTAGTTCGCCATTGTTAATGAAAAGAAGGTGTGGGCAGGCAGAATGCAGTATCTTCACTATCGGGTTGGGGAAGTGTCTTCGGAGATGTGACTTCTGCCTAGGCTAGTATTCCTGTTAGCATGAGGGGCACTTGACAGGAAGGCACTTCTGCTGTCTAGGGGCTTGGAGGCATGGTTCAGGTATCTTGGGAGGACAGGGCTATGGGACTGAAGGGAGACAGGGCTTAGGCACCTTAGCAGGGCAGGGCTCTGGCACCTGAGAAGGGTGCTCATTGGGAATTTAGTATTGTTGCTGCTGCTGATAGGACATTTTCCCTAGATTGGAGATTTACTGAAAGAAAGAAAGAAGACAGGTACTTTAGCAACGAGACATCATCAGTGGATGAGATCATTTCTTAAATATCACAGGAGGAAACTCCTTATCTTATCATCTCTTCCTTTAATATCAATGGTAAGACTTCCTCACTGTACTCATCCCCCAGGCCACCTTCCTACAGGAGCTTCTATGGACCACAGCTGCCAACAAGGTAAATTTTCTTCAGGTTGCACCCTGGATGCCCAGGGTCTGCTCTGACTGACCACCCAAAGGTGCGGGGCCTGGCCTGTGTCTGCCCTCTAAATGGAACACGTCCACTTTACAGTGAGTCAGTATGGAGAAAGGCTTCGACAGTACTAGAAGATGTGTTTCAAAATGAAAGGTTCAAGGTCCTCAGCCTGAGGAAAGGATGGCTGAAAGACAAGAGAGCACTGGCTGAATTTTGTAAGAGCTGTGGATACAGTTGGTCTAGTTAGGAAGGAGAATAGCTTTTATTTCCTCCAAAACCAAACCAAATCCATTGCCGTTAAGTTGTTTCTGACTCATACCAACCCTGTAAGACAGAACAGAACTGCTCCACAGAGTTTTCAAGGAGTGCCTGGTGGATCTGAACTGCCAGCCTTTTGGTCAGCAAATGTAGCACTTAGCCATCATGCCATCAGGGCTTCCTTATTTCTTCCAGATACCGTGAAATGTTTCTTGTCTCTGGGAATGTGCTCCTGCTCTTGATGGAATCATTAGTCTATTCTCTTTGGCAACTTTTGTTCTTACTCTGTATTGTCTTTGCCTACTTTTCTCCCTGATCATTGCTTCTCCAGGAACATTAATGTGCCTCCTCACTGAAAATGTTAAGATCTAGACGCTGGAATCAGAGACATCAGAGTCAGGAGAAAATCCTAGGCAGACACCTCAGATTCTCAACTTGAAGACTCACTGTTCTCTGACAATGGGGTCGAAAGCTTAGCCATCAAAAGAAAAGAATATTCAAGATGACGCACAAGAAGGAACAAAGACTGGGAGTTACTAAAGCTAAATTCTAGCCTTAGCTTTGGTGAAAATTCTATTAGGGTGATTTGAAGCTTCGTTTCCTGATCTGTATCTTTAACCGCACTGATTCCAAAAGGCCTTTTAATTTTCAGCAGTAGTCAGCAAAGTTCAAGTATTTTAAGCTTTGTAAGCCAGATGGTATCTGTCACAGCAATTCAACTCTGCTGTTGCGCAAAAGTTGTAGACAAGTTAGTATTTGCAAAATGACAAAAGCAGCCATGGATGATATGTAAACAAATGAACGTGTGTGTTCTAGTACAATTTTATTTACAAACACAGGCTGTAGGCTTGATGTGCGCTTCAGGTATCAGATACTAATCACCACTTTAGTTCCTTGACTTTCTGTATTGCTCTCCAGCTCACTTTAGTTCTCTTCCACTCTACCTTTATTTTCTGAACTGTCTTTTGTGGATATTTCTATTGCTATCTCTGATTGTCTCTGCTTCTTGGGATCCCACCTCAATCCATAACACTGCAGGCTCATGTTGTTCCCTCCATTAAGAAACTTAGCCATCCCGCCTTTTAGGGCCTCCTCCCACACAGAGAAGTGCCACCTCAGTTACCTGCCTATCCAGCTTGTTCCACCCTCAGAGATCCAAGTGGCATGAAGAAGCAAGATTAGGCTTAAGTTGGGCAGGAGGAAACAAAAGGGGTTTCCCAACTACTTCTTGGTGGCCTGATGTCTCACTCAGTTCTGGGAAACACTCTTCAAACACTCTCGTTGTACACAGAACTCCAGTTTGACAGCTTGTTCATGATTAACAACTTTACTATTTCCCTTGGAATAGCTGGTGTGTTTGTGCATGTGTGTGGGTATGTGTGTGCTGCAGGGTAGGACAGAAGGATATAGGGATAAAGACATTTTTCTTATGGGTACCTGGGTCCTTCAGTGGAGACTGGGTGATAAAATGAAGTAAAATGAAAGATGTATTGGGAATTCTTAGTATTATGTCCTTTTTGGGATTTTAGGACTGGAGTTTAATTTATTTCATAGTATATCCCCCAGTTCCTTCTTCCAAAGTTTTATACAATATAAATAAAGTTACTGTCCATACCACACGTATCACCTCTAACATTGATGTTGGGGTCAAATGAAGTTAACTCCTTTACCAAAAGGTCACTGAGTACTTACTGAGTGTCAGACCTTGAGACCAAGAAAAGATTAGTGAAGGCCAATATCCACGTAGGCCCAATAGAAGCCCACAATCTAGTAGAAGATAGCTGTGAACACACAGAATGAAGACACAGTGCAATACAGCAGATGTTTGACTAGCAATACATCTGAGTCAACTGGATGATTATGAGGAAGAGGGTTCCCTTGTGTAGATGCTATTCAGAGAATTCTTTCTCTTTCTGGAGCTGTTCCGAACTCCAGTACTTGCCTTTCTCCTCTTCCAACAGCTTCACACACTCATGATCCCAGTCATGGTCCACAAGGTCTTCTGCAGTCTACTTTTCTCCGTCATCAGGTATACTTCCTGAACTGATTGACAGACAAGGACCTTTTGTCCTGCACTGCCAAGCAGTCGGATATAAACTTTGTCCTTAAGTACTTGCTGTCTCTATTGGTCCTTTGAGGCTCCTCCATCCTTGGTGTTCCACTACTGCAGGCAAGCCTATGATCTCTGCTGTCTGGACACCACCACTCCCCAGTTTGTGCCTCAGGAGGTCTGCTGTCTGTGGACAGTCTCAGCATAGTGGGCCGAACAGAGGGTTTCTCATGCAGAATATAAATCCCCACAGACTTTGTTATATTTTATTTCTCAAGTTACAGGAAAGACCGTTAATATTGGAAACTGTAATGAAAGTCGTTTTATCACCCGGAAATGCAGGGGCAATTTGAGAAAGATTTAAGACTAATAGCAGAGAGAAACAGCAAGTGTTAGAGAAAGACAGATGCTGGCTGATGCCTCTGGCTCCTAATCTGTCTTCAAATCCCCAAACCAACCACCCCAGATGTCCTTAGGCAGTTAATGGTCCAGGCCTCTAGAATCATAGCTGCTCAAAGCCTTGTGTTTCCAGGAAGGAGGTGTAAGATATGGGCTGAGGAACAGAACACAATACTTCAAATATCACTAAAAGTAAATTGTGGAAACCCCAATGTTTTCTTTTTCTAGCACCCAAGATTTTTCTTGAAATTTAATATTTTCCTTTCAGGGGGCATCTTCAAGTGACTCTGATCTGATGCCACCACTGTAGAAGTAAAGGAGACTCTTAAGCATGTGGAAGGCACTAGGTGAAATGCAAAGGTATTAAAAATACAAGAAATAAAATTGGTGTCAACCTTTACCCACATGGGAGGCTTGCTCCAACGCGTCAGGAACGTAAGAAGTTTTACTTCTTGACGTTTTGTCAGCTACCTGGTGGGTGCACTACGTTTAGACGTTATTCTTGTTGTTTTAGGTGCCATTCGGTCAATTTCCATTCATAGAAATCCTATATATAACAGTACAAAAAGTTGCTAAGTCCTGTGCTATCCTCAAAATGGTAGTAGGTATGTTGGATTCTGTTGTTGCAGCCACTGTGTCAATCTGTCTCGCTGAGAGTCTTCCTCTTTCTCACTCACCAGCCTAGAACAGCATGCAAAAAGTCTCCACCAGACCCAAGATGATGTATCATTCTCCACCTTTTTCCTGTTCTCCTAGAAATGCTGAGAAATGTTCTTAATCCTCTGGCAGTGACTAAACTGGAATTTTAGGTTAGATGAATGTGACAAATTGGACAGATGTATTCAGAAAACCTGATGTGATGGAAAAACCTGGATGTCAGAAACTTAGCACTATTCCACCCATTTCCCAGCATATGTGAGTTCAGCACAGAAAGATCCTGTTAAGCATCTTCCTCATAACTTCCTATCATCTGAGGACAGAACACTGTGGGAAAGCCGGAGAGTGGATTGCCTCTGCTTGTCTGACAGAGTGAATGAGGTTCTTCGGGGTCCGACTTAGATCCCTGAGGAACTGAAGGACACAACACATTTCAGGCCCAAATCTGCTTTTTATATAGGTTTATAGAGATTAATCCTGGTGTATGAATGGAAATGATAAAACATTTAATAAGAAAACAAAACAAGCCCACTGCCGTGGAGTTGATTCCAACTCACAGTGACACTACAAGACAGCAGAACTGCTCCACAGAGTTTCCAAGGAGTGCCTGGCAGATCAGCCTTTTGGTTAGCAGGATAGCACTCAACTACAACACCACGAGGGTTTCCTAATAATAAAAGGACATTAAAAATTCAAGTGTTGTCATGATTCAGGGAAATTCAGCTGAACTGGACTAAAACAAAAGCACTGACATTTCCCAGCACTTTCAAATACTTTGAGGGGTCAGAGTTGCTGGGGCTGAGGCCCGAAGGCCTTAATTTCAGGAGACTTCTAGGTCAATTAGCATAACAAAGTTTATAAAGAAAATGTTCTACATCCCACTTTGATGAGTAGAGTCTTGAAACATGGGACCAGCCATTTAAGATACTTCTATAAGTCCCATCCCACCAGGAGCAAAGGAGAATGGGGAAAACCAAGGACACAAGGACAATACTAGTCCACAGAACTCACAGACCACATGAATAAGGGACTCCACAAGCCTGAGACCAGAAGGACTAAATGGTGCCTCACTACCACCACTGAACACCTTCACAAAGATCACAACAGTGGGAGATCACAACAAAGCAGGAGAAAAAATGTAAAACAGAATTCAAATCTATGTAAAAAAGGTAAGACTTACTGGTCTGATGGGAACTAGAGGAACCTCCTAAGCTACGGGGCCTGGACATTTTGCTAACCCAGAATTGACTGACGCCATTCCCAAAGCCCATGTTACAGACATAGAATAGACAAGCTTTTGGAAACACTGGTTGCACAGTTGTTAAGTGCTCCTGCTGCTAACCAAAACGGCAGCAGTTCAAATTTACCAGGCACTCCTTGGAAAATTTATAAGGATGTTCTATTCCCTCTTATAATGTCCCGGTGAGTTGGAATTGACTTGTTGTCAGTGGATTTTGCTTTTTGTATAAAACAAAAAATTAACACAGGTAAGGAATGTGCTTCTTAGTTCTATCAAATACGTGAGACCAAATGGGCAGTTTCCGTCTAAAAGCAAGATGACAACGGAGGAAAGGATAGGGACTGGACAAACGGACACAAGGAATCTAGGATGGAAAAGAATATGTTGTCACATTGTGGTGACTGCAAACAGTGTCACAATATGTGTATACATTTTTTTTCTTTTTCTTTTTTTTTATTTGATATGACTGAGTGAAAATGTACATTCCCATATAAATTTACATGCCCCCCCCCCATATGCAGCTTCCACTGCTCTCCCTGTCCGGTGACAGCACACCATTCCTCTCTGCTCCATACATGTCTCATCCTCCCAACAGTCTCCTTTCCCCTCCTCTCCAACCACTCTCCTTCCTCCAACAGTTTTGAATGAAAAATTGACTAGAGTTATAAACTGTCACCTAAAGCACAATAAAAAAAGAGAAAAATTGTGTTGGTTTTTTAGTTGTATGTGGAGTAAATATTTGCCAAACCTATTAAAGTATGCAAGTAAAATCTGTGCATTTTACTTTCAGTGAACTATACCTTAGTTTAAGTAGAACACTAGCAATGACATAAGATGCAACACCCAGTGGTGTTAGGGGAGCTTACCTTGTGTAAGTGGTTTATACAAAGTCAGAAATAAAATTCAGATATTTTCATCGAAGTTCTCTTTGAACTTCACAGTTGTCATTTGTCTTCTCTGGTCTGGAATACAAAACCAAATTTATGAGGAAAGAGTCCTTTGTGTGTTTATTAAGTTTGGAAATAAATGAAGACTACTGAACGTAATGGATTATACAATGCTCCAGGATTCCTACTCTGAAGATATTTAACTTTTATTTAAATCCTTTTTAGACCTTGCTTGATTTGGAAACAAGTTGTGGTTGCTGTTAGGTGCCATCAAGCCCATCCTCACTCAGTGACCCTTTGTACAAAGAAAAAAACACTGCCTGGTCCTGTGCCAAACACACAATCATTTTTATGTCTAAGCCCATTCTTGCACACACTGTGTCAAACCACCTCCTTGAAGGTCTTCCTGTTTTTTGCCAGTACTCTACCAAGCGTGATGTCCTTCTTCAAGGATTTATCCCTCTTGACAGCACATCCAAAGTATGTGAGATATACTCCCACCATCATTGCTTCTAAGGAGCACTCTGGTTGGACTTCTTCCAAGACAAGTCTGTTCATTCTTTTGGAAATCCTTGGTATATTCAATATTCTCCAACACCACAAGCCAAACGTGTCAATTCTTCTACTGTCTTTCTTATTCACTGTTCAGCTTTTGCATGTATATGATGTAATTGATGGCTTAGGTCAGGTGCACCTTGGTCTTCAAGGTGGCATCTCTACTTATTAACACTTCAAAGAGCTCTTTTGCAGCAGAGTTTCCCCATGCAACAGTCTTTTGATTTCTTGACTGGTGTCGGAACCAAGAAAAATGAAAGCCTTGACAACTGCAATCCTTTCTCCATTGATCATATGTTGCCTACTGGTCCAGTTGTAAGGCTTTGTGTTTTCTTCATGTGGAGGCGCAATCCGTACTGAAGGCTGTGGTCTTTGATCTTTGTCCATAAGTGTTTCAAATCCTCTTCACTTTCAGCAAGCAAAGTTGTTTCATCCGCATAACACAGGTTGTTAATGAGCATTCCTCCATACCAGATGCCTTTTTATTTTTAATATAGTCCAGTTTCTTGGACTGTTTTCTTATTTTACAGATTGTTGATGTCAGGTGGATCTTGGCTGAAAGCAGAGAATACTAGAAGGCTGTTTACCTGTGGTTTACTGACTATACAAAGGCATTTGACCATGTAGATCATAACAAATTATGAATAACATTACAGAGAATGGGTATTCCAGAACACCTATTTGTACCATGAGGAATCTGTACTGAATCAAGAGGCAGTTGTTTGAACACAAAATGGGAGCATTGCGTGTTTTAAAGTCAGGAATGCTATATATCAAGGTCATATCCTTTCACCATACCTTTTCAATCTGTATGGAAATGAGTAGTGTTCACAAAATTCTTCAAGGAGTGTATCTTAATTACAAAGAACTACTGTAACATAAATATCACAAATAGGTGGTTTAAAGAGCAAATATTTACTTTCTAATAATTTAGGCCACTGGAAGTCCAAACTCAGAACATGGCTCTAGGGTGACGTCTATTTTTGTCTATTTCACCGTCTAGTAGCTGGCAGTCTTTAAAGTTCCTAAGAGTGTAGACACATCCACCTCCATCTTCAGATAGCATTTATTTTTCCCCTCTGTGCATCCTTGCATTTGTTCTGGTCTTTTTATAATTCAAAAGTAGTTAGGTTCAGGATCCACTAAATCCTGGTGGGGTAGTGGTTATGTGTTACATGTGCTAACCAAAACACTGGCAGCTCAGATTCACCAGGTGCTCCTTAGAAATTCTATGGAGCAGTTCTACTGTTACCTATTTGGTATTCAAGAGTTGGAATCAACTGCAGTGGGTTTATTACACTACTATGTACTCATTAACATAACAAGAGAAAAACTCTGTTTCCAAACAAGGTCACATTCATAGGCTCTAGATCCAGGATTCAACATACAGTTTTGTGGGACACAATTTAGTCCCTAACAGAGGAAGTTGTCAGGAAAAATGAAAAATAAGGAAGAGAAAGAAAAGAGGAGTTGACCTAGGGTTGGGTGATTCATGAAGCAACCAATGGAGAAGGCAGTAGTCTCAGAAAAAGTTTTGCTTAGAACAGACTCAGAAATCTTGGTTGACAGAGACCAGCCTCCCTTCCTTGAAGAATCTCTGGACAGTACAAATAACACTGTCCTGCAGTCTGTTTGGCCGCTGGCTTCCATGATTGCAGGTCTCAACTCAGAGTTGGGCATACTTTTGTAAGGGGTTCCCTGGGGAGACCAACATATACTTTCATGATTTTTTTTTTTTACTGTGATTAAGTGAAAGTATGCAATCCAAATCAGTTTTGCATGCCTGCCTATCTACAGCTCGTTCTGCTCTTCTTGCTCCATGACAGCACATTCCTCCTTTTCATTTTATGCTTGTCATATCTTCTTAACAAGCTCCTGTCCCCTCCTCTACACCTTCTTCTCTCCCATCTAGACAGAAGCCAATAGGACAGCCTCCTATAAATGCATGCAACCATAAAGTACACACATCGTATGGTCACGTTGTGTCCCTGAGACTAGTCTATTTTTGTATGATGAGTCAACCTAATATGTTTTCTAGACTGGAGAAGCAGCAGGTCTAGAGCCCATGCTCTCAGGGGATACTGCAGGCTGTTGGACCATCAGTTTTGGTCTTTTAGTAGAGTTTCTGAGCTGCACCTCCTCTTTTTCTTGTGTTGCCACAGGGACTCAATATTGTGTGCCCTATCATGACTGTTTTGGGTAGTGGTTGGTCACCATCTAACTCCTCTGGTCCCGTGTTAATGGAGTATCCCATTCACATTGGCTCTTCTGTATCCTGTGCTCTTTATTCATTGTTTTTGGTGTTCTCACTGATCATCTGTTCTGGATCATTTGGGACCATTGGAGTACCACAGATGGCAATTTGCTAGCTTTTAAGACCCCAGAAACCACTCACCAATATGGGATGCAGAAGACTATCTTAGCAATAGGCTAAGTATGCCAATTGACCTCAATGTCCCCCAGGAGCATAGCCCCCGAACCCTGCCTCTGCTACTCTATCCTTGCAATTTCGGTTTATGGTGAAGTTCAGTTAAGCAGATATACTTTCTACTGTGCACTGTCACTGCTTTCACCTAACAAGGTTTCTGTCAACTTCCCACCCTTGTAGCCATCAAAGAGTCTTCTGTACATAAGTCTATTGTTAAGTCCTTAATAACAGGGGTCTAATACAATATTGGTGCTATTGCCGCTGACAGATTTCACTCAGCATGATGTCTTCCAATTGAAACCAGGTTATGAGATGTTTCCTAAAATCATCATTGTTCTTTATTATTGTAGAGTGTTCCATTGAGTATATGTACTATATTTATGCATTCATCTGTTGATCATCTAGATTGATTCCATGTTTTTGCTATTATGGACTATGCTACAATAAATATTCATGTGCATGTGTCTGTTTGTGTGACAGCCCTTGTTTCTGTAAGATACATTCTGAGCAGTGGGATTGCTGGATCAAATGGTATATCTATTTCTAGCTTTTTAAGGAAGTGCCAAATTTCTTTCCAAAGAAGTTTTGCTATTTTGTAATCCCACCAGCAGTGTAGGAGTGTTCTGATCTCTCCACAGCCTCTCCAGCATTTGTTGTTTTGTATGTTTTGGATTATGGCCAACCTTGTTGGGGTAAGATGATCTCTCATTGTAGTTTTGATTTGGATTTCACTAACAGCTAGTGATCACGAGCATTGCCTCAGGTGTCTTTTGGCTGTCTGGATGTCCTCTTTGCTGAAGTGTCTGCCCATCTCCTTTGCCCATCACTTAATTGGGTTACTTACCTTTTTCTTGTTGATATTTGACAGTACCTTGTAGATTATAGAGATCAGAAATTGGCCCAACATGTAGTTGTCAAGTATTTTTTCCCATTCTGTAAGTGTTCTTTTAGCTCTTTTGATAATGTCTTTGGATGAGCAAAAGTGTGTGATTCTTGGTAGTTCCCATTTATCTATTTTCCGTTGATCATGCTTTGTCAGATTTTGAAGTCTGTCTGAGCTGTATATTAGAACTTCTATTGTTGACCTTATTTTTTCTTACATGATCTTTATCATTTTAGGTTTGATAGTTAGGTCTTTGACTCATTTTTTAATTAGTTTTTGTGTAAGGTATAAAACATGGGTCTTATTTTAGTTTTTTGCAGGTGGATATCCAATTTTGCCAGCACCATGTGTTAAAGAGACTGCTTTAACCCCAGTGTACAATCTTAGGGCCTTTGTCAAATATCAACTGTTCATAAGAGGATAGTGGCATCTCTGGGGTCTCAGCTCTATTCCATTGATCTGTATGTCTCTTTTGGTACCAGAACCAAGCTGTTTTGACTACTGTTGCAGTGTAATAGTTGCAATGTAAAAGTTGTGTAGTGTGAAGCATCTCACTGTGTCCCTCTTTTTCAGTAGAGCTTTACTTACCCAGGATTTCTTCCCTTTCCAAACAATGTTGTTGATTTGTTTCTTCATCTCATTAAAAAATGACACTGGAATTTATATTGGGATTGCATTGTATATGTAGATCACTTCAGGTAAAATAGACATTTTTCACAATGTTAAGTCTTCCTATTCACAAGTAGGGTAAGTTTCATTTATGTGAATCTTGGTTTCTTGCAGTAAGGACTTGTAGTTCTGTCTATATAGATCTCTTATTTCTCCAGTTAGATTTATTCCTAGGTATTTGATCTTCTTGGGGGCTGTAGTAAATGCCATTGATTTGGTGATTTCTACTTTCATGATCCCTTTGCTGGTATAAAGGAATCTTACTGATTTACTTATGTTTATCTTGTATCCTGATACTTTGCTCAACTCCTTTATTAGTTCGACTAGTTTACTTGTGGATTCTTCATCTGCAAATAGGGAGATTTTTACTTCTTCCTTGCCAGTGTGAATGCTCTCTATTTCTTTGTCTTGTCTAGTTACTCTGGCTAGAAACTCTAGTATAATGTTGAATAGAAGCAGTGAGAGTGGATGTTGTTGTCTAGTTCCTGTTCTCAGTGGGAATTCTTTCAGTCTCTCTCCATTCAGGATGATATGCAGGTGGTTAGCTCTATGTAGATGTCCCTTATTGTGTTGAAGAATTTCCCCTCTATTCCAATCTTGCTGAGAGTTTTTTGCATGAATGCGTGTTGGACTTTGTCCAATGCCTTTTTTGCATCGATTGACAAAATCAGGTGATTCTTATCCTTTGTGTTATTTATGAAGTTGATCACATTAATTGTTTTTTTTTTTTTTTTTTTTTTTTTGATGCTGAACCAGGCTTGCATCCCTAGTATGAATCCAATTTGGTCATGGAAAATTATTTTTTTCATATGTTGTTGAATTCTATTGGCTAGGATTTTGTTGAAGATTTTTGCATCTAGGTTCATGAGTGATACAGGTTTGTAAATTTTATTTTTTGTGAAATCTTTCCCTTGCTTTGATGTCAGGGTTATACTGGCTTCATAGAATGAATTTGGGAGTATTCCATCCCTTTCTATGTTATGACATATCATTACCAGCAGTGGAGTTAACTGTTCTCTAAAAGTTTGGTAGAATTCTCTGGTGATGCTATCTGGTCCAGGACTTTTTTTGGCTGATAGTTTTTTTTTTTTTATGTTTTTTTTCAGTTTCTTCCTTTGTGATGGGTTTATTAAGTTGTTCTACTTCTTCTTGTGTTAATTTTGGTAGGTGATATGAATCTAGAAATTTGACCATTTCCTCCAGGTTTTCAAATCTGTTCGAGTACAGTCTTTCACAGTATTCTGTTATGATTTTTTTTAATTTCATTTGGGTCTGTCATGACATCTCCCATCTCAGTTCTTATTTGGGTTATTTGTATCCTCTCCTGTTTTTCTTTTGTTAAGTTTAGCCAATGGTTATCAATTTTATTGATCTTTTCAAAGAACAAGTTTTTGGTTTTACAAATTCTTTCAGTTGTTCTTCTATTCTCTGATTCATTTAGTTCTGTTCTAATCTTTATACTCTGTTTTTTTATGGTGACTGAGGGGTTCCTCTGTTGCTCTCTTTCTACTTGTTAAAGCTGTAGTGTTAATTCTTTGGTTTGGGCCCTTTCTTCATTCCAGCGGTGTGCATTTATAGAGATGAATTGACATCTGATGAGCACTGCTTTTGCTGTATCCCGTAGGTTCTGGTAGGATGTGTTTTCATTCTCATTTGATTCCATAAATTTCTTTATAACACATGGATTTCTATAACACATGGATTTTTGAACAAGATGTTGTTCAGTTTCCATGAGTTCAAATTTCTAGCTATTTTATTTTCTGCTATTGATTTCAACTTTTATGGCTTTAAGGTTCAAGAAGATGCTTTGCAGTAACTCAGTGGTTTGGATTTTGTTGAGACTTGTTTTGTGTCCTAACACAGGGTCTATTCTGGAAATTGTTCCATGTGCACTGGAGAAGAAGGTGTAATTATCTATCAGTGGGTAAAAAGTTCGTATGTGTTGATAAATTCTAGTTGGTTAATTTTTGCAATAAGATCTCCTGTATGTTTACTGAGCTTTTTTCTGGATGATCTGTCCATTACTGAAAGCAGAGTGTTAAAGTCTCCAGCTATTATTGTGGAGTGATCTATTTCAGTTTTCAATGTTGTCAGCATTTGTTTGATGTATTTATATGCTCTGGTATTGCGTGCATAAATATTCAATATTGTTATGTCCTTCTTATGTATTGAACCCTTCAGCAATAGTGACCATCCTTGTCAATGATGGTGAATCTTACATTTAAGTGCATTTTATGTGAGATTAGTAATGTTACTCCTGCTCTTCATTGTATGCGATTGGCTTGGTATATATTTTTGCATCTTTTAATTTTCAGTTTGTTCATATCTTTGAGTCTTAGTTACGTTCCTTGTAAGCGACATACAGACTGGTCATGTCTTTTGATCCAAGATGTCACTCGCTGTCACTCACTCAATGTCATGCACTGTCTATTGGAACTTTCAGTGCATTTACATTCAGTGTAATTATTGACAGGTATGTGTTCAGTGCTGTCATTTTGATGTGTTTATTTTTGTGTTGTTAATGTTTTCTATGTTGCTTTTAATATTATGTTCTGGGTCATTCTTCTTTATGGGTTGACTTTTCATTTTTTCAGTGTTGGTTTTGTGTTTGTTGAGACTCCTGTATTATGCTTCTAGTTTTGACACGTTGTATTGTTATTTTGCTTTGTGGCTACTCCTATAATCCCCTTTAATAGTCTAAGTTTAAACCAAGCTTTAACTTCTGTATATCATCTTAATTTCCTCTTCATCTGAAAAGGTTATAACTACTGTAATATGTCACTCTTTTTGGTGTGATGATGTCATAGTTTTCATGTTATGATCACTGGTTCCCTTCTTTTAGTAATGTAACTTTCATTGAGCTTATTGACTTTCCTAAGTGGGTAGGATTCTGAATGGTGTGTCCTTCATTGCGTCCTTAAGTATACATTTAATGTTTTTGTTTTTCTAAGCAAAGAGCTTCTTTCAGTATTTCTTGTAGTTTGGGTTTGGTTTTTACAAATTCTCTAAGCTTCTCTTTATCTGAAAATGTCTTAATTTCACTGTTATATTGAGAGATAATTTTGTAGTATATACAATTCTTGTTTGGAAGTTTTTCTTCTTTAGGGCTTTGAATGTGTCACACCACTGCATTTTTGCCAACATCGTTTCTTCTGATAAGCAGATGAGAGTCTACAGGGCTTCCCTGTGAATGTTAGCTCTGCTTTGACCTCACTGCCTTTAAGTGTCTCTGTTTATGTTTCATTTTATTAAGTTTTATTGCAAAATGTCATGGTGTCTTTCTTGTGGGATCTATTTTTTGTGGCGTTTGATACACATTTTGAGTATCTATGTTCTCTTCTTTAACAGTTTCAGTGAATTTTTCTGTCAGCAATGCTATGACAATGGTCTCTGCATTTTCATCTGTCCCTCCCTGTTCAAGAACTTCAATTATTCATAGATTTTTCCTCTTAATAGAGTCTCACATGTTTCTTAATGCTTCTTTGTTTTTATTATTTCTTTTCTCTGATTTCTCCTCATAAAAGCTGGTGTCAGTTGCCCTACCCTCAAGGTCATCACTAAGTCTGACTTCTGTCTCCTCAGTTCTACTCTTTTGGCTTTGGATTGAATTGTATATTTCTGTAATTTTGTTATTGATCTTCTGGATTTTGGATTGTTGATGTGCCATCAGTTCACATAGCTTACTTAATTTTTCATTTTGTTCTGTTTCATTTTGTTTAATCTTCAGGAGGGCTCTATTTATAATTCTTTTGTACTCAACCTCTGATAGTTTCAGAAAGGCTTCTTCGTCTGGGAAGCTTTTGATTATTTTGTAAATTTTCTGGAGCCATGGTAGAGAGCTTCTTTGAATGGTTAGCAGTTGGCTGTTGTCTGTGTGCCATCTAGAAGCTGCTTGATTTCTCTGGTGTTGTCTCAACAGGAGCTGAGGCATAGTTCTAAGAGGGCAGTTGGTCACCAGCTTTCTTTATGTACTGTAGTAACTGGCCCTAATTGGACTCTGTCCCAGGCAGAGTCCACCTGCTGGCTTGCAAAGATGGTGTCCTACTTATGGAGTCACTGTGGGACCATCAGCTGACTGTATGAAGTGGATCAGTGAATGGTGGAGGAGATGCCGCTGGGCCTCTAAGCAGTGAATTCTCCAGGTCTTATTTTAAAAGAGTACTTTACTGCTGAGTGGGACCTGAAAACAGTCAGGCCTTCAGGTGTGGCAGGCCCTACCTTCTGGCTGACAACAAATTACCTCATAGGCTGTCCCCAGATGCTATGATGTGGTTGAAAGTGGGGACTGATTAGGGCCTTCTTGTCATCCTCTGCCAGGTCCCACCCATAAATCTAAATCTCAAATACCACTTTTCTGCTGCAGAGGCTCTTGCCAGACAGGCTGCTGCCCTGCTTGAGAATCAGCTGAGGCTAAAGCCCCTGGCTGGGTGACTCCACCTCCCTGCCAACCAAGATGGTGACCCAGCTGAGCTGCCTTTCCTACCGTGTTACAGTGAAATCTATGGTGCAGCTCAGAAAAGAGAGGGTAGAGGGGCTTTGGTGCTCTCAGTCACCAACCAGGCTCTCAATATGTGTCTATCATGTGCACAGTCTCTCTGCTGCACCATACACTGTTTACTTAAGCACTGCAGTTTGACATATTTGCCAGCTCCAAGATTATCCACCTCCCAGATACAAAGAAGGTGTCAGTACCTACACTGCTCCAAAATGGTGAGTCAGCAGGAATGGGACTCAGTGGTCACTGGCTGTATTTGAGAGAGGTAGTTTAGTCCACTACTGTTGCCTAGTGAAATCTGACAGTCCTATGCCAGATCCTAGGGCTCCCTGAAGGTCCATGTTGCTCCATTCAGTCATTATTCCAGGCCTTAGTTCTCAGAGGGAATTGAAGAGACATGTGTCTAGTCTGCCATCTTGGCCCCACCTCCTACTTTGATGAAATTTCTCCTAAGAGTTTCTATCCATGCACAACAATGATGTCCTTGTAATGCCCATAACAATTGTACCTTGACTTTACAGGCTGCCCATTGAGCATTTAGGTCAGTGCCCTTTGGTGCAGAAGTGATGGCCCCTGGAATTGCCACCTCCCCAAACTTATCATGAGATACTGGATCTCTTCCTGTCCATCGTCCATCCATAGACAGCTCTGAATCCCACAGCTCCATTATAAACTTCAAATCAGCATACTGGGGTATATGTTGAATGAAATTTTCTGACTTCCCGGCTGTTGACCAGCTGGCTTTTTCTAGTATTATATTCATTGTCAAATATTTCACCCTTAATTTGGGGATCTAGAAACGGTGGTGCAATAGATAAGAATTGGATTACTAACTGAAATGTTGGCAATTTGTACCCACCAGCTAGCTGCTACGTGGAAGACAAGACATGATGATTTCCTCCTATAAAGGTTGCAGCCTAGAAAACCCTATAGAGCAGTTCTACTCTGTCCTACACAGTGTCTGTGAGTTAGAATCAACTCAATGACATACAACAACAACATCAGCAGCCATGTAAGTATATCTCAACTTACTACTTACATCTCTCAGTTGCTGGAGATTACAGCCAATGCAAGAAAATAAAAAAATAGAGAAAAGCATGAATCAGAAGGGAAGAAACAAAAAACATGTCTGAATTACAGAAACTATAACTACCTTTGTAGAAAATCTAAGGAATTGATGAAAATACAAGCTAGGTACAATATGTGAGTTTAGCAAAGCCACAGAATACTAAGTAAATTTATATAAATCAATTCTATTTTCTACATGCCGTCAACAAGCAATAAGAAATGAAATAAAAAACAAATTCATAATAGCATTAAAAAGTAAACCAATAATACATTTAACAAAAAAAGCATGAGACTTCTAGGCTGAAAAGTATAAAACAATCCAGAGAGAAATTAAAGAAGACAAAATTAAATACATGTACTAGATGATACTATTTTAAGAAATCAGTCTTCTTATTTTGAAGAGTGGGTACCTGTCAATCCTTATAAAAATACGAGCCAGGCTATTTGAAAAATTGACAAGGTGATTTTCATAGTATTCATGGAAATGCAAAGAATCTAGACTAGCCCAAACAGTCTTAGGATAGAAGAGAGTTGTATGATACACACTATCTGATTTCAAGACCTACTAAAATTGTTCAGTAACAAGAGTGTGTGATTTTGGAGTATGGATAGATGTACAGATCACTAGAACAGTATAAACAATCTAGAAACAGATCCAACATTGACGGTCAATTGAAGATGTATAAATAACCAAATGAGACATGAAAAGACACTTAAAATAATTAATAATTCAGAAATACAAGTTAGAAAGCCTATAAAATTCTGTCTCAGTCATCTAGTGCTGTCATAACAGAAATATCACACGTGGATAACTTTAAAAAGAGACATTTTAGTGTGTCACATTCCAATAGGCTGTAAGTTCAAACCTAAGTCTAAATTCAGGGTGCTAGCACCAGAGGAAGGCGTTCTCTGCTGGCTGTGGATGAAGGTCCTTGTCATCAAGGTACCCCTGGACTGGGAGCTTTGAAGGCACAAGAACCCTGGGTTCTTTCTAAAAGATGCACTTTGCTCCCAGCCTTGCTTTCTTGGTGGTTTGAACTCCCCAAATCTCTGCTGGCTTTCCTTTTTTTTGTATCCCAAAATACTGCTTCAAGGTACAATACAATCTTACACATTAAATATTGCTTCACCAACACAACTGCTGCACATTCTCCCCCACTAATATCATAGAGGCAGAATTTACAACATGGAGGAACATCACTCAATGCCAGAAATCATGGCCTAGCCGAATTTCCATATACAGCTTTGGGGGGGACACAATTCAACCCATGACAGATACTTAGGAGTTGACTCTCATGGCAGTTTATCCATTCTTCCATTCTTACACTGCCTTTATAGATGCATCCTGAACCTTTTTCTTTCTTTTACCAGAAAGACTTCCTGGATTGATCTGTGGACTGGGACATATCTTTTCATGTTTAATCTGTTCACTTTCAGCTTTTATGCTGTTATGCTCTTATGCCTAGGCATATTCTAGGAGTCTCTGACATTTTGATACCACTGGTTCCCAGCTAGTGGTGCTAGAAACACCTTGGTGCTATTTACAGGACAGTAGACAGATTAGAGGTCCTTATCTAGACCAGGCAATCATTGTACCTACAGTTATTTAAGAAAACTTGTTTCCTAGTCTAAAAACAAAACAAAATACTTCAAACTGTAAAGAAAACATAGTCTATACAACCACACAGTGAAGAAAGACCTAGAGTCAGAAGAGAGTAGCAAGTGGTAAAGCAAGAATCAGAAGCCTTTACTGGTCTGATTCAGAATCTGAAACAAGCCAACAAGGACAATCTTGGCACAGTGAGTGGACCTAGGAACCTATACTCTAAACTGGGAAAAGGAGCTGAATGTGGAATTTGGGAGCAAGACCCAGTCCTCACCCCTCCCAAACCTGTTCCTCCCTTCCTCTATGAATACTGTTACAGGTAAAATTTAATCATCTTAGTCTGTCTTCAACCATCCCCATACCTTCCCCCAAGTTGTACTAGAACTTGGTCTTCTCATCGGTCTATTTTTCTTACTTCGCTATGTAGGTTTTTAGTTTCCTTTTTTGTTACCTTAATACTTAACCTTACTTTTCTAAGTTTAAACTAATCTTTTCTTTCTTTGTATTGCTTTGACTTCCTTTTCATATGAGAGATCTATAACTACATTATTTAGTCCCTTTTTTGTTGTTTCTTTAATGTAATCTTTTATGTATGGATGTCTCTGTTTCCCTATTTTCAGTGTTTTAGCTTTGTAGGCATACCTTACAATTGACTTAGAGAGACTGATGTACAGTAGGTAGGAGGAAGGAGCATTGGGAAATGCATAGGTTATGATGAGACTTAAACTTCTGTATTCGTCAAATGTGATTATCTCCTGGGTGGTCATGACTAGGGCATTTAAGTGCCCAAGGAAGAAGCCCAGAAAAATATCCAAGAAATCATCCTCTGTTTCACCTTTTTTCTCAGCTTCTACTTTCAGTACTTCACTTAGGCCTGCTATCTGCACCGTGATGCAAGCCCATGTCTGATGTAATCTAATGGTCCCAGCAGCACACATGTGTCCACTGCAGCCCAGCAGTACACTGAGGAAGGTTATCCAGAGAACCTTATCTTTCTCTTTATCTCACATCTTATCAGAACCAGACACTTGATAAAAACAAAACAAATGAACGAAATAAATCCATTGCTGTTGAGTTGATTTTTACCTATAGAGACCCTGTAGGACAGAGTAGAACTGTCCCATAGGATTTACAAGTAGAAGCTGGTGGATTTGAACTGACAGCCTTTTGGTTTTCAGCCAATAGCTTAACCACTGTACCACCAGGGCTTCAAATAAATGGTTTTTGAGTGAAAGAGCAGAACTCAGTACAGCAAGGTAGTTAAGCAACACAGATAAATAAAGCTGAGACTGAAACCTAAGAAGAAAGTCCTTAGCCCTGCATACTCTCTCATATCTTGTCATTTCAGAGTCACAAGCACTGGAAGTCTTGCCACAATGACTCCCTAGACAAATTGTTCTCAAAGTGTGGTGTGGAGTTTTTGGGGCCCCCAAGATTCTTTCAAGGATGGCTACAAAGATGACACTATTTTTATAACTGAACCAAATAAAAACAGTTGTAGTGTGTCAGAGGAGAACGCTGGCTTTGCAATGCTGTGATCATGTGAAAGTGTATCACTGTCTTAGGTATGTAGTGCTGCTATAACAGAAATATCACAAATAGATGACTTTAACAAACATAAAGATATTTTCTTACACTTTAGGAGACTGGAAGTGTATTTAGAGCACTGGCTCCGGGGGAAGACTTTCTCTGTGTGTTGCCTCTGCATGAAGGTCCTTGTTTATCCTGCTTCTGCTGTCTGTTTCATAGGAGAGTTCCAGGTGTCTTGGCATCTATCTCACACATCTCTCTCTCTCTCTCTTTCTCTCTCTGTTCACTTGTTTAATCTTTTTTTTTTTTTATTTCATAAGAGCTTGACTCACAAGGGAAACCCTGGTGGCATAATGGTTAAGTGCTACATCTGCTGCCCCAAAAACTGACAGTTCAAATCTGCCAGGTGCTCCTTGGATATGCTATGGGGCAGTTCTACTCTGATCTATAAAGTCACTACGAGTAAGACCCAACTTGACAGCAGTGGGTTTGATTTTATGGGGTTTGACTCAGGATACACCCTACAGGAATGTTCCCTTATTAGCAAACCAAAGACAACTCATTCCCAAATGGCAATACAACTGCAGGTGTAAAACCAAAAAAAAAAAAAAATCCCATTTTGTTCCAGGAGATTCTGACTTACAGTGACCGTACTGGACAGAATACAACTACCCCTAGGGTTTCCAAAGAGTGGATGATGGATTCCCACTGTCCACTTTTGGTTAGTAACCAAGCTCTTAACCACTGCACAACCAGGTCATCACTACAAGTGTAGAATTTAGGATTTACAACACTTACTTTTTGGAACATAACTCAATCTATAACAATAACTAAGGTGACTTTCTTTCAGGGTGCTTGTGGCAGATTTAAACTCACAAACTTTTGGTTAGTATTGAATGTTTGCACTACTCAGAGTTTCCATTTTCCTTATAAATTCAGATGTTACTTGACTTATCCACCCTCATTTTCTCATAAGTGTATTGGGGGGCAGAGTCAAGATGGTGGACTAAGCACATATCTCCCTAAATCCCTCTGGAAACCAAGACCTGAATTAATAATTAAACAGAGCCTTCTGGTGACCTAGTGAGCCCTAGGACACAGTATAGAGCTATTAATTTGGACTTCATACCACTGAACAGGAAACCTCCTCTCTCTAGCTGACTCCTACTCCTGGACAGTCCTGGATTTCACATCCCAAAGGTAACTCACCGTTTTCACTTTTTTCCCCTGTGTCTTGGCCAACTGGTGGAGCTGGGTTTTGACTAGCTGCTAGTCTCACACGCACTGCTGGTGGGATCAGCAGATTAAATTGCCATATTTTGAGAGCCCAGCTTAGGACTCTGGGCATCTCGCCACCTTTGGCCTCTCTTTCCACCTCTGCCATAGTGTAGTTTGTATAGAGGTAATGACAAGCTTGTGTGGGACATCACCTTAGACAGGGAGGTCTCAACTGGAACTAATTCTTAGGCTGGGAAGCAGCACCTGCCCACAGGTGAACGCTTGTGTGGCAGAAAAGCAGTAGTTTACACAGTGTTGCATGTGGCTGGGGCCCAGCAACAGAGGCTGTGGACTCTGTGTATCTCAGCACTTTTGGCCTCGCCACCTTTTCTACAGTGTAGTTTGTATGGAGATGGTGGTGAGCTTGTGCACAATGCCATCTTGGATATGGAGTCCTCAGTGAGATCTAACTCCTAGGCTGGGAGGCAGCGCCTGACTGCAGGAGAGTGCTTTGCAGGCAGAAAAGCAGTATTTTACAGTGTCACCTATGGCTGGGGCCTGTTAGCAAAGGCCAACAGGGTAGTACCCTTGCTGTATTTTGAACTAGTTCATAAAATCTGGGGTTGAATATAGAGGTGCTTACTTTGCCACTTGGGGAGAGGGCCCTGTACACCTGAAAACCTGACAGACTTGGGAAGTGGTCAGATACCTTTTACCTTTCATTTTAAGACAGCCTAGAGAAACAACTCCGGTCAATCCTCACAGCATCTCTCCCAGTCTTTATTGACTCACATGAAGCCCAAAAGTAACAGACTCTGGAGAAAGCCGTAACCAAGAAATCACCCATGGCTTCAGAAGGCCCCCAAATGAAACAATGAAAGAGATTTCCGGATGAAGAAACTTTTCTGAAATTGTCGGAAGATGAATGCAAAAGGATTATATAGAGAGCCTTCCTAGACCTTATACAAAATGTAGCAGAGCAAAATGAGAAATTAAGCAGGTTGTTCGATCTGATGGAACACCAGTACTCGGAAATCCAACAGATCAAGAACAAAATCAAAGACCCAGAGATTTCAATTCAAAGCCAAGAAAACAGAATGGAATGAATGGAAAAGAGACTGTCTGACTTGGAAGACAGTGCTACTGACTCCAGCATCTATAAGGAAAAATCAGATAAAAGAAACAAACAAAAAAAAAAATAGAAGCATTAAGAAGCATATGGGTCTCTATTAAGAGGATCAACCTATGATTAATTGGAATCCCTGAACAGGGCAAGACACCTGAGAACACAGAGAATATTGTTGCTGAGCTGCTGACAGAGAACTTCTCACAAATCATGAAAGAGAATATTGATATTCAAGATTCATATCAAATGCCACACAATATAGATCTCAAAAGAAAAACTCCAAGACATATTATAATCAAGCTCAACAAAATGAAACATAAGCAGAAACTGTTAAAGGTAACAAGACTCAAAGTAAAGCTAACATTCAGACGGAAATCCTGTAGGCTTTTGTTGGATTTCTCAGCAGAAACGATGCTGGCATGGAGACAGTGGCATGACATATTGAAAGCTTTGAAGGAGAACTTCCAACTAAGAATTATGTATCCTGCAAATCTGTCTTTCAAATATGAGAATGAAATCAAGACGTTCACAGATAAACAGAAACTCAGACTTCATTTTTTTAAACTTTTTAAATTTTTTATTAGTTACAGTAAAAGAATAAAATTTCTACAATTTATCTATTATCTCATCTATGATGAACTCTCAGCCTCCCACCACCCATGTAGCCAACACAGTCATTTTCTTCTATAGATAATTCTCTTGTTAAGTCCTTCTAATAGGGGTCTCATACAAAATTTGTCCTTCTGACACTGATTGATTTCACTCAGCACGATTTTATAGATTATGGAGATCAGACGTCAGTCTGACACATAATTGCCAAATGATTTTTCTCATTCTGTAGTTGGTCTTTTAATTCTTTTGATGAAGTCTTTGAATGAGCAAAAGTGTTTGATTTATAGTAGTTCCTGTTTATCTATTTTCTCTTATGTTGAATGTGCTTTGTTTGTCACATTTTGAAGTCTGTCTACATTGTGTATCAAACATTCCATTGTTGATCCTATTTTATCTTGGATGAGCTTTATAGTTTTAGATTTTATATTTAGGTCTTTTATCCAGTTTGAGTTGGTTTTTGTATATGGTGTGAGATATGGGTCTTGTTTTAATTTTTTGCAGATGGATATCCAATTTTGCCAGCATCATTTGTTAAAGAGACTGTTTTTACCCCAGTTTAAAATCTTGGGGCCTTTGTCAAATATCAACTGTTCATAGGATGATGGCAGCATCTCTGGGGTCTCTACTCTGTTCCATTGGTACCAGTACCAGGCTGTTTTGACAACTGTGACAGTGTAATAGGTTCTAAAGTCAGGTAGTGAGAGGCCTCCCAGTGTGTTCTTCTTCAGTAGTGCTTTACTTATCCTAGGTTTCTTCCCTTTCCAAACAAAGATGATAATTTATTTCTTCATCTCATTAAAAAAGTCGCTGGAATTTGTATTGGGATTGCATTATATAAGTAGATTGCTTTGGGCAAAATGGACATTTTCACAATGTTTGAATCTTCCTGTCCTTGAGCAGGGTAGGTTTCTCTATTTATGTAAGTCTGTCTTAGTTTCTTGTAGTAAGGTCTTGAAGTTTTCTTTGTAACGATCTCTTATTTCTCAGTTAGATTTATTCCTAGGTATTTTATTTCCTTGGGGACTATAGTAACTGGAATCGATTTGGTGATTTCTTCTTTAGTAATCTCACTGTTGGTATAAAGGAACCCTACTGATTTACTTATGTTTATCCTGTATCCCAATACTTTGTTGAACTCCTCAATTATTTCCAGTAGTTTACTTATGGATTCCTTTGGATTCTCTGTATAAACAATCATATCATCTGCAAAAAGGGAGATTTTTACTTCTTCATTACTGATACAGCAAAGACTTTGTAAAAACCAAACCAAAGCTACAAGAAATACTGAAAGAGTCTCTTGGCTTTGGCTTAGAAAAACAAAACCACTAAATTTATGTTTTAGGACACATCATCCAGAATCTTACTCCATTAGGGAAGACTCCAAACTCAATCAAAGCTGTAATAGTGAAAGAAATAATCCAGTGATCATATCATGAAAACTATGATGTCATCATATTAAAAAGAGGGATGTGTTACAGTCATTATAGTCCTTCCAGATGGAAGGACTGGTACTAGGAAGCCTGGTAGTAATTAAAATTGGTTTTATACATAGTTTACTAAGTGGGATCATAGAGGCAGCCATAAAGCACAATAAAGATGCAACATATCATATCAAGAAATGTAATACAGGAGTCTCAACAACCACAAAACCAATCCTGAAAAAGGTGAAAAATCAACTCACAAAGAAGAAGGTCCCAGAACAGATTGATAAGAACAACAGAGAAAGCATCAACACAAAAATAAACATCACAGTGGCAGCACTGAATACATACCTATCGATAATTACATTGAACGTGAATGATCTGAATGCTCCAGTAAAGAGACATCAAGTGACATCTTGGATCAAAAGATATGACCCATCCATATGTTGCCTACAAGAAACTCACCTTAGACTTAAAGATATGAACAAACTGAAAATTAAAGCATGGAAGAATATATATCAAGCCAACGATGAAAAAAGAAAGCAGGTGTGGCAATTCTGATCTCAGATAAAATTGATTTTAGTGTAAAATCTACCATTCTGGACAAGGATGGACACTATTTGTTGCTGCAAGGCTCAATACAGAAGCAGAACTTCACAATATTAAATATTTGTGTACATAATATCAGAGCACCTAAATATGTCGAAGAAACACTGACTACACTCAAAATGGAGACAGATCACTTCACAATAATAGTAGAAGACTACAACACTCCACTCTCAGTATTGGACAGATCATCTAGAAAAAAGGTCAATAAAGACACAGAAGACCTTATTGCCACAATTAGCCAACTAGACCTCTTTGACATAAGCAGACCTTTCTATCCGTCAGCAGACAACTGCACCTTCTTCTCCAGTGCACATAGAACATTTTCCAGAATAGGCTGTATGTTAGGACATAAAGCAATTCTTAACAAAATCCATACCACTGAATTAATGCAAAGCATCTTCTCAAATCATAAAGCCATAAAAGTTAAAATCAACTGCATAAAAAACATAGATAGAAAGTGGAACTCATGGACACTGAACAACATCTTGCTCAAAAAACCATGGGTTATAGAAGAAATCAAAGATGAAATAAATACATTTATGGATTCCAATGAGAACAAAAATATTTTTTTTATCAGAACCTATGGGATACAGCCAAAGCAGTGCTCAGAGGTCAGTTTATCTCCATAAATACACACATCTGGAAGGAAGAAAGAAGCCAAATCAAAGAACTAACCCTACAGTTTGAACAAGTAGAAAGAGAACAACAGAGGAACCCCTCAGTCACCATAAGAAAACAGATCATAACAGAACTAAATGCATTAGAGAGTAGAAGAACAGTGGAAAAAATTGAAAAGAACTAAAGCTGGTTTTTTGAAAAGATCAACAAAATTGGCAAACCATTGGCTAAACTTACTAAAGAAAAACAGAAAAGGAAACAAATAACCCAAATAAGAAATGAGAGGGGAGTTGTCACAACAGATCCAACAGAAATCATAAGCGTATAGTAGAAATTTCCAAAAACTACACGGCATGTGAGCACGTCATCACTCAACAGCTAACGTAATGTCAGCCTGCATATTTTAAAACTTTCTCGGTTTCAGTTGTTCATATAAGAAATATCAATAGATAACTTTCACATGAACTAAAACACTTTGGGGTTCTCAATAATTTTTACAACTGTACATAAATCCTAAGACCAAAAATTTGAGAACCGTTGCAGTAGATAAACCTCCCTGGGGTTTACTCGCACATGGCAAGCCCCATACAGAGGCGGGTCACCACCGTTGTCTCAGCTGTAGAATCCTACCGGGGCCCTTGGGCCCTGCAGAACTCATCCTCTGAGAGACCCATCTTGCCATGCTGACACTGGTGGTTCCATTGCAAACACTCCCCATCTCTCCTACCTGCTGAGTCCTTCTCAAGTGCTGGCAGTAGAGGTTAACTTGGGAGGTAGCTGGACCTCTGAGGGACCAAAGAGAAAAAAGAGACACTTTGGCTTAAGTAGGATCCACATTTCTCTTCTTTTCTGTGGTCCCTGATTGCCTACAGTCTTTCCAAGGATATCTTCTCAGTCTCTCCTCCTCACAGGCTCATATTTTTGCCCTCTGTGACTTTTTCCCAGGGCCCACAAGAGAATAATCATCAATCAGAGATAAGCTTTTGTTTTGTTTGTTTATCTTATTGAAGAAGCATGGATGTCTTAGGGATTGGAATGCCTTTAATGGGTTCAGAGGGGTCAGAGGAAGGGGTGAGCTGTATTAGAATGGTGGAGGTCATTAGGGAGCAAACAGAAGACACTTTTGCTTTCATTAAAGGGTGGAGCTGTGCTTTGGAGAACTGGAAAATTTTCCATTGATTTAAAGTTTTTTGTTGTTGTTGTTTTTAAGTTTTTCAATGGTGTTTGCTCTTTGAGATGAGCAAGAAAATCTGTCCTTGTAATCATCGTCTATGACCAGCAGGAGGCAGCATTGGCAAGAGCTATGAAAGGGAGGTCCTTAGCCAGTCCAACTCCACACTACAAACAGTAGCACAGCCCTTAGGACAACCATGTTACGAACATTGAGTCCTGATAGCTTGATTTTCCCCATCCGTTAGAATTTACCTTGTACTAGTCCTAAGTCACACGGCTGTTCTTTCCTCTTAGAAACACTGATTAAGTGTTCTGTTCATCCCCTTTCAGTTATTCTCTAAGACTACTGAACCAAATTACCAGATAGTTGAATGATTATGAAGGCCCAGCTTGCTGGAGCCATGGAGACCCCCCCCCCAAAATACTGTTGAAACATGGAAAGAATTACTTGCGTGAACCGGGAAAAATATTAATCAGTATGTGTACCCCCCCACCCCCTGCCCCTCCTCGTTAGTCAACCTATATAACTTTCAGGCTTAGCCTACACAGGCAGGAAAGTTTGGGAGGAACTTATTTCCCGTTGCCTCTTGGGTGTCAGCACTCAATAAATGTCCTCATTTAATCACCTCACCTCCTGTCTCAGTATTGGCTTTGCAAACAGGCGGCACAGATCCATGATTGTGGTTACAGCTAGAGACTCAGGTTTTGTCCAGACCTTTGAGGGACGCTTTTAGAACACGGCACTTCCGTCTAAACCATGATGCTCCTGGGAGAAGAGTGGGGAGGAGTAATTGATTTGTAGTAGAACGCCCAGTAGAGTTTGATGATGTCATTCTTCCTCAGTCTGAGCAGAGGCAGCATCTAGACTGTGTGTGATTCACTGTTATCGATGGAAAGCAGGGATTGGCAGGCAGGTGCATTATTCTCAGGGCCAGGTTGGGGAAGTGTCTTCAGAGGTGTTACTTCTGCATTGGCTTGTGTTCCTGCTGGCATGAGGAACACTTCGTCAGAGGGCAATTCTGCTGGGTAGGGAATTGTGGACATGGTTCAGGCACTTCAGGAGGGCAGGGTTCTGATTCTTGGGGAAAACAGAGCTTCAGCATCTGGGGAGGGCAAGGCTCTAGGACCAGGGGAGGGGACTGAGTGGGAATTTCACATTGCTGCTGCTGCTGATAGGACATTTTCCTTAGACTGAAGATATATTGAGAGAAAGAGGACAGGCACTTTAACAATGAAACATCATCAGTAGAGAAAATTATTCTCCTGTTATCATAGGCAAGAAACACTCTGTCTTACCTTCTCTCCTTTAGTATCAGTGGTAAGATGTTGCATTGCACACACTCCCAAGACCACCTATCCATCAAGAACTCTATGAACCACAGCTGCCAGAGGGTAGCTTCTCTTCAGACTGTTCCCCACAAGTCCAGTGTCTTTTCTGACTGACCAGAGAGCTGGGCTTGTGCAGTGTCTGTTCTTTAGATGGAACATGCCCACAGTACAGTGAATCAGGGGCAGAAAGGTTTGGACAGTATCAGAAAGCCTGTCTTGAAATAAAAGTTAGCACATACTGGGAATATTCAGTCTGAGGAAAAGAGGGTTAGAGGATGGCAGAGAATCTGCTAAATTTGGTAAGAATTGATGCAGAAAGTCTAATTAGAAGGGAGATAGGATTACATATCCTTAAGAAAACATAAAATGAGTCCTTTATTTGGGGTTCTGCCTTGCTTTCTCTGGTTCATTTCTTCCTCTTATTCTACTCTCTTTGTTAATTTCTCTGGTTCCTCTGTATTTTCATTGACTTCTTTTCTCCCTGATCACTACTTCTCCAAGGAAAATTTGTATCTCATCTCATTGGCTGTCTTAAGAGCTAGAATCCAGGAACAGAGATAACAATATGAAGAAAACCCCATGCAGGCATCTCAGATCCTCAGGTTGCTGACTCACTCCTTGCAACATTTGGCCAGAACCTTAACCATCCAAAGTTTGTGTTAAAGGTGATACATTAATTTCCAAATGGATAGTGGTTATGGCTGTACAGAACATTGAAAATGACATTACAAAGCACATTCAACAGAAAAGAAAATAGATAAATGGGAATTACTAAGAATCAAACACTTTTGCTCATCCAAAGACTTCATCAAAAGAATTGGAAGACCACCTAAAGAGTGGGAAAAAATATTTGGCAACTCTATGTCAGACCAACATTTGATCTCTATAATCTATAAGGTATTACAAAATGCCAACAAGAAAAGGATAAATAATCCAATTAAGCGATGGGCAAAGGAGATGGACAGACATTTCTCTAAAGAGGATATCCAGGCAGCTGAACAACACACAGAATTGCTCACAATCATTAGCTATTAAAGAAATTCAAGTCAAAACTGCAATGAGATATCATCTCACACCAACAAGGTTGTCCATGATCCAAAAAACACAAAACAACAAACTCTAGAGAGGCTGTGGAAAAATTGGAACTCTCCTACACTGCTGGTGGGTTTGCAAAATGCTGCAACCTCTTTGGAAAACAGTCTGGCACTTCCTAGAAAAGCTGGAAATAGATATACCATTTGATCCTGTAATTCCACTGCTCAGAATTTATGCTTCAGAAACAAAGGTTGTCACATGAATAGACACATGTACACGAATGTTCATTGCAGCACAGTCCACAATAGCAAAAAGTTGGAATCAACCCCGATGCCCATAAACAGATGAGTGGATAAGCAAAGTATGGTACATATACTCAAGGAACACTATGCTATGATAAAAAAACAATGACAGCATTAGAAAACTCCTCATAACACGGTCTCATTTGGAAGAGATCATGCTGAGTGAAATCACTCAGCGTCAAAAGTACCAATTTTGTATGAGACCCCTGTTAGAAGAACTTAACAAGAGAATTATCCATAGAAGAAAAGGACTGTGTTGGCTTACATGGGTGGGTAAGGGCTGAGGGTTTCTCATAGATGAGATAATTGATAGATGGGAGAAATTTTATTTTTTTATTGTAATTAATAAAAAATAAAAAAAGAAAATGATGCTACTGAATTGTACAGGCAAAAAATGTTGAAATAGTATATATACATACATTTATAAGAGTAAATAAAAAAGAAAATGTTCAAAATGGAGCGCAAGAGGGAAGAAATACTGGGAGATAGTAAAGATAAGTTCTAGCCTTAGCTTTAAATCCAAATTTATTTGTGTGATGTGGAGTTTTGGTTTCTTCATTTCTACCTTTAATCACATTTATTTTCAAAGAGTCTTACAGGTTTAGAATAGGGATCAGCTAAGTTTTCCTGTAAAGTACAATATAGCAATATCTTGAGCTTTGCAATCCAAATAGTCTCTGCCACAACTATTCAACTCTGTCACTGAACTACAAAAGCAGTCATGGAAAACATATAAATGAAAGGTCATAGTTGCATTCTAATAAAATTTTATTTAGAAAAACAGATGGTGAGCTACTGCCAATTTAGAGCCCTTGGCTTTCTGGATCACTCTTCAGCCCACATCTCCGTGGTCTGTTTTCTTCTCACTCAGTCTGTATTTTCTGGACAGTCTTATTCAGCTGTCTCTGTCTCTGCCATCTCTCCTTCATCCAAGGAAGAAGCCCAGAAAAGAAGCCCTTCTTTCTCACTTTCCCCATTCAATGTCTTACCTAGGTGTGTCCTTTGCGCCTTGATGCATGTTTGTGTCTGATGCAATCTAAAGGTCCAAGCAGTATATATGTGTCCCTTGTAGCCCAACAGATCGCTGAAGAAGATTCTCTAGAGAGTCTCATTCTCTTCTCTTTATCTCAAGGTTTAATCAGAACTAGACATTTGAAACTGCACCTCCCTGTCCCCCGCAAAAAAAAAAAAAAAAAAAAAAAAAAAACCAGAAAGAAACCTATTGCTGTCCAGTAGATTTGGACTCATAGCAACTTTATAGGACACAGTAGAACTGCCCATAAGATTTCCAAGTTGTGGCTGCTGGGTTTGAACTGTCAATTTTTATGCTACCAGTGAAGTTCTTGACCATTGCTCCACTAGGACCACAGACACTTGATAGGAGTTAATAATTGGTTGCTGAGCAAAAATGCAGAACTCCATATATTTAGTTAAACAGACATAAATCCTACTCATCAGTGAGCTAAGACTGAAACCGGAGGTGAAAGTCCTTAGCCCTTCACACCCTCTCTTATAGCACAGAAATACTGTTGATCTGGCCACAGTGACTCACTAGGTCGGTTGTTCCCAAAGTGTGCTGTGAGGTCATTGGGGTCCCCAAGATTCTTTCAAGGATGTCTGTAAGGTCAACACTATTTAATAAGATTATTAAATGAAACGAGTTGCCATTAAGTCAGTTCTCACTCATGGTAACCTCATGCGTATCAGAGTACACTGTGCTCCACGGGATTTACAAAGCCTGAGGTCTGTTAGAAGTAGATCACTGTCTTAGTTATCTGGTGCCGATATGAAAAAGATATCACCAATGGATGGCTTTAATAAATGAAATTCATTTTCTCACAGTTTAGCAGTATAGAAGTTTGAATAGGGAGAACAGGTTCAAGGGGAAGGCTACCTCTATCTGATGACTCTGCAGGAGCTATTTGTCTACTTAGCCTCTGCTTCCTGGTTCCTTGGAGTTCTCCTCTTGTCTTGGCAGCTATTTAATTCCATCTTTCAACTCACTTGTTTAATCTTTCTGAATCTCCTCAAAAGAGCTTGATTCAGCATATACCCCACACTAATCCTTCTATATTAACACAACAAGCCAAGCCAAGCCAAGTGCCATCGAGTCAGATCCGACTCATGGTGACCCAAGGACACAACAAAGACAACTCATTTCCATACGGGATTATAACTACCGGAAAGAAATTAGGATTTACAACATATGTTTCTGCGAATATAATTCAGTTCTCAGCAATCATCGGGTACCTTTCTACCAAAGTGAATCTAAGTAGATGTGAACTGCCAACCTTCTGATTAGTAACTGAGTGTTCACACCACCCTCGGATACTTTTTCCTAATACTGAGAAGTTATTTGACTTTTCCACTCTTCAGTATTTCATGAATGTATAGTAAGAATGTTCAAAGACTATATGCTATGTGATGACATCATCTCTCTGAAAACTAATGTCATGTCTATTGGTGTATTTTGTGTTTTAAAATTTCTGTTTTAATTGTTAATAAGAGAAACATCAATAAATATCTTTCACATGAACTAAAACACTTTGGGGTCCTCAATATTTTTTGCCAGTGTAAAGAAGTTCTAAGACCAAACAATTTGAGAGCTGTTACAGTAGATAAACCTCTTGGGGGTCCATACCCACATGGCAAACCCCATATGCAGCCAGGTCACAACCCTGGTCTCAGCTGTACAGTCCCACATGGGTCCCTTGAACCTTGCAGCTCTCATTCTCTGAGAGGCCCATTTTGCAATGCTGACTCTGTTGGGTCTATTGCCAACACTCCTCATGTCTCCCACCTGCTGAGTCCTTGTCAGGCACTGGGGGTAGAGATGGACTTGGGAGACAGCTGGACCTCTGAGGGACCAGAGGTAAAAAGCAGATACATTGGCTTAAGTAAGATCTCTATCTCCCTTTCCTGTGGTGCTTGATAGCTTACAGAGTCTTTCTAAAAGATTTCTTGTCAGTCTCTCATTTCCCTCCCAGGGTCTCATGTTTTCCCTCTGTGACTTTCTCCCAGGCCTATAAAGATAGCAGAAACATGATCGGTTAGTGATAAGTAATTTTTATTGAAGGAAACCTGGTGGTATAGTGGTTAAGAGCTGTTAATCAAAAGGTTGACAGTTGAAATCCACCAGATGCTCCTTGGAAACTCTATGGGTCAGTTCTACTCTGTCTTGTAGGATTGCCGTGAGTCAGAATTAACTCGAAGACAATGAGTTTGGTTTGTTTTAATTTTCAGTGAAGAGTTGTGGACATTTTATGTATTGTAGTGCCCTTATTGTATTCAGAGGCTGGGAGGGGTGAGCTCTGTTGGGGGTTGTGGAGATCATTAAGGAGCAAAAGAAGACCTCGTTGTCTTCTCTAAAGGAATATGGAGTTGTCCTGTGAAGAAGGGCGAGATTTTCATTAATTTTTAACGGTTTTCTTTTTGAATTTTTTTACTTTTCGCTGGTGTTTACTCCTTGAAATCTAATTAAAGTTATTGGATCCCATGAAGGCTGAGAAGTGGGTAAAATCACTTCTTGTCATCACCTTCTCTGGCCAGCAGGAGGTAACATGGGCAAACAGGCAGGATCTGGAGAGACACATTCTACCCTGACCTCTGAGGGAAGTCCTGAGAACAGGGCCTTCTGTCTAGATCATGCTGTCTCCCGGGAGAGGAGATAGGAGAAGCTGTTGATTTGTAGCAGAAAACTCAGTAGATTATGATGATTTCTTGCTTCTTGACTCTGCAGCATTTAGGCTGTATCAGGTTCATTATTGTTGATGGGAATTGGTGTCAGCAGGCAGGAGGCAGTAGATTCGTGATCAGATTGAAGAAATATCTTCAGAGATGTTACTTCTGCTTTGGCAGTATTCCTGTTGGCATGGGGGGCATTTGACAGGAGGACACTTCTGTTGTCTGGGGATTTGGGGGCATGGTTTAGGTAACTTGGGAGGACAAGTTTCCGGGACCTGGGGAAGTGGCTGATAGGGGACTCAGCATTGTTGCTGCTGCTGATAGGACATTCTCCCCTAGATTGACAATTCACTGAAAGAGAGAAGACAGGCTCATCTGTAATGAGACATAATCAGTGGAGCAAGTTAATCTTCGGTTACACTCTATCTTACCACCACCTCATCCTTTAATATCAGTGGTAAGATATTCTTTGCACTTACTCCCAACACCACCCGGTCCACAGGAGCTCCATGGATCACAGCCACTAACAATGTATCTTTTCTTCAGGCTACTTCCCAAATTCTAGGGTCTGCTCTTACTACCCAGAGGGCTTCAGCAGGTCATGCACCCTTTAGATGGAACATGTACACCCTACAGCAAATCAAGGGGAGAAAGGCTTGGACACTATCAGAAAGCCTGTCCTGAAATAAAAGTTACCATGGCCTAGGAATATTCAGTCTAAGGAAAAGAAGGTTAGAGGACAATGTAGAACTTGCTAAATTTTGTATGAATTGTTGATGCAGTCTAGTTAGAAGGGAGATTAGTTTACATATCCTTAAGAAAACATAAAACGTTTCCTGTATTTGGGACTGTGCCTTGTTTTTTTTATGAATCTTTTCATCCCCTTGCTCTAATCTCTTTGGTAACTTCTCTAGTTCCTTTGTATCTTCCTTGACTTCTTTTCTCCCTGATCATTACTTCTTCAAGGAAAATTCATGTCCCATCTCACTGGCAAGCTTAAGAGTTAGAATCCAGGAACAAAGATTAGAATTTGGAGAAAATCCCAGACAGGCACCTCAGATCCTCATGTTGAAGATTCACCATGCTGTGACATGGAATCAGATCCTTAACCATCAAAAGTCTGTTTTAAATATGTTAAATAAATTTGGAAATAGTGAATTCAGATGGTTGTACAGCATAATGAAAATAATGTTACTGAATTTTACAGTCAAAATATGTTGAAATGGTAAATACATGTGCATATAGAGATTTAGTATGCATGTATATATTAGAATAAATAAAGAAGAGAATATTAAAAATGGAGCTCAAGAAGAAAAACAGAGCAGGCATTATGAAAGCAAAATTATGTCCTTAGTTTTAGCTAAAATTCATTTGTTTGATCTAGTTCACTGATGTTATCATGTATAGCTTTAATCATAACGATTTCCAAAGGTCCTTTTACATTTAGAATAGTAGTCAGCAATGTTTTTTCTGTAAAGAGATACACAGTAAATATTTTAAGCTTTTCATGCCAGACAATCTCTGTCACAGCTACTCAGCTCACCACTTGAAGTGCAAAACCACTCATGGATAATATATAATGAACAGGCATAGCTGCGTTTCAGTAAAATTTAATTTACAAAAGTAGATGATGGGTTGACTGCCGATTTAGAGCCCTGGCTTTCTGGATCACTCTCCAGCCCACATATTCCTGATGTATTTTCCTTCCACTCTGTCTCCTCCCATCCTCCTTTTTTTTTTTTTCTTTTTTTCTACTGGACTGTCTTGTGCAGCAGTCTCTGTCATTGTCTCTTCTTGTTTCTCCTACTCATCACCCCTTTGACAGTCTCTTCCCACACAGGATAGTGCCACACCACTCACCTGCCTGTCTAGGCCGTTCCACTCTCAGTGATCCAAGAGGCACAAAGAAGCCCAGAGCAGGGTCCATTTATCCTGGTCTAAGCCTGGGCAAGAGGAAATGAGAGGGGTTTAAGCACCATTTCCCAGTGTCTTGATGTCTCACTCCGTTCTGGAAAGTACTTGTCAAACTCTGTTTTTCACATGTACAGCTGCACTTGGGTAGATTTTTGGCAATTAACAACTTTACTATTTCCTCCACAAGAATTCTGTGTGTGCGTGTGTATATGTGTGTATATATAAGTGTGTATGTGTATGCATGTGTGCGAAGGAGGATATAGGTACACAGAAGAATATAGGTACAGACACATTTTCCTGAAGCATACCTGAGTCATTCAGTGGAGACTTGAGTGGGTATGAGGAGGTAAACAAAAATAAATTCTTGTACTAGGAATTCTTAAAGTTGTGTCCATTTTGGGAATTGCATGACTGCATTTTAATTTACTCTGTATTTTACCCTGGTGTCTCCTTCCAAAGTTTTATACACAGAAAATGAAATTACTGCCCACACCGTACCACACCACCTGATGTTTGTGGTAAAATGAAGTTAAGTCCTTTACACAAAGGCCTCTGAGGTCACTAGCGGTCAAACTCTGTGAGCAGGAGAAGACACATTGATGACTAAGACCCAGGAAAAGCTCACAGACTGGGAGGCAGATGTTTACATGCAGGATGAAGAGACAGTGCAATATGCCAGATGTTTGACCAGCACACTACATTTGGGCCAATGTGAAGATTCTTACTCCTTCTGGAGCTGTTTCCACGCAGAAGCCATGTATTCTTACTGAAGTTCTCCTTGAACTTCACTGCTGTCTTTTGTCTTCTGTGATTTAGAATACAAAGTGGAGTTCATGAGGGAAAAGTCTTCGGTGAAGTTATTAAATTTGGAAATAAATCAAGACAGCTGAACATAATGGGTTGTAAAATACTCCAGGATTCCTACTTCTGAGATATTTAACTGTGAATTAAATCTTTTTGCTTGTTTAGGAAATGTGTGGTGTCCATAAAATTCTTCAATGAGAGTATCTTAGTTACCTAGTGCTATAGTAACAGATGTATCACAAATGGTTGATTTTAAAGACCAGAAGTTTATTTTGTCACAATTTAAGAGACTAGAAATCTAAATTCAAGGCACAGTTCTAGGGGAGTTCTGTCATTGTCTATTTCAGCTTCTAGTATCTGGTGATCTTTGGAATTCCTGTGCTTGTAGATAAGTCTTCTGTCTTCTGATAGCATTTGTCTACCACCCCGTGTGTGTAGCCGTGTCTATTCTGGAATTTGTTAATCAGCCTATGCATTCTACTTTAGTCTATCAAAACAAGATATATTCACAGACTCAACATTTTTTACGTGTTCAGTGCAACAACACAACTTACATTGATCACATTGTGTGGGTATCTTCTTTTTAAAATATTATAAAAAACTCAAAGAACTCAGTGAAGGCTGAGGCTTTCCCATCTACTGAAGAATTCTGTCAATGATAAAAATGCACTTAAATTAGAGCTATCATGCCAGTTCACCTTTACCACATTTGTTTCTGCAATTACTTTTCTTAGAAATAATAAAACATTAAAAAAAATTATGTCTCTTACTGATTTAAAATTTTGTTATTGCTAAGTGCTGGTAGATAGGTTTCAGCTCACGGGGACCTTATGTGCAACAGAACTAAACACTGCCCGGTCCTGTGCCATCATCGCAATCACTGTTAGACTTGAGCCCATTGTTTCAGTCACTGTGTCAATCTCCTGAGAGTCTTCCTCTTGTTAGTTCACACCCCACTTGAACCAATGTCTTGGCTATCTAGTACTGTTACAATAGAATCACTGTAAGTGAATGGCCCTAACAAAAAGTTTATTTTCTCACAATTCAGTAGGCTGTAAGTCCAAATTCAGGGTGTTGGCTGCAGGAGAAGTTTTTCTCTCCCTGTCAGCTCTGGAGGAAGGTCCTTGTCACCAGTTTTCTCTTGGTCTGGGACCATCTCAGTGCAGGAACCTCAGGTCAAAGGTTGGACTTTAATCCTGATGCTGCTTTCTTGGAGATATGAGGTCCCCCATCTCACTGCTTCCTTCTTGTCTTTAGATCTCAAAAACATTGGCTTAAGATATGATTCAGTCTTGTAGGTATCATTAATACAACTGTCACTAATCTATCTTATGGAAATTCTGGTGGCTATGACTAGTAACTAGAAATTTGGCAGTTTGAATTCACCAGACACTCCTTAGAAACTCTATGGGGGCATGGGGGCAGTTCTATTCTGTCCTATAGAGTTTCTATGAGTCAGAGTCTACTAGATAGCAATGGATGGTGTAGTAGCTAAGTGCTACCTCTGCTAACCAAAAGGTCAGCAGTTAAAAGTCACCAGGTACTCCTTGGAATCCCTATGGAGCAGTTTTACTCTGTCCTACAGGGTCACGGATAGTAAATACGTGTTAACTGTGGTTAAGACTACAAACGTATATAATAATGGGAAAGTAATCACAACTTGACTAAAGCAAGAACATGGAAGCTTCATAGACACATAACTGCCTGAAGGAATGAATTATTAGGCTGAGGGAAGTGTGGAACTCAGAGTTGAGATGGGGAGAGGGTTGACACATCATGAGGTTGGAAACCAAGACCACAACATGATATGTGAAGCTGGCAACCCAACATCACAAAAAAAACATGTGTAATACTTGTTTAGTGAGAAACTTATTTGCTCTGTAAACTTTTATCTAAAGCATAATTTTTAAGAAAGCATGGGAGACAAAAAAGGGAGCAATCAAGGAAACCGTACTGGATACTTCCACTCTGTCCTATATGGCTGCTATGCTTTGCAATTGATTTGACAGTACACAACTACTGCAATTTTAGGAGCAAGGCAAAACCTAGTGCCAGTAGTTGGTTCCAACTCATGGCAACTCTACAGGACAGGTAGAACTGCCCCATAGAGTTTCCAAGGAATGCCTGGTGAATTGGAACTGCTGAACTTTTGGTTAGCAGCCATAGCACTTAACCACTGGGCCACCAGGGTTTCCAGGAACAAGACAAGTATATTCCAACTCACTTCTTGCATTCCACACTTACAGGAGATCACAGCCAATGTGATAAGTATGGATGAGGAGTGAACAAACAAACAAAAAATGTCTTAATCACAAATGATAAAGTTACCCATGTAGAAAAACTGAGGAATCTATGAAAATGATACTGGATGTAATAGGTGTATTTTTTTTTTAAAAGCCACAGAATACTAAGTCAGCATACAGAAATCAATTCTATCTCTGTGTAAGGTCATCAGCAAGCAATTAGAAATGAGGTTTAAAAAATCACAATAACATAAAAACACAAAACATCAGAAATATATTTAGCAAAAAATGTATACACTTCTATACTGAAAATTATAAAACAATCCGAACTGAAATTGAAGGAGATATAATTAAAGGAAGAGCTATATTCATGTGTTGGATGACACTATGTTAAGATATCACCTCTTATTTTTAAGTGTAGGTGCATCTCAATCCTTATAAAAAATGCCAGCTTAAAATTGACAAGCTGATTTTCAGAATACAGATGAAAATGAGAAGGGTCTAGACTAGTCCAAACACTTTTAGGACCGAAGAAAGCTGTAGGATGCATGCTATCTGCTTTTAAGACATATTGTAAGCTATTCAGTAATTAAGAGTGTGTGGTTGTGGAGTATGATTAGAGACACAGATCAATAGAACAGTATAAACAAACCAGAAACAGGCTCACTATTAATGGTCCATAAAGATGTATAAAGAAAGGTGCTTAGCATAATTAATAATCAACAAATGCAAGTTAGAAAACCTGTAAGATACCTGCACATTTTGAGGGGAGCATAAATCAGTTTGTAAATTACAAGGCAGTTTTCTACCAAGGTGCCTCTGGGTAGAGCTGAATTCCAAAACTTTTTGTTAGTAGCTGAGTGTTTCCACCACCAGGAGCTCTATTTTCCTAATATAGTAGGACATCATTTGACTTTTCCACTCTGGTTCTCTCATGAGTGTACAGTAGAAATTTCCACAGACTATAGGACTTGTGATGACATCATCATTCAACGGCTAGTGTCATGACAGCTTGCATATTTTGTGTTTTAAAATTTTCTCCATTTTAATTTTTAATACAAGAAATATCAATAGATATCTTCCGTAAGAACTGAAACGCTTTGAGGTCCCAAGTAATTTTTACAAGTGTAGAGAATTGCGAAGACCAAGCAATTTGAGAACAACTGGCTTGGCGTAGTAAACAAACTTATCTGGGGTCCATCTCCACAGGACAAGCCCATAGGAGACTCATTATAACCCTAGCCCCACATGGGTTCTTTGAACCTTGTGGAGTTCATCCTGTAAGAGACCCATCCCACAAAGCTGGCACTTGGCTCCCTTGTCAACATTCCCCATCTCTCCTACCTGCTTATTCTTTCTCAAGTCCTAGGGGTGGACTTGAGAGACAGCTGGGTGTCTGACAGACCAAACAGAAAAGGAGGCACTTTGGCTTAAGTAGGGTCCCCATATCCCTCTTTTATGGCCCCTGATGGCATGTAGAATCTTTCCAAGTATTTCTTGTCAGTCGTCTTCCCTTTACAGGCCCTTATTTTTCCCCTCTGTGACTTTCTCCTAGACACAGAAAAAGTGGAGACAGAAGATCAGTTAGGAGTAAGTATGTTTTATTGAAGAAACATGGATGTCTTAGGGACTAGAATGATTTTAATGGGTTCAGACGCCAGAGAATTGGGTGTACTCTACTAGGGTGGTGGAGATCATTAGGAAGCAAACAGAAGGTCTTGTTGCATTCATAAAAGAAGTATGGAGTTGTGCTGGGAAGAACTGTGAAATTTTACGTTGATTTAAATCACTTTCTTATATTAATTTTTCAATGGCATTTATTTCTTGGAATCTTAATAAAGCTGTTGAATCCCAGGGAGGCGGAGAGGTGAGGAGGAAAATCTGTCCTTGTAATCATCTTCTTTCACCAGCAGATGGCACCATGAGGGATTAGGCAAGAGCTGGGGACCCAGGTTCTCGCTTTTTTTTTAATTTAACATGATTGAGTGAAAATGTACATTCCTGTATAAATTTACATGCCCACCTATATGCAGCTTCCACTGCTCTCCCTGTCCGGTGACAGCACACTATTCTTCTCTGCTCCACACATGTCTCATCCTCCAGCAGTGACCTTTGAAGAATTCTGAGAAGAGAGCATTTCTGTCTAAACCATACACCTCTTGGGAGAGAAGATAGAGGAGTCGATCTGTGAAAGAAAATAAAGTAGACTGTGATGATTTCTTTCTTCTTGACTCTGAGGAAGGCAGCATCTAAACTGTGTGGGGCTCATGCTGTAGATGGAAAGAAGGAGCTGGGGTAGGGTATCTTCAGAGATGTCATTTCTGCTGGCATGGGGGACACCTGACAGGAGGTCACTTCTGTCGGCTGGGTGGTTGGGGACATGGTTCAGGCACCTTGGAAAGACAGGGCTTAGGCACCTGGGGAGGGCAAGATTCTTTGGACGTGGGAAGGGGGCTGGCAGGGGACTTTACATTGCTGCTGCTGTTGCTGATAGGACATTTTCCTTAGCTTGATGATTTACTGAATGAAAAAAATATAGTTACTTTAGCGATGAGATACCATCAGTGGAGGAAATTATTCCTCAGTTACCCAGAAACAATCTATCTCTTCCGTTAATATCAATGGTAAGATATTCCTGCTGCACGCACTTCAAGACCACCCATCACAAAGACACCTCCATTGACCACAGCTGCCAACAAGGCAGCTTATCTTTAGTTTGCTCCCCAGATGCCCAGTGTCTGCTCCGACTGACCATCCAAAGGGCTGGATTCTGGCTAGTGTCTGCCCTTTAAATGGAGCACAGCCACACTGCAATGAGTCATGGTGAGAGAGCTCTGGACAGTACCAGAAAGCCTGTCTTTAAATGAAAGTTACAATGTTCAGGTAACACTCACTCTGAGAAACAGAGAGAAAATAACAGATATACAGAAAATAAATTTAATAAGATTTGTTGATATGGGGAATTTAATTAGGAGAGAGATTGATTCACCTCCTTCAGAAAACATAAAATATTTCCCTTCTTTGGGACTGTGCCCTGCTTTCCTCCCCCCCAAGTCATATTTTCCCCTTACTCTACTCTAGTCTCTTTGGTTACTTTTCCAGTTCCTCTGTGTCTTCCTTGACTGCTTTTCTTCGTGATCACTGCCTCTCCAAATACAGCTCGAGTCCTTTCTCATCAGTCGTCTTAAGGGCTAGAATCCAGGAGCAAAGACCAACGACAGGAGGAAATCCTAGGTAGGCATCTCAGCTCCCCAAACTGATGAGTCACTGTGCTGTGACATGAGGCTGGATCTTCAAGCTTCCTAAGTTTCTTTTAAGTATGATAAATAAATTTAGGAATGGATAGTGATGATGTTAGTACAACACAATGAAAATTAATGTTACTGAAACGTACTGGAAAAAATACTGAAATGGCAAATGTTTGTGTATATATGAGTATTATAGACTTATATGCATATATACATATCTAATCTGTCTATACACACACATATTTACTACAAAAAATATTGAAGATGGAGCTCAAGAAGAAACAAAGACTTAGGGAAGCTAAGTTCCAGTCTTTAGTCAAAATTTACTTCTGTGATCTGAAGCTTTGGTTCCCTCATCTACGTCTTTAATCACATTGATTTCCAAAGAGTCTTTTAGATTTGAAACAGCAGTCAGCAGAGTTTTCCTGTAAGGGGCCACATAGTAGATATTTCAAGCTTTTCAGGTCCTATGGTCTCTGTCACAACTATTCAAATCTGTCAATGAAGTATAAAAGTAGTCATGGAATTAATGGCATGAATAGGCATCATTGTGTTCCAATAAAATATTATTTACAAAAACAGATGACAAATTGACTGCCAGTTAGAATCCCTGACTTTCTGGATTTCTCTCTAGCTAATATGTTCCTGATCTAGTTTTCTCCCTCTTTATCTTCATTTTCTGGGTTGTCTTGTACAGCTGTTTCTATGGTTGTATCAGGCCATTGGAATCCCACTCTATCCCATAACTTTACAGGATTTTCTCATTCTTTCCAACAGGAAAATTTTCTGTAGCCCCTTTGAGGCCCTCCTCACACACAGAGCAGCAGCATCTCACTCACTCTCCTGTTCGGGCTGTTCCACCCTGGGTGATCCAAGTGGCATGAAGAAACCCACAGCAGAGTTCTTTTGACTTGGGCTGAACTCGGGCAGAAGGAAGCAAAAGGGGTTTCCCCACCATTTCCTGGTGTTCTGATGTCTCAGTCCGTTCTGGAAAACACTTGCCAGACTCTCTTTTTGCACACCAAGCTCCAGTTTGACAGGTTTTTGGTGATTAACAGTTTTTCTGTTTCCTCTGAAAGAACTGCATACGTGCGCAGCATCAGGAAGAAGAATACACGAACAGAGGCATTTTCCTCAGTTGTACTTGAGACCTTTGCATGAAGTTTGGGTAGATATCAAAGGAAATAATTCCCTGGACTTACAATTCTTAGAGTCATTCCCTTTTATGGTGTTTTAAAACCATATTTTAATGCACTTGATATGCCATCCTACAGTCATGTCCTCGAGATCTGTACAAAGAAAGTCAAGTTACTGTCCATTCTACATACATCATCTCTAGCACTGATGTCTGCAGTCAGGTTAAGATCCTTTATCTAAAGCCTATTGAACATCTAGTAGGCATCAGGCAATGATCAGAGAAGTACGCAATGATGACTAAGATTTATAAAAGCCCAGAAAAACTCACAGTGTTGTAGAAGACAGCTGTTAATATGAAGGGAAGGGACTGTACAGTACTGCAGACACTTTGACCTGCGCACTATTGATATTGGTGGGGAGACAGAAATGATAAAATATTTATTGTTTAACAGACTTTAGAAATTTGCGCATTGGTTTGTCGGTGTGTACTGGCGTATCAATATTTGCCAAAACTCATTTAACTCTACACTTCAAATTTGTGCGTTTTACTGTTACTAAATTATACCTCAATTTTAAAAAGAACATTAGAGATACTGTGAGATAATGTTTCACATGAGAAGCCTGGGGCTCAGAGATGTCAAGGGGATTAACCCAAGGTCATATAGGTGGTTTATTTCAGAGTGGGGACTAGAACCCTGATATCCTCATTGTGAGTCCTGTTCTCCTTAGATTTCACTGCTGCCTTTCATTTTCTGCAGAGCCAAGTTTATTTGAGTCTTTTGTGAGCTTAATACGATGGTAGCCAATAAATATATTTAAGCATATGCATGTATTATGCTAAAATAAGATCTCATGGAAAAGTTTTTAGAAATTCAGATTTCAACAAGAAAAACAATATAAACATTTCAAATGTAAAAAAAAAACAAAAAGAGCTTAGGCCAATCTCTCTGATGAATTTGGATGCAAATTTCTTAAAGTATTAGTCATTGATTATAATATGATATAAAAGAAGATTACATTTAATAACTTCTATATGAAATTTGCTACATTAATGGAAAAGAAGAGAAAAATAACATGAACATCACAATACTTGATAAAAAAAATCTGACAATGGCCTATGATAATAATTCTTATGAAACTAGAATTACAAGTGAAGTTCTTGAAGCTGATAAACAGCAACCACACAAATATACAATAACTACCATGCTTAATGGTGAAATACTGACAACTTCTCCCTCATACCCTCCAGACACTGGAAATGACACAGGATACTTATTGTCTTTATTGTTTATTCAGTATTCTGCAGAAACAATGAGAATAATAATAATAATAATAAAGCACAATGTCTAAGAACTAAAACCAAAACAAAAGGTGAACCTATTGCTATAAAGATGATTTCAAGCAGCTGGTGGGCTTGAATTGCTGGACATTTTGTTAGCAGCCTAGTTCTTAACTACTGAGCAACCAGGGCTCCAAGGTCTTAAAGAGAAGAATAAAATTATTATTTGCAGAAAACATGATTATACACACCCAAAACAACTATAAATAAACTGTCAGAATTAAAAGTAATTTTAGATAGTCACTGGATACAAGGTTGAAATACAAAAAAATATCTACATTGCTATCTACCGGCAGCAAATAGAAATTAAATTTATTAAAGTTGTTACATCTATAAAGCCATCAAACAATATCCAAATACAGGAATACACCCAGTAAAAGCGCAAAACTGTTACAGAACATTATTAACAGAGATTTAAAAAGATATAAATAAAGGAAAGATACTACACATTCATAGTTGGAAGCTTCAGTAGTGAAAAATGTATATTGTCCTTAAATTGATCTACACAGTCAATGTATATGAAATGCAACATGACTTTGGGGGTAAAATCTGAGAAGCTTTCAATGTTGCAGTAATGAAGGCAGTGTAATATTGGTGTGAGGATAGACAGACCAGTGGAACAGAATGGAGGCTCCAGGGGTGTAACCACAGCTACCTGATTTATGACAAAGGTGACCCTGCAGTGCAGTGGAAAAAGAATGGCCTTTTTGACAAATGATGCTTACGTCAACTAGATATTCTTATGGGAGGAAAGGTGTATCTTGACCCCTACCTTACACTATGTCTCTTTCTCTCTCTCTCTCTCTCTCTCTCTCTCTCTCTCTGTGTAATCCGTTACAAGTGGATTTTAGATCCAAATTTGAATAGCAAAACAGTAGAAGTCAAAAAGGCTATACACCAAACAAAACTAATCCCACTGTCAACAAGTTGATTCCAATTCACAGTGACCCTATAAGACAGAGAACTGTCCCATAGATTTTCCAAGGAATGCCTGGTAGATTCAAACTACTGACCTTTAGATTAGCAAATACAGTGATTAACCACTACACCACCAGAGTTTCTCCCCCAAATCACTTCCAAAAAAACTTCCATAGGTGAGGATATTAACAATTATCCTTGGTGCTAGGAGAGATTTTACAAACAAGGCATAAAAAGCATAACTATAGGGGGGAAAGATAATCAATTAGATTTCAATAAAGTTAAGAATTTCTGTTAATCGAAAGACACCACTGAATTTGGAAAAGAGCAAGCTAAATGGAGAGAGAAACTATTTGCCATACATATATTTGATGAAAGAGTTGAGTCCAGAATGTGTCTTCCTAAAACCCCAAGAATATTAACAAGAAACAAATCAAGCAATTTGAATGGACACTTAATGAGAGGGCATTTCCAATCTGCAAAGTATCATTAGACAAGAAGCTCATTTCAGTTGTTTGTATTGAGGACTACAAATAGAAATCATAGTGCATTATATTCACACAGTCACCACAATTGCCAGTGCACAAAAGAGAAGATAATTTCAAGTTTTGTTAGAGTAGGAAGCAAATGAAACTTCCATGTACTTCTGGTAGGAATAAAAGTTTCTCTAAACACTGGGGAAAGATTAGAAGTATTCACTCCATCCATGGTGACCTCACGTGAGTCAGAGAAGAACCATGCTCCAAAGGGTTTTTACTGGCTGATTTTTTGAAAGTAGATTGCTAGGTGCTTCTTTGAGTTGCCTTTGGATGCATTTGAGCTGCCAACCTTTAGGACAGCAGTCAAGTGCTAAACTGCTTGTGCCATTGAGACTCTGAAGTATCCACTAGGGCTGAAATATCTGTATCCTCCGAGCCAGTAATTCCCCTCCTAAGTATACGTCAAATAGAAGCATGTCATGTTTTGCTGTTACATGCCACTGAGTCAGCCTGGACTCACAGAGACCCTATAGGACAAAGTAGAACTGCCCCCATAGGGTTTCCAAGGAGGACTGGTAGACTCAAGCTGCCAATCTTTACGCTGGCAGCCAAGTTCTTGATCATTGTGTAACCAGGGTTACTTAGAAGTACGTCATATAGTTACCAAGATATGGGTTCAAAAATGTTCACGGTAGTAATGCGTTTAAAAACTTAAACTGGAAACTACTCAGATGCCTCTGAAGAGTAAGATAGATGCATACAAGTGGCTCATCACCTCATAGGATATTGTTCAGCAGTGAGAAAGAACAATCTACAACTACACTGAAGAAAATGACTAAATATACAAGCATGATGTTTTAAGAAAAGAAGAAAGAAATTATACACTATGATTCCAACCATATGAAATCTAAAAACAAGAAGAATAAATCACATCAGAATGGTGGTGATGTTTTGGGGTTTTTATATCTGGGAGGGGACACAGTGGACAACTTCTGGGATGTTGGTAATATGCCATTACTTGGTCTTTGTATGGGTTATGTATATGCTCAGCTAGTGAAACTTATTGAGCAGTACACTTATAGTCTGTGCACTTTTCCAAACTTTATTACTTAAGTTATACTTCAGTTGAAGGGTCAAAGTAAAGGAAACCTTAGAATGCTGCATTCCTGCAAAGTACGGGCAAAGAGCGAATATGACGTGGTCAGCAAAATAGTTCATATTGTGGGAGGTTTTGTAGGATAAAAGAACTTAGTGTAAGACAGGAATAAAGACACCTGATAAAAGAATTTTTCAATGCAGGTGAGAAATACTGGCAATTGCAGTTAGGGTAACAATACCAGAGATAGCAAGAAGGTGAGAAGAGATTTATATTCTCGAGGCAGGAATTTAGGACTTTAGGAGAAATCGTGTGTACGAAGTATGTAAAAGTGTAATCAGAAATAAACCCTAAAACTTGAAATTACTAATTAGTTTGTAGCTTGAATACCTTCAAACATGATGATATTATTGTGTGTATAAAGAGTTGGCATGTAAATTTATACGGGAATGTACATTTTCATTCAGTCATAATAAAAAAATGAAAAAAATAATCTACAAATGATAGAGAAGACATTATGTGAATTGAAAAATGAGAGGATATCATAAACAACTGGATAACAACAAATTTGGCAGCACTTTTCACAAGAGCCAGAGTGGTGAAAACAACCTATACATCTGATAGAACAATGGCATGACGGTTAATGCTTTGAGTCAACTCAGTCAGGTCGTGATTCTGAGAATTGCACAGTTATCTTCCATTCTGTGATGTGATTATAAGGTGAGTTTGCTTAGGACTGAGACATGCATCCAAAATATATGGGTGTTCTCTCTTGATCCTGTATCTGAGGTGTCAGCATCTGAATCCGGCCTTCAGGAATGTGAGCCAGTAGCCTGCCACCTGATCTGCAGACTTTAGGAATTACAGCTCCCACAGTCTCATGAACCAGCAGCCTTCTGCTTGTTCTGCTTATTTGGGGTTCCTTATCCTCTGCTAATTGTGCTTATGAGCAGCCTGTACATAGACCAAGAGGCAGTTATGAGAACAGAACAAGGGACTGTTGCACGGTTTAAAATCAGGAAAGGTGCGCATCAGGGTTGTCTCCTTTCACTATACTCACTCAGCTTGTTTGCTGTGAAAATAATCCACAAAGCTGGCCTATATGAAGAAGAATGGGCACCAGGATTGGAGTAAGACTTATCAGCAATCCACAATAAGCACGTACTGATGAAATAAAAGACCACAGCCTATAATACAGATTATACATCAACATGAAGAAAACAGAAATCCTCACGACTGGTCCAATGAACAATATCATGATAAACAGAAAAAATTAAAATTGTCACATTTTGCTTGGATCTATCACCAATGTCCATAGAAGCTGCATTGGGCAGATCTTCTGCAGAAGATCTTTTCAAAGTGTTAAAAAGCGAAGACACCACCTTAAGGATTAAAACATGCCTGATCCAATCTATGACATTTCCAGTTGCCTCATATGCAGGAAAATGCTGCACAATGAATAAAGAGGACTGAAGAAGAGCTGACCTTCTAATTGCTACGTTGGTGAAGAGTATTGCAAATATGGACTGCCAAAAGAACAAACAAATCTGTCTTGAAAGGCGTAGAGCCAGAATGCTCCTTAAAAGTGAGGATGCGCTGGAGGGACTAGTCCCTGGAGAAGGATATCATGCTTGGTAAAGGAGGTCATTGAAAAAGAGGAAGACCTTCAGTGAAATGGGTTAACACAGTGGCTCAAGCATAACGATTATGTAGATGGAGTAGGACTGCCAACAATAGTCCCTGTAACCATATGATTCAGAAAAAGCATCTAGCTTGATACCTGATCCGTGTATTTCAGACTTGCCAACCTCCACAACTGAAATGAACATTTCTTTGAAATAAATCTCTCCTAATATGCATAGGACCACTGGTGATGCAGTGGTTAAGCATTTGGCTGCTGACTAGAAGGTCAGCAGTTCAAGTCTAGCAGCTGTTCCTTGGAAACCTGAAAAGGCACTTCTACTCTGTCCTATACGGTTGGTATGAGTCAGAATTGATTCAATGGCAACGGGTGTATGTATATACATGTATCTGTATCTGTATATAAGCTATATCTATATCTTTTCCTTTAGAGAATCCAGACTAAGACAAATGGATAAATAAAATGTGGTACGTATGTACAAGGAAATATTACTCAGTCATAAAGACAAATGAAGACTTGATATATGCTACAAAATAAATGGACTTTGAAAACATTATTCTGAATGAAGTAAGTCAATCACAAAAGGATAAATATTGTAGGATCTCACATACATGAAAACACATAGAGACCAAAGTCTGTTTGTGGTTACCAGGGGTGGGAGGGAAGGGGGAAAGGGGTAGGGCCATTGTTTAGGAAGCACTGAGTTTCTGTTTATGATGATGAAAAATTTCACACCAATTATTGGTGATGGTTCCATAATGTATATAATCACATAAAAGAGAATTTGAATTACCCTCTGATGGTCTTTCTTTTTTTTTTAAATTGTAGCAAGTATGTTCACAACCTTTGTCATTTTAATGTTTTTTACACAGACAATTTAGTGACATTAATTATGTTCATCATGTGCAACTATTGCCACTATCCATTTACAAATTTTTCCATCATTCTTACCAGAATCTCATTGGCTTCCAAGCAGTGATTTCTCCTTTCCCCTCTCACTCACCCCTGGTAATCACCAATAGACTTCAGTATCTACACAGTTAAGTATTCCAGATATTTCACATAAGAGGGGTTATACAGTGTTTGTCTTTGTGAGGGACATAAATTCCACTCAGTACAAGTGGCTGGTGTTAGATGGTAGGGCAAGGTCTTCTTTACTAGTCTAGAATGTAACAGCTGAGATACTCAGCATTCTCTCACATCTACTTTTTTTTTTTCTACTTTTTTTTTTTTAAGTGACCATCCAGGTAATTTCTGGCTAGCAAAGCTAGGCCCTCTACAGATGCTCCAAATATGGGCTGACTCTACCAGAGTCATCTCAATCAATTCTAATTTAGACTTTAACAAACACATGCAATCTTATTCCTAACTTTTTAGTACTGTTTGAACATCTTGGTGTAATAGGTATTTGGGATCTCCTTTGCTCCAAAGAGTTGATAAATGCTACGTCTGCTAACTAAAAGGTTAGCAGTTGAAACCCACCAGGCACGCCATGGAAATTCTGTGGGATAGTTCTACTCTGACCTATAGGGTTACTATGAGTCAGAATCTACTTGACAACAGTGACTTTTTGAGAGTTTTTGCCCATAGAGATCTCTGGATGGCACAAGTGGCTTGTGCTTGACTACTAACTTAAAAGTTGGTGATTCAAACCCAGCTGGTAGCCTCATGAATGAAAGTTCTCGTGACCCATTTCCATACAAATTACAGCCAAGAAAACCCTATGGAACAGTTCTACTCTCTCTCTGTAACACACGGTTCACCATGAATCAGAATCAACTTGAGTGCAATAGATTGGTTTTCTGCCCAAAGGAGAATCCAGAAAATAAGCCTCATGGTCTCTTTTGCAGCTAGTGCACAGTCCTCTGACCTAAGCTTTAACAATCAGAACTGTGGTCCAGAAAGGAGCATCTGGAAGAGGGTCTTCATGCAGAACGCACTTTGCTGGCTCAAAGGTGGGTCTTTTTTGTGCTGGCCAAGGTTGCAAGGGTGTGTTCTTGACTTCAATGCTGCGCTGGTGGAACATCCGCAGCGGCAGGAGCTTCCTCACCAGGCCAGTCCTCTGGTGTGGTTTTGGGCATTGTTACTTGAAATTTACCATCAACTCTGGTTCTTCAGCCCTTTTCAAAAGTTCTGTAATACACCCAATAGCATTTAATAAGTTCATTCTCTGCTTAATCAGCCAGAGGAAGCTTCTGTTGCTTGTAATTAATATCTCTGACCAATTTAAAGATGGATGTTACTAAGTATTAAGCTGCTCTCTAAATTCCCCTAAAATGATATCTCACAAAACTAGAGTCCTTAGAAGAGTGACTAAAAAGGAAAAATTGGTCTGAGCAAAGCTTCTTTTTAACTTCGCTTGTATATGGACTATGACCAACATTCTTCAACAAGCAAACAGTATGTATGTCTCTACAATATTCCAAGAAATATGTCAATGGGGCTGCCACACATATGAATTTCTGATCCTGTCTGCTAAAAATTAAGGTATAAGAATATAAAAAATATGGTTGTTTTTAAACTGCTGGGTGACCCTTGCTGCCCTACCCTTCTGTGGTGTCTGTTACAGCAGCATCTAGTGCTGTTATAAAAGAAATACCACAAGTGGATGGCTTCAACAAACAGAAGTTTTTTTCCTCTCATAATCCAGTAGGTTAGAAGTTTAAACTCAGGGTATATGCTCTGGGCAAAGGCTTTTGTTTCTCTCTGTGTCGGCTCTGGAGTGAGGTCTGTGATGCATTAGTGCACCTTTGGTTTGACAGCATCTCAGTGCAGGAACCTCAGGTCCAAAGGACACACTCTGCTCCTGGCACTGTCTTCTTGGTGCAATGAGGTCCCAATATCTCTCTACTCACTTCTCTTTTTTATACCTCAGAAGAGATTGGATGAAGACATTCTCTAACATTATAAAAACCCACTGCCTTCGAGTCATGTCCAACTCATATGGACCCTATAGTAACTCTATAGGACAGCGAAGAACTGCCCCATGGAGTTTCCAAGGAGCGCCTGGCAGATTTGAACTGCCGACCTTTTGATTAGCAGATGTAGCACTTAACCCACTAGGCCACCAGGGTTTCCCTCTAATATTATGGACTTCATCAGTATAACTGCTTCAAATCCATCTTATTAAACCATAGTGATAGAATTTACAACGCATAGGAAAGTCTCATCGAATGACAAAATGATGGACAATCACACAATACTGGGATCGTGGCCCAGGCAAATCAATACACACATTTTGGGGGGGACAGAATTTAATCTGTGTATGACATATGGAGAGGAAGGCCTGTGAAATTTCCTGAGGAAGCTATGAAGAAATATGAGAGTGGCCTCAGGTGGGAAAGACTGAAGGCATGAATAATCTGAGAACTTCAGTATAGCTACCTTCCACCTAAGGAAGAAAGGGCTTGACCCAGGGCTTATGGCCTTGGCTTCAACATTTGCAGGGGCAAGATTGTAACTGTCGAGAGCTGAGCTGCTAGGTGCCAAGGAAGTTAATTAACATAACAGGCCGATATTAAGTTAAGGGAAACCTTTCATCACATACTGCAATAGCCTAAGAAAGAGGCTAATTTGGAGAAAATGCCAGTTTAGTCACCGTTCATTTCCCCTCACGCACTGGCTCAGGTAGCTCAGAGACAAGGAAGTCTTGAACAAAAGCCTCCCATGGAGGACAGGGAGGGAGGGAAGAGTGGAAAAGTACTGCCTATCGAGTGCCAGTAAAAAAGAGTGTCTTCAAGGATTCCCCTTTCCTCTGTAGAAAGTCTCAGCAGAGATGCCTGAGGAAGGACTCCACCAAGGGCGCTCGATAAAGCAGTCTCTGAACAGAGACCCCTGGGCTAGGAATGGAGATGTAAGAGCAGAGCAAGCCAGGGGCCTTGAGTCCTTGAGTGTAACTCCCTTCAGAAACCACAATCTACTGGCCATGCCCCAAGTCTGGTTAGGGAGGAAAGTTTTTCCTGATGAGGCCTGCCAGGTAAATTCTTTGTAATTGTCTATAGTCAGCCCTGAAAAATCACATAGGCGTTTTTAGTGAGGATAGTCTTCTCAGTCTGTGCTTTTCAGGGCAGTCACCTGCTGGGAGATTGTTTATAAAAAATACCTGCCTTTCTTAACTTCTTTTCACTCTTCCCACTTTTACCATTAGCACTTCACAAAGAACTTGTACATCCTTTTTTGAGAACTTCATATATAGGTATTTACCCTCTCTTCCATCAAACTCTTTTCTCCTAGTTGAGTAATTCTGTTGTCTCTGCCTTTCCTCGTATGGAGACAATATTGACAGATCAGTGTCACACTTTGTATTATTCACCAGATGTATAACCTGAGGCTAGTTACATAATTGCAAAGATAATTACACTTATTAGAATGATAACATGCACCCGTTAAAAGACTCAACTTATATTTTGAGTCTACCTTTCCTAAATGTGTGATTTTGCTTCAATTATTTCTTTACTGAGTCACAAATGGTTTAAAACATTGGTCCTTGGTAATTGTAAGGATTAAGTAATTTAACACAGGTAAAGACCTGGCTGACAGTTTTTTTTTTTTTTTTTTTTTTTTTTAAAAAAAGAACAAGATAGTTATTTCATTGTTTTTATTCCAGCACATGGAAGTTCTTATGTGACTGATGATCACAACAAGAAAATTTTAGTCCCTGAGGCTGAAGAAGAGGGTGACAAGACACAAGGTCTTTATATTCAAGCTTAAACTTAAGCTTAAACTTAGCATAGTTTAATTGAGAACAAGCTAACTGAAAAGAAAAAGTTTCTTTTATTTACTGCAGGCCACTGGGTGGTAGAAGCAGTTAACTTGCTTGTCTGCTAACTGAAAAGTTAGACATATGTATCTACTCAGAGGCACCTCAGAAGAAAGGCCTAGTGATTACTTCAAAAAAGCAGCCATTGTAAGCTCTGTGAGCACAGTTCTACTCTGACACCCTCGAGTCACCATGAGTCAGAGTAAACTCAATATCAACTGGTTGTGTTTTTTGGTTACTGTTTATTGCGGGTTCTCTTAATCCTAGGAAAAAATACTTTATAATTAGTAGCAACTGTAATGCAAAATGACTTGCCAGATTTCTGAACATGATCTACTCAGTACTGGAGCACTGCCCTACCTTGAAGTCAACTGGAATGCTTCCATCAGGGACTTTGCTTCAGCTGTATCTACCCATCTTTTTTTCTTTCTCTGTCTCTCTGTCTCTGTCTCTGTCTCCCTCTGGCATTGTCTCCTCTCCTCCCCTTCCTGCCCCCTTTCCTTGTCTCCTCCTCCCTTCCTTTCTTTTATTCTTTCTCTCTCCCTCCTTTCCTTTCCATTCTCCTTTCTTCCTTTCCATCTAGATTTCCATTATCTCCTGTGCTCCCTTCTCTCTCACTTCCTGTCTTTTTTCCCTGCATAGATACTCATCCCCCTTCCCTAGCTTCAGATTCTATTCCCCTACAGAAGACTTTGCTGAAGATAGATGCTGAGTGAACAGGAGACTAGAAGTCTCAGGGAACAATCTTTACTGGAGAAAGTGGAGGAACAGGCTAGGCTGTCTCTGAACCTTCTGGGCAAGGTGGAAGGCGAATGAAGGGATTGGGGGGATTTAGCCCTCTGTTCAATTACGGTATGGATTTTATACGCACAGTCTTTTATTGAGTTGTCCAGACCTCAGGGCATTGTTGTTCATTTGGAATGAGATTCAGAGGAAGACAATTAAATGTCTTTCTTGAAGATCTTCCCAGTCACTGGCTAGAAGAACTAACTCTGTCTTGACCTCAGCAAATGATGAGATAACGGGCTGTTCTGGCTTTCAGTGAAGATTCTGAAAGTTTATTACTTCTATTTCCTATAGAAGAAATTCTCAATCAAGATGACTCATGATTTCTGTTTTGGTGGGTATTGTATTTTGGGGAAACAATGCACTCACATTAATAATGCACCTACTTATAATGCACATAGAGTGCTTAGGAAAATAATACACTGGAGGTTGTGTGACTGGCAAAAACATGTATGGCTCATGCATTATTTGCATAAAAATACGGTATTCCTTATGACATGGAGAATGCTTCCATTGGCTTGGAGGCAGGAGCATAATTGAAGGCTTTGGGATAACGCAACTCAGGGATCTGGGGAAAGGACTGAAAGAAGACCTTATACTGTTACGGCCACTGTGATCTAAGTAAACCTGAAGATACAAGAGACAGGAGTCTTCAGATGTCATATCTGCCCAATTTTGAAGTCAAGTCTCATTTTCTATGATTGAGAGTTACTGGTCCTCTCAGGATGACTGTATTAACAGGAAACCTAATACAATCTTATAAGGTACAGATGAAACCTGATGGATACGTTTTTCTTGTTGCTAGCTGCTGTAGAGTCAGTTCTGACTCATAGTGACCCTATGTACAACAGAGTGAAACACTCCCTAGTCCTGTGTCATGCCCACAACTGTTAGGCTTAAGCCCACTGTTGCAGCTACTGTGTCAGTCCATCCTGTTGAGAGTCTTCATCTTTTTTGCTGATCCTCTACTTTACCAAGCATGATTGCACCAGGTCCAATGTCATGAGACTCTGTAGTCATCAGACCACACTGGACCAATGTGCCAGACACAGCTCCACACTTCCCAGAGACACTGACATGTCGTGTGCTTTACCTTATTTCTCTCTTGCACCAACAATCTCTGATTTTTTTTAAAAAAAATTTCTCTTGTTTATATCAGGACACTGAGCTTTAGAGCAATGAAGGAACTTACTCAAATGCAAGCTACCTGCAGTGAGAGTGGTAGGACTTAAATGGAGACTGCTTTGTCATTTTTTCCTACAAATCTCTCTCATCAAGTGGTGAATATTTTAAAAACGACCTCATAAAATGAATGGTAGAAGGAAAAAAGATGTTTAATAAGTCACCTTTCCTCTCTTCTTTTCCTATAGTCTACCTTTTTTTGTATACGAGAGCTGATAAGTCTGTGAAGTTAATTGTTGTAAGTGCTACATACCTCGTTGCTGATTATCACTACAGTTACCTTTGAAGCACTTCCCATGGGAAGCTACGCACTGACCCCAGTGCCTAGTCCATCTTTCAAAGCAATTTTGGAACTCTTTCTGGAAGTGCCATTGTTGATGGTGGCAGGGTGGCTCAATGGCAAGTTTGTGAACTTAACTGTATAGTTCTCTGTCAGGGAATTTTTAGTCAGTAAACAAATAACTGTGTTGGAACATCCTCCCTACTCACCTGACCTGGTCCCCAAAGACTTTTTTCTTTACCCAAAGATAAAGGAAATATTGAAAGGAAGACATTTTAATGACATTCAGGACATTAAGGGTAATATGATGACAGCTCTGATGGCCATTCTAGAAAAAGAGTTCCAAAATTGCTTTGAAGGGTGGACTAGGCACTGGCATTGGTGTGTATCTTCCCAAAGGAGTGCTTTGAAAGTGACCATAGTGATATTCAGCAATGAGGTACGTAGCACATTTTCTAGGATGAGTTAATAAACTTAATTGTCAAAAAAAGAAAAGAAAAGAAAAGAAAAGAAAAGAAAAGAAAAGAAAAGAAAAGAAAAGAAAAAACCTCATAATTCTCTACTAGCTTATTATTTCTTCCTATTAGGCTATGTCTTCAGCAAATGGGTAGATAAAGTACCAGATCTTAAAAGGAAGAATAAACTTTGCTCTTTCATAGGAATTTGTAGTTTGAGTCAGTGTCTTATGACGCTTTCTGGTCCTGTGACTACAATACATAAGCAGATATTATTTCACTTAAAATCAATGTAACCCTTTCTAAGTCTCACTGTTTTATTGCTAAGATATACTTTAGCTGTTTTATAGGTTACTGGTTGTTTCTATGGAGATTCCATACCAGGAAGGGTTAGAAAATTATATTAATAGCATCATTTTACCTCAAGGTCAGTGATGGTAAAATGAATCTCTAATAGGCCTTTATTTTCTACCCCTTAGGAAACCCTGGTGGCATAGAGGGTAAGTGCTACAGCTACTAACCAAAATGTCAACAGTTCAAATCCGCCAGGTACTCCTTGGAAACTCTATGGGGAAGTTCTGCTCTGTCCTATACAGTCAGTATGCACTGGAATCGACTCCATGGCAGTGGATTTGTTTCGTCTTTTTTTTTTTTTTTTGGTTTTGTGTCTCCCATCTTCTTTTGTCTTTCTCCTGATAGGTCAGGACTGCAAGAGTCCAGGAGTCAGAAGCGCTCTGACACATTTTATTGGCGGAAGCAACCAAGTGACTCTCAGAGTTCTTGATGTACCTTAAGATGGATCTGAGGGTGCTGAGGGAGGATTGTTACTTTATTGGATTTCCAAAGTAGTACGAAATTCTTAGCAACTTTGTCCTCATTGAGAGGAACTGAGATGGTGCAGATAGTTAACTGATTCACAACAACGTATTCAGGGAAGAATCTATAGATGATATGTTTATTACTCAAGATCTTACTGCAGATATGGAAAGATGGAGTTGATGAATAAAACTTTTGTTCCTCCAGTAGTCTTTAGTTAAGCTGTGGCAATAATGGTGGTGGTCAAGGTGGTAGATGGAAGAAATGACCACAACAGGGGACAGAAGAAAGAGAAGAGCATCTCTCCTCTAGAAACAGCTGTGAGAGCACGGTATTTGTTTCAAAATTATGCTGTCTTCCAGTGGAGTGCCAGTGGGAAGGTAGTATAAAGTCACTATTTCTGAGAGAAGTCAGTTGAGAATATTCAGGGAAAACTATTGGGCCCTAAAGATTCCATTTTCTTAGATTTGATGAGTGGATCTCTTCCAGGGCTGCAGGATATTAGATGTGCGATAGAAGGAGGTATCTGGAATGGACAGGGAGAATGTATGGACATGGTCATTTCATTCCTGGTTTTGGGGTTGTTGCTGCAGAGGCTTTAGTGAGTGTTTTAGTCAGTTAGTGCTGCTCTAACAGAAATACCAACACAGTGGATAGCTTTAACAAAGGAAGGTTTCTTTTCACACAGTCCAGAAAGCTACAAGTCCAAATTCAGGATGTCCGCTCCTGGGGAAGGCTTTTCCCTTTGTTGGCTGAAGGAAATTCAGGTATTGCATCAGTCTTTGTCCAGGGAGAATCTTGGCGCAGGAATCTCAGATCTGAAGGACACACTAATCTCTTGGGGTTGCTTCCTTGATGGTGTGAAGTTCCCAAGTCTCTGGTTGCTTTTTTCTTTTATCTCTTGTAGGATGACAGTGGGGCAAGCCATATTCCAGGGAAACTCCCTTTACAGTGGTGCAGGGAGATAATTCTATGAAGGAATATACAGTCCCACACTAATCCTTTAAGATACAACGCATGAAAATCACAAAACGGACGGCAATCACAAAATATTGGGAATCATAGCCCAGCCACATGACTACACATATTTTTGGGTGGGGCATAATTCAATCCATGACAGTAAACATTACTTCTGGCATGTGGGCCACTCAACAGGGGGATATTTCTGTTTCCCAGGGAGTGCTGTGCAGGACTAGGCATTGTTTGAAGACAGGGCTCAGGAATCATGAGAAGATAGTCTTGAGAGATTTTTGATGCATAACACTGAGTGATGTGGGGAGGTCAAGGCTGAAGATTTGTGTTAACCAGGGTCCAATTAGGAGATAGAAACCACACAGTAATTTGAACATGGAAACTTAATACAAGAATTATTAACTGACAAGGATGGGAACATTGAAAGATTGACAACAAAACTCTAGAATACAGGAATGGCAGAGACAAGGCTGAGATAGAGCACCTCTTTCACCTCCCCTTCACTCAGGGATGAGATCCAGGTCTTGGTGAAAGCATGCAACCAGAGCTCATTAAATGAGAGTTGACTCACTAAGGTGTTGCACCAGTGGAATGTTCCTAAAGTCTGTTTTCTGGGTTTGGGGGAGAAGCCATTCACAAAGAAATGCCACTGCTTGGAACTTGCTGCCAAGTTACACACAGGCATACTGGAAGGAGCTGTTTATGGTGGTGTCTTGCCAGTGGAACTTTACTGAAAAGCCTGCTTGGTCTGCAGGAGCCAAACCTGAGAAAGTTATGCCCTGTAGCATCCAGTGAAGGAGAAACTATGCTTCCAGTAGCTGAGCTTCATAAAGCTATCACCTGAAGGAGCCTTTGGTTGAGACACCATTGCCATCTAGTCAGTTCTGACTCATAGAAACCCTGTAGAACACAGTAGAGCTGCCTCATAGCATTTTCAGAGAGCGAGTGGTGGATGCCAGCTGCCAACTTTTTGGTTAGCAGCCCAGCTCTTAACCACTGAGCCATCAGTGTTCCTGAAGGAGACATGCACAGAAAAAGTCACATATGTTCTAGGAGCTTTGCAAAGGAGGTGCAACAGAACCCAAAAGACATAGCCCCCTTTTCTTCTCTGGCCCCTACAGTGCCCTGTACTGACAAGGCTGAGCAATCTGGCAGCAGAAAAATAGAAATAATTACAAAGTCCAACTCCATCATCACAGTGCAGGCAAAAACAAACAAACAAAAACCACACTAGTGTCGAGTCGATTAGGCTCATAAACACCTTATACAAGTAAAACAGAGTAGAACTGCCCCATAGAGTTGGGAGCACTTGGTGGATTCAAATTGCTGATTTCGGTTAGCAGCTGTAGCACTTAACTACTATGCCACCAAAGAAGTATAGATTTGTAACAGAGAGGCAATACATTGATAAGTGTCACAGAGTCTTTGAGGTGGTGAGGGTCAGGAATGCTTGCATCACAGGATTTGTGTTTTGGGAAATGTAGGGCTTAGAGTTGTTGGGAGGCAATTGTTGGGAGCTATGCTGAGGGGAGAATTTTGAGGTTTGAAGAGGGTATGGCTCAGGAATTTACTGACAGCAGAGTTTAACATCTTGGGATGCAAAAAGATCAGAGAGTATAGGGACATGGCTTAGAGGTTTGAGGAAGTCAAGAGACAAGGCTTAGAGGGGTGGGGACACCATGGTTTTGGATGAGAAGCTGTCGACAGGTTACATACTGTCAGATTCTTTGATATTCTTCCACTGAAAGATTGGTGAGTCATGCCCCTTTTCTTCAGTCTAGGCTGGGCTATGACTTCTGGGCTATGACAGAGTAGGGCAGAAGTGATACCAAGACAGTTTCTTTTTTGTTTCCCTCTGGGTTTTGAGTCACCCTGAAAGGAATCTATCTGAGTGATTCTAAGACCGTCTGAAGAAGGAATAGAGCCTAAGTGGGTCTAGGTTTTCAGCTGTTTCTGCCAAGGCATCATGTGTCAATAAATCTGTCTTGAACCTCCCAGACCAGACCAGCTACCAACAATCATTTAACATCAAATGGAACAGAAGGGTTTCTCACCCAAGCTGCACTTGAATACTTGGCCCACAAGACAGAGGATTTTATAAAATCACTATCCAGCAGGAGAAGTTTGTCAAACAAAAAAGGCATTGCTTAGATCAATGACTTGTTACCTTAGTTGTTGGGAGCTGTCAGTGCTTTCAGGGTTTGCCTCAGCTGCAGACAGCTTCCTTCTTAAGAGCATACTTTCTCTGGGAAACCCACATTAGTGACTACTCAGGGGCTGGGGGTACGAAGGTGTGGTCACGTAAGCCCACTGTGGAGCTACTCTTGATAGGTTACATAGGCTTTAAAACTCAATGTGTAATCAACTGTCATGGATTGAATTGTGTCCCCCCAAAAACATATGTAGTAATTTGCCTGGGCCAGGACTCCCTGTATTCTATGATTGTCCTCCATTTTGTGATTTTCCTATGCTGTATGTTAAAGGATTAAGGTGGGATTGTAAATCTCTTCATAGGATGACCATTCTGCTCCACTGTAAAAGGAGTTTTCTTGCAGTATGGCTTGCACCGCCCTTTATCCTTTCATCCTACAAGGGATAAAAAGTGAAAGAAGCAAGCATAGAATTGGGAACTTCATGACATCAACAAAGTAGCACTGGGAGAAGAGTGGATCCTTTAGACCTGATGTTCCTGCTCCAAAATGCTCCCTGAACAAAGACTGATACAAAATGAGGATTTTCCTCCAGAGCCAACAAGGGGGAAAGCCTTCCCCAGGAGCGGAAGTCCTGAATTTGGACTCGTAGCCTACTGGACTGCGTAAGAATAACTTTTCCTTGTTAAGGCCATCCACTTTATGGTATTTCTATATAGCTGACTAAAACATCAACCAAGTCTTTGTTGGGTTTCCATAGCAGCTTGAGTTCTCCCTCTGCCCAGTCCTGCTTTATTCCATTTCCTTCACAGTTATGATCCCCAATAAATATCCTAATCACCAAACTCTATCACAGTGTCTGTTTCTCTGGAGCCTCTTCTATGGCTATTAGACAAATAATAACTACTGTAGTGTGAATGTTATCCTTTCTGAGATTTCAGAAAGGAATAGAGTCTGATACAAACTAGGGACTTGATAGATACTTATTAAACTGAGCGAATACTCAGAGGAAGAAAGGCTCACTAAGCGCCTAAGAAACATCAGCAAGCCTTTCTCAGTATGTGTTACATCTTCGGAGGCTTCTGACTGTTGCTGCTGTTGTTAGTTGCCATTGAGTTGACTCCAACTCATGGTGACTCTGTGAGGTAAATGAGGAGATATGGATGTTAACATCACTCTGACATTAACCCACTACATGACCTTAAGTAAGTCCTTCAACGTCTTCATGACTTTATTTCTTCGTCTCTAGTACAAAAAGCTTTGATTTGAAGATTTTCAAAGTTAATTTTATAGTTAATCTTATTTCTGTCTACTCATGTATCTATTTATTCACCTAGCTAGTCCAGTCCTCTTAAAACCCAATCTTGAAGAAATACTCTGGGTCTAACCACATGGTTTTCTTTCAGCCCAGATAGGTGCTATACCAAGTCCTATGGGAACTCCTGTACGTCTCTCCAGGTATACCTCCTGTCTCAGTATACCCAGTTGATGTAAGATGGTCTCAACCTTATACCTTCAATCCCAAGCTTAGAAAAGTGTGAGGAAAATAAAGGTTTTTTTCCATAAACTTTTGTTTCTTGATGGTCTCATCTCATTTCCTAGAATGACTTGTCAAATTCTTTGTGTAGACAGCTCCAGTTTAGCTGGTATTAGGTGACTGGTTGGGAGTCGCTGGGTGGTACAAATGGCTAACACACCCAGTTGCTGTCAGAAAGATTGGAATTTCTTATCCACTCAGAGGCTCTTTGGGGGGTGGGGGGAAGCCCTGGCCATTTACTTCTGAAAAATCAGCCATTGGAAAATCTTCTGGAGTACAGTTTTGGTCTGGCATACATAGGGCTGTCATGATTTGGAATAGAAATGATGATAACTGGTACTAGTGGGGAATTAGCAAGATTTCTTCTGTTGGAAGGCTGGGAAGACTGTGACCTAGAGGCCATTTCTCAGAGTGCCTCCAGTGATCTCAGAAGATGATGGGCAGCCATGGACGGATGGAGTGAATGGACCATTGGAGGCAGGACCTTTAAATAGGGGCAGGGTATGTATAAGGACTAAGAAATGGTGGGTAAGTTGTGAAACACATGCAGTTACCATATTTTAAAATGCTACAGTAGAATAAACTCCAAGATACCAGAGCATGTGTTATGGTATCTTCAGGAAAGTTGATGCCAGAGAGAAACCAGTGATTTTTATGCCTAAAAATGATCATTAAAAAACCTTATTAAGACAGTCCAGAGAAGTAAGCATGGCTTCCACAGCATAAGAGTTATGATATGAAAATTTCCTTGCCAGTTAAGGATTCTTGATAGTAGGTGGGAAGTAAAGTGAATGGATACTGATTCCCAGTACTCTCCCATGGGCACTGGTTGGTAGTAGCTTGTTTTGTGGTAATTCAGGAGGATGCTGAAGAGTAGTGTGTTGCCTAAAGTTGTAGGTTACACTGATTTTATGAGGAGATTAAAGCTATAGTGAGAGGCAATTGGTGAACTAAAGATGAAAGCCTGGGCAAGCCCTTGGTCTATTAATGGACAGACATAGAGAGTGATAGTTGAAGTCCAGAGCCGAGGACTCAGGATGCCTGGAAGTGGAGAATATAAGTCATGGGGAGTAAGCACCTCTATATCCAACCCCAGATGATACAAACTAGATACAAACTAGATCAGAATACAGCAATGCTACTGCCCTGTTGGCCTCTGCTGACAGGGCCCAGCCTTAGGTGACACTGTATAAACTCCTGCTTTTCTGGTATAAAAGCACTCTCCTGTGGGCAGGCTGTGGCTCCTAAGCTAAGAAATAGGTCCAGCTGTGGCCACCGTATCCAAGATGGTGCCCTCCACACAGGCAGCAGATAGACGGGCTAAAGGTGCTGAGAGGTAATGATTCCTTTGCCTCTGTTGCCAGGCTCCTACTGTAGGTAACACTGTGTAAATTACTGCTTTTCTGTCAGAGGAGCGCTATCCTGTTTGCAGGCGCTGGCTCCCAGGCTAAGAATTAGGTCCCACTAAAATCTCTGTGTCCAACATGTTGTCCCACATACTGTCAGTGTGGTTCTGTACAAACTATGGGTCAGGTAATGCTGTGCCATATCCTGCTACTAGATCTCATGATGTGAAACTTGGATGAGAAATGTCATCTAACAAAAATGATAACACTTCATGAACATGACCAAGAAAGCCTGAGTAATCACTATATTTTTTCATTTACATAACTATATTTTTATGGAGGATATCAAAAACAAGGGAAAATGAATAAATTCAATTGCATAAAATAAAGTCATGGGGAAAAGCTAGAGAGAGAGATAATTGTCCTTGGCTGATGGTTAGACAACCACTAACTGCACTGGGTAATGTGTTTGCTTGTTGTGTTGTCTGGTGGAGGAAATAGTACCTTTAGGGTCATGAACTTAACAACAAAAAAATCCTGATGAGTTGATTCTGACTTGGTGATCTCTTATGTGTCAGAATAGAAATATGTTCCGTAAAATTTTCAATAGCTGATTTTTTCAGGTAAATCTCCCGGACTTTTTTCTGAGGCACCTCTTGGTGGATTTAAACTTCCAATTTTTCAGTTAACAGCCCAAAACATTAATCATTTGTGCCACTCAGGCTATAAGATCATAAACAGGTGGAAATAAAGACTTCAATATATGTTCCAGAGAGGTGGAACTACCCTCTGTTGGCAGCTGTGATGTTAAGAGGCAACTCTTCACTAGGGATCAATGCAAAGCAGTTTCTAGTCATTTTCCAACATTTTGGTGCATAATACTTAATTCAGTGAAAAAAGTGGGCGACCACATGCTGAGGAAGTACTGTAGTGGTACTTGGCAATGTGGGAGTGGCAGGTAGGAAGAAAGTTAATACATGAGTGATATGCCCCAAGTTCTCAGATGTCAGCCTGGGGAGTGGACACTGAGGAGCTGAATGTGTTCTGGAGGCTATTACCATTCAGGAAGCCTCAGTATTTACATGATAACTTTACACTCACTAAGAAGTGCTGGTGGTACAGTGGTTAAGCACTAGGTTAAGCACTAACCAAAAGACTGGTGGTTCAAACCCACCAGCTACTCTGTGAGAGCAAGATGTGTGTATGCTTTTATAAAGACTACAGTCTTTTATAAAGATTGCTGCCCCCTATGGGGCGGTTCTAGTCTTCCTAATAGGGTTGTTACAGATCAGTCTTGACTCAAAGGCAACAGGTTTGGTTTGTTTTTTGTATATGCTCAACAGTTGCTATTATTTGCTCTTTTCTGGTGTTTTAGTGTTTGTGTAGAGGGTGAACAAAACAGAGAAAAACCCTCGGTGAAATGGACTTACACATGGGTGCAATAATAGGCTCAGACATAGCAACAAATGTGAGGATGACACAGGACCAGGCAATGTTTTGTTCTGTTTTATGGAGGGAGGGTTGTTAAGAGTTAGAACAGACTTGATGGCATCTAACAAATATGTATGTGTGGTAGGACATTCTTGTATTTCAGGTTATCCAAGAAGTGCTGGGAAATGGATGGGAGAAGGATATTTACTCGCTAATATGCTGGGAAACTAATTGCCTAGAGAAATTCAGGTAAACAAGCAGCTAGAGGAATTTCAAACTTCAATCATGCCAGCATTTAAAGCAGGTGTGACCAAGTAATCATTAATAACAACAACAATTTTGACTTGGAAGGTAGTCTCCACAAAAGAGAGAGAGTCAGTCCTAACGCCTGGTGTAACAATTCCAAAAGTGGTGGGATGAGTTGACTATAGGTCTTGGATCCTCTAACCCTCTTTTAAATTTCTGCACCAGTTGTTCACAATACCCTATTCATTCCATCCATTGTCTGTCTTTCAAAACTACTGATCAGTCTGTGATGGTTTGGGTAGATTTGTGAGGCTTTGGACTGAGGCACCACTGCAGAGATAGCTCTGCCGGTTAATTTGGAGAATTAAAAGCAATTTTCTGCTGAAGCCGGGGAATGATACCACTGTGCCTCCAGATCATGCCTTCCCTTCCTCCTGTCTTTCCTCTCTCCTCACCTCTTCCTTGTCCCATAGTTCAGTAGTTTCCTGAGACTGATTCCTTGGCTTCTGTCCATCTTTTCTACCCATTTTGTGTATCACATAAAGCTATTCTTTTCAGTTCACCTTTCATTGCAATAGGCTGTTTTATGTCTTTGAATTTGGCTTTTGTGTATCACAAAGATGATTTAAGGGCATTTCATTTTATAGAGGGAACCCTGGTTGCACAGTGGTTAAGAACTATGGCTGCTAACCCAGAGATCAGAAGCCTGAATATACCATATTCCTTTGAAACTCTATAGGGCAGTTCTCTTCTGTTCTATAGGATTGCTATGAGTTGAAATCAATTTGATGAAATATTTTTGTTGTTGTTGGTTTATAATGAGTTCCTAGGTAACACAAATGGCTGAACATATGGCTACTAACCAAAAGGCTATTGATTTGAGTCTACCTAGAGGTGGCTTTGAAGAAAGACTGGTGGTCTACTTCTTCTTCTTCTTCTTTTGTGGTGATTAAATATAAGTATACAATCAAAATTAAATTTGCATGCCCTCCTATCTGCAGCTCCTTCTGCTCTCCTTGCCTGGTGACAGCACACTTCTTTTCATTCTACATATGTCATACCCTCTTAACAACCTCCTGTCCCCTCCTCTCTACTCTTTCCTCTCTCTTCTATTAAGAGGCCAGTTGGACAGCATCCTATAGATGTGTAGAACCATAAAATACACACACTGTATGGTCACATCGTGCCTCCAAGTCCAGTCCATTCCTGATTGAAGAGTTGACCCTCAGTAATATTTTCTGGTCAGGGGTAGTAGCAGGTCTCCCAGGGGAATCCCCAGGCTGCTGGACCATCAATTGTTGTCCTTCAGTGGAGTTTGTGAGGTGCACCCCTGTTTTTCTTGTGTTGCCCCTGAGACTCAACTTTGCGTGCCCCATCATGGTTGTCTATGGCAGTAGCCAGGCACCATCTGGTTCTTCTGGTCACATGTTGTTGCAGTCACCCACTCACACTGGTAACCTCTGTCTCCTGGACTCTTTTTCCCTTGTGTCTTTGTTGTTCTTGGTGACTGCTCTGGATGAGTTGGGGCCATTTGGTGTATGGTTGTCTACTTCTGAAAGGCAAAGGACTTTCAAAGTCCTATGGAATACAGTTCTACTCAGACATACATGGGTCAGCATGAGTTGGAATCAACTCAAGGGCAACTTTTTAAATTATTTTATATAATTAATATTCTACTTATGATATATCATTTCACCCAGTAACTCCACTTCTTGGAATATATCCTACAGAATCAAGGCCATTCACACCAACTGATACATGTACACGAATGTTCATTGCAGCACAATCCACAATAGCGAAAAGATGGAATCAACCCAGATGTCCAACAACAGAAGAATGGATAGGTAAACTATGGTATATTGGCTTGGGGGAACACTATACAATGATAAAGAACAATGATGATAGCAGGAAACATCTCTTAACTTGGTTTCAGCTGGAGGACATTATGTTGAGTGACAGTAGTCAGTGACAGAAGGACAAATATTGTATGAGACCCCTACGATAAGAACTCAAAAGCAGACTAATGCATAACAGAAAAGACCCTTTGATGGCTGCGAGGGTGGGGAGGGTTGGAGGGTGAGGGGCAAGGGGCAACGGTTTAGATTAGATCGTTGTTAGAAATTTGGTTAGGTGAAATTGATGACAGCACACATTAGTTAGAAGATCAATATTAACAGGACTTCAACACCACCTGTGTACTCCTCCCAATATTGCAATGACAGAGTAGCTGGGGCTGGGGGCTGGAGACCATGCTCTCAGGTGAAATTGAGGCCACTTGGCACAACTAGCATTTTGCTAATGAGGACTCTCCTCACCCCACATTGGTGAGTGACATCTAGGATCTTAAAAGCTGCCAAGCTGCCATCCGAGAGTACAGCAAATGGTCCCAACTTAGTAGGAAGTGATAATCACCGATGTCCATAATGACACGGAGGAAAGAGAATCCAGAAGACAGAGAGACCCATATGAGTGGATGTATACATTGACTCGAGACTGGAAGAACCAGATGGTGTCCGGCCACCACTAGTGATAGCCACGATGGAGCTCACAGAGTTGAGTCTCACTGGCAACACAAGTATAAATAAGGCGTGCACCCTGAGATCTCCACTAAAAGACCACAAATGATGGTCCAGGGGCTTCAGGTTTCCCCTGGGAGCATGGCCTCTGGCTCTGATGCTGCCCAGTCCATAAATCATAATGAAGGTCAACTTTTCAGAGAGCAATGTATTGGACTTGGTGATGCAGAGGGACCATATTGTGTGGGCACTTTCTAGTTCTAGCCATCTATAGGAGGTCATCCTGTTGACCTCATACTGGAGGAAGGGAAATGGGGGGAAGGAGAAGATAGGAGACTGTTGGGAAGGTAAGGCATGTATGGAGCAAAGAGGAGGAGTGTGCTGTCACCGGGCAGGGAGAGCAGAGAAAGCTGCATATAGGTCAGCATGCAGATTTATGCGGGAATGTACATTTTCATTCAATCCCAATAAAAAAAAAAAGAAAAAAATACTCAACTTATTATAAAAACCCACACTAGTTGCTATTGAGTCAGTTCCAACTCATAAAGACCCTATAGGACTCAGTATAATTGCTCCACAGAATTCCTAAGAGGCGCCTGGTGGATTCTAACTGTTGATCTTCTGGGTAGCAGCCATGGCTCCTAACTGTACCACCAGAGTCTCCCAGTTTATTGTAGTGACAAATTCAAACACTGTTTTTTGTGAGTTTTAAGTTCAAGCAACAAGTATTATTTTAACTATTCTAAAAATTTAAGTAATCTTTTTCAATGGGTTCATTTAACAACTTTAATTAATAAAACTCTCATAAACAACTTACACTGAGATTATAAATTGGATGCAGTCCATTATAAAGGACTTGAACTCTGACTGACAGACATAATCCTAAATACATTGTAATTGCTGTTGTTGGGTGCTGTTGAGTTGGTTTTGACTTATAGCAACCCATGTGCAGAACAGAACTTTTCCATAGGGTTTCCTAGGCTATAATCTTTATGGGAACAGATTGGCAGAACTTTCTCCCAAGGAGCCACTGGTTGGGTTCTAAACATCAACTTCTCAGTTAACAGCTGAGTAAATTTATACGTATTTTACTTGGTATGTTTTCTTAATTAGTTTGATGTTGTTGTTAGGTGCTTCTGAGTTCTTTCTGACTCATACTGAACCTATGCATTACAGAATGAAACACTGCCTTGTCTTGCACCGCGTCCACAACGATTTTTACGCTTAAGTCCATTGCTGCAGCCACTGTGTCAATCCATCTTGTAGAGGGTCTTCCTCTTTTTTGCTGACCCTCACTCTACCAAGCATGATGTCCTTCCCCAGGGACTGATCCCTCATGACAAAATGTCCAAAGTATGTAAGATGCTTGACATTCAATACTAAATGGCATCTCAACTTTTAAGTTAAAATACCACCGAAAACAAACCCACTGCCATCAAGTTGATTACAACTCACAGAAACCCTATACAACAGAGTAGAACTGCCCCACAGAGTTTTCAAGGAGTGCTTGGTGGATTTGAATTGCCAACATTTTGGATAGCAGATGAAGCATTTAACCACTATGCTTCCAAAGTTTCCAGGTTAAAATAACATGTTTAAATAATCAGTTATTCCTTTTCATATAGAAAATAGGCTAATCATTTGATTACATTAAAATTTTATAGATGCTTTAAATGCCACTCATATTCATGTACACAGGGAGAGGAAGAGGAAGAGAGAGCTTTAGCACAGTCACCAGGATGCCATTAGGAATTCCAGCACTATTCTCCCCAAATAAGGTGCTCTCATAGCCTCCGCTCTCTTGATGCAAATCAGACATTTGAATTCTTTCAGATTCCATGATACTAAAACAGGCATCTTTCTTCCCAGGTTCTATTTAACTTCCTTATTTACCTCTTTGGGTCTTGCTTTTCTTTGACTCTTTTAGTGTATTTTAGTGTTTCCATAGTTCATATCCTTATGGAATTCCTTCAAAACTTCTTTGAAATTTAAGAGTTTCATAGGGGAAGAATATAAACTAAAACATTTAGTACCATCTGCAAACAGAAAATAAGCACTTAATAATTAGTAACTATTGATTCTGTTGTTATACAAGCTATCTTAATCAAAGTCCAAACTGTTATAAATGTGAGAATATAAGTATAAAATTATGTGGGACTGTATGAGAAGTTAATTCTCCTTATAGTATTTCTAAGACTTCATCCATTAAGTATCATTTCAATAGTGGTTTAAAAGATGGGAAAGATGGAAGAGGGGGAGAGCTTTTTAGAGAAAGGGACATATATGGGCAAAGGCATGGCCAACGGAGTCAGACGAATAATTACAGGTTGAACTAGGAAGACAACTAAGAGCAGTCCTAAGTGTCAAAGCCAGGACTCAGAAATTAAGACTTCACTGTTTAAGTCCTGCAAGGCCGTAGAGATTAGAGATTTACTAAGGATAATAGTGATGTGGCCAGATGTATGTCAGTGAGGAGGATGAATTGGACAGAAAGGAGCCTAGTGTTTACATACCAACCACTTTACACTTACCCATTCACAAAAGATATAAGGTAGCTCACAAGAAGAGTGTGACAAAATAAAATGATTCTTTAAATTATACCTTATGGTGTCTTCATAAAAATACAGTGATAAAACAAAAACCAAGAACCAGCTTCTTGAAAAAGAAGAAAACCAATATCCTAGCAATTAAGATTAAGTAATTGTGTTTATCAGGCCTTAAAGTACTCTCTTAACTTCCTGGAAGTGATCTGCACACAGAGAAATGTAGTTAATTAAATAAATTTCTTTGTTAAAAGAATTAATTTTATGATTCATTAAGAGAAGTATGTTAAAATTTCGTGGATGAGGTATGAACAAAATTAACTTGTCACATGAAATGAAAGTCGTCGTATCATTGTCGCTTCCGTCTTGTAGCTGAGACCTTGGGTGGTGCAAGCAATTAATGTGCTTGGCTGCTAAAGAAAAGGTTAGAGGTTTGAGTTCATGCAAATGTGCCTCAGAAGAAAGCCCTGGAAATCTACTTCTCAAAAACCAGCCATTGAAAACCTAATGGACTGCAGTTCTACTCTGACACACACGGGGTCACCGTGAGTCAGAAGCAACTAGTTGGCAACTGGTTTTTATTTCTTATAGCAACTTCTTGTTTTAAACAAAAACAAATGCATAAACAAAAAGTGAAAGGGCTATTTGTGAGGTGAAGCTCATGTGACCTAAGTATGCAAATTTCATGTGGCACAACTTGAATTAAGGGTATTTAGAGAATTTAGAAGAGTGAATTGATTGTATGCCCTAGCTAACTCTTAATGCAGCTTCATGTTCACATCTTCGATGAGGACTAGAAATCAGACAGCTGCCAGTCAGTCTGGAATTTTAGTCTCTGGAACTCCGCTTTTGATAGAGGGTGAGTTTACATTAACTGGAAACCAGTGGCCCACTGATAGAGTGGCAGTCTCCTATGAAAATAGGGAAGCTTTCTTTACATTCTTACCTAGATGGACCATCACCTCTCCTGCTTGGAGAGGTGCCTCCAGGATACCCGCAGATAAAGCCTGGGTGTCTCTCAGTATGTAGTCCTGACATTATCAGGTGTTTAGCTGATTCCAGAGGCCTCTACTCTGCAAACAAAGTAGACATGATTCTAGAGTGGGAAATTTTCAAGGAAGATATTACACTTAAATTACCTAGCCAGCTAAAATGAAAGCAGAGAAATGCCTCACTGATTTATCTGATTCTAAGCAACAGCTTATTCCAAAATTCTTCAAAGGATAAATTGGTACTGAAATATTAGTGCAAGATTTTAAAATTGTAGATTATTTTGGATAGCAAAATAAAATCCAGATCAATGTAAAACATCTTCATTTATGGAGTGATTTAAGTTAGGATAACCTGACTTTTAGAGAATGCATGCTGAAGCCAATGTTATTTTATTTGTTCATTTATTTTTATTTTGTAGCGGTAGTAATTGTTGTGGATTGAATTTTGTCTCCCCCTCCTCCCATAATGTGTGTCAACTGGGCTAGGCTATTAGGTGATTGCCCATCATTTTGTCACCTAATATGATTTTCCTATGTGTTATAAATCTTAACTTTGTAATGTTAATGAGGCAATATTAAAGGCAGTTATGTTAATGAGACAAGACTCAGTCTACAAGATTAGGTTGTATCTTGTAGTGAATCTCTTCTGAGCAGGAAGAAAGGGGAACCTCATTGCCACCAAGCAAGGAGAGACAAGAGTGCACATGTTCTTTGGGCTTTGGGTCCCTGTTCTAGGAAATTCCTAGACTTAGGGGACCCTTGATGACAAAGACATTCCCCTAGAGCCAATACAGAGAGAAAACGTTCCCCTGGAGCTCCTGAATCTGGACTTCTAGTCTCCTATACTGGGAGAGAAAAAAAATTCTGTTACAGCAGCGCTAGATGACCAAGTCAGTGATGGTTAAGCCCTCAGCTGCTAACTGAAAGGTTGGCATTTGAATTCAGCAGGTCTGCAGAAGACCTGAAAGTCTGCTTCCATAAAGAACATAGCCAAGAATACCCTATGAGGCAGTTTTACTCTGTTACATGGGGTTGCTGTGAATCAAAACTGACTCTATGGCACCCAAAACACCAATGATGTTTGTAATAAGCCATATACCATCTATTATAGCTTCTTTTTAAAAGTGAAAAACAGCTCTCATTGAGTTGACCCTGACTCATAGGGACCCACATGTGTTGGAGTAGAAATACACTTCATAGTGTTTTCAGCAGTTTACTTTTTTTGAAGTACGGTAGATCTCTAAGCCTTTCTTCCAAGGCACCTTTGGGTGGACTTGAACCTCCAGCCTTTCAATTAGCAACTGAGCTGATCTGCACCACCTGGGACTATATGGCTTCTCCTAGTGTCTGTTAATTAAAAGAAAGCCATTACTGTGTGGGTGAATATTTATCCACGCATTTTCTGTGACACCCGAAGGATGCATCTAGTTCCTTTAAGACTGATTTCAAGTTCAGTAGATGTAACTATTTTCTAAATTTAATCTTGTTCTCATTTCACATGAATACTATCTTGTACATCCTGACTTTTGAGCAAGTGTCAAAATGCCGATATTGTAAGAGTCAAATAACCAGGTATCTTGACATGGAGCCAACACTCTTGTCATAGCTAGTTCATAGCACAGACTGAAAGGCTAAACAGAAGCTGCAGGGAATTTTCAATAGTTCATAGCAGATTTTTCTGTAATGTCATAGACAGCAAAACTGTTATCAAGAGCAGACAGATCTGAGGCCTGCTTGCTAATTATATGGAAAACATTGAGCTGATAGAGTCATACCAAATATTTATTACAAAGTAAAAATTAGGCACTGTCTTATAATACTGGTGGGAATATCATTCGGTTAAAATATTTAGAAATGATGTCATGTTTTTAAATATACTCCTACCTAATACTCCGATTTCACAACTTGTATCTATTCAAATAATCTGAAATTACAACCACAGAAAAAAGGGATATTACAGTACTGTACTAATTACCACGAACTCTGTGGCTTAATACATCACAAATTTATTGTCTTACAGTTCTGGAGGTCAGAAGTCCAAAATGGTTGTCGTGGGCTAAATCAAAGTGCCAGAAGGGTTTCATTCCTGCTAGATGTTCTACAGGATAATTTGTTACCTTCCGTTTTCCAGCTTCTAGAGGCTGGCTATGTTTCTTGGCTAGTGACCACATTCTCTAACCTCAAAGTCTGGCTGAGTCCCTTTCACACCAACATCTTTCTGGTTCTCTCTCTTCTGCCTCCTTCTACTACTTACAAGAACCCACCAGGATATTCCAGCATAATTCTCTTTACCATAATCATAGATTCCATGGTTTAGGATGTAAACATCTTTGGGAGACTAGTATTCTGTCTACCATAGAAACCAACAAAACCCATTGCCAATGAGTCATTCTGACTCACAGAGACCCTGTAGACTAGAATAAAGCTGCTTGAGAGGGCTTTCAAAGAACTGTTGGTGGATTTGAACTGTTGATCTTTTGGGTCAACACCCATAGCACTTAACGATTATTAAAATGATGAAGAACGGAACAAAAATACGTAGTGATTGTTGAATAGTTAGGTAAACCATGGTTTATCCTTTCAATTCAATATTATGAAACCAATAGTGATGCTAATAAAAATGATTTAATAGCGAAGGGAAAAGCTTATGAAATAATTTTATGTGAAAAGTCAGGGCAAAGAATTTTATAGATAACAATCTCAACTGTTCATTTTATATTTTTGCCTACTAACTTTTCAAGTATCTCAGACTCAACTAGCCTGGAACAGAAATTTTGATTTTTCCTTCTAAAATCAACTTTTCCAGCTATCTCACTACCACTTATATACAATTAATTTGTCAGAAATGTGGCAGTTATCCTTGACTTGTATCCCTCTACCTCTACCCCACATCCAAACTCCTCAGCAAACTCTCTTGATTCCACCTTGAAGATATGTACTCAGTCTGCTCACTTTGTCTCCCTATTTTCACCCTCTTTCTAATCTAAATCACCATCATTTTACCTTGATGCCCTCAGCACCATCATATGGAGTTTCTCATTACTTTCTTGCCCCCTCTTACACATCTTCTGCTACACACTAACCAGAGTATACTCCTTAAATTTTAAGTTCTATCATGTTCTTTACATGATCAAAGTCCTTAATATGTCCTTACAGGCTCTGCCTGATCCATGCCCCTCCTCCCAGTCAGTATTATTTCATAAATACTTCTTCCTTATTTAACTGATGCACTGTTTCACTAACTTAGTTGTTATATTTATGCCCTTGGCTCTCCACAGTTACATCTGCACCAGGAGCTAGAAATCAGAAGAAAGAAAACGATGACCACCTAAACATAAGATAGGATTAAATTCCGGCCATTAGTAATCTGATGCTAATAAAAATAGCTAGCATTGTGGAGAGTTCTGTGAGCCAGGTGCTGCATTAAGCATTTTGCATTCACTGGCTTACTTACTTCTCTTTATAAAGTACATAGTATTATTATTCAGTTTTATAGACAAGGACATGGAAGCTCAGAAAGGTTAAACAGTTTCTTTAAGAGTCACAAGACTAATAAATAGCAGCTCTAGAATTCATACCAGGGCTGAATTATCCAATAAGCAAAGTTTGCACAAACTTACTTGTGCTTACCTAATAATCTGTGGTGTACACTTTCACCTGTTTTGTGGTAACAAACAAGTGAAGCTGTGTACTACAGATTAGTAAGTAAACACAATTAAACCTGGAGTATCTCTCTTACTGGTTAATCTGACCCTCATTCTTACCCATGCCTTTCTTGCTTTACAACCAAAGCTCTCTGCTGTACTAAACTTCTGATGTACTTCTGTGTCATACAGGGTGAAGGGCCAGCTCTTTCAAAGCATGACTGGGATGGAGCTTGGTGACAGCAATTACCATACTGCCTTTTAAAGACAAATAAAACCAGAAAACCAAAGCTGTTGCCATCAAGTTGATTCTGACTCACAGCAACCATATAGGACAGAGGAGAACTGCCCCATGCTGTTTCCAAGGAGTGTCTGGAGGATTTGAACTGCCGATATCTTGGTTAGAAGCCATAGCTCTAGCTGCTGTCATTCATCTCTCTAGTTATTATTTCACTAGGGTTTAAAAAAATAGATAAAGCTACACCAATACAGTCCATACACTGCATCGAGTTCTTTGAACCAAACGGTCCTCCGGTGAACCTGAATGTTTCCAACAGTACTGATGGTGACCGTTTAAAAGGCTAACACTCTGATTCCTCAATTAGTGGGAGAAGCCAACTCTTCTGGGTGGATGTTAATTCTTTTTTAGATAAAGTATCTTAGTAATGTTATTAGTTGAAATGTTAAACAATCTCCTCTTTTAGCAAGGTACTGTTCAGAGCTATAAGACAGTGATTTCAAATATAGCTTTTCCTTTGCTCATAGGACCGTAAAATTCCTTGTGGTCAGCTTTGAGTATTCTGTTGAATGTGGCTTCGGAAACATTAGGCCAATATATTATTAAAAATCTGCATATCATCCTTAGGAAACATATAATTAATATGGAAGTTTGGTTGCATCTTCTTAAAAAAATTATATTATTGTTTTGCAGGGTATAGGTTGTCACCCACATGACAATGGAACATTATTTGTACTTTTTAATTGTTCCATTTATTATTCAGGTGATATTATTTTGACCTGTGTCTCTCACAGGCGTGTAAGATTCCTGAGCATAGGAATCTTTATTGACTTTTCCTCAATTGCATATTCAGCATCTAACCAAGTGTCTCATTAATAGTAAACATCCTAAAATGATGTGTTGAGTAGAAGACAAGACCAAGAACTTCTATTCTCAATTCCAGAAATCGAAGAGCAATGAATTATTCTCTCACTACCATAGAAGGAGCCAAGGTCCACTCTCAATCTCTTATTGCTAAACAGTTGTAAAATCAAGTCACATGGCACTAGCATCAAAATTAACTCACTATAATTTTCAAATTTACCCTACATGGTTCAGGGACTTTTTTGCTCTTTGTTTCCTTTCCATATAAAGAGGGCCATTTTTTGTCTCTTCACACTCTTGGCTATAGTGAGGCATGCCATAGTTATTAAGATTCTGTATATCTCATATAAGGAGCCCTGGTGGTATACCAACTTCTTTGTAGGAGAAGATGTGGCAGTCTGTTTCCATAAAGACTGCAGCCTTACAAACCTCAAGGGAAATTCTACTCTGTCCTATAGGGTCACTGTGAGTTGGAATCAATTTGACAGCAATGGATATTGCATACAAGTTTTTAGACATGTAATGGTGTTGATACCATCAAAACAGATTGTGTCAGGGTCCCGCTTTACTATGTATTGATGACTGTGTGCTCTTGACCTATTCTCACCATTCCCACTTCTGTTACCTTTGTTGATCTTTGTCAATTCTCAGATGAATTTTGATAATAGTGCTCTAACTTCTTTCTGACTCTGTCCTCACCTTTTCAGTTGTCCACAACATGATTAAAGTGAGCTCTCACAATCACAGACTTGACTCTCCCTGATTAAAATCCTCCTCTAGCTTTTTATCTCCTACAAAATAAAGACCAATTTTCTTAGCATGATCTGATCAAGATCCATCTGATTAGTTCCCTCTCCTGCATTTTCTTCCTTTCACACTAAGGTCCAGCTTACTGAACTTACAGTACTTTACACTTCAGGATATTTCATGTCTTTATGCAAATGGAGCTCAGTGCCCAGGGCAGTTTTGTGGAAGATTAATATTTTATCAAATACAGAATCTACCTTTGTTTATTTATTTATTTTACAAATGTTGATACTGTGGATTTAAGTGGGGGTGATTGATGACTGAAATGACATATCTCGTCTTGGAGTCTTCAGACCCATGAGTTGGAAATTGTGAGGAGAATGAAAGTAAATGTGCTACTTGTGCTTTATTTGGAAGTACCAGTTTTTGTTTACTTAAGGAGGCAGGGTCAGGGCTTAGGTCTGAAAGAAAACAAGAGACGTGGCAATTTTTCTTGCTGCTGCTGTTAGGAATACTTCTTGGAGCTAAGAGACCAACAATAGCAACAGCAAAAGGCTTGTAGAAACATGCTTTGTAATGTGCTCTTTTCAAATTAAATACCAGAACTCTAGATGACTAACAAATGCCCACAGAGGAGAGGCTCAACACACTCAGTACATTCTTCACTCTAGTTACTAATAATCTTCTATTCCTTCAACCATAACCACAAACAAAACTGCAACCACAGAAGCTTCCAAGGTACAAGGCTTGGAAAAAATGAGTTCTCTCTCAGTCTACCCGTGTAAATCTTGTGGCCAGACATAGGTCAGGAATGATTCTTTGGATCCGCCCTATCAAATGACCTGGCACATAGGTCCAAAGAGGGAGACCAAACAGGAAAGGGGTTAGAAATTTTGTCATGTGAGGCACTAGGGATGCCTGACTACAAAAGAGGAGACTTGTATCTTCTTCAAGTTTCTCCTGTCCTCAGAGGGCTCAAGTTATTTTTATCTAGGGTCAACTTGATTGATGGAGGAAAAAAAAAGAATTTCCAAAATATTTGCATCAAGGTGAGAAGAGGAGGTCTTTGTGTAGGAGTAAATCTAATCCTGTAATTCGAATTGCTACCAAAAAAAAAAAAAATCAAACCTATTGCTATTTAGGGAATCATGACTCTGGCAACCCTATAGGACAGAGTAAACTGCCCCATAGAGCTTCCAAGGTGCACCTTTTGGGCTTGAACTGTCGACATTGTGGTTAGCAGCTGTAGTGTTTAACCACTACGCTACCAGAGTTTCCCCTGACTGCTACAACTGGACTCATTTTTTGAAAGGGTTGTTGTAGTGGAAAGACTTGATATGTGGAAAATCACTGCCCTTGGCACAGGTGGCCTCTTCTTTGGAATGTATAACTAACCATGTTCAAGTTTTCAGGACACAGCTTCTTCCATGTGATTATATCTAGTTTTCAGTCATGTTTCTGAACACAAAGTAACACTCCCGCTATGTATTACTCTCTTCATGATTCCATCATGTGTCAGTCTCCTTGTGCATATTTAACAAATATGTGCTCAGCACCTACTTTGTCTCAGGTATCAGGACATGTCTTGAGTGTATAACAGGGAAGAAAAACTCCATTATTTAAAGAACTTGCACTTTCTGGGATGAAACACATGACCAGGAAGTCCATTAAATGCAGATAGACATGAAAAAAGAAGCTCCATGTGTTTTGGGGGACTGAGGTGGGGCACATGACCTAGTGCAAGAAGTCCAAAAGGGCTTTCCATTGAGAGTGATGGCTTTATTGAGAATAGCATCAGTGTTAAACTAAGCGAACCAGACCCATTGCCCTCAATTCACACTCATAGTGCCACTATAGAACAGAGTAGAACTGCCCCATAGGGTTTAAGGAGTAGCTGGTAGATTTGAGCTGCTGAACTTTTGGTGAGCAGCTGAGCTTTAAACTACTGTACCGCCAGGAGTGCAGTGCTGGCATTAGCCATGTAAAAACATCAAGAAGAAGATATATTTCAGACACAGCGAATGAATACACTGGGGAGAAGATGAAAAAAACTGTGTGAGAAAAATTACAGTGATCTGGATATTGCATACAGTTCAAGGCATGGAGGAACAAGGAATGAAGCTGGAGGGGAAGGGCTGTGTAATGAACCTGGGACTTACCCTTGTAAGTTAAGGTGCTTCAGGCTTGTGAGTGATGTGAATTTGATTTTTAATACATTTCTTTGTCTGCAGTGTGGAAGATGGGTTTGAATCAAACAAGTCTGAGGAACAGAAATACTCATAAGTTAGGAAGCTACGGTAATGATTAGGGCAAGAGATAAGGATGTCTTGAACTGGGGCCATGCTAGTTAGCACAAAAGGGATGCAATGAATTTCAAAAATGTTTGTGATGCCAAATTGGCAGAACTAGATGTTTGGTTGGATAAATGGGGCATAACAGAGGAAAAAAGGTCAAAATACCTCCAGTTACTGAGTAGAAGGAGGCATATGGTAGAGAATACTAGAGATGGTTGTGGTTTGTTGGGAGGTTAATCGCTTGATAATCAGAAGACATGTGGATAGAGATGTTCAGCAGGCAAAGGTATACTTGAATCTGAAGTAGATTCTGGGATGCAAATGTAGATGTAAGAGTTAATGGATTTGTGGCTATTAAATGAGTATTTGGGATTATGACTACAGAAGGCATACACTGGTAAGAGCCATGGGCCAGGGAACCATTTGACATTTCAAGAAAGAAATTCAAACCAACGGAAACTAAGACTAGGCACAGGATTAGGAGAAACAGGAAAGCGGATGTGACAGAAATCAACAAGTACAGAGTTTAAAGAAAGATGGATTGGTCGACACTGTAAAATTCAAAAGTCAAAGAAGATAAAAACTGGAAAATAGTAACTTGATGGATGGAAAGACCTTAGACTTTAGAAAGACCTAAAGACCTTAGAAAGAGTGATTTTAGTAGAGTGGTGGGCTGACTTCAGGTTGCTGTGTGTTGCTGTGAAAATTGAGCATTTACCTCCCTCACTGATTGGCATGGGCAAAGTTGACATTTTTACAATATTAGCCCTTTTAGTCCTTAAACATGTTTTATTCTTACACCCATTTAGTCTTAATTTTAGATACTTTTTTTATTAAGGTATAATTTCAAATTTCTCGATTCCTTCTTATAGGCAACTTCCCCCACAAGCCGTAGGCCCTGACAGACTCTGTTCAGTTTTCTGTCCCTATCTATAGCGTTGCATCTTCTGTGATGTCGTATAAATGGAACTCTGTATTACATAGTGCTTTGAGATTAGCTTCTTTCATGTAGCATTGTTTGGAGTTTGTGTTTAGATTCCTATTTTCAACAAAATAGAAGAAAAAAATTAAATAACACCAAAATAACTAATCAAACAAATCTAGAAGGGGGGACATTTGATGAGTAAACTGATTTTGTCTTACCAACAACAAAATATCAGGAAAATAAAGAGGGAACGATGGAGACTGTTCTAGATTTAGAGAGAGTTAGGAGATACTACTATGTAAACGATTTTGAGAAAAATGGAGAAATTTGAAGACATTCCACTAGTAGGTCATTTTGAGTACTTAATACTAATTTTACTAAGTGTCAAGAAGTGCTTGGATGCTGCAAACAGTTTGTGCAGCACTGCTAACCCGAGGGTTTGTCATTCAAACCCACCCAGAGGCATCTTGGAAAACAAGCCTATCGATCTGCTTCTAAAAGGAGCAGCTCTACTTTGCGCACATGTGTCACCATAGCTTGGAATGAACTTTATTGGCAACTAAAAACAGGCTTATTGTAGACCATCCAGCAAACTTCATGTAACTAATAACTGATGTGTAAAGGTTTCTTTTCTACAAAAGCTTCGGGCACTCTTCTTTTCTTTTTCTTTCTTTCTTTTTTTGAAAGAAAAGAACAATTTTCGTTTGGTTCTTTGCTTTGTAAAACAGATGGTAATCATCTCTCTAAAGTTGTAAATTCTAATTAAAAAATCTAGCCCTCCTTCTATCCAACCATACATAGTTTATGAACTCAATTACTTATCAAATGAAAATTGGGATCCAATAATCTCTGAAATAGGTCCACCAAAGGAGGCAACAAAAGCAAATCTAAAGCTGATGAAACTGTTTTCAGTCATATACTTGTGAAACATCTCCTGTATCCAGACCAGAAGCCACTGCTAACTCCTGGAGTTTCAATAGGAAATAGCCTGTGGTATGAGTGTATCATAGCTTCCTTCTGACACCTCTGAAAGGAGTTACTTTCCTAATTACAAACAGGATGCGTAGCCTGTTGTCCTCTGTTCCCTGCCTAGTAGGGCTATGGAAAACCAGCTAGCCACATGCTGTCTTTCCTGGATCGCATGAAAGAGAATAGAGCTTGCCCAGAATAATTGTATCAGCTTTGATTTCCAGGTTAAAGTTGCCCTTGTCCTTAAAGAGTTCTTCTCATAAACAGTTGAAATATTTTATTTTCTCTTATTTTTTTTTCTACTCCGCTGATGCACTCCAGTTGTGAACTTTGTAAATGCTATACCAAAGGAGTTCTGGATAAAGAGATAAGCATTGAATTCCCCTGAAGGAAGTTTGGGAGCAGTATTCTTACTGGAAAGAAGGTGTAGACACTAAGGATGCTTTCAAGTTAGTGCCTTTTAAACTGCAGTAGAAACTGCTGACCCTTCACTCTAGAGTAGTTACCTTTATACATTTGCTACTACTAGCTAAGTATTATGAATGATTATTTTTATACCTTGTAAATATTCCTTGAGAAGACAATATGTAATATATATTATGCTAGGGATTTAAATACATTTTTTAATTTATTTTTTGCATCAACCTTTTGAGGTGATAGTATTTTTGTTTCTTTTTAAGGGTCGATGAAAATAAGCTTTAGGGAAGTTAAAAAAATTGAGGTCACATAGCACTAAATGAAACTTAAACATTAAATAATAAACAAGAATACAACTGAATTAAATTATATAGGGGAAATATTTGGGAAGCATGAATGAAAATCTTCTAAATGAATGCAGCCTAGATTTCGAAACACTACTTTAAGAAAATAGGGTAAAAAGAATTTGAGTTTCTGGTAGCCTACAGTGGCTAGTGGTCATGAGAGCCAAAGATGCAAGTCAGAATATAAATCTGTACAGCCTGGAACCATAGGGAGAACCCTCACCATGTGACTCACATGGCCTAGAAATCTGAGAGATGGTATTGGTTTTGGTAAAGCCCATCAGTGGTCAAGAAAATAAATCTAACGTCTAAAGACTATAGAAAAGGGAGAAATACATTAAAAATAAAAGTTTTGGGTGAGGAGTAAGATGTCTTCAGATGTCAGACATGGCAAACCATCCCAGGTATAAACTAGATATTGGGCGGGAGGTTGTGGAATTGGGGAAGACACCCATTCTCCCAGCTTCCAGCTGCAGAAATCCCATGTTCCTCATGTGCCACATCCCACTGGCCACACCTTTTAAGACAAAGACTGAAGTGAATCACTGTGCACTTGCTCAGGTGAGGAAGATAGAGGACAAGGAAGTTTGTGACATCAGCATGAGTGTGGCAGGTTACTTCTGAAATTGCAGACAGATGGCATTTTGGTTGAGAAATAAATGCTCCATCCCACTTCCTGTTATAAAGGGTGGCTGGTCCTCATAAAAGGACAGTCCTCCACCTTGCTGCCATCCTCTTGACATTCAGTTGGGGACCAGTGTTGACATTCTGGTGAGTACAGTACTTGCAAGACTTTTTTGGACAGTTGGGTAGAATATGCACTTAAACTAGAGGTAAAAAGGACTTTTGTTTCACAGAATGATGTTTAAGTTTTGTGGAAGTCAAGGTGTTGAGTTTTGAGGGAGGCAGATATAATTATATGATTTTTAGTTACTGGTTGGTGAGCTATCTTGAGGTTCATATGAGAAGTTAAGTTAAAGGGAGGGTCTTACATGAGGAATAAGGAATAAGCAATGAAGTCTAGTCCCACATTTCACTTTATTTCCAAACATTTACTTCTGTAGATACTAGCCCTTAGAGCTGCATTCGAGTTTTCGCATTCTTCCTAAAGAACACCTGGCAATATCAGTTAAATTTTCAGTCAATGTCTCTAGGCTACGGCAATTTGTTTTGGAGTTGCTCAGAACTTTAGAAACTTGCATATGCTGTCTCTGGATGTTTAAATTCACCTGTGTCTCATTGCTGCCTCATTGTATGATCTTTTGTTGTTTTTTGGCAGAAGAAAAAAGAAAAAGTGATGATGGAAATTGTCTTAATGCCGTAGCCTGACAAAACAGAAATATCACAAGTAGTGGCTACGAAGAACAGAAATTTGTATTGTCACAGTTTTGGAGACTAATAGTCCTAATAGGTCAATCTCAGCCCTATCGATTCCTTTCTTATAGGTAGCAATGGGCACTCTTTGATTCCTTGACTTGTAGATGATCCTCACATACTGTCTGTCTTTCCTGGTACATACATCTCTGTTCTAATCTGATCTTTTTTGTAACTCAAAAGTGATTTGATACAGAATCCACTCCATTCAGGTATGGCTTAATTAACATGACAAAGAAAACTTCATTTCCAAGTAGGATTGCAATCATCGTTACAGGGCTTATGATTTGAACCCATATATTTGCCATGTATTTGGGAAACATAATTCAATCCATAAGCAGAAGTGATGCTAGAAGAGAAGAGGGAAAAACTAGATGGTTATGAAGATTTTGTTGGAGATTAGAAGAATACTGACCCAGCTCATTTAAAGGATATTGACTTTCTTGGTCACCAAGAGTGCCTCTGCAGTAAACAATGTCAACTGTTTATTTCTCAGATTCACAGAGACCCAGAAAAGATGTCTTACCAGCAGCAGCAGTGCAAACAGCCCTGCCAACCCCCTCCTGTGGTGTGTCCACCCAAGTGCCCTGAACCATGCCCACCACCAAAGTGCCCAGAACCATGCCCACCGGTGAAGTGCCCGCCTCAGCCATGCCCACCGGTGAAGTGCCCTCCTCAGCCATGCCAGCAGAAATGTCCTCCTGTGCAGCCACCTCAACCCTGCCAGCAGAAATGTCCACCCAAGAGCCAGTAACAACACCAGAATTCTTCAGAATGATGAAGCAGTAAGATCCAGTGGGTCTTCCCAGTCTCTGCACTCCCTCTTCTTCCCTCAGCCATGGTGACAGCCTGCATCTTCCCTAACCTTCCTGCTTAGATAAGAGCTGACAGAGAAAAGACATAGGTCCTAAAGTTGATGCCACCCTGTTGGAAGATGAGTGACAAGATCAAGTTCTACATTCTTACATGGAAGCATCACCCATCTCTCTTTGGCATCTATCTGTGATCCAATTTAGGCAGTGATCTCTATCCTGTAAACAATTGTGCCCCTTTTCTGCTTCTCCAATAAAGTACATGCTTTGTGGTTGAGCGTACATTGCTTTTTTTATTTTGGCGGCGGGGATGTGGTTTACACTCTTCTGTCAACCATCTTTCCCATCACTGAATTCAGCCTTGCTTGGGATGTGTCTTTTGGATTGAGTGTATCAGATAATTATTTTAGTAGTTTTAAACTCATTTCAAGAATACTCTGGCTTGTATGACCCTAAGAATTTACTTAAACTGTCTCAGGTACTATTTCTTCATCTGGAAGACTTGAGAAAGAATGTCTTTGGCTCATTTAACTCATAGAGATTAACTAAGTTGTTGACAATTATTTTCTATTTGCCTATTATATGTTAGGCAGTATTCTACATGCTGTAGATACAGATAATGGTGACCAAATGGGGTTCTTGACCTTAGAGAGGAAAAATGAGAGTGATGCATAGGGGCATAGAGGATTGTTCAGAGTAATAATACACGAGTTGTACTTTAAAGAATGTTGTTTAGAAAGGTACTTCCAAAGTGACTGTTGAAGAAGAAATATGAATGAAGAGTAAGTCATGAGTATATCTAGGGTAGATTTTTCCCATAAGAGGAAATAGCAAGTTTCAAGGCAGGGAAAAATAACAGCAAGAAAAAAGAAAACAAACAAAAAAACAACAATAAAGATATGACTGTGAGCAAATGTGCCTAGAGAGGCTGGGTGTGTAGGACACAGTAACGATTTTAGTATTCATCCAAGGTTTCAAAGCTATATTACGCTGATGGTTAAATGCCTCAAATTTTATATTAATGTAATACTCACTTTTCATATACATTTCGTGTAACATTTTGACTAATAGTATATACGTTTGTTCAAAGCTATTTCTAAAAGAGAAGAAATGAATTGAGGAATAAATTAAAATGCTTACAAAGTGAAAGCTTATTTTTGTGGGATGACCAAATGAAATTTATCTTAAAAATAAATCTAATCTATTAACTCTCATGAAATTATAGCTGGTAAAACTGCATGGAAAGTGTTGTACTAATTGTGTTACAAACTCTAAAAAGATTGTTGAAAGGTGGGCTTTGCACAAGGCTCGAGGTGATTGTCTTTAATGTTAAGTACTTGAAAAGGACTCTAATCCAATTTTGTCAACAGCTTTTTTCTCCTATGTTGTCCTTAAGGAAAACAAATAAATACCATCAATTTTTGTGTGTGTGTAACACCTAAGCAACACACTTGGAAAGTTGATAAACTTTAGCTTACTTGGTGAATAACTATAAATTGAGTGCTAATGTAAGCAAACAAAAAATTAAGAAAGAGAATATCACCAACTCTTCAGAAACTGAGTTTTCTTCACCACTATCCTAACTCTTAATGTAATGACTTTGTTGTTTTCTTTCTGAGTTTTCTTTTTTTTAACACCAGTAAACCCAAACCAAAATCCACTGCTGTGGAGTGGATTCCAACTCATAGCAACTCTATAGACAGACTAGAACCGCCTGGCAGAGTTTCCAAGGAACACCTGCAGATGTGAACTCCTGAACTTTAGGTTAGCAGATGTAGCACTTAAGTACTATGCCACCATGGTTTCCACACACAGGCATTTCTAAAAATTTTATAATTTGGAAGAATTACAGCTTGAATGCCCCTTAGAAGCAAGAATGGTGAGAATTTATCTCTTGCACTTTGGACATGTTAGCAGGAAGGACCAGGCCCTTCAGGAGGAAATCATGCTTGATAAAGCAGAGGGCTAGCAAAAAAGAGGAAGCCCCTCAATACAACGGAGGGACACAATGGACTTAAACTTAACAAGAATTGTGGGGATGGCAATGAGATGTGTTGACACAGTACCTGCAACAGTGGGCTCAAATACAGCAAGGATTGTGAGGATGGTGCAGGACTGGATAATGATGTATCCTGTTGTATGTGGGGTCACTGTGAGCTGGAACCGACTCCGCGGCACTTGCCATGGATTGAATTGTGCCTCCTCAAAAATGTGTATCAGTTTGTCTGGACTATGATTTCTGACATTCTGTGATTTTTGTCATATGTGCTGTAAGTCTTGCCTCTGCGATGTTAATAAGAGAGAATGGTCAGCAGTTGTGTTAGTACAAGCTTGTATTGTGCCCTGAGGCAACCCCTTGGGCGAGAAAAGGATAGGGAGGCAAGCAGAGAGTTGGGGACACCGTGTTATCAGGAAAAGAGCACTGTTAGCAGATTGCAACCTTTTGGATTTGAGGTCCCTGTGCCCCAGAATCTCCCAGTCTTGGGGAGGACTGATGAAAGGACCTTCCTTCAGAGCCAACAGAGATAGCCTTCCACTGAAGTTCATGCCTGAATTTGAACTTTAAGCTTGCTATACTGCAAGGAAATATATCTTTCTCTGTTAAAGTCATCCATTGTGGTATTTCTGTTATAGCAGCACTAGACAACTAAGACAGCATCTAACAACAACAAAAAGTATAGTTAAGTTTTCCAGTGTTTGAATTTTATGTAAATAGAACCGTAATGTATGAAATCTTTTTTTCAAATAATATTGTGTAGTTTTAGCTTATTCGCTACAGTATTTTTGTACATCCTTGTATGGATGCACAATGTTATTTCATTATTCTACAGTGATGGACATTTGAGTTGTTTCCTGTTTAGAACTATTATGAACAATGGCATATGCCATTTTCTTCATATCTGCTAGTACACATGCACATGTATTTCTCTATGGTACATTCCCCGAAGTGGAATAGCAAGTCCAAGGATATATGCACCTTCAGCTTTGGTAGGCAATGGGAAAATGTTTTGCTGATGTTTGTGAATGTAAATTCCTACCAATTGTGTAGGAGATTTTCTGAAACCCTGGTGGTATAGTCATTAAGTACTGTGTCTGCTAAGCAACAGGTTGGCAGTTCATATCTGCCAGGCACTTCTTGGAAACTCTGTGGGACTGTTTTTCTCTGTCTTATAGGGTTGCTATGTGTCAGAATCGACTCAACAGCAGTGGGTTTTCTATACTTCTTTAAATTAGTTGATCACTGTCCCACTTCTAAAACTTCACTACATTTGGTGTATGTGAGTGCGTGTGTGCTTGCAGTGATCATTTACTGTGGCTTAAATATACTGTTCACTAAATATTAAGAGTACAGAAGTTTTTATTGTTTGTTAGATACTTAGATACAACCTCTTTTGTAAAGTGTATGTTAAAGGCTTTTGCTTAATTTTCTATTGAATTCTCTTTTTCTGATTGATTTGTATGAGTTCTTTACATATTTTGCATACCATCCTTTAACAGCAGTTTGCCTAATTCAAACCCAATTGCCTAACTAAGGCTTTCTCCTGTGTTTTCCCTCAGAAATTAAAAAGTCTTAGGTGTTGCATTTCTACACGTGTCTGTCAGTTTGTTGTACTGTGGGGGTATATGTGTTCCTATGATGCTGAAAGCTATGCCACTAATATTCAGATACCATCAGTGTCACTCATAGTAAACAGGTTTCAGCTGAGTTTCCGCATTAAGACACTCTAGGGAAAAGGACTCAACAGTCTACTTCTGTGAAGAATTATCTACTGAAAACCTAATGAATAATAGTGTAACACTCTTTGATATAGTTCTGGATGACAAGCACCCCTCCACCCCTGGTTGGAAGGCACTCAAAAGATGACTGGGCAAGAGTTGCCTTCTCAAGATACAGTCGACGTTAATGACATAAATGGAGTCAAGTTTTCAGGACTTTCATTTGCTGATGTGGCATAACTCAAAATGAGGAGAAATGAATGCAAATATTCATTTAAAAATTATCAGAACATGGAATGTACAAAGTATGAATCTGGGAAAATTGGAAATTATCAAAAATGAAAATGGAATGCATAAAAATCAATATCCTAGGCATTGGTGTGAGACAAAGTATACCGATATTGGCCACTGAAATGGACAATCGCATGATCTACTGGCCTGGGAATGACAACTTGAAGAGGAATGGCACTGCATTCTTTGCCGGACAGAACATTTCAAGTGCAATGCTGTTAAGTGATAGGATAACATCCATATGCCTACAGGGAAGACCAGTTAACAGGACTATCATTCAAATTTATGTACCAACCACTAACACCAAACATGAAGAAATAATATTTTTAATAGGTTTTACAGTCCGAAGTTCGTCAAACATGCAATCAAGATACACTGATAACTGCAAGTTTGAAACAAAGAAGAACTGGTAGTTGGAAAATAAGGCTTTGGTGATAGAAATGATGTCAGAGATCACATAATAGAATTTTGCAGGAAAAATGATTAAATTGCAAATAACCTTTTTCTCTCCAGCATAAACAGTGACTATATACGTGGACCTCAACAGATGGGATACACAAGAATCAAATGGAGTATATCTGTGGAAAGAGATAATGGAAAAGCTCAATGTCATCAGTCAGAAAGAGACCAGGAACCGACTGAGGAACAGACCATCAATTGCTTAACATGCGAGTTCAAATTGAAATGGAAGAAAATTAGAAAATGTCCACAAGAACCAAAGTATGACCTTGAGTGTATCCTGCCTGACTTTAAAGACCAACTCGAGAAAAGATTTGGGGGGCGGGGGTATGATTGAGTGAAAATATGCAATCCCATATAAATTTGCATACCTGCCAATGAGCGGCTCCCACCGCTCTCCCTGCCGGGCCACAGCACACTCCTCTTCTGCATTCTGTACATGTCCTAACAATCTCTTATCCCCTCGTCTCCACTGCCTCCCCCGACTCCAGTAAAAGGTCGGCCAGATGACACCCTGTAGATGCATAGAACCATAAAGTGAACACAGAATATGATCCCTCTATGTCATCAAGTCCAATCCATTTCTGTCCGAAGAAATCCATTTCTGTCTGTTGACCTGTATTATGATTTGTGGACAGGGGCAGCATCAGGGACCATGCTCCCAGGGGAACCGCGAAGCCCCTCTATCATCAATTGCGGTCTTTTAGTTTCGTTCTTCTAGTGAGACTCAATTTTGTGAGCCCCATCACACTTATCTCTGGTGGTGGCCAGGTACCACTGGTTTCTTCCGGTCACAGGTCGACATAGTCACCCACTCACGTGGGTCTCTCTGTTTTCTAGGTTCTCTTTGCCCCATGTCGTTTTGGTCCTTGGAGATCATCCTTTCCTCCTTAGTTGGGACCACTTGGTGTACCTCACATGTCAGCTGGGCAGCTTTTAAGACGCCAGACACCTCTCACCAATTTGGGGTGCAGGAGACTCTATTAGCAAATGCTGGTTATGCCAACTGGCCTTGATGTCCCCTGAGAACATGGTCCCCAGACCCCACCCCAACTACTCCGTCTTTGCAATGTTAGGTTAAGATTGGAGGAGTAAACATGTAATGTTGAAGGCCAGTTAAAACTGATCTTCTTTCTAATGTGTGCTGTCACAGATTTCACCCAACCAAATTTCTATTAACTATCTAATCAATACCCCACCTCCTCTTTCACTCCCTCCCCACCCTTGAGCAATCAAAGTCTTTTCTTCTATGCATGAGTCTGTTTTTCAGCTCTTATACTAGGGGTCTCATACAATAGTTGTCCTTTTGCCCCTGGCTACTTTCACATTCCTCTGTTGTTGGGCATCTGGGTTGATTCTATCTTTTTGCTATTGTGGACTGTGCTGCAATAAACATTCTTGTGCATGTGTCAGTTGGTGTGAATTGCCTTGATTCTGCAGGGTATATTCCAAGCAATGAAATTACTGGGTCAAATGTTCTATCTATTCATAGCTTTTAAAGGAAGTGCCAGGTTGCTTTCCAGGTTGCTTGCCAGGTTGCATTTGTTGTTTTGCATTTTTTGGATCATGGCCAACATTGTTGGTGTGAGATGGTATCTCATTGTAGTTTTGATTTGAATTTCTTTAGTAGCTAATGATCGTGAGCACATTCACATGTGGTCTTTTGGCTGCCTGGATCTCCTCTTTAGAGAAGTGTCTGTCCATCTCCTTTGCCCGTCCCTCAACTGGTTTATTTACCTTTTTCTTATTGATATTTTGTAGTATCTTATAGACTATGGAGATCACACATCAGTCTGATATATAATTGCCAAATATTTTTTCACATTCTGTAGGTGGCCTGGGCTTTTAATTCTTTTGATAAAGTCTTTAGATGAGCTAAAGTATTTGATTCTTAGTATTTCTCATTTATCTATTTTCTCTTCTGTTGATTGTGGTTTGTTTATCAGATTTTGAAGTCTATCTACATTGTGTATTAAAACTTCCATTGTTGATCCTAATTTTTCTTGGATGAGCTTTATCATTTTAGATTTCATATTTAGGTCTTTTATCTTGGCATCCAGTTTGAGTTGGTTTTGTATAAGGTGTGAGATATGGGTCTTGTTTCAATTTATTGCAAGTGGATATCCAATTTTGTGAGCGCCGTTTGTTGAAGAGATTCCTTTTACCCCAGTTTAATGTCTTAAGGCCTTTGTCAAATATCAACTGTTCATGGGAGGATGGTGTCATCTCTGGGGTCCCATTGATCTGTCTGTCTGTTTTTGTACCAGTACCAGGCTGTTTTGACTGCTGTGGCAGTGTAATAGGTTCTAAAGGCGGGTAGTGAAAGGCCTCCGACTGTGTTCTCCTTCTTCAGTAGTGCTTTACTTATCCGGGGCTTCTTCCCTTTCCAAACAGAGTTGGTGATTTGTTTCTCTATCTCATTAAAAAATGTCACAGGAACTTGTATTGGGATTGCATTATATAAGTAAACTGCTTTGGGTAAAATAGACATTTCCACAACGTTAAGTCTTCCTATCCATGAGAAGGGTAGATTTCTCCATTTATGTAAGTCTTAGTTTCTTGTAGTAAGATCTTATAATTCTCTTTGTAAAGGTCTATTATTTCTCTGGTTAGGTTTATTCCTAGGTATTTAATCTTCTTGGGGGCTATAGCAAATGGTATTGATTTGGTGATTTCTTCTTTTATAATATCATTGTTGGTATAAGGAATCCGACTGATTTACTTATGTTTTTCTTGTATCCTGAGACTTTGATGAACTTTTCTATCAGTTTGAGTAGCTTACTTATGGATTTCTTAGGATTATCTGCATATACAATCATATCATCTGCAAATAGGGAGATTTTGACTTCTTCTTTGCAAATGGAGAAGCCCTTTATTTCTTGGTCTCATCTAATTGCTCTGGCTAGAACTTCTAGCCCAATGCTGAACAGGATAGGTGAGAGTGGGAATCCTTGTCTAGTTCCCGTTCTTAAGGGGAATTGTTTCAGTCTCTCTCCATTCAGGATGTAGGCAGTTGGGTTTGTATAAATGGTCCATATTGCACTGAGGAATTTGCTATCTATTCCTGTTTTGCTCAGAGTTTTTAGCATGAATAGGTGTTGAACTTTATCAATTGCCTTTTCTGCATCAATAGACAAAATCAGGTGATTCTTGTCTTCTGTGTTATTCATACGGTTGATCACATTAATTGTTTGGCTGATGCTGAACCAGTCTTGCATCCAACTTGGTCATGATGAGTTGTTCTTTTCACATGTTGTTGTATTCTACTGGCAAGAATTCTATTGAAGATTTTTTGCATCTAGTTTAATGAGTGATACTGCTCTGTAGTTCTCCTTTTTCATGGAGTCTTTCCCTGGCTTTAGTATCAGGATTATGCTGGCTTCATAAAATGAATTTGGGAGTATTCCATCCCTTTCTATGCTGTGAAATAGTCTCAGTAGTACTGGAGATAACCCTTCTCTAAAAGCTTGGTAGAATTCTGAGGTGAAGGCATATGGGCCAAGGATTTTTCTGCTTGGTCATTTTTGGATGCCTTTTTCAGTCTCTTCCTTTGTGATGGATTTATTAAGCTGTTGTACTTCACCTTGTGGTAATATTGGTAGGTGATATGAATCTAAGAATTTGTGCTTTTCCTCTAAGTTTTCAAAATTGCTACAGTATGGACTTTGGTAGTATTCTTGTTATGGTATTTTGGATTTCTAATGGATCTGTGTGACAGCTCCCCTCTCATTTCTTGTTTGGATCATTTGTTTCTTTTCCTGCTTTTCTTTAGTAAGTTTAGCCAGTGGTTTGTCAATTTTGTTGATCTTTTCTAAAAACCAGATTTTGGTCTTTTCAATTTTTTCAGTTGTTCTATTCTCTAATTTGTTTAGTTTCACTCGAATCTTTATGATCTGTTTTCTTCTGGTGCCTCAGGGGTTCCTCTGTTGTTCTCTCTCTACTTGTTTAAGTTGTAGGGCTAGTTCCTTGATTTGTTTCTTTCTTCCTCCGGATGTGTGCATTTATGGAGGTAAACTGACCTCTGAGCACTGCTTTGGCTGTATCCCATAGGCTCTGGAAAGAAGTGTGTTTATTCTCATTGGAATCCATAAATTTCTTTATTTCATCCTTGATTTCTACTATAACCCATGGCTTTTTGAGCAAGATGTTGTTTAGTTTCCCTTTGTTCCACTTTCTATCTGTGTTTTTTCTGCTATTGATTTAGACTTTAACGGCTTTGTGGTCTGAGAAGATGCTTTGGGATAATTTGATGGTATGGGTTTTGTTGAGAATTTCTTTATGTCCTAACACGTGCTCTATTCTGGGAAATGTTCTATGTGTGCTGGAGAAGAAAGTGTAGTTGTCTGCTGATGGATAGAAAGTTCTGTGTATGTCAATGAGTTCGTTAATTGTGGCAATAAGATTCTCTGTGTCTTTACTGAGCTTTTTTCTAGATGATCTGTCCAATATTGAGAGTGGAATGTTGAAGTCTCCTACTACTATTGTGGAGTGATCTATTTCATTTTTTAGTGTAGTGAGTGTTTCTTTGATGTATTTAGGTGCTCTAGTATTAGGTGCATAAATATTTAATATTGTTAAGTCCTGCTTGTGTACTGAACCTTTCAGAAATCAATAGTGTCCATCCCTGTCCACAATGGTGGATTTTACATTAAAATAAATTTTATCTGAGATTAGAATTGCCACCTCTGCTCTTCTTTGTTCATTGTTAGCTTGATATATATTCTTCTATCCTTTAATTTTCAGTTGGTTCCTAACTTTAAAGTGAGTAGTTTCTTGCAAGCAGCATTTAGACAGCTCGTGCCTTTTGATCCACGATGCCACTTGTTGTCTCTTTACTGGAGTGTTCAGTCCATTCACGTTCAATGTAATTATTGATAACCAAAGCTATCAAGTGCTGTCGAGTTGGATCCGCCTCATAGGTATGTGTTTAATGCTGTCATTGTGATATGTTTATTTTTGTGTTGCTGTTTTCTCTTTTGTTCTTATTATTCTGTTCTGGGACATTTTTCTTTATTAGTTGACTTTTCACCTTTTTCTGTGTTGGTTTTCTGGTTATTGAGACTCCTGTATTACATTTGTTGATTTGATATGTTGCATCTTTATTGTGCTTTATGGTTGCCCGTATGATCCCCCTTAATAAACTATATGTAAACCCAATTTTAGTTACTACCAGTCTTATTAACGTACTCTCCATCTGGAAGAACTATAGTGACTGTAGTATATCACTCTTTTTAATATGATGACATCTTAATTTTCATGATATGATCACTGGATCATTTTCACTATTATAGCTTTGATTGAGTTTGGAGCCTTCCCTAACTGAGTAGGTTTCTGGGTGATGTGTCTTGACTTAGCTTCTAAGACATAAAGTTAGTGGTTTTGTTCTTCCAAGCCAAGAGATTCTGCCAGTATTTCTTATAGCTTTGGTTTGATTTTTACAAAGTCTCGTTTCTCTTTGTCTGTAAATGTCTTGATTTCATTTTCATATTTGAAAGATAGTTTTGCAGGATATAGAATTCTTGGCTGGAAGTTCTTCTCCTTCAAGGCTTTGAATGTGTCATCCCACCATCTCTGTGCCAGCATCGTTTCTGCTGCGAAATCAGACTGAAGCCTAGAGGATTTCCCTCTGAGTGCTAGCTTTGCTTTGATTCTTCCTGCCTTTATGAGTTTCTGCTTGTGTTTCATTTCGTTAAGCTTGATTATAATATGTCTTGGAGTCTTTCTTTTGGGATCTAAATTGAGTGGTGTTCAATATGCATCTTGGGTATCTATATTCTCTTCTTTCGTAATTTCTGGTAATTTTTCTGTCAGCAGCTCAGCCACAATACTCTCTGTGTTCTCAGGTGTCCCACCCTGTTCAGGAACTGCAATTAATCTTAGACTGTTCCTCTTAATAGAGTTCCACATGCTTCTTTATGCTTTTTCATTTTTCTTGTTTCTTTTTTCTGCTTTCTCTTCATAGATGCTGGAATCAGTAGCTCTGTCTTCCAATTCTGAAAATCTATTTTCCTTTTGTTAATCTGTTTTCTTTGCTTTGAACTGAATTTTCTATCTCTTTGATTTTGTTCTTGATCTGTTGGATTTCAGAGTACTGGTGTTAAATCAGATCAAACAGCTTGCTTAATTTTTCATTTTACTCTGCTGAATTTTGTATAAGTTCTAGGAGAGCTCTATATACAATCCTTCTGTACTCACACTCTGATAGTTTCAGAAAGATTCTTTGTCTGGGAAGTTCTTTGAATCTTTCTTGTGAAGACCTTCTGAAGCCACAGATGAATCCTTACTAATGTTCCAGTCCAAAGTTTGCTGCTTTCAGGGCATCTGGAGGTCATTTTGTTTCTCCGGTGTTACCTTAACAGTATCAAGCTCAGTCTGAAAAGGAAGTCAATCACCAGTCACCTCTGTGTACTCCAGTGACTCGGCTCAGTGGAATCTCTGGGGTAGCAGGCTCCTCCTCCTGATTGGCAAAGACCCAGCCCCACTTATAGAGTCACTGGGAAGCTGACAGCTGAGCCTATAATGTGAGAGAGTAAAGACTGGAAGAAATGCCATCCGGATGCACTGCAGTTATTTCTCTGTTGAAAGATAAAAGGTATCTGACAGCTTCCAAAATTAGTCAGGCTTTCAGGTATGCAAGTCCCTCTTCCCAGCTGGCAAAGTAAGCACCTCTATGTCAAAGACTGATTTACTGCCAGAAAAGTGCTCTCCCGGCAGACACTGCCTCCCAGCCTTGGTATTAGGTCCAGCTGAGGCTTCCGTATAGGAAACTCTGCTTCCTAGTGAATCAAAATGGCACCCCACACAAGCTCCCCTGCCCACTTTGGAAAAGGCTATTCAATGGTAGAGATTTGGAGATGCCAAGAGAGAGAGGTCATAGGTGCCGAGTTGCACAGATTCCAAGGCCAGGCTCTCAAAATGTGGCAACTCTGGTACCTGATCTCATCAGCAGTGCATCTGAGCCTTGCTGCCAGTCAAACTTCAGCCCCTCCTGCAGGCTAAAACAGAGAAAACTAGTTAAAATGGCAATTTATCTACATTCTTCCAGAGCCACACTCATCAAGGGTGGGGTTCGGTGAAGGAGAAGAAGTTTCCTGCTCAGTGTTATGTAGACCAAATAGACAGCCTATGCTGTGTCCTAGGTCTCACTAGGTGTCCAGAAGGCTTTGTTTAACTATCAGTTCAGGCCCTGGTTTCCAGAGGGATTTAGGGAGACATGTGTTTAGTCCACCATCTTGACTCCACTCCCATGAGAATATATTTGATTCATTGAACACTAATGACAGAAGATGAGCTGTGAAATGATATCAGGGATATCACATATGAAGAAAGTAAGAGGTCATTAAAAAGACAGGAAAACAAGAAAAGACCAGAATGGCTATCAGAAAAGTCTCAGAAAGTTGCTCTTGAACATCGAGTAGCTAAAGCAAAAGAAAGAAATGATCAAGGAAAAGAACTGAAGATTTCAAAGGGTGGCTCAAGAAGACAAAGTAAAGCATTATAATGACATATGCAAAGAACTAGACATACAAAAACAAAAAGGAAGAAAACACTTGGCATTTTTCAAGTTGAAAGAACTAAGGAAGAAATTCAAGCTTAGAGTTACTATATTGAAGGATTCTATGCAGAAAATAGTAAATGTTGCAGGAAGCATCAAAAGAAGATAGCAAGAACACACAGAATCATAATACCAAAAATAATTGGTGAACATTCAATGATTTCAAGAGGTAAGATACCACCAGGAGCCAATGGTACTAAAGGAAGAAGTCCAAGCTACATTCATAGCATTGGCAAAAATGAAGTCTCCAGGAGTTGATGGACTATCACATGAGATAGTTTAACAAATTCACGAAGCACTGAATGTGCTAACCTGTCTATGTCAAGTAATTTGGAAGACAGCTACCTGGCCAAATGATGGAAAAGATCCTTATGCTTGCCCATTCCCCAAAAAGTTGATCCATTTGAATGTGGAAAATATCAAACAATATCATTAATATCACATGCAAGTAAAATTTTGCTGAAGATCATTCAAAAGCATTTGCAGCAGAATACTGACTGGGAACTACCAAAAAATTCAGACTGCATTCAAAAGAGTATGTGGAACCAGGGATATCACTGCTGTCATCAGAGGTATCTTAGTTGAAAGCAGAGAATATCAGAATGATGTTTACTTGTGTTTCATTGACTATGCAAAGGCATTGGACAACATGGATTGTAACAAATTGTGGATAACATTGTTGAACATGAGAATTCTCAAACACTTAATTATTTCATGAGGAATCTATACATGGATCAAGATGCAGTCATTTGAACAGAACAAAGGAACGCTGCATGTTTTATATTTTAAAGCCAGGAAAGATTTGTGTCAGGTTCATCTCATTTCACCATAGCGTTTCAACCTGTATGCTGAGCAAACAATCTAAGAAACTGGACATATGAAAAGGAATGGGAAATAAGCATTGGAGGAAGACTCTCACCTATGTTTCAGCAACTTTACTTGCTGAAAGTGAGGAGGACTTGAAACCCTTAACTGATAAAGATCAAACACCACAGCCTTCAGTATGCATTACACCTCAGTGTAAAGTAAACAAAAACCTTCACAACTGGACCAATGCTAAAGGGAGAAAAGACTGAGGTTGTCAGTGATTTTTCTTACTTGGATCCACAATCAACGCCCATAGAAGCAGCCGTCAAGCATTCAAAAGACTCGTTGCATCGGGCACAGCTGCTGCAAAAGACTTTTTAAAAATGGTGACAAATAAACGTATCACTTCGGAGATGAAAGAATGCCTGACCCAAGCAATTGCATTTGCAAGAGCATCATATGCATACGAAAGCTGGATGATCAATAAAGAAGAAGAGTTGCAGTCTTTGAGTTGCGGTGCTAGAGAAGAATATTGCATATACCATGAACTGACAAAAGAATGAACAGACGTATCTTTGAAGAAGTACAATCAGAGCTCTCTTTAGTAGCAAGGGTAGAGAGATTATGCTTTGCTTGCTTCAAACCTGTTGTCAGGAAGGATCAATTCCTGGAGAAAGACATTGCATTTGATAAAGTAGCCAGACAAGCCAAGTGCTGTTGAGTTGGGTCCTATTGAGGGTCATCAAAAAAGAGAAAGATCCTCAATGAAATAGAATGACACAGTGTCTGCCACGATGGCCTCAAGCATAACAATTGTGGGCATGGCTCACAACTGGGCAGCGTTTTGTTCTCTTGTACACAGGGCTGCTATGAATGTGAATCAACTTGATGGCACCTAACAAAAACTAACAACACATTTTTCATTTAAGTCTGTGCTGCATTTTGAGTTAATTTCTGTATACTTTGTGAAAAAAGGGCCAAGGGTCCTTGTTTTCCATTTTGATATCCAATTGTTCTAGCACTATTTGTTGACAACACTGTCTTTTGCCCATCAATTGACAACATGTGTGTGGATATGTACCTGGACTTTCTATTTTATTCCATTAATGTCCATCTGTTCTTGTGCTGATACTGCACTATCTTGATGAGTGTGGCTCTACAGTGAGCCTTAAACAGAATTAGCTCTCCAACTTTGTACATCTTTATCAAAATAATTTTGATTATTCCAAATAATTTTCATTTTAAATATATGAAACCTACATTTTATAATCAGCTTATCAACTTCTTTAACAAAAATTTTACTGGGGATTTGATTATAATTGTTTTGAAGCTAGATACGAACATCGGATGAACTGATTAAGAGGTTTTTAATTTTTTTTAATTGTGATTAAGTGAAAGTTCACAAACCAAGAAAAAAATTTCCCTATAAAACCTCTCTGCAACCCTCTCTGCTCTCCTCACCCTGTGACAGCACACTCTTCTTTTACACTCTTTACTTCCGATATCCACTCAACCAGTACTTTCCCTCCGCTCTATACTCTCCTCTCCCCTCTAAAAGGAAACCACTAGGACAGTCAAATACATGCTAAACCATAAAGTACACACACCACCTGCATCATTCTGTGTCCCCAAGTCCAGTCCACTCTGTCTGAAATCTTGGCTTCAGTACTAGTTTCAGCTCTGGGCAAGGAGCAAATCTAGGGGTCATGTTCTCAGGGGACCCTTCAGGTTGTTGGGCCACCAAGTCTGGTCTTTTAATAGAGTTCTTGATCTGCACATCCCTTTTTCCCATGCTAAGTCAGGGACTCTACATTGTGTTCCCTGTCAGGGCGGTCTTTGGTGGTGGTCGAGCACCATCTAGTTTTTCTGTTCTCCTGCTGATGTAGTCTCCCAGTTGTATGGGTCCTTCTGCCTCTGGGGCTCATTTTTCCTCTTGTCTTTTATGTTCTTGGTTGTCATCTGTTCCAAGTGAGTAAGGACTAATTGATGTTCTTCAGATGGCAGCTCACTGGCTTTTAAGACCCTAGGTGCCACTCACCAATATGGGGTGCAGAAGACTCTCTTAGAAAGAAACTATTTATGCCAATTGACCTCGATGTCCCCTGAAAACATGATCCCAGACTCCTGTCCCTGCTATTATGTCTTCTGAAATGTTGGGTTGAATTTAGAAAACCTTTTAGCTAATGCTATAATAAGTTATGATGACCTGCCTTCTACTGTGTGCTGTCACTACCTTCACCTAACCAAATTCTTATCAACTACCTAATCTATGAATAACTGTCTCCCTCCCCCACTGTTATAGCCATCAAAGAGTATTTTCTTCTGTGCATAAGTTTTTTCTTAAGTCCTTTCAATAGTGGTCTCATACAAATTTGTCTTTTTGCATCAGACTGATTTCACTCAGCATGATGTCTTGCAGTTGATTCTGGGTTATGAGATATTTCATAAAGTCATCATTGTTCTTTATCATTGCATAGTGTATACACACAAAAAAACTGCCAGTTAAGTTTGCCAACTCATCCTAGAAAAGGTGCTACATACCTCATTGCTGAATATTACTACAGTCACCTTTGAAGTACTCCCCTTAGGAAACTATGAACTGAAGCCAGCACCTGGTCTATCCTTCAAAGCATATTTTCAACTCTTTTTCTGAAATTGCCATCGGAGCTGTCATCGCATTACTCTTGGTGTCCCGAATATCATCAACACGTCTTCATTTCAGTATTTCCTTTATCTTCAAGTAAAGGAAAAAATCAGTGGGGGTCAGATCTGGTGAGTAGGGAGGGTGTTCCAATACAGTATTTACTAGCTAAAATCTCCCTCACAAAAACCTACACAATTAAGCTCATGAACTTGTCACCATGCCACTATGTGCAATGGCCATTCCAGAAAGAGTTCCAAAATTGCTTTGAAGGGTGGACTAGGCACCAGCATCAGTGCATAGTTTCCTATGGGGACTACTTTGAAGGTGAACATAGAGATACTCATCGATGAGGCATGTGACACTTAGAACAGCATGTTCACTGACTTAACTGTCAGATCTTATATTTCTTGGAACTAAAAGAGCAACAATAGCAACAATAGAAGGCTTATAGAAACAAGTTTTTCACGTGTACTCTTTCCAAGTTAAATACCAGAAGCCTAGACGACTAACTTAAATACCCACAGAGGAGAGGCTCAACACATTCAATTCATTCCTCATTCTCAATTACTAAAAATCTTCTATTCCCTCCACCATAACCACAACTTAAACTGAAACCACAGGACCATCCTTCCATGTTACAAGGCTGTACAAAAGCCAGTTCTCTCTCAGACTATCCATGTGAATCTCGTGTGTAGAGATAGGTTAGGTATGGTTCTTTGGATCTGCCCTATCAAACAACTCAGTATGTAGGTACAAGGAGGGAGACCAACCAGGAACTTTTGTCATGTGAGGCACTAGAGGTGCCTGACTAGGAAAGAGGAGACTTGTGTCTTCTTCAAGTTTCTCCTGTCCTCAAAGGACTCAAGTTACTTTTACCTAGGATCAACTTGGTTGATGGAAAAAAGAATTTCCATAGGATTTATATCAAGGAGCGGTGAGGAGGTCTTTGTGTAGGAATAAGTCTAATCTTGCTATTTGTAATTCATATTTCTACCAAAAACAAACAAAAAACCTATTGCCATCTAGTCAATTCTGACTCTAGCAACCCTATAGCACAGAGTAGAACTGCCCTTTAGAGTTTCCAAGAAACACCTAGTGGATTCAAATTTTTGATCTTGTGGATAGCAGTGGTAGTATTTAACCACCATGCTACCAGGGTTTCCTCTGATTGCTGCAGGTAGAAGCGTATTTTTGAAAGGGCTAATGTAGTATAATAACTTGAGATCTGTAAAATCTTTGCCCTGGGAATAGGTGGCCTCTTCGTCAGAATGTACAACCAACCATGTTCGAGTTTCCAGGATATGACCTCTTCTTTGAGATTGTTTGCTGTTTATTAATCATGCTTGAACACAAACACCCTATGCATTAATGTCTTCATGCTTCCATCCTATGCCAGTTTCCCTGTACATATTTAACAAATACTTACACAGCACTACTTTATTGAATATCCCAGGTCATGTCCTGAGCATATAATCAGGAAGAACAGCCTCATCATCTAAAGAACTTGACCTTTCTGTGATGAAGTGGATGAGTGGGAAGTCTACAAAATGCAGATGGACATGACAAAAGAAGCTCAAAGTGTTTTATTGGACTCAGGTGGGGCACATACCCTTGTAGAAGGAGTCCAAAAGGGCTATTCATTGAGAGTAGGGACTTTGTTGAGAATAGAGTCGATGTCAAACCCAAAGAATCAAACTCTTTGCCCTGAATTCAAACTTACAATGAAACTGTAGGGCAGAGTAGAACCACCCCACAGGGTTTAAGGAGTAGTTGGTAGATTTGAACTGCTGAACCTTTGGTGAGCAACTGATCTTTAAACTACTGAACCATCAGGGGTCCAGTGTTGGCATTAGCTAGGCAAAAATAGCAAGAAGAAGTATATCTCAGATACAGTGTACCAATGCACCAAGGATAAAAATGAAAAAACAATGTGTGTGGAACAAATACAATGAGCTTGATATTGCTACAGTATATAATTCAAGGCATGGAGTGATAAGGAATGAAGCTGGAAGGGAAGGAAGGGCTGTGTAATGAACCTGGGACTTATCCTTGTAAGTTAAGGTACTTCAGGGATGTTAATGACACGGATTAGGCTTTTAATGGATCTCTTTGACTGCAATGTGGAAGATGGATTTGAATCAAACAAGACTGGGACAAGACTCATAAGTTAGGAAGCTATGGTAATGATCAGGGCAAGAGATAAGGATGTCTTGAACTGGGGCTGTGCTAGTTAGCACAAAAGGGATGCCATGAATTTCAGAAATGTTTATAATGTCAAATTGGCAGGACTAGATATTTGATGGGATAAATGGGGCATAATAGAGGAAAAAAGGTCAAAATACCTCCGGTTACTGACTGGTTGGAAATATATAGTAGAGAATACTGGAGATGGTTGTGGTTTGTTGGGAGGCTACTTGCTTGATAATTGGTGGATATGTGGATAGAGATGTTCAGCACGCAAAGGTATACTTGAATCTGAAGTAGATTCTGGGATGCAATTGCAGATGTAGAATTTAATGGACTTGTGGCTATTAAATGAGTATTTGGGATTATGACTACAGAAGGCATACACTGGTAAGAGCCATGGGCCAGGGAACCATTTGACATTTCAAGAAAGAAATTCAAACCAACAGAAACTAAGACTAGGCACAGGATTAGGAGAAACAGGAAAGCGGATATGACAGAAATCAACAGATAGAGAGTTTAAAGAAAGATGGATTGGTAGACACTGTGAAATTCAAAAGTCCAAGAAGATAAAAACTGGAAAATAGTAACTTAACTTGATGGATAGAAACCTATTTTGAATTTTAGAAAGAGGGATTTTAGTAGAGTGGTGTGGCTGATGCTGGGTTGCTGTGTGTTGCTGTGAAAGTTGAGCATTTACCTCCCTTACTGATTAGCTTTGGCAAAGTTGACATTTTTGTAATATTAAGCCTGTCGGCCCTTAAATTTACTCTCACACCAATTTAGTCTTAATTTTAGATTTTTTTTATTAAGGTATAATTTCAAATTTCTCTATTCCTTCTTATAGGCAACTTTCCCCCACAAGCCCTAGGCCCTGGCATACTCTGTTCAGTTTTCTCTCCCTATCTATGGTTGCACATCTTTTGTAATGTTATATAAATGGAACTTTGTATTACATAGTGCTTTGAGATTAGCTTCTTTCATGTAGCATTGTTTGGAGTTTGCGTTTGGATTCATATTTACAAAAAAAAAAAAAGAAGAAAATTAAGCACCATCAAAATAACCAATCAAACAAATCTAGAAATTGAGACACTTGATGAAAAAACTGGCTTTGTCTTATCAACAACAAAATATGGGGGAAATAAAGAGGGAAAGGTGGAGACTGTTCTAGATTTAAACAGAGTTATGAGATACAGATAAATAAGTAAATGATTTTGAGAAAAATGAAGCAATTTGAAGACATGCCACTATTAAGTAGTATTGAGTACTTATTATTAATTTTGCTAAGTGTTAACAAGTCCCTAGATGCCGCAGATAGTTTGTGCAGCACTGATAACCCAAGAGTTAGTGGTTCAAACCTACCTAGAGGCATCTTGAAAGACAAGCCTATTAATCTGCTTCTAAAAGGAGCAGCTCTCCTTTGCACACATGGGTTACCATGACTTGGAATGGACTTCACTGGCAACTAAAAACAAGTTTTTTGTAGAGCGCCCAACAACCTTTATATAACTAGTAGATGATTTGTAAAGTTTTAATTTCTACAAAAGCTTCAGGTGCTCATGTTCTTTTTTTTTGTTGTTTTTTGAGAGGAAGGAAGAATCTTCCCCTTTGCTTCTTTGCTTTGTAAAGCAGGAGATAATCATTTTTCTTTCTAAAGTTGTAAATGCTAGTTAGTAATTCTTTCCTTAAGAATATCTAGCTGTCCCTCTTATTCCACCACACATAATTTATAAATTGAATTTCTTATCAAATGACTTTTGGAATTCAAACTTAACTTCTGAAATAGGTCTACCAAAAGAGTCAAGGCAAGCAAACCTAGAGTTGATGAATCTGTTTTCAATCATATGTTCCTGAAATGTTTCCTGTATTGAGATCAGACGCAACTGTTAATTCCTGGAGTTTCAATAGGAAATAGCCAGTTTCGTGAGTACCTCATATGTTCCTTCTGACACCTCTGAAGGGAGTAAGTTTCCTAATTGGAAACAAGATGAGTAGCCTGTTGAAATCCGTTCCCCGTCTGGTAGGGCTTTGGAGAAACAGCTGGTCCCATGCTGTCCTCCCTGGATACGATGAGAGCGAAAAAAGCACACCCAAAATTGTTGCTTCATCTTTCATTCCCCAGGTTGAAGTTCCCATTGTCTTTAAGGAATTCCTCTCATAAACAGTTGCAACATAGTATTTTATTTTCCCTTACTTTTTTTATACTCTACTAATGTACTCCAGTTGAGAACTATCGTAAATGTTGTACCAAAGGACTTCTGGAGAAAGGTATCAGCACTGTATCTCCCTGAAGGAAGTCTGGGAGGAATAATCTGAAAGCAGATGTGGACACTGAAGATGTTTTCAGGTTTGTGCCTTCTAAACTGCCTCAGAACATGCCAGTGTCTCACACTAAAAAGTGATAATGTTTATCTGTATATTTGTAACTACTGACTATGTGTTTTGAATGATTATTCTTATACCTTGCAAACATTTCTTGAGAAGACACTATGTAACGTATATTCACACCTTGCAAACATTTCTTGAGAAGACACTATGTAATGTGCATTATGCTAGGCATTTAGATGTACCTTCTCACTTAATTTTTGCATCAACTTTTTGAGGAAGTATTCTAATCTAGGGATAATGAAAATGAGCTCTGCCAGTCAAGAGAGTTAAAAACTTAAGTTCATATAGTACTAAATGCTGCTTAAACCCTGAATAACAAATGGAAATACAACTGAATGATATAATATAGGGGAAATAAGTGGCAAATATTTGGGAAGCATGAATGCAAAAGCTTCTGCATGGATGCTGCTCAGATACTGAATCATTGTTTTAAGACAATCAGAGAAAAGGAATTTAGATTTCTGGTAGTCTGTAGCAGCTAACGGTCATGAGGGCCAAAGATACAAATCAGAATGTAAATCTGTACAGCTTGGAACCATAGGGAGAGCCCCACCATGTAACTCTTAGAGCCCAGAAATCTGAAAAGTGATATTGGTCTTGGTAAAACCTGTAAGTGGTCAAGAAATGGAGCCCAATGACTAAAAGATGTAGAGAAGGGAGAAATGCATTAAAAACAAAAGTTTTGGGTGAAGACTAAGATGTGTTCAGATGCCAGATCTGGCAAACCATGGTTGCTGCATCCCAGGTACAAACAAGATATGGGGCAAGAGGTCGAATGAGGAAGCAAATTTTATATACAAGGAACCTGGGTTGTTGGTGAGCTGGGGAAGATGCCTATTCTCCCAGCTTTCAACTAGTGAACTCTCATATTCCTTACATGTCACGTGCCTCTGGCCTGACCTTCTAAGACAAGCTCTGAGATGAGCCAGTGTGCATTTGCTCAGGTGAGGAAGATGGTGGACAAGGAGTTTTGTGACAACAGCATGAGTATGGCAAGTTATTTTTGGAATTGCACACAAGATGGCATTTTGGTTGAGAAATAAGTGCATCATCCCACTTCCTGTTGTAAAGGGCTGGCTGGACCTTGTAAAAGGGTAATTCATCACCCTGCTGCCATCCTCTTGACACTCAGTTGAGGACCAGCTTTGAGACTCTAGTGAGTACAATACTTGCAAGGCTTTTTTGGACAATTGGGTAGAATAAGCATTTAAATTGAGGTGAAAAGAACTTTTGTTTCACAAAATAATGTTTAAGCTTTGTGGAAATCAAGATGATGAGTTTGAAGGAAGGAGGTATAATGTGATATTTTAGCTACTGGTTGGTGAGCTGTCTTGAGGTTCATAAGGGAAATTAAGCTAAAGGAATGATCTTACCAGAAAAAGAAGGAAAAAGAAATGAAGTCCCATATTTCACTTTGTTTCCAATGTTTGCTTGTCTGGGTGCCAGCCCTTAGAGCTGCATCTTAGTGCTGCAATTCTTTCTGCTGAACACCTGGTAATGTCAGCTACACTGTTAGTCAGCGTCTTAAGGTAGACGATGTTAGTAACAATTTGTTTTGGGGTTGCTCAGAACTTTAGCAAGTTGAATATCCTTTGGATGTTTAAATTCACCCATATTTTATTGCTGCCTCAATATAGTACACTTTGTTGGGTTTGGGCAGATGCCAAAAAAGAATAAGCAATGATAGAAATTTTCCTAGTCTAACATAACAGAAATATCACAAGTAGTAGCTAACAAGAACAGAAATTTATATTTTCACAATTCTAGAGACTATCAGTCCTTAATAGGGTCTCAGCCCTATCAATTCATCCCTTATTGGTAGCCTTACATACTCCTTGATTCCTTGACCTGTAGATGATCCTCACATACTGTCTGTCTTCCATGGTGCAAGCATCTCTGGGCCTAATCTGATATCTTTTATGCCTCAAAAATGATTTGATATAGAATCCACTCTATTCAGATATGGCTTAATTAATACGACAAAGAAAACTTTATTTCCAACTAAGATTGCAACCATAGTTACAGGGCTTAGGATTTCAACCCACATACTTTGGAAACATAATTCAATCCACAACCAGAAGTGATACTAGAAGAGAAGAGGGAAAAGCTAGATAGAATACTGACCCAGCTCATTTAAAGGCTATTGACTTTCCTGGTCAGCAAGAGTGCCATTTCAGTAAACAATGTCAACTGTTTACTTTTCAGATTCACAGAGATGCAGAAAAGATGTCTTACCAGCAGCAGCAATTCAAGCAGCCCTGTGAGCCTGTCCTGTGGTGTGCTCACCTAAGTACCCTGAACCATGCCCACCTCCAAAGTGCCTAGTGCCATGCCCACCTGTGAATTGCCCACCTCAGCCATGCCCACTGCCAAAGTGCCCTCCTCAGCCATTCTCAGCTGTGAAATACCCTCCTCAACTATGCCAGCAGAAATGTCCTCCTGTGCAGCCACCTCAACCTTGCCAGCAGAAGTGTCCACCCAAGAGCCAGTAACAACACCAGAATTCTTCAGAATCACGAAACAGTAAGATCCAGTGGGTCTTCCCAGTCTCTGCACTCCCTCTTCTTCCTTTAGCCATGGTGACAGCCTGCATCTTCCCTAACCTTCCTGCTTGGATCAGCGCTGACAGAGAAAAGACTTAGGTCCTAAAGTTGATGCCACCCTGTTGGAAGATGAGTGACAAGATCAAGCTCTACATTCTTACATGGAAGCATCACCCATCTCTCTTTGGCATCTATCTATGATCCAATTTATGCAGTGATCTCTATCCTGTAAACAACTGTGTCCTTTTTCTGCTTCTTCAACAAAGTATATGCTTTGTGATTGAGCCTAGATGACTTTTTTATTTTGGGGGAGGGGGATGTGTAGTTACATTCCTCTGTCAACTACATCAGATGAATATTCTTTTCCATTCGCATCAAAGTCTTAGATTTAGGCTTTCTCATCACTGAATTCAGTCTTGCTTGAAACGTGTCTTTTAGATTGAGTCTATCAAATAATTATTTTGGTTTTAAACTCTTTTCAACAATATTCCAGCAGTGTGACCCCGAGAAGTCACTTAAACTGTCTCAGGCACTATTTCCTCGTCTGGAAAAGGTGGGAAAGTATGTCTTTGGCTCAGTAAACTCATAGAGATTAATTAACTGATGCACAAATGTTTTCTATTTGACTTTTATGTGCTAGGCACTATTCTACATGCTAGAGACACAGAAGATGCTGACCAAACAGATTTTTTGTTCTTAAGTAAGATAAACGAGAGTGACGCATAGGGGCATAGAGGATTGCTCAGAGTGACACACATAGGGTGTACTTCAGAGAACACGATCTAGAAAGGTTCTTTCAAAGTCACAAATGGATAGAAAAGTGAGTCATGAATGTATTTAGGGAAGATTTTTCCTATGAGAAGAAATAGCAAGTTTCAAAGCAGAGGAAAAAAACAGCAAAGTTTAAACAAACAACAATCAAGGTGAGACTGTGAGCAAACGAGGGTAGAGAGGCTGAGTGTATAGGGCACAGTAATGATTTTAGTGTTTAACTGAGGTTTCATAGCTTTCTTATGATAATGGATAAATGCTTAAGATTTTATATTAATATAGTACTCAACTATCAGATGCATTTTGTGTAGCATTTTACTAAAACTACATATGATTGTTCAAAGCTATTTCCGAAAGAGATGAAACAAATTGGGGAACAAGTTAAAACTCTTACAAAGGAAGACAGAAGAAGAATCGATGTCTTTGAACTGTGGTGTTGGAGAAGAATGTTGAATAAACCATGGACCTCCAAAAGAACAAACAGATCTGTTCTGGAAGAAGTACAGCCAGAGTGCTCCTTGGAAGCAAGGATGGTAAGACTGCAGCATACATCCCTTGGACATGTTGTCAGGAAAGATCAGTCCCTGGAGAAAGACATCATGCTGGGTAGAGCAGAGGGTCAGTAAAAAAAAGACCCTCGAGGAAATGAATTGACACAGTGGCCCAAACAATGCGTTTAAGCATGAAAACAATTGTGGACATGGCACAAGACTGGGCAGTGTTTCATTTTGTTACTCATAAGGTTGTTATGAGTTGGAACTAACTCGATGGCACCCAGCAACAACAACATCACAAAATAAAATGCTCATTTTGAGGGGTGACCAAATGAAAAGTAAGTCTATTAGTTTTCTTATCTTAGAAAGAAGTCAAATCTATTAATTCTCATGAAATTATAGCTAGCAAAACTGCCTAGGGAATATTGGACTTGTGGCACAAACTCTAAAATGCTTGTGGAAGGGCAGACTTTATGCAAGGTTCCAAGTGATTGTCTTTAATGGTGAGCACTTGAAAAGGACCCTAGTCTAACTATGTTGATAGCTTTATTTCTCCCCTTTTTTGTCCTTAAGGAAAACAAACAACCATCATCCATTTTTTTGCATGGGACACACAACCAACACACTCAGAACATTGATAATTTTTCGCTTACCTGATGAATAGTTCTAAATTGAGCACTAATGTACACAAACCTCAATAAAGAGATTATCACCAACATGATGAAATACATTGTGCTTTCTTCCCCAATATCCTGACTGTAAATATAATTACTTTGTTGCTTTTCTTTTTGAGTTTGTTTTTTATAGTGATTAAGTGAAAGTATGCAATCCAAATCAATTTTGCATTCCTGCCTATCTGCATCTCCTTCTTCTCTCCTCACCCCATGACAGCACACTCCTCCTTTTCATTCTATACTTGTAGTAGTCTCTTAACAAGCTCCTGTTCCCTCCTTTCCACTCTCTTCTCTCCCATCTAGAAAGAGACCAACAAGACATCATTCTATAGATGCATAGAACCATACCATATGGTCACATTATGTCCCTGAGTCCAATCCATTTATGTCTGAAGAGTTGACCTCAGTGGTGTTTTCTGGTGAGGGGCAGCAGCAGGTCCAGAAGTCGTTCTCCGAGGGGATCCTGAAGGCCTTTGGACCACCAACTGTGGTCTTTCAGTAGAGTTCGGAGCTGCATCTATCTTTTCCTTGTGTTGCCACAGAGACTCTACATTGTGTGCCCTATCACAGCTGTCTTGGGTGGTGCTGAGTTTTTCTTTTTTAAAATCAATGTAACCCACAGCCATTGAGTCAATTGCATAATGACCCTATAGGGTCATTATGAGCAAACAGAGAGTTGGGGACCTCATACTATCAGGAAAAGAGCACTGGTACCAGAGTGCATCCTTTGGATTCAGGATTTCTGCAACTGAGAAGCTCCCAGTTCAGAGGAAGATTGATGATAAGGACCTTTCTTCGGAGCCAACAGAGAAACCCTTCTACTGGAATTGATGTCTCAATTTTGGTTTTTAGCCTACTGTACTTCAAGGAAATAAATCTCTCTTTGTTTAAATCACTCACATGTGGTATTTCTGTTATAGCAGCAGTGGATCACTAAGACAGCACCTAACAATAACAAACATAAAAATTATAATTAAATTTTCCAGTGTTTGAACTTTATGTAAATGAGACCATACTGGATGAAATCTTTTCTCAGTTAACATTATGTAGTTTTTGTCTATTCACTGTAGTATTTTAGTGTTACTTTTATGGCTATAGAATGATGTTTTGTTATGGTACTCCTGGTGGACATTTGGGTTGTTTCCTGCTTAGAGCTCTTAGGAACAATGACATATGCCAGTTTCTTAGTACCTGCTAGTGCGTATGCACACACATTTCTCTAGGGTACATTCCCAGGAGTGGAATAGCAAGTTCTAGGGTATATGCAACTTTCCATTTTGTACAAAATGAAAAAAAAAATGCTACTGTTTGTCAATATAAATTCCTGCCAGCTGTGTAGGACATTTTCTGTTTGCTATATCTCTTTAAATTAGTTGATTATTGTCCCACTTCTATAACTTCTCCTCTTCTGATGTGTTTGTGTGTGCATGTGTGAGTGTGTGTGTGCACATGCAGGAACGTGTGTGCACATGTGGGCTTATGTACTTGCAATGATTTTTCATTGTGGTTTGAATGTGCCCTTCAGTAAGTATTAACAGCGTTCAGGTTCTTTGAGCTATGTTTGTTGGATATGTGGATACAACCTCTTTTATGAAGTGCCTGTTAAAGGCTTTTGCCTAATTTTCTGTTAAATTGTCTTTTTTTGTTTGATTTCTATGTATTTCACATACCAACTTTTAATAGCAGTTTGTCTAACACATGATATCTTAGATTTTCCCTGTGTTTTCCTGCAGAAATTATAGAGCTTTAAATCTTGCATTTCACCACTTGTCTGTCAGTTTGTCATATTGTGGGGGCATGCTATGATGCTGAAAGCTATGCCACTGCTATTCAAATACCATAAAGGCCACCCATGGTGGACAGGTTTCAGACAAGCGTCCATGCTGGGACACTTTAGTGAGAAAGACTCGCTGGTCTACTTCTGAAAAGAATTAGCCAGCAAAAACCTTATGAATAGCAGTGAAACGTTATCTGATATAGTGCTGGATGATGAGCCACCCTGGTTGGAAGGCACTCAAAAGATGACTGGGTAAGAGCTGCCTCCTCAAAATATAGTCAACCTTAATGACATGGATGGAATCTAGCTTTCAAGACCTTTGTTTGATGATGTGGCATGACTCAAAATGAGAAGAAAAGGCTGAAAACATACTTTAATAAATAATTGGAACATAGAGCATATGAAGTGTGAATCTAGGAAAATTGGAAATTATAAAAAATGAAAACTGAAAGCATAAACATCAATGTCTTACACTTCAGTGAGCTGAAATGAACTGGTATTGGCCATTTTGAAATAGACAATCATAACGTCTACTGTGCTGTGACTGACAACCTGAAGAAGTATGGTGTTACATTCTTTGCCAAAAAGAACATTTCACGATCTTTCCTGAAGCACAGTGCTGTCAGTGGCAGGATAGCATCTACATGCCTACAGGAAAGACCAGCTGATAGTATTATCATTCATATTTATGTACCCACCACTAATGGCGAAGATGAAAAAATTGAAAATTTTCACCAGATCTTTCCAGTCTGAAGTTCATTAAACATGCAATCAAGGTACGTTGATCAGCAAAAGATGCAACTGAAGAAGGACTGGTAGCTGGAAAATATGAATTTGTGACAAAAATGATACCAGAGATCACATGATAAAATTTTGCAAGATCATTGACTTCTTTATTGCAAATCTTTTCTTTTTACCAACATAAACAGTGAGTCCAGACTTGGTGACAGAGTGACTGTATCATATGTGCACTTTATGATTCTATGTATTTATAGGATATCATCCTGCTGACCTCTTACTGGAGGCAGGGGAGTGGGTGGAGAGTAGGGGATAGGAGATTGTTGGGAGGATAAGACGTGTATGGAGTGGAGAGGAAGAGAGTGCTGTCACTGTGTCACTGGGCAGTGAGAGCAGTGGGAGCTGCATATAGGTGGGCATGCAAATTTATGTGGGAATGTACATTTTCATTCAATCATTAAAAAAAAGTGACTCTGTAAACATAAACATGAACCTCATCAGATGGAATACGCAGGAATCAACTGCATCCGTGAAAAAAGTTGGAAAAGCTCAGAACAAGACCAGGGACTAATTGTGGAACAGACCACAAATTGTTCATGCTGTTGTTGTTGTTAAGTGCCATCTAGTTGGTTCTGACTCATAGTGACCCTATGAACAAAAGAACGACACACTGCCTGATCTTGCATCATGTCCACAATCATTTTTATGCTTAAACCCATTGTTGTAGCCACTGTGTCAGTCCAGCTCGTTGAGGATCTTCCTCTTTTTTGCTGACCCTCCACTTGGGGGTCAGTTCTACCCGTGCCCCTAGGGTCACCATGAGTCGGATCCGACTCGTTTTTAAAAAAATTTTTTATTTAATATAACTGAGTAAAAATGTACATTCCCGTATAAATTTACATACCCACCTATATTCAGCTTCCACTGCTCTCCCTGACCGACGACAGCACACTATTCCTCTCTGCTCCATACATGTCTCATTCTCCCAACAGTCTCTTTTTTCCTTCCTTTTCACCCACTCTCCTTCCTGCAGCCAGAGGTCAGCAGGATGACATCCTATAGATGTATAGAACCATAAAGTGCATCCAATATATGGTCACTCTGCATCGCCAAGTCCAATCCATTCCTGTCCAAAGCTTGGACCTTTGTTATGATTTATGGTCAAGGGCAACATCAGGGCACGGGGCCATGCTCCCAGGGGAACCCCGAAACCACTGGACCATCAATTGAGGTCTTTTAGTGGGGATCTCAGGGTGCACCCCATTTTATTCTTGTGTTGCCAGTGAGACTCAACTTAGTGAGCGCCATCATGGCTATCACTGTAGTGGCTGAGCACCATCCGGTTCTTCCGGTCCCAAGTCGATGTAGGCACCCACTGCTGTGGGCCAAAGGACTCCTTTTGATGTTTCTTGTAATTTTGTTTTTTGTTTTTGTAAATTCCCTAAATTGCTGTTTATCTGTAGTGTCCTAATTTCACTATCATATTTGAGAGTTCATTTTGCTGGATATATAATTGTTGACTGGTAATTATTTTCCTTTAAGACTTTGCACACTTCATCCATTGTCTTCTTGCCTGAATGGTTTCTGCAGACTAGTCCAAGTTTAATATTACTGATTTTCCTTTATAAATTATTTTTCGTCTGTCCCTAACTACTTTTGAAAGTGTTTCCTTACTTTTTAGCAAGTTTGTTGATAATATGCCTTTATGTTTCTCTTTCAAATTCTACCTTATGTGTAGTTCAATGAGCATCTTGGATAGACACCTACTCATCTTTTATGATATCAAGAATGTTTCTGCTAACCAGTCTTTGACAATTCCATCTGTATTTTCTGTTACCCTCCCCTGTTCTTGCAACCCAGTCACTTGTGGATTATTTTTCTTGATAGAGTTCCACATAATTCTTAGTGTTTCTTCACTTTTAAAAAATTTTGTTACCTGATTTTTCCTCAAATACGTTGATTTAACATGCCGTATCTTCAGTTTCTCCAGTGTTACGTCAACAGGAGCTGAGACGTAGTTCTGAGAGAAGAGTTGGTCACCAGCTGCTTCTGTGTACTCTAGTGATTGGCCCCAGTTGTGTACTCTAGTGATTGGCCCCAGTGGACTTTCTGGGGCAGCAGACTCCACATCCTGGCTGGCAAAGACTGTGCTCTACTTATGGAGCCACTGAAGGGGCCTTCAGCCAACCCTATGGTGTGGATCAATGAAGGATGAGGAGATGCCACCTGGCTGCTCAGCAGTTATTTTTCTGTGCAGCCTTATTTTAAAAAGGTGCTCTACTTTTAAGCTGAGAGCTCTCCAGTAGCTGCCAAAATCAGGCAGACCCTTAGGAGTGGCAGACCCTGCCTTCTGGCTAACAATGGAAGCACCTCTTTGGCCATCCCCAGATGCTATGACATAGTTCAAAGGGTTATGTCCTTGCTGCCATCCTCAGCTGGGCCCCACATTTAAGGTAACACTGCTCTAAACACAGTCATTCTGCTGCTAAAGCTCTTTTGGGACTGGTACTGCTTCTCATCTTGGGAATTACCCCCTGCTGAGACCTTCGATTGGGTAAATTCGGCTTCCAGATGACCAAGGCGGCCTCTCACCTGAGCTGAACTTCCTGCTCTGAAACAGCAGAGTCTATGGCACAGCTTAGAGAAGAGAGTGGAGGTGCAGTCATGTGCCCAGTCAGTAGATGGCCTCTCAAAATGTGGCTATCCCAAGCATAGTCTCTATGCTGTGCTATATGCTACTCCCAAACAATGAATCAGCTGAAGCAGAATCCAGTGTGCACTGCCTCATGTTAGAGAGAAATAGTTTCCCATTTAGTGGTACATAGTCCAATCTGACAACCCTGTGCTATACCCTGGGGCTTTCTAGATATCCAGATTGCACCATTCAGTTACCATTTCAGGCCTTAGTTCTCAGAGGGAATTAAGGAGACTTTTCTGTAGTCTACCATCTTGGCCATGCCCCGAAAAAAATCTTGATTCTTTGTTTGGGGAGCATCCTGAAGCCATTGTGGTCTGCTTCTTTAAGTAATTAGACACAAGCTTTTGTCTCCAAGTCTTCAGTAAGTTGTTGAATTTATTTTATATTTGCTTACTATATTCTAGTTGTTTGTTCTGTTTTGTTTGAAATGACCACAGAGGCTTGTCAAGTGTGTCAGTTTCATTTTTGTGTTGATGTCCTTCCTGATACCAGGTGGCTAGAGCTGTTACTATACATGTGATCCCAGAAGTACGTTTGTTTGTCTTGTTTGGATTCACCTCAAGTGTCCAGGCAGTCTCCAAGTGCGTGGTGCAGGCTCTTGCCTACTGTCCAAAATTGTCAGGTATGATTGGTGTAGGCACAGGCATGTGGCTTCAGGTACTGAGAAAGTCGGGAGGATAACAGTGTGTCTATGAAGATGGCATGCCTTCTTCCATCTGGTTTTAGTTGAAGGCACTGTTTCTGTTTTGACTTTCTAGCTTAGGTTATTTGGCAAATTTTTAACTCTGTTCCCCCAGCTTGTTAAACTTTTCCCTCTCTGAGCATAGGAGAATGGCTAGCGGTGGACTGGATTAGTGTCACTTTCATCTCAACTAACGGCATCAGACTCTGGAGCCATGCACAGTTCAGAAAGGAGAGGGGGAAGTACTGGGAAAAGAGAGAGAGAGGTTTACCCCAAAGGAAATATTTAGATTCACATACAATAGGAGGACAGACTCCAGTCACTTAGCTTTTGATAATCACCACGTTTCACTGGTTCTGAAGGCTCTAGTGTACTCTCTGTAGCTCTTTGCCACTGAGGAACACATCTTCCAAGTAACGCCACTCTAGTCACTTCTCTGGCCACAGACAGTTCCTGGCAGGTTAGGTCTGGACAGTCCTAGGTACTTCTTGACTACCCTCCCTTCCTCATTTGTCAGTCAGATCTCAACATTCCCTTGAATGTTCAGGGCTCTAAGACGTCATATGTAATCAATTCATTTGTTCTCTTTGGTCTTTGTTGTTATTGGAATCTCAGGAAGCATCTGAATACTCTGCCACCTTGTCCCTCTCTGCTTGATTCTTTCTTAAAATCTTAAAATTTGCTGTCTAGAAGTCAGAATCCTCTTACTTCTCACATGGAGAAATGATGGGATTTATAATATTTCATTGAATTGATAAAGTTATTATCATTAATGTATTTATTCTCAAATTCTTTTGCAAGTCAAATAATTAACCACTAGATAGAGACTGTTTTTGGAAAAATGTAGTCTACCCATGCACATAATCAACTGAGTTAGAGACTATAGAACATTTTTCTTATGATTTCTATCTCTGTGTCTATATGTATACACAGCACATATACACAGATACTCAAAATCCTTCTGTATAATCAGTCTATTTCTTAAAAAATAACTTAATTGTCTTCCAAATATCAAAATAAACTGTATATATTATTTAGAATAAGATTTATATGAACAGTACATATTAAAATGTGTAACTACTTACATTTATGAGGAAGCCCTGGTGGCATAGCAGTTAAGAGCTACGACTGCTAACCAAATGATTGGCAGTTTGAATCTACCAGGTGCTCCTTGGAAGCTCTGTTCTACTCTGTACCATAAGGTCACTATGTGTCAAAATTGACAACAATAAGTTATTATTATCATTGTTATGTTTATTGAGGGCTTATTAGTGACCAGCCATTGTTCAAATGCTTTATATAAACTTTCTCATTTATGATACTACATCAGCTCTCATGATAAATACAATTATTAGCTATATTTTCCAGGGAAAGAAATTGAACTTTACAGTTGTAAAATAACTCACCTAAGATCACGCATATAGGAAGTAGTAGAATCAGGGCTTAGTTCTGAAGGTATGTCTACAAACTCTGTGGCTTTCCACCACACAGTATCCAGATGCCCTTGTTATCTATTCTTTTTTTATTTTTTCCTTGTCACCACGTGGACAGTGTTTCTCTGCTTAAAGCTAATGGATACAGACTGTTCTTCTGTCTTTTCTTGTTTCCTAAGTCTGAATCCTAATTTTTATCATTCTTCATAAATATATGGCAACAGGTTTGGTTTTATGCAGTTTATGTTTTAATATAGAAAGAAATCACTCCCAGCCCCTAGGAGTGAAAAACAGAGTTTGTACAAATTAAAAAAGCAACTATATGTTAATTGAAAACATGTTTACTTATTACAAACAAAGGCTGACAAGTTCAAGAACTTGCCATGGTATGCTTATGTTGGCAGCACTGCGCAAACAACTCAGTAAGGTTTCTCATAACCTTGGTATATCAGTGTCTCATAGCTATGTTTATGTCGACATGTGGTATCTTGCTGAGTGGAGTTCATCATTGTTGTTTTGTGTTTTTGTGTGCTATCACAAGACAGTCGGAGTTTGAATTAGAACAATGAACAAACATTAAGTTTCTTAAATTTTGCAAGAGTGGAAGTGAAATCAGGCACATCTTAATCCAAGTTTATAGGGATAATGCCATGAAGAAAACAGCAGTGTACAAACATATTAAACTTTTTTTCTGAGGAGATAGAAAGTGTCATTGATGAAGAGAGGTCAGGGCAACCACAAACAAGCAGAACTGATGAAAATATTGAAAAAATTGTTGAATCGTGTGTCTAAATCATCAGCTGGCTGTGAGATGCATAACAGACCAAGTAAACACTGATAGAGAAACAGGAAAATCTTATGTGAAAATCTTGGCATGAGAAAGGTAGGTACAAAAATTATCCTGAAGGAGCTCACTGATGAACAAAAGCAAAGGAGAGCCAAAGTTTTCCAAAAACTTTTGGAGAGGCAAGACAATTTTTTAGGCCGTGTTATCATTGTTGATGAAACATGGGCATGTGAATGCAACCCTGAAACAAAGCATCAAAGTGCACAATGGAATTCAGCCAATGCTCCACAACCCAGAAAGTTCTATCAGTTCAAATCAAGAGTCAAAATGACGTTACTAACCTTTTTTGATATCAGAGGGATGGTTCATTATGAATTTGTACCAACTGGACAAACAGTTAACTAAGTTTACTATTTGGAAGTGCTGAATAGGCTGCATGGAAACGTTAGAAGAAAATGACCTGAATTTTTTGCCAACAGCTCATGGCTCTTGCATCACAACAATACACTAGCTCACATGGCATTGTCTGTGAGGGACATTTTAGCCAGTAAACAGATAGCTGTATTGGAACACTTTCCCTACTCACCTGATCTGGTGCCCCAAATGACATTGTTCATCACCCAAAGATAAAGCAGATATTGAAAGGAAGACATTTTGATGACATTCAGGACATCATGGTTGATGACAGCTCTGATGACCATTACGGCAAGAGTTCCACAATTACTGTGAAAGGTGGACTAGATTTTGGTGTCAGTGCATACCTTTCCAAAGGGAGTATTTTGAAGGTGATTGTGGTGATATTCAACAATGAGGTATGTACCACTTTTTCTAGGATGTGTTTGTGAACTTAATTGGCAGTCCTCATAGATATAAATGCTTTTGTTACATAATAAAGAAGGTACGAAAAGCAATAAATATCCACCTGAAACCGTTTTTTGTATTGTCTTTATTATAGTAAAACAGACACAACATAAAATTTGCCATTTTAACAGTTTGGAAGTGTAAAATCCAATGACATTAATCACACTCACATCATCAGTATTTTATTTGGGAAACAATGTCATCATCCTAAACTCTACCTACTAAGTGAAAAATCCTCGTCCTTCCTCCCCTCCATCTTTGGTAACCATTCATTGACTTTTTTCATCTCTGTGTATTTCTCTATTCTATCTCACATAAATGTATTAATGCAATATTTGCCCTTTTATGTCTGGATTATTTCCCTTAGTCTAATGTTTTCAAGGTTTATCCACATTATAACATGTATTAGAACTTCATCCCTTTTTTATAGCAGAATAATATTCTATTGTAAGCATATACGATTTTTTTTTTATCTTTTTGTCTACTGATGGATACTTGGGTTGTTTCTACCTTTTGATTGTTCCTAATAATTCTGCAGTTGATGCTGGTACATATAAGTATTTGCTTGAGTCTTGCTTTCAACTTGGGGGAGTATATGTCCACAAGAGGAAATGTTAGATTATGTGGGACCCTGGTGGTGCAGGCAATGGAACCGTAGTGGCACAGTGGTAAAGAGCTTGATTGGTAACCAAATATCGGCAGTTCAAGTCCACCAGCTGCTCCTTGGAAATCCTATGGGACAGTTCTACCTTGTACTATGGGGTTACTTGCATTAGACTCAATTTGAGGGAAGTAGGTTTGCTTTTTTTTTCTTTTTAGAGGTGAGGTGGTTGGTGGAGCAGTGGTTAAGAGATGAGCTGCAAACCAACAGGTAGACAGCTCAAAGCCAACAGATACTCCTTGGAAACCTTTCTGGGGTGGTTCTACTCATCTTATAAAGTTACTATGAGTCAGATTTGAATGGATGGGCAATGAGATTTTTTAGTTTATACTAACTATAGGGGTCCATGGGTGGTGCAAATGGTTAACATACTAGGCTCCTAACTGAACAAATCCATCTAGAGATGCCTTAGAAGAAACGTCTGGAGAACTACTGAAAAAATAAGCTAGTGAAAACCCATTGAATGAAAGTAGTCTGATCTGTAACTGATGGTGGTGATGGTGCAAGGCAGGGCAGCATTTTGTTCTATTGTGCACGAGGTCACTGTAAGTTAGGGCCTGACTTGGAAGCAGCTAACAACAATAACAGCAAATTTAACTTACTTTTTATTTCTTACCCTTCATTAGAGAGGTTCCTTCATCTCTGTCTTTTGGGTCCAACCCCAAGTGGGACTACTGTGCTTTCACTGACGTCCTGAGCTAACCATTCATGAACCAAGCTTGAGTTTTTCCTTCCTCAGCTAGTCATAGGAAGTCGTTTTAGCTAAGAGGGACATGTCAGTGAGCAGTAGTAGGTTTCAAAAGGTCCATTTTGACTGGGTGACTGAAGAAGCCATCAGTGAGTTCTTCGCTTCACAACAGCTACTGCTGTGGCTGATTACATGTCTGAGGAGATGTCCACAGATTTTTGAGGATTCAAACTTGCAACACCAAAAATAAAAAATACAAACCTGTTACCATCAAGTCAATTCCAAGTCATTGTGACCCTATAGACAAAATACCACTACCCCAGAGAGTGTTTCTGAGGAGCACCTGATGGATTTGAACTGCTGACCATTTGATTAGCAGACGTGGCTCTTAATCACTATGTCACCTGAACCCCGAAGCTTACTATATCAGCTTTTAGACTGACCTTGGCTTTGAGGAGTCTTAGACAATATACCAAAGCACACATCTACGTCTTAGTTGTCATAGATAGCAGTTTCCTGTGAGGAAGTGATGAACCCATCACCGTGATCCAGATTTTTGCAAATAATTGACAAATTTTGGATTGTGGCAGTCTAATCTTCTTTTGAGAAATGGTGTTTTGGGTGTATTATGAGGATAGGAGAAGTCACTTTCTCTTAGGGAAAGTCCTCTGGCATGCCCAAGAGTCTGTTCTGACAGTTGTGATTCAGTAGGGAGGACCCTGCTTGGAATTACCTGTTCCTAGTGTAAGCTGGAGAGCATGACAGCTTTATGCCTGAGCAATGATGACCAATGCTGATCTCATACAAAAATTTCTGTGTCCCATTGTCAGGTTCCTGCTTCCCTGAGTGGAAGTTTAGGTGACTCGGTGTCTCCGTCCTGCCTAGAGCTCATGTGGAGAGCAGGGATGGGATGGAGGCTTCTTCTTTGCCTTATCTTGCTTGCATTTCTTATCTTCCCTTTGTAAAACTGTACTCTTGGAGAGCTTTTTGATGATCTTACTATACCAAGTGAGTTCAAATAGGGTCACTTTTGAGTTTGAGGAGAGAAAAATAGAAAATTAGTTTATTAGGTAATTAATTTACTAAACCTTTACTCTGGATCTACTGTTTGCCATGAAGTTTTCCATCAGGAGTTACAATATCAAAATGCAAGATCCTACGATTAAGTCTGCAGACTTAATTGTTCTAAGGGCTATATACCTCACTGCTGAGTATCACTATAGTCACCTTCGAGTCATACCACTTATGAAGCTGTGACTGATGCCAGCACCTAACCACTCTTTAAGGAAGTTTTGGAACTCTTTCTGGAATGGCCATTGTGCACGATGGCACAGTGGCAAGTTTGCAAACCTAACTGCATAGTTGTCTATGAGGGAGTTTTTAGCCATTAAATAACTGTGTTGGAACACCCTCCCTACTCACCTAATCTGACCCCCAATGACTTTTTTCTTTACCTGAAGATAAAGGAAATACTGAAAGGAAGACATTTTGATGACATTCAGGACATCAAGCGTAATACAATGACAGCTTTAATGACCATTCCAAAACAAGAGACCACTACCCTACCAGTATTCCCCAAACCACAATAAAAAAACAAAAACAAGAACTCATGGCTGTCCATTTGATTCCAACTTACAGTGACCCTGTAGGACAGGATAGAACTGCCTCATAGAGCTTCCAAGAAGCACCAGATGGATTTGAACTGCTGACCTTTTGATTAGCAGCCACAGCACTTAACTACTACGCTACAATAGTTAGTAGCAATAATGAAATACAAATTTGTGGTAATTAATTTAAGGAATAGATTATGAGTAACCTGACAAAAACTTTTTTCTGAATTTATTGCTTGTTTCTTTGACAATCAGATTGTAATTACTTACACTATTAGTCAATTAAAATAAAAAAAGATGTTAGTCTTTTGAAATGCTAAATTAAAACGTTGTTCAGTGTTTGATTTCCAGACAGGGTAGGTGGTCAAAAAGCATGTTTGCCCTCAAAAGTTAAATGAGTGGCAGGAAATCTTTTGAGAGTAATTCTGTAGGAGCAAGTAGCATGGCACCGTAGAGGAGCTATGAGACCTAGCTCTGTGGTGACAGCCCAGAGGCTATAACTTAGATACTTGAAGCGCAGAATGTTTGGGGGTCCTGGTGGATTCCAAAAGTGCAGGTATTAACAAAAAATCAAACTTGAAACACGTCTGTGCTCTTTTTGGAGAAACACAGTGTGTGAAAACATGGCCTTGGTAGTCACTGCTGGGGGTTCTTTGGTGGCATACAGTTTGTTCTCAGTGGCTAACCTAAAGGTTGGCAGTTTAAACTCATGAGTGGTACCACGCAAGAAAGGCCTGGTAATCCACTTCTGTAGAGATTACAGTCAAGGATACCCTAGTGAGCAATTCTACTCTAACAACTGAGGTCACTATGAGTGGGAACTGATAGCAAGGAGTTATTCACTGTTAGGAGGTGTTCACCTTTTTCCAATTGTAAACATGTTTAAGGAGAATATTTTCAATGTGCCATAAAACTTAATAAACCAAAATCAAACTCTTTGCTATTGAGTCACTTCTGATTCATAGCAATCCTGTAGGACAGAATAAAACTACCCCACAGGGTTCCTAAGGAGCAGCTGGTGGATTAAAACTGCCTATCTTTTGGTTAGCAGCTGAACTTTTAACCACTGTGCTACAGAGGTATAAACCGAGAAGAAATGCATTACAACTGGGAATGGTGAGATATAGGTGTGGGGCCAGGTGTCCAGATACAAGGACAAGGACAGCTAACAAAGAGCAGTCAGACTTGTGATAACAGATAACCCGGGGGGACATGGAAAAGGTATTAATCCCAGTCATTCAAGTACCACATGGGCCTCCAATTACAGAACTCCTCAATCCTCAAACCGGGACAAGGCCCAGAAAATTTCAGGTAAGACAGAATCTCAATTTAGGGAAACTTCTCATGGAGCACTTGTCACAAGGAGGAGGATCTAGGGGTTAGGACTTTTCCAGTTACCAAAGTGCATGTCGAGCTATTTTTTGAGTTTCAGGTGAGTTCTAGTTATGTTGTAGTATATTTGGAGCCAACCAGGCTTGTCAAGCCAGCCAAGTGCCTTCTTAGGGTGTCTTCTTTTCCTTCAGTGTTCTCTGCAACAGAGCCATTGTCTCAGTTGCCTGTTACCTGTGGAGAAGCTAGGGTAAGGAGTAGGAGTGGATGCTATGTTAGGCTTTAGATTATCAAGTCTTTGTTTTAATGTAGAGGTTCAAATTGTGTTGGCCTGACTAATGTTATTTGGTCAAAGGAAGTAGCAAATCATGACAGGTTATTTGGCTTTATTTTGTTTCTTTTAGTAAAATTGTATTAAAATTTACAGGAGAGAAATAATGAGACAACTTTGAAATTACAAGAGAGTAAGGACTGAAAGAATTTGCCTCCTTTTCATGATCACGCAGTGTCTAGAAATGTGATTTCAAAATCAAGTTGGGGCAATTCCTGTACCCAAGGAGACATACAAAGCCAACTTTGTCATCATCTTGGGACACTTTCTCTGATATCAGTGGACCCTTCTTTCCCCAATGTTCAGTGGCAAACATTATTACTTAGTCTTATTATCATACTTTAGATGACAGTTTACAGAACAAACTAGCTTCTAATTAAACAGTACACATACTATTTTTTGACATTGGTTACCAACTCCATAACATGCCAACACTCTCCCTTCTTGAACTTGAATTCTCCATTATCAACTTTCTTGTCCCCTCTTGCCTTCTAGTCCTTGACCTCCAGATGGTGTGCCCCTTTAGTCTTGTTCTGTTTTATGGGCCTGTCTAATCTTTAGCTGAAGGCCAAGCCTCAGTAATAACTTCATTACTGAGTAAAGAGAGTGTCTGGTCATACTCTCTGAGTTTCTCCAGTTTCTGTCAGACCAGTAAGTTTGGTCTTTATTTGTGAGTTAGAATTTTCTTCTACATTTTTCTCCACCTCTACCTAAGAGCTTCTATTGTGATCCCTGTCAGAGCAATCATTGGTGGACCCAGGCATCATCTAGTTGTGCTGGACTCAGTTTAGAGGAGGCCATGGTAGTTGTGGATCAGTAGGCCTTTGCAATAATCTTTCTTTTGTGTCTTTAGTTTTCTTTACTCTCCCTTGCTTCTGAAGAGGTGAGACCAGTGGATCAGCAGAGATGCCCACAGTTCCCACAGCCCTCAGCCCAGGAATTTAGTCTCTCACAGAGTTCGGATATATCTAGAAAGCTTCCATGACCTTGTCTTGTACAAATTGTGCTGGCTTCCCCAACATTGTGTACCGTCTTCACCTTCACCAAAGTTGCCACTTATCTACTGTCTATTTAATACTTTTCTGGCCCCACTTCTCCCCTCCCTCATAATCATCATGGGTTTTTACAGTGGTGATTTCATACAATATTTGTCCTTTTGAAACTGACTTGTTTCACTCAGCATAATGCCCACCAGATCCACCCATGTTATAAGATGCCTCACAGATATATTATTATTCTTTATCCTTGTGTAGTATTCCATTGTGTATATGTATCATAGTTTACCTATCAGTTGATGGGAATCTAGGTTGGTTGTGTCCATTTTTTGCCATTGTGAACATCACAGTGTTCAAGAATCATTATGTGATGGCTGTTATTTCTCTAGGATACAATGCTGGAAGTGGGATTGGGATTGCTGGATCAGTGACAGCAGGAAAAGAAGAGGTGGCTGTCCAACAATCTGATGACTAGAGAAGGGCACTCCTATGACAGGGAAGCCAACATTTATTTAATAAGCCTCATAATTGTTTGTCAGATTCCTAAGTATTTATTTTTATTTCCTTACACACCCTTATGACTGCCTGGATACTTCACCCTCTTCCCAACTCGTGGCAGTCCTGCAAGCCACCTCCTATATTGCCACCCAAGTGTCCTGAACCATGTGTGATTTAAAATGTCCACCTGTGCAGTAAGCCCCATGAAGATCACATAACTGCCCAGAACAGAGGCTTAGTTGAGGGGGTTGGATGTTGTCAGAGGGAAAAATTTGCCTCCATTCCAAGGGGAGAAGCCAGATGAGGTCAGCTGGAGAATCCTCCCTCCTCTTCTACTGTGGATGACTCAAGGCACAAACTTAGAGACTGTCCTTGGGTGCTCATCATCCTCCCTATCCTCTGCCCTGGAAACTTTCAGGGCAATGAAACAAGAACAGATGTTTCATCACAGGTTCTGGGTTCTGCTATCCTTTTTGAAACTTGTCATCATGTCTTTCTGTATCCTCAGAAACCTTTGTCATACTCTGTCTGGAATCACATATGACAGGCAAGTGGCTTTTTTTTCCTGGAGTGTAAATTGTACTCTAACTTGCTGACCAAGCATCAAGCTCCATTCCAAACTTCTCAAAGCCTCAGGAGGATGAGGAGCATGAACAAAGCTGACTCTATTGTGTACCATCCATCTATGAAATGGGTGGGAATTTTCATTCCCTGGACAACATAGCTTCCCTTCAGTGTCACCAATAAAGGTCGTGTTTCATGTTTTTCTCTCTATTTTCAAACCTATTTTGGGTGACTCTAGCTGATGAGTGTTTTCTTGTGGTGGTAGTGATGGTGCTGTTTGTGGTCACCAATGTGTATCCGTGTTTTGTCTTTTCCAATTCCCACTTGCCCCATAGTTATTAGGCTCTGGTAATAAATGTTTTAGGAATATTTTAAAACTTCAGTCTGAAACAATAGCAAGCAAAAACACTTCTTCATTGTTTCAAATTCATGTTCTATTAGTTGTATTCATATGACTCTGACAAGTTTTGTTATTCCTAGGAACTTGAATTTTTGCTACCTCAAAGGGAGACACATAAAACCTATATTACAAGCTTTTCTTACTGATTAAATTAAACAATATGGCGAGGTTCTTAGCACAGTTAGTGCCTGGCACTTATTTAGCAATAAATACATATTGTTGTTGCTGTTATGATTATTAGTAGTAATGTTTTTGCTCTAGCAAAAAGAAGTTGGATAGTAAGGGATAGTATAGAAAATAGGGATGATTCTCTAACTTGATTACTCTGTCACATCTTGATTGTAATGTTTTCCTTCCAGTCCAATTCAATATTCATCTTATGCAGAATGATAGCAGATCTGAAAATAAAGACGAGGATTGAAAGGGGATCTCTGAAAGAAAATGTATTTGAATTATTCATTTTCCCCTTAAGTGGACTTCAGTTCCATTGTTGTTGTTGTTAGGTGCCATCAAATCAATTCCAACTCATAGTGACTCTGTGCAGAACAGAATGAAACACTGCCCAGTGTTGCACCATGTCTACAATTGTTGATATGGTTAAACTTATCATTGTAGCCACTGTGTCAAGCCATCTCATAGAGGGTCGTCCCCTTTTTCACTGACCCTCCACCCTACTAAGCATGATGTTCTTCTTCAGAGACTGATCCTTCCTGACAACATGCCCAAAGTAGCTAAGATGCAGTCTTACCATCATTGCTTCCAAGGAACACTCTGTTTGTACTTCTTCCAGAACAGATCTTTTGGCTGTTTGTTCTTTTGGCAGTCCATGGTACATTCAGTATTCTTCTCCAGCATCTCAATTCAAAGGCATCAATTCTTTTTCTCTCTTCTGTGTTCATTATCCACCTTTTACATGCATATGATGTGACTGAAAATACTATGGCTTGGGTCAGACACACCTTAGTGTTCAAGGTGACATTTTTCCTTTTCAGTACTTTAAAGAGGCTCTTGGCAGAAGATTTTCCCAATGCAATGTGTCTTTTGATTTCTTGACTGCTGCTTCCATGGGCATTAACTATGCAACCAAGTAAAATGAAACAGTTGACATTTCAGTCCTTTCTCTGTTTATCATGATGTTGCTTACTGGTCTAGTTGTGAAGATTTTTGTTTTTTTGATATTGAGGTACAATCCATACTGAAGGCTGTGATCTTAGATCTTCATCAACAAGTGTTTCAATGCTTCTTTGCTTCCAGCAAGTAAGGTGGTGTCACCTGCATGACGCAGGTTGTTAATGAGCCGCCCTCCAATTCTGATGCCTCTTTCTTCTTCATATAATCCAGCTTCTCAGGTTATTTGTTTGGCATACAAATTGAAAAGATATAGTGAAAGGATACAACTTTGACCACACCTTTCCTGACTTTAAACCATACAGCATCCCCTAGTGCTGTTTGCACAACTGCCTTTTGACCCATGTACAGATTCCTGAAGAGCACAGTTAAGTGTTCTAGAATTCCCGTTCCCCAATGCTATCCAGTATTCGTTATAATTTGTAAAGTCAAATGCCTTTGCATAGTTAATGAAACACATGTAAATATCTTTCTGGTGTTCCCTGCTTTCAGCCGAGATCCATCTGACATCAGCAGTGATATCCCTGGTTCCACATTCTCTTCTTAATCTGACTTGAATTTCTGGCAGTTCTTTGCCAATATACTGTTGCAGATGCTTTTGAATGATCTTGAGAAAATTTTTGTGTGTGTGTGTGATTAAGTGGAAGTATACAATTCAAATTAATTTTGGGGGTGAAATTTTGCTTGCATGTGATATTAATGATGTTGTTCAGTAGCTCCCACATTCAATTGGATCACCTTTCTTTGGAATGGCATAAATATGTATCACTTCCAGTTGGTTGGCTAGGTAGCTGTCCTCTAAATTTCTTAGTATAGATGAGTGAGCACTTCCAGTGCTGCATCTGTTTGTTGAAATATCTCAGTTGATATTCTATCAATTCCTAGATACTTGTTTTTTGTCATTGCCTTCAAGGCAGCTTTGACTTCTTTCTTTTGTACAATCAGTTGCTGATCATACGCTACATCTTCAAATGGCTGAACATTGACCAATTATTTCTAGTATAATGACTCTGTATTCTTTCCATTTTCTTTTGATACTTCCTGAGTCATTTAATATCTTCCTTGTACAATCCTTCACTATTGCAACTCAAGGCTTGAATTTTACTTCAGTTCTTTCAGCTTGAGAAATAGAGACCAGGTTCTTCCTTTTGATTTTCTATTTCCAGCTCTTTGCATACGTCATTATAATACTTTGTCTTCTTGAGCTGCCCTTTGAAATCTTCTGTTCAGTTCTTTCACTTTTCCCTTCCTTTTGCTTTAGTTGCTCAGTGTTCAAGAGCAAGTTTCAGAGTCTCTTCTGACATCCAATTTGGTCTTTTCTTTCTTTCCTGTTTTTGTAATGACCTCCTGCTTTCTTCATGGATGATGTCCTTGATGTCATTCCACAGTTTGTCTGGTCTTCAGTCATTAGTGTTCAACACGTCAGATCTGTTCATAAGATGCTTTCTAAACTTAGGTGGCATATACTCAAGGTCATACTTCTCAGTTCTGTAGAAACGGATTAATCATGATCTTTGTTTAAGACTCACTGAATTGTTGATACATAGAAGGCTGATCTTAACTCTTTATTTTCTTATACTTTAATTATAATAACATTAAGTATTAATTAAATTAGTTTTACTCTATTTTTATTCTTATTATGACTGAGTGAAAATGTACATTCCCATATAAATTTACATGCCCACCTACATGCCGCTTCCACTGCTCTCCTTGCCCAGTGACAGCATGCCATTCCTCTCTGCTCCATACATTTCTCATCCTCCCAAAAGTCTCCTTTCCCCTCCTCTCCACCCACTCTCCTTCGTCCAGCCAGATGTCAGCAGGATGATATTCTATGCATAGAACCATAAAGTGCATCCAATATATGGTCACCCTGCATCACCAAGTCCAATCCATTCGTGCCCGAATAGTGGACCTTCGTTATGGTTTACGGGCAAGGGCAGCATCAGGGCCAGGAGCCATGCTCCCAGGGGAACCCCGAAGCCACTGGACCATCAATTGTGGTCTTTTAGTGGAAATCTCAGGGTGTACCCCTCTTCATTCTTGTGTTGCCAGTGAGACTCAACTTAGTGACCTCCATTGCAGCTGTCACTGTTGGTGGCCGGACACCATCCGGTTCTTCCGGTCCCAAGTCTATGTAGGCAACGACTCACATGGGTCTCTCTTTATCTTCTGAGTTGTCTTCACCCCGTGTCATTTTGGTCTTCGGCGATCCATGATCCAAAAAACACAAAACAACAAGTGCTGGAGAGGCTGTGGACCAAGTGGAACTCTCCTACGCTGTTGGTGGGGTTGCAAACGGGTCCAGCCTCTTTGGAAAGCAATCTGGGGCTTCCTTAAAAAAATGGATATAGATATACCATTTGACCCAGTAATTCCACTACTTGGAATATATCCTACAGAATCAAGGCCATTCACACCAATGGACACATTCACAAGAATGTTTATCGCAGCACAGTCCACCATAGCAAAAAGATGGAATCAACCCCGATACTCAACAGCAGAGGAAAGGATAGGTAAACTATGCTGTATATACTCAATAGAGCACTATGCAATGACAAAGAATAATGATGATTCCAGGAAACATCTCATAACCTGGTTTCAACTGGAAGAAATTATGTTGAGTGAAAGTTGTCAGCGACAAAAGGACAAATATTGTATACGACCCCTACGATAAGATCTCAAAAACAGACTTATGTATAGAATAAAAGACTCTTTGACGGCTGCAAGGGCAGGGAGGGAAAGAGGGTGGGGGGGAGGGTTTAAATTAGTTTTACTCTATTTTTAAAGTAATATTTTGAAGTCTTGCTTGGCTATATATCTACTAAGAACTAGAACAACTGGCAGTACGTTTTGGCTAGTTAAGTAGCAGCCTATTCAATTTTTCCACTTGGATCTTCCTGAAGTTTTTACTTATAATTTCATTTTATTATTTATGCTAATTATTACAGTGTTCTATAAGTATTTTATTACATGCAGCTTTCTGGGACATGCTTGTTTCATTTGTTAGTATATTACAAAGTTCCATCCATATTGCTGCATGTAACCATACCAAGCCAAATGCCATCGAGTCGGATCCATAGTTTACCATTTTCTGCACTGCATGATTTCCATCATATGGCTGTACCACATTTTACTATGCATTTTTTTTTTTATTGACAGGATATAAGTTGTTTCTGGTGTTTGCACTTACAATCAGTACTGCAATGAACATTCGTGTACATGTAGCAGTCTGTGTGAATGGCCTTGATTTTGTAGGATACATTCCGAGCACAGGAATAACTGGGTCAAATGGTATATCTGTATTCATTACTTTAAGGTAACGCCAAACTGCTTTCCAAAGAGGTTGCACCATTCTGCAATCCCACCAACAGTGTAGGAAAGTTCCAATCTCTCTACAGCCTCTCCAACATTTAGTGTTTTGTGTTTTTTGGATCATGGCCAATCTTTTTGAGGTGAGATAGTATCTCATTGTCTTTTTTATTTGAATTTATTTAATAATTAATGATCACGAGCATGTCCGCATGTGTTTCCTGGCTGCCTGGATCTCGTCTTTAGAGAAGTGTCTGTCCATCTCCTTTGCCCATTGCTTAATTGGATGATTTGTCCTTTTCTTATTGACATTTTGTAGAATCTTATACATTATGGAGACCAGGCATCGGTCTGACATGTAATCAGTAGCATCTATGCAAAGCCAACTGCTTTCATCATCCTGAATGGTGAAAGACTGAAAGAATCCCCTTCAAGAATGGGAACTAGACAAGGATGCCCACTCTTACGATTTCTATCCAACATTGTGCTAGAAGTTCTAGCCAGAGCAATTGGACAACTCAAAGAAATAAAAGACATCCATATTGGCAATGAAGAAGTAAAGATTTCCCTCTTTGCAGATGATATGATTGTTTATACAGAGAATCCAAAGGAATCCAAAGTAAACTATTAGAGCTAATAGAAGAATTTAACAAAGTATCGGGATACAAGATAAACGTAACTAAATCAATAGGATTCCTTTATGCCAACAGTGAAATTATTAAAGGAGAAATCACCAAATCAATTCCATTTACTATAGCTCCCAAGAAGATAAAATACCTAGGAGTAAATCTAACTAGAGATATAAGAGATCTTTACAGAGAAATCTACAAGACCGTACTACAAAAAACTAGGAGAGACATACATAAGTGGAGTAATCTGCCCTGCTCATGGAAAGAAAGACTCAAATTGTGAAAAATGTCTATTTTTGCCCCAAGCAATCTACTTGTATAATGCAATCCAAATACAAATTCCAACGATATTTTTTAATGAGATGGAGAAACAAATTACCAGCTTTAGTTGGAAAGAGAAGAAACCTCGGATAAGTAGCACTACTAAAAAAGAAGAACATAGTGGGAGACCTCTCACTACCTGACTTTAAAACCTGTTACACTGCCACAGTAGTCAAAACAGCCTGGTACTGGTTCAAAAAGAGACATATAGACCAATGGAACAAAGTAGAGACCCTAGAGATGCCACCATCCTCCTATGAACAGCTGATATTTGACAAAGGTCTTAAGATTTTAAACTGGGATACGAACAGTCTGTTTAACAAATGGTGCTGGCAAAATTGGATATACATCTGCCAAAAATTGAAACAAGACCCAAATCTCACACCTTATACAAAAATCAACTCAAATTGGATAAAAGACCTAAATATAAAAGCTAAAACTATAAAGTTCATACAAGATAAAGCAGGGTCAACAACGGAAGTTTTAGTGCACAATATAGACAGACTTCAAAATCTGACAAACAAAACACATTCATCAGAAGAGAAAATAGATAAATGGGAATTAATAAGAATCAAACACTTCTGCTCATCCAAAGACTTCATCAAAAGAATTAAAAGATCACCTACAGAATGGGAAAAAAATCTACTTGCCAGTGACTTTTTTTTCCAGCATTATATGAAGCTCATACTTTATTCAGATCTCTGTACCTTTTACTTAATGCTCCTTTATCTTATTTACAGATTCCATTCACGGTAACACATATGTAGTCATCATATCTCCTTAGGCTCCTCTTAAGTCTCTCAGATGTCCTTTTTGTTTTGATCAATCTAATAGTTTTGAAGAGTTTTGGATAGGTATTTTGTAGAATGTCCTTAATAAGGATGTGTCTGATATTTTTTGTGATTTGTTTGGGGTTATGAGTTTTGGAGAGGAAGCCCACTGAGGTTTAATACCATTCTCATCACAGTATATCAAGGTGTGTATTGTCAACATGGTTTATTATCTTGATGTCAACCTTGGCTACCTAGCTGAGGTAGGGCGTGTCAGGTGTCTCCACTGTAAAGTTGCTCTTTTTCACCCTTTCCACACCATACCTCTTGGCTGGAAGTCACAATGTGCAGCCCATATTTAAGGAGTGGGTTCAGGGGGCCAGGATTATGCCCCACCTTTTTATTTGGAATTTTGGGAGATTTATCACTTTCCCCTTATTTATTTACTCCCTTATTTATTTATCTATGTAGGTATGGAATCATTGATCAATATCCACTTCATATTTTGGGTTACAATCCGATAAACTCATCACTGTCCAGTTGATTCTGATTCACGGTAACTCCATGTGTTCCAGAGTAGAACTGTGCTCTATCCGGTTTTATTGGTTGGTTGTAATCTTACACAGAATCAGATTGCCAGGCCTTTCTTTCATGGCAGCACATTATTTTTCCTGCCTTGGCCATTAGGAGCTCTTTTGTTTCCAGAGTTACTTAGGTTCTCACCTTTCTCAACCCACTGCTTTCAGTGAGATTGCATCGTATATTTACAATATTGTTATATTCTTTTGTTACATGCTTCACTCCATCCTGGAATCTCAGAACTTAAGTTTAAAATATTTTGCATAATTGTCTTTGTGCTTAAAGTTCTGTGTGTCTGACAAATTCATATTATCATGTATTCACCATTACAGTGTCATACAGAGTAGTTTCACTGCCCTAAAAAACTGTCCTATGCTTTAACTTGTCAGCCCTCCTCTGATTCTGGAACTCTGGCAACCAGTTATTTGCTTACCATCTTTATAATTCTGCCTCCCCCAGAAGTCATATAAATGGAGTCATACAATATGGCACCTTCCACAATGGGTTCTTTTACTGAATAATTTCTTAGCCAAGCCAAGTGCCGTCGAGTCGGATCCGACTCATGCTTAGTGTGTCCTAAAAGCTTACTCCTTTTCATCACAGAATAGTAGCCCATTGTAAGAGTGTATCACAGTTTATTTATTCATTCATCTATTGAAGGATACTTCATTTTCTTCTGGTTTGTGGAAATTATAAATAATAGTATAAACAGTTGAATAGGGATTCTACTTAACTTAAATTTTCAAATCAGTTGGGTAAATTCATAGGAGTGCTATTGCTGGATTATATAATAAAATGATATTTAGCTTTGTAAGATTTTAGGACAGTTTTGATAAGTCAGATTTTTCTATGAATTTTTTATTTAACTGTTTTCTTCTTATTCTCATAGTTCTGCCAGACCTCTCTGCCCAGGTTACAGTCACCTATGTCCAGATGCTAAAGTACAAATCACATTTGCCTTCCTATAAACAACCAACCAACCAACTCATTGCTGGTGAGTCATTTCAAACCCGTAGTTACTCTATAGGACAGGATAGAATTGCCCCATACCATTTCCACGGAGCACCTGATAGATTAGAATTGCCATCATGCCACTTGAGTTGCTATCCTTCTACAGTTTTTCTAAGTTTTTGCACAGGTTTCTATATTTCCTTTTATGATTGTGGGGAAGTAACCCCCAGCTTATACATATTCATTATCTTTGGAAGACTCAGGAGAAGAGTCTGATTTCCCTCTGTTTCCAGCTCATGTTCTCCTTAATCTAACACACAGCCTATAGGATCAGTACTTATTTTTATTAGCCCTTGAAATCATCCCTATTAGATATTCTGATCTTTCATTTATTGCAAATAAAACTAAAATTTATAGTCTTTTTGGTTTTGGAAACTTAGTGCTGATCAGCTATTTTGGGGTGTGTGTGTGTGTGTGTGTGTGTGTGTGTGTGTATGTAAATATTTTGTTTATTAAACATGGTAAATATACATGGAACAAAAAATTTGCAATTTCAACATTTTTAGTACAATTAAATGACATTAATTACATTTTTCATGTTGTTCAACCATCACCAGTATTTGTTTTCAAGTTTTTCCATCCCCCTTAAGAGAAGCACAGTGTATCCTGAGCCATGTGCCTCTCTTTCATGGGTACACAAATTTTTAACTATTGTATCTCTTCAGTAAACTGAATCTTTTATCACTATGAAGTAGGTCTTCTTTCTATCCAATAATGGCTTTCAAAAGTGTTTTGTATAATTCTATTAATTTTGTGTTTGAGAATATAGAAAGCAAAACATATGCTAATTCAGTAGTTTCTACATGTACCATTTAGTGATATTGGCTATACTCTTGCAGTTTTGTAACCATTCTCACCCTACTTTTCTGAGTTGTGTTCCCCAAAAACACAGTTTCATCATCCTCTAAAGTTTCTGTCTAATTTTTCCCATTACTGTTGTCAATTTGATCCCATGTAGACAGTTCTTAAAAGAGCATGGTGCTCTAGGTAGACATTTTTGACTAGTTAATAAGCTTAACTGTTACTTGATTTTAAGAAGACACTAGGGGATATTTTTGATTTGTCTCAGGGCAGTAGTTTAAGGGGCCCATCTAAACTTCATGGCTCTAAGAAGTCATCAGCGAGATGCAAATTAAAACTGCAATGAGATACCATTTTACTCCCACTAGGTGGCTAAGGTGCTCTACTGCTTAATGGTTCTACTAACCAAAGGTTTGGCAGTTCAAATCCAACAGGACCTCTTCAGAAACTCTATGGGACAGTTCTACTGTGTCCTAAATCAGGTTGCTATTAGTTGGAATCAACTCCATGGCAGTGGGCTTGGAGTTGCTGTGGAGTCTTGGTGGTGTAGCGCTTGTGAGCTACAACTGCTAATCAAAAAGGTGGCAGCTTCAATCCACTAGCCACACCTTGGAAACTCTACAAGGTAGTTCTGTTCTGTCCTATAGGGTTGCTATGTGTCAATATTGACGTGATGGCAAGGGATTTTTGTTTTTCTTTAGGACAACTAAGTTTAAAATAAATAAATAAACAAGCAAAACCAAAAATAACAAATATTGACTGGTATGTGGGAAACTAGAACTCTTACCCATTGCTGGAAGGAATGTAAAATGGTACAACCATTGTGGAAAACAATATGGTGGTTCCTCAAAAAACTAAAAATTTAGAATGCCCATAATACCCAAAACCAAATCTGTTGTTGTAGTTCCAACTTACAGTGGCCTTATAAAGACAGAGTAGACTGCCACATCGAGTTTACAAGGAGAGGCTTGTGGACTCAAACTGCTGACCTTTTAGTTGGCAGCCACAGCACTGAACCAGTGCTCTACCAGGACTCAGAACTTCCATACAACCCAGGAATTTCGCTCCTAGGTATATAGCCAAAAGACATGAAAGCAGAGACTCAAAAATAGGCTTGTATACCAATATTCATTGCAGCACTATTCACAGTAGTCAAGAGGTGAAAACAAAGCTTCATGTTTATCAACAAACTAACATATAAACAAAATGTAGTGCATACATACAATGGGATACTGTTCAACCAGCAGGAAAAATGAAGTCTTTATGTATGATATGATATGGATGGATCTTGAAGACATTCGCTGAGTGAATAATTCAATTCCAAAAGGACAAATGTTGTATGACCTCGTTTATACAAAAAGACAAGAATAGACTATTTTCATAAGGACTTATCGTGAAATTAAATTACCATCAAGAGTAATGCGATATTTAAACTAGAGCTTTGAAGATTCTAAACCACTAAGTCCAGTAATAGTCAAGCCCATTTTTTTTTCTCAGAATGATAATTATCTAAGTGTGCTGATTGTTTTTGTTTAAACAGTATTCAGAGGAAGATCTCAATGAGTCCATATACTGAGGAATAGATAAATTTTCTTGTTTTTATATTTCTTTTTTCTTTTTTAATTTTTATTGTGCTTTACTTGGCTGGCTAGGTAAAATTTTACAGGTCAAGTTAGTTCTTCCGCAAAAATTTGTACACATATTGTTATGTGACTCCAGTTGCTATCCCTGTATTGTGACAGTACACTGCCATTTTCCACCCCAGATTTCCTTTTACAAGTCAACCAGTTCCTACCCCTTTCTGCTTTCTCGTAGTGCCTCCAGACAGGAGCTGCATGATTAGGATCATGAATCTGCTTAAGCTGAGAAGCAAACTCTTCATGAGTATTTTTTTATGTTTTATAATCCAGTCTAATGTTTGTCTGAAGAGGTGGCTTCAGTAATAGTTTTAGTTCTGGGCTAACAGAAAGTCTGGGGCCATGCCTTCTGGGGTTCCTCTAGTCTCATTCAGGCCATTAAGTCTGGTCTTTTTTACATGAATTTGGTGACTTTGGCATCCTATTTTTCTTCTTCTCTATCAGGGACTCTGTTGTGTTTCCTGTTAGGGCAGTCATTGGTGGTAGCCTAGTACCACCTAGTTCTTCTGGTCTCAGGCTGATGGGGTCTTTGGTTTATGTGGCACTTTCTGTCTCTATTCTCCTTTGCTCTAGGTGGGTTGGGAATGGTTAGTGCCTCTTAGAAGAAAACTTGCTGACTTTTTCTTTTCCTTTTATATATTTTATTGTTCTTTAAGTAAAAGTTTATAACCCAAGTCAGTTTGCCGTATAACACTCTGAACATGCTATGTTCACAAGATATTCTGAATATGCTACTCTCACTGATCTCTCCCCCTCGTCTGTGACAGCACACTCCCTCTCTCCGCCGTGTACTCCCCATATCCATTCCACCTACGTCTGTACCCCTCTACCCTCTCATCTCTCCTTAGAGACGAGCAGCTGAGGCAGTCTAATGGATGTATTTAAGCCAAGAAGCATACTCTTCACCACCATCACTCTATGTGTTATAGCCCAGTCTAGTCATTGTCTAAAGAACTGACTTTGTTACAGGCTTCAGTTTGGGGCTAGCAGAGAGTCTGGAGGCTATGTTCTCAGGGGAACCTCCAGTTTGACAGAACATCAAGTGTGGTCTTTTAATAGAGTTCTAGTTCTGCACACTCATTTTTCTTTCACTACATTAGGGATTTTAAGCTGTGCTCCCTGTCGGGGTAGTCATTGATGGTATCTAGACACCATCTAGTTCTTCTGGTCTCATGCTGAAGTAGTCTCTGGATTGTATGGCACCTTTTGTCTGCTAGGCTCATATTTTCCCTTTGTCTTGGATATCCTTCATTCTTCTCTGCTTCAAGTGGATTGGGACCAATTGATGCTACTTAGATAGCTAGCTTTTAAGACCCAAGACGCCACTAACTGAAGTGGTATGCCGAGTATTTTCTGTAAAAAAAAAACTTAGTTATGACAATTAACCTAAATGTCCCCTGAAACTGTGGTCCTGAGGCCCCTTTCTCTGATACTTGGTCCTTCAAAATGTTGGGTTGTATTTAGGAAATCTTTCAGTTTTGACTTAGTCCAGTTGTGCTAACCTCTCTTCTAAACTGTCACATCCTTCACCTAATCCTATTCCTATTTACTATCTGATCTAAGAATATCCCTCTACTTCTTCCCCACTCTTGTAATTATCAAAGACTGTTCTCTTCTGTGCTTAAATCTTCTCCTAAGTCCTCATAATGATGGTCTCAGACAATATTTGTCCTTTTGCATTTGAATAATTTCACTCAGCATATTTTCCGGATGATTCCACATTGCAAGATATTTCCTAAATTCATCATTGTTGTTTATCATTGCCTAGTATTCCATTGTGTGAATATACTGTATATTACTTATCTATTCATCTGTTGATGGACACCGAGGTTGATTCCATCTTTTCACTGTTGTGGACAGTGCTGCAATAAACATTGATGTGTATGTATCTATTTGTGTGATAGGCCATATTTTTCTGGCATAAATCCCAAGGAGTAGGATTGCTAGATCACATGATATTTCTATTTCTAGCTTTTTAAGAAAGCACCGAATTGATTTCCAAAGTGGTTGTGCCATTTTACATTCCCATCGACAGTGTAGGAGCGTTCCAGTCTCTCCACAACCCCTCTAATATTTATTATTTTGAGTTTTTTGGATTAATGCCAGCATTGTTAGGGTGAGATGGTATCTCGTTGTAATTTTGATCTGGATTTCTGCGATGCTAATGATCGTAAAGACTTTCTAGGGCGTCTGTTAGCATCCTGGATCTCTCCTTTGGTGAAGTGCCTATTCATGTCCTCTAACCACATTTTAATTGGGTTATTCATCTTTTTCCTGTTGAAATGTTGCAGTACTTTGTAGGTTAGGGGTATTGGGCACTGATTGGATTCACAGTAGCCAAAAATTCTTTCCCACTCTATAGGTAGTATTTTTATACTTTGGATGAAGTCTTTGGATGAGCATTAACATGAGTGGGTGCTGGACTTTATCAAATGCCTTTTCTGCATAGTTTGATAAAATCAGGTGGTTCTTGTCCATTTTGTTTATATAGTTCATTACATTAATTGTTTTCCTAATGTTGAACCATCCCTGAATCACTGTATGAATCCTGGTTGGTCACAGAGAATTATTTTTTTGATACATTGTTGAATTCTATTGGTCAGAATTTTGTTGAAGATTTTTGCACCTCAGGTCACGAGAGATAGTAATTTTCCTTTCTAGTGCTCTTTAACTGGTTTTGGTATCAGGGTTACACTGGCTTCATAAAATGAATTTTGAGGTATTCCACCCTTTTCTATGCTCAGAATACCTTTGATAATAGTGATGTTAACTTGTCTCTGAACGTTTAGTAGAATTCTTTAGTGAAGCCACAATGACCAGGGATTTTTTAGTTGGGAGTTTTTAAACTGCCTTTTCAATTTCTTTTTTTATGAGGGGTTCATTTAATTGTTTTATTTCTGTTTATGCTAGTTTTGCTAGGTGAGGGGTTTTATATATTTGTCCATGTCTTGTAGATTTTTGAATTTATTAGAGTACAGTTTTTCATAGTGTTCTGATTCTTTTAACTTCAGTTGAGTCTGTTATGATATCACTCATCTCATTTCTCATTAGAGTTATTTGCTTCCTCTCCTGCTTTTCTTTTTGTTGATTTGACCTTGGCTTATCAATTTTGTTGATCTTTTCTATAAAACAGCTTTCAGTCTTGTTAACTCTTTCAATCGTATTTCTATTCTCTATTTCATTTATTCCTGGTCTAATTTTTACTATTTGCTTTCGTCTGGTGCCTGAGGGGTTCTTTTGCTGCTCTTTCCACTTGTTTGAGTTGTAGAGATAATTCTTTGATTTGGGCCCTCTCTGCTTTTTGGATGTGTGCATTTATTGAGATAAATTGCCCTCTGAATGTAGCTCTTGCAATGTCCTGTAGTTTCAGGTGGGGTGTGTTTTCATTCTCATTTGGTTCTATGAATTTCTTTATTCCATCCTTGATTTATTGCTATCCAGTTGTTTTCAAGCAAAAATGTTGTTCAGTTTCCATGTTGTTTATTTATTTATTTATCTTTTTTCTGTTATTGGTTTCTACTTTTATGGCTTCATGGTCTGAAAAGATGTATTATTTCAACACTTGGAATTTTGTTAAGGACTGCTCTGTGACCTCATATGTGGTCAGTTCTGGAGAATGTCACATGTGTATGTGAAAAGAGAGTGTACTCACTGCTGTTGAGTGGAGTGTTCCGTAACTATCAATGAGGTCAAGTTGATTGCTTGTAGCATTTAGATCTTCCATGTGTTTGTTGAGCTGTTTTCTAGATATGCTGTCCTTCACTGAGAGTAGTATGCTGAAGTCTCCTAATATTATTGTGGAGCTGTTGTATTTCTGGTTTTAATGCATATAGTGTTTGTTTTACGTCCTTTAGAGCTTTGTCATTGGGTAACTAAATATCTAATACGCTTATGACCTCCTGACATATTGAAACGTTAATAATTATGTAATAACCTTCTTTATCAAATGCAGTAGATTTATTTTTTAAGTCTGTTTTATCAGAGATTCATATCACCATTTCTGCTCTTTTTTGAATGTTGCTATCCTGACATATTTTTTTCCCATCCTTTGAGTTATATTTTTTTTTGTCTTTGAATCTGAGGTGTATCTCCCATAGACAGCATATAGATGGGTATTTTTTTTATTCAACATACATTTATTCCATTCACATTCAGTATCATTATTGGTAGGTATGAGCTCAGTGTTGTCATGTGATGTCTTTTTTTGTATTTTGTATACAATTGTTCTGCCTAGTTTTCTGTACTGAGTATTTTTTCTTGGTATGGTCTGTTTTCATCTTTTTTTGTATTTGCTGAGACTTCACATTTTTCTTTTTTCTTTTGTTTCAGTTTACCGTTTTGGCATGCAGAATCATTACTTTTCTTTGTGATTACCCCAATATTCTGCTCTGTTGATCTAAATTTAAGCCAGTCTTTAATTTCTTTGTATCACCTTGACTTCCATTCCATCTGCAAGATGTACAAAGATGTTAATTTGTCCTTTTTGGCATAATGTTGTCATCATTTACATACTGAGATCTCTGTTTCCCTATTCTTAACATTTTGGCTTTGATTTACTTTTGTGTATTACCTATCTATGTTGGGATCAGGGTGCTCTGTTCTGCAGTGAATATTTGAGTATATATCTGATGTTATTGATTTTCTAACCAAAGAACTTCTTTCAGTGTTTCTTCTAATTTTGTTTTGCTTTTTGAAAATTCTCTAAACTTCTGTTTGGCTGTGACTGTCATAATTTCATCATTATATTTGACAGACAATCTTTCAGGGTATGTAAGACTTGGTTGGACTTTTTTTTTCCCTTCAAGGCTCTGTGTATGTCATTCCACTGCCTTCTTCACAGCATGGTTTCAGCCGAGTTATCTGAACTCAGTCTAAATGACTCTTCTTAGTAGACTGTTTTTTATTTAAACCCAGCTGCCTTTAAAGGCATCTCCTTACCTTAAGTTCTGTTAAGTTTGATTGTAATGTGCCTTGGTGTCTTTCTTTTGAGATTTATCTTGTGTGAATTTTGATGAGCATCTTGGATAGATACTGTCTTCTCTTTCATGTTATCAGGGAAGTTTTCTGTCAGCAAATCTTTAACAGTTCTCTGTATTTTCTGTTATCCTTCCCTTGTTTTCATACTCCAATCATTCATAAATTATTCCTCTTAACAAAACCCCACATACCTCCTAGTGACTCTTCACTTTTTAAAATTCTTTCATCTGATTTTTCCTCCTGTATGCTGGCTTCAGTTGCTTTATTGTCAGTCTCACTAATTCTACATCCCATTGCCTCAGTCTTGCTCCTTACTTTTCAATTGAATTGCCTAATTGTGTAATTTCTTGTTAATCCACTAATTTTGGATGGTGGTTGCTCAAGAATTTGTTTCAGCTTATTTACTTTTTCACTTCGTTATGCTGCACTTAACCTATTTGTTTCCTAATTCCATACATAACTCTGTACATCATTATTTTGTAATCTACCTCTGATAACTGAAGAAAATTTCTTCATCTGGAAAAGTTATTGGTTCTTTGTTCTGGGAGTTTTCCAAAGCGGTGATCATCTGCTTTTTAAATGCTTAGAAAATGATTGTTGTCTCACAGCCATAATAAAGTTTTTGCAACTTATTTGTTTGGCTATTGCTTTCTAATTTAGACAGACAGATGACAGACAGACAGACAGACAGACAGACAGACGACAGATGACAGACAGACAGACAGACGACAGACAGACAGACAGACGGACAGATAGATGGATGGATAGATGGATAGATAGATAGATAGATGGATGATAGATAGACAGACAGACAGATAGATAGATGATGGATGGACAGATAGATAGGTAGATGACAGACAGGTAGATAGATATGTAGATGATAGATAGATAAGCTTTTATTTTAGTATTTGACTTTCCAAGTAGTCTAGTCATTTGAGCTAGTTTAATGAGTGGAGTTTAAATAATTCTGATTCCCTCTCAGAACATGGTTGGAACTGTGGGTGCACTGAGAAAGACAGAAGTTGCTGGTTTAGGGAAGCAGGCTGAAGTTTTTTTTCTACCCCTCCTTTGATTTCTCTCTCCAGCTCCTGGAGAACAGCTCAAAGCACATGTGTAACACGTCCTACTTCTGGCCTAGATGGTTCATCTAGTGTTTAATGCCCGGTGAAGAGCAGAGAAGGGAGGAAGAAGTGCTGGGGAAAGGAATAAAAATCAGCATGCAGGATAGCTTCAATTTGATGAGAGTTAACAAGCATTTAGCTTAATTTGCTCAGGTGGAAGTCTTCTGATCTTCTGTAGGTATGGCCTACCAATGCTCAACTTCCCTGCTGAAAAATATGTGTTCTGTGAGGCATCAAAATTCTCTGCTCTGCTTGGCACACCTTTGCCTGGTGTCACATTCCCCTGTCCAGTGCAGTACTTCTCTGACTGGCACAGCAGTCCTCTGCCCAGCCTGATACTCCTCTGCTTGACATGACTCTCTTCTGCCTGACCTTGGGCTCCTCTGTTTGGTATGCCATTGCCCTATTCAGTGCTCTACTGCTTTTTTTCTTTCTGACTGAGGTGGTTGCTACTAGTACTCCCCTCCTGTCACCCAGTCCTATCTTTCAGCTATCCACCTGATATTCAACCCTCCTAGAATGTCTTATTTATTCTGTTCAGTTGTTTTTCTGGTTCTTTGTTGTTGGAGTGATCACCAAGGACATGTGGCTGCTATGACATCTTAGCCCCACATCATTTGCTCACTTTTAAGACCTTAGATCTCAGTCATCAAACTAGGACATAGAACATTTTCTCAATAAGCCTTGTTATACCAATTGACCTCGATGTTCCAAGAAGCCATTGTCCCCAGACTCTCAACCATGCTACTTTATTCCTTGAAGTGTTTGGTTGTGTTCAGGAATCTTCTTAGCTTTTTGTTTAGTCCATTTGTGCTGATTTCCCTGTATTGTATGTTGTCCTTTTTATTACCTAAGACAATTCTTGTCTACTTAAAAATCTTGGTGGCGTAGTGGTTAAATGCTATAGCTGCTAGCCAAAAATTTGGCAGTTTAAACCATGGGGTTCTTGCAAACTCTATGAGGAAGTTCTACCCTGTCCTATAGGGTTGCTATGAGTTGGAATTGGCTTGATGGCAATGGATTTGTTTTTTTGTTTCATCTAGCTAGTGAATACTCTTTTTGTTCCCCACTCTTGTTAACTATCAAAGGATGTTTTCTACTGTGTTTACACCTTTTCTTAGGTTGTCATAACAGTGGTCTCATACATTATTTGTTCTTTCCCAACTGACTAATTTTCAGTAAGCAGAATGCTTTCCATATTCATTCATGTTTTGAGATATTTCTTCGATCCATCATTGTTATTTTTCATTGTACAGTATTCTGCTGTGTGAATATACCAAAATTTGCTTATCCATTCATCTATTGATGGACACCAAAGTTGTTTCCATCTTCTTGCTATTGTGAGCAGTGCTGCAATGCACATGAATGTGCATATATCTATTCAGGTGACATCTCTTTCTTCTCTAGGATACGTTCCAAGGAGTGGGATTGCTGGATTGTATGGTATTTCTATTCCAAGCTTTTTAAAAAGGAAGTGCCAAATTGATTTCCAAAGTGGTTATACCATTTTATGTTCCCACCAACAATGAATACATGTTCCAGTCTCCACAATCCTCCAACATGTATTATTTTATGGTTTCGTGCTTAATGCTAGCTTTGCTGGAGTGAGATGGTATCTCACTGTAGGTTTGATTTATGTTTCTTTAATGGCTAATGATCATGAGCACTTGCTTATATGTCTGTTAGCTATGTGAATGTCTTTGGTGAAGTGCCTGTTGCTGTCCTTTGCCCATATTTGTCTTTTTTGTCATTGAAGTTTTCCAGCATCTTGTAGATTTTAGAGATCAGATCTTGATCAGACATGTAGTATCCCACTTTTTTCTCCCAGTCTGTAGGCTATCTACTCTTTTTGGTGAAATCTTTGAATGAACATAAGTATTTGATTTTTTAAGATCCCCCAATTATCTAGTTTCTCTTCTGATGTTTATGCTTTGCTAGTTATAGTTTATATCCTGTTTATGTGATGTGTTAGGGCCCCAAGCATTGTCCTATTTTTTAATTCCATGATCTTTATCATTTTAGATTTTATATTTAGGTCCCTGATCTATTCTGAGTTGTTTTTTGTGCCTAGTGTGAGGAACAGGTTTTACTTCTTCTTCTTCTTTTGTAGTTACCATCCAATTATTCCAGCACCATTCATTCTCCATTTAACAAATTTTAGGACTCTTTCAAAATCAACTGCTCACAAGTGGATGAATTTACATCCAGATCCTCAACTCTGTTCCACTGGCCTATCTATCTGTCATTGTACCAGTATAAGGCTGTTTTTACTACTTTGCCCAAACAATATGCTCTAAAATCAGGTAGTGGGAGCCTTCCTGTGTTGTTCTTCTTTTTCAGCAATGCTTTGCTTGTCATGAGCCCCTTCCTTTTCCATGTGAAGCCAGTGATGTTTTCCTCCATTTCATTAAAAAGTGTCATTTCAATTTAGATCAGGATTGTATTGTATCTGTAGATCACTTTGGGCAGAATAGACACTTTCATGATGATGAATCTTTCTATCCATGAGCAAGGTGTATTTTTTCAACCAATTTAAGTATCTTTTGGTTTCTTGCAGTAGCATCTTATTATTTTCTTGGATTGTATCTTTTACATCTCTGGTTTTATTTATCCCTAAGTATATTATTTTCTTTGGGGTATTGCAAATGGTATTGATTTGGTGATTTCTTCTTTAAAGTTGTCTTTGTTGTTGCAGAGGAATCCAACTGAATTTTGTGTGTTTACTTGTAGCTTGACATCTTACTGAAATCTTCTATCAGTTCCAATGGTTTTTTTGTGGATTCTTTGTGATTTTCTGTGTATAAGATCATATTCTCTGCTAATAGGGATACTTTTGATTCTTCCTTACAAATCTGGATGACATTTATTTATTTTTCTAGCATAATTTCTCTGGCTAGGATTTCAAGCACAATGCTGAACAGGAGTAGTGACAAAAAAGGACATCCTTGTATGCTTCTACTCAACAGGAATTCATTCAGACTCTCCCAGTTTAAGGTGATATTGGCTGCTGGCTTTATATAAATGCCCTTTATAATGTTGAGGAATTTCCCTTCTATTCCCATTTTGCTGAGAAATTTTGTCATCAGTGGATGTTGAATTTTGTTAAATTTCTTTTTTGCATCAGTTGGTAAGATAGTGTGGTTCTTATCTTTTATTTTATTATGTGATGTATTACATTGATTGTTTTTCTGATGATGAGCCCTTGCTGCATACTTGGTATGAATCTCAGTGGTTTCTCCCTGTGTAGAAAATGTGTCCTGAGTGGGTCCCCAACTCCTGCTGCTCAATCTGGCTCCTCATCTTTGTCTTTGATATTCAGACTTCTTAGGTTGTCATATGTTATCGATTCACTCTTTTTCAGGGATCTTTGTTGTTAGATGGACCATGAGAATTGTCTGACTACTCTGCCATCTTGATCTGTCCTCTTATACCTTGAATTTTTGATTATACTAATCCTCATTTTTTTTTTTACTTTACAATGAGCATCAAGGTAAGCTCTTCTTATTATTTCTTCACACCTCATTCAAATCAGTGTTTTAATTTCCTTTCCCCTAAAATTTTCAAAGACCGACTTAAAGTAGAGATGACATAAAAAATCTTAAAGATGAACCAAGTAGCCTTCTCAACCATAAAATATACTAGCATTAGATATATTGCTTTGTATTGTTTTGTTCAATGGTACATAAAACAAAGTAGTAAAATATCAGATAAAATGTTGAAGCAAGAATTGAAGTTTTTAAAATATTATGTTCTTATCTGTTATTTTCATAAATAATCTTAAAAGTAAAATTCTTATAAAATTAAAGAGTAGAAGTAGGAGAATTAAGTTAAGGGATTCCTTTTTCTTATAGAAATTTCCATTGAGTTGATTCTGACTTATGGCAACCCTCAGACAGAGTAGAGTTTCCAAGAAGCACCTGGTAGATTTGAACTGCTGACCTTTTGTCTAACAGCTACAGCACTTAACCACTATGACACCAAGTCTTCCACCTACATAGATAGATACTTAGAGAGACAGATATGCAGATAAATAAATACTCAGAGAGATAGGATATGTGTGTGTATGTGAAGTTTCACAGTGTTCTGTGTCTCATGTCTCCGGTTTTGGATATTCAAACTTTGGGAAATGTTGATCATGAGGCACTAGTTCCTCTTTATGTTGTGACAGCCACTCATGTAGCTGACCTGTGAGGAACTCTGAATAGTCAGTCTTATCTCCTGATGCTATAGAATGATTCTTGCTTGAGATGTTGGGGACACCATACCTGCAGTAACCTTAGTGTCTGCGCAGTCATGAACCTCTGCAGGAGAGGTATTATCAAAGAGAACAGTCTCCAAGGTGCAACCAGAATTGGTCTATCTGATACTGAAATTCCATTTGGGTAGCTAATTTTCAATTTGTGTAGTAGAAATCAGACAATTACCTAAGAACTTATGTTTTGGATGTGATGTGAGGCTATTAAATGACCTGTTAAAAAATGTTCATTCTCTTTGTCCTCTGAAGTACCTAGCTAGTGTAATAGTCTATATACACATTTGGTTATGACACTGTTTATACACACTTGCTCTCAGGTACCGAAGAGTTGCTCTAACCTTGATGGTCATTGTCAGGTCATGGTCAACAGTAATCTCATCCAAAAGCCCTTCCTTCCTGATAGGAGAAATGATACTTCTGGAAACCAAGGGATGTACGTGTTTAATCCAGGGATGTTATGATGAGTTGACTCAGCACTCTTGCACTCTCTAGAGCATAACTGTTGACTTCTTCAGAAGTTTTGAATACCTACACTTCCTTTTTTCTTCCTCATCTTTCTCCTCTTCTTCTTCTTCTCCAATTACCAAATCACATTCTGAAAAGTTTCCTCATTGTTTAGTTTAGACAAGGAAGCTCCAACAAAGTCACTTTAAGTGTTAAAGGTGTAACATTTAGTCAACCCCAATGACTGCAGGAAGAGTTAAAACTAAATGAAAAGATTAATCACTAAATCCATTTATAATGCATGCCTGGAGTTACCAACATGTGTCAAATTAGATAAAATCTATATTTTGAGGAAAGGAGGATAATATGGTAGGTTGAGGGGGCTGGAATATTTAAGAAGACAGACAGTAAGCAAACAAACAAAAACAAATGTCTTTTAAAGAATTAAAACCTATTTGGAAAGAAACAGAAAGCAGACATAAACAATCAGCCCAAATTCACCTTCCCCACCCTCCTATATTACAAATCTTTAGTGCTCTGATTCTCTTCCTTCTCCCTAAATGTACTTTCCATTATCCACACACAATGGTGTGATTCTAAAAGATGATATCTTATATTTCTTTTTTTATATTGGGATCAAACGAAAGTATACAAGTCAAATTCATTCTATATGCCTGCCTATCTGCAGTTCCTTCAACTCTCCTTATCCCATGATGCATAGAACCATAAAGTATACACACCATATGGTCACATTGTGTCCCCAAGTCTAGTCCATTTTTATCCAAAGAGTTGAATTCACTAGTGCTTTCTAGACAGGGGCAGCAGCAGGTCTATAGCCTATGCTCCCAGGATATCCCCCAAGCCATTGGACCATTGGCTGTGGTCTTTCAGTAGAGTTCTTGAGCTGCACCCTTCTTTTTCTCATGTTGTCACAGGGACTCAACATTGTGTGCCCTATCGTGACTGTCTTTGGTGGTGCTCGGTAACCATCTTGTTCTTCTGGTCACATGTTGATACAGTCTCCCATGTATATGGGTGTTTCTGTCTCCTAGGCACTTTTTCCCTTGTGTCTTTGTTGTTCTTAGTGATCATCTGTGCTGGATTAGTTGGAACCATTCAGTATGCCTCAGATGACAGCTTGCTAGCTTTTAAGACTCCAAACATTACTCACCAATGTGGGGTGCAGAAGATTCTCTCAGCAACAGGTGAGTTATGCCAACTGACCTCAATGTCCCCTGAGAGTATGGTCCACAGACACTGCCCCTGCTGCTCTACTCTTGTAGTACTGAGTTGAGATAGAAGAGCTTTCCGTTTATGGTGAAGTCCAGTTAAGATGATCTACTTTCAACTGTGTGCTGTCATTGCTTTCACTTAAACAATCTTCTACCAACTATCTAATTTATGACCAACTGTCTCCCTGCCTCTCCACCCCTGTAGCTGTCAAAAAGTCTTTTCTTCTGTACATACGTCTATTTTTAAGTCCTTGTAGCAGGGGTCTCATACAGTATTTTTCCTTTGCCACTGACTGATTTCATTCAGCATATTGCCTTATAATGTAAACCAGGTTATGTTTCCTAGAATCATCATTGTTCTGTATCATTTCATAGTGTTTCATTGAGTATATGTACCATAGTTTGTTTATCCATTCATCTGCTGATGGGTATCTGGGTTGATTCCATCTTAGTTATTGTGGACTGTGCTGTAATAAACATTATGTGCATATATCTGTTCACGTGACAGCCTTTGTTTAGGTAGGATAAATTTCAAGCAGAGAGATTACTGGATCAAATGGTATAGCTAATTCCAGCTTCTTAAGGAAGCACCAGATTGCTTTCCAAAGAGGTTATACGATTTTGCAGTCCCGCCGGCAGTGGAGAATTCCACAGTCTCTCAAGCATTTGTTCTTTTGTGTTTTTTGGATTATGGTTAACTTTGTTAGGATGAGATAGTATCTCATTGTACTTTTGATTCCGTTTTCTCTGATAGCTAATGATCATGAGCATTTTCTTACATGTCTTTTGGTTTCCTTGATGTCCTTTTTGGTGGAGTGTCTGTCCATCTTCTTTGCCCATTACTTAATTTTATAATTTACCTTTTCCTTGTTGATAACTTCCAGTACCTTGTAGATTATGGAGATCAGACATCGGTGCAAGATGTAGTTGTCAAATATTTTTTCCCATTCTATAGGTGGTCTTTTTTTTTTTATTTTATTTAACATAACTGAGTGAAAATGTACATTCACATGAAAATTTACATGCCCCCCTATATTTATAAACCCAATGTTAATTACTACCAGTCTGGTCATCTTCCTCTCCATCTGGAAGGACTATAACGACTGTAGTACATCCCTCTTCTATTATGATGACACCATAGTTTTCATGATGATCACTGGATTGCTTCTTTCCAAATCAAAGCTGTGATTTATTTTGCAGCCTTCCCTAAATGAGTATTGAGTAGTGTGTCGTTCTAAAATATAAAGTTAGTGGTTTCGTTCTTCTAAGCCAAAGCCAAGAACTTCTTTCAGTATTTCTTGTAGTTTGGGTTTGGTTTTTACAAAGTCTCTGAGTTTCTGTTTATCTGGAAACGTCTTAATTTCATTTTCATGTTTGAAAGACAGTTTTGCAGGATATATAATTCTTGGTTGGAAGTTCTTCTCCTTCAAGACTTTGAATGTGTCGTGCCACTGTCTCCGTGCCAGCATGGTTTCTGCTGAGAAATCTGATGAGAGCCTACAGGGTTTCCCTCTGAATGTTAGCTTTGCCTTGAGTCTTGCTGCCTTTAAGAGTTGCTGCTTATGTTTCATTTTGTTAAGCTTGATTATAATATGCCTTGGAGTCTTTCTTTTGAGATCTATATTGGGTGGCATACGATATGCATCTGAGATGTCTATATTCTCTTCCTTCATGATTTCTGGGAAGTTTTCTTTCAGCAGCTCAGCAACAATATTCTCTGTGTTCTCAGATGTCTCACCCTGTTCAGGGACTCCAATTAATCAAAGGTTGTTCCTCTTAATAGAGTCCCACATGCTTCTTAATGTTTCTTCATTTTTCTTGTTTCTTTTTTCTGATTTCTGCTCATAGACACTGGCATCAGTAGCTCTGTCTTCCAAGTCAGAAATTCTTTTTTCCATTTGTTCCATTCTGTTTTCTTGGCTTTGCATGGAAGCTTCTATGTCTTTGATTTTCTTCTTGATCTGTTGGATTTCAGAGTACTGGTGTTCCATCAGATCGAACAACTTGCTTAATTTTTCATTTTGTTCTCCTGCATTTTGTATAAGGTCTAGAAGGGCCCTGTATATAATCAATTTGTATTCACTTCCTGATGCTTTCATAAAAGTTTCTTCATCTGGAAAACTCCTTGGTTGCTTTGCTTGGGAGCCTTCTGAAGCCATGAGTGATTGCTTGTATGCCACAATTGTCTGTTGCTTTTTGGGTCCCATGTGAGTATATAGAGGCTGGAAGAGGTACTGTGAGGATGGATTGCAAATGTTTCTCTAGGCTGTCTTCAAATGTAAAGCAAAAGGTATCTGACCAGTTCACAAGTCAGTTAGGTTTTCCGGTGTAGAGGTCCCTCTTCCCATCTGACAAAGTAAGCGCCACTGTATCCAACCCCAGATGATAACAAACTAGTTCAGAATACAGCACTGCTAGTGCCCTGGTGGCCTCTGCTGACAGGGCCTAGCCTTATCCAACACTGCGTCGAGTACTGGTTTTGTGATAGAAAAGTGTTCTCTTGTGGGCAGGATCTGGCTCCCAAGCTAAGAATTAGGTCCAGCTGCGGCCATCGTACCCAGATGGCATCCTCCACACAGGCAGCAGACAGGGGTCTAAAGGTGCCCAGAGGCAGCGATTCCTCTGCTTCTGTTGCAGGGCCCTCAATGTAGGCAGCACTATGCAAAATCACTACTTTTCTGATGGAGAAGCGCTGTCCCGTTTGCAGGCGCTGGCTCCCAGGCTAAGAACGAGGTCCAGCTAAAATCTCGGTACCAACATGGCGTCCCGCACCCTGACCGCGGAGTTCCGCACAAACCCCACTGAGGCAGCTACAAAACGAAAGGCTCAAAGTGTCTAGATTAACAGAGTCCCTAGCCTGGCTCTCAGAACATGGGAATTTCGCCTGCCTATCCCCCCAGCAGCGTGTCTGAGTCCAGCCGCCGGGCAAGGCCCAGCTCCGCCCGCCAGCCGAGACCGAGGAAAAAAAAAGTCAAAATGGTGCGTTTACCTTCCATCTGTGAGAGCCGGGGCTCGCCAGGAGCGGGAGTCAGCGAAAGAGAGGAGATTTTTCACTGAATGGTATAAAGTCCCAATTAACAGCTCTGTGCCGTGTCCTGAGGCTGATTAGGTGCTCGGAAGACTCTGTTTGATTGTCAATTCAGGTCTTGGTTTCCAGAGGGATAGAAAGAGACGTGTCCTTAGTCCGCCATCTTGACTCTGCCTCTCTCTATAGGTGGTCTTTTAACTCTTCGGATAAAAACTTTGGATGAGCAAAAGTGTTTTATTCTTAGTAGTTCCCATTTATCTTCTCTTCTGTTGATTGTGCTCTGTCAGATTTTGCCGTCTATCTAAGCTGTGTATCATAACTTCCATTGTTGACCCTATTTTTTTCTTGCATGATCTTTGTCGTTTCAATTTTTATGTCACGCTTTTTGATCTACTTGAGTGACTTTTTGTTTTAAGGTGTGAGATATGGGTCTTGTTTCAATTTTTTGCAGATGGATATCCAATTTTGCCAGCACCATTTCTTAACGAGATTTTTTTTACCCCAAGTTACATTCTGTGGGACTTTGTCAAATATCAACCATTCATAAGGTAATGGTGGCATCTCTAAGGTCTCCACTCTATTCCATTGGTCTATATATCTCTTTTTGTACAAGTACTAGGCAGTTTTGACTACTGTGACAGTGTAATAGGTTCTAAGGTTGGGTAGTGTGAGGCCTCCCTCTATGTTCCTCTTCTTCAGTAGTGCTTTACTTATCCCAGGGTTTCTTCTCTTTCCAAGCAAAGTTGGTGGTTCATTAAAAAGTGTCACTGCAATTTGTATTGGGATTGCATTGTATATGTAGATCCCTTTGGGTAAAATAGACATTTTCACAATGTTAAGTCTTCCTATCCATGAGCAGATTAGGTTTCTCCATTAATGTAAGTCTCTTTTGGTTTCTTGCAGTAAGGTCTTGCAATACTCTGTATAGGTCTCTTATTTCTCTAGCTAGATTTATTCCTAGGTATTTTATCTTCTTGGGGGCTACAGTAAATGGTATTGGTTTGATGATGTCTTCTTTGATGATGTCTGTGTTGGTATAAAAGAATCCTACTGATTTACTTACATTTATCTTATATCCTAATACTTTGCTGAATGCTTCTATTAGTTCCAGTAGTTTACTTATGGCTTCTTTAGGATTCTCTGCATACACAATCGTATCATCTGCAAATAGGGAGATTTTGACTTCTTCTTTGCCAATGTAGATGTCCTTTATTTCTTTGTCTTGTCTAATTGCTCTTGCTAGTACCTCTGCTACAATTTTGAATAGAAGTGGTGAGAGTGGGCACCCTTCTCTAGTTCCTGTTCTCAAGGGGAATTCTTTCAGTTTCTCTCCATTCAGGAAGACATAGGTGGTTGGCTTTGCATAGATGCTCCTTATTGAGTTGAGAAATTTCCTTCCTATTCTTATTTTGCTGAGAGGTTTTAGCATGAGTAGGTGTTGTACTTTGTTAAATGCCTTTTCTGCACCCAGTTGACAAAATCAGGCACTTCTTATCCTTTGTGCTATTTATGTGGCTGTCTTAGGCTGAGTTTCCTAGGGAAGCAAAACCAATAACACGTATAGGTACAAGGAAAGATTTATAATATATATTGATACATATAGGAAACAGCTCACACAATCACAGAAGCTGAAGGTCCCAAGTCCTGGCACAAGCCTCACGTGGCCATGGAAGCTGATGAACCCAAAGTCAGCAGGTCAGAGACCAGAGTTCTAGATCACCAGTTGTATAGGTCAGTGGATCCCAAGCTGGCGGTGAGACGGAGTGGCAGAGGCTGGTGAACCCAGAATTGGCAGGTCAGGGAGCAGGACTCTCAAGTGCCGACTGTAAGGATTGATGAATCAATCCAACAGATGCTAGTTCAAGTCCAGGAACCAGACGCCGGAAGAAGAGAGCAGGAGCTTCTGGCTATGTGAGCAGACCAGCAGTAGTAGTAGGAGGCTGAGAGATAAGAGCTGAGGGGTGGGAAGACACCACAGACCCTGCCCTGCAGCTTAATAGAGCAGCCAAATATAGAGTAGCCAAGTTGACGTAATCCTGACCACCACAGTGGTAGATCACATTAATTGTTTTTCTGATGCTTAACCAGCCTCGCGTCACTGGTATAAATCCAGATTGGTCATGATGAATTATTTTCTTTGATATGTTGTTGAATTCTATTAGCTAGGATTTTGTTGAAGATTTTTGCTTCCAGGTTCATGACTGATATTATTGAAGATTTTCCTTTTTTGTAGGGTCTTTCCCAGGCTTTTGGATCAGGGTTATGATGGCTTCATAGAATGAATTTGGGAGTACTCCATCTCTGTCTGTGTTGTAAAATAGTCTCAGTAATATCGAAGTTAACTCTTCTCTAAAAGTTTGGTAGAACTCTCCAGTGAAACCATCTGGGCCAGGACTGTTCTGGTTGATAGTTTTTTGATGACTTTTTCAATCTTTTCCTTTGTGTTAGGTTTATTAATTTGTTCTGCTTCTCCTTGTGATAATTTTGGTAGGTGATATGAATCTAGAAATTCATCCATTTCCTCTAGGTTTTCAAATCTGTTAGAGTACAGTCTTTCGCAGTATTCTGTTACGATACTTTTGATTTCAGTTGGGTTTGTTGTGACATCTCCCATCTCATTTCTTATTCAGGCTATTTGTTTCCTCTCCTGTTTTTCTTTTGTATGGTTGGTTTTTCAATTTTATTGATCTTTTGAAAGAACTAGCTGTTGGATTTGTTAATTTTTTTCATTTTTTTCTATTCTCTAGTTCATTTAGTTCTCTAGTCTTTATGATCTGTTTTCTTCTGACTGAAAGGTTCCTCTGTTGTTCTCTCTCTATTTGTTCAAGTTGTAGGGTTATTTCTTTGGTTTGGTTTCTTTCTTCCTTCAAGATGTGTGCATTTATAGAGATAAACTGGCCTCTGAGCACTGCTTTGGCTGTATCCCATAGGTTCTGGTAGGAGATGTTTTCATTCTCATTTGATTCCACAAATTTCTTTATTTCATCCTTGATTTCGTCTATGACTCATGGCATTTTGGGCAAGGTGTTATTCAGTTTCTGTGAGTTCGAATTTCTGCCTATGTTTTTTTGCTATTGATTTCAACTTTTATGGCTTTATTCTCTGAGAAGATACTTTGAAATAAGTTAATGATTTGGATATTGTTGAGACTTCCTTTATGTCCTGAACCCATGGTCTATCCTGGAAAATATTCCATGTACACTGGAGAAGAAGGTACACTTATCTGTCGGTGGGTAAAAAGTTCTGTATATGTCAATGAGGTCTAGTTGGCTAATTGTTGCAAAAAGATCTTTTCTGTCTTTACTGAAATCTTTTCTGGATGATCTGTCCATTACTGAAAATGGAGTGTTGATGTCTCCATGTATTACTGTAGAGTAATCTATCTCATTTTTCAATGTTGTCCATGATTGTTCAATGTGTTTAGATAGTATGATATTGGTTGCACAAATAATTAATATTGTTATGTCCTGTTTATGTACTGAAACTTTCAGCAATAAACAATAACCATTCTTGTCCATGATTGTGGATTGTACATTAAAATCTATTTTATCTGAGATTAGTATTGCCACTCCTGCTCTTCTTGTATGTTGTTGGCTTGGTATATATTTTTCCATCCTTGATTTTCAGTTTGTCCATGTCTTTGAGTGTAAGGTATGTTTCTTGTAAGCAACTAGAGATGGCTCGTGTCTTTGATCCACGATGTCTCTTTATTGGTGCATTCTGTCCATTTACCTTCAGTGTAATTATTGATAGATATGTGTTTAGTGTTGTCATTTTGATGCGTTTATTTTTATGTTGTTGTTTTCTATGGGTCATTCTGCCTGGGTTGACTTTTCATCTTTTTCAGTGTTGTTTTTGTGTTTGTTTAGAATCCGCTATTATTTTGATATGTGACATTGTTATTTTGCTTTGCACCTACCTTTATGAGCCCTCTTACTATTCTAAGTTTAAACCAGACTTTAACCTCTGTCTATCTTTTTAATTTCCTCTCCATCTGAAAAGGTTATAACTACTGTAGTATATCTCTCTTTTCAGTGTGATGATGTCATAGTTTTGTGTTATGATCACTGGTTCCCATTTTTTGTTATTGTAGCTTTGGTTGAGCTTTTTGACTTCCTTAAGTGAGTGGGGTTCTGGACACTATGCCCTGCATTGTCTCCTTAAGTATATACTTGGTGTTTTTGTTTTTTTAAACAAAGAGATTTGTTCAGTATTTCTTGTAGTTTTGGTTTGGGTTTTACAAAGTCTCTAAGCTCCTGGTTATCTGTGAATGCCTTAATTTCATTGTGATGTTTGAGCTACAATTTTACAGGATGCATAATTCTTGATTGGAAGTTTTTCTCCTTCAGGACTTTGAATGTGTCATCCCACTGTTTTCTTACCAATATCATTTCTGCCAAGAAGTCAGATGAAAGCCTACAATGCTTCCCTCTGAGTCTCGCTGCCTTTATGAGCCTCTGTTTGTGTTTCATTTTATTAAGCTTGATTATAATATGTCTTGACATCTTTCTTTTGGGATCTAGTTTTTGTGGCATTTGATACATATCTTAGATATCTATGTTTTCTTGCATAATTTCAGGGAAGTTTTCTGTCAGTAACTCTAAATTCTCTCTGTATTTTCATCTATCCCTCCCTTTTCAGAAACTCTAATTACTCATAGATTATTCCTCTTAATAGAGCCCCATGTTTCTTAATTCTTCTTCATTTTTCTTAGTTATTTTCTCTGATTTCTCCTCATGAATGCTGGTATCAGTTGCTCTGTCCTCAGGGTCACTAAGTCTGTCTTTCATCTCCTCAATTCTGCTCTTTTGGCTTTAGTTTGTATTGTTTAATTCTGAAATTTTGTTATTGATCTCCTGGATTTCAGATCATTGATGTTCCATCAGTTCAAATAGCTTACTTATGTTTTCACTTTGTTCTGCTGCATTTTCTTTAATCTCTAGGAGGGGCTCTCTATATAATTATTTTGTACTTGACTGCCAATAGTTTCAGAAAGTCTTCTTCATCTGGGAAGTGTTTTGATTCTTTATTTTGGGGATATTCCAGAGCCATGATGGACTGCTTCTTTAAATGGTTAGCTATGGATTGTTGTCTGAGTGCCATCTAGAAGCTGTTCAGTTTCTCTGGTGTTACCTCAACAGCAGCTGAGGCATTGTTCTACAAAGTGAGTTGGTCACCAGCCATCTCTGTGTTACTCTAGTGATTGGCCCCAGGTGGACTCTCTGTGGTGTCAGGCTTCACCTCCTGGCTGGCAAAGATGGTGCCCTACTTACAGAATCACTGGAGGTCATCAGCTGATCCTATGATGTGGATCAGTGAAGTATGGAGGAGATGCCTCCAGGCCTCTCAGCAGTCAGTTCTCCAAGTGGTCTCATTTGCAAGGAGTTGTCCAGCAGCTGCTGAAATAAGTCAGGCCCTCAGGAGTGGCAGGCTCCATATTCCAGCTGACAACAAAAGCACTTTGTAGGTCTTCCCCAGATGCTATGATGCGGTTCAGAGTAGGGAGGTATTAGGGCCTTCCTGCCATCCTCTGCTAGACTCCACCTGTAATTCTAGACACAAATTGTCTTAAATGCAGCTTTTCTGCAGGATAAGCACTTGCCAAACAGGGGCTGCTGCACTACTTGAGAACTAGCCCTATGTAAGCTTTCGAGCAGGGTGACTCTGCCTCCCAGCTGACCTTGATGACATCCCAACCAAGCTGCCTTTCCTGCCATGAAACAGCGGAATCTACAGCACAGCTCAGAAAAGGGAAGATAGAGTGGCAGTGGTGCCTTTTATATGTGGTATCCCACAAACAGTCTCTTGTGTTACATGCTGTTTACTTAAGCACTGAAGTTCGCTGTGTTTGCTAGCTCATGCTCTGTCCCTGCCTCCCAGATAACAAAGAAGCCATCAGTACCTGCAGTCCTCCAAATCAGTGAGTCAGAAGAAGCAGGATTCAGCAGCTATTGCCTCATCTTTGAGAGAGGTAATTACTCTGTTACTGGTGCCTAGTCAAATCTGACAACACTATGCCAGATCCTAGGGCTCCCCAGATGTCCATGCTGCTCCATTCTGTTATTATTCCAGGCCTTAGTTATCCAAGTGAGTTGAGGAGACATGCGTCTATTCAGCCAGTTTGGCCCTGCCCCGGTACCTTATATTTCTTAATGGTTTTGTGCAATTTAAACCTGTAATTTAGCTTGGGGTTGGGGGGAAGCTTTCCTCAAAAAGGAATTTCAGGCATATGCCAGTTAGTGTAGAGTCTTAGTGGTACAGTTGTTAAAGCGCTCAGATAGCAAAAAGTGCTCACATAAACAAAAAGTCAGCAGTTCAAACTGAGTAGCTGATCTATGGATGAAAGATGAGGCTGTCTGCTTCTCTAAAGATTTACAGCATTAGAAACCCTATGGGGCAATTCTACTCTGTCCTATGGCATCACTACGAGTTGGAATCTACTCCACGTAAGTCGGTTTGATTTATTGTTTTGTTTTTTTCTTTTTCTTTTGGTTACCAGAAGTGTAAGGCAGTTTGGGACAGTGAGACAAGGGACAGTGCCATTCATTAACAACAACAACAGAAACCCATTGTCATTGAGACAATTGCAACTCACAGCAAAAATATAAGACAGAGTAGAATTGCCCCATAGAGTTTCAAAGGAGTGACTGATGGATTTTAACTGTTAACCTTTTGGTTAGCAGCCATAGCTCTTAACCAGTACAGCACCAGGTTTCCACTGTAGTAACAAAAGTGTCCACATATTCTACAGTACCTGCAAGTTTATTCACAACTCTATTCACCAGCTATGGCAGAAAAAGTCAAGTGTCAGTGTCTGAGGACAGCTCAAGTTCAAGACTGAGGGGAAGAATTGCACAAAAATTCATGAGGAAAGGCTCTGAAGGGGTAAAAACAAAATTATTTCACCAGGGTTGGAGAACTTATTGGGGACACTGTTTCCAAAGCTTTAGTTATTCCCATAGATACCTCCTATATTTACCATAACTACATACCACATGGAAATGCTGGCAATGTAGTGGTTAATTGCTATAGCTACTAAGCAAAAAGGTTGGCAGTTCAAGTTCAACCTTGGAACTCCTTGAAAATTCTATAGAGCAGTTCTCCTCTGTCCTATAGGGTTACAGTGATTTAGAAGTTACACTGGGGCAACGGGTTTGCTTATTTTTTGGTTGTTTGTTTATATACCACATGTAAAATAGAAATTAGACAACATTTTTACTTTAAATTCACTTTATAACAACTTAATTTTTATTCAAATTGGATTGGTTATAGACAAGATAAAATACTCAAATTACATAACTTTTTAGTGTAAAATTAGTATAAGGATACAGCTAGCATGTACATTGTTCTGTTTAGCATCTAGAAAATCACCTGTAACACAAGTGTTGCTCTTACCTTATATGAGAGGCCCTATTAGAAAGATGTAGCTACTTTTAGCACATTTTCTTTGTAGGCGTATGAAACATTTTAAAAGACTTCTCATTAAGTACTTACCTCATCTTTGTGAGGTCACCCTCATTTGTGGGACAGGTTGCATGTACACTTGAAAAGACATTAATTAGTTGATATCTGAGGTTCCACCCTGGATGCAAAAGGAAGGGCCAGAAAGGAGGAAAGTTCCAACTGGAGCTGATGAAAGGATAAAAATTAAGGGCACAGCTCTCGTTTCAGCTACCAACCTTGTATGGGCACCAACAGTATATCTTAACGACCTGTGGATCTGTCTGTGTTCCCCATAAACTGTGAACAGCACAGGATGACACCTTGTTCTCTATTTTAGGTAACATGAGAAGGAACCACACAGGAATGGTTCAGTAATTAGCATTTATGAAGAATGCTTCTGGTTTTTGTTTGCTTCTATTGTTTTTCTTCTTCCTTTTTTTTTTTTATTTAATGTGATTGAGTGGAAATGTACAATCCAGTCTAAATTCACATGCCCACCCATGTGACCCTGTAAGACAGAGTAGAATCACCCCATAGCCCAGTTTTAGGTCATTTCCTTTCCCTGTGAGCAGCAAGCCCTATAAAAGAGTACTCTGCTGCAAGGCTGGAATCCTCCTGATACTCAAGTTGGATAAACTGGTGAGTCTGATTTCATGAGTTCTCCTGTTGATTTGTTGTTCTCAAATATTTGAATTGAATATGAGGGAAAATAATTGGTATTTTGAAACTTATCATCATGAGTTTCATGTGGTTTAGTGATGAAAACTGGATTTAGGTGTAACGATATAGTGATACATTGTTTTAATTTGGGTTCTGATACAGGCTTTGATGGCTGCATTGAAAAAAAGAAGCTAATAGGAAAACTTTGGAATAAGGACAAAAACTTGTTTTTTTTTTTCTTTTTGGAGTCCTTTATGTTGTGATTGCAAAGTCCAATGAATTTTCTCTGTACAGTTGTCTGCTGTCTACTGCAGTATTGATCCCTCATGATCATGAGAAATAATGATAGAAGCTGTTAATGAGGTTGTTCAGGGTTTCAGAACTTGTGATTGCCTTTCTTGAAGACACTATTTTCATGTAAACATTGTTGCTTGCTGTTTTAGAACAGAGTGAGTTTTCCCAGAGTAAGATAAGCAATTGGCTAAAAATGAGAAATACAAAGTTGTTACCCGAGAGTAAAGAGATGAAAGTGTATCTTGGAGACTGGAGAGGTAAGAGTGAGTGGGATCAAATAAGCCTTGGCTTCTCTCTGCTGGAATCCCTGATGGTGTAGTGACTAAGTGCTATGTCTGCTGACCAAAGGCTCCAGAGTTCCAATCCACCAGATGCTCTTTGGAAACTCTGTGGGTCATTTCTACTCTGTTCCATAGGGTCACTGTGAGTTGGAATAAAGTTGTTATCAATAGGTTTGGCAGAGTTTTTTTTCTCCCTCTGTCTGTAGGAGTTTCTTCTTGTGAACACTGTCATATAATTTCTTCTACATTTCCAGACACTCCAGCAAGATGTCTTACCAGAAGCAGCAGTGCAAGCAGCCTTGCCAACTACTTCCTGTGGTATGGCCCACTAAGTGCCCACAGCTATGTCCACCTCCAAAGTGTCCTGAGCCATATCCACCTCCAAAGTACCCTGAACCATGCCCATCTCCACAATGCCCTGAGCTATACGCTCCTATGCAGCCATGCTCTCCTATGCAAACATACCAGCAATGCCAGCAGAAGGGCCCACCTAAGAGCAAATAACATCTTGCAGATTTATTAAGATCATGAAAGGATAAGCACAGCTGGCTTACCTCTTTCCTCTTCACCACCTTCATCTTCTCTTCAAAGTGAATCATGCACACAGCTTCTCCACGTGCTAACCTGTGACCTGTCTGTGATGATCCCTAGCAACCAAAGATTTCTTTTTGCACTGTCATACTACTACTCTCCAGGAGGTAACTGAGAAACACTGGTCTTCAGCTGTGACAGGATTTCAGTACTTCAAAGAAGAGCAACAGCACACTTTCCAGGTCTCATCACATGATTCTCCAGATGCCTTCTGTGTCTGTGACCTGGGATAGGATCTCTACCACTTGGGTAATTGTGACTTTCACTTCCTGAATAAATTGCATGTATAGACATGGGATCTATGTTTTGTTCCTTATTCAAATTTACTTTGATAGCAATATTATAATTTTAGTTTATTTCTATTCTTCTTTGATTCCAATATCCAGGCTCTCACAATCACTGTTATTTGAATTTTGCATGATACCAAAGGTTCTATCTGTTTTGTGTGAATCCATGTTATTTTCTTTAATTACCTTTGATTTGGGGGGCAAATCATTTAGCCGCTCAAGATTTCACAATTTTTATTGGAAAATAGGGAAAATAGTATTTAGACAATAAATCTATCTTAGATAAAAAATTGAGTAATACCTGTAACTTTGTTGGCAGAATACTCAACTCCGAATTAAACCAACCTCATTGCCATCAAGATGATTCCAACTCATGTCAATGCCGTGTGTTACAGAGAGACCTGCTCCATAGGATTTTCTTAACTGTAGTCTTTATGGAAGTAGATTGCCAGGACTTTTTTCCATGGTACCACTGGGTGTGTTCACAATGACAACCTTTACTTTAGTTGTTGTTAGTTCCCAATGTGTCAGTTCTAACTAGCTGGAACACTGTGTACAAACAGAACGAAACACTGCCCTGTCTTGTACCATCCTCATGATCATTGCTATGTTTGAGCCCAGTATTGTAGCCACTATAAATCAATCCACTTTGTTGAGGGTCTCCCTCATTTTTGCTGATCCTCTATCCTGCTGAGCATGATGTCTTTCTCCAGGGATGGGTCCCTCCTGATGACAGGCTCAAAGTAAGTGAGAAGTCTCACTATCCTGGCTTCTCGGGTTAGTAATTAAAGTCAAACCATGTATGCTATCCAGGAACCTTGACCCAGAAGGGGTATCAGTCAATGCTCGTTTATCAGCAACAGCAGGTTTTCACTATCACCATGTTTGCTCCAGTAAGAAAGAAGCCTAGACATGACTACCCTAGGAAATAAGATTCTTAAACTTTATTACCCTTTCATACCATTACCTGCTTTGTTTAATAATTCACTTTACTTTTCTTTGTGACTTTGTGGATGAACAGCTTTGGGGAATCAGTTGGACATTACACACAAAATCAGAGTATTTCTCAGACCATGGATCGTACAGAAGAAAGGGGAATACAAAGGCCCCAGGAGATCAGTGTCTACCTTGTGTTCATGGGTACCAACTGCTCTTCTTACTGCTTCAGCGTACAAATATTCACTGTCTTGTATTTGTTCACACCTGAAATTAATGTTTTGAGTATCCTGACCCCACATCTGGAAAATAATGAAGTTTAAGGTATTTATTTAAATTTGAAAAGTCACTGCTGCTAAGCAGTTTGTTTTACAAGTACATATTTTTAAAATTCAGGTAAGCTACAAAAAGTAGGGATGTTCTTTAAACATATCCTTTCTTACGGTCCTATGTGTACAGCTGGGAACAATTAACTGAGACTATACATACACACATACACATGTGTACAGATGTATGTACATATACCACTGTTTTTAAAAGCAACAAAAACTCATCAACTCATACCCATTATCCAATGCCGTATGAGTTAATTCTGTCTCATAGTGATGCTACAGGGCAGGGTAGAACTGTCTCATAAAGTTTCCAAGAGCAACTGGTTGATTCAAACCTTGTGGTTAGCATATGTAACCATTAACCACAGCACCACCAGGCTTTCATACTATACTCAAATATATTTACAGTTAAGATGATCTTCCTCATTCTATAAACTTATACTTCCAAACCATTTTCAAAGGAAGTTGTATCATCTACTGTGGAAAAATTAGCCACTGAAAAACAATATGGAGCACAGGTCTACTCTGGCACACAGTGCTAACATGAACTAGGACCAACTCAATGACAACTGGTATTTTGTCAGTAACACATGAGAGTTCCAGCTATTTTATATCATTGCCAACGTTTAGTATTCTCAGTATTGTAAGTTTTAGACTTTCTGGTGGCTATAATGGAAACCGTGGTGGCGTAGTGGTTAAGTAAGCTCAACAGTTCGAGTCCACCAGGTGCTCCTTGAAAACCGTGGAGCGGTTCCACTCTGTCCCCTAGGGTCGTCGGAATTGCCTCAATGGTAGTAGGTTTGATTTTGGTTTTAGTGGCTATAAAGTGATATCTCACTGTGGTTTTAAACTGCATTTCCCTGATGGCTAGTAATGATAAACACCTTTTTACTTACTTATCTACTTTCACATGTTGCCTGTTGAAATCTTTGCCCTTAAGTAGACGACTTTCACTACTGATTTGTAAGAGTTCTATGTATTATGGATACATATACTTTGAGATATATAGTATTTTTTACCAATTGGTGGTTTGAATTTTCATTTTTTAACAATGCCTTTTGACAAACAATGGCTTTCAATTTGTATGATTTTTAATTCATTCTGATTTTTTTTATAGCATCATTTATTATCTAAGAAATCTTTGCCTACCGTATGGTTCCAAAATATTTTCCTATGACTTTTTTCATCTAAAAGCTTTATAATTTTTTATTTAAGTTTGTGTCTGTAATTCCTAAAGAACTGGTATTTGAGTATGAAGCGAAGTTGGGGTGCAGGTTCTTGGATATCCAGTTACTCTCTTCACCTTTTACTGAAAACATTTCTCCCACTAAATAACATTAAACTCTGTTTCAAAAAATCAGTTGCTTATGTTGTGTCAGTTAATTTCTAGACACCGTATCTGTTCAACTGATGTGTTTGTCTCCCTTGATGTCAATATGACATAGTCTGTATTACCATAGCTTTGCAGTAAACACTGAAAATATGTCATGAAATTCCTCTAATTTTGCTCTCTTATTTTTTCCCCAAAATATTTGGCCTATGTTTGGTCATTTCATTTCCACATAAATTTAAAAATATAAACATTTTATTGTACTTTAAGCGAAGGTTTACAATCCAAGCCCATTTGTCATACAAAAACTTGTGCGCACACACTGCCATGTAACTCCAGCTGCTTTCCTCACCCTGTGACAGCACAGTCCACCTTTCTACCTTACCTTTCCCATGTCCATTCAAATAGCTCTTGTCTCCCTCCTCTCTCTCATCCCACCTCAAGCCTAGTTAGCTTCATGTCTCTATGTAAGCCAAGAAGCACACCGCTCCCCAATATCATTTTATATCTTACAGTCTAGTTTCATCACTGTCTTAAGAGTTGGCTTCAGGGCTGGTTTCAGCTCTGGACTAGCAGAGAATCTGGGGCCATATCTTCTGGGAATCCCTCCAGTCTGTTGGACCATCAACTCTGGTCTTTTTAATAGAGTTCTTGTTCTGTGCACCCATGTTTCTGCTGCTGTGTCAGGGACTCAACACTGTATTCCCTGCCAGGGTAGTCATTAGTGGTAGCCAGGCGCCATCTACGTCTTCTGGTCTTATGCTGATGCAGTCTTTAGATTACATGATCCTTTCTGTGCCATAGATTCTTTATTTTCCTTGTATCTTTGGTGTTCTTCTCTCTCCTTTCTTCCTGGTGGGCTGGGACCAGTTGATGCATCTTAGATGACAGTTCATTAGCTTTTAAGACACTAGATGCCACCCACTGAAAAAGGATACAAGGTTTCAGAACTTGTGACTTCCTTTCTTGAAGCCATTAGTTTCATGTAAACGTTATTACTTGCTGCTTAGAATAGAGTGAGTTTTCCCAGAGCAAGTTAAGCAATTGGCTAAAGAGGAGAAACAGAAAATCGTGATAAGTGAATAACAAGATGAAAGTTTATCTTGTAGACTGGAGGGTAAGAACGAATGGAATCAAGTAAGTCTGGGCTTCTCTGATGAAAGTCCTGATGGCATAGGGACTAAGTACTATGTCTGTAAACCGAAAGGTCAGTGGTTTCAATCCACCAGGTGTTCCTTGGAAACTATGGGTCAATTCTACTTTGTCCACAGGGTCACTATGAATCTGAATTGACCCAAAGTCAATAGATTTGGTGTTTTTTTGTTGTGGTGGTGGTTGTTTTTTCTTCCTCTCTGTGTAGGAGTTTCTTCTTGTGAACACTATAATTTCTTCCAGATTTTCAGAGACTCAAGCAAAATGTCTTATCAGCAGCAGCAATGCAAGCAGTCCTGTTAGCCACCTCCTGTGGTGTGTCCACCTAACTGCCCTGAACCATGTCTACCTCCAAAGTGCCCAGAGCCGTACCCGCCTCCACAGTGCCCTGAGCCATGCCCACCTGTGCAGCAATGCCCTCCTGTGCAGACGTACCAGCAGTGCCAGCAGAAGTGCCCACCTAAGAGCAAGTAACAGCTTCTATATTTATCAGGATCATGAAAGGATAAGGACAATTGGCTCACCTCCTCCCTCTTTACCATATTCATCTCCTCAAAGCTAGTCATGCACATTGCTTCTCCATGTGTTAGCCTGTGATCTGTCTGTGATGATCCCTGACAGCTGAAGCTTTTTTTCCTGTATTGTTGTACTGATACTCTCTAGGAGGTAATTGAGAAGCAGCAGTCTTCAGCTGTTCCAGGACCCTAGAGCTGCAAAAAGTATAGTTTCACACTGCCAGTTCTCATCAGATCATTCTCTTGATATCTTTCCATGTCTGTGACATGGGTAGGGATTTCTATCACTTAAAAAACTGTAACTTTCCTTTCAGTTCCTGAATAATGTGCATGTATTGGGATGGCATCAGTATTGTATTTCTTTTTCAAACCTACTTTTGTTAACAATATTATACCATGATTACAGTTTATTTCTATTCTTCTTTGATCTCAGTATCCTGGCTCTCAATCACTGTTATCTGAATTTTGGATCATATCGAAGATTATTTCTATACTGTATGAACTCTTTATTTTCTTTAATTACTCTTTGATTTGAAGGAGAAATTACTTAAGCCCTTAGGATTTTGCATTCTCTGCTGAAAAGTGAGGAAAATAATATTTAGATCACAAACTCATCTTAGGTAATTGAACAGTATCTGTAACTTTGTTGGCAGAGTACCTGAACCAGAATTAAACAAACAAACAAAAACTAACCTCACTGCCATCAAGATGATTCTAACTTATAGCAATCCTATATGTTACAGAGAGAACTGCTCCATAGAATTTTCTTGACTGTAGACTTTGTGGAAGCATATTTCTAGACTAGATCAAGTTAGGTTCATTTAGGTTGTTATTGTTGTTAGGTGGCATTGAGTATGCTCTGAATTACAGGGATCTTATGTGCAAACAGAATGAAACACTTCCCTGTTCTGCACCATCCTCAGAATCATTGCTAGGTTTTACCCCAACACTGAAATCATTACATCAATCCATCTTGTTGAAGGTCTTCCTCTTTTTCGCTGAAGCTCTATCTTGCCAAGTATCATGTCCTTCTCAAGAGACTGGTTCCTCCTGAATGCATGTCCAAAATAAGTGAGAAATCTCACCTTCCTGGTTTATTAGATTAGTAGTTGAAGTCAAACCATTTATGCCACCCAGGGACCTTGACCAAGAAGTGGCATGCAGTCAGTGCTCACTTATTAGCAGCAGCAGTTTGTCATTGTCATCATGTTTGTTCAAGCAAGAAATAAGCTTAGACATGCTTGCTCTAGGAAATAAGATTTTTAAACTTTATTACCATTTCATACCCTGTGATCTTCTTTCTTTTCTAGTTTACTTCGTTTTTCTGTATTACATTGTTGATAAACAACTTTTGGGAATCAGTGGGGCATTCTAGAAAGTCAGAGTATTTCTTACAACCTATGAACAGAAGAAAGGGAAATACAAAGTCCCAGAAGACCAGTGTGAGCCTCATCTTCATAGGTACTACCTGCTCTTCTTACTCCGTCAACACACCAAAATTCATTGTCCTGTCATTTTTGTTCACCTCTGAAATCAACTTTTTCAGCTTTCTGAGCCTGCGTTTGGAGAGTAATGGTGTTTAAAACAATTATTTAGATTTGAAAATTTATTGTCACTATGCAATTTTTTACATCTGCTCATTTAACAATTCAAGTAAGCTGATAAAAGGAGAAATGTTCTTTAAATGTATTCTTTCTTATGGTCCACATGAGAATAATTAGCTGAGAACATGCGCACAAACATGCATGCACACATACACGTGTGCATGCATGTTCACTCATACCATTATTTTTAAAAGCAACAAAGCTCTTTATATCATACCTGTTACCTATTGCCATTGAGTCGATTCTGACTCATATGGACCCAGAGAACAGAGTATAACTGCCTCATACAGTTTTCAAGAATACCTGGTGGATTCAAACTGCTGATGTTTTGGTTAGCGGATGAAGCCCTCTTAAGTACTACACCATCATCATTTCATACTATACTTAAATATATTTACAATTAAGATCTTCATCTTTGTGTAAACTTGTAATTCCAAGCCATTTTCTAAGTTTGTACCGTCTGTTTCAGAAATACTGGCCATTGAAAACACTGTAGAGCATAGTTCTACTCTGAAACACGATTCTGGCCATTTGCCAGGATCAAATCATTGGCAACTGTTTTTTAAATTGGATATATAAGAGTTTCATGTATTTTATATCTTCGCCAAAATTTAGCAGCCTCAATGTTTTAAATTTTATGCTTTCTAGTGGCTATGAGGCATTACCTTCTTGTGATTTTGAATTGTATTTTCTGAGGGGGTCAGAGTCAAGATGGTAAACTAGACATACATCTCCTTAATTGCTTCTGAAAACTAAGTTCTGGATTGATAATTAAACAGTTTCTGGACACCTAGTGAGCCCTGGGACATGACATACGGCTATCAATTTGTACTACATGCCACTCAATGGGAAATTGCTTGTCCTTGGCTGAGCCCCACTCTGTATGAAGCAGCCGGCTACAGTGGACTGAAGGTAACTTGAGTTTTTAACTATTTTTCTTTTTGTTGGCCTGTAGGAAGGCGTGGGGCTCAAATGGCAGTTACACAGACCTGCAGTGGAACAGACACATTTTGAAAGCTCAACTCTGGATTCAGAGCATCACAACCCATCCACCCACTCTTTTGGGACTTCTGCCATCTACACAGCATCATTTAGCCCCTAAACCACCTGAGGGAGAGGAGAATGAAGGACATCAGATACTAGGAAAAAATGAGCCCAGGAGACAGAAATGGCCATATGATCGGTACACTACATCAGCAAGAGACCCCCAGAACTAGATCATGCCTTGCCACCACCAATGTCTGCTCTAACACGGAGGAAACACTGAGTTCCCAACATAGCAGCAGAAAGCTGGGGGTGCAAATCTGGGACTCTATTAAAAGATCAAATTTAATGGTCTCACATCCTGGGGGTCCCTGAGGACTTGGCCCCTGGCCCTTCTGATAACTGGAAGCCAGAATCAGTAAGGAAGCCAACTCTTCAGACTATAACACACACAGTGATGCTAGTGCACGGTGTGCTTTTTGGCTTAAATGAAGGGTCTTCCAAAAATGATGTCCTGTTTTTGACAACTCACAGTGGCGATATTTATGAAGATATAGCAGCCATGTTTATCACATTTTTTTGATTAGTCATGACAAATAGCTACAAAAAGTTACACAATTCCACAATGTATAGAAATTATTAGTTTATTATCAAAACGGGTGTTGCATTCGCCAAATATTCAGTGCATTATATGATATTTACAACATGCATAATTGTCCCACCAAGAGAATAATTCAATGTTTAATCAAAAAATTTGAGACAACAAGGTTGGTTGACAATCAGACAACACCTGTGCATCAACAAACTACATGTTCCAATGAAAACATAGCCACCGTTTGTCAGTGTATGGGAGAATCCGTTCCAATCAATTTCTCACTAACCTCAAGACCTCGGCCTTTCGTCGACTACAATTTGTGGACTTTTCATTTGCACTTGAAGGGTTACCATTGCATAACTCAAGAACTGAAGTCCGACAGCCATAGATTGTACCATACATTTGCTGACTGGGCTCTGGAGTGATTGGAAGTTGACCCTGCTTTTGACCAAAATATTATCTTCAGCGATGAGGCCCATTTTTGGATGAATGGTTTTGTTAACAAACAAAACTGTTGCATTTGGAGCAATGAGAATCCAATGGAGATTCAAGAATGTCTAATTCATCCCCAGGTTACCTTTAGGTGTGGATTTTGATCAGGTGGAATCAGTGGCCCTTATTTTTTCCAAGATGACCAAGGAGAGGCTGTGACTGTCAATTGTGAAAGATATCAGCCTATGATAACTGATTATTTAGGGCCCCGTTTGGAAGGTACCAAGCAGCCACTTACCCAATGTTCTTTTCCACACATAATGCCATCAAAAGTACTTGAAAATAAGAAAACAAAACTGTATTATTTACACAACCTGTTTTATTCAAATTCAAAGATAGAACCCCCTTAGTGAAAGACCCTTTATAAACATGAGGGTTTGGGGGCAGTTCCTGTCCAAAGGCAAGATGGTAGAGTAAAAGTGGAGGAACAGGAGGTATTTGAATGAATAGGGGAAGTACAGGGTGGAAAGGAGGAATGTGCCATCACAGCATGGAGAGAGCAGCTAGAGTTGCACAGTGGTGTGTGTGCAGGGTTTATAGGGAAAATGGACTTGGACTGTAAACTTTGACTTAAAGTACAAAATAAATTTTTAATAAATCAATAGTATTTACCTAGTGACTTTAAATTTGCCAGGCCATCCATGGAAATTCTATGGAGCTGTTCTATTCTGTCTATGGGGTCGCCATGAGTCGAAATTGACTCGAGGGCACTGAGTTTTTGGGTTAGTAACTAGTAATGATAAATACCGTTTTGTTTGTGTACTTTTGTGCGGTGTGTACTGAAATTTTGTGCCCATTTGGTAGACTGGCTTTTCATTGTTAATTTGTAAGTGTTTTATATTATAGGTACATGCACTTTGACATATGTACTATTTTCTACTAATTTGTGAATTGACTTCATTTTTAAGTGTATTTTGACAAACAACAACTTTCAATTTTGATGATGTAAAATTATCTTTTTTTTTTCTTTCATAGTTAGTAACCTTTGTTTCCTAACTAACCTTTTGCTACCCTATGGTTTCAAAATATTTTCCTCTGAACTCTTTTATTCTAAATGCTTTATAATTTTGTATTTAGGTTTAGGTCTGTAATTCCTAAAGAACTGATATTTGAGTATGAAGTGAATTTGGGGTACAGGTTCACGGATATTGAAAACACCTTAAAAAGTATTAGTGTCTTTTTCAAAAGTCAGTTGATTATGTTGTGTCGGTTAATTTCTGGACTCCATATCTGTTCAATTGATGTATTTTTCTATCTTCATTTCAATGTCATAGTGTCTATCACCATAACTTTGCAGTAAATATTGAAAATATGAAATTCTTCCAACTGTGTTCTTTTTCTTATCAAAATGTTTTGGCTATGTTTGGTTTTTCATTTCCATATATATTATATATATGCACACACACATATATATGTATGTAATTGTGCTTTAAATGAAAGGTTACAATCCGAGCCCATTTGTCATACAAAAACTTGCACACACACTGCTTTGTACCTCTAGCTGTTCTGCCTACCCTGTGGCAGCACAATCCTCCTTTCCACCCTGCATTCTTGTATCCATTCAAACAATTCTCATCTCCGTTTTCACTGTCATCTCACCTCTACGCAGGAGCTACCCAGATAGCCTCTTGTATATATGTAAGACCAAGAAGCACACTGTTCATCAGTATCATTTCATGTCTTATATTCTAGTCAAATGTCTGTCTTAAGAGTTAGTTTCAGCTCTGGGCTAACAGAGAATCTGGGGGGCATGTCTTCTGGGGACCCTCCAGTCTGTCAGACCATCAAGTCTGGTCTTTTTAATAGAATTCTAGTTCTGCCTACCCACTTTTCTCTTTCTATTTCAGGGACTGTATGTTTTATTCTCTATCAAGACAGTCGTTGGTGATAGCCAGGCACCATCTACTTCTTCCTGCCTCAAGCTGATGTAGTCTCTGATTCTATGACACTTTCTGTCTCTTGGGCTCATATTTGCCTTGTGTCTTTGGTGTTCTTCATTCTCCATTGCTCCAGGGGGATTGGAATCAATTGATGTATCTTAGGTTGTAGCTCTCTAGCTTTTAAAACGATTAGATGCCAACTAGATGCCACTCACCAAAGTGGGATGCAGAACCTTTTCTTACTAAACTTTGCTATAACAATTGACCTGGACAACCCCTGAAACCATTGTCCCTAGACTCATGGACCTACTACTCTACCCCTTAGTATATTTCATTGTGTTTGGGAAACTTCTTAAGTTTTGGTTTAGTCCAGGTTGTGCTGGCTTCTCCTGTATTGTGTATTATTCTTCCTTTTACCTCAGAAATTTTTGTCTACTATCTAGTTGGTGAATACCCCACTCCCTCCTCACTCTCATAACCATCAAAGAATGATTTGTTCTTCATTCAAACTTTTGAGTTCTCATAGTGGTCTCATATAATATTTGTCTTTTTGTGACTAATTTCACTCATCGTAATGCTATCCAGATCCACCCGTATTGTGAGCTGTTTCCTGGATTTATCACTGTTCATTCTAATGGCATAGTGTTACATTGTGTGAATATACCATAGTTTGTTTACCACTCTTTTGTTTATGGACCCCATGCTTGTTTTCATCTTCTTGCTGTTGTGAGCAGTGCTGCAATGGGTGTGCATATATCTATTTGTGTAAATGAGCTTTATTTTCTAAGATATATTCAAGGAGTGGGATTGCTAGATTGTATTGTACTTAGCCTTTTATGGAAGTGCCAAATCAAATTCTAAACAGGTTTTGCCATTTTACTTTTCCATATGCAATGTATAAACTTTCTAATCTCACTACAACCTCTCCAACATTTGTTATTTTGTGGGTTTTGGATTAATACTAGCCTTGTTGGGGTGAGATGGTATTTCACTATAGTTTTGATTTGCATTTCTCTAACGGCTACATTTCCTCATGTATCTGCTAGCTTCCAAAATGTCTTCTTAGGTGAAGTGCCTGTTTATGGCTTCTGTCCATTTCTTTAATTGGGATATCTGTATTTTTCTTTATGAGGTTTTGCTTATCTTGTAGATTTTAGAGATTAGATCTTGATTGCGTGTATCATCACACCCCCTTTTTTTATCTCCAGTCTGTAGGTTGTCTTTTCACTCTTTTGGTGAATGCTTTGAATGAGTGTAAATATTTTATTTTTAGAAGCTCCTGGTTATGCAGTTTCTTTTCTGATACTTGTGTATTGACAGTTGCGGTTTGTATCCCACTTATTGCATGTATTAGGGCCCCTCTTTTTTTCATGATCTTTATCATTTTAGATTTTATATTTAGGTATTTGATTCATTTTGAGTTTGTTTTTGTTCATGGTGTATGGTGTGGGTCTAGTTTCTTTTTTTCTGTTTTTTTCTTTTTTTTGCAGATGGATTTCAGGTTTTACTGGCACCATTTAAAGAACTTCGGGCCTTTGTCAAAATCAGCTGCCCCTTAAGGGAATGAATTTACATCTAGATTCTCAATTCTGTTGCACTGTTCTGTGTATCTATTGTTGTGCTGCTATTGGGTTATTTTAACTACCTTAGTGATGTAATAGGCTCTGAACTCAGGTAGTGTGAGGCCTTCTACTTTGCTCTACTTCAGTAAATACTTATTAAGAGCCTCTTCTTTTTTCATGTGAAATTGGTGATTTATTTCTCTCTCACATTAAAAAATGTTGTTTCAATTTGAATCAGGATTGCCTTGTATCTGTGTAGATCACTTTGAGTAGAATAGACATTTTTACGTTATTGAGGCTTCTTATACATGAGCAAGATACATTTTTCCACTTATGTAGATGTCTTTTGATTTCTTGTAATAGCTTCTCACAGTTATCTTGTATAGGTTTCTTATGCTATTGGTTAGATTTATTCCTAAGTATTTTATCTTCTTGGAGATTATTGCAAATAGCTCTGCTCTGGTGACTTCCTTTTTAAAGTTCTCTCTCTTTTTTTTGGTGTAGAGGACTCCAGCTGATGTTTGTATATTTATCTTATAGCCTGATGCTTTGTTGAACTGTTTCATTAGTTTCAGGACTTTTCTTGTGGATTCTTTGGGGTTTTCTGTGTAGAAGACCATGTTGTCTGTAAGTATGTATTAGTGCATAAAGATCACTTAGATTGCTGAACCAGATCAGCAAACTTGCATTCCTTTCTCCTTCTCCAGGGTAGTGAATACATTCTTTGATAAGACATAATGGGGATAGAAAGACTTAACATTGTGAAAGGGTCTATTTTACCCAAAGCAATCCAGTTATATAACGCAATCCTGATACAAGTTCCAGTGTCATTTTTTAATGAGATAGAGAAACAAATCACCAATTTTGTTTGGAAAGAGAAGAAGCCCCGGATAGTAAGGTACTACTAAAGAAGAACACACTGGGAGCCCTCTCATTACCTGACCTAAGAACATACTACACTACCACAGTGGTCAAAACAGACTGGTACTGGTACAAGAACAGAAAGATCGATCAATGGAACACAATCAAGATGCCAGAGATGACAAGATCTGCCTATGAACAGCTGATATTCGACAAAGACCCTAAGACATTAAACTGGGGTAAAAACAGTATCTTCAGCAAATGGTGCTGGCAAAATTGGATATCCATCTGCAATAAATTGAAACAAGATCCGTATCTTACAAAACCCAACTCCAACTGGATAAAAGACCTAAATATCAAATCTAAAATGATAAAGCTCATCCAAGAAAAGATAGAAACAACAATGGAAGTTTTAATACACAATGTGGACAGACTTCAAAATCTGTCAAACAAACCACAACCAACAGAAGAGAAAATAGATAAATGGGAACTATTAAGAATCAAACACTTTTGCTCATCCAAAGACTTTATTAATAGAATTAAAAGGCCACCTACAGAATGGGAAAAAATATTTGGCAGCTCTGTGTCAGACCGACATCTGATCTCCGTAATCTATAAGATACTACAAAATATCAATAAGAAGAAGATAAATCATCCAATTAAGCAATGAGCAAAGGAGGTGGACAGATATTTCTCTAAAGAAGAGATCCAGGCAGCCAAAAAACACATGCAGACATGTTCACGATCATTAGCTATTAAAGAAATTCAAATCAGAACAACGAGATACCATCTCACCCCAACAAGGTTGGCCATGATCCAAAAAACAAAAAACAACAAATGCTGGAGAGGCTGTGGAGAAAGTGAAACTTTCTGTTGGTGAGGTTGCAAAATGGTCCAGCCTCTTTGGAGAGCAATCTGGTGTTTCCTTAAAAAAATGGATGTAGATATACCATTTGACCCAGTAATTCCACTACTTGGAATATATCCTACAGAATCAAGGCCTTTCACACCTATGGACACATGCACAAGAATGTTTATTGCAACACAGTCCACGATAGCAAAAAGATGGACTCAACCCAGATGCCCAGCAACAGAAGAATGGATAGGTAAACTATGGTATATATACTCAATGGAGCACTATGCAATGATAAAGAATAATGATGACTCCAGGAAACATAACCTGGTTTCAACTGGAAGACACCATGTTGAGTGAAAGTAGTCAGCAACAAAAGGACAGATATTGTATGAGACCTCTACGATAAGATCTCAAAAACAGACTTATGTGTAGAAGAAAAGACTCTTTGATGACTGCAAGGGAGGGGAGGGAGGGAGAACAAGGAGGGAAGGGTTTAGATTAGACAGTTGGTAGAAATTTGGTTGGGTGAAATCGGTTATAGCACACATTATAAACAAGAAAAATATTAAGTGGACTTCAGAATAACTTGAATACTCCTTTCATCTTAACCCAATATTGCAAGGAAAGAGTAGCTGGGGCAGGGTGCAGGAGATCATGCTCTTAGGCGAAATTGAGGCCAGTTGGCACAACTAGCGTTTTGCTAAGGGGGGTCTCTGCACCCCACATTGGTGAGTGGCATCTGGGGTCTTAAAAGCTGCCAAGCTACCATCCGAGTGCACAGCAAATGGTCCCAACTCAGCAGGAACAGATGCTCACCGAGGACCAAAATGACATGGGGTAAAGACAACCCAGAAGATAGAGAGATCCACACAAGTGGGTGCCTACATAGACTTGGGACTGGAAGAACTAGATGGTGCCTGGCTACCCCCAGTGATAGCTGCAATGGAGCCCGCTAAGTTGAGTCTCACTGGCAACACAAGAATAAAAAAGGGTGCACCCTGAGATCTCCACTAAGAGACCTCAGTTGATGGTCCAGTGGCTTCGGGGTTCCCCTGGGAGTATGGCCCCTGGCCCTGATGTTGTCCTTGCCCATAAATCATAACTACGGTCCACTCTTTGGACATGAATGGATTGGACTTGCCAATGCAGAGTGACCATATGTTGGATGCGCTTTATGGTTCTATGCATCTATAGGATGTCATCCTGCTGACCTCTGGCTGGAGTAAGGGGAGTGGGTGGAGACGAGGGGAAAGGAAACTGTTGGCAAGATGAGACATGTATGGAGCAGAGAGGAATAATGTGCTGTCACCAAGCAGGGAGAGCAGTGGACGTGGCATATAGGTGGGCATGTAAATTTATATGGGAATGTACATTTTCACTCAGTCATAAAAAAAAAAGAAGACATAGTGGGGTCTTGTGACTTCATGTTCTTTATCGTGCAACCCCTTTTTGTAATCTGGCTATAAAAGCTGCTGAAATTGTAACCCATGTGACACAGTCTTGGAGAAACTATTCTTACTGTTCCCCAGGCTTGCATGCTTGTTTATTAATAAAGCATATTTTAAACATTTCTCCACATCTCTGAATCTGGCTGCAGTGACAGGTGGAACAAACTTGCTTTTGGTTCAGCAATATTTCCGGCAACCATGGAGCAACTTCAGGGACCTGTCTGGTAAGTTTTTGCCCATGATAGAGCTGACTTTTCTCTCTTGCACTTCTACAAAAACTTTCAATGAACAGGTGGATGACTGTACAGCAATTGAGGAACTCTGAACAGGGCCACTCCCTAGTGAGCTCTAAAGACCCATCTGCTCACAATGCCTCAGTAACTCTGGCCCAAACAAATCAGGGCATCTATCTATTACATTTAAAATCTGGGGATAAGTTCCATTAAATATTTACAGACATGAATCAGGCATTTAAGAGCCAATAGGGCAACTGCTGCTAGAAGACTCCCATAACAGTATAAGAGGGTACATAGGAAGGACAAGGAAAGTGTTCACCCTATGCAAGACAAATTCTGTGAAATATAAGGAACATATTGGCCCAAACAAAACAACTCCCATTCCTTTGGACCATTGCTTCCTTGATAGGATAGAAGGCAGATTCCTTGGCCTCCTCTTCTTTCTTCTTTCTTTCTTTGGCTCAGCCCAGGGCACAGAGAACTTGCTTGGAGGATTCCCCATTGTCTGTCTGGACAGACAGGTCCAGAGGTGTGGCTCCTGAACACTCTAAGCAGTGCTGCCAAGAATCTTTTTCTTGGGAGCCTTCAAAGACTGCTCATCCATTCCCACCATCATATCTAAAATAGTTCAAGTGCTTTATTCTGATTGCACACAGAGAAGTCAGGTTCTCATCAAGGTTCAAACGTCCATCTTGGTTCTGTCTGTCTGGCAAAAAAGGAACATCTTGGCTTTGATCCCAACTATGAAAGTTTTCTCTGTGTCTGTATACTCTTTAACATGGGAAAATAAGGCCTCTGTATGTAAGAAAAGCCTGATGGGGCAGATTCTGTCTGTCTTGATTTAGTATGGGTACCCAACTGTGACTAAAGATCAAATTATGTTTTACTGTAATATGGCCTGGTCAGTGTACCAGCTAGACTCCAGAGAAAGTTAGTCACTATTTTACAATCCTGCAATTAGAGCTCTTTCTTGAAAAGTCAGAAAAGAGCTCACTAAGCTTACTTTAATTAAGATGTACCTGGTAAAGTCAAGCTGTGTGTGTGTGGAAGTGAGGCTTCCTGTGTGTTTGATAACATAAATACATTTATAATGTGATTTTGTATTTGCGTTTGTGAGGTTTTAGAAACATCTTTTTCATTGTTGTACTTACACAAGCTGTGGGGACCCTGTATTTGTAATTTTCTGTGAAAAGTGATTCCTGCTGACTGAGTGTTTTATGTCTGCACAAAAATTTACAAGTTTAGCTTTGGCCCATACATTTCGGCCAACTCAACCTCAAGATATTTTTCTTACCCCCCGTGTTGTCTTATTCAATATCTCTGTTTTCATAAAACAGTCTTTGCCCATTAAGTGTCTTATGTCTTGTCATTGCCAATGTACCGAATTTTAAGATATTCTTTGTTTTAATTCTTTGAGATAGACTTGGTTAGAAGGTCAAAAAAAATCTCATGCTCAGATTCTCCTTATCAGGGATTGTGGAGAGTCTCACTTGAACTAAAATAGATGAGAAAGCTACATTTCAAGTAGATTCAAACATACTGTCACTGAGCTAAAAAACTAACTTTACAGCCCTTGATCAGAGGGATAGTTTTGTCTTAAAGAAAAGTAATTTCAGAACAGTAAAAGGTAAATTAATGATCCTTTGTCCTCCAGGAAGAAGTAGGGGGCAGGGAAGAATCAGCCTCAAGTTATAGCCCCAGATTAGTCTTTGAAAAACCCTTTATAATTGGGTGGAGACCTTTTTAAGACAAAGCAGATAAGAACTGCTAATTTACCTTATCAGAACTTGGGTGGATCCAAATCTTAAAGGCCTAGAGTGTTTAAACTAGCTTTAATTCAGCTCTGGACTTAAGGTTAACTGAGTTAACAGATATGTGGTATAATGTAGATTTACATAGTGTTTCCTTTTCAAGCAACAAGAACACATATGCTATATAAGCTTAATGAATGAGTTAGTTTAGATGTTTAAGGAATATGCTACAAAAGTTTTTTTGCAAATGTTTATTTGGTCTGGTTAACGGTTTTTGTTTGGCTAATAATTCAGTGGTTTGATCCATGAGATTTCTAAGAACATTAACGTTAGAAAAATTGGGTGTTTTGCTAAATAACAAAAGTTTCTAACTTTTAAGTGAAATGGTTAATTTATCCCTTGAAGGCAAAGATTTGATCCATCATCAGAATAAGATTCCTGAGGCAACTAACCACAAGGTGTGGAAGAAGTTTTGGGCACAGATTAGAATCAAAAGGTGCCCAGTTCTTAATGTGTTAAAAATGTATATATTTTTTCCTTCTTAATATTATCTAAGTTATGATTTTGTTACTTCTTAATTGCTAACTGGAAAAACCCCAGTTGCATAGTGATGAGTGTGATGTTTTACTGACTGGAAAGTCTGCAGTTCAAATCTACCAGCTACTTGACAGCGCAGTTCTATTCTGCCTTACACGGCTGCTGTGAATTTAAAATAGACTCTGCAACAGTGGGTTTGACTCAGTTTTAAATTGTTAATTTGACCTGATTAGGAAACAACAGCTGAGCTTGGAAGCTGAACTACCTCAACTTCAAAGATATACCTCAAGGGTTTAAAAAAATCGAGCCACTCCCCTGATGTTTTTAATTGTGGAGTTGCCACTCCTGTGGGCTTGAAAAACTGTGTGTCTGAAGCCCAGAAAACATGAGGTGCTGTCCCAGTGGGCCCGGAAGGCAGGGCTACAGGACAGGGCCTAGTAGGTGTGGGGCTTCTACTCAAAACCTGGAGAAGAGGGTTCATAACTAGAGTCTGGAGGACACGGTTGTTGTGTAAAATATGATGTGTATCTGTAAACCTGCTTCGTATCCTGTGAAGCACCTCCTTTCCCCTGTAGCTTCTCCCATTTGTAATGGAAATATTTCTTCTTCTTTTTTTTTAACTGGAGATGTTAGCCTATTACAAATACTGTTAAAATTCCAATACGGGGGAGGCGGAGTCAAGATGGCCGACTAAGCCCACGTCTTCTTCTATCCCTCTGGAAACCAAGACCTGAATTGACAATCAAACAGAGCCTTCTGAGCACCTAATCAGCCTCAGGACACAGCACAGAGCTGTTAATTGGGACTTTATACCACTCAGCGAAAAATCTCCTCTCTTTCACTGACTCCCGCTTCTGGCTAGCCCCGGCTCTCATGGACGGAAGGTAAACGCACCATTTTGACTTTTTTTTCCTCGGTCTCAGCTGGCGGGCGGAGCTGGGCCTTGCCCAGCGGCTGGACTCAGACACGCTGCTGGGGGGATAGGCAGGCGAAATTCCCATATTCTGAGAGCCAGACTCGGGACTCTGTTAATCTAGAAACTTTGAGCCTTTCATTTTGTAGCTGCCTCAGTGGGGTTTGTGTGGAACTCTGTGGTCAGGGTGTTGGACGCCATGTTGGTACCGAGATTTTAGCGGGACCTCTTTCTTAGCCTGGAAGCCAGCGCCTGCAAACGGGACAGCGCTTCTCTGTCAGAAAAGTAGTGATTTTGCATAGTGCTGCCTACATTGGGGTCCCTGCAACAGAAGCAGAGGAATCGCTGCCTCTGGGCAACTTTAGCGACCCTGGCTGCTGCCTGTGTGGATTGACGCCATCTTGGGTACGGTGGCCGCAGATGGACCTAATTCTTAGCTTGAGAGCCAGAGCCTGCCCACAAGAGAGTGCTTTTCTATCACAAAACCAGTACTCGACGCAGTGTTGGATAAGGCTAGGCCCTGTCAGCAGAGGCCACCAGGGCACTAGCAGTGCTGTATTCTGAACTAGTTTGTTATCATCTGGGGTTGGATACAGTGGCGCTTACTTTGTCAGATGGGAAGAGGGACCTCTACACCTGAAAACCTAACTGACTTGTGAACTGATCAGATACCTTTTGCTTTACATTTGAAGACAGCCTAGAGAAACATTTGCAATCCATCCTCACAGTACCTCTTCCAGCCTCTATATACTCACATGGGACCCAAAAAGCAACAGACAATTGTGGCATACAAGCAATCACTCATGGCTTCAGAAGGCTCCCAAGCAAAGCAACCAATGAGTTTTCCAGATGAAGAAACTTTTATGAAAGCATCAGGAAGTGAATACAAATTGATTATATACAGAGCCCTTCTAGACCTTATACAAAGTGCAGCAGAACAGAATGAAAAATTAAGCAAGTTGTTTGATCTGATGGAACACCAGTACTCTGAAATCCAACAGATCAAGAAGAAAATCAAAGACATAGAAACTTCCATGCAAACCCAAGAAAACAGAATGGAACAAATGGAAAAAAGAATTTCTAACTTAGAAGACAGAGCTACTGATGCCAGTGTCTATGAGCAGAAATCAGAAAAAAGAAACAAGAAAAATGAAGAAACATTGAGAAGCCTGTGGGACTCTATTAAGAGGAACAACCTTCGACTAATTGGAGTCCCTGAACAGGGTGAGACTTCTGAGAACACAGAGAGTATTGTTGCTGAGCTGCTGAAAGAAAACTTCCCAGAAATCATGAAGGAAGAGAATATAGACATCTCAGATGCATATCGTACGCCACCCAATATAGATCTCAAAAGAAAGACTCTAAGACATATTACAATCAAGCTTAACAAAATGAAACATAAGCAGCAACTCTTAAAGGCAGCAAGACTCAAGGCAAAGCTAACATTCAGAGGGAAACCCTGTAGGCTCTCGTCAGATTTCTCAGCAGAAACCATGCTGGCACGGAGACAGTGGCACGACACATTCAAAGTCTTGAAGGAGAAGAACTTCCAACCAAGAATTATATATCCTGCAAAACTGTCTTTCAAACATGAAAATGAAATTAAGACATTTCCAGATAAACAGAAACTCAGAGACTTTGTAAAAACCAAACCCAAACTACAAGAAATACTGAAAGAAGTTCTTGGCTTTGGCTTAGAAGAACGAAAACACTAACTTTATATTTTAGAACGACACACTACTCAATACTCATTTAGGGAAGACTCCAAAGTAAATCACAGCTTTGATTTGGAAAGAAGCAATCCAGTGATCATCATGAAAACTATGGTGTCATCATAATAAAAGAGAGATGTACTACAGTCGTTATAGTCCTTCCAGATGGAGAGGAAGATGACCAGACTGGTAGTAATTAAAATTGGGTTTATAAATAGTTTATTAAGGGGGTTCACAGGGGCAGCTGTAAAGCACAACAGAGATGTATCATACCATTTCAAGAAATCTAACACACGAGTCTCAACAACTATAAAACCAGCTCTGAAAAAGGTGAAAAATTAACTCACAAAAAAGAGTGTCCCAGAACAAACTAATAAGAACAACAGGGAAAACATCAACATAAAAATAAACATACCACAATGGCAGTAGTGAACACATACCTATCAATAATTACATTGAATGTGAATGGACTGAATGCTCAAGTAAAGAGACACTGAGTGTCATCTTGGATCAAAAGACACGACCCATCCATATGTTGTCTACAAGAAACTCACTTGAGACCTAAAGACAGGAACAAACTGAAAATTAAAGGATGGAAGAAGATATATCAAGCTAACAGTGAACAAAGAAGAGCAAGGGTGGCAACTCTAATATCAGATAAAATCAACTTTAATGTCAAATCCACCATCGTGGACAAAGATGGACACTATTTATTGCTGAAAGGTTCAGTACACAAGCAAGACTTAACTATATTAAACATTTATGCACCTAATGTCAGAGCACCTAAATATGTCGAAGAAACACTGACTATGCTCAAAAGAGAGTTAGATGACTCCGCAATAATAGTGGGAGACTTTAACACTCCACTCTCATTACTAGACAGATCATCTAGAAAAAAGCTCAGTAAAGATACAGAAGACCTCATTGACACAATTAACGAACTAAACCTCATTGATATATACAGAACTTTCCACCCCTCAGCAGACAACTACACCTTCTTCTCCAGTGCACATGAAACATTCTCCAGAATTGACCACATGATAGGCCATAATGCAATGCTCAACAAAATCCATACCATTGAATTATTCCAAAGCATCTTCTCAGATCATAAAGCCATCAAAGTTGAAATCAATAGCAGAAAAAACAGAGATAGAAAGTGGAACTCTTGGAAACTGAACAACATCTTGCTCAAAAAAAACATGGGTTATAGAGGAAATCAGGGATCAATTAAAGAAATTCATGGATTCCAATGAGAACGAAAATACTTCCTACCAGAACCTATGGGATACAGCCAAAGCAGTGCTCAGAGGTCTGTTTATCTCCATAAATGCACACATCGGGAAGGAAGAAAGAAACCAAATCAAGGAACTAACTCTACAGCTTGAACAAGTAGAAAGAGAACAACAGAGAAACCCCTCGGGCAGTGGAAGAAAGGAGATCATAAAGATTAGAGCAGAGCTAAATGAATTAGAGAATAGAAAAACAATTGAAAAAATTGAAAACACCAAAAGCTGGTTTTTTGAAAAGATCAACAAAATTGATAAACCACTGGCTAAACTTACTAAAGAAAAGCAGGAAAGGAAACAAATAACCCAAATTAGAAATGAGAAGGGAGTTGTCACCACAGATGCAACAGAAATCAAAAACATCATAACAGAATACTATGAAAGACTGTACTCTAACAAATTTGAAAACCTAGGGGAAATGGACAAATTCCTTGACTCATACCACCTACCCAAATTATCACAATGTGAAGCAGAACAACTTAATAAACCCATCACAATAGAAGAGATTGAAAAGGTCATCAAAACACTGCCAACCCAAAAAAGTCCAGGCCCAGATGGCTTCACGGCAGAATTCTACCAAGCATTTAGAGAAGAGTTATCCCCAATACTACTGAAACTATTTCACAGTATAGAAAGGGATGAAGTACTTCCAAACTCATTCTATGAAGCCAGCATAACCCTGATACCTAAGCCAGGGAAAGATCCAACAAAGACAGAGAACTACAGACCGATATCACTCATGAACTTAGATGCAAAAATCTTCAACAAAATTCTTGCCAACAGAATACAACAACATATCAAGAAAATAATCCACCCTGACCAAGTGGGATTCATACCAGGGATGCAAGGCTGGTTCAATATCAGGAAAACAATTAATGTGATTAACCACATAAATAACACAAAAGACAAAGATCACCTGATTTTGTCCATTGATGCCGAAAAGGCATTTGATCAAGTCCAACACCCATTCATGCTAAAAACTCTTAGCAAAATGGGCATAGACGGCAAATTCCTCAACACAATAAGGGTCATTTATACAAAGCCAATTGCCCACATCATCCTGAATGGAGAGAGACTGAAAGACTTTCCCCTGAGATCAGGAACTAGACAAGGATGCCCACTGTCACCTCTCCTATTCAACATTGTGCTAGAAGTTCTAGCCAGAGCAATTAGACAAGATGAACAAATAAAGGGCATCTGCATCGGCAAAGAGGAAGTTAAAATCTCCCTGTTTGCAGATGATATGATTGTATATGCAGAGAACCCCAAGGAATCTATAAGTAAGTTACTCAAACTGATAGAAAAGTTCGGCAAAGTCTCAGGATACAAGATAAACATAAGTAAATCAGTAGGATTCCTTTATACCAACAACGAGACTGTTAAGGAGGAAATTATCAAATCTATACCATTTGTGATAGCCCCTAAGAAGATAAAGTACCTAGGAATTAATCTAACCAGAGAAACAACAGACCTTTACAAAGAGAACTACAAGCCCTTACTACAAGAAACTAAGAGAGACTTAGATAAATGGAAAAACCTACCCTGCTCATGGATAGGAACACTTAACATTGTGAAAATGTCTATTTTACCCAAAGCAATTTATTTATATAATGCAATCCCAATACAAGTTCCAGCATCATTTTTTAATGAGATGGAGAAACAAATCACCAATTTTGTTTGGAAAGGGAAGAAGCCCCAGATAAGTAAGGTACTACTAAAGAGGAAGAACACACTGGGAGGCCTGTCATTACCCGACCTTAGAACATACTACTCTGCCACAGTGGTCAAAACAGTCTGGTACTGGTACAAGAACAGACAGATTGATCAATGGAACAGAATTGAGACCCCAGAGATGACACCATCTGCCTATGAACAGTTGATATTCGACAAAGGCCCTAAGACATTAAACTGGGGTAAAAACAGTCTCTTCAACAAATGGTGCTGGCAAAATTGGTTATTCATCTGCAATAAACAGAATCAAGATCCATATCTTACACCTTATGCAAAAACCAACTCCAACTGGATAAAAGACCTAAATATCAAACCTAAAACGATAAAGATCATCCAAGAAAAGGTAGGAACAACAATGGAAGTTTTAATACACAATGAGGACAGACTCCAAAATCTGTCAAAGAAACCTCAATCAACAGAAGAGAAAGTAGATAAATGGGAACTATTAAGAATCAAACACTTTTGCTCATCCAAAGACTTTATTAATCAAATTAAAAGAACACCCACAGAGTGGGAAAAAATATTTGGCAACTCTATGTCAGATCGACGCCTGATTTCCATAATCTATAAGATACTACAAAATATCAATAAGAAGAAGATAAACCATCCAATTAAGCGATGGGCAAAGGAGATGGACAGATACTTCACTAAAGAGGAGATCCAGGCAGCCAAAAAACATATGCGGACATGTTCACGATCTTTAGTTATTAAAGAAATTCAAATCAAGACAACAATGAGATACCATCTCACCCCAACAAGATTGGCCATGATCCAGAAAACACAAAACAACAAATGCTGGAGAAGCTGTGGAGAAAGTGGAACCCTCCTACACTGTTGGTGGGGTTGCAAAATGGTCCAGCCTCTTTGGAAGGCAATCTGGCGGTTCCTTAAAAAAATGGATATTGATATACCATTTGACCCAGTAATTCCACTACTTGGAATATATCCTACAGATTCAAGGCCTTTCACACCAACGGACACATGCACCAGAATGTTTATCGCGGCACAGTCCACAATAGCAAAAAGGTGGAGTCAACCCAGATGCCCAACAATAGAAGAATGGATAGGTAAACTGTGGTACATATACTCAATGAAGCACTACGCAATGATAAAGAATAACGATGATTCCAGGAAACATCTCCTAACCTGGTTTCAACTGGAAGACATTATGTTGAGTGAGAGTAGTCAGTGACAAAAGGACAAATACTGTATGAGACCTCTACGATAAGATCTCAAAAACAGACTTGTGTATAGAAGAAAAGACTCTTTGACATCTGCAAGGGAGGGGAGGGAGGAAGGGAGGGCGAGGGGGGAGGGTTTAGTTTAGGTAGTTACTAGAAATCTAGTTGGGAGAAAGCGGTGACAGCACACATTAGGAACAAGAACAACATTAAGTGGACTTCAGCATAACTTGAGTACTCCTTCCGTCTTAACTCAATACTGCAAGGATAGAGTAGCTGGGGCAGGGGGCGGGGGACCATGCTCTTTAGCGAATTCCAGGCCAATTGGCACAACTAGCGTTTTGCTAAGAGAGCTCTCTGCACCCCACATTAGTGAGTGGCGTCCAGGGTCTTAAAAGCTGCCAAGCTGCCATCCGAAGACACAGCAAATGGTCCCAACTCAGCAGGAACGGATGCTCACCGAGGGCCAAAATGGCATGCGGTAAAGACAACCGAGAAGACAGAGAGACCCACAAGAGTGGGTGCCTACATCGACCTGGGACCAGAAGAACCGGATGGTGCCTGGCCACCACCAGTGATAGCCATGACGGAGCTCACAGAGAGGAGCCTCACTGGCAACACAAGAATAAAAAGAGGTGCATCATGAGATCTCCACTAAAAGACCTCAGTTGATGGTCCAGCGGTTTGGGGGTTCCTCTGAGAGCATGACCCCCAGCCCTGATGCTGCCCATTCCCATAAATTATAACAAAGGTCCACTCTTTGGACAGGAATGGAATGGACTTGGCAATGCACAGTAACCATATATTGGAAGCACTTTATGGTTCTATACATCTATAGGATATTATCTTGCTGACCTCTGGCTGGAGGAAGGGGAGTGGACGGAGAGGAGGGGAAAGGAGACTGTTGGGAGGATGAGACATGTGTGGAGCAGAGAGGAATAGTGTGCAGTCACTGGATAGGGAGAGCAGTGGAAGCTGCATATAGGGGGGCATGTAAATTTACATGTGAATGTACATTTTCAGTCCAGTTATGTTAAATAAAAAAAAGAAAAGAAAAAAAAATTCCAATACCAATTGTCCTTTTCTGAGGAACCAACTCCCCATTATCCTTCTGAAGGCAGCTCAGATGCAGTTTCGCTAGCACACATCTGACAGGCAACTCAATTAAGCCAGGGGATCCAGTATAACTAGTCAGGACATCGCCCTCTTCAACATCTCCCAGTTGGAGTAAAGCACAACGAGGGCAACCAGCTGTATATTATTGGGCTGGTATTCAGGCTTTGTTAAGTGTACTTCTCACTAGTGATGAAAGGTGCCTGGTCCTGAGTAAAGCAGAGGAAGAAGCCAAGAGGTTTCACTCTGAAAGCCTGGATGACACTCGTGACTCAGCAATAGTCATCCCAGTGACCAAGCCTAACTGGTACCACAAGGATGAGGGCTTGACTCTCCTAAACCATTATAGAAGATGTATTTCAGCAGGTCTCCAAAACAGAGTCCCTAAGCAGAAAAGTTTGAATACAGTACAAGAAGTACAGCAAAAGGCCATGGAGGATCCATCTGAGTTCCTGGAAAAAAATCTACAACACCTACCATAAGTACATTGGTATGGACCCCTAAGCACTTAAAAATCAGAAAATAATAAAAATGACTCCTATCTCCCAAAGCACACCAAACATCTGGAAAACTCGACGAAATTTGGATGGAGCTTTGAGAATGAATCCAGCAAAGGTGGTGGAAATTACATTCAAAGTTGTTATAATAACAGGGAATTCGGGAAGACCTAAGTCGCCACCATGTTCTTGGAGACAACATATGGTAAGAGACACAAAGGCACCCAACAGGGATCTTGGAGATGACAAGTCCTGATCAGGATAACTGAAGAAGTCGGAGGCTACAGCAGAATTAACTACCAGAGTTGTAATTGTTACCCAGCATGAGTCTTGGGTGGAATTAAGAGTCAGGGGACAAATAGCGGATTTCCTAGTGGATGCTGGGGCCACCTATTTGATCCTCAATAGCCCCCTTTCATGACAGACTATTCAGTCAATCCTGGTGATGGGAATAATGGAACAACTGGAACAGGTTTTTCCTACAGCTTCTTGACAGTCATATTGAAGAAAAGGAGATAACTTACCAGTTTTTGTATATGCCAGACTGTCCTGTCCTGTCCTGCTATTAGGAAGAGACTTACTGTCTAAGCTTAAAATTCAGATCACCTTCTCCCCTGAGAAGAAGAGCTTTCCGATGGAGGTACCTCATGAAAACACATGGCAGCTCCTGATTCAGCATCCAGAGGTAGAACCTAGCTAGCAGAGAGAAATCCACAACCAGAAAGTGAGCCAGTTCTTGGGCATCACATGGAGACTACACATAGCCTGGAGACCACCATCATCAGGAAATGTTGAGAAGATAAATCATACTTTAAAGAGACAGATCTCCAAGCTATGTCAAGAGACCCATTTACATCGAGGTCAGGTTTTGCCCACTGCCTTATTTAGAATATAGGTAGCCCCTAGAAACAGGCTCGGATTAAACACTTACAAAATTGTGTATGGGAGACTCTTCCATGATGCCTCAGTATAGCTTTCCCCACAAGCAGAAAATGGACTTGAAGTTCACAGTTCACCAGTTTTCTCTCCCCAGGTCATCACTGTTATGTCAAATAAAAACTGGGAGGCAGGGACCTGAAGAACAACTGGAAGAGGAGTGAACTGGCCTCTGGAAAATCCTCCTGCTCACCCCTACTGCCATGAAATTGGCCAGATTAAAAACAGGGACACATCACACCCACATAAAGCTATACGCCTTGGCAGACAAGGACATAACAGATCTTGACCACGAGTGGTAGACCGCTACTCCCAGTAGTGAAACCAAGCCAGAATCCTCTCTCTTCCTTAGACTCCACTTAATTCTAGGGCTTTCATGAGACGTATGTTTCTGATTTCTGTCCAGTGGGAAGTACTTGCGTTAAACAAATTTTTTATTGATACATACACTCCTCTGGAGCTGATTAGGAACCTTGCCTTGTTCAGACATGTTCAAAAAGAACATCACTTACGGGGATATCTATAACTGGGGACCAGTTAAGAAAAAGGATGGAGAGATACTCTTAATCCAGTTTGAGACTGTTACCCCTAGTGAAAACTATGTCAAATTTTCAGGGTGCCCTTCTTTCTGTTATGATCTTAATAACTCCATCCTCAAATGTAATGGAAGTATAACAGTGTTCTATGCTAACAGACACATTAAATTACCTAAAAGATAGTTCTTGCTGTGTGGAAATTGGGCCTTTTCATATGTCCCTGTCAATGCTATGGGAGGACATTACTCCTTGGGAAGGCTCACCCCATTCCTGCCTCAAATTAGACATCTGACCTAATCATTCCCCAACTATAAGACGTTAACCTTCCCAAAGACTGTCATAGTGACATACATCTCTTCAGTCCAGCTGAGTATATATCCTTGTCCCTTTTTGTCATGCCTGTCTTGGTGATAGGTCTAATAGATTAGCCTGTGCCATGGTTAAGGCCTAAATGATGCCTCATAGGCCATAAGTACTTTAGGTGCCGAGTTGGGATAAGTCAGGAGCAATTCTGGAAAACCAGTCAGCTATAGACTACTTACTCCTCAGACATAATGATGGATGTAAAGATCTTAAGGGGATGTGTTACTTTAACTTTTCTGATAGTTCTCAGTTGATATAGAACAAATTAAAAATGGTAAAGGATATTGTAGATAACATCAAACAGTGGGAAGACTTTTATGGTTTGGAGTTTGAGAAATTGCTTTCCTGGATCGCCAAGCTAGGTAGGCTGCACGTATTAATAATGGAAACTGGAATCATTATTATTTGTTGCTGCATACAGTGTGCACCCTGCCTCAAAACCAACTGTACTGCATGCTGTAGAGAGCTAGCCCACAATCTGAGATCTGATTCCAGAGTTAATGCTATAAATGAGAACATCCATTTTCATTTAAAATCTATTTCATAGATACAAAATTGGTAATTAAGAGTGTGAAATGTTAGTGCATGAACTGGGTCAGCAGACTTGCATTCCTTTTTCTGTCTCTGGGGTAGTGAATTGGCTATTTCAAAAACTTGAGGGAGGTAATGATTTTGTGTAATTTACATTCTTTGATAAGGTGTAATGGAGTCTTATGACTTCTTGTTCTTTCTCATGTAACTGCCTTTTGTAGTCTGACTATAAAAGCTGCTGGAATTGAATCCAAGTGGGACAGTCTTGGAGAAGCTATTTTCACTGTTCCCCAGGATTGCATGCTTGTCGGAACCTTTTTCCGCATCTCTGAGTCTCACTGCAGTGACAGGCAGAATGAACTTGCTTTTGGTTTGCCAGCATAAGGATCCCTTTACTTCTATCTCATCAATTTAAATGCCCATTATTTTTTTCTTTTTCTAGCCTAATTGCGCTGGCTAAAACTTCAAAAACAATGGTGAACAAAGTTGATAATAATAAAGAGCAGCCTTGTCTGATTCCTGTTCTCAAGGGTAATTTTTTTTCAGACTCTCACTATTTAGGATGTTAGCTACTGGTTTTGTATACTGTAAATGCCTTTAATTATGCTGAGGGATTTCCCTTCCATTCCTGTTTTGCTGAGAGTTCTTATTATGAATGGGTGTTGGAATTTGTCAAATGTATTTTTTCCCCATCAGTTGGTAAGATCATGTGGTTCTTATCTCTTCTTTATTTGATGGATGTTTTAGTTACCTAGTGCTGCTTTAACAAATGGATGGCTTTAAAAAGAGGAATTTTATTTGTCGCAGCCCAGTAAGTTAAAATGTCACACTGAGTGTGTCAGCTCCAGGGGAAGGCTTTCTCTGCTGGTAGTGGAGGAACATCCTTGTCATCAATTGTCCCCTGGATTGGAAGCCTTTGAAGTGCAGGAACCTTGGTCCTTTCCAAAGAACACACTCAGCTCCTAGCATTGCTATCTTTGCTAGCTCCTCTCCTTTGTATCTTAAGAGACTGCCTCAAGGCACAAAATAAACTTACACATATGTATCCTGTTCCACCAACACAACTGCACCCATCCACACTAATTAACATCATAGAGGAAGGAATTCCCACATGGAAGAACATCACACAATACCAGGAATTATGGCCCAGCCAAATTTCTACAGGATTTTAGGGAACACACAATCCATGACACCAGATTACATCGATTGTGTTTCTAACATTGAACTGTTGTTGCATGTTTGGTATAAACACCACTGCTTTCTCCCAGTGTGGGAAATGTGTCCTGAGTGTTGCTGCTTGCCTCAACCTGTGCGTGCTTGCCAACCCAGCCTGCAGGGTGCTTCCCAGCTAGGGTATAGTGAATTCTCACTGCTTGTGAACTGTCTGTCCTTCCCCCTGCCAGTCAATTTGTCTTTTCTGTTCAGGGTTTCTAGATTGTCATATATAATCAATTCACTTTTTTTTTTGGTCTTTATTATAGTAAAAAAACCAACCAAACAAACACACAAAAAAAAACACCATCAAGTCAGGCCCAAATCATAGTGACCCTAGAAGTCTGAGTAGAACTGCTCATAGAATTTCCAAGGATCACCTGGCAGATTTGAACTACTGACATTTTGGTTAGCAGACACAGCACTTAATCCACTACACCACCAGGGTTTCCTTGTTATGGTAAGGACCACAGGAATTGTTTGACTACTCTGCCATCTTGGCTCTGCCTCTTTTTTACTTTACATTTTTGCTTATAATAGGTCTCATTTTTTCCATGTAAGAATGAGTGGCAAGATCACCTCATCTTATTATTTCTTCACAGGACATTTGAATCAGTGTTTTCATTTCCTTTCCCCTAAAAACTTCAAAGACTGACTTAAATTCACCAAAGCCAAGTGCTGTCGAGTTGGATTCGACTAATGGCTTAAATTAGAGACGATATAAAAGATCTTACAGGTGAGGAAAATAACTTTCTCAACCAAGAAATATAACGAGAACTAATTGTATTACTTTTTTATTGTTTTGTTCAGTGGTATATAACAAAAAATGATACAATATCAGACAAAATATTGAATCAATAATTGGAAATGTTTTAAAAATATGAGTTTTATCTATTATTTTCATAAGTAATGAATAACAACAAAATTGTTACAGAATTGTTACAGAATTCTTACAGAATTGAGCCAAGGGCTACCTTACTCTTAAAGACCATAAATTCAAGCTGCTTAGATATGTAGATAGATAAACACATAGACAGGTAGAGAGACAGAGACACATAGTGAGAAAGGTATGAATATAGGCAGCTATGTAGATAGATAAATACATAGAGAGATAGACAGGACATGTGTATACGTCTGTGAGTGAAGTCTTACAGTGTGCTATGTCTCATATCCCAGGTCTTAAATGTTCAAACTTCAGAAACATTGGTCACCAGGCACTGCTCTTCTTATTGTGACAGCTGCTATATAGCTGACCTGTGAGACACTCTGAATCTTCATTCTTATATCTCCACCCTATACAATGATTTTTACTTGAAATATTGGGGGCACCAAGGCTGTGGTAACTTTAATGTCTGACTGCCATGTGCTTCTTTGGGAGATGTATTCTCAGACAGAAGAGTTTCCAAGGTGCAATCAAAACTAATCTATCTGATGGCACAAATCTAGTTGGGCAGCCAATTCTGAATTTGTGTGGTAAAAATCAGTTATTTGTCTAGGGACATATGTTTTGCATATGAGGTGAAGTTATGCGGCATAGTAAGTGACCTGTTGAGAAATGTCCCTTCTCTTTGTCCCCTGAAGTACCTGTTGTTGCTGTTAGGGGCCATCGAGTCAGTTCTCACTCCTAGTGACCGTATAAACAACAGAAGGAAACACTACCCAGTCTTTCACCATATCCACAATCATTTTTACGCTTAAGTCCATTGTTGTGGCCACTGTGTCAGTCCATCTCATCGAGTGTCTTCCTCTTTTTTGCTGACCTTGCACTCTACCAAGCATGATGTCTGTCTCCAGGGACTGATCTTTCCTGACTACATAGCCAAAGTATGTAAGATGCAGTCTTACCATCTTTGCTTCCAAGGAGCACTCTGGTTATATTTCTTCCGAAACAGATGTGTTTGTTCTTTTGATAGTCCATGGTACATTCAATATTCTTCTCCAACACCGCGATTCAAGGGCATCAATTCTTCTTCTGTCTTCTTTGTTCATGGTCCAGGTTTCTCATGCATACAATGTGATTGAAAATACCAAGGCTTGGGTCAGGCACATTTTAGTCTTCAAGGTGACACCTATACTTTTGAATACTTTAAAGAAGTCCTTTTCAGCAGCATCTTTTGATTTCTTGACTGCTGCTTCCATGGGTGTTGATTGTGGACCCAGGTGAAATGAAACCCTTGACAACTTCAATCTTTTCTCCATTTATGACAATGTTGCTTACTGGTCCGGTTGTGGGGGCTTTTGTTTTCCTAATGTTGAGGTGCAATCCATACTGAAGGCTGTGGTCCTTGATCTTCATCAGCAAGTGTCTCAAATCGTCTTCATTTCCAGGAAGTAAGGTGATGTCATCTGTGTAACGCAGGTTGTTAATGAGTCATCCTCCAATCCTGATGTCTCATTCTTCTTCATAGAATCCAGCTTCTTGGATTATTTGGTTGACATATAGGTTAAAAAGGTGTGGTGAAAAGCTACAATTCTGAGGCACACCTTTCTTGACTTTAACCTATGCAATGTCTCCTTGGTTTGTTCACATAACTACCTCTTGATTCACATAAAGATTTCTTAGGAGTACAATTAGGTGTTATGGAATTCCCATTCTCCACAACATTAGCCATAGTTTAGTATGATCCACACAATCAAATGCTTTTGCGTAGTCAACGAAACTCAAACATTTTTATGGTATTCTTTGCTTTCAGCCAAGATTGATCTGACATGAGCAATGATATCCTCGGTTCCATGTCCTCTTCTGAATCCAGCTTGAATTTCTGGCAGTTCCTTGTCAACATACTATTGTAGTTGCTTTTGAACGATCTCGAGCAAAATTTTTCTTGCATGTAGTATCAACAACATCGTTTGGTAATTTTCACTTTTATTTGGATCACCTTTCTCTAGAATGGGCATCAACATGGGTCTCTTTACTGGCAGTTGTCCAGGTAGCTGTCCTCCAGATTTCTTGGCATAGACTAGAAAGCACTTCCTGTGCTGTATCTGTTTATTGAGATATCCCAATTGATATTCCATCAATTCCTGGAGCCTTGTTTTTGCCAGTGCCTTCAATGCAGCTTTGACTTCTTCCTTTAGTATCATTGGTTCCTGATCATACACTGCCTCTTCATTGACCAGTTCTTTCTGGTAGAATGGCTCTGTATTCGTTCCACCTTCTTTTTGTGCTCCCTGAACCATTTAATATTTTCCCTGTAGAATCCTTCACTTCTGCAACTCAAGGCTTGATTTTTTTTTCCTTAATTCTTTCAGCTTGAGAAATACAGAACGTGTTCTTTCCTTCTGATTTTCCATTTCCAGCTCTTTGTACGTGTTATTGTAATACTTCCTTTTATCTTCTTGAGCTGCTCTTTGAAATCTTCTGTTTAGATCTTTTACTTCACCATGCCTTCCTTTTGCTTTAGGTGCTCAACTTTCAAAAGCAAGTTTCAGAGTTTCTTCTGACATCCAATTTGATCTTTTCCTTCTTTCCTGTCTTTTTAATGACATCTTGCTCTCTTCATGAATATCTTTGATGTCATTCCACAGTTTGTCTGGTCTTCAGTCATCAGTGATCAGCAAGTCAATCTGTTTTCAAGATGGTCTTTAAACTCAGAAGGGATATACTCAAGGTCATACTTTGGCTCTTGTGGACTTGTTCTAATTTTCTTCAGTTTCAGCTTGAATTTGCATATGAGCAATTGATGACCTGTGCCTCAGTCAATACCTGGTCTTGCTCTGACTGCTGATATGGAGTTTTTCCGTCATCTCTTTCCACAGATGTAGTCAATTTGGTTCCTGTGTATTCCATCTGGGGAGGTCCATGTGTGTAGTCACCATTTGTGTTGGTTAAAAAACGTTTTTGGAATGAAAAAGTTGTCAGTCTTGAAAAATTCTATCATGTAATCTCTCACATTATTTCTATCACCAAGGCCATATTTTCCAACTACTGCTCCTTCTTCTTTGTTTCCAACTTTTGAATTCCAGTCACCTGTAATTATCAATGCATCCTGATTGTATGTTCAGTCAATTTCTGACAGGCATGTAAGTTTATATGGAATGTACATTTTCACTCTGTCATAATAAAAACAAAATTCAGACTGAAGAAGCTGGTAAAAATCTTCAACCTCTTCATCTTTGACCTTAGTGGTTGGTGCATAAATTTGAATAATAGTTGTATTAACTGGCCTTTCTTGTAGGCGTACAGATACTATCCTATCACTAACAGTGTTTACTTCAGGAAAGATCTTTGCCAGAAGCCAGCCTTGGCAGGGTCTGGGATCACGAATGGATGGGTGGTATCGGCGAAGAAAAAATGATGAGACTGAGACAACCAGGAATCTGGGGATCGGCAGCCTGTCAGGCTCTGTCTCTCTTTATTTTTTATATATTCAGTGAATGATGTGATTTCTTTGACCATATAAGCTGTTGACTGATACCTTGTGGTCTTTTTTCATGTTAATCATTATGGTTTTTTAGGTAATGGCCCGAGGTGAGTATATTGTGGTTATAATCAACAGTGAAAACAAAGTTATGCCTTGAGCTCAATCAGCTCTATCTATACCTCAAGGTTAAAAGGTGCTGCAGGAGGGGTAAACTAATCTAAAGGTTATAATCCTTCTTTGCTCTTTATTTTATCTCTTCCTATGGGGACAGTAAACACCTACCATCCCCCACCCTGTACCTTTCTTAAGCTGTTCTAAGAAGGGTATTTCTTCAGTATTTACTCATTTGCCATACCAAATATAATAGACTTGGGAGCCTAACCATCTTCCTGATGCAGCAAATGCAATGTCTATATCTAAGAGCTGTGTGGGAGGTCGTCCCTGGGGAGCTTCCCAGGGCCTTCCTGCAATCTAGTTTATCACATATGGAGGGGGATGTGCAGTTGGGGGAAGCCAGCAGGGCTGGCCAGCCTTGGCATTCCTGGGCTGGGTGTTCCTGGGCTGGGCGTTCTGTGTCAGGATTCATTAAGCTGAGGGGGTTGTAAAACCCCTCTTAGAAGGCATCTTCTTTGATCCTTGTGCTGGGAAATAAGGGGGTATTTTTGAGGAAAGTTTAATTAGGATGCAAAATATCATCAGGAAGAGTACAGCCAGAAATACGTCAGGGGTGAGAAGCATCCACCCACCATCACATAGGCTTGTAGCTTTGCTCACAGAGGCCTTTGTGGGTGACAGGCCTCGGCAGATCTTGAAATGTTCTTTTTGATGAGGAACATAGCACCATTCCTCTTCAAGTTTTCATTCCCAGTATGGGAGACTATATGATTGTTGGATTCAAACCAGTCCATTTCAGCTCACTAACGCCTAAGATGTCAATGTTTGTGTGTTCCATTTCATTTCTGACAATTTCCAATTTTCCTAGATTCATACTGCGTACATGCCATGTCCGGATTGTTAGTGGATGTTTGCAGCTGTTTCTTCTCATTTTGAGTCATGCCAAATCAGCAAAAGAAGATCCTGGAGGCCTTACTCCATCCACATCATTAAGGTTGACTCTAGTTTGAGGAGGTAGCTCTTCTTCGGTCATCTTCTGAGTGCCATCCATCCTGGGGGACTCACTTCCTGGCATCATATCTGACAATGTTCTGCTGCTATTCACAAGGTTTTCCCTGGCTAATTCTTTTCATAAGTAGACTGCTGTGTCCTACTTCCTAGTCTGTCTTAGTCTTGAAGCTCAGCTGAAACTTGTCTGTCATGGGTGACCCATTGGTACCTACATACCAGTGGCATAGCTTCTTGCATCACGGCAACAAGAAGCCTCCACTGAAAGACAAGTAGGGGCTGTGTAATAGTCTATATGAACCATTTGGTGATGACTCAATTTATAGAAACCCTAGCAGTGTAGTGCTTAAATATTATAGCTGCTAACCAAAAAGCAAGCAGTTCAAATCAACCAGGTGTTCCTTGGAAAATGTATGGGGCAGTTCTACTCTGACATACTGGGTTGCTATGAGTCGGAATTGACTCAGTGGTAATGGTTTTTTTTTTTTTTTCCAGTCTCAGCTACTAAAGTGATGACTCTGTCCTCATTACTCACGGTCAGTTCATGGTCAATGATGTTCTCAGACAAAAGCCCTTCCTTCCTGACAGGAGAAATGACAGTTCTGGAAACCCAAGGACAGACCTGCTTAACCCAAGTTTGTGATGCTTGATTGATTCAGCCCTCTTGTGGTCTATAGCGCATACCTGGTGAATTCTGCTGAGATTTTGAGTATCTCCTTTTCCTTTTTTCACCTTCTTCCTTATCCTTTTCTTACTTCTTCTCCAATTATAAAATCACAATCTTGAAAGGTTTTCTGCTCATTTAGACCATACAAGGAAGCTCTGACAATGTCACTTTAAATGTTTAATACATAATATTTAGTCATCCTCAGTGATTGCAAAAAGAGTTAAAAATAAAATCTTTTTGTTTCCTTGAATAAAAAAAATGAAAGTGTACATACTCTGTGCTTACAGTATTAGGTTAAGAGAGGAGGAGTACACAAGTTGTGTAGAAGTCTCATTAATATTGATCTTCTTACTAATGTGAATTGTCACCAGTTTCACCCTACCAAATTTCTAGCAATTATCTAATCTAAACCCTCACCCCTTGTCTTCCTGCCCTCCCACCTTCCCCACCCTTGTAGCCGTCAAAGAGTCTTTTCTATTATGTATGAGCATGCTTTTAAGTTTTTATTGTAGGGATCTCATATAATAATTGTCCTTCTGTCGCTGACTAGTTTCACTCAATATAATGTCCTCCAGGTGAGACCAAATTGAGAGATGTTTCCTGCTATCATCGTTGTTCTTTATCAGTGTATAGTACTCCATGGAATATATATACCAAAGTTTACCTATCCATTCTTCTGTTGTTGGGTATCTGGGTTGATTCAAACTTTTTGCTATCATGGACTGTGCTGCAATGAACATTCGTGTGCATGTAGCAGTCTGTGTGAATGGCCTTGATTTTGTAGGATACATTCCGAGCACAGGAATAACTGGGTCAAATGGTATATCTGTATTCATTACTTTAAGGTAACGCCAAACTGCTTTCCAAAGAGGTTGCACCATTCTGCAATCCCACCAACAGTGAAGGAGAGTTCCAATCTCTCCACAGCCTCTCCAACATTTATTGTTTTGCGTTTTTTGGATCATGGCCAATCTTGTTGGGGTGAGGTGGTATCTCATTGTCATTTTGATTTGAATTTCTTTAATAATTAATGATCATGAACATGTCTGCATGTGTTTTTCGACTGCCTGGATCTCCTCTTTAGAGAAGTATCTGTCCATCTCCTTTGCCCATTGCTTAATTGGATGATTTGTCTCTTTCCTATTGACATTTTGTAGAACCTTATAGATTATGGAGATCAGGCGTCGGTCTGACATAGAGTTGCCAAGTATTTTTCCCCATTCTGTAGGTGGTCTTTTAATCCTTTTGATGAAGTCTTTGGATAAGCAGAAGTGTTTGATTGTTATTAATTCTCACTTATCTATTTTCTCTTCTGATGAATGTGTTTTGTTTGTCAGATTTTGAAGTCTGTCTATATTGCATATTAAAACATCCATTGTTGACCCTATCTTATCTTGGATGAGCTTTATTGTTTTAGCTTTTATATTCAGGTCTTTTATCCAGTTTGAGTTGATTTTTGTATAAGGTGTGAGATATGGGTCTTGTTTCAAGTTTTGGGAGATGGATATCCAGTTATGCCAGCACCATTTGTTAAAGAGACTGTTCTTACCCCAGTTCAAAATCTTAGGACCTTTGTCAAATATCAGCTGTTCATAAGAGGATAGTGGCATCTATGGGGTCTCTACTTTGTTCCATTGGTCTATATGTCTCTTTTTGTACCAATACCAGGCTGTTTTGACTACTGTGGCAGTGTAATAGGTTTTCAGGTCAGGTAGTGAGAAGCTTCCCTGTATGTTCTTCTTTTTCAGTAGTGTTTCACTTATTCGGAGTTTCTTCCCTTTCCAAATAAAGCTGATAATTTGTTTCTCCATCTCATTAAAAAATGTCGTTGGAATTTGTATTGGGATTGCATTATATAAGTAGAGTGCTTTGGGCAAAATAGACATTTTCACAATATTGAGTCTTCCTATCCATGAGAAGGGCAGGTTATTCCACTTATGTAAGTCCCTCCTAGTTTCTTGTAGCAATGTCTTGTAGTTTTCTCTGTAAAGATCTCTTATTTCTCTAGTTAGATTTATTCCTAGGTATTTTATCTTCTTGGGGGCTATAGTAAATGGAATTGATTTGGTGATTTCTTCATTAATAATTTCATTGTTGGTATAAAGGAATCCCACTGATTTAGTTATGTTTATCTTGTATCCCGATACTTTGCTGAATTCTTCTATTAGCTCTAATAGTTTATTTATGGATTTCTTTGGATCCTCTGTGTAAACAATCATATCGTCTGCAAAGAGGGAAATCATTACTTCCTCAGTGCCAATACGGATGCCGTTTATTTCTTTGTCTTGTCTAATTGCTCTGGCTAGAACTTCTAGGACAATGTTGAATAGAAGTGATGACAGCGGGCATCCTTGTCTAGTTCCCGTTCTTAAAGGGAATTCTTTCAGTCTTTCACCATTCAGGATGATAAAAGCAGTTGGCTTTGCATAAATGCTATTGATTATATTGAGGAATTTCCCTTTTATTCCTATTTTTCTGAGAGTTTTAAGCATGAATGGATGTTGAACTCTGTCAAATGCCTTTTCTGCATCAATTGACAAAATCAGGTGATTTTTCTCTTGTGTTATTAATATGGTTGATTACATTAATTGTTTTTCTGATGTTGAACCAGTCTTGCATCTCTGGAATGAAACCAACTTGATCATGATGAATGATTGTTTTATATTTTATATTGTTTTTTAATTACTAAACCCATTGATAATACATGCCTGGATTTACCAACACATGCTAAATTAAACAGATAAAATCTGTATGTTTAGAGTGGGAAAATAATACAGTAGGCTGAGAAGTCAGACAGTAAACACGTAAACAAAAATATCAACATCTTTAAAGACTTAAAACCTGTTTGGAAAGAGAGAGGAAACAGATGTATAAAAACAGCCTCAATTCACTTTTTTTTCTTCAGCTTAAAGATTTTTTAGGGCTCTGATTCTCTCTGTTCTCTCTAAACATACTCTCAATTATTCACACAAGATGCTGTGAGCCTATAAGATGGTGTATTTCTTAATGGTTTTATACAGTTTAAACCAGGAATTTAGTTCTGGGAAAAAATAATTTGTATCCTCAAAAAGGCATTTCAAGCACATACCAGCTAGTGGAGAGTCCTCCTATTATAATGGTTACAGTGTCTGGCTAGTAACCAAAAGGTTGGGGGTTCAAACCTACCACCTGCTCCATAGAAGAAAGATATGGCAGTTGATTTCTGTAAAGATTTACAGCATTGGAAACCATACAGGCAGTTACTCTATCCTACATAGGGTCAGTATGACTTGGAATAGACTCCATAACAGTGGATTAGGATTTTTTTTTTTTTAACTTGGTTACCAGCAGTATAGGGGAGTACTGAAACCATGAGATAGGGATGTCTGACACCATTAACAATAACAACAACAAACCCATTGCTGTCAAGCCTACTCCAACTCACAGCAACCCTATAGGACAGGGTACAACTGCCCTGTAGAGTTTCCAAGGAGCACCTGGAGTATTTGAACTGCTGACCTTTTGATTAGCAGTTATAGTACTTAATTACAGCACCACCAAGGTTGCCACTTTATTGCCAAAGCCAAGTGCCATCAAGTCAGAGCCGACTCATGGCAACCCTAGGGGTCAGGGTAGAACTGACCCCAAGATTGTTCAAGGCCACTTTATTGAGAAAAACCAAAAAAACAAACCCACTGCTACTGGGTCGATTTTGACTCATAATGACCTTGTAGGACCAGAGTAGAACTGCCCCACAGAGTTTTCCAGGACTGCCTGGCAGATTGGAAGTGCTGACCATTTGGTTAGCAGATGTAGCACTTAACCGCTACGCTACCAGGACCATATTCTATGGTAACATATTTACAGCACTGCCACTTTATTCATAACTTTGTTCACTAGCCATGGCAGAAAAAGTAAAGTTTTAGTGCCTGAGGATAGCTCAAGTTCAGGACTGAAGCGAGGAATTACATACAAGATACATGAAGTAAGGTGCTGAAGAGGTAAAAATGAAATCAACATTGGAAGACATACTGGGACACTGTCAAACTTCCATTATTTCACTTAAGTACCTTTCTATATTTACCCTAAGTAGATACCACAGGGGAAACACCTGTGGGATAGTGGTTAAATGCTATGGCTGCCAACCAAAAAGGTCTGCAGTTTGAGTACACTGTTGATCCTTGGAGACTCTATAAGGGCAGTTCTACTCTGTCCTATAGGGTCATAATGAGTCAGAATTGAAACTACTGCAATGGGATTTTGTTTTGTTTTCTGTTATATGTATCACATGTAAAGTAGAAATTACTCCACATTTTTACATTAAATTCACTTCCTAGAAACTAACTTTTTAAAAATACGATTGGTAACAGACAAGATGAAATATTCAAATTATATAATTTTTGGTGCAGGGTTAATGTAAGTATACCCTTAACACTTACATTGTTCTTCTTAACACCTAGACCATTGGCTGTAACCCAAGTGGTCTTCTTACCTTACTTCTGAGCCTCTGTTAGTGACTATTTTTAGCACATTCTCTTTGTTGGTAGGTAAGGCTTGTCATAAAGCACTTCAATGCATTTTTTGTGAGGTCATCATTTGTGGGACACGGCATGAAATGCAGTGCTAAAGTAAACAGCACATAGTGCAGCAGAGACAGAGCTTGGGATAGGCGCATCTTGAGAGCTTAGTTGCTGACTGAGGGCACCACTGACCCTCCACTCTCTCTGTACTGAGCTCTGCCATAGGTTCAGCTGTTTTGCAGCAGGAAAGGCAGGTTGGCCAAGGCACCATCTTGGTCAGCTGGGAGGCAGGGTCACCCAATCAGAGGCCTCAGCAGGGGCTAATTCCCAAGCTGAGAAGCAGTGCCACTCCAGAAAGCACTTATCCAGCAGAAAGACTGTGTTTAGCAGTGTTACCTTATGGGTAGGATCCAACTGAGGATGGCAGCAAGGCCATAAGCCCTTCCTACTTTGAACTACATCATAGAATCTGGGGACAGCTGAAGAGTTACTTCCACTTCAACCAGAAAGCAGGGCCTGTCTCACCTGATGGCCTGACTGATTCTGGCAGCTGTCAGATAACTCCTAAATTTTTTAAAATAAAACTGGCTGGAGAAATAACTGCTGAGTGGCCTGGTGGCATTTCCTTCAGCCTTTACTGACCCACATCATAGGGTCATATGATCTCCCACTGATTCCATAAGTAGGGCACCATCTTTTCCAGATAGGACATGGAGGCTACCACCCTAAAGAGTCCAGTGGGGCCAGTCACTACAGCACACAGAAACAGGAGTCTCAGAACTACACCTCAGCTTCTGTTCAGCTAACATCAGAGATAATAAATGCCTCTAGAAGACAAAATACATCTCTAACCATTTAAAGAAACAGCCCACCTTGGCTCTGGAAAATTCCCAAAATAATGAAAAAAACTTCCCAGGTGAAGAAAGCTTTCTGAAACTGTCAGAGGTAGAGTACAGAAAAATAACTGTATAGCGAGCTTTCTAGTGATTAAATAAAATGCATCAGAGCAAAATGGAAAATTAAGCAAGCTATCTGAATTGATGAAACATCAACAATCTGAAATCCAATGATTTTATTATAGAATTAGACAATTCGGTCCAAAGTCAAAAGGGCAGAACTGAGGATATGGAAGTCACACTTAGTGCCCTTGAAGACAGAGCAACCATCACCAGCATTTATGAGGAAAAGTCAGAGAAAAAAAAGAAGTAAAATAAAGAAGCATTAAAAAACATGTGGGACTCTGTTAAGAGGAACGATCTATCATTAACTGGAGTTCCTGAGCAGGGAGGGATAGTTGAAAACACAGAGAGTATTGTTGTTGAGTTGTTGACAGAAATCTTCCCTGAAATTATGGAAGAAGAGAACATAGATATCCAGATGTGTATCAAACCCACAAAAACTTGGCACCAAAAGAAAGACACCAGATAAATTATAATCAGGCTTGATAAAATGAAATATAAACACATTCTCTTAAAGGCAGAGAGACTCAAAGTGAAGGTAACATTCAGAGGGAAAGCCTGTAGGCTTTTGTCTGACTTCTTGGCAGAAATGATGTTCACAAGGAGGCTGTGGGGTGACGCATTCAAAGCCTTGAAGGAAAAAAAAAAAACTTCCAACCAAGAATTACATATCCTACAAAACTGTCTCTCAGATATGAGGATGGAATTAAGACATTTGCAGATCAACAGAAGCTTAAACTTTGTAAAATCCAAAGCAAAACGACAAGAAACATTAAAAGAACCTCTTTGCTTAGGAAAACAAAACCATTAAGTGTATATTTAAGGAGGTGATGCAGGGCACAGTATCCAGAAATGTACTTAGTTAGGGAAGACACAAAACTCAATCAAAGCTACCATATTAAAAGAAAGGAAATGTATGCTACAGAATCAAGGGCAATTAAATGAACCGATACCCACACATGAACGTTTATTGCAGCACAGTCTCCAATAGGAAAAACACTGACTCAACCCAGATGCCCAACAACAGCTGAATGGATAAACAAACTTTGGTACATATACTCAATGGAAAACTATGCAACGATAAACAACAGTGATGATTTTATGAAGCATCTCATAACCTGATTTCAATTGGAAGACATTATGCTGAGTAAAATCAGTCAGTGGCACAAGGACAAATATTGTATGAGACCGCTACTGTAAGGACTTAACAGACTCATTTATAGAAGACTCTGAAAGCTGCAAGGGAGGGGAGGGAGGGAGAAAGTTGGTCATAGATCAGATAGTTGATAGAAATTTGATTGTATGAAACCAGTGACAACACACAGTGAAAAGAAGATCAACTTAACTGGACTACAACATGAACTGAAAACTCTACTAACCTTAACCCAATATTGCAAGGATAAATTAGCAGAGGTGAGTGTCTGGGGATCATGCTGTCAGGGGACACTGAGGTCAATTGGCATAACTAGCCTATTGCTAAGAGTCTTCTGTACCCCATATTGGTGAGTGGCATCTGGTGTCTTAAAAGCTAGCAAGCTGCCACCTGAGGTATACCAAATTGTCTCAACTTAGCCAGAACAGATGGTCACCAAACAACAAAGACACAAGGGAAAAAGAGGCCAAGAGACAGAACGACCCATGTGAATGGGTGACTGTATCAACATGTGACCAGAAGAACCAGATGGTGCCCAGCCACTGCCAAAGACAGCTGTGATGGGGCACACAATGTCAAGTATCAGTAGCAACATGAGAAAAAGAGGGGTGCACCTCAAGAACTCCACTTAAAGACCACAACTGATGGTCTGGAAGCCTGGGGGTTCCCCTGGAAGCATAGCCCCTAGACCTGACGCTGCCCCTGACCAGGAAAAATTACTGAGATCAACTCTTTGGACAGGAATGGACTGGACTCAGGGACACAATGTAACCATATGGTGTGTGTACTTCATGATTCTATGCATCTATAGAATGCTGTCCTACTGGCCTCTTACTAGAAGGAAGAAAAGATGGTGGAAAGGAGGGAAAAGGAAATTGTGAAGAGGATATGACATATATAGAATGAAAAGGAGGAGTATGCTGTCACCGGGCAAGGAAAACAGAAGGAGCTGCAGATACGTGGGCATACAAATTTAATTTGAATTTTATACTTTTACTTAATCACAATAAAAAAAAGTACAATAAAAGAGGAACTTATACTTCCAAACCATTTTCCAAAGTAGTTGTGCCATCTGCTTCAAAAACTAGTCACTGAAAACACTACGGAGAGTGGTTCTACTGTATATCACAGAAAGGTTTGCTGTGAGCCAGGATCATAAGAATTCCATCTAGTTTGTATCTCTGCCAACATTTAGTTTTGTTCAGTATTTTAAGTTGTAGACTTTCTATCAGCTATAAAGTAGTACCTCACTGCGGTTTTAAATTGCATTTCCCTCATAACTTGTAATGATAAACACTTTTTCACTTGTCTACTTTTACATGTTGTGTATCTAAATCTTTTGCCCATTTAGATAGACTGGCTTTTTGTTATTGATTTACAAGATTTCTATATATTATGAGTCCAAATATACTTTGATATATATGTATTTTCTACCAATTTATGAATTAACCTTTTATTTTTTAACAGTGTCTTTTGATGAACAGTAGCTTTCAGTTTTGATGACGTGAAATTTATCCATTTTTTAAATTTGATATTTAGTATCCCTTGTTTGCTGTCCAAGAAATCTTTGCCTACCTTGTGGTTCTAAAATATTTTCCTATGAACTCTTTTATAATAAAAGTGTTGTAATTTTGTATTTAGCTTTAAATACAAAATTATTAATTTTAATTATTAAAAAATTGATATTTGAGTATGAAGTGAAATTGGAGTGCAGATTCATGGATACCCAGCTACTTTCTGCACTGCTAATTTTTTATTTTAATTTTTTCTGCTTATTCTGTTTTTAAAAGAAATTGTGGTTAAGTCAAAGTTTACAGTCCAAGTAAATTTGCTATATAGAAGTCTGGACATACCTCTATGTAACTCTGTCTACTCTCAAAATCCTGTGACAGCACACTCCTCCTTTCTACTTTGTACTTACGTTGTCATCAGCCAACATTTATTCCCTGTAGTCCACCCTCCCTTCTGACTTCTAGACAGGAGCCGGTCAGACAGTCTCTCATAAAAATTCACATTTAAGCCAGTAAGTATGCACCACACCTGCATCACTCTATGTCTTATAGTCCAGTCCAATCTTTATCTAAAGGGTTGGCTTCAGTACTGGTTTCAGTTTGGGGCTAGCAGTAAGTCCAGGGGCCATGTTCTCAGGGGACCCTCCGGGATGTCAGACTATCTACTCTGGTCTTTTAATAGACTTCTAGATCTACACTGCCCCTTTTTTCCACTACATTAGGGACTCAGTGTTGTGTTCCCTATAAGTGTAGTCATTGGTGGTATCCGGCTACCATCTAGTTCTTCTGGTCTCATGCTAACGTAGTCTCTGGATCCTATGGGCCCTTCTGTCTCCTGGGCTCGTATTCTCGTTATGTCTTTGATGTCCTTCATTTACATCTGTTCCAGGAGGGTTAAAATGAACTGATACTGCAGAATTCTAGCTTTGAAGACCCCAGATACCACTCACTGATATCAGATGCAGAATATTTTCCTTTATTTTTGGTTTTTGTTTTTATTATTCATTTATTTATATTGTGATTGCAAGAAAGTTTACAATGCGATTCACATTTGCATGACTGCCTGTCTGCAGCTCCCTCTGCACTCCTTGCCCATGACAAAACATTTCTCCTTTCCATTCTATACATGTCATATCCTCTTAACAATCTCCTGTCCCCTCCTTTCCCCTCTCGCCACTTCCCTCTAGCAAGAGGTCAGAAGGATGACATCCTGTAGATGTATAGAACCATAAAGTGTACACATGATAAGTCACCCTGTGGCGCTGAGTCCATTCCATTCCTATCTGAAGAGTTGACCTCAGTAATGATTTATGATCAGGGGCAGCATCAGGTCTGGGGGCCACACTCCCAGGGAAACTCCCAGGCCTTTGACCATCAGTTGCAGTCTTTTAGTGGAGTTCTTAAGGTACACCCCTTTTTTCTTGTGTTGCCACTGGGATTCAACATTGTGAGCATCATCTCAGCTGTCATTGATGATGGTGGGGAATCATCTGGTTCTTCTGGTCACATGTTGATGCAATCACCTATTCACATGGTTCTTTCTGTCTTCTGGGTTCTCTTTTCCCCAGTGTCATTGTTGTTCTTGGTGATCAACTGTTCCAGCTGAGTTGGGACCATCTGGTGTATCTCAGATTGCAACTTGCTAGATTTAAGACCCTAGATGCCACTCACCAATGTGGGGTGCAGAAGATTCTCTTAGCAATAGGCTAGTTATGCCAATTGGCCTCAGTGTCTCCTGAGAGCATGGCCTCCAGACCCCTGCCCCTGCTACTCTGTCTTTGCAACTTTGGGTTAAGATTGGGAGAATTTTCAGTTTATGTTGAAGTCCAGTTAAATAGATCATCTTTCTAAGGTGTGCCGTCACTGATTTCACCCAACCAAATTTTTATTAACTAATCTGTAACCAACCCTCTCCGTCCCTCCCTCCCCTCCCCTGCAGCCATCAAAGAGTCTTTTCTTCTGTACATGAGTGTGTTTTGAAGTCCTTATAGTAGGAATCTCATGCAATATTTATCCTTGTGCCCACTGGCAGATTTCATTCAAAATAATGTCTTCCAATTGCAACCAGGTTATGTTTCCTAAAATCATCATTGTTCTTTATCATTGCATAGTGTTCCACTGAGTATATATACCACAGTTTATTTATCCATTCATCTATTGGGCATCTGGGTTGATTCCATCTTTTTCTGGTTGTGGACTGTGCTGCAATAAACATTCTTGTGTATGTATCTGTTCATGTGACTGCCCTTGCTTCTGTAGGATATATTCCAAGCAGTACGATTACTGGGTCAAATGGTATATCAATTTCCAGCTTTTTAAGGAAGTACCAGATTGCTTTCTGAAGAGGTTGTACCATTTGGCAATCCTACCGGTAGTGTAGGAGAGTTCCAATCTCTCCACAGTCTCTCTAGCCTTTGTTGTTTTGTGTTTTTTGGATCATGGCCAGCTTTGTTGGGGTGAGATGGCATCTTGTCGTTTTGATTTGGATTTCTTTAATAGCTAATGATCGTGAGCATTTCCACATGGGTATTTTGGCTGCCCGCATATCCTCCTTAGAGAAATGTCTATCCATTTCCTTGGCCCAACACTTAATTGAGTTATTAATCCTTGTTGATATTTTGCAGTACCTTGTAGATTATGAAGATCAGTCATCAGTGTGAAATATAGTTGCCAAATATTTTTTCGCATTCTGTAGGTGGCCTTTTAATTATTTTGACAAAGTCTTTGGATGACCAAAAGTGTTTGGTCGTTAGCAGTTCCCATTTATCTATTTTATGTTGATTGTACTTTTTGGATTTTGAAATCTGTATATGTTGTGTATTAAAACTTTCATCATTGATCCTATTGTTTCTTGAATGAGCTTTATCATTTTAGGTTTGATATTTTGGTCTCCCATATCTGAGTTGTTTTTGTGTGAGGTGTGAGATATGGGTTTTGTTTCAATTTTTTGCAGATGGATATCTAATTTTGCCAGCACCATTTGTTAAATAGACTATTTTTGCCCCAGTTTACAATCTTAGAGCCTTTGTCCAGTATGAGCTGTTGATAAGAGGATGGTGGCATCTCTGGGGTCTTAACTCCATTCCATTGGTCTATATGTCTCTTTTTATACCACTACCAGGTTGTTTTGACAACTGTGACAGTGTTATAGGTTCTAAAGTTTGGCAGTGAGAAGCCACCTAGTGTGTTCTTCTTCTTCAGTAGTACTTTGCTTATAATGGGTTTCTTCCTCTTCCAAACAAAGTAGGTGATTTGTTCCTCTATCTCCTTACAGAATGTCACTGGAATTTGCACTGGGATTGCATTATATATGTAGACCGCTTTGGAACCATCTCGACGGCACTTGGCGTGGCTTGGGTAAAACAGACATTTTCACAATGTTAAGTGTTCCTATCCATGAGCGGGGTAGGTTTCTCCAGTTATGTAAGTCTCTATTAGTTTCTTGCAATAACATCTTGTAGTTCTCTTTGTAAAGGTCTCTTATTTCTCTAGTTAGATTTCTTCCTAGGTGTTTTATCTTCATGGGGACTATAGTAAATGTACTGATTTAGTGATTTCTTCTTTAATGATGTCTTTGTTGGTATAAAGGAATCCTACTGATTTACTTATGTTTATCTTGTATCTTGACAGTTTGCTGAATTCTCTTAGTTTGAGTAGTTTACTTACAGATTTTTTAGGATTCTCTGTATATGCAATCATATTACCTGCAAATAGGGAGATTTTTACTTCTTCTGTGCTGATGCTGATGCCCTTTATTTCATTGTCTTGTCTAATTGATCTGACCAGAACTTCTAGTACAGTGTTGAATAGGAGAGGTGAGAGTGGGCATCCTTGTCTAGTTCCTGTTCTCAAGGGGAATTCTTTCAGCCTCTCTCCATTTAGGATGATGCAGGTGGTTAGCTTTGTATAGATGGCCCTTATTGCATTGAGAAACGTCCCCACTATTCCCATTTTGCTGAGAGTTTTTAGCAGGAATGTGTGTTGGACTTTGTCAAACGTCTTTTCTGAATCAATTGACAAAAATCAGGTGACATTTGCCTTTTGTGTTATTCATGTGGTTGACCACATAATTGCTTTCCTGATGTTGAACCAGCCTTGCATTCCTAGTATGAATCCAACTTGGTAGTGACGAATTTTTTTTTTTAATATTTTGTTGAATTCTATTGGCTAGTATTTTGTTGAAGATTTTTGCATCCGGTTTCATGAGTGATATTGGTCTGAATTTTCCCTTTTTTGTGGGATCTTTATTGTGACAGGACTGATTGAATAATCTGTACAGAATGTTCCCCCTCCCAGGGGCAGGTGAGATTTACCAGTATCCGAGCCACTGCCTGCTGGTGGAAGATCATCACAAAGGAGAGATTTAATTGAGTAACATTAGCATAAGTAAAGTATGTACTAAACCAAGTGGGTGAAGAGGTAGTAATATTATATTCCTCCCTCCAACCAATATTTGGGAGAATGATGCCAAACCAAAGAACATAGAGATGGGTGGTACAGACTGTAACTGAGTCAGAAACATTATTAACAAGGGAGAGTGAGTACTTTTCAGTATTATTAGAATATTTCTCACTTGATATGATGCAGGGAAAAAAGGGAAGGGCCACCCTCCACAATGAGGAGTATGGAGGGCTGAGATGTACTCTGTCAGTAAGCTGAAGGACCAGGCCTGAGAGCTCATACTCTCTCTAGGTGATAGGGACATTAGAGGAGCTACCAAAAGGAAGTGGCCCTCTAGAGGAGCTGAGGGAACCATGAAGGCCCCAATACCAAAGGGTCTCATTAAATAAGGGCCCCTCTCTTGGAGCGATGAGATGACACAGAGTCCACTGAACAGTCTCATGACTATGTTGCCATTCTCGTTTTGGGTTGCAGATAGGGAATGGTAGTACTGGGCCATACCAAGATCCATTGCCAGAGAAGTTGGTTAGGGCAGTCAAAATGGCAGTATAAAGTTTATATTAGCCAGCATTTTGTCCCTTTTTGGCTGATAATACAGGTATTCCCAGGGGGTAACCTGGACACACTGCCCAGATGCTTTAGTGGAAACACAAAATGGAGGGTCAGAGGTTAAGAATGTAAGGGACTCATTATGTTGAAGCCACCCAGTATGAGGCTGAAGAGGACCTGGGGACACTAACCAAACACCACCGGTCAATGCAGTGTCATTAAAGGACAGAGGTGGGTCTACATCCCACCAAGTCAAAGCACAGAATAATGGTGGATTAGTGATGTGTGCCCAATAGACATGTTCACCAGTGACACAGGGACACAAGAAGGCTAAGACAACAAACAACATGCAAAAAACCTGAATCAAAGCATCACCCACCAATGAGAAATAAGCCAGGAATCTATTCTCAGGGGGTTAGAGGGAACCCCATCCTGGTTAGAAGAGATACCACTTTCAGGTTGAGGAGTTTCAGTTGTCCCCAAGTTGGTAATTCCACCTTTCAAGTGCGCCAGGTCAGTTCCTGTTGGCTCTGAAGGGTCAGCTGGCTCATCTCAGGAACTGGATTCATTGGAGGGGCTCAAGACATGATGTTCCTTTAGGCATTTGGTCAAGACTCACTTGGTACAGACTTACCATCAGATCCAAGCTGAGCCACTAGACCACTGTAAGACAGGAAAAGGCCCATCCCATGCTTCTGTGCTGGAAGGTTTATACCAACAAGACTGAAGCAGGTGGGTGGTAAATCCTTCCTTATCCATATTGAGAAAATTTAGGGTATAGAGTGCTTAGTTTAAAGAATTGTGGGAGTATCCTCTCCTCCTTCTTTATTAACTGAGAAATGGGAGAGGTTTATGAACATCTTGTTATAGAACGTTCAGGACACTCTGTCTTTAAGTGGGCTCATTTTTCACAGTACCTGTAATTACTGGGGTTCACATTTACTGGCCAGAGGGATAGTTTAAGTCTTGAACAGTAACTGGGTTACCTAAGGTGGCAGCCAATAGCAGCCTTTATTTTATCACCAAATTTTTGATTAAACATCTTAAGAGTTTCTTCTACTCATGGGAGAGGGGGGTTTGCTCTTTTGTCTAAAGCTTTACAGTCTTCATTTTATGTCTAATGTGGACCAGGATGAAAACATATTGCCATGATGGCCTCTTCATATATTTAAAACTGGCACTATTATTTTTAAAACAGCTTGGTGAGCTTCAGTCAGAGCAAAATCTTAGAGTAAAACCGCCCCTTTTTTCTTTCAGGTCTCCAGCCAAGAACTGATCTTTTATCTCATTTAATGTAAATGAGACACTGATCTCTCAGGCCTCTTCTTTGAAGGAATGGGAAAAGACCATAAACTTTTTAGAATTTTAGATACCATATGGTTAATTTGGAAGTCAAAGAGAATACTAATAAAAACAGGCCAGTTATGTTAAATAACCAATGAAACTAGGTCCCTATGGTCTTTTGAACAAGGAAATAAATTTAAACACCTCGTAAGTATGAGTAGTAGCTGTTTTTCATGTCTCTACAGTAATCGTATTTTGTAAAATTTTAGATTTAAACCCATTGGTTAAACATTTTAGGAGAAAAGGAAGTGTTTTTTATATCTTAGAAAGCAGAACTTTAAAATATCACTAATATTTTTATATAAAACAAAATATTTTTAGTTTTGTATAATTTGTTTTATTTATTTTGGAGAGTCTTGGATATCTCTAGTCACAGTCCTTTTCATAAGTCTAAAATTTTTGTTGAGATATTTTGGTCAAATGTTTATAGAGAAGACAGTAATGTTTATAGAAAGTGTTTATAGAAAAATCAGTAGATGATAAAACAGTAAGATTTAGATTAATAAGCAAAATTTTAAGGGTCAAATAAAATTTAATTTGTCAAAAGACTTTAGACTATAATTTTAAATGTAATTACTACTCATATTATTAAAGAACTTCAGGTAACATATATAATAATATTGAGGCCTAACATCACATAGCAATTAAAACCAAACTAAGTGTTATGGAATTAACTTTGAATTATAGCAACCTATCAGACAGAAAAAGACTGTTTTATGGAGTTTTCATGGAGCCTTTGGTGGGACCAAACTGTTGCCTTTTGGATAGTAGACATAGCACGTAACTACAGTTTTTTCGGATAATAGTTAAAGAATAATGAAATAGCCAATATAAATTTGAACCCAGTGAGAACTGGGCACCTGATTTTAACCCATGTCATTTAATACATTAAATAAGACTCTTATTACCCTTTTCTCTCAGAAAAGGACACTCATGTTTTCTTTGAAGTTTCAGAGCTGTCGGGAGTTTGTTACAGGTCAACAAGAAGCAATACTAAAGTCGTTTTAAAGATCTAGAGTAAGAAAACTTTAGCCTTTTCTCTTAATTTTTGTAGCATGATTTGTCGACTCAGGGAATCTTATTTCAATGGAAGATCAAATTTTTTTCTTTAAGAGAGATTATATAAGGAAAAAATTAACTACTCAGAAATGAGAGAAAACTCTTATTTAGCAGTGAACAAGCCATTTTTTTTAACATTAATGTTTTCAGAGAATTTTGTAAGTTAAATCATTAAACTTTTGTCAGATAAACAAAACTTTTGACCATATCAAACACTTAGTAACAGGTTTATGTAATAATATAATCTCTTAAACAGCAAAGAACTCACTTTTTTGGTTGTCTGAAAAGCAAACATTATGTCAGGTATTTGTTTAGTTCAATTACTCTCAAAGTCGAGGGCTGAAATAAAGCTTATTTAAACACTTTAGATCTCTAGCTAATTTTTAAAGTTTTGTCAGCTAGCTTTTAAGAGTTAGACAAGTTAGTGTTTAACTGGTTTGGAAATCACAAAATCTTACCTCTGATAAGGGCATCTCTCCAAACTTCTCAGATAGACCTCAATTAATGACAATCAAAGTAAAATAGTAATCCCAACCTGGTCCCTTTTTCTTCTCAAAAGTTTTCCTTCTACACTTTTGGAACTGTTACTGTCTCTTTGGAATCTCTTCACCTGAGGGCTGTGAAGTTAGGTATTTTCAGCCTAGCAACTATATGCATAGATTTACTTGAAATTCAGTCTTTTTTATCAACCTTGTTGGAACAGACTCGACGGCACTTGGCTTGGCAATTTAGTTTAAGTTAGACTCTTAAAATTGGGTACATTGGTAAAGACAAAAAACACCTTTTCACTGAAAATACAAACAGCTTGTATAATGATAGAAATATTTCCCAAACCCCCGAAAGGTAAAGGTGAAAGTACACCACAGATACAATTATCTTTTTGAACACACACACAGGAGGCCTCACACTTTATCACACACACATTTAACTTTACTAGTACGCACGCAGACTGTTTCTTTAATTAAAAATGAGCTCATGAGTATTTTAATTGTGAATGTAAAGATAACTTTATGGACCCATTCAATTGTTAACTGTCCAGAGTTTAATACCTGGCCAGGTCATATTATTACAAGACGGTACCCATACCGAGAATATGCACCATTGGGACTCTTTTCATTTTGTTTTTCCTTAGGAACAGAGGCTTTACTTCCCACATTATAGAGTATACAGATATAGAGAAAGCTTCAGACGTTCCTTTCTTACCAGACAGACAGTACCAAAACAGACAGAAGCTCCAATCTTGATAAGAACCTGGGTTCTCTGTGGACAAGCAAAATAAAACATTTGGCCCCTTTTTAATTTAGTGAATTGAAGCTGGGTGTGGGTAGATGGCCTCTTCAGATGGAAGTCGTACCTCTGAGCCTGTCTGTCCAGGTGGAGAAAGGGAGCTTCCCCGAGTGTCCTTTATCCCAGGTAGAGCTGAAGGGGAAGGAGGAAAAGAGGAGGCCAAGGAATCTGCTTTTTAACCTGAGGGGGTAGCAGAGCTCCAGGGAAATGGGAAGTGTTATGCTTATGACAGTGTGCCTCGTGTTGTGCAGAGATTGTCTTGTAGAGGGAAGACACTTTCTTTTTTGCTCTCCACAACCTCTCATCTTGTGACAGGACCCTTAAAGTGGCAGACACCCTTTAAATCTTAAATATCTGACCTGTGCCCACAAATTATTTTATGGACCTTATCCTCAGACTTTGAATCAAACAGACAGATACCCTTTCCCTTCCAGGCCAAAGTTACTGTGGGGGAAGTAGCTGAGTCTTAAGAACCCACTATGGAGTGCTCTGGCTGAGATTCCTCAACTACCAAGACCACTCTCCAACCTGTTTACAGAAGGCTTTAGCAGGAAAGTAAAGGAGAGAAAAAATTGGCTCTTCCCTAGGAAAGGACTTACCCGATGCGTCCCCATTCTCATACTTCCAAATCTAAAGTTCTGGCATCTAGAAATGACAGGCAAAGCTGACTTGCCAAAATGTGTTGTTAAATTGAAAGCAAAAGTTATTGTAGAGCATGTGGTTTAACTATGCACCAAATAGCCTTTAATAACTGCTGTAATGTTTTAAAATATAACTTCTGTTCCTTCGTGAGCTCTGGGCCCGTGTTAACCCTGATTTCTACCCCATGGCAACCCCAGCGTTATAGGTAGGGGCCTGGGACCCTTCTTTCCTCGCGAAGAAACTCACCTATTTCTGCAGGGGTCCATCAATCATGTTGGGGTCACAATATTTTTGATCCACAGGTTTGTATTGCCCATGGGTGATCGGTGTCAATGAAGAATGTCGCACAGGAAAAGCTGGTGGTGAGGAGGAGAGCTGGTAACTCTGATGCTGCAACTCTGTCTTGGCGTCATGCAGCTCATTTTTATTTAGTGAGCAAAACATGTACACATGCAGCAAGCAAGCTTTGAACTAAATAGGATTTGGGAAGTCCCTCACGAAGCAAACATGTGCTTTCTTATCTAAACAGCGTAACAAAGGCCCTTTTCTCAGGTGAATTCACCTCTTGAGGAAAGCACGTAGGCCTGGGGAGGGATACAAGGGTCACATTCAGAAGGCGAGACCCGTTGTTTTTGAGGATCTGATGTCATGCATTCCACCCCTTTTCAGAAGTTTATGTTCACTCGTTCACAGGCCCACAAGCCCTGTACTCAGGCCATAATGCTTGTCCTAACCATGGCCATGTTGCCCACAGTTACGTCCAATGTAATTATTGATAGGTATGTGTTTAATGCTGTCATTTTGATATATTTATTTTGAGGTTGATGTTTTCTCTGTTGCTCTTAATTTTCTGTTCTGGGTCATTCTTCTCTATGGGTTGATTTTTCACACTTTCCAGTGTTGGGTTTGTGTTTGTTGAGACTCCTGTGGTACATTTCTTGTTTTGATATGCTGCATCTTTATTGTGCTTTGTGGCAACCCTATGATCCCCCTTAATAATCTAAATCTAAACCCAATTTTAACTTCTTTATATCTTACTAACTTCCTCTCCATCTGAAAGGACCATAATTGCTCTAGTTATAGGGATGGTATCTTAGTTTTCATGATCTGATCACTGGATCCCTTCTTGCAATATTATAGCTTTGATTGAGTTTTCTGCCTTCCCTAACTGAATAGGTTTCTGGATGTTTTGTTCTGCATTGTGTCCTAAAATATAGAGTTAATAGTTTTGTTTCTATAAGCAAAGAGTTTCTTTCAGTATTTCTTGTAGTTTTGGTTTTGTTTTTACAAAGTCTCTCAGCTTCTGTTTATCTGTGAATGTCTTCATTTCATTTTCATATTTGAAAGAGAGTTTTGCAGCATATGTATTTCTTAGTTGGAAGTTTTTCTCCTTCAAGGCTTTGAGTGTGTCATCCTACTGTCTCTGTGCCAGTATTTTTTTCTGTTGAGACATCAGGTGAAAGAATATAGGTCTTCCCTCTGAATGTTAGCTTAGCTTAGCTTAGCTGCCTTTAAGAATTTCTGCTTATGTTTCATTCTGTTAAGCTTCATTATCGTGTGTCCTGGTGTCTTTTGGGGGGGGTCTGCTTTTTGTGATATTCGATACACATCCTGGATATCTAAGTTTTCTTCTTGTGTAATTTCAGGGAAGCTTTTCCCGACTCGATGGCACTTGGCTTGGCTTCTGTCAGCAACTCAACAACAATACTCTCTGTGTTTTCAGGTGTCCCTCCCTGTTCAGGAACTCCAATTAATCATAGATTATTCCTCTTGATAGAGTCCTAAATGTTTTTTAATGCTTCTTCTGTTTTCTTGTTTCTTTTCTCTGATTTCTCTTCATAAATGCTGGTGTCAGTAGCTCTGTCTTCAAGACCAGAAAGTCTGTTTTCCAGTTGTTCAAGTCTGTTCTCTTAGCTTTGAATTGAATTTTATAATTCTTTAATTTTGTGATTGATCTGTCGGATTTCAAAATTCTGATGTTCCATCGGATTCAACAGCTTACTTAATTTTTCATTTTGCTCCACTGCATTTTGTATAATGTCTAGGAGGGTTCTATACATAATTCATTTGTACTCAACCTCTGATATTTTCAGAAAGGCTTCTTCATTGGTTCATTGACTTCTTCTTTGGTTCTTTCTTTTGGGAGTTTTCTGGAGCCACTGATGGATTTTTCTTTAAATGTCTGGCCAGAGTTTGTTGCTTTCTGGGCATCAAGAGTCTGCTTAGTTTCTCTGGTGTAGCCTTAACAGGAGCTGAGGCACAGTTCTGAGAAGGAAGTTAATCATCAGCCACCTCTCTATGTACTTCAATGGCTGGGGCCAGGGAATTTCTGGGGTAGCAATCTCTACCTCTTGGCTGGCAAAGACATGGCCCTACTGATGGAGTCACTGGGGTACTGTCAGCAAACCCTATGTAAAGGCTGGAAGAGATGCCAACAGGCTCCACCATAGCGATTTGTCTAGGCAGTCTTATTTTGAAATACAAAAGCTATCTGACAGCTTCCAAAATCAGTCAGTCTGTCAAGTGTGCAAGCCTCTCTTTCTGGCTGGCAATGGAGGCACCTCTATATCCATCCCCAGATGAACTATGATGTAGTTCAAAGTACAGACAGGCCACTGCCCTGCTGCTATCCACTGCTGGGCCCCACCCATAAGACTACACTGTGCTAAATACAGCTTTTCTGGTGGAAAAGTGCTCCCCAGACTGGCATTGCCTCACAGCCTGGGAATTAGCCCCTGGTGAGGCCTCCATTTGAATAACTCTGCCGCCCAGTCGAACAAGACGGCATCCCAGACAAGCTGTCCCACCTGCTGTGAAATAGCTGAATCTATGGCAGAGGTCTGGAAAGAAAGGGTGGAGGGGCCATGGTGCTCTGAGTCCAGAGCCAGGCTCTCAAAATGTGGCTATTCCACCTTCTGATCACATCAGTAGTGCAGTTAAGGTTTGCTACCAGTTAAGCCCATCCCCCACTTGCCAGCTAACAAAAAGAAAAAAATGTTAAAAAAAAGCCAGTTGCCTTCAGTGCATAAGAGCTGGCCATTGAACATGGATAAGGGTCAGTGAAAGAGAAGTTTCCCTTTCAGTGGCATGTAGTCTAAATTGACAGCCCTATGCTCTGTCCTAGGGCTCTCTGGGTGTCCAGAAGGCTCCATTTAATTATCAATCCAGAGCTTTGTTTTCAGAAGGAATTAAGGAGACGTGTCTAGTCTGCCATCTTAACTCGCCTCCCAGAACATTTTCTTAAAGAAACAAAAAACGGCAACAAAGAAAACAATTGACCTAGATTTCCACTGAAATCATGTCTCTGGTACTCTGTTCTTTGAAATGTTGAGTTGTATTTAGAAAATTTCATAGCTTTTGGTATACCCCACTTGTGCTAACCTCTGTTCTATTGCGTGCTGTCACTCCCTTCATGTAACCCAATTCCTATCATATATTTGTTGTTGTTAGGTGGTGGAGTTGGTCCTGACTGATAGCGACACTATGCGCAGCAGAACAAAACACTGTCCAGTCTTGCGCCATGTCCACAATCACTTTTATACTTCAGCCCATTGCTACAGGAACTGCGTCAATTTATCTTGTCAAGGGTCTTCCTCTGTTTCACTGACTTTCCACTCTACCAAGCATGATACGCTTCTCCAGGGACTGATCTTTCCTGATAACATTTCCAAAATATGTAAAATACAATCTTGACATCTTTGCATCCAAGGAGCACTCTGGTTGTACATGTTCCAGAGTGGATCTGTTTGTACTTTTTGCAGTCCACAGAACATTCAACATTTTCCTCCAACACCACAATTCAAAGGAATCAGCCCATCTTCTGTCTTATGTGTTCATTGTCCAGTTTTTGCGTGCATATAATGTCACTGAAAATATCATGGCTTGGGTTGGATGCACTTTAGTCTTCGAGGTAACACCTTTACTTTTCAATACTTTAAAGAGATCCTTTGGTGCAGATTTTCCCAGTGTAATGCATCTTTTGATTTCTTGACTGCTACTTCCTTGGGTGTTGATTATGGACCCAAGTGAAGTGAAATCCTTGACAACCTCAATCCTTTCTCCGTTTATGATGATGTTGTTTACTGGCCCAGCTGTGAGGATTTTTGTTTCCTTGACGTTGAGGTACAATCCATACTGAAGGCTGTGGTCCTTGATCTTCATCAGTAAGTACCTCAAATCTTCTTCACTTCCAGAAAGTAAGGTGGTGTCATCTGCTAACACAGGTTGTTACTGTGTTGCCCTCTGAATCTTATGCCTCATTCTTCCTCATATAATCCAGCTTCTGGGATTATTTCCTCAGCATACAGATTGAACAGGTATGGTGAAAGAATAAAACTCTGACACACACCTTTCCTAAGATTAAACCATGTATTGTCCCCTTGTTCTGTTTGCACAGCTGCCTCTTGATCCATATACAGATTCCTGAAGAGCATAACTAAGTGTTCTGGAAATCCCATTCTCCACAACATTAGTGATAATTTATTACAATCCACACAGTTGACTGCTTTGGCATAGTCAGTGAAGCACAGGTAAACATCTTTGTGGTACTCTCTGTTTTCAGCCAAGATCCATCTGACATCAGCAGTGATATCCCTGGATCTGCATTCTCTTCAGAATCTGGCTTAAATTTCTGGCAGTTCCTTGTCAGTATACTGTTTCAGTCACTTTTGAATGATGTTGAGCAAAATTTTACTTGCATGTGATATTAACAATATTGTTCAGTGATTTCATCATTCACTTGTATCACCCTTCTTTGGAATGGACATAAATATGGATCTCTTCCAGTTCATTGGCTGGCTGACTATCCTCCAAATTTCTTGGTATAGATGAGTGAGCACTTTCAGTACTGTATCTGTTTGTTGAGATGCCTCAGTTTGTATTCCACCAATTCCTGGAGACTTATTTTTTGCCAATGCCTTCAATGCAGTTTAAACTTCTTCCTTCAGTACCATTGGTTCCTGATCATATGCTACCTCTTCAAATGGCTGAACATTGACCAGTTCTTTCTGATAGAATGACTTTGTGTATTCCTTCCATCTTCTTTTCATGATCCCTGAACCATTTAATATTTTCCCTTTAGAATCCCTCACTACTGCAACTCAAGGCTTGATTTTTTTCTTCAGGTCTTTCAGCTTAAGAAATGCAGAACATGTTCTTTCCTTCTGGTTTTCCATTCCCAACTCTTTGTACATGTCATTATAACACTTTATTTTGTCTTCTTGAATTACCCTTTGAAATCATCTTTTCAATTCTTTTACTTTGTCAACCTTTCCTCTTGCTTTTGCTGCTCGACATTCAAAAGCAAGTTTCAGAGTGTCTTCTGGCATCCAATTTGGTCTTTTCCTTCTTTCCTGTCTTTTTAATGACTTCTCGCTCTCTTCATGGGTTATGGCTTTGATGTCATTCCACGGTTTGTCTGGTCTTCAGTCATTAGTGGTCAACACATCAAATATGTTCTTGAGATAGTCATTAAACTCAGGAAGAATATACTCAAGGTCATACTTCAACTCTTGTGGACTTGTTCTAATTTTCTTCAGTTTCAATTTGAATTTGCATATGAGCAATTGATTATCTGTGCCCCAGTCATCAGCTGGTCTTGTTCTGACTGCTGATATGGAGCTTTTCAATTGCCGTTTTTCCACAGAAATAGTTGACTTGGTTCCTGTGTGTTCCATTTGGTGAGGGGAATGTGTACAGTCACCATTTGTGTTGGTTAAAAAAGATATTTGCAATGAAGAAGTTGAGAGCCTTGCAAAATTCTATCATCCATTATTTCTATCAGCAAGGCCTAGTATTTTCCAACTACTGATCCTTCTTTGTTTCCAACTTTTGCATTCCAGTCACCATAATTATCAGTGTGTCCTGATTGCACATTTGATCAATTTCAGACTGCAGAAGCTGGTAAAAGTCTTTAATCTCTTCATCTTTGGCCTTAGTGGTTGGTGTATAAATTAGAATAATAGTTGTATTAGCAGGCCTTCCTTATAGGTGTATAGATATTATCCCATCACTGACAGTATTGTACTCCAGGACAGATCTTGAAATGTTCTTTTTGATAAGGAACGTAACACCACTCCTCTTCAAGTTTTCACTCCCAGTATGGGAAACTATATGATTGTTGGATTCCAAATGGCCAGTATTGGTCAATTTCAGCTCACTGATGTTTATGTGTTCCATTTAGTTTTTATTTCCAGTTTTCCTAGATTTATACTTCGTATATTCCAAGTCCTAATTATTAAAGGATATTTGCAGCTATTTCTTCTCAATTGGCGTCATATCACATCAGCAAACAAAGATCCAAAATGCTTTACTCCATCCACATCATTAAGGTACACTCTACTCTGAGGAGGCAGCTCTTTTCCCAGTCCTTTTCTGAGTGCCTTCAAGGCACTGTATCTAACAGTGTTCTGCTGCTATTCATAAGGTTCTTCCTGGGTAATTCTTTTCAGAAGTAGACTGCAGGGTCCTTCTTATTAGTCTGTGTTAGTCTGAAAGTTCAGCTGAAACCTGTCTACCATGGATGACCCTGCTGGTACCTAAATGCCAGTGGCATATCTTCCAGCATCACAGCAACAGGCAAGCCTCAACTGACTCTGTCTTTGTCCTCCTTACCTGATACTACTATTGTGCTTTCCTGATACCATTTCCCACTTTGACTGATGTTGTTAATTCTCCTTACCTGATGCTGTTACCCCATTTACCTGAAGCTGTTATCTGTCTAACTTGATTCTGTTACCCTCCTTACCTGATGCTGTTATCCTCATTACCTGAGATAATGAAGACTGTCTATCTCATCTATGAATGTTCCTTTCCCTTCTTCCTGACTCTTATAGCCCTCAAAGATTATTTTCTTCTGTCCATAAACCTTTACTTAAGGCCTTATTATAGTGGTCTCATATAGTATCTGTTCTTTTTCAGCAGACTAATTTCACTCATCATAATGTCTTTCAGATGATTTCAGGTTATGAGGTTTTTCCTGAAATCATTGTTCTTTACCATTGCATAGTGTTCCATAGTGTAAATATATCATAGTTTGTTTATCCATTCATTTGTTAAGGAGCACCTAGATTGATTCCATCTTTTTGCTATTGTTGACAGTGCTACAAAAAACATTCGGGTACGTGTATCCATTTGTGTGGCAGCCCTTATTTCTCTAGGATGTAGTCTCAGAAGTGGGATTGCTGAATCCTATGGTATTTCTAATTCTAGCTTTTGAAGAAAGTACTAAATTGATTTCCAAAGTGGCTGTATCACTTTACATTCCCACCAGCAGTGTGGAAGAGTTTGAAATTCTCCACAACCTCTCCAATATTTGTTACGTCTTAGAACTTATTATGCTATATTTGTTATTTTGTGGTTTTTGGATTAATACTAGCTTTGTTAGGATGAGGAAACCCTGATGGCATAGCGGGTTAAGTGCTACATCTGCCAACCAGAAGTCGGCAGTTCAAATCCACCAGATGCTCCTTGGAAACCTTAAGGAGTAGTTCTACTCTGACCTCTAAGATCACTATGAGTTGGACCTGACTCGACAGCAGTCAGTGGTGGTGGGTTGTTGGGGTGAAACGGTATCTCATTGTAGTTTTTGTTTGGATTCCTCTAATGAATAATGATCATAAGCATTTTATCACATGTCTTTCAGCTGCCTGGATATCTTCTTTGGTGAAGTGCCTCTGTATATTTTTTGATCATTTTAAATTGGGTTATTTATCTTTCTCTTGTTGAAATTTTATAGTAGATTATGGAGATTAGATGCTGATCAGATATGTGGTTTCCATTTCCCGCCCCCCCCAGTCTTTAGGAAATCCTTTTAGTTTTTCTTTGAAGTCTTTGGATGAGCATAAAAGTTTGATTTTTAGTAGTTCCCATTTACCTAATTTCTCTTCTGCTGTTTGTGCATTGTTAGAATTACTTTGTAGTCCATTCATGCCATATAGTAGTGCTCCCAGGATTGTCCCCATTTTTTTTCCACGATCTTTGTTGTGTTAGATTTGATATTTAGGTCTGTGATCAATTTTGAGTTAGTTTTTGTGTATGGCGAGAGACATAGGTCTTGTTTCATTTTTGTTTTGCAGATGCATATCCAGTTTTGTCAACACCGCTTGTTGAAAAATCTGTTTTTTCCCCTGTTCATGGACTTTGGGCCTTTGTCAAATATCAGCTGCCCGTAGGTGGATGCTGTTATTTCTGGATTCTCTGTTCTGTTCTGTTGGTACGTGTATCTGTTTTTGTGCCAGTACCAAGCTGTTTCGGCTACCATGGCCGTGTAATAGGTTCTAAGGTCAAGTAGTGTGAAACCTCCACTTTGTTCTTCTTTTTCTGCAATGGTTTACTTAACCAAAGCTTCTTCCTTTTTCATATGAAGTTGGTGATTTGTTTCTCCATCTCATTAATTATGATGTTGGAATACATTTTGGGACTGCATTGTATCTATAGATCACTTTGGGTAGAAGAGATATTTTTGTAATGTTAAGTCTTCCTATCCATGAGTAACATAGCTTTCTCCATTTATGTAGATCACTTGGTTTCTTGTGGTAGAGTCTTGTAGTTCTCTTTATGTAGTTATCTTACCTTTGGGGTTAGATTTATTCCTAGGTATTTTATATTCTTTGGGGCTGTAGTAAATGATATTGCTTTCTTCTTTGATGGTCTCCTTTATAGTGTACAAGCAATCCAACTGATTTATTTATGTTTACCTTATATCCCAATCCTTTGCTAAACTCTTCTATTAGTTCCAGTAGATTTTTGTAGATTCTTTAGGGTTTTCTGTGTAGAAGATAATATCATCTGCAAATAGTGATACTTTTACTTCTTTTTTATTAATGTTGACAGACTTTATTTCTTTATCTTGCTAGATTTCTCTGGCTAGAACTTCCAGCAAAATGTTGAATAAAAGTGGTGATAATGGACATCCTTGTCTGGTTCCCTGTCTCAGAGGAAATCCTTTCAATCTCTCCCCTTTTAGGATGATGTTGGCTGTTGGCTTTGCATGGATGTCCCTTGTATTTCTATTCAGCTATGAGTTTTTTACATGAAGGAGTGTTGGAATTTGTCAAATGCATTTTGTGCATCAATTGATAAAATTAAGTTGTTCTTATCTTTTGTTTTATTTATGTAGTTGACTGCATTAATTGTTTATCTAATGTTGAACCATACCTGCATCCCTGGCATGAATCCCACTTGGTCATGGTGAATAATATTTTTTTTTATGTGTTGTTGAATTCTATTGGCTACAATTTTGTTTGGGAATTTTGTACCTAAGTTCATGAGAGACATTGGTTTGTAATTTTCCTTTTTTGTACTGTATTTATATGTTTTTTTTTAATTATGACTGAGTGAAAATGTACATTCCCTTATAAATTTACATGCCCACCTATATGCAGCTTCCACTGCTCTCCCTGCCCGGTGACAGCACGCTGTTCCTCTCTGATGTCAGGGTTATGCTGGCTTCATAGAATGAATTTGGGCATGTTCCATCTTGTCTATGCTGTGAAATACCTTTAGTACCAGTGGTATCAACTCCTGTCTGAAAGTTTAGTAAAATTCTTCAGGGAAGCTGTCTGGACCAGGACTTTTTTTTTTTTTTTTGGTTGGTAGTTTTTTTAACTACCTTTTTAAACTCTTTTGTGATGGATTTATTAAGTTGTTCTACTTCTATTTGCATTAGTTTGGGCAGGTAGTATGTTTCTAGAAATTTGTCCATTTCCTTTAGGTTTTCAAATTTATTAGAGTCGAATTTTTCATGATATTCTGCTATGATTCTTTTAATTTATATTGGCTCTGTTGTAATATTGCCCATCTAATTTCTTATTCAGGTTATTTGCTTACTCCCAGATTTTTCTTTTCTCAGTTTGGCCAGTCGTTTACTGATATTGTCGAACTTTTCAAAAAACCAAATTTTGGTCCCGTTAATTCTTTCAAAATATATATTTTTTCTTCTCTAATTCATTTAGTTTTGCACTTATTTTTATTATCTGTTTTCCTCTGCTGTTGAAGGTTTCTTTTGTTGTTCTCTTTATACCTGTTATAGTTGTTGAATTAAATCTTTGGTTTGAGTCCTTTCTTCATTTTGATATGTATATTTATTGAGATAAATTGACCTTTGAGAACTGCTTGTTCTGTATTCTATAGCTTTGATAGGGTGTGTTTTCATTGTCATTTGACTTCACGAATTTCTTTATTCTGTTTTTTATTTCTTCTATAACAAAGTTGTTTTTGAGCAAGGTGTTCAGTTTCCATAGTTTGAATTTTTACCTTCACTTTTTCTGGTATGGTTTTAAACTTCAAGGCTTTGCAGTCTGAGAAAATGCTTTGCAACATTTCAGTGCTTTGGATTTTATTAAGACTTGCTTTATGGCCGAATATGTAGTCTATTCTGGAGAATGTTCCAGATATATTAGAAAAGAAGGTGTACCTGTCTGATGTTGCATGGAGAGTTCTGTATGTGTGTTATGTCAAATTGGTTGATTATTGCACTTAGATCTTTTTTCTGGATGTTCTGTTCATTACCTAAAGTGGTGTGTTGAAGTCGCCTACTGTTATTTTGGAGCAGTGTATCTCACTTTTCAATGTTGTTAGTGTTCGTTTGATATATTTAGAAGCTCTGTCAGTGAGTACGTAAATATTTAATATTGTTATATCCTCCTGATGTATTGACCTTTTAATCAATAAACAGTGACCACCATTGTCCAAGATAGTGGATTTTACTTTAGTCTATTTTATCGGAGATTAATATTGCCACTCCTGCTCTTCTTTGTGTCTTGTTAGTTTGGTGTGAGTTTCAGTTTGTTCATATCTAAGGTGTGTTTTTTGTAAACAGCATATAGATAGATCATAGTATTTTTAATCCATTCTGTTACTCTGCAACTCTTTATTGGTGCATTTAACACATACATATTCAAAGTAATTAATGACAGGTATGAATTTAATGGTGTCATTTTAGTACCTTTTCGTGTATGTCTTTGACAGTCACTTAATTTTCTGTGCCGAGTCGTTTCTTTATGGGTTGTCTTTTCATCCTTTTCATTGTTGTTGGTTTTATATCTGTTCAGACTTCTTGATTTTGTTTCTTGATAAGATGTGTAGGATTGTTAATTCACTTTGTGGCTATTCCAATATTCCCCCAAATGATCTAAGTTTAAATAAGTCTATAAATTCATTGTATCACCTTGACTTCCTCTCCATTTGAAAAGACTATGAATACATTAATTTGTTCATCTTTAGCTATAATGTTATTGTCATTTACATACTGAGATCTCTATTTCCTTATTTTTAATGTTTTTAGCTTTGATCAAGTTTTGTGGACTCCCTATTCAAGTTGGTCTCTGGATGCTCTGTCCTACATTTTATCCTTGAGTATGTATCTGATATTATTGATCTTCACTGTTTCTTATAATTTTGGTTTTGTTTTTGAAACTCTCTAAGTTCTGTTTTTCTGGGAATGTCCTAGTTTCACTATCATATCAGAGAGACAATTTTGATTTTTGGTTGGCAGTTCTTTTTTCTTCAAGGCTTTGTATATGTCATCCTATTGCCTTGTTTCCAACATGGCTTCCATTGAGTAATCAGAGCTCAGTTGTAATGACTCTCTTTTGTAAGTTATTATTTTATTATTTTTATTTTATTGTTTAAGCCTAACTTCTCTGAAAAGAATCTCCTTATGTTTAATTCTGTTAAGTTTGATTTTAATATACCTTAGTGTTTTTCTCTTGGGATCTGCCTTTTCTGGAGTTTGATGAGCATCCTAGATAAACATCTTCTCATCTCTCATGGTATCAAGGAAGTTTTCACTCAGCAAATCTTCTATAATTCTCTATTTTCTGTTGCCCTCCATAATTGGATATCCGGTCATCTGTAAACTCTTCCTTTTGATAGGATCCCACATATCTTTTAGTGACTCTTCAGTTTTTAAAAATCCTTTTATCAATTTTTTCCTCATATATGCTGGTGCCAGTTGCTTTACCATTAGTCTCACTAATTCTGCTTTCCATTGCCTCAATCCTGCTCCTCTGCATTTTATTGAGTTGTCTAATTCTGTAATTTTATTGTTAACTTGCTGAGTTTTAGATTTTTGTTGCTGTAGCAATTTTTGTGGCTTGGTTTTCATTCTATTCTACTGAATTTTGTCTAATCTCCTTCCTGATTTCTTGATGGGCTCTGTACATTACTTTTTTGTATTCTATCTCTGATAATTGAAGGAAGTCTTCATCTAGGAAACTTTTGTTTATTTTGGGAGTTTTCTGAAGCTGTGATGGTCTACTTCTTTAATTGTTTCAGAATTGATTATTATCTCTGAGTCATCAGACAGCTCTTGTAATTTATTGGTTTGTCTATTGTGATCTAACATATATATAAATATATTTTAATTTAGGTTTGATTGTCCAAGTAGTCTAGTCATTTGAGCTATTTTGGTTTTTGGAGCCTTAATAATGCCGATGCCCAGTCACCATATGGTTGGAGGTGTGAATGTACTGAGAAAAGTAAGAGTTGCTAGCTGAATGGAGCTGGAGGAACTTTTTTCCGTCTCTTCATTTGCTTCCCTTTTCTAGTCTGGGAGAATACTTTACAGCACACATGTGGCCCACTTCTGGCCCAGACAGTGGATGAGAATTTAGCACCTGATGTAGAGCAGAGAAGGGAGAGGGAAGCGCTGGAAGGAGGGAGAAAAATCAATGTGTAGGAAAGGTTTGAAACATGAGAGTTCTCAAACTCTTAGCTTCTGACAGTCAGGTGAAAATTCTTGGCAGTCTTATAGGAGTGACAATCCATAGTTCATCTTCCCCACTGAAAAGACATGTTCTTGCACACTGCTGCAGTGTTTGGCCTCCAGCTACTGCCATGTTCGGTAGAAGTGTCCATTCTAAGCTCAGCTTCCCCACTGACAAAGACATGCTCCACTTGGGTGCTACTGCCCTGCTTAGCCTCAAGCTGCCAAAATGCTCTGCAGATGTAGTTAGCCTAACTCAGCTTCCTTGCCAAGAAAGATGCATTCTGCTCAGGCATTGCTGCTTCTCTCTGGTGCCAGCAGAATCAGGTCCCTCTGTGGTTGTGGATCTGATTCTGACAAAGGTATTTGTTCCTGTTCATGTCACCCAGTCTAATCTTTGCTTCCCACCTGATATTCAGAGCTCCTAGAAAGTCCTATATTGTCTGTTCAGTTGTTTTTCAAGTTCTTTGTTGTTGGAGGTATCAGAGGAAAAGTGCAGCTACTCAGTCATCCATCTGCACATTTTATTGAAAACATGTTTCTTTTCCCATAAAGTACCAGTAGTGTCTTTTTCAAAAATCAGTTGATTATGTTGTGTCAGTTAATTTCTGGACTATGTATCTGTTCAGGTGATGCTTTTGTCTATTTTGATGTTGATATGACATGGCTTCTCTTATCATAGCTCTGCAGTAAATGTTAAAAATATGTCATGAAATTCCTCCTACTTTGTTCTTTTTATTTCCAAAATGTTTGGTCTTTCATTTCCGTATGAATTTTTTTTGTTCCTCTTTAAAAAAATTATTTTATTGTGCTTTAAGTGAAAGCTTACAATCCACTTTAATTTTTCATACAAAAACTTGCACATACACTGCTATGTAACTCTATTTGCTCTCTCTACACTATGACAGCAGAATCATCCTTTCCGCCCTGCATGTCTCCTGTCCATTCAACCAGCTATTGCCTTCCTCCTCCCTCTCATCTCACCTCTGAACAGGCTCTTTCCTGTTAGCCTCATATATGTACTTCAGCCAAGATGTGCACTCTTCACCAGTATCATTTTATGTCTTGTAGTTCAGTCCACTCTTTTTTCTGAAGAGTTGGCTTCAGGGCTAGTTTTAGCTCTGGGCTAACAAGGAATCTGGGGGCTGTGTTTACTGGGGACCTTCCAATTGTCAGACAATCAAGTCTGATCTTTTTAATAGACTTCTAGTTCTGCACATCCAGTTTTTTCACATCACATCAAGGACTCTATGCTGTATTCATTCACAAGGCAGTTATTGCTGGTGGCTAGGTACCATCTAGTTCTCTTGCTCTCCTGCTGATGTAGTCTGGATTATATGGCCATTTCTGTCCCTTGGGCTCCTACTTTCTTTGATTCCTTGTTGTTTTTCATTCTCCTTTGCTCCAGGAGGGTTGGGAACAATTGATGAATCTTAGATGGTAGCTTGCAAGCTTTTAAGATCCTAGATGCCACTTACCAAAATAGGATGCAGAACAGTTTCTTAAAAAACTTCCTTATGTCCATTGACCTAGATATCCCCTGAAACCAAGGTCCCCAGTCTCCTGTTCCTGCTATTCTAGGCCTTGAAGCATTTGGTTGTGCTCAGGAAACTCCTTAGCTTTGGTTTAGTTCAGTTGTTCTTTTCGCTTAAGGTAATTCTTGCCTACTATCTAGTTAGTGAGTACTCTTCTCCCTCCTTAATCTTGTAACCATCAAAGAAGGTTTTCTTCTGTTTAAACCTTTTGTTGAGTTCTCATAACTGTTGTGTCACACACTGTGTTTCTTTTTGTGACTAATTTTACTCAGTATACTGCTTTCCACATCCATTCACTTTGTGAGGCATTTCTTAGATTCAGCATTGTTCTTTATCATTGTGACTATACTATAATTTGTTTATCCATTCATCTGTTGATGGGCACCATCATTTCCTTGCACTTGTGAACAGTGCTGCAGTGAATATGGGTATGCACGTATCTGTTCACATGATAACTTTATATTCTTCAGTATATGTTCTAAGGAGTAGAATTACTTGATTGGATGGTACTCCTATTTCTAGTTGTTTTAGGAAATACCAAATTTATTTCCAAAGTTGTTGTGCCATTTCACATTAAATTTTCCAGTCTGTCCACATACTCTCCAACAATTATTATTTTGTGGTTTTCAGATTAATGCTAGTCTTGTTGCAGTAAGATGGTATCTCATTGTAACTTTGATTTGAATTTCTCTAATGGTATTTCCTCAGATGTGTGTTAGCTGCCTGGTTGTTTTCTTTGGTGAACTATCTGTTCACATCCTTTGCCCATTCTATAATTGAGGTATTTCTCTTTTTGTTGTTCAAATTTTGCAGTATCTTTTAGATTGTAGAGTTTAAATCTTGATTGGATATATCCTAGCCAAACTTTTTTTTCTCCCAGTCTGTGGGCTGTTCTTTTACTAGTCTGGTGAAATCTTTGGATGAGAATATATGTTTGGTTTTTTAGTAGTTCCTGGTTATCTAGTTTTTCTTTTGATGTTTGTGCCTTGCTAGTTATGATTTGTATCATATTTATGCCATGTATTAGGGCCCCTAGAATTGTCTCTATTTTTTCTTCCATGATCTTTATCACTTTAGCTTTCATATTTAGGTCTTTGATCCATTTAGAGTTGATTTTTTTGCATGGTGTAAGGTATGGGTCATGCTCCTTTCTTTTCTTTTTTGCAGATAAATATCCAGTTTTATCAGCCCCATTTGTTAAAGAGCTTGTGTTTTTCCCATTTAATGAAGCTTGACCATTGTAAAAATCAGCTGCTCATAAGTGGATGAATTTATATTTTGATTCTGAATTCTGTCCTATTGGTCCATGTATCTGTTTTTGTGCCAGTATCGTATTGCTTTGACTTCACTGGTGACATACTGGGCTTCAAAATCAGGTAGTGTGAGCCCTTCCACTTTGCTCTTCCTCTTCAGTAATGCTTTGCTTATTGGGAGCCCCTTCCCTTTCCATAGGTAATTGGTAACTTGTTTTTCCATCTCATTAAACAATGTAATTTGAATTTAGAATAGGATTTCATTGTACCTGTAGATCACTGAGTAGAATTGATGTTTTCATATTATTGAGGCTTCCTATCCATGAGTAAGGTATGTTTTTCCACTTATATAGGTCTCTTTTGATTTCTTTCAGTAGTATCTCCTAGTTTTCTTTATATAGGATTTTTATGTCTCTGGATAGATTTATTCCTAAGTATTTTATATTCCTGAGGGCAATTGTATTTAGTATTGATTTAACAATTTCGTCTTTAAAGTTCTCTATTTTGGTGTAGAGGAATCCAACTATATTTTTTATGTTTATCTTGTAGCCTGATGCTTTGATGAACTGTTCTGTTCATTCCAGTTGTTTTCTTATGGATTCTTTGGGATTTCCCATATAGAAGACCATTTCATGTGCTAATAGAGATACTTTTGCTTCTTCCTTACCAGTTTGGATGTTCTTTGTTTCTTTTTTATAGCTAATTCGTCTCACTAAGACCTGAAGCACAGTGATGAATAAGAGTGGTGATGATAAAGGGCATCCTTCTCTAGTTCCTGTTCTCAAGGGAAATGCTTTCAGACCCTCAACATTTAGGATGATGTTGGCTATTGGCTTATCATAAATGTCCTTAATTATGTTGAGAAATTTCCCTTCTATTCCCACTTTGCTGAATTTTGTTTTTGTCGTGAAAGGGTATAGGACTTTATCAAATGTCTTTTTAGCATTAATTAATTTAGCATTATCTTTTATTTATGTGATGGATATCATTGATTGTTTTTCTAATAATGAACCATTGCTGCATATCTGTTATGAATCCCCCTGGTTCATGCCTGTGTAGAATATGTGTGTCCAGTGCTACTACTTCCCTCAGCCTGTGAAAACCAGTCAATCCAGTATGCAGGTTTCTGGCCAACTTGGGTCTGGCAAATCCTCACTGCCTCCGAACTGTCTGTCCTTCACTCTGCTGGTCAGTCTGATTCTTCAACTTTGTCTTTGATGTTCAAGGTTCCTAGATTGTCATATGTAAATGATTCATTTGTGTGTTTAGGTCTTTGTTATTAGAGGGACCTCAGGAATTCTCTGACTATTTTGCCATCTTGGCCCTGACTCCTCTATGCTTTATTTTTTTTTCCTTTACTAGCTCCCATTTTCTCCATGTAAGAATGAGTATCAGGATTAGCTTGTCTAATTATTTCTTCATACCTCATTCAAACCACTGTTTTCATTTCTTTTACTATAAAAACTTCAAAGATTGTCTTAAACTGGATTTGAAACAAAAGGTCTTAAAGGTGAGGCAAATAACTTTCTCAAACATAAAACATAACTAGATATATTAAGCTAGATGTATTGTTTTTATTGTTTTGATCAGTGGTATATAACACAAAGTGGTAAAATGTCAGATAAAATGTTGAGTGAATAATTGATAATTTGGCTAGTTGCAGGAGGGGTGGAGTCAAGATGGCAGATGGCAGACTAAACGCACATCTCCCTAAATCCCTCTGGAAACCAAGACCTGAAGTGATAATTAAATGGAGCCTTCTGGACACCTAGTGAGCCCTGGGATGTGGCATACGGCTGTTAATTTGGACTTCATACCACTGAATGCAAAACCTCCTCTCACTGACCCCACTCTCGGTGAGCAGAGGCTTCCACAGATGGAACATAACTCACCATTTTCATTTTTTCCCCCTCTGTCTTGGCTGACAGGCAGAGCTGGAACTTGACTAGCTACTGGTCTCAGACGCACTGCTGGTGGGACTGGCAAGTGTAATTGCCAGGTTCTGAGAGCCTGGCTTTGGACTGTACACACCTCAGCTCCTCTGGCCTATCTTTCTGCCTCTGTCATGTGGTAGCCATACAGATGCACTTGTGCTGGATGCCATCTTGATCCACTGTGAAACAGAGAAGCCCAGGCAGAGGCCCCCACTGGACTTGATTCCTAGGCTAGGAGATGGTGCCTGCCAAGGGGAGAGTGCTTTTCTGGCAGGGAGGTGGTGTTTTGCACAGTGTCACCTGGGGCTGCAGCCCAGTGGTGGAGGCTGGGGACTCTGGGCATTTCAGCACTCTTGGCCTCTCTTTCCAACAGGAGCTTGGTCCCGCCCAGCAGGTGAGCTTGTGCGGGACGCCATCTTGTTTCACTGGGAGGCAGAGCCATCCATACTGAAGCCTCAGCTGGACCTACTTCATGGGCTGGGAGACAGTGCCTTCCCAGAAGAGACTGCTTTTCCATCAGAAAAACAGAATTCTATACAGTATTGGCTACTGCTGGGGCCCGACAGCAGAGGCCAGAAGCCCAGTAACCCTTCTGTATTTTGAGCTAGCTTATAACATCTGGGGTTCAATATAGAGGTGTTTACATTGCCAGCTGGGAAGAGAGACATATACACCTGAAAACCTGACTGACTTTGGATGTTGTTTAATACTTTTTACTTCTCATTTTAAGATAGCCTAGAGAAACAACTGTGGTCCATCTTCACAACATCTCTCCCAGCCTCTATTGACCCACATGAAGCCCCCAAAGCAACAAACTTTGGAGAAGACAGTAACCCAGAAATCACCCACGGCATCAGAAGGTCCTCAAAAGAAACCACCTCAGAACTTCCCAGACAAAGAAGCTTTTCTGAAACTGTCAGAAGGTGAATACAAAAGGGTTATATATAGAGCCTTCCTGGACCTTATACAAAATGCAACAGAGCAAAACAAAAAATTAAGCAAGCTGTTCAATCTAATGAAACATCAGTACTCAGAAATACAACAGATCAAGAACAAAATCAAAGGCATACAAACTTCAATTCAAAGCCAAGAAAACAGAATGGAACAAATGGAAAAGAGACTTTCTAATTTGGAAGACAGAGTTACTGACTCCAGCATATATGAGGAGAAATCACAGAAAAGAAACAAGAAAAATGAAGAAGCATTAATAAGCATGTGGGACTCTATTAAGAAGAACAATCTACGATTAATTGGAGTTCCTGAACAGGGCAAGACACCTGAGAACACAGAGAGTATTGTTGCTGAAATGCTGACAGAAAGCTTCCCAGAAATTATGAAAGAAGAGAATATAGATATCCAAGATATGTATTGAACATCATTCATTATAGATCTCAATAGAAAGACTCCAAGACATATTACAAGCAAGCTCAACAAAATGAAACATAAGCAGAAATTCTTAAAGGCAGCAAGACTCAAAGCAAAGCTGACATTCAGAGGGAAACCCTGTAAGTTTTCATCAGATTTCTCAGCAGAAACGATGCTGGCACTGAGACAGTGGCATGACACATTCAAAGCCTTGAAGGAGACGAACTTCCAAACAAGAATTATATATCTTGCAAAACTATCTTTCAAATATTAAAATGAAATTAAGACATCTTCAGATAATCAGAAATCAAAGACTTTATAAAAACCAAACCAAAGCTATACAAAATACTGAAAGAATCTCTTGGCTTGGAAGAATCATTGATAATTTTAAAAAAAATTATGCTCTTACCTGTCATTTTTTATAAGTAAGGATTAAAGGTAAAGTTCTCAGAAAATTAAGGAGTGGAAGTAGTAGAATTGAGCCAAGGGCTTCCTTACTCTTAAAGACCTCAAAGTCAAGCTTTTTAGATACATGGATTGATAGACAGATAGAGTCACAAGTTGAAAAATATACATTATATAGACAGATATGTATATAGGTAGGTATGTTGACAGAAAAATACATGGGGAGATAGGCTACTTGTATGTGTCCATGTGTGAACTGTTGCAGTTTTCTGTGTCTCATATCTCAGTCTTGGATGTTCAAACTCAGGGAAACACTGATTACCAGGCACTGCTCTTCATGTTGTAACAGCCGCACATGTAGTTGACCTATGAGGAACTCTGAATCTTTAGTTTTACCTCTTCACCTGATACAATTATTTTTGCCTGAGATGTGGGGGCACCAGGCCTGTGGTAACTTTAGTATCTCCACTGCAATGTTCCTCTTTGGGAGAGATGTTCTCTCAGAGGGAGGGGTCTTCAAAGTGCAACCCAAACCAGTTTATCTATGCTAATTTGGGCAGCTAATTCTGAATTTCTGTGGTAGAAATCAGATATTTTTGTAAGGACTAATGTTTTGGATGTAACATGAGGATATAGGGAATAGTAAGTGAATTTTGAGAAATACTCCTTTGTCCTCTGAAATACATTTGTCCTCTGAAGTATCATGTGTAATAGCCTGTATTAACCATTTGGTGATGGCAAAGTATACAGACAGTTGATCTCAGCTACCAAGGTGATGGCTTTACCTTTGATACCCGTGGTGAGATCATGGTCAATGATCATTTTTGCCAAAACCATTTCCTTCTTGATAGGAAAAATAACAGTTGTGGGACCCAGGGACAAACTTTCTTAACTCAGGAATGTGATGCTGAATTGATTCAGAGCTCCTGTGCTCTGAGCACAGTCACCATAGCTGGTGACTTCTTCAGAGGCTCTTAGTATATCCTCTTCCTGTTTTCTTCCTTTTCCTTTTCCTTTTCCTTTTCTTCCTTCTTCTCCAATTATAAAAAAAAAAATCAAATTCTTGAAAAGTTTCTTGATCATTTAAGCCAGACAAAGAGACTCTAACAAAGTCACTTTAAAAGGTTAATGCATAACATTTAGTCATCCCCAATGATTGTAGGAAGAGTTAAAAATAAATGAAAAGACTAATCACTAAATCATTTGGCAATACATGTCTTGAGCTACCAACATGTGCCAAATTAGACAGATACGTCTATGTATTAAGAGTGGGAAGATAATATGGTTTGTTGAGGGGACTGGATAGTTTAAGAAGAGACAATAATTATGAAAGAAAAAAAATCCATGTCTCTTAAATATTTAAAACCTATTTGGATAAAGAGAGAAAGCTGACATATAAACACAGCCCAAATTCACTTCCCCCACCAGATTACTGATCTTTAGTGCTTTGATTCTCTGTCTTCTCTCTGACCATACTATCACTTATTTACACATGATCATGTGAATCTGTAAGATAGTATCTTATAGTTCTTAATGTCTTTGTGCAATTTAAACTGGAGTGTAGCTCTAGAAAAATAACTGATTTTCTGAAAAAGGAATTTCAAGCATATACCAGCTAGTATAAGCTCTTAGTGGACAGTGGTTAAAATGCCCAGCTAATAATCAGAAGGTCAAGAGTTCAAACTCACCAGCTGCTCCATGGAAGAATGATATAGCAGTCTGCTTCTGCAAAGATTTACAGCATTAGAAATCTATGTGTAGTTTTACTCTATCCTATAGAGTCATTGTGTGTTGGAATTGACTCCATGGTAATGCGCTTATTTGTTCATTTATTTGGTTAACAGCAGTGTACAGGAGTGCTGGGGCAGTGAGATGGGGTCATCTGACACCCATTAACAACAACAATGAAAACTCCCATTGTCATAAAGTCAATTCCAACTCATAGTAATTCTACAGGGGAGAGCACAACTGCCTCATAGAGTTTTCCAGGAATGCTAGATGAATTTGAATTGAGGCTTTGATTAGCAGCCGTAACTCTTAACCACTACACCACCAGGGTTTCAATTCCGTTAACAAAATATTCCCATATTATATGGTAACACAAATCCAACAACTGCAGCTTTGTTCATAACTTTATTCACCAGCCATGGCAGAAACAATAAAATTTCAATGTCTTAGAATAGGCTAGGTTCAGAACCAAAGGGAAGAATTGCACAAGAAATCATGAGGGAAGGCTCTGTAGAGGTAAAAATGAAATCATTTTTACAGAGTTGGAGGACATGTTGGAACACCGTTTGCCAAACTTTACTTAGGTACTTTCCCATAGGTACCTTCTATGTTTACCATAACTGCATACAACATGGAAGCCCTGGGGATGTAGTGATTATGTGCTATGGCTGCTATCCAGAAAACCAACAATGCAAGTCCACCAGGCTTTCCTTGGGAACTCTATGGGACAGTTTTATTCCGTTACAGGGTTGGAATCAGTTGGAATCGACTCAGCGGCAATGGGTTTGGATTTTTTTGTTTGTTTACATACCACGTGTAAAATAGAAATTACTCAACATTTTTACATTAAATTCCCTTTGCTAGCCAAGTGCCGTCGAGTCGGAGTGATACCATCTTAAATTGTTTTTGATTAATTTGATGGGTCATACATAAGATGAAATGTTCAAGTTACATAGTATTCTAGTCAAGAATTAATGTAAGGAAACACTTATCACTTACATTGTTCTGTTTAGCACCTAAACCATTTTCTGTAACACAGGAGGTCCTCTTATTTGTGAGGCTCTGTTAGAAAAAAGTAACTGCTTGTCACATATTTTCTCTGCAGATAGATAAGCATTTTCAAACGGCTTCTCATAAAGTACTTTAATGTGTGTTTGTGAAGTCATTCTCATTTGTGGGACAGGGTATTTGCATATCTGAAAAGAAATTAGCTGGAATTTGATGTTTCAACCTGGATACAGGAAGAAGGAAGATTCCAACTGGAGCTGAGCCAAGCCAAGTGCACTCGAGTCAGATCCGTGAAGACAGGATAAAAACAGAGGAAACAGCTCCCAGTTCAGCTACCAACCCTGTTTGGGACCCAACAGTGCACTCTAGTGACCTGTGAGTCTCTCTGTGGTCCTCACTAACAGCACAGGGAAGCATGTGGTTCTCTATTGCAGGGAACATCCCAAGGAACCACACAGATGTGGTTCAGTAATTAGTGTTTATAATGCATACTTGTGATTTTTATTCACTTCAATTTTCTTCAAGTGCTATTTAAGAGAACTTCAGTTTATAAAGAAAAGGGTGTGTGTGTGTTCAAAAACATTCTTCAGAACAGCAAGAAGGAAAAATAGTGAGGAGACTAGATGCCTCCCTGACTTAGGAGACAAGCATCTCTAGGATCAGCATGGAAAAGACAGTTTCAAAGAGGTAAAGAGTATGGGTTTAATCTGGGAATTTACAGGAAGGAAGAGAAAGGATAAAGAGAGAATTACAAGCTTGAGTAGAGTCAAGAAAAAGCTCACTACATCCATTCTATACTCCTTACCACAAGAAGTGAGTATCATTCTTCTCTGTTCATAGACAAAGATTTAAACACAGTGAGGTGAAGTTACCTACCCAAGGTCATACAGCTTATTGAAGGCTGAACTGGGATCAGACATTAGATTCCATTTAGATCTCTCCTTCTCTCCAGCACACTGTCAAATTGTGTGAGGCAAATAGAAGTGCAAATTGATTTATTCACATGTTCTCCACTGTGTTAAATATGCACATACCCTAAAATCTTGTAAAATTTAGAATGACATAATTATTGATGTTTAAAGCTGTGTAGATGAATAGTAATAACTTTCAATGACTGAGTTATTGATAAGCTGATTTAACCTTTATCCTGAAACTAGTAACAAGTTCTGTGTCAAAGAAATCTTTTAAATAGTTAATAAATATAAAATTTATATACATTAATTATTTGAAGGGTATTGATTATTAGGCTGGATTTTCTAGTGATTCTAAAGGGGTAGGATCACAGAAAATACGGCTGTGTTTGTTTTCACTTGGCTTGGCTGGGTGAAGTTATGTAGTAATAGCCGGTATACCATGTGAGAAGGCATGATAGAAAGTTTGCTTTCTGTTGTAGCTCCAAGAACTCACCTGTTAGGGTATCTCAGTTGTCCTAGAGGAGCCCATGTGGCCCAAGGTGGTACAGATTTTATAAAGTCATCAGGAATCAGCTTTATGTCTTCTGTCTGAAGACCCAAAGCAGGTGAAAACAGGATTTGGTGATCATCATTTGCTGAATATTTAGAAGTATCCTGGTGGGAGGGCTAGTGAGTGATCTGCAGACTGACTTCAAGTGCATTTGTGAGGGAGGACAGATAACTTTGATGAGTAAACTGTAGAATCAAGAGGAAGTGCATTGTAATGAGGGTTTGATGTGACAAGAGGAGTCCCTGGGTGGCACAAACGGTTAATTGCTTGGCTGCTAACTGTAAGGTTGGTGGTTCATGTCCACTGAAAGGTGCCTTGGAAGACTCTGGCCATCTACTTCTTGAAAGAGTATACTCACTGAAAATCCTATGGAACACAATTCTACTCTGCAACACATGGGCTTACCATGAATTGGAATTGACTGAATGGCAGCTGACACTGGGGTAATGAGAAAGGTGTAACAAGGTATACAGGCTCCGAGGTAGTCACGATTTTTTAGTCCCAGAATGTATAACAAAATGACAACCAGCTAAAGTGGAAAAAGTTAAGTAGTTCTGTGATATGGAAAAGGTGGCAGACAGGACAAAGTCTTTGTCCTCAGTCAAGAAAAAGAGGAAGGGAAAGGAGACTGCTGGGAGGCTGAGATATGAGAGGAATGAGACCAGAGGATGAGACCAGAGAGGAATAGTGTGTTGTCACCAGGCAGGGAGAGCAGTGGAAGCTGCATATAGGTGGGCATGTAAATTTATACGGGAATGTACATTTTCACTCAGTCATAATTAAAAAAAAAAAAGAAAAAGCCTTTGCACACTTGTTAGAGAAATCTCTAAATTTTTCACTTGCTGTAAGTCACTGAAACTGTCCCTAAGGCAGGGAATGTGAGTCATGGACACTTATCCCGGTGACGATATTCTGAAGCAGGATATTTCCTGTTATGAGAGTCCCTGTCAAGCCAATTAAGGATGGAGATTTGCATAAGGTTAGGAAATTCTTGGGCCAGCCTAGTTTTAGGCAGATCTGCTTCCCCTGGGTGGGGCCGCAAGCCCTATAAAGAGATCCTCTGCTGCAGGGCTAGCATCCTCCTGATACTCGATTTAGAGAACCTGGTGAGTCTGATGATTTCATGAGCTCTTCTGTTCATTTGTTGCTCTCAAATATTTGAATTCAATCTGAAGGAAGAAAATCTGGTATGCTGAAAGTTACGGTCATGAATTTGATGTCATTTTACGATGAAAATTGTGGACTGGGGTGTAACAATACAATTACATACTGTTTTAACTCAGTTTCTGGTAGATAGTTTTATGTGTGTATTTAAAAAGAGGCTAATAGGAAAACTTTGTTTTGAAGATGAGAACAATGTTATTTATTTATTTCCTTTTCACTTCTTTTTGAAGCTCATTCTCTTGTGGTTTCAAAGGCCATTGAATTTTGTCTGAACAGCTGTTTTCTCTCTGTCCAAGTATTGTTGCATCATGAGAAATAATGATAGGAACTGCTTGTGAGTTTGCTCAAGATTTCAGAACTTGTGAGTGCTTTTCCTGAAGACATTATTGTCATGTAAACATTATTGCTTTTGCTTTAGAAAAGAGAGAATTTTCCCAGAGCTAGTGAAGTAATTGACTAAGGAGGAGAAACAAAATTGTAAAAAGAAAGTAATGAGATGAAAGTATATCTTGGAGACTGCCTGGCCAATGGAATCAAATAAGCTTTGGCTTTTCTGGCTGTTGGAAATACTGGTAGTGTATGGCTAAATGCTACCACTGCTAACCAAACATGAATGGTTTCAATCCATGAGGTGTTCCCTGGAAAGTATGGGTTCTATTCTGTCCCATAGGCTCATCATGAGTCAGAATCGACTTGAAGTTGACAGTTTTTTTTTTTTAATTTTCTTTGTCCTTAGGAGTTTCTTCTTGTGAACACTGTCATCTGATTTCTTCCAGATTTCCAAAGACTCCAGCAAGATGTCTTACCAACAGCAGCAGTGCAAGCAGCCCTGTCAGCCACCTCCTGTGGTGTGTCCACCTAAGTGCCCTGAGCCATGCCCACCTCCAAAGTGCCCTGAGCCATGCCCACCTCCAAAGTGCCCTGAGCCATGCCCACCTCCGAAGTGCCCTGAGCCGTGCCCACCTGTGCAGCCATGCCCTCCTGTGCAGCCATACCAACAGTGCCAGCAGAAGTGCCCACCTAAGAGCAAGTAACAGCTTCCAGATTCATCAGGACCATGAAAGGATAAGGACGATTGGCTCACCTCCTTCCTCTTCATCACCTTCATCTTCTCTTCACAGCCAGTCACAGGCACAGCTTAGCTTGTGATCTGTCTACAATGATTCCTGGCAGCTAAAGAGTTTTTCCTGTGCTCTTATACTGCTGCTCTCCAGGAGCTAATTGAGAAGTGGCATCCTCAGCTGTGCCAGGATCCCAGCACTTCAAAGAACAGTGGCACAGGACCTGGGACTCAGCAGATGATTCTCTTTATGTCTTCTGTGTTTGGGGGCAGGGGTTTCTACGACTTGTGCAATTGTAACTTTCCTTTCACTTCCTGAATAAAGTGCATATATTGATATGGGATAAATGTTTTATTTCTTTTTCAAATCTGCTATTGTCAACGACATTATATCACAATTTTATTTCTTTTCTTCTTCCATCCCAATACCTGAATTTTGGATCATACCAAAGATTATTTCTCTATTGTTTGAATCCATGTTAATTGCTTTAATTATTCTTTGATTTGAGGGACAAATCATTTAACCTCTCAGAATTCTGCTTTCTCTACGTCAAAGTGGGGAAAATAATGTTTAGATCACAAAACTATGTTAGGTATAAAGTTTAATAATACTTACAATACTCTGGGGGTCAGTTCTACCCTGGCCCCTAGGGTCGCCATGAGTCGGATCCAACTCGACAGCACTTGGGCTGGCTTATAACTTTGTTGGAGGAATACTCAGATCAGAATGAAACAAACAAACCTCATCACCATTGGGATAATTCTAACTCATGGCAATGTCGTGTTACAATGAGAAATGTTTCATAGGATTTTCTTTTTTTTTTTATGATTGAGTGAAAATGTACATTCCCATATAAATTTACACGCCCACCTATATGCCGCTTCCACTGCTCTCCCTGCCTGGTGACAGCACATTATTCCTCTCTGCTCCATACATGTCTCATCTTCCCAACAGTTTCCTTTCCCCTCCTCTCCACCCATACCCCTTACTCCAGCCAGAGGTCAGCAGGATGATATCCTATAGATGCATAGAACTATACAGCACATCCAACATATGGTCACTCTGCATCACCAAGTCCAATCCATTTGTGTCCGAAGAGTGGGCCTTCATTATGATTTATGGGCAAGGGCAGTATCAGGGCCAGGGACCATGCTCCCAGGGGAACTCTGAAGCTCCTGGACCATCAGTTGTGGTCTTTTAGTGGAGAGCTCAGATGCACCCCTTTTCATTCCTGTGTTGCCAGTGAAACTCAACTTAGTGAGCTCCATCGCAGCTGTCATAGGTGGATTTTCTTGACTGTGGTCTTTGCAGAAGCAGACCTCCAGGACTTTTTTCCATGTTACCAGTAGGTAGGTTCAAATTGACAACCCTTAAGTTGATTCTGGTTGTTTTTAGGAGCCATTGAGTCAGTTCTGACTCATGGGGACCCTAGGTAACAACAGAATGAACCACTGCCCTGTCTTGTGCCATCCTCACAATCATTGTTAGGTTTGAGCCCATTGTTGCAGCTGCTGTGTCTTTCAATCTTGTTGAGAGTCTCCCTCTTTGCTGACCCCCGGTCTGGCCAAGCATGATGTCCTCCTCCAAGGACTTGTTGCTCCTGATAATATATTCCACATAAGTGAGAAATCTCCCCATCCTGGCTTCTAAGGTTAGTGGTTGAAGTCAAACCATTTTTTGACAGCATGGACCTTGATCTAGCAGTGGTGTCAATCAACGCTCATTTATTTATTAGCAGCAGCAGATCATCATAGTCACTATGTTTGCTTCAACAAGAAATAAGCTTAGAGATGACTATTCTAGAAAAGAAGATTTAAAAATTTCTTACACTATTATGCTCTTTCTTTTCTAATTCACCTCACTTTTCTACAAGACATTGTAGGTAAACCACTTTTGGGAATCAACAAGACATTTGACATAAAATCAAGGCATTTTATAAAATACGGATTATTTAGAGGAAAGGGAAAAACAAAAGCCCCAGAAGATGAATGTCTGCATCATCATCATGGGTATCACTTGCACGTCTCACTCCATCAGCTCACAAAGTTCATGGTCCTGTCATTTTTGTTCACGTCTGAAATTAATTATTTTATGGGTCCTAATCTCACTTTCAAAAAGTAGTGGGTTTAAATGAAGACTACAATGAGATACCATCTCATCCCAACAAGGTTGGCCATGACCCAAAAAGCACACAACAACAAATGCTGGAGAGACTGTGGAGACAGTGGAACGCTTCTACACTGTTGGTGGGGTTGCAAAATGGTCCAGCTTCTTTGGAAAGCAATCTGGGGCTTCCTTAAAAAATAGATATAGATATACCATTTGACCCAGTAACTCCACTACTTGGAATATATCCTACAGAATCAAGACCTTTTACACCAACGGACACATGCACAAGAATGTTTATCTCAGCACAGTCCACGATAGCAAAAAGATGAAATCAACCCAGATGCCCAACAACAGAGGAATGGATAGGTAAACTATGGTATATATACTCAATGGAGCACTATGCAATGATGAATAATAATGATGATTCCAGGAAACATCTCATAACCTGCTTTCAACTGGCAGACATTATGTTGAGTGAAAGTAGTCAGCGACAAAAGGACAAATATTGTATGAGACCCCTACGATAAGATCTCCAAAACAGACTTATGTATAGAAGAATAGACTCTTTGATAGCTGCAAGGGAGGGGAGGGAGGGAGAGCAATGGTGTGAGAGTTTAGATTAGATAGTTGCTAGAAATCTCGTTGGGTGAAATCGGTGATAGCACACATTAGAAACAAGAACAATATTAAGTGGACTTCAGCATAACTTGAATACTCCTTCCATCTTAACCCACTATTGCAAGGACAGAGCAGCTGGGGAAGGGGGCAGGGGACCATGCTCTTAGGTGAAATTGAGGCCCATTGGCACAACCAGTGTTTTGCTAAGAGGGCTCGCTGCACCCTACAGTGGTAAGTGGCATCTGGGGTCTTAAAAGCTGCTAAACTACCATCCGAGGGCATAGCAAATGGTCCCAACTCAGCAGGAACAAATGCTCACCGAGGACCAAAATGACATGGGGTAAAGACAACCCAGAACATAGAGAGACCCACATGAGTGGGTGCCCACATCGACTTGGGACCGGAAGAACAGGATGGTGCCCGGCCACCACCAGTGATAACTGCGATGGAGCTCACTAAGTTGAGTCTCACTGGCAACACAAGAATATAAAAGGGTGCATCCTGAGATCTGCACTAAAAGACTGCAATTGATGGTCCAGTGGTTTCAGGGTTCCCCTGGGAGCATGACCCCTGGCCCTGATGTTGCCCTTGCCCATAAATTGTAACGACGGTCCACTCTTCGGACATGAATGGATTGGACTTGCCAATGCAGAGTGACCATATGTTGGATGCGCTTTATGGTTCTATGCATCTATAGGATATTATCCTGCTGACCTCTGGCTGGAGGAAGGAGAGTGGGTGGAGAGGAGGGGAAAGGAGACTGTTGGAAGGATGAGACATGCATGGAGCAGAGAGGAATAATGTGCTGTCACCGAGCAGGGAGAGCAGTGGAAGCGGCATATAGGTGGGCATGTGAATTTATACGGGAATGTACATTTTTACTCAGTCATAGTAAAAAAAAAAAAAAGAAGAAGAAAAAGAAAAATAATGTAATGGGGTTTAGAATATTTATTTAGATTTGCAAAGTCCTTACCACTTTGCAGTTTGTTTTATAAGTGCTTATTTTACAATGCATGTAAGCTGCTAAAAAGAGGGATGTTCTTTAAATATATCCTTTCTTATAGTCCACATAGGAATAATTAACTGAGAACACACACTTGTGTACACATGTGTACACACACATACACCTGTACCATTATTTTTAAATGCAAGAAAGTCTCATTTTATCACACCTGTTACCTGTTGTCGTTGAGTTGATTCCTACTCTTAATGACCCCATAGGACAGAGTAGAACCACCTCATAGAATTTCCAAGAGAACTTGCTGGATTTAAACTGCTGACCCTTTCTTTAGCAGTGTAGATTTTAACCACCACACCGTCAAGTTTCATACTAAAATAGATTTGCAATTAAGAAGATCTTCTTCTTTCAGTTTGGAAACCCTGGTGGCACAGTGGTTAAGTGCTACCTCTGCTAACCAAAAGTTTGACAGTTCGAATCTATGAGGAGCTCTTTGGAAACTCTGTGGTGCAGTTCTATTGTGACCTGTAGGGTTGCTATGAGTTGGAAATCGACTTAACGGCAGTGGGTTTGGTTTTGATATTTGGTTTCCTCTTTCTGTAAACTTATAAGATACTTCCAAAGCATTTTCCAAGATAGTTTCATCAACTACTTCAGAAAAACAAGCTATTGAAAACACTATGGAGCACAGTTCTACTCTGACTCACATAGGGTTGCTTGAAAATCAGAATAGACTCAGTGGCAACTTGTTTTTACCAGCAATATTTGAGAGTTCCTGCTATTTTACATCTTCATCAACATTTAGAATTCTCAGTATTTTAAGTTTTAGGCTTTTTAGCAGCTATAAAGTAGAATCTCATTGTAGTTTTTAAACTGCATTTCCCAGATGACTAGTAATGATAGACACCTTTTCACTTACTTGTCTACTTTTACATGCCACCTATTGAAATCTTTTGCTCCTTAGGTAAATTGATTTTTCACTATTTATTTGTAAGAGTTCTATATGGGGACATACACTTTGGGTACATATACTTTGACATATATTTGCCACCAATTTGTGGATTGATTTTTTTGTTTTTTAATAGTGTCTTTTGAGGAACAATGGCTTTCAACTTTGATGATGTGAAATGTTCCCTTTTTTTTCCCCCATAGTTTCCTTAGTTTACTATCTAATATATCTTTGCCTACCCCATGGGTACAAAGTTTTTCCCTGTGACCTTTTTTATTTCAGAAGTTTTATAATTTTGTGCTTATATTTGGGTCTGTTATTCCTAAAGAATTGATGTTTGATAATGAAGTGAAGTTGGGGTGCAGGTTCATGGCTATCCAGTTACTTTCTTCTTTTTATTGAAAACACTTTTATTTTCCCGTTAAGTAGAATTAGTGTCATTTTCAAAAATCAATTGATTACAATGTGTCAGTTAACGTATGGAACCTGTATCTATTTAACTGATGCATTTGTCTATCTTGATGTCAATACTACACAGTTTCTATTACCACAGCTTTGCAATACATATTGAAAATATGTCATAAAATTTCTGCAATTTGGTTCCATTTTTTTTCCCCCAGAAATGTTCCGGCTGCGTTTGGTCTTTACATTTGCACTTAAATTTTAAAATTAATTTTTGTGTATACTTTGAAAAACATTGTTGTTTGGATAAGGATTGTGATGCAAATATTGTTCTACTTAGAGAAAATGCACACTTTAAAAATACTGTCTTGTGATACATGAAGATGTTATACGTATTTATTTAGGTTTCCTTGATTTTATCTTATCAGTGTTTCATAATTTTCAGCATAAATGTCTCTTGTCCATATTTTGTTGTATTTATTTTTTAAGTATTTTAGGTTAATTCTATCACTATTCTACATAGTAACTTAACTTTTAGTACAACTGATTTTTGAATTTTGACTTAGTACGTAATGAATTTACTGACTTTACTCATTAGATGTAAGAGGTTTTTATAGACTTTAGAGAATTTTCTTTCTATACAATCATGTTATTTGAGAATAGACTTAATTTTACTTTGCAATTTCTGTGTATTTTATTTCTTTTCTTCATCATGTTGCACTGGCTAGGACTGCCAGTAAATATTGAAGACAACTGGTGCTCTGCTTTATCCTGATGTGTCTCTCCTTGTACCATGCAAACCACAGGAGCCTACCAGGAGAAAACAACAGACGTTTGTAGATACAACCCAATGTGACTCATTTTCTTTTCAACAGTTATTTCACATTCAGTTTCTATATGCCTTTGGCCACTCTCCAATACCTTCAATTAGTTGTGTGTTTTAAAATGTTTTATTTATAATTTTGTTATTAAAAAAAAAAACCCAGTGCCTTCAAGTTGGATCCGACTCATGGCGACCCTAGAGGCCAGAGTAGAACTGTCCCCAGGAGAATTATTAAAATATAAGCTACTGTTTTGAGATTGGATAATGAAACTCCAATCTTTGTATTTTCATTACAATATTAATTTATTTATATTTGATGTAATTACTGATTTAATTCACATTAAATCTACCACTCTGTCAATGCTATTTGTATCACTTATTCTATATTTATGCCTTTTTCTGTTGTAATTTTGCCGCCTTCTAGTTTAATAAAGTACATTTGTTTTACAATATTCTTTATTAAATTATTAAGAGTTTTTTTGTCTGTTTTTGTGATTACAGAATGTATCCCTTATTTATTTTTGTCTAAATTAAATTAACACCTAAAAAATCATTCCCAGACAACACAGTATCATTGATATCTTTCAATTCCGTTTACCTCTTGCTGCTTTTTCTGTTATCATCTTCATATATTTCAATTCTATATGTACGTAAAAACTCATGAGTTATTATTATTTAGATTTAGCCACATATTTATTTATATTTTCTATGATTTTATGAGTATGCTTTCTATTTCTTTAAATATTTTTATATTTATATTTATATAAATAATATAAATATAGCCAAAGCCAATATAAATATAAGTATATTTATATTTATATCTGGAGTTATTTTCCTCCTAAAAGAAAAATTTCTTTTTAACGTCTATCTTGTTGCAGATATACTGTTGACAAATTTTCATTTTTTTAATCCAAAATTTTACTTTGATTTGTTTCATACCATACTTCGTTAAAATGAAAAGAAATTAAGGAATTAAAAGGGGGCTATTTTTTAATACAAATTGAATGAGAAATAATTCTCTTCTATGAAGCTTTAGGATATAATTTCACATTGACTTTAAAATACTTGTGTATTAAATCATGAACCCCCAAGCAGAGCATGCAAGTCTCAGCAGTTTTCTCAGCAGGGCCCTTAGCTCCTTTCTCAACACAGCTAAATCCTGATTACGGAACTTAAAGAACAGAATATGGGAAATAAAGATTCTATGGGATTGGTCAGAATGTTGTAAATTGTTTGCCTTCTTAATGATGTCTTTAAGGACCATCCAAGATTTATTGTTCCTAAAGAAGAGTAGAATTTTCTGTGGTAAATGTCATGAGAAAGAATCTTGCCAGTCAAGACCAAAATTGCTGATAAGGTGATTAAAAGGAAGAGAGGGGGAAGCCATATACAGGCTCCTAAGGATAGTGTTTTGAGATCAAAGAACATTTCTGGAGATAAACAGATGATAACTCCGCTCATTAGACAGGCTTTGACTTGTTTTAGGGGAAGGAATGTTTCTGCTGTGATCCTTGTCAGTGTAAGTTTTCCAGATTTTCTGACACACAGGAAGTATGTCCTGCCAGCAACAGGAACAATTCAAGCAACACTTTCAGCTACCTTCTGTGTCCCTACTTAAGTACACTGAGCCTCTCTCACATGCATAGTGTTTAGACTCATGCCCGTGTAAAAATCATTCACCAAGGAAGTGCACTCCTCTCTTATTCCAATGACCAGCTCTACAGTATACACTCACATGGTCAAAAGATATTCAGATACTTCTCTGCCTGAAGAAGTGTCCATTGAAAAGCAATTAATAGTTTCAGGTGTCTCAGGGCCAAGAAACTACAACGACAGGATTTCCTAGTAACAGGACCCCACCATCTGAATTCTGTCAGAGACAGAACTTCCAGTCCTTCATCTGTCTGAAATGTTACTGGCAGAAAAGTAGCTTATGATATGCTGTAGATGACACCCGGCAAGGGGTCGTACTCAATGATTCCAGATCTCCCAGAGACTTAGAATAATGATTTTAAGCATATGTCTCTTATAGGCAGCCATCTGACGAGTCTTCATCATCTGTGACTTCAACAGCTACCTTAATCATCTGGGTCACTACAGTTTTCACTCAGCCTTCCAGATGAAGCATATGTTTTAAGTCAGGACATAAATTGTCTTTATTTCTTTATCTTGCTATCGTCAATGGTAGCATTTCAGAATCAAGTCCTTTCTGAATCTGTTTGTCTTTAGACTTGGACTGTCAGGAGTGGTGTGTTGTTAATATTCAAAGAATTGCATTTGTGTGGTAGGACATCCCAAGGACTTTTTCTGTATTAGTTAAATTTATGTTCTGTTAGTTTTTTGTTGAGTGACTTGAAAGAAGATACTTAACTCCTTTGAACTTGCATTTCCCAATCTTCAAAGAGTGAAAATAACAACCTCATCCTAGATATTAAATGACTTAGCACAACGCCAGAGATATAATTAGCGTTCAAGAGAAGGTAGTTCCTATCATCATCATCAGCAGCAGCATCTTTGCCCTATTAAGGAATTAGGGGTATAGAAGGCTCAACTATGAAGTAGACAAAGTTCTCGAACTATTGGCTATGTGTATACATGTATATTGTAACTAGTTCCTTCTAAGCTCTTTTGCTTTTTTTAATTATGTAAGCTGACAGAACCACTGGTATAAAAAAAATATCTATAAGACTATATAGAAGATTTGAACAAAACTATCATCAGCTCATAATGACCCTGAGTCAGAATTGACTCTACAGCAGTGGGTATGGGTTTTGATTTGTCATCGAGTAGATCTAAGTCAGAATCAACTAGTTTTGTTTAATTTTTTCTTTTCTTTTCTTTCGTTTTCTCAAGTTATGACTGAGTGAAAATGTACATTCCCATATAAATTTACATGCCCACCTATACACAGCTTCCACTGTTTCCACCCTGCCCGGTGACAGCACATTATTCCTCTCTGTTCCATACAAGTCTCATCCTCCCAACAGTCTCCTTTCCCCTCTTCTCCACCCACTCTCCTTCCTCCAGTCAGAGGTCAACAGGACGATATCCTATAGATGCATAGAACCATAAAGCGCATCCAATATATGGTCACTCTGCATCTCCAAGTCCAATCTATTCGTGTCCAAAGAGTGGACCTTTCTTACGATTTATGGGCAAGGGCAGTATCAGGGCCACGGGCCATGCTCCCAACCCCCAAAATTGCTGGACCATCAATTGCGGTTTTTTAGTGGAGATCTCAGGGTGCACCCCTTTTTATTCTTGTGTTGCCAGTGAGACTCAACTTAGTGAGCTCCATCGCAGTTATCACTGGTGGTGGCCGGGCACCATCCGGTTCTTCTGGTCCCAAGTCGATGTAGGCACCCACTCATGTGGGTCTCCCTATGTTCTGGGTTGTCTTTACCCCATGTCATTTTGGTCCTCGGTGAGCATTTGTTCCTGCTGAGTTGGGACCATTTGCTGTGCCCTCAAATGTCTTGTTTTTGCAAGCAAACATACATCATTCACAAGACAGATAATCCTCTGGATCATAGCAAAAATTCTAACAAATGACGAAATAGTGCAGAGAACTTTCTCTGACTACAACAAAATTACATTAGGAACAATAATAAAATTTATTGAAAAAAATAATTTCAGACTACTCTGAAATTAAGCAACACATTTCTAATCAACTCATACTATAAAGAAAACTTATAACAATAATTAGAAAATGCATTAAACTAAATGAAAACTAAAACAAAATCTATGAAAATGCATTTGATGTATATAAAATTATGTGACAGATAAATTTATGACTTTAGTTGATTGTATTAGGAGAAAAAGGATTCAAATCAACCATCTAGGCTTTTATCTTATAAAACTAGAAAAGAAGGGACATATAAACCTAAAACAACTCAATAAAGGAAATAATGAAGATTATAAATTAACGACGTAAACCTTAAAGAAAATCAGTGAAACTAAAAACTGGTTATTTGAAAAGATCATTAAGATTGGCAAGTCTCTATCTAGAACTGTCAATATAGAAAGAGAGGAAACACAAATGAGCAATGTGAGTATTAAATGGGAGACATTTACTATCAGAGAAGTGAATTTGAGAAACTTCGTGTCAATACATTTAGAAAGTTAGATGAAATAGGCATTCATCACAAGGCACAAATTACCAAGTTTGACTCAAGATTGCCTGCTGCCACAGAGTCAATTCTGACTCACAATGACCGAAGAGGTCAGAGTAGAACCGCTCCATAGAGTTTCCAAGGACTGCCTGGTGGATAGACTCAAGATTAGAATATGTAAACTGCATCTTATCTATTTTAAAACATTAATTTATAATTAGATGTCGCTTGTAGTTACTATGCATGTGTGATTTTGCTGGTGAATTTTATGAAAAAAATATTATCAATCTTTTACAATTCTTTTTTCCAGAGACTAGAGCAGGAAAGATACTACCTAACTTATTTTCAATGTCATGATTATCTCGATACCAAGATGAGACAGAGTCTCTGCAAGAAGAAAGACTGTCACCCAATATCTTCTCTGAACATATACACAGAAATTCTTAATAAAATGTAAACAATATACATCATAGCCATTTTATATTCCTCTCAGTGAAGCAGAGTTTATTTAACCTTTAAATTTTGGGTATATTTACAGAATAAAGGAGAAAATCTAGATGATGATCTTAACAGGTGAATAAAAGCATTTGTCAAAATTCAATACTCATTTATGATAAACACTGTATGTAAACTATTAATACAATGAAGTTTCTCAACCTGATAAGAGTATCTAGGAAAACCTGTATTAGCGTACTAAAGGAAGAAAGGCTGAAAACTTTCCCCTTAGGATTGGAACTAAGACAAAGATACCTTTTACCAGCAGTGTAATAAAGTAAGGAAAATAAAGACATATTGATTGAAAATAAAAACAGTAAACTGTTTGCAGATGGCATGATTATGAGTATTGAAAATCCTAAGGAATCTATGAAAAGTTACTAGTGAGTTAAGCAAAGTTAGAATGTGTTGTTGTTAGTTGCCATCACGTCAAATCCAGCTTTTGGATGCCACATCATTCATGCTATCATCATGATCATTGGTATGCTTGAATCTATTGTTGCATCTATTGTGTAGTACCTTCCAACTTAGGGAATATATCTTCCAGCACCGTTTTGGACAATATTCTTTTGTGATTCATAGGTTTTCATTGAGTAACTTTTAGAAGTAAATCACCAAGCCTTCCTTCCTATTCTGCTTAGTTTAGAATTATTACTGAAATCTGTCTATCGTGGAAAGTCCTACTGGTATTTGACATACTGATGGCATAGCTTCCAGCATAACATTATGTAAGCCACAGTAGTGTGACACACTGGTAAATATGTGGTGAAATGGCACAATTAAAAAAAGTTAGCACACAAAAATCAACTGTGTTTCTATATATTATCAATGAACAGTTAGAAACTGGAATTAAAAGAATGTCATTTACAATTGAATCAAAAAAACTTCAATAGTTAAGGAAATATTTAACATATGAGGTGCAAGTCCCATGAAAGGAAGGCTACAAAATACTACTGAGAGAAATGAAACAAAAAAAGATCTAAACAAGTGGAAAGATATGCCATGTCTGTATATTAGAATACTCAACAAAGTTAAGGTGTCAATTCTTTTTACATTAATCTACACATTCGGTGCAATCCTAATCAAAATCCTAGGAGGTTTTGTTGTAGAAACTGGCAAGCTGGTTCTAAAACGTATGTGGAAGTGCAAAGAAGCTAGAGTTGAAAAAAACAATTTTGATACAACGAACAAAGTTGGAGGACATACATCAACAGATTTTAATATATTTATTCTAAAGCCTCAATAGTCAAGACAGAATGGTATTGACATAAAGAGGTATATAAATCAAAGAAACAGAAAAGAGAGTTCAGTAAAATATCTACACACATATGGCTAACTGAATATTTTCTTTAAAACTAATACAAGATTTCATTGATTTGTTAATAGTATTTTATTGTATTTTCAATGAAGTCTTACACAGCAGGTCAGGTTCCTGTTCAATAATTTCTACACAAATTGTTTGATGTCATTGGTTACATTTTTCACAATGTATAAACATTCTCAATTTTTCTGTTCTGATTATTCTGTTTCTGTTAATAAGGTTTCCCTGCCCCCTTACACTCTCATTTTTTGTTTTAATGTAATTGTTGACTGCTTAGTCTCATCTAGGTGACGGCCATTTGATTTTTGAAGAAGGTGTCAAGTATTTCAGTAGGTGGAACAGTATTTACGACAAACCGTGCTAATATACCTGAATATCTGTATGGTAAACAAAGAATCTGAACGTTTACCTAATGTCAAAACCAAAAATGAATCAACACAGATAATAGGCCCAATTTTAAAACCTAAAATAATAAAACTTTAAAAAGAAAATGCAAGATAAAAATCTTCTCAAAAATGTGTAAAGGGTAATTGTCTTATAACACAAAAAGCAAAAACTGTAAGAGAAATCATAAATTTGATTTCATCAAATTAAGAATTACTTCTCTTCAAAAGAGTTCATCAAGAAAAGACAAGCCACAGATGGAATATAATGAATTCTCATAACTTAAAGTGAGAGCACTAACATATCAATAAAAATTAGTCAAAATATTTAAACAGATACTTCCAAAAGAAGATATGCAGTGGTCAACATCAGTATTCATCAAGAAAAGCAAAGTGAAACCACAGTGAGCTGCCACTATACACCTACTGGGGTGGCAAAAATTAAAAATACTCTTAAATGATGCTGAAGATGTGAAGCAAGTGAAACTAGCATACATCACCAGTGACACGATGAAATCGTATTATTTGGGAAGTAGTTTACCAGCTTCTTATAAAATGAATAGTACATATTCTGTATGTCCCAGTGATTTTACTTATCTATATTATACCAAGATACGCAAAAATTTATGGAGACATCAAAACTTAAATAGGACTGTTTATAGAAAGTTTATTCATAATAGTTAAATTTGGAAATGAATGTCCATCAAATGGATGAAGTATATAAATTCTGGTCTACCCATACAATAGAATAATATTCAGGAATGAAAAGGGAAGGTACACTAACTCAGAATGACTATAAAAACCAAAACCTGTTGCTATCAATTCTAACTCATAGTAACCTCACGGGACAGAGTGGAGCTGTCCCATAGAATTTCCAGCCATAAACTTTACAGAAGCAGACTGCTATGTCTTTCTCCCGTGCAGTGGCCGGTGAGTTCCAACCATCGACATTTTTGTTAGCAGCCAAATGTTTAACCACTGTGTCATCAGAACTTCTATAGAATGTTTAGAGAACTCTTAAGATGTGATGATCAGAAGCCAAAAACTCAGTAAAATACGACTCTCAGAAACATTGATGGTTGAAATAAGGCTTACACAAAAGAGAACTAAATTCATGTTTATAAAAATTTTAGAAACGAGTAAGGAAGTCCAGGTGCCACATTGTTTAAGTGGTCAGCTACTAATCAAAAAGGTCAGCAGTTTGAGCCCTCCAGCCTCTCTGCAGAAGAAAGACGTGGTATTGTGCTTCCTTAAAGGTTTCACCCTTGGAGATCTTATGGAGAAGTTCTGCTCCGCCCTACAGAGTTGCCATGAGTTGAAATTAACAAAAAGAGAGTGGAATTTAATAGCTAGAGTGGTATAAAGCACATCAGTCATTTTGTGGCTGGAAGAATAATACACCTTTATGAGACACAAAGAAACTTTTGGTGGGTGATGAAAGTGTTCCATACCTTAATTGTGGTTGTGCTAATTAATCAAAACTCACTGAAAAGTACAATCATATGGGTGCACTTATTATATAACTTAGTACAATGAATGCTACCCTTGCCCATAAATCATAACGAAGATCCACTCTTTGGGCACGAATGGATTGGCCTTGGCAATGCAGAGTGACCATATATTGTGTGCACTTTATGGTTCTATACATCTATAGGATATCATCCTGCTGACCTCTGGTTGGAGGAAGGAGAGTAGTTGGATAGGAGGGGAAGGGAGACTGCTGGGAGGATGAGACATGTATGCAGCAGAGAGGAATAGTGTGCTGTCACCGGACAGGGAGAGCAGTGGAAGCTGCATATAGGTGGGCACGTAAATTTATACGGGAATGTACATTTTCATTCAGTCCTGTTAAATAAAATAAAAAAAAGAAAAAAGAAAAAAATCACAAATCTGTATGAGGGTAAATAAAATGTTATACCCATATAAAAGCTTTATTCAACCATTTAAAGGAATGAACTGCTGAGTTGTAGTTTAATGATTAACTCAAGGTGGTAGTTTCACAGATTCATCTGGCCTTATGGATTCCATCGACAAGTTTAAATTCTGTTCCATATTTTCCCCTCATTTTGATCAGGATGCCTCTATAGAATCTTAAACCAAAGCTATCGGCTGAAACCTTCTTTGAACCAAAAATTACTTAATTAGTAGAGCCTGATTTGAGCACTGTGCTCTTCATTAAAGAATTATCTATGTGAGAATGAATTGGCAGTGGAAATCAGAAAGTTTGGGTGCGAAACTTAGGGAGTGATGAGTTTAAGATAATGCTGGTGGAATAACTGTGGAAAGTATAGAAAGAAGGTACACAATTTGAGGAATGTAATCAATGTTGCTGAAATGTACATGAAGAAATTATTGAAATGCTTTATCTCTGTGCATACTTTCACCAAAATTGAAAAAAAAAAAAAAAACATTAACAAGAACAAAAAGGAGTGAAGTACTGATGCATACAACGATGTAGACTAAACCTTGAAAGCATTTTATTTTTCCCATTTGATTGGTTTTAGTGTTGGGAGGGAAACACTGTTTACTCAGTTGTGATAGTGGATATTAACTTCTGATTAAACAAGAAGATATTTAGGATAATAAGACTTTAGGATAAACATTTTTCAAATAGACGTGGTAATATTAAAGAAGACAATTAGGTGCAAATATTGTAATCAAAAGCATCATCATCACTTAGGTTCCACCAAACTCTCTTTTTTTAAATTTAATTTTCTAATTTGAAGAAAACTGTCTTCTCTTACACTGCTATAGAAGCATTTTTTTGTCTCTCAGTAACCTAAAAAGCAGAAACACTATATGTAAATTATGCAAATAATTTATGTATAATTATGTAAAATTAAAATTATGTAAATATAGGTGTAAATTTATGTAAATAATGTTCCTGCTTGATAGGTTATATATGTGTCTATATATTAATATGTATATGTATGAATATACTATTTTAAATATTATCCTGTTTCATTTGACTCTGTTTCTTTCCTCTAGGAATATGAGTGAGGATTTGCAATTCTCACTCTTAGTTCCCACCACACTATGCATATAGTAAACTGTCTCCAACTTGGAGAATCCTGTGAATTAGCTTTTGTATGTTCCTTTGTGAGGGACTCCAGATCTAGTGTGTACAGTTATATACATGTATTTGTGTGAGATGTGGAGTGTGGACCAAAATAAATCCCTTGAGATGACGGTAAACTCCTCAAAGGCAAGCTCCATAAGCCCTGCTTACCCCTTTTCTGACACAGAAAGGGCACTCAGTGACTGGGAGAGCACAGACTGAAATAACAAAGAAAAAAGATTGTGAGTCTTTAGGTATGTGTTCATATTTGAGTTATTATCAGGAGGAAGTGAGTGAGGAGAAATATATAAATAGATTCACATAAGTAGGAACAATATTTCATTGAAATAAGTAGAAATTGGCTAAAGAGAATAAATCAGTGATGTGGTAACCAGATTCGGGGGCAAGGCACTTAGAGCTGGAGAGTCAGAGTTAGCTGAGAACAGGTACCAATAAATTCAGGCATGACACAGCTAAATTGCAGGAGGAGAGCCGTGCTGTACAGAGGATGCTCAAAGCAAGAGGCACTGGGTGGTGTTGCACAATCACCCGCTGCCAACCGAAGAATGCGCAGTGAATACAATCCCCCACCCATCTAATACAGCATCAGCTGACTTCTTTACAAAGCTCTTCTTTACCAACCTGCCTCTGTGGCTAGCTGCTGCAAGAGGAATGAAAAAGGTGAGTCAGACAATGACATGCAGAGTCAGAAGCAGCATTGAAAGTGATTTTAATGATGACAGAACAGGGGTGATTCAATTGTGTGCATTTTAAATCCTCTTCAGATAAATAGTGAGCAGATGAAAACTAGCTCACGTATGAAGACCTTCATTCTAATCCAGAGACTCAGCAATCCAGAGTGAGGTGAGGGCAATCTTTTTAGAAAGTACAAATGAGGGAGGGACAGTGACTCAGGGTAATAACATTCTATTTGCAAGGTCAACAGGTAAACGAGACTCATAAGTGAAATAGGAAAGGGGTTCAACATCTTGTGGTCAGGTCCTCCAGAGGCATGGCTGTGCACCACTTTACTTCTGCTTAGTCTTCTGCTGGGCTGGTGCTGGAGTGACCTTTGAGGGGCAGGTCTCAGGCAGCTTAGGATGGCAGGGCTCAGGTGTCTTGGGGTGGCAGGGCTCAGGCACCTTGGGGTGGCAGGGCTCAGGTGTCTTGGGGTGGCAGGGCTCAGGCACCTTGGGGTGGCAGGGCTCAGGCACCTTGGGGTGGCAGGGCTCCTTGGTTTGGGAGAAACGTGGTTCCTGGGGTGGAGGCTGGCAAGGCTGCTTCACCTGCTGCTCCTGAAGTTGAGAGGGTGGGGCACAGGGCTGCTTCTGCTGCTGGGAACTCATGCTTCACAGATGGTTGACTTTGAGATAAAAAAGGTGATTTAGTTACGTATGGATTAACTAGGAAAGAAGCCATGTTCAATGCCACCTCAGATATTTTAAGAAGCAAATCTTTGCTCTCTGTATTAAAGTCTGCTTAGATGATCTGAGCCTTTTAACTTGCTCTGCTTGAGCAGGATGTTCTCTTGTGCTCTTTCTTCCTGACAAATGTTAAAGCCCAGTTAGCAACAGAGCACAACAGTTACTTCTAGCAGGGAGGTGAGACCCTCATCATGGGATCATATGGAAAGGTGATATCATTAAAAGAATGAATGTAAATCCACAATCATTTCTGCCAAATAGCATTCATTTACTACCTATAGGACAATGCCACTGAACACTCAGGAGCCCCACAACACCCACTTGTGATTTCACTCAGACCCATCTCTCTGCCTTGAATGACTTCGCTTTTGTTTCTACTAGTTCAAGTACTACCCACACATCACAGTTTATTTCATATGATACTTTTGGGAAGATTTTCTAGAGCAAGCCTTTCAGAAATCATCTCTCTCCTCATACTTCCACAGTGCTTTACTTGTTTTTATCACCTCTCACTGATCACTTTCTACATTATATTTTAGCTATTCATGGGCCTGTCTCATTTTCTAGAATAAATTGTAGTTTCATGGAGTAAATTCCATGTGGTCTAAATTGTATTTTGACAGCCACAGTGCCAAATGTAGTGAATGTCCTCAAGAAGACTGATTTGGTGAAAGAATAAAATGTTCTGTTTTAAAATTACAAGTAAGGGAAGAATTAAAATGTCATTAAAAGCACTGTGAACATTAGATTCGTCCTTATCCTGCTACTGACTTCCTATAGGTCTTCACATGCATGAGTTCCCTTCTTGGTAACATAGTGAGAATTGATGAGGCAGAATCACTAACCTCTAAAGTTCCTTTTAGCTCAAACCATGACGACTTTGAAAACAAAAATTTCCCTAGGGACAGTAACTGGGATCAACACTCAGCATGGCTATGACAAAACAGCATGAAGGGAAGGGAGCTGATGTTAAGAATGTCAAGAGAATCCCAATAGAAGTCAAATACCTTGAGTAAGTGGTGTAAGTTTCAAGTAAGGACACTCACCTGGTGTGCAGAGAAGACTGAGCTGTCTTATCTCTTGAGCCCGGTGTGTTATCCTCAGCCAGTTGCCTTTTTATATAGCGAATGAGCCCTGCCTGAAGGAAATGCGATCACTCAGTTGCTCTATTTTTATTCCTTACCTTGTCAAACATGATTTGATTCATCCCATCTCCTTGATTACCTGTTGGCTCAGCTTTTGTGATGAAACCACCCACTTGACATACTTTTGGCACTTGCGGTCAGATAATGATATCACTTAAGACTCATCCCCATTCTTCACCACTTGCACCCAGAAATAGGTGGTGAATGTGGTACGTTATGAAAGGGGAGAGGAGAAAGAAGCTCTGGGGCTGCTGACATTAGAAATAGTTCTGCTTTCTGGAAGACCTCAATCCTTAGGACAGATGAGGCTCATGGGGCTGCTTAATATTTGAAGTAGATGTGGATATAAACAATAGGTGTTTTCTGGTTCTCCTGGCATGAGTAACCACAGCTGGAAAAAGAAATAAACATTCTGATTAGGAATGGCTAGGAAAGGAAAGGCTACAATGATTGTTTTGGCTCCCTGCAAAAATCTTCACTCCAAGCAAGGCCTGGCTGTCAACAGCAGACAGGAGATGGCCCCGATAAAAACAATGGGAAAGGACAACGAAGATCAGCAAGTCTGGAGACACTTGCCCCTTATAGTCCATTCTCTTGTGCTGTCTAACATGACAGCGGGCCCTGAAGACCCTGCCTCATGTGAAGAGTCTTTCTTTGAGGGGTTAGTGGGAAGGGCACACAGGGGAAAGAGAGTTCATATTCCTTGAGTCCTTAAGCCAGAGTTCCTTCTGCTCAAGATACGAGGGATTGTGGTCACTAATCCAGGTACTGAAAAGTATTGAAATGTAAAAATGTCACCTTGAAGACTAAAGTGTGCCTGACCCAAGCCATGATATTTTCAATTGCATCATATGCATGCAAAAGCTGGACAACACACAAGGAAGACAGAAAAAAAATTGCTATCTTTGAATTGTGATGTTGGAGAAGAATATTGAATGTACCACAGACTGCCAAAAGAACAAACAGATCTGTTCTGGAAGAAGTACAACCAGAGTTTTCCTTAATAGCAAAGATGGAACGACTACATCTTATACACCTTGGACATGATGTCAGGAAGGATCAGTCCCTGGAGAAGGACATCATCCTTGGTAGAGTGGAGGGTCGGCCAAAAAAAGGGAGACCGTTGATGAGACAGATTGACACAAAGGCTGCAACAATGGGCTTAAGCATAAAAAATAATTACGGACATGGTGCAAGACAAAGCAGTGTTTTATTCTGTTATGCATCAGGTCCCTATGAGTGGAAATTGACTCGACGGTACTGAACAACAACAACAACAATAACCCAGGTCCGGTTTCAGTACACAATCTCTTACAAGGTCTTTGGAAAATCCCTATCACCTTTTAAAGCCAAGTGTTTGGATAGTTCCTTCTGCCTCACTTCCTTCACTAACTGTTTGTGGAGTACCTCCTGTCTTCACAGCTGTGTCACATCTCATGAACTGGAGCCCAGGAACAACCAGTCACCGCTAGTGGGCCCCTTTATCCATTTTTATTCCTTCATCCCCACACAGGAGGGTCACCCATGGTAGACATTTTTCAGCTGAGCTTCCAGACTAACGTAGATTAGGAAGAAGCACCTGAAAAGAATTAACCCGGAAAAACTTTATGAATAGCAGCAGAACACTGTCAGATACAGTGCCAGAAAATGAATGCCCACCCCCGCCCCCAGGTCAGAAAGCACTCAGAAGAGGGCTGGGGAAGAGCTGCCTCTTTAAAGCAGAGGCGACTTTGATGTTGTGGATGGAATAAAGTCTTCTGGATTTTCATTTACTGATGTGGCATGACTCAAAATCAGAAGAAGCAGTTGTAAACATCCATGAATAATTGGAACATGGAGTATACAAAGTATGAATCTAGGAAAATTGGAAATTGTCAAAAAATAAATGGAATGCATAAACTGAGCTGAAATGGATCAGTACTGGCCATTGTGAACCTGACAATCATATGGTTTCCTATACTGGAAATGAAAGCTTGAAGAAGAATGGTATTGTGTTCATCATGAAAAAGAACATTTCAAGATCTGTTCTTAAGTACAACACTGTCAGTGATAAGATAATATCCATATGCCTACAAGGAAGACCAGTAAATATGGCTACTATTCAAATTTATTCACCAATCACTAGGCCAAAGATGAAGATACTGAAGGTTTTTATCAGCTTCTACAGTCTGAAATTGATCAAACATGCAATCAGAACACATTGATAATTACTGGTGACTGGAATGCAAAAGTTGGAAACAAGGAAGAAGGATTGGTACTTGGAAAATACAACATTGGTGATAGAAACAATGCCAGAGATCGCATGATACAAGACTAATGACTTATTCACTGCAAATACCTTCTTTAACCAGCACAAATGGTGATTGTACACAGGGATCTCTCATCAGATGGAATACACAGGAACTAAATTGACTACATCTGTGGAAAAAGACAATAGAAAAGCCCTATATCAGTAGTCAGAACAAGACCAGGTGCTGACTATGACACAGATCATGAATTGCCCATGTGCAAATTCAAATTGAAAGTGAAGAAATGTAGAACAAGTCCACAAGACACAAAGTATGAGCTTGAGTATATCCCTCCTGAGTTTAAAGACCATCTCAAGAACAGATGTGATGTGTTGGCCACTTATGACTAAAGACCAGATGAACTGTGAAATGATTTCAAAGAGATCATCCATGAAGAGAACAAGAGGTTGTTAAAAGAACAGGTCAGGAAGAAGAACAATTGGATGTCAGAAGAGACTGATAACTTGCTCTCAAACATGGAAAAGGAAGGAATGGAAACATAAAAGACCTAACCAGAAGATTTCGAAGGATAGCTTCAAAAGACAAAAGAAAGTAGTATAATTACAAATGCAAAGAGCTGGAAGTGGGAAAACATATTCTGCATTTTTCAAGCTGAAAGAACTGAGGAAAAATTCAAGCCTTAAGCTGTAATAGTGAAGGGTTCTACAGGGAAAATGTTTAACAACTCAGGGAGCATCAAAAGAAGATGGAAGGAATACAGAGTCATACCAGAAAGAGCTGGTAGATGTTCAGCTGTTTGAAGAAGTAGCATATGATCAGAAACCAATGGTACTGAAGGAAGAAGCTGAACCTGTATTGAAGGTATTGGCAAAAAAAGAAAAAGGTTTAGGAATTGATGGAATATCAAATGAGTTATTTCAACAAACAAATTCAGCACTGGAAATGCTTACTCATCTAAGGCAAGAAATTTGGAGCATAGCTACCTGGCCAACAGACTAGAAGAGATCCAAATTTATGCTCATTCCAAGTACCAGTGATCCAGCCAAACATGGAAATTACCAAAGAATATCATTAATATCACACAAAAGTAAAATTTTGCTCAAGATCATTCAAAAGCGAATGCAACAGTGTATTGACAAGGGACTGCCAGAGATTCAAGTTGAATTCAGAAGAGAACATGGAACCAAGCATGTCATTGCTGGTGTCAAATGGGTCTTGGTTGAAAGCAGAGAATACAAGAAATGTTTACCTGTGTTTTGTAGACTATGCAAAGGCGTTCAACTTTGTGGATCATGAACAAATTATGGCTAACATTGCATAAAATGGGAATGCTGGAACACTTAATTGTGCTCTTAAGGAATCTGTATATGGATCAAGAGGCAATTGTGTGAACAGGACAAGGGGACATTGCATGGTTTAAAGTCAGAAAAAGTGTGTGCAAGAGTTGTATTGTTTCACCATACATTTTGAATCTGTATTCTGAGTAAATAATCTGAGAAGCTAGATTGTTTGAGGAAGAATTGGAGAATGACTCTTTAACAACCTGTGTTATGCAGACGACACCACTGTGCTTACTGGAAGTGAAGATTTGGAACATTTATTGATGAAGATCAGGGACCACAGCCTTCAGTATGGACTGCATCTCAACATCAGGAAAACAAAAATCCTCTCAAGTGGAACAATAAGCAACATTGTCATAAATGGGGAAAAGATTGAGGTTCTCAAGGATTTCATTTCCCTGGGGTCCACAATCAACACCCATGGAAGCAGCAATCAAGAAATCAAAAGATGCATTGCACTGGGAAAATCTGCTGCCAAAGACTTCTTTGAAGTATTCAAAAGTAAAGATGTCACCTTGAAGACTAAAGTGGGCCTGACCCAACCCACTGTATTCTCAACCGCATTACACACATGTGAGAGCTGCACAATGAAGAAAGAAGACAGAAGAGAAATTGAGGTCTTTGAACTGTGGTATTGGAGAATGTTGAAGGTACCACGGACTGCCAAAAGAACAAGCAGAACTATTCAGGAAGAAGTGCAACCAGAGTGCTCTTTGGAAGCAAAGATGGTGAGACTGTGTCTTAAATGCTTGGGACATGTTGTCAGGAAGGAATAGTTCCTGGAGAAGGACATTATGCTTGATAGAGTGGAGGATTAGAAAAAAGTGGAAGACTCTCAATGAGGTGGATTGACACAGTAGTCGCAACAACAGCTTTAAGTATAAAAATGATTGTGGACATGGCGCAAGACCAGGCAGTGTTTTGCTCTGTTCTTGCAGTTGCTGTGAGTTGAAATTGAAACTGACTTGACGGCACTTAACAACAAGAACAGTTGCACACACTGCTTGGTGTGTAGTAGCTGTTCAGTGAATTGACAGTCACAGAATGAGTGACTACATGAATGAATAATACTTTACTTAAAGAGAAGCCCAGAGGTTTATTTTTTGTTGAGAATCATTAACAAGTTCCTTGTAAGGGAAATAATCCCTGCAACGAGGGTTATGGGATGATCTGAGCAGAAGTTTAAGGCATCAGCAAGAGACAGATGCATATACTCCTTTTCCCACACGTGTTGTTCTCTCTACTAGAGTTTAAATAGCTTCCTCCCTTGGGAATGGTACCAATGCTGCCACCATGCCCTGGTTTAAGGCATGTCCCTTGCTGTTTAGTTCTCCTGTAGGCTAGGGTACAAACTATTCCCTACCAAGTACTCCTCTCTGTAGACCCTCTATAGTGGTTAAGTGCTACATCTGCTGACAAAAACAGCAGTTTGAATCCACCAGGCACTCCTTGGAAACTCTGTGGAGCAGTTCTGCTCTGTACTGTAGGGTCTTTAGGAGTTGGAATTGACTTGACAGTAATGGTTTCTGTTTAGTTGTTGTTGTTCACATACCCTAACAAGGGAGATTCAATAACACTTTGCTGCTAATATGGCAGGATTCTGAGAACTAAGGCAACCTACTTCCTGATCCTCAATCCTCCATGCCACCAGCTTTTTGATAAGGCCTTGTCTGACCTGAACCTCACCCTTGAGTCTGGGCCACTGTCTTGCCTGTCTTTACTGGACCCATGTTTCTTGATACAAAGGAATCTCCATCTTATCCAACAGTCTGCTTATAGCTTTGACTTCATGCATCTACCTGACTTGTGTCTCTTTGGCCACAGCCAATACCTTTACCTTTCTAGCTCCTTGTACCCTTCTACTTGTCATGCTCTTTGTCTTATATAAAACACACTGTGTAGCTGGATGTTAAGGCCTTCTCTACTCTACAGGAAGTACAACTTTCCCTAGCAATACTGGGTTATCCAATAAATTTTTTTTGAAACGATATGCTTTTGCATGGGACCATGTGAGTGACATCTAGTTGAAGAAATATCATTGGAAGTGAATGGCATTACTTTTAAATTCAGAGATACAGGAGCAGATACGCCTTCTCCCATTTTTTTTTTTTTTTTTTCTGCACGGTAGAATGTAAAAGAAATAGTCTAAACCCTGGTCCTAGTAGTGCAGTTGTTAAGTGCTATACCTGCTAAATAAAAGTGTGGCAGTTCAAATCCACCAGATGTTCTTTGGAAGCTCTGTGGGGAGGTTCTACTCGGTTCCATAGGATTGCTATGAGTCAGAATCAACTCAGTGTCAGTGGGTTTGTTATTTTTAGTGGGAGTGGCCCTTAAGGGTGGTGGAAATTGTAAAGGAAGGAACCTGAGTTTCTGCCAACTCACAGTGAACTCTGACATGTGTGAGAAATAAAATTTTGTTGTATGAAGACTCCAACATTCTAGAAAATTTTGATACAGCAGTTAATCTACCCTGACAAATACACATAAAATAAAACAAATTTTATTTGATTATTTTCATTTGTTAGTTTTGGTAGCAGGATATTGATTAATATAGGATATGGTACAAGTCATGAGCTAAAAATTATTACAGTACTTTTTAAATTTTGAAATAATATATCTAAGCAGAAACGATGTGATCAAAGTGTCAATAATAGCCGATTTGTAACTAAACGCTCATAGACTTTTTGTTAATCTTATTAGAAATTTGTACTTCTTATAGATACATAAAAAGAAAAAAGTGTTATATACAAAAAAATAAAAAGGCGTTATGTTTTATAACTCATAGCAACTTTACAGGACAGAGTAGAACTGCCCCATGAGGTTTGCAAGGCTTAATCTTTATGGAAGCAGACTGCCACATTTTCTCTTGAAGTTTGGCTGGTGGACTACATCAATGAGTGCTTAACTGCAACACCCTCTATAAGTCAGAATCATCTCAATGGCAAAGTGTTTTATGTTTTACAAAATACAGACAAATGTGCTTTTGATAATTTTATGTCACATTTCTAGAAAATTCTATCACATTTCTTTCATCATTTTTCTCTAGGAAAGTGGTATGTAGTCTTGAGTTCCCAATCCCCTCTAGTGTCTATGGAATTTACATAAGAAATAAATGGTCACCAACTGTGAAGCCTGTCTGTCAGCTGGATTGAGGACACATGACCCTGCTCTCAGGGAGCTTCCAGTCTTCTGAGAGATACAGCACACGTCTTTGTGAGTATTGCAGATATAGACAGGAGAGAACAGATGGTTTACAATTCCAAATGCCACTGCTTCAAGTGCATCAGAAGCCAAAGGGGTTGGGGAAGGATCAGACTCAAGGACTTCCTAGAGGACAGGAGAAACACATGTTCAGAGAGTAAGGAGTTAAACATTCTCTTCAAGTTGACTGCATCGTTTGGTGAGGTTATAAAGACCTAAACAACTCAGCAAATATTAGATAATCTCCTACGGTTTGACTGGTGGTGGGCTAGGCCTTAAGCACAACCCTTAGCAAGAAAGAGAAGGTTCCTACCCTCGTGGAGCTCACAGTCTAGAGAAAGCAGGCCTGAATCCAGTAATCATGGATGTGAGGAGGGCTATGAAGCAGGAAGTTGGGCAATCCGGTATAAACTGTGGCAAATCTGATAGCTTTGTCTACAAATTAGGGCCAGAAAAGGCCTTAATCAGCCCCCAAAGCCCAGACAGGCCACTGGGTTCTGAAAATGGGCATTTAAGTTGGCAGTGGCAAGTTGGTGTTGAGAACAGACAGTGAAAGGAAACAGAAATAAAAGAGGTGCGAGAATTGAGTAATTTTAATTAGAGCCTGGCAAAAAAAAAAAAAAAAGATTGCAAAAGTGATTGACCTATATACCCGAGAATGAGACTTTTCTGAGTCAGAAACAAGAAAGAAATGAAAAGCAGCTCAGGTACAGGGAATTCCCAAAATAATCTGTTTCAATCTGAACCAGAAATGCATTTCCCATCCCCCTCCCCTCCTTGGGAGTTATGAATGTCAAGAATTCGTAGGAAAGGGGAACACGAGTGTGAAAAATGCAGAAAAAAACATGAAGAGAAAGCAAATGTGCCTTTCTTGACTCATACAAGGTGAGATCAGTAACAACGCTGTGGACCTGAATTTTGCAAATTGTGCATAGAGTAGACCTCCAGTTCGTCACACAGCAGCAGTATCCTGCTCTCTAAATTGTGAGCTGACTGGGAGACAATCTGCTGAAGAAGGAGAATACCCAAGGGAAATAAAAGGAGCGGAGACAAGAAGAGAAGTCTTTCATTTAATCCTTGATTAGCGGCAACTGTAAAAGTCAGTGGGCAAAGTTTGAAGACTTTGGCTTTATGAGTGTCAGTGTGGTTCAGGAGTATTCTAAGGTCCCTAACAGAAGTTCTAGAAGTAGGATGGTGTTGTGGTTTGGATTGTGTCCCGCTAGAATATGTGTTAACTTGGCTAGTTATGCCAGCTGGCCTTGATTTCCCCTGAGAGCAAGGCCCCCAGCTCCCACCCCAGCTACTGTGTCCCTGTAATATTGGATTAAGATGGGAGAAGTACACAAGTTGTGCTGAAGTCTAATTAATATTGATCTTTCTAATGCGTGCTGTCACAGATTTCACCCAGTCAAATTTCTATCAACTAATCTAATTATAAACTCATTTGCACTCATATTAACAAAGATGTGATTTTGTTGCTCACATTGTTTAGAGTCTTCTTTTTAATTAATATAACCTGAACACTTTCCCATATGACTAGGCATTCTTCTGTATCATTCTTTTAAATGGCAACACTACAAATTTAACACATAGACATCCAACAACTATCAAACCATTCACTCCTAATACACACTTTGGTTGTTACCAACTTTTAGCTATTAGAGACAATGCTGAAATAACCATCCGTCTGTATAAAATCTTTGGGTACATGCCTGAATATTCCCTAAAAATGAATTTCTAAAATTGGTGGCAAGGAAGCAGTCCACTAAAAGTGCCAAATTCTGCCTTAGAATGTTTGAATTACTTATCTGTGGATCTTAGATCCCAATCCTCCACTCAGAATTAGCCTATATGACTTTGAATTAGCTATATACTCATCACTGAAATGAGCAGCAACATGAAACCAGCTCACACCTTATAGACTCAAGTGATGTCAACCTCTAATGTCAGGAGCAGTCATCAACTACTCATCACAGTTTTTTGTCTTATAGTTTCCAAATATCTTTTGAGTATTTGCCAAGCCCAACTAGGGTGCTTGTGTGTCACTCAAGTGCTGTCATCTGCCTCACATCCCTTTGGTATTATGTCAAGAAACAGGACTTGCTCCCAAATGACCACCGTAGTCACTCTGAAATCTTTTGCTTAACTTTCTTTTTTAGGTTCCAGCTCACTAATAATGTTAGACCTGGTCAACACAGCCCTGCAAACCCAATGATCCCCTAAACTCCAGCAGTGGGGCGCAAAAAAGAGCTATGACTGGAAGTCTGGAAAACTGGGCTTCTGGTGTGATTCAGAAATGTAATTCCTGGTTTACCTTCGTTAATTGTCTGTTCCTTTCTGCATTTTAGGTTTTTTTTCCTTGAAAAGTGGAAGAATTTTACTAGGTGTTGTTTAAATCTCTTTTCAGCCCTCAGATTTTAAATCGCAGTGATGAGCTTTTCCCTAGTATTCACCTCAACGAGCTTGTGTTCCCAATTCTAGTATGTACTTAAAACTAATTTTATTTTCAACCTGTTTCTGTAGGCTATTGGAAGAGATGTTATATGATGTTTATGTGTTTGAGTGTGTATTTAACTTTGTATGAGACGTGCATAAGTATCATAGCTACTAGAGGAGACTGAACATACTACCAGGGAGACACTGTGTATCATTCTCTTGCTATTCTCAACAAAGTTTTATTATTGCCATATAGAGAATACCCAACAGAAAGTAACCTTTCCTGTTCTAATGAAGGTAGAATTTGTGAGTGTGTGTGTGTATGTATGTGTGTATGATTGTAAATGTGTGCATATGTACAAACAGTACACCTCTCTGCTAGTGTGTGTCTATATACTTCCAGGGAATGTCAAGAGGAAAGTGAATAAAGAAAAATGTAACACTGGTTCAAGTATGTAGGGTTAATGTTGTCTTGGAATATAAGAGAGGCTGTGGACAGAATACTAAAGACCAGAAGCAGGTTACAGCAGGAACCAACAGAACTGAAGCATGACTCAGTCGAAGCAAGAGGAGAGCCCTGTTCTAGCTGGAAAAGCTAAAATGCTAAGTTGTTGGGATCGTTTCACAATACCCGTGGAAAACTCAGAAATGGCCTCTAAGCATAACTCCAAATATCCCTGCCAGGATAAAGCGACATCTATCCCTGCCTTTCATCCTTTCTTTCTCCTTTATGTATAGCACTGGACTCATGAAGGAAATACAGGAAGGGGGCACAATCAGTCAATGACACACACAGGCTGAGTGGAATGAAAAGTGATTTAACAGACACAGACAAAGAAACACTTTTTTCCACCCAGAATCCCTCTTTACATGAACTCTGAGTAGCCGAAGACCAACAAGGCTACTAAGACCTCTGCTTAATTCAGAAGCTCAGGAGATACTCTAGAGCACATGTAAGAGAAAGCTTCATAGTCCTTATTTTTAGAATGAAAATAAAAGAGAAACTGTGACTCAAGGTGACAAAATATTGGTTATAATGTCTACAGGCAATCAAGACACAGAAGTATATTGGAATAAAGAGGTTGTCATCCGGTGGTCAGCCTCTTAAGGGCAGACCTGAAGACCACTTCAGTTTTGCTTGGTCTTCTGCTGGCCTGGTCCTGGAATTACTGGTCAAGGGTATGTCTCTGAGTTCTTGGCATATTCTGGATCAGCAACCTCAGGGTAGCCTGGCTCTGAAACTTTGGAGTTGCCAGCTTGTAAGACTTGGGGATAACATGGTTCCTTGGTTATGGGTACAAATGTTTCCCATGGAGGTAGGCAGGGCTATTTCACCAGCTGCTCATGAGGATGAAGTGGTGGGGTAAAGAGTTTTTTTCTGCTGATGGGAACTCATGATTCAAAGGTGGTTGAACCTAGAGAAAGAAAAGCTGAATCAATGATTTGGCTTAACAGAGGAGAGGATAAGTTTAAGCTGAAACATGTCTCATTTCATTCTTCTTTTTTATTAGTGTTTTATTTTTATAGACTAAGTGAAAGTATACAATCCAAATCAATTCTGTATGCCTGCCTATCTGCAACTCCATCTTCTCTCCTCACCCTGTTACAGAACATTCCTCCTTTTCACTCTATACTTCTAGTATCCTCTTAACAAGCATCTGTCCCCTCCTCTCCACCTTTTTCTCTTGACCTAGAATGAAACCAATAGGACAGCCTCCTATAAAAGTATGAAACCATATGATACACACACCAGATGCTCACACTGTGCCACTAAGTCCAGTTCATTCTTGTTTGAGGAGTTGACCTCAGTACTGGTTTCAGGTCAGGGCCAGCAGCAAGTCTAGGGGCTATGTTCCCAGGGGGAAATTCCAGACTGTAGGACCATTAATTTTGGTCTTTTGGTAGAGTTCTTGAATTGCACACATTTTTTTATTGTGCTGCTTTGGGGACTCTGCATTATGTGCCCCCCTCACAGCTGCTTTTGGTGGAGGCCAGGCACCATCTGGTTCTTCTTGTCTCACGTTGATAGTCTCCCACTCATATGAGTCCTTCTGTCTCTTGGGCTCATTTTTCCTCATGTCTTTGATGTTCTTGGTCATCATCTGTTCCACGTAGATTGGGACCATGTGGTGTTCCTCAGATGGCAGCTTGATAGTTTTTAAGACACCAGATGCCACTCACCAATATGGAGTGCAGAGTCCCTTAGTTAAACATTAGTTATGCCAACTGACCATGATGTTCCCTGAAAACAGAGTCCCCAAGCCTCCATTCCCTGCTACTCTAGCCTTTGAAATACTGAGTTGAGTTTAGAAGACCTTTCAGTTTATGGTGTAATATGGTTTTGCTGATCTGTGCTCTACTGAGTGCTGTCACTCTCTTCACCTAACCAAGTTCATATAGAACATCTAATCTGTGAACATCCTTCTGCCTCCTTCCCTACCTTTGTAGCTGTCAAAGAGTCATTTCTTCTGTACATAAATCCATTTTTAAGTCCTTATAGCAGAGATCTCATACAATACTTCACCTTTTGCAGCTGACTGATTTCACTCAGCATAATGTCTTCTAGTTGACATCAGGTTATGAGAGGTTTCTTAGAATCATCATTGTTCTTTATCATTCCATAGTGTTCCATGTGTGCCACAGTTTGTTTATCCATTCATCTGTTGATGGGCACCAAGGTTGATTCCATCTTTTTGCTTTTGAGGACAGTATGGTAATAAACTTTTGTGTGCATATATCTGTGCATGTACCTTCCTGTTTTAGTCAGCTAGTGCTGCTCTAACAGAAATACCACACACAGATGACTAACAAAAGAAGGTTTATTCTTATACCATCCAGCAGACTACAAGCCCAAATTCAAGGAGTCCATTCCCAGGGAGGGCTTTCCCCCTTGTTGACTGTGAAGGAAAGTCCTTGTGTTGTATCAGTCTTTAGTCAAGGAGCATCTTGGTGCAGGAACCTCAGGTCTGAAGAACGTGCTCTACTCTTGCTGCTGCTTTCTTGATGGTGTGAGGTTCCCAACTCTCTTTCTTGCTCCCCTTTCCTTTTATCTCTTGCAAGATAAAAGGATAAAACACTGTGCAAGCCACACTCGAGTGAAACTCCCTTTACAATGGAGCACGGAGGTGACCTTATGAAAGGATTTACAGTCCCACCCTGTTTTAGTCAGCTAGGGCTGCTCTAACAGAAATACCACAGAGTGGATGGCTTTAACAAAGAAAGATTTATTCTTACACAGTCCGGTAGGTTGCAAGTCCATATTCAGGGTGTCCGCTCCAGGGAAAGACTTTCCCCTTGACGGCTCTGGAGGAAAGTCCGGTATTGCATCAGTCATTGTCCAGGGAGCGTCCTCACACAAGAACTTCTGGTCTGAAGGACGTGCTCTGCTCCCGGTGCTGCTTGCTTGATGGTAGCGAGGTTCTCAAATTGTCCTTGGTTCTTTTATTCCTTGCAAGCTAAAAGCATTAAGGGTGGGGCAAGCCATACTCCAGGGAAACTTCCCCCATTGCAGGAATTCACAGCCCCACCCTAATCCTTTAACCTACAGGTTAGCAAAACCACACAATGGAGGACATTTCCAAGATACTGGGAACCATATCCCAGCCACATGGCTGCACACATTTTTGGGGGGACACAATTCAAACCATGACACATTCTAACCCCCTTTTAACATCTAGCAGAGGGAAATCACACAGTGCTGGTAATCACAACTCAACTAAATCTCTATACATATTTTTGGGGGGACACTAGTTCAACACATGGCATCGCCTTTATTTTTGTAAGATATATTCCATGCAGTGAGATTGGTGGATCATATGGTATTTCTGTTTCTAGCTTTTCAAGGAAGCACTAATTTGCTTTCCAAGGAGATTGTACCATTTTGCATTCCCTCCAGCAATGTGGGAGAGTTCCAATTTCTCCACAGTCTTTCCAGTATGTGTTGTTTTATGTTTTTTTGGATTATTGCCAACCTCGTTGGGGTGAGATGGTATCTCATTGTCATTTTGTTTTGGATTTCACTAGTAGCTGATGATTGTGAGCATTTCCTCACACATCTGTGGCTACTTGGATGTCTTTGTTGGTGAAGTGTCTGTCTATCCTCTTTGCCCACTGCTTAATTGGGTTATTTACCTTTTTCTTGTTGCGTTTCACAGTACCTTGTAGATTAGGACAATCAGAAGTCAATTCAAGGGGGGCGGAGTCAAGAAGGCAGACTAAGTATACACCTCCTTATATCCCTCTGGAAACCAAGATATGAATTGATAATCAGACGGAGTGTTCTGGTCTCCTAGTGAGCCCCAGGACACGGGACAGGACTGTTAATTTGGACTTCATACCACTGAAAAAAAACTCACCTCTCTTTCACTGACTCCTGCTCCTGGCTAGCCCTAGCTCTCATGGACTGAAGGTAAAGCTCCATTGTGACTTCTTTTTCTCTGTCTCGGCTGGTGGGCGGGTCTTAGGGCCTTTGTTGAATATCAGCTGTTCATAGGCAGATGGTGTCATCTGTGGGGTCTCGATTCTGTTCCGTTGATCGATCTGTCTGTTCTTGTACCAGTACCAGGCTGTTTTGACCACTGTGGCAGTGTAATAGGTTCTGAAGTCAGGTAATAAGAGGCCTCCCAGTGTGTTCCTCTTCTTTAGTAGTACTTTACTTATCCGGGGTTTCTTCCCTTTCCAAACAAAATTGGTGATTTGTTTCTCTATCTCATTAAAAAATGACGCTGGACGCAGTCCTTGATAGCAAAAAGATGAAATCAACCCCAACGCCCAACAACAGAGAAATGGATAGACAAATTATGATATATATACTCAATGGAGCACTATACAATGATAAAGAATAATGATGATTCCAGTGAGTCGGATCCGACTCGAGGGCACTTGGCTTGGCTAGGAAACATCTCATAACCTGGTTTCAACTGGAAGACATTATGTTGAGTGAAAGTAGTCAGAGACCAAAGGACAAATATTATATGAGTCCCCTATGATAAGAACTCAAAAGCAGACTTATGCATAGAAGAAAAGATTCTTTGAGGGCTGCAAGGGAGGGGAGGGAGGGAAGGTGAGGGGGTAAGGTTTAGATTAGATAGTTGGTAGAAATTTGGCTGGGTGAAACTGGTGACAGCACGCATTAGAAACAAGAACAATAATAAGTGGACTTCAACATAACTTGAATACTCTTTCCATCTTAACCCAGTATTGCAAGGTCAGAGTAGCTGGGGCAGGGGCAGGGGACCATACTCTTAAGCAAAATTGAGGCCAGTTGGCACAACCATCATATTACTAAGAGGGGTCCCTGCACCCCACATTGGTGAAGGGCGTCTGGGGTCTTAAAAGCTGCCAAGCTGACATCCGAGGGCACAGCAAATGGTCCCAACTCAGCAGGAACGGATGCTCTCTGAGGACCAAAATGACATGGGGGAAAGACAACCCAGAAGACAGAGAGACCTACATGAGTGGGTGCCTACATCAACTTGGGACCAGAAGAACCGGAGGGTGCCCAGCCACCACCTGAGACAGCTGCAATGGAGCTCACAGAGAGGAGTCTCACTGGCAACACAAGAATAAAAAGGGGTACACCTGAGATCTCCACTAAAAGACCACATTTGATGGTCCAGTGGCTTTGGGGTTTCCCTGGGAGCATGGCCTTGCTGCCCTTGCCCATAAATCATAATGAAGATCCACTCTTTGTACATGAATGAAATGGACTTGGCGATGCAGAGTGACCATACATTGGATGCACTTTATGGTTCTATGCATCTATAGGATATCATCCTGTGGACCTCTGGCTGGAGTAAGGGGAGTGGGTGGAGAGGAGGGGAAAGGAAACTGTTGGAAAGATGAGACAAGTATGGGGCAGAGAGGAATAATATGCTGTCACCAGGCAGGGAGAGCAGTGTAAGTGGCATATAAGCGGGCATGTAAATTTATATGGGAATGTACATTTTCACTCAGTCATAATAAAAAAAAAAAACGATGCTGGAACTTGTATTGGGATTGCATTATATAAGTAGATTGCTTTGAGTAAAATAAACATTTTCACAATGTTAAGTCTTCCTATCCATGAGCAGGGTAGGTTTCTCCATTTATCTAAGTCTCTCTTAGCTTCTTGTAGTAAGGGCTTGTAGTTCTCTTTGTAAAGGTCTGTTATTTCTCTGGTTAGATTAATTCTTAGACACTTTATCTTCTTGGCGGCTATAGTAAATGGTATTGATTTGATGATTTCTTCATTAGCAGTCTCACTGTTGGTATAAAGGAATCCTACTGATTTACTTATGTTCATCTTGTATCCTGAGACTTTGCTGAACTCTTCTATCAGTTTGAGTAGTTTACTTATAGATTCTTTGGGATTCTCTGCATATACAGTCATATCATCAGCAAGCAGGGAGATTTTGACTTCTTTGTCAGTACGGATGCACTTATTTCTTCGTCTTGCCTAATTGCTCTGGCTAGAACTTCTAGTACTATGTTGAATAAGAGAGATGAGAGTGGGCATCCTTGTTCAGTTCCTGTTCTCAAGGGAAATTCCTTCAGTCTCTCTCCATTAAGGATAATGTAGGCAGTTGGTTTTGTATAAATGGCCCTTAATGTGTTGAGGAATTTTCTGTCTATGCCTATTTTGCTGAGAGTTTTTAGCATGAATGGGTGTTGGACTTTATCAAATGCCTTTTCTGCATCAGTGGACAAAATCAGGTGATTTTTGTCTTTTGTGATATTTATGTGGTTAATCACATTAATTGTTTTTCTGATGTTGAACCAGCCTTCCATCCCTAGTATGAATCCAACTTGGTCATGATAGATTATTTTTTTAATATGTTGTTGTATTCTATTGGCAAGAATTTTGTTGAAGATTTTTGCATCTAAATTCATGAGTGATATCGGTCTGTAGTCTCCTTTTTTGTTGGGTCTTTCCCTGGCTTTGGTATCAGGATTATCTTGGCTTCATAGAATGAGTTTGGGAGTACTCCATCCCTTTATATACTGTGAAATAGTCTCAGTAGTATTGGAGATAACTCTTCTCTGACTCGATGGCACTTGGCTACTTGGCTAAAAGCTTGGTAGAATTCTGCTGTGAAGCCATCTTGGCCCGGGCTTTTTTTGGTTGTCAGTTTTGGGATGATGTTTTCAATCTCTTCCTTTGTCATGGGTTTATTAAGTTGTTCTGCTTCACGTTGTGATGATTTGCATAGGTGATATGGTCAAGGAATTTGTTCATTTCCTCTACGTTTTCAAATTTGTTAGAGTGCAGTCTTTCATAGTATTCTGTTATGATATTTTTGATTTCTGTTGGATCTGTTGTGAGCAGTCCCCTCTTGTTTCTAATTTGGGTTATTTGTTTCCTTTCCTGCTTTTCTTTAGTAAGTTTAGCCAGTGGTTTCTCGGTTTTGTTGATCTTTTCAAAAAAACAGCTTTTGGTCTTTTCAATTTTTTCAATTATTTTTCTATTCTCTAATTTATTTAGTTCTTCACTAATCCTTACCATCTGTTTTCTTCTGTTGCCTGAGGGGTTCCTTTGTTGTTCTCTCTCTACTTGTTCAAGCTGTAGGGTTAGTTCCTTGATTTGGTTTCTTTCTTCCTTCCACATGTGTGCATTTATGGAGATAAACAGATCTCTGAGCACTGCTTTGGCTGTATCTCTTAGGTTCTGGTAGGAAGTGTTTTCCTTCTCATTGGAATCCCTGTATTTCTTTATTTCATCCTTGATTTCTTCTATAACCCATGGTTTTTTGAGCAAGATGTTGTTCAGTTTCCAAGAGTTGCACTTTCTGTCTATGTTTTTTCTGCTGTTGATTTCGACTTTTATGGCTTTATGATCTGAGAAGATGCTTTGCATTAATTCGATGGTATGGATTTTGTTGAGAATTGCATTATGTCCTAACACATGGTCAATTCTGGAGAATGTTCCATGTGCACTGGAGAAGAAGGTGTAGTTGTACACTGATGGGTAGAAACTTCTGTATATATCGATGAGCTTTAGTTGGTTACTTGTGGCAGTGAGGTCTTCTGTATCTTTACTGAGCTTTTTTCTAGATGATCTGTCCAGTATTGAGAGTGGAGTGTTGAAGTCTCCCACTATTACTGTGGAATGATCTAACTCTTTTTTGAGTGTAGTCAATGTTTCTTTGACGTATTTAGATGCTCTGATATTAGTTGCATGAATATTTAATATAGTTAAGTCTTGCTTGTGTACTGAACCTTTCAGCAATAAATAGTGTCCATCTTTGTCCACGATGGTGGATTTTAAATTAAGATTGATTTTGTCTGAGATCAGAATTGCCACACTTGATCTTCTTTGTTCATTATTAGCCATATATATATTCTTAGATCGTTTACATTTCAATTTGTTCCTATATTTAAATCTCAAGTGAATTTCTTGTAGTCAACGTACGTATGGGTCATGTCTTTTGATCCAAGATGTCACTCGATGTATCTTTACTGGAGCATACAGTCCATTCACATTCAATGTAATTATTGATGGGCATGTGTTCAGTGCTGCCATTGTGATAGGTTGCTTTTCTTTATTGTTCTTATTAGTCTGTTCTGGGACATTCTTTTTTGTGTGTTGATTTTTCATCATTTTCAGAGCTGGTTTTGTAGCTGTTGAGACTCCTGTGTTACATTTCTTGATACGGTATGTTGCATCTTTGTTGTACTTTATGGCTGCCCCCATGATTCCTCTTAATAAACTATATATAAACCCAATTTTAATTACTACCAGTCTTGTTGATTTCCTCTCCATCTGGAAATACTATAACGACTGTAGTACATCCCTCTTTTTAATATGATGGCACCATTGTTTTCATGATAATCACTGGATTGTTTCAGTATTAAATCTGTGATTGAATCCGGAGCCTTCCATAACTGAGTAGAATTCTGGATGATGTGTCATTCTAAAATATAAAGTTAGTGGTTTTGTTCTTCTAAACCAAAGCCAAGAACTTCTTCCAGGATTTCTTGTAGTTTCGGTTTGGTTTTTACAAAGTCTCTGAGTTTCTGTTTATCTGGGAATGTCTTAATTTCATTTTCATATTTGAAAGGTAGCTTTGCAGGGTATATTATTCTTGGTTGGAAGTTCTTCTCCTTCAAGGCTTTGAATGTGTCATGCCACTGTCTCTGTGCCAGTATGGTTTCTCCCGAGAAATCTGATGAGAGCCTACAGGGTTTCCCTCTGAATCCTAGCATTGTTTTGAGTCTTGCTGCCTTTAAGTGTTGCTGCTTATGTTTCATTTTGTTAAGCTCGACTATAATATGTCTTGGAGTCTTTCTTTTGAGATCTATATTGGGTGGCATATGATATGCATTTGGGATATCTATATTCTCTTCCTTCATGATTTCTGGGAAGTTTTCTGTCGGCAACTCAGCAATGATACTCTTTGTGTTCTCAAGTGTTTCATTCTGTTCAGGGACTCCATTTAATCGAAGGTTGTTCCTCTTAATAGAGTCCTACATGCTTCTTAATGTTTCTTCATTTTTCTTGTTTCTTTTTTCTGATTTGTCCTCATAGGCGCTGGCGTCAGTAGCTCTGTCTTCCAAGTCAGAAATTTTTTTTTCCATTTGTTCCATTCTGTTTTCTTGACTTTGCATGGAAGTTTCTATGTCTTTGATTTTCTTCTTGATCTGTTGGATTTCAAAGTACTGGTGTTCCATCAGATCGAACAGCTTGCTTATTTTTTCATTTGTTGTGCTGCATTTTGTATAAGCTCTAGAAGGGCTCTGTATATAATTCTTCTTACCTTCTGATGACTTCAGAAAAGTTTCCTCATCTGGAAAACTACTTAGTTGTTTTTTTGGGGAGCCTTCTGAAGCCATGGATGATTTCTTGTTTGCCACAAGTGTCTGTTGCTTGTTGGGTCTCACGTGAGTAAGTAGAGGCTATCACAGATACTGTGAGGATAGACTGCAAATGTTTCTCTAGGCTGTCTTAAAATGTAAAAGAAAAGATATCTTACCACTTCCCAAGTCAGTCAGGATTTCAGGTGTAGAGGTCCCTCCTCCCAACTTGCAAAGTAAGCACCTCTATATGCAACCCCAGATGATACGAACTAGTTCAAAATATAGCAATGCTACTGTCCTGTTGACCTCTGCTGACAGGGTCCAGCCTTAGACAACACTGTGTAGACTACTGCTTTTCTGGTAGAAAAGCACCCTCCTGTGGGCAGGCCCTGGCTCCGAAGCTAAGAATTAGGTCCAGCTACAGCCACTGTATCTAAGATGGCACTGTCGGCAGATAGTGGGGCTAAAGGTGCTGAGATGTAGTGAGTCCTCAGCCTCTATTTCCGGGCCCAACCATAGGTGACACTGTGTAAACTACTGCTTTTCTGTTGGAGAAGTGCTGTTCTGTTTGCAGGCGCCGGCTCCCAGGCTAAAAATTAGGTCCCCCTGAAGTCTCTGTATCCAAAATGGCGTCCTGCACATAGGTGCCTCAGTTCTGTACAAACCACACTGTGTCAGAGATAAAAAGACAGGCCCAAATTGGCTAGGTACAGAATCGTAAACCTGGCTCTCAAAATATGACAATTTCACCTGCCTATCCCACCAGCAGTGCGTCTGAGACTAGCTGCTAGGCAAGACCCAGCTCTGCCTGCCAACCAAGACAGAGAAAAAAAAGTCGCAGTGGTACGTTACCTTCATTCCATGAGAGTCAGGTCTAGCTGGGAGCAGAAGCCAGCAAAAGAGAGGTAGTTTTTTTTGTTCAGTGGTATGAAGTCCAAATTAACAGCCTTGTGTCATGTCCTGGGGCTCTGTCATGGATTGAATTCTGTCCCCCCAAAAATGTATGTGTTGATTTGAATTGGTTTGGCATTCCAACATGGTGCCCTTCCTCCCTTGTGTTGTGAATCCTGCCTCTGTGATACTGATGATGAAGAATGGTTTACAGTTGTGTTAGTAAGGCAGGACCCAAGCTACAAGCTTGTGGAATATAAGGGAGAGAAGTGAGCAGAGGAAGTTGGGAGCCTTATACCACCAAGAGAGAAGCACCGAGAGCAGAGCAGGTCCTTTGGACCCGAGGTTCCTGTGCCGAGATGCTTTCATTGGATTTGGACTCAGCCTACTGGACTGTGATGATTTGCCATTCTGAATGGACTTACAACCTATAAACAGATTTGCAGTTTACCAGATTGTGTCAATAAAAGCTTCTCCTCATGAAACCTTCCACTCGTGGTATTTTATGTTAGAGCAGTACCCGGTGACTAGGACAGCCTCGCTAGGTGACCAGAAGGCTCCGTTTGATTATTAACTCAGGACTTGGTTTCCAGAGGGATATAAGGAGATGTGTGCTTAGTCCACCATCTTGACTCCACCCCCCAAATGCAACATTTTTGCTTGTTAACAAAACCATTCATCCAAAAACGGGCCTCATGGCTGAAGATGATTTTTCTGCCAAAAGCAGGGTCAACTTCCAAGTGCTCCAGAGCCCAGTCAGCAAATGTATGGGGCAATCAATTGTCACTAGATTTCAGTTATTGAATTAAAACAATTTTGCAAGGATAAAGCTTCAAGTCCAGGTGCAAAATCTGCCAAACTGTGATCTACAAAAGGCCTATTTCTTGAACTGGGTAAGAAATAGATTTGGATGGATTCTCTCCTATACTGTGACAAATGATGGTGATGTTTTCATTGGAACATGTGGTTTGTTGACACACAGGCATTATCTCATTGGCAGCAGATCTGATTGTCTGAATTTTTATTCTATTTTATTATTATGATTGAATGAAAATGTACATTCCCATGTAAATTCGTATGCTCACCTATATGTAGCTCCCATGTTGAATTGTTCTCTTGGTGGGGCATTTATGTGCATCGTAAACTTCACATAATGCGTGTATTGTTTAGCCAACAGAACACCTCTTTTGATAATAAATTTTAATAATTTCTACCTGTGGAATTGTGTAACTTTTCATGGCTATTTGTCAAGACTAATCAAAAAAACGTGATAAATATAGTCACTATAGCTTCACAAATAGCGTTGCTGTAAGCTGTCAAAAACAGGACATCCTTAGTGGAAGACCCTTGACATATTTAAGCCAAAAAGCGTGTTCATTTCCAGCATAACTGTCTTATAGTCCAGTCCAATCTTTGTCTGAAGAACTGGCTTTGATACTGGTGTCAGCTCTGGGCTAATAGAGTTTGGGAGCTGTGTCCTCAGGAGACCCTCCAGTCTGACAGACCATTAAGTGTGGTCTTTTAAGAGTTCTAGGTCTGGAGACCCGTTCTTCTCCCACTGCATCAGAAACTGTACATCGAGTTCCCTGTCAGGGTAGTTATTGGTGGTGGCTGGGCACCATCTCATTCTTCCGGTATCGTGCTGATGAGGTCTAGGGATCATGTGTCAACTTCTGTCTGCTATGCTCATCTTTCCCTCATGTCTCGGATGTCCTTTGTTATTCTCTGCTCCAGGTGGATTGAGACCAGTTGATGCTACTTAGACAGTTGCTTGCTAGCTTTTCAGACCCTGGATGCCACTAACCAAAGTGATGTGCAGAACATTTCCTTTAAAAAAGCTCAGTTATGCAAATTAGCCTAGATGTTCCCTGAAACCATGGTCCCAAGACTCCTGTCCCTGTTACTCTCTCCCTCAGAATGTTTGGTTATATTTAGAAAATCGTTTAGATTTTGGTGCAGTTCAGTTGTGCTGACCACCTTTCTACTGCATGCTATCAATCCCTTAACTTAAACTTATTCCTCTCTATTATCTAATCTGTGAACACCCCTCTCCATCCCTCCCTACCTTTGTAACCATCTACAATTATTTTCTTCTGTGATTAAACATTTTTTGAAGTCCTTGTAATAATGCTGTCATACAATATTTGTCCTTTTGCATCACAGTAATTTCACTCAGCATTGTGTCTTCCAGATGACTTCATGTTATAAGATGTTTCCTAAAATCATCATTGTTCTTTATCATTACATAGGACTCTAATGTGTGCTACACCATAGTTTGTTAATCTGTTCTTCTGTTGATGGGCACCTAGTTTGATTCCATCTTTTTGCTATTGTGGACAGTGCAGCAATAAACATTGGTGTGCATATATCTGTTCATGTAACAGCCTTTATTTCTCTAGGATATATTTAAAAGAGTGGGATTGCTGGATCATATGCTATTTCTATTTCTAGCTTTTTAAGAAAAGTCTAAATCGATTTTCGAGATGGTTGTACCATTTTACATTCCCACCAACAGTGTAGAAGAGTTTCAGTCACTCCACAGCCTCTCTAACATTTAGTATTTTGTTTTTGTTTGTTTTAATTAATGCCAGCCTTGTTGGGGTGAGATTGTAGTTTTGATTTGAGTTTCTCTGGTGGCTAGTGATTATGACGTTTCCTTATATATCTTTTAGCTGCCTGGATGTCTTCCTTGGTGAAGTCCTGTTCATATCCTTTGTCCAAATCTCATTTGAGTTGTCTTTTCCTCCTTGAAGTTTTGCAGTATCTTGTAGACTAGAGAGACTCTCCTCAGTTCTTTCTGAGTCTTTATCCATTTACAGTTTCAGAACCACTTCCATCTTTTACATGTCTGTTAGAGCAGCACCCCACTCTCTCAGTACCAAAGTCTGTCTTGGTCATCTTGTGCTGGCCTTGTGATTCAGACACTACATCAGCATGAGACCAGAAGAACTAGATGGTGCCCAGCCAACACCAGTGACTTCTCTGATAAGGAACACAATATAGAGTCCCTGAGGTGTGGGAAAATGGAGGTGCAGATCTAGAACTCTACTAAGAGACTAGACTTGAGGGTCTGACATCCTGGAGGGTCACCTGAAGACATGGGCCTCTGACTCTCTGCTGGCCCAGAGGTGAAATGAATACTGAAGCCTTAAGTATAGATTCCACCTCAATATACAGAAAACAAAAATCCTCATGGCTGTACCATTAAGCATTATTATGCTAAATGGAGAAAATATTGAACTTGCTGAGGATTTCATTTTTCTTGGATTCACCATCAGTGCACATGGAAACTGAAGTCATTATATCAAATGATGCATTGTCTTGGCAAATTTTCCACAAAAGACTTCTCTTTAAAGTGTTGAAAAGCAGATTTCACTTTAAGGACTACAACTGTGCTGACAAAAGCCATGATATTTTTTGACAACCTCACACGCATGCAAAACTGTACAACGAATAAAGAAGATTACATGATAATTAATGCCTTTGAATTATGTAATTAGTGAAGAATATTGAATATATCATGAACAGCTGGAAAAAAAAAATCTGTCTTAGAAACACATGGCCAGAGTGCTCCTTAGAAGCAAGGATGTCAAGATATTGTCTCACATACTTTGGACATGTTGTCAGGAGGGACCAGTCTCTGGAGAAAGACATCACACTTGGTAAGGCAGAGGGTCAGCAAAAAGAGGAAGACTACTCAGTGAGATGTATGACACAGTAGCTGCAACAATGGGCTCAAACAGCAACGATTGTGAGTTTACTGCAGGACCAGGATGTTTCCTTCTGTTGTACACAGGGTCCTATGAGTCAGCATAGAATCAGTGGCACTAACAACAACAATATATTGGCAACAGGTGAGTATCCTATAATCTATTTCCTCACTTAGAATCAACTTTTTAATTGTGATTTGTCTTGTGTAAGCTTTAGATTCTTCTACCATTATAGCTGTAATGTGAATCCACCTCGGTATGTGCATAGGACCAGTGAAACCATTCTCCCGCACCAGTCTGACAACTATGCATCACCTAGTAAAAACTAATTTGATGATTTCTGTGTTACAGGTTCCAAATATCTCTGGAGTTCTTGCCAAACATAAATGCAGTGGTTGTGCATGACACAAATGCTTCCTGTCACTTGTCTCATTTTCACTTTATAATATAGACCACCACCCTGTCAAGAAATGGGATTTGATTGCCTGAGATGAATGAAGCCCCTCTGAAATTTTATTCTGAATTCTCTGTCTCTAGCAATAGCTTTCTATTGTCTTAAAAGTTAGCCATTATAGACCTGGAAACTTCTGATTACCCCTCAAATAGTTTAAATTTGAAAAAATGAAAGAGCTGTACTAGATGCTGTAGAAATGTCATTCACTCTGACATTTTACAGCTCAGTTAACTATTCTTTCCCAATCTTGTGGCTGATAATTTACTTCACCTGGATCATGCTTTCTGCTTTGTAATTCCAGTTTAAAACTCACTTCCTTGTTTTAAATCACTGGAGAAATATGTGTCTGTGAGTTCCACTGGGGAAGAGAGACACAGTAGTGTCTCTGTGTGTGTGTGTGTGTGTGTGTGTGTTTGTGTGTGTGTGTGTGTGTGTGTGTGTGTGTGTGTGACTATCACAGTGTCTAGTGAAGCCCTTGCTGTACAGTGGTTAAGAGTTAAGGCTGCTGAACAGAAGGCTGGTAGTTTGAATCTCCAAACTGTTCCTTGGAAATCCAGTGGGGGACTTTTCTACTCTGTCTTGCAGGGTAACCATAAGTCAGAATCCAGTCCATGGTAAATGATTTTTGTTTTATTGGTTTTTTATTTTATTTTTTTATCAATTACAGTAAAAGAATAAAATTTCTAACATATGCCAATTATCTTATCTATGATAAACCTGCAGCCCCCTATCCACCCATGTAGCCAACACAGTCATTTTCTTTTGTGGATAATTCTCTTGTTAAGTCCTTATAACAGGGGTTTCATACAAAATTTGTGCTTTTGACACTGATTGATTTCACTCAGCATAATCTCTTCCAAATGAGACCACACTGTGAGATGTTTTCTAAAATTGTCATTGTTTTTTATCATAGCATAGTGTTCCACTGAGTATATGTACCATAATTTGCTTATCCATTCATCTGTTGATGGGCCTCAGAGTTGATTCCAAATTTTAGCTATTGTGGGCTGTGCTGCAACAAACATTTGTGTACACGTGTCTGTTCATGTGACAACGTTTGTTTCTGAAGGATAAAGAACAAGCAGTGGAAACACAGGATCAAATGGTATAGCTATTTCCAGCTTTTTAAGGAAGAGCGAGATTGTTGTCCAAAGAGGTTGTGCCATTTTGCAATCTCACCAGCAGTGTAGGAGAGTTCCAATTTCTCCACAGCCTCTCTAGCATTTGTTGTTTTGTGTTTTTTGGATCATGACCAACCTTGTTGGGGTGAGATGATATCTCCTTGTAGGTTTGATTAGAATTTCTTTAATAGCTAATGATCGTGAGCATGTCTGCATGTGTCTTTCAGCTGCCTGGATAACCTCTTTAGAGAAATGTCTGTCTGTCTCCTCTGCCCATAGCTTAATTAGATTATTTATCTTTTTCTTGTTAATATTTTGTAATACCTTACAGATTATGGAGATCAAACATTGGTCTAACATACAGTTACCGAATGTTTTTTCCGATCCTGTGGGTAGTCTTTTAATTCTTTCGATGAAGTCTTTGGATGAGCAGAAGTGTTTGATCCTTAGTAGTTCCCATTTATCTATTTTCTCTTCTGTTGATCATGCTTTGTCAGATTTTGTAGTCTGTCTGTATTACGTAATAAAACTTCCATTGTTGATCCTATTTTATCTTGGATCAGCTCTATTCTTTAGATTTTATATTTACGTCTTTTATCCAATTTGAGTTGGTTTTTGTATGAGGTGTGAGATATGGGTCTCTTTTCAATTTTTTGTAGATGGATGTCCAATTTTGCCAGCACCATTTGTTAAAGAGACCATTAAAGAGACAATATTGACCCTTATCTCCTGTTTCTAGAACAGACTTACCCCATTCTCATACAGTGAATATCCAGCAAAATGTAACATTGTCTGAGATAATGAAAATGGAGTTTGTGTGTGTGATTATGTAAGGGTCTAAAAATGCACAGTGAGTGTGCCTTTCTGAATATATTTGTGTTTGAATGTACTGGGGGGTGATTAAAGAGAAAATGAATGAAGAAAAACATAATGTGAGATTCAAGAATGTACCAGTAACTTTTTTTTTAAGGTCATTAAGTCAGAAGCAGCTTGGAATTCAAAGAACCAAAGCATGACTCAGTAAAGGGAAAGAGGAAAGCCTTTCTCTTTCTGGTGCTGTCCAAGGTACCAGGTTGTTGATATCACTGCACAATATCCACTGGCAACCCAGAAATAGCCCCTAAGCACAACCCCACAGATCCTAGCCAGGATCAAATGACTTCTATACCAATTCCTTGCTGTGTACTGTTCCTGACTCATGATGGAAGAGCAAGAAAGGGAATGTTCATAGCATCAGCCAAAGACAAAGACTGAGTAAAATGAAAAGCGATTTAATGAACACCGAGAAAGACACACAAATTTATTTCCATCCAGAATCTCTCTTCACATGAACCCTGAACAGGTGAAGACAATTAAAGCCTCTAAGGCCCTCTGCTTACTTCAGAAGCTCAGAGGATACTCCATAGAATATATAAGGGAATACTTCATAGCCCTTATTTTTACGATATAAACAAGAGAGAGATCACGACTCAGGGTAACAAGATATTTATTACAAGTTTTACACCCAATTAAAACCTAAAATCAGATTGGAATAACGCATGCCTTGTCCCATAGCTGGCTTTTCAAGGGCAGATCTGAAGGCCACTTCACTTCTGCTTGGTCTTCTGCTGGCCTTGGCTTGGAGTGAATGGTGAAGGGATTGGCTCTGGGTACTTGTAGTTGCCTGGGTCAGGGACCTCAGGGTAGCATGGCTGTGGAACCTTGATGTTGTCAGGATGTGGGACCTGGGGTTGACACGGTGCTGTAGGTATGGGAACCAATGTATCTTGTGGAGGCTGGTAGGGTTGTTTCACCTGGTGATCATAAGGCTGAGGTGGTGGGGTGAAGAACTACTTCTGCTGATATGAACTCATGATTCAGAGGTAGCTGAACCTATAGAAAAGAAAAGTTGAATCAATGGCTTGGCTAAATACAGAAACTAAATTCAATGTCAAATATATCTCATTTTACTCTCTTAGAAATGAAAGTCTGTCCTCCCTTTCTATTTCCTTAAATTTTAAATCAAAGAGCATTTTGATGATTCTTGAGGCTTTTAAGAGAAGTTTTAAAGTGATTTGTTCTGTTCCCTGTCAGTGATGCCCTTCTCTATGGTAACTTCTTCTTGGCTCATCTAAAAACTCATGCTAGAAGCACAATACAGCAGGCATCAGGATAGCTTGAGTGGACTTCCATGTTTTTAAATAACTTAGAAAGACCAAAAAGTGAAAAATATGAACCTATCTTCTCGTGTTCAACCCAAGCAGTGCCTGAGCTATGACAGGTTAAACTCTAAACCTCTCCCTGGCTCCACATGATCCCACTTCCAATCCTCTACTCACAGAATCCTCTTGAGCATGCTTTGTGGGAGGCACTTCTCTCCATACTGCTGGTTTCCACAAACTCACCTATCATGATGGTCCTCTCAGGCACCACTGGGCAGATGTTAAATCACCTTCTCAAAATGCCAAGGGTATTACCTAGTAATCACCTTATGTATTATATGTTCACACATTATGCCCAAGTATTATGTTCTGTGGCAGATCATAGGTTTATAAAGAAAAGACTGTCTTTTACATCCAAATTGATTAGTGCTGTTACTTTGATACTGCAAATCCTCAACAAAGATTACATGAAAAAACAAATCACTAAAATTTTCCTGAATATGGACAGCAGTCCATATCTTTCTAGTAACATTGTAAGAATTCTAACAGAAATCACTAACGTGCAATGACCCCAAGTTGCACAGCTACCACGACAGATGCAAAACTTATAAAGTCCACAATGCACAAGCTGCTAGTCCTTCTAAAATAACACATACAAAGACTCAGAATGTTAAAGAAATTGTAATCAATGTAAAATATTGTAGGGTCAATGCTAAGTTCCCGGAAATAAGACTCGCCTTGTACACTTAAAAGAACGAGCTGTGTTGAATTCCAAGTGTGGTGTGGAGCCTCTGTCCAGCTGACGTTTTATGTAGGAAATGCACCCTGCTTTAAGGAAGTAAGATTTTGAGGGCCATAGAATCTTCATTTCAAATTTTGTGATGGTAATCTGAAGCTTAGTGTTGTTTGACACTTGGTGTCTGACAACGATGTCACTTGGGCTTGTCCATGCTTTTCATACTATATTCTGGGGTTGCTGTGTACAGGTTTCCTGGGAGTAACAGGTTAAATCAAGAAGGAGTTCTGGATTATAGGGACCAGATACTACCATGACTCTTAACCACAACCCTGAACTTTAGCTCATGTTTGCTTTATGATCCTGCTGAGTAGTTGAAGTGACTATAGCATAAATAACTGGCATTTTGGGTCCTGGGAGGTCATGACAGATGGTATCAATAAGTGAAGCATCTGATTATATATCTCTTAGTAGATTCATTCTTGAGGGGGGAAAAAAGCTAAAATGCCTGTTTTTGAGCTGAGTTGCCGTCATACTAGGGGAAACCTTAAGCTGTCATGGTAATCAGAGAGATAGAAGTTAATAGGATGGATAAGCAGGACTAACTGGCTCTGTTTGATGTGGTGGCACAGTCCTAAAGGCCCTGCCTGTCATGCTACCTGTCTTTTCTGGGTGTGACACAGAAACAAGAGCTGGGATAGGCTAAGTTTTACAGCAACAGTTTCCTTTGCTCCCTATAAGGTGACATGGAGGTCACCAACCCAGGATGTCTTCGATAGGCAATATTTTACTAAGTGTTGCCCTTAGGAAACCCAGGCCTTCCTTTAACCCTGCATGTGTGGATTGGCTTCTCTTCCGCCCAGCTCTGTGGTTCTGTAACCTCCCTTGAACATAACTCCCCAAGCAGAGTTACCATCATTACCTCCTTAACAACTCCTCAAAGCTGGTGGTCATATTTTATTCTTACAAACTACCTAGTTACAATAGGTGTTCAGTCAATTAACAGTTACTATTTTGCTTTATATTTCTCTAGGTTCATGTATTTAAAAAAAAAAAAAAAGCAAGTAAGCAAGGCAGGATAGAAGAAATAAATGAACAAATAAACACTAGGACAAAGGAAGAAAGGAAAAAGACCAAAAAAAAAAAAAGATTGCCTTAGAAAGAGGGCCAGAAACTGCTTTAAAAACTTTAATAAATGGTTGCTTGAAAATGATTCACAATCCTGTGGCTGGCTGATGATATAAACTGAGCATAGAAGTCACAGTTCATTGAGGAAGGATGCTTCTGTAGCCTACCCCAACCATCTCTTTCCTGCCCTGTTAGCATTTGACAAGTCACCTCCTGTTGAGTTCATGCCAGTGCCACCCTTAATTCTAGGACTTTACAATCATGTTAGTCTCCTCTATGGTTGGGTCCAGGCTTTTCTCCTTAACAAAAACATCCCTTGGAGTCCATGCAAGAGAGAGACGTGATGAGACCCTGATGCTTCATCGGGATTCTTAACTGCTATGGAAGCTGCTTCTTGTCCCTCTGCTCCACTGTGCCCAAGTTATCTCACATCTGAACCAGGGTCACTCAAATGTTATCCCGTTATGGTCCTTGTTCTTAGGTCAAGTTTCTTTCTTACTTCCTGTGTTGCTTCCTGGGTAGACACTTTCTTGTCCTACCTCTTTCTCCCTGAGGAAAAACCCTTTTGTCATCAGTCCCCAAAACTTCCATTTTCACCTCCAAACTTGTTATTCCCATTTTCATGCTTAGAAAGAGTGCTGAGGCTCTTTCTGTTCTTTGAAGCCTGAAGTCTTCACTAGCTGTACTGACTGTGCTGACAAATTTGGCCCCAGAGGCAGAGAGAATGTGGCTTCTGAGGGTGAGTACCACCTTCCCATATACCTTGGATTTTCATGCTGACCTCCTTCTCTAGTGACCGCAGGCTCAGATGCACTGAGCCTTGATTGGGGCATTTTGGTGGATCATACCAGGTATATCAACTCAGAGGTGTAACTAATTTATGGCAGGTGGGGCACATGCCCTGGGTGCCACCTGACGAACAGCACTAATGATCAGTTTCTTTTGACAAGCACGGTTTCCATTACCAGCTGTGAGAGATCCTTCAACAATATAAAACTAATTTTAAGTGGATAGGTCCCTGCCTAGTATGTATTATCCAAATCTTCTGAGTTTTGCTGTTTGGGTGGCCATGGGCTTCAGCGACTGATTACACCATCATGATAAGATTTTTTGCCTTTTTGAAATAAACGGGGAAAGAAAACTAAAATCTTGGCACCTTAGCAAGAAATGAGGCAGAGACACCAAACTGTATTAAGAATCATTTATTCTTCACCACCACAGATTTACAGTTAAAATAACAATAGTTGTATTTAATAATGTCTTTGATTAGGGAGCCAAGTTTTAGAAATTTGTTGACTTTGAGTACATATCTTTTTAAATATTCAGCATGACAAATAGAAAGTATGTATCAGGCACTTCTACTGCATTCTTAAATACAAGGGTTACCTGAAGGAAAAGCATTTATATGAGTAAATTTTAAGCTGAAATAGCTGCTTCTTTCCTGAAGCATAATTCTCACTTGAAAGAATAACTGTTGTTGTGGAATGACTTGTGTCCCCAAAGAGTATCTGTCAATGTGGCTAGGCCATGATACCCAGTACTGTGTGATTGTCCACCATTTTGTCATCTGAAGTGATTTTCTGATGTATTCTATGTCTTACATCTATGATGTTAATGAGATGGGAATAGTGGTCATTCTGTTAATAAGGCAGGACAATTTACAAGGCTGAATTGTACCTTAAGCCAATCTCTTTTGAGATACAAAAGAATAAAGAGAGTAGAGAGACATAGGGATCTCATACCAGCAAGAAAGCAGTGCTGGGAGCCAAGGAGCTCCTTTTCACCTGGAGGTTCTCCTGAGCTGACAGAAAGTAAAGACTTCCCCTGGAGCTGACACCGTATCTGGACTTCTAGCTTTCTAGACTGTCAGAGAATAAGCTTCTATTTGTTGAAGTCATCCACTTATGGTATTTTAGCAGCACTAGATGGCTAAGATAACTACGATTACATGGAATTGATTATTTTGGAAAAATTTACTCAATGGACAAAGTGAGCCTGTCACATCAAGAAAACCACCTGATATATTTGTGGCACATGGACCCAAAGTGATTGCAATGATTCTCTCCTCTTGGTATTTCTGTCTTTGTGTAATTCTCTCTCCTCGAATGCATGCAAGAGCTGTGACTCACTTCTAACCAATAAAAAGTGCAAACAGGTATCTTTCCCATAATTACATTATGTGTGACTGAACTAGCAGACTGCAGCTAGAGATTCTCCTTGAAAGCTTCATATAAAAGAGGCCGTGTTGAGGATCCAATTTGGCAAGAAACTATGTGCTTTCTCATGGGCTTTTAGATAGTTTCTCAGATCTAAGGATGACCTCCAGCCAACTGTCAATAAAACTTAAGGTCTCAGAGGTAAAGCCACAATAAAATAAATTCTGACCTCAGTCTGAGTGAGCACAGAAGTGCACTCTTTCCTAGTGGAGTCTCCAGATGAGAACGCAGCCCAGGCAACACCTTAATTGAAGCCTCATGGGACTCTGAGCAGAGTATCGAGTCATGCCCAGATTTCTTACCAATGGAAAATATATTTGTGGTCATCATCTCATAGAGACCCTATAGACAGAGTAGAATTGTCGCATAGAGTTTCCAAGGAGCACCTGGTGGATTGGAACTGCTCACCTTTCAGTTAGCAGTCATAGCACTTAACCACCATGCCTCCAAGGTTTCCAATAGAAATGCCTCATAAAGTTTCCCTGGAGTGTTTGGCAGATATGAACTGCAATCTTCTGATTAGAGATGAAGCACTTAATCACTACTCCACAAGGGTTTCTGTTGAGTCAGAGTTGACTTAGCAGCAGTGGGTTTTGATTTTTTTTTTTTTTGCTATGTTTTAGTAATTTTTGAAAAATATTTTGTTGTGTTTTAAGTGACAGTTTATACTCCATGTCAATACACTGCATAAAACCCCATACGCACTTAGATATGCAACTCTAGCAGCTCTCCCCACCCTGTGACAGCATACTTCTCCTTTCTACCCTCACTTCTCATAACCATTCGACTAACTCATAGTATTCTGTTGTAATTCTTCTCATTTCAGCTAGGTCTGTTGTAATATGGCCTATCTCATTTCTCATTCAAGTTGTTTTCTTCCTCTCCTGTGTTTCTTCGTCAGTGTGGCCAATCGTTTATCATTTTTGCTGATCTTTAAAAAAAAATCAGCTTTTGGTCTCATTAACACTTTGGTCATTTTTCTAGTCTCTAATTCATTTAGCTCTACACTAATTTTTATGGTACATTCTTTTAGTGCCTGTGGAGTTCTTTTGCTGCTCTTTTTCCACTTGTTTGAGTTGTAGGGTGAATTCTTTGATTAGGGCCCTTTATTCTTTTTGTATGCACACATTGATTGACATTTATTGACATCTGAGCACAACTTTTGCTGTGTCCCACAGGTTCATTCTCATTTGATTCTACATGTTTTCATTCTTAGTTGATTCTATGAATTTTTTTTAAATTCTGTCTTTAATTTCTTCTATAACCCAGAAGTTTTTGAGCAAGGTGTTGTTCAGTTTCTGTGTATTTGATGTTTTTTTTCTCCCTTCTTTTTCTCTGTTATTGATTTCTACTTTTACAACATTATGGTCTGAAAAGATGCTTTGTAGTATTTCACTACTTCGAATTTTGCTAAGGATGGTTTATGGCCTAATATATGGTCACTTCGGGAGAATGTCTTGTGTGTAGGAAAAGAAAGTAGACTTGGCTGCTGTTGGGTGGATTGTTCTGTGTATGTCTATGAGGTCAAGTTGGTAGATTGTGGCATTTAGATCTTCTGTGTCTTTACTTTTCTAGATTATCTGTCCTTCACTGAGAGTGGTATGTAGAAGTCTCCTACTACTAACACCAGGGTATCTCTGTTTTCAGTTTAGTTAGTGTTTGTTTTATGTGTTTTGGAGACTGTCGTTGAGTGGGTAGATATTTAATATAGTTATGTCCTCCTGGAATATTGATCTTTAATCATTATATAACGTCCTTCCTTGTCCAATGTGGTGGATTCTAGTTTAAAGCCTATTTTATCAGAGATTAATGCTGCTCTTTTTTGAATGTTATTAACTTGATGTATTTTTTCCTATGCTTTGAGTTTTACTTTGTTCATGTCTTTGAGTCTAAAGTATGTCCCCTGTAGGCAGCAACAGATGGACTGTGTATGTTTTATCCTATCCGCCACTCTCTGACTCTTTCTTGGTACATTCAGTCCATTGACATTCAGTGTGATTATGGATAGGTATGAGCTTAATGCTGATATTTTGATGTCTTTTAGTGCGTGTTGCAGACAATTCCTTTGTTCTATTTAATTTTGTGTGCTGAGTCTTTCTTCTTTATGTATTTTCTTTTCATCTTTTTCACTTGGTGGTTATGTATTTGCTAAGACTTCATGTTTTTTCTTGTTTATTATTTTAATGCATATGATTTACAGTTTCCTTTGTGGTTACCTTAACATTTATTCCTAGTGTTCTAGATTCAAACTAGTCTTTAATTTCTTTGCACCACCTTAACTTTCTCTCTATATGAAAGATCTATGACTACATTTATTTTTCAGTTCTGCTTTATTGTTACAGTGTTTATTTAACGATGTCTCTGCTTCTCTTTTTTCAGGGTTTTGCTTATATCTATTTTTGTGATTCCCTGTTTGGGTTGACATCCAGTGATTCCTGTTCTGTGTTCTGGTCTGTTCTCTGTTCTGCATTACCTGATATTATTGATTTATAACTTTAGTATTTCTTTTAATTTGTGTTTGTTTTTCTCAAATCCCCTAAGTTTCTGTTTATCTGGAAATAGCTTAATTTTGCCACAATATTTAAGAGACAATTTTGATGGGTATATAATTCTTGGCTGACAATTATTTTCCTTCATGGCTTTGTACATGTCATCCCATTGCCTTCTTCATTGCTCACTTCTGTTGAGTAGTTTGAACTTAGTCTTATAGATTCTACTTTGTAGGTTAAAAAAAATATCATTTATCCTTAGCCACTTTTAAAAGTGTCTCTTTATCTTTAGTTTTGGAAAGTTTGATTATAATACCACTTTGTGTCTTCCTTTGGAGCACTACCTTGTGTGGAGCTTGATGAGCGTCTTGAATAGATATTTTCTCATCTTTCATAATACCAGGGAATTTTCTGTTAGCAAATCTTTGGTAATTCTCTTTGTATTTTCTGTTATCCTTCTCTGTTCTGGTACTGCAATCACTGATAGATTACTCCCCTTCGTAGAGCCTCACGTAATTCTTAGTGTTTCTTGATTTGTTTTTTTCATTCTTTATCTCATACGCAATATACAGGTATACACAAATATGTTGATGTCATGTGTTTTGTTTTCAATCTCACTAGTTCATCCTACCATTGCCTCAATTCAGCTCCTTTGATTTTCTGATTCTATTTTATTATTAATTTTTTGAATTTTTAATCCATGACAATCTATGCTTTATTGCATCCTTTTCAATTCATCGTTATGCTCTGCTGCATCTTGCCTCATCTCCCTCATCTCTTAAAGAATTCTAAATATTAATCTTTTATATTCTACCTGTGACAGTTCTAGAAAGTTCTCTCCCTCTGAAAAATTTAGTTCTTTGTCTTGAGAGCTTTCTAAAGAAATTATGGTATGCTTCTTTCAGTGCTTTGATATGGACTGCTATTTCCAAGTCATCACTAAATTGTAGTTATTTATTTTATGTTTGAATACTGTGTTTAGCTTCTTTTTAAAAAATGTATGATTAGGCTGTTCATATGTGATAGTTTGGTTATTGTTGTCTTTGAAGCTCTAATATCCTGTCACCAAATGCTCAGTGCTGTTACTAGACATATGAGCTCAAGAGTCCATTTATTTTTCTTATATGGATTCAGTTCAGGTGTCCAGATAGTTGGTTATCAGTGTGCGGTGCAAGTTCTCTCCTACTGTCCTAAATGGGCAGGGATGATTGGTATAGGCACGGGTGTCTGGCTGCAGCTACTGAGTAAGGCAGAGAGCTGACAGCTGCCCTGTGTGTCTATGAGAATGGTGATCACCTTATACCTCAATCTATTTGAAGGAATAATTTTTGCCCTGATTTCCAGCCTTACAGGAGTTGGCAGAATCCTCTCTCCCCAACTGTGTTAAATTATTCTCCCTCTGAGTCTCAGAGAATGGCTCAGAGTGGGCTTAAAGAGTCCTACTTCCATCTCAGTTCGTGGTATCAGACTCCAGAGCAGGGTGCAAAGCAGAGAAGAGAAGGAGAGAATGACTCTGGGTGAACTTGAAGTGTCCTACTTGTGGTTCAGGTAATGGTGTCAGACTCTAGCACTGGGCATAGCACAGAGAAGTGAGAGAGCATGCTGGGAGAAAGGATCTAGGCCTATGCTGAAGGGAAGATTCAGATGCATATACAGAGATTTAGCTTTCAGTGATCTGGTGTTGTCTCTCACTGGCTCTGGAGGCATGAGTGGATTCTTCAGACAATCACCCTTGCTGAAGAGGTTGCCCACCAACCTTCTAGGTGTGGCCCACCATAGGGTGTCTGCAGCTGTTTCTTAGCTGGTCAGATCCGTAGAATCCTGTGCACTTCCAGTGCTACTCTTCCTTCACCATTGCTCGGTCCAATTTTTCAACTTTCTCTTTGTTGTTCAGTTCTCCTAGAATGTCACATGTATTGAATTCATTTGTTCTTTTCAGTTGTTGCTGTTAGAGGGGTCATGGAAAGGTCCATCTACTCAGCCATCTTGGTCTTGCCTCCTCAAAGGATGACTTTTATTACCATCTTTATTTGACATTGTACTGGAAATCTTGGCTAGAGCAATAAGACAAGAAAAAAGAAATAAAGGGAATCAAAATTGTTAAGAAATAAGTAAAACTATCCCTATTTATGGATGATGTGGTACTACACAAAAAGAACCCAAAAGATTCTACAGTAAGCCTAATGTAACTAAAACAAAGATTCAGCACAATAGAAGAATACAAGCTGAACATACAAAAATCAGTTGGAATTTATATACCAATAAAGAGAACTATGAAAAATAAGTCAGGAAAGTAATGCAATTTGTAATCGTCCCTAAGAAATAAAATATTGAGTAATAAATCCCACCAGTCACTTGGAAGACCTAAACAAAGAAAAATGCAAGACACTACTGTAAGAAATCAAAAGATACCTGCATAAATGTATATAAACATACCATGCTCACAGATAGCAAGACTCAACATCTTGAAAAGGTCAGTTCTACCCAAAACAATCTACAAATACAAAGCAGTCTTGATTCAAATATTGACAGCATTCTTTAACCAGATGGAAAGCTAATCATTTACTATATATGAAAAGGAAAGTGACCCTGGATAAGTAAGACATTTTTGAAGAAAAAGAACAGCTTGGTAGTCAAAATAGCCTAGTGCTGATGCAATAACAGCTGCATTGGCTAGTGGAAGAGAATTGAGAACCCAGATGTAAATCCATCTACCTAAGGTCAACATGGAAATTGTGGTGGTATAGTGGTTAAGTTCTATGGTTGCTAACCAAAACATTGGCAGTTCAAATCCAGCAAGTGTTCCTTGGAAACTCTAAGGAGCATCACTATGCATTGGAATTGAATTGATGACAGTGGATGGGACAGTCAAATGATCTTTCACAATGGCCCAAATTCCATAAAATGTGGAAAATACAGTCTTTTTAAACAAATAGTGATGGCAAAAATGGATATACACCTGCAAAAAAATGAAACAAGATCCATACTTGACACCATACACAAAAACTAATTCAAAATAGATCAAAGTCCTGAAGATAAAACATAAAAAACAAAAAGATCATAGAAGACAAGACACGATCAGTGATATGGCTCTAATATATGGTATAAACAGCATACAAAATATAATTAACGATACGCAGACACCAGAAAATAAGGTGGATAAGTGAAGCCTCCTAAAAATTAAACATCTATACTCATCAAAGGAGTGCAACAGAATGGTGAAAAAGAAAATCTGCAGACTGGGCAAAAAATTTGGCTATGACGTATATGGCAAAGTTCCAGTCTCTAAAATCTATAGGAAAATCCAACACCTGTACAACAGAAAGACAAATAATCCAATCAAAATGGACAAAAGATATAAACAGATACTTCACCATGCAAGATGTTCAAGAGACTAACGGACCTAGAAGGAAATGCTCAGGATTGATAGCTGTTAGAGAGTGCATATCAAAACCACAGCAAGACACCATCTTACCTAAACATTTCTGGCATGAATAAAATGAAATGAAGTAACAAATATTAGAGTGGTTTCAGGGAGATTAGAATTCTTATGCACTGCTGGTGGGAAGAGAAAATGGTATAGCCATTTTGGAAAATGATGTGGTGCTTCCTTATAAAGCTAGAAACAAAAATGGCACATGATCCAGAAATCACACTCTTAGGAATGTATCCTAGAGAAATAAGAGACATCATACAAACAGACAGACGCACACCTATAATCTACACAAAATTCTTCACAGTAATGAAAGGATGGAAATCACCTAACTGTTGATCAGATAAACGAATTACGGTACAAACACACAATGAAATGTCATAAAATGACAAAGAAAAATGATGAATCTGTGAAACATTCCATAAAACAGATGAATCTGGAGGGCTTTATTGTCGGTGAAATAATACAGTCAAGAAAGAACAAATACTATATGAAGCCACTATTATAAATACTCCTGAAAATGTTTCCACACAGAAAAAAACAATCTTCGATGGTTAAGAGGGAAAGTAAGGGTGGGGCCAAGCCAAGTGCCAAGTGCTGTCCAGTCGGATCCGACATAATTAGATAGTAGATAAGTGGTAGCTATGGTAGATGGTAAGACAGTACACACTACTTAGGTAGGTAGCACAGTTTGACCAAGACAAAGTCAGAGAAGCTTCATAGACACATCTAGAGTTGCTGAGGGATCTAGTTACAAGTCTGAGGGCTGGAGACCTGCATTTCAGGGGATATAAAGCTCAATTGGCATAACATAGTCTATAAAGAAAATATTCTACATCTGACCTTGGTGAGTAATGACTGAGGTCTTAAAAACCTGCAAATGGGCACCTAAGATGCATCTACTGGTCCCATCTTAACTGGAGCAAAGTAGAATGAAGAAGACCAAAAGCACAAGGGAATAATTAGTTCAAAGGACTAATGAAGCACATCTACCATAACCTCCACCAGACTGAGCCAAGAATAACTAGATGGTACCCAGTTAACACTACATATTGCTCTGATAGGGAACATAGCAGAGAGTCCCAGACAGACAGAACAGGTGAAAATGTAGAACAAAATTCAAATTCACATAAAAATATAAAAGATTTGCTGGCCTAACAGAGATTGTAGACACCCTGAGGGTATGTCCCTGATACTCTTTTAACTCAGTACTGAAGTCACTTCTGAGGTTCACCCTTCATCCAAAGATTAGACAGGTCTATAGTGTCAACAACAATATATGTGGGGACCTACTTCATTGTTCAACCATGTGTATGAAACTAATGTGAATACTAGCCTAAAAGCAAGGATAAGAATAGAGGAATGGACAGGAAAACTAGATTAATGGTAAGAGAACTTGGGATAGAGAAGAAAGAGTGTTGACACATCATGGAATTGGTAACCAAGGTCACAAAAACAAAATTCTGTGTTGTTTAATGCCAAGTGCTGTCAAGTCAGATCTGACTCATGGCGACCCTAGGGGCCATTTAAGAAACTAATTTGTCTGCACACTTTAACTTAAATTGCAATTTGAAATAAAAAAAATTAAAATAAGGATATTCACTTCAGCATAAAGATGTTTAAACTTCTTTACGTTCATAAACTACCACACGTGTGTCAGTTTTTCTTACTGTCATGGTGGGCATGTTGTTGTGACACTGGAAACTATGCCAATGATATTTCAAGTACCAGCACGGTCACCCTGAGTGGACAGATTGCAGTCAAATTTCCAGACTTGGAAACTAGGAAGCATGGAAGCTACTAGACTAGGATGAAGCACCTGGAGGTCTAGTTTGGGAAAAAAAATGACCACTAAAAATTTTTGAATATTAAAGAAATATTGTCTGCTATGCTGGAGGAAGATGAGTACCTCAGGTTAGAAGGCACTCAAAATATGGCTAGAGAATTGTTGCCTCCTCAAAGAGTGACTTCAATGGAGTCAACTTTTGGGACCTTCATTTGCTGACGTGCTGTGACTCAAAATGGGAAGAAACAGCTGCAAACATCTGTTAATAAATGGCACATAGAATGCACGAAGTTTCTATCCAAGAACATTAGAAGTTGTCAGAACTGAAATTGAGCATGTGATGACTAACATCCTAAGAATTAGTGAACTGAATTGAACTAATACTGTCCATTTTGAACAAGACAATCATATGGTCTACTATGCTGAGAAAGAGTTGAAGAGAAACACTGTCACATTCACCATTGAAGAGAGCATTTCAAGATGTATCCTGAAGTACAATGCTGTCAGTGATAGGATGATAGCCATATCTCTACAAGGAAAACCAGTTAATACAAACATTATTCAGATGTACACACCAACCACTAATGCCAAAGATGAGAAAAGTGAAGATTTCTACCAACTTTTGCAGTCTGAAATTGATTGAACACGCAATCAGTATACACTGATAATTACTGGTGATTGGAATGGGAAAGCTGGAAACAAAGAATGATTGGTAGAACAGGAATTCCTGAACACTTAATTGTGCTGTTATAGAACCTTTATATGAATCAAGAGACAGTCATTTGAATAGAACAAGGGAATGCTGTGTGGTTTAAAAATCTGGTAACACGCTACTCAGGGTTTTACTCTGTTGTTATACACTTGGCTTATACTTATTCAGTCTGTATACTGAGCAAATATTTTTAGAATCTGGACTATATGGTGTAGAACACCACATCAGGATTGGAATACTCATTAACAACCTGTGATACACAAATGACACAACTTAGTTTACAGGTAGTGAAGAGGACTTGAAGCACTTACTGATAAAGATCACTGGATACAGCTATCAGTATGAATTCAACTTCAACTTAAAGAAAACAAAAATCTTCACAACTGAACCATAAGCAATATCATGATAAATGGAGAAAACACTGAAGTTGTCAAGGATTACATTTTACTCTGATTTGTAATCAAAGCCCATGGAAGCAGACGTCCAGAAATCAAATGACACATTGCATTGGCAGAGTTGCTGTGGAGGATCTTTTTAAAACGTTGAAAAACAAAGAAGTCACTTTGAAGACTAAGATCAGCCTAACCCAAGCTGTGATATTTTCAATCACTTCATATGCATGGAAAGCTGGGCAATGTATAAGGAAGACCAGAGAAAAACTAATGCGTTTGAATTTAATTGTTGATGAAGACTATTAAATATACCATGGTCTACCAGAAGAATAAACAAATTTATTTTGGAAGAAGTACAGCTAGTATGCTCCTTGGAATCAGGAATGTCAAGATGTTATCTCATTTATTTTGCATATGTTATCAAGAGGTACCAGCAGCTGAAGAAGTACATCATGCTTAGTGGGGAAGAGTGTCAACAAGAAAAAGGAAGGCTCAAAATGAGACTCTTGACACCCCAGCTGCAACAATGGGCTCAAACACAGCAATGCTTGTGAGGATGGTACAGAACCAAGCAGTGTTTCATTCCGTTGTACTTAAGGTACTTATGAGTTGGAATGGACTCCATGGCACCTGACAGCAATGATACGTTTGTAATAGCCGTGTAGCCTAGAATCCATTTCCTCACCTAAGAACAGCCTGTTTAATTGACACTGGTCCTGTGTAAGAAACACTAGCGACGTAGTAGTTAAGAGTTAGGGAGAGCAGTGGGAGCTGCATATAGGTGAGCATGAAAATTTATATCGGAATGTATATTTTCATTAAATCATAATAAAAAAATCAAAAAAAAAAAAAGAGGGAGAGAGAGAGAGAGGCTGCTAACCAAGAGATCAGCAGTTAGAATCTACTAGGTGCTGCTTGGAAACCCTATGAGGCAGTTTTACTCTGTCATGCAGAGTCTCTATGAGAATTGACTCAACAGCGATGGATTTGGGTTTTTGTTCTTGTTTTCGGTCTTGGTCTTGTGTAATTTTTGGATTTTTCTACCACTGATACCAGCAGTAGTGTGAAGCCAACTCAACATGTGCATTGTATCAATGCCTTCATTCTCTCTTGCCAAATCTGACAGCTACTCGTCACTTGGTAAGACTCATTTGACAATTTCTTATGCTTATGGAGTTCTTGTCAAACCTAGCTGGAGTGCTTGTACATGACACAGGTGTTGCCTGTCACCTGCCTCACTTCTCCTTTTTACTACAGACCACTCACTCTGTCAAGAAATCAGATTTGATACCCAGAGACCAATGTACTCCATCTGAAATTTTCTGTTAAATTCTCTGTCTCTGCTAACAGCTCTCTTGTATTTCATATTCAGTCATTACAGACTTGAAAACCTTTGATTATCCCTCAAGTCAGTTTTATGTTTTGAATTTGAAAAATGAGAGAGCTCTGCTAGATGCTCTTTAAGTGTCTTTCACCCTGACATTTCACAGCTCAATGAACTACTCTCTCCCAGTCTTGTGGCTGTAAATACACTTCACCTGGACCACGCTCTCCTCTTTGTGATCTTTTATGAAAATTACTTTGTTTTTAAATCACTGGATAGATCTATTTATGTGAGTTATGCTGGGGGAGACACTATAGTGCATGTGTGTGTTTGTGTGTATATGCTTTCGTGTATATGTGCAAATATCACATATCCTAGCGAAGACTGTAAGTTCTCCAAGAGGAAAACAGTGGACCTTCCTATTTTCTTCCTGGAACAGTTTTAGGCCTCCCTGCATAAAAAAAATAACTAGGAAAAGGTAATATTTCCTGAAATAGTAAAGGTGGAGTTGCATATGTTTAAGTGATTATGTGAAAGTGTAAATATGTACAGTGAATGTCTCTTTGAGTGCTTTTGTGAATACATGTGTTGGGGTATATCAAATAGAAAATAGGTAAAAAAAACATAATATCGGATTCAAATATGTAGAAGCTATGTTTTTTGGAATAAAGAGACTACAGGAAGGATACTAAGTTAGATGCAGCCTGGAGTAGGAACCAAAGGAACTGAGGCATGACTCAGTAAAGAGCAAGCCTTCCTCTTTCTGGGGCTGTCCAAACTGCCAGGATGTTGGCATCATCACACAGTATCCACTGACAACCCAGAAATGGCCTTTAAGCCCAACCCTATGCACCCTAGCCAGGATCAAATGACTTCTGTACAATTCTGCTGTCTAAAGCGCCTGACTCATGGTGGAAGAGCCAGAAAAGGAACAGAGTCAGCCAAAGACACCGACTGAGTAAGATGAAAAGTGATTTAATGGGCATAGAGAAAAAAACATGGACTTGTTCTCATCCAGAATCCTTCTTCATATGAACGCTGTTCAAGTAGAGACAAACAAAGCCACTAAGAAGACCCTTTGCTTAATTCAGAGGTTCAGGGGTCGCTCCAGAGCATATGTAGGGGAATGCTTCATAGCTCTTATTTTTAGGATGCAAAAAAGAGAGAGACCATGACTCAGGGAGGCAGCATATTGATTATAAGGTTTATAGGTGATTAAGACCCAGAAGTAGATTGGAATAAGTGCTCCTTGCACAGGGGTTGGCTTTTCAAGGGCAGATCTGAAGGCCACTTCACTTCTGCTTGGTCTTCTGCTGGCCTGGGCCTGGAACGACTGGTGGAGGGATTGGCTCTGGGTACTTGCAGCTGCCTGAATCAGGGACTTTGGGGTAGCCTGGCTGTGGGACTGCGGGGTAGCCAGGCTGCGGGGCCACGGGGTAGCCAGGCTGCGGGCCCACGGGATAGCCAGGCTGTGGGACCTCAGGGTAACATGGCTGTGGAACCACAGTGTTGCCGGGTTGTGGAATCTTGGTGTTGCCAGGTTGTGGAATCTTGATGTTGCCAGGCTGTGGGACCTGGGGGTGACATGGTTCTGTGGGTACAGGAACAAATGGCTCTTGTGGAGGCAGACAGGGTTGTTTCACCTGCTGGTCATGAGGCTGAGGTGGTGGGTTGAAGGGCTGCTTCTGCTGGTAAGAACTCATGATTCAGAGGCAGCTAACCTGTGGAAAGAAAAGCAGAACCAATGGTTGAATAAACACAGAAGTCAAGCTCAATATCAAATATATCTCAATTTTCTCCCTTCACAGTAACAGCCTCTTTCCTCTTCTGTTTCCCTGAATTTTAGATCAAAGTATCTTTGATAATTTTGTGCCCTTTAGAAGGAAGAGGGTTAAACTGATTCGTTTTGCTTTATGTGAGCAAAGCTGTTCCCTCTAGTCCTTTCCTGGTTATCTAAAAACTCATGGTAGAAACACAACACGGCAGGCTCCAGAATTGCTTATGTGGCCTTTCTAGGCTTTAAGTAATTTGAAAAAATTATAAAGAAAAACGTATGAGTCTATCTACTCATGTCCAGACCAAGGAGTGCTTGAGCTCTGTCAGGTAAACTCTCAACCTCTCCCTTGCTCCAAATGATCTCATTTCTTACCCTCTGCTCACAAAGTCCCCTGCCATGATGCTGGTCTGCACTTACCCATCATGACACTCCTCTCAGGCACTCTTGGCCAGATGTTAAGTCACCTTTCTCAAATTGTCACAGCCTGGTAATCGCTTTGCATCTTATATGTTCACACATTATACCCCTGTATCATGTTCCCTGGAAACCCTGGTGGTGTAGTGATTAAGTCTGCCGACTGAAAGGTCAGCAGTTCGAATCTGCCAGGTGCTCCTTGGAAAATCTATGGAGCAGTTATACTCTGTCCTATAGGGTCACTATGCATTGGAATTGACTCAGTGGCAGTGGGTTAATTTGGTTACCATGGTCACTGATGCATCAGAGGTTTACAATGAATGAAATCATCTTTTGAAACTCCACATTTCCTAGTGCAGTGTCTTTGATGTTGCAAATCCTCAATAAAGATTAGAGGGAGAATAAAAATGTCATTAAAATTCTCCTGAAAATGGACACTAGTCTATATCTTTCTGCTCACAGAGTAGGAACTCTTACAAACATCACTAACATACATTGACCAAGTTACACAGCTGTGATGGCAGATGTGAAACACATAAAGTTCACTATGCACAAACTGTAAGTGCATTGAAAATAAAATACTTAACAATGCTAAAGAAGTTCCAATCAATATAAAGTATTTCTGAGGTACTGTTAAATTTCTAAAACAGAGACTCACCTGGTACACTGAGATGAGGGAGCTGTCTTGTGTCTCAGGTCTGGTGCGGAGTCTCTGACCAGCTGGCTTTTTAAGCAGCAAATGAGCCCAGCCTTAAGGAAGTGGGATGTTGGGGGGCCGCCCTATCTTTATTTCAGCTTTTGTGATGAATATCCAGTGCTTAACATTGTCACTTGCTGTCTGACAATAATGTCAACTGTGCCTGTCCATGCTGTTCTTCCTGTGTGTTGGGTTTGATGTGTTCAATAGGCTTATTGGAGGTAATAAGTTAAAACAGGAGGAGGTTCTGGGGCTTTTGAGAGTAGGAACCACTATGGCTCTTGACCAACACCCTTAAGCTTTAGCTCATACATCTTAGTCATTAGAGTTGCTACAACAGAAATACCACAAGAGGATGGCTTTAACAAACAGAAGTTTATTCTCTCACAGTTTAGCAGACTAGAAGCCCAAATTCAGCGTGTCAACTCCAGGGAAAGATTTTGTCTCTCTGTAGGCTCTGGAGGAAGGTCCTTCTTGTCAATCTTTCGCTGAACTTGGAGCTTCTCCACACAGAAAGCTCAAGTTCAAAGGATGTGCTGTGCTCCCAGTGTTGCTGTCTTGGTAGTATGAGGTTCCCCACTGAATTCTCTCTTTTGTATCTCAGGAGAGATTGGCTCAAGACGCAGTCTAACCTTGTGAATTCAGTCCTGCCTTCTTAACATAACTGCCGCTAGTGCTATCTCATTAACATCATAGCAAGTGGAGATACAACGCAGGAAAATTGCAGCAGGTGACAAAATGGTAGACAGTCATACAATATTGGCAATCATGGCCTAGCCAAACTGATATACATTTTGGGAAATGTGACTCAATCCATGAAACCATGTTTGTGCTATCAGCTACTGAATATTTGAAATAAATGTGAGAGAAATAACTGACGTTTCTAATTCTGGGAGGCCATGAGAAGGGGTCAAGAAATGAATCATTAGATTTTCTTCCTTTGGATGCAGGCCTGGAAGGTGAAGGTAAGGGCTGAAATAAAACATCTGCTTTTGAACCAAGTTGCCTTCATTACATAGGGAGCCATAAGCTATTGTACCAACCAAGGTAGTAGAAGTTACTGGTGATGGAGAGTCAGAACTGACTGCATTTGACTGTTGTGGCAGCAGAGTCATAAAGACCCTGCTTTCATGGTGCCTCTCTTCTCTGGAGGTGAGAGAGAAACGGGGAACTGGAATTGCCAGGGTCTCAAAGCTGAACTTCCTCTGCTTAGAAGGTGAACCTGGGGACACTGACCCAGAGCTGCCCTCAGTACACAATGATAGCAGGTGAGTGGAAAATCCAAGTCATCCTTAAACCTGGGTGTGTGGATGATTTCTCTTCCTTGACCTGTCTATTGCTGTGTCATCTCCTGTAAACCTGGGCTCCGATTCTGCCACTACCATCAACTCTTTTTTCCCAGGTCCCCATATGAGTGGTCATACTTCATCCTCACACTCTTCTTGGGTACAGTAGGTACTCAGTCAACAGGTAGTTATTATTTCCATCACACATTTATAGGCTCATGGAGAAAAAAAAAGGAGAGAGTATTATTTTAATTTCAGACCCATAAAGAGGCTACTTGAAAATGATTCACTACACTGTGACAGGCCTCTGGGTTAACACCAAGGAGTGGTCATGGTTGAGCAAGGGCCTTCCCCACCCATCTCTTTCCCTCTCTGTTAGCTTTTGGTTACCCACCTCCCTTTGGGTTTGTGCTGGTGCCGCCCTCATACTTAAGTTCTGGGACTATGAAATCAGTTTAGCTCTCCTCTGTGCTTAGGTCCAGATTCCCCTTCTTACCAAAACTGCTTCTCAGGAGCCCCTCACAGAATGAGGTCTGAGGAGACCCTGCTGTTCCATCTCAGATTCTTAGCTCAGGTGAAATCTGTGTCATGATCCTCTGTTTTCCGTGGTACCTAGGCTGCGTTTGAGGCCCTGACTTACCCAAACCTTAGCTCTGAACCTGCGTCATTCTCATCCTCTCTTTATTCTGGATCTTAGTTCTAGGGAAAAAAAAAAAAATCCTTTCTAATTGTCTGTATTCCTCTAAATGTGTTCTAGCCTGCCCTACCTTAACAGATACTTCCTTGTACTCAATAAAAGCTTTCCAGCATAAGCCTCTAGAATATCTATTTTTGTATCAATCCTGTTTGCCCTGTTTGTTTGGTCAAGCACTCTCAGTGAGTGAGAATTAAGTCTTTTCTTGCCCTTCAGAGAAGCTTGGTTTTTCCCCAGCAGTGCTGGGTGTGCAGATGACTCTGGTCATGGGGCAGAAAGAGGAAATCACACCGTTTCTTAAAGAGGTTGCCGTCTCCATAGGTGCCACAGTCTTTCATACAAATCTTCTCTGGTGGCAGGTGGCTTCTACTCTTTCTGTATCAGTGGCCTGACTCTTGCATCAGTCTTTTCAGTGGATGGTATTGGGGATATTTCATGTACTCTGAATCTAAAGATCCTTGCATTTTTGCTGGTCAGGCTGGAACAATCAGTTTTACACACTCACTGAGATCTCTTCCTCCTTGATTCAGGGTTATTAGATGTCATAGTGTGAAGCCTGTGGAAATCTACAACATACTTGTGCAAGCTTGAGGTACGAGTAGTTAATACCCAGGTGTCCATATTTTGTCATTGTGTTGGAGCTAGCATATAATGTTTCTCCTTTCACATCAGGGGAAATTCTTCTGAGATTGACTTCTCATGCCTCCTCAGAAAGCCCTGTGGGGTCAAATGCCAATCACCTTTTGTGGTGGCCTGCTTTGTAGCATAGCATTTTATTGTTGTTATCTTTTGCCTAGTTTTACTCCCTGTTATAACTCCATATACATTATATGAGCATAAAACTTAGGCTGTCCTTTTTTTTTTTTTTTTACAAATAAAGTTTAAGACACATGAAATGTTTGCTGTATTTGGGATGCAGAGGATGAGCACAATTTCCCAGCGATGGAAATAAATGTCTAGTCCAGAGTCAGAGAAACCGTCTGATTAAGTGTTGGAAGATATTGAAATTGATCTGAATACTTTCTTTGAGGCTTCTGGAACTAGTCTGTCCAAAATTATAGGCACTAGCCAGTTATTTTTGTTTGCTGTCACCAAGCCCACTTCAACTAACGACAACCCCGTGTACAACAGAAAAAAAAAGAAAATGTTGCCCTGTCCTGTATCATCCTCACAGTCACCAACAAATTCAAGTTCATCATTGAAGCTACTTTGCCAATCTGTGTCACTCAGGGTCTCTCACGCCCTTGTTGGCCTACTACGTCACCAAACATGGTGTCCTTTCTAGTGGTTGATCCTTCTTGATGACCTGCCCTAAGCAAACAAGTCAGACAACAGACAACATTCTTTTGTGAACCATGTATTTTTATTTGGCTAATTTGTAGAAGTAGGCTTCTAGGCTTTTCGTCCTAGTCTAAAAGCCCCACTGAAGCCTGTACATTTGCTGGTATTTAAAACACTGATGTTGTAGCTTTCAGTATCCCAGCAACGTACAAGCTACCAGAGTACAAAGTGTTGTGCCTACCAGAACGTTAAATTTCAGAAGTCAGTAGAAACTGCATACTGTGAGCCAATAGAATGAATTGTATCAGTCACTTGAATGCTTCCCTTACTGCTTATCCTGTTTTTTAAGTTAATTTAGATGAAATTATTCCATATATTTAAACTAGTAAAATGCAGTGCCATTTAGAAATTTGGTGTGTTCTGTCCAGTCTGTGCCATGAGGTTTGGCAGAATGCAAGACTTGATGCCCAGTGGGAAGGTGGAAGACAGTTCTCGATTTTCTGTAGTGACTACAGTGTGTCTACCCAGAATCAGACATTCCATGTATTTGAATCTTTGCCATGGTTACCATCTTTCTGTGTCATATTTACCAAGAGGACCCGAGGATAATGAAGGTAACAAAATCTTGAGGGACAATAAATGCTCATATATCTCTGGGGCAGGAAGAAAGAGGACAAGTATAAGTGGTAGGTATTATTGTACATAGACCTAGTTCTATCTCAGTGGATGCAGTGCTTCTCCTGGAACAGGCAAAGTCTGTGGATTATCAGATGAGAAAGAGACTGCTGGTTTCAGTCAATGGTGCAGATGGCTGTGAAATTCTAAATTTGACTTTGGATGACCTTCCAAATGTAGTACCCAACAATTCCTGTAACTCTTTCATGCAGTGGCAAATCTGACTGCTATATTTACAAATCGATCAAGGACCAAAGGAAACCTAGTAAGACCTCAAAACCCAGTCAAGCCACTTGACCCTCAAAAAGTATGCCAGTGGCAATGGTGGGAAGGGGGATTAGAAATGAAGCAAAAAAGACAGAGGATGAAGCCAGAACAGGAAGAAAGAGAACATGCAGAGAATCACATAAATTAAGTAGGGGGATATAAGTAGTAGAATAGGAAAGTTGTTGGCACAGGCACACAGGAAAGGGACCTATTGAGCAGTGGTGTCACTGGGGTTGGTTGTCACCCAGTACAGCATCTCATGCTGTTACCAGCCCTATGGATCTCCTTCTGTGCCAGACCATATAGAATTCTTAGTATTGCTGATTAATTTTAATATAAAATAATTGTAATAATTACAGTTTACTTAATTGTAATATTTCTTAGATTATATAAATACAACAAAATGGTTTTACAAAATCTTTCTACACTTAATTAAGACATCACTAGTTACATTATTGATGTAGTTTCACAGATATTAATTACCACAATATTGTAGCTGAAACATCAGAAAACTTGACAAAATTAGTGGCTATGAAAACACCAGCAGCAACGAAAACAACAGTGCGTGCTTGTAGTGCATGCAGACAAAACCATGTGATCTGAAGTGTCGTTATAACTGGGTAATAATAACAGCAATGACTGGAATAATAACAGTTCTTAATCTACTAGAAAGTGCAGAAAATAAATTAGCATAGAGTTTTTGCCTTGTAGATATACTGATGTATGTAAGTTCAGCTTACGAAAAACTGTGAAACACTGTGCAAAAATTTTATAGACAGCATTTTGGCATCTCTCTGCCTGACATTGGTAGCCATTGTGGTCTGCATCCCCCGTTACCCGCCAGTGATGCCACTGCTCCTGAGTCGGAATTAGTGAGAAACAGCAAACAGTCCAGTGGAAACTTTCTTTCTAACCGGATCTTATTTAAACCAGTTACTAACTTCCTTTCTCATCAGCAAACATGAATACTTAATGGTCCTGCTAGGACAGAGGAACACGAGAATGAAGAAAACAAGATACATCCATGGCAATGAAGCCTATGTGCATTTCTTTCCGTGGGCAAGTTGAGATCAACAGCCTCATGATAAATTTATCAACCTGTACATAATCTGCACCTAAAATTTCTTAACCAAAAGTAGTATCCTGATCTGTACTATTTGTTCAGTGCATGACAATTCTTCAGGAAGCAGAAAGAACTGAGTGAATTCAAGGAGCTGAGAAAGAATTCCACCTCTGCCAGGCAACCTGGCAGCAGTAGAAGCAGTGGTCAAAGTCAGTTGAAAAGATTGAAGTCTTTGCATTGTAAATGTAAGTGAAGTAAAGGGAGTGGTACTATCAGGAGCTTCTCACAAAAAATTTGTAATCATGTTGTAGGTTTGTGTGAGATAACTCAACAAACAAAAATAGGCAGTAGAAACATGCCCATCCTCCCCACCTTTTAGTTGCTGCAAGGTTTCAAGAAAATTCTGGAAAAACCTTTTTACTTGTGCTAATCTGCATCTTAGTTGCTTTAAAAAAAACAAAATAAATTGCACTTCAATTTCTTGTGAAGACACTTAAAATATAGAAATATTCAAAGAATAAAAAATGGCTTTTACTCACCTGACAACTGTAGTTGTTGCATGTATGTGTGTGTTTATGTATAGCTATACGCATACACAGTAGATATACATCTATGTACAGTTGAAATTATGCAATTCAGTGGCATTGTGTTCACTTCTTTGTATTTTGCTGCGTTAAATGCTGTTTGACTTTTTATTTATGCATGCATGTGTACATTTTAACAAGATGTGATTATATGTTACATGCCATAATATTTTACATGACCTCAATACTATCTGAACATTGTTTCATATGACTAAATCTTTTCTGCTGTATTATTTTATGATCATCATGTATTTTCCCACATAGGTACATAATCACTTATCTAATCAATTTTCTCATGTTGGAAATTTATGTTATTTCCTTCCTACTTTATTTTTCTATTATGTATAAGTTGAAATGATCCTTTTTTGTAAATAAATCTGTGAATACGGATGAATATTTTGCAGTGAATACAGAGGGCATGCAGATGTTTAAGGATTTGGGGTTCATTTTGCTCAACGGCCCTCTAGCATGTTTCCCTGACTTTGTATTCCTAACAGCTAAGTATCAGCAGCCAGTGTCCCCACTGATGGACAGAACCTTTAATGGTGACTACACCTGCGATATTATGAACATTTTTTGTCATGCAAATGAGTAGCAATCTGAAGTCACCTGAACACGCACACACATGGCAGACCCAAGAACATCGTTCTCTCCTGCCAGCTACTCGTCGTTTGTTAATGACCCATTGAACAATTTCCGTCTCAGAGCTTCAGTATATCTTTTTGAAGCTCTTACCAAGTCTTGCATCACACAGGGGCTGACTGTCACTTGCCTAATGCCGCCTTTGTATTACAGACCACTCACTTTGTTAAGAAATGCTGTTTACTCCTCGTGACCAGTGTAACCCTTCTGAAACGTTGTGTTGGCCTCTATGCTTCTAGACATGATTCCCTAATATCACAGTCCTGCTGAACATAGGCTTTCAAACCTGCTGAACACAGACCTGCAAAACTACTGGTCGTTTCCCAAATTAAGAAGACAAAGATACAAGAGAAAGAGACAGTACATGGGAGTCGGGACAAATGGACTCTGCGTGCAAGTCAGAAATACAATTTTTGGATGATCTCTGTTATCATCCTTTTCTGAACATCAGTTCTTTATCTGGATAATGGAGGGGACGTATTAAGTGCTGTTTACAAGCCTCTTCTCACCACTGACGTTATGTATTATACTGACCTGCCCTTCTTCAAATTTACCACTGACATTATGTGTTATGTCTTCTCCTACTGAAACCTGCTTCAACTTTTCTGTGAGGTGCATGTGTTTAATTTGAGACAGCTGCTTTTATGTTTTACTTTGACAAGGAGGCTACCTATGTGTGTGCTATTGTATGTGTATGAATGTGTGTGCTTAAGTGTGTGTTTGTATGGGAAGAGAGTGAAGGTCATCAATTTCAGGCTTCCCCTAGACGGGGCTGTGGATTCTCCACGCTATCTTCCTGCTACAGCAGTGAATGGCCACTCATGTTGGGCACTCATGTGAGAAAAAGACTAAGGACATTAAATCAGAGTATCTACATGTGTGTTTGTGTGATTTGGGGGTATTGGCTGGCTTGTATGTGTCTGTGTGAATGTCTGTCCATAGGAATCTATCTTGGCGTTTATCTCTATGCGTGTGTTGAGGGGAACAGGTGGACAGTAAAGTGGTATCTATGAGTATGTTTGTGTCTGTGAGTGCGTAAGTGCTTGGCTATGGTGTTATGAGAGGTCAAAAATGGAAGAAGATAATCAGACTGCTGTATGTATGAGCACTATTTCTTCTCAATAGTAATAATAAAAAGAATCAGCTGAAGACAGTAAGGATGGTTTTAACAAGGATGATTTTAACAAGGATGGGGTAGGGTACTCAGGGTCAGAGATGGCTGGAAGCAGGCTCAACGGAGGTAAACTCCATTCAGGTACAAGGAGAAAGTACTGCTCTAGCCTAGGCTGCCAACCAAAAGTAGCAGGCTCTGAGTGGCCTTTTGTAATCTCCCTTTGGCGAACCAGGAATACTCTCTGCCCAATAGCCACACACACACACACACACACACGCGCGCGCGCACGCACACACACACATACACTTTTAGTGTCAGAATCAGGCGCCTTCTGACTACAACCAAAATCTGTGTACAGTTCCTCCTTCAAGAGAACGCAAAAGGCTGAGTTGGGCAATGACACGCAGAGCAAGGTATGGAATTAAAAGTGATTTAATGGAGGCAGAGCAGGAAAGAGTACTTGATCCGTCCCAAAGTCACTCCTCAGATGAATCCTGAGCAAATGAAAGACTAGCTCAACTGGTGAGAGCTGCCAAGTTTACTCAGAGGTTCAGGGAACTCACCAAAGTGAGTGTGAGGAAAATCTTTTCAGAGGATTGTGACTCAGGATGACAACATACTATTTGCAAGGTCAACAGGCAAATAGACTCATAAGCAGAATGGGAAAGGGGTTCAGCATCTAGGGGTCAGCTCCTCCAGGGCATGGCTCTTCAGCCCTTTACTTCTGCTTGATCTTCTGTTGGGCTGGTCCTGGGGTGACTACTGGGGAGCAGGGCTCAGGCACCTTAGGATTGCAGGGCTCAGGTACCTTGGGGTGACATGGCTCAGGCACGATGGGTTGACAGGGTTCCTTGGGTTGGGGTACACATGGTTCTTGGGGTGGAGGCTGGCAAGGCTGTTTCACCTGCTGCTCTTGTAGCTGAGGGGGTGGGGCACAGGGCTGCTTCTGCTGCTGAGAACTCATGCTTCACAGGTAGTTGGACCTTGAGATAAAAAAGACGACGTGGTTAAATATGGATTAACTGGGGAACCACACTTTGGGTTCCTTTGGAAGACAGAGATTTTTCATCTTCTCTGGCTGTCTCCCTGAATTTGAGGGTGAAAAAGAATACTTTGGTAATTTTTGATCCATCTCAAGAGAAGGATGTGGTAGCTTAAAGGCTATTTATTTCGCTCCATTTGAGTGGGATTCCTTTCACAGTTCCATGTTCTCCTGAGATATGGCATATAGCTTAAGAAAACTGGCTTTGTGTAGGGATAAGAGGCCCATATATGAGGTCTTTTAGAAAAATAACATGATAAAGCAACTGTAGTCTACAAACTCATAGTAACACGGAATGCCTTGTCACTTACAGACAGTTCTATGTTAACCTATGCCCCTACGACTTCGCTTGTGGTCTTTATTCATACATTCCCTTCTGACTCATTGCAGCCTCTCCAATTACTCCTCCATTATAGCTCACATTGTGTGTCACCACTGGGAATCTCTTCTATAACGAGTCTCCTCTAAACTGCCACAGTCTCACTCTCTACCCCTACCTACTTTTACCAGTCCTGAACTACTGTGCACTTCATCCACTTTGCACTTCATCTTCTATTAGGAAAAAAGGCCTGGTGATGAACCTCCAAAAATCAGCCAATAAAAACCCTGTGACTACAACGGTTCAAACAAAACTGATTGCAGGGATAACAGGATGGGTCAGTGTTTTGTTCCATTGCGCTTGGGGTTGCCATCAACTGGGGACCAATTCAATGGCAGCTATCAACAACAATTATCTTCACTGAGTAAGTTTGTTGAGTAAATTTCATGTTCATATAATTTACCCCAATGGCCCAACACAAATCTTATATATAGTAAATGCTCAGTAGAGTTCTGGTGAATAAATTATGCTCTCTATTATAAATCTCAGGTACAGACCTGAGTTGCTGAAAGTGCCCTGGTCCTGACTCCTAGTCCTAATCCTGCTCTTAACTTACTGTAGGCACTTCGCAAATCCTTCCCTATCCCTGACCCTAGTTCACAGGGTACACTGAGGGAACAGACTTACTCAATTTTTAAGGACCTTCAAGTCTAAACTGCTTTCAGTTAAAATACAGTCCCATATTCTCTAGCTCTAGGGAACACCCACATTGGCCTCTTATACGTGTTTGTCTTTGTCCAATTTCCAAAAAATGAACACATATATATATTAGAATACCAAGTCAGTTCAAATCAGAGACTTACCTGGTGCACAGAGAAAAACAGGTTTTCTGGTCGTTTGGATCTGGTGTGAAGTCCACAGCCAACTGGTTTTTATATACTGAATGATCCCTGTCTGAAGGAAATAAAATCACTTCAGGCTATTCTGTTTTATTTCCTTACCTGTCAAACATGATTCACCCCACTCCCCTCAGTTACCTGTTGGCTCAGCTTTTGTGATGAAAAACCACCCACTTGATAGTTTTTTGGCACTGGCTGTCCAACAGTGATGTCAATTGAACCTAATTCCCATTGCTACTCTCTGTCTTAGACCTAGTAGTAGAGTTTGTGTTGGGGGAGGGGTGAGCAACAGCCTTCTTAACTTGTTTGATGAGTTAACCCTGGAAGGAGATTTGAGTCCTTGTGTGGCCACCACTGACTTTTTTGTTGGGTTGGCTATTGCTCCGTATTCTGTGGAATGGAACATATTGGGGGTGTATGAACAGATAGAAAAATGAAAGGAACAAGTGGAGAGGAGGTGGGCATGAGCCATTTGCCTTAGTTAGGTTGGGTGTGAAAGGTAGTGAAATTGATGGATTATAGACTCCTTGTCTGAGGAACCCATGACTCCTATATCCGTTTTCTCTCTTTCTTTCAGCCGCATTCTACCACACAGAATTACTCACAGATCATCCCCCCTAACCTCACCCTTTTCTGTCAGGTTATCAAGCAGGACAAACTTGCTTTGTTTCACCAACCACACCTTCACCCTCCTTCTTACTTCAGAGGTCTTTCAAGGTCTAATCTGTATTTTGGGATAACCTCTTCCCTCCACTTCACTCAGCAATCTGGTCATGTCCCTTTCCCTTCCTAACCCAGCAGTACACTATCCTTTCCCAGGAATCTGGAAGCCTTTTCTACCTACCTCTTCCAAAGCCATCCATGGGCTACTCAGTACTTAATCCTCTCCCACCTCTTGCCCATTTCCGACTCTGGCTACAACGTTTTTCTCCTTTCTATGGCTTTGTATCTTTGGGGGCTTTCTGAAGGTTGCCTACTCAAGCTAATGTTTTTTCTTGTGGTAATATTTATTTATTTATTCACTCCATGAATATTAACACAGCATATAATATATGCCAGTCAAGTTGGTTATTCTAGAAGGTACCAAAGGATGAAGACCACCTCCCAACATACCAAGAACTCCTCAGAGTGAGAGATGAAACATAGTTCACAGCCACTGAGTTTAAGAATCTTAGGGAGCTTTTAATCTGTGCTCCTCAGTTGATGACTGGGGAATGTGAGGCCAAGAGAGATAAAACAACTGACCCAAGGTCACACATCAAACTCCATGAGAAAAAACATTAGGAACAATATTTGGATTCTTCTTTGTTTTAACCTCCCTTTTCTTCCTAAAGCCTTTAGAGGAAATGAAACCTAGGCAAGAAACTTACAAAATGGGGAAATGGAGCAGTTTAGACTCCTAGAGCCTTGGAGCCCGATCTGCTCATAATTTTAGGGAAGCTTTGTGTAAGTGGCAATTTGAGAAGCAGGAAGAGTCTTGCCTTCTGGGTAAGTACTTACTTTTTGTTTGATGAATCCTATCAAACAGGAATAAAGCTGCTTAACATTTAAGTGGTGTTGGAGATAAGCAGATATTTCTAGCTTTGCTTAGTACCTTTGTAGGCACTAGGGAAAAGCAAAGGGTTAAAACAAGGAGAATCTAGGTTTTCTGTGTTGAACTCTGCTAGGAATTTGTGGGAGCCAAGTGGAAATAAACTATTCACTCAATTTATTATCCCTCAGGGGACCAGGGTCTGGCAGAGGAAGCGAAAGTCTAAAATACTTGCTTGGGATTTCAGCTACTTTCATCCTGGAGGGGTCCTTAGGATGGTATGGTGACAGGGACCAGGTGCCCCATTGGTGAAGACATCAGAGTGACAGCCAGGTGAACAGGCTCTAAACACCTCTCCTAGTGTCTCTTCCCTCCATTGTGCTATCTGACATAATGGTCAGATTCTGAAGATTCTCCCCATCATGGGGCTTACTTGGGAATAGATAGAATTCCCTGACTCCTTAAGCCAGAAATTTCCTCTGAAGAACAGAACGAGAAACAGGTCACTGATTCACACCTGCCCCGAAGCACGGTCTGTTGTTAGGTGTGGTCATTGTGAAACCCAAATAACACTATGTGCGTGGTTCCTTCTCCTCATTTCCTCTGCTCCCCTGCACCCCCAAATGCTTGGAGAACCTACTGGCACATTTAAGTCACCTCCCAGAATCATTCACCTCCCCACCAACATTTCCCGTACTGGGCCCTCCCAGATATGGGTCCACAGTCACCCTACATGGCCTGGTGTGTACTAGCTGCCAGTGACTGGGCCCCTATGGTCTGCATGACTGGCATTACGTGTAAAGAGAGGTATCAAAACTGCTTTGAGAACTGCTAAGAAGTTCCTTGCAAGAGAAACCCCCCCTTGTGACAGGCCTCATGGAAAGAGCTGAGAAGAAACATAAGGGCACAGGAAAGAACAGACCCCCAACTGCCTTCCCCATCCAACTACTTTGGTATCATCCAGTTAAAGAACTACCTCCCTTTGGGCTGTTGCTACCTTCGCCACCACACCCCAGCTCTAAGCCTCTCACTTCACTTTAGCTCTCCTCTAGGCTTCAGTCCAGGTCTCTGTTTTCCCCAAAACCCACCCTCAGGAGCCCTGACAGAGAGCTCCATGCAGAGCTTTCTGCTGCACTGGTGGATCTCTCAGGTTGAGAGGAAATGCTTCCTGCCCCTCTGTTCCCTGCTGCCAACTGGCTTGTCTTACACCCTGCGTTATGTAAAGCCGGCTCCCAGGGCCTTGGCTCCCAGGGCAAAGAGATTTCCATCATCAGTACCCCCACCTGGCTTAACTCTTCTGTCTGTCTCCTTTACCCCACCCAAACCAGTTCTCTGGTTCCTGTCTCTAAAGCTTTCACTTACACAAAATCCTGACCTGGCTTTCCCTGTGTGTTTCTGTGAAGCACATTTGGTGGCTGAGCTCTAAGGACACGCCAAAGAGGAAGAAAAATTAGCTAAAAGAAGGTTAAATAACACTCTCAAGAAGTCACAGACTTGGGGTCTCACAGTACCAGGATATAGACCCTCTACGTCTATGCTGTGTTGCTTCTCAGTAACACGCATTCTGTGAGCTAGAGTAGTTCTTAGAAGGGACACTGATGGGTCCTGAATTTCTCTCACATCTGAACTAATCAATTGCCTACTTATTATCCATTCAGAATGAGTTTTTCTGGGTATGAATGATCAAAAGTTATATACAGATACTACATACATGTGTATATACCAACCTCATTGCTGTTGAGTCGATCCCAACTCACAGGACGCAGTGGAACTTCCTCGCAGGCTTTCCAAGGCTGTAATCTTTACAGAAGTAGACTGTCACATCTTTCTTCCACAGAGCAGCTGATGAGTTCAAACTGCCTGCTTTTCAGTTGGCAGCCTTCAGCTTAATCCCTGCTTCACCAGGGCTCCTTATATATTACATAGTACAGGTAGTCCCTGACTGAAAACCTATTTATTTGAGTTATGACAAATCATACCTACAACCATCTGTTTGTTGTTTTACATACACATATTACTAACAGTATAATGTATGTGAGGTTAAGGCATATATATTTTGTACATCTGTAAGTTTACATGTAATGCTTACAACCCCCAAAGGTGAAAAATGTGTTTATAAACATATTACTAAAAAAGGCAATAATAAAGAAAACTTAAAAAAAAAAGAAAGTGTTCAACCTTCACCAGAACTGACTTATGATAGAAACAGAACCCTGTGGTAAGCTAAGGAGTACCTGTATACAACATTATATATATATATACATATATATACAAGTGTATATATATGTAAATGTCATATAATTTAAAAAACTTAATTGAGAGCATTGAGTTTTGAAATGGAATCTGGGATAGTTCAGACCAATCTGCTAGGCATGCTCTCCCTCAGATCACTCATTATCCATTGGGCAATTAGAGGAGTTGAAGGACAACTACGTGGTTAAACATCATTCACAGAGAATTCAAAACTCCATTGCAGGTGACTACTGTTTTTCCAATTGATAGTTTCCTTTCTTCGCTCAGCTGTGCTTGCTGCCTTCTTGGCCTACCCAGAAAGCTAGCTCCTCCAGACACCAGAGTGACTTCTACAGATAAAATGTTTTGAAAACAAAGTTCAGGGCTCAAACCCTGGCTGTACTCCATACTGGCTGTGTGTGATATTGAGGATGTATCTTAATAGCACTAGCTACCATATGATTATCACATACCAGGTCTCAGGCCTCCTTTTAGGTACCTGACGCTAATACTCAAAATGTCTATACCAGGTATGGATTACTAGTCTCGTTATACAATGTTGAAGTTAAAGCACAGAGAATAACTTTGCCCAAATTTGCCCAAGTCTATGCAGCAAATAGGTGCATAGCTGAAATGAAAACCCAGTGCTATGACTCTGATGCCCTTTTTGAATCTCAGTTTATCTTACCTATAAGTTAGGAATGATATTTGCTTACACACCTATTTTAAATGAGAAAACATACGCCAATCAACAATTATAAAAAAGAAAAAATAAAACGCCGCTGTGGTTGAGTCAATTTTTATCCATAGCAACCATATAGGACAGTAGAACTATCCCAAAGGGTTTTCAAGGAGTGTCTGGTGGATTTGAGTTGCTGGTCTTTTTGGCTAGCAGCAATCAACTGTTAAACACCACACGACAGGGCTTCCTAGAAAATGTTATATGGCCACAGATATCAATTGCATTTCTTCTCCATAGGGTCTGAACTATATCTGTTACTAGAAGATCACCCCAGTAACCCAGAAAACTCCATCATTTTCTTGGTTTATGAAGTGGTCAATCAACTATTCATTAACAAATAATTACTGAATGACAACCAAATGTCAAACATGGAGTCCCAGCTCTAATAAAATCTGGGAACATACAACTTTTTATAGGCTCCAGGGATCTAATCCCCATTAATGAGAAGTTTTTCTCCAAGTGGCCTAAGAGAGCTGCTGAAAATACAGACAATATCTCTATATTCTAGGAACAGAAAGAGCTAGGTCAGAGTCTTGAGAATCAGTGGTTCTAAGTTGTGCATGGGATCATTTTTATGATCAAAACAAGGTGAGAAACACAGATTCTAAACACAGTAGATTGACTACAATTGGAATCGCCCGCTATGTTTTAAAACCCATTCATGTCTGGACTCCAATCAGAGTTTTGTTTAACCAGTTAATTTTTTTTTTAAGTCATTAGATACAGTAGGTGGTTTAAAATCCCTGTTCCAACAGAATATGTAACTCCTAGTATCAGAAACCAACTACAGAATCCCAGTCCTTTGAAATCCTCCAAGTGGCAGGAAGTACAGGTGGGCACTAAGGTGTCAGAGAGAGATTGCTGTTGATATAATCAAATGCTAATAGGTATGGGTGTTGGGCTTAAGGATATTAGATCACTTGGTAAGCAATTATGTCCCAGGCAAGGAAGACTAGGTGGTTCTACACACTACAGCACTCCACCCTGCCTCTGGGGAATCAGCAAAGAGCAGGTTCAGACTGGTTTGAAAGGGTAGCTCCATCAGCCAGGAGGCAGTCTGTGTCACCTCCCTAGACACCATCATGTGCATGGTGTGGTGATGGTTTGGTGAGTTAAAGGCCCATCCTTCCCACCTCCAAGAAGCTTCTAGCAGAGAAGTTATTATCTTTTGAGTCTCAAAGTACTTAAAAAATTAGAATTTTCCGTCCCCTTTGTTATATAGGAAGCCTTGGTTGCATAGTGGTTAAGTGCTACTTCTGTTAACCAAAAGGTCAATAGTTCAAATCCACCAGGTGCTCCTTGGAAACTCTGTAAGACAGTTCTACTCCAACCTATAGGGTTGCTATGAGTTGGCATTGACTTGATGACAGTGACTGTGGCCTTTTTTTTTTTTTTTTGACCATTTATATAATTAAGAATAAATTTTTATTTTTTTCAAAATCACCTCAAACACAGTTGTCACTGCTTTTTTGGTTTTAAGGTTACTATCAATTTTAAAGAAACCCTGTTAATGTAGTGGTTAAGAGCTATGGCTGCTAATCAAAAGGTCAGTAATTCAAATCCACCAGGTGCTCCTTAGAAACTCAATGGAGTTTCACTCATTTGTTTATTCTTGCATTTTGTGGGCTCTGCTTGTGCCCCCAAACACTCTGTTTATTAGGAACTCATCAAATCCAATTATAGCTTGCAGTGTTGTAAAGATGGAAAGCGTAGGTTCCAAATTCAAACAAAGTCCATTGCTGTCGATTCCAATGAATAGTGACTCTGTAAGACATAACAAAACTTGCCCCCTAGGGTATCCTAGGCTGTATTCTTTATGAAAGCAGACTGCCACAGCTTTCTCCCATGGGATGGCTGGTGGGTTTAAAACAATGACCTTATGGCTAGCAACCCAGTGCTTAATCACCGCGCCACCAGAGCTTCTGAGGGTAGGGTAAAACCAAAAAACCCACTGCCGTTGAGTTGACTCCAACTCATAGTGATCATATAGGACACAGTAGAACTGCCCTATTGAGTTTCCAAGGAGCACCTGGTGGATTTGAACTGCCAACCTTTTGGTTAGCAGGTGTAACACTTAACAACGGTAGAGTAGAACCCACAAAAAGTAAAAGCCGAAAAGAATCTGTGTAGTCACCTAATTTTATGACAGGAAGAAGTTATCTAACTCAAGCTCTCATTTCATGGACAGAGTACAGAGATGCAACCACTTGCCTGAGGTCAAAGATTTATTCAGTAGCAGAGTTTGAACTTGAACCCAAATCTCCTCTCTCCCAGTTCGGACCTCTCCACAGGCTGAGAAACAGATCACAATTACATTTTAGCATACATTCCTGACTCAAAGTAAAAAGACTTCTTCTGGACAGGCAGAGGAATTTCCTAAGGCTAATGCTTTGGCACAAGGAGCCCTAGTTATGCAGTGGGCAAGCCCTCAGCTATTAATTGAAAGGTCAGAGGTTCCAAGCCGCCAGCTAATGTGGCACTCTGCTTTCATAATGATTACAGCCTTGAAAACCCTATGGGGCAGTTCTTCTTTGTCCTGTAGGATTGCTGGTAGTCAGAACCCACTCTATGGTGCCTAATAGCAATAACAACTGTGGCTTTCAGAGGCTTTGTAAAGTATACACTTCTTTCCTTGGAAGAACAGAAATATTGTTTTAGTCTTGTTGATTTGTTGTGGATGTGATTTGAAGACAAGAAGGAGTCGGAATTATGTGAAGACATTTCATTGTGGGTGAAATGGGATATCACATATTCAGAGATGAAACATCGTTCTTGGTTATTGCTGTGAAAGGCATGGGTTTCTCTCTGTCTCTCCTCACTGAGCTAACAGCCTGAGACACAAATTACTGCAGAAGCACTGATTGCTCCAATCACTTCATATTGTCAGTTAGCTGAGGTTTGTGTAAATCTGTCAGTGCTGACCCCTAAGACTCTCCATGGACTGGGAGGACTTTCCGGGAGAAATGTCATTTAGCAATTGTGAGTTTAAAAAACTGGCTGGACTGTAGGTAGAAGGAAGATGGGCAAGGTGACTGATAAAATATACCAGTCTTCTTGATTCTCAGAGTAGAGTTGTTTCCGGATGCAGTGGTTGGGGCTTAGGAGGGTTGGTGAGGAATTCATAGGGTTAGAAACATGCACTTCTGATTCTTGATTATGTTTACGATACTTTCTTGCCTGGTGAATGTTGTGCCAACACGACGGCACTTGGCTGGCCTGGCTTGGCTGGAAATAATAGTCGAAGATGAATATTTTAAAGGAAGTTGGGAAGAAGGTTATTAATTCATTTTGAGGCCAGTGTGTTAAATGAGTAGCAATTCATTCTTGCCATTGTCTATGTTGGCAACTGGAATTCAGTGAGAAGATCTCAAGGAAACAATATGGTTCAAGAGGAGAGAATCTAGCTATGTGTTTAGCTACTCGCTTCTAGCAGGACCTTTCCTTCAAAGACTTATCTATTTCTCGTATCTGGGAGGTTTACTACATCTTTCTAATGCAAGCAGCCAGTCTCATGCCAGGGTCAGGAAATAGCAAGCTGTAAAGACAGAATGTCTCTTATGTGCCACACAACGTTGGACTAAGACAAAGGAGTCTCTGGGGGGTGCAAAAGATTAATGCACTTAGCAGCTAATTGAAATATTGGAGGTATGAGTCCACGCAGAGGTACCTGGGAAAAAAAGGCCTGGGGATCTAGTTCCAAAAAAAATCAACCATTGAAAACTCTGTGGGGTAAACTTCTATTCCGATACACAAGGGGTTGCAAATTAGAACTGGTTCCATGTCAACTGGTGGTAGTTTTGAACTGACAAAACCAAGACTTGTATACTTCACAAACTTTCTCTGTATGGCTATCACTGAAAAAACTTTTCCTTGTATTAAAAAATGATTTTAATTTTCAAAGACAAACTTGGCACCCAGGACAGGTTGTCTCAGAATCTCTTTGGAAAATCATTGTCAGAGTAGAAAACTAAGCTCATACCATTGATGTTGCTGGATGCTGTCTAGTCAGTTTTCAACGCACAGCAACTCCCTGTGACACAGTAGAACTGCTCATGTTAAAACTTGAGAAATATTTGATATGTAAGTGAACGATCAAGTTACTGAATACATGAGTGAACAGTAAGTGAAATAAATAAATAAAAATGTTTTTTCACACATTTGTAGAAAGAACACCCTGGTGACATAGTGGTTATGAGCTGCAGCTGCTAACCAAAAAGTTGACAGTTTGAATGCACCTGGTGCCCTTTGGAAACCCCATGGGGCAATTCTACTCTGTTCTATGGAGTCACTACGAGTTGCAATCATCTTTATAGCAACAGATTTGGTTTGGTAGAAAGGGTTTGGGGTATTCATAAGTTATTTATGTGTGTTTTGTCTGCGTTTTCAGAATAACAATTTCCAAGAGGCAGACTACATTCATTAGGTGGACTGGAGGCTTCTAATGGTAGGAACTATATATCTCCTCCTCATGCCCTTTCCCAGATGTGAATAATTAGCAGAAGTGTCCCATACTCTTACCAACTAGTCTAGGCTTCCTCTCTCTCCACTCTCTCACTTTTGAGATGGAGCAGGATCTGACTTTCCTGCATTGTTAGTAACCACAAAGTAATTAATCCCAAATGGATGTACTCCTGGGTGCATAAACACTCACACACTCACTTACCTGGAATATTCCTTCTGAACCAACGAACAGATCACAGAATGGGGCTAAGAGTGGGAAGGTGCAATCAAACTAGTAAACAAACTACTATACGGCATACCAGTTTATTAGGGGAGGAAACAAGAGAGAAACCCAGAGAGGCAGGAACAGAAGGGAATGGGCCAGATGTTCTGCATTAGCCTCCAGTGTCCCTAGTAGTCAGGGTGAACACTTGAGTGCCTATGCTTTGGGACATGGGTGGGGCTACAGCTGTGGCCAAGCTGGAGGTTAGAGAGGATGATCTTTTCATGTCCACCTGGGAGTACAACAGAGTGGTGTTTGGCACAGCCTTAGAGCAAAGATGTGTACATGATGAGAAATATATCAGCAGGAAATCCTCACAATGCCCCACTGGACACCAGGTAGGAGGAAGAGGGAGACACAGGCATTTCCTGAAGAAGGCAAGGCTCTGTCTGTCAGCTCAGTTTGTGGATAGATGGGATTCCAAATCCATCCTTACTTCTGTTTATTCTTGGGAACATGCTGGACTGGGGGACACTTGTGCTGGACTGGAGTAGCTGTGCCCTTGGGTCAGCATTGTTTCTTGGCCTGGGAAGCACATGGATTCTTAGTTAGAGGTGCACATGTCTCTTGACATTTAACAGGGTGTGGCTGACAGGGCTGCTTCACCTGCTGCTGCTGGGGCTTCTGGAATGGGCACTGCTGCTGCTGGTGGGAAGACATGGCTCTGGGAATACGTGAACTTGGAAGAGAACCATAGATACTATGAGAAAGATATCACCATCTCTCCCTCTATGCTAACTTCTAGAAGATCATTTTCTTCTAACAGCCAAGGATGCAATAAGTTATTAATAGACTCATTTGGTTAATGGACTGTTCTATCAGCTCCCATTGCTATCTTCCTTTCTCCCTTTCTTCCTTCTTCTATGCTGTCCTAATTTTGTATCTTTCTTCATCTTCTCATCGATTCTTGACTTTCCGGTAACAATTTATTTCTCAGTCTTGCTAGGAAAACAGGGTGGAGTTCTGAGTTGAGGATTAAAAAGTATTAGAGACATTTTACAAGGTTAAAACATGAAGTCTTAGCTGATACATCTAGGCAAATTCAACTGGCTGCCTTGAGTGATCAGACAATGAATGTGGACAAGAATGGATGGACATGAAGAAGAACAGGATACTCTGTACCACAGTGAAGTGCCATGGTGTTTTCTTCGATGAGACTGGAGAAAACTTGTACAGGAACCATGAAGCATGACTTTTAATCCCTGCTCCGCCTTGACTCACTATGAGATGTTAAGGCAAGTCATTTAGCATAGCTGTAGGACAATGGTTCCAGCCCTGTAAGGGGCACTGGTAGATTTGAGAGCCACAGAGATCACTGGAGTCAAAGGACTATGAGGAAGATGTTTTACCAAGAGGAAATATGACCAGGGAGGCACAGATACAGCCTTGATCCAAATCTGCTACATTTCTCGGCAATCTCCTTCCCTGGACCTCATTGCCCTTCTTTGGTGGATGCTGATCTGGAAAGTCTCTGAGGCATTTCCAGCTCTGACATGTATCTCCCTGGCTTTCTGTAGATAAAATTCTTCATTTCATAAATTACTGATTATAAATAGGAAGTACAGGTTCTAGGTAGGAGTCTCTTGGTGGTACAAATGGTTAAACTCTTGACTACTGGTCAAAAGGTTGATGGTTTCTAATCTACTCAGAGACACCTCAGAAGATAGGCCTGGTGATCTGATTCTGAAAGTTCACACTCTTGAAAACCCTGTAGAATGCAGTTCTATTTGGCAATGCATGGGATCTCCATAAGTCACAGTTGCCTGGATGGGAATTAATAACAACAATAACAACAACACAGGCCCCAGAAAGGGAGGATTGTTCCATTACAATGGCCAAGTATGAAAGCGGCATAGAATAAAATGTAATATTCAGCACCTATTTCTATAAATCACAAAGCAAAGTTTGACAAAGCCTGCCTGGGAGGCTCACAAAAGTAGAATAGGGTACAATAAATCTTTAGAGGAGGCTCATAACTGCTACAAAATATTACAGCTCTAAATATCTCCTCACAGTGAGGAAAATCCTCTTGTAAAGGAGTCAAACCCAGAATCAGGAAATTAGTTACACCTAGCAATACTTAGGAAATTGAATTCCCTAAGTAACAATTAGTGTGACATTTCCTTAACTGTCAGGAGGTTGCTCATGAAGACGAGAGGAGTTTGGCCTAACGGCTCAAGACAGTTCCAGAAGTAGGAAAGCTCAGCAGACGCCAGGAGAACTGATGTGTTTCCGCTTATCAGAGATGGTGAGCTGGATACCAGGAGAGCAGGCTGAGTACAGGTGCAGGGCTTCTACTGCTGGATGCTTTTGTAAGGGTTCCCAACCTGTCCCAGGTGCCTGGTGTGGCCCTGATTACTACTTGTCAGGGAATTCCTCACCCACTTCTGCCACCTGCACTTCCTCCAGGGACTGGCTTTACTGTCCTGTTTTGATGGAAAGTATCTACCAGGTATTTCCAGCATTCCAGGTCCCTGTCTACTTGAGCTATTTAACCCCCCTGAGGTGTTTGCTCAAACTCAAGGACTCAAAGTTTTCTCACAATAGAACAAACCTAAGGAGCTGTTTGGAGACTGTAAATCATAAGAAACATCAAGAAAGCATGAGAGAGACAGCATAGACTTTGGCCTCCGATTAGGCTTGCCAGATGAAATACACCCAATTAAACTTGAGTTCTCATTTCAGGTAAACAACTTTTTTTTTTGGTATAAGTATGCCTCATGTAATACTTGGGATATACTTATTTAAGTTTGTTAATGCTGTTGTGTGTCTGAAATTCAGATTCAACTTGGCATCTTTTGCTTTTATTTTCTAAATCTGGCAATTCTACTTAAAACTTATTTAGGTGGAGGAAAGAGACTTGTTTCTCCAGCTGGTCTTCTAACCCTTAAAAGAGAGGCCTACTTTCTCTGGGAGTCTGATTCACCTTCAAGCCACTGCCCAAAACCACAGAATCTTGCCTGACTGGAGGCCACTTGTGTACTGTCATTGTTAGAGCAAAGTATACAGCTTTCTGTGGAGTAATAAGAGTGCCTGTGTACAAAGCACTTTCTTTCCAAAGTGCTTTTACAGTACCTTGTCTCATATAATCTTCATGACAATTTTGTCAGGTTGTGTAAGTTTTATTTTACAGTTTGTAAAACAGGTTCAAAGGAGATATCAACAACATGCAGCTCATGAGGGTAGAATTGGTAGGGGTTTCTGTTTCAGGGCTTGTTTCTACTGCATTATAGTGACCGGCATCTCCATGGGGGATAAGTGACTGTCATTGAGTGGAGACCATAACAAATTCTCTTCCCTGAGCTTTCCATCATATCTAGACCCACCAGTGCTCACTTTTCTCTGTCAACCTCATTTAAAAGTTAACCCTCCCCTTAACTTTACCTACTAGGTTTCCCATCAACTCTAAGAATATACCATTCTGGGTTCCAGATTCTGGCTTCTGCATTCTGCCTCTAAGACAAATCTCTACCTATACCCCTCTCTTCTGCCCTCCTGCTCCTGTTATGCTTATCCTGTTGTAAATTCTCCAAGTGGGAAACATGCTGCAAGAAAAACTTAGCACTGACATAAATGAAAGCATTTTCATATACCTGGACACAGACATCTTCATTACATGAGTGTTGTACATGCATTGATGGGTAGCTTACCTCCTCATGCCTTGGTCATCCACAATAGCTTCTGGAATTAGTCCACCTTTTCCCAACATGCTTATTGACTTTTCACTTTGTCAACAAATAACTTCTGCCCCTTACTTCAGAAAAACATAATTCTTGCTTAGTTTTTAAAATTGTTTCTAGTGATGAAACTCTGATTATAAAACAATGATCATCTCAGAGGAGACATTGGAGATATAGGAATAGAGATCTATACATGGCTAGTGTTTTAAGGATCACATCCACTAAATAATAAACATTCAAGACTCAGTCAAACTCATATACATCGAGTACACACAATTTTTAACCCCCTGGCATTCAAATTGTGCACTGACCACATTACCCATACTTGCCATGGGGACATGCCTTGCCCAAGTTCACACAGGGTTTATGTCAAAGCCAGGGTTAGATCATAGGTCTCCTGACCTCATGGTTATTCTCAGTTAGCCTAAGTGAGTGAGCCACTGAGTGGCTTCATCAAGGCCTACATTAATAACAAAAGTAGAAAGTTGGTTTTGGTGGTCTCTACCTCTTCTCATACCAGAGTCCCTCCCCTCTTCCCTGACAATCATAAGCTCTGTACCTACACAGCCTGTTGTTCTCTCCTCTGAGAGACCCTAACTGGTCTCTCTCCCCAACCCTTCCAGGAACAGGTGTATTTTCATTAGTCGATATACCTTGTAAAGCACCTCAATATACAAATTTCACAATACTCTATGAAGAAAGGTTATTGTATTATCTATTTCATAGATGAGAAAACTGTGGCTCCAGTGGTGACTGGATATCACTCTAGCGCCTCATTTCCAGACACCCTGACTAGCTAGGGCAGTGGATTATTCTTTCAAAGGAGAAAGGTAGACTTCCTGGCACCCCCAAATCCCTTCATGTAAACCACCCCGTCCAGGGAAGTCAGGCCCTGAGAAATCATGTGGAATGGCAACACTATAGCTCCGCTTCCTCCCTCCACCACACTGGCCAAGAAACAGGACTATTGCTTGGCCAATCTCGGGTTCTACATTTGATCTCTCGTCCTCAAAGTATCATGTTTGACTGAAACCAGGAAGCTGGTTTCTGGATCTCCCATTCAGGGAGCAGGCACCTGAGAGTAGATATGTGCCTGTGAAGCCTTCAGGGAGGGAAGGGCACCTGCAGGACTCATTTCTTAAGGTGAGTCAAAGCTTGAGAAACCCTAGCCCCACCCTGAAAGCAAACAATGAGGTGACTCCATAGCAGAGGCCTGCCCACTGGAAAGGAGCTGTCCCAAAGATAACGCCAGTACTTTAACTCTCTAGCATCTAGACGCAAGTCTACCTAGGCACTTTTGTCTCCAGGCTTTGGGAAAATAAAAAGGCTATGTGTGGTTTCTTCTGAAGATGGAATACAATTATGACACTATTTCTAAGAATGAAACAATATTTTTTAACCCTTTTGGGTTCATCAAGGGAGATGTAAGGAGGAGAGCTGTACCTGCTGGAGAGGACAGCTGAAGTTCGGAGTTGCCATGATCCCTGTATTTTAGCCTGCTGTCTGGTAAAATAAAATAAATAAAGCTGAGCAAGGGACATTTCATTTTTGAAATCACAAATCACATCATACTAGCTTTATCTTAATTTCTGGTTGTTACTTAATGAGCAGGCATGGCTTAGAACATTTTAGTTTCGAGTTTCTCACTTCATTAATTACTTAATAATCTGTCAACAAACACTTCAGAAGATGCTACTTAAAGAGACCTTGTGACCTTCTTTTTTAATGTGGGAAATCCATTTGCAACATGAATCAGTTCACCCTGTAATTTACCTGTTTGCAAATAAGATGCTAATGCTAGGGATTCTGTATAATAACGTTATAAGCAGTCCCATAGAGAGAGAGAAGCAAGAGGATGAGTCTCCAGAAATAAATGATTAATTTATCTCCTCCCTCCAGCCCTCTTCCCAGTATGCTATACTATAAATTTTACAAAACGGGAAACAAACAAAGACCTGGGCCTGGTGAGAAGCTAATTCCAATAGGATATCCATAGACTGTTAACTGTGGAAATTAGACACATCCAGGGGAAGGAAAAGAGGTGGCTGGGGACAAAGCAATCATCTCTGGGAAGATTGCCAGGGTCTGCCCCATGAAAGCTGGGTGGCATTGAAACACCATTCAGTGTTTCCTTGGACTGAATGTGACAAAACTGTAGCTAGAAACACAGAGAAATAGACATGTCAACAGAGAAACAGCTCTTACTGACTATGAGATCTTGGCATCTCCCTTTTTATAAATCTTGTCAATTTATGAATACTCTTTTATTCAGCATCCAATAGATTTGTATTTATACCTACCTGGAGCAGCAGTTTTCATATACTGTTTTGACATGTATATATGCATATATTGTTAGGTGCTGTTGAGCCATTCTGACTCAGAGTGACTCTGTAGGACAGAATAGAAATGCCCCATAGGGTTTCCAAGCAACAGCTTATAAATCTGAACTTTCAACTTTTTGCTTAGCAGCTGACCTCTTAACTACTATACCATCAGTGCTTATATATATGTGTGTGTATATATATATGTGTATATATATATATACACGCATACACATATCTCTTTATGATCTAGCTCCCCCAACACGCACTAACGCTAGCTAAACACAATGCATGGTATATTATGTATCCACTTCATAAATACAACAAACAAGCGGATGAATGAAATGAATTAATTGTATGATTTACCAAATTAATGAATGGCAAACCCACAATTAGACATTTTAGCTTTACAGTCAGAACTGAAGTCCCAAGATGCTTTTCGGACTAAACTACCCTTTTCCAATTCAGGTTGTTTCTCACTCTTTCAAAGCTACCGCCTGTGTTTATCCCAATCACATGACTGACCTTATATTTCTCAACCTTGAAGGTCTGTGGTAAAATCACCTGATACTTGTAATAAAAAGGCCTGGGCACTTGGATGTTTTATATGTGGAGGAATTTCCTTTATTCATATCCTTAGTGCAAGCTCCGTAAGAGAGGACAGATGTTCAGGAGAAAACTTACACTCTAGTAAACACTGGTTCTTGACCACTGACAGAGCAGCCAGTTGGTGATGGAGTGGTCTATCTAATCATTATAAAAGGAGACTGTTCTGTGAGTCAGTGCATGAGTAAAGGATAAAATGAGTAAGCAAGTATGCAAACAAATGAGACGGCAAAGTGGCTGATTCGCTGGATCACTGAACAACTGACTGACTAATGGAGTGGTTGACCAACTAGCTGGCTGGCTGGCTGTTGGCTAATTATGAAAAGACAGATCTTGGTATAGTATGAGAAACAAACAAACCAATAAAAACCTTGGGGGCATACGACTAAGGGTATAAAACAAAGGAGGGTGTTTTGTATAGAGCCTCTAAGAAGTGCATTCTATGAGCTGGACAATAATTTCTTAATTTGGTTTCCTTTTCTTTTTTTTTTAGGAGTCGCTTGTAGTTTCCATTCCTGGTCAAGTGAGCTCAGTGAATATAGCATCATCTGAACACACACTAGAGGCAGCAGTGGTGGAACAGTAACTCTCTTCTTGAGAAAAGACGACCGGGGCATGAGAGCATTTCCAGTGATGGCACTACCCACCGTCATTGACAACTTAGCCAATAAGCAAGATGAGCATATGCTTAGGAGACAAACGAAACAGGGGCACTAGTTATCCAAAGCAAAAGCCCACAGATGCCAACCAGACAAGACACAATGAAAAGAGAGAGTAGAAAAGTGATTCAAGAAAAATTTGATTCATCGTCCTTATTACATATGGAATAGATGTTGTTTGGAAGCTTAATTTTCAATCTATGTTTTTCTTCCTTACAAGATAGTGAACCTGTGAAAAGGTAGAGTCTTATTTTTCTCATTCTTAGTTCTTCCTCCTACTCAGTACCTTAGTAGTCCTTTGTGTATAGGAGACACTTGATAAGGTTGGTTGGGTTGAGTAGTATGATATTCACAGTTCAAAAGAAGGAAATATTGAGATCAATAGTTCCAAAGGGTACATAATCCAAAAATCTCTTTACCTGGGTGAGGTATATTGTGCTACTGTTTTCCTGCTCTATTGGTGATGATGACACGGCTATGTGACTTGCCTTGCAAATAAAAATGTAAAACTTTAAGAACCATGGTTTTCTAGACTTTATTTGTCCTCTTTCATGAGCACTGGCATGTTCCAGATAGAGGCTTCTCTGTTAGTCCGGGTCTCTAAGTCGAACTGATGTGTATCAGGGCTGCAGCTGACCTTCAGTGAATATGCAGAGTGAGTGAAAAATAAGCCATTGAGATTTAGGGTTCATTGATTGCTGAAGCATAACCTAGCTTACCCTGACTACAGTATTGGAATATACAAAGATTCACTTTTCCTGAAGAGATCCCTTTCCTACTTACAGTTGCCTCTAGCTAAAGGAAAATAAATATTTAATTCCAGTGTACACTAAGTGACAGCCACAACATTGGCTCTGGCTCTTGTGTGTATGTGTGCTATGTGTGTGTGCATAGGTATATGAGGCTGTGCAAACAGAGGGCAGAGACAGAGGAGGGGAGGAGAGAGGAAGGGAAATGGAAAGGCAGCCTGCATTTACACAATCCACGACAAGCACCGTCTATCTGCTTGTGGGAAGCTGATATTTTCCTACAAATGTCTTTCTGTCTGCGGTTGAGAAGGTACATAAACCACCTTTTTCCTCACTCTGGCCACAGGACTTTGTGCCAAACCACATCACAAGTCTGCCCCCTAGGCATTTAGGGCTGAATGCTACATGCTGAGCCTGCCAAGCCAGCATAACTGCTTCCAATTTCAACAGGGCTTCAGAGGCTAGTGGAGATCTGCTGGACTAGAGAGCATCAGACCCAGCAGGGACCCTGGTGACCCTTCATCTCATTTTACAGTGAGAAGATAAGGACTAGAGAGTCTTCAACTAGCACTCTTCTCACCGTAGCTGGATTTTTCATAGCTGGATTTTTCATCCGAGCCACAAAGGGAGAAGTCAGCTACTTCCTCACTAGAGCCAGTGCTTTTCTCAGGCCCTTTTCTGGATGCCAGGGAGGTTCACACTGAGAGACAAGCTTGAGTCAGCACCCAGGCCCCTCCCATAAAAACAAACAAACAAACAAAAAAACCTGCTTGCTAGTCAATTCTGACTCATGACACCCCCTTGTGTGTTGAAATGGAATTGCTGTGTAAGTTTTTCAATGGCTGTTTTTTTCTGCAATAGATCATCATGACCTTTCCTTCAAGGTGTGTCTAGGACGACTCTCACTTCCAGCTTTTTGACAAGCAACTGAGAGCAAACTTTATATAATTCAGGGGACTTATGTCAGCAGCCTGGGGTGAGAACTAGGTAAGGACCCTTCAAAATTCAGGAAAGCTGATCTGAATAGAGTGAGAGAAGCTGTCACTGTAATGCCTTCCATTTACTGAACAGGCACTCTATAAAACAGAATCCACTCGAAGGCACTTGGCTTGGCTTTTTCTACACTGTTTTTTCCAACTGTTGTAGGTAGAGAAGCATTACTCCATTTTGTAAATGAGGTAACTGAAACCCAGAGAGGTAAAGTAACTTCAAGTTACTCAAAGTAAATGGCTGCACAGGGATTCAAACCCATGTCAGTATGGCTAAAATACTGAAGTCTTTGCACAGCATCACACTGCTTTCCTCCTTATGTCATACACACTCCATGCTTCTTGATGGCATTCACCCAGCACAGGGTGTGTGAACAGACAGGGCTCAGTCAGTATCCTGTGTTTCTTTCAGGGACCAGTAGTCAAAGGGATGAGGGAGTTTGATGTGCAGAGAAATTATGTCAACAAGGCACAAACATCAATTATAGACCTGTGAAGGATATGCAGCAGCCCCCAGTCTAGCATTAAATCACTTCTTCTGAAACCCACAATAATTTGAATATGCAGGTGCTTTATCAGTAGAGCCTGTATTTATGGAGGGCCCATAGGCACCTATAGAACAGTTCTCCTCTGTAACACATGGGTTGTCATGAGTCAGTATCAACCCTATGGCAACAGTTTTTTGTTGTTTGGGTTTCTTTCTTTCTTTCTTCCCTTCTTTCTTTCCTTCCTTCCTTTCTTCCTCTCTTCCTTTCTTTCTTTCTCTCTTTCCTTCCTTCCATCCTTCCATCCTTCCTTCTCTTTTTCTCTCTCTCCCTCCCTCCCTCCCTCCCTCCCTTCCTTCCTGTCCTTCCAAGTTAGAACAGATTGCGGTTAGGTATTAGAATTGTGTTGTCCTAGCTATCCCAGGGAGATAGTTCTTTCCTTTGTTTCCTTTCTCTCTCTCTTGTCATTTTTTTCCTTTTGGTATAAGTATCTAAAGAGTCCCCAGCTGGTGCAAATGATGAAGCACTCAACTGCTCAACAAAAGGTTGGTGGTTTGAAACCACCTAGAGGAGTCTTAGAAGACAGACTTGGTGAGCTGCTTCTGAAAGGTCACAGTCCTTGAAAATCCTATAAAGAAATCCTACTCTGCAAACATGGGGTCATCATAAGTTGGAATTGCCTCTGAAGTGACCAGTTTGGTTTGTTTTATAGGTCTCTAGCTCTGTGCTAGACTCTGGAGATACAGTGGTGAACCGAACAAACAAGCAGTGGCTAGGGCAGGAAGACAAGTGGCCAGGTGATGACAGCAGTGTGGTCATTTCCAGGATGGTTAAGTGCAGCATACTAGGGAAGTCAATGGGAGTCTACATTTGAATGGAGTCTACCAAAGTTTTCCTAGACATGGTGACATCTGAGTTAAGACCCCTCCCATACTTTTATTTAAGAGTCGCTGTTGAAAGAGCAGGGAATAAGATAAGACATACAGGTGTAGCTTGTGAAAAATGTAGTCTTGCTTGAGTGCTCTCCTGACCTGTGAGGGTATGGGCAAGCCTCTATGTCATCAGGCAGGGTGGAATCTGTCAAGGAAGGTACTCTGGAGTAGAGCCCACGGTGAGAAGGCGCAAACTCTACTTCACTGGCCAGATGATCTCGTTACATATCTATGTTCATTTAACTTTGATTGTAACTGAGCGTTTAGCACAGTCTTGTTTAAAGGCTATGCTGGATTCGTTTTAGTTGTAATGCAAGAAATTAAAAGAAAAGGAAGGGAGTTTAGTCATTGGTCTGAAAGGGTGTGGTAGAGGAAGCCACAGACAGCAAGAGATCTTCAAATGGAAGCTATGTCTTGGAGAGCAAGAATTAAGTTCAAAGTTTGTACATCCTGTCTCAGGGGCTGTTTCCACTGCCAGCTTCAAAAGATAGTCTTTATTTAAGACAGTGGGGATTTCTTTTTGAGGCTGCTTCAGTTACCAGCACAGCTCTCATTCTTATTTCCCCAAAGGACTGTGTTTGGTTTTCAACACTGGGACAGCCAGCCCTGCTTTGCCTGGTCTGGTGGTCCAGGGAGCACCCATAGTCAGCCCCAATCTGAACCATGCATGCTCTGATGTTGGCACCTGCAAGGGAGTCACGAGTATAACCCCAGCCTTCGCACAACTCTTTTACAAGGTTGCTAGTCCTAGCTGTCTGATTCCACCTCTCCTCCTTTTCCTCCTTTTCATTGTCACCTGCACTGCACCCACAGGTCACCAGCTTCCTGGGATAGCTAGGACAATACAATTCTAATATCTAACCTCAATCTGTTCTAACTTGTTTCTGTAAAGTTGATTCTGACTCATAGCAACCCTATAGAAGAGCACAACTGTCCTGTAGGGTTTTGGAGGAGGGCGTATTCCAAGAAGCATCAAAGTGAACCTCTTTAAAATTAAGATTCTGATTTTACTATTTGGGCTGAAGGTGGCACAGTCACAATACAAGGTATGATGGGAGATCAGCAGGAAACTATTATGCTTGTGGTAGCCTACAGCACTTCCCTAGCTGTCCACCAGAGAAAAGCAAGTACATATGCACGTACACACACACACACACACACACACACACACACACACACACACACACACACACACACACATACAAACACACTTTGCTCACAGAATTCAAGACAAGTCAAGGCAAAGATCACCACCCCGATTCAGTCACATGCAGAGAATGAAATAAGAACAGTCAACAAAGGTTTGTATGGAATGTTGCAGAGGGCTATCAATCAGTCTTAAACATCAGTAGCTGATTTCCTACCCACTTCCCAAACAGAAGCTCTAGCTCCCTGCATACTCACCTTGCCATTTGTACTTCATTTCCTCAAGGCTATTGTGAGCTGGTTAGTCCTTGTAGAAGCTGTAATTGTAGTCTAAGTACACCATTATACACCACCTGGAATTCTCCCTCTACCAAGTCACACAGTGAAATGTAAATGAGCAAAACTCAGTCCCTCCCCTGGGGAAGTGTCCAGCCTAACTAAGAGTGGGAGCTTACACTTAAGAGGATGGGTGTGCATGACAGACAGACTCCTGCTTGAATCCCAATTCTTCAGTTACTGACTTGTGTGGTCTTGGGCAAAGTTTGTTATCACCATAGGCCTCACTTTCCTCATTTGAAAAATAAGAACATTTAGAGGGTCAGCAAAAAAGAAGAAGCTCATCAGTGAGATGGACTGACACAGTGACTGCAACCATAGGCTCAAGCATAACAACAATTGTGAGGATGCAGCAAGACAGAGCGGCCTTTTGCTCTGTTGTGTGTAGGGTAACTGTGAGTCGGAACTGACTTGAATAGACCTAACAACAAATCTTACATGGTGGTAATGAATAAAGTATAGGATAAAAGTGCTATCTAGCGTAATACCTTACTTATAGCAACAATTTAATGCTTTGAGAAGTTTATATTTAAAATTCTAAAACTGGTCCCAGACTGTGTTGTTTGATTATGTGCATAAGTGACTATGTGTACACTTATATGCATGCGTGTGTGTGTGTGTTCATTCTCTGGAGGAGGAAGCAAGTTAGGTCTAGATCTGAGGGCTCTTAAAATGTAGACATGGGTTTTAGCTAAGCTCTCCCTATGACTCCCTGAACATGCCTAATACCTTAATAGCTGGGTGGCCCTGTTTTCATTATTAATTTCCTTTAAGGTGTTCTGTGACTGTGACTAATCAGAAAAGAAGAGATTAAATAAAGATTAAAGTGAATTGCCTCACACTGAGTCAGAACTGGATAGAAGCTGAGGAATAATCCAGCCAGGCCAGTGTTGTCAGGTACAGATGAGGAAACTGAGGCCTAGAAAAAGGAAATGACTTGTTCAGGATCACATAGGAGTTGGAGGCATAACAGAGACAGCAATTTAAGTTTCATGTCTCTCTGCCAATCCAAAAACCCACTGCCACACAGTCAATTCTGACACATAACAACCCTATAGGACAAAGAACTGCCCCACATAGTTTTCAAGGCTGAAAACTTTTATGGAAACAGACTGCCACATGTTTCTTCTGGTTAGTGGCTAAGCATTCTAACCACTGAGCCATCAGGGCTCCTCACCTTTCCACCAGTGTTCTTTATTTTGAGCTACATGTAAAAGCCAAACCAGTTGCTGTTAAGTTGTTTCCAATTCACAGTGACTCCATTTGTTTCAGAGTAGAAACATGCTCCAAAGCATTTTCAATGGCTGTGATCTTTCCGAAGTAAATTTCCAGTCCTTTCTTCCAAGGTACCTCTAGGTGTATTTAAGCTGACAAATTTTGGGGTAGTAGTTGAGGGTTTCACTTATTTTTTGTGCCACCCCAGATTCCATACACAGTGGCTCCTGAAACCAACCAAAGATGAAACTGTCTCACTGCTCTTGCGGGAAAGATGACTCAAACAAAAGGACTTCTTGGAGAGCTGAGAACAGAGAAAATGGTTCCCTTAATATTTTATCGAAGAATGAGGTGGAAGCAGTGAAGATGTGAATCCTGATAGCTGGTATAAAATTTTAGAAAATAGAGGACAAAATGTTAGGGGTCAGGTGTCAAAAGTGCCTGGTCCTTGTACATGGACAGAAGTTCCAGATGATGACAATGCACTAACACGTGTGCATGACAAGCTGGATGGCACCAACATAATCTGGGAGTTGTTTTTACATACCTGGGTGTAAACTAAGCTAGAAGCTTCTTTGGTGCCAGGTGTCTATGATTTTCCATAAATGCCAGTCAGGCTTGGCACATGTACAAACAGATGTAGGAAAAGGTGTATCCAACTGAACTGGGTCACTTCCACAGGCTGGGCTCCCTGCATTATCTCTCTGGCAATCTAGAAATGAAGCCTCTTCGCTAAAGCCCACATCAGCAGGTAGCTCGCCTAGAGCCCTGAGTTGATGAGAGATGCTTCCACTTTTCCTAGAGGTCTTGATGAGACAGAAAGGGAAGGGCAGACTTCCAATACCTGTCAGGTACTCTGCTTGAGTGCCAAATCAGGCCTTGAAGTTCTAGTTACTATTCTAATATTAAATGTCACAAGGATTTCTAATATTAAAGCTTAGAAAGTTTAAATTGGCAGAGGTTACTGTCATGGATTGATTTGCATCCTCCCCGAAAATGTGTATTGACTTGCCTATGCCATGATTCCCAGTATTGTGTGATCTGATGTGATTTTCCTACGTGCTGTAAATCTTAACTTCTGTGATGTTAGTAAGTCAGGATTAGAAGAAGTTAATGAGGCAAGACTCAATCTACAGGATTAGGATATGTCTTAAGTCAGTCTCTTTTGAGATGTAAAAAAGAGAAACAGAGAGAAATGGGGATCTCATTGCCACCGAGAAAGCAGTACCAGGAGCTGAGCACTTCCTTTTGGCCCAGGGTTCCTATGCCTGAGAAGCTCCTAGGCCAGAGGAATATTGATGACAAAGACCTTCTTCCACAGCTGATAGAAAAAGAAAGTCTTCCCCTGGAGCTGACACCCTGAATTCCAGTGTCAATCCTACTAGACTGTGAGAGAATGTGTTTCTCTTTGTTTAAGTCATCCACTTGTGGTATTTCTTTTATACTGGCATGAGATAACTAAGACAGCTACCCAAAAGGAATGTAAGGAAGAGGGCACTTGAACCCAGATATGTCATACTCCAATGGCCGAGGTTTTTTTTTTTTTTTCCCTGTGTCATACCACTTTCCAGAGAATGTCCTATTCTTCTCTAAGAGAAGCACTACTCCTCCAAAACCCTTGATCCTGGAATCTTTCTTCTGTAGAAAATCGCTCAAGGAAGATGGCCTGATATCCCTTCAAGGATGTGACAGAGGCCTGAGACAGAGGCTAGAGGGCAAGCCCTGGGTCATGAGAATAGAGGCTGGACTGGATCTTTGGGACCATGTGTACAAGTAAGAATGATAAACGCAACTGTGTGGACATGTGTTTGAGTGTGATTGATAGCATGTGGTTATGTGTAAGTGTGCAGGGAGTCATAATCTGATTTGTATTCATGAATATATTTGTGACAAGATGAGCAGGAGTGTATAAGTATGTGTGAGTCTGTGAGTGGGTACATGGCTGATGTTCAGTAGATACATAGCACTATTTCTTCAAAAGATGGTAAGTAGCTACTGCACCAACTCTTGTACCTGACAGTAGCCTCTCCTGCTATCGTAGCTACCCAGCTCAGTCTTCATCAAGAAATTAGGGAACTGATGCTTGTCACAGTGAGAGGCCTCTAGGACCTGTTCCATCTTCTGTTCCAAAAGCACAGTGCTAGTCTACAGAGTTGTACCAATTGTTAATTACTTTGAATAACAATCTTGTGTGTGTGCAATTCGTGTGAATGTGTAGACATGCTAGAACATGTATCTATGTATAAACATATGTGTGTCTGTGTGTGAATATGTCTGACATTGCCTTCCTCAATGGATTCGTGGGCTGTAAAAATTAAAATCTGAACATTATCGTACTTGAAGCCACTAGCACAATAAGAAGACTTGCTGTGTTAGAAAGAATATGCACCACAGAGCCAGAAGGTCCCGAGTTTGAATCTCAGTTCTCCCACCAGCAAGCTATTAGTACTGTGAGCAAATAAGAATCTTCTCTGAATCTCTAAGCCCTATCTGTAATGGGACTAACAACATCTCCATAGGGCAGTGTGAGAACTAAATGAGCTGAAGTGTGTGAAATTCTTGACATTCAGTCAAGTCTCTAGTAGAGGGAAGAGACATTTCGAGATTTTGCTGAGTGAGATATCCAACGGTGGAGACATTCTTAAAACTGTACATCAATTTCAGTGAGTTCAGTTAAATGCTGTGTAACTTTTGAAATGTTTTTTGAGGGTTAGACTTGAGTTTCTGTTGACCAGACCACTGAGGAAGAGGCTTATGAGAGACAGGTTACAAAATTGGAGCCAAAATACCCAACTTGTTGTCATTTTCAGTAGATAAAGTCATGCTTTCAAACAGCCAAGTACCTGTGCTTAGGTATGGGAAGGCTGGATCTCCTGAGTAGGCCTAGCATTTATAGCATTTACTCATGCTTTGCCCAGATTTAGAATGTCCTCTTCTTTACCTTCCAAATCCTACTGTACTTTTGCTCCACACTGTATCTTCTCGAGGTGTTCCTCAATGAGTAGACATTTTCTCACAGCCCTGTGATAGGTACTGTGAGTACAGAGATGACTGAGTTCTCCTTCCTTCCCTCAGCAGCTCTTCTTGTTCTTACTCTGTCCTCTGGGTTCTGAAGGCATAGACAAAGTATCCATACCACTCAAATCATTGTTTAATTAAATGATCTCTCATCTATTTTTTGTTATTTCAGGGGTGTCAGCTTTGTCTTCTTATTGAGATTGTTAAGAAAATCAGCCTAGAACCCTGTTGACTGGACCACAGTCTAGTGGCTGTGATATTTTTCTGAATCTTTATTATACCCAATCCATTCAGGTTAAATAGAACAGGGTGCTTGATATGACTGCCTTGATGGATGATGGATGTACTGAATGGATAGATGGTTGATAAATGGGTGATTGATGGGTAGATGGATGGTTAGATGGTTGAATGGATAGATGAAAAGAGGAAATGAGGAAATGAAGGAAAGATGAGAACTGAAAGTATATGAAAGGAAATAAAATGGTGAAAGAAGACCCCAATGAGTCTGAGAAGCAGTGAGTGCCCTGAAGCCTGGAGGTATGAAAGGGGGCATAAGAGTAGAAGAGGAGGTTCAAATCCCTCAGTCTGTGGGCTGTTCTGTAAAAGAGTGATTTTGTGGAAAAGGACAAGCACCACTAGCTGAAACAACAGTAAGGAACAAGACCTTTGGATTACCTGTGTGTCTGAGTTATCTTGGTACCTCAATTTGCATCCCCCCAATTTAGACATTTGAAAGTAAGGAGTTATGTGATTGCCAAGTGCCAAGTGCTTTATGTGATAATAACGTAAATAAATAAGTAAAACCTCTAGAGATCCAGAACTGAGGAAACAGCAAGGTCTGTAGGTCACTGTGAGTAGGAATTGACTTTATGGCACCTGGTTTGGTTGTTTCTGTTTGGTAGCTGTGATCAGATACTGTCTGGTAAGTACGTACGTACTGGGTATATGATATTCACATAGATTGCCTCCTATGTATACATTCCGTTAGCATGAAAAAACTTTGGTCTGTTTGTTGACTTATGAAATAATTTTTAAGGTCTACTCCACATCTGTTGACCCATAGACCTTTGATTTGTTTACGCTGAGTTATGATTTGTTTTCCTGAATGCTTTTCTTCTCTTACAAAGATCTCTTCTGATAGGTTCCCCCACTCTTCCTGGATCTATAAGGTACCTGTCCCTTGCCCTTGTCCCCTAAGTGGGCGCTGTTTCTCTGTTTTCCTGCTGCAGTCGCATTTGCTGTCAACATGGCATGTGGCTCTGTACTTTAAAAGCACCCTCTTGTGACTCCTTACTCTGGTCCAGACCTCACAGAAGTGCACTATCTCAAGACTTTCCTTCTCCCTGCCTCCACACACTCGTGTCTTCTAGGGCCCTGGCTTAGAGAGCAGACAAAACCTTTGTAGGAATGTAAAATTTTAAAACCACAAAGTAATCAGCCTGAGCCTTTAGTGTCAGAGAAATAATGTTTTAATTGTCTGGGGAACAGAAGCAGAGAGCAAGGGTTATAGGTAAAAGTGTCTGGGCATGTTGCCCAAGTCTCCAAACTGACAAGGTGATGTAGATACATGTCAGCAAAGATGATTAGACAGTTTTGAATCAGATCCTTGTCTGAGATGAAAATTACAGCTGCTAGTTAACGAGAGGGAGACATTGAGGAAGCCTCCACCCTGGTGTTGCTTTGTCCGAAGAGCGCTGCACCAAGAAGCAGGGGTGAGAGGACCAAGACAATTGGCTGTCTTGGGGAAGGGGGCATGGGATGGTGGCCTTGAGTAGACTTCATGCTGCCTGTTTTTTCTAGGGCTCATCCTCTGGTCACATGGCATGGGCTTACTTCTACTTGGACTTCTTGCACTGTTGAGGAGGTGGGCATTTCTGCTGGCACTTGGGTGGGGGCTGGCAAGCCTGCTTGGTCTGCTGAGGTGGGGGGCAGCACTGCTGAGGTGGAGGAGCACATTGCTGAGGTGGGGGAGCACATTGCTGAGGTGGGGGGCAGCACTGTTGAGGAGGTGCACACTGCTTTGGTGGGGGGCAGCACTGCTGTGGGGGAGCACACTGCTTCTGTTTCTGCTGGGACATTCTGGGCAGCACTTGTATCTGGAAACAGAAGGACACAGAGGTGAGGAAGGCATGAAGCTTAGGGAGATACCGGGCCCCAGGCTTCACGGCCACATCTCCACCCTGCTTTGCTTTTCCCTTGCCTGGGTCTCATCACAAACTTCACATGTTTGTATGAGTCTGTGAATGTATGTGCAGATGCCAAGTTTAGCTCAATGTTTGTAAGCACTTTTAGAGTGAATGAAGTAAAGATGGAAACAAAGCAGAGACAGAGAGAGAGGGAGCAAAGAATGAGGGAAAGAAAAGGGAGAAAGGCTAGAAGAAAAAATGAAAAAACGTGAAATTGAAAAGAATAAAGGAAGAAGGGGAGAAAGAGAGTAATAAATAAGAACAGTGGGGAAAAAATCCAAAAAGCAGTATATTGTTATGGCAAAAATTTATGGATTCTATAACAGGATTGCTTGCAATCTGAATCTTGCTTAACTTATTTATTTGTGTAGATTTAAGGTTTTTGTAAGGATTAAATTAAGATATACATATATACGCACACACACACACACGAATATGCGTGTATATTTACAGATACTTCTTGTTACTGTGTTCCATCCAGTTGATTTAGACTCATAACTACCAGATAGAACACAGTAGAACTGTCTGTAGATTCACCTCAAAGCCACAGATCTTACGTAAGCAAGTTGCCACATCTTTCTCTGGTAAAGCAACTGATGGATTCAAACTGCCAGTCTTGCAGTTAGCAGCCAAGAGCATACCCACTGTGCAACTAGGACTCTTTTTCTCTGTACATACATACATACATATATGCATATACACACACACACACACACATACAGCCTCTAACACACAGTGAGCACTATACAAAGGTTTGCTTTAGTAAAATCTTTGAGTTAGTAAAGTTTTATAAAAAGTCAGCAAGAAATACCTTAAATACTCTGTAAGGGCATTTCTAGAAATGAGGAACCTAGAGATGCCATGGACCATTTTTACGGATTATATTAAATACAGATGATGAAAGCAAAGCTGAGAAGGGTAAGTGACTGTTTCACAGTAATTCGAAAAACCAAGACTTTTCCACTATTGTCTTGTCTCTACCGGTCTCTGCTCTTTGGAACTTCCAAATCTCTGTCCTTCCAAAGGAGCACGCCTCCCTGCTTCTCTATATCCTCTTCCCTCTTAAAAAGGTAGCTCTGCCAATTGGTCTTCTTCATGACCGGTATTGCACTTTCCTTCTGCCTATACCCTTCTGACATCTGGAAAAATATAACACCTACACACACCAGTAAGATCCCAGTATACTAGTCCTCTTGACAGATTTTCCTGTCTGATATCAGCCCAGCTTCCCACACCTTTCAGCCAGATGACTTCTAGCACCAAGATAGATTGGTCAGAAATTATGTGGCGAGACACCCAAGCGAGGCCTTTGTTCCTGACCAACCACCCAGAACTCCAGCCCTAGCCCCTAGTAAGGAGCTGGCACACCTGTGGAGTGAGGCTATGATAAGCACTGCTTCGCTAGACTTACCTTAAGTTCACCAGCAACCTGTGAAGGCGACGTTGGAGATGTCGATGTTTTGGGGATACTATGAGCCTGCCCACCTTTTATACATGTGACATCTCTGCCTGAGGCAATGAGGTGGGTGTCCCAATTAGTCCCTCCTAGTCACAATAGTGTCCACCTGTCCTTCCTCAAATTTTAGGTTTTACTCACCCCCATGCCTGGTGGCCTCCCTCTTGGCATCGCGGGACTCAGGGATGATAGTACCATCTTTCCCAGCTTTGCCCCACCTGCCTAGTGCTTTATACAAGCCTGGCTTTCTTGGATTTCCAAAACTACTTGTATCTTTTGGTTTAGGACTGTGGCATCTGGGAAGGTCACAAACACTGAGGACAGTGCTGAGGGTGGGGGATAAGGGCTGTGATCCCCATAGTTTGACTTACAGAGGGGAGGGGATAGATTGGGTGGAGTATGAAGGTAACATTAATTTAAGTAAACTTAATAGTGGAGGTGGTGATTGGCCCTCTTGGAAGCCCATGAAACTCAACAATTACGGCTTTGACTTTGCCTAGACTCAAAGCCGTATTCAGCTTGAAACAGTGAGAAGAAAGATAAGTAAATCTGCCTTTTTTTGCTTGTTATTTTAGCAAAGAATGGAGGCTGCAACCCTCTGTCCTGCCTGCTGTTGAGAACACCATGATTTTCCCTTAAAAGAAACTGGGTGGTTACAGTAGACAGTGTCGATCTCTATCTCTACATTTGTATAAGTCACCCAGACTCCAGGGTTTGCGAGGAAATAAATGATTACCATAAGGTGGAGGAGTGAAGCAGCATTGTACTATCATGAGCTCACAGAGGAGTTACCTTAACTGAGTTCTGGGATCAGAGCTCTGAGAGCCTTGATCTTGATTGTTGCCTCCCATTCCTCTGTTAGAGACGCTAGCACAAAGAGGAAGAGCATGGTCTCGGATGCTTACCGTGTCTCACAAAATATGGACACATGTCTGAAAATCTCCAAGTGGAGGTCACGCTGGGTTCTGCCTTTGTTAGTTGGAAATCCTTGATCATTTAACATCTTTGAGCCTCAGTTTCCTCATCTATCATAGTGGGTGATAATACCATTCTCCATGTCAGTAGTAAGGGTTAGTATAGACAACATATATAAAGTGTGTGTCTAGTGTCTGGCACAAAGTAAGTGTTCAGCAATTGTTGGGCTCTCTGTGGAACTTGACACTAGGGCAAGATACCCTCTTAAAAGTATGGAATACACAGTTGCAAGAATTTGAAGGCAAGTCGTAGCACTTGCCATCCAGGAGCATAAGACCTTGGCTAAAATATATGGAAGGAGACAAGCTAAATTTTAGTATAACGCGTTTTAAAGTTCAGGCATGGAATTGTGCCATGGCTCTATGGAAAGCCTTATAAAATCCTCGGGTCCCAGTTCATGATTCTTCAGCATTGGAAGACATGGTCTTGGAAACCAGTTGTCTCTTCCTTAAACCATGGTTTTGACCCACTGAAATCATGGGCTAGTGTAGGCAAGGCAACTGAAGAAGACTAAAGAGAGTCAGGCCTTTCCAGGAGGATAATCCTTTCAACCTGGTGTTACTCTGACAGAAGCAGTAACCTATCAGCAGTCCAGATCTAGCAGACATATGACCACTTCCTTTGCAACTCCATATAACTTTAAGCTTTACATTAGCTCTTAAAGACATTGTTTCCCCTTCAGAGTTTTCTTCAATGTTTATGTCATTCTCCTTGTAGTACTTGTATGAACTCATGAATGTGGTAACGACGAGAGCTATGCATTGGAGAAAGGAGGTGAGTGAGAAGTTTTACCCTTTAGATTGCCTCTAACATGCAAATACAGGTCTACTTGCTTCCTTTGTAGTTCCTACCATCTGTTAGCAAATTAAGACTGAGGACATAACTTGATTGACAGTCGAGAGACTGAGAATAGCAGGGCTTTTGTCAGTCAGCAAACAGACAGAAGAAGATGCCACATCAAGAAGTGTGGGTAACAACCGACAGACAGACTCAGCCCTCAAGGATCCTATTATCTTCCTGGGAAGATAAGTTCAGCCCAACGTGATACGGTTGCTGGAGCCGGAAGGCCAAGACCATGGGTGAACGATATGGAGCGAGAGTTACATGGGACTCAGACTTAGAGGAGAGGGCTTCTCCATGGATTGGCTGCAAAGCATCAGAGAAGACAAAAAGAAAAATGAAAAAAGAAAAAAACCTAGACTATTGTTCCCTTAATGGAAGAATCACAAAACACTACCTTCTTTGAACTGAGAGGTCCAGCTGAGAGGTAGAGCTAAATTACCTTTCATGAACTGAATAAGACATTCATTCCAGATTAAAAGTTTGAAGGTGAGAAGATAACTTCATGTGTTTAGGTGGAGGTAGGAGCAGAAGACCTACCTGACCGTGGTGGATTGTTGTTGTTGTTGTTGTCATTGTTGTCAGTTGCCCTGACTCATGGCTACCTTATGCACCATGAGCCAAAATACTGCCGGGACTTGCTCCATCCCCATGATAGCTTGCAGAGCAAACTGTCATGATCCTTAAGGTTTTCAATGGCTAAGTTTTAGAAATAGGTGGTAAGGTTCTTTCTTACTAGTTCGTCTTAGTCTAGAAGCACTGCTTAAAACCGTTCAGCATCACAGCAACACACAAGCTCCTACAGACAGATTATTGTGACCGCACATGAGGTACATTGGCTGAGATCCAAACCTGGGTCTCCCTTCTAGAAGTGAGACTTCTATACACTGACACACTAGCAGCCTCCAACTGTTGTGGGTGGTCAGTGCTACTAAGAACTGGGTAGTAGAAGTGAGATCAAACCCCACAGAAGGCCTTGAGATCTGGATTAGATAGGAGAAATAAAACTACACTATGAGAGTGTCAATAGAAGGAGATTTGGCCCTAGATCTTCCCTGTGCAGAGCTGATCCTTAATAATATGCATTTTGAAACTTACATTAATGAGCATAAAGAAGTGGAAAGGCACTGAATTGTATTCAAAAGGCCTGGAGCTTCCTCTGGCTCTGACAATTAGTATTTCTGTGCCTCTGGACAACTGACTTCTCTTTGGGTTTTAGGGAAAACCTGGTTATACAGTGGTTAAGTGTTACAGCTGCTAACCAGAAGGTCAGCAGTTCAAATCCATCAGGCATTCCTTGAAAAACTCTATGAGCAATTCCACTCCGTTTATACGGTTGCTAGGACTTGGAATCGACTTGAAGTCAGTGGGTCTGGGTCACACACTTTGTGCTCTGTAAAACATAATAATCTTGAAGGCTTTCCAAGTGTAAACACTGTATGATTTTCTGGTAGAAAATGAGGAGCTAAAGGAGACAAAAAGCTGAGTGTTTTTTGAGACCAGTTGGCTGCAGGACACAGCAGCTGGTCAGTCAGCAATCTGTCCATGAATCTCACACAGACTCCCTTTGGGGTGAGGTGAGGGTATACGTGAGGGCAGGCAAAACAGAGGAAGGGAAACTAGCTGGATAAGAAGAAATTATAAGAACCTGACCTAGGATGGCAGTGATAGAAGTGGAAAGATGGGTACAGATTTAAGAATAACCATGAACTAAGAAGTCCCTGTAGCCCTGGTGGTACAGTTAAGAACTCAACTGCTAATCAGTATGTCTACAGTTCAGATCTATCAGCTACTCTTTGGAAACCCTATGGGGTATGTTGCTATGAGTTGGAATCACCTCAACAGCAATAGGTTTGGTTTGTTTTTTTAAGAAATCCCTAAGTGGTACAAATGGTTATGCTCTCTACTACAAAACGAAAGGTTAGTAGTTTAAGCCCACCTAGCAATACCTTGGAAGAAAGGCCTAGGACTGTGCTTCCAAAAAGTCATAGCCTTGAAATCCTATGGAACACAGTTACACTCTACGACACGTAGGGGCACCCGTCATTGGAATAAACTTTATGGCAGTTTGTTGGTTGGTTAAGAATACAAACAACTGGGTGACTGAGAATATGAAGAAAGAAGTCAAGTAGACGTTTATGTTTCTAAGTGGCAACAGTGAGGAATACAGGAATTAGGACTTGGAAGAAAGAAAAAAATGACAAAGGCTTCTGCTCAAACTTGTGTTGTACAGTGCGATATCCAGGGAGCAGAATCAGGTGGCTATACACAAGAGCATGATGGAGTAACAGAAGAAGATGTCACCAGCTGGATGCCAGACTTGTGCTGAGAACTAGAAAAGAAAAACAGAATTGATAAAAGAAATTACAGCTTAAAGAGAGCTCTTTGTCCTAGAAGGTCCAATCCTCCTTCCTAGAAATAGCAACTCTTCCAGTAAGGGAGCAGAAAGCACTCTATCTAGGCTGATGGGTGCCACAGCTAGAAGAAGCCCACTAATCAGATAAAACCTTTCCAGTTCTCGGTCCAAGGAATGTGTCATCACTCAATGACATTCTCAACAAGTCACAGAGAAATGAGAAAAGATTTCTGTATTGCATAGAGATTGGTATACAGTTCTGACTTTTGTTTCTTCAGAAGGTCTTTTTTTTTTTTTGAGACTATACTCTTCCCACGGTTATTAACATCAAACTTACTTTATTTCATTAAATGTTAATAATTATAAAAGCTCTTAAACCTAACTTGGTAAAATTTAAAAAAATGGCCCTCTTCACCAATTGTCTTGTTTTGAAAACATTTTTAGTTCTCACGAAACCCATAAACTTGTGAACCACTAAGGTGATTCAGTTTCAAAATTAAAAAATTAGAAAAAGTGAACTAGAACAGAGAAATGATGAACCTAAGATCACATTGTATCAGATGTCAGAGAGAGGACTTGAATTCTGGGTACTGTCCAAAAATCAAACCAAAACAAAACCAAGTCAAGCCAAGCCACACCAAACTAAACAAAACAAGCAAAACAAAACAAAACCAACCAAACAATCAAAACAGGACTTCAGCTGATGTCAAAACCTCAGTAGGAAATTATCTTCTCCTCCTATTTTGCCCCCTCCCAACCTCATTAAATCAGGGCCTCTGCAATGATGACAGGACCAGACTTGGTACGGGACACACACCCCATTCCTCACTTCTCTCGGACTCTCCAGAATATAAAGCAAATCCTTGGCCTGCCTTTCTCTATTTGAGAGACAAGCTGTGCCCTGAATTACAACCTCAGTGAGTCACACATAATCTCCTCTGCTTTTTTATCTAGCCTCTCAGATTAGAGTGCACTAACCTTTTAAAACCACCCATCTCTCCTTACCCCTAGGAAGCCTCTGGTCATGAGAAAAGAATTATTCATCTCTATGCCTCCTACTGCTGGCTTCTCAGCTACTTGGTTTTCCCATGTGCAGAACCAGTGGCTTAATATTCATAAAAAGAAGATTCTAAGGTACTTTGGAGCCCTGGTAATCTGATGGTTAAGAGCTCAGCTGCTAGTCAAGTGTTAGTAGTTGAAATTCACCAGCCAACCCTTAGAAATTCTATGGGGCAGTTCTACCCTTTCCTGTGGAATCTATGAGTTGAAATCAACTGGATGGCAGTGGGTTTGTGTTTGGTTTTTAGTTAGGATACTTTGATGTCCCTAGGGAAGAGGACTTGACTTTGTTCTGCATGGCCTCAAGATGTGGAATGAGGTCTCTAACAAGTTGAGTGAGTTTCCACCAGGAACTGCCCTCAGGCTCCTGGCTCTCCTTTGGTGAGCTCATTCACTCCTGTGATTCTAATTACTGCCTTCACACTAATAGCTTCCAATTCTTTATTTCCACCCTGGGCTTCTACGCGTGCTTCAATTCAGATCCGTGGTATACCTGTTGCCTCCTCAGTATTCCACTTCAATGTCTCACAGTCACATTGGTCTCAACATGTCCAGAAATGAACTTGTTATCTCTCTTTCTGCTCTCACTCCCCATTTCAGGAAACAGCACCACCACCTACCCAACAGCTCCAGTCAGAAACCTGGCATCAACATACCACATCCCATTGATTCATCCTCTAGATATATTCTGCATGCCACACTGCTCTAACTTGGTCTGGCCTTCTTTAGCTCTTACCTTGATTGTTGAAAAGATCTCCTGAACCTTATCTCTGTCTACAGTCTTTACTACAAACACCATATACATAGAAGCCAAAATGATAATTTTAGAAAGGCAAATGTAAGATACTTTCTTGGTTTTAGAAAATACTCATTAAAATATTTAAAGGTAAAGGGATATCATGTCTACAATTTATTCTCAAAACTGTTCCAGAAAACCAAAACTGAAATTATCTATCTGTCTAGAGATCAACATTAGGAATTTGGGTGAACAGTGTCCAGGAATCATTTGTCCTATTCTTGAAACTTTTCTCCTAGTCTGAAACTGTGTCAAAACAATTATTTCAATAAATAAAGATGAGTCTGTGTAATTATCCTTTAGAAGAACTGGTAGTGCAGGAGTTGAAGTGCCTGGCTGCTAAGCAAAAAGTAGACAGTTTGAATATACCAGCCACTCCACAGGAGAAAGATGTGTCAGTCCACTACCATAAAGACTTTCAGCATTGGAAATCTTATGGCGCGGTTCTACTCTGTCTAATAGGATCACTGTGAGTTGGAATCTACTCAACAACAGTTGGTTTGATTTTGGATTAGTTATCTTACTTAGAATCCCTCAAAGGTCCCTTATTCCCACTACCTACAGGAGAAATTCCAAATTCTTGTGTAATATGACGTCTTCCACCTGCCCAACCTTATCTCTTGGATTGTGGTTGGCTGCTAATATAAAGCTGGTTGTTCAAACCTACCCAAGAGCACCATGGTAGAAATATTTGGTGATTTGCTTTCATAAAGACTACAGATAACAAAACCTGATGGAGTAGTTCTACTCTGTAGCCCATGGAGCTGCCATGAATTGGAATGGATTCAACAGCAAGAGACTTTTTTTTCTTTTTTTTTTTTTTTTGAGGAACTGACTCTAGGTGAAGTAGTAAGCAATGTGATTTTAAGAAATTTTGGTAGAAGCATTCATGGAAACTTCCCTTGACATTAACTTTTTTTTTTTTTTAGCTACTTCTTTGGCTATGACATCACCGCTACACCAGACTCCAAAACTTTCAGTTACGTACAGGTTTAAAAAATAATACACTACTAATGCAATGCAATGTTCCAAAGTTAGGGTGAAATAGTTCAGCTATGGGATATGGAAATTATAAATACATGACTGCTTTTCTGTGTACATTGCATCCTACAAGGTCAAAATATGAGGTTATGTCTTGGTTCTTAACAAACTTGAAAGACATGCATTAAATGAGTGCTTTGATATATACTCACATTTTAGGCTGCAAAGAACCAGAAGAAATGACAGGGCCAGAGTCTGAACTCCTACCACTTATGAGCACAGGACAAGGGAAGGCCACAAAAGACAAGTACAGAAGCCCCAATGCAGGTACCAGGAGTCTCAGGCTCCACTGTCTCTGGCTCTGGACCTCTGGATAACTTTCTTTAGTCCCTAGCAGTGAAACTGGGGCTGAGTGGAAGGTAGTAGGTGTCACCTTCTCAGTCTGTCCCTCTTTTTCCATGCACACCCTTCAGCTGGAACAATTGCCAAGTGGATATGTGGAAGCCAAGTACACTGGTATCATTGTTTTTTTCTGGTTAGAGAGATCAGACTCTTTTTCTGGAATCTAGAATCACAGCAACATTCTGTGAAGGTGGATATCTCTTTGCTATGTTAGACACACCCTGGGTCTGTCCCACTATGTAGAGACTGCTTTCTTTGTGCCTCTCTTTTGCTAAACAGTAACTTACAGAAGTAAATAAAAATCAAGTGCTGAGCTCTTACTATGTATCTGAATACGAAGACCGGGAACCATTGAGAGTGGAAGCATTGTAAAAAGATCCCATCCTCAAGCTCCTTAGAGTCTAGTTGGAAAAAAATCAAAATGATGATCAAAGGTGGAGTTCATTTTTAATTTAAATGTTGATTCCTAGACTTCCTTGAGAATCAGGCTATGGTGAGACAAATAAGACTCTTTAAGGTGATGGCTGCTATTCGTAAGTTTTATGTTGCCCCCCCAACCCCTTTTCTTTTAAGGAAGATAGCGATTTCCTACTTTCCAGTCTGTTTTAGTCGGATTCGACGGCACTTGGCCTTGGCACTTGGCTTTAGTCTAGAAGCTCTGTTAACATTTGTCAACCATGTGTGACCCTGCTGGTATTTGAAATACTGGTGGAACAGCTTCCAGCATCACAGCAATATGCAAGCCAGCACAACAGGACAAACTGACAGAGTAGTGAGTGATCAAGTACACTGAAGTCACTGGTGAAAAATAAGCCTCCAAACAACTGAGACTTTTCAACCAATGGATGCAACTCTAAAGGTGGTCAGTCATCTATCCCAAGAAATTTGGAAGACAGCTACTTGTCCAGCTGATTGCAAGAGACCAATTCCATAGAAAGGTGATCCAACAGTATGTGGAAATTACCAAGCAATGTCATTAATATAACAAGTGAGTAAAATTTTTCTGAAATTATTAAAAAGCAGCTGCAGCAGTGTATCAACTGGAAACTTCCAGAAGTTCAAGCTGGACTAAGAAGAGTATGTGAAAGCAGGGATATCATTGCTGAAGTCAAATGGATCTTGGGTGAAAGCAGAGAAGACTGGAAAAATATTTACCTGTGTGTTTTCTGACTATGTGAATACATTTGAATATGCAAATCACAACAAATTATGAATAACATTGTGAAGAATGGGAACTCCAAAATACTTAATTGAGCTCATGAAGAACCTGGCAGACCAAGAGGTAGTCATTTGAACAGACCAATGGGATACTCTGTGGTTTAAAATCGGGGAAGGGTTTTATATTTCACCATATTTATTCAATTTGTATGCTCAGCAACTAATCAGAGAACTGGACTGTCTAAAGAAGAATGGGGACAGGATGGGAGGCAGACTCGTTAACAACCTGCAATATGCAGATGAAACAACTTTGCTTAACGAAAGTGAAGAGTACTTGAAGTACTTACTGCTGAAGATCAAAGGTTACAGCCTTCAGTAAGGATCATGCCTCAATTTTGAGAAAACAAAAATCCTCAGAACTCGACCAATGAGCAACATCATGATAAATGGAGAAAATATTGAAGTTGTCACGATCTTATTCTAATTAGATCCACGAACAATGCTCATGGAAGCAGCAGTCAAGAAATCAAAAGATACATTGCATTGGCTAAGCCTGCTGTAAAAGACCTCTTTGAAGTGTTAAAAAGAGAAGAAAATCAGTTTGAGGACTAAGGTTTGCCTGACCCAAGCAGTAGTATTTTCAGTTGCCTCATAAGCAAAGGAAAACTGGGCAATGAATAAGGGAGAGCTAAAAAGAATTGGTGTCTTGAATTATGGTGTTGTGAAGAGTATTGAATATGCAATGGACTGCCAGAAGAATGAATAAATCTGTCTTCAAAGAAGTACAGTCAGACAGCTCCTCACAAGTGAAGATGATAAGATTCTGTCTTACATATATTGGATATGGTTCCAAGAAGGTCATCGTGCCTGACAAAACAGAAGGTCAGTGAAAAAGCAGAAGACCTCCAACAAGATGCATTGACACACTAACTGTAATAATGGGCTGATTGTGAGGATGGTACAGGACTGGACAGTGTTTTGTTCTGTTGTACATGGGATTGCTATGAGTTGGAACTGACTTGACAGTACCTAAAAACAGCAATGTCAAAGGAGCTCTGGTGATGCACTTGTTAAGCTCCTGGCTTAACTGAAAGGTCAGTAGCCTCTCTGCAGAAGAAAGATGTAGCGGTCTGCTTCCATAAAGCCTGTTGTTGCCAAATGCTTTCACACAGGCAATAAAACACAAGCAAACATCTTTCTAGAATTTTCCAGTTTCAGCCAAGATCCATCGAACATCAGCTGTGATATCCTCTTCTCTACACCATTTTTTTAATCTAGCTTGAACTTTTCACATTCTCTGCTGATGTTCTGATAGAACCTCTTTTGAATGTAAAGATTATAGCATTGTAAACCCTATGAGACAATTCTACTCTGCCCCATAAGGCTGTTGTCTTAGTTGTCTAGTGTTGTTATAACAAAAATACCATGTGGGTATCTTTAACAAGTAGAACTTTATTCTCTTACAGTTTAGGAGGCCAAAAGTCTGAACTCTGGGCACCAGCTCAGGGGAAATCTTTCTTGACTTGTCGGCTCTAGGTGAAAGTCCTTGTTATAAATCTTACCCTTGTGTAGGAGCTTCTCAGCATAGGGACCCTGGGACCAAAGGATGCATTGTGTTCCTAGCTCTTTTTGCTTGTTGATAGTGAGGTCTCTCTTCTCTTTGCTTGTTTTTCTTTTGTTGTATTTGAAAAGAGATTAATTCAAGATGCAAGCCAACATGTAGACTGTTTCCTTCTTTATTAACATAACTTCTTCTAATCCTGTCTCATTAACACAACTATCTCTAATCCTGCTTCATAAAAATAAAAAACACAAACCTGTTATTGTTGTGTTGATTCTGACTGATAATGATCCTATAGGGTAGAGTAGAACTGTCCCACAGAGTTTCCAAAGAAAACAGGTTGGATATGAACTGCCTCCTAGAGGTTAGGATTTAGAACAAGAAAGATAGTTACATCAGACCCAGAATGGAGGACAACCACACAATACTGTGAATTATGGCGTAGACGAGCTGACACACATTTGGGAGGCACAGAACAATTCAATCCATAATAGTTGCTGTTGAGTCAGAGCAGAATTGATAGGGTAGGTTTAGTTTTGGAAGGAGACAACAAGACTTTAAGAACTTGCTCAAGACAGAATAACATTGTGGGGAGTTGGGGTGAATGGACTGGAGAGGACAAGGGTGAACCTAGTATTGTAATGTCTTTTCCTATACCATTGTGGTCCAGAAAGAAGAGAAGAGACATTAGACAGTGGGATAAACCTGGAGCCTAGGACTTCATGGTCGGGGCAGGGGGGTGACAGAGAGACAGTGATGAAATGGTGGAGGTAGTCCAGAATTGTTTTCCAGGATGGGAAGTGACAAATGGAAGGAAGCTTGGGGCTGGAAAAGAGCTGTGGCAAGGGGAGAGTGTAAGTCCTGTTTAGCATGGAGGGCAAAAACAAACGAAGAAACAAGTTAGTGCTCTTAGAGGTGAAACTTTGACATCCCAAGCTGAAAAAAGTGGAGAAATAACAAGGGTTCAATTCTCTACGTTAGTGTTTGTCTGTTAACCAGAGGGTCAGCACTTCAAATCTACCACCCATTCATTGAAAACTCAATGTGGCGATCCTACCCTGCACCATAGGGTCTCTATGAGTTGGAATCAACTCAATGAGGATATGTTTGGTGTTTGTTTGTTTGTTTGTTTGTTTTTAGCCTCTGTATTTTAAATGATTAGATAGGTAGCTAGACACTGACTCATGGTGAGTACAACAGAATGAAATGTTGCCCAATCCTGTGTCATCATCACTGTCACCTCATGCACCAGTCCATCACTACGGCTGTTGTGCAATCCGTCTCACTGAGGATCTCCTTCATCTTTGTGCTTCCTCTGTTTCACCGAACATGATACCTTCCTCCTGATACTTCTTGATGGTATGTTCAAAGCAAGGGAATCAGACAATATTTTATTGTGATCCACAAGGTTTTCACTGAATTTTTTAAAGTAGACCACCAGGCTTTGTTTCCTAGTCTGCCTTAGTGTAGAAGAGCCAAAGAAGCCTGTCCTTATGGATTACCTTGTAGATATTTGGAACACCAGTGACAAAGCTTCCTGCATCATAGCAAAACACATAGCCACCACAGTACAAAAAACTGACAGACGAGTGGTAGTCTGAATAGTTTCTGATATTTTGAGTTCCCTATAAAATAGGGGGGAATAAAAGCTCTAAAATATAAAATCCAGCTGGCATGTTCTCCGTGAGCCTTGTCTCATCTCCAAGAAATGAGACCTTGCTATCCGAGGTACTTTCATAATATTTCTCAGTTATACCAGGGTAAAGAGAATGTTCTTCTTGATTGTGGAAACATTTGAGGATATTACTTGTTATTCACAATAGTATTTAGCTCTTGAGAACAAAACCAAAAATATCCTTCCCAGACACTAACACAGATCTAGGCTTATAGAAAAATCTTAATACATATTTTAGGAACTGCCGTCATGCTGTGAAATGTATGAGACAATTAGATGAGGGGCTCTTTTGCTTTGGGGTAGGCAAAATAGCATTCATAGAGAGAAAAGCAAGCAAACATCAAATTCCCAAGGCAAGCTGTCGACAAGCTAAAACTAAAATGGTGTTAAACATAATATATATTTATTGAATGAATGGTCCAACAAGCAGGCCATGAAAAGTTGAACTAAGGAAGACAGTCATGTAGACAACAGCTTCTTCATCCTCTGTCCCTGAAGAAATATATGTATACACACACATACACACACACACACACACACACACTGATCCCCTACATACATACTTATAGGCTTAGGTGTGTAAAGATCTTTCTGTGTTTATAGATACATCTGTTTCTCTTCAGGGAAGGATATAAGCAGAATGGTATCCTCATGACACAAGTCCTGGATTTGCTCTGTGGGCTCCTCCTTTTTTTGTGAGGCTGTTTAGAACTTGTTCTCACAGCCCATGGCTCTATACAAGGGTGTAGTCTCAGATGACAAACAACATCCATGGTTGTTTGCATGATAAATCCTTGTCAGGACTATGAGGAAGGAAAAAAAATGAGCTCACTCAAATGTACATCACAAAATAGATTCAATCAATATTTAGTGAGTGCTTACTGTGTTTCAGGAACTGGATGACACGTTGGGAATTTAGAGATAAATAAGACAGTCTCTGACCTGTAAGTCTTCAGAATCTAAACGAAATGTTAGACAAACAAATAATTTTAGTAGTGTGAGACCTGACAAGTAAATCCTTAACCTTAATTGTTCTAAGTGCTACATACCTCATTAGCGAGTATCACCATGCTCACCAAGGTACTTCCCATGGGAAGCTATGAACCAATGCCAGTGCCTAGTCCACCCTTTAAAGCAGTCTTGCAACTCTTTCTGGAATGGCCAGAGTGCCTGATGGCAAGGAGGCAGGTTTGTGAGCTTAACTGTAGTTGTCTATGAGGAGTTTTTAGCCAGTAAACAAACAACTGTTTTGGGACACTCTACCTTCTCACTTGCACTGGCCTCCAGTGACTTTTTTCTTTACCCAAAGATAAAGGAAATATTGAAAATAAGACATTTTGATGACATTCAGGACATCAAGGGTAATTATAATGACATGACAGCCATTCTAGGAAAAGAGTTCCAAAATTGCTTTGAAGGGTAGACTACATGCTGGCACCAGTGCATCGGTTCCCAAAGGGAGTGCTTCAAAGGTAATCACAGTGATATTCAGCAATGAGGTATGTAGCATTTTTTTCTTGGATGAGTTTGCAAACTTAATTGGCAGTCCACTCACAAGTTGCAGCTTACAGAGGAGGACGTAAAGCAGTCAGTAGGCATTGAGAAAGACTTCCTAGAAGAGGCAAGGCTGCTAAAGGTTGTCCCCTGAATGCACTGATGGTGAGGTGAGGTCAAGAATATATCCTGTTTTCTTCTAGATGTTTCATGATTTGGAGGATAGATGACACAGTTGAGACATATAAGGATAACCTGACCCATTCATCTGACTCAGAAAAGTTTTCCCTGCCTGCTCCTTTCTCTTCACTCTTACCCAGCTTTAAGCCAAACCATTCCATCAATCCAAGATCACTATAGCACCAGTAATTCTCTAGCCTGAGAATTGGGCATCTGTAGGAAGTTACCCCCAGCAACTGTCAGTTTGTCATACTCTTGTGGCTTAGGTGTTGCTGTGATGTTGGGAGCTATGCCTAGTATTTCAAATATCAGCAGAGTCACTTATGGTGGACAGATTTCAGCAGAGCTTGGTCTGGACTAAGACAGACTAGGAAGAAGGACCTAGCCATTTGCTTCCAGAGAAATTGACCAGTGACAATGACCATGGGAGCCACAACCAAGAAATCAAAAAATGCATTGCATTGGTCAAATCTACTGCAAAAGATCTTTTTAGTGTTACAAAGCAGAAGTGTTACTTTAAGGACTGAGGTCCACCTGACCCAAGCCGTGGTATTTTCAATAACCTCATATGCATGTGAAAGTTGGATAATGAATGTTGTTGTTACTAGGCACCATTGAGTTGGTTCCAAATCATAATGATTCTGTGAACAACAGAACGAAACATTGCCCAGTCTCACACCATACCCACAATCATTTTTATGTTCAAGTTCATTGTTGTGGCCACTGTGTCAATCCATCTTTCAAGGGTCTTCCTCTTTTTTGCTGACCCTCTACTCTATCAAGCATGATATCCTTCTCCAGGGACTGATCCTTCCTGACAACATGGCCCAAGTATGTAAGATGCAATCTTGCCATCTTTGCTTCCAAGGAGCACTCTGGTTTTACTTCTTTCAGAACGGATTTATTCATTCTTTTGACAGTCCACTGTCTGTTCAACGTTCTTCTTCAACATCACAGTTCAAAGGCATCAATTTTTCTTCTTTCTTCTTTGTTCATTGTCCAGCTTTCACATGCATTTTTGAAAGTACCATGGCTTGAGTCAGGGCTGTTTTAGTTTTCAAGGTGACATCTTTACTTTACAATACTTTAAAGAGGTCCTTTGTGGTAGATTTTCCCAATGCAATGTGTCTTTTTATTTCTTCACTGCTGTCTCCGTGGACATTGAATGTGGATGCAAATAAAGTGAAATCCTTGACAACCTCAATCTTTTCTTCATTTATGACAAGGTCACTTACTGGTCCAGTTGTGAGGACTTTTGTTTTCCTGATGTTGAGATGCAACCCATACTGAAGGCTGCAGTCCTTGATCTTCATCAGTGAGTGTTCCAAATCTTCACTTCCAGCAAGTAAGGTGGTGTAATCTGCGTAACTCAGGTTTTCAATGAGTTGTCATGTAATCCTAATGCTCGTTCTTCTTCATGGAATCCAGCTTCTCAGATTATTTGCTCACCATACAGATTAAAAAGGTATGGTGAAAGTATACAACCCTGACACACACCTTCCCTGACTTTAAACCATGCAGCATCCCCTTGCTCTGTTCACACAACTGCCTCTTGATCCATATACAGATTCCTCAAGGGCACAAATAGGTGTTCTGGAATTCCCATTCTCCACAACGTTAACCATAATTTAGTATGATCCACACAGTCAAATGTCTTTGCATAGTCAAGGAAACACAAATAAACATCTTTCTGGTGTTCTTTGCTTTCAGCCAAGATCTATCTAGCATCAGTGATGATATCCTTGGTTCCATGTCGTCTTCTGATTCCAGCTTGAATTTCTGCAGTTCCTTGTCAATATACTGTTGCAGTAATTTTTTAATGATCTTGAGCAAAGTTTTACGTGCATGTGGTATTAACGATATTGGTTGGTAATTTCCACATTCAGTTGGATCACCTTTCTTTGGAATAGATACAAATATGGATCTCTTCCATATTCCAGGCAGTTGTTCTCCAAATATCTTGGCATAGATGACTGAGCACTCCCAGCACTGCATCTGTTTGTTGAAATATCTCAGTTGATATTTCATCAATTCTTGGAGACTTGTTTTTTGCCAATTCCTTCAGTGCCACTTCGTCTTCTTCCTTCAGTACCATTGGTTCCTGATCACATGCCACGTCTTCAAATGGCTGACCATCGACTACTTCTTTCTGGTATAATGCCTCTGTATATTCCTTCCATCTTCTTTTGATGCTCCCTGAGTCATTTAATTGTTTGCCCGTAGAATCTTTCACTATTGCAACACGAGGCTTGAATTTTTTCTTCAATTCTTTCAGCTTGAGAAATACAGAATGTGTTTTTCCTTCTAGTTTTCCATTTTCAGCTCTTTGCCCATGTTATATAATGCTTTATTTTGTCTTCTCAAGCTACTCTTTGAAATCTTCTGATTAGATCTTTACATCTCCATTCCTTGCTTTTGCTTTAGCTGCTGGATATTTAAAAGCAAGTTTTAGAATGTCTTCTGACACCCAGTTCAGTCTCTTCTTTCATTTCTGCCGTTTTAATGGCCTCTTGTTCTCTTCATGAATGCTGTCTTTTACGTCATTCTACAATTCATCTTGTCTTCGGTCAGTGATCAACGCATCAAATCTGTTCTTGAGATGGTCTTTAAACTCAGGAGGGGTGTACTCAACGTCATACTTTGGCTCTCGTGGACTTGTTCTGATTTTCTTCAGTTTCAGTTTGAATTTGCATGTGAGCAACTAATGATCTGTTCCACAGTCAGCACCTGGTCTTGTTCTGGCTGCCGATATGGAGTTTTTCCATCGTCTTTTTCTACAGATGTAGTCCATTTAGTTCCTCCATATTCCATCTGGTGAGGTCCATGTCTACAGTTGCAGTTTGTGCTGGTTAAAAAAGGTATTTGCACTGGAAAAGTTGTTACTCTTGCAAAATTCTGTCATGCAATCTCTGGCATTATTTCTATCACCAGGGTGTATTTTCCAGCTACCGATCCTTCTTCTTTGTTTCCAAATTTGCATTCCAGTCACCAGTAAATACCAATGCATCCTGATTGTATGTTAATCAATCATGAATAAGGAAGTCTAATGAAGAATCAGCATCTTTGAATTATGTCATAGGTGAAGAGAATTGGATATACCACAGACTTCCAGAAGAGTGAACAAATCTGTCTTGGAAGAAGTACAGCCAGAACGCTCCTTAGAAATAAGGATGGTGAAACTCTGTCTTACTTATTTTGGACATGTTGTTAGGAGGGATCAGTCTCTGGAGACGGACATCATGACTGGTGAAGTAGAAGGTCAGTGAAAAAGAAGAAGACCCTCCGCAAGATGGATTGACACAGTGACTGCAACAACGGGTTGAAGCAGAGCAACAATTTTGAGGATGGTGCAGAATCAGGTGGTGTTTTGTTCTGTTGTATGTAGGGTCACTGTGAGTCAGAACCAGCTCCAAGACACCTAACAACAATAGGAAGTGCCCAGAAATTGGCCTGAAGCACTGACTGACCACTAGGTTCATGTACTACAGCATGAGGGGCCTCATCTTGATGCGCTCTGAGGGTCCTGGTGAAGCCTAATCATGTGGGGAAGGGTGAGGACTACTGCACACACGTAAGAAACTCACTTTACAAAGAGTCTTTCTGTCAATTAGTATAAATACCTACTGAGGGCCTACCATGTACTCAATAGTGTTCTAGACACAGGAACACAGACAGGATGTAGTGAGGACCACATGGCTTCTCATTTCCTGAAGTTTACCTCTTGGTGAGGTGATGTGAGTAATAAACACATGCACAAACAAGAAACAAGTAAATAAATAACATAATTTTAGATGCGTAATGATAGCTATGAAGAAACTAAAAGACAGTGATACTGAACTATCATGGTCTGGGAAAGCTTCTCTAAGGCAGACATTGAAGTTGTACCTGAATATTGGGACAATAACCAAAAGAAGGTGTATGGATAAAAGCAGAGGGAGAACACATACAGAGGCCTTAAGACAGTGCTGGTTTTGACATGTTTGATGAGCATCATGTGACTGAAGCATAGCTGGAGAGAAGCCAAGTTCAGAGAACCAGGCAGGGGCTGAGGTCCGTGAGTACGAGGCTGTGAAGGGGTCTGAGCAAGTACTGACTTAATCTAAGTGTTGCTTAAGAAAATCACTTTTTGAAGGTGGGCTGGACCTGGAGAAGAGTCCTGTCCCCTTCCTCTTCTTGGACTCATAGTAACACATACATGGGAGCAGGGTGCGTATTTTTACTCTAGACTTACCCAGGAAAAAAAAATTTTTTTTTCTAAACTTGGCAAGGTCGTAGTGATACATTTACTGACACTAAGTGCAGGTCTACTTGCTATCATCTGGAAAAGTACCTCAATTTAAAAATTACGTGATATATCTGTCTGAGCACCCACAACCCTGTCAGACCACTTAATCCCATGTGGAATTCAAAAGAAGTTTGCTGCAGACAAGTGGCCTCTTTTTGAAGGAATCATCCCCTCCACCCTTCGTCCCAGCAGAACTCCTAACTCAGACTAACCCAACCTCACTTTTCTATCCTGCTCTCGTTCCCCCTACCCTTTTCACAGCTGCCCCTCAAAACTCCTGGCTTCTCTTGGTTTCCCTGCTGATTGGTAAGACTTCTCAGTTCTTGTAGGGTTGGTATGGTCTGATCTTCTTGCATTTCTTATTTCCTCTTTAGCTCCTCCTCCATGTCTATCCCAGGGTTCAGGGACTTTATGGAAGAACATTGTGAGTTCATAATAGTATCAAATAACAACTGGAATTTCTATTTTGATTCTTCCTGCTTCCCTTATTCCAGCCAAATGAAAATATTCTCTCCATTCACACTTCCCCACATCCATGTTTTTGCTCTAATAGTTTCCCCTGGGACCCTGCTCCCTTCCTTTTTGTTATCCGTCCTTTGGCACCCACTTGTCAAAGTCCCGCTTGTATGTCATGTCCTCTATGACGGCACTCTGAGAGCCTACTCCTCTGACATGCCAGGAGCATGGGCTCTAGACTCAGATATAACTGGGTTTGAATCTCTGAGTAGCTCAGTGACCTTGGGCAATGACTGAACCTCAGCCTCCTTATCTCTAAAAAAAGCCAAAAGCAAGCCCACTGCCGTCGAGATGATTCCAACTGGTAGTGACCCCATAGGACAGAGAAGAACTGTCTCATAGTCTCCAAGGAGTATCTGACGCATTCGAACCGCCAACCTTTTGATTAACCACTACTCCACCAGAGCTTTCTTGTCTCTAAAGGGAGGAGAATAACCACACCTACATCACAGTGTTGTAGTGCCAGTCAGACAACGCATATAAACAAACCCTTAACATCATGTAGGGTCAACACTCAATAAATGGTAATGTTTAAGTAGAGTCATTTATGTATTTGTCTTAACACCTGATCATGCTGAATCCTTCAGGGCAGGGATTACCATATGTATCACGTTCCTTCTTCACGCGTTTTGTACGTTTTCGGGGTGAAGCCTGTCTTCTACACTTGGAATTCTGAGCCTTGGCACTAGAGGGCAGCAAGAGACCACAGGCATTTGGGAAGACGTACAGGCCATCGTGGATGTTCTTCTGGCTAGTCTTTCCTAGTGGTGTGCCGCCCACCGTGGCTTCTTGCTTTGATTGTACTCTCATTTCTTTATCTAAGAAGAACCCCCAAAACAGATTGGCCAAAAGCCAATCAGTGTGGTTCTTTTGAGATGGCTTTTCCACTCCCCAACAGAAATAGTTTGCTCAGTAGTGCCTTGCTTTGGCTGAGCCAGCAATTCCTTCCAGCTGTCCCAAGGCTCCTTGACTGCCACAGAGTGGAATATTCCCATCTCCAGTCAATCATGTTACGTGAGCACAACTGTAGAAACATGAAAGAATTAACATCCCTGAGTGGTGCAAATGGTTAAGTGTGTGTTTACTAACAGAATATTCTGCAGTTTAAACCCACCCAGAGGCTTCTCAAGAAGAATGGCTTGATTATCTGCTTTTGAACAGTCATAGCCTTGGAAACCCTATTCAGTAGTTCTATTCTGCTACTCTATATTCATCGGATTGCCATGAGTTGGAATTTACTTGATGAAAAATTTATTTTATTTTATTTTAAGGGGGACTGAGGATAATTCTTAATTAGCAAACAGGATAGATAACATTGGCATCTATCCATAGATAAAAAACATCTTTGTAGCGTCCCAGGTGGACAACTCTGGTGCAGATTCTACATGGTCTTTAGGAGCTTCCAAGTGGGATTTAGCTCCAGTTGTCCTTGTGGCACTGTGATTAGCAGCTTGGCTGCTAACCAAAGGGTTGGCATTTGGAATCCATCAACTTCTCCTTGGAGGGATGCTCTGTTTTGGAATCAGCTCCACAGTACTGGTTTGTTTTTTTTCCTCAAAAGTAGCATCTAGTTCACTAATATAGACTTGGGTTGACTTCATTCTCTTTCCTGTTTTATTCTTTCTAGAGACTTCAACTCTTGCTACTTGGGATCACTTCTCAAAATTGTTTATGCACATTCTTGTCTCACTTTGCTTCTTTGATGACCCGAACTAAGCCACTTACACAAAATTTTGAAAAGTTACGTTCCACTTTTCACATTTTTTAATTGAAATCTATTTTTCTACTAATTACAAAGGATGAAAGAATGCAATTTATAACATATTGCATACCTATCAGTAGTTTTCAATTGCATATGCATGTGTATATATATGTATGTATATGTATTTACTTTGCATGGAAGATTTTAAATGTATATTAAGGTGGATAGGATAATAGAATGAATTCCATGTACATCATCCAGCTTCAGTAATTTTCAAATATGACCAATCTTGTTTCATTTATACTCCTACTCACTTTCCCCTTTCAGTGTTATTTCAAAGCAAATCCCAGACTCATGTAATTTCATCTGTAGATGTGTCTAAGCTGAGGACTCTTCCTTGTTTACCCCAGCAGCTAGACTAAATATTATCACACCTTAAAATACCAAAACATCTTTATATAGTGAAATATTCACTGAGTGTTCACAACAATTCCAGTTATTTCATAATATCTCATTAATGCCATTAATTTTGTAATAGTTCATTTGAACCAGGAAGATCCATTGGTTCAAGTCTCAACAGAGATGACTGAGTTAATGCAAACCTTGCTAGAGGAGAGAAGAATCACTCACAGGACCTGGATAATGTGTTTGACAGTTGACTGGGAAAGGATGTTGAGAGTGTTATGTTACGCTGTTGTTGTTAGGTACCGTCGAGTAAATTCCGACCCATAGCGGCCATGTGAACAACAGAGTGAAACACTACCCAGTCTTGCACCATGTCCACAACCATTTTTATGCTCAAGCCCATTGTTGTGGCCACTCTGTCAACCCATCTTGTCGAGGGTCTTCTTCTTTTTCACTGACCCTCACTCTACCAAGCGTGATGTCCTTCTCCAGGGACTGATCTTTCCTGACAACATGTCACAAGTATGTAAGATGCAGTCTTGCCATCTTTGCTTCCAAGGAGCATTCTGGTTTTACTTCTCCCAGAACAGACCTGTTTGTTCTTTTGATAGTGCACTGTACACTCAACATTCTTCTCCAACACCACAATTCAAAGACATCAATTTTTCTCCTGTCTTCTCTGCTCATTGTCCAGTTTTCACTTGCATATGATGTGATTGAAAGTACCATGGCTTGGGTCAGTGGCATCTTAGTCTTCAAGGTGACATCTTTACTTTTCAATACTTTAAAGAGGTCCTTTTTAGTGGATTTTCCCAATGCAGTGTGTCTTTTGAATTTCTTGACTGTTGCTTCCATGGTTGTTGACTGTGGACCCAAGCAAAATGAAATCCCTGACAACCTCAATCTTTTTCTCCATTTATGACGATGTTGCGTATTGGTCCAGTTGTGAGGATTTTTTGTTTTCCTGAAGTTGAGGTGCAATCTATACTGAAGGCTATTGTCCTTGATCTTCATCAATAAGTGTCTCAAAATGTCTTCATTTCCAGCAAGTAAGGTAGTGTTGTCTGTGTAACTCAGATTGTTAATGAGTTGTCCTGCAATCCTGATGCCTCATTCTTCGTAGAATCCAGTTTTTCAGATTATTTGTTTGGCATACAGATTAAGAAGGTATGGTGAAAGGATACAGCCCTGACACACAACTTTCCAGACTTTAAACCATGCGATGTCCTCTTGTTCTGTTTGCCTGATTGCCTCTTGATCCATATACAGATTTCTTAAGAGCTCAATTAGGTGTTCTGGAATTCCCATTCTCCACAACGTTAGCCATAATTTAGTACGATCAACAAAGCCAAATGCTTTTGCAGTCAATGAAACCATCTTTCTGGTATTCTTTGCTTTCAGCCTAGATCCATCTGACATTGGTGATGATATCCCTGGTTCCATGCCCTCTTCTGAATCTAGCTCCTTGTCAATATACCATTGAGTATCTTTTGAATGATCTTGAGCAAAATTTTACTTCTGTGTGGTATCAACAATATTGTTTGGTAATTTCCACACCTTTCTTTGGAATAGGCATAAATATGGATCTCTTCCATTCACATGGCCAAGTAACTATTCTCCGAATTTCCTGGCATAGACAAGTGAGCACTTCCAGTGCTGCATCTGTTTGTTGAAATATCTCAGTTTATATTCCATCAATTTCTGAGAGTGCTACGGTGAATCCGTTGAACGATCCTAAACCCACCAACTGAGAAGGTGCATCAGAAGGCTGAAAGAAGTGCATCTCTGTCACTGACTTACAAGGAATGTGCTGGTGAGGAGGGCATCATCACCACTGAGAAGCTCAGTAGTGGTTTTCCTCCGCATCTTGGGGCTGAAATAGATGATGTTTGCAGAACTGGGTTTTGTAATAGTGGTGGATGTGATAGCATTTGGGAATAGTAGAGGACAGGTGGCAGTACTTAGTCATTAGAGGCAAGGTAGATGTGATTACCACAATAGACAGCCAGACTGGAATGCCTACATCAGAGCGGCAGCCAGGCTGCACTGACTGACAGGAATCTAGAGGAATGATTAACAGAAGATGGTGTCTCTAGGGACAAGACAGATGGGCAGACTTCAAGGATTTGCATGTGTTCCATATATGTAGCCAATTTCAGCTGCATCGAAGCTAAGTCATGATTCTTTATCTATCATCCTGTCCTGAACCAGTTCTGAGACCCAAAACCCATAGGCTGAAAGAGATTCAAGTCCTCTTGAGGAAAAAACCTATAGCTTCATATGGAGTATATATAGGGTGATTCCCTCAGTTATTTCCCAAGTAACTGTACACTGGGAAATACCCAGACTTCTTGAAGGATGTTGTATGTGTAACCCAACACTAACATCAGGGAAGCTGAGGTACCACCAAGGCCTCTCTCTTTAAAGAAGGATATATGAGGGTCAGGTGATAAAGTTCTGACACCTCCTCTCTGTTTTGTGGTCTGAAACACTCTCAAGACAACAAGCTGGGGCAATCCATAGGGATCACCTCCTTTATTTACTGTGTCTTCGTTGAAACCACTGTTTTATATATTTTATAATTTATCTTTCTGTTTTTAAATGGGGGTAGCAGACTGTCTACTAAGAAGGATAAAGCTGGTTCCTGTTGCTTTACCTTAGCCAGAATCGGAAGTCTTCTGCGTGCCAAATTTTGTACTAGAAACACTTCTGAAAGCTGTTGCTGACTTCTGCTACCTCTAGTTCCTTTGTCGGATCATATTAACATCACCACACCAATCTGTGAGGAAGGTACAACATTTAGTATTTAATCAGGGCCACTATATGGTTATTAAAAAAAAAAAAAAAACAGGCCTATATGGCTCTTGAATAAAGATAGAATAGATATAGGGAAAGCAATCTTTGCACAGTGAACAAGTTTGCTTTATTCTGTGAATGTGAGGCTAACTCCCCACTAGAAAATCTATTAATACAATTCAGATTAGAAGAGACAACATGTATACTATCTCAAGATATGCAGAACAATTGGCTAAATTTAACTATTTATGATAAATTCATAAATATACATACAAAATCTGACAATTGAGTCCACAAACTCAATTGTTCTAAGTGATACATATCTTATTGCTGAATATCACTATGGTCACCCTATATATACTCCCCTTGAGAAGTTATGCACTGATGCCAGTGTCTACTAAACTCTTTAAAGTGATTTTGGAACTCTTTCTAGAATAGCCATAGCACACAGTGGCAAGGTGACAAGTTCGCAAACTTAATTGTACATTTGTCTGTGAGGGAGTTTTTACCCAGTAAACAAATGACTGTATTGGATCACCCTCCCCACTCACCTCATCTGACTCCCTTTGACCTTTTTCTTTACTTGAAGATAAAGGAAATATTGAAAGGAAGACATTTTGATGACATACAGGACATCAAGGATAATAGGATGATAGCTCTGAAAGCCATTCTAGAAAAAGAGTTCCAAAATTTCTTTGAAGGGTGGACTAACTAGGCACTGGCATCAGTGCATAGCTTCCCGAGGAGAATACTCCGAAGGTGACCAGCAATGAGGTATGTAGCACTTTTTCTAAGATGAGTCTGCAAACTTAATTGGCAGTCTTTGTATATACAGAGATTCAGACACATAAACGCACTAATGCATAATACTTAAAGACAAGTATAAAGATAGATTTAATGATAAAATTTATGAATTAAAAAATTTAAAATAAAATCTAAATAAATGAAGAGTTGCCTTATTTAAGAGTCAGATCTGACTTGACGGCACTTGGCTGGCTGGCCTTATTTATGGACAGGTAAACTCAACAAAATAGCCTAGAGAGGCTTGTTTCCACCAAAGAAATCTAAAGATTTAATGAAGTTCTAATAAAATTCCAATGGGGATTTTTTTAACGGAGAAGACATGTTGATTTGAAAATTTACATGGAAAACAAAAACTTCAAGTGTTGCCAAGATGCATCTAAATAAGAGCAAATAATGAAGATTTGACTCACCAGACATCAGGGTTTATTATAAAGGCTACAACAATGTTCCAACAGCAGGAAGGCTTACACCCCAGAATCCAAGTGTGAGAAGCCAAGACTAGGACCTCTAATGTTGTTTCTTCTGAAGGATAGTATCTCTCCTTTTCTCCTTTATCTTCATCCAGATCACTGTGTGCGTGTGTGTGTATCTGTGCATGTGTGACTTCTTTATCACATGCTAGAAAGTCGACTGTGAGTGTGAGTAATGTATAGATCTTATATTGTACATAAGGGTCCTGGTGGACGAGTGGGTAAAAGAATCCATCGCTAACCAAAAAATTGGTGATTTGAGCCCATCAGCTGCTCCCCAGAGAAAGATGTAGTAGTCTGCTTCTGTAAAGATTTACAACTTTGGAAACTCCGTGGGGACAGTTCCACTCTATCCTGTAGGATTGCTATGAGTCAAAATCAACTTGGTGGCAATTGATTTGGTTTTTTTCGTTCTGTTGTAGATAAAAAGGGGCTGGAAAAGCAAGCTTCTGATATCCACCATAGGACATAAAGCTTCCTAAAATTAAAAATGATGTTTGCACACTATTCAACAAACATAAAACATGACACATATCCACTGAAGGAGGTAAGATGAGTTTGATTTGGAACTTGTTGAATGGAAGATATTTGTGAGACATCCAGGCAGATACGTACATCAGAAGTTTAGATGCTTGTCTCTGGAATTCACGGTGGAAGGCAAGTAACAGAAATATTTGAGAGCATCAGCGTACAGACAGTCATTTAACTTTGGACTGAGAACAGTCACTTTGGGAGCTAAGACATAAGATAAAATTTCCTGCTACAGAACTCTAGAGAGAACCTTATTATTTAGGGTGTGGACAGAAGAGGTTGAAGAGAATCTTTCTGAGGCAACAGGAGAAACAAACTATGCTGAAGTCCTGTAGGTCAGTGAAACAGTTTCAAGAGGGAAAGAGTGACTTCTAGTTTCTCATTCCACAGGGAAGAATTAAAACATATCTCTTGTATTTCCTAATGTCACAGTCAGCGGCATTCTCAAAGACGTTCCAGCTGAGGGAGGGATGGAATTTGTCATCATTCATTCATTTACTGAACACAGTAATTTATAGTATTTATAGACCACAGATACTTTACTAGACTTCAAGTTATGCACAAAAAGTAGAAAAATTTGTTAGCTATATCCCCTGCCCTCCAGAGGCTCTCTGTGAAGACAGATAGGCAGATGCTGTCTATATAATGTACAGTGGGATTAATGGGATAGTAGAGATATTTATTGACCAATATGGAAGAATTGTGTATGTGCAACTCATTCTACCTGATAGTGGATAAACCAAGTCAATGTGTCAGAATGAAAAACCTGGCATATCTTCCTGGGGTGTCAATTTGTTTCATAATAAGTAACTTACAATATTATCTTGATACAAAAATAATCATGAAAATGAAGACTTTAAAAATTTATAGGTATTCAAAAGGTATTTGCTGAATGAATAAAGTGCAAAATTCGCATAGACTTTCAAAAATAAAAAGACTTAAGACTTCTGAACTCAGCCCTTATATGTAAAGAATTTGTAACTAATCACTTCCATCCACACAGTGAGAAAAAAAAAATATGAACAACAGCAAAAATCTACGGCTTTTCTTAGACCCATAAGATAATTGAGGTCACGGGGAAACCATCACCCCAAAGTCTGTAGTTACAGGTGAATACAGAGAATTGCACTCAAGATTAACTTCCTGAGCAGAAGCCACAGTAGTTATAAACTGGCAGATACACTGTGATAGTTATATTGATGAATTGCTGAAGGCTGAGTGTGGATTACTATGATTTCTCTCTTTCAGCACAAGCCTGTGTCATAGTGAAGGAGGGAACACACTTTTGCAGGTTTTACCTTTGGGGACCCAGTAGGGTTCTCAAGGAGAAGGTATGGGAAAAATTCACTCATGTATCTGGCAGGGGGAGAAGGGAAGTAGCCATTCTGGAAATTTTCCTGGAGCATACTCCATGACAATGGCCACCCCCCAGGGTAAAAACTTTCCCAGAGACTAATCTTAATGAAAGAGAACAGAACTTAGCCAACTCCAATGCCTTCTGGCTCACTTAACCAGAGGAACAAAGTAAGAATCACTTCTGAAGCCTATACAGCCTAGCGATTTCATCAAAAGACAGATACAAAGTCTTAAGATTGCAGAATACTTTCCTTCCTTCACACCTTACCACCACATAAAAGGATCCCAGTATAATAAGTATGAATTATGGCTGAGAGCTACAAGGTGGAGTCTCTATTTAATGAGGAGTTCTTAGGGATGCTCAGGACAGAAACTAGGACACTAAAGAAATTAGACGGTTTGACTCCTACAGATACGGCAAACATTAAACATATCCCACCTCCTATCCATATTAACAGAAAGCCTAACACTAAATGACATTACTTTTTACCTCAGCCACTATTACCAAATACACTGTCTGTCTTTCAACAAAAACTTACAAGACACACTAAAAGGCAAAGAAAAAGAGGAGACAGAGGGATCACTGGAACAAGACACAGATACGGCACAAATTTTGGAATACTCAAAGAATTTAAAATAACTATAATTAACACACTAAGGACTCTAAACAATAAAGTCAACAATATGCCATATGGATAAAGTCAAAACTCATCTAACAGTATCACAAAAGAAAAGAACTGGCAATCTGCTGCTGTTACAGCTGAGAAATTACAGCCAAGAGAATCCTATGGAGCAGTTCTAGTCTGTATTACATGGGGTCACCCTTAGCTGAAATTGACTCAGTGGCAGCTAACAACGCTATTTACAGAAGCATTACCAAATCCTTCTTCCACAGTTCTTCTGAGTGGGTTCAAACTGCCCAGACTAGGTTAATAATAAAGAGCAAACAATTTGTGCCACCCAGGAATGTCATTGATCATCAGGAATTGTAAATTAAAACTGGATAACACTATAACTAAGGTTCAAACAGCTTACAATGCCAAATGCTAGTGATTGAGCCCACCAAATTAATGATGGGAATGCAAAATGTTGCAGTTACTTTGGAAGATACTTTCCCCATTTCTTACAAAGCTAAATATAACCTTATAATGTGATCACACAATTGTAGTCTAGGGCATTTACCAGACTCCTTTAATAACATTTGTCTACATAAAAACTTGCATCAATGTTTATAACAACTTTATTCATAAACCAAAAATATGGATACAATCAAGATATCGGTCATGAATTGAATCGTGTCCCTCTCTTAGTCATGTAGTGCTGCTTTAACAAAAGTACTACAAGTGAATGGTTTAAAAAGAGAAATTTTATTTTGTCACAGTCCAGTAGGCTAAATGTCCAAATTCAGGATGATAGCTCCAGGGGAAGGCTTTCTCTGCTAGCTCTATAGGAAGGTCCCTGGGTCAATCTTTCCCTGGACTGGAAACTTCACAGGCACAGGGACCCCAGTCCTTTCCAAAGGACATGTTCAGTTCCCAGAACTGCTTTCCTTATTGATGGTATAAGATCCCCGAATGTCTCCATAAGCTTCCTTTCTTTGTATCTTAAGAGACTGCCTCAAGGCACAAAACAACCTCGTACGTTGAGTACTGCTCCACCAACACAACTGCTGCCCGTCCTCTTTCATCGACATCGTAGGGGCGGGGTTTACAACATAAAGGAGCATCATACAAAACTGCAAATCATGGCCCAGGCAAACACCCACACATAATTTTTGAGGAACACAATTCAATCCATGACAGTCACCCCCAAATTATCTACAATTTTTTGGAGACCATGATTCACAGTATTGTGTGATTGCATGCCATTTTGTCTTCTGATGATCTTCTTGTGTGTTATAAGGACTATCTCTCTGATATTAACAGCATAGGATTAGTGGCAGTTATTTTAATGAGGCAGAACTCAATCTACAAGAGTAGATTATTTGTTAAACCAATTTCTTTGGGGATATAAAAGGGATAAGTGAGCAGAAAGACATGAGTACCTCATACCACCAGGAAAGGAGCACCAGCATCAAAGAATGTCCTTTGGACTTGGGGTCCCTGTGTGGAGAAACTCCTAGACCGGGGGAAGATTGATTAGAAGGACCTTCCTCCAGAGCCAACATAGAGAGAAAGCCTTCCCCTGGAGCTGGTGCCCTGAATTTGAACTCATAGCCTACTAGACTGTGAGACAATAAACTTCTGTTTGTTGAAGCCATCCATTTGTGGTATTTCTGTTATAACAGCACTAGATGACAAACACAATGTCCTTCAGTAAGTGTCAGTCATCTGCTACTGCTCTACTAGAAATACAATGAGTGGATGGCTTTAGCTAAGAAAAGCTTATTCTTACACAGTCCAGTAGGCTGGAAGACCACACTCAGGGTGCAAACTCCAGGAGAACACATTCTCTGTCTGTCAGCTCTGAAGCAATGTCCTGTTGTTACATCAGTCTTTGTTTTGTTGAAGAATGTTTCACTTCAGAAACCTCAGGTCCCAAGGATGCACTCTACTCTTAGTGCTGCTTTCTTGATGGTATGAGGTCCCCAACTCTCTGCTTGCTTCTCTTTCCTTTTACCTCTTGTAGAACAAAAGCATAAAAGGTGGTACAAGCCATGCTCTGAAAGGAAGATGACCTTAAGAAGTATGTTGCAGTCCCATCTTAATCCTGTTTAATGTAATCCAAAGTATTAACCATAGGCAGAGATTAGTATTTACAGTATAGGGCAGTCACAAAATACTGGGAGTTATGTCCCAGCCCAATTGTTTCAAACATTTTTAGGCATACACAGTTCAATCCATGACAATAGGTGAATGGAAAAACAAACCATGATACATTTATATAGCAGAACATTATTCATTAATAAGAAGAAATGAGCTATCAAGACCTGAAAAGACATATATGAATCTTAAATGTATATTACTAAGTGAAATAAGCCAGTCTGAAAAGGCCACATGCTATATGATTGGAAATGTACAACATTCTGGAAACAGTAAAAACATCAGTAGATGTTCAGGGAAAGCAGGAATAGTTTAAATAAGTAAAGCAGAGGAGACTTTTAGGGCAATGAAACTGTAATGATTCTGTATATACTGTGTAATATTGTGTGATTCTATGTGATACTATAATGGTGGATAAATAACATTATGACTTTGTGAATACCAACAAAACCGTATACGATAAAGGGTAAACTTCAATGCATGCAAAGTAACAAAAATAATTTAGGGAGCTAGGGATCCCAGAAAGAATGAAGACTGTGGCGAGAGAATCTGTTTTATAAATATATAAAACTACCAGATCAAATAAGATGGAGGAAGAAAGATGCTGACCTAGTTATCTTTAGACAGGCAATTGAACTGTTTATAAGTATTGTATTCTAGGTAATAAGGCCTCCAAAGGTATGAGGGATAGTTAGCAATTCTGATACAGCTGTATAGCTATATGTATATTCAGGGAATAAACAATTAAGAAAATGGTTGATGAATGCTAGGAGTCCAGTTTCTCACTGTTGAAGGAAATTTACATATAAGAATGTGAGCAGAGGTTATAATGATTGATGTGATAAAGACTTGGAGTTGGAGATATAAGTAAAAATTCATATTTGGCTTATTATGGCTACAGATTATTGCATGTAGAAATTTTTATATATGTATGTCTAGGTGTACAAATTAGTACATTTGCATATACCTCCTTCATCTGTCAGCTGTGAATATACCTTGAAAGAAATAATATTTTGGTAATAACCAGCGTACCTAAGGTGCAGATCTTGGTTTCTAATGCCATTTCCCAATAAAAGAAATCAGTACTCCTTGAAAAATTGTTGATTCAAGGACTGGGTACACCTATCATGATAAACGGAGAAAAGATTGAAGTTGTCAAGGACAACTTCACTCACAACCCAAGTTGTGAGTTCATTTTACTTGGACTCACAATCAATCCCCATGGAAGTAGTGGTCAAAAAATCAAATGACCCATTGCATTGGGCAAATCTGCTGCAAAAGTTCTTTAAATGTTGAAAACCAAAATTGTCACTTTGAGGACTAAGGTGTGCCTGACCCAAGCCATAGTATTTTCAGTGGCCTTATATGCTTGCAAAAGCTAGACAATGGATAAGGGAGGCCAAAGAAGAGTTGGCGCCTTTGAATTGTGGTGTCAGTAAAGAATATTGGATATACCACAGACTGCAAGGAAAAGGAATACACCTGTCTTGGAAGAAGTATAGCCAAAATGCTCCCCAGAAGTGAGGATGGTGAAACCAGATCTCATGTTCTTCTGATGTGTTAGCAGGAAAGACTAGTTCCTGGAGAAGGACATCATACTTTGTAAACATGCTAAAAAAAAACGGCACAGAGGCTCTTACAAAAATGCTATGCTGGGGGAGGTAGCAGTTGGCAAACAAATGCAGAAGATGAACATTATTTGCATAAAGTAAGGTAGTAGGTCAGCATAAAAGAAGAAAACGTTCAAGGAGGTGGACTGACATCGTGACAGCAACAATGGGCTCAAACATGACAATGATTTTGAGAATGGCCCTGGTCCAGGCAGCTTTTTGTTGAGTTGTACACCAGACTGTTATGAGTTAGAACAAATTTCAGGTCACCTAAAAGCAGCAACAGGACTGGTGCAGGAAATTTATATGATGAACCTGGATTATTTTGTAAAGTCGGAAATAAGAACATGATCAAAATTAAACAACAACAGAACAATATAAAAAGAAAAACTCACATTGTTGGGTCATGTCAAGGGATATAGGAAACTACTGAAAGATCAGCACTTGATGGCCACAGCTGGGATGATTTGAGCAACAAAATAAAAAGATTACTATTGGATTATAACCTACAGTGGAAAAATAAACATTCATGAGCCCACCCTAATATAAATCATTGAAGAAATGAATAAGTGGGGAGAAGGGACAAATCTCCTCTATGGAAGCATTCCAAATAAATAATGTAGATACTGTGTCTCTCAGTGCTCAGAAGCTTAACTCTGCACCCCTTAATTATGGGCTGTTGTGCACAGTGACTTCCTTCTGAAAAGTACATACAGAAGTGGGGGCTGAGTAACTTTAGAGTGGAGAAACCTGAAATACACTACCTCAGCCGGATGATCAAGTTAACATCAGTGAAGATGAATCACACTGATAGCACATACCCTTGACATTATGTGATGAAACAGCACTATACCTCTGTGATTCAACTCCAAAAACCCAAAAAGCACAACCCCAGTTTAATGACAAAAAAAGCATCAGACAAATCCAAATTGAGGAACATCTGACAAAATAACAAAGTAATATTCCTCAGAGCTGTCAAGGTTATCAAAAACCAGGAAAGCCTGAGAAAAATGTCACAGCTAAGAGGAGTCAAAGGAGACGTGACCACTATATGTAATGTAGTATCCTGGGTGGGATTTTGAGAGCAGAAAAGGACAGTAGGTAAAAACTAAGGAAATCTGAATAAATGATTAACTTTAGTTAATAATAATGCATAAATATTGATTCATTAATTGTAACCAATGTACTAATAGAAGATGTTTGTAACAAGGAAAACTGGATTCAGGGAAACTCTGTACGTTCTCCTTCATTTTTCAGTAAACCTTAAAGTTGTTCTAAAAATTAAGAATTATTAAATAAAAACTAATATTAAAGGCACACTTCCTTTGGTGATTCTGTCCCTTTTCCAATCAGGGGCTAGTCTCAGGGAGTGTCTCCTCCCCTATTTTGCCCAATATTGATTCTGTAGCGTTTCTAAAGACAATTTGCATGCTCTGAGTATTTCTGATTCTATTTTCTTCTGTCCTGAATCCTCCTGCACAGTCCCACATGGAACTCCTCTACTGTGAAGAGAACTGGAGTCCGCTTTCTCATGATCTAAGTAATGAGAACTTCTGACACATGTTCAACCAAGGAGTGATGTGGTTAGATTGGAATCTTTTTAGCAGAACATCCTGTCATTTGTGCAATGAGTGGATTGCAGGGTGTGGAAAGATAGATAGTAAGGGAGGCCAGCCTGAGAGCAATTGCGATAGTTCAGGTGAGAAATTATCTCAGTCAGAGTTTGGGAGGATTTGATTGTTGGTGAGAGGTGGGTAGAAGGAGGAGGAATGAGGAATGGTAATGGTGTCTCTAGCTTAGCTGAATGTGCACATGGTGGAGTCATTACGCAAGAGAATAGCTAAGGTGGAAACACATGGTGAGTGCTACTGGGGGTGTGGTGGAGTGTAAGGGATGATGAACACTGTTCAAATCTACTGAGTTTGCACACCTATGGACACTCAGTGGTGACATCTTTGGTATATCCTCTGTGAGTAGGGAGAAAACTTCAGATAGTCCTGAGACAGCCTACTGGAAGTGACGTACTTAAATAGCTCAAGGCAGGGCTTGGAAAGTTAAAGGAAGGGCTTGTCCCAGGAATGTGAGATGTTATTGATGTCCTGATGTTACTGATGGCAGTCAAGTGTCTGGAGGACGATAATGGCTGCGTGATCACAGATCTGTGTTTCTCTGGCCTAGTCACCGTCTCAGGGCTCCACAGTTCCTCCTGGCACACCTTCACTTGCTTTAGTGATTGATTCTGTTACTTTTCCAGTCAGAGGCCAGTCCCAGGGAGTGTCTGCTCCTACTCTTTGCCTCATTTTGATTCTACAGCTTTTCTAAAGTCTTCCTTAGCCAAGTAGGCAGTCCTGAAGACTCTTGGGGGCCATGAGAACACTCTATACAGAGAAAATCCAAACAGAAGGGCCTGGAGATGTCCTCAGAACCCAGATGAGGACCCCAATCCTCCCCGGTGCCTTCCTAGTCTGTTGCAGCCCACATGTGAGGATATAAATCAGAGGATAGAGGGTGTAGGCCTGGTTTGGCTATGGGCTAAGACTCAGCTGTTTGTGTGTAGTATGAGGTAGTGTTGGGCTTAAGTGGACAGACCCTCTACCCTCAACCAGAATAACTTATCCCCCCTTCATGACTGGCAAGTATTGCTTACAGGTATTTCACAAGTGAAGTTGTTTGCTTTGCTTTGCTTTGGGGTTTATTTCTTTGTCAGACGCACTCAAAGTTTGGATCTGATTTGAGGTCAGACTCAAAGAAAGGTCAGGACATCTTTTTCTTTGGGAATTGACCAAGAGAGTCACTTGCAAGCATGGACCAACACGTAATTTTTCTATGAAGGTGTGGGACAGAGTAGAAGAAGCAAAAAGAACACAATCCCAAGAATTGCAGTATTTATTATGTGTCACTATACATACTCACAGATTCATCTGTAATACTAGGGTAAAGTCAGAGTTACACTAGTAACAGTCCCTCAGGCAGAGGCTCTGGTCACCTAAGGTTAGGATAGTAACTATAAAGTTACTTCCCTCATCCCCATCAAAGAGACAAGGAGACACACAGAGTGACAGGGTCAGACAAGTTCACAGATGAGGGGGGCTGCCCAAGCTGGGGAGCTGAGGTAAGTGGAGTAGGGGCTCTCTCTTCACTCATGTGGGATGGCCTGAGGGCCTCCGAGACACGGGGGGTCGGGGGACAGGTAGTTAATTGTGTTTGGAGGAGCATTCCACCTCCTGCTTCTGCTGCTCTGCCAGGAACAAGATTTCTCCCTTCTGAACTGGCTGGATCTCTTGAACCTGGTCAGGGTCTGAGACAATCACAGGCTGTACCTCCTGATCCACTGATAGCACTGGCTGCTGATGATCCAGGTGTTCCAGCAGTTGCTCGTCTTTCTTTTCCAGCTGTTGATCTATCTGATGATCCAAGAGCTTCTCCTGTTCCATTTGCTCCTTCTGCTGCTGCTCCCTTTGTGCTTTCTCTTGTTCAAGCTGCTGCTCTAGGTTTTCTGGTACTTGATGCCTTTCTTGTTGCTGCTGTTCCTGTTCCTGTGGTTGCTGCTGCTGCTGCTCCTGGTGCTGAGTCTGCTCCTGTGGCTCTTGATGGTGCTGTTCCTGATGCTGCACCTGCTCCTGGGACTCTTGCTGTTGCTGTTCCTGATGCTGCACCTGCTCCTGGGGCTCCTGCTGCTGCTGTTCCTGATGCTGCACCTGCTCCTGGGGCTCCTGCTGCTGCTGTTCCTGATGCAGTGCCTGTTCCTGGGACTCTTGCTGTTGCTGTTCCTGATGCTGCACCTGCTCCTGGGGCTCCTGCTGCGGCTGTTCCTGATGCTGTGCCTGCTCCTGGGGCTCCTGCTGCGGCTGTTCCTGATGCTGTGCCTGCTCCTGGGACTCTTGCTGCTGCTGTTCTTGATGCTGCACCTGCTCCTGGGGCTCTTGCTGCTGCTGTTCCAGATGTTGTACCTGCTCCTGGGGCTCTTGCTGCTGCTGTTCCTGATGCTGTGCCTGCTCCTGGGGCTCTTGCTGCGGCTGTTCCTGATGCTGCACCTGCTTCTGTGGCTCTTGCTGCTGCTGCCCCCACTCTTGCTCAGGCAGCCTCTTAACAGGAGTTGTGTGTTTCTCCCCTTGCTCCAATGGTACCTCCACTGGGAACTCAGAGGGAACCTTCAGACATGGGGCAGACAGTGGTGTTGGCTGCTTCACTTGCTCCTGCTGGATGTCGAGAGGAGGAGAAACAGCCTTGAGGGGCTGCTGACAGAGGACTGCGGGGAGGGTCACCGGCAGTGTGTGCTGCTCAGACATCTTGGAAGCTGCTTTAGGTCAACCTAAAAAAGTAGGAGGGGTCAGAGGGGTAGACTGAAAGCAAAGTAGATGAAGATCCCACGGAAATCTGCATTAGCACCCAGTTTCTGAGCATCCTTGTGCTTCTCTTGGGGGGGGGTGGCTACCCAAGCTCTTATTCCCCAGAAGAAGCAGATTCAAGGTGAGAATGGGAAGTGATAGGAAAGGACCATCATGGTAGCTTCCTTATCCCCAAGCATGAGCCAACAAAAGTTCTGTCTTTGGAGATGTTCTGCAGGGATGAGCTAGATACCATTTTACCTCATTCTTTTGTTTCTGGCCCTTATCTCTGCTCTTATCTCTGACATCCAAGGCTCGAGGAGGAAAGAGTAGATCTAACACAATGTAAAGTCCTAGGAAAAGAAAAGTCTCCTGGAAAATTAGTAGCCTGTGAAGCACAGTGTCAGAGAGGCTGTGGCAAGAGTCCAGGACTGGAGTCACAGCACGTAGTCTAGTCTTAAACTTCTTCCACTGAATTGCTGTATGTTTCTGGGCAAGTCACTTAGCATCTCTTTAACATTTGTAGTCTGGCTGAGTTCAGCTCCAGAGTTTCTTTCTCTCCCTACCTCCCGAGCTTTAGCTACTGGGTGGAGAGGGCTGGAAGATTGCTTTAAAGCTGGGAGCTGGCTATTTGAAGTTCTGTGCTCCTAAGTTAAGTTTTCCTCCTCTGCTGGGTTCCTCCAAATGGACAGACTATTTTTCTGCAGCACGTTCAAGGGTTACAAGTGTTTCTCTGAAACCCCCGACCCCCATAAAGGAGGAAAATATCATATTCACCACAAATCAAACAATTCTAGAGAAGAAATTGGTTTGTATCCCACTTCCCTTATTACAATTCTAACTCATGGTCACCCCATCTATGTCACAGTAGAACTGTTCCTTAAGGTTTTCCATGGCTGATCTTTCAGAAATTGATCACCAGGGCTTTATTTTGAGATACCTTTGTATGGACTTGATTATCCAAACATTTAGTTAGTGACCGGTACTTAAGTCCCTCCTTCGTGCATACAAGTCCCAAAATATGATCCCAAGAGAAGACGTGTGAAGAGGGACTTTTGTCATTATTATTATTCTCTGTTCTGCATTTTCCTCGCAAGGATCTATTCTCTCAGCACAGTGACCCGAGTCCTTCTGTAATGAAGGGTCGTCCAAGTGAATTCAGACAGAGACCAATTCCCATATCCACCTGGGCTGGTTCACCCCCAACACATTCTGGCCAGGTAAAGGCCACCAGTCCCAACCCTGGTTCTGCCCGCTGATACTTACCAGGCTCCTGGCAAGGACCTAGCGTGAAGCTGCTAGTGGAGTGCTGAGGTGAGCAGGGGCTGCGGCAAGCTTTATACCACTCTAGCCTGGCCTCCTCCCCAGACTGAAGGGGATGGACTGGTTTCACAACTTAAGTTGATCGACTTCCTCCAGCCCCTCTCTGACTCATCACAAACACCCTAAGCAGAACCCCCTCAGGGCCCCTTTCCACAGGGGCACAGAGCTCTGATCTTGCCAGAGGGTTCTGGGTGCTCAGCTGCTCTTGTGATGTTCAGCTGACCCAGGCCCAGGCAAGACAAGGGAGGCATCTGGACGAACTTCCCTCTGTTTCTATGTTTTTGTGACCTAGCCAAGCTCCTCTGAATCTCAATGTCTTTACCTATAATGTCGGATTATCCCTGTTACTAAGTGAAAGGATTTATTTTCAGTGACATGGAATGGAATATTCTGTGTCTTTCTGAGAGATCCAAGGCTGGGTATGTTTTAAAAGAAGGAAAGAGTCATTTGTCATGTTAAGAAAAGTATTGCCGGAGGGTCCTCATGGCCACAAGTCCCCAAGCCTGTTCTCTTTTGGTATGTGTCTATAACTCCATTCTGTGTGGATGTAAGCTCTGTCCTGAGGATGTATTTCTTTGTGCAGTATTGGGTCAAGTAGAGGGCTTCTGGGGTCTCTTGCTGTGTGGGAAGTACTGTCCATCCTCAATGTATAACTTTGTTTGTAGTTATAGACCTTTACAAGAATGCTGTGCTTGTTCGATGGCACTTGGCTGTGCTTGTGAAAGTCACAAAACATGTACAAATCCAGGAAAGGAAACAGGCATATATAGAGAGACAGAAACTATTGAATACAGTAGAACTGCTCCATGGTTTTTCCAAAGCTATATATCTTTATAGAAGCAGACTGCTACATCTTTCTCCCATGGAGAAACCGGTAGATTCAAATTGCTGATCTATGCCTAGCAGAAAAGCACTTAACTGCTGCACCGCTAGGGCTTCCTGTATGTATACATACAGGTATGTGTGTGTGCATGTGTCTGTGTGCGTGCACACATATGTATAAACTAAGAAACCAAACCCATTTCTGTCAGATCAATTCCAACTCACAGGGATCCTAGAGGATCCTAGAGGACAGAGCAGAACTGCTCCATAGAGTTTCCAAGGAGTGGCTGGTGAATTTCAACTGCTGACCTGTTTAGTTAGCAGTCCAAATGCTTAACCACTGAGCTACCAGGGCTCCATGTATCTGGGCATATATGTATACACAGTTGTTTTCAAGTCAGTATTGACTCATAGCACCTTACACACAGAAAACTAAGCACTACACTGTCCTGCACCATCCTCACAGTCATTGCTATGTTTGAGCCCATCGTTGCAATCCATCACATTCAGTCATTCTCATTTTCACTGTCCTTCTGCCTTACCAAGTATGGTGCCTTTCTCCAGGAACTAGTCTCTCCTGATAGCATGTTCAAAGTAGATGAGACGACGTTCCCCCATCCTTGTTTCTGAGGAGCATTCTTGGCTGTACTTCTTCCAAGGTGACTTGTTTGTTCTTCTGGCAGTTCATGGTATATTCAGTATTTACCAACTCTGTAACTCAAAGGTATAATTCTTCTTTGGTCTTCCTTATTCATTTTCTGGCTTTTGCATGCATATGAGGCAATTGAAAATACCACAGCTCGGGTCAAGTACAACCTTAGTTCTCAAAGTGACGTGTTTGCTTTTCAACACTTTAAAGAGGTCTTCTGTAAATTTTCCCAACACTGCATTTATAAGTATATTGATAAATATGTATATATATTTGGAAATTCACAAAGGTGTAAAGATCAAAACCGACTCATTCACTTGCCTTCTCTAAACCATTCTCTAAAATAGCTAAGCAACCTTTTAGAGTAGGGGAATAGCAGCATGTCTCTCTCCTACTCTTGACAGCATCCCAGTACACCTTGAATAAAATTCAAACTCACTAACAAGGTTTAGAAGGCTTTGACAGACTTGACTCCTACCATCCTCCTGGGCCTCAACTCATACCGACCTCTCCTTGACCACTGTGCTTCCATCTCACTAGGGTCCTCAGTTCCGGACAAGCCCAGAGCTTCCTCAACTTGAGTTAACGCGTGAAAAATTAGAATTGTACCTTGCTTTTTAAAATTGTTGGTCAATAACTTAATATGTGAATATCATTTATTTAAACTCTTTTCTTTACAACTTAAGTGAAAAAAGAAATACTAGAATAACATGAAGACAAAAAATAATTTCTGGGTCTAAGTTTTCGACTTGCCCTAATTCTTCAGTTTCCCAACCTGCAACAGATGTACTTGCAGTGCTTCTTCCCTGCCTCCATGGCCCTGGGGCTCAGTCTGGAAAGACACATGGAAGACCGGCTAGGGCCCACCTGGCATCTGGAATATTATGCTCTCCTCTGTTCTCTCAGCTGACCTGGGGAATTCACATTGACTCTCCGTATAGACTTGCCATGTTCTGAAGTAAAAAACAAAACAAACAAAACAAAAACACAGCTCTCTGAACTCCACTCTCCCTCCCCTCCCCATGGAGAACTATGCAAGAATTCAAGAACCCAAGAATCCTCCATGGACCCATATGATGCCCTTGCATCCTACTGCTGATTTCACAGGAAAGGAACCTGCCTCTCCCATGGCCCCATGACACTCAATCCAAGAACAGCAGACCAAGGTGCCACACTGGTCATATGGGTTTCCAGGCTTGGTATCTGCCAGATCTGCTTCCCGCCCTCTGATTCACCACGTAATAAGAGCTTTTGAGGGAAGAAGTGTGTGTGAGTCTCTGATCACTTGGCAAAGTCAGGGTGTATGGGGAAGAGGGTGGAGGGTACAGATGAGGGAGTATGCATGGGGAGGCTAGAGAGGCCCCAGTCCTTTGGGGGCTCAGAGGCCCCGTACTCTGCCCTTTTTGGGTTGCCCATTCAGGGGATAAGTGTGGAAAGGTATAGAGAGGTTCTCTCAATCCCTGTGGAAGTGATCTTACAGGCCAGGTTCCACATGAAGAGTCCATGTAGCTGTCAGCCCCCTCCCAGAGTGATGAGGGTGAGTTCATGTTCCATGAGACATGCAGAGGCCTGACCCTGGCTCTGCCTCAGCCCAAGCAGCACTGACTATTTCTCTGCCACAGCCGGAAACTTAGCTGGCTTCTCTTTCTCTCCTCTGTGAGGCAATCCATTTGAACTGTTGCCCAGTCATGAGGGAAGGAGGGATGGATCATGTAAATTTATTGGCCTGGGGGGAAGGATGCTGAAGATGGCTCTTAGCAAGATGCCAGGAAGGGTGATGGCAAATGGTCCTGGGAAGGTGACTTGGTCCAGGAGATTTCACACTTCCATCTTGTGTAACCATGTCTAGTCTGCTTCCTGGTCTGGCAGCGTCTCCACACTCTGAAGCCGTTAACCGCATCACCTTATGCTGACCCCTACAGCAGTCTGCAACCTACTTTCATCGCTCCTCTACATGCCCAAATCCTCAAGGTTCTGCCTCCATTGCCTCCTGAACCAGATCCCCCCTCCTCAATCATCTTTTGTGCCCACATTCTGCTCTAGAAGAATAAGGCAAGGAAGGCAAATGAGACCAAGGAAGGGCCAATGGGACTGAGTCTTCCTCTCTGGGTTCTGAGCTGATCTGTTTGGTTTGTTCTATTTGCTTCTCCCATATCTTCCTCTGACTTTGCCTAAATGGCCTGTTGGATTGCTGATTCTCACTTTTACCCACTGACATTGGCCCTTGATCTTTGACCTAAAAGCTGTGGAGGGACAAAGTTCAACTCTAGTAGCAAAAAAAAGGACCAAAGGTATTAAAGACCCTCAGTAACAGAGAAAGAAGATGCTTAGTACAGTCCTCCAGCTGCAGGGAATGTCTTGCCCCTTGCAATCACTTTTTTGGGAGATCACGTTCTTTACAGTTAAATCCCTGCACCAAAAGACTGTCTGAACTGGAAGGATCCTTTGGGAATGCATAGGACTTCAAGGGAAACATATTGCACCATGCCTACTGTATTAGAAAAATAAAATCAAGGGACACAATATTTGCTGTCCAGCTGATTATGATTCACAGAGACCCCATGTGTTTCAAAGTAGAACTTTGCTCCATAGGGTTTTCAACCCTTGGCCTTTCAGAAGTAGATTAGATTGCCAAGCTTTTCTTCTGAGGTACCTCTGGCAGAACTAAAACCACCAGCCTTTCATTTAGTAGCAGAGTGCTTAACTGTTTGCTATTTCTAGATGGCTTAGTACCAGGTGCACACACACACACAAAAACCCAACAACCTCATTACCATTGAGTCAGTTCTGACTCATTCCCATCCCCACCACTGTTAAGTCAATTCTGACTCATACTGACCCTATGCGACCAAGTAGAACTGTCCCCTAGAGTTTCTGAGAAGTATCTGGTAAATTTGAACTGCTTACCTTTTGGTTAACAGCTATGGCCCTTGGCCACTGCACCACCAAGTGCATTGGAGCTTATAAATGCAGTTTATTTCCTTCTATTGTGGTTCATCCCTCTTCTTACATATGGGTATTAAAGCTTGGAGAGAGGACATGAGTTGTCCAAGGGCCCAGAGTGGGTCTGAAAGAGCTAGACTGAACATCAAGTGTTCTGATCTTCAGCCCAGAGGGCTCTCTTCCACACAATGCTGCCCTCTCAGGTGCTCAGCCATCCGATGGCTGCATGACAGGTTACATTCAGTGCCCTCGAAGATGCCTTCAAACTCAGTGAGTCAGTAATTTATCTCAATACAGCCAGTTGAAGAGTTCTAGGAATGAGGCTTGCCTTCTCTGACTCGGATTCAGCCCCAAATGCCCTCAGAATGGCCCTCAATAAGCCTAGGAACATAGATCTCTGCTTCCTAACTAATTCTGGTGTTTAAGTTGACTTCAGTCTAATACAAACTGGAGGAGTGTTATTGTTCAGGATGGGCACTAGATTTATAGTAAAGCCTGGGTTTGAATTCCAGCTGCACCTCCTACTTTCTGGACAACTCACTTCATGATTCTGAGTGTCTTTGCATGTGATGCTGCCGAGTTGATTCTGACTCATGGGGACCCCGTATGTGCAGAGTAGAACTGTGTACCATAAGGTTTTCATGACTATGACTTTTCAGAAACAAACTGCCAGACCTTCTGGGTTGCCTGTGAATGGGTTTGAACTGCTAATCTTTTGGTTAGCAGCCAAGTGATTAACTGCTTGTGCCACACAGGAGCCATTTTGCATGTAAAAACCCATTACTGTTAGCACTTAACTATTATGCGACCAGAGTTTCCTGTGTATGTAAAATGGAGATGTAAATAACTTCCTGGATTTTAGTGAGAACTTGGTGAGATACTATACACTCTTAACACATAAGCTGCACTCAGTGAACTGGCTATTTTATTCTTGGGAGTGATAGCAAGCATTTTGAGATGCAACGCAGTGTTCTATCTTCCTAAATAGTGAGCTTTAGGAATGCAGGGGATTCAGAGATCATCCATCACCTTAGCTTTCTCATGTTGCTAATGAAAAACCCGATGCCGCAAAGGTGCACGGAGTGGAGGAGAATCTGCCAGGTTGCCTGACTTCCCAGAAGTCTCTCCTTCTGCTCTGCTTGCTGCGGGGCCTCAGGTGACACTGCAGTCCCCTGCTGTAATGATTCCTTTGTGTGGACTGACTGAGCCCCTTTGAGGCAGGCTCACTGGGGAGGTAAAATAGGTTTGCCTTTCTACAGCCTGAAACTGTCTAGAGGGGTCTGGAGTCCAGCAAACGGATCAATGGCAAGGAAGGCTGTCCGTGGTGGGGAAAAGGAGATGGTAAGCACCCCTCCACTAGCCAGGGATGGTACGCCTCCAACAACTGATGTGTGTGAAAAATAATCCATGCAATAGACTGAAGGGTGTATGCACAGCTATAGCATACTCAGTCAGAAATGGCTCTGCCAATAATAGATGGAGCAATTGGTGAAAAAACACGTGGGATGAGACAGGAAGGCTTCATAGAATGTGTATAAGCCAAGAGAGTGGCATAAAGGGGCACAGTTTGGCAGAAAGCAGACAGGAAAGACTCGTGAGCGTCAAAGACCACGGGTGCAGGGAGTGGAGGGTGGGACATCTCAGAGGGGAGAGATGAGGCAGTGGTTGAATAGAAAGGGGGCAGAAGGACCAAGCTCAGACACGCAGCCTCCCTGAGAGGTGCCCCAGTTATCAGAGAAATTAGGGGGGCAAAAATGCCCCCCAGACTTGGCTGGGCTCCTGCTTTGTCACTCATACCTTCTTTCTGGCTGCTAATTAAGGAGTGGCTGGGGACACCTGATTCTGCATCAGCTGCCTCCTGAGAGGCCTTAATTGTACTTCAAATTGTTTCTGAAAGTGGTTGCAAGGACCACTCAGAGACATGTGAGCTGTGTGTGCATGTATGTGGTGAGTTTGACCTGGGCAAAATATTTGTTCCTGGAGAAGACACCCCATTTCCCAGTCTCACCTGGATCCTGATTAGCCTCCTCTGAGCCAGCCTTGATTCCTTTCTAACTTCATCTGTTCTTTCTTTGTGGTCTGATTATCAGTAAGCTGTCTCCAAGCCTTGAGATTTTACAATCTGACAGAAAATACAGACTATCCCCTCCTGAAACAATGCACATGACCATAGCAGCCTCCTTACTACTTCCCGTCAAAGCAGGTCACACATTGGAAACAGGGCCGTGCAGCCCTCTGGGGCCCCACTGGACCAGCAGGCTGGGGAGGGCCTCATAGGCCTACCCTCCCAGTTCAAACTCAGACCTCTGGAAGTCCTGATCTTGAGGAGGACCCTGTTCCTGCTCCCAGGGAACTCCCAGTCTGCTGGAGAGACAGCTACAGAAACAGAGAAGGGCGCAATTTAACAACTTGACAAATGAGCTCTCTAGAATCTAGACCCCTGCATGGATGCAGGGAGGAGGATACAGCAAAGGACACAAATCATTCTGAACCTGTGCTATTTGTCAGAGATTGTGCTATAGAATTTCCCATCATTCTCTCGTTTAATCTTCAAAAAATACATTCTAAAGATATTCTAATTCCCACTTGGTTGTTGTTGTTAAGTGTCACAGAGTTGCTCATTAACTCACAATGATCCTATGTGATACAGCAGAATCCCCCATAACATTTTCCTGGCTTTAGAGAGGCAGATCACTAGCTCTTTCTCTAGCAGAGCTTCTGGGTACATTCAAAACCCTAACGTTTAGGTTAGCAGCTATTTGATTAGCTGTCACACCACTGCAGGGGGAAAAAAAAAACACTGCTGTCAAGTTGATTCCAACTCGTAGCAACCCTATAGCCAGAGTAGAACTGCCCTATAGAGTTTCCAAGGAGGGCCTGGTGGATTTGAACTGCCAACCTTTTAGTCAGCAGCTGTAGCACTTATCCGCTATGCCACCAGGGTTTTCTGTTGTACCATACGGTCCTCCTTTACAGATGAGGAACTGAGACTCAGAGTAGCTCAATAACTTGCCTCACCAACATTTGTAAAAGCAGGGTTCACTCATGAAAGTAGGGCTGTTGACTAGCTTCCTCTTTCCTTTACCAAAGCCAGTGGCCCAGTGGTCAAACTCAGGTCTGTCTGCTTCTAAGTCAGCTGCTCCACCAATGAAGGCAGAGGTGGCCACAGAACACTGGAGTCCTGCTTTTTCTCCAGGAAGAGCCCAGAGCTGACAGAGAAAAGATTGGAGAGCTGCAAACTGAGACAGGCCGAAGAAACTGCCGAAGTGGCAAAATGTTATCTTCCTGACACTCAGGTTTTACTAGAACACCTTTTTGGGGTGAGGGGTGGGAAGGAAGAGGAGAGAAGGGTCAAAGTGCTGTGAGAGAAAGGCAAGCTCAGAGCTTCCTCTCACAGGCAAGTACTTGCTTGCTCAGCTTAGACCTCACCCTTCTCCCCTTGTCCTCACCTACAGTATTTTTCTGAGAAGCCTCTGGCCCAGTTACCCCATAACCACTTCCCTGACCATCTCAGAATCAAGTCAGAGAATGCTGGCGCTGTGGGGGTGGGGGAGGTGGTGGAGGGAGAGGAAAGGGGTACTTCACGGTCATTGAGTTCAGCCCTCCCTGATGGCATAGGTAACTAGAACAGGAAAAGAACTGCCCTGGTCCTGCAGCGAGTCGGTGGCGGGTCCAGGTCCTAGATTCCTGAATTTGCCTTTACCCACCCGTGTGTTTTTGGTGCACTCCATTCTCTCTGCTGGAAGTGTCCCTTTCCATCTTATGAATTCTTGTTGGGTTTTTCATTCAACTGCTGTTTATGAAGAGTTTTCTGGGCACCAGGCATTGTTATAACCACTGGAGGCACAGCACTGAACAAAACTGATAAAAAAAAAAACCCTACTTCTAAAACTTTTGTTTCAGTATGGGAGGCTGACAATAAGTAAAGTAAAACCAACAAAAAATACTTGAAATATGAAGGATCCTAATAAAAAACCAACACCAAATCCAATGCCAAGTTGATTCAAATTCATAGTGATTCCAGGTGTTAACAGAGCAGAACTTGTTTCACAGGACTTTCTTGGCTGGAATCTTTATGGACGTAGATTATCTAGACTTTCTTCTGCAGTCCCACTGGGTGAATTCAAACTGCCAACTCTTAGGCTCTTAGTTGAGGGCAAACCACCCGTGTTATCTAGGAACCGTGAATCATGTTAGATGTTAATAAATAGCATGTAGAAAACGTGGCAAGGAAGTTTTCATGGCATGCTGGAGAAGAGAGATACTACCTGTTGTAAATGCGGTCGTCGGGCAAAACGACATAGCAAGAACCTGAAGGTGAGGAGGTAAGTGTTGGGATGAAGGGAGGAACTGAAAACCAGTGGGCAAAGTCCCTGAGTCAGGAGTCTGAAAAGAGCCAGGAGACTGACAAAGCTGGGGGTGTGGGAACAAAGGAAGAAGTTGGAAGAGATGAAGTCAGATGAGTGGGTGCGGTGTGAGCAGTGAATAGAAATCTTGTAAGGACTTCAGCTTTTGTGGTGAGTGAGATGAAAATCCACTGCAGAGTTCTGTACAGAGAAATGATGCTATCTAACTTCATTTTATGAGGATCTCTCTGGCAAGGGTAGAAGCAGGTAGAATTCTGAGACAAAATTGTAGTCAGTGATAGCTTAAAACCAGGGTGGTAGTACTAGAGGTAGACAAAAGTGGTCAGATTATAGACATATATTTTGACAACTGACATCACTGGAGAACAGTGATGATGGTTCTACAACGGGATAAACGTAATTAATGTCACCAAATTGCACATGTAAAAATGTAATGACAAATGTTCATATATATATGAAAATCCTGGTGGTTTGGCGGTTAAATGCTATGGCTGCTAACTAGATGGTGAACAGTTCATATTCACCAGGCACCTTGGAAACTCTATGAGGCAGCTCTACTCTGTCCTTCAGGGTCACTATGAGCTGAAATCAGCTCAACAGCAGTGGATTTTGTTTATATATATAGACACACACATATATATAGACACATACATATATATACCAAACCCAATGCTGTTGAGTCAATTGTGACTCATAGTGACTGTATAGGACACAGTAGAACTGCTCTACAGAGTTTTCAAGGAGTGCCTAGTAGATTTGAACAGCTGACCTTTTGGTTAGCAGGCGTAGCACCTAACCACTATGCCACCAGGGTTACCCATACACCACAAAAAAATGAATAAATAAGTAATTTTTGACCTATAGGACTCCATATCTATTAATGGATATGGGAAAGACCATACGTGGAAAAAATCAGGAGTCAGCTTTTGGACATGTTACATTTGAAAAACCTTTTGACATCCCAGCGAAGTTGTTAAGTGGACATTTAAATATACCACTCTTGAGTTCAGAAAGAGGTTCTTGCCATAGAAATAAACTTACAACTCATCAGCTTACTAATTACATTCAAAGTCATGAGCCAGTATCAAGGGAATGAATATAGATAGAAAAGAGGAGAGGCTTAGTGACTACCATCTGAATCATTCAAATGTTAAGTGGTCAAGTGGTCGGGGGTGGGGGTGATGAGAAGGAGCAGGTGGTGAGGTAAGATGCAGTACCCTGGAGGACAAGTGGAAAAACTCTGTCAAGGAGAATGGATGAAGATCTGGAGAAAATTCTGTAAATATGTCATGTAAGAGAACTAAGAGTGACCACAAGACTGGGTAACACAGAGGTCACTGGTGACTGACAAAATGTCAGTGCTAAAGACAAAAGTTAGATTGGAGTGAATTCAAGACTGAATGAGTGAAAACAGCAAAATATTCATAAACAGGTGAATGCGGAAGCAAAAAGTGGGTATTCACATACTCAAAGGGCTACTACTTATCTCTAAAGAGAAATGAAGTCGTGATGCATGCCACTACATGAGTGAACCTTGAAAACATAATGCTGATAGAAATCAGCCACAAAAAAATTACATGATCTCACTTACATGAAGTAGGAAAATACATAGAAACCAAAGATAATGAGTGGTTAGCACGGATAGGAGGGAAGGGGAGTGAGAGAGTTTTGTTTAGGGTGCAATGTGTTTATGTTAATAGTGGTGGAATGCTTTGGAAAAGGATGTCAAGAATGGTTGTACGACTTGAAGAATAGAATCAGTGTTACTGAATTGCACATGTAGAAATTGTTCAGACAGTGTATGTTATGTGTAACCAAGCAAAAAAAAAAAAAAAGAAAGAACAAGTGAATGAGAACAGAGGGCTTGGAAACAGTAAGGACAGATAATGTTTTCAGAAAATTGTGTTGCTAAAGGAAACAAATAAACAAGATAACAGCAGATGCTGATTTTTTTTTCCTCCAGCTCCTTCTAAACGCCACGCTTTAATTCCCACATTTCCCCCGCCATCAGTGTATCACTGACAGAGCAAAGCCATGATATCTTGACTGCTCTTCTGCTCCTGGTCATGTCAATTCCATCTACTAGCCAGCTGCACCTCTGGAGGCTTTGGATTGACCTCGAGACTTTTGTATTTGTAATCTCTTCCTAGAGAGCTCTTCTGCAAATATCACCATGAATAACTTGTTCACATCATTCAGACCTCTACTCAAAATGTCATTTCCCTGAGATGGTGGCTCTAGCCAGAATACCTAAAAGAGATCTCTAATTCACTATACTCTTTATTTTTCCTTGCTTGATCTCATTATAGTACTCATCGCTATTAGAATTTATATAATTTTTTATTTCCAAACTTAATTTTGCCCCTTTGCCTCACTAGAATGTATGTTTATTCATGAAAGAAGGTTTTCAGTTAGACTAGTCTCTTTACCATCCCAGGTGGTTAAAACTCTCCGTCACATATCTATCTAATATATCCTCCAGTATGTCATTTTGCTGACTACTTATTGAAGAAATGAGTCTACTCACATTTAAAAAAGATGTCAATTCATTTTCTATAATTAAATTTTATTTCCAGTATCCAGTCACTATTCCTAATGACAGAATCTTATTGTACTGAACCCCAGGTAAACTCAGTCAACTCTCACTTAACTTCAGGCAACAAAGGATCTCCTCCTGCCCTTATCCATGAGATTTATGGTGGTGCAGTGGTTGAAGTGTTCATCTGGTAACTGAAAGGTCAGTAGTTAGAACCAACCAGGAATTCTGAGGAGGAAAGATATGTCAGTCAGTTTCTGTGAAGATTTACGCCTTGGAAAACCTTCAGCCCTATAGTGTTGCTATGAGTTGGCATCGACTGGGCTGGGCAGGGCAACGATGGCTATTTGTCTGGCTTGTGGAAAGCATAATTTTTTAGATCTCGACAATGAATCCTAAAGCCAATTTTTAAGACAATGTCTTTGTTCTGAGGACCCAGCACTAGACTCTCTCCTTGGCTACGTGTGTTGCTGACTAGAATGAGGATGGTCCCTCAGGAAGCTTTATGTGAGGGCCAGGGTTGAGGTCACAGTATTAAACACTTTCATTCTCCTATGTATTTGCTGCATTTTGGGGGAGTGGTGATCATATGACTTTTAAATATCCTTTCTTGTCATTAATAGTCTCCAGTGTCCAAGAACAATGATGGAACACTTCTCCTGCTTCTTCCCCGGCATTTGGCTGGTGGCTTTGAGGTACTTGAAGTTTCCCTTCTCTACTCCCTCTCCACAGCCCTGGCAATACCAGGAATTACAACCAACAAGACAGTAACACTGTGATAAGCAAGTAGATCAATGTAACAACAACAAAAAGAATTCAGAAATAAATCCATGTAAATATGGTCAATTGCTCTTTGAAGAAGATGTAAAGGAAGTTCAGTGGAGAAAGGACAATCTTTCAACCAACATGCTGAAACAACAGGATATCCGTACACAAAAAGAAAGAAAAGAACTTTGTCAATACTTTTCACAGTATACAAAAATTACCTCAAATGGTTCCTGAATGAAAATATAAAGCCTAGAAACCGTAGAACAAAGAAAAACCTACACAATTCTTTGTGTATCTGAATTAGACAAGGATTTCTTATATGTGACACCCAAGGTAATATCCATGTAAAAGGTCGATTAATTGTATTTTATCAAAATTAAAAAAACCTACTATAGGGTTGCTATAAGTTGGAATCAATTTGATGGTCGTAGGTTTCAGTTTTTTGTTTGTTTTTTTAACTTTTTAAAGAAACTGTAAGAGGATAAAAAGACCAATAGATAGGATTAGCAGATGAGAACATTAACATAATAATTATAAATGCATCCCATATGTTGCAGAAAAAAAGATATCTGATAAAGGGCTTCTTTAAAAATACACAACCAGTTGCTGTTGAGTCAATTCTAGCTCATAATGACCCTATAGGATACAGTAGAACTGTTCCATAGAGTTTCCAAGGAGCAATAGGCAGATTTGAACTGCCAACTTTTTGGTTAACAAATATAGTTTTTAACCACTATGCCACCTGGGTTTCCAAAAATATATAAACTAAAACAAACCCACTGCTGTTGAGTTGATTTTGACTCCTAGAAACCCTAGAGGACAGAGTATGACTGCTCCATAGAGTTTCCAAAGAATGCCTAGCAGATCTGAACTGCCAAACTTTTGGTTAAGCAGATATAGCACTTAACTGCTATGCCACCAGCGTTTCCAAAAAATACCCAAAGGACTCTCAAATTCAATAATGAGAAGCCAAATCGTTCAGGAAAAAAAATGGAGAAAATATTTGAACAAATAATTCATTAGGCTTGGCTTGGCTTTAATTCATTAGAGAAGATATAAACCTTATTGCCTTCAAGGTGATTCTGCCTCATGGCAACCCTACAGGACAGAGTAGAACTGCCTCATAGTGTTTCCAAGGCTGTAACTCCTTAGGGAAGCAGGGAAGGATGGCTGGTTAGCAGCCCAGGCTTACCTAGCTCAGTATCATTAGTCATTAAGGAGATGCAAATTAAAGCCCCCCCACCACCATAAAACAGCACTACGTATCAATCACAAACTCTAAAATAATGAGCACACAATGTGTTGGTGAGTATTTGCCACACCTGAAAGTCTTATAAACTTATGATGGGAATGTAAAATAACACAACTGTTTCAGAAACAGTTGGACAGTTTCTCAAAAAGTAAAACCCGCTAGTGAGAATCTAGTTTGTTTTGTAAATCTTCATCGAAAGTTCAACTTTTTTAAAAAACAAAAAAAGTAAAACCTGCATCTATTATATAACACAGTTATTCTGCCCTTAGATATTTACTCAAGAGAAATATATGTACAAAGACTTGTACATGATAAGTCATAGTAGCTTTATTTGTAATAGTCCCAACCTGCAAACAACCCAAATGCTCATCAGTAGATTAACTGATTAAAAAAAAAAAAAAAGTAGCATGTAGTTACACAGCAGAATATAACTACTCAACAATAAAAGAATGAATTGATATACAACATACTGACTTCTCAGTTAAAGAAGACAGGCCTAAAAGTATGTACTGTCAGATTACATTTATATAAGACTCTTGAAAATGCAAACTAATTTATAGGGACAAAAAGTAGACCAGTAGTTCCTAATGTTTGGTGGGAAGGGAATGGTAAGAGGGAGGTATTACAGGGGGCATTATAAAAATTTTACAGGTGGTGGTTATGGTAATCATACACCAAACAAAAACTAAACCCACAGCCATCTAGTCAATTCCAACTCACAGCAATCCTGAAGGACAGAGTAGAACTGCTCCACTGAGTTTCCAAGGAGCACCTGGTGGATTTGAACTGTTGACCTTTTGGTTAGCAGATGTAGCAGTTTACCACTTCACCAGGAAAGAAAATTGAAGTGGGCAAGTATGGTGATTTAGATTGATTTCTCTAGGTCTACCCGACCATCTAGACTAAAGGGAGTATGTTTAAGAACAAACCACTGGAGTATGGTGGCTTCTTCAGAGGGAAATAGGCACATGAGGGTAGAGAAGAAAGACAGAGGAAAACCACATGTTGAATCTTCACTATGTGTTAGGACTCTATGCTAAGCACTTTAAATGCATTGTCCCATTTAATTCTCAGAAAAACTCTGAGCTCAGTACCATCACCCTCATTTTACAGATAAGGGTATAGAGTCTCAGAGAGGTTAAACAACTTGCTCAGGAATTGCTGCGCTCTAACACCAGAGTCCATGTTGATCCACTATAACTTCACCAGCCATAGACCTTTGGCTGAATCTGGGGAACTTTAGACCTAAAAATCAATGGAAGTAGAATTGTTAACAATCCCTAGGGACCTATTCCTGCTCAGGCGGGACACATGCACATCAGCCCCAGACCAGGGGGCACGGGGATTTTTGAATTTAGTGTGATCAACTGTCTAGAAATACCTGGGACTGAGAGGTTCCTAGGATTCAGGACTTTCTCTTTTAAAACCAGCAGAACCAGTCATCCTAAACCCAGCTCAACAGACACCTTGTGCCTCTTGGCTCTAGGCTCTGGGTGACTCCCAGAATACTTTCTTGGGCTTTGAGTTTGAAAGGTAAGATGACTTCACAGGCAGGTTAAGGAGCAAAGGAAGGCAGTTTTCTTTTTATTGCTCTTTTATTGCTGTGCTGTCTAAATGTGAAGGTCACTAGGAAAGATGAATCTGGCCTCTTCACCTTTCCATTTCCAGCTGAGGGCCTACCTGGAGTAATGGTCTATGAAGGGAATAATAGCCACTGGTTGGGCAGGGTTGTCAATGACACAATAATTGCTCTAAACATAGGTCTAGCCTGACCCTCGGTAATCCTGTCCTACAGAATGATGGATATGGCCCCAGGGGCAACCTACTTGCTTGGCTTCTTCTGCTGCCCTGGTGTACTGGGCATGTGTGCGTTCTGTGGACTATGAGAGCTCCTGTCCTGAGTTTGGAATGACCTGGGCTCAGACTCCTTTTGAGGACAAGTGCACTCAGGCTTGGTCTCTAAACACTGTTGCTTAACGCAGCACGGGGGTACCGATGGGCGACACTGGCATGGTGGTGGACAGGGTTGGCATGGTGGCGGACAGGTTTGGCATGGTGGCGGGCAGGTTTGGCGTGGTGGTGGACAACTTTGGCATGGTGATGGACAGCACTGGCGTGGTGGTGGGCAACATCGGCATGGTGATGGACAACACTTGCGTGGTGGACAGCACAGGTTGCATTTTGATTGGTCACACATCTTCCTGAGATTTGGCAGTCCTGGAAAAAAGGAATATTCTCTTTAGAAGAAAAGCTGCCTGCCCGCTTTCATTTCTCCTTCGTTGAACCTCAGATATGTTCTATCTTTTGGGTGACGCCTCTGGCCAAGGCTGGGAAAGCAGGACTGGATCTCTCAGAGACAAGGCCAGTGTCATAATTCTGTACCATCTTATTTATCCATTTACTTGTTCCTCACTAGGTAGCCATTTTCCAGATATGGAATTGAAATATTAAAACATGAATGAAATTTGCTTAAGGTCTCTTAGCTAATAACAAAGACTATGACTCTCAATAACTTGATTCTGAGCTCAGTGTCAGGCGCCTCACAAATATTCCTATGCGTAGTGATCGCTAGCAGACTGGGGATGGCAGTGATGGCTCAGTGGTAGAATTCCTGCCTCTCATATGACATACCTGCATTCAGTTCTTAGCCAATGTACCTTAAGCACAGCTATCACCAGTCTGTCATTGGAGATTTGCATGTTGTTATGAAGCGGAGCAAATTTCGGTGGAGCTTGTCAACTAGGACGGACTAGGAAGAAAATCAATGAAAAACCTAGGGATCTCAACAATCAGGTCTACAACCAACCATGAGGATGGCTCAGGACTAGGTAGCATATCATTTTGCTATGCATGGAGGTCACCACGAATCAAGTGTGACTCAATGGCCACTAACAACAACAACCAAACTGAGAAGTATGTATTTCTACCCTATGTTACACATAAGGACAATTGAAGCTTGGAGAATTACCTCAGTTACTAGTAAGTCGGCACACGCCAAGGCCCGTCCCACCCTAGATCTTGTGTTTGTTCACACTCACATCCTTTAAGAGAATGTACCATCTCACTCCATATATCTCAGTGCATGGTAAGTCAGCTGCCACTGAGGTGGTTACAGCAAGGTGAGATGGAAAGGACACTGCTCTTGATGTCATAGGACCAGAGTTCCAAGTCCAGTTCTCTAATGCTATAATCACAAGGCTTGGGGAGCAGTCTTTACCTCTCTGAGGTTTTATTTCTTCACCTATAAAGAGACAGCATGAATGGTGAAGAGGATAAACTGGGCCTTTAAGTGTCCTCATGATTCTACTGGGGATAAGGAAAGCTAAAAGAGTTCTTTTTTTCTTCTTCTTCCCTTAAGCCTCTTCCCCCTGCACAGTAAAATCCAGGTTATCTCTGGGAGGTCCTTCAGCTTAGGCTCCAGTATCTGGCCCAAGGCAACTACTACATGGTTTCTGCTTTATCCCCTCTGTGGAAGGTGGATGACATATATTGTCATGGTCTCAAAGTTAGACAGAGGGTCTACAAGTACCAAGAGTCATCAGAGAGCAACACAGTCATCTAACACTGAGGGAGGTATGGGAAGAGGGGAAATGAGCATGTGTCTCTTGCCAGGTCTGTCAGAGCCGTGTCACCTGGGTGGAGGACGATGGGTGTGGGAGTTAGAGTAACAGTTGCTGAGGTAAAGTTAGCACCACCTTTGTTATAGGACTTCTCTAGGTCAAACTGGTTTTTCAAACTGAACCAGTTACTTTTGTGGGCTTTTCACTAAGTGTGTGTGTGTGTGAGAGAGAGAGAGAGTGCTTGCATACGTCCATGCAAAAGCACTAGCATATGGAAGGGAGAACTTGAGGTTTGTGTCAAGGGCTGCTGAAGCCACTTAAACCACTACCACTGAGTCAATGAAGATTCATAGTAGCCCTAGGGATTGACTCAATGGCACTGGGTTTAATGGCTGCTTAGCTGGACCAACTAGACTAACTCGGTACTGGGTCATTAAGTTTTACAATTGGGGCCCATGTGAATAACTTACAAGCTGCTCCTTTCTGCTCTGGCCTCATTTTCTCCTGCCAGTGAAACCATCCTCATCCTCTACCAAATCCCTGTCCTCTCCCATGTCACTCCCTCCTAGCCCTAACCTAAATTTTCTATGATCTGATGCTGCGGAAGACATAGCCATCATCTTCTGATTCATCTTTTTTCCCATGTCTTGAAGATAAGGAGGATTCCAGGATACGGGAACCACGAATCCCTCCTCACACCAAAGAACTCCCTGAGGGTCACTTGAGTGGGGAAGAAGGTTCCCTCATTCTCCATTTGCTGCTGAAGCCAGCTCTTGTTCACCAGAAGCACAGTGAGACTACTGAAGGATAATTGTCAGATGACCTACCTTGCTGAGCCACTCCATGACTTGCTGGTAGACCCAAGGCCTTGGCTGCCTTGGATGATTGGTGTCAGGCTCTTAGGCTCAATGCTTTGTCACCTGGGGATTCATCTAGTCCAGCAGATGTTGTATACAAACTGGGTCCCACTGAGCCAGGTGTGACTGACAACTCCACCCAATGAAAACTAACTTTCAAATTGACAAACGGTAGTTCAACTAAAGCCCAGTCCTCCTCCACCTCAGTTTTCTAAACCAAGGTCTCTCTGTGAGAAGGGTCTCTTGACCTGTGAGGAGGAGGCCCTCAGTTCTACTCTTTGGTGCTCTCTGAGGGTCAGGTGACAGTAACTCCTCTTTTAGGGTTTCAATATGGTTTAAATTCTCTGAACTAGAACACCAGTAGAAAAAGAAATTGAAGGAAGAAAAGATACCTCATTAGGGCCCTACCACTTATATATGTCCCCAGTACTCACCAGTCCCTGACTATAGGGCTCTAGGCATGGGCTGTGCCCCGGACAGGTTCTCGTCTACCAAGGGAAGTGCTTGCTTTGCTTACCAGATGATCTGCACTGAAAAATTTACACATTTTTCACCACAGTAAAGATTCTGCATCTGAGGGTGGCCGGCATCTGTCTCTCAGCCCCAACCCCATAATACCTCCCTACGGAACTGAAGTTTCTTTTTAAGTTTACAATCCCTGACAGGGGTGGATGAGCCAGTAAGAAAGGTAAGCATGGGCTTATCTGTGCTTACTTACTGATCTGTAGCGTAATTTTTCACTCCAGATGATGTGATGAGCGAGGCAAGCAGCAGGCTTAGCAGGCTCACCTTACTTACTGGATAATCCACCCCTGTTTCTTGGGGTAGCGGGTTGGCTTTAATTCATTTGTGACTCTATATCTATCAGTTACTCAAAGATTATACTGTTATCAAGAAGAGGCTTCTGCTTCCATTTTCACAGGAAGACGGCTATCCTGGATGCTCAGTGAGTGGGAGCGAGCGTTAAGTCCCACAGTGCCTCCCTCCAGATAAACAGACACTGTAAAGGGGTTGAGCTGGTAGATATCTGCTCTGTGGATGCTTTCACCTGCTGAGGAAGGAAGGAAAGGAGAGAAGTAGGGCAATAGGAGAGGCAGAAAGAAACACATAACATGCCTTGCTGTCTGCCTGCGTTCTGGTGCTCAGTGCCATGCAACAGAACTTATGTGTATGTATTAGGCTTCTTTTTACAGTGGCGGGTAGGTGAGTTTGGGTGTGTAGGGGTGTGCAGGGGGCACACTCTTGTTGTTTTGTTATTGCCTGAATGCATTCCTTTCAGGACCAGAGTGGTGACCAGACTTGGAAAGCCAGGGAACAGCGAGGCCCTTCCTTTTATGTTATCTATTGATTTTCTCTGTCTCTTTCTGCTTTTGCCTCCTTTGCTGTGTCTACCTTCTGCATCTGTAGATCACTCTCTGCCTTCATACTATCTTGCTCTTTCTCTCTATTTCTGTCATTTATCCTTCTCTACCCTAAAGTGAAGAAAGAAGCTTGGTGCCCCCAAACTGATGGTTTAGAGTCCAGCTTGTTAAGATCCATCGTTCCAAGTCCAGGGGGGACTATTTTTACAGAAGTGATTCTCATCCCATCTAGTACAAAGTATAGAGGTATTAGAGGATACCCAGAGCTCCCTGCCTGGAGACTGTCTTATTGCTCCCACGGAAACCTCCCGCACTCATGTTCTCCACATGGTATCCTGGAAAACAGTCTCTAATGTAGAGGTTGTACATGTCAGTGAATAGCAGGTTAGGAATCAGGCTTGTTGCCAACCCTGTCATTTCCTAGCTACTGTGACACAGAGAAGGAAAAAGATTTGCCAGCCCCTCCACAGCCTCAGCACCCTGAGCAGGCCCTGTGTGTCATGAGCCAGCATGCTGTCCATCATCTTTGCCTAGTGAGGGGGTCTCTGCCCCTTCGGTCAGCATCTTTCCTCATTACAAACCTCCTGACAAGTGATCCTTCTTTACTCCAGGAATAGTTAGCCCTCCTTTAATGCTTCCATCTTCAGGAATGATGTTTCTGCATTCTATCTTCTGGACCACCTTGTCTCTTGAAAGAAAATTTCTTTTGCTTGCCAGCCAAGCTAAGTGCCGTCGAGGTAGGACAAATTTCTTCCTTTGTTCCATGGCCCTACCTCCCTAACTCAGGGAACCTGCTAGATCATGTCATAACTCTGTACCAGAGACCGCCAGGATATGTTCTTAGGCCTACTTACTGCTTTGTTTCAGTAGAATCACTATAGGGCAGAATACAACACCTCTGCCCACCATCCCAGCCTCTTCTCTGGCCACTGTTCCTTTTATGCTCTTCGCACTGGCTCAGAACACACCTGTGCTAAATTATCACTCCCTTTGAATGGATCTTTGCACGTGCTATTACATCACCTTAGACATTCTTCTGCTGCACCATCCCCACACTCACACTGCATATTATTCAAACCTAAATCTCAGCTTAAACATCATTTTCTTGAGGTAAGCTTTGCAAACCTATAGCATAGCTCCCGCCATACAGCCTCCTGGAGCTCCCTGAACTTCTCAGTACATTTTTTCTTAACTGTTAGTTTTCTAATTGTCCAACTTTCTCTCTAGTTTGTTAGTTTCATGAGAATAGACACCCTCAGTGTCTTGCTTGATACCTTATTCTCAATGTCTAACATACTATGTGACACTGTAAGCCTCTGTGGCTACTGAATGAACAAATGGATGAATAAATGAGTGAACAAGATGTGGAAAGGAGCCTCAGGAGACAAAGTCTGTCTATGCTACCTTGTCTAGTCACTCCTCTTCAGTCTCTTCTTCTCAGTTCAGGGTCCCCATGCTCGCTTATCTCCCCTCCACTGGTGCCAGCAGCGTGATCTTCCTTCAGCTGCCCAGTGAATCCACGCCCATCAGAAGCCAAAATCTTCTGAACTGGATGGTTCCTTTTCCTTCTAGTGCCAAGATTCCAGCATTCTAATCCTCTGTGACTCTGTAATTCTGTCACTTGAGGATTCCGTGACTATGACTATATAACTAACTCACCAGTACTCCCTGCTGGTAGGAGAGTCTGACGCCTCTTGATTTCTTCCCTTCTGAAGGGTGTTAAGAAAGCTCTTTTGCTGACTCCTAAGTAGTCACCTAAAACACAAACAAAAACCATGCATTTGTGTTGTATGCTACTTACCAGTCTCTTTCCTAAATGTGTACACACTTAATAAGATAATGCTGACATTCTTAAAGATCTTATAGTTCAATGTAGAGACAAGTGAATAGACAACTTGGGAGCTGTGTGATAAGATGACATGGAGTTAATGGGTCCAGGTTTAGGGGGTCAAGGACAATTTTTAGGAGTGATATTTCAGCTGAAACTTGTATAGTAACTGGAGATAGGAAATGGTCATACAAGTGCAAATGAGAAGGTATTCAGACTCTGACATGGGAAAGCTTGGTGCATAACGGGAAATGTTACTGTAACATTGTGAATGGAATAGAGTGAGGACTGTGGAAAGAGGCACATTAAGATACAAAGGGAGATGGAGGCTTTATTGTTTAAGATCTTGTGTGCAGGAGAGTTCTGACTCAACGCACTTGGCATGCAGGAGAGTTTGGGCTTTACCCTTAGGGCCAGGGAACCTGGAAATGTTTTTAAGAGAAAAAAAACTAGCACGACCTTGAGACCAGAGACTCTTTCATTCATTTTGATATTTCCAGAGTATAGATCAGTGCTTATCACATAAACTACTATGTAATTCAAATAACTAAATCACTGGAAATAGTGGGAAAAGAAAAATATTTTCTTACACTGATTCTTTCCCTTTCTTCTTTTAGCATGGCCTATTTGAGAGTGGGGGGCCTGGTGGCACAGCGAGCTCAGCTGTGAACCAAAAGGTTGATAGTTTGACTCCACCAGTCACTCCTTGGAAACCCTATAGGATATTTCTACTCTGTCTTATAAGGTTATTATGAGTCGGAAATGACTCATCAACGGTGGGTTTTTACTTGAGGACAGAAAATAGGGCTTCTGAGAAACAGGGCTGCCTCTAGCACTTATTTGTAGGTATTGAGCAAGACAACAACTAGAGGCCAACTGGCCCCTGTGACGCATCACCTGTTCTATTCCTACTCCTGGCTCCATTCAATACCATCTGGAATCTCAGGTCTGCATGAGGGTAGACTCCCTAACCCATGCCTTCCACTCTATTCACATTTGGCTTCTCAAACTACCACTTTTTGCATTTGAGACCTAGAGGAGAGCACAGTGTCAGCTGGGTAAATCCTCAGGAGTACAGGTACATGGAGATGGTCTCAGGGCCAGTTAGAAATAGAATTATATGTCATAGAGGCTTAGAATCTCAAAATTTCAGCACTAGGTGGAAGAGAAACACCTAGTTCAGAAGATTTTAGATTTCTATGGGCTTAGACTTGCTGAGCAGTTGAGGAAGGATCAGAGCCATTGGGGTCCTGGGTAGCTAGAGTGAAGGAAACAAAAGATCTAGGCTTGTACCCTGGATCTATGGATGCATCACTTCATGAGGTGTGCCCTGGCTGGAGGAAGGCCACTGAAGTTCTTTCCAAATTGTGGAATCCAAGGCGAGGGCCTTTGTTGCTCAGGTATAAGGGCGATAGCAGAAAAATATGAGAATTGTGCCTTTGGCATCCCTAATCATCTGTTTAAGCATTTTTACAATTTATTTGCTTTCTTTAGACACCCAGTGCTTGTAGCTGTCTTTAAAGCAAAATTTATTCTCAGCAAAATGCTTGAATTCACTGACTACTCCCAAAATGTCTGGCATTTTAGTAGAGATCAAGGCCTTAACCTATAAGAATTAAACTCTATCTGGGAAGATTGCAGGGAAGGATAGAAAGATAAAGGGAGAGAAGAACAGTGAGAGAGAAGGAGAAAGGAATCGCAAATCTGTGAAGAGATGCTGTGCCATGTTGATAATTAAAGGAAAACAAACCTGAAGACCAATGAGTGGCTGGATTTTTTGTGACAGACTGGTGAAACTGTGACTATTTTTAGTGTTATTAATCACTGATTAATGTTTGTAAACAGGCATTTTCATATTTTGCTAGTAAAACTACAATTGATCTAATACCATTGGTAAGAGCTCGTCCCAAAAGAAACACCAGTGTTTCCCAAAATAGATATTATAAAAATCATCACTGCAGTATTGTTTATGATAGCAAAAAACCTGCAGATAGCCATATCTGTTAATAGACCAAAACCAAGCCCATTGTCAGACAGTCAATTTCTACTCATCGTGACCCTACAGGACAGAGTAGAACTATTGTATACAGTCTCCAAAGAGCCCCTGGTAGATTCAAACTACCAACCTTTGGTTAACAGCCATAGGACTTAACTACTGTGTCACCAGGGTTTCTTGTCTATTAATAGGGAATTGATTAGATTATTTTACATTCATAGGATGGAATACTATCTAGCTAATAAAAAAGCATTGTAGGACTTCTTTTTGAAGATGCTGGTTCACAAAATTCACCAAACTACGTCCACAAAGGAAGAAATGCACTAAATGGTATGTGAGTACGTTTACTTTTGTATTAAAAAATACTATATATCCGAACATATATATAAGATAATATAAACATATATGTGTGTTAGTATATAGAAAAATATTTTTCTGAATCACCCCACTCACATGCATGAACTATTAATGTGGTTTTTAATTTAATGTTTTTTAACCATGTATGTTAATGAAGTAATGAAGTAAGTTAATGAAATTTATCTGGGTCTATTTTCTGCTTACAATACTATTTTCAGTTTCTAATACATTAATAAATTTTAGGTATTAAATGTCTATTTATTGAATAGATAAATGAAAGAATGAGTTAACCAATGAAATAATTCAAAACTTTTTGCTTTTCCTTTCCTTCTGCTTGGACCCTTACTGCTTGTGTCCTGAATGCAGTCTTTGGTCCTTGTCACTTATCCATGTCCACTTATTCTCTTGGTAGTTTCATTTAATCTCTTGGCCATGTTATTGTTGCTGGTAGGTTCCACTGAGTTAGTTCCGACTCATAATGACTCTATGTACAACAAAACAAAACACTACTTGGTCCTGCACCATCCTCACAACCATTGTTGGCTTTTTGTTACAGACACTGGGTCAATCCATCTTTTTGATGATCTTCACCTTTTTTGCTGGTTCTCTATCTTGCCGAGCTTGATGATGTTGTTCTCCAGGCACTGGTCCCTCCTGATAGCATGCCCAAGGTACGTGTGAAACTTGTCATCCTCACTTCCAGGGAGCACTCAAGCTGTACTTTTTCCAAGACAGACTTGTTCATTCTTCTGGCAGTCCACAGTGTATTCAGTATTCTTTCCAATGCTGTAATTCAAATTTATCAGTACTTCTTTGGTCTTACTTGTTCATTGTTCAGCTTTCACATGCATATGCTGGTGACCATAAAGGGTATCTAATGGGTTAGTGATAATGGCAACTTTCTTGCTGTCACCAGCTCAAACATCTCTCCCCAATCTCAGACTCATACATCCACCAGCCTACTTGACATTCTCAAATGGCTGTCTAGTGGTCACCTCATATTTAACTCACGTACAGCTGAATTCCTGATATTCTCTCCAAAACATCCTTTAGCCTTTGTCATCCCCACTTGAAAAGATGCTAAAACTGGGATTCTCTTTGACTTATGACTTTCTAATATGCTTCATATTCAGTCTATCAGTGAATTCTATTGACTTCAAAATGTATCTGTTTCTACCTCAACCAGCCTGGGACATCATCATCTCTTTCCTAGACTTCTCTAACCAACTTCCAACTGATCTGTCTACTTCTACCCGTGGTCACCTACAGTTTTTTCTCAGCACAGCAGCTGTATTGAACCTGAAACCCTAAGTTAGATCATGTACTTTATCTGTTCAAAAGTCTACAGTGATTCCCCATCTCATGCTGAGTAAATCAAGGTTCTTAACATGTCCTAGAGAGCCATGCGTGATTGACAGCCCCCCTTATAACTTGATCTCATATCTTACTACACTTCCCCTTGCTTACTGTACTGAAATCACACTCATCTTCTTGCTGTTCCTGCAACAAACCAGGAACAGACACAGACACCAGTCAGAGTCCTTTGCACAGGCTGTTCTCTCTCTTTGGGATAATCTTTCCCTACATATTAATTTACATGACTAACACCCTCTTCTCCTTTAAGTCCTTTCTTGACTACTACTTCCTAAGTGAGGTAGGAACTCCCTGGGTACCCTTTCCACCCATGTTGATTACTGCCCCTAAACTCTGCATGTATTCTGGAGTCACTGCTGGTCCCATTTGCTGTGTTCCTTATCTCTGAGGTCAGTCACCACCATGCTCAAACGAGTGAAGGGTCGTCAGTATTCCTCAATGATCTAAACAGTCTGGAAACAGTTTCCAAATTCACCTGGCTTATTCTAGTGTACTGTCTAAAAGATTATAGCCTAGAAAACCCCATGGGGTGGTTCCACTCTGTCATACAGGGTCCCAATGAGTTACAATCAACTCAGTGGCACATAACAACACCTATGGTCTATAAAAAGCCTGGAATGAGTAGCTACCTGATCAGAGATAACTCTTGTATCCCACCACATGAACTGAAGCAACTTAGAGCTGTAAGCTTTAAAGCAAGACTACCTGTTTTCCACAGGATGTGAGAATACATTCTCTCTGTCATGATTCTGCTTTGAAGACATTGAAGCATTACACTCTTTTTCCACTCCGCTATGCTATCTGAGATCCAAACTCCAATTAGAACTAATGCCAGAGGTGATCTGAGCACTCATTGCTGCTACAAAGTCTATTTTAAGGCTTAGCTTTACTCTCTTCCTTCTCCGTAGAGGAAGATACAGCCCTTTAGTTGCCTTATCTAACATGTTGTTTCTAGGTGCTATTGAGCCAATTTAAACTCATAGTATTGCACTAGGTGAACAATCCTTCCAGGACAATGATGCAGTCCATTTCCCAGATAAACATAAGTGGGGATGTGTGTGTATGTGTCTGTGTGTAGTGTCTGTGACAGAAAGAGAATGTGTCAGTTAACAATGTATTGCCTCTCAGCTCCACATGCACCCTTTAATGTGTGCTCTGTGGTATACGTAAGACATGTAATAATACATTCATATTACATATGTACACACACATATGTGGAAACCCTGTTGGTGTTTGACTGCTAACCAAAAGATCAGCAGTTCAAACCCATCATACGCTCTTGGGGGAATAAAACCCTGTGGGGCAGTTATATAGATCACTATAAGCAAGAATCGACTCAGTGGCAGTGGGATTTTATACACACACACTGCAAGAAGCATATATGTGGCTCTTTTAAAGGGAGCATAATGTTAAACTTCCTCGATAGAGGGCGCTGGAGGACACTATAGAAGGGAGAGCCAAGCCAAGTGCCGTCCAGTCGGAATTTCAAGCTCCTGGAGGTAGGAGGCTGTACAGTGTGAGCAAGAGGAAGTCTGAGGAATCCTGCCTTAGCCATAGGCCCAAGGTGAAACCCCTCTGCCACCTTGCAACCTCGTCATGAGAACAGCATTTTCACAGCCCTTTCAGCTAGCAGATGGGGTGTCCCACACAGGGCTGCAGCCCCGCTCTTCAAGCTTTCTTGCTGTCATGAAGTCATGGCTTTCTGCCTGGATTCTCACTTCGTATCATGGGTTGCTGATGTCTTCTTGCCCCTATTGCACTTGAGAAGGTGGCCTGTGCATTGGTTGACGACTCCAGACTAGGTCTAGTCTGGGTAAGCCAGAAACTTCTCTGGTGGGCGGGGGGGGGGGGGGGCGGGGGGAGTGGGGGGGGTGGCACATCTTTTCCAACGAGATTCGAATGCCCTTCAAACTTGTGGTTTTGGGGGGGTACTCTCCCTCATCCTTTTTCTTGTATCTATGGTTACTCCTTTACTAGTCAATAATTCTTATACTGAACTTCCCATTTAACCTGCTTTGTAGTTTGTCTCTCCTAACTGGAAGTACAGTTAGGAGAGACTATACTTCCAGCTCTATTACTTTGCACAAATTATTTAACCTCTCTGTATCTGAGATCCTGTATCTATAAAGTGATGCTAAAAATGTACTCTTGCACACAGTTTTTGTGTGAGCTAAATGAGATAAAATATGTTAAGTTCTGAGCTGCAGGCTGGCATAGAGTTGCTAAGCACTGTTATATATGTCCAATTAAACATACAATAAAAGAAGCAGAGATGGGAGATGGGTACAGTGACAGTTCAGTGGTAGAATTCTCACCTTCCATGCAGGAGACTGAATTCTATTCCTGGCTGTTGGACCTCGTGTAAAACCACCAACCATCCACTATGGAGGCTTGTGTCTTCAGTAAAGCTTCCAGACTAAGATAGACTAGGAAGAACCACCTGGAGAGCGGCTTCTAATTATTATCCGATGAAAACCCTATAGGTCACAATAATCCAATCTGAAACCTTAGTGAAGGACCAACTTGACAGCAGCTGGCAACAACAACAAAGCCAGAAAAAAGGTCAGAGAAGAAAAATAAACCAGAAAAATGTCAGATAGAACAAAAGACAGAAGGAAATGTGAATATAAATACAGCAATAAAGATGCAAAGGAGGCCAGTAGGCAGTGAACTTGTACTTTATTGAAAATAACATACACCTACACAATACAATGGAAACTCTTGTGGTGTAGTGGTTAAGTGCTATGGCTGCTAACCAAAAGGTTGGCAGTTCAAATCCACCAGGTGCTCCTTAGAAACTCCATGAGACAGTTCTATTCTGACCTATAGGGTTGCACAGAGATAGAATTGACTAAGCAGCAGTGAGTTTTTATATGGTACAGTGGTTAAAAGCTATGTCTGCTAACCAAAAGAATGACAGTTTGAATTCACCAAGCACTCCTTGGAAACTCTATGGGGCAGTTCTACTCTGTCCTGCAGGGTCGCCATGAGTTGGAATCCACTTGATGGCAATGGGTACGCAGTACTGTAAAATTTAAAAACAGTTTCCAAATGCAGTATCTCAGTCTTCAAAGTAAACCAATTTAGTATGTATTGTTGATGCTGTTTCCATTTGCCAATGTCTAAGATGAGGCTCATGGTCCTTAGTGTTGCGAGTAGTTTGCTGTCAGCTACTAATCTAAAGGCTAGTGGTTTGAAGCCACCCAGCAGTGCCTCAGAAGAAAGGCCTGGTGATCTGCTTTCATAAAGATTATAATCAAGAAAAGTCTATGGAGCAGTTCTGTTCTGTAACACACAGGTGGCAACAGGTTTGTGTTTGTTGTTGTTTGTTTCTTTATCATGAGGTGCAGAACCTGCTGCCATCAAGTCAATTCCAACTAATAGAATTTCCAAGGAGTGCCTGGTGGATTTGAACTGGATTTGAACTGCTGACCTTTTGGTTAGCCACTACACCACCAGGGTTTCCATGAGGTTCAGAGACATGTTCAAATCCACACAGCTAGATAGTAAATGCGGGAACTCATCTGCTCCCTGCTCCTATAGTCTTGCCACTACTGCCCTCTTGTGGTCATGTACATATTAAAATGATATTTTTCACACTATGTGTTGGCCCTGGGGCCTGGAGACTATTTAGTGCTAATAATTTTTACTCTGTTTTACTTAAGCCAACTCTATCCTCTAGACTATACAGCCCACTAGAAGGATTTCAACGTAATTCCAGCATCCTCTATCAAGTAAGTTTAATGTTATACTCCCTTTAAAAGAGCCATACATATGTGTCTTGCAGGGTGTATAAAACCCCATTGCCACTGAGTCGATTCTTGCTTATAGTGACCTATATAACTGCCCCATAGGGTTTCCAAGGAACACCTGGTGGATTTGAACTGCTGATCTTTTGGTTAGCAGTCAAATTCTTAAGCACTACAGAAACAGGCTTTCCATGTATGTATGTATCCATATATGACTATATTATTACGTCTTACATATACCACAGAGCACATATTAAAGGGTGCATGTGGAGCTGAGAGGCAACATGTTGTTAACTGACACATTCTCTTATAATTATCACTTGTAATTATCGCTCTGTCTTTTCAATTTTAATATTTTCTTGTGCTTTACATTATGTGCAAAAGTAGCAGTGTAATGTATGTGTGCAGTTCATCAGTAATAAAACTATATGCATTGTTCACTAATAGAAGTTTAAAGAACCTTTCTATATAGCTACATTTCCAAAACTCATTGAAGCATAGAGTGTATATATTTTAATATAATGATGAAATAACACACTTAATATTATTCATGAAGTAAACATTTTCACAGTGCCCTCTTGCATTACAGAAAACCACTGTCGCATATTTGTTTTCTCAGTATAACACATAAAGAGAAAACTGCTTTATGTTGTAAGATGCCTAATATTTAATAAACATTGAATAGTATCTCAAGGGCATGTAGATGTTGAAAAATAAGATAAATAGCACTGATGAGTTATTTTCTATCCAATATACAACATGCACCAAGCCAAAAATTAATCAGAATTTCCATAAGTGATTTAGTGTCCAGATTAAAAGCCATGTAGCCTGGGGTTGGATAATCTATCAGGTTTCCTAGCTTTCTCTTCTTGAACATGTTGTTTTCTTAAATACAGATTGTATGCTAAGAATGAAAAATTATAAATGCCATTTATACTGCAATAAAACTTCCATTGTTTACAACATTGACAAGGAAAAATAACACCTTCAATTAGTTTTTTTTTTCTTTTAATACCAGTTGTCATAGCTTGGAAGTTCTAACATTCCATAGAAGCTTTTAAATACCTTAACACTGCAACTATTTTCTAATAAAATATTGCAATGGGATTAGCATATGTCAAATAGACAAGAGCTATCAATTCAATTAAATTTATTTTTCACATTCAAATTTTGTTAATAATCAATGAGGAAAATTAGGGTATTGTGATTAACATAAAACCAAAGATAACCAAACCATTATCATCTAGTCTATTCTGAGTTGAACTCCCTAATAGTGTTTCTAAGAAGTGCCTGGTGGCTTCAAACTGCCAGCCTCTTCGTTAACAGATGCAGCACTTAACCACTGTGCCACCAGGAGTTCTACAATATTAATTCATGGATTACAGAAGATGCTTATTTCTGCACGTATTTCTTTTTTTATTGTGATAGTTTACAGTTCAAGTCAAATTGCCATAGAAAACTCAGTACACACACATCTTTGCAACTCTAGCTGCTCTCCCAACACTGTGACAGCACACTCCTTCTTTCAACCAGTCCTGTCCCATCCACTCTACCCTCGCATCTCATTTCTACAGAGGAGCTGTTCTGACAGTCCCAAGTCTTATGCTCCAGTCTAATTTATTTTTTATTGTGATTAAGTAAATGTATGTCATCCAAATTAGAGTTGCATGCCCACCTATCTGTAGCTTCTTCTGCTCCCCTTGCCCAGTGACAGCACACTCCTCCCTTTAGTTCTGTATATGTCATCTCCTCTTAGCAATCTCCTGTCCCATCTTCTCCAACCTCACCTCTCCCCTCCAGTAAAGGGCCACTAGGACAGCATCCTATAAATGCACAGAATCATAAAGTACACACACCATAAGGTCACATTGTGTCCCTGAGTCCAGTCCATTCTTTTCTGAAAGATTGACCGCAGTACTGTGTTCTGATCAGGGCAGCAGCAGGTCTAGGAGCTATCTTCCTGGGCCGCCAGACCATCAGTTGTGGTCTTTTAGTTGAATTCTTGAGGTACACCCCCCTTTTTTTTCGTGTTGCCACTGGGACTCAACATTGTGTGCCCCATCACAGCTGTCATTCGTGGTGGCCAGACACCATCTGGTCCTCCCGGTCACATGTTACTACGGTCAGCCATTCACATGGGTGCTTCTGTCTCCTGGGCAAGTTTTCCTTGTGTTTTTGTCAGTCTTGTTGATCATCTTTTCCAGGTGCATTGGGATCATTTGGTATACCTCAGATGGCAGCTTGCTAGTTTTTAAGAACAGAGATGCCACTCACAGATACAGAGTGCAGAAGACTCTGCTAGCAGTAGGCTAGTTATGCCAGTTGGCTTTGATGTCCCCTGAGAGTATGGTCCCCAGGGCCCCTACCCCTGCTACTTTATCGTTGCAATACTGAGTTAAGATTAGAAGAGTTTTCAGTTTATGTTGAAATCCAGTTAAGTTGACCTACTTTCTATTGTTGACTTTCACTGCATACACCCAACCAAATTTCTGTCAACTGTCTAATCTATAGCCAGCACTCTCCCTCCCTCTCCACCCATGCAGCTGTCAAAGGGTCTTGTCTTCTATACATAAATCTATTTTTAAGTCCTTATGGTAGAGATCTCATATAATATTTGTCCTTTTGCCACTGACTGATTTCACTCAGCATATGTCTTCCAACTGAAACCAGGTTATGAGATGTTTCCTAAAATCATCATTGTTCTTTGTCATTGCATGGTGACCCATTGAGTATACGTATCGTAGTTTGTTTATCCATTCATCTGTTAATGGGCATCTGGGTTGATTCCATTTCTTTGCTGTTGTGGACTGTGCTATAATAAACATTCATGTGTCTGTTTATGTGACAGCCTTTGCTTCTGTAAGATATATTCTGAGCAATGGGATTACTGGATCAAATTGTACACTTATTTCCAATGTGTCTGTTTATGTGACAGCCTTTGCTTCTGTAAGATATATTCTGAGCAATGGGATTACTGGATCAAATTGTACACTTATTTCCAGCTTTGTAAGGAAGCGCCAAATTGCTTTCCAAAGAGATTGTACCATTTTGCAACCCCACCAGCCATGTAGATTTCCAGTCTTTCCACAGCCTCTCCAGCATTTGTTGTTTTGTGTTTTTTGGATTATGGCTAGCCTTGTTGGGGTGAGATGGTACCTATGTAGTTTTGATTTGGATTTCTCTAATAGTTAATGATTGTGAGAATTTCCTTGAGAGTCTCTTGGGAGCCTGGATGTCTTCTTTGGTGAAGCATCTGTCGATCTCTTTTGCCCATTGCTTAATTGGTTTACTTATCTTTTTCTTGTTGGTATTTTGAAGTACGTTGTACATTACAGAGATTAGATATTGGTCCAACATGTAGTTGCCAAATATATCCCGTTCTGCAGGTGGCCTTTTAACTCTCTTGATAAAGTCTTTGGGTGAGCAAAGGTGTTTGATTCTTAGTAGTTCCCATTTATCTACTTTCTCTTCTGTTGATCATGCTTTGTCAGATTTTGAAGTCTATCTAAGCTGTGTATTAAAACTTCCATTGTTGACCCTATTTTTCTTGCATGATCTTCATCATTTTAGGTTTGATATTTAAATCTTTGATCCAACATGAGTTAGTTTTTGCGTAAGAATGTGAGATATGGGTCTTGTTTCATGTTTTTGAAAAGGGATATCCAATTTTGTTAAAGAGACTGTTTCTACCCCAGTTTACAATCTTAGAGCCTTTGTCAAGTATCAACTGTTCATAAGAGGATGATGGCATCTCTGGAGTCTCAACGCCATTCCATTGGTTTATATGTCTCTTTTTGTAACAGTACCAGGCTGTTTTGACTACTGTGGCACTGTAATAGGTTCTAAAGTCAGGTAGTCAGTGGCTTTCTAGTGTGTTCTTCTTCAGCAGTGCTTTGCGTATCTGGGATTTCTTCCCTTTCCAAAGTTGGTAATTTTTTTCTCCATCTCGTTAAAAAATGTCACTGGAATTTGTATTGGGATTGCATTGTGTATGTAGATCACTTTGGGTAAAATAGACATTTTCACAATGATAAGTTTTTCTATCCATGAACAGGGTAGGTTTCTCTATTTATGTAAGTCTCTTTTGGTTTCTTGCAGTAAGGTCTTGTAGTTCTCTTTGTATGGGTCTCATTTCTCTAGTTAGATTTATTCCTAGATACTTTATCTTCTTGAGTACTTAGTGATTTCTACTTTGATGATATCTTTATTGGTATAAAGAAATCCTACTGATTTACTTATGTTTGCTTTATATCCTGATACTTTGCTAAACTCTTCTATTAGTTGCCGTAATTTACTTATGGATTCTTTAGGATTCTGTGTAATACAATCATATTACCTGCAAATAGGGAGACTTTTACTTCTTCTTTGCTGATGCAGATGCCCTTTATTTCTTTGTCTTGTCTGATTGCTCTGGCTAGAACCTGTAGTGCAATGTTGAAAAGAAGGGGTGAGAGTGGGCATCCTTATCTAGTTCCTGTTGTCAAGGGGAATTCTTTCAGCCTCTATCCCTTCAGTATGATGTAGGCAATTGGCTTTGCATAGATGCCAATTATTGCATTGAGGAATTTCCCTTCTATTCCTATTTCGCTGAGAGTTTTTAGCATGAGTAAGTGTTGGGCTTTGTCAAATGCTTTTTATGCATCAATTGAAAAAACTAAGTGATTAATAGCCTTTGTGTTATTTATGTGGTTGATCACATTAATTGTTTTACTGATGTTGAACCAACCTTGCATCTCATGTATGAATCCAACTTGGTCATGATGACTTATGTTTTTGATATGTTGTTGAATTTTGCTGACAGGGATTTTGTTGAAGATTTTTGCATCTAGGTTCACAAGTGATGCTTGTCTGTAATTTTCTTTTTTTGTTGGCTCTTTTACTGGCTTTGGTATCAGGGTTATGCTGGCTTCATAGAATGAATTTGTGAGTATTCCATCTCTATCTATGCTTTGAAATAGTCTCAGTGGTATTGGAGTTAAGCCAAGCCAAGTGCCGTTGAGTTTGGTAGAATTCACTGGTGAAGCCATCTGGGCCAGAAATTTGCTTGATTGGTAGTTTTTTTTTTTTTATGAGTTTTTCAATCTCTTTCTTTGTACTGGGTTTATTAAGTTGTTCTACTTCTCCTTGTGATAATTTTGGTATGTGATATGAATCTAGGAATTTGTCCATTTCCTCTTGGTTTTCAAATCTGTAAGGGTACAGTCTTTTGAAGTATTCTGTTATGGTACTTTCGATTTTGTTGTGACATCTCCCATCTCACTTCTTATTTGGGTTATTTGTTTCTTATCCTGTTTTTCTTTTGTAAGTTTAGCCAGTGGTTTATCAATTTTGTTGATCTTTTCAAACTGGTTTTGTTAATTTTTTCAATTATTCTTCTATTCTGTAATTCATTTAGTTTTGCTCTAATCTTTATGATCTGTTTTCTTCTGGTGACTGAGGAATTCCTCTGTTGCTCTCTTTCTGCTGTTCAAGCTGTAAGGCTAATTGTTTGGTTTGGGTCCTTTTTTCATTCCACATGTGTGCACTTATACAGATAAATTGACCTCTCAGCACTGCTTTGGCTTTATCCCATAGGTTTTGGTATGATGTGTCTTCATTCTCATTTGATTCCATAAATTTCTGTATTTCATCCTTGATTTCTTCTATAACCCATGTCTTTTTTTTTGGCATTTATTTTGCATTTTAATTGAAAAATACACAGTATTTCTGTGAGGGCAGAAGGGAGGGATGTTTATGAAGTGCCTGCAGTCCTAAAAGATGAGGCATCTGATACCTTCTCTGCTGCCCCAGCCCTCTCAAGCCTGCGGCCCACCTCCACCCAGTACCTTCATCACAGATGGCTTCCTGCAGACCTGGAGAGGCTCTGTTTCTGCCACCAGGTGATGGTGAGAGCAGTGGAAGCTGCATATAGGTGGGCATGTAATTTTATACAGGAATGTACACTTTCACTCAGTCATAATAAAAAAGAAAAAGAGAAACAGAATAAAAGAGCCATTGTAACAGAGAACAGAAATAGAATTGGACCCACATATACTTCATTTTACCAACTCTTCCTCAGGGACACTTCATCAATGCCTCCTTCTTTATAACTCATGTCTTTTTGAATAAGGTGTTGTTCCATTTCCATGAGTTCAAATTTCTGCCTTTTTTTTTTTTTTTTTTTTTTTGCTATTGATTTCAACTTTTATAGCTTTGTGATCTGAGAATATGCTTTGCAATAATTCAATCATTTGGATTTTGTTGAGACTGGCTTTCTGTGCTAACACATAGTCTATTTTGGAAAATGTTTCATGTGAATTGGAGAAGAAGGTATACTTATCTGTTGATGCCTTAAAAGTTCTGTATATGTTAATGTGGCCTAGTTGGTTGATTGTCATGATAAAGTCTTCTGTGTCTTTACTGAGCTTTTTTTCTGGATCATCCGTCCATTACTGAAAGTGAAGTGGGAGTGTTGAAGTCTCCAGTTATTATTGTGGAGAGATATACCTTATTTTTCAATGTAGTCAGTGTTTGTTCAAAGTATTTAGATGCTGTGGTATTGGGTGCATAAATATTTAAAGTTGTTAGGACCTATTTGTGTATTGAATCTTTCAGCAATAAATAGTGTGCATCCTTGTCTACAATGGTGAATTTTACATTAAAATCTATTCTACCTGAGACTAGTATTGCCACTCCTGCTCTTCTTTGTATGTTGTTTGCTTGGTATATATTTTTTCCATCCTTTAATTTTCAGTTTATGTCTTTGAGTCTGAAATGTGTTACTTGTGACATATTGACAGACCTTGTCTTTTGATCCAGGATGTCACTTGCTGTCTCTTAACTGGAGAATTCAGTCCATTTACATTCAGTGTAATTATTGATAGGTATGCATGTAGTGCTGTCATTTCGATGCCTTTATTTTTATGTTGATGATTTCTATGTTACTCTTAATATTCCTTTCTGGGTCATTCTTCTTTATGGGTTGACTTTTCATCTTTTTCAGTGTTGGTTTTGTTCAAACTCCTGTATTACATTTCTTGTTTTGATATGTTGCATTGTTACTATGCTTTGCAGTTACCCATATGGCCCCCCTTAATATTCTAAGTTTAAACCCAATTTTAACTTCTGCATATCTTTTTAATTTTGTCCCTATCTGGAAGGACTGTAACCACTGTAATATATCCTTAATTTTAGTGTCATGATGTCATGGTTTACATGATGTGATCATGGTTTCCTTCTTGTAATATTGCAGCTTTGATTGAGTTTTGTAACTTCCCTTACTCAGTAGGATTCTGGCTGTTGTGTCCTGCGTTGCCTCCTTAAATATATACTTAATGATTTTGTTTTTCTAAGCAAAGCACCTCTTTCAGTATTTCTTGTAGTTTTGGTTTAGTTTTCACAAAATGTCTAAGCTTCTGTTTATCTCTGAATGTCTTAATTTCATCTTCGTATTTGAAAAACAGTTTTGTAAGATATATAATTCTTGGTTGGAAGTTTTTCTCCTTCAGGGCTTTGAATGTCTTTTCCCACTGCTTCCTTGCCAACATAATTTCTGCTGAGAAGTCAGATGAAAGCCTACAGTGCTTCCCTCTGAATGTGTGCTTTGCTTTGAGCCTCACTGTCTTTAAGAGCCTCTATTTATATTTCATTTTATTAAGCTTGATTATAATATACCTTGGTGTTTTTCTTTTGTTGTCTGTACTTTGTGGTATTTGATACCCGTCTTTGAACCCTATGTTTTCTTCCTTCATAATTTCAGGGAAGTTTTCTGTCAGAAACTCAACAACAACACTCTCTGTGTTTTCAGCTATCTCTTCCTGTTTAGGAACTACAATTGCTCATAGATTATCCCTCTTAATAGAGTCCCACATGTTTCTTAATACTTCTTCATTTTTTCTTGTTTCTTTTCTCTGATTTCTCCTCATAAGTGCTGATATCAGTTGTTTTATCCTCAAAGTCACTAAGTCTGACTCTTCCATATCCTCAGTTCTTCTCTTTTGGCTTTAGATAGAATTGTCTAATTCTGTCATTTTGTTAGTGATGTGCTGGATTTCAGATCGTTGACATTCCATCGGGTCAGATAGCTTGCATAATTGTTCATTTTGCTGCATTTTGTTTCATATCTAGGAAGTTTCTGTATATAATTCTTTTGTACTGGACCTCCAATAATTTCAGAAAGCCTTTTTCATCTGTGAAGTTTTTTGATTATTTTGGTTGTTTTCCAGAGCAATGGTGCGTTGTTTCTTTAAGTGGCTAGCAACTGTTTGTTGCCTTCGAGGCATCTGGAGGCCGTTCTGTTTCTGTGGTGTTATGCTGACAGGACCTGAGGCATAGTTCTAAGAGAGGAGTTGGTCACCATTCTCCTCTATGTACCATAGTAATCAGCCCCAGTGGGCTCTCTGGGGTGCCAGACTCCACCAGCTGGCTGGCAAAGATGGTGCCCTACTTACAGAGAAACTGGGAGGCTTTCAGGTAACCCTAGAGCATCATACAGTATTTGCCCTTTGTGACTGACTAGTTTCATTCAGCATAATGTCTTCAAGACAACTCCATGTTATCAGGTGTTTCCCAAGATTGTTGTTGTTCTTTACTATTGTATAGTATTCTGTTGTGTGAATACAACATACAGTTTGTTTATCCATTCTTCTCTTGATAGGCACCTAAACTGATTCCATGAGTCAGTGAAGGGTGAAGAGATACAGCTGGGCTTCTCCACAGTTATTTATCTCAGCCATCTTATTCTAAAAAATATTTTGCTGCTTAGCTGGGAGCCGTGCAATAGTTGCCAAAGTCAGTCAGGCCCATAGGTTTGGCAGCCCTTGCCTCCTAGCTGACAACAGAAGCACCTCTTCAGCCATCCCCAGATGCTATCTCATAGTTCAAAGTAGGGAGGGTGTAGTGGATTGAATTGTGTCCCCCTAAAAATATGTGTAGCCATGTGACTGGGCCATGATTCCCAGTATCTTGTGACTGTCCTCCATTTTGTGGTCTTCCTATGCTGTATGTCAAAGGATTAGGGTGGGGTTGTAAATCCCTTCATAGGATCACCTCCCTGATCCACTGTGGAGGGAGTTTCCCTGGAGTATGGCTTGCCCCACCCTTAACCCTTTCATCCTACAAGAGATAAAAGGAAAGATAAGCAGGCAGAGAATTGGGAACCTCACACCATCAAGCAAGCAGCACCGAGTAAACAGCGTGTCCTTTGGACCTGAGTTTCTTGTGCTAAGATGCTCCCTGGACAAAGACTGATGCAATACCAGACTTTCCTCCAGAGCCGAGAAGGAGGAAACCCTTCCCCTGGAGAAGACATCCTGAATCCAGACTAACAGCCTACTTGACTGTGTAAGAATAAACTTTCCTTTGTTAAAGTCATCCACTCTGTGGTATTTCTGTTTGAGCAGCCCTAGCTGACTAAAACAGAGGGGTTATGGCCTTGTTGCCATCCTCAGCCAGGCCTCACCCTTAAGGTAACACAGCCCTAAACAGCCTTTCTGCCAGAGGAGTGCTTTCTGAACTGGCACTGCTTTTCATCTTGGGAATTAGGCCCTCCTGATGCCTCCAGTTGAGTGACTCAACTCCATAGCCAACCAGGATGGTGTCTCGCCCAAGCTGCCCTTCCTGCTTGAAACAGCTGAATCTATGGTGCAGCTCAGAAAAGAGAGGGCGGAGGAGCAGTGGTGCCCTCAGTCAGCAACTGGGCTCATAAAATGTGGCTATCACAAGCATGGTGTCTCTGCTGTGCTACACATTGTTTATTTTAGCACAGCAGTTCAGTATATTTGCCAGTTCACACCCAGCCCCCACCTCTCAGATAACAAAGAAGGCATCTGTACCTACAGTCTTTCTGAGTGGTGAGTCAGCAGGAGCAGGACTCAGCATGCATTGCCTCATGTTGTTGAGAGGTAGTTACCTGTTCAGTGGCACATAGTCCAATCTGACAACCCTATGCTATATTGTAGGGCTTCCTGGATGTGCAGACTGCTCCATTCAGTTATCATTTCAGGCCTTAATTTGCAGACGGAATTGAGGAGACATGACTAGTCTACTGTCTTGGCACTACCTCAGTCCAATTTTTGTGTCAAGAGTTCTCTTTGGTAGTGGTTCAGCATCGAGCTAGCAGCAAGTCCAGGGACCACATTCTCAGAGGACCCTGCAGGATGTCACACCATCAAGTCTAGTCCTTTAATAGAATTCTAGATCTGCATCCTCATTTTTCTCCCACTATGTCAAGGAGTCTACAATGTGTTCTCTGTCAAGGCAGCCTTTAGTGGTGGCTAAGCACCATCTAGTTCTTCTGGTCTCATGTTGATGTAGTCTCTGGATCATGTGGCCCCTTCTGTCTCCTGGGCTCATATTTTCCTCCCATTTTTGATGTCCTTCACTCTACTCTGTTCCAGGTGGATTGGGACCAACTGATGCTCCTTAGATGGCAGCTTTTAAGACCCAAGCCACCACTTACCAAAATGGAATGCAGAACATTTCTTTAAAAAAAAACTTATATCAGTTGACCTAGATGTTCCCTGAAAGCAAGATCTCCAGATCCCAGCCCCTGCTAGTCTGACCTTCAGAATGTTGACTTGTATCTGGGGCACCTCTTAACTCTTGGTATAGTCCAGCAGTGGTGATCTCCCTTCTGCTGTGTACTGTCATTTCGTTCACTTAACCCAAATCTTATCTAATATATAATCTATGAATACCCGTCTCCTCCTCTCCCCTCCCTGGTAGCTATCAAAGATTATTTTCTTCTATGCTTAGCCCTTTTGTTAAGTTTTGATAATAAGGGTCTCATACAGTATTTGCCCTTTGTGACTGACTAGTTTCACTCAGCATAATGTCTTCAAGACAACTCCATGTTATCAGGTGTTTCCCAAGATTGTTGTTGTTCTTTATCATTGTATAGTATTCTGTTGTGTGAAAACAACATACAGTTTGTTTATCCATTCTTCTGTTGATAGGCACCTAAACTGATTCCATGTTTTTGCTATTGTGGGCAATACTGTGATAAAACATTGATGTGCATGTGACAGCCCTTATTTCTCTAGGATATATTCCAAGAAGTGGAATTGTTGAATCATATGCTGCTTCTATTTCTAGTTTTTTAAGGAAGCACCAAATTGATTTCCAAAATAGTTGTACCATTTTACATTCCCACAAACAATAGAGAAGAGTTCCAGTCTCTCCACAGGCTGTGCACCATTTGTTGTTTTCTCTTTTTTTGGATTAATACCAGATGTGTTGGAGTGAGATGGTATCTCATTGTAGTTTTGACTTTGATTTCTCTAATGGCTAATGATCCTGAGCATTTCCTCATGTATCTGTTAGCTCTGTGGATGTCTTCTTTGGAGAAATACCTGTTCATATTGTTTGCCCATTTTTCAGTTGGGTTATATGTCTTTTTCTTGTTGAAGTTTTGAAGACTGAGGTCAGGAGATGGGAAAAGGAGAATAGATCCCCTTAAATCAATGAGCATGATTGAGACACTAAAATACAAACACTGAAATGTTGTGACAATTTTTATTTTGGAATCTTAGTGACAGCTTAGATTAGCCTGTAGAGCCTGGTGATTTTCAAGGTATCATTGTGTATCATTTTTTGTCTAACACTTTTGAGCAAGCACACAGAATGTTATCACAGTGTTTTAAATATACCTTACGGTTTCATAAAATACCTCTCTACATCCTACTGTTCCTTTTGTCAGATTGAAGACCACTCATCTACAAGTTTTTTCATTGGACTGAGTATTGGAATATGAAGGAAATTGATTAGGTCCACCTTAATTCTAACCTTAAATTTTTCCATGCCTTGGGTACTCCTCAACATTCATGGCTTTTAGTGATCTACTTTAGTTCAAAATGATGTCTAGAGAAGTAGTCCAAGTCTCATACAGTAGTATTTTCCTAATAGATTGCATTCATGTTGTAGACAGTCTCCAATGCATGAGCCCAAGTTTCTTAATTGCCGTAGCTTGGTTAATCTAACCGCGAATTACATGAAGTTTCTGGGACTCTGACCACAATCCCCCACCTTTGTCTCTCACTGATTTGATAAATGTTAGTGTGTTTTCATACTGCAGGTGAGAACTGTAGTCCTAGAGAATGGGCAGTTGTTTATGGCCCACTATTGTGGTTGTGGTGTATTGGGTTAAGTGCTACCACTGCTAACCACAAGGTTGGCAGTTCAAATCCACCAGGTGCTCCTTAAATACTCTAGGGGGCAGTTCTACTCTGGCCTCCAGGGTCACCATGAGTCAGATCTGACTTGATGGCACTTGGCTGGCAGGCTTGGTATTGTGCTTGAAAGGACAGTGCTCCAAGAACATGTCCATATCCATGTCATCTGTCCCATTGAATTGACAAGGAAAGCAAGCCACAAAAGCTGGGTAGAAAAACCAAGGCCAGAAGTTCTCCCATGGGTGTTGTGCTAACTGGGCAATTATGCAGATTCCAACCTGGCTCTGGGTCCTACCTAAGGAAATGGGGTGAGGGATGTAGTCATGATACTCTCAAGAAGAATATTTTTATAGATTTTTAAAATTAAGATTCAAGAACTATAGATCTAGATGCTCCTGTGTGATTGTCTTCTCAGGGATAATATTTTTCCCTGATCAAAAGGCTCTGGAGACTGAATTCAGGGCATCAGAAGCACAGTGTCTTTAATGAGCATGAAGCAATCTCAGTGATGGTGCAAACTCCAGTGGCAGGAATGAACCAGGGTCTCTTACCTTTTGAAAATGTTCCCTACTTCTCCCCTTCACATCTTTTCTTTTATAAGCCCTCTCAGATATTCTCAGACCATTGATCTACTTTAGATAGGATTCTCTTCCTAAGTGGCTTATTATGGGGCTCTGCTTAAAGAATCCAGAATGAAAGCTTTAGTGATAAACACCAAGAAGCTCGTAGTATCAGGAAAGGTAAGTTTTATCATTGCCTGATAATGGGCATTTGGAAGCAGAGTTTTCTCTAGAATTCAGGCCTCTCTGGTCTAGGGCACAGAGCAAGACCAAGAGGCCAAGGTTCTCAGTAAAGGAGAGGACCCTATCACCTGCAAAGCTAGGCAGCTTAATTTGTGAAAGGGAAGAAGAGGGTGAAAGTGAGCAAAGTTATGGACTTGAGACTGGTCCTTGGCAGTGGTTCTTTGGTCAACAGCAGTCCCCGGAAGCGTGGTAACAGCTGGAGCATCCCGAAGACTCACTTTCACGGGAAGGCTGGAGCTGATGCAAGTAGAAGTTTGCAAACTGATGAGAAATGAGAGACCAGTTACCACCAAAGTCATAAATACAGCAACTGGGAGCAAAGCAGGAGGGAGCAGGATGGGGACCTGGAGCTGGACATGGAACAGGGTGTCAAACTGGAACCTGAAGGGCTTATAGACGGTATTTTGATGGACAGTTGGGGAAGCACTTGGCAGGGAGCTTACATTTCTGCTTGTTTTGTTGTTAGGACTTCTTGAGAGATCAGTTAATCTGAAAAGCAATACAAATATTTTGAAAGTCCACTTAAGTAGAAATCTTGTTTTATCCATATTTTTCTAATGAACTTGAAATTCTGCAATTGATTTTATGGCTATAGGAGCTATGTCATTACTGTGGAATGCTTCTGTTTTCCTGAAATAGGACAAATCAGACATTTGGTAAGTTAGAATGTGATCACACCTTCTCCTATCTGTCCTCCAAAGACAGAAGCATAGCTCCCCAAATCTTATTTTTATCACACCCTCTAATTTATGCATTGAACAAACCATGTTTCTATGCCAAGAATCTAAGTATCAGTCCCTGGTTTTATCACCTCCCTTTGTTATCTCCCTCATTCTTTTTCCGGCCACATAAGCTTTGCTGTAAGTCTTATTCTTCAACCCTCTGAGACTATCCCATGTCCTACAGACCAATCTCTCCCCCCAGTCTCTGGTTATCATTTGTCCCTCATGGGATTTCTACTTTCAAGCCACCTTGCAATCTCCATGAGCCTGATCTTCCTGGAATTCCAGTCAGTCCCCTTTCCTTCCAACCCGGAGTGCTTGTCCCATTCATCTGAGGTATGGCAATCTCAACCATCCTAAAGACCTGTAGCAGCACTCACCTCTTCCTCCTAAGCTTGGGCAAGTGATAGACAATTCATATGAACTGAGGATACACCATGAGCTGAGATCTTTTATACATAGCCTGCCCCCGACTTAAGGGAGTGAGCCACAGATAATGTGAAAGCTGTTTCTCAACTAGGAGGTTGTGATGGTGATTTCCCACATGCCAGCAGTCCTGTCATTCTGTCACTTCATCACACTGTATCACCATCAGATCCTTATGAATGCTTTTACAGAGCATCCCTCTCTTCCATAAACCTGGGAAATACTATCATGAAGATAATAGAATCATGATTTTCAAGAATATTTAAGAAGAGATATCTTGACAGTTTAGAATAAGGACACTGGAGGTATCCAAAGCATGAAGGAGCAGAAAATCTAAAGTCACAAGTCTTAGGTCAACCCAAGGTATAGAGAGAGATTTTTGTGGGTTTCATTGACAGATTTGGCACTAATAATCTAAAATTCCACAGGCCATAACAGAGGGTTTTATATACATAATTCAGATACCAACATGCCTGAAACATTAAACAATAATGTAGCATTCCAGGCTCAGTTGGAAACGGTTTTAGGCTGCTTCTTACACCTATACACAGACAAGAAGACTAGGAGCCAAAGAGAGCAAAGGAGATGTTCAAAGCTGTGCAGAGCCTGAACTAGAGGCTAGACCTCCTAACTCATTAAGACCGTTGTCACGGCTTACATTATATTCCCCCAAAATTCTGTGTAGCAGTTTGGCTGGGCCAGGATTTCTGGTACTGTGTGATGTTCCTGCATGTTGGAATTCCTGCCTCTATGATATTAATGAGGGTGGATGGGCTGCAGTTGAATTGGTGGGGCAGGACTTAATCTGTACAATTGTATTGTGACTTGGGGCAGCCTATTGGGATATATGAGGGAAAGGGAGGCAGGCTGAGATTTGGGAACCTCGTAGCACCAAGAAAGCAGCACCAAGAGCAGAGTGAATCTTTTGGAACTGAGGTTCCTGCTCCAGGTTGCTCTGATATTGAATTTGGACTCTTAGCCTACCAGACTGTATAATTTCTTACACTGAATTTGGATTTGTAGTTTACTGGACTGTGCCAGAATAAAACTTCTCTCTTTAAAGTACCCACTTGTATATTTCTGTAAGAGCAGCAGTAGATAACTAAAACAACCACAAATCCAGACATTTCTTTTTCTGATCACAGGCCTCTCTTCTCATTTGCTTACTGACATCCACTTAACTCTATTTTCTCACTGCACACCTCCTCCTTCAACCTTCACACCACTCCTCACCCACTTTTGTGTTCCAAGGTCCATCATTTCAACCACTCTTTTGCCAGTACAATGAACTTCCTTACCCATTTTACTTGTCAATGCATTTGATTGACAAAATCCCAGTCCTAAGTGAATCCTGTTTCTCTTCTGCCTGCTGTGCCTAGCTGCTATACAAATAAACAAAAACAGCAATTATTTTGGCAGGTCGGCACCATCATAAAATCACGATTACGTTTTAGGGCCGGACTCCAAGCGCAGTTTGACTACCATATGTGCTTATCTGTACTCATGATGCACACACATGGTGCCTTTTCTTCTCTCTTGTACCTTCCAAACCTTCAGCCATACCTGTAGACAGATGACATCCTGGATTGAATGGAATCTCAGTTTTTGCCTGTTATCTCAGCATCTATCCAGTGGCTGATATTATAAATGCTCAGTAAACATTTATTCAACTAATTAATGATTTATTCAACTAAGTAATAATTAACAAAAGTTTTCCTCTTTTCTCTCCCTCAAAGAGAAAGTGACCTGAGGGCAGGTCAGCGGTGGGTACACGGGGCAAGGGTGGGAGGAAGCTTCTAGGATGGAATCACCAATAAAGGTCAGTGGCTACAGCATTGCAGTGGCAGTCAGGGCTCTGGTACACTTTGTCCCATCCTTTGGTATGCATCTTAGGTGACAGCACTTCACCTCGGGTGTTTCAGAGGAGGCTGGAACACCCCATCTAAAGTCTACCTTAAAGGCTTTATTTGCATTTATGTGCATCAGCTCCCAGGGAGCTAAAGCTCAACCCCAGGTGCTGCCTTTCCTGGTTGGTTCTTTAGCTCAGACACATTTAAAATAGAATCAGGAGTGGTGGTGAACTTGGTGTAGGGGAGAAATGATGGCTGGCACGTGAGTATTGGACATATTTAAAGGTAAGTCACATCATGAAGGGAGGACTCCATATAGTGTATCCAGTTTATTTCACTTGTTAGAAGAAGTTCTTATTTAATATCTTGCCTTCTTGCACCAAGTTAGCGTGCTGTATAGGTACGTGGCTTTCACCTGACCATGCTTTTCCTGGATGAGAAGGTGAATGATTGAAGCCCAGATTTGCAGAAGTGAGCAGAATCCTTCCTTTTCCCTGCCCAGGTCCACTAAAAATACAACAGTAAAATTACAAAAAAAGGTTAGAAAACATTGTTTAATTGTATTGCTGTAATTACTGGCATAGTGTTTAAGTGCTACAGCTGCTAACCAAAACATTGGCAGTTTGAATTCACTAGGCACTCTTTGGAAACTCTATGGAGCAGTTCTACTCTGTCCTATAGGGTTGCTGTGAGTCAGAATCAACTGAACAGCAGTGGGTTTGATTTATAATACCATCAATAAAGTACTAATTCAATAATGAAAATCTATTTATCCCATCAAGAACTCCTTTTCTGTAGAAACTTTGCAGACATCACTTTAAGGGCATTCATTTGTTTATTGAGTGCCTGTTGTATAAAAGGTTTGGTGAATTAAAAGAAGATTAAAATATTTTCTTGCCTTAGAGACTCATATAAGTGGGATGATATGGGGTAAAGGAGGGGAATTAAAATGTATTCTCAATCTACCTTTTGTTAAATATATTATTTGCTTACCACAGCAAGCATCTCTGAGTTTCTTTTTGTTAATTCCACTTTATGGATTAAAAGCAAAACAAAAGAACTCGGACTCAAAAATGTTAAATAACATACTTGTCAAAAGCTGGTGTTTTTGATACTTGCAAGTTTTATGCTATGCAAAGATCTGGATGCAATGCTATAGGCAATGGAGAAGGCATGAAGAAAAGGCTGGGGAGTGCCCCAGAGACAGGATAATTAGGCTGGTCTAGAGGTGTGGCTCCCAGTCTTGGTGAAGTTTGAAGCAAGAGTTGAAAGGTGAATGGAAGATGGTCAAGGATAAACTGGTATCTAGAAGAACATGTAAAAAGTACAGAGACATGACAGAGCTTCATCTGTTCTAGAAACAGAGCCAAGCCAAGTGCTGTCAAATTGGATCCAACTCACGAGTAGTCATAATTTTGGACCTTCAAGAACACATGCTGAAGCATGAGGTTGGACTGGAAGGAAGGGCTCTGAGTATTAAGAGCTCTACTTGCTGTGTTGTATGACTTTAGCCTTACTGGTTCAACGGTTAATGAATTCCAAACTAACCGCTATCAGTGAGGTCCTATGGAAGCTCTTCAAACATTTGAGTCCCTCACATACCATTAATCTTAAATCCTTGACTATTTGGGATATCTGGTAGGGGAAGCCTGAGCAGAAAACAATGTAGGTCTTCTGCTACCTCCCCTGCTGCCTTTAGGGTAATGCACTTTTACCTGTTTTATATATTGGAGGTTTGTACAGAGTTTATTTCTGAAATATTATCATACTGCTTAAAAAGTCTGATGGAAGAAAATTGAGTCATCTATGATCATTTACTCAAGAGAGAAATGTATTCAGATTTACATTTTGTAAAGATTACTTGACTCTGGTGGTCCTAGATGACTTTTTGTTTTTGGTTAAGAGGCCGAAGTCTGTGGTGAGTGGCCAGGCAGCAGGTCTGAGGTGAGACACAGAGATGAGCTTGAGGGAAATTCCACTGACATGATAATAGAGAAGAAGACTCACTGGGATGTGATTGGAAGCTCTGGGCATAACTACGACATTCCTGGACTCTTCCCTCATCTGCCCATTTGTTTCCTTATCATCCCGCCTGCTCTCTCATGCCAGGATACTATGGATTCCTGCCTGTCCCGTGTGTGTCTTTTAATTGGAGGGTGAGGCACAAGCCTGGCTGGCATTGGCATGCGTGAGATTCTTATCCAGCTAATTCTTAGGTGATGAAATGAAGGAAAACAAGGATCTTCCTTCTGCCAAAACAGTCAGATCTTTGAACAGCCCTCTCATGGGCCAGAATGCCAGTGCGTGGGCAGAATGTGTGGGTCTAACCCTGCCAAGCAGCCCTGGCTGAAGATTCATGGTCCTCTTGAGTGTAATGTGATTTATACCTGGATCACCGAGGGACTGATACAGCTTGTGCTTCTCTTGGGGCAGGGAAATATTCATGAGCAAAGTTCAATGACCTGATCCAGTAGGTCTGGGATCATCTCACTAGTTAGTGTGTAGAAGAAACAGAAAGGACCTTCTCAGCATAGTACACTCACACCACTTCTATAACCAAAAAGAACATTGCTATCAAGTCAACTCCAACTCATGGCAACCCTATAGGGAAGAATAGAACTGCACTACAGGGTTCCCAAAGAGCAGCTAGTGGATTAGAACTGATGATCTTTTGATTAGCAGCTTTAATTCTTAACCACTTCACCACCAGGGCTCCTCTACTTCTACAGGTTACATTAAAAGCTGATCAACCTGTCCTGTCTGTACAGCTTGGAACAGAGACATAGAATCACAATGTATAAATATGTATGGTGGATAAAAGAAATACTGTGTGCAAAGAAACCAGCAGTGTGCCTGGCATTCGGTAGGTACTCTATAGACTACAGTTATAACCATGAGTATTATCATTACTTGTTGCAGCCCAAGTATTTCATAGGTCTTCAGTCTCATTCATGTGGGATTTGGGAATGCATGACAGTGTCTTTTGTTACCAGTATTATAACCCCTCTTTTCTCTAAAATCCTCAACTGAAGAAAACTCCACTGGAATGAAGTAAATAGCAAATCACGCCTCGGTCTTTGTTCTGACACTAGCCATTGTGGTTACTTGCCTCCTCTGGACCTCAGTTTCTTCGTTTGTAAAATGAAAATTGTTTCTTTAGTCTCTTGGCCTCTGACATAGTCACAGGAACTGTGTACTTGGGCTGCTCTATTATTGTTGTTGTTAGGTGTGATCAAGTCATTTCCAACTCATAGTGACCTCCATAAGGCAGAGCAGAACTACTCCATAGCTTCCTTGACTGTAACCTTTGCAGAACTAAATTGCCATGTCTTTCTTCTATGGAGCTACTGAGTGGGAACTACTAATCTTTCAGTTAGCAGCTGAGTGCTTAAATATTTGTGCCACCAGGGTTCCTTGCAGCTGCTCTCGATGGTATTAAAATCTGGCTGACTTACTGTTTCTTTATGACAGAGCTGTGGTAATCTTTCTCCTGTGTAACAAATTTAATGCTCCCCTCTTAGGATCCTGGGTTCCAGGCTGGCTCCACATTTAACCTCAGTGAAAGGGACAGTAACTAAAATGTCCTGTTATGGACTTTTTCTCCAAGTGTCACGTTAAACGACATCTTTTAGCTCCAAGGCAAAAACAGGGTGAAAATAGATTATCTTGCCTAGACTTTACCTCCAGGAAATGCTCCCAAGAAGTTTTTTTGTTTTTGTTTTTTTTTTAATATCTTGGAAAATATTTTTCCAAGAAAGGACCTTCTGTAATGTCAGGACTTTCTTCCTCCTCCTGTGTAACTTCACCCCTACCTGCTGGTGTTAAAGGCAGGTTCCTCTTACTGAGATTTGAAGAACAGCCTCTTGGCTCCAGTTGCTTTCCAGACTTGGAGAATGCTGGGCTGATAATATCTCTGGCTCTAGGTAGCCCCACGCTAATTACTTCACCCTCATTGTTTCCACTTGGCAAAAGGTGATAACTGGTAGGATTGTGTCCTTTTCCTGTGATTAGCAGATCTTAAGGGAAAAGACAGGAAAGTTAAATGCCTTTCCTCAACCCCCCTCATCTCAAAGCGTGCATCCAGTAGATGGCAGGAAATCCTAGTGGTTCAGTAGTTAAGTATTATGACCATCTGAATCCACCTGGTGCTTCTTGGAAACCCTAGGAGCAGTTCTACTCTGTTTTATAGGGTCATTATGAGTCAGAATCCACTTACTGGCAATGGGTTTGGTGACTTTTTTTAACCTAAAAAGATCAATACTCCAAACTCTAAGAGCCTAAAATGTCAGGCAGTAAGAAATCTTAAACGGATTATTCAAAATTTTAGTCCTGTGCCCTTGTCTGTGACGTGAGAAACCTTTAGCTGTGTCATCCTTTAAGCCTGTATTACTAAACATTTCAGGCTTGTAGAGAAGGTAGCCATGCAAGAGGCACCCATCATATCTCCTACATGTGTGTGATTTTCACATGCTCTGTTTGCACCTATTAGCAACTCAGCAAGGTGGATATTATTACACATAGAAAACTGAGAATTGAAGAATTTCAGGGTCCCTTGGTGGCATGAATTGTTGTTGCTCAACCATTAGTCAAAGACTGGCAGTTTGAACCCACCTAGAGATGTTTCAGAAGACAGCCTTGGCAATCTGCTTCCAAAAGGTTACAGCCATTGAAAACCCTGTGTAGTACAGCACTGTTCTCCACACATGAGATCACTATGAGTAGATTTGACTCCACGGCAACTAACAACAGCAAGAGTAACTGCAAATCACAGTTTCAAGATTCCAGAGAATCGGTGCAACCCAGCAAGGAACTGCATGAAGCAAACAAGCTACCCGTTTTAGTCTTTCTCTTGGTTTGGTTAGATAAAAAATTCCCAAACTTGGCTGTTCATCTCTGCTGTATGGGAAGTGCTTTTAACATGCAGAACCCTGGGTCCCAACTAAGACCTGAATCATAATCTGCAAGGATTAGGCCCTAAGCATCTGTTTTGTTTAAATGTTCCCTATGTGATTCTGCTGGGTTTGGAACCCACAGTCCAGGAGTTTCTGGAAGAAACATAGAACCATAATTCCAAAAAAACCAAACTTGTTGCTTTGAGTCAATTCCAACTCACAGTGACCCTAAAGGACAGAGTAGAACTGCCCATAGGGTTTCCAAGGAGCTCCTGGTGCATACAACTGCCAACTTTTTAGATAGTCGTAGCTCTTAACCACTATACTGCCAGGGCTTCCAATAGAGCTATAGCCAGCACATAAAATGCTCATGTATCAACATCTTCCCTCTCTTTCTGGAATCCTCCTGAGCAGCTGTAAGGCACATGGTAAATTCACAAAATCATTCAGCCCGGCAGAAGACCTTCACAAATATCTACTGCAGCTTTCTACCAGCTGTTCACATTCCCTCTCTCACAGGCCTAATGATGAACTTTCCAACCAGAAGTGAAACGCTTGTAGTTGGAGAACTCATTAGCTTACAAGGCAATATGATCCTTTTCAGACTATTCTCTTTGTTAGACATTTTTCTCCAGTAAATGCATGAGACTAGATAATAATATCTAGTTATTAGCACACTTTCTTGCTAGTTGCAAACTCATGGCATCCTTAAATAAAACAAAACCAAACATCACTCAGTCCATTATCTTCTTCATGATCATTGGTGCATTTGAATCCATCGTTGTGGCTGTTGCGTAGTGCCGTCTAACCTAAGTGGCTCATCTTCCAGCACTGTATGGGACAATATTCTGTTATAATTCATCAGGTTTTCATTGGCTAATGTTTGGCAGTAGGCTTCCAGGCATTTCTTCCTGGTCTGTCTTAGTCTGGAAGCTCTGCCTGTCCACCATAGATGACCTTTTTGGTATTCGAAATACTGATAGAACAGCTTCAAACATCAGAGCAACACAAAAGCCATCACAGTACTACAAACTGACAGACCATTAGTAGTCTCGATACGTAGTAGGTGCTTATTAGGGGTTTATTGAATGTTAATTAGGCACCTCAAAATATATTTTGTTTGGCTTGGCATATACCTGCATTATACAAATGAGAGTTGGGAGATCAGAGAAGTTGTCTTACTTAATTCACAGAGATAAATAATGGCAGAATCAGGACTAAACCTGAGGCCAGTTGATTTCCAAACCAGTGTTTACGTTTAGGGAAGGAAGGCCAGCAAAGGAAGAGAAGGGACAAAGAATAACAAGAGAGTACTTTCATTCTGGTCCTACACTTTTGGGGACACAGCATAGTGGTTAAGTGCCTAGTGTCTGGAGTCAGATCACCCAGCTTGGAATCCTGGTTCTTCAGCGTATTAGTTGTGCAGTCTTGTCACATGACCTCTCTGTGCCACAGTCATTCTTTGTAAAATGGTGATAACAATTATATCCACTTTACAGAGTCATAGTGAAGATTAAATGAGTAATATGCATACAGTGCTTAAAAGAAATACTTGACACACAGTAAGCTCTATAAAAATAAAAGTTGCTGTTTTTATTATTACTACTACCATTGTCAGTTGGCTAATGCAGCGTTCATCAATGATGAGGACCTAATTTTTATTTTGCCAAAGATTTATGAGTACCGTGAATACCACGAAAGCATGTCAGTGACAAGGAATAGCTGATTTCACATTGCTCTCCCACCCCACCAACAGGATCAGCAATATTCCCTACAAAAAAAATTCCATAAATTATATATAACCCACTGCCATTGAATTGATTCTGACTCATTTCAACGCTATAGGTCAGAGTACAACTGCCCTGTAGAGTTTCTAAAGAGTGCCTGGAGAATTTGAACTGCCAGTGTTTTGGTAGCACTTAACCACTACACCATCAGGGTTTCCTATATTGTGTATAAGTCAGGCTATACTTGTGACAGAGGGTACTGAGATGGATCAAGTGAGAATTCACGGTTGATTAGAGTCATGTATTTGGAGGATGGACCTTGTATATCAGAGTTATTTCTATACTACGTAACTATAATGGAAAAAACATCCAAAAGTAACTCACTTGTAGATTGTGACAGCAAACTAACTAGGCAGTGGAAAAGTGGGAATAACACTTGATCCAGTTAAGGCTGACTTTTTGTTTGATTCAGGTGTGTTATTCACTTCTAATCCAGCAGACAAAGTAGGGCAAAGACAATATGCCAAAGATTAGGGTAGAATTTATAAGACTTAAAATCAGAAAGAGAAGAAGGAGACACCTATAGGTGTCTCTAGGACCCGGAGCATCAGGTGGCAATAGGCCCCATCTCCAACTCAGTTTCTATCAGGTGGATTTTGACTCAGAGTAACCTCAGATGTGAGAGTAAATTGTGTTCCATAGAGTTTAAATGGCTGACAGATTGACAGGACTTTCTTCCAAGATACTTCCAAGTGTACTACAACTGCCAACCTTTTAGCTAGCAGCCAAGTACATGAGATACTTGGCTCACCCAAAGGCTCCACATGCATTATACCAAGACAAAACAAACAAACAAAAAACACTATCATCAAGTCAATTTTGACTGATAGGGATCCCACAGGACAGAGTAGAACTTCCTCCACAGGGTGTCCAAGGAGCAGATAGTGAATTTGAACCACTGTCCTTTCAGTTAATATTTAAGAACTTAACCACTCTGCCACCAGGGCTCCTCATGTCCTATAGGGAAGGCATAAAGAAATCTAGGCACATGGAGGAGGCTTGGGATCAGCAAATAACTAGGGACTTGAAATAACTGGAAACCCTGGTGGTGCAGTGGTTAAGAACTGCAGCTACTAACAAAAAGGTCAGCAGTTCAAATCTACCTAGCAGTCCTTGGAAGCCATATGGGGCAGTTCAGTTTTGTTCTTTTGGGTCGCTGTGAGTTGGAATCTACTTGATGGCAACAGGTTTGGCTTTTTTTTGTTACTGAGAGAACTGGCAAAGCTGCTAGAGAGAGAAAACCAAGAACTATAGTAAGTGTAATATATGTGTGTGTGAGAGAGAGAGAGGGAGAGAGAGGAGCCTTGAAGCCTTTGCAAATTAGATGATAGATGAAGTCTGGGCAGGGTAAAAGGTGAATCAATAAGAAATACATTTATTTAGCCCCTTTATTTGATTTAAGCATCATTTCAGCCCTTAAATGAAGATATTTTATTGTTTGAATTTCACCAACAGGTAAATAGAATCTCTTGTGAGCCAAGCTATGAGCTGGAATCAGTTAGATGATAGTAGGTTTCTTTGATTTTGTGAGTCAAGATAAAGCCAGACCTGGGAAAACCTCTGTTTTTAGGTATCTTCTTTTTGCTGACATTAGTTCTAAAATTGTTAGGGTATTGTTGACCATTGCAAAGACTTTCTCTTAGAATCCATTGTTGAAAAGCCAAGTGCCATCGAGTCAGATCCAATGGCTATTTTTATCTTAAACACAAGTAGAAAGGAACTATGGAATGCCACATTTGTCTCTTTATAGTCTAACTGCCAGAAGTTCATAACCAAACATTAGGCTGAGGTATAGCAACTCTGTTATTGTTGTTGTTGTTAGGTGCCATGAAGTCAGTTCCAACTCATAGCAACCGTATGAACAACATAATGAAACACTGCCCAGTCTTGCACCACATCCGCAATCATTTTTATGCTTAAGCCCATCGCTGCAGCCACTGTGTCAATCCATCTCATCAAGGGTCTTCATCTTTTTCACTGACCCTCCACTCTACAAAGCATGATGTCCTTCTCCAGGGACTGATTCTTCCTGACAACATGTCCAAAGTATGTAAGATGCAGTCTTGCCACCTTTGCTTTCAAAGAGCACTCTGGTTGGACTTCTTCCAGGGCAGATCCGGTTGTTCTTTGGCAGTCCATGGTACATTCAGCATTATTTTCCAACACCACAATTCAAAGGCATCAATTCATCTTCTGTCCTCTTTGTTCACTGTCTAGCTTTCACATGCAGTGATGCAACTGAAAATACAGTGGCTTGGGTCAGGGGCACCTTAGTCTTCAAGATGACATCTTTAATTTTTTGTTTGTTTTTTTAATTTATTTTTATTTATTTATTTATTATTTAATATGACTGAGTGAAAATGTACATTCCCATATAAATTTACATGCCCACCTATGTGCAGCTTCCACTGCTTTCCCTGTCCAGTGATAGCACACTATTCCTCTATGCTCCATACATGCCTCATCCTCCCAACAGTCTCCTTTCCCCTCCTCTCCAACCACTCTCCTTCCTCCAACCAGAGGTCAGCAGGCTGATATCCTATAGATGTATAGAACCATAAAGTGCATGCAATATATAGTCACTCTGCATTGCCAAGTCCAGTCCATTCGTGTCCAAAGAGTGGATCTTTGTTATGATTTATGGGCAAGAGCAGCATCAGGGCCGGGGGCCATGCTCCCAGGGGAACCCTGAAACCGCTGGACCATCAATTGAGGTCTTTTAGTGAAGATCTCAGGATGCACCCCTTTTTATTCTTGTGTTGCCAGTGAGACTCAACTTAGTGAGCTCCATCGCAGCTATCACTGGTGGTGGCTGGGCACCATCCGGTTCTTCTGGTCCCAAGTCGATGTAGGCACCCACTCATGTGGGTCTCTCTATCTTCTGGGTTGTCTTTACCCCATGTCATTTTGGTCCTCAGTAAGCATCCGTTCCGGCTGAGTTGGGACCATTTGCTGTGCCCTGTATGAGACCTCTATGATAAGATCTCAAAAACAGACTTGTGTATAGAAGAAAAGACTCTTTGACAGCTGCAAGGGAGGGGAGGGAGAGAGGGTGAGCGGGGGAGGGTTTAGATTAGATAGTTGCTAGAAATCTGGTTGGGGGAAATCAGTGATAGCACACATTAGAATCAAGAACAACATTAAGTAGACTTCAGCATAACTTGAGTACTCCTTCCATCTCAACTCAATATTGCAAGGATAGAGTAGCTGGGACAGGGGACACGGGACAATGCTCTTAGGGGAAATCAAAGCCAGTTGGCACAACTAGCATTTTGCTAGGAGAGCTCTCTGCACCCCACATTGGTGAGTGGCATCTGGGGTCTTAAAAGCTGCCTAAGTTTTGATACTTTAAAGAGGTCTTTGGCAGCAGACTTTCCCAATACACTGAGCCTTCTGACTTCTTGACCTCTGCTTCCGCAGGCATTGATTGTGGATCCAAGTAAAAGGAAATCCTTAACAATCTCAACCATTTCTCCATTTACGATGCTGTTGCTTACTGGTCCAGTTGTGAGGATTTTTGTTTTCTCCATGTTGTTGTGCAAGCCACACTGAAGGCTGTGGTCCTTGATTTTCATCAGTAAGTGTTTCAGACCTTTTTCATTTCTAGCAAGTAGAGTGGTGTTGTCTGAGTAATGCAGGTTGTGAATGAGTTGTCCTCCAATCCTGATGCTTTGTTGTTATTTGTAGAATCCAGCTTCTCGTGTTATTTGTTCAGCATACAGATCAAAGGGGTATGGTGTAAAGATACAACCCTGATGCACACCTTTCCTGTCATTAAGCCATGCAGTGTCACCTTGTTCTGTTTGCACGACTGCATCTTGATCCATATACAGATTCTTTAAGAGCACAATTAGGTATTCTGGAATTCTCACTTTCTACAACATCAACCATAATTTAGTATGATCCACACTGTCTAATGCTTTTGCATAGTCAGTGAAACACAAGTAAACATCGTTCTGTTATTCTTTGCTTTCAGCCAAGATCCATCTGACACCAGCAATGATATCCCTGGTTCCATGTCCTCTTCTGAATTCCAGCTTGAATTTCTGACAGTTCCTTGTCAATTTACTGTTGTAGTCACTTTGTAATGATCTTGAGCAGCATTTTACTTGTGTGTGATATCAACAATACTGTTTGGCAATGTCCACATCTGGTTGAATCACGTTTGTATGGGATGGGTATAAATATGGATCTCTTCCAGTCAGTTGGCCAGGTAGCTGTCCTCCAAATTTCTTGGCACAGACAAGTGAGCCCTTCCAGTGCTGAATCTGTTTGCTGAAATATCTCAATTGATATTCCATCAATTCCGGGAGCCTTGTTTTTTGTCAATTCTTTCAATGCAGCTTCGACTTCTTCCTTCAGTACCTTTCGTTCCTGATCACATGCTACCCTTTCAAATGGGTGAACATCAGCCAGTGCTTTCTGGTATAATGACTCAGTGCATTCCTTCTGTCTTGTTTTAATGTTCCCTGAGTCCTTATCCTTAAGCAGCTTCCAGGACCCTTGCTCATCTTGTCCTTTTTCTTGAGTTCACAGTCTTACATAGTGTCTGGAAGCAAGAAAAACTTTCTCATTCAGTGTACACTGACTCCTGGGTATTTCACAAGAGTACACTGTACAGGTATGCTGGGATTGAACAGATAAGGGACTGTGCGGTGGATGACTGGAGTCAGATTTCCCGCTGTTGGAGTGGAAGGTCACAAATAAGCAAAGAGGTCATTTCAGACTGGAATAAACCATGATACTGAAATAGAGTTGAAGAATCAATATGAACTTATGTTAAGCTTAATATAGATACAGATCATAAAGGTAGAAATAATTATATACATATTTGCGTATATGCTGGTTGATGTACACACATATTTCAATCTCTGTCTGTTTAGCTATCTTAGAAGTAATGACACTCCAGTAGCAATTAGCAAAACTAGCACCCAGATCTTAGCTTCTAATACCGTTTTTCATTTAAAGGAACCAGAACTCATTGGACAAATGGCTAATTCTAGGTCTGGGAAAGAGAACACAAAAAAATGATTCAAAATATCTAGTAATGTCAGAAAGTAAGGAAACGCTCAAAAATTAAACCAATGGGATTATGACAAAGGGACACAGGAGCAAACTGAAAGAGTTTTCAGTTGCCAATGATGGAACAGTAAAATAACTAACAGTGTTGGATTATTACTCAAAGTGTGAAATTAATATACATATGTACATTAAATATCTATAAGTCCATAATGATATAATTAAATGGTTTAACAAATAAACAAATGAGGGAGAACAAATATCTCCTATAGAACAATTCCCAAAAGAGTTATATGGATAAATTATTATCTTAAGGAAGTAGAACATAATTCCCAACCTTTAAAGAGTGAGCTATGTATAGTGACTTCTTTTCAAATAAAAAAGTATGAAAAAGAGAAGAAAAATAATAAGGTGATCAAAGTTAATACCAACATAGATGTTATGCACCCTTGGTACGACGTGATAAGAATGATATTTTACTTCTGTCATCTTCCTTCCAAGGAATTCATGATCCCAGTCTAATTGGGGAGGTGGGGATCAAAAAAAAAAAACCTAATTAACTCAGAGACAACTTAGCCAATTGACATAGCATAGTTCACAAAGGTAATGTTCTCTGTCTTAATATGATAAGTAGCATCTGAGATATTACAAGGTTGTGAACAGCTATCTAAGATACAAATAGTCTCCACTCATATGAAGCGAAAGAGAATGCATAAAATTGAAGGCTTAGAGAAGAAACTACTTCATGGGACTAATGGCCCACATGAAGTCAACTTCTAAAAACTAGATGGTGCCTGGCTACCACTACTGACTGTTCTGACCAGGGACATAATAGAAGGTCCAGAATAGAATGAAAGAAAAATGTAGAACAGAACTCAAATTCCTAGAAAAAGGGCAGACTACTGGGTCAACAGAGACTAGAGGAACTCCCAAAAATATTCTCAGATAAGCTGAGAACATGGAATGGAAGCTATTTCACTTTTCGGTCTAATAATAAATTGGTTTATAAAATAAACAGTATCACCCATGACTAATGTGTTGTCTTAAACAATGAACCAAATATAAGAGCAAATGACCAACATTTATCCAGAAACAAAGGTGAGAAGATTAGGAGGGGAAGGGAGCAAAACATATGGAATGGAAGTAATGAGAACACTGACACATTTTTAAAAATGATGACCAATAAATGGCACAGAACAATTCATATAAAAACTGTTAAAGGGGAACTTAAGATGTTGTTCAAATATACCTAAAAAACAGTAAAATTTTATTTTTAAAAAAAGGGAAATCCCTTTTAAGAGATGTTCTGAAGTATAAGTGATCAGTAGTCTTCAAAACTGCCAAGTTCATTAAAAACAAGTAAAGCCTGAGAAAGGAGATTTAATAGGCATGATAACAAAATGTATGTAGTATTCCAGGTAGGAGTCTGGAACAGAAAAAGGACATTGGGAAAAACAAATGAAAATTTGAATAAAGTATTGATTTTCATTAATAGCATTGTGCCTGTATTGGCTCATTAGTTATGACCATTGCACCACACTAATGTAAGATCGTAACAAAGGAGAAACAGGGAGTGAGCATATGGGAATGCTCTGTACTATCTTTGCAACTTTTCTGTAAATTTAAAACTATTCTAAAAAAAAGGAAAACAAATTACAGTGCATCCCAAATGTTGATTAAAACTAACATTTATTGAGCTATATATGTAACATCTTACACAGTCTCACAAGTAGATAGTATTATTTTATCCCATTTTTAGATGATGACTCTAAGTACAGATTTTTTTGATGAAGTAAAGAAGCTTGCCTGCAGTCACACTGTTATCAAAGATTTGAAATGATCTTTATCTGTCAGGAGTCTGACCTTGTGTCCCCTAAGCTAGTGAAAGTTTGGCCTTCAGGTGGGAAAACTGACAGCAATACTGGGATGCCATTTTAATTATTTTTGGAATAAAAGTGATGCATTTACAGGAAAATCACACCCCAGGTAATCAAAAAAATTAAGTGTCCCTCTGAGTAATCTCTGTGTGTGTTTATTTTTCACTTCTTTATGTCTGTGTCTGTTTACCTCCTCAATGAAAGGTAAGGAATTAAGCACATGTGTATCATTTTTCCTCTGCCTTCTCCTTTAACAGTACAAGTTGCCATGGAGTCAATTCTGACTCAAGGCAAGCCTGTATTTCTCAGAGTAGGACTGTGTTCTACAGGGTTTTCAGTGGCTGATTTTTTTTGGAAAAGATTACAAGGTCTTTCTTGATAGCCCCCCCTTTTGATCTTGAACCTCCCACCTTTTGATTGCCCAGTGCTTAATAACGTGCACCGCCAAGAACTCCAACTCTTACCACTTTTGTGATGTTTTTATTTTCTTTGTGCTGCTGTTATTGATTACCTTCATAACTTTAAATACTTTAAAACTCAATTTCTTCACTCATTAATTTTAGGCACTAGTTCTTGATTTCTACTAAATAGAAGAGGAAATTCGGTTTCTTGGGTTTTTTTGTAAGGTTCTTTCATATTTAGATGATTGTGTTTTAATAGTTTATTTATAACATCTATAGGATCACTATGAATCAGAATCCTCTGGATGATAATCTTTTTTTTTACATGAATAAATAAAAGCAGCAGCTTCTGTTACTAGTTAAAGTATGATATAAAGTCTACATGGTTTCCAGTAACAAAATACGGTCTTTCAGACACTGTACACTCATAGTTGCTGAAAAAGTTTTGTCACTAAGATGTGGGATAGAGCCACCTTACTAGAGGCTGCATACAGAACCAGGCTGAAGTGCCAGGGTTTGTCCTGGATGGAGATGCAGGAAAAGCTGGGCACTCTGAAACCGTGAGTGATCTGCAGAAGGAGTGCTGCCATTGGATTCAGGTCCAGTGCAGGAATTTGCTTGTTACAAACTGGAATCAAAACTTATTAAGGTAAGAGAGAACACTATCAGGGAACCTTCTCCTGGGAGTCTTTCAAAGTCCCTCTGTGAGCTCTTTAAGACACTTAACAACTCCAGTAGAGGCATTTAAAGCACACGCGTGCGCGCGCACACACAACCCCACACACCCACACCCACCCACCCACCTACTTCATTTAGTCTGTGTTGTTGTGTTAGCTGTGGAAGAATCAGCCCTGACTCATGGGAATTACATGAATCAGATGTCCCATTATTATGTCACAGATTAGAATATTATGATCCACATGGTTTCCATCAGCTGAGTTTTGGAAGTAGAATGCCAGGCCTTTCTTCATAGTTCATGTCAGTTCAGAAACTCTGCTGAAACCTGTTCAACAACGTGCTAACAGATGGGTGGTGGTTTTAGATGAAGTGCATTGGACGGGGATTGAACAAGGTTCTACAGTACGGGAAGTGAGAATTCTATCACTACCTCCACTTTATTTGAGTATGTCTTAATACATTTTAAAATTAGATAAAAGAACCATATTAAACAAGAAATACATGAGGTTTCTCTCTCAAAACAATTTTCTTTAAATTAGGAAATAGGTAGGTTCTTAACATTCACAAAAGCATGAAGTTATAGATATTTTCTAAAGAAAAATAACTCTACTTAACTATTCTGCTGTTTTTCTATAAACATCTTTTTTGAAGTCTGTGTATAAGATACTTCACTCAAAATATGAAGTGTGTATTTTCCATTACTTATTACTATAAAATAGATAATGTATGTACAAAATCAAAAGTCAATCATGCTAAAACCACACTAAAAAGATATGCATAATATTGGTATTTCCAATGAACTGACATATTTTAGAAAATGTGAAGGTGCAAAATTCAGGACTTTATGAAGAAAATCAACCAGAAATTTACTAGTTTATTTTCAACATAGTGCTTTTGAAAGCAGCTTGATACAGATTAGATGGTGTACACATGTGATAGTACGTAGATTGAAAGGTTAGTACACAGAATCCAAGTACAGACTAGGGAAACCTTAACAGACCAAATGTTAAGTGGCACTACAGTTAAAAAAAGAAAGAAAAATTCTCTCAAAACTTTTTGTTGTTATTTGATGAATATTTACCTACACAAATAAAGTCTAGGAAATAGAAATTTCTTATACATTGAGTTTTACATAATCAGGAAAACACTGGTATTTTCCTTTTTGTGTCCCTAATAGAAGAATATTTCCAGAAACCCCTCATACAAACATATTGAACATTTAACAGTAAGGATATCTGAAAACTTATCAGCTAAAGATGGAGGCTAATTTTTTGTTTTTAAAAATAACTTACTGTCATCAAGTCAATTCCTCCTCGTAGTGACCCTACGGGACAAAGTAGAACTACTTCACAGAATTTCCAGGGAGCACCTAGTGGATTTGAACTGTTGACATTTTGGTAAGCAATTGTAGCACTTAACCACTACACCACCAGGGTTTCCACTCAAACAGTGATATATCAAAATTCATGACACTCCTTTATGTGGTGTGAAGTACCAGTTTTCTCTCAAAAGGGGCAGACATCAAGGAGAATGGGTGGAGAGGAGGGGAAAGAGACTGCTGGGAGGATGAGACGTGTATGGAGCAGAGAGGAATAGTGTGCTGTCACCGGGCAGGGAGAGCAGTGGAAGTTGCATATAGGTGGGCATGTAAATTTATATGGGAATGTACATTTTCACTCAGTCATAATAAAAAAAGTTTCTTCTTAATTATATATTTTATAAAAATAAAATGTAAAATGGATAGATATTTAGTCAAGTTTCTTAAAAAGCATTTCTTCTCACAAAAAGAATTTTTCTACTTTAAGCTGGAACAATCTCTTAATGCAGTACTCGCTCATAGTCTCTAACAAAGTAAATTCTTTCCTCCAACATGATTTTCTCAAATGGAAGCACTTTATTGCTCCCCAAATGCAGTCTTTCTGGAGGATATAGAAAAATCTGTATAATTTTTGACAATTATAGAATGCCAATTCTAAAAACGTGTGCTAACAAAGTTACTATGATTGCAAGTGAGGAGGTTTATTGTACTGTTGTTTAGACAGAAATGAGTGGAAACAATCTATAAAGACCAAAACTTTATGGTTTTATACATTTATAGTAGTCTTTCCTACTGGTTTCTTTTTAGATGGAAGAGGGTGGAGAGGAGAGCACTGGCGCTCATTAAGAGGATACTGGAAGAACAGAGTGAAAAGGAGAAATGTATTGTCATTGAGTGAGGAGAAGAGACAGAGCTGCAGATAGGCAGGCATGCAAAATTGGTTTGGATTGTATACTTGCACTTAATCACAATAAAAATATATATCCACTGCCACCGAGTCATGCTGACCCTAGAGGTCAGAGTATAATTGCCTCATAGTTTCCAAAGAGCACCTGGTGAACTTGAACCACTAACCTGATTAGCAGACATAGCACTTAACCCACTATGCCACCAGGGTTTCCAAAATAATAATAATAATAATAATAATAATAATAATAACCTGAAACAAAAAATTCATTGCCATAGAGTCAATTTCAACCCACAGCAACCCTATGGGACAGAGTAGAACTGCCCCATAGAGTTTCCAGGGAGTGCCTGGTGGATTTGAACCACTAACCCATTGGTTAGCAGCTGTAGCACTTAACTGCTATGCAGGCCACCCAGTACTGAGGAATTGGCCTAAGTCTGAAGAATACACACTGTACAGTGCAGTAGTATTGATTAATATTAGTTGATTAGTATTTATTAGAAGAGTATTGTCAATTATACCATCAAATGAAAAGTGAGGTTATAACATATTCTGAAATGATCTCATTTTCTGGTTTTTACAAAGTTTGGAAATAGATGGATGAAATTATTAATAGTGGTTATTTTTAGGTTACAAGATTTTAGGTTGGTATGAATTGCATTCCTTTTGCTTATCTACATCAATAAATCTTTTTGCAAGTATGTATCATTTCTTTAATGAGAAAAATTTCACACACAAAATTATAACTGTTTGTAATTGTATCTATAGATAAGGTATAACAGAGGTAAAACCAAGTCTCACATGAAGATTGCTAACCTCTTAAAACGGGCATCCCATGTATTAGAGGTGATGGCTAGGAGACAGTCTTCCCAGTTCAGACCAAAAGATCCATTGAGTTGTGTCCTTGGTGAAAAATGTTTCCAGGGCCATCCAACAAACGCAGATGAGCTAAAAATCTTTACATGGAAATTTTATTGATATACAATATAGTTGACCCTCAGTCTTCCTTAAAAACACAAAACAAACAAAATGCTATAGAACGAATTCTGACTCAAGGTGTGACTTGTGCACGTCAGAGTAGAACTGCACTCCCCAGGATTTTCAATGACTACAACCTTTCAGAAGCAGATATCTAGGCCTTTCTGCCCCAACACTACTGGGTAGACTGGAAACATCAAACTTTGTGGTTAGCAGCCTGGTGCTTGATCATTTGTACTGCCCAGGGTCTCCTCCAAGCTCCTAAAATTTGCATTAAATCTTCATTTACTCCACATGTATAGACACAAGACTTGGACCCAGACTTGCCCCAGAGGTAGCCTTTGTTAGCTGGGATTTTAGACCCTAAGCTCAGTAAATTCAGCTAGTTTAAGATATAATGAGGAATTGGGGTTATGAACTGTCCCACATCTGCCTTTGACTTGTTGTGCTTTCTTTCTTTTTAAGCTGGCTCTTTTGTAAACGAAAAACCAAAACAGAACCAAACTAGTTGCTGCTGAGTCCTATTCATCGCTAACCCATTGTGTGTCAGACCAGAACTGTGTTTTATAGAGTTTTCAATGCTCTGACCTTTTGGATGCAGAACCTTAGATCTTTCTTTCCAGGCGTATCTGGCTAGGTTCAGACCACCAGCATTTTGACTAGCATTCAAAGGCTTAACCATAGGTACTACCTAGAGACTCCTTTGTAAAGTGAGAAGTAAATATAAGTAAATTAGTAATAAGTAATCAAGTTAAAATTATACTATTAACCAACATAATTCAGTCTAGCATATCTCCCACTAATTTGTAAGCTCTTCTACTTACATGTGAAAACACGGTCCAGTACACAGTAGATGCTCAATATATGTTTATTGCATTGAGGCCTCTGATAATAGGCTCATGAAATGACAGTGATTGATGGCTGCTAGACTGCCAAAAACAAAGACATAGATTCCAAACCATCTGTTTCTGTAGCATTGCGAAGTGTCTCAGAGGGAAAGAAGGGCAGCAAGAATGTCCACTTGGGATGGTCTCAGCACATCTGAGCAGAGAAGGCAAGGATTAACAGAAGCCATGGTTTGGAATGAAGAAGCTTGATTACTGCTGATCTGTAGGGGTGAGGGAAAGACAGAAGCAGAGATGAAACCTAGCCTGGCTCCCTCCTCTCAAATGGGCCAGGAAGTGTCTCTCCGCCTCACCTCAGGAAGAGAGGACCTGGACTTCCAAGGAGAATTACTATGGGAGATTATGCCTATGACCCCTGTGCTATGGGCCCCTGGTTACCTTAACACTCCTCCTCTTTGCAGTGGTAGATGGTGCCACCATGGAGGCAGCGGGGCTTCCAGGGAGTCCACTTAGGACGAGCTGGGCTCCGAGCCTGGGGCCTTTGGGAACCTGGATAACAGCCTTCTGAACAAAGGGTACAGCTGGTAGCAAGGCGAATGTTTGGGCACTGCGGCGGTGGGTATTTGGGAGCATCTGAAGGCTCACGAGATTGCTGCTTCTGCTGTGACATCACTGGACTGATGGTAAAGCTGGATGAAAAAAGAATAAGTAGTCAGATCAGGGACACAAGGAGCTTGAGTGTCTGTTTTGCTTTGCTGTGAGCTGGAGCTACCCAAAACAGTGATTCACACTATAACCTGCTGAAGTTGATCCCAGAAGAAAAAAACAAAGTGGATTCCAAAGGGCCAGACATCTGGGGAGCAAATCCTGGGGAGAATTCCCAGAGGACTCAATAAACAAGATATTAACTTCCTCTTCCTCTTAATGTCCCTGTGTGGCACAAATGGTTAAGTGCTCAACATTAACTGAAAATTGAACCTACCCAGAGGCACTTTGAAAGAAAAGACTGAAATCTTTTGAAAGGTTACAAACACTGGAAACTCTGTGGAGGAGTTCTACTCTGGAACACTTCGGTTTACCATAACTGAGAATTGACTTGATGGAAATTGGTAGCATGCTTTATAAAAAAAAAAAAAAAAAAAACATAAACTGTAACCTAGTTGAGCTGATGGCTCACTTTCTTCACGCCAGTGACCACCATGATCAAGCATAAAGGCAGTAGAAACTCCAGATTCTAGAGCAAAAAGGGTCAAGTTTGCTCTGCCCTCAATCAATCTTGTTCTGTTCTAAGATTCTTGTGGTCTGAGTGTCTCTTCTCTGCCTCTACGGTCTTCTAGTTCCTATAGCTTTCTTTATGTTAGATTCTTTGAATTCTTTTGTAGGGACCCCTGCCCCTCCCCTTCCCCCTACCCCAAACCTCTCTAACCTAGGTTATAGTTCCCTGGGGAAACACAAGAGACATTCTGGTGAGAGACACCCAAGTGTCTCTCACTCCAATAGTAACCTTACCCTAGAGGAAGTTGTGCAGACAAATCATCCCAGAAGGAGTCTGGAGGCCTTGTGAGGACAGGAAGAGAGAGACCTTTTTATACAGACCTACAGTTGAAGCCTCCAGGCTACATGTGATTGGAGAGGAATCATATAGTGGATGACCTGTCTAGATATTTCATAATTGCCAGAGCTAGATTCCCAGCCTGAATGTGAGTCAAAGGAATTCCCACGCCACTGAGTTACCAGAGGGATGGGGCTTTGAAATTGGCCTGAGCTGAGGTAGTTACAGTGACCACATCTGTGCAACCTCCTTGGAGACTAGGTAGAGGTTAGACTTCTGTTGAGGTCCATCTGAGATTAGAGGGAGAGGAATAGTTTCAGAACCACCTAAGGCCTGAGGAAGACCCCTTTTGTGTACCACCCATCATTCACGTCTTTCAAACTACAACTCTATGCCATCACCTCCATGGAGATGTGCCTGATGCTCCAGCCAGATTCAAATCTTTCCTCCTCTGAACTACTGAAAAGTTTCTCACGCCTTTGTAGTTGCCCTGGGTCATGGTGACTGGATACCTGCCCTATCTCATCTATTAAATAGTTCCCCACCTTTATCACTTCTGCATTCCTAGATCCTGATATTGTGTCTGACACAAAATGGATGCCCAGTAATATATGCTGAATGAACAATCTAAGAGCTATTAGAATAAATGGACTTGGTGCTTTGGGAGGGCAAAAATACAAAGGAAAGAAAATCCAACTCGTTTCTGTTTGTAGATCATGTCTTCTTGTTTTTACTACCCTCGCCTAAAGGGTTTGTGAACACCCTTTTATAAAAGGTACAGAGAAAGCTGTGGGTGAACTTCACCTGACATAACATAAACTGTGGAGAATAAACACTTGTAAACCTTGATGTCTCTCACCTGCAAAAGGCAAGCTGTGTATATAATTGACAGGGGTGGCCTCTGGAGGAGACTCTCACCTAGTCAAGAATTTTCCTTTATTCTCATGAAAATTAGTCTCACTACCTGATAGCTATGCCTAAGAGGGAGCAACAACAGAGAAAAAAAAAATCAAACCAAACCAAAGTTGTTTTCAACTCATAGTGACCCTAGAGTACATAGAAGAACTGCCCCACAGGGTTTCCAAGGAGTTACTGGTGGATTCAAACTGATGGCATTTTTGGTTAGCAGCCATAGGACTTAACCTCTACTTTACCAATGCTCCCAAAATTTAATGGTCTTCTCTAGTCTCACTCCAATTTTCTTCTTGCTTTAGGCAGTTCCATGAGTGTATGAATATATGATTTGATATTTATTAAGTGGTGATATTTATTAAGTGGAAACCCTATTGGGCAGTTCTACTCTGTCTTGTGGGGTCACTATAAGTTAAATGGAATTGACTTGAAGGCATTGGGTTTGTTTTTTGAGTTTATGTTCTGGATGTGAAGAAGCCATAATGCACAATCGTTAAGCACTTAGCTGCTAACTGAAAGGTTGTAGTTTGAACCCACTGCAGCCCTATGGGAGAAAAGACCTGGTGACCTGCTCCTGTAGGGGTTACAGCCTAGGAAATCCTATAGGGGCAGTTCTACTCTATCATAGAGAGTGATGAAAGCCCTGGTGGTGTAGTGGTTAAGTGCTACAGCTGCTATCCAGAAGGTCTGCAGTTCAAATCTACCAAGCGCTACTTGGAAAGTCTATGCAGGAGTTCTGCTCTGTCTACAGGGTAGCTATTGGTTTTGATCTCTATTCCTGACCTTGTTTCTCTGGGAAGCAGGTGTTTCCAGGCCCTGAGCTCAGCTGCTCTGCTTTACCTTTCTGGGATTTCCTTGGGTTCATTTCTTTTGGTTACACCATCTCATTTGAATATTCCTGAATTAATAAAAAATGAATAATAAGTAGTTTTTACTTCATTTTTTCCACAAATAATTGTTCTGACTGCTAAAAACTCCTCCAGACCCCCTTGCTGTCTTCAGGAAAAGTGTAAACCCCTTTAACTGGGATTGATTCAAGCGCTATAAACTCAGGTCCTATCCTATTCCTTGATACTCAGCTTCTGCCACATCCCTTCATTATGTCCCTTTCTCTGATAAATAGATGAATTCATTGTACTGTGAACTGGCTTTTTTCCCTTTTGCTCCATGTCTTTTTTCTCATATTAATTATTTTTTCTTGTTTGCCTCCTGAAAATACCCTCACTTCTTGTCTTTGACTTCAAATAACTTATCTTTCAAGGGTCAATCGAAATCCCACATCATCTGTAATGGATGAGTCTCACCAAGAAAATCTCCTAGAACATTGTTTTTTTTTTGTTGTTGTTGGACATAATTTATTGTCATGTTTTTTTTTTTTTTATGTGTGCTGTCTGGCCACTAATACCATAAACATCTTCAGTATGGGGCCGTGTTTCAAACATCTTCTGTCTCCCTTCAATGTGTGAAATAGTGCGTTGCACATTATTAGTTTGTAAATTTATGGAAGTCCCTGTTGCCAACATTTGCAAATAACTTTGTAAGTTTTAAAATGCCTCACAAATGTTATATCCTGAGTTGACTAATTTCAGAGAAACCCAGAGAGGTAGATTGACCACATCACACTGCAGGTATCTCAACTACGTTGCTTGCATACTATTGCAATCAGACTGTTTTAAGAGTCTGCTCAGCAGAGCCAAAGAGATACAAGATGGATGAAAGTGAAAGAGAAACCTTTATTTGGTTGGTCAAGCAAGGAGCAGACTGGGACTTGTGTTGTCAAGATGGCACCACGCAAAACAACAGCCCAAGGTTTTTGTTTTATTTTTTTTGTGTGATTAAGTGAAAATATACAATCCAAATAGGTTTTGCATACCCACCAATCTCCAGCTCCCTCTGCTCTTCTCACCCAGAGACAGTACACTCCTCTTCTTCACTCTGTATATCTAGTATCTTCTTAACATCTGTCTCCCCGCTCCCACCTCTTCTCTACCATCTAGAAAGAAGCCGAAAGGACAGCCTCCTATAAATTCATAGAACCATAAACTACACACACAATATGATCATGCCGTGCCCCTGAGTCCAGTCCATTTCCCCCAAAAGAAAAGGTGTAGAGGGTCACCTGGTGTTTTCATCAGCTAGGGCTGCTCTAACAGAAATACCAAAGAGTGGATGGCTTTAACAAAGGAATGTTTATTCTTACACAGTTCAGTAGGCTAAAAGTCCATATTCAGGGTGTCCACTCCAGGGGAAGGCTTTCCCCTTGTTGGCTCTGTAAGAAAGTCTGGTATTGCATCAGTCTTTGTCCAGAGAGCATCTGGGCTCAGGAACCTCAGGTCTGAAGGACGCGCTCTTCTCCCGGTGCTGCTTTCTTGATGGTGTGAGGTTCCCAATTCTCCGCCTGCTTCCCTTTCCTTTTATCTCTTCTAGGACGAAAGGATTAAGGGTGGGGCAAGCCATATACCAGAGAAACTCTCTTTACAGTGAAGCAGAGAGATATAAAGTCCCACCCTAATCCTTTAACATACACCACAAAATGGAGGACAGTCAGAAGATACTGTGAATCATAGCCCAGCCACATGGCTACACTTATGGAGGGGGGCTCAATTCAATCCATGACACCTGGTTTCTAGATACCTCATGTTTCCCATCCTTCAGTGCTGAAGACCAGAGTTTTGTTGTCTTTTGCCAGACAAGTTTCCAACAGACTGCTTTTAGACATGTTTCCTTATAGCAGTGGGTTTCCTTAGAGTGAATTTCTTCTGCTGATGGACAGATTTTCCTGGTTTCCCTAAGGTTTTAACATTGTGAGTGGAAATATGGTTAGGATAAGACTGTCTTGTAGCTCTTGGGTGTGTGAATGTTGTGTGGAGCTGGCTCAAGGGCTATGTGGTAGTATGTAAATACTTGGAGTTTGCTTAATAATAGGCTGTGTGTGTGCCTAGTAAAGTGGAGCTGTGTGTGTGATAAAGTGAGGCCTCCTGTGTATGTTTCATATTTGCCTTTGTGAGATATTGAAAATGTCTTTTTCATTGTTGTGCTAATCCATATCTGCATAGGCTGTTTATGGAGACCCCAGGTTTGCGATTTTCTGTGGAAAGTCTCTGATTCCTGTAGCCTGGATGTTTGGTGTCTGTGAGGAGCTTTACAGGTTTGGATCTTGGGCCATGCATTTAGCCCCATTCAACCTTAGAATTGTTTGGCCCCAGTGTTGTCTTACTCTCCATTTCTGTTCTTATAAAACAATGTCTGCCCGTGGGTCTTTTGTATGTTATGTCTGGACTTCCTTGTCTTGTCATTGGCAGTATATTTCTTTGCTATAAGTGAATGGCTAAAGGGAAACAGCTCCAGGACCATAGGAGGGATCTTTTGCCTTTAAGTTTCCTGAATTAACTTAAACATATGCAGATGTCTCTCTTGGAGTTAAAGTCAGTTGATAAAATTTTAGAAGTTAATTAAAGACCCAGCCAAGCCAAGTACCATAGAGTTGGATCCAACTCATGGTGACCCTAAAGACCTGGAATGTTTAAATAAACTTTTTTAGTTATAGGTTTAGGATGGCTCCCTGAACTTTTTGAGTAATTACTTGTATTAAATTGAGCTAATAGATATCTGGTATAACATAAATTTATATATTGTTTGCTTTTCAAGCAACAAGGATATTTATCTAGGAGCTATATAAAACTAATGAGTGAATTCATTTTTGCTGTTTAAGAAATATGCTATGAAATTAAAAAATAATAATAATATTTATTTGATATGGTTAAAGGTTTTGTTTGTCTAACAATTTAATGGGTAGACACATGTGATTTTTAAGAACATTAACATTAGAAAATTTGAGTGACAAGGTTTTCTGACTTCTGAGTAAAATGGTTAATTTATTCCTTGAAGGCAAAACTTTGGCTTCTCATTAGAATAAGTTTCCTGAGTCAAAAGTGAGCCACAAAGTGTGGAAAAAGAGGAAAGAGCTAAAAGGTTTGGCACAGATTGGAATCAATGGACGCCAGTTCTTACTGGATTAAAATGTGTACATTTTTTTCTTCTTAATATTATTGAACAAATGCATAATACTGAGTCATGATTTTGTTGTTATTTCTTAATTGCTAACTGGAGAAACCCTGGTTACATAATGATGAATGATACGTTTTGCTGACCAGAAAGTCTGCTGTTCAAGTCCTCCAGCCATTCCTTGGAGACCCTGTGGGGCAGTTCTGTTCTGTCCTATACGGCCACTGTAAATTCAAATCAGCTCCACGGCAGTGGGTTTGATTCAGTTTTAAATTGCTAGCTTGACCTGGCTAGGAAACAAAAGCTGAGCTTGAGAAATTGAACTTCCTCAGCCTCAAAGGTATACCTTAGGGGTTTGTGGTTTGGAAGGATAGAGCCATGTCCACTGATGTTTCTAATTGTGGAGTTGCCACTCCTGTAGACTTGGACTTTAAGACTTTCACTGTGATGGGGTGAATATGTTTTACATGTTGCAAAGTTATAATTCTGTAGAGAACAAGTGGTATAATGTCATAGACACATTTTATTTGATCTGACATCATCAAAGCCAATGCTTTCAGACATTTAGATTATTTGCCTATAACTTTATTTTTTGTACTATATAAATATTTAGAGACTTAATAATCTTGGTATATCCATATTATACCTCAGGATTATTACGTATGATGTCTGATATTCTTTAAAATTATAGGCTGTCATGGATTGAATTTTGTCCTGCCAAAATATGTGTAGCTATGTGGCTGGGCCATGATGCCCAATATTTTGTAATTATCCTCCATTTTGTGATTTTCCTGTGCTGTACATTAAAGGATTAGGGTGGGACTGCAAATCCCTTTGGACAATCACCTCCTTGCTCCACTGTAAAGGGAGTTTCCCTAGAATGTGGCTTACCCCACCCTTAACTCTTGTATCTTACAAGAGATAAAAGGGAAGAGAAGCAAGCAAAGGACTGGGAACCTCACACCATCAAGAGAGCAGCACCAGGAGAACAGCACATCCTTCACACCTGAGGTTCCTGCACCAAGATGCTCCTCGGACAAAGACTGATGCAATACCGAACTTTCATTCAGTGCCAACAAGGGGGAAAGCCTTCCCCTGGAGCAGACATCTGGATTTGGACTTGTAGCCTACCAGACTGTATAAGAAAAAAGCTTCCTTTGTAGATGTCGTAACTGGAGAAAGGTCCAAAATTTTTCTATTAAAATAACATTAGCCAAGCCAGCCAAGTGCCATTGAATCAGATCTGACTCATGGCAACCCTAGGGGCCAGGGTAGAACTGACCCCCAGAGTATTCAAGGAGCGCCTGGTGGATTTGACTGCTGACCTTGTGGTTAGCAGTGGTAGCATGTAACTCACTACACCACCAGGGTTTCCCAAAATAACATTACAGTTTCTTATTCTATCAAGAAACAGTTTATGTCTTGACAGATTTATATTAACATATCTTGCTATTGAGGTACATGAGAGGATACTGATGCTATACGTAAATACCTCGTGAGTTTTGTCTCTCAGAAACCTTAGGGTCATAGTTTCATTGGTTATTTCAGATAATTGTTTTAATATTGTTAGTCTTTTCTACTTCTTAGTTCACTGTATAGTATCTGAGATCTTAAAAAACCTGATGGTGTTCAATTACCATTCATTGAACACTTTGAGGGTTTTTATAGCAGGATACATAATTCTTTTAGGATCCATATTTCTGTCTCCCATGGAGATTGAGGTAGCCCACACAGGCTACTACTTAAAAAAAAAATATATATACTGTTTTACTCTGGACACTTTGTCTTTCAGGGGAAAATAGGAAAGAGCCACAGTTTACAGACTTTTATGGTCCCCTTTCAGAGAGGAGAGCTAAAAAGTTAAGTGTCTCATTAACATTAAAAAAGATAAAAGACTGGTCTCAAAATTCCCTTTAGCTGGTGCCCTGGTGAGAGACCCTAGCTGTTTTGCTCTGGGGAGGCTTGCAAAACCCTTGTAAAACATATCAGTGCCAGGCTTAAAAGTGGAAAAAGAAGAGCCAGCATGGCCATACATTTTGTATCCTGGCACACATCAGACATAAGAAAATACAAAGCTCAAGGCATAACCTCAGTCCACACATCCAATTGGTACAGGAGACCTTTACGGTACCTTAATAATAGAGATTCCGATGTCAGAGAGAAAAAGATGAAAAGAAACCCAATTGTTAGCTATAGCTAGGCAAGATCTACCTCAAGGTAATCCAGTTAGCCCCCAGAGATCAGGACTTGGATTACCTCACTGGCCAGTGGGTATGGACACCAATTAATACATGTGGTGTCAAAAATGAGGCCACTGTAAGGCAGAGTGTCCTGGGATGTCCTTTGTATGTGTGCAGCTCTGCTACAGTTTTACTATAAATAACTTACTCCACACCAACCTCTAAATAAATGCCTTAGCTTGATCCTCTTTATCACTCAGATTGGTGGAGCCAGCTGTCTAAATGGTCTGGGTCAGTAAACTTCTGGGCCATTTCCGTCTCGTTTATCTCTTTGGACCCTGTATCCTGATAACAGTTACCAAGGCAGTAGTCCAGACCCCAAATGCTTGAGGAGTGCCTGTCCTTGGTAACTCCCCCAAAATCCAGATCCACTTACTCCTGGGCTTAACTCTGATGGAACCCACCCCACCATCATATTGACAGCCTTCACTCTCTTCTGTGCCGCTACTCAGTAGGAAGCAGTCGGAACGGTTTCTACCCCTTCCCAAGATTGTGAAGATTAAAACAAAAAAAAAGGAGAAATTGAAGCAGGGGGATTTTGAACTCCCAATTTCAAAGGGGAAATTAAAATGGATAGTCAGGACTAATTCTTTACTTGTTTCATAGAACTGACTCTCTACTTTCCTTTTTTCTAAAGTTCCTGGCCCCAAAAATCACACATTAACTTCTAGGAGCCAGCTTGGGGACACCCTACTCAGATGACAATCAAGAATGGCCAAATCCCAGCTCCTGATGAATATCTCCAAAAGACCCATGAGGTCCTTGGGCAGATGCCTCTTCCCCATGCTCCAGCTCCCAGTCACTCACATTGTTTCCCTGGCACTCACACCTGCATCTACATGTAACCTCCCTCCCCTAAGTACCCTGACCTTGCTTGATGGTTTTCAACTGGCTGGAGAATGAAAATGTTACTTGTTACCTGTGTTGCCAGCAGAAAAATAAAGAAAGCCTTTGATCACTTACCCAAGCTTCCTGTCTTAAAAACTGGCTTGGTAGTAGGTAGCCACGAACCCTGGTCTTTGTCTGGTAACACTACGATTATTGTGGAACTGTCTATTTCTGTTTTTAATGCAGATAGTGCTTGTTTTATGTATTTTGGAACCCTGACATTGGCTGTGTAGATATTTAGCATGATTATGTCCTCCTGGAGTATTGATTACTTAATCACTATGTAATATCTTTCCTTATCCACTATGGTGGATTTTACCTTCCAGTCTATTTTATCAAAGATTAATATTGCCTCTCCTACTCTTTTTTGGATGGTGTCAGCCTGATACATTTTTTTTCCATTTTGAGTTGCAGCATATTCATGGCTTGGAGTCTAAGGTGTGTTTCCTGTAAGCCACATATAGATGAATACTATTTTTTTTATCCAATGTGCCACATTCTTTCTCTTTGTTGGCACATTTAATTCATTTGCATTCAATGTGATTATTGATAAGTGTGAGCTTAGAGCTGTCATTTTGATATCTTTTGTTTGTGTGTGTTGTATGCAATGCCTTTGTTACATTAAATTTTCTGTGCTTAGTCTTTTTTTTCTTTTTATGTTTTCTTTTCACCTTTTTCAATATTTGTAATTTTGTACTTGCTGAGACTTCATGCTTTTCTTCATTTTTTTATTTTGATGCCTAGGAATGATAATTTCCTTTGTGTTTACCTTAATATTTACCCCTATTTCTCTAAATTTAAACCAGTCTTTAAATTTTTCTTATATCACCTTGACTTCCTTTCTATATGAGAGATTTAACATTACATTTTCTTTTGAGTCCCTCTGTTTTCCTATAATGTTTACATAATGATGTCTATTTCCTTATTTTCAGTGTTTTGCCTGTGATTATTTTTGTGATTCCTGTATTTGGGTTGATATTCAGTTGCTCTGTTTCATGTTCTGGTCTTGGATTTTCACCTAGAGTTATTGACTTTATAACCGAAGGACTAACTTCTACATTTCTTGAAATTTTGATTTGGTTTTTGTGAATTCCACAAGTTTCTGTTTATCAGGAAGTGTCCTAATTTTGCTGTCAAATTTGAGAAGCAATTTTGCAGGATATGTGATTCTTCCCTGCCAATTATTTTGCTTCAAGGCTTTCTATATGTCATTCCATTGCTTTCTTCCATGCATGTTTTCTGCTGAGTAGTCTGAGCGTAGCCTAATTGACTTTCTTTTGTGGTTTGTTTTTGTTATCTCAACAGCACTTGGCTTGGCTAATCATTTTTCAAAGTGGCTATAACATGCTTGGTGTCTTTCTTTTGTGATCTATCTTGTGTGGATTTTGATAAACATTTTGGATGGGTGTCATCTCATATTTTATGACATCAGAGAAGTTCTCTGCCAGCAAACCTATGACAATTCTCTTTGTAGTTTTTGTTATCCCTTCCACTGTGGTACTCAAATCACTCAATGATTATTCCTTTTCATAGAATTGCACATAATTCTTAATGTCTCTTGAAGTTTTTTTAATACTTTTGTCTTAGGCTGAGTTTTCTAGCGAAGCAAAACCGGTAACACATGTATGTATAAGGAGAGATTTATATATAGAAAGTACAAGGAAAGATATATATGTATGTGTATATATATATATATAGGAAACAGCTCACACAGTTGCAGAAGCTGAATGTCCCAAGTCCTGGCACAAGCCTCATGTGGCCATGGGAGCTGGTGAACCCAAGGTCAGCAGATCAGAGAACAAAGTTCTAGATCACCAACTTACAGTTGTGTAGGTCAGCAGATCCCAAGCTGGCAGCGAGACAGAGCTGCAGAGGCTGGAAAAACCCAGGATCAGCAGGTCAGGGAAGGGGACTCTCAAGCACCAGCTGTAAAGGTTGATGAATCCAACAGCTGCTAGTTCAAGCCCAGGGATCAGCAGTAGGTGATAGAAGGCAGAGAGATGAGAGCTGAGGGGTGAGAAGCCACCATAGGCCCCACCCTACCACTTAATGCAGCAGCCAAACATGGAGTAGCTGCCATGACCACCACAATTTTTATCTAATTTTTCCTCAAATATGTTTGTCATGTGCTTTATCTTCATTCTCACTGATTGTTTCCTCAGTTCTGCTGTTTTGACTTTCTACTGAGTTTTCTAATCCTGTAATTTTATTACTAATTTTCTGAATTTCTAAGCCTTGTCATTCAATGCTTTCTTGCATCTTGTTCAATTTGTCATTATGTTGTGCTGCATTTTGTCTCATCTCTTTCCTGATCTCTTGAAGACTTTTCAATATTAATCATTTGTATTCTACCTCTGATAATTCCAGGAAGTTTTCTTTCTCTGAGAAAAAAAAAATTGGTGGGGAGAGGGGAAGGGGGGCTTTCTGAAGAAAACATGGTCTGCTTTTTTAAGTGATTGGAAATCATTGTTAATAAATAGCACTTATTTATTTTGTTTGCCTACTATGTTCTAGCTTCTTGTTTTGAAACGTCCAAATAGGCTAGTTGTATGTGATAGTTTGGTTACTGTTGTCTTTGAAATTCTAATGTTCTGTCATCAGATGGTTAGGGTGTTACTAGATATGGGAGCCCAAGAGCCTGTTTACTTATATGATTTCAGCACAAGTATCCGGGTAGTCAGTCACTGTGTGTGGCACAGGCTTTCCCCTACTGTCCTAGATGGGCAGGGATGATTGGTATAGGCACTGGTGACTGATTGCAGCCACTGAGACAAGTAGGGGTCTAAGAGCTATTTCTGAGTGTCTGTAAAAATTATGTGTTCCCTTATGCCTGAGTCTAGGTGAAGGATGAGTTTCTGCCTTGATTTTCCAGCTTAGGTGAGCCAGCAGAATTTATCTTTCCTTTTTTCACCTTTCCCTCAGTTTATTAAATTGTTACCCCTTTGTTTCTCAGAGAATGGCTCAGGGTGGGCTTAAGGGGTTCTGCTTCTGGTTCAGCTAATGGCATCAGACTTTAGAGCCTGGCTCAGTGGAAAAATAGAATGCAGAGAATGATTTAGGGCAGGCCTAAGGAATCCCACTTCTGGTTTAGTTAATGGTGTCAGAATTCAGCTCCAGGTGCAGTGCAGAGAAAGGAGCAGGGAGAGCTGGGAGAAGGGAAACAGGCTTATCTCAATGGAAGGACTCAGATATATGTAGTAGGTTCCATGTAAAGACCTAGCTTTCAATGATCTGCTTCTGTCTCCCATTGGCTCCAGAGGTGTGAGTGGATCCTCCAGGAAACTTTTCCTGCAGAGGAGGAACCTGGCCCACCATGACAATTGCATCTGTTCCTGGCCAGTCAGGTCTGTGGAATCCTATATGCCACTGATACCACGCTCCGTTCCCTGTTACTCAGTCCAGTTTCTCAGCTTTCCCCTTGATGTTCAGGGCTCCTAGGATGTCACATTGGTACTGGACAAAGATTACAGATTCTTGTTACCTGCCCCCAAAAGCCAGTCTCTGAGACAGGTATTTGGGTGAGTGATCAAAGGCTTTGTTATTAACCATGTTTTGCTGGCAAATAAACAAGGGACAAATAACATGTTCGTTTCTCAAGCCTGTCTGAGTTCATCAGACAGAACTGGGGTTTTCTATATGAGAAGTTATGTGTTGGGCTTGGGGTCAGGGGAACAATGAGAGCAGTTGGGAGGGGCACCCACCCCGGAGCAGGCTGCATCCTATCTTGGGTCCATGAAATTCTAAGTTGTCACCTCAGACTGGGGGGGGGGTCCCCATTGTCCCTTTCCACTTGGTGCTGTAAAGAGAAGCTTTAGAGGTATTATCTCAGTGGTTCCTATCAGCTAATGCTAATGTGTGAATTCCAGTCAAAGCTTAGATAAAGAAAAGCAGAAATTTTTAAGACAGGAGAAAAGACAAATTTTAAAAAAAGCCAATTCTACAAAAAGAATTAAACCCCAGCTGTCTATTTTAATTGGTGGCAGTGTTTTTCTTTTTTTTAAAAGCAGGGAGCAGGGAGCTGAATGCTTCCATTCTGCTTCAGTATATACTGGATTCATTTGTTCTTTTGGGGTCTTCATTGTTAGAATTTTCACAGGAACCATCTGTCTATTCTGCCACCTTGACCTTGTCTCCACAGAGGCATTTCTTTATTCAGAATCCATCCTTGTTCATGTTTCCTTAGGAAGTAGAGGTCAAGAGGTCTCATGGTCTGTCATGTATTGAATTGTGTCCCACCAAATTATGTATTGTACATTCTAATTCCTACACTTGGGAATAAGATTTTTGTTGCTATTCAAATGAAGTAATATCAGTGTCTTAAGCTAATCACTTAAGCTAATCACAAGGACAGAAAGCAGAGATGGGGAAAATAGATGCTGTCATGGATTGAACTGTGTCCCCCAAAAATGTATGTGTTGATTTGACTTGGTCTGGAGTTCCAATATGGTGCCCTTCCTCCCATGTGTTGTGGTGAATCCTGCCTCTGTGATATTGATGATGGAGAATGGTTTGCAGTTATGTTAGTGAGGCAGGACTCAAGCTTGTGGAATATAAGGAAGAGAAGTGAGCTGAGGAAGTTGGGAACCTCATACCACCAAGAGAGAGGCACTGAGAGCAGAGCACGTCCTTTGGACCCGAGGTTCCAGTGCTGAGATGCTCTCACTAGATTTGGACTCAACCTACTGGACTGTGATAAATTCTCTTACTGAATGGACTTACGGTTTGTAAATGGATTTGCAGCTTACCGGACTGTCTCAATAAAAGCTTCTCTACATGAAACCTTCCACTCGTGGTATTTTCTGTTACAGCAGTATCTGGTAACTAGGACAGATGCTATGCCTCAAAAAGATGACCCAACAGCAAAGAAACAAAGCTGAATATAAACAAAGATCTTCTTTTGGAGTAAACAGAGAGAGAAAGACTTCCCCTGAAGCCAGTGTCTTGAATCTGGACTCCCAAACTTTGAGAAAATAAATTTCTGTTCATTAAAGCCACTCCCTGTGGTATTTCTGTTATAGCAGTACTAAATAATGAAACATGGTCCATACCTTTGCCGCTGGGTAGCACTATACTCACTGTACTCCAACCAACAATTTCTGACTCAAGGCTGTAATGTCATGAGCACTGGCTTGTTTACCCAGAATGAATGATTTGTTTCCCATTTCAGTAAGGGAAATTGTCAGAGGCTTATTGTAGACTTTTATTTATCAAGGGTCCAGTGTCTTTTGACTTTCTCCTCTCACCATCCCAAGGTAGCAGCAGCTTATGAGACTTAGAGGAAAATCATTAAAACTCTGCCTAGAACTTAGGTTGTCCTCAGTTTCTCATCAAATAACATTTTAAGTGTAAATTATAAAAGAAATCTGTAAATAATAAAACCTTGAGGTACATAAATTCTTTTAAAGGCTGACAGAAGCATGAAATAAAAAATCTTAAAGAATGACTTCTGGAATGATGGATGAAGACTGTAGGCCTACATTCCAGCAAAACAATTATAGTTGGTAAAAATTATTTTTAAAATCTCTGAAATTGTTCTAAGAACATATAGCAAACAAAGAAACCTTTACTCACTATATTAAATTACACTAAGGGTAGTGAGGGTCTATGGCCAAGGCTGAGGAGTACATGAGAGGCATGCCTGTGCGTACAGCTGAAAAGAGGCTGTCCTGATCAAACAGCTATATCCTGAGAGTTCCTGAACCTGAAATGTGTTATCTTCTTAATAAGTTCCATAATCACAAGTATTGTTTATGAGTTCTGTATGGCTGCAGCAACAAATTACAGAACCACGTAGAGAAGTAGAAAGTGTGTGGAAGGTATGGTGGATGTCAAAATCAGTAAGAAAGATTAGAGGATGGAGGCATGCCTGACTTTAAATTAGCCTTGAGCTGTTGTTCTTGCTTGTCCTTTTGCTTTGTAAAGCTAGAGGAGGTCAGACATCTCCACTGCATCATTTTTACACTCTCCCGAAAGGAACGGATTTTATTTGGAACAGAGTGTGGGGAAGTTCAAGACTAAAATAAGTTTTGAAAATACAGGATATGTTGGTAGTAAGCAGTTAAGAGGGAGCTGGTAGATTCTTGAGAACAACAAGCTAAACCATAGACCAGTTAGTTTACCCAAGAAAACCAGGAAAAGCTATACCTAAGCCAACCCAGGATCAGAACAAATCTCAAAGACTGGCATCCAAAACTACCCTTGTAAAGGGATACAGAGTTAATTGAATCAGGGTATGGAATAATTTATGTCCCTGGGCATTGTGAAATAAATAATAGAGCAACCAGTCAGCAATTAGCAGAGCCTAACAGCTGGATTAGAGTCATAGTGGTTAAGTGCTACAGCTGCTAACAAAAAGGCTGGCAGTTCAAATCCTCCAGACACTCCTTGGAAACTCTTTGGGGCAGTTCTACTCTATCCTATAGGGTTTCTATGAGTCCATATTGACTCAATAGCAGGATTGTTGTTGTTGTTGATTTTAGCAGCCAGGAATGATAGCAAAAGAGGAAGGTAGGTTAAAAGAAAAATGAGGGTGACAGTCAAACTTCTGCTAAAAGGTTTGTCATCCCAAGGTAACTGTGCCCACCCAAGGATGAGCCTTCCCAAGCCACTAAGCAAATAAACAAGAAAAACAACCAACCCCCAAGTGGGAGAGTGTTACAATATATTCTCTAAAGTGTCCACTTAAGCAAAAATATTATAAGCTTTGAACACAAGAAAGTGTGACCCATAAACAGAAAATGAAGCAGGCATTAGAAACTGCTTGTGTGAGGGTCTGGAAGTTGAATTCAATAAACAAAGATTTCAAGTCATTCATTACATACATTTAAAGAGCTAAAGGAAATTGTTTCAGATTGAATTGTGTCCCCCAAAACATGTGTTGTAAATCCTAACTTCTATGCCTAGTTATAATCCCATTTGGGAGTGCACTGTCTGTTATGTTAATGTATAGGATTAGTGTAGCCCATATGTTGTCAATCTCTTTTGAGATATGGAAGAGATTAAATAAGCAAGGAAGTGAGCAAAGATGGAGTAAGACAGATGCCAGGAGACATGGAAATCTCCATGGAACCAGGAAGCAGAAGATGAAGAAAAGAGGACCTTGCTCTAGAGCTGACACAGACAGAAAGCTTTTTCCTAGAGCCAGCACCTTGAATTTGGACTTCTAGCCTCCTAAACTGTGAGAAAATAAATTTCTGTTTGTTAAAGCCACCTGGTTGTAATATTCCTGTAGCAGAAGCTCTAGTTAACTAACACAGAAACCATGTTTAAAGAAATAAAAGAAGGTGCAGTGACAACGTCTAGTTGAACTAAGTAGTTTACAAAGACATCAAAATGTAAATTCTGGAACTGATAAATACAACAACTGCAATGAAAAGTTCAGTACAGGTGCTCGACAACATATTTGGACTGACAAAAGAGTCAATGAATTTAAAGACAGAGCAATAAAAATATGCTATCTCAGAAAAGAGAAAAAAGAATGAAGTGAATAGAGATTCAAAGAAACGTGGAACAGTGCTAAGCAAACCAACAGACATGTAATGCATCAGAAGGAAAGTAGAAAGAAAGGATCAGAATAGTGAAGAAATAATGGCTGAAATTTTGCCAAATTTAGTATTTAAAAAATCCTAACAACACAGTCCCAAAATACATGAAGCAAAATAGACAGAACTGAAGGGAGAAGTAAACAATTCAGTAATTATAGTTGGAGACTTTGATATCACCTTTTCAGTAACAGAACAACTAGATAGAACATCAAAAAGTAAATAGAGGGTTTGAGAAAAATTCAGTAAAACAACTCAATGCCCATAGATGCCAAAGATGAGAAGTCAAATTACATATTGCATTGGACAAATCTGCTACAAAAGACCTCTTTAAAGTCATAAAACAACAAAGATGCCATTTTGATGGCAAATGTGCACCCAGCTCAAGCCATAGTCATTTCAGTTGCCTCATACAAAAGCTGAATAATAGAAAAGCAGATAAAAGAAGAACTAATGTATTTGAACTGTGGTATTGATGAAGATTATTGCATATACTGTGGACTTCCAGAGGAACACTCAGTCTTAGAAGAAATACAATCAGAATTCTTCTTAGAAGCAAGAATGCTTCTTGATCTTGCTTACTTCAGCCACATCATCCAGAAAGACCAATCACTGGAGAAGTACATGATGTTTGGTAAAATAGAGTGTCAGCAAAAACAAAGGAAACTTTCAGTGAGATGAACTGACACAATATCCTTAACAATGGACTCAGACACATCAAAGATCATGGAAACGGTGCAAGACTGGTCAGTGTTTCTGTTATATATAAGGTCGCCATGAGCTGGAGTCAACGTGATGCCAGCTAACAAGCACAATAATGCATTAACCCTGTAGTGGTCTGGTCTGATGTCAAGTACGACTCTTTTCCCTGCTCGGGTTGTCACAAAACTTGTTTAAAAGGGAGTGGTCAGATACAGATTCATTAGCCACACGAGTAGATCTTACTCGGGAGCTTGTCTCACTAATTCTTAGGACAATTATCCTGAGAGGTCATTTAATCTATGCCTCTTTGACAATAGCATTCAGATAAGCCACTTTTGTAAATTGATGCTTGTTTTTAAATCTCATAAGAGTTGATCATCTTGCCTTAACTTTTTTGCAATAATTTGCTAAGCAAACAATTGGCTTTCATTCCTAAGCAGGCTTGCTTCTGTGATCAGTATGTCTTAAAAAACATTACTTGGAAGTTAGGTTTATGTGCTGTGGAAGACACAAAAGACTTCTTGTGGTTGAAATCTCATTCTGGCACTTACTGTCGGTGTAGCATAGGATAAGTTATTTAACTTCTCTCTGCCTCCATTTTCTCATCTGTGAAATGGCAATTTTATAAGCCTCTTCCTTGACTTTGTTAGGAGTGTTAAATGAGACAATATACTTAGAGTTCTTAGAACAACCCCTTGTGCATATTACATACACCAAAAGATAGCATCATAAAATGCTTTTCTTAATCATCTTCAAGAAGAATATTGTGCCACTTAATAAATTTTTTTGAAGTATGAATTCAGCATTTACATATTTTCATGTTGACAAATAATTTTTCCATATAACTTAGACCATTATTATAAGTCCTGGTACACACAGACATACATGGTGAGGACATTCACTCTGTAGATATCTGGTCTGATATTAACTAGGTATGACTCCTTTTACATGCTCAGATTGTTACAAGAGACTTGGTTATAAGGGAGTGGACAAATACAGACTCACTGGGCACACAGGTAGATCTTACTCAAGAGCTCATCTCACTGATTCTTAAAGACAGGTGTCCTAAGAAGTCATCTGGTTCATGCCTCTATGATGATAGCACCCAGATAAGCCAATCTTATAAACTGGTACTTGTTTTAAACCCTATGAGGGTTGATCTTCTTGTCTTAACTTTTTATGTCAATGATTTGTTTTCAACTGAATAGGAATAATTTTCATTAAGCAAACAATTGACTTTCTCTGTCTTATATTACCATATATGAGAGCAGATATGGTTGAGATCACACAAGTAGATATAAAAAAGTGAATCAAAAGTAGTGCAGTATGTACCATATGAAAAGTTACAGAAATGATTGTGATAATTTCTTTTTCAGCTTGTCTGGACTGTGTCCTTGTATACATTTTTGAAAGAGTTCAATATTTCGATTCACCTGAAACTAAAGCTGAATGATATTTTACATTATGCTCTAAAATTAGTACCAAACATATTAGTGGACTAATTTTTCCCCCACATAATCTTTTTTTTCTAATAGATTATTAAAATATTCTTCTTAAACTAGTAAAGAAAGCATAGTGGGTTATTATTATTATTATTATTATTGCCTAGTATCCTTTAGACACGACCCCCAAACCATGACATAGAAGAAAAATACAGTAAGACTGCTCACTTGTAATTAAAAGCTGTTCATGTGGCAAGAGCAATGTGTAAGCGAATTTGAAAAGGGAATGACTAATTGAGAGAAAAATTACAACATATATTTCAAGGATAGTTTAAGACAGTTGATATTCTAATACATTTGACAAGTTAGTAAGAAAAAAATGAAAATGGACAAAATAAATAGATAATTAAAAAATTGTTAGATCTGTACATATTACCCATAAGTACACAAAAATCTAAAAAAAAGCAAGGATTTATCTTTTATGGCTATTTATCAAATGTATGCATTTATATCAAATTGCCAACATATAAGTATTTCCATGTGAGCATACGGAGGAAAAAAGCCACTAAGAATGGGAGTATAAATAAATACCACCTTTCTGAAAGACAAATCAGTAGTCTAGTCATTCAGTCATTCAGAAATTCTTTATTGGTGAGTACAAAAAGTTAAAGTGTAGAATGTATACAACTTTTGATCAAACAATTCCAATTTTCAGGTTTTATCCCTTGGGAAATATCATGAAAACAAGAAGACTTAGATCCTCAGTAATGATACAATGATGTTTATGTTCAGGTAAATTAGAACCATCTCAATAATTACAATAAATTGTGATAGTGTATACAAAGAAATAAGTAGTGATTAACTTGTTTTGTAGTTCTATATCTAGGCATAAATTGGTTGACTAAAGTGGTCACATTATAGAATATGTATGCTGTACAATAACAATTAGAAAATGTAACTTTAAACTCATGAAAATAATAACAAAAATATGAGTTATCTAACAGTAAATACCTCAAAAGATGTATACATGAAAAAAACTGGGAATTTCATAGACAGGCATTAGAGTACACCGTAATAATGGACATATATATCATATCTGTGGACTGAAAACAGAGTGCTCCTAAATGTCATTTTTCTCCTCATCAACCCACACAATCTATATAATGTCAATAAAATCATAACAGAAATTGTAATGGAACTAGACATGCTGATTCTATGACATGTGAAATAGCAAAAGACCAACAACAGCAGCAAATTCTGCCACCCCAGAGAGTCCACTGTGGCTAGTCACTAGAATACACAGACGCAGCTAGTGATCAGTTCTGTTCTCAGAACTATGCTTCAGCTCCTATTGAGGTAACATCCAAGAAACTAAACAGCCTCTAGATGTCCCAAAGGGAACAAACCACCACTAGCCATTTAAAGAAACAGCCCACCATGGCTCCAGAAAACTCCCAAAATAAAGAATCAAAAAGCTTCCCAGATGAAGAAGGCTTTCTGAAACTATCAACAGTTGAGCACAAAAGAATTATATAGAGAGCCCTTCTAGAGATTAAACAAAATGCAGCAAACAAAATGAAAAATTAAGCAAGCTATTCAACCTGATGGAACATCAATGTTCTAAAATCCAACAGATCAATAACAAAATTACAGAATTAGACAATTCAATCCATAGTCAAAAGAGTAAAACTGATGCGATAAAAGTCAGACTTAGTGATTTGAGGACAGAGCAACTGACATCAGCATTTATGAAGAGAAATCAGAGAAAAGAAATAAGAAAAATGAATAAGCATTAAGAAACATGTGGGACTCTGTTAAGAGGAATCATCTAAGATTAGCATTCCTGAATAAGAAGGGATAGCTGAAAACATAGAGTATCATTGTTGAGATGCCAACAGAAAGCTTCCCTGAAACTATGAAAGAACATAGATATCCAGGATGTGTACGGAACACCACAAAAACTAGACCTCAAAAGAAAGACACCAAGACATAATCAAGCTTAATAAAATGAAACATAAACAGATTCTCTTTAAGGCAGCAAGGCTCAAATAAATGCTAACATTCAGAGGGAAGCACTGTAGACTTTTGTCTGACTTCTTGGCAGAAATAACATTGTCAAGGAGGCAGTGGGATGACACATTCACAGCCTTGGAGGAGAAAAATTTCCAACCAAGAATTATATAAGCTACAAAACTATCTCCCATATATGAAGATGAAATTCAGATATTCACAGATAAACAGAAGCTTAAACACTTTGTAAAAACCAAACCAAGCTACAAGAAATACTGAAAGGAGTTCTTTGCTTAGAAACACGGAAACATCAAGTGCATATTTAAGGAAACAGCACAGGACACAGCATCCAGAAACTTACTCAGGGAAGTCTCAAAACTCAGTTAAAGCTACAATATTAAAAGGAAACCATTGATCATATCATGAAAATTATGACACCATCAAACTAAAAATAAGCTTATACTACTGCAGTAGTTATAGTCCTTTCAGACTGAGAGGAAGTTAAAAAGATACGCTGAAGTTAAAATTGTGTTAAAAATTAGAATATTATGAGGGATCACAGGGGTAACTGCAAAGCACAGTAACAATGAAACATACTGAAACAAGAAACGTAATACAGAAGTCTCAAAAAAACACAAACTCAACATTGCAAGAGATGAAAAGTCAACTCACAAAGAAGACTCAGGACAGAATACTAAGAGCAACATAGAAAACACCAACACAAAAATAAATACAGCAAAATGACAACACTAAACACACGTCTATCCATAATTACACTGAATGTAAACAGATTGAATGCTCCTTTAAGGAGACAACGAGTGATGTCCCAGATCAAAAGACATGACCACTCTATGTGTTGCTTACAAGAAACACACCTTAGACTTAAAGGTACAAACAAACTGAAAATTATGGATGGAATAATATATACCAGGCTAACAATATACAAAGAAGAGCAGGTGTGGCAATAGTAATCTCGGATGAAATAGATTTTAATGTAAAATCCACCACTGTGGACAACGATGGTCACTAGCTATTGCTGAAAGGTTCAGTACACAAGCACGACTTAATAATATCACATATTTATATAGCCAATAGCAGAGTGTCTAAATACATCAAACACTTTAGACAGATCACTGTATGATAATAGTTGGAGATTTCAACACTCCACTTTCGGTAATGGGAAGATCATCCAGAAAAAAATTTCAGTAAAGACACAGATGATCTTACACAAAGTCAACCACGTATATCATCCTGAATGGAGAGAAACAGAAAGAATTCCCCTTGAGAAAGGGAACTAGACAAGTATGCCCACTCTCACCACTTCTACTCAACATTGTACTAGAAGTTTTGGTCAGAACAACTACACAAGACAAAGAAATAAAGGGAATTCTCATCAGCAAAGAAGAAGTAAAAATCTCTCTATTTGCAGATAATATGATTGTATACACAAAGACTCCTAAAGAAACCATAAGTAAACGACAGAAACTAGTAGAAGAGTCACTGAAGTGTCAGAATATAAGATAAACATAAGTAAATCAGTAGAATTCCTTTATACCAATGAAGAGATCATTCAAGAAGAAGTCACCAAATCGATGCCATTTACTATATCCCTGAAGCAGATAAAATATCTGGGAATAAATCTAACTAGAAAAATAAGAGGCCTATACAAAGAGAACTACAAGATCTTACTACAAGGAATCAAGACAGACTTACTTAAATGGAGAAAACCAGCCTGCTCATGGATAGGAAGATTGACTGTTGTGAAAATGTCTATTTTACCCAAAGTGATCTATATATACAATGCAATCCAAGTACAAATTCCAGTGTCATTCTTTAACGAGATGCAGAAAAATTCACCAACTTTGTTTGGAAAGGAAAGAAACCCTGGATAAGCAAAGCACTGCTGAAGAAGAAGAACTACTGAAGAAGAGGAACTGCAGAAGAGAACAGATAGTATGGGAGACCCCACACTACCTGACCTTAGAACTTATTACACTTCCACAGTTGTCAAAATAGCCTGGTACTGGTACAAAATGAGACATATAGACCAATGGAACAGAGTTGAGACCCCAGAGATGCCACTCTCCTCTTATGAAGAATGATATTCTACAAAGGCCCTAAGATTGTAAACTGGGCTAAAAGCAGTCTCTTTAACAAATGGTGTTGGCAAAATTGGATATCCATCTGCAAAAAACTGGAACAAGACCCGTATCTAACACCTTACACAAAAGCTAACTCAAACTGGATCAAAGACTTAAGTATCAAACATAAAGCAATGGAAGATCGTTCAGGAAAAAAACAGGGTCAACAATGGAAGTGTTAATACATAGCTTAGACAGACTTCAAGACCTGACAAAGCATGATCATCAGATGAGAAAACGGATAAATGGAAGTACTAGGAATCAAACACTTTTCCTGTTTCAAAGATTTTGTCAAAACAATTAAAAGATCACCTACAGAATGGGAAAAAATATTTGACAATTACATGTCAAACTGATGTCTGGTCTCCATAAACTACAAGGTACTGCAAAATATCAACAAGAAAAAGCTAAATAACCCAATTAGGTGATGGGCAAAGGAGATGGACAGACACTTCACCAAAGAGGACAGCCAGTGAGCCAAAAGGCACATGAGGAAATGCTCATGATCATTAGCTATCAGAGAAATCCAAATCAAAACTGCAGTGAGATACCATCTCACCCCAACAAGATTGGCCATGATGCAAAAAACACAAAACAGCAAATACTGGAGAGGCTGTGGAGAGATTGGAAATCTCCTACACTGCTGGTGGGATTGCAAAATAGTATAGCTTCTTTGGGAAACAATTTGACACTTCCTTAAAAAGCTAAAAATAGAAATACCATTTGATCCAGTAATTCCACTGCTCAGAATATATCCTACAGAATCAAGGGCAGTCACATGAATGGATACATGCACACGGATGTTTATTGCAGCACAGTCCACAATAGCTAAAAGATGGAATCAACCCACATGCTTAACCACAGATGAATGGATAAACAAACTATGGTACATGTAATTCAGTGGAACACTAGGCAATGATAAAGAACAATGAGGATTTTAGGATGCATCTCACAACTTGGTTTCAACTGGAAGACATTATGCTGAGTCAAATCAATCAGTGGCAAAAGGACAAGTATGAGACCCTACTATAATGACTTAAAAATAGACTTATACACAGAAGAAAAGACTCTTTGGTGGCTGCAAGGGAGGGGAAGTAGGGAGAGGGCTGGTCATAGATTAGATAATTGACAGCACACCTTAGAAAGAAAATCAACTTAACTGGACTTCAACATAAACTGAAAACTCTTGTAATCTTAACCCAATTTTGCAAGGATAGAGTAGCAGGGGCAGGGTTCTGGGGACAGGGTTCTGATGTCCTCTTAGGGGAAATCAAAGCCAACTGGCATAATTAGCCTATTGCTAAGAGAGTCTTTTGCATCCCATACTGGTGAGTGGTGACCAGGGTTTTAAAGCTAGCAAGTTGCCATCTGAGGTACACTAAATAGTCCAACTCATCCAGAACAGATGACCACCAAGAAAAACAAAGACATGAAGGAAAAGAGCCCAGGAGACAGAAGGGCCCACTTGAATGGGTGACTGTATCAACATGTGACCAGAAGAACCAGGTGGTGCCCAGCCACCACCAAAGACAGCTGTGATGGGGTACACAATGTCAAGTCCCAGTAGGAACACAAGAAAAATGGGTGTACCTCAAGAACTCCACTAAGAGACTGCAATTGATGGTCTGGAGCCCTGGAGATTCCCCTGAGAGTGTGGCCTCTAGACTTGCTGCTGCCGCTGACTGGAAAACATTACAGAGGTCAACTCTTCAGACAAGAATGGACTGGGCTCGGGGTCAAACGTGACCATATGGTGTGTGTACTTTGTGGTTCTGTGCATCTATAGGAAGCTGTCCTACTGGCCTCTTATCAGCAGGGGAAGAGACGGTGGAGACGAAGGGACAAGAAATTGTTAAGAGGAAATGACACATATAGAATCAAAATAAGGAGTGTGCTGTCACCAGGCAAGAAGAGCAGAAGGAGCTGGAGATAGATGGGCATGCAAATTTAATTTGGATTGTATACTTTCACTTAATCAAAATAAAAAATACATATTTACCAAGATACGTTACTTGTCTTGAAATCTTCTTTCTCATTGCTTTGTAAAACATTATAAATCTATATGTATATACATATAGATTTGTGTGTATTTTTATCATTTCTTCAATTATTTTTGTATTTGTAACATTTTTTCTGTCCCAAGATAAACATTCCACTGTAACTGCTTCTTTATTATTTAATTCCCTCAAAATAGTTAACTATTTAATCCACTTGGAACTCACACCGGCATATGATGTGAAATGAGGACCTTCAAGATCCTTAACACTGGATATTGAATAACTGTCTTTTCCCCACTGATGGTAGACCTTTGCTTTATTATGTATCCGACATTCTACTATGTTTGATTCTCTGATTTACACCAATTTCAAGTTTTGAGTTGATCAAGAATATGCACTTAAAGAGATTTATGAACTCGTAATGGATGCGGAAAACAATCTTGATTTCTGGGAAACAAGGAGAGGAAAGAGAATTTCCCAAGACTAGAACCTATGGTTCCTACCATCTTTGCTAAGAAGGACATCTCACTTGAGCCCCTAAGCACCACACCACCCCTGCCCTCAGAGGTCCTCCACGTGGACCACAGTATTACAGCATCAGAAAGGAATGGTTTTTATAGGATCCTTGTTATCTCACATCGTAGTAAGAAAGTGCTTTATTGGGAAAATTATGAGAAGGAAATATTACACAATAATAACAGTGGCAATTTTTTGAGGAGAATTTCTTTAGTGAGAGTTTCTCTCTGAGACTATCTACTTCTCTCAAGGGAAAATAGTGTTCCATCAGAGTTCTTCACTGAGATTGTTTGAAGCGACCACTAGGTGGCTCTTTGATTTGAGGAACGTGAAAAACTAGGACCTACTGTCCTCTCAGGACATATGGAGGATGGGAGACTGTTTTTTTCATCCTGAGCAAAGTAGCATTTCCAGTTTATCTGCAAGCATAGATCAAATGATCCATGAATGTTTCCTGTGATCAGACTTGGCCCACACTGGATGGAACAAGCTAGTCTTAAACCAGTTTATCCTCCATCTAAGAGAAAGTTCTGGAACCAGCCCTGATCTTGGAATCCTCTGCCATGGGAAGGCATCAAGCACATCACAGACAAAGGGAAACACTGAAGTTCTCATCACTATCAGCAGAAGAACAGTCAAGAATTTGATTCAGCAACCCAATTGCCACCAATTCCAGAAGAAAATTGTACCTCCGTGTGAAACTTTGCTCCTTGCCACTAATCTTCATGTAAGGGGCAGAAAATGCATTATAAAAGCTGGAGGACAAACATTGGTCAAAAAAAAGACTCCCTTTTCCTACTGTGACTGGCCTGCCAATAGGATCAGAAACACAAACAAATGTCCCATCCAATCAAGTCTGGCATTATGACTATTTCTGACACTGAATATACTAATTTTTGAACTGCGACCATGCTTGTAATTTAAATGACATAAGACTTTGGAAAGAGGTGTTCAAATCACAAGATCTTCCCAGTTTTTCGTCTAGGAATCAGAAGACTACCCAAGTCAGTAAATTTTTAAGGACAGTGGCAATTTAAAACTCAACACTTTTATTAATGACTTGTAAACCAAGCTTTCTCAATTTGATGGTCATTCACAGATTGTTTATGCAAATGCTTGAAAAAACACCTAAGTTGTTGGATAAGATTTCATAGAATTCTGGAATATGAGATGTACTTTGAAGAAGGGATAATAAAGCAAAAGATTAAAATAGGAGAATCGGTGAACACTTCAGACAGAGAAACTGGCAAGTAATTATGTGACTAGAAAATAATAACAGAAGCAACAACAGTAACAATAGTGGTACTAATTATAAAATGGAAACCCTGGCGATGTAGTGGTTCAGTGCTATGTCTGCTAATCTAAAGGTCAGCAGTTCAGATTCACCAGGTGCTCCCTGGAAACTCTATGGGGCAGTTCTACTCTGTCCTACATGGTCGCTATGAGTCAGAATTGACTTGACCACAGTGGGTTTGGATTTTAATTATAAAATAGCAATAGAGTTTGTCCTTTGTTGAAGACTTCACAGAAGAGGGAGCTCTGATGCCGTGGTGGTTAGGAGCTCAGGTGCTAACCGAAGGGTTAGCAGTACAAATCCACCAGCTGCTCTTGGAAACCCTATAGGGCAGCTCTATTCTGTCTTGTAGGGTCTTTATAAGGAGGAATCAACTTTATGGCAGCGAGTTTAGTGTGGTTTGGTTTTACAGAAGAGAAAGCTTAATCTCTAAGAGGTTTAATACGTTGCCTAAGACTAGTACACTGTATGGCTTCACGGAGAGAAGACATCAAGGTTTAAAAGGTATATCTGAACAAGGGTTAACTGTTCACAGTGATTGAAGCAAGGGGAAATTAAGTAGGGAGCAGTTTCTGTCAAGTCTCATCTGTGCGATGTTCTGTAGAAAGATGCCATTTTTCAAAAGCAAAGTGACAGATTCATAAATGTGATTTGGTGAAACTCTTCGGGGGAAATACAGAGAGTTTCATGGAACAGGAAAAAGAAAAAATAAGCAAGTTTTACTAAGAGATTAACACAGCAGTCCAAAAGAGGGCAATAAGGGCAGGACCAGGATTGCACTAAGAGAAACTGAAATGAGGAGGTAAAAATAACACTTCAGAAGTAGGTTTGGCAAGGTAAAGGCATATAAGGAAGGTGAATGTAGACCATCTAGCAATGTATCCTAACCTTGCTGAGTGAGAATGTGAAGGTGTTTATGAAGATGAAGAGGCTAAGAGGGGAAGGGAAGCAAGAGGAAGGTAAGCAGGTTCAGAAGCAAGTAGGGGTGGGGCAGGAGACATGAGGGTATTGTACTGGAGGTGGCTGTGGTGCCATAGTGCTTAAGTGCTACATCTGCTAACCAAAATGTCAGCAGCTCAAATTTGCCAGCTGCTTTTTGGAAACTCTATGGGGCAGGTCTGTTCTACAGAGTTGCTATGAGTCAGAATTGACTCAGTGGCAGTGGGGTGGGTGGGTAAACAAGGGCAATCCGCAAGCAGGCTGGCTTTGCAGGCTATTTGGTCAGGAGAGAGACTGCCTGGGATTGAGAAGCAGAGGATGGGATCAGTTCTGCCAAGACTGGCTGAGATCCCAAAGCAATAGGTCATGGGAAATTGGTATTCTTTGAATCCCCTTGGGGACAGGGGCAGGAGATGCGGGTGGATCTGCTTTAAAAACAGTTCACTAATTGTACTACAAGCAACAACTCATTTAAGAACCATTGGTAGAAAGTGGTGGAGCCCTGATGGGACACTGGTTAAGAGCTTGGCTGCTAACTAAAAAGGTCAGAAGTTTGAGTCCACCAGCTACTCCCTGGAAAGCCTACTCTATCCTATAGGACCACTGTGAGTCAGAATAGACTGGACTCTAACAGATTTTTTGGTTTGGGAGAAGGGTTAAGAACGATAATTGCACACCTCAAGGATACCCTGAAATTGAGCAGAAGCACTGAATGTGGAGTGGGTTCATACTAAGGGGGGTAGCAGGGTGGAACGTAGACGGTGTTGAGACAGCCCTGGGAGGAGGAGGGCAGATCTGGTGAGGGCTTTATCCGCATCATCTACAAGCTGTCAGACTGACCTTCGCTTCATGAGCCACCCACATAAAAATAGAAGTGCTGAGGTCCCAGGTTGTTATTGTCTCATGTCCACCACTGACCAATGGCCATGCGACACGGGTTCTTCCTGACCAGATCAAAGAAGAGAAGTGATAGGAAATGAGATTGTCTCAGTAATGAGAGGTGAGATAGAGAAAAAGACAATTATGACAGGGGAAAGAAGTAGCTCTCTGTCAAGTTTCCTTGTTCCCTTGTTAAAGATAATTTGTTTGAGATTCCCCCTCCCCTATCTCCTTTCAGTTTAATGGACAGTAGAAAACATAGTGTATATTTTCAAAATATGTGAATGATTTGTTTCTCTTTTTGCTTTATTTATTTACTTATTCATTCAGAGTTTTTTGTTGGTCATTGTCATGGATGGAATAGTGCCCACCCCCCACAAAAATGTGTGTAGCCATGTGGCTGGGCCATGATTCCCAATATTTTGTGATGTCCTCCGTTTTGTGATTTTCCTACACTGTATGTTAAAGGATTAGGGTGGGAGTGTAAATCTTTTCATAGGATTACCTCCCTGCTCCACTGTAAATGGAGTTTCCCTAGAGTATGGCTTGCCCCACCCTTAATCCTTTCATCTTATAACAGATAAAAGCAAGGGAAAACAAGGAGAGAAGTGGGAACCTGACACCATCCACAAAAGCAGCACCGGGAGAAGAGCCTGTCTGTCCTTGAGACCTAACTTTCCTGCATCAAGACACTCCCTGGACAAAGACTGATGCAATACAGGACTTTCCTCCAGAGCTGACTAGGGAGAAAGTCCTCCCCTGCAGCAGACATCCTGAATTTGGGCTTGTAGCCTACTGGACTGTGTAAGAATGAACCTTCCTTTGTTAAAGCCATCCACTCTGTGATATTTCTGCTACAACAGCACTAGGTGACTGAAAGTAATGTTTTGGTTTATTTTTTGCTAAAGGAAGAAAGTGAAGGAGGAAGGATGTTTTGGTGGGGCAGGTCAAGACTACTAGGAAATAAACGGAGATGAAGAGACCAGGTTAAAGCCCTGAACATGACCAGAAACCAAAGGGGTAGTGTTTCTATAAAAGCATTGGAAATGTGGTCACAGTCAGTGCTGTTTCTGGACCCAGATGACATAGGGCAACATAGAGCTGAAAATTTTTCTCTTTCTAACTCCTGCTTCCATTTATTCCAGTTGAGGCCACAGTTCTTCACTGGATCCTGAGGTCTCAAGCCTGCTGCCAGCAGAGGATGAGATAGAGAATAGTGGTGATGGAAGAAGAAAAATGTCATTCTAAAGCAAAATGCTGAGCAGAATCTTTTATTATTATTATTATTTGTTTTACATCATATAGCAGGCTGTAAGAAGAGAAGACATGGAATGAGTTGAGGTCCTTGGCCTGGGAATACAACGGCAGTCACAAAGACGCAGACCAAGATGGATGAGTTCTCAGGAGTGAATTTGATTTTCTGGTCCCAAGCTGTGAGAGATTTTCTGCACCAGAGTTCAGAGTCTTCCCTGGAATCTTAGTCTTTCAGGCAGTCCCCAGAAGAGAAAGAAGATATTCATTGCCATTTGCTGCCTCCAATGCTGTTGTTTTTGATTCAGCAGCACCCTCCTCCAGAGGACTGGCTGCTCCCTCCTCCACAGCAGCTGGAGCCCCCACAGCCCCCGGAGTGATGGCTGCAACAGTCAGAGCTCTGGCGCCTGCGGTGGCAGGAGCTGCGGCGCCTGTGGTGGCTCAGGCAGCAGCCACCACCCCCAGAGCTGCAGCAGCCCCCAGAGCTGGATCCACAGCAGCCCCCAGAGCTACCACAGCAGCCCCCGGAGCTGACACTGCAACAGGAAGAGACTGGAGGGCACTTTGGGGGACACTTGGGGGGGCACTTGGGGGTGGGACACTTGGGAGGGCACTTTGGAGTGCACTTGGGTGGAGGTTGGCACTTCTGCTGACTCTGCTGGCAGGACATCTCAGCGGGCTTCAGGAGCTAAGAGAGCATCAGATGGTAGTCAGACCCAGGCATAGAGGCCATCCTACCCCTTCTGTCTTTTCAGCATCATTTCTACTACCCTTAACTGACTTGTCTGGAGCCAGTCTCAGAAATTAAAATCCCTGTCACTGCTGTCATTTCTAATACCTTACCCACTTCTTCCACAGAATCTCCCAGGAATCTTAGTCTATTCTTGTGAAATAAGAAGGAATCACCTATTTTATCAAGTAGAAATATAAGACCAAATAGTGTTAAGAAAGTGAAAAAAAAAAAACCTTTTTATTTTAATTTACATAAATCTCTATAGAATCCCATGGAGATTAGTTTAGAACTAAAATCTTTTCTTTAAGGAATAAAAAAACCTTCCCAGAATAATGTTCTAAATAATTTTGTCTTGTAGAGATTGGAAGACTAGAATAGAAAGGGATCTTGAACATGTCCTGGTGCTACTGGCTTAACTTTATTAAAGTGGCAGCTGAGAGCAGATAGTTTTGTAGCCCAGTACCCTGAGTCCCACCCAGTGCTCTGAGATTCTCAGAAACACCATCAGTTATACAAATAACTTGCTGTTAAGTGAAACCAAATGAAACCTGTTGCTGTTAAGTCAATTTTGACTTGTGACAACCTTATAGGACACAGTAGACCTATCCCATGTGATTTCCAAGAAGTAGCTGGTAGATTTGAACTGCCAACTTTCTGGTTAACAGTTTGAATTGTTACACTAACAGAGCTCCTAGTTTGGTATGCCAAAGCCAAGTGCCATCGAGAGGCTATTAAATTTCTTCTGTATTTTCAACTCTGAGCTTTAAGAGCATATTCCCAGCCACATCCCCCACACCCATGTACTTGAACACTCTCTGAGTACCCTTTTGTTCCTCTCCTTGTTTTGAGAATCACTGTTTCAAAATCATGCTTTGCAAAAAGGGATACAGTGACAATCTCAAAAGTAAACTCCCACATCTAAAAATTCTTACTGGATATCACAGTAATCAGTGTTTCTGTTCTCTCATTCTGAGAGATTCAAACATGTCCCAAACTGCTGAGTTCCTCAAAGGATAACCTAACAATCACAAGACTTTTGGTCTTACACTCAGCCCCAGCCCAAGCTCCCTGCTCAGCAGACCCTTCCAGCTCTGGTCTGAGTATCCTTCTGTGAAGACACTGCTTCTGATCCCCAGGGCACACTCACCAGGTTCACAAACGACAGGTCAGTTAGCACCTTGGAAGAAGAGCTGATGGAGATCCTCTGGATGTAAGCCCTTTTATTCTGGCCTTGATATTCTATGAGACAAGGCCCCAGGCATGCAAGGTCTCACCTCCTGCCACCCACATGAGTCCGATGACTGGGTGACAACAGAAGACTACTCACATGCCTCCCTTCACAGTTGGTCACGCCAGCTGCTCTCACTAGGAATATGGCTGTTTACGAATGAGGCTGAGGGCATCAATTCCTACAATCAGCATCCTTGCTAAAGAAGGTTAACACTCACAAAGCTCTTCCTCATGTTTCCTTTCAATTATCAATCTCCCATAAGTAACTTATACCCTAACTTTGTCCAGCCTAGACAAGCTTTACAATTTTGGAACTTTATATAGAAAGAGTCAGTTATATAGTAAGTCTACATTTTTGTCTGGCCTCCTTTGCTCAACACCATGTTTGTGAAGTATTTCCTATTACTGTCTATGTTGTGATTTGTTCGTGTTCACTGCTATACAATGTCTCTTCGCATTAGTATACTGCAATTTATTTATTATCCAATTGTTTAAGGAAATTTTAATTGCTTCCCAGTTTTTTCATTCTTTTCTGTTTCTCATTCTTGTATATTTTTTGAGGGGCGTGTCTTAGTCATCTAGTGCTGCTATAACAGAAATACCACAAGTGGATGATTTTTATCAACAGCAGTTTATTCCTTTATAGTCCAGTAGGCTAGAACTCTAAATTTAGGGTGTAAGTCTCAAAGGAAGGCTTTCTGCCTTTGTTAGCTCTGGGAGAAGGTCCTTTTCATCAGTCTTTCTAATAGCGGAGATTCTCAGCACAGGAACCCCAGGTCTAAAGGAGGCATTATGCTCCTAGTGCTCTTTTCTTGGTGGCATGAACCCCTCCTGACCGTCTACTTGCCTCTCTCTTTTATATCTCCAAAGAGACTGGATCAATACACAATCCAATCCTATAGATTGAGTTCTGCCTCTTTAACATAACTATCTCTAACCCTATGTAACTAAAATCATAGAGATAGGATTTACAACTCACTAAAATCATATCAGACGACAAAGTGGTGAACAATCACGCAATACTGGGAATCATGACCTAGCCAAGATGACTGATATTTTGAGAGGACACAATTTAATCTACAACACAGAAGAAACAACTGCACAGTTCTGTATAACCCAAAATGGAATTGAAAGGTATATATGTCTTTAGTTCGAGTAGTTATTGACAAATCCTCTTCCAAAATGACTGTACAAATTTGTCATCTCCTTTGGATGAAGGGAAGTCCTAGTGGTACGGTGGTTAAGAGTTCATCTGCTAACCAAGTCTAGCAATTCAAATCTACCAGGCACTCTTTGGAAACTGTTTGGGACAATTCTACTCAGGACAATGTCCTTTGACTGACATTGAAGGCTCTGTGCCATATGACCCTATGCTGCTTCTCAAATGCATGCTTTGTTTCCTAAGTAAACCAAAAAAGCAAAAACTTGCTGTGCTCTCAATTCTGACACATGACAGGACTGGCCTGTTTGCTGTATTTTGAGCCTGTTCCTCTGTCCTACTTCCATGCTTCATTCCATGATTTGTTCTTTTCTAAGTTAGTGCAAATCAAATTCCACTTGCTGTCTTATCCTTTAGGTGATATTCCACAAACAAAATTTTAATTAGCTTCTTACAGCATCAACTTGTGTCTTACATTTCTGTAGCCCCATCAGTAGCCAGTACTGGGTTATGTTCACAGTGATGGTTAATAGATTTTTTAAAAAGTCTGTACTCACATTGACATTAACCTCATACTTTACAAATTGCTGTTCCACATGGTGTAGGTCATCTTCATAGCAGGTAACCCCCTGAGACAGATACAGTGAGGCATATCAGCCACATCACCCTACAATAATTTGCCACTCTCTTACCTGGGTGTGACATCTGCTGTCCTGCTCAGGGTATTCCAACAGGCTTAGTAATGGATAAACAGTCAGGATACGGATGACTTGGCTCACAGAGAAGCTCAGCTCCTGTTCCTAGAATAGTGAGGTTAAGAGGTTACCTGGTCCCTGCTTCTGCTTCTGCCTCACGTAGGGTAGCATCCAAACTAACATCTGCCCTGGGTTTAGGTGAGGAATCAGTCACATGGATGGACTGCTGTCTAGTCTATTCCAACTTACAGTGACCTTATAGGACAGTGCATTACTTCTCACTCCCTCACTCTCTTTCTCTGTCTCTCTCACACACACAACAAATAAGAGATAAATTTCAAAAGAATGTCCAACTTGACTAATATTCAAACAAATGCAGACAGAACAAAAAAGAAACAACCTTTTGTCTGGGGAAGAAGACTATCAGATTCACTTACTTCAAAATAACAGTGATTGTAATGGTTAACAAAACTCAGTATGTATGGTGTTTGTAGTAATATAAATTCATATTTTGGGGTGAGAATATAGCTTGTCATAACCTTTCTGGGTCCTAATTGGGTAGTTATTGGTAAGTAATGAATCTATATTTAAAATAAATGTATTCCTTTACACAACAATTATGCTTCTAGTAAATTAGCCTAGTAAAGTTGTGATATAAAAGAGATAAGGGCATAAGAATGTTGACTGCAGTGAACTAGGTATGACAAGAGAGTTCCTCGAGGTAGCAACAAATAAGGTACAAGCTACTCAATGATTCCAGTAATACTATAGGAATAGTTATTTTAGGAAAGAATCATAATGGATGCCAAGAGTTTGGGGTATAAGTTCAATAAGACAGAAATATTTAAATAGTCTTCTTTCCCTCGGTAAGAATAGATATGCCATTTCAACAATTTTTATGTGTACAATTAGTGACATTATTTACATTCATTATGTTGTGCAATCATCACCACTATCTGTTTCCGAATTTTTCTGTCACCCCAAACAGAACTTCAGTACCCCAAAACTATGGTTCCCCTTTTCCTTCTCATTCCTGCCCCTGGAGTCTAAACTTTTGTGTTTCAGATATTTCATGTAAGCTGTATCATACAATATTTGTCCTTTTGTGACTGCCTTGTTTCACTCATCATAATGTTTTCAAAGTTTACCCACATAGTAGTAGGCATGAAGACTTGATTTCTATTTACAGTTGACCAATAACCCATCATATGTATATATCATGTTTTATTTATCTATTCATCTGTTGATGGACATTTAGGTTGTTTCCATCTTTTGGCCATTATGAGTAGTTCTTCATTATGTCTTGAAGTACAAGTATCTCTTTGCTTTCCTGCCTTAAATAGTCTTATTTTCTAGTTGTTACTTTAAAAGAAAAAAAAATAGTAAATAGTAACTTTACAGAGAAGAACACTGGTAGACATCATTTTACCGAATGGTCAAAGTTACACACTACAAAACTAATTGTCTGTATGCTAAAAAAAAAAAAAAAAAAAAAGATATGAAAGACAGAAAGATTGAGTAACTGTCACAGACTGTAGGAAATTGGAAGAATATGACAACTAAATACAGTGCATGATTCTGGATTGGATTCCAAACCCAAGAAAAAAATACCTTGCTATAAATAAGGTTGGTAGGACAAGTATCAAAAGTTTAATACAATCTTTTCATGAATAACTGTACTATGTGTGTTAATTTCCTGATTTTGGTAACTGTACAGTAGATATGTAAGGAATGTTTATGTCTTAAGGGTTAAATACTCAAGTATTTGAGGGGTTATTTTCACAAATTCTCCACATTACTTTCCAACAATTCAGAAAAAAAACCCACAGATACATATGGATAGAGAAGAGAGAGAGAGCAGTGGAAGTCGATAGGGTTTGCTTTTTTAGTTTTATGTTTATTTAAAAAAAAAATACATTATCAAAAAAAAAGTATGGGCTTGGAAAGTTATTTCACAGACATCTGACAAAATATTAGTACCTGGATTATGGTAGTGCAGTGAATTACTTAACATGGCCTTTCAAGTTATGGTCTTTGTAGCTTCCACCAAATTACTGGATTGGACTATGCAAACTAGGTGCCTATGGCCCGCCAAAAGGATTAGATTCCTTGCTAATAACATAAAGAAGGTGCATAGCATCCTTGTGGAGGTGAGAGTATGCAAGAAAAAGGTGTATGAAATCCTAATGAGGGAATTGGTCAGTTCTGCCATCATGTTTGGCTTAAAGGAGGACAGAGTGACAGAGAGAGGAGTTATAACAATGAAGACAATGAGAGACAGCACTGTGAGATGGCAGGAATCAGGAAACTGCCTTCAGTGGGGCTTACCAGCCCACAGAGCCAAAGCTTACCCCAGAAGACCCCCAGAAGAAATTGGCAGCAGCAGCAAAGCCCGATCAGGGCCTCATGTCAGAAGGTAAGAAGAACTTGGCTTAAAGAAAACTATACCTTGAGTTGTTTCTGATTCCAACACTGAATTGTGCCCTATTACTTCTCTAATAAACCTCCTAACAAGTATAGTTTGTGAGTTCTGTGATACTTCATAGCGAATTGCCCAGCCCAAACATAAGAGGGTGAATACTGAGGGGAAGGGAGGTAGCTGATGTTAGAGATGATGGAATGGTATAGTTGAATATTGGGGGCAACTTTAAACTCTGCCTCATAGAAATCATCTTTGTGTTGATCTACATGAAATAAATTATTCATGTAATTATTTGAAGAATTTTGTGTATGGGAATCATAGAACCTGATGTGCTGGCATATATGAATTAGGTGACTTCAGGTGTAAATTAAAAACTTCATTTTGAATTAAAATAAGATTTTCATTTCTACTCCTCTAAAGAAAGAAACTGTTCAGCTTTTTGTCCAAGCTTTATTGACTGAAACAAAGAACGAAAAAAGAAAGAGAGAGAGAAAAAAAAAAAAAAACACCTTCGATCCATTGCTGTCACATGGATTCCAACTCAGAGCTACTGCATAGGACTGAGCAGAACTGCCCCACAGGGTTTCCAAGGAGTGGCCAGCAGACTTGAATTGCCAACCTTCTGATTAGTAGTTGAGATCTTAACCACTGACCCACTAGGGTTTCAAAGAAAAGAAGGAAGGAGCCAAAATTTTTAACCTGGATAAAAATTTCTCTGGTGCCTGTTAAGAATGTTTATACAACTGGTCACAGAAAAGGCCCTTGTTCAACAAGAGGGTAGGAAATAAGACCGATAACGTTAAATAAAATTAGAACCTGTAAATAACTTCATACCAAGACAGGTATATATTAAGCCTCAGTTCTCCATTTCTGACTCTCAAATTAACTATTACTCATTTAGACTTTTTTTCCCATTGTATTTCTGCTGAAAAGCAAAAACCCATTGCAATCAAGTTGATTCTGACTCATTGTGAGATAGAGTGGAACTGCCCTCACAGGATTTACAAGGAGCAGCTGGTGGATTTGAACTGCTGACTTTCAGTTAGCAGCCAAATGCTTAACTACTGCATCATAGGACCTCATATTTCTTCTGTTTCTTTTAAACTGACAACTAAGTAGAAACTAAGTGTTAAAATAAGGAGGCCAGTTGCAACTGTAAAAGCCTTGACTTTAAGAGAAGGACAATACACAGCAGAAGGGAAATCAGCAAAACTGTACTAAACCAAAAGCTAAGAGGTTTCCTAAACACAACCAAACACTTTGAGTAACAAAGTAGCAGTGGCAGGGTTCTGGGAACCATGGTCTTGGGGGACATCTAGGTCAACTGGCTTAACAAAGTTTATTGGAGAACTGAAAAGCTAGTGAGCTGCCATCTAAGATGCATCATTTGGTCCTAACATACCCGGAGCAAAGCAGGATGCAGAATATCAAAGACGCAAAGACAAGAGATGAAAGGACCAGATACCCAAGGAATTTGTCAACCTGAGACCACAAAATCTAGACAGTACCTAGCTACCACCAATGGCAGCCCTAACAGACAACACAACAGAAAGTCCCCGACAGAGCAGAAGAACTGTATAGTGCAGAACTTAAAGTCACGTTAAAAGACTAAACTTAAATGGTCTGACAGAGCAGAGAAACCCAGAAGACATGGCCCCCATATTCTCTTTTAACTCTTCAGACAGAGATTAGACTGAACTCTAAAACATAATACTTATGAAGAGTTATGCTTCTTAGTTCAAGCAGATATATGAGACTAAATGGGCAGCACCTATCTGGAGGTGAGATGAGAAGGCAGAAAGGGATAAGAGACAGTTGAATGGACACAGGAAACCCAACATGGAAAGGGGGTGTGTGCTGTCACATTATATGGATTGCAACTAGAGCCACACAATAACGCATGCATAATTTTTTTGCACGACAAACTAACTTGAGTTGCAAACTTTCACCTAAAACACGATAAAAAATACAAAGTGTTGATTGTAACACAAAAGGTGCAGAGATTCAGCTTTAAAGTATGTAAATAAACTTACCATCTTAACTGCTTTTTAAAAAATTCACCTAACTTACTCCTTAGCTGGATTATTTCCTACATTACAAAAATTCCAATTAAGTCTGATTTATCCTGCAATCCATCACTAAACTCCCACATTAAAAATGTTTATATGTCTCACTTTAGAAATGTTACCTTCGTCAAATTGTACTAGGATTAAGAAATTTTTGTTAAACTTGTTGTTTAACCACCCCTTGTAAATTTATCTTCCTTCCTCTGCACTTGCTTTGATGTGACAACTTGCCTATGTTTGCTCTCCCTGTTAAATATCCCACTGCTTTCCCTGCAAGACAGAACACTTCCTACAGCCTGTCTGAGGGCACTTTCTCTTTTCCTTGCATCTGGTGGTGCGGCAGCTGTGGCTAATAAGGAAGGACAAGAACCTGTGCTGGGTAACAAGATGACAACTAAAACCTCCACAAACAAATGAACAGCACTGCAAATTATAAATACATGAGTGAATATACGGTGTTTCCATTTTTATTTATACCTTTAAAGATAAATGACTATTTAAAAAAATAAAATATATTGCAAAATTTATAACGTAAGTAAAAGGCAAAAATATGGCATTGTGGCAAGAATAGCATGAAAAACAAGAGAGACAAATGTAAGCACATATGTAAGATACAAGCTGCATGTTGTAAGAACAATATGTGTGAAGTGGTAAATACTAATTTGTCATAGACAAAGATAACTTTAAAATACTGATTGTAACCACTGGTGTAAGCATTAAAACAAACAAAGAAATGGCATAACTAAAAAGCCAACAAAGGAGATACAATGAAATACTAAAAAAAATCTCAAAAAGAAAAGCAAGAAAGAAAGTTGTCCTCAGCAAGTAGTTCATCTGGTGTAGTTCTTTGCCTGGTAGGGTAGCCCGTCTTCATTCCCCAAAGGTCTGGGTCATCAGTAGTCTTGAATGAACTGGGTTAATGTAGTTTCCCATTGACTTTAATCACAGACATGCTACTAAAAAATGCTATAAAGGATCTCCTGTATTCCAGATATACTCTTAGTTAATTCCATTGTGTAATAAGTGTCCAATTTCCCCTTGATAACAAATCAATCTCTCTAGATTACACATTAAGTTCATTCTTTGCCTGTTGACTCAGAGATACTAGGAGTCCAAAGTAGAATACAAAAACAATGCGGTAGACTTAAAACTAACCATTTAATACTTACAAGAGGTGTAAGAAAACTAAGTGCTCAATTAAACCCTGCTCTGTCTTTGCCAAGGGACAACTGTAACTTGAACCCACATACACTGTACCAGGATCCAGTCTGTGCCTGGACTGGTTTGGGTAACATTACTATCTGCTCTGGTTTGATGATCTGACTCGACGGCACTTGGCTTGGCTGGTTGGTTTGATGGTTTGTCAGGATGACTCATAGAATTTAAGAAAGTGCTATACTTATGATTATAGTTTTATTATAGCAAAAACATATAAAGACAAACTGTCCAAAGACAGTAAGTTCTGGGAGGATCACATAAGTTAAGCTTCCATTATTCTCAGGGGCATGTCATACACACACAGAGTTATGTGTGACAATGTGCAGAACAGTGTCAAACAGAAAAGCTCATCTAAAATTTTATGTCTGGAGTTCATACTAGATTTTCATTCTGTAGGCATGATTTATTAAATCATTAGCCACCTGATTTTACTCAATTTTCTGACCACCCTCCCCTTCAGGATGTCACCTGGCTAAAAGCTTCAAGCCTCTAACCACACAGTTAGTCTTTCTGGCATGGCCAGCTCCCATCCTGAGTCATATTGCTAGCATCAACTATCAAGGAACTTACCATTAGTCACTTCATTAGCGTAAACTACCAGGTGTGGCCCAAGAAGCCCATAATAAATTTAAAAAGACACTCCTATCCCTAGGAATGTGTATGCTTCTATGTAGAGATATTGTAGAGACTGTAGAGAAGTTTGGCTTGATCTTAGTTTTTTTTTTAATAGAGAATAAATATGTATGTATATGCATATATGGGATGGATGGATGGAGGATGGGTGGGTGGGTGGGTGGATGGATCGATGGATCGATGGATAGATGATTGAATAGGGAGATGATAGAGAGGAGAGAGACAAAGAGAAAGAAAGAGAGACAGAAAGGGAAAGAGAGAGAGGAAGAAGTAAGAAATCTCCCGGTGGTACAAATGTTTAAGTGCTTGGATGCCAACTGAAAGGTTGGAGTTGCTTGTTCCACTCAGAGGCACCTGGGAAGAAGTCCAAATGGCTGTTTCAGAAAAGTCAGTCATTGAAAATCCTGTGGTACATTGTTCTACTCAAACATATATGGGGTTTCCATGGTTTCAGATCAGCTGGAGGGTCACTAGTTATGGACATACACACACTCACATATACATATATATGCATACAAATAAACACATACACATGAATACATGTGTATTGTTATATTGTATTGCATTACATTATGTCATCGTATCACATGGTGGATTTGAACTGCTAACCTTTTGGCTAACACCAGGGTTTCCCATTATGTTACCTTACATTTTATCATCATATTTACCCTTGTTTCTCTCCAGGAGCCCTGGTGACCAAGTGGTTAAAGGCTCAGCTGCTAGCTGAAAGGTCAATAGTTTGAAGCCGTCATCTGCTGCATGGGTGAAAGGTGTGGCAGTCTGTTTCTGTGAATATCTGTAACCTTGGAAACCCGATGGTGAAGTTCTACTTTATGCTATAGGATCTCTGTGAGTTGGAATTGACTGGGCAGTAACGGGTTTGGGTTTGTTTCTATCAGCATCAGATACAGCCTGGTGCCCATCCTCCCCTGAAATTTCTCTTCCTCTCATCTTCCTGGATCCTCTTTTGTTCTATTCTTCACTGAGTTCCAAAAAGTTCTCCATCCTTAAAACCCAAGAATAATGCACTAGATCATTAAGGAAGTCCCATCTTGGGCCACTGTGCCCTTAATGAGGTCCAGACCTCCTTTGACTAGTGTTGGCAGCCTGTGAAGTATAAAATGACTGTGTTACATCTCCAGTTTAGGCTTTAGATACCTGCTTTAGATAAACTCTTCTTAAGTTCAATTGTCCTATTTGCTTTACTTCAAATTTGTCCCTCCTTGTGCAGTTTATATTTTTGATGCCATGATTTAGTCCTTCCAAGACAGTGGTGTTCAAACACAACATGTGATGCCTTTTATGCATCTTATCTGTCAAATGCAGTTGCAATAAATGCTTTGTTACTCCCTAGCTTGGGTCTTATATTCTTAAATTCCTCATCAGCTTGTAACCGGGGCTATGTGTTCAATAGATAACTGATTAAAAAATCCATTCACCAGCATCAGCACTAATTTTACTTTGTATATGACTTAGGCAAGCATCACTAGAGTCTCACTCTGAGATAGTCACATTGAAGTGTGCTGGCCTCACCACCCTACAGAAACATGCCATTGAACTACCTGGGTATGGCTCCAGCTATTCCAAAGATGTTTAACGAGAGATCAGTCGAGGCACTGATTACTCAGCTCACACAAGCAGTTCTTATTCAAGAGCCCAGCTCATCCATTCCAAAGATGCTGAGGCTTGGAAGTGATTTTGTCCATACTTATGCCACCACAAAGGACAGCACCCCAAACCTCAATTAATCCGGATTTGGCTTAGGCGATAAGGCAGTAGCGTGGAGAGAACATCATGAAAACTTTTCTTTAAATTGAATGCTGGATCTCAATAGCTAGAATACAGTTTTATTATAAACACTGCGCACTAGCAAAGGACTAACTTTCTGAGAAAGTAGTTTCTTAGGTCTTCAGGCTTTCTTAACCTCAGAGCAAAGTAAACAAGAATGCTGAGTACTATTCTTACAAGTGATTTTTGGTTTGTTTCCTTCCATGTGAAAGTCTTATTTATGGTAACAGTGATAAACCAATACTTAAAAATTATTAGAAGAATAGGTAGGCAATTAATTCTTTATAAATAGTTGCATAAAATATTTTAAGCACGGCAATCAAGTGTTGATGAATTTTGTCACATAGTTTAAAATTATTATATGGCAAAAAAATCATAAAAAAATAGCAAGGTGAAAAAGATTAAGCAGCTAAAGTAAAATAAAGTACCCAAATCACAAATAGAATTAAAACCCATAATAAACAGCATATTCTTAAAATATAATGGAAAACAAACTTATTCATAAATAAATGAACAAATGATTTAGAAAAATTACAAATGACCAAATGCATTTTGATGTTTAGTGTTCCATTTTTGTTCATACAATCCATGAACTGTACATAATACAAAACATTTTTTTTTCTTTTGCAGTGCTGAGGTCCACCAGATTTATTCCTTAGCAAAGACCTGAAATGGAAAACAAAAATTGTTGCTGAAAAAGCTGAAGTGGGTCTTAAACGTTTTTAGAAGTATAAATTGGAATAAAAATGCTGAATAAAATTTAGTGATTTTTTTATTCAATGAATAATTACTATTGTGTATATAAATTAAAAATAAAAATGAACATACTCTTATCCAGCAATCATGCTTCTAGGAATTTAATCTGAGGAGAAGAGGATAAACAAGGAAAAGATATATGAAAAAATACAGCAGAAAATTGGCAATATTGGAAAGAATCAGAAAGGCTGCAAGACATGACATCAAATACATAGAAAATTAAATTTATATAAGCCATCAACAGTTTAAAAATGTAATTGAGATTATCATCTAATACATAAAAATAAATAAGATTTATAACTTGATAGTAATGTAAAATAATATTGGTAAAATTAGAAAGTTATACTAAAAGTCATTAAAATAGCAAAATAAATGGAAATAATACCATATTCATGGGTGGGTGAGGATGAAAACGAGTATTAAAAAACTGACAATCCTTTACAAATTAGTGAATACATTCAATATACTTTCCACCCAAATCCAACGTTTTGAGCTTTTATTTGTTTTTTTACTTTGTTTGTTTTATTTCAACTTTGTGAGACTTGACAAGCTGACTCTAACATTTATATGAAAGAGCTGAGTTCCAGTCATTGCCAATTCAATCTTCAGGAGAAGAACAAAATTATGGTACCTGCATGATTCTTGGTATTATGTGATATTCCTGTATGTTGTAAATCTTGTCTTTATGATGTTAATGAGGGAGGATGGGTGGCAGTCATGTTGGTGGCGCAGGACTCAGTGTGTAAGATTGTATTGTACCTTGAGGAAATCTCTTCAGATATAAAAGAAAGAAGCTATCAGAGAGGTCTGGGGACCTCACACCACCAAAGAAGCAGTGCGAGGAGCAGACTGTATCCTTTGGAAGGAAACCTGGGTCTTGGTGCCTCAGAAACTCTCAGTCCAGGGGAAATATGATGGCAAAGTCCTCACGCCAGAGCCAGCAAAGGAAGCCTTTCCCTGGAGGTGATGACCTGAATTTGGACTTGTAGTCTACTGGACTGTGTCAGAATAAATTTTCTATTTTTAAAGCCATCAGCTTGGGTATGTCTGTTAAAGTTTTGACTGGTTTTGACTGAGGTAGTATTTCACATTAGCGAGGAAATTGGAATATTTGATTCTGATGTTGGGACATATCCATCTGGGGAAAAGAAATTTAAATTGAATATAAAATGGTCAAAAAATATTTTCTCTGTTGATTAAACACTATCACTTAAAAAGAAAAACACAAGTATTCACAATGTTTTATGACAGAAGACAGACTGCTGCAGTTCTGAGATGTTCAGACTTCTTAACTGCAAAAAGGAAATCCATATACTTATCAGCGCAGACTATAGCTATGTTGAAAACAAAGATGTCTGTTTACCAAATGTCACCTTAAAACACAACACTAAAATTGGTTACTGGAAATACATATTTATAGTATATTTGATAACAATGCAGTAACCTACTCTAAAGAGGGAAATGCATAGAAAATTACTTTTAATAAAAATTCAGTGCAGTTCACAGGAAAGAAACCCAAATAACTAATAAACACATAATCGTGATCATTGCTATGCAGGGAAACCAGTTGCCACCATCCCTGATTCCAGCCTGTGATGATCCTGTGTGTCTCAGTGTAGAACAGCACTCCGTATGATTTTCAATGGCTGTGATCTTTTGGAAGTAGATTGCCAGACTTGTCTTCTGAGACATCTCTGGATGAATCTGAAGTACTAACCTTTCAGTTAGTAGCTAAGCACTTTAACATTTGCACCATCGTAATCAAAACAGAAATTGATAGGAGCCATTTGGAGAGATAGCCTAACATATACTAGTTACGTTCAGAGATACTTAACCTGAAGAAACTCTTCCAAACACACACAAATAGACACAAACAAACAACAAAAAAAAAAATCCCAGAGATTTAATATTCGTAATAACAACAGTGGAATAACTTTAGCATCCACCAAATAAAGATTGTAATAACAAAATTATGCTGTTTTTATATGGTGCTATGCTGTTGTTAAACAAATGAGCTGTGCAAACCAACTTGAATAAACACAAAAATAATGTTTAAAAAGAGCAAGTTGCAAATTAGAGTATCAACTACAGAGCCCTGGTGCATAGCGGTTAAGAACTTAGCTGCCAACCAAAGAACAGAAGTCTGAATCCACCAGCTGCTCCTTGGAAACTGGAGCCGTTCTACTCCATCCCTTAGGATGACAATGAATTGGAATCGACTCTAAGGCATTAAGTTTTGTATTACCTATGACACTATTTCTATAAAGTTGAAACCATGAAAACTAAAATAGATATTGTCAGAGTTACTTGTAGTGAATAAAGTATGAAAAGGTATGTAAAAATTGGTTTAAACTAGATTGTATTGAGTTAGTAAGCTAACACAGGACAAGCAAGAAAGGAAGTGTTGGAAGTGGGGGCTACAGGAAGGAGAGGTGAGAGCCTCCAGACAGGCACTCTCCAGGGAGAACAAGCTTGTATATTCAGGTAGAGATCCTAGTGCCTCCAATTCAAAGATGCCATATTCCTAGAGGGAGCAGCTGCCCTGAGTTCTCCATGGAGGAAGGCTTGTGAGAAGCCTCCAGTCACCACCCAGTCACAAGACTCATGTGGGTGGCAATAAACAGTGCTCGAATGCCCAGGTCCTTTCTCATGCTTTGGGGACAGAGCCTTGGCCAAGATAAAAAGGGCCCCAGCCCAGAAGGCCTCCATCCTCTCACCTCCCGACGTGCTAACTGACTTGTGCCTGCTTGTGAATCAGGTAAGTTGCCCTGGGCACCAGAAGCAGGTAATTCATATGAGAGAAGCTCAGACCAAGAGCCCGAAATCTTAACTGTCCCTTCTTGAAGAGCTAGAATGAGAACAGTTGATCCTCAGCCTGTAGGGAGAAATAGATGATAACCTGCTTCTTTACTCACTTGATTAATGGGTATCAATGTGTTATGGGCATCTGCTGAAGAAGATGCAATTGAGTAGCACACAGCCACTATTGCTATGCCAAGACATTCCTTTGAGATAATTGTGTGCTATAAACATCCAAACTCTAGTCAAAGGATCTGAGTTCAAGTCACAGGTCTAAGTTAAATAGTCTTTTCCCTCAGCTATTTTTGCCACACAAACTCCAACATTTTTTGGAATTTTGGCTTATGTCCCTATAGAACAAGATTATCTAGTAAGTTACTCCAAGAAAGAATGGCTATTTTTTTTAAAGCAACTATTTCATTCCTAAAATGGTTCTTATGGTCATGACTTTTGTGATATAATTGTGTTAGAATACCTCTTCTACATAGTAGTGTTTGATTTTGAACAAGCTTTCTTAACATCTGTTGACTACACTTTTCACATTAGAAAACAGTCAAAAATGTTTCACAACCCTATAAATAAGACCATTAGTTTCAAAATGGAGGATATGAGAGCACGTGGCTGATTTTGTGAAACTGAAATATCCAGTAATTAAATCTCTTCTAGGATCAAGCTCAGTTTATTGAAACGTAGGGACAAGAAATGATGCTGGAAGGATAGAAGGGGCAGGGTGGCCTATGTGCCCATATCTAATTTGTGTCTGATGTTCCCTCAGCTCCTGGAGCCTACTGACATGTCTTGCCAGCAAAGCCAGTAGAAGTGCCAGCCCCCTCCCAAGTGCACCCCTAAGTGTCCTCCCCCCAAAGTGCCCTCCAGTCTCTTCCTGTTGCAGTGTCAGCTCTGGGGGCTGCTGTGGTAGCTCTGGGGGCTGCTGTGCATCCAGCTCCGGGGGCTGCTGCAGCTCTGGGGGTGGTGGCTGCTGCCTGAGCCACCACAGGCGCCGCAGGTCCTGCCACCGCAGGCGCCAGAGCTCTGACTCCTGCAGCCAGCCCTCAGGGGGCTGTGGGGGCTCTAGCTGCTGTGGAGGAGGAAGTGGCCAGTCCTCTGGTGGAGGAGGATGCTGCTGAGTGAACCCTGAACCCAGAGGAGTTGACTTGGAGATTCAAAAGTTGCAGGACTTCTTCCTCCTCCTGAGCCTTGCGAATGGCTGACAAGTTCCACCAAAGGCTCTGAACTCTGGACTAGAAGTTCTTTCTGTTCTGGTGTCCAGGATCCCAAAACCTCTCCCCCAAATCAACTCACTGATCTAGGACCCATCTGTGGCAGTCTCTTCAGAGCTTATTTCATTGTTGACCCTGCCTCAAATGAAACAATAAAACAAGGAATCTGCTCAGCCATCTTATTTTATACTGATTTTTATTTCTACTTGTGCCACTATTGTCCTGCTTCCTTTAGGCTTTGGCATCCAGAGATGCATGTTGGAGGTTGTGATGGTGGGGGTTATGGGCGAATCCACCTATTCCTTACTCTGTGCTTCCCCAGGTCATCTAAGTTCTGAAACAGCATTATCTGGATCCAAATCTCCCAGCGTCTCTATTAGTCTTTTGTTGCCATTTCAACAAATTATCACAGATTTACTGACTTAAATCAGTGGACATCTATCACAAATTTACTGTCCTAGAACAATATAAATTTATCCAACGATTCTGTAGATCAGAAATACTGTCATGAATTGAATTGTGTTCCCTAAAATATGTGTCGCCTTGGCCAGGCCATGATTTCCTATGTTGTATGATTATCCTCCATTTTGTGATCTGATATAATTATCCTACGTGTTGTAAATCCAAATCTCTTTCTGTGTTAAATGAGGCAGGAATAAACCCAAGAACTCACTGCTGTTGAGCTGGGTTCAGCTCATAGTGATCCTAGAGGTCAGAGTAGAACTGCCCCATAGAGTTTCCAAGGAGTACCTGGCAAATTAGAACTGCTGACCTTTTGGTTAGCAGACATAATATTTAATGCACTATACCACCAGAGTTTCCAAGGCTGGAATGCTAAGCCAAGCCAAGTGCCAGAATAGATGGTGTTAAAGATTAGGTTATGTTTGTCATGTCAATGAGGAAGGAGTAGGGTGGGATTCAACACCCTTATTCTGGTCACTGTTTTGACCCAATATAAGGAGAGTTTCTTTGTGATGTGGCCTGCATCACTTTTATCTTACAAGAAAGAAAAGGAGAAAGAAGGGAGCAGAGAAAGTGTGACCTAGCAACTACCAAAAAAGTATAGTGAGACAAGTGTTTGGACCTGAGATCTGTACACAGAGAACCTCCTGGACCTAGGGGAAGACTGATGCCAAGTCACATGTAGAGCTTCAAGAAACCAGAGTTTCTGAGCCCACAGATGTCAAAAGGAAACAAGGACCTTCCTCCAGATCTCACAGAGACAGAGACAGCCTTCCACTATAGCCAGCCCTCTGAATTTGGACTTCCAGATTCCTAAAGTGTGACAGAATGAATTTCTGTTTGTTAAAACCATCCACTTGTGGTATTTCCATTACAGTAGCACTAGATAACTAAGATAAATACATCGGGTGCTTGCTTACATAGTACATATAGTAACATTGTGATGATACAGAGAAGATTAGCATGGTTCCTCCAACGAGATGATACACAAATTCATGAAGCCCTCCCTATTTTTATGTGGGTGCATGCACATATATTCACTGAAGACACAAATACAGATACTCCACAGACATAACCAAATACCTGCTAAAATTGGGACCATAGTTTCATGGGACCACTCATTCAATCAATATAACATAGTTCACAAAAGTCATGACCTGCATCCTAGTGAAGTGAATAGCACCTGGGTTCTTAAAAGTTTGCAAGCAACCACCTAAGACACAACTATGGGTCTCAACCTGCCAGGAGAAAAACAATAAGAAAGTAACCAAAAGCTCAGAGAAGACACAAGTGTACACTAGCTACAATCTAAGACCAGAAGAATTAGATGGTGTGTGACTACAGACCACTGACTGTTCTGACCAGGATCACAATAGATGATCCTGGACAGAATGGGATAAAAATGTGGAGCAGAACTCAAATTCTTATTTAAAAAGAAAACAAAAATTCAGACAAATTGGAGCAAAAGATAACAGAGGGCTTCCTGAGACTATCACCCAGAGCCAGTCTTTAAACCTAGAACCAAGCCTGCCCTCTGAGATCACCTTTTAGTGAAACAGTAGAGTGACATGCAAAATAAAGGATATTATCCATATGACCAGTGTTCTGCTTAAACACCGTGAATATGAGACCAAAAAGTCCACTGCTGCTCAAAATCAAAGATGAGGCTATAAGGGAGCAGGGTAAGTAGAATTCTGGATATGAAATAAACAGAACGCAATTGAAAAGAATATTGACATATTGTGACAAATGTAACTACTATTACTGAACAATTTGTGTGGAGATTTTCAAATGAGAACCTAAATTGCTATGTAAACTTTCATCAAAAACTCAATAACATAAAATAATAAGAGAATGAACAAAGAAAAAGAAGAAATACAATAAGAGTCTCACCAAGCTAAAATCACCAGGCTAGAAGCCACTTTGGTGACATTGCAAAACTGCATTCTTTCCTAATTAATATGGATTTTTCTCTGCCACTTTAAAAAGAAATAAAATGAAAATTGTGTTCATTTCAGATACTTTTGAAAATTTTCTTTTTTAGCTTTTTGAAAAAAATCCCAGCAGAGCCTTCTGGAAGATCTAGGTGAGAATCTTCTTCTTGCTTTTTCCAGCTCCTCAAGGCTCTTATCATTCCTTAGTTCCTAGTCTCTCTGTCTTCAGAGTTAGCAACACTACATTTCTCTAACAGTTTCCATGCTCACAGCTCTTTCTGACCACAGCTAGAAGTGTTCTGCTTTTAGGGGCTGTGTGATTACATTGGACTCAATGGATAATCCAAGATAACCTCCCCCATTTTGAGACCATTAATTTCATCACATCTACATAATCTCTTTTTGCATGCAAGGTGTCACATTCACAAGTTCTTGGGATTAGGACCTGGATAACTTTGAACACTTCTGCCAACCATGGCATCTTATGTGAACAAAGGTTCTTCAGCTTCCATTTCCCTTTATGTGTGTAACTCTGGCTCTCAGGCTTGACAGCGAGAATATTATCCGGTAGGTTCAAAATTCTCCTAATTAGTCTCATTTTCTCATTCCTGTAGTTTCTCATTTCCCTTCTGCCACTAAAAAGTCCCACAACAGCCCTTTGTCAGGAAATAAAACCTACATAAGTAAAAAGTTTGTTGAGGCCTGTCACCCACAAAAGCCCCTGTGAACAAAGTCACAAGCTTGTGTGATGACAGGCAGAGACATTTCACCCATGACATATTTCTGACCATACTCTCCTTGATAATATTTTGTAACCTAATCAAACCTTCCTCAAAAATACCTCCTTATCTCCTGGCACAAGGATCAAAGAAGAAGGGTTTTACAACCCCCTCAGCTTAATGAATTCCAATGCAGCACGCCCAGCCTGAAAGCACCGAGGCTGGCCCAGCCCTGCTGGCTTCCCCCAACTGCACATCCCCCTTCCCAGAAAAAACAAGATTGCAGAAAGGCTCTGGGAAGCTCCCCAGGAACGACCCCCTTGCACAGTCCTTAGAATATAGATATTCCACTCCCTACATCAGGAAGACAGATAGGCTTCCAAGTTTATTGTGTTTGGTATGGCAAATAGACAAATACTAAAGAAATACCCTTCTTAGAATAGTTTAAAAGAAGCTTAGAGTGAGGGATGGTGAACACTTGTTGTCCCCACAGGAAGAGATAAGAAAGAGCAAAGAAGGAACAAATAGAGACTATCAGAGTATAACTTTTTAAGGTGAGTTTATTCTCTCTTCCTGCACCTTTGACCTCGAGGCTTAGGTAAAGTTAGTAGAGTTCCAAGATTAGCTTTGTTCCAACTGTTGATTATAATCACAATATACTGGTCTTGAACCATTATTTAGAGGGCCCTAATGATTAACATGAAAAAGGATTTCAAGGTATCGGTTCTTTACTAGCCAACAGAGAGGACCCTAATAATTAACATGAAAAGAGACCACTGTCTCAGGCCATTATTTAGAAGACCCTAATGATTGACATGAAGAGAGACCATGAGGTACCCACTCCTTGCTAGCCAATCACTTATGTGGTCAAAGTACAGTTACCTCATTGACTATAAAAAATAAAGGAAGACAGACCTTAACGGGCTGCCGTTCTTCAGACTTCTAATTGTCTCAGTCTCATTTCTTTCTCTTTCCCGCCGAAGCCACCCACCCAACCCTCCGTGGTCCTGAAACCCAGCTGGGGCTGGCTCCTGGCAAAAGTTCTTATGCAAGACGTATTTTTTTAAAATAGAACTAAGTCATCAGTTCAATTCTACAGATAAACCTTTAATTTTACAGCTTAATTTAAAATAGTCCATATTCATTTTTTTTAATGTGCCATAACACATTTAAAAAGAAAAGCTTCACCAAGTTAGTCACTCAGAAACAATGACGTACTCTCTGAAAAGCAACCGGTTCTGTGGTCCAGCCCATCTTTTCATTTGCTGATATAACCTTCAAATTCAGGACAGCATAGCTTTCTCACAGATATTTCTTTCTTTGTTTCTTTCCTGCTTTTTAGTCTTGCTCCCTGTGCAGTCTAGTCCTTGTCATTCACTTGTATCTTCCTCCGGAACTAACCAAAATGTGTTTCTACCTGCCTGAGAATATCACACTCATTTCTTTACTCCCTTCCCATATATCTTTTAGCATCCCAATTGGGAATGCCAAACTTACATGTAATTGAAATCCCTGAAGGAGAAGAAAGAAAGCTTGAAGAAATAATAGGCAGATATTTTACAAGATTTCATGAAAAAAATGGCATCCACAGATTCATGAATTTTACCCTCATCAGGATAAACTCAAAGAAAATCATCATACTCAAAAGACTAAAAACAAAACATAACAGAAAAATTTCAAAAGCAGCTGGCTTGGGGGTGAAAAAGATATATTACATGAAGGGAAACAATGGTTAGAATGACTACTCTTTAGAACCAGAGACAGAAGAAAATGAAACAATGCTTTTATTTGCTAAAAGGAAAAATAACTGTTAACATAGAATTTTAAATCTCTCAAAATACTTTTTTTATATTATAGAGAAACTATCATATATTTTTTTAAAAGGTTAAGCTAACTTATCATCTACACTTCATGAGATAGTAAAGGAAGTTATTCTGGTCAAAGGGAAATGATGACAGAGTGAAAACACTGTTGAATCCTCCTCCTACACAGGTTCCCTTCTCCCACTGTCAGCTGGATATCCCCTCTGCCGTAGATTAGGCTGTTTCACAGAAGGCGGGACAGCGTGTCTGGGACTCCATCTTGTTCAACTGGGAGGTGTAAATACCCCAATGGAAGCCTCAACAGGGGCTGATGTCCAGGCTGGGAGGCAGTGCTAGACTGAGGAACACTTTTCCAGGAGAAAAGCTGTATTTAGCATATTGTAGCCTTATGGGAGGGGCCGGGCAGGGGATGACAGCAGGGAAGTAGCCTGTCTGTATTTTGATATACATCACAGCATCTAGGAATGGCTGTAGAGGTGCCTCCATTGCCAGCTGGAAGGACTGGCTTGCACACCTGACAGCCTGAATGATTTTGGAAGTGGTCAGATAGCTTTTGCCTTTCAAAATAAGACTACCTAAAGAAATAACTGTGGTACAGCCTGACAGTATCTCTTCCAGCCTTTACTGACCGATGCAGTAGAGCCATCTGATGTCTCCCAGTGGCTCCACAAGTAGGGCTGTGTCTCTGCTAGACAGGAGGTGGAGCATGCTACCCCAGAGATTCCATGGGGCCCAGTGACTGGAGTACACAGAGGTAGCTGGTGATTAACTTCCTTTTCAGAACTGTGCCTCAACTCCTGCTAAGGCAACATGAGAGAAACTAAACAGTTTGTACATATCCCAGCCGCAACAAACCCTGACCAAACATTTATAGAAAAATCCACTCATGGTTCCAGAAAACTCCCAAAATAAAGAATCAAAGAACTTTCCAGATAAAGAAGCCTTTCTGAACCTATTGGCAGTCAAGTACAAAGAATTATATAGAGAGCTCTCCTAGATATTATACAAAATGCAGCAGAGCAAAATGAAAGATTAAACAAGCTGTTTGAACTGATGAAACATCAGCATTCTGAAATCTGACAGGTTAATACAAAATTGCAGAATTAGACAATTCAACCCAAAGCCAACAGAGTAGAACTGAACAACTGGAAACTAGACTTACTGACCTTGGAGACAGAGCTACTGACACCAGTACTTATGAGGAGAAATCAGAGAAAGGAACCAAGAAAACTGAAGAAGGAGTAAGAAACATGAGGGACTCCATGATTAACTGGAGTTCCTGAACAAGAAGGGACACCTGAAAACACAGAGAATATTGTTGAGTTGCTGAGAGAAAACTTCCCTGAAATAATGAAAGAACCAAAGCCAAGTAGAGACCATAAATATCCAAGATGTCTATTAAAAGGCACACATCATAGACCCCAAAGGAAAGACACCAAGACATATTATAATCAAGCTTAATGAAATGAAACATAAGCAGAAGTTCTTAAAGGCAGTGGAACTCAAAACAAAGCTAACATTCAGAGGGAAGCCCTGTCCGCTTCTGTCTGACTTCTTGGCAGAAACAGTGCTGGCATGGAGGTAGTGGGACAACACACTCCAATCCTTGATAGAGAAAAACTTCCAAACAAGAATTGTGTATCCTGCAAAACTGTCCCTCAAATATGAAAATGAAATTAAGACATTCACAGATAAACACAAACTTAGAGAATTTGTAAAAACCAAATCCAAGCTACAAGAAATACTGAAAGAAGCTCTTTGCTTAGGAAAACAAAACCATTAACTCTATATTTTATGACACAATATAGATACAACATTCAGAAACCTACTCAGTTAGGGAAGGTACAAAACTCGATCAAAGTTATAATATTAAAAGAAGGGTTCCACTGATCATATCACGAAAACTATGATACCATCACATTAAAAAGAGGGATATACTACAGTAGTCATAGTCCTTCCAGATGGAGAGGAAGTTAATAACCTTTGTAGAAGTTAAAATTGGGTTTAAACTTAGATTATTAAGGGGGATCATAGGGGAGCTGCAAAGCACAATAAAGATGGAGCATATCAAAATAAGAAACATAACACAGGAGTCTCAGTAAACGCAAAACCAATACTGAAAAGGGTGAAAAATCAATCCATATATAAGAATGATCTAGAATAGAATATTAAGAGCAACAGAGAAAACACCAACACTAAAATAAATATATCAAAATAGCAGCACTAAACACATACATATCAATAATTACACTGAATGCAAATGGACTGAAAATTCCAGTAAAGAGACAACAAGTGACATCTTGCGTCAAAAGACATGACTTGTCTATATCTTGCTTACAAGAAATTCACCTTAGATTACAGATATGAACAAACTGAAAATTAAAGGATAGAATAATATATACCAAGATAACAGTATACAAAGAAGAGCAGGTGTGGCAATACTAATCTCAGATAAATTAACCTTTAATGTAAAATCCACTATCGTGGACAAGGATGAACACTATTTATTGCTGAAAGGTTCGATTCACAAGCAGGACTTAACAATATTAAATATTTATACACCCAATACTAGAGCATGTAAATACATCAAAGAAACACTGACTGCACTCAAAAACGAGATAGATCACTCCACAATAATAGTGGGAGTCTTTAACACGCCACTTTCAGTACTGGACAGGTCTTCTAGAAAAAAGCTCCGTAAAGACACCAAAGGTCTTACTGCCACAACTAACCAACTAGACCTCTGTCATGGATTGAATTATGCCCTCCTCCAAAAGTAGATGTAGCCCTGTGGCTGGGCCATGATTCCCTGTATTCTACAATTGTCCTACATTTTGTGATTTTGCTGTGCTGTATGTTAAAGGATTAGGGTGGGACTCTAAATTCCTTTAGAAGATCACCTCCCTACTCCCCTGTAAAGTGAGTTTCCTTGGAGTGCGGCTTGCCCCACCCTTAATCTTTTCATCCTGCAAGAGATAGAAGGGAAGGAAAGAAAGCAGAGAATCAAGAACCTCACACCATCAAGAAAGCAGCACCTGGAGAAGAACGGGTCCCTCAGACCATAGATTCCTGTGCCAAGATGTTGCCTGGACAAAGACTGAAGCAATACCAGACTTTCCTCCAGAGGCGACAAGGGGCAAGCCTTCCCCTTGAGCAACATCTTGAGTTTGGACTTGTAGCCTACCAGACTATATAAAAATAAACCATCCTTTTTTGAAGTCAACCACTCTGTGGTATTTATGTTAGAGCAGCCCTAGCTGACTAAAACAACCTCATCAACATATGCAGAACTTTTTATCCATCAACAGATAACTACACCTTCTTCTCAAATGCCCATGGAATGTTTTCCAGAATAGAATATGTGTTAGGACATAAAGCAAATCTCAACAAAATCCAAACTATTGAATTATTGCTAAACATCTTCTCAGATCATAAAGCCATAAGTCTAAATCAACAGCAGAAAAAACATAGATAAAAATGGGAACTCACAGAAGCTGAAGAACATTTTGCTCAAAAAGCCATAGATGATAGAAGACATCACTGATGAAATAAAAAAATTCATGGATTCAAGTGAGAATGAAAACACTTCCTACCAGAACCTGCTGGATACAGCCAAAGCAGTGCTCAGAGGTCAATTTCCCTCTATAAATGCACACATACAAAAAGGAAGAAAGGACCCAAACCAAAGAATAAACCCTACAGCTTGAACAAGTAGAAAGAGAACCACAGAGGAACCCCTCAGGCAACAGAAGAAGACAGATCATAAAGATTAGAGCAGAACTAAATGAACTAGAGAATAGAAGAATAATTGAAAAAAAATTGATAAAACCAAAAGCTAGTTTTTTGAAAAGATCAATAGAATCGACAAACCATTGGCTAAACCTACTAAAGAAAAACAGGAAAGGAAACCAATAACTGGAGTAAGAAATGAGATGAGAGATGTCTCAACAGATCTCACAGAAATCCAAACTATCATAACAGAATGTTGTGAAAGACTACTCTAACAGCTTTGAAAAATCTAGAGGAAATGGACAAATTCATAGATTCATATCACCTATCAAAAAAATCACAAGGAGAAGCAGAACAACTTAATAAACCCATCAGAAAGGAAGACATTCAAAAAGTCATCAAAAAACTACCAATCAAAAAAAGCCCTGGCCCAGACGGCTTCAATGCAGAATTCTACCAAGCTTTAGAGTAGTGTTATCTCCAGTACTACTGAGAGTATTTCACAGCATATAAGGGAATGCTCCCAGCTTTATTCTATGAAGCCAGCATAACCCTGATACTGAAGCCAGAGAAAGATCCAATAAAAAAGGAGAACTACAGCCCAGTATCACCCATGAATCTATATCGGGGGCCATGAAAAAAACTTCAGGCCCCCAAAAACAGGAAGTCTGGAAAGCCCCTGAAAACGCGCGTGCGAAAACTACCCGCACGTCACTGCCCAGCGTCACTGTCCAGGCATACCGCCTAACCAAGCATAAAACGCCAAGTGCCTCACACCAGATATCACCTGATTCTAAACCCCTCCCCTCCTCAGTGTGTATATATTCCGCTGTTGCAATAAAAATTTTTTGGAGGATTGATCAGAATTTTGTCTTGCCTCCATTTCTTCGCATCTCTTGCCCCGTTTTCCTTTTCACAGGTTCCTCCCCGCTCCTCCGCTGATTTGCCCTGCGGGCCGGGACAAATCTAGATGCAAAAATCTTCAGCAAAATCCTTGCCAACACAGTTCAACAATGTATCAAAAAAATAACTCATCATGACCAAGTTAGATTCATACCAGAGATGCATGGCTGGTTCAACATCACAAAAACAATTAATGTGATCAACCACATAAATAACACAAAGGATAAGAATTGCTTGACAAGCCAAGCCAAGTGTGGCAAAGGATAAGAATTACCTGATTCTATCAACTGATGCACAAAGGCATTTGACAAAGTCCAACACCCATTCATGCTAAGAACTCTCAGCGAAATAGGAATAGAAGGTAAATTTCTCAATGCAATAAGGGCCATCTATACAAAGCCAACTGCCTACATCATCCTGAATGGACTGAGACTGAAAGAATTCCCCTTGAGAATGGAAACTAGACAAGGATGCCCACTCTCTCCTCTCCTATTCAACATTGTTCTACAAGTTCTGGCCAGAGCAATTAGACAAGACAAAGAAATGAAGGACATCTGCTTTGGCAAAGAAGTAAAAATATCCCTATCTGCAGATGATATGATTGTATATTTAGAGAATCCTAAAGAATTCACAAGTAAATTCCTGAAACTAATAGAAGAGTTCAGCCAAGTGTCAGAATATAAGATAAACACAAGCAAATCGGCAGGATTTCTTCATACCAACAAAGAGATCGTTAAAGAAGAAATCACCAAGTCAATACCATTTACTATAGCCCCCAAGAAGACTAAATATCTAGAAATAAATCTAACTAGAGAAATAAGAGACCCATATAAGGAGAACTACAGGACCTTACAGCAAGAAACTAAGAGAGACTTACACAAATGGAAAAATCTACCCTGCTCATGGGTAGGAAGACTTAACATTGTGATAATGTCTATTTTACCCAAAGCTATCTGCATATACAATGTAATCCCAATACAAATTCCAGTAACACTTTTTAATGAGATGGAGAAACAAATCACCAGCTTTGTTTGGAAAGAGAAGGGACCCCAAATAAGCAAAGCACTACTGAAGAAGAGGAACACAGTGTGAGGCCTCTCACTACCCGACCTTAAAATCTATCACACTGCTGCGGAAGTCAAAACAGCTTGGTACTGGTACAAAAACAGACATAGACCAATGGAACAGAGTTGAGACCTCAGAGATGCCATAGTCCTCCTATGAACAGTTGATATTGTACAGAGGCCCTAAGATTTTAAACAGGGGTAAAAACAGTCTCTTTAACAAATGGTGCTAGCAAAATTGGATATCCATCTGCAGAAAATTAAAACAAAACCAATATGCCACATCTCACAGAAAAACTGATTCAAAATGGATAAAAGACCTAAACATCAAACCTAAAATAATAAAGATCATGCAAAAAGATATGGAATCTACAATGAAGTTTTAATACATAACTTAAACTGACTTCAAAATCTCACAAAGCACAGTCAACAGAAGAGAAAACAGATGAATGGGAAATACTAAGAATCAAACACTTTTGCTCATCCAAAGCCTTTATCAGAAAAATTAAAAGGCCACTGTTTTAGTCAGCTAGGACTGCTCCAACAGAAATACCACAGAGTGGATGGCTTTAACAAAGGGAAGTTTATTCTTACACAGTCTGGTAGGCTACAAGTCCATGTTCAGGGTGTCTGCTCCAGGGGAAGGCTTTCCCCTTGTTGCCTCTGGAGGAAAGTCTGTTATTGCATCAGTCTTTGTCCAGGGAGCATCTTGGCGCAGGAACCTCATCCTGGTGCTGCTTTTTTGATGGTACGAGGTTCCTGATTCTCAGCCTGCTTCCCTTTCCTTTTATCTCTTGCAGAATGAAAGGAGTAAGGGTGGGACAAGCCATAATCCAGGGAAACTCCCTTTACAGTGGAGCAGGGAGGTCATCCTATGAAGGGATTCACAGTCCCACCCTAATCCTTTAACATACAGCATTGGAAAACCACAAAATGGAGGACAGTCACAAGATACTGGGAATTACGGCCCAGCCACATGACTATACATATTTTGGGGGGGACACAATTCAATCCATGACAGCCACCTATAGAATGGGAAAAAATATTTGGCAACTATATGTCAGACTGACATCTGATCTCCATAATCTACAAGGTACTACAAAATATCAACAAGAAAAGGATAAATAGCCCAATATAACAGTGGACAAAGGAAATGGGCAGAGACTTTTCTAAAGAGCATATTCAGGCAGCCAAAAGACACATGCAGAAATGCTCACAATCATTAGATATTAGAGAAATTCAAATCAAAACTACAATGAAATACCACCTTAGCCCAACAAGGTTGGCCATGATCCAAAAGACACAAAACAACAAATGCTGGAGAGGCTGTGGAGAAACTAGAACTCTCTTACACTGCTGGTGGGATTGCAAAATGGTACAACCTCTTTGGAAAGCAATCTGGCACTTCCTTAAAAAAGCTGGAAGCAGATATACCAGTAATCCTACTGCTTGGAATATATCCTGCAGAATCAAGGGCAGCCACACAAACAGATACACGTACATGAATGTTTATTGCAGCACAGTCCACAAGAGCAAAAAGATGGAATCAACCCAGATGCCCAATAGCAAATGAATGTATAAACTGTGGTTTATATATTCAATAGAGTACTACACAATGATAAAGAATGATGGTGACTTTAGGAAGCATCTCATAACCTGGTTTCAACTGGAAGATATTATGATGAGTGTAATCAGTCAGTGGTATAAGGACAAATATTGTATGAGACTCCAACTACAGAAGAAAAGACTCTTTGATGGCTGCAAGGGAGGGCAGGGAGAGAGGGAGAGGGTTGGTTATAGATTAGACAGTTGACAGAAATTTTATTAGGTAAAATCAGGACAGCATACATTAGAAAGAAGATCAATTTAACTGGACTTCAACATACTCTGAAATGTCTTCCAATCTTAACCCAATATTGCAAGGATAGAGTAGCAGGGGCAGGGGACATCAAGGCCAATTGGCATAACTAGCCTATTGCTAAGGGAGTCTTCTGCTCCCCATGTAGGTGAGTGGCATCTGAGTTCTTGAAAGCTAGCAAGCTGCCATCTGAGGAACACCAAATTGTCCCAACTCAGCTGGAACTGATGATCACCAAGGACAACAATGACATGAGGGAAAAAGAGCTCAGAAGGCAGAAAGACCCACTTGAATGGGTGACTATATCAACGTGTGGCTAGAAAAACCAGATGGTGTCCAGCCACCACCAATAATAGCCATGATGAGGCTCACAGTGTTAAGTTCCAGTGGCAACATGAGAAGGAAAGGCTGCACCCTAAGAACTCCACTAAAAGATGACAGTTGATGGTAGCATGCCTGAGAGTTCCCCTGGGAATGTGGCCCCTAGACCTAATGCTGCCCCTGATTGTAAATCATTACTGAGGTCAACTCTTTAGATAGGAATTGAATGGACTCAGGGACACAGAATAACCTTATTGTGTGTGCACTTGATGGTTCTATGCATCTACAGGATGTCATCCTACTGGCCTCCTACTAGAGGGGAGAGGAGAGGGTGGAGAGGAGGGGACAAAAGATTGTTAATAGAATAGAATATGACATGTATGGAATGGAAAGGAGAAGTGTGCTATCACCAGCTCGGAGTAGACGGAGGTGCAGATAGGCAGGCATGCAAATTGGAATTGTACTGTAAACTTTACTCACTCACAATATAAAAAAAAAGAACGAAGAAAAAAAAATTGAGACCACTGGGCCTGTTTCTAATCAGAGAATACTTGTGCGTCAATGAACTGCATGTTCCAAAGAAAACATTGCCACAGTTTGTCAGAGCGTACTCGAGAATCCATCCGAATAAATTTTTCACTGGGTCCAAGAACTCGGCCTTTTGTACACTATAGTTTGACAGATTCTGCATCTAGATTTGAAGTTTTGCCCTCACAAAATTGTTTTAACTCAAGAACTGAAGTCCAGCAACCATGGACTGAGCTGTATATTTGCTGACTGGGCTCAATTGCAAGTCGATCCTGCTTTTGGCTGAAAGATCGTCTTTAGCAATGAGGTCCATTTTTGAATGAATGGTCTTGTTAACAAATAAAACTGTCACATTCGGAGTAGTGAGAATCCCATGGAGATTCAAGAATGTCCACTTCACCCCTGAAAAGTTACCATTTGGTGTGGATTTTGGTCAGGCATAATCATCGGCCCTTATGTTTTCCAAGATGAGTGAAGAGAGACTGTGACTGTCAATGATGAAAGATGTTGGGCTATGAGAACCGACTATTTTTGCCCTATTTGGAAGGTGCCACAGTGACCATTCACCCAAAGTTCTTTGCCACACACAATGCCTTCAAATGTACTTCAAAATAATAAGACAATTAAAATTGTACCATTTACTCAACTTGTTTTATTCAAGCTCAAAGACGGGATGCCCTTATTGGAAGACCCTTTAAAGAGGAATAAGAAAAAGCAAACGCTCAGTTGAACTCTGCTCTGTCTTCCCCAAGGGACAATTGTAACCTAAACCACACACACTGTACCAAGATCCAGTCTCTGCCTGGACTAGTTTTTGTTTTACTAACCACTCAGGTTTTATAGTCCACCAGAATGACTCACAGAATTTAGGAAAGTGTTGTACTTACGATTATGGTTTTATACAGAAAAAAACATACAAAGCCAAACCATCCAAAGATAGTGAGTTCTGGGAGGATCATGTAAGTTAAGTTTCCATTATTCCTAGACACATGTCATACACATGCACATTAATGTGTGACAATATGCATAATAGTGTCAACCAGAAAAGCTCAGTTGAGCTTTGTTGTCTTGAATTTTTATTGCATTTTAATTCTGGAGGCATGATTTCTAAAACCATAGCCACCGTATTTTACTCAATTTTCAGATCACCCTCCTCTCCAAGGATATCACCTGGCTAAAAGCTTCAAGCCTCTAACTATATGCTTGATCTTTCTGGCACGGCCAGCTCCCATCCTGAGTCATATTGCTAGCATCAACTATCAAGGAACTTATCATTAGTCATTATATTAGCACAAATTATCAGGTGTGGTTCAAAGAGCCCATAAGGAATGGAAAAAAGACACTCCTATACCTAGGAAATTCCAAGAGTTACAGGCAACCGTGAAGGCCAGACAAAGTCTTCATTATACAGGGAAGAAGAGGGAGTAGATGGAGGTAAGTAGAGGTAGGCCTGTACTATGTGGGATTAACGTCTCTGTCCTTGCTACACCTCAAGGACAAGGTCAAGTAGGTAAGAGTGACCACCAAGAAGTAAAGGAGTTGCATTCATTGCAGACATGGGGGGATTGGAGCACAAACTGCTGCTTTGAGGCCCAACTGACAAGGGTCGATGCAGAGTTAAAACAGATATCCATCTTCCTCCTGCCCCCTTCCCATTTCCACTCCCTGCCATCTATTACTCAAAAGTATTCCTAGGTTCTGAGGCCCCATGACATCCACCAGTACATCTGCAATCGTGGATCTGTGCCACCTGTCCACAAAGTCAATACTGAGGCAAGAGATGAGGTGATTAAACGAGGACATTTATTGAATGCCGACACACAAGAGGCAAGGGGGTATCAGCTCCTCCAAAGCCTGCCTGTGTGCACAGGCTAAGTCTGCAGGTTATATAGATTGACTGAGGAGGGAGGGGGCTGACTAATGTTTTTCCCAGTCCACACAAGTAATTCCTTAGATGTTTCAAAACTATTCTTGGCTCCACCAAGTCTGGGCTCGATAATCATCCAAACCGCCTGGTGATTCAGTTCAGCAGTCTTAGACAATAAGTGAAAGGAGATAAACACAGCAATTAATCACTGTTCCTAAGCGGGGAAGGCATAGCTGTGTGACTTATGACCTGCACAAGGTAAACTCTTACAATTGGGGGAGAATCGAGTTCTCATGACTTAGTGTTTACAACACGGTTGTCTTAACTACTGTTTGTAGCACGATGGAGTTGGGCTGGCAAGGGCCTTCCTTTCACTAGGGAGGGGAGAGAAAGGCAAACAACGCTCAGCCAAGCCATAATATAAATCAGTCTAGAATGTACCGATAGGCAGATTATTTGTTTTATTGTTTCATTCAAAGTGGAGAACTACAAAGAGATAGTTGGAGAATAACATGAATCCGCTCTTTGAGGTTAAAAGGGCAGGTACAACTGATGAAATACGAGACCAGCAAAGTTTTATTGGAGAGGATGCAGGTTACTGGACCGCAGACAGAGGAATACATTAGGCAAGAGCTCAGGATCTGTGCTGGGACCCTTCAGACAATCACAGGGACAAGAAGAAGACTGGTGGGAAGTCCCAGGACCTCTGATGTTCTTGGTTCAGGGTCCACTCAGCAGCATCCTCCTCCGGAGGACTGACCACTCCCTCCCCCACAGCAGCTGGAGCCCCCACAGCCCCCTGAGGGCTGGCTGTGGCAGTCAGAGCTCTGGCGCCTGCGGTGGCAGGACCTGCGGCGCCTGTGGTGGCTCAGGCAGCAGCCGCCGCCCCCAGAGCTGCAGCAGCCCCCCGAGCTGGATCCACAGCAGCCCCCAGAGCCACCACAGCAGCCCCCGGAGCTGACACTGCAACAGGAAGAGACTGGAGGGCACTTTGGGGGACACTTGGGGGTGGGGCACTTGGGAGGACACTTCGGAGGTGGCTGGCACTTCTGCTGGCTCTGCTGGCTGGACATGTCGGCGGGTGTCAGGAGCTGAGGGAACATCAGGCATAAGTCAGACCAAGGCACAGAGGCTGCCCTGCTCTTCTGCCCTTCCAGCATGTGTTCTTGTCCTTACATTTTAATAGCTGGTTTAAAATCAGTTATAGAGAATAAAACTTCTGATAATTTATCAAACACCCCTCAAGATCTCCTTGAAAGGTAAGAGTTTTACCTACTTTACAAAATAGAAAACTGAAAGTATCAAAAAAAAAAAATCTATTCAAAGTGTAAGAATTTGATGAGTCAATATATTTTTAACGATATCAAAGTCTTAAAATTCCCCTACCTAGGAATTAGATCAGAACTTAATCCCTTTATGTATAAATTAAATAAATTCAAATATATATATTTATTCTTTCTTGAAAAAGTTTCCTAGGTAATCTTGTGATTTGGGGAACTGAAAGGTAAGAATTACAAAAGTCTTAGAAAGTCCTGGCATAACTGATTCATTGTTTTTAATGGAAAAAACAGTTTGACTGGCTCAGACCTGAGACTTGAACCTGATCCCCTGCTCAGTCCTGAGCTCTGATCTCAAGTCTCCAACTTCTCAAGAAAATGAGTTAGCCTGCTCATTCTAGGTTTGATACTTGACTGGGAAAGTTTATGAACAAATTCTCAGACCCATGAGTATGGGAGCTGAACAAGCCCAAAGACGCCTCTGATCCCTATCTGTTTCCCAGGTCTTCACTGTGGGTAGGGACAAGAGTTGTATTTCAAAGAGAGAATCCTCTCCTAAAAGCTGTCCCAGTAGAGCACACAACTTTGGACTTCACTGTCCCCAGACCTGAGGGCACCCCATGCAGAAGAGTTCAGTTTTGCCAGAGCCCTCAGACACTGCCACCAGTTCTTCCCCACCATGTCTCAGTTGATGCCAAGCCCCTTCTTGTACCCCTCCCTGAGTCTTCCTGAAAGTCTCATGACAAAATAGACTCCAATATCCATCTCAGGCTCTGCCCAGCCTCCCCTTCTGCTCTGGTCTGAGCATTTGAACCAGGAAGACCCTACTCCTGACCCCCAGAGAACACTTACAAGGTTCAGGAGCAGACACAAGTCCGGTAACACTGTAGGAGGTGAGTGGATGGAAGTTCTGGAAACATAGCTCCTTTTATCCTGACCTTGGGCTCTGACCTGGCCCATGAGACAGGACCTGGGTATGTGAGGACCTGCCTCCTGCCACCCACTCGTATCCTGTGATCAGGTAGTGAATGGAGTCTCCTCACATGCCTTCCCCTCTTGGGGCTCAGGGAGGCTGCTCCGGATGGGAGTGTGACTTAGTAAGCACGGAAGCAATTCCTACCACCATTCTTCACTTCAGCCTTCCTGGAGGCCATCTGCCTTGAGGGCTTCTCATTTCTCAAGCTTAGAATTTAACACCCTCCCCTTGCCCTTCACATTTCCTGCCTAGTCCTGAAGTTACCTCCTTCTAATCAGGCTACTTCGGGTAGCCTGATTACAACCAGCTCCGCAAGGCTCTACTCTCTCGTCCCAGCCTCTCTGCCCAACTTGGTGGTTGTGTGAGTGTGGTGTGTACCCCTTCCCAGGTCAGATCTTGAAATAGGGATCTGTCATAGGATCTTGACATTGCTCAAGTGGGACTTTTGAAAACTGTTAAGCCTCTACTTTTCCATTTTGCTTCAGCTGTAAAATTGGAAGGCAAATCAACAGGACTGGGCAATGTTTTGTTGTGAATTTCAATGAGGTAGCTCAAAAAAAGAAGAAGAAATCACCCGGTAGACATAGTTGTTGTTGTGTGCCATGGATTTGATTCGGAGGCATGATGATCTTGTAATACAGGGTAGAACTGCCCTGTAGGGTTTCCAACGCTGTAATGTTTATGAAAGCAGCCTGCCACCTTTCTCCTTTGGAGTGGGTAGTGAGTTCAAATCTCCAGCCTTTCCATTAGCATCTGAGCATTTTACCACTGCACCACCGGGGCTGGTCTTCAGAACACACAAACCTTGAGAAATAAAGAGTGAAGATTAAGCACAATTTCTCCTTAAAGAGAAGGGATCTGGTTATTTGTTGGTTTGTTGCTACGTATCCTTTTCCTTACTCTGAGGTGCTTGATGTATCACTACTAAGATGTAAACCAGGAATCAAGACGGTGTCCAGGAGTTAAGAACAGCCGTCTGTGTATTAGCATGAAGAGCTGGATTTTCTAGGGTTCATATATAAACGAGAAGGTACATAGGCCAGAATGAGGAAAAAGAAAGAAAAGGCTGTGAGATATTTTAAGCCAGCAGTTCTAGGTAAAGTATAACGACCTACAAAAGAGCATCCTTGGTATTAGGGAGACAGGAGACTTTTAAGAACATTTTACACTAATGTGTTTGTGTTGCTACTTTGTAAGCCTCTTTCACCTCTCCATTCCATAGGTTTTCACTAGTTTCCTATGTGATCACAGGCTTTGCCTGAAAGATGTTTCTGAATTTGTATGTTTTTAGAGAATTTGAAGTGCTGTGATTTACTCTAGGACAAGGTAACACAGAGACAGCAGTAATTGCATGATTGACCGCAAACTTATCCCCAAACTAAATTCAGTCATCAGATGAAGTAAAGTAGAGCCGGATGAAATCATGTAAAGGGAATGGCCTATCCTCCCTAGGCCTTTGAAGAACACTGGGATTTCCTAGAACGTGCAAATAATATCTAGACCATAATGGACAAGGTGAACTCAACTAGTAGCTGGTGGAAATTTGTGTGTTGCTATACACATATGTACAAACTAAATATTTATAGAGACTGTATGTATGTATATTTTAGACTGATGATGTATTTCTTTCTACCACTCACCTATCAGTTTGTTAACTGTCATGGCTTGCCTGGTGCTAAATGCTCTGCCACTGATGTTTAAAATATTAGCATGGTCACTCATCGTGGACAGGTTTCAGAGGAGCTTCTGGGTAAGACAGACTAGGAAGAAAGATTTGGCCATCTATGTCCAAAAGTGAGCCAGTGAAAACCTTGGATCACAGCAGAATACTGTCCAGTCTAGTGCTGAAAGATAAGACTCCCAGGCTTGATGACACTTGAAACACACTGTGTCTACAATAAACTGAAACGTACTAACAATCACAAAGATGGCACAGGAACTAGCAATGCTTTGTTTTGCTGTACTTAAGGTCACTATGAGTTGGTGACAGGTCGATGGCAACCAACAACAACAAAAAAAACCCATTGCTGCTGAGTCAACAGCAACATGTATTTCTTTACTCTCTTTCACAAAGCACCAGTTTTTCACAGCGCTAGACTCCTCTGACCACACACTGCCTCTAATCTCGGGTGGCTTTCCCTTGATTCTGCTCCTCCATGATACGCAAGGGAGGCCTCTGCCTCCCCTAGAAATAACCGGCAACAAATCATTAACATAGTTTTGTTCAGGGATGCCTGCTGTTTAAAGGACTTCAAAATCTTTGAAATGGCATCCAATATGCTGTGAAACACGACTGTGCTATATGTCATGACCTTGCTCTCTCCAGCATTTGCCACCCATCTTCAGAGACACTCCAAAACTGAACTCCGTATTTTCTGTATGTTGGTTATGTCTATCCCTGCCGTACCTGTCACGGCCTTTGCTCTTCCAAGATGCTGCAGCTTAAATCCCATTTGACCTTTTATCCTTTTTTTTGTGAGACATATTGCTGAAATGAGATTATAAAGGAACTCTTTGATGACTAATCTTGGGTCTTATATTTCTGTACCCTCTTTAGCTCATTAGCAGGGCTATGAATACAATAGGTAGTTAACGAATTTAAAATCCTGTTACTAGCATTGACATTGACTTCACAATTTACAGATAGCTATTCTATGTAGTTTAGGTCACCCTCATAGGAGATCACTCTCAGCTTGGCACAGTGAGGTAGGTGGTTTCATCACCTGTAGAAATCTGCCACTATCTCATCCGGGTATTATATTTGTTCCCTTGATCCAGTTGTTCCAACAGGCTTAGTAATGGGTGAGTGATCAGGATATAGATGCCACATAGATAGGTCTACTCAGAGTCTTAGGTGCTGATTTCAGGATGATAGGGCTGAGACACCACAGAGCTCGTGCCACTTCCTCTATGCACGGTAATGTCCAAACCATCAGTTTATCTGACTTGGATTTAAGTGATGAATCAGCAGCACTGGCTTTCTGAGGATTGCTGTTCGTCAACATACCTAACTTTTAAGTGTCAACTTCTCACCATCTCCTGATATGAAAAGAAACACTGCTGAAAAACTGAGTTTTTTTTTTTGAATTGTCGTTGTTTTGTTTGTTTCCTTCGTGCTTGAGAGATAGCATCAGGCAAATTGGTGATCTTTGTTTTGTTTTTCCCATCTCTACGAGCCATTTTAAAAATTTAAGTCATGATGTAATGGCCTTAAATTCAGTTGCTATTTTAAATAGCATTTTTTAAATTATATTTTCTGATGGTTGCTAGTGCTATAATTTTTAATATATTGATTTCATATGCTGCAACTGTGCTGACCTCTCCTGCTACTTCTAAATTGCTGTAATGAACCTTCTTATGTATGCTATTCTATTATTATATGTTCATCTCATTTAGTTAAATCCTAGAACAAATGTTGCGGGAAAAACAGAAGTTTACAAATAACTGTTAAACAAAGCTCTGGGGAACAAGGATCCCTCCAAAAGTGGTTTATTGTTAGAGGAAGAGGCTTTATTAGTTGGCGGAACACAGGGGACTAAGTCCAAAAATGGCTGCATTCTCCGTCCCGCTAAATTCCAGAGTTTATATACGCTTTACAGAAAGTTCAAACAAAGAAATTCATACATCATTCCTACTGGTATTAGCAGTTTTACAAATTATCATTCTACCTTCTCACTGATGTTAACATGATTACAAAGATAAAGATAAGCAAATTCTTAAGTTGTGAGGAGGGGGTTCTCCTTTGGGGTCGAACTGCTCACAAGAAACACTTGCATAGGGGTTTTTCTTGTGCCAGGCTTCTAGGTGCCTAATGCTTTTAACAAGGCTGTAACTCTTCAGTTTTGAGGCCTTCAGGCTTCTAGTATTTTAGGAAAGGCTATAATTCTTCAGGCTTTCTTCTCTCACAAACGTCGTGTAGAAAAGTATATTCGCTTTAAATCTTAATTCCTTCTCACCTATAAGTACCTGTTGAATGAATGAATCACCAAAGTCCTCTCTGAGAAGTTATGCTGATTTTGCATTTCCAATAACAAAGAATAGGTGAGCATTTGCTTATACTGTCAAACAATGAGTTTTGTGAGCCTTATTAATCTTTGTCAGTGTATTATGGACCTGGTAGCTCCCTTTCAACAAGGCAAGTTGTGTTTCTTCATTAGTGAGACTGAACAGCTTTTCCAATTCTGTTTCGGTGGCTATTTATATGCTTTTATTTTTATTTTTTTTTTGTTTTTGTTTTTTTGATTGCCAATGCATAAACTTTGCCAAATCCTTGGTAGGAATATTTGTATATTCTTTATATGAATCATATATTTACTAGGAGTATTGATCATATACCTATCGTATGTATTGCATTTTTCCCGTTATTTTTCTAATCCTTTTATCTTTCCAATGGTGTTTTCTGCCGCATAGATTTTACTTTATATGTGGTTAAATTTAGCAATGCTTTCCTTTGTTGTCATATATTTGAATGTTCTTACAGCTTTCTCCAAACCATGATTAAGAACCATTGATTGCAGTTGTGACTTACACAGCTGTGAGTATCTGGCAAAACTCATTGACTTGAGCATTTAAAATTAGGGAATTTTGTTTTGGTTAAATTTGTAGTAATGCCAAGGCAGCCAAGTGTATGTAATACTAGAACTTACCTAATTTTTTAAAAGCAATGATTTATTATATATGTGTATGTATGCACATATGTGAAGTGAAGGAAGAGTAGGTGTTGATTAGGAAGAGGAAAAGGATGGGGAATGAGGAGCACTAGAGTAGGGAAATAATGGTGGGGATAAGGCTGATGATGATGGTCATGAATTGAATTGTGTCTCCCCAAAAATAGTTATAGCCATGTGGCTGGGCCATGATTGTGACTGTCCTCCGATTTGTGATTTTCCTGTGCTGTATGTTAAAGGATTGCCCCTAGGGTCACCGTGAGTTGGATCCGACTCCACAGCACTTGGCTGGCATGTTAAAGGATTGGGTGGAACTGTAAATCCCTTCATAGAATCACCCTGTTCCACTGTAAAGGGAGTTTCCCTGGAGTATAGTTTGCCCTACCCTTAATCTTTTCATCCTGCAGGAGATAAAAGAAAAGGGAAGCTGGCAGGTAATGGAATCTCACACCATCAAGAAAGCAGCACTGGGAGAAGAGCATGTCCTTTAGACATGAGGTTCCTGCGCCAGGGTGCTCCCTGGACAAAGACTGATGCAATACCAGACTTTCCTCCAGAGCCAACAAGGGAGAAACATCCCCCTAGAGCAGACATCCTAAATTTGGACTTGTAGGCTGACAGGCTGTGTAAGAGTAAACCTTCTTTGTTAAAGCCATCCACTCTGGTATTTCTGTTAGAGCAGCCCTAGCTGACTGAAACGCTGTCTATCCTCTAGCAATGCCTGAGGGAAGGGATGGCACTGGAAGGGAACAAAAAGTTAAAGGAGCAATGTTCACGATCAATGCTATTTCAGGACCTTGGCTGAAAGGAAAAACAGTTACGGAAAACTATAATTATAAAAATATATAAATATCTTCCTTCTGATTCCTCTCTTCCATCCTCTGCCCACTAGGGCCTCAGAAGCCATCAACAGAGAAGAGGGAAAGAACAAACATTAACACTCCAGCTCCTTCCCAGATATAGAACCACTAGGATATATATCCGACTCGAGGGCACTTGGCAGGATATATATGTATATAGGATATACATATATGCCAAGCCAAGTGCCCTCGAGTCGAATCCGACTCATGGCGACCCTAGGGGCCAGGGCAGAACTGACTATATACAAGATTTATTTTAAGAATTGACCTGTGCCATTGAGAGATCTGACAAGTATGAAATCTGCAGAGTAGGCTGGCAAGCTAGAAACTTGGGTAGGGTTTCTATGTTACCAGACAAACTCTGAGTTTATACCACCTGCTGTGAAGCCAATCTCTGAGGCAGGAGGTTGAGTAAAATAATCAAAGGTCTATTTGCAAGCCAGCATGTAAAGACACAGGGATAATTCTTGTCCTCCGAGCCTGTCTACCTTTGTCAGGCAAGCTCACAGATTTTATTTTGGGTAAGGGTAGGCAATTGGGGGGGGGGGTGCCGCTGTCCAGGGGCAAGCCTCGGGGTCTGGAGGCTATAGACCCCTCTGGGGTCTGGAGCAGGGGGTCCTTGAACTGGTACTGCTACTTGTTTGATGACCCTGAGAAGGTTGTAAAGGCTGTATTTTTTTTTTTTAATGATTGAATGAAAATGTACATTCCCATATAAATTTGCAAGCCCACCTATATGCAGAACCTACTGCACTCCTTGCCTGGCAACAGCACACTCTTCCTCTCTGTTTCATGTGTGTCCTATCCTCCCATCAATCTGATATCCCCTCCTCTCCACCTACTCCCCTTCCTCCAGTAAGAGGTCAGCAGGCCAACATCCTATAGATGCCTAGAACCAGAAAGTGCACACATGGTATGGTCAGTGTCACCAAGTGAAATCCATACCTGTTGGAAGAGTTGGCCTCCATTATGATTTATGGACAGGGGCAGCATCAGGGCCAGGGGCCATGCTACCAGGGGAACCCTGAAACCCCAGACTATCAACTGTGGTCTCTTAGTGGAGATCTCAGGGTGCACCCCTTTTTATTCTTGTGTTGCCAGTGAGACTCAACTTGTGAGCTCCATCACGGCCATCACTGGTGGTAGCTGGGGTCCCTCTGGTTCTTCCCATCACAAGTCGATGTAGTCACCTACTCACGTGGGTTTCTTTGTCTTCTGGGTTCCCTTTGTCCCATGACTTCTTGGTACTTGGTGATCATTCATTCCTGCTGAGTTGAGACCATTTGCTGTACCCTCGGATGGCAGCTTGGCAGCTTTTAAGACCCCAGATGCAACTCAGCAACGTGGGGTGCAGAGGGCTCTCTTAGCAAAATGCTAGTTGTGCCAATTGGCCTTGATTTCCCCTGAGAGCACGGTCCCTGGCCTCCCACACCAGCCACTCTGTCCTTGCAATATTGGGTTAAGATCGGAGGAGTACTCATGCTATGTTGAAGTCCAGTTAGTACTGACCCTCTTTCTAATGTGTGCTGTCACAGATTTCACCCAACAAAATTTCTATCAACTACCTAATCTAAATCCTCCCTCCTCACTTTCCCTCCCTCCCCACCCTTGCAGCCATCAGTCTTTTCTTCTATGCATGAGTCTGTTTTTAAGTTCTTATTGTAGGGGTCTCATACAATATTTGTCTTTCTGTTGCTAACTACTTTCATTCAGCATAGTGCCCTCCAACTGAAACCAGGTTATGAGATATTTCCTAAAACCATCATTGTTCTTTATCATTGCGTAGTATTCCATTGAGTGTATATACCGTAGTTTACCTATCCATTCCTCTGTTGTTGAGCATCTGGCTTGATTCCATCTTTTTCCTGTTGTGGACCGTGCTGCAATAAAAATTTGTGCGCATGTATCAGTTGGTGTGAATGGCCTTGATTCTGTAGGATGTATTCCAAACAGTGGAATTACTGGGTCAAATGGTATATCTATGTGCAGCTTTTTAAGGAAGCGACGGATTGCTTTCCAAAGAGGTTGTACCATTTTGTGATGTCACCAACCATGTACAAGAATTCCAATTTCTCCACAGCCTCTCCAGCATTCGTTGTTTAGCGTTTTTTGGATCATGGCCAACCTTGTTGGGGTGAGATAGTATCTCATTGTAGTTTTGACTTGAATTTCTTTAATAGCTAATGATCGTGAGCATGTCTGCATGTGTTTTTTTGGCTGCCTGAATCTTCTCTTTAGAGAAGTTTCTGTCCATCTCTTTTGCCCATTGCTTAATTGGATGATTTATCTTTTTCTTATTGATATTTTGCAGTACTTTATAGATTATGGAGATCAGGTGTCAGTCTGACATATAGTTGCCAAATATTTTTTCTCATTCTGTAGGTGGCCTTTTAATTATATTAATATAGTCTTTGATGAGCAAAAGTGTTTGATTCTTGGTAGTTCCCATTTATCTATTTTCTCTTCTGTTGTTTGTAGTTTGTTTGACAGATTTTGAAGTCTGTCTCCATTGTATATCATAACTTCCATTGTTGTTCCTACTTTTTCTTGGATGAGCGTTATCATTTTAGATTTGATATTTAGGTCCTTTGTCCTTTTTGAGTCAGTTTTTGTATAAGGTGTAAGATATGGGTCTTGTTTCAATTTATTGCAGATGGATATCCAATTTTGCCAGCATCATTTGTTGAAGAGATTGTTTTTACCCCAGTTTAATGTCTTGGGGCCTTTGTCGAATATCAACTGTCCATATGAAGATGGTGTCATTTCTAGGGTCTCAATTCTGCTACATTGATCTATCTGTGTCTTTTTGTACCAGTACCAGGCTGTTTTGACTACTGTGGAGTGTAATAGGTTCTAAAGTTTGGTAATGAGAGACCTCCCAGTGTGTTCTTCTTCCTCAGAAGTGCTTTACTTATCTGGGGCTTCTTCTCTTTCCAAAGTTGGTCATTTGCTTCTCCATCTCATTTAAAAATGTCACTGGAACTTGTATTGGGATTGCATAATATAAGTAGATTGCTTTGAGTAAAATAGATACTTTCACAATGTTAAATCTTCATATCCATGAGCAGAGTAGGTTTCTCCATTTATGTAAGTCTCTCTTAGTTTCTTGTAGTAAGGACTTGTAGTTCTCTTTGTAAAGGTCTGTCATTTCTCTGGTTAGATTTATTTCTGGGTACTTTATCTTCTTAGGGGCTATAGTAATTGGCATTGATTTGGTGATTTCTTCCTTAATAGTCTCATTGTTGGCATAGAGGAATGCTACTGATTTACCTATGTTTATCCTGTATCTTGAGACTTTGCTGAACTCTTCTATCAGTCTGAGTAGTTTACTTATGGATTCTTTAGGATTCTCTCTGTACACAATCATATTATGTGCAAACAGGGAGTATTTACTTCTTTACCAATGCAGATGCCCTTTATTTCTTGGTCTTGTCTAATTGCTGTGGCTAGAACTTCTAGTACAATGTTGAATAGGAGAGGTGAGAGTAGGCCTCTTTGTCTAGTTCCTGTTCTCAAAGGAAACTGTGTCAGTCTCTCTCCATTCAGGATGATGTGGGCAGTTGCCTTTGTATAAATGGCCCTTATTGCATTGAGGAATTTGCTGTCTATTTATATTTTGCTTAGAGCTTTTAGCATGAATGGGTGTTGGACTTTATCAAGTAACTTTTCTGCATCAATAGACAAGATCAGGTGATTCTTGTCTTTTGTGATATTTATGTGGTTGATCACATTAATTGATTTTCTGATGTTGTACCAGCTTTGCATCCCTGTTATGAATCCAACTTGATCATGATGGGTTATTTTTCGGATATGTTGTTGTATTCTATTGGCAAGAATTTTGTTGAAGATCTTTGCATCTAGATTCATGAGTGATATTGGTCTGTAGTTCTTCTTTTGGGGGGAGTCTTTCCCTGGCTTTGGTATCAGGGTTATGCTGGCTTCATAGAATGAATTCGGGAGTATTCCATCCCTCTCTATAGTGTGAAATAGTCTCAGTAGTATTGGAGATAACTCTTTTCTAAAAGCTTGGTAGAATTCTGCAGTGAAGCCGTCTGGGCCTGGGCTTTTTTTGGTTGGCAGTTTTGGGATGACTTTTTCAATCTCTTGCTTTGTGATGGGTTTATTAAGTTGTTCTGCTTCACCTTGTGATAATTTTGGTAGGTGATGTGAATTGAGGAATTTGTCCATTTCTTCTAGGTTTTCAAATTTGTTAGAATACAGTCTTTCATAGTATTCTATTATGATATTTTTAAATTCTGCTGGATCTGTTATAACAACTCCCCTCTCACTTCTTATTTGGGTTATTTGTTTCCTTCCCTGTTTTTCTTTAGTAAGTTTAGCCAATGGTTTGTCAATTTTGCTGATCTTTTCAAAAAACCAGCTTTTGATCTTTTCAATTTTTTCAATTGTTCTTCTACTCTAATTCGTTTAGTTCTTCTCTAATCTTTATGATCTGTTTTCTTCCGGTGACTGAGGGGCTCCTGTGTTGTTCTCACTCTACTTGTTCAAACTGTGGGGTTAGTTCTTTGATTTTGTTTCTTTCTTCCTTCCAGATGCGTGCATTTATGGAGATGAATTGACCTCTGAGCACTGCTTTGGCTGCATCCCATAGGTTCTGGTAGGAAGTGTTTTCATTCTCATAGGAATCCATGAATTTCTTCATTTCATCCTTGCTTTCTTCTATAACCTATGGGTTTTTGAGCCAGATGGTGTTCAGTTTCCATGAGCTCCACTTTCTACCTATGTTTTTTCTGCTATTGATTTCAATTTCTATGACCTTATGATCTGAGAAGGTGCTTTGCAATTGTATCGATTTTGCTCAGAACTGTCTTATGTCCTAGTACATGGTCTATTCTGGAGAATGTTCCATGTGCACTGGAGAGGAAGGTGTAGCTGTCCACTGATGGATAGAAAGTTCTGTATATGCCGATGAGGTCTGATTGGTTAATTGTGGCAATGAGATCTTCTGTGTCTTTGTTGAGCTTTTAGATGATCTCTCCAGTATTCAGAGTGAAATGTTGAAGTCTCCCATTATTATTGTGAAGTGATCTGTCTCATTATTGAGTATAGTCAATATTTCTTTGATGTGTTTAGGTACTCTAATATTAGGTGCACAAATATTTAATATTGTTAAGTTCTGCTTGTGTATTGAACCTTTCAGCAATAGTGTCCATCCTTGTCCACGATGGTAGATTTTACATTAAAATCAAGTTTATCTGAGATTAGAATTGCCACACCTGCTCTTCTTTGTTCATTGTTAGCTTGATATATATTCTCCCATTCTTTAACTTTCAGTTTGTTCCTGTCTTTAAGTCTAAGGTGAGTTTCTTGTAGGCAATATATAGATGGGTCATGTCTTCTGATCCAAGATGTCACTCGATGTCTCTTCACTGGCATGTTCAGTCCGTTCACATTCAATGTAATTATTGATAGGTATGTGTTCAGTGCTTCCATTGTGATATGCTTACTTTTGTGTTGATGTTATCTCTGCTGTTCTTATTAATCTGTTCTAGAGCATTCTTCTTTGTTAGTTGATTTTTCACCTTTTTAAGGGTTGGTTTTGTGATTGTTGAGACTCCTGTAGTATGTTTCTTGATTTGATATGTTGGCTATTTATTGTGCTTTATGGCTGCCTCTGTGATCCCTCTTAATAAACTACATGTAAACCCAGTTTTAATTACTATGAGTCTTATTCACTTCCTCTCCATCTGTAAGGACTATAATGGCTATAGTACATCCCTCTTTTTAATATGATTGACATCATAGTTTTCATGTTATGATCATTGAATTATTTCTTTCACTACTATAGCTTTGATTGATTTTGGAGCCTTCCCTAACTGAGTAGGATTCTGGGTGATGTGTCCTGTATTTGTTTCTAAAATATAAAGTTAGCAGTTTTGTTCTTCTAAGTCAAGAGATTCTTTCAGTATTTCTTGTAGCTTTGGTTTGGTTTTTACACAGTCTCTGAGTTTCTGTTTATCTGCCAATGTCTTGATTTCATTTTCATATTTGAAAGATAGTTTTGCAGGATGTCTTGATTTCCTTTTTATATCTGAAAGATAATTTTGCAGGATTTATAATTCTTGGTTGGAAGTTCTTCTCCTTCAAGGGTTTGAATGTGTCATGCCACTGTCTCTGTGCTAGCATTGTATCTGCTGAGAAATCCGACAAAAGCCCACTGAATATTAGCTTTGCTTTGAGTCTTGCTGTCTTTAAGAGTTTCTGCTGTCTTTAAGAGTTTCTGCTTATGTTTCATTTTGTTAAGCTTGATTATAATATGTCTTGGAGTCTTCCTTTTGAGATCTATATTGAGTGGTAGTCAACACGTATTTTGGATATCTGTGTCCTCTTCTTTCATAATTTATGGGAAGTTTTCTGTCAGCAGCGCAGCCACAATACTCTGTGTTCTCAGGTGTCTCACCCTGTTCAGGAACTCCAATTAACTGTAGATTGTTCCTCTGAATAGAGTCCCACATGCTTCTTAATGCTTCTTCATTTTTCTTGTTTCTTTTCTCTGGTTTCCCATTGTAAATGCTGGAGTCAGTAGCTCTGTCTTCCAAGTCAGGAAGTCTATTTTCCATTTGTTCAATTCTGTTTTCTTGGCTTTGAATTGAAGTTTCTATGTATTTGATTTTGTTCTTGATCTGTTGGATTTCAGAGTACTGGTGTTCCATCAGATCAAACAGTTTGCTTAATTTTTTTGTTTTGCTCTGCAATATTTTGTATGAGATCTAGGAGGGCTTTATGCATAATCCTTTTGTATTCACCTTCCAATAGTTTCAGAAAGGTTTCTTCATCTGGGAAGTTTTGTGCTGCTTTCTTTTGGGGCCTTTCTGAAGCCATGGGTGATTTCTTGGTTATGATTTTCTCCACAGTTTGTTCCTTTTGGGGCATCACATGAGTAAATAGAGGCTGAAAGTGATGCTGTGAGGATGGACCACAGTTGTTTCTCTAGGCCTTCTTAAAATGAAAGGTAAAAGTATCTGACAACTTTCAGTCATTCAGGTTTTCAGATGCATAGGTCCTCTTCTCAGCTGGAAAAGTAAGCACCTCTACATCAAATCCCACATGTTATAAACTAGCTCAAAATACAGAAATGCTACTGCCCTGCTGGCCTCTGTTAGTGGGCCCTAGCTATAGGGACACTGGGTAGAATATTGCTTTTCTGCTGGAAAAGTGCTCTGCTCTGGGCAGGCCCTGCCTCCCAGCCCAGGAATTATGTACAGCTGAGGCCTCCATATGGATATATTCACCTCCCAGAGGAATAGGATGGTGTTCCTCACAAGCTCACCCTTGTCTTGGAACAGGTTACTATTTGGCAGAGGTAGAAAGAGAGGCCAAAGGTACCGAGATGCACAGAGTCCATAGCCTCTGTTGCTGGGCCCCAGCTGTAGGTGACACTGTGGAAAGTACTGCTTTTCTGCTGGAAGAGCTCTCTCCTCCAGGCAAGTGTTGCCTCCCAGCCTAGGAACTAGGTCCAGCTGGGGCCTCTGTATGGGTGTTTCTGCCTCTCAATGGAACAAGATGGCACCCTGCACAAGCTTGCTGTTTGCCTCTGTACAAGCTATGTGGAAAGAGAGGCCAGAAGTGCCGAGATGCACAGAGTCCAAAGCCAGGCTCTCAAAATACCACAGTTTTGCTGCCAATCCCCACAGCAGTGCGTTTGAGGTTGGGTACTAGTCAAGCACTTAGTCAAGCTGCTAATCAAGCCATCCACTGGCTACAACAGAGAAAAAAGAAGTTAAAATGGTGAGTTACCTTTGGTTTGTGAAAGTCCACCCTTGCAAAGAGCAGGGTCAGTGAAAGAGAGGAGGTTTTCCGTTCAGTGGTATGAAGTCCAAATTAACAGCCCTATGCCGTATCTTATGGCTCACGAGGTGTCTAGAAGGCTCTGTTTAATTATCAATTCAGGTCTTCGTTTCTAGAGGGATTTAGGGACACATGTGTTTAGTCCACCATCTTGACTCCACCACCAAGGGGCTGTAAAGATTTTATCTCAGTGGCTCCTATAAGTTAATGCATGATTTCCTGAGCCAAGTAGTGCTAGGAAACCACGAATCTGCAAGAAAAGTGCTCAAAACAAGTTATTCTTCCTGTCCTCCCTGGTTTCCTGCTTAATTCATCTATCATTGGTTAGAGCTCAATTGTCAAGACAGGGAGTGATATTCATAGCCTATAGTTTACTAAATACATGATAGTGCCTCTAAGGCCGAGAGCTCTTGGTCCCAGCATTGCCACCCAGGGCTTGTGGAATGTGGAAGCTATGTTTTCCATGTGGGTTGGGGTGGTGAACCTGAAACCACGCCTCTCATGCCCTTGTCTTAGGTCCTCCATGTTGTTTGAAAAATGCACTTTTCAGGCCTCTGATTTCAGTTATAGTTGTAAGGAAGAATTATTTATTCCCTTGGAATCCTCAGTTTTGCTTTTAATGATTTCAAGTGATTGAATGAGGGTCACCTAGATTATAGAAGGCACTCTCCTTTACTTAAAGTCAACTGATTATACATGTTAATGACATTTACAAAATGCCTAGACAGCAACATATAGACTGATGTTTGTCCAAACAACTGGATATCATAGCCTTGTCAAGTTGAAACACAAAATCAACCTTTAACCCCACACTTTATCAACTTGACATCATGTTCATCTTCTTAAATCACACTTAATCTCCAAATAAAGGCAATAACACAGTTACACTTCTTCCTAATGAGTAAAAATATTCTGTGTACAACCAAAGCCACACTAACACTTTCTTCAGACAAGGAAGCAAAGTCCTTGGGGTGATATCTACTCTTCTGACTGATTTCTTGTAACTTAAATATGTGGTAAAGTTAACATATTATGTTAGATGATAAGACAATGAAGGAGGAAATAAAACAAAGTTGCTCTACATTAACACAAACATACATATTGATAACAAAGTAAGAAAAAAACTCATAACAGTTACAATCCACATTTCTATAACCAGCTTCTTCCACAATCTGTTCCGTGTTATTTTTGTCTTCAGTGAGCACTTGATCTAGTTGTGGTCCTTTGTTTTGCCTGGTGGAGTAAATGAGAATTGCGTTCACAAAAGATCTGGGCCATCACCAGTCTTGCCTGAACTGAGTTGTTGTAGTTTTCTATTGACTTTAATAATAGGACACGGTCCATTGCTGTTGAGCCAATTTCCACTTATAGTGTAGTGATAGGATGGAGCAGAACTGCCCTATGGAGTCTCCAGGGCTGTAAACCTTAACAGAAGCAGATGACCACATATTTCTTCTGTAGAGTAGCTGGTAGGTTTTGGTGGCTGACCTTCCATTGTGTAGCCAAGTGTTTAACCACTGTGCAACCAAGACTTTTATAGGACAAAATACCAAAAAAAATTTTTGTTCTTAAGTTGATTCAAACTCACAGAGACACTGTAGAACAGAGTAGAACTGTCCCACAGGGTTTCCAAGGAGTGACTATTAGATTTGAATAGCTTACCTCTTGGTTTGCAGCTGAGCCCTTAACTATAGCAGCCCCAGGGCTCCACAGGACATGTGAGACTAAGAAGTATCCTAAGGAATCTTCTGTGTTCCAAACATATTTCTTCTCACTTCCATTGTGTAATAACTGTCGATTTGCCCCTTAGTTGGCAGAGTTAATCATTGCAGCCATTAAAGTAACATAACCTGTTGATTCAGAGACATAAGATCTCTTAAGTAGATAGTGTCAATCTTAACTCCCAGTTCAAAGAAATCAGGGTTGTGTTTCCTGGTAAAATCACTCCTCCCTTTAGAATTAAGAGCTCTAAGCCAACAAAGCACAAAGTTTCAGGGACCAAAAACAAGTATTTTCTACTAGTGGATCAATAGGAGTAAAGTTAATGTTGTCGCTACCATTTTAACCCCTTGACCCCTGAACTCATGAATCCTAGCTGTGGGAGAAACAGGACCACTGTCACTACCTTACAAGATATTGCTACTTAGCTGCCTCAGTAACTGAGTCTTCGAAAAGCGATTCTGCCATTCTATCAAGATAGCCTCTTCAAGATGATGGGGAAAATGGTAAGATCAATTAATTCTATGAGCATGGGCTAATTGCTGCACTTCATTGGTTGTAAAGTGAGTTTCTTGACCTGAAGCAATGCTATGTGGAATACCATGATAGTGAATAAGGTATTCTCTAAGCCCATAGGTGGTATTCAGCAAAAGCATTGCATTCAGAGAAGGAAAGTCCATAGAGAAGATCTGCAGGCTGCCAGCTCAGCGACCAATTTGACATTAGTACTCGTAGTACAAAAATATGAAGAGCAGACCTGCAGGCTATAAACTCAAGAAGGATTTCTGTGTTATAGTTTTGAGGAAGAATTCCTTCTTATCTGAGAAACATCAATTTTTTTCCCTTAATACCTTCAAATGACTGGGGGAGGCCCACCTGCATAATCAAGGGCAATCTCTGTTAATTAAAGTTAGTGAATTGTAAATCTTCATCATAGCTAAAAAACCACTTTCACAGAAACATCTAAAGTTTGGCCAAACAACTGAGCATCACAATCTTGCCAGATTGGCATATAAAATTAACCATCACAAATATTAACATAGGCAGGAAAAAAAAACCCACCATCTATAGCAAATTGGTGAGCAGACTCCTTTAAGAAAAAATGTTTCACTTCACACAGCAGAATACATGAATGTAGGGTATGGAGTAATATAAGATTTGATGTTTGATCATCTCAGGGAAAGACACAGAAATAAGTTTCTAGATCAGCAGATGTGTTTTGAGGAGAGGTTTTGGGATTCTGGGCCACAAAACAGAAATCTCTTCTATTCCAGAGTTCAGAGCCTTTGCTGGGATCTTTCAGCCATTCATACAGATCCAATAGGAAGCAGACCTTGGTTCTCATGTTTGCTATTGTTGGCCTAGGGTCTGTTTCAAGGAAAGCATTATCCAGAGGACTGGTTGCTCCCTTCTCTGCAGCAGCTGGAGTTCCTACATCCCCTCGAAGACTGACTACAGCAGTCAGAGGTCTGGTGCCTGTGGTACCTGTGGTGTCTACAGCCCTGCAGAAACCCCCAGAGTTACCACAGCTGCTCCCAGAGCTACTGCTGCAGCCCCCAGAACTGAGACTACAGCAGGAAGACACTGGAAGGCACTTTGGGGGCATTTGGGGGTACACTTGGGAGTGGGCTGGCACTGCTGGTAGTTCTACTGGAAGATTATGTCAGTGGGCATCATGAGCTGAGGGAGCATTAGATACAAGTCAGACCCAGGCACAGAGATCACCCTCCCTTCTCTGTCCTTTAGACATCACTTATAGCAAATTAATCTCCAGTATTTTTAGTACTTCTAATAAGATTCCTATACACTCATATCATCTCTTTGGATCATCATATTATCCTTTTAAGGCAGACGAAAATTTCCACCTATTATATTAAATTTTAGATGAAGACCAAAGTAATACAAAGTAACTGGAAGAGTCAAACATCTCATGAGTAGAAGAGAAAATTATTCCAGTGATGTCTTCCCAACTGATCCAATTTATGAACCAGTTAAGATAAACTTCAAGTAACAAAGCAATCATTCCTGTTTGTCACAACTTTCAAGATGATTTCGCTCTGCATGAGCAGTATTGAAAAGTGTCTTAAAGATTGCCCGGCTCAATAAGCTCATTTTATTAGAGACTGAGAAACTCTATCAATAAGGGATATTTATACTTAAGACTTTAACCAGGCCCGTGATCTCATTCCAGAGCTCTAATCTTCTCAGTTTAGTGCATTGGCCTGATAGATCCTGCTCAACTTGAGAAGTATATAAACAAGTTCACAAACTCAGAAGCATACAGGCTTATCAAACCAAAGGGAGACTCTAGTCACCTGACCTCTGCCTGACTCTTCATTGCAGGGGAAGACAAAGTTGTATTTTCAAAGGTGAGTTCCCCTGTTGAAAATTATGAGTGGAGCACATAGTTCTGGGCTTTACTGTCTCCAGACCTGAGGGCCCACCTATGCAGATCAGTTTGGCTTCTCCTGAGACCAAAGAAACAGTTATTCATTTCTTCCCTGTCGTGACCCAGTCAGTGCCAGACTGCTCCTTGCACCCTTCCCCGAGTCTTCCTGAAAGTCTCTTCCTCTGACAAAATGGACTGCAGCCCCCACCTTAGGCCCTGTGCAGCCTCCTTTCCTGCTTCAGCATTTCCTCCTTTCCAGCATTCATCCCGTGAAGCCACAGTTCCTGATCCCTCAGGGGCACTTATGAGGTTCAGGAACAGCCACAAATCTATTAACACCTCAGGTGAGTGGATGGAGGTTCTAGGGCATAAGGTCCCTTTATCTGGGCCTTGCGCTCTGACTCAGGCATGTGAGAACCTACTGTGTGTTCTGTGATCGGATGATGTCTGGAAGCTCCTCATGTGCCTTCTTCTACTGAGGCTCAGAGCAGCTGCTCCCAGTTATGAGTATGGCTACTTAGAACCAGAAGTGAGCAGGTTAGGACAATTTGTATTACCATCTTCAGCCTCATTGTCCACAATGAGTGCAAACCTTCATGGCCTTTTAATTCTAGTTACAGAATTCCCAAACCCTTTGTTTTCTTCTTCTACCAAATGTTGACACATTGGTTCTTGGCAGCCTAGTTTAAACTCTAATTTAGAGAAGATTTCACAGTTTATCATTTATATCTAACCCAGACTAATTACAGTGAGCAGGGAGATGTCCCTAATCTTAGCCTATATCAAAGGTCAACAAACTTCTGTCCACAGATCAAATCTATCTACTGCCTGGTTTTGTGTAGTCTGCCAGCTAAGAATGGTTTTTACATGTTTAAATGGTTAAAAAATAAAAATAAACAGAAGAATGATATTTCGTGACACATAAAAATTACATTAAATTCAAATATCAGTGTCCATAAACCTTTATATGAATCCTTCGTATATTACCTATGGCTGTTTTCATACTAAAATGGCAAATTTGAGAAATTTAGAGACAACATATACTCCCAAAATCTAAAATATTTGTTCTCTAACTCTTAGCTCAAAATTTTACCAACCCATGGTGTATCCTACTGTTTTTAAGAGACTGGAGCTAAACAGTCCTAGAAAAGAATCCTGGTTCTGCCATCTATCAGCTGTGTTTCCTTGTCAAAATTGCTTAACTTGATGCACTTTTTTGTGTTCTTTCTTTTTTTTTTTTTCTTTTAATTTCTTGGTTTCTTCAACTATGGTCTTTTATTTCTTTCCTGTCTTTTCAATGACCTCTTGCTTTCTTCATGTATGATGTCCTTCTACAATTCATCTGGTCTTCAGTTACTAGTATTAAAGTCATCAGATCAATTCTTGAGATAGTGTATAAATTCAGGTGGGATATACTCAAGATTGTGCTTTGGCTCTCATGGACTTGTTCTCATTTTTTTCAGCTTTAGCTTGAACTTGCGTATGAACAATCGATGGTTTCTTTAGCAGTCAGTCCCTGGCCTTACTCTAATTGATAATTTGAGCTTCTCTACCTTCTGTTTCTACAGATGTGGTCAATTTGATCCTAATGTATTCCATCTGGAGAGGTCCACATGGATAGTGGCCATTTACATTGGTTATGAAGAAGTGGTTGCTCTTGCAAAGTTCTACCCTGGCATCACTTCTATCACCAAAACTGTGTTTTCCAACTACCAATCCTTCTTTATTTCTAACTTTCACATTCCAATCACCAGCAATTATCAATGCATCCTGACTGCATGTTTGATCAATTTCAGACTTTAGAAATTTGTTTTAAAAAAAATTCTTCACTTTCTTCATCTTTGGCCTTAGTGGTTGGTGAATAAATTTTAATGATAGTTATATTAACTGGTCTTCCTTGTAGGTGTGTAGATATTATCTTATTGCTGACAGCATTGTACTTCAGGATGGATGTTAAAATGTTCTTTTCAGTGATGAATGCAATGCTATTTGTCTGCATGTTGTCATTCCTAGCTTGGTAGATGATACAATTTTCTGATTCAAAATGGCAAATACCAGTTCCATTTCACCTCACTAAAGCCTAGGGTATCAGTGTTTATGCATTCCATTTTGTTTTTGATGATCTGCTCTTTTTCTAGAGTCGTACTTTGTACATTTCACCTTCCGATTACATTAATGGATGGTTGCAACTGTTTTTTTCTCATCTTGAGTCATGCCACATCAGCAAATGAAGGTCCTAAAAGCTTGACTCCATTCACACCATTAGGGTTGACTCTACTTTGAGGAGACAGCTCTTCCCTAGTAGTCTTTTTGAGTGCCTTCTATCTCCGGGGTGTCATCATTTGGCACTGTATCAGAGGGTGTTCCTCTGCTATTCATAAGGTTTTCATCAGCTAATTCTTTGTGTGTGTGTGTGTGTGGTTAAGTGAAAGTATACAATCCAAATCAACTTTGCATGTCCACCTATCTGTTGCTTCTTCTGCACTCCTTGCTCTATGACAGCACATTCTTCCTTTTCATTGTATACTTGTCATGTCTTCTTAACAAGCCCCTGTCCCCTCCACCCCACCCTCTTCACTCCTATCTAGAAAGAGACCAGCATAGCCATAAAGTATACACGCCATATGGTCACATTATGTCTCCAAGTCTAGTCCATTTTTGTCCAAAGAGTTCTCTTCAGTATGTTTTCTAGACAGGGACAGTAGCAGGTCTAGGGGCCATACTCTCAGGGGATACTCTGGACAGTCAGACCATTAGCTGTGGTCTTTTGATAGAGTTCTTGAGCTGCACCCCTCTTTTTCTTGCATTGCCACAGGGACTCAACATTGTGTGTCCACTCCTGGCTGTCTTTGGTGGTGACTGGACATTATCTGTTTTTTCTGGTCATATGTTGATACAGTTTCCCATTCACATGGGTCCTTCTGTCTCCTGGGCTCCTTTTTCCTCATGTCTTCATTGTTTTCAGTGATCATCTGTTCCTGATGAGTTGGCACTATTTGGCTTATCTCACATGGCAGCTTGCTAGCTTTTAAGACCCCAGACACCACACACCAACATGGGGTGCAGAAGACTCTCTTAGTAATGGGCTAGTTATGTCAATTGACCTCGCTGTCCCCCAAGATCATGGTCCCCAGACCCTGCCCCTGCTACTCTATCCTTGCAACATTGGGTTGAGGTTAAGAAGGGCTTTCAGTTTATGGTGAAGTCCAGCTAAGTTGATCTACTTTCTATTGTGTGCTTTCACTCCTTCACTGGCTAATTCTTTTCAGATGTAGGCTACTGGGTCCTTTTGCTAGTATATCTTAGTCTATAAGCTCAGGTGAAACCCATCTGCCATAGGTGACCCTGCTGGTATTTGAATACCAGTAGTATAGCTTCCAGCATCGCAGCAACATGCAAGCTCCCACAGTACAACAAACTGACAGATACATGGAGGTCTAAAGGCATAGCCGATTTCTAAGGAGGGTAAGTCTGGATTCTTTGATTGGTGGTTCAATTATTTCTTTCTTTTTCCTTTTCCACTTAGAGCTGTTTTGTTCTGCTAAGTATATGGGCATGCTTGGATATGAAAAGGCAGACAAGAAATAAGCTTGAGTGGAGGATTAAGAGAGATCTTCATTGTCAGCTTAATTACAGTAATAAATTTCAGAGTTCCCAGAGGCTATATAGGAAGTGTGAAGTTCTTAAATGAGAAGAAGGAAGGGAAGGAGAGAATGAAATGAGGTAATCATGGTAATTCACTGTGTCCCGGGAAACTCTGGTGATAAGGTAGCAAAAGAACTTCCAAAGCTTTTTAAAGCCTGTGGAGCTCCCTGATGGTTAAGATCTTGGCCACTAACCAAAAAGTTGACAATTTGAATCTGCCAATCACTCCTTTGATACAACTTGGGGCAAAGTTCTATCATATCCTAGAAAGTATCTGAGTTAGAATCAACATAAGGGCAATTGGGCTTTTGTTTGTTTTTTATTCCTGAATCTTCATTACTGTTTTCTGTACTTTAAAAAGATTTTCCATTCCTACTCTTTTACTAGATGAAAGGAAAGAGCAGGAGTTCATACCTTGTTCACCATAGTGTGCAACACTGTGATGAGATTAAAACAAGAAAAATATAGAAGGAGGCACACTGAAGTCAGAAGAAAAAAGTGCAGATCACAGCTTTCTCTCCTGTCAGTACCATAAATACAGGGGGACAATCTAAAATTACCAAAAGGCAGGAAAAGAATAGGTACAATGATGCTTAGGTCATAAAGGGAAGAATGAAGTCAGTTAACACCTATTTTGCAGAATATGAATATGTGTTCAACATGTCTATTTGGGTTGCAAATACAAATTTAGAGAGAAATTAGGCATGTGTGTTTACATGTACATATATATTTTAGAATGACTGTGAGTGTGTATATGTGTCTGGATAAGTTTTTTGCTGTTTATCTTCCTCTCACTTTTCTGGATTCTCCCTGTTTCTCCTTAGAACGCTTCTACAAATAATTGTCAAGGACCACTTAATAGAATAACTACATATTCTTCTTTGCTGGTGACACTTTTGGATTATGCATTTGGGCTTACCTTAAATTATCATAAAGCATCTTCTCACTTGCAATAGTATCCTAATTTGGGTGATAAAATCTACCATCATTCTGCCATTAGATGAGGTCTTATGAAAGACATTTGCTATCCGGAAAAACATTTAATTCTCTGGCCTTGAATTCAACAACCTACGCATTATGATCCTATTGTGTATCCACTGGTTTTCCTTTGCTCACTACCTGTAGCAATCCTCTGTTAAGCTAGGCTGGCCCATTGGTCTACTTTGAACATGCTCTTTCCTGTCCTGTCTTTGTTTGACTTTAGGTACCATATCTTCTACATGACATTGGAAACTTCTTGAAAAAAGGTCTGCTTGTGATGTGCTTGAAGCTCCAGCAGCACCCAGAAAATAAATGTGTATACTCGACAGCACTTGGCTTGGCTTTGGCATACAGCCATTCACCAACACAGAACAGCATCTGAGAATTTGCAGGTAGATGTTCCCTGTGACTTAAGGAAGTCACATAACAAACTGACACTCAGGTGTGCACAAGGATAAATGATGGCTGTATCATCCTTCAGAAATCTGCCTCTAGATTAGTATTGTTCTGCTCAGGCTGTTCCAAACACCTTAGTTACAGAAGGAGAAGAGAAAAAACCAAATCCACTGCCATCAAGTCAATTCTGACTCATAACAACCCTATAGATGGAGTAGATCTGCTCCATAAAATTTCCAAGGAACACCTGGTGGATTTGAACTGCTAACCTTCTGGTTAGCAGCCATAGCATTTAACCACTACACCACAAGAGTTTCCCAGGTCAGGGTAAATATTCCTTGGCTCACATAGGTAGCAATAGTCAGGATTCAGCTCACTGATTCCTTAGATGATGAGGCTGAGGTGTCGTCAGATTCTGCCTCTGTTTCCAGACAAGGTAGCACCTAACTGTTAATTATTCTATTTGGGTGTAGGTGATATATGACAAGGTAGTAATATCATGATGATATGGTTCTAAATCTTAGTTATTAGTTTTCAATTGACTTGGTACACTCAATAGAAAGATGTTAACTGACAAAGAATTGATTGACTGAGGTCGCCTTTCATCAAGGTGGTATATTTCTTGGTCCTCTCATAATCTCAGGAAATTGGGTGGAGAGCACTCCTGAGTTCCATAAGAAATGACTCTAATTGAGAGAATTTTACTTTGTTCCTGGCAACCTACACTACTTATCAGTAACAGGATTTTGTACATTAGCAACTTTTAATTTGTCTCCCTCCTAAAACCAACTCGACGGCACTTGGTTTGGCTGGCTCCTAAAACCTTTCTTTTGGGGTATAAATTATTTTTTAATGTACACTTTAAAAGTATTGGAATAAAGTGTTTATTATGTCTAAGTCTTTGAGAAAAACAATTATTTTCAGAGGAAAACAATTATTTTCAGTGAAAAAGAAAGGAAGAGGAGATACAAAAGAAACCATGACAAATTTACACACATCAAAAAAACAGAAATTTAAGTAGCAAATGACACCTTAAATAAGACTGAGAGAAAAGGAATCCATTGAGTAAAATCACAACATACATGCTATGAGTATAGAAAAAAGAGCTTTTACAAACAATAGGAAATACACAACAATACTAACAAAGAATGGGAAAAAGTCAAGAACGTGCATTGTATGCATCAAATGAGAAGGCAAATGACCAAGAATAATTTGAAAATATGGACTATGTTACTAATAATAATATAAACATAAAAAAAAACTATTTTGTCCTTTTCTGATACACAGCATTTCCTATTTGTTTACTTATTTCACTTTAGCGAAGATCAAATGACTAACATAAATTCATTATTGATCCGTAATTGTATACATCAAAAAGCAACATGCAGAATCTCAATTTCAAGAAAACAAACACTGAAAGCCACTGAAAGAAAATACATTTAAAAGAAAAAAAGACTCAGCACAGAAAATGGAATGCAAGAGATGAACTGTCCACAACACCCAATAAAAGGCACCAAAATGACAAGACTAACATCATATTTGTCAGTAATCAACTGAATGTAAATGGACTAAATTCACCAATTAAGAGAAGGAGAGTTGCAGTTTGGATAAGAAGACATAATCTATCTATATGCTGCTTACAGGAGACACACCTTAGACTCAAAGACACAAACTACAACTCAAAGGTTGAAAAAAAATATATAAGGCTAATAAGGTGCTAAAAGGAGCAAGAGAGGCAATACTACTCTCTGACAAAATAGACTTTAAAGTTAAATCCACCATACAAGATAAAGAGGGTCACTATCTAATGGCCAAAGGCTCACTTCAACAGGAGGACATAACCATACTAAATATCTGTGCACCCAAAGATAAGGCTCCAAAATATATAAAACAAACACTATTTGCACTGAAAGCAGAAATAGACAACTCCACAATGATAACAGGAAACTTCATCACACCACTCTCAGTAAAGGACCAGCCAAGCTTAATAAACACACAGAGGCTCTAAATGCCACAATCAACTAACTTGACCTTACAGACATATTCAGAACATCTTGTCCAACTGGCTTAAGTACACTTTCTTTTCCAATACTCATGGAACATTCTCCAAAAGTGACCACATACTAGGTCACAAGCAATACCCACCAAATTTCAAAGCATTCAAATAATCTAAAAAGCTTCTTCTCAGGTTACAAAGCCATAAACTAGAAATCAATAACAGAAAAAAAGATGCAAATTAAATCAAAACCATGGAAACTGAGTAACATTTTGTTCAAGAACTACTCAATAAGAGAAGAAATTAAGGATGAAATAAAGAATTTTATAGAATCAAATGAGAATGAAGACATATCCTACCAAAATCTATGGGACACAGCAAAGCAGGGCTGAGAGGTCAATTCATCTCAGTAAATGCACACATCTGAAAAGAAGGGGCACAAATCAAAGAATTAACTTATCAACTTGAACAACTAGAAAGATCACAGCAAGAGAACCTATCAGTTTCCAAAAGAAAGGAAATTATTAAAATTAGAGCAGAAATAAATGAAATAGAAAATTAAAAAAATGATTGAAAGCTGTTTTTTTGTAAAGATTAACAAAATTAATAAGCCGTTGGCCAAGCTGACAAAAGAATAACCAGAGAAGACACAAATAATCTGAATTAGAAATGAGGTGGGTGATATCACAGTGGACCCTGCTGAAATAAAAGAATCATAGTTCAATAAATTTGAACACCTTGAGGAAATGGACAATTTTCCAGAAAAGTATCACCTACCTAAACTTGTAAAATCCTAAAGAATCCACCAAAAAACTTGTAAAATTATTTAGAACAATGAAATAAACCCATTACAATAGAAAAAATTGAAAAAGTAATTTAAAAACTTCCATTCAAAAGAAACTCTGGCTCAGATGACTTCACTGCAGAACTCTATCACACAGTCAGAGAAGAGTTAACATCACTACTTCTAAAGGTATTCCAGAGTATAGAAAAGGATTGAATATTCCAAAATTTGTTCTATGAAGCTAGTATAATCCAAGTACCAAAACCAGGTAAAGACAACACAGAAAAAGGAAAATTACAGACCAATAGCTCTCATGAACCTAGAAGCAAGAATCCTTAATGAAGTCCTAGCTCACACAGTTCAACAACATGTCAAAAAAAAGGTTCATCACAACCAAGTAAGATTCATACCAGGGATGCAGGGATGGTTTAAGGTAAGGAAAACAACTAATGTAATCAATCATATAAACAAAATAAAAGACAAGTACCACCTGATTCTCTCAATCAATCCAGAAAAGGTATTTGATAATGTCCAATACTCATTCATGTTAAAAACTCTCAGAAAAATAGGAACAGAAGGGAAGTGCCTCAACATAATAAAGGCCATCTACACTAAACCAACAGCTAACATCATCCTTAATGGAGAGAGTTGAAAACATTCCCATTAAGAATAGGTACTAGTGAATGATGCCCGTTGTCACCACTTTTATTCAACATTGTTCTGGAGACCCTAGGCAGAACAACTAGACATGATAAAGAAATAAGGGGCCTCCAGATTGGCAAAGAAAAGGTCAAAGTATCACTATTTGTGGATGATATGATCTTATACACAGAAAACCCTAAAGAATCCACCAAAAAACTACTGGATCTAATAGAAGACTTCAGCAAAGTATCAGGATAGAAGATAAATGTACATAAATCAGTGGGATTCCTTTACACAAACAAAGAGGCAACCAAAGAGGAAATCACTAGATTATTACCATTTACTATAGCTCCCAGGACTGTAAAATACCTGGAGATAAATCTAACCAGAGATGTAAAAATCGATACAAAGAAAACTACAAATTCCTACTACAGGAAATGAAAAATGACTTACACAAGTGGAGAAATCTACCTTGCTCCTGGACAGGAAGGCTTAACGTTGTGAAAATGTCTATACTACCCAAAGCAATCTATACATACAACACAATCCCAATTTAACTTCCAGTGACATTTTTTAACAAAATGGACAAACAAATCACCAACTTCATACGGAAAGGGAGGAAGCCATGGATAAATAAATTACAACTAAAGAAGAGGAACAAGGTGAGAGGCCTCCCCCTTCCTGACCTTAAAACCTGCTACACTGCCACAGTAATCAAGATAGCCTGGCACGGGCACAAAAACAGATAGACCAAAAACAGATAGAATCAAAAATCCAAATATGATTTCATTCACTTACGAACAGCTGATATTTGATAAAGGCCTAAAGACAGTGAATTGGGGTAAAGATAGTCTCTTCAACAAATGGTGTTGTCATAATTGGATATCTACCTACAAAAACATTAAGCAAGACCCTTATCTCACGTCATGCACAAAAACTAATTCAAAATCGATCAAAGAGCTAAAATGCAAAAGCTAAACCAATAAAATTCTTGGAAGGAAAAATTGGGAAGACAATGGAAGTGCTAATCCATGACATCAACAGTCTACCAAAAATCACCAACAACCTTCATTCATCAGATGCGGAAATAGATAATTGGGCACTCCTAAAAATTGAACACTTGTGCTCATCCAAAGCCTTCATCAGAAGAGCAAAAGGATTGCCTACAGAGTGGGAATGAATATTTGCCCACCATGCTTCTGACTGCCATCTAATCTCTCTAATCTATAAGATACTGCAAAACCTCAACAAGAAAAACACAAACAACCCAATTAAAAAATGGGCAAATGACATGAACAGTCACTTTACCAAAGAAGGCATACAAGTTGCCAACAGATACATGAGGAAATGTTCAATACCACTAACCACCAGAGAAATCCAAATCAAAACCACAATGAGTTGCCATTGCACCCCAAAGATGGCTATAATCCAAAAAGACATAGAATAATAAATTCTGAGGAGGATGTGGAGGGATTGGAACTCTTCTACACTGTTGGCAGTACTGTGAAATGATTCAACCACTATGCAAATCAATTTGACATTTTCACAAAAGAACTAGAAGTAGAAATATCATATGATCCAGCAATCCCACTCTTTGGAATATATCCCAAAGAAATAATGAATAACACTCAAACAGATACTTGCACGCCAATGTTTATTGCAGCTCTCTCCACAATAGCAAAAAATTGGAAACAACCTATATGCCTGTCAACAGATGATTGGTTAAACAAACTGTGGTATATTCATACAATGAAATACTATGCAATGATAAGAAACAACAATTACATATAGAAATACCTGTCAACATGGGACCATCTACAGGAAATTATGCTGAGCAAAGTTAGCCAGACACAAAAGGACAAATTTTGTATGAGACCGTTATTATAAGGATTTAAGTACAATAGAAATCAGTATTTGATGGTTACAAGGAGGGAAAGGGAAGGAGAGGGTTTTTTTCACAAATTAGATGGTGGTTAGGATTAGGGATGGGTATGGGATGTGACAGCATGCACTAGAAGTTGGGTACTCACAACTACTCAACTTCAAAACCAAATTGTCCCCTTAATGTGGACCACCTCTTTGACAGAACAGAGAAATGGGGTCTGGGATTGGAGGGCTATGCTATCAGGGGACATCCAGCCTAACTGGGATACCCAAGGTTTTTCTTTCTCCCTCCCTCAAGATACTGTTCTGCATACTAGCTGGATGAGTGGTGATGGTACTCCTAAAAGCTAGAAAGCTACCATCTAAATAGAACCAAATGGTCCCAATCCACCTGGACCTGGGGCAGATGGAGGACATCAAGTACAGGAAGGTGTAAAATACGAACCTACCAGGTGGAAGGGGACATATGAGACATAGGCTGCTTCAGCATGGGACCAGAAGAGCTAGATGGTGACTGGAAACCACCACTGACAGCTAGGATGGGGTATAAAGAATGGAGCTCCAGACACAGCAGGTGATGGAGTAGAGGGCAGAGCTACAACTCTGCCAAAAGACCACACTTGATGGTCCTTCTGAATGGAGGCCCCCCTGGGAGTGTGTGCCCCGGACTCTCTAACCCCAAACTGCATTCAACACTGGGGCCCCCTCGCCAGGCAAAGATTGACCTGCATTACCCAAAACATAAAGTAACACTGGAGGCAAACAAACCTTTAAAAATGTGCGTGGGATTGTCTGAGGGATGCTTTCCTGGAACTCAGTTGATTTGGGTGAGGAGGGCCAGACCTGTAACAAAGGGTCACAGGAAGTTTCAAACAAAAGGGGAAGAGTGCTGTCATGTGGGTTGAAGGGAGCAGCAAGATAAGAATAGAGGTGCAAGTTTTGGCTGTTATATGGCAACATGATATAAACTGTAAAATTGTTCTTAATTCAATAAAAAGAAAAAACCTTATTGAAGAGGATGTGTATGTGCAATAGACAGGCTCTACCACTGTGAAAATAAATTTAAAGTTTTTCTTTGTGGCTATTTGATGATTAATGCACCCAATACACAACTTACGTGTGAACTAATTAAAATGAAAAAGTAACATAATCTATTTGCACAGTGTTTGAACATCTAAGAATCTAAAAAGATAAGGAAATGGTAAGAAAACAATATATGCATTAGGGTACTCAACTGTAGCAAAGTAGAAATAATAAAAGTTTAGCAACCTTTTAGAATACCAGAATAATATTGCCACATCTATTTGAAAACAAAAGTTACAAGGTAAAAAAGTTAAGCAGGCTATTTAAAATCACTGGAAATTTTATAATGAACAGAATATGCATAAAGTATTAAACTCTTATTGAGTGTATTAAAAATATCACAGAGAACCATACCATAACTTTATGGTACAATGGAGGCAAGAAGTACATGTCATTAAGATGAAATACTCTTCCTTACTTCCACTGTGTGATAACTGTCCAATTTCTCCTTGGTCTTCAAGATCAGTCACTTCAGCCAGTATTACAGTAAGTAACTCTTCTCTCCTGTTAACTCAGAGATATCAAAAGCTGAAAGTAGCTGGTGGTAGTCTTGACTTTCAGGTCATCATGATGTTATCTGGGGAAAGCGTTCTTCTCTTTAGAAGAATATAAAGTTTCAGAAACAGGAAAGAAAATTTTTTCTAACTAATCATTAAGACAATAGTGAGTGGTTTCTTCTGTTTCTGAACCCTGAATCCTAGACTCATGAGTCCTAACTCATGGGAGAAACATCACCAAATACTGAATGCTAGTTTAGAGCATATACGTCCTCCTGGAGTACATTGCCTCCACCAGAGGAGTAGGAAAGGGGGTTGTAGAGGAGGGACCAAGGCCAGAGGCCCAAATCCACGGAAGTACAAGACAAGGCATGGAATGACATTCTGATGTGCCATAACTATGAAAGATTGTTGACTAAGACAGCCAGATAAGAGAGTAAAGGCGTTTCCACTGAGGTACCACTGCTATTCCCATATATTCATCTTGAGATTAAGGGTGGGCCACAAAATAGAGATTGCCCCAGGTCACTTGTCACTTTTGATACACCTTTGTCCCTAGCTCTATACGATATTGCCACCTACCAGTTTCTGCAAGTGAGTCTTCAAAGCTACTTTCCATCATTCTGTCAAACCAGATGCTTCATGATGATGAGGAATAACAGAATTCCATGTGCATGTGCTCATTGCTACACTTCACTGATTTTGAAGTAAGTTCCTTGATCAGAAGCAGTACTGTTTGGAATGCCATGATGGTGGATAAGGCATTCTGTACATACACAAGATGATTGCATACAGGAAAGGTAAATCCATAGGTCATGCCCACAGGCTTAAAACTCAGGAACTAAGTTAATGTAGCAGTCTTGAGTCCAAAATTCTATATATCAGGAGTGGTGGCTAGAAACTGACTTCTGTGTTATAGTCTCAAGGCAGAATTATTTCTTCTCTGAGAAACCTCAGTTTTTTCCCTTATTGCCTTGAAATGATTTGATGAGGTCCAACCACATAATCCAGGACAATCTCTTTCAGATACAGTAACTGATTGTAAATGTTAATCATATCTACAAAATATCCTCACAGCATCTAGAGTAAGTTTTGACCAAATAGCTGAGCACCACAGGATTACAAAGTTGGCGTATAAACTTAACCAGCACGATGGTAACACTAATAAAGAAAAAAATCACTTTATATCAAGTTGGTAAGCATATTCTTTTTTTATTGTTTCACTTCAGACATTAGAATACAGGAACATAAGTTAGGAAGAGATAAAGGGTTTGCTGTTTGAGCACCTCAGGGCAGGCCTAGGAAATGGGGTCCTAGGTCAGCAGATCCTTTTTGGGGAGAGGGGTAAACTTCTGGGCCTTGAGCAGAAAGATCCTTTGTTTCAGAGTCCAGAGCCTTTGCTGGGACTTCTCAGCCATTCAGCCAGACTCAGGGTGAGGAGAAATCCTTCAGACCTTTGGATACACATGTTGGCTCCTCTGAGCTCAGGGTCCACTTCAGCAGCATCCTCCTCCAGAAGACTGGCTGCTCCCTCCTCCACAGCAGCTGGAGCCCCCACAGCCCCCGGAGTGATGACTGCAACAGTCAGAGCTCTGGTGCCTGCGGTGGCAGGAGCTGCGGCGCCTGTGGTGGCTCAGGCAGCAGCCACCACCCCCAGAGCTGGATCCACAGCAGCCCCCAGAGCTACCACAGCAGCCCCCGGAGCTGACACTGCAGCTAGAAGAGACTGAAGGGCGCTTTGGGGGGCACTTGGGGGTGCTCTTGGGAGGGGGCTGGCACTGCTGCTGGTTCTGCTGGCAGGACATCTCGGTGGGTCTCAGGAGCTGAGGGAACATCAGACACAAGTCAGACCCAGTGGCCTTTCTGGGCCTTCCAGAATCACTTAAAATCAAATAAAATTAATGTCCAGTAGCTAATAATTTCCTCATGCTTTCACATAACCTCCTTAAGTTCTCAGGATATCCTTCTAAGTCAGACAAAAATTTTCACCTATTATACAAAGGAGAGGAGCTGTGATGGACATGTGGTTAAGAGCTCAGCTGTTAACCAGAGGTGGCAGTGCAAATCCACCAGTCATTCTTTGGAAACTCTATGGGGCAGTTCTACTCTGTCCTATAGGGTTGTTATGAGTCAGAATCAACTTGACAGAAATGTTTTTATACAAATCAGTATGCTAAGAAAAAACAATGCTACCAAACATCGTCAAGTGTCAAAAGTCTTCTAAATGGAGAAGGAAATTATTTTGTCTTCCAGACTCAAAACTGTCCAATTCATGGATCAATTAAAATAAATTTGTTTCTTAAAGATAAAAAGCAATTATTCCTTCTTGTCACAACTCTCAAGTGATTTCATTCCATGTGTTCAGTATTGCAGAGGGATAGAGATGACCTAGCTTAACAACACATTTTATTAAACAATAGGCTGAGAAGCCTTATCGCTATTGGTTACTAAGATGTGACCAGACTTCTAATCTCAGTCTAGAGCTCTCCTCTTCTCATCCTCTACCTCCTCAAGTTAATAAGTTGGATACAACATTCTAGGCTTGATGGGGCACACTTGACTTCAGAAGTTTGTAAACACAGTCCCAGACTCACGATCCTATGGACTTTTATAAGCCCAAAGGAGCCTCTAGGGGTCTATCCACTGCACAGTTTTTCTTTGCAGGTGAGGACAGGGTAGACTTTTCAAAGGTGATTTCCCATCCTGAAAACTGTCCCAATGCAGCATGGCGCCCTGGGCATCACTGTCCCCACTCTCACGCACTTACCCATGCAGATCAGGTTATCTTCAGAGCCCAAAGACACAGTGAAAAGTTCTTCTCCCTCATGCCCTTGAGGACAGTGTGCCAATCTTTCAACACATCCCTGGGTCTGAAAAAATGGACTCCAGCCTCCCCCAAGAATCTGCCCAGGCTCCTCTCCTCTCTGATCCGATCATTCTCCTGTGAAACCCCTACTCTGATCCCAAGGGGACACTTACCGGTTTTGCAAGCAGGTACAGGGTTCCTTGGCACCTCAGAAGGTGAATGGATAGAGGCACTCTGAACCAAGGCTCTTTTATCCTAGCTTGGGCTCTACCCTCAGCCTATGAGATGTGGCCTGGGCATGAGAGGACCTGCCCCCTGCCACCCACACGGGTCCTGTGACCATGTGATGAATGAAGGTTCCTTGCATGCCTCCCTCTAAGGTGGCTCAGGGAAGCTGCTCCCGTTAGGAATATGACTGCTTAGAATGCAGAGTTTGGAAGCTTGGGGTAATTTGCATTATGATCTTCTGCCTCATTCTCCTTGATGAGCACCAGGTTTGAAGTCCTCTTGGTTCCCCCAAACCTTTGTTTCTTTCTTCCTTCTGTTAGCTCATTGGTTTCTTGGCAGTCTGGTTTGAAATGCAATTGAAAGAAGATTTCGTGCTTCTCAGGACCCTGGTGGTATGGTGGTTAAGTACTACATCTGCTAACCAAAAGGTTAGCAGTTCAGATCTGCCAGACACTCCTTGGAAACTCAATGGTAAAGTTCTACTCTATCCTACAGTGTCACTAGAAGTCAGAATCAACTCTATGGCAATGGATTTGACACTTTTGATTACACATGTCTCAATTTATTCCCAAGCCAGACTTATTATGATGAGGCAGATGTCCCTATCCTAAATCTATCTAGCAGAGGTCAGTAAACTTCAGTTCAAACCACATCGATCCGTCACTAGTTTTGTTTAGCTCATGTGGTAAGAAAGGTTTCATATGCTTAAAAGATGGGAGGAAAAAAACAAAAGGAGGATCGTGTTTCATGACACATTGAATTATATGAAATTTAAACATTAGTGTCAAGTAAAGTTTTATTGAAACCCCACCACTATCAATCCCTTATATGTTCCTTATTCTGTTTTCACACTACAATGATGGATCTGAGCATTTTGGAGAGGCTTGTGTCTCCCAAAGTCTGGAACCAAACAGTCTTTGGACAGAATCCTGGATCTGCCATCTATTAGCTGTGTGTCCTTGTCAAAATTACTTAATTCATTTTTAGTTTTCTTGTTTTTGATGTTGTTTTTCCAAACTATAAAGTACAGATAGAGATTAAAATATCTCACAGGAATATTGTATTGGCCCAGTCACACAATGCAAGGAAAATGTCTGCTAGAAAGCCTGCCACATGGTATATGTTTAAAAAAGAAATGTCTACATAACAATAAATGAAAGTATATATATAATTTTTTGAGGCATAATTGCTTTCAAAGGAGGGTAAATCTACATTTTTTTTTTGGCTAGTGGTTTGTTTCAATTACTTCTCTTTTTCTCCTTTATGTCCTTTTGTTCTGCTAAGATTTGATGCATTTGAATATTAAATTACAGCCAGGAAAAGCATTTGAGTGGAGGATAAAGGAAATTCTACATTGCCTTCATAATTAAAGTGAAAAATCTCAGAGTACCCAGGGGCCATATGGAGACAAAGAGTGAAGCCCAAGGGTGGGAAGAAGGAAGAGGAAGAGAGAATGAGCTGGGGGTAAGGCCAGACCACTGTGAAACCTCCTGTCCCTGCTAAGAAAAGACCTGAAATTTCAAGCAGAATAAACAATAATTTTAGTAGAAGAAAGAAGAAAGTAGGTGTTCACATGTTGTTCAAACTGATATAAAACAAGATGCTGAGATAAAAAAAAACTAAATGAAATACAAAAAATGAATGAGAAGGAGGTATATTAAAGTGAGAAGAAACCTATGATGAAACACATTCTTCTCCCTTCCTTAAGAGGGAGAATCTAAAATTTCTAAAAATTTGCAACAGCTTAAGAATTTGTAATACCTAGGTCATAAGGAGAAGGGTGAAGCCACATTTTCCTTTACTTTCTTTACCTTTAGAAATTCTTCCCTTACTCTAGTCTGGTCCATTGGCTCTGCTTTGATGCTCTTTGGTGCCCTACGTTTGTTTGAATTTAGGTGCCCTATCTCCTACAACAGACTGCCGGTGATGTGCTTAAATCTCTAGTAGCAGTCAGAGCATAAATGTGTACACAGTCATTCACCAACACTGCACAGCACCTAGAGTTTGCCAGCAGATGCTCCACGTGAATCAAGGCAATCACATAATAGACGGACACTCAGATACACACAAGGATAAATGTTTGCCATTTCATCCTACAGAAATCTGCCTCTAGATTACTCAAGTATGATGATCACTCTTCTCAGCTTGTTCCATGTATCTTCGTTATGCAGGGAGAATTCAGGAAAATGATTCATTGGCTCACACAGGTAGCGTGAGTCAGAATCCTAGCTCCCTGATACCTTGGATGATGAGAGTGAGATGCCACCAGGTCTTACCTCTCCCTCTAGATAAAGCAACACCCAAACATTAATTAACCTGACTGGGGCATAGATGATCCATCACAACATTAGAATACGATGACATGGTTCTAAGCCTTGTCTACTAGATTTCAGTTGATCAGTATTTCAGTAGAAAGATGTTAATTGACAGGGATTGTTTGGGTGAGATACCTATTCACCATAATCTCGTAATCTCAGTGTCTTTGTTACCTAGTGCTGCTATAACAGAAATACCACAAGTATATGACTTTGACAAAACAGACATTTATTTCCTCACAGTAACACGGTCTAAAAGTCCCTACTCAGGGTATCAGTTCCAGGGGAGGCTCTCTGTCTCTGCTGGTTCTGAAGGAAGGTCCTTCTCATCAATTTCCCTTGGACTAGGAGCTTTTTGACACAAGAACCCTAGGTCCAAGGAACATGCTTTGCTTCTGCTGCTGCTTTTCCAGTGGTATGAGGTCCCCATCTCTCTGTTTGCTTCTGTCTTTTTTATTCCAAAGAAACTAGCTGAAGAGACAGTCCGATCCTGTAGATTGAGTCTTACCTCATCACCAAAACTGCTACCCACCCCTTCTCATTAACACCATGCAGACAGGATTTACAACACACGGGAAAGTTAGATGACAGAATGATTGCCAGTCACACAATACCAGGAATCACAGCCTAGCCAAACAGATTGACATATTCTGGGGTGACATGATTCAGTCCTTGACACTCAGGCAATGGAGGAAGCAATGTTGAAATCTACTGGAAGTAATTCGACCAGAAGAATTACACTCTGTTCCCTGCACCTCAGCTTCTCCTTGTACATTAGCAATTCTTAGTTTGATTCCCTCCATTCCAATGTCTTTATTAGGCACTGTAAATTATTTTTCAAAAGCATACTTTAAAAGTATTACAAGAAAATATTTATTATTTCTAAATCACTGACAGATAAAATTATTTTTGAATGAAGAAGAAAGGGCGAGAAAATATAAAGGGAACAATGATGTATTTACCCTCATTAAAAATTAAAAACTAAGGTAGGAAATATAAACAGAAATAAGATGGAGAAAAAGTAATCAGTCGGGAAATTACACCATGTGTTAGGAGTATGAAAAACCAGTTCTTACAAACCAATATGAAATCTGCAAGCATGCTGTTAGAACAAATGCACAAAACAGAAGAATAGGTATTATACACATTAAAACAAAAACTCAAATAGCCAAAAATAATTACACAATAAGTGCAGTGTTACTAATAATAGAATAATGTAAAATAAAAGGAAATACATTGCTTTTTTCATTTCAGAATACCTATCAAACTGATTTGCTCATGTCGGATAGGCAAAGATCAAGTGCCTAACATAAACTCAGTGCTGGAGAGTATGCTCAGAAATGGGCACTCATGCTTTATTAGAGTGAAAATAACAGCATAGTTTTTGTGCATATTGTGTGATTCATTCAATAAATATTTTATGATGTATAAATGAATTAATATGCAAAATGAGCATACTCTTTTGTACAATTTTAGAAAACCTCAGGATTTAACCTAAGGAGAAAAAAAGATAATAAAAAAAGATTATATACATTAGAATTTTCACTGCAGCAAATTAGAAATAATCAAAGTCATAAAATCAGAAATAATCAGGTTTTCAGAATATAATACATCTTTAGATAACAACAGAAATTAAAATAATAATAAAGATATATCTATAATCACAACAAAGTACAAAAGCTGTGTGATAATGCATATTTTACACTGAACAAATATCATGTATGCATAACCAGTTAAAACTTCATTGAAAGCTGTTACAGCAATCATAAGCAAGTAGAGAGCTGTAATGTATACTCAGGTCACAATGAAGAAAAAAGTAAATATCATTAAGATGAAATACTCTTCCTTGCTTACATTGTATAATAACTGCCCAATTTCCCCCTTGGTAATCAGGATCGAAACTCTGTTATAGTAACCCCATTCTTTGTCTGCTTATTCAGAGGCGTGAGGAGCCCAAAGCAGCTGGTGGCAACCTTAACTTCCAGTTCTTTGTTGTGTCTTCTGATAAAAGCACTCTTTCCTTTGGAATTAAGACCTCTAGATCAGCAAATCATCAAGTTGCAGCGACAGGAAGAAAACTTTTTTCTTTCCTTCTTTTTTTAATCATGACTAAGAGAAAGTATACAATCCAAATCAATTTTGCACATCTGCCTATCTGAAGCTCCATCTGCTCCCCTCACCCAGTGACAGCACATTTCTTCTTTTCAGTCTATACTTCTAGAATCCTCTTGATGAGCACCTGTTACCTCTTCTCTACCCACTTTTCTCCAATCCAGAAAGAAACCAGTGGGACAGCCTCTTATAACTGTATAAAACCATAAAGTACACACAACCTATAGTCCCACTGTGACCCTGAGTCTAGTCTATTCTTATCTGAGGAGTTGACCTCAGTACTGATCTCCAGTTAGGGCCAACAGCAGGTCTGGGGGCCACGTTCCTGGGGCATCCTCCAGGCTGTCAGACCATCGACTTTCGCTAATAGATCATTAAGCGTAGTAGTTGATGTAGTTTCTTCCATGTCTATCTCTTGAATCCTGGACATGTCAATCCTGACTATGAGAGAAAGTGTACCATATACTGGATGCTAATTTAGTGTCTCTTGGAGAACATTGGCCCAGATGTACAAGGCACTGCCACCTAGCAAACTCTGTAACTGAGTCTTCAAAAGACCTTTCCACTATTCTATGAAACTGGGTACTTCAGGATGATCGGGAGCACGGTAAGATTAGTGAATTCCATGTGCATGTCTTCCTTGCTGCACTTCATCGATTGCAAAGTAAGTTTCTTGATCAGAAGTAATGCTGTGTGGAATACCATGATGATGAATAAGGCATTCTGTACATTCACAAATACATGGCCTCCAGGGAGGTCGAATCCACTGGCCTGACCTACATGCTGGAAACTCAGGAACTGTGTCAAGATTGCAGTGTTGAGTCAAAAAATCTGTAGTGTAAATAGAAGGGAAATCAACACTGCTGGATTAAACCAAAAGCTAAGAGGTTTCCTAAATATAACCCAACATTTTGAAGATCAGAGTACCTGGGGCAGGCATCTCAGAACCATTCTTTCAGGAGACATCTAGGTCAGTTGGCATAACTAATTTATTTTTTTTAAGAAAATGTTCTGCATTTCAACCTGGTGAGTGTCCTCTGAGGTCTTAAATTCTAGGATGTTGCCTTCGGTTTGCCTCAATCTAACTGTAACAGAGAAGAATGAAGGATGACAAAGACGGGATAAAAATGTGAGCCCAAGAGACAGAAGAGGCCAAATGATTCAGAGACTACACCAGCATGAGACCAAAACTACATGACACTCAGCCACCTCCAATGCCTGCTTGAAAGGCAATGTAATGTAGGCTCTCTGATGTATCAGGAGAAAAATAGGGGTGCAGATCTAGAATTCTGTTTAAAGACCAGACTTGAGTATTCCACGTCTTAGAGAATCTCCCAAGCACATGGTGCATGGACTCCCTCCTAGCTCAGAGGTCGAACCAGCACCAAAGACAACTCTACAGACAAAAATTTAACCGGGCTGTAAGACAGGAGGGTATCAGAGCAGCTCCGTTATAAAAATGAGATAGGAGGGTGTGGTGGTTAGGATTATGTCAATTTGGCTACTCCATATTTGGCTGCTGTATTAATGGCAGAGCGGGGTTTGTGGTGGCTCCCCGCCCCTCGACTCTCATCTCCCGACCTTCCACTACTACTGCTGGTCGCTCACGTAGCCAGGAGCTCCTGCTCTCTTCTTCTGGCGTTTGGTTCCTGGACTTGATCTAGCAGCTGCTGGATTCATCACTCCTTACAGTCGGCACTTGAGAGTCCTGCTCCCTGACCTGCCGATCCTGGATTCACCAGCCTCTGCCGCTCCATCTCGCCACCAGCTTGGGACCTACCGACCTACACAACTGGTGATCTAGAACTCTGGTCTCTGACCTGCTGACTTTGGGTTCCTCAGCTTCCGTGGCCACGTGAGGCTTGTGCCAGAACTTGGGATATTCAGCTTCTGTGATTGCGTGAGCTGCTTCCTATATCTATCTATCTATCTAATTATCTATATTATAAATCTTTCCTTGTACCTACACGTGTGACTGATTTTGCTTCTCTAGAAAACCCAGCCTAAAACAGAGGGTGTAGAAGACAGTACAGTAATTGGTTAAATGAATATAAGAAGTACAGGGTGAGGAGAGCAGCTAGAGTTGCATAAAGGTGAGTTTATGCAGTTTATATGACATATAGACTTGGATTGTAAACTTCTACTTTTATCACAATAAAATGTATTTTTAAAAGTCTATATGGTAGGCCACAGGCCTGATAGTCTGTCAGACTGGACGGTCACCTGAGAACATGGGTTCTGACTCTTTATCCCAGAGGTAACACTACCACAGCAGCCAACTCTTCGAAGACTGGACTGGACTGTATGACACAGAGTAATGCTGGTGGAGAATCTATTTCTTGTCTTAAATATATACATGAAGCTGCCTGAACAGCTCCTGTCTAGAGACAAGATAACAGGGTGGAGGGGGACAAGAGTTGGTTGAACAGATGTGGGAAGTACAAAGTAGAAAGGAGGAGTGTGCTGTCACAGGAGGGGGAGCATGGTACAGACAACAGTTAGAGTTGTGTAGTGGTGTATGTTCAGAGCTGTACATGGCAAATTGATCTGGATTGTAAACTTCTACTTAAAGCTCAATAGAATATTTTTTTAAAAAATCTGCACAACCGTTGGAAATTCAGGCAGGATTTCAATGTTACAGTCACAAAGCAAAATTTTTTCTTCTTTGGAAAAATTGTTTTTAACCTGAATGCCTTCAAATGATCGGATAAGACTCATCCACATAATTAAGGAAAATATCCATTAGTTAAAGCCAACTAGTTGTAAATGTTAATCATCTCCTCAAAATATCTTCTGTTTTGTAGATAATCTGCACTAGAGCAGTGTTTGACCAAACCGATGCTGCAGCCTTGTGAAGTAGATGCGTAAAAGTGGCCACTACAACTGATCACACAAGCAGGAAAAAAAAAAATCTAAAGCAAGTTAACGAGTAGATTCATGTTTTTATTGTTTCACTTCAGTCAGGTATAAGAATGTAAGAACATAAGTCTGACAGGGAAAAGGAGTTTGCCGTTTGTAATCCCAGGGAAGGTCACAAATATGAATTGCTAGGTCAGTAGATACATTTAGAGGGAGGGGGAGAGGGAGGAAGAAAATTCAGGAACATGGGCTCTGACTCTTTATCCCAGAGGTAACACTACTACAGAAGCCAACTCTTCAAAGACTGGACTGCACTGTACGACATACAGTAGACTGTATGACCAGGGTAGAGGAGTAGTCTAGCTCACATCCAGAGCCTTTGGTGGGAACTCTAGACCATCCACATAAGCTCATGAGGAAAGTCTGCAGGTCTTCCCTTCTTGGCTCAGGGTCCACTCAGCAGCAGCCTCCTCCGCTCCCTCCTCCACAGCAGCTGGAGCCCCCACAGCCCCCTGAGGGTTGGCTGCAGGAGTCCGAGCTCTGGTGCCTGCGGTGGCAGGACCTGCGGCGCCTGTGGTGGCTCAGGCAGCAGCCACCACCCCCAGAGCTGCAGCAGCCCCCAGAGCTGGATCCACAGCAGCCCCCAGAGCTACCACAGCAGCCCCCGGAGCTGACACTGCAACAGGAAGAGACTGGAGGGCACTTTGGGGGACACTTGGGGGGGCACTTGGGGGTGTGGCACTTGGGAGGACACTTGGGGGTGCTCTTGGGAGGTGGCTGGCTCTTCTGCTGGCTCTGTTGACAGGACATCTTGGCAGGCGTCAGGAGCTAAGGAAGCATCAGACACAAGTCAGACCTAGGAACAGAGACACCCTGCCCTTTCTGGTCTTTTTAGCATCACTTATAATCAAAGAAAATTAATGTCTAGTAGTTTCAATACTTCTAACAATTTCCTCATACTCTCACATAATCCAAAACCCTGGTGCTATAGTGGTTCAGTGCTATATCTACTAACCAAAAAGTTGGCAGCTCCAACAAGGAACTCCTTAGAAACTCTGTGGAGCAGTTCTACTCTGTCCTACAGGGTTGCTGTGAGTCAGAGTCGACTCAATAGCACTGCATTTTTGGCTCACATAGTCTCTTTAAGTCCTCAGGGTATCCTTTTAAGTCAGACAAAAATTTTCATCAATTTTGAAAGACAGGAGCTCTGGTGGCCAAGTGGTTAAGAGCTTGTCTGTTAACCAGAATTTAGCAGTGCAAATCCACCAGTCATTCTTTGGAAAATCTATGGGGCAGTTCTACTCTGTCCTATAGGGTTGCTGTGAGTCAGAATCAATTTGACAGTAATGCTTTTACACAAAGCAGTATGCTAAGAAAAAAGCAATGCTACCAAACATTTTCAAGTGTTATAAGTCTTCCAAATGGAGAAGGTAATTATTCTAATTATGTCTTCCAAACTCAAAACTGTCAAGTTCATGGATCAATTAAAAGAAAATTATTTCTTAAAGACAAAAAGCAATAATTCCTTCTTCTCATAACTCAAGATGATTTCATTCCATATGTTCAGCATTGCGGAGGGATAGAGATGACCTGGCTTAACAACCCACTTTATTAAACAGTAGGCTAGGAAGCCCTATTGATATTAGATTCTGAGATGTGAACCAGACCTCTGATCTCAGTCTACAGTTCTCTTCTCAGTCTCTACCTCCTCAAATTAATGAGTTGGCTAGAACATTCTAGGCAGGATGGGGCATACTTGGCTTCAGAAGTTTGTAAACATAGTCAGAGACCCATGGCTTTATAAGTCCAAAGGAGCCTCCAGGGGTCTTGTCTATCCACTGCACAGGTTTCCTTTGCGGGTGAGGACAGGATAGAGTTTTCAAAGGTGACCTCCCATCCTTGAAACTGTCCCATTGCAGCATAGTGTCCTGGGCGGGCATCACTGTCCCCAGCTCTCAAGCACTTCTCCATGCAGATCAACTTGTTATCTTCAGAGCCCAAAGACACAGTGAAAACTTTTCCCTCCTGTCTTTGAGGACATTGTGCCAATCTTTCAACACATCCCTGGGTCTTCCTAAAAGTCTCTTGCCCTGACAAAACGGACTCCAGCCTCCCCCAAGGACTGGCTCAGCCTCCCTTCCTTTCGTATCATTCTCCTGTGAAGCCCCTATTCTGATTTCAAGGGGACACTTACTTGTTTCGTGATCAGGCTCAAGGCTCCTTAGCACTTCAGAGGCTGAATGGATAGAGGCGCTCTGACCAAAGGCTCTTTTATCTTGGTTTGAACTCTGCCGTCAGCCTGTGAGACATGGCCGGGGCATGAGAGGATCTGCTTCCTGCCACCCACACAAGTTCTGTGACCATGTAACAAAGTGAAGCTTCTTACATGCCTCCCTCTAAGATGGATCAGGACAGCTGTTCCCAGTAGGATTATGCTGCTTAGATTCAAGAATGGGAAGCTTGAGATAATTTGCATTATGATCTTCTGCCTCATTCTCCTTGATGAGCACCAGCTTTGAAGTCCTGTTAGTTTCCCACCACCACCCCCAGACCTTTGTTTCTTTCTTCCTTCCAGTGTTAGCTGATTGACTTTTTAACAGCCTGGTTTGAACTGCAATTTAGAGAAGCCTTCCCATTTCTCCACTTATGCCCAAGCCAGACTTCGCTTGGTGAGAGAAATGTCCCTACTCAGTCTAAATCACAGAGGTCAGCAAACTTTAGTTTGAAACATTTCTATTCATCGCTAGTTTTGTTTAGTTCATATCATAAGAAGGGTTTTCATGTGCTTAAGTGATTGGAGGAAAAAATGAAAAGAATCATATCTCAAGACACATTAAATTTAATTATCAGGGTCAAGTCAGGTTTTCTTGGAGCCCCTCCATGATCAATCTCTTGTTTATTGTATATACTCTTTTCATACTACAATGACATATTTGAATAGTTTGGACAGGCCTATGTCTCCTACAGCCTGAAATATTTATTCTCTACCCTTTTACTGAAAACTTGGCTAACCCCATAGTATATTGTACTTCTGTTGAGAGCCTGGAACCAGACAGCCCTAGGAGAGAATCCTGGTTCTGCCATCTATTAGCTGTGTCTGTCCTTGTGAAAATCACTTAACTTACTTTTTTTTAGTTTTGCTTTTGATTTTCCCAATTGTAAATTACAGATAGCGATTAAAATATTTCACAGGAATATGATACAGGTACAGTCACACAATGTAAGGGAAATGCATGGTAGAAAGCCCACCACATGGTGAACATAAAAAGAAAAGAAATATCTACATATTAATAAATAAAAGAAAAAATACGTAATTTTAGGTCATAATTGCTTTCAAAAGAGAGTGAATCTAAATCATTTGGTTGGTGATTTGTTGCAACTGCTCCTCTTTTTCTCTTTCATGTGTCCTTTTGTTCTGCTAAGCCCTGATGTGTTTGAATGTGAAATTGCAGCCACGGAGACATTTGGGTGGGTAGGATATAATGCCTTTATAATTAGAGTGAAACAATCGCAGAGTACCCAGGGTTCATACAGAAAGAAAGACTGAAGGGGAAGAGAGAATGAGATGGGGGTAAAGCCAGGCCACTGTGCAACTTCCTGACCCTGGTAAGAAAAGACCTGAAATTTTAAGCAGAATAAATGGTAATTTTAGTAGACAAAAGAAAAGAGCAGGAGTTCACATCTTGTTCAAATTGATATAAAATAGGATGTTGAGATTTTAAAAAATACAATACAAAAACTTAATGAGAAAGAGGCATAGTAAGGTGAGAAGCAATCTGTGAAGAAAAATATTCTCTCTTCTGCCAGTGGCAGAAATACAGAGGGAAAAATCTAAGGTTATGGACCAGCATAAGAATTAATAATACCCAGGTCCTAAGGAAAAGGACCAATTAACCAGTTAATACTTATATTTTATGATATAAATATGTGTATCTGGGTATGCAAAAATGTATCTAGAGAGAGATAAAATGTGTGTATGGAAATCCTGGTAGCATGGTGGCTAAGTACTATGTCTGCTAACCAAAAGGATGGCCGTTCGAATCTATCAGACATTCCTTAGAAACTAAACGGAGCAACTCTACTCTGTCTTGTAGGGTCGCTGAGTTATTACTATCAACTTGATAGCAGTGGATTTTTGTTTGTTTGTTTGTTTTATTTTGTTTCTTCATGTATACATAAAGCAGTGGTCAAGTTAACTCTGACTCATGGGAACCCAATATGTGTCAGAGTAGAAATATGCTTTCTAGGGTTTTTGACGACCAGTTTATATGAATTGGATCCCCAGACATTTCTTTTGAGGTACTTTTAGGTAGATTCAAGCCTTCAATTTCTAAGTTACTAACTGAATGCATTAACCATTTGCATTACCCAGGGAAGTGTGTATACACATGTGCTGTTTTTGTTGTGTGCCTTTGAGTCATTTCCAGCTCATGGAGACCCGATAAGACAGAGTAGAACTACCCCATAAGATTTCCCAGACTATATTCTTTATGGAAGCACATTACCAAGCCTTCTCTCTCTCAGAGAGACTGGAGGGTTAGAAGTGATCACTTGTCAATTAGCAGCCAAGCACACTTAATCATTGTGCCACCAGGACTGTTAATACACACACATAGATATTTTAGAGAGACTGTGTGGGTCTAGGTAAAATTTTTGTTGTTTCTATTCTTCTCCCTTCCTAGTTTCCCTCTGTTTCTCTTTTTCATTAGGAAATTTCTACAAGTAATTGACTATGACCACTTTTTAGGAAGGAGCTCTGATAACACAGTGTTAAGATTTGGCTAAAAAACCCCAAGATTGGCAGTTCAAATCCACCAGCTTCTCCTTGGAAACCCTGTATTGCAGTTCTACCCTGCCCTACAGCGTTGCTAAGAATCAGAACATATTTGACAGCACCTGACAACAAAAACTAATTAGGATGGTCACATACCATAATTTTAGATTATGCCTTTTATTGCAACTTAAATTATCATACAGTTTCTTTTCTCCATTAATGTGTCCTAACTTCAGAGAAAAAAGTTTATGGTTATGCTGACATTAGATGAAGTCTTTTCAAGGGCCTTGACTGTTAAGTAAAAATCTAAACTGGTTGGCCTTGAATTCAAGGACTTGTGCGATATGACCCTGTTCTGTGTTCTCAGGTTTTCCTTTACTTTCTCCCTTTAGAAATCCTTCCCTTAAGCAAGGCTGGCCCACTGGTTCTGCTTTGATTGGTGCCCTACTTTTGTATGAATTTAGGTGCCACGTCCCCTACATGAGAATGCTGGTGATGTGCTTGAATCTCTAGTAGCACCTGGAGCATGAGCATGCACAGTCATTCACCAACATTGCATAGTACCCAGAGCTTGCAAGCAGATGTTACATGTAACTTAAAGCAGTCATGTAACAGACACTCAGATACACACAAGGATAAACGGCAGCCATATCATCCTACAGAAATCTGCCCCTTGATTTCTTGAGTATAATGATTCTTCCACTCAGCTTGTTCTAAAGACCTTAGTTACAAGAGGAAAATCCAGGATAATGATTCATTGGCTCATGTAGGTAGCACTAGTCATGATACCAGCTCACTGATTCCTTGGATGATAAGAATGAGATGCCGTCAGATCCTGCCTCTGTCTCCAGGAAGGACAGCACTCAACCACTAATTTATCTGAGTTGGGAATAGAAGATTCATCCCAACATTATTGTAATATGATGACATGGTTCTAGCCTTGGTTATTAGATCTCAGTTGATTCAGTGCCATTTCAATAAGCCAAGCCAAGTGCCGTCGAGTCGGATCCGACTCATGGCCATTTCAATAGAAAGATGTTAATTGGCAGGTATTGGATGGCTGAGGTCATCTATTCACCATAATTCATAATCCCAGTGTCTTTAATATCTAGTGCTGCTGTAACAGAAATACCACAGTGTAGGACTTTAACAAACAGAAATCTATTTCCTCACAGTAAATGAGGCTGAAATGCCAAATTTAGTACATTAGCTCCAGGAGAGACTTTCTGTCTGCGTGTGTTCTAGAGGAAGGTCCTTCTCATCAACTTCTGCTGGACTAGGAGCTTTTCTGCACAGAATTCTGGGTCCAAAGAATGTACTTGGCTTTTGTTGCCACTTTCTTGGTGCTATGAGGTCCCCTTGTCTTTCTGCTTGCTTCTCTCTTTTGTCTCTGAAAAGAAACATGCTTAAGACACAGTTTAATCCTGTAGACCAAGTTTTGCCTCAATCACCACAGCTACCACCCACCTTTCCCTTTTTAACATCATATAGGCAAGATTTACAACACAGAAAAAATAGATAACAAAATCATGGACAATCACATCGTATCAGGAGTCATGGCCCAGCCAAAGTGATAGACATGTTTTCTGGGGACACAAACAAATCTATGACGTTCAGGTAATGGAGGAAGTAATGTTGAGACCCATAGGAAGTAATTCAAACCAGTAGAATTACACTCTGTTCCTTGCACCTCAAACCTCCTCCCAGAAACTGCTCCTTGTACATTAGCAATTTTTAGTTTTTTTCCTTGATTCCAATGACTTTATTATGCATTATAAACTGTTTTGAAAAGCATGCTCCTACTTTAACAGTATTACAAGAAATGTTTCTAAATCACCGAGAATGAAAATTATTCCAAGTGTAGGAGGGAAGAGAAAATACAAAAGAAACACTGATGAAATTACCCTCATTAAAAATCAAAAACCGATATTGTAAATGAAAACCTAAATAAAGCACAGAAAAAGTAATCAATTGAGGGAATTACATCACATGTATTAGGAATATTAAAAGAAAAAAAAGTTCTTAAACCAGTAAGAAATTTTCAAGGACATTATTAGAATAAAGGGGCAAAAGAGAAGAATAGGTATTAAACGCAGCAAAATAGAAACTCAGATGGTCAGAAATAATTGTAAAGTGTGGGTGTTTTAGTTAACTAGTGCTGCTCTAACAAAAATACCACAAAGTAGATGGCTTTAACAAGGGAAGGTTTATTCTTACACAGTGCAATAGGTTACAAGTACAAATTCAGGATGCCCGCTCCAGGGGAAGGCTTTCCCCCTTGTGGGGCTCTAGAGTAAAGTACAGTATTGTTATCAGTCCTTGTCCAGGGAGCATCTCGTCACAGGAACCTCAGGTCAGAGGGTGCACTCTTCTCCTGATGCTGCTTTCTTGATAGTGTGAGGTTCCCAACTCTCTGCTTGCTTCTCTTTCCTTATATCTCTTGTAGGATGGAAGGATTAAGGGTGGTGATCTTACAAAGGGATTTACAGTCCCACCCTAATCCTTTAACATACAGCACAGGACAATCACAAAATGTAAGATAATCATAGAATACAGGAAATCATGGCCCAGCCACATGGCTACACCTATTTTTGGGGGGACACAATAAGATCCATGACAATGGGCAATGTTACTAAAGCACACATAATGTAAAATAAAAGGAAATGAATTATCTTTTTCTGATCCAGAGTACCTATGGAGTTAATTCACTTATGTCAGATAGGCAAAGATCATATGCCTAACAATGAAGAATAAAAGTAAATATCATTAAGATGAAATATTCTTCCTTCCATTGTGTAATAAGTATCCAATTTCCCCTTGGTAATCAGGATCAATAATCTAGCCAGTATAGTAACTCCATTCTTTGTCATTTATTCAAAGGCATGAGGAGCCCAAAGTAGCTGGTGGTAAACTTAACCTCCAGTTCATTGTTGTATCTTCTGGTAAAAGCATTCCTTCCTTTGGAATTAAGACCTCTAGGTCAGCAAAACTTAAGGTGGTAGAACAGGAAGCAAGACTTTTGCTAATAGATCATTAGGCGTAGTCATAAGTGTTGCTGTTGTTGTTGTTAGGTGCTGTTGAGTCAGTTCCAACTCATAGCAACTCTATGAACAACAGAAGGAACACTGCCCAGTCTTGCGCCATGTTCACAATCACTTTTTTGCGTAAGACCATTGTTGCAGCCACTGTGTCAATCTATTTTGTCAAGGGTCTTCCTCTTTTTCGCTGACTGTCCCCTCTACCAAGCATGATGTCCTTCTCTAGGGACTGATCCTTCCTGACAACATGTCCAGAATATGTAAGATGCAGTCTTGCCATCTTTGATTCCAAGGAGCACTCTAGTTGTACTTCTTCCAGAACAGATCTGTTTGTTCTTTTGGCAGTCCGTGGTACAATCAACATTCTTCTTCAACACCATAATTCAAAACCATCAATTCTTCTGTCTTCTTTGTTCATTATCCAGCTTTCTCATGTATATGATGCAACTAAAAATACCATGGCTTGAGTCAGGCACCCTTTAGTCACCAAGGTAACACCTTTACTTTTCAATACTTTAATGGGTTCCTTTGCAGCAGATTTTCCTGATGCAGTATGTCTTTTGAATTCTTGACTGCTGCTTCCGTAGGCATTGATTATGAACCCAGTAAAATGAAATCCCTGACAACCACAATCCTTTCTCCATTTATGATGATTTTGCTTACTGGTCCAGTTGTTAGGATTTTTGTTCTCTTGATGTTGAGATGCAATCCATAACAAAGGCTGTCATCCTTTATTTTCATTGCCAAGTCAAGTGCCGTCGAATCATTTTCATTAAGTCAAGTGCCGTCAAATGTTTCAAATTTTCTTCACTTCCAGCAAGTAAGGTGGTGTTGTCTGTGTGATGCAGGCTGTGAATGACTCACCCTCCAATCCTGATGCATTGTTCTTCTTCATATAATCCAGCTTCTCTGATTATTTACTCGGTATACAGATTGAAGACATATGGCAAAATGATACCACCCTGACACACGCCTTTCCTGCATGCAATGTCCCCTTGTTCCATTCACACGACTGCTTCTTGATCCATATACAGATTCCTTAAGAGCACATTTAAGTGTTCTGGAATTCCCACTTTACACAATGTTAGCCATAGTTTGTTATGATCCACACAGTCAAATGCCTTTGCATAGTCAATAAAGCACCAGCAAATATCCTTCTGGTATTGTCTGCTTTCAGTCAAGATCTACCAGACATCAGCAATGATATTCCTGGTTTCATATCCTCTTCTGAGTACAGCTTGAATTTCTGGCAGTTCCTTATTAACATACTGTTGCAGTCGCTTCTGAATGATCTTGAGCAAAATTTTATTTGCATGTGATATTAATGATACTGTATGATAATCTCCACATTCAGTTGGATCACCTTTCTTAGGAATCTTTCTTAGGAATCGCCTTTCTTATGAATCTCTTCCAGTCAGTTGGCCAGGTAGCTGTCCTCCAAATTTCTTGGCATAGATTAGTGAGCACTTCCAGTGATGCATCTATTTGTTAAAATATCTTAGATGAGACTCTGTTAGCCTGTTATAGGAAATCAACTGACACCCAAGGAGAGAAGAAGCAGCTGTTTATTGAAGTAATGCTAGCCAGCCAGAGGTGGCTTACAGACCTCCAATGACTGGCCCTATGGGGAAGTGAGCATGGTTTAATAGGGATGATGTGCAAAGCAGGGGCTGGTGGGCAGAACAGGCCAGGTAAGGGGATGGGGTTGTGGGCAGAATGGGGCAACATAAGATAAGGAGAAGTTTCTTTCAGGGAGGTTTTCCTTCACAAGCCCATAGCTGATGCCACTATTGAAGCCAACTCTTCAGACAAAGACTGGACTGGACTGTGAGACATAGAGTAATGCTGGTGAAGAATATGCTTTCTGTCTGAGCAGCTCCTGTCTAGAGGTAAGGTGATAAAAAGGAGGGGGACAAGACTTGGTTGAAAGGATACAGGAAATACAGGGTAGAAAGCAGGAGTGTGTTTTCATGGGGATGGTAGGAGTACAGAGAGCAGTTAGAGTTGCATAGCGGTGTGTGTTTGGTGTTTTATACAGCATATTCATTTGGATTATAAGCTTATTTAAAGCATAATAAAATATTTTTTAAAAAATATTTTGGTACACTAGCAACTGGAAACACAGAAAGGATTTCAATGTTACAGTCTTGAAACAGAATTTGTTCTTCAGGAAACTCTGTTTTTAACCCAAATAACCTTCAAATGATTGGATGAGGTTCACCCACATAATCAAGAAACATATCTGTTAGTTAAAGTCAACTAGCTGTAAATGTTAATCATCTCCTAAAAATACCTTCACGTTTTGTACTTGTCTATACTAGTGTTTGACCAAACTGGATGCCACAGTCTCGCCAAGTTGGCATGTAAAAGTAACCACCACAACTGATTACACAAGCAAAAGAGAAAAACAAATCAGTCTATAGCAAGCTGGTGAGTACATTCATTTTTTATTGCTTAATTTCAGTTATAAGAATATAAGAACATAAGTTAGAGAGGGATATTTCAACATCTCAGTGGAGGCCACAAAAATAAAGTTCATTAGATGCATTTGGAAGGAAGAGATTCAGAATGTTGTACATCAAAGCAGACGGGTACTCTAGTTCAAATCCAGAGCCTTTGCTGGTACCTCTCAGCCATTCACACAGGCTCAGGAGGAAGAGGAAGTCCCTGGACCTTTGCATCTTCAGGTCTGCTGTTACTGGCTCAGGGTCCACTCAGCAGCAGCCTCCTCCGCTCCCTCCTCCACAGCAGCTAGAGCCCCCACAGCCCCCTGAGGGCTGGCTGTGGCAGTCAGAGCTCTGGTGCCTGCGGTGGCAGGACCTGCGGCGCCTGTGGTGGCTCAGGCAGCAGCCACCACCCCCAGAGCTGCAGCAGCCCCCAGAGCTGGATCCACAGCAGCCCCCAGAGCTACCACAGCAGCCCCCGGAGCTGACACTGCAACAGGAGGAGACTGGAGGGCACTTTGGGGGGCATTTTGGGGGACATTTGGGGGTGCTCTTGGAAGGTGGCTGGCACTTCTGCTGGCTCTGCTGGCAGGACATCTTGGCAGGTGTCAGGAGCTGAGGAAGCATCAGACACAAGTCAGAACCATACACAGAGGCCACCCTTTCTGATTCTCTCATCCTCACTTATAATCATAGAAGCTTAATATCCAATAATTACAGTACTTCTAATAACTTCTGATACTCTCCACATAATCTTTCAATTCTCAGAATATCTTTTTAATTCAGAGAAGAATTTTTGTTTATTATACGTACCCTGGCCCCTAGGGTCACCATGAGTCGGATCCGACTCGACGGCACTTGGCTGGCTTTATACATAACAGTAGAGTAAGAACAAATGATAATACAAAACAATTGAAAAGCTGAAAGTCTTTTAAGTGGAAGAGGAAATCATTCTCATTGCAAGTATGTCTTCCAAACCTCAAATTGCTCAATTCATCAGCCAGTTAAGGGAAAATTATTTCTTAAAGGAAAGAAAAAAATCAATCCATCCCTCTTGCCATAACATTCAAGATGGTTTTATTCTATTTGGTTAGAATTTCAAAGGGTTTTGAAGATTACCCAGTCAAAGAGTTCACTTTAGTAAATAAGAAACTGAGAGACTCTATTAATACTAGATATTTGAGACTTGAGCCCAGGATCCTGATCTCAGTCCCCAGCCTTAAACTTCTCAGGCTCTGCTGCTTCAGGTTATCAGGTTAGCCTGATCATTCTAGGCTTCATAAGCCCTACTAGACTTGGGAAGTTTGTGAACACATTCCCAGGACCCGTATATGCAGATTTAACAAACCTAAATGGACCTCTGGCCCCCCAGTGCACTGCCCAGATGGTCTATTGCAGGTAAGGACAGAGTTATATTTTCAAAGGTTAGCTACAGTCATTAAAACTGTCTAAGAGAAGCATGGTTCTCTAGGTTTTGACATCCCCAGACCCGTAGGGCCCTTCCACGCAGATCAACTTTGTTTCTGAGAAGTCCCAAAACAGTCACCAGTTTTCCCCTTAATGTCCTCAAGAACATTGCACCCCACCTTGAACACCTTTGTGAGTCCTCCTAAAAGTTTTCCCTTCTAGGAACATGAACCCCAGCCTCCCCAAGGCTCTGCCCAGCCTCCTCTCCTGCTCTCGTCTGAGCATCACCACAGTGAAGTCCCTAATCTGGTTACCAGGAAACACTTACCAGGTTAACAAGCAAGTACAGGTTCCGTTAGCACCTCAGGAGGTGAGTGGATGGAGGTGCTTGGCCAGAGCGCTTTTTATTCTGGCCTTAGGCTCTGCCCCCTGCCTGTGAGACAGGGTCTGGGCATGCAAGGACCTGCTTCCTGCCTGTGACCAGGTGATGACTGGCAGCTTCTCTACATTCCTGCTTCTGTGGAAGGCTTCTGGCAGCTGCTTCCATTAGGATCAGGAGATGCTAGAATCAGAAGTAGAGAGATTGAAACAATTTACATTATTAAGTTGATGGCTAAGCTACATTCTTGACCCCACAATAAGGGAAGGCTATGTTGGAGCTTCAGATCAGAACTGTTTGATTAGGATTAACTATTTCTTTACTCTTCACCTTGTTTTAACTTCAGAGAATTCTGCAGCTAAGGGTCACAAACAGGTCCCCGGAGAATTGGTGTCAGACCACCAGGTACATGCAGATATATCAGAAAACTCATGCCAACAAACCAAAGACTCACGTCAAAGAACAAAAAATTACTGGACTTAGGTCAATGGGGATAGTTAAGTCCATTTCAGAAAAAAGCATTGTCAGTCACTTCCTGAGGATTCCTAGCCCTAGACCACAATGAATAATCAACAAGGAATCGCAAATATGTATAACCACCTGATTCTGCTAATGGTAACAGTTCCCGTAAAAGCTGATCGCTGTCCAATTTTAGGGAGCCCTCTTGGCAATACGAGTCCTGAGCTCCTTTACTTGGCCAACTAAATAGATACTTTTACCTTGCCTTGACACCTGTGTCTGCTTCTGCGTTTAGACAGGCTGCACAGAGTGGGGCCTGGATCTGATCTGGTTCTGTTCTGGTTGGGGTGGTTGCATTATGATCTCCTGCCTTTTCTTTTTTGTCAAGTGCCAGCCTTGAAGCCTTCTTAGTTCCCCAAGACCTTTATTTCCTACTTCCCTCTGATGTTATCTCATTGGATGGTGGGAACCTAGTTTGGTCTCTAATTTAGTGGCCCCTAGGGTCGCCATGAGTCGGATCCGTCTCGACGGCACTTGGCTTTGGCTCACAATTCTCCACCTATGTCCAAGTCAGACTAAGTATGGTGAGTAAGGGATATCCTTATACTAGAAGTCAGTAAACTTTAGTCCACAGACCAAATCACACCTATCGCCAGATTTTGCATAACCCATGAGCTATGAATGGTTTTCACATGTTTAAATGGAGACATTTAAAACTATAGCCATGCCAAGTGCCGTCAAGTCGGATCCTACTAAATTCAAATATCAATGTCTAATAAATTTCTTTGGAATCCATAAACAGTCCTTTGTGTATTGTTTATAGCTTTGATTCCAAAGCCTAAAATATTTACTGTCTATCCTTTTGCTAAAATATTTGCTAGGCCTTGTTGTATTTAAGAGCTAGAAGTCAGATAGAACTAGAAAAGAATCTTGGTTTTGCCATCTATTTTCTGGCTACCTTTTTGAAAGTTACTTAAGTTGACTCATTTCCAGAGGGGTTTTTTTTTTCTCCTTAGCTATTACAGTACAGAGAAACATAAAAATAACTCAGAGGCAGTATTTATGCTGGTTAATAAGATAATGTAAAGGAGATTCCTGGTGGAAACCTGCAACATGGCAGACAGAAAATATGAAATAGCTAAGTATCCATAAATAAAGTACAAGGTCGGACAATTAAGTCTGTGAACTGAATTGTTCTACATGCTATGTATCTCATTGCTGAATGTCACCTTCGAAGTACTCCCCCTGGGAAGCTATGCACCAATGCCAGCACCTAGTTCACCCTTTAAAGCAATTCTGAAACTCTTTCTGGAACGGTCATTACCCATGTTGCCACGGTGGCAAGTTCACAAGCTTAATTGCATAGTTGTCTGTGAGGGAGTTTTTAGCCAGTAAACAAATAACTGTGTTGGAGCACCCTACCTACTCGCCTGATCTGACCCCCAGTGACTTTTTTCTTTACCCAAAGATAAAGGAAATATTGAAAGGAGGACACTTTGATGACGTTCGGGACAACAAGGGTAATACAACAACAGCTCTGATGGCCGTTCCAGATAAAGAGTTCCAAAATTGCTTTGAAGGGTGGACAAGCCCTGGCATCAGTGCATAGCTTCCCAAGATGAGTATTTTGAAGGTGGCCATAGTGATGTTCAGCAATGAGGTATGTAGTACTTTTCCTAGGATGAGTTCACAGACTTAATTAGTAGTCCTTGCATGTATTAAGTCATAGATGCTTTCAAAGAAGTGTGAATCTGGCTTTTGGGGTTTGTAGTTTATTTCAACTACCACTATTATTTTCTGTTTAAGGCCCTTTTGTTTTGTTAAGTGCCTTATTATGTTTGAATATGAAATATAGCCAGTAAAGTCATTTGGGAAAAGGGATAAAAGAGCTCAGCCCTGCCCTCATAATCAGAGTAACAAAACTCAGAGTTCCCAGGGATCATAAAAACGAAAGAGTAAAGCCTATGAATGAGAAAAAGGAAGAGGAACAGAGTATGAGAGGTGATAGTAAGGATATTTACTGTGTCCAGAGAACTCTGGTGGAGTGTTGGTATGTTGCCCTCTAAAAGCTTTTTAAACCACTCAGCACCCTGTTCCTAGGTTTTTATTTGTATTTTCTGTGCTTAAGAAAGATTCTTCTTTCCTACAATTTCAGCAGATCAGTGGAAAGAGCTGAAGTTCACATCTGGTTCAAGTTAGTATGCAACATCAGGTGAAATTAAAAAACAAAACCAAAACGAATAAACAAAAAACACTGATTAAAAGCAAGCACATTAAAGCTATAAGAAACATGGGAAAAAAAGTTTCCCTCTTGACAGTGGCAGAAATATAGGATGAGAATGTAAAATTGTCCAGATCCTGGACCAGCATAAAAATTAATAACACTTGAAGTGAGAATCCAGGTAACATGTACTACGCAAGAATGTGTCCCTGCGTGTATTTTTGAGTGTTCAAATATGTATCTGGAGAGACACTGAATGTGTGTGTATATAAATACATAAACAAGTTGCCTTTGAGTCAGTTGCAAGCCACGGCACCCCCGTGTGTGTCAGAGTAGAGCTAGGATCCATAGGGTTTTCAATGGTCAGTTTTTTAGAAATAGATCTGCAGGCCTTCTTCTCAAGGCACTTTTGAGTGGACTTGAACCTCCAACATTTTGTTTAGCAGCCAAATACATTGGCCGTTCATACCACCCGGAAACTCCTACACATATATATACACACACACATGTATTTTAGAGAGATTGTGTATGCATGTATGTGTGTGTCTGGATAAGTTTTTTTTTCTGTTTGTCTCCCTCTAACTTTCCTAGTTTCTCCTTCTATCTCTTTTTCATTAGAATTCTTCTACAAATAATTGCCTATGACCAACAACTTAACAGGATGACCACATGTCTCATTTTACTAAAAACAGTTTTGAATATGCCCATTGTCCAAGTTGGAATTATCATAGAGCTTCTTTTCACTCTTAGAGTGTCCAAGTTTGGATAATAAAATCTATGATCGTATTGCCGTTAGATAAAGTCTTGTCTTGGGTTATCATTGCTTCATGGTAAAATCTAAATTCCTTGTCCTTGAATTCAAGGACCTGTGCAATATGACCCTATTTTGTGTCCACAGACTTTTCTTAACTCAAAACACGCAGAAATCCTCTTAATTTAAGGTGGTCCACTGAGTCTACTTTGAACTTGCTCTGTTCTGCCTTATCTTTGTTTGCATGTAAGTACCATGTCTGTTACATGAGATTGGAAACTTCTTAAAAGCAGCGTCTGTGTGTGATATGCTGGAATCTCCAGCAGCAAACAGAGCATGAATATGCATACAGTCATTCATCAACACAGCACAGAGCCAAGGGTTTGCAAGTAGTTTTGCTGTGTGACTTAAGGCAGTCACATAACAAGCTGACACTCAGATGCACACAATGACAAGTATTAGCCATATCATCCTACAGAAAGCTGCCTCTAAATATCTCAAGCATGATAGTCGAGGTTGCCTAGGTTGTTCTAAAGAGCTTGATTATGGAGCGAGAGGTTAGGATATTGATTCCTTGGCTCATACCAGTAGCACTAGTCATAATTTCAGTTTACTGATTCCTTGGATGATGAGGCTAAGGTGCCATAAGATCCTGCTTCTGTCTCCAGGCAGGGCAGCAGCCAGCCACTAATTATTCTGATTTGGGCGTAGGTGATACATCTGTAGCAGGGTGGCACTATCGTGATGACATGGTACTAAGCCTTAGCTATTAGATTTCAGTTGATTGGATGCCATTTATATAGGAAGATAGGAAATCATATATGCACTAAGATAGTCACTGTGGGGAATTAGAAATAACAAGAGGTCAAAATAACAAAAGTTCAAAAATGTCACAGAATGCAATACCAATGTTTTCAGAAGAGTTTGAAAACAACATTTAGAAAGCTAAAAAAGTTTAAAGGTGCTATTTCAAATAACAACAAAGTACACAGACAATGTAATAAAGCATATTTTTTAATGAACAAAACATTTACCTACAGAGTGTTAAAAATTTACTGAGAAACACTGAAGAAGATCTAAGTAATTAGAAGATTAAGTACGTTTATGGTACAATGGAGATAGAAAGTGTCATTAACATGAAAATTTCCCTTTGGGTACATTATGTATTCAACATAATCCCAGGCTAAACTGCAACAGAATGTTTTGTGTAGCTTGGCTGGCTTGGCTGCTATATTTTGACTTTGTGAAGTGTGCTAAGTTCATTATAAAAATTATATGGAAGGACAAATACTAATAAACATTATAAATGATTATACAGCTATAGTAATAAAGGTAGTGAGTAATCTCACAGGACTCATAAATAGACCAATGAAATAGAATTGTGACTCTGATTTTAGACAAACACAAAAAGGAAATTTGTATATGACTGAAGTGGCAGTGGAGAGCACCAAGGAATAATGGACTATTTGGTGGTGACTAAGTAATGACCTACATGGGGAAAATAAGATTAACATAAGCATATGAGTTGAAAGTGAATGTAAAATATAAAAAAATACAGAATATGTTTAATGCAGAGTTGTAATGATATAGTCATCAAAGAAAGAATTTCACAAATCTAGCTATATTAAAACTCTAATTGAAATAAAACATTTCACTAATTTAAAAGCCAACACAGAAAGTAAGCATTTGTAGAACATTTCAAACATTAGAAGGTGAAATATGTAAAGAACTACAAATCAATAGCAAAAACAAATAGATCAGAAAATATCCCTGGGGTGGTCTGGAAATTGTGTTTTCAGGGGATCTCTAGGTCAGTTGTCATAAGTAGTCTTTGCCTAAGAGAGTCTTCTGCACTGCATATTGGTGAATGGTGTCTGGGGTATTAAACATCAGCAAGCTACCCCTTGAGGAATATCATGGAACAGATGACGATTAAGAACATCAAAGACATAAAATGTGAATGAGCCCAGGAGACAGAAGGACCCATATGACTGGAAGACTGCATCAGAGTGAGACCAGAAGAGCTAGATGGTGCCCAGCCACCACCAAAGACAGCCTTGATAGGGAACACAATGTAAAGTCCCCAACGCAGCATGATAAAAAGAGATGTGCAGATCAAGAACTCTACTACAAGACCAGAATCGATGGTCCAACAACCAAGAGAGTCCCCTGGAAATATGGTCCCTAGATTTTCTGCTGCCCTAGACCTAAAACCAGCACAGAGGTCAACACTTCAGACAAAGAATGGACTAGACTCAGGGACACAGAGTGAGCATGTAGTGTCTGTACTTTATGGTCTTATGCATTTATAGGAGGCTGTCCTACTTGTTTCTTTCCAAAAGGGAGAAGTGAGGGTGGAGAGCATGGGACACGTATTCAATGGGAGGATATTGGAAGTGTGAAAAGGAGAAGTATGCTGTCACAGGGTGAGAAGAGTAGATAGAGTAGTACAGAGGCGGGTATGCAGAATTGACTTGGATTGTATACTTTCACTTTATCATAATTGGAAAAGAAAATATCCCTAAGATAAGAATAGGCAATTTGCAGAATAATAAACCAAGTGTTAAATGAACATGTGAACGGATACTTGAAACCATGTTAATCAGGAAAACGCCTACTACAACAACAATGAAATACTATTGCACATACATCATTGAACAATTATATAAAAATCTCATATCACAAAATGTTTCCAGGTTATGAAGCAACAGGAACTCTGCTAATGCAGGAAGTATAAACTGGTGCAACAACTCTGTAGATTCATGTGGCAATATACTGTAGAAGACAGGCATATCTACAACTCACCTATGCTATTCCTAGGTACATAACCTAAAGCTATCGTCATGGACTGAATTGTGCTCCCCCAAATGTGCATGACAGTTTGCCTGGGACATGATTCCTGCTTCTGTGTGAAGTTCCTCCATGTGACAAATCCTGCCTCTATGATGCTAATGAGGGTGGATGGATAGCTGTTGTCCTGATACCTTGAGGCAATCTCTTGAGATATAAAAGAAAGAATTTAGCAAAGAGATTAGGGGATCTTCTGCTGTCAAGAAAGAAAGCAGTGCCAGGAGTTGAGGCACCCTTTGGAAAGGACCCAGGTGTGCACCTCAGAAGCTTCCAGTCTAGGGAAAGATTGACAAGGACCTTCCTCGAGAATCAATGGAGAAAGCTTTCCCCTGGAACTGACACTCTGAATTAGAACTTTAGCTCACCAGATAGTAACAAAAAAAATTTCTTTTTAAAGCCATCCATGTACGGTAGTTCTGTTAAAGTAGCACTAGCTGACTAAGACAGTTACTGTCGCACGTGTAGATGATAGCCACAAACCAAGTGCTGTCGAGTTGGATCCGACGTAGATGATAGAGAATTTTTAATAACTGATTTTTCAGCACTGCAGAATAATTGGACACATAAATGTTTAGTGACAAATAAACAGCTTAAAGAAATAGTAATGTGGCTGTAACGTAGAAATCTACAGCAATAAAAAATAAACTAAGGTACAATGGTTAACATGGATAACTCAAAAAGATGCTGTGATAGGAAAGTAAGTTTGTCTAACAGTGTTTCAAGTATGTAATACTTGTATTTAAGTTGAAAATACAGCACAATACGTATTTTGAGGAGATGCATAATGTAATGTAAGTAAAAAGAAACACATACAAATATTTAATCTCAAACTCAAGATTTAGTTCCCTGTGGAGCCAAGCCAAGTGCCGTCGAGTCGGATCTGACTCATGGCGACCCTAGCGTCCTGTGGAAGAGAATATATATATCCAAGATGCATATTGAATGATGCTCAATATAGATCCCAAAAGAAAGACTCAAAGACATATTATAATCAAGTTTAACAAAGTAAAACATAAGTAGAAACTCTTAAAGGCAGCAAGACTGAAAGCAAAGTTAATATTCAGAGGGAAGCCCTGTAGGCTTTTGTTTGACTTCTCAACAGAAACAGTGCTGGCACAGAGGCAATGAGATGACACATTTAAAGTCTTGAAGGAGAAAAACTTTTAATCAAGAAATATATAGCTTGTAACACTATCTTTCAAATAGGAAAATGAAATGAAGACTTTCAGAGATAAATAGAAACTCAGAGACTTTGTAAAAACCAAACTAAAACTACAAGAAATACTGAAAGAAGCTCTTGACCTAGAAGAACAAAGCTCTGTATTTTAGGAGGAAATACGGTATGCATCATCTAGAAACCTACTCAGTTAGGGAAGACTCCAAACTCAATCAAAGCTAAAATATTAAAAGAACTGATCCAGCGATCATATCATGAAAACTGTGATATCATCACGTTAAAAAGAGGGATGTACTACTACTAAGATATCATCATATTAAAAAGAGAGATATAACAACTGTAGTTACAGTCTTTCCAGATGGGGAGGAAGTTAATAAAACTTGTAGTAGTTATAATATGGTTGAAACATAGATTATTAAAGGGGATCAAAGGGGAAGCCACAAAGCACAATAAAGACGCAATGTATCAAATCAAGAAACGTAATACAGGAGTCTCAACAACCACAAAACCCACAGTGAAAAAAGTGAAGACTAACTCATAAAGAAGAATGTCCCAGAACAGAATAGTAACAACAGCAGAGAAAATATCAACATAAGAATAAACAAATCATAATGACAGCACTAAACACATACCTATCAATAATTACATTGAATGTAAACGGACTGAATGCTCCAGTAAAGAGACAAGTAACATCTTGGATGAAAAGACACGACCCATCTATATGTTGCTTACAAGAAACTCACCTTAGACTGAAAGATATGAACAAACTGAAAATTAAAGGATGAAAGAATATATACCAAGCTAGCAATGTACAAAGAAGAACAGGTGTGGCAATACCAATCTCAGATTAAAACAGATTTTAATGTAAAATCCACCATCGTGGACAAGGATGGGCACTATTTATTGCTGAAAGGTTCAGTACACAAGCAGGACTTAATAATATTAAATATTTATGTACCCAATACTAGAGCATCTAAAGACATTGAAGAAACACTAACTACACTAAAAAATGAGATAGATTATTCTACAATGATAGTGGGAGACTTCAACACTCCACTATCAATATTCGACAGATCTTCTAGGAAAAAGGTCAATAAAGACTCAGAAGATTTTATTGAAACTATTAACCAGCTAGACTTCATCAACATATACAGAACTTTCTATCCATCATCAAACAACTACACCTTCTTCTCCAGTGCACAGGGAACATCTTCCAGAATAGATCATGTGTTAGGACATAAAGCAAATCTCAACAAAATCCACACCACTGAAATATTGCGAAGCATCTTCTCAGACCATAAAGCCATAAAAGTCAAAATCAATAGCAGAAAAAGTAGATACAAATTGTAACTCATGGAAACTGAATGTCTTACTCAAAAAGCCATGGGTTATAGAAGAAATCACAAATAAAGTTATGAATTCCAATGAGAATGAAAATGTTTCTTACCAGAACCTATGGGATACAGGCAATGCAGTGCTCAGGGGTCAGTTTATCTCTATAAATGCATACATCTGGAAGGAAGAAAGAACTCAAGAACTAACCCTACAATTTGAACGACTAAGACAGACAATAACAGAGGAACCACTCAGGCCCTAGGAGAAAACAGATCATAAAGGTTAGAGCAGAACTAAGTGAAATAGGCAACAGAACAACAACTGAAAAAATTGAAAATACCAAAAGCTGGTTTTTTGAAAAAATCAGCAAAATTGGCAAACCACTGGCTAAACTAACTACAAAAATACAGGAAAGGAAACAATAACCCAAATAAGAAATGAAATGGGAGATGTCACAACAGATCCAAGAGAAATAAAAAATATTATAACAGAATACTATGAAAAACTGTACTCCAACAAATTTGAAAACCTAGAGGAAATGGACAAATTCCTAAATTCATGTATCACAAGGTGAAGCAGAACAACTGAATAAACCCATCAGAAAGGCAGAGATTGAAAAAGTCATCAAAAAACTACCAACCAAAAAAGTCCTGGCCCAGATGCAGAATTCTACCAAGCTTTTAGAGAAGAGTTATCTCCAATACTACTGAGACTATTTCACAGCATAGAAAAGGATGGAATACTTCCAAATTCATTCTGTGAAGCCAGCATAACCATGATACCAAAGCCAGAGAAAGACTCCACAAAAAAGGAGAACTACAGACCAGTATCACTCATGAAACTAGATGCAAAAATCTTCAACAAAGTACTCGACAATAGAATATGACAACACATCAAAGAAATAATTCATCATGACAAAGTTGGATTCATACCATGGATGTAAGGCTGGTTCAACACCAGAAAAACAATTAATGTGATCAACCACATAAACAATGCAAAAGACAAGAATCACCTAATTTTGTCTACTGATGTAGAAAAGGCATTTGATGAAGTCCAACACCCATTCATGCTAAAAACTCTCAGGAAAATAGGAGCAGACAGCAAATTCCTCAATGTGATAAGGGTCATTTATACAAAGCCAACTGCTTTCATCCTCTTGAACAGAGAGATACTGAAGCAATTCCCATTGGGAATGGGAACTAGACAAAGATGCCCACTCTCAGCTCTCCTACTCAACACTGGCCTAGAAGTTCCAGCCAGAGCAATTAGACAAGACCAAGAAATGAAGGACACTGGTAAAGAAGAAGTAAAAAATTCCCTATTTGCAGATGGTATGATTGTATACACAGAGAATCCTAAAGAATCCATAAGTGAACTACTCAAACTGACAGAAGGGTTCAGCAAAGTGTCAAGATATAGGATAAACTTAAGTAAATCAGTAGGATTCCTTTACACCAACTATGAGATTATTAAAGAAGAAATCACCAAATCAGTACCATTAACTATAGCCCCCAAGAAGATAAAGTATCTAGGAATACATCTAACTGGAGAAATATCAGACCTTTACAAAGACAATGACAAGACCTTGCTATAAGAAACTAAGTGAGACTTACATAAATAGAGAAATCCCCTGCTCATGGATAGGAAGATTTAACATTGTGAAAATGTCTGTTTACCCAAAACAATTTACTTATATAATGCAATCCCAATACAAATTACTGTCACATTTTTAATGACATGGAGAAACAAATCACCAACTTTGTTTGGAAAGTGAAGAAACCCCAGATAAGTAAAGCCCTACTGAAGAAGAACAACGCATTGAGAGGCCTCTCACTACCCGACTTTAGAACATATTACACTGTGACAGTCATTAAAACAGCCTGATACTGGTACAAAAAGAGACAGATAGATCAATGGAACAGAGTTGAGACCCCAGACATACCACCATCCTCCTACAAACAGCGGATAATTCAACAAAGGCCCTAACAAGTTAAACTTGGGTAAAAGCAATCTCTTCAACACACGATGCCAGCAAAATTGGATATCCATCTGCTAAACACTGAAACAAGACTCATATCTCACACCTTATACAAAAACCAACTCAAACTGGATAAAAGACCTACATATCAAATCTACAATGATAAAGCTCATCCAAGAAAAAATAGGATCAACAGTGGAAGTTTTAATACACAATGTAGACAGACTTCAAAATCTGGCAAAGTACAATCAACAGAAGAGAAAATAGACAAACGGGAATTACTAAGAATCAAACACTTTGGCTCATCCAAAGATTTTATCAAAAGAATTAAAAGACCACCTACAGAATGAGAAAAAGTATTTGATGACTAACTATATGTCAGAGCAATGCCTGATCTCCATAATCTATAAGGTACTATGAACTAAAAGATAAATAATCCAATTAAGCAATGGGTGAAGGCAGTGGACAGACACTTCACTATGGAGGATATCCAGGCAGCCAAAAAACACATGTGGAAATGCTCACAGTCACTAGCTATGAAAGAAATTCAAATCAAAACTATGATGAGACACCATCTCGCTCTAACAAGGTTAGCCATGATCCAGAAAACGCAAAACAATAAATGTTGGAGAGGCTGTGGAGAAATCGGAGCTCTCTTACACTGTTGGTGGGATTGCAAAATTGTCCAATCTCTGTGGAAAGCAATCTGGCTGTTCCTTAAAAAGCTGGATATAGATATACAATTTGACCCTGTAATCCCACTGCTTGGAAGATATCCCGCAGAATCAAGGGCAGTCACACAAATAGATACATAGACACAAATGTTTATTGCAGAACAGTCCACAATAGCAAAAAGATGGACTCAATCCAGATGCCCAACAACAGAAGTATAGGTAGGTAAAGTATGGTATATCTACTCAATGGAACACTATGGAATGATAAAGAACAGTGATGATTTTAGGAAGTATCTCATAACCTGGTTTCAATTGGAGGACATTATGTTGAGTGAAGGTAGTCAGCAGCAAAAGGGCAAATATTGTATGAGACCCCTACAATAAGAACTTAAAAACAGATTCATGCATAGAAGAAAAGACTCTTTGATGGTTTCAAGGGTGAAGAGGAAGAGTGGGCAAGGGGTGTATAGATTAGATGGTTGATAGAAATTTGGTTGTGCGAAATCAGTGACAGCACACATTAGAAAGAAGAGCAATTTAACTGAACTTCAACATAGCATCATTACTTCTCCCATCCTAGCCCAATATTGCAAGGACAGACCATGCTCTCAAGGGACATCAAGGCCAACTGGCATAACTAGCATTTTGCCAGGAGAGTCTTCTGCATCTGGGGTCTTAACAGCTGCCAAACTGTCAAGCTGCCATCTGAGGTACACCAAATGAACTCAACTCAGCAGGAACAAATGGTCACCAAAGACCAAAACGACATTGGGGAAAGAGAACCCATAAGACAGAGAGACCCACGTGAGTGGGTGACTACATTGACACGTGACCAGAAGAACCAGATGGTGCCTGGCCACCACCAGTGATAGCCATGATGGGGCTTACAAAGCTGAGTCTCACTGGCAACACAAAAATAAAAAGGGGTGCACCCAGAGATCTCCACTAAAAGACCTCAGTTGATGGTCCAGGGGCCTCAGGGTTCCCCTGGGAGCACAGCCCCTGGCCTTGATTCTGGCCCTGTCCATAAATCATAATGGAGGTCAACTCTCTGGACAGGAATGGATTGGACTTGGCAACACAGAGTGACCATATGGTGTGTGCACTTTATGGTTTCATGCATCTGTAGGATGTCATCCTGCTGACCTCTTACTGGAGGTGGGGCAGAGGGTAGAGAGGAGGGGATAGGAGATTATTAGGAGGATACGACATGTATAGAATGGAGAAGAGCAGTGTGCTGTCACCAGGCAGGAAGATCAGTGGGAGCTGCACATAGTTGGGCATGCAAATTTGTATAGGATTGTACATTTTCACTCAATCATAGTAAAAAATAAAAGTTTGAGACAGCCAATCTGTTGCAAATCAGACAAGACTCGTGCATTATGAACCACATGTTCCAATGAAAACATCCCAACCATTCATCAGAGTGTACACAAGAATCCATCCCAATCAATTTCTTGCTGGGCTCAAGAATTGGGCCTTTACTTGACCATAATTTGGTGGATTTTGCATCTGAACTTGAAGTTTGACACTAACAAAATTGTTTTAACTAAATAACTGAAGTCCAACAACCATAAGTTGTGCCATACATTTTCTGCCTGGGCTCTGGAACAATTGGAAGTTGACCCTGCTTTGGGCTAGAAAAGATCCATTTTGGGATGAATGGCTTTGTTAAGAAACAGAGTTATCCATCTGGAGTGATGAGAATTCAATAAAGATTCAATAATGTTCACTTCATCACAAAAAAGTTACTCTTTGGTGTGGATTTGGGTCTGGCAGAATCACTGGCCCTTTTTCAAGATGAATAAGGAGAAGCCATGGCTGCCAATGGCAAAAGATAATCTGGCTATAATAACTGATTATTTGGGGGCCTATTTAGAAAGTGCTGTGTCAGCCATTTACCTGAAGTTCTTTTGCACATGTAATGCCGCCAAATGTACTTCAAAATAATTAAAACTGTGTCATTTACACAACTTGTTTTCTTCAGGTTCAAAGATAGGACACCCTTATTGAAGGACCATTTACAATACATAGGGCAGCCTCCTATGTTAGCGAATAAAACCAAAAATACACCAAACCCGCTGCTGTGGAGTAGATTCCAATGCATAGCAGCCCTATAGGACACAATAGAACTGCCTCATAGGATTCCCAAGGCTACAAATCTTCACAGAAGCAGGTTGCCGCATCTTTTTCCTGCAGAGAGACTGGTGGATTCAAACCATCAGTAGGTGAGCAGTTAACCACTGTACCATCAGAACTCCTAGCAGAATTACCAGCCTGAAATGCTATGGTGCTGAGATGAGAAATCCTGCATCAGGTAGAAGAGGATTAAGACAACACTTATTCAAAACAGCTCCTGAGTCTCTGAGTGAACAAAACAAACCTCTGAGGAGGACTAAGGAGATACTGTAGAAATACTAATTAATTAACTGTTGCACAACCCAGACATTTATCCTTGCTAGGTCACATTGGGACACCTTTCAGTGACTGAGAGCCCAATCCTAATTAAACCATAAAAAATATTTCTCATTGATTGTAGAAACTCTCCTCCCTGGTATTTTCTCTCCCTCTGGATGACCCAAGGAAATGTATCAACGGCAAACTAGCTGGGTAGCATCAGTATGCTGATGATCATTATTGACATCTAATTACCTAACTATCCTTTAACCTAACCTTCATCTTGGTATCTGAGTTGCTGGTCCTCCAAATCTTTTCACTCCTTACTAGACTGAGAGTTTTTATCTAAGCCATTTGTGCCATCAGCTCACCCTCATCCCTCTCCCCTCTGCTATTCTATGTACATTCTTTTGAAATTTCTCCTCCTGGAAGCCTACCTAGGCTTGTCCCAGCTGACCACACTCATTCCTATATGTGCATCTTTTCAGCTCCTTGAGTGTCTTCTCAAGTCTGGATTTGATTTGCCTTTGTGGTTCACTCCTTTCACCAAATATGCAGTTCCCCAGGACCCATAGTCTCTTCCTCCCTCTACTTCACTTTTTTAAAAATAACCTTGTGCTTAATTCTCAAAGTGACCCAGAGATGTGAGCATGTCTTTTGGGGCAGGGGGGCTGTCTCTTGTAGATAGAGGCAAGATGGGGGGAAGGCATCTCTGGGTAGTTCAAACGGTAACTGCTCAACTGCTAATCAGTTGAAGTCCATATAGAGGTGCTTTAGAAGAAAGGTCAGACAATATAATTCTGAAAAATCAGTCATTGAAAACCCTATGGAGCAGTTTTACCTTGACATGCATAGGGTTGCCATAAGTCAGTCAACTGAATAGCAGTTGACTTGTAGCAGTTGGTTGTAGATGGAGGCTGATTGGTTATAAACAGAGGAATTGAGCATCATGAAGGTCACCCAAGTCAAGATCTCTTGGCTAATGAATGGTAGAGCTGAGGCTCAAATCAGTGTTTTATGATGTCTGTCCCACACTCTTTCCACTGCTGCATGCTGGTTCACTATCCTACATACCTCCAGCCTGACTTTTCCCACTCATCAGACTCTACCCCAATCCCTTCTTATGCTTTCTTGGATGCTTGTTCAGATCATTTCCATTGCTATACATTTTCTTTTTATTTTATTATGATTATGTGAAAGCATACCATCCAAGTCAATTTTGCATACCCATTTCTCTACAACTGTATCTGCTCTCCCCACCCTGTGATAACACACTCCTCCTTTTTACTCTTTACTACTATCCTCCCAACAAATACCTGACCCCTCCTCCCCACCGTGTTTTCTCCCCTCTAGAAAGAAACCAGTATGACAGTCTGTAAATGTATAAAACCATACAGTACACACACTGCATGCTCAACCAAGTCCAGTCCATTCCTAGTCTGAATGTTGACCTCAGCTATACTTTTTCTTATTTTCAAACTACTGTATATCTTTTAGTATATTATATAATTGTTAATGCCTGTTGTTTATCACCTGTTTTTCTAGAGTATAAACTCCTAGATAACAGGGATTTTTGTCTGTTCTAAGCATACAGAATAGTGTCTTTACTATGTCTCTGACACATAGTAAAGATTCAGTATGTATTTAGACAAATGTTTGTTGAATGTATAAATAAACAGTGGATTCCATTTTAAAACAATCGTATTAAATTTATTTACTTCCAGCTAAAATCTTCTTTCTTGTGTTTTTTCATTCATTGGATTTAAGCTGATTTTACTAAAAAGTAGTTTATTCTCTAAATGAAAGTTCTTCAAATAAAGGAAGACAGCAACATGCTAATCCTTCAAAACACAATGCTACCCTGCCTTACACAGGCAGATAGACCAAGTTTTGAAGTTAGATAAGCCTGGGCTTAGATTTTAGCTCCACTAGGCTTTAGATGTATGACCAACTTAGTTAGCCTCTGTAGATTTTACTCTTTTCAGTATTGTAAGACTGAGTGAACAACAAAAACCTTACAAGGTGTGGAGAGCATAAGGAAGGAGTTAGTTTTCCTACCTCACGTGGTGGCCTCATCCTCCCCCAGTCACCTTTCCATTTGCCCTGAACTGAACACAGTGCCCCAGATGTCTGCCTTCTGGGCAAAATAAGGTAGCACGACTTGATGGCAGTTGGCTACCATGCTCTTGAGAACAAGGATGTGTCACCATTTGCCACAGAAGATTCCACTGTCATCTGATACTAAGACTTCGATCAATCAATTCCCTAAGCTTTCTCTGCATAAGCAACTGTGCATACATCTACCCATTTTCTAGAAGTGTAGCTGATTTAGAACTTAAATGCAGAAATTCACATTAACCTTAATTACATTTGATCCTGTCAGATTAAGTCCATCATTACAGCCCATGTTATTGTTTCAGAAGAATAGTCTTCAATTCTGCCTCATAACTTGAAGTCATCTGAAATTTAGGCCAGTTTTTTCTCAATTTTTTTCTCTAAGGTCATGATGAAAATCTCATTTGACAATCGCAAAAGGACAAATATTGTATGACCTCATTTATACAAAACGACAAGAAAAGGCAAACGTATATGACCAAAGTTAATTAGCGATTATCAGGAGTGGGAGGAAGGGGAAAATGGATGGGGTTTATGTTAATGGAAAATTGCATTGCTAAAGGGTATGGTTGCACAGAAATTTATTATAATTGCTGCCAATAAGTTGTACAACTGTAAGATGATGAACTGGAAAAAGTTGTGTGATAGATACATTTACAACAACAATCACAACAAAAAGAGTAGCTGCTGAGGCTGATTATATATATACACCCATATTTTGATATTTGATTCTTTGGCTTGGAGGTTTAGAAGAACAGTTTCATTAGCCTAATAACATGTTCATTTCTTCTGTTCCACATTCTAGTTCAGTGTACAGTACATAGAATCTTAAAATCTTGCAAGCAGCCATCTAAGTCATGACAATCAGTTTCTATGTCCCTCAAGCAACATAGAAAAAAGGAGTCAGGAATAAGAGGAGGATGTGAAATGTGTGGCTTATTGCCTCCATAAACAAGTGCCTTCTTTTCCAGAAGACTAGAAGAACTGGATGATGTCCAACTACCATTACTGAATATTTTGATCAAAGATTCTGTAGAAAAATTCTGATCAGAAGAGGAAAAATGCAGAAAAGACAAACAGAGAAGAAATAGCCCTCTCTGGCCTGTCTGTCATGTTAGTTAAGCTTTTATACATACTGTAATCTCTTTCTGGAACACTCTTCTCTTCCTTCCATATATTAGCTAATTCTCATTTATTGTTTTTATCTTTCATTAATAGTTACCTCCTAGGAAGCTTTCTTTGTCCAACTAAATTACTCCTGTGACCACCCATGCCACCCGTGTGTCCCCTAGATTAAAAGAAACTCTTATTATGTTGTCTCTCAAATTTTTTTGAGCAAGACAGACTCTGTATCTCCAGGATTCAAAATCTCATGGATTCCAGGTTTTAAGGACCTATGGAAGATGGATGGACCCCTGAAATTATTGCTCTGAGATAATCTTTAAAATTCAAACTAAAAATATTCCCTGAAGTCTTCTCAAAGGCAAACAATAGTTTGGCTTAAGTAGGCAAAAAATGTCTGTCTTGTGCATTATGCTCTGTTAAGAGCTATTCATACGGGATCATGGTGACAATAGCAACATGAATTATTTGACAGAAAACTTAGGGGGGTAGTAAGCTCATGTTAATGAGGAGCAAACAACTCAGAAAAAGAGAATGAGAACGTTACACAACTAATAGAATGCAATTAATGTTACTGAGCTATACATGTAGAAACTACAGAATTGGTGTATCTTTTGCTGTGTGTATTGTCAATAGGAAAACAACTTTTTTTAAAGAAAAGCTCACTTGAGTAGGACTGAGAATGGACTCATGGGATCAGCAGAAAAACTTCTATCCAAGGGTTAGGAACCAGGACCGATGTACAAACAGAGAAGAAATAGCCCTCTCTGGCCTGTCTGTCATGTTAGTTAAGCTTTTATACATACTGTAATCTCTTTCTGGAACACTCTTCTCTTCCTTCCATATATTAGCTAATTCTCATTTATTGTTTTTATCTTTCATTAATAGTTACCTCCTAGGAAGCTTTCTTTGTCCAACTAAATTACTCCTGTGACCACCCATGCCACCCTTGTGTCCCCTAGATTAAAAGAAACTCTTATTATGTTGTCTCTCAAATTTTTTTGAGCAAGACAGACTCTGTATCTCCAGGATTAAGCACATTTTCTGGCACATAGCAGAGTTTCAAAATTATTTAAGTGAATCAAAGCGTAGATGCAAATTGATAAGTGGTTTTCCACCTAACTGGTGTAAAACTATAGAATAAAAGATAAGACTAACCTATTCCAGGGTTCCTCTGAGAAGAAGTAGTAAGGAAGATAATGGGTGAATGTGACACATCTTAGGTTATGGTTATTCCTAGACTTCTAGATGTGTCCAACTTAGGCTTCCATATTGGGCGTCTTTGAGTCTTCATCTTTTGGAGGAATGAGCTTCCCCAGCACATAGATCATCAGGCATCACTCTCTCTTCCTTGACTAGGCTCAGGTCTGAGGCATGTAGATTATCTGGAGTGTCTAACCACGCCAGAATTCAGGCACATGCTATGATCAGGGACCAAGTCTTGTTCATCATTTATATATTCTCTGATACATCTCCAAAATATCTACAAGGGCACTCCTTCTCTTTGGGTTACCACCATCTACCTATCTATACCATGATGAATAGCTCACATATCCTTTTATGCATGATGGTTCTATTTTCTGATGCATCCAAGATTACTCTAGTCTTTAAGACTAATTACGGTGTGTGGAATTTCTTCCTGTTAATATATGAGTAATTCCTAGGTAAAGAAGAGATATACTGTAACTAGATATACTGTAACTATCTTCTCCTGGTAAAAATATCCACAACAAAAGAGTAAATGACAAATTGCACCTCACTGAGCCATGCAAAGAGGCACACTGTGGATATTTTTGGTGACTGTGGGATTTGAGAGGTATTTAACTAAGAGAAAGGAAGTGATTCCTTGGTCTATAGGTACTTTCAGAATAAGGAATAGAAAATTTGATTCCATACACATAAACACAAAACACAGTTATCAGTTAGGTCCACCTCTACCACAGTGGACTAATTCTACCCTGTGTGGACAGGTGCATACACTTTTCAACTCTCCTTCTAGGTATTGACCAAGCTCCATTAAGACTATACATCCTTATATGCCTCTGTATTAACTATAGCAATGGTTCTCACCTCTAGATGATCAGAATAATTTTAATTTCTTGTAAAAAATGGTGACTCTAGATTCTCCTTCTGTAAATTCAAATTAAGTAGATCTTGGATTAATCCTGGTATTCTGAGTCTTTAAGTGAGCACATCAGATAATTTCACCAAGTCTGGGAACCAGTGCCTTAGCCTAGTACCCACCACGCAGAGGAGAACTAGATAATACACCTGGTCAAGAAGGAATGTCTGAGAACATCTAGTGCAATGCCCTCATTTTACAGGAAAGACCTTAACGCCAGAATGGGGAATGACTTACCAAGTTGCTGAAGTGTCAGGCCTCCCAAAGTGCTATCTGAAACTCATTCTTTTATAGTATACTATTTCCCTAAATAATTATCTCTGAAATGAGTGAGCAGATGATTAACATTCCATGCCTTATGTACTACATCTCAAAAGGACCTCTCAGTGTTAAAGAGATACAGAATAAAGCAGTGCATTGAGCAAAGGAGCAACCCTGAGCAAGAAGCTTCTAGGAGAAGGACATATCACTGTTAAGCAAGGTTTAGAAAGAGGGAAAGGATGGAGGATTGTAGAGAGATAGACATTAGCGGGTTCCGAGGTGAGAAGCATGGTCTTTAGAGTCAATCTTTCCCACATTTCCTTAGATTAATTAACACCCAGCCCTGTAAGCCTGGCCCTCTGTTCTAAAGCAGTATAGCTGAATGTCATGATAGGATTCAGAAGCTGAGGACTGGCCTGATCTCTGTCCCATGCTATGTGTGACATGGCCAATACACTGGCATATTTAGGCAATGGTCAGTCAGCTTCAGCGTCTCGGGGAGGTCTTAGAGCACCTTGAAGGGTTTTGTGAATAGTGTTTTCTGCTCTGGAGTTTAAATTCTTGGGCCTGGGCCTAAGGATGCTTGAAATTCATTCAAATGATTAACAAAATCCTGAACCCCATTTCCATTGAGTTGATTCTGACTTACAGTGCCAGGAAAAGCAGAAAATTGAAAGACAGGTTATGAGATGATGGGGGTGGGAAGCAGAAGAGGTGACTGGAAAGGTTTCCAAAGCCAGTGGCAGAGGATCATAGAATAATCTTAAACCACACTCCAGAGGCCACAGCTCCAATTTCCAAATGCCTTTTAAAACTCTCAAGTTTTTAAAGCACACAGAAACACAGAGACACAAAAGCACACACAAGGAAACATGCAAAACCTACAAAAGGACACACAAATCTATGTACTTTGGGTGCCCTTTTTCTCTGAGGTACTTGTCTCTGGCTATGGTTTCACAGCTGAACTCAAGTCAAAACCCAGCTTCTTCACCATGTGGAGGCTCGAGGCAGGACTTCCTGACAGAAGTCAGTGGATTTTGAGGACCTTTGAGGCCAAATCAAACTAGTTTCCCAAGAAAAGAGGAGTTTCAGGCCCTTAGCTCCTAGTTGACAAGATAGCACCAAGACTGACATCTTCAAAGTCCCAGTCATGAGAGAACACCAGCCCATCAGGGATTCCCTGCCTCAGCTCCAATTGTTTTCTGCATCCAGGCCTGGTTATAGAAAAGGGGACTAGATTCCATCCCAAGAAACATGTAAGGCGTGGAATTTGTGCATCCTAATAAACAGCCAGGATGACACAATGACCCTTGAATCTGGGGGAGGACGAGGTTTCTTAGGGGTACACTCCTCTTTCTCATATCCAGGTCAGTGCTTCTGCCTATACCTTGAGATGGTTCTTGTCCATAGTGTGTATGACAAGAATGAAGGAGAGATCTAACATGAATCTCCCATCTGAAATTCCAGGACTTAACTTCCTGCCATTCCCACCCCCTTCCAGGATTCTGGGTGAAGAGAACCTATAGATGCCTGGTGGGAGCTGTTGAGGCCTCAGCAGGTGCCTGGAGCAGATACAGGCCTAGAGGAGCTAGATTTTAAGACAACAGACAAATGTGGAACTGATAGAAATAAACTGACAGGTTTATTTATAGACTGACAAATAAATTTATTTATAAACTGACAAGTTTATAGAAATAAACTGACAAGTCACTTAAATTCTTGGATTTCCAACTCTGCAAAATGGCGAGATAATAGCACACACATTCTGGGCAGTTGTGGGAATCAGAGGACACATGTGCATGTATGCGTGTGTGTGTGTGTGTGTGTGTGTGTGTGTGTGTGTGTGTGTGTGTGTGGTTGTTACCAAATGTTCCTGGGATCAGAAACAGCTGGTAGGTTAACTAAAATACAGACACCTTGGCCCCACACCCCTAGTTTCTGATTCAGTAAGTTTGGAGTGAGGTCTAAGAATATACATTTCTTACAAGGTCCTAGGTGATGTGCATGTTGCTGCTGTCCTCTGAGAAGCAGTATACTAACTAGTCTGGCTGTAAGTTCTCTGAGAGCAATGGTTGTATATCTCATCTAACCGGTGACTGCCCACTAGGTTAGCAATGAATACTTATCAAATGAGTAATAGATGAACGGATTTTACATTAAGGGACTCTGTTTTTCTTTACTCCACAGAGGGCTTTACTAGGTAATCTCAAGCGACTCCATTACTGACCCTGTGGAATTAGATCCTTGGAGCAAAGAATAAGGCATACCCAGAGCCAGGTTTTGGAGCTGTGATTGGCAGTGTTGGAGCTGGAGCTGTGGCCTGTAAGGAAGCGTGTACCTTCCTGGTACACGTGTACATCCTGGGACCCAAGCCACAGCATCCTAGTGTCCTCCTGAAAGAAGCTTCTCCTGTCCTCTACAGAACATTGTCATCTTAGGGCACATTTTCCTCTGGAGAAGGGCTTCTTTCTCCCTGGGGAGCTCAGCTCCTAGAGGGTGCACCCTTGTGTACAGGAAGGGGGAAGAAGAGTCATCTCTATCTCTCTTGCTCCTGCAAACCTCCACCTTCATGTTGTCAATACCATCCACGCCTAATGGGCTTTGGGAGCAATCCAGGACCTACAGTGTCAGGTTCAGGTGCTCCCTTTTGTATTAACATCCAAAAATAGGAAACCAACATTTAGTTCTCAGAAAGACATGTACACTGTGTGGAGAATGCTCAGAGAGCCCCCACCTGCTCCCTTCTTCCCTAGTCTTGATTCCACAAAGATAACACCGCTGTGATGAGGGCCTCGAAGCTGGGCGTTTTGTTTAACTGAGGCCTGAAGACCTTTACCCCAAGACTAGGATGCACAAGTTATCTCCCTTGATCCCGTATTCTTTTTCTTCCTCCCTGACTTGCTTTTTCATTCATCTTTTCCCACGAGGGGCCAGGGACATTGAGAAAAGAAAAACCACACAAGATGGCCCACATAGTCTAAGCAGAAAAAAATCTCAGACCATGGGTACAACAAACCCAAGCAGAAAAGCAATGAGTAAACAGGAAGATGTTTTCCAGAAACTCTAAGACTAAAGAGCAGGTATTACCAGGACTCAGGCTGTGAGTACATCATCGTCTTTATTGTTGCATCATCTCTCTTGCTCCAGTTTTCGGAGCTGCCCATCAGGTCACAGCACAAACTACCAATCTACAAGTCTTGCTGAGCACCTGCTTGTCCCAGGAATGGAATACGAACTTTGGGATATCCTGACCTTACTTGAATGGGAGTTTACAATCTAGTTGGACAGGTAAGGCAGACACATCTGAAAAGAGAAATAACAACTCAAGAGTTGATGCAAGGTAGTTTCCAAATGGTTGGTATGGAAAATACAATGACTTCCAGGACGTCAGCCCTGGGAGGTGCAGTGGGCTGAAGCAAGATGTGAAAGCTTCAAGGAAGACATTTTGAAAGATGGTGTTTCAAAGGCTAGGGAGTAGGAGAAAAGGAGCCCATGCAGGCAGAAGGAGTGCGCAGAGGCTTGGAGACACTGATCCAGGAATACCCAAAATATGTCCTGTGGAACACCCAAGATGCACTCTGGACCCATAGTTAGAAGCGAGGCTTGTACAGAGGAGTCATCCGAAGTGAAGCTGGAGAAGTATCTGAGAAGCATGTGTGGATCCTGAGATGACATGCAAAGGAGTTTGGGCACAACTGGCTGCTCAAATGAGAAGCAAAGCAGGAGGCAGAGATGTCTCAGTCAAGCTTATTTTAAAAATAGGCACTCTTTGCTCCAGTATAAGCCCCACCTTTTACTCCAACAGAGGCATCAGGTCCACAGCTAACACCAGTCTCACCCTTTGCTCCAGTATAAGCCCCACCTTTCACTCCAACAGAGGCATCAGGTCCACAGCTAATGACAGTCTCTCTCCCCTGGTTGTAACCAGCTGGACCACAGCTGGGCACCTCAATGTCTAGGTGGCGTGGACTAGATTCATGACAGCCTAGGTCTCCTTCACATTGTATTGGATTAGAGCCTGAGCATGGATTGGGATAGCTGTGAGGCTCCACACACGGCTCTGGACTAGAGCAAGGCGCTGGAAGGGGAATTGGCTCTGGAAGTGGATGAGGTTCTGGGCGATCACACGGCTGAAGACATGAATGCGGCTCTGGGAGCTCGCGTTGCGCTTGACGAGGCCGTGGAGCCTGACATGGTGCTGGACGTGGTTCCGGACGTAAACAGGGTTCTGACAGCCGCCGTGAGGGAGGACATGGGCGGAACTCCGGACTCGAACATCGCTCTGGGCGGGGACGCGAACGTGGATACGGCCGCGGTGCCGGAAGTAGACATGGGCGGGGATACGGCCGAGGCTCCGGAAGTGGGCGCTGCCGTTCTGGACTTTGGTCAAGACGGCGTCCTGGACAGAAGCTTGAGCTTTGGCGTTCATGCGGCCTCACGTCCCAAGAGGAGGACCAGCGTGGGGCACAACTTCGGGAGCAGCGACCAATGGGAGGAATCTGAACAGGACACTTTTGTGGGGGTACCTGCTTGGGGCAGCAAGGGGAGGAAATCTCTATTCGGCACTTGGGTCCGCACCTCTGAGAGCAGCCTGAAGAGCGCCCCCGAGCACAGCCACTGTGATAGATGGGCTCGGAGCGGCGGGGCGGAGTGCAGTAGTTACAGGAATCCGAGGAGCACCCTGACGGCAGGCAGCTGCGGTAGTAGGGCCCACGGCTCGGCGGCGGGGAACAACTGCGGTAAGAAGGCTGCAGCCTAGGAGGGGGAAGGCATCTGCCGACGCTCTGAGACCGACGCTGCGGAGTGAAACTGCCGTAGGAGCCTTGGGTCTGACACTGGGGTGCACAGGTGCGAAATGAGGCTCGGGACTGGCGCTGGGGGGCGCAGCTGCTGTAGGAAGCTCGCGACTGTATCTGGGGGGCGCAGCTGCTGTAGGACGCTCGCGACTGTATCTGGGGGGCGCAGCTGCTGTAGGACGCCCGCGGCTGGGCCTGGGAGGTGCAGCTCCTGTAGGACCCCTGATACTGGCCCTGAACGGAGAATCCTCCCTGATTCTGGCACACTGGAGAATAGGATACATAAGTCTGGACAGGCTGTGGAGCTGGACAGGGTACATAGGTCTCGACTGGGTATTCCACGTAACAAGTTTCTGTATAGACAACGGGAGCGTGTTCAACATAATACGTTTGAACGGGGCATGGGACTTCACACTGCACGTAGGAAATCTCAGACTGGCACGGAGCCTGGCCTTTCACTTGGGTGGTCTGAGCCTGGCATGGAGCTTCACCTTTCACCTGGGTTTCCTGAGCCTGGCATGAAGCTTGGCACTTCACCTTGGTGGCTTTAGCCTTGCGTGGAGCTTGTCCCTTCACCTGGGTGGTCTCCGATTGACATGGAGCCTGGCACTTCACTTGGGCAACTTGAACTGGGTATGGTTCAGGGCATTCCACAATTTGCATCTCACATGGAGCTTGGACCACAACGTGGCCTGTGGCACAAGGGGAAGGAGAGGGGAAGGCAGAACCGGTCACACAGCACTGGGGGAAAGGCAGGCAAGACTGTATTTGCTGTTGGTCACACATGGTCCTGAAGCAGGTGGGTAGGTGGAACCTAAGGAGAGATGGAAGAGTCAGGAGGGTGAGTATTGCCAGAGAGGAGCAACCAGGATCTAGAGAAGCCATCCTTCTTCCTTTCTTCCCTCCCAGTGATTTCCACCCAAATCAAGCTCTTGCAATTACCGCACCCCAGAGAAAACTTCCTAAATTACCTACACCCAGGAGCAGCCACCATTGCCCATGAGATCCATCCTAGATCTTCCAAAGGGCTCAATTGTGCATGTCTGAGATAGCTTCAAAGGCACAAGCTTTGAACACACCTTCCCCGTTAGAAGTGCCATGGATTTCTGCCAGTGAGGTAGACACTGCCAGTACCTAGCAGCAGAGGGCGCTGGTAACAAGGAGGTACACATCACTTAATCAGGTGCTAAGTGATGGGTGTGAACTTTACAGGAAGTCGAAGGTAACACTTGCTCCTAAGGGTGTTGGCCTAAGTGGGGACTCCATGCCCACAGGAATGTGGATTTTCTCACACACAGAAAAGCAGTGCATGTAAATGTACAAGCTAATACAAAAGCACAAATAGGAACATGCACTCAGGCACCATCTGTGCTTAGGTAATATCAAAGCAATCATTTGGAAAGATGATTTGCCAGCTGAAATCCAATGTGAAATGTTTGTTTTTCTATATTCAATCTTTTAAAAGTAAATTTTTTAAAAATAATCCCTCTATGGATATCTATGAAGACAAGTACATACGCACTATCCTTGGAAAGACTTAGGACTAACTTGCTAACTTGCCCAGACAATTCATTCACAGTTTATGGCCTGAAGTAGACAGTCTTCTGGCTCCAGAAATGATTGTTTCCAGTCCTGAGAAGCAGGGTGAAGTGACTCAAGATTGGGTATCCCAGTGTTCTTGATCACAAGACCAATATCCAGCTGCAATTTGAGACCTATATAGCTGGAATGTCACAAACATACACTGCTTGCTGGTTGCAGGCATACCCACCAACGTCATACTTAACCAGGGAGAGAAGACTGCAAAGTCCTCATTCCTCTGCTGTCTCTAAATCCACCTGCACAGCACAGCTAGTCAAATGACCAATATAGCAGGGAGGTTGATCTGACAATTGGCTCATCCAACATTACACCCCTCTTTAAGCTCCCACAGTGCTGAAACCTGAAAATTCTTCATTGAAGCACAGAGTCTTCCCTTTGTTCAGAGAGTAAATATACAAGCCCTAGTCTGAAAGAAACCATCCTACACAAATCTCTACAAGGTGTGTATTACTAATGCATCTTTTCCTGGGAGAGCGAGTCCTGATGAGGAAAAATAGTACCCAAGGATGAGGCCAGCGTTATCAAAGACACAGTCTATTGACTTCACAGCCCAGTTCTTCACACAAACACCGCATACGTCCTTTGTATATCCCCTAAAAAAGTCACTGACTTTTCTTCTGAGGCTGATGTACCACTCTTTCTCTGCTCCCACCTCTTTCCCTGTGAAGTTCGAGAAACCCTCAGGGTATCACCCCCACCCTAACCCCAAGACCCAGACCCTGGACTCACCCTCCTCACAGGCAAGCAGTCATTCAGGCTGAGGAGTGAGGGCAGAAGGCTGTCTTTATATAAAGGCTTCTGGGTCTGGCTTGGGCCATGAGACAACTGGTTGGCATCTGCCTGGCTCATCACCCAGAATGGCATTCTACTGGCCCATTTCCTCCCTGTGTGCCTCTCCTTGCAGTCATCGGCAGAGTGGAGGAGTGTCTCAATGTCAAGACTTCTGGACTACGAGGGATCAGATTCTTGATTCCTTCCTGCTTCATCATTCTATCAGTTTCTTCCCCATTCCTAGAAGACCCAGTGGTAGGATTGGAGAGGGGTGGCAAAGGTACCTTCTCTCCTGAGGATGATTTTAAGCCCTTTCCTTTCTCCCTGTTTCAGCCTCTCCCCAGACAGACATAAAAGCAACTTGAAGCAACTAAAAGACACTCAAATAGAGGTAACTCTAGAAATGAGGAGAACTTGGACTCGAAGCAGAGTCTGTAAAGTCCTAGATCTACCTCTTATGACTGTGTGACCCTTTTTAACCAATGTAAGTTATTAATTTACTTAAATGCAAAATGGAGGTAGTTAAATTTTCTTCATGGACATGTTGTAAAGATTGGGGCAATTATTTCATATGAAACATCCAGTCAGTAATGATATTTAAAATATTCAACATCCACCCATAGTTGATTCTTACAGTAAGAGACAGACACAACTGGACAAATAGGTGCCTGCTATATCTTAGTCTTGATCTGAGCAAATTGTCATCTGTACAGCAGGTGCTTAACTAATGCTGTGGACACTGAAGACAGCAGCACAGTGTAGGAAAGAAATAGAAAACTGGTTCATCTATGTTGTAGCATGTTTCAGGAATTCATTTCCTTTTATGGCTGAATAATAGCCCACAGTATGTGTGGTATAGTGGTGGTTAAGTGCTACGGCTGCTAACCAAGAGGCTGGTGGTTCCAATCCACCAGGCATGCATTGGAAACTGTGGGGTAGTTCTACTCTGTCCTATAGGGTCACTGTGAGTCAGGATCAACTCAATAGCACTAGGTTTGTTTTTGTTTGTTTTCATATGTATATAGTGGAAATCCTGGTGGTGTAGTGGTTAAGTGCTACAGCTGGTAACCAAAAGATCAGCAGTTCAAATCCACCAAATGCTCTTGGAAACCCTGTGGGGCAGTTCTGTTCTATCCTGTAGAGTTTCTATGTGTCAAAATTGACTTGATCCCACTGGGTTTGGTTTGGTTAGGTTTAGTTTGGTATGTATATACCACATTTTGTTTGAAAACATGCTAAGTGAAGTAAGTCAATCACACAAATACAAATATCATATGATCTCACTTATATGAAATGTCTAGCATAAGTAAATACATAGAGATCAAAGTTTAACAGTAGTTACCAAGGTTGGAGGGATGAAGAGAGTAAGATCATTGTTCAGGAAGCACTGAGTTTCTGTTTAAGGTTGTTACCTATTTGAGTCCATGTTCTGAAGCAGTTGAGCCAATGAAACATAATTCAAGTTAGAAAGACGAAGAAAGAGTATTAGGCCATATGATACCACCAGAGACTCAACAGCTATACAGGCTGTTCTCCATGGAGTCTCAAAAGACAATTTTTGCATCAGAGTTTATGTATCATTTTGGCAAGAAATACTTCATGTTTTTAAGCACATAGCTCTCAGATAATTGTATATGTCACTAAATAACCACTAACTCTTTATTAAACTACAGATATGTATGTCAGACACCCCCAGACTCTAATCTTCATGTTTGTAACAGGCAAAGACAAAGTTTACATAAAAATTCCTCAACTTGGCAGGAGCTAGCCTGCCAAGTCCACTCTGAGATAAGGAGCAAGAAAAAAAGTTGTAGATACAAAAAAAATACCATGCAGCCTTCCTAGCTTCTGTTTCTGAGGTTGAAGGTCATTTCTCAGGAGAACAAAGAAGAGGAAGGAGACCAAGGTCACAGGAGCTGAGGGGTTTCTGTGTCCCTTTGGAAAGGTCAGTGCAGAGGCCCGAGTAGCTGCTGTAGTAAAAAACACGTGCAGATTATTTAGAGTATCATTACAGCATTTGTTATGTCAAGCTCTCAATTACCCATTTTGAAAAAGGAGAAAACATGTTGCAAGATGTTAAGTTACGTGATGATGGAAAATTTGGCAATGAATATTGGTGATGGTTGCACAACGTGATTGGTGCCATTTAATTGTACCTGTGAAAAATGTCAAAATGGTAAATGGTATAGCATATTTTTACAATATTTTTACAATAATAAACTATATCCTGTGACCCAGATATACTGAAGATGGGATATTTTTATATGTATAATTTTGCTTACATAATTATGTGCTTAATGATTAATATTTATAAATAGAGAGATTTTACTTAAGATGCCAGACAACCAACATTTATTTTAAAATCAAAAGATTTGATATGGGTGTGCCTACCATCCAGCTTCCCCTCTTTAGGGCATATGTTTTACTGTTGTCCAATTTTTCATTATTTCTTACTGTACATACAATGCACTGTGAAATGTAAGTTTCCTGTCTTACTGCATTTGTGCCCTTTTCTCCCTTTAGTGAAGTTAAAAAGAAAGTGAAATGATCTTTCGACCTGGAAAATTTATTTTTTATGTAGTCTTCCAGTACCTACAGACATTTCAGATTCTGACTAAACTTGTAAAAACAGACGTCAGATTTAGAAAGAGTTTGGTTTGGATCTGAGCTACGTCGTTTACTATTGTCATTAGGTCCTACACAGATTTTGACTCATAGAGACCCCATGTGACAGAGTAGAACTCATTTATAGGGGTTTCTAGGATGTAATCTTCAAAGAAGCAAATCACTAGGTCTTTTTCCCATAAAGCCACTTGGTGAGTTTGAACCATCAACCTTTTAGTTAGCAGTCAAGTACTTAACCATTAGAGCTACCAGGACTTCTTCGACTGTTTACTAACTGGATGAAAGCTAATTAGCCTTCATAATCCTCAGATTCCTCATCTTTAAAATAGGAAGAAGAAAAACTAGGCTGAAGAGGAAGAAGAGAAGAAAGAAAAAGAAGAAAAGGACCATGGAAGAGATATCATAAGTTTATAATGTTAATTAAATGGGATAACTGATTTAGATAACACATTTAGCACTTAATTAACCACTTACCTCTCTGTGCTTTAGTTTCTTCACAATGAATACTGGAGTGATAACATCTACCTCACCAGCTTCTCTTGAAGATAAAATCAGATAATGATTATGAAAGTGCTTTACAACCCACAGGGTAGCACACATGCCAATCAAATCATGTCTATGATTTCCCATATGGAAATTTCTGACAGCACCATTAACTTTAGAAGTCTAGTTCTGGAGCCTGTCACTTATTCCAAAGAATTCTCCAAACATAGTGCTAGACTTAGGCAAAATTACAGACTTCCATAATGTCACAACAAGAAGAACCTCTGGGAACTATTTGGTCCCACCTCCACATTCTATAGATGAGGAAACCCAGAAAGGTACATCTGTCAGGAGACTTAAAGTTACTGATTGTCTTGCAAAAATTAGATCCTTGGTAGTTCTAGTCTCAGATCAAGACTCTTTCCATTGCAATAAGCTCATTATCTGTCATGTAATTTGTCCAAGATGCTCTGAACTCAGATAGTTTCAGAGTTTGATGTTCACTGAAAAGGCAACCAGGAAAAGAATGAACAAGGAAAACTAAGAACATACGCTGGCTGACCCTATCAGAACGTGAATTATTGAATCCTAATGGCTGTGTTTCTCCCACTCATCTCCTAATGAATGGAATGAGTACTTCTTGAAGGGAAGAACTTTATTTTATTCATCTTTGTATCTTTAAATCTCTGACTTAGATAAGGCTGTAGATGGATGGATGGGTGGATGGATCGGTGGGTGGGTGAGTGGATGGATAGATGTGTGGGTGGATGAATGGATTGAAAAGTGGGCATGATACTGAACCTGTTTCACTCATCTTTAATCATTGGTGAGTGAGTTAATATTGTCTAATCCAGAAACAAAAGAGCACTTCAACCCTTGCTACTTCTTAGTTCTTCTGAAGGAAAAAAGAGTAAGTCTTACAGGTGAGAAAAAGACTAGATGTTACAGTTTTCAAAAATATTCGCTAAGCTAAAACTGTAGAATTTGATCCCTGTGCTTCTTCTCACTAGTGTTCATAGTGGGCAAAGTAGAACTGCCACATAGGGTTTTCAAGGAGCAGTTGGTAGATTCAAACTGCTGACCTGTGGTTAGCAACTGAATTCTTAACCATTGTGCCACCAGCGCTCCTCTCTAGTGTGTAAAACCCTAAAATTAGAAAGTTATCGTGAGACAAAATGTATTTATTTTTTTAGTGAGTTCCAGAGTCCTTTCAAAGGGGCATTCTTTATCTGGAGATGTGTAGAAGTGTGGCTTTCCAATTTCTGTGAGTCTCTGTATGTTGTTAATTCTCCCCCCTCAAGCAATTCAACAAGGACAGAGTAACTCATTATCTTTCTCTATAAGTTTAGGTCTCCCAAGGTTGTGTCTATACCATGCTTCAAGCCAGAAGTCTGGGGATCACTCTTGATCCTCCTTCAACTCCACCCCAACATATAATCACCATATGTTGTTCATTCAGCTTTGTGATTGCTTGCAAATACCTATGCTCCATCCTCATTGTCCCTGATATCTTTTCAGGCATACATGATCACTTAGGTTGACTATTGCTATAATTTTTTCACTGTTTTCTCTACTTCCAGTCTTTTCTTACAATGTGAATATTCAACATCACCACAAAAATGATCTTCCTAAAACACAATGCTGATTATGTTATATCCTTTGCTTCTCACTGATATAGTAAGTTTAGCAATGTGGTGTGTCTGAAGTGTTGATGGGAGCAAAGAGAGTGAGTCATGGCTTTGGCGAGTCAAGGAGCATTACAGGAAGTGACTTTGGATTTACCTGAAATTATGAGTAATAAGTCCATGTACAAAGAGGAGTTGAAAGAACATCCCAGGAAAAAGAACCAGCACTGGCAAAGGTCATGAAATAATGAGTTGCATGTGAAGAATGAAAACCTCTATGCATGGCTTCATTTGATGTTGTGTGGAATGAGAAGGCAGTATGATGAGACGAACATAAACTTGGAAGGGTAGATGGAGGGCAGGTTGTAAACAGAAGTGTATGTCACAATATGAAGTCTGAACACTTTATTATGTGTTCTGTGATTATTTACATTCCTGTCTCCCCCACTGTGAGTTTCTCAAGGAAAACGAGTTGTATTTTGTTAATCTTTGCATCCTAGAAACAGGTACTGAGTCGTTGCACAGTGTTCATTTTGCCTTGTTGGTAGAATACATTGATTCTCATGCATGCAAATATACACTCATCCACACAAGTACATACATACATGGAAGCCTAAAATACGTATAGCACATTTCATGGACTGATTTTTAAAATTATTTAAATATAAAAATGGATAGATGATAATATATAATGGTCTTATGAAAAGCCTGTCCAACTTTCTCTAGTTTTATTGTTCTAGCTAGGACTTGCAATACAATGTTAAATAGGAGTGGCAATAAAGGGTGTCATTGTGTTGTTGCTGTTCTCAAGGAAATATTTTCAGAATCACTCCACTAAGAATGATGTTGGCCATTGGTTTTGCATAGATGTTATTTATCATGTTGAGAAATTTCCCTTCTATACCTACTTTACTTTACTGAGAGCTGTTTTTTTTTTTTTTAATCAGAAATGTGTGTTGGACTTTGTTGAATGTCTTTTCTATGTCAGTTGAGATGATAGTGTGATTCTTTCCTTTTCTTGATGTGGTAGATTACATTAGTTGATTTTCTAATGTTGAACCATCCTTGCATACCTGGTATGAATCCTACATGGTCATGGTATATATTTTTTAATGTGTTGGTGAATTCTACTGGCTAAAATTTTGTTGAGAATTTTTCCATCTACATTCACAAGAGATATTGACCTGTAATTTTCTTTCTTTTTTTTTTTTTTTTGGTGTCTTCCAGGTTTGGACATCAAGGTTAAACTGGCTTCATAGAGTGAATTTGGAGGTATCACTTTCTTTTCAAGTCCTCAAATAGTTTGAGTAGTACTGGTGTAAGCTTGTCTCTGAACGCATGGTCGAAGTCTGCAGTGAAGTCGTCTGGGCCAGGTTTTTTGGTTTTGGAGTTTTCTTTTTGAGGGAGCTTTTCTCTTTCTTTCTTTTTTGTATTGTGATTAAGCGGGAGTATACAAGCCAAATTAAATTTCCATGCCCACCCATCTGCAGCTTCTTCTGCTCTCCTTGCCCGGTGACAGCACACCCCCCTTTTCATTTTATGCTTGTCGTATCCTCTTAAAAATCTCCTGTCCCCTCCTCTATGCTCTCCTCTCCCTTGTAGTAAGAGACCCAAAGGACAGCATCCTATAGATGCATAGAACCATAAAGTATGCACACCATATGGTCACATTGTGTCCCTGTGTCTGGTCCAATCATGTCTGAAGAGTTGACCTCAGCGATGTTTTCTGGTCAGAGTCAGCAGCAGGTCTGGGGGCCATGCTTACAGAGGAACACCCAGGATCCCTAGACCATCAGTTGCATTCTCTTGGTGGAGTTCTTGAGGTATACCTCTCTTTTTCTTGTGTTACCAATGGGACTCAACATTGTGTGCCCCATTACGGCTGTCTTTAGTGGTGGCCAGGCACCATCTGGTTCATCTAGTCACATGTTGATACAGTCAACCATTCGCATGGGTCCTTCTATCTCCTGAGCTTGTTTTTCCTTACATGTTTATTGGTCTCCGTGATCATCCATTCTGGATGAGATGGGACCATTTGGCCTGGCTCAGATGGCAGCTTGTTAGCTTTTAAGATCCCAGGCGCCACTCACCAATACAGGGTGCAAAAGATTCTCTTAGCAACAGCCTAGTTACACCAATTGGCCTTGATGCTCCCCATCAGCATGGTCCCCAGACCCCTGCCTCTGCTAGTCTATCCTTTCAATATTGGGTTAAGATTAGAGGAGTTTTCAGTCTGTCTTGAAGTCCCATTAAGTTGATCTACTTTCTATTACGTGCTGTCAGTGCTCTCACCCAATCAAATTTCTATCAACTACCTAATCTATGACCAGCCCTCTCCCTCCCTCCCCACCCTTGCAGCCATCAAAGTCTTTTCTTCTGTAAATAAGTCTATCTTTAAGCCCTTAGAGTAGGGGTCTCTTACAATATTTTTCCTCTTTTTTTTTAAGTTACATTTTCAGTCTCCTCTCTTGTTATGAGTCTGTTCAGATTTTCAACATCATTTTGTATTAGGCTGGGTAGGTGTGTATTTGTCAAAATTTTTCCATTTCCACTAGGTTTTCAAATTTGTTGGAGTATAGTTTTTCATAATGCCCTGTTATGATTATCTTTTATTTCAGTTGGGTAATTCAGTTCTTGCAATGTCCCTTATTTTACTTCTTATTTGGGCTATTTACATCCTCTTCTGTTTTTCTTCTTCCAGTTTGGCCAGTGGTTTGTGGATTTTGTTGACCCTTTCAAAGAACCAACTTTTGGTTTTGTTGATGTTTTTCTGTTTTCTTTCTATTCTCTACTTCAATTATTTCTGCTCTGCTCTTTATTATTTTCCCTCTTCTCATGGCTGTGGGCTTCTTTTACTATTTTCTATTTTTTCAGGTTTTGTAGCTAATGTTTTGATTTTGTCCCTTTCTTAGTTTTTTGATAGTGCATCTATTGTTGTAAATTGACCTCTGAGAACTGTTTTTGCTGTGCCCCGAAGGTTTTGGTATGATGTATTTTCATTCTTGTTTGATTCTAAGAATTTTTGGGTTCCGTCTTTGATTTCTTCTATTACTCAGTGGTTTGTAAGCAGAGTGCTGATCAGTTTGCATGTAATTGATTCTCTTCTTGTTATTAATTTATACTTGGATGACACTGAGTCAAAGAAGGTATTTTGTATTGTATCAGTGCTTTGGATTTTGTGAGACAGCTGATTATTAATACAGCTGGTCAGTGAAGATTCCTGCTTAAACAGATCCGTAGACCCATACTATGTTGCCAGTATAGCATCAATGGGAGTTTCTAGGTGGTACAAACAGTTAAGCGCAGTATCACTAACTAAAAAGTTGATAACTCAATCCCATCCAGCAGCAATCCTATCTATCTCTGACAATCTTCTTCTGAAGGCTCATATCCTGGAAAATCCCTTGGAGCACACCTACTTTGTAACATGTGGGGCCACCATGAGTTGGAATCTACTTGACAGTAACTGGTTTTAGTTTGTTTTGTTTTGGGTTGCCAGTATCCAGTGGTTTAGAGAATAGCAGAGTGGCTTCAATAACACAGACATACCAAATTCCAGTTGGCTTGCATTACCGAGAAGCCTTTAGCTAAGTTCAACCCCTCACAATTGCTCCCAGTGCAGGCTAGTGCTTCATTTCTTCATCTTTTCTTAGGATTCTTTTCTTTGCTCAGAGTGCTTTCTTATCCCTTTTTACTGGCTCATACCTATTCCTCCTGTATGTCAAACACCTACTAATATTTCCATCTCATTTAGCTCAGACATCATTGTATCCATCAGTATTTCATAGCTCTTCTTTCACTACCATCCCAGGTAGAACAGGCTACCTTGGGATCTCCATAAGGCTCCTTGTGTAGTACCTGATGTGTCTGGCTTCTTCACTAGATGGTGGCCATCTTGATGGCAAAAGACTATGCCTCACAGGAAGTCAGGTGCTAGAAAGTACCTGTTAGTTGTCTGTTGAAGGACATTGTAAAAATAATTCAGTAGTGATAAGTCACAGAGGCCAGTTGAGACTTTAGTGGACATAATTTATCTAGACAGAAAATGAGATTTAACTTGTTAAATTGAAGTAAAGATAAAGCTATTTTTTATGTTTTAGTTATTTGTTTGCTAGGGTTTTCAAAGGTAAGCTACTTACCAGTTTAGTTACTTGATAATTTATTAAATATGCATTTTGTCTAAATTTAAATTTGTTATTATTACTGTAAAAATTCTTTATTACAATATCTTTATTAACAACAACAAAGACACTAAATGTTGTGCAGTCTTTAGTAAAAACTTAAATTATCTGAAATGCCTTTCAAAAATCTAACTAAAAAATAAAAAGGAGCCACTCATTGGAGGGTATGCAAATTTATATGGGATTGTATATTCTCACTCAATCATAATAAAAAAAATATTTTAAAAATGAGTAAAAGGATCTGTGAATAGACATTTCTCCCAAGAAGACATATGAATGGCCAAAAAAGCACCAGAAAAGATGCTCAGCATCATTAGTTACTAAGGAAATGCAAATCAAAACCACAGTAGCATACCATTTCACACCCACTAGAATGACTAAGGTGGTGTAGTGGTTAAAAGCTACACCAGTTAACCAAAAGTTGGCAGCTCAGATCAACCGGCACTCCTTGGAAACCCTATGGGGCATTTCTACCCTGTCCTATAGTGTTGCTATGAGTCAGAATTGACTCAACAGCAGCAGGTTTTGTTTTGGGTTTAGAATGTCTGTAGTCTAAAAGATAGGCAATAACAAACATTGGGGATTCTGCAGAGAAATTGGAACCCTTAATGCATTGCTCATGCAAGAGAATGTTGTGAAGCTATATGGAAAACAATGTGGAAGTTTCTCAAGACATTAAAAAAGCAATTTCCACATGGCCCAACAATTCTATTCCTAGGTATAAACCCAAGCAAAATGAAACATATATCTACACAAACATATGTTCATAACAGTGTTATTCACAATAGCTAAAAATGAAAATAGCTCAAGTATCCATTAACTGATGAATGAGTACACAAATTGTGGTTTATCTGCAACATGTAAAACTATTTGCGCACAAACATGAATGAAGTTCTCATTCACAAAATGGCTGAACTTTTGTGTTAAATCAAAGAAGTCATTCACAGTATGCCACACACTATGTTATCCCACTTAGGTGAAATGGCAAATCTACAGAGACAGAAAGTCAGTTAATGGTTGCCCAGGGCTGGAGAAGATGGACTGCTAATGAGTGCTGAGTTTCTTTTGCGGTGATACAAATATTGTAAGATTAGACATGGTGATGGTTGCACAGAGCTGTAACTATGAGTTAAAAAAATCTCTAACTCATACACTTTAAAGGGATGAACTAAGGGTAATGTGAATTATGTCCCAATTGACATTATACATATATATTCAAGCACACATATGCATATATACACACAGTTGTGTGTGTGTGTTCAGCCGTGCCAAGCCAAGTGCCGTCGAGTTGGATCCGACTCATGGCAACCCTAGGGGCCAGTGTGTAGAACTGACTCCTAGAATATTCAAGGAGCACCTGGTGGATTTGAATTGCTGACCTTGTGGTTAGCAGTGGTAGCACTTAACCCACTACACCACCAGCGTTTAGCCATACATATTTTTAAAAAGAATCTATTGCTGTCAAGTCAAATCCAACTCATAGCAACCCTGTAGGACAAAGCAGAACTGCCCGTAGGGTTTCCAAATAGTATCTGGGGGATTCAAACTGCAACCTTTTGGTTAGCAGCCAAATACTTAACCACTGCACCACCAGGGCTGTTGGTCTGTAGTTTAAACTCATCCACTGCTCCACGGGAGAAAAATGTGATAGACTGCTTCTGTAAAGACTGTATCCTTGAAAACCCTGTGGGAGCAGTACTATGCTGTTCTTTGTGTATGTGCATGTACATGAATTGTTAGGACGTATGTATATGGAAACCCTGGTGACATAGTGGTTAAGGGCTAAGTCTGCTAACCAAAAGGTTGCAATTTTAATCCGCCAGGCACTCCTTGGAAACTCCATGGGCCAGTGCTACTCTACCCTATGGGGTCACTCAGTGACACTTTTTGTGTGTGTGTGTGTGTATGTGTATATATGGAAACACTAATGGTGTAGTGGTTAAGTGTTATGGCTGCAAACCAAAATGTTGACAGTTTGAATGTGCCAGGCACTCCTTAGAAACTCTCTGGGGAAGTTCTACTCTGACCTACAGGGTCACTGTGATTTGGAACCGACTCAGTGGCAATGGGTTTTTTCTTTTCTTTTGGTTTATGTGTGTATATATATATATATATATATATATACACACACACATACATATGTATAAATTCAGGCACACACACATAAAAGACCCCTGGTAGCACAATGATTAAACATTTGGCTGCTAACCAAAAGGCTAACCATTCAAATCTACCCAGTGGCTCCATAGAAGACAGACCTGGAGCTCAGCTTCTCTAAAGATTACAGCCTGCAAAACCCTGTTAGGCTATTTGCCACATGAGATCATCGTGAGTTGGAAAGGACTTGACAGCATACAATAAAAACTACATACACAGGTGTACCTAGCAGCTCAGTGGTTAACAGCAAACCAAAAGTTTGGCAGTTCAAAATCTACCAACTACTTCTTGGAAATCCTGTAGAACAATTCTACACAGTCCTACAGGATCACTATGAGTTGTAATCAAACTCAACGGCAATGGTTATGGCAATGGCTTAGGGCTTTGAGGGAGCCACCCATTGCCATGGAATCCTGTCCAACTCATAGAAACCCTATATGTCAGGGTAGAACTGCCCCATAGAGTTTCCAAGGAGCACCTGGCAGATTTGAACTGCAGATCTTTGGGTTAGCAGATGTAGCACTTAACCCACTATGCCACCACCCTCTGCCCTCAAAGAATTTACAGTCTCATAAGAACAGCATAAAGATAAACTGTTGTGATATAGTGTAATCAAGAGTCTCAAGAGTTCTAAGTACATAACTTTTGGTAGTGGTGGTGCTGCTGTTAAGTTAACCTGACTTACAGTACCCCCAAGTGACAGAGTGGAATTGCCCTATTAGCTGTAATTTTCATGGGAGAAAATTGTCAAGTCTTTCTCCCATGAAGCCACTGGGTAGTTGAAATACCAACGTTTTGGTCAGCAGTCTAGTGCTTTACCATTGCACCACCAGTTGGGGTATAGAATGGAGTCACTTAGAAGAAGAAAGAGGAGGCTCTGCCTTCTGAGATACCTTCATACTCCAGAGAAAGAGCCACACACACAGATCAGGGACAGGATGGTACTCGAAACCTCTAACCATGAAATCAGATGCTCTGTATCATAAAAAGACAATGCTTGTGATAAGGTTGCCAGGTTTAGAAAATAAAAATACAAGATTCCCAGTTACATTTGAACTTCATATTAAAAAAAGAAAAGTTGTTGTCAAGTTGATTCCAATTCATGGCAACTCCATGTGTGTCAGCATATAAATTGTGCTCCATAGGGTTTTCAAATAACTGTGACCATCTGTCATGGGGACAGGAAGCAAAAATTTTGCAAGTGGGTCACTAGGGGTAACAGTGAGGGGTGCCACTCCCATTTCCACCCCTTGATTCCTGGACCCATGAATCCTGGCAATAGGAGAAACAGCACCGTATATTGGACGCTGGTTTAGAGCATACACAGCCTCCTGGAGAACATTTCCCCAACCCTGCAAGGTACTGCCACCAAGCTGGCGGCGTAATTGTGTCTTCAAAGAGGAGACCATTCCATCGTTCTATCAAGCCAGCTGCTTCAGGATGATGGGGAACATGGTAAGACCAGTGAATTCCGTGAGCATGGACCCACTGCCGCACTTCATTTGCTGTGAAGTGAGTCCTTTGATCAGAGGCAATGCTGTGTGGGATTCCATGACGGTGGATGAGGCATTCTGTAAGTCCACGGATGGTAGTTTTGGCAGAAGCATGTCATGCTGGGTAGGCAAATCCATATCCAGAGTAAGTATCTATCCCAGTAAGGACAAAACCCTTTCCTTTCCATGATGGAAGTGGTCCAATGTAATCAACTTGCCACCAGGTTTCCGGCTGATCACCTCCAGGAACAGTGCCATATCGAGGACTCAATGTTGGTCTCTGCTGCTGGCAGATTGGGCATTCAGCAGTGGCTGTAGCCAAGTCAGCCTTGGTGAGCGGGAGCCCATGTTGCTGAGCCCATGCATAAACACTGTCCCTGCCACCATGACCACTTTGTTCATGGGCCCACTGAGCAATGACAGAGGTAGCCGGAGAAAGAGGATGATTGGTTCCCACAGAACGGGTCATCCTATCCACTTGATTGTTAAACTCATCCTCTGCTGAGGTTACTCTTTGATGAGCTTTCACATGAGACACAAATATCGTCACTTCTTTGGCCCATTCAGAGAGGTCTATCCACATACCTCTCCCCCGTAAATCCTTGTCTCCAATCTTCCAGTCATGTTCCTTCCAAGTCCCTGACCAACTGGCCAAGCCACTGGCCACAGCCCATGAATCGGTATACAGCCGCACATCTGGCCACCTCTCCTTCCAAGCAAAGTGAACAACCATATGTACTGCTCGAAGTTCTGCCCACTGGGAGGATTTGCTTTCACCACTGTCCTTGAGGGAGGTCCCAGAAAGGGGCTGTAGTGCTGCTGCTGTCCACTTTCGAGTGGTGCCGGCATACCGCGCAGAACCATCTGTAAACCAAGCGCGAGTTTTCTCTGCCCCAGTCAGCTGGTCATAAGGAATACCCCATGAGGCCATAGGTGCAAACTGGGAGACAGGAGGTAATGTTACAGGAGTGGAGACCATGGGCATTTGGGCCACTTCCTCATGCAATTTACTTGTGCCTTCAGGTCCTGCACGGGCCCGATCTCGTATATACCACTTCCATTTAATGATGGAGTGCTGCTGTGCTCGTCCAACTTTATGACTCTGTGGGTCAGACAATACCCAGTTCATGATAGGCAGCTCAGGACGCATGGTGACCTGGTGTCCCATGGTTAAGCGCTCAGTCTCTACTAAGGCCAGTAACAAGCCAAAAGTTGTTTTTCAAAAGGAGAGTAGTTATCTGCAGAGGATGGCAGAGCTTTGCTCCAAAATCCTAAAGGTCTGCACTGTGATTCACCAATAGGGGCCTGCCAAAGACTCCAAACAGCATCTCTATCTGTCATGGTTGGAATTGTGTCCCGCGTGGCTGGGATATGGTTCCCAGTATCTTGGAAATGTGCTCCATTGTGTGGCTTTGCTAACTGTGTGTTAAAAGATTAGGGTGGGGCTACGAATTCTGCATAGGGTTACTTCCCTGTCCTGTTGTAGGGGGAGTTTCAGAGTGTGGCTTGTCCTACCCTTAATGCTTTCAGATAAAAAGGAAAAAGAAACAAAGGACAACTGAGAACCTCTCTACCATCAAGCAAGCAGCACCGGGAGCAGAGCGCGTCCTTCAGACCAGAGGTTCTTGCGTGAGGACGCTCCCTGGACAAAGACTGATGCAATACCGGACTTTCCTCCAGAGCCGACAAGGGGAAAGTCTTTCCCTGGAGTGGACACCCTGAATATGGACTTGAAACCTACCGGACTGTGTAAGAATAAATCTTTCTTTGTTAAAGCCATCCACTCTATGGTATTTCTGTTAGAGCAGCCTAGCTGACTAAAACACCATCTGAAAGTAGATTACCAGATTTTTTTCCCTAGGTTTCTCTGAGTAGATTCAAATCACCAACCCTTCAGCTACTAGCTAAGTACTCAGCTATTTGCACCACAGACAACTTTGAATTTCAGATGAACAACAACAGCAGCAAAAGTATTACTTTTTTGGTCTGGTCTATGTATGTCCTATGAGAGCAGATCACTTCAGAAAGGTATTTCAAGATTTAGAAAGATTGAAGAGATGATGGTGATAATGGCCATGATGCTGATGATACTGATTCATTCATCATGCAAATATTTATTCATTCAGCAAATATTTATCTAGAACTTGTCATGTATGAAGCATTGTGTTTATATCCTAGAAATCCAGTGGTAAGATAGCCAAATAAACAAATGCAACTCCAGTTCTTAGAGAGCTTCTGGTTTAGTAGAGAAGACAAATATTAACCAAAGTTTCACACAAATAAACAGCCAATATAACCCTGATTAGCATTTGCCTAGAGAGGTCTACAGAGCAATGAGAGCTGCCTAAAGGTAAGAGTACACAGAACAGGGGAAAGCTCACCTGCCAGGAGGCCAGCAAAGGCTTCTGTGAATGACTGTGGGCAGAGATCTAAAGGTTAAGTGGGAGCAAAGGAGTATGAACAGCATGGTAAGTTGAGTGACCATCATGCGTGAAGGACAGCCTGTGCAACGGCAGGAATTGTGATGTGTTCATAGACCTGAAGCAGCAAGTGGTAACGAATGCAGGAGAAAGAAGTCAGTTCATACATGGCTTGAAGAACATGGGTCCACATTCTTAGATCAATGATAGCCATTTTAAGTAAAACTGTGATGTGACTAGATTCTTGTTGCCTGTGTGGGATGGTGTGGTGGAAGCTGGAACAAAGGGAAGGAAACATATTTAAAGATTGTTTGCCTTACTTAACCCAGGAAAGAGATTGTTAAGTCTGTACTAGTGTTGGAGTCCCTGGGTAATAGAAAAGCTTAATGCACTTGGCTGTTAACTGAAAAGTTGTAGATTTGAGTCCACCTAGAGCACTTTGGAACAGAGCCCTGGCAATCTATTTCCAAAAGAACATCCTCTGAAAGCCCTATGATGCAAACAGATACTTGTACTCTAATATTCACTGCAGCGCTATTACAATTGCCAGAACATGGAGGCAACCTAAATGTCTATCAGTAGACAAGTGGCTAAACAAACCGTGGTATATACATACAATGAAACAGTTCTCAGCCGTAAATAGAAATGAAGTCCTAATTTATACATTATAAATAAATCTTGAAAACATATTAGGTGAAATAAATCAGTCACGAAGGGACAAATATAGCATGACTCCACTTATGTGAAATATCTAGAACAGGTATGTGTATAGAAACCCAAACCAGGGACAGACAGGAGGGGTGGGAATAGGGGAACTCACTGTTTAGGCAGCACTGACGCATCTGTTTAGGGTGATAGGTAATTTTGGAAACAGATAGTGGTGGTGGCTGAGCAACCTGATAAATATAATCTATTTTCAATTAATTGTACATATGAAGAATATTTAAAAGGCAAATCATAGGTTGTGTGTATATTCACCACAAACAAAAACCCATGGAACATAATTGTACTCAGATATACATGGGTCGCCATGAGTTGACTCAACGGTAATACATTATACTGGTGTTAAGCACCATCAGGCACAACCAACACTTTATTTTTTATGATCCCAAGAATTTAAAAGCCATCATTAGGAGGCTGAGTGGCCCAGGAAAATGACAAGGTCTTTGGAGTGAGATATGCCTGCGTTGAGCCCATAGCTGTCTCTCCAACAAACCGTGCAGCATAGAGCAAGCGTCTCACTCTCTCTAGGTCACTGTTTGTTTCATCATACATAGTATGTAAACAGTATCTACCTCATAGTGGTTGTAAAGGTTAAATACAAGGTATGTGAAGAGTCAGGTCATGAATATGCCCTCAACAAAAGTAATTATCATCATTATATTATTAGCATTACTTTATTATACTATGATGCTCACTTAATGGAAAAATAATCATCCTGTAACAGTTTACTATGAGGCAAAATTATTTGGGACATGACATCATATAGGCCTGACCATGTGATCTTAGGTAAAATTGAAAAAAATGACAGACTGGAGACACAAACTGTGGTCTCAGCTCTCCGATGTCTTCTCCACATGGCCTTTCTGAATATCTACTTCTTGGCCTGTCAGTTCTGGTATCTTGATTTTATTTATTTGGGTTATGTATCAAATAAAATGAAATGTGATAAGTATTTTGAGTTTTTTTCAGTTTTTAAAATAATTTTTATTGTGATTAAGTGAAAATTTACAAGCCCATCAATTTGCCATACAAAACCCTGAGCACCTGCCTCTATGAAACTCTATCTGCTCTCCTCACCCTGTGACAGCACACTCATCCCCTCCACTCTTTACATCCAGTATCCACTCAACCGACACCAGTCCCTTTCTCTCCAGCCTCTCTTCTCCCCGCTAAAAAGAGACCAGTTGGACAGCCTTGTATATATATTAAACCATAAAGCACACACACCACCTGTATCTCTCTATGTCCCTTAGTCCAGTCCAATCTGTCTGAAGTGCTGGCTTTAGTACTGGTCTCAGCCCTGGGCTAGCAGCAAGTGCAGAGGGCATGTTCTCAGAGGACCCTCCAGGCTGTCGGATCATCAAGTCTGGTCTTTTAATACAACCATGAATACTTTTAAAATAAGTATAAATTTCAGTAAGAAGAGTCACTCTCACTATACAAGTGTAACATTTCTAGTCCCCAGTCCCCAGACTAACATCAAGAAAAACCAAGTAATGTCAGGTAGATTCTGACTCACAGAAATTTTACATGTGTCAGAAGAAGAGCTGTGCTCCGCAGGGTTTTCAATAACTGATTTTTTTAGTATAGCCATCCAGGCCTTTCTTTCAGGCCCTCTGAATGGATTAGAACCTCTTACTTTTTGGTTAGCAGCTGAGTATGTTAACTGTTTACCCCTCCCAGGAACTCCGTGACATGAGGGAAGAAGGTCTTTTTGCAGCTGAAATGACAGGGTCACTGAACTTGCTGTGTCCTAAGAGATTGCATGGCACAGTAATGTGTTCCCAGAATGTTTAGAACCTGAATTTCCTCACGGGGCGGGAGAAACACTGATCAGCACGGAGGAAGCAGCAGTGCAGAAGAGGCATTGTCGTGTGTGAGACAATCAAGAGCAAGAAGCAGGGTATGCTGGGAAGAGGAACTTTATTTCTTCCCAAGGTAGAATGTGGAGACTGATGGTTTCACACCGGATGCTGGATGAGGCATGGGGTTAAGGAGACGGGAATGAAACCTTTGAAAATAACTTGTTTTACCATGTCTATCAGTAGCAGATATGAGGAAAGGAGAAAGTTCATAAGAGCAGATTCATGTTTCCTTGGATCATCCCATGCTACTTCTCTGTGGGTAGGATCCAGGTCAGAAAGAGAACCCAGAGCCATGAAAGCCGTGGAGTTCCCCGCCCCACCCCAAGGACTGGCTGCAACAAGCAGAGCTCTGATGCCTGTTGCAGCAGGACCTGTGGTGCCCGCGGTGGCTCAGGCACTGATCACCACCTCTGGAGCTGCAGCAGCCCCGCTGAGCTAGATCCACAGCAGCAGCCACAACTACCACAGAAGCCCCCTGAGCCAATACTGATGCATGCAGACAAGAGAGGGTACTCTGGGGAGAACTGGTAGGCGGGTCACTCGGGAGGGGGCTGGCATTGCTGCTGGTTCTGCTGGCAGGACAATCTCAGTGAGAGTCCCAGCCTCAAAGAAACAGAAGAAAATCAGTCCACAATCTCACAAGATACCTTTTCATTGTGTTCTTTCCCAGGGATTCCACAGAAACCTACTCCTGTGGCCAGCTTGAATCAAAATCTGCAAAGCCAAGCCAAGCCAAGTGCCTTCCAGTGGGATCTGACTCATGGAGACCCTAGAGGCCAGAGGAGAAGTACCCTCTAGAGTATTGAAGGAAGGGATTTAAAATTCATCTGAAGGGAAATAAATTCTGATAATGCTGCAGATAATTTGTAGCCACAGAGACAGGCTGAGAGTCTCCCCACATGGACTCCAAAATCATCAAGTTCCATCTAGTCTGCAAAGCAAACATCCCAATGCACTGATTAGGTGACATCTTTTCTGAAGGATGTCAGATATGGTTAAAGCATACCCCAAAACATTCATTTTTTTAATAAATAATTGTGAAGGGAAAGATCTTAAGAAATAGGATCTCCACAGATACAGTATCCCTCACAAACCACCTGTGTGACTCGTCCCTCTCTCCCTGCTTTCCTGTGTCCCGCTCCCTGGCCATCCTACCCCTTGTGGCCTTCTTCTGAATACACTCACCTGGTTCATTGGAAGAAGCAGGGGCCGTCACTGACACTGACAGATCTGAGGGCTGAGGTACCAAGCAATCAAGCCCCTTTATCTCGGGCTAGTATTCTCCTAGGTTTGAGACACAGCCTGTGTTTGCAGACCTCAGTTTTAGACCTGGGATCAGGGTGACTCTCCTTAAACTCCTAGCCGTGGAGCACGAAGCTCCAAGGTATCCCTGAATGGGGCCCAGAGGCATGTAGGAAGTTCTGAGCCTGCCTGCTCCCCGGCTGCTGAGGCAGACCCACCGCTCCACTATCACACATTATCCCTTCAGTAGCTCAGTATGTATTAATCTCTATGGTTCCAGATTTCTGCAAGATGCTGTTGACGTAAAGATGAGCCAGGTGCCTTGAGGATGCACATGAAAATAATATACCATAAGTCAACTTTCTGTGTGCAACAGCAGAAGGTCTCATGACCCCTGTGCAGATCCAGTGGCTCTTATCCAGGACAGTGAATATCTTTCCATCTATTCCACCACACTGAGGAGCCAATGACAGCAGAATCTATTTCTGGATTTTATTCATCTCCACACTCCTAGAAGTTCAGTAATTTTCTCACAGAAGGTGTCGGGTGGAAAACTAAATGAGCTGATGACTGATTAAGTAAGTGAAAGATTACATGAGAAGTTACTATTTAACACTTGTGTATAGAAGTTTAGATCTCAGGGTGTTATTCTTTGGACTTCAGGCATCCCCTGAAGAAGGACACACACCATGTCAAAAGGGTCAAAAAAGATATCACCTCAGATGTCATCAGCTAACAATGCCTTAGAAATGTGACATTTCCTGAATGCATAGGCCAAAGGGGATGAAACTGAGATGCCATGGCAGAACAATTAAGCAGGCTGCAAGAAGGGATGAAGCTCACATCATTGGCCAAGGAAGGAAGCCCAGGAGCAGCAGGCACAGACCAGGAGAAAGTCTAAAGAAGAGTAGGTTAATGCAGAGTCAGTGCTGTAAGTTGCCATGGGAGCTCAGGAAGAGACAGAGACAGGTTAGTGACAAATTTTTCCATTTGATCGGTGAGATTCTATTGGATTTGGCTTTAGACAAAGTGTGAGAGTGGGGGAATACATGAATATACGAAACCTATATTCTTATCTTAGTGAAATAACTAAAATTTGTGCTAAGTAGAATTAAATAGGTACACAGTCAATTTGTTCTGCTTTGGAGCAGAGAGTCTACTAAGTACTCGAGACACAGGGATTCACGTCCCTACCTTGAAGGGTCCCACAGTCTAGAATGGAAGACAGATGTGCAATTATTTCTTCTAGAGATAATCCCTGGATGCTAGTGGAACAGGTGACAGGGCACAAAACTCAGACTGGAGAAGAATAGCAGGGTGTAATGATTCTATGTTTGGGTAGCAGAGCATCAAAGCCTTCAAGATGACAGAGGGCCAGAGACTAGAGGCCTTCAGAGATGGAGAGCAGAAGAGGAAAGGGGTAAGCATGCAAAGAATGGTCAGTATTAGCCTAAGCGAGGAAAATCGAGTGGGGAGAAGTACATTATTAAAGACAGAAAAGTTCTTGACGACTTCTCTAGTAAGCCCACTTCATTTGACAGGTAGGATATTAGTGATGATCTCAGAAAAACTCATTTTAGAGGAGATGTAAGAGAAAACTCCTTTTATCAATAAATGAACTTGATGAAGTGGGAATTAATCAAAAAGTGTAATACAGCTTTATGAAGAATTAGAGCGGACAGAGACAAGAACACAACATTGATGCCTACCACAATATGGATGAGTCTGCAAAGTGCTGTGCTTACAGAATTAAGGCGGGCACAAAAAAGTCAAAAACTCAGAGCCCTGGTGGCAAAATGTTTAAGACTGTGGCTGTTTGAATCCACCAAGTGCTATTTGGAAACCATTTGGGGCAGCTCTGCTCTGTTCTATAGGGTTGCTATGAGTCAAAATCAACTTGACAACAATTATTATTTTTTTTTTATTGAGAGGGCGGAGTTTTTGCTTAGAGAGCATGTAATTTAAGTTCCTGGTGGTAGGATCACTTGAAAAAATATGATAAAAATAATTGCACAGCTTGAGTACTGTATTCAATGTCACTGAATTGTACAGCTAGAAATTGTAGAATTGTTGTATGTTGCATTACATATACATTCTCAGAACAATAAAATAAATATAAATCACTGGTTGACACACACAAAAAATAACTTTTAAGAACATTAAGGTAGTACCCAAGTATGTATAAAAGACATGGAATTGATTGCTGGAATTTGAGATACTTAGAAAGGCAGTGAATAATGTGAGCTGGGCTAGTTAAGAGAGGTTTCCATTGAGGACAGAAGCCAAGGTCATGGTGACAATGCTGAGCTCACCAAACGATTGAAATGAGGTTGGTCATAAGAGTGTTGCAACAGCTCCACAGTGTGGAATCAATGTGTTTCTAGGGGCTTTGGTTATAGATAGATCAAAAAATAATACTAATAAAATTGCATGTGCTATTCTAAGCCATTCACACATGTTAATTTCTTCCTCACAACAACCTTACTATTTAGGTGACTATTTTTGTCCTCTTTAACAGAGAAAAACACCAAAGCAGAAAGAATTTAATACTGTTCTTCAAGGTCAAGCAATGAGAATTTTATTAATGTAGACTCGTCCAATGCACAGACATCACTAAAGATCATTTTTTAATAACATAATAAAACACTTAAACTACTTAAATAGAAATGATTTTTATTTTATGAAACCAAACTGAGCTTCATTTGTTTTAGTGTCATTTCAGTTCTCCTTGGTCAAAGCACACCCATAGAGATGGGATCACAAGAGAGAAAATAAAGTAGGATGTCTTTGGTTTCTCAACAAGGCATATTCTAAAGAGTTGTGTGAATTAACTGAGAACATCATACAGGCAATTGCATATGATAATTTTAAATGCTTTTTTAAAGATAGAACCTTAGATGTACTGAATTGAAGTAACTGGTATTCTAGGATCATGACACATTTTTATCATTGCTCCAGGCACTTGTCCCCTTTAATTAATGTGGTTAGTGTTTTCATCCCTCTGTTCATTAAATCAATACTTCACAAATTTTAACAATGCAAAACTAATGGTTAATCCACCAAAATCAAAGCTAGGGTTTTGATAACAATCTAACTCTAACCACATGATGCTGCCCACCCTGCTATCATCTTGCTCCAATACATCTAAATCAAGTTTTCATCCATAATTATTTCCTTTTTACATGGCTTTCTTTCACCGTGTGTTGTTGTTGACATCAGTTGGTTTCTGACTCATAGCAACCCCGCATACAACAGAATGAAACATTACCCAGTCCTGTATTGTTCTTACAATGATTGCTACATTTGAGGCTATGTTGCAGTCCCTGCATCACTCCATCTCTGTGCGGTCCCCTTTTTCATTGACCCTCTCCACCTTATCCAATGTCTTAGTTATCTAGTGCTGCTATAACAGGTATACCACAAATAAATGGTTTTAACTAAGAGAAATTTTTTCTCTCACAGTCCAAGGGGCTAGAAGTCTGAATTCGGAGTGCCAGCTCCAGGGGAAAGCTTTCTCTCTGTGTCAGCTCTGGAGGAAGGTCCTTGTCATCATTCTTCCTCTGGTCTAGAGCTTTTCAGTGCAGGAATCTTGGGTCCAAAGGACACTCTTTGTTCCTGGTACTGCTTTCTGGTTGGAAAGAGGGTCCCATATCTCTCTGCCTTATTCTCTCTTTTATATCTCAAAAGAGATTGACTTAAGACACAGCCCACCTTGTAGATTGAGTCCTGGCTCATTAATAAAACTGCTGCTAATTTCACCTCATTCACATAAAGTTAGAATTTACAGCACATAGGAAAATCACTTCTGATGACAATAGTGGATAATCAAACAATACTGGGAACCATGGATTAGCCAAGTTGACACACATTTTAGGGGGACACAGTTCAATCCATAATACTGAGCATGATGTTCTTCTCCAAGGACTGGTTCCCACTGATAATATGTCCAGAGAACAAGAGACAGTGTCACCAAACTCTCTTTCAAGAGTATTCTGGCCATACTTCTAATACAGCCTTGTTTGTTCTCCCAGCAGTCTATAGCATATTCAAAATTCTTTACCAACACCATAATTCAAAGGTATAAAGTCTTCTTTGGTCTTTATTAGTCACTGTCTAGTTTTTGTATATGTATGAAGCACTTGAAAATATCCTGATTTGGGTCAGGGGAACACTGGTTGTCAAGTGACGTATTTTCTTTCAACACTGAAGACATCTTTTTCAGCAGATTTGTCCAATGCAGTATGTCATTTGATTTGTTAAGTGCTGCTTCCATGGATGGAAAATTAAATTATTGATGACTTCAATGTTTTCTCCATTTATCATGATGTGTATTTCACCCACAAATGGTGTACTTTGTCATTTTCTAACTTTATAAATACAGCATTATGTTCTATCAAATCCTTAGGGAATCACTTTTTCCATTAATCATATATTGGTGTGTGTTGCTGTAATTCATTTTGAATGTTGTATGACAGGCTATCATGTGAATATCTAACAATGACTCATCTTCTCCGCTTTGATGAGCGTTAGGATTGTTCTCAGCTTTTCGTTAGCACGAACAGTGCTACCACTTATTAGCTATTCAGTTCATAATGGCTACAAGAAAAGTACATTGTGCCATCAAGTCAGCTCCGACTAACATTGTGGTTAAGTATTGAGTGTATTTCAACTCATAGAGACCCTTGTACAACAGAATGAAATGGTTTCTGGTCCCGAGCCACTTTCGTAATTGTTGCTGTCTTTGAGCCCATTGTTGCAGCCACTGTGTCACTTCATCCTGCTGAGGCTATTTCTCTTTCTCACTAACCTTCTACTTTACCAGGCATGGTGTCGATGTCTGTTTTAATTAACCTGTTGCTGCTTTAACAGAAATACCACAAGTGAATGGCTTTAAAAAAGAGAAATTTTATTTATTGCAGTCCAGTAAGCTAAAAGTCCAAATTCAGAGTGTTAGCTCCAGGGGAAGGCTTTTTCTCTGCTGGCACTGGAGGAAGTTCCTTGTCATCAATCTTCCCTTGGACTGGAAACTTCTAAGGCACAGGGATCTTTGTCCTTTCTGAAGGACATACCCTGCTCCTGGCACTGCTTCTTGGTGGTATGAGGTAACCAAATGTCTCTCCTAGTTTCTCTCCTTTATATCTCAAGAGACTCTTAATCTGAACTCCACTGATTCAAGTGCCTGGAGGCACGCTACTCTGCCAGGAAACCTCTGTGCACATGCATTCAGTTCTCTCACTCCGTGGGTCAGCACCAATACTGTCTCACACCAGTCTGATTCCGCTACTGTTGTTTCTCACCTCTTCAATGTTAATAGTTCTCTGTAGTTCATTCTGAGACTTCTATCCATTCACAGTTTCAAAACTGCTTCCACATTTTAGGTATTTGTTAGAGCAACACCCCACTTCTGGTACCAAATTCTGTTTTAGTTATCTAGTGTTGCTGTAACAGAAATACCACAAGTGGATGGCTTTAAAAAGAGAAATTTTATTTATCACAGTCCAGTAAGCTAAAAGTCCACATTCAGAATGTCAGCTCCAGGGAGAGACTTATGCTGGCATTGGAGGAAGGTTCTTGTCATCAATCTCCCCTTGGACTGGAAGCTTCTGAGGCACAGAGACCCTGGTCATTTTTGAAGGGCAGATTCAGCTCCTGGCATGGCTACTTGGTGGCATGAGGTACCCAAATAGCTCTCCTAGCTTATCTCTTTTATATCTCAAGAGACTGCCTCAAGGCACAAAAGAAACCTACACACTGAATCCTGTCTCACCAACACAACTGTTGGACCATCCACCTACATGGAGGAATATCGCACAGTAGCAAGAATCCTGTCCCAGTCAAATTGCTACACAGAGTTTTTGAGGAACTCAATTCAACCAATAATAATGTCCTTCTCCAGGGACTGGTCCCTCCTTATTGCATATTCAAAGTACCTGAGATCAGTTCTTGCCATCCTTGCTTCTAAGGAGCATTCTGGTTGTACTTCCTTCAAAAATACGTTTGTCCATTCTAGCAGTCCATGGTATGTTCAGTATTCTTTGCCAATACCATAATTCTAATGCTTCACTATCCTTTGATCTTCCATATTCATTGTCCAGGTTTCATGCTTATGAGGTGATAGAAAATACCATGGCTTGTGTCAGGCACACTTTAGTCCTCAAGGTGACATCTTTGTTTCTTAACACTTTAAAGAGACCTTTAGCAGCAGATCTGCCCACTTCAATTCTTCTTTTAATTTCCTGACTGCTGCTTTCATGAGTGTTTACTGTGGATCCATGGAAGAGGAAATTCTTGACAATTTCAATATTTTTTTCCATTTTTTATGATGTTGCTTTCAACTGAAGTAAGATCCTTGACAACTTCAATATTTTCACCATTGATCATGATGTCACTTACTGGTACAGTTGTAAGAATTTTTATTTATTTTTTTATATTGAAGTGCAATCATGCTTAAGATTGTAGTCTTATCTTCACTAATCAGTGCTTCAGGTCCACTGCATCTGTGGGAAGCAAGTTTGTATCACCTGAATATCACAGACTGTTTATGAGTCTTCCTCCAATACTGATGCTGTATTCTTCTTCATATATCCCAACTTCTAAGTTTATTTGCTCAGCATACAGAGTAAATAATTGTGGTGAAAGGATGCAACCTCAAGAATAACAGAAGGCAACATTTCCTGGACCTGTGTGCTTCTCACAATTATTGCTATGTTTGAGCCCACTGTTGTGGCCACCATGTGCAGGAAACGTCAGCCTACAGCTTTACGTGGACACCCTGTGTTTGGAGACTGACCACCTCTCCTATACTCCTGAGCCAGACTATATCCACAGTCAGGGCAGAGCTGGGCCCCGTGTTGCTACCAGGAATAGAAGACACCTACCTGGTGTGGGAGTGCTCTTGGTAAATAAATAAATAAATAAAATCAGGGGGCGGATGATATTACATTAAGAAAAACTTTATTAATTATTCTATAGTGCATATAAAGAGGGAGGCTGAATCATATGAGGAAATTTAAGACCATTCTGCAGGAAGATTTCATCACTCAGACTCCAGAAGACAGAGGACAAGGGAAGAGAGGAGCAGACACAGTGGAAAGGAGGCCTTTGGCCACTCTGACTCCATTTGTCTCCAAATACCAGTTAAGACAGCCGTGTTAAAAGCGCTAAGTCCTGGAGAACTTGTTTTTCCCACATCTGTAAGAATTTACCCTGTACTAGTTACAAGTCACACGGCTATTCTTTCCTCTTAGGAGTGTTCCTTAATTGTTCTGTTTATCCCTTTTCAGCTAACATTTTTCAAGTAAAATACTAAAGAGGTAAAAGTTGGCTGACAAGATACGTGTTTGTAATTAACAGGTTATTCAACATGTAACTGCAGTGAGGGCTATTTTCTTTGATATATAGTACATGTCAAGTTATGATGAAGCTGTCCTCTAAGACTATCTGATCAAATCACCAGGTGATTTGGGGTCTGGTGATTATCAAGCTTCCTGACTTTTGGGAGCCACTGGAACACTCACAAAGAATATTGTTGAAACATCAAAGGAATTGCTTGTGTGGGCCTGGGAAGAATGTTAACCGGTGTCCCCCTCCTTAATCAGCCTGTATAACCTCCAGGCTTAGCCTACGCATGCAGGCAAGCTTTGGAGTCACTGATTCCCCCTTGCCTCTAGTGTGTCGGCAGTCAGTAAACGTCATTTGATCACCTCACCTCTTGTCTCGGTATTGGCTTTGGGGACAGGCGGCACGGTCCACAATTGCCATTACAACAGTAGGCTGGGCCAGGTCTTCGGCACTTTGTTTCCTACATTGCTGATCCTCTGAGGTCCGCCTGGCCCAGTTCAGCAGCAGCCGCTGTAACCTCCAGAGCATCCTCTGGAGTCCCCAGACTGCTGGTCGCCGCTACAGCAGTCAGCGCTCTGCTGCCGGTGGCAGGTGGACCTGCTCGCACCGATGGCAGCTCAGGTAGTAGCTGCCACCCCCAGTGTTGCAACAACTGTCATAGCAGCCCCCAGAGATACCACAGCAGAAAGAGACTGGAGATGGGTGTGGGGCTGGTCACTTTGGGGGACACTTGGGAGGATATTTAGGGGCAGGACACTTGGCAGGGGGCTGGCACTGCTGCTGGCTTTGCCTACAGGACATTTTAGACATGAAAACTAAATGCAATGTGGAATCCTGAATCAGATGCTGGAACAAAGTAAACAAACAACGACAACAACAACAAAAAAAAAACCCATCACCGTCAGGTCAATTCCAACTCATAGCAACCCTGGAGGACAGAATAGAGCTGCCCTGTAGGGTTTCCAAGGAGTGCTGAGTGGATTTGAACTGCTGACCTTTTGGGTAGCAGCCATAGAACTTAACTACTGTGCCACAAACAAAAAAGAAGGTACTAATGGGGAAAATGGGGAAACCTGAATATATCTGAACAAACTGTACCAATGCTACACAGTGCTGATAAGTAGACTATGCTCATGCAAGATGAACGTTAGAGGAAGCTCAGATGGAGGGTATATAGCAGCTCTCTGTACTAGCAACTGTTCTGAGAGACTAAGATTATTACCAAAACAAAACAAAACTGGAGAATGGGAGTTAGACAAGGATGCCCACTGTCACCACTTCTATTCAGCATTGTAATAGAGGTTTTAGCCAGAGCAATTAGAAAAGACACAGAATAAAAGCGCATCTGCATTGGTAAAGAAGAAGTAAAAATTTCCCTGTTTGCAGATGATATGGTTGTATACACACAGAATCCTGAAGAAACCACAAGTGAACTACTTGAACTAATAGAGGAGCTCAGCAAAGTATCAAGATATAAAATAAACATAACTAAATCATACTCCTGTCTGACAGCCTCAGGAATTCACAGAAAGGTTCAGAATGAATGGACAGCAAGCTACGTTTACAGTACATGGGCTGACATTTAACTCACCTGTAAGAAAATGGGAAACCTCAGTGTAGTCATTAAGGGCTACTGCTGCTAACCAAAGATTGGCAGTTCAAATCCACCAGGCGCTTCTTAGAGACTGTAAGGGAAGTTCCATTCTGTCCTTTAGGGTCCATATGAGTCAGAACTGACTCTACGGCAATGGTTTTTGTTTCTTATGTGGGGGATTAGGAAGATGATCAGACCCTTCAGTGGAAAGGGAGTCAGTAAACCTAAGGACAAATAAAAAAAAATGAATGCGCAGGTGATAAGCGGTTATACCCTTCATCCAGGATTTTATAGACTCCTCGTGTCATAGATTGAATTCTCTTCCCTGAACAATATGTGTAGTATTGTGACTGGACCATGTTCTCTGTATTCTGTATTCTGTGATTGCCCTCCATGGTGTGATTTTCATATGCTGTAAATCCTAATCTCTGCCTATGGCTAATAGGATGATTGTGTTAAAAGAGAATTAGGGTAGGACTGCAACACCTTTGCTAAGGGCGTTTTCCTGGAATGTGGTTTGCACCGCCTTTTATCCTTTCATCCTACGGTAGATTCAAACAGAGAGGGAGGCAAGCTGAGAACTGGGAACCTCATACCATCAAGAAAGTAGCCCTGGGATAGAGTGCATCCTTCAAAACTGAGGTTCCTACACCAAGATGCTCCCTGACTAGACTGACTCAACACAAGGACCTTCCTCCAGAGCCAACAAGGGGGAAAGCTTTTACTCTGGGGTAGACACCCTGATTTCAGATTTGTAGCCCGCTGTACTGCATAAGAATGAACTGTTTTTGCTAAAGCCAACCACTTTGTGGTATTTCTGTTACATTGTATCATGTGTAAAGACAGCTGTAAATGAACCAGCTGTCAAGGGTAGATGACACACTACTAACTGATGAACACTTTCTTCCTGCAGTGCAGGGCTTAGGTAACTACAAAATGGTGTTTTAAATTTTGAGCCGATCATCTCATTTTCACCTGATACTGAGTACACTATGACAGTAATCTGTTTAAGCTCCGCAATAACAACAGTATCCACTGAGGGTAGTTATTTTTATCCCCATTTTATAGATGAAGATCTTAACTGAAGTGCAAAAGGGATCTAGTAACTAGTCAAAAGTCTTTCATATAGACAAGTGAATGAATTAAAAGTTCACCCCAAGCAAATAACTCTATGGACTGAGCAATCAGCAAAAATTTCCTTTCCAAAAGAAATCTGGAAAGATTCAGGGTTGTAAAATACAAGGAAAACCCAGGAAACTGTCATAGATTGGCAGCAACTAAGTAGACACAATATTTTAGACAGGAAGTATAAATAAAAATGCCAGAGAGGTAATTCTTATCACAATTTCCTTTCAAATCTGTCTCCATATTCTGTTTAAAGCTCTTGTTCATGAAACAGCTTGTACTGGAGTACAAGTCTTAGTCATCTAGTACTGCTCTAACAGAATACAATCGAAGATCACGCCCAAGAATTAAGAACTATCTCATGATTTTCAGGGTGGTGGAGGAACTTGGAATGTTCAACGGAGAGAAGACAATTTAGTAAAACATCAGTTAAATTCAAACGAATATGTGTGATGGCTGCAGGTAGCATTCAGTTGAAAAGACACGGCTGTGCCCAGGACTTGAGCCCTTTCATCCTGGGCTGGAAACCCCGGTGGTGTGGAAACCCTATTTGTCTAGTGGTTCAATGCTACAGCAAAAGTTCAGCAGTTCAAATCTGCCAGGCACTACTTGGAAACTCTATGGGGTAGTTCTACTCTGTCCTATATGGTTGCTGTGAGTCAGAATCTACTCGATGGCAATGGGTTTGGGTTTGGGGTGTCCTGCCAGGTATGAGGCACAGCTTGTGCATGTAGAGCTCTCACTTTCACACCTGGGAAGAGGGTGGTCCTCCTCACACTCCCAGCCCCAAGACTCTGGGATGTCCCTGCACAGGTCCAGAGGAATCTAGGAAGGCCTGAGCCTGCTCAGATATCCACCTCACAGGTGCCTACAGGCCAGCCATTCCACCTTCCTGCATCTACTCCGTTAGTCACTCCGTAAATATACACTATCTGTCACTGGCCTGAGCTTTTGCAAGATGTCTATGACAAAAAGATGAGGCAGGAATCTTCAAGGGGCTTATAGAATGAATACTTAAGCAATGAGTTATTAAATCATCTGCCACGTGATTCTGGCCTTTTTGTTCAGACTCCTGATAGCTTTCATCTGAAGGACAGAATCCTTGTCCTCCTTCACAGATGCGTTAACTACCAACTCTCTGAAGACAGGATCTGTACTACCCATTAATCATCTGTGTGTTCTTCACACCTGGTGTAGGGTCTGGTGTAATAAACTTAGGAACACATGATAAGGGGTAAAGCAATAAAAAAGAGGAAGGTGGGTGTACATGAAGCAGTGAGGCAGGTACTCAGTGCATCAATAGGGCAGCCTGAGAGCATCTCACAGTCCTTGCAGCAAGACAGCTCCCTAAAAAAGCACGTGTCAATTCTCCTGGTACTGATTAGTAGTGCTTGAGAGGTGGTATATTATTTGAGAGGGTGGGAGCGAGACAAAGTAGCCACTAAGTGGACCAAAAGGAAGCCACAAGGGACATGAAAATAAAGACTGTGAGAGGACCGTTGGTCCCTGGAGGGCAGTAGGCTGTTGGCGGAGTGATGGTGTTCACAGAGAGGGTGCTTGAGATACAGAGAGATGAGGTAGGAAACAGATACTGGGTTCAGAGGTTCTAGCAGACTTTTTTATTCCCTTGTAGAAGTTTCAGAAGTAAGTGCCTGAGGCTTAGGAAAGTTCTATTATTGAATTGTTACATGACTGTAGACAGACACTTAGAGAGAAGAGAAATAAAATAATATACAATGGATTTACATATGTCACAACTGTTTGAACACCTCATAATCAGCAGAGCTGGGGTTGAAATGCTATAAATTGTTAAACACCACTAATCTTAGTATAAAGAACTTTGGTGGCATGATGTTTAAGTGCTCATGTGCTAACTGAAAGGTCTGTGGTTCAAACCTACCAGTTGCTCCCTGGGAGAAAAGACCTGTCCACCTGTTCCCTAAAGATTACAGCCTAGGACACCCTATGAGACAGTTCTACTCTGTCCTGTGAGGTTGCTGTGAGTTGGAGTTGACTCAACAGCACATAACAACAACAATCTTAATATAGTCAGTTTTTTTTTGTTTTTAAAAAAAAAGCAAGTAGAGTTGTTCTACCAAAGGTATATGCAGGAGGGTATGACGTAACTCAAACTGGAATGGCTACTTGGGATTAAGTAACCATGTAAGATGTGAGAGTAGATAAGGCACAGGACAACAGTATGTATATACCGAAAAAGAAGACTTAGATGTGATAAGAGACCCATAAACAGAACCCCGGGGGTGTCCCAACTTTCAATGAGCAGGCAAAGTAGATGCAAAAATTCAGGAATCTAAGGAAAAAAAAAAAAAACTCTTTAGAGTATTAAAAAGCTAAGGTGTCACTTTCAGGACTAAGGTGCACCTGACCTAAGTCATAGTGTTTTCAATGACCTCATATGCATGTGAAAACTGGACAATAAATAAAGAGGACCAAAGAAAAACTGACACCTTTGAATTACAGTGTCACCAGAGAATACTGAATATACCAAGGACTGCCAAAAGAACAAACAAATCCATCTTGGAAGACTTACAGTCAGAATACTCCCTAAAGGAAAAATAGCAATGGATTGGAACACCATCCTTATCTTCAAATCCTTTCACTTCACATACTTCGGACATGTTATCAGGAGAGACCAGTCCTTGGGGAGAAGAACACTGTGCTTGGTCATTGAAAATGAGGAAGAAACCCTCAACCGAATCGATCGACATAGTGGCTAAAGCAATAGAATCAAGCACGACAATGACTGTGAGGATAGTTCAGGACAAGGCAGTGTTTCACTCTATTATTCTACATGGGAAGCACTATGAGTCAGAACTGACTCCACAGCAGCTAACAACAGCAGTGCTCATTTGTAAGCATAAAGTGAGACATTGCCTGTAAAGTCCTAACCACAGTGTCATGCGTGTGTCTGACTGGTACTCAGAGTGGTGGCTACTATTATAACTGCTATTGCAATTACTAGAATTATTATGATTATTCATATGCTTTAGTATTTTAATAGGCATCCTTCTGTAACAAGACACTGTATCACAGAGAAGGACTGATATTACCTGGTAACATTAGAGGGCTTAGCTTTGTTCTAGTTTGGTTGTTGGACTCATCTGAAGTTACAGGTAATAAATAGTTCTAGAGATGAAGATGGCAGAAGAAGGATAGCTAGGTGTGTATGATTTTACATAATATGTTAAGTCCATTCAATGAAAGAAATGTTGTACTAGGTAATGAAGAAGAGAATTTAGAAGGATTGGAACACCATCCTTATCTTCAAATCCTTACAGAACTTACCACCTAGAAGGCCAATAGACAGATACTCCACCCACTTTCACATAAGACAAACTGACTACTGTAGGTGAGGCCATTTTCAGTGATCAGTCACCCACTGCCAATGAGTTGAATCCAACTCATAGCAACCCTACTGGGCAGAGTCGAACTGCCCCAAAGGGTTTCCAAGGAGACCCTGATGGAATCAAACTGCTGACCTTTTTTGTTAGTAGTCATAGCTCCTACCACTATTGGCAAAACTTCTTCAAAAGACAGCTTTAAAATTTTGAAAAGCAAAGATGTAACCTTGATGACCTGACCCAAAGAGTGTCTTTCAAATTGCCTCACAAGCATGGAAAATCTGGACAGTGAAAAAGGAACATAGAAGAACCAAGGCACTCAAAATGTGGTGTTGGCAAAGAATACTGAATATACCATGAACTGTCAGGGGAATGAACAAATCAGTGTTAGAAGAAAAACAACCAGAAAATTTCTTAGAAGTGAGGATGATGTGACATCAGCTTATTTACTTTTTACATGTCATCAAGAAAGACTGAACACTAGAAAAGAACATCATGGCTGGTAAAGTGGAGGGTCAGCAAAGGCGAAGGAGCCTTTGGTAAAGTAAATTAACACAAAGATAAAAAATGGACTCAAATACAGTAGCAATCGTGAAGGTGGCACAGGACCAGACAACATTTCTTTCTGTCGTACATAGGGTTGCCATGAATCTCAGCCTACTGAACAACTAACAACAACAATTTTCTGTGAAACCAAGGTGTGACTATCTAGATGTGGAATCAATCTTTTAAGTAATTAGAGCACTAATCATGTAAAAATCCCAAGCCAAGTGCCCTTGAGTCAGATCTGACTCAGAGAAAAAATGGTAATATAAAATGGTATAGGCAAGAGATCTAAAACTGTTTGTATTTAATATCAAACTAAAGGACCGCTCGACACTCTTTGACTGAATTAATAGTTCCAATAGTTATGAGAGATCAGAGGAAGAACTGGTTGTTATGGAGTGGAAAAAATTAAGTCACTTTTTAGAAGAATGATAACTGATGAATGAAACAGTAGAATTATTATTAGTTGTGGTTGCATGTTCTTGTACTTTAAAGGATTCAATCATGGGCAAAGATTGTGTAAGATGAATTTATTTTAACGTGAATGTTTCCCATTATTACCTACCACATTAAGGATTTGTTTGTTACTAAAATATGTACCTCTTTAAAGTGATGTAAAGCAGACATCACTTTGCAGACTAAGGTGTGCCTGATTCAAGCCATGGTATTTTCAATCACCTCATATGTATATGAACTCAAGACAACGAATAAGGAAGAACAAAGAATTGACCCTTTGAGATATGGTGTCGGCAAAGAGCACTGAATGTACCATGGACTGCCAGAAGAATGAACACACTTGTATTCAAAGAAGTGCAGCTAGAATTCTTCCTAGAAGCAAGAATGGTGAGACTTCGTAGGACATACTTCGGACATGTTATCAGGAGGGACAGGCTTCCTGGAGAAGAATATCATGTTTGACAAAGTGGAGGGTCAGCAAAAAAGAGAAAGACTCTTAATGAGATGGACTGACACAGTGGCTGAAAGAGTGGGTACAAGCATAACAACAATTGTGAGGTTAGTGCAAAGTCAGATGGTATTTCATTCTGTTGTACAAATGTTCATTATGAGTTGAAAGTGACTCAACAGCACCTACCAACAAGAAAATTCATAATTTCCAAACTTACAGTTAATAGTGAAATAGTTCTTTAAAAATAATACTAAAAAAATAATTATGATGAAACCTTATAATAAATGAATTTGTTCTTCACCAAACCAAAAGGGTATGACTTACATTGTTCTTAAAATATTTGAATACTTTTTTAAAAAAAGGCTGAGATATTATTATTTCTTCCTTAAATATATGACCAGTGAAACTATCTAGACCTGGGGTTTTCTTTGGAGGATGGTTTCTAACTAAGACTGAAATATCTTCAGTACACATAGGGCTGAAAATTCTATGTGTTGATCTCTTGAGAGCCCACTTATCCACTACAGGTGGCTCTCTGTACATCCCTGCTCTCCTCCCACAAGCTCCAATAATTTAAGAAATCATTTAATCAGGAATTGGCCACTAGGGTCGCCATGAGTCGGATCCGACTCGATGGCACTTGACTTGACTGACTTCATCAAGAATGTCATAGCTATCCCCTTTTCCCATTTTCTTCTCACTTCAGAATTGACAATCATGTGCACACTTTCCCAATTCCACATTGCACACTGTTTGCACAAAACAAGAGCACAAATACTTTTCATTTTTTAAATAAATGTAAGATTAATTAACTTACAGTAAAATACACAGATTTAAAGTATAACATTTGATGAGTTTTGACAAATTATCTGTACCTAGAGTCCTGGTGTAAGTGGTTAAGAACTATGGCTGCTAACCAAACGATCAGCAATTCAGATCAACCAAATGCTTCTTGGACAGGCTGTGAGATGGTTCCACTCTGTCCTGTAGGGTCACTATGAGTTGGAACTGACTCAAAAACTATTTTTTTATATGCGTATACCCACCATCCCAAGAAAGACACAGCGTTTCAATTATGCCAGAAAGTTCTCTCTTGCTCCTTTGCAAGTATTCCCCACTGTCCTTTTCATCTCATGCCCCAAATATTGAACTGATTTCTATCACCTTAGATCAATTCAGCCCATTCTAGAACTTCATACAAATGGAACCAGATAGTGTGTTCTCTTTCGTGTCTGGCTTCTTTTGTTCACTTTTATTACTGAATTGTATTATGCAGTATGAATAAAATATAAAATAAAATGTATTACTCTATGGAATAGTTCTACTCTGTCCAAGAGGATCGCAATGAGTTGGAATAAACTCAATGGCAATGAGTTTATCCATTTTTCTGTTAGTAGATATTTAAGTCATCTTTAATTGTGAAGTACTATCAACAAAACTCCAATGAACAGTCATAAACACATATTTGGATGGATTTGTTTCTAAGAGAAATGTGTATGTTTTTCTTGGATGAATACCTAAGTCTAGAATTGCTGAATAATGTTTGAAGTTTGTATTTAGCTTTACAGGAACCTCCCACAACTGCTTATGGAATGCTTGCATGATTCTGCACTCACACTGGTGATACATGAGAAACCCATGTGTCCCACAACAAACACTTGATTTTGTCAGATTCTTAAATTTTAGTCATTTCAGAAAGTGGGAGGTAGTATTTCATTGTCATTTTTATTTTGTGTTTTCATGACAATTAATAATGTTGAGCATCTTTTCATATGTTTAATGACATGTATTTTTTTTGTGAAGAATCTATTTCAGTCTTTCACCCATATTTAGTTGAATTGTTTGTCTTCTTACTAATGAGCTATAAAATGTCTTTATAAATTCTGATTGTAAGTTCTTTGTCAGACACATGTATTGCAAATATTCTCTCCTAGTTTGTATTGTGCTTTTCCATTTTCTTAATGTTGTCTTCTGAAAAGCAGAAGTTTTTGTTATTTGGTAATGACACCCAATTTATAATTTGTTGTTCTTTCATGGTTTGTGCTTCTTGTGTTTTGTCTGAGAAACCTTGGCCAACCTCAAGGACATGAAAGTTTTCTTCTGTTTGTTTCTAGCAATTTAGTTGTTTTAGGTTAAACTATGTATCTTTGATCTATTTAAAATTCATTTTATAATGTGAGGTAGATGTCTAAGTTTAGCTTTCTTCTGTTGCATCAGTCCCTTTGTCAAAAGTAAATTGATTGCATATGTGTGAGTCAAACTCTGGACTTCATGTTCTGTTTTGTTAATAAATTTTTGTATTCCTAAACCAGTAAGATATCTTCTTAATTACTGTAACTTTATAGTAAGTCTTGCAATGAGATAGAATCAGCCTTACAATTTTGTTGTTATTTTTCAAAATTATTTCGAAAAACTAAGAACCTTTGTTTCTCCATGTAATTTTGGAATTATTTGGCCAATTCCTTCAATCAAAGTTTTGGGCATTTGGATTGAGATTTATCAAACCTATAGACCAATTTAAGGAAAACTGACATCTTAACACTATTAAGTTGTCCAGTCTAATCCTTTACTGCAATATAAATCTCTACATTTATCTGAATGCATTTTTTGTTTACCCTAAGCAATGTTTTCTGGCTTTCAGTATAGAGATCTGTAAACATTTTTAATGCATTTATTCCAGAGTATTTACACACACAAACATACAGATAAGTGTATACATACATGTATATATATGTATGTAAATACTCGAGAATAAATGTAATAAAAGATATTTAAAGACACGTAAGCATCTATATGTATGTGTATATGCATATCAAACTCCCATGGTGGCACAGATACTTAAGTGCTTTGCTACTAACTGAAAGACTGACAGCTCAAACCTACCCAGAGATGCCTCAAAAGAAAGGTCTGACAATCTACCTCCAAAACACCACAGCCATCAATAACCGTATGGAGCGCAGTTCTGCTTTGAAATACGCAAGGTTAACATTAGTTGGAATCAATTTGACAATAGGTTTGGTTCTATTTACATTTTTAATGTTATTCATTTTCCAACTGTTCATCGCTGGCATGTCAAAACACAGTTCAGTTTTTGTTAATCTCGTGTCCTTCAACCTTGCTAAATTCAAAACTTTAATTATAGTAGGATTCTTCCGTAAATTCCTTGGAATTTACCATTTAGACAATCATGGAATATGCAAATAAAAACAATTTTACTTTTCCATTTCTGATTTGTATGCTTTTATGTTTATTTTGTCTCTCATTACACGGGTTAAGCACTCTGATATGATGTTTACTAGAAATGGTGCAAGTGACCAGCTTTGTCTTGCCCCTAATCTTTGTGGAGAAATAGTAAAGCAACATTTTACTGTTTAATATTATGTTAAGTATACATTTGTTGAGAGCTACTATCTGTATGTTCATGACGACTTAAGTACCCACTTTTATTTTCTTATGACATCTTTGCCTGGTTTTTGTACCAAGTCGTCATAAAATACATTGGGACATGTTTATTTTACCCTATTTTTCGAAATTGTCTGTGTACATTTGATATTATTTATTCCTGGAACATATGATTGGTTTCAGTCATAAAATCATCTTGGCCTGGAATTTTTCTTATGAGAAGTTTTTTGATTATTGATTTGACTTCTTTGATATAGGATTAATTTGTTATTTCTTCATCTGTCATTTTAGTAAGTTTTTTAAAGTGTCTTTTAAATATCGTCTAACTTGTCAAATGTATTAGGGCAAAGTTGTCTGTAGCATTATTGTTTTAGCCTCATAATATCTTCTGTTGATATTTTAAAATTGGTAATTTGTTATTTCTTTTTTTTAATCTTGATTAGTCTTGTCAATTTTACTAATCTTAACAAAAAGGCTGACTTCATTAAATTCCTAAGTGAAACTATGTGAGAATCAGAATGGACACCTATCTAAAATTTAGTTTAGATACTGAGTCTGATAATCAGACACTCATGCACACACACACACACACACACACACACACACACACACACACACACACACATACACACACCCCAAGAGGGTATGAAAGGCTTTACTGCTCACATAACAAAGCTTTCTCAGAAATGAAGAGTGGCTCTCAAGCTAGCAGATCTGATAATGGCTTGAAAGCAGGAAAAATAGACTGGCTTGGAGGTTTTATGGTGATTAGGGGTGAGGACAAGGTGAGGGTTCCCATACAAAGTTTGAACTTCTCATTGGTAGCATAGAAGGCAGCATCTGTACTTTACACTGTAGGATATTTACCAGAGTAAGCTGTGTGTGACATACTTTATACTATCAGTGGATTTGTGCTAGGATTATTGGAATTGTGAGGATACTCATGAGTTGCCCTTTGTAGGGAATTTTGCCAGTTTATAATCGAGTTAAATTATGAGAAAGCACTTAGACAAAGTCCAACACACGGCAGATACTCAGTGGTTTTTAACTACATCTATACTAAACATCAGTAAATATTCTGATAGTTGTGAAATAAAATGGCTCCACTAGATATCAAATGACCTAGAAATAATACAGGTATGTAAAACTATGATAATTGGAAGGTCACAGGCATTAGAAATATGTAAGTCATTTTTCTTATCTCTACTGAGAAAGTAGCTCAGATCTTCAAAGATAAAGTGCTTTCTGATGCCTCATTCCTTAAAGGTGTAAAGAACAAAACTGTTGGAAGCTTAAATGTCCTCTTTAGGAAACTATTCTATAGTTTGTGTATTTACTGCAGCAATTTCATAAATGCACAATAGGATGTTAAACAGGCATACACAGACATAAACACCTCAAAGGGTAAACATTCTATAAACTAATTTAGGATACATGAAGTTTTATGATGTTAAATAGCTTTCTTTATGGCAAGACTTCTCAGAACTTTCATATGTGGTTACACTGTAAATCTCCATGAGAGTCATTACATTCATTGTTAACACACATTTGAACATGGAACGTTTCTTACGGAAAATTTTGTGAACTTGTATTCTGAGGAATAATGTTTGCGAGATTCTGGTTTAACTTCTACGTTCCAGGAATAGTAAGCTATATAATTTAGATCAACTGTTCAGGGCACTTGGCTGGCTGTCTTATGAAAAACAACTAGACTGATTAACAAAAATTCCTTGACAGGTAGAAAACCCGGTGACATAGTGGCTAAGTGCTGTAGATGCTAACTAGTAGGCTGGCAGTCGGAATCCACCAGGTGCTCCTTGGAAACTCTGTAGGGTAGTTCTGTTCTGTCCTGCAGGGTCGCTATGAGTTGGAATCAACTCGATGGCAATGTGTTTTTTTCTGTATATTTGTTTTTGGTTTTGATAGGTAAATGACAGACAGATAGTGACAGATGAGATGAGATAGCAAAGGATGGGAATTATCAGGCAAAAACTAAGGAAGAAATTGAAGGTAGCAGGGTAAGGAAGTTGCTTTTGCCCTCAGGCTCAAATGACCTTTCCTTCTGGTAGCTTTTGTTGGGTGAGAAGGACAGAAACTTGAGTCTAGGCCCTATGGTAAGGTAGGAGGTCTAACAAAAGACTAGATCATCCTTAAGGTAAAGCCATCTACATAGCGTTGCTTCCATGTTTAAATTCCTTGCATAGTCCAGGCACCCTTCACACACCAGCCTTGTTTAAGGTGGTCCTAGAATAGGAGAAGGGCACTGGTGGTGCAGTGGTTAAGAGCTCAGGCTGATAACCGAAAGACTGGCCATTGAAATTCACCAGCCACTTCTTGGAAATCCTATGGGACAATTCTACTCTGTCCTATAGGGTCACTATGAGTTGAAATCACTGGGTTTGGTTCTTCCTTTCTTTCTCTTTCTTTTTTTTCTCTCTCCCTTCCTTCCTTCCTTTCCTTCTCCCTGCCCCTCCTCTCTCTCTTCCTCTCTCCCTCTCTCTTCCCCTTCTTCCCTCTCTCCCTCCCTGCCTTCCTCCCTTCCTTCCTTCTTTCCTTTCTTTTTTAGGATAGGAGAGGCCCTGGTTCTATGGCAGAAGAAAACAAAAATTACCTCTAGAGAAAAACACTTGTATCCTAGTTTTCCAGTTGTCCAGCGTACCTATTTTCAGGTAAGTAACCGCCACTGCTCCCTCTGTGGCTGAGATGCTCCTCATCTCTAGCCTTAACTTTCATAATAGCTTTTCTTAAGTTGTCTGACACTAGACTCTCCATTCAGGATAGGCTGAGTGTCTTTTCTCTGTGTTCTCATAATGCCTTATTTATTGTATTTATCATTTTGTTGTTGTTGCTGTTTAACATGCTAGTTCAACCAGTACACTGATTTGCTCAAAAGCAGAGACAATGCCTTCATCATATTGGTGTTCCCAGCACTTCTCACTGTTTTTCACACCCCACATTAAGTATAGGTATGTTCTCAGTATGTGTTTATTAAACAAATGAACAAATCTTTCTGAGGGTGTGGAAACAGAAAGAGGAGAGTTCCAGTGTGTGCATAAGGCAGATAACTCCCGAGATATAAGACACAGCAGCTCAGCCTTGGCTTTCCAGGGCCACCTGGTTTATCCCAAGACCACAAATCCCTACTGAGTAAACCATGGAGATGGTGCAAGGCAGGTTTTTAGGTGAAAAATGGCAGGAGGTTTTTCTTAAAAGGAACAGACTACTTGTGAAGGTCATTTTCAATATGAATAAAGTGATACGAGAATTCTAAAGGGAATGAGACATGGAAGGATGAGAAAAAGAAGACACAGAGAATGGATACATCCAAGGGAGCAATAAACACAAAACCAAACCCACTGCTGTCAAGTCTATGCACCTCCTAGTGACCCTATAGGACAGAGTAGAACCACCCCATACAGTTTCCAAGAAAGCCCCTGGTAGATACAAACTGCTGGCCTTTGGGTTAGCAGCCATAGCTCTCAACTACTATGCCACCAAGGTTTCTTAGCTTCATAAATAACAAGAGTGGGATCTGTGTACAAAACAGTTATTTTGGGTCTTCCCCTACCACCTACTACTTTTGTCATCTGAATAAAGTCACTTATACTCTCTGAACCTGAGTTTCCCATCTGTACATTAGAGGAACAATGATATTCATACTTCCATGATTATTTCATATGGTTGTTTTATTACATGAGATAATAAATGTGTGCAACTGCTTTGTAATTTTACAATTTGGTTTTTAGTTATTATTTATTAGTAGTTTTTAAAAGGAGAGCTTGGGAGTTCAGAGTAAAGAGAAGATGAAGACTAAAAACTGCCTCTTTGATAGGAACCAGATTCTCCAGTATCCTTTCTAGGTGAGAATTCAAGTTCTAGAACTTGAATCTATAATCCCATACTGGTTAAGAGCAAAGGCTCTTTAGTAAGACTGGTTTCAAACCAGAGCTGCAAATAGTGTGGCTTTGGACAATTTATTTAACCTTTGGGAGACTCACTATCCTCAGCTTGAGGAAAAGTAGTGTCTACTTCTAGCAATGCAGTGAGAATTAAATGATATTCAATCATTTTTCCAGTAAATATTGTTTGTTACATGCCAGACATTGTTCTTGGCACTAGTGATATAGCAGTTAATAAATGGGCAAGGTCCTTGCCTTCAGGATGTTTCCACACTAGTGTGGAAGACAAAGCAATGAGTGATATATATAGTATTAGGTAGTAAAAAGTTCTAGGAAAAACAATCAAGCAGAATAAAAAGTGAGGACAGTGCACTGTCTGACCAGCGTGGCCAGAGATTTGGCAGACGGAGAGCTTAGTGCTGTGACAGGCTCAATGAACACTGAAGAACAGTAGATAATATTTTTTGTTGTTAGGTACTGTCAAGTTGCTTCCAAGCTACGGTGACCCCATGAACAACAGAACAAAACAATGTCTGCTCAAGTGCCACTCTCACAATTGTTGTTATGCTTGAGCCCATTGTTGCAGCCACTGTGTCAATCCATTTCATTGAAAGTCTTCCTCATTTTTTGGTGACCCTTTGCTTTACCAAGCATAAGACCTTCTCCAGGGATTGATTTCTCCTGATAACATATTCAAAGTAGATATGACGTAATCTCACCATCCTTGCTTCTAAAGAGTATTCTGGTTGTATTTCTTCCAAGACAGATTTGTTTACCTTGTTTGTTAGCAGATGTTTTTCTGTCTGAGAAGTACATAGAAGCTAAGCCTGTGAGTATCTCTGGGATCCCTTGCTTACCAGACTGGATTCAAACAACAGAAGTTCCTGTGAGACAGACACAAGAAAAAGTCTCTCAGTGACGCCAAGTGTTTACGTTCAACTACTGATGGAATGTTAGTGGCTCCATGCAAGAAAGGTCTGACGAGTTCCTTCTGTAAAGATTACAGCCAAGAATACCCTACGGAACAATTCTATTCTGTAACATGTTGATGGACCCTGAGTCAAAATCAGCTCCACAGCATTGGGTTTGCATTTTGGTTTTTTTAGACACACAATGGGGAAGACTTATTCTTTTATTTATCAAGAACGTATTGAGTGCAACCCTGCACTAAGATCTGGGGACATGAAAGCTAACGTGACCTAGTTCCCAGCTCTGTGGAGCACCTGATCTAGCAGGTTGAGGTGGACAGGTCTCCTGGCAGAACATTCTTGTGAGCAGAGCATGAGGCTGGCCACGAGAATCTCAGAGAATACTAATCACTGCCTACATCTCTCAGATCTTTGGTGCTGCACATTCTATCCACTTCCCACCCCCACCTCAACACCCATCTGTCTCACACAGTGTATTTGTTAATCAGGTCAGTAACAACTTGTCAACTGGGTGGAGATGCTTACACCAATGACAAGAATGGCATCTGATTGTGACATTTTCCCCAGCCAGCTTGTCTGAGGACCTGGTACGACATCCCCCTCCTTGTCAAGCACTGACTCTGGAGAGAAGCTGTTATCTGAGTACCCTACTCAAGAGGCCCCTTTAAGGGATACAACAGGTTGTTCATCAAACCAATTTCTTGAAAAGGTACTCTCTGAACACTGCCGAAGACTCAAAGAATTTGAAATACAGACTGTAAGAGCTAGAAAAGGCCCTAAGCGATTGTCTCACCCAACTTTCTTACTTCACAGAGTCCCAAAGAATTGGAGTGGCTTATCCCAGGTTGCAAAAGAAGCTTGAAACAGAGCTGGGATAAGAATAGATGTGGGAGCAGATGAGAGACAATAGGTATTTGTAATGTTGGGTTGTATATTTCTGTAATGTAATCCACAATGAAGCTTCTCCTTTACTATAAAAATATAAAATTTTAAACCATGAGAATCCCGTAATATTTTCAGCTGGTGTGATTGTCACCCTGTTACTCTATAAGTTGTCTTTCATACTTACTGTTGTAGTTCCTCCATCCAGGGACAGGGAAACAGTTTAACATATACTTAACATATAGTAGACATTGTTTAGACAGTTTCATGAGGCACTATCCCTGTGAGTGGAGAAATCATTGAACTTTCTAAAGTCAGAGGGCCAGTAAATGGATTTGTCTGACTCAAAAGTCCAGCTCTTTCCACAACACTCGATATTCTTTATAACTGCCAGGTAGTTCAGATATTGCTCAGGTAAGGGAATCATCACACATAAAGTGACTAACACAGTGCCTAGCATATATTAGATCTCAAAAAATGCCAAGTTCTTCAGCCTTACCCTGAGATGTCAGCCTTAAATCAACTCAGTGAGTTTGCTATGCTTATTTAACAATATTGGATGTACATTCATACACAATACATGTATAATGTATATGTAAGATAAAAAAGCGTTTAGATGTGTACAACTGTATTTTTATTAATTTTGGGAAATGGGCCATCTACATGTTCTAGCCTTGCTTGTCAATAATTTTGGCAAAGACATTTTCCTGGAAAAAAAATTGTAAAAATTCTCCTGCCCGCAGAAAACGGGTTACAATCTCCCCAGTTGTTGTCGTTGTTAGGTGCCATTGAGTCAGTTCTGACTCATAGCGACCCTATGCACAACAGAAGGAAACACTGATTGGTCCTGTGTCATGCCCACAACCACTTTTATGCTTGAGTCCATTGCTGCAGCCACTGTATGAACCCATCTTGTTGAGAGTCTTTCTGTTTTTCACTTACCCTCTACATTACCAAGCGTAACATCTCTCTCCGGGAACTGATTCCTCCTGTCAACATTTTCCAAAGTATGTAAAACACTGTCTTACCATCCTTGCTTTCAAGTAGCCCTCTTACAATTCTTCCAGGACAGATCGGTTTGTTCTTCTGGCCGCCCATCTCCAACACCACAATTTAATAGTGTTCATTCTTCTTCTGTCCTTCTTACTCATTGTCCAGATTCTGAATGCATATGATGTGATTGAAAAAGCCATGGCTTGTGTCACGCACACTTCAGTCCTCAAGGCCACATCTTTACTTTTCAAAACTTTAAAGAGGTCCTTTGCAGAGGATTTCAGCAGTGCAACGTGTGTTTTGATATCTTGACTGCTGCTTCCATGGGCATTGATTGTGGAACCAAGTAAAATGAAATCCTTGACAACTTCAATCCTTTCTCCATTTATCACAATGTTGTTTACTGGTCCAGTTGTCAGAATCTTTGTTTTCTTGATACTGAGGTGCAATTCTTACTGAAGGCTGTGGTCTTTGATCTTCACCAATGAGTGTTTCAAATCCTCTTCACATCCAGCAGCAGGGTTGTGTCATATGCATTATGCGGGTTGTTAATGAGAATTCCTCCAATCCTGATGCCTTGCTCTTCATAGAGTCCAGCTTCCTGGATTATTTGCTCAGCATACAGGTTGAAAAGGTGTGGTGAAAGGATGCAACCCTGATGTACACCTTTCCTGACTTTAAACTGTGCAGTATCCCCTTCCCAATCCATGTACAGATTCTTCAGGAACACAATTAACTGTTCTGGAACTCTCAGTCTCCACATTAGTCATAATTCGTTATGATCCACACAGTAAATGTCTTTTCATAGTCAATGAAACACAGGTGAACATTGTTCTGCTATTCTCTGCTTTCAGTTAAGAACCATTTGACATCAGCCATTGACACCTCTGGTTCCACATGTTCCTCCAAATCCAGCTTGAATTGCTGGTGGTTCCCTGTCAATATACTGTGGTAGTTACTTCTGAATGATCCTTAGTGATATTGTTCAACAATTTCTGCCTTTGGTTGAATCACTTTGCTTCGGAATAGGCATCAATATGGATCTCTTCCAGTCTGTTGCCCAGGTAGCTATCCTCCAAATTTCATGGCATACATAACTGAGCACTTTCAGCATGGCATCCGTTTGTTGAAACATCTCAACTGATATTCCATGAATTCCTGAGTACTTGTTTTTCACTGAAACCCTGATGGCTTAGTGGTTAAGTGCTATGGCTGCTAACCAAAAGTTCAGTGGTTCAAGTCCACCAGCACTCCTTAGAAACTCTATAGGGCAGTTCTACTGTGTCCTACAGGATCACTACGAGTCACAATCGACTTGACAGCAAGTTTGGTTTGGGAAGTTTTGTTTTTCTCCAATGCTTTCAGCACAGCTTCAACTTCTTTCTTCAGTCCCATCAGTTCCTGATCTTATGCTACCTCCGAAATGGTTGAACATTGACCAATTCTTTTTGGTTTAATGAATTTGTGTATTCCTTCCATCTTCTTCTGATGCTTCCTATGTCATTTAATATCTTCCCTGTAGCACCCTTCACTACTGCAACTTGAGGCTTGAAATTTTTCCTCAGTTCTTTCACTTTAGAAATGTAGAATGTGTTCTTCTCTTTTGGTTTTATATCTCCAGCTCTTTGTCTTCTTGAGCCTACCTTTGAAACTTTTTGTTCAGTTCTTCTGCTTCATCATTTCTTCCTTTTGCTTTAGCTACTCAGCATTCAAGAACCAGTGTCAGAGTCTCTTCTTGCATCTAATTTGGTCTTTTCTTTGTTTCCTGTCTGTTTGATGCCCTGTTGCTTTCTTCATGTATGATATCTTTGATGTCATTCCACAACTCGTCTGGTCTTCAGTCATTAGTGTTCAATGCAAAAAATCTAGTCTTAATATGATCTTTAAATTCAGGTAGGAAATACTCAACATAGTACTTTGGCTCTTGTGGACTTGTTCTTCAGTTTCAGTTTGAACTTGCCTGTGAACAATTGATAGTTTGTGCCACAGTCAGTGGCTGCTTTTGTTCTGACAGATGATGTTGAGCTTTTCTACCATTTCTTTCCACAGATGAGGTTGATTTGATTCCTGTGTATTCCATCTGGTAAAATCCCTGTGTATAGTCAACATTTACGCTGGTGAAAAAAGTATTTGCAATGCAGAAGTAACGATCTTGGGAAGATCTATCATGCAATCTCTTGCATCATTTCTACCACCAATGCCATGTTTTCCAGGTACCAATCTTTCTTCTTTGATTGCAGCTTTTGGATTCCAATCATCAGTAATTATCAACGCATCCTGATTGCATGTTTGATCGGTTTTGGACTGTAGAAGCTGGTAAAAATCTTCAGTTTCTTCCTCTTTGGGCTTAGTGGTTGGTGTGCAAATTTGAATAATAATAGTATTAACTGGCCTTCCTTGTAGGCATATGGATATTATCCTATCACTGATAGCATTGTACTTCGGATAGATCTTGAAATGTTCTTTTTAACCGTGAATGCAACACTATTCCTCTTCAAGTTGTCCTTAGTGGCATAGCAGGCAAAATGACTATCTGATTGGAAATGGCCAATACCAGTCCATTTCAGCTCACTAATGCCTAGGATGTCGATGTTTATGCATTCCATCTCATTTTTGACAATTTCCAATTTTCCTAGATTTATACTTCGCACATTACACGTTCTGATTATTGGTGGATGTTTGCAGCTGTTTCTTCTCATTTTGAGTCTTGCCACATTAGCAAATGAAGGTCTCCAAAGCTCAACCCCATCCATATCATTAAAGTTGACTCTGTTTTGAGGAGGCAGCTCTTTTACAGTTATCTTTTGAGTGCCTTCCAACCTGGGGGGGGGGGCTCATTTTCCAGCACTGTATCTAACAATGTTCTGCTTTTATTCATAAGGTTTTCACTGGCTAATTCTTTTCAGAAGTAAACTACAGGGTCCTTCTTCCTAGTCTGTCTTAGTCTGGAAGCTCAGCTGAAGGCTCTCCACCATGGGTGATCCTGCTAGTATCTGAATACCAGTGGCATGGCTTCCAGCAACACTCAAGCCCCCACAGTATGATGAACTGACAGGCAAGTGGAATATCTCCTCAACAGACTTTCATAATTCAGAAAAACCATGAGAAAATAGACTCATACTTGATCGCAAGATAACAGTACCTCAGTCTCTCCAAGGAACTTTTTCCAGTTTCACAAGAATTCAGCCTCATTTTCTGAGTTTGTCATTTCTCTACACAGTTCATAGTGAGATTTCAATAAATGTTGTAGAGACACCAGAGATCAAGTAAGTTGGAAATGCGCGTGAAGATTTTTTAGGTTACAAACACCACAATACAGCAGAATTTGGTTTAAGTTAAAGATGTTCTGAAACTGAATATTCTGAAGGACACACTTTTAATCTATTCGATCCAGAAATAACAAGAGGATCAGCAACATGGTAGTGTAGGAAACCCTGTACTTGGTGACTGAGTACAACTTAATGGTGGCACCTGAAGAGACCTTACTGAAACTATGGCCTGACCTAATGTTTCAGTCAGCTAGTGCTGCTCTAACAGAAATACCATGAATGGATAGCTTTAACAAAGAAAAGTTTATTCTTACACAGTCCAGTAGGCTACAAGTCTAAAATCAGAATGTCTGTTCCAGGGGAAGCCTTTTCCCCTTTTTGACTCTGGAGAAAAGTCCTTGTGTTGCATCAGTCTTTGTTCAGGGAGCACCTTGGTGCAGGAAACTCAGGTCTAAAGGATGAGCTCTTTTCCTGGTGCTGCTTTCTTGATGGTGTGAGGTTGCCAATTCTCTGCTTGCTTCCTTTTCCTTTTATCTTTTGTATGATGAAAGGATAAAGGGTGGCACAAGCTATACTCCAGGGAAACTCCCTTTACAGCAGAGCAGGGAGATGATTCTATGAAGGGATTTACAGTGCCACCCTAATCCTTTAACATACAGCCTAGGAAAACCACAAAACGGAGGACAGTCACAAAATACGGGGAATCATGGCTCAGCCACATGGCTACACATATTTTGGGGGGAACAAAATTCAATACATAACACATACCATTTTACAAATGTAGACAAGAGACCCAGAAGAGGGGAGTTACAGATGGCAAGGTTAGGAAGCAACCAGACACATGAATGCATTCATCATTATCTGCCCTCAATTCAGACCACACCCATGGAGACCTCGTACACAACCAGATCAGGTCCTTATGATCCACAGGGTTTTCACTGGCTGATTTTCTTCGGAAGCATATCACTAGGACTTTCTTCCTCCTCCATCTGAGTCTGGGAGCTCCACTGAAATACATGCAACATCACAGCAACATGAAAGCCTCCAGTGATGGATCTACAATGATTGCTTAACATGTATTAGTCTGGAATTGAACCCAGGTCGCCCACATGGAAGGCAAGAAAGCTACCACTGAACCACCATTGTCTTCATAAGCAATGCTGTTGATGTTGTCAGTTGTTTCTCAATTATTTTGGATGCTCTAAAAATGCAGATTTCTTTCTGCAGAGGGGAATAAACTTTAAAAGGCATAAATCATACAGTATCACCTGCCTGCTGGAAACTTAGCAATAGCTCCCACTGGCTCCTTGGATACCAATACCATCCATAAAACAGCCCACCAAGCCCTCTTGCCTCTTCTGCCTCATCTCTCACCCTTACAGTTGCCAGGATTTCTTCTCCCACAGAGCCCTGGAATAGGCTCTTGCTCCTGCCTAGAGAAGTATTCCTTCCTTGCTTTGTAATTAACTCTTACTAAACCTTGAGCTCAAGTAGCACTTTCTCAAGGAAGTCCTTTCTGATCTCCTGAACCAGATAAGTTTTGCACGTTACAGACCTTCAGGCTCCTGTCACCCCTCCTTCATAGGTGTGGTCACACATGTATCCCTATATTCATTTTTCAGATTATTTGGCACTTCATTCTCCCTTTCTGCTGAAAGATACAAAACAGAAGAGATGGTTCCTGGAACAAAAATAGATGCCAATTGACTGTTTATTAGATAAATGAATGAAAATCCAGCATAGAAGTTGCTCATAAAATTTGTAGACTGGTTCATGAGGAGTTGTCAAGCCCTGGTGTCAGCTACTCAGTCTCCTGAGGCCTGCAAAAGAAGAGAATCTCTGCTGCCGGGTGTTACAGAGTCTTTGTGAAGTACTCCTGGGTGCTCACTTTGGATACTTTGAAAATCTAGATCCCATCAGCTGCTGCTTCTCAGTTGACGCCACCTTTTCTACACTTCACCAAATACACATGTGATTCTTTTGAAGTTTTTGAGGGGGGAGGGGTTGGGAGGTGGTCTTGTTTTATTCCACCTAACCCCTCCAGACTCATCTCCCTACTTCAAGAGGATGAGGGACTTTGATTCATTTACAAAATAATATTATCTTTCTGAGATCTAGGTGATGGCTTTCAGGTATGTTTATTGAGTAATACATAATTAGGAGTTGTGTATTTTGCTGTGAGTTGTAATTTGAAGTGAGCCTTAAAAGTTAGAAAAGTTCTTAGTTGCAATTTGTATAATAATGAGAGAGAGACAGATAGATACAGACAGACACAGAGAAGGAGCAATCAAAATGTGTATCAAAAATGGCTATAAGGGAATGATTATATGAATCGTGGACTAGCCACACTATGGCAATGTTAGAAAACAAAACATCAAGAAAGGATAAGACAGTACAGGCACTAACCAAAATTTATGCTTAATATTGACTTATTAAATGAAAATCTAGTCTAGACCAATGAACACTGTGATATTATTGCAATAAAGAGGGCACAATCAAAGAGGGTGGAGAGAAGGGGACAAGAGCTCATTAAGAGGATACCAGAAGTATAGAGTAAAAAGGAGGAATGTGCTGTCACAGGGTGAGGAGAACAGACAGGCAGCCCAACATGTAGAATTGATTTGGATTGTGTATTTTCACTTAATCTTAATTTAAAAAAAGGAGCAATCAGTGTCTTCTCCCTGTCTCTCACTCACACTCCCTCCCAAAGAGAATTCTATTTTTATCTTTTAATCCTTATAATCCTTTCCTTCCACCTGTATAAATTTGTTAGAATTGGCTAGGAAGAGAGAGCAGCTGAAATGAAGAAACAAGATTTTGTCTCTGGGGCAATTCTTCTAGAACCAAGAATCCCAGGATTGGGTAAATACAGAGAAAACAAAAAAAGCATCCAGAAAGACTGTATCTTCATAACTAGGCCCAGACATAGGTGAAGTAGGAAGGGAAGAGGGAGAGGGTAAGGGGAAAAAGAGGCAAAACTACAATGCTGGATGCTATAGAATGTTTGAGGTGTTAAGTGAGGGATTTCTGAGCATCTGTGGGATATGGAAGAACTGAAAACACACAAAAAAAGAGAGAAAACTCGCTGCCACGAAGTTGATTCTGACTTGTAGCAACCCTATAGGACAGAATAGAACTACTCTGTAGAGTTTCCAAGGAGTGTCTGATGAATTTGAACTGCCAATTTTTTGGTTAGCAGACATAGCATTTAATCGCTACACCAACATGGCTTCTGAGAGAATTGAGAGGAGAAAAGACGGGATTTTGAGAAGGATGTTGTAAGTTACAAAGTCGATTCCTTACACTACACATGTATTTTTTTGTTTGTTTAATTTCAGTGCTGTGCCAACATTTTAGATGCAATTCTCTGCAAAGATTAGACTACAGAGGCTTCAGGAATCTTCAGAAGCAATTTATTACTGTGTGGTTTATGAATAAGCAATATCTAGACAAAGTCTGTTGTTGTGTGCTGTAAAGCTGATTCCAACTCATAGTGACCCTATAGGACAGAGTAGAACTGCTCCTTAGTGTTCACAAGACAGTGGTTAAATGTTCAGATGTTGGCTGAAAGTTAAGTGGCTCAGATTCACCAGTCACTCTGCAGGAGGAACATGTGGCAGTCTGCTTCTATAAGGATTGCAGCCATGGAAACTCTATGGGGCAGTTTCACTTTGCCCTTGAAAGTTGCTGTGAGTTAGAATCACTTGACAGCACTCCTTAGACAAAATCTAGATGAATGCAATTCAAACAGAGCATGGTTACCCCTGGAAAAAGGTGTGGCATTGGAGGTTGAGAATAACATTAAAATTTTTACAGAACTTATGCTGTTTACATGATTTTGAGATAATAAATATATATATTAAAAAGATTACTTACATTAATAACATAATAAGCAACACATTGGCCTCCTACAATGCAGGTGTCAGTAGTAAGAGAGGAAAAGGTAGTCCCAGGCAAGGCTTCTCCAGCAGTGGATGTCCATTTTCTGGGCTGCATATGTATATATGTATCATGGATGGAGGAATGATGTATGATGTATGAAGCCGTCGGCATTTTAGATGTTCAAAGACATCATAGTAGTCAAGATCTCTCCCTCTTACTGTCCCAGAGTGAATCACAGAAATTTCTTAGAAACAAATACAATATTTCTGGTATTATTCATACATTCATTGACGTATTTACCAAATACATTGAGTGTCTCTTATGCACCAAGACTTGTGGGGTTATTTTGACCAGTAGTTATCACTCCACCTATTTTATAATGTGTGGTTTATACCCTCTAGTTATAAAAATCTGTCCCAAACCCTATGAAGTAGCAAAAAGAAGTGAACAGGAAGGATGACTGGGCTTGGGATCCAGATGCTTTTCCCATGAGATGGGCCTTCCTCTTTAAGACCTCTCACTACTATTGCTGTCTTTCTAAGGTCAACATGAGCAATATCTCCCCACTTAAGAGGAAACCTAGACTCTTCTTCTCAGGCCTCTGCCCTAGGGCCTCACCAGGGAAAGCCCATCAGATGATATAACTCCTAGTCTATAAAGTCCAACAGGGGTTTCATTCACTCATACAGCAGCAAGGGCATCATCCATCTGATATCATGATCCCTTTAACATCCAGGAAGAGAAACTGTGAGTTTACACCCAACAATAATGCTATCACGAGGGCCTCAGAATGGTCAAGTCATCTCTTTAGCCTAACTAGAAGATAGGAAAGCCCCAAATCTCTTACTTCAGATACTTGTAATTACATGTGGAAGGTAATTCACAGCATTCTAGAAGATGTGGGGATCTTGGGCTAGGGACTTCACCAGCTGTGTCTGCTTGCTCATATACATGTAAACCTTACTCCTTGCTGAAGAGCAAGAATAAGACAGGGAGGCAGTTTCTGATAGAGAAGCAGATGTAGACCAAAGAAGCAGACCAGATATCACTGTGAATTGCATTCAGAGTTTTATTCTTGCCATCGTTTGGGGGTTGCGCTAACTCTGGCAGGCTGCCTTGATAAAGAAAGAAGCAAAAAAAGCACAGAGAGGAAAACAACAGTGAGATTCCACATTACTTGGTAATGACAGGGAGGGAGCCAGAGGCTAGTGAACATTCCAGAAGGGACAGCTGGGGACAGCAGAGTTGGACAGTGGACTGTGAACTCTGGTGTGGGGCTGGTCTTCTGTGTTTAACAGTCGCAGTCATCCTCACGGTCACAGCACGCAGGCCCTCGGGACCTCATGGGGATAATTCCCAAACAGCAGCACCCAGAGCCGCACCCAGAGCCGCACCCAGCGCCGCACCCAGAGCCGCACCCGGAGTTACAACATCCAGAGTTTTCAGAGCAGCCAGACGATCCCGTGTTGCAGCTCTGGGGCCGACGGATCCAGCGTCTCAGAGGGCTCACCCCGAAGGACTGGGGAGCCAGACAGCAGTAGCTGGTGGAACAGGGAGCAGAGCATGGGTCCGGACCGCAGCCCTGGGATCCTGAGCTCTGTACCGTGCTACTTGCAGGAGCCTGCACATAGTAGGTCTGGCAAGGAGAAGGGGACTGGACACAATATTTCTGCGTCTGGCATGGAGCTGGACATTGAACATAGGTTGTCTGGCAAGGAGGAGGGCATTTAACATACATTGTCTGGCATGGAACTGGGCATTTCACATACATTGTCTGGCATGGAGGTGGGCATTTCACATATGTTTTCTGGCATGGAGCTGGACACTTCACATATGTTGTCTGGCATGGAGCTGGGCATTTCACATATGTTTGAGTCTGGCATGGAGTAGGGCATTTCACGTAGGTTTGAGTCTGACACGGAATTTGGTATTTCACATAGGTTTGAGCAGGGCACGGGGCTGGGCATTTCACAACCGTCTGAGTTTGACAAGGAGCAGGACCGATCACACTGCCAGTTTTTGCCTCTTGTGAAGTTGCATATTTTGCAGACCCCAATCCAGAACCTTTCACGCAGGATGGAGGAAACTGTTGCTGCTTCTGTTGTTCACACATCTTTCTAGGATTTTATGAAATCTGAAATGAAAAGATTCATCAGAACTGTGAAACTAGGAAGGTAAAGTTGGGTCTGTCAGTCTTTTCAAGAAAGTCACAAGTACCCAAGGCTGTACACCTGTCAGGATATATTCAGAGTCAGAGATTCTATGCTCAGCTCTGTGTCTTTACCTGGCTATTTGACTTTGGTGGACAAGTCACCTCTCACCTCTGGGCCTCAGGTTTCCACAGTGGAAAATGAAGGGTTTCAACCAGCAATGTCTATGTTTCTGCCCAATTCTCTTCACCTCCTCTCTTCTTACTCACATCAGTATCTGTGCTATGAATTATCCTTGGGAAACTGCTGTTTCCCCAGCTCATTTACCCTTGCCACAGAGTCTCTCAAAGGTAGTTTTCCTCCTTCCTGCTGCTCAGTGAGAGAGTGCCCAGTGAAGGCAAATAGAATTCTAAACCAACATCAGTTTCAAGTTGAGCCTGACAGGGAGCAAAGGTCAAGGCTGTATTTGAATATTCCTACCATTCACTCTTTGGATCAAAGAGATCATGAAGTCAACTCTTCGGCACATGGATGCAAGAGAGGACTGCACACCTGTGTTCAGAGAACAAGGCAATCTGGTGCTCTGAAAAACCCTTCACAAACAGGACTACCGGTTCAGCAAACTTCTCTCTCTCCTGTCACGGTGCAAGTCTGTGCTTCCTACCAGCTGCTGCCATCTGCCTTCCTTAGTAAATGTCCTCAGTGTCTAGTCTTGGAGCACCGTTCATCCCACTGTTCTCTACCTCAGCTTCACCATGGCTCTGTTTCTTGCCATAACTCCATCATAGACACTGGACTTACCGTCTCTGCTGACAGGAGTAAGACAGGAGAAGCCAACGATCTAAGGAACCGGCAACTGGAGACAGCTTTTATAGGGCCATAGTGAAGCAATTTGATGGCATCCAAATGAAGCACCAGGGATCACGAGGGTGAAAACTGGCATTACATTGGCAAGATTCCTCCCCCGTATGCCTAGCCCTTCAGTCAGAGGCAGGGCGTGTTACTACTTGATATGGAGTTTTCCCAAACACGAGATAAATGATTCCATTTGCCTTCTTCATGAAACTAGTCAATTCTCTCTTCCTAAAAGTTATGATGATACTCAAGTGCTCTGTCCCAAATTAGGCTATTTCTAGGTCATGTGAATCTTCAAGAACTTGTCCAAGAAATGGCAGATTCTCAATTTTCGTACAACGTGACAAAAGCTGTATCACTTATTTCTAGTCTAAGCTGAGTGTTCTTTCTGAAAATATCTATGATGGCACCTGCTGGTCTAGACTGTTGTGTGCAAAGACCAAGATATCAAACCAAACCCACTCCCTGAGTTGCTTCCAACTCACAAAGTTGGGCTCATTGGTTTCTGGTTCAATATAGTGACAAAGTTCCCCAAAATAGTTGGTTCCATGGAGCAGCAGAGTAGTCTAAGTTCATTTTGGAAACTAGGTGGATGCTTGACCAGCCTAGACCCTAGGTCCTATGTCTAAGCTGTTTTCCCTCCACCTTCTCATTCCCTTTGGTCTTTTCTGTCCTTAACCCTCTTAGACCCTATCTACCAGTCTTAAATTTCCAGGAATCCAGCATAGTGAAGGTTCTAACCAAATAGTCTGTAATAACAACTATAGTAGAATGCAACATTTAATTGATCACCTTTTACGTACGAAGCCATTCATAAGACAGATATTATTAGGATTTTCATTTTACATGTGGATGTAACAGAGGTCCTTAAATACTTTAAATAACTTACCCAAAGCAGGTAAATATGGAAAGCGGAATTCAAATACAGGCAGTCTACCTTAATAACCCATGATGTTCATTTCTAGACATAGAAATTTTCTTTCCCCAGTGTAGTGGATGGAAGAAAAGAGATGGTGATGATGTCTTTTGAGCACTTAGTATGTGCTGAATATTGCTCTAATCTCTTTATCTGTGTTGTTCCATTTAATATTCACAATAACCCTATGTCAGCCTAATTTTTAGAAGAGAAAAATGAGACCCAGAGGCCCATATGACTGAAGGTTATCACATTTATGGATGATAAAATATCTTTCCAACCCAAACTTACTGAGTTCCAGAACCCCTGCTCTCTCCACTGTAAAAGATTGCCGTAAGCCTGAGCCTAACACTTAGTTTCAAGCAACCAACTCCCCTCACCTTTGCCCCTACGGCCTCTCAGATAGAAAGTACTCACACATTGTCCACAATGGGTAGCCCAGGCTCCATAAGCTTAAAGTCTCCCCAAAGTCCCTAAATCAGTAGAATTCAAACTTCAACTAACTCAGAGCCCCTTGACTCATTACTAGTCTCCCCACCCCAAGCCAGATCTTGCAGATTATGACCCTGAACAATTTGAATTAAGCAAAAATTATAGATTCTTTCCAGTTTGGGTTGCTTGCTTGTTTGTTTGCTAATATGGGCCTCCTTGAGTCAGAACTGATTCAGTGCCAATGGGTTTACTTTTGTGGTTATAGGAGTCCCTGGATAGTGTAAATGATTAACGTGCTTAGCTGCTAACGAAAAGGCTTGAGGTTCAAGTTAACCCATAAGTACTTTGGAAGAAAAACCTGGTGATCTACTTCCAAAAAAACCAGACATTGACTACACAATGAAGTACAGTTCTACTCGGACACACCAGGAGTTGTTATGACTTGGAATCAACTTGACAGCAACTGGTAGTGGCGGCAGTGGTGACTTGCAAAAATATTAACTTGCCCAAGCTGACCCAGGTAGGAGTTGTAGAGCCAGAATTTCAGCCCAGATATAAGAGACTTCAACTCTTATTGTTCACCACAACATGCTGCTTCTGATGTTAAAACTGATGCTGTTTCAGAAATCACGCTTTTCCACCCCTAACAAACGGGCACTTATGAAGAAGCCCTCTATCTTACATATGCAGGATGAAGTAGCCCCATTTTACAGGGAAGAAAATGCACTAGAAGGTCAGTCGTTTTAGGGCATTTCACAAAATAGGAGACAGCTCAGTGCCTGTTGGGGGGCTTGACCTTTGTCCTCCTGTCACCATTGCACCGTGTGATTCTGTTCTCTCACTGTCTCTAGGCCATTCTCTCTTTCACTCTAATTAAATGTGCTAGGTAAAACGCTTATGGCTTCGATATCGTATGCTTGCAGATGGTCTTTCTATGAAGAAATATATACTCCCACATGTGAGCTGTCTATGGAGTTGTTCCTACCAGACTAGACCTTCCATGAAGTAGTAACAGTGGACATGTTCACTGTGTATCATGTGGCTCTGGCACAAGGACCTGGAGAATATTGGCTATACAAATGAATGAACAAGAGAAGGAATGTGGCGCTTTATATTAACAGTACAGTGCTCGTCTTGCCATCAGCCACGTCTATGTACCTTGTGCCTTCATGATGAGCTCCATTTGGCTCATTTCCTGCTCTGTGGTGCAAGCCTCTCACTAATGTGTTTGACATCTACAGGTAGCATGAGTATCTGGCGAGAGATACTGTGTCTTTGTGCCACCAAAACAGGTGGGTGTGTTGCGCCCCACCCACTTCATAGGCAAGGAAGGCAAGGTATGGAAAAGTCAGAAGACTTACTCAAGGGCTTGGGTGTGTCACGGGGTTATCCCCAAATTCCCAGAGCTTCCCTCCCATACATCCCTTGAGAGACAAGCTCACAGAATCAGAGATACATGGTTCCGTAGATTCGTAATGTAATAAATAGAGCTCATCATAAACTCACAGAGTAACAGAATCACAGGTTCAGAATCACGGCATCTCTGAGGTTAAGGAATCTAAAGGAGGTGATGAAGTCTGGCCCCTATCCCAAGGCAGGATAATTCAGCTTAATGTGCCATTCAGCTTAATGGCTCTTTCTTCACAGGAAGATCCGCTGGTCTTAAAATCTCTCTGAGGTCCTCTGGTTAGCTTATTTCAGGGTTTACCATTTGGATGGTCAGGAACTGTATACTAGATTATCTCTGACATTCCCATGCAACAGCACCCACAACCCCCTGACATTCATTACAGGTTGTATCTGTGCCCCTTAGTGTGTGGACCACAGAAAGATTTCAACTCAGGTGTATTCCCAGCCTTGACCAGGAGATCAGAGTGGGGGAACACTCAAGGAGATCTTGGGATTGCTTTGTGGGAGCAGAGCCTGGATCTCCTCTCATCCTGGGAGCTTTTCCCAATTGGGCACTGAGGGCTGTCTGAGGGCAAAATGAGTCCTTTCCTTTCCGTGGAAAACAAATGGAAGGAAGTGAGAAGTCCCACACCAGGAAGACAGAGGGCACCCAAATCCAGGTCTTAAGTGAGAAATCTCTAGTCTAAATCTAAGACCAGAAGGTGGTACAGCAGTGCCTCCCTGAGATCTGTTGTCTGTTTGTCTCTGATCTAGGCTCAGCTTTGAAACTTGCACCATAGATCCACTCCACTATTATTCCAAAGACAAGCAGGTATTTCTCCTAGACAACTGGGAGACTGTATAACAGAGCCACAGAACAGATGGCTTATAGAGCTGAGTCACAGAGCTCAGCCCTTTAAGACTCAGAGAGAAAGGTTAAAAAACTTTCTCTGGGCCGCACAGCCAGGCAGGAGCAGACTTTTAGACAGAAATCTCTGAATCTAATCCAGGGCACAGTCTACTAAAGCATGTGACTAGTAATCCCAGGCTTGATAGGGAATGCCCTATCTTGTGCTCCTTCACCCCCTGCCCCACCAAGTCTGCCATTAGGAGAGCCGAGGAAAGTACTGTAGGGAGTACCCTCTATGGAATAAACTATAGTTTCAAAAATATAGGTAGTCACACAGGACTCTTGCAGTCTGCACAAGAGTGCAGGGTCTTCAAAACCTGAGCACATCTGTCTCTCCCAGCTCAGAGCCCTGTGGGCTGTGTCAGAGCACTCTTGGTCTCAGAGGCCAGGAAACACTGGTGCCCAAACATCTCTCTTTCTCTTGGCATAACCCACTGGGACTGGTTTGCTTGAATTTTTTGCAGCCCACTTCTAACCAATTTATTCTTCTATAACACATTCAGGGTAACTAGTTTTTCAGGGTTATCTATTGATTCTTGGAACTCCTTGGTTACATTTGGACTTACAGTCACCCCTGAAAGTATTAATGGAAATATCTTTGCATTTCAGAAAATGTGAACAATCCATATTTCCTGGTATATTCCCCGAGAGAACCTGTGGGATCACGTTCACTCTTTGACGCTTCTCTCCCAATCATGTCATCCATCCTGTCAGTGCAAACAGCACACTCTACCCTTCATTGCAATCTCTCTAAGATGACCACACAAACCCTGCACCACAGACCAATTACCCTCTGAGTTCACACCTTCTACAGCTAGAGTGCAGGCTCTTATCATAGTTCCGTCAATTCCTAGTTGTGTGATCTTAGGTAATTTGCTAAACTTTCTGAGTATCAATCAGCTTACACATCTGAGAAATGGAGACTTTAACAGTGAGATCACATCACTCCTCTGCTCAAAACTTTCTAATGACTACTCATCTTTTCCAGGGAAAAAGCCAAAGAACTTAGAATGGATTTCAAGGACCTAAACAGAGGGAATATCCTTTCCTCTTAATTTCCTTACCCCGTTTCATATTGCATCCCTCACTCAACCCTCCTCACACACTGGCTTCCTGACAATTCATCTGACACTCCAGGTACACTCTACTCTGCCTTTTTTAAAATTGTGATTAATTGAAAGTATACAATCCGAATCAATTCCACATGCCTGCCTGTCTGCAGGTCCATCTGCTCTCCTCACTCAATGACAGCACGTTCCTCCTTTTCCCTCTATGTTTCTAGTACTCCCTTTACAAGCACCTCTCCCCGCCTCTCCACCGTTTTCTCTCCCATCTAGATATAAACCAGTAGGACAGCCTCCCATAACTGTACAGAACCATAAAGTACACACACTATATGGTCAGAGAGTAACCCTAAACCCACTTCATTTTTACCTGAAGACTTGACCTCAGTACTGGTTTCTCATCAGGGCCAGCAGCAGGTCTAGGAGCCATGTTCCCGGGGGACCCTCCAGGTGGCTGGACCATCAGTTCTTGTCTTCTAGTAGATTTCTTGAGCTACACACCTCTTTTTCTTGTGTTGTCACAGGGACTGTACATTACGTCCCCCATCACAGCTGCCTTTGATGGCAGCCAGACACTATCTGGTTCTTCTGGCCTTGTGTTGATACAGGTCTCCCATTGATGTGGGTCCTTCTGTCTCCTGGGCTCCTTTTTTCCCTTTTGTCTCTGCTGTTTTTGGTCATCATCTGTTCCAGATAAGTTGGGACTATGTGGTGTACCTCATATGGCAGCTTGCTAGGTTTTAAGACGCCAGATGTACTCACCAGTTTGGGGTGCAGAACACTCTTTTAGCAAAAGATTAGTTAGCCAATTGGTCTCTATGTCCCCTGAAAACATGGTCCACAGACCTCTGTCCTTGCTACTCTACCCTTTGAAATATTGAGTTGAGTTTAGAAAACTTTTCAGTTTATGGTGTAGTCCAGTTACATTGATCTGCTCTCTACTGCAAGGTGTCACTACTTTCACCTAATCAAATTCTTATCTACAACCAACCTTCTTCCTCCCTTCCCACATTTGTAGCCATCAAAGTCTTTTCTTCTTTACATAAGTCTATTTTTAACCCCTTATAGCAGAGGTCTCATACAACGCTTGTCTTTTTGCCACTGATTTCACTCAGCACAATGTCTTCTAGCTGAAACCAAGTTATGAGATGCCACTTAAAATCAATTGTTCTTTATTGTTGCATAGTGTTGCACTGAGTACAGGTACCATAGTTTGTTTATCCATTCATCTGTTGATGAGCATCTAGGTTGATTCCATCTTTTTGCTATTGTGGGCCATGCTGAAATAAACACTCCTGTGCATATACCTTTTTGGGTGACAGCATTTATTTCTGTTGGATGTATTCCTGGATCATATTACATATCTATTTCCAGCTTTTTAAGGAAGTGCCAAGTTGCTTTCCAAAGAAGTTGTGCTATTTTGTATTCCCACCAGCAGTGTAGGAGAGTTTCAATCTCTCTGCAGCCTCTCCAGCATTTGTTGTTTCACGTTTTTTAGGATTATTGTCAACCATGTTGGGGTGAGATGGTATCTCATTGCAGTTTTGATTTGTATTTCTTCAATAGCTAATCATCATGAGCATTTCCTCATGTGTCTTATGGCTGCCTGGATGTCTTCATTGATGAAATGTGTACCCATCTCCTTTGCCCATTGCTTAATGGATTATTTATCTTTTTCTTGTTGACATTTCTTAGTACCTTACAGATAATGGAAATCAGACATTGATCTGACATGTAGTTGCCAAATATTTTTTCCTATTCTGTAGGCAACCTTTTAACTCTCTTGATAAAGTCTTTAGATGAGCATAAGTGTTTGAGTCTTAGTAGTTCCCATTTATCTATTTTCTTTTCTGTTGTTTATGCATTGTTTGTCACATTTCATAGTTTGTCCAATCTTTCATCATTGTCCTTGTTTTTTGTTGCATGATCTTTATCATTTTAGATTTGAAATTTAGGTCTTTGATCCATTTTGAGTTAGTTTTTGTGTAAGGTGTGAGGTACGAGCCTTCTTTCAGTGTTTTGCAGATGGATATCCAATTTCGCCAATACTGTTTATTACAGAGACTCTTTTTTGCCCCAGTTTATGACCTTTGGGCCTTTGTCAAATATTAACTTTTCATAAGAGGATGGTGATATTTCTGGGGTTTCAATTCTGTTCCATTGGTCTATATGTCAGTTTCTGAATGAGTACCAGGCTGCTTTGACTACTGTGGCAGTGTAATGGCTTCTAAGGTTGAGTAGTGTGAGGCCTCCCACTGTGTTCCTCTTCTTCAGTAGTGCTTTACTTATCTGGGTTTCTTCTCTTTCCAAAGTTGGTGATTGTTTCTCCATCTCATTGAAAACTGATAGTGGAATTTGTATTGGGATTGTATTGTGTATGTAGATCACTTTCAGTAAAACAGACATTTTCACAATGCTGAGTCTTCCTATCCATGAGCAAGGTAAGTTTCTCCACTTTCGTAAGGCTTTTGGTTTCTTGCAGTCTTATTTCTCTGGTTAGATTTATTCCTAGGTATTTTATCTTCTTGTGTTCAATGTATTTCGATACTTTAGTATGGGTGCATAAATATTTAATATTGTTATATCCCTGCTTATATCAGCAATAAATAGTGACCATCCTTGTCCATAATGGTGGATTTTACGTTAAACTCTATTTTATCTGAGACTAACATTGCCACTCCTGCTCTTCTTTGTATATTGTTTGCTTGGTATATATTCTTCCATCTTTTGATTTTCAGTTTGCTCATGTCTTTGAGTCTAAGGTGTGTTTCTTGTAAGCAACATGTAGACAGATCGTGGTTTTTTTTATCCAAGCTATTACTGTCTGCCTCTTTAATGGAGCATTCAATCCATTAAAATTCAGTGTAATTATTGATAGATATGTGTTTAGTGCTGTCATCTTTGTGCCTTTATTTTTGTACTGTTGATGTTTTCTTTGTTCTTATTAATATTCTGTTCTAGGTAGTTTTTACTTTTCATCTTTTTCAGTGTTGGTTTTGAATTTGTTGAGACTCCTGTATTATATTTCTTGTTTTGATGTGCCACATTGTTAATTTGCTTTGAGGCTACACCTTTGATTCCCCTTAATGCTCTAAGTTGAAACCAATCTTTAACTTCGGTATGTCTTCTTAATTTCTTCTCCATCTGAAAGGGTTATATCTTCTGTAATACATCCCTTTTTATAGTGTGATGATGTCATAGTTTTCATGTTAAGATCACTGGTTCCCTACCTTTAATATTTTAGATTTGATTGAGCTTTGTGACTTTGGTAGGACTCTGAATGCTGTGTCCTGCATTGCATCCTTAAGTATACATTTGGCATTATTGTTTTTCAAAACAAAGAGCTTCTTTCAATATTTCTTGGAGTTTTGGTTTGGTTTTTGCAAAGTCTCTCAGCTTCTGTTTGTCCGTGAATGTCTTAACTTCACCATCATGTTTGAGTGACAGTTTTGTAGGATATATAATCCTTGGTTGGAAGTTTTTCTCCTTCAAAGCTTTGAATGTGTCATCCCACTGTCTTGCCCAAGTGGTCTCTGCCATGAAGTCAGAGAAAAGCCTACAGGACTTCCTTTTATAAGTTAGCTTTCCTTTAAGCCTTGCTGCGTTTGAGAGTTTCTCTTTATGTCTCATTTTATTAAGCCTGATTATAACATATCTTGGTGTCTTTCTTTTCAGGTACAGTTTTCACGGTGTTGGACAGCATTTTCAATATCTATGTTCTCTTCTTTCATGATTTCAGGGAAGTTTTCTGTCAGCAATTCTTAAACAGTTCTCCTTGTATTTTCTGCTTTCCATCCACGTTCAGGAATTCCATTTGTATATTATTCCTCTTGATCGAGTCACACATGTTTCCTAATGCTTCTTCATTTTTCTCATTTATCTGGTTTGTCCTTGTAAAAGCTAGTGTCAGTTGCTTTATCTTCAAGTTGCTAACTCTGCATTCAGTTTCCTCAGTCCTGCTCTTTTGGCTTTGCATTGAATTTTCTAATTCTGTGATTTTATTATTGATCTGCTGGATTTCAGATCACTGATGTTCTAATAATTCATATAACTTATGTAATTTTTCATTTTATTCTGCTGCATTTTGTTTATTCTCTAAAAGGGCTCTGTATGTAATAATTCTTTTGTATTCTAACTGATAATTTCAGAAAGGTTTCTTCATCCGGGAAGCTTTTTGATTCTTTATTTTGGTGATCTCCTTCTTTAAATGATTAGATATTGATTGCTGTCTTCATACCATCAAGAAGCTGTTCAATTTCTTCAGTGTTACAATTTCTTCAGTGGGATCTGTGGTGCAGTTCCAAGAAGAGAGTAAGGGCATGACTAGATTTGGTCACCAGCCACTGCTGCCTTCTCTAGGTACAGCTGACTTATGTATAGCTTTTTTGGCATATGGACTCTGCCAAACTCCATAATGCAGCTCAGCTTAGTGGCTAGCCCCACCTGGGCCCTTAGGGGTGGTAGGCCCTACCTCCTGACTGCTAAAGGTGGCGAGCTACTTATGCCGACTCTGTCATCATGCCAGTCAAGATTCTGACATAGCTCAGGGATGGGAGGAGAGAAGGAAGCCACCACACTTAGCTACCAAGGACTCCTACATTCTCCAGATGCATTTATCTTAAAAACTGCTTTTCTGCTCAGAGGAGTGCTGTCCAGCAGCTGCCAAAAGCAGCCAAGTCTCAGAGTTGGCACTCCTTACCTCCAGGCTGGCAAAGATAGTATACTAATTATAGAGTCTCTGGGAGTCCATCAGCTGACACTACGATGTAGGTCAGTGAAGGGTAGTAGAAAAGGTACCACCACAGACAGCCTCCAGTCAATGCTATGTTCTCTACTTGCTCTTATCTTAAAAGATGCTTTTCAGCTGACAGAGGCACTGACCAGCTCCAGCTGAAAGCAGCTGGGCCTTCTCAGGTGGCAGGCTCCACCTCCTGCCTGACAAAGACAGTACCTTTTAGGCCATCCTCAGACAGTATGACATGGCTCAAGGAAAGGATGAGTTAGGGTAGTGATGCACTTGGCTGCCAACCCACACTACATTCTCTAGATATTCTTAAAGATATCTTAAAAACAGTTTTTCTGCTGAGAGGACCACGGTCCAGACAGGCACTGTTGCTCTGTGCTGAAATTAGCCCCAGGTGAGACCTCAGGCGTGGCCAACTCCACTTCTCAGCCAACTAAAATTGTTCTTGCCTCAGACACCTCTCCTGCAGTGAATCAGCAGTATCTATGGCACAGCCCAGAGAAGAGAGGGGTGAGGAGCCCTGGTGCCCTCAGTCACCAGTCACAGCTGGGTTCTCCAGATGTGGCTGTCCCAAGTACAGTTTCTCTGCTGTGAGATACGCTGTTTACTTAAGCACTGCAGTTCAGAGTAGTAGCCAGCTCATGCTAGGCTCACAGGCTTGGCAGTCCCAGCCCCAGCTTCCCAGTTAACAAAGAAGGCATTCATACCTGTAATCCCCTCAAAAAATGTGCCAGCAGAAGCAAGATGCAATGCACTGCTGCCTTGCCTCTGACAGAGGTAGTTTCCACCTTCCTGTCACCCAGTCCAATCTCACAACCCTATTCCAGATGTTGGGTCTCCAACAATGCCACACTGCTCCATTCATTTATTTTTCTAGGCCTTAGTTCTCAGTGAGAATTGAGGAAACATGTGTCTAGTCTACTATCTTGGCCCTGCCCCTGCCTTATTTTTTCCTTTTCTCCTCTTGTGCATACTCACATGGTTAACTTGTTCACCTCCTTCAAGGCTTTGTTCAAATATGACCTCAGTGAGGCCTTATCTGGTGACTCTGTTTAGAATGGTAGTCCATACTCCCTGTCCGTCCTCCAAGTTTTTTTTTATAGTTTTTAAACATCCAACAAATTACATAATCTATGGACATATGTATTGCATAACACATATATATATTTCCCTTGTCTTCTCATCAGGATGTCAGCTTACAAAGGGAAAGACCTTTGCATCTTGTTCACTGCTATATCCACAGTGCCTTACTGTAGTCCCAAGCAGACTCAATGCTTATCTGTTAGCTGAGTCACTAATCCATGTTTTCTTCTGCATTTTTTCATTGTATTTCCTTACTGGAACATAATTACATACAGTTCCCAACTATATCCTCAGATCTTAAAATTGCACTTGGCTCATAGGAGGTAACTCATAAATAAATATCTTTTGAATGAACATTCTGACCAAGTGTTAAAGTGGCATAAAGCCTGTGCCTACCATGTTGGTAAACTAGTTGAATGGTGATTATTTTTGCTAATATTGCTGCCTATTACCTCTCATCAGTCATATGCAATAACAACTATGGTAGCACTCAGCCCCAAGCTAAGAGACTGGAGGCACGTGGGCAAATGAAAGAAAAGGGCTCCTGTTCTCATTTTAAGAATTGTTCTAATGTTTATTGTGGTAAGCATACGTATGTATAAAGTATACACGTACATATACACACATACATGTATACACACACTCACATACACACACACACAGTTCTCAAGGAGCACCTGGCAGATTTCAACTATTGACATTTTAGTTAACAGCTGCAGCATTTAATCACTACACCATTTGCATTTTCACATGTATATATTTACACTGAAGCCCTGATGTCACAGTGGTTAAGTGTTATGGCCACTAACCAAAAGATTGGCAGTTCAAATCCACCACAAACTCCTTGGAAACTGTATGAGGCAGTTCAGCTCTGTCCTGTATGGTCACTATGAGTTGGTATTGACCCGACGCAATGGGTTTGATTATATACATGTACATGGATGTGTGTGTGTGTATAGAATCATTTGCTAGTTTAATGATTTTTTACCTGTACAATTCAGTGACATTGATTACATTCACCATGTTGTGCAACCATTATTGCTATCTGTTTTAGTCAGCTAGTGCTGCTCTAACAAAAATACCACAAAGTGGATCATTTCATGAAGAGAAAATTATCACAGTCCAGGGGGCTACCAGTCTGAATTCAGGGTGTCCATGCTAGGGGAAGTATTTTCTCCTGTCAGCTCTGGAGAACAGTCCTTGTGTTGTACCAATTCTTGGCCAGGGAGAATCTTGGCACAGGAACCTCAAGTCTGAAGGATAAGCTTTATTCCCAATGCTGCTTTCTTGATGGTGTGAGATTCCCAAATATCTCTGCCAGATTTTTCCCTTTATAGCTCAAAAGATCACCTCAATGCAAAAAACCAAACTTAAACATTAAATCTTGCTCTACCGTAGAGGAAATCAGGGATCAATTAAAGAAATTCATGGATTCCAATGAGAACGAAAACACTTCCTACCAGAACCTATGGGATACAGCCAAAGCAGTGCTCAGAGGTCTGTTTATCTCCATAAATGCACACATCGGGAAGGAAGAAAGAAACCAAATCAAGGAGCTTGAACAAGTAGAAAGAGAACAACAGAGGAAGCCCTCGGGCACCGGAAGAAAGGAGACCATAAAGATCAGAGCAGAGCTAAATGAATTAGACAATAGAAAAACAATTGAAAAAATTGAAAAGACCAAAAGCTGGTTTTTTGAAAAGATCAACAAAATTGATAAACCACTGGCTAAACTTACTAAAGAAAAGCAGGAAAGGAAACAAATAACCCAAATTACAAATGAGAAGGGAGTTGTCACCACAGATGCAACAGAAATCAAACACATCATAACAGAATACTATGAAAGACTGTACTCTAACAAATTTGAAAACCTAGGGGAAATGGACAAATTCCTTGACTCATACCACCTACCCAAATTATCGCAACGTGAAGCAGAACAACTTAATAAACCCATCACAAAGGAAGAGATTGAAAAGGTCATCAAAACACTGCCAACCAAAAGAAGTCCGGGCCCAGATGGCTTCACGGCAGAATTCTACCAAGCATTTAGAGAAGAGTTATCCCCAATACTATTGAAACTATTTCACAGTATAGAAAGGGATGAAGTACTCCCAAACTCATTCTATGAAACCAGCGTAACCCTGATACCTAAGCCAGGGAACGATCCAACAAAGACAGAGAACTACAGACCGATATCACTCATGAACTTAGATGCAAAAATCTTCAACAAAATTCTTGCCAACAGAATACAACAACATATCAAGAAAATAATCCATCATGACCAAGTGGGATTCATACCAGGGATGCAACGCTGGTTCAACATCCGGAAAACAATTAATGTGATTAACCACATAAATAACACAAAAGACAAAGATCACCTGATTTTGTCCATTGATGCCGAAAAGGCATTTGATAAAGTCCAACACCAATTCATGCTAAAAACTCTTAGCAAAATGGGCATAGACGGCAAATTCCTCAACACAATAAGGACCATTTATACAAAGCCAATTGCCGACATCATCCTGAATGGAGAGAGACTGAAAGACTTTCCCCTGAGATCAGGAACTAGACAAGGATGCCCACTGTCACCTCTCCTATTCAACATTGTGCTAGAAGTTCTAGCCAGAGCAATTAGACAAGACGAACAAATAAAGGGCATCTGCATCAGCAAAGAGGAAGTTAAAATCTCCCTGTTTGCAGATGATATGTTTGTATATGCAGAGAACCCCAAGGAATCTGTAAGTAAGTTACTCAAACTGATAGAAGAGTTCAGCAAAGTCTCAGGATACAAGATAAACATAAGTAAATCAGTAGGATTCCTTTATACCAACAACGAGACTGTTAAGGAGGAAATTATCAAATCTATACCATTTGTGATGGCCCCTAAGAAGATAAAGTACCTAGGAATTAATCTAACCAGAGAAACAACAGACTTTTACAAAGAGAACTACAAGCCCTTACTACAAGAAACTAAGAGAGACTTAGATACATGGAAAAACCTACCCTGCTCATGGATAGGAAGACTTAACATTGTGAAAATGTCTATTTTACCCAAAGCAATTTATTTATATAATGCAATCCCAATACAAGTTCCAGCATCATTTTTTAATGAGATGGAGAAACAAATCACCAATTTTGTTTGGAAAGGGAAGAAGCCCCGGATAAGTAAGGTACTACTAAAGAAGAAGAACACACTGGGAGGCCTTTCATTACCCGACCTTAGAACATACTACACTGCCACAGTGGTCAAAACAGCCTGGTACTGGTACAAGAACAGACAGATTGATCAATGGAACAGAATTGAGACCCCAGAGATGACACCATCTGCCTATGAACAGTTGATATTCGACAAAGGCCCTAAGACATTAAACTGGGGTAAAAACAGTATCTTCAACAAATGGTGCTGGCAAAATTGGTTATCCATCTGCAATAAACTGAATCAAGATCCATATCTTACACCTTATACAAAAACCAACTCCAAATGGATAAAAGACCTAAATATCAAACCTAAAACGATAAAGCTCATCCAAGAAAAGGTAGGAACAACAATGGAAGTTTTAATACACAATGAGGACAGACTCCAAAATCTGTCAAAGAAACCTCAATCAACAGAAGTGAAAGTAGATAAATGGGAACTATTAAGAATCAAACACTTTTGCTCATCCAAAGACTTTATTAATAGAATTAAGAACACCCACAGAGTGGGAAAAAATATTTGGCAACTCTATGTCAGATCGACGCCTGATCTCCATAATCTATAAGATACTACAAAATATCAATAAGAAGATAAACCATCCAATTAAGCAATGGGCAAAGGAGATGGACAGATACTTCACTAAAGAGGAGATCCAGGCAGCCAAAAAACACATGCGGACATGTTCACGATCTTTAGTTATTAAAGAAATTCAAATCAAGACAACAATGAGATACCATCTCACCCCAACAAGATTGGCCATGATCCAGAAAACACAAAACAACAAATGCTGGACAGGCTGTGGAGAAAGTGGAACCCTCCTACACTGTTGGTGGGGTTGCAAAATGGTCCAGCCTCTTTGGAAGGCAATCTGGCGCTTCCTTAAAAAAATGGATATTGGTATACCATTTGACCCAGTAATTCCACTACTTGGAATATATCCTACAGATTCAAGGCCTTTCACACCAACGGACACATGCACCAGAATGTTTATCGCGGCACAGTCCACAATAGCAAAAAGATGGAATCAGCCCAGATGCCCAACAATAGAAGAATGGATAGGTAAACTGTGGTATATATACTCAATGGAGCACTACGCAATGATAAAGAATAATGATGATTCCAGGAAACATCTCCTAACCTGGTTTCAACTGGAAGACATTATGTTGAGTGAGAGTAGTCAGCGACAAAAGGACAAATACTGTATGAGACCTCTACGATAAGATCTCAAAAACAGACTTGTGTATAGAAGAAAAGACTCTTTGACAGCTGCAGGGGAGGGGAGGGAGGGAGGGAGGGTGAGTGGGGGAGGGTTTAGTTTAGGTAGTTACTAGCAATCTAATTGGGAGAAAGTGGTGACAGCACACATTAGGAACAAGAACAACATTAAGTGGACTTCAGCATAACTTGAGTACTCCTTCTATCTTAACTCAATACTGCAAGGATAGAGTAGCTGGGGCAGGGGGCAGGGGACCATGCTCTTAGGCGAATTCCAGGCCAATTGGCACAACTAGCGTTTTGCTAAGAGAGCTCTCTGCACCCCACATTGGTGAGTGGCGTCTGGGGTCTTAAAAGCTGCCAAGCTGCCATCCGAGGACACAGCAAATGGTCCCAACTCAGCAGGAACGGATGCTCACCGAGGGCCAAAATGGCATGCGGTAAAGACAACCGAGAAGACAAAGAGACCCACAAGAGTGGGTGCCTACATCGACTTGGGACCGGAAGAACGGGATGGTGCCCGGCCACCACCAGTAATAGCCATGAGGGAGCTCACAGAGAGGAGCCTCACTGGCAACACAAGAATAAAAAGAGGTGCATCATGAGATCTCCACTAAAAGACCTCAATTAATGGTCCAGCGGTTTTGGGGTTCCTCTGAGAGCATGGCCCCCGGCCCTGATGCTGCCCGTTCCCATAAATTATAACAAAGGTCCACTCTTTGTACAGGAATGGAATGGACTTGGCAATGCAGAGTAACCATATGTTGGGAGCACTTTATGGTTCTATACATCTATAGGATATCATCCTGCTGACCTCTGGCTGGAGGAAGGGGAGTGGACGGAGAGGAGGAGAAAGGAGACTGTTGGGAGGATGAGACATGTATGGAGCAGAGAGGAACAGTGTGCAGTCACCGGACAGGGAGAGCAGTGGAAGCTGCATATAGGGGGGCATGTAAATTTACATGTGAATGTACCTTTTCACTCAGTTATGTTAAATAAAAATAAAAATCTTGCTCTACCAACAACTACCAACACAACTGCTGCCGATCTACCATTATCAACATCATAGAAGCAGGAGTTGCAACATGGGGGAACATCACGCAATCACCAGGAATTATGGCACAGACAAATTGCTACAGATTTTCTAGGGAACACATTCAGTCCATGACACTATCACTTTCCAAATTATTCTACCATTAACAAAAGCTCACAACTACTTAATCAAAATCACCCCTTTTCTTATCCTTCCTTCTCCTAGTATTAGCCTTGACCTCTACTCTTATGCTACTTCTTAGAACAGTGGAACACAGAGCATTCTTTTTGGTATAATGGCTCTGTGTATTCTTTCTATCTTCTTTTGATGCTTTCTGCGTCATTTAAATTTTTCCCTGTAGAACCCTTCGCTATTTCAGCTTGACAAATACAGAAGGGCATTCTTCACTTTTGGTTTTCTGTTTCCAGTTCTTTGCATATGTCATTACTGCCAAAGTCTTTTCCACAATGATTGTACCATTTTGCCTTCTCACCAGCAGTGGATGAGAGTTCTGATTCTACGTATTCTTGCCTGCCTGCTATTTTCCAGTATTTTAATCACAGCTATTCTAGCGCACATGAGATGGTATCTCATTATGGTTTTGTTTTGCATCTCTCCAATGACTTTGGACTTCTTTTCATGTGCTTTTTGACCATTTGCATATCCTTTTTTTGAAATGCCTGCTCAAAGTCTTTGTCCATTTTTCAATTGGGTTGTTTGTCTTTCTGTTAAATTCTCTATAAATTCTGGGTAGTAGGCATTTATATGATGTGAGTCACCCAGTTTTCCTCCCAATCTCTAACTTTTCTCTTCATTTTGTTAACAAAGGACTCTACTTTCAATTCAAATGAATTGCATCCCAGAAAGTCTGTCACCCTGTCACACTAGCCTCTGGCCATGCCAGCTACTGTTCTTCATTCTACTCTCACACTCCAGTACATCATTCAGGAGACTGAGGTACAAGAGCTACAAAACATATTCTGAAAGCTCTCCCAAAGGGCTTTCGGTGAGGGTGGAGCAAAGAGTACTGTTTTGTATCCAATTCCTTCACTGAGCAAGTGTGATCACTGGCAAGTCCTAAGACAACAGGTTGGGACTTGAGAAGTGCTGCCCTCCCATTTGATGCTTCCAGATTTCTAGGTATCATCAACTGCCCCTTTTTCTTCTCCCATCTCCTCCAAGTCTTTTATAACAAATTCCTTGCATTAAACTCCTCTGCATTTCAAATATTCAACATGGTCCCTGTTTTTATGACTGGACACTGAAAGATACAGCCCAGGACATCTTGAAGCTTGACATCTTATAAACTTCTCCAGGGAGAAGGTAAGAAGCATTTAACAAGTGAAAATAAGTAAATATGTAACTTTAAATGGCAGTAAGTACAGAAATAACAATAAAAACAAGTTTATTTCAACAGGGTTTTTACAGAAGACCCAAGGGATCCATATTGATGCCTGTCTCATTTCTTCAGCACCTTCTCCAGATGAATTTATTTGGGCTCCCTGCTCAACCAAATTGACTCTGTGGCAGCTAACATCGGAGTTTCTGGTCATTGTAAACAGGCTTCTTTAAATTAAAAAGTAGAAGACTGGGTTTCAACAGTACTTTGTTCAATGATCTGTTCACTCTATACGAACAACATAAGAATGAAAACAGTTACAAAAAAAAAATTCCGTATCTAGATGGAGCTGGAATTATTCTGTTACCTTAATCCTCTTTAAAGGAGAAAGAGGGAAGAGGAAAAGGAAGAAGAGAGGTGAAAAGAGAAGAGTAGAAGCTGCCATCCGAGGACACAGCAAATGGTCCCAACTCAGCAGGAACGGATGCTCACCAAGGACCAAACTGACATGCGGTAAAGACAACCTAGAAGACAGGGAGACCCACAAGAGTGGGTGCCTACATCGACTTGGGACCGGAAGAACCGGATGGTGCCCAGCCACCACCAGTGATAGCCATGATGGAACTTACAGAGAGGAGTCTCACTGGCAACACAATGAAAAGGGGTGCACCCTGATATCTCCACTAAAAGACCTCGATTGATGGTCCAGTGGTTTTGGGGTTCCCCTGAGAGCATGGCCCCCGGCCCTGATGCTGCCCTTACCCACAAATTATAATGAAGGTCTGCTCTTTGGACAGGAATGGATTGGACTTGGCAATGCAGAGTGACCATATATTGGATGTACTTTATGGTTCTATACATTTTATAGGATATCATCTTGCTGACCTCTGGCTGGAAGAAGGAGAGTGGATGGATAGGAGGGGAAAGGAGGCTGTTGGGAGGACCAGACATGTATGGAGCAGAGAGGAATAGTGTGCTGTCACCGGACATGGAGAGCAGTGGAAGCTGCATATAGGTGGGCATGTAAATTTATACGGGAATGCACATTTTCACTCAGTCATGTTAAATAAAAAATAAAATAAATTACATTTCCAAAAAAAAAAAAGAGAAGAGTAGAAATGTTACCTGAACTTGCACTTGTGAAGCAAAATACAATCTTACCTACAACGCACTTGGGTAATATGGCTGTTTCGTTGCTGATGCATTTTTAAAAGTTAGACTTATCTTGGAGCTCTAATCAACCCTAAGTTACTGACTTCACAAAACAGTTTGTATTCTAGATTTTCTTGAAGGTATTCACACATTGTGAATTAATTCCTTAAAATTTAATGAACACACTTTTCTGTAATACAGTTAAAGCTGAATATCTATCTCCCTAACCAGAGGGAAAGACTAGGATTTAGGTAAAAGAAAAAAGAAATGGAATGAAAAACCAACAGTTATTTTAGGAATTAAAAATAAATTTATTGTTGCAAACCATACACTTTAGAACATTTTCCAACAATCTAAGGAATATAGATATTAGCCACTCACTGCCATCGAGTCCAGTCCAACTGATAGTGACCCTAGAGGTCAGAGGAGAACTGCCCCATAGAGTTTCCAAGGAGCACCTGGCAGATTTGAACTGCTAGCATGAGGTGAAAATAATATATATCCAAAACAGTGTCTATAAGGGCGTCTAAAAAGCAAGCCTTGCATATTTTTTAAAATTGTTTAGGGTTCCAACATACAGAGAAAGGACAAAGGAGGTCATAAAACACTGGACTGGAACAGCTTCTTTGCCCTTTACGTCCATCAATCCTATGCCTCAGTGCTCCTCACTGTCCTGGTCATCAGCAGCATCCAGAGCAATAACTGGAGCCCCCAGAGCAACAGTCAGAGCCTCCATACTTCTGGCCACTGCTACAGCAGTCAGAGCTCTGGTGCCTGTTGTGGTGGGAAGTGTGGTGCCTGTGATGGCTCAGGCAGCAGCCACAACCCCAGAGCTGCAGTAGACCTCAGAGCTAACACAGCAACCCCTGGAGGTGATACTGCAGCAGGAAGTGACTGGATGCACTTTGGGGGACACTTGGTGATGGTGCCCTCAGGAGGACGCTGGCACTATTGTTGCTTCTGCTAGTAGGACATCTTTCCGTGAGGGTTAAGTCAACCTAAATCACCAAATAGGAACTTATCAGACACTTGTTATCCAATGCCATTAAAACTTTCTATTTTGAAATCCTTCCCCAAGGTGATGGGGAGGGAAAGCCTAAAATACATGCATTGACATAAACCAAACTACAGCAAAGCATGTGCCTTCTTTATTTTGGTGCATCCTAAGTCTTCTACAATTTTTGATGATTGTTAGGTGATTAATAAATGCATGATTAACTGATAAATCAAATAATATTCAAGTTTTTTCAAATGGGCATTCCATGACATTCCAAAGATAATTTAAGTACATCATTCTATGCACATGAATCTACCTGGAAATGGAGTTCATAATTTAGTAGAAGATTTATCATCTCCTGATTTGAACTGCTGACCTTTTAGTTAAAAGCCATAGCACTTAACCACTGTGCCACCAGGGCTTCCATATATACATATACATATATCCATCTACATATGCATATATATTATGATATATGTATATAGGTATATGTATACACACATATATATGTATATGTGTGTGTATATATACACACATATGTATGTGTATACACACACACACACACACACACACGTACCATAATTGTTGTTAGTTACCTTTGAGATGATTCCACCTCAGGATGACCCCATACGTATAGAGGAGAACTGCTTTTAGAATTTTCAGGGCTTTGATCTTTCAAAAGCAGATTGCTAGGGCTGTGTTCCTGGTGGGTTGGAACCACCAGCCTTTTGGCTAGTAGTTCAGTGCTTAACCATTTGTGACAACCAGGGTATCTATGTATATGTAATTTACACATATGATATAAACTTGAGATCTGCATTGTCATAGAGTTTCTCTCAGAGCATGGGCTCAGCATCAGGAGGCTAGTCGTCAGCAGGGCTACAAATAGAACTTACACCTTTTAGAACACAGGGACAGTCCTTTCCTGGTTGATTCCTGCTTTGTCCAGAGGAAACCAGTACTCTTGACTTCTGTCCTTGTCCATCATTTTGTCCTCCTTCTCCATGCTCCAGTCCCATCTCCACCCTGCCCAGTGCCACATCTGGATTGCTTCAGAAAATCTCAACTTGGCCTCAGATAGCCACAGATGTGTCCCTGAGGAGAGACAGCAGATGAGGAACCAGAAGCAGGGTCCCATTTTTTAGGGGTCCAAGGGCTGGGCTTCAGGGAAGCTGTACTTATAGGAAGGAGCAGGACTTGGATATGGCACCAAGAGAACATGTGCAGGGTCGTTCCTGACATTCCTATTTTTTTATTCTTTCCATTCTGAGCTGTGTGTGGAAGCTCCAATGGTACTTGGAAGCAGAGCTCTGGGGGACTGGTTCTATATGAGATTTTCTGTAAAATACCTTTTTTGTATAGGCTGTGGCCTGAAAGAGTTCTGAGGAACACTCGAATTCCAGATAAAAGATTCCAGAACTGTGGTGACTAAAATTCTTTTCTGGGGGAAGCTTCAGGTGCTTTTTTTGTCAGCATCTCTCCTGAACTATACATTGCTATCCCTAAGAAGAAATCTTTTCTCCACACAGGACCTAGACCTACTCATGCTTTGGGCTCTATCAGATTTTAGGCAAGTTTTAGCCAGATGTTGTAAGATCTTTCTACCCTACAAGTCCAACCCGGGAGGTTGGTCTGGTGTCCCAAGTCGGTGATGAGCCGGGCTGCCTATTGCGTACCTCTCTTCCTAACCCTGCTGTTCAGTGTCATCACTTTTGTAGCTGGAATCATCCATGGTAGGGACATTTATGCCACTGAAACTGACAACAAATAAAGTCTTTTACCCCTAGAAAGCTCCTTGTTAAAAAATTATCAGCACACCACTTTCCAGAACTCAAGCTACTCCCTTATGAGTAATAATTGCCCTTGCTTTTAATTAGGTCAAGTTCAAGGCCTGTCTGCAACCATGGGCCCCACATTTGAGTACACAACATCTTTTCTAAAACAGCTGCCTAAAAAACCCCTCAGACCAGATCTCAGAGGTGAGTGAAGTTGTTGGGTTGACCTGTGGAGAAGGAGATAACAAATGGTCGTGTGTGGGGGAGTGTCTTGACTTTTGCTGAGAGTTGTACTGTATCTCTGTCCTGTTGCATGGTAATCTCACCTATATTCCTCAGTCACGTAACTTTTCCTAGAAAGTATCTCTCTTTCTTCTTCCTTCTTCCTTCTTCCATTCTCTATTTCTTTTTCTCTTGCACACACACACACACACACACACACACACACACACACTATGGTAATCATTAAAAATTCAACTAATTTTTTCTTAACATACAATGAGTATGTATAAGGCATCCTTTCCATCATTAGGAAAAAAAAGCAAAACAAAATCAACCACTTTCTTCCTATGCCCAGACAGTGGACACCTAAGATAAGAAAGTTTAGTGTTAGATTCTCTCACTTATGTAAATTTCCCCTTGGTAACCAACTCTTTTGGCACATTTTAGTAACAATATTTATGCAGTTGGTTACCTTCTCAAAAGGAACTTCTATAAAGGTCTACTGTGGAAAACATATGCCTAATAAAGACAGTGTTGATGCTACTGATGATGAACTTGATAACAATGACAAATAAGACGGTTAAATTCCAAGCCCTCACGGGACCAGGAACTAACTGCCTTACTGGTAGAGTCTTCCACTACCAACTCATAATGTGTGTGCTGGATGTAGGAGTGTGAAAGAAGATTTTTGGCAAGGTTCTCTTTTGAAATGTGCTGTTGTCATCTACATCTCTCTCCGCTAATAACAACATCCCAATCTCATGACACTTGAAACTCAGATGAGAATCTCATGGAGATAGATACCATTGAGATCATGGTCTACAAGGAGTGGTTTCCATGATAAACAACCTCACATCACATTTGAGTCTACTCACTGTCTAATTTCTGAGACAAAGCAGATACCTGGAAGTTAGAATAGTAGTATTGAACTTCAACACAACAGGAATCAGTAGGCAGGAATGATCAAAGGCAAAACCAGGGATCATCCGTGGTACACAGTACCAAAAATCCTTCACTGTTGGATTAATTCCAGTTCGTAGTGACCCTCATAGACAGAGTAGAATTTCCTTGTACCATTTCCAAAGAGCAACTGCTGTATTTGAACTGTCACACTTTTGGTTACTAGCCATAGTTCTCAGTAGACAGTCTTTAAAAATGATGCCAGGACATCATCCTAGGCCAGATGATTCATAATTTCTGGAAGTGGAGCCCTAGCATTATTATTTTTTAAAAATGGCAATTGGTTGATTATAACATGCAACCAGAGATGAAAAGCCATTGATCATTATAGACAAACAGGTAGAGATCCATATTTGTTGAGGAAATTCGTTAGTACTTCACGAGGAGGCAAGGCCATTACTTGATGTTGAAGGGTGTACAAGAGACAGAAAAATGGTTGCACACTAGCCTACCATTTTTCTGGGCACAAAGAAGACACTGTTTAAAAAGAGAAAACTCAACATAAAGCAGCCTTCTTCCAATTCTCACACACAAAAATATTAACAATCGTGTTGCCACTGGAACTCCACATTTTGTGCCCCATCACTGCTATCTTCGGTGGAATCTTAAGTGGAAAAATGAAATCAGCAACAACATAAAGAAAAAAAAATGGCAGGAGTACGTTCATATGTAATTGAATGTAAATGGTTTAAATGCACCAGTCAAGAGAAAGAGAATGACAGAGTGAGTTAAAAGCAAAAACAAGACTCATCAATATGTTGCCTACAAGAAACACAACTTAGACTCAAAGACATCAAACAAAAATGCTTTGCCATCAAGTTGAATACTATTCATAGTGACCCTACAGGACAGAGTACAGAGTAGAACTGCTCCATAGGCTTTCCATGTAGAGCCTAGTAGAGTCAAACTGCTGACCTTCTGGTTAGCAGCTATAACTCGTACTCACTATGCCATCGAGATTTCCACTAAGACATAAATAGACTAAAAATCAAAAGATGGAAAAACTATGAAAAGCGATCAATAACCTAAAAAACAAGAGGAGTGGTGATATTGATTTCTGATAAAATAGACTTTGAATCAAATTTGATCCTAAGAGACAAGGAAGAGCAGTATACAATGATTAGGTGGACAACCCACCAAGAGAAAGTAACTGTAATCAAATTTATGCACCCAATGACAGAGCTCCAAACTACATAAAGCAAACTCTAATAAAACTCAAAAAGAAATAGACAGTTCTACCATAATAGCAGGAAAGTTTTGATAGTAAAACAACTAGAAAGAAACTCAGCAGATACAAAAGTCTAAATAACACATCAACCAACTTGACCTTATCTATATGTATAGAATACTCCACCCAACAGCAAAATAGTGTATATTCTTCTCTAGCACGTACAGATCACTTTGTAGACTAGACCATATTTTAGGCCACAAACTGAACCTCAATAAATCCCCAAACATTGAAGTACTACAAGCATCTCCTCTGATTACAATGATACAAAACTAGAAATCAATAACAAGAAGAATGAGGAAAACAAATCAAATAAATAGAAACTAAATAACACCCTGATTCAGCATCACCAGATAACAGAAGAAATTAAAGATGAAATTTTAAAAAAATCCTAGAATCAAATGAGGATAAAAGCACAACGCATCAAAACCTTTGGGACACCGTTAATGCAATACTCAGTGGAGAATTCACAACAATAAATGTCCACACCAAAATAGAAGAAAGGGCAAAAATCAACAGCTTCACTCAATTAGTTATTGATATAGAAGAAGAACAGCAAAAGGAGGCCACAAGAAGAAAGAAAATAACAAAGATTGGCAAAAGAGTGAAAAAGAGGGGAGTGGGGAAAAAAGATAAAGCTACTTCAGAAATAAAGACAAGGCTACAAAAAGCACACACAAAAAATAACACATGCAAGAGAAATCACAATAAGGGACATCAAGGACAGGAATGAGAAAATAAAAACACAAAATTTAAAAATATGCAGAGCTTTGAGAGAAAAAGGAGAGAAATGACAAAGAAACTCTACCATGGGATCCTGTGTACATCAGAGAATAACTGTGCTCCTCAGGGTTTTCATTGGCTGATTTCCAGTCCTTTCTTCTGAGGTAACTCTGTGTGGACTCAAACCTCCAACCTTTTGATTAGCAGTCAAGGACTAATCAAAATAAAAACCCAACACCGGTGTGTTGATTCTTACTTACAGCGACCCTGTAGGACAGAGTAGAACTGCTCCTTAGAGTTTTCAAGGAGTGGCTGGTGGATTTGAACTGCTGATCCTTTGCTTAGCAGCTGTACATTCTAATTACTACACTACCAGGCCTCCAAGGAGAAAACAATATTTTAAAACGTAATCGACTCGATGGCACTTAGCTTTGGCTTGTGATCAATATTAACGAGACTTCGACACAACTTGTGTACTCCTTCTCTCTTAACCCAATATTGTAAGCATAATTAACATAATTTCCCACACAGAGTATGTACACTTTCATTTTTTTTATTTAATAAAAATAAAAAAGATTCTGTGCTAGGTTATTTTTGTTTATATAATGCTTTTTCTTTTCGTTCATTTTTGTTGGTTTTGTGTTTACTAAGTCTTTTCGATTTTCTTCTTTATTTCAGTGCATCAGTTTATAATTTTTCTTGGTGTTTATGATAAGATTTACTTTTGTCTTCCTATGTTTGAAACTGTCTATTATTTCCTGATATCATCTTCACTTTCTCTTCGTATTGAAAGTCTATAGCTACACCATTCATTCTCTCTTTTTGTTTTAAAATTGTTGTTAATTAAAGATTGATATTACCGTTTCTAGTTTTGTAGCTTTGCTTCACTTTTGAGAGTTCTTTATCAAAGTTGGTATCTGGGTGATGCTGTTATGTGTTTCAGCCTCATGTTGTCTGATATCAGTCATCCTTTATCTGAAAAAAAGCCCTTTCATATCTCTTGTAAGACTGGTCTGGTTTTTACAAATTCCTGTTGTCATGGATTGAATTGTGTTTCCCCAAAAGACCTGTGTAGCAATTTGGCTGGGCCATGATTCCCACTATTGTGTGATTCCCCTCCATTCTGTGATTTTCCTATGCTGTAAATCCTAATCTCTGTGCTTAATATTATGTTAAAGAGGATAGGATGAAACGGTAACATCCTTTCTAAGGTCACCTCCTTGCTCCACTGTAAAGGAAGTTTCCTTGCACCAACTTTTATCCTTTTATCCTACAAGAGATGAAAGGATAGCAGAAAAGGGAAGGAGATAAAAGGATAAAAAAATAAAAGGAAAGGGAAGCAAGCAGAAAGTGGTGACATCATCTCATCAAGTAAGCAGCACCGAGAGCAGAGCATATCCTTTAGACCTTTGGTTCCTGCACAGAGATGCTCTCAGACCAAAAAAAGACTGATGCAACACAAGGGCTTTCCTCTGGAACCAACAGAGGGTGTCTTCTCCTGGAACCAGACTAAAACCAAAATTCACTGCCATCAAATCAGGTCCAACTAGAGGTCAAAGTAGAGCTGTCCCATATAGCTTCCAAAGAGCACCTGGCAGATTTGAACTACCAACCTTTTGGTTAGCCAGCATACTACTTAACTCTCTATGCCACCAGGGTTTGGCACCCTGAATTCAGACTTCTAGCCTACTGGATTGTGTGAGAGTAAATTTTTCTTTCTTAAAACCATCCACTTGTGGTATTTCCATTAGAGTAGTACCAGATGATTAAGACACCTGTAATTTCTGTTTATCTGGAAATGTTCTAATTTCATTATCATATTTGAAAGAGAACTTTGTTGGGTATGTGATTCTTGGTTGGCAATTCTTTTCTTTCAAAGTTTTATACATGTCATCCCATTGCTTGCCGTCATGGTTTCTGCTGAGGAGTCAGAGTTTAATCTTATGGGTGCCCCTTCACAGGTGCTGACCTTTTGGTTAGCAGTGATCCAACTCCATAGCACTGGTTTTTTTTGGGGTTCTTTGTAGGTGACAGTTCATTTTTTCATGAGCTGCTCTTAAGATTCTTTGTCTTTCATTTTGTCAACTTTGATTATGCTATATCTTGGTGATTTTTGTGGTCTAGCCTGTGTGGAATTCCTTGGTGCTGGATACATATCTTCTTGTCTTTCACGATATTAGGGAAATTTTCTGCCAGCAAGTGTTCAACACTTCTCATTGTGTTCTCTTTTGCATCTTGATCTTCTGGAATTCCAACCAGGTATGAATTTCCCCTCTTGATATTGTCCAGCATAACTCTTAAGCCTTCTTTATTTTTCCTCAATCTCTTTTTTTTCTTATTTTTTTCATGAATAAATTGATTTCAAGGGATTTGGCCTCAATTTCACTAATTTTGACTTCTATTGATTCAATTCTGCTCCTGTGTCCTACTATTGAGTTTTCTGCTTCTTGAAAATTTATTGTTTGTCTTTCAAATGTCTAATGGCTCTTTTTGTGTATTTCCTGATTGTTTGTTTTGACTCTTTTATCTTTCACTGTTTTCTGGAATTCTTCTACTGCTTTGTGCTTTCCCTGACTTTTTTTGTTTCTTTAGCTTTCTCTATATTTTTCTTGATCTTCTTCTTGATCTCTTGCAATACCATATATATTAGTCTTTTGAATTCCTTACCAGGTAGTTCCATTGCCATTTCTTCTGCTTGAGGGTTTTCTGGTTCTTCAGTTTTGTTACTTGCTAGAGTCACCTTGTCTTGCTTCTTTAGCTTGCTTCTTAGGCATTACGGTGTCAGACTTATTTCCTAACTATATGGTTGTTTGCTGTATCCTGATCTTTCTGCTATTGCTGTGTTTTGTTCTGATGTATTTGGGCAAGCAGGATAGACATACTACTCTGGTCACTAATCTGCCTGTACTGGAGTACTTGCCACTTGTCTTCAGGAAGGTAAAGTATCAGCTGGGTATGTGAGCATGGATCTCTTTTTGCTGGTCTTTTGGTGAGTAGTTTGGGTAGGCGTGGCAACTGTCATTGGTCTAGTGGCTAAGAAGAACTCAGTGAGACTTGCTGAATGGTTAGAGCGGCAGGTGAGGTGGGTGTGGTGGGAGAGCAGTTGTCACTCATGGGGTGTAAGGAAGAGAAAGAAAGCAGAAGAGTAGAGGTTGGGTGGCAGGTGGGAACACAGTTTCCACCAGTTATCTATTAGTGGGAGGGTGGTATGGGTGACTGGCCTATGAGCATTGCTGCCACGTGCCAGGTAAGAGAGGCATGGGTGGCAGGTGGGCTAGAACATGATCTTGAAGACACTTTCGCTGAGCATGCCAGGAAGTTGGGAAGACAGGAGCCTGGCAAGCACACATACAGGTGCATAGTCATTTCCACTTACCAGGTGGGGCAGGTGGGCCAAGGGAAAGAGGAGGTAGTTGAGGGATGAACATTCATACAGGTGCATTGCCTCCACCACCAAGCGGTCAAGGTAGGAACAGTGGACAGGCTACTCACACATGCATCTTTCCCAGTCAGCTGGGCCAGGGGTGGGGAGATGGATGACAGGTTACTCATGTGGTCACACAGTGCCTGTCACTTGCCAGGCAGGTCAGTTAGGTGGTGAGCAGGCTAGCATACATGGGTGTGGGTTGACCCTACTGGCTGGGCCAGGAGAAAGGGGATAAGTAGGTGGCTGATGGCACATGCATGGTTGTGTGGCCTCTGCCACTCACCAGGTAGATTGGGCAGATGGATGGAGTCTGTAAGTACGCTGCTGCCCCTGCTGGCCAGGCCAAAGGGGAGCAGGTAAAGGCAAAGGCGATGGCAGCTAGAACATGCTGGGGTTGGGAAGGGTGCATGTAGTAAACAGGTAAGTCACCAACCACTGCTATTCATTGGTTGGACAGGGAGATAAATACTTTGGAATATATCTAACCAGAGACGTAAAAGACATATACAAAGAAAATTAAGAGACTCTACTCCAAGAAACCAAAATAGATTTATACAAGTGGAAAAACCTATCTTGTTCATGAATAGGAAGACTTAACATTTAAAGTAAGGCTTCCCACTTTGTTTTTCTTCTTCAGTAATACTTTACTAGACAGCATCTAGAAGAACTAGATGGTGTCCATTAACCTCCAATGTCTGACTTGAGAGGCAATACAATGTCAGACTCCTTGACATAGTGGGAGTAAAAAGGGAATGTAAATCGTGAAAATGTCTATTGTTACTAAAGCTATCTATAGATACCGTGTCTATAGATATCTATAGATACAGTGAAGTCCCAGTACAAATTCCAATGTCATTTTTTAATGAGATGGAGAAACAAATCACTAATTTCATATGAAAAGAGAAGAAGCCCCAGATAAATAAAGTATTACTGAAGAAGAAAAACAAAGGGGAAAGCCTCACACTACCTTAATTGAGAAACTACTACATTGCCATAGTAGCCAAAACAGCCTGATACTGGTATAAAAAGAGATAAGTAGATCAATGGAACAGGATAGGGAACCCAAATACAACTCTATCCACTATAAGCAGCTGATATTTGACAAAGCCCAAAGGTCCACGGACTGAGGAAAAAGTAGTCTCTTCAGCAAATGGTGCTGGTAAAACTGGATATCTATCTGCAAATAAAAATGAAACAGGATCCACAGCACACACCAGGCACAAAAACTAAATGAAAATGGATCATAGACCTAAACATTGAACCTAAAACATTAAGGATCTTGGAAGAAAAGTTAGGGATAACATTGGAAGCCCTAATAAGCAGCATAAACAAACCACAAAATACCTCAAACAACCCACAAACAACAGAAGAGAAAATAGATAAATGGGATATTCTGAAAGTCAAACACTTAGGCTCATCCAAAGACTTCATCAAGAAAGCAAAAAGACCACCTGTGGAATGGGAAAATACTCTTGCCAACCAAAAATCTGATTGATGTCTAATCTCCATAAGGTACAGAGAACTTCAAAAACTCAAGAAAAAAAGCAAATAACTCATTCAGAAAATAGGCAAAGGTCATGAGCAGGCACTGAACCAAAAAGAATACCCAAGCAGCTAACAAATTACATGAGAAAATGTTCAAGACCTCTAATCATTAGAGAAATCCAAATCACAACTACAGTGAGATACCACCTTGTCCTAATGAAGCTGGCATTAATCCAAAAAACACAAAACAGCAAATGTTGGAGAGGCTATGGAAAGACTAGAACCCTTTTATGCTGCTGGTGGGAATGAAAAATGGCACAGCCACTCTGGAGAATATTTTAGCAATTTCTTTAAAAGCTAGGGATGGAAATACCATATGATCCAGCAATCCCACTGCTTGGAATATATCCTAGAGAAATAAGGGTTGTCACATGAACAGATACATGCACACTGATGTTCACTGCAGCACTGTCCGCAATAGCAAACAGAACCATCCTAAGTGCCCTTCAAAAGAAGAATGGATAAACAAACTATAATATAGTCTCACAACTGAATATTACATGATGATAAAGAATAATAACAATCTTTGGAAATACCTGATGATGGGGAGTCATCTGAAAGACACACTGAGTGAAATCAGTCTATCACAAAAGAACAAATATGGATGAGACCATTATTATGAGGCCTCAGGAAATGGACTAAGCACAAAATAAAATCAATTTCATTGGTTATCAGGGAGAGAAGGTAAGGGATGAATATTCAGAGATTACATATCAGATAGGAAATGGGTTAAATGAAGCGACAGCACACACTAGAAGGGAGATCAACACTGCTGGACTATACCGAGTACTAAAAGATTGCCTATACACAACCGAACACTTTGAAAATCAGAATAGCGGGGTCAAGGGTCTGGGGACCATGCCTTTGAGGTACATCTAGGTCAATTGGCACAATTAAGCTTTTTTTCTTGAGAAAATGGTCTGCATTCCAACTCAGTGAGTGGTGTCTGGGGTTTTAAAAGCTTTCAACCTGCCATCTAAGGAACATAAATTGATCTCAACTCGACTGGAACAGAAGAGTACGAAGGTCATCAAAGACAGGAGGGTAATGTGAGCCTAGGAGACAGATAGGGCAAAATGATTCAGAGTCTACACTGGTATGAAGTCTGAAGAACTAGATGGTGCCCAGTCACTCTCAAGGTCTGCCTTGACAGGCAATACAATGTCAGGCTCCCTGATGTAGTGGGAGAAAAACAGGGATGTAGATCAATTCTATTAAAGACCAGACCTTGATGGTCCCATAATCTGGACAGTGCCCCAAGAGCACGGCCTGTGGTGTCTCTCCTACACCAGAGCTGAAACCAGTTCCAAAGACAACACAATAAAAAATTGGACTGGATGGTAAGCCATGAAGCTGTCAGAACAGCTTCATTATAGCAAATAGATGAGAGGGTAGAGAAGAGGGGACAAGACTAGGCTGAATGAATATGGGAAGAACAGAGCGGAAAGGAGCAAGGTGCTCTCACGGGGCTGGGATACCAGATGGGGTTGCATAGAGGTCTCTGCATCCACTTGAATATGGCAAGTTGACTTCATTTGTAAACTTCTGCTTAACTACAATAGAATATATTTTTTAAAAAAACTGTCTCTGAAATGTGATGGTGAAATTAGGACATTTCCAGACAAACACAAATTTAGGAAATTTGTAAACACCAAACCAAACAACAAAAAACACTAAAAGGAGACTTTTGGTTAGAAAACCAATAACTTTAGGTAAGAAGCCAAGACCAGAACATAGAACTGAGAAAGCAGATATCGGTCCAAGTAGGGGAATCATAAAAATAAATCATAGGCTGAAAATAGGAAACCAGAGATGAAATTATGTAAAAATAACAAAAAAAAGGGGGGGAATCAAAATAAAATGCACTTACAGATCTTTCATATGGAGAGATAATCAAGGCAATCTGAAGAAAAAGACTGGTTGTCACGGGTTGAATTGTGTCCCCCCAAAAATATGTGCAGCCGTGTGGCTGAAACATGATTCCCAGTATCCTGGGACTGTCCTCCATTCTGTGGTTTCGCTAAACTGTATGTTAAAGGGGCTGTAAATTTCTGCATAGAATTACTTCCTTGCTCTGCAGTAGGGGGAGTTTCCTTGGAGTGTGGCTTGCCCCACCCTTAATGCTTTCAGCTTGCAGTAGATAAAGGGAGAGGGAAGCAAGGAGAACTGGGAGCCTCACACCATCAAGAAATGTGCACCAGGAGAAGAGCACGTCCTTGAGACCTGAGGTTCCTGCACCAAGACGCTCCCTGGACAAAGACTGATGCAATACCGGACTTTCCTCCAGAGCTGACAAGGGGAAAGCCTTCCCCTGGAGTGGACACCCTGAATATGGACTTGCAGCCTACAGGACTGTGTAAGAATAAACCTTCCTTTGTTGAAGCCATCCACTAGCTGACTAAAACACTGGTTTAAATTTACAAAATATAAAGGTAAATATTAAGGTAACCACAAGGGAACCACCAGTTGTAAGCATCAAAATAAAAAATAGAAAAACATGACGTATCAGCAAATATCAAAGAACAAACATTGAAAAGATGAAGAGAGAACACACAAAGAAAAAAGCCTCAGTAGAGAAAATTAAAAGGAATAAAGGAATTGTCTACAACACACAAAAAAAGACATTAAAATGACAGCACTAAGTTCATGCCTATCAATAATTACACTGAAAGTAAACAAAATAAATGTGTCAACAAGGAGAAGGAAAGTGGCAGTTTGGATTTAGAGGGTTTTTTTTCACTGTGATTAAGTGAAAGTGTGCAATCCGAATGGAATTTGCATGCCCATCTGTCTACAGCTTCTTCTGCTCTCCTTGCCTGCTGACAGCACACTCCTCCTTTTCATTCTGTACTTGTCGTACCCACTTAACAATTTCCTGTCCCCTCCTCTCTACCTTCTTCTCTCTCATCTAGAAAGAGACCAGTAGGACAGCCTCCCATAAACGCACAGAACCGTAAAGTGTACATACCTTATGGTCACATTGTGTCCCCGAGTCCAGTCCATTTTTGTCGAAAGTGTTGACCTCATGAATGTTTTCTGGACAGAGGCAGCAGCAAGTCTAGGGGCAATGCTCCCAGGGGATCCCCCAGGCCATAAGACCACCAATTGTGATCTTTTAGTAGAGTTCTTGAGCTGCACCCCACTACTTCTCAACATTGTGTGCCCCGTCGCATCTGTCTTTGGTGGTGGCTGAGCACCATCTGGTTCTTTTGGTCACATATCGATACTATCTCCCATTCACATGGGTTGTTCTGTCTCCTGCACTCTTTTTGTCTTGTGTCTGTTATTCTCGGTCATCATCTGCTACAGATGAGTTGGGACCATTAGGTATACCTCAGATGGCAGCTTGCTAGCTTTTAAGACCCTAGATGCCATTCACCATTATGAGGTGCAGAAGATTCTCTTAGTAATAGGCTAGTTAAACCAATTGGCCTTGATATCCCCTGAGAGCATAGTCCTTGGACCCCACCCCTGATACTCTATCCTTGCAATATTGGGTTGAGATTAGAAGAGTTTTCCATTTATGGCGAAGACTAGTTAAGATTATCTACTTTTTATGGTGTGCTGTAACTGCTTTCACCTAACCAAATTTCTATCAGCTATCTAATCTATGACCAACCCTCTCCCTCCCTTCTGACCCCTGTAGCCATCACAGTCTTATCTTCCATAGCCAAGTGCCAAGTGCCATACATAAGTCTATTTGTAAATCATTATAGAAGGGGTCTCATGTAATACTTGTCATAGCCAAGTGCCAAGTGCCATACATAAGTCTATTTGTAAGTCATTATAGAAGGGGTCTCATGTAATACTTGTCCTTTTGCCACTGAATGATTTCGCTCAGCGTAATGTCTTCCAATTGAAATCAGGTTATGAGATGCTTCCTAAAATCATCATTGTTCTCTATCATTGCATAGTGTTCCACTGAGTATATGTACCACAGTTTGTTTATTCATTCATCTGTCAATGGGCATGTAGGTTGATTCCATCTTTTTGCTATTGCAGACTGTGCTGCAATAAACATTCATGTACATGTATCTGTTTGTGTGACAGCCTTTGTTTCTGTAGGAAATATTTTGAGCAGTGGGATTACTGGATCAAATGATATATCTATTTCCAGCTTTTTAAGGAAGTGCCAAATTGCTTTCCAAAGAGGTTGTAACATTTTGCATTTCCACCAGCAATGTAGGAGAGTTCTCATCTCTCCACAACCTCTCCAGCATTTGTTGTTTTGTGTTTTTTGATTCATGGCCAACCATGTTGGGGTGAGATGGTATCTTGCTGTAGTTTTGATCTGGATTTCTGTGATAGCTAATGACTGTGAACATTTCCTCATGCGTCTTTTGGCTGCCTGGATGTCCTCTTTGGTGAAGTGTCTGTCCATCTCCTTTCCCCTTTGCTTAACTGGGTTACTTACCTTTTTCTTGGTGATATTTTGCGTGTCTTGCAGATTATGGAGATCAGACGTTGGTCTGACATGTGGTTGCCAAATATTTTTTTCCATTCTGTAGGTGGTCTTTTAACTCTTTTGATGAAGTCTTTAGATGAGCGAAAGTGTTTGATTCTTAGCAGTTCCCATTTATCTATTTTCTCTTCTACAGATCATGCTTTGCTTGTCAAATCTTGTAGTGTGTTTAAGTTGTGTATTAAAACTTCCGTTGTTGACTCTATTTGTTTTTGCACAATCTTCATCATTCTAGAGTTGATATTCAGGTCTTTGATTCATTTTGAGTTCGTTTTTGTGTGAGATATGAGATATGGGTCTTGTTTCAATTTTCTGCAGATGGATATCCAATTTTGCCAGCACCATTTGTTAAAGAGACTATTTTCACCCCAGTTTACAATCTTAGGACTTTGTCGAGTATCACCCTTTCATAAGCGGATGGTGGCATCTCTGAGATCTCATCTCTGTTCCATTGGGCTATATGTCTCTTTTGGTACCAGTACCAGGCTGTTTTGACTACTGTGACAGTGTAATAGGTTCTAAAGTCAGGTAGTGGGAGGCTTCCCATTGTGTTCCTCTTCTTCAGTAGTGCTTTACATATCCAGGTTTTCTTTCCTTTCCAATGTTGATGATTTGTTTCTCCATCTCATTAAAAAATAGTACTGAAATTTGTATTGGGATTGCATTTTATAAGTAGATCGCTTGGGTTAAATGAGACATTCTGACAATGTTAATCTTCCTATCCATGAACAGGGTAGGTTTCTCCACTTATGAAAGTCTCTTTTGGTTTGTTGCAGAAACGTCTTCTAGTTATCTCTGTATAGGTCTCTTATTTCTTTGGTTAGATTTATTCCTAAGTATGTACAGTAAGTTTTGAGGTCAAGAAGTGTGAACTCCTACTTTGTTCTTCTTCAGTATTTCTTTAATTGTGTTGGGCTTTCTCCCAGTATAAATTTGGTGATTACTTTTTCCATTACATTACAGAATGTTGCTGGGATTTTGATCAGGATTACATTGTGTCTACAAATCATTTGAATAATATCGACATTTTGACAATAATTCTTTCCATTCCAGGAGCACGGAATGCTTTTCCATTTATGTAGGTCTCTTTTGACTTCTTGCCCTGGAGTTTTCTGACTTCCTTGTAAATGTCTTTTGTATCCCTAGTTAAACTTATTCCTGGATATTCTATCATTTTGGAGGCTATTGTAAATAGCCAAAGCCAAGTGCCGTCAAGTTGGATCCGACTCATGGCGACCCTAGGGGCCAGGGTAGAACTGACCCCCGGAGTATTCAAGGAGTGCCTGGTGGATTTCAACTTTTTGTTTTTCTTTTTGGAGTTCTCCTTGTTAGAGTAGAGGAACCCAATTGATTTTTGTATGTTGATGTTCTATGCTGCCTGTTTGGGAAACCCTTCTTTTAGTTTTAGTAACTTTGTTGTGGAGTTTTGGGAATTTTCTATGCATAGGATCATATTACCTGTGAATAGGGATAGTTTTACTTCTTCGTTTCCCATTTGAATATCTTTTAATCCTCTTGCTTGCCTTATTTCTCTGGCTAGGACTTCCAGTACAATATTGAGTAAGAGTGGTGATAATGGGCATCCTTGTGTGGTTCCAGTTCTCAAGAAAATACTTTCAGTCTTTCTCCATAGAGATTAATATTGGCTGTTGGTTTTGCACATTTGCTTTCAGTTTTACTGAGAACTTTTCCTCCTGTTCCTATTTCCCTGAGAGTTTTTATCAGGAAAGTGTGTTGGACTTTATCAACTACCTTTTCTGCATCAATTGAAATAATCATGTGATTCTTTTCCTTCATTTCACTTATGTGATGGGTTATGTTGATTGATTTTCTAATATTGAACCAGGCTTGCTTTCCTGGTACGAATTCAACTTGGTTGTGAAATAATTGTTTGTTTGAAATACTTGAATTTTGTTGAGAATTTTTGAATCTATATTCCTGAAGGATGTTAGTCTTTAAATTTCTTTTTTGTGATATCCTTACCTGACTTTGGTATCAGTGTTATGAGTCCTCCAACTAATTGTTGTAAATTCTGCATACCTCATTGCTAAATATCACTGCTGTCACCTTGAAAGTACTCCCCTTGGGATTCTGTGTACCAATGCCAGTACCTAGTCCACCCTTCAAAGCAATTTTAGAACTTTTTCTGGAATGACCATTGTGCATGTTGGCAAGGTGGCAAGTTCACAAACTTAATTTTAGGGTTGCCTGTCAGGGAGTTTTTAGCCAGTAAACAAAAAACTGTATTGGAACACCCTCTCTACTCACCTGACCCAGCCCCAAATAACTTTTCTCTCTACCTCAGGATAAAGGACATATTGAAAGGAAGACATTTTAATGATATTCAGGACATCAAGGATAATGCAATGACATCTCTGATGACCATTGCAGAAAAAGAGTTCCTAAATTGCTTTGAAGAGTGAACTAGGCATTGGTATTGATGCATAGCTACCCAAGGGGAGTGCTTCGAAGGTAAGTGTATTGACAATCAGCACTAAGAGATGTAGCACTTTTTCTAGGATGAGTTCATGAACTTAATTGGCAGTCCTCACATGCTGGCTTCACGGAAAAAATTAGGGAGTACTCTTTCATTTTCAATGTTCCAGAATAATATGAGTATAATTGGTGTGAATTCTTCTCTCAATGGTTGCTAGAACCCTCCAGTGAAGCCATCTGGGCTGGGTTTTCTGTTGTTAGATTTCTTTGATGAATTATTCAATTTCTTCTTTGGTTATGGGTCACCAGTCGGTTTTTAAGCCTTGACGTGTGAGCACTGGAAATCAGAAGCAGGGGAAAGGTGTGTGCTTCAGGATGTCTCCAGACTTCACAGGAACTTAGTGCACAGATATGAAAGGAAAACTTCCAGTGGGCTGTGCAGCCTTTCCTTAGGAGTATAAGGACAAATACAAATTGAAAATAAAACCAAAGTATCAAACCACTTGCAACTGATTGAGTTACACTCCAAAGAGTTTACAATGGCTATGACCTTTCAGAAGTAGATAGCCATGCCTTTCTTCTGAGGCACATCTGGGTAGGTCTGAACCACCACCCTTTTTGTTAGTAGCAAAGCACTTAACTGTTTGTGCCACCCAGGGACCTTAAATTGAAAATTCTTTGTTGTTGTTGGTTTCTGTAGAGTTCATTCCAACAAAATTTTCCCTGTCAAAAATAAGGAAGAATTTCTCTTCTTCCCCTGTTCTGTCAAAATTCACTTTCAGCGACTTGTAATTGTAAAATCTTCCTCTGTCTCTTTGGAAAGTATCTAAATATAACAGGCTAGCTCAAGGATCTGGAAACCAGTTCTTTAAAACGTAACTTCAAGTAATCTCCCCCAGGAAACTGGAAGATTAGCATGCTCTCTAGAGGCCTAGAACCCTAGTTACAAATCTGCCTCCAGCCATAAGGCTACTACTCAGAATTAGAAATTTTATCTTGATAACATGAATTCAATCAATGCAGTAGTTAAGAGCTTGTCTGCTAACTAAAAGATTAGCAGTTTGCATCCAGCAGGCCCTCCTTGGAAAGTCTACAGGGCAGTTCTACTCTGTCCTACACGGTTGCTATGAGTCTGAATTGATTCAGTGACATTGGTGTATACACACAGAGAGAGAGGGAGAGAGATGAAGGGTAAGATTTCTGTCTTTGCATTCTCTTTAATGGTTGGCTTATAATGTGTCACATTCTGGTTTAATGCTTATTGTAATAAAGTATTTCCTTCTCTTCTATTTCTGTGGGGAGTTTTCTGGAGTGGGAGTAGTTTCCGTCTTTACTGCATCTCTCTAACAGGAGTCAGGCCAAGACAGAGTTTATAAGCACTAAGTTTCAATTTCTCCTCACCCTGAAAAAATGGTAAAGCACATAGCAATCACTTAGAAATGTTCGTAAATGCTTCACAAAGCATCATCAGCTATTGAGCTTCTTTCTAAAAGTGCTGAGTTTCATTCCAGAAACACATGAATGAATCTACTTTACAACATTCTTTTCTTCCTATGTCAGTGTCTCCCTTGAGGTATCTCAGGCTCCTCCTTCACTTTCTCCTTCTCCAGTGGTGCCTCACTGGTTCCACCACCTCTTCCTGCTCACAGCCCCCTGTGACATCCCAAGACACATTCAGCTGCCTTCCCACCTGACCCCAAATCTTGAAGGAGTCAAGTGAATGTGGAGACTCAGAAACTAGCCTGGGCTCTGAAAGAGGTAGCTCCCACACAAACGGAGAGCGTACTAGGTCATCATTGACACCCCTTTGCCTCCTTGTTGATCTCCACTAAGGAAGCCGTGGAAACTGCCAGAATTCCTCTTTGAGACCACCATTGCAGGCTGAGCTTCAAATCGTCACCCCACAGAACTTTTAAGAAATTACTAGTGCTCAAGTCACTATGATGCTAAGAAATCAAAAGTGTTTCAATCTCTCTTTTTTCCAAAGCCTTGTCTTTTCCCTTAGGGAATGTCTTTGCACCAAGGAACCCAGCTCAGGCTTTCTTTCAGACCCCAACAGCTTCCTGAGTCTTCTATCCCTCAAGGCCCATCCCTCTTCTCACTCTGTTCAGCCCTTTGCTGGCCTTCCAAAACACTGCTTTCGCTTGTGAGGCTGCCCTGGTCCCTAATATTTGATAACAGTGTCTGCTTGGAGAAGGGGAGAGTACAGAATGATAACTCTGAGATCTCCATTTTCCTCAGTCAGAGATGTGGTCAAGTCAGTAACTCCTCCCTTCCTTGCGAGTGCCTTACAGAATACCTCCAATGCAGCATGCGTGCCTCTGTGAGTCGCATCTTTGGAAACACCGTCACCCCGAGATACTGGTACTTCCTCGTGTATGCATCCATGCAGGTGGCATTTAAGGTATGAGTTTCCTTGCTTTTTGTGATGAATGCCACTGGAGTGATTTTTCCAGATATGATACAGCACATTCTACTTCTAGAGAACCAGCTTTCCAGCTATTTGTCCCTAGAAGATCTTACTGTGAAAGAATCTGCTAGTTGCCCACCAGTATCAGTATACCCTTCTTCCGTAACTTCAGAACTACTGTTACCAAGGACAACTGAGAGCCAGTGGGGGTGAGAGCGGAGACTGAGGCATCTCACCTTCCCTTGGAAATAAAAGTAGCCACGGGAATAAAGCAAATATCTAAAGGTGGAGCTTTAGGAAAGCTTAATGAAGGGGCCACTGAGCTGGTAGACACCATATGGCCGTCCCTCTTCTCTTCTTTCCACCTGGGCCCCAGACATGATGGGAGCCCCAACACCTAGTGCTCTGGCATTTAAATGGAGGGAAACCAGCACTTAGAATGGAAGAAGAGAAAAGGAAAAAAAATGTGCTCATGTATTTGAAGGCATCATGGAGTTCCCAAATAGCTCTGGACTACTTCCCTCAGATTTCATGGTATGCAAAATAAAACAATCCTCTGTTTAAGTACTGTTACTTCATATTTCTGCTACTAACCAGCAAAAATGAATATCTAACACAGACATTGTCATGCATTGAATTGTGTCCCCCCGAAAATATGTGTAGTCGTGTTGTGGGGCCATTGCTACCTACATTCTATGGTTGCCCTCCATCTTGCGATTTTCCTATGCTATATGGTAAAGGATTAGGGTAAGCCTGTACAATCCTTTATAAGTTCACCTCCCTGCTCCACCGCAAAGAGAGTTTCCCTGGAGTATGGCTTTCCCCACCCTTAATCCTTTCATCCTACAAGAGACAAAAGGAAAGGGAAACCAGAAGAGAATTGGGAACCTCACATCATCAAGAAGGCAGCACTGGCAGAAGAGTGCATCCTTCAGACCTGACGTTCCCGTGCCAAGACACTCCCTGAACAAAGACGGAAGCAATGCCAAACTTTCCTCCAGAGCTGACAAGTTAAAAGCCTTCCCCTGGAGCGAACATCCTAAATTTGGACTTGTAACCTACCAGACTGTGTAAGAGTAAACCTTCCTTTGTTAAAGCCATCCACTCTGTGGTATTTCTGTTAGAGCAGCACTAGCTGACTAAAACAGACATATACACACAAAAATAAATAAAATAATATACAGACATGCCAGAGCTTATTCTAATGTGGAAGGGGCTGAAAAAGAAAGGATTTTATCATCATGGAAAAAGCTCAGTACAACACTGGAGAAGAAAGGGTAGGTTGCTTTCACTTAGGGAAGAAGACCTGACTTCAGGCTAACCTGGGTTCCCAATTAAGTGCTTCTATACACAGTCTTTATTGTAACTTTATTTCCATTGGTCTAAAAGCTTCATATTCAATATGTAATGTCTATCTTGGATGAAACACTAGTTGCTCCTGAATCAGTTCCAACTCACGACAATACTGTGTAAGTCAGAATAGCACTGTGTTCCAAAGGATTTTCAATGACTGATTTCTTGGAAGTAGACCAACAGGCCTTCCATCCAAGGTGCCTTTAGGGGGACTCAAACTTCTAGTTTTTGGTTAGCAGCTCAGCTGAGTGAGTTAACCATTTATAACTCTCAGGGACAGTGTATTAAGCCTCTGATAAACAATTGGTAAATAGATAAATGAAAGAAAGTCATTTTCCTTAAGAGCACAGAAGGCGTATTTTTAGAAAGCAACTGACATGCAAATTATACATTGTTGTTGGGTGCTGTCAAATGCATTCCAGCTCACAATAGCTGCATCAGCAACAAAATGAAACACTGCCCCATCCTCACAATTGTTATGCTTGAGCACATTGTTGTAACCACTGTGTCAGTCCACCTCATTGAGTGTCTTCATTCTTTTTCATCACTGAATAATATTAAAGCATATGAATATATCACATTTTTCATCCATTCATTTGTTGATGGGCATTTGGATTGTTGCTGCTTTTTGACTATTATGAATAATGCTGCTATGAACGTTCTCGTACAAGTTTTTATATGTACGTATGTTTTTTATTTCTTTTACACACGTCACTAGCAGTGGAATTGATGAATAATATGGTAACTGTTTAACATTTTTGAGGACCTGTCAGACTGTTTTCCAGTGTAAGAACACCATTTTACGTTCCCACCGGCAACATACAGAGGGTTCAAATTTCTTCACGTCTTTGTCAACTCTTGATATTGTAGCCAGCCAACTGTCGTCAAGTTTTTTTAATTGTACCCCATTCTAATAGGTGTGATGTTTCATTGTGGTTTGGTTTGCATTCACCCAGTGACTTAATAATAGTGACTTTCTTTCCCTAGGCTATTGTCCACTTGTATATCTTCTTTGCAGAAAAGTCTATTCAGGTCCTTTGCCTACTTTTTAATTAGGTTATTTGTCTTTGTATCACTGAGTAGCAAGTATTGTTTATATATTCTGGAAACAATTCCTTACCAGGTGTGTGGTTCCCAAATATTTTCTTCCATTCTGCAGATTGTCTTTTCACTTTCCTGATAGTGTCTGTTAAGAGAATTAAAAAAAAATTTTAAAAAAGCTAAAAACTGAGGCATCTAATATGACCTTAAATGGTCAGTTTGAGGATTGGGTGTAGTTGCCTGTTTGCAGTATTGTTCCCACTCTGGAGACTGAAAAAACAAAAAAAAAAAAAAAACTGCCATCGAGTTCGGTATGACTCATAGCAACCCTTCAGGTCAGAGTAAAACTCCCCATAGAGTTTCCAAGAAGCACCTGGTGGATTTGAATTGCACAGTCATCTTCAATTCTGTTTCTAAGAAAAAAAAAACTGCCTGGTAATTTTGATGTAACTACACTGCCAACCCTCCTGGCCACATATCTGTGTTAACTGCTACAATATAACCTACCTGAGAAAGAGACGTATACACTTTTAAGCCTTCTGAAACTGGGCAGTGGAAACCCTCCCCTGAAGTGATTGAATAATACCTTTAAATGATCTAAACTTGTGATTACCAGGCAAGTAACAACTTTCAATGATTTAAATTTGTAAATACCAATCAAGTAACTTGTTTCATATACATTGCTGTCCTATAAAACATCATGACAGAACTGGCATTTTGAAATACCAGATTCTACCTCATGGAGTTCAGTCTATTCCCAGCTCAAGTGATCTTCCTTTCAATAAATCTCTCCATTCTACATTAATCAGAGTACAGATTTTTACTCTGTAACAAGTCTTTTGAAGCACAAAGTTTTAAATTTTGTTGAAGTCTAACTTGTCCATTTTTCTTTTTGTCACTTGTGGTTTTGGTGCTATAGTATAAGTATTTCCTAACTCAAGAAAATGAAGATTTATTCCTGTTCTCTTCTAAGAGTTTTATAATTTTGGTTCTTATATTTAGATTTATGGACCAATTTGATTTATTCTCCCCGTATGATATGAGAAAGCTTCATTCTGTTACATGTCGTTACCCAGTTGTCTCAGCACCATTTGTTGAAAATGTTCTTTTTTGCCCTGTTTAATTGTCATAGCACCTTTATCAAAAATCAGTTGATTATAAATGTAAGGGTTCATTTCTAGACTTGCAATTTTATTTCATTAAGCTTTATGTCTATTTTTATAAGTCCTGGAGGTTCAGTGGTTAAGAGCTCAGCTGCTAAGGTAAGCAGCTCAAATCTACCAGCTGTTCCTTGGAAACCCTATGTGGAAATTCTAATGTGTCATATGTGGCTTCTGTGTGTCATAATTGACTCAATGTCAACAGGTTTTATTCTTATGTAATATCATTTGATCACTGAAGCTTAGTAGTAAGATTTGAAGTCAGGAAGCATGAGACCTTCTAATTTGTTTTTTTTTTTTTTAAGAATGTTCTAGATGCCTTGCATTTCCTTGAGAATTTTATTATTTCTTTTTTTTTCCTTCTAGGCAATTAAGAAGTAAATGGAAAATATGTATAGAAGTTCAAACCAGAAATGTCAAGTCATTCTTGATGTAGAACAAGATTGGATATCAACTGTGTGTTAAGGCTTACTATTGAGCTATATTAATTACAGCAGTGTGACATTAGAGCAACAGTAGACAAATAGAACACCTAGAGATAGATATACCCTCATTTGTGCCCTTAATGTATGCCATAGTTGAAAGTTAAGAAAAGTAGTAAGGGGGGGAGTGGGCAAGATGACTAACTAGACACATGTTTCCTCAGTTCCCTCTGAGAACTAAGCCCTGAAGTAATAACTGAGTGGAGCAGCATGCATATCCAGGGAGCCCTAGGATCTGGCAAAGTGTTGTCAGATTGGACTAGTTGCCACTAACAGGGAAACTACCTCTTTCTAATACGAGCCAGTGGCATGCTGAGTCATGCTTCTGCTGACTCACCATTTGGGAGGACTTCAGGTACTGATGTCTCCTTTGTTATCTGGAAGGCAGGGACTGGGCATCAGCTGGCTGATAGACTAAACTCCAGTGCTTATGTAAAGTGTATACCGCAGCAGAGAAACTGTGTTTGGGATAACCACATACTAAGAGTCCAGATGGTGACTGAGGGCACCGTTGCCTTTCTACCCACTCATTGCTGAGCTCCACCATAGATTCCGCTGTTTCACAGCAGGCATGGCAGCTGAGGTGAGACACCGTCTTGGTTAGCTGGAAGACAGAGTCACCCATCAGGAGGCATTAGCTGAGGCTAATTCTCACATGGAGCTGCAGCTCCTGTTTGGAAAATGCTTCTCCAGCTGAAAAGCAGTGTTAGGATGCTGGTACCTAGAGATGCAGGTGGGGCCTGGCAGAAGATGGCATGAAATCTATAACCACTCCCTACTTTGAACCACATCATAGCATCTGGGGAAAACCTATGGGGTGCTTTCATTGTCAGTCAGAAGGCAGGGCCTGCCACACCTGGGGGACTGAATGATTTTGGCAACTGCTAGACAGCTCCTTGATTAACAGTAAGTACCTTTTTAAAATAAGACCACCTGGAGAACTGACTACTGCATGGCCAGGCAGCATCTCTTCCACCCTCCAGTGATCCACATCATAGTGTCAGTCGAGGGACCCTCAGCAACTCCATAAGTAGGACACCATCTTTACCAGCCAGAAGACAGAGTCTACCACTCCAGAGAGTCTACCAGAGCCAGTCACTAGAGTACACAGAGGCAGGTTATAACCAACTCCCCTCTTAAAACTACACCTCAGCTAACACTAGAGAAACTGAACAGCTTCTAGATGGCATGTGGGCAACAATCAATAGCTAACCATTTAATAAGACAGTCCACAAGGGCTCCAGAAAATTCCCAAAACAATAAAAAAAACTTCCTAGATGAAGAAGTCTTTCTAAAACTGTCGGCAGTTGAGTTCTAATGAATTATATAGAGAGTCTTCCTAGAGATTAAACAAAATGTAGTAGAACAAAGTGAAAAATTAAGTAGGCTATTTAAATCGATGGAACATCAACAGCCTGAAACCCAGCAGATCGATAACAAAACTACAAAACTAGGCAATTCAATCCAAAGCCAAAAGAGCAGAATTGAAAAAATGGAAGCCACAGTTAGTGAACTTGAGGATAGAGTAACTGACACCAACGCTTATGAGGGAAATCAGAGAGAAGAAATTAAAAAAATGAAAAAGCTGTAGGATACATGTGAGACTCTATTAAGAGGAATAATTTGTGAATAATTAGAGTTCCTGAACAGAGAGGGATAGCTGAAAATACAGAAAGTATTGTTGTAGAGTTGCTGACAGAAAACGTCCCTGAAATTATGAAAAAAGAGAACATATATTACCAAGACACACATTGAGTACCACAAAAATTAGCAGACCCCCAAATGAAAACATCAAGACATCTTATAAGTAAACTTAATAAAATGAAACACAAACAGAGGTTCTTAAAAGTGGTGAGCCTTAAAGCAAAGCTAACATCCAGGAGTAAGCCCTGTAGGCTTTTGTTGGAATTCTCAGCAGAAACAATGTTGGAAAGAAAACAGTGGGGTGACACATTCAAAGCACTGAAGGAGGAAAACTTTTGGCCAAGAATTCTATATCCTGCAAAACTGTCTTTCAAATATGAAAATCAAATTAAGACATTTGCAGATAAACAGAAATTTAGAGACTTTGTAAAAACCAAACCAAAACTACAAGAAATACTGAAAGAAGCTCATTGCTTAGAAAACCAAAAACATTAAATGTATACTTAAACAGGCAATGCAGGACACAATATCTGGAATCCTACTCAGCTAGGGAAGTCACAAATCCCAATCAAGCCAAGCCAAGTGCCGTCAAGTCAGAGCTACAATATTAAAAGAAGAGAACTAGTGATCATATCATGACAACTATGACATCATCACACTAAAAAGAGGGATACATTGCAGCAGTTATAACCCTTTCAGACAGAAAGGCAATTAAAAAGATGTGCAGAAGCTAAAGATTGGTTTAAACTTAGAATATTACAGAAGAACATAGGCGTAGCTGCAAAGCAAATAAGAGTGTAACATATTAAAATAAGAAACATAATACAGGAGTCTCAACAAACACAAAACCAACACTGAAAAAGATAAATCAACCCATAAAGAACGAGCCAGAACAGAATAGTAAGAGCAGCATGGAAAACATCAACAACACAAAAATAAACGCATCAAAATGACAGCACTAAATACATACCTATCAATAATTACATCGAATATAAACAGACTGAACATTCCAATAAAGAGACAGAGAGTAGCGTCCTGGATCAAAAGACACAATCCGTGTATACATTGCTTACAAGAAACACACTAGAGACTTAAAGATATGAAAAACCTGAAAATTAAAGGACAGAAACACATACAACAAGCCAACAACATATAAGGAAGAGCAGGAATACAATACTAATCTCAGATAAAATAGAATTTAATGTTAAATCCACTATCATGGACAAGGGAGGTCACTATTCATTGCTGAAAGGTTTAATACATAAACAAGACATAACAATATTAAATATTTATGCAGCCAATACCAGAGCATGTAAATACATTGATTAAACACTGAAAACATTTAAAAATGAAATACCTCACTCCATATTTTTAGCTGGAGACTTCAACACTCCACCTCAGTAAAGATACAAAAGATCTTATTGTGACAATTAGCCAACCACACCTCATAGAAATATAAGGAACTTTCTATCCATCAATAGTTAAGTACATTTTCTTCTCCAAAGCACATGGTACATTTTCCAGAACAGACCATGTGTTAGGACATAAAGCAAGTCTCAACAAAATCCAAACCACTGAATTATTGCAAAGCATCTTCTTGGACCGTAAAATCATAAAAGATGAAATCAATAGCAGAAAAAAAAATAGCTACAAATTTGAACTCATGGAAACTGAACAACACCTTGCTCAAAAAAGCATGAGTTACATAAGAAATCAGAGACAAAATAAAGAAATTTATGGACTGAAACGAGAATGAAAACACATTCTACCAGAACCTATGCGATACAGCAAAAGCAGTGCTCAGTGGTCGTTGTCTCTATAAATGCACACATCTAGAAGGAAAAAAAGGGCCTAAACCAAAGAATTAACCCTACAGCTTGAACAAGTAGAAAGAGAGCAACAGAGGAACCCCTCAGGCACCAGAAGAAAACAGATAATAAAGATTAGAGCAGAACTAAATGAATTAGAGAACAGAGGAACAATTGAAAAACATTAACAAAAACAAAGCTGTTCTTTGAAAAGATCAACTAAATTTGTAAACCACTGGCCAAACCTACTGAAGAAAAAAGGGAGAGGAAACAAATTGCCCAAATAAGACACGAGATGGGAGATGTCACAACAGACCCAAGTGAAACAAGAAATATCATAATAGAATACTATGAAAGACTGTCCTCTGACAGATTTGAAAGCCTAGAGGAAATGGACAAATTTCTAGACTCATATCACCTACAAAAATTATCACAAAGAGAAGTAGAACAACTTAATAAACCCACCACAAAGGAAGACATTGCAAAAGGAATTAAAAGACAACCAACCAAAAACAGTCCTTGCCCAGATGGCTTCACCAGCTAATTCTACCAAACTTTTAGAGAAGAGTTAACTCCAATACTACTGAGACTATTTCACAGCATAGAAAGGGATGGAATACTCCCGAATTCATTCTGTGAATCCAGCATAACCCTGATACCAAAGCCAGGGAAAGATCCCACCAAAAAAAAAAAAAAAAAATTACAGACCAACATCACTCATGAACCTAGGTGCAAAAATCTTCAACAAAATCCTAGCCAACAGAATTCAACAACATATTTAAAAAAATTATAATTAATCATGATGAAGCCAGATTCATACCAGGGATGCAAAGCTGATTCAACATCAGAAAAACCACACAAACTACGTGAAAGGTAAGTATCACCTGATTTTGTCAATTGATGTAGAAAAGGCTTTCAACAAAGTCCACCACCCATTCATGCTAAAAAGTCTCAGCAAAATAGGAATAGAGGGAAATTTCTCAATGCAGTGAGGGTCATCTATACAAAGCCAACTGCCTACATTATCCTAAATGGAAAGAAACTGAAAGATTACCCCTTGAAAATGAGAACTATAAATGGATAACGACTCTCACCACTTCTATTCAACATTGTACTAGAGGTTCTAGCTAGAGCGATTAGACAAGACAGCGAAATAAAGGGCATCTGTATCAGCAAAGAAGAGGTAAAAATCTCCCTATTTGCAGATGATATATGCAAAGAATCCTAAAGAATTCAGAAGTAAACTACTGAAACTAATAGAAGACTTCAGCAAAATATCAGGTAGTAGTAAGTAAAGTAATTAAGTGAGTAGTGAATAATTCAGTAGGATTCCTTTATACCAACGAAGAGATCATCAAAGAAGAAATCACCAGATCAATACCATTTACTGTAGCCTCCAAGAAGATAAAATATCTAGGAATAAATCTAACCAGAGAAATAAGAGACCTTTACAGGAAAACTACAAGATCTTACTACAAGAAATGACAAGAGACTTACATAAGTGGAGAAACCTACACTGCTCATTGATAGGAAGATTTAACATTGTGAAAATGGCTATTTTACCCAAAGCGGTCTACATATACAATGCAATCCCAATACAAATTCCAGCGTCATTTTTTAATAAGATGGAAAAATAAAACCAATTTTGTTTAGAAAGGGAAGAAATCCCAGCCATTGGAAGCACTACTGAAGAAGAGGAACACAGTGGGAAGCCTCACACTATCTGACTTTAGAACTTATTACACTGTCACAGTAGTCAAAATATCCTGGTACCAGTACAAAAAGAGACACATAGACCAACAAAACAGAGCTGAGACCCGAGAGATGCTACTATTCTCTTATGAACAGGTGATACTCAACAAACGTCCTGAGACTGTAAACTGGGGAAAAAACAGTCTCTTTAACAAATGGTGCTGGCAAAATTAGATATCCATCCACAAAAATTGGAAACAAGACCCATATCCCACACCTTACACAAAAGCTAATTCAAAATGGATAAAAGACCTAAATACCAAACCTAAAACATAAAGAACATGCAAGAAAAAATAAGGTCAACAATGGAAGTTTTAGTACACAGCTTAGACAGACTTCAAAATCCAACAAACAAAGCACAATCAACAGAATAGAAAATAGATGAATCAGAACTATTAAGAATCAAACACTTTTGCTCATACAAAGACTTTATTGAAAGAGTTAAAAGACCACTGTCGTGGTTTGAACTGTGTGCCCCCAAAACTCTGTGTAGCCATACGACTTGGCCATGATTCCCAATATTTTGTGATTGTCCTTCATTTCATGATTTTCCTAGACTGCATGTTAGAGGATTAGGGTGGGACTGTGAATCTCTTTATAAGATCATCTCTCTGCTACACTGCAAAGGGAGTTTCCCTGGAGTATGGTTTGCACCAAGCTTTATCCTTTGATCCTACAAGAGATGAAAGGAAAGGGAAGCAAGCAGAGTGTTGGGAACCTCGCACCATCAAGAAAGCAGCACCAGGAGTAGAATGCATCCTTCAGACCTGAGGTTCCTGCACCAGGATGCTCCCTCAACAAGGCTTGATGCAACAACGCAAGGACTTTCCTCCAGAGCTGACAAGGGGGAAACCTTCCCCTTAAGTGAACATACCAAATTTGTACCCTGGACTTGTACCCTACTGGACTGTGTAAGAATAAACCTTTCTTTGTTAAAGCCATCCATTTTGTGGTATTTTTGTTAGAGCAGCACTTGGTGAATAAAAGAACTGCTGACAGAATGGGAAAAAATATTTGGCAACTGTATGTTGGACTGCCCTCTGATCTCTATAATTTACAAGGCACTGCAAAATATCAACAAGAAAAAGGTAAGTAACCCAATAAAACTGCGGGCAAAGGAGATGAACAGACATTTCACCAAAGAGCCCATCCAGGCAGCCAAAACTCATGAGGAAATGCTCACAATCATTAGCTATCAGAGAAATCCAAATCAAAGCTACAGCAAGATACCATCTCACCCTAAGATGGTTGACCACGATCCAAAAAACACAAAACAACAAATGCTGGAGAGGCTGTGGAAAGATGAGAACTCTCCTACACTGCTGGTAGGATTACAAAATGGTATAGCCTCTTTGGAAAACAATTTGGAACTTCTTTAAAAAGCTGGAAATGGATACGCCATTTGATCCACCAATCCCATTGCTTGGAATAAATCCTAGAGAAACAAAGGCTGTCATACAGATACATGCACGCAGATATTTATTGCAGCACAGTTCACAACAGCAAAAACATGGAATCAACCTAAGTGCCCATCAACAGATGAATGGATAAACAAACTGTGGTACATATACTCAGTGGAACACTATGCGATGAGAAAGAACAACGATGATTTTAGGAAGCATCTCATAACCTGGTTTCAATTGTAAGACATTATGCAGAGTGAAATCTGTCAGCGGCACAAGGACAAATATTGTACAAGACCCCTACTATAAGGAATTAAAAATAGACTTACTTATGGAATAAAAGACTTTGTGATGGCTACAGGGGTGGGAGTGGAGCGAGACGGTTGGTGATAAGTTAGATAGCTGACAGAAATTTGGTTAGGTGAAAGTAGTGACAGCACACAGTAGAAAGCAGATCATTTTAACTGGACTTCACCGTAAACTGAAAACTCTTCTGATCTTAACCCAATATTGCAAGGATAGAGTAACAGGGGCAGGGTCTGGGGACCATACTCTTGGGGGACATCAATGCCAAGTGGTATAACTAGCCTATTACTAAAAGAGTCTTCTGTACCCCATATTGGTGAATGGCATCTGAGGTCTTAAAAGCTAGCAGGCTGCCATCTAAGATACACCAAATCGTACCAACTCATCTGGAACAGATTATCAAAGAGAACAACAAAGACATGAGGACAAAAGAGCTCAAGAGACAGAAGGACCCATCTGAATGTGAGATTGTGCAAACATGTGACCAGAAGAACCAGATGGTGCCAGGCCACCACCAAAGACAGCCATGATGGGACACACAATGTTGAAGCCCTGTGGCAACATGAGAAAAAGAGGGGTAGAGCTCAAGAACTCTACTGAAAAACCAGAATTGATGGGCTAGTGGCCTGGGTGAATCCTCTGGGACCATGGTCTCTAGACCTGCTGCTGTGCCTAACCATAAAGTACTACTGAGGTCAACTCTTAGGACAAAAATGGACTGGACTAGGGAACACAATGTGATCATGTGGTGTGTGTACTTTATAATTCTATGTATTTGTAGGAAGCTGTCATACTGATCTCTTTCTAGAAGGGAGAGGAGAGGCTGGATTGGAAGGGTCAGGAGATTGTTAAGAGGATACGACAAGTACAGAATGGTAAGGAAGAGTATACTGTCCCTGGGCAAGGAGAGCAGAAGGAACCGCCCAGAGGTAGACACGCAAATTTAATTTGCATTGTATACTTTCACTTAATCACAAAGAAAAAAGAAAGAAAAGTAGTAAAAGGATGAAATGTAAATATATGATTCTGGGGCAATTACGTATTAAGTTTGTAACAATTAACAAGTCATTGTCAGTTGCCCTTGAGTTGATTCTGGCTCACGGAAACCCCATCTATGCAGACTAGAACTGCTCCACAGGATTTTCAGGACTGTGACCTTTCCAAAGCAGAGCTCCAGGCTTGTCTTCTGAGGCAACTCTAGGTGGGTTTGAACTGTTAACTTTTCAGCTAATTGCAGAGTACTTAACTATTTGCACTATGCAGGTACCCCCAAAACTGGGTACAGAATTTCAAATTACATTAACAAAGACATAATAAAAATGCGTAAAAAATTACAATTTCAGAACAAAACAAGGTAAAAGTTCTCAGGACTACAGGGCAGGAATGAGAGTAGGAATCTACAGGAGTCTAAACTGGTCATCACTATGCTCCTCCGGAGAAGGGAATGGGATGCTTTATTTAGAGAGTCTGATTTCATCAGTCTTGCTCCCTTACGGGTGTATCGTTTCCCACACTGTGACCTCTCAGGCTCACAGATTGTGATTCTGTACATCTCCTCATGGTGTCCTTACTTTCCTTGAAACATTTCCTCCAATCAGAGTCTCAACCATCAAAACAAGCTTCTTCTGTGTCCTAAAATTCTGAATGACTAAATCGAGGAAATGTGAATTTAAGGAAGGCCAGCCCCAGTCCAGATTGCTGGGTTGTGAAGTTCATTTGCAGGTACATGCCAGTGCAGTTTCTTTTAATATCCCTCTCATCTACCTGACCAGAGGCTAGTCTACCTTTCAAAGCAATTTTGGAACTCTTTTTCTGGAATGGCTATCAAAATTGTTCTGGCTGTGATCAAAATGTCTGCCTTTCAATATTTCCTTTATTTTCTGGTAAAGAAAAAATTCATTGAGGGCCAGATCAGGTGACTCGAGGGAAGTGTGTTCAAATATAGCTATTTGTTTACTGGCTAAAAACTCCCTCACAGACAACTGTACAATTAAGTTGGTGAACTTGCCACCGTGCACAATTGCCATCCCAGAAAGAGGTCCAAAATTGCTTTGAGGATGGACTAGACATTGGCATCGGTGCATAGCTTCCCAAGGGGGTACTTCAAAGTGACTACAGTAATATTCAGCAACAAGGTATATGTAGTACTTACAGCAATTAAGTGTGTGAACTTAATATTCAGGCCTTGTGTTTTTGCCACCTGGCTCACAGTCAAAAGTGTTCACCCTTATGGCTCTCAGACCCTGCCAGCCACCACCTGGGCCTAAATGTTTCTTAGTGGATTATATCCTTGGAAATCCTTTCTAGCTTGTACCTTTCTCAGACTGCACTCATACTAAGGTGTCTAAGAGTGTTGCTGGAGCTCTGGGTTTTAGCGACTTGGAAAGAATGAAAGAATAAACAAAGACAAGGATATCTCGTGAATATGCTACCGGAACTTTATTGTTGTATGAAGTAGAGGAGGAAGAGATGATCAGGACTCAGGATTGTCTTGAGACTTTTCCTGGGATCATCAGCTGCATGAAAAGCAGGAAAGAGAAGAGAAGAAGTGTCACCGTAGTATTCCTAGGGCCCTGTCTTGAGGTTGCTTTATAAGTGTTTCTCTGTGATGCCTGAGGTATGCGTCAGCAGCCACCTCCAGAGCCAGAGCAGCAGCCAGAGCCCCCAGAGGGTTCACTTTCACAGCAGTCAGAGCTCTGGTGTCGACGACTGTGGAAGAGATGGGGCCTGTGGTGGCTCAGACAGCAGCCACCACCCCCTGAGCTGCAGCAACCTCCAGAGCTAGGTCCACAGCAGCCCCCGGAACTGACACTGCAGCAGGAAGAGACTGGAGGATGCTTTGGGGGGCACTTTGGAGGACACTTGGGAGTGGGACACTTGGGACGGGGCTGGTACTGCTGTTGGTTCTGCTGGCAGGACATCTTAGCAAGCCTTTTTAACCTGAAAATTAATAAAAAAAAAAAACTCTTGTACTACATAAAGTAAGGATGACGATTTGATCTCTTTCAAAATTAAATCAATTGGAGATAGCTTAATGTATCATATACACATCAGTAAGGCAAAGAAATAACTTGAATCTTCTCCCTGGATAAAAATATGTGATCTGAATAATAGGTCTTCAGAAGGAACTTCTCATTCTTTATAGGAGTAGCCATTACTTCTTAACCTTTACCAGCCTGCATAAAGAATTCAAACACTGATGTGCCCATTCTGTTAATGTAAGAACAATATCCCTAACAAAACTGAAGGACCCATAAGTGTCTGAGACCAAGACAGATTTCCATAGACTTGGTTCAGTGGGTCTTATTTCTGTCCATTGTATCACAAAATATACACAGAAAAGACAGCATCCACTTTGCTCAGTCTCCCACCTCCCACCCCATCCCTTCGGCTGCCCTCCACTTGCCCAGTCTTCAGCTTTTGCCTGGTCCTCTCAGAGCCCCTTGAGACTCCCACACTCACACTCACCCAAGTCGCACGAGAACAGTCCCTGAGGAGTCAGAGTAGATGAGGTCCTGGAGGCAGGCATGCCTTTATAGGGGCTCCTCCAGCTCAGCTCTGGGAGGGACAGGAGGTGCTGGGTCATACCAGACATTCCTCTGCCTCTCTGTCCGTGCATTCTCAGGAGGCCTTGGGAGCTCCCAGGATATCTTCTGGGCCTTGAATCTAGAAGGGCTTTGGATAATTACAGCCTATCACAGGCCGGGTGTCAGAGCAGCTACCTGGGAATTTCCAGAAAGCCAGTGCTCAGACAAAGGCTTAGAGGGTTATTTCTGAGAAAAATGAGGCCAATGCTGCAACATCTTCAAAGAAGTGTTCTACTCCATCATCTTCCCATTGCCAAGGATGATCTTCCAAGCCTTGTTTCCATAGTCAGGCTGGTTTGTCTGGATCACAGAACCAGCAAACATCTCCTTCCTAGGATTCTCTCCTCCATACACCCACCCTCCTGGCATCCTGATCTTGAGACCTTGAGCACCCTCAGATCCCTGCTGATGGCATTATTAGATGGATCAAGGTAGTTTATTCACATTTTTTTATGTCAATAATGGGTGTGACTAAACCCTTCACTTACAGACCAAACAAATGCATATTTTGTTACAAGGCAGCTCTTATAAGGCAATTACCAAAACCAAACCCACTTCCATCGAGTCAGGTCCAACTCATAGTGACCCTAGAGGTCATAGCAGAACTGCCCCATAGAGTTTCCAAGGAGCACATGGTGGATTTGAACTGCCAACCTTTCGGTTAGGAGATGTAGCTCTTAACCCACCATACCACCAGGGTTTCCTATAAGGCAATTGGGAAGCCTAATTTTATGTGTCATCTTAGCTACACTACAGTGCAAACTGTTTTGTCAAACACTAGTCTGGATGTTGCTCTGAAAAAATTTTGTAGAGATGATTAACATCTTTACTCAGCTGACACTAAGAAGATTGCCCTCAACTGGAGGAACCTCATCCAATTAGGGAAAGTTCTTAGGAACAAAAACTGAGGTTTTGTGGAGAGAAGGAATTCTGCCTGAAGACTATAATGTAGCTCTCCTTCCTGACTTTCTGGCCTTCTGCGTATTCTACGGATTTGGGACAAACCAGCCCCTACAGTGGTGTGAACCAATTCCTTAAAGTAAATATATCTTGATAAGTAGATAGATAGGTTGGCAGGTTAATAGGTACGTCGGTAGGTAGGCAGATACATAGATAAATCTCCTATTCTGTTTTGTTGGAGAATCCTGACTAGTAAATGGCAATCAGGAGACCAGCGTCCAAATTACAAATCTGCCATTTATGAAACTGGGCACTTCAAGATTTTCACCAAGACAATGTAAACCCTAGCTGTAAAGCAGACAAGTTAGTAACTTCTTCACTGAATTGCTAGGAGCTGAGAAAGTGCATGCAAGTTTCTTTCTTTTTTTTTTTTTTTATCGTGGCTAAGTGAAAGTTTACAATCTAAGAAAATTTTCCATATAAAACCTTAAGTGCCTGCCTGTCTGCAGCTCTATATGTTCTGCTCACCCTATGACAGCACGCTCTTCTTTTTCACTCTACTTCCAGTATCCACTCAGCCAACATTTATTCCCTCCTCTCCCCTCTAAGAGGAAACCAGTAGGACAGTCTCATATATGTTAAATCATAAAATGCACACACCACATGCATCATTCTATGCCACCAAGTCCTGTACATTATTTGTCAGAAGTATATGAACATTAATTTTTAAAGAATATTTACTGGATGTCTGGTCAGTGGTTGAGACAGCGAGATGGAAAACATTCAGTTGTTGTCCGCAGGAAATTTATTTCAAAACATTATTAGGCTATTGGAAACTCTCCTGGAAAATGTCATCATGCCTTCAGGATTCTAAGAAATGAAATCATTTCTAGCCAGAGGATGATGGGGATTAAATGGATTATTTAACATTATTATTGAATGACAGAGTAGTCAGACTTGGCTTAGACTGATTTAGCCATTGATTCATTATATTTATCCAGGAAACATTTACTGTGAACTACTGTATGGCGTGAACTGGGAATAAACCCTCAAAACACCAAAACCACTGCCACTGAGTGGATTCCAACTCCAGTGACCCTATAAGAGTAGAACTGCTCCATTGAGTTTCCAAGGAGTACCTGGTGAATTCAACCTGCCAAAATTTGGTTAGCAGACATAGTACTTAATCATCACACCACCAGGTTTACACCTAGAAAAAGAGAGATAATATTTGTCTTCATATACCCCATCTAGCATGAGTAGTTATATTTAATTTTTGTATCTAAGATGTGACCTATCTTAAATAACGCTAGATTCATGTAGAGTTCCCTACTCTGATAGCTTTCAGATAAAACACAAACACGTTTAATTTGTGAACATACATAGTTACAAGAATGTTATTTGAACATCTATGAGGTGTTGAGTGCGTATTCTGCCCAAACACTTAGCTTTACAGATGTAAGCGTGTATGTTGTGAGCTCCAAGCACTCACAATCCAGTGAGCATTCTAAAGACCACTATGGAAACCTATGCCCACAAAAGAAGATGAGATCTAGGACTGGATTTGCCTGAGTCGCTGAAATGGAATCCTTGGAACAACTGGTTCACCTGACAACACCCACAGTGATGTCATTCTAGGTTTCCTCATTCTCTTTGACAGATAGCAACATTGAAAGAAGAGAATGAGAAAATTGTGTCTCCATGGTTGGCTGTGTATACATAGTGTGTCTAGATGGATGTTTGAGTGGCCACACAGAAGCTCAGAAATTTAGGTGAAGGGTTGGTTAGAAGACTACAAAGCTGAAGGGCACTCCATCCCTAGAAAGCCAGTATCTGGAGGTAAAACGTCCTTCTGTGTATCTTCTCATGATCTAACACAAAAAGCCAGTGTGGAAGTCAACTCATCGTGATCTTTAACAACAGTGCATAAGAATTTTAAGTATTCTTGGGTCTATCCTTGCCTTGCAGTCGCTGTGTGACCACCACACCACACCACATTACCGAATGTGAGAACTCTGAGGTGTTCCTCACCAGGGGATGTTAACAATTGTCCATGGAATGCTGATCAGATGAATGGATGGATGAATTAAGTATTATTAGAAGAATGACCTGAGAAATATTTGAGATACTTCCGTTTAACCGTCTCTGGTTTGCCTAAAGTCGCTGACCAGCAAGCTGATCCTGCCAAATGTCTCCTAAAATCTAAATGCTTTACACAAAGCTTTGCAAAAAAGACTACTCACATCCCAATCATACTTTCCCTTTGAGACAACATCTCTCCTATTCACCAGGTATGGGACTTTACCAGTGCCATCCTTTCATCTCTCTCTGCCATCTACAAGCAATGGGTTAATCATTTTATAGTTTCTTCCCATAAAAATATATGTCTCAATTCATTTCAGCCTCTTCTTTCCACTGAAAACAGATAATCCAAACCCAATCCTAATGCCCCAACTCAGAAAGCAGGACTGGATGTAAATGTGTGACCTACGGTTTCCTAGAAACAATGGACATGTAGCAACCTAAGTACCTACAGCCATTAACTAATGGATCGATATTGACTGAAGTCGTATCTAGCTTCTGAAGATCAGTTAGTACGCCTGACATTTTCTAAGACATTCCAGAGGTGGAAGAGAGAAGGACACAATACCAGGAATAAACATGCATGTACCATTATGTCTAACAGTCACATCCCCTCCTCTCATAGCAATGACACATTCTGCAGCCTGGTCCAAGACCCCTTGTAGAAGAGATTCCTGGTCATGGTTCTCTCACTTACCTGTTTTGCCTTGTCAGGGACCTCACAAAAGGAGAGTCATGGGTTTATTGTTGTGAACTATCATTACCATGAAGCTATCTGCAGGAACTATGGAAGAGACTCCGAGCAGTAGTAAGGTAAGCAAATAGAAGGCCCCACTGAGAAAGTGGATTTAAAAAAAGACAGTGGGACGAACAAGATGAGAAGGGCATGCAAAATAGAAATGTATCCTGTGCAGGGTAGGCACTAGTCCAGAAGCAGTAGTTCTTGGGTCCAGAAGAGAAGGCTACAGTAGCTCTGAGTTGAGCTTGTTGAGAACAGTGTCCTTTAAACTGTTCGGGTTTCACATATTATAGATTGCATAGACTTCCCATTTTGACTGCAGGGTACTGGTTAGAAGAAAAGTTCTGGAGCTGAACTGCCTTGAATTCTGAGAACCAGATATTTGCTAGGAAACCTAAGCAAATTCTTAAATGGTGTGTCCCCGTCTTTGTATCTGATAAATGTGGCTAATAATTGTGATTATTTAAATATATTGTTGTGTAAATGAGGGAATCACACATTAAGCACTTAGAAGAGTGCATGCCGCATAATAAGTACAAACACTTAGAGTTTGCATGATTATGTAATTCTGAATCTCTTTCTCGATTTGAATACACTGGCTCATTCAACAATGTTTTGGTGATATCATCTTTAGTTTCCTCATTCTCTTTGACAAATATGTTTGTAACCATACTGTCACTGATGAAGCAAAACTTTATGTGTGTGTATTGTATTCATATGAAAATGTGTGTGAACATAAAGCCCCTAGGTGGTACAACCGTTTATGCTTGCCTACTAACTGAAAGGTTGGCAGTTCCAATCTGTCCAGCAGTGTCACCAAAGAGAGGCCTGGCAGCTGGCTTCTGTAACAATTGCTACTGTTGATGTTGTTGGGTGCTGTCAAGTCAGTTCTGATTCGTAGCGACCCTATGCCCAACAGAAGGAAATACTACCTGATCCTGCACTATGCCCACAATCATCTTTATGCCTAAGCCCACTGTTGTAGCCACTGTGTTAACTCATCTTGTTAAGGGTCTTCATCTTTTTCACTGACCCTCGAGTTTACCATCTGTAAAGATTACAGCCAAGAAAGCTCCGTGGAACAAAGTTCTACTCTGTAACAGATAGAATTGCCGTAAGTCAGAATTGACTCAATGATAACTTCTTTTTCCTTTTTTTGTATGTAAACATAAGTATGCATATACGTAACACTCTGAATCAGACAGTGAGAAGATGGTAAAGTTGATTTAAAGAAGGATGAACCAAAACCCATTACCACCCAGTTGATTCCAACTTTATAGTGACTCTAGAGGACAGAGTAGAACTGCTCTATGGGGTTTCCAAGGCATGACTGGTGGACTCTAGCAGACAATATTTTAACTAGTGGCCATACCACATTGTATCTCTTAATCACGACATCACTAGGGTACTCAGAAGAGAATAGGAGAGTCATAGCCAGAGACGCAATGAAAGTTGAAATAAGATTGCAAATTTAGATACAAAGTTAATGTCTTAGAGAGCAATGAAATCATTGGGTTATCATTTCTACTAGACATAAATAATTTCAAATTTATAAATCTTCCAGTTAAATCTATCTTTAGCACTGAGATCCTAATCCAAAGTAAAATTAAAAATCCCATAGAGACACATGTGACTCTTAGGCAGACTTGTTAGTTATAAGGTAAATTTGAAAGAGTGATCAAAAATCTGGTTTTCCCCTATTTTCAAGTTGTGGATAATTTAAGTCCCTAGTTCCCAAAGAAGAGAAGATAACAGACAAATAGGTCTCCAGATCCCAGGACCACACAGGGTCACTGTCGAAGTCACATCTTGGTCATGAACACCAGAGGGGTAGCCTAGAAATTTCCATAGTCTACCAGTATGGTAAGGAATAAAGAGGCAGGGGACTACCAGATCATTCGCTTGACTTGTTCCCACTAAAGCTGAAACTCACTTTGGAGACTGATGATAGACTGACTTATAAACGCTGGTGATAGCTACTGTCTGAGCCACCATAGACTACCAGAACTCCAACTGTTGTGGCAGCCATCTGGGTGGTAGATATTCCTGATCACATTTCTGAGGAAACAAAGTGCAAAGATCAAGGGCATCCCAGCCCCATGCTTCTTGTCCTGCCCACCTGGCATTACAGTTGAGTTGGGACTCAGGCGTTAAGATATAAATATTTCTGTTCCCTCACGTATGAGGTCCAACCATTAAGTCTGCGAGCTTACTTGTTCTAAGTGCTACATACCTCATTGATGAATATCACTACGGTTACCCTCTTGGGAAGCTATGCACCAATGCCAGTGCCTAGTCCACCCTTCAAAGCAGTTTGGAACTCTTTCTGGAATGGCATTGCACACAGTAGCAAAGAGGCAAGATTGTGAACTTAATTGTATAGTTGTTGGTGAGGGAGTTTTTAGCCAGTAAACAAATAACTGTATTGCAACACCTTCCCTATTCACCTGATCTGGTCCCCAGAGATATTTTTACTTACCCAAAGATAAAGGAAATACTGAAAGGAAGACATTTTGACAGCATTCAGGACATCAAGGGTAATACAACAACAGCTGTGATGGCCATTCCAGAGCAAGAGTTCCAAAATTGCTTTGAACGGTGGACTAAGCTCTGGTGTAGTTGCCCAGCTTCCCAATGGGAGTACTTTGAAGGTGACCAGAGTGATATTCAGCAGTGAGGTATGTAGCACTTTTTCTAGGATAAGTTTGCAAACTCAATCGTCAGACACGTATTCTCCAAGGGTTCATCAAGGAAAGTTACTTTACCCCAAGTGAGGATGAAATTACTATTTCATGTTCCCCATGTGTCCTGGTCACTGTCGGTTCCTCTTCTTTCTCTTAGATTGTGTTTCTAATGATCCCTACTTAGCCTTTCAGTCCATCACTCCATCTTCATTTTCTTTTGAAGCCCAAGCTGAGCAGAGCTGTGCTTTTGGGCCAAGGTCCTCTCCAAACTCTCTGACCCTATGAGCTGACACTTTTGACACTAGCCACATTCAATCTGGAAGTCCCAAGAGAGAATTTGTCACTTGCTTCATTGGATTCTGGTGGCTGCCAGTATTCTTTGGCTTATGAACATGTCATTTTTCAACTTGTGTGCATATCTACAAAGCCATCATCTCCAAACCTTTCTCTTTTCCATCTTTACATAAGCTTTTCTTCTCTGAGTCATAAAATCTCTGTTTACCTCATAAGGATACACCTTCTTCAATTAGAGCACACCAGCATAATTCAGAAAAATGTCTTTATCTCAAGATTTTGAACATAGTTACATGTTCCAAGGTCCTTTTTCCCTTTCAAGTAGCGTAGGTTTCATGGATAGGAACTGATTACTTTGAAGGGGGTGTATTATTTTACTCACCACAGATACTATCATTCCACAGACACACATATACCTCATTGACCTCACAGCTTACAACCATTTGTATCCAATATTGTTGTTGTTGTTAGGTGCCATCGACTCAGTCCTGACTCATAGCAGCTCTACACACAACAGAATGAAATACTGCCCAGTCTTGCCCCATGTCCACAATCATTTTTACACTTAAGCTCGTCATTGCAGCCACTGTGTCAATCAATTTCATTGAAAGTCTTCCTCTTTTTTGCTGACCCTACATTCTGCCAAGCATGATGTCCTTCTCTAAGGATTGATACCTTCTGACAACATCTCCAAACTATGCAAGACACAATCTTACCATCTTTGCTTCCAAAGGGCACTCAGGTTGTACTTCTTACAGAACAGATTTGATTGTTCTTTTGACAGTCCATGGTGCAGTCAACATTCTTCTCCAACACCACAATTCAAAGACGTCAGTTCTTTTTCTGTCTTCTTTATTCATTGTCCAGCTTACACATGAGTATGTTGTAACTGAAAATAGGTGGCTTGGATCAGGCGCATCTTGGTCTTCCAGGTAATCTTTTTACTTTTCAATACTTTAAGAAGGTCCTTTGCAGCAGATTTTCCAAATGCAATGCATCTTTTGATTTCTTGACTGCTGTTTCCATGAATATTGATTGCGCAACCAAGTAAAATAAAATCCTTGACAACCTCCATCCTTTCTCCAATTATCATGATGTTGCTTACTGGTCCAGCTGAGACGATTTTCGTTCTCTTGATACTGAAGACTGTGGTCTTTGATCTTCATCAGTTAGTGTTTAAAATCCTCTTCACTTCAGCAATCAGAATTGTGTCACCCACATACCACAGGTTGTTAATGAGTCTTCTGCCAATCCTGATGCCTCATTCTTCTTCAACTAGTCCAGCCTCTCTGATTGTTTGCTCAGCATACAGAATGAAAAGGTATGGTGAAAAGGTACAACCCGGGCACATACTTTTCCCACCTTTAAGCCATGCAATATCCCCTTGTTCTGTTCTCATAACTGCCTCTTGATCCATGTGCCGATTCCTCATAGGCACAATTAAGTTTTCTGGAGTTCCCATTCTCTACAAAACTATCCCTAATTTGTTATGATTCACACAGTTGAATGCCTTTGCGTAGTCAGTGAAACACAGGCAAACATATTGTATTCAGTCCACATCTATCTGACATCAGCAATGATACCCCTGGTCCTATGTTCTCTTCTGACTCCAGCTTGAGTTTCTGACCAAAGACAAGATGAAGTGTGAATGACATCATTCATGAGGAAAGCAAGAGGTAATTAGAAACACAGGAAAGAAAGAAAAGACCAAATTGGATATTAGAATAGACTCTGAAATTTGCTCTCAAATGCAAAGCAGCTAAAGAAAAAGGAAGTAATGATGAAGTAAAAGAGCTGAACAGAATATTTCAAAGGGCAGCTTGAGAAGACAAAATAAAGTATTATAATAGCATGTACAAAGAGCTGGATAGAAATAAAAAACCAAAAGGAAAAAACACATTCTGTATTTTTCAAACTGAAAGAACTGAAGAAAAATTCAAGCCTAGAGTTGCAATAGTGACAGATTCTACAGGGAAAATATTAAGCAACTCAGAAAGCATCAAAAGAAGATGTAAGGAATACACAGTCATGATATCTGAGAAATTAGTCAATATTCAACCATTTGAAGAGGTAACATATGTTCAGGAACTGATGGTACTGAAGGAAGTCACTGGCAAAAAGAAGAAGTTCCAGGAATTCATGGAATATCAATTGAGATGTTTCAACAAATGGATGCAATTTTGGAAGTGCTCACTTGTCCATGCCAAGAAATTAAGGGGACAGTTACCTGGCCAACTGACTGGAAGAGATCCATATTTATGCCTATTCCCAGGAAAGGTAATCCAAACGAATGTGGAAATTGTTGAACACTATTATTAATATCACATGCAAATATCCAATATTAGAATAATTTTAATCATTAGAGTGCATTTTAGATAAACAGGCTAGGGTTAGTGAAACCTTAACCAACTATATATTCATGCCTTAGATTGCCCTTGACCAAGGAACTATTCCCAGAAAAACATGTGCTGAACAAACTAAATAAAAATCAATCAAGAATGAATGAAAAAGTGTGCTAAGGTGAATAACAACAGCAAAGCATCTCCAGAGTCAAAACTGCAAAATTTTTTGAACTGCATCACCAGAAGATCAAGAATCAAATTTCATGAATTCACTCCCACACACTATGCAAAAATATTTATTGATTATATAGCTAATTCTGGAGATCCAACATTATATAAAGGAAATATTAATCTCTGCCCACCTGTAGCTATATTCCAATGGGGCAATAGTGGTTTAAGAGACAAAAATAATGCATATAATTACTAACTATGAGCATTCAGGTGGATGGGGCTATTCTATTGGGGATTTTCAAATGTCGGTAGGGATTCTCATTAAGAACTAACCTCATACCTTAAGGTCTTCCCACAGTGAAAATTCTGGTGGGGGGAAGGGTCTGTGAGGTATGATGTGGAGCATAACACATTAAGGATGACAATATGAAGTATGAAAATTCCAAAACACATAATTGCACTTATGTGGAACTTGTGCATGGCTTCAGATGCAGATATTGACAACTAAACGAAGGATTCTGGAAACCTTGTGAGCCCTAGGACATGGCATAGGACTGTTAATTTGGACTTCATACCACTGAACAGAAAACTTCCTCTCTTTCACTGACCCCTGCTCTTGGTGAGTGCAGGCTTTCACAGAGCGAAGATAACTTGCCATGTTAACTTTTTTCCTCTGTCTTAGCCAGCAGGAGGAGATGGGATTTGACTAGCAGCTAATCTCAGATGCACTGCTGGTGGGATCAGCAGGCGAAATTGCCATATTTTTGAGAGCCAGGCTTTGGACTCTGTGCATCTCAGCATTTTTGGCCTCTCTTTCTGCCTCCACCACTGAGTAGCCTGTACCAAGGCAGGTGGGGAACTTATGCAGGATGTCATCTTGTCCCATTGGGTGGCAGACATCCCCATATAGAGGCCTCAGTGGGACCTAATTCCTTGGCTGGGAGGCAACACCTGCCCAGAGGAGAACACTTGTCTGGCAGAAAAGCAGTATTCTACACAGTGTTGCCTATGGCTGGGGTCTGGTAGCAGAGGGCAGCAGGGCAGTAGCCTTTCTGTATTTTGAACTAGTTTATAGCATCTGGGTCTGGATATAGGTGCTTACTTTGCCAGCTGGGAAGAGGGGTCTGTACACCTGAAAATCTGACTGACTTTGGAAGTTGTCAGATACCTTTTATCTTTCATTTTAAGATGGCCTGGAGAAACAACTGTGGTCCATCCTCACAGCATCTCTCCCAGCCTCTGTTTACTCACATGATGCCCCAAAAGCAACAAACTCTGGATAAAAGTGTAACCAAGGAATTGCCCGTGGCTTCAGAAGGCCCCCCAAAGAAACAACCAAAGAACTTCCCACAGAAACCTTTCTGAAACTATCAGAAGGTAAATACAGAAGAATTATATATAGAGCCCTCCTAACATTATACAAAACGCTGCAGAGCAAAACAAAAAATTAAGCAAGCTGTTTGATCTGATGGAACACCAGTAAGCTGAAATCCAACAGATCAAGAACAAAATCACAGAGATAGAAACTTCAATTCGAAGCCAAGAAAACAAAATGGGACAAATGGAAAATAGAGTTTCTGACTTGGAAGACAGAGCTACTGTCTCCAGCACCTCTGAAGAGGAATCAGAAAAAAGAAACAAGAAAAATGAAGAAGCATTAATAAGTACATGGGACTCTTAAGAGGAACAATCTACAACTAATTGGAGTTCCTGAACAGGGGGAGACACCTGAGAACAAAGAGAGTATTGTTGCTGAGCTGCTGACAGAAAACTTCCCAGAAATTATGAAAGAAGAGAACATAGATATCCAAGATGCATGTCAAATGCCACTCAATATAGATCTCCAAAGAAAGGCTCCAAGGCATATTATAATCAAGCTTAACAAAATGAAACATAAGCAGAAACTCTTAAAGGCAGCAAGATTCAAAGCAAAGGTAACATTGAGAGGGAAACCCTGTAGGCTTTCATTGGATTTCTCAGCAGAAACAATCCTGGCATGGAAACAGCAACATGACACATTCCAAGCCTTGAAGGAGAAGAACTTCCAACCAAGAATTATATATCCTGCAAAACTATGTTTCAAATATGAAAATGAAATTAAGACATTCTCAGATAAGTGAGATTATTAATGAAGAAGTCATCAAAACAATACCATTTACTACAGCCCCTAAGAAGATAAAATACATAGGAATAAATCTAACCAGAGAACTAACAGACCTTTACAAAGAGAACTACAAGTCCTCGATACAAGAAACTAAGAGAGACTTACATAAATGGAGAAATCTTCCCTGCTCATGGATAGGAAGACTTAACATTGTTAAAATGTCTATTTTACTATAACGTGAATCACCAGCTTCGTTTGGAAAGGGAAGAAGCCTCAGATAAGTAATGCACTACTGAAGAAGAACACACTGGGAGACCTCTCACTACCTGATTTTAGAAACTATTACACTGCCACAGTAGACAAAACAAGCTGGTACCAGTACAAAAAGAGACAGATAGATCAATGAAACAGAATAGACACCCTAGAGATGACACTATCTGCCTATGAACAGCTGATATTTGACAAAGGCCCTAAGACATTAAACTGGGGTAAAAACAATCTTTTCATCAAAAGGTGCTGGCAAAATTGGATATCCATCTTCACTAAATTAAAACAACTCAAAATGGTTAAAAGACCTAAATATCAAATCTGTAATGATAAGGCTCATCCAAGAAAATGTAGGAACAACAACGGAAGGTTTAATACACAATGTAGTCGGATTTGATGACACTTGGCTCAGATAGACTTCAAAATCTGTCAAACAAACTACAAACAACAGAAGAGAAAATAGATAAACAAGAACTACTAAGAATCAAACACTTTTGCTCATCCAGAGATTTTATTAATAGAATTAAAAGATCACCTATAAAATGGGAAAAAATATCTGCCAACTGTGTGTCAGACTGATGCCTGACCTCCATAATCTGTAAGGTACTACAAAATATCAATAAGAAAAAGATAAATCATCCAATTAAGTGATGGGCAAAGAAAACGGACAGACACTTCTTTAAAGAGGAGATCCAGGCAACCAAAACACACATGTGGACATGCTCATGATCATTAGCTACTAAAGAAATTCAAATCAAAACAACAATGAGATACCATCTTACCCCAACAAGGTTGACCATGATCCAAAAAAATGCAAATGCCAAACAACAAATACTGGAGAGGCTGTGGAGAAATGGGAACTCTCCTACACTGTTGATGGGATTGCAAAATGGTGCAACCTCTTTGGAAAACAACCTGGTGCTCCCTTAAAAAAATGGATATAGATATACCATTTGACCCAGTAATTCCGCTGCTTGGAATATATCCTACAGAAGCAAGGCCATTCACACCAACTGATACATGCACATGAATGTTTATTGCAGCACAGTCCACAATAGCAAAAAGATGGAATCAACCCAGATGCCCAACAACAGAGGAATGGATAGGTAAATTATGGTATATATACTCGGTGGAACACTATGCAATGATAAAGAACAATAGTGATTTTAGGAAACATCTCATAACCTGGTTTCAATTGGAGGACATTATGCTGAGTGAAAGTAGTCAGTGACAAAAGGACAAATATTGTATGAGACCCCTATGATAAGAACTTATAAACAGACTCACACATAGAAGAAAGGACTCTTTGACGGGTGCAAGGGTGGGAAGGGAAGGGGGGTTCGATTAGATAGTTGATAGAAATTTGGGTGGGTGAAATCAGTGACAGCACACACTAGAAAGATCAATATTAACTGGACTTCTGGCTTGGCTCAACATAACATGGTTACTCTTTGCTTCTTAACCTAATATTGCAAGGACAGAGTGGCTCAGGTGGGAGGCCAAGAACCATGCTCTCAGGGGAATTCTAGGCAAGTCGGCACAACTAGGGTTTTCCTAGGAGAGCCGTCTGCACCCCACACTGGTGAGTGGCATCGGGGGTCTTAAAAGCTGCCAAGCTGCCACCTGTAGGTGCAGCAAATGGTTCCAACTCAGCGGGAAAGGATGATCACCAAGGACAAAAACGTCATGGGGGAAAGAGAATCCAGTAGACTGAGAGACGCACGTGAGTGGGCTTATGACAGGAAAAACCGGATGATGCCTGGTCACCACCAGTGATAGCCATAATGGAGCTCACAAAGTTGAGTCTCACTGGCAACACAAGAATAAAAAGGGGTGCACTCTGAGATCTCCACTAAAAGACCACAACTGATGGTCCAGGGGCCTCAGAGTTCATCTGGGAGCATGGACCCTGTCCCTGATGCTGCCCCAGTCCATAAATCATAGTGGAGGTCAGCTCTTCTGACAGGAATGGATTGGACTTGGTGACACAGAGTGACCACATCATGTGTGCATTTTATGGTTCTAAGCATCTATAGGATGTCGTCCTGCTGACCTCTTACTGGAGGCGGAGGAATGGGTTGAGAGGAGGGCATAGGAGACTGTTGGGAGGATAAGACATGTATGGAGCAGAGAGAAAGAGTGTGCTGTCACAAGGCAGGGAGAGCAGTAAGAGCTGCATATAGGTGGGCATTACATTTTCATTCAATCATAATTAAAAATAAAAATAAAATAAAATAAAATGGGAAAAGCTGGTCCAAAGGTGTCCTACCACATTTCACCTTGCTTACTCAGTCTGTAAACTGAAAGAAAAAATAATCTGAGAAGCCAGACAATATGAAGAACATAGCATCAGAATTACAGGAAGACTTACTCATAACTTGCAATGTGCAAATAATAATACCTTCTGTGTGAAAAATGAAGACAATCTGAAGCACATATGAGTATTTTATTGGGTTGGTTTCAGTAAAGAACAGAGCCTCAGACAGTGCATAAGCATTTATTTAGTATGGTTATGTCCTCTCTGTTGATTGACCGTTTTTGCATCTTATAATGAATGTTGATGTAAATTCTATTTTACTGGAGGTTGTTATTATCATTTCTTCTCTCTCTTGATGACAATTTGATTGACATGTTTTTTCTATTTGATTTTTAATTCGGTTGTAACTTTTTGTCTAACATTTGTCTCTTGCAGGCAGCATCGTAATGGGTCATTTTTTAAATCCATTCTGTCACTCTTTCTTGACTGATACATTTAACCCGTTTACATTCAGTGTGTTTATTAATATGCATGAATTTGCTGTTGTCGTGTGTGTGTGTGTGCACATGCATACACACATATGGTGCTGATGGTTTCTTTGTTCAACTTTTCTGTGCTAAATTCTTTTCATTTATGGATTTTCCTTTCATGTGTTGATTTTGTGTTTACCGATTTTTTATGATTTTCTTTTTTATTTTGGGGAGAAGGTTTAATTCTTTGTTGGTTACCTTGAAGTTTACCTTTATCTTCCTAAGTAAAACAGTCTGTTATATTTTGATGTTGCCTTGACCTCCTTTCCATATGGAGTTTCTGTTAAATTCTGTAGCTGTGCCATTATCTTTTTTTTTATTTTGAATGTGTCATTATTTACATATTGATGTCTCTGATTCTCTGCTTTTTGTCTTGTAGATGTATTTTACATTTTGTGTATCCAATATCTAGTTTATTATCTGGGCAATTCGTACGTCTTAATTTCAGGTTGTTGTCTGATATGGTTGGTTCATTGTCTAAATAATTCTTTCTAGTATTTGTTTGTAAGGATAACCTAGTTTTTACAAATTCCCTAATGGTGTTGATATGGATATGTTCTAGTTTCACCATCATATTTGAGAAACAATTTTGCTGGATGTGTAATTCTTGGTTGGAATTTTTTTTTTCTTTCAGGGTTGTTTATATGTCATTCCACTATCTTCTTACTGACATTGCTTGTGCTGGGAAATCAGAGTTTAGTCTTATCGATTCTCCTTTGCAGGTCATAGATTATTCTTGTATTGGTCTCACTGTTTTTTTCTTTTTCCTTGGTCATTGGTTTTAGCAAGTTAAATTATGGTATGTCCTGACGGCTTTCTTTTGCTGTCTGTCCTGTATGGGGTTTACTATGCTTCTTGGATGGATATATTCTGTCTTTTACGATATCAGGGAAGTTTTCTGTTAGCAAATCTTCAAAAATTTTCTCTGTGCTTTTGTTGTTGTTGTTGTCATTTCCTCCTGTTCAGGAATTATTGTCATGCAAAATTATTCCTCTTAAAGCGTTCTACATAATTCTTTGGTTTCTCCATTTTTCATCGTTCTTTTTCTCAGTTATCCTCAAATGAATTACTAACAAGAGATCTGCCTTCTAGTTAGTCGATTCCCTCTTCCATTGATGCAATTCTACATTCCTCTACTGAGTTACCTATTTCTGAAATTTTGTTGTTAACCACTGGATTTCTAATTGCTGTATTGTATGGCTTTTAATTGTTTATTTTGCCATTTTGTTCTTGTATTATTTTCCTGAATTCTTTTAGAATTTTTGTCTGTATTTTCCTTGATCTATTTCTTAATTTCTTATCTGACTCGTATCTAGTCATCTCTGACTCGTTCTTTAAGGGTCCTATATATGTCTTTTGAATTTCTTATCAGGCATTCTATTACCACTTCTTTCTCAGGAAGATTGTCTGACCCTTCAGTTTGTTCACTTGCTTGAGTCATCTTGTCCTGCTTCTTGATATGATTTCACATTATCTATTGTCTTTGAAGCATTAAGATATTATACTACTTATTTACTGTGTGTTTGTTTACTTTGTCCTGATTTTTTGTTTTGTTTTGATATATCTGGGACCACAGTGTGAATATGCTACTTTGGTTGGAGTCTGGCAACTCTGGGATGCTCATCACCTATTTTCCAGTAGATGGGGAAGCAGCTGGCAGTGTGAAATCCTTGACAACTTCAATATTTTATCTGTTTACTGTGATATTATTTATGGGCCAGTTGTGAGGATTTTGTTTTCTTTACTTTGAGGTATAATCCTTACTAAAATCTGTAGTGTTTTTCCTTCATCATATACATGGTGTAGTCTTACCATATATATGTCTTTGCAATTCCTTTAACATGTCACATTCTGGCTTAATGCTTATTATAATAATTTTTTTCTTTTTTTTTTTTCTCTATTTGTGGAGAATTTTCTGGATTGAGAGTAGATTTCATTCTTAAGTATTTCTCTCCAAAAGGAGTCAGGCCTGGACAGAGATTATAGGCACTAAGCTTTGATTTCCCCTCACCAGAAAAGATGGCAAAATACACAGCAGACACTTACAAATGTTTGTAAATGCTTCACGGAACATCATCAGCTGTTGAGATTCTTCCTGAAGGGGCTCAGTAATAATTCTAGAAACATTCAAAAGAACCTACTCTAGAACATTCTTTCCTTCCTGTGTTAACTTCTCCTTTGAGGTATCTCAGGCTTCTTCTTCAATTTCTCTTTCTCCGGTGGTGCCTCACCAATCCCATCTCCTCCTTCTCAGAGCCTCCTGTGGGCTCCCAAGGCATGTTCAGCTGGTGTCTGACCTGACCTCAAATCTTTAAGGAGTCAAGTGAGTGTGGAGACCAGCCTGGGAATCTGATGAGAGAAAGAGGTAGCTCCCACACAACAGGAGAGCATGCCATGTCATTGTTGACACATTCTCACCTCCACTAAGAAAGCTATGAAACAGCCAGAATTTCTCTTAGTGACTAGCATTGTAGAGTGAACTTCAAAACATCACCCCATAGAACATTTAGAAGATCAATAGACTGTAGATCAAGGTTCTTTTGCTCAGGTCACTATGATGCTAAGAAATCAAAGGTATACCAGCCACTGTCTTTTTCCAAAGCTTTGTCTTTTTCCAGAGGGCATATCTCCATGTTGAGGGACCTAGCTCAGGCTCTACTTTGGACTCCAGCAGTTTCTAGAGTATTCTATCACCTACCTCCTGCCCCTTCACTCTGCTCAGCCTTTTGCCTGGCTCTGTGAGTCCCTGCTTCTCCCTGAGAGGTTGACAGAGACACTGTCCCCTGGTATCCAATAACAGTGTCTGACTGGAGAATGGGGAGATGAGGGAATGATAACTCAGAGATCACCATTTTAATCATTTTCCTCATTTAGAGATACAGTCAAGTCAGTGGTTTCCCCCGTCCCAGGGGCTAGCTCACAGCACACCCCAAATGTGGTTGCATACCCCTTTCTGGGCCAAATCTTTGGTACACCCTCAGCTTGCAATATTGGCACCTTCTGATGTATGCATTCACGAAATTGGCATTTTAGATATGAATTTCCTTTTTGTTGTGGTGAAGGTAACTGCAGTCATTTTTCCAGGTATAAAACATTGCACACAGCACACACTGTTTCTAGACAATCAGCTCTCCAGCCATTTGTCCCTACAAAATCTTACTGTGAAAGAAACCGCTGGTTGTCCACCAAATGTCAGTATGCCCTTCTTCCTTGACTTTAGAACCTCTGTTATCCTGGACAGGAAAGAGCCCAATGGGTGTGAGGGTGGACACAAACACATCTCAGGCTCCCTTGGAGATAAAGATGGCCACTAGAATAAAGCAAATGTCTAAAGGTCGAGCTTTCAGAAAGCTTAATGAAATGGCCCACTGAGCTGGTAGATACTCTATAGCCAACCCTCTTCTCATCTTCCCACACAAGCCCCTGACATGACTGAAGCTCTAACACCCAGTATTCTGGCAATCTGATGGAAAGAAGCCAGCCAGCACTTAGAATGGAAGAAGAGAAGAGAAAAAAATAATCTCAGGTCTTTTATGACACCATGGAGTTCCCAAAGAGCTCTGGACCACATCCCTCCGATTTTGTGGCATGCAAAATAAAATAATCCCTATTTAAGTACTGTTACTTCAGATTTTTGGTACCTAAACTGAATTTCTAACACAAACATAGGCACAAAAACAAAATAAAATGACACTACACACATGCCAAATCTTATGTTGATATAGAAGGGTCTGATAAATAAAAGATCTTCTCATCATGAAAGAAGCTCAGTATTAACACTCTCAAGAAGGAATAAGTTGCTCTTGTTTAGGAAAGAAGACCAGTTCTCAGGCTAACCTAGGTTTCCTGGTAACTGTTCCTATGTGCAGTCTTTATCATAACTGTGTAATATTTTGTCTCTTCTAGTGCTCTAAAAGCTTTATATTCAATACACAATGCCTATTTCAAACAAAACACTGGCTTTCCTTGGGTCAATTCCACCTCACAGCAACACTGTGCATGCCAGACTAGAAACATGTTACAAAGGGTTTTCAGTGGCCAATAATTTGGGATTAGACCACCAGGCCTTTCATCCAAGGTGCCTTTAGGTGGACTCAAACTTTCAGCCTTTGATTTAGCAGCTCAGCTGAGTGAGTTAACCGTCTGTAACCACCAGGGACTCTATATTAAGCCTCTGATAAACATTTGGGGAATAGGTAAATAAAGGAAGGAAAGTCATTTTCCCTGAGAGTACAGAAAGTGTATTTCTGGAAAGCAGCTGACACTCAAATTAAAGATTGTTGGTGGTGGATTCCTGTCAAATGAGTTCTAACTCATAACAACCACATCAGCAACAAAATGAAAAACTAACCCATCTTGCACCATCCTTACAACTGTTGCTGTGCTTGAGTGTGTTGTTGCAGCCCTTGTCAGTCCACTGAGTGTCTTCATTCTTTTATATTACTGGATGACAAATATTAAAGAGTATACATATATCAGTTATTTCATCCATTTATTGATGAGCATTTGGATTGTTACTACTTTTTTATTATTATGAATAATACTGTTACGAATGTTCTTGAACAAGTTTTTATCGTTGTGTTTTTTGTTTCTTTTAGAGATATAACCAGGAGTGGGAGTGATGAGGAATATGGTGACTGTTTAACATTTTCGAGGATCTGTCAGACTGTTGTTCCAAGTAAATATATCGTGCTATATTCCCACCAGCAATGTACGGAAGATTCAGTTATTCCACGTCCTTGTCATTGTCTTTTTAATTAGAGCCATTCTAACAGGTGTGAAGTGATTTTCATTGTGGTTTTGATTGGATTTCTTTGATGATTAATGATGGCGAGTCTCTTTCCATAGACTATTGTCCATTTGTATGCCTTCTTTAAGGAAGAATCTGATCAAGTACCTTTATCAAAAATCAATTGATTATAAATGTAAGGATTCATTTCCAGACTCTTCATTTTATTTCGTTAAGCTATGTGTCTATGGCTAAGGGAAGTAGCTCAAATCTACCAGTTGCTCCTTGGAAACCCTATAGGGAAGTTCTACTGTGTACTGTATGGTCTCTGTGTGTCAGAATTGACTCAACACTGAGGGAGGCTGGGCCAAGATGGCAGGCTAGACACACATCTCCTTGATTCCTTCTGAGAACTAAGGCTTAGAACCATAATAGAACAGAACAACGTGGACATTCTGGGAGACCCAAGATATGTCTAGAGTTATGAGATTGAACTGGGCAACAGGAAGGGGAAAACTACCCTTGTGGGAGGTGAGGCAGCAGCACACTGAATCCTGCTTCTGCTAGCACATCATTTGAGAGGATTACAGGTACAGATACCTTCTTTGTTAACCAGGAGGCTTAGACTAGGACTGCCAAGCCTGTGAGCCTGGCATGAGGTGTCTCCTACACTGAACTGCAGTGCTTAAGTAAACAGCATATCCCACAGCAGAGAGACTGTGCTTGGAACAGCCGCATCTAGAGAACTAAGCTGCGGTTGTGGACTAAGGGCACCAGTGCCCCACCCCCTTCTCTGAGTTGCGCCATAGATACTGCTGATTCAGTGCATGAAAGACAACTCAGGTGGGATGTCATTGTGATCAGCTGAGAGGTGGAGCTAGCCACATCTGTGGTCTCACATAGGGCTAATTCCAATGCTGAGCAACAGTGCTTGTCTGGATAGTGCTTCTCCCAACAGAAAAGCTGTTTTTAAGATGATCATACCTAGGAATCATACTGCGGGCTGGTGGCCAAGAGTGATAGTGCCTTAACTCATCCCCTCCTTGAGCCACATCATACCGCCTGGGGATGGCCTACAAGATGCCATCTCTGCCAGCCAGGAGGCAGAGCCTACCACCCGTGAGGGTATGGCTGCTTTCAGTTGCTGCTGGTCAACACTTCTTGTAGAGGAAAAGCAGCTTTTATGTTAAAAGCTTCTAGAGAACACAGTGGTGACTGGCACACAACTGTGGTGATGCCACCACCCTTCACTGAGCCTCATTGTAGTAGCATCAGATGGCAGCCCCCCAGAGACTCCATAAGTAGCATGCTGTTTTTGCTGCCAGGAGGTAGGGCCTGCCACCTCTAAGGAACCGGCTGTTTTCAGAGGCTGCTGGGCAGAAAAGCAGTTTTTAAGACAAACACATCTAGAGAACACAGTGGTGCCTGGCAGCTGAGTGTAGTGGCACTCTTCTGTCCTGCCTTCTCTGAGCTACACCATAGTCTCCACTTGTGTGATGACGGAGAGTGGGCACAAGTAGCTCGCCACCTTTATCAGTAAGGAGGTGGGGCCTGCCACCACTGACAGCCCAGCTGGGGCCGGCCTCTAAGCCAAGTAGCATCACAGGGCTTGACAGAGCCTATACTGACAGAGAAGATATACATTAAGTCAGCTGCACCTAGAGAATGCAGCAGCAGCAGGTGACCAAATCTAGCAGTGCTCTTACCAACTCCCTTCTTAGAATTAGACCATATCTCCCACTGGTTCTGGAAACTCCCCAAATAAAGAAAAACCTTCCCAGATAAAGAAGCCTTTCTGAAATTATCGGAGGTAGAATACAAAAGAACTAAGTATAGAGCCCTTTTAGAGATTAAAAAAATGCAACAGAACAAAATAAAAAATTAAATGAGAATTGAACTGACTCCGCCAGGTTATATTCTTATACAGTAGCACGGTCTTGGAAGCAAAGGTGGCAAGACTGCGTCTTACATAATCTGGACATATTGTCAGGAGGGATCAATCCCCAGAGAAGGATATCATGCTTGGCAGAGTGAAAGATCAGTGAAAAAGAAGAAGACTTGATGAGATGGATTGGCACGGGGGCCCCAACAATAGACTTAAGCATAAAATCGATTGTGGACAAGGTGCAAGACCAGGCAGTGTTTTGTTCTGTTGTGCATAGGGTCGCTGTGAATTGGAACTGACTTGGTAGCACCTAACAACAACAACATGTGGGAGCAAAAGCCTGATGAAATCAAACTCTAAACAAGGCATCCCATCTGCTTCACTGGGTGAGCACAGAGATGACCAACTTATACCTCTATAAATTACTACTCTCATTTCTTCCCTATAATCCTAGCAGGACAAGCTGACTAAAACAGAGTTTCGCGGGGTATTGCTCTAGCAAATATCTAAAATGTGGGAGCCATTTTGAAACTGTGAGCAGATAGAAGATGCAGAAGGAACAAAGAAGGAACGGACAGTGAGAAACTACAGAGGACTGGTGGCAGCAGCAGTAGCAGCCACAGAACCAGAGGTGGCACTGGAACCAACCTATGGAGCAAGAGAGCTAAGTGCCTGTGCAAAGAGTTTTCCTCATGGAGGAGAGTGCCTCTGATTACTTGAATTGGTGGATCTAGCCTTGCTGACCCATGGAGCAAGAGAGCTGAGTGTCTTTGTGCAGGAGAATTTCTGGCATGAGTAGGGTGCCTCTGGGTACTTGAATCAGTGGAGCTACAGAGATTTGGAACATTTGCCCCTGCAGGGCAGGTGGGGGCCTGAGGCCAGGGCCATGCAGCCATAGGAAGCAGAAGCTGAAGAGACAAACAACATGAGAAGTTGAGCTGTCTCAAGTCTCAGAAGGTACGGCCATGACCTCAGGGGTTTGAAAGGGTGGAACCATGGCGTCCTGTATTTGTAATGGTGGAATTGCCACTCAGTTTGGCTTAGGGTGCACCTAAAGCTGATGCGGCAGAGTTACTGTCCAAGTGAGCCTAGAAGGCAGAGTTGTAACCTAAGGCTGGGGGTCTCTAATCAGAATCCAGAGAGTGTGACCAATACATAGAGTCTGGAGTGCAAAGTTATTGTGTAAAATGTCTCAGAAAATGAAAGACTATTTTCAAAGCTTTGAGGTGAGGTCTAATGTAATGTGTTCTGCTGACTTGCTGGCTGCCTGTTAATGCCCCTTTCCCCTGAAATTTCTCCCATTTGTAATGGAATGTCTAACTTGTGCCTGTTCTGCCATTGTACCTTTGGAAGCAGGTAGCTTGTATTCTAGGTTTCACAGATGTAGAAGTGTTTTTGTATTTTGGACTTGGAACTGACTTGGGATGGACAGAATTTTGCTATGATGGGATGAGTGTGTTACATGTTTCAAAAATGTGATTTTTGTGGTGCCAAAGGGTGGTATGTCATAGGTTGAATTGTCTCCCCCCAAAAATACATGTAGCCATGTGGCTGGGTCATGATTCCCAATGTTTTGTGATTGTCCTCCATTTTGTGATTTTCCAATGCTGTATGTTAAAAGATTAGGGTGGGACTGTAAATCCCTTCATAAGATCACCTCCCTGCTTTACAGTAAAAGGAGTTTCCCTGGAGTATGGCTTGCACCACCCTTAATCCTTTCATCCTACAAGAGATAAAAGGAAAAGGAAGCAAGCAGAGAACGGGGGACCTCATGCTATCAAGCAGCCAACACCGGGAAAAGAGCACATCCTTCAGATCTGAGGTTCCTTCCCCAAGATGCTCCGTGGACAATGACTGATGCAACCAGACTTTCCTCCAGAGCCAACAAGGGGGAACGCCTTCTCCTGGAATGGATAGCATGAATTTGGACTTGTAGCCTACCAGACTGTGTAACAATAAACTTTCCTTTGTTAAAGCCATGCACTCTGTGGCATTTCTATTAGAGCAGCACTGACTAAAAGAGTGGCATCTAACAACAACATGTGGGAGCAAAACCCTGATGAAATCAGAGTCTTTAAACAAGGCATCCCATCTCCTTTTTTGGATGAGCATAGAGATTCCTTAAGAGGACGAGTAAGTGTTCTGGAATTCCTATTTTACACAACGTTAGTCATAAACTTCCATATGAGTGTATCATTTCCCACATAGAAACCTCTCAGCCTGACAGACAGATTGTGATTCTGTATGTCCCCTCATGCTGTCCTTACCTTCCTTCAAACCTCCTCCTGCAGTCTCAGCCATCAAAGAAAGCTGCTTTGGGGCCATAAAATTCTAACAGACTTAAGTTGAGAAGACATAAATTTAAGGAAGGCCAGCCCTAGTCTAGATTGTTGTGTTGAGAAGTTTATTTGACAGTACAGGACAGGGTAGTTTCTTTCTTTCTTTTCTTTTCTTTCTTTCTTTTCTTTTCTTCCTTTCTTTCTTTCTTTCTTTCTTCCTACCTTCCTTCCTTTCTTTCTTTTTCTGTCTTTCTTTCCTTCCTTTCTTTCTTTTTCTTTCTTTCTTTCCTTCCTTCCTCCTTTTCTTTCTTTTTTCCTTTCTTTTCTTCCCTTCCTTCCTCCTTTCCTTCCTTCCTTCCTTCCTTCCTTCCTTTCTTCCTTTCTTCATTCTTTCCTTCCTTTCTTCTTTCTTTCTCTTTCCTTTCTTTCTCTTTCTCTGTCTCTTTCCTTCTTTCTCTCTCTCTCCTTTCTTTCCTTCTTCTCTCTCTCTCTCTTTTTTGTATTTTGAACTTTGTTTTTTTATTGTACTTGAGTAAAAGCATACAATTCAAATTACCTCTGCATGACCGCCTGTCTAGACCATCTTCTATTCGCCTTGCCCTGTGACAGCACACTCCTCCTTTTCTCTCTATAATTGTCATAGCCTCTTAACAAACTCCTGACCCCTCCTTTCCACCCTCTTCTCCCATCCAGAAAGAGATTAGTAGGGTAGCCTCCTATAAATGCACAGAACCATAAAGTACACACACCATATGGTGATATTTTGTCCACCACTCCATTCTATTTTTTTTCCAAAGAATTGACATCAGTAGCGTTTTCTGGTTTGGGACAGCAGCAGGTCTAGGGGCCAGGCTCCCATAGGATCCCCTAAGTTGTTGGATCATCAATTGTGGTCTTTTAATAGAGTTCTTGAGCTGCACTCTCTTTTTCTCGTATTGCTACAGGAATTCAACATTGTGTGCCCCATCACAGCTGTTTTCAGTGGTGGCCAGGCACCATCTAGTTCTTCTGGTCACTTGTTGATACAGTCTCCCATTCACATGACTCCTTCTGTCTCCTGGGCTCTTTTCTCCTCATGTCTTTTTTGTTCTCAGTGATCATCTGTTCCAGATGAGGTGGGATCATTTGGTGTACCTCAGATTACAGCCTGCTAGCTGTTAAGAACCCAGACACCACTGCACCATATGGGGTACAGATGATTCACTTAGCAATAGGCTAGTTATGCCAATTGGCCTCAATGTACCCCAAACAACATGGTCCCCAGATCCCGCCCTGCCACTCTATCCTAGAAATATTGGGTTGAGATTAGAAGAATTTTCAGTTTATGGTGAAGTTCTATTATGTTTATCTACTTTTTAATGTGTGCTGTCACTGTTTTTACCTAACCAAATCTCTATCAACTATCTAACCTGTAATCAACCCTTTCCCTCCCTCCCTACTTTTGTAGCTATCAAAGAGTCTTTTATTAGATACGTAAGTTTATTTTTAAGTCCTTGTAGCAGGGGTTTCCCACAATACTTGTCTTTTTGCCACTGACTGATTTCACTCAGCATGATGTATTCCAGTAGAAACCAGCTTGTGAAATTCTTCCTAAAATCATCATTATTCTTCATCATTGCTTATTGTTCCATTGGGTAAATGTACCATAGCTTACTTATCCGTCCATCTGTTGATAAGCATCTAGGTTGATTCCATGTTTTTGTTATGTGGACTGTGCTGCAGTAACCATTCGTGTGCATTTATCTGTTTATCTGACAGCCCTTGTTTCTGTAGGATACATTTTGAGTAGTAGAATTACTGGATCAAATGGTAAATGTATTTCCAGCTTTTTAAGGAAGTGCCAGAGGGCCTTCCAAAGAGGTTATACTATTTTGCAATCCCACCAACAGTGTAGGAGAGTTCTGATCTCTCCACAGCCTCTCCAGCATTTGTTGTTTTGTGTATTTTGAATCATGGTCAACCTCATTGGGGTGAGGTGGTATCTCATTATAGTTTTGATTTGGATTTCTCTAATAGCTAATGATTGTAGGCATTTCCTCATGTGTCTTTTGGCTGCCTGGATGTCCTCTTTGGTGAAGAAGGGTCTGTCCATCTCCTTTGCCCATAGCTAATTTGGTTATTTACTTTCTTCTTGTTAATGTACTTCTTCTAATATCCTTCTAATCCACCTGGCCTGATCTTCAGCAAGTGAGCAAGCTCGTAAAAGTGGGCATTGGCCCTTACTCCTGTTTCACACACTGACTGTCAGACCACTCTGTGTCTCACTGAGCATTGGACTAAGCCAGTGGGACTGGGTTGATTCATGCTTGGGTGCCTCTCAAGGTTATATTGTTTAAATATTTATTTAATATCTGTTCAGAGGAGAAGCTGGACCATGAATAAAAGCAACAGCTAAGCAAACTAACCCTCCCTAACAAGCAGGTAAGCGGCAATGCATTGTCAGTTAAGCTGGCCCTAACCTATTGTTATCAAGTCAGTTCTGACTCATAGCAACTCCTAAGTTTCAGAGTAGAACTGTGCTCCACAGGATTTTCAATGGCTGAGCTTTCAAAAGTAGATCAGGGTTTCAGCTGTAGGCAAAGCACTTTTTTTAATCAAGTGAGAAGATTTCTGATAAATATGTTTGTCCTTCTCCTTAGAATTCCAAAGAATTTTCAGATTTTGTTAAATCATGGCACATAGAGAAAATGAAAATAATTTTCGGCAGACTGAGTTAAACTGGCTGTGAGACTTTTCACCAAAACTGTTCAGCCTTACAGTTCCCAGACCCTTACAGCCACTACCTGAGCCTAGAAGCTGTAATACAAGATGTTTCTTAGCAGATTATATTCTTAGAAATTGTTTGTAGCTTGTTCCTTTCTCAGATTGCACTCGTACTGAAGTGCCCTAAGTGTAATGATGGAGCTCTGGGTTTCAGGGACTTGGAAAGAATGGAAGAATAGACAAAGATAAGGATATCTTGTGAATATGCTATAGGAGCTTTATTGTTGCATGGAGTAAAGGAGAAAGAGATGATCAGGACCCAGGATGACTTGGGACATTTCATGGGATCATCAGCTGCCTGGAAAGCAGAAAAGAGAATAGGAGAAGCTTCACCCTATGGTAGGTAGGTCCAATGTCTTGAGTGTGCTTCTTAAGTGTTTCTCTGCAATGCCTGAGGTCTGCATCAACAGCAACCTCCAGAGCCCGAGAAGCAACCGGAGCCCCCAGAGGGTTCACTTTCACAGCAGTCAGAGCTCTGGTGCCAACGACGGTGGAAGAGACGAGGCCTGTGGTGGCTCAAACAGCAGCCAGCACACCCTGAACTGCAGCAGCCTCCAGAGCTAGGTCCACATGAGCCCCCAGAGCTGACACTGCAGCAGGAAGAGACTGAAGGACATTTTGGGGGGCACTTGGGGACAGGGCACTTGGGAGGACACTTGGGAGGGGGCTGGCACTGCTGCTGGTTCTGCTGGCAGGACATTTTAGCAAGCTTTTTAAACCTGAAAATTAATAACAAAACTCTTGTACTACATAAAGTAACAATTTAATGTCTTTTAGAATTAAATCAATTGGAGATAGCTCAGTATATCTAGCGTATACACATCAGTTAGGCAAAGAAATAACTCAAATCTTCTCCCTCGATAAAAATATGTGGTCTGAACAATCAGACTTAAGAAAGACCTTCTCATTCTTGTATAGAAGGAGTAGCTAGTATTTCTTAACCTTCACCAGCCTGCACAAAGTGTTCACACACTGATGTGCCCATTCTATTAATTTGAGAGTAATATCCTTAACAAAATTGAAGGTCCCATAAGTGTCCGAGACCAGGACAAATTTCCACAGACTTGGTTCAGAATGGATCTTATTTCTGTTGATTATATCACAGAACATACACAGAAAGATAGCACCCACTTTCCTCAGTCTCCATCTTCCCACCCCATCCCTCTGCCTACCCTCCACCTCTTAGTCTTCAGCTTTTGCCTGGTGCTCTCAGAGCCCCTTGAGACTCCCGCACTCACACTCACCCTGATTCCACGAGAACAGACACGTCCCTGGGGAGTAGGAATAGATGAGGGACTGGAGGCAGGTATGGCTTTTATAGGGGCTCCTCCAGCTCAGCTCTGGGAGGGGCAGGAGATGGCTGTTGCACAACCAGGTCATGTGCTAGGTCATTTCAGACATTCCTCTGCCTCTCTGTCCATGCATTCCCAGGAGGCCTTGGGAGCTCCCAGGGTGTCTTCTGGACCTTGAAGCAAGAAACGCTTTGGACCACCAGAGCCTGCCACAGATCAGATGTAAAAGCAGCTGCCAGGGAATTCTCAGGAAGCCAGTGCCCAGACAAAGGCTTAGAGGGTAACTTCTGAGAAAACGAGGCCAACGCCACAACATCTTTGAGGAAGTATTTTACTTTGTCATCTTCCCGTTGCCAAGGATGATCTTCCAAGCCTTGCTTCCATAGTCAGACTGGTTTGTCTGGATCACAGAACCAGGGACCATCTCCTTCCTAGGATGCTCTCCTCCACACACCCACCCTGCTTGGCCTCCTGACCTCAGGTCCTTGAGTAGCCCTCAGATCCCTGCTGATGGGATTATTAGACAGACCATGGTGGTCGCCAAGGGTCAGCTCCGACTCGATGGCACTTGGCTTGGCTGTGGTGATTTCTTTAGTTTCTTTTTATTATTTTTCTTCTTTTTCCAACAGTAGTGATTGTGACTAAACCCCTTCACTTAAAAACAAACCAAATGCATATTTTGTTACAAGGCAGTTTTTATAAGACAATTACTGATTGCTAATTTTATATGTCACCTTGGCTAGGCTGTAGTGCACAGTTATTTTATCAAACACTAATCCAGATGTTGCTGTGAAGAAATTTTGAAGGCATGATTAACGTTTACAGTAAGTTGACACTAAGTAAAGGCAGTTACAGTCAGTGCTATGGGTGAGCCTCTCGCAGTCAGCTAAAGGCCTTACGAGCAAAAACTGAGGTTTTCTGGAGAGAAGAAATTCTGCCTGAAGACTGTTACATAGTTCTCTTCCCTGAGTTCCCAGCCTGCTACCTGTTCTACAAATTTTGGACTTACTATCCCCCACAGTTTTGTGAATCAATTCCTTAGAATAAATTTTCTCTTCAAGTAGATGGACAAGTAGGTAGATTTCCTGTTCTGTTTTTCTGGAGAACCCTGCCTAATAAAGCAAATGGCAATAAGGAGATCAAAGTTCAAACTACCACTCTGCCGTTTATGAGGTCTGCTGTTTATGAGACAAGATGCAATACCTCAAGATCTTCATTTAGACAACATAAAACCTAAGCTGTGAAGCGGGCAGGTTAGCACTTTCCTCACTGAGTTGTTGGGGCATAAGAAGGTGCATGGAAGATTCTTAGTGAGCAGTAATTTTTAAAGAATGTTTGCTAGATGCAGACACGTTGGTCAGCATATAAGACAGACAGATAGGAAATATTCAGTGGTTGTCCTCAGGAAGTTTGTTTCAAAATATTATTAGACTAGTGGAAACTCTCCTGGAAAATGACATTATGCCTTCAGGATTCTAAGAAACAAAATAATTTCTAGCCAGAGGATGGTGGGGATTAAATGGCTTGTTTAACATTAGTACTGAATGACAGGGTAATCAGACTTGGATTAGACTCATTCAATCGTTAATTGATTCATTTTATTTATTCAGCAAACATTTTCTGTGAACTACTGTATGCCATGAACTTGGAATAAAGCCTCAAAAAAAAACACAAAACCATTGCCATAAAGTCAATTCTCGCTCGTAGCAACCTTATAGGACAGTATAGAACTGCCCCATTGAGTTTCCAAGGAGTGCATGGTGGATTCAAACTGCCAACAGTTTGGTTAGCTGCAGTAGTACTCACCCACTGCACTACCAGATTTGCACTTTGGAAAAAGAGAAACAATCTTTTCCTTCACATGCCACATCTAGCATTAGAGAACTTATGTTTAAATTTATATCTTAGATATGGCCTATCTTGAATTTCTTCATTATCTAGTTTCACAGAGTCTCTAACTCTGAGATCTTTCAGATAAAATGTGAAAATGTTTGATTTGTGAACATACACAATTATAAGAATACTGTTTGAATACCTTCCAAGGGTTCAGTGCATATTTTGTCCTAACATTTAGGTTTATTGAGGTGAACATGTTTGTTGTAACCTCCAGGCACTCACAATCAAGTGGGCATTCTGAAGACTACTATGAAAACCCATGTTCATAAAAGAAGATGAGATTTAGGGACTAGACTTGCCTGAGCCACTATTTCCCTATGAGATTCTTGGGACATTGGTTTACCTGACAATGCCTGCATGACGTCATTCTAGGTTTCCTCATTCTCTTTGACAGAGATGATAGTAACAATGAAGGAAGAGAATGAGAATGCTGTGTCTTCATGGTTGGGTGTGTGTACACAGTTTGTGTACAGATGCATGTTTACATAGCCATGGACCAGCTCAGAAATATGGATGAGGGGTTGGTTAGAAGACTACAAAACTGAAAGGTACTCCATACCCAGAAAGCCAGTATCCAGAGGTAAAAAGTCCTTCTGCGTATCTTTTTGTGTGGAAACCAACTCACAATGACATTTGGTTACAGTATGTAAGAATTCTAGGTGTTCTACACCCAGTCACTGTATCACTATCATGTCATCAGAATGTGGGAACTTTGAGGCATTCCTTACCTGGGGAGGCAGGCAATTGTCCTTGGAGTGTTAATTAGGTGAATGGATGGATAAGTTAAACGCTATTATAAGAATGACCTGGAAGGTATTTAAGATTCTTCCACTGAACCACTTCTCCTTTGCCTACAAAGTCTCTGATCTGCAATATGATATTGTCAAGTGTTTCCTAAAGAGGCAAAGGCCTTGATGTCACATTAAACTTATGCTACCACAAAACCTACTCACTTCCCAAGCATACTCTGTCTTTGTGGCAACATTATGTGTTTATGCTTACCTGCTAACTGAAAGGATGGCAGTTCAATTTCACCCAGCACTGCTACACGAGATAGACCTGGCAGTCTGTTTCTGTAAAAATTGTTGTTGTTTGGCCCCATTAAGTCAGTTCCAACTCATAGCTGCCCTATGCACAACAGAATAAATACTGCCTGGTCCTGTGCCATTCCAGTCTTTGTGCATAAACCCATTGTTGCAGCTACTGTGGCAACATAAAGTACAGCACTTTGCCAGGACAACCTTTTCATCTCTCTCTGCCTTCCACAAGAAATGAATTAATTACTTTATATTTTCTTCCTGTAAAATGTATGTCTCAATTCATACCAACCTTTTCTTCCCACTGAAAACAGATAATCCAAATCCTCAGGTCCCAACTCATAGAACAGGGCTTGAGGCAAGGGTGTGACCTACAGTTTCCTTAGAAAGGATGGAAATCTGTGACCTGAGTACCTACAGCCATCGATAAATGGCTTTCTCCTTACTGAAATCACACCTAACTTCTGGGTATCAGTTAGGCAACATGAAATTTTCCACAGCTTTCCAGGGATGGAAGAGGGAAGGAGACAATATCAGAAATAAGCATGTGTGAACCATTACGTGTAAGAGTCATATCCCTTCCTCTCACAGCAAGAACACATCGTAGAGCCTGGTTCACAACCCCTTGTATAAGGGATTCCTGGTTTTGGTTCTCTCCTTCATTTGTTTGTCTTGCCAGGGACTTCTTCTCTTCTTCATACATCATTGTAACAAATTTATCCATTGGAGCCATGGATGGGACCTCTTAGCAGGAGTAAGGCAAGCAGAGATTTGGTTGAAGAAAAGACAGAAGGACAAAGAAGAGGAAAAGGGCATGAGAAATAGAAAGATATTCTGTGCAGGGTGGGAACTAGTGCAGAAACAAAAGTTCTTGGGACCAGAGGAGAGTGCAACAGTTGCTCTGAGTTTATTTGTTGAGAAGAACATACCCTGTACTGTTTGGATTTCACATATTATAGTATGGACCTTCCCATTTTGACTGCACAATATTGGTTAGGAGCAAGGTACTGGAGCTGAACCACTTGAGTTCTAATTCTGAAAACCAAATATTCTGTATGAAACCTTGGGCAAATTTTTAACTTGTGTGTCTCCACCTTGGCATCTGATAAACATGAATAATAATGGTGATTATTTAATAAGATTGATGCGTAAATGAAGAAATCACACATTAAGCACTTAGAAGAGTATATCCTACATAATAAGTACAAATGCTTAGAATTTGCATGATTACATAATTTTGAATCTCTTTCCCAGTGCTTTTGGAACACACTGGTACATTCAACTATTTCTTGGAGACAGTTTCCTCATTCTCTTTGGCAAATATGTTTGTAACCATAGTGTGCATGATGTAGCAAAATGGTGTGTGTTTGTGTGTGTATGTGTGTGTGTTGTATTTATATAAACATGTATGTGAACATAAAGACTCTGGGTGACACAACTGTTTACGCTTACCTGCTAAACTGAAAGGGTGGCAGTTCAATTCCACCCAGCACTGCCACGCAAAATAGACCTGGCAGTCTGTTTCTGTAAAGATCGTTGTTGTTTGGTCCCATTAAGTCAGTTCCAACTCATAGCTGCCCTGTGCACAACAGAATAAAACACTGCCTGGTCCTGTGCCATTCCACAGTCTTTATGCATAAACCCATTGTTGCAGCCACTGTGTAAATTCATCCTGTTGAGGGTCTTCCTCTTTTTTGGTGACCCTCAATTTTATCATTTGTAAGGATTACAACTAAGAAACCCCACAGAGCTCAGTTCTACTCTGTAATAGATGAAGTTGTCATAAGTCAGAACTGACTCAACAGTAATAGTTTGTTTTGTTTTCCTTTTTATGGTATGTGAACATAACTATGTATATATGCCAAGTGCCATCAAGTTGGATCTGACTCATGGCAACAACACTCTAAATCAAAAGGCTGGAGGATGATAAAGCTGGTTTAAAAAGAACAAACTAAAACCTGTTGCCATTTGGTCAATTCTGACTCATAGTGAACCTGCAGACAGAGAGAAACTGCTCCACGAAGTTTTCAAGGAATGGCTCTTGGATTCAAGCAGACAGTATTTTGGTTAGCAGCTGTAGTGTGCTGTAGCTCTTAACCATTGCACCAACAAGGCACCCAAAAGGAAACAGAGGAGTCCAAGGATACAGTCAGAAACAAAATGAATGCTGACATAGGATTACAAATTTAAGTACAAAATTAATTAGTGTTTTAGACAGCAATAAAACTACTGGGTTATCATTTCTATTAGACACAAATAATATCAAACTTACAAATCTTCAAATTAAATCTGTCTCTATCATGTGGGCAAAATGAAAGCAAAACAAAAAGTCCCCTGGAGACTCGTACGACCATTAAGCAGGATTGTTTTCTAAAGAAGATAACAGAGAAGTGGGTCTCCAGAGCTCAAAATCACACTGAGTTGTTGCTGAAGTCATGTCTGATTGATGGGCTCCACAGGGACAACCTGGAAACTTCCATGATCTACCAGCTTGTTGAGAAAGAAAGAGGCAGGGGACCACCAGATCATTCACTTTACTTGTTCCCACTAGAGCTAAACCTCACTTCGGAGCTTGGTGATAGAATATCTTATAAGCACTTGGGATAGCTACTGACTGAGCCAGCACAGGCTACAAGAGCTCCAACTGCTGTAGCAGTGGTCTGGATCATGGCTATTACTGACCATATTTCTGAGGAACCAAAGTACAAAGATAAAAAATGTCCGAGGTCCATGCTTCCTCTGTGTTGGGACTCAGGGATTAAGAGATGAATGTTTCTGTTCCCTCACATATTCTTCAAAGGTTCTGTCAAGGTGTATTACTTTACCCCAAGTGAGAATGAAACTATTATTTCATGTTCCCCATGTGTCTTGGTCATTGTCAGTCCCTTTTTTTTCTCTTGGATTGTGTTTCTATTGATCTGTACTCAATCTTTCAGTCCTTCACTCCAGGGAAACACTGATCTTCATTTTCCCCTGAAGCTCAGGCTGAGTGGAGCTATGCTTTTGGGACAAGTCCCCCTCCAAACTCTCTGACTCTGTGAGTTGTTGCTTTTGACACCAGCCACATTCAATCTGGAAGCTCCAGGAGAGAATTTGCCCCTTGCCTCATCAGAATGTGATGGCTTTCAGCATCCTTCAGCTTATAAGTATGTGGATGCGTCTACAAGGCCATCATCCTCAAATCTTTCTCTTTTCCATCTTCATATCACCTTTTCTTCTCTGTGTCATAAAATTTCATTCTAACTTATAAAGATGTACATGTTTCTTTTAGAACATACAAGGATAATTTAGGAAAATTCTATTCATCTCAAAATCTTGAACTTAATTATATCTCCCAAGGTCCATTTTCCTTTCCAGGTATGTGGAATAGGACCTGATTGCTTTTATCAGACGTTATTTTGTTATTTTGCTTACCACAGATACCATCACTACACAAACACAAACACTTATGTACTTCAATGACCTCACAGCCCATGACTATTTGAATCCAATATTAATATCAGTTTAATCTTTATAATTAGAAGATATTTTAGATAAATATGTTAGAATTAGTGAAACCTTAATGACCCATTATATATTCATTCCTTGGAATGTCCTTGACCCAGAAACTATTCCCAAAGAACATGTGCTGAACAAATTAAATAAAAATCAAGCAAGTCTTAACAGAATAAATGAGAAAGTACACTGGGGTGAATAAAAGAGCAAAGCATCTCCAAGGGGAAAATGTAAAGGTTTTCTTGAACTGCCTCATGAAAAGTTCAAGAATAAGAGTAGATGATGAGTTCATTCCAACACACTCTGAGCAAGGATTTACATGCGCAATTATGGAGATCCAACATGCCATTAAAAATATGTATATACGAGGACTGACAACAAAGTTCACAAGCTCATCCTAGAAAAAGTCTACATAACTCACTGCTGAATAGCACTATGATCACCCTTGAAGTACTCCCCTTGGGAAGCTATGCACCAATGACAACACCTTGTCCACCCTTCAAAGCAATTTTGGAACTCTTTTTCTGGAACAGCTATCCTAGAGCTTTTATTATATTACCTTAATGTCCTGGATGTCATCAAAATGTCTTCCTTTCAATATTTCCTTTATCTTTGGATAAACAAAAAAGTCACTGGAGGCCAGATCAGGTGAGTAAGGGGATGTTCCAATACAGTTATTTGTTAATTGGCTAAAAACTCCCTCACAGACAACTATACAGTTAAGTTTGTCAATTTGTCACCTTGCCTCAGTACACAATGGCCATTCCAGAAAGAGTTCCAAAATTGCTTTAAAGGGTGGACTAGGTTGTGGTGTTGGTGCATAGCTCCCCAAGGGAAGTACTTCAAAGGTGACCACAGTGATATTCAGCAATGAGGTATGCAGTACTTATGACAGTTAAGTTCAAGGACTTAATTGTCAGAACTCGTAATCTATGCCCACCTAGGACTATATTGCAGTGGGAACATGAAGGTTAAAGAAATAAAAATAATGTTTATAATTACTAATTACAGGCATTCACATGGGTGGGCCCATTCTATTGGGACATTTCCAGTGTTGGTAGGGATTCTTATTACTACCTAACCCTATATCTCAGTACTTTTCCAATAATGACAGTTCTGAAGGTTCTGGCAGGTATAGTGTGGGTCACAACAAATTAAAGATAATATTATTAAGAATGACAATTTTAAAACACTGGATTGCAATCTTGTGGAATCTTTATATGGATCAAGAGGAAGACATTTAAGAAGAACAAGAGTTATTGCATAGTTCAAAAGTGGAAAAGGCAGTCCAAAGGTACTGTGTCATTTCATCTTGCTTATTCAATCTGTAAACTGAACAAATAATCTGAGAAGTCAGACTATGTGAAGAAGAGCATAGCATCAGGATTAAAGGAAGACTCATTAATAACCTACAATACACAAATGACACAGCCTTCCTTGCAAAAAATGAAAACAATCTGAAGCACATATGATGAAGACCAAAGACTACAGCCTTAAGTATGGATTACACCTCAATATAAAGAAAACAGAACCCTCACAACTGGACCAATAAGAAACAACATGATAAATAGATAAAATGCTGAAGTCATCAAGGATCTCACACTCCCAGCTGCTGCACCATCTATCTGGAAACAGATGATGAGTATCCTAATATCATAAAAGAGAATATATCCATCCAAGAAACTCAATGAATCCCATACCGGATAGACCCCAAAAGAAAACTACCAGTACATATCATCATCAAACCTCCCCAAACGAACAACAAAGAAAACTTACTGAGAGCAAAGCAGGAAAAATGAACTGCGACCTACAAAGAATAAACAGTAAGACTAAACTCTGATTTCTAAGTGAAACTATGTTAGTAAGAAAGCAATGCAATGACACATGTAAAACTCTGAAAGAAAAAAATTTGCCAACCAAGAATTACATATGCAGAAAATTGTTTCTCAAATATGATAGTGAAACTAGAACATTTTCATATCAACAGAATTTAAGGGAATCTGTAGAAATTAGACCAACAGAAATACTACAGGAAGTCATTTAGACAGTGAACCAGCAACATCAGACAACCTGAGATTAAGACACATGACCTCACCCAGATACCAAACAAGACCAAGAATTCACAAAATAAAATACATCTACAAGAGTGAAAATGGAAAATCAGAGAGATCAATATGTAAATAATGACAAATTCAAAATACAAAATGGAAAATGACTTAGCCGCAGAACTTTAAAGAAGTTCCATGTGGAAAGGAAATTAAGGCACTATCAATATATCACAGACCATTTTAAACTAGAAAGATAAAGGTAGATTGCAGGGTAACTACAAGCCAAGCCAAGCCAAGAGCTAATAAACCTACTTACCAAAATAAAAAAGAAGAAAACCATAAAGAATTGATAAACACAAAATCAACAAAGAAAATCCATAAACAAAAACAACTCAGTGCAGAAAAGTAAGCTGAACAAAGAAACAATCAACACCACACAAAAAAGTCACAACAAAATGACAACAGTAAATTCATACATACAAATAATCACACTGAATTTAAATTTGTTACATGCATCAAACAAGAGACAGAGTCAGAATGGATTAAAAAAAAAATCACTATGTTACCTAAAAGAGATATACCTTAGACAAAAGATGTAAATGGGTTAAAAACCAAATAGGAAAAATACATCAAGCAAATAGTAATCAAGAGAGTGGAAACAGCAAAATAAACTCTGATAAAATAACATTTATGTTAAATTACATTATAAGAGACAAAACAAAGAGTCAATCAGAGAGGACATAAACATAATAGATAAATATTTATGCACTGCCTTAGGCTATGGTCTTTAGAGAAGCAAAACTAGTGTATATTTATATATTTATATACATAGCCAGCCACCAGCCAAGTGCCGTCGAGTCAGATCCAACTCATGGCGACCCTAGGGTACACAAATATATATGTATGTATACACACATATATATACAATACATATACATATATATGTATGTATATACACATACATGCACATACATATAAACAAACAAAAAAACCACAGTGTTCAAGTCATTTCTGACTCATAGTGACCCTATAGACAGAGTACAACTGCCCCATAGAATTTCCAAGGAGCACTTGGGGGATTTGAACTGCTGACCTTCTGGTTAGCACCTGTAGCACTTCACCATTACACCTCCAGGGCTTCCATAAATATATAAAGGGATAGAGATTTACCTTAAGGAAATGGCTCATGCTGTTGGAAAAGCTGCCAAGTCCCATGACCACAGGTCAAGCATCAGGCTGGAGGTTTCTCCTGACTGACACAGCTACAGCAGCCTGACCAACCTAAGATCAGTCAATCAGATTGCAGGCTGCTGAAGCTGATGAAACCAAAATTCACAGGTAAGACAGCAGGTTGCTGGAACACAGGCTGTGCAGGTTAACAAATCCCAAGTCAGCTGACTATATGGCAGATCACAGACTCAAATATCAAGAAAAAGAGGTCAGATGATGACAGAGTGAGCAAGAGCCAGAGTGAGCAAAACCAACAAACTTTGTCAGAACATTCATACTTACTGGATGCAGACCACACTCCCAAATAAACTCTGCTTACAACAGATTGGATGATCATATTGTGGAGTTGATTACATTATATAACAAAATAGAGGATAGCTACATTATTGCGTAACTTCTAAATTATAGTATTGTCAAAGAGAGAATCATGGCCCAGCCATGTTGACACATAACCATTACACACACCCAAAATCAGTTCCCATAAGTACATAAAACAAACTTTACCAGTATGACAAAAGAAATAGATGATTCCACAATAATAGTATTGACAGAATTTAACACACCACATTCTGTGAGAGACAGAAAAACTAGAAAGAAATCCATCAAAGATAGAGAAGATCAGAACATTGCGATTAAACAACTTGACCTCATACACATACATAGAATACTCCACTCAACAGCAGCATAGTACACATTCTCCTCCAACATACAGGATCATTCTCCAGAATAGACCACATGTTAGGCCACACAGCAATTCTCAATAAATTAAAAAATATTGAAATAAGACAAAGCATCTCCTCAGACAACAATGCAATAGAACTAGAAATTAATTACAGAAAGAACAATGAAAAACATGAAATACACAGAAACAAAATTATACATTAAAAAAATACTGGACAACAGAAGAGATTAAAAATGAAATTAAAAAAATGCTAGAGTCAGACAAAAATAAAAGCACAACATAAGAAAACCTTTGAGACATAGCAAAAGTACTGCTCTGAGGACAATTTATAGCAATAAATTAACACATCAGAAGAGAAGAAGGGAGTAAAATCAATACCTTAACCCTACAAGTCAAACAAACAGAAAAGGAGTAGAAAAATAAGCCCACATCTGCAAGAGGAAAGAAAATAATAGAGATTAGAGCAGAAATAAATGAATCAGAAAACAGCTAAAGAAACAAGACTAGAGGTTAGTTCCTTGAAAAGATCGATAAAATGAACAAACCACTCACCAAACTGACAAAACAAATAACTAAATAAGAAATGAGATCAATCACATTATAAAATGTTATAAAAAGTTACACCCAGGAGAATTCGAAAAACCTAGAAGAAACAGAAATATTTCTCGAAATACATTACCTACCCAAACTAACGCAAACTGAGACAGAAAATCTGAACAAGTCCACAACAAGAAAAGAAATTGAAAAGTTAATAACTTGCCATGCACTCCCCACCCTACCCCACCCTACCCCACCCCACCTCAAAATAACACGCTGGCCGAGACAAGTTCACTGGAGAATTCTACCAAACATTCAGAGAAGAGTTGACAACAATACTATCCAAACTATTCCAGAACAAAGAAAATGAAGGAATACTACCAAATTCATTCCATGAATCCTGCATAATTCTAATACCAAAACCAGGCAAAGATGAAGCTAAAGAAGAAAGTTATAGACCAGTATATCTCATGAATGTGAACACAAAATATTCTAACAGAATTCAACAGCATCTTAAAATAATAATAATAATAATACATCACAACCAAATGGGATTTATACCAGGTATGCAAGGATGGTACAACACTAGAAAGTCCATCAACATTATCCACCACATAAAACAAAGAGCAAGAATCACACAATCACTTCCATCAATGCAGAAAAGACATTTGTTAAAGTCCAAAAACCTTGTTAAAGTCCAACACTCTTCTTGGTAAAAATTCAGCAAAATAAGACTAGAAGAGAAATTCCTCAATGTAATTAAGAACATACACACAAAACTGAAGAAAGCAGGCTTCACAAAGTTGAACACAACTGTACATAATTGCCATCACTCTTTCTGTTAGTTTACTACAGTTTCTGTTAATTGACTGCTGTTTTCCAAGTCAGTCTTATGTGACCTCGTTGAGGCAGCCCTATGTAACTCCCATCTTGGTCTTGATCACTGTAAAACCTCTGCTGTCTACTACTAGATGTGAAGTTCCACTTAGATTCTGGTGTCACCAGGAACCAACTTGTACATAAGTCTTTCTAATAAAACTCCATTACTTCCTCCCTGTAGTCATCTGCCTCTTTCTTCAGTCCCTCAGAACTCTATTTTTGGAGACAAATTTCAAGTTACTGGTACATGCCCGGACAAAAACCAACAGCCAACATTATACGTAATGGACAGAGACTAAAAGCATTTTCCTTGACAGCAGGAACCAGACAAGGATGCACTTTATCACCACTCTAACTCAATATCATACTAGAAATTCTAGCTAAAGCAGTAAGACAAGAAAGGGAAATAAAAGGCATCCAAATTGGTAAGGAAAAAATAAATCTATACCTACACACAGATGACATGATCATATACATATTAAAAAAAATACAACGCTTAGGAATAAATCTAACCAGGGATATAAAAAAACTTATACAAAGAAAACTATAAAACACTATTGAACAAAACCAAAGTAGTCCTTCATAAATGGAAAAACATACTATGTTCATAGATAAGAAGAATTAACATTGTGAAAGTACAAAGCAGTATACTGTGATCTTGAACCAAATTCCAACAACCTTCTTTAATGAAATGGAAAAACTAATCACCAACTTTATATGGAAAGGAAAACAAGTTCTAGATAAGCAGAGCATTACTGAAGAAGAACAAACAAGGAGACTTCACACTACTTGATCTCAGAGCCTACTACACAGCTACAGTAGTCAAAAAAGTCTGGTACAACTGCAGATGCATAAAGCAATGAACAGAATTGAGAACCCAGAAGTAAATCTATCCACCTCTGGCAGCCTATCTTCAGCAAATGACTGAAGTTCATCAAATGAGACAGTGAAAATCTCCTTAATGAGTGGTACTGATAAAATTGGATATCCGTTTACAGAAAAAGTGAAACAAAATCCATGCCTCACATCTCACACAAAACTAACTCAAAATGAGTCAATGACCTAAATATAAAAGCAAATAAAAAATAGGGACAACACTCACTCACTGTCATTCAGTCCAGTCCAACTCACAGTGACCCTATACACAGAGTAGAACTGTCCCACAGAGTTTCCAAGAAGCACCTAGCAGACTTTACAGGGCAATCTTCTAGACGGCAGTCATTGCATTTAACCACTGTGCCTCCAGGGACGACACTAGGAACCCTATTACATGACATAAATAGAATACCAAATATAACTAACTATGCACAAAGAGCAGAAGATAAGCTAGACAACTGGGATCTCCCTAAAAGTCAAACACTTAGGCTAATCAAAAGACATCACCGGGGGGGGGGGCTCATAATGGCAAACTAGACCTGCATCTCCTCAATTCCCACTGAGAAGTAAGTTCTGGAATGATAACTGAATGGAGCAGCATGGACATCTGGGGACCCCAGGATCTGGCACAGGGTTGTCAGATCTGACTAGGTGCCAGTAATGGAGAAGATACCTCTCTCAAAGACAAGGCAGCGGCCCCTGAGTCCTGCTTTTGCTGACTGACCATGTTGGAGGACTGCAGTTACTGATACCATCTTTGTTATTTGGGAGGTGGGGACAGGGCATGAGCTGGCTAATACATTGAGCCGCGGTGTTGAAGCAAACAGCATCTAGTGTAGCAGAGACATCATGCATGGGATAGCCACATGTTGAGAGCCCTGCTGCTGACTGAGGGCACCACTGCCTCTCCATCCTCTCTTTTATGAGCTGCACCATAGCTTCTGCTGTTTCACAGCAGGCAGGGCAGCTTGGGTGGGATGCCATCTTGTTTAGCTGGGAGATGGAGTCACACCTACTTCTCCAGCAGAAAAGCTGTGTTAGGATGGTGGTACCTAAAGGTATGAGTTTGGTCTGACAGAGGAAGGCAGCAAGGCCATAACCCCTCCCTACTTTGAACCCCATCATAGTATCTGGGGACGGCCTATGAGATGCTTTCATTGTCAGTCAGAAGGCAGACCCTGCCACATCCGAGGGCCTGATTTTGGCAGCTGTTGCACAGCTCCTCAGTTAGCAGTAAAATACCTTTTTAAAATAAGACCAGACTGTTGAGTGGCGCAGCAGCATCTCCTCCACACTTCACTGATACACATCATAGCATTGGCTGATGGCCCCCCAGTGACTTCAAAAGTGTACTGTCTTTGCCAGCCAGAAGGCAGAGCTTGCTACTTCAGAGAGTCCACCTGGAGCAAGTCACTAAGTACACAGAGGCAGCAGGTGACCAACTTCCATCTTAGAACCACTTCTCAGTTCATGCTGAGGAAACACCAGACAAACCAAACAGCTTCAAGATGGCTCAAAGGCAAAAAACTATAGCTAAACCTTTAAAGAAACAGTCCACCATGGCCCTGGGAAACTCCCAAAATAAAGAATAAAGAAAACATCCCAGATGAAGAAGACTTTATGAAAATATCAGAGTACAAAAGTACAAAAGAATTATATAAAGAGGCCTCCTAGAGATTAAACAAAATTCATCGGAACAAAATGAAAAATTAAGGAAGCCATTTGAACTCATGGAACACCAGTGATCTGAAATTCAACAGATCTTTAACAAAGTTACAGAATTAGACAATTCAATTCAAAACCAAAAGAGCAGAATTGAGGAAAAGGAAGCCAGAGTTAGAGAGCTTGAGGATAAGCAACTGACATCAGCATTTTTCAGAAGAAATCAGAGAAAATAAATAACAAAAATGAAGGAGAATTAAGAAACATGTGCGACTCTACTAAGAGGAATAATTTATGAATAATTGCAGTTTCTGAACAGGGAGGGATAGCTGAAAAAAACAAAGAGAATTATTGCAAAGCATCTTCTTGGACCATAAAGTGACAAAAGTTGAAATCAATAGCAGAAAAACACAGGTAGAAACTTGAACTCCTGGAAACTGAACAACAACTTGCTCAAAAATCCATGGGTTATAGAAGAAATCAAGGACAAATACAGAAATTTATGGAATCAAATGAGAACAAAAACATAACCTACCAGAGCCTATGGCATACATACAAAGCAGTGATCAGAGGTCAGTTTATCTATGCCAGTGGGTGCATCACAGATGAAGAAAGGTCCCAAACCAAAGAATTAACCGTATGGCTTGAACAATTAGAAAGAGAGCAACAGAGGAACTCCTCAGTCACCAGAAGAAAACAGACAATAAAGATTAGAGCAGAACTAAACAACATAGAGAATAGAAGAAGAGTTGAAAAAATTAACAAAACCAAAAGCTGGTTCTTTGAAAAGACTGACAAAATTGATAAGCCATTGCCTAAACTTACAAAAGAAAGGAAACAAATAATCCAAATAAGAAATGAGATGGGAGATGTCACAACAGACACATCTGAAATCAGAAGTATCATAACAGAATACTATGAAAGACTGTAATAGACTTGAAAAACTAGAGAAAATGTAAAAATTTCAAGATTCATCTCACCTACAAAAATTATCACTAGGAGAAGTAGAACAACTTAATAAACCCATCTCAAAGGAAGAGATTGAAAAAGTCATCAAAAAAACTATCAATTAAAAGAAGTCCTGGCCCAGATGGCTTTGCTGGAGCATTCTACAAAACTTTTAAAGAGGAATTAACTCCAACACTATTGAAGCTATTTCACAGCATATAAAGGGATGGAATACTGCCAAATTCATTCTATGAAGCCAGCATAAATTCTAATACCAAAGCCAATGAAAAATCTGAAAAAAAAAATAATTACAGACCAATCTCCCTCATGGAATTACATGCAAAAATCTTCAACAAAATCTTAGCCAATGGAATTCAACAACATATCAAAAAACTAATTCATCATGACCAAGTTGGAATCATATCAGGGATGCAACCTTGGTTCAACATCAGAAAAACAATTAATGTGATCAACCACATAAACAGCACAAAAGATAAGAATCACCTGATTTTGTCAACTGACATTTGACAAAGTCCGACACTCATTCATGCCAAATACTCTCAGCAAAATAGGGACACTATTGCAAAGCCAACCACTTACATCATCCTGAAGGAGACTGAGAGAATTCCCCTTGAGTGTGGGAACTAGAAAATGATGCCCACTCTAACTTCTATTCAACATTGTCCTAGAGGTTCTAGCCAGAGCAATTAGACAAGACGAAGAAATAAAGGGCATCTGCATTGGCAAAGAAAGTAAAAATCTCCCTGTTTGCTGATGATGTGATTGCATATTCAGAGAATCCTAAAGAATCTGTAAGTAAACTACTTGAACTAACAGAAGAGTTCAGCCAAGTATCAGGATATAAGATAAACGCCAATAAATCAGTAGGATTCCTTTATATCAACAAAGAGATCATCAAAGAAACCATCTCCAAATCAATGCCATTTACTATAGCCCCCAAGAAGATAAAATATCTAGGAATAAATCTAAGTAGAGAAATAAGAGACCTATACAAAGAGAACTACAAAACCTTACTGCAAGAAGCTAAGAGGGACTTACACAAATGGCAAAATCTACCCTGCTCATGGATAGGAAGATTTAACATTGTGAAAATGTCTATTTTACCCAAAGTGATCTACATACACAATGCAATCCCAATACAAATTCCAGTGACATTTTTTAATGAAATGGAGAAACAAATCACCAACTTTGTTTGGAAAGGGAAGAAACTCCAGATAAGCAAAGTACTACTGAAGAAGAGCAACACAGTGGGAGACCTCTCACTACCCAACCTTAGAAACTATTACATTGCTACAGTAGTCAAAACAGCCTAGTACTGGTACCCCAAAGAGACATATAGACCAATGGAACAGAGTTGAGACCCCAGAGATACCATCATCCTCCTATGAACAGCTGATATTTGACAGAGACCCTAAGATTGTAAACTGCAGTAAAAACAGTCTCTTTAACAAACTATGCTAGAAAAATTGGATATCCATCTGCAAAAAATTGAAACAAGACCCACATCTCAAACCTTCCACAAAAACTAATTCAAACTAGGTAAAAGATCTAAATATCAAACCTAAAATGATAAAGATTATGCAAGAGAAAAGAGGGTCAACAAAGGAAGTTCTAACACAGAGCTTACTTAGACAGACTTGAAAATCTGACAAACATAACATAATCAACAGAAGAGACAATACATAAAGGGGAACTACTAAGAATGAAACACTTCTGCTCATTCAAAAACTTTATCAAAAGAGTTAAAAGACCACCTACAGAGTAGAGAACTATATTTGGCAGCTACATGTTGGAACTACATCTGATCTCCATACTCTACACAGTACTGTAAAATATCAATTAGAAAAAGATAACCCAGCTAAGCAATGGCAAATGAGATGGTCAGACCCTTCACCAAAGAAGGCATCCAGACAGCCAAAAAACACATGAGGAAATGTTCATGACCCTTAGCTATCAGAGAAATCCAAATCAAAACTACGGCAAGATGCCATCTCACCCCAACAAGGTTGGCCATGGTCCAAAACACACAGAACAACAAATGCTGGAGAGGCTATGGAGAGACTGGAACTCTCCTACACTGCTGGTGGGATTGCAAAATAGTACAACGTCTTTGGAAAGCAATTTGGCACTTCCTTAAAAAGCTAGAAATAGATATACCATTTGATACAGTAATCTCACTGTTCAGTATATTTCCTACACAAACAAAGGCTGTCAAACGAACTGATACATGCTCACAAATGTTTACTGAAGCACAGTCCGCAACAGCAAAAAGATGGAATCAACCCACACGTCCAACAACAGATGAGTGGATAAACAAACTGTGGTACTCAGTGGAACACTATGCAATGAGAAAGAACAAAGATGATTTTAGGAAGCATCACATAACCTGGTTTAAATTGGAAGACGTTATGCTGAGTGAGATCAGTCAGTGGTATAAGGACAAATATTGTATGAGACCCCTACTCTAAAGACTTAAAAATAGACTTATGTATAGAAGAAAAGACTCTATGATGGCTACAAAAGTGGGGAGGGAGGGAGAGGGTTGGTCATAGATTAGACGCTTGCTAGAATTTTGGTTGGGTGAAAGCAGTGACAGCACACATTAGAAAACAGATCCGCTTAACTGGACTTCACCATAAACTGAAAACTCTTCTAATCTCAACTCAATACTGCTAGGATAGAGTGGCAGTAGTGGGGTCTGGGGACAATGCTGGGACATGGAGGTCAGTTGACATAACTAGCCTATTTCCTTGAAAGTCTTTTGCACCCCATATTGGTGAGCAGCATCTGGGGACTTAAAAGCTAGTAAACTGCAATCTGAGGTACATCAAATAGTTCCACCTCATCTGAAACAGATGATCACCTAGAACAACAAAGACAAGAGGGAAAAAGAGCTCGGGAAACAGAAGGACTCATGTGAATGGGAGACAGTATCGATATGTGACCAGAAGAACCAGGTGGTGCCTGGCCACCACCAAAGACAGCCGTGATGGGGCACACAATGTTGGGTCTCTGTGGTAACATAAGAAAAAGAGAGGTGCAGATCAAGAACTCTGTTAAAAGACCACAATTACATATCTGACAGCCTGGGGGATCCCCTGGGAGCATGACCTCTAGACCTGCTTCTGCTCCTGTGCTGAAAACACTTCTGATGTCAACTCTTCAGACAAAAATGGACTGGACATGGGGACACAAAGTGATCATATGGTGTGTGTACTTTATGGCTGTATGCATTTGTAGGACACTGTCCTACTGGTCTCTTTCTACGTGGGACAGAAGAGGGTGGAGAGAAGGAGACAGAATATTGTTAAGAGGATACAATAAATATAGAATGAAAAGGAGACATGTACTGTGAACAGGCAAGGAGAGCCGAAGCTGAAGATAGGTGGGCATTCAAAATTAATTTGGATTGCATGCTTTCACTTAATCACAATAAAAAAAATATACTAGAGACTAGCGGAAAAAAATGCACTATGACAGGTACAGCAATGATCACTACACTATGACAGGTAGACCAAGAACAAACTCACTGCCATCAAGCCAATTCTGACTCATAGCAACCTTATGGACAGAGTAGAGCATTACCATACAGTTTCCAAGGAGCACCTGGTAAATTTAAACTGCCAATCTTTTGGTTAGCAGCTGTAACTCTTAACCACTAGCCTCCAGCGTTTCCAACAATGGCCTAGTCCCTAAAATTTATGGAAAATAGGAACATCTCAACAACAAAAACATAAACAATCCAATTTAAAAAATAGGCAAGGATGTGAAGAGACAGTTCATCAAAGAAGACATTCAGGTGGCCAAAAAGCATGTGAAAAGATGCTTGCGACCATTAGCCATTAGAGAAATGCAGATTCAAATTACAAGGAGTCACTATCTCACCCTGGTAATAATGACAGTAGTCAAAACACCAGAAATCAACAAATGCTGGAAAGGTTGTGAGGACAGAAGAATTTTTATATACTCCTGCTGGGAATGTAAAATGGTACAACTACTGTGGAAAACAGATGATCTTTCCCTGAAAGATAGAAATAGAAATACCATACAATCCAGTGGTCTCACAGTCTTAGGTATGTTGTAGAGAAATAAAAGCCACAACAATAATAGACATGTACACATCACTGTTCATTGCAACATTATTCACAGTAGAACAGTGATGAAAACAACTTAATGCTAATCAGTGGATGAATGATGAACAAACTGTGGTACATACACATGATAGAACAATAAAGATATGCAATGGTAAAGAATAATGAAAACTCTGTGACGTCTCATGACATGGATGAATCTGGAGGACATTATACTAAGTGAAATAAATCAGTTACTAAATGACAAATGTTGTGTGAGACCACTATTATAAACAGTCAAGAAAAGGTTTAAGCATAGAAATATTTTTGGATGATTACTGGGGATGGGAGGGCGAAGGAGAGAAAATCAGCTACTAGAGAGTAGACATCTGTTAACTTTGGTGGAGGAAAAGTGTAGAGCGGTAGGCTTAATAAGTGTAGGAGGGCATATACCAATGTGCACATACAATTTGGCTGAGAATATTTCTACATACACATTTGTATATGCTGTGTGTATACTCACATATAAAATAGAGGACAATGGGGCACAGTCATAGAAACAACCTAAGCATAACCCAACTTCTTGTAGTATTGAGTTACTGCGGTCGAAGGCTATGGAACATCTAGGCGACCTGTCATAATATAGTTCCTAAAGATCTTCAGCAAAATTTTACTTGTGAGTGACATTAATTATACCTTTTGATGATTTCTGAATTTTATTGGATCTGCTTTCTTTGGAACAAGTACAATTATAGATATCTTCCACTCAGTTGGCCAGGTAGCCATCTACAAAATTTCTTGGCATAGACGAGTGAGCACTTCCAGTGCTGCATCGTTCGTTGAAACATCTCATTTGGCATTCCATCAAATCCTGGAGCCTTGCCTTAGTCATCTAGTGTTGCTATATCAGAACTATCACAAGAAGAGAGTTTTAACAAATGGAAGTTTATTCTCTCACAGTCCAGTAGGCTAGAAGCCCAAATTCAGGGTATCAGCTCCAGGGGAAGGTTTTTCTGTCAGCTGTGGAGGAAGGTCCTTGTCATCAATCTTCCCCTAGACTAGGAGCTTTTCCTCACAGGAACCATGGGTCCAAAAGATGCACTCTGCTCCTGCCACGGCTTTCCTGATGATATGATATCCTCCTGTCTCTCTGCTCACTGTTCTCTTCTGTATCTCAAAAGATACCAAACTAAGACTCAACCCAATCCTGGAGATTGAGCGCTCTCCCATTAACACAACTATTACCTACTCCACCTCATTAACATTCTAAAGGTAGGATTTACAATGTATAAGAAAATCACATCAGATGAAAAATGGTAGGCAAGAACACCATATTGGGAATCATAGCCTAGCCAAACTGATACACTTATTGTTGGGGGAACACTATTCAACCCGCAACAGCCTTATTTTTCTCCAAGTGAAAGCTGTCTTCAGTGTAATTTGGATTTCTTCTTCCAGTACCATTAGTTCTTGATTACAGGCTATCTTCTAAATTTTTTTTTATAAATGACTAAGTGAAAATGTACATTCCCATACAAATTTACATGCCCACCTATATGCAGCTTCCACTGCTCTCCCTGTCTGGTGACAGCACATTATTCCTCTCTGCTGCATATATGTCTCATCCTCCCAACAGTCTAGCCACAATGGAGCTCACTAAGTTGAGTCTCACTGGCAACACAAGAATAAAAAGGGATGCACCCTGAGATGTCCACTAAAAGACCACAATTGTTGGTCCAGTGGCTTCGGGGTTCCCCTGGGAGCATGGCCCCTGGCCCTGATGCTGCCCTTGCCCATGAATCATAACAAAGGTCCACTCTTTGGACACGAATGGATTGGACTTGGCAATGCAGAGTGACCATATATTGGATGCACTTTGTGGTTCTATGCATCTATAGGATACCACCCTGCTGACCTCTGGCTGGAGGAAGGAAAGTGGGTGGAGAGGAGGGGAAAGGAGACTGTTGAAATTTTTTAATGGTGACTAATTCTTTTTGGTATAGTGACTCTGTGTACTCCTTCTATCTTCTTTTGATGCTTCCAGCACTGTTTAATATTTCCCCTGTGGAATCCTTCAATATTGCAACTTGAGTTTTCAATTTTTTTTAATTAGGTTCTTTGAGTTCAGGAAATGCCAAGCATGAGCTTCCCTGTTGGTTTTCTGTCTCCACGTCTTGCACATTTCATTATAACATTTTACTTTGTCTTCTCAAGTTACCCTTTGAAATCTTCTGTCCAGGTTTTTGATTTCATCATTTGTTCCTTTCACTTCAGCTGCTCTACCTACAAGACTGGTTCCAGAGTCTCTTCTGACATCTATTTGAGTTTTTTTCTTTCACTCCTGTCTTCTTTAATAACCTTTTACTTTCTCATGTATGAGGTCTTTGACGTCACTCTACAACTCCTCCAGCTTTTGCTCATTAATATCATATACAAGTAAAATTTTGCTGAATCACTCAAAAGTGGTTGAGTTGCAGCAGTGGTTGAGTTGCAGCAGTACAGTAACAGGGAAATGCCAGAAAGTTACACTGGATTCAGAAGAGAACATGCAACAGGAGATATAATTTCTGATACTAGATGGATCATGACTAAAAGCGGTGAATACCAGAAACATAGTTAATTATATTTTGTTAACTATGCAAGGGCATTGGGCTGTGTGGATTATAACAAATTTTAAAAAATGCTGCAAGCAGTGGAAGTTCCAGAACACTTAATTATTTTCATGAGAAACCTGTACTTAGGCCAGAAGACAGTCATTTGAACAGAACAAGGGGATACTGTGTGGTTTAAAGTCAAGACAGGTGCACGTCAGGGTTGTACACGTGCATATTCTTACTCAATATCTGTACTGACTGTCTGTACTGGACTGTACGAAGACAGCAGAACATCAGGATTAGAGGAAAACTCGCTAACAACCTGTGATATGTAGGTAACACAACTTTGCTTGTTGAAAGTTAAGGGGACGTAAAGCACTTACCAATGAAGATCAAAGACTACAGACCTCAGTATGGGTTACACCTCGACACAAAGAAAATAAAAATTCTCACAATTGGACCAATAAGGGAAACCGTGGTGGCATAGTGATTAAGTGTTACAGCTGATAACCAGAAGACCAGCAGTTCGACTCCACCAGGCACTTCTTGCGAACGCTATGGGGCACTTCTACTCTGTTGTGCAGAGCCTCTGTGAGTCAGAATCAACACAATGGTGGTGTGTTTGGTTTTTGATTGAACAAATAAGCAACATCATGATAAAGAGAAAAACATATTGAAGGGTTTCATTTAACTTTGATCCATGATCAATACTCATGGAGGCAGCAACTGAGAAATCAAATAATACATTGCTTTAGGTAAATCTGCTGCAAAAAAATCTCTTTAAAGTGCTAAAAGGCAAAGATGTCACTTCAAGAACTAAGGTGCACCTGACTCAGGCTATGGTATCTTCAGTCACCTCATGTGCATGCAAAGGTGTGCATTACATAAGCAATAGGGAAGAACAAAGAAGAATTAATACTTTTGAATTATGATTTTGGCAAGGAATATTAAATATGCCAGGGACTGTCAAAAATGAGCAAATCTGTCTTGGAAGAAATACAGCCAGAATACACATTAGAAGGAAGGATGGCAAAGCTTCATGTCACACACTTGGGCATGTTGTCCAGAGGAACCAGTCACTGGAGAAGGGCATCATGCTTGGTCAAGCTGAGGGTCAGTGAAAAAGAGAAAGACGGTCAACAAAATGTGTTGCCACAGTGGCTGCAACAACAAGATCAAACATGGCAAGGATTGTGAGGATGATGAAGACCAGGTAATGTTTTGTTCTGTCGTACATAGAGCTGCTACAAGACAAGACATACTGGACAGCACCTAACAAGAACTGTTCATAAAGACAGTGTATCAGCGCTCCCCTCCTTTGTTCCCCGTTTCCATTTGTCTGGTTTTCCTGCCCCTTCCTGCTTTCTCATCTTTGCTTTTATGCAGATGTTACTCTTCTGGTTTCATGCAGACAACTGTTCTAAGGAGGATTTTCCTCAAAAGTGCTATTATTTATAAGCCAAGCCAAGTGCCGTCAGGTCAGATCTATTATTTAGAGCCCCCATAGCACAGTGGTTAAGAGCTATGCCTGCTAACAAAAAAGTCAGCAGTTCAAATCCACTAGTCACCCCTTGGAAACTCTATAGCACAGTCCTACAGTCCTGTAGGGTAGCTACGAGTAAGAACTGACTCAACAGCAGCAGGTTTGGTTGTTTCTTTTTTTCCTGCTATTTGACTAACAGTTGACCTCCAGAAACAACATAGTTCAATGTTAGAAGATTGTCTAATGGCCACAGTCTCAGGAGTCCTCCAGACTGGTGAACCTGGTCTTTTTTTTTTATAAATTTGAATTTTGTTTAACATTTTTTTCTACTCTAACAGGGAACTTCTATTGTGATTCTGGTCAGAATGGTTTATAGTGGTAGCCAGGCACTATCTAGTTCTTCTGGTCTCAGGTTAGTGGATGTTGTGGGTCCTGTAGCTCATTAGGACTTTGAACTAATTGTTTCCTTCAGTCTGTGTTTTTTTTCATTCTCCTATCAACCGCTCAGAAATAAACCAATCAGTATTCGTATCTTGGATACAACTGATACACTAAAGGAATTGCAACCAAGGTCATGGAACAATTTGTATATAAACTATTGAATGAGAAACTAATTTTCTCTGTTAACTTTCACCTAAAGCAAACATACACACAAAAATTCTAACTTGGCTGCAAAAATGCTGCACAATTTATAGACTAGTCATATTTTAAGGCCATGGTCTTAGTGATTTAGTGTTGCTGTGAAAGAAAATACCACAAATGGGTGGGTTTAACAAAGAGAAATTTATTTCCACACAGTAAAGTAGTCTAAAGGTCCAAATTGGGGGCATCAGCTACAGAGGAAGACTTTCTCTGACAGCTCTACAGGAAGGTCCCTGTCATCAGTCTTCCTCTAGATGGCGAGCCTCTCAAGGCACAAGGACCCTGAGTCCAAAGGACACACTCTGCTCCCAGTGCTTCCTTATTTTTTTATTATGATTGAATGAAACTGTACATTCCTATATAAATTTACATGCTGACCTATATGCAGCTTCCACCACTCTCCCTGCCTTGTGACAGCACACTCTTCCTCTCTGCTCCATACATGTCTTATCTTCCCAACAGTCTCCTATCTTCTCCCCTCCACCCATTCCCCTTCCTCCAGTATGACGTCAGCAGGACAACTTCGTATAGATGCCTAGAACCGTGAAGTGCCCACACAATACGGTCACTCTGCATCACCAGTTCCAATCCATTGCTGTCTGAAAAATTGAACTTCATTATGATTTATGGACAGGGACAGCATTAAGGCCAGGGGCCATGCTCCCATGGGAACCTCGAAGTCTCTGGGCCATCATTTGTGGTCTTTTAGTGGAGATCTCAGGGTGCACCCCTATTTATACTTGTGTTGCCAGTGAGACTCAACGTTGTGAGCTCCATCGTGGCTATCACTGGTGGTGGCCAGGCACCATCTGGTTCTTCTGGTCATAAGTCGATGTAGAAATTCACTCACGTGGATCTCTCTGTCTTCTAGATTCTCTTTCCCCCACGTCATTATGAACCTTGGTGATCATCTGTTCCTGCTAAGTTGGGACCATTTGCTGTACCTTTAGATGGCAGCTTGGCAGCTTTTAAGACCCCAGACACCACTCACCAATGTGAGGTGTGGAGAGTCCTCATTAGCAAAACTCTAGTTGTGCCAATTGGCCTGGATTTCCCCTGAGAGCACAGTCCCTGGCCTCCCGCCCCAGCTACTCTGTCCTTGCAATATTGGGTTAAGATGGGAGGAGTACACAAGTTGTGTTGAAGTCCCATTAATATGGATCTTCTTACTAATGTGTGCTGTCACCAATTTCACCCAACCAAATTTCTAACAGCTATCTAATCTAAACCCTCCTGCCTTGCCCTCCCACCCTTCCCACCCTTGCACCTGTCAAAGAGTCTTTTCTGTTATGCATGAGTCTGTTTTTAAGTAGGGGTCTCATGCAATATTTGTCCTTCTGTTGCTGACTACTTTCACTCAACATAACGTCCTGCAGATGAAACCAGGTTAAGAGGTGTTTCCTGCTATCATCGTTGTTCTTTATCATTTCATAGTGTTCCTCTGAGTATACATACTATAGTTTACCAATCCATTCCTCTGTTGTTGGGTATCTGGGTTCATTCCATCTTTTTGCTGTTGTAGACTGTGCTGCAATGAACATTAGTGTGCGTGTATCAGTTGGTGTGAATGGCCTTGACTCTGTAGGATATATTCCAAGCAGTGGAATTACTGGGTCAAACGGTATATCTATATCCATTTTTTAAGGGAGCACCAGATTGCTTTCCAAAGAGGTTGCACCATTTTTCAATCCCAGCAACAGTGTAGGAGAGTTCCAATCTCCCCACAGCCTCTCCAGCATTTGTTGTTTTGTGGTTTTTGGATCATTGCCAACCTTGTTGGGGTGAGATGGTATCTCATTGTCTTTTTGATTTTAATTTCTTTAATAGGTAATGATCATGAGTGTGTCCACATGTGTTTTTTGGCTGCCTGGATCTCGTCTTCAGAGAAGTGTCTGTCCATCTCCTTTGCCCATCACTTAATTGGATGATGCTCCCAGTGGTATAAGGTTCCCAGCTCTCTGCTTTCTTTTCCTTTCACCTCCCAAGAGATTGCCTCAAAACATAGAATAATCTTGTAGATTGAGTCCTGCCTCACAAACAAAACTGCTGCCCATTTCCCCTCATTAACATCATAGAGGCAGGATTTACAATATGTAGGAAAATCACACAGTACTGGGAATCATGGCCTAGGCCAACTGATACACACATGTTTGGGGGGACACGATTCAGCCCATGACAAGCCCTAAGGAAGTAATGGAAACTCTGGTGACTTAACGATTAAGAACTATAGCCACTAACCAAAAGGTCAGCAGTTTGACTCCACCTGCCGTTCCCCAGAAACTCTATGGAATAGTTCTAGTCTGTCCTATAGGGTTGCTATGAATCAGAATCAACACAACAGCAGTGGGGTGGCTTTTTTTATTTAAGAAAGACATGATCAAGTTATTTTTTTACATACATATCTAATAAAATCCGTATTCTGTCAATTCCTGGAGTCTTGTTTCTTTATAAAATATCTAGTTGTTTAAAGGGAAATTTTGTAAATGTTTTTGTAAGATTCTCCCATGTACACCAGTAGATCCCTAAAAGATTTTGTGTAGTTTCCTCAATTTGAGATTTATTAAAACAAAGCACACGTGTATTTTTAAAAACTAGTTTTCTCCATTTTTTAGGCTGATTTTTCTCCTATTCAGATAGTTAAAACCCTATACATCTGTTCAGAGGGAAAGTGTAACACTTAGTAAATGGCATAGTGTTGTGTCAAAGTTCAAGGTGGCCGAAAAAAGAACAAACCATACACTCCAACAGTGTATGAAACAATGCTTTACCCACCCAAACAAGATGCAGAGGAAGATCAGCTTCACTAGTGTTCACAGGTCTCCCAAGGCAAGAAAGTTACCCCTGGTGAGCAATGTAAGTTAGATACTCCTCACAAACCCCCTCAGTGCAACAGCGGGGGTTGAACTTATTTCCTCTATGCCAGGAACAGATACAAAAATGGGGTTGGACATGTGCCATGCGGTGCCCACTCATAGACAAGAAAGCAAGAGACAGAGGTTACTGCCTGTTCAGGAACAGGGAGGAAAGCTTTTATGATGAGAAGAAAGTGGGAGAGAGAGACCCAGTTCCCAGCCTCCTTATCAGAGAATGTTCAGGACAAGGATCTCTGCTTTGGCAGCCCAGATGGGAAACACAGAGGCAAAACATCCTCCCAACAAGTAGAAACATGAACTTAAAAAAATAAATAAATACGACAACAATGATCTTGAAAATATTTATTGTGGCAAAGCAGCTGTTTCAGAGTAATCATGTCAGGAAAGTGACTTTGAGCTCGGCCCCAAAGCCACAGTTTGCGAGTAAGGGCTCATAAGGAATAGAAACAGGGTGATGGTTAAAGGCGTAAGACTGATTTAGGTCTTTGGCTTTTATATTATTCAACCGATGAGCGACCCTAAAGTGGTGGTGACAGCTGGTGCTCTGGCGTTTGTCAGGTGGTATTACAGCAGCCCTGGAGCTAGGACTACAGCTGGAAGAGACTGGAGCAGGGTAACCTGGGAGGGTTCTTTGGAGGACACTTTGGGGGGCACTTAGTAATGGGGCTCTTAAGAGGAGGCTGGCATGGCTGCTGGGTTTGCTGGCTGGTCATCTTGGTGGAAATTCAGTCAACCTAAAACCAATACAGATGTTTCATGGACTTATGAAATCTTTATTTAGAATATTCAACTCAACGGTGTTTGGCTTGCCTGGCATTTAGAATATACCTCTAGGCTGTTTATTCCTTAAGCTAATCAAAATTACAAAAACAAAAGATGAAGTTCAGGCCAAAGACCCTATCTTTCTCATTTTTATCTCTCTCAGATATAGCTCAATTCCTGTAATAGAAAACAAACAAACAAATCAAAAAACCTGTTGCCGTCAAGTTGATTCTGACATATAGGACAGAGCAGAACCACCCCAATAGAGTTTCCAAGGAGTAACTGGTGGATTTGAACTGCTGATCTTTTGGTTAGTAACTTGAGTTCTGAACACTGCACCACCAGGGATCCTTAACAAACTTACAAGGTGTTCCATAAGCAGAGATATTCTTCCCTGTTTTGCGTATTGCTATATCACATGTCCAGAACAGTAACTGTCTCTTAATAAAAATGTCAGAAGTATTTGTTAAACAATATGAATAAATAAGAGCCCTGGTGGTACAACGGTTAAGCACTCAGTTCCAAACTCAAAGGTCAGTGGTTTCAACTCACCAGCGTTTCCGCTCACCAGCAGCTACATTGGAGAAATGAACTGGTGATCTTTTCCTGTAAAGATGAGCAAACCAAACCTGTTGCTGTCAAGTCAGTTCCACTTGTACAAGCTTATAGGACAGAGTAGAACTGCACTACAGTCTGGAAACAGACTGACACAGTTTTCTCCCACAGAGCCACTGGTGGGTTTAAGCCACCTGCCTCTTAGTTAGCAGCCCAGTGCTTAACCAAGGTGCCACCGCGTATCCTTCCTTTAAAGATTGTGTAAAGCCATTGCCATTTAATTGATTCCAACTCACAGCAACCCGATAGGACAGGGTAGAACTGCCTCATAGAGTTTCCAAGGTGGATTTGAACTGCTGACCTTTTGGTTAGCTGCCTTAGCACTAAACCACTATGCCACCAGGGTTTCCCCTTTTAAATATTACTTACAGCCCAGGAAACCCTCTGGAGAAGTTCAACTTGGTCCTACAGAGTCCCTCTTACATTGGAATCTCAAGGGGACACACAACAATAAAAAAAAAGAAGTGCGTGAATAACTGTATGAGAAAGACAAGGAGGAAATGAGAAAGGAAGAGAGGAAGAAGATAGAAAAGGAGGACGGAGGGAGGACATCACATTTGAGATAGAGGAGAGGAAAGCAGACCCATTCCATTTCAAGGTAGTATTGGTATCACCATTTTCCCTGTAAGCATCAGCCCGTCTTTCTAATCATCATCTACAAATGTGCCTGTGAGATGTAAATGGCCTAAGCTGAGTCTTCCCCATCCAGGTTGCCTCAGCTGACACCAACAGAACAGTGGCAAGATTTTAGACTTGCTAATCCTTCCCTTTCCAGTTTCAGAGACTATAATGTTCAGGCTGGGTGCTACTAGATCAAAGGCAAGAAGCCTACTTCTCCCCTCCTCTTTCCTCTGTTTTCTTCCCTTCCCCTGATCATCTCCAACAGCCTCTCTTTTCAGCTATGTTGTCTGGGCTCCCGAAGACCAACTCACTCTAGTCAGCCCCAGATGTGGCCCAGGCAGTCCCTGAGGTGTCAGGACCAATGACAAACTGTGCCTTAGAAGCAATTTATAGGCACTTGGGTGACTGGGCTTCTGGTGAGCCATTGCTCTGGGAGGAACAGGAAATGGCTCTTGGAACAACTCAGGCACCTGCAGGGTAATTCCTGACATTCTTTCCCTGCTTCTCCTTCTCATCCTTCCTGGGGAGACCCGGAACTGGTCTGTTGAAGCTGGAGACGTAGCCTCACCAACCCGTACTCTCCTAGACTCAGGAGTCCATGGAACAGCAAGGGGACTCCTGGCCTCCAGGCCAAGAATCTGAGTGCTCAAGACACTATGATCCTATGCCTTCTTGGAAAAATAACTACAACAACTGCCCTCTCTTCTTGATCTAGCTTTTCTTGGTCTTTGAGGAAATGATGGCCTCTAACCCCATAGGCCAATTTTGATCTCAGGCAGATTCTAGGCTGATTTTCTTTCTCTTGGTCTCTCTGTTGCCGTCTCTGTCTCTCTGCCTCTATCACTCTCACAAACACACTATCAAGTAACATTTTTATTGCGGTAAACATGTATATAACAAAGTACTTGCCTTTTCAACAGTCTTCACATGTGCAATTTACTGATGTCAATTGCTGTGCAACAGTCACCATTATCTATTTCCAACTTTTTGCACCACCTTTAACAAAAGCTCTGTGTCTCCTACGCAGTGAGACCTCTTATCCTGTCTCCCGTCTGCCCTCTGTTACCACTAACAACCTTCAGGCTGTATACATCTGTGAGTTCTGATATTTCATATAGGTAAAACGATACAATATTTGTCCTTTTGTGACTTATTTCACTCCTTATAATGTTGTTACATTCAGCTATGTTCGAGCATGTTGCCAGGACTTTATCTCTCTTTATGGCTAAGTAAAACTCCACTGTATGTATGTACCACATTTTTTTATCTATCATTTTTTGATGGACATGGCTTGTTTCTGTTACTGACTGTTGCGAACAGTGCTGCAATGAACGTGGTATACAAATATCTGTTTGATGCTCTGTTTTCAGCTATATTGGGTATATACCTAGGAGTGGAATTGCCGGATCATGTAGTAATTTTATATTTAACATCTCACAATCTGACCAGCAATGGATGAGGGTTCTTATTTCTCCACATACTCACCAACATCTGTTGTTTTGTGTTTCTTTCTTTCTTTCTTTTTTCTTTAATCATGGCCATCTTAGTGGGCATGAATTGATAGCTTATTGTGGGTTTTATCTGCATTTTCTCACTGCCTAATGAGGAAACCCTGGTGTCTTAGTGATTAAATACTACAGCTGCTAACTAAACAGTCAAATCCACTAGGTACTCCTTGGAAAACATAAGGGTCGGTTACACTCTGTCCTACAGAGTTGCTATGAGTCAGAATTAACTCCATGGCAATGATTGGCTTTCTGACTACTAGTGATGGTGAGCATCTTTTCATATGTTTGTTGGCTATATGTGTACTTTCTTTGATGACATGTATATAGATGTCCTTTGCCCATTTTCTGAAACTGAAGCTAGGCTGAAAAAGGTATAGAGGAGACAAACAAGTACTCCTTGAGCTGTGATCAATAGAATGCTAGCGTTCTCTTCATTTATCAAAGGCAGGGTATAAGATTTAGATAATTATACTCTTTTCCCCTACAAAATCTTTCCAGTTTTGAGGAATGAACCACTTTTCTCTTATAGTTTACTTAATATTTGACATTTCAATACTTCTGTAAAATAAAGACTAACAGATAACAAAGAAAATTAAGTTAAAAGAAAATTTCAGAAGTTAGATTTATTAAAAATACATTAGATACAATTGTTTTTGAAATGTATAGTCCTACTTTCATTTAATACTTATGTCTTCCGTCAGCAAAGTGGTTACTGACTTATAATATAGGATATATACATTGTTATTTAAAGATATTAGTTTTTACAGCTATTTTCACACTACATCAACTTATTAGAGATTCCATCGGTTTGTGTTTATTGAAGAAAACAAAAACCTTTAGTTGTTTTGACAGAAATGATAAGGAATTGTTTTAACAGGTATTGGAAAATTGAAAAGTCAAATGAGGAGTATTACAGTAACACAGAAAAGCTACTACTACCCTCTAGGGCTAGGGAAACAAAGGAAAAAAGTTGAAATTCTTGGAACTTAGAAACTGGAAAGACGGATTCACAGAACAGGAACCCAGACCTCTGAGGCGTGGGCACTAATGATGCTGGAGTTTCCGAGGGGTGGGGGCATGAATCTGGTCCCAGAAATGTGAAAAAAATAATAAGGCAACAGGAATTAAATGCTGCTTCTGTATTTAAAATAATAGTAATAATAACGCTGGGGTGAAACTTGCAGGAATGAGAAAATCTAAGGGGACAAGCCCCTTCTTCCCTCTCTAGTCATCCACATAGCTCTAGCGCCCTCTCGTGACAGAGCCTAGAAGAGGACCGACTGGCAGAGGAAAAAGTGATTTGCAGTTTGCAGGTCCGGAACTATCATCTGGAAGGCATCAGAGAGCCGCTTGGGGCAATCGCCGTGAAGTGGAGGGAAGCTGACTTCTGCAGCCATTTTACCTAGAAAGGGTTTATCAACCCCACGCAGTCAGAACACTGAGAATCTGGGTATTAAAACCATGGAGTGAGACAGCAGGGGGACTGATCAATTGAGCTTTTCACAAAGACTTGGAGACACTCAAGCATATCATCCATTTTCTCCTACGAACAGTTGTAGAATCTGCAGCTATGCAAGACAGAAAGTTAAAGCTTGCATGGTAAGTCTTTGGAAAATAGAGTAAGAATTTCAATGGTTTGCAAGACAAAGAGTAGAGTTAGTTATAGCCTAAATTACAGTACATAACAACTAGAAAATGCACACAGCAATCATCTTTTCTTTAGCTCATCGGACTGCAGGTCATCTAGGTGGTGAGATGGTCTGGCCTAGGCTGGGCCCAGCTCTGTTCCACATATCTCTTTTTTCCTTTCGAGTTCAGAAGGCTAGCTGGACATATTTTTCTTACACAGATGTGCAGTGCGATTGATCACTTTTGTGTGGCTTTTCTAACTATGGTCTTGCAACTCTCACCCAGGCAAGTGGGTGGGACTATGTGATAAGACAGTTGTAGGCAACAAGGTTATTGGTGAGTTTTCCCTTAAAAACAGCCAATTCCAGAACAAGCAGAGAGGAGGACCCTACCATCACCCAGGAAGAACAATCAGGAGCCAAAAGTGTGCCATTTGGACCTGGATCCCTGTGCTGAGAAAGTCCTAGGAACAGGAGACAGAGAGGGAGCAAGAGAGGAAGCTATGATGACAAGTGGTGACATGAGAGACCTGGCAGAAGGAGACAGTACAATGGGTTTTCTAGCCCCAGAGAGATAGCTGAGTGCTCTTGTGCAGAGCCTGAGGGCCAGGGAGAGGCTACACATGTCCTGATGGAAGAACTAAGGATCCTGAGTGTTCTTGAGCCTGAATTGTTGCTTTTCTAATAAGCTTTATAATCATGAGTACAATCTGTGAGTTCTGCGTGGTTATTGCAGTGAACTATCAAACACAGCAGAGAAATAAAAAGTGCCATGGGATGGGCAATTGATGTCACCAGCGGTAAAGATGGCAGAGAAAGGAGGCGTGTCTGACCCTGCCTCGTAGAGATCAGCCTTAGGCCATTGATCTTGTTCTCCTTCCCACTGTGGGACTGGAGGAGGTCAGACACCATCCCCACGTGGTCTTTACAGGATGAGAGAGCCACAAGTGCGCAATTAGAAATACACAAAGCCCTTCAAGTCAATGTTCTGAACTGGCACACCATCACTGCTGCCATATTCCATTGACTAAGGCAAGTGACAAGTCCAAACCTATGATCCAGGGGGGCAGGGATATATAGTAAGAGAAACTGCAAAGTCTACGAAAAAAAAAAAGACACGAATAAAGGGGGAAGTGAAAAATGGAAGGGACAAATACAGCCATCTACCAAAGAAACCAAAGTGCACTACTTAATATCTCAAATAAAAAGGTTTTTTTTTAAAAAAAAAAAAAAGCTTGTATTTGGAAAAAGTAAAAATAGGCATTTGTTACATGTTATCTGAATAGGGAACTAGTTATAAACTCCAAAGCATCAATGTGTGTAGATAGAAAATAATGAAAAATCAATATGATGAGGAAGCAACAAAATGTGGAAAATATTTACTTGTAAAGCAAAAATTAACATGAGTGAAAACTTGTTACTGTTGTTAGTTGCCACTGAGCAGATTTTGACTCGTAGTGACCCCATGAGTACAGAGCAAAATTGTTCCATAGGGTTCTCAAGGCTGTGACCTTCTTAGGCACCTCTTGGCAAGTTTGTTTGAATGGCCAGTCAGATGTACGGAATTTTCACTTAATACCCAAGGATTCAAAAATCCTAGTATTGTGAAGTATATTGAAAAGTCAAATATTGTGTTAACACTGATGATGAACAAATGAACATTGACATATGTGTATTTAGTCTAACTGGGACTGGAAATGTGAGCTAGTCATGCGCATTTAGGATTCTTAAAATATACAGGGTCTACTGAAACAGTCAAAGCAATAGTCCAGATCCTCTCTGACCCTTTTCCACTGATCTTGTGCACATTGCCCACTTGAAGCCCCATGTTTGGGTGTGTTTTACCTCCAGCAGCCAGCACTTGCAGCTCTTTTTCTATAGCCTGTCTGTGGGTTACCAGAGTCACTTTGCCCATACCTGCAAGAGACAAGGAATTACCTGGCCATGGGCCAGGTGTGCTGGTTGCAAAATCTTGTGGCTTTCCCTGATCTCATAAAGTTATTGTTTCACCTTCCTTCCTGAAAGATGTATAATACTTTGCTAGATGTAGAATTCTAGGATGACAGCTTTTGTTTTGTTTTGAATTTCAGCACTCTAAAAAGTTGTGCTGTTTCTCTGGCTTTTATAGTTTCTGACGAAAACTTTGCAAAATTTTTTAGTTCTGAAATTATCCCCTTAAGCTAATTGTCTTAGTTGTCTAGTGCCACTACACAACAAATACCACTAGTGGATGGTTTTAACAAACAGAAGTTTATTTTCTCACAGTCTAATAGGCTAGAAGGCTGAATTTAGGGCTCCAGATCCAGGGGAAACTTTTCTCCTCTGTAGTCTCTGGAGAAAGTTCCATGTCTTCAGTCTTCCCTGGTCAAGGAACTACTCTTCTGGTTCTTGTTTCTTGGTGGGATGAGGTCCCTACTCTTTCTGCTCACTTCTGTCTTTTATCCCTTAAAAGAGATTGACTGAAAATGAAACCTAATATGATAGATTGAGTCCTGTCTCATTAACATAACTGCTGTTAACCACACCTACTTAACATTGTGGAAGTAACATTTACAATACACAGGAAAATAACATCATGTGACAAAATAGTGGACAATCACACAATAACTGGGAATCACAAACTAATCTAGTTGACATGTATTTGGGGGGGACCCTAAAGGGAAAAAAATAGGTCATTTCCATGCTCTGAATACTGTTTCCTTCTTAAGCTAGAACTACCCCTCTCTCCATCTCTCTCTTTCTTACTCTCTTCATAGTGCTCATTTTGAAGTTTCCAGCTGTTCAGTCCAGGAGGTATCAGAGAGAAAAAAATGGTAAACTTACCGGCAGTTCAGGGATATTTTGAATTCTAATATCTTCTCCTATCTATCTGCTAGAATTTCAGTCTTCTAACAGCTGTTCTATGCATTCTGTTGAGGTTTTATAGTGTACTTAGTGGGAGAGTGAAGTGTTCTCACGTCATCTTACCTGAAACAAGACCTCTGATGTGTAGATTTAAATATTACTTCTGTTAGGTTGCTTTCTTCTTCTTCTTTAAGTCTATGGGGAAACCCTGGTGGCAGCTATGGCTGCCAGCCACAAAGATGGGCAGTTCAAATCCACTAGGCACTCTTTGGAAGCTGTTAGGAGCAGTTACATCCTGTCCTGTGGGGTCACTATGAGTCAGAATCTACACAAAAACAATCGGTTTGATTACACTGTTTTCATTTTCTTCTTCAGGTATACAAATTAAACGCAGAATGCCATGGTTCCACCCTCTCAAACTCCTGAGGTCGTGGCCATACCTTTTGAGGCTGAGCCAGCTCAGCTTCTCATGCTGTTTGTCTCTTCAGCTTCTGTTTCCTATGGCCGCATGGCCCAGGCCTTGGGCCCACATCTTCCCTGCCAGAGCAAGTGTTACAAAGCTCTGTATCTCCAATGATTCAAGTGCTAGAGGTACCCCAATCCACCAGGAAAGCTCCTGCACACAGAGTTTTGGAACATTTGCCCTGGCAGGGAAGATGTGGGCCTGAGCCCCAAGCCATGCGTCCTGTATTTGTAAGGATGTGATTGCCACTCATTTGGGCTTAGGGTGCATCTAAAGTCGATGGGGCAGAGTTTCTGTCCAAGTGGGCCTTGAAGGCAGAGCTGTAGTACAGGGCTGGGGGTCTCCACACAGAATCCAGAGAGTGTGGCCGATACCTAGAGTCTGAAGAGAAGGGCCATTGCATAAAATGTCTCAGAAAATGTAAGAGTATTTCCAAAGCTTTGAGGGCTAATTTAATGAGTTCTGATGACTTGCCTGTTGCCTGTTAATGCTTTCTTTCCCTGAAATTTCACCCATTTGTAATGGAATGTCTAACTTGTGCCTGTTCTGCCGTTGTACCTTTGAAAGCAGATAGCTTGTGTTCTAGGTTTCACAGATGCAGAAGAGTTTTTGAATTTTGGATTTGGAACTGATTTAAGACTTCTATCATATGGGATGAACATGATTTTGCTATGATGGGACAAATGTGTTAAATGTTTCAAAGATGTGATTTTGGGGGCACCAAAGGGTGGGATGTTGTAGATTGTATTGTGTCCCCACAAAAATAAGTGTAGCCACGTGGCCATGATTCCCTGTATTTTATAATTGTCCACCATATTGTGATTTTGCTGTGCTGTATGTTAAAGGATTAGGGTGTACTATAAATCTCTTCAGTAGATCACCACCCTGATCCACTGTAATGGCAGTTTCCCTGGAGTGTGGCTTGCCCCACCCTTAATCCTTTCATCCTGCAAGAGATAAAAGGAAAGAGAAGCAAGCAGAGAATTGGGAACCTACACCATCAAGAAAGCAGCACCAGTAGAAGAGTACATCCTTCAGGCCTTAGGTTCCTGCACCAAGATGCTCCCTGGACAAAGACTGATGCAATACCAGACTGTCCTCCGGAGCCAACAAGGGGTGAAAGCCTTCCTGTGGAGCTGACATCCTGAATTTGGACTCATAGTCTACCAGGCTGTGTAAGAATAAAGCTTCCTTTGTTAAAGCCTTCCATCCCCAGGTATTTCTGTTAGAGCAGCACTAGCTGACTAAAACACCCTCTGTCTACTGATATTTCCTATAACTTTGGATTTTCTCCAGAGTTGCAGATAGTTTACGATAATTCAGCATCTTAAAACTGGACCAATCCCAAACCTGCTTGGTGACTCCTTGACCACCAAATTCTGGAATCTGAAGAGGCTTTAAAATTGAAATTTGGCAAGTTCTCATCCTTAAAATAAAGTGAAGTCCTGATTCTAGAATAGGCACATACTTCTGGAAAGATTGTTCCAGATAAAAAGGAAAAGATACAATTAAATAATATTATGAATTTAGAGGTTATGTATTTGTATAACCACAATACAGGAGAATGCAAAAATGTAAACATAAAATATTATCAATAATTGTACGCTAATCCTTGTGAAAGCTTAGACAAAGTAGAAAATGTGCATAAGAAAACTTAGTAAAATGAACTCAGGAAGAAACCAAAAATATCAAACTTTAAAGTAGATCATTCCAAACTCATTGAAGTAGAGTGGGAATATAAATTTTTACAATCATTTTAAATTAGATTGGCACTCTCAAGCAAAGAGAAAACAGTAAATATTTAATATACTGAGATTTAGCATTTCTACTCTTAGACGAAATGTAGAAGACTTAGAGCAGTGCAACTCATGATAGCAAAAGCGGAAAGCCAAGCCAGCCAAGTGCCATCGAGTTGGATCCGACTCATGGCGACCCTAAAAGCAGAAAAGTCACAAAAAATACCAACTTACAGGAAAGAAGATGCATAAAACATGCTGTATTTACATAGTGGAATATTATTCATCTGTTAAACTACAGTGAAATACAACAATTTGGGTAAATCTTAGAAGTACAATCCAAAACACCAAGCCAAATCCTTTGCCCTTGAGTCAATTCCAACTCATAATGACCCTACAGAACAGAGAAGAAATGCTCTATTAAGCTTCCAAGTCTGATAGATTCAGATGCTGACCTTTGCTTATCAGCCAACCTCTTAACTACTACACCACCACAGCTCCAGAATACAATAGTAATAAAAAATTATTATACAGCATGATATATTTTATAAAACTAAGAATAATATGCCTTGATAGTACATACAAATGTGTTAAAACAATTTAAATAGGAAGGCAAAAGAACAAAAATTAATTGTGTGACAGAAGCATAGATGGATGTGGATGAATACTTAAAGTCACATGAATCAAAGATGAGAGTGTATCATAATCTTAAGATTATGGTGATATAATCACATACACTAGAGTACCATATACAACACAAAAGAAGGAAAAGAACTTCAGGCTTATATATGAATAACTCGTCAAAACCAAAAAGCCAAAGCACTACCGTGGAGTGGATTTGTCTCGTGGTGACCCATTTAGCAACAGTTAGATATAAAGATAGAAGACATTCTTTCCCTGATTGTTAAATCCATAATGCAAAGCCATGTGAGGTCTTTCGGGTTCTTTTCTGTTAGCACAGGTGTGTGACATTCTACAGATCCTCTGTGAATTCCCAGAGTTGGAAAGGAGGGACTAAATATTTGTAAGAAGCTCTGTTAGGACAATAGACAGTTAAGTGTTCAGCTTCTAACTGGAAGACCGACAGTTCAAATTCACTCAATGGCTTCAAGGGAGAAAAGCCTGTCTGCTTTTATAAAGGTGACAGCAAAGAAAACCCGGAAGTTCTACTCTGTTGAGTGAGTTCACAAAGAGTTGAAAACTGACTCAACAGCTCTAACAACAACAGGGAACCTATAAGACTTATGAGCTTGAGGTGCCTTTTGGTGAGAGCTATTCTGGGCACACAAGAAAGTCTTCTCTCCAGCAGGGTTATTAGGAGGAGGAGACTAAGAAACGTATGGAAGACAATGCCCTGAGATAGGTTTGTATTCTGGAGGATCCTCAGAGTAACTAGTTAGAAGGAATGAGTGAAATTTTGCTGAGTTAGGGACAGAGCAAGGGTCTAAACCAAGCTGAACTTGTTACAGTTGAGTGGATTCCAACTTATAGTACCAAAAACAAACCAATTCACCACTTTTGAGTCAATCCTGACTTATAACAACCCTATAGGACAGAGTAGAACTGCCCCTACAGGGTTCCCAAGAAGCAGCTGGTGAATTTGAACTGCTGAAATTTTGGTTACCAGCAGAGTCCTTAATCACTGCACTATCAGTGTTTCTTGACTCATAATAAACAACAACAACAATAAAAAGAAATTGCCATTGAGTCGATTCTGATTCATAGCCACCCTATACCAGCTGTAGCACTTAACTGCTATTATCTCCCCTGGAATTAAATGAGGGAGGAATGATAAAGACCAAAACACACCGTGAGCAGAAGAGGTTTATTACCATTCAGGTGACAAGGAAAAAAATTAGGACATCTGGTGAACAGCTGTACTATCTTTAAAATATCCCAGGCCTCCCTGAGCCTTGTCAGCCATCAGGTTGGACAAAAAGAGAGAGAAAGAGATTAAGAGAAAGTATTAGGCTAAGGCAGAGGGATGATAATTTGATTCTTCCGTCATTGTTCTTCTGTGGTCCTCATGGCCCAAGTCAGCAGCGTCCCCCAGAGCCAGGTGAACAGCCTGAACCCCCAGATAGTTCACATTCACAGCAGCTGGGGCTCTGGTGCTGGTGCTAGTGGAAAAAATGTGAGGACCTGGGGTGGCTCAGGCAGCAGCTGTCACCCCTAAAACTACAGCAACCCCCATAATGGGGACCATAGCAGAAAGAGACTGGGGGGCACATTCAAGACTACTTTGGGGGACTCTTGAAGGTGGATCACTTGGGAGGAGGCTGGCCCTGTTGATGGCTCTGTTGGCAGCACATAGAATAAGAACATTTTATATTCTCAAAACTACTAGCAGTAGCATGTTCATGAAGCATATCCTTTTCCTGAAACAAATGCCCTTTTCCCAAAAGATGGGCTACAACTGGCATTTAAGACCTGTGCATAAAATTTACATGAAGTACAAATACCAATTTGTTGTCATATTTTCCATATACTTCTGTTTACAAAAGCTCACAACTTTAGACAAATACATGTGTATGTGAAATCCACAGGAGCATGGGGCAAACAACAGAGGCTTGAAGTAACTTATCCTTCTCCCTCTGACAACAAGCACCATGATTGCTGGCCACTTCCTCCTCTGCCCAGTCTTCCCTGTATTTTTCAACCTGACCTTCTCTTCACTCTACCTTTGATCTTTCATCTCAACAGATTTTGAAATATTCTCCAGGCTTCCCGTCTCCACAAAGTCCAGAGCCCTCTCTTGAGCTTATATAGACTCACCCCCAAGGACTCAGACTCAGAGTTAGTTCTGGTCTCTAAGGAGGAGCAACAAGAACCAGGGATACCTTTCCTAAGGAATCCCAGGAGGCCCAGAGGCGAGCCTTGTCTCCATGAGCAGCAGGAGGCAGCTCTTGCACAACCAAAGAAAGTGTGGGACCATTCCTAATTGTCTTCTTCCTCACAGTCTTTTCCTTCCCAGAAAGCTAAAGGAGCAGAGCCTCTGCAGTAGTGCCCAAGCATTCAACCAGCCTTCAACTAGTCACATTCCTTCTCTAAGGTGGGCCTCAAAGCATGGCACTTGATTCCCAAAAACCTGTTCACTGGGCTGAGGCCCCAGGGCCTTAGATCACTGCATGTCTTTCCCTTCTTATGAAATGGGTAGTCAACACCTACTCCTCCAGGCTTTATGAGGTGAGGACTAGGGTGGAAGGAATAGGAATGAGACGATAGAAAGGGTTAAGATAACTTTTCAGGAGTAATCTACAAGACGTGATGTCTCTTTGGATGTGTATGCTGGAGAAAATGGATGAATCAAGGGTTACACCATGATATCAAGTCCATTGACTAGGGAAATAGTCATTTGATGTAGAGAGAACAAATATTGGGAGAGACATAGATTAGAGGTTCTAGCAAGACCTGCAGGTGGAAGTATCCAATAGATATTCACAGACACCAGCCTGGAGGTTATTAATTTCCAGGCAAGAGACTTGGTGGTAAGCTCACCCCACTATTCATCATTTATTTATATATACAACCAATATGCTTATCTATTTATTTATGCATTTATTCATTTGAACAACAGAAATGTGTCAGGTACTCTGCCAGACCCCACGAGGACAAGAACAGGTTTCTTCACTCAGAGGGTACAACATTCTGATGGAATCATAACGGTAGAGAGTAATATAAAAATCTAGAACTTTTCAAAATACTGAAAACAAGGCTCATGGAGCAGGGACCACTTGATGAAATAGTCATGTGGTTTCACATGCATTTCCATTTGTGGTACAGCGATGAGGCACACTAAAAGAGAATTGAATGTCAGAGAGTACAATGAAGGGGTTTTTTTTTATCCTCCAGCTGGGAAATAGGCTTTATTCTGCTCATTCTATATTCTTCCAGCCAACTATCCAAGGAGGTAAGCGTAGCAGTTAGTGGATGCACAATGGTGAATACATATACACACAGATATCTCCTATGTAAACACACGTGCTTCTAGTCTTCTTACTCTAACTCCATCAAGGATTACAAACATCTCTCGACAAAGAATGAAGAAACTGAGGATGACAACACTAAAGATGAAGCTGAACAAATCAAAGTGTACCAAAAATCTCATTGATAAATTAGTGACTCGGGGGATGAGATTCAAAGTCAGCTTCTTTAGAATTCATAGGCTTTTGTCATGTAATGAGGAGCTTCAAAGAGCTCAGTGGACTGTGAGCTTCTCAAGGGTAGATTCACCTCTGAATCTCAAATTCAGAGACAGATGTGCACAGGCCCCATCTGATGTGCTGAACTAATGTCTCACTAAAGACTTTGCTATTATGTTGATTCATTCCACCCTTGACTTGAAACCTCTTGGAGGACAAGGGCCACACCTGAGAACAGACAATAAATCGACTGGGAATGAGAAAACAACTGTGGGCTAAAGGGACTTAGATGTCATCTGCTCTTCTTATATTAGACCCTCACTGAAGGTGAACCCATCTCTGTTTTGTTCAAAGCTCTCTGCTTGACTCTAGCCCAATGAATGGTGCATGATGTGCTCTCCAAAAATGAATAAATGAATCTGTCTTGTCTAAATTCTTCTCTGGTCACTCACTGACAACTTTAACTTAATCCCATAATAAACAGAACCCACCCACATACCCAGGGATAACTCAACACCCAGTCCAGAAGTTCCTCAAACATGATGAATCTTTCCCAGGGTTCCTACTATAGTTTAGGGATATAAGAGATAAACTCCTTAGAGCTGGAACCATACCTGCCCACTTCCAGATCCCACAGAAGGTTTAAATGCCACTCACTAATTTAACATACATTAATGAACATTGTTTCTTAGTTATTATTCAAATCATTGAATAAAATCATCACTAAAAAAAAAAAAAACACCTGATAATTAGGAAAACCAAAAAACCCAACCTACTGCTGTTAAGTTGATTCCAACTCACAGCAATCCTATAAGTCAGCGTAGAACTGCCCCACAGAGTTTCTAAGGAGCACCTGGTGGACTTGAACTGCCGAGCTTTGGGTTAGCAGGTTTAGCGTTTAATCACTACACCATCAGGGTTTCCAATTACGAAGTATGAGTGATATTTCAAAGGTCATGTGCTAGAGCTATAGTACATCATTTCTCCTGGCTGTAGTTAAAGAGATCTGGCCTCTATCGCCTGCCGACCTGTCACCAGGCTTTCAGTGTTCATTATTCTCTAAGTAATTTATTGTTTTGACAAAAGAAGTTCAGTTGCTACTATCTTTACAACTAAAAATAATCAAGACAATGTAAGTACTTCTCAGGGGGAGTCCGAGACAGAGGCAGATTCAGAAGTCTACAATGAAGGCAGAATGGGTTGGTCAAGAGGATTCTTCCCAGTTCAAGGCTCCAAAAAAATCAGCGTCGGAATGGACAGGACCTACAGCAGCACCTAGAGGACCTAGAGTCAGGGATGGAATAGAATCAGAATGAAATATTTCCATATTGATGAACACACATTACATACACATAATGAGGTTTTCCTTAGGGCATTTAAAGCGTTTTTGGAGGCACTGGTTCTTATGGAACCCCAGGCCAACTCTTCAGGGCTCCAGCTTCAGGGCAGGTTCTGTATAGGATGCTAGGATCTCCCAAAGTTTCCTGGGAAGGCAAAGTCAAGAAGCCAGGAGAATGCCGGGAATGACCCTGCAGGTGTCCTGGTTGTGCAACAGCCACCTTCTGCCCCTCCCAGAGCCAAGCCGAGGAGCCGCTGTAAAAGCTGTGCATGGCTCCAGTACCGCATCTGCTCTGACACCCCAGGGATGCGTCTGTTCTCCTGTCTGAGACAACGGTGAATGTCAGCACAAGTGTGGGAACCCTGAGAGCCTCTGGGAGGACCAGAGGAGAGCTGAGGGCTGGAAGGTGGAGGGCAGGCAGAGAGATGAGGAGGAAGAAGATAGGCTGGAGAATAAGAAAGGGTCTTTGGTCTGACATACTGAATGGCAATAAAGTTCATAGAAAGAGGAGAAAAAATTGTATTATGGCTTGAAGTGGGCACTTTTGTCACTCTGAGAACTCTGTCCTGGGCCAAAAGGCAAATGTGTTGACCATGTCTAGATTATTGTTATTATTGACTGGAGTAGATTCACACTGATAGTGACCCCATGTGTGCAGGTCAGAACCGATCCATAGGCGTTACAAGGTTCTCCGACCTTTCTGAAGCAGACTTCCAGGTTGGTCTTCTAGGGTGCCTCTGAATGGGTTTGAATCACCAGCACTTCAGCTAATAGTCAAGCACTTAACTGTTTACACTACCCAGGGACTCTGTCTAGATTACAGATTTCTTTTTTATATTAAGACTACAGCACTTTAAAGAGTATCAAATACTGCCTGTAGGGCTGTGGAGATGGAGAAATTGCTGCTGTCCTTTGTAAAAGAGAATAAAATACATTTTATCACTTCTGTATTTTAAAGCTATGTACTTCGAACTGGAAGATTTTTATTGTTTCCTTCTGGCTTCTCACTTGTGTGTTCTAGGTATCATTTATTACCACCTTTTGAATTGACTTGGAAACTGTGCTGGTGTAGTGGTTAAGTGCTGCAGCTGCTAACCAACACGTTGATGGTTTAAATCCACCAGGTACTCCTTGGAAGCCCTACAGGGGACAGCTTTACTCTGTCCTATAGGGTCACTGTGAGTCAACGGAATTGACTCAACAGCAATGGGCTTTTGGTTTTATAGATTGACTTTAAAGGAGATAAAAATCCTCAAACTTGATTTAGCCTATCTAAATCATGTCATTATTCTCTTCCAGGTTAACCTAACTCCTGCAAAGATGTCTTGTCAGCAAAACCAGCAACAATGCCAGCCCTTTCCCAACTGTATCTTGAAGTACTCCCTGAAGTGTCTCCCCAAACGCCCATCCCAGTGCCCTGTCTCCTCTGCTTGTGGCAGCTCTGGGAGCTGCTGTGGATCCAGCTCTGGGGGCTGCTGCAGCTCTGGGGGTGGTGGCTGCTACCTGAGCCACCGCAAGCCCCATCTCTTCCATCGGCACCAGCACCGGCACCCAGACTGCTGTGAGTGTGAGTCCTCCAGGGGCTATGGCTGCTGCTCTGGCTCAGGGGGCTGCTGCTGACATAGGGCCATGAAACCCACAGAAGAGAAAATGAAGCTGAGCAAAGTCTGTTCCTATTCTTTGCTTTTCCTTCTCCCTCTCCCTCTCTTTAGCACCCTAGGGCTAAGTCATTTTAAGTTAACCCAGGGAGTCCTGCACACAGAACTTCCTGCTTCTCTTCCATATCTTTGAGAAAATAAAGATTCTGTTTCCTACTCAGAAGATGTTGTGGTTTCTCAGCCCCTCATATTCCAGGAACCCTAAGAAGTGCTCTTCTTTAGAGAGTATGGGCTAGGGCCAGCCTTGACTGAGGGGTAGGTAACTGGGCAATCTCTCTGATGTCATTTTATAAGATACTGGTAAGCTTAGCTGGATGTGAATGAAACCAAGGCACATGTACTTACTACAGCTTATGTTGAGTAGAGAGAGCTTATGTTTTTGGAAGACATGGGGAAGTAGGTAGAAGTGAGAATATGTTGTTGTTCAATTGCTATACATAGTCACTACACTGCTTTCTAAGTAGGGTAAAGAAACCCTGATGGCATAGTGGCTAAATGCTACATCTGCTAACCAAAATGTCAGCAGTTCAAATCTGCCAGGTGCTCCTAGGAAACTCTGTTGGGGGCAGCTTTACTCCATCCTATATGGTTGCTGTGAGTCAGCATCAACTGCAAGACATTTGGGTTTAGGTTTGGGAAGTAAGGTAAACAAACAAACAAAAACCCAAACCTGTTGTCCTCATTTCTGACTCATTGCAATCCCATATAGTATAAAGCAGAACTGTTCCTTAGATTTTCTTGGCTATAATCTTAATGGAATCAGATCACCAAGATTTTCTTCATGGTGCTGCTGGCTAAGCTTGAACAGCCAACCTTTAGGTTAGTATTTGACTACAGAAAGTTTGCGCTATCCAGGGACTTTTCTAAGTAATGTCAATCTAGTTAATGGCATAATTTTATTTGGTCAAGTCGTGACATATTCTTTTACTTAAATCTTCCTGTAACATGGAACTCATTCTATCTTCTAAATCCCCATTGAACAAATACTTGCATGGTACCAGACTAAAATGAATCAAACAATGAGTGAGTCAAGATGTCTACATGTCAATCCTGGCACACTATCTGGTGGTTAAGAGCATAGACTCTGAAGTCAAACTCCCTGATTTGAATTCCAGCCCTGCTACTTACTAGCTATGTGGACTTCTTTGAGCCTCAGTTTCCTTATCTGTAATATGGCATAATATCTAGCGCAAAGAGGTGTTGTCATTTAAAAAGGATAAGCTACGTAACATGCTAACAGCAATGCTTACCTCGGAACAAAGACTGCATCAGGGTTAACTGTTGTTGCTACTGTTTTGTTGATAAAAGTAAATCAGAGGTTTCCAAAGGGAGTGGAGCAGCTGCCTAGGCTGCTGCCATTTGGACTCAACCACCAAACAGGCCTCCAAGTAGGAGCCATAGCTGATGGCAACCACCATTGTTGTCCTCCCTGCTTGCTGGGAACAAGCACAGATGAATGGTAACAATAAATCCTTATAACACCAACAACCCCATGACCCACCCCAGACCTCTCTCCTATGTCATCTTCCCTATGTCATCTCTCCTTTCATTCCTTGCCTTGCCTAACTCAATTATCCAAGTACCACAGGGCTCAGCAGTCAGGAGAATGTGGGGAAAGGGAGGATCAGGTAGCAACAGAAAGACAAAGACAGGATCCTCCATCATACCAGGCTGAAAAGAATCTACGTGATGGAAATTCTAGAACAAATTAGGCAGAAATCCTTGTAACAGGATGGCTTTGCATATAATGCAGCTACCTGTTTATGTATCTGTGCCATCACTGCCACGTGGGGCAATTTTACTCTGTCTCATGGGGCTGCTGTGAGTCATAATTGAGTCAACAGTATCCAACAACATCCCCACTGCTACTAGCCACAGATCGGCTTTCTTTCCCTATATTTTGCATTAGAATAACAGCTGGTTTGCTGGTCCTTCTGCCTTTGGGCTTAACTTAACAAATACACTCCCCATACTGTAAGAGTAACCACTTAGGTATCTTTCTAAAGCAACTTTAAAATCTTGAAAATAATTTGTGCTCAAAATAAAATAATAGAAATGTATAGGAAAATGAAAAGAATAGATTTCCCCCAAATATCCCACAACCCAGACAGTATGACTGATGTCTCACTCATTGAGAGACATCAACGGTACATCTTACATCCTGAAGCTTTGGACACCTTCCTTCCCTGTCCACCTATCAAAGTGTTTCTGAAGGTTGTTAAGGTGATGAAAGATATGGAAAGCAGGCACCAGTCTGATATAAATAATATGTCTTTTGAAGTAGGGGTTTCTGGTATTGTGATTGTTAAGAGCTCAGCTATGAACCAAAAGGACAGCAGTGTGGATTCAGCAGCCACTCCTTGGAAACCCTGTGGGATTGTTCTACCTTGTCCTATGAGTCTGAACCTACTCAACGGCAATAGATTTTTTTTTTTTATGTTTTATGAAGCATTGATAATTTTACTTGTAGAAAATGTGTGTGTAGATACAGGTTTAGGAATCTCAGAAAAACACGATACACATGAAAAGGAGCCTAACATTCCAGGTAGTACAGTATTGTTTCTGTATGGTTTACAAGGCTGACTTTCATAAACCCCAGTAATTTTCTGGTGTATAATTTGTTTCCCTTCTTCTGCTTTCCATTCTTCCTGTTCTATAAAGTTTAAAATTAACTGACATTCCTCTTAAAGAAGCAGAACAGCAACTGTTAAGATCTGGAGAGAGATAGCCAGACAATGGAGGCTTGTCTTGTACCCAAAACCAGGGTGGTAGCAAAGGACCCTGAGAAATAAACCAAAGGGGAATTTAAAGAATGTTGAATTTATTTTTACCACTCACCTGTGCTGGTTCCCAGCAACCAGGGGAGACAACAAAGGTGGTTGCCGTCAGCTATGGCTCCTGCTGGAGTCCTGTTTGGTGGTTGAGCCCAAATGGAAGCAGGATATTGGCCTAGGTGGCTGCTCCACGCCCTTTGGAAACTTCTGATTTACTTCTGTCAACAAAACAGTAGCAGTAACAGTTAACTCTGACACAGGCTTGGTTCTGAGGTAAGCATTGCTCTTAGCATGTTACATAGCTTACCCTTTTAAATGACAACAACTCTTTGTGCTAGATATTATGCCATATCACAGATAAGGAAACTGAGGCTCAAAGAAGTTCACATAACCCAGCCTAAAGGGGAAGCAACATTCTTTAAATTCATCAACCTTAACCCCTAACCCTAGAAAACTCTTTGGTCCCCAAGGGGGTAGACAGATTTTTGGAGAAGTACATTGCCCTCTGTCTCTTATATGCTTGCATACAATAAAGCCCTCTTGTTACTTACCTCAACCCTGTCTTACTATTGGCTTTGTGGCAGGCAGCTCAAGTTCATGTTTTACAGTAATACCCATTTTGATTTTAGTAAACCTCTTTTCAGAGCTTAAGTCTTCTTCGTTTTTTTTTTTTTTTTTTTTTTTTGGTTGTTGTTGTATAATAGAAGTGGCCGGTGGATGGAATCTGGGATTGAATATCTCAGAAGCAGATCCTAAGACGAGGACTTGTGTGCAGGTGATTTTTTTAAGGTACAGCTCCTCAAAGAAACTGGTGATAGAGTGAGAAGAACAAGACAGGAAAAAGGAAGAAGTCAAGCAAGCTGAAATCTCAGGCAGAACCGTTGGAGAGTTGCTTCAACCTAAATCCGTGGGGAACTCTGGTATGTGTTTACTCTCAGGTTTTATCCCAACTTGAGATGAGGGTGTTGGTCTTTCATGTGTACATGAGAACTAGTTCTCCACTAAAGGCCATCCTTGGGGAGGATATTATCAGCTCTTCACCCCAGGTGAGAATAAGCCAAGCCAGCCAAGTGCCGTCTAGTTAGATCCATGGGTCAGTTCTACCCTGGCCCCTAGGGTCGCCATGAGTTGAATCAGGTGAGAATAAGGAAGAAAAATAGTCTTTAGTGGCCCAAGAGACTTTCATCAAAAAAGAATCACAGACGTGGCCTACTGGCAGAAAACAACAAGGCAGAATTAGTAAAACAGATCCAAAGGGACATGAGCAAAACACTAGTGATTATCCTATAATTGATTTTAGTAAATTCAGATTGCTGAACCATATCTGTAAAAGAATCATACTAGTGGTCAGTCGTTTGTTATTGGCACAAAAGAAAATCAGGGAGATATAAGGGGACAGCAAGACATTTCCATGGTTAAGATTGCTAATAACCTCACAAGCACATCATCAGATGGCATGCATAAGGGTCAGAAAATGACATAGTTTTACAATACCATCCTCTTTGTCATCTTAAATATTATTAACAAAAGTAAACTCCTGTTTTACATATAAATATATTTCTGAAATTTTCTTTTGGGAGCGAAAATGAAAATTATCTCTCTTAATGCCAAGGTAATGCCAAAAACTGTTGCATGAAAAAGACAATTTTAATCTCTGTCCTCACAAAAAATGGCAAACTCTCAGGGAAAACAGCCAATTATGGAAGTAATTACTCCAAAATGTGGACTGTGAGAGCATAAAGCAGGAGAACCTACGAAAGTCTGAGAGGTGTATGAAGGACTAGAAAGCATTGGCTAACAAGAGCACCCTCTCTGGAACTTCTCCTACCAATGAAGGCAGCCAACACTACCTCTTATGTCATCCACAACCAACATCCATGAAAGCAACAGTCAAGAAATTAAAAGATGCACAGCACTGGGGGAATTGGCTACAAAAGTCCTCTAAAGTGTTAAAAAGTGCCTGAACCATGTTATGGTGTTTTGAATCACCTCATGTGCATTTGAAAGCTGGATGATGAAGAAGAGAGACCAAAGAAGAACTGACACTTTTGAACTGTGGTGCTGGTGAAGAATATTGAATATGCCACAAACTGCCAAAAAAATAAACAAACTTGTCTTGGAAGAAGAGCAGCCAGAATGCCCCTTGGAAGAAAAGATGGTGAGACTTTGTCTCACATACTTTGGACATGTTATCTGAAGAAATCAGTCCTTGGAGAAGGATGTCATGCTTGGTAAAGTAGAGGGTCAGTGAAAATGAGGAAGACTCTCAACAAGATAGATCAATACAGTGGCTACAGCTATCTGCTCAAGCATAACAAGAATTGTGAGAACAATCTATGCTGTTATAGATTATAGAAGATGGCAATGTCTTCTTCCGTTATACATAGGGTTGCTGTGAGTTGGAACTGACTGGACAGCACCTAACAACAACAAAAGCAACCTCTCATCTTCCCAAAACCCACTGCAGATGGAAATAGAGCTTGGCTATCACTGGTGGAACATAAAGTGGGTAATATGACAAGTCTAACGACGCCAAGAATTTCTCAGGTTGTAGAGCAACCTGTGCTATGTTCATGATCGTTAATATGCTTGAGTCAAATTTTGCCACCACTCTGCACTTTCAGGGTCTTCCAATCTAATGTGCTCATCTTTCAGCACCAGAACAGACAATATTCTGTTATGACATATAAGGTTTTCTTTGGCTAATTTTCAGAAGTAATAACAAGGCTTTTTCTTCCTAGTATTGTAGTAACATGCAAGCCACTATAATATGATATACTGACAAAAAGTTTATGGCTACAGTTGGTAGGACTATGGATTAGTACACACCCTTTGGAAAACTGTTGAGTGATGCCTACTAAGGCTGACTATATGCAAAATCTATGATTCATTCCTAAGTATATGCACACATATATACACCAAAAGGAGTCTGCAAGAATGTTCACAGCAACATTATTTGCATAGGCAAAACTGGAAACTAACCAAATGCCAGTGAGAAAATTAATTGTGGGATACTTATGCAATAAAATACTAAAGCACTATGAAAATTAAACTTCAACAGCACACAGCAATATGGAAGAATCTCACAAACATAATGTTGAGCAAGAGAAATCAAATGCAAAAGAAAACTTAGTATATGGTTTAACTTATTTAAGTTCCAGTACAAGAAAAATTAATCTATGCTGTTAGAAATCAAGATGATGGTCACCTTCAGGTAAACAGGAATTACTGTAGCTTGACAGGGAGGTTACAAGGTGCTGTTAATAGTCTCTTTCTTAATCTGGGTTCTGTTATGCAAGTGTGTTCCCTTTTTAAAACGACATCAGACTTACATTATGCTGGAAGTTCTAGCTAGAGCAATAAGAAAAACAACAAAAAGAAATAAAGGACATCCAGATTGGTAATGAAGAAGTTAAACTCTCCCAATATGCAGATGATGTAATACTATACATAGAAAACCCAAAAGACTTCACCAAAAAAAAAGCTATTGGAACTAATAGAAAGATTTAGAAGAGTTGCAGGATACAAAGTAAACATACAAAAATCAGTTGGATTACTATACACCAATAAAGAGAACAATGAACACGCGCTTTTTTGTATTTTCCTTCCAACTGTCTCTCTTCTCATTCTTCAATCGTTTCTTTCATCCAGTCTATCAGTTGTCTAATTCTCTCTTGCATTGTGTTCAGTATGTCATTCAACCTCTCTGTGAGTTGTTAACTTCAGTTACTTGTTTTTCAGTTCTAATTTTCCGTTTTGTTACTTTTGGTAGTTTCTAGATCTCTGCCAGAATTCTCCACTTCATCTTTTAACTTCCTGGACACATTAAGCATAGGTACTTTCAATTCCGTATCTAGTAACACAAGTATCTAGATTGCCCATGGTCTGTTTGCAGTGATTTTTCTTTTTTTTTTTCATTTTCTTTGTTCGTTCATTCACTCATTTGGTTTGGGCTAGTGTTCCTTCTCAAATGTTTAATTATCTTTTATTTATTGTGGGGTTTTGATTAAAATTTTGACGGAAAGCCGTGAGTCTCTGACTGTTGATTTATTTGTAGTAGGCATCTAGGCAAGAAGCACTATCAACCCCAGGAAATACTAATCCAGAGACTGAGAAAATTCAAAGTTTGGCCTCAGTCTCTTTGTGGGTTGATCCATTTCTCATGGTCTTTATTCCTAGTTTGTAGCCTTCTGATTCCAATCAAACTCTAGGATATTTCCTAGGGCCTCTTCTCCTTGATAGACCTAAGTTCCACTTTTGCCCACTCACTCCATGAACTTGCTGAAATATGTTTTCAGGTTCTTCAGCTCCTAGCCATAGTTATTTAGAATTGGCAAATACAGTGGGGGGAAAAAGTTGTGTTAAATGCTTAGCTAATTTCTCTTGGCTTGTCTTCTGTCCTAGGACTTGGTCACACAAACTTCCACAGACATGATACCTTGATGATATCTTTGGAAAGACAGTTTATTTTATCCTATATATCTCTTGCCGTTATACTCAGTGGAGATTTTGGCTAGAAATAACCTGTTTCTCTGTTGCCAAAATCTTAGCTCTGTCTTGCTCCAACACCTATAGATGTACTATATTTTTCCTTGAATGCCTTTAGAAATAAATTTTGTAACTCTCAGAATGCAGCTGGGTTTTTTGTTTGTTTGTTTAATTTTATTTTTTAAATTTGAAAACTAACATCACCAGTAAAAGAAGAGTCTAATATAATTTCCAGTGTCTAGTCTCAAGAACTTCCTCAGTTTTAGTACCTGCTGTCTTTTGTATTGACCACAATGCATTAAAAATCAGAGGAATATCTCCCAAAATTCTTAGGCTGAATAAGCCTCAGGATTCTCATAAAATTTCATTGAACCAACTCAACCCTCAACCAAAGGATGAATCTATGACTTCCTGCCAACTCTAATGACATATCTAAATGACATTTAATTAACCTTAGAAGAAATACAAATATATGACATTTCTCAATCCCAAATGTTTTAGAACAAATATACGTATGAGTTTCAAATATGTTATTTTATCTCCAACTAATTTTGAGAGAGTAAACATATGAGTAAATTTATAAGAAAGTTTATAAGTGACCAAAAACTAAGCCAAACTCATTTCTGTTGAGTCAATTCTGCCTCCTAGCGACCCCACAGGACAGAATAAAGCTGCTCCATAGAGTTTCCAAGTGTATTTGAATAACCAGCCTTTTGTTTACCAGCTATAGAACTTAACCACTATGCCGCCAGGGTTTCCTTAAAAGTAACAGTTTTATAATAATTTATAATGATTCCATAAAATGGTGCAACCTCTTTGGAAAACAATTTGATGCCTCCTTAAAAAGCTAGAAATAGAAATACCATATAATCCAGCAACCCCACTGCTCAGAATATATCCCACAGAAATAAAAGTGGTCACGTGAAGAGATACATGCACACGAATGTTTATTGCAGCACTGTCCACAATAGCAAAAAGATGGAATCAACCAAGTTGCCCATCAACAGATGAGTGGATAAACAAACTATGATACATATACACAATGGAACACTATTCATTGATAAAGAACAATGATGATTTTAGGAAGCATCTCATAACCTGGTTTCAACTAGAAGACATTACAGTGAGTGAAATCAGTCAGCTGCAAAAGGACAAGTGTTGCATGAGAACTCTGCTATAAAGACTTAAAAGTGGACTTAGGCACAGAAGAAAAGACCCTTTAATGGCTACAAGGAAGGGAGAAAAAGGGATGTTCATAGATTAGATAGCCAATAGAAACTTGGTGAGGTGAAGGGAGTGACACCAAGCAGTAGAGGGTAGATCAGCAGAACTGTGCTACACCATAAACTGAAATGTTTCCTCAACTCAACCCAATTATTTCAAAGGTTAGAGTAGCAGGGGCAGAATTTGGGGAACCATGTTTTCAGTGGACCTTGAAGTCAATTGGCATAACTAGTCTTTAGCTAAGAGAGTGTTCTGCATCCCACTTGGTGAGTAGCATCTGGGGTCTTAAAAGCTAGCAAGCTGCCATCTGAGGAACTCCAAACGATTCCTACCCATCCAAAACACATCACGACCATCAGAGATGTGAGGAGAAATGAGCCCAAGAGACAGAAGGGCCAATATGAATGGGAGACTGCATCAGCAGGAGACCAGAATAACCGGGTGGTGCCTGGCTACCATCAAAGGCAGCCATCACGGGGAACACAATGCAGAGTCCCTGAGACAACACAAGAAAAAGAGATACATAGTTCATGACTCTACTAAAAGACCAGAAATGATGGTCTGACAGCCTGGAGGATCTCTTGGGAACATGGGCCCTAGACCTGCTGTTGGCCCTGACCTGAAACCAGTACTGAGGTCAGCTCCTCAGACAAGAATGGGCTGGACTTTGGGGACACAGTGTGAGCAAGTTGTGTGTGTACTTGATGGTTACACATTTATAGGACACTGTCCTACTAATTTCTTTCTAGATGGAAGAGAAGAGAGGAGAGAGGAGAGGAGGGGACATGTGCTGATTAAGAAGATACTAAACAAGTGAAAAGGAAGAATTTGCTGTCACCAAGTGAGAAGAGCAGATGGAGCTGCAGGTAGTCAGGCATGCAAAATTGATTTGGTTTGTACACTTTCACTTAATCATAATTAAAAAAAAGTGAGATTCCAACTCACTGCTGTCAGGTTGATTATGACTTCTAGTGACCCTATAGGACAAAGTAGAACTGTCCCTATAGGGTTCCGAAGGCTATAACCTTTACTGAAGCAGACTGTCACATCTATCTCCCTCAGAGCAGCTGGTGGGTTTCAAACTCTGACCTTTCCAGTCAGGTATTTTAACCTCTGAGCCACCAGAGGTGACTCCAAATATAGTAACTTCAGATGTACCTAATTTATCTTACAAATTAAATATTTTCACGTACTTTAATTGGAAATGTCTCCCATAAGTGCCTCTCTTTCATGACTTGTATTGCTGTAGTTAGATTTGCCTAATTGCATAAATTCATGTTCACCTATGTACTTTGACTATAGAAGCCCAGAGGCCACAGGAACTTTCTGGGAACTCAGTTCAAATGGGAAATTTAGCCTGAGAAGACTCTTTCTTTGATATCTGCGTATTCTATGTAATCATGTGTGTATGCCAAGCAACACTTCTTCAGAGGCTCTGAACCAAATGTATATTTTGGAATCTATTTCACTGCCTTATTGAATATACATTATTGAGTATTTAAATGCCAGGCTGTAGAGCGCACAGTTTGCATATGCCAAAAACGAAGCTTATTACCATCAATTTGATTCTGACTCATACAATCCTATGATAGAGCGGAACTGCCCCACAGAGTTTCCAAGAAGCATCTGGTGGATTTGAACTGCTGATCCTTTGGTTAACAGCTGTGCATTTAACCACTATGCCACCAGCATTCCCCAGTTTGTATGTACTCATATTACCTCATTAGTGTCAATAAGGAGCCCTGGTGGTACTTTGGTTAGGCTCCTGGCTGTTAACCAAAAGTTTGTGTGTTCACATCTACCAGCTGCTCCTTGGAAAATCTGTGGGGCAGTTCCACTCTGTCCTATGGGGATAGTATGAGTTGAAACTGGCTCAACAGGAATGGATATGGTTTTCAGTAACTTCTATAAAGTGAATTTAATCCACTTTTTGCTGATGATGAAATTAAGGAACAGAAAAGTTTAGTAAATTAAAGAAAGAAAATTTACAGGAACTAAATGAGACCTCTCTGTGTCTGCACCAGATTCTGTGGCACTCCCTCCCAGACCCCTCAACCCCGATGCTCCCTGCCCGCTGCTCCTGTATCTTTATCTGTAATTATCCCAACCACCACTCATATCAGCTTTTGGGCCCTGAGGACCTGATATATTTTGGACTCTCAGGAGAGAGTTTTATTCTATCCCATGGTTAGTGCATTTGTATAAGGGAACGTTCAGAGACTGCTCAGCTGAGTTAACTCTTTCTTTAACACAGGTTTTCTCATCAGGGGGGATATCCCAAGGGAATTCTTACCCCTAGCCAAAATTACTGGCTTCTGAGAGTCTCCTTCTCTTGATCCCCGATTTTTCACTGATTTTCTGTTCCTAGACATAGTCTCTGTTGCATGACAGCGTTGAGTTCAATTCAGTCAAGACTAATTAAACACCCTCCATGTGGTCATTTCTTAGTCCATTATTAATTAGGAATTCATAGGTGATGCACACAGTCCCTGACCTGAGTGCTTCTTAGTGCAGTGGTTTGAAAATGCAAGCCAAGTGCCGTCAAAAGAAAAGAAAAAAAGAATTCAGTGCATGGAAGACGAGGTTTGAGGACTAACCAGCTCAGAGTCATTTTTCCCAGTGGGATTGCTGGGACACTGCATCATACAAAGCTGACCTTGATGATGCTCCTGGGGGCTTCCTCTTTCCATTTGACAGAGGTATTGAAACTGAGTGGCAGGAAGGATAGTGTGTGCGTCTGCATATGTGGTAAATATGCATGAATGTGTGTGCTTGGAGTAGGAGGAAGAAAAGTCTCTAGCACACAGCCATGTGTTCTATAGTGTCTAGGGACGTTCACAGTTATACCACAGACAGGAAACTACAAGAAACACTGCTTTAGTAGTGTGGTTACTGTCTCAGTGAATTTTGACCTCAGTGGTTTGGAGATTTAGATGTTGTGCCTGCTCTACCACTCCTTGCTGTTTGGAGCTTCTGTGAGGACAGGAAACATCATGTGCATTATTCATTTTGGTTCTGTAGGAGACCGAATTGGTTTTTCATAAGGGACATGATGGAAGGATGAAAAAAGAAGGTCAGAGTGCATTTCAGAAGTTTCCCTTCAGGTCCTTCTTGACTAGAGGTTCACAGGACCCTAAGCTCGTCTCTCCACACATTCCAGAGCTGTATTTACTCAGTGTCCTGTTGTGATCTAAAACTCCAAATTCCCTGAGAAGAACTAATTCTCTAAAGCAGCTTTCCACTTGACTTTCTAATAACTTCCATGACAACACCATCCCTGTAGTCACCAGGCTGGACACCCGTGGCATCATTCTTAATCAACCCAACTCCTCCTGGTTACACAGGCAATGAGTCCTTAAGACTTATAGGGACTCACATCAAGCGAGTCTGTAAGTGCTGGGAGTTCAATCCAACTAAGTAGATAGATGAATACATATACATACATATCGGTCCTTATTTGTCTAGAAAGAAAAGGACTTCTTATGGAATTTCTGGTGAAGTTTCTCTGTTAGCCCGTTCTTTCTCTCAGCCTCATTGGCACAAATTTGCCCTCTTTCCCTTTCCCACGACCTCTTTCAAATTGTTTGAAAGGGAGAGTATGATCAGACATTCCTCATAAAGGACAAGCACACTGAGACTTACAGCCTCAAAATCTCTAACCCAGTGACTGGTTTCTTGAATGCCCCCAAGTTGCTTAGTGGGAACCCAGCCTGAGGAAAGAGTATGACTTGATAACTCTTCCTCAGATCCACAGGCAATAGGAAGGTCAGCTGGAATCTTCCATGGGGCCATCCTGGGAAGGACTGATGAGGAGGTAAGGCAGCCAGAAAGGGCCCTCACTCGCCCTGCCTGTTTACAAGTCTCCACCCCCTCCTGTAACAGCCATGACTCACCACCGAGCCCATCCCTTTCTCAGGAAAGGCGTCCTTGTCGTGAGCACCTCCCCCTATCTGAATCACCAGGGATGAGTTCTTACTTGAAAAAAAGGGAAGTATGTCTGTATCAGGACTCACAAGCCCTTGAAGAAGAGGTAGGAATACAGGAACAAGGAAAAAAGGAAAGAAAATTAAAACCAGAAAAAGAGCTAGTCCTGAGGTCCAGGACAAAGTCACTCTCAGGTCAGCCATTGTCCAACTTCCAGTAGCTAGGTTTCTGCAAGTGCTGAGACGTTAATCCAGCCTGGTAGATTTATGAATATTTGTACATACGCATCTTCCCTTGTTTGTCTAGAAAGAAAGGATCTTCTTATGGAACATTATCTGGGCATCTTCTGGTATTTGTTTACTTTATCCATAAATTACCCACATAATGTGATATAATTTCAAAAGAAAAAAGTATCCGAGGCAATCAAAGAGGCACTGAATGTTTTCTGAGTCCTGCTAAAACATGTCACCAATGCAACTGTCGGTTATACCAGACACACCAAAGTGTTCTACCTCTATGCAGCTCTCCAACTGCTGTCTGAAGTCCCCATTCTTGTGGCATCTGTATGCCTATATCCAGTGTCTTCCTGCCACAGCCACAGTCCTGGGGTGGCTTCGTGTTGACCCAGGCCCTTCACATCCCACCACTGCCACCTCCAGAACTCCTGCCACTGTGACAGTACAGTGGTTAGTGAGCTGGGCCTCAGCCTTCTGTGCCAGGTCCAGAGACTGCTCCTGACCTGGATTGTGGAGACTCAGAGAAGCTGTATTAGATTAAGCAAATAGGCAAGTATCTTCCTTGGCCTAAAACTCCTCTCCACAGCCCATTTCTCTTTACTGCTGGAAGCTGAGCTGATATCTGGAGAAGACTTTGATTCTTTCCAGAGAACTCATCCATGCTGACCTTCTGAAATGTATTCTTTCCCTCATACTTTGGAACTGTTGGATCCCTGATTTCTTTAAATCCCATTCAGAGCCTACATCTGAATATGTGAAATTACAAAGGTTCTTTTTCTGAATACACTTCACTCTGATGCATTCATTGCATTCGCACCCACTGTACTTGTCAGGTGCTTCCTAGACCTTAAAATTCAAAAACAAAAAAATAGAAAACTCATGGCTGCTGAGTTGCATTCTGATCCACAGTGAGGCTATAGGGCAGAGTAGAACTGCCCACAGGGTTTCCAAGGGTATAGATCTTTATGGAAACAGACTGCTGTATCTTCTCCTGCAGAGTGGCTAGTGGATTCAAACTGCCAATGGTTCGGTTAGCATCCCAGAGCTTAACCATTACACTACCAGGGTTCCTATCTTAGCTTTCCCAAATACAGCACTGTCATGCTCTGTGAATGGAAACCTGGTTCAAAGTCAGAAAAACTAGGCCATCTGGCTCCCCTTCATTTATAGTTGGCCTGTAGGAATTGAGAAAACCCTGGAGGGTTAAGTGCTATGGCTGCTAACTATAAGGTTGCAGCTCAAATTGACCAGGTACTCCTTGGCTACTCTATGGGGCAGTTCTACTCCAGATATTCCTTGGATAGTCTATGGGGCAGTTCTACTCTGTCCTGTAGAGTCATTATGAGTCGGCATCAATTCGATGGCACTGAGTTTGATTTTTCTTTTTGTTTTTTTTATAGGAATTGAGAGAATAAGGGGAAGAAATGTGTTTGCCAATGCAAAAATGTATCCATAGATACATAGGTAACATTTCTCAACCTTTGTGATAAGCAGAAGCATACACATAGAGACACACTGACTTCACAAAACTAATTCTAACAATTATAATTTGATAAACATGGCATTTATCTATTGATATGGATTGCAAAAAGAAATTGAAGAAAAACGCTTGGTACAAAGATCTGTAGAATGTCTGGGTTTGTTGAACAATCTAAGCTCAGTGTAGTACAAATGCAAAACATTTTTACCTTTTTTCAAATGCTGCCTTCTCCTGTGCCTGGGCTGACTTTTCCTTTCTGATCAAAGACATTTCAGATGAATTTTAAGCCTTTCCATTCATTTGCAGTTATTTTCTATAACTTCAGTATAAAACTTTAGTCTTAAATACTCTTGTTCCCGCAGCACTGGCCAGATATTGCTGGGGGGAGGGACTCTATCTTCTGGGTATCCCTTTCTCTTTCAGCAGGTGAATGGGAACTGGAGAGACAGAGTGAAGCAACTATTAACTGTTCTTACTGTTGAATTTCTTATGTTGTTGTTGACTCTCTCCATGGAGCAATTTGACCTTCAATGATCTCGTGACAGCAGAGTGACATAGATTCTGTTTTGACTAACTGAGATAAGGCCCCCACAGGAGCAACGTCCGTTACTGCTGGTAACGTTTTGCCCACGGACAACTCTGCGGAGTAGGGCACCGGACAGAAAACTAAAGCCTGACCACTCTTTCTGGTGTCCAGTTGGTCTATAGGAAAATCCTAAATCTTGGCCCAGGAAAGGAGTCCTTGAATGGCACAAATGGTTATGCCCCGGGCTACTAACTGATAGGTTAGCAGTTTGAATCCACCCAGAAGCACCTTGATAAAAAGGCCTGGCAATCTGCTTCCAATGGGTCACAGCCTTGAAAAATCCATGGAGTGCAGTTCTACTTTGCAACACATGAGGTCGCACTTGACTTGATGGCAACTGGTTTAGCTTTGGGTTTTGCCCCCAAGAAAAGGTAAACATCTGAGCCAAGTTCCTGCTGCCGGTTTTCTCTGCCTTGCTCTCCCCTATCCTTTTGTCCTCATCATAGCAAGTGCAGAGAACAGATGAAAGCCGGTCTATTCAAGGATCGAATGAGTGTGTCTGTTTCCTGCGGACACTCCCGACCTGTGCAAGCAGTCCTTTTAGAGCCCCTTCACCATGCTCCTTTTTCCCAAGAAACGTGTACTAGAACTTTTCCACAAGACAATGGCATAGCATTTAACATTTTTTCTCATATTCTGTATTTCCTGTTTTTATAGGCTGGAATGAGGTAAGGGCAGGGCAGTGATGGTTGTAGGGTCGGTTCTAGTACTGTCCTCTGAGTATGGGGCTGCATCTGTGTTTTTTCTCTTTAGAAGGAGAAGAATTTTGGCTCCCATTGTTTACAACCGTGGAAATATAGTCAAAATCTTATACAACTTATATATCTGCAATTTAAAGTCTTTGTATAGCTGGATTTGATCCAAAAAGTTTTCTGCAAAAATAGACCAGTGCTTTATACATGACAAACCTGAAACTAAACCTGTTGCCTTCTATTTGAATAGTCAACCTTCTGTTAGCAGTTATATCACTTAATTATTGTGTCATCAAAACCAAACCAAACTAAGCCCATTGCCATCGGGCCACTTCCAACTCACAGAAACCCCACTGAACAGAGTAGAACTCTAAGGAGCAACCAGTGGATTCAAGTTGTCAACCTTTTTATTAGCAGACAAGCTCTTAACTACTGCACCACTATGGCTTGTTATATAAAATAGGGGGTAGTTAAAGAATCCAGGGAAAAACAGTATCAGATTAGAAGTTGAGGCAGAATTTTCAGGTTCCTTATCCCATTCTTTGTATGAATGACTTAGGTACATTTCATAGAATCCAGTCATTGTGGTGATGGGAAAGGTTTGAACTGAGTAGAGGATATGATTTGTTAAGGAGAGAGTATTTCAGTTGTGTTTACATGTATGGTCCTTGGCTCATTGGTTGGTTGGTTAGTTTGTAACTTATACAGCTTCTCAGAATTAAGCTTATGATACTGCATTGCCTCTTCCAGTTAGGCAGCCATCATAACCAGATGATGAAGTATTCCAAAGGTTCAACACACATCCAGTCTTCACTAGGACTTCAGAGTAGGGGACCCGTAGGGACACATCTTTGGGAGCTCTGGTATTCAAAGGCATTCGATTGTGTGGATCATAACAAATGTGGATAACACTGCAAAGAATGAGAATTCCAGAACACTTAATTGTGCTCACAAGGAACCTGTACTTTAGACCAAGAAGCAGTGGTCCAAACAGGACAAGTGGATATTATATGGTTCAAAATATGGAAAAGTGTGCATCAACTTTTCACTATACTTTTTCAGTCTGTATGCCGAGCACATACTCTGAGAATCTGGACTGTATGAAGAAGAACACAGAATCAAGATTGATGGGAGACTCATTAACAACTTTCAGTATGCAGATAATATAATCTTGCTTTCTGAAAGCAAAGCACTCATACTGATGAAGTTCAAAGAGTACATCCTTCAGTATGGATTATCTCTCAGCAGAAAGAAAACAAAAAGCTACACTACTGGACCAATAAGGAACATCGTGATAAATGGAGAGAAGATTGAAATTGTCAAGGATTTAATTTAACTTAGATCCACAATCAACACTTATGGAAGCAGCAGTCAAGAATCCAAGTGATGCATTGCACTGTGGAGATCTGTTACAAGAGACCTCTTTAAAGTGCTGAAAAGCGAAGATGTCACTTTGAGGACTAAAGTGCACCTAACCCCAGCCATGGTATTTTCAAGCACCTAAGAGGTGTGCAAAAGCTGATAATGAATGAGAAAGACTGAAGAAGTATTGATGCCTTTTAATTATGGTGTTGGTGAAGAATGTTGAATATACTGTGGATTGCCAGAAGAATAGTAGTCTGTCTTGGAAAAAGTATAGCTAAAGTGTTCTTTGGAAGTAAAGGTAGTGAGATTGCATCTCATGTACTTTGAACATGTTATCAGGAGGGTCCAGTCCCTGGAGAAGGATACCATGCTTGGGAAGAGGAAGATCTTGCAATAATGGGCTTAAACATAATAGCAATTGTGAGAATGATGCAGGACTGGGCAACATTTCATTCTGTTGTGCATAAGGTAACTATGAGCCAGAAACAACTTCACAGCAACTAACAACACAAAAGGATGGAAGGCAACTGGCATAGAAACATCAACACATGGAGTCAAAGATGGGATTTATGGAAGCTCCACAGGAGTCTATTTGCATTTCACAAAAACAAATTCACTGTGTATGTCTGAATGTTGTGATCATTTTGCTCTTGTCCAATTTTGTGATTTGTGTTAGAGCACATTCTTGACCACGGTTATATAAGTTTTCACTGAAAATAGCTTCTGTGCTTGCTCCTGAAAACCACAGAGAATGAAAGAAAGTACCTGCAGCAAACCAAGTTAGGATCCGCTTGAAACAGCTGAATTTTCCCCATTGTGTTAGTCATCTGGTGTTCCTGTAACAGAAATACCACAAGCAGATGACTTTAACAAAGAAAAATTTATTTTCTCTCAGTCCAATAGGTTGGAAGTTCAAATTCAGGGTGCCTACTCCAAGGGCATGCTTTCTCTCTCTGTCAGCTCTGGAGGAAGGTCCTTGTGATACATCAGTCTTCCCTTAGTCTAGGAGCATCTCAGGAACTTCAGGTTCAAAACATGTTCTCTGCTGTCTGTTCACTTCTTTTATATCTCAGAAGAGATTGGCTTAAGACACTGTCCAATCTTGTAGACCTCATCAATTAACTGCCACTAATTCACATTATTAAATCCTAGTGATAGTATTTGTAATACATAGGTAAATCCACGATTGCGGATGGTCATACATTCGTGGGAATCATGGCCCCATCAAGTTGATTATGGACACCCATGGTAATATTTATCAAGTGTTTGATGCTTATCCCGCTTGCTGGTTTCTAAAGCTCTGTGAGGACAGAAACCGGATCTCTCTTCTTTACTGCTGGATTCTCAGTATTGAGTGTCTAGCCTATAGCTGTTGTCCAACAAATGTTTTTTTTTTTTCCTAAAAGAAATATAGGAATGCATGAGTGAGAAAGAACTCCAGAAGAAAAGGTAGGTGGTAACTTAGGCCAAACTTCAGGCTTGTGAAAGTAAGACAAGGGCTTCTTCCAGGAATGCAGACAAGAGGCCAGACTTGAATTGGCAGGGCTGACCTCTCAATCTGCCATTGTCCCCACCAGCAATGTTGGTGTATCTGCCAGAGTTCTCCAGAGAAACCAGTAAGATACACACACACACACATACACACACACAGAGATTTATTTTAAGGAATTGACTCACACAATTGTGGGGGCTGGTGGCATACTGGAAATGTAGGCAGGATTTCTACGTTACAGTCTTAAAACGGAATTCTTTCATCTCTGGGTAACCATGGTTTTTGGTCTTAAGGCCTTCAACTGATTGAATGAGACTCACCCCCATTATCAAAGACACTCTCCTTTCCTTAAAGTCAACTTATCTTAAATGTCAATTGCATCTACAAAATACCTTCACAGCAACATCTAGCCTTTTGACCAAATAACTGGGCATCATAGTTTAGTTAACATATAAATTAACCAACACAGGTGGCTTGAATGGATCTTTATTTTCTTCCACTCTTCTCACCTCAGCCATACTTTCCAGTCTGGCATTTCACAAGTGCACATGTGACCTTTGTAGTTGTTTCTTTGCATTATAGCAGTTCTGGAGGGGAGAGCACTTGACAGTGTAGGCCTAATGTCACTTCCAGCCTAGCTCTGGGGCTAAATCGAAACATACAGCATCTTTAGAGACCTCATTCTGCAGACAGAGCATGTTACTCAGAACATGCTTGCCTGTCTCAGACTTTCAGCTGTTTTCCATCCATTCTCATCTTCTCATGTCTAATTCTGTATAGGAAAGAACTCATGGTGTCACAACTGCTTAAACTGAAGCAACAGGCAAAGGTGAAAAAGAAAGCATAATAATTTCCTACAGTGTATTTTGTGCCAATGAACAAATACTTGACCATGCAGGTTTTTGTGTACTCTTATTAAAGAAAGGTTTACTTAAACTTACAGTATAATTCAAACTCATGATTATTAGAAACAGTAGCATCTTGTGATTATTTTCTTTAAGACATATAGGAAACAAAGTTTTGTTTTGTTTTGTTTTAGAAAGCATGGTAGTAATTGTTTGGAGGCTGTATTTCACCGCATTATTGGAAATTAATTCAGTTATGAATTTATTGCTAACATTACAGTTAAATCCAAAGGAAAAATAATATTCTGTTTACATGAATTCTTCACATGCTAATCTCAGGCATCATTATTGCTATTCAATAAATAAATCCTCATTATTATCAACGAATCCCACAAACTCTTCATTAATTATTGATATACAGCATTAGAGAGTCAGTCACACGCATTCCACAGGCAGCCACAAACAGATGGTTTTCGTCTTCCTTTAGCGGTAAGTCCTGTTATCTCCTTGCCCCAATGAAGATCACATTTTTATATCTGCCTCTCCATCAAGATGTAGCTAGATCCTACCACCTCTGTTATCAGGAACCTCATGCTTCATTTTGGGTGCCATGAGGTTCTTCTACCTCTCAAAATATGATTTCAGATCTATCCTGCCATTCTCTACCCACACATCTCATCCCCATGGTCCAGTAACTTTAGCTCGGACAGCACCTCTAACACAACAGCCAATTACATGATCCATGATGAAGTAATCTTCAAAGCAATGAGGAAATGTTACTCAAGGTAGTACAATTTTGTTACATTAGTTATCACATAAGATCATATTTATTGTTTGCTTGTCCATCTATCTGTCCAAGAGGCTACGAGTTTCTCAAAGGCAGACACATGTTCTATTTATCTCCATATTACCCATGGCCCAAAAGGATGTAGCCGAATTCAGGACATGCAAGCTAAATGAATGAATGAAAGTGGGATGATAGTCTGGTAGGGCCTGAACTCTGGGTAATGCGACAGTGATTAAGGTTTCCTGCTTCTTTTTCGTCATTCATCAAGATACACACCCAGGAAAATGCTGAACAGCTGGTGCTTGGAGTATATGGTACCCATACCCTCTTCCTGGGTTGGGAATGAGAACACATACTTGGACTGTGCATCAAAAAATACAACTCAGGATAAAAGGGTCCTAATTCTGGGTTTCTCAGTCCACAGTCACTTCAGCAAAGAGTCTTCTCCTTCCTCCACAGAATCAGGTGAGTTTTCTGCTGAACAGACTTGTCTGTGCCTCAGAAGAGGGGAGCAGAGAGCCAGGATGGAGTTGATAAAAAGAGGCCCAGGGTTGGCAGTGAACGAGAACCACGCAACGGAAGAGCAGGACTGTGAAGAACGAGGGTCTGGGTTTCCGAAACACAGCTGACAGCAGAATTCTACCTTCCTCTTCATGTGCATGACCCCAGAGATGCAGTCACTCATTCCCTCCTCACACTCTCAGTGATCTGTCTGATCCTCGCGGGAGTTTATAGAGAGGCAAGACCTCGGAAAGATCATGGTGACATTTGTGTGTTTTCTGCGCGGACAGGGAGCGCTGTTCATGCTGGGTCTGTGTGATTGGCCCTCTGAGTCTGTGTGAGGTGCTTCTAGGAGCTTACATACAAACTTGTCAGTCTTCGTTATACGTGGAAGAGAGAGGGGAAAGACCACTTACCGGGCTAGTTTAACCCCCACTTAGTTTCCACTTCTATTCCCCATACCTTGGCTGGAGGAGTTACTGATCTTAGGGGAACAGAATCTATAAGCAAAACCACAAATGAAGAGACGCTGGCCTGAAGCCTCTGCACTGACATGTGTTTTGTGTTATTTTTGTTTTGTCCAGGCTCACTACCCTCTCACCGAGATGTCATTTCAACAGAATCAGCAGCAGTGTCAGCCCCCTCTCAAGTGCAAGCGCCTCCCCAAGAGCCTGTCCCAGTGCTCACCCTCAGTGTCCTCCAGCTGTGTCCTCAGCTCCGGGGGCTGCCATGACCCCAGCTGTGAGGCCTAGGCCATCTACTGCCTGAGCCACTACAGGCACTGAAGTTCTCATCACTGCCAGCACCAGAGTTCCAGCTGCAGTGACGATGGCAGTGGTCCACAGTCCACAGTCTCCCTCTGCAGCCACAGCTCTGGGGACTGCCACTGACCTAGGCATGATATTAAGGCAAAGAAAATTTGAATAAAATAAAATTCCCAAGCTCTCAGAACAAGTCCAAGTCTGATGCACCCTACTTCCTGACCCCTCTCTTTCCTTCTGGAGAGTTTTGGGTGCTTCCAGGAGGAGCCCAGTGCTTTTGCCTTTCCTTTTTTATGTCCCTGTAAAATAAATAAATAACTGAAGTTTTCTTTCTCATTGCACCTGTCATCTAACATTTCTTTGACTCACCCAAAGCAGCTCAGGGCAGCACTGCCCACCCTCAGGTGCAAAGTCCTGTTTCAGGAACAGAGAACCATAGCAGGTCATAACCCACTCAGCTCACAGGAAGCTTTGGGGGACAGTTGTATATCAGGTGAGGGTAGTTACGGAGATGTAGTGATAGTGAGAAATTAGTAAAAGTCTTGAGTTATCTTGTGTGAAATGAGGTAAGAAAATGATTTAACCATTTAAGTCTTCAGGAAGCTTAAGATTCATTGGCTTGTTGTAAGCAGTTGTGAGCTCCCTGGCTGAATGACAGGGATGAGTGGAGCAGAGCATCAGAGAATCCAAAAATAGAGAAAGAAGAATAAAACCAAAGAGGATGGAGGAGAAGAATGTTATATCAATCATAGCATGAAGAACCAAGAAAGAGAAAAAATTGTGGAGCATAAAATCAGAAGAATTTGAAACTGAGATACAGGGAGAAAGAATAGGTTAGAATTGTGCACTAACTGAGGGTTTCATGAGAGTGTGGGCTGCTGGTAGGGAGACACAAGGTAGTGAGCATGGGTCAATGGGAGAAGATAACAGACGAGGAGCCCTGCTCAGGAGAGTAGAGAACAAGGAACAGTTCAGGGTGAGGGAGACGAAAGTAGCATAAGTATGGCATCTGGGGTCTAGGGCCAGCTAGAAAGGACACGATGACATGCAAATTCTACACTGCTCCTTCATAAAATCCTCCAGCAAAGAACGGCATTATTCATGTAGGCCTCTGGGTACATCTGTATTTCTTCTGAATGAAACATAGTACTGAGACTTGTACTATGGCTGTCAGTTGGCTTGACGTTTCTGTGCTTGGGAGAGGTTTCCTTGTTACAGAGAAGGCTGGTGAAGAGAGGTACACTATAGGGAAAATGTTCTGTCCTTTACCCTTGCAACTGAAGTGATAAAGTCCTAAAGACAGTAGAGCTGCTTCATGAGATTTAGTGAGATTTTGAACAAGACCCTAGAGCTGACAGAACAGGTAACAAGAGACTGGGCACAATCAGATTGGCTTTCGGCCCCAAAGATGTCTCAGTAGGAGGAGAAAGTAGTCCTTCTTCCTGCTTTACATGGAAGTAGTGCTGATCTGGGAGCTCTGGGAGTCACAACCCACAGCAGATATGGGGCTTCTCCAAAGGGGCTTCTTTCAGCTGCTCTGAGTGTGATGGACATGCAGGATATAGGCTATTCAATGTCTAATAGGTGGAGATTGATAACTGACAATCTGGTTGTACTCACATAGCTGATGGATACTTCCAGAAATTTCTGGGAGGCACTTGGTGGACGATTGGGTAGGAGGAGGGTTTCAATCTATTATGATTTATGCATTGAAATTTGGTACTAACTCATTTTATACTTGTAACTAAGGGCCCAGCCATCATGTAGGTCACCAATGACAGGAAAGGGATGCTCTGTAGAAATGTGTCTTTTGAATCCTCCAGACAGGCCAACAGTTCAGAGGTGGAATGTGGAGGTGCTGCAAATGAACCACATCACAACAGCTTTACAAATATTCTAACACCTGAGAGGAAATTAAAGGGTTGGGAGGAAGGGGAATGTATCGCCCCTAGTGAAGCAAAAATGTACAGTGACCACAGAGTCCTGAAGATATCAGGGTCAAAATACAGGAGGCCTTTCTCTGACAGTTCTGAACTCCTCACCCAACTTAATTTCCAGATTCCTTTTGGGTTGAAGGAAACCTATTTCCTCTGTCTCCTCTAAGCTTGTCTAGGTTTCTGTATGTTGTGAAAAGTTTTTTTTATAGTAAGCAAAAAAAGAGAAAACTACTGGACTGTCTGCCACAGTAAAGGAGAATGGAATTGGTGAAATGCAACCACCTGTAGTCAGATAATATTCAAGTGGAGAACCTTCATAATTTTACAAGGCCAGAGGCAGAGGTATAAATTGTGAGAAAACACAGTGCTCTGGAAAGCAAAGAGAATTACCTTCATGAACCAGTTCTGAGCCTCTAGTGTGTGTGTGTGTGTGTGTGTGTGTGTATGTATGTAGTTCCCTACCTTTTCATAGACTGGGCTTCGATGGCCCTAAGCTCACAATTAAGGTAACCCAAGGACAACAAAGAGTCCCTGGTTTTTGCAAATGGTTAAGTATTCAACTACTAACCAAAAAGTGAGCAGTTCAAACTGACCCAAAGATGCTTCAGAAGACAGGCCTGATAATTTTCTTCTGAAAGGTCACAGCCTTGAAAACCTTCTGGAGCCATTCTACTGTGCACACATAGGATCACCATGAGTTGGAATCGACTCCACAGCAGCCAACAACAACAAAAGCAACAAGGTGACAAAAGAAGGCCTTAAGCAGAGATGATCAGGTTCAAGGGAATTGTTGACTCAACTCCAGAATGTTCTTTCTTCCTACTTCCAGTTATAGTCAAATAGAAGATGGACCATGGGAGGTGGTGATGGTGATCAGTTATAGTCATAGCAACAGCTCTCAAACTCTCCAGGCTCAGGCCCTCAGCATTCCCTCAGTAGATACCCATAGATTATTTGGATAGAAAGAGCCAAAAAGTTCCTGATTTACTCATATACGTGGCACTGAACAACAGAGCAGCCTCTTTGCTACCCAGTAAGCAGAGTCTTCCACCCTTGAGCATCCACCTGGAGCAAATCACTAGAGTAACAGAGACAGCTGGTGACCAACAATTTTCTTAGATCCATTATCAGAGAAACCAAATAGCATTTAGATGGCAGACAGGCAGCAGACCATAATTAATCATTTAAAGAAACAGCCTTCAAATGCTCCAGAAAATTCCCTAAAGAATAAAAAAATTCAAAAAAATTCCCAGATGAAGAAGCCTTTCTGAATCTAACAGAGGTTGAATACAAAAGAGTTATGTATAAAACCCTCCTAGAGATTAAACAAAATGCAATAGAACAAAATGAAAAATTTGGTAAACTATTTGAAATGCTAGAACATCAATGATCTGAAATACATCAGATTAATAACAAAATTACAGAATTGGATAATTCGATCCAAAGCCAAAAGAGTAGGATTGAACAGATGGAAGTTAGACTCAGTGACCTAGAAGATAAGGTAACTAACGCCAGCATTTATAAGGTAAAATCAGAGAAAAGAAATAAAAAAATGAAGAAATATTAAGAAACGTATGAGACTCCATGAAGAGGAATAATTTACGTTTAATTGGAGTTTCTGAACAAGGGAGGATTAATGACAATATAAAGAGTATTGCTGTAGAGATGCTGACAGAAAACTTTCCTGAGATGATGAACAGAGAGAACATAGGTATCCAAGATGTTTATCAAACATTGCAAAAGTTAGATCCAAAAAGAAAGACGCCAAGGCATATTACAATTAAGCTTAATAAGCTAAAACACAAAGAGATGCTTCTGAAGATAGCAAGGCTCAAATCAAAACTAACATTCCAAGGGAAACCCTGTAGACTTTCATCTGACTTTTCTGCCAAAACAATGCTGGCTAGAGAACAATGGGGAGACACATTCAAAGCCCTGAATGAGAAAAACTTCTATCCTAGAATTATTTATCCTGCAAAATTGTCTATCAAATATAATGGTGAAATTAAGACTTTTGAAAATAAAGAGAAATTTAAAGACTTCATAAAAACTAAACCAAAATTACATGAAATATTGAAAGAAGCTCTTCCTTAAAAGTATGTTTTAGGTGATAATTCAAGGCATTTCATCCAAATTTCTAATCAGTTAAGGAAGGCACAAAACTTCACCAAACCAAGCCAAAAGCTACAGTATTATAATAAGAGAATCCATGATCATATCATGACAACTATAATACCATCACATTAAAAGAGGGATACACTACAATAGTTACAATTGTTTTGATGCAGAGAAAGTTTCAGACTCATAAAATAGTTAGTTGATTTCAATAAATATGTTAAGGGGGATTATGAATGTAGCCATGTAACAGATTAATATATTAATTGAAATTAAAAAATGCAATACGGGAGTCTCAACAAATATAAAATCAAAACTCATACATCCATAAAGAAGAATGTCCCAGAACAGATTAATAAGAACAACAGAGAAATCATCAACATAAAAATAAACATATCACAATGACACCACTAGACATATACTTATCAATAATCACGTTAAATGTAAATGGACTGAATGCTCCAGTAAAGAGACAGCGAGTGATATCCTAGATCAAAAGACTTGACCCATCTATATGTTGCTTACAAGAAACACATCTTAGACTTAAAGATAAGAACAGGTTGAGAATTAAAGTTTGGAATAATATATATCAAGCTAATAATACACGAAAAAGAGCAGGTGTGGCAATATTAATCTCAGATTTTAATGTAAAATCCACTATTGTGGACAAGGATGGTCACTATTTGTTGCTGAAAGGTTCAATACTCAAGCAAGACTTAACAATATTAAATATTTACGCACCCAATACCAAAGCACCTAAATACATTGAACAAATATTGACAACATTGAAAAACGAGATTGATCATTCCACAATAATAGTTGGGGACTTTATCATACCCCTTTCAGTTAAGGATAGATCATCTAGAAAAAAGCTCAGTAAAGATACAGAAGATCTTATTGCAACAATCAACCAACTTGACTTTATCGACATATACAGATCTTTTCATCCATCAGAAGATAAATACACTTTCTTCTCCAAAGCACACGGAACATTCTCCAGAAGAGACTATATGTTAGGTCATAAAATAATTCTCCATAAAATCCGAACCACTGATTTATTGCAAAGTACCTTCTCTGACCACAGAGCTGTAAAAGTTCAAATCAATAACAGAAAATTCATAGGTAAAAATTCAAACTTGTGGAAACTGAACAACACTTTACTCATAAAGCTTCGGGTTATAAAAGAAGTTAAAGACACATTAAAGAAATTCATGGATTCAAATGAGATCTCTATAAATGCTAAACTTACAAAAGAAAAACAACAGAAGATACAAATAACCCGACTAAGAAACGAGTTGTGAGATGTTACAACAGGCCCAACTGAAATAAAATATATCATAACAGAATACTACGAAAAGCTATACTTTAACAGGTTTGAAAATCTAGGGGAAATGGACAAATTTCTAGATTCACATGACTCACCAAGACTATCACAAGGAGGAATAGATCGTCTTAATAAATCTATCACAAAGAAAGAGATTGAAAAAGTCATCAAAAATCTACCAAACAAAAAAAGTCCTGGCCTAGACGGTTTCACCAGAGAATTCTACCAAACTTTTAGAGAAGAATTAATTCCAATACCAATGAGGCTATTTCACACCATAGAAAGTGACAAAATACTTCCAAATTCATTCTATGAAGCCAGCATAACCCTGATACCAAAATCAGGGAAAGGTCCCACAAAAAAAGAAAATTACAGACCGATATCACTCACGAATCTAGATGCAAAAATCTTCAACAAAATTCTAGCCAGTAGAATTCAACAGCATATAAAAAAAATAATTCATCATGATCAAGTTGGATTCATTCCAGAGATGCAAGGCTGGTTCAACATCAGAAAAACAATTAATGTAATCAACCATGTTAATAACACAAAAGATAAAAATCACCTGATTTTGTCAATTGATGCAGAAAAGGCATTTGACAAGATTTAACATCCATTCATGATTAAAACTCTCAAAAAAAGAGAAATAAAGGGAAATTTTCTCAATATAATTAGTAGCATCTATGCAAAGCCAACTCCTTTCACCACCTGAGTAGTGAAAGACTGAAAGAATTCCCTCTGAGAATGTGAACTAGACAAGGAGGCCCACTCTCACCACTTCTACTCAATATTGTGCTAGAAGTTCTAGCCACAGCAATTAGACAACTCAAAGAAATAAAAGGCATCCGCATTGGCAATGAAGAAGTAAAGATTTCCCTCTTTGCAGATGACATGATTGTTTATACAGAGAATCCAAAGAAATCCATAAGTAAACTATTAGAGCTAATAGAAGAATTCAGTAAAGTATCAGAATACAAGATAAACCTAACTAAATCAATAGGATTCCTTTATATCAACAGTAAAATTATTAAAGAAGAAATCACCAAATCAATTCCATTTACTATAGCCCCCAAGAAGATAAAATATCTAGGAATAAATTTAACTAGAGAAATAAGAGATCTTTATATAGAAAACTACAAGACCTTACTATAAGAAACTAAGAGAGACTTACATAAGTGGAGTAATCTGCCCTGCTCATGGATAGGAAGACTCAATATTGTGAAAATGTCTATTTTGCCCAAAGCAATCTACTTATATAATGCAATCCCAATGGATCTGACTCGACGGCCCTTGGCTGGCTTGACAATACAAATTCCAGTGACATTTTTTAATGAGATGGAGAAACAAATTATCAGCTTTATTTGGAAAGGGAAGAAACCCCAGATAAGTAAAGCACTACTGAAAAAGAACATACTGGGAGGCCTCTCACTACCTGACTTTAAAACCTATTACACTGCCACAGTAGTCAAAACAGCCTGGTACTGGTACAAAAAGAGACATAAAGACCAATGGAACAAAGTAGAGACCCCAGAGATGCCACCATCCTCCTGTGAACAGCTGATATTTGACAAATGTCCTAAGATTTTAAACTGGGATAAGAACAGTCTCTTTAACAAATGGTGGTGGCATAATTGGATATCCATCTGCAAAAAATTGAAACAAGACCCATATCTCACACATTATACAAAAATCAACTCAAATTGACTAAAAGACCTAAATATAAAAGCTAAAATGATAAAGCTCATCCAAGATAAAATAGGGTCAACAATGGAAATTTTAATACACAATATAGACAGACTTCAAATCTGACAAACAAAACACATTCATCAGAAGAGAAAATAGATAAATAGGAATTGATAAGAATCAAACACTTCTGCTCATCCAAAGACTTCATCAAAGGAATTAAAAGACCATCCACAGAATGGGAAAAAATATTTGGCAACTCTATGTCAGATCGACACCTGATCTCCATAATCTATAAGGTTCTACAAAATATCAATAAGAAAAAGACAAATCATCCAATTAAGCGATGGGAAAAGGAGATGGACAGACACTTCTCTAAAGAGGAGATCCAGGCAGCCAAAAAACACACGCAGACATGCTCATGAACATTAATTATTAAAGAAATTCAAATCAAAATGACAATGAGATACCATCTCACCCCAACAAGATTGGCCATGATCCAAAAAACACAAAACACTAAATGTTGGAGAGGCTGTGGAGAGTTTGGAACTCTCCTACACCGTTGGTGGGATTGCAGAATGGTGCAACCTCTTTGAAAAGCAATTTGGTGTTACCTTAAAATAATAGATATAGATATACCATTTGACCCAGTAATTCCTCTGCTTGGAATATATCCTACAGAATTAAGGCCATTCACACCAACTGATACTTGCATGCAAATGTTCATTGCAGCACAGTCCACAATAGCAAAAAGATGAAATCAACCCAGATGCCCAACAACAGAAGAATGGATGGGAAAACATTGGTATATGTACTCAATGAAGTACTATGCATTGATAAAGAACAATGATGATAGCAGAAAACATCTCTCAATTTGGTCTCAACTGGAGGACATTATGTCTAGTGAAACTAGTCAGCGACAGAAGTACAATTATTATATGAGACCCCTATGATAAAAACTTAAAGGCATACTCATACATAACAGAAAAGACTCTTTGATGGCTACAAGGGTGGGGAGGTTGGGAGGATGGAAGGGCAAGGGGCGAGGGTTTAGATTAGATAGTTGTTAGAAATTTGGTTGGGTGAAATTGGTGACAACACACATTAGTGAGAAGATCAATATTAATGGGGCTTTGACACAACTTGTGTACTCCTGTCTTAACTCATTATTGTAAGTACAAAGTATGCACACTTTCATTTTTTATTTAATAAAGAAAAAAATCAGAACTTTGGAATCCCAGCTGTTCATAAGTTTTCACTCATTTATTCATTGAAATAGCATAAATTGAGTGTACCGTCATTTCAGATATGTGTTTGACCCGGAGGATTCAAAACTGTGAGATATGTTTCCCATCCTCAAGAAGTTTACAGTGTAGTAGGGAAGGCTGACAATAATCAAGTAATTATGAGCAGATACTGTACTTGGTATTCTATCAGTGTGTGGGAAGTTGATGGGATTTAAGTCATCTCTTCGGCTACCAGTTCCCTGTTCTGTAACAAGTGTGAGGGGTCCAGATGTCGTCACTAGTATCACTTGTGCATGGTGGGTGAAGTCACTGACCAGCAAAATGATCTCTGAGAACAGGGCATGAGACCAGATGTTGTCTTATGGTGTCTGATCCAGTTAATACGATTAAAAGGAATCCTCATCAGGGTTCATTCTGATACCTTTTATGCCAGCTTCTTAAGAAATTATGTGTCTAGAGAGATTGGAACAAAATTAATTTTTAATTGGCCTTGCCACTTTCTGAAATCTTAATAAATGAGTCATTCAGTTGAATTCCCAAAATACCGTACAAGTTTTGTCCTCTGCCTAGAATTCCTGTGTCCAAACTGATTTTTCTCAAAAGTTTCAACTCTGACTTTAGCCACAGCTGTACATGTCTTTTGGAAACCCTGATGTGGTATAGTGGTTAAGAGGTATGGATGCTAACCAGAAGGTCAGTAGTTCAAATCCAGCAGGCACTTCTTGGGAACTCTGCGGGGTAGTTCTACTTTGTCCTATAGGGTTGCTGAGTTTGAAAAGACTCTACGGCAGTGGGGTTGGTTTATTTTACATGTCTTTTAATCTTAGTTTGAAGCTTTTTCAAGAATCACAACTTGGTTCTGATGGACCCCTGCTCCTCTGCACCACTATTCCCCAAATACCGTTTTCCAAGGGACATAGCATCTTTAGTTAACACCAGGAACGATCACCTTGCCTTCTAGTATAGGTCCACATGGCCTTTCCATTCCAAAGGTAGTTCAGGAGCTCCCCAACTAAAATTCTGCTGCAGCTGTAGCATACCACTTTATTACAGTTGAATTCAAAAAGTAACATTCGGCAGCACCAAAAGGATGAAAATGAGTTCCATTCCAATTCAAATCTCTTGGAAAAAATAGTATCTAATGTGTAACTTTTGAGATATTTCTCATGTCCTTTTTCTTTTCCTCTAAGTTCTATCAAAGATCAGAGTTTCTCATTTGCTGAACACCCTCTCACACATTCTTTAAAACAAAAAAAACTCTGAATTCTGGTTTCTTCAGAACTTGCTAACTTCCAGCTCACTTCTTTCTAAAGTATGTTATTTGGAGGTTGACCAGCTTTTCCTCCCTTAGGCCTTTCTCTCCACATCTACATGTTTCGCTCCATCTTCTTTGGTCTCCTTTTTTCACTATTTGAAGATTCTCTGGACCATGCTGTCCCTTCCTGTAGCTCCAGTATGATGATACAGAAGCTTCTAACATTCTGATTGAATTTTTCATATTCCTTCCCACTATATTAGTCAGGCCTTCCCTAGAGTGTCCGTCTCCTTTATTCCTACACTTCCACACTCAAAGCTCCCAGAGCAATTGTGAGTGGAGGAATACTTGATCTATTAATGTTTCAATTTCAAGCCAGGGTTAACCCCTGGTGCTGGGCCTGCTAGATCCTTAAGAGCTCAATGAAGGGAAACTCACTGGATAGGCTCAGGTGAGACAAAGGAAAAGAACAGGAGAGTCAGGTGGTATTGGTAGGGAGTTTTATTGTTCTACACAATCAAACACAGGTTTTAACAAGTACTATCAGGTACAGAGGAGGAGAAGACAATGTGATTATGGAAAATACATGGAAGGAGCCTTCTAGGGAAAGCTCAACCTTTCCCCGTGGACATATTTCAGCTGCTCACTCCAAAAACGAAATGCAGGTGTCTTGATGCCAGTTTTCCTGGGCCCTTTAGTTTCTTGTTTCCTCTAAAAGAATTGCTTGTCTCAGCATCAGTAAGCCAGATCAGCAGCAGCCCCCAGAGCTGTGGCCACAGCGGGAGCTCCCGGACTGCTGACCACTGCCATCGTCACTGCAGCTGGAGCTCTGGCGCCCGCAACGGTGGGACCTGCGGCGCCTATGGTGGCTCAGGCAGCAGCCAGCCTCAGAGCTGGGGGGGCAACCAGAGGGGACTTGGGGCAAGCACTGTGCAGGGTTCTTTGGGGGGCACTTGGGTGTGGGGCATTTGGGAGGGGCCTGACATTGCTGCTGATTTTGCTGGCAGGACATCTCGGTAGGAGTTTCACCTTGGAAAAAGAGACAAATGAGCACAGAAGATTCAGGTCAGTGTCTCCTCGGTTGTGGGTTTCGTCAAAAACTTGTCCCCTGTGATCAAGAGGCTTTCTAAGCCAGTATCTTTGGAGAGAACTGCGAACCAAGAAAGGACATGCCCTCCTGGATGAACCTAGTGACGGCTGTCAGATGGACCCCTGAGCAGCCTTGACAACATGCTCAGAACAGAGTGAGAAAAACCCTGAGCTCCTGTCACTTTTGCAACTCACGGAAGCAGTTTGCTGCTCAGCTGATTTCGACTCGTAGTGACCTTATAACACGGAGTGGAAATGCCTTGTAGCATTTCCATGGAGCATTTGGTGGCTTTGAGCTGCCTACTTTTTGATTAGTAGCCCAACGCTTAACCACCGCACCAGACATATGCCAAGAGACTCTTTCCGTATCATCCCCCTGCCCAACCGCTTCGCCCAATGGGCCACCTCCTGTCGTTTCCACCTCAGGTCTGGGCCTGCCTTCCCCAAAGATCTCCCAGCTTAGATTCTGTCCTCTTCGTAACACTCACCAGGTGCAGAGGAGGCAGGAGCAGCTGTTCCTGAAGAGGCTATGACTGAGGAGCCCAGGGCAGGAGCCTTTTTATCCTGTGCTGGTTTGTGAGGCACAGCCCAGGTATGCTGCTGCTTTCACAACTGGGGGAGGATGACAGCATCACACATTCCCCAGTTACCTGTCTCCAGTGTCCTCCTGGGCACATGCCTAAAGGTCTAATAAGGTGGAACCAGAATATCCTTGTGACTGCAAGATACCTCCCTTTCAGGTTTGCTGCAGACCCGCTGTTGCATCTTTATCCATTCATTCAGTTTCCAGTCTTCACACAGGCTCTGTCCCTTGTAATTTATTCAACAGAAGTAATACAGAAATGAATATGATAACTTTCTTGCATTGAAAGGCTCACAGCCTAAGTGGACCATCACTCAGACAAATAAGTATAATTAATCTGTTGAGCTAAACTGCTGTCACAGAAACATTTGCAAAGAACTCTAGCCTAAGACCCCAGGGTTTGGTGGTCAGGCTCCTATGGTACTAGAGGTCTCCAGCTGATTATGGACTCTCCAGATGCTCTCTAAGGGTGATGGCTAGATAAGGTCTGTGACCTGTCAGAATGATGTACGGAATAAGCAATGGATGTTTGGAGCACAGAGAGGCTCTTAAGAAGATCCCACGGTCTCTGTGTGGCAACATGACAACCAAGAGACAAGTTAGAGTGATAAGCTCTACAGGAAACAAGATTTACCATTATGTTTTTTTTCTTTTCAACAATCATAAGGTGTATCCACATCTTGCTGCTTGTGGGATGTATGCTATTGATTCTAAGACTGTAGAAGTTCACAGAAGAAAACAATTCGCATGCTTGAAAATTTTAAGGAAGGATTACGTGAAAGAATAATGATAATTTCATCAAGATAATAAAAACAACAAAGTTGTGGAGATTGGTAGTAGTGATGGTATATGTGCCTCATTTGTCTACGATGACCTCATAAAGCTAAGGTTGGTTTTTTTTTATTATTATTATGACTGGGTGAAAATGTACATTCCCATATAAATTTACAAGCCCATCTATATGCCTCTTCCACTGCTCTCCCTGTCTGGTGACAGCACATTATTCCTCTCTGCTCCATACGTGTCTCATCTTCCCAACAGTTTCCTTTCCCCTCCTCTCTACCCACACCCATTATTCCAGCCAGAGGTCCATAGTATGATATCCTATAGATGCACAGAACCATAAAGTGCATCCAATATGTGGTCTCTCCGCATCGCCAAGTCCAATCCACTCATGTTTGAAGAGTGGACCTTCATAATGATTTATAGGCAAGGGCAGCATCAGGGCCAGGGGCCGTGCTCCCAAGGGAACCCCAAAGCTGCTGGACCATCAATTGAGGTCTTTTAGTGGAGATCTCAGGTGCACCCTTTTTCATTCTTGTGTTGCCAGTGAGAGTCAACTTTGTGAGCTCCATCGCGGCTGTCACAGGTGGTGGCCGGGCACCATCCAGTTCTTCCTGTCCCAAGTCGATGTAGGCACCCACACACTTGGGTCTCTCTGTTTTCTGGGTTTTCTTTCCCCCATGTCGTTTTGGTCCTCAGAGAGCAAAGCTAAGGTTCAAGTAGATAACCTCCATCAAGTCAACTCCAATTTGTGGTGACCTTATATACAATGGAACAAAACATTGCCCTGCTCTGTGTCATTTTCACAATTACCTCATGTTCAAGTCCATCACTGAGGCTATTGTGCCAGTTTATCTCACCGAGGGGTCCCTCACTCACATGGGCCATCTGCTTCACCAAATCTGATGTCCTCCTTCAGCAACTGATCCCTCCCGATGACACATCCAATGCAACTGAGTTGGACAGTGTTCTGTTGTGGCCCATGATCTATTCAGTGGCTGTTATTTGGAAACCTTGGGGCATAATTGGCTATGTGCTACAGCTTCTAACCAAAAAGTTAGCAGTTCAAATCCATCAGGTTCCCCTTGGAAATCCCATGGGGCAGTTATACTTTATCCTGTAGGGTCACTATGAGTCAGAATTGACTCCCACAGCAGCGAGTTTCGGTAATTTTTGGAAGTAAATCACCAAGTCTTTCTTCCTGGTCTGTCTTAATCTGGAAACACCTCTAAAACTTGTCCACCAGGGGTAACCCTGAAATACCACTATTGTAACTTCCATCATTACGGCAACACGCAAACCACTACAGCACAACAAACTGGCAGACATGTGGTAGAAGCAAAAGTTTTTTTAAAAAGTAAAAACAAAAACCATTGCCATCAAGTCCATTTTAACTCATACCAACCCAGTAGGACAGAGCAGAGCTGTCCATAGGATTTCCAGCTGTCCATGGGGTTTCCAGGGAACACCTAGTAGATTCAAACTGCCAACCTCCTGGTTAATAGACATAACACTTAACCACTATGACACCCGGTTTCCAAGGAAAACTAAATTATGTACGTTGATACTATTTCCTCATTGCATTTAATTGTGATATTATAGATGTATTTCTCACTAAACTTTATTTCTAATATGGAAAGTAAAATAAGAGTGAGTACTTTAATATTCATATATTTAAATGAATTAAATAAAACTGTATTATAATGAATGTTTCTGATTTGTTATAAGCACGTAGGAGTCACTGCATGTTTTTAGACACTAATAGTAAGGGACACAGTATCTGTTTTCTCACTCTGATCTACAATTTACCAGTTTTAAATCTGTAATTTCAAGAGCATGAATGGTCTTGGGACTCAGAGAACAGGATGCCTGAGGTCGGAAAGACGAAAGCTAGAGGAGACTTCACGGCCTCTCTTTGTCCTCATATTAAGTCTTGTTCCCCTCTGGGTATATTTTTAGTTTCAGTCTAACTGCTTCCCTGAAGGGCTCCTTATCTCACTCCAGTGATTGCCCCACGAAGGCTGTAAAGAGTATTTCTTTCATGCCAGACTAGATGGTCAGGGTAAAGAGGGTAGAGGAAAGCCAAGCTTTGTTACCAGTGTCAGACCTTAGAGTATGGCAGATAGGGTGAAGTTGCCTAAGTAAAAAGCTGTATTAGTTTCTTATGTCTGCTATAACAGGTTGCCACAAACACGGGGGGTTAAAACAACACATGCTTATTCTTTTGCTGATCTAGAGGTCAAAAGTCCAAAATGGGTTTTAACTGGGCCTGAAACAAGATATAGATAATACCAAACTCCTACTGGAAGATCTAGCAGAGAATCTGTATCCTTGAGTTTTCCAGCTTCTAGAGGTATGTTCTTGCATTCCTAGGTTTGTGGTCCCTTTCCTCCATCACCAAGGCTAACGGCATAGCATCTTCAAATCTTTTTCTGTTGCATTTTCATATCCTATTTTTCTTTGTAGCCAAATAATCCTCTGCTTCCCTCTTATGATTGCATTTAGAGCCTACCTGGGATAGTCTTCCCATCTTAATACTATCGATTTAATCACATCTGCAAAGATATTTTTCTCATACAACACTCAGTTTCCAGCAGTTAGGACTGGGATGTTTTGGAGCTCTTATTCAGCCTACCAAAGGTGCTCTCTGGGAATTCAGGACATCCTGCTGGCATTATCTTGGCTCCTGATCCATGATCTCCCTGAGGACACTGCTCCATGGCTTTTCTCCACTAGCCCAGGCTTTGATCTGAGCCTCTGTCCTTCCTAACTGCCAAGGAAAAGGAAGGGAGAAACTTATTGTGTCCTGTTCTATAGAGTTTATTCTCACTTAAGTCATCCATTCCCACAGTTCTTTGTTTAGGAAGGACAAGCTGAGTACCAGTAAGGGCATTAAGTAACTTGCTCAGCTTGGATTTCAGCATTGAACAAAACAGTCTTTACGGGATCCTACAAACCTAGGAGAGAGGATAAATACTAGAAAATACTGACATTTGTGACGACTGAGCCCTAATGTAAGATGTGGTGTTACAGGTGGGGTAGAAAGAGGACTAGCTTTGTCTGAGGAGTCAAGCTTATACAAAGAGATGAATTTTTTTTTTCTGCCTATTCTGTTTTTCCAGAAATTAGCACAGAGGCTATATTTAGTCCCAATGGTATGTGATTTTGAGTTGCAACATTTCAAGTGTAAAACATGTTCCACAGTCAAGAATGGTGCAAAACATTTTCAGAACCTATCAGCAGAGGTGGTCCCAGTTTGTTACTAGAATTATAACTGCCTCATTCCTCAGTACCTGTCTTAGACTTCTCTGTATCTTGACATTTCTATTTTTTCCCTCCTTGAAATAAAGAGACAAACAAAAATAGAGTCAATATGTTACAGAGTAGAACTTTTCCACAGGGTTTTCTTGGTTATAATCTTAACAGAAGCCAATGGACAGGTCCTTGTTTTGCAAAGTAGCTGTGTGGGTTCGAACCACCAAACTTTAGATTAGTAGTCGAGCTCAAACCATTTGCACAGCCTAGGGACTTTCTTTCTTAAAGTGAATCTTCCTGATTTCACACTCCTGTATGGCACTCTGCCCTCCCACCTCATAGCCCACCTTTTCTTTGTCTGCGCCACCCTGAGATGTCACAAGGAGATACGTTAGACCATGAACCTGTTACTTCTCCCAGACAGTGAAGTGACTGCCAACAGTCCACACTGTGAGGATTTCTGAGGATCCCTAACATTCTAAGGACCCAAGATAACAGAGTAAAGACAAGCTCACTGACTGGTCTAAGATTAGAATTCTGTGACCTAATAAATCTCAGTGTATCAGCAATGGCATAGGAAGTGATTATCCAAGATTTAACGAGTGTTTTGACCAAGAAATACTAGTAATAAGTGAGCAAACAAGTGAACAAGTACTGGACCTTCTCCTTTGCAACATATGACATGATTTTATGAAAAACAGCTGAGTCATTCTTGGGGCATACAAGATGAGCAAATCTGAACTCCCGTTTGAATACAATTATTCCTAGAGTTTGTTATTCAGCTTCTTGTTTTTTTGGTTTTCTGGAGCTCACATCTGAATTAACAATAATCCCTGGTTCATAATATATGCTCATCATTTGCTCTATTCAAGGCCCTCTGTATTGGGTAGTGATGAAACTACCCTGTAACGGCCCTGTGGAATGTAGTTATCAGTAAGAATGTCAACCGCAGCTCTTCTTGTTTTCCCCCTGAGGTCTTTGGAGAGAGAATGTTGAGGACCTGAGCCAAAACCACAAGTAGCTCATGCGCAAATCCGCTGGTACATGTCCTGTCACAACCCCTTTGACTCTGATCAGGTAATTAACATACTATTACTACGCCCACTAGGCAGGGACCCATCATGTGGTTGCTGACCTCTGAAACAGCGGACCCAAGTGGCAACATGTCACTGCCACACTCATTGGACAATCAATTTCACCATGGTTATTATATGACACACCGTTCTGGACTAGAGTCCCCATGACTGGGTAGGAACCACCCTTAAAAAACCTATGTCTCTTGGATTGTCTCTTGGTCAGTTTCTCAGTCTCTTGGCAACCACATATTCAGGATTCTCTTTATTTGGTGTGGATCCCAAATGTCTTCTTTGTTCATTTATCTATTTATCTGTGTATCACTTAAATAACAAACATAAAATCCACCACACAGGCAAACATGAGAATATTTCTGATGAATTAAATTCATGTCATTGTTCCTCACTCCATGTCCTTGACTGTCTGATCTGATGTAACCATGATCCTGAATTTGTTTTTCTTTGCTTTCCTTTTGTATATTCATATATACTTACATATATTCTTAAAAAGTATTCTTTCTAATCATTTTTAAGTTAGACTTACTGAGGTATAATTTACATGCAATAAAACTCATCCACTAAAATATATAATTCTATGTATCCTAACTAATGCATACTGTCATACAACGACCAGTGTAATCAAAATACAGAACATCAGGTTCTTCTCCCAAGGAGCTACTTGGTGAATTCAAAGTGCCAACTTAGAGGTCAGCAGCTAAGTACTTAGCTGTTGTGCTGGCAGGGCTCCTTTCTGATCTATTATTTGTATTGAATTACCGTTTGTATATTGTTCTAAGAATGAGTAATGATCTGGTTTTGAAGGGATTTGTTTGTTGTTTTTTGCATAGAGATATCAAGTGTTCTGCTGCTATTTTTTCAAAGCTATCTTTTCTCCATTCAAGTGCCTTAGTACCTCTGTTGAAAATCAATTGATATTATATTTTTGGGTCTATCTTTGTACTCTGTGTTCTCTGCCATAGATCCACCCCTGCTTTCTTCCTAATCTTAGAGGGAAAGCATTCAGCCTGTCGCTACTGAGTCTGAATAATATTAACTACAGGGATTTTGTTGTTGTTGTTGTTGTAGCTTGTTGTTTGGGTTTGGGTTTGATTTTTTTTGGAGACATCATTTGATTCCCTGTTTGCTAAGAATTTCTGTCATCGATGAACATTGAAATCTCTCAAATGCTCTTTTTCTGTGCCTATTAAGAAGATTGTGTGGTTTTTATTTCCTTCAGTCCGATGTAAATGCAGTCAGATCTCAACTTCTCTAGGGCGTCCCTTAGAATTGCTAGCCTGCTTCACTCCCTCCTCCGTTTTGCGTCTTTCTTTCTGCTTGTTGAATTTCTCTTTCCTACCTTTTGTTGACATATCAGTAGATTCCTAAGGTAGATATTTTTCTGGATAATATAGTTCACTCCAATTTATTTCTATTTGAAACTTCAGCCTTAAACCCTACCCTTCCCCTCAATGTCCAAAAAGGCACATTTTTACAAATTATGGGTATTATAATATGTGATCTAAATAAGACCTGATCTTTTCAGCTTGTGAGTAGAAGATGAGTCCGTGATGAATGTATCTGTCCAAGTCACAGTAGTGGGAAATAACCTAGGGCCCAAATAATCACAACACATGTCTAAGTAATTTCTAAGAATGTCAGAGGAATGTTCCACAATGGTCATAGAAGCCAGTCTGACAGCTTCCATCACCTCACTGTCCACCCATCTCTCCCTTTCCTGCTCAATCTCATATCCTCAGCCTACTCAGAGGAGTTAGGCATCTCTTCTCTCCACTGAGGCATTGCCTCCAGGAGAAGGCCAATATCTGTTTCAGGAGCTTTTAGAGCCACAGCTCATGTAGGTCACAATGACACAAAGCTTGTTGCAAATAATGGCAGCAAGATGTCCTCTCCCCTCTTCAGTGTCACATGTTGACACATAGGCCCTAAGCAGCTCTGCTTCTGAGAGGCATCTCTTCTGCAGTTCTGTTGGCCTCTGGCTGTAATCATTTGCCAGAATCTTACCAGGTCTCCCATGAAGTTAGTCCATCTGTTCTAGAACTGAATCATTCTAATCATAGGGCACAGTCCTAACCCAGGATACAAGATGAGCAGCCAGAGCCACTCCATTGCCTGTCTTGTTTCTTTCTCCCTTCAGTTCTGTCTGCAAGAAGGAAAACTCTCCCAAAGACAGGTAACCTCACTCAACCAGTACCTAGACTCAGCACTGTGCTTCATCAGAAAATAACAATCCAACTCCAGAGACTAAAAAAAAAAAAGTCTTATATGGCAATCCTTAACAGAAATTCTTCACAGTTATTTTAGGAACCAACAACCTCAAAATGCCACCTGTATGGCCTCTGCTCATTATCTCCTCCTATTTCTCTCTGCTTCTCCTATTGTTCCTGTCCATTGATAGGCCCTAACTTCACTCCCTTCTCCGTTTTGTGCCTTCCATTCTGCTGTGTTGAATTTCTCTTTCCTACATTTGGTAACATATCAGTAGATTCCTAATGTTCTGGAGAAGGACAGAAAGGAGAAAACTTTCCTTGCTTAACTGCTATATCTTCAGAGGACTTCTAGAAGCCTCTACGTGACAGACTCCAAATGAGGCTTCTCTTACTAGGTAAATGTGTCAGTCCAGTCCTATAAGGGACATCCTCACAAACAGAGTTCCCTCACATGGGAGATACATCCCATATTTTACCTCTTCAGATACCCCTCTAAACTTCAATGGTAAAATCTTCAGCTCAGTTAGCAGGCATCCCTTGTGAGTAGGACAACTCAAAACTAAAATCTTGGTTGGTCTCTGTATTGGGAAAGCACCCATGCCCTTCTTCATGGAAATCGAGGAAATCACAACACTGTTCTTCTAGAAAAATCATCGTCCACTGACAATTCTTCCTGAAATTCCTAGCCTTCTACTTTCATACCATAGAGATATTAGTAGGGTTTGCTGTGCCATATAGAAAGGCTTGTTCTATAATTTTCTGATGAGAAGTGTGAGTGTTTGGGCAGGGAGAACTCTTCACTGAGCCCTTTTTAATACTGGGATGTAATTAGTGAGCTCCATCTCAAGGACTAAGGCAGGGACCCCTAAGACAAGAAGACAAGGCCAGGGCCGGGAGGAAGGCAGGTAGAAAACCACTTGTGTTTCAAGGAGGATGGTAAAACTCTTCACTGAGAGTCTCCTGGAAGCTTTGGAACTTGCCTAACCATTGTGATTCATGTTATTCTTCCTTTGTTGTTACTTAATGGTTGTGTAGTAGTTAAAAGGTTGGCTGCTAACCAAAAGGCTGCAATGCAAATCCACCAACTGCTATTCAGAAAGCTACAGGGCAGTTTTACTCTGCACTGTAGAAACTGCCCTGTAGAATCACTATGAACCAGAACTGACTTGATGACAGTGGGTTTAGTGACTCAAGGCTATACTTATTTAAACCAAAAACACCCTTTTTACTTGCTCTATTGAGCCACAAATCAAGAAGGTTAAAAAAAAATTAACTTCCGCAGAAAGATTAAACCTCAAAACTACACCACAGTTGATGTTATTATCATTTGATGTCTTTGACTGTCCTCTCTGCCAGTCTGTGTCTGGTTCAATGAAGGCTACAACCGCAGTGCTGAGCACAGTGCCTGCTGGTCCACAGCTGATTGTTTGATGTAATTTGGAAACTGCTGACAGACTAAGAAGGAATTTAGGAAGAAAAGCTGGTAATGGGAGGTAGGAAAGAGGAGAATCAGGCCCAAACTTGATCTCTGGGAAAAAAGATAGTAGGGTGGGTAATGTCTTCATTCCAATTATATAATAAGGTCAGGCTGAACTTTCTGTGAGCCTCAGGTTTGATGTCAATACCATTTCCATTAGGCTGATCCCTTTTCTCTGTATTATCACCCAAATAACGACATTATTGAGTAATTACTTCAGGACAATTGTAACCTAGGTCTTCCCAGGTAAACAGTGACGGAGAGTAACTCTATCCATGTGACATTATCTACTGTTTACCATGTCCAGAAAAGCTACGTAAAATAGAAATGAGTGTTCTGCCATTCTCTCTTCATCTTCACCACCATATCTAGTGTGATCAGCAACATCTATTATCATCATATATACTGTCTTTCATCTGTTATTTAGTGCTGGTGTTCTCATTAAAATGAGGAAAATGAGGCTGATATTAACTGTGTCACCACAAGTGTGTCAAAAAACCTCATCCCAGAGACAGGTGAATGCAATGTCAAGAAGTCTATGAATCCCATCTCCAGCCATCTCCACTGCCACTCCAAGCTAACACTCCTAAGATTCAGTACAAGCTCCCCTCTCACTGTCATTTCCTTGAAATAACTCAGGGAAACTCTAAGCATCCATATAGATAGATGAGTTTTAGAATGGAATAGAAAAATGGAATTACCAAAAGGTGAGAAGCGTAAAAGAATAAGACTTTGTTATAAATGTCTGTCACTCAAAATGTCACTTAATGAACTTTGTATAACGTTTTATCAGTCTTTGAGTGGCTCAAATAGTTTGTGCTCATCTTTTAGTTTTAAAAGGTGTCACGCCAAAGCCAGCCAAGTGCCATGGAGTCAGATCCAACTGGGAAGTGCAGAAAGTTATGCACTGGGCCACTAAACAAAAAGTTGGCAGTTTGAATACTCCCAGGGATGCCTCAGAAGAACAGTCTAGCTATCTACTTCCAAAACATTGGCTACTAAAAACTCTAGGGAGCGCAGTTCAAAGGTAAACACACGGGCTCAGCACGAGCTGTGATAGACTTGATGGCAACAGGTTTGGTTCTGACTTTTGGTACTGCTCATCTTCTGCTTTTTACCAGTTACTAACAGGTCATGGACATTATTCTTCAAGAAATGATAAATTTATGGTAAAGTATCATTTTAATGACACAAATATTTAAAGTATATGTGGATTATTAAGAAACTTTTGTAGTTCTAGTTATAATTTTTATTTGAATACAGTATGATGTTATAATAAATCCAAATAGGCAAAATTTTTTTTGGTTTAGATGTATTCACTCAACATAAGCCATAAAGACAAAACCTACTGCCACAGAATTGATTCCAACTCTTAGTGACCTTATAGGACAGGTAGAATGGCCTCATAGGATTTCCAAGGAGCAGTTGGGATATTTGTACAGTCAACCACAGACAGTATAAACTGTGTTCACTTTATTTGTTCATCAAAACCCATTTTGACTCTGCCTCCATAAGCCTAGGAATTCCATTCCACTTCCAGAGCCCATGAGGTCATCCAAAGGGGCTCACTTCACCAGACGAGCTCCAACACCATTCCTCCATGCGTGACTTACACAACTCTTGCCAAGAGGTTGGGTAACAGTAGTTGACCACATTTGAAGCCCATATTTGGCATAGCCTGGGACTTCGTACACATTTCATTGCCTTGATCACTTGGGATCTGTTTCATAATATTTTTTTTTTGGTCTGTTCATTTATCTGTCCTTTTAGATCATGAGCTCAAGAGCTTAATTCTGTCAGTCATCCCTGTTTCCCAAAAACACATCAGAGAGAGAACCTGTATCATGGTACGTGTGCTGAAAGAAGGAAGGCTTCCTGTAGTCTAGTGGGATGTATGTGGCCAGTCATCCAGCGTCCTGGTTCAACCTAGTCAGCTGGACACTACGTAAGTGCTCAGGGAAAGGCTGCGAATCACCTTCCCGAGAGTGTGCCACTCTGTCACCTCCCCAGGTCATGAAAGCAACAGCATACCTGGGCTGTGCCTCACAAACCAGCACAGGATAAAAGGGCTCTTGCTCTGGACTCTTCACCCACAGCTTCAGCCTCTCCTGCATCCTCTGCATCTGGTGAGAACGTCCAGCAGGGGACAGGACTCCAGGTGAGAACGTTCATATCATAACAGAGTGGAGGAAATTAGAGGGAGGTCTGGAGTGGAAATGGCAGAAGCAGGGCCACAGAGACCAGCAGTGGAGGGAATGAGAGTGAGGAAGGGATTCCTGGGGGAAGAGACAGAAATTCTGTACCTGCAAAGACCGCAGGAAAGCAAGGTTCCCTCCTGTCCTCATTCATTCATGTTCTCACTTGTGCACATGTATCCTTTAACAGCATCCAGAACACCTTCCCGAAGTGGGTGCATTCCCTAAGAGTTTCCACTGAGATACAAAAGCATGTGTGCTTGCTTGCATTGACTGCATCTTTCCTGGTGGACAGCAAAGCGGCAGACATTTGGCATGCTCAGATTCGCACCCAGTCAGTTTCCCTTTCCTCCTTCAGCTCTTGACTCCAGAAGCAGCTGGTCTTAGAAGGCAGGGCTCTTAGAAATCATGAGAGAGGGGACTTAAAACAGTAGCTTCTGAACTGACAAGCTCTTTTGTTTTATCCAGGGTGATAACTCCCACCAAGATGTCCTGCCAGCAGAACCAGCAGCAATGCCAGCCCCCTCCCAAGTGTCCTTCACCCAAGTGCCCCCCAAAGAGCCCTGCACAGTGCTTGCCCCCAGACTCCTCTGGTTGTTCCCCCAGCTCTGAGGCTGGCTGCTGCCTGAGCCACCACAGGCGCCGCAGGTCCCGTCGCTGCCGGCGCCAGAACTCGAACTGCAGTGACAGCGGCAGCGGTCAGCAGTCCGGGGCCTCTGGCTGTGGCCATAGCTCTGGGGGCTGCTGTTGACCTCACCAGTGAGGATAAAACAAGGAATCAAAAGTAAAACAAAGAGCCAAAGTCCCAAGGACCACCCCAGCCTAACATGCCCTTTACCAAACCCACTTCTACAGGCTAAACTAGATGAATGTCCCTGTGGAAGGCCTGAGCCCTCCCTGGAAGCCTCCTCCACGACGTCACCTTTCCTCTGCCCACTGCATCTGGCACTGTGTTTCAGGGCCTGCATCTGACCCTGTAGAAAATAAAACATCTCCTTTCACCACCTGTGTATCATCACTTCATTTCATTTTGACCCTCCCCTGATAGCTAGATGTGTGGCACTCCAACCCCTAAACACCTCCACTGCGCTATGGAGGTGTGAGGTGGGGTGGGGTGGATAATACTCACTCTAAACTAGAGAAATAGAGGTTCTGTCAAGCCTTTTTATGCTGAAATTGAGTGGTAAGAAGGAGAAGAAGGATGTTGGACTTATGGCTGTAGCCCGAAGTTAACAGGACTGATTGTCTCAAGAAACATGGAGTATTCGCCTCCAAGAGGGATTCCCCAGCTCTTAGGAAGAGTTATTTGCTTGTGCTAGGCATCCAGTGATGAACACTGCATATGTAGCAGGCAGTGACGTGAGGACAGGCAGAGAGGATGGTGGTTCTCAGCAGGGGACATTTGGCAACATTGAGTACATTTTTTTGTTGTCATAGTTCGGAGCAAGGGGAAGTACTGCTGCATCCAGTGGCCAGATGCCAGGGATGCCACTACATGAGCCACAAAGTAAAGGACAGTCTCCCTTTACCCTAAGCAAAGAATTATCTGGTGCAGAATGTTATTTGAGCCAATGTTGAGAACTCTCAGGCTAGAATAAAGAGGCAGGGCGAGAACAGGATAAAATCTGGGAGGGTGAATAACTCCATCTGAGAAATTCTAGAGAGATGGGGGATGGGTAAGTTAGTTAAAGCTAATGAAGTTATGGATTAGAGGATGGAAGGAGCTAAGACTTCAGAAAATACTAGAATGTACAGTGTGACTTACGAGATAGTAAAGGTAAAGGAAAAATGGGAAGCATTGCTAGGATTAAAAATTGGTATAATTGTGAGATCAAAAATTTATTAATGGTAGATAAGCAGTAACTTTAGAGAAAGGTAAGGTGGTACACAATATTGAGGAAGCCAGCACAACTTGTCCAAGACAAGGGCATGCCAGTTTCACAGATACATGCAAACTCCCTGAGGGACCAAGTCGCTGGGCTGAGGGCTATAGGAACAGTGGTCTCAGGGAATATCTAGCTCAATTGGCGTAACATAATTTACGAAGAAAATGTTCTACATTCTACCTTGGTTAGTAGTATCTGGGGTCTTAAAAGCCTGTGAGCAGAAATGAAAGACACTCCACTGGTCTCACTCCGTGAGGCACAATGGACACTGAAGAAAACTAAAGACACAAGGAAAAAATTAGTCCAAAGGACTAATGGACAACAACTACCACAGCATCCAACAGACTTGAGTCCAGCACAACTAGATGGTGACCAGTTGTCCCCACTGAATGCTCTGACAGCAGTCACAGTAGATGATGCTTGACAGAGCTAGAGAAAAATGTGGAACAAAACTAACTCACAAGAAAAGACCAGACTTATTAGCCTTAAAGAAACTAGAGAAACTCTAAGAGTATGTCCCCCGGACAGCATTTTAGCTCAGTAATGAAGTCACTCCTAAGGTTTACCCTTCAGCCAAAAACGGGCCCGTAAACCAAAGTGAGACAGAAGGGGCACATCAGCCCAGGAGCAAAGACTAGAAGACGCAAGGGGACAGGAAATCTCATAATAGAGAACTCAAGGTTAAGAGGCAAGAGCATTGACATGTTGTGGTGTTGACAACCAGCATCTTAAAAGAAAAATGTGTACTAACTTTTTAGAGAGGAGTTGGTTTGTTCTTTAAGCCTTCATGTAAAATACAGTTTAAAAAAATACATTAGTATTTACCATGTGCTTGGAACTGCTAAATGACTAATACTAATTCATTTAATTCTTGAAACAACTTACAAAGAACGTGCTCTAAATGACATCATTTTACTACTGGGAAAATGGAAGATTCAAACAGTTTTTTACAAGATTGGAGGCAACACAGCTACTGATCAGTACAGGCAGAATCCATAATCTTAGTCAACTTACACCACAATCTTTCTTTAAGATTTTTTTCAAGAGGTCTATAGACACGATGTGTTTTATTTCTTAACATTGTTTTTGGTCTGTTAAATTTTTTAAATTTATTTTTAAGCTACATAAGTTAAGAGCTCAATCATGTCAGTTACAATTTCAGTAAATTTTGTTTCCAAATTTTCTCTCCCACATCTGCGGTCTAAAGTGTGAAACTGAGCATCCTCTTAGTTGGATTCATCTCCCTAAACATGAATCTCTCACTTAGTGCCAGATTGTCGACATAAGGGTGCGAAGAGGTAGACCATCAGAGCCATATAAGTGCTCCTCAGAATAAGCCCAAGAAATACCATAGATCCTAAACTCGTTTCAACTCAGATGTCCAGAGAAATTGGTGTTGGGGCTGAATATACCAAATGATGGAAGAAACCTATGTAGTACCTTGGGATTTGTTGAAAAGAAAAAAAAAAAAACTTTTAAGTCCTGGAAAATAGCAAAGCGCCAGTTTATTTCCACTTCAAGGCTCAAAGTCTCAGAGTTTCTAAAATCTCTGAGATTTAGTAAAGGCTCAAAAGTAGTGCAATGCCAAGGATACTCTCACCAAATCTGATCCACTCTCCAGTTCAACCCAATTTCCTAAGGAGCCACAACCTCCATGTTTGGATTCATTACTGCACGTTCCTTATTGTTCAGACCCTGAGAAATTCTTGAGTATAAATATGGGCTGGAAAGTGTCAAGTCATGTGGAAAACACACATCACAAAAAATGTTCCGTATGTGTAGACTTGGCTGTGAGGTTAGAGTTGTTTCATGTGTATGAGATCTTGCTTAGCCTCACATGAAAGGAGAACAGGTGGACTCAGAGCCACAGAACCCACAAATCTCACCAAAGTCATTCCACATGTCCAGAAAAGAAGACCACAAAGAGGACAGTCACTGGAATTCATGGGCCACATTAGTAACTGCACATCAGCTACCAGACAAACAGGACTCAGTCTATGGTTAACTAAAACCTGTCATCTGCCAAGGACTGTAGAATAACGCTTGGAGGCTCAGAAACGCGTATCATGCTCGAGCTCTCAAAATGAAAGCATCCAACAATTCCTGAAGGTAGTAATTTCATTCAGGAGGAATAAGAGCTAGGAATTGCACCAACCAATAGAATTTTGACCTGAGACACTAGTACAGTTGAAGCCAAAAGTTATGCAATACCATGGTGATCCTAAAAGTAGACCTCAATAAACCCCGCAACCAAACCCCCTGCGGTCAAGTTGATTCTGACTCATAGAAACCCTAGAGGACAGAGTAGAACTGTCCCATAGAGTTTCCAAGGAGTACTTGGTGGATTAGAAATGCTAATCTTTTCGTTAGCACATGTAGCACTTAATTGCTACACTACCAGAGCTTCCAGACCTCAACAAGCGACAGATAAATGAGTGAAAAGTGCCCTTATTCTTATTAGGAGACCATCCAAAACAGACCTAGATGAAGTAGTCAGTAACTGAATGATTTAAAAAAATGCTTGTCGAGTACCTACTATATATATATACACTACCATTGCAAGCTCTGTAGACAAAATGGTTGATGAATTAAAAAGTTATAATTCCTGGGGCACTCCTATTCTAGGAAGTTCATTGGAGAAAATCCTCTAATTTGCTTGCAATGCAGAAGGACAAGATACAAGCGGCCCTCTACCTAGTTGATTTCCCATACTCTTAAATCGGGGCAACAGCAGCAGAAGTCTGATAAGCACAGCAAAAGATCCCAGTCTGAGAAAAACATTTTGGCTTTGCCAGTGGAAAAAAATTACTTCATGTAGTAACTTCCCGCTTTCATACCAAAGGCAATAGTCAAGTAAGAATACAGGAGGAGTTGCTAATGGTGGATGTTAGTGCACAACCCGACCTCTGTCCTCATGACCATCCCAGTCTCCCTCCCTCCCTCTCCTAAAGGTCCCACTGGAAAAACATGTTTTCATCAGTGCCATGAAGCTGCTCTGGTGTTATTTATGGTTGCACAGTATTTGAGCATCTCCAAGTGGGCAGCCATGATTATAATTCTTCCTGTAGGAAGATAGCAATGCTTTATTTAAGACTATCACCTTAAGGTATATGTGTGATATAAAATATTTGTTCTTTTCTTAAGCATGATCATATTCAGAAGGGAATACTTCTCTAGTGTTACAAAAATGCAATAGACAAACTCTACATGATTGAGGTAATACAATTTCTACAGACATTAGTCTCATCTATTGCATTATGTCATGTGTACACAACCAACAATGCCACATCTATCAATCACTATTCACATCCTATCAATTATAACCCACCTTTTGTATAAACTCCCCTGGATATTCCAGCCAAAATGAATCACTCTCTTCTTTGAACTGCTCCGGAAATTCTTGGAAACAACACAGAGTGAATTATTACTGACACATCTCTTGTTAGATGTAGGTTAGGTTCTTATTTCCGTCTCTGATTTCAACTCTAGTAGGTATGGTTCACGTGCTTTTGTATCACTGTAACCTCTTTTTTCTCCCAAACACCTCTACCTTTAGAGGGCTATTAGCTGAAGAAACAATGAAGCAAAGCCACTAGTATCTGATTCCGTAATCAGCACTGCTAATGAACATACCATTTTGATTCTTTGGCTCAGCCACGTTATTCCCTCAGCTTTCCTCTCCCTTCTTTATGCCCTCTCTCTGCCTCCTGGATTTCTTGAGTTCCTCTCATTTTGTCCACCTATACCAACCACTCTGACACAGAGCTCAGACTCCTCATTCTCTGCTCCTGCAGTGTGCTCACCTCCAATTCGTACAGGCTGCTGACCTCACCTCAACCACTCCCAGGTGATGCTGAGTGACAACACCCAGACACACTAAGCAACAGGAGACTGACACCCAAGAGATCTTGCCTAAGCCTGAGGACTCCCCACATGTGTTTACTACACTGCTCATCACCTGAAGTTATAAATATCTGACAACCTGATTGCCTGTCCCATTGAACTGTGAGACATACAAACAGAAACTGTACCTTACTCATTTATGATTTCTCATTCCCACAGCAATGCCTGGTGTGTAGGGTAAGCTTGTTTGTTTAAAAGAAAGAAAGAAAGGAAAGAAGGAATGAAAAAATAGACAGAAGGTAGGTAGGATGGAAGGCGGGATGGAAAGAAACAGGCCCCAAAATGGTTTAAAGAGCACGTATTTGGACAGTCTTGGGGCTCCCCAGAAAAACTTCTCTTAATAAAACTCACTCTCCCTTTCTCTCCTTTCATCCCTACCACCATGGCATTCCAACCTATAAACAAGCAACCCAAGATTTGGTGACAGCACCCCATCCAGATCCACAGTGAACCAGTGGCACCTGTATCTTTTCCCACGGTGGTCAGAAAGACACTCTGCTCATCGACCATCAGGTGCCATCTTGACCAATTAAAGTCTTTTAATTCCAGGTGTATCACAGGTAGGTAGGTGAAGCACTGAATGTGAGACTTGGATGAGAAGATGGTAAAAGTAGAAAATAAGAGGCTAGTCAGCCAGCTCCTGGTTGGCAGGGATCGGTGCAGTAGTCTCCCCTTATCCATGAGGGACATGTTCCAAGGCCTCTCCCTAGCTCCCTGAAACCACAATAGTACCAAACACTATATATGCTGTGATTTATCCTATACAAACATACCTAGGGTGAAGTTTAGTTTACAAATTAGGCATAATAAGAGACAATAAAAATAATAATAAAATAGAATGGTTATAATGATATACTGTAATAACAGTTATGCTTAATGACACAGCAAGATGGGGAGATGTTTCATGATCTTATGTACTCATTTAACATTTTCTAAGCACAGTTGATTGTGGGTAACTGAAACAAAGGAAAGCAAAACTGTGTGTAGACATAGGAGGAGGGGGGTTATTGTACTCCCTAACAAAGAATTTTCTGTTTATTCTGTGGACCACAGATATGTAAGCCCACAGGTAGTCTAATTCTCCATTTTTTTTCTCCCAGACATCATATGAGCTGTTCTTCTCAAATCTGGTTGTAAATTAGAGCTACTGGGAGAGAAATTTAAAAACCCAATGCCTAGGCTGCACTTCAGGCCAACTCAGTCAGAGTCTTTGGGGATGGAGCTCAGAGTTCAGTATTTTTAAAACCTTCACAGATGATTCTAATATGCAAACAAAGTGTGAAATTTCCAAACAGGAAGGTTCTAGTTCTCATCAGAAATTATACCGTCTGCCACAAGACCAACTCTTCTCTACCGCCACCCAAACTTACACTTCCTAAATAATTTTAGACACTGTGTGTGACCTTATAAATAATAAAACTTCCTTCAACTCTGTGGCTGTTTTGGCAACTTAAAACCAAACCAAACAGTAATTTCATTCATTCCTCCACCTTACCAGGCCCACCATTCACTTATACTGAGTTCTAGAACCCAGCTCATGGATTTTTAAAAAATAAATAATGAAAGGGATCAAATTCCAGACCACCTTTGGTGCCTTATATGATCTGAAAGGCTTGGAGGTGATGTGGGCTTTGGAGACACACAACTTTTCAGGGTTGATATCTAATGCAATATTTCACATTTCTAACCACAAAACTCTGATTTCCTGGAGTGAAAATTATTAACTCCTGGAATGAAATATTTTCTTAAGTGAAGTTTTTGAAATGCAACACAATTAAACTGGATATTTACTGACTAACAAAAGGGAAAAGAAGGAACAGCCAAAGAAATAAAAACAAAAAAATTCCTAAATTGGATGGAAAATGTAATCTACATATCAAAGAATCACAACAAACTCCAATTAGGATAAATCCACAGAGATCCATACCTAGAAAAATCATAATCAAAGTTTCAAAAGACAAAAAGTCTTGAAAACAACAAGAGATAAGCAACTCAACATGTACAAGGGAGCTTCAAGAAGGCAGTGGGATGATAACTTCAAAGTGCTCAAAGAATACTCTCAACAAGTATATATCCAGCAAAACTATCCTTCAAAAATGAAGGAAAAATTAAGATATTCCAAAATAAACAAAGGGAGATAATTGATCATTAACAGATCTGCCAGACAAGATACACCAAAAGGAGTCCTTTAGGATAAAATGAAGCAGCACTAGACAGTAACTCATATTTATATAAAGAAATAAAAGAACACTGATTAAGATAACTACTTAGATAAATACAGAAGATAGTATAAAATAAATGTAATTTTCTTTGTAACTTCTATAAAATTTAAAAGAACTAGACAAAATAATACTGACAAAATTGTACTTATAGATATACACGAATTTGTAATATTGTATGACAATGTGAACACAAAGGAGGATGGAGAGAGAACAGAGCTAAATTACGTAGGAGCAAATTTTCTAAGTCCTATTTAGAGTAAGTTGGTATTGATTCTCATTAGCCCACTGCCATTGAGTTAATTTTGAATTGTGGTGACCCCATGTGTGTCACATTCTAACTGTTCTCTACAAGGCAAAATGAATAGTATATTTAAAGGAGAAAATTCTCCAGCTTACACAAATAGACCATACGCAAACTTTATACACCACCAAGTCAATCAAACGTTTCTTCTTATCAAAACTTGGCTCAGTGCCCCTCTTGCTCAGAAACATCGTCCTGGGTTCCTGAGAGCCACGAGAACACCTTAGGTGCCCCCATATAGCCTAGACAGGGTTCACCTCCATTGCTCCATTTTTACCCATTCATCTTATTCCCAGGAACTCACAAGAGCAGCAGATTACATGTGGATGCCATCATGTTTGGGGTTATATGGAGGGTTGAAGGAAGGCTGGCACCAAAGAATGACTTCAGCCTGAAGATGTTACACATTTATGCACAGTTGTATTATAGCATTTAGTACTTAAAAAAGAAAAAAAAAACCACTGCCATGAAGTCAATTCTGATTCATAGTGACCCTTTAAAGGACACAGTAGGATTGCCCCACAGAATTTACAAGGAGCACCTGGTGGGTTTGAATCGCTGACCTTCTGTTAGCAGCCATAGCCATAGCACTTGTGAACTCTGTCACCAGGGTTTCCATGTAGTACTCTGGAATAGACAAAGGTACGTGAGTATGTATGTATACACATATTTTTTCCATTTATCTTTCCGGAGATACAGTGAACTACAGAAGAACAGTAAAGTATCACATTCATGCAAGTACACTAGTCTCCAGCAAAGCCCATGGGACAAAGATTGTGCTGGGGGATGTGGGCTGAATGAATGATGCAGGGATGGCAGGATGGTCCTCAGTAGGCGTAAGTGAGAGACAGGAAGACAGTCATCAGAACCTTCTTGTTCACTTTGGTCAGACGTCTTGGAGAGTGCCCAGGAAGATAATGGTCCTGGAGGATGTGACATGCCATCCTCCCCCAGTTGTGAAAGCAGCAGCATACCTGGGCTGTGCCTCACAAAGCAGCACAGGATAAAAGGGCTCCTGCCCTGGGCTCCCCATCCACAGCCTCCTGAGGAACAGCTTTTTCTGCCTCCTCTGAACCCGGTGAGTGTCTGGAAGGGGGCAGCACCTCAGCTGGGAGCCTTTGGGGAATACAAGCCCAGACCCGAAGTGGAAACAGCAAGAGGAGGATCACAGGCGGAAGCAGTGGGGAAAGGGATGATAATGACAAAGACTCATGGAGCCTGTCAGGCACACTGGTTAAGTATCAGGGTGCTAACCAAAAGGTCAGCAGTTCAAATCCACAAGCTGCTCCTGTTAAACCCTACAGGACATTTCTACTCTGTGCTATAGTGTCATCATGAGTCGGAATCGACTCGACAGCAAAGGATTTCCTGTGAGTTTTAAAAACCACAGAAGCTCAAGGTTTTTTCCATTTTCTTCTGAGCATGTTGCCAGGGATGATCGGGCGTCCACCTGAGATCCTTTAGGAGCCTTATTCAGATGTGTGTATTCTTTGCTTGTTCCCACTTCTCTCCAAAGATACCAGCTTAGAAAGCCACTTGATCATAGGGCACAAGTGTTTGACAAAACCCACAACCAGGGAGACACTGACCTGAATTTTCTGTGCTCATTTGTGTCTTTTACTTTTTCCAGGGTAAAACTCCTACCGAGATGTCCTGCCAGCAGAAGCAGCAGCAGTGCCAGGCCCCTCCCAAATGCCCCTCACCCAAGTGCCCCCCAAAGAGCACTGCGCAGTGCTTGCCCCCAGTCTCCTCTGGTTGTCCCCCCAACTCCGAAGCTGGATGCTGCCTGAACCACCACAGGCCCCGCAGGTCCCACCACTGCCGGCGCCGGAGCTCCAGTTGCAGTGATGACGGCAGAGGTCAGCAGTCTGGAGGCTCCCACTGTGGCCACGGCTCGGGGGGATGCTGCTGACCTGAGCAATGTGGATGATACAAGCAATCGTAAATAAAACAAAGACCCGAAGTTCCAAAGATCACTCCAGCCTGATGCATTCTGTCCCAGACCAGCTTCCACAAGCTGAGCTGCTAGGATGTCCTTGTGGAAGGTCTGATCCGTCTCCAGAAGGCTCCTCCAAGACTTCACTTTTCCTCCTCCTGCTGCATCTGTGGATGCTTGTCAGAGCTTGGGTGTGATTCTGCGGAAAATAAAGCTTCTCTGTATCACCAGCCATGTATCACTTATCTACTTTGTGCCTTTTCCCAGCTCCTCAGGCTAGCACAGCCTAACACTGGGGATAGAACATGGAAAACTGTGAAATTCAGGTTCCCTTCCACTTGAGGACTGAGGGAATTTTTATGCTAGAGTTGAGAGGAACAAAAGATAAGAGTTACACTCCTTTGGGGCCCTGCAGTGTTCGGTGAAATGATGGACTTTGCCCATGAAATTCAGGGATTACAAGCAGAGAAGGAGCAGAATAACAAATGGAGCAAGGATACATAAACCTTAGCAAGTAATGTTAACTCAATCTGGCTTGAAAATCCAGGGAACAAGAAAAAACTGGTGAGAATTATTTAAATTAAAGTGTTCTCGGAAAGAGGTGACTGGAGCTTAGTCAACGAGACGATGGAGTGGGCAAAATGAATATACTAGGAAAAATAAAAGGAGGAAATGAGATGCATTACTAGGGTTATAAATTCATATAATCAAAGGAACAAATGCAGTAATTTTAACTCTACTACTGTGACACCAACACATTAGAGTCACAACCTCAACAGAGTCTTATGTTTTGTACTAAATTGTGAAACTCAGATGTTACCAAGTGTCTTAGGCCGTGTTCTCTAGGGAAGCAAAACTGGTAACATGTGTAATACGCATAGAAAAAGATTTATATAAAGGAGACATCTCACACAATTATAGAAGCTGAGATGTCCCAAGTCCTAGATTGAGACTAAAAGCCTCATGCAGCTGCAGAAGCTGGTGAGCCCAAGGTCTGCAGGTCAGAGATTAGACTTCCCACTCCGACCCACAGTTGGAGAATACCAAGATGTTGGGAGAGACTGCAAGCTTTCTGCTGATTCTTGGAGCCATAGGGGTTGGTGAACACAGGATTGACAGCTCAGGGAAGGGACTCTTACTCACAAGTGTGAGGGTCAATGAATCCCAATAGCTGCTAGTTTAAGTCCCAAGAACCATAGGTAAGAAACAAGAGAGCAGGTGTTGCTGGTAATGTGAGCAGACACACTGAAAGCAGGCAGTGGAAGGCAGATTGATGAGGGCTGAGAAGGGAAGGCCACCACAGGCCCCTTCCCTGCCACTTTATACAGCTACCAAAACATAGAGAATCATAGTCCAGTCAAGTCGACACACACTCTTAACCACTACACAGAGACTGCAGCGATTTTCCTAGGCTAGATGTACCGGAGCAACAGCTCACTTAGGCTTCCAGAAAGCCACAGAAATACCACAGAGTTTGAGTTGAATTACAAATATTGAGAGAAACTGATGTCAAGCACTGAATAGCAAAGAAAAGCAGAAAAGGAAAGGAAAAAATGTGTGTGGAGAATACATGGATTTCACTGAATTATTTTTTGTTTGCTTCAATCTTGTGTTAAATATCCACTAGAAATTAATTTTAAGTCAGAGGATTAAAATGTTCACAAGAAACTTGTGCAGAAGTTAGGACTGGACACACACCAAGTAGGTTGCTATTATGTTTAAATTCTATCTGTAATCATCTAACTTGAGGTGCAATGAAATGGTTAGTTAGGCCCAGATCCAAATAAAAAGTTGTGCCACTCAGAATACAATTGCAAAGCAAGTTGTGTGGACGCCAACACCAGGATGCTGTGCAAATCTAGAAACAGCATCTAATGTGGGAAAATTTGGAGAATTAGAACGTGGTGTCTCACAAGGACCATAAAATGATGTTGGAAGGCTCAGAAGTATCTCAAACCACCATCCTTGAAGAAACAATAGAGCTTTTGGCATGGCTGAATATAATTTGGGTGAAGAGAAAAGGGAGTAGGATCAACCAATGAAGTCCACTGCACAGCCGCCAAAGAAATCTGGGTAAGCTGGAAGCAATAAATGAAATTCTTAAAAACTGACCCCAGAAGGGCAGCTTCCAAATATGAGATCCTCAGATCTCATTAGGGTGATACCAAGTCCCAACGTCAACCTGTGTGTGCTCCGTACTAGGCACTGGGTATGCTGCAGTGAAGCAGTGAGACCAACCTCCTTCTCTAGAGAACTTACATCCAGATGGATCTGTGGAAGACCATTTCTATTTACGTGCAGTGCGGAGGCCAAAACACAATGGTTCTCTGTCCAGGAGACCTCTAACTCTTTGGGACTGGGTGGAAACTTTGTCAGTTTAATAAATCCAGAGAAGATATTTAGTTGGGGCAATTGTTAAGGCTTGGAGATAGCAGCTTTGATGGTAACAAAAACAAACATCTAGTATTTGCTAGCTTCTGCACTGGAAGACAAGAAGCAAGAAAAGAAAGGGAATAAATTACTAATAACAGTGGGACAGGTATAAGGAACCCTGGTGCCCAGTGGTTAAAACACTTGGCTGCAGACTGACAGTTTGATGGTTCAAACCCACCAGGCAATCCTTGGGAGAAAGGTGTGGCGGTCACCTTCTAAAAAGATTTACAGTCTTGGAAACCCTATGGAGCAGTTCTACTCTGTCTAATAGGTTGCCATGAGGAGAGAGGATTTATTGCTTAATGAACACTGAATGTCTGTATAGCCAGTCAAGCCAAGTGCCATCAAGTCGGATCCGACTCATAAAATTTTGCAAATAGTGATGGTTGCATAGCATTGTCACAATAATTAATATTACTAAATTATATACTTAAGTGTTATTAAAATAATAAAATTTATGATATATTTACTTTACCACAATAATTTTTAGTGGTAAAGCCTCCACATTAGTAACTCTACAAACATACTAAGATGGTGTTCATGCACAAGCACCGTTCTGTCCTCATACCTTCTCCCTCCCTCCCCAACCCCACAAGACTTACACAAAAAATATCTTCTCACAGGTGACATGCAAGTGTTCTTTTATTCCCACAAATATTACTTGTTTGATTGCCTACAAGGGGATGGCTATGCCTATAGACCTTCCTGTATCAGGATAACCAGACACATACAGTTCATCAATTTTATATTTTTAAAAATGATTTGTCCACCTACAGAAAGGGAAAAAATATTTGGCAACTATATGTCAGACAGATTTCTGATCTTCATAATCTACAAGGTACTGCAAAATATCAACAAGAAAAGGATAAATAATCCAATTAAGCATTGTGCAAAGGAGATGAACAGATACTTCCCTAAAGAGGATATCCAAGCAGCCAAGAGACACATGTGGAAATGCTCACGATCATTAGCTATTAAAGAAACCCAAATCAAAACTACGATGAGATACCATGTCACCCCAATAAGGTTGGCCATGATCCAAAAAACACAAAACAACAAATGCTGGGAAGGCTGTGGAGAAATTGGAACTCTCCTACACTGTTGGTGGGATTGCAAAATGATACAGCCTCTTTGGCAAGCAATCTAGTGCTTCCTTAAAAAGCTGGAAGTAGATATACCATTGGACCCAGTAATCCTACTGCTTGGAATATATTCTACAGAAGCAAGAGCAGTCACACAAACAGATACATGCACAAGAATGTTTATGGCAGCACAGTCCACAGTAGCAAAAGCTGGTATCTATCCAGATGCCCAACAACAGATGAATGGATAAACTATAGTATATGCACTCAGTGGAACACTACACAATGATAAAGAACAAAGATGATTTTAGTAAGCATTTTATAACCTGGTTTCAATTGGAAGACATTATGTTGAGTGAAATCAGTCACCAGCACAAGGACAAATATTGTATGAGACTCCTACTATAAGGACTTGAAAACAGACTCATGTACAGAAGAAAAGACTGACAGCTACAAGGGAAGGGAAGGAGGAAGGGAGAGGGTTGGTTATAGACTAGATAGCTGATAGAAATTTAGTTGGGTGAATTCCAGGACAGCACACATTAGAAAGAAGATCAGTTTGACTGGACTTCAACACAACCTGAAAATTCTCCCAATCTTAACCCAATATTGCAAGGATAGAGTAGCAGAGGCATGGGTCCAGGGACCATGCTTTCAGGGGAAATTGAGGCCGATTGGCATAAGTAGCCTTTTGTTAAGAGAGTCTTCTGCACCCCATATTGGTGAGTGGTGTCTGGAGTCTTAAAAGCTAGAAAGCTGCCATCTCAGATACACCAAATAGTCCCGACTCAGCAGGAACAGACAATCGTCAAGGACAACAATGACCTAAGGAGAAAAGAGTCCAGAAGACAGAAAGACCCACTTGAATGGGTGACTATATCAAATGTGACCAGAAGAACTAGATGGAGCCTGGCCACCACCAATCATAGCCATGATGGGGCTCACAATGTTGAGTCCCAATGGCAACATGAGAAAAAAAGGGGTGCACCCTAAGAACTCCACTAAAAGACTACAATTGATGTTCCAAAGGCCTGGGAGTTCTGCTGGGAGCATGACCTCTAGACCTGATGCTGCCCCGGATCATAGATCGTTACTGAGGTCAACTCTTCCAACAGGAACAGATTAGGTTCAGAGACACAGAGTGACCGTATCATGTGTGCACTTCATGTTTCTAGGTATCTATAGGATGTCAACCTATTGGCTTTTTACTAGAGGGGAGTGGAGAGGGTGGAGAGGAGGCAATGAGAGATATTTAAGAGGATATGACGTGTATGGAACAAAAAGCGGGAGTGTGCTGTCACCAGGCAAGGAGAGCAGAGGGAGCTTCAGATAGGTGGGCATGTAAGTTTAATGGTATTGTAAACTTTCACTCAAACATAATTTTTAAAAAATGATTTGTCATTATTTAAATTAATATTTGTGATTTAGAATGTTTGCCCCATTCTTAAAGGTGACATTTTGGAAGACAATACATCTCTAATGTTATAATAAAATGTCATGGAAAGATACTACACACCTGACTTACATAATTCCATTTCCCAATGACGGTGGTCAATTACTGCCTACTCGGGTGTTCACATGTACCTCCATTACCAACCTCATCAGCAACACACTAGTGAGTACTGTTTATTGTTCAGCTAATCTTCCTGAGCCATCCCAGCCAGCTTGGATCACTCCTTTCCTAACTATTTCTGGAGTTCTTAGAGTACATATCACGTCACTAAGATACTGACACAGTTGGCCTTAGAAGCATGTTGACTTACAAATCATGTCAAATAGCTTCTACAGACCTTTTGTCCCATCTCTGATTTTACTCCTCACATCACTGGTCTAGTCTGCCTTTTTCTCCCCACCGTCCACCTACCTCACTACCACCGTACTTCCTAGCGGTTAACTGGAGAAAGGGTAATTCAAATTCAGGACATTCTGATCCTTAAAACAGATGCTTTTATCAAGCACATTATCTTGCCATTTCCTCTTTGTCTTAGATCCCTCCAGCATTGCCCCAACCCTATTGTCCCCTCTGAACTTCATTATCTCCCTCCTGATGAACTCCTTACCCTACCACTCCACTGTCCCTTGCATTCTATGCGCTCCTCTTGATGTTGACACTTGGGCTGGCTGCCATGGACAGGTCAAGGCTCCATATCTCTACTGCTGCCATTTATCCAAGTACTGTTCTCCCAGACCAGTGACCTCATCTGTCTATCTATCATCTCATCTATCATCCACAAGTGATAGCAGGTACCAACAGGTAGATATACCTCCCCTTCAGTCACTGCAGGCAAAAGGGAGCTGACACCTAAAGGCTCTGACTTCGGGCCAGAGGACTTCTCGTGTATTTCTATTACAGTGCTCCCTACCTTGTATCGTGCTTATTTTACTACTTATCAGTCTGCTTCACTGCACTGTGAGCCACTCAACAGTAGAGACCAAGTCTTGTTCATTTCCGAGTCTCCGCTGTGCAGCAGAGGGCAAGATAGATCCTATCAGTGTAACCACGCTGTTTAAATGGAGTGAACGAATGAACGGATGAAAACATTTAAATGGCTGGGCTAAGGGCAGCGTGAAGTAAGTCATGCATCACTGTGCCCTTATATAGCTGAACTGCTAGGTAGAAAATCACACCCCCTTATAATGGACACAATTTAATTACCATTGAAAATTTCAGCTGTGTTTAAACATAAAGTTTGATTATATTCCTGACTCTATTTTGAGAAACATATGGTAATATGTATTTATTTTAATATTAGAGATGAACTTAATGAGGAGTTAAAAATGAAATTCACAGAGAATGTGGCACTTAGTTTGTATCAATTCACTAGAGACAAGACAGGCAATATCAAGATGAGATGTACCAAACACTATGGTCAATCTCATTGCATTCCTCAAAAACGTTTTCATCAAACACATACATTATTATTCATATTTGACAGATCTTCCTTAACTATGAGTCAAAATCAAATCAGTGGCAGTGGGTTTGGTTTTTTTTTTTCATTAACTAGTTCAAGAGGATGGATCATTCTTGCCAATGTATTTTTAGAGAGCTCAACAGTGCAATGGTTAAGTGCTGGCCTGCTAACTGAAACATCAGTCATTTGAACTCACCGGCCACTCAGCAGGATAAAGATACAGCAGCCTGCTTCCATACAGGTTACAGTTTTGGATACCCTATGCAGCAGGTCTACACTGCCCTATGGGGTCATTATGAGTTAGAATTGACTGTACAGTAATAGATTTGGTACGCTTTGTTTGTCTGTTTTTTGAATGAAGGTCATGTACTCTTCGGACCTTGTTAGAGATATCATGACTGTTTTAACAGGCTAATTTTATTCTTGTCTCATCAGTCATTGTAGTTTACTTCTCTGTATTTATACTTCAGTCAAGCACCAGTTTGCCTATTGAGGTTTTTCACAGGGACTTTACCTCCTCTAACTTCACCCTTTCCACCCATTTCCCACACACATCTCGTTGTGAAGTCTCAGTATTCTCAGCTCAGCCACCACCTGCAAGAGCCACAGCTGATCACATCTGTACACATGATCTTCCTAAGAGAATGGGAAGGAAAAGAAGACCAATACCAGTACAAAAAGGGGTAGGGACTTTGTGGTTAATCACTTCTATTACAGCATTTATCACATGGGAGCAGACTCTCCATTTACTTGTCTATCTGTCAGTCCTCTTAGTCACTCTGGATTTGGTTACGTGTCCTGTTCAACTCTACATCCCAGCTGCAAAATATGGGACATGGCCTCAGTTCAGGACACATGCACACCTAAGTGGAAGGTATTTGAGCAATTACCAGGGCTTCCTAGTTCCCTGTTGTCAAATGTATTGTCAGGTGACCAAAATGATGCTTAAGTCCTTCATCTGGGCTTCTGGGTGCTATTATCTTCCTTCTAGGTGTTAAAGTAACAGCATAGTCATGCAGCGCATCATGAGTTAGGAACTCCTCAGTCCATACCCTACTCAGAATCAGCTTTATCTGGTGTCCATGAAATCATATGTGCAGCTGGAAACAGGATCTGAACCTAGAGTAGGGTTAGGAAGATAAACCCAGGTCTACACCAGAGGAGACAAGCAGGGGATCCAGAAAGGAGTCAGCAGAGTGTAGGCACAATAAGCACCCTTACAGCACATCCTAGGAGTGTTCAAGGCATCTTCCTCCTAATATGTTCTGAGGGCCACACTCACCCCATCAACCTTTACCCAAATGGGTCTTAAACCAAGTGAATCTATGCTTCTCTATTATCATACGGAAACAAGAAGACTTGAAAGCCCAATTAGAAAACAGTCCATGTTCTTTTCCAACAGAAGATTAAAGAGGAAATAGCATCTTTCTAGGCAAAATTAACTTAAAGAGGTTTTCATTTTCTTCCTGCATTCTATTTCCCAGTTTAGAATTAGAGCAAGGGAACTCTGAGACTAATCAGAGAAGAAGACTGACTGCAGATTTGTATATATGTTTGTTTTCTCTGGGGTCACTGACACTACAAAAACGTCCTGCCAGCAGAACCAGCAGCAAAGCCAGGACCCCCCAAAATACTCACCCCTGTGCCCAACTCCTGCCCCTCTTCAGTCTCTTGCTACTGTGCCCTCAGCTCTAGTGTTTCCTGTACCTCTGGGTGTGGTGGCTGTTGTCTGTGTCACCACAGGCCCGCATCTCTTAGACTGCCTCTTGCATCAGAGTCTCAGTCACTGTGAGACTGCGTGTGAGCCCTTTGGGGGTTCTGTGGTGGTCAGGATTATGTCAACTTGGCTACTACCTATTTGGCTGCTGTATTAAGTGGCAGGGCGGGGTTTGTGGTGGCTTCCTGCCCCTCGGCTATCATCTCGTGACCCTGGACTACGGCTGCTGATCGCTCACGTGACCAGGAGCTGCTGCTCTCTCTTGTTCCAGCGTCTGGTTCTGGGACTTGAGCTAGCGGCTGTTGGGCTCATCAGTCCTTACAGTCGGCACGTGAGAGTCCTGCTCCCTGACCTGCCGATCTTGGGTTCTCCAGCCTCTGTCACTTCGCCTCGCCACCAGCTTGGGACCCACCGACCTCCAGCCTCTGTTGCATCGTCTCGCCGCCAGCTTGGGATCCACTGACCCACACAACCGGTGATCTGCAACTCTGGTCTCTGACTTGCTGACCTTGGGTTCCTCAGCTTCCGTGGACACGTGAGGCTTGTGCCAGAGCTTGGGACATTCAGCTTCTGTGATTACGTGAGCTGTTTCCTATATTTGTATCTATCTATCTGTCTATATATATATATATTATAAATCTTTCCTAATACCTACACGTGTTACTGGTTTTGCTTCCCTAGAAAACCCAGCCTAAGACAATTTGGTACCGAGAGTGGGGTAGGCAAATCCATATCCAGAGTAAGTATCTATCCCAGTAAGGACAAAACGCTTTCCTTTCCATGATGGAAGCGGTCCAATGTAATCAACTTGCCACCAGCATTGCCTCTGATCAAGGGACTCACTTCACAGCAAATGAAGTGCGGCAGTGGGCCCATGCTCACGGAATTCACTGGTCTTACCATGTTCCCCATCATCCTGAAGCAGCTGGCTTGATAGAACGATGGAATGGTCTCCTGAAGACACAATTACGCTGCCAGCTAGGTGGCAGTACCTTGCAGGGTTGGGGAAATGTTCTCCAGGAGGCTGTGTATGCTCTAAACCAGCGTCCAATATACGGTGCTGTTTCTCCTATTGCCAGGATTCATGGGTCCAGGAATCAAGGGGTGGAAACGGGAGTGGCACCACTCACTGTTACCCCTAGTGACCCACTTGCAAGATTTTTGCTTCCTGTCCCCATGACTTTATGTTCTGCAGGACTAAATGTCTTAGTTCCGAAGGGAGGAATGCTGCCGCCTGGAGACACATCAACGATTCCACTGAACTGGAAGCTAAAATTGCCACCAGGCCATTTTGGGCTCCTTGTACCTCTGGATCAACAGACAAAGAAGGGAGTTACAATACTGGCCAGTGTGATTGATCCTGACTATGAAGATGAAATTGGATTGACATTACATAACGGAAGTAAAGAGGAGTATGTTTGGAATGCAGGAGATCCCTTAGGACGCCTCCTAGTACTACCATGTCCTGTGATTAAGGTCAATGGAAAACTACAGCAACCCAACTCCAAAATGAGTGATAATAGCCCAGACCCTTCAGGAATGAAGGTTTGGGTCACCTCACCAGGCAAGGAACCACAACCAGCTGAGGTACTTGCTGAGGGCAAAGGGAATACAGAATGGGTTGTAGAAGAAGGTAGTTCTAAATATCAGTTACGGCCACGTGACCAGTTGCAGAAACGAGGACTGTAATTGCTATGAGTATTCCTGCTTTGTATGTGTGTATTGGATATTTTGTTTACTTATGAAACATAAGATGTAAATGGGTTAATGCATTTTCAGTTGTACATGTGTTAGTTATATCATGTTGACATAAGTATGACTTTGTAACTGTACCCCTTCAGAGACTGTGCATGGTAAGGTGAGATGTGTGAAGATGCCAAGTTGACAAGGGGTGGACTGTGGTGGTCAGGATTATGTCAACTTGGCTACTACCTATTTGGCTGCTGTATTAAGTGGCAGGGCGGGGTTTGTGGTGGCTTCCTGCCCCTCGGCTATCATCTCGTGACCCTGGACTACGGCTGCTGATCGCTCACGTGACCAGGAGCTGCTGCTCTCTCTTGTTCCAGCGTCTGGTTCTGGGACTTGAGCTAGCGGCTGTTGGGCTCATCAGTCCTTACAGTCGGCACGTGAGAGTCCTGCTCCCTGACCTGCCGATCTTGGGTTCTCCAGCCTCTGTCACTTCGCCTCGCCACCAGCTTGGGACCCACCGACCTCCAGCCTCTGTTGCATCGTCTCGCCGCCAGCTTGGGATCCACTGACCCACACAACCGGTGATCTGCAACTCTGGTCTCTGACTTGCTGACCTTGGGTTCCTCAGCTTCCGTGGACACGTGAGGCTTGTGCCAGAGCTTGGGACATTCAGCTTCTGTGATTACGTGAGCTGTTTCCTATATTTGTATCTATCTATCTGTCTATATATATATATATTATAAATCTTTCCTAATACCTACACGTGTTACTGGTTTTGCTTCCCTAGAAAACCCAGCCTAAGACAGGTTCTGACTACTGCTCTGGCTCAGGGGACTGCTGCTGATATGGGCAGAAGATGACCAGAGAGAGACCCACAGTGCCAAGGACCAGTCACAGTATTATGGGTTTCTCCTAACATCTTCTCTGTGGACCTAGCTCCTGAGTTTATCCTCCCCTCCCATTATCCTTCCCCTCCCCTCTCCTCCCCTCCCCTCCCCTCCCCTGCTTTCCCTTCCTATCCTCTCCTCAGTATTGAAGGAGGTGGGAAGAGATTGTTTAAAGCTGACTAGGTGATGGATGAAAGGAGAGAATTGGGGTCAGGATGCATCAACTGAGATGATCACAAGGGTCATGTGTATGCATTGTTGAGAAACTTGGAGAGGGAAGAAAAATGAAAATGAGAGTATTTTGGAGATACAAATTATACGCATTCATATAAGAATTTGTAGATGGGTAAAGCACACACAATTTGGCTGGAGTTCACACTTCTAAACACCATGATATTTCAAGATACTCTAAAATGTTTTCAGACATGTAAGAAAATAGTAGATTTCCTTTGTAACTACTTGGATGTGTTATTGCTTTTTGAACTCCACACCACTAAAACACCAAGCCACTTGGATCACTCTTTTGGGAGTTAGTCTTCCAGATGTGGGACCTAGAATACAGCATTTAGCTGCCCCTAGGTTAAAATCATTTTTGATGTGCACCAAAAATAACATTACACTTCAGTGACCAGTTTTTGCTATTACTCATAGTGTAGCAAATTGTCTGGCATAGTGCCAGAAGATGAGACCCTCAGGTTGTAAACCAAAACAAACTCACTGTCATCAAGTCAATTCCAACTCATAGTTAACCTATAGGACACATTAGAATGGCCTCTTAGAATTTCCAAACAACACACGGAGAATTTGAACTGCTGACTATTTGGTTAGCAGCCATGGCACTTAAACACTATGCCACCCACATTTCTCTCAGGTTGGAAGTCACTCAAAATGTGACTGGAGAAGAGCTGTGTTCTCATAGAATTCATCATATAAGGAGGATGGAATAAGATTTGGCGACCTTCATGTGCTGATGCGGCACACCTCAAAATGAGAAGCAGCAGCTATGAATATCCATAAATTGTTAGAATGTAGAATACATAAAAAGTATGAATTTAGGAAAATTGAAAGTCATTGAAAATGAAATGGAACACATACAGATCAATATTCTAGGCATTAGAAAGTTCAAACAGACAGATATTGGCCATTTTGAATCAGATGATCGCATGGTCTACCATGCCGGAGTAAAAATCAAAAGGAAAACTGTCACATTCATTGTCAAAAAGAACATTTGAAGAGCTATCCTGCAGTACAATGCCATCAGTGACAGGATAATGTACACACACCTACAAGGAAGATCAGTTAATGCAACTACTATTCAAACTTATGCACCAACCACTAAGGCCACAGATGAAGAAATTGAAGATTTTTGCCACCTTATGCAGTCTGAAATTAATCAAACATGCAATTAAGATGCATTAATAATTTCTGGTGATTGGGAACAAAGAAGGATCAGTAGTGGGAGAAGACAGCTTTGGTGATAGAAACACCGGAGATGGCATGCCAGAATACTTACTGCAAGATCAATGGCTTCTACATCACAAATACCTTTTTCAACAATACAAATGGTGGCTAAACATGTGTACTCCGACAGATGGAATACATAATAATCAAACCAAGTACGTATGTGTAAAGAGAAAATGGATAAGCTCAACATTGTCTGTCAGAACAAGACCATGGAACAGACCATCAATTGTTCATATGCAAGTTCAATTCAAAGCTGAAGAAAGTGAAAACAAGTCTGCTAAAGCTGAAGTACAATCATGAATATATCCCATCTGAATTTGGAGACCATCTCAAGAATAGACAGATATCTGTCTCCAATGTCCTCCTGGACACATGCCTAAAGGTCTAGTAAAGTGGAACCAGGATATCCTTGTGACTACAAGTTACCTCCGTTCAGATCTGTGACAGATCTGCTGCTGCATTTTTATTCATTCAATTTCCATGTCTTCACAAAGGCTCTGTCCCTTGTACTTTATCCAACAGTAGTACTACAGGAGATGAATACAACTTTCTTCCCTTGAGAAACTCACAGCCTAACTGGACCATCATTCAGACAAATAAATACAATTAACCCATTGAACAAAGCGCTGTCACAAAAAATGTTTCCAAAGACCTCTATCCTAAGACTCCAGGTTTTGGTGGTCAGACTCCCACTGCATTGCAGCTTCCTAGATAATGATGGAGTTTCCAGATGTTCTCTGTGGATAACAGCTGGATGATGTCTGTGAACTATCAAAGTGATGTATGTCTGTGACCAGTCCCTGACCAGGACAGAGATGCTCCTAAGAAGACATCATGGTCCCCACATGGCAGCATGAGAACCAAGAGACAAGTTAGAATAATAAGCTCTAGAGGTGGTAAGACTTACCATTAATGCCATGCTTTTAAACAATAATAAGGTGAGGCCACATCTTCCTGCCTGTAAAATGTGTACTATTGATTCTAAGACTACAGAAGTTCATAGAAGAAAGTGATTCACATACTTAAAAATTTTAAGGAAGGATTATGCAGAAGAGTGATGATGATTCTACCAAGTTAATAATAACACTGATGGTGTTGGAGAAGAATGTTTAACATACCATCGACTGCTAAAAGAACAAACAGATCTGTTCTGGAGGAAGTACAACCAGAGTGCTCTTTGGAAGCAAAGACGTCAAGACTGTCTCTTACATACTTTGGATGTGTTGTCAGCAAGGATCAATCCCTGGAGAAGGATATCATGCCTGGTAGAGCGGAGGGTCAGTGAAAAGATGAAGACCATTCGATGAGGTGGATTGACACAGTGACCACAGCAATGGGCTTAAACATAAAAACGATTGTGGACATGGTGCAAGACTGGACAGTATTTTGCTCTGTTGTTCATAGGATTGCTATGAGTCAGAACAAACTCAATGGCACCTAACAACAACACAATTGTGAGGTTGATAATGGTGATGATGTGTGTGCTTCATTTGATTACAATGACCTCATAAAGCTAGGGTTTAAACAGACAGCCTCCACCTAGTCAACTCCAACTCATGGTGACCTTACATACAAGAGAATGAAACATTGCTCAGTCCTGTGTGATTTTCACAATCATCTCATGTTCAAGTACAGAGGCTATTGTGTCAGTTCATCTCACTAAGAGTTTCCTCACTCACATGGGCCATTTGCTTCACCAAACATGATGTCCTATTCCAGCAACTGATCCCTCCTGATGGCATGTCCAATGCAAGTGAGCTGCACAATATTCTGTTGTGGCCCATTAACAATTCAATGGCTAATTTTTGGAAACCCTAGGGCATAGCGGTCCATCCACCAGGCACTCGTTGGAAACCCTATGGCACAGTTATACTCTGCTCTATAAGATCATTATGAGTTGGAATCGACTTAACAGCAGTGGGTTTGGGTAAGTTTTGGAAGTAAATCACCAGGCTTTTCTTCTTAGTCTGGAAGCACTTCTAAAACCTGTCCACCACTGGTGACCCTGAAATATCAAGAGTATACCTTCCAGCATCAGAAGAACTTGTAAACCACTGCAGTATGACAAACTGGCAGACACGTGGTAGAAGCTAAGGTTTTCTTTGAAAAAATAAATTTAAAAAAACCTTTGCCATCAAGCTCATTCCCATTCTGACTAATATGAACACTACAGGACAGAGTAGAACTGCCCAGCTGGTGGATTCTAACCGCTGACCTTTCGGTTAGCACCCACTCTCAACCACTATGACATCAGGTCTCCCAGGTAAACTAAATTATGTACATTGATACTGTTTCCCCATTGCATTTAATTGTGATATTATAGATGTATTTCTCACTAAACTTTATCTCTAACATGATAATAAAATGTTACATTATATTTACCAAATAGCAAAATAAAATAAAATTAGAAAGAGGACTCTAATATTCATATATTTAAATGAAAATTAAACAAAACCTTATTATAATGAATATTTTTGATTTGCTGTAAGCCTATAGGAGTAACTACCTGTTTTTAGACACTAAATCAATAGTAAAATGTACAATATCTATTCTCTCACTTTGATCTACAATTTACTAATTTTAAATCAGTTATTTAAAGAGCATGAATGGTCCTGGGACTCAGAGAACAGGGTGTCTGTTGTTGGATGGGGGAAAGGTGGGGCCAACTTCAGTCCTCTCCTTGTCTTCATATTAAGCCCTGTTCTACTCTGAGTGTATTTTCAGTTCCAGTCTAACTGCTTCATTGAGGGACCTCTTGTCTTACTCTAGTGATAACTCCACAGTGGATGTAAAGGGTGGTTCTTTCATGCTAAACTAGATGGTGAGGCTGAAGAGTGTAGAAGAAAGCATAACTTTACTACCAGTGTCAGGCCTTAGAGGATGGCAGACAGGGTGGGGCTGCCTGAGTAGAATCCTGTATTAGATTCTTATGGCTGCTATAACAAGTTACTACAAACCTTGGGGCTTAAAATAACACATGCTTCTTCTCTTGTAGGCGTGAGTGTCAAAAGTCCAAAATAGGTTTCCAGCAAGATTAAGCCAAGGTTTTGACAGTGCCACACTCCTTTTGGAAACTCTAGGGGAGAATCTGTGTCCTTGTCTTTCCATCTACTAGAACTGTTCTTGCATTCCTAGGCTCCATAGTCCCTTCCTTCATTACCAAATCTAGTACCACAGCATCCTCAAATCTCTTCCTTCTGTGTTTTTATGTCACCTTCTCCTTTGTAGCCAAATAATCCTCTGCTTCCCTCTTATGATTGCATTTAGGGCCTGCATGGATGATCCAGGATAATCTCCCCATCTTAACATTATTGATTTAATCACATCTGCAAAAACATTTTTCTTATATAACATTCATAGGTTCATATTTTGGGGCCATTATTTGGCCTACCAAAGGTGTTCCCTGGGAATTCTGGGCACCCTGCTGGCACTATCTTGGCTGCTGGTCCATGACCTCCCTGAGGACACCACTCCATGGCTTTTCTCCACCAGCCCAGGCTTTGATCTGAGCCCCTCTCCTTCCTAACTGCAAAGACGAAGGAAGGGAGAAATTTATCATGTCCTGTTTCTTAGAGTTTATTCTCATTAAGTCGTTCGTTCCCGTAATCCTTCATTTAGGAAAGACAAGCTGAGCACCAGTGAGGACATTCAGTAGCTTGCTCGGCTTAGATTTCAGCACTGAACAAGTGGAACAGTCTTTAGGGATCTTACAACCTAGAAGAGAGGATAAATACTAGAATGTACTAATGTTTGTGATGACTGAGCCCTAATGTAAGATGTGGTGTTACAGGTGGGGTAGAAAGAGGACTAGCTTATCTGAGGAGTCAGCGTATACAAAGAGATAAAAAAAATTTTCCACCTATTCTGGTTTTCCAGAAATTAGCACAGAGGCCATACTTAATCTCGAAGGCATGTGATTTTGAGTTGCAACACTTCAGGTGTAAAGCATGTTCTATAGTCAGGAAAGGTGCAAACATTTTCAGAACCTATCAGCAGAAGTGGTCCCAGTTCCTCATGAACTAAAAGCAGACTTGTAACTGCCCCATTCCTCAGTACCTGTCACAGATTTTGCTGTATCTTGACAGTTCTACTTTTTCCCTTGAAATAAAGAGACAAACAGAAATAGAGTCAACACATTACAGAGTAGAACTTTTCTACAGGGTTTTCTTGGCTGCAGTCTTAACAGGAGCCAACAGACAGATCTTTGTCCTACAAAGCTGCTGTGTGGGTTCGAACTACCAACCTTTAGATTAGTAGTTAAGTGCAAACCATTTCATACCCTCTTATGCAGCTGCTGCCCCCACTCCATAGCCCACCCTTTCCTTATGTGAACTGAGCCTGAGATAACAGGAGATAATTCAGACCATGAACCCATTACCTCTTCCAGAGTGTGAAAGTGACCCCAAACAGTCTGCACTATGAGGATTTCTTAGGAGGCCTAAAATCCTAAGGACCCAAGATAACAGAGTAAAGACAGAAACTCACCTGGCTGGCCTAAAATTAGAATTCTTTGACCTAATAAATTGCAGTGTATCAGCAATGGCATAGGAGCTAATTATTCTAGATTTAATGAGTCTTTTGACCAAGACGTGCTAGTAATAAGCGAACAAACAAGTAAATGAGGACCAAACCTTCTCCTTTGCAACATATGACAGGATTTTATGAAAAACAGCAGAGTCATTCTTGAGGAAGACAAGATTAGCAAGCTGAAAATGGCCCCCTGTGCTCCCATTTGAATACAATTATTCCTGGAGTTTGTCATTCAGCTTCTTAATTTTGGATTTCAAGAGCTCAGATTTGGATTAACAACAATCTTTGGTTCATAATATAAGCTCATTGTTGGTCTATGTAAGACCCTCTTTGTTCATTTATTTATCCACATATCATTTAAATAAACACAAAAATCCACCATGCATGCAAACATGAGAATATTTCTAATGAATTCAATGCATGTAGTTTTTCCTCATTCCATGTCCTTGGCTGTCTCATCTGATGTAACCATGATCCTGAATTTATTTTTCTTTGCTTCTCTTTTGCATATATATAACATATATATACATATATTCCTAAAAAGTGTAATCTTTCATCTTTTCTACTTTTAAGATAGATGTCTTGCAGTATAATTTAGGTACAATAGAACTCACCCACTTAAGTATACAATTCTATGTATACAATCATGTAAAAACCAGTACAATCAAGATACAGAACATTCCATCATCCCAAAATATTTCCTCACGCCCCTATGCAGTCAGCCTTTCCCTATATACCAGCCCTTGGCAACTACTGGTCTGTTTTATGTTCTTATACTTTTGCCTTTTCAGAATGTTATATAACTGGAATCATATGTAGCATTTAAATTCTGATTCTTTTCACATAGAATAACATATTTAAGATTCATTTTTGTTGTCTCATGAATGAATACTCCATTCTTTTTCTGTTGCTGAGAAGCACTTCATTGCATAGGTGTACCATAGTTTGTTTATTCATCACCATTTGAAGAACATTCTGGTTGCTTTCCAGTTTAGGGTAATTAATGATAAAGCTACTATAAACACAGGTTTTTCTGTGAACAAAAATTTTATTTCTTTTAGCTGAATCCTAGAAATAACCTTTCTGGGGCAAAAGGTAAGTTTATGTTTACTTTTTCAAGAAAATGCTTTCTGTCTTCCAGAATGACTATACCATTTTGGACTTCCACCAGCAATGACTCTTGACTTTTTACAGTACTATATTGTTAGCTATTTTTTATTTCGGCCATTCTAATGGATGTGTAGTGTCACCTCACTTTGGTTTTAATTTGCACTCTCCTAATGACTAATGGAAACCCTGGTTAAGTCCTATGGTTGCTAATAAAAAGACTGGCAGTTCAAATCTAGCAGGCACTCCTTGGAAACTCTATGGGGTAGTTCTACCCTGCTCTATGGGGCCACTATGAGTCAGAATCAACTTGATGGCAAAACTTTCTTTTTTTCCTTTGTTTTTTTTTATTTAATATGACTGAGTGAAAATGTATATTCCCATACAAATTTACATGCCCACCTATATGCAGCTTCCACTGCTAATGATGTTGAATATCTTTTCATGTTTGTACACACCATCTAAATCTCTTCTTTGTTGACATGTCTGCTCAATTCTTTTGCCTACATCATCCTGAATGGGGAGAGAATGAAAGCATTCCCCTTGAGAACAGGAACTTGACAAGGATGCTCACGCTCACCTCTCCTATTCAACATTGGCCAGAGCAACTAAGAAAAGACAAAGAAAGGACATCCGCATCGGCAAAGTAGTAAAAATCTCCCTATATGCAGATGATACAATTGTATATGCAGACAATCCTGAAGAATCCATAAGTAAATTACTCAAACTAATAGAAGAATTCACTAAAGTATTAGAATACAAGATAAACATAAGTAAGTCAGTGGGATTCTTTTATACCAACAAAGAGATTATTAAAGAAGAAATCACCAAAATACTGGCAGAAAATCAGGATGACTACCCTCAGAGTTCCACTAGGTGAAAGTTTAGAAAGAACACATGCAGAGCTTGGGCACTCCTGTTCAACCATGTGCTTGTGACATCATAAGAATTCTAAAGGCACTGTACCTACATCTTAATGAAAAACAAATGCTTCTAAGAAACAACAAAACTAAATGTATACACTACTAGGTAAGCCTACAGCTGATAGAATCCAAACACCCCAAGATCAACTCTTGGCTCTTTCACACAGTTGTGTAACATGGATCCAGTTCCTTAGTCTACCTACAGCTCGGCTGCCTCATCACATAATACACTAGTGATAGTTCAATAAATGGAATTAATAGAAGATGCAACTTTCATTCACTAAATTAGCATACACTTGGAAAATTATCCCTATTCAATGTATGTAGCATTTCAATGCTTTTCCAACTCTGTTTATGGATACAGAAACTTTACAAGATTTTACAAAGAATTTGCCAGCATCTCTTCAGAAGTAACAAAAGGTTCACATCCTTCTAATTTCTAGAAATCCACTACAAAAAAATTCTAAACATGATGAAGCTTTGTGCACTGTGATGTCCCCCACAGGATTATGGTGAAAATTACATAGTGAACGTTCAGGAACAAAACATTCAACTCTGGGTGAGTAAAATCAGTTACAGAAAATAAAACTAATGTTAATATTATGAAAATATGGGAAATGAAGTTCATATACACTATTTTAATGATAAAGAAAACCTGGTGATATTAGAAATAAAAGCAAAAAGTGAGAAATCTTACTATACACAAAGTATTGCCCTAGTTTTACTTAAAACTGTTTAAGAGAAGATGAGAAGAAAACAAACATTTTAAAAGATGAACAGAAATTCTCTCTGGGTAGTGGGGCTATCGATCCTCTTTGTTCTTCATACTTATGGGAATTAGAAAACATAAACAGGATGAAACTGTTGTTCCTTTTATTCGCAACAAGCACATACAGTATTCATTTGTTTTTTCCAAAACTGAAAATAAGTCCTGTTTTAAGCGACATCACCAGATTATATCACAGAATGAGGGTAATTTTACTATACAGATAAATGCCTACAAAGCGCAGATGATCAGAAAAAGAGAATGGTGAAATATATTCTTAAAATATAAGCATACTTCACTGCTTACAGTGAATGCTGCTAATCAACTGTATGCACAACTACGACTACAAGTTAAACATTTTTAAAAATCTGATTCAACAAAGATGCTGAGTAAGTAGTTTGAAATCCTTTATTATCATAACCCAAATGCTTCACATTGCAACCACGTATTAATTATAAAATAAGTGTACAATAAAGAACTCCCAGGTACAGTGTCTTGACCTGAGGAGTCTGGTGAAGACTGCGGAGCTTCAGGGATACGGCACAGGTGTACAGGGTATGGTCTCTACCCAACCACGACCCCAGACGAGCAAGTGATTAGCAAAATAAAGAAGTTAACTCAAAGAAGAAAACATGCCTCGGGAAGATGTTGTAAAAATAATTTGTGGAAAGAATGAAATGATTACTCAAAGGCCATGCAGCTGTGACCTACATGACTGCCCAGCCTTCCCACCCTGTGGTAAGCCCAACTGCAGCAATCAGGTACACTGGTGACTTAATTTACTAAGTAGTGTTCACAATTTGAGGAAGAAATGACTACATTGACTACATTGTGTTCAATGGGTGAAAACACAAGTTCTAGTCTCTGAGTTCCAGGTAGAAGTCAGTGTGCTTTCTGTCCAAAAGATGTTACCAGCATGAGCCCATATGTAAGCAAGGGTAGCAGAAAGGCCTGATCCCCTATCCTGTTACCCCAAGAGTCTGCAATTTTATTAATCCTTGGACATTTGTCAAAGCAAATGGATTCTCTGTACTTACATCATGACCTGTAAAACCAGAGAGGAAAATAATAATACAACTGACACAAATCTAAAAAAAAAGAAAGAAAAATAAGAAAATTTTGCCTAAATGACAGTCACAAAGATTGTCTCCTGTTTTCTTCTAGAATTTGTTATAGTGTGTGTTTTACATTTTAACCCACTGTTGTTGTTCGGTGCTCTTGAGTTGATTTCAACTTGTAGCAACCCCATAGAGTCTTCTTGGCTGTAATCTTTATGTAGCAGATCATCGGGTTCTTCTCCCAAGGAACCACTTGGTGGGTTTGAACTGCCAACCTGTAGGTTGCAGCTAAGTACTTAACTGTTGTGCTGGCAAGGCTCTTTCTGATCTATTATTTGTATTGAACTAACGTTTGTAGATAGTACTAAGAATGAATAAAGATTTTGGTTTGAGGGCTTTTGTTTGTTTGCTTTTAGTGTATGAATATCCAATTGTTCTGCTGCTATATTTTCAAAAAGCTATCATTTCTCCATCCGGTTGCCTTAGTACCTGTTAGAGCAGCACAGAATTACCACAGAGTGGATGGCTGTAACAAAGGAAGGTTTCTTCTTGCACAGTTCAGTAGGCTACAAGTCTGAATTCAGGATGTCTGTCCCAGGGGAACACCTTCCTCCTCTTCGGCCATGGAGTGAACATCCTGAATTTGGACTTGTAGCCTACCGGACTGTGTAAGAATAAACCTTCCTTTGTTAAAGCCATCCACTCTGTGGTGTTTCTGTTAAAGCAGCACTAGCTGACTAAAACAGCACATATGTTGAAAATCAATTGGTTTTATTTTGGGACTTTATGTTTTTTTCCATAGATTTGTCCTTTTCTTCTTCCAAATCTTAGGAGGAAAAGCATTCAGCCTGTCACTACTTAGTATGATGTTAACTGTAGGGTTTTTGTTTGTTGTAATTTATTGCTTTTGTTTTTGTTTTGTTTTGCTTGTAGATTCTCTTTGATTACTGCTCGACTGAGAGTTTCTATCGTAAATGAACACTGAAATCCTTCAAATGCTTTTTTCACCTCCATCTGTTGAGAGGATTATGTGGTTTTTATTTCCTTCAGTCCGATGCAAATGCAGTTGGATGCCAGCTACTCCAAAATTTTCCTTTGAATTTCTACCCTGCAAGGCGCAAAAAGACACATTCTTACAAAATATGTGTATCTCTTGTAATGCCAAAGCCAAATGCCATCGAGTCGGATCCGACTCTTGGAAAAGCCAAGCCAGCCAAGTGCCATCGAGCTGAGTAAAAGATGAGCTCGTGGTAAGTGAATTTGCCAAAATCACAGTTGGAGATGACCTAGAGCCCAAATAGTCACAACACATCTCCAAGTAATGTCTGAGAATCTGAAAGGAATGTGTGACCATGTCACACAAGCCACTCTGACAGCTTTCATCACCTCACAGTCTACACAGCTCTGCCTTTCCTCCTCCATCTCACATCATCAGTATCCAGTCAGCTCCTGGCATTAGGCACCTCTTGTCTCCACTGAGGCCTTGCCTTTAGGAGAGGGCCACTATCTGTCCCAGAGGTTCAGCTTCAGGGGCTTTAGAGCCACAGCTCATGTAAGTCACAAGTAAACAAAGCTGGTTTCAAGCAATGACAGCAAGAATGGCATCTCGCTATTCACTGTCACACCTTGGAACTCAGGCCCTAAATAGCTCTGTATCTGAGAGGTATCTCTTGTGCAGTTTTGTTGGCCTCTGGCTCTAATCATTTGCCAGAATCTTACCACATCTCACAACGAAATAGTCCATCAGGTCTAGACCTGCATCATTCTAAATATTGGGCACAAGCCTAACTTAGTACACAACATGAGCAGCCAGCGCCTCTCCATCGCCTCTCTTGTTTCTTTTTCCCTTCAGTTCTCTCTGCAAGAATGAAAACTCTCCCAAAGACAGGTAAACTCACTCAGCAAGTAACTAGACTCAATACTGTGCTTCATCAGAAAATAGCAAATCCAACTCCAGAAACTAAAGGGGAAAAAAAAGTCTTATGTAGCAATCTTTAGCAAAAAATCTTCACAGTCATTTTAGAAACCAATAACCTCAAAATGCCACCCTCATGGCCTCTGCTCATTAACTCTTTCCATCACTGTTTCTCCCATTATTTACGTCCACAGACAGGCCTTGACGTCAGTTCTTCCTCCTTTTTATGCCTTTTGTTATGCTATGTTGAGTCTCTATTTCCTGCCTTTCGTTGACATTATCAGGCAGATTTCTAATGAAGTCGTTTTTCTGGATAACAAATATTGTCCAGTCCAGTTTACTTTGGTTTGAAACTTCAGTCTTAACTCTTCCCTTTCCCATCAATGTTAAGCAGGTGTCTCTAAAACACTTAAGTGAAAAGCGGCATAGTTAGATGTTTCTCTTCTCCCTCACTTCCTCTGTACCCTTTTCCTATATCTTTTTCTGGCATCTTAAGTCCTGAGAAGGACAGAAGTGTTAACTACTACATCCTCAGGAGACGTCTAGAAGCCTCTATGTAATATATCCCAAATGAGGGTTCTCTTACAAGGTGAATGTGTTGGTCCTGTCCTATAACGGACATCCTCACAGCAGAGTTCCCTCACATGAAAGACACACCTCATATTTTACCTCTTCAGATATCCACCTAAACTTCAATGGTAAAACATACAGCTCAGCTAGTAGGCATCTCTCCTGAGCAGGACAACTCAAAACTAAAACTTCTGATTTAGTCTCTGTGCTGGGAAAGCACCCGTGCCCTTCTTCATAGAGACTGAGGAAATTACAACACTGTTCTTTCAGAAAAATCATCCTCTACTCACAATTCTTCCTGAAACACCTAGCATTCTGCTTTCACACTATAGAGATATTAGTAGGGTTTGCTGTGCCATAGCAAGGCTGGTTCCATAATTTTCTGATGAGAAGTGTGAGGGTTTGGACAGGGAGAACTCTTGACTGAGCTCTTTTTAATACTGGGATGTAGTTAGTGAGCTCCATCTCAAGGACTAAGGCAGGGACCCCTAAGACAAGAAGACAAGGTCAGGCCCAGGAGGAAAGCAGGCAGAAACCCTCTTGTGTTTCAAAGAAGATGGTACAATGCTTCACTGAGAATCTCCTGGAAGCTCTGGAACTTGTCCAACCATTGCGCTTGATGTCACTCTTCTATGACTGTTACTTAATGATTATGTGGTAGTTAAGAGACTGTCTGCTAACCAAGAAGCTGGCAGTTCAAATCCACCAAGTGATACTTAGAAAGCCTACAGGACAGCTCTGTTCTGCCCTGTAAAATCGTTGTGAGCCAGAATTGACTTTGATGAAAACAGGTTTAATGACTCAAGGCTACGCCTGTTTAAACCAAAAACAGCCTTTGTACTTGCTGCTAATGAGCCACAAGTCAGAGAGGAAAAAGAAAAAAAAAAAGTCTCTTCTGCAGAGAGATCTAAGCCTTGAAACTAGGTTAGATCTTGCCCTTACTTGTTCCCTTTAGGAACACGCACCACAGTTGATGTTATTATTTGATGGTTTTCTCTGCTAGACTGTCCTCTCTGTCAGGCTGTGTCTGGTTCAGGGAAGGCTGTAACTACAGTGCTGAGCACAGTGCCTGGTCCACAGCTGATGGTTTGTTTAATGTAGTAATTTGGGAACTGATAACAGTATGAGAAGGAATTTTGGAAGAAGAGCTGGTAAAGGCAGTTAGAAAGGCAGACAATCAGACCCAGTCTTTAGTCTCTGGGAGAAAAGACAGTAAGATGGGTAATGTCTTCATTCCACTTATGTGATAAGGTCAGGCTGGACTTTCTGGGAGCCTCAGGTTGGAGGTCAACACCACTTCCCATTAGGCTGATCCCTTTTCTCTATGTTAACACTCAAACCACCACACTGTTGAGTCATTACTCTGGGACAGCAGTTGTAACGTAGGACTTCCCAGGCAAACCAGTAAGGAGAGGAACCCTATTCATGTGACATTACTGTTTACCACATCCAGAAAATCTAAGCAAAATAGATAAGCGCTCTCAGCTATTCTCTCCTTCTTCATCCTTACCACCAAGTCTTATGTGATAGACAGCATCTATGGTCATGATTTCTACTCCTTCCAGGCTAGTATGTAGTGGTGGTGTTCTCAATGAAATGAGGAAAATGATGTTGACGGCATCACCACAGGTGACCCAAAACCCTCATCCCAGAGGCAGGTGAATGTAATATCAGGAAAAGCGTGAATCCCATCCTCAGGCATCTCCACCGCCGTCCTAAGCTAACACCCCTAAGACCCAGCACAAGTTCCTCCCTTGCTGCTGTTTCCTTGAAATAACTCAGGGAAACTCTGAGCATCCATACAGACAGATAAATTTTAGAGTGAAATAGAAAAATGAAATTGCCTTAAGGCAAGAAGGCAGTTCTGTAGGCTTTAATGCTCATAAAAGAATAAGACATATTTGCTAAATTTTATAAAGTGTTTGTCATTCAAAATATCATTTAATTAACTCTATATAATGTTTTATCAGTCTGTGTGGCTCAAATAGTTTGTGCTCATCCACTGAACTAAAATAGGGCCCGGGCATGTAAGAAGTTATGCACTGGGCTACTAACCAAAAAGTTGGCTGTTTGAGTCCTGCTGGGGTGCCTCAGAAGAAAAGTCTGGCTATCTACTGCCAAAAAATCAGTTGCTGAAAACCCTATGAAGCACCCCATTTCTGCTTTAAACACACAGGGTCGTCATGCATCAGAATCAACTTGATGGCAACAGGTTTGATTCCGAATTTTGGTTTTTTACCAGTTAGCAATAAGTCATGAACATTATTCTTTAAAAAATGATAAAGTGACAGTAAAGTGTCATTTCTGTAACAAATATTTAAATTATATATTTATTACAATATCTTTGTAGTCCTAATTACAATTTTATTTCAATATAATATGATATTATAATATATCCACATAGACAAATATTTTTTGGTTTAGATGTATTCACTCAAAACAAGACATAAAAACCAAACCCACTGCCACCTACTTGGTTGTGACTCTTAGTGACTCTGTAGGGCAGGTAAAACTGCCTCATAGGGTTTCCAAGGACATGGTGGTGGATTTGAACAGCCAACCATAGACAGTTTAAACTGTATTCACTTTATTTATTTGTCCATCAAAACCTATTTTGGCTCTGCAGCCTACCTAACTCAAACCCAAACCCAAACCCACTGTCATCAAATTGAGTCCAACTCATAGTGACCCTACAGGACAGACTAGGACTGCCCCATAAAGTTTCCAAGGAGCATCTACTGGATTTGAGTGGCTGATCCTCTAGTTAGCAGATATTGCACTTAACCACTAAGCCACCAGGGTTTCCCTACGCCCTTCAAGCCCAGGAATTCAGTGCCACTTCCAGAGCCCAAAGGTCATCCAAAGGGGTTCACTTCCACCAGACAGGCTCCAGCTCCATTATTCCATCCCTGACCCACACATCTCTTGCCAGAAGACTGGGAGATGGTAGTTGACTACATATGAAGGCTGTATTTGCTGTAGCCTGGGGACTTTCTGCACATCTCATTGCCTTGATCACTTGGGATCTGTTTCATGATTTTTTTGTCTACTTGTTTATGTCTCATTTTAGACCACGAGATCAAGAACTTAATTCTGTTGAAGTCATCCCTGTTTCCAAGAAAGCACATGAAAAAGGACTTAAGGCACCTGAGCTGAAAGAAGGAAGAAGGAAAACTGCATGTTGGTCCCAGTGGGGTGTATGTGGATAGTCATCCGGCTTTCTGGTTCAACCTAGTCAGCTGGGCACTACACAAGTGCCCAGCCAAAACCTGGAAATCTCCTTCCTGAGAGTGCTCCACTCTCTCACCTCTCCCAATTGTAAAAGCGGCAACATATCTGGGCTGTGAATCAGACAAGCCAGCATATGGTAAAAGGGCTCCTGTCCTGGGCTCCTCGTCCACAGCCTCCTCAGGAACAGCTGCTCCTGCGTCCTCAGTACCTGGTGAGTGTCCAGCAAAAGATGGGCCTTCAGATGAAAATGCTGAGGTCGTAGAAAAGTAAAGGAAAACAGAGGGGATTCTGGAATGGAAATCGCAGAAACAGGACTATAGACAGCAGCAGTGGAGGAAATGAGGGTGAAAAAGGGATTTCTGGGGGGTGACACAGGGACTCTGCACCTACAAAGACCACAGGAAATCAAGGTTCCCCCTGACCTCATTAATTCATGTTCTCACACGTGCACACATGTCCTCTAACAGCATCTAGAAGACTTTTCCCAAGTGGATGCATTCCCTAAGAGTTTCCACTGAGATACAAAAGCATGTGTGCTTGGCTAGATTGACATCATTTCTTCCGGTGGACAGCAAAGAGGCAGACTTTTGGCATGCCCAGACTCACACCCAATCAGTTTCCCTTCCCTCCTTCAGCTCCTGACTCCAGAAGCAGCTGGTCTTAGATGACAGGGCTCTTGGAAATCATGAGAGGGAACGAAAGGACTTAGCTTCTGAACTGACATGTTCTTTTTGTTTTATCCAGTGTGACAACTCCCACCAAGATGTCCTGCCAGCAGAACCAGCAGCAATGCCAGCCCCCTCCCCAGTGCCCCTCACCCAAGTGCCCCTCACCCAAGTGCCCCCCCAAGAGCCCTGCACAGTGCTTGCCCCCAGTATCCTCCAGCTGTGGCCCCAGCTCCGAGGCTGGCTGCTGTCTGAGCCACCACAGACACCGCAGGTCCCGTCGCTGCCGGCATCAGAACTCCAGCTGCAGTGACGACGGCAGTGGTCAGCAGTCCAGGGGCTCCCACTGTGGCCACAGCTCTGGGGGCTGCTGCTGACCTGCGCAGTGCTGATGAGACAAGGAATCATAATCGAAACAAAGACTGCAAGTCCCTAGGATCACCCCAGCCGGATACATCCTTTCCCAGGACTTCACCTTTCCTCCACCCACTACACCTGACACTGTGTTTCAGTGCCTGCATCTGATCCTACAGAAAATAAAGCTGCTCTTTATCACCACCTCTGTACCACTTTTTTGTTTCACTTGGGACCTTCCCAGATGGCTAAATATGTGCCTTTCCAACCCCTAAATCCCTCCATGATACAGAATTCTCACTGTAAATCCAGAAATAGAGACTCTTTTAGGTCTTTTTATGCTGAAATTGAGAAGTAAAGGAGAGGGGAAGGATATTGGATTGAGGTCTGTAGCCTTCAATTAACAGAACTGACTTTCCAAGGAAACAGAGTGTTCACCTCCCAGAGGGATTGCCAGGCTCTTGTTGTTATTGTTAGGTGCCACTGAGTTGGCACTGACTCGTAGTGATCCTATGATTAACGGAACGAAGCACCACCAGTTCTTGTGCCTTATCTGCAATAATTTTTATGATTAATCTCATTGTTGTGATCACTGTGTCAATTCATCTCATTGATGGTTGTCATGGTTGGAATTGTGTCCCCCCAAAAATGTGTGCAACCACGTGGCTGGGATATGGTTCCCAGTATATTGGGACTGTCCTCCATTGTGTGGTTTTGCTAACCTGTATGTTAAAGGATTAGGGTGGGGCTGTAAATTTCTGCTGTGGGGGGAGTTTCCCTGGAGTATGGCTTGCCCCACCCTTAATGCTTTTAGTTTGCAAGGAATAAAAGGAAAAAGAAACAAAGGACAATTTGAGAACCTCGCTACCATCAAGCAAGCAGCACCAGGAGCAGAGCGCATCCTTCAGACCAGAGGTTCTTGCGTGAGGACGCTCCCTGGACAAAGACTGATGCAGTACCGGACTTTCCTCCAAAGCCGACAAGGGGAAAAGTCTTTCCCTGGAGCGGACACCCTGAATATGGACTTGCAACCTACCGGACTGTGTAAGAATAAATCTTTCTTTGTTAAAGCCATCCACTCTGGTATTTCTGTTAGAGCAGCCTAGCTAACTAAAACAATGGTCTTCCTCTTTTTCTCTGACCCTTCACTGTACCAAGCATTCTGCCCTTCTCCAAGGACTGATCTTTCCTGACAACACATCCAAAATATGTAAGACACAATCTTGCCATCTTGGTTCCAAGCAGCACTCTGGTTGTACTTCTTTCAGAACAGACCTGTTGGTTCTTTGGGCGGGTCTATGGTATAGTCAACACTCCTCTCCTTTAAAGGCATCAATTCTTCTTCTGTCTTCTCCAGGCTTTTACGAGGAGCTATTTGCTTGTGCTGGGCATCCAACAAATGAAGAGTGAATATGCAGTAGACAGTGACCTGAAGACAGGCAGAACAGGTGGTGGTTCTCAACAGGGAGGGATATTTGGCAACATTGAACATGTTTGTGATTGTCATAGCTTGGAGCAAGGGGCTATACTACTGCATCTTATGGGTAGAATGCCAGGGATGCCACCTCAACACTCCACAAAGCAAAAGACAGCTTATCCTCTCCCAGTACAAAGAATTATCTAGCACAGAATGTCATTTGTGCCTAGGTTGAGAACCCTCAGACTAGAATAAAGAGGCAAAAGAAAGACAGGATGGCATCTGGGAGAGCAAATAACACCATCTACTCCAGAGAAACCCTAGAGAGATAGGAGGTGGATAAATTAGTAAACCCTAAGGAAGTTATGGTTTAGGGGAGGGAAGGGTCTAAGAGTTTAGGAAATAGAACTTACAGAGTGTAGCTTATGAGACAGAAAAGGAAAAGGAAAAACTAGGAGCATTGCTAGGATTCCAAACTGGTATAATTGTGAAATCAAAAATTTATTAATGGCAGATAAGTGGTAACTTAATAAAGTGTAAGACAATACACAATACTGAGGAAGCCAGGAGAGCTTGTCCAATGTAAGGTCATACAAGTTCCATAAACTAAAAAAACCCACTGCCGTCAAGTTGATTCTGACTCATAGCAACCCTACAGGACAGGGTAGAACTGTCCCATAGAGTTTCCCAGGAGCACCCTGCAGTCTGAGCCACTGGCCTTTTCATTAGGAAACATAGCACTTAACCACTATACCACCAAGTTCCATAGACACAGCCAAACTACTTGAGGGAACAAATCACTGAGCTGATGGCTGTGGGAACCATGATCTCAAGGAACATCTAGTTCAATTTGTATAACATAATTCATAAAGCAAATGTTCTATATTCTGCTTTGATGAGTACCATCTAGAGTCTCAAATGCCTGTGAAAGGGTATCAAAGATACCCCACTGGCCTCACTCTATTGGACACAAGGGAGAATGAAGAAAACTAAGCACACAAGGGAAAGAAAGATTCATCCAAAAGACTAATGGACTACAGCTACCAGCCTCCACTAGACTGAGTCCAGTACAACTAGATGGCTTAGCTATCAACAGGGGGTACTCTGACAGGAATCACAACGGAGGGTCCTGAACAGGCTAGAAAAAAAAGCAGAACAAAACTCGAACTCACAAAAAAAGACAAGACTTACTAGCTGGAAAGAGACTGGCGAAACCCTAAAAGCATGACCTCCAGACATCCTTTTAGCTCAGTACTAAAGTCACTCCTGACATACACCCTTCAGCCAAAGATTAGACAGGCCCATAAAACAAAATGAGACTAAACTGGCATATCAGCACAGCAGCAAAGAGTAGAAAGCAGGATGACACAGGAAAACTGGTAATAAGGAACCCAAGGTCAAGAAGGGACAGTGTAGACGTGATGTAGTGTGGGCAACCAATGTCACAAAACAATATGTGCATTAACTCTTTGACTAGAAGCTCATTTGTTCTGTAAACCTTCACATAAAGTACAATAAAAAAAATTTAAAAATAGTGTTTATGATGTGCGATGAACTACTATTATTAATTTATTTAATTCTCAAAGCAGTCTATAAAGAATGTGCTCTAAATGACCTCATTTTACACATGGGAAAGATTCAGACAGTTATTTTAACCAGGATGGAAGCCACAAAGCTAGTGAGTGCTACAGATACAATCCAAGTTCTTAGCCACCTTATGACATGGACTTCTTTTGAGACTTTTCAAGAGATCTATAAACATGATCAGTTTCATTTTTAGTGTTGGTTTTGACCTGTTGAATATTTTTTTAAGCTACATACATTAAGAGCTCAATCACGTGTCGCAATTTCAGTAAATTTTGTTTCTGAATTTGTTCTCCCACAGCTGAGATCTAAAATGTGAATTTCAACTTCCTCCTAGGAAAAGTCATCTCCCTAGATGTGAATCTCTCTCTAGATGCTAGACTGTCAAAATAATGGTGTAAAGGAGCAGCATATCAGTGCCATCTAGACGCTCCTCGGAATAAGCTAAAGGAACATAACAGATCCTAAACTAAACTCAAATTAAAAATTGAGAGACATTGGTTTTGAGGTGGAGTATAACAAACAATGAAATAAACCCATGTAGCACTTTAGAATGCACTGAATAGAAGAACAAAAATATTTTAAGTCCTAGAAAATAGCAAACTGGCAATTTACTTCTACTTTAAGACTCAAAGTCTCAGAGTTCCTAAAATCTGTGAGATTCAATACAGAGCTCACAACTAGTGTGATGCCAGGTGTGCTCTGACCAAGTCTGGTCCACTCTCCAGCTCAACAGTTTCCTAAGGAGGAGTCACAACTGCCATGTTTTCACTCATCACGGCACATTCCTTATTGTTCAAATCATTAGACATTCTCGAGTATAACCATAGGCCAGCAAGTGTCAAGTCATGGTGAAAACATGCAGCACAAAAATGTTCAGTATGAGGGTCGCCATGAGTTGGATCCGACTTGACGGCACTTGGCTTGGCTTGGCATGGATAGACTTGGCTGTGAGGTCAGAGTTGCTTCACGTGTCTGAGATCTTGCTCAGCCTCGCATGAAGGGAGGGAGACAGGTGACTCAGAGCCACAGAACACATAGATCTCAGCAAAGCCATGCTACACATCTAGAAACAGAAGACTGCAAAGTGGACAGGGACTGGAATTCATGGGCCATATTCATAACTGTGCATCAGCTACCAGAGAAAGAGGACTCAGTCTTTGATTAACTAAAACCTGTCATCTGCCAAGGACTATAGAATAAGGCTTGGAAGCTCAAAAGCACATATCAGTTTCAAGTTCTTTATACAAAAGTATCTAACAATTCCTGAAGGTAGTGATTTCACTCAGGAGAAAGAAGAAAAATTAGACCAACCAAAAAGTCTGGACCTCAGATAGTAGGACAGTTTAAGAAAACTGACAGTTATGCAGTATGATAATGCTCCTAAAATTAGACCTCAACAAGTAAGAGCTAACTGGGTAAAGAGTACCCCTATTCTCATCAGGAAACCAGCCAACACAGGCCAAGACCCAGTAGCCAGTCCCTTGTTGATTTCAAAAATGTTTGTCAAGTACCTACTTTGTACATGCTACCATTTCAGGCCCTGAAGAAACAATGGCAAATGACAAATAAAAGCATAGTTCTTGGGGCACTCCTCTTCTAGTAGGTTCCTTCAAGAAAAACCTCTAATTGGCTTGTAGTGCAGAAGAGCAAGACACATGTGGCCCTCTACCTTGTTGACTTCCCATACTCTTGAATTGGGGCTACAGCAGTATAGATTTGATAAGCATAGTGAACAGTGTCAGTCTGGGAAAAATACTTTTGCCTTTGCCAGTGGCAAAATTTGTGTAGTAACTTCTCCCTTTCATACCAAAGGCAACAGACAAGTGAGAGCACAGGAAGAGTTGCTAATGCTGGATGTTAGTGCAAAAGCCAACCTCTGTCCTTCCAGCCTTCCCAGTCTCCCTCACTTATTCTCCCCAAGGTCCCACTGGAAAAAAAAAAATGCTTTCACTACTGCCATGAAGGTACTCTGGTGTTCTCCATGGTTATACCATATTTTAACATCTCAAAGTGGGCAGCCACAGTTTTAAGCAGAAACCCTAGTGACGTAGTAGTTAAATGCTTTGGCTGCTAACCAAAAGATTGCAGTCCAGATCTGTGAAGCACTCCTTGAAAATTCTATGGGGCAGTTCTATAGCATCTATAGGACCACTAAGATGCAGAATCAACTCTACAGCAGTGGGTTGGGGTTGTTTTGCAGCAAGAGAGCAATGCTTAATGCAACACTATAACTTTAAGTTATATGTGTGGTATAAAATATTTGGCATTTTCTCAAGTATGATATTATTCAGAAGGAAATACATCTCTAATGTTATAATAAAATGCAATAGAAAAGCTACACAGTTGATGTAATGCAATTTCTACAGACAGTCACATCTATTGTATTATGTTATGTGTACACAACACTACCGCATCTGTCAGGTATTATTCACATCCTATCAATTGTACTTCACCTTTCATATAAATACCTCTGGCTATTCCAGTTAAAATGAATGATTCTCTTCTCTGAACTACTCCTGAAACTCTTGGAAACAACACAGAATGAATTACTGACATATCTCTCATTAGATATAGGTTAGCTTCTTATTTCCATCTCTAATTTCAACTCTAACATTTATGGGCCGTTAGCTTTCAAATCATTATAATCTCTTTTCTCTCCTAAATGACTCTAGTTTTAGAGGGCTATCAGCTAAAGAAACAACGAAGCAAAGCCAACAGTATCTGATTCCATAATCAGCACTGCTGATGAACATGTCATTGTGATCCCTTCTCTCTGCCGCATTCTGCTCTCAGCTTTCCTCTCCCTTCTTTATGCCCTCTCCTCTGCCTCCTGGATTGAGTTCCTCTCATTTTGTCCATCTGCACCAACTGACCCAGAGGTCAGGCTCCTCTTTCTGTGCTCCTGCTGCACACTCACTTCCAGTTCTTACAGGCTGCTGACCTCACCTCGGTCACTCCCAGGTGATGCCGAATGACAGCACCCAGACATGCTAAGCAACAGGAGATGACAGGCAGGAGCTCTTGCCTAAGCCTGAGGACTTACCACGTGTGGTTACTACACCATTCATCACCTCAGATTATAAATATCTGACAACCTGATTGCCTGTCCCACTGAACTGTGAGACACACAGCAAGAACTGTATCTTATTTGTTTATGATTCTTCATTCCCACAGCAGTGCCTGGTGTGTAGGGTATGCTTGTTTGTTTGTTAAAAAAGAAAGAAAGAAAGAAAATAAGGAATGACAAAAGGGAGACAAGGCAGGAGGGATGGAAAGAAACAAACCCCCAAAAGAGTTAAAGAATACATATTTAGACAGTCTTGGGGATTCCCAGATAATCTTCTCTTAGTAAAACTTGCTCTCCCTCTCCCCCTTTCAATCCCCAACACCATGACATTCCAGCCTATAAATGAGTGACACAGAACTTGGTGATAGCACCTCACCCAGATCCACTGTGGAACAGTGGCACCTGTATCCTTTCCCAGGGTGGTTAGAAAGACACTCTGCTCATCGAACCATGAGGTGCCTTCTTGCCCAGGGAAAGATCCTTTAGCTCCAGGTGCATGACAGGCAGGTGAGGAACCAACTGAAAGCGAGATTTAGAGGAGAGGGTGGTAATAGTTGAGAATTGGAGACTAGTCAGCCAGCTCCCAGTTGGCAGAGATTGGTGCACTAGTCCCCCTTATCCATGGGGGTGTGTTCCAATCCCTCCTCCTAGCTCCCTGAAACCACAATAGTACCAAACCCTATATACACTGTAATTTATCCTATACAAACATACTTACGGTGAAGTTTAACTTATAAAGTAGGCATAATAAGAGATAATAAAAATAATAATAAAATAAAAGGGTTACAACCGTATGCTATAATAAAACTTATGCTTAATAACACAGCAAGATGGCATGATGTTTCATGATCCCATGTACTCATTTAACATTTTCTAACCACAGCTGACCACGGATAACTGAAACCAAAGAAAGCAAACTTGTGTGTACATATGGGGGTGGGGGAGGTTTCTGTGCTCCCTGACAAAGAATTTCCTATTTTTGTGGACAGCAGATATGTAAGTCCACAGGTAATCTTATTCTCCAATCTCCCCTTTCTTCGCCCTCCACCTCATATGAACTGATCTTCTCAAACCTGGTTGTACATTAGAACTACCTGGAGAGAAATTTAAAATCCCAATGCCTAGGCTGCACTTCAGGCCAATTCATTCAGAGTCTTTGGGGATGGAGCTCAGAGTTCAGTATTTCTGAAATCGTCACAGATGATTCTAACGTGCAAATAAAGTTTGAAATTTCCATTTAGGAAAGTTCTAGTTCTCATCAGAAATTTCACCCTCTGCCAAAAGGCCAACTCTTCTCCACCTCCAGCCCAACTTCCACTTCTTAAATAACTTACATACTTCGTGTGTAACTTTGTGAAACAATGAAACTGTCTTCAACTCTACCTGCTCATGTTGAGTCTGTCTTGGCAACAAAAGCACAAACCAAACAACGATTCCACTCATTCTTCTATCTTTCCAGTCCCACCACTGGAGCCAGCTCACAGATTTAAAGAAAAAAAGAAAGAGATCAAATTCCAGACCATCTTTGTCTCATAGGGTCTGAGGGGCTTGAAGGTGATGTGGACTTTGGGGACATACATCTTTTTTGGGTTGACATCGTACACAATATTTCACATTTATAACCACAAGACTCTGGTATCCTAGAGCAAAAATTATTAACTCCAGAAATGAAATGTTTTCTTAAGAGAAGTTTTGAAAATGCAACACAATTTAAGACTACATATTTATTGACTGACTGACAGGGGAAAGGAAGGAATAGCTGAAGAAATAAAAACCAAAAACTTCCTAAATTGGATGAAAAACATTAATCTACATATCAAAAAATCACAACAAACTCCAATTAGGATAAACCTACAGAGATCCATACCTAGATAAATCATAATCAGTTTTTCAAAAGACAAAAGGAAAGTCTTAAAAGCAGCAAGAGATAAGCAACTCATCATGTACAAGGGAGTTTCAAGAAGGCAGTGGGATGACATCTTCAAAGTGTTCAAAGAATACTCTCCATAAACAATTATATACCCAACAGACTAGCCTTCAAAAATGTGGGAAAAATTATGATATTCCAAAACAAACAAAGTGAAACAATTCATCATTCGCAGATCTGCCAGACAAGACATACTAAAAGAAAGTCTTCAGGATAAAATGAAGCAGCACTGGACAGTAACTCATATTTATATAGAGAAATAAAGAACGTTGATTAAAATCGCTACATAGGTAAATTAAAAAAAAAAAAAAAAACACTGCTGTCTAGTGGATTCCAACTCATAGCAACCCTATAGGTCAAAGCAGAATTGCCCCATAGAGTTTCCAAGGAGTGCCTGGCATGTTTGAACTGCCAACATTTTTGTTAGCAGACATAGCACTTAACCCACTACACCACCAGGGTTTCCAGTAAAAATAAAAGACAGTGTAAATTAAATGCCATTTTCTTTGTCACTCTTCTATAAAATTTTAAAAAACTGGATAAAATAATAATGATACAATTGTATTTATACACTTAAAAATCTGTAATACTGTGTGACAATATGACCACAAAGGAGGGTGGAGAGAGAACAGTGCTAAATTATGTAGCAGCAGATTTTCTAAGTTCTATTTAGAATAAGTTAGTATCGACTCTAGTGCACTACCATTGAGTTAATTTTGAATCATTGTGACTCTATGTGCGTCAGAGTAAAACTGTTCTCCATAAGGCAAAATGAATGGTATATTTAAATGAGAAAAGTCTCTGGCTTACATAGATGGGCTATATACAAACTTCACACATTGTCAGGTCAATCAAATGTTCCTTCTCATAAAAATTCAGCTCAATCCCTGTCTTGCCCAAAACATCAGCTTGAGTACCTGTGAGGGCCATCAGAAAACCTCAGGTGCCCCTTATCACCCAGACAGGGCCTCACCTCTGTCATTCCATTTGTATCCATTCATCTTCTTCCCAGGAACTCACAAGAACAGCAACATATTACATGTGGATGCCATCATGTTTTGGTTTATGCGGAGGGTGAAGAAAGGCTGGCACCAAAGAATGACTTCAGCCTGAAGATGTTACACATTTATGCACAGTGGTATTATAGCATTTTGTACTTAAAAGAAATTCAAAAATACCATTGCCGTGAAGTGGATTTTGACTTATAGTGACTCTTAAGGACAGAGTAGAACTGCCGCAAGGAGTTTCCAAGAAGCATCTGGTAGATTCGAATTGCTGACCTTTTGTTAGCAGCCATAGCACTTGTCCACTCTGCCGCCAGGTTTCCATTTAGTACTTTGGAATAGACAGGCATATGTCAGTATGTGTCTGTTTCTGTGTCTGTGTGTGTATGTGTATTTCCGTCTATATTTCCAAATAGATTGTGAGCTACTCAAGAACAATAAAAGTACCATGTTCGTCCAAGTATACCTAGTATCCAGCAAAGCCCATGGGACAAAGATTGTGCTGGGGGATGTGGGCTGAATGAATTAGCAAGGATGGCAGGATGGTCCTCAGTAGGCATAAGTGAGAGATCGGAAGACAGTCATCAGAACTTCCTGGTTCACTTTTGTCAGACGTCTTGGAGAGTGCCCAGGAAAATAATGGTCCTGGGAGGGTGTGACATGTCATCCTCCCCCACTTGTGAAAGCAACAGCATACCTGGGCTGTGCCTCACAAAGCAGCACAGGATAAAAGGGCTCCTGCCCTGGGCTCCCCATCCACAGCCTCCTGAGGAACAGCTTCTCCTGCCTCCTCTGAACCCGGTGAGTGTCTGGAAGGGGGCAGTGTCTCAGCTGGGAGCCTTTGGAGAAAGACAAGCCCAGACCTGAAGTGGAAACAGCAGGAGGGGTCTCATAGGGGTCAACAGTGGAGCAGGGGATGATGAGGAAGGAGACTCATTGAGTCTGTCAGGCACAGTGGTGAAGCATTGGGCTGCTAACGAAAAGGTCGGCAGTTCAAATCCACCAGCTGCTCCACGGAAACTCTATGGGGCATTTCTACTCTGTGCTATAACATCACTATGAGTAAGAATTGACTCAACCACAAAGGATTTCCTGTGAGTTTCAGAAGCCAGAGGCTCAGGTGTTTTTCCATTTTGTTTGTGAGCACTTTGTCCGGGATGCTCTGGGGTGGATCTGACATCCTTGAGGAGCTCCACCCCTGACATCACTGAGGAGCTTCATCCAGATGTGCATCTCCCTTTCTTGTTCCCGCTTCTGCAGATCCTGGCTTAGAAAACAACTCCATCATGTGGACAAGTGTTTGACAAAACCCACAGCAGAGGAGACACTGACCTAAATCTCCTGTGCTCATTTGTGTCTTTTACTTTTTCCAGGGTGAACCTCGCACCGAGATGTCCTGCCAGCAGAATCAGCAGCAGTGCCAGGGGCCTCCCAAGTGCCCCTCACCCAAATGCCCCCCCAAGAGCCCTGCCCAGTGCTTGCCCGCAACCTCTTCTAGCTGTGCTCCCAGCTCTGAGGCTGGCTGCTGCCCGAGCCCTCATAGGCGCCGCAGGTCCCACCGCTGCCGGCGCCAGAACTCCGGCTGTGATAACGATGGCAGTGGTAAGCAGTCTGGGGACTCCCGCTGTGGCCACAGCTCTGGGGGCTGCTGCTGACCTGAGCAATGTGGATGAGACAAGCAACCATAAATGAAACGAAGACCCAAAGTTCTAAGGACCACCCTAGCCTGGTGCATCCTTTCCTAGTCCGGCTTTGGCAGGCTGAGCCGCTGTGATGGCCCTGTGGAAGGTCTCAGCGCTTCCCTAAGGATTCCTCCAGGACTTCAGCTTTACTGTCTCTGCTGTACCTGTGGATGCTTATCAGAGCCTGTGTCTGACCCCATGGAAAATAAAGCTTCTCCTATCACCAACCATGCATCACTTGTCTACTTTGCCTCTCCTCCCAGTTCCTCAGTCTAGCACAGCCTAACACTGGGAGTGGAACTTGGAAAAACACAAAACTCCTGTTCCCATCTACTTCGGGACTGGAGGGAGTTTTTATGCTAGAGCTGAGAGGAAGAAAAGATAAAAGTCACACTGGCTTGGGGCCCTGCAGCATTCAGTGAAAAGACTGACTTTTCCCATGAAACTCAGATTACAGGCAGAGAAGGAACAGAATAACAGATGGAGCAGGGATACATAAACCTCAGCAAATAATGTTAATTCAATCTGTTTTAAAAATCCAGAGAGCAAGGGGAAACTTGTAAGAAATATTTAAAAAGTCCTGGCGAAAGAGGTGACTGGAGCTTGGTCAACGAGATGAAAGGAGTGGGCAAAATGAATATACTAGGAAAAATAAAAGGAGGAAATGAGAAGTGCTACTGGAATTATAAATTCATATACTCAAAGGAACAAACACAGTAATTTTTAACTTTACTACTGCGACACCAATACGTTAGAGTCACAACCCCAACAGAGTCTTATGTTTTGTTCTAAATTGTGGAACTCAGACATTACCAAGTGTCTTAGGCTCAGTTCTCTGGGGAAGTAAAACCAGTAACAGGTATAATACGCATAGAAATACATGTATATAAAGGAGATAGCTCATGTAATTGTAGAAGTCGAAGTGTCCCAAGTTCTGGATCAAGAGTAAAAGCCTCACACAGCTGCAGAAGCTGGTGAAGCCAAGGTCAGCAGGTCAGAGATTGCAGTTTCCGCTCCAACCCATAGTCAGCAAATAGCAAGATTATAGGCAGGACTGCAAGGTTTCTGCTGATTCCCAGAGCTGCAGGGGCTGCCAAACCTGGAATCAACAGGTCAGGGAACAGGGCTCTTATCTGCAGGTTTTGAGGGATAATGAATCCCAAGAGCTGCTGGTTTAAGCCCCAAGAACCAGATGAGGAAAACAAGGGAGTGGGTGCTGCTGGCAACATGAGCAGATAGACTGAAAGTCCTCAGTGGAAGGCAGATTTATGAGAGCTGAGGGGGAGAAAACAACCACATGCCCCTCTCCTGCCACTCTATACTGCTGCCAAAACAAAGAGAATCACAGTACAGCCAAGCTGACACATGGTTTTAATCATTACACCAAGGTTGCAATGATTTCCTTAGACTAGATATAAGCCCAGAGTTACAACTCACTTAGGATCCCAGAAAGCCAGAGAAATATCATAGAGCTTGAGTCAAATTACAAATACTGAGAGAAACTGATGTTGGGGCCTCAGTACCAAAGAAGAAAAAGGAAAAGGAAAATGTATGGATGATTTGTGGATTTCATTGACTTATAAATAATTTTTAATTTGGGGGATAAAAAGATCCCCAAAATCCCTGTGAGGAGTTTCGTTCCAGACATGCACTAATCAGGTTATTACTACGTTTTGGTTTTGCCTGAAATCACAGAAGGTGAGGTACAGTGAAGGAGATTGGTAGCCTGGATCCAAGGGAGGAGTCATTTGCTCAGCAGAGTGTGTAAACACCAACACCAGGACACTGTGCAGACCTGGAAACAGTGTCTGAGGCTGGATATTTGGACAATTAAAACGTGATATCCCACAGAGGCTATAAAAAGAGGTCTGAAGGCTCAGAAGCACCTCACACCACCACCCTTGAAGAAACAATGGAGTTCCTGGTGTGGCTGAATATAATCTGAGTGAAGCAAAAAGAGAATCAAATCAACCAATAAAGTCTACCACACAAAGAAATCTGGGAAAGCTGGAAGCAGTGAACACTTTAAAAACTGATCCCAAAATGTCATGTCCTAACAGTAGAGAGTAGATTCCTCAGACCTCATTAGGGTGACAAGAGGTCCCAGTCTGAACCTGTATGAGCTCAGTACCATGTGCTGGGGATGCTGCAGTGAAGAAGCGAGACCAAGTTTCTTCTCTAGAGAACTCCTGTTCAGATGGATCCATGGAAGACCATCTCTATTTACACGTAGTGCAGAGGCTAAAACACAGTGGTCCTCCATGTGGTATGCCTCTCTCTCTTTGGGACTGCGTGGACACTTGGTCTGTTTCATAAATTCAGAGAAGAACTTCAGCTCAGGCAATTGTTAAGGCTTTGAGAGCAGCTTTGGTAGTACCAAAGAAGGAACATCTAGTATTTGCTAGTTTCTTCAATAAAACACAGCAGCCAAGAAAAGAAAGGCAAAGAATTGTTATAATAACAAGACAGGTATAAGGAACACTGGGGGCAAGTGCTTACAGCACTTGGCTGCAGACTGAAAGATTGGTGATTCAAACCCATCAGCCACTCCTTGGAAGAAAGATGTGGCAGTCTGCTTCTGTAAAGACTTACAACTTGGAAATCCTTGGGACAGTTCTATTCTAACAAGGTTGCTATGAGTAGAGCTCACTCGGTAGCAGAGGGATTTATTGCATAATGGGCACTGAATTTTTGTTCAAGGTGATGAAGAAGTTTGGGAAATAGTGGTAATAGTTACAAGAATTGTCACTATAATTATTGTCAGTAAATTATATGCTTATAAGTTATTAAAATAATAATTATATGCTATATTTACTTTACAATAGTAATTTTTTTTAATCTCCACTTTAGGAGCTCTACAAATATAATAAGATAGAATTTGTGCACAAGCATCCTTCTGTCCATACACCTTCTCCCTTCCTCACTGACCCCACAAGCCTCACACTCACAAAAAAATTTTCTCACATGTGACATGAAAATACTCTTTCATTCCCATGAATTTTACTTGTTTGATTGCCTACAAGGGGATGGCTATACCTATAGGCCTTCCTGTATCAGGATAACCAGGCACACTGTTTATCAATATTTATAATTTTAAAAATGTTTTGTCATCATTTAAATTAATATACGTGATTTAGAATGTTTGTCTCATTCTTAAAGGTGACATGTCAGAGAACAATGCATCTCTAATGCTGTAATAAAACGTCATGGAAAGATACTACACACCTTACTGACATAATTGCGTTCCCCAAAGCCCTTAGTCAATTACTGCCTACTCAAATGTTCTCAAGTACCACCAGTACCAAGCTTATCAGCAACACACCAGTGAGTATTATTTATCATTCAGCTTATCTTCCCAAGCCATCCCAGCCTGCTTGAATTATTCCTTCACCTAACTATTCATGCAGCTCTTAGAATACATATCACATCACTAAGATACTGAGAGTGGACTTTAGAGGCATGTTACTTTACAAATCATGTCGAACTGCTTCTATAAACTTTTTGTCTCCGTCTCTGATTTTCCTAGTCACATCACTGGTTTAGTGTGCCTTTTTCTCCCTGCCTTCCCCGCAACCGCCACCACACTAGCAGGTAACTGGGGATGCAGAAATTCAAACGCAGGACATTTTGCCCACGCATACAGACACTTTCATCAAGCACATTATCCTGCCCCTTTCTCATTGTCTTAGATCCCTCCAGCATTGCCCCATCCGTATTCTCCCCTCTGAACTTCATTATCTCCCTCCCAATGAACTCCTTTCCCCATTGCATTCCATGTGCTCGTCTTGATAATGACACTTGGGCTAGCTGCCATGGATGGGTTAAGGCTCCACATCTCTACTACTGCCATTTATCCAAGTACTGTTCTCCCAAGCCAGTGACCTCATCTCATCTAATCATCCCCAAGTGATAACAGGTGACAGCATGTAGGTATAACCCCCTTCAGTCACTGCAGACAAAAGGGGGCTGACACCCAAGAGCTCTCACCTTGGGCCAGAGGACTTCCCATGTGTGCCTATTACAGCACTCCCTACCCTGGATCATGCTTATTTTACTACTATCTGTCTGTCACACTATTCTGTCAGCTACTCAGAAAGAGAGACCAAGTCTTGTTCATTTCTGAGTCTCCTGTGTGCAGCAGAGGGCAAGATAGAGCCTATCAGTACAACACATGCTGTTTGAATAGAATGAATGAATGAATGAGTGGATGAAAACATTTAAATAGTGGGATTAAGGGTAACTTGGAATAAGCCTTGCATCACTGTGCTCTTATGTAGGTGAGCTGCTAGGTAAAAAAATCACACTCCCTTGTAATGAATAGAACTTAATTGTCATTGAAAATTTCAATTTCACTTAAACATAAAGTTTGACTGTATTTCTGACTCTGTCTTGTCTTGAAAACATATGGTGAGATATATTTATTTTAATATTATAGATGAATTTAATGAGGAATTAAAAATGAAATTCACAGAGAATATGGCGTTTAGTTTTTATCAGTTTACTGTAGACAAAACAGACAATATCAAGTCAGTCCTGTTAGATGAGATGTACACAACACTATGGTCACTCTCATTACATTCATCAAAAACACCATCAAATACATGAATTATTATTCATATTTGACAGATCTTCCTTTACTGTGAGTTGGACTCAGCTTGATGGCAATGAGTTTGGATTTTGTTTTTCCTTAACTAGTCCAAGCAGATGGATCACTCTTGCATACATATTTTTAGAGAGTGCAATAGTGCAATGGTTAAGTGCTGGACTGCTAACTGAAATGTCAATCATTTCAACCCACCAGCCGCTCAGCAGGATAAGATATATCAGTCTGCTTCCATAAAGGTTACACTCTTGGATATCCTATGGGGCAAATCTACAGGGATACTATGAGGTAGCATTAACTTGACAGTAACAGGTTTGGTAAAATTGGTTGGTTGGTTGGTTGGTTGGTTGGTTGGTTGGTTGGTTGGTTGGTTGGTTGGTTGGTTGGTTGGTTGGTTGGTTGGTTGGTTGGTTGGTTGGTTGGTTGGTTGGTTGGTTGGTTGGTTGGTTGGTTGGTTGGTTGGTTGGTTGGTTGGTTGGTTGGTTGGTTGGTTGGTTGGTTGGTTGGTTGGTTGGTTGGTTGGTTGGTTGGTTGGTTGGTTGGTTGGTTGGTTGGTTGGTTGGTTGGTTGGTTGGTTGGTTGGTTGGTTGGTTGGTTGGTTGGTTGGTTGGTTGGTTGGTTGGTTGGTTGGTTGGTTGGTTGGTTGGTTGGTTGGTTGGTTGGTTGGTTGGTTGGTTGGTTGGTTGGTTGGTTGGTTGGTTGGTTGGTTGGTTGGTTGGTTGGTTGGTTGGTTGGTTGGTTGGTTGGTTGGTTGGTTGGTTGGTTGGTTGGTTGGTTGGTTGGTTGGTTGGTTGGTTGGTTGGTTGGTTGGTTGGTTGGTTGGTTGGTTGGTTGGTTGGTTGGTTGGTTGGTTGGTTGGTTGGTTGGTTGGTTGGTTGGTTGGTTGGTTGGTTGGTTGGTTGGTTGGTTGGTTGGTTGGTTGGTTGGTTGGTTGGTTGGTTGGTTGGTTGGTTGGTTGGTTGGTTGGTTGGTTGGTTGGTTGGTTGGTTGGTTGGTTGGTTGGTTGGTTGGTTGGTTGGTTGGTTGGTTGGTTGGTTGGTTGGTTGGTTGGTTGGTTGGTTGGTTGGTTGGTTGGTTGGTTGGTTGGTTGGTTGGTTGGTTGGTTGGTTGGTTGGTTGGTTGGTTGGTTGGTTGGTTGGTTGGTTGGTTGGTTGGTTGGTTGGTTGGTTGGTTGGTTGGTTGGTTGGTTGGTTGGTTGGTTGGTTGGTTGGTTGGTTGGTTGGTTGGTTGGTTGGTTGGTTGGTTGGTTGGTTGGTTGGTTGGTTGGTTGGTTGGTTGGTTGGTTGGTTGGTTGGTTGGTTGGTTGGTTGGTTGGTTGGTTGGTTGGTTGGTTGGTTGGTTGGTTGGTTGGTTGGTTGGTTGGTTGGTTGGTTGGTTGGTTGGTTGGTTGGTTGGTTGGTTGGTTGGTTGGTTGGTTGGTTGGTTGGTTGGTTGGTTGGTTGGTTGGTTGGTTGGTTGGTTGGTTGGTTGGTTGGTTGGTTGGTTGGATTTTTAAATTAAGGCTGTGTATTCTTGGGATCATGTTAGAGATATCACGACTTTTTAAGTAGGCTAATTTCATTCTTGTCACTATAGCTTCCTTCTCTATATTTATCCTTCAACCAAGTACCAATTTGTCTAACTAGGTTTTTCTCAGAGACTTTATTTCCACTGGCTTCATCCTTTCCACCCATTTCCCACACACATCTCATTGTGAAGTCTCAGTATCCTCAGTTCAGCTGTCACTCATGAAAGCAAGATCTGATCACATCTGTACACATGATCATCTTAAGGGAATGGGAGGGAAAAGAAGACCAATACCAAAAGCAGTAAGGACTTTGTGGTTAGTCACTTCTATTACAGCATTCATCACATGGGAGCAGACTTCTCATTTACTTGTCTATCTGCTAGTCTTGTTGGTTAATCACTTTAGACCAGGTTATGTGTCATGTTCACATCTATGTCCCAGCTGCAAAATATAGGATATGGCATCAGTTCAGAACATATGCACACCTAAGTGGAAAGTATTTGAGCAATTACCAGGGCTTCCTAGTTTCCTATTGTCAACTGTATTGTCACGTGACCAGGATGTTGCTTATATCCTGCATCTGGGGTTTCTGGGTGCTGTTATCTTCCTCCTGGTTGTTAAAGCAGCAGCATAGTCATGCAGTGCATCACCAATTAGGAATTCCTCGGTCTGTAGCCTACTCTGAATCACCTTTCTCCAGTCTCAGTGAAATCAGATGTGCAACTATAAAGAGGATCTGAGGGTTAGGAAGATAAACCCAGATTTACACCACAGGAGAGAGAAGCAGAGAGTCCAGAATGGAGGCAACAGAGTGCAGGGGTAATGAGCACCATTGCGGCACATCCTAGGAGTTCTCAAGACATCTGCCTCCTAACATGTTCTGAGAGCCACACTCAACCCATTAACTTTTACCCAGGTGGGTCTTTACCCAAGTGAGTCTGTTCTCTTCTGTCATTACATGGAAACAAGAAGACTTGGGAGTCCAGTTAGAAAGCAGTCCATGTTCTTTTCCAACAGAAGATCAAAGAGGAAACAGCATCTTTATAGGCTAAATTAACTTAAATAGGTTTTCATTTTCTTCCTGCATTTCATTTCCCAGTTCAGAATTAGAGCAAGGGGTCTATGAGAGTCATCAAAGAAGAGGCATTGGCTGGAGATTTGTGTGTTAATATATTTATTTTATTTTCTCTGAGGTCATTGACACCTACAGAAATGCCCTGCCAGCAGAACCAGCAGCAGTACCAGCACCCCTCAAAATGCCCACCCCTATGCCCAACCACTACCCATCTTTAGTCTCTTCTTTCTACTGTGGCCTCAGCTCTAGGGGCTGCTGTAGCTCTAGGGGTGGCAGTTGCTCCATGAGGTACCACAGACCCATCTCTTCCACTGGCTCTGGCACCAGAGCCCCGGTTGCTGTGAGTATGAGCCCTCTGGTGCTCTGGCTGCTGCTCTGGCTCATGGGACTGCTGCTGACATGGGCAGAAGTTGACCAAACACCCACAGTGCCAAGGACCAGTCACAGTTTTATGGATTTCTCCCACATGGATTTCTGTGGACTGAGCTCCTGAGTTTACACAAGGAAGGTTCTCAGGAGCTTTTACTGGTGGCCCTCCAAGGAACCAACGTCTGCTCCAGCCACATTCTTATCAGTATTCAACAGTTCTATCTGATTCTGTGTAAAGCAAAGCCCATTTTCTTCACTTATATTTTTATTTTGCCCCTTCTGGGGCTGCTCCACTGATCTCTTGCCTCCTTGACACAGAGCTGCCCTGTTACTGATGCAGGACTAGAAAAATAAGAGCTCACACTTCCCTCCACTCACACGTTGATGATAAGGAGCTTGTATGTTGGAAGTGGAAATAGACTGGGTTAGGACAACTGGCTTTGGGGAGAAACATTTACTTCATTTGTGTAGGAAACAACTCAGTATTGAAGGAGCCAGGAAGGGATTGTTTAAAACTGACTAGATGATAGATGCAAGGAGAAAAGAGGGGTCAGGATGAAATAGATGAGGTCATCACAAGGGTAATGTGTATGAGATCTGACAAATAAATTCACGAACTCATCCTAGAAAAGGTGATACATACCTCATTGCTGAATGTCACGACAGTCACCTTCAAAGTCCTCCTCTTGGGAATCTATGCACTGACACCAGCACCTAGTCCACCCTTCAAAACACTTTCAGAATTCTTTTTCTGGAACAGCCATCAGAGCTGTGATTGGATTACCTTTGATGTCCTGAATGTCATCAAAAAGTCTTCCTTTCAATCTTTCCTTTATCTTCAGGTAAAGAAAAAAGTCTTTGGGGGCCAGATTAGATGAGTAGGGAGGGTATTCCAACACAGTTTTTTGTTTATTAGCTAAGAACTGTCTCACAAACAACTGTACAGTGAAATTTATGAAGTTGCCACCTTGCCATCATGCACAATGGCCATTCTAGAAAGAGTTCCAAAATTGCTTTGAAGTGTGGACTAGTCACTGGCATCAGTGCATAGCTTCCCGAGGGGAGCACTTCAAAGGTGACTGCAGTGATGTCAGTAATAGAGCATGCAGTACATGGAACAACTAAGTTCATGGATTTGATTGCTGGACCTTGTATGCATTGTGAGAAACTTGAAAAGGGAAGAAAAATGAAAATGAGTGTATTTCAAGGATACAAATTATACGTATCTGTATGACCAGAGATTTGTATGTGGGTAAAACTCAGACGTTTAGCTGTGGAGTTCACACTCCTACCCACCATGATATTCTAAGATGTTCTAGAATGTTTTTAGATATGAGAAAAAAGTGGATTTTCTTTGTAACTACTTGGATGTGTTGTACGAATGCTACACCACTAAAACACCAAGCCACGTGGATCAGCCTTTTAGGGAATTGGTCTTTCAGATCTGGAATCTAGACTATAACACTCAGCTGCCCTTAATGTCAAAACTACTGTTCTTGATGTGCTCCAAAAATAGCATTTCATTTCAATGACCAGTGTTTTCTACCATTCGCTTGTCAGTTTGTTGTACTATTGTGGCTTGCATGCTTAATTCCAAAAGAGATTGGCGGGGTGAAAACCTCGTAAAAAGCAGTGGAAGATTGTCTGATACAGTGTCAGAAAATGAGGCCCTTAGGTTGTAAGGCACTAAAGATATGCCTGGGGGTAAGCTGCCTCCTCATATAAGGTGGATGGAGTAAGCTTTCAGAACTTTTGTGTGCTGGTGTGGCACAGCTCAAAATGAGATGAAGCAGCTGCCAAGATCCACTAGTAAATCCAGAATATGTAAAGTATTAATCTAGGAAAATTGGAAGTCATCAAATATGAAATGGAACACATAAAGATCAATATCCTAGACATTAGTAAGCTAAAATGGACTGGTACTGGCCATTTTGAACCAGACAATGGCATGATCTACTATGCTGGAATGAAAAATTGAAAGGAACAGCATCACACTCATTGTCAAAAAGAACATTTAAAGATCTGTCCTGAAGTACAGTGCTGTCAGTAACAGGATAATATCCACACACCTACAAAGAAGACTAGTTAATGCAACCATTATTCAAATTTATGCACCAACGACTAAGGCCAAAGATGAAGAAAGTGGAGGTACTTACCACCTTATACAGTTTGAAATTCATCAAACATGCCATCAAGACATATTAGTAATTACTGGTGATCGGAAACATAGAAGAATCAGTAGTGGGAAAATAGAACGTTAGTGATAGAAACAATGCCAGAGACAGCATGACAGAATTTGCAAGACCAATGACTTGTTAATTGCAAATACATTTTTTCCACAATGTAAGCCATAACTAAACACGTGTACCATGCAGATGGAATACACAATAATCAAGCTGACTACATCTGTGGGAAGAAACAATGGAAAAGCTCAATATCCGCAGTCAGAACAAGGCCGGGACCAACTGTAGAACAAACTGTCAATTACTCATATTCCACCAGAGCCAAAGTACAACCTTGAATATATCCCACATGAATTTGGAGACTTTCTCAAAAACAGAGTGATGCATGGAACACTGTCAAGGATTAAGTCATACCCCACCCCACCCCCAAAACACATGTGTAGCAATGTGACCAGGCCATGATTCCCAGTATTGTGTGGTTGTCCTCTGATTGTCATTGCAAATTTTGTATACGTTGTGAATCCTAATCTCTGCCTGAGGTTAAAGGGAGAAGATTGGATTATGTTAAAGAGAAATAGGGTGGGACTATAACACCCTTAATAAGTCACATCTGGTCTGATAGAAAGAGAGTTTCCCTGGGATGTGGCCTGTGACAGAATAAACTTCTTTTTATTAATGGCATCCACTTTTGATATTTCTGTTATAGCAGCACTAAAGGACTGAGAAAAACACTAATGACCAAAAAGCAGACAAGTTCTGGGATGACATGAAGGACAGCACACAGGAATAAAGCAAAAGTTCATTAAGAAAAAACTGAAAGAAAGAAAAGACCAAAACGGATGTCAGAAGAGACTCTGAAACTTGTATTTGAATGCAAAGTAGCTAAACCTAGCGGAAGAAATGATGAAGTAACAGAAGTGAACAGAAGATTTCAAAGGGCAGGTGGAGAAAATGAAGTATTAGAATGAAGTATGCAAAGACCTGGAGTTAGAAAACCAAAAAGGAAGAGCATGTTGGACATTTCCCCAGCTAAACAAACTAAGAAAAAAATTCAAACCTTGAGTTGTGATACGTAAGAATGCTATGGGCAAAATACTAAATGACACGTGATGCATCAAAAGAAGATAGAGGACTACACAGAGTCATTGTACTGAAAAGAACTGGCCCACATTCAACCATTTCAGAGAGCAGCATAAGATCCAGAACCAATGGTACTAAAGGGAAGAAATCCCAGCTTCAGGGAAGACACTGTCAAAAAAAACAAGACTGCGCGAATTGATGGACTATCAACAGAGATGTTTCAACAAATGAATGCAGCACTGGAAGCACTTGCTCCTCTGTGCCAACAAATTGTGGGTTCAGAGTACAGGCTTTGAATTAAGTAAGGAAAGAATTCTTCTTTTTCAACTTGATGTGACCATCTGAAATAATTTGTCTTTTTTACTTCCTCTAGGGTCATTAAACGAGTCCCTGGATGGTGCAAATAACTAATTGCTTGACTACTAACTGAAAGATTGGTGGTTTCAACCTACCTAGAGGCAGCTTGGAAAAACAGTCCTGGTAATCTGTTTCCAAAAATTCACAGCCTTAAAGGCTCTTTTGAATATAGTTCTTCTCTGCTACATATACAGTTACCATGAGTTGGAATCAAGTTGAATCTAGTTTCCAGAAAGACCCTCACTCGGTAGAATCCCCAAGTGTCAGTCCCTGCCACCATACTCTTAAGGTGCCCACTCCAGATTTTCTCTGTGGAGTGTCATTGGGCTCTCTCAATGTCCTTATCACTTTTTGCTTCCAACAACCCTCCAACTGTCTAGTCCATAATGAATGAACCTCGATCTCTTTTAAGCCCTCTGGAGAAGACACGTCCCTCAGGACTGAAGTATGTTCACTGAGTAGTGAGTATCAGTCAGTACAGGGATACATCAATTCTAGAGTTAGCACAGGTCCTTAATGGTCCTGGTGTGTCCATGCCTCTCCTCACGTGCAGAATGGACAGAAAGTGATGAGAAAACAGGTAAAAGAGAGGAACTGCAGTGAAGAAGGAAACCCTGTTGGTATAGTGGTTAAGTACTATATCTGCTAACCAAAAAGGTCAGCAGTTCAAATCTGCTAGGTACTCCTTGGAAACTCGGTGGAACAGTTCTACTCTGCCCTATAGAGTCACTATGAGTAGGAGTTGACTCAAAAACAGTGGGTTTGGTTTTGAGTGACAAAGAATTGGAGGTGGAAATGATAATGTTGAAGCCAAAGAGGCTCATTGGGGTCAAACTGACCAGGATACTGCCTCCCAGAGAGTTTCTCCTTTCTCCCTGGATAACAAAACACCAACACAGGGGGGTTCCACAGCCCAGCACTCTGTTTATTCTCCTCCAACTCTTAAACTTCTAAGACACTCCTATCCCTGGAAGATTGTCTCTCTGACCTTCAAAAACCCATTGTTTATTCCACTCCCTGTAAGTTCCCAGTTTCATTTTGCCAGGCCCTTTTCGGTTCCTGTGTGTCACCTGGAGAAATTATGAAGTTTTCTCAATGTCCCTGGGCCTGCCCCTTGTCCTTTGTGAAATGGAATTTTAGCATTTATTGATTTAACTGATTCTAGAAAAAGAGGAGGATCTAAAAGTTGTTACCCTTTTATAAAAATATTCTAACCAAATGCTTTGCCGTAGAGTTGATTCTGACTCCTAGTAACTCTATAGAAAAGAGAAGGATTGCTCCATAGGTTTCCAAGGAGTGACTGATCTTTTGGTTAACAGTCAAGTTCTTAACTACTAACAGCCTTCTAATTAATATATTAAACAGTGTAAACTCAGAGTACTACAAACAGGAAACCGTTTATGCTTTTGTTTTCATTTCCCAGGAACTGCCCTTTCCTAAGCTGTGCTGAACCTCCTTTGAAAAGATTCCAGGAAGTGACCACATCTCTTTAGTCATTCTTATGGATAATAGAGTTTAAACCAGTCAAATTTCATTCTTTACGTAACTTCAAAATCCAGTCTTCCCATTCCCTCCAAGTATTGAGCCGGACCTTCCCAGGAGACTATATTTGGACTGAGACATAGTCAGGTCTTTCATTTACCCACTGAAGAGGAATCTCCCCATTTGGGTCCTCTCGTCTCCGTTGTGTTGTAGCTGAGAAAAGAAAAGAGACAATCATTTCATATTTGGCTATATTACTGTCCTCTTCTGCTGGTTGCTTCTTGTCTCCCTGTGGCAGGTTCCACATGAGGGCTGTATTACAAGGTGCTTGTGTGACATCTTCTGAAACGTATCCCTATACCACAGTTCCCAAGCATGAGAGATGTCCTCCAGACACTTCTTAAACTCCCAGCCTCATTGGCACCAGCCACAGTCTCTTGATGCAGAAGTCTCTCTCCCCAGTAGACAATCATTCTGAGGACACCCTGGCAAAATATGCAAGCTTGGCTTCATTTCCAGCTATCCTCTGCCACCCTGTTGCAATGCCCAGTTCTTTCCATTCAATTGCCTTTCTTATTTCTCATTTTTTTATTTTCTTACTTCACTTATGGATTCAGATGGCAGATCAACAAATCTACTGCAGAAGCAGGCATCTAGCTAAGCTATCAAAAATTAAGTCTCCCTTTCTTGCAGGTACCTCTAACATCTGTTAAGTTATTATCTTGGATACCTTCCCTAAATTGTCCCTCATTGCGGACCATCAGTTCTTCTCCTTCCCATGTACAGAAGGAAAAATCATAGCATTATCTTCTAATTCTTCTACCAGAAAAATTTTCATCGAAGTGTAACCTTCTACATATGTAACCATAAAGGAGAGATAGAGTTCCATCCTTAGTAAGTCCTGCTGGCATGTTCATTGCTCTTTTCTAGGATCATTTTTGAGAACAGGGATAAGTAGCAACTGTCATTTTTTGTTAGGGGGCTTTAGCCAACATCCATATGTAAGAAGAAATGTCTAGTCCAGTCTCCTCTGGCTCTAGATACAGCTAGAGCCTTCTCAGGGAACACGAAAAAATGTGCTCACCTCAAAATACTACAACTTTATATGAGGGGGGAAATTGGGGTCTACAAGAACCTTAGGACACATACCTTCAACCTGGTATTGAAGGTATGTAGTGCTTTCCAGCTACCTCTTCCCCTTTTATGTAAAACTGACTCAGCTACTGTCTTGGAACGCAGATTGTGACGAGGATGGGAGGAGACAGAACTTAGAATGAACTGTGACTTATAAGCAAGTGAAGAAGGATTTGGTGTTCGCTGATTCATCCTTTATTATTGACATGGAATGTCCAAAATGAACTCCAAGGAGCTAAACCTGAGATCTTGCATTGCCTGTTCCTGTAATACAACTGGAATTACCAAATTGTGAAATTCTCCCAAAATTTATCCAGTCAGACCAGTCTCTGAATTTCCTTGGAGTATCAGGATGACAGGAAGCCAGGATTCGCTAGGATGGGAGTCCTGGGAGTGGTGACTCTCAGGGAGATGCCATGGTGCCACTGGCAAGTGACCCCGTGTGATTTTATAGCTATTCCCTGTCATCCCAGTTTGGCTGCTCCACACGTGGGGCCAGTGGAACACTGATCTCAGGAGAAGAGGTGGGATGAGAGATGGGAAAAACTGATTGTCTTAGTTCTTTAGTGTTGCTGAAACCAAAATACTACAACTGGATGACTTTAAAAAACAAAATTTATTCTTTCACATTCTAGGATGCTAGAAGTTCAAATTCAGGACCCCAGTTCCAGGTGAAGTCTTTCTGTCTTTGTCAGCTCTAGAGGAAGGTCTTTGTCATCCATCTTTCCCTGGTCTAGAAGCTTTTCGGTACAGGGACTCCACATCCAAAGGATGTGCACTCCTGGCTCTGCTTACTTACTGATAATGAGTTGTCCCTGTCTCTGTTTGTATCCCTCCTATATACATCAAGAGACTAGCTTAAGGCTCAATGTAATCTTGTAGTCTGAGTGCAGCCTCATTAACGTAACTGCTTCCAATCCTGCCTCATTACACTATATATAAGAAAATCACCTCAGTGCCCGGCCACCACAAGTGATAGCCACGATGGAGCTCAAAAAGTGGAGTCTCACTGGCAACAAGAGAATAAATAGGGGTGTACCCTGAGATCTTCAATAAACAACCACAACTGATGCTCCAGGGGCTTCTGACTTCCCCTGGGAGCGTGGCCTCTGGCCCTGATGCTGCCCCTGTCCATAAATCATAATGAAGCTCAACTTTTCCAGCAGCAATGAATTAGACTTGGAGATGCAGAGTGACCATATCTTGTGGGAATTTTACAATTCTGTGCATCTATAGGATGTCATCCTGCTGACCTCTTTCCAGAGGAAGGGGAGTGGGTGGAGAGGAGGGGATAGAAGATTGTTGGGAGGATGGAACACATATGGAGCAGAGAGAAAGAGTGTGCTGTCACCGGGCAGAAAGAGCAGTGGGAGCTGCATATAGGTGAGCATGCGAATTTATATGGGAATTTTCATTTTCATTCAACCATAATAAAAAAAAATTTTTTTAATTTAAAAAAAAAGAAAATCACATCAGATGACAAAACAGTGGACAATCACACAGTGCTGGGAAACATAACCTAGTTAAGTTCATACAGCTCAAACCGTAACACTCACCAAATTAAAGTGAGGTAAATGAACTCCATCTCCAGGACTTGCATGAAGCCTTCTAACACAGACAATTGGGAGTGGGACTGGGGAAACCTGATGGGTGTCCAGTCCTGTTTCCTGAAGAATATGGAAAAACAGCCTTTGGCAGCCATTGACAAGGGTGTTTAAATCTTTGAAACTTGCCCAAAGCATATTATTTATGTTACTTTCGGAATTTTTGTTCCTGCCCCCCTACCAATGACTCAGACTTATACCCCTTGAGGGACAACGTAGTCTACGTGCCTGCTCCTGTCATCAGGGCAAGACTTGCTTCTAATAACTACAAGAGATAGAAACATAAACACTTTTGTAGTAAAACTCTAAACTGTAATCCTTTTTTTTTCACCTATCCTGTGGCACTCGGAATTCCATTTTGAGGTGTTTATCATTGGTATAATTTATCACTCATACAATTAATTTTTCTAAGAGTGTTTTCTGTGATAGACTCTCAGCTAGATGAAGAAATATCTTATGCCTTTCTTTTTCGATACTCAAGTTCCTGGTCGAACAATGTTACCTGGCCCATGATTGTTTCTAAGGAAAGAAAGAGTAGCTCAGACTGATGGAGTCGAACTGGTCTTGCTCTAGTAGACAGACTATGGTGTAGTGCTATCTTAGTGCATTTAAAAAACTTCAGGGAACTTCAGTATCAGCAAGTTACCTCTGTGATGGCAAAGGAGCAAGACAAAAGCAAGGCCACTCTGAGCACTGACAAAATACGCATTGTCTAAACCAAAAAATGATTAAACATTTCCTTCTCTCAGCTAATATAAGCAACTGCTACTTCTTTACTTAGTACAGCTTTAACTTTGCTTCATTGCCCCTGCTTAAAAATTATTAAGATACCCCATAATAGAAATGCTTTCTGACAGCATCCAGTCCAGAACAAAACTTCACTGTCTTGATCCATTTCCAAAATTAACTAATTGAAGCCCAAATCCTGTAACATGCATAATAGGATACAAGGTGTATTACTTCCCTCATTGAAATAACTCAATAAACACAATTTTGTTCTACTGTGAGTGTGTTTCTGCTGTCCTTTAACTGGAGAGTATAAGCTATGCTCAATTGAATTGCACTAAATGAAATATACATACATATATATATATATATACACACACATACACACACACATATGGGAATGAATGACTTGAACAAAGAATTTCAGAAAAGGGAGGGCTGGTAATGGGAGGAGGGGTCTTGCAGCAAATTTTGGCCTATATGACAGAAGACAGAAGGCAGGATCTCCAACCAGAATCACAGACTAGAGAGGAAAGTGTACCTTTTAAATAAAACAGAGAGACAAACTTGTCGCCATTAAGTTAATTCTGACTCACTGCAGCTCTGTACGACAGAGCAGAACTGCCACACAGGGTTTCCAAAGAGAACCTGCTAGATGTGAACTGCTGAACTTCTGGTTAGCAACCATAGCACTTAACCACTACACCAGCAGGGCTTCCCACACTCCCCAGTAGCATGCTGTGATGATTAATTTTATGTGTCAACTTGGCTAGGCCAAACAGTATTCTACATGCTGTTATGGAATAGTTACATGTGATTAAATTGATTTTTACATAAAGTACCTCATAATGTGGGTAAACTTCATGCAATCAGCTGTAGTCTTTAAGAGCAAAAAAGGAGTTCTTCCTAAAATGTATTCTGCTTCCAGATTATAATCAGAGATTTTTCCAGAACCCCTCCTCACTCTTCCTGTCACCTGACCTACAGATTCTGGGACACAAAACTGAAGGCATCTTCATCCTGTTGCCTGACCTACAGATTTTGGACTTGCAACAATCCTGTGCATTGATTCCATCAGATAAACTTTGTGTCTTTCTCTGTAGATAGATAGACAGGTAGGTAGGTAGACAGATGGAGGTGGACAGAGCTAGAGAAGCAGACAGCTCTTACTGTTTCTATTTCTATAAGAACACTGACTAAAAAACTAACCTTCATGAGAATGTCCCCTTCCCATTTGGCATTCCCTTGAATTCCATCATTGGCAAAACTAGGGGAAACAGAGATGAGCTTTTTTCAACACTGTACACCCCAATCTGGCATGGAGAGGTCCCATTTTACCCTTCATGAGTAATTACTTCCAGTGCGCTGTCAACTGGTGGGACTGCCAACAACTTAAGGAAATAGACACTGAAGCATAGTTTTGGGACTGAGCTAGAACTATCCGTTTACAAAAGTTCTCATTCTGGAGGCAAAAGAATATCAGAAAGGAGGGTCAATTCTTCTTCCAACTCATGTTCCCTTCACCATCCCAAGCCACACTGCCTGGTGGCTGCTCAATTAATTCTACCACATGTATCTTAGGGAAAACATGAGATCTTTATGTTTTAAAATGGGTAGATTGTAAAACACGTAACTCTATAATGAACTTAATGTATAAAGAATGCATTGATTCCATAAAGTTATAAAGTACGAAAAAAGAATCACATACATTTACTATACAGATGTTTCATTAAAAAATATCATTTAGCTTAAAAATAAATAAATAATGTTTCTTTGTATTTTTTACTATAACTTTTGGGTAATAAGTAGCTAAATATACTTATTAGAATACCAGACCAAAAGTAAATCCACCACCTTCAAGTCATTTCTGATACATAGCAGTCCAATAGGGTTTCCAAGGCTGTATATCTCTACAGAAGCAGACTGCCACATCTTTCACCAGTGGAGCTCCTGGAAGTCTCGAACACCACCATAGCTCCTTACTTGTTATAAAATTAAAAATTAATTAGATAAGAAATGTATTTCTAACACTACAGTGAAATACAATGGGAAAATGTGCTTCAGATTTTATAAAAATTGTTGTATGCAAACCTTAGAAAGTACTGAATCTGTTCCATTAAACAAGATGCACGTAACATCACTAACATCATGAACCTTATTATTAATAATGCATTGAACAAGATAATCTTCATGAGCTCCATCAGTTACCTTAAATACTTTATAGTTGTGGATCAGTTTCTGTTCTTATAGTCAATATCACACACACAACAAGTTAAAAATAAAATAACTTTTTTCCATACTAACTATGGTTCTTGTGATCCCAGAGTCTCAGGTAGAACTTTTGCCATTTTGCTTACTTATCCATGTAATCCTACCTTTGTTTTATGATCTTATTTGCCTAAAACCAAAGCAAACCCACTATGGTCAAGTCAGATCCAACCCATAGCAACCCTACAGACACAGTAGAGCTGTCCCATAGAGTTTCCAAGGAGCACCTGGCAGATTTGAACTGCTGACCTTTTGGTACTATATACATGTCTACATTCTCACACCTAGAAAAAAAATGCAAGGACAGTGCTGAAGTCAAAGTAATCTGAGTTGAATGAGTATTAGGAAAGATGGCAGGTTCCCAGATCACCTGTGGGGAGATACTGAGCAGCCATCGAGATTTCCTGGTTCTCATCTTTTAGATATTGGTAAGCATTCAGGAAGATGCTGGAGGCCTGGACTGGGACTATTCAACCCTGTCACCTCCCCAGTTGTGAAAGCAGCAGCATACCCGGGATGTGCCTCATAAACCAGCACAGGATAAAAGGGCTCCTGTGCTAGGCTCCTCATCCACAGCCTCCTCGGCAACAGCTGCTCCTGCCTTCTCTGCACCTGGTGAGTGTCAGGAAGGGGATAGAACTTTGGCTTCTAGTGTTGGGAAGATAAGCCTAGACTTTAGTCAGGAAAAGGGAAGTAGAAGTGTCTGATTTGAAAGCAGCAGGACAACGCACAGTGGGCATCTGGGGAAAAAGGCTTTGGAGAGTGAACAAGGAAACTCTATGGGGAGCATCACGGTCTGTAACAAACCAAAGCCCCAGTTCTCAGCATACCCTGAGAGATGCACCCATGTCTAGAGACATCCTTCAGCAAATACACCAAATGGTGTATTAGATTCCACATCCCCATGAAAACTGGAAGTCTTGGGGAGTAGTTGGAAGAATTTAACATTCTTTCCAGGCAGGGCAGAAAAGTGAAGGGAAAGACACGCTTTGTCAGGTCAGTTTAACTTTAAACCAGATTTTCTTTCTGAAGACCACGGCTAAGGAAGAAGCTAGTGGGAGGCACAAGTGTTAGGTTAAACCATTCATAGAGGAGACACTGGCCTGAAGCTCCACACCGACCTTTTCCTTTTCTCTATCCAGGCTCACTGTCCTCCCGCTCAGATGTCCTGCCAGCAAAACCAGCAGCAGTGCCAGCCCCCTCCCAAGTGCCCCACACCCAAGTGCCCCCCCAAAAGCCCTGCACAGTGCTCACCCCCAGTCTCCTCTGGCTGTGCCCCCAGCTCTGAGACTGGGTGTTGCCTGAGCCACCACAGGCACCATAGATCCCATCGCTGCCGGCGCCAGAACTCGAACTGCAGTGACGATGGCAGTGGCCGGCCGTCCAGGGGCTCTCACTGTGGCCACAGCTCTGGGGGATGCTGCTGAGCTGGGCAGCACAGTCAAGATGAATAATTGTAAAAGGAAGCAAAGACCAAAGTTCTAAGGACTACCCTCACCTGGTGTCTTCTCTCCCAGTGACCCAGATCTTTCTCTTGGCCCACTGCTGATATGTTCCTGGAGAGGGCTCTGAGTTCCCTGGGAGCCCACAAAAAGCCTGCTTTGGTACCCTCCAGTGCTTTCAATACCTGCCCAGTCAAATGTCATCACCTGTGTCCGACTCTATTGAACAATAAAGGTTTTGCTTTCTCGACACCAGTAGGCTGTCTTTAATTTTGCTGGAACAATGCCGTCACACCCCACTGTGCTCACCTCCGTATCTTCCCACCGTGTTCCCTGCTGTGACTCCAGCTCTCTGGGCTGTTTCTGCCTGAACTAGCACAGACGGTCTGAGATCCAATAGACAACAACAGCAGAGCACCTAAAGCTGTCACAGTGACAGTGGCTCAGAGTCCGGGGCTCCAACTGCTACCAGGACCACCCAACTCTCTAATGCATGTGGTACCTGTAAGTGAATCAGAACAGTCACTGTGCCTGGTGGAGTACAAACTTGTATTTACATACAGCTTGGCCAGCAGTGATCAGGCCAAATGCCAGCCCTCACTTATCCTTGGCCAGATGCCTTTGTGCAGTGAACCAGCTCGCCCCACTATACAGGGCAGTACTGGCTATCGCATCACATCAGGGGCTGCTGCTGACTGAGGCCCTGAGGGCTGTGAAGAGCAACACCAGACGCAGCAAGGGTAGGTGACCCACCCAGGCTGATCCCTCTACATCCCATTTTCTCTCTTCCACTGCTAGAGCTGGGCCCCAGGATGCTGCTGGGAAGGAATCTAAGCAGCCCCAGGAAGACTCATTCTCTTTGTTTTAGAGAAATCAAGGCAGCTCCATTCCAGGCCTGGCCCAGGCACTGTCACCACATGTCTCAGGACCTGGGAAATGATGGCGTTCCTCCAACCTCTCATCAGAGTTCTCATTCCACTCTGCACCCTCAAGCCAGGCTGTTCCATGTTGTCCCCTCCCTTCAACAGTTCTCAGCCCTGCCCCCTGCACAGGGTGTGGTCAACTGATTTGGGTGAAAAGAAGGAAAGGAGGGCAGATTCTCATCTTCTCAAAGGATGCGTGTGGGCATTGAGCAGAGAGGAGTCACCACCGTACAAGAAAGGCCAGGCACCTTCCCTCCCTCCCTCCCTGTGATTCAACAAGCAAAGGACATCGTCCCCACCCCTTGCAGGTAACAGAGCACACCCTGCATTCACCCTCTCTCAGGCATGAGTGATGAAGGCATCCAGGAAAAGGCCATGTCTGTGCAGAGGGCTCAGTCCCCAGAAGCTCTCAGTGCCAGCCTCTTGGGACAGAAAGGAGATGGTTAATCCCATGCTGGGTCAGACTTTGGCACTTGAAGTATGCACTCACAGAGGGTCATGCAAAGTCGTGGCACTTAGAACACTCCATTTTACTTACCTGTTTCCATCTCAACTGTGAGGTCCTTGAAAATAGTTGGAATTCTCTCAGTAACACCAACCCTTGGCAAAGGCTTAGCAGGTATACATATATACTAAGCAAATCAGCAGGAACAGCCAAAAAAACAAACCCTTTGCCATTGAGTTGATCCTGACTCATAGCAACCCTATAGCATTGCTAGAGAGTAGAACTGCTCCATAGAGTTTCCAAGGAGCACCTGGCAGGTTTGAACTGCTAACCTTTTGGTTAGCAGCTGTAGCACTTCATCTCTATGCCACCAGTGAGAAATAACCGAACCAAACTCACTGCCATTGAGTTGATTCTGACTCATAGTGACCCTATAGACAGAGTAGAACCGCCCCATAGAGTTTCCAAGGGGCACCTGGCAGATTTGAAATGTCAACCTTCCAGTTAGCAGCCATAGTACTCAACCACTAGCAGGCCTTAAAAACCAAAACCATTGTTGTCAAGTTGATTAAGACTTATAGTGACCCTATAGGACAGAATAAAACTGCCCAACAGAGTTGCCAGCCAGGGATTCCAGTAGATCTTAGGAGGGCTTAAGAAGCTGATATGTTTTGAGTTGATCTCAACTCAGTGGTGTTGGGTGGCCTGCCACTGGGAACTACCACTGCCAACCTATAGCACTGGGTTTGGTTTTACTAGTTTACCCCTAGAAGGAAACCCTGGCAGTGTAGTGGATTAAGTTCTAGGCTTGACTGAATTCACCAACCACTCCTTGGAATCTCTATAGGAACATTTTTACTCTGTCCTATAGGGTAGCTGTGAATCAGAATGGACTCAGTGACAGTGGTTTTGGTTTATTTTGTTTTGTTCTTCTGGTTTTCAGCCCTAGAGAGTCAGCAAGCTGGACCCCACTCTCTTTGTCTCCAGCGTCAGTAGCCTTGCTCTCTCCCTTCTCCTTTCTAACCACATGTCACCCACAGTCAGCCTCTTTCCCTCTTCTCTGTACTATCTCGTTGACCTAATGGAAGATCACACTTTCAGCAGCTCAGGTCAAGCCACTCTTCAAAAATCACCGTAAGACTCTGTAACATGGAAACAGACTCCTCATGTTCCAGGAAGAGAAAGAAGGCCGGTGTAGAGAGTATAGTGCGGAACTGGAGAGCAAGACAGGCAAGGCAGCCATCACGGATGCCCTTGAGGCTGAGGTTGGGAACTAGGACTCCACTAAATGCCATGGAGTGTTTGAAAGCAGAGAAGGGATGGTCTAATCTGGTCTATGCAGGGGCTTTTTTTTTGTTGTTGTTTGTTTGGTTGGCTGTTTATTTTAATAACTGGTTTCCATGCAGAGTGGCGTGCAAGGACGGTAAGACTGAGAGCAGGAAATAGCTTAAAGACCGCTGCCGCACTGCTTGAGAGAGGTGATCATGACTCAAGCCAGTCAATGGAAAGCAGAGATGGGGGAATGTGGGCAGTTTCTGGAAATGGACCCGGCCGAACTTTTTAGTGCACTGGATAGGGGCTGAGGTGAGCAGTGGGGGCTAAATCTTCTCCCTCCTCTGCGTTATAAGGGTCAGGACTCTGGAGAGCTTCCTACAGGTCTACAGCAGCCACCCGCGATAATTCCAAGCCAAGTTCTAGCAAAGGATCAGAGGTGCATCGTTCATAGTCTAGGTGGGTTGAGAGAGTTGGCAAGAGACCCTCTGTCTAAATAAAAGCAGCCTGTAGTTTAACGGTTAAGTGCTAGAGCTGTTAACCGTAAAGTCGGCTGTTCAAATCTGCCAGGCACTCCTTGGAAACTCTGTGGGGCACTTCTACTCTGTCTGCAGGGTCACTATGAGTCAGAATTGACTTGACGGCAGTGGGTTTGGTTTTTCAGTTTGGTGTCAGTGCCAGGGAGGCAATCTCCTTAAAGCTTCCTTGCCTCCTACACAATGAAGCCCAAGTTTCTTACGACTTTATCGACGACTTGTCTTCTGAGCCGCTCACACCAGCTAGCTGCGAAGGTAACTGGCACCACCTAGCGGTCTTCTGGGGCCAGCCAAGCTAGCCAAGCGCCGTCGAGTCAGATCTGAGGCCAGTTGCCCTCAATCTCAGCTCCCAGCTGAACATGGGAATTTGCAGCTCCAGGTGACACACAGTACTCCGGCAAACTTTTAAAAGGAAAGGACATAAAAAGTAAAAGAAATATAGCATAGATTCTGGAAAGTAACATTAATAATATTTGTTTTTGTTCCCATCATCAAATCAGTGGCAACTCTTGGTGACTAGACGTGTGCAGAATAGGACAGCTCCATGAGGTTTTCAAGACCTTTCAGAAGCCAGTCGCCAAGCCTGTCTTCTAAGGTGCTTCTGGGTGAGTTCTAACCACCAACCTTCTAAGTAGTAGTCCAGCACCACCCAAAACCTATTGCCATTGAGTCTATTCCAACTTATAGCAACACTGAAGGACAGAGAAAAACCGATCCACAGAGTTTCCAAGGAAGCCTGGTGGATTCAAACTGCCCACGTTTTGTTTAGGAGATATAGTGCTTAATCACTATGCCACCAGGATTTCCAGCACCAGAGCCGTCCAAGACTTATTATCTCCCAGTTTTAAAAAATTTGATAAAGGACATAGGTAATTCACAAAAGAATAACTGTAAATGTCATATACGAATATATAAGCACACGCATGTATATGTACATATAAATAAAACCCATTGCCATCAAGTTGTTTCCAACTCACAGGAGCCTATAGGACAGAGTAGAACTGCGCCCTATAGTTTCCAAGGAGTGCCTGGCAGATTTGAACTGCCGACCCCCTGGTTAGCAGCCATATCACTTAACCACTACACCACCAGTGTTTCCTCCTATATATATATATATGTATATATATATATGTATATATATATATATAAAACCAAGAAACCAAATCCAGTGCCATTGAATTGATTCTGATTCATAGCAACCCTATAGGACAGAATAGGGCTGCCCCACAGAGTTTCCAAGGACACCTAGTAGATTTGAACTACCCACCTTCTGGTTAGCAGACATAGCACTTAACCACTAGGCCACCAAGGTTTCCTCTCATATACAGCAAACAAAAATGTTTCCACTTACCTAGTTGGCTCTTTTTTTTTTTTAATTATCAGTTTCTGTGTACTTTGGGATATAAGAACGTCTTATCTATTGCTGCTTTAACAGAAATACTACAAGTGGGTGGCTTTAACAGACAGAAATTAATTTTCTCACAGTTTAAGATGCTGTTGCTGTTGTAAGGTGTCTGTGAGTCAGTCCTGACTCATGGCAGCCCTGTGTACACAGAACAAAACAATGCCTGCTCTGGCACTACATGCACAATCACTTTTATGCTGAAGCTCTTTGTTGCAGTTACTATGTCACCCCATCTTGTTGAAGGTCTTTCTCTTGTTCTCTGACCCTCCACTTTACCAAGCATGACACCTTTCTCTAGGGATTGATCCTTCCTGACGTGACCGAAGTATGCAAGTTGTAGCCTTGATAGCCTTGATTACAAGAAGTTCTCTGGTTGTGCTTCTTCCGGGACAGATCTGCTTGTTCTTTTGGGTGTCCGTGGTACCTACAATATTCTTCTCTAACATCACAATTCAAAGGTGTCAAATCTTCTTCTGTCTTCTTTATTCATTATCCAGCTTTTGTATGCACATGATGCAATTGAAAATACTATGACTTGGGTCAGGAACACCTTAGTCTCCAACATGACATCTCTATTTTTCAACACTTTAAAGAGGTCTTTGGCGATGCATCTTTTGATTTCTTGACTGCTGCTTTCATGGGTGTTGATTGTGGAACAAAGTAAAGTGAAACCCTTGACAACCTCAAGCTTTTCTTCCTTTATCATGATGTTGCTCCACTGGTCTAGTTGTGAAGATTTTTATTTTCTTGATGCTAAGGTATAATCCATACTGAAGACTGTGGTCTTTGATCATCATCAGTGTTTCAAATCCTCTTCACTTTCAACAAGTAAGGTTGTGTCATCTGCATAGCGCAGGTTGTTATTGAGTCTTCCTCCAATCCTAATGCCCTGTTCTTCGTATAGTCCAGCTTCTTGAATTATTTTCTCAGCATAAACACTGAAAGTATATGATGAAAAAATACAACTTTGATGTACACCTTTTCCGACTTTAAACTATGCAGTGTCCTCTTGTTCTATTCAAACAGTTGCCTCTTGATCCATGTATACATTTCTCATGAGCACAGTTAAGAATTCTGGAATTCCCATTCTCTGCAATGTCATCCATAATTTGTTATAATACACACAGTTAAATGCCTTTACATAGTCAATAAAACATATGAGGTCCAACAATGAGTTTCCTTAAAAAACTAGAAATAGAAATACCATTGATTCAGCAATCTCATTGCACAGAACATATCCTTCAGAAATAAAAGAAGCCACATAAGAGATACATGCACATGAATGTTTATTGCAGCACTCTCCACAATAGCAAAAAGATGGAATCAACCTAGGTGCCCATCAACAGATGAATGGATAAACAAACTATGGTACATGTATTCAAAGTAATGCTATGCAATGATGAAGAACAATGATGATTTTAGGAAGCATCTCATAACCTGGTTTCAACTAGAAGACATTGTGCTGTGTAAAATCAGTTAGTTGCAGAAGGACAAGAATTGTATGAGACCTCTGCTATAAGGACTTAAAAACAGACTTACGTGCAGAAGAAAAGACTACTCAATGGCTGCAGGGGTGGGGAGGGAGGGAGAAAGTTGGGCATAGATTAGATAGCTGATAGGAATTTGATTAGGTGAAAGCAGTGAGCACGCAGTAGAGAGCAGATCAACATAACTGCACTACACCATAAACTGAAAGATTTTCTGTACTCAACCCAATATTTCAAAGGATGGAGCAGAAGGGATGGGGGTCTAGGGACCGTGTTTTCAGGCGACATCGAGGTCAACTGGTGTAACTAGTCTTTTGCTAAGAGAGTCTTTTGCACCCCATATTGGTGAGTGGTGTCTGAGGTCTTAAAAGCTAGCAAGCTGCCATCTGAGGTGTACCAAATTGTCCCAACCCATCTGGAACAGATGAAGACCTAGAACAAAGACATAAGGAAAAAAAGACTCCAGGAGACAGAAGAACCCATATGAATGGGAGATTGTATTGACCTGAGACTGGAAGAGCCAGATGGTGCCTGGCTGTCACCAAAGGTAGCCTTGAAGGGGGACACAATGTAGAGTCCCTGAGGCAACATGAGAAAAAGAGGTGTGCAGTTCAAGAACTCTACTAAAAGATCAGAATCGATAGTCTGACAGCCTGGAGGGTCCCATGAGAATACAACGCCTAGAAATGCTGCTGGCCCTGACTAGAAACCAGTACTGAGGTTAATGATTCACACTAGAATGGACTAGACTCAGGGACACAGTGCGAGCATATGTGTGTGTACTTTATGGTTTTATACATTTATAGGAAGCTGTTCTACCATTTTCTTTCAAGATGGGAGAGAAGAGCATGGAGAGGAGGGGACAGCTGCTGATTAAGAGTATACTAAAAGTATAGATTGAAAAGAAGGACCGTGCTGTCACTGGATGAGGACAGCAAATGGAGCTGCAGGTAGGCAGGCACGGAAAATTGATTTCGATTGTACACTTTCATTTAATCACAATAAAATTTAAAAAATAAAAAAATAATAATGAGGTCTGACAACTAAGTCCGTGAACTTTTGTTTTGGGGAATAGACTAGGAACTGGCATCAGTGCATACCTTCTAAAGGGGAATATACTCCAAAGGGGACCATAGTGATACATATGTAGCACTTTTTCTAGAATGAGTTCCAGAGCTTAGTAGTCGATCTTATAGGCAAACATCTTTCTGTTATTCTCTGCTTTCAGGCAAGATCCATCTTACATTAGCAATGATGTCCCTGATTCCATGACCTCTTCTGAATCTGGCTTGAATTTCTGGCAGTTCCCTGTCAATATATCACTGCAGTTGCTTGTGAATGATCCTTAGCAAAATTTTACTTGCATACAGCATTAATGATATTGTTTGATAATTTCCACATTTGGTTAGATCAGCCTTTCTTAGGAATAGGTATATATGTAGATCTCTTCAGTCAATTAGCCAGGTATCTGTTATCCAAATTTCTTGGCATAGAGAAGTGAGCACCTCCAACAATGCATCAGTTTGTTGAAATATTTCGAATGGAATTCCATAATTTCTTGGAACCTTGTTTTTCACCAACACCTTCAATGAAGCTTCTATTTCTTCAGTACCATCAGCTCCTGATCCTATGTTATCTCTTGAAATGTTTGCATATTAACCAATTCTTTTTAGTGTAATGACTGTGTTCCTTCCATCTTCCTTTGATGTTTTTGAGTCATTTAATATTTTTCCTGTAGAATCCTTCAATACTGCAACTCGGTGCTTGAAATTTTTCTTAAGTTCTTTCAGCTTGAGAAATGCAGAGCACGTTCTTCCTTTTTGGTTTTCTATTTCCAGCTCTTTGCACATGTCATTGTAATACTATACTTTGTATTCTCCAACTACCCTTTGGAATCTTCTGTTCATTTCTTTTACTGTGTCATTCACTTCTCTTCTTTAGCTACTTGACATTCAAGGGCAAGTTTCAGAGTCTCTTCTGACATCTGATTGGGTCTTTTCTTTCTTTCATGTCTTTTTGATGACCTTTTGCTTTCTTCGTGGTGACGTCTTTGGTATCATTTCACAACTTTTCTAGTCTTCAGCCATTAGTGTCCAGGCTGTCGCATCTATTCTGGAGATGGTCTCTAAACTCAGGTGGAATATACTCAAGATTGTTGGCTCTTCTGAACTTGTGCTAATTTTTTCAGTTTCAATTTGACCTTTCATATGAGCAACTGATGACCTGTCCTGCAATGGCCACCTAGCTGTGTTTTGACTGATGACACTGAGCTCTTCCATCACAACTTTCATAACTGTAGTCTGTTTGATTCTTGTGTAGTACATCTGGTGAGGTCCATGTGCATAGTCACTATTCATGTTGGTGAAAATGTATGTTTGCAGTGAAGAAGTCATTGGTCTTGAAAAAGTCTATCATACAATCTCTGGCAGTGTTTCTATCACCAAGAACATGTTTTCCACCTACTGATCCTTCTTATTTGTTTCCAACTTTTGTATTCCAATCACTAGTAATTATCAATACATACTGATTGCATGTCCAACCAATTTCAGACTGCAGAAGCTGGTAAAAATCTTCAGTTTCTTCATCTTTGGCTTTAGTGGTTGATGCATAAATTTGCATCATATTTGTATTAACTGGCCTTCTTTGTAAGCATATGGATATCATCCTATCACTGATAGTGTGGTACTTCAGCATAGATCTGGAAATAGTCTTTCTGACAATGAATGTACCACCATTATTCTTTGTCATTCCCATCATGGTAGGCCTCATGATTGTCAGATTCACAATGGGTAACACCAATCCATTTCAGGTCACTAATGCCTACGATATTGATTTTTATGCATTCCATTTCATTTTTGAAGATTTACAATTTTCTTAAATTCGTACTTCATACATTCCATGTGCCAGTTATTAATGAACATTTATCGCTATTTCTTGACATTTTGAACTGTGCCACATCAGCAGATGAAGGTCCCCAAAGTTCAACTCCATGTATGTCATTAAGATCAACTCTACTCTGGGGAGTCAGCCCTTCCCCAGTAGTCTTCTGAGTGCCTTACAAGCTGGGAGACTCATTTTCTGGCACTACATCAGATGGTGTTCCACTGCTATTCATGAGGTTTTCACTGGCTGATTCATTTCCTAAGTAGACTTCTTGATTCTTTTTCCTAGTCTCTCTTCATCTAGAAGCTTAGCTGAAATTGTCCACCATGGATGACCCTGCTGGTATCCGAATACCCATGCCATACCTCCAGCATCACAGCAACACACACCCCCCCACAATATGGCAAACTGACAGACAAGTGTGGAGGCTAGAGCCTGAATTCAGGGCACTGGCTCTAGGAAAGAGCCATTGTAGATGTAGTCCATTAGTCCTTTGGACTAATCTTTCCCTTATATATTTAGTTTTCTTCCTTCCTCCCTTCTCCCGAAGCAGTGACACGAGGGTAATATCCTAGATGGCCGCTTACAGGCATTTAATACCCCAGACACCAGTCACCAAAGTAGAATGTAGCACATTTTATTTATAAACCATGTTATTATGGTATGTTCTCAATGACTGTTTTTACCACTGACTGACTGTGAAGTACATGTTCTGAGAACACATCATCGAGGAAATATTTACAGTGACCCTCAGGAGGCTACCCCGCCAAGATCCCACTTCTACAACCCGCTTTCACTATCTCACTTTTGGGCATCTGCCCAGTGCTCACAATAAATGCATTCTGTGACATTGATTTTTGGTGTTCCTCTGTGCTTTTAGGTTTTAGACAGAGACAAATTGTGCTTCACTGCACCTCTAAATAATCTCACATACACGCACGTGCATGATGTTTTGTTAGGTACCTGTGGGTCAGTTCTGACTCACAGAGATTCCGTGAAAAACAGAACAAAACACTACTTGATCCTGACCATCCTCGCAATCATTGCTTTATGTTTGAGCCCACTGTTGCAGCCACGGGGTCAATCCATCTCTTTGAGGATTTTCCTGTTTTTTCCTGAGCCTCTCCTTCTCTGAAAATGAAATCCTTCTCTGAGCATGAAATCCTTCTCCAGGGACTAATCTCCCCTGATATCATGTTCAAACTACATGAAATGAACTCTCACCATTCTCGCTTATAAGGAACATTCTGGCTATACTTCTTCTGAGGCAGATTTATTTGTTCTTCTGCCAATCTACGATATATTCAGCACTCTTCACCAAAGCCATAATTCTGAGGTATCAATTCTTCTTCTGTCTTCCTTATTCATTTTCCAGCTTCACATGCATATGAGGTGACTGAAAACACCATGGTTTGGATCAGATACACCTGAGTCCTCAAAGTGGCATCCTCATTTTTTAACACTTTAGAAGTGTTTCGCAGCGTATTTGCCAAATGCAATGTGGATTTTAATTTCTTAACTACTTCTTTCATGAGTGTTGATTGTGACCCAAGTAAAATTAAATCCTTGACAACTTCAGTCTTTTCTTTGTTTATCATAATGTTGCTTATCGATCCATACCTATATGTATATCTATCTATATCCAAGTATTTAACTGGAAGCATTTTCCCAGAAATAGTTTTTAATTTGTCAAATCAAATGACTTTTTTTTTTTTACTTTAAATGAAAGTTTATGGAACAAACTAGCCCTCTCATTAAACACTACACATACTGTTTTGTGACACTGATTACCAACCGCATGACTTGTCAACACTACCCCTTGTCAGCCTTGGGTTCCCTAGTACCATAGCATTTCCAAGGCTGTGAATCTTTATGGGAGCAGGCTACTGCATGTTTTTCCCATGGAGCAACTGTTGAGTCCCAGTAGGGGACTCTGGTTAGCAGCCTATCACTGAACCACAGTGCCCCCAGAGCTTCATATAGACATTCATATTTATATATATCATACATACCCTGGTGATGCAGTGACATGACAAAACACACAAATTTTTTTCATGTTTCCATTGTTTTCAAAATATAGATAATGTGCATTACTTTAATTATCAGGAAAAATAACTTAAAAAAATAAAACATTAATTAACCAGGATGAGATTCCTAAAGTTAAGAAGCTACCTGATCCAGAGGAAGAAGGGACTTCAGGCTTCAGCACTGGGTAAGTCATCCCTTCTTGTCTTGTCACAGAAAAAAACAGATGTCCCTGCCCTTCCCTGATCACCCTGAGTCACTGACCCCTCCTAACCACTGCTGCTTGGGGGAAGCTTCAGCCCCTTAACTAAAAATAACCAGAAGGAATCCGTCACTCAGGTCCCACCTATCCTCTGAGGTTCAGAGCCTGAGGTGAGTTTGGATGTGTTTACCCCAAGCCAGCGGCAGGTCCTAGCAGGCCACCACCTGCCCTAATTTCAGAGTGTACTTTCCCAGACTCTTTCAGTCAACTGGTACTGCTCTAACAGAAATACCATAAGTGGGTGGCTTTAGCAAAGAAATGTTTATTCTTACATAGCCAGGTAGATTACACTTCTGAATTCAGGGTGTCTGCTCCAGAAGAAGTCTTTCCCTCTTTGTCAGCTCTGAAGGAAAGTCCTTGTGCTGCATCAGTCTTTGGTCAGGAAGCATCACGGAGCAGGAAACTCAGATCTGAAGGACATGCTCTGCACCTGATACTGCTTTCTTGATAGTGCGAGGTTCTCACATCTCTGCTCGTTTCTCTTTTATCCCTTAGATAAAAGGATAAAAAATGGTGCAAGTCACATTCCAGGGAAACTCCCTTTACAAAGAAGCAGGGAGGTGACCTTAGGAAGAGATTTATGGTCCCACCCTAATCCTCTTTAACATACAGCATAGAAAATCACAAAATGGAGGGCAATCACACAATACTGGTAATCACAACCCAGCCAAATTTCTATACATTATTTTTGGGGTGGGGACACAATTCAGTCGATGACACAGTGCTACTTGCAGTGCCTCTGCAGGACAGAATAGAACACCCCCCACACACACACACTGGGTTTCCAAGCAGCAGATTGTGGATTCCATCTGCCAGCTTTTGGTTAACATCTGTAACACACAGTAATTCTTAACCGTTATGCCACCAGGGCTATAATATGTACAAAGAAAGAGAGAAAACAGAGAGTGAAAGCGTGGTAAGTACACTTTCTGGTAACTGGAATAAGTCATAAGTCAGGGTCTATCCATATGCTTGTGAATGATCTGTAGTATCAAAATGCTCACTTTTAAAAACTTACCTGAACCAAAGCTCCTATGTTACTGGGACACTTCCTTGGCATTTTTCTAAGCAAAGAAAGAATTCTGGGAAATCCAGGACCTCTCTTTACCGCGGGCTGCTGAACCTGTGTCAGATCGCTTCCTACAAAAAGCTTTCTGCCTCTGGGTCTCCTAGAAAGCAGAACAAAACTGCTAGGGAGAGTCCTGTAGAACATTCCTGCATCTCCAGCCATTGCTGCCCCAACCCCACTCACCTCTCCACCCCCTACCCCCTCACCCCCACCCCACCACACACACATACACTAAGCCTCAGCCTCCTCTGGGGCTGGGTAAAGCTTGGAAAAAATAGTCTCATGGGAAATAGTACTACTGCAGGATTTTAACTGTCACACATTCACTCACTGCCCAGTTAAAAATTTTATTTGGTAAATGTAACCTCTATGTTTGGTCTAATTGTCAATACAATGCAAAACTAAATTGATTTGGAAAACTTTTTTTAACCTATAGCCATTTTAAACTCATAAAACATTTCAGAGGGTTTTACTGTTAAGTGTAAAATCCACTGCTGTGCAGTCGATGCAAACACATAGTAACCTTATGATAACCCCATATGGCAGAGTAGAACTACCCTATAGGGTTTTCAGACTGTAAATACTGCTCACTTGTTTCTCCTGAGTAGCAGCTGGTGGGTTCCAACTGCCCACCTTTTGTTAGCAGCCAGTGCTTGGAAACTACAATCGGACTTCACAGGCTCTGCTGTTGCAGTTTGCTGAACTGACATCCTCATGAATTTCAAAATGTCCTTCCCTCTTCTAAGTGATCCAGAAACCCTGGTAGTGTAGTGGTTTAAGTGCTCCATCTACTAACCAAAAGGTCGGCAGTTCACATCGCCAGGCACACTGTGGAAACTCTACGGGGCAGTTCCACACTGACTGCTAGAGTTTCTATGAGTCGGGCACAACTCCACGGCAGTGGGTTTGGTTTGGGGTTTGGTTCTATGTGATCCCTGCATTTCCTTGAAGGGTGATTTCAGAGACAATGTCACTGTACACATTGTGATTTATTTCAGAGATAATGCCATTGTGTACCTCAGTTCCATGCTATTGCTATAAACCAACCTTGAGTAGATTCTGACTTATAAGGACCCCAAGTGTTTCAAAGTACAACTGTAATCTACGGGGTTTTCCATACTGATGACATTCTGGAAGCAGATTGCCAAGACTTTGTTCTGAGGCACTTCTGAGTAGGTTCAAAGCACCAACCTTTGGTTAACAGGAAGGCACCTTACCATTTGCACCATTCGGATGATTCTACCACTATTTAAAAAAATAAAAAATAACTCTGCTGCCGTGGAGTAGATTCTGACTCATAGCAATCCTATAGGACAGATAGCAATCCTACAGGGTTTCCAAGGAGCAGCTGGTGGATTCAAACTACCAACATTTTGGTTAGCAGCTGAGCTCTTAACCACTGAGCTGGCAGGTCTCCATCACCATAATAAATCACCACACCCATTGCCATCAGTGGATGTTGACTCATAGCAACCCTATAGGACCAAATAGAAATGTCCCTTATGGATTCTAAGGAGTGCTTGGTAGATATGACCTACTGATCTTTTGGTTAGCAACCATAACTCCTAATCATAAGCAAAAAGCAGATGAGCCAAAAAATGACAAAATTTGGGATAATTTGTTTCACCAATAGCCAGCCAAGTGCCATCGAGTTGGATCCGACTCATGGCAATCCACCAGGTGCTCCTTGAATACTACGGGGGTCAGTTCTACCCTGGCCCCTAGGGTCGCCATGAGTCGGATCACTAATAGCACGTGTGCTTATTCACATATATTCACCCATGCGCTTTCCTAGCTCTTGACGCAAAGCATCACCTGGAGTCCAAAAATAACTCACATTCTTGTTATAAATAATTCTAGAGTAATAGAAGTAAACATTGAAGAAGGCTGTTTAACGTTATAACCTAAGGGTGACTGGTATGAGTCAGAATCCAAAACCGAGTTGGCTTTTTCAAGGGCCACTGAGTGGCTGTGTCTCCTGGATGCACTCCCCTGAGCTGTCTCTAGAGGGGAATATGGGGCAGGGGAAGGAACTCAAGAACTGGAGTTTGGCTCCAAAACCAAAACCAAATCAGTTACCCTTCAGTGAATTCTGACTCATGGGGGGCACTCCACGAGTGTTAAAGTAGAATTGTGCTCCATAGGATTTTCAGTGGCTGATTTCTCAGAAATAGATCACCAGGGCTTTCTTTCAAGATGCCTCTGAGGGACTTGAACCTTCAAATTTGGTGTTAGCAGCTGTACCTTTCTTTACTTTTTGGTTTAAACAGAGCAGAATTAACTTCATCTTTAAATGGAAGTAGTAATCATCAGTTTCCTGTCTATGTGAACACTTTAAAAGATAAGTCAAGTGCCGTCGAGTCAGATCCAACTCATGGCTACCAAAAATAAGATTAACAATTAATGCACTAACGAATCTCTAGATGAAAACTAAAACCAAAAGCTACTAAAAATGGTCACTTCTGAGAGATAAGGAGGAGGGAACAATGATGGAGGCTGGACTTCATTGAATGTACTTAGTTTTATGGTTTTGACTTTGAAATAATGAAAATATTTTGTGTAGGGTTAAAAACACAATTACAAAATTAAAAAAAATCTCCCAACAACAAAAACACGTGTGGCTAACTGCACATCATGTTGGTGGTATAATTATAGTGAGTAAAGAATTTCTTCAAATAACCTTAAAACACAATATTCTAACTCTACATCTCAATTTCAGTACAAAAAAAAAATTCTTGAGGAAATCTCACATAGCATCCTATTAGTAAAAGTATTGGCACTATTGTTTAGAAAATATTACAGCTTGGATTAAAAAAAAGTAGACCAACATTTGCAGCATAAGAGAAAAAGATATAAGTATAAAATCACAGAAATTCAAACACTGAAATGTTGAAATTGAGTTAGAAATATCATTAAAAATCCATGATTTCTTTTTCCATATATATACATATATACTCAAACCAAATCCACCGCCATTGAGTTCATTCCAACTCATATACCAACCTTATATATAGTCAGCCAAGTGCCATCAAGTCGGATCCGACTTAGGGTTGCTATATATAGTGCTATATGTTAGTGCTGCTCACTAATGCTTTTCACTAAATGCTGAAAAGATCAAGCAGCAATGAAAACTTAATATAATTTTTCATATAGTGCATACATTATGGTGTCTAAATGCTATTTCCCATCAAAAGAAAATAGGGCTCCTCAGAGAAATACTGAAGTCTAGATCTGAGGCAAGTAATACACACAATGAGCCTGGAACATCCTACTGTACCAGAAAGCAAGGAAATTAGCAGATATGCTGGGATTGTGTCAAAGAGTGAGGCAATCTTAAAGGACTCCCACTGGGTTAAAAAAAAAAAAAGAAAAGAAAAAAAAGACGACTTAAGAACAATCACTGCAGTTGATCAAGACACATCAAAAATAGAGAAATTCATGAGTTTATAAATGCTTTGCACTTGGCTTGGCTTGGCAAAAAACAGTTATGCTTAGAAATTTCTGGCTACCAACTCATTCTAAGAAAATATCAAGGGAAAGGATTGAGCATGAATCCTCTACTTTCCACAAAAATTAACAAACAGTTGATAAAGTTCTTTTTTATTTAAAAAGAAAATTCCAGTTAATGAACACAGAATGAATGATAGAGTTAGAAACTGTCATACATTAGCCCCTAGTGAAATAATGACTCTAGCAGAAACCACCAATATGTGCTTATGCCATTAGGTTAGAGGTTTAAGGGGAACTTTAAAATGGATCGATGATGTTGACAACACCCAAACCTACACATCAATCTTAACACCACTAAAAGTAGAACCACCAGACATATATGCCTCCTGATGTGGTGCAACAAAAAGTGTATCGCAGGGGGCAGAGCCAAGATAGTGGAGTAAAAACATATCCCCGCTAAGCTGTTGAGCAACTAAGAACCTCAAAATTAATAAAATCCACCAAATATAGCAATCTAGAAGGACTAACCTGTGCTTAGAGAACCCTAAATACAAAAGGAGCCAAAGGAAAATCTTAGGAGCCCTGAACCACCTCTGATAAAACACAGAAATTCTTTGTGAACTGAAGGCAACCCTGGCAGGGAGAAAATCTTCTTCCAGTGAATCTTATCAAGTAAATGGCAGCAAGAAACAAGAGCTGGAGCAACCTTGAATTTGACTAAAGAGACCCATTCCAACCTATAGCCCGGGCCTGAAGACCCCCACACAGGTTAGAACACTCTGGGATGAGGCTGACCATCAGTCAGTGCCGCGCCAGACCCACCAGCTAAGCACTGACTCAGAGTGGCCAGGGTCCAGGAGGCCTCAGCTAGAGGATCAGGGAGACAGGGCAGGGAGTGCAGGGACAGGAGGCCAGGATTCCCAGTGTCCCAAGGCGATAGGGCAGGAGAGGGTAGAACTGGGGGTAGCACACAAGTATGCTCTGTACAGCAAGCCTTAGTCCTGCATGAGACTGGGAGGCAAGGCCTAGGTGCCACATGGCTACAGAAAAGGAGATCACAGGACTTGGTGGGGTGGGGAGCAAAGTGAATGGCCCTGCTGCTGGCAGACTCAGGACTAGCCTTGGAGCCATTGGGTAAGCAAGTTCTGGGCTGTCACAGCCTGGGGGTTGGGGGACTGAAAGAGCACACCCATGGCTGGGAGAGGATTGGAGCCATATGGGCCAGTGAGGCTTACCTTCAGGCAACCAGGCAAGTCCAGAACAATCCTCCCAGCAGCAAGACAGCCATATGAGCTGCCTGTAGCAGGAAGGCTTTGACTCAGGTGAATCAGGAGTAGTGCAGTGATCTCCCCAGAAGCTAGGAAGCCATTAGAGCTAAGTGCGCCAGAGAAGTCTGAGCTCAAGTGACCCGAAAGGAGTGAAGTTATCACCCTAGCAGCTGGGCAGCCATTGCAGCCACAGGTTGTGGGGAAGATCTGGGCTCAAGCGACCATGGGGGAAAGGCAGTGATCTCCAGCAGCTATACAGCCATTAGTGTTGCATGTACTTGGAAGGCTTGAGCTCAGGTGAACTCGTAGGAGGGGGGAGATTGCCCTGGCGGCTAAACAGCCATTAGTGCCATGTGTGCCAGGGAGAATTGGGCTCAAGTGACTCATGGGAGGGGAAGTGATTGTCCCAGCAGCTAAGTAGCCAAAGACACAAGTGAGTAACCACTCTCTCTCCCTACACTTGAGTCCAAGGCTGAGACTGCTTGAGGGATCTGACCAAATCAGAGACAGCTGCAGCAGCAGCAGCACTTGAGTCCTGCACACCTTGAAGTGGCTGTGAAAGCACAGTGTGTGCACAAGTGACCTTCCCCCAGCCCAGAGGCAGATGCAGTGATGGTGCTGCTGAAAGCAGGCATGACTACCCCACCATGGAGCTGCACCACCAGCAGCAGGAGGCCAGTGCAGGACAGTAAGAGCAGGCAACAGAAAATAATCAGAGTACACAGAAAATCTATGGCCCAGCCCCAACAGAGAGATGCCAGTCAGGCCAACTGAACTATTAAGCCTCTTTCACTGCAACAACTTACAGGTGGCTTGGAGACAACAATCAATCTCTAGACACCTGAAGAAGCAGACTACCATGGCTTCCAAAAACTCCCAAAGGAAAGTACCCATGGATTTCCCAGATGAAGAAGAGTTCCTACAACTATCAGATGCAGAATACAAAAGGTTGATGTACAGAGCTGTGCAAAATATCACGAGAGATCAGGCAAAATGCAGCAGAGCACATCAAAAAGTTAAATAAGCCGCAAGAAATGCTTGAACAGCAACAATATGAAATTTGACACATTAACAGTAAAATCTCTGAGTTTGACAACTTAATAGAAAGTCAAAGGAGCAGGACTGAGGACATGGAGGGCAGAATTAGTGAGCTTGAAGACAAAGTAAAAGACACCAGCATACACAGAGAAAAATCAGATGAAAGACACGATAAAAGTGAAGAACTCCTAAGGGTGATGTGGGATTCTATTAAGAGAAATAATATCTGTGTGATTAGAGTACCAGAACAAGCTGGGATAGCCAAAAATACAGAGTGAATAGTTGAAGACCTACTGACAGAAAACTTCCCTGATAACATGAAAGATGAGAAGATCTCCCCTCAAGTTGTTCACCAAACCCCTTTCAAGATAGATACCAAAAAAAATAGACCAAGGCATGTCATAATCAAGCTCACCAAAACTAGACAAGGAGGGACTACTGAATACAGCCAGAAATGAGCAAAAAAAAACCTATAAAGGAAAATTATTAAGATTAAGCTCAGACTACTCAGCAGAAACAATGCTTGCCAGAAGGCAGTGAGATAACATATAGAAAGTCCTCAAGGGAAAAAAAAACTGTCAATCGAGAATAATATATCCTGTAAAATTGTATCTCAACTACGAAAGTGAAAATAAGACTCACAGATCAACAGAAACTTAAAGAATTTGTAAGCACCAAACTAAAATTACAAGAACTATTGAAGGAAGTTCTTAGATTAGAAAATCAATAGCATTAGATATATACTTAAACATCCAGCACTCAAAAGAGCATTTAAATAACATCAGGAAAGGAAATCCAAAAAACCAAATCACAAAAAATAGAAATTCAGGGGTCTCAAGATGTAACTGACAACTATATTATATGAAAAAGAGGGTTAAAGAAAGGTACACATAGACCTTCCAAATGCAGAGGAAGGCAAGGAGATACACAGACACTGAAGTTTGGACTACTTTTAGATTAATAAAAGGGACTAAGGCAGTAACTGCAAAAGAAATCTGTAATTCTACATGTCAAAAATCAACATACAAAATCACAATCTCAAGAAAACAAACACTGAAAGCCACTAAAAGAAAATACATTTAAAAAAAGACTCAGCAGAAAAAATGGAATGCAACAGAAGAAGAGTCCATGACATCCAAAAAAGGCATCAAAATGACAACACTAACATCACATTTATCAATAATCACACTGAATTTAAATCGACTGCATGCACCAATTAACAGAAGGAGAGTAGCAGATTGGATGAAAAAACATGACACATCTATATGCTGCTTAGAAGAGACACACCTTAAACTCAAAGATGCAAACAAACTACAACTCAAAGGCTGGAAAAAAATGTATCAGGCTAATAACATTCTAAAAAGAGCAAGTGTGACAATACTAATCTCTGACAAAATAGACTTTAAAAGTTAAGTCCACCGTACAAGATAAAAAGGGTCACTACCCAATGATCAAAGGCTGAATTCAAAAGGAGGACATATTCACACTAAATACCTACACACCCAATGACAAGGCTCCAAAATATATAAAACAAACACTATTTTCACTGAAAACAGAAGTAGACAGCTCCACAATAATAGTAGGAGACTTCAACACACCACTGTCAGTAAGGGACACAACATTGTGGAAAAAGCGTAGTAAACACACAGAGGATCTAAATGCCACAATCAACCAACTTGGCCTTATTGAGACATATACAGAACCTATTCAGACATATTCAGGACACTTCATCCTACTGAAGCCAAGCATACTTTCTTTTCCAATACTCATGGAACATTCTCCAGAATTGACCACATATTACGTTACAGAGTGATACTCAACAAAATTCAAAATGTTGAAATAATGCAAGTCTTCTTCTCAGACCACTAAACCATAAAACCAGAAATCAATAACAGAAAAAAGATGCAAATTAAATCAAAAACATGGAGACTGAATAACATTTTGCTCCAGAACTAATGGGTAAAAGGAGAAATCAAGGAGGCAATGAAGAGTTTTATAGAATCAGATGAGAGTGAAGACACAGTCTACCAAAATCTATGGGACACAGAAAAAGCAGTGCTCAGAGGTCAATTCATCTCAATAAATGCACACACTGAGAAAGAAGAAAGGGCACGAATCAAATAATTAACTCATCAACTTGAAGAACTGGAAAGATCTCAGCAAAAGAACCCATCAGTCTCCAAAAGAAAGTAAATTATTAAAATTAGAGCAAAATAAATGAAATAGAAAAACAATTGAAAGAGTAGGTGAGTCCAAAAGCTGGTTTTTCAGAAAGATCAACAAAATTGATAAGCCATTGGTCAAACTGACAAAATAAAAACTGTAGAAAAAACAGACAATCCAAATTAGAAATGAGATGGGCACTATCACAACAGACTCTGCTGAAATTAAAAGAATCATACAAGCATACTACAAAAAATTATACTCTAATAAATTTGAAAATCTAGACGCAATGGAGAATTTTCTGGAAAAATATCACCTACCTAAACTAGTAAAATCAGAGATAGAACAACTAAATAAACCCATTACAAAAGAAGAAATTTAAAAAGTAATTTAAAAACTTCCATCCAAGGAAAACCCTGGCTCAGACTTCACTCAGAATTCTGTCAAACATTCAGAGAAGAGTTAACATCACTACTTCTAAAGGTATTCCAGAGTATAGAAAAGGATGGAATATTCCCAAATTCGTTCTACAAAGCTAGTATAATCCTGGTACCAAAACCAGCTAAAGACAACACAGAAAAAGGAAAATTACAGGCCAATATCTCTCACGAATTTACATGCAAAAATCCTTAACAAATTCCTAGCTAACAGAATTCAACAACACATCAAAAAAATAGTTCATCACAACCAAGCAGGATTCATACCAGGGATGCAAGAATGGTTTAACATAGCCAAGCCAAGTGCCGTCGAGTTGGGCAAACAATTAATGTAATCAACCACATAAACAAAATAAAAGATAAGAACCATCTGATTTATCAATAAACACAGAAAAGGCATTTGATGAAGTCCAACACCCATTCACATTAAAAACTCCCAGAAAAATAAGAATAGAAGAGAAATTCCTCAACATAGTAAAGGCCATCTACACCAAGCCAACAGCTAACATCATCCTCAATGGAGAGTTGAAAACATTCCCATTAAGAACAGGTACTAGACAAGGATGACCATTGTCACCACTTCTATTCAACGTCGTTCTAGAGGTCCTAGTCAGAGCAATTAGACATGATAAAGAAACAAGGGGCCTCCAAATTGGCACTATTTGCACATGATATGATCTTATACAAAGAAAACTCTAAAGAATCCCCCAAAAAACTACTGGATCTGATAGAGGACTTCAGCATAGTATCAGGATACAAGATAAACATACATAAATCAGTGGGATTCCTATACACCAACAAAGAGACAGCCAAAGAGGAAATCACTAGATTATTACCATTTACTATAGCCCCAAGACAATAAAATACCTAGGGATACATCTCACCAGAGATATAAAAGACTTATACAAAGAAAACTGCAAGTCCCTACTGCAGGAAATGAAAAATGACATACACAAGTGGAGAAATCTACCTTGCTTCTGGATGGGAAGACTTAACATTGTGAAAATGTCTATACTACCCAAAGTAATCGATACATACAAAGCAATCCCAATTCAACTTCCAATGACTTTTTTTAATGAGATGGAGAAACAAATCACCAAATTCATATGGAAAGGAAGGAAGCCATGGGTAAGTAAACTATTACTAAAGTAGAGGAACAAAGTGGGAGGCCTCACTCTTCCTGACCTTAAAACTTACTACACCACCACGGTAGTCAACACAGCCTGGTACTGTCACGAAAACAAACAGATAGACCAATGGAACAGAATTGAAAATCCATATATAACTTCATCTACTTTTAAACAGCTGATTTTGATAAAGTCTCAAAGACAGTGAAGTGGGGTAAAGACAGTCTCTTCAATAAATGGTGTTGACATAATTGGATATCCACCTGCAAAAAAAAATGAAACAAGACCCTTATCTCATACCATGCACAAAACCTAATTCAAAATGGATCAAAGACCTAAATATGAAAGCTAAAACAATAAAATTCTTGGAAAAAAAAATTGGAAAGACGATGGCATCAACAGTCTACCAAAAACCACAAACAACCTTCAATCATCAGTAACAGAAATAGATAATTGGGAACTATTAAAAATGAAACACTTACGCTCATCTAAAGCCTTCACCAAAGGAGTAAAAAGACTACCTATGGAGTGGGAAAGAATTATTTGTCACCACGATCCTGACCACTGCCTAATCTCTGTAACCAGAAGATACTGCAAAACCTAATAAGAAAAAGACAAGAAATCCAGTTAAAAAGTGAGCAAGTGACGTGAACAGGCACTTCACCAAAAAAGGCATACAGGTTGCCAAAAAATACGTGAAGAAATGTTCACGATCATTAGCAATCAGACAAATCCAAACCTAATCCACAATGAGATACCATCTCACCCCAACGAAGATGGCAATAATCCAAATAACACAGAATAATAAATGCTGGAGAGAATGTGAAGAGATTGGAATTCTCCTACACTGCTGGTGGAACTGGAAAATGGTTCAACCACTGTGGAAATCAATTTGGCACTTTCTTAAAAAACTAGAAATAGGAATGTCATATGATCCAGCAATCCCACTCCTTGGAGTATATCCCAAAGAAACAATGAATACCACTCAAGCAGACACTTGCTTGCCAGTGTTTATTGCAGCTCTCTATACAACAGCAAAAAGTTGGAAACAACCTAGATGCCCACCAACAGATGAATGATTTGTTTAAACAAACTGTGGTATATTCGTACAATGGACTACTATACAATGATAAGAAACAACCGTTGCTTAGAGAAATATCTATCAATGTGGGACTATCTAGAAGAAATTATGCTGAGCAAAATTAGCTATACACAAAAGGACAAATTTTGTATGAGACCACTGCTATAAGGATGCAACTAATCATTTAAGCACAGTAGAAATCAGTATTTGATGGTTACAGGGGTGGGCAGGGAGAGGGAGGGATGTCTTACAAATTAGATTGTTATTAGGATTAGAAATGAGTATAGGATGTGACAGCATGCACTAGAAGTGAGGTACCCACAACTACTCAACTTCGAAACCAAATTGTCCCCTTAATGTGGACCACCTCTTTGGAAGAACAGAGAAACAGAGCCTGGGAATGAGGGGCCATGCCCTCCGGGGACATTCAGACCAAGTGGGACACCCAAGGTTTTTCTATCTCCCTCTCTCAAGATATCGCTACACATATCACCTGGGGGAGTGGCAACTGGGGTCTTCAAGGCTTGCAAGCTGCCATCTAAATAGCAACAAATGGTCCCAATCCACCTGGACCTGGAGCAAATGGAGGACATCAAGGACTGGAGAAAAATAAGAGCCTACCAGATGGAAGGGGCCATATGAGCCATAGCCTGCTTTAGCGTGGGACCAGAAGAACTAGATGGTGCCCGAACACCACCAATTAGTCCGGATGGGGTACATGGAATGGCACTTCAGACACAGCAGGTGATGGAGTAGAGGGTAAAGATGGAACTCTACCAAAAGACCACATTGATGATCCTTCTGAATAGAGGGCCCCCTGGGAGAATGGCCCCTGGACTCTCTAACTCCAAACTGCATCCAGCACTGGGTCCAGCTCCCCAGACAAAGACTGGCCTAGACCATACAAAATACAGAGTGATATTGGAAAGAAACAAACATGTAAAAATATATATGGAGTTGTCTGAGGGACACTTTGCTGGAGCTGAGTTGATGAGTGAGGAAGGCCAGATCTTTACAAAAAAGTTATAAGAAGTTCCAGGCAAAAGGAGAAGTGTGCTGTCATGTGGGCAGGGAGGAGGCAGCTGGAATAGCATGGAGGTGACAGTTCTGGGTGTTATATGGCAACATGACATAGACTGTAAAATTGTTCTTAATTCACAAGAAAAAGAAAAAAAAAGAAGTGTAGAAGTGTATCCCATCACATCTGAAGTTTATTTGCCACACAGAAAAAAAAACAAATTGAACCTGAATTTAATTTACACTTCTAGATTTAATTTTCGGTTTATAAGAAATGTTGGGGAAGATAGGAACATTCCAAGAAAGTTAAATGACACCAGAAAGAAGCAACCAGTCAACACAAAATGCAGAAGAGGAGAGGGACTGCTAAAGATTAAAAGAAACTTTAGAGACTATCAATCAATACAAGGACCTTATTTGCATCCTGATTCAAACATGTCAACTCTAAATTTACACTTTTGAGATAAGTGACAAAATTCTAATATGAATCAGGTTCATGTTGCAGATGTTAAAGAACAATTGTTAATTCTATTAGGAATAAGGATGGCACTGAAGTTTAAAAAAAAAATCCTGTTAAAGATATTAACTCTTGCATTCATCCATGAGAAAACAGAAACTCAAAATCTGGACTTTGTTTGGAAATCTTGGTAGTGTAGTGGTTGGATGTTGTACCTGCTAACCAGAAGGCTGGTTGTTCAAATCCGGATGAAGGCTTACAGAGCAAACTAGTATCCCATTAAACAGCTCTTTAGAAACTCTATTGTGCAGTTCTACTCTGCCTATAGGGTCTCTGTGAGTCACAACTGACTCGATGGCAGTGGGTTTGGTTTTGGGGAGGCTGAGATTTGCTTTAAGGTAGTCCAGCAAAAACAAAACAAAAAATAGGTGAGGTGGTAGAAGAGTAGATGAAGCAATATTAGCAAAGTGTTGGAGTGTTTTTCTTTTTTTTTTTTTTTTTTTCAGTCTGAGTGCTGGATAGATGAGCAATTTAAGGTCCCTAATTTTCTTTTTATGTAGATTTGAAAATTTCCATAATAAAATAAATAAAGAGTTAAAACATTAGATTAGATGTTTGGGAGGGTCTTTGTGAAGTGTAAAGCTTATATATCCAGGTCAATGTCATTATAAAGCAAACTGCCAAAATACCCAAAACCAAGCCTGCTGGTATTGATTTGATTCCAGCTCACAGTAACCCTATAGGACACAGTAGAACTGCCCCATAGAGTTTCAAAGGAGTGTGTGGTGTATTCAAACTGCCAACCTCATAGGTGGCAGTTGATCTCTTAATCACTGCACCACCACTTAATCTCTGTTTGCTATCTCTCTTTGCTTCATGGAGCCCTGGTGGCATAGTAGTTAAGAGTCTGGCTGCTAACCAAAACGTCAGCTGTGTGAATCTACCAGCTGCTCCCTGGATACCCTATGGGGCAGTTCTGCTCAGCATTTTGGGGGCTCTGTGAGGTGAAATCAAGTCCAGGGCAATGAGTAAATGCTGAGTAGAAGGGTCCTGATGGTGCAATGGCTAAGCACTCAGCTACTAACTGAAAAGTTGGCAGTTCTAGCCCACCATCCTACACCCAACAACAACAGTGCTGGGCAGGTCCAAAGGACAGCACTAGACACAGTGAGTAAGAGTTAGGCTCATGGGAAGGAAACAGCTTCAGTACGGAAGTCAAGAAGCAGGCAGTCTGCACAGAGTGGGAGGACAGTTTAGTACTAGACTGCTGGAGAGGCATCTGGCAATAGGCAGCAGTATCCAGCAATTCCACTGGTGCGTGTTCTTTTTCTTTTTTTTAATTGTACTTTAGATGAAGGCTTTCAGAACAAACTAGTATCCCACTAAACAGTACACATATTGTATAGTACACATAATGTACACACGTTGTTTCATCGTGTTGGTTAATAACCCCACAACAGGTCAATACTCTTCCTTCTCAGCCTTGGTTTCCCCATTACCAGCTTTCTTATCTCCTCCTGCTTCTCATTCCTTGCCCCTGGGCTGGTGTGCCCCTTAAGTCTAATTTTATTTTATGGGCCTATCTAATCTTTAACTGAAGGGTGAACCTCAGGAACAACTTTGTTAGTGAGCTGAAAGGGTGTCCAGGGGCCATACTCACAGAATTCCTCCAGTCTCTGTCAGTCCAGTAAGTCTGATCTTTTTGTTCATACGTGTGAGTTAGAACTTTGTTCTGTGTATTTTTCCAGCTCTGTTCAGAACCTTCTACTATGATCCCTGTCAGAACAATCAGTGGTAGTAGCCAGCCACCATCTACTCTTACTAAACTCAGTCTGGTGGAGGCCATTGTTGATGTGATTTGTTCGTCCTCTGATCATCTTCCATGGCGTCCCTAGTTTTCATCATTCATCCTTGCTCCCACAGGGTTAGGACCAGAGGAGTATCCTAGATGGCCACTCACAGGCTTTTAAGACCCCAGACACTACTCACCAAAGTAGGATATAAAGCATTTTCTTTATAAACTATTTTATGCCAGTTGAGCTAGATAATCCCAGAGACCGTGGTCCCTGCAGCCCTCAGACCATCAATTAGGTCCCTCAGGGAATTTGGGTGTGTCTATGAACTCCCACCACCTTGCCTTGTATCCACTTGTACAGGTTTATCTAAAGTTCATCCAAGGTTCATCTATGTGACACACTGTGTTCATGTACATGACACACTGTACTCTTCCTACCTAAATTACAGGCTCTACTCTGTCACCCTCTATCTCATTACCCTGTTTATTTTCTTCATGGTTATTACCACTATTTGAGAACTTACCTGTGGTCTGTTGCTCTCTCAGTCTTTAAATGTTTCCCCTCACACCAGAAGTTAGCGCTGAGAACAGAATTTTGTCCTCTGTTCTGAATACCCAGCATCTAGTATAGGACTGGGCAGATTTAAGATGTCTAGGAAATATTTGTTAAATGAACTAATTACATACATTACAGCACATTTAATTGCAGGAAAAACATGGAGACAATGGCCAGGAACAAGGAGTTAGTTAAGTAATTGATGGTCTGTCCATAAAATGGAAAAGCATTCCAGCATTAAAAGTCTGCCGTAGGTGTTTATTGTCACGGAAAAGATGTTATGATATGTAATGCAAAAGATGAAGACAAAGAAGAGAATGCATAGTTCTGAATACATTTCTGTTAAATAAATAGAAAAGAAAAAGTTGCGTAGAAAAAATTTGGAGAATACGCAACAAGGTGTAAAATGATCATCAGTGAATGATAGCATTATCAGTTGTTGTAACTTTTGTTTATGTACATTTCTCCTTTTTCTAAAATGAAAACAATTATTTGGTAATAAGAAAAATATTATTTTAGCATCATAAACTTAATACAAAGATTTTCTAAAAATTATTCAAAATAAAATAAGCTAACTTGGGAGACAGAGAGCTAGTATCATGTGTCTAGATGTATTCAAGTTTCAAAAGATTACTATAAAAGTGACTTCTTTTCCACATGGAATGACTGGCCTAAATATTACCTTAGTAACTCCTCAAATGCTAAGAATGTGATTTTGGACTGTTTTATCTTTAAGAGTCATTTTTAAAATGTATTTTAAACTAAGTGAAAAGTATCTTAATTCTGTATTCTTTATTATTGATTGTAAATAAGTTACAGAATGGCTATAACGTCAACAATGAACCCAAGCATTTTTCATATATTTCCAGACTGGGTGGAATGCAGGGTTGATATGCTACTTTATACCTGAGAATGTGCCACACCTTGATGTAATCTTCTGATGAGTCCACAGTATAAAGCAAGGACTAAATTATATAGTTTATGCTGTCAACAATCAATCAAAGATTGACTTTGAGTAACTCCTGTATACAAACCATGGTGCTGAGTAAAAAAAGGAAACATCAAGAAGTATAGAACACTATCGTTGTCCTCAAATAGTTGTATAAGAGGTCTGCTGTGTTTATCAATTGAACGAAAATCAAGAATCTGCCCTGAATTTTTGCTTCCTTTGAATTTGCCTCCCTTAAATTGCCTGTACAGCAATCCTTAGAGCCTGCCTGGTCCTAAACCAAACCAGGTGCTGTTGAGTTGATTCTGACCCACAGCAACCCTATAGCACAGAGTACAAATGTCCTATAGGGTTTCTGAGGAGCAACTGGTAAATTCAGACTGCCAACCATTTTCGGCAAGCAGGTAAGCTTTTATCCACGGCATCATCTTGGTTTCTCTCAGCACAGTTCAAGCATTCTACAGCTTCCATAAGAACTGCCTATGGGTTCTGGTAATATTGCTTATTAGAAAGCTTAGAAATCTTTATGCTATAACCATCTCAAGTACTAGATAAATATTTTTTAAATTATTTTAATGCATATCTAAGCTGACAAGAAAGAAAACTTCTCAAGATATATAAGTGAAGAGGGTATTGAAAACTAAAACAGAAACTGTAAGTTGATATAGTATCTATGCCAAAACAAGCAGTATCATTTTCTAAGGTTTGAGGATCTAAGCCATGAGGAGAAGGAACAAGTTTAGAAGCAATAAAAGAAGCATTCTCACTGAAAAGGGTATCCTAGAAAAATGATACCACAAAGAAGTTTAGCTTTGAAGAAGGGTTGCAAATAACCCTTTAACATATAAAATCATGGACCTAGGCCCTGTGCTGCACACTGGTTTTCCATTCTTTCTTAAGTATACTACACCTGTGGCCTGAAAATCCCCAAGCTGGAAAACAAACATAAAAACTAGTCCCAGGCAAATGACAGATATAACTGTGACACCTGGCAGAAACAAACCCAAGATTAATCTACACTATGACTTGCCTTACTATAACCTGCACAGAATTCTCATAAATAAAGCACTACAGAGCATTGTAAATTCATGGTAGGTTGTTTTCTCATGTGTTTTGTAATTTCGAATTGTGAGTTCATCTTCAGTGATGGTAACAGATACTACAAGCAGCAGATTTAAACTACCAAGAAATTCAGATTGAAGAGCTATTTCCCGAATTTATAAAAATAAGCATGCTTAAAATTATTAAAAATAAATAATAAATTTAAAAATAAGAAAATTTGTAGACATTATTTTAAAAGAACCAAATAGAACTACCAGAAATTAAAGATATAGTCATTGACATTAAAAAAAAAATCAGCAGATGAAGTAGGTTAAAATTAAATTTGTTAAGAAAAATAGACAAAAAAGACAATGGTGTCATAAACTGAAAATTTCTCACATAAAATTCATTTTCTTCCCCTGTAAAATTTCAAACACTGGCTATCAAAAACTGACATTAAGTTTCCCCAGTATTTTGGGGATTGATTCTTTCTCAACCTTTTGTTCACAGCTGTGACAGGGTGACCCTTCTTCTAGTGGTTCAATATACAGTTCTATCCATCAGACTACATTCCAAGAAGAAGGAAGAGATGAAGAAGGAAAGGAACAAAGAATATGAACCTATCATTTAACAAAGTATGTCAGAAACACTTCCTCTAGGATCCTACCACCCAGAAATTAGTCACATACCTATATTTAGATACAAGGGAGCCTGGGATCTTTATTCTGGGAAGCAAAGTCTATATTCTGGGAAGATCTGACTAAAATCAGGAGATTTATGAATATGGTTTTCTTTAATATAGAGTTCAATTAATATGGAAGGAAAGAAGAATAAATATTTGAGTAAACTATCAGTTAGATGGCAAGGATTACAGAGAGTTGAAAAGAGAAATAGTGAACTGAACCATAGATACATGGAAATTATTTAAAATATAATGAATTCTGGATGGTAGAATGTAAAGGTCCTACATGAGCTCAAGAAAGAAATAAAACAGAGAATGATTGAGAAGAGATCTTCGCTCTAAATTTTCAAAACTTGATGAAAGTCATGAATCCCCAGAAACACAAGTCTCAAGGGAAAGCTGTAAAAGCCACCAGAGAGATAAAACAGATTTCCTCCAATAGTAATTAAACTAGATGGACAACATTTTCTCCATAGCCAGTGCCAGAAAACAGTAGAATAATATTTGGAGTAGAATCACTTTTGATCAGAAAGAAAATTTGCCAGCCTGAAATTCTATATCCAGCTAGAATATCATTTAAGGGTGAGTACACAAGAAAAATACTTTTAAATGAAGATTTATTTTATCACTGGCATATATATATATACATATAGGCTAAAAGAACTACCAGAGGATCTACATAGGGAGGTGAAAATTGAGTCTAGAAGAAAACAATGACCTGAAGTCAGCAGTCTTGATGGGACAAAAAAAAAGACTAAAATGTAGACAAAAATGAATAAATATTGACAGTATTCTAAGGTGTTATGTAGTTTCAGAGACATGTAAACATAAAAAGCTATTTAGCAGACATGGTACAGAGCTCTAGTCCTGCTACATCTACCTTGCTAACACTTTACTTACATAAACACAGATTAAGATTTCCAACTCTAGTCTCCTCGAGAAACACATATGGGTGCTATTAATTCCAAACTCCTTGCCCATCTTCATGTTAACAAAGAAAGATAGCAAAATTGTCAGCACCATAGACATATTAAGGACACTCCACCCAACAACATCAAAGTATGCATTTCTTTCCAATGTACATGGAACATTCTCCAGAAGACATCACATCTTATGCCATAAAGCCACCTGCAACAAAATCCAAAACAATTAAATAACACAAAACATCTCTGATCACTACACCATAAAAGAAGAAATAAATAACAGTAATGGCAAGGGAAAAAAGTCAATACATGGAAACAGAACAGTGTCTTGCTTAAAAACCACTGAGCAATAGAAGAAATAAAAGATGGAATTTAAAAAATTTCTAGAATCAAATGGGAATGAAAACACATCATACCAAAAACTTTGGGACACAGCGAAGGCCACATTCAGAGATTGTTTATAAAAATAGGCACACATATCAAAAAACAAAATGGACAGAAACAAAACATTAGCATTGCAACTCAAACAAATAGAAAGAGAAGCACAAAAGAAGTCCACAGCCAACAGAAGAAACGAAATAATAAAGATTAGACCAGAAATAAACAAAATAGAGAATAGAAAAACAATAGAAAGAATCAACAAAATCAAAAGTCAGCTCTTTCAAAGGATCAACAAAATTGACAAACTACTGGCCAAACTCACAAAAGAAAAAGAGAAGAGGAAGCAAATAACTCGAATAAGAAATGAAATGGAGGACATCACAACAGACCCAACTGAAATCAAAAGAATCACAACAAAGTACTATGAAAAACTGTACTCCAGCAAATTTGAAAGCCTAGAGTAAATACAAAAATGTCTAGAAACTCTACCTAACCTAACACAAACTAAGAAAATTTGAACAGACCAATAACAGGATACAAGCTGTAAAGGTAATTAAAAAACAAACAAAAAAAATCCTTTTTCACAGATGCCTTCACTAAAGAGTTCTACTAAACATTCAGATAAGAGCTCGCACTACTGCAACTCAAACTATTTCTGAACACAGAACACAAACAGGACACAAGCTATAACTGACGGTATGTTCTATGTTCTATGTTCTATGTTCATGGATTACATTGTGTGCCCCCAAAAACGTATGTATTGATTTGAGTTGACTACGAGTCTCAACATGGTGCAATTCCTCCCATGTGTTGTGAATCCTGCCTTTGTGATACTGATGAAAGAGAATGGGCAGCAGCTGTGCTGGTGAGGTGGGACTCCAGTTACCGGCTGTGGGATATAAGGGAGAGAAGTGAGTATATAGAGTTGTGAACCTCATACCACCAAGAAGCAGCACCAAGAGCAGAGCAAGTCCTTTGGACCTGGGGTTCCTGTGCCAAATGCTCTTGCTGGATTCAGACTCAGTCTACCAGACTGTGATAACTTCTCTTACTGAATGGACTTCTAACTCATAAATAGATTTGTGTCTTACTGTACTGTGTTAATAAAATCTGTCTTCATAAAGCCTTCCAGTCATGGTATTTTCTGTTACAGCAGTACCAGGTCACTGAAACATCTATAAAGGCAGCATAACCCTGATACCAAAACTAGGCAAAGACATCATAAAAAAGAAAATTGCAGACCAATATATCTCATGAACAGAGATGCAAAAATTCTCAACAACATTCTAGCCAATAGAATTCAGCACAACATAACAAAATAATACACCACAACCAAGAGGGATTCATACCAGGCATGCAAGGATGGTTCAGCTTTAGAAAAGTCAATCAACTTAATCCACCACATAAATAAAAGAATCACATGATCATCTCAATAGACATAGAAAAATGCATTCCGCAAAGTACAACACAGCTTCCTGAATAGTAAAAAAAAAATTTAAAAGCTTCCAATAAAGTATGTACAGAAGGGAAATCCCACCTCACAATAAAGGGGCTTTTATATGAAAACAGGAAGTCCTGGTGACATAGTGGATAATTGATGCATCTGCTAACCAAAAAGTTGGCAGTTCAAATCCTCCAGATGTCCCCTGAAGACTGTGTGGGGCAGTTCTACTCTGTCCTTAAGGGTCACTATGAGTCAGAATCAACTCGATGGCAGTGGGTTTGTTTATGTATATATATATATATATATATATATATATAAACAGCAGCCAACATCATTCTCAATGGAGAGAAGCTGAAAACATTTCCCCTGAAAATAAGAACAATACAATGAAGCCCTTTATCATCACTTCTATTCAACACTGTGCTGCAATGTTGAATAGGTAGTCCTAGGTAGAGCAACAAAGCAGAAAAAGAAATAAAGGGCATCCAAATTGATTAAAAAGAAGAACAATTAAAACTATCCTTATTCACAGATGTTACAATATTACACACAGACAACTCTAAAGACTCCACGACAAAACTTCTGGAGCTAATAGATTCAACATGTAGCAGGATACAAGGTCAACATAGAAAAATCAGTTGAATTCCTAAACACCAATAAAGAGAAAAAAGAAAGAAACCAGGAAAGCAGCCGTTTATAATAGCACTTAAAAGAATAAAATGCTTAGTAATAAATGTATCTAATAAATCTAACCAGTGATACAAGACCTATACCAAAAAAACTGCAAAACGTTGCTTCAAGAAATCAAGAGACTAACATAAATGGAAAAATATGCTGTGTTCATGGATTTGTACTCAGCACTGTAAAAATGTCAGTTCTACCCGAAGAAATCTACAAATACTATGCAATCCTGATCCACGTAGGTAGCTCCAAAATCTCTGTCTCTAGCCATGCTATTAGCCATAAATTACCAGGTAAAAATCTCTGATTCTTACAGAATACTTCCATTTAGACATGCCAAGCTCATCTTCTAGTAAATATAACCACCTCTCCAATTAGTTGGTTTTGTTTTTCTTTTCTTTCCTTCAGACTTCTCTGCTTCACACATTGGGGCCATTAGTCGTGATCTCTATTGAAAACTGTGGTGCCGTTTTTTATTCTTTTCTTCCTCTTGTTTTTCTATCTAATGAGTCACTAAGCTGTTTTTATTTTCTTACCCAGTGTCTCTCCCTTTGGCCATTACCTTACAGTTTTCACCACTATATTTTATTTTATTTTATTTTTTGCTTTAGGTGAAAGTTTACATGTCAAATTAGTTTTTTATTAAATAGTTAATGCACAAATTGCTTGTGACATTGGTTGCCAACCCCTGGGTGTGTCAATACTCTACCCTTCTCCACCCCAGATCCCTCATTTCTATTTATTCAGTTTTCCTGTCCCTTCCTGCCTTCTCATGTTTGCTTTTGGACTGGTGTGCCCATTAGTCTCCTATACATGATTGAACTACAAAGCACATTCCTCACTTGTATTATTGTTGGCTCTGTAGAACTAATTCTAGGCTAAGGAATGAAGGTCGGGAATGACTTCAATACTGAGTTAAAAGGGCATCTGGATGGGGAGAATACTGTCCACTCTGTCAGAGCAGCAAGCCGGGTGGGTTTTTTTGTGTGCGTGTGTGTGTGCACACAATTTAATTTTGTTCTGTGTTTTTCTACCACTCTTTCTGGTGCCCTCTATTGTCATCACTGCGTGAGCTGGTGCTGGTAGTAGCCTGGCACCATTTAGTTATTCTGAGTTCGATATTGTAGAGGTTATGGTAGTCGTGTTTCATTAGCCTTTTAGACTAATCTTTACCTTGTATGTTTGGTTTTCTTCATTCTCCTTTGCTCCAGTCATGATGTGACTGGTAGATGTATCTTAGATGACTGCTTCAGACTGTCAAGGTATTTGTTTGTATCAGACAGTGCCTGGCATATATAGTAAGTGTTCAATAAATTTTCAATGAATGAAAGATTGCAAATATGAATGAATAGAAAATGACTTGGCAAGGGAGCTAGAGGGGGGAGGTTAGTACTTGGCTTTGAGATACATGTAATTACATTTCATACTGGCAGAGAGATTGCCTTTGAGCATTGACAATTCAGTCTGCAAACATGAAGGGTTGATGTAGTTACATTATGCAAATACAATTCCTAAATTCTTAAGAGTGAGACACATCAATAATGAGGTATACATTGGCAGCCATTGTGTTTGGCCTGGTGCAGGGTTTATAATCACAGAAGGGATACTGGCTATCTCAGCTGCGCTGTCACTCAATCTGAGGCAAGCTAATTGGGATTTATCAAGGCTAAGTCATTCTGATCTCCAGAGGTATCATCCACGGAAGAGGGGGTGTTTTTCTTACTCACTATGAATGCTAATTTTCCAGCTTAACCTGTTCCACATAGTTAAGATGAAACTGCTATCCCTCCAGATGGAGTTTCTTACTTTAACTGTCCAGTGTTTGAAGACACCAAGTTGAATCATGCAATGGGAAGGAAGAGCCCGAATGACTGGCTAACCTGATTCGATGATATTCTTCAGCTGCTGCATTCTGGAGCTGCTCTGGTTCCTCTCTGCATGGATTTGTAGAATCTGAGACCCAAAAGTAGCCTGGTGAATAAAGTAAAGAAACCAAACCGGTTGTCATCAGATCAATTCCGACTCACGGTGACTACGTGTGTGCCAGAGTAGAACCGTGTGATTCCTACGGTTTTCAGTGGTTGAGCTTTAGAAAATAGCTTGCCAGGCCTTTCTTCTGAGGTGTCCCTGAATGAACTCAAAGTGGCAATCTTTCAGTTAGAAACTGAACACTTTAACCAGTATTCAAGTCCAAATCCCAGAGTGATTTCTCAGACTTCATCTTTACCGTATAATGGGATCTTTCCTATTTAGAGTTTGATAACCATCTTGTAGAGATAATTTTTCATCTTGCATGATATCAAGGAAATTTTCTGTCAATAAATCTTCAAATATTCTCTCCAAATTTTCTGTTTTCCTTCCCCGTTCTGGTACTCCAATCACTCACAGAGTATTCCTCTTGATAAACCCCACGTAATTCTTAGTGTTCTTCCGTTTTGTTTTTGTTTTTCTTTGAATCGTCTGATTTTTCCTTAAATATGTTGGTAAACCCTAGTGGCATAGTGGTTATGTGCCATGTCTGCTAACCAAAAGCTCAGCAATTCAAAACTGCCAGGTGCTCCTTGGAAACTCTATGGGCAGTTCTCCTCTGTCCTGTAAGGTTGCTATGAGTTGGAATTGACTCAATGGCAGGTGGCTTGGTTTGGTTTTTGGTATGTTGGTGTCAATTGCTTTATGGTCAGTCTCGCTAATTCTGCCTTCTGTTGTCTCATTTCTGCTCCTTTGACTTTCTACTGAGTTGTCTAATTCTGAAAGTTTATTATTAATCAATATTTCTGCACGCTGCCTCTCCAACGTTTCTTGCAGCCCGTTCAATTTGTCATGCTCTGCTGTGTTTGGCCTGATGCCCTTCCTGATCTCTTCAAGATTTCTAAATGTTAAACTTTTGTATTCCACCTCTATAGTTTCAAGAAGTTTTCTTTATCTGGAAAACTTCTTGTCTCTGTTTGGGGAGTTTTCTGAAGCCATTGTGGTTTGTTTCTTTAAATAATTTGATGTTAACTGTTGTCTCTGAATCACCAGAAGGTGTTGTATTTATTTATTTTGTTTGTTTACTGTGTTCTAGCTTGTTGTTTTGTTTTGTGTTTATATGCCCAAATAGGCTGGTCATGTGAGCTAATTTGATTACTGTCACCTTTGAGGCTCTAATGTCCGTCATCGAATGGTTAGAGCTGTTACTAGGCATGTGAGCCCAGGCATCTGTTTCCTTTTCTTGTAGTATTCAGGTCAGGTTCCCAGGTGGTTGCTCACTGAGTATGTAGTGCAGGATCTCCCCTGTGGTCCTAGATGGGAAGGGGTGATTGGTGTAGGCACAGATATCTAGCTGCGCATGCTGAGAAAGACAGCTATCTGTGTCTGTAAGGAAGGCATGTTCCCTTATGCTTGAGCCTCTCTTGAGTTCCTGACTTAGGGAATTCAGCAGGTAATTTTCCCCCGTTTTGTGTTGTTATTGTCTTTCCAAATCTAGGAGAATATCTCAGGGGTCTCATAAAGGGTCCTATTTCCAGCATAGACAGTGCATCAGTCTTGGGAGCCAAGTATACTGTAAAGAAAGAGAAGAAAGCACTGGGGAAAAGGAGAGAGGTTTAGCCTGAAGGAAAGACTTAGATTTGTACCTGGTAGGTTGGATGCAAGCCACTTAGCTCTTGACAACCAAATGCCATTTTTCACTGATTCTGGAGGTATGAGTGGGGCTATCTGCCACTCAGTCTTTCCTGCTGAGGCAGACAGTTTCTGAACGCTACTTCTGCCTTTCCGCATGCTCGTTGCCAGCAATCTACCTGCAGGATGCTGATTCCAAACCAGGTCAGGCCTGATTCATATTGGTACTTCTAGACCTACTGCCCCTTCCCTGTCACTCAGTTCCAGTTTTCTACTTAGTGGTGATGTTCAGGGCTCCTAGAGTGTCACATATAATTGATACATTTGTTATTTTGGGTCTTTGTTGTTAGAAAGATCAAAGAAAGTATCCAGCTACTCTGTCATCTTAGCAATGTTTCCATCTTTACCCTCTTCACCTGCAGATCCACTTCCTCCTAACTGTTCAGTTTACTCTGCTTCATGCTTTTCTTCATTCCATTCATTCACCCAACATGTGTTTACCGAAGGACTTCTGTTTTCTTTACTCTGATGCTACTTCAAGGAGAAAGACAAACCAGATCTGTGTTGTTATGAAAAGGTGGGACACCACCGATTCCCAACGATTTGGCCTGGTGGTGCTGTGATTAACCACTTGGCTGTTAACCAAAAGGTCAGCAGTTGGAATCTACCAGTCAATCACTCTTTCGAAACCCTATGGGGCAGTTCTACTCTGTCCTATAGGGTTGCTATGTGTTGGAACCAAAGCAAAGGGTTTCTGTATGAAAGGTTCCTATGTGTTTATTTCAGTGTTCAGAAGAGTGTGGAGTTCCAGCCCCACATCACAACCTCATAGTCATGGGCTCATCCTTCAGCCCAAGAAGTCTTGACCTGAGCTTATCGTCTTCCTCCCCAAACCAGTTCTTTCTCTTGACTTCTCTATTTTTGTCATTAGCACCATCATTTCTCTGTCATCTGACTCAAAGCCTCACAGACAGCCCTATTTGCTTCCTCTTGCTCAACCCCAATACATCACCCAGTTCTGTCGTTCTTCCTCCTTCTTGAACAGTGTTTTTCACACCTGTCATTTCCTTTTTTCCTCACTGCCACATGCTGAGTTCTGATCCTCATTTCAAGCCCATGTCATTGCAGCTGCTCAGAGGCATGCTTTATTCTCTTGGTTCCCTTCCTCCACCTAAGTCTTGTGTGCTCTTATTATTTTCTGCTTTGATTTTTTTGTTTGTTTGTTTTAATACCATGTGTTTTCGTTGATGGACGTATGCTGTATCATGGGTGTGTTCAAATCTTTGGTCGGTAGTATAGATTTTGAGAAATGTTATTTGGGACTACGTGGTTAACACTGAACTTTTTCTGTTGTCAAGCCTGCTGATTGATGGGCAACCAACGGTCCCAATGAACTTTAGTTCCTAAAAATATGTTGGGGTGCCTTCCATTAAGTTACACAGTGAACCTCTGGTTTTCCAAATGACACAAAATAACAAAACGCAAGGCCACCAGAGTCCCTTAACTATCACACAGGAAACCACGAATATGCTTATACAGCTTATCTAGAGATACAAAAGCCAAAAGAACTAAAATTTTTACCCAATTACACTTCCTGATTACTTTACTATACTTGCAAGCCTCCTACTGAGGTATTTTGCTTCAGTTAATGTTTTTCTTCATGTTTTGCTATTACCAAACAAAAGCCACTGCTGTTGAGTCAATTCTGACCCACAGCAACCCTACAGACAGAGTAGCACTGCCCATGGAGCACTTGGAGGATTTGAACTGTTACCTTCTGATTAGCAACCATAGCACTTAACCACTATGCCACCAGGGTTTCCATTACACAAGTGCTCAAATATTTTTAGTGGAAGAATACACTCTCAAAGAACTTCAGAGGCATAACAAATGGTTGGTATTCTGTATGTCCATGGGTCACCAAAGGGCTAATAATGTTAGGGTCATAGGGTACATATCAGAGAGTACTGTAGATGGTATATAAACTGCCATCTTTCTAAATTATATCCTTCAAAACTGATTTCCTAATCCCATACCCCACAAACATGGTGCAGATGGCGCTCAGCACTACCTGTGATCTGGTCTCATCTCTTATTTTCTGAAGTTGTATCCTCAGGGTCATTTCTGTGCCACCACCACACCTTTAAATCTCTCTTCTTTCTGAGGTAAAGAATACACTCTATCTTCTCAGAAATGCACAGTTTAGCACAATGGTAAGAACACTGTTTTGAATACACAGCTTTAAACTTCTGCTCTGTCAAATACAGGCTGTACCATTTGGGGACAGCTTCCTCACAGCTCTATGTCTAAATTTTTTAATCAAGAAAAATGTGAGGAAAGAAAGCTACCTAGTAAGAGATGTGTGAAGATTGAATGTAATGCAGGAACTCAGAGTATGTGAACAGTATCACTTATCAAATCTGTATTCTAAGCAGCTGGTGGTGTTTCTTACTAGATGAAGTGTCTAACTGGGCTGCCTTAACTGTGAAACTCTGGAGCCTCAGGCCACCCCATGAAAAAGAAAGCCCTATAACCAAGGGCTTTCCTGCTTCCATGGGTTTGTTCCAGCCTTTTCTGCTCAGATAGCACTTTCCTGGTGGCATAGAGGTTAAGTGCTATGGCTGCCAACCAAAAGGTCAGTAGTTCAAATCTACCAGATGCTCCTTGGAAATTCTATCAGGCAGTTCTACTCTATCTTATAGGGTCTCCTATGAGTCGGAATCAACTCACTGGTTGTGAGTATATGCTTGTTCTGGCCTTTTCTACTCAAATACCACTTTCTCCGCGAGATCTTCACTGGTCACACCTAAACACCGGATAAGGCCCTACCTAGTAAACTTTTATACCCGTCTTCCTTATTTTCATTATAACACTTTGTTACAAGAAATCATCTGATGGCCATTTTTAATTTACTCTGCTTTACGCATTTGTTTATTCCAGTCATTCATTCAACATGGATTTACTGACTGTCCAAAGCAGATTTCCAAGTTTCTTTAGTGAAGTTATTAGTAATACACCCAAAGCTCTCTCATCTAAGTCTACCTGCAAGAACCTGCCAGATTTCAGTCCTACGTGATCTGGTATTACCACTGTCCTCATGGCAAACTGTTTGGGGTGCTTTGTATACAAGAGTGTGGACTCCTGCTTGGATCACATGTCTCTGTGAGTCACTACAATTCCATCTCAAAACTCGGGCCACAGTTTCCTGTTTGGGGTCACCCCCACTGTCAGACTGGCTTTCCAGCCTGTCTGTTGTGAGTCAGGCGGTTCTTTCCCACTTCACCCCTCTACCCAGTCCCATGGCTAGTTGCTGCAACACACATCACTAGTGTGGTAGAGGCAGGTGGGGGTGTGGGTGATATCATCTGTTTGTAAACAGTTTTCACAAATCATTCCCTGAGAATTTCAGAACCATCATGATGGGAATAAGGGCCCCTCCCACACAGGGCAGACTGCCCTTTATAGCCTCCCTGACAGGAGGTGATTTGGCCTCAGCTGTAAGTATCCTGGATAAATTAATGGAGCACTTCTGACCTCACCTCTGAGCAACACCTTCAACAGTTGGTTGCTAGGTAGATACCCTGACACAGATCGCCAGTCACCTGGCCATTGACAGTGCAGCAGCTAAGAAGCTAAGCTTCAATTTTCTAAGCACATGGGTGTGCCTGCACAGGCCCAAGTGTCCCTTCCCTAGGTAGATACAATTTGTAAGGCAACAGAGCAGAGTAGCTGAGAACATAGACCCTGGAGTCAGACAGATCTCGGTACAAATCTCATCTCCCTCACTCACCGTCTGGGCATCTCGGCCACTCACTAGCTATATGTCCTCGGCCAAGTTTGCCTGCATGTGAAATGGGGAAACGGAGATCTTTAATTTGTGTGTATTATGAGCGTTAAACAAGATCATATATGTAAAGCATCAAGCTCAGTGCCTAGAGCGAAGCAAGTGCCCAATAAATGGTAGTCACGGAAACCCCGGTGATGTAATAGTTAATCAAAAGATTGGCAATTCAAATCAGCCAGACGCTTCTTGGGAACTCTATGGGGCAGTTCCACTCTGTCCTATAAGGTCACTATGAGCTGGAATTGACCCAGTGACACTAGGTTTGGTTTGATTTGGCATTGCCCTTGTGGTGAAGTGATTAAACACGTGGCTGCTAACTAATAAATCCTGCGGTTCAAACACACCAGCTACTCTGTGACAGAAAGCTGCAGCAACCTACTTCTGTAAAGATGTACAGCCTTGGAAGCCCTATAGGGCAGTTCTACTCTGTCCTATAGGGTCACTATGAACTGGAATCGACTGAGTGGCAACAGGTTTGGGTTTTGATATTATTACTATTATAAGGTCCATCAATGGTGCAAATGGTTTGAACTCGGCTATTAACCTAATGTTTGACACTTCAAACTCACCCACTGTTGCCGTGAAAGGACTGGTTATCCACTTTTGTAAAAATTACAGCCAAGAAAAAACTCTGTAGAAGTTCCACTCCATGGCTCCCCAGGTTACCGTAAGTCAGAATCCACAGCAACTTGACCCACAGCAACTTTTTTTTTTTTTGGTTACTGTTGTTACCACTGTTTATTGTTCTCTCCTCCCTTCCGCACCCAGTAACACCTCTGCAGGGGATGTTGGTCTCCCAGTCTCCTCTTTACTTAAATGAATATACACACGAGGCTAGATTTCTGTCCAACTCTGAATGACCCTAGCACCACTACCCCTCCTCTACAGAGAGCCCATTTGTGTAACAACACCCCCCCCCCATATCTCAGCTGAAGGGTCCTGCAAGAAGCCTATGGTTCCCAAGCCATACTGCAACAGCACAGAGAAGATCCGCAGAAGGAGGATCCCAGTCTCCTGGAAGGCCCAGCTTGGGAAGTTCCTCATCCAGCTAGCAATGCAGTCAATGATCTGTGACAGCAAAAAGCTGCCCTGCACAGAAGGCCCTGGGTCTCAGCTCACCTGACCCTAAAACTCCAACGGCTGGAAATCCAAACTTTTACCACACAGCTGCCTGGATCTGGCCGGCAGGAAGCTGAGTACCTCCTTTGCAAAGCTGTGGGTGATTTAGGAGGGACTCAGTGGAGCCCTGGGAACACATGCCCTGGAGTCAGTTTCTCTTCTGTAAAATGGAGATGACAGCACCCACCTAGTTATGAAAATTAAATGAGATGATGCACTTATGAAAATTAAATGAGATGATGCATGTCATTAAAAGTCCTTAGAATGATGCCTGGCTCAGGTGTGATTGAGCTGTCATAATTAACTATTAGAAAGCTACATCTCCTGTTTGAGCACAAAGTTTTAGTTTTCTGCCTTTCACAAATATCCAAATCCTATCTTTGGGGGCCAACTGGAGGAGATACTGGATGGGATGACAGAACAAGTTACAAACACATGCATATGCACAAATGAGTGAACAGATGGGAAAGAGGGTGTCCTCAGGAGGTAGAAGCTTTATTATCATGTATGTGTCTTCAAACGACAATCACAAGAGGCATTTACAGTGCATCTGCTGTTTGCAAGCTTCAGCAGGCAGTAGACAGAGCCCAGAGTCCCAGCCATGGCTCTGAGATCCTCAGAGAGGGAATCAGAGGCTCAGGGGACTTTGCTAGGCTGAAAGCAGGGGGGCTGTGAATATCAGACTGCAGCTAACTTGAGTGAGAGACAAACACCGAGGGACTGGGAACTATTATTAAACGCTATCCCTATCTGGGAAGGTACACCGAGTGGTGGAGCAGCAGGCCAGGGCGGGCCACTCTCTGGGCCTCAGTGGCCGTCCAGCTCAGCTGGGACCCCTCAGCAGCAGCCGGAGCTCTGGGATCTCTGGCTGCTACCCCCGCAGCAGCAGCAGCCGCGGCGTAGGCGACGTCTCCTCCGTGGGAAGCAACAGCAGCCGGTGGAGGTAGAACCGCAGCAGCCGACGTCACCACAGCAGCCCGCGTCGCCACAGCAGCCCGTGTCACCACAGCAACCGCCGCCTGCGCCGAAGCCGGAGCCGCAGCAGCCTCCGTCACAACAGCCTCCGCCGCAACAGGAGGATGATGAGCGAGAGGGCGGGGCCGGCGTGGGGGCGGGGCATGGGGCGGGGCATGGGGCGGAGCCCTGCGAAGACCCCTTAGGAAATCCTTTGGCGCTTTGCTGGGAGGACATGGCACGGCTAGTCACAGTGAACCTGGAAGAAAAGCAGTGTTTCAAGGGCAAGCAGACTGTCTCTTTCCAACAGTAGAACTCAAGGCTTTTGAGATTGGCTGAGTGAGCGAGCAAGTCTAGCCTGATGCAAGAAAACAGCAACAACAGAACACCAAAAAAGAGGAGATATAAAACAAAAATCAGGTATTTCCAGTGCATTAAACACGTATGGAGCAGCCAACAGTCTTCAGGAGCAATCACTGAATTTCCATCTTCTCTGTAATAGAAGCCCCGGTAGTGCAATGGTTAAGTTCTATGGCTGCTAGCCAAAAGGCTGGCAGTTCAAATCCATCACCTGCTACTTGGATAACCAATGAGGCAGTTCTACTCCGTCCTGTAAGGTTACTATGAGTCCAAATCGCCTTGACGGCAACGGGTTTCTGGCTATAATAAGGACCACGGTAGAAATTAAAGAACATACTGTGGCAATTTCTCTGTATGATACAGTCCAGGCCGTCTCTTGCCTCTTTTCTCCCTTCATTTGACTTTGGCTACAGACCTTAAAGTGATATCTTTGTAGGTATCTAGCTGTTGTTGCTGCTGCTGCTATTGTGTGCCACTGAGTCAATTACAACTCATGGTGACCCTATAGAACAGAGTAAAAGTGCCCCATAGGGTTTCCAGGAAACACCTGGTGGATTCTATCTCTCTACCAGTGGGTAAACCCTCTCTCAGAAAATACCCAAATCATGAGTGCATCTCTGCAGTTTAAGTCTAAAAACCCCACAAAACCCACAAGCATGCTCTGGTCATTCTTCTTGTCTATCTATCTCATCCCACCACCTGGAGGAAAAGCAGAGTGGTGCAGAGAACAAAAGAATCCATCCTCAGAGCCAGAAGGCCTAGGTTCTATTCATGGCTCTGTTACAGGCTTGATGTACAACCCTGTAGAGGACACCACACACACACACACACACACACACACACACACACATACACACACACACACCAGTCTGGTCCCCATGCTTAAAGCTTAAGACACTTTGCAGGTCTCTCCTTGCCCTGCTGTGTTCTGCCTCCTCTTCTTCTCGGCCTTCAGCTCCTCTCAGCTTCCTCCCCTAGGCCTCCCTTGGAGACTTACCAGACTCTGGCTCCCCAGAAGACTCACACAGTTCTCCAACTTAACAAGCCACCTTTCTAGGCAGTAGACTGAGCAGTGTCCAGCCACAGAACCTTCTTATAAGGTTACAGACATTGCTCGGGAGGGGCCCAATTCCAAACAGGCATACTCAGCTGACACATCCCAGAGACATTCATCACTGAGGTGGCACCCGTAGGTGGTTCACGTGAGCATCCATGTCACAGAGGTGCCAGGCGTGCTTGTGGTATGTTTACATTCCAAACAGGGCACCATTTACAGCTACGAGGGCTGTGAGTGTTAAGAGAAGACATGGGGGCTTAAGGGAGGTGAGGTCTGGGGACTCCTTCCTGGATCTTCTCTTCCACAGTGTATGTGTGTGTATGTGTGTGTGTGCGTGCGCACGCGTGTGTATGCGTGCGTGTGCTTGCCTGTATTCATCCCGGTGTGTAATCATCTGTTTGCAGTTGGCAGCTCACGTACATATCATCTTGGCTGCCATCTCTCTGGCTGTTAGTCTGGGCTCCTTGGGGCAGACAGCAGTCTGTGCGAAAAGCCTATGGGGCTATATCCAGATGCTTCCAGATGGCCAGATAAAGAAGCAGTGGTAATAACCCTATAGGAGCCCAGGGGGCATTTCTCTTTTACCAGTGATAGGAAGAAAAACCCAGACATAGTTAAAGAACCATCAAGAACAGGAAAGTCTCAAATGTCGTAAAGCTACAATATGCCACATGATACAGCACTGCTGGACTTAAGAATCATTGTAGGATACTGTCCCAATTGCAAAATGCCAAGCCAACCCATGAATCTTCTGCTTGTTATACCCTCAGCCCCATCTGCCATTGGGATAGGCTTTACTGGTGGCCACCCCCATGATCAAAAAAAAAAAGAAAGGAGAGAAAGAGAACAAGAAGTCCTTCCCAAAGGCCCAAAGAATACACGATAAATGGTAATTTTTAGAATAACATTCAAGAAGAACCCCTAGATGATACAAAGGGTTCAAGCACTCAGCTATTATTCAAAAGATTTGTAGTTGGAATCCACCCAGAAGCACCTTGGAAAAAAGACCCGGCAACATACTTCAAAAAAAAATCAGCTATCAAAAGCCCCTTGAAGCCTTGCTCAACTCTGACACAAATGGGAATCAATGCCATGTCAACTGAGTACCCATTAACATTTCAATAATTGGTAGATATTTTGAGGTCAGTTGGGTTCAAGGCTGGGCTTGGTCTTTGAAGCCCTGGTTGTGCAGTGATTAAAAGTTTGGCTGCTAACCAAAAATCCAGCTGTTCAAATCCTCTAGCCACTCCTTAAAAATCTTGTCAGGCAGTTCTACTCTGTTCTTTAGGGTTGTCGTGTGTTGGAATCAACTCTACGGCAATGGGGCTTTTAGGTTTTCTTGATTAATGAAACAACTCACAACCATGAATCAGAGATATAAAAGAAGACCGCGGCTAAGAATTCAGGAATTAACAGTAAACGAGAAGTTTGGGATGCATGAGCTGAAACAGTGTGAGGGAATAGGCAAGAACCCATAAAGACACCGATTTTGCTTAACATGACTATAGAGCCTGATTAACAGGTTGTGTGTGTCTAAGGACACCTATTGATGAGTACAGGTGAGACATTCCAAAAAGTAAGTTTATTATACGAAAGAAGGAAGTATGATCAGCCCTCCGTGTCCATGGGTTCCATGTTTACAGATTCAACCAACTGCCAACCAATGCTCAGAGGCCAAAATAAGTGATACGTAACCATCCCCTGCTGTAGCCTCCTACCATTTCACAGACCCTCAGTCTCTCTCCAGCAGTCATTGTTTGAGCACTGTTCACTTCATGTCTGATGTGTACTATGTAGCCTTAGGCAGGCTTTTCCTTGTTGTTATTCTCTAAACACTATAGCATAACAACTATATAGCATTCAAGTGCATTAGGTATTATAAGTAATCTAAAGATGACTTAAAGTATATATGAGGATGTGCATAGGTTACATGGAAATACTGTTGTTGTTGCTAGGTGCTGTCAAGTCAGCATGCATAGCAACCCTGTGTACAAAAGAACAAAACATTGACTGGTCCTGCACCATCCTCACAGTCATTGTTGGCTTAAGAAAATTGTTGCAACTACTGTGTTGATCCATCTTGTTGAGGGTTTTCTTCTTTTTCATTGACCCTCTACTTTATCAAACATGATCTCCTTCTCCAGAGACAGATCCCTCCTGCTAACATGTCTAAAGTATGTCAGATATAATCTCACCATCCTTGCTTCTGAAGAACATTTTGGTTGTATTTCTTCCAAGGCAGTTTTGTTTGTTCTTTTGGCAGTTCACGGTATATTCAATATTCTTCTCCAACACCACAATTCAAAGGCAACAGAACTTCTTTGGTCTTCCTTATTCATCATCCATCTTTCAGATGCATGTGAGGCAAATGAAAACACCATGGCTTGTGTAAGGTGCACCTTAGTCTTCAAGGGGACATCTTTGTTTTTCAACATTTTATGATGTTTTACAGCACTTTTGTCCAATACAGTGCATTGTTTGATTTCTTGACTGCTGCTTCTATGGGTGCTGATTGTGGATCCAAATATAATTAAATCCTTCACAACTTCTGTCTTTTCTCTATCTATCAAGATGTTGCTTGTTGGTGCAGTTTTAAGGATTTTTGTGTTCTTTATTTTGAGATATAATCCATACTGAAGGCTATTTCTGTGGCCTTTGATCTTCATCCATAAGTGCTTTGAAACCTCTTCATTTTCAGCAAGAGAATTTTACAATCTGCATGCTGTAGGTTGTTAGTGAATTTTCCTCTAATCCCAAGGCCCTGTTTTTCTCCATATAGTACAGATTCTTGTATTATTTGCTCAAAGTACAGATAGAAAAGGTGTGCTAAGAGGATACAACTCTAACACACACCTTCCCTGACTTTAAACCATGCAGTGCCCCCTTGCTCTGTTCAAATGACTGGTTCTTGGTCTGTGTACAGATTCCTTATGAGCACAATAAAGTGTTCTAGAATTCCCATTCACCTCAAGGTTATCCATAATTTGTTATGATCCACACAATTGAATGCCTTTGTACAGACAATGAAGCAAAGGTAAACATCTTTCAAATATTCTCTGCGTTCAGTTAGCATCCATCTGACATCAGCAATGACACCCCTGGTTTTACACCCTCTCCTGAATCCAGCTTGAATATAGGGCAGCTCCATGTTGATACACTGCTGCAGTTGCTTTTGAATGATCTACAGCAAACTTTTATTTGTGTGTGATATTAATGATATTGTTCAATAATTTCCATCTTCACTGGATCGTCTTCCTTGTGAATATGCATAAATATGAATCTTTTCCAGTTGGTTGGCCAGGTAGCTGTCTTCCAAGTTTTTTGGCATAGATGAGTAATTATTACCAGGGCTGCATTCAATTTGTTGAAACATCTCAGTATTCCATCAATTCTTGGAGCCTTGTTTTTAGCCAGTGCCTTCAGTGCAGCTTGGAGTTCTTCCTTCAGCACCAGCTGTTCCTGATCACACACTAACTCTTGAGATGGCTGAACGTGGATCAGTTTTTTCTGGTACAGTAATCCTATGTATTCCTTCCATCATCTTATGATGCTTCCTACATCTTTTAATATTTTTCTGGTACAGTTCTTCAGTATTACAACTTAAAGCTTAAATTTTTTCTTCAGTTCTTTAACTGAGAAATACTGAGCATGTTCTTCCCTTTTGTTTTTCTGTCTCCAGGTCTTTGCATATGTCATCAGAATAGTTTACTTTGCCTTTGGAGCTGCTCTTTGAAATCTTCTGTTCACATTAAATATGAGGAGGTTGAGCAATTACAGGCTTATTATATTGATTTGTTATGGCTTCATATATTAACTCACTTTACTGATCAATGTTGACCCTTATCAAAGGAGAGGCAGAGTGTTCGTCCTGTATATAAAAAACTAATTTGAAATTAATCTCATCTGTTACAAATCTTCTGAAGAAACTAGCTTCATAAAAAAATGTTACCTCAAAAATCCAAGGCAGTATCTACAATTCTTCCCTGCCACTAATTCCACCCCTGTACTACACAAACACACACACACACACACACACACACACACACACACACACACGCCAACTCGGCAAAAAGGCAATCTTTGACTAACAGGAGTGTCCTCTTGATTCTCTACTAAGATCCAAAAGCAGTATCCTAGAATCCAAGAAAAATGGGCACAGATGTTTCACACCTGTCTCCTAAACTCCTTCAGAAACACCAACTGTCCTCTCCAACCAATGGCTGAAAATCAAAACCAAACCCATTGCCACTGAGTCAGTTCCTACTCATAGTGACCTTAGAGGATAAAGTAGAACTGCGCCACAGAGTTTCTATGGAGTGCCTGGTGGGTTCAAATTGCCAGCCTTTTTAATTAGCAGCCATAACACTTAACCACTACAGCGCCAGGGTTTACAGCTGATGGCAGCTGGGGAATTACAATAGTCAAAAAAGCAAAAGGTGCTTATTCATTATGACCTAGATGGTGCACTTTAGATGATATTATTCCCCATGAACAACAGATAAACTATTTTTAAGATAATGACCCACACCTGAAGAAAACTCTCCCAAAGTATTTCAGCTCATTCTGTGGCCTTTCTGGGTACCACACTCCTCCCCTCAAACCCACTCCTGGCTCCCCTCACACAGAGCTTGTGTCAGATGTCCTGGTTCCAGATCTGAATCTTTCCTCAAGCCTGTGGTTGCTGTTGTTGAGTGCCATTGAGTTGATTCCAACCCCAAATGAACCCATGTATTATATAGTAGAACTGCTTCTTGAGGTTTCTTGGCTATAATGCTATGGAAGCAGATCACTAGGTCTTTCTCCCACAGAGCTGCTGAGTGGGTTTGAACTGCCAGTCTCTTGGTTAGTAGCCGAGTGCTTAACCATTCAGTCACTTGCACTACCAGGGCTCTTTAAGTCCCCAAATTCACGGCATAAAAGGGAAGACTATTCTCTAGAAGTTTAAGTAGTTTCAGTGCCAAAATCTGCTTCCCAGTGATTTCTGAAGAGTTCACCTGAGTTTTAGAGACTTCAAGGGTAGATGGCTCGATGCAGGGACTGAGGGAGAGGTGAACAAAAGACACTCAGGATGTCATCAGCAACAGTGACACCAGGAAAAAAAAATGCTTTATTGTTGCAGAAAAAAATACTTCCATAACTGAACTTCAATACCAAGTCCTCCACACAACTGTCTGAGAGTGGAAATCAGGCCTGTGAAGACCAGAGTCTAAACCTGAAGACTTCTGCATGGTAAAATGAACATATGCGGGAAGAAGGGTGAAATCTAACAACAAAGAGGCAGAAGAGATGCCTCAGACCGGGACAGGTCTCTGGCACCTTGGGTTCTCCATCATTGCTCCCTCATTGGTCCCATGGTCCAGATCAGCTGCAGTTTCCAGACTCAGAGCAGCAGCCAGAGCCCCTGAAAGCTGACTGCTGCCACAGCAGTCAGAGTACTGATGTCTGCCTTGGAGACATCTGCAGGATCTATAGTGGCTCAGGCAGTAATCACTAACTCTCGAGCTATAGCGGCACCCAGAGCTGACCCCACAACAGGGAAAGACTGCAGAGGGGTGTGGGGCTGAGTACTGGGTAAACATTTAGGGGACATTTGGAGGGACACTTACAAGTACACTTGGGAGGACAGTTGAGGGTGCAACTGGGAGGTGGCTGGCACTGCTGCTGGCTCTTCTGGCAGGACATCTTGGTGAGAGTTGAATAAAGCTGAAAAACAATACAGAAGTTTTAAATTTGACTAGCTGCAGGCAACTTTCTTGTATTTAAAATTGAAATACGAATTCACAAAATTTGATCTCTTTGATGATCAAATTTTAAAAACCCAATCTTCCCAAATCAGTTATGAGAAATATATAAATGGTTTCAACCTAGAATTCATTTGAAATGCTTTCATCTGAAAGTATACTTTCAAATGAGTTTTCTGCAACTTCAAAAAGACAGCAATGTCTCTTTCCTTTCACCTAGCTTTTACCTTCTGCTTCCAAAAAAAAGCTCCTTCTCCTCCTGGACTTAAACCTGGTGGCGTACTGGTTAAGAACTATGTCTATAAAGGTGAGCAGTTCAAATCAGATGCTCCTTGGAAACCCTGAAAGGCAGTTTTACTCTGTCTTTTAGGGCCAATAGGAGTTGGAATTGATCCAACAGCAATGAATTTGGGCTTTTTTTAATCCTCAGTCTCTACCCAGGACCCCACCCTGCCCAAGATGCCAAAGCCAAGAGTCCATCCTGATTTCTGAGGCACTAGACCTGGTTTAGGCTGGAGAATATCATCCAAGAGGCAGGCAGACTGAAGTGTTGTCAGAAGCTTCCGCCTTATATTTGAGTTCAGCTCTGACCTGGCTTCAGGAGGCACAGACCTTGTGTGAGTTGCTAATAGCATCTTTCGCAAAGGACATGGTGACAACTCTTCCCTCACACCACAGGGACCCAATTCCACCCTGTATTAGCATCTTAAGTACTAAGCCACAAGAACAGCCTCTGAGATTGCAGGTGTCTAGGATGCTGATGGAGTTTGCAGATTACACACAGCACCTACCAATCTCACAGGCAGCTCTGCTATGTTCCCTGTTTCCTGCACTCAGCCAGAAGGTTCTAGACCTCTGGGATGAAAAGAAGGTCCCTTTTACCTTCAGTACAGAAAATGGAGGAGAAAAGTCCCAAGATGGAAATTAAATGGCCTTCTTTAGAATTAAGATAGAGATTAAAAACAAAACACTAGGCCCAAGCCACTTGGCGGAGACTTGGCGGCAGGCCCAAGCCAAAGATCTAATGGGTTTTTTTTTCATTCTTGGATGATGCTAGGGCCAAGAATGCTTGATATTTCAGTGATGCTAATTTAGGCAAGTCAGATGCAGATGATGTGGGTGGTTGAGACTCTCTTCTTAAGTGATCCTGACCTACTAAAAGAACTCACAAACAATGCTGACTCAGCACTAATGCTTCCTTTGAGCAGGCAGAAGAAATCTAGGAATGGCTTCTTTTACCACATGTGATTTTAAAGGAGATACTTTTGGCCCAAGGTGAGGCAGCAGAGACTGGGTATTTGCGGAGGGTGGAGCAGAAGAACTAGACTCAGCCGGAGGTTGTCACTTTCGAAGTATCTGTTCTAGTCATCTCCACGAGAAGAGCATCTGAGCTGGGAAGATCAACTGGCCTCAAGAGAGACTCTTCAGATGTGGGGATGGGAGAAGAACCCAAGATGGAATCTAAAGGTTATTTCATATATTCTAAGGGAAATTAGGAAACCCTGATGGGTGAAGTAGTGGCTAAGTACTACGACTGCTAACCAAAAGGTTGACAGTCTGATTTCATCAAGTGCTCATTGAAGACTCTATGGGTAGTTCACTCTGTTCTGTAGGGTAGCTATGAGTCAGAAGCAATTCAACACCAGTGAGTTTGGAGGGCAAGTTGGGTCCCCAGGAAAACCACCAAAATCTATTTACCTAAAAGTAGCCAAAATGTTGCATATTCGCAATAAAAATCAGTGGGAGAAAATAAGCCTCAGCTCCATGCTGGGCCAAGTGGGTTTCTGAGAGAGGAATTATTTTAGCTTAATTACACCACATGTTCTGGGTTCAGTTCCAGTCTTTCTCTGCTACTGTATACCTACATGACCCTAGGCAAGTTACTTAATCATCACTGTAAAAACGGAACAATGATTAGTCCACCAAATCAAACTCCTTATCCCAATGTCTGGCACTGTTAGTTTAAATGTTTAGCTTAAGCATAACCAAACAGTTAAAATCCAAAATACCAAAGCCACTGCCATCAAGTCAATTATGACACTCCAGGACTGAGTTGAACTGTCTCATAGGGTTCCACGGGGTGGCTGATAGATTTGTGCACGTGATCTTCGGGTTAGCTGTTTAACTCTTAACCACTGCTCCATGAGTGCTCCAACCAATTAAAGAAGACTTAAATAATTAGTGGCGCAAACAGTTAATGTTCTTGGCTGCTAACCAAAATGTTAGCAGTTCAAGTCTATCCAGAGGTGCCTCTAAAAAAAGACCTAGTATCTACTTCCAACAAAATCAGCCATTGAAAACTCTATGGAGCAGAATTCTACTCTGACACATATGGAGTCACCATGAGTCAGAATTTACTGAACGGCAACTAGTTAGGTTACTGGTGAAATAAGTGGAGGGCATTCTGCTTTCACAGGATGGATGACTCACTGTTGTTAAGATACCAGTACTAACTAAAACAGTCTACAAATTCGAGGCAATCGCCATCGAAATTCCAACAGCTTTCTTTGCCAAAATGGAAATGTTAATTCTATAATTTATATGGAATTGCAAGGGACCCCCAAATAGCTAAAACAATCTTGAAAAAGAACAAAGCAGGAGAACTCGCATTTCCCTATCTCAAAATATACTATAAAGCTACAATAATCAAAACAGCCTGCAACAGGTGCAATGATAGATAAGTTGATCAATAAGAGAACTGAGAGTTCAGGGAAAAAAATGTACGTCTGTGGTCAACTGATTTTTGACAGCAATGAGAAATCTATTCAATCGGTGAAAAGAGTCTCATTTAAATGGAGCTAAGACAACTGGACTTCAATATGCAAAAAAGTTAAGCTGCTCATAGACTTCATACAGTACATGAAAACTAACTCAAAATAGATCAAAGACCTAAGTCTAAGAAACTAGAAGAAATAAAACGCCGAGAAGAAAACATAGGAGACTTAGTGAATTCTTAGATATGACACCAAGAGCAAGAGCAAAAATATACAAGATAGATAAATAGAACTTCATCAAAATTTAAAACTTTGTTCATCATAGGATTTCATCAACAATGTAGAGACAATCTACAGAATGGGAGAAAATGCTTGAGGACCATGTATCTAGTAAGGGTTTAGTAGCCATAATATAAAAAGAACCCCTATGACTCAACAAAAAAAGGCAACCCAGTTTTAAAAATAGGCAAAGGACTAGAGAAGACTTTTTACTAAAGAAGAGATACAAATGTCTAACAAGCATCAAAAAAGATGCTTGATGTCATTAGTCCTTAAACGAAAGTCAAACCCACCGTCATCAAGTTGATTTCGACTCATAATGACCATATAAGACAGTGTGGAACTGCCCTGTAGAGTTCCCAGGGACCAGTCTTTTGGTTAGCAGCCATAACACTTAACCACTACACCACCAGGATTTCCCATCAGTCATTAGAGAAATGCAAATCAAAACCACAATGAGACATCACTTTACTCCCACAAAGATGGCTATGATACAGAAAAAAAAAAAAGAAGAACAGGTGTTGGTAAGGATGTTGAGAGATTAGAAACCTCATACATTGCTGGTGAGACTGTGAAATGACACAGACTCCATGGAAACATTCTAGTGGTTCCTCAAAAAATTAAATTCAGAAATGTCATATTATCCAGCAATTCCACTCCTGTGTGTATGCCTAAAAGAACTGAAAGCAGGAACATAGATACATGTACACTAATGTTTATTGCAGTATCATTCACAGTAGCCAAAATATCAACCTAAACGTTCGCCAACAGATGAGTGGATAAAAAGTTGGTACTGAATATACATGCAAGTGACTCTGGGTGGCACAGCTGTTAGGTGCTTGGCTACTAATGGAAAGGTTGTTGGTTGGTACCCACTGGACACTCTATGGGAGAAAGATGTCACAGTCTGTTTCTCTAAAGATTGCAACCTTTGGAAACCCTGTAGGATATTTCTACCTTGTCCTTTAGGGTTGCTAGGAATTGGTTCTATAAATACAATGGAACATTACTCTGACATGAATAAAAATGAAGTCCTGACACATGCTACAACACAGATGAAGCTTGAAAACATTATGCTAAGTGAAATCAGTCACAAAAGGTCAAGTGGTGTATGAAACCACCTACATGGACTATCTAGACTAGGCACATGCATAGAGAAAAAAGTTTATTAGTGGATACCAGGAGTAGAACAGAAGGAGAAAGAGGGAGTCATTGCTTAGAGGGGCACTGAGTTTCTGTTAAAAGTGATGAAAAAATTTAGAAACAGGTAGTGGTGATGGTTGTACAACACAATGAAATGAATGCATGTCATTGAATTGTACCTGTAAAAAAAGGTTGAAATGGCAAATATTTTGTTGTATGGATATTTACCATGACAAAAAAGTTAAAAAATAATCAACTTTATCCATACCCTAATTCATGAGAAAAAATATTCTAAATTTCAAATTATTGAACTGCCAATTTTTGAGACTTAAACTAATTTTGTAATAGGAATGGATGGAATTACAACAAAATGCCCATTATGCAAAAAATTGTTAAAAAATAAAAAATTACTTATAATCCCCCCTCTGCATACTCTTAATATATTGCTATTCCCCTTTCAGTCTTTTTAAAAAATTACTTGCAGTTTTTTAGTTATTTCTACTTTGTTTTTAGGGTCGCCATGAGTCGGATCTGACTCGACGGCACTTGGCTTGGCTTGGCTTTGATTTTATGTAGTCTTTATCACGGTACTTACATAAACCCAAACCAAATCTGTTGTCATTGAGTGGATTCCACCATAGAGACCCAATAGAACAATAGAACTACCCTATAGAGTTTCCTGGGAGTGCCTACTGGATTTGAACTGCCAAGCTTTTGGTTAACAGCTGTAACACTTAAGCATTACAGCATCATGACTTAGAGGACTTTTGTAAGAGTTGATTTTACTGGGCTTTCACTTAATATTATGCCTTAAACATTGCCCGTATTATTATTCATTCTTTGTAACATATTCCTGGAAACATAAGCATGTTTCACAGAGGACACAGAATCCACTTATTAGTCAGTGGTTGGGGGCATGAACTCTAGAACCTGTTGCTGAGTGTGAATCCTAGCTCCCCACTTGCTGTTCATGTAGCCTGAGCTGTCCGCTTATTATCCTCATCTGTGATATGGGGAAATAATAGAGCTTCCTCTCATAGGGTCATTTGCAGATTAAATGAGCTAATGTTTGTAAAACTCTTAAGACATGCATGGCATATAGTAAACCCTCAAGGAATGCTGAAAATGAAACTTGGTGTTGTGCCATTTCTCAATTTCAGGGCACAGGGTGCAGGGTGAGCTCAATAAAGACCAGAGGAAGTGAGGCAAGGAGACAGCTTTGGCCACAAGACCTCTGTATGCCAGAGGTTCCATCTCTTCCCCATTGCTGAGAGATCTGAAGATGGATGCAGAAGGCAGTCTCTGAATCTCTTGAAAAAGAAATCCAGTAGAAGTTAAAGAAATTACCTGTGTATTACATGAGTGTGATGAATTTAAAAGAGGAACAATGTCTACCCTTTTTTACTTATAATTACTAGGGTACCTGTCCACCTATCTAACCACAAGATGAGGACCCTGACTTCAGGAATAACTCCAGGTCCTATCTCAGTGCTCTGTAATCTATCGATACACAAATTTCCATTGCTGGGTTCACTTGAATTTGCTAATCTGTGGTAGGGTCCAAGATGGACAAATGCCTTCAATAAATCTGAACTCATATTTTCACAAATGAATCCCAATATCTCAGAGAAGATGTGTTAAGGGCCTTAACAATCATTTTAAGGCAGTGGTTCCCAACCCTGGTGAAACTTGGCCATTGGCATTCTCCACAAGTCCACCAAGTAGTTCTGATGCAAGCAGAGGACTGAGAACCTCCATTTTAGACCACGCCCCCCCCTTTTTTTTTACAGATAATGAAACTAAGGTATAAAGAGAGAAGGAGGCTTGCCCTGAATCATAGAGGACTTAGAGGCAGAACTGGGATTCACACCCTGTTATTCACCATCTCATCACCACAGCATTTGACCTATTGAACGATGTTTCCCCTTGTGATCATTTCTAGAAAGGTTTTTATGTATGTATGATTTTGTCATTAAAGATGGTCTGGAGTAAAAAATAGTAATAGATGAAAAACCCACTGCCACCAAGTCAATTCTGACTCCTAGTGATCCTGTAGGACAGAGTAGAACTGCTCCATAGAGTTTCCAAGGAGCACCTAGCAGATTTGAACTGACAACCTTTTGCTTAGCAGAGGCAACATTTAACCACTATGTCACTGGGGTTTCTGAAAATAGTAATACACACGTGTGATAAATCTAATTGCTTGTTTTGAAAATATGGAAGCAATCTTTACCTCAACTGTTCCAAAGTAACCAAGAATCAAGTACTAGGTCTAAAATAAAGTGTCTGGTATCACCAAGGATGGGCCAGTTGGCTGGCCACCAAGAACCCTCCCATGTGTGGCATAATCTTGATGACTATTCCTTGGCTCAGAAGTTCAACCTCATCCATACTTCCGAGTTTTTCAATCCTGGGAGTGATGATTCACTGCTATGAACTCACAAGGGCTTGATGACATCAAGTAACAAAGAGAAATATAAGCATCAAATGTCAGCCTGACTGGTGCATTTTCTTCCTGTAGGAAATCTCCACTGAGAAATCATGACCTGAAGATGCTTGGTTACAGGAGATTGCATACTAACCTTGGGTTTTGGTGGTGAACACAATCGGCTTTCTGAACACAAGGTTTTCTGAACCCTTCCAATCTTGGAAAGATTTAGGTAGCCCTAAAAATGTGCAGGAAGCCCTGGTGATTTAGTGGTTAAGAGCTGTATTTGCTAACCAAAAGGTCAGCAGTTTGAATCCACCAGGTGCTGCTTAGAAACTATAGGGCAGTTCTACTCTGTTCTATAGGATTACTAAGAGATAGAATAGACTCAACAGCAACACATTTGGGAAACATCTGCCCCTGGTTTCCCCTTCTCTGTGCTCCTTTGTTGATCAGCTCTCCCTCTGCTAAAGCCTGGCCTGGAACCACCTCAGTAAGGCTCTCTGCAGAATGATGCTGTCATTTCAGTACATGCTGACTTTGAAGTGTAACACTGGTAATATAACTTTATTGTTTGACTTATTTTCAGTACTCTCTGTTGCCCTGCTAAAGAAAGGGTTGGCAATCCAAATCTGCCAGATGCTCCTCGGAAACCCTATGGGACAGTTCTACTCTGTCCTATACTGTCACCATATGGTTGCTATGAGTCAGAAGCAACTCATTGCCAATGGATTTGGGTTTTTTGGGGTTTGGTTCTATTGCCCTGATGCAAACAATAGAAGGCAGACTAATAGTTCCTCAAATATGTTCACGTCCTAATCCCCAGAAACTGTGTTACCTTACATGGCAGGAGAGATGTTCATATGTAATAAAGTTAAAGATTTTAGCCTTAGCTGAGAGGAGAAAATTGTTCTGGATTATACAGGTGAGCCTAACATAATGAAAAAGATTCTTATAAGACAGAAACGAGACAGAGTCAGAGAGAGATGTACCCCATGGAAGCAAAGGTTGGAGTGATACTCTCTGAAGATGGGCCACAAGCCGAGGAACGCGGGGAGCCTCTAGATTCTGGAAAAGGCAACGAAATAGATTCTCCTCTGCAGCCTCAGGATAGAGGATAGTTCTACAGGTTTTAGACCAGTGAGAACTGGCATAGGATTTCTGAGCCACCAAACCGTAAAAGAACAGATTTGTATTGTCAAAGCTACTAAGTTTATGATAATTTGTCACAGCAGCAATAGGAAACTAATATGCATGCTTAGATTTCAAAAATGGCTTCGTGTTTCAGAACATGGCTTAGTTACTTAAAATGGGATCAAAGCTGTCATGGATTGAATTGTGTCCACCCAAAAATATGTGTAGCCATGTGGCTGGGCCATGATTCCCAATATTTTGTGACTGTCCTCCGTTTTGTGATTGTCCTATGCAGTATGTTAAAGGATTAGGGTGGGACTGTAAATCCCTTCATAGGATCACCTCCCTGCTCCACTGTAAAAGGAATTTTCCCTGGAGTATGGCTTGCCCCACGCTTAATCCTTTCATCCTACAAGAGATAAAAGGAAAGAGAAGCAAGCAGTGAACTGGGAGTTTCACACCATCAAGAAAGCAGCACAGGGAGAAGACAGCATCCTTCAGACCTGAGGTTCCTGCACCAAGATGCTCTGTGGACAGACTGATACAATACCAGACTTGCCTCCAGAGCCGACAAGGGGGAAAGTCTTCCCCTGAAGTGGACATCCTGAATTTGGACTTGCAGCCTACCAGACTGTGTAAGAATAAACTTTCCTTTGTTAAAGCCATCGACTCTGTGGTATTTCTGTTATAGCAGCACTAGCTAATTAAAACAAAAGTAATTAACGTTTTTCTCACTAGCGCATGGAATGGCAGACCTACATCTTCTGAGAGACATGAGGACTACGTGATGCCTCCAAGCTTGACAGGATGCTTTGGCTGAGCAGAGGCTCAATGAAAAATCAACAGAAAAACCCTAAAGATAAAGATGCCACCTGGGGCTGTGTCCCTTTCCAGCCTTGCCATGTCACCTCACCCTTGAAATGAGGATAAAAACAGGGCATCTCTACAAAGGGCAGCATGAGGATTCCAAGAGATACATGCTCTTAGCACTAGGGAGCCCTCAGTAACTGTTAGCTCTTCTTCTTCTTTTTTTTTTTTTTTTACTATTTCATTATCATTAGTGAAAACTCAGAGATGTCAGTACTGTGGCTAGAGCCCTCTCTCAACCTGACAGCTCCCAGCTGGATATATGTTTGACAAATTCTACCAAGTAGGACGGGCAGATAGCCATCAGTCTGGGTGATGGTTTGATTTACCAAGGCACTACTTGTACCTCTTCTCAGAAAAATAAGCATTTTTTATTCTGTCACCTCTAGGGAGCATTTTATTATTTATAATGTGTTTTTGGATATACCTTCTTATCCAAATCTATGTAACAACCATGTTAGGTAGAAAGGAGTCACTATCCCTACTACTGACAAAGAAAATCAAAGCTCAGAGAGGTCAAAGAATCATCCAGTGTCACACAGATAATAAGAGCAGGTGCCAAGTTTAAAAGCCAGCTCTTTGGGCTCTTGGTCCGCTGCCTGCTCCTTGAAGCCAATCCTTTAGCCTAATTCCTAAGCAGCCTATCAGAGAATTTGTGGGCAGGCCAAGAGTCCCAGGGAATCAGAATATACTACACATAAACAAACCTTAAATACTAGCTTCTGAAAAGATAAGACAATCACTCTTAAAATGGAGCTTTCCTCCTGCCCCTAGCGAAGGGATGCTGGGCAGAGGAGCATTTTAAAAGCTTTGGTCTCAAGCTGCAGCACTGTCCTCTTCCTGCCTTGGTTCTGTCACTTTGAAGGAATAAATGCCAGAGATGTGGGTGAAGCAAGGACTCCAGAAACTGAGTCACCAGATGCCTGGGGCTCCCAGGTGTGTGTGAGCATTTCCTGGAAAGGTCTTCCCCAAGCCTTGAGCTAGACCGGTCAGCCTGGCCCAGTCCCTGGGCCTTGGGATGCTCCCACCTTTTGGATCTCTTCCAGCCAGCTGTGGTATTATCTCCCAGAGATGATCATTTCCACAGTGGAGCCTGGAGGCAGGTATGCTGTGGGAGCCTGGGGAGCGAGTAACCAAGTAAAGGAGGATTTCTTCTCCTAGACAGCAAGTCAGTATTCAGGGTGGGGGACCTAGAAGGAGTAATAAGAGCCAAGGAGATGTGTTGGCTCACATTCAGCAAAGCACCTTATTTTCCCAGCTGGTGAGGATGCAGATAAAAAGGTGAACAGTGAAGCAAGGCCAGGGTGGGGCTAGCTGCAGAAGGATGGACAGCTTGTTAACAGAGCCAGTGGTGCTTGGAGGAGGGCATGAGAGGAGGACATGTGACTCACCCTGAGGCTCTGGGCTGTCCCTCACAATGACTTTATCTGCCCTTTATTTGTGTCATCCATGGAACATCATTGTCACTTCTCACCACTCATACTGAGAACCTACAGGACCCCAGTCCTGTACCAGGTCAGGAGAGTTGAAACCCACTGCCACAAGTCACTTCCAACTCACAGCGGCCCTATAGGACAGAGTAGAACTACCCCATTGAGTTTTCAAGGAGCGTCTGGTAGAGTGGAACGGCCACCAGGGTTTCCAGGTCAGGAGACCAGAGACGATGAAATCACCATCATCACCTACTAACAGCTGCCACAGTGAGGGAGGCAGGCCTTCCCTAACTCCGACAGGCGGGGAACAAACTTTCATAAAAGTGGATATGGAAAGAAAAAGTGCCCAGCAAGTTATAGTAGTATAAAATATACAGTAACTCTATTTATGTAAGTCTCCCTGAATACATCAGCATATTTATACACACGTAAGAAAACCTAGGGAAAAAAAGCTTGGAAGCAGCTATGCTAAAATGTTAATGGCATTTACTTCTGGGTGGGAAGTCTGAGTTTCTTTCTTCTTCTTCTTCTTTTATTCTTTTTTCTTCCTTCTTTTGCTTATCTACATTTCCAAATTTTCCTGCAACAAACATGCATTGTTCGGGTATTAAGTTTTTGTAATTAGCCAAGATGTTAAATACACTGAGAGAAGCAGAGAAGGCTTTACAGAAGTGACATTTGATGCTTTTATTCAATTTGGCAGATGTTTTGAGTTTCTTCTAAGCACCAGGCCCTGTGTTCTTGAAAATGGAGACACAAAGAGTTGAGTTACACGCCTTCCCACTCCTCCCAAGGTTCAGAATGCCCCGTATCTCACTTTCCCATCTCAGTGCCACTGGTGTCACTGCCCTGCCACTCTGGGCTCCTGTAATCTCCTGGGACCCTCCCTGTCAGACTCCCCGCCCAGATGTTTAATCGCGTCATGCACAGAACTGTCCTTCTCAGTACATCGAAGTTTTGTCCCCCATGAGATAACAAACTCCTTGGGAACAGAACAATATGCTGTCCTTCTACTGAATGCCCAAAGAACAAGCTGCGAGAATACTAGGAGCCTGTGACTACTTGCTAAATGGGGCCAAGTTGAGGAAAGGGAGCATCACAACCTAGATAGGAGCCAGCCTTATTGCCAGAGGCCTGAGGTGCCTCGTGGGTCACAGCTGTAAATTCCAAGTGTGGACAAAGGATGGTAAACCTTGTTTTGCTTTGAATCCAGTTACCACCAGTGGATTGCCTTTCACTGTGCCTTGAACACAGAAGGGACCATGTGCTTATTGAATTGAAATGGCTGCTCCAAGCATTTGGGAAAAATGACTCCCTCTTCCCCAAGACACCACCCTTCCTGATGAGAACTCAAAGCTTAAATGATTATGTAGAGGATCCAAAGAAATGTAATTTGATTTGGTAAACCTGAGACCTAGCTCCAGACTGGGTACATGGTAAGCAAGAAAAGTGGGAAAGGAACAGAAAAAGGGAGAGAAGAAGAAAGTAGGAAAAAAGGGGAGTATTACAGATAGACTTGTGCCCTACCCCCCAAAAAATGTGTTTCAGCTTGGCTGGGTTGTGATTCCCAGTATTGTGTGATTGTCCACCATTTTGTCATCCTATGTGATTTTCCTATGTGTTGTAAATACTACATCTATGCTAATGAGGTAGAATGAGTGGCAGTTGTGCTGATGAGACAGGACTTAATCCACAAAATTGGATTGTATCTTGAACCAGTCTCTTTTGGCATATAAAAGAGAGAAAGTGGTGCCAGGAGCAGGGTGCATCCTTTGAACTTGGGGATCCTTACATTAAGAAACTCCTAGACCCACCCAAAGGAAGATTAATGACAAGGACCCTACCTCAGAGCCAGTAGAGACAGAAGCCTTCCCCTTGAGCTGGCACCCATAATTTGGACTTTTAGCCTTTTTAACTCTGACAAAATAAACACTTGTTTCTTAAAGCCATCCATTTGTAGCATTTCTATTATTAGAAGCACTTGTTAAACAAGACAGAAAAGAAGAACTGAATATAAATAGGAAATGAGTGACAAATATAACTAGACTCCTAGCCTCCAGAACAGTGAAATAAGTTTTCTTCCTTATAAGCCACTCACTTTGTGTCACTTGTTATAGCAGCCCAAGGAAACGAATACACCCACCTCCTCACCCACCTACTTCTACTCTTCTTCAGGTAGCAGTGATTCTATTGAAAAATTAAATAATAATAAGGTCAAAGTGAATCTCACTTGCAACAAAGAAGAAAAACAAAAATAGGAAATGAGTAGCAAACATAGTTCTCTCTTCCCCACTATTATGGGTTGAATTGTGTCCTCCAAAAATTTATACTAAAGTACCAATCCCTGACACCCGAGTACACAACCTTATTTAGAAATGCAATCTTTAAAGACGTTATCAGGTAACATGAGCTATTACTGACATGGGATGTGTCCTAATCCAATGCCTGTGGTGTCATTATAAAAGAGGAGAAGAGACACACAGAGAGGGAAGTAGGGGAATGGTCATGTCATGATGAATCTACAATCCAAGGAACAGCTGAGATTTCCCCGGAAGCCCATGGTGGCAAGAACAGATCATCTCCCAGAGTCTTTAGAGAGAGACAATGGCTTTGCCAACTCTGAACTTGGACTCCTAGCTTCCAGAACTGTGGGATAATAAAATCCTGTTCCTATCAGCCATCTAAAAAAACCTGGGAAACCCTGGTGGCATAGTGGTTAAGTGGGTGAAGCTAGCAGTTCAAATCCACCAGGGGCTCCTTGGAAACTCTATGGGGCAGTTCTACTCTGTCTGTAGGGTTGTTATGAGTCAAAATTGACTCAAAGGCAATGGTTTTGGTGGGTGGGGGTTGTTTTGGTTTGTTTTTTTATAAGCCACTTACTTTGTGGCACTTGGTTACAGCAGCCCAAGGGAACAAATACGTACATCTACAAACCAGTCTTCTTCAAGAAGCAGCAGTTCTATTGACAAATTAAATAATAATAGTGATAAGATCAAAGTGAATCTCACTTGCAGAAAAGAGAAGACACACTTACGTATCCTAGAAAACCAGGAGGTGAGGTGTTAAGTCGGAGAGGCTTCTTCCTCTCATCTCCCCTCAACTCCTGATCCTATCTGCTCCAACATATCCCAGATCTAGGCTCTCCCTGCCCTATGGAGCCAAGATATTTCCTGTTCTGCTCAGTCATGCTCACTGCCTTGGACAAAGTTTGACTGGGTCATGTCATAGGAGTCTGAGTAACTTAACAGATGACTGAAGTCTCTAGGTTAATGGTTAAATGATCAAAAATTTCCTGTTGTCTTTGTGCTAGCCTTTCCCACAAGTCCAAAATAGTGGCCTGCAAAAGTGGTTATCTGTACCCTAGGGTCAAGATAAACAAAAAATAGTGAAGTTGTCAAAGATTTCCTTTTACTTGAATCTGTAATCAGTGTCCACAGAAGCAGCAGTCAAGAAATCGAATGACGTGTTGTACTGAGCAAATCTGCTCCAAAAGACTTCTTTAGAGTGTTAAAAAACAAAACAACAACAACAAAAAAAAAATCACTTTGAGGACTACAATGCACCTGACCTAAGCTATGGTGTTTTCAATTGCCTCATATGCACGTGAAAGCTGGATAATGAATAAGACTGAAAAACAATTGGTATGTTTGAATAACGGTGTTGGTAAAAATATTGAGTACACCGTGGACTGCTAGAATAACAAATAAATCTGTCTTGGAAGTACAGCCAGAGTGTTGCTCAAAAGTGAGGATGGTGAGACTTTGTCTTAAGTACTTGGGTCACCTTATCAGGAAGGACCACCTGCTGGAAGAGACCACCGTGCTTGATAGAGGGTAAGCAAAAAAGAGGAACACTCTTAACAGGATGGATAGATTTTCACAGTGGCTGTGACAATGAGCACCAACAAAGACACAATTGTGAGGATGGTGGAGAACTGAACAGTTTCCTTCTGTTGTACATAGGGTTCTTGTGAATCAGGATGGACCTGACAGCACCTAACAACATCAGTAACAACATTCTAAGGTTTTAGATTTCCCCTTGCATGGAATTAAGTCTCTAGAATCTTTCCCTGCTTTGCTCTGCTCATGCTCCATGCTCCCTGCATCCTGCCTCAATATCCACAGACCTTCCCACACCTTTAAGCAGCCTCTATCATAAGACTCTTCATCACCACCAACTGAAGGCTTCTCTCTTCCCAACTCCTTGTTCTTTGCCCCTACCCCTCTGATGACACGCATCACATTCCAGAGTTTACGTAATCAATGTCCACAGAACACAACCTGTTATCACTCAACCCTTCCAGGTCTCTTCAGTGTTCTCAGTAAATTACCCCAAGACCCAAAGATGAACATCATCCTAGCTTCTCTCCCTTTCTCACTTCCGTCTCCTACAGTCAGGTACCCCATTCCCAGCCCTACTGCTTCCTTTCCTTGGACACTCCATATCTCTCTTTCTCAAATGTAAATCTGATCCTAGTTGACTTCCAATGGCTCCCTATTACCTCCAAGAAAAAAAATACAGATTCTTCCAAATGACCTATGTTCTTCATAATCTGGCCTCTTCTACCTCACCGGCCTCGTCTTATATGTAACCAGTTGTCATCAAGTTGATTCTGACTCGTAACAAACCCATGTGTGTCAGAATAGAACATAGCTCCACGGGGATTTCAGTGGCTAATTTTTCAGAATTAGATCACCAGTCCTTTCTTCTAAGGCTCCAAGGGTAGGGAGGGGGTTCAAGTCTCCAATCTTTCAATTAGCAGCAGAGTATGTTAACCATTTGTGCCACCCAAGGACACCATGGACATGATAACCACACCAAATTGTCACCATCTGTGTATGCACCTAGATGCACGCACACGGCTTAAAACATCCTTCCTCTTCCACTCCAACACCTCCTACGCTCATGCCAAATACTGTGTCTTCTAGGAAACCTGCCGTTTTACAGTCAGTTGGTACTGCTGTAACAGAAATACCATGAGTGGATGGCTGGAAAAAGAAATTTTATTTGTCTGAGTCCAGTACGCTAAAAGTCCAAATTTTCGGTGCCAGGTCAAAGGCAGGGCTTTCTGTGCTGGCACTTGAAAAAGTTTCTTGTCATCAATCTTCCCCTGGACTGGGAGCATCTGAGGCACAGCTACCCTGGTCCTTTCCAAAGGACCCACTCAGCTCCTGGTACTGCTTTCTTCCTTGATGGTATTAGGTCCCCCAAATCTCTCTGCTGGATTATTTCTTTCGTATCCCAAGAGACTGCCTCAAGGCACAAAACAATCGCAAACATTAAATACTGCCCCACCAACACAACAGCACCAGTCCACCCTCATTAACATCAGAGAGGCAGGAATTTCAATACAGAGGAACATTACACAATACCAGGAATTACAGCCCAGCCAAATTGCTACAGCTTTTGGGGGGAACACAGTTCAGTCCATGACACCTGCCCAGACAAGCTTCCCCATCACTGGCTGCTCCTAAAGGAGTGTGCCTCTGGTAGAGGACCTATCACGCCTTGTGCCCGTAATTGTCTTCTCTGTTCTGTTCAGAGCTTCTTCACACTCAATCAAAAACCAAACCCACTGCCTCTGAGTCGATTCAGACCCACAGCCCTATAGAGTTTCCAAGGAGCACCTGGCAGATTTCAACTGCCAGTCTTTTGGTTAGCAGACACAGCACTTGACCACTACGCCACCAGGGTTTCCTGCACTAGGGCCTGGGTATTCCCCTGTGATCCTGGGGATATTACAGAGCCTGGCACTTGACAAATATTCAGTAAAGGATTTTTGAAAGTCACGTCCTTGCTTCTCTACTGAGAGTATCTTTGAGGGTGGATGCCCTGTGTTACTCATCACTGCCTTTTCAAGCCCAGCACAGAGCTCATGGCATTCAGCAAATATTTGCTGACTTAAGAACAAAGGAATGAAAAAACGAGAGAGCTCGTTGCCATTGTTAGGGAGGGAGGAGCCCACAGGGCCAGCACAGTCACTTCAGAGCAGGTTCTGACCTTGCGTCAGCCCTGAGTCAGTTGGAAACTGTGATAGAAGTCACTTCTCTTCAGCATGCTGCCTTGGTATCCCTGGGTACCGGGCAAACAGATGACTTTAAACCACAACCTGAACTGATTCATTCCAGTTTGACCTCCTGCTGAAAATGTGCATTTCCACCCTAGATATACTGAATCAGAGCCTATGTTTTACAAGATCCCCAGATGATTTTTATGTGTACATAAGAATCTTAATGCACATATAAGCATGTATAAGAATCACCTGGAGACTGTGTTAAAATGTAGACTATGACTCAGTATATGTGGGACCACATCTTTACTTTTTAACACTTTAAAGCAGTCTTTTGCAGCAGATTTGCCCAATGCAGTGCATCACTGGATTTCTTGACTATAGCTTCCAAGAGTGTTAGAAAAGCAAAGATATCACTTTAAGGGCTACGATGTGCCTGACCCAAGTCATGGTATTTTCAATCATTTCATATGCATGTAAAAGCTGGACAGTGCATAAGGAAGACCAAAGATGAATTTATGTCTTTAAATTACAATGGTGAAGAATATACCATAAACTGCCAGAAGAATAAACAATTCTGTCTTTGAGGAAATACAGCCAGAGTGTTCAGCAAGAGGAGTAAAACTTTGTCTCAGGTACTTTGGATGCGTTATTGGGAGAGAATAGTCCCTGAGGAAAGATATTGTGTTCAGTAAAGTGGAGGGTCACCAAAAAAGAGGAAGACCCTCGAGAAGACATATCAGCACAATGATTGCAACTATAGGCCCAAGTAGAGCAACGATTGTAAGGATGGCACAGGATTGGGTAGTGTTTCCTTTTGTTGTACATAAGACCACTGTGAGTCTAAACTGATATGATGGTATCTAACAGCAAGGTGTCTTAGGTAGAGATACAAGTTCTCAGTAGAGGGTCAGAGTAGAATGAACTTGCTCAAATCCTTGCTTTAAACTCTGGAAATTACTGATTGCTTGTTAAATAAAGAAACTCTGGTGATATAATAGTCAAGAACTTGGCTGCTAACCAAAAGGTCAGCATTCAAATCTACCAGCTGCTCCTTGGAAACCCTATGGAGCAGATCTACTTCTGTCCTATAGGTCTCTGTCCTATGAGTCAGATTTAACTCAGTGGTAGCACGTTTGGTTTTGGTTTAGTTTGTAAAATACACTGACACCAGGTCCTGCTTCCGGTGTTCTTAGACTCCATAGTCTGTCAGAAATCTGGTCCATCCCCTCTTCATGTAGAGGATGAAATAGAGCCCAGAACTCCAGTTACTTGGCACAACATTCTTTTCATTTCTGCCTGAACTGCCTAATTCACTGCCACACCTAAACTGAAGGGGAGCTGGAGACATGTAACACGAAGACGGAAGTCTTGGATTACCTAATAGACTATCCACTCAATTGCTGATTGCCCCCTGGAGTAACGGTGAGTCCAACAGACTGGGAAGGTCTGAGGACAAAATGATTCTTCATCTTTGTCACCAATCCTCCCTGCTGCTTGAGGGAGCAAGAGAGCACTTTGGGTTCAGTTACTGCCCTTCTAGGAAGTCAAGCTGTAGAAGCTCTTTGGTTGAGAACAGCTTTTTGATCTCTGTTCTTGGCAAATATTGCAGTATTTCTGGTGCTCATGGGGGTTCTCTGGAACAGAGAAGCTTGGATCCTAAACCAACTCTTCATGTATCAGAAAGAGTTGATCTCTTTGGGTTCCTAATTCATTGCTAAATCCTCCAGATCCAGAAAATGCCTGGAACATAGACGTTCATTAAATATTTTTATAAGGAAAGAAGAAGGAAGTAGAAAAGCAGGAAGGAAGAGAGGGAATAATCTGACCCACGTGCCACTGCTTGAACCTGTAACCCCTGAGCTGGCCGAAAGATCCGTGTGAGCCTCTATGGCCATCCAGGCAACCCATGGGAGAGGCTAAAGCAAACTTCCCAGAATAGAGGATACCTCCTGCAAATCTCAAGATTATTTCTGACCAGAAAGCTGTCTTGGGTCAAAAAATTCCACAGCTCATGAAGTATTCCTGGTGGCACTTTGTGGTATAGTACAACCTTTTGTTACTATTTCAGCTGTTTTTTTTCCTGGGGCTCTCAGAGCATGTCTCCCTCCAGCCATCCCTAGCACAGTGGAAGGACTTTGCGTTAGAAGAACTATGCTTAGGGTGCTGTCAGCCTCGGTTACTGTGGTGACATGTTTCTCAGTGGGATCCAGGAGATAGGAGTGACAGGAGAAACTTCTATTAGAAAGGCAAAGCTCAAGGTCAGCCATTAATATTTTTAAAGTAGCAAAAGAATCAGTTGAACAGAGAGGACATTTGAAACATAAAATAAAATAGCTGTTGTCATCAAATCAGCTCTGACTCATAGTGACCCTGTAAGACAGAGTGCAAATTCTCCATAGGGTTTTCAAGGAAACTGAAGGTGAAACAGGAACATCCACTCTTGAGTTTTGATTCTGCCATATTAACTATGTATCCTTGGACATGGCGTAGTACTTCTGTGAACGTCAATTTTCTCACCTATTAAGTGGAAGTTATTCACTCAAACCACAAATGTTTTTTGAGCCCCTCTTTGGGAACACAGCAGTGAGTACAGATATAGACTCTGACCTCTGACCTCAAGTACTTTGTGGTTCCCTGGGGAAGACAGTGAAAAAGGGCCTAACTGTTAGTGTTGAAAGGTACAAAAAGAGAAACATGAGGTCCTACAGAACTGCAGGAAAACTGTCTCTCCAGGCCGTGATGATCCTCCCAGACATATTGTGAGTGCTCAATTAAAAATGCTGCGTAAACTGTAAAGTGCTGTGCAAGTGTGTGCTGTCCTCTCTTGTTTGCTTTCACCTCCCCTACTCAGTGTTAGAGAAGTCAGATTATGAAAAAGATGAAAAGGAAAATAAACACCAATTGAGATCGTTTATACGGTAGATGGTCCCTCACAGCCTACTCCAGGTGGTATAATTGCACTGGTTTGCAGACCAGGATTGAGAGGCTGAAAGGGCTAGCCACCATGCTGAGGGTGGCACAATTCAAGGGTCAAACTCAAAGAATGACCACATCTGTCTCCACTGTGCCACAGTAGACAGAGTAACCACTCCCCCTTGGTATTTCTACCTCCATCCCTGCTTTGGCTTCTGGTTAGTAAGGAGGGAAAGGCAGGTGGACTTCTAGGCAGGGGGCTTACACAGAGTAGAGATCCACCCAGAAGAGAGCACATAGTGAGGTGAGAAACAGCCACCAGGCTGACAACTCAGTCATGGTAGCCTCTGAGTACTTGTACCCACTCTGAAGGCCTTGACTTGAGAGTGGAAGACAAGCCTGCTCAAGGTATTTCCTGAGTCCAGGCTGGTTTGGTGAACAAAGAATGAAATATATGGAAACTGAGGTTTAGGGAGAATATTCAGCTGCTCACAGCAACAAACTGGTGAATGTGTATGCCCTATTTCTCAGTCCACCGGTCTCACTAAGCTGTGAAGGCTGGTTTGGTGAGTACTTCCCTGGTGGTGTTCTCACAGCTGAGCTCCCTCAGCAAAAGCCCTCAGGCTCAATCTCCTCTCCCTTATCCATTCAAAATCTGCTCTGTAAACCACTGGAAACTTATTGTTAGCTACCCAGAAGCCAGTCCCAGACTCAAGTGACCCCTTGCACATGGGAGTAAAACTCTGCCTGGTGCCGTGCCAGCCACGTGATTGGTTGTGGATCAGACCATTGTGAGCCACAGGATTTTCACTGGCTGTTTTCCTGGAAGCAGATCACAAGGCTTTTTTGTTGTTGTTGTTAATCTATCTTAGTCTGGAAGGTCAACCAAAGCCTGTTTGGCATCATAGCACTGACAGGTGGGTGGTGGCTGTAAGTCAAGTGAATTGGCCAGGAATCAGAGCCTGGTATGCTCCATGGAAGGTGAGAATTCTACTACTAAACCACCACTGCCCCCATCTGAAAGTTACTCATACTTAAGTATGGCCCCTTCCAAGAGAACACATTTGCACTTTGGCAGGTACCAATGCTCAAGATAAAGGAATAAAGCTGTAATTGTGGGGCTTCAGGTTTAAACCTTTGGAGAAGGCCTGGATATATAGTGGTGAGTAGCGTAGATTTCTGCCCAGATGAATAGACGGAAGCCCTGGGCCAGAACAGTGACTCAACTCACCTTGAGTCACACAACTAGAAAGGAATAGAGCCAGGCTTAGAACTCATGTCTTCTAAATTTCAACTCCTTCCAAGAAAACTAAAAATGTTTGCCTGGGTGGCACAAATGGTTTAAGTGCTCAACTACTAGCCAAAATGTTGTGAGTTCAAGCTCATCCAGAGAAACCTTGGAAAACAGGCTTTGTAATCCTTTCCAAAAGGAGACAGCCTTGAAAAGTGTATGGAGCAATTCTGCCCTGTACGCACAGGATCACCACGAGACAGCTACTAACATAAAAGCTGTAGACAGTATAGACTTCAATGTAGCCAGAAGGACTCTTCCCCTGCTGGAAAGCTTCCTGGTAAGACAGCAAACTTGCCCTCACTAAGGACAAGGGTGAAAGCAGATGTGGAGGATGCCAATTTGCTTTGCCAAGACTCCATGAGATACAGAGGAATGCTAGCTTCCAGTTAAGTCAGACTGCTTGCCTAAGAAAACTAACATAATAAACTCATGGCCCTTGAATAAATTTCAACTCACAGACACCAGCATTCCAGGAAAGCCCATGCTCCAGCTCTCCAAAGGTGTCATCCCTTTGTTGAGACACCCCCTGGTGTTGTGCTAGCAAAAGCCAATCTCTGCAGTCACACTTGCATTTGAATCTGTCCTGTGATCTCGGGGAGATGATTTAATCACTCTGAGCTTCAGCCTTCATGTCTACAAAGAGGGTATTAATACTGCTTAACTTTTGGCAGTTGGTCCGAGAATAAGTAAAGCAATTCGCTAGCACAGAGGCTGACATGTGGATAGCACTCCACATGTTTCCTTCCCCCTCTTTAATCTCTTCCTTCTGTAATAGTAACTGTTTCATCAAGTTAGTTTAAAGGAAGTTGAAAGTGTGAATTGGATAAGACATATTGCAATTGGAAATTTAAGGCTAGTCTGAGGGCTTCTCTACTAAAACAGGTTCTTACTTTGGAAGTTAAGACCCCTCACGCCTGTGCCCAGTCAGTTCTTGCAATGGCCTGGGAATCAGGATGCTGGGCTCCTGATCTTAGATTTGCCTAACCAGCCATGGGGTCTCAGGTGAGGCCCTTCTTCTCCCTATGTCTTAAGGAGATAGGGTATTAGTTCAGCAAATATTTAGTAAGCTTCTTATATCTCCCTAGCACTAAGTAGAATGTTGAGTGATGGACAAGAGACTAGAAAGAAGGACATAAAAAATGTGTAGGATGAGGTCTGTAATAACATAAAACCAGGTAACAAAAGGCAAGGGACCCATACAAAGCACCTGGTGTAGTAGGCTGTTAAAAGCAGAGTCAGGAGGGGCAGAGCCAAGACCACCTTCTTGTGGTCCTTCTTATAATAAAGACCCAAAAACATCAAGTAAATCAATTATATATGAACATCTGGGAGCCCTGAACATCAGAGACAATATTGAGGTGTCAAATTCAGTAGCAAGAAGAGGGAGACACAGATCAGAAGCAACAAGGATATGCTAGACCAGTAAGGATATGGCCAGCTCTCTGCAAGCTGGATCAGCCAACATATGTAAGCCTAGGCAAGCAGTAGTACTGAGGATACATTTTCCACATCAGAAGAAACTGAGAAGAAGATAGCCTGTATAAGCCTTCACAGCCAGGAAAAAGTGGTGTTGGAGCTTTGAAAATTAAGTGCAGGTATCTAACCATCTGCATGGGATCAAAAATAACATTTTCCCCTCTGGAAAGTACCTCTGTCCTTTTCACTCACCCCTCCTAGGTCTTCTTTAGTCTCAGTCTGACTTCAGCAATTGTCATGCCCTCTAGGACCTGCCACATGCCCCAAACCACTCCCTTGGCTTTGGAGAGCGAAAAAATAAAGAAACACATAACAAACAGGAAAAATAACCTGCCAATTCCCCTAAGCAAGTATCTCAGGGCAGGCACAGCCTTTCTGCCTAAGTATAGGCATAAGGAGTTCATGGACTTTGACTGAATTTCACCCCTATCTAGACCTGTGTGGGCCCATTTCAATAGTGTAGACCTCTATCAACATAATGCAACAGGGTATATACTTGAAGCCTATTTTCGACTGCAACAGCTAAGGAAGGATGGAAGATTCATGGCATTTGACACCACACTGCCCATTAAGCAGGGTCCTCACCTACCCACAGCAGGGGCCTGAGGACTGTTGTCTCTGCACCTTCCACCTAGCCACCCATGACAGAGGTCTAAGAATAAGTGGTACTTCCTAGTCCTTACAGGTAACAGCACTGGGTACTCAAAGTCCAGCTACAAAACCCACCAACATATGTGACCTATGTTCTCTATGGAACAGGAATACACCTTCTACCTAGGCACTCAGGAATGTCCATCAGCCCTCCACCTTGCTCAGCACATAACATCCCTACTGCAGCCAGATACCTGTGCCTGCTCCAATCACCCCTATGTATCCATGCCCATCTAGGACTGTAGGTTAGCACCTACGTCACACACTTGGTGACCAACAACCTGGACAGCTGAACTGAATCCATGCATGAAAAGTAAATGGATTCTTGGGATCCCATACCTAATAGCAGGTCTAACCACCTGGCAACAGGACATGAGAGATTAAAAAATGTCTATAATGAAAGCAGCTCACATCACAGGCTATTTGGCCAATTAAAACAAAAGACAACAAGAAGGTAGGATACAGTAAGCAAATATCAAATATATAAACATAACTTATTGAAAGATCGGAGACAACAGTCAATTTCAATTCACATGAAAAGGATGGTTTCAGCAAGCAACCAAAACAAAAAGCCAGAAAGCCTCCTGGAAGAAAAGGTCTTACAATTATTAAAGGTAGAATGTAAAAGATTAATATACACAGCTGTTCAGGAGATAAAGCAAAACACAGACAAAGTCAAGGAACACACAGACAAAGCGATAGAGGAAATTAAGAAGGTTACACAGAGCAAAATGACCAACTTAACAAGCTACAAGAATCCATAAAGAGTCAACAAATAAAAATCTAAAAGGTTAACAATGAGATTTCAGAATCGCACAACTAAGTAGAAAGTAATAGAAGCAGAATTCAGGCAATGAATGTCAGAATTAGTGAGATTGAAGATAGAAAATTCAACACCACATTATTGGGGGAAAAATCAGATGAGTTTTTAAAAAATGAAGAAACCCTAAGAATTATATGGAACTCTATCAAGGAAAATAACCTGAAAGTGATTGAAGTATAAGAACATATGAGTAACAGAAAATACAGACAGGATTGTTGAAGACTTGATGGCAGAAAACTTCCCTGATACCATGAAAGATGAGACAATAGCTATCCAAGAAATTCATCAAACCCCACGCAGGGTAGATCCCAAAAGAAAGTCACCAACATATATTATAATCAAACTTACCAAAACCAAAGATAGAGAATTTTAAGAACATCTAGGGGTAGATGAAAAGTCATCTACAAAGAAGAGTCAATAATACTAAGCTCTGACTACTCAGCAGAAACCATGCAGCTAAGAAGGTAATAGAATGACATATATAAAGTCTTAAAGGGAAAAAGTTACCAGCCAAGAATTATATATTCAGCAAAACTGACCTATAGGGTGGTGAAATTAGGGCAATTCAAGATAAACAGAAGTTAAGGGAGCTTGTTAAAACACAACAATATAATAAGAAATACTAAAGGGAGTCCTCCAAAATACATAAAATAAACTTTAACAGCAGTGAAAAGAGAAACAGTTTTGCAATAGCAGTAGGAGGCTTTAACACATCACTTGATGAAGGACAGACGCTTAGAAAGAAGTTCAATAAAGATACAAAAGGTCTAAATGCCACAATCAACCAGCTTGATCTTGTAGACATATACAGAACATTCCACCCAACAGCAGCCAAGTATACTTTCTTTTCCAATGCACATGGAACATTATTGATAATAGGTCATGAATTAGACCACAAAGCAACCCTTAACAGAACCCAAAACATAGAAATATTACAAAGCACCTTTTCTAACCAAATGACCACAAAAGTAGACATAAGAAAAGAAGCAAATACACAGAAACTGAACGCTGTGATCAAGAGAAGAAATCAAGGGTGCAGTGAACAAATTTACAGAATCAAATGAGAATGAAAACGCATCCTAGCAGAAACTTTGGGCCATAGCAAAAGCAATGCTCAGAGATCAATTTATAGCAATAAATGCATACATCAAAAAAGATGGGCCACAGTTAACATGTTAACCTACAACTCAAAAAATAGAGAGCAGCAAAAGAAGCCCACAGACACCAGAAGAAAGGAAATAATAATAATAGAACAGAATTAAATGGAACAGAGAATAGGAAAACAACTGAGAGAGTTAACAAGATCAAAAGCTGATTCTTTGAAAAGATCAACAAAATCGATAAACCATTGGCCAAACTGACAAAGGAAAAACAGGGCAAGAAGTAAATAACTTGAATAAGAAATGAGATAGGTGATACCACAACAGACCCAACTGAAATTAAAAGAATCATGACAAAATAATATGAAAACTTGTACTACAACAAATTTGAAAACCTAGAAGAAATGGACAAATTTCTAGAAACATATTACCTAACTAAACTAACAGAAACAGAGGTGGAACAACTAAACAGTCTTATTTTAAAAAAGTAGAAGAAGAGATTCAAGAGGTGATTCTAAAACTCCCAACAGAAAAAAGCCCTGGCCGTGATGGCTTCACTGGAGAGTTCTATCCAAATTTCAGAGAACAGTTAACACCACTATTACTAAAGGTTTTTCAGAGCATAGAAAAGAATGGAATACTCCCAAACTCATTCTATGAAGCCAACATAACCCTGATACAAAAACCCAGTAAAGACATCACCAAAAAAGAAAATTAAAGACCAATATTTCTCATTAACGTAGACATGAATTCTGCAACGAAATTTCTAGAAAATAGAATTCTGCAATATATAAAAAAATAACCCACTATAACCAAATAAAGTTTATACCAGGTATGCAAGAGTGGTTCAGTAATAGAAAAACAGTCGACACAATTCATCACATAAACACAGCAAAAGATGAGAACACATAATCTTACTGATGGACACAGAAAAGACATTTCACAAAGTCCAACATCCGTTCATCATAAAATCTCTCAGCAAGGTAGAAATACAGGGAAAATTCTTCAACATAACGAAGGGCATTTATACAATGTCAACAACCAGGATCACCCTAAATGTCGAAGTCTGAAAGTATTCCCCTTGAGAACGAGAACCAGACAAGGGTGCCCTTTATCATCACTCTTATTCAACTTTGTACTGGAGGTCCTAGACAGAAGAATAAGGTAAGAAATAAAGGGCATCCCAGTTGTTAAGGAAGAAGTAAAAGTATCCATGTTTGTAGATGCTATGATCTTATACACAGAAAATCCCAAAGAAGTCATAGGAAAACTCCCAAAACTGATAGAAGATTTTACTTCATCATGTAGATACTAAAAAACCAAACCCACTGTCATCAAGTCTATTCCAGCTCATAGTGACCCTACTGGACAGAGTAGAACTGCTCCATGTAGTTTCAAAGGAACACCCAGCAGATTCAAACGGCCAACTTTTTCGTTACCAGATATAGCACTTAACCACTACACTACTAGGATTTCCGACTAGACGGTGGACAAGAATTATCTTAGGTGAAAGGAAGAACAATACAGGAGAAGTCAGCACTACTGCACTAAGCCAAAAGCTAAGAAGGTTCTTAAACACAACCAAACACTTCAAAGGACAGAGTAGTGTGGGCTGGGACTGCACCATAGTTTAGGGGAATATTTGGCTTAATTGGCATAACAAAGTTTATCGAGAAAGTGTTCTGCATCCAACTTTGGTGAGTAGTGTCTAGGGTCTTAAAAGCCGGCAAGCAGCCACTTAAGATGCCTCAATTGGTCCTAACCTGCTTGGAGCAAACAAAATGAAGTACACCAAAGACACAAGGAAAACATTAGCCCAGAGACAAAAAGGGCCACATAAAACAGAGATTTCATCAGCTTGAGATCAGAAGAACTAGATGACCATCCTGACAGAGAACACAACAGAGAGTCTGATAGAGCAGGAGAAAAGCATGGTGTAGAACTCAAAATCATGTAAAAAGACCAGAATTAATGCCCTGAATGAGACTAAAAGAACCACAAAGATATGGCCTCTGGATGCTCTGTTAACCTAGAGCTAAAATCATCCCCAAAGCCAACTCTTGAAGGATTACACTGAACAATCAAACAAAAAAATAATACTCAAGAAGAGTGTACTTCTTGGTTCAAGCAGATATGTGAGACTAAATGAGCAGCTACTGTCTGGAGAGACGATGAGAAGGCAGAAAGGGACAGGAGCTGGTTGGCTGGACGCAGGAAACCCAGAGTGGAAAGGGTGAGCGTGCTGTCACATTATAAGGATTACAACTAGTGTCACACAACAATATGTGTGTAAATTTGGGGGTGAAAAATCAACTTGTGCTATAAACTTTCACCTAAAGCATAATCATAACCATAATCATCATAATAAAGCAGAGTAAGGAGCCAGAGTTCTGGTTTGAATTCAAACTCAATCTTTGGCCCGAAAATTCACTTGTCTGTAACTTGGTTTCTATAAAATGGGGACAATAATAAGATCAATTTGAGTCGGATCCGACTCGACAGCACTTGGCTTTGGCTGGCTAACAGAATAGTCATGACATCTCACCATAGCCAGAAAAATAGACAAAGGTAGATAGATACACATACTTAAAAAAAGAAAAAGAAACTCAAACCCACTGCCATCAGTTGATTCTAACTCACAGCAACCCGATAGAAAAGGGTAGCTCTGTCTTCATGGAGTTTCCAAGGAGCAGATGGTGGCTTTGAAATGCTGAGCATTCTTTAGCAGCCGTAGCTCATATATATTATGTACAATATATAAATTTAAATATACACAATATATAAATTCATTAAAGAAATTTAACTAGTGCCTGGCACATAGTAGGCATTATGTAAATGTTTGCTATTATAACCAGGTATACTGCATAGAAGGCAGACCACAGCTGCATGCTTTCTAGAGGAAAACATTTAATCTGATTATTATTTGGAATTGTGGAATTCCATTAGGCCTCAAAGGAAAAGGGGGTTCACACTGTGTCTGCAGTACTAGCTTTCTGGTCTCCAGCAAAATCTCAATGATACATCGCCTATAAGGAGCCCTGGTAGTGCACTGGTTAAGTGGTCAGCTGCTAACCAGAAGGTTGGCAGTCTGAACCCACCAGCCACTTCACAGGAGTAAGATATGGTAGTCTGTTTCTACAAGTGTTAGAGCCTCGGAAATCCTGTAGGAAGGTTCTACTCTTTCTTATAGGCCAGCAAGTGTTGGAGCCTGTATTTGGCGTACTACATACTCTGGACTCAGGCATTTGTCTCTGTCTCCCCCTGCTGGCACATGTTTGTAAAGCAAATTAGAAACACCATCTGTCAGGGCAGAGAAGTGTTCAGACCCTGATCCAGGAAACTGACAGTCTAATTCAGCAGACTTGGACAAGTCTGTGACATGGCTCAGGAGCAAGAAGAGACAAGAAACAGGATCAGAGTTGGACGGAAGATTAGATAGAGAACTTCTTGTAGGACTGATGAAAGAAATAATGTCCCTTAGAAATCAGAACTGACTCCTAAACTATCACAGATATTCACGGAAAGGGGGATAAAGAGGGAGATGACATGGAAACAAAGATTCTGCCCAACTGTACCCCATGAAGGATTCAGTGGACTTTAAATGGTGTGTAGCAGTTATTCTGAGGCCTCAGGGAAACATCAACTTATTTTCTGAGGCAGACAAAGACATCACAAGAAAGTGTACTACAAACCCAAACCAATGTCCCTTACAAATACCATCATAATTAATCCAGTAACATATAGAAAGTATTATACACCATGACCAAGTAGAATTAATCCTAAGAATGCAAGATTGGTTTGGTAGATTAAGTAATGTCCAGCCAAGTATGTACCAACTTAGTTAAGCCACAATCCCTAGCACTGTGTGGTTGTACTCAATTTTGTGACATAATTGTCCTACATGTTTCAAATCATAATTTCTGTGTATGATTATGAAGCAAGCATAGGTTGTGTTACAGATAATTAAGGTGGGATGCAACACACTTACTCATCCATCATAAGGTGTGACCTGCATCACTTTTTATCTTACAAGAGATAAAAAGAGAGAGAAAGGGGCAAAGAGATGGGGGTCTTGCACCATGAAGAAAGAAGTGTTAGGAATAGAGTTGTCGTTTGGACATGGAATACCTGCACTGAGAAGTTCTTAGACCAGGGGAAAATTAATGACAAGGACTTTCCCCCAGAACCAACAGAGAGAAAAAGCCTTCTCCTAGAGCTGCACCCCGAGTTCGGTCTTCCAGCTACCTAAAATGTGAGAGAATACATTTCTGATTGTTAAAGCCGTTCACTTGTGGTATTTCTGTTATAGCAGAACTCGAAAACTAAGACAGTTGCTTCAACAAATAATAAACAATCAATGTAATGTTCCATGCCAGGCAAGCCAAATGCCATTAATACTATTAAAAAATCCTGCTATCGTTGAATTGATTCTGACTCATAGTGGCCCTATAGGACAAAACAGAATTGCCCCAAAGGGTTTCCAAGCAACAGCTGGTACATTTAAACTGTTGATCTTTTGCTCAGCAGACAAGCTCTGAACCAGTATACCATCACAACTCCAGAATAGTCAAAGAAAACTTGAAAGAGAACAAAATTGAAAGACTCACACTTTTCAATTTCAAAATTTACTACAAACCTACAGTAATCAAGGCTATGTGGAACTATCATAAGGATAGACATACAAATCAATGAAATTGAATGGAGAATTCAGAAATAAATTATACATTTGTGGTCAACCGATTTTTAGCAAGGGTACCAACATAATGGGAGAAAGATAATCGTTTCATCAGATGGTGCTTTGACAACTGATGTTCACACACAAAAGAATGAAGTTGAACCCATACATCACATCATATATAAAAATTACCCCCAAATGGATCAGAAACCTGAATGTAAGAGTTAAAATTATAAAACTCTTAGAAGAAAACATACTTATAAATCTTTGGGAACTTGGATTAGGCAATGGTTTCTTAACTATGATGCCTAAAGCACAAGCCACCAAGGAAAAATAAATAAGTTTGACTTCAAAATTTAAAACTTTTTTGCTTCAAAAGACACAATCAAAAAATTGAAAAGCTAGCCCACAGAATGGCAGAAAATATTTGCAGATCATATATATTGGGAAAGTCTAGTATCCAGAAACACGTAGAGTTGCCATGAGTCAGAATTGCCTCAATAGTAATGGGTTTGTTTTTTGTTTGTTTGTTTGTTTTTGTCTGTTTGTCTTTTAGTTTCCAGAATATATCAAGATCTTCTACAACTCAACAATAAAAAAACAAATAACCAGTTGAAAACGGGCAAGGAATTTCAAAAGACATTTCACCAAAGAAGATACACAAATGGCAGTAAGCACATAAAATTATGCTCAATGTCATTATTTGATTAGAGAAATACAAATCAAAACCACAAATAGACAGCACTTCCTACCCACTAGAACAGTTGTGATAAAAAAGATGGACGGTAACAAGTATTGATAAGGATGTGAAGGAATTGCTTGTGGGAATGTAAAATGGTGCCAAGCCAAGCCAAGTGCCATCGAGTCGGATCTGACTCATGGCAGCTATTTTAAAAACAGCATGGTGGTCCCTAAAGAAGTTGAACACAGAGTTACCATAAACTAAAAAACAAAACCAATTGCTGTCTCGTTGATTATAACTCACAGTGACCCCATAGGACAGAACAGACCTGCTCTACAGAGTTTCCAAGAAGTGCCCAGAGGATTTGAACTGCCAATTTGGTTAGCAGATGTAGCACTTAACCACGACACCACCAGGGTTTTCAGAGTTACCACAGGACTCAGTAAACATATGCTTATATAAAATATATATTTAATTTAAAAATAAAACAAACATTTCCATTAAGTTGGTATCTGCATAAACCAAAACACCAAATCCACTGCCATTGAGTTGATTCTGACTCATAGAAACCCTGTAGACAAAGTAGAACTGCCCCATAGAGTTTCCAAGGAGAGTCTGCTGGATTTGAACTGCCGACATTTTGGTTAGCAGCCGTAGCCTTTAACCACTGTGCCGCAAGGGTATTGTTACGCCATAAAAGGAATGAACTGCTGATACATGCTGTGGCACTGGTGAACCTTGAAAACATGCTTAGTGAAAGAAGCCAGATACAAAAGGCTACCTATTATATGATTACATGTAAATCAAATGTCTGAGAATAAGGCAAATGCTCAGAGACAGAGAGTAGTTTAGTAGTTGTCCTGAGTTGGAGGTAGGGGATAATGAGAATGACTACTAATGAGTTTCTTGTTGGAGTGATGAAATACTCTGGAATGAGAGAGTGGTGATGACTGTATAAACCTTGTGAATACAATTTTAAAAACACTGAAGTGTTAATTTAAAAATGACGTGTAAATTATATCTCAATTATTAAAAAGGTTTTAGGACATCAGTAGGACTCTGGACGGACCTGGTCCAAAGCCACCCTGTTGCTGATTCAGACTTTTGTTTTTAATGTATTAATATTCGATTTTTGTTAGTACACACTATTACACCAAAAACCAAAAAAAAAACCAAAACCACTGCCACGGATTCATCTGTGTTTCCCCCCAAAATATGTGTAGCCATGTGGCTAGGCCATGATTCCCAATGTTTTATGATTGTCCTCTATTATGTGATTTTCCTATGCTGTGTGTTAAAGGACTAGGGTGGGACTTTAAATCTCTTCATAAGACCACCTCCCTGCTCCACTGTAAAGGCGGTTTCCTTGGAGTATGGCTTGCACTATCCTTTATCCTTTCATCCTACAAGAGGTGAAAGAAAAGGGAAGCAAGTAAAGCATTAGGAACCTCATACCATCAAGAAAGCAGCACTGGGTGAAGAGCTTGTCCTTCAGACCTCAGGTTCTTCTGCCAAGATGCCCCCTGACCACAGACTGATGAAACACAAGGACTTTCCTCCAGAGCTGACAAGAGGGAAAGCCTTCCCCTGGGGTGGACATCCCAAATTTGGAATTGTAGGCTACTGGACTATGTAAGAATAAGCTTTCCTCTGTTAAAGCCATAGCCATATTTCTGTTAGAGCAGCAGTAGATGACTAAAACACCCACTGCCATCAAGTCTGTTCCAAATCACAGAGACAGTATAGGACACAGTAGAACTGCTCCATAGAGTTTCCAAGGAGTACCTGATGGACTCGACCTGCCAACCTTTTGCTTAGCAGATGTAATGCTTAACCACCCCGCCACTGGGTCTCCACTGCTACAACACAGAATAGCTATTATATTAAAAAAAAAAAAAAAAAAAAAAAGGCTCTGTCAAGTCAATTCTGATTCACAGCTATTACATTAGTTCAGGTAAATGACAGTTCAAGAGAACAATGTCAGGTGATGTGCTATTTACAGAACAGACTCTGTTCTAAGAGGCCTGAGAGGAGGATGCAGTGGGGACCACTTGGAAAAGGAGGTGGCATGAGTTGGGTCAGGAGTCAGGCTTTCTTTCAACACTCCTCCAACTCATCCCCATCCTCTACTCAACACCTCCAAAGAGAAATAACTCACAACGCCAGGGCAGCAGTCCCTTGCTTCTCTGAAGGCCTTGCGCATTAAAACCCCATCCTGACAAGTTGATTCTGACTCATAGCAACCCGTGAGACACTGTAGAACTGCCTTGTAGAGTTTTCAAGGAGTGCCTGGTAAATTTGAACTTCCATTTTTTGGTTAATGGCTGTTAGCACTTAACCACTATGCTACCAGGTTTTCCCTGAAGACTTCAGATGATTAGAAATTCTTCCTTACTTTGAGTCCAAATCTGCCCCTCCGCAACACCTGCCCACTAGCTGGTAACACCCCTCCAAGTCACTGAGGCTAAATCTGATTTTCTTTCAAACAACAGCCTTTTAGGTGTTTGAAGACAGATTTCTTGTCTCCTCTTTAGACTTCTCTTCTCCCAGATGAGCATCCCAGGTTCCTTTCCAGGCACAGATGTCCTCACAAGACACTGCTTCAGATTGGGTCAACACACTGGGCCTCTCCTCTTAGCACTTCTAGGTCCTTGACTAGAATAAGTCTGTCAAGGTGCCATCTATCAGTCATTGCACATTGCTGGGCCCTGGACACAGCATAGACTTGAAAGACACTCCTGGAATTGTGCAGTGAAGACTCTACAAGGTCATGCAGCAGCCCTGATCTCCTTGGTCTGGCAACGACATACAGGTTCCCAGGCTGGGCTGAGGTCATGTGGTGGTGGCAGCCTAACCAGAAAGAGACAAGTGGTCAGGAGAGAAGCAAAAATTCAATTCCAGAAGAGCAATGCTGACAGTCAGGTCAGATACTTGGAGGCAAGTACATACGGAGAACTAATCAGGAGGTCAGAATTCTGATAAATCAGAAACTGGATGAAGTGCCAAGTTTTGGGGTGTGTTTAAAGGACTCAGCTATCAATGACCTAATTCGTGAACTGAGAAAAGAAGGAGAAAATGGGTCTAAGCAAAAGTACAAGAGTTCATCCTCATCACAGTCAAATTCACTCCTCTCATTTACCCAGTTACTATATACTGATGGCTATGCCAAGCCAGTACATTCATCCAATTACTGTATATGAATCTATGAGAGTGTCAAAGGGTGAAGCAAACACCTAAGGCTTGTCTTCAGGACTGGGATCAGGATGAAGGACAGGGTAGCTGCTAACTCTCTTGCTCATAGGCCATCTCCTCATGTATATAATGAGAAGCATAATAGTACCCACTCAGCTTCTTCACAAACACAGGCAAAGGGAACTGGGGGTTGAGGGGTCAGAGTCTTCTGGGCTGTTCCCCAACAATAGCTGTGGTTAGAATAAACAGAACCAGCTATGGAATTTTCAGGGCCCAGGGCAAAATGAAAACTCAAGGCCCCTTGTTCAAGTATTAAGAATTTCAATACAGTAACAGCAGAGCATGAAACCAAGCTGGCAAATGTTTTCTGTAAAGGGTCAAATAATAAATGTTTTAGGCTCTGTGGGCCATAGCATCTCTCCAGCTATTGAAAATATGAACGGATATAGCTATGTGCCAACATAACTTTACTTAAAAACCAAGGGTGTGTTGGACTTCAGTTTCCTTATGTATATAATGAGAAGAATAATAGTACCCACTTTATAAATTTTCTTTTGAAACTCTGTAAATAGCAGAATGCCTTGTGCACAGGAAGACCTCAATAATATCAATAATAACAAAAAACAGACCAGTTGCTACTGAGTGTATCTGGACTCTTGTTGACCCCATGCATTGCAGAGGAGATTATGCTCCTGGAGTTTACAGTAGCTGTGATCTTTTCCAATTAGATCACCAGACTCAAACCACAAACCTTTTGTTAGTATTTGAGTGCTTCACCTTTGGCACCAGCCAGGGAACCCAAGAGCTCAGTTAAGTGTTAGCATTACACATATGTGCAGGTGGTAACACAGATATTGTGGATTGAATTGCATTCTCCCCCAAAAAAGTGTGTAGCACTTTGCCTAGGCCGTGATTCCCAGTACCGTGGGATTGCCCTCCATTCTGTGATTTTTCTATGCTGTAATTCCTAATCTTCACCTGTGGTAATAGATAGGATTGTGTTAAAAGAGGATTAGGGTGGGACTGTAATATACTTACCAAGGGAATTTCTCTGGAGTGTGGCACGTACCAATTTTATCCTTTTACCTTACAAGAGATAAAGTGAAAGGGAAGCAAGCAGAGACTTATGGAATCTCTTACCATCGAGAAGGCAACACCAAGAGCAGACTGTATCTTTCAGACATGCGGTTCCTGTGCTGAGATGCTCCCAGACCAGGGAAAACACTGATGCAACACAAGGACATTCCTCCAGAGCTGACAGACTGTGTTCCCCTGGACCTGGCACCCTGCATTTGGACTTCCAGCCTACTACAATGTATAAGAATAAACTTTTCTTTGTTAAATTCATCCTCTCACTCTATTCCTGTTAGAGCAGTACCGGATAACTAAGACAACGAGTAAGTGCCAGAGCATCAGCATCCTCTGTTTTGTACTCTTCCTGCTGTTTTGTTCTCTGCTCCCCTTCTTTCCATGACAACTTCCTGCGATAGGATATCACAGAATTGATTAAATGAATGGAGTAAATAGTTCATAAAGAGACTAGTAACTAGTGGAACTGGTCAACACCTGGTCTATGGTTGCATTGTCTGATAGTATAAAAACAGGTGATCCTGATAAATTGGAAATTCTGGGAAGGGCTGTACAGAGTTAATTACAATTCATACAAAAATTAGCCTAGGGTATTAACTCTCTAATGGGCTTTCATGCATTCTTTAAAGGCAGTGGAGGAGAAATGTTTAAACTAGTGATAATTTGCATCTCTGAGGCACTCCAGACATCCATTGGGCCTCATCCCAAGGAACAACACTTTCTAGGCAGTTTCTTCTCAGAGACCCAACTATTTGATACCCAGTTGGACTTCAACGTTCTAGTTTTCAGTGGCTAATTTATTTCTTATGTAATTAATCACATATTGTGCACAAAAATCTTCCTTGTATTTGACTTTTTTCCTAGTCACCTGTGAGCTATATGATTTTAAGCAAAGTACTTAAAACCTTCTGAAATTCCTTTTTTTTTAATCTATATAATCTAATGCTAATACTTCCCTCAGGAAATTTTTGTGAATAGAAACTAAAGAATATACATTAAAATTCTGTAACAACAGGTATCACGAGTATCTAATCATACTTACCAGTAAAGATCAAAGACCACAGCTTTCCGTATGGGTTGCATCTCAATATCAAGAAAACAAAAGTCTTTATAAATGGACCACTAAGCAACATCATGACAAACAGAGAAAAGACTGAGGTTGTCAAGGATTTCATTTTACTTGGATCCACATTTGATATCCATGGAAATAGTGGTCAAGAAATCAAATAGAGGGGTGCAGCCACAGCGGTGGACTAGACACAGCTCTCCTCGATTCTCTCTGAGAACTAAGGGCTACAATAATAACTGAAAAGAGCAGTAGTGTGGACATTCTGGGAGCCCCAGGATTCAGCAGAGCATTGTAACATGCACTAAGTGAGAGGAAAGGGAAAACTACCTCTGTCAGAGGTGAGGCAGTGGCACATAGAGTGCTACTTCTGCTGACACATCCTTTGAGGGGACTGCAGGTACGGATGCTTTCTTTGTTATCTGGGAGGGGGAATGGTTCTGCCGAGCCTGTGTGCCTGGCACACTAATGCCCTGAAGCACAGTGCATAAACAAACAGTGTATACTGCAGCAGATAGACTGTGCTTGGGATGGCCACAACTCAAGGGCCTGGTTGTAGACTGAGGATGCTAGTGCTCCTCTCCCCTCTCTTCTCTGTGATGCACCATAGATTCTGTTGACTTACTCCAGAAAGTGTGGCATAGGTGAGATACCATCTTGGTCAGCTGAAAGGCAGAGTTAGTCACATCTGAGGTATCAGTTGGGGCTAATTCTCACACTGAGCAACAATGCCTGTCTGGAAAGTGCTTCTCCAGCAGAATAGCTGTTTTTGAGATGATCCTATCTAGGGATTGTGGTAGCCTGGGACCAAGGGTGGCAGTGCTCTAACTCCTCCCCTCTTAGAGCCACATCATAGCATCTGAGGATGGCCTGTGAGGTACTGTTGTTGTCAGCTTGGAGGTGGGGACTGCCACCACTGAGGTCCTGGCTGCTCTTAGCAGTTGCTGGACAGTGCCTCTCTCAGAAGTAAGGCAGCTTTTAAAATAAGACCAGCTGGAGAATGCAGCAGGACAGGTGGCTGAGTGCATTAGCAGAATTTCCACCACCCTTCACTGAGCCACACTATAGCCTCAGCTGATGCTCCCCCTAGAGACTCCATAAGTATAGAACTGTCTCTGCCAGCTGGGAGGCCAGGCCTGCCAATCCTGAGGAACTGGCTGCTCTTGGCACCTGCTGGACTGTGCCCCCTCTCAGTAAAAAAGCAGTTTTTTTAAATTAAACACATCTAGAAAGCACAGAAGTCCTGGGTAGCTGAGTGTCATGGCATCCTTCTCTCCTCCTCTCCCTGAGCTACACCATAGGCTTCACTAATGTAACAACGGAGAGTCACCACAAGTAACTCACCACCTTCAGCAGCCAGGAGGTGGAGCCTGCGAACACTGAGAGCCCAGCAGGGGCCAGTCACTAGAGAACACAGAGGCAGCTAGCAACCAAACCTAGCAGTGCCCATATTCCCGTCTTAGAAATACAACACAGCTCCCAATGGTGTAACACTAGAAAAACTGAACAGCTTCTTGATGGCATAAAGACAACAATCAATATCTAACCATTTAAAGAAGCAGACCACATGGTTCTAGAAAACTCCCAAAATAAAAAATCAAAAAACTTTCCAGATGATAAAGCCTTTATGAAATTATCAGAGGTAAAATATGAAAGAATAATGTATAAAGCCTTCCTAGAGGTTAAAAAAAATGCAACAGAACAAAATGAAAAATTAAGTAAGCTATATTAACTGTTAGAATATCAATGATCTGAAGTAATCCAGCAGATCAACAATAATAACAATAAATTTACAAATATAAACAACTCAATGCATAGCCAAAAAAGCAGGATTGGGGTGTTGGAAGGCAGAGTTAGTGAGATGCAAGATAAAGCAACTGACAGCAGCATTTACAAGGAGAATTCAGAGAAAGGAAATAAGAAAAATAAAGAAGCACTGAGAAACATGTGGGACATTACCGAGAAGAATAATCTGAATAACTGAATAACTGAGCAGGGAGGGATAGCTAAGCATATAGAGAATTGTTGAAGAATTGATGACAGAAAACTTACCTGAAATTATGAAAGAACGGAGCATAGATATCCAAGATGCTTGTTGAACACACAAACACTAGACCCTGAGAGAAAGACACCAAGACATAAAATAATCAGCCTTAATAAAATGAAACACAAAGAGAGGCTCTTAAAGGCAGTGAGGCTTAAAACAAAACTAACATACAAAGGGAAGACCTGTAAGCTGACTTCTCAACAGAAACCAGATTTGCAAGAAAGCAGTGGGATGACACATTCAAAGCTCTGAAGGAGTAAAATTTCCAAACAAGAAATTCTTGATTGGATAATATGTATCCTACAAAATCATCACTCAGATATGAAGGGGACATTAAGACATTTGCAGATAAACAGAAGCTCAGAGACTTTGTAAAAACCAAATCCAAACTACAAGAAATAGTGAAAAAAGTGCTTTGTTTAGAAAAACAAAAACAACAAATGTATACCTAAGGATGCAATGCAGGGCACAGCATCCAGAATCTTATTCACCTAGGGAAGTCACAAAGCTCAATCAAAGCTAAACTATTAAAGAAGGGAACCAGTGATCTTAATTCAAAAACTAGGACATCATCACAATATAAAGAGGAATGTATTGGAGTACTTATAACCCTTTCAGGTGGATAAAAAATTAGAAGATATACAGCAGTTGAAGATTGGCTTAAACTTAGAACATTAAGGAAGATCAAAGGGGTAGCTGCAAAGCAAACTAACAGTGTGACATATCAAAACAAGAAACATAGTACAGTAGTCTCAACAAACACAAAAACAACACTGAAAAAGACAAAAAATAAATCCATAAAGAAAAACAACCCAAAACAGAATATTAAGAGAAACAAAGAAAACATCAAAAAAACAAAAATAAAGGCTCAAAATGACAACACTGTACACACACCTGTCAATGATTATAATGAATGTAAATGGACTAAATGCTCTGGTAAAAAGGCAGAGAGTGATAGCCTGGATCAAAAGACACAGTCCTTCTACAGGTTTCTTACAAGAAACACATCTTAGACTGAAAGATATGAACAAACTGAAAATCAAAGGAAGGAAGGGTACATAACAAGCTAACTACACACAAAGAAGAGAAGGAATGGCAATACTAATCTTACTTAAAATAGATTCTAATGTAAGTTTCACCATTGTGGATAAGGATGCACATTATTTATTACTGAAAGGTTCAAGACATAAGCAGGATATAACAGTATTAAATACCTATGCACCCAATACTAGATCCTCTAAGTAAGTTGAACAAACACTCACAACAATGAAAAATGAGGCACATCACACCACAATAACAGTAGGAGGTTTCAACACTCCACTTTCAGTAATCGACAGATAATCCAGGAAAAACTCAGCAAAGATGCAGAAGATCTTATTGTGACAACCAACCAGACCTCATCGACATATACAGATCTTTTTATTCAGCAACAGATAAGTACACCTTCTTCTCCAGTGCACAAGGAACATTTTATAGAATAGATTACATGTTAGCACATAAAGCAAGTCTCAACAAAATCCATTCCATTGAACTACTGCAAAGCATTTTCTCGCACCATAAAGTCATGAAATTTGAAATTAATGGCAGAAAAAACATAGACAGAAATCTGAACTCATGGAAACTGAACAATACCCTACCCCAAAGCCATGGATTATAGGAGAATTCAAGGATGCAAGAAAGAAATTTATGGAATCAAATGAGAATGAAAACACATCCTACCACAACTTATGAGATACAGCCAAAGTAGTGCTCAAAGGTCAACTTATCTCTATAATGGACACATCTGGAATGAAGAAAGAACCCAAACCAAAGAATTAACCCCACAGCCTGAACAAGTAAAACGAGCAACAGAGGCACCTGAAGAAAACAGATAATATAGATTAGAGTAGAACTAAATGGATTAGAGAAAAGAAGAAAAATTATAAAGTTAACCAAACCAAAAGCTGACTCTTTAAAAAGATCAACAAAACTGATAAACCACTGGCTAAACTTACAAAAGAAAATCAGCAGGGGAAACAAATAACCTCAATAAGAAATACGATGGGAGACATCATAACAGACCCAATCAAAATTAAAAGTATCATAACAGAATACTATGAAAAACTATACTCTAACAGATTTGAAAACCTAGAGGAAAAGGACAAATTTCTAGATTCACGTCACCTACCAAAATTATCACTAGAAGAAGCAGAACAACTAAATAAACCCATCACAAAAGAAGAGACAGAAAAAGTAACCCAAAAACTACCAACCAAGAAAAGTCCTGGCCCAGATGGCTTCATCAGAGAATTCTACCAAGCTTTTAGAGAGGAGTTAATTTCTATACTACTGAGGCTATTTCACAGCATAAAAAAGGACATAATACTCCCAAATTCATTCTACAAAGCCAGTATAACATTGATGTCAAAGCCAGGGAAAGATCCCACAAAAAAAGAAAATTACAGACCTATATCACTCATGAACCTAGATGCAAAAGTCTTCAACAAAATTCTAGCCAAGATAATTCAACAACATATCAAAAAAATAATTCATCATGACCAAGTTGGATTCATACCAGAGATGCAGGGCTGGCTCAGGATCAGAAAAATAATTAATGTGATAAATCACATAAATAGTACAATGGACAAGAATCACCCGATTTTGTCAATTGATGCAAAAAATGCATTCAACCAAGTCCAAGACCCATTCACGCTAAAAACTCTCAGCAAAATAGGAATAGAGGGCAAATTCCTCAGTGCAATAGAGGACATCTAAGCAAAGCCATTTGCCTACATCATCCTGAATGGAGAGAGACTGAAAGAATTCCCCTTGAGAACAAGAACTAAACAAGGATGCTCACTCTCACCACTTTTATTCAACATTGCACTGGAGATTCTAGCCAGAACAACTAGACAAGATAAAGAAATAAAGGGTATCTGCATCCACAAAGAAGAGGTAAAGATCTCCCTATTTGCAGATGATATGATTGTATACACTAAGAATCTTAAAGAACCCATAAGTAAACTACTGGAACTAATAGAAGAGTTCGGTAAAGTATCAGCATATAAGATAAATATGAGTAAATCAGTAGGATTCCTTTATACCAACGAAGAGATCATCAAAGAAGAAATCATCAAATCATACCATTTACTATAGCTCCCAAGAAGACAAAATACCAGGAATAAATCTAACTAGGAAAATAAGAGATCTGTACAGAGATAAGCAATGCCTTACTGCAAAAATCCAAAAGAGACAGAAACCTACTCTACTCATGGATAGGAAGACTTAACATTGTGAAAATGTCTGTTTTACCCAAAACAATCTACATACACAATGCAATCTCAACACAAATTCCAGGGTCTCTTTTTTTTTTTTTATGAGATAGAGAAACAAATCACCAACTATTTTTGGAAAGATAAGAAACCCTGGATAAACAAAGCACTACTGAAGAAGAGGAACACAGTGGGAGGCCTCATGCTGCCTGACTTTAGAACCTACTACACTGCCACAGTAGTCAAAATAGCCTGGTGCTGGTACAAAAAGAGACATATAGACCAATGCAACAGAGTTTAGACCCCAGAGATGCCACCATCCTAGTATGAACAGTTGATACTCAACAAAGACCTTAAAATTTTAAACTGGGTTAAAAGAAATCTCTTTAACAAACAGTCCTAGCAAAATTGAATATCCATCTGCAAAAAAACTGAAGCCAAGCCAAGTGCCGTCGAGTCTCACATCTTACACAAAAACTAACTCAAAATGGATCAAAGACCTAAATATCAAACATAAAATGACAAAGATCAGGCAAGAAAAAATAAGGTCAACAATGGAAGTTCTGATATACACTGTTTTAGTCAGCTGGGGCTGCTCTAACAGAAATACCACCGAATGGATGGCTTTAAGAAAGGAAGGTTTATTCTTACATAGTCCAGTAGACTACAAGTCTATATTCAGGGTGTCCGCTCCAGGGGAAGGCTTTCCCCTTGTCAGCTCTGGAGGAAAGTCCAGTATCGCATCAGTCTTTGTCCAGGGAGCATCTTGGCACAGGAACCTCAGGTCTGAAGAATGCACTCTTCTCCCGGTGCTGCTTTCTTGATGGTACAAGGTTCCCTGTTCTGTGCCTGCCTCTCTGTCCTTTTATCTCTTGCAGGCTGAAAGGATTAAGGGTGGGGCAAGCCATACTCCAGGGAACCTCCCTTTACAGTGGAGCAGGGAGGTGATCTTATAAAGGGATTTACAGTCCCACACTAATCCTTCAACATACAGCATAGGAAAATCACAAAATGGAGGGCAGTCGCAAGATACTGGGAATCATGGCCCAGCCACATGGCTACACATATTTTTGGGAGCACACAATTCGATCCATGACACACACTTTAGACTTCAAAAACTTTCAAACAAAGCACAATCAACAAAAAGTAGATAAATGGGAACTACTAGAATCAAACACTTTTGCTCATCCGAAGACTTTGTCAAAGTTAAAAGACCACCTACAGAATAGGAAAATATATTTGACAACTACATGTTGAACCAACATCTGATCTCCACGATATACAAAGTGCTGCAAAATATCAACAAGAAAAACATAAATAACCCAGTGAAGTGATGGGCAAAGGAAATGGACAGACACTTCACCAAAGAGGATATCCTGGCAGCCAAAAGACACACAAGGAAATGCTCACAATCACTGGCTATCAGAGAAATCCAAATTAAAGCTACAATGAAATATCATCTTACCCCAACAAGGTTGGCCAGGATCCAAAAAGCACAAAACAGCAAATGCTGGAGAGACTGTGGAGAGATTGGAACCGTCCTACACTGCCAGTGGGCTTGCAAAATGATACAACCTCTATGGAAAGCAATTTGGCGCTTACTTAAAAAGTTAAGAATAAATACACCATTCAATCCAGTAATCCCACTGCTTGGAATACATCCTACAGAAACAAAAGCTGTCACATGAACAGACACATGCAAGTGAATGTTTATTGCAGCACTGTCCACAATAGCAAAAAGATGGAATTAACCTAGATGCCCATCAGCAGATGAATGGATAAACAAACTACAGTATATACATATCATGGAACACTGCAATGATAAAGAACAAAGATGATTTTAGGAAGCATCTCATAACCTGGTTTCAACAGGAAGCCATCATGCTGAGTGAAATCAGTCAGTGCAAAAGGACAAATATTGTATGAGACTTTCGCTATAAGGACTTAAAAATAGGTTTATGCACAGAAGAAAAGGCTCTTTGATGGCGACAAGGGGAGGAGGGAGGGAGAGAGCTAGTCACAGTCTGAATAGCTGACAGAAATTTGGTTATCTGAAATTAGTGACAGCACACAGTAGAGAATAGATTAACTTAACTGGACTTCATCAGAAACTGAAAAATTCTCTAAATTCAACCTAATATTTCAGAAGATAGAGTAGCAGGGACATGGGTCTGGTGGCCATGCTCTCAGTGGACAACGAGGCCAATTGGCATAACTAGCCTATCGCTAAGAGAGTCTTCTCCACTCCATGTTGGTGAGTGGCATCTGGGGTCTTAAAACCTAGCAAGCTGCCGTCTGAGGTACACCAAACGGTCCCAACTCATCCGGAACAGGTGATGACCAAGAACAACAAAGACACCAGTTAAAAAGATCTCAGGAGACAGAAGGACCCACATGAATCGGAGACTGTATCGTGTGGCCAGAAGAACCAGATGGTGCCTGGCTACCACCAATGACAGCCATGGTGGGGCATACAACTTTGAGTCCCCGTACTAACACTAGAAAAAGAGGGGTGCAACTCAAGAACTCTACTAAAAGACTGCAACTGATGTTCTGACAGCCTGGGGGATCCCCCAGGAGCATGGCCCCTAGACCTGCTGCTGCCCCTGACCAGAAAACACTACTGAGGTCAACTCCTCAGACAAAAATGGATTGGACTCAGGGACACAATGTGACCATATGGTGTGTGTATTTTCCGGTTCTATGCATTTAAAGGAGGCTGCGCTATGAGTATCTTTCTAGATGGGAGACAAGAGGGTGGAGAGGAGAGGACAGGAGCTTGTTAAGAGGATACAACAGGTACAGAATGACAAAGAGGAGAATGCTGTCACTGGGCAAGGAGAGAAGGAGCTGCAGATAGGTGGGCATGCAAAATAGATCTAGATTGTATACTTTTACTCAAACACTATAAAAAAAATAGTTAACAAAAAAAATCCAGTAAGATGCTATCTAAGGAACATCAGTTGGTCCCAGCACAACTGGAGTAAATGTAAACAAAGGACATCAAAGGCAGGAGGAAAGGTTGAGCCCAGGAGACTGAAGGGCCCACATGAATAGCAGACTGCATCAGCCTGAGGCCAGAAGAACTAGACGGGACCAATCACCACCAATGACTGCCCTTACCTGGAACACAACGTAGAGTCCCTGATGTGGTGGGAGAAAAGGGGGAGTGCAGATCTAGAACTGTATTAAAAGACTGGACCTGGTGGTCCACCATTCTGTAAGGTCCCCTGAGAACATGATCCCTGAATTCACTGCTACCCCAGAGCTGAAACCAGTACCAAAGCCAACTCTTTAGACAAAAATTGGACTGGATTATGGGACATATAGTGATGAAGGTGTTATGTATATTTCTTGGCTTAAAAATATATGAGGTCTGACAATTAAGTTTGCAAACTTGCCCCTGTGCACTTGTGTTGGCAGCACTGTACAAAGAACTTGGAAAGGTTTCATAATCTTGGTATATCAGTGTCTCACAGCTGTGTTTGTGTCAACATGTTGTGATGTCTTGCTCGGTGGCATCCATTATTGTTGTTGCATGTTTTTGTGTGCCGTCACAAGAATGTCAGAGCTTGAATTAGAGCAAAGAACAAACATTACATTCCTTGTTAAACTTGGCAATAGTGAAAGTGAAATCAGGGACACGTTAGTCCAAGTTTATGGGGATGATGCCATGAAGAAAATGGCTGTGTACAAATGTATTAAACGTTTTCTTGAGAGGACAGAAATTGTCACTGATAAAGAAAAGTCAGGACAGCCAGTAACTAGCAGCACTGATGAAAACTCGCAAAGGTTCCTCTAACTGTGCATCAAAATCGTCAGCTGACTGTGAGAAGCACAGCAGATCAAGTAAACACTGATACGGAAACAGGAAAATCTTAACTGAAAATCTTGGCATTAGAAAGGTGTGTGCAAAGATGGTCCCAAATGAGCTTACTGATGAACAAAAGCAAAAGAGCGTCAAAGTTTGCCAAGACCTTTTGGAGAGGCAAGACAATGTCTTGGGCCATGTTGCCACTGGAGATGAAACATGGATGTACCAATACAACCCTGAAACAAACCATAGAAGTGCACAGTGGAAGTTAGCCAGTTCTCCAGGACCAGAAAACTTCCATCAGTCCAAATCAAGAGTCAAAATGACATTGCTAAACTTTTTGATATCAGAGGGATTGTTCATTATGAATTTGTACCAACTGGACAAACAGTTAATCAAGTTTACTATTTGGAAGTGCTGAAAAGACTGAATGAAAAAAATTAGGTGAAAATGATCTGAACTTTTTGCCAACAACTCATGGCTCTTGCATCAAGACAGTGTACCAGCTTACATAGAGCTATCTGTGATGGAGTTTTTAGCCAATAAACAAATAACTGTACTGGAACACCCTACCTATGCACCTGATCTGGTCCACAGTAACTTGTTTTTCTACCTGAAGGTAAAAGAAATATTGAAAAGAAGATATTTTGTTGACATTCAGGACATCAGTGTAATATGACAACAGCTCTGATGGCCATTCCAGAAAAAAAAGTTCCAAATTTGCTTTCAAGGGTGGACTAGGCACTGAGATTGTTGCATAGCTTCCCAAAGGGAGTACTTCAAAGCTAACCATAGTGATATTCAGCAACGAGGTATGCAGCACTTTTTCTAGGATGAGTTTGTGAACTTAATTGTCAGACCTTGTATATGAGGCTGTCGAACTAGCTCCTCTCTAGAGGTGAGAAGGGAGGGTCTATAGGAGGAGTGTACTGTCACAGGGTTTGGACCCAAGCCAAGCAAAGTGCCGTCAAGTCAGATCCAACTCATGACAGGGTTTGGACAGCAGGCAGAATTACACAGAGGCATGTATTTAGGGTTTTACATTGACTTGGATTGTAAATTTTAACTTAATCACAATTTTAAAATAAATAAATAAACAAACACATCTCTACAGGCTGAGTCCAGTCTTTTTTTTTTTTAATTTACTGTAGTCTGTTTCTGTTCATTTATTCATTCTTTCAACAGTTACTGAGCACCTTACCGTGCCCTGGAGTCCCTGGGTGGTGCAGACAGTTAATGTATTCAGCTTATAACTGACTAGTAGGGGTTTAAGTCCACCCAGAGATTCCTTGGGATAAAAGGCCTACAATCTAATTCCAAAAAAAAAAAACCCATTTGTTAAAAACTCTACAGAGTTCAATTCTGCCCTGACACACATGGTGTCATTGTGAGCTGGAGTCAGCTCATGCGCAAGCAGGACAGATTGCTATGCCACACACCTTGGGTTCATCATTCGGAATCACAGATAACTGATGCTATTTTCCTGTCCTCATGTGCATCACACACTCGAGGGGAGACAAACACAACAGCTACACAGTCACTAGAAGTAGCATAGGATGTCTTGGAGCACAGAGGAGGGGCAAATGACTCAGATTGAGAGGTATGGGATGGTTTCTGGGAGTAGATGAGTTTCGTTTTGCTTTGCTTTCATTGTAGTAAAATATACATAACCTAACATTTACCATTTAGCAAAATTACTAAATTGTTTACAAGTTACAACCTGGATTTTATTAACTATACAAAGACGTTCAACTGTGTGGATCATAACAAATTATGTATAACATTGTGAAGAATGGCAATTCCAGAACATTAATTTGTGCTCATGAGGAACCTGTGCACAGACTAAGAGGTAGCCATTGAAGCAGAACAAAGGAATACTGCATGGTTTAAAATAAAGAAAGGTGTGTGTCAGAGTTGCATCATTTCACCTTATTTATTCAATCTGTATGCTGAGCAAATAATACGAGAAGCTAAACTGTAGGAAGAAGAATGCAGCACCAGAATTCAAGCAAGACTCTTGAACAACCTGTGCTATGTAGATAACACCACCTTGCTTGCTGAAAGTGAAAAGGAGTTGAAGCACTTACGGAAGAAGATCAGAGCCTTCAGTGTGGATTATACCTCAGCATAAAGAAAACATGCATCCTCACAACTGAACCAACAAGCAACATCGTGATAAATGGAGAAAAGATTGAGGATGTCAAGGATTTCTTTTTACTCGAAACCACAATCAGCACCCGTGGAAACAGCATTCATAAAATCAAAAGACCCTTAATATTGGGCAAATCTGCTGCAAAAGACCTCTTTAAAACTGTAAAAAGCAAAAACATCATTTTAACGATTAAGATGTACATGACCCAAGCCATTTTCATTTGCCTCACTTGCATGCAAAACTTGAACAATGAATAAAGAAGACCAAAGAAGAATTGATGCCTTTGAATTGCGATTTTGGCGAAGAATACTAAACATAACTATGGACTGCTGGAATAATGAACAACTATGTCTCGGCAGAAGTACAGCCAGACCAGCATGGTAGCTGCAGTAATGGGCTCAAGCGTGGTACCTATTGTGAGGACAGCACAGGGTAGGGCAGTGTTTCATTCTGTTGTACACAGAGTTATTGTCAGTCAAAACCAACTTGACAGCAACCAACCACAACATTTAAAGTGCTCAACTCAGTGGCATTAAGCACATTCACAATATTGTACAGCTGTCACCACCCAGTTTCAAAACTCTGTCACCATCCCAAAAGAAACCCTATGCTCATTAAGCAGTCATTCTCCATTTTCCACCCCACCTCCAACCCCTGACAACCACTACTCTGCTTTCTGTTTGTATGAATTTGTCTATTATAGATATTTCATATAAATGGAATCATACAATATATGGTCTCTGGCTTCTTTCACTTGGCATCATGTTTTCAAGGTTCATGTTGCAGCATGGGTCAGTACTTTATTCCTTTTATGACTGAATAATATTCTACTGTATGAGACGTATGTCATCATCTTATTCATTCATCAGTTGATGTACATCAGGTTGTTTCCACCTTTTACGTATTGTGACTAGCACTGCTATGAGTATCCATGTAAAAGTTTTTGTTTGAATACCTTATTTTTTATTCTTTGGAGAGATATATTGCTGGGTCATGTGGTAGTTCTATGTTTAACTTACTGAGGAACCACTAAACTGTTTTCCAGAGTGTCTGTACAATTTTAAATTCCTACTTGTAATGTATGAGGGCTCTAACTTCTCCACATCCTCCTCAACACTTGTTATTGTCTTTTTTTATTATGGCCATCCTAGTGTGTGTGAAGTGTTATCTCACCACGGTTTTGATTTTCATTTCCCTAATGATTAATGGAAAACTCTGCTGGCGCACTCCTTGGAAACTCTATGGAGCAATTATACTCTGTCCTATAAGGTTGCTATGAGTCAGAATTTACTTGGTGTTAACAGATTTTAATGATTAATGGGAGCCCTGGTGGTGTAGTGGTTAAGAGCTTAGCTGTTAATGAAACAAAGATCAGAGTTCAAATCCACCAGCTGCTTCTGGGGAACCATATGGGACAGTTCTATGCTGTCCTATAAGGTTACTCTGAATCACAGTCAACTTGAAGTCACCCAACAACGATGATTAATGAAATGGAGCATCTCATTATGTGTTTGTTAGCTATCTGTATGTCTTCCTGGGGAAATATCTATTCAACTGCACCGCTCATTTTTTAGTTGAGTTGTTTGTCTTTTTGTTTCTTAGATGTAAGAGTGACATACATATCCTCAATATTAAGCCCTTATAAGACATACTCTTCAGAATTTTATTCTATTATTCGGTAGGTTGCCTTTTTGCTCTCTTGATAATGTTCTTTGATGCACAAAAGTTTCTAATTTTAAAGAAATCCAGTTCCTCAGTTTTTCCTTTTATTACCTGTTGTAGTCAGCTAGGCCTGCTCTAACAGAAATACCACAGAGTGGATGGCTTTAACAAAGGAAGGTTTATTCTTACACAGTCCAGTAGGTTGCAAGTCCATATTCAGGATGTCTGCTCCAGGGGAAGGCTTTCCCCTTGTCGGCTCTGGAGGGGAGTCCGGTATTGCATCAGTCTTTGTCCAGGGAGCATCCCGGTGCAGGTCTCAAGGACGCACTCTTCTCCCCGTGCACATTTCTTGATGGTGTGAGGCTCCCAATTGTCCTTTGTTTCTCTTTCCCTTTTATCTCTTGCAAGCTGAAAGCATCAAGGGTGGGGCAAGCCATACTCCGGGGAAACTCCCCCTACAGCAGGGCAGGGAAGTAATTCTATGTGGGAATCTACATCCCCACCCTAATCCTTTCACATACAGTTTAGTGAAACCACACAATGGAGGAGAGTCCCAAGATACTGGGAATCATATCCCAGCCATGTGGCTACACATATTTTTGGGGGGACACAATTCAAAATACGACATTACCTATGTTTTTTGACGCCGTTCTGTGGAACTGTTGCCAAATCTGAATTCATAAAGATTTACCTTGTGCTTTCTTTTAAGAGTTTTCTAGCTTTAGCTTCATATTTAAATCTTTGGTCCATTTTGGGTTAGTTTTTCATATGATGTGAGGTAGGGGACCAATTTCATTCTTTAGTATGTGGATATGTCCCAGCATAATACCCCTTCCCATTGACTTGTCTGTCATCCTTATCAAAAATCTATTGGCCGTAGGTGTGTGGGTTTATTTCTGAATTCTCATTTCTGTTCTACTGATTTGTATGTCTATCATTAATCCAATACCCCACACAGTATTGAGAGCTGTAGCTTTGTAGTAAATTTTAAAATTAGTAAGTGTGAGTCATCTGTCTTTTATTTTCTTTCTCAAGATTTTTCTTTCTTTTTTTTTGGATATGCAATCCCTTACAATTTCATATGGACTTTAGAGACAGCTTTTCTAGTTCTGGAAGAATAGCTCATCATGGTTTTGTTAGCACTGAATCAATATATTACTTTGGGGAGTTATGCCATGTTAAGAATATTAAGTCAAAGATGGTAGACTAGACATAAGTCTCCTCAATTTCATCTGAGAACTAAGGCCTGGATTGATAATTGAATGAAGCATTCTGGACACCCAGGGAGCCCTAGGATACAGCGCAAGATTGTCAGATTGGACTGCATGCCACTAAATGGGAATCTACCTCTATCTAACATGAGGCAGCACACCCTGAGTCCTGCTCCCGCTGACTCACCACTTAGGCGCACTGCAGGTACTAATGCAAACTTTGTCGTCCATGAAGTGAGAGATGGGCATGAGCCAGCAAATACACTGAACTGTAATGCTAAAGTAAATAGTGTATAGTGCAGCGGAGAGATAGTGTGTGGAATAGTCACATTTTGAGAGCCCAGCTGCTGACTGAGGGCACTGCTGCCCCTCCACCCTCTCTCTTCTGAGCTCCACCATAGATTCTGCTGTTTATCAGCAGGAAGGGCAGTTCAGCTAGGACATCATCTGGGTCAGCTAGAAGGCAGAGTCATCCAACTGGAGGACTCAACAAGGGCTAGTTCCCAAGGTGAGAAGCAGTGCCAGTCCAGAAAGTGCTTTTCCAGCAGAAAGGCTATATTTAGTACAGTGTTACCTTATGAGTGGAGCCCAGCTGAGGACGGCAGCAAGGCCATAACTCCCCTCCCTACTTTGAACTACATCATAGCATCTGAGGATGGCCAAAGAGGTGCTTCCACTGTCAGCCAGAAGGACCTGCCACATCTAACAGCCTGACTCATTTTGGCAGCTGTCAGACAGTTCACAACTTCTTAAAATAAGACTTCCTGGAGAAATAACTACCAAGTGGCTGGGCAGCATCTCTTCCAGCCTGTGCTGACCCACATCATAGAGTCAGTTGAAGGCTTCCCCAGTGACTCCATAAGTAGGGTGCTGTCTCTGCCAGCCAGGAGGTGGAGCCAGTCACCCCAGAGAATCCACTGGGGCCAGTCATTAGAGTACACAGAAGTGGCTGGTGACCAACTGCCATCTCAGAGCTACACCTCTGCTCCTTTTGAGGTAACACCAGAGAAACTAAACAGCCTCTAGATGGCCCAAAGGCAACAAATCATTGCTAATCACTTAAAGAAACAGTCCACCATAGCTCAAGGAAACTCCCGAGATAATCGAGCAGCTTCCCAGATGAAGAAGCCTTTCTAAAACTGTTGGAGGTCAAGTACAAAAGAATTATATAGAGAGTCCTCCTAGAGATTAAGCAAAATGCAACAGAGTAAAATGAAAACTTAAGTAAGCTATTTGAACTGATGGAACATTAATGATCTGAACTCCAGTATATCAATAACAAAACTACAGAATTAGACAATTCAATCCACAACCAGAAGAGTATAACTGAGGAAATGGAATTCAGATTTAGTGACTTTGAGGATAGAGCTATTGACACCAGCATTTATGAGGCAAAATCACAGAGAAGAAATAAGAAAAATGAAGAACCATTAAGAAATCCATGGGACTCTATTGAGAGGAATAATCAACAATTAATTAGAGGTCCTGAACAGGGAGGGATATCTGAAAACACTGAGAGCATTGTTACTGAGTTGCTGACAGAAAACTTCTCTGAAATTATGAAATAAGAGAACACAAATTTCCAAGATGTGTATCAAATGCCACAAAAACCAGACCCAAAAGAAAGACATGAAGACATATTATAATCAAGTTTAATAAAATGAAACATAAACAGATGCTTTTAAAGGCAACGGGCTCAATGCAAAGTTGCATTGAAGCCCTGTATGCTTTTGCCTGACTTCTCAGGAGAAACAGTGTTGGCAAGAAGGTAGTGTGACAACACATTCAAAGCTCTGAAGGAGAAAAATTTCCAACCGAGAATTATATATCCTGCAAAATTATATATCCTGCAAAATTGTGTCTCAAATATGAAGATGCAATTAAACATTCACAGACAAACAAAAGCTTAGATACTTTATAAAAATCAATCCAAAACTACAAGAAATACTGAAAGAAACTCTTTGCTTAGAAAAACAAAACTATTAAGTGCATGTATAAGGAGTTAATACAGGATACAGCATCCAGAAACCTGCTCAATTAGGGAAGTTACAACTCAAACAAACATGCAATATTAAAAGAAAGGAACCAGTGATCATATCACAAAAACTATGACAGCATCACACTGAAAAGAAAGATATACTGCAGTAGTTATAGTTCTTTCAGATGGAGAGGTAGTTAAAAGGATATGCAAAAGTTAAAACTGGGTTTAAACTTAGAATATTAAAGGGGATCATAGTGGTAACCACAAAACACAACAACAATGCAACAAATGCAACATACTGAAACAAGAAATGTAAGACAGGGGTCTCCATGAACATAAAACCAACACTGAAAAAGATGAAAAGTCAATCCATAAAGAACGAACCAGAACAGAATATTAAGAGCAACATAAAAAACACCAACACAAAAATAAATAAATCAAAATTATAGTACTAAACACATACCTATCAATAATTACACTAAATGTAAATGGACTGAATGCTGCAATAAAGAGACAAGTGACAGTGTGGATCAAAAGACATGACCCATTTGTATGTTGCTTACAAGAAACATATCTTAGACTTAAAGATATGAACAAACTGAAAATTAAAGGATGGAAACATATACACCAGGCAAACAACATACAAAGAAGAGCAGATATGGCAGTATTGATCCAGTACTAAAATAGATTTTAGTGTAAAATCCACCATCATGGACAAGGATGGTCACTATTGATTGCTGAAAGTTTCAATAAACAAGCAGAACTTAAGAATACTAAATATTTATTCATCCAATACCAGAGCATTTAAATACATCAAACAAACACTGACTACATTGAAAAAAGAAACAGATCACTTCACACCACAATAACAGCTGGAGACTTCAACACTCCACTTTCAGTAAAGGACAGATAATCCAGAGAAAAAATCTTAGTAAAGACACAGAGGATCTTATTGTGACGATCAACTAACCAGATCTCACCAACATGTACAGAACTTTTTATCCATCAATAGACAAGTGCACCTTCTTTCCAATGCACATGGAACATTTTCCAAAATAGACCATGTGTTAGCACATAAAGCAAGTCTCAAAAAAATCCAAACCATAGAATTATTGCAAAGCATCCTCTAAAACCATAAAGCCATAGAAGTTGAAATCAATAGCAGAAAATGCATAGATAAAAATTTGAACACATGGAAACTCAACAACATCTTACTCAAAAAGCCATGAGTTGTAGAAGAAATCACAGGCGAAATAAAGAGATTCATGGAATCACATGAGAATGAAAACACATCCTACCACAACCTGTGGGACACAGCCAAAGCAGTGCTCAGAGGTCAATTTACCTCTATATATGCACCTATCTGGAAGAGAGAAAGGACTCAAACCAAAGATTAACCCTACAGTTTGAACAAGCAGCAAGAGAGCAACAGAGAAACCCCTCAGGCACCAGAAGAAAACAGATCACAAGGATTAGAGCAGAACTAAATGAGCTAGAGAATAGAAGGAAAATTGAAAAACTAACAAAACCAAAAGCTGGTATTCTGAAAAGATCAACAAAATTGATAAACCATTGGCTAAACTTACAAAAGAAAATCAGCAGGGGAAACAAATAACTTGAATAAGAAAGGAGATGGGAGATGCCACAACAGACCCAACTGAAATCAAAAGTACAGAATACTAGGAAAGACTGTACTCTAACAGATTTGAAAACCTAGAGGAAATGGACAAACTTCTAGATTCACATAACCTACCAAAATTATCACAAGGAGAAGTAGAACAACTTAATAAACACAAAGGTTTGATATTTAGGTCTTTGATCCATTTTGAGTTAGTTTTTGTGTGAGGTGTGATATCTGAGCCTTGTTTCAAGAACAGATTGAAAAACTCGTCAAAAAACTGCCAACCAAAAAAATCCCTGGCCCAGATGGCTTCACCAGAGAATGCTACAAAGCTTTTAGAGAGGAATTAACTGCAATAATATTGAGAATATTTCATAGTATAGAAATGGATAGAATACTCCAAAATTCATTCTACGAAGCCAGCATAACCCTGATACCAAAGCCAGAGAAAGATCCCACAAAAAAAGAAAATTATAAACCAATATCACTCACAAGCCTAGATGCAAGAATCATCAAGGAAATCTTTGCTAATAGAACTGAACAACATATTTCAAAAAATAATTCATCATGACCAAGTTGGATTCATACCCAGGATGCAAGGCTGGTTTGACATGGGGAAAACAATTAATGTGATCAATCACATAAATAACACAAAAGATAAGAATCATCTAATTTTGTCAATTGATGCAGAAAAGGCATTTGACAAAGTCCAACACCCATACGTGCTAAAAACTCTCAGCAAAATAGGAATAGAAGAGTAATTCCTCAATGTAATAAGAGGCATATATGCAAAACCAATGCCTACATAATCCTGCATGGAGAGAGAATGAAAGAATTCTCCTTGAGAGCAGGAACTAGACAAGGATGCCCACTCTTACCACTTCTATTCAACACTGTACTAGAAGTTCTAGTCAGAGCAATTAGACAACACAAAGAAATAAAAGGCATCTGCACTGGCAAAGGAGAAGTAAAAATCTCCCTATTTGCAGATGATATGATTACATATGCAGAGAATCTTAAAGAATCCATAAGTAAACTAATGGAATTGATATAAGAGTTCATCAAAGTATCAGGATATAAGATAAATGTAAGTAAATCAGTAGGATTTCTTTATACGAACAAAGAGATCAGCAAAGAAGAAATCACCAAATCAATACCATTTACTATAGCTCCCAAGAAGACAAAATACCAGGAATAAGTTTAACTGGAGAAACAAGAGACCTATACAGAGAGAACTACAAAATCTTACTGCAAGAAACCAAGAGAGACTCACATACATGGAGAAACCTACCCTGCTCATGGATAGGAAGAATTAACGCTGCGAAAATTTTACTCAAAGTGATCTACATATACAATGCAATCCCAATACAAATTCAAGGGACGTTTTTTAATGAGATTCAGAAACAAATCACCAACTTTGTTTGGAAAGGGAAGAAACCCCAGATAAACAAAGCACTACTGAAGAAGTAGAAGACAGTGCAACTTTAGAAACTGTTGCACCACCACAGTAGTCAAAACAGCCTGGCACTGGTACAAAAAAGAGACACATAGACCAACAGAACAGAGTTGAGACTCCAGAGATGCCACCTTCAGGAACAGGTGATATTCGACAAAGGCCCTAAGATTTTAAACTGAGGTAAAAACAGTCTCTTTAACAAATGTTGCTGGTAAAATTGGATATCTACCTGCAAACAACTGAAGCAAGACCCATACCTCATATCTTACATGAAAACTAACTCAAAATGGATCAAAGACCTGAATATCAAACATAAAATGACAAAGATCAGGCAAGAAAAAATAAGGTCAACAATGAAAGTTCTGATACAGACTTTAGACAGACTTCAAAAACTTTCAGACAAAGCATAATCAACAGAAGAGAAAATAGATAAATGGAAATTACTAGAATCAAACACTTTTGCTCATCCAAAGACTTTGTCAAAAGAGTTAAAATACCACCTACAGAATAGGAAAATATATTTGGCAACTACATGTCAGAACGATGTCTGATCTCCATAATCTACAAGGTACTGTAACATATCAACAAGAAAAAGGTAAATAACCCAATTAAGTGGTGGGCAAAGGAGATGGACAGACACTTCATCAAAGAGGACATCCTGGCAGCCAAAAAACATGTGAGAAAATCCTTGAGCTCACTGGCTATCAGAGAATTCCAAATCAGAACTACAATGCGATACCATCTCACCCTAACAAAGTTGGCCACGATCTAAACAACACAAAACAACAAATGCTGGAGAGGCTGTGGAGATATCTGTGCTCTCCTACATTGCTGGTGGGATTGCAAAATGGCACAACATCTATGGATAGCAATTTGGCACTTTCTGAAAAAGCTGGAAATAAATATACCATTTGATCCAGTAATTCCACTGGTTTGAATATATCCTACAGAATTAAGGACAGTCACATGAACAGATACATGCACACCAATGTGTATTACAGCACGGTCCACAATAGCTAAAAAATGGAATCAACCTAGATACCCAACAACAGATGAATGAATAAACAAACTACAGTACATACATACAATAAAATACTATGCAATAAAAGAACAATGATGATTTTAGGAAGCATCTCATCACCTGGTTTCAACTTGAAGACATTATGCTGAGTGAAATCAGTCAGTGGCAAAAGGACAAATATTATATGAGACCCCTATTATAAGGTCTTAAAAATAGACTTATGCACAGAAGAAAAGACTCTTTGATGGCTGCAAGGAGTGGGAGAGTGGAAGAGGGTCGGTCACAGATTCAACAGTGGATATAAATGTGATTAGGTGAAAGCAGTGACAGCACACAGTAGAAAGAAGATCAGTTTAACTAGACTTCAGCATAAACAAAAACTGAAAACTCTTCTGATCTTAACCCAATATTGTAAGAATAGAGTAGCAGGGGTAGGGGTTTGAGGCCAATGCTCCCAGGGGACATCAAGACAAGCTGGCATGACTAACCTATTGCTAAGAGAGTTTCTGCATCCTATATTAGAGAGTGGCATCTGTAGTCTTAAAAGCTAGCAAACTACCATCTGAGGTACACCAAATGGTCCCAACTCATCCAGAACAGATGATCACCAAGAACAACAAACACATAAGTTAAAAAGAGCTCAGAAGACAAAAGGACCCATGTGAAGAGGTGACTGTATCAACGTGTGACCAGAATAACCAGATGGTGTCCAAGCACCACCAAAGACAGCTGTGATGGGGCACATAATCTTGAGTTCCAGTGGCAACATGAGAAAAAAAGGGGTACACCTCAATAACTCCATTAAAAAACCACAACTGATGGTCAGGTAGCCTGGTGTTCCCCTGGGAGCATGGCCTCTAGATCTGCTGCTGCCCTTAACCAGAAGACATTACTGAGGTCAGCCTTCAAACAAGAATGGACTGGACTTGGGAACAGAATGTGACCATATGGTGTGTGTACTTAATGGTTCTATGCATCTATAGGATGCTGTCCTAGTGGCCTGTTACTAGAAGGGAGAGGAGAGGGTGGAGAGGAGGGGACAGGAGATTGTTAAGAGGACATGACGTATATAGAACAAAAAGGAGGAGTGTTGTTACTGGGCAAGGAGAGCAGAAGGAACTGTAGGTAGGCAGCACGCAAATTTAATGTGGATTGTATACTTTCACTCAGTCACAATTAAAAAAAAAAAGAAAAGAAAACAGAATATTAAGTCATTTAATCCATGAACACATAGTTGCCGGGAGCCAGCCCCAGCTGGGTTTTGGGACCACAGAGGGGTGGGTGGCGTCGGCGGGAAAGAGAAAGAAATGAGACTGAGATAATTAGACTTCTGAAGAACGGCAACCTGTTAAGGTCTGTCTTCCTTTATTTTTTATAGTCAATGAGGTAACTGTACTTTGACCACGTAAGTGATTGGCTAGCAAGAAGTGGGTACCTCGTGGTCTCTCTTCATGTCAATCATTAGGGTCTTCTAAATAATGGCCCGAGACAGTGGTCTCTTTTCACGTTAATTATTAGGGTCCTCTCTGTTGGCTAGTAAGTCCTTTTTCATGTTAATCATTAGGGCCCTCTAAATAATGGTTTGAGACCAGTATATTGTGATTATAATCAACAGTTGAAACAAGGCTAATCCTGGAACTTCTATTAACTTACCTAAGCTTTGAGGTCAAAGGTGCAGGAAGAGAGAATAAACTCATCTTAAAAAGTTATACTCTGACAGTCTCTATTTGTTCCTTCTCTGCTCTTTCTTATCTCTTCCTGTGGGGACAATGAGTGTTCACCGTCCCTCACTCTAAGCTTCTCTCAAACTATTCTAAGAAGGGTATTTCTTTAGTATTTGTCTATTTGCCATACCAAACACAATAAACTTGGAAGCCTATCTGTCTTCCTGATGTAGGGAATGGAATATCTATATTCTAAGGGCTGTGTGAGGGGGTTGTTCCTGGGGAGCTTCCCAGAGCCTTTCTGGAATCTTGTTTTTTCCGTGAAGGGGGATGTACAGTTGGGGGAAGCCAGCAGGGCTGGGCTGGCCTTGGTGCTCTCAGGCTGGGCGTGCTGCATTGGAATTCATTAAGCTGAGGGAGTTGTAAAGCCCTTCTTCTTTGATCCTTGTGCCGGGAGATAAGAATGTATTTTTGAGGAAGGTTTGATTAGGTTACAAAATGTCATCAAGGAGAGTATGGCCAGAAATATGTCACGGGTGAAATGCCTCTGCCTGTCATCACATAAGCTTGTGACTTTGTTCACAGGGGCTTTTGTGGGTGACAGGCTTCAGCACATAGTGCCTTTCCATTTTTTTAGATCTCCTTTAATTTCTTTTCAGGAATGTTTTGTAGTTTTCACTGTGTAAGTCTTGCATCTCCTTGACTAAGTTTATTCCTGAGTGTTGGTATTCTTTGTGATGCTTCTTTTTCAGATTGGTCATTGCTTTCTTATAGAAACATAATTGATTTTTTGTGTTGGTTTTCTACCAGTCTTTTGTATATGGTTATGTCCCAGGACTATTTATTGTGGTACTGGCTTAAAGATAAATATACAGATCAATGGAATATAATTGATCTTTGCTGAAATGGAACTGAGCTGAATTAGTTTATTAGCTCTAATAGTGTTTTTAGTGGATAAGACAAGGTGGGTTTTGGAGCTCTGACAGCTCTGAAGGGCAGGTGAAGGATATCTCGAGTATAGAGAAGACTATTCCCAATATATACCAGCACAAGAGGGACATTAGCACAATGCCACAATAAAGGTATCATATACATAAAGTACTTTGGGAAAACTGAAAAGCGGATAATTAATTTGCTGGAGTCACCAAAACCAAAAACCAAATTCACTGTCATCAAATCAATGCCAACTCATATTGACCCTGTAAAAAAAAAAAAAAAAAAAACCAGTGCCATAGAGTCGATTCCAACTCATACTGACCCTATAAGAAACATAACCCACTGCCGTAGAGATGATTCCAACTCAGAGCAACTCTATAGGACGGAGTGTAACTGTCCTGATGGAGTTTCCATGGAGTGCGTGGTGAACTACCGACCTTCTGGTTAGCAGCCATAGCACGTAAGTTCCATGCCAGCAGCGTTTTCAGCGACACTATGAGGTGGAGTAAAACTGTCCCACACATGGCTTCTAAGGCTGAAATTTTTTATGGAAGCGGACTGCCAAACTTTTATTCCTCTGAGCAGCTGGTAGGTTCTAACCATTGACCTTTACAGCACAGCACTTTAACCTCTACTCTACCAGGGGTCCTGCTAGAGTCACATCTAGGAAAATTACACATAACCCTTAGAGCTAGAGCTAGGGAAGAACAAAACCAAATAAAAACCAAATCCGTGGCTATCAAGTCCATTGACTCTTAGCAACCCTGTAGACAGAGTAAAACTACTCTGCAGAGCTTCCAAAGAGCATCTGGTAGATTTGAACTGTTGACCTTTTGTTTAGTAGCTATAGCACTTAACCATTATACCACCTGGGTTACAGGGAAGACTAAGCAAGGCTTTACTCAGAGTATTTAAGTGGTTTAGAGGTCAATTACATATACTACCAGCAGGTGGCGGCTGCCCTTCTCCACAACACGCTGCTCTTGGAAGCCCGGAAAAAGCACACCAACCAAGAGACCAGTGCCGCTGCTTGCCTGGGACAATCACTCAGATACACACACACACACAGTCACTCACACAGACACACGCACGCACAGTCATACATACCCCCTGCCACACACACCCCACCCCCCACACCCCACACCCCACCACACACACACTCACAGACACACACACCATCCACACATGCACCACAGACCCACACACCGTACACACATACACCACAGACGACAACGGGTCATACTCTGAGGAGGAGCCTTAGTGTTGCTGTGGTTAAGTGCTTGGCTGCTAATCTAAAGGTCGGAAGTTTGAGCTAACCAGCCACTGGGTCGGGGAAAAGATAGCGCAGTCCACTTGCACAAAGATTACAGCCTTGGAAAGTCTGTAGGGAAGTTCTACCCGGTGCTATGGGATCTCTATGAGACAGAATCAACTCACCAGCACTAGTTTTTTGTTGTTGTTGTTTTTGGTTTTTATGCTCGGAATTCAAACGTCGGTAAAAGCCACTCCCTGCCCTGGTGTTGCCCATGTTCAACCTGTGTCTTTTGGAATCAGACAGACCTGTACTTTAACCCGAGCTCCACCACCATTGACTTTTGATCTTGGACAAGTTACATAAATTCTGTAAGCCGATATTTATTTCCAAAGTCCTGGTTGCATAGTGATTAAGTGCTGCGTCTGCTAACCACAAGATTGGCAGTTCAGATCCACTAGGCACTCCTTGGAAACTCTATGGAGCAGTTCTACTCCGTCCTATAGGGTTGTTACAAGTCAGAATTGACACAATAGCAGTGAGTTTGGTTTGGTTTATATTCATTTACATTTGCTCACTGCTCAAAAGATTCAAATACTATAAAATGCCTACAGCACTGCTTACACACAGTATTCATTTGGTAAATACTTCTTCCACCTTCTGTCTTGGTTGTTAGCTGTTGTCAAGTTCGCCCCCAACCCATGGTGACCCCACACACAATGGCATCAGACCCTTTTGATCTCATTGGCTGATATTCAGAAGTAGATCGCCAGACCTTTCTTCCTAGCCTGACAGCCATCGCTGTGCACGAGGCGCACCGGGAATCGCACCCATGTTTCCTGCATGGAGGAAAGCAGGAATTCTACCAGTGAACCACCACTGCCCTCTCCTTCTCATCCTGATCCTCTGAAATTTCGCGCTTTCCTGTTCTTGAGACAAAACGGTTCACTTCAGTACTTTTCCTGAAGAGGGCGCCAGAGCACTGCGGGAACGCAGGAAGGCTCTCTGCCTTGGGTCAGCACAGGGTTGCCAAAGCAAGCCAGCCACCGGTACTCTGGGGCCACCAGACCTCAGTCTCCTCTCTCTCTCAGTCCCCTCTTCTCACGCCCCCTCCCTGTGTCGTGTACTTCCCACACGCTGTACAGTGGCTCCCGCTGTTCTGCAGGCTGGAAAAAAAAAAAAATTCTGAGCAGTCCAAATTAATATTTCATCCTCATTCAATTCCACTACAGCCTCCACATCTTTTTTCCTTTATTTTTCCTTTTTTACTTTTCCTATCACATTTCTGAATGCAAACAATGTTTTCACTTTTGGTTCCTCCTTGTGGTCCTTCATCTTTCAGATTCTTACGCCTTGCCTTAGCCACACCTCTCCTTGGTGGGGCACCTTCCTGGTGGGGCACCTTCCTAGTGGGGCAGTGACTGTGCTGAGATTTGCCCCCAGCTGACATCTCTAGGAAAGAGCCCTGGTGGTTCAGTGTCTAGGCACCGGGCTTCTGACCAAAAGGTCAGCTTTTTGAAGCCATCAGGCACTACCACAGTCCGCTTCAGTAAATGCTACCGTCTTGGGCACCCTATGGGACAGTTCTACCCTGGTCTACAAGGTTGCTATGAGTCAGCATCAGCTCTATAGTAATAGGTTTGGTCTTTGGTTTGGCATCTGTAGAGTGAGTGTGTACATCTTGCTCACATCAGAGCTTCATCTGGTCAGGGGCAGAGGGGCTCCAGCTTCTCCCACACCACCTTATCCCACGAGCTCTCTCTCTATCACCTGCAAACCCCCCTGCCCTTCCAGGCTCTGGAAGCAGAGAGGCCTGAGTTCTAGTGCTATGGAATAGCTAACTTAACTCTTGCAACTAATTATCTTCCATTGTAGAATGTGAAAGTATAATATACCTTCTAAGGTAGTCATAAGGAAGGAACAGAGTCAAGCCTGTAAGACCCCTGACACTGTGTGTGACAGGTGATAGTCACTCTGTTACAGTGGCCCTTCCTTCTCCCGTCTCTCTCCAGCCTTTTCAGAAGCCCAGATCAAAACCTTGAAATCAACTGACTTGTCCTGTCCACTCCTTCCTAAAATTCTGTTTATCGTGGAACCCCACAATTCACCATTTTGCCTAATCTCACCTGATCCTGTGATCCAGGCATTCCACAATTACTGTCTTCAGAGACAAGAAGCCCAGCTCACACACTCCTGTGATGTCCATGGCTGGGGCTGAATCTCGCCCCACCAGAAGTCTCCCATTCTGTCTTGGGTTCCTGGCACCTGCTTCTCCACATGGTCAGGTGGAGAGGTGCTTGGAACTGATCCTGGAAGTCTTCTACCCTTACATACCACCCCACACTCCCCTCTGTTTGTTCTTAGTGTCTCACCACTCATCACTCCAGAATATTTACAAAAATAAAAATGTATTCAATACCCAGCTATGTAAGATTTACAGCTTCTGGAATCCAGTAAAAAGTCACCAGAGATGCAAATAAGAATGAAAAACATGACATAAAATGAGGAGAAAAATCAATCAATTGACATGCACCCAAAAATGATGTAGATGATAGAATTAGCAGACAAGGACATTCCAAAACCCATCGCCATCAAGTCGATTCCAACCAACAATAACCCTACAAGACAGAATAGAACTGTCTCGTAGAGTTGCCCATGAGTGCCTAACAGATTTGGACTGCTGACCCCTTGGTTAGTAGCTGTAGCATTTAGCTATTATGCCAGCAGGGCTTCCACAGGGACCCTAGCATGGCTAATATAACTGCATTCTGTATGTTCAAAATGCTACCGGAAAGATTAAGCATGTCAGGTAGAGACATGAAAGATACAAGAAGGTCCAAATAAAACTTCTTTAGATAAAAGCTAAAATGTCTGGGGGAAAACAGGACTGGATGTGACTAACAGTATATTAAACACTGCAGAAGTTGATCATATAGTAATAAAAACTATCCACAATAAAAAGAGCGAATAAAAGACTGAAAAACAAGAGAGGGGAGCTATGGGACAGCCCACGTGGTCTAATATACTTGTAACTGGAGTCCATAAAGGAGGGAACTGTGGAGGGGAACCAAGGAAAAAAAAAACGGTAAAGAAAAAAATGTCCCAATTTTCTGAAATTTGATCTTGTAAAAAACTATGTGCCCACAAAGCTAAGAAACTCAATGAGCTGTAAGTACAAGAAGCATGAAAAAAAAAAAAAATACACCAAGGTGCATTGAAATCAAATTGTTTAAAGCCAGTGATTAAAAAAAAAAAAAAAAAAAACTTTATTAAGTAGCCAGTCATTGGACATGGAGGGAATACATTATTTATAAAGGAAGAAAGTAAGAACAATAGCAAGCTTCTTTCAGAAAAAAAACTAAGCCATAAAACAGTAGTACCATATCTTCAAAGCACTCAAATAAAAGCTGTCAATCCAGAACTCTACCCTAAGTGAAATTATTATTCAAAATGAAAAAGTGACATTTTTAGCTATTCAAATGCTGCAGGAATTCTTCTTCACCAGCAAACTTGAACTAGAAGAAATGATAAAGGAAGTCCTAGAGGCAGAAGGAAAACATGAAGTGAAATTCTAGATTGGAAGTAATGATGAGTTACTGCAAAGGCTAATTATGTGGATAAATGCAAAGACTTTTTAAAAAATTGTTATTTGAATTTGTTCGAAAATCCTTCAGTGAACTGCAATACTGAATATGTATCCCAAATACATGGGTGTTGAAAGTGCTTTGCACTCAGCTGCCAACCTGGAGGTGGGCAGTTTAAACTGACCCAGCAGTGCTGAGGAAGAAAGACCTGGCGAACTGCTTCTGTAAAGGTGACAGCGAAGAAAATGCTATGGAGCAGTTCTACTCTGTGGCACATAGGGTCACCATAAGTCAGAACTGACTCCACAGAAAAAGGTTTTTGCTTCTTGTTTTTAAACACGTGTTATAGTAGCCAGTCCAGGATGGGAAACCACGACGGCACAGTGACTAATGTTATAGCTGCTAACCAAGTGGTCAGCATTTCAAATCCTCAGGCCCTCCTTGTCAACTCTGTGGGGCAGTCCTACTCTGTCCTAGGGGGTCACTGTGAGTCTGAATTGACTTGACAGCAATGGGTTGGTTGTTTGGTTGGCTTTAGTCCAAGAGGAAGCCCTTGGTGGTACAGTGGTTAAGAGCCTGGCCGCTAACCAAAAATACAGTCAGCAATTCAAATCCTATCAGCTGCTCCTTGGAAACCCTAGAGGCAGATCTTCTCCTTCCTGTAGGATTTCTATGAGTCAGAATCGACTTGATAGCAACGGGGTTGGGGTTGGGGTTGTTATTCTTTTATCCCAGGATACCAAGCAGAGAAGGGCTGAGTCCTGCAATGGGCCCGGGAACCCAGTTCAAGGCTGCAGTCTCCCTCCTTACCCAGCAGAGAGAGCCTGTGGACTTTGGAAAAGACACTGCCTCACTCTGGAGGAGTCACACCTGGGGAGAGTCTCACTGGACTAGGTTAGGGAAGGCTCACCAACACAAAGCAGGTGGAATCTCCTAGGGTACATGATAAAATCTGAAAGACTTTGGATAGATGGACTGTTGCATGATCTGGGTTCTTATCCAGGCTTCCCCGCTCACTGGCTATGAGACTTTGTTTGGGTACCTCTGTCTCTGGGACTCAGTACCTCCATCTGTAAAATGAAAAGTAAGACGAGGTGATGTCTAAGGGCTCCCCTTCCTTTTCCCACTCTCAGTAATTCCTTGGTGCTATCCCATTAGGGGAAACTCCAGTGGCTTAGTGGTTAAGTGCTGTGGCTGCTAACCAAGAGGTCAGCAGTTCTAATCCACGAGGTGCTTCTTGGAAACTCTATGGGGCAGTTGTACTCTGTCCTGTAAGGTTGCTATCACTTGGAATTGACTCGACAGCAGTGGGTTTGGGGTAACCTAGTAGGAGCCAACTAGGCCCCTCTTCTGCTCTGGTGGCATCTTCCCTTCCAAGCAAGGGTTAAAGAGAAACAGCTTTGAGAAATCAGAACCTGAAAATCCAGCTTGTGAATTTCCCGTGCCTGTCAATCCCCACCCGCACATGCAGCCACTCTGCCAAGCACTTTATATAACTCTTTCATTTAATTTCCTATTCCAACCCTTAAAGCAAGAGAGATAGGGAAGATAAAAATAATTACAACAATTTTACGGATGAAGAAACTGAGACCCAAAGAAGTTAAGAAATGCCTAAAGTTACACAGCTAATAAGAGGAAGAATAGGCACTTGAGCCAAAGGCCCTACCCTAACACACGCCACCACTAACGGAGGCCCCCACATTGACTGCCATGGGCTTTCCACTGGGTTTCCCCGGAAATGCCCTAAAAAGGGGGTTTGCAGTACCCTGGTTCTGGCTTGGCTGGTCCAACCTTCTCATTTTGCATATAAAGACAGTGATTCAAAGGAGTTTGAAAAGGTTTAGAAGGACTCACACATGTCCATTTCTGTTCCTATAAAAATCCATCCCAATAAGGCATATGACTTCATGATAGTTCTCCTCCTCCTGTTGGAACTTCAAAGCTTTCACATCACTGCATGTGTATTATCTCAGTTCCTCAACAACTGTAAATGCCTATAATAAAATAGAATTTTTTTTAAGTTTATACTGGCGGCTTGGCATACCCATTTTACAGATGTGGAAACATCAACACAGTTTAAATGCTTTGGTCACAGTCACACAGCCAAGTGTCAGTTAATTCTCACTGTAACACCTCATGTCCTCTTCCAGTCTCCTAGTTTTCTGCCAGTCACTCTCAACCTCCCAAGTCTGCAATAAGTAATGTGTGTATGTGTGCATGTGTTTGTCTTTCACATTTACAATAAAGGGAAAATGGCAAGAAGAATAAGATCAGTGGTCTGGAGAGGTGGTCTGCAACACTGTCAGCAAGAGGACTCTTTCTTTCCTGCTGGGACCAGCTGTCAGCATCCAGGCCTTCAGACGATCATCACAGCACCCCTCCTCCCTGGGTCTGCTATCAGCCACCCTTGACCTCTAAGGACAGAGCAGGGCTCTGCGTCCCAGCAATTGCATTCAGCCTGCCCGCAGCTGGGCACCACTCACTACTGCACCCCCCACCTCCCACCCCAGCCATCTCTGGAAGCCAGGGAGGAGCCAGGGAGAGGCAGGGGCTCCTCACACTCTTCTCATCTTTAATGAAGCAAAGATATGCTCCCTTCCCAGCTGCCTGGACCTAATTAACACTTGCACAGTTTTGGTTTCTGGCTGAGAGCACCCCTCCCTTGCCAGGTCTCCTGCAGGAAAGTCTTTTGCAACTTCAGGGAGGTGAGAGAGCAGGATTAAGGTCAGGGCCAGGGCAGGGGTCCCTTCTGTTTCAACTCTTCTAGCATTTTAGCAACAACAAGGTCAAGAACAAGCCAGGTCCTACCTGCGCAGCAACCTTGTTTTGAAACCCTGGCCTCTTGCTGTCCTGCAGAGACCAAGAAAGGAGAGGTCCCCTCCTCACCCAGTCCTCAGGGTTTCCAATCCAAACTGTTTCTCCAAGCTCCTCCCACATCCACCCACTTTCCTTGTTCCCCCCAGTCAGAAGAATCTCCAAAATTTGAGCCCAGGACTGTTCAGATTTCAATCCAATATCTGAGTCTGAGCTTATCCCTAGGATCTTCCAAATTGGAACGCAGCACTTCAGATCTTGTTGTGGTTTCACAATCCTTCCCTCTGCTTTCATCTTCTCCCAACGTTCACACCCTTTGGAATCTTACCAGGTTCCATCAGAATTGTTTAGCAAAGCAATAAATAAGCAAACAAATCAATCAATGAGATCCTTACAGAGTGTGATATGCACTAGCAAGAAAGCCAGTGGCCAGGTCCCGGGAAGCTGCATGCAGGAGGGTGCGGTGGCCCTGTAGCTACAGCAGGTAAGGAGAGGAGTTCCAGCTCATCCTGCAGCCCACATCCCTACTGCCATTCTCAACCGTGTCCCATGCACGCACCACATCATTTCCTACCCCTCACCCCTGTCTTTTTTCCAGAGCTCTTATTACTCTCCAACATGCTGTATCTTTTGTGTATTATTCCGCCTATCATCAGTATCCTCAATTATAATGTAGTTACATGATAGACAGAGGGGTTTTTTTGTATGTTTTGTTCACCACTGTACCCCTAGCACCACTCACTACTGCCCACCCCACCCCCCACCCCCCACCCCAGCCGTCTCTGGAAGCCAGGGAGGAGCCAGGGAGAGGCAGGGGCCCCTTAATAAACACGTAATAAACATGTCAAACAAATTAAGGTGGCTACCATTGATCCCTGGCAAGAAGATCACGTGCCAATGACCCAGGCAGGGGACAAGTTTCCAAATCCCCAGCCATCCTCAAAGAAGACAAGCACATAGTCGTGGTTCTGATATTTATCACCAGGAGCACAAAGCTCCCCCACCACATGTGCTGCAGGAGCAGGGTCTCCTGTCTGGAGAAACATCTGGAACCCAAGACTCCATATTCTTAAGAAGATTCTACTCTCATTTTGTTCAAGCCCCCAAACCCAGGATTCTTCTCTTCCCTTCACTCTACACACATCAGATCCTATTTATTCAATTGCCATCTATGTTTCTTCCTGCTCACCTTCTCCGCATCTACTTTGCCACCACCTTAGTCCAAGCCTCTACCCTCTCTGCCTCAGCTGCTACAACAGCCTCCCAACTCAGTTCTCTGCTCCTGCTCTTGGCATCTCCAGTTCCAGCTACATGCAGCATCCGAAGGGCTTGTTTTAAAGATGGATATTAAAACTATGTCCCCCTGGCCACCATCAAAGACTACTTTTATAGGAAACTCAGCAAAGAGTCCCCAACAGAGCAGAAGAAATGTAGGGTGCAGAACTTGAACTTTGATAAAAAGACCAGACTTGATGGTCTGATAGATTGCAGGGTCCTCAGAAGACACGAACCCTGGGACTTGCTGTTAACTCAGAACTGAAGCCGTTCTGGAAGCCAGCTCCTTGGACAAAGACTGAACTGGTCTATAAGACACGAAGCGATGCTGGTGAAGAGTGTGCTTCTTGGCTTGAGTAGACACAGGAGATTAACTGGGCAGCTTCTGTCTGGAGATGAGAGGAAACAACAGAAGGGGACAAAAACTAGTTAAATAAACATGGGAAATACAGGGTGGAGGGAAGGAGTGTTCGGTCACCGTGTAGGGAGGGCAGCTAGGGTCCCATAACAAAGTGCATGCTAAGCTTTTATATGAGAAACTTACTGTAATTATAAGCTTTCATTTAAAATGCAATGATAAATACATTTATTTCCTTTAAAAAAAAAAAAAAAAAAGAGTATCTCTCCCCTGCTTAAGTTTAATAGATTCTCTTTGGTCTTACTCACTGAACTTTATCCCATACACCTTGGCCCTTCACCCACTATACTCCAACTATACTAGATTCTCTTCTCCTTTTCAGATAGATCAGGGTTTTGCCATGTGTTTTAAATGTCCCCTCTGCCTACAATGCTCTTTCTCTCCCTTCAGCCCTCTGCTCATATGTCACCTCCTTGAGGAAGTCTTCTAGGACCTTGCTCCTGAAGGAGTGCCCACCCCCATAGTTACTCTGTCATGCCATTGTGAGCAGTTCCTTCCTAGCACATAAGCACACTCCGTAATTACTTTGTTTATTAGTCTACCGTTGGCTTCTCTCATTAGAACATAAGCTCCATCAGGGTAGGGATCTTTGTCTCTCTAACTCATTTCCTTGCTGCCCAATAGGAGCCCCAGTGGCTCAATGGTTAACCTCTTGGCTGCTAACCGAAATGCCAGCAGTTTGAAACTTTCAGCCATTCCACAGGAGAAAGATGTGGCAGTCTGCCTCCATAAGGATTACAGCCTTGATAGCCCTATGGGGCAGTTCTACTCTGTTCTTTAGGGTCACTATGAGTCTTGAATTGACTGAACGGGAGCTTTCTCCTCAATGTTTGGCACCTAAAAAAATAAAAACTGAAGAAAACCTGTTGTCATTGGGTTGGTTCTGACTCATAGCAACTCTACAGGACAGAGTAAAACTTCCCCATAGAGTTTCCAAGCAATGCACAGTGGGTGGGAACTGCCAACTTTTTAGGTTAGCAGCCATAGTTCTTAACCACCACGCCACCATTTTCTTAATGAATGTTCTTTTCAAGGAAAGAATAGACGAATCTCTATTTCTTCCCACTCTTTCAATCTTTTACCCACCATGCAATGAAGTATGAGGTCCCTCCACACACACACACTTGTGACCACAGGTGCACAGTCACACAGTGACACATACACATAGGCACATGTTCACACACATACCCTTTCACAGTGAAGGTCGCAGTCGCCATTGACTCTGGTTGTATTCTTTTCTGTTTTCCTCTCGCGTGACCTCTTAGCAGCTTTTGCCACTTCTGACAGTCCTGCATTGGAAGCCACTTCTTCCCTCACGGAACTGGACTACTTGGCCTCCTCTAGCACTCTGCGTCCTTGTGAGCCTCTGACACATGCTTTCCCCTCTACCTAACATGCACTGTCAACCCTCCTTTACCTGCTGAATGCTTGTCCATTCTTCAAATTCTACCTCTTTGAAGTATTTGTATGTCCTTGACCTGTCCTCCCTTCCTCTCTGCTGCCACACGTGGTTGCACTGCTAACGTGACCTGACTCGTGCTGTGTTTTTTGCTGTTCAGGGCCTGTCTCCCGGATAAAATGAGGAGTCTTCTTGAGGACAGGCCCTCTGTCTCACTCAGCACTGTATTTCTAGGGCTTTGTTGAATATATTGAGTAAACGGGAGTGGAATCACTTGCTTGGAAGGCCTGGCCCTCTGTTACACTGAGTCCCTTACCTTTGGGACTACCTCTAGCTCCTTCAGTGACTCCTTCTTCTATTGCCTTCTACATGTAATAACTTCCTGAGTTTCCACTCCAAATCTCTTCTGCTGTTTTTCCGTACTCTCTTCCATTGAGATCTCATATATGCTCAGTGTTTAAAGCATCTCTTCAGTTCTCACCACCTGTGAAGCCTTAACCATGTCAGGTCCTTTTGTCAACATCTTTAGCTGTTTGCTGGGCCAGGCAGAGCTAGTGGCTTGGCCTTGTTCATTTAGGATTCTGAAGAACCACTCTGACTCTAATCCACATGTCGTACGTGGCAGGAATAGGTGTGACCTTATGCCAAGAGGCTATGGCTTTAGGAAATGACTACTCAAGACTCCTGGGTGGTTGGGACTCTTTACAATGAAGGGCCGTGTTTCAGAAAAGCATCCTCTGACCAGAAGGATAGAGACTAAGGGAAATTCAGCTTGTGGAGTTAGATTAGAGGGTGGCTCCAATGAGGACAATGTTTCTATAAATGTATGTTGGGAATGTCTGGTCACACAACCTCAAGACAACAGCAACCCCTGAATTTAATGTGGCCACCAGGTACACTGGTCTTAACACTATAAAACAGGTCTATATAAGGTGGTCTCAGGAAAGTGTCAAGCAGGTACAATTCTAAGGTGAAGACACATTAGGATTCTAAAGACTCATGGCACATCATTAGCTCTTGCGCATTCGCCCTAACCTTGAATGGGGGTATCACTAGGTCTGCCTCCTTAATTAATGATTTGTGGAAGCACCCCCTTCTCTACTCCCACCTGAATGAATGTCAGCAGTCAGTTGGTGAGCCTCAGTGGAAAAGCAACAGGCATGGAAGTGAACATAAAGTTTGAGTTGTGACTCCCCTCCTTACAGTCTTTATCCAACAGACATTTATTTATTGAAAGCATTGTGAAAGGAGAAAGCAGAACAGATTGAACTCTGCACACATGGCTTCCTCATATGAGCCTCTGGTTCCTTGTCTAAAAAGAGGCAACAGCTGCCTCCCAGCGGTGGTGGGAGGGTCATATGAGATGGTATGTGTAATTATGGGGCTGTTCATGTTATTACTATTACTATTAAGAGAACAACGTGATGGCAATAAGTGTCAAAGTCATTTTTGCTTAAACTCTTGAACTCAATATTTATCCTAAGAAATTTATTCTAAGGAAAATCCTCAAATATGTAACTGATACATATTTTCCATATATATGAAGAAAAGAGATGGGAGGATCCAACTAGGGTTGCTATGAGTCAGAATCTGATTCAATGGCTATGGGATTGATTTGGTTTTATTCAGATATACATTTTTCTAGGCACCAGGTGAGATACTTTACATTTGTTGATTCAAAAAATTGAGCAAAGGGGTGAAAAATAAATAAATAAAGGCAACCTAAATATTCAGCAGTATGGTAATGAATGGAATGATATGCAGTCATTCGAAGCAATTATAAAGACTGTTTAGCGACATGGAAAAATGCTGATGACCTCATTATATGGGAAATGGGTTATAGGGTGTGGGGATGTGGGTGATGACCACAGCTATGCAGGGCTCATATATGTAAGCAGCCACTCAAAAACAACAAGGCTTGCTCTAGAAGGACGGGCTCATGGGTGAGTCTTTGTGTTCCCTTTGCCACATTCTGTGGTATTGTTTTATTATATGTGATGTTATGTTCATACAACACTTTTCTTAAGGTGCTCCGTTTGAAGGGATTTTGCTGTCTCCTGGAAATTCTAAGGAGGAAAGATAAACATGGTCTCATGCTTGAAACTTGTGGTGGGTAGCCAATTTTTCAAGAGGTGTCAATTGCATTTAATTTACTGCTGTTTCATTAAAAATAAACAGAAACTTCACTCTGTTGTAGTTAGTTCTTGAATTATTCATAGCAAGCTTCAGGAACTGCTCTCAGAAACAAAGGCACTGCTAAATAGCAGCCCCCGCATCCACAACTGAAGAACTCTCTGTCCTTAGGAAGACCATAAGGCTCCCTTTCCATCCATCCATCCACCCACCCACCCACCCACCCACCCACCCACCCACCCATCCATCCATCTATCCATCCATCCATTTATTCTACCATCCACGTCTCATCCATTTGACAACTCCCCATCTGTCCATCCATCTACCCATCCCTTTCTTATCTATTCATCAATCCATTCTTCTTTGGAAGAACATTGCTACAAAACTCCTTTACAGCAACTAAAAGTTTGGAAAATGTCCTGAGTCTTCAGCTGGCCACGTGTATGCACGATCTAAGTCCAGGTTCCCAAATGGGGTCAATGATGTAAGAGGACATGCACCCAGGAGACGTGCTTCTCATCTTCTCCTAGCCCCTGGTGGGCTGTTCAGCAGCTGGGTCAGCCACTGGGCAGCCTCCCAGATCTCATCCTAGCAACAAAGGGATCCTGTAATCAGGTAGCTATGTGTCAACAGGGCCCTCCCTTTTCCCCCACAGCACCCAGCTAGCTGGCTGGAGCAGGATGTTCCTGGCATCCCAAGCATTCACCACCTAAATCAGTCATGGACTAGCCCTATAGGTGGAGTAGGAAAGGCTATGCAGTATGTGCTTGTCCGGCTGCCAGCTGAAAACCTGTTTTAATCAATTAAATAATAGGCTTTAATTGCATTAAGCCTGTGACTATCTCACTCAAGCACTAATTGGGGTTGGTGAGGGCAATCTACTCTGAACTTTCTCACCCCACATCAGACCAGCACTGCCCGTAGTCCCACTTGAATGCTCCAGGTGGAGAAACTGAGGCTGGGTCTGCAGAGTGACTGGGATGCCTTCACTGAGCAGACTAAAGAGAGTTAACCACCTTGACTGAGCACCTACTCTCCACGGAGTCTGGCGTTAAATGTAGGGAACTCAGGATCAGACTAAGCCCACATCCTGCCCATAAGAAGCACACAGCCTAGGGCAGAAAAGAGACCCTGAATGGTGACAACCAGTGTCGCAGGGCCATCATGGAGGCGAAGAGGCGCGTAGAGTAAACCAGAGGTGAGAGCATAGCTTCTGTCTAAAGAACCCCAGAAGCCTCAGGGAAGAGGACATTTGAACCTGGCCTGGGTGTTGTGTGTCTATTTCCTGCTGGATACACCTGAGGAGAAGCAAGGAGAAGGTCATCGTAGTTACAGGGTGGCTCACCACTCTTATGGGGCCTCCTCTTGGGCAGCAAATCTCAAATTTGAAAATGCAGGCAGCTGTCAATCCATCCTGGTGGCATAGCAGTTAAGTGCTATGGCTGCTAACCAGAAAGTCAGCAGTCTGAACCCACCAGGAACTCCTTGGAAACTAGATAGAGCAGTTGTACTCTGTCTATAGGATCATCATGAGTTGGAATTGAATGGATGGCAGTGGCTTTGGTTTTTGGGTTATAAATCCAGTAAGAGATGTCAAAAGCCACAGAAGATCCCCCTAGTGTTCCTGGGACATATTCACAGTTTATAGTTTCCAGCTGCTGCCTGTATTCTTCATTTTGCTCTGATTCCCAGAGCTCCCAAACTTCACTTATCCTTCAAGGCTCAGCTTTGAAGCTTTCTCTTCTGTGAAGCCCTCCAAGACTAACTCATCCATAATCATCCCCTTCTACTTTCCCGGGGTTTTGTTCCTAACTCTAGAATTGTATCTTTATCGTGCTTCATCTTCATATTCCTGGGGCCAGCACAGTACTTGGCACACAGTAGGCACACAACATCTTGACTGTTGGGAGGCTAACTTCTCCCAGGGTCAATTCACATGCAAAGCATCATCCAAAAACAGCCTAAGAACCCACACTTCCCACAGGGCTGAGCTTGTCATGACAGGGAGCCACTAGTTAACTTGGGAAAGACAAGTCCAGGTGGAACTATGCCAGCTTGCAGCCCATACACCACAGAGCAGCTACCATGCTGCACATAGACATCATATTTTCAGATATTCACAGGGAATCTGGATCACTTTGAGCATCAGTCAACAGCCAGTCACCCCACAAGTCCCGACTGACGCTAGCTGTATACAAGGCACCAGGACATCAAAAACAAACAAAACTGTTACCATCAAGTCAATACTGACTCATAGCAACCCCATAGGATAGAGTAGAACTGCTTCATAGAGTTTTCAAGGAGCATCTGGTAGATTCGAACAACCAACTTTTTGGTTAAGATGTAGCACTTAACCATCACAAGCCCCTTCACTCACCAGGAAGGAAAGCGGGAAGAATTTAATTTACTAGTCATCAAAGATGAGATAAACTTGTTCATTTTTTAGTTAATTGAAGAGACAATCTGACTGATATCACCTACATTGTAATTCCTTGACTTTCCTATAAGCCAGCCAAGCCAACCATAGCTGGCCTATTTTACTGGTATCACTGAATTTAAAAGGGAAATTCTAAGACAATCTGAGTGAGAGTAGTAAAGGTTTGGGCAAGTAGCAGCTAATAGGTACTTGTTGACAGATTAACAATAGAATCTGGTTTGTTTTCTGCTGGAACGGGAAAGGAAAGCCCTACTGAGCATACGTGGGAAGGAGAGGTGCTACGGAGCCCTGAAAGAACAGAGGGAGCCACACTCGTTGGGAAGCCAAGTCAGCAGCAGCCCAGACCCCAAGTTTCTGGATTTCTTCCCTATCTATCCTATCTCCCTGTGCCTGCCCTTTCCTCTCCCAACACTAGCTCTCAGGCTCGGGCCTCTGGGGATGTTTTGTCCCTTGGCTACCCTGTCCTGCAAGGAACCAACAGTTCTGCCTTCTTGTTTAGAAATAAACGCAGGGAGGAGAATTTTATTCAAAGGGAGTTTTATTTTAAAAGTAATTACAAAACGGTAGCAGGGGAAAATTGCACCAAGCACAGAGTCCTCTTCCTAAAGCACTTGAAGACTGGATGTAGACCAGCTTGACTGGCATCGGTTGTCCAGTACCCAGCACCCAGCCTTGCTTTCTTCCATTTACAGAGACCCACTGCCCACCCTGGAGTGCATCCCTGAACCTACATGAGTACTTCCCAGGCAGGTAAGGAGAAAACCTTTGTCATTTCTCACCTTGAAAGGAAGAGGATGGAGATCTGAACTGATTCTAGCACCAGCCCCAACTCACATTCAAGGGCTGTTGATGTTTCTTCCAAGCCAGTACCTATGAGCAGGAGAGTAGGCTGGATTTTCTCCTGCCACCCTATAAGCCTGCCAGCAGATGCCTGGCCCCAGCGTTCCTGGCCTTGCCTGCTCTTAGGGTCTGTCTACTTGCGGTTCACCTCTTTGATCTTGGTTTTTCCGTCGTCACTCCTAGTCAGCAGGCCAAACCTCCCTGAGCCTGTCACTGACCATCATCTCCTTAGGTCCTGACTCTCCAGGGGCCCTGTGATCTGGGTCCAACCCAGTTCTGGTTCCTGTACAGTCCTCATGTGCAAAGCTTGTCTGCCTCGCTTACCAGTCACTGCACACGCCCTGAGCAGTGGGGGTTCCTCTGACCCCTATACCTAACTCGACCTTAACGTTAACCGGGACCAGATCCCTACCACTGATTTCCATCTGAGCACTCCACATTTCATGCTTACTCTTGTCCGGCCTTCTCCCATTGCTTCTAAAAAGAAAGTCTGTGTTCACCACCCCACCCACCCCAGCCCTCAACCACAGCTTTCCAAAATCTGAAGACCTCTTTTTGAATTCCAGCTCTGCCATTTAACAGGTTACTGACTTCGGACAAATCTTTGAACCTTTCAGGGATAAGCCACAACTATAAAATTGAGGAAACAATCGTATCTCAAGGGATCAAATGAGACAATGTAGGCAAAAATGGCTTGCAAACTGTAACTCCGGCTGTGGACAATTTCTTTATTAGTTGTACTGGCCTCTGGCCGTGGGCTGACTGGACTCTGAGCTACCTGCTGTTCTGCACCCCATGAAATGCATTCTCTCTCTTGTGCAGGGTGTGAGCACTCTCTGAAGTCTGGCTTCTTCATGGGTTTTCTGGTTTTCTCTATTTCTTACTTATTCTCGCCTCCATCACCGTAACTAAAGACTATTGAATGTACCATGGACTGCCAAAAGAACAAACAAATGTGTTCTGGAAGAAGTACAACCAGAGTGCTCTTTGGAAGCAAAGTTGGTGAGACTCTGGACATGCAGGAGGGATCAGTCCCTGTAGATGGACATCATGCTTGGTAGAGTGGAGGGTCAGTGACAAAGAGGAAGACCTTCAAAGAGATGGATTGACACAGTGGCTATAACGATTGGTTTATGCATAAAAATGGTTGTGGACCTGGCACAAGACCGGGCAGTGCTTCATCCTGTTGTACATAAGGTCACTATGAGTTGGAACCTACTTGACCACACCTAACAACATTCTCCCCTCAGGGTTGGTGGTATATACAGAGATGCCTTCCTGCTACACATTCGGCTAAACGCTAGGTGGCAGCTTGGCCACAGGCATTTGCAAGAGTAACCTAGCCCTTCCCTGGGTGAGACCCAGGGCCCTATTGCATGGCTGCCTCTTCTTTTGACACTGTTGGCAGCAACCAGACCCAAGGAAAGCTTCCTGCAGTGAAACTGAGGTTGAAGCCTTGGAGACAAGGGAAGACTTGCACTTGACCAGGAAGTTAATTTTTCTGCCAGCTGGGGTGACCTTTGTAGTTCAGTGGTTCCAAACAGATTTTATTGAAGTCCAGAAGAAGCTGAGGCCAGGATGGTGGCAGAGAAATTTGGCATCCTAATTACAAGGCAGAAGTTTGCTTGATCTACGGGCCCTGGAGTTACCTGTGGACCCTGTGGCCCAGAGGTCCTTCTGGGACCTCATTGAGCCCGGGGACACATGCTTTCTATGTTTCATTCCTCTCTTCTCATTTCTTCTTCTCAGCATATAGTGGAGCCTTTCCTATTCTAAAGCAATTTCTTCCTCAGCTTGGCTCTCCCTTTCCTGCTCCCTCTCTTTTGCCTTACCTTCTTAGCCAAGTTTATCAGAACAGTGATCTTCACTCCCTCTCCCCTCATCACTTCCCATTTATTCCTCAGCCCACTGTGTTCTGACTTCTCTGCCACCTGCTCTTCAACTTCTGTGTTGCCAGGACCAGCCATGCTCTCATACTGCCAAAGCCAAGGATGTTTTTAAGTTTTTATCTTAGTGTCTCTTGGATGCAGGCCACTTTTGTTCTATCTCCTTGACACACTGTTTCCTGGTTCTCCACCTCACTTAAAAATGTTCTTCCTGGTCTTTTCAAACCCAACACTCTCAGTTTTTAACTCGGACTTATAGACCAAAGATTTCTAAATTTCCATCTTAAGAACTGACATCCTCTGAGCTTGCAGAACCTTGTCTCTAGCTGACTCAGCACATCCAACCCTTAATCCATCTCTCCGTCCACAGCCTTACTACAGACCTGTTCTTCCTCCCCTTCATTTTCTGTCTCAGAGAAGAACATCACCAACTACCCAGTGGTGGCTGTAGTCAGACAATTGGAGATCAATACTGACTCCTCCCTGCCCCTCACCACCCATGCCCACTTGATAATTATTGCCTGTCAATTTTACCCCTGTGATGTTGTCACTGCCACTAGCTGCTGCTGAGTCAGCCTCCAAGTCATGGCGACCACATGCACAATGGGACCAGACCACTGTGATCCACAAGGTTTTCATCAGCTGATTGCAGAAGTAGATCGCCAGGCTTTTCTTTCTTCTCTTCAACTAGAAGTTCTGCTGAAACCTGTTTAGCATCATAGCAATATACCAGTTTCCACTGACAGACGAGTAATAGCTACACACGAGGTGCACTGGCTGGGAACTGAACCCAACTCCCCCACAGCACAAAAGGTGGCAATTCTAACACAGAATCACCTGTATCCCCTTAAGAAAAGGACAGAAGGAAGAGAGAAAGAGAGACAGAGAGAGGAAAGAAAAGCAAAGAAAGAGAAAGAAAGAAAGCCCACAGCCATCTAATAGATTCCAACTCATAATAACCCTACTGGGCAAAGTAGACCTGCCCCATTGAGTTTCCAAGAAATGCCTGGTGGACTGTAACTGCTGATCTTTTGGGTTGTAGCCCTAACTCTTAACCACCGTGCCACCAGGATTTCCTCTATTTCCTCAGGACTTCTCAGTCCCACTCTTCTTGCACAGTTCAGGTCCTCATCATCTTTTTCCTGAACAACTGCAACAAAGACAACAAAAAATTTGCCATTAAGAATTGTGCAGAGTAGGGGAACAGCAATTGGTTGAACGAATACAGGAAGCACAGCGTGGAAAGATGAAGTGTGCTGTTGCAGGATTGGGAGAGCAGAGAGCAGCTAGAATTGCACCGAAGTGTGGGCAGGGTTATACGGCAAGTTAATTTGGACTGTAAACTTTTACTTAAAGAACAATAAAACTTTTAAAAATAAACTAATAAAAATAAAAAGGATTGTGCTCCAAAAGATTTTTTTTTTTTTTTTTTTTTTTGGTGCAAATATATGCAACAAAGTTTTTAACAACTTGACGGTTTCTATACACACAATTCAAAGACATCATTACACTCTTCATGTTGTGTAACATTTATCACCATTTTTTTCAATTATTCTACTACCATTAACATAAATTCATTGCCTCTTCCCACCCCCCAAGCAAAAGTTGCCCTCTCCACAGAGTTTCCTGTGGCTGTATTTTCTGTAGCTGATTGCCAGCCCTTTCTTCTGAGTGGCTGACTCCATCCTCCAGCCTCTTGGTTAGCAGTCAAGGGCATTAAGCCTGGGCACCACCCAGGGATTCCTGAACATTGGTTTCCCTGCACTAACTCCTGCCCCTGTCATTGCATTGTCCTCACGGCAGTCAACGTTTTCTTTACAAAATGCAAAGCTTACGATGGCATTTCTATATTATAAATAAATAAATGACCTATGGAACATAATTCTCAACAGCAACTATTTGTTTGTTCCAGTTATTCAGATAATGAGGACCTGGCCAGACCAAGTGTCCTGAGGATATAGTTCAAATGCTATTGTGTGGACCACCAGAACCAGCGCAGCCTGGCTCAGCCTGCCTTCTGCAGCCACCATGGGACAACCTCCATCCCAAACTCTCTCTCTGCCCCAGCAGAAGTGGCCCTGGGAATGCAGTGCCTCACCATCTATTGCCCCTTCTGTCTCCATCACCTCTGCTACCTCCATTCGTCCACTGAGACTCAGTCCAAGAATTGTTGACTCCTTAATCCAAAATTCAGAAACCCCAGCGGCATAGTGGTTAAGTGCTACAGCTGCTAACCAAAAGTTCAGCAGTTCAAATCTACCAGGTGCTTCTCGGAAACTCTGGGGGGCAGTTCTACTCTGACTTATAGGGTTTCTATGAGTTGGAATTGACTTGATGGTACTGGGCTTTTTTTGTTGGTAACCCTAAATTCTGCATTAGATACTCTTTCTCTGTTCTTCCTTGATCAAAGTACTCAGTATTGTGTAATTGTTTGATTACTCTGAGCTGCAGAGCTGTCTTTTTGGTCTTTAGTCTTCAGTACCAAGTTTACCACCTGATGTATAGAAGGAATTAAACCAACATCTGTTGGATAAAGAAGTGGATGAGTGAAGAAAAAGAAAACAATTGGGAAGCACAAGCTCTTCGCTCATTCAGAAGTGGTCTATTATTTCAGTCCCTTACTTCAAGCCTCTGGTACCTGTTACATCAGAACCCCCCCAAAAGCAACGCAGCTGTGTGTTCTCCTGGGGCAGGTGGCTAGAGCACCTTGTCTACATTCACCATCAGACAGTTCAGGCGCTGGTATTCCTGACCTCAGAAGACCGTGTTCTCTGCCTACCTGCTGAGAATACAGCTGTGCAAGCTCTAACTCCAGCCCAGAGGGTGCTCTTGAGAAGCTGGGGGGAAGGAGGGCTACTGTTAAGCATGGTGATTGGTAAGCAGGGACCAGGACCAGTTTCTTTGCAGTTTGTCCCTGGCAGGGAAAGGAGGCTCTGAGAAGCGTGTCAACCTAGGGGACATCCAGAGAAAGAGTACAGAAGGCATGACCTCTCCTGATGTCTTAAATGAGACACAAATAACGAACAACTCTTAAGAACAAAGAGCTCTTATTTCTATCGACGATTGCAAAACAGCTATGATAACACTGATGACGCTGCCTTACATTTGCGGAGTATATCTTACATGCTGGATGTCATGGGCTGAATGGTGTTCCCCCCTCAGAATGTATGTAGCCATTTGGCTAGACTTTGATTCCCAGGTACTGTGCAGTGTTCCTGTAAACTGTAAACCCTGCTTCTATGATGTTAATGAGGGAGGATAGGACAAGTGGCAGTTGTTTTGGTGGGTCGGGACTCAATGTGCAGGACTGTAGTGTGCATTGGGGCAATTTCTTGGGATATAAAGGAAAGAGAAGCAAGCAGAGTTGGGATCTGATACTACCGAGAAAGAAGCAGTGCCAGGAGCAGTGTGCATGCTTTGGAAAGCACCCTGGGTCCCTGGGCCTCAGACACTTCCGGTACAGGGGAAGATTGATGACAACGACATTTCTCCAGAGCCAACATGGAAAGCCTTCCCCTGGAGCTCATGCCCTGAATTTGGGCTTGTAGCCTACTGGACTGTGACAGAATAAAACTTCTCTTTTACGAGCCATCTACCGTCAGTACTTGTGTTACAGCAGCACTAGATGACTAAGACACTATATCTGGACTTATGCTTGTTTCTCTGATCTTATCCTCATTGTCAAAGAAAAAGAAGTTGCCATCAAGTCAGTTCTGACTTGTGAGGACCTGATGTGTCTCAGAGTAGAACTGTGCTCTCTAGGGTTTTCAATGGCAGATTTTTCACATATAAATCACCAGGGCTTTCTTCCAAGGGGCCTCTAGGTGAACTTGAACTTCCAAACTTGCAGTGGCAGGCAAGGACATTAACTATTTGCGCCACCCAGAGACTCCTCTTCGTATCACATTGTTGTAGTCAGCTGCTGTTGACTCAGTTTCAGCTCACAGACACCAGGCTTATTTATCTCAAAGGGTGAGAGGCTGGGTGGATGAAAACTGCTAGCCTTTAGGTTAGCAGCCAAGCATAAACCACTGCTCCACCTAAGCACCACTCCTCACCACATCCCTGTTGTCAAGTCAATTTCAACTCATAGCTACTCTACTGCCTCTTAAAGTCTTATCCACCTGGCAAAAACAATCGCAAAGAATGCTGTCATGTATTGAATTTTGTCCCCCCAAAATATGCGTCAACTCAAGCTGTGATTCCCAGGACTGTGCAGTTGTCTTCCGTTTTGTGACTTTTCCTATGCATTACAAACCATAATCTCTGCCTGTGGTTAAAGAAGATTAGGGTGGGATGTCGCATCTTTGCTCAGGTCACATCCCTGATCCAATGCAGAAAGTATTTTCCCTGCACCATCTTTTATCTTACAAGAGATAAAAGAAAAGAGAAGCAAGCAGAGCGTAGGAACCTCATGCCCCCCAGAGAAAGCACCAGGAGCAGGGTGCGTGCTTTGAACCTGGGTCCCTGCACAGTGAAGCCCCTCCAGAGGCAACAGAGAAAGAAGGTATTCCCCTGGGGCTGACATCCTGAATGCAGACTTCTAGCCTCCTAGACTATGAGAAAATGAATTTTCTCTCTGTTACAGCCATCTGCTTGTGGAATTTCTGTTAGAGCACCCCTGAATGACTAAGACACCCTCCTTCAAGACCCAGCGTGAATGCCACAATCCAGGAAGCGTTCTGAGAGCTACTCATCATCCTCAGTCTAACATGGTTTGTATCCCTTAGACACACTTAGCTCAAATTCTCTTTCATTGGCATTTCCTATGCTCATCTTTGTCTCTGTCACTGAGATGGTTGTCAGTGCCTGGCAAGGAAAAGCCATGTCTGACCCATGTCTGCATACTCCACGGTTCTTGTCCAGTGTTCTAGACCTTTGGTGAATGCACACTGAACTGAATACCAATTATCCAAGCACTACAAACAGCATGCAGACAACTAGGTTCATAAGTTCAAAACTGACAGAAAATGGGAGTAATTATATTTGGAGGGCCCATTTGGGAAGACCACATCAAGGAGGTGTGCCTGGAGAAGGCTCTACTGGGAGGAACAGATAGGGAGGAACAAAGTACCTTAATAAGCCTGGTTAACAGCTTAACTTCTTCCAGGAGGAAAAGCCCAGGCTTCTCTGCTTTCTTATCCATCTTTTCTCCCACCTTAATACAACTTAAAATCAGTATAGCATGATGGTTAGAAATGATGACTCCCAAGTCAGACTTCCTGGATTTACATCCCAGGCTCTTAATAGCTGTGTGGCATTGGGCTACCCACTTCACCTTTCTTGTCTCAGTTTCTTCACCTCTAAAGCAAGGTAAAATAGTAGCTACCTCTTTGGACTCTGAGAGGCCCAAATAATTTAAGTAAGGCATTTACTAGGTACCAACTACTATCTCGTTTAATCTTCACATAGCCCTATGAAGTCAGCATTGTTATTATCCTTATTTTACAAGTGAGAAGACAAACACAGAGATGTATATACTACTGTGATTTTGGAATGGGGAGCTCAAAACCAATATGTGTCATTAATATCCTACCCTACCCAAAGGTGTCAAACATTCCCCAAACACGACAAACCTGTCGCGCATTCCCCAAACATGACAAACTCAGGCCTCTCACCCCAAACCACCCAGACCTTGCCATGACAAACCAGAACCACAGTGACAGCTCAGAATAACAACTGTGCTTCTGTTATAATTCATAATCATCCACAGAACACGTTCACATTTGAGCCTCGCTGCACCCCTACAAATCCCTCCAAATGGTTAATACACATGACTGCTGACAAAAAGACTAGAAGTTCAAGTCCACCAAGAGGCACCTCAGAAGAGAGTCTTGGCAATCAACTTCTGAAAACCCTGTGGAGCACAGTTCTACTATGATATACACAGGGTCACTTACACTGGAATCAACTCAGTAACACTTAGCTCACACTTGTGAAAGAGCCATTGTCATCTCTGCCTTTCAGATGAGCATGAGAGTCCCAGAGAGATGGTGGGATGTGTTCAGGATGACACAGTAAGCTGTGGGAAAGTCTGGCCTCAGAGGCAGGCACTATGGCTCCCTGTTCAGAGCCCTAGGCCAGAGCAGATTTCAGCAGAAGTTGGATGATAGGGCACCAGGCAGGTGGCCATCAGCCCCACGCCTCCTCTTCCTCACTCCCCTCCAGGGACTGAACAACTAATCTTCTAGTTTCTTCCTCAGACCCCACCATGGCTGTTGGGCCTGGCCTGCACCACCCACCAGGGTCTGTGAGTTTACAGAAAGTCTACCATCGCTCCATGAGAGAAAACCATGGTCAGAGATTGCACCTCATTTTCAAATCCAAAGAGTTCAGTCTGGAAGACTGTAGTTAATTCTCCATTGATAGAAAAGTGGAAAAAAAGGAAGTTAACCAAAAAATGTATACATAAATGCAAATGGCCAATACACGTAAGAGGGAAAAATGCCTTCCAGCAAATGAAAGGAATTCACATCACAGTAGTGAGGTATCTTCTGTTAAATTGGGAGCTTTTTAAAATAATTACTCCTGATATGAGTGAGTTTGTAGAGACTTACCACTGTTCCCATGTTACTAGGCTGAAACCACCTTTTGGAGGGTATTTTGGCCCGTGATGCAGAAGAGCCTTAAAATGACTGATGTTGTTTGACCCCACAATTTCACTTGTAGGTATTTACCTAAGGGAAAATTGATGAATAAGGATATTGAAAGTTGTGTGTTTGATAAAGAGGAAAAGAAAGCTATGTAAATAGCTAAATAATGGAATGTTCTTCCATTCAGTAGATTTCTTTGCCACCATTAGAAACAGTGTAAAGCAATGGAAGATTATTTAATGACCTTAAAAATGTTAATTTTCCATTGTGTGGAAAGGTAGATGTAGTAAATAATATATTGTATGTAGAAAAAAAATGTGAGGGGCCCTAGAGTGAAGTGGGAGCCCTGGTGGAGCAGTGGCTAAGTGTTGTGGCTACTAACCCAAAGGCTGACAGTTCAAATCCACTAGCTGCTTGCTGGAAACTCTATGGAGCAATTCTACTCTGTCTTATAAGGTCACTGTGAATTGAAATCAACTTGATGGCAATGGATTGGGTTGTTTTTCTTTTTGTTTTTTTAAGATGAGTAATGAAAAGCTCAGACTCCAGAGCCAGAGTGCCTGGGTTTCCTCATCTGAACATGGAAATAAAAATAGAGCTTACCTCACAGATGCTGGGAAAGAAGAGTGAGTTAATATCTAGGAACATAGTAAGTTATGTATGTCAGCTATTATTAATGTCATTATTTATCAATGTATACAGAAAATTACTGGAAGGCTATATAACATAATGATTGTTTTTGTTCATATTTGAGAGACATTTATTCTCTTCAGATGTCTTAAATTTTTATTTAACATACATGTAGTACATTAAATAAATAAATAATGCTTAATTAAAAAATAAAGAGAATGAGGGCAGACTTTTAGAAAAGAAAAGCAAAAAATAAAATCCAGACCAATATACCAAGGAGCCAATGATTTACTAAGAAACCTGGGGGTGACGGGATGTTAGTCTATGAGTACCAGGACTGGAGAAAACAGGGAGCCCAGACATGTCATGAACAAGGGAGCCTTGTCTCCAAAACAATGTTCTCTAGCTGCAAAACCTCCCTGGCAGTGCTGAGCTAACCTGTGGTTACCAGAGCCCTGCTGACAGAGTGGTGAAACACTGAAGGCGCTAACCAAAGCACTGCTCATTCAAACCCACCAACTGCATCAAGGGAGAAGAGACCTGGAAGTCTATTTCCATAAAGATTATGGCCTAGGAGCAGCTCTACTCTATCCTAAAGGGTCACTATGAGTTGGAATTGACTCTATGGCCCACAATGACAAGACGTCTTCCTTGGGGACAGTGACTGATGTTCGTTAGTAGATTGCTAGGCTTTTTTTCGTAATCCATCTTTAATCTGGAAGCTCCAGTGGCACTTGCTCAGCATGGTAGCAACATTCAAGCCTCCACCAATAGAGGAGTGGTGGTCCAGTGCTGGAAGTATCACCTTCCATGGGGCAGAGCCAGGTTTGATTCCTGGCCAGTGGACCTCATGAGCACCCATCTGTTGGTGAAGTCATGTGTGTTGCTATGATGGTGTGAAGATCTCAGAAGAGCTTCCAGACTAAGACAAACTAGGAAAAAGGCCTGGTGATTTAATTCCAAAAATTAGCCAGTGAAAACCTTATGGATCACAATGATCCGATCTACAGCAGATCACAGGGGTGGCACAAGACCAGGCAGTCTTTCCTAACATTGTGCATCAGGTTGCCACCAGTCAAGGACTGAACTTAATAACAGCTAACCACAACAACTCATTCTCTTTACAGCCTGGGTTGTTGCTGGGTGCCATCAAGTCTATTCCAATGCATAGCATAGGGATAGTTATTATAATGTTCAAAAAAACAACCTGGAGATTATTAGTCACTGGAAGTATGTTAGAAAACCACTTCCCTCACTTATTAAACAGGAACATAAACCCCTTCCCAGTGGAGCAGGGTGGACACATCCCTGGATGACACACCTTGTGGTCTTCACCTCATGCCTTGCAGGCATGGAGTGTTTCACATGTGCAGTGGTAGTGGGATCAAAGCAATACAACCCAGGAGGAAGCTGCATTCCAGAAGGAGGCATCCTCCTGAAACATGCAGCACACCCAGCAGGGGACATGTACTCAGACGATACAGCAACTGTGTGCCCAGGGTGCTAAGTCTGGCCAACTGAGTCTAGAAGAGAGATGCCCATGATCTTTGCCTCCTGTGCCCCAAATCAGGACTCCATCCTTGGTAAAACCTGAAGCACTTCCTAGAAACTAACAGCAAAAAGGCATAAAAAAGACAAAACTCACGTTATTGTATAATAATAATTAGAATGACTTGAACATAACTAGAATGATTCAACTTCAGCAAAATTTTGTTGAAAACAAATTATAAAATAACTTATAAAGCATCTCTGGTGTTAATTGATCCATCTGGCTAACCAGGCAGGCAGGATCTTCTCTGGATTTCCTGCTTGTAGATTCAGGCTGTCTGTCATCCACTGGACATCTTTGCTGACCCTCTACTTTACCAGGAATGATGTCCTTCTCCAGGATGGTTCCCTCCTGGTAACATGTCCAAAGTACATGAGATTTAATCTTACCATCCTTGCTTCTAAGAAGCATTCTTGATGTTCTTCTTCCAAGACTGATGTGTTCTTTCTTCTGGCTGTCCATGGTAGAGCCACTATTCTTCTCCAGTGCCATAATTCAAAAGCGTCAATTCTTTTTTGGTCTCCCTCATTCAGTGTCCAGAGTTCACATGCATATGAGGTGACTGAAAACACTGTGGCTTGGGACAGGTACACCTTAGTCCTCAAGGCAGTGTCTTTGCTTTTTAACGCTTTTAAGAGATCTTTTTGCTGCAGATTTGCCCGATGCAAAACGTGTCATTTAATTTTTTGACTACTGCTTCCATGGAGTTGATTATGGACCTAAAAAAAATTAAATCCTTAACAACTCCAGTATTTTTTTCCATTTATCATGATGTTGTTTATTGGTACAGTTGTGAGGATGTTTGTTTTGTTTATATTGAAATGTAATTCATACTGAGGGCTGTATTCTTTGATCTTCACCAAGAAGTGCTTCAAGTCCTTGTTCCCTTTCAGCAAACAAGGTTGTAACATCTGGATAACACAGGCTGTTGATGAATTTTCCTCTAATCCTAATGTCACATTCATCTTCATGTAGCCCATCTTCTCAGATTATCTGCTCAGCACAGAGAGTGAATAAATACAGTGAAGGATGCAATCATAGTGCACCCCTTTTCTGACTTTAAAACACATGGTATCCCCTTGTTCTGTTTGAACGACTGTCTCTTTATGTACAGTTACCTCCTAAGCACAGTTTAGTGTACTAGAATCCCATTCTTTGCAATGTTACCCATAATTTACTGTGATCCACACAATCAAATGCCTTTGCATAGTCAATAAGTACAAGTAAACATTTTTCTGGTATGCTGTGCTTTCAGCCAAGATCCACCTGATGTCAGCAATGACATCCCTGCTTCCACATCCTCTTCTGAATCTGGTTTCAATTTCCAGCAGTTCTCTGCTGATGTACTGTTACAACTGTTTCTGAATGACCTTCAGCAAAATTTCATTTGTGTGGGGTATTAACGAAATTGTTCAAAAACCTCTGCATTCTGTTGGATCACCTTTGTTTGGAATGAGCTCAAATGTGGATCGCTTTCAGTGGGTTAGCCAGGTCTTCTAAATTCCATAGCATAGAAAGTGAGCATTTCCAGTACTGCATCTGCACGTTGAAGCATTTCAGCTGATAGTCTATCAATTCCTAAAGCCTTGTTTTTCACCAGTGTCTTCAGTACAACTTAAACTCCTTTCTTCAGTATCGTTGGTTCTTGATCATATGCTACTTGCAACACTTAGTAGGTATGTGAATCCTGGGACCCTTACAATAACTACAAGGGTCACTGACATCTTTGATTCAACAGCCAGAGTAGAAAGCAGGTTCTCAAGACTCTGGTGGGAGGGTGGGGCAACCAGATGTCCCAGGGAGCCCTGAGTGGCTCCTTTACATCCAGATGACCAGAGGTGGGGCTCTACAGACTTTGTCCAGTTTTTTGCAGTAAAGGTTGTCTAAATGGAATCTTACATAACTCAGTTTAGTACACTACTGTAGTTTTGCTTAGAAATGATCTGCAGACAATGGCTTCTAGCATTAGCTTTACATTCCTTGGTTCTGAATACAAACGTAATTGAAGGAAGCTGTGGTTAATCCTTTTATGGAAAAACAGATATGTCTTTATGAGTGAGTAATCACCCACTATCACCCACTGTTTCTGCTAATTGCTATTTTTGGGGTTTCCTTGCACACATGTTATTTATGATTTATAGACCGGTATTTCTTAAAGGATAAAATGAATGATCCATTCAAATATTAATTTGTTCATATTTTTCAATATTCTCAAACAACAAAACAAAACCAGTTGCAGCTGCATAGATTCCAGCTCATGGCGACTCCATGTGTGCAGAGTAGAATGTGCTCCAGATCACCAGAATTTTCTTCTCAGGGGTCTCTGCAAGAACCAAGTGATATAAGCAGGAATTATCACAATTTGACAGATGAAGAAACTGAGAGGTAGTTAAGGGACTTAGTCAAGACATGTACCCAGCACACATGAGTAAAAGAATCACACCTGTGTGTTGTCTTGTCTTCCCAGTACCATCTTTACCAAGGTGGCCTTACAACAGTGAGGGTGTAAATTTCCCAATAGTAAGTGGCCCTTCAAATGACCTCAACCCTCCTCCCCCCTCAAAAAAACAACTGCTGGGGAGTTAATTCCAACTCATAGTAACCCTTACAGGACAGACCAGAACTGTCACATAGGGTTTCCAGGGCTGCACATCTTTATGGAAGCAGACTACCACATTTGTCACCCACAGAGCAGCTGGTGGGTTCAAACCACTGACCTTTCAGTTAGCAGCTGAGCACTTAACTGTTGTGCCACCAGCGTTCAAATTACCTCAGAGGCCCTCAACACTCAGCACCTCACATTCTTCTTGTTAAATAAATAAGGACTGTATTTCCAAGTCCCTACTTAATGGCTTTCACCTTTGCATATGTCAGGGCTCCTTTGTCACTCTGCTTGCTCCAAACATCCTGTCATCACCTTTTAATCTTCACTGCCTCTCTGGGAGGGACAGGTGCATTGATCAGTGGAGAAGGAAATAGGTAAAAGCTGGTAAATCCTAGTGGAGATCACGACCAGCAGGTTTGTAGGGTTAAAACCAGCATGAATCCAGTCCATCCTGACTGACAGCTGCCTGGAGTTTTCCGTCGTCTGAGTCAGTACGTACAGTCCAGGACCCCTGGTAGCACAACAGTTAAACCCCATCCGAGAGGTGTGTTGGAACCCACCCAGTGGCTCCATGAGAGAAAGCTCCAGTGATCTGCTCCTGTAAAGATTAAAAACCAAAACTGTGGCCCTTGAGTGGATTGTGACTCATAGCGACCCTATAGGACAGAGTAGAACTACCCCATAGAATTTCCAAGGAGGACCTTGAGTTGCTGACTTTTTGGTTAGCAGATGTAGCACTCAAACAGTACACCACCAGGGTCTCCTGCCCTGTAAAGACTGCAGCCTAGGAAACCTCTATCACATGAAATTGCTATGGTATTATGCAAGAAGAGCTTTGTAGTGGAGATGGTAAGGGTTGCCATGAATAGAAAATCAACTTGACCTACCACACACAACAACAGCATACATGGTCCTGGGATGCTCAGTAGGCATTGCGTGCTGAGCTCTCCCCCTGAGCTCAGGGTTAAAGCACAGTAGCTCTAAAAAAAACAATCCAAAACAAAACTTGTTGCCTTCCAATCCATTCAAACCTATAGCAAACCCATTTGTTAAAGAGTTGAACTGCTCCATAGAGTTTTCTTGATTGTAATCTCTGTGAAAACAGATCACCAGGCCTTTCTTCTGCAGAACTATGGGTAGGTTTGAACTGCCATCCTTTAGATTAGCAGTCAAGTGCAAACTGCTTGTGCCATCTGAGGACCTTCAGGAGATCTAAAACTAAAAAACCAAGCCAACTGCCATCAAATTAATTAACTAATAGTGACCCCACAGGACAGAGGAAAGCCTCCCAATAGCATTTCCAAGGAGCAGGTGTAGATTTGAACCACTGACCTTTTGGTTGGCAGCTGAGCTCTTCGTCACTGTTACCACGGCTCCTCAGTAGCTCTCAAAAACAACAACAAAACTCTCTCACGGCCCTCGAGTTTGATTACGCCTCACAGTGACCCTATAGGACAGAGCAGAACCATCCCGTAGAGTTTCTAAGCAATGCCTGGTGGATTTGAACTGCTGAGCTTTTGCTAGCTGCTGTAGCACTTAACTACTACATCACCAGGTTCAGTAACTCTAGTGGGACAGAAATATGGAGACAGGTACGATACAGGTGATGTATCACCCCAGGCCTCATAATTTCAGGAGAAAGCTGTGTTTTCCTGAAAATGGACAGGACTTCCATATCAAGTCATCACAACTTTGCTTCAAATTAGCCTTGTTCTCCAAGAGGAGTGTACTCTAGAGTGACTGAGCAAACATTTAAGCAATGATTACAAAAGTAGAATAAAATAAATGCTATACAAGATGTATCAACAAAAGTTTATTGGGATCAAGCTAAAATGTTTCGGACAGATTTCATCCAGTTGGGGTAATTTGGAAATACATTATGGCAGCAGTGGTATCTGAGTTGTTGGAATGGCAAGAACTGGCACAGAGGATATACAGAAGGGCATTAAATGCAATGGAAAGGTCTTGCAGGAAAGGGAGAAGGTAGCAGGAGCTGGAGTTATGTGGAGAAATGGTAGATTCATACTTCTGATCAAAGATTATGAAAGGAATAAGGGCATAGTTGGAAGTCTGTTCTCATCATGTTTAACCCTTTCCAGACCCAATTATTTTCTGCTTTGAATTTTTTCTTTTCTTTTTTTCGATACCATGTGTTTTCATTAATGGAATCATGCTGAGTCACTGAACGTTGTTAAAGTTTGCTAGACAGCATGGATCTTTTTTTTTCCATACCAGCAATCCTACAGAGACATATATTGTCCCACTTATTCTACCTCCAGACACCCCCTAGAGTTCAGAGAGACATACGGTGGCCAAAAACGTTTTTAAAAATTTTTATGTTTGCTACCAAAAATGTGCATACTTCATACAACACCCAGTAGAAGCAAAAATTTGAAGTACACACCTGTTCTTTCAAACAGTCGTGAAGGCCCCTGTCTTGTGACAGGATGCACCATCAGTGGGACAGAAATTTCTCAAGAAACCTGAAAGGCAAAAACAGTGGGTAGTCCACCGTCATAACGTCTACTACCTTTGACCTCACAAAGACTTGTAGAGCTCTGAGCAGAGGCATATGTGAACACATGTGAAGCAGATAAAAGAAGAGCTCCTCTTGTACCCCTCTGCTCCTGTCAGGATTTGTCCCCATTTCACAGGATCCAGTTTGCTTCTTCTAGAGGCTCCTTGCATTGGATACCTGCATCTAGGTAATACAGACTCCCTGTCAAATGGTAGCTTTCCATTTCCCTGAACAAATCAAAGATACCATGGAATGCATTAGCCTCGCACTCTTTGCCTGCATCTGAACAAGTAGAAATACAGGGTCCAACCCAACCTGTCAGGTCAGTGATTAGGCCCAGATGTCTAACAGATACTCACTAATTCACTGGAAACCACGTCAACAGAACATCAGCAATTTCTGCCTAATCCTTCCTGATATTTTCAGGGATAAACTTGAGCACTTGGGTCTCTAAGATGCTCTGACCAGAGCCCAGGTGGGTGGGTTTGGAAGAAGAGTCTCCATCTAGGGCAAAGGGAGGATAAAGAGGTCACTGACTGTCCGCTGTTCTCCTTTCATCTAATAACCACACCCTACCCGCTTTGTCAGTCCGGATATATTGTCTGTGAATACAAGTTCCAGCAAATTCATTCATCACCCAGGCAACTCTGGGCAATAACTCTCTGACTTTCAGACTTGTTTTTTTCCCTAAGAGTGAAGTTCAGGGTTATGGTATCTTTCATCTGTTACTTTTTGGGGGAGACACAAATCGACATCCTCTAACCACCTCTCACTGGAGTCTTGATGTAGTAGATAAAAGCTCAGGCTGCTAACCAAAACATCAGCTGTTCAAATCCACCAGCCACTTCTTGGAAACCCTATGGGGCAGTTCTGCTCTTGGTCACTATGAGTCATAATCTACTCTGCAGCACTGGGTTCTGTTTTGTTTTGTCTTTTTATTTATGCAGCCATTCATTATCCATCTGTCTATCTACCTACCTATCTATCTCTCTATCTATCTATTTATGTTCACCACCTTCCACTACCAACACCCTGCTCCATAACACCATTCTATGCTCCTGGGTACAGGTGAAGGTGTTTGATGAGCAGACTTACCTAAGGGCTGGATTTGGGGCTACTGCTGTAATGATGGAAATCATGGCTACATGGTTGTAAAATGCTACAGCTGCTAAACCAAAAGATCAGTGGTTCAAATCTTCCAGGTGCTCCTTGGAAACTCGGTGGGGCAGTTCTACTCTGCCTATAGGGTTGCTGTGAGTCAGATTCAACTTGATGGCAGTTGGTTAGTTTTTTTGGTTTTTGCTGTAATGACAGTGATTCGGGAGGCCAGCCATGGCACATCAGGACGGGAGATCACCTGTCACTTGACTCATGGTGAGGCAGGAAGCTGACTGTGGTGTCTCCCAGCTACCCTCATTCACTGCGTCAGATGAGACACTCTATTAGACAGTGGTGGATGTCTGGCCTGCAGAGCAGTCTCACTTGGCCTCCTTTCTGCTTTGTGTGTGTGATACATATACGACCCTTTGGAACAAAGCTAGGGGTAGTCAGGAGGTGATGACTATGATGGAGGACAAGAAAGAAACCAAGGGAAGCCACCACCTCCATGAAAGCTCAGCTGTTCTGGGTGAACTTACACGTGTTTTACCGAGCATTGTGCTGGCAACTGTATTGGATGGGCAGATATTGAAGAATCCCTCCATGAAAAATGATTTTTTTCTCTCTGTCTTGCCCTCAGCATCATGCAAGGCCTCTAGATTTGGAGACATCCTCTACTTGTCTCATGCTGTGGTCCCACTACTAGCTGACATAGTGGTGCAACAGAACACACTCCACTGAGCCAGGTTCTGACCAAAGAGAATTGCCTGGCATTCAAATGTAAGAAGTATAGCCAAGAGGCAGGGCAGGGGGCTTAAGAGCCTGGGCTCTGAAGATGGGTTGAGTTGGGTTCAGATCCTCACTTTGTCACTTATGTGCTGTCTTTGGGAAGTTACAGTAGTTATGCATTAGTTAATACTTTTTCTTCTGTAAAATTGCAGTAATAACTTTGCTACCCTAGAGCTGTTGTGAAGGCTTAATGAAACTATGCCTGTAAGCTCTGAGCACAGTGTCTGCACACAGTAGGCACTCAGAACCAGCAAATAAAGTAAAATAAAATAAAAGCAGCAAAGCAACACAAGGAGAGACACTAATGACATGGACCTGAGCTCTCTCATCCCTGATCAACCTGAGTACTGATTCTTTACCTGAGACTTTGTGGAATTTGATTATATTTCACGTAGCATTTCACTAAACTCTGTCTTTTATGATTAAATAATTATTTTTGATGTTCATGGCCCGTCCTCCCAATAGACTGATTTCCTAGAAAGCAGTCTTAAGATACAGCTTTGCCATTGGGAGCCCATGTAACACTTGGCCTAGCATGTAGTACATACTGGTGTTTATTAGACAGTTGCAGAGTCCTGGTGGTGCAGTGGTTAAGAACTCAGCTGCTAACCAAAAAAGCCAGCAGTTCAAATCCGCCAGCTGCTCACTGAAAACACTGTTACAGGGCAGTTCTATTCTGCCCTAAAGGGTCACTGTGAGTTGGAATTGACTCAACAGCAATAGGTTATTAGATACAGAAATAAATCCAATAGAGATCAGCAGTGAATTTTTGAGTGAATATGTAGAAGGAATCAGAATGCAAAAATGAGTTTCTGTTGCTTTGAGGCATTTCTGTTTATTCCAAGGCCGAATAGTTAGAGGATGAGTTTGACTTATACCCAACCTTGGGCTTTCTCTGCCCTCCAGCATACGCAAGAAATGAAAAGTAAGAACGAAGTCATTAATTTGTACCAACTCTTCACAAATTTCCCAAACTAACAAATTTAAATACTCAGAAATCTGTTCAGTCTCCCCACCTCCTCATCTCCCCTGACCTCACCCACCCACTCACTCCAGCCAACTCCGTCCCCAGTACACACGTACACTTCATAGTCCTCTGTTTCTGTGTGGCCTCAGTCACAGACAACCTCACCTGCAGATGTAGTCCTGCCCTGAGCACACATAAAGACACAGACCTTGGAGTTAGGCAAGCCTAAATACAAATTCAGGTTTTTCACTTTCTAATTATGTGACCGTGGGGAGCATACTATAAATTGGGTATAATAATATCTACCCAGTTGTTACTCACAGACAAAGCTCCTGTCTTGTTGCTTCTCTAGCTTATTTTTCCTTAGTTCCCAAGCCTTCTTGGAAGTTACAGTTCCCTTCAGCTAAGGCTTAGAACAACACCCACACAAGCGAAGTCCAATTAGCTGGCCTCTCCGCTTACTTCCCAAATTCCAGTGTCACAGTTGACTGTCAGTTGCTTCAGTAACCTCTGTCCCTTCATGCTGCTGAAGACTGGAGGCCCAGCTCTGCTTTTTCCTCACCATTCATTCCTCTGCACCACGTCCTCCCCATCTACTCATGCCCCTATCCTGACTGGAGCCAGCCTCTCTCCCCTGCAGCTAGACTTCCTCCAACCACAAGTCCTGTGGCTCGTCCAGTACAGCAAGGCTGACTTTGAGACGCCAGCCTCTGCAACAGATGCCCTTAACACACCTCCCTCTCCTGTCACCCCTTTTTCTGTCTGCATGCGGCATGTTGATATATTATAGGTAAGGATCAGCATCCTTACCTATAATACCCCATCCTATACCTATAATTACCCCATCCAGAATCCCCCAAAGAGCTACATGCACTCACTGTACAACGCTACTGAGAAGCCCATTTAGGAATGGGCTTCAGAGCTTGGACTCCTTCCTCCTCAGCATCCTAAGTGATGACGATTCTTCATCCACTAAGGACAAGGTTGATGTTTGTCGAGTGCCAACATCACTGTAAGAACAACCACGGCCTAGGAGTCTGAGGGGCTGTAGTCAGCTCCATTCTCTCTTGACTGAGTGTCCTTGGTTATGCCTGGCAATTTCTCTGAGGACTTCTCAGTGTCCACATTTATAAAATGGGCTTATCTATACCCATGTCATAAAGCTGTTGTGAGGATCAGACACAATGAAATAATAATACACGTGACAGCGCTTTACAAACTACGAAGCCCTACATGCTTGGTAATTACCATTATCATGAACCTCTCACAGAGGTAGATATCCCCTTAGGACCACTAGGAGAGCCGGAAATATTGCCTGAGTCATTCGGCATTGTATCCCTAAGGTCTTAGTCCCATATCCAAAATGAAGTAGGCTCTCCATGAAGTTGTGTTGGTAGCTGATCCATTTAGAGGGTTACACATGTTTGTCTTAAGCCCCTACAAATTGAAAACTACCCATAGGATGTAGGTAGGGGAGTATTAACTTTTGTTTTAATAAAAGATGAGTCACGTGGAGAAAGGACAGTGTTTTCAACAAATGCTGTTGGTACAACTAAATATCTACATGCAAAAAAAAAAAAAAAAGAAAAGAATCTAGACAGAGTCTACATGTTCCACAAAAATTAAGTCAAAAGGAATCTTACACCTAAATATACAATGCAAACTATGCACCTTCAAGAAGATAATACAGGAGAAAATCTAGGCGACCCTGGGTTTGGCAATATCTTTTTGGATATCACACCAAAAGCACAATTCATAAAATAAATAACTGATGAAGTGGATGTCACTGAAATTAAAAACATAGGCTGCATAAAAGACAGTTCAGTGAGTGAAACAAGACATAGGCTAGCATACAATATTTGCAAAATACAAGCATGTCTGATAAAAGACTTGAGTCCAAAATGTAAAATGAACTCTTAAAACTCAACAAGAAAACAAACAACCTGATGACAAAACAGGCAAAAGATCTGAACAGACAATTCACCAAAGAAGATACACAGACGACAAACATTTGAAAAGATGCTCAACATCATATGCCATTAGGAAGTTGCAAATTAAAATGAGATACACTAATAACACCAAATGCTGGCAAGAGAGCAATAGAAATTCAATCATTGCTGGTGGGAACCCAATATGGTACAGCCACTTGGGAAGAAAGTCTGACAGTCTCTTACAAAGCTAAATGTAGGCTCACCATACAATCCAGTAATTACATTCTGAAGTGCTTACCCAAATAAGTTGAAAGTATATGTCCACATATAAACCTGTACTCAGTTATTTATGGAACTTTTATTCATCGTTGCCCAAAACAGGAAGCAACCATTATGTCCTTCAATAAGTGAATGGATAAACAAAGTGTAGTATCTCCATATGATGAAATGTTATTTAACAATAAAAAGAAATCAGCTCTCAAGCTATGAAAAGACATGGAGGAACCATATATGTATTTTGCTTAGTGAAAGAAACTAGTCTGAAAAAACTATACTATGTGATTCTACCTATATGACATTCTGGAAAAGATAAAACTATAAAGACAGTGAAACAAACAATGGTTGGCAGGGGTTCCTGGAGAGGGCATTATTAGAGCAGTTTGACTACCTGTATGATACTATAATGATGGACACATGACATTATACATGTGCTAAAACCCATAGACCTGTTACAACACAATTTGTAAGCTTGAACCTGAACTATGGACCTCAGTTAAGAATAATGTATTGATATCGGTTCACTGACTCTTCCAAATATAACACATGAATACAAGATGCTAATAAAAAGAGAAACTGTGGAGCAGGGGTAGGCAAGAATGTGGAAATACTCTCTGGATAATTTTTCTGTAAGCCTATAACTGCTCTAAAATAGAACGTGCATTGGGAAATTGGAAAGAATAAAAAAGAGGGAGAGAGAAAGAACCAGCTAGATCTAGAACGAACTGCAAAGAACTGAAATTGCCTTTTGTGGTATATGTCTCATAAACTGAGCATGAAAGGCAAAGTGCAAAACCAAGGTTCCAAAAATGTTCTAAGTAATGGCAACATCACCAGAAAACCATATCTAGCCTCTGAAAGTGGCCACTTTGAAAAGAACAGCCCTCAACAGACAATGCACTTGCAAGTGTTTATACAGGAAAGGCAAAAGGATCCCATGACTTCTCAGTCACATCGAGATGAAGAAGGCTGACCAAGGGAGCCTCCCTTGTCAGTGGAGAGAGGGCACCCAGAGTGGCAGGGAGGGTCTGCTAATTAGGCTAATGCAGCCGTATGCCAGCAGGTGAAACAAAGAAGAAAGGAAGTAGAGCTGGGCTGGGCTGAGCCACTGATGAATCAATCCTCCCCGTGGGGCGTGAACACCCTGCCTAAACTCTAGCCATGATGAAAACCCTATAAAAGATTCTCACCTCGCCGGCCCAGTACTCTATACACCACTTAACAGCACTTGCCTCATCCTGCTTAAGCATTGGTAAGTCCTTTCCTAAGGAACCCCACCCCACCCCCTTCCTCTTGCTCCGTGTCTTGGGGACCTGATTTCATAAAACCAGGGCTGTCAGATTCGAGTCTGTAGGTTAATCAGTGCTGGCTGTGGGCAGATGGTATCCTCAGGCAAGCCAAGAGCAGGAGCATGCTCGGAAATGGCACCTCTTGAAGGCACTGGGTGTTTCCTTACCTCCTGGGAGGCCTGGTAGCGGCTTCTCACCCTAGGAGACTGTGTGGGCTGCAGGAAGAGAACCACCCTCTGCTTTCCTGGATCAGTGAAGGCTCCTTGTTCTTAAGGGTCTAGAAGCACTTCTGTGGGGTTCAGAGTCTGTGAGATCAAAACCAGTTTACTTCTGCCAACCCAGACAATGAAGTCAAACCACCTTGTAAAGGAAGGACTTAGGTGACTCCCCTTCTCTCTCCAAGAGTGATGTTAGGCAGGGTGAGTTGGAATTCATTCTAAGAGATCTGACATGTAGCTAGAAGTTCATCTTACTATTTTTGTTGTTTATACATCAGTGAGAGTCCCTGGATGGTACAAGCAGTTAATACATTTGTCTGGTAACTGAATGGTTGGAAGTTGGAGTCCCCTCAGAGGTGTCTTGGAAAAAGGGTTTGGTGATCTACTTCCAAAAGATCAGCCACTGGGAAACCAAACACTATGGAGCACAGTTTTATTTTGACACATAGGGTTGTCATGAGTGGGAACTGACTCCATGGCAAGTAGTTAATAGTTTGGGAAAAAAAAAAGAAATTGCACCGCCACAGAGACACGACTCATGCCTCTGTGGATGTGCAATGTTCTAAGTTTTGTACTTTGATGAGGAAGCCCCGGTGGCATAGAAAATCATTTAGCTGCTAACCAAAAGGTCAGTTTTTCAAAACTACCAACTTCTCTACAGGAGATAGATGTGGCAGTATGTTTCAATAAACACTACAGACTTGCAGACTCTGTGGGACAGTCCTATTCTGTCCTATATCGTCACAGTGAATCTGAGTTGACTCAATAGTAGTGGATGTAGTTTGGGTTTGGAGTGTTTTGGTGTACATAAGAGGTCAAAGTCTGCCTGAAATGTCCAGCTAATAGGTAAACAGGAAACCTTTTAGCAACCCACCTTGGGTCTGGGAACTTCTGAATCCTCCTGGCCAAGTGACCTATCTCTAGTTCCCAGTTGTCTTTACTTCCTCGCTTCTCTAATTATGTCTTTCCCTTCCTGCGGTATTCCCCTTTAAATCTCCAGGTCCTTCTCCTGGTTTTCCAGTTGCCACAGGCTTCCACCTGGCCCTGCATTTGAACCCTTTCATCCTCCCGGTCTCTCCAAGGCCTCTGCCCAGCACATATCCAGATCTCTTTGCCTCTTGCCCATTGACTACACGTAGGCCTTACCTTACCTTGCCTCCAGATTTCTGGCTAATGAGAAAGACTAGCTCTCTCTTCAGTTGGAAGCCACTCCATGAGCCTATCGGACAGGTTGACCTCCCTGACAGAGGACAGGGCCGAGGACAGAGATCACATTCAGAGAAACCCAGACTCTGAGAATTGCAAAGTCTCCCAGCCAGGGGAGGTACCTCCTCCTTAGCGTTCCTCACAGGTGATAGCTCAGCCTCTTCCTGAACAGCCACCCAAAAGGAAGCAAGAAAGGGCAGAGTAAAGTCACTGGAGCTGCCCCTTGGCTCCTAAGGCCGGGGCTGACTCACATAGGTACTTACTGCTCACTGGTGTGCCCAGCAATGACCCTGACAGCCTGGTGATAGGCAAAGGATGCTCATGCATTTGGGTTGAAGAGGTACAGGTTCTAGGATTTCTTGGTCTCTTATACACAGACTATAAGGACCCATACCCCTTGAACCCAAATGCATGAGCTTCCTTTCTAGGATTTCTTGGTCCCTTATAGTCCGTGTGGAAACCCTGGTGGTGTAGTGGTTAAGTGCCACGTCTGCTAACCAAAAGATTGGCAGTTCAAATCTTCCAGGAGTTTCTTGGAAACTGTATGGGGCAGTTCTACTCTGTCCTATATGGTTGCTATGAGTTGCAATCAACTTGACGGCAGTGGATCTTTTTGGTTTATAGTCTGTGTGGCCTTGGACAGGTTACCTAACTTCTCTGAACCTGTCCTTTTACCTATAAAAAAAGTAGAGATGATAAGGATTACAAGAGATGATGGAAAAGACAGTGTTTTGTAAGCAGTATATATTTTTTTTAAAAAGCTGCCATCAAATCAATTTTGACTCTTAGTGACCTTATAGGCCAAAGTAGAACTGCCCCCATAGAGTTTCCAAGGATTCACACCAGTTACACCCGTGTACGTGTACACAATAACGCAATAGCAATGTCTAATAGCTAGCACTTAGCATCAGCCACACAGTTTGACAAGTGCTTTATGTGCATTATCTCTTTTAATTCTTTCTAATAACCTTATATAAAGTGGTATCTAGTACGACCTGCAGAATCCCTGGGTGGCACAAACGATTACGTAGTTGGCTTTTAAACAGAAGGTTGGCAGTTGTAACCTGCCCGTAGTGCCAGGGAAGATGGGCTTGGCTATCTGCTCCTGAAACATCACCAAAACCAAACTCATTTCCATCAAGTCAATTCTGACTTACAGCAAGACAGAGTAGAACTGCTCCATGGGGTTTCCAAGGAGTGCCTGGTGGATTCAAACTGCCAACCTTTTGTTTAGCAGTCATAGCTCTTAGCCATTACACCACCTCACAGCCATTGAAAATCCCATAGAGGACAGTTTTGCTCTGAAACCCATGGGGTCACCATGATCACAGTCCACTCAATGGCAACTGGTTTAGAGTATTAACTTCATTCCCTAAAGAGTAAACTAAGGCACGGAGAGACAAAGCAACAGGCCCAAGCTCCCAGAACAGGTAAGTGGTGGGGCTAGCTTTTAAATCCTGACTCAGGAGCCTGCCTCTAGTCCTTGTGTGCTTCTTTTTGCCATTCATAACGTGCATTACATAGAACAGGACAGAGGAAAGATAGACAGACAGCAGGGCTTAGGATGAAAGGAAGGGACTGTGCAGCAGGAAAGCTCCCCAGGAAACAGACGAAGCTCACATGGAGCCCCTCAAGGGGTGCTTTTCATCTATTTCCAGCCTGACTTCCAAGATGCCTCCGTTGCTGTGGAACATTAATGGGGTCCTGCAGGCCTTCAGTCGCTATGCCAGGATCGAGGGTGACTGCACGGTGCTGACCCGAGGGGAGCTGAAAAGGCTCCTTGAGAACGAGTTTGCTGACGTCATCGTGGTAGGGTGTGCAGAGCTGGGTGGGGTGGGAGCCTAATTGCAGAGAGAGTATTCGCTGGGGAATCAGGCAGCAGCTAAACCCAGACCTGCCACAAGCAGAGACTAAAAAGGTCAAGGAGCAACAGGCAGTCGTAGGAGTTCGTAAGCTTTGGCCCTTAGAGAAAACACTTTTACTTTAATTAATTCTGACTTAAAGATACAAAGACTGCCAGTTAAGTTGGTGAATTCATCCTAGAAAAAGTGCTATATTCCTCATTGCTGAATATCATATGGTCACCTATGAAGTACCCCCCTTGGGAAGCTATGCACTGATGCTAGTGAATAGTCCACCTTCTTTGGGGACTCTTTTTCCGGAATGGCCATCAGAATTGCCATCATATTACCCTTAATGTCCTGAATGTCATCAAAATGTCTTCCTTTCAATATTTCTTTTATCTTTGGGTAAAGAAAAAAGTCACTGGGAGTCAGATCAGGTGAGTAGGGAGGGTGTTCCAATATAGTTATCTGTTTACTGGCTGAAAACTCACTCACAGACAGCTACACAATTAAATTTGCAAACTTGCCACCATGCCACTATGTGCAATGGCCATCCAGAGAGAGTTTCAAAATTGAACTAGGTGAACTAGGCACTGGCATTGGTGCATAGCTTCCCAAGGAGAGTACCTCAAAGGTGACCAAAGTGATAATCAGCAGTGAGGTATGTGGCACGTAGAACAATTAAGTTTGTGGACTTAATTGTCAGACCTCGTAGGTTGAAGACTTTCAAGGGACAATCCAGGGAGGAACAGCCTTTCAGTGTTCTGGAAATGATAATATTTGCTGCTCTTTAAATCTGAGATAGTAAACATTTCCCAAGTCTATCTGAAAAATATGATGATCCATTAATAAGCATTCAGCAGAAGAACAGCTTTGGTGGCACAGTGGTTAAACGTTAGGCTACTAACCAACAGGTCAGCCATTCAAATCCACCAGCCACTCCTTGGAACCCCTGTGAGGCAGTTCTGCTCAGTCCTATAGGGTTGCAATGAGCCTGAACTAACTCAGTGGCACGTAACAGCAACAACAGAAGCATAGCTCTGTTACTTGCCCGTAGAAGTTGCCAGAAAACATTAGGTGACTAATCACATGAGAAATTAATTTTTGGAGAGAAGATTCCTCTCTGGCACACTTGCATCAAGGTTCTTCATGCATCCATTTCCCTTCCTCTTGGGTCCTTATGTAAAACCACAAACAAGGTGGAGACCCTGGGGGCAGGGATGTGTGGACAGCAGGGTGCTGTTCTGCACGCTTCAGGCAATCCTGCACCGTGCAATCCCCTCCCCATCCTGGGGAAGAGAGCTGAGCCTTGTGGTGGATTATACTTGCTGGATAGAATACTGCTTCAGCCCTGGGCTAAGGGTACCAAGAACAGCCGAAGTAAGCAAATATTAACCCTGACACTCAGAGGATGGCTCAAAGGAGCAAAGTTTAATCCTGACACTCAGACAGCTGCATTATTCATTCATTTTTTTAATTATTATTTTTATTTATTCATTCTTCCCTAAGTATCCAATTCACCTGTAGGAAGAAATTGTAACAGACACCAAACCAAACCAAATCCACAGCTATTGAGTTGATTCTGGCTCACAGCAACCCCACAGGACAGAGGAGAACAACCCCCGAAGAGTTTCAAAGTGCCTAGTTGATTTGAACTGCCATCATGATCAGCAGTGGTAGCATTTAACCACTATGCCACCAGGGTTTCTGTGCCAGACACAGAGCAGATAAAATAAAAAAGGGTTTGGCACAAACAGTTAATCAATCAGAAACCAGCTGAAAGTTTGGTGGTTCAAACCTACCCCAAAGACACTGGAAGACAGGCCAGGCAATGTGATCCTGAAAGGTCGCAGTTTTGAAAACTCGGTGAAGCAATTCTACTGTAAACACATAGGATCGTCCTTAAGTCAGAACTGACTAGATGAGAACAACCCTTGAGGGAGATAGACAGGCCTTTAAAAACAAGCAAACCAAAAAACTGGCAATTGTTAGTACTGCTAAAGCCATTTAGGGACAAGATGTGGTGGGGCAGGAGGGTGTCCGGCTCTCTCTCTTGGGTTGGGGCACAGGGAGAGATGATGATTCAGCCTCATCTTCTCCTCAGAAACCCCATGATCCAGCCACTGTGGACGAAGTCCTGCGCCTGCTGGATGAAGATGACTCAGGGACCGTGGAGTTCAAGGAATTCCTGGTGCTGGTGTTTAAGGTTGCCCAGGCCTGTTTCAAGACCCTGAATGAGAGTCCTGAGGGAGCTTGTGGTTCTCAAGAGTCCAGAAGTTGCCAACCTGAGGCCTTGCAAGAGTGGAGGGAAGGACAGAGAAGTCACACTGAAGCGGGAGGGGCTGGAAGAGGCCAGCTCTGTGAAGAGAGCAGCCATGGACACACCGAGCAGGCTTCTACGGTGCAGAACAGCAGCACCACTCAGCTTGGTCACCACGACAGGCAGGTTGAGTCCCAGAGACAGGAGAACATGAGCCAGGAGTCACAAGACACAGGGCACTCAGAGCAGACCCAGACTGCAGAAGACAATAGTCATCAGACAGGAGAGGGGCAGTCAGAGAGACAATCCCAGATCAGGGGGCAGGACAAAGCCCACCAGGCTGGAACTGGAACCCTAACTCAGATCCAGACAGATGCCATTCAAACCCGTGGTCAGGAGAGGAGCCGTCAGATAGAGAGCCCTGGAACCCAGTCACAGGAGTCCACCTATGGACAGACCAGAGGGACACATGGTCAGGACAGGAGCCAGACCAGCCAAGTGGTAACAGGGGGACATGTTCAGATCCAGACAGTGGACCAAGACAGGGGCCGTCAGACAGGAAACACCACCACCCCGTCACAAGGGTCCAACTTTGGCCACACTAGACTGACTGGCAGTCAGGACAGGAGCCAGACCAGCCAAGTGATGACAGGGGCACATGCTCAGACCCAGGCAGGGTCACAAATCCAGACTGTGGACCAAGACAGGAGCCATCAGACAGGAAACACCAGTACCTGGTCACATGAGTCCACCTATGGCCAGACCAGAGAGACTGGCAGTCAGAACAGGAGCCAGACCAGTCAAATAGTGACAGGAGGACATATTCAGACCCAGGTAGGACCACACATCCAGACAGTAGACCAAGACAGAAGCGGTCAGACAGGAAACACCAACACTCAGTCACAGGAGTCCACCTATGGCCAGACCAGAGGGAACAGGAGCCAGAGTAGCCAAGTGGTAACAGAGGGACATGTTCAGACCCAGGGAAGGTCACAGACCCAGACTGTGGACCAAGACAGGAGCCGTCAAACAGGAACCCAGTCACAAGAGTCCTCCTATGGCCAGACCAGAAGGACTCACAGTCAGGACAGGGGCCAGACCAGCCAAGGGGTAACAGCGGGACATGTTCAGAGTCAGGCAAGGTCACAGACTCAGACTGTAGAGCAAGACAGGAGCCGACAGTTAGGAAGCATCAGCATCCAGTCACAGGAGGCCAATGTTGGTCATACTGGAGGGACCAAGAGTCAGGACAGGAGCCAGAGTAGCCAAGCAGTGACAACGATGCATGTTCAGACCCAGGGAGGGTTACAAACTCAGATACACACCCAGATCCCAGGTCAGGACGAGAGCCGTCAGACGGGGAACGTCAGCACCCGGTCATGGGAATCCAACGTTGGCCAGACCAGATGGACCCACACTCAGGATGGAAGTCAGAGCACCCAAGTGGTGACAGGGGGTCATGTTCAGACCCAGGGAGGGTTACAAACTCAGACTGTAGAGCAACACAGGAGCCAACAGACAGGAAACATCAGCACCCAGGCAAGGGAGCCCAACACTGACCAGAAAACCAAGACCCACAGTCAGGACAGGAACCAGAGCAGCCAAATAGTGACAGGAGGACATGCTCAGATTCAGGCAGGGTCACAAACTCAGACTGTGGAGCAAGATAGAAGCCAACAGACAGGAAACACCAGCACCCAGTCATATGAGTCCACCTATGGCCAAACTATAGACACTGAGAATACAAGTCAAGAGAGGACTCAGATGAGCGGGGTAGTAACAGGAAGACACATTCAGAACGAGGCAGGGTCACAAACCCAGGTGTCCCCCAAGACTGTGGAGCAGCACAGAAGCCAGATGGGAAGCCAAGCAGGGGCTAGAGAACAGGGACAGAGCCAGACACAGCCAGGCAGTGGTCAAACGTCGACCCAAGTGAGCGACAGTGAAGCAGGAGGGACCGTGCCAGAAGGACAGGCCCAAACTGGGGCAGACACTCTGACAGGCAGTCAGGGCTGGAGCAGCGTACACCCTGGAAGCAGTGAGACAGGGAGGCAACAAGAGGGGGTGCCCCACTCCACAGAGTCCAGTGTGGTTGTCGAGGAGTGGGTTGATGACCATACAAGGGAGTCAGTGTTTCACAGGCAGGACCAGAGCAGCCTGTACACCAGTGTTTCTCCAGCACAGGGGGAAGAGACAGCCCAGCCTGAGGGGAGACAAGATATCACAGTCAAGGGGCTATATGCTTACTTCAAAAGCAACAAGCCCTAAGCACAATGCCCAGTCCCAGAAGACAGCTGGAGAGGGGCTGCTCGTCCTTCCTTGGCCAATCCAGTTGGCACATCCTTGGATATCAACTCTTAATCAAAGTGATTCTTTCTTAGGTCTTTCTCAGTGAGACCATCTCTGGAAGGTGTTTCCAATTCTAAACTGCTCTCTGTTATCTGTTTTCCCGTGGCAACTTTCTCAGGAGCCAGGACACACAGGATAAGTTATCATTTCATGCTGAGTTCTCCACAGCTTTGGAAATTAATTGAGTTCCTTTTATATCTGCTGTCTGTCTATTGCCCCTATTTATCCTAATGTATCAATAAAACTTTCTAAACAACCAGTCTCAGTGCTCCATTCAGTCCCCTTCTATGGACACGCTGGGCTAAGAGCCATAGGGTTATGTCCATGCAGTAGACATAGTTGCTACTCTTAAAGAAAGTCCAGTTCAGAAAATACCACCAAGAGGTTTCAAGAGTTAAAAAACACCAAAGAAAGGAGATCTCATACTTAATAATTGGCAGAGATGAGTCAGGAAATGTTTCACTCAGAAGATTCTTTTTTATAATAGCCTTTAAAGAGCCATTGTTGTTGTCAATTGTTCTTGTTGAGAAACCACATTCACACACATGCTGTCACATATATGCAGAAACTACTAACAACTCTTAGGTAATGGGAGATAATAGAAAACGAATTTGCAAAAATGATCACAATCAACCTAGGTATATAAGTTTCTGTAGAACACAATTCTATTAACGCTCTAAGGAAAATTCATAACATTAACTACACCACCTGTTAATAAATATTAAAATAAGTCAAGTAAACATGTGACTTGAAAAACTAGAAAAACATCAACAAAAGCTACAAAGTACAAGAAATAAAGATATAAATAGAAATTAGTGACTTAGAAAATAGAAAATCAGTATAACAAAGCAAACAGGTAAATAACTTGGTCACCTAGAAGACATAGCCCCAGACTCACTGCTAGTTCAGAACTGAAAACATTGCTGAAGCCAAGTCTTCAGATAAACATTGGACTAGACTATACAAGACAGAAGATGATACCGGCAAAGAGTGTGCTTCAAAGAGCAAGGAGATGCTTGAGACTGACTGAGCAGCTCCTGTCCAGAGGTGAGTGGAGAGGGTGGGGGGCAGGGGCGAGACAGGAGGTGGTTGAATGGACTCAGGAAATACAGGATGAAAAGAAGAAGTGTGCTGTTGCAGGGTGGGGAGAGCAGCTAGAGTTACATAACAATTTGTATGACAAATTGACTTAGATTGCAAACTTTCACTTAAAGTACAAGAAAATATTTTTTTAAAAAGAACTAGCAAAAAAATGATAGCTTTTTCATTTGAATCAACAAAACAGGCAAAGCACTAACCGACTAGCTTCAAAAAAGGTAACGAAAGTGTGGATGAGAAAGCACAAATACACAAAATAAGATACAGCAATAGGCAAAAGATAGAAACAGTTCACTAAAAGATGCAAAAAGATGCTAAAATCTGTTTGTAATTATAGAAACACAAACTAAAAACTAGACTGAGATACAATTTCTCACCACCAGGTCAGCGGACATCTAAGATGATTGAGGACAGGCCTTGTTGACCACGCTGTGGAAAAACAGGCACATCCACAGTCTTCTGGTGGGAATGCAAAACAATCCCCCTCAACAAAGGGGAATTTGGCAAAATTTATCAGTTTCACATGTGTTTGTCTTACTGTCCTTTCCCCAGCGCCTGAAGCAGTACCACAAATATCAGCATTCTGTAATTACTTGTTGAAAGAATAGAATGACTCAATACCTTCTTTCAAACACATGATCTCATAGACTCCTTAAAAACACTGTGACAACAGACAGGCAGATACGATCAAGCTCACATCAAACAAGAAAATGGAGCTTCTTTAGTGTTGCCGAAAGTTGTGCAATCAGAAAGGGGGCAGAGATAGGACTAAACCTAAGTCTTCTGAATAGAAACTCACACACCCCAGAGAAAAAAGATGGCGCCAGGGAGCTGCACATGTGAGCATCTACCCAAAGAGGCTGGGAGGTGACCTCTGATCCCCACCTCTCCTGGACAGGAGATTCTGGCCATGAATGTGGGTAGACCATGTACACCTTTAAGAAGACCACATTCTCAGGATCCATATTCCCACAGATCCTCCACAAAGAGAAAGGGGGCTACCCTGGAACAAGAGACCTCTCTCAGGGAAAATTAAAGAAACAGGTAGTTCTGAAAGATAGTCAAAGAAAGCAGGCAGCCCATCCCTTTTTACTTCCTGTGCCTTGATGGATGAAACTGGGGACCAGACTGAGATCCCCCAAGAATTTAGGTAAAAAGCAATCAAGATTTCTTTCCAACTGCTAAGCACTCAAATGGTCAAATCACATAAATTTACATTAAAACCGACTGCCATAAAGTCGATTCTGACACATAGCAACACTACAGGACAAGGTAGAACTTCCCCCATAGAATTTCCAGGGAGCTCCTGGTGGATTTGAACTGCCAGTCTCTTGGCTAGCAGCTGTAGCACTTAACGACTATGCTACCAGGGTTTAAAAATTGCCTTAAAAAGAATGACTCAAATCAACAGAAACAGTCTACAATTTCAATTTAATAGATTAACACGCCATTCAGAAGGGAGGGAGGTGAGTCAACCCAAGGCTGAACAGAAGAGTCAGGGAGACCAATGATGCACTGTGTCCAGGCAAAGAAGAGTCAAGTGCCGTTGGGAAGGCCTATGGTGGCAGTGAACACCACCATCAGTTAAATGGCCAGATGTCATTCACCTCTAAATCAGGAAATGAACTTCTCTTTCTCCAGTTCTGGACTTGTCAACTTCTGAATGGCGTGGCTATCCATATGGGAAAAGAGGCACTGCCCAGGGGATGTGAGTGACCAGTTCTTCCAATGGTTATGCCCTTTGTTGTATACTGATGACCTGGCATCATGAATGTCATTCCTAGTCTCTAAGTTTGGCAGATCTGAGTGGGTTACCAATGGAGATCTGCTTTCTCCATAGGTCAGAGCCTGTAAAGGCTGAGAGTTGGAGCCTACACCCCGGAGACCACAAGACCTGCACCCATGTAACAGGCTGGTCTAACTCAGGCCACCCCTTTCCTTCTCTCAGATTTGCTCATCTTCCTTGAACTTGCCAAGTATTGACACATGCTTATTTTTCAAAATGTACATGTTATTTTAGAACAAGGAGAGAAGCTTTGTGGAAAATATAAAGGGACTCGGTAGGAATGGAGTATGTTTGTTCACAGTCCCTGAAGTAGATAGTTCCTCTTGAAGACCCCAGCCCACATCATACCAAACATATTAAGTGCTCCTAAAGACCACAGGAATACGTATTTGTCAAAACTCCTTTGAAAAGGTTTCCATTACTTTGTTTTGGAAATTCTTTAGCTATACATAGTGCAATTATGTTGGCTATGATTTCTTGCAATTATAATACATGTTCTTGAGAAGCAAAAAAAAAAAAAATATTTGAAATAGTTTAAAGCAGGTTTTTTTAATAAACACAAAATTTATCAACAAATTAAGCTGAGAGTTTTATTTGTGTGTATATACACCTTTTTGGCTTGGCAAACCTTTAGAAGTTACAATTTTCCCTCTTTTTTTTGTTGACATACCTATGTACACAACCCACTGCTGTTGAATCGATGCCAACTCATAGTGACCCTATAGAACAGAGTAGAACTGCTCCATAGTTTCCAAGGGGCACCTGGTGGATTCACACTAATGACATTTTGGTTAGCAGACATAGCACTTAACCACTACGCCACCAAGGTTTTCCTTACGTACATATAAAGTTATTTAGGTATAGATCTATTTATCTACCTATTTTTGATTCCAAGATTTTTTTGTTAGCCCTTGCAAATCTCCTAAAACCCGTAAACCTGTTGTTGTCCAGTCAATTCTGACTCACAGCGACCCTGCAGGACAGAGTAGAACTGCTCCATAGGGTTTCCAAGGAGTGGCTGGTAGACTTAAACAGCCCACCTTTCGCTTAGCAGCCATGCTCTTAACCACTGCCATAGTGTGTAGAGCGGCTCTATCCTTAGGGATATTCAGGGACCAAGGTCACTCCAAAGGCTCAGAAAACCTCTTCCACCAGGTAGCTTTCCATCCCCATGGAGAACAGGTACACTGCACTGCTGCCCCCTGGTGGTAGCTAACACTAATACCTCTAAAGAAGCACTTGAAAGAAACTCGCTTGAAAGAAACTCGCTTTGGTGGAATGGGAAGGTGCTACCGTTGGTATAGGCTCAGTGGTGAGGCCTTGGACACAACGGCACCTGGAGGATGTGGCCCTGGAGCTTCCATAGTGACCACCCTAGGCTCTTCTGAGCAACAGGGCTGACAGCGTTGTGTGTATATGTGTGTCTGTTTGAAGGGTACCCTTCAAGGAGTTGCTCCCATGAGGAAACGGGCTCCCAGTGTCCAAGCTATGCCTGACTGGTTACTATATTGGTTTACTTTTCATTTTCTTTTTTTCACACAGAGACATTCAATAGCATACATCATTACACTGGCCCCCAGGATATCTCTTAGGAGCATTCCAAGGGACATTCCTCCTAGAGTTGACCTCATGTCATCACCTTTGTGGTGTCACCTCCTTCCAGAGAACCCCCAGATGAACTGGAACCAGCATCCCCCTCACATGTCACCCAGCTCCACGGGTCTCAAAACTGCCTCAACTGCCTTAATGGCACCAGGATCAGGAATAGGATGCTCTTCTTGGGAGAGCTGTTTAGAATTTCAGAAGCAACTTCAGGGGTCCCACTTAGTTATGATGGGTTGGAAATGATGCTATCTGGAACATTTAGCCTTGTATGTTCAAAGGGGGGAAACCCTGGTGATGGAAGGATTAAGTGCTACAACTGTTAACCAAAAGGTTGGCAGTTCAAATCCACCAAGTGCTCCTTGGAAACCCTATGGGGCAATTCTACTCTGTTCTGTAGGATCTCTATAAGTTGGAATCGACTGAATGACAGTGGGCTTGGTTTTTTCAGGAGGGTTTCAACAGGCTCCACACCTCACCCCTCAGCCCCTTGGCAAGTGCTGAGCCTTGCAGATCTCATGCAGACACTAGAGACAAAGCCATTTGGTTCCTTCAGTTTCTTTGTTTTTTGCTCTGTTAAATGAAAATACCTAAGAGTAAGATGTGTTCCCTCTACCCAAACCTGATCTACTTGTTACAGATTTGGAGGACCAGGCAGCGACCCTTTGTTACTTAAAGATTTTGTATAAACAGAGTACACTGAGAATGCTTCACATGAGGTGAAAGACCTGTATCTGTCCTGGACATGAATCCACAGCGTCCCTCCAAGGGGCCAGGCTGCAGGCAGGCCATGGCCTTGGTCTCAAGACCCTGGAGATGTGTCCAGAATGCTGCTTCCTGCCTTGAGGAAGAAGAGGCACACAATGCTTACCTGCCAGCCTTTCCACAGGGACTGCCCTAGGTGAGTTAATGAGGCACCTACAGAGCCTTCCTTGCCCAGTGGAGTCAAGGCCACAGCAAGTGATGCTGCTCCACAAAGGAGTAAATCAGGGTAGTAACCAGTCGGGCATGGCTCAGAACCCAGGGTTTCACCTGAGCCGTGTACAATCCTGTACTGAGCGGGCAAGAGCTCACTAGACATATTTTTTAATGTCTTAAATATAGAAAAGCAAATCCTGTTGAAGGATTAAGAAAGCTTAGTTACAAAACCATTACATGTCTATCACAGATATCATAAAAGACATGAAAGGAAAAAAAACAATGCAAAAAACACCAACACTGCTATTGCGCAGAAACAGGCAGTTAATTTCTTGTAGTGGATCCATTTACATACTTCAATATGCAAATAGTGGCAAACATACAAATAGCTGTTTGAAAAGACATCTTTATAATTATTGCGATTATATGAGCAAACCTATATGCAAATTATATTTACATAGTACATATTTATATATATGAATGTTATATACACAGATTATATGTATGTGTATACCTGTTCCTAGCTTATCAGTTCTCTCACTCTCTGACATTTTGCATTTATAACAATAGCAGAATATCTACTATCCAGCTATTTTGCACATTAAGGACATATATGTGGCAGGAATAAGTGCTAAGATGTGAGGCAACCATAATGCTGGCTGCGATGGTTATGTGTCAATTTGACTAGATGATGATACTCAGTGGTTTGGCAGTTATATAGTGATGTAATTTGCCCGTTATGTAATGATGTAGTTGTCTTCCATAGCCATCCTCCGTTTTCCCGTAATGCCAACATCCATATAATGACCTGGTCTTCGGAACCTAAACATGTTGATAAGTGAGGATTGGGTATATCTATACATGCATTGTACATACATGCAAGGTTCCAGAAGTGCTTCTACAGACTGTTTGCAGCCATGTGGAGTAGCCCCTTTCAGTAGAATTTAGTGTTTAGGACTATGTCCTGTTGAGCCAGGCTGCCAGGGTTCAAACCTCAGTTGTGCCATTTACAAGTGGTGAGACACTAGTCAAGTTACTTGTCTTAATTATCTCATTCGTACAGTGGAAAAATAATGGTACCTCCTCATAGGTAGTTGTAAGGATAGATAAATCCATACATATAAAAGTGCCTGACACAGGGCAAGATAAGCACTCCAAATATATTAAGAAATCAATGAAGCATTCTTTAAGTCCAACCATTCATAAAGCATACAACTAGAACGTTCTGGGCCACATAGACCAGAAAATCACTTTTGTTGTTGTTTTACGATACATTTCAAATGTATTCACTGCTTGAGTTCTTTCCTCCCTTAGGGGACAATCACCATTGACAGAGGAAAAACCCCAGACAGGCTGAAAAGTCTACCTTATTTCTTAATTCCAATCCCAAATATGAGTAACTACAAATAATAAAAATGGGATGCCATGCTACATGTTGGTTTGTCAATTACTATGAATTTCTGCTCATCTCGGTTTCCATCAAGTTGATTCCAACCTGTGATGACCTCACAGGTATCAATGAACTGGGCTCTACAGGGATTTCACCACTGATTATTCAGAAGCAGATCCCAGGCCTTTCTTCTGAGGGAACTCTTAGTGGGCTCAAACCTTCAATCTTTCAGTTAGTAATCTAGCATGTTAACCATTTTCAGTACCCAGGGACTCTACTATAAATTCACTGAGAATGAGTTTTATGCTAGTATATTATAAAATGAACCAGACATGTTGTCTCTAACGTGAAGTTAACAGACATAATTGGAAGTACATTGAAATGACCGAGGAATCTTAGCTGTAAGGAGAAAAGTCCATGCCTTCTGCAAATAATGCTCCCTGCACCAGCCTTAGCTTCGGTATGATCCCAGATTGGCTCTGCCACAGCTGTCACCAATACTGCCAATGGCTGCCTGGGCCACAGTCCCTGGTGCAGAGACACGTGTTTGCAATGGAGCTCTAGTCATGCTAGCCACACTTCCCCCTCCCAATACACCCTCTATATCTTATCAGGTATTCTTCTCCATCTCCTGCCACTCACAACAAACACATAGTTGCCCTCATGAAACAAAAGATTCCAATCTACGTCTATTTTCCATGATACACCAGCCAGGAACTCACTGCCCTAACTGCCACTTACTTCATGATAAAATCAGTAGCCATACCCACTGTTGAAGTATTTATTTGTCTTACGAATGGGTGTTGTAAAGTTTAATTATACTGCCTTACCCACAACCAATGAAAAATTAAGTCACACCTTCACATACTATTTATCCCCAAATTAAGCAGCAACACAGTAATCTGAGGTAAACCACAGATTTATCATTTTTCCACCCATGACCTAATCTTTCTCACTTGACTGGTTCTACCCTTCTGCCTCCCCTTTAGGGTTTCAGCCAACATATTAGGCTGTTGATGTCTCTGCTCCATACCCTTAAGCACCTCTCCTAAGCAATGTGGAGCTCTTGCAGCTGTCTCTGCTATTCCAGTGTCTGTTGAAATCAATCTGTTTATCCAGGTCAGTGGCATGCCACAAACACTGAGCCACAGGAAAATTTGATCATCCCGTAAATGGTAGCACCTTTCATTCACCTGACTTAAACCATCAACCCTCACCTCTTCCCAGATACAGGACCTAGTCACAAAATTTGTCTCATCCAAGCTTTTTCAGTTTTGACCTTGATATTTGGGCCTCTTCTCCATCCTGAAGGCATCACGATGAAGTGAAAAGATATCAGTGCTGGTCCTGGGGTCAGAGCATCAGATAGATCTCGGTTGAATCTACATGTACATCTGAGGTACGGCAGGTATGGCACCTGCCCTGAGCATCACTTGAAGGGGGTGGAGAGTGGGGGCACCACTGAGTGGTTTCTATTAACCATTGCAGTTTCCACCACCAGCTGTGAAAGATCAATTCGTAAGTTTAATACTTCAGTACTTGAGAGCTTCCATGAGTCTTATGTGTAATCTTGCCCACTGAGTATAGAAAGAGAAGAATCTGAAAAAGGGGGGGGGGCGTGACTGAGTACACCATATAAGAGCTTTTATCAGTGAAAGCAAGGAAGGAGCAGTTGCAATTTTTACAACACATTCTACAATTTGTTAAATAAAAGGTTAATGAGCTTAACTTGCATATTTCAGCTGACATTGTGGTAAGGTTACCTAAAAGATGAGTGTCAGGTGTGTGGACTGGGTGCCGTTTCAGCGTTTACCACAGGCACCATTTTCCATAGACAGGCCTCTGGCTGCATCCCAGCTTGGCCACCAACCATCTTGTGTGACTCTTTCTGGGCCTCTGTTTCCTCACTGGTAAATGAGAATCACAGTATCTCTCTTATAGAACTGCTGGGAGATGAATAGAATCTGGGAAGCAACTTTCATGTAAGATGCTCCATAAATGTTAGTGTCCCGTGCTCTCCTTCTCCCATCTGCCTCTCCCTACTACAGTTACCACACTTCCCTTACTTTCTCACAGAAGACACTGCCAGTTTCACTTTTTTTTCCCTAATACAAAGTCATTGCCATCGAGTCATTTCTGAGTCACAGTAACCCCGAAGGACAGAGTAGAACTCCTCCTTAGGGTTTACAAGGGATGCCTAGTAGATTCAAACTGCTGACCTTTTGGTCAGCAGCCATGGCACTTAACCATTGTGCCATCAGGGTTACCATTCCTCTAATAACACTCTCAGATCCTTCTAACTTCTTTTATTTATTTATTTATTGTGATTAAGTGAAAGCATACAATCCAAATTAATTCTGCATGCCCGCCTCTCTGCAGCTCCTTATGCTCTCCTTGCCTGGTGACAGCACACTCCTCCTTTTCATTCTATACTTGGAGTACCCTCTTAACAAGCTCCTGTTCCCTCCTTTCCACTCTCTTCCATCTAGAAAGATGCCATAGGACAGCCTCCTGTAAATGCACAGAACTATGAAGTACACACATTCTATGGTCATATTGTGTCCCCAGGTCCAGTCCATTCCTGTCCAAAGAGTTGACCTCGGTAGTATTTTTTGGTCAAGGGCAGCAGCAGGTCTAGGGGACATACACCTAAGAGATCCCAAGGGTCATCCGACCACCAGTTCTAGTCTTTTAGTAGAGTTCTTTAGCTGCACCCCTCTTTTTCTCATGTTGCCACAGGGACTCAATACTGTGTGATCCATCACAGCTGTCTTTAGTGGTAGCCAGGCACCATCTGGTTCTTCTGGTCACATGTTGATGCAGTTTTCCATTCACATGGGTCCTTCTGTGTCCCGAGCTCTTTTTTTCCTCGTAGCCTTGTTGTTCTCAGTGATCATGTGTTCTGGATGAGTTAGGACAATTTGGTATAACTCAGATGGCAGCTTTCTAGCTTTTAAGAGCCCAGATACCACTCACCAATATGGGATGCAGAAGACTTTCTTTGTGATTGGCCAATCATCCCAATTGGCCTTGATGTACCCTGAGAGCATGGTCCACAGACTCCTGCCCCTGCTACTCTATCATTGCAATATTGAGTTGAGATTAGAAGAGTTTTCAGTTTATGGTGAAGTCCAGTTAAGCTGATCTACTTTCTACTGTGTGCTGTCACTGCTTTCACCTAACAAAATTTCTACCAACTATCTAATCTATGACCAACCCTCTCCCTCTCTCCCCACCCTTGTAGCCATCAAAGAGTCTTTTCTTCTGTACATAAGTTTATTTTTAAGTCCTTTCAGGAGGGGTCTCATACAATATTTGTTCTTTTGCCACTGACTGATTTCATTTAGCTTAATGTCTTCCAATTGAAACCAGATTCTGAGATGCTTCCTAAAATCATTATTGTTCTTTATTATTGCATAGTGTTCCATTGAGTATATATGTACCATAGTTTGCTTATCCATTCATTTGTTGATGGGCATCCTTCTAACTTCTTATACCCTCAGCCTCAGCTTAATAAGATCCTCAGAGCTCAGAACTGAAAATGGGTTATTGGTAGGTCAGTTCCATCATACATCAGGTTGTAGAAAGAATAGACTCTTAAATATATGTGATGGAGTAGATACTAGTAGATATATAGATGGAGTAGATACTACTGCAGAGGCTGAAAACTGGAGGAAACTTTTGAAAAGAAATTTATGAATATCCATCAAGAGCTTTTAAAAATGTACATACATTTTGGATTAATGATTTCATTTTCATAAATCTATTATATTAAAAAAGATGTCTTCAAAGATTTGCATGTAAGCATCTTCATTACAGCATAGAAATGGTGAGAAGTAGGAAATAAAACATTCAACAACAGAATACCAAGAAAATGGAATGAACACTAGGCAGCTGTTAAAAATTAGCTTTCCAAAGAATTTATACAACATCAGAAAATGTTCACATTTTGAAACAAAATTATGAATACAAGTTCCAACAATTAAGTCTGTGAACTTAATTCTTCTAAGTGCTACATATGCCACTGCTGAACATCAGTACCATCACCTTCAAAGTACTCCCCTTGGGAAGCTATGCACCAATGCCGGTACCTAGCCCACCCTTCAAAGCAATTTTGGAACTGACTCTGGCATTGCCATTGTGAATGGTGGTATAACAAATTCATGAACTTAATTGTACAGCTATCTGTGAAGGAGTTTTTAGACAGTAAATAAATAACTGCATTGGAACACCCTCATCACTCACCTGATCTGACCCCCAATGACTATTTTCTTTACCCAAAGATAAAGGAAATATTGAAAGGAAGACCTTTTGATGACATTCAGGACATCAAGAGTAATACAATGACAGCTCTGATGACCATTCCATAAAACGAGTTTCAAAATTGCTTTGAAGTGTGGACTATGCACTGGCATTGGTGCATAGCTTCCCAAAGAGAGTGCTTCAAATGTGACCATAGTGATATTCAGCAATGAGGTATGGAACACTTTTTCCAGGATGAGTTCACCAACTTTATTGGTAGTCCTCATATAACATTAACTTTAAAAATACACTCTACATATTTATCAAAAGACTTTCTTAACAAAGTGAAAAGAAACTCATGGAACAGGAGAAAATTTTTCTAGAATCATATTTACAATGAGAGTCTAATATCCAAAATACATTTTAAAAAATTCTACAACTCAACAATTAAAATAAATAAATAAATAAAAACCTAACTCAATCAGAAAACGGGCAAAGGGAGGCTAGGCTAAGGTGGTGGTGAAGCCAAATATATCCCCTGAACCCTGTAACAACAAGGAACCAGAAAAGCAATTGAATACATTATATAAGACATTCTAGGAACCCTGAATATCAGGAGGGAAAGATAAGAGATCAGACTGGGTGATAGGGAAGGAAGAGGAGGTCCAAAAGCAACTAGTTTGCCCAGAATTAAATCCACATCCCACAGAGGGACCTGCTACTGCCAGTGAGGTGGTGGCACTGGCACGGTGAATGCAGCACAGATGCAGTAAGCAGAGTGCATCCTTCTCAACACGGAACCTAAGCTTTGGACAGTTGTGCCTACTGAATCACAGAGGATCTCTGTTTCAGGGCCAATATAATCAGTGCTTGTGAACTTGTGTGTATTTAAATCTTTCTTTTGGGCTGATTTTCTCTCCCTTTTCCCAGCACTTCCCACTGCCTTCTCTGCACTGTACTGGGCCATGAAACTCTGATGAACTGCCTGGGCTGGAAATGGGATCCCTTATGTGCACACTGAGCTATTCTCTCCCTCAGACATTAAGTGTGAAACAAAGCTGGGAGTCTTCAGGCTCCCCTGATTCAGTAACTTCCCCAGCTTTCTCAGTGTGCTTACAACCAACAACCTGAGCCCACACTAATCACCTTTACTAACTGGACTGCCACATTGAATAAAACCCTAACCACCCAATGACAGGGTGCTGGAATTTCTATGGCTCCAATAATCAAACTAATTCAAATGACTACACTATCTTACCTACCATTTGAGTGTCCAAACGAACACTCAAAAACTAAACATATATGTGTGTGAATGTACACATTAGAACACAATAACCACAACACTTTTTTGATAGCTCACAGAGATGGCTCATAATTTCAAATCAGCTAAGGCAGAAGAAAATTCCCACAATGAGGAATCAAAAAACTTTCTAGATGGAGACTTCTTGCAATTATTGGAGACAGAATACAAAAGAGTGATGTTTAGAACTCTTCAAGACATCTGGAAGGAGATTAGTCAAAGTGCACCACAGCAGAGTGAAAAATTAGACGGGCTTCAAGAAACATGTGGGCAACACCAATCTGAAACTCATCATATTAAAAATAAAATTACTGAATTAGACAATTCAGTAGAAAGTCAAAGGAACAGAATTTAGGAAATGGAATGCAGAATTAGTGATAAAGCACCTGACATCAGCATATTTGAGGAAAAATCAAATAACAGAATTTTTTTTAAATGAAGAATCACTAAGAGTTACATGGGACTCTATCAAGAAGAATAATTTATAAATCCCTGGAGTATGAGTACAGAGTGTGAGAACAGAAAATACACAGAGATTGTGGAAGATATGTTGACAGACAACTTTCCTGATTATCATCAAAGATGAGAAGACAACTATCCAAGATGCTCATCTAATTCCATCAAGGTAGATCCCAAAAGAAAGACATCAAGACATATAATCAAACTTACAAAAACTAAAGATACAGAGATCCTTTTAAAAGCAGCTAGGCTTCACAAAAAAATCTTACAAAAGAGAGTCAATAAGATTAAGCTTGGATTACCCAGGAGCAACCATGCTGGCAAGCAGGCACTGGGATGACATATACAAAGGCTTGAAGGGAAAAGAAAGAAAAACACCCAGCAAATGAATTATATATACTGCAAAACTGTCTCTCAAACACGATGGCAAAATCAGGACATTCCCAGATAAACAGAAGTTTAGAGAATTTGCAAAAACTATACAGAAATTGAAGGAAACACTGATGGAAGCTCTTCATTTAGAAAACCAATGACATCAGATACAATGCAGGACACAGCATACAGACAGAAACATAGACAGGGAAACAACAAAAATAAAGCAAAGCTAAAAAACTAAAAATAGGAAAACATAGATCTCAGTATGTAAATGGTGATAACAGTATACCAAAAACAAGGATGAAAAAAATTAATTCATAGGTCATTCATATGGAGAGGAAGTCAAGGCAATGCAAAGAAATTAAGGAGTGGCTTAAACTTAGAACATTAGACATAAATATTAAGGTAACCACAAAGGACACTAACACTCTTACACATCAAAATAAGAAACAAAATCAAGGTATCTCAGCAAATATAAAACCAACAACAGTAAAAAAAGATGAAAAGAAAATCCATAAAGAAAAATGACACAGCATAGAAAATTAAGTGTACCAAAAAAACAGAGAACAGACAAGAAAATGACAGCAGTAAAGTCATATCAATCATCACGTTGAAGTAAGTGGTTAAATGCACCAATAAAGAGACAGAGAGTAACAGAATAGATATGAAACAATCTGTGTATATATTTCCTACAAGAGACACATCTTAGACATAAAGATACAAATAAACTAAAACTCAAAAGATGGAAAAATATACACCAAGTTAACAACATTCAAAAAAGAGCAGGAGTTGCAATATTAATTTCAGATAAAATCAATTTTAAAGTAAAATCCACCATACTTGACAAGGAAGGTCACTACATACTGTTTAAAGGGTCAGTACATCAGGAAGACATAAGCATATTAAGTATGTACTCAAAGTTGGGGGTTCTAAATACATCAAATAAACTCTAGCAGCATTGAAAAGTGATATACACAGCTCTACAATAATAGCAGGAGACTTCAAAACACCACTTTCAGTGATAGAACAGCCAGAAAGAAACTCAATAAGCATATACCCAATGCCATCGAGTTAGTTCAGAAGATGTAAATGCCACAGTCAACCAGTGTGACCTCATAGACATACATCGAACACTCTACTCAACAATACACAAGTATACCTTCTTTTCCAGTGCACACAGCACATTCTGTGGAATAGACCACATATTAGGCCAGAAAGCAAACTGACTTAATAATAGTGGGTTTCAGGTCACAAAGATGGTGTTAACAAAATCCAAAGCACTGAAATATTGCAAAGCATCTTTTCAGACAATAAAGCAATAAAAGTTGATATCAACAGCAGAAAAAGCAAGGGAAAAAAATCAAACACCTTGAACAACACCTTCCTCAAAAACTTTTGAGTCATAGAAGAAGTTAAGAATGGAATAAAGAAATTCATATAATCATATGAGAATGAAAATACATCATACTAGAACCTATGAAACAGAGAAAATGTAGTACTCAGAGGTCCCTTTATGTCAACAAAGGTACACATCCAAAAAGAAGAAAGGCCCAAATCAAACAATTTTCACTGCAACACAAACAAGAAAGAGATCAACAAAAGAACCCCTCAAGCACCAGAACAAGCAAATTATAAAAATTACAGCAGAACCAGATGAACTGAGAACAGAAAAACAATTGCAAAAGTTAAGATCCAAAGCTGGTTTTTGAAAACATAAACAAAATTGATAATCCTTTGGTCAAACTGACAAAAGAAAAACAAGAAGGGAAGCAAATAAGACAAATAACAAATTAGATGGTGACATCACAAAAGATCCAACAGAAAGTAAAAGAATCATTACAGACTACTATCAAAAGTTGTACTCTAATGAATCTGACAACCTAGAGGAAATGGACAAAGTAATAGAAACACAGTACCTATCAAAACTAACACAAACAGAAGTAGTACAGCTAATAAACCCATCACAAAAGAAGAGATTGAAAAAGTAATTAAAAAATGCCCAACCAAAAAAAGTATTCACCCAGACAACTTCTCTGGAGAATTCTACCAAACTTTTAGAGAAGAATAAACACCGCTATTACTAAACATATTTCAAACCATAGAAAAAGATGAGACACTCCCAAATTCTTTCTATGAAGCAGCATAACCCTGATATGAAAACCAGGTGAAGATAGAAGAAAAAAGGAAAATTACAGTATCTCTGATGAACTTAGATGCAAAAACCCTCAACAAAACACTAGCCAATAGAATTCAACGACAAAATAATTCACCAGACCAAGTAGTATTAACAGCAGGGATGAGGGGACTCAACATTAGAAAAGCAATTAATGCAATCAACCACATAAATAATATTAAAGATAAGAATGGGGGGGCAGAGTCAAGATGGCAGACTATGCGCACATCTCCTTATATCTCTCTGGAAACCAAGACCTGAAATGATAATCAAGTGGAGCCTTCTGGTCACCTAGTGAGCCCCGGGACATGGCACAGGGATGTAAATTTGGATTTCATACCACTGAAAAAAAAACCCACCTCTCTTTCACTGACTGCCGCTCACAGCTAGCCCTGGTTCTCACGGACGGAAGGTAATGTACCACTGTGACTTTTTTTCCTCTGTTTTGGCTGGCGGGTGGAGCTGGGTCTTGCCTAGCGGCTAGTCTCAGATGCACTGCTGGTGGGATAGGCAGGCAAAATTGCCATATTTTGAGAGCCAGGCTTAGGACTCTGTATACCTAGCCAATTTGGGCCTCTCTTTTTATCTCTGCCACAGCATGGTTTGTATGCAACCGAATGGCCTATGTGCGGGATGCCACATCGAATATGGATATTTTAGCAGGACCTGGGATCAGACTCGACGGCACTTGGCTTGGCTAATTCTTAGCCTGGGAGCCAGCGCCTGCAAACAAGACAGCGCTTTTCTGACAGAAAAGCAGTAGTTTACACAGTGTCGCCTATGGTGGGTATCTGGCAACAGAGGCTGAGGACTCACTGCGTCTCAGCACCTTTAGCCCCTCTATCCACCGACCATGTGGAGGGCACCATCTTAGATACGGTGGCCGCAGCTTGACCTAATTCTTAGCTTGGGAGCCAGAGCCTGCCCACAGGAGAGTGCTTTTCTACCAGAAAAGCAGTAGTTTACAAAGTGTCACCTAAGGCTGGGCCCTGTCAGCAAAGGCCAAAAGGGCAGTAGGATTGCTGTATTTTGAACTAGTTTGCATCATCTGTGTTTGGATATAGAGGTGCTTACTTTGCCTCTACACCTGAAAACCTGACTGGTTTGGGAAGTGGTCAGATAACTTTTGTTTTATTTTTTAAGACAACCTAGAGAAATGTCTGCCATTCATCCTTGCAGTATCTCTCCCAGCCTCTACTTACTCACATGAAACCCAAAAAGCAACAGACACTTATGCCAAACAGGAAATCACCCATGGCTTCAGAAGGCTCCCGAACAAAACCACCAAGGAGTTCTCCAGATGAAGAAACTTTTCTGAAATCATCAGAAGATGCCTTACACAAAATGCAGCACAACTAAATGAAAAATTAAGCAAGCTGTTCGATCTGATGGAACACCAGTACTGTGAAATCCAACAGATCAAGAACAAAATCAAAGACATAGAAACTTTCATTCCAAGCCAAGAAAACAGAATGGAACAAATGGAAAAAAGAATTTCTGACTTGGAAGACAAAGCTACTGACGCCAGCATCAGAAAAATGAAGAAGCATGTGGGACTCTATTAAGTGGAACAACCGTCGATTAATTGCAGTCCCTGAACAGGATGAAACACCTGAGAACACAGAGAATATCATTGCTGAGCTGCTGACAGAAAACTTCCCAGAAATCATGAAGGATGAGAATGTAGATATCCCAGATGCTTATCATATGCCACCCAATATAGATCTCAAAAGAAAGACTCCAAGACATATTATAATCAAGATTAATAAAATTAAACATAAGCAGCAACTCTTAAAGGCAGCAAGACTCAAAGCAAAGCTAACATTCAGAGGGAAACCCTGCAGGCTTTCATCAGATTTCTCAGCAGAAACCATGCTGGCACAGAGGCAGTGGCATGACACATTCAAAGCCTTGAAGGAGAAGAACTTCCAACCAAGAATTATGTATCCTGCAAAACTATCTTTTAAATATGAAAATGAAACAAAGACATTCCCAGATGAACAGAAACTCAGAGACTTTGTAAAAACCAAACCAAAAACTACAAGAAATACTGAAAGAAGTTCTTGGCTTTGGCTTAAAAGAACAAAACCACTAACTTTATATTTCAGAATGACACATCATCTAGAAGTCTACTCTGTTAGCAAAGGTGTCAAACTCAATCACAGCTTTAACACTGAAAGAAACAATCCAGTGATTATCATGAAAACTATGGTGCCATCATATTAAAAAGAGGGATGTACTGCAGTCGTAATAGTCCTTCCAGATGCAGAGGATGTCAATAAGATTGCTAGTAATTAAAATTGGGTTTATACATAGTTTATTAAAGGGGATCTTAGGGGCAGCCATAAAGTACAACAAAGATGCAACATACTACATCAAGAAATGTAACACAAGAGTCTCAACAACTACAAAACCAGCTCTGAGAAAGGTGAAAAATCAACTCACAAAAAAGAATGTCCCAGAACAGACTAATAAGAACAACAGAGAAAACATCAACACAAAAATAAACATATCATAATGGCAGCACTGAACACATACCTATCAATAATTACATTGCATGTGAGTGGACTGAATGCTCCAGTAAAGAGATATCAAGTGACATCTTGGATCAAAAGACATGACCCATCCATATGTTGTCTACAAGAAACTCGCTTGAGACTTAAAGATAGGAACAAACTGAAATTTAAAGGATAGAAGAATATATTTCAAGCCAACAATGCACAAAGAAGAGCAAGTGTGGCAATTCTAATCTCAGACAAAATCAATTTTAATGTAAAATCCACCATCGTGGACAAAGATGGACACTATTTATTGTTGATACATTCAGTACACAAGCAAGACTTAACTATATTATATATTTATGCACCTAATATCAGAGCACCTAAATACATCAAAGAAACACTGACTATACTCAAAAAGGAGTTAGATCACTCCACAACAATAGTGGGAGACTTCAACACTCCACTCTCAATACTGGACAGATCATCTACAAAAAAACTCAGTAAAGAAACAGAAGACCTCATTGACACAATTAACGAACTAAACATCATCAATATATACAGAACTTTCTACCCATCAGCTGACAACTACACCTTATTCTCCAGTACACATGGAACATTCTCCAGAACTGACCATGTGTTAGGGCATAATGCAATTTTCAACAAAATCCATACCATTGAATTAATGCAAAGCATCTTCTCAGATCATAAACCCATAAAAGTCAAAATCAATAGCAGAAAAAACATACAGAGAAAGTGGAACTCTTGGAAACTGAACAACGTCTTGCTCAAAAAACCATGGGTTATAGAAAAAAAATCAAGAATAAAATAAAGAAATTCATGGATTCCAATGAGAACGAAAACACTTCCTACCAGAACCTACGGGATACAGTCAAAGCAGTGCTCAGAGGTCTGTTTATCTCCATAAATGCACGCATCTGGAAGGAAGCAAGAAACCAAATCAAGGAACTAACCCTATAGCTTGAACAAATAGAGAAAGAATAACAGAAAAACCCCTCAGGCACCAGAAGAGAACAGATCATAAAGATTAGAGAAGAACTAAATCAGAGAATAGAAAAACAATTGAAAAAACTGAAAAGACCAAAAGCTGGCTTTTTGAAAAGATCAACAAAATTGAAAAACTACTGGCTAAACTTACGAAAGAAAAACAGGAAAGGAAACAAATAACCCAAGTTAGAAATGAGAGGGAAGTAGTCACAACAGATCCAACAGAAACCAAAAATATCATAACAGAATACTATGAAAGACTGTACTCTAACAAATTTGAAAACCTAGAGGAAACGGACAAATTCCTTGATTCATATCACCTACTCAAATTATCACAAGGTGAAGCAGAACAACTTAATAAACCCATGACAAAGGAAGAGATTGAAAAGGTCATCAAAACACTGCCAACCAAAAAAAGCCCGGGCCCAGATGGCTTCACCACAGAATTCCAACAGGCTTTTAGAGAACAGTTATCTCCAATACTACTGAGACTATTTCACAGTATAGAAAGGGATGGAGTACTCCCAAACTCATTCTATGAAGCCAGCATAACCCTGATACCAAAGCCAGGGAAAAATCCAACAAAAAAGGAGAACTACAGACCAATATCACTCATGAATCTAGATGCAAAAATCTTCGCCAAAATTCTTGCCAATAGAATACAACATATTAAAAAAAAATCCATTATGACCAAGGTGGTTTCACACGAGGGATGCAAAGCTGGTTCAACATCAGAAAAACAATTAATGTGATTAACCACATAAATATCACAAAAGACAAGAATCACCTGATTTTGTCCATTGATGCAGAAAAGGCATTTGGTAAAGTCCAACACCCATTCATGCTAAAAAAACTCTTAGCAAGATAGGCATAGACAGAAAATTCCTCAATGCAATAAGAACCGTCTATACAAAACCAACTGCCTACGTTGTCCTGAATAGAGAGATACAGAAGGACTTTCTCTTGAGAACAGGAACTAGACGAGGATCCCCACTCTCACCTGTGCTGTTCAACATAGTACTAAAAGTTCTAGCCAGAGCAATTAGACAAGACCAAGAAATAAAGGGGATCTGCATCGGCAAAGAAGTCAAAATCTCCCTGTTTGCTGATGATATGTTTGTACATGCAGAGAATCCCAAAGAATCTATAAGTAAACTACTCAAACTGATAGAAGAGTTCAGCAAAGTCTCAGGATACAAGATAAACATAAGTAAATCAGTAGGATTCCTTTATACCAGCAGTGAGACTGTTAATGATGAAATCACTAAATCAATACCATTTATAGCCCCCAAGAAGATAAAGTACCTAGGAATTAATCTAACCAGAGAAATAACAGACTTTTACAAAGAGAACTACAAGCCCTTACTACAAGAAACTAGGAGAGACTTGGAGAAATGGAGAAACCTACCCTACTCATGGATAGGAAGAGTTAACATTGTGAAAATGTCTATTTTACCCAAAGCAATCTACTTATATAATGCAATTCCAATACAAGTTCCAGTGTCATTTTTTAATGAGATGAAGAAACATATCACCAATTTTGTTTGGAAAGGGAAGAAACCCCAGATAAGCAAAGTACTACTACAGAAGAACACACTGGGAGGCCTCTCATTACCCGACTTCAGAACCTATTACACTGCCACAGTGATCAAAACAGCCTGGTACTGGTATAAGAACAGACAAATCAATCAATGGAACAGAATCAAGACCCCAGAGATAACAACATCTGCCTACAAACGGTTGATATTCGACAAAGGCCCTAAGACATAAAACTGGGGTAAAAACAATCTCTTCAACAAATGGTGCTGGCAAAATTGGACATCCATCTGCAATAAATTGAAGCAAGATCCATATCTTACACCTTATACAAAAACCAACTCAAACTGGATAAAAGACATAAATATCAAATCTAAAACAATAAAGCTCACCCAAGAAAAAGTAGGAACAATGGAAGTTTTAATATACAACGTAGACAGACTTCAAAATCTGTCAAACAAACCACAGTCAACAGAAGAGAAAATACATAGATGGGAATTATTAAGAATCAAACACTTTTGCTCATCCAAAGACTTTTATCACGAGAGTTAAAAGGGCACCTACAGAATCGGAAAAAATATTTGGCAACTCTATGTCAGACTGATGCCTGATCTCCATAATCTATAATGTTCTACAAAATATCAATAAGAAGAAGATAAATCACCCAATTAAATGATGCGCAAAGGAGACAGACAGACATTTCTCTAAAGGGGAGATCCAGGAAGCCAAAAAAACACATGTGGACATGTTCATGATCTTTAGTTATTAAAGAAATTCAAATCAAAACAACAATGAGATACCATCTCACCCCAACAAGGTTGGCCATGGTCCAGAAAACACAAAACAACAAATGCTGGAGAGGCTGTGGAGAAAGTAGAACTCTCCTACACTGTTGTGGGGTTGCATTTGGAAAGCAATCTGGCACTTCCTTAAAAATGGATATAGATATACCATTTGACCCAGTAATTCCACTACTTGGAATATATCCTACAGAATCAAGGCCATTCACACTAACGGATACATGCACAAGAATGTTTATCACAGCACAGTCCACGACAGCAAAAAGATGGAATCAACCCAGATGCCCAATAACAGAGGAATGGATAGGTAAATTATGATATGGATACTCAATGGAGCACTATGCAATGATAAAGAACAATGATGATTCCAGGAAACATCTCATAACCTGGTTTCAACTGGAAGACATTATGTTGAGTGAAAATAGTCAGTGACAAAAGGACAAATATTGTATGAGACCCCTCCGATAAGAACTCAAAAACAGACTTATGCATAGAAGAAAAGAGTCTTTGACTGCTGCAAGGGAGGGGACGGAGGGCGAGTGGGGGGTGAGGGTTTAGATTAGTTGGTAGAACTTTGTTGGGTGAAATCGGTGACATTAGAAACAAGAACACTATAAATTGGACTTCAACATAACTTGAGTACTCCTCCCATCTTAACCAAATAATGCAAGGACAGAGCAGCTGGGGCGGGGGGCAGGGGACCATGCTGTTAGGCGAAATCGAAGCCAACTGCACAACTAATATTTTGCTAAGAGGGCTCTCTGTACCCCACATTGGTGAGTGGTGTCTGGGGTCTTAAAAGCTGCTAAGCTGCCAGCCGAGGACACAGCGAATGGTCCTACCTCAGCAGGAGCGGATGCTCACCGAGGACCAAAATGACAACCCAAAAGACAGAGAGACCCACATGAGTGGGTGCCTACATCAACTTCAGACTGGAAGAACCAGACGGTGCCCAGCCACCACCAGTGTTAGCCGCGATGGAGCTCACAAAGTTAGGTCTCACTGGCAACACAAGAATAAAAATGGGTGCACCCTGAGATCTCCACTAGAATTCCTCAACTGATGGCCCAGCGGCTTTGGGGTTCCCCTGGGGTATGGCCCCTGGCCCTGATGCTGCCCTTGCTGATGGATCATAATGAAGGTCCACTCTTCAGACAGCAAAGGATTGGACTTGGCGATGCAGAGTGACTATATATTGGATGCCCTTTATGGTTCTGTGCATGTATAGGATATCATCCTGCTGACCTCTGACTGGAGGAAGGGGAGTGGGTGAAGAGGAGGAGGAAGGAGACTGTTGGGAGAATGAGACATGTATGGAGCAGAGAGGAATAGTGTGCTGTCGCCGGCAGGGAGAACAGTGGAAGCTCCATATAGGGGAGCATGCAAATTTATATGGGAATGTACATTTTCACTCAGTCATAATAATAAAAATAAAAAGATAAGAATCATTCAGTTTTATCAATAGATGTATAAAAGACATTTGACAAAGAACAATACTCATTCATGTTAGAAACCTTCAGCAAAATAGAAGTAGAAGGGAAATTCCTCAACATAATAAGAGGCATCTATGCAACAGCCAATATTATCTTGAATGGAGAGAGACTGAGAGCATTCCCCTTGAGAACAGGAACCAGAAAAAGATGCCTATTGAGATTTGTATTGGGATTGCATTGTATCTATACACGGCTTTGGGTAGAACAGACATTTTCATCATATTAAGTCTTTCTGTCTATGAGCTATGTCTGCTAACCAAAAAGTCGGCAGTTCAAATCCACCAGGTGCTCCTTGGAAAGTCTATGGGGCAGTTCTACTCTGACCTCTAGGGTCACTATGAGTTGGATCCAACTTGACAACAGTGGGCCGTGGCAGTGGCCACTTTCAACATTGTGCTGGAGGTTCTAGCCAGAACAATCAGACAAGATAAAGAAATAAAGGGCACCTGAATAGGTAATGAAAAGTAAAAAGCATCTCTATTTGCAAATGATAAGATCTCATCTACAGAAAACGTGAAAGAATCCATGAAACAAGTACTGGAATTAATAGAAGAGTTCAACAAAGCATCAGGATATAAGCTAAACATACATAAATCAATTGGATTCCTTTACACTATCAAAGAGACCATCAAAGAAGAGATCATCAGATTAATACCATTTACAATAGCCCCTGAGAAGACAAAATAGTTAAGAATAAATCTAACCAGAGATGTAAAAGACTTCTACAAAGAAAATTACAAGACTCTAATGTAAGAAATTTCTCCACATAAGTGGAGAAAGTTAACATAGATTAAAAAAAAAAAAAAAAACCCTAACACACTGCTGTCAAGTCAGATCCAACTCATACTGACCCTAAAGGTCAGAGTAGAACTGCCCCATAGACTTTCCAAGGGTGTCTGGTGGATTTGAACTGCTGACCTTTTGGTTAGCAGACGTAGCTCATAGATAGAAAGACTTAATATGATGAAAATGTCTATTCTACCCAAAGCCATGTATAGATACAACACAATCTCAATTCAAATTCCAATGGTATTTTTAATGAGATAGGGAAACAAATCACTAACTTCGTACTGAGAAGGAGGAAGCCTCAGATAAGTAAAGCATTACTAAAGAAGAAGACCAAAGTGGGAGGCCTCACATTAACCTCACTTTAGAACCTATTACACTGCCACAGTAGTCAAAAACATCCCAGTACTGGTACAAAAACAGACACATAGATTAATGGGACAGAATTGAGAATTCAGATATAACATCAATCACCTATGAGCAGCTGATATTTGACAAAGGCCCAAAGCCCACAAACTCAGGGGGGAAAAAAAAACAATGTCTTCAACAAATGATGTTGATAAAACCAGAAATTCACCTGCAAAAAAAGAAAGAAACAAGACCCATATCTTACACTTGTTGGACTATACCAAAAGCTAAGAGGTTTCCTAAACACAATACTCAAAATGGATCAAAGACCTAAATATAAAAACTAGAATAACAATGATCATGGGAGAAAAAATATGGACAACAAGAGCCCTAATAAACAACATAAACAGACTACAAAATATTACTACAAATGTATGAGCACTGGAAGAGAAAACAGATAAATAGAAACTCTTAAAAATCAAACCCTTGTGCTCATCAAAAGGCTTTACCAAGAAAGTAAAAAGACTACTCATAAACTGAGAAAAAAAAAACTGGCAACCTCGAGTCCGATCAGTGTCAAATCCCCATAATCTATAAAGTATTGCAAAAGTTTAAGAAGCATAAATCAAACTACCCAATTATACAATGGGCAAAGGATATGAACAGGCACTTCACCAAAGAAGGCATCCAGGCAGCCAAACAATACATGAGAAAATGCTCATGATTGTTAGCCATCAGAGAAATCCAAATCAAAACTACAACCAGATACCATCTCATCCCATCAAGCCTGGTAGTAATTAAAAAAAAAAAAAAAGGTTAGAGAGGTTGCAGAGAGACTGGAACTATTCTAAACAACTAGTGGGAGTGTAAAATGAAAGAACCACTTTGGAATTGATTTAGCACTTTCTTAAGAACCTAGAAATAGAAGTACCATATGATCCAGCAAACTTACTACTTACAATATGTCCTAGGGAAATAAGTGTTGTCATATAAATAGATACAGGAACACCAATGTTTATAGAAGCACTGTCCAGAACAGCAAAAACATGAAATAAACCTAGGCATGCATCAACAGATGAATGGATAAACAAACTATGCTATATTCACACAGTGGAATAATGTGCAATGATAAAGAACAAAGATGATCTTGGGAAACATCTTATAACGTGGACTCAGCTGGAAGACGTTATGTGGACTGAAATAAGGCAGTTGTGAAACGACAAAAATTGCATGAAGCCATGATTATAAGGACTCAAGAAAAGGTTTAAGCATGGAAGAAAGTAATCCTTGATGGTTACAAGGATGGGAGGCAGGGAGGAAGTATTCATAGGTTAGACAGTTGACAGGAATTGGGTTAGCTGAAGGGAATGACAACACGCAGTAGAAGGGAGATTAATATTGCTGGACTATATCAAAACCTAAGAGGTTTCCTACATACAACCCAACATTTCAAAGGATAGAGTAGCATGGTCAGGGTTCTGAGGACTATGGTTTGAGGGGACATCTAGGTCAATTGGCATAACTGTTTAGTTTTGTTTTGTATTGTTTTGTTAAGAAAATGTTCTGCATACCACTTTGGTTAGTGGTATGTGGGGTGGTAAAAGCTAGCAAGCTGCCATCTAAGGAGCATCAACTGGTCATAAACCCTTAGAGCAGAGAAGAATGAAGGACATCAAAGACATGAGGAAATACGAGCCCAGGAGGCAGAAGGGGCCATGCCAAGCCAAGTGCCATCGAGTCGGATCCGACCCTATATGATTTGAAAATTATATCAACATGAGACCAAAAGAATGAGATGGTGCCAAGCCACTACCAGTAACTGCCTGACAGGGAATGCAATGTTGAGTCTCTGACGTAGTGGGAGAAAAATACGAGTGCAGGACTAGAACTCTATTAAAAGAGCAGACTTGATGGTCTGACATCCTGAAGGGTCCCCTGACATGGCTCCTGGACACTCTGTTAGCTCAGAGCTGACACCAGTGCAGAAGCCATCTCTTCAGACAAAGATTGAACTGGACTTTAAGACAGAGTAATGCTGGCGAAGAGTGTGCTTCTTGGCTTAAAAATATGCCTGAGTCTGCTGGAGATGGTCCTGTCCATAGGCACGATGGAGGGTAGAGAGGAGCCGGTTGAGTGGGTACAGCAGGTACAAGGTAGAAAGTAGGAATCTGCTGTAACAGGGTGGGGAGAGGAGCTAGAGTCGCATAGCAGGTTGCGTGCAGGATTCTGTATGGCAAATTGACTCGGATTTCTAACTTTCACTTAAAGCACAGTAAAATAAAATGGGCAAAGAATTTGAGGAGAGATTTCACAAAAGAGAACATTCAAATAGTCAGTAAGCACATGAAAAGATGTTCAACTTCACAAATACATAAATCCAGGGCCGTCAAGTCAATTCCAACTCACAGCAATCCTACAGAACAGAGTAGAACTGTCTCATGGAGTTTCTAAGGAGCACCTGGTGGACTCAAACTGCTGGCCTTGTGGTTGGCATAGCAGTTAAGCACTATGCCACCAGAATTTCCTTATGACTACATAGGGAGACATAAATGAAAAACTACAGTGCAATACTACCTCATTCCCATTAGAATGGCAATGACTAAAAATAATGCATAAAACAATAGATGTTAGTGAGATTATAGAGTAACTGGAACCCCCAACCCTTGTTGCTGGGCATGTAAAATGGTACAGCCACTGAAGAAAACAATTTGGCACATCCTCCAAAAGTTAAACATGACACAGAAATCCCAATCCCAGGTATATACCCAGAATAAGTGGAAACAGGAATGCAAACAGAAACCTGTATATCAGTGTTCACAGCAGCACTTTTAACAATAGCTCAGAGTGGAAACAACCAAAATGTCCATCAACAGATGGCTGGACAAGCAAAATGTGGCATATAGCCAAGCCAAGCCAAGTGCAATTAAATATTACTCAATCACAAAGAGAAATGAAGTCCCGATACATTCCACAACAAGCACGAATCTTGAAAATAGTATATGGACCAAAAGAAGTCAGTCACAAAATGACAAAGGTTGTATATGATCTCACTTACATGACATAGGCAAATACACAGAAACCAAAGATTATTAATGGTTACCAGGCATGAGAAGGAGGAAGCAAGGACATGTATTTGCTTAGGAGGCACTGATTTATGTTAACACTGGCTGAGTAATTTGGAAAAGGATAGTTATATCGACTACATTACCAGTCATCAGAGTCAGTGGAGAAGTTGCTGAATTGGTGAAATTTTTGTTGAGTGCATACATAACGACATATATTTTCACCACAATAAATAAATAAATAAATAAATAAATTCAATATATACACATATACATATAAATGCACACACTACATATACATACATGCATGCATACACACATATGTAAATTAAAAAACACTGCAAGGCTATAAGGAGTGAATCATGAACTTATCAGCGTTTTTTTTCCATATTTTACAATGCCTCTGTAATGAATATGCATTACATTTACATCTAGGAAAATGTTAAAAGCATTCTTTAAATCCATTCTGTCACCTTGAACAGTTGTTTGCTGGCTTGCTGGAGCAGGTGCTGGCCCTGCAGGCAGTGCATGAGAGCTCCTTCCTCTGTGGTGGGAATGTCTCCTTGCCAGGCCCTGCCCTTGGTTTGTACAAGGTAGCTTTGCAAAGCTCGTAAAGTGTCTCTCACCCACACATGGGCTTTGTTGCAAAGCACTTACAAGGTCTATTTGGATCTTGTACATGAATTTCTGGCTATTTTCCTGAGGGTTCCTCCCAGTAGCCCTAGAAGCTATGTTGGGACTGTTCCCCCTGACTTACAGCCAGGAGTGTCAGGGTTTCACGGGTTAGCAGCATGATGCTGTGCGAAAGAAGTTAGCCATCCGAATCCCACAATGGGACCTTAGGTCAGACAGGCCTCTTCTCTGGCCTACCCTTTCTTCACTGATAATCATGGCCCAGATTCAAACCAAATTATCTCCACACCTCTTCCAAGAAGCCTTGCGTGATGGACTCCTCCTGACTGTGAGCTATCTTGACAGTACGGTTTCAAATGTATCTCTGTAAAGGTTGTCCTTTGGTGATTTTCATGTGAGTCCTCAACAGTCCTCAAGGATTGATACAACGTATTCCAGTCTTTTTTTTTTTTTTTGCTCTGCTGTCCATTCCCAGCAGGCTCACCTACGATCAAATGGGCCTCAGGCAGGTCAAATTTCAATAGATCCTGTGTGCATTGAGCACGCCTCTTCTGTTCAGAAGTTCCACTGCTTCCCCCTTTTCCTCAGGATAAAGTCCAAACAAGGCCGTCATTCTGATAAAGATCTACAAGGTCCTGCCCAATCTGCTCTGTATCTTGCTTTAATGACTCAGCTTTTTAATACTTTACCCCTGCACTGACCACTTAGGTACACCTTATGTCCTGGGTATGCCAAACTTCCATAAATGCCCTTATTATGCCATACCCGGCTTGCTAGGCAAGGGCCTTTGCATATGTTGGTCCTTCTTTCCATAGTTAGTGAACTTGATAACCTGCAAGACTCAGTTCTCATAATAGCAGCAAACAACAGTTTCTTACAAAGTGATTTACAAATACACAGTTCTAATTGCTTATAAGTATTAATTCTTTTTTTTTTTTTTTTTTTTTTGATTCACTACCAAGTCCTAAACGGCATTTTTCTGCTGCCTAAGTTCTCTAGGTTTCTGCTTATTTTCTTAGCGTAGTTTACCCTGGCCCCTAGGGTCACCATGAGTCGGATCCAGCTCAGTGGCACTTGGCTTGGCTTGGAGTTCCCCAGTCTTCCATTTGATCAATGCTTTCAAGTAATAATCTGAACTTACAGCACATCTATATAGCAAACCTTCAGTGAATGTCACAGAATTCCAGGCACTGTGTTTCTGTATAGATGGGTGTAATAAAAACATAAATACAGGCTTCCATTCTGCTCTTAAGGACTTCACATCTGTGCAGGGGTGAAAAAAGAACAAACAATAATACAGAGTAATTAAAACTATAATGTGAGTTACAGAAAATTAATCTAGCTCTACAGGAACTCAGAAAGTGAAGGAGATAACTCTCCACATGAGGCTGAAAAAAGCAGGTGGAGGTGACACCTGAAGCAACAATACAGCATTAGTAGCCAGAATGGGCTCTGGAGTCTCCCTAGGTTCAAATGCTGCTCTAGCCACACACAGTAGCTAGGTAATATTAGGAAAGTTATTTAACGTGTTTGGCCCTCAGTTAAACATGAAGCTAGAGGGATGAAGAGGAAGGCAGTGATAAATACTACGGAAAACAAAAAGGCCATTTATTTGTAGTTGCATGTAAAATTGTAAGAGAAAGAACTATTGATAGGCATATATCTTGAGTTAGGATGTTTAGCAAGTTCTGACAATTAAGCACTGACAGTTAAGTTCACCGACTCATCCTAGAAAAAGCGTTACATACCTCATTGCTGAATATCACTACAGTCACCTTCTAAGTACTCCCCTTGAGAAGCTATGCACTGAAGCCAGAGCCTAGTCCACCCTACAAAGCAATTTTGGAATTCTTTCACCGGAAAGGCCATCACAGCTGTTGTCGTATTACCCTTGGTGTCCTGAATGTCATACAAATGTCTTCTTTTCAATATTTTCTTTGTCTTCAGGTAAAGGAAAAAAAAATCATTGAGGGCCAGATCAGGTAAGCAGAGAAGGCGTTTCAGTACAGTTATTTGTTTTCTGGCTAAAAACTCCTTCACAGACAACTATACAATTAAGTTTGCAAACTTACCACCATGTCAGATGTATGCACTGGCCATTCCAGAAAGGGTTCCAAAATTGCTTTAAAGGGTAGACTAGGTTCTGGCATTGGGGCATAGCTTCCCAAGGGGAGTACTTCATAGGTGACCACAGTGATATTCAGCAATGAGGTTTGTAGCACTTAGAAAAATTAAGTTCACAGACTTAACTGTCAGACCTTGTAGGAGTATCTACTTCCTAATCACCTCTAACGCAGTCTTTCCCCCCATGGTCTGAGATTTGCTCCCAGACCTTATTCCAGTGCTATCTGCCTTCATACTAACCTTGTCTGGCTGTAAGAAACCATCTTCCCTCAAGCCCAAGTCTCAGCTGTAGACACTAGTTGATGATAAGGCTCTTCCCCTGGCTGGGAAGGTCACTCTGTTTGTCCTGGACCTATACTGTGTCTCAGCTCTTGCCTGCTGTTTCCAGCTTGACTCATACTTTAACGTTGAGCCAACACGACACATCAGTCTTCTACCATATGTCTGTCAGTTTGATGTACCGTGGTTGTTTCCATGCTGCTGTGATACTGGAAGCTTTGTCATTGGTACTCAAATACCAGCAGTGTTAACAATGACAGACAAGTTTCAGCTAAACTTCTGGACTATAAAGGACTTGGCAATCTACTTCTGAAAAAGTTGGCCAGTAAAAACCTTTTGAATAGCAATGGAAGGTTGTCTGATATAGTACTGAAAATGAGCCCTCATGCTTGAAGGCACTCAAACTACGACTGTGGAATATTTGCCTTCTCAAAGCAGAGCTAACTGTATGATTTCGATGGAGTTAAGACTTCATGACCTGCTGAGCTAGTAAGACACAAGAAGAGAAGAAATAGTATAGACAGTCATTAATAATCGATTTGTGGAATACACAAAGCGTGAATCTAGGAAAACTGGAAGTTGTCAGAAGTGAAATGAAACACATAAGGATCAATATCCTAGACATTAGTGAAGTGAAATGGACTAATATTGGCCATTTTGAATTAAATGATCATACAGTCCGCTGTACCGGGAATGACAAGTTGAAGAAGAATGGTGTCACGTTTACTGTTAAAAAGAGCATTTCCAAAATCTACTCTGCAGTACAACACCATCAGTGATAAGATAAATATCCACATGCCTACAAAGAAGAACAGTTAATACAACTATTATTCAAATTTGTGCACTAACTATATAAAGTCAAAGATGAAGAAATTGAAGATTTCTAAAAGACTTATACAGTCTTTAACTGATCAAACACACAATCAAGACATATTGACAATTACTGGCAAACTGGAATGAGAGTATTGGAAATAAAGAAGGATCAGTACTTGGAAAATTAAAATAGTAGAACATGCTCAGTGTCGTGGATTGAATTGTGTTCCCTGAAAAATGTGGGTGGCAGTCTGGTTGGACTGTGATTCCCGGTATTGTGCGATGTTCTTCCATGTTGTAAATCCTGCCTCTATGATGTGAATGAGGGTGTATGGGCAGAAGTTGTGTCGGTAGGAAAGGACTCAATGTGCAAGACTGCAGTGTGCCTTGAGGCAATCTCTTGAGCTAGAAAAGAAAGAGTCTAGCAAAGGGACTGGGGGACCTTACACTACCAAGAAGCAATACTAGATGACTAAGACAGAATTTGGTATTGATAGAGTGGGCTGCTGCTCTAAGAGACACTTAAAATGTGGAGGTGATTTTGAAACTGTGAATGAATAAAAGACTCAGAAGGAACTGAGGAGAACTGATAACACCAAAAAAGGCACCCGCCCACTGCCATTGAGTCAATTCTGACTCACAGCAACCCTACAAGGTCAGAGTAGAACTGCCCTGTAGAGTTTCCAAGAAGCACCCTGCAGATTTGAACTGCTGACCTTTAGGTTAGCAGATGTTGCACTTAACCTACTATGCCATCAGGGTTTCCACATAGATGGTGAGACAGCAGAGGATCAGCAGCAGCAGAAGCAGTGGACAGGCAGCAGAACCAGACCACTGCAAGACAGTGCTGGAGCCAATCCACAGAACACGAATGCTGAATGCCTGGGCACAGAGGTTTCCTGGCAGAGTGGGGTACCTCCAGACACTTAATTAGGTGGAGCAAGGCTTGCTGACCCACAGAGCAAGACAGCTAAGTGCCTGTGTGCAGGCATTTAAATTGGTGGAGCTACAAAGGTTTGAAACACTTGCTCCAGCAGGGTAGATGTGAGTATAGGGCCTGGACCATGCGACCACAGGAAGCAGAAGGTGAAGAGACAGGAGCATAAGCTCAGCTGCCTCAGTCTCAAAAGGTATGTGCATGACCTCAGGGGTATCTAAACCATGGCCCCTGGTGTTTCTAAGGGTGGAATTGTCACTTAGACAGACTAGGAAAATGGTACACTTGAAGCCGAAAGAGCAAAGTTATTGTCCCAGTGGCCTGGAAGGTGGAGCTGTAACAAAGGGCCAAGAGGCCTCCATTCCGAATCTAGAGTGTGTGGTCAATACCTGGAGTCCAGAAAGTAGGGCCAGAGACATCAGGCCCTGTCTCAGAGACTTTTGAGAGCCTTGAGGGTTAATGCACTGTGTTCCGTTAATTTGCTCAGTGCCTATTAAATGCCTTCTTTCTCTATTTCTCCCATTTGTAATGGAAATATCTAGCTTACTCTTGCGTGTTTTGCCATTCTATTGTGTTTTGAAAATAAATAACTTGTGCTCTAGATTTCACAGTCAAAGAGTGATTTCTGGATTTTGGACTTGGACTTAAGACTTTTGCTATGATGGCGAAATATGTTTTATATGTTGCAAGGATGTGGTTTTTTAGGAACAAAGGGTGGAATATCATAGGTTGAATTGTGTTCCCCCAAAAATGTGTGTGGCAGTTTGGTTGAGCTGTGACTGCTGGTACTGTGGGATGTTTCTCCATGTTGTAAATCCTGCCTTCATGATGTGAAGGAGGGTGGATGGGTGGCAGTTGCATTAGTAGGGCAGGACTCAGTGTGTAAATTGTGTTGTGCCTTGAAGTAATCTCTTGAAATATAAGAGAAAGAAACTAATAGAGAGATTTTAGGCCCTCAAGCCACCAAGAAGCAGTACCAGATGACTAGGATACTCAGCATTCCTCCAACTGGAAGAAGTGAAGGAAAAATTCAAGCCTCAAGTTGTACTATTGAAGGATTCTCTGGGAAAATATTAAATGATGCAGGAAGCATCAAAAGAAGATGGAAAGGACACATGGTCACTGTACCAGAAAGAACTGGATGACATTCAACCACTTTAGGACATCATATATAATCAAGAACTGATGGTACTAAGAAAGAGGTCCAAGCTACCCTGAAAACATTTGTGAAAAACAAGGCTCCAGGAATTGACTGAATGCCAATTGAGATATTTCAACAAATAGATGTAGTGCAGGTGGTACTCACCTGTCTATGTTAAGACACTGGGTAGACAGTTACCTGGTCAACTGACTGCAACAGATCCATTTATCTGTGACCCTTCCAAAGAAAGATGATCCAACAGAATGCAAGATTTACTGAACAGTATCATTAATAACACACACAAATAAAATTTTGCTGAAGATCATTCAAAAGCTGTTGTGACAGTACATTGACAGAGAACTGCTAGAAATTCAAGTTGGATTCAGAAGAGGACATGGAACCAGGGATATCATCACTGATGTCAGACGGATCATGGCTGAAAGCAGGAAATACCAGAATAATGTTTACCTGTGTTTTATTGACTATGCAAAGGCATTCAGCTGAACGGATCATAACAAATTATGGATAATATTGTGAAGAATGGGAATTCCAGGACACTTAATTGTGCTCATTAGGAATTTGTTTTAAAAAAGCCACTTACAGAATGGGAAAAAGTATTTGGCTACCATATGTCAGACCGATGCATGATCTACATAATCTATAAGATACTTCAACATATCAACAAGAGAAAGATAAATCATCCAAAAAACACATGCAGACATGCTTACGATCATTAGCTATTAAAGAAATTCAAATCAAAACTAGAATGAGATACCATCTCACCCCAAAAAGGTTGGCTATGATCCAGAAAACACAAAGCAACAAATGCTGGAGAGGCTGTGGAGAAATTGGAACTCTACTACACTGTTGGTAGGATTCCAAAATGCCACAACCTCTTTGGAAAGCAATTCGGTGCTTCCTTAAAAAGCTGGATCTGGACATACCATTTGACCCACTAATTCCACTGCTCAGAATAAATCCTGCAGAACCAAGGCCATTCACACCAACTGATACATGCACACAAATGTTTATCGCAGCACAGTCCACAATAGCAAAAAAATAGAATCAACCCAGAAGCCCAAAGACAGAGGAATGGATAGGTAAACTATGGTATATATACTCAATGGAATACTATGCAATAATAAAGAATAAAGATGATATTAGGAAACATCTCACAACCTGGCTTAATTGGAGGACATTATGTTGAGTGAAACTAGTCAGTGACAAAAGGACAAATATTGTATGAAACCCAATGATAAGAACTTAAAAACAGACTCATGCATAGAAGAAAAGACTCTTTGACGGCCGCAAGGGTGGGGAGGGAGGGAGGGCGAGTTGGGGAGGTCTTAGATTAGATGGTTGATAGAAACTTGGTTGTGTGAAACATGGGACAGCACACTTCAGAAAGAAGATCAGTATTAACTGGACTTTAACATAACATGATTACTACTCCCATCTTAATCCAGTAGTACAAGGACAGAGTAGATGGGGCGGGTTGCCAAGGACCATGCTGTCAGGGGAAATCGAGGCCAATTGGCACAACTAACATTTTGCTAAGAGAGCCCTCTTGGGGTTCTCATTCACATTGGTGAGTGGCATCTGGGGTCTTAAAAGTTGCCAAGCTGCCATCTGAGGGTACAGCAAATGGTCCCAACTTACAACAAACAGATGATCACCAGGGACCAAAATGACATGAGGGAAAGAGAACCCAGAAGACGGAGAGACCCACATGAGTTACCAGAAGAACAGGATGGTGCCCGGCCACCACCAGTGATAGCCATGATGGAGCTCACAAAGTTGAGTCTTACTGGCAACACAAGAATAAAAAGGGATGTACTCTGAGACCTCCATTAAAAGACTGCAATTGATGGTCCATGGGCCTCGGAGTTCCCCTGGGAGCATGGCCCCTGGCCCTGATGCTGCCCCTGTCCATAAATCATAATGGAGATCAACTCTCGGACAGGAATGGATTGGACTTGGAGACACAGAGTGACCATATCATGTTTGCACTTTATGGTTCTATGCACCTATAGGATATTGCCCTGCTGACCTCTTACTGAGGAAGGGGACTGGGTGGAGAGGAGGGGTTAGGAGACTGTTGGGAGGATAAGACATGTATGGAGTAGAGAGCAAGAGTGTGCTGTCACCGGACAGGTAGAGCAGTGGGAGCTGCATATATGTGGGCATGCAATTTATATGGGAATGTACATTTTTATTGAATCATAATAAAAAGAAAATGTATGTTAAAAAAGTACAAAAAAAAGGAACCTGTTCACAGACCAAGAGGCAGTTGTTCAAGTAGAACAAAGGCATGATCAGTTGTTTAAAGTCAGTAAAGGTGTACATCAGGATTGCATCCTTTTACTACACTTATTTAATCTCTGCACTAACAGATAATCTGTGGTGCAGGGCTTTATGAAGAAGAATGTGGCATCACAAGTGGAAGAAGACTCATTAACAACCTGAGTCTGTAGATGATACAACCTTGCCTGCTCAAAGGGGGTGTGATGATGATCAAAGACCACAGCTTTGAGCATGAATTACACCTCAACATAAAGAAAGCAAAAATCCTCACAACTTAACCAATAAGCAATATCATGATAAACCGAAAAAATACTGAAAGTGTAAAGGATTTTATTTTACTTGACTCCACAATCTGAGTCCAAGGAAGCCTGGTCAAGAAAACAAATAAAGCATTGCATTAGGCAAATCTGTTGCAAAAGACTTCTTTTAAAGTGTTAAAAGAAAAAGTGTCACTTTAAAGAGTAAGTATGTTGACCCAAGCCCCAGTGTTTTCAGTCACCTTATAGGCATGTAAAAGGTAAACAGTGAATAAAAAGACTGAAGAAGAATTGATGCCCTTGAATTGCAGGTGTTGGTTAGTAATACTGAATATAGATGAACTGTCAGAAGAATAATCAAATGTGTCCTGGAAGAATAGACAGCCAGCCAGAAGAATAGACAGAATGCTCATTAAAAGTACAGATGGCAAGGTTTTGTCTCACATACTTTGGACATGTTATTAGGAGGGGCCAGTCCCTGAAGAAAGACATTATGCTTAGTAAAGTAGAGGATCAGTGAATAAGAAGGCCGTCAATGAAATGGATAGACACAGTGGCTGCAACAATGGGTCAAACATGGCAACAGTTGTGAGGACAGCACAGGACCAGGCCTTATTTCATTCTGTTGTACGTGAGGTGGTATGAGTCAGAACAGATTAGATGGCACTTACCAACCACAGATCAGTCTTGGCATCCTCACTCACTGAAAAAGAAAGACCCTTTTCTCTAGGCCCTAGATCTTTTCCTCCGAGTCTTCTGAATTGTTCTCTCTGAAAAATCCAAACCCTAACTATCCTTTCATTGCTATCGTTAGCTCCTGCGGAGTCAGTCCCCAGCTCAAGATGCTTCCATGCACCACAGGATTGGACCACTGGGATTCATGCAGTTTTCACTGGATGATTTTTGGAAGTATATTGTCAGACCTTTCTTCCTAGTCCGTCTTAGTCTGAAAGCTCCACTGAAATCTGTTCAGCATCGCAGCAGTATGCAAGCCTCTGCTGGTAACAGTGATGGTTGCTCTTGAGAAATATTGGATTGGAACCCAACACAGTTCTCCTGCACAGAAGGCAAGAATTCTACCATTGAGCTACCATTGCCTTCCTGGGCCCCTAAATTTCCTTTAAAAATGCCATCCCTAAGCTAAGCCATCTAATATAGTTGAAACTCTCAGGCTTTTAGAGTCAGAGATATCTGGCTTCAAATTCACTACTACCTGTGAGACTTCAGACAAGCGACTTATCTCTCCAAGCCTTAGCATATCTACTTCACTGCTGTATTCCAGTGCTTTCATAATGTAACAATACCCTATTTCAGACCCTCCCTTTGAGCCCCTTAACCTGTTCCTAATATTTTCTGTAGTCTCACTTTTAAATCTTTTCTAATGGTCACATTTACAACCATTCACATCGCTGCCTATTTTCCAAATTTATCTACTTTCAAATTTTTCTTCTATAAGTCCTGTCCCTCAGGAGTCACACTTCTGTTTCTGGTGTTACATGCATAGTCACACTTTCCATAAAAGCCATGTTCATTGATCATTCCATCTTAGCTCAGTAACAGTGTTCTCACACCTAATTTCAACTTACATTATTCTATTATGCTGAAGAGGTAGTTTCATTGAACATATACAGGGCATTTGGCAGGACTCATATTCTTGTGGACAAGTTGGGTGAATGTTGGGTGCATGGATAATCATACAACTGATTACATGAAAAGGTGGTGAGTAATGAATCAGTATCTGATGGGATCCAAAATGCCAAGAATTAGCTTTGGATCAGAGAGGGGACCCTTTTCTGATTGTAAAAGAAGATGAAGACATCAGAAAGACTGCAGATGGAGGTATATTTACAGAAGTATTACAGATATTAAAAAATTATCATTATTTTCTCTGGACAGAGGAACTGAGGACGACGTTTGACTTCCAGCTGAAGGAAAGTGTTAACAGAGTAGATTAGTTACTGAGGGGTGAGAAATGTGTAGGAGTAAAGCTGGAGTTGAATGATTTCCTCTGTGTGTAGACTAGGAAGGTATAGATGGTTGGACTGATCCAAAATGGGGCTTCTGTGCAAGAAGTGCGACACAAGAAGGCAGATCAGAAAGCGGAGGAGGTACTGGTGACAGTGGTTGAGTGATGGATAGTGAAGGGTGACAAATTTCTTCACCATTTTGATCCTCGCCCTCTTTGAAATTTTACACCAAGTTTGCTCAACTGCCTTTTGCAACTCTTGCCTTCATTACCACCACCGTGAGTCTGCAAGTCTGGAACTACATTTCTCAGAAGCCCTTCCTTTGTACTCCCAGTTAGAGTTTGCCGGCAAAAGAGAGTTGTGTGAAATTTGGCAAGGAAAACAAAGAGAAAGCCATTGTTTCCAGAAGATCAAGGTGGCCGGATATGGCGGCTTCTAGGGCTTCTTTCTCCACTCAGCTTACTATAGCCTTCCATATCTTCATTCCCTCAGCTCCTCCCATGTCCCATGTGCATACAATTTCTAATCCCTTCTTTAAACCTTTTATTCCCATAACATGCATAGCAGCTGTTTTCCTGACCAAAATTTCCTACTAGGCCTAGATTTGACATAGCTGTGCCCACCTCCTTTAAAAGGAATGAAGAAACAAAATTTAATTACCCTGACCTTCATTCATCTCTATTTTCCTTGGCAATGTTGTTTGGCAAAACAGCTGAGGATATTTCAGTCATTGCTGCCTTGGATTCTTGGATCACTAAAAATGCTTTCTGGATTAAAGCTAGCATCTTCTTGGGTGCCATCATCCCTACAGTGCTCACACATGATTGAACATCATCATCTCTAACAAAAGCCCTGCATTCTTGACAGTGCTCATCAATAGAAGACCAAGGAATGGTTATAGGACACAGACACAGGATCATGCAGCTTACCTAAGATCCTCTTTATCATCTTCCTAAGTAGTGATTCATCTTGATTATATTCAGCCAGTTGTTCAAAGAACAAGAAGAATCTTTACTGTAGCTTTTGGAATGTCATGCCTCAGGTAATGTAGGCTCTGAAGCCAGCAGAGTTTGGAAAATTACTAGGATGCAAGAGAGTTACACACAGCTTAGTTTTATCTAGCTTGACATATAAATCCTTTTTAGTTCTGGGCACAGTAAAGGGCTAACCTACTTTAACTGTATGTAACCTGGATTTCTGAATCCTCTTTGGCAGCCAATTCTCTTTCTCTTGTGTAGAATGGAGAGTTGCCTACTGTTGCGATCAGTAGACTCTAGTGTCATGCTCCCTGGGGTCCAATCTTGGTTTGATTTGAAGTAATCTGCTTAACATCTCTGTAAGTCTCCTGTAAAATAACAATAATTGTTGTGGTTATCTGCTGTGGAGTTGACTCCACCTCATCACATGGCAATCTTATGTATAAGACAACAAAACACTGCCCAGTCCCACACCATCTTCACTATCCTTGAATTTCAAAACTTTCAGTTAGCAACTATGCACATTAACCACCTGCACCACACAGGGAATTACTCCTTAGAATACAAACTCCATGAAAGCAGGCAAGTTTTGTATTTTGTGCCTTAACCATCTAAAATAGTGCCTGACATGTAATAATTGCTCACTAAATATTCTTTGATTGAATGCATGAATAAGTCATTCCTATCAGGTCTTTCTTCCTTTTCTGAAATGCAGAATCTTTCTTTAGCCATTTTCTTCCGAGCTTATCTATCCCCATTAGCTCTCTCCATGTCAAATTATCTGGCACTGTTAGTTTTTATTCAGGTGTCCCCAGGCATCATTTACACATTTTTTTCATTTATCAATTTTTGATGTTCTGATTATTTAAAATTATCTTATGTCTACATTAATTTTTTTTCTTATTGTGTAGCAGGAAAAAGATAAGTTCGGCCCACAGAGCAGAAAGCACCCCGAACACCACTTTGTTTGTAGAGGAAAAGGCTTTTATTAGCTGGCTGTGTGGCAGATGGACTCAAGTCTGAAAAATAGCCTCGCTCCCCATTTTGTTAACAGACATACCTATCTATATGTTTCCCCAAGAAAACAGGCAAAGGAATTTCCATATCCTCCCAACTGACAACTACAGGTATACAGATTTTCATATTGCATTCCTATTGGTACAGTATACTTAAAGAAGCACTACACAAGTAGTTAGCATTAAGTTACATGGGAAGAAGCTACCCTCCCCTTAGAAATTGAGCTTATCTCTAGGACTTCTATGGAGGGAGGAGGGAGTGTCCTCAGACTGGTGCTGGAGAGAGGCATCTGGACTTTTACCTTCTCCTTAGAAACTGGGCTTATCTCAAGACTTCTACGGGTAAGGAGGGAGTGTCCTTGGGCTGGCCCCCAAGAGGCACCTGGACTTCTGGAATTTAAGTCATATCTTCTTGAAGGTTTTTTCTCCCTCTCTCAATTGTGCCTTAAGCCAAAGTTTACAGAGCAAATTTGTTTCCCATTCAATAGTTTGTATATAAAATGTTCCATGACACTCGTTTAATTCCCCACAACATGTCAGTACTCTCCCTGTTTCCTTTAGCCCTGATTTTCTACCCCTTCTGCCTTCTCATCTTTGCTTTTGGGAAAACGTTGCCCTTTTGGTATCATACAATAGAGAGCTGTAATTAGCATGTTCCTCTCAGGTATTATTGTTTATTTTATGGGCCTGCCGTCTCTAGTTTGGCTGAAAGATCGTCCCTGGTCCTGGCCTTGGCTCTTGTTTAGGAGGATGTCTTCAGACCATAATCTCAGGGGGTACTCTAGCCTCTGTCAAATTAGAAAATCTGGTCTTTTTCATGAATTTGATTTTGGTTCTACATTTTCCTCCTGCTCCATCCAAGACCCTCTGTTGTAACCCCAATCAGAACACTCAGTAGTGGTAGCCAGGCACCATCTAGTTCTTCTGATCCTGGGGTCATGGAGGCTGTGGTTCATGTGGTCCATTAGTCCTTTGAACTAACTGCTCCCTTGAACCTTTGGTTTTCTTTACTCTCCTTTGCTCTGAATGATAAGAGACTAACATTTGTACCTTAGACTGTGGCTTATAAGCTTTTAAGATCCTAAACAGTATTCACCAAAGCAAGATGCAGAACTTTGTCTTTGTGAACTATTTTGTGCCAACTGACATACCCAAAACCAAACCCACTGCCACTGAGTTGATCCTGACTCATAACAATCCTACAGAATACAGTAGAACTGCCTCATAGAGTTTCCAAGGAGTACCTGGTGGATTTGAACTGCCAATCTTTTGGTTAACAGCCTTTGCACTTAACCACTATGCCACCAAGGTTTCTTCAGTTGACACGGATGCCCTCCATTCTACAGTCCTTTGTCTTCCAGCCTAGGAACTTTGTCCCATGAAGAGTTTGTTTATGTCTAACAAGTTGTCCTGACTGTGACCTTTGTATGCCCTATTGTCTATACTAATATATAAGCACCTGCAGTTATGTATGTAGAAATACCTACCACCGAATATCATTGCTAGGTCATATAGTATTCCTATTTCTAATTTTTTAAGGAAGCACTATACCATTTTCCACAGTTACTATACCATTTTACATGCCCACCAGTACTGCATAAAATTTACAGTCTCCCCATAATCTCCCCAACATTTGTTTATTTTTCTGATTTTTTTATTAGTGCCAGTAATGTCAGGATAAGATGGTATCTCACTGTAGTTGTGATTTGCGTCTAATGGCTAATGGGATCCTGGGTTGTACAGTGGTTAAAGCTCAGCTGCTAATCAAAAGGTCGGCAGTTTGAATCCACCAACCTCTCCCTAAAAGCCCTATGTGGCAGTTCTACTCTGTCCTAAAGTGTCGCTATGAGTCGGAATCAACTCAACAAGTTTGTTTTAATGGCTAATGATTGTGAATATTTCTTCATCTGTTTGTCATCTGAATGTCTTCTTTGGAAATGTCTACTCATAGTCTTTGCCCACTTTTTAATTGGATTGTTTATCTTGTCAGATATGTTGTAGACAAATTTTTTTCCCCAGTCTGTAGGTTCTCTTAAATGCGCATAAATGTTTAATTTTCAGGAGGTCCCATTTATCTAGCTCATCTCCCACTGTTTGTGCATATTTAGTTATGTTTATTATTCTATTTATGCCATATACTATGGCACCTAGCATTGTTTCTAGCTTTTTCTTCCCGGGCCTTTACAGTTTTAGGTTTTATATTTAGGTCTTTGATCTGTTTTGAGTTAGTTTTTGTGCATGGTGTGAGCACTTACACATCTTATAATGATTTTTCTGTCTAATGGAAAAACAGAGGTATCCTTAAGAAGAAGGTAGCCTGTCATAATGGAAACAGCAGCATCTTTGGGGTCTTGGGAGTCAGACATATGTAAATTCATAAATGTATAACTATAAACAAGTTATTTACCTTCTGTAAGTCTCAATTTCCTCATTTGGGACGGGGTAGAAATATATTTATTACCATAGTGATGTTGTAGTATTAAAAGTGACATAACTTGCAAGGCATCAGAGGAAATGTTTAGTAAGTATTAGTCCTTTTCTGCTCCAACACACATAACACCAGGAAAGAAAACATTTCATATCAGGCACTAACAGCATATAAGAATAGGATAGATCTTGGCACACATCTTCAGACTCCTCTTTTTCTCCTTTTCAAAATTAAATATGAGAATTTTTTTTTAAAGGAGGCAAGATAATTCATTCTTTTCAAGATAGGTAAAAAAATATTTTATTGTCCTATGAATACATTACCTAGTAAGCTCATTCTCTCACTCTTTTTGCCAATAGTTAAACATGAGGCTAGAGAGATGTAGAGGAAGGAAGTGATAAATATCATGGAAAACAAAGAGGCTATTTATTTGCATTTGTATGTAAAATTATAGGAGTAGGGGATATTTATAGACATATATCTAGAGTTGAGATGTTTAGCAAGTTCACAATGTCCAGACTGAAGGTTGTGATGCACTGAGTTGGAATGTGGAAAAACTTTGTTGGCTCTTCAGAAATCCTGCTTAGTGATTTTTTCCTATTGCAAACTGAGCTAATCTCTCCAGCAGTTCTCTGACACAGAAATGACAGACATCATCTATGGAGCAGTTCTACTCTACACAGTCGCTGTGAGTTGGAATCTACTTGATGGCAGTGGGTTTCTTTTTGTTAATCAAATACAAAATACACATAATAATATTTCTAATGGCTATAACGTGACCAGATGAAATAACTTCATATAAATACTTTACCAACTGTAAGGTATTAAAGTTTAGTTTGATTCTGTTCAGTAAGCATTTTCTGAAGTCCTATTTAAAGCCTGGCATGAAGAAGTGCTTGTATATGAAGAAAAGTGAGTCTAGAGAAAACATTACAGTTCAGTATGATTAAAGCAAAAATATAGATATGCACAAAGAGAGCAGGTAACTCAAAGAACTGTTCCTGTGGAGTGACAAGAAGGGCTTCAGAGAGCAGATAACTATTTAAGCAAGGCTTCAAAGAATAAAGCAGTTTTCAGACAGATAAAAGACAAACCAGCGGCCACCAAGTCTATTCCCACTCATGGACACCACACTTGTGTCAGAGTAAAACTGTACTGCATAGGGTTTTCAATGGCTGATTTTTTGGAAGTAGATCAAGAGGGCTTTTTTTCTGATGCATCTCTGGTAGGACTCCAATCTCAAGAAGGAGATTGTTTCAGAAAGAAAAGCAGCCCATGCAAAAAAACACAGAGGTATGAAATGTCAACTGCCTGTTTCCAGAATTACAAAGGTGTTTGCCAGTGTGTACCATATGTATAAGACAGAGTATCATGGAAGACAAGGTGGGAGATGAAAGCTGAGGTAAGCTGAAGAAAGCTTTCGTTTGTGTGCTAAAAGCTCATCTCTGCAAGTAGTGGGAATTCATTGAACAGTTTTAAGCAGGGAAGTCACCAACTGTCCCAGTTTGCCTGACATTGTTAGAGTTTTAGCACTGAAAATCCTATGACCAGGGAAATCCTTTGGTGTTAGGCAAACTAGGGTGGTTGGTCACCCTGTGAGAGACATGATTTGGCTCAGTTTACTTTTCTGGGCAATTCCCTGGGCGACCTACAACACAACAGGGTGGAAGAAGAGAGGCAGACAGGAAGTCAGTGTTCCAGTCTGGCGAGACCTGATAAAGGCATACAGGAGCAGGGGCTGTGGGATGAGGTAGAGAGGAAGATTTCACAAGGCGATTAGCAAATGAAATCTATGGAGCTTGTGCAATAACTGGATGTGGAGAATGAGAACGTAGGAAGAATCTAGGGTGACTGCTTGGCTTTTGGAAGGACTCTATGAGTGATTTCATTGTCAACAGGAAAAGTATAGAAAGCTAGGTGAGTTGGTTGCAGTAGGAACTTTAGTTTAGGACATATGGGGTTTGGATTTGAAAGATGGGGTTATGGGGGAACCTTCAGACCCCATTCTCAAAGGGAAAATTAAAATAGACAGTCAGGACTAATTCTTAACCTGCTTTATAGAACTGACTCTTTATACTTGTTTTTCTTAAAATTCTGACTTTATAGCATTAACATGGCCCAGGAAATTGCACATTAACTGGCAGAAGCCACTGAGATGGTATCTCTGCAGCTTTTGCAGCTTCTTAAGGAATATCAAATGAGTACAGAGGTGAGTGGAGGCACCTCCGTCCCTACTCTCTTCAGGTAACCACTAAGCATTTCCTGGGCTTCAGTTCTGATGCATGTGAAGGCCCCTCTCAACTGCTCTCCATGTTCTCCTGACCTCCAACCCCTGTGCTGGCTTGGCATGCAGCTTCCCCTTTAAACTCTGCCTCACCCTCCCCAGCCCATCTGGTGGCTTTATACAGGCTTTCAGAATGAAAATATCCCCCTGTGCCATTGTATATGGCTATGCAAATAAAAATTTTGATCATTCACCCACACCTGTCTCAGAAATTAGCTTTAGCAGCAGATAGCAACCAACTTCAGAACCTTCTCCAGGAACAGGTTTGATGTTTCCTTGAGATCCAGAAGGAGCTTTCTAGGGTATGGTTTGGAACCTGAGAGAAGATCAGCATTGGTGAAACAGTCACATTCTGCACAGAGATGTGAGAGAGAGAAATGTGGGAAGTTGCATGCTGTCATGGGTTAAATTGTGTAAACCTTAACTTCTTTTCCTAAGGTTATAATTCCATTTGGGAATGGGTCATCTTTGTTATGATAACAAGGAAGGATTAGTGTAGGGGAAGAGTAATGTCAAACCACAGGAAGATCACTCAGAAGCAGAACCACAGAAAAGACAAGGATGTTCCTCCACAGCCAATAGAGAGAGAAAGCCTTCCCCTAGAGTTGGCACCCTGAATACAGACTTCTAAGCTCCTGAATGGTGGGAAAATAATATCTGTTTGTTAAAGTCATCTGCTTGTGTTATTTCTCTTCCAGCAAGACTAGATAACTAAGACACATGCTTATGAATAATTATTATAAAAGCTATCACTTGCTGACTGTGTTCAGTGTATGGAGAACTTTGGTTAGGAGTAAGACTAGAATTAATTTAAACATAAATTTAATTTTAAACATACAAAAGGATACCAAAAACCAAACCAATGCTGTGGAGCCAATTCCAACTCGCGGCAACCCTCTTGGACAGAGTAGAAATGCCCTATAGTGTTCCCAAGGAGTACCTGGTGAATTAGAACTGTCAACCTTTTGGTTAGCAGCTGTAGCACTTAACCACTATGCCACAGAATTTCCACAGACGGATACAGGGTCACAAAATACAAGAGCAGTGCTAGGTCTCAGTAAAGGACCTAAAGTTGGGTCTCAGCAGTGGACTGGAGCCCAGAAGTACCATGTCATTTTGACTACTTTCATCTCTTATCTCCAATCTTGACACCTCTGCTTTCTGCTTCATTATTCTCTCTGGATCAAGATGGTTTTTTCCTGCTTCCCAATCCACATGGCTGCTCATATGTTGGAGTTAGTATCTCCTCCCCTCAGGGCATCAGGTAGAGTCTAAGAATGTATAGTACTAATACTGAATTCCCAGGGAAAGTACTCATCAGCCTAGCTTGAATCAGGTGCAAACACCAGGACCAAATAACCACGGAGAGAACATGGAAGGGGATGGGCAGTTCCTGGAAGAAGTAGTGATAAAGAAGATGACTCAAGGTACACATTATATGCATCTTTCTTTATTTATCCTTAGAATAATAAGAGGTATTTATTATTACTATCCCTCCTGGGGGCGTAATGGTTAACTGCTGTGTCTGCTAACCAAAAAGTTCAACATTTCAAATCTTCCAGGCACTCCTTGGAAACTCTATAGGGCAGTTTCTAGCCTATCTATAGGGTTGCTGTGAGTTGGAATTGACTCAGCAGCAGTGTGTTTTGGTTTATTGGTTTAGACTGTAAATGTGCTGCAGGCAAAGGTCATGGTATTAATTCACAGTTGTGTTTGCAGCATCTAGAACAATGTCGACCAGTATTAGTTCATGTGCAATCAATTCAGACTCATGGTGACTGTATGCCGGAGTAGAACTGTGCTCCATAGAGTTTTCAATGGCTGATTTTTCAAATGTAGTTCTCCAAGTCTTTCTTCTTATTGTGCCCATGGGTAGACTGAAACCTCCAACCTCTCAGATAGCAGCCAAGCACATCATGCTTAATAAATACATTTTGTGTAAGCACGTATATGAATGCATAAATCTCAATTTTGTATTTCAGGAAATTCAGAGGCAAGGAGGTTTAATCACTACCTCAAGGTGATGTAGTTATAACCAAGTAGCAAAAAGCCAAACAAAAAGGGAATCAAATCCAAATCTAGTCTCCTTCAGACCAAGTGCTCTTCTTTTTTCATTTAGTTTTATTGTGTTTTAAGTAAAAGTTTATAACTAAAATTAATTTCTCATTCAAAAATTTATACACACAGTTTTAAGACATTGGTTGCAATCTCTGCAATGCTATAGCATGTCCCCCTTTCCACCCTGGGTTCCCTGTGTCTGTTTGTCCATTCCTGTCCTTTCCTGCCTTGTTATCTTGCTTTTGGAAGAGAGTGGACCATTTGGGCCTGTATATTTGATTGAACTAAGAAGCACATTCCTCACTTGTGTTATTTTGGGTCTTACAGGCCTGCCTAATCTTTGTCTGAAATAGCACGCTTCAGTTCTGTGTTAGCAGAGCATCCAGGGGCTGGTTTCAGGAGTTCATCTAGTCTCGCCAGATCAGTAAGTCTGGCCTTTTATTGTTAATTTGAATTCTGTTCTACATTCCCCTGGACCTATGCTCTGTTCAAGACTCACTTATGATCCCTGCCAGAGTAGCAGTGGTAGTAGCTGGGCACCATCTAGTTCTTCTGATCTCAGGCTGTGGTCCTTTAGTTCTCTGGGAAAATCTTCCCCTTTGTCTTTGGTTTTCTTCATTCTCCTTGCCCTGAGTGGAATGGGACCAATAAACGTGTGTTAGATGGCTACTCACAGGCTTTTAAGAACCCAGACACTACTCACAAAAGTGGGTGTAGAACATTTTATTTATGAACAATGTTATGCCAATTGACCTAGCCGCACCATGAGACTATGATCCCCAGTTTCCAACCATAGCTATTTGGTCCCTCAAAGTGTTTGGATATGTCTAGGAAATGTCCATGCTTTTGCTTTGGTCCAGTTGTGCTGACTTCCCCTATACTATGTGTTGACCTTCCCTTCACCAAAGTTGACACTTGTCTACTACCTAGTTAGTTATTTCCAATCCTCCCCCTTCACTCTTGTAAACATCTAAGAATGTTGTGTAAACCTTTTGTTGAGTTCATATAATAGTAGTTTCATACAATATTTGTCCTTTGGTGACTGACTTATTTCACTCAGCATGATGCCCTCTAGACTCATCTTTGTTCTAAGGTGCTTCACAGATTCCTCATTGTTCTTTATTGTTGCACAGAATCCCATTGTGTGGATGTACCATAATTTGTTTAAACATCCATCTGATGATGGGCACTTAGGTTGTCTCTGTCTTTTTGCTATTGTGAATAGTGTTCCAATGAACATTGGTGTGCATGTGTCTATGTGACGACTGTTATTTCTCTAGGATATATTCCCAAGCATCAGATTACTGGATCATATGGTGTTTCTATTTTTAGCTTTTTAGGGAACCACTATACCATTTTTCAGAGTGGTTGTACCATTTTACATTCCCACCAGCAGTGTATAAGAGTTCCAAATGAAAGGGGCATCATGAAAGAGAGATTATAAGGACAATGTGGGAAAGAAATTGCAGAGGCCAAACATCCTAGGTACTCTAGTATTGTTTCTGCATAGCTTATGCAATTAACCTTCACATGCTTTAGTGATTTTCTGACTTGTGATTTGTTTCTTCTCTTCTCCTTCCTATTCCTCATGTTCTATGAAGTTTAACATTAACTTATGTTCCTGTTAAGTAAGTAAAACAGCAACCAATAAGACCTGGAGCAAGACAAAAAAGACAACAGGGGCCCATCTGGTGCCATCAGACCCCAAAAGAATGCCCACAGGTCAACTTGCCCATCTGAAAGGGGAACTAATATTCTTCAAATTCATCAAGCTTAAGCCCTAACCCTATAGAACCCTCCAGTCAATCTCCGATAGACATAGACTTTTGGAGGAGTTCATTCTCCTCTGTTTCTTATATGCCAATATACTATAAAGCCCTCTTGCTGTTCACTTCAATATTGGCTGTGCAGCTGGTGGCTCAAATCCATGTTTTATGGTAGCACAATCTCCCTACAATCTCTCCAACATTTGTTGTTTTATGTTTTTTGAACTAGTGCCAGTATCACTGGGGTGAGATGGTATCTCAGTGTGGTTTTGATTTGCACTTTTCTAACAGCTAATGAGCATGAGCATTTCCTCTAGTACCTGTTAGCCTCCTTTGGTGAATTGTCCATTCACACATTTTGCCCATGTTTTAATTGATTACTTGTCTTTTTGTTATTGAGATGTTAGAGTATCTTGTAGATTTTAGAGAATAGACCTTTCTTGGTTATGTTGTAGCCTAAAAAAAAAATTCCTAGTCTCTAGGTTCCCTTTTTACTGCTTTGGTGAAGTCTTTTGATGAGCATAAGTGCTTTAATCTTTAAGAGCTCCCAGTAATCTAGTTTCTCTTCTGGTGTTTGTACATCACCAGTTACAGTTTTTATCCTATATATTTCATGTGTGAGGGTCCCTAGCATTGTCACTATTTCTCCTTCCATGATATTTATCATTTTATATTTTATATTTAGGTCTTTGAGCCATTTTTATTTAGTTTCTGCGTACAGTATGAGGTACTGATCTTGTTACGACTTTTCAGTCGAACATTCAATTATGCTAGCACCATTTGTTACAGAGACTGTCTTTTCTACACTTAACAGACTTTCAGCCCTTTGTCAAATATCAATTGCCCATGGATAGATTTACACCTGGGTCATCAATTCTCTTTTATTGATCTTTGTGTCTGCAGTTGTATCAGTACCAGGTTTTTGTGACTACTATGACTGCATAATAGCTTCTAAAATCAGGTGGCATGAGGCCTCTCACTTTGTTCTTCTTCTTCAGTAATTCCTTACTTATCCAGGGCCTCTGCTCTTTCCATGTAAAGTTGGTCATTTCTTTCTCCACCTCACTAAACAATGCTGTTGGAATCTTGATCTGGATTGCACTGTATCTATAGATTGCTTTAGGTAGAACTGACATTTTCACAGTGTTGAGTTTTCCTGTCCATGAGTCTGGTATGTTTTTCCACTTATGTAGGTCTCTTTTGGTTTCTTACAGTAATATTTTGTAATTTTCTTTGTATAGATCTTTTATGTCCCTGGTTAGATTTACTCCTAAGAATCTTGTCTTCAGGATGCTATTGTAAATGGTACTGATTTGGTGATTTCCTTTTTAAAGTTCTACTTGTTGGTGTAGAAGAATCCAACTGAGTTTTCTATGTTAATCTTTTATCCTCTTACTTTGCTAAAATCTTCTGTTAGCTCCAGTAGCTTTCTTGTGGATCTTTTATGTGATTTGATAGATCACATCATCTATGAATAGGGATAGTTCTACCTTTTTCTTGTCAGTTTGGAAATCTTTTATTTCTTTTTCCAGTCTTACTGATGTTGCTGGGACCTCAGTCACAATGTTGAGTAAGACTGGTGATAAAGGGCATCCTTGCCTGGTTCCTGTTTTCAAGGGAAATGTGCTCTCAGTATCTCCCCATTTAGAATGATGTTGGCTGTTCGCTTTGCATAAATGTGCTTTACTGTGTTGGGAAATGTCCCTTCTCTTCAAATTTTGCTGAGAATTTTTATCAGGCATGGGTGTTACGCTTCGTCAAACGCCTCTTCTGCATCAATTAATAAGATCATGTGTTTGTTTTGTTTCATTTATCTGGTATATTATGTTGATCGATTTTCTAATGTTAAACCATCACTGAAAACCTGATATGAATCCCATCTGGTGATAACATATTATTTTTTTTGATATGCCAGACCATGCTCTCTTAATTAAAGGAAACTCGATTTTGCTGAGGCCCTCACTGCTGCCCTGGATAGCTGGGTTTCCTGGGCACATAATGTTTTCCAGACACTAAAAGCAAATCAGAAGAGGACAACCCAATTTTAACTGCACCAGCAAGTAGGAGAGCTGGCCAGCAAGGACAAGAACTGGCATGTTCATACAAGCATGGCTTGGAGATCAGCTCCACACTGTGCCAAGCCTTCTGGGTACTTCCCAGATTGTTACATAACATAGCACAGCACAGTTATCAACACACCACAGGAGCATAAGAACTATAAGACAGCATTAGCGGTGCAGCAGGTATGCCATACTACTTGGCCATCTCACAGTTAAACCTTCCAGCTGAAGGGTCCCAGGTACATCTCTACTCATCAGGTCCAAAGAGCTACAAGAAATAATCTAGTCTCTTCAAGAAAGCTGCACAATTTTCAGTCCTCTTAATACAAGGATCCAAATTCCCAGTTTAATAAGTACCTCTTCAGCACTTACATTTACTGTATTAGATGTTTAGGCAACACAGCAACATGACCATATTACTAAGCTTAAGAAAACATGTTTTGACAAGATTTTTCCTGAAGTGTCGACAAAGAATACTGAATATATCACAGACTGCCAGAAGACCAAACAAGTCTGCCTTGGAAGAAATATAGCCAGAGTGCTTGTTCAAAGCAAGGATGGCCAGACATCATCTCACGCACTTTGGACACATTATCAGGATAAATCAGGTCCTGGAAAAGAACATCATGCTTTGTAAAGCAGAGGGTTAGTGAAACAGAGAAACATCCTTAACCAGACAGATTGACACAGTGGCTTCACCAATGAGCTCAAACATAGCAATGATTATGAGGATAGGGTAGGACTGGGCAGTGCTTCCTTCAGTTGTACCTAGGGTGTGTATGAGTTGGAGCTAACTCAATGGCACCTAACAACAGCAATAATCTACATATTACACAAGGACTGCCAATGAAGTCTGCAAACTGGTCCTAGAAAAAGTGCTGTATACCTCATTGCTAAATATCCACTATGACCACTTTCCAAGTACTGGACCACTAAACAGTATTATGCAGCCACACACAGACACCATCGCCTCATCCACCCTTCAAAGCTGTTTTGCAACTCTTTTTCTGGAATGATCATCACGGCTATTGTTGTATTACCTCTGATGTCCTGAATGGCATCAAAATGTCTCCCTTTCAGTATTTCCTGTGTTTTCAAGTAAAGGAAAAAGTCATTGGGGGCCAGATCAGGTGAGTAAGGAGGTTGTTCCAGTACAGCTATTGGTTTACTGGCTAAAAATTCCCTCACGGAAAACTATACAGTGAGCTTGCCACTATGCCACTGTGTGCAATGGCCATTCCAGAGAGAGTTACAAAATTGCTTTGAAGGTGGACTAGACACCAGCATCAGTGCATAGCTTCCTAAGGGGAGTACTTTGAAGGTGACCACAGTGATATTAAGCAAAGAGAAATGTAGAATTTACAACAACGTAGTTTGAAGACTTAATTGTCAGAGCTCATATAGATTAAAAACTTAATCCTTTTAGTGTATACTTCTGCCAGCCAAGCTTTCAAAAATTCATATATCACATAAGCACCACCAAAATCAAGATACAGAGCAGTTCCTTTACCCTCAAAACCACTTTCATGTTCCTTTGGAGTCAACCTGTTTCCAACCACTAGGCCTTCGAAGCCACTGCTCTTATGTCTGTCCCTATGGTTTTGAGTTCTCCAGAATGTTGTATAAATGAAATTATGCAGAACCTGGCCTTCAGAGCCTGGCTTCTTTCACTTAACATAATGCACTCATCAGTTTTGTTTCACATAACTGTGAATACACCACAGTCTTCATTTATTCATTCACAGTTGAAGGCTTTGACTATTACTGGTAAGATTACTCTAAATACTTGCAGATTGGCTTTTGTGTGAACATAAGCTTTGTTTCACTTGGGTAAATATCTAGGAGGGAAATTGCTAGGTTGGATAGTAAACATATGTTTATCTTTATTAAAAACAAATCATGTTTCCAAAGTAACTGTACCATTTCTTCACTCCCACTAGCAATAAATGAGAGTTCCACTTATTAAAAGACCAGACTTGATGGTCTAACAGACTGGAAGGTCCCTTGAGGACATGGCTCCTGCACTCTCTGTTAGACCAGAGCTGAAACCAGAACTGAGGGTAACTCTTCAAAGATTGGACTGGACTATAAAACAGAATGATGCTGGCAAAGAGTGTGCTTTTGGGCTTAAATATATACATGAGGCTGTCGGAGCAGCTCTTGTCCAGAAGTGAGATGAGAGGGTGGAAGGGGACAGGAGTTGGCTGAACGGATACAGAAGTACAGGGTGGAAAGGAGCATGCTGTCACACGGCAGGGAAAGCAGTTAGAATTGGATAGCAGTGTGTTGGGGGCGATTATAAGGCAAATTGACTTGGCTTGTAAACTTTCATTTGAAGCACAATAAAATATTTTAACAAACAAACAAATGAGAATTCCAGTTTTCTTCACCTTAGCCAGCAATTGATACTATCACTTTTTACGTTATTCTAATCTGTGTAGTGGTATCTCATTACAGTGTTAATTTGAATTCCTGTAATAAGTAAATGATGTTTAGCACAATTTCACATGAACATTTGCCATTAGTGTATCTTTGTAAGTATCCATTCAAAATTTTTGCATGTTTTCTTCAAGTTGTTTCCTTACTGCATTTTGAAAGTTCTTTGTATATCCTAGATACAAGACTTTTATGAGGTATGTGATTTGAAAATATTTTCTCCGAGTTTGTGGCTTGTTTTACCAGTTTCTTAAGACTGTCTTTTAAAAAGAAGTGCTAGATATTGATGAATTTCAATTTATCTTTTTTTTCTCTTTTGTGGATTTTGCTTTCAGTGACCGATCTAAGAAATCAATCTAAAAAACTTTACGTAACCCAAGACCACAAAGATTTTTGTCCTTTGTTTTCTTTCAAACGATTTTTAAATGTAGGTTTTACACATAGGTCTCTGAACTATTTTAAGATAATTTTTGTACATGTTGCAAGGTAGGAATCTGTCCATCTATTACACACACACACACACACATATTTACATATATATACCCCCAAACACAATGCCACTGAGTCAATTCCAACTCATAGCAACCCTATAGGTCAGAGTAGAACTGCCCCATAGAGTTTCCAAGGAGTGCCTGATGGATTTGAACTGTTCACCTTTTGATTAGCAGCCATAGTACTTAACCACTACACCATCAGGGTTTCCATACATATATATATATGCATATATACATATATACATATATATATACACACACATATACACATATATGTACACACATATATATACCATATATACACACATATATATGTATATATATGTATGTGTATATATATATATCTATATATACAGTTATTCCAGCACCATATGCTGAAAAGACTATCTTTTCTCAACTGGTACATTTTCATCTTTGCTAAAAATTAATTGACCATATAAGTATAGGCCTATTTCTGGATTTCTCACCCTTCCCCATTGCTCTCTATGTCAAAAATTTTGCAAAGAATTCTTTTCTTTGACCACTGTAGCTTTATAATAAGTCTTGAAGTCAAGCAACCTCCAAGATGGCTCTTTTTCAAATTGTTTTGGCTAATTCTAGTTCCTTTTCCTTTCCTTACAAATTTTAGAGTCAGCATATCCATTTTTATTTTTAAAAACTACTGATATTTATTAGGATCTTGTTGAACCTATAAAACACTCTAGAGAAAATTAACCACCATAGTGACTCTTCCAGTCCATGAATGTGATATACTTATCCAGCTTTTTCTTTTATTTCTCTCATTAGTATTTTGGTAGTTTTCAGCACACAGATCCTACACAAATCTTTTTTAGATTTATACTTTAGTATTCCATGCATTTTGGTGCAATTTTAAATACTTTCCATCTCATTTTCTAATTATTCATTGATATTATATAGAAATACAATTGATTTTTATTTGTTGACTTTATACACTAGGGTTTTGATAAACTCACTTAGTTTAATAGCTTTTCCCATAATTTCTTTTGAATTTTTTGCATCAATAATCATGTTATCTGCAAATATAGACAGTGTTGCCTCCTTCTTTTCAGAATGTATGTCTTTATTTCTGTGTTTTGCCTTATTGCAGTGGGAAGGACCTCCACTCTGATGCTGAAGAGGGGTGATGAGATCCAAGATCTCAATATTAAAGGGAAAGCATTCAGTCTTTCATCATTAAGTAAGACACTAGCTGTAGGAATTTTGTAGGTGCTTACTGTCAGATTGGAAAAGTTACTTCACTGCTTTTTAGGTAAGAAATTTTATCAAAAATGTATGCTGAATTTCATTCAGTGCTTTTTCTGCATCTACTAAGATGGTCATGTTTTCTCTTCATGAGCCTTTTTATATGATACATCTTCAAATGATGAATCAGCCCGTCATTACTAGGATAAACCCCATTTGGTCATAGTACATTATACTTCTAATACATTGTTAAATATGATTTGCTAAAATTTTCTTAAGAATCATCCTACTTGTTTATGACAGATAGTAGTCTGTAGTTTTCCTATATTGCCTCTGTCTGGTTTGGAGATCAGCATAATTTTGAGCTCACAGTATGTGGTAGTATTTCTTCCTCTTTAATTTTCTGGAAAAGTGTGTGAAGAACTGGTATTATTTCTTCCTAAAATGTTTGGTAGAATTCACCAGTATATCCATCTTGGCCTAGAATTTTCTTTGCAGGAAACTTTTTAAACTAAGTATTCCATTTATTTAATAGATATAAGGCAATTACAAGTTTTAATAGTCGATATGCTTTAAGGAATTTGGCCATTTCTCCTGAAATTTTTGGCATAAAGTTGTTGATAATGTTCTCTTATTAGCCCTTAAAGGTTTTTAGACTTTGTGATATTCCCTCTCTTTCCTAGCACTGGAAATGCATATCATCTCTCTTTTTTTTCTAACCACTCTAATGACTTTACAATTTTATTGATCTTTGCCAAGAACCAAATTCTAGTTTCATTGATTTTTCCCAGTTAATTTTCTGTTTTCTGTTTCATTGATGTACTCTCTTGTCCTCGTTATCTTCTTTCTTCTTCTTACCTTGGATATGATTCATTCTTCTTAATTTCTAATTCTTAAGGTAGAAACATAGGTCATTGATTTGAGATATTTATTTTTTTCTTTTGTTTTTATTATGATTGAATCAAAATGTACATGCCCATATAAATTTGCATATTCACCTATATGCAGCTTCCACTGCTCTCCCTGCCCGGTGACAGCACACCCTTCCTCTCTGCTCCATACATGTCCTATCTTCCCAACAGTCTCCTATCCCCTCCTCTCCACCCACTCCCTTTCCTCAGCAAGGGGTCAGCAGGATGACATCCTATAGATGCATAGAACCATAAAATTCCCACAAGATAGGGTCACTCTGTGTCACCAAGTCCAATCCATTGCTGTCGACAAGTTGACCTTCATTATGATTTATGGACAGGGGCAGCATCAGGGCCAGAGGCCATGCTCCCAGGAGAACCCCAAAGCCCCTAGACCATCAATTGTGGTCTTTTATTGGAAATCTGAGGGTGCATCCCTATTTATTCTCTTGTTGCCAGTGAGACTTAACTTTGTGAGCTCCATCGTGGCTATCACTGGTGGTGGCTGTGCACCATCTGGTTCTTCTAGTCACGAGTCGATGTAGAGACCCACTCGCATAGGTCTCTCTGTCTTCTGGGTTCTCTTTTCCCCATGTTGTTCTTGTCCTCGGTGATCATCCATTCCTATTAAGTTGGGACCATTTGCTGTACCCTCAGATAGCAGCTTGGCAGCTTTTAAGATCCCAGACACCACTCACCGATGTGGGGTGCAGAGAGTCTTCATTAGCAAAAAGCTAGCTGTGCCAATTAGTCTCAATTTCACCTGAGAGCATGGTCCCCAGCCCCAGCTACTCTGTCCTTGCAATATTGGGTTGAGATGGGAGGAGTACTCAAGTTGTGTTGAAGTCCACTTATTGCTAATCTTCTTTCTAATGTGTGCTGTCACCGATTTCACCCAATCAAATTTCTATTAACTATCTAATCTAAACCCTCTCCCCCTCACCCTCTCTCCCTCCCTCCCCACCCTTGCAGCTGTCAAAGAGTCTCTTCTTCTATGCATGAGTCTATAAGTTCTTATCGTAGAGGTCTCATACAATATTTGTCCTTTTGTCGCTGACTACTTTCACTCAACATACTGTCCTCCAGTTGAAACCAGGTTAAGACATGTTTCCTGTTATCATCGTTGTTGTTTATCATTGCATAGTGTTCCATTGAGTATATATACCATAGTTTACCTATCCATTCCTTTGTTGTTGGGCATCCGGGTTGATTCCATCTTTTTGCTATTGTGAACTGTGCTGCAATGAACATTCATGTGCATGTATCAGTTGGTATGAATGGTCTTGATTCTGTAGGATATATTCCAAGTAGTGGAATTACTGAGTCAAATGGTATATCTATATCCATTTTTTTAAGGGAGCTCCAGATTGTTTTCTAAAGAGGTTGTACCATTTTGTAATCCCACCAAAAGTGTTTGAGAGTTCCAATCTTCCTAATTTTTTTTCTAATATACCACATTTAGTGCTATAAACTTTCCTCTATATACTGCTTTGGCTGAAACTCACGAATTTTGATACACTGGGTTTTTCTTTTTTGTTTTGTTTTGTTGTTTGTTCTTCATTTAGTTCATTTTTCTCTTTAATTCGTTGTTTGGCCCTTGAGTTTTTGAAGTGTGTTTTAATTTTTAAGTATCTGAGAACTTTCTGGATATCTTTCTAACTTAATTTCATTTTGATTAGAGAATGTACTTTATACTTTATAGGATTTCAATCTTTTTTTTTTATTTACTGAGATTTGTTTTATCATCCAGAATGAAATCTATCTTGATATTCTACATACATGTAAAAAGGATAGATACTGTATGGTTGAGTACTCCAGAAATGTCAAGTTGGTTGATATTTGACAATTTCTTCTTACAGTTCTATCAACTTTTGCTGCATATAACATTAATAATTTTTATGTCCTCTTAATGAAACTGACTCATGGCTAAGGGCTCTTGATGAATTGACCCTGTCTGGAGCTTTGGTGACACAGTGGTTAAGTACTCAGCTGCTAACAGAAGGGTCAGCAGTTTGAACCCATCAGTCACTCTGTAGACAAAATACTTGGCCACTGCTTCTGTAAATATTTACAGCCTTGGAAATACTGTAGAGCAGTTCTGCTGTGTCCTATAGAGTCACTATGAGCTAAAATCAACTAAGTGGAAACAGATTAACAGGGAGTTCACCCTGTTGTGCAGTAGCCTGGAAGCTCACTCTAGGTTTTAAGCTGATTTCATTTGTTTCCCCTGTGTTGTCTGTTTTATAATATGTGAAAACTGTTGTTTCCTTCCTTCCTACCCCTCCCCTAGATTCTAGTTGATACAGTGGGAGTGTAAGTCTAATCCATGTTACTCTATCTTGTCCAAAAGCGAAAATCCTAAAGGCAATAATTAAGCAAAGACTCAAAGGAGATGAGCAAACATTATCTAGAAAAGAGTACCCCAGAAAGAAACTGCCCACACAAAGACTCTGAAACGGGAATGTGTGTACCTGGCAAGTTCATACAACATGAAGGAGATCACTATGGCTACAGCAAAGATGGTGAGAATAATGGCTAGACATCTCAATCTTTGTCAAGCTTCTGGCCTACTCTGACCAAGATTGGGAGCTACTATAGGTTTTAAGCAGAGGAATGCCACTCTGAGACTTCCACTTTAAAACGTTCACTCTGTCTACTGTGTTGACAATAAACTAGAAATGAAGCAGGTATACCAATCAGGAAGTCAACAGTACTAGCCAGAAATCATGGTACTTGGATCAGTGGAAACACTGAGAGATATTCCAATTCTCACTATAATAAGGAGGTATGATCAGTAGGGTTTGCTTTTAATGTATGAGAGAAATAATTATTTCTATCAAGACTGAACTCATGTTCTTTGCATTATTCTGTCTCATATTTATGCTTGACAAAAGATTTGAGGGCTATCTCTCTTATTACTGAGTCTGTGTCTACAGAATGAGTACTCAGTGCATATATCATACTTTCATCTCTTTCCCAAAGATCAAGTACATATCAGCTCCTATAAATACTACTTACGTATAGCCAAGTGCCGTCGAGTCGGATCTGACTATGAAATTGTCCTTTCAAACTGGCTTGTGTTAAAGTGCAATCTTTTGCCATGAGCTGGGTATAAATGTGGGTCAGAGTATCTATGCTTTGGGTTTCTTAAGAGTTACAGAATCTAAATTTAATATCCAAAGGGCCTTCCCCTCATTACCACTCCCCAAATAAAGACCAGGCTGCCTTATCACTCACTGCCTTGATAAATATCTCAGCCCAAACTACAGCTTGCGGGATTGTGGATGTACTTGGTGAAGGAACCAGTCTTACCACAATCAGGGTCTGAAGTTGGCTGGTATGTACCTGATTCAACTTGTCTCTGACTTCACACAAAGCCCTGAGTTGGGCTGGACTTTGTTTCAGCGGAACTCCATACATGGGAAGCCTTAAGCAGCTTGTGTAAGAGAGAAGCAGCTAAAACCCTAGGTAACAGAGTCCAACATATTTGGTAGGTCATCTTTACATTTAGTTAAAGCAAAGTTCTAATGCTGTAGAATATACATTCACACAAGGCCCTCATTCAACAAATGTCTCTGTCACTTAGACCAATCTGAACCACCAGTACTACCTATCTGTCAGAATTCTAGAAATGTGTTCTATCTATAAAAATCCCGAAGAAGGGGACAGGAGATTGTTAAGAGGATACAACATGTATAGAATGGAAAGGAGAGGGTGCTGTCACTGGGCAAGGAGAGCAGAAGGGGCTGCAGATAGGTGGGCATGCAAATTTAAATTGGATTCTACACTTTCACTCAATCACAATAAAAAAAGGTAACAATAATAATAAAGAATCCAAGGTTCCAGGACCTGGGAAGGAGTATACCTTCTTGATGACGATGAAATGGACTTCCAGGATCTAGAGCACAACCAAGAGAGGAACACTGGTAGATTGGAAAAGCAGGATAAGTATTTCATAGAGCTTATCCCCACAATGGATCGGTCATAGAGTGAATGGAAGAGAAAGAAAAAGAAATCTATGTACCCACCCCACATGCAAACCCTGTGCTTTGGTGTGTTGCCCCCAAAATAAGTGGTTCTGCTCTGAGAATTTTATCTCCACTATGAATTGTGTTTGTGTCATCATTATAAATAGCATCAATATTACTGACATCATAAAGCAAAAAAAACTGAGTGCCATCAAGTCATTACTGATTCATAGGAACCCTACGGGACAGAATAGAACTGCTTCAAAGAGTTTCCAAGAACCACCTGGTGCATTCAAACTGCTGACCTTTTAGGTAGCAGATGTAGCACTTAACCACTATACCACTAGGGTTTCCTAATCCTCATTAATCAGTATGATTTACCAGCCAGGGTTTTTATTACAAACTCACCAATTACAGATCACTTTGTACAGTACTGCATGCCCAGACACTCTGATGATGAATCAATCTTTAGACAATGTCTGACATGATTTTAGCTCTCAAGGCAAAGTTGTTAACAGTGACATTTACAATGCTAACATCATCCACAACATGGCCACAGAAAATATAGCATTTCAATCAAATGCAAAAACAAAATAGTGCTTTTTCTGAGTAAAATCTAGCAATAGCTGCCATTTATTAAGTAGCTATTTTGTTCTAGGCAGTTGATTTAACTCTTTTAAGCTTTCTAACAACTACATGAAGAAAATTACATGTATTTAAAGAGATGTTAAGCAGCTAGCAAGCAGAAGAGACAGGATTCCAACTCAGATCCATCAGATCCCAAAGTCTATTCTCTTAATCACTATTCTAAACAGTTTTTGCTTTTTTTTTTTAAGGAGAAATCAAAAAACTTATTTCTTTAAGAGTCCTATTCCATGTCTGCTCTAAATTCTTTCATCTTGGACAGACTTAGGAAATGGGTGTGAGGAAATGTGCTGGCAGAAGTCTAAGCTCATAGACTATCTTCTTGCAATAAAGGTCCCTCCAAGCTCCATTTCCCATAAGTAGTATTTCATTCTCCATTCTCAAGTCATATCCATCCCAGAAATGAATCGGTATCCCTAGGCTAGAGGTCCCAGAGCCTCAAGGAGGAGATTCTGCTCCAAGTATCTTTAACCTACATAGTTATGGAGGTATGTATGAGGTATTGGATTAGAGAATACAGTCAACCCCTGAGTCCTTAGTCATCCTATAATATTTACATAAAATAATCATTCTACCTGCCTTTTGCAATTATCTTTTAAAACTGGAGATCTAGTGTCCATGATTCAGGACACTAGCCTCCAAGCACAAATCCTCCCACTGAAGACTAAGTGAGTGATTTTCGACAAATCTTACTGTATTTTCCTTCCTCTTAGAGTTCAAATGCTGAGAGCTGACTTAAACAGAACAGTCCTGGAAAACTGCAGTTGTAATTAGTGCCAGAGGCAAGGAGTTAGCACATAGGTGGAGCATCTTTATTTGTACTACGCTAAGTAAACAACTTCTAAAACAGGAATAAAATTATTATAGACAAAGGACTTAATCATTAAAACTAATTGACCCAACTTCACAGATTGTAATCAAAGCCTAATAACTCATAAAGATCTGTCATGGATTGAATTATGTTCCCCCAAAAATGTATGTGGCAGTTTAGCCAGGCCATGATTCCTGTGATTGTGTGATCTTCCTCCAAGTTGTAAATCCTGCCTCTACACTGTCAATGAGAGAGGATGGGCACAGTTGTGTTGGTGGGGCAGGACTCAGAAGCATAAGGTTGTTTTGTGCCTCGAGGCAGTCTCTTGAGATAAAGGAAGGAAGCTAGTGGAGAGACTTGGGTACCTCATACTATCAAGAAAGAAAACAGTGCAAGGAGCTAAGTGTGTCCTTTGGAAAGGACTGGTGTCCCTGTGCCTCAGAAACTTCCAGCCAGGGGAAGATTGATGACAAAGATCTTTCTCCAGAGCCAGTAAGGGAGGCCTACCCCCCGGAGGGCAGAGGTGGCACCTTGAATTTGAATGTTTAGCTTACTAGACCGTGACAAGTAAAATTTCTCCTTTTAAAGCCACCCACTCATGGTATCTCTGTTACAGCACCACTAGATGACTAAAAGAAATTTCTAGTGATTTTTCCCTATTCCTGTTCAAAGATCTCATCCTAGACAGTATAAAAGTCATGAAAAATCAGCTTATTGGGATTTGAGGAATAAGTTTTTCTCTAGCTAAAATTTATGGTGATTTTGACCATGTGAGATTAACACAGGTATGCAAGGATGGTTCAACATTATAAAATCAATCAACATAATCTAATACATAAATAAAACAAAAGTGTGGCTATTTCAATTGACACAAAAAAGATATTTGATAAATTCCAGCACCCCTTCTTGATAAAAATTCTTAATAAAACAAGTATAGAAGGGAAATTTCTTCATCATAATAAAGGGCATTCAATCAACAGGCAGCATCATTCTTAAGAGACAGAGGCTAAGAGAGGCTGAGAACAGGAACAAGACAAGGATGCCCTTCATCACCACTTCTATTTAACATTGTGCTGGAAGTCCTAGCTAGAGCAACAAGGGAAGAAAAAGAAATAAAGGGCACCCAAATTGGTAAGGAAGAAGTAAAATTATCCCTATTGTCAGATAATATGATAGAGAACCCTAAAGATGCCACATGAAAACTACTGGAACTAACAGAAAGATTAGCAGAGTAGCAGGATACATGAGCAACACATAAAAATCAGTTGCACTTCTATACACCAAAAAAAAAAAGTACAAAAAAGAAATCATGAAAGCAGTACCATTTATGTCCCCTAAAAAAATGAAATACTTAGGAAAAAATCTAACCAGGTGTGTAAAAGACCTATACAAACAAAATTAAAAAGCACTACTTTAAGAAATGAAACAAGATGTACCTAAGTGGAAAAACATACTATGATCATTGTGAAAACATCACGTCTACCCAAAGCAATCTACAAATACAATGTAATCTTGATCCAAATGCCAACAGCATTGTTGAACAAGATAGGAAACTAACTTTACATGGAAAAGAAAGAGGCCCCAGATAAGTAAAACACTACTGAAGAAGTAGAACAAAGTAGGAGAACTTGCACTACCTGACCTCATAACCTACCATACAACTAAGGTAGTCAAAACAGCCTGGTACTGGTACAATGACACACATATTGACCAATAGAATGGAATTAAGAACCTAGATGTAAATCCATTTGCCTACTGATGGCCACCTGATCTTTGGCCAAGGCCCAAAGTCCATTAAGTGGGGGAGGGGAAACACAGTCTTTTTAACAAACAATGCTAACAAAACTGGATGTTCATCTATAAAAAAGTGAAACAGTTCTCATACCTCATACCACACACAAAAAGCTAATTCAAAATGCATCAAAGACCTAAATATAAAACCCAAACCTTAAAATATCATTAAAAAAAACAGGAACAAAACTACAGACCCTAATACACCACGTAAGTAGCATATAAACCATAACTAACAATCCACAAACACCAGAAGATAGGCTAGCTAATCAAAATCTTCTAAAACCTAAACTCTTAAGGTCGCCATGAGTCGGATCCAACTCAACAGCACTTGGTTGGCTATGTTCATTGTTAAGATTTCACCAAAAGAATAAAAAAGAACCTACAGACTGGGGGGAAAAAGTTGGCTATGACAAATCCAACAAAGTTATAATCTCTAAATCTGTAGGGAAATCCAACACCTCTACAACAAAATGATAAATAATCCAATCAAAAAATTGTTAGAGGATCTGAACAGACACTTCACCAAAGAAAACACTCAGACAGCTAGCAGACATATGAGGAAATGCTTGAGATCACTGTCCACTAGAGAAATGCAAATCTAAATTACAATGAGATACCATCTCATCCAGACACTACTGGAATGAATCAAAAAAAAAAAAACCCCAGAAGATAACAAATGTTGTAGAGGTGTGGGGAGTTTGGAAATCTTATACACTGCTGGTGAGAATGCAAAATGTTACAGCCATTTTGGAAAATGTTGTGGCATTTCCTTAAAAAGCTAGAAATAGAAATAGCATACAATCTAGCAATTCCACTCCTAGGAATATGTCCTAGAGGAATAAAACCATCACACAAATAGACATATATACATCCATGTTTACTGCAGCATTATTCACAGTAGCAAAAAGATGAAAACAACCTAAGTGCCCATCAAAAGAAGAGTGGATAAAACAAACTATGGTACATATATACAATGGAATACTATGCAACAGTAAAGAACAATAATGAATCTGCAAAACATCTCACAACAGGGATGAATCTGGAGGGTACTATGCTGATTGAAGCAAGTCAATCACAGAAGGAAAATATTTTTTGAGACCACTATAATAAAAACTAATGAAAAGCACAAAAACAATCTTTGACAGGTACAAGGGAGCGGAAAGGTGGGGAAAGAAAAACACTAAACAGACAATAGGTAAGTGGTAATTTTGGTGGTGTATTAAGACAATACACAGAATTGGAGCAATCAGCACAACTTGACTAAGGCAAGGTCATGGAGGCATCAAACCCATTGCCACTGAGTCGATCCCAACACATAGCGACCCTATAGAAAGAACAGAGTAGAACTGCTCCACAGAGCTTCCAAGGATTTGGAAAGGATTTCCTTGTGGACTTGAATGCTAACCTTTTGATTAGCAGATGTAGCACTTAACCACTATGCCACCGGGGTTTCTAGAAGCATCATAGACACATCCAAATTACTAGGTTGGGGCTGAGGATGAAGGTCTTGGGCACCATCCAGCTCAACTGGTTTCACATAGTTTATAAATAAAATGTTCTACATTCTACTTTTGTGAGTAGCATCGGGGGTCTTAAAAGCTTTTGAATGGTCATCTAAGATACTCCACTGGCCCCAACCCACCTAAAGCAAAAGAGAATGAAGAAAACCAAAGACACAAGGGACAAATTAGTCCAAAGGACTAACAGACCACAATTATCACACCATCCACCAGACTGAGTCCAACACAACTAGATGGTGCCTGCCTGCTATCAACAACTGCTCTGACAGGGATCACAATAGAGGGACCCAGAGAGAGTTGAAGAAAAATGAAGAGTAAAGTTTTAACTCAAAAAAACCCATACCTGGTCTTAAACGCTAGCAAGCTGCCATCTGAGGTACACCACATGGTCCCAACTAAGCTGGAACAGATGGTCACCAAGTACAACAATGACATGAGGGAAAAAGAACCCAGAAGACAGAAAGACCCACATGAATAGGCTATTATATCAACATATGACCAGAAGAACCAGATGGTGCCCAGCCACCACTAATGACAGCCATGATGGGGCTCACAATGTTGAGTCCCAGTGGCAACACAAGAAAAATAGGGGTGCACCCTGAGAACTCCACTAGAAGATCCACTAAATTGGTGGTCTGAAGGTCTGAGAGTTCCCCTGGGAGCATGGGTCCTAGACCTGATGCTACCCTTGACCATAGATCATTACTGAGGTCAACTCTTCTGATAGGAATGGATTGGACTTAAGGACACAGAGTGACCACATCGTGTGTGACCTTATGGTTCTGTGCATCTACAGCGTGTCGTCCTACTGGCCTCTTACTAGAGGGGAGTGGAGAGGGTGGAGAGGAGGGGACAGGAAATCGTTAAGAGGTTATGAAATGTATGGAATGGAAAGGAGGACTGTGCTGTCACTGGGCAAGGAGAGCAGAGGGAACTGCAGATAGGTGGACATGTAAATTTGAATTGTATTATAAACTTTCACTCAATCCCAATAGTAATAATAATAACAATAAACCAAGACCTACTGGTCTGACAGAGACTGAAGAAACCCAGAGAATACGGCCCCCAAAACACCCTTTTAACTCAGTACTACAGTCACTCCTGAGGCTCATCCTTTAGCCAAAGATTAGACAGGCCCACAAAACAAATGAGACTGAATGGGCATACCAGCCCGGGGGCAAGGATGAGAAGGCAGAAGGGATCAAGAAATCTGATAATGGGGAACCCAAGATGGAGAAAGGGAAAGTACTGACACATTATGGGATTGGCAAACAATGTCACAAAACAATATATGTATTAATTGTTCAGTGGGAAACAAATTTTGTCTGTAAACCTGCATCTAAAGTTGAATAAAAAAGAAAAAGGAAAAAAAATGTATAGCAATTGAGGATGGATAGATGTATATTCACATGAATGGATTTGTGTATGTATGTACGGGGACTGGGCAGTCCTGAATGGCAAATCCTCAATGCCCTTCATACCAACAAGTACCAAGATCATTAAAAGGAAGTGGTGAATAATTCTAGGCTCATAGATAATCCCATACCAATTTAATTTGACCAAGGACACTTTTGTTAGCACTGTGCCTTGCATATGACAGATCTTCAATAATCTATATTAATTAGACAAGAAAGTATGTGAGGAGTATGTGTGTATGTGTGTAATATACACAAAAATCTTCAATAGTTCTCCTGATGCCAAAATTCCAGGCCAAGCTTCAATCCTAATATAGCTTCAATACACTATTTCACACAGTCTTGGATGGACTCATCATTAGAAGTACACACTTAACAAAGAAAAGGGTCATGGGTTTGTAGAACATCTTCAAAAAATGCTTGTTGAAGTGAGCTAAATTGCAGAAAGTATTCAAAATATGTTGCTGAAGAAAAATGAATTGTTCAGAGCTACCTTATAACTGTACATCCCTTCATCAAAGAAATCGATCTGGTTACTTCAAGTTCATACTTTTTATTTTTATTGTGATTAAGTGAAAGCTTACAATCCAAGTTAATTTGCCACATAAAACCCGGAATACACGCCTCAACGAAACTATCTGCTGTCTTCGCTCTGTGACAGCACACTCCTCCTTTCCACCCTGTACTTCCATTATCCACTCAACCAACAATTGTCCCCTTCTCTCCACCCTCCCCGCCCCGAGTAGAACAAGTCAGACAGCCTCACATATATATATCAAATCAAGAAGTACACCCATCGCCTGCATTGCTCTGCATCCCAAGTACTGTCCAATCTTTGTGTGAAGAGTTGGCTTCAGTACTGGTTTCAGCTCTGGGCTAACAGCAAGTCCAGAGACCATGTTCTCTGGGGACCCTCCAGGATGTCAGACCACCAAGTCTGGTCTTTTAATAGAGTTCTGTATCTGCACCCCCCTTTTTCTTGTGCTACATCAGAGTCTGGACACTTTGTTTCCTGTCAGGACAGGATCCTTTCTTAAAACTTACTAATTTTCACAAAATCTGATTCTAAATGTTTACGAATGTTTCTAAAAATCAAATTAATCATTAAAAGGTAAATATTTTCACCTACCAAATGATATCAAAAGAATTTAATGCTCTGACGGAAGACAGCCTTTAACATTTTGAGGATGTGGTTACAGCCTTTTGGAGGAAATGCTTGGATTACAGTTTCTAGAGTGTTTTAAGAGAAAAAAAAATTAGCTGCATTACCTTATAGTCATACCTAGAAATTTATCAGAATACAAATTCTAGATCATCTAGTGAATCCTGGAGTTCCAGACTAACCCAATTAAATTCCTTTCTCTTTTTTTCAGATTTAGCTAGCAGGTAAATTTCCAAAACCATCTCAAGAGCGATCTCTTCTCTCTGTAGTCACCACAGGCTATTGAGGTGACTGACAGCTTGTTAGGACCACTTGAGCTTCTGACACTTAGCCTTCAAAAAGGTACTTGAGGGGATTTCACTAAGCATCTGGAGGTCTCAAGGGCTCATATTCCTTAAACCTGAAAAGAAGTCACTGAAATACCATATTATAGCCAGAGAGCCTGGGTATGTCAGCAGGTAACCTCTTTGTGGGAGCAGCTATGAATCTCTGACCCTTTTGATCTAGCATATGGATCTTGAGATATGAATCACGATGCAGCAAAACAAGAAAAGCATCATGGGGGTTGGTGTAGCCAGTGTGTTCATTTTCATCATGGACTTCTCATAATGTAAATTTTAAACTCCTTAGAATGCCGAGTTCCAACAGTTGAATACAACTGGCTTCTAAAAAATTATAGCTACGAAGATAGATAAGAAGAAAATGACAGAGATATAAATCATCTCCAGAAACAAGCACTGCTAAATCCTATTAGCAACATTCTATTATAGTAACATTCTGTTATACTTGAGAGTAAGAAGGAAAGAAAAGAAAATATACTGAATCCTTGTTATGCTAGGCATATCCTAATATTATCTCATTTAATCTTCACATGTCTGTAGTTGTCTGCATTTTACAGGCATAGAAACAGAGACTTAGATTTAGAAATGAGGCATTACAGATAGTATATGTTGCAGCTGTGATGCAAAAATGCCACGGCTTACTACAAGGTCGATAATGTTTTTCTTTTTATTGCATGATGGCATGAGCTGAGATCAGCTACTTAAACTGCTCTTGAGAAAAAAAGAAGCACTTAATAAGCATCAGTGTCTCTGGACCAGCTTTCAGGGATCATCTCGAAGCTGAGCTCAACAAAGAAATCCCCAAACAGAAGTTCTTCAGAATGACAGAATAGAGAAAATGTTGGCTCGTATAATAAGCACATACCAAAATTCAGTTGATAGGAAATAGAAAGTCAAAAGCTGGGACTTTCAAAAAGTATTATTAAAGTGACTTCTAATTCTCTAAGATGTAGCTTCCCCCTCAAGAAAACCCACTGGTCAATAACGTACTAGTTTCATCACATAGGCCTCAAATCCAAGAGTTTGAGAACTCCTGCATCCCCGAGCACTGAAGATACACAATGACCAGGGAGATGGTGAAATGGGTGAGACAGGGCCAGAAATAGGTTCCAAATGGAGAACTGAGATAGCTGAGACCATGTCCTAGCTCTAGGCTCCAAGCCTCTGCTTCACTTGACCACACAACCTTTCAGAACACAGGCCAGAAAGCCTGCGGGTTTCCTCATGTTTATCCTTAGAAACTATCACTTTGATTCCTTCCCAAATGACGCTTGGGCTTCCCCAGAACAGCAGCTAAAATGACGTGAAATGTGACCACTTGTACTCTGACACTAACAATACTTTGTATTTATTATAAAGGGAAAGTGAAGTGTTGTGAAGTAAGGAAACTTAAAGACACAGACACTGTAAGAAAAATGACTTAATTGCACAGCTCTGGGAACACACTAAAACCCACTGACCTGTACACTTTAAAAGGCTGAATTTGGGGGAGGGTGAATTATTTCTCAATGAAGTTGCTATTTTAACAAGAGAAAACTTGAAACAACAAGGGAATAAGGAAAACCAGGAACAGAAGGAAGAAATAGAACATGTGGCTAATTGCCTTCATGAGCAATTGTTTCTTTGCCATGAGACCGGAAGAACTGGACGATACCTGGCTACTATTACTGAATAGTTTCATCAAAGAACCAATAGAAGAATCTTGACCAGAAAGGGGGTAGAATGTATAACATAATGTCAAATTCTCATGGACTTCAGACTTTCTGGAGGTATAAAGGCTGGATGAACTCCTGAAACTACTGCCCTGAGACAATGTTTAAACCAAAAATATTCCCAGAAGTCTTCTTTGAATCACACAACAGGTTAGTTTAAGAAGTAGAATTGCCCTGAGTATTGTACCTTTTTAAAGATCTCTGTGTGATCATACTGTCAACAGCAACTAGAAAGTTCAGATAATAAGTTTAAAGGGCCAATAAATCCACCTACTGCCATCGAGTTGAGTCCTACTCACAGCGACCCTAGAGGTCAGAGTAGAAGTGCCCCATACAGTTTCCAAGGAGCATCTGGCAGATTTGAATGGCCAACTTTTTGATTAGTAGATGCAGCACTTAACCCCCTATGCCACCAGGGTTTCCAAATAAGCTTATGTTAATGAGAGAGGAACGGATCAGAAAAAGACAGTGAGAATGGTTGTACAACCTGAAAACTGTAATCTATGTCACTGAATTGTACATGCAGAAATTGATGAATTAGTAGTGTATGTTCTACTGTTCACATTTTCAATGATAATAAAGTAAAATAATTTTAAAAACCAAACTTACCTTCTGGGGAAATGCTTTTGACATAGAAGCAGTATTTCTGCCTTTAAAGACTTACTACTGACTCTTAGTTCATTTTTTATCAAATATAATTGAGGAATTTCTATGTGTAAAGAATCGTGCCAGACAGTATCAAACATTTCACAGGAAGCTCTTGCAATAATTTTATCATTTACTAAACATTTACTATATGCCAGGCAGGTACTAATTTCACTCATTATCTTCAGTAATCACCAGGGAGGTATGTTATTACTATCTCCATTATAAAGGCTGGGAAACTAAAGTGCAGAGAATTAGACTACTGCCCAAGGAACACAGCAAGTAAAAGGCAGAGATAGATTTGAACACAAGTCTTTCTGATGCCAGACTTTGACTACATTACGCCAAACAAGGACTCCTTGGAAACTTTAGGGATAGGGTCACTGTGAGTTGGAATCCACTCAACAGCAGTGGTTTTCTTTGATTTTAGGTACTGTCTCAATGGTAGGGTGAATACAGCACTATGATTGTCCTGAAGGAGTGCCCAGAAAGGCATTGATGATCAAATATACATTGTGTGTATATATATATATATATATATAGCTACATGCCAGGTGTTAGCACTGGAGAGCACAGTGCTGCCACTTCCTAGCTGTGACTTTTGGATAAGTCATTGAATTCTCTGTTTCTATTTCCTCATCTGTTAGAACAAGAAAGACAATAATAATGCTGATCTTAACAGAAATATTGTAAAAAAAAATAGAGAAGGATGTAAAATACTATGTCTAGGTGGTGTAATGATTAAGATCTATGCATTCCAACCAAAAGGTCAGCAGTTCGAATCTACCAGGTGCTCCTGGGAAACTCTGTGGGGCACTTCTGCCCCATCCTATAGGGTCATACGAGTCAGAATCGACTCGACAGCATTGGTGTTAGGGTTATCATCATCATCATCATCATCACCTAGTGCTGAAGTACAGAAAAGCTGGTTCTCCAGGCCCAATACTCAACAACTTTCTGATTATTTTGCTTCCTCAAGATATTGTATTTGATATACTTTATGCTTATAATAGGCATTTCCAAGGGCCCAGGCCCCAAACTGTTTAGGCAGAGTAGACAGCAGAGTGGTAGAGGAAAGCTCAAGAAGAAAGCCTACCTTATATCTACCCTCAACACTTCTGAAAACATTATTTTCATATATATCTGCTGCAAAAGATCTCTCTAGAGCATTTAGAAGCAAAGATGTCACTTTGTTAACTAAGGGGCATGTGACCCAAGCCAGGGTATTTTCAATCACCTCACACGCATGTGAAAGCCAGATAATGTGCAAGAAAGACCAAAAAATTGATGCCTTTGCATTACGGTTGGTGGAGAATATCTAACACACCAGAAGAATGAAAAAAATCTGTCTTGGAAAAAGTACAGCCAGAATGCTCTTTAGAAGTGACAATAATGATACTTCATCCATACTTTGGACATGTTATCAGGAGGGACATGGAGAAGGCCACCATGCGAGACAAAGTCAAACGTCATTGAAAAACAGGAAGATGCTCAAAAAGATGGACTGACATAGTGGTTGCAACAATGAGTTCAAACATAGCAATGATTGTGAAGATGGCACAGGACCAGTCGGTGTTTCATTCCATTGTAAATGGTGCTGCTATGATATGAATTGGAATCAACTTGACAGCACCTAACGACATTTATACTTTTATAACCCAGAAAAGAGTCTTCATAGGGTCTTAGGGTCTTAGGGTCATAGGGTCTTCCTGGCTGGTTAACAAAAAAAAAAATTACTTACCATCAAGTCAATTCTGACTCATAATGACCCTATAGGATCAGAGTAGAATTGCCCCACAGAGTTTCCAAGGAGCACCTCATGGATTTGAATTGCCTATGTCTGGTCAGCAGTCATAGCACTTAATCATTATACAACCAGACTTTCCTCCTCGCTTGTAGTGTCATTTATAGTACTCTTTCATATTACTTGAGTTTAGGTGAGTATGACACTCATAAAACAATATTTTTGCATAATAAACTGGTGAGTTAGTAAAACGGCTAAGAGCAAGGGCATTGGTAGGTAGATAAAGGTCCAAATCCCCGTTTTTCCACCTACAAGCTGTGCAACCTTAGATAGGATGTTTATGCTCCCTGAAACTGTTTCTTCATTTGTAATATGGAATAAAAATATATTTCTCATAGGATGGTTATCATTAAACCACATGATACAGAAAAGTATTCAGCACAGTATTTAGTGCATAGTCAGTTCTCAATAAGTGACAGTTGTTATTATTTGAAAAAGACATGAGTTAGATAAACCTAGTGGCTAGTGTTCACAAATGTGACTCTTTCAATTAAATAAGCATTTATCCAGCACTTGTCAAATGCTTAACACTGTGTTATAGTCTGTGAGTACTAGATGAAAAACACGAACTACACGAGTACTCTAAAACATTGTTGCGGTTTTTCACAAAAAGTGCTCTGCAACATGTCCCCATGCTGTAAACACTTTTTGCAGTCACAAGAAGAGAATGTGAAAAAGATATAAACACATATGGGGTGGAGTAGACATGGTCTGCAATGAATCAGGCCATCCCACAGAGGGCAGTGCCCACAAACTATAAACTATATAAGGGCCACTATCTCAGTCCATCATTACCCTGCAAGCTGCATCAGGCTTTATCCTACTTGTACCTTTGGTGAGCCAGGTAAGAGAAAGTTCATCCGATTACATCTACGGTTATTTGTTGTTACACACAGTATTCAGGAGTATGAGCTTAGACAGCGTTAATATATACTTGGATTTTCCTCTCTTCGTTTGTTTACATGTTTGGTTAGTTTTAGTTTACTCTGGGGTCTTTTCAGAATCAATTGACCTTTATGAAGAAGAAAAATACAAGTAGAAATGTTTCTTCTCCTAGGCCATTCTATACTCTTTTCCCAGTGTCTTTGTATAGTATGTTTCCTGGGCTGTTCAGCTCAAAGAGGGGGAGGCTGACACTCTTGTAGAGTCATTTCCTTCTATAGCATCAGGTCCTACATGTCCGAGATCTAATCACCCACTAATCAAACTGCCACCTGCACTGTTGAGGTTTCTGCCTGATTATTGGAAAAGTGTTGAGCTGTACTGATAAGGTAACAGGTAAGAAAAGGAATGACAAGGTCTTTTGGTTTTTTTCCTATTCAGGTTCACTTAAACTAGCAAAAAGATGACTGACCTCTTGAGAAGTGTTGTCACCATCATTGATCTCTTCTACAAATACACCAAGCAAGATGGGGAGTGCAGCACACTGAGCAAGGATGAACTAAAGGAACTTTTGGAAAAAGAGTTTCGTCCAATTCTGAAGGTGAGGACCATACGCAAGGAACGAAGAATACTGTTGTTTCACATATGCACATTATATGACAAAAATTAGCTAAAAAGTACACAATTATCTTTGAGCAACACTTACATGCAGTATTTTGGGGACATCAGGAAGGCTGTTGAGATGTAATTTATTTTAAAGAAGGTGACTTTTCCTCATTTGTCTGTACACTTTCACCTTGTAGACACTCAGACTCTCCTGGACCCCCAAGTCTTCCCTTCTGAAAAGAAAGAAAAAGCAGAAAATAAATCTGTGCTAAGATGTGAATTAATACTTTACTCTCTGAGATGAAAACAAACAAAAAAAAAGTAGATAGGAATCATCTACAATGATTAGGACTCAGAAGGGGTGTAGCTTATCAGTGCCTGCATAGGTGATCACTGATTCATGAAGCCAGTTCTAAATACACCAAATATTTGTGGAGGAGGTGGTAAGGGAATTGGCAAAGACAGCTGGGATGAATGAAAACAGAAAACTAAATGTAAGCATTTTGCCAATCACTTAAGAATGACTCACCTATTAACTCCAAAATAAGAGATCCTAGTGTAGCCCATGTTAGTATGTAACATTTTAAAACTAAGACACTCCAGTTACTGAACTTGGTTTATTCCACTCTTTCCTATATTCCATTTCTGAGCATTTAATCCTCTAGGAATTCAGTTCTTAAAATGTAGTCATCCAAAGATTCTAACAGTCTTTATTCTTTTCTATTACCTCTTCAGATCTGTTGGGTTCTGCTAGGCTGCCTTAGCCTAAAGTAACTTCTGTTTGAATTAAAACTGCCTAGTACCAAACATTCACAATTTGCATACTCCTAATTAAAGTTTTTAGCTAAGTATGTGGGCCAGGCTGACCAAGTCTCCTTTTGTGTGTTACTTATGCACAGAACCCAGATGATCCAGACACAGTGGATGTCATCATGCATATGCTGGATCGAGATCATGACCGAAGGCTGGACTTTACTGAGTTCCTTCTGATGGTATTCAAGCTGGCTATGGCCTGTAACAAGATTCTCGTCAAAGAACACTGCAAAGCTTCAGGGTCAAAGAAGCATAGGCATGGTCGCCAACGCCAAGAGCAAGAAAGTGAAACAGAGGAGGAAGAAGAAGAGACAATGGGACAGAAATCAGGTCATAGACATTCAAGCTCGAGTGAGAGAAATGAGCATGGTTACGGTTCCAGGGGCTCAAGGGGGAAAGTGAATCACAAAAGTGGGTCTAATTCTAGAAATCTGGGAAGAAAAGGTGGTTTATCCAGTTCAGAGAATGAAGAGGGATCGGAGAAAAGGCGTCACAGGTCTAGCTCTGGTCACTCATGGAGTAGTGGCAAAGAGAGACATGGTTCTAGCTCTGAACAGCTAGGGGAAAGAAGGAACAAGTCAAGCATTACTCCCTCTAGGGAATCTGAGGAGGAATATAAATATGGATCTGAATCAAAGAGTGAGAGAAGAAAAGGTCATGGTGGTCTGTCACATGGACTGGGGGCTAATGGGCATGAATCAAGCTCTACTCAATCAAAGAGTAGAGGGCAAAGGCTTGGGTCTAGGTCTGGAGATTCAGGAAACTGTGAGAGACAAAGCCACGCACATAATTCCAGCAATTCAGGGGGGTGTAGAAGTCCACAAAGTGCTTCTAGTTCTTGTCAGACAGGTAGATCTGAAGGACAAGGAAATCAGTCTAGCTGTACCCAGTCAGGTTATCAGTCAGGAAGTGGTGGAAGACAAGGTCATGGATATATCTCAGGAGGTCAGTCCTCTGGATGTCAGTCCACTGGATATAGTCAACACAATTCTGGCTCCTGTAGTCAATCTTCTAGTCACAGAGAATATGGATCTAGAAAATGTGAACAACCACAGAATCATAGAGGACAACCAGGAACAAACTCAAGTCAGTCCTCTAGCTGTGGACAGTATGGCTCTGAAGAAAGTCAGTCTTCTAGTTACCGTTCCTGTGGCCACTCCTCTACCTCCAGTCAAGAAAGGTCTCATTCAAATGAGTTTTCTAAATGTAGCCAACATGGGTCTGGTTCAGGTCAATCCGCTGGTCAACATAAATCTAGCTCAAGCAAATCCTGTGGATCAAGTCAGTCTAGCTATGGCCAATATGAATCTGGCTCAGCTCAGTCCTCTGGATTTGGACAATGTAGGTCTGGCTCAAGTCCATCCACTGGCCGACGTAGTTCTGGCTCAGGTCAGTCAAGCTATGGCCAACATGGATCTGGCTCGGGTCAATCCTCTGGCTTTGGACAACAGGGGTCTAGTTCAAGTCAATTTTCTGGCCAAAGTGGGTCTGGTTCAAGCCAGTCCTCTGGCCATCATGGTTATGGATCAAGTCAGTCTAGCTATGGCCAACATGGATCTAGCTCAGGTCAGTTCTCCAGCCAACATGGGTCTGGCTCAGGTCAGCCTAGCTATGGTCAACATGGGTCTGGCTCAAGTCAGTCTAGGTATGGTCAACAGGGGACTGGCTCAAGTGAGTCCTCTGGCCATCACGGATATGGATCAAGCCAGTCCAGCTATGGCCACCATGAGTCCGGTTCAGGTCAGTCTAGTTATGGCCAACATGGGTCTGGCTCAGGTCAGTCCTCTGGCTTTGGACAACATGGGTCTAGCTCAAGTGAATTCTCTGGCCAACATAGGTCTGGCTCTGGTCAGTCTAGCTGTGGACAACATGGATCTGGCTCAGGTCAGTCTTCTGGCTTTGGACAACATGGGTCTGGTTCAAGTCAGTCCTCTGGCCACCATGGGTATGGATCAAGTCAGTCTAGCTACGGCCAACATGGGTCTGGCTTAGGTCAGTCCTCTGGCTTTGAACAACATGGTTCTAGCTCAAGTCAATCCTCTGGCCAACATGGGTCAGGCTCAAGTCAGTCTTCTGGCCAATATGGGTCTGGCTCTGGCTCTGGCTCAAGTCAGTCCTCTGGCCAGTGTGGGTCTGGCTCAGGTCAGTCTTCCGGCTTTGGACAACATAGGTCTGGTTCAAGTCAGTCCTCTGGCCGCCATGGGTATGGATCAAGTCAGTCTAGCTATGGCCAACATGGGTCTGGCTCAGGTCAGTCCTCTGGCTTTGAACAACATGGTTCTTCTAGCTCAAGTCAATCCTCTGGCCAACATGGGTCTGGCTCAGGTCAGTCTTCTGGCCATCATGGGCATGGATCAAGTCAGTCTAGCTATGGCCAGCATGGGTCTGGCTCAGGTCAGTCCTCTGGCTTTGGACAACATGGATCTAGCTCACATCAATTCTCTGGTCACCATGGGTTTGGCTCAGGTCAGCCTAGCTATGGTCAACATGGGTCTGGCTCAAGTCAGTCTAGCTATGGTCAACATGGGTCTGGCTCAAGTCAGTCTAGGTATGGTCAACAGGGGACTGGCTCAAGTGAGTCCTCTGGCCGTCATGGGTATGGATCAAGTCAGTCTAGCTATGGCCACCATGAGTCCGGTTCAGGTCAGTCTAGTTATGGCCAACATGGGTCTGGCTCAGGTCAGTCCTCTGGCTTTGGACAACATGGGTCTAGCTCAAGTGAATTCTCTGGCCAACATAGGTCTGGCTCTGGTCAGTCTAGCTGTGGACAACATGGATCTGGCTCAGGTCAGTCTTCTGGCTTTGGACAACATGGGTCTGGTTCAAGTCAGTCCTCTGGCCACCATGGGTATGGATCAAGTCAGTCTAGCTACGGCCAACATGGGTCTGGCTTAGGTCAGTCCTCTGGCTTTGAACAACATGGTTCTAGCTCAAGTCAATCCTCTGGCCAACATGGGTCAGGCTCAAGTCAGTCTTCTGGCCAATATGGGTCTGGCTCTGGCTCTGGCTCAAGTCAGTCCTCTGGCCAGTGTGGGTCTGGCTCAGGTCAGTCTTCTGGCTTTGGACAACATAGGTCTGGTTCAAGTCAGTCCTCTGGCCGCCATGGGTATGGATCAAGTCAGTCTAGCTATGGCCAACATGGGTCTGGCTCAGGTCAGTCCTCTGGCTTTGGACAACATGGATCTAGCTCACATCAATTCTCTGGTCACCATGGGTCTGGCTCAGGTCAGCCTAGCTATGGTCAACATGGGTCTGGCTCAAGTCAGTCTAGCTATGGTCAACGTGGGTCTGGCTCAAGTCAGTCTAGGTATGGTCAACATGGGACTGGCTCAAGTGAGTCCTCTGGCCATCACGGGTATGGATCAAGTCAGTCTAGCTATGGCCAACATGAGTCCAGTTCAGGTCAGTCTAGTTATGGCCAACATGGGTCTGGCTCAGGTCAGTCCTCTGGCTTTGGACAACATGGGTCTAGCTCAGGTGAATTCTCTGGCCAGCAGAGGTCTGGCTCAAGTCAGTCCTCTGGACAACATAAGTCTGGCTCAGGTCAGTCTAGCTGTGGACAACATGGATCTGGCTCAGGTCAGTCTTCTGGCTTTGGACAACATGGGTCTGGTTCAAGTCAGTCCTCTGGCCACCATGGGTACAGTACAGGTCAGTCCTCTGGCCAGCACAGGTCTGGATCAGGTCAGTCTAGCTATGGTCAATACGAGTCTGGCTCATGGCAGTCTCCCAGCCTTGAACCACATGGGTCTAGCTCAGGGAAATCCTCTAGCACTGGTCAGCACAGATCATCTAGTACAAATGTAAAAGGAAGCTGTGAGCCAACATCAGACAAAAACTATCCAAAAAGTCAGACAGACTCATCCCACATTCAGACAAGAGGCAGTAGCCAAGAGAGAACTGGAAGAAGGGACTCTAGCTATAGTCAGTCCAGTGACAGAGAACAACATTCAGGAGACTCACAGAGACACTCAGGGTTTACCCATGGTCAATCTGGGTCTCAATATGGGGAGTCAGGCTCCAGCAGAAGACAAGGAACTTCTCATGGACAGTTGGGAGGTAACACAAGACAAGGCCAGTCTGGACACAGACAATCCACACAGTCAGGGTCCAGGACAATTGGAAGAGGGCAATCTAGCCACAGTCAGTCGAGTGACAGTGAAGAGCATTCAAGTGAGTCACAGAGACACTCGGGGTCCACTCATGGTCCATCAGGTTCTCAGTATGAAGAGTCAGGATCTAGTCAAGGACAAGGATCATCACATAGACAATCAGGAGACACCACCAGACATGCCACCTCTGGCTATGAACAATCGACTCAGTCAGGGTCCAGGACAACTGGAAGAAGCGATTCTAGCTACAGTCAGTCTAGTGACAATGAACTGCATTCAAGAGACTCAGAGAGACAGTCAGGGTCTACCCGCGGTCAATCAGGATCTCAGTATGGAGACCCAGGGTCCAGGAGAAGACAGGGATCTTCTCATGGACAGTCAGAGGACACCACTAGGCATGCTCAGTTGGGCCAGGAACAATCAACACAGTCTAGCTCAAGTAGAAGAAGAGGATCCAGTCACGGAGAGTCCAGTGATAGTGAGTCACATTCAAGGGACTTACAGAGACACTCACGGTCCGCTCATGGTCAGTCAGGATCTCAGCATGGAGAATCAGAGTCCAGCAGAATACATGCATCATCTCATGGACAGTCAGGAGATAGCACAAGACATCCCGACTCTGGCCATGGACAGTCGACTCAGTCAGGGTCTAGGACAACTGGAAGAAGGGATTCTAGCTATAGTCAGTCTAGTGACAGCGAACAGCATTCAAGAGACTCAGAGAGACACTCAGAGTCTGCCCATGGTCAATCAGGATCTCAGTATGGAGAGCCAGCATCCAGGAGAAGACAGGGATCTTCTCATGCACAGTCAGAAGATACCGCTAGACATGCTCAGCTGGACCGGGAACGTTCAACACAGTCTAGCTCAACTAGAAGAAGAGGATCTAGTCACAGAGAGTCCAGTGATAGTGAGTCGCATTCAGGGGACTTACAGAGACACTCGACGTCTGCTCATGGTCAGTCCGGATCTCAGCATGGAGAGCCAGAGTCCAGCAGAATACATGGATCATCTCATGAACAGTCAGGAGATAGCACAAGACATCCTGACTCTGGCCATCAACAGTCGACTCAGTCAGGGTCTAGGACAACTGGAAGAAGAGATTCTAGCCATAGTCAGTTTAGCAACAGTGAACAGCACTCAGGAGACTCTGAAAGACGTACAGTACCCACTTACAGGCAGTCTGGGTCTTCTTCCAAACCGTCAGTAACTAATTCATCCAGAACATATGAATCTAGCAATGAATATTCAAGAGATAGCCCTAAACACTCAGTTTCACATCGGGAGCAGACATCCACTCATGGACATTCAGGATCCAGAACATTAGGGAGACAGGGATCTTCTCATGGACAGGGAGGAGACAAGTCTACATTCTCAGGCTCTGTTCATGGACAATCAGGCTCCAACCATACACAATCACATGATTTTCATAGGCAATCAAGGCACAGCATAAGAACAGAGTCAAGCAGCAGTCACCACCTGTCTGGAGGAAATCATTTTCGGTCACGGAGCAGTCAAAGACAACGGCATGTATCAGGTCAAGGCTGGAGACACGGCAGCTATGGTAGTGCAGCATATGACTATGGGGAGTCTGGGTATGGACCTTCTGGGGGCAGCAGAACAAGCAACTATAATTCTAGTCAAGAGCAAAGGCACTATTATTCTGAGTAAAATGCCAATAGAAAAGGAACTAACCAACGATAGTAACAAACTCAAAGAAGAAATGAGATGTGCAACATGAAATCAAGAAATTTAATGTAATCACTTCTCTTGGTGGTAGGGTATGATAGGTTTCTGTTATTGTACCTTAATTGTAGTGTTGTACTCTCTTCTTCCCCTTTGTTGTAAGTTTTTTTGTAAAGCTCCTTGGTTAGAAAATAGAGAACAGAGAAATAAATGACATACGGGACGAAATTCAGAACTATAAAACAAAATGAGTTGGGTGCTTTGGGATAGAAACAAGTTTTGTTTTGTTCTTTTAATTTATGAAACTCAAAATTCAGATTTTCTGAAGTTTGTTTTATTTGATGATTCAGTGAAAAACCTAACCAGGGGGCTAGGAGATATGTTTAGGGGCCAATATTTCTCTTGTAACACTGTAATATGAGGCCATTCCACATCCTGAAGAAAGAATGTTGTAGCATTTACCAAGATGAAAATTCAGAATATTTACATCTTCTATGCCACCACTGAACCCTTCTTACTACTCTCTCAAATTCATTGTCATGATCTCTTGGATGCAGAAAACTGTACTGCGTAAAAATTGGCAATAAACTTTTCACCAAAGTATAATGTCGTTTTCATTCATCCTCACAAACACAAACTTAGCTACCTGTGGTGGAGTTAAATGCATATTTTTTTCTCCTACTGCTAGACACACAAATGCCATTCAAGCACTCATATCTCAATAATAAGTGGTCCAAAGACCACATCTGATTTGTTTCCTTAATACAACCACAGTCCAATGCACTTGGAAGAAGAAAAGCTTCATACTGGTGAAGTGATCTCAGACACACTGGCTAATCATGATCATAACAGTTATCATTATCAAATATAATCACAAGTGGTTATTTCCTAAGAAGCCAAAATCTATAAATAAGTGTTACCGCAGATTTCCTCTACCTGAAATATTTATTGAAATGCATCTTCCAGCAGAGACTAATGGGAATGGGCTAGATGTCCTGAAGTTGCCAGTAGAGGAAACATAAATAAAAACATACTTCTGCATAAAAAGCAAAACCAAACTCACTGCCATCAAATCAATTCCAACTCACAGCAACCCTACAGCACAGGAGAAGAAAAATACATGAATTTATTATAATTAACAAGAAAAGGAACGTGAGTAGAAAGATCTGTGCAAATGATACTAACTTTGGTAGAAAGTCTACTGCTTTAAAACCAGAGAAAATGTCCAGGATGTCAAAACAATAAGGACCTTAAAGGTCACCCCCTCAATTTGCAGATGAATAGAAAAAAATTCAGACAAAGCCTACTTAATCTAATCAAAAGAGTGCTAATTCCCTAGGTCTTCCAAATCTGGATTTGTTGCTCCACCCTCTTCTTCAAAACTAGCAAATTACTTTTCTCCCACACTCACTTTTGGAATTCATACTAAAGTGAAATTCTTCAGCAGGTATCAAGGTCAAGAGCCTCAAGAAGGGACAGGAATTAAGTGAAAAACCAAAAACCAGGTTCATTCTTCTGATGAGACTCAGCAAATATTCCATCTAGTGTTTTCTTTATTTTTATTTTAAGAGCCATACTTTACAGACTAGCTGTGAGTCAGATTTGATTCCCCCCCCCCAATACTTTATACAGATCCCTGTATGGTACAAAGCGTTTACATTCAACTGGAAACCCTGTTGGTGTAGTAGTTAAGTGCTAGGGCTGCTAACCAAAAGGTGAGCTTTTCAAATCTACCAGGTGCTCCTTGGAAACTTTATGGGGCAGTTCCACTCTGTCCTACATGGTCACTATGAATCAGGATTGACTCAATGGCAGCAGGTTAGTTTAGGTTAGATCAACCTAAAGGTTGGTGGTTTGCACCTACCCACTGGCACCTTGGTAAAAAGGCCTAGCAATCTGCTCATGAGAAGATTACTGCCAGGAAAACATATGTTACTTTTCTACTCTATAACACTATGTAATTCTGCCATGAGTTGGAATCGACGCACTGGCAAAGAATGTACTTTTATGAAGTTTAGTCATGCTGTGTGATCAACAGAACACCAGCTATATTAGTATATTGGTGAAGTAAAATAAAATTACTGTTATGCCATCAAAAAGACACATAACAGTAACTATGTATACGTTTACCTGTTGCCAGCCAAGCCAATTCCAACTCCAGTGACCACACAGGACAGAGAACAACTATCCCAAAGGATTTCCAAGGCTGTAAATCTTTATGAAAGCAGACTGCCACATCTTTCTCCCACGGAGTGAATGGGTTCAAACCACTGATCTTTCGGTTAGCAGCCAAGTGCTTAGTCGGTGAGCAACCACGATTTCTGTGTATATGATACCAAAAACCAAATCCATTGCTACTGAGTCAATTACGACTCATAGCAACTCTATAGGACAGAGTAGAACTGCCCTATAGAATTTCCAAGGAGCACCTGACGGATTTGAATTGCCAACCTTTTGATTAGCAGCCATAGGTTTTAATCAGTACACCAGTACAGTTTCCATATATATTAAAAAAAAAAAAAAAAACCACTGCTGTCGAACAGATTTTGACTTACAGTGACCCTGTAGGACAGATTAGATCTGCTCCTTAGAGTTTCAGAGGAGTGCCTGGCAGATTCAAACTGCTGACCTTTTGGTTAGCAGACACAGCACTTAGCCACTAGACCACCTGGGTTTCCTGTGTATATTATAAGCCAAAAGCCAAACTCACTGCCAGGTCTGACTCATAGTAACCTTAGAGGTCAGAGTAGAACTGCCACATAGAGTTGCCGAGGAACACCTGGCAGATCTGAACTGCTAAACTTTCAGTTAACAGACATAGCAGTTAACCCACCACACCACCACAGTTTCCATGTATATGATAGCTAACCCTAAACAGTAATCAATTTTTACAAATCTATTCATCATCAGATCCGACTAGACAGCACTTGGCTTGGCATCCATCATCTACTCATTCACTAAATAAATGTGAATTACCAAAAAAAAAGAAACCATTAGAAACTCACATCTTGTGTTTAATTTCATCCAACCACTTTCTATTGAAGACAAAATACCTCAGGCTCAGAGATTAGCTTGCCATCTCATGCAAATAATCAGAACAGCTGCTGTGACCAGGATAGAGCTTCCCTTTTTGTAAGTCAAAGCTCCTTCCACTCTGAGATTGTCTTCACTCATTTCATATGTCTGTAATTCTACATGCTTTTAATCTCAAAGTAAATATTCAGGAGTACCTAAAATTTCACCAGTCCCTTGAACCAACATTAATTTGTTCTCATTGTATGTGAGTGCCACAGTGTGTGTGTACATGTGATGTACAAAGACAGAGATCATATATTTACAGGGACTCCCATTATCCCTTAACCACACTCACTGGAAGTTTAAATATAATGAACAGTTTCAAATATATTCTAGACTACAAAAGTGTTCAACACTGTGTTTTAATTAAACTGAGGGCAATTTTTCTCTTATAAATTGCACCGAAAGTACACTTAAATAACTTGAAGAGAGTTACACATCACCCTTCCACAATAAAATTGAGACAGCTGGTGTGGCCTGCAAGGGAAAAAGGTTAAAAAGTGAGATCTCCCCATGTGGAACTCCAGTAAACAACTGAATCACCTATATGCTATCCTACTGGGAAGTAACCCTAGTGATGCAGTAGTTACAGCATATGGCTGTCAACCAGAAGGTCAGTGACTGAAACCCACCAGCAGCTCCATGGGGAGAAGATATGGCAAGTTTGTTTCCATAAAGTTTACAGTCTTAGAAACTCTAAAAGGCAATTCTACCCTGTCCTATAGAAACACTGAGTTGGAATTAACTCAATAGCAATAGATTATTTTGCTGGAAAGATAGAAGAGTCATAGGCTAGTACAGTTAGAGATTTTCCCTTCTGCCAGCACGTACAGAGTCGCTGGGTGGCAGAAACGGTTTATACTCAACTACTAATTATAAGGTTGGCAGTTTGAAACCCATCTTGCAGTCCTGTGGAAAAAAAGCCCTGCTAATCTGCTTCTTTAATGGCCAAGAAAACCCCAGGGAGCAGTTCTAGTCTGTAATTCATGGGGTCATTGTGAGTCAGAACTGACTTGGTAACAACAGTTTTCCAGGCAGCACCTGTGTGCCAGCCTCCTATACACAGAGCACAGCTGTACCAAGACATACCAGGTGCAGCAGCACATTCTTCACAGCATGACTGGGACCACCGGGAAGGAGCCTACGGCACTGACGAGAAATTGAGTGGCCAACCTGACGGGAAGAAAAAATGAGATTCACGGCACTTGGCTGGCTCTTTCTCCAAACTTTCTAGATATAGATGATCTATGGATGTGGAAAACTGAATACTAGCGTACTAAGCACACTACATATACTGGCTGTTTTGTTAGAATGCAAGAGATGGTTCCCTGTGTTTCAAAAGCTATGATACCTAGAGATAGTCTTTTAAAATAATACTATAAATTGGTGCAACTTGTGTTGGACATCCTAATGCAATTAAATGTAGGTTTATAAGTTTGTGGGAGAGATGAGCAGGAAAATGTAGAGAAACTGAAAGGGATGAAAAGTAACACAATGCTGGATTTGACGGGAATGAATCAAGTTCTCAAACAGAGAGCAATTTCCTCTCTCATAATGTACCTTTGGGTACCATTATAAAGGCACTAACCCAGACCCTGCAACCTGTCTTAAGCAACAATTTTGTGTGTGTGTGTGTGTGTGTGTGAATTCAGGTGAAAATGTACAGCACAAATTAATTTCTGATTCAAAAATCTATACACAAGTTGTTTTGTGACATTGGTTGTAATCACTACAATGTATTAGCACTCCTCCCGCCCCTTTCTCTCTTTATACCCTGGGATCTCTGTGTCCATTCATCCAGATTTCCTGTCCCTTCTTGCCTTCTTGTCTTTGATCTTGGATAAGAGTTGTCCAATACATACATTCAGTTATCCATACATACATTTAATCCATACACTGGATTGAATAAAGAAGCACATTCCATATATATATTATTTATTTTACAGTCCTGTATAATCTTTGGCTGATGGCTGACTTTGGGAGTGGCCTCAGTTCTGAGCTGGCAGGGCGTCCAGGGGCCATACTCTCAGAGGCTCCTCTAGTCTCCATCAGAAAAGTATGTCTGGTCTGTTTTTGAGAATTTAAATTTTGTTCTACATTTTCATGCCACCCTTTCTGGAACTCTCTGTTGCAATCCTCGTCAGAGACACTGGTGGTAGTAGCTGGGTAACTTCTCATTCTTCCAGGCTCATACTGGTGCAGGCTTTTATTTCATATGGTCCATTCATCCTTCAAACTAATATTTTCCTTGTATCTTTGTTTTTCTTCAGTCTCCTTTGCTCCAAAAGTAATGAGACCAATAGATGTATTTTGGATGGCTGCTCACAAGCTTTTAAGACCCTAGATGCTACTCACCAAAGCAGGATGTAGAATATTTTCTTTATGAACTATATTATGCCAGTTGACCTAGATGTCCACTAAGATCATGGCTCCAGCCCTCAGACCCAAAAATTCAGTCACTCAAGATGTCTGGAGTGTCTATGAAGCTCTTACGGCATTGCTTCGGTCAAGTTGTGCTGAATGTCCCTATATTGTGTGTTGTCTTTCCTTTCACAAAGTTAACACTGGTCTACCATCTGATTTCCCCTGCTGCTCCACCCCCCTTTCATAACCATCAAAGATTGTTTTTTTCTGTGTGCAAATCTTTTCTTGATTTTTTATAACAGTGGACTCATGCAATACTTGTCCTTTTGTGATTGGCTTATCATACTCAGCATAATGCTCTCCAGATTTATCCATACTGTGAGGCGCTTCACAGATTGATTATTATTCTTTATCATCTCATGGTATTTCATTATGTTAAGAAAGATCTTACCTAATCTTTGGGGAACATGGTAAGTGAAAGTGAGTGAAGCTCTGCCTGCAAGTATATATAGCCACCAACGAGAAGAGTTTACAAGTATGCTCTTTGTATAGGATTCACAAGGGAAAATTTGTTCTCAGTCTTTTGAAGATTATTTAAATATATTAAAGTTGTCTCTTATACTGCTGATTTTTCTTTCACCCTAGTGTACATCGACGAAGATTCTGTGTCCTCCTACTGCCTACATAGTAACCTTATGTAAAATGAGATGAAGGATCATCCTCTGGTTCCAAATCATTTAAATATGTTTCTGATTTTACCAAGTGTCATGGATTGAGCTATATTCCCCCTAAATATCTGTCAGCTAGGCTAGGTCATGATTCCCAGTATTGCATGATTGCCTTCCATTTTGTCATCTGATGTAATTTCCCTGTAGTGTAAATTCTATCACCATGATGTGATGAGACAGATTAGTGTTGGTTATATTGATGATATCTATAAGATTAGATAGTATCTTAAGTCAATCTCTTTTGAGATATAAACAACAGAAGTGAGCAAAGAGACATGCGACCTCACACCACCAAGAAAGCAGTGCCATGAGCAGAGCATGTCCTTTGGATCTCAAATTCCTGCACCTGAGATGTTCCCAGACCAAGGGAAGACTGATGACAAGGACATTCTTCCAGAGCCAACATAGATAAAAAGCTTTCTCGTAGAGCTGACATCCTGAATTTGGACTTACAGCCTACTAGACTGTGAGAGATTAAATTTCTCTTTGTTAAAGCTATCTACTTGTGATATTTCCATTACAGCAGTACTAGATGACTAAGACTCCAACTTTCTCCAGGATTAAAGCTTTAAGGAGGAGGTGGTTTTAACTTTCATGATAAAAGTTTCTCCATACCTCACTCAGCAGTATCTTTCTTTCACCTTTGTTGTTAGAACATAGACATGGAAAATAGAAGAGGCAATTCCCCATGGTGATACTACTAGAGCAAAGGTGACAGTGAGAGACCCTGAAACACACGAACAAGACAATCTGCCTAGACCAAAAAATAAAAAAAGGATCAAGAACTCAGATAACAATGTAGGCAGATTACTCCCAGTTTAAAGCTATTACTTCAAGATTCCTCTAGGGTTGGGAATCACAAACCTGGACTTCCAGTCTACTGAAAGTAGCTTCCTATAACTTAACTTAGTTCAAAACACTGAGTATTTGCATTGTTTATTCAATGCTGAGGATTCAAGGAATAAAACTAGAATTTTCTGAATGCTTACTCTGAGTCAGACACTTTCCCTACACTTTTGACCTTGTAAATTAAAAAAGGCATCATAACTTACTGACAAAATTAAGGGTCAGAGAACTTAAATTTAACTTATACAAATTTATGTAATTGGTGAGTGGCAAAGTTGTAATTTAAAGCCAGACTCAGCTCATTTTAGAGCCCAGGTATCCTCTGCTCCATCAGGCTACCTGACACAGAACTCTAACGTCCAGAGAACATATGTCAAGTGCTGTTCCCTTTACCTTCTTTCCTCTAAAAATCAGCTGATGGCTCCTCTTTCAGAGCAGACAGATGGCTGAGTGACTGGATGGATGGATGGGTGAATGGGTGGGTGGATGAGTGGACTGACGGGTAGGGGTGGGTGGATGAGTGGATGACAGACTGGTAGATCAACAGATCAGAGCAACAGATAGATGACAGACAGACAGAAAGATAGATGCATTATTGTTAGATGCCACTGGATCAGTTCCAGCTTATAGTGCCTGTGCACAATAGAATGAAACACTGTCTAGATAGGTAGATACATTAGATCAATAGATGATAGAGTTATAGATCAATAGAGGATAGATTTATAGATCAATAGAGGATAGACAGACAGACAGACAGATAGATAGATAGGGAGACAGATTTAAAAAAGAATTTTTTTTCATGTTAAAAGTGTCTCCCAACGTCACTCAGCAGTATCGTTCATTTACCTTTGGTCTAGGAGGCTTTAATAGGACAGTTGTCCAATGCTTGTTCTTCAGATTCTGACGGTGAGGTTCTGTCAGCTCTGAAGTTGTTTACTGAACTGGTAGGTGGACTGGATGTCTGTCTGAAACACCAAGCAGCCTACAAACAAACAAAACCACATATTCAAAGTAGTTTATTCCAAAATGTATTAGTGCCTGCAATTGTTTCTAACTAGTGCAACTTCAGGGGTTGGACAAGGGTTTTGTTGTCTTCCAAATCACACCACAACAACTCCAGATTTGAATATTTGGCGGAGTAGGGGAATACCCAATAGCTTTTATTTTCCATCAACATTACTATGTATTTCGTATCGCTCTTTTCTTCCAAATCCTTGCCTCACTCTTCCTAACATCTTTCACAACGAGTTTTGCCAGATATTGCTGGCCAAGCCTGAAGGAATATCTAGTTGAGCTCCACCTATGTGTGACAAAATACATAGCTACAGCTCTCCTGCAACCACTAACCAGAAAACATGGGCCAGGCTGGTTAGCAATCCCTCTGTGGTTACTTCCATAGCAGAATGTAGACGATTCAGATAATGTGGGTACTGTCAATGCAACATTAGGGTCCATGGTTCACTCATTCATCCTCTAGAGAGAAGTACATAACCAAGTCACTGACAAACACTACACTTGCTATTGAAGTTACAAATATGAGAAAGACCATTCAACTGTCCTTTAGGAGCTTGCATGTTTTAGGGGGAGAAAAACATGAAAAGGCAACAGATAGGAATCCTGTAGCAAGTGCTATGATATGATCAAGGTACTATATTAGCATCTACTAACCCTGATTAGAAATGAAGATTAAAAAAAAAAAACTTTAAGAGATGAATTTTTTGTATTGTGCTTCAAGTGCAAATTTACAATTCAAGTCAGTTTGTCATACAAAAACTTATACACACATTGTTATGTGACCCCACTTGCTGCTTCTACAATGTGACAACACACTCATCATCTCCACCCTGTATTTCCTGTGTCCATTCAACCAACTCCTGTCCAAGCTCTATCTTCTTATCTCACCTCCGGACAGGAGCTGACCATTTAGTCTCATGTATCTACTTCAGCAAAGAAGCACACTCCTCATCAGTATTATTTTATGTCTTATAGTTCTGTCTAATCTTTGTTGGCTTTGGGAATGGTTGTAGTCTAGGGGCATGTCTTCCAGGAATGCTCTAGTCTGTCAGACCATCAAGTCCAGTGTTTTTAACAGAGTTTGAGTTCTGCGCCCCACTTTTCTCCTGTGCCTTCAAGGGATTCTCTGTGTTCCCTGTTAAAGCAGTCACTGGTGGTAGCTGGGCACCATCTAGTTCTTACGTTGGTATAGTCTCTGGTTTATGCAGCCCTTTCTGTCTCTTGGACTCATATTTTCCTCTTGTCTTTGGTGATCTTTATTTCCCTTTGTTCCAGGTGACCTGGGAACACTTGATGCTTCACAGATGGCTACTTGCTAGCTTTTAAGACCCCATTTGCCACTCACCAAAGTGGGAAACAGAACATTTTCTTACATAAACCTTGTTATGCGAATTGACCTAGAAGTCTCCTGAAACCATGGTCCCTAGAACCCTGCACTTACTACTCTGTCCCTTGAAGTATTTGCCTGTATTCAGGGAACTTCTTAGCTTATGTTGTACTGTCTTCTCCTATACTGTGCACTGTCCTTCCCTTCATCTAAAATAACTCCTGTCTACAATCTAGTGAGTGAATACCTTTCTCTTTCCCTCTCCACCCTCATAACCATTAAAGAATGTTTTCTTCTGTGTTTAAATCTTTTCTTGAGTTCTTATAATAATAGTCTCATGCTGTATTAGTCTTACTGCAACTCAGTGATTTCACTCAGCATAATACCTTCCAGATACCTCCACGTTATGAGAGGTTTTACAAGTTTGTCATTGTTCTTTATTGTCACAGAGTATTCCATTGTGTGAAAATACCATAGTTTGTTTATGCATTCATCCAATGATGAGCACCCAGTTGTTTCCTTTTTTCCTATTGTAAAAAATGCTGCAGTGAACATGGGTGTGCATGTTATCTATTCACATGAGGGCTCTTCTTTCTCTAGGATATATTCTAAAGAACAGGATTGCTGGATCCTATGGTGCTTCTAACATTTTATGGTGGGGCTAAATTGATTTCCAAAGTAGTTGTAACATTTTACATTCCCATTAGCAGTGTGCAAGTTTTCCAGTCTCTCCATAACCTCTCCATCATTTATTATTTTGTGTTTTTTTTTTTTTTTTTGATTAACTAGTCTAGTTGGGGTGAGATGGTATCTCATTGTAGTTCTGTTTTACATTTATCTAATGACTAACTATCATGAACATTTCCTCATGTATCTGTTAGCTGCCAGAATTTCTTCTTTGATAAAGTGCCTGTTTATTTGTTTTGCCCATTTTTTAACTGACTTGTTTGTATTTTTGTTGTTAAAGTTCTGCAGTACCTTGTAGATTTTAGAAATTAGTTGCTGATTGGATGTGTCATATTCAATTTTTTTCGCCCAGTTGGCAAGTTGCCTTTTTATTCTTTTGGTGAAATCTTTGGATGAGAGTAACTGATTTTCAGGAGTTCCCAGTTGTCTATTTACTCTCTGGGTGTTTATGCACGGTTTGTAATGTTTTGTATTCTGTTTATGCCATGTATTAAGGCTCCTAGCATTGGTCTTTCTTTTTTTTCCTCATGATCTATGCCATTTTAGATTTTATATTTAGGCCTTTGAGATCCATTTTCAGTTAGTTTTTATGCAGTGTGAGATATGGGTCTTGCCCCCCCCTTTTTATCAGATGGATATCTAGTTATGTCAATACCATCTATTAAAGAGATTATTTTCCCCAATTTATGAGCTTTGGGCCTTTGTCAAATATCAGCTACTCGTAAGTGGATGTTTTTGTGTCTGAATTCTCAGTTCTGCTCCATTGGTCTATTTTTGTACCAGTACCAGGATGTTTTGACCAGTGTGGTGATGTAACAAGTTCTAAAGTCAGGCAATGTGAGACCTCACACTTTATTCTTCTTCAGCAGTGCTTTACTTATGTGGGCCTCTGTCTTTAAGAAAAATAAGTGAATTTTGCAGAGGATCTTCAGGGATGGACAAGAGTTACCCAGGTTGATGTGGGGAGACTACTTTAGGTAGATTAAGAAAACACATGGAATGTCTTAAAAGTAATAAAGACTATGGTGAGGTCAGGGAACCTAAAAAAATATTCAGCATTGCTAAGCCCTCATTGTATATAATAGAATGGCAAGAAATGATGTTGGAACGACAGGCAGGGGTCAGATCACAAAGGACTTTGAGTCTTGCTAAGAAGTTTAACTTTTATCTATACGCCATGAATAACCACCAAAGGAGTTTTTTCAAATCACATGATCATAATTTCATTTCAGAATGAGTGTTTTGCAGCCAGAGAGGGGAGAAAGGGACAAGACTAGAAGGGTACAGACAAATTGGGAGGTTACTGGAATAATCCAGATAAAAGTTGGCTAAGGCTATGCACAGGAGAGAAGAGAGGCTAGATGCAGAACACATTTCTGAAAAGATCAGTGGTATGTCAAAAGTATTTGTCTAAGATAATCTTCTAGATTTCTGACTTGAGTCACAAAGTAGGCAGAAAAACTTGGTGGGAAGGAAAAAAAAAGAGAGAGACTTGGATGGAAAAGTAAACTTATTTGGTATTTTGTTTAAATGATATGGAAGTTAGGTCAGGTCACAGGCACATATGGAAACCTAATGGGTCACATCTAGCCCACTGATGTGCTTCATTTGGCCAACCCACTACTAGTTCACATGGTTTAAAATGTGAATTACCTGACCATGTCTAGAAATTGGGGATGACACCCCAAAAAAGCTGAATTTCTACTTTCCATTTTAAAAGGCCAAATACCTAGCAACAATGAGCTAGCTTTCCCTGTCAACAATCAGCCAGATCTGAGCAATTTGGATCTCACTTTGGACTAAATATATGCTAGCTGATTCACCAGAGTTTCTATCACTCTACAATGTCTGGCTACATTGACATTGCTTCATTTACTTAGATCAATGGACAGACATGGATAGTTTTAAGGAAATGCCAGGTGCCATCGAGTCAAAATAGCTTTCCAAAATTCTCAACTTCTATATGCATTCTTCTCTAAAAAAATTTCTGAAGGTATGTTGCCCTTCTTTCACTTAGCAGAAGAAATGCAAGTCCATTACCCATACCAAATTTTACTACAGTGCATTGCAACAGGATGGAAGATCCACTCCAACACCAAAAAAAGTGATTGCTTGAAATGTTGATTTTATGGATGCCCCCTTTAATGGTTAATCAAGGTATTTCCTTACCTTGTAAACATTCTTGTTAAGAATAAAGTACAGCATTAAGATGGGGGTGATTGAGCCTCTATTTGGGATATTCTGAATTTATATGTATAAAGTAGGACAGAAGACTTATTGATCATTTTGATTTAATTTCCTCATAGGGCTCTGGAGCGAGCACATTCAGAGGACAAAGGAAAAAGAGCACCAGTACAACATTCTACTTTAAAAATGTGTTTTTCCTAAAGTATTTAAATGATAGTAATTCCTCATAAAGTGGTACAGCTGATGTAGAAAATAGTTTGGTGACTCCTTGAAAAATTAAAAATAAAGCTACCCTATGACCCTGCAATGCTACTCTTAGGTATACACTTAAGAGACCTGAAAGCAGTATTGCTAATAGTCACATGTATACTAAAGGTCTTTGCACCACGATTCACAGTAGCCAAAAGGTGGACGGGAACCAAATGCCCATCAAGATATGAACAGATAAACAAAATGTGGCACTATATATACATCCAATGGGATATTATTCTTCCATAGAAAGAAATGAAGTCCTGACACACACCATAACATGAATAAACCTTGAAAACATTATCCTATGTGAAAAAATATTAATCACAAAAAGATGAAAATTACATGGTCTCACTAATGTGAAACACTTAGGCAAACAGACAGAGATCAGCGATTAACAGCAGTTACCAAAAGTGGGAGGGAAGAGGAAAGAGGAGGATCTTTGTTTAATTAGCATTGAATTTCTGTTTATGGGAGTGAAAAAATATGGCAATGGATGTTGCTGATGGCTATACAACATGATTGATGTAATTGGTTTCATTTTCAGCGGAATATGTTGAACCAGCAATTGTACATTACCTATATTTTTACAATAAAAAAATGTAAGTAATTCCTGCCTAGCACTCTCATTACTCATTCCTAGTATGTGTCATATGTTGAAAAGAGTATCTGCACAACCAAAGGACTATAGATTATTGGTGATGATGATGCTCATAAGTTTAAGCAGAATGTATTCTGAGACTACCAACATTATCCCAGAAGCACCATGCATAAAAAAATCCAAAGATAAAATAGGGGTATCTCTGAGATGTATCAAAATAAAGGACTTAGACATGAACGAAGAAGACACAGTCAAAAGACTAGAATAATTCTGAAATTAGAATATGAAAATGTTTTTTCAAACTTCCTAACAGTGTAAAAATAATATCCATCAAAAGCAGGGAAGTGGGGGAAGGAAGAGAGTAAGCACAACCTGCTTATCTCTTCATTTCTCACAGAAGGGAACTAATAAATACTACCTATGATTGATACATCTAATTTCAAAAAACTCATTTATTATCATCTAAGTACTGTTTATGCTCTTTTCCTCTTAATCTTTGTGAATCTTATAAATATTATTCATATGGAAAAGAAACTTATCTATTTTTACTTTCAGTTTAGGATTTGCTTTTTCATGTTAAACTTGACTAAAAGTTAATATAAAGTGTACAATTGTTAAAATTTTATTTAAAATTGCATAAATGGTATGATTCTTTTGTGTTAAATTTTGTCTGTCTAATTCCCCATCCATCTGTACACACACAAGTAAATATATCTGGGATAATGTTTAACATTATTTCTATATCATGGAATTGGGGGGTGATTTTGTTGATATCTTCTTTTAAAATTTTCTGTATCACTTGAATATCCTGTAATTAAGTTTTATACATTATTTTAGATAAAAAGGCCTTTAAATAAAACAACTCAGGTCTTTACTTTTTTATTATGATTGAGTGAAAGTATACAATCCAAGTTAAATTTACATGCCCACCTATCTGCAGCTCCTTCTACTCACCTTCCCTGGTGACAGCATGCTCTTCCCTTCCATTCCATACTTACCGCATCCTCTTAACAATCTTCCATCCTCTCTCTCTCTTCTAGTAAGAAACCAGTAGGGCAGCATCCTGTAGATGTATATAACCATAAATTGGACACACCATGTGGTCCTTTTTTGTGCCTGATTCCAATTCATTCCTGTACGAAGAGTTGAGCTCAGTAACAATTTATGATCAGGGTCAGCAGTAGGTCTAGGGCCCGTGCTCTCTGCAGAACTTCTGGGCCTTCAGACCATCATTTTGCGATCTTTTAGTGGAACAGCTCAGGTTTTAGTCACACAAACACAAATATAAACAGAGACTGGAGCAACTACAACACTTAAACTGGAAATCAGAAGAATTTTTAAAAGATATTACCTTAGGTATCATCTAGTGCTGCTACAATAGAAATGCCACAAGCAGAAGACTTTAACAAAGAGAAGCTCATTTTCTCACAGCCCAGTAAGCTAGAAGTCTGAATTCAGGGTGCCAGTTCCAGAAGTCTTTCTCTGCCAGCTCTGCACGAAGGTCCTCGTGATGCATCAGTCTTCCCTTAGTCTGGGAATATCTCAGCCAGGAACTTAAGGTCCAAGGACATGCTGTGCTCCCAGCTCTGCTTTCTTTGTGATACGAGGTCCCCACGCCTCTGTGCTCACTTCTCTTTTGTATTTCAAAAGAGATTGGCTTAAGACACTATCTAATCTTATAGACTTCATCAGTACAACTGTCCCTAATGCACCCTATTAACTCATGCTGTTAGGTGCTGTCGAGTCAGTTCCAATTCATAGTGACCCTATGAATAACAGAACAAAACAATGCCTGGTATTGCGCCATGTCCACCATCGTTTTTATGCTTAAGCCTAGTGTTGCAACCACTGTGTCAATCTATCTTGTAGAGCCTCTTCCTCTTTTGCACTGACCCTCCACTCTACCAAGAATGATATCCTTCTCCAGGGACTGATCTTTCTTGACAAGATGTCCAATATTAACTCATAGTGATAGAATTTACAGCACATAGTAAAATCCCATCAAATGACAAAATGATAGACAACCATACAGTATTGGAATCATGGCTCACACAAATTGATAAACACATTTTGTGTGGGACATAACTCAGTCCATAACAGTGTTATGATGGATTCCTGGGAGGCTTGGGGGTTCAGTCATAGAATTTTTACCTTCCATAGGAGATAACTGGGTTCAATTCCTGTATAATGCATTTCATGTGAAACCACCTGTTGGTTAGTGAAGACCTGTGTATTGCTCTGATATAGAACTGAATGGGTTTCAGCTGAGCTTCCAGACTAATATATGCTTGGAAGCAAGGCCTTGTGATCTATTTCCAAAAATCAGGCATTGAAAACCCTGTGAATCACAATGATCCAGTCCACAGTTGAACATGGGGATGGCTTAGTGTAACATTTTGTTGTTCTGTACATGGAGTCTCCATGAATCAAGAAAGACTCAATGGCAGCTAACAACAATAGGTAGATTCATAATTTAACCCCTTTAACATTTTTTGGGAGATCCAAACAGAGATTCGAATTTCTGTACGAGAATTTTGGTTTGTTACACTGTGCTTGTTTGAATGTGACTCCAAGCAGAGAGTAGACCACGTGAGACATGCAGTTATGAGATTTAGAACCATGATCTGTTCGGCAATTTTAACGAAACTAAGATGAGCTTGTAATTAGATGACCAGAAAACAACATTACTAAGCTTCAGAGTCAAAGCAAATTACTCATCTTTAACAATGAAAAAAGCAAAAATGAAGTGATGGGAACAAGTAGAAGGTCATATTCATTTGTATCACAGCATACAAGAACATGATCCAGAACAAAGAAACAGAACAATTCCTGTTCTGGGACCTGGAAAGCAAAGTTATTCAAGGGAATAAATACATGTCAGATCAAGAAAGATATGGGTTAAACTCATACAATCAAGATTAGGTTATCCTGTTGGAAGGTAGCAAAGTGATAACTTCCTAACCCCCTTGAAGATTAGAGGTGACATGCATGAGTCAGACTCTGAGCTTCCAGGAACACAGCAAAGAAAATTCTCTGGTGATCCTGAGAGCTAGGAATCAGGAGCCATGGGATCAATTACATTAAGCCAGGAGGATTTTGAGGACAAAAGTTTAAATCTCCCTCTTACAGGTGAAAAGATAAACACTCCAGTCTTACAAAAATAAATTTAAAAAAAGACGGTATAACTCAATTAGAGGTCCAAGAATTTATGACAGACACAAAAATATTTTGTGCAGCAAGTCTCCAAGCTTTGGTCAGCACTTCTAGTTTATAAAGCCAGTTCTCCAGTGAATACATAAATTTGGCTTTCTAGTTGTTGAACATGATTTCGAGAAATATACTTCATCTATTGAGTTAAATAAAATGAAATGTTCTTCACAGAAACAAACAACTGGGCATGATTATTATGCCCAGGATGAAGGTAATCTGTAGCTTTCTCTATATTTATCTTACAAACTCATTTTTATCCATTTAATGAGCAATTATTTCCACAGAGAAGTGATTCCAAGATTTATCTCTCTCGAGGCCCTTTATTCCTTCTAAAAAGTAATGAGTACCCAGAAGAGCATTGTTTATATCCATGAATTTGTGTCAAATTAACATTAACCATAAAAATAAAACACAAATGTAGATTTCCTTTAAAGTGCTCTGCATACGTGGGGTGGCCACAGTCAGAATTGACTCAATGGCAACTAACAACAACAGCATCATGTTGTCTTCAGTTTTTCATATTATAAACAATGCTCCAGCAAATATCGTGTTTACATGCATGTTTCTCTAGGGTGGATACCTGGAAATGGAATTACTGGCTCACAGGGTGTGGTGCATTTTTAATGGGTATTGCCAAATTACAGATAACTACCAATTTGTGCACCCATCATGGGTTTATGAAAGTTCTCTTTTCTCAGGACTGGACCAAAAGTTGACATAAACTCGGAAAGTTTTTTTCCACCCTGATAGGTAAAAAATAACATTGTTCCTCATTATTTTAATTTGTATTTCCAGAATACCAGACATGTTAAGTGCCTTTTCTTAACTGGGTTGCCTTGTTGGGTTTTCTTCTCTATGAAATGCTTATTTATATCCTTGCTCTTTTTACTGTTGTAGTGTTTATCTTATACAAGCTATTTCCTTATGTTCTCTGAAGACTAATTTTTTGTTAAATACATTGCTAGTATTTCTTCCAATTCACTAGTGTTCACCTAATTTTATCAAGCTTCTGTCAAATAGAAAAAATGTAAAGTTTTATCTAATCTAGCATATCTACCTTTTTTCCTAGGATATCATCTTTTGGGGACATATTTAAGAAAGCATTCTTCACTAGGAATTAAAAAACATATTTTTCATTTTCCTGTAACTTCTTCAAATAATTCAAGAAATTGTGTTTGTTTGGGTTGGGTTTGGTTTTGGTTTCAGTTTAGGTTTCAGTCATTTATCTATTTGCAATTTTTTTGTGTAAGGCAAGGATTGATTTTCCATGAAAGTGTCTATTTAGTTTTAACATATCCATGGAAAATTATCTTATGCAATTTTAAGTAATGACATTTCATGCTTACTTGAAATACTGCTTCTATCATTTTTCAAATGCCCATCTATATATTGGTCTGTTTCAGGCTTTCCCCTGTAACCCACTATGTGTTTTTCCACACTGCACTGTAACAATTGAAGTTTTTTCTAAGTGCCCAGATTCCAAATCTAGGCAGGTTCTTCTTCTTCTTTATTCTTTTATTCCAAAGGTATATTGACTTTTCTTGCATATTTATGCTTCTATATGAGTTACTAAATCATTTTATGAGGCTCTTTGGAATATCTGTCAAGGAGTTTAAAAGAAATTGCATTGAATTTCTGGATTAATTTGGAAACAACTGACCATTTTATAAACTCACTATATTTCCCAAGGCTCACAACATTTCAGCTAGCTGACAGACTACAGAGAGAAATAGATAAATGAATAATGTTGTTTCAACTTTTTAACACACTGTCTTGCAAATGGATAGCTTACACAGATGAAAAGAAAATGGCAAAAATGCCAAATACTTAAAAAAAAAAAAAAAAGATAGTATCAAGCTCAAGATAGTAAAAATATAAAGAACTCTTTCCCCCAACAAATTGAGAATATGTATCTTGGCTGCTAACCAAAAAGGCAGCACTACAAATCTACCAACTGTTCCTTGGGAGCCCTATTGGGTTGTTCCATTATGTCATATAGGGTGACTATGGATTTGAATGGCTTGACAGCAGTGGGTTAGAATACATGCAACAGTCAGAAAAAAAAAAAAGATCACTCAGGCCATAGGACAAACAAATTCTGAAGGAATAACACATAGTCTCTGGTCATAATGCAATAAATAATTAACAAATGGATAGTAAAAACAAACTCAGTTACAGGAAATTAAATAGTCTGGGGGTTAACCAGAAATAATGATAAAGTCTGAGAACACATGGAACTAAAGTATGATGAAAATAATGAACATCAAGTTGTGGGGCAGAGATACACTCCTTCTTAGAGGAAAATTTATGGCATTAAATACATTTATCAGGAAAAACAAATGTGTTAAACATTCAAAGGCAGGCATAGGAGAAGAGCAACAAAAGACCAAGGTCATAAATAAATGAAATGAAGAACAAAAATAATGACGATTAGTAGAATCAAAAGCTATTTCTTTGAAAATGATTTAAAAATGGACACACTTCTGCCATGACTGATACAAGAATAAATAAGTAGAAATTCAAGCAAATCAACTACATAATAAGAAAGGAGATATGGCCACAGAACATAGCTAGCACATGAAAACTTAGTTGAAGGGATGTATTCCTAGAAAAAATAAACTGACAACACTGGCATAAGAAGAAATAGATAAATCAAAAAAGCTAGTAAGTGTTGAAAAATAGCAAATCATAATCAAAGATCTGATCTCCTCATCTTGAAAACAAAGGCACACATAGATCATTTTATTAATAAGCTCCACTAGATTTTTAAAGCACAGCTAATTCTTACTTTATACAAATTCTTCCAGGAAAGAAACACAGCAATAGCTACTCAGGTAATCTTATAAAATCAATACAATCTTGATTCCAAAATTAGATAAGGACAATACAGGAAAAAAAATTATACTATCATTGTATTTATGAATGTTTATACAAAATTTCTGAAATAAATTACTAGCTAACTATATCAAACAGTGGACTTCAAAATAATAATACATCATGGCCATTTCAGGTTTATAACAAGAATGCAAAGCTGACTCAAAATTAGATAATCTATCTTTGTAATTTGCTGTGTTAAAATATTAAGGGACAAAAATAACATATTTCTATTTAACTTGGCTTGGCTATTTATCTCAATCAAAGCAGAAACTGTATTTGATAAATCTCAATGCATACCACAGTTTAAAAAATAAAAACTCAAACTAGAAAAGGATAGGAAGCTTATTAACTTGGTAAAGATTATATGAGGGCAGTCAATTAAGTTCAGGAACTCATCATAGAAAAAGTGCTACATACCTCATTGTTGAATATCTCTATGGTTACCTTCAAAGTACTCCCCTTGGAAAGCTATGCACAGATGCCAGCACCTAGTCCACCCTTCAAGGCAATTTTAGAATTCCTTTTCTCAAATGGCCATCAGAGCTGTTACTGTATTACCCTTGATGTCCTGAACATCATCAAAAAGGCTTCTTCTCAATATTTTATCAATTTTATCTTTGGGTACAGTTAAAAGTCACTGGGGGCTAGGTCAGTTGAGTAGGGAGGATGTTCCAACACAATTATGTCTTTACTAGCTAAAAACTCCCTCACAGACAACCATACAATTAAGTTCACAAACATGACATCTTGCCACCATGTATAATGGCCATTCCATAAAGAGTTCTAAAATTGCTTTAAAAGGTAGACTAGGCACTGGTGTCAGTGTGTAGCTTCCCAAGGGGAGTACTTCAAAGGTGATCACAGTGATATTGACCAATGGGATATGTAGCACTTAGAACAGTTAAGTTCACAGACTTGTCAGATCTCATGTATCAAAACTTACACTATACCTCATAATTTTTAAATAAAGAAACTCTAGAGGTATTCTTTTTAGATACAAAATCAGGGATAGTACGTAGCATAGCATGAGGTTTTAACATAGTATGAGTTATCCTGGCAAGTGTTTAAAGAAAGGAAAATAAATAAGCATGTGGAATGGAAAAGAAGAGTAAAAACTGTCATAATTTGCAGAGGACATGATCTATTGTGCAAGTAAAAGAACACAATTGACAAATTATTATAATAAGATAAACCTGAAATTTATCAGATAAGGTCATTTACAAAAATTAAAGGAAACTTTTCTCTCACCAACAATAACCAACTGGAAAATAAAAATAAGATAATGTACAGTGGGGGTGGTACATGAGAGTTCTATTTACTTTCTGCACAATTTTTCTGCAAACCTGACTCGATGGCACTTGGCTTGGCAAAACTTAACTAAAAAATAAAGTCTGCTAAAAATTAATACTAAACACATGTTACCACCAGAGTGCAATCACATCAAGAAAATAATACATCATAACCATGTAGTATTTATTCCAAGAAAACAGATTGTTTCAATGCTGGCACAGTGGTTAAGAGCTCAGCTGCTCATCAAAAGGCTGGTAGCTGACATTCTCTTATACTTGGAGAGGGAATCATTTAAAATAAACTCATGGGAATAAGAGGGAAAAAAAATATGCCAAGTCCCCTGAGAAGGAAATTCAGGATAGAAACAGTTCCTTCCTGTAGAATCAGACATGGGAGACACACTATGATTACAGACACTCAGGAATGGCTGTTAGTCTCCCGCCTTTCTCAGGAAGAGCAGCCAGATATCTATGCCTACATCAATCACACCTGCCTTTCTAGGACAGTAGGAGAGAGCCTGCATCACACACTTGGTGACTGACTACCTGGACACCTGAGCTGAATTCATACAAGAAAAGTAAGTGGACTTCTGGGCTTGTGTGTCCAAGAATAGCTCTAGCCACCAGATGACAGGACACTAGAGCCTCAAAGTCACCAAAAACCACACTAGCACACACGACCAGCCTAACATTTCAAAACAAAACAAGAAATTACTACAAAATAAGTATACATAAAACAAATAAATTCAACAACTTACTAATGGCCCAGAGACAACAGTCCATACCAAATCACTTAAAGAAACAAGCCACCATATTCAGAAAGCTCCCAAAACAAAGAATCAAGAAACTTTCCAGATGAAGAGAACTTCCTGGAATTATCACAGGTAGAATACAAAAGACTAATACTTAGAACTCTTTAATATTTCAGGAAGGAGATGAGGAAAAATGCAGCAGACCATAATGACAAAATTGAACAGGTTACAAGGAAGCATGCAGAGCCAGGAAATGGAAAATGAAAAAATTTGTAATAAAATTACACAATCAAACAACTCAATAGAAAGTCAAAGTTGCAGAACTGAGGCAGCAGAAGCTGAACTAGTGAGACTGAAGATAAAACATACGACACCAACATAGTTGAGGAAAAATCAGGCAAATGAACTCAAAACAATCAAGAAACACTAAGCACTATGTGAGACTTTACAAAGAGGAATAATCTATGATGGACTGGCATACCAGAATGGGGGCACAACAGAAAATAGAGAGAACTGTTGGAGATTGATTGACAGAAAACTTCCCTGATGTGAAAGTAAAAAGATATCTAACCATGATGCTCATGAAACTCCACACAAAGTAGATCCCTAAACAAAGATACCAATGCACATCATAATCAAACTTGCCAAAACTGAAGAAGACAATTGTAAAAGTGGCTAGGGATAAACAACAAAAAAAAAAAGCCTACAAAGCAGAATCATTGAGAGTAAGCTCAGACTAAGCCAAAGAAACCATGTGGGCAAGAAAGCAATGGAATGACATATACAAAGCCTTGAACGAAGAAAGCTGCAAACCAAGAATTCTATATCCAGCAAAACTGTCTCTCAAATATGATGGTGAAATTGAGAAATTTCCAGATAAATAGAAATTAAGGAAATTTACAAAAAAAAAAAAAAATACTAGAAATACTAAAGGAAGCCCTTTGGAAGGAAAACTTGGTAACATGAGGTAAAATCCCAAGATTAGAACAAAGAACAGTGCAACTGATACCAACTCAAATAAGGAAATCACAAAACTAAATCAAAGGTAGAACACTGAAAATAGGGAAACAGAGATGTCATTAGGTAAGCACTATCACAAAAAAAGCACTTAAAATGTAGTCATAGATTTTTCAAGTGGAGAGGAAGTCAAAATCATATAAAGAAATTAAAGACTGATTTAAATTTAACAAAAAAGAGGTAAACATTAAGGCAACTACAAAAAAAATTATCAATCTTACACACCAAAGTAAAAAACAAGATAAACATGAAGTCTCGGTAAATACAAAATGATCAGCATTAAAAAAGAAAGGAAAAATACTCAGCACAGAAAATTAAGTGGAACAAAGTATCTACAATGCACACATAAAAAGACAACAAAACAACAGCACTAAACTCACACCTATCAATAATCACTCTCAATGTAAATGAACTAAATGCATCAAAAGAGTGGCAGTTGGCTAAAATAACATGATCCTTCTATATGCTGCCTGCAAGAAACATATCTTAGACTTCAAGAAACAAGCAAATTGAAACTGAAAGGGTGGAAGAATACATACCAAGCTAACAACATTCAAAAATTAGCAGATATGACAATATTAATTTCAGATAAAATAGACTTTAAAATAAAATCCACTACAGCAGATGATGAAGCTCACTATATATTGCTTAAAGGGTCAATACATCTGGAGGACATAACCATATTAAAAATTTATGCACCCAATGACAGCTTCTAAATACATCAAAAGAACTCTAACAGCATTGAAAAGTGACATACACATCTCTATAATAACCGTAAGGAGACTTGAACACACTACTTCAGTGATGGACAGAACATCCAGAAAGAAGTTCAATGAAGACATGGAAGATCTAAATGCCACATCAACCAACTTGACCTCATAGACATATACAGAACACTCCACTCAATAACAGAAAAGTATACCTTTTATTCCAGTGCACATGGAACACTCTCCAGAATAGATCACATATTAGGTTCTAAAGCAAGTCTTAAACAAATCCAAATCATTGAAATATTACAAAGCATCTTTTGAGACCACAAAGCTATAAAAGTCTACATCAACAGAAGGAAAAGGAAAAGCAAAAAATCAAACACATAGAAACTGAACAACACCTTGCTCAAAAGCTTCTTGGTTATAGAAGAAGTCAAAGAGAGAATAAAGAAATTCACAGACTCAAATGAGAATGAAAACAGATCCTACCAGAACCTATGAGACACAGCAAAAGCAGGGGTCAGACATTGATTTATCTCAGTAAATGCACACATCCAAAAAGAAGAAAGTGTTCAAATCAAAGAATTTAATCTCAACTTGAACAAGTAGAGAAAGGGCAACAAAAGAATGCCTCAGCACCAGAAGAAAGCAGATAATAAAAATTAGAGAAGAATTAATTGAATTAGGAAACAGAAAAATAATTGAAAGAGTTAATAAAATCAAAAGCTAGTTTTTAAAAAAAAAAAATCAACAAAATCAATAAACCATTGGACAATCTGACAAAAGAAAAACAAGAGAGGAAGCAAATAACTCAAATAAGAAATGAGACAGGCAATATCAAAACAGACCCAACTGAAATTAAAAGAATCATAACAGTATACTATGAAACACTGTACCTAATAGATTTGAAAATCTAGAAGAAATTGACAAATTTCTAGAAATACACTGCCTACCAAAACAAACACAAACAGAAACAGAACAAGTAAATAAATCCATTACAAAAGAAGTTGAGAAGGTAATTTAAGAACTCCCAACCAGAAAAAGTACTGGCCCAGACAGCTGTACTGGAGGATTCTACCAAACGTCTAGAGAAGAGTTACCATCACTATTATTAAAGGTATTTCACAGCATACAAAAGGATGGAATATTCCCAAATCATTCTATGAAGCCAGTATAGCCCTGATTCCAAAACCAGGTAAAGATAGAAGAAAACAAAAATTACAGATCAATATCTCTCATGTACTTAGACGCAAAAATCCACAAAATTCTAGCCAGTAGAATTCAATGACATACCAAAAAAATAAATACTCACCATGACTGAGTAGGATTTATGCCACTGGTGTGAGGATGGTTCAACATTAGAAAAACAATTAATGTGGTCAGCCACATAAACGAAACAAAAGATAAGAAGTACTTTGTTTTATGAATAGCTGCAGAAAAGATACTTTACAAAGTCCAACACCAATTCATGTTAAAAACTCTCAGGAAAACAGGAGTACAAGGGAAATCCCTCAACATAATAAGAGCCAACAGCCAACATCATCCTAAATGGAAAGAGTCTGAATTGATTCCCTTTGAGAACAGGTACCAGGTAAGGATGCCTACTGTCACCATTTTTATTCAACATTGTGCTAAAGGTTCTAGCCAAAGCAATCAGACAAGGTAAAGAAATAAAGCACATCCAAACTGATAAGGAAGAAGTAAAAGTATTTCCATTTACAGAGGATACGATTTTACACACAGAAAACCCTAAAGAACACACACACACACAAAAAAAAAACCTACTGGAACTGGTAGAAGAGTTCCTCAAAGGATCAGGATACAAGATAAACATACATAAATCAGTTGGATTCCTTTACACCAACAAAAACACCATCAAAAAGGATATCGCCAAATCAATACCATTTACAATTGCCCCAAAGAAGATGAAGTACCCAGAAATAAATTTAACCAGAAACATAAAAGACTTATATAAAGAAACTTACACGACTCTACTAAAAGAAACCAAAAGAGACCTGTATAAGTGAAGAAACCTACCTTACTCATGGATAGGAAGACTCAACATCATGAAAATGTCTATTCTTCCCAAAGTGATCTACACACATGATGCAATCCTAATACAAATTCCAATGGCATTTTTTTAATGAGATGAAGAAACAAATCACCAATTTCATATGAAAAGGGCTTAAGCCTTGAATAAGTAAAGCATTACTGAAGAAGAACAAAGTCAGAGGCTTCCCACCATCTGACTTTAGAATCTATTACAATTGCAAGGTAGTCAAAACAGCCTGGTACTGGTACAAAATCAGATACATAAACCAGTGGGACAGAACAGAGAATCTGGATACAATATCATCCACCTATGAACAGTTGATACTTGACAAAGGTCTGAAGTCTGTAATCTAGTGAAAAGACAGTTTCTTTAACAAAAGGTGCTGGCAAAGCCGGGAGCCAAGACGGTGGACTAGACACACATCTCCTTAATTCCCTCTGAAAACTAAGGCCTGGATTGATAATCGAAAGGCAATTTCTGGACACCCAGTGAGCCTTTGGACAGGGCATAGGGTTATCAGCTTGGACTACATGCCACTAAGCAGGAAACCCTCTCTCACACTGAGCTCTGCTTATGCTGAATGGCTGGCTCATGTGGACCAAAGGTACTGACATCTTCAACTTTTTTTTCTTTTTGTTGGCCGGTAGGCAAGGGATGGGCATGAGCAGACAGCTATACTGAGCTGAAGTTCTGAAGTGAACAGCGTATACTGCAATGGAGAGACAGTGGGTGGAATAACAACATTTTGAGAGCTCTGCAGTGGACTGGGACACCACAGTCCCTCCATCCTCTCTTTTTGGAGCTCTGCCAGCCATCTTGTTTCACTGGAAGGTGGAGTTACCCAACCAGAGGCCTCAACAGGGGCTGATTCCCAGGCTTGGAGGCAGTACCAGTCTGGGGAGTGCTTTTCCAGCAGAAAGACTGTATTTAGAACAGTGTTGTCTCACAGGTAGACTGCAGCAGGTGATGACACAAGTGCAGCAGCCTCTTTCTACTTTGAAATACATCTTAGCTTCTGGGGAAGCCAAGGAGGTGCCTCCACTGTCAGCCAGAAGGGCCTGCACCTAACGACCTGACTGATTCCAGAAGCAGTAAGGTAGCTTTTAGTTTTTCAAAGTAAGACTGCCTGGAGAAATAACTGCTGTGTAGCCTAACTGCATCTCTTCCATCCTTTGCTGATCCACATTACAGGGTCAGTTGATAGCCCTCCAGTGACTCCATAAGCAGAGCAATGTCTTTCAAGCCAGGAGGTGGAGCCTGTCACCCCAGAGAGCCCACTAGGGGCCAATGACTACAGTACAAAGACGTAGCTAGTGACCAACTCCTTTCCAGAACTATGCCTCAGCTCCTGTTAAGGCAACACCAGACAAACTAAACAGCCTCTAGATGTCCTGTAAGAAACAAACCATCACCAGGCATTTAAAGAAGCATTACACCATGATTGCAGAAAACACTCCAAACAAAGAATCAAAACACTTCCCAGATGAAGTAGCCTTTCTGAAACTATTGGAGGTCAAGTACAAAAGAATTATACATAGAGCTCTCCTAGACATTACACAAAATGCAGCAGAGCAAAATAAAAAATTAAGCAAGTTATCCAAACTGATAAAACATCAGCATTCTGAAATCCAACAGATCAATAACAAAATTACAGAATTAGATAATACAATTGAAAGCCAAAAGAGCAGATTGATGAATTGGGAATTACACCAAGTGACCTTGAAGATAAAGCTACTGACACCAGCATTTATGAGGAGAAATCAGAGAAAAGAAACAAGAAAAATGAAGAAGCATTAAGAAACATATGGGACTCTATCAAGAAGAATAATCTACGATTAACTGGAATTTCTGCACCAGGAGGGACACCTTAAAACACAGAGAGTATTACTGTTGAGTGGCTGAAAGAAAACTTCCCTGAAATTATGAAAGAAGGGAACATAGATATCCAAGACGTGTATCGAACACCACAAAAAAGTAGATCCCAAAGGAAAGACACCAAGACAAATTATAATCAAACTTAATAAAATGAAACATAAGCAGAATCTCATAAAGGCAGCGAGACTCAAAGGAAAGCTAACATTCAGAGGGAAGCTCTGTAGGCTTTCATCTGACATCTTGGCAGAAACAATGTTGGCATGGAGGCAGTGGGATGACATTCAAAGCCTTGAAGGAGAAAAACTTTCAACTAAGGATTACATATCCTGCAAAACTGTCTTTCAAATATGACGATGAAATTAAGACATTTGCAGATGAACAGAAGCTTAGAGACTTCGTAAAAATTAAACCAAAACTACAAGAAATACTGAAAGAAGCTCAGTGCTTAGAAGACAAAACCATTAAGTGTATATTTAAGGAGACAACGCAGGACACAACATACAGAAACCTATTCAGTCAGGCAACGCATACAATTCAATCACAGCTACAACATTAAAAGAAGGGAACGAGTGATCATATCGTGAAAACTAAGATACCATCACATTAAAAAGAGGAATATACTACAGTAGTTACAGTCCTTTCAGAGGGACACAACGTTAATAAGATATGTAGAAGTTAAAATTGTGTTTAAGCTCAGAATATATAGGAGGATCACAGGGATAGCCACAAAGCACAATCACAATCCACCACATCAGAATAAGGAATGTCATACAGGAGTCTCAACAATCACAAAACCAACACTGAAAAAGAAGAAAAGTCAATCCATAAAGAAGGCTGACCCACAACAGAACTTTAACAGCAACAGAGAAAACATCAACACCAAAATAAATACATCAAAACAACGGCACTAAACACATACCGATGAGTAATTACACTGAGAGTAAACAGTTTGAACACTCCAGTAAAGAGACAACTAGTGACATCTTGGATCAAAAGACATGACCAATCTATATGTTGCTTACAAGAAATAACACACCCTAGACGTAAAGATATGAACAAACTGAAAATTAAATGATGGAATAATATATACCAAGCTAACAATATACAAAGAAAAGTAGGTATGGCAATACTAATCTCAGATAAAATAGATTTTAATGTGAAATCCACCATCATGGACAAGCACAGTCACTATTTGTTGCTAAAAAGATTCAATACACAAGCAGGACTTAACAATATTAAATATTTATGCACTCAATATCACACAGCTAAATACATTAAACAAACACTGACTACACTGAAAAATGAGATAGATCCCCTCACAATAATAGGTGGAGACTTCAACACTTCTCTTTCAGTAATGGACAGATCATCTAGAAAAAAGCTCAGTAAAGACACAGAAAATCTTATCATGACAACTATCCAATTAGACCTCATTGACACATACAGAACTTTTTATCCATCAACAGCTAAGTATACCTTCTCCAACGCACCTGGAACATTTTCCAGAATACACCATGTGTTAGAACATAAAACAAATCTCAACAAAATCCAAACCACTGAATTATTGCAAAGTATCTTCTCAGACCATAAAGCTATAGAAGTCAAAATCAATAGCAGAAAAAAATATAAATAGAAACTGAACAATACTTTGCTCAAAAAAAAAATGGGTTATAGAAGAAATCAAGGATGAAATAAAGATATTTATGGAATCAAATGAGAATGAAAACACATCCTACCAGAACCTATGGGATACAGCCAAAGCAGTGCTCAGAGGTCAGTTTATCCCTATAAATGCACATATTCAGAAGGAAGAAAGGACCCAAACCAAAGAATTAACCTTACAGTTTGAACGAGTAGAAAGGCTGCAACAGAGCAACTCCTCGGGCACCAGAAGAAAACAGATCATAAAGGTTAGAATAGAACTCAGTGAATTAGAGAATAGAAGAAAAATTGAAAAAATTGATAAAACCAAAAGCTGCTTTTTTAAAAAAAAATTGACAAACCATTGGCTTACTAAAGAAAAACAGGAGAGGAAACATAATCTGAATAAGAAACGAGATGGGCAATATCACAAAGGATCCAACAGAAACCAAAAATATCATAACAGAATACTACAAAAGACTGTACTAACATGCTTGAAAACCTAGAGGAAGTAGACAAATTCCTAGATTCACATCACCTACCAAAATTATCACAAGGAGAAGTAGAACAATTTAATAAACTCATCACAAAGGAAGAGACTGAGAAAGTCATCAAAAAAACTACCAAACAAAAAAAAGCCCTGGCCCAGATGGCTTCACCACAGAATTCTACCAAGCTTTTAGACAAGAGTTAATTCCAATGCTACTCAGACTATTTTCCAGCATAGAAAATGATAGAATACTCCCAAATTCATACTATGAAGCCAGCATAACCCTGATAGCAAAGCCAGAGAAAGATCCCACAAAAAAGGAAAATTACAGACCAATATCACTCATGAACCTAGACGAGAAAATCTTCAACAAAATCCTTGCCAATAAAATTCAACACATCAAAAAAATAATTCATCATGACCAAGTTGGATTCATACCTGGGATGCAAGACTGGTTCAACATCAGAAAAACAATTAATGTGATCAACCACATAAATAACGCAAAACATAAGAATTACCTGATTCTGTCAATTGATGCAGAAAAGGCATTTGATAAAGTCCAACACCTATTCATGCTAAAAACTCTCGGCAAAACAGGAATAAAGAGGAAATTCCTCAGCGCAGTATGGGCCATCTATGCAAAGCCAACCACCTACTTCATCCTGAATGGTGAGAGACTGAAAGAACTCCCTTTGAGAACAGGAGCTAGACAAGGTTGCCCACTCTCATCACTTCTATTTCAACATTGTACTAGAAGTTCTGGCCACAGCAATCAAAGAAATAAAGGGCATCCACACTGGCAAAGAAGAAATAAAAATCTTCCTATTTGCAGATGATATTACTGTATATGCAGAGAATCCTAAAGAATCCATAAGTAAACTACTCAAACTAATAGAAGAGCTCAGTAAAGTAACAGGATATAAAATAAACATAAATAAATCAGGATTCATTTATACCAACAAAGAGTTCATCAAAGGAGAAATCACCAGATCAATACCATTTACTATAGCCCCAAGAAAATAAAAGACCTAGGAATAAATCTAACTAGACAAATAAGAGACCTATACAAAGAACTACAAGACCTTACTGTTAGAAACTAAGAGAGACCTACATAAATGGAGAAACATATCCTGTTCATGGATAAGAAGAATTAATGTTGTGAAAACGTCTGTTTTACCCAAAGCAATCTGCTTATACAACACAATCTCAATGCAAATTCTAATGACATTCCAAAAAAAAAAAAAGGTGGGGAACTTTCATGTCTAGCCAGCCAAGTACCGTCGAGTCGGACCCAACTCATGTCTAGATATTAAAATATACTCCACGGTCATATTGATAAAACAGTGTTATATTTTTGCAACAAAAAATAAGTCAGTGGAATATAAGACAGAACTTAGAAACAACCACATGTGTATGTGTACTTAATACATAATAATAAGGGTACCACATATCAATAGGAAAAGGACAGATTATATTAATAGATGGAAATGCAAGTCCAATTCATGCTACAGATAAAAACAAACCTGGTTCTCAACCAAAAACTACATACAAAGAATAGTGGACTCCTAATAGAATGAAAAACCTTAATATGAAAGTTAAAACAAAAAGGTAAGTAGAAGAGAGTGCAGGAGACAAGAATATTATAAACAAAACTTAACAAGCATATATCATAAGACAAAAATAGTAGTTTTTATTACATCATAATTAAAATTTTCTAATCAGTGAAAGCTTCCACGAATAAAGTTAACAGATAGATGACAGACTGGGATATTATACCTAAATCCAAGAAATACTAATATGTAGAATGGGCAAGAAAACTCTTTCAAGTCAGTAAAATTAACAGAAAAATAAGCAAATTATTTTAACAGGCAATTTACAGAATCAAGATAAGATGTTTTAATAATAGATGTGGAGATACTCAAACTTATTAACTAGAGAAACAAATCAAACTAATGACATACACTAAAAAAAATAGAAGACAGGATGATGCTATGTTTGGGCAGGGATGTGAGCTTAGGAAACCTCATGCACTTGTGGAAAGCAAGTAAAGTGATGGAGTCATTCTGGAGGTCAATTTGGTAGTATTTAGTCAGATCAAATGTACACATATTTTATTACGCAGTAATTCTTCTTCTGAGTTTATGATGCCCCAAAAACATTTCTGAGAGATCCCCACAATGGATGTAGAAGAGAGATGTTCACCGCAGCATCATTTACAGTGGTAGGGAACTAGAAGCAACCTTCTGTCTACCCCCGGGTGAATGGAGAGATAACTGGGCAGATATATAGCAACGGTACTGTTAGAAACAAGCCTGGATATACACATGGCAACACTGATGCTAAGTAAAAATAATTTAGAAACAAAATCAGATTGATCATGTAACAGCTGGACATAAGGCAAAAACCACAGGAGGGGAAAGGAAACTGTTGAGAGGATGAGACATGTATGGAGCAGAGAGGAATAGTGTGCTGTCACCGGACAGGGAGAGGAGTGGAAGCTCCATATAGCTGGGTGTGTAAATTTATATACGAATGTACATTTTCACTCAGTCATAATAAAAAAAAAAATGTATACAAAGTAACACTTTGTATTTTACAAAAACCTGTACAAATAAAGGGACACACAGTAAACTGTTAAAATGATTGGTGGGAGGAGGGGAAAAGGAAAGGGAATGGAGAATGGGGATAAAAGTTAATCAGTCAATGAAACATTCCAAAGAAGACCCTACATAGACCAATGATAATAATGTGTCATGAAATGAGAAACATGATGAACTCAAATGTCTATGTTGCTGTTGCTGCTAGGTGCTGTTGCATCAATTCCTACTCATAGCGACCCTATGTACAACAGAACAAAACACCGCCTAGTCCTGCTCTGTGATTGTTTGACTGTTGCTACGTTTGAGCCCGTTGTTGCAGCCACTGCATCAATCCATCTCACTGAGGGCCTCCCTCTTTTTCGCTGACCCTCTATTTTACCAAGCATAATGTCCTTTTCCAGGGATTGGTCCCTCCTGATAATATGTCCAAAGTATATGAGACAGACTTGATTTCCTGATTGCTACTTGCATGGCGTTGATTGTGGATTCAAGTAAAAGGAAATCCTTGAAAACCAATCTTTTATCCTTTTATCATAATGTTGCTTACTGGTCAAGTTGTGAGGATTTTTATTTTCTTGATGTGGAAGCGTATTCCATACTAAAGGCTATAGTCTTTGATCTTCATTAATAAGCACTTCAACTCATCTTTGTTTTCAGCAAGCCAAGCTGTGTCATCTGCATAATGCAGGTTGCTAATGAGTCTTCCACCAATCCAATTTTTCTTCATATAGTTCTGCTTCTCCGATTATCCGCTCAGCATACATACTGAATAGGAATGGTGAAATGATACAACCTTAACACTCACCTTCTCTAACTTCCATATGCCCTTGCTTTCTTTGAACTACTGCCTCTTGATCTCTACGCAGGATTCTTACAAACACAATTAAGTGTTCTGGAATACTCATTCTTCATAGTATTACTCATAATTTATTATGATCTACACAGTCCAATGCCTTGCATAGTCAATAAAACATGAGTAGACATGTTTCTGGTATTCTCTGCTTTCAGCCAGGAACTATCTGATATCAGCAATGATATGCCATGTCCTCTTCTGAATCTAGCCTGAATTTATGGCAGTTTCCTGTCAATATACTGCTGCAACCACTTCTGTGTGTGACATTAATGACACTGGTTATCATTGGATGAATTGTGTCCCCCGTCAAAAATGTGTGTCCTAATTTGGCTGATTCCTGGTATTGTGTGATTGCCCTGCATTTTGTGAATTTCCTATGCTGCAATTCTTAAGTTGGCCTGTGATTAATAGATTGGGTTATGTTAAAAAGGATTAGGGTGAGACTGTCACACCCTTCCTAAGGTCATCCCCTTGCTCCAATGTGAAGACAATTCCCTTGGAATATGGCTTACATCACCTTTTATCTTCTTATTCTAGAGGAGATAAAAGGAAAAGGAAGCAAACAGAATTGAGACCTCATACCACCAAGAAAGCACCACCAGGAGCACAGTGCATCCTTCAGACCTGAGGTTCCCATGCCAAGACACTCTCAGACCAAAGTAAGATTGATGCAACATAAGAACCTTCCTCCAGAGCCAACAGAGAGCTGTGTTTCCCTGAAGCTGCCACCCTGAATTTGGATTTTTAGCCACTGGACTGCATGAGAATAAACTTTTCTTTGTTAAAGCCATCCATTTGTAATATTTCTGTTAGAATAGTACCAGATAACTCAGACACTGTTTGATAATTTCCACATTCTGTTGCATCACCTTTCTGGGATGGGCACAAAGACGGATCTCGTCTAGTCAGTTGGCCAGGTAGTCATCTTTAAAATTTCACAGCACAGATGAGTGAATACTTCCAGCACTGAATCCATTTGTTGAAACACCTCAATTGGTATTCCATTAAACCCTGGAAACTTGTTTTTCACCAACACCTTTAGTGCAGCTTAGACTTCTTTCTTCAGCACCATCAGTTCTTGATCATATGCTACCTCCTGATATAGCTGAACGCTGACCATCTCTTTTTGGTACACTGACTCTGCATATTGCTTCCATCTTCTCTGATGTTTGTGGTGTCATTCAATATTTTGCCCATGGGATCCTTTACTATTGCAACTGGAGGCTTGAATTTTTTCTTCAGTTCTTTCAACTTGAGAAATGCCTCAGCTGTTCTCCCTTTTTGGTTTCCTAACTCCAGATTTCACGCATTTAATTATATATTTTATTTTGTTTTCTCAAGCTGCCCTTCAAAATCTTCATTTAAGAGGCAGAGCCAAGATAGAGGAGTAGGCAGACATTTCCTGTGATCTTTCTTACAAAGACCTGAAGAAATAAGTGAATTGATTATCTATAACAATCCAGAAGCCCTGAACATCAAAAACAAAGTGGAGGAATCAAACTAAGAAGCAGGAGAACGGACAGACACTTCAGAAGTCACAAGTTGCTGCTGGGAATCAGTACCACAAGACAGATGAATTGGCACTAACGTGGTGAGGACAGCAGTGGTGTTTGGGATGCACTTTCCACATCGGGAGAGACTGGTGGTGGAGTGGGGGGTGGGGTAAAGTCTACTCACGCCTCCAGAACCAGGGAAAACTAGCACCACATTAGCAAAAGATAAGTAACTTGAATCTATCCTACCATGTGGATCAAAAATACCTCTTACAGGAAAATCTCTCTCCCATTTACATGCCTTCTGCCCACTCTGCTCTAAGTCCCAGCCAGCTTCACAGATTGACATGTCTCCTAGGCTAGAAGTAGGACCCACCACATGCCCTCAACCATTCTTTTGGCCTTGGACATGGAACAAGTTAACAAACAGGAAAAAAAAATCTGCCAGCTCCCCTAGGCCAGGAAGGCAGAGTAGTTAACGTTTCTTTCGCCTAGGCACAGGTATATGTGGTCCACATATTTTGAATGCCTTTCACCTCTGCATAGGCCTGTGTGGGCCCATTTCAATAGCATAGACCTTCATTAGCATAGCACAGCAGGGAACATAACCGAAGTCTAACCTCAACTGACTCATGGCGACCCTAGGAGCCAGGGTAGAACTGACCCCCAGAGTATCCTAGGGTCACCATGAGTCGGATCCAACTCGACAGCACTTGGCTTGGCTAACCTCAACTGGTTCAGCTACTTGGTGGAGAGGCATGTTTGTGGCATCTGATACTGTCCTGTCTATCAAGCAGGGTCCTCACCTACCCACATCAAAGGCCTGAGGACTGGTGGCTCTATCTGTAAGACCTAACCATCCACAATAGGGGTCAAAGACAGGACATCAGAGCTTCAAAGACCTCAAAAATCAAACTAGCTAACATGAGCAGCCTATTTGAGTATATCAAAACAAAACAAGAGCCCTTACACAGCAAGCAAACATAAAACAAATAAATACAATAACTTATTGATGACTCAGAGAGAACAGTCAATATTAAATCACATAAAGAGGTAGACCATGATGACTTCAACAAGTACCCAAAACAAAGAATCAGTAAACTTTCCAGATGAATTTTCTGATATTATTGCAGGTAGAATACAAAAGATTAATATACAGAACTCTTCAATAGATCAAGAAGGAGATCAGACACAATGTAGAATAAGCCAAGAACAAGCCACTAATTCTGGAGGCATGAGCAGACATCAAGAACAGGCTTCAAGAATCCATAGAGAGACAGCAAGCAGAAATTCAGAAGATTATAATAAAGTTTCAGAATTAGACAACTCAATAGAAAGTCAAAGGGGTAGAGTTCAGGCAATAGAAGTCAGAGTCAATGAAAATGAGGACAAAGCACTTGACATCAACATATTTCAGGAAACATAAGATAAAAGATTTTTTTTCTAATGAAGAAACTCAAAGTTTTATGTGAGACTCTATGCCAAGAGATATCCTATGAGTGATTGGTGTACCAGAACAGGTAGGGATAATAGAAAACACAGAGAGAAATGCTGAAAATTTGTTGACCAAAAATGTCCCTCTTATCATGACAGATGAAAAGATATCTATCCAAGGTGCTTGTTGTACTCCACACACGGTAAATCCCAGAAGAAAGTCACAGAGACATATTATAATCAAACTTGCCAAAAACAAAGAAAAAGAATCTTAAGAGCAGCAAGGGACAAACAAAAAATAATCTACAAAGGAGAGTCAACAAGGTTAAAGTTGTATTATTCAACAGGAACCAACCATGCAGGTGAAAAGGCAATGGGGAGACATATAAAAAGCCTTGAAGGAAAAAAAAAAAAACTGCCAACCAAGAATTACATATCCAACAAAACTGTCTCTCAAGTATGGTGGAAAAATTGGGACATGTCCAGATAAATGGAAGTTTAGAGTATTTCTAAAAACCAAACCAAAATCACAGTAGTAGTAAAGGGAGTCCTCCTGTTAGAAAATCAATAACATCAAACAGCAACCCAAGACTAGAGCAACCAGAGCAACCAGATAACAACTCAGCTAAGGAAATCAAAAAAATAAATTAAAGCTAAAACACTGAAAATAAACTGAGATGTCAATTTATGCAAAAGATGACAACATTATAACAAAAATGAGTGACTAAAAATGCAGTTGTAAATCTTTCACATGGAAAGAAGTAAAGGTAATGTAAAGAAATAAGACTGATTTAAACTTAGAAAAATAGGAGTAAATATTAAGGTAACCACAAAGGAAACTAACAGTCCTACACATCAAAATAAAGAACAAGAAAAACATACTCAGAAAATACAAAGCAACAACAATGAAAAAGATGAAAAGACAATACATAAAGAAAAATGAATCAGCACATAAAATTAAGTAGAATAAACTGTCAATAATGCACAAAAAAAGGATATTAAAATGAAAGCACTGAACTCATACCTATCAATAATTACGCTGAATGTAAGTGGATGAAACGCACCAACAGAGAGACAGAGAGTGGCAAAACAAACTTAAAAAAAAACAACATGATTCATCTGTATGCTGCCTACAAGAGACACACCTTAGACTTAAAAACACAAACAAACTAAAACTCCAAGGATATAAACAGCTATATCCAGTAAACAATATTCAAAACAGAGCAGGAGTGGCAATGTTCATTTCTGACAAAATAGACTTTAATGTAAAACCCACCACAATGGATAAGGAAGGACACCATATAATGACTAAAAGGTCAATACACCATGAGGACATAACCACATTAAACATTTATGAACTCATACTCTGACAGCATTGAAAAGAGAAATCACTGCACAATAATAATAGGAGACTTTAACAACCACTTTCAGTGATAGAACACCCAGAAAGAAGGTCAGTAAAAACACAGAAGATCTAAATGTCACAATCAACCAACTTGACCTCATAGACATATACAGAACACTCCATCCAACAGCAGCCACGTATACTTCTTTTCCAATGCACAAGGAACATTCTCTAGAATAGAAATTTTCAATTCAGCTCTTTTTCTTCATCTTTTCTGCCAATCACTTTAGCTACCCTACATTCAAGAGAAAGTTTCAATGTCTCTTCTGACACTCATTTTGGTCTTTTCTTTTTTTCCTCTCTTTTCAGTCATCTTTCACTTTCTTCAGGTATGATGTCCTTAATGTCATCCCACAACTGATCTGGTCTATGACCATTAGTTTTCAGTGCATCAAGTCTGTTCTAGAAATGGTCTTGAACTTCAAATGAGATATACCCAAGGTCATATTTTAGCCCTCACTGACTTATTCTAATATTCTTCAGCTTCAGTATGAACTTGCATGTGAACATCTATCAGTTCATTGTACCGTGGTGGCTTATGTGTTGCTGTGATACTAGAAGATTTGCCATACATATTTCAAATACCAGCAGGGTCACCTTTGGTGGACAAGTTTCAGCACAGCTTCCAGACTAAGACAAATCTCCACAACTGAGATTAAAAAACAAAAATTAAACATTAGTGTCCTAGGTGCTAATGGTATTAGCTCATTAAAAAAAAAAAAAACTGGGCCCAAAGTCTTTGAATGGTAAATTTTGCAAGATCACAAAACTATCTACAAGAAGATGAGGAGAATACTCCCGAGAAGGGTGGAAGATAGGAGAGAATGGTGGAGCAACGGTTAAGCGCTTAGCTGCTAACCAAAAGATCCACAGTTGGAACACATCTGCCACTTTACAAGAGAGACCTGGTGATCTGCTCCTGCAAAGATTACAGTCTAGGAAAGCCATGTGGGTCAGTTCTGTCACATAGGGTCACTATCAGTTGGAACTGACTTCATGGCATACAACAACAGAAACAAATGGGCTCTGGAACTCTAGCTTCACAACAGAAAAGGAGAAAAGACAAGAAAGGGATTGAATTATATCCATACACATACATACAGGAGGAGACAGACTCAGACTATCAGATAGTTTCTAGTCTTAGCCAGGGCTGGGGCCATAAATACATATTCCTGTTTTCCAATAAGTTCCTAGGAGCAGGCCTCTAATATCCTCAGACAAGCCCCAGCCCTTACTCCTAAAAGAATTTATTCCTAAAAAACATAATGTGACCGATATTAATTAGTTTACCCTGAGATTAGGAAGAAAAGCCAGGCATGAAATTACTCGATGGGGACATTGGTCCTCCTCCTCCTCCTCCTCCTCCCCTCTTCCTATAACCACCTTTTACTCAACATGCCCCCTAGTTATTTTTGCTGTATTTTTTATGTTTACCATAAATGCAGAGAAAACTAAACAATAACAAAGTAGAGCAAAAGCAAATTTTATCAGTTAGTTCCACTTCCACCTGAAGTAATAAGAAAACCCAAATTTTATTAAGTGAAAAGGGACATTATTGTTTATGTAACTGAAAGGTCCTGGAATGGACTAGCAGACATTACTCACGCATAGCATGCCATCTGGGATATAAGCCTGTCATTTCTCTCTTCTTCTGTGTTTACTCCCATTGTCAGACAAACTTTTGACATTTAGTTGCAAACTGGCTGCAACAGCTCTGCCTACATCCTTCCAGGTTTAGACACTGGGAGTAGGGAAGGATTGTCTCTTTCCTGATGGTTCCCACAAGAGTCCTGAGGTTTGCTCTGCCTTAGAAAGCCCCAGTCACAAGCCTATCCACCTCGACTCACTAACTAACATCCAACAAACAACTTCATCCTTAGAGTCAAAGGTAGATGCATTTATACTGGCCACATGGAGTAAGAATGGACAGTGGGTGGATTCCCAAATGCAAATCAGGGATCATTCTGGAAATATCCAGAAGAAGATATAGTGGATATAGGGGAGACAAACACTCACTGTAAGTAGAATAATGTCCACCAAATTCTTATAATATGTGCCCTAGTGGTACAGTAGTAAAGAGCTCTGTTTTTAACCAAAGGACTGGCCGTTTGAATCCACCAGGCAACTCCTATGGTGCCATTCTACTCTGTCCTATAGGGTTGCTTCAAGTCAGAATCGACTGAAGGGCAACAGGTTTGGTTTTGTTATTCAGCACTTTCCTGAAGTTAGTCTTTCCCTAAAATAGATGAAAACCCTCTCCCTGATCTCCTAGAATAAGCAAGGGAATCCAGTACATTACAGTACACCATAAAGGACCTTCAATAACTTTCATAATGCTGGGGAAAGGAGTTCAACTCTTAAAGAAAGTCCCTGACAAAGATAAGGATATACATGACCTAGTCTCTTCTCCTGGTGGGAACACACATATATGCATGTAGAATTTGGTACAAATAAGAGTGCCACATATTGGATTACCAATTCTGTAATACTTCATAATGAAGCAATACTAATAACTGCCATTTATCAAACACCTAAAATGAACACCAGGCAAAACCCCAGGCAATTCACATATAATCTATTTAGTACCCTCAACAATCATGCTAAGCAGTTATTACTACCTCGACTTTAAAAATGAGGAAACAGACTTAGGGAGTTTAATAAATTTGCTCAAAGTCACACAGGTGGAAAAATGGAGGAGAGCTAGTAGTCAACAGCCTGTTGTATACTATGGAATTTTGTGGTCTTAGCACTAATTAGGGCATAATTAGGTCACTAATTAGGGCACAATTGAGGTTATGGCTACAGTGTCACTTGAGTTCAACCATTTTACGTGCCTCATCTAAGTATGTTCTTATAGTTAGGAATTCAATGAGGAAAACAAAATACTAAATTGAGGAGTACTAAATCCACATTATGAGATCTATAAATGGTGTTCTGTGAGTTACTGTAAGTATAAATATGCATGAAATGCTGCTGGAGCACACTTTGCTAGAGTAACTGATGCCCCGTTAGAAAACTGATAGAATAAAATGTAGAGGTGAATGCTGATAAATATGGATGGAAATGCTTCAACAAAAATTAGGGACAAAAATTACCACAACATCTCAAAGACTGTCCCAGAGGGGCAGGCAGTCACCCAGACAAAAGTCAGAGACAAAAGACCTGGCTTCAGACTGATACACCAATTTGACAATCACCATTGTGAGATGCTACAAAAAGTTGTCTGATATGATCCTGGGGTACTTTCCCTCAAGTTGCCCAGTAGCCTAAAATAAGAAAAACCCCTTGGAATGAGTACTCTAAGAAACTAAAAATATCAAGTCATAGTTTAGGGGATCTTGATAAAAAGAGCTGAAATGTTGATGGGGCAGGAGTATATGTGTATCTCAATAAGAACACCATTACTATAAGAAGCTATGTCCTTAAAGGGATCACAGCAGAAGATCCTTAATAGAGCTGATGAAAAATGTAGAACAAAATTTTAACTCAGAAAAACCAGACTTGCTGGTCTGATACAGACTGGAGAAACCCTGAAAGTATGTCCTCCAAATGTCCTTTCAGCTCAGTAATGCAGTCATTCCTGAAGCTCACCGTTCTGCCATGGATTGGACAGGCCCACTAAACAAAATGAGACTAAAGGGGCATATCAGCCCAGGGGCAAGGGCTGGAAGGTAGGAGAGGATGGGAAAGATGGTAGTAAGTAACCCCAGGTTGAGAAGGGAGACTCTTGACATGTTGTAGGATTGTTAACCAATGTCAGAAAACAATAGGCATACTAACTTTATGTAACCCCCAAAAAATCCTGCTGTTATTGAATCGATTCCAACTTACAACAACTCTACTTCCTCAGAGCGTTTCCAAGGAGCACTCGATGATTTGAACTGCCGCCAGTTTGGCTCGCAGCTGTAGCACTTAATCACTAAGCCACCAATGTTTCCTTATTCTGTAGCTCTTCATTAAAAATGAGAAGCTATGAGACTGACAAACAACAACATTGTCAGTGTCATAAAGTCATACTTTAAAGACTTTGGAGCCTTGAATATCAGTCATTCTTCTTCAGACGTGGCAGTTTAGAGTCCTGAATTATTTTATTTTCAAGCTTTTGCTATTAGCAAGAAACTGTAAGTGATAAGTCAGTATAACTCCATCCACCACTCATCTGTCAGCTTATTGTACTGTGGTGACTCACATGTTGTTGTGATGCTGGCAGCTACGCTACCAGTATTCAAAATACCAGCAGGGATACCAATAGTGGACAGGTTTCAGTGGAGCATCCACAGTAAGATAGACCTGACGATCTACATCTTAAAAATATGGGCCAGTGAAAACTTTATGAATGCCAAGCCAAGTACCATCGAGTCGGATCCGACTCACAGAATATTGTCTGATATATTGCCAGAAAATAAACCTCTCAGGTTGGAAGGCATTCAAAATACGATTATGAAAGAACTGCCTCCTGAAAGCAAAGTTGACCTTAATGACATGGATGAAGTAAAGCCTGCAGGACCTTCATTTGCTGGTATGGCATGACTCAAAATGGGAAGAAACAGCTGCAAACATTCATTAATAATCAGAATGTAAACTATATAAAGTATGAATTTAGGAAAATTACAAGTTGTCACAATGACATGGAACACTTAGGCATTAGTGAGCTGAAATGGACAAGTAATGCCCATTTTGAATCACACAGTATGGTTTACTATGCTAAACCAAAAAAACCAAACCTAGGGCTATTGAGTGGATACCAACTCATAGCAACCCTATAGGGCAGAGAAGAACTGCCCCATACAGTTTTCAAGGAGTGCCTGGCAGGTTTGAACTACAGACCTTTTGGTTAGCAGCCATAAGCATTTAACCACTATAACACCAAGGTTTTCAAATTTACTATGCAAGGAATGACAAATTGAAGCATAACAGGGTCACATTCATTGTCAAAAAGAACCTTTCAAGATCTATGTGAAATACAATGTTATTGGTGATAAGATAATAAACATATGACTACAGTGAAGACTAATATAACTGTTATTTAAACTTATGCACCAACCACTAAAGCTAAAGATGAAGATACTGGAGATTTTTACCAACTTCCGCAGTCTGAAACTGATCAAGCATACAATCAAGATGCAGATGCACTGATAATTACTGGTGAGAGCAATGCGAAAGCTGGAAACAAAGAAGGATCAGTAGATGAAAAATATGGCCTTGGTGACAGGAACAACACCAGAGGTCACATGATAGAATTTTGAAAGACCACCAACTTCTTCATTAGAAATACCTCTTTTGACAACATCAATTGTGACTATACACATGGACATCACCAGAAGGAAAACATAGGAATCAAATTGCCTACATCTGTGTAAAGAGACAATGGGAAATCACAGTATCATCAGTCAGAATAAGGATAGGAGATGACTGTGGAACAGACTCCTATGCAAGTCCAATATGAAGTGAAGAAAATTAAAACAAGTCCAGGATAGCCAAAGTAAGACCTTGATTATATCCCACATGAATTCAGAGCTATCTGCAGAATCTCAAGAATATAAAAAAAATGGATTTTCAGCCAACAAATGCAAGAAGAGATGTACACAATCAATAGCCATTAGAAAGATGCATATCAAAACAAAGAAATGTCATCTACCCCCAGCAGTAAAGGCAGTACTGGCAAAAGTGTAGTCAGATTGGAACTCTCATACGCTGTTGGAGGGATTGTAAAATGGTACTACCACTGTTGAAAATGATATGGGGCTTACTTAAAAAGTTAGAAACAGGCATCATATGATCCACTATTAAACGTATATCTTAGAGAAATTAGAGCAGTTGTACAAATAGATATATGCACACCTGTGTTCACTGCAGTATTATTTATACCAGCAAAAAGAGATAAAATACCTAAGTGCCCATCAGTAAATGAATGGATAAACAAACTCTGGTACATAAACACAACGGAATATCATGCAATGTTTAGGAATAATAAGGAATCTGTGATATATCTCACAACACGGATAGATCTGGAAGACATTATGTTGAGTGAAATAAGTCAATCATGAAATGATAAATATTGTATGAGGTCATTATTATAAAAAGTCAAGTAAAGGTTTACATACAGAAAGAAACATTCTTTGATGGTTACCAGGGATGGGAAAAGGAGGAAGGAAAAATCACTAACTAGATAGTAGATCTATATTAACTTGGGTTAAGTCAAAGGCAATACACAACCAGGAAGGTGTCAGCACAACATGATCAAGGCAAAGGAAGACCCTGGAAGATGTGCAAGAATAAATGGCAACAACAGTAAATACTACTACATATACAATCCTACAATAACAGTAATTTAAAAAAAAAAAAAACAACTGTAAGCTTAACAGGTGTGGGATGGCATATGGGAGTACACCCACAAGCATATATAGGTTTGGCAGAGGATAGTACTAAAAGGCATTTGTATGTACTACAAGATATCCATGTGTATAGTATAGCACACAGCAAACAAAATTATGAAAACTCCTTAACTATAACCAAACACCTTGAGGGACTCAGTCACTGAGTTTAAGGCTTTAGGATCACAGGAACACTAGGTTAATTGGCATAACATAGTGAATGAAGTCAATGTTCTATATTCTACTTTCATGAGTACTGTCTGGGGTCTTAAAAGCTTCTGAATAGTCATCTAAGATACAATTATTCCCATGCTGAGAAAAGAAGAGTAAACAAAATCAAAGACTCAAGGAAACAATTAGTCCAAAGGACTAATGGACCACTTGAAACACATCCTCTAGTAGCCTGAGACCAAAGAACTAGTTGATGGCCATCTACCACTACTGACTAGTCTGATTGGGGTCACAATAGAAGGTCCTGGACTGATTAGGAGAAAAATATGGAATAAAATTCAAATTCATAAAAAAGACCAGACTTAGTTGTCTGACAGAAAATGCAGAAATTATTGAACAGTATCATTAATATCACACACAAGTAAAATTTTGCTGAAGATCATTCAAAAGCTGCTACAGTGGTATACTGACAAAGATTTGTCAGAAATTCAAGCCAAATTCAGAAGAATACGTAGAACAAGGGATATTACTGTTGATGTCTGATAGATTCTGTCTGAATTCAGTGAATACCGGAATGAGGTTTACCTGTGTTTCATTGACTATGCAAAGGCATTTGTATGGATCATAACAAATTATGGTAAACATTGCAAAGAAAGGGAATTCCAGAACACTTAATCATGCTCATGAGGAACCTGTACATAGATCAAAACGCAGTTGTTCAAACAGAACAAGGGGATACAGCAAGGCTTAAAACCAGAAAAGGTGTGTGTCAGGGTTGTATCCTTTCATCTTACTTATTCAACCTGTATGTCAAGCAAATAATCCAAGAAGCTGGACTATATGATGAAGGATGCAGCGTCAGGATTAGAGGAAAACTTATTAACAGCTTGCTATATGCAGATAACACACCTTGTGTGGTGAAAGTGAAGGGGACTTAAGAAACTGTGAAAATCAAAGACTACAGTATGGATTACAGTTCAATGTAAAGAACTCAAAAAATCCACACAACCAGACAAATAAATAATATTGTGATAAATGAGGAAAAGATTACAGTCATCAAGGATTTTATCTTACTTGGATTCATAACCAATAACCACAGAAGCAGCAGTCAAGAAATCAATGTTTTGCACTGGGCAAATCTTCACCAAAAAATCTCTTTAAAGTGTTGAAAACAAAGATGTGTCTTAGAGGGCTAAGGTGAGCCTGACCCAAGTCTTGGGATTCTTAATCACCTCAGATGCATGCAAACACTGGATGACAAATAAGGAGACCAAAGAAGAACTGATGCTTTTGAATTACGACGCTAGCAAAAAGTATTGAGCATCATGGACTGCCAGAATAATGAACCAATCCATCTTGGAAGAAGTACAACCAGAATACTCCTTAGAAGGGAGGATGATGAGATTCGGGACATGTCATCAGGAAAGACAAGTCCCTGGAGAAGGACACACTTGGTAAAGCAGAGGGTCAGCAAAAAAGATGAAGACTCCCAATGAGATGGACTGACACAATGGCTGCAACAATGCATTCCAGCATAGCAATGATCATAAGAATGGTACAGGACAAAGCCATGTTTACATTCTGTTGTACATACAGTTGCCACGAGTTGGAACTGACTTGACAGCACCTAAAAAGAACATAACTCTAGAGTGGTTCTGATATTCACCACGTGGAACCGTCTAGTTTCCAGATTCTTAGACTACTCAATTCCTCTGTTCCTGCAGTTAGGCCATGTAAGCTACTCTGGGCCTTGCCCTGGTTACACCTGGGTGAGGGGTGTGGTGTCGCCAAAGTCTGGTAATGAGTGACACCAATAATCATGGAGACCATCAACCAAACATGTGCCTAATCTGCAGTGAGTAGGTGGTGAATTATGACAGATGAGCAACCTGGGCACTTGCAAAGTGGGACTAACGTCCATGCTGAAAAAAAAGGTGGGTTCAGACTAGATACAGAGATGTCTTCAGGTACTGGAGGTTTAATGAAAATAGGCAGTGATCTTCCACAGGAAGGATTTAAAAGTGGAAGTTTCATCAAGCTCTGGAATCAGCATGTTATCTGGGTTGTTAATCTAGTTTTGGTCCCTCTCAGGTATGTTAACAAGGTCTCTGCCTCGTTCCTTGTCCTTAAGTGTTTCATAACTGGAAATGTTGCTTGTTTTTCAGTCTGCTTCCAAATTAAAACCTTATCCTTGAATTTGAACTCAGTGTCTAAAGTTCTGCTACCTTATCTGACTGATATTATTGATACCAACTCCACACTACTTGCCCATACAAATCTCCTATTCCTGGCCTCTCCATCACTTAGCTCTGTCCACCTGTCAAACCCCACTTTATGTGGGTTACCTCTAACTACCCTGCCCAACACCAGCCTTTTGCCAGGAATCTCACCTCTTCATCCACCCTTCACCACTTACATTCAATGTATTGTCATAATCACTTCTGAAATGTCTCTTCTTTGTAGGGCCACTTTCAATGCCTTAGTTTAGAACCTCAGTTTCTTTCCTCTTTTATTTACATTGCCTCCAAACTCTGTGTTTCCCTATATTCAATTCAATCCACCATCTATACTCCTAAGTAGAGCTATTTTTGTTAATAAAAATCTGATTCTACCCCTTTTCTACTAAAAACCCTCCAGCTGCTACCCCCTGCAAATACAATCATATCCATATCACTTTGCATGGCTTTCAAGGCCTTCCAAGTCTCTCTCTCCTACTGTTTCCCACACAATTAAATAAGTGGCTTCTTTAAAGCTCAGCTGAAATGTCACCTCCTCTTAACCTCTATGAAAGAGAATGAGTTGATTCCATACATGTCTTTCCACAGCAATGTGCAAATGCCTTTATTCTAATACATACTGCTTTACTAATACATCTGCTTTCTTCATCGGGTCATGAACTCTTTGAGGACAGAGAACATGCCTCTTTCATTTGTAGCCCTGTTACAAACATGGTGACTGCTGATTAGTCAGCTGGAAACAAATGCCTGTTGAATGAATGAATGACCCCTGAATGCTGTGATCTATCTCTTGATCTGAACTTACCTTAGCAACCTGCAGATAATCTTTACTAACCTAAAGGTTGTAGTTCATGTCCACCCAGAGGCACCTCAGAATAAAAGCCTGAAAATTGGCTTCTAAAATGTCACTGGCTTGAAAAACCCAGTGGAGAACAGTTCTACTGTGCACACATAGGGTCACCATGCATCAGAATCAACTCAGCAGCAACTGGATTGGCTTTTTGTTGTTGTTACCAGCCTGCATACTTATCCATCCATCCACCCACCCACCCAACCATTCATCCATCCCCTATCCATGAGCACAGCAGATGAGAACAAGAACTAGAATCCTATTTCAAGTTCTAGCCCCTCCTGACGTTCTACATTCTGCTATAATTGCTGGCTTATGCTACACTCTGTCTGAACAGATGATATTGGTGTAGCCTATGGTTTAAAAAGGCTATAATGTCTTTGCCCTGCCTTGCACCTAGATATTTTTCCCGTATCCTAATGCTGTATCATTCATTCCCCAACCCTTATTTCTCTGAGACAGAATGGTAACTGGTACATTTTTACTATTGACACTAGCCATTGTTGATGTGGTCACTTTAAAGATCTCACAATGTCTATGTTCATAACCTTTTAAAAGTTAAGTTATTGAAGGATTTTCCACTCAATTACATGAAGTGATCAGTAATTTTTTTATTAACATTTCTTTTACTTTTTCCCTTTCATAGTTTTGTCCACAGTTGTCAGAGGAAACTTGCACATGACACAGCCATTGCACAGACACAATTTCCTTCACACCCTAGATTGTCCCTAGCCATCTCCACAGCTGTGCTTGAGGCATTTAGTAAACCACTATGATTTCTGGAGTAATAACACCTAATCAATGCAAGCATTTCCTGAAGAATAATTCTTCACTATTCAAAAGTTGTATTTTTTTATCATTATTCTCTCGGTGTCTGTGCCTTTCACATTGGTTTGTGTGTGTCCAGTGACTTCTGCATCTGAAGTAGCTGAAATAACACAGATTAAACACACACACACAAACACAACCTTATACCACAGGCTTGCTTCAATTCTACTTTCAATTTCCAAGTCAATTTCTTTTCCTCTTCTCCATTCCTCAGTGAAATTGCCACAGAGTATCTGGGAATAAATACATTAGACATGTAAAAAACTGAGAAGCAACCCCCATGAGCATAAAATATATGACAACATATATGCTTATATCTGGAAAAAACTCATTCTCTTCCCCTTGGGATATGCCTTCTCTCTCTCTCACTCACTCAGTCTCCTGCTACTCTTCTCTATTTCTCCTTCCCTCTCTCCTTCCCTCTCTTTCTCTCTCTCTCTCTCTCTCTCTCTCTCTCTTTCTCATACACACACAAAAAAGGCATGAAATAAAGCAGAATTTGAGGGCACTGAAGGCACCTTGAAAATTTTTTCCCAGGATCATCATTAATTTCCTTGACCATTGCCCTAGCAAATACAAACTGTGAGTAAAGGTGTTCCTGCCAGATCAAGCTTCACCACTGTAAGGCTAAGGCAGGAACATGAGCTTCAACTATGTCAAGAAATCCAAGAGAATATTCAACCTGGAAAAACTCCAACCCCCAAACAGTACCTCCCTAGGAGATGACTAAGGCTTCTGTTGGAAATCATTTAACCACAAATTCCAACTCCCCTTCACTCCTACAGCCTCAGTCACAATTCTTCAAGGGCTGCTCCCTTGAATCATGACAGCCTAAGCCACATCAGCAGCCCAGGGGCCATATGGCAACATCATGCCTTTTAGCCCATTGGAGAGAAAAAGGGAGGGACAATCCATTGAATGATTGTGATTGAAATCTAATACCTTATGATTTGTCAATAGCTCCTGCCTTTTGGGAAGTTCTGTTTTACCATTTCACAAATCCTGGCAGCCTCATTAAGTAATTACAAACACCTAAAACATGTTTAGGACCACTGCACTGTCTGGTAACAATAAGATGAAAAATAAAGTCTTGAGGGACAGAGGAGTCCCATATTGCAGAGTTCATTATTCCATGGCCAGTCATTTTAAAGCTGTAGGGAAAACACCCCAGCTGTGAAGTTGATTCCTACTCATAGTGACCCTATAGGACTGAGTAGATGTGCCTTATAAGATTTCCAAGGAGTAGCCAGAGGATTCAAACTGTGGGCCTTTTGTTTAGCAGCCCAGCACTTAACCTCTGCACCAAAATGGCTCATCTTTGAGATTATAAAGGTAAAAATCTAGTATGATAGTAGAACCAGCTGTGTTAGCATGAACGAGAGCATGGAGGGCCAAGTGCTACCTCCTGTGCACACTATAACATGGAACTGTCACCAGTCCTGTTACTCTTGTAGCTACTAAACTGGATTGATGAAACAGCTTATGAGCCGGGCTGAATGGAGTCAGGCAACTTTACTTGAATCATAGAATCATTGCACTCAGGTTGAAAGAGTGATTTACCAAACATCCAACCTAAAGCACCTCTCCTGCACTCCCCCCTTCCAAAACATCCCTGCCTCATATTTATCTTCCAGTGAATGATGCAACTTAATACAAAGGAATGAAGGGCCCTGGTGGCACAGTGGTTAAGTGTTTACTAACCAAAAGTTTGACAGTTTGAATCCATCAGTCATTCCTTGGAAACCCTACAGGGAAGTTCTGTGTTGTCCTATAGGGTCATTAAGAGTTGGAATCAACTCAACAACAATGAGTTGTGTTTTGTTTTATTTTGCTTTTTAATCCAATGGGAAGAGAATTAATCCAGAGCTGGATACGTGACTCCTGACTAATTAACCAACCATGCATCACTGGAACTCACGATCTTCAACTACCATTAAGAGGATGCTAGAATACCAAGGTCCTATACATTCAAAAGTCTCTACATAATTATGGGAAAGCCTTTCTTTCCAAAGATAGTTTCTAAGTATTAAAAAGTTCTTCCTTATAAAAAACCAAAGGGGAATAGGGCCAAGATGGTGAAGTAGTCAGATGCTTTCTGTGATCCCTCTAACAACAAAGATTCAAAATAACAGATGAATGGATTATATATAATATTCTGGGAGCCTTGAACATCAAAAGGGAAGTTAAGAAATTGGACTGAGCAATGGGGAAGGATGAGTAGATCCAGAAGTACCTATGGTTTGCCAGACCTGACCCTGTGGGAATCAGCTGCAGTCGGCATGATAACTGAAACAGTGGCATTCAGAGGGCATCCTCTTCAGCAGGAGAAACTGAGCAGGAGAGTCCACTAACACCTCCAGAAGGAGTGAAAGATGTTATACAATGGTCAAAAGCTAAGTGACTCTTATCTAACCTACTGCACATGGATCTAAAACTTTCTTTCAGGATATACTTCTCTCTCTTTGCCTAGCACGTCTCTGTCTTCTCTGCACTACACTGAGCTCCACATTCTGACCCATTCCTTGGCCAGAAGTAGAACTCTTTACATGTGCCCTGAGCCATTCTCCTAGACTCAGATAAGAAACAACTTAACAAAGAAGGGACAGAAAAAAGGAAAAAAATCTACTGGTCAGGAATTCAGGGCAGAAACAGTTCCTCTGCTGAAGCTCAGGCATAAAGGGGCATGACTTCCTCACAGACGCTCAGGGACAGCTTTCAGCCCTGCTCCCCTTCCCTCCCCACCCCCCACCTTTCTCAGTGCATACAGCTGGATACCTGTGTCTACACCAAGCACACCTGCCCATCTAGGGCTGCAGGGAAGAGCCTTTACCACACACTTGGTGACTGACTACCTGGATACCTGAGATGAATCCATACAGGGTAAGTAAATGAACTCTTGGGCTCACATGCCTAGTAACAGCTCTAACTACCTAGTGACAGGACGTCAGCTTCAACGGCACCATTAACCGAACTAGCACACACAACCAGCATATTTGAACATATAAAAAGACGAGATATACTTTATTATAATTTCTGAGTTCTAGCTATTGTTGTAGTTGTGTGCCATCCAGTCAATTCTGACTGCTGGTGATCCTGTAGGACACAGTAGAAGTGCCCCACACGGTTTCCTAGGTTTCAAGTCTTTATGGAAGCATATTGTCAGGTCTTTTCTCTCACTGAGTGGCTGGTGAGTTTGAAGCACTGATCTTTTGGTTAGAGCCAAGCGCTTAACCATTGCAACATTAGGGCTCCTTGAGTTCAACCTACCTTGGAATAATACCAAACCAAACCCACTGCCACTGAGTCAATTCTAACTCACATTGACCCTACAGGACAGAGTAGAACTGTTCTATAGAGTTTCCAAGGAGCACCTGGTGGGTGTGAACTGCTGACCTTTCGGTTAGCTGCTGTAGCACTTAACCACTATGCTACAACAATAATCCTTGTTCTGTATATTTGAAGTGAGTTTTATGTCTCCCATCCATTTGATTCCCACTGGGTTCCATTTACCACCCATTTAGTCAATCACCCTACCTACCTTATTCAGAGCACATACCAAGCTGTCCGTATCCCTTGTGAAAAGTGGTCACCAAAATACAGCAAAAATCTCTAGAAATAATCTGGCAAATAATCTGAGATGAAATTCATAGATATAAAGGAACATGAAAATAAATGTGATATTTTCCTATGATAAATTCAATTTAAATTTCATATAAATATCTACTCCAGTCTCCTGGAAATGAAAATCAGGAAGAATACTTATCAGAGACAGCTTGGGAAAAAATATCATCATTTATTTTGTTCTGGTCATTGCACTTTTTTTAATACAGCCAGAAATAACATTACCTCTTTTGGCTATGACATCACACAGTCACTGCCACAAACTTCTTTTACTCATATATTCTACCTCATCCTTGAGAAGTTTAATTTAGAACATAAGTCAGTAAGATTCATTTTATCTGATTGGAACCTTTGGTGGAACATGCTAAAGTCTTCTTGGATCCTCAGGCTATCCTAAAAACACTTGCCATCTACCTCCATTTTCTTCCAAGTTATGATAGAATATAACGATCTTGAAGCAGACTACTAGATGCTGCCCTCCATCCTGATATGAAGCTGCCAGATTTGAGTTTTCTGGCCATTAAAAAGCCAAATCATAGACGTCCTTGGCCTTGACACTTTACAGAGCCTACCCTCCTCAGCTCACTTAGTACCCCATTATCTAGTCTTTCTGATGCTTTGAAATGATGTTCACAGTTGAGCTTACCCAGGACTTGGAGCACACTGAGAAAACCCACTGTTTATAATGTTAATAAAGCTAACAAAAAAAGGGAGAAAGAGGAGGAAATTCACACCCTTTACAACATGGTATAGTGGAAATAATGTGGGTGTTTGAGTCAGATGACCTGGGTTTGAATCCTAGTTCTGTAACTTAATTGCCGGGGGACCTTGAATACTCTATCACTTATCATTTCTCTCATCTCTAAAATAGGCATAATAACTATGACCTCACAGGGCTGTCCTGAGGACTGGCATACATGCAAAATCTTAGTACATGCTTGGCACACAATGGACATGCAATATAGATTACTATTGCAGCAAGGTGATAGACAGACAAAAACACAGTGACTACTGGCACAAAGAGATAATAAAGATGAAAATGGTGACCTATGCTATGTATACATTAACTGATGTCCCACAAAAAAAGGGATTGGTCTAAAAAAATTGAGAATGACAGCATTAAATAAAGTCTTTACACCCAAGTATATTTCAGTGCCTTAAAACAAGGCTGAATACTCCTTGTACTTCTGATTTAACAATGTTTAAGGCACTGTTTCAGGACTCAAGAACGTAAGAGATAACTCAGATCTAGTCAATGCCAGGGTGAGGTGGGACCAAAAATCCTAGACAGAGACAGTCATATAAATGATTAAAGTAAAATATGCCTAGTGCTATAAGAGAAGTAAATACAGAATGTGTGAAAGAGCAGAGGAGGGAACAATGATCTATCTATCTGGAGGTGTCAAGGAAGGCTTCAAGATGGAGTTGATTCAGGAAAAATCAAAAAAAGAAGAGTAGTTAAGGTTGGTAGACCAACCCTCCCCAACCCCACATAGTAAGGATAGCATGTAGGGATTCTCAACAGTGACGGAAAAAAAAAAAAAAAAATCTAAGGAGTGTGGATATCAAGAGTGACATTTCCACAAAATACTGGTGTCAAGAGGGGAACTGTAAAGACAGAGATTCATCTCCATTGTGAAGAGGCTTGTATGTCACGTAAAGGAATTTGGAATTTATTCTGTAGGCAAGGAGGAGCCAGCAGAAGTCTTTAACCAGGGAATGACATGATAAGATTGGAAGATGAATCTGGCATTCTTATGGAACAGAAGGGGGCTAGTCATAATGCTTCTTAGGAACATGTAGGTGAAAGATGGAGAAGTCAAGAACTAAAATTCCAGCACTGGGATGGAGAGTAGAACTTCATAAAGGATATAAATCTGGGTAGAATTTATATTATATGAACATGAGAAGTAGAGGGAGAAATAAAAAATGACTTTGTCTAGCTTGAGACACTAAGTGGATGGGGATGTCATTAATCAATGTCTGGACTCTTGGAACATAGTGTACTTTGGTAGGGGGCACAATGAGTTAAGTTTTGAACAGTACAGACTAAGGTAGCTAGAGAACATACAAATGCAGATACAGTCTATTTGACATAACAATCTGGAAATCAAAAGATGCCAGGGATAGAAGTCTTCTTCAGATTTACTGGAGTAAATGAGATAACCCACAGTTGAAGAAGAAAGAGTATGTGGAACATTTCACCATAATAATCCTGAAAACAAGGTAAAATAAAACAAATGGCTTTGCCTAATAAGCTCGTGCTAGCTCCTAATGAGCACTGCTTTAGCTCAAAGAACTCACATTCTTTCATGCCTTTGAAAAATCAAAACTAAACATGCCTAACTTCTCTCCATTCATTGCTACTGCCAAAAGCTCAACACTCCTCTCACTGACAAGTTTTCTCAGTATTCTGAGAGGAACTTCTTAAGTAGAAAGGGACACAAAGATAAATGCTTGTGATATTTTCCTACCAAAAATGGGACTTTAGTTTCTTATCAATGTCTGTTCTACCCTTCTAGAGACAAGAATCAAGAAGTATGTTGATCAAGAGATATTTATCAAGCACTTTCCCGGTCAAAGTGGAATTACAAAGAAGTAGAAGGTGTAGTCCCTAAGCACAAAGAATCTGTGATAGCCAAAAAGGTCATTTCATAAAATTGCCAATATATGGCTTTGTGTCAACCTAAATGTGGAACTTGCTAATACAAGTACAGATGAGTGCATGAGGAAGCTGTGAAGTAAACACAAGTCACCTGAGAAATAGAGGTGGAGATATGGGGTGTATCTGGGTTTGGTTAGGAATGATTCAGACCATCCCACAGACAGTGGCTCCTCCCTGGATGGACCACTTTACTTGCTATAAAAAGGCCATGATCCCAGACTTCAGCACCCAGCAAGGTCCTTCAGTCTCCATACTACTTGCTCTTCTGGTGAACCAGGTAAGGAAGAGGGACTCCACCTAACTTAGCCTACTTGGTGCTAAACCAAGTAGAAATCTGTATGTGTACTCTACAGCAATAAGTTCTGGATGTGGGGCTATTTACTTTTAGTGGTGCTGTTACCAAAATTTCCTTTCTTATATAGAAGGAAAATGAGGGCACAAATGTGCTGTCTGTGAGGCTATTCAATACTTTCTGAATTGCTGGACTTTCCATTTATTCATTCACTCATTTAACAAAATATATATTAACTACCTTCTGTTTGTCAAGTATTGCTCTTCCCTCTGGTACAGTGGTTAAGAGCTCAGCTGCTATCCACAAGGTTCCGAGTGTGAATTCACCAGGAGTTCCTTGGAAACCCTATGGGGCAGTTCTGCTCTGTCCCACAGGGTCGCTATGAGTTGGAAATGACTCAAGGGCAACAGATTTGGTTTGGGGGCTCTTACCTCTGGTTATGCAGCAGTAAACAACATAAACTCTCTATTCTTAGAAGCTTACACTTAATAGGAGAGAAACCAGTAAACAATAAACATATGAATAATATAATTTCAGATAATAAGAAAAAAAGAGTTTATTGTAGTAATCGGAAGAGAAGAGTACTTTAGAGTGGATGACCAGGGAATACCGCCGTGAAGAAATATCTTTTGAGTTAAGATCAGAATGACAAACGTCAAAGTGCAAGGCTTTCAAGGAAGAATATGCTTGTTTCAAAGAACAAAAAGAAACCAGTGTGGATTGTTACGAGGACATGACATGTGCAAACGGAGAGGAGGAGTGTGCAGTCACCAGGCAGGGGAAGCAGGGGAAGCAGTGGAAGCTGCTCATTGGCGGGTATACAAATTTATATGGGATTGTATATTTTCACTCAGTCACAATTTAAAAAAGAAAGAAAGAAAGAAACCAGTATGTTAGAATGTACTTAACAAGAGGAATAGTGGCATGGTGATGTCACAGAGTTAGACAAGGGCAGGTCATGTAATGATGATTATAGTAGAGTTTGTACATTATTTTAAGTGCATGAGAAGTCATTGGGGGTACTGAGCAGAGAGAGTAACATAATGTAATGTATGTTGTTACGAGATCACTCTGTGCTGTTATATGGAAAATGTAAAACAGGATTACAGGAAGGCAAGATTGGAAGTAGGAAGATAGACTGCCGCAGTTTAGGTGAGAGATGATGGAAACAACAGAAATGGTGAGAAGTAACTGTTTGCTCAAGCCAAAATGTAGGAGTTATCCCTGAATCCTGTTTGGTTTTGTTTTTGTTTTTGTTTCCTTACATCAGACATGTGAGTCATCACCAGGTCCGGTCAATTCTGCCTACAAACCATGCAGAATTCACTCACTTTCCTTTCTCTCCACCACTAACATGCTTCTACTTCTACTACATAATATAAATAAACCACAACTTCTGGTGGTGTAGCACAGTTAAGTACTACACCTGCTAACCAAAAGATCAGTAGCTGGAATCCACCAAGCACTCCTAGGAAGCTCTAGGGGGCAGTTCTACTCTGTCTTATAGGGTTGCTATGAACCAAAATTGACTTGACGGCAGTGGGTTTGGTTTGGTTTATCTACCTATAAGTATGTGGGTTGCTTACATTTGAGGAGCTATGATAAATAATGGGGTTTTCACTATTTTTATAAATGACTATTGATTACACGTATGTCTGATTTTTTTGTTCGGACTATTCCTAGGAATCAATTAAACCAAAAAACCAAATCCATTGTTGTTCTGTGGATTCTGACTACTACATCTTAAATACCGCCAAACAATTTTCCAAAGTGCTTCTGACAGTTCACACCACTACCAACAATATATGAAAAATCCAGCTTTTTCACATCTTCACCAATATTTGGCATTATCAAAGGCTTTTCTGTGGAGTTGTTTCATTTTTTCTTTTTCCTTTAAGTCATTCTGCTGGCTGCGTTGTGTCTCACTTAATTTACACTTTCCTGATGATTAACAAGATTGAGTACCTTTAGTATGCTTACAGGTCATTTGGATTTTTCTTTTTTGTAAGTTCCTGTGGTCTCCATTTATTTTTCTATTGGTTTATCTGTCTTTTTTCATATTGATTTGTAGAAGTCATCTTAACATTCAAGATAGGACCCTTTATTGGTCATTTGTGTTGCTTTTATCCTCCCATTCCGTCCCTTGCCCTTCTCCCCTTTAATAGTATCTTTGAATGAACAGACATTTGTACTTTTAATGCAGTCCCATTCATCAATCTTCTTTCTTTATAATTAGTACTTTCTCGGTTCTATTTATATAATATTTCTCTATCCCAAGATCTGGAAAATATTCTTGTATACTGTCTTCTTTTTATCTTTTACAGGTAAAATCTACCCAGTAGTTAATTTGTGTGTTTTCAAATGGAAATCTAGTTAAGCTAGTTGTTCAAGAGATCATGCTTTCCCTGTTGATCTGAACTTTCAGCCTTGTCATAAATCAAATGCCCATAGTGAAATAGGCCTGATTTTGGACTACTGTCCTTCATCGTTCCATTTGTTTAGCCTTGCATTAATGCCATGCTGTCTTTCTTTAAAATATGTCTTGATATCTGGTATGTCCTCTAACTTTGTCTTCTCCAAACAGTCTTCATTAATTTTAGCCTTCTGTATTTTTAAACAAATTTTAGAAATCAAACTGTCGATCTCTATTAAAAAAAAAAAAAAAACTGTTGAAATTTTGAATGCGATTTTATTGATTCTATAACCCCAGTGGGAGAGAACTGACATCTTAACAATATTAGGAATTCCAGTCCATGAATAGGACATACACTTCCATTTATTTAAACCTTTTGTCCTACAGGATCACTATGAATCGAAATCTACTCAACAGAAGTGGGTTTGGGTTTTTTCTGGTTTACCTCAATAACATTTACAGTTTTCTGTAAAGAGATCTTTTATGCCACTCATTAGGTTTATTCCTAGGAATTTCCTGACATTTTATGCTTTTGTAAATAGCATCCTTTCTTATTTCATTTTCTACTGTTTATTGGTGTCATATTGAAATACAATTGATTCTTGTATATTGATCTTATAATTAGCAACACTGTTAATTTTGTTTATTCCAATAGTTTAGCTGTACATCTTTTATAATTTGTACATACAAAAATCATAGTGTTCTGTGAATAACTGCAGTCTGACTACTTTGTCTCCAATTATTTTGTGCTTTTAATTCTCATTTCTAACTTGTTGCTCTGGCTGGGACCTCCAGTTCAATGTTGTATAGAATAATAGCAGGAATACTAATCTCCTTTCCAAACTTAAGGATGAAAACTTTCAGCATTTCACCATTAAATGTGAACTTTGCTAGAACACTTTCATAGACATAATTAATGTCTTCTGTTTGCAAATCATTAAGACTGGATTTAATCAACTGGATTTTTTGTTTCATTGATTTTGTTTGTTTTTATATCTCTTGAGAGGTTAATATGGTTTTATGCCTTTTTCCTATAGTTATGAGTTGGTTGATTTTCACTGTTAAGCCAAACTTGAATTTCTGGAATAAAATTCACTAAACAAGGCTGGACTCAGTTTGCTAACAGTGTCTTTTGGATTTTTGCATCCATATTCATGAAAGACATTGTTCTGAAAATTGTGTTTCCTTGTCAGATTATGGTATGGTATCAAGGTTATGCTGGACTCATAAAATGTGTGTTCCCTTTTTCCAGTTTTCTGAAACAATCTGTGTAACACTAGGGTTATTTCTTTCTCACACAATAAACAGAATTCACCAGTGATGCCACATGAGATGCAGATTTTCTATCACTGGAAGTGTTTTAAGATTTGATTTCTTTAATAACAATAGGACTATTTAAGTTTCTATTTCTTCTTCATTCTGTTTTGGTAAATCATGCTTTCTAGAAATATGTCTACTTCATCTAAATTTTCAATTTTAGTGGTAAACAGCTTTTTTATAATATATTCTTATTATCTTACTGATGTATGTAAAATCTATAGCAATACCACCTTTAATTTTCTTGATATTGGCTATTTATGTCTATTTCATTTCCTAATTAATTTTGCAATGTTTACCAATTTTACTAGATTTTCAAAGACTAAATCTTGGCTTTGTTGAGCCACTAACTCTGCTTTCTATTTCATTAATTTCAGCTCTCATCTTTATTATCTCCTTTATTCTACTTTCTTTGGGCTTAATTTATTGCTCTTTTTCAAATACCTTGAGAAAGATATTTAGGTTATGGATTTTTCAGTCTTCCTTTCTTCCTTTTTTAACATGAACACTTAAGCTATAAACTTCTCACTAGGCACGGACTTAATGTGTCTTACAACTTTGTTATTCACATTTTTCATTTTCATTTATTTCTAAATATTTTTTAAATTCTATTGTGATTTATTCTTTAATTAGTATCTGTTAATTTATATACATTTGGGGATTTTTCTAGTTATCATCCATTATGGAATCCAGCTTGATTCCACTATGGTAAAGAGCAAAGTCTGTATGATTTTAATCCTTCAAAATTCATTGAGGTTTGCTCTGTGATCCAGCATATGGTCAAAAAAGAATGTGTATTCTGCAGCTATTAAGTGTAGTATTCAATACATATTAGTTAATGTTTCTGTTAATTATTTGGTGGATATCTTCTATACCCTTACAGATATTTTTCCTACACACTTTATTAGTTACTAAGACAGACATGTTCAAAATCTCCCACTATGATTATATATTTATCTTTTCTTACAATTCTGTTCATTTTTTTGTATTTTGAGACTATGTTACTAAGTGCATATCAATGTAGATCTTCTATCATCTTAGTGGACTGGGGTCCTAGTGACACACTGGCTAAGCATTTGGTTGCTAACCAAAAGGTTAGCAGTTTGAATACACCATATACTCTTTGGAAACCCAATGGGCCAGTTCTACTCTGTCCAGTATGGTCACTATGGGTCAGAATTGACTCAGTGGCAATGGGTTTTCTTAGTGACTTGACCTTTTATTGTCATGAAATATGCCTATAGCAATGTTTTTTGCCTTCGTTTAATTTGTGAGATATTAACATGGCGACACTAGTTTTCCTTGTAGTGTTGGTGGTATATTTTTTTTCATCCTTTTACCTTTAGCTATTCTTACCACATTTAACACATGTCTCTTGTAAGTAGCATACAGTTAGGCTTTTTTTTTTTTCACAATTTGACAGTCTCTGTCTTTTAATTAAAGTATTTAACCCATTTATATTCAGTGATATTACTATTTGGCTTCAACTTACCATTACCACTATTGATTTCTATGATAACACCTTTTCTACATTTCTTTTTCTTTTCTTATTAATTAAACATTTCCCGTTGAATTCTTCAATATTCTTTTCATGGTTATGCTAGAGATTACAGCATACAGCATCCATGAATTATTAGAGTACATCATAAAAAGTACTTTAACCACTACCTAAACAGTTCAAGTATCCTACAATGCTTGAACTCCATTCACCTCCTCAACTCTTGTCTGAGTGAATTTGAACTACTTAGGAGAAAATGTAGGTTAAAATATGTATAATCTCATAAGGAAAATTCTAGAAAACATTACTAGAAGAGTTTATTTCTTCCTTCTAGGTTCACATATATTTCTAAAAGATGTCTACTCTCCTGGAAAACATCACTTCCATCATTGAACTTTTCCACCAATATTCAAGCCACGATGAGGAAAATGACACACTGAGCAAAAGAGAGCTAAAGGAATTACTGGAAACAGAGTTTAGGACAATCCTGAAGGTAAAAGATACTTGCTAGAATGGTACAGCACTTCTGTACTTCATCAGTAATATCAACAAAGATTATTGTGAACTCTGTGAATTTTTTCTTTTTAAAATAGGAACACAGTGAGTCTTATTTCAAAACAGGTAGAATTTGTTTTCCTCCTTTGTACACGAACACACACAAGTATACACACATTAACACAAAAAAAAAATTCCTGTCTGGAAGAAAAAGAATGTAACTATTTGTTGACAAAGGAATGAATATAGATAAGTTAGTTCTGCATAATATTCTTCCCAACCTGAAGATAGTAAAGCATATGTTTAAAAAATAAATCCACTGTGAATGATACAAAACACTGATATTTGACATAATAAAAGAATGATATAGACCATAAAAAGTCTCCTAACTACTATTATAGTCTTTAATATTTATTTGTATTGTCTAGTTTACATACCTATATACTCAGTCTCGATAGACCAGACAAGATGTAAAATCTTAAAACTACTTGACTGGCATCTACAATTCACTGACAAGGATTGACATGCCAGTGTTTCACCTTAAAATATTTACCTAACCATTGAAGTCAGTCTGATAAACTCTCTTTTTCTGGCTCCTTCTACACAGAATCCAGATGATCCAGATGCTGCTGAGGTCTTCATGGATATCTTGGATCTAGACCATAATGAAAAAGTAGACTTCAGTGAGTTTTTTCTGATGGTATTCAAGTTGGCCAAAGCATATTATGAGTACTTAGAGAGACAGAACTTCAGAGCATTAGGATCAAAGCGGAAAAACCATCGTCACAAGAAACAGCATGAAGAATATGAAACAGAGGAAGAGGACAGTGGAGACGAAGGAAGAAGAGAATCCAGTCATTCACACAGACGTGGAAGAACAGGAAAAAAGAGCCCAGTAAGAACAGACAAAAAGAAATACAGACCTAGCTCAAAATCAAAAAGAAGACAAGATAGTTCATCATCTTCCAGCCACAAGGAGGAAAAGGGAAAAAAGCATCATCACCATTCTAGCACTCATAATGTTAGGTCACGTTATACTAATACAGGGGAAGATGGGAATATTTTGATTATAACTCAAAAACCAAGAACAGAAGAAGATGAGAAAAGTTATTCTAATGAAAAGAGGGTAAGAGTAAGTGGAACGAGGGGTGATTCCAACCAACAAGACTACCGGGATTTGGAATCTCACTCCAAGGAAGGCAGAGATAGGGAATCCCCCATTAGCCAGGCCAGTGATAGCGAAGAACAATCAGAAAACTCAGAGAGGCAATATGGATTCAACTATGGCCACTCAAGAGACACCTCTAGACATGAAGGCACCTATCACAGGGACAGACGTGATCATGCACAGTCTCATTCTGCCCATGAACATCCAGATTCTCCTCTCAGAAAACGACAACAATCCATTCACGGACAGTCTAGAGACAGCTCTGGACACGCAGGCTCTCACCAGAGGGAGGAATCCGCCCGAGGCCAGTCCAGATCAAGCACAACTGGCAGGCAGAGATCTGGCCATGAGCACTCAGCGGACCACTCAGCAGACCACTCCGGACATTCTGGGTCCAGACAGGGACCAACAACATCTGACTTTGAGGAAGACAGGCACAGGCGATCCAGTGTCAGTCAGGCTAGCGATAGTGAAGGACAATCAGAAGATTCAGGGAGACACCGTGGGTCGGCTTCAAGAAATCCACAGGGATCTACTCATCGCCAGACAAGAGACAGCTCCAGAGATGTAGGATCCCATCAGGGGCAAAGACGAGATCGTACACAGTCTCACTCTGCCCATCGACACCCAGATTCTGCTGCCACAGGAAGACAAGGATCAGCTCGTGCACAGCCTAGAGACAGTTCTGGGCACTCAGGCTCTCACCAGGGAGAGGAATCCGCCCGAGGCCAGTCCAGATCAAGCAAAACTGGCAGGCAGAGATCTGGCCGTGAGGACTCAGCAGACCACTCCGCAGACCACTCCGGACAGTCAAGGTCTGGACACGGAACAACATCATCTCACTCCGAGGCTGGCAGCCACAGAAGTTCCAGCGCTAGCCAGAATAGTGACACCGAAGGACACTCAGAAGATTCACGGACACAAACTAGGTCCGCTTCAAGAAATCAACATCAAACTAGCCATGGCCAGTCAAGAGACAGCTCCAGACAAGCAGGTTCCCCTCACGAGCAGAGAGGTGATCACGAACAGTCTCACTCTACCCGGGAACACCCTGATTCTGCTGACAGACAAAGACAAGGATCCACGCGTGGACAGTCCAGAGACAGCTCCAGGCACTCGGGGTCTCACCAGGAAGAGGAATCCGGACGACACCAGTCCAGATCAAGCAAAACAGGTAGGCAGGGATCCCGTCATGTGCACTCAGCAGACCACTCCAGACATTCTGGTTCCAGACAGGGACCAACAGCATCTGACTTTGAGGAAGACAGGCACAGGCGATCCAGTGTTAGCCAGGCTAGCGATAGTGAAGGACAATCAGAAGATTCAGGGAGACACCCTGGGTCAGCTTCAAGAAATCCACAGGGATCTACTCATCGGCAGACAAGAGACAGCTCCAGAGATGTGGGACCCCATCAGGGGCAAAGACGTGATCGTACACAGTCTCACTCTGTCCATCCACACCCAGATTCTGCTGCCACAGGAAGACAAGGATCAGCTCGTGCACAGTCTAGAGACAGCTCTAGGCGGTCAGAGTCTCACCAGGAAGGGGAATTCACACCACACCAGTCCAGATCAAGCACCACAGGTAGGCAGCGATCTGGTCACGAGCACTCAGCAGACCACTCTAGACATTCTGGTTCCAGACAGGGACCAACAGCATCCGACTTTGAGGAAGACAGGCACAGGCGATCCAGTGTCAGCCAGGCTAGCGATAGTGAAGGACAGTCAGAAGATTCAGGGAGACACTCTGGGTCAGCTTCAAGAAATCCACAGGGATCTACTCATCGCCAGACAAGAGACAGCTCCAGAGATGTAGGACCCCATCAGGGGCAAAGACGTGATCGTACACAGTCTCACTCTGCCCATCCACACCCAGATTCTGCTGCCACAAGAAGACAAGGATCAGCTCGTGCACAGTCTAGAGACAGCTCTGGGCACTCAGGCTCTCACCAGGGAGAGGAATCCACCCGAGGCCAGTCCAGATCAAGCACAACTGGCAGGCAGAGATCTGGCCGTGAGCACTCAGCAGACCACTCCGCAGACTACTCCGGACAGTCAAGGTCTGGACACGGAACAACATCATCTCACTCCGAGGCTGGCAGGCACAGAAGTTCCAGCGCTAGCCAGGATAGTGACACCGAAGGACAGTCAGAAGATTCACGGAGACAAACCAGGTCCGCTTCAAGAAATCAACATCAAACTGGCCATGGCCAGTCAAGAGACAGCTCCAGACAAGCAGGTTCCCCTCACGAGCAGAGAGGTGATCACGAACAGTCTCACTCTACCCGGGGACACCCTGATTCTGCTGACAGACAAAGACAAGGATCCACTCGTGGACAGTCCAGAGACAGCTCCAGGCACTCGGGGTCTCACCAGGAAGAGGAATCCGGACGACACCAGTCCAGATCAAGCACAACAGGTAGGCAGGGATCCCGTCATGTGCACTCACCAGACCACTCCAGACATTCTGGGTCCAGACAGGGACCAACAGCATCTGACTTTGAGGAACACAGGCACAGGCGATCCAGTGTCAGCCAGGCTAGCGATAGTGAAGGACAATCAGAAGATTCAGGGAGACACCCTGGGTCAGCTTCAAGAAATCCACAGGGATCTACTCATCGCCAGACAAGAGACAGCTCCAGAGATGTGGGTCCCCATCAGGGGCAAAGACGTGATCGTACACAGTCTCACTCTTCCCATCCACACCCAGATTCTGCTGCCACAGGAAGACAAGGATCAGCTCGTGCACAGTCTAGAGACAGCTCTAGGCAGTCAGAGTCTCACCAGGAAGGGGAATTCACACCACGCCAGTCCAGATCAAGCACCACAGGTAGGCAGCGATCTGGTCATGAGCACTCAGCAGACCACTCCAGACATTCTGGGTCCAGACAGGGACCAAAAGCATCTGACTTTGAGGAAGACAGGCACAGGCGATCCAGTGTCCGTCAGGCTAGCGATAGTGAAGGACAATCAGAAGATTCAGGGAGACAGTCTGGGTCAGCTTCAAGAAATCCACAGGGATCTACTCATCGCCAGACAAGAGACAGCTCCAGAGATGTAGGACCCCATCAGGGGCAAAGACGTGATCGTACACAGTCTCACTCTGCCCATCCACACCCAGATTCTGCTGCCACAGGAAGACAAGGATCAGCTCGTGCACAGTCTAGAGACAGTTCTGGGCACTCAGGCTCTCGCCAGGGAGAGGAATCCGCCCGAGGCCAGTCCAGATCAAGCACAACTGGCAGGCAGAGATCTGGCCGTGAGCACTCAGCAGACCACTCCGCAGACCACTCCGGACAGTCAAGGTCTGGACACGGAACAACATCATCTCACTCCGAGGCTGGCAGGCACAGAAGTTCCAGCGCTAGTCAGGATAGTGACACCGAAGGACAGTCAGAAGATTCACGGAGACAAACTAGGTCCACTTCAGGAAATCAACATCAAACTAGCCATGGCCAGTCAAGAGACAGCTCCAGACAAGAAGGTTCCCCTCACGAGCAGAGAGGTGATCACGAACAGTCTCACTCTACCCGGGGACACCCTGATTCTGCTGACAGACAAAGACAAGGATCCACTCGTGGACAGTCCAGAGACAGCTCCAGGCACTCGGGGTCTCACCAGGAAGAGGAATCCGGACGACACCAGTCCAGATCAAGCACAACAGGTAGGCAGGGATCCCGTCATGTGCACTCAGCAGACCACTCCAGACATTCTGGTTCCAGACAGGGACCAACAGCATCTGACTTTGAGGAAGACAGGCACAGGCGATCCAGTGTCAGCCAGGCTAGCGATAGTGAAGGACAGTCAGAAGATTCAGGGAGACACCCTGGGTCAGCTTCAAGAAATCCACAGGGATCTACTCATCGCCAGACAAGAGACAGCTCCAGAGATGTGGGACCCCATCAGGGGCAAAGACGTGATCGTACACAGTCTCACTCTGCCCATCCACACCCAGATTCTGCTGCCACAGGAAGACAAGGATCAGCTCGTGCACAGTCTAGAGACAGCTCTAGGCAGTCAGAGTCTCACCAGGAAGGGGAATTCACACCACGCCAGTCCAGATCAAGCACCACAGGTAGGCAGCGATCTGGTCATGAGCACTCAGCAGACCACTCCAGACATTCTGGTTCCAGACAGGGACCAACAGCATCTGACTTTGAGGAAGACAGGCACAGGCGATCCAGTGTCAGTCAGGCTAGCGACAGTGAAGGACAATCAGAAGATTCAGGGAGACACTCTGGGTCAGCTTCAAGAAATCCACAGGGATCTACTCATCGCCAGACAAGAGACAGCTCCAGAGATGTAGGACCCCATCAGGGGCAAAGACGTGATCGTACACAGTCTCACTCTGCCCATCCACACCCAGATTCTGCTGCCACAAGAAGACAAGGATCAGCTCGTGCACAGTCTAGAGACAGCTCTGGGCACTCAGGCTCTCACCAGGGAGAGGAATCCGCCCGAGGCCAGTCCAGATCAAGCACAACTGGCAGGCAGAGATCTGGCCGTGAGCACTCAGCGGACCACTCCGCAGACCACTCCGGACAGTCAAGGTCTGGACACGGAACAACATCATCTCACTCCGAGGCTGGCAGGCACAGAAGTTCCAGCGCTAGTCAGGATAGTGACACCGAAGGACAGTCAGAAGATTCACGGAGACAAACCAGGTCCGCTTCAAGAAATCAACATCAAACTAGCCATGGCCAGTCAAGAAACAGTTCCAGACAAGCAGGTTCCCCTCACGAGCAGAGAGGTGATCACGAACAGTCTCACTCTACCCGGGGACACCCTGATTCTGCTGACAGACAAAGACAAGGATCCACTCGTGGACAGTCCAGAGACAGCTCCAGGCACTCGGGGTCTCACCAGGAAGAGGAATCCGGACGACACCAGTCCAGATCAAGCACAACAGGTAGGCAGGGATCCCGTCATGTGCACTCAGCAGACCACTCCAGACATTCTGGGTCCAGACAGGGACCAACAGCATCTGACTTTGAGGAAGACAGGCACAGGCGATCCAGTGTCAGCCAGGCTAGCGATAGTGAAGGACAATCAGAAGATTCAGGGAGACACCCTGGGTCAGCTTCAAGAAATCCACAGGGATCTACTCATCGCCAGACAAGAGACAGCTCCAGAGATGTGGGTCCCCATCAGGGGCAAAGACGTGATCGTACACAGTCTCACTCTGCCCATCCACACCCAGATTCTGCTGCCACAGGAAGACAAGGATCAGCTCGTGCACAGTCTAGAGACAGCTCTAGGCAGTCAGAGTCTCACCAGGAAGGGGAATTCACACCACGCCAGTCCAGATCAAGCACCACAGGTAGGCAGCGATCTGGTCATGAGCACTCAGCAGACCACTCCAGACATTCTGGGTCCAGACAGGGACCAAAAGCATCTGACTTTGAGGAAGACAGGCACAGGCGATCCAGTGTCCGTCAGGCTAGCGACAGTGAAGGACAATCAGAAGATTCAGGGAGACAGTCTGGGTCAGCTTCAAGAAATCCACAGGGATCTACTCATCGCCAGACAAGAGACAGCTCCAGAGATGTAGGACCCCATCAGGGGCAAAGACGTGATCGTACACAGTCTCACTCTGCCCATCCACACCCAGATTCTGCTGCCACAGGAAGACAAGGATCAGCTCGTGCACAGTCTAGAGACAGTTCTGGGCACTCAGGCTCTCGCCAGGGAGAGGAATCCGCCCGAGGCCAGTCCAGATCAAGCACAACTGGCAGGCAGAGATCTGGCCGTGAGCACTCAGCAGACCACTCCGCAGACCACTCCGGACAGTCAAGGTCTGGACACGGAACAACATCATCTCACTCCGAGGCTGGCAGGCACAGAAGTTCCAGCGCTAGTCAGGATAGTGACACCGAAGGACAGTCAGAAGATTCACGGAGACAAACTAGGTCCGCTTCAAGAAATCAACATCAAACTAGCCATGGCCAGTCAAGAGACAGCTCCAGACAAGAAGGTTCCCCTCACGAGCAGAGAGGTGATCACGAACAGTCTCACTCTACCCGGGGACACCCTGATTCTGCTGACAGACAAAGACAAGGATCCACTCGTGGACAGTCCAGAGACAGCTCCAGGCACTCGGGGTCTCACCAGGAAGAGGAATCCGGACGACACCAGTCCAGATCAAGCACAACAGGTAGGCAGGGATCCCGTCATGTGCACTCAGCAGACCACTCCAGACATTCTGGTTCCAGACAGGGACCAACAGCATCTGACTTTGAGGAAGACAGGCACAGGCGATCCAGTGTCAGCCAGGCTAGCGATAGTGAAGGACAGTCAGAAGATTCAGGGAGACACCCTGGGTCAGCTTCAAGAAATCCACAGGGATCTACTCATCGCCAGACAAGAGACAGCTCCAGAGATGTGGGACCCCATCAGGGGCAAAGACGTGATCGTACACAGTCTCACTCTGCCCATCCACACCCAGATTCTGCTGCCACAGGAAGACAAGGATCAGCTCGTGCACAGTCTAGAGACAGCTCTAGGCAGTCAGAGTCTCACCAGGAAGGGGAATTCACACCACGCCAGTCCAGATCAAGCACCACAGGTAGGCAGCGATCTGGTCATGAGCACTCAGCAGAGCACTCCAGACATTCTGGTTCCAGACAGGGACCAACAGCATCTGACTTTGAGGAAGGCAGGCACAGGCGATCCAGTGTCCGTCAGGCTAGCGACAGTGAAGGACAATCAGAAGATTCAGGGAGACACTCTGGGTCAGCTTCAAGAAATCCACAGGGATCTACTCATCGCCAGACAAGAGACAGCTCCAGAGCTGTAGGACCCCATCAGGGACAAAGACGTGATCGTACACAGTCTCACTCTGCCCATCCACACCCAGATTCTGCTGCCACAAGAAGACAAGGATCAGCTCGTGCACAGTCTAGAGACCGCTCTGGGCACTCAGGCTCTCACCAGGGAGAGGAATCCGCCCGAGGCCAGTCCAGATCAAGCACAACTGGCAGGCAGAGATCTGGCCGTGAGCACTCAGCGGACCACTCCGCAGACCACTCCGGACAGTCAAGGTCTGGACACGGAACAACATCATCTCACTCCGAGGCTGGCAGGCACAGAAGTTCCAGCGCTAGCCAGGATAGTGACACCGAAGGACAGTCAGAAGATTCACGGAGACAAACCAGGTCCGCTTCAAGAAATCAACATCAAACTAGCCATGGCCAGTCAAGAAACAGTTCCAGACAAGCAGGTTCCCCTCACGAGCAGAGAGGTGATCACGAACAGTCTCACTCTACCCGGGGACACCCTGATTCTGCTGACAGACAAAGACAAGGATCCACTCGTGGACAGTCCAGAGACAGCTCCAGGCACTCGGGGTCTCACCAGGAAGAGGAATCCGGACGACACCAGTCCAGATCAAGCACAACAGGTAGGCAGGGATCCCGTCATGTGCACTCAGCAGACCACTCCAGACATTCTGGTTCCAGACAGGGACCAACAGCATCTGACTTTGAGGAAGACAGGCACAGGCGATCCAGTGTTAGCCAGGCTAGCGATAGTGAAGGACAGTCAGAAGATTCAGGGAGACACCCTGGGTCAGCTTCAAGAAATCCACAGGGATCTACTCATCGCCAGACAAGAGACAGCTCCAGAGATGTGGGACCCCATCAGGGGCAAAGACGTGATCGTACACAGTCTCACTCTGCCCATCCACACCCAGATTCTGCTGCCACAGGAAGACAAGGATCAGCTCGTGCACAGTCTAGAGACAGCTCTAGGCAGTCAGAGTCTCACCAGGAAGGGGAATTCACACCACGCCAGTCCAGATCAAGCACCACAGGTAGGCAGCGATCTGGTCATGAGCACTCAGCAGACCACTCCAGACATTCTGGTTCCAGACAGGGACCAACAGCATCTGACTTTGAGGAAGGCAGGCACAGGCGATCCAGTGTCAGTCAGGCTAGCGACAGTGAAGGACAATCAGAAGATTCAGGGAGACAGTCTGGGTCAGCTTCAAGAAATCCACAGGGATCTACTCATCGCCAGACAAGAGACAGCTCCAGAGATGTAGGACCCCATCAGGGGCAAAGACGTGATCGTACACAGTCTCACTCTGCCCATCCACACCCAGATTCTGCTGCCACAGGAAGACAAGGATCAGCTCGTGCACAGTCTAGAGACAGCTCTGGGCACTCAGGCTCTCACCAGGGAGAGGAATCCGCCCGAGGCCAGTCCAGATCAAGCACAACTGGCAGGCAGAGATCTGGCCGTGAGCACTCAGCGGACCACTCCGCAGACCACTCCGGACAGTCAAGGTCTGGACACGGAACAACATCATCTCACTCCGAGGCTGGCAGGCACAGAAGTTCCAGCGCTAGCCAGGATAGTGACACCGAAGGGCAGTCAGAAGATTCACGGAGACAAACTAGGTCCGCTTCAAGAAATCAACATCAAACTAGCCATGGCCAGTCAAGAAACAGTTCCAGACAAGCAGGTTCCCCTCACGAGCAGAGAGGTGATCACGAACAGTCTCACTCTACCCGGGGACACCCTGATTCTGCTGACAGACAAAGACAAGGATCCACTCGTGGACAGTCCAGAGACAGCTCCAGGCACTCGGGGTCTCACCAGGAAGAGGAATCCGGACGACACCAGTCCAGATCAAGCAAAACAGGTAGGCAGGGATCCCGTCATGTGCACTCAGCAGACCACTCCAGACATTCTGGGTCCAGACAGGGACCAACAGCATCTGACTTTGAGGAAGACAGGCACAGGCGATCCAGTGTCAGCCAGGCTAGCGATAGTGAAGGACAATCAGAAGATTCAGGGAGACACCCTGGGTCAGCTTCAAGAAATCCACAGGGATCTACTCATCGCCAGACAAGAGACAGCTCCAGAGATGTGGGACCCCATCAGGGGCAAAGACGTGATCGTACACAGTCTCACTCTGCCCATCCACACCCAGATTCTGCTGCCACAGGAAGACAAGGATCAGCTCGTGCACAGTCTAGAGACAGCTCTAGGCAGTCAGAGTCTCACCAGGAAGGGGAATTCACACCACGCCAGTCCAGATCAAGCACCACAGGTAGGCAGCGATCTGGTCATGAGCACTCAGCAGACCACTCCAGACATTCTGGGTCCAGACAGGTACCAAAAGCATCCGACTTTGAGGAAGACAGGCACAGGCGATCCAGTGTCCGTCAGGCTAGCGATAGTGAAGGACAATCAGAAGATTCAGGGAGACAGTCTGGGTCAGCTTCAAGAAATCCACAGGGATCTACTCATCGCCAGACAAGAGACAGCTCCAGAGATGTAGGACCCCATCAGGGGCAAAGACGTGATCGTACACAGTCTCACTCTGCCCATCCACACCCAGATTCTGCTGCCACAGGAAGACAAGGATCAGCTCGTGCACAGTCTAGAGACAGTTCTGGGCACTCAGGCTCTCGCCAGGGAGAGGAATCCGCCCGAGGCCAGTCCAGATCAAGCACAACTGGCAGGCAGAGATCTGGCCGTGAGCACTCAGCAGACCACTCCGCAGGCCACTCCGGACAGTCAAGGTCTGGACACGGAACAACATCATCTCACTCCGAGGCTGGCAGGCACAGAAGTTCCAGCGCTAGTCAGGATAGTGACACCGAAGGACAGTCAGAAGATTCACGGAGACAAACTAGGTCCGCTTCAAGAAATCAACATCAAACTAGCCATGGCCAGTCAAGAGACAGCTCCAGACAAGAAGGTTCCCCTCACGAGCAGAGAGGTAATCACGAACAGTCTCACTCTACCCGGGGACACCCTGATTCTGCTGACAGACAAAGACAAGGATCCACTCGTGGACAGTCCAGAGACAGCTCCAGGCACTCGGGGTCTCACCAGGAAGAGGAATCCGGACGACACCAGTCCAGATCAAGCAAAACAGGTAGGCAGGGATCCCGTCATGTGCACTCAGCAGACCACTCCAGACATTCTGGGTCCAGACAGGGACCAACAGCATCTGACTTTGAGGAAGACAGGCACAGGCGATCCAGTGTCAGCCAGGCTAGCGATAGTGAAGGACAGTCACAAGATTCAGGGAGACACCCTGGGTCAGCTTCAAGAAATCCACAGGGATCTACTCATCGCCAGACAAGAGACAGCTCCAGAGATGTGGGACCCCATCAGGGGCAAAGACGTGATCGTACACAGTCTCACTCTGCCCATCCACACCCAGATTCTGCTGCCACAGGAAGACAAGGATCAGCTCGTGCACAGTCTAGAGACAGCTCTAGGCAGTCAGAGTCTCACCAGGAAGGGGAATTCACACCACGCCAGTCCAGATCAAGCACCACAGGTAGGCAGCGATCTGGTCATGAGCACTCAGCAGACCATTCCAGACATTCAGTGTCTAGACACGGACCAACAGCATCTGATTCCGAGGAAGAAAGGGACAGGAGATCCCGTGCTAGCCAGGCTAGTAGTAGTGAAGGACAATCAGAAGATTCAGGGAGACAACCTGGGTCCACTGTCAGAAATCAACATCAAAGTAGCCATGGCCAGTCAAGAGACAGCTCCAGACAAGCGGGTTCCCCTCACGAGCAGAGAGGTGATCACGAACAGTCTCACTCTACCCGGGGACACCCTGATTCTGCTGACAGACAAAGACAAGGATCCACTCGTGGACAGTCCAGAGACAGCTCCAGGCACTCGGGGTCTCACCAGGATGAGGAATCCGGACGACACCAGTCCAGATCAAGCACAACAGGTAGGCAGGGATCCCGTCATGTGCACTCAGCAGACCACTCCAGACATTCTGGGTCCAGACAGGGACCAACAGCATCTGACTTTGAGGAAGACAGGCACAGGCGATCCAGTGTCAGCCAGGCTAGTGATAGTGAAGGACAATCAGAAGATTCAGGGAGACACCCTGGGTCAGCTTCAAGAAATCCCCAGGGATCTACTCATCGCCAGACAAGAGACAGCTCCAGAGATGTAGGACCCCATCAGGGGCAAAGACGTGATCGTACACAGTCTCACTCTGCCCATCGACACCCAGATTCTGCTACCACAGGAGGACAAGGATCTACTCGTGGACAATCTAGAGACAGCTCTAGGCACTCAGGCTCTCACCAGAGAGAGGAATCTGCCCGAGGCCAGTCCACATCAAGCACAATAGGGAGGCAGGGATTTCGGCATGAGCACTCAGCGGAGCACTCCAGACATTTTGGGTCTGGACACGAAGCACCACCATCTCACTCCGAGGCAGGCAGGCACATGGGAGCTAGTGTCAGCCAGGCCAGTGATAGTGAAGGACAATCTGAAGGTTCAGGTAGTCAATCATCATTAAAGCATGAAGTATCAGGTTATAACTCCACTTACCAAAATGGATCAACATATGGTCCAGGAGGAGACAGTGTTCGGCACTCTGGCTCACCTGTAGGCCAACCATCTACACATAGGCAATTTGAATCTACTACTCAACATCAAAGGCAGAAACCTTTTCCTACACAATCAGATTCTAATAGTAGTTTTCGCTACTTTTATTCCATGAATAATGACAGACAAAGGCACGGTGCAGGTCAGTGTTGGAGACATGGCAGCTATGGAAGTTCAAATTATGACTATGGCCAATCAGGATTTGGACAGTCTCACCAAGGAACTGTCGTGAATGATTCCTTAAGTGTAGGACTCAGGGATAGAGGTGATAGCAAACAAGCATCTAGCTATGGACAAGCATATAGGGGATCCTGTATGCCAGGCAGTAGTAGACACATTGCAACATATGATCACACCAATGACATTCCAAAACAATTGGGTTTTGCTGAGTCACAAAGATACTATTACTAGAACCGAGAAACCCATGGAAAAGGCATTAACTGAAAGAGTAGGAAAACGAACCATTTAAACTTCTGTTAAATAAATGAAACTCTTCATAATGATTTCAGGGAGATAATGGTTTCCTATCATTTTCTTTAATCATGTTATTCTATTTTATTCCATCATGTTATTCTATTTTATTCCTCCAGTTGTAGTTTCTTTTAGTCTCTAGAGTTTCTTATTCTTTAATTAAAAAACAGTGCCTGAAACACAGATGTCACAGCTAAATTTAGAGGATTATAAAAGAGCTTAGGGGAAAGTTCAGTTTTAAATAAGATTTTTTTCTTTGAGGCTAAATTCTGAAATCTCTCCACAGTGATACATTAATCTTTCCCAAAATTATCAAAAGTATCAGAAGTGCAGACTCATTGTTCCAGAGGTCAAAGCTGCTATATTAACATTACAGCTCAGTACATATGCCTCTTTCATTCTTTTAGACTCTGTATTATCTTGCATGCAATAGTTTCACTGTAAGCATAAAGAATTTAAAGAACTGTATGTTATCAAAACTGAAAATAAATAATTGATCACATACCATAACTGTGTCTTTTATCTTTATTTCTCATGGGTCCCCCAAAGAGTTATTTTTCCATGGTCAGAAATGCATTTTTCCCCTTTAAATCTGGATGTCTATATAGGATCATTTGGCAGCTACACATCACATAGAAGAACAAGGAATCCAAACATAGAAGTTAATCAAGTGCTATATCATTCTCCACCAAAATTTTTGTTCCAAATGGTCACCTTGAAGAATAAAAAAGGCTTTGCTTAATCGTGATTATTAACATCATTATTATCAAAACAGAATCCCAAGTGGCTATTAGCTAAGTCAAACCAAGAAAAAGAAACAGCAATTACTGACCCTAGGTCCTTATGCCACTAAGCAATGCTTTCCACTGGAGACTGATGAAAGTCAGGTGGTTGTTATGATATATCCTGAAAGAGAAAAATCAATAAACAAAATGCCCTGATGTCCTGCAAAGGAAACACATGTTGCTTTATAAGGTAGACACATGAACAAAGGCAGAAGAGAAGAGTTGTAAATAAGTGAACTAGATTTTACCATTAGAAGAAATTGTCTGTGTACAAGTAATATCCAGTTGTTCCTTCTTCAAAACAGTAAGCAAGAGGGGGACATTAAGAAATGTCCTCTTTGTGCAGAGCAGTCTCTTGCCAAAATAACCCATACAGAGAAACAGTTAGATCTTAAGTCTCCTAACTCCGGATTTAGTAGTTTAACAAGAGCAGTAAGCTACCTTGCTTGCTTTTTCCCTTGAATAAATCAACCTAAAGTAACACTGTCAAAGTTTAAATTATCCCCAGTAAGGGCAGGGATTGAACCAAAAACAACAAGCTAATTTTTCTAATCAGCCTGAAACAACACTTCATCTATTCTTTAATAATAAAGTTTTATTAGCTTCCAGTAATTAAAGTGAGGTGATTAGCAGCAGACAAGCCCTGATTTTTTAATCTGCAATAAACTTGTAAGAAGAACAGCTCCATGGATATAGCCATAATATGCATGGAAATTATTGTGAATGTGAAAATTAAACAATTTTTATTAAGTCTTCCATTTGTCCATCTACCCATCAATTCATCATTAAATAGCTTGTTACCACACAACCATAGAAATTTAAACTTTAGATATTTTCTTATCTATACCCTTCATTTGACAAAGAAAGTACGAAAGGAAGGTAATTAACTTGCCCAAGAACAATCATTAATTTAGTCAAAATATCCTCTGACGCTCAGTTAATGCTTTTCCACTACTCCATGGTGTCTTCAGTTGTTCCATATTACCAAAATCCACACATACTGAATTGTGCAAACAGAATGGAGCATTGTCAATCAGAATCCAAGCTTCTGATTCAGACTTAAATATACCACTTTGCCTTTATTGTTTGGGGGTGGCGGAGGGGATAGTATGCTCACCTCCATGAAGTAGCCCAATAAAGACATCATAATTCCTGAATACGAGCAGTAATTTTACTTATGAATGAGAATCATGATGCCCAAATCTGACTCATTCAAAATTCGAAAAACAAATAACATGCACCTATTAACATACAGTCCATTCCAACTCATAGGATACAGTAGATAAGATACAGTAGAATTGCCCTATAGGATTTCCAAGGCTGTAGTCTTTATGGATGCAAACTGACAGATCTTTGCCCCCTGGAGCAGTTTGTGGGTTCAAACTGCTGACTTTTTGGCTATAATGTGGGACTTAACGACTGTGTGACTAGGGCTCTTAAAATACAACATAAATTATACAAAATATTGTATTAACACTTCCAAATACTTCAATTCCTTCCTTTGGAGGGGGAAAAATTGAGAATAGTTGCCCTTAAATATAGACCCTTCTTGCCAAAAAACACACACCAAATAACTAAGAATGTACAATCCATTATTATACTCATGTTATATATTTTATGTCCCAGAAAAAGAGAAGGCAAAGGAGACAGATACACATGCTGCTCATCCCAGTCTTTTCAAAACACTGCTAGATAAATGATCATAACAGCTCAGGGCATTGCTAATATATTTTTTCTTTTCTTAGTTAAGAAATAATTATCTTAAGCTGCAACCAGTAATAGAGCCAAAGAAGTGAAGGCAAAAATCACCTTCATCTCACTCTGAAAGGTGTCTTTCCTTCCATGACATCAAGACTTTCATAGAATATCAGTTCAATCTAAAATTTTCAAAATCAAAGTTTGTCATAATCAGAAGTGAGACCTTCCTTTTGATTGTCAGGTATAACTTCCTCCAGAAAAATTACATGAACTTGATAATGGTATAAAAATGTGTAAATAATTGCATAATAGCACAATTTCATGGACTAAAGAAGAAGTGTGTTGGTTCTTGAAATTATAGCCACAAGATAACCATTTACTTCTAAGGATGTTTAATGCTTACAACAACAACAAAAAAAAAAAAAAAAGACTGTAGCCATCAAGTCAATTCCAACTCATAGCACCCCTATAGGACAGAGTAGAAATGCCCCATAGAGTTTCCAAGGAACACCTGGTAGATTTGAACTGCCAACCTTTTGGTTAGCAGCTGTAGCTCTTAACCGCTACAGCACCAGAGTGTCCAACAACAGACAAGGACATAAGATAAACAATTACACCCAAGAGGAATGTGTTCTTTAGAACAATCAATTACACAAGATTAAAGGGTCAATATTTGCACCAAAGTAAAGATGAGAAGGCAGGAAGGGGTAGAAAATCAGGAAAACAGGAAATGGAAAGCCCAGAGTAGAACTAGGGAAAGAGCTGCCATACATGGGGAATGAAACCAAAGCTAAGAAACACTTTACATACAAACTATCAAACGGGAATCCAATTTGTTTTGCAAACTTTCACCTGTTTTTAGACACAATCAAGTTGGTTCAAACTCACAGCCACCCTGTGTACAACAGAACAAAGACCTTCCCTGTCCTGCACCACCCTCACAATAGTTACTATGCTTGAGCCTCTTGTTGCGGCCACCATGTGAATTCAACTCAATGAGTGTCTTTTTCTTTCTCAATGACCTTCTACTGTATCAAGCATTGTGTCCTCCAGAATCTGGTCCCTCCTGTTAATATGTCCAAAGTACATGAGACAAAGGAGTGTTCTTGTTGCACGTCTTCCAAGATGGATTTGTTTGTTTTTCTGGCAGTCTAAAGTACTCAATATTCTTTGCCAGTGTCATAACTGGAAGGCATCCATTCTTTAGTATTCTTTATTCATTGCCCAGCTTTTGAAAGCATATGAGGCAATTGAAAGTAACATGCTTTATGTTAGTCACACCTTAGTCCTCAAAGTGTCATCTTCACTTTTCAGCACTTTAAAGAGGTCTTTTGTGGCAGATTTACCCAATGAAATGCATCTTTTGATGTCTTGACTGCTGCTTCCATAAGCATTGATATAAAATGAAATCCTTGAAAACTTGAACATTTTCTCCGTTGACCATGATATCGCTTATTGGTCCAGTTGTGAGGATTTTGTTGTTATTGAGGTGCGATACATACTGATGCCTATAGTTTTTGATCTTCATCAGTAAGTGCTTTAAATCTTTGTTTTCAGGGAGCACGGCTGTGTCATCTATATATTGCAGGCTGCAAATAAGTATTCCCTCAGTCCTGATGCTACAATCTTCTTTGTATAGTCTGGGTTCTGGGATTACGTGCTCAGCCTTCAAAACTGAGTAAGTATGGTGAAAGGATACAACCTTGATTCACACCTTTCCTGGCTTTAACAATGCTGTATTCCCTTGCTGTGTTCCTACGGTTGCCTCTTGGTCTACGTACAGGTTCAGTTGTCTCTTGGTCTATGTATAGGTTCCTTATGAGTACAATCAAGTGCTCTGGAACTCCCATTCTTCAAAATGTTACCCAAATTTGTTGTGGTCCACAGAGTAGATCACAATTTAAAAAAGAGAGAGAGAAAGAAACCAAACAACATATTGCATTGGGCAAATCTGCAAGAGATCTCTTGAAAGACTTTTTTTTCCCCCATAGGCAAATGTGTCACCTTGAGGACTAAGGTGTGCCTGAACAAGCCACGGTGTTTTCAATCATTTCACATGCATGTGAAAACTGAACAACAAAAAAGGAAGATTGAAGAAGAATTGAAGCATCTGAATTACAGCATCCGCAAAGAATACCGAATATACCACAGACCGCTGAAGAATGAGTGGTTTATTGCTACACCTGCTAACCAAAAAGTTAGTAGTTCAAATAAGCCAGGCATTCCTCGGAAACTCTATGGGGCAGTTCTACACTGTCTACAGGGTCGCTATCTGCCAGAATCAATTCAACACTAATGGGTACAGCTTTTTGGTTTGGCTAAACAATGAACACATCTGTCTTGGAAGAAATACAATCAGAAAGCTCCTTAGAAGCAAGGATAGTGAGACTTTGTCTCACTTACTTTGGACATGCATGTTATCAGGTGTGTCATGGATTGAATTGTGTTCCCCAAAAAAATGTGTGTAGAAAGTCGGCTGTGCCATGATTCCCGGTATTGTGTGCACTGTAAACATGTCCCTATGATGTTAATACAGGAGGATGGGTGGAAGCTGTATTGGTAGGGCAAGACTCTTTGTGTAAGATTGTTTTGTGCCTTGTGGCAGTCTCCTGAGATGTAAAGGATAGAAGCTAGCAGAGAGATTTAGGAACCTCATGCCACCAGCAGCGCTGGGAGCTGAGCATGTCCTTCGGAAAAGACCTGGGTCCCTACACCTCAGAAGCTTCCAGTCCAGGGTAAGACTGACAACAAAGACCTTCCCAAAGAGCCAGCAGAGAAAGCCTTCCCCTGGAGCCAACACCCTGAATTTGGACTTTTAACCTACCAAACTGTGACACAGTGAAATTTCTCTTTCTAAAGCCATCCACTCACGGCATGAGTATTTCTATTAGAGCAATACCAGATGACCAAGACAAGGTGGGACAAATCCCTGGGGAAAAGACATCATGCATGGTAGAGAGTCAGCAAAAAAAGAGGAAGACCCTCAATGAGACGGATTGACACAGTGGCTGCAGCAAGGGCTCAAACACAGCCACGATGGTGAGAATGGCTCTAGACCATGTGACACTTCATTCTGTTGTACATATGGTCACCGTGAGGTGGAACTGACTCCGTGGCCCCTGACAACATACTGGGTGCTGAAATTGCAAAGACGAGAAAGACAAGACTAGAAAATAAACGAAACAAGTGTAGCAAGTACAAAAGAGACTTGTGATTAAAGCATATTGGTGACAAAAAGTATAAAGTGATCAGCTAACGATGCTCAGCACTAAGGAAAAGTTAATTCAGATACACTTTCTGCATTTAGGGAAATAAATACTGAAGCTCTACAAATGGCAGAGAGTTTGCCAGGTTGATTTGGGGAGGCGATTAAACATCTTCTAGGAGTCCCTGACTGGTACAAGTAGTTAACACACCCAGTTGTTTACAGAAAGGTTGAAGGTTCAAACCAACTCAGAGGGACATCCCAAAGAAAGGCCCGGTGACCGACTTCCCAAAAATCAACACTGAAAATCCTAAGAGGCACTGATCAACTTTGACACTCATAGTGTTGCCATAACAACATTCATAGGGCTGAACTGACAACAACTGCTTTTTAAACATCTTCTGCAAAACCCTAAAGATAATTCAAGGTGGGCTCAAGTAGTTCAGCATAGCTAAGATCTAAGAGACATATGAGGGGCATGACACAAGACGATTCTAGAAACACAGGAACCAGGCCAAAAAGAGCCTTGTAAGTCAAGCTGAAGTGTTTAGTCACAGTACTCTGATAGGAGGAATCAGCAAAGGGTTTTAAACAGAGAAGTCAGAGTGACAAGATGATGAGATTTCCAGTTTAAAAAAGGTCATTTTGCTGGCAAGACAGCAAGGGGATGAGACACAGGAAGGCAAGAAGACTAATTAGGAGACTAATATACTAGCTCTGCAAATTACATTATGGATCAGTAAGAACAAAGAAGTACTGAATGTCAAGGACTTGACTGAGAGAAAATGGGTAAGATTTGAGGACAGAGTGAACATGATTGTGCAGGAAGAAAGAGTCTTAGAGGATCCGCCAGGTATCTGACTTGGGTGTCTTAAGTAAACAGAGCACACCTATAGTAGAAAATCAGAAGGACTGACAGCAATGTGTTTTGATTTTATTAGTGGAAAAATAAGCCGTGGTGGTGCACATAGTGGTTAAGAGCTATGGCTGCTAACCAAAAGTAAGCCATTCAAATCCACGCGGCGCTCCTTGGAAACTCTGTGGGGCAGTTCTACTCTGTCCTATAGTGTCACTAGGAGTCCAAATTAACTTGACAGCAGTGAGTTTCAGTTTTCTTTATCTTCCTTGGTAGTGGACAAACAGTAATACCTTGACAGATAAATGTACTACTTGGGGAACTTTCTAACAGTTATAAAGTTGAATCAGCTTATTCACACATTTCAACCCAAAGGCTGTAAATTAGTCACCTAAAAGCAAAAGCTAGCCTAGTGAACCCACTGCCGTTGAGTCAACTCCAACTCATAGCAACCCTATAGGGCAGAATAGAACTGCTCCATAGAGTTTGCAAGGAGTGCCTGGCAGATCCAAACTGCTGGCCTTTTGGTTAGCAGATGTAGCACTTAACCACTACACCACCAGGATTTCTAATCTAGCCTACAGATATGTGTTATTTGGCCAGCACAACGTTACCTCTGATGCTCTGAATCTTAGCTGGATAATTCTACATAAAAATATAGAGAGCTGATGTCTCTTAAAAATTGTAACATAAGTCATCAGTGAATTAATAATCTGCTTTCTAGTCTGTCCTACAGGTCACTGTGAGTCGGAATCTACCAGATGGCTATGGGTTTGGTTTGTTTTTGTTATGTTTCTGATGATTAACAGAAATACTGAGGAAGCAAGACTGCCATCTACTGGCTACACGCAAACTAAAAAAATTAGAGGGGAAAAAAAAGTTGCCATTTAATAGGTTCCTACTCCAGTAGGCCCATGTGTGTCGCTGCAGAACTGTCCTCCACAGGGTTTTCAGGGCTGTGACCTTTCAGAAGCAGATCTTCAGCTCCTTCTTTCTTCTAACGCATTCCTGAATGAGTTGAACCACCAACCTGCTGGTTACCAGCCCAATGTTTGACTATTTGTACCACCCTGGGACTTCAGGCAAATAAACCAAACCCACGGCTGGAAAGTCAACTCTGACTTACTATGACCCTATAAAATCCAAATCCACTGCCATCGAGTCGATTCTGACTCTTAGTGACCCTACAGGGCAGAGCAGAACTGCTGCATAGAGTTTCCAAGGGGTGCCTGGTGGATTCAAACTGCCGAGTTTTTTGTAAGCAGATGTAGCACTTACCCACTATGCCACCAGGGTCCCCAGTAGTAGCCTATTATTCAAATCATCATGCCTAAACGTGCCTCATTAATTGAGATCATGCACCTGCTTGACTACTTAAGGAATGTGGATTTGTGACCCCTCTTTAGTGCCTAGAGTACATTAAAGCTCCCCTCACCACCACCACCCCTCGTTGTACTCCACAGTCAGAAAGAGGAACCTGAAATCAATCAAGGATGAACTGGTATAACAATTACAGAATGGGGTGATTGGAACAAGAAGTGGAACTTCCAACAATATTGTAAAAAGCTTAGAATTCTCTTCGTCTTATTTGATCTGTATGTGTGTCTTTGTTCAAGACAGAACTGGAGTGGGATCAGGAAGGAAAACAAAAGCATTGCTGTCAAGTACATTCCAAGTCATGGGGACCCTATAGGACAGAGCAGAACTACCCCCTTAGAGTTTCCAGGGTGTGCCTGGTCAATTTGAACTGTTGGCCTTTTGGTTAGCAGCTGTAGCACTTAACTACTATACCATCAGGGTTTTCAGGTCAGGAAGAAGAAACCCGAAAACAATGACAAGCCACTCTTCTAGGCCTTAGACTAAATGATTAAGAGAGATTCAAGTAGTTCTCATTTAACCACAAAGCTCCCCTCGGCGAGAGAGCAGACAGAGGTATGAGATGGAGCCCTGAAGAATATACATTTCTCTTGTGTGTTCCTTGGGTATCTATATTCCTGGGACAAAGTTTGTAAAGTGTCAGATGTCGGAGGCAAATAAATTCTTACATTAAATTCATTATAAAACATTCTCAAAAGAAAGATGATTAGAGTGAGAAAAGAACTCTATTTCTGGGGAAACTGCATGTTTTCTGTGATAGATTTAAAATGCCTGCAAATTTTATGCCATTCCTGCATCAAGAGCTGTGGTCTATTTTCCCTCGCTGAATGTGAACTGTCCTGTGACTGCTTTAACCAACAGAATGCAGAGGAAGAGACTCGATGCCATCCCAAGGCCAGTCTTCAAGAGGACTGGTAGCTTTTACCTTACCCCCTTGGTGCTTTGAGCGGCCAGGGTAAAATTTAAACTACCCTACCAGAGAGACTAAACGGAGAATCCCTGAAACTATATAAAAAGTAGAGGGGCTCAGGTGAGTCTAGCCTTCCAGAAGTCCCTGCCAGAGCTCCAAGTATGTGACTGAAGTTCTCTTGAAATCCCTGGCCCAGACCACCCACAGCTGAATACCACTCACTAAGTGACTTCAGTCATAGAATACCAGTATTGCCCAGCTGAGCCAGGTCCAAATTGCTGATCCACAAAATCCTGAGATAAAATAATTTGGTGTTTTAAGCCATATTTGTTGCAGGTAGCTTGTTATAAGTAACAGATAATCAGAGTACTTCCCATAGAGGGAAAAGAGGAAAAACTTGGAGAAGGCTGAGTATCATATGATTGGGACTTACGGCCATCCTACAGCAGTCAGTCCAGAATGGTCAGGAAGCTGAAGCAGAAGTTCTAATTTCCTTTTCTGTTCAGTTTTTTACTAAAGGAAGGAGGAAGGAAGGGATTATGCAGGTGATCTGGCTGGGAGGTTCCCCCCCCCCCAAGGAAAAAGTTAAGGGCAGGATAGAAGAAGGATAGCCTTCCTGGTAAAAACAGTAGAATCAAAATCATGTTATAAAATTTCTCTATCCATACACCTAACAGAGTGGGCAACACATAAGACAAACCAATCAAAATTTCACCAGTGGCAACCGAACTGGGAATGAGGTACAAAACCATACCATAATTTTAAACACTGGCAGCTAAGGAAAAGGGGACAATTGAAGGTAACAAGAATATTTTTAAGGGGAAATTAGTTCCAGTGAGGCAAGAATCAGATCCACCCCTAACCATGCTTCCATACCTCCAAAGTACTACAAAAAGAAAAACAGTAATTCTTAGTAACACTCAGCTCCCAGTTTGGAACACAATCAACTGGGGGAAAGTCAATGAAATGTACAAGAATAAAGTCCCTAGGTTTACCTGAGAATCCCATAGGGCAGGACGTGCTTCCAGAGCTTGCCATCTCCCAGAGCACAGTGAGGAGTTCAGAGAACAAGCCTATACATGGAGTGGGATACACTCGTGGCTTATTCAGGGCGTGTACCTGAATTTCAAAAGACAGAACAAAGCCAAGGTCCCCCACAAAATCTGTAATGGTGCTGCTCGCTGCTCACCAGATACACATTTTTAAGATTTACAAAGCAGAAGACCAGAATACCTAGTCATAAAACTGTGGGGAGTGGAAGGCAATTGATATCAGAAAAGGAGAACAGTGGAAGGATCAAGGAAAATCAACCCATACTATAATGTATCGAAAGAAAATCTGGGTAGAATTTACATTAAGTATGAACAATATAAAGTAGCATGCATTCATTCCACAAATTTTTTTAATCCGTGCCCCACCGCGTGAATTTATTTCATTTGTTTTAAATGAAAGTTTACAATTTCAGTCGGTTCCTCATATAAAAACTTACACACATTTTGTCTTGTGATCCTAGCTGCTCTCCCCACATGGTGACAGCATACTTCTCTCCTCTACCCAGTATTTCCCTTGTCCATTTAACCAGTTCCTGACCCCCTTGTCTTCTCATCTAGTCTCTGGGCAGGAGACTGTCTGGACAGGAGCTTCCCAGTTAGTCTCCTGTATCTACTCAAGTTAGGAAGCACACTCTTCACCAGTATCATTTTATGTCTTAATGACCAGTTCAGTCCTTGTCTGAGGAGCCGGCTTCCTGAGTGGTTTCAGTTCTTGGTTAACAGGAGTCCAGGAGGCATGTATTCCAGGGACCCTCCTCTCCTACGTGTTGTCTCTTCCTTCACCTAAAATAATTCTTGTCTATTATCTAATTAGTGAACATCCCTTTCACTCCTATCACCACCTGGCACACCCATTAAAGAATGTCTTCTTTTGTATTCAAACTTACTCCTCAGTGCTTCTAATGTGGTCTCACACAATGTTTGTCCTTTTGCAATTGACTGATGTCATTCAACATAATGCTGTCCAGATTCCTCCAGGTTATTTTTCCCAAATTCTGTTGTTCGTTATCATTGCACAATATTTCATTAAGTAAACATGCCATAGTTTGTTTACCCATTCTTCCACTGATAAGCACCTAAGTTGTTTCTATCTTTTTGCTATTGTGAATAGTGCTACAGTGAACACTGGTGTGTCTGTATCTCTTTGTGTTATACTGAGAGAGGAAGAAAAAGCTTTTAACAAGGTACCAGGAGGCGGAGTCAAGATGGCGGACTAAGCCCACGTCTCCTTATATCCCTCTGGAAACCAAGACCTGAATTGGCAATCAAACAGAGCCTTCTGATCACCTAATCAGCCTCAGGACACGGCACAGAGCTGTTAATTGGGACTTCACACCACTCAGCGAAAAATCTCCTCTCTTTCGCTGACTCCCGCTCCTGGCTAGCCCCGACTCTCAGGGACGGAAGGTAAACACACCAGTTTGACTTTTTTTTCCCTCTGTCTCGGCTGGCGGGCAGAGCTGGGTCTTGCCTGGTGGCTGGACTCAGACGCGCTGCTGGGGGGATAGGCCGGCGAAATTCCCATATTCTGAGAGCCAGGCTCCAGACTCTGTTAATCTAGCCACTTTGAGCCTTTCGTTTTGTGGCTGCCTCAGCGGGGTTTGTGCGGAGCTTCGCAGTCAGGGTGCGGGACGCCATGCTGGTACCAAGATTTTAGCGGGACCTCGTTCTTAGCCTGGGAGCCAGCGCCTGCAAACAGGACAGCGCTTCTCTGACAGAAAAGTAGTGATTTTGCACAGTGCTGCCTACGTTGGGGGCCCTGCAATAAAAGCAGAGGAATCACTACCTCTCAGCATCTCCCTGTCTTGCTGCCTGTGTGGAGGACGCCATCTTGGATACGGTGGCCACAGCTGGACCTAATTCTTAGCTTGGCAGCCAGAGCCTGCTCACAGGAGAGTGCTTTTCTATCACAAAACCAGTACTCTACGCAGTGTTGGCTAAGGCTAGGCCCTGTCAGCAGAGGTCAACAGGGCAGTAGCATTGCTGTATTCTGAACTAGTTTGTTATCATCTGGGGTTGGATATAGTGGCACTTACTTTGTCAGATAAGAAGAGGGACCTCTACACCTGAAAACCTAAGTGACTTGTGAACCGGTCAGATACCTTTTGCTTTACATTTGAAGACAGCCTAGAGAAACATTTGCAATCCATCCTCACAGTACCTCTTCCAGCCTCTATGTACTCACACGGGACCCAAAAAGCAACAGACAATTGTGCATTACAAGCAATCACTTATGGCTTCAGAAGGCTCCCAAACAAAGCAACCAAGGAGTTTTCCAGATGAAGAAACTTTTATGAAAGCATCAGGAAGTGAATACAAATTGATTATAAACAGGGCCCTTTTAGACCTTATACAAAATGCAGCAGAACAAAATGAAAAATTAAGCAAGTTGTTCGATCTGATGGAACACCAGTACTCTGAAATTCAACAGATCAAGAAGAAAATCAAAGACATAGAAACTTCCATGCAAACCCAAGAAAACAGAATGGAACAAATGGAAAAAAGAATTTCTGACTTGGAAGATGGAGCTACTGATGCCAGCGTCTATGAGCAGAAATCAGAAAAAAGAAACAAGAAAAATGAAGAAACATTAAGAAGCATGTGGGACTCTATTAAGAGGAACAACCAACCTTCGATTAATTGGAGTCCCTGAACAGGCTAAGACATCTGAGAACACAGAGAGTATTGTTGCTGAGCTGCTGAAAGAAAACTTCCCAGAAATCATGAAGGAAGAGAATATAGACATCTCAGATGCATATCGTATGCCACCCAATATAGATCTCAAAAGAAAGACTCCAAGACATATTATAATCAAGCTTAACAAAATGAAACATAAGCAGCAACTCTTAAAGACAGCAAGACTCAAGGCAAAGCTAACATTCAGAGGGAAACCCTATAGGCTCTAATCAAATTTCTCAGCAGAAACCATGCTGGCACGGAGACAGTGGCACGACACATTCAAAGTCTTGAAGGAGAAGAACTTCCAACCAAGAATTGTATATCCTGCAAAACTATCTTTCAAATACGAAAATGAAATTAAGACATTCCCAGATAAACAGAAACTAAGAGACTTTGTGAAAACCAAACCCAAACTACAAGAAATACTGAAAGAAGTTCTTGGCTTTGGCTTAGAAGAATGAAACCACTAACTTTATATTTTAGGACGACACACTACTCAATACTCTACTCATTTAGGGAAGGCTCCAAAGCAAATCACAGCTTTGATTTGGAAAGAAGCAATCCAGTGATCATAATGAAAACTATGGTGTCATCATAATAAAAAGAGGGATGTACTACAGTCGTTATAGTCCTTCCAGATGGAGAGGAAGATGACAAGACTGGTAGTAATTGAAATTGAGTTTATAAATAGTTTATTAAGGGGGTTCATAGGGTAAAGCACAACAAAGATGTATCATACCATTTCAAGAAATCTAACACACGAGTCTCAACAACTATAAAACCAGCTCTTTTATTTATATAATGCAATCCCAATACAAGTTCCAGCATCATTTTTTAATGAGATGGAGAAACAAATCACCAATTTTGTTTGGAAAGGGAAGAAGCCCCAGATAAGTAAGGTACTACTAAAGAAGAAGAACACACTGGGAGGCCTCTCATTACCTGACCTTAGAACATACTACACTGCCACAGTGGTCAAAACAGCCTGGTACTGGTACAAGAACAGACAGATCGATCAATGGAACAGAATTGAGACCCCAGAGATGACACCATCTGCCTATGAACAGTTGATATTCGACAAAGGCCCTAAGACATTAAACTGGGTAAAAACAGTATCTTCAACAAATGGTGCTGGCAAAATTGGTTATCCATCTGCAATAAACTGACTCAAGATCCATATCTTACACCTTATACAAAAACCAACTCCAACTGGATAAAAGACCTAAATATCAAACCTAAAACGATAAAGCTCATCCAAGAAAAGGTAGGAACAACAATGGAAGTTTTAATACACAATGAGGACAGACTTCAAAATCTGTCAAAGAAATCTCAATCAACAAAAGAGAAAATAGATAAATGGGAACTATTAAGAATCAAACACTTTTGCTCATCCAAAGACTTTATTAATAGAATTAAAAGAACACCCACAGAATGGGAAAAAATATTTGGCAACTCTATGTCAGACTGACGCCTGATCTCCATAATCTATAAGATACTACAAAATATCAAGAAGAAGAAGATAAACCATCCAATCAAGCGATGGGCAAAGGAGATGGACAGACACTTCACTAAAGAGGAGATCCAGGCAGCCAAAAAACACATGCGGACATGTTCATTATCTTTAGTTATTAAAGAAATTCAAATCCAGACAACAACGAGATACCATCTCACCCCAACAAGATTGGCCATGGTCCAGAAAACACAAAACAACAAATGCTGGAGAGGCTGTGCAGAAAGTGGAACCCTCCTACACTGTTGGTGGGGTTGCAAAATGGTCCAGCCTCTTTGGAAGGCAATCTGGCGCTTCCTTAAAAAAATGGATATTCATATACCTTTTGACCCAGTAATTCCACTACTTAGAATATATCCTACAGATTCAAGGCCTTTCACCCCAATGGACACATGCACCAAAATGTTTATCGCAGCACAGTCCACGATAGCAAAAAGATGGAATCAACCAAGATGCCCAACAATAGAAGAATGGATAGGTAAACTGTGGTACATATACTCAATGGAGCACTACGAAATGATAAAGAATAACGATGATTCCAGGAAACATCTCCTAACCTGGTTTCAACTGGAAGACATTATGTTGAGGGAAAGTACTCAGCGACAAAAGGACAAATACTGTATGAGACCTCTACGATAAGATCTCAAAAACAGACTTGTGTACAGAAGAAAAGACTCTTTGACAGCTGCAAGGGAGGGGAGGGAGGGATGGCGAGGGAGGGAGGGTTTAGTTTAGATAGTTACTAGAAATCTAGTTGGGAGAAAGTGGTGACAGCACACATTAGGAACAAGAACAACATTAAGTGGACTTCAGCATAACTTGAGTACTCCTTCCATCTTGACTCAATACTGCAAGGATAGAGTAGCTGGGGCAGGGGGTGGGGGACTATGCTCTTAGGTGAATTCCAGGCCAATTGGCACAACTAGCATTTTGCTAAGAGAGCTCTCTGCACCCCACATTGGTGAGTGGCATCTGGGATCTTAAAAGCTGCCAAGCTGCCATCCGAGGACACAGCAAATGGTCCCAACTCAGCAGGAACGGATGCTTACCGAGGGCCAAAATGGCATGCGGTAAAGACAACCGAGAAGACAGAGAGACCTACAAGAGTGGGTGCCTACATCGACTTGGGACCGGAAGAACTGGATGGTGCCCAGCCACCACCAGTGATAGCCACGATGGAGCTCACAGAGAGGAGCCTCACTGGCAACACAAGAATAAAAAGAGGTGCATCATGAGATCTCCACTAAAAGACCTCAATTGATGGTCCAGCGGTTTGGGGGTTCCTCTGAGAGCATGGCCCCCTGCCCTGATGCTGCCTGTTCCCATAAATTATAACAAAGGTCCACTCTTTGGACAGGAATGGATTGGACTTGGCAATGCAGAGTAACCATATATTGGAGGCACTTTATGGTTGTATACATCTATAGGATATCATCTTGCTGACCTCTGGCTGGAGGAAGGGGAGTGGACGGAGAGGAGGGGAAAGGAGACTGTTGGGAGGATGAGACGTGTATGGAGCAGAGAGGAATAAAGTGCACTCACCGGACAGGGAGAGCAGTGGAAGCTGCATATGAGGGGCATGTAAATTTGTATGTGAATGTACATTTTCACTCAGTTATGTTAAATAAAAATTAAAATTAAAAAAAAAAAAACCCAGCTCTGAAAAAGGTGAAAAATCAACTCACAAAAAAGAGTGTCCCAGAACAGACTAATAAGAACAACAGAGAAAACATCACCATAAAAATAAACATATCACAATGGCAGCAGTGAACACATACCTATCGATAATTACATTGAATGTGAATGGACTGAATGCTCCAGTAAAGAGACACTGAGTGTCATCTTGGATCAAAAGACACGACCCATCCATATGTTGTCTACAAGAAACTCACTTGAGACCTAAAGACAGGAACAAACTGAAAATTAAAGGATGGAAGAATATGTATCAAGCTAACAATGAACAAAGAAGAGCAGGGGTGGCAATTCTAATCTCAGACAAAATCAATTTTAATGTCAAGTCCACCATTGTGGACAAAGATGGACACCATTTATTGCTGAAAGGTTCAGTACACATGCAAGACTTAACTATATTAAATATTTATACACCTAATGTCAGAGCACCTAAATATGTCGAAGAAACACTGACTACGCTCAAAAGAGAGTTAGATGACTCCACAATAATATGGGAGACTTTAACACTCCACTCTCATCACTAGACAGATCATCTAGAAAAAAGCTCAGTAAAGATACAGAAGACCTCATTGACACAATTAACCAACTAAACCTCATTGATATATACAGAACTTTCCACCCATCAGCAGAAAACTACACCTTCCTCTCCAGTGCACATGAAACATTCTCCAGAATTGACCACGTGATAGGCCATAATGCAATGCTCAACAAAATCCATACCATTGAATTACTACTGCAAAGCATCTTCTCAGATCATAAAGCCATCAAAGTTGAAATCAATAGTAGAAAAAACATAGATAGAAAGTGGAACTCTTGGAAACTGAACAACATCTTGCTCAAAAAAACATGGGTTATAGAGGAAATCAAGGATGAATTAAAGAAATTCATGGATTCCAATGAGAATGAAAACACTTCCTACCAGAACCTATGGGATACAGCCAGAGCAGTGCTCAGAGGTCTGTTTATCTCCATAAATGCACACATCTGGAAGGAAGAAAGAAACCAAATCAAGGAACTAACTCTACAGCTTTAACAAGTAGAAAGAGAACAACAGAGGAACCCCACGGGCACCAGAAGAAAGGAGATCATAAAGATTAGAGCAGAGTTAAATGAATTAGAGAATAGAAAAACAATTGCAAAAATTGAAAAGACCAAAAGCTGGTTTTTTGAAAAGATCAACAAAATTGATAAACCACTGGCTAAACTTACTAAAGAAAAGCAGGAAAGGAAACAAATAACCCAAATTACAAATCAGAGGGGAGTTGTCACCACAGATGCAACAGAAATCAAAAATATCATAACAGAATACTATGAAAGACTGTACTCTAACAAATTTGAAAACCTAGGGGAAATGGACCAATTCCTTGACTCATACCACCTACCCAAATTATCACAACATGAGGCAGAACAACTGAATAAACCCATCACAAAGGAAGAGATTGAAAAGGTCATCAAAACACTGCCAACCAAAAAAAGTCCAGGCCCAGATGGCTTCATGGCAGAATTCTATCAAGCATTTAGAAAAGAGTTATCCCCAATACTACTGAGACTATTTCACAGTATAGAAAGGGATGGAGTACTCCCAAACTCATTCTATGAAGCCAGCGTAACCCTGATACCTAAGCCAGGGAAAGATCCAACAAAGACAGAGAACTACAGACCGATATCACTCATGAACCTAGATGCAAAAATCTTCAACAAAATTCTTGCCAACAGAATACAACAACATATCAAGAAAATAATCCATCATGACCAAGGTGGATTCATACCAGGGATGCAAGGCTGGTTCAACATCAGGAAAACAATTAATGTGATTAACCACATAAATAACACAAAAGACAAGGATCACCTGATTTTGTCCATTGATGCCGAAAAGGCATTTGATAAAGTCCAATACCCATTCATGCTACAAACTCTTAGCAAAATGGGCATAGATGGCAAATTCCTCAACACAATAAGGGCCATTTATACAAAGCCAACTGCCCACATCATCCTGAATGGAGAGAGACTGAAAGACTTTGCCTTGAGATCAGGAACTAGACAAGGATGCCCACTGTCACCTCTCCTATTCAACATTGTGCTAGAAATTCTAGCCAGAGCAATTAGACAAGACGAAGAAATAAAGGGCATCTGCATCGGCAAAGAGGAAGTTAAAATCTCCCTGTTCGCAGATGATATGATTGTATATGCAGAGAACCCCAAGGAATCTATAAGTAAGCTACTCAAACTGATAGAAGAGTTCAGCAAAGTCTCAGGATACAAAATAAACATAAGTAAATCAGTAGGATTCCTTTATACCAACAACGAGACTGTTAAGGAGGAAATTATTAAATCAATACCATTTACGATAGCCCCTAAGAAGATAAAGTACCTAGGAATTAATCTAACCAGAGAAACAACAGACCTTTACAAAGAGAACTACAAGCCGTTACTACAGGAAACTAAGGGAGACTTAGATAAATGGAAAAACCTACCCTGCTCATGGATAGGAAGACTTAACATTGTGAAAATGTCTATTATACCCAAAGCAATCTACTTATATAATGCAATCCCAATATAAGTTCCAGCATCATTTTTTAATGAGATGGAGAAACAAATCACCAATTTTGTTTGGAAAGGGAAGAAGTCCCGGATAAGTAAGGTACTACTAAAGAAGAAGAACACACTGGGAGGCCTCTCATTACCCGACCTTAGAACATACTACACTGCCACAGTGGTCAAAACAGCCTGGTACTGGTACAAGAACAGACAGATCGATCAATGGAACAGAATTGAGACCCCAGAGATGACACCATCTGCCTATGAACAGTTGATATTCGACAAAGGCCCTAAGACATTAAACTGAGGTAAAAACAGTATCTTCAACAAATGGTGCTGGCAAAATTGGTTATCCATCTGCAATAAACTGAATCAAGATCCATATTTTACACCTCATACAAAAACCAACTCCACCTGGATAAAAGACCTAAATATCAAACCTAAAACGATAAAGCTCATCCAAGAAAAAGTACGAACAACAATGGAAGTTTTAATACACAATGGGGACAGACTCCAAAATCTGTCAAAGAAACCTCAATCAACAGAAGAGAAAGTAGATAAATGGGAACTATTAAGAATCAAACACTTTTGCTCATCCAAAGACTTTATTAATAGAATTAAAAGAACACCCACAGAATGGGAAAAAATATTTGGCAACTCTATGTCAGACTGACACCTGATCTCCATAATCTATAAGATACTACAAAATATCAATAAGAAGAAGATAAACCATCCAATTAAGTAATGGGCAAAGGAGATGGACAGACACTTCACTAAAGAGGAGATCCAGGCAGCCAAAAAACACATGCGGACATGTTCATTATCTTTAGTTATTAAAGAAATTCAAATCCAGACAACAATGAGATACCATCTCACCCCAACAAGATTGGCCATGGTCCAGAAAACACAAAACAACAAATGCTGGAGAGGCTGTGGAGAAAGTGGAACCCTCCTACACTGTTGGTGGGGTTGCAAAATGGTCCAGCCTCTTTGGAAAGCAATCTGGCACTTCCTAAAAAAACCATTTGACCCAGTAATTCCACTACTTCGAATATATCCTGCAGAATCAAGGCCTTTCACACCAACAGACACATGCACCAGAATGTTTATCGCAGCACAGTCTACGATAGCAAAAAGATGGAATGAACCCAGATGCCCAACAATAGAAGAATGGATGGGTAAACTACGGTACATATACTCAATGGAGCACTATGCAATGATAAAGAATAGCGATGATTCCAGGAAACATCTCCTAACCTGGTTTCAACTGGAAGACATTATGTTGAGTGAAAGTAGTCAGCGACAAAAGGACAAACACTGTATGAGACCTCTACGATAAGATCTCAAAAACAGACTTGTGTATAGAAGAAAAGACTCTTTGACAGCTGCAAGGGAGGGGAGGGAGGGAGGATGAGGCAGGGAGGGTTTAGTTTAGATAGTTACTAGAAATCTAGTTGGGAGAAAGCGGTGATAGCATACATTAGAAACAAGAACAACATTAAGTGGACTTCAGCATAACTTGAGTACTCCTTCCATCTTGACTCAATACTGCAAGGATAGAGTAGCTGGGGCAGGGGGCGGGGGACCATGCTCTTAGGTGAATTCCAGGCCAATTGGCACAACTAGCGTTTTGCTAAGAGAGCTCTCTACACCCCACATTGGTGAGTAGCGTCTGGGGTCTTAAAAGCTGCCAAGCTGCCATCCGAGGACACAGCAAATGTTCAGGAACGGATGCTCACCGAGGACCAAAATGACATGCAGTAAAGACAACCGAGAAGACAGAGAGACCCACAAGAGTGGGTGCCTACATCGACTTGGGACCGGAAGAACCGGATGGTGCCCGGCCACCACCAGTGATAGCCATGATGGAGCTCACAGAGAGGAGTCTCACTGGCAACACAAGAATAAAAAGGGGTGCATCATGAGATCTCCACTAAAAGACCTCAATTGATGGTCCAGCGGTTTGGGGGTTCCTCTGAGAGCATGGCCCCTGGCCCTGATGCTGCCCTTTCCCATAAATTATAACAAAGGTCCACTCTTTGGACAGGAATGGGTTGGACTTGGCAATGCAGAGTGACCATATATTGGAAGCACTTTGTGATTCTATACATCTACAGGATATCATCTTTCTGACCTCTGGCTGGAGGAAAGGGAGTGGACAGAGAGGAGGGGAAAGGAGGCTGTTGGGAGGATGAGACATGTATGGAGCAGAGAGGAATAGTGTGCAGTCACCGGACAGGGAGAGCAGTGGAAGCTGCATATAGGTGGGCATGTAAATTTATATGTGAATGTACATTTTCACTCAGTTATGTTAAATTAAAAAAAAAATGGTTGCATCATCTGGACTCTGTTCAGGTTCAGTGAAACTAAAATTGGTTCCTTTTTTGTAATGGTTGGCTTCTTGTAATGAATTACATAACCTTCCAAACACCATATTTCTAACAGAGAGGATGAAATATCTTATGATAAAGAGTGGTAAAGAATAACTAATGAAAAGGGAAAGCTGAAAGGACAGAGGAAGTGGGATCCAAATTTCAAAGGGAGAGTGATGCCTCTTTCCAATGAGGCAAAAGGGAGTTGATAAACGTGAGTGCTGGTCAAGTCTACGGGTGAGAAAAGCATAGGAAATTGAAGGAGTTTCCCCTGGTAGTCTCTAATTTTTCTCTAAATGAACTGAAGTGATCATTTGTCATGTGTAAGATAGCTCTGGAAGAATGTAAGGATTAATATAATAACATAAACCCATTTGTTTAACAAAACCGTTTCTAGTTCTGACTGTTATATGTTGGAATAAACTCTGTGCTAAACAATAGCGAGGACATAAAGGAAAGGTAGTCTCTGGCTGCACAGAGCTTACATGAAGCAGGTAGGGCACATACACAAATAACTACGAGAACTGCCAATTAGGTTCACGAACTGATCCTAAAAAAAGTTTTACGTACCTCATTGCTGAATATCACTAAGGTCACTTTCAAAGTACTCCTCTTGGGAGGCTATGCGCTGACACCAGCACCTAGTCTACTCTTCAAAGCAATTTTGGAAATCTTTCTGGCATGGCCATTGTGCATGGTGGCACAGTGGCAAGTTCATGAACTTAGCTGTATAGTTGTCTGTGAAGGACTTTCTATCCAGTAAGCAAGTAAGTATATTGAAACACCTCCCTACTCATCTGATTTGGCCCCCAATTATTTTTTTCTTGACCCTAAGATAAAGTAAACATTGAAAGGAAGACATTTTGATGATATTCAGGACATCAGTGGTAATACAACAGCAGCTCTGATAGCTGTTCCAGAAAAAGAGTTCCAAAATTGTTTTGAACCCATGGACTAGGCACTGACATTGATGCATTGCTTCCCAAGGGGGATAACATGTGGCAATGAGGTATGTAGCACTTAGAACAATTAAGTTCGTGGACTTAACTGCCAGTCCTCGTATGATTAGACTACTAGGTATAAGTGCCAAAATATAGGCACATCTGTGATAACTAAGGAAGTAAATCACTTCTTCGCTGAAGTAATCAGGGAGACAAATATTTCTAAATGTGTGCAGTTTTTATTCCCTCTTTCACAGCTCTCTATATCTTCCAAAACATCATTAAGAGTCTCCCCTGATATTTTGTTCCTTTTGATACTGATTACAGTCTCACACACTCATACACATACACATTAAAAGACAAATGTTCCGGGTCTGATTCCCAACAACCAAGTTCTCTGTGTAGCAACTTCACCCCTCCCATACCTGAAGGTCTCAAGTCCTCTCTGATGTCTCTGATGCTAGCAGGTCGTCTGTATCTCCACCAAAACACTTGAAGGATCCTTGTGGAATACCTCGAGTCACTCTCATCTATCAGTCTACTTTGAAGGATAAAATGTGCATGCTGAAAACCTCATGGCAGTAGGAATTAAGGGATATAGACTATGAATATAGGCCATGTCAATCAGAGCATCAAACATGTAGGTAAGGAGTCAGAGGTAGACTTGAGAAAGATGTTGATAAAGAATAAATGAGAGAACATGGGAATGAACTCTCATTTTCCAGAATCTGAGGTATTTGAAGGTGTTGGAGGCAAAAAGAGAGAATACTGAGAGAGAAAAACAACAAAATAGGCAGGCCAATATTCCAAGACCTATGTCTACGAGTGAAAGATATATCACCACGCCAGACTCACTCTCCAGTAAACACATGCTAATCTGTAAATTACCAAATCCATTTCTGATCTCTTGAGAGTAAAGTGACCCTTCTACAGAAGAGGAAGAAACAGACCGGTTATTGACTAATTTTGTATTATAGCTAACTTTTTTTGACTCCCGCAGTGTGATGGATAGCTTTTATGTTGCCTTTCTAGCCATGATCTTGTAACATCTACCCAAGTGACTGGGTAGGACTGTATGACAGGGTAATTGTAGCCCACCAAGGGGATTGCTCAACTTTGCCATCCCAGTAGGCTTGAAATGAGCCACCCCTGAGGTAGGAAAGGCAGGATCCTACCATCACCAAGGAAGAATAACCTAAAGCATAGACTGTGTCCTTCAGCCTGGGAATTTATGGGCTGAGAAGCTCCTGGACCCACAAGACAGATAGCAAGCAGTAGTCCTGAACATGGAGAGAAGCAGTGGCAGGACAGAATGCACAGTGGGCTTCCCAGGCCATGAAGCAAGAATGCTGAGTACCTCTGGGCAGAGGCAGAGGACCAGGGAGAGGCAGGCCTTTCAGCACAACAGAGCAGAGACTGTCCTGATGGAAGAACTGTATCCTGAGCACACCTGAAGCTGAACTGTAAATACTTTGCTAGTAAACTCCATAACCAGGAGTATTGGCTGTGAGTTCTATGTGGCCATTGTGATGAATTATGAAATCCAGCAGAGAGGTAGACAGTGCCGTGGGAGGGGTAGTTGGCGTTAGGATTAGTAAAGAGGGTGGAGAGAGGAGAAATGTCTGATACCACCTCTCTCAGGAATCAGTCTTGGGCTGTTGATCTTGATTCTTCTTCCTTCTTGTGAAGTTAGAGATCAGGCACTGCTCCTAGGCCATTTTTACAACTCTACTTACCCCCCAAATTGGGGTCATCAATATTCTTTCCTTGCTACTACCATATATGGTTCACATAATCTCCTCATTCACTGAGACAAAGTCTACAAAGAATTGTCAGAAGTTGCAGGGGAGAGAAGAGGGAAAAGGAACAACAGGGCAAGGAGGAAACGACTTTCTGTGGGATCTCCCCAAAACCCAGCAGGTGGCGCTATAAGCACATCACTCTGCCTTCCCGACAGGAGGCCACAGATTGCAGGAACAGCAGAACTTCACTGTGTATCTTCCTTACCAATTTCATTTGTTCCTGTTTGTTTTCTTTCGGGGGTGGGGTTACCTGGGGGGGCTGGTTTACTTGTTTTTAAAGGCCAAGCAGTCCATTCCTCATGAACTATTCCTGTCATGGATTGAATGTGTTCCCTAAAAAATCTATAAATTTGGCTGTGCCAGAATTCTTGGTACTGTGTGATGTTCCTCCAGTTGGAATTCTTGCTTCTATGATGTCATTTAATGAAGGTGGTTGGGCAGCAGTTGTGTTGGTAGAGTAAGATTCAAGGTCTAAGTTTGTTTTTTGCCTTGAGACGGTCTCTTGAGCTACAAAGGAAAAAAAAATCTGGCTGAGAGTACTGGGAACCTCACACTATCAAGAAAGCAGCACCTGAAGGACAGCATGTCCTTCAGATCTGAGGTTCCTGCACCAAGATGCTCCCTGAACAAAGACTGACTCAAACACAAGGACTTTCCTCTAGGGATGACAAGGGCAAAAGCCTTCCCCTGGAGTAGACATCCTGTATTTGGACTTGTAGCCTACCAGACTGTGTAAGAATAAACTTTGATCTATTAAAGCCATCCACTGGTGGTAGCTCTGTTAGAGCAGCACTAGCTGACTAAAACAATTCCCCAAGCCCTGTCTTTTCCAAGACATCAATAGTCCACAAGCTTACTTCATGGTTATTCCCAGAAAGAAGATTTGAGTTTCCATCTTGTCTTCTCCACTTACTATACTAGTTAAGTGACTTGAAGCAACCCAAACCCAAGCCCACTGCCACTGAGTCGACCCCATCCCATATCAACCTTATAAAACAGAACTGTCCTACGGGTTTTCAAAGGATCAGCTGGTAGATTCAAACCGCTAACTTTTTGGTTAGCAGCTAAACTCGTAACCAGGGCTCTGACTTGAATCAAGTTACATGTTTTCTGACCTTCAATTTTCTCATCTTAAAAATGAAGGTGATGATACCTATTTCACATGGTCATACTGAAGATCAACGAATGATGTACATCAGTACACAGAGCACACAGCATGACACAAAGGGTGTGACCCTAACACTCCCATGCATGTTTTCTTCTCTTCAAAATGGATAATGGACAGAGCTTGATATAACTAAGGCCATGATGAAAGTGTGAGTTTTGTTTTGCTTTGCTTTATTTCTTTTTTTTGCCTGCCTTCTCCTATCTATATACCTTTGTTAATGCCTTTGCATTAACCTATGACTTATGATCCCCTAGGAAGATTATAGCCTAGGTGTCTGACATGTATGTGTTTCACCTGATAAGGAGACGTCCAGCATACATCTCTTTAGTCTGATTGACAGTCTCTTGTAATTATGTTGTAATGAATAACCCATAAAGTCATGTCATCTGTGGGCTGCAAAGATACATCTAACTTTTGTAAAAATCATTATGTAAGCTCTAATGTAAGATTGCTTTTGGGGACTCCATAAAGACATCTTGTACTCCTACTGGATTCCCTGTTGGTGGATATCTCCTAAGTAAATTTTCTGTCTCTCTCAGACTCAGAGTATGTTTCATTGGCTCAACTGCTCCAGGGCACAGACCCTAATCAGGTAACAAGGGGGATGTATCTGCTATCTTCTGCCAGAACATAGGGAGAGATACTCAGAAATCTAGAACACAGTGCATGCTATAAGAAATATCTTCTCCTGAAGGTTGTCATCTCCAAGGGGTAAATCACGAAGCAAACTTATGAGCTGAAGGAATTTCACATGCCCAGCCCCATTACTATGGAACACACACTGTCTAAAATCATGAATACCGGTTTTGGAAAGAACTCTGGTGACAATCTAGTCCAACTCTTACATTAGTAATTCTTACGACCAAACCAAGAAATAACGTTCAACAAAACTCTGGTTGGTGAGAATACTCACAAAATGGAGCCATAAAGAAAGAGAAGAAGGGAAGGAGAAGGCAGAAAGGGAGGGAAGGAAGGAAAAAATTAATGAGACCACAAAAACTGATGTGTGAAAGTCCCTATAATACCCCTGATTATAAATACAACTACTTGATAGGCAGCTCATTGCAGTAGCAGTCAACACTGATGTTAAAAATTTCTTCCTTAGAGTGTGCTGTCACTGTGCAGGGAGAGCAGTGGAAGCTGCATGTAGTTCAGCATGCATATTTATAAGGGAATGTACATTTTCATTCAATCATAATAAAAAAAAAATTCTTCCTTAACATCAGCTCAAAATCAGCCTGTTTTTTAATGCGCACTCAAAGATCCCTTTTTCTTTTCCCCTTCCCTTTTAATATGTCTTTGTCTTTGTGTGTGTGTGTGTGAATGCTACCACACACAAACAAATATGTGCACTTTTCCCTCTCACAAGAGTTACTGGTTCCAATGTCTCCACTTTCCAGCCCATATCTTCCCTCTGCGATTTTCCTCTCCTACAGAATATCCCTGAGAACAAATACAGAAGAAGGAGCAAAAGTATTTTTAGTCTGTACAACTCCACATACGTTTCCTTTAAAGCCAAACCAAACCAAATCCACTGCTGTTGAGCCAATTCCAACTAATGGTGACCCTATAGCACAGAGTAGAACTGCTCCACAGAGTTTTCAAGGAATACCTGGTGTGTTCACACTGCCAACCTATTGATTAGCAGAAAGCATCTAACCACTATGCAGCCAGGGTGTCCTCCCTGAAAGCAGAGGGTAGCAAGCTACAGCACACAGGTCAAATCCGGCTCATCAATTTCTGTACAGCCCACAAGTAAGAATGAGTTTCACAGTTTTTAGACAGAGAAAAAAATGACACATGAAATTCAAATATCAGTGTCTGTAAGTAAAAGTTTTATTGGAACACAGCCATGCACTTTTATTTACATACTGCCTATGGTTGCTTCCACACTAAGATACCAGAGTTAAGTAGTTGCAACAGAGACTGTCTTGCCCTCAGAGACTAAAATATTTACTATCTGGCCCTTCACAGAAAAACTTTGTTCCCCTAGCTTAAGAGACAGCCCTGATAGTGTCCACTGTTAACTGAAAGATGAGCAGTTCAAACCCACTAGTGCCTCTGCCAGAGAAAAGATTTGGCAATCTGCCCCAGTAAAGATTACAGCATAGGAAATCTTAAGGGACATTCCTACTCTGCCATATAGAGTTGTTATGAGTTGGAGTGAATTCAGCTGGCACATAAGAACAGTGTAAAATATTGGCCCTAAAAGCATGTTCACCTGGAATAACCTTCATTCATAGCCCTCCCCTCACTTTGTGGCAACAGCCAGTTCCTGTAGGAAACCAATCCTCACTCAGTAAATTCCGCCTCCTCTTCACTCCCATGCTCTCAGTTCCACTTTTATAAAGGTCATTTCCCCGATGAAGCACAACAGCCTGGCCCAAATCAGGCATCAAAAGGAAACACAGCTGCAGAACAGATGCTGACTCTCCAGCCTTCTAGGTAGTTCTTAGAAGAGAACATGTAACCTAATAATGACTGACTTTGGAATCATGTGATTTCTTATTTGCCAATAGTTTCTACCACTCCTTCTCAAATTTTGATGACTGCATTGCGCAAGTTTTGAGTCTATGTGACTTTAAATAACTTCACTGAAATTTGTTATGCATTCACAACTGACTAGAACACAGAACAAGGTCCCCAGGAATAAGCAGAAAGCCACTCATTGCTTCCCAAGACCGAGATGTGGTTTATATTCAAGTGAAATCATGTCTTCTGAGGTGAAATGGCAAGAGAAAGCAGAGCCTAGTCCTAGCTGAAAAAGTGGAAGTTGGTCAGTGAAGAGTGCCTTACTCCTCTTAAGAGTTAATTCAAACTGACTAGTATTTATTGGGTAACTTTTACAAACCACATAATATGCTAGATCCCCAAATAATATGCCCAAGCCCTATTCTGTGGAGTGCATAGTCTAAAAATATACAGGCACACAAACAAATATACTTGTAAACATACATAGATCTATGTATGTGTGTGTATGAAAAGATACACATCTACTAATCAATAAATAGTAGTTGCTTCTGGGTAGTGAGGTCAAAGGTGTTTTTATTTTATTTTCTTTCCTAATCTGTATCTTATTTTTAATAATAAGTATTAATTTCATAATAAAAATTTTTAAAGTATATTTATTGATATAACAATAAAATTATTAATAAAGTACACAATTATGACTCGGGTAATTCAAGAGATTTCATGCAGAAGCTGCAAGCTAGGTTTTGAAGACTTAATACAAATCTACTAATTAGATTATAAAGTAACATATTCCAAACAAAATTATAAAATAGCAATGGTATGTTCAGAAAGGTTTAAGTAGTTAATTACTGGTGGACCACAAAGGGGAATAAGAGAGGAAATAGGCAAAAAAGAAGCCATAACACAGATCACAAAGAATCCTGAATATCATACTAAAGGGCATGGATTTATTCCTGAGATGCCATAGTGATTGAACTGAAAGCTATATTGATGAATAGTCACTAATGTTTGATAAACTAAGTCAGGTAAAGAGATGGAAAGGAGGGCCTCTGTAGCCAATATCCATTTCAAAGATGGAAAAATAATAGCACGATGAATCTTTACCTAGAATCCTATACTTAAAAAATCCAGTTTAAAAATAGGAGAGTTTGACTAGATGACCCTTAAGATTCCTTCTAAATATCAAATGGTAGGATTCTTTCACATACTGGTTCCTGTCCCGGCACATACTCTCTTTCACTTCAGTTAAAGTTTACAATTTGTTATCAATGCATTGTGCTAGATACTTTTGCAGATACACTAAGAAGACTTTTTCCAAAGTGTCCTGAGACTCTGGCAGGTGGAGTTGATACTAGCCCAGATTTGTAAACTGCTAATGCAATCGCAGGTGAACAAGGAAGGAAGCTAGAAGGTAAACACTGGGAGGTGGGGCAGGGCTTGTTTAGAAGTGAATTAGGACATTGCAAAGAGAGCAGCTCCTCCCTAAAACAGACAATTATTTCCTCTATAAAAAGGCCATTCTCCCCATTATCAGCACCCTGCAAGCTGCTTTGCTCTCCATCCTACGTGTTCCTCTGGTAAAGTAGGTAAGTAAGCAGGAGTTCAGCTCCACTTATGGATACTTAGATATTACTTATAAATTCAAGCGATGTGCTCTAAGGTAAAGAGACTATGGACACTAGGATTCCTTTTAACATACTTTGGGGGATCTGACTCGATGGCACTTGGCGTGGCTGGGGAACTTTGGTCTAAGTTTTATTGAGAATGAAAATGAACAAACAACTAGGATTACTGATAGTACCTCCTTACTGCAGGGTCATTTCCATAAACATCATAGAAGTCCACTGATTTCCTAAGCAGGCTGCTGCCCATACTACTAAGTTTTTTCTCATCTGTCAGTTATACAACTAGAAAAGACTCACAGTCAGTTTCTGCTTGCAGAATTAGAACAGAAGCTAAATCTGATAGCAGCTGCCCTCAGTTCCACAAGACCCAGACCTGCAGCTGGCTTTGCCCACTTTGGCCATTTTCTCTGGCCTAGAAGTCTTGAGGGTCAAGTTTAGCCATTGGTGCCTATTTGTTGGAGTTAGGCATGCCATGTAGATGTTGGGCCTATCTTCCCATCATCACCTCCCACTTTCAACCCCTGGTGTGATGGTTGGGACCTGGAGAGGAAATGAGAAAGTAAATAGCACAGCACACTCAAGATTTCAATAACTTTAGAACAATGCTCAAAATATTATCCCTAGTAGATACAGGGAGTCCAAAACTGTAATTCATTGCTCCAACATTCATTCATGAATGGAAATAGGAGATAAAGATTCTATTCCTAGGTTCACCACTCTCTTGCAACATGGCTTGAAAAAGTGATTCAGCTCTGGAATGGTTCTTGATTACAAAAAGATAAAATTAGTCATGCATGATTCATTCTTAAAAAGATTAGAACTATTTATATGTTTGAGTAATAAAAAAGAATAATAGGAGGTAGTGTCTCCTTTTCCTGTCCTTTAGGTTAACTTAAACTTGCAAAAAAGATGTCTAAACTCCTATCAAGCATCATCTCTGTCATCGAGGTTTACTATCAATATGCTACCCAAGAAGAGGAGTGTGACTTTTTGAACAAAGCAGAACTGAAACAACTTTTGGAAAATGAGTTTCATCAGATTCTGAAGGTAAGAACTCCATTCAAGACTGCAGCAATTCTCTTCTTCACTCCTTGCTGCCCTTTTGTAGAGTATGTCAAATATCCTAGAGGACCTTCCTTAACTTGGTGATAGAGAACAGGGTTTGGTAAAGAGATAAGGTCAAAAGTTGACCTATACTGGTTTCCGTAACAGAAATGAGGAAAATGATCCTACTAAATAGCACACAAACTTCCTTAGACCAAACAACATTCCATATGCGTGAATAACACTTATGGAACAGAAACAGAGACAGTTCTTAAGAAAATTGCAAAGCAAGTGAAATGGGGCATCTTTACCTTTTTTGTCTTTTTTCAGATCATTCTAACTGCTGCCCATATCTGAGACTGGTGCTAAAAAGCTTCTGAATTCAGGAAATTAGCATATTACCCTCAAATCACAAAATAGGGTCACCACCACCTTAAAATGTCAGCTCTGGAAATAAATATTTGGGAGCTTAAATATACCTTTGGAGTTTCAGTTCCTTAAATCCAACTGCCTGCTAAATATTTTATTTGGATTCCTGTGGATGTCTTAAGTTTAGTGTATCAAATACAAAGCTTATTATCTTCCCCTCTAAACTTATTCCTTATCCTATCTGCCTAATGCAGAAATCTGGTGCTATTCTTGACTTTCCCTCAGCAAGCACCGTCCAGTCTTACCTAGTTCTCCAACAGCCTCTCAAAACAGCTCACATATCTCCATGACTATTGTCAATTCTCTCGGGCAGACCACCTCTGCTTCCAAACTCAGCATCATTCCTCAGCTCAAAATCCTTCAGCTACTCCCAGCTGCTCACAAAATAAAGTCCAAAATTCCTTAACATGGCATAAAACATTATCTGGTCCCTGTTTATCTTACTAGCCACATTTGTTGGCTACTTAGATTCTAAATCTAGTAATCTTAAATAAGAGCCATACCTTATCTTTCCTCCAGTCCTTTTTCATACCATTCCCTCTCCTCAGAACAGTATTTTGCACTCTCTCCCTCCCTTTCTATCCCTTCATTTGGTTAAATTCTAACTTGGCCTCCAAAAGGCATCACTTCCTCTCTTAACAAGCCTTCCCTGAACCTCCTCTGATGTCGGTATATCCCTTTAATGTACTCTCATAGGAACTTCATTAGAATCAATTCTAATTTTAAGTTTGTGTATGTGACCCACTCAACTTTAAGTTCCATTTTGGCAAAAAACAAGTTGAACTTGTTCACTGCTTTAGCCCCTGCACGTAACACAATGCTAAGCAGACAGAGGGTACACACTAAATCTGTGCTGAATGAGTACATGAATGTGTTAATGAATGAGTCAATCAATTTTAAAAGCTAGACAAAGTTACATATAGTTAATGCAGGTATCCAAAATTATTATTTGTAAATTATCTAATCACTTCTATTTGATCCATGCCATATGAAAAATAATTAGTCCCTTTGTTCTTGCTCATATTCCAGTTGTATCTTGTTCTTGCTGCACTATTTACTGCATGATCCTTTACGTCTGGTACCTATTCTCTTTCTGATTAGGATAGTACAGTACAGTCTAAAAGACCATGTGGTTGAGCTCCATCTAAGTAAGCCAAGCTCTTCTACTTCTACAGCCTTCCTTCCATTAGTTTGCTGGGCATGTGGGCCATATTGATAGAGATGCCCTTTGTACTTTGCTCCCATACAGAATCCAGATGATCCGGACACTGTAGATGTCATCATGCAAAGCCTGGATCGAGACCATAACAAGAAAGTGGATTTTACTGAGTATCTTGTGATGATATTCAGACTAGCTATGGCTTGTAATAAAATCATTGGCAAAGATTACTGTCAAGCTTCAGGGTCAGAGCTGAGAAACCGGCACCAAGAGGAACAATCTGAAAGTGAAGAGGAGGAGAAAGGACAAGAATCATCTTCCAGTCATTCAAGCTGGAGTACAGGAAAAAATGACTCCTATTCCAGGGGTTCTAAACACAAGACTGGGTCCAGCTCCAGAAGACTGGGAAATGAAGGAGGTCTGTCTAGTTTTGAGCACAGACAAAGCTCTGGGGAAAGGAGAGAGTCAAGTTCAGAATACCCCAAGCATAGGGGGAAAAATAAACATGAAAATTCCGAGAGTGAAGAAGTTGGTTATACTCATTCAAGTAGTTACAGAAAAAGATCAAACTCAGCAAATGAGTCAGGTACTTGTGGTGAGCAAGAGCATACATGCCACTCAGATCAGTCTTTCAGTTCTAACCAACATGGGTCAGAATCCTTAGGGAACAGACAACACAGAAGAAAGCCAGGCCAGTCCTCTAGTAGGCAGCACCATGGATTCAGTTCAAGCAGTTGTGGAGGGCAAGATACTGGTAGAAATTCAAATGAGTCCACTGGCTGTGGTCAACATAACTTTGGCTCAAATCAGCCCTCTCAACAGAGATGGCGTGAACCAAATGTTGGATCTCAATCAGGAAACTGTAAAGAACAAGGCTATCATTCTAGTTCAAGTGAATCCTACAGTTATGGAAAACACAGGTCAAATTCAGGCCAACCTTCTAATCGAAGGAAACATGGATCCAACTCAAGTAGTCAGTCAGGGAGCTGGAGAAAAGAAAAACAAGGCTCTGGCTCAGGCATGTCCTCAAGTTCTGAACAATCTTCTGGTCACCATTGGTCTGGTTCAGGTCATTCCTCTCACAACGGACAGTATGGAACTGGCTCAGGACAATCATCTAGCCATAGTCATCAAAAGTATGGATGTGAAGAGCCTTCTGGCTTTAGACAACACGGTTCTGGCTCCAATCATTCTTCGAGACAAAAACACCATGACAACTCAGGAGGTTATTCAGGGAGTTGTGGAAGACAAAAGCATGGATCTGGATCAAGCCAGTCTTCTAATTACGAAAAACACAGATCTGGCTCTAATCAGTCTTCTAGCCAACATGGCTTTGGCTCAGGTCACTCTTCTAGCTATGAACAACATAGGTCTGCGTCACAACAGACTTCCAGTTATGGACAACACAGGTCTGGATCAGGACAGTCTCCTAGCTATAGCCGACACTGGTCTGGTTCAGGTCAGTCATCTAGCTGTGGTCAACATGGGTCTGGCTCAGGCCAGTCTTCTAGCTATGGACAACAGGGGTTAGGATCAGGACAGTCTTCTAGCCATGGGAGACATGGGTCTGGCTCAGGTCAGTCCTCCAGCTATGACCAAGGATCTAGCTCAGGTCAGTCTTTTAGCTATGGTCAACATGAATCTAGTTCAGGTCAATCTTCAGGCTTTGGACAATATGGATCTGGATCACATCAGTCCTCCAGCTGTGGCCAACAAGGATCTAATTCAAGTCAGTCTTCTGGCTACGGTCAACATGAGTCTACCACAGGTCATTCACCATCTTTTGGACAATATGGGTCTGGATCAGGTCAGTCTTGTAGCCACAGCCAACACAGGTCTGGTTCAAGTCATTCGTCTAGCTATGGTTATCATGGGTCTGGAGCAGGACATTCTTCTAGCCATAGCCAACACAGGTCTGGCTCAGGTGAGTCATCTAGCTATGAACATTATGGGTTTGGATCAGGGCAGCCTTCTAGTCATAGGCGACATGGGTCTGGTTCAAGTCAGTCTTCTAACTGTGGCCAACAAGGATCTAGCTCAGGTCAGTCTCCTAGCTATGGTCAACATGAGACTAGCTCAGGTCAGTCATCGGCCTTTGGACAATATGGGTCTGGATCACATCAGTCTTATAACCGTAGGCGACATGGGTCTGCTTCAAGTCAATCTTCTAGCTGTGGACAATTTGGGTCCAGATCAAGACACTCTTCTAGCCATAGTCAACATGGATCTGGCTCAAGTCAGTCCTCCAGCTGTGGCCAACAAAGATCTAGCTCAGGTCAGCCTTTTAGCTATGGTCAACATGAGTCTGGCTCAGGGCAGTCATCAGGCTTTGGACAATCTGGATCACGTCAGTCTCATAGCCATAGCCGACATGGGTCTGGTTCAAGTCACTCTTCCAACTACAGTCATCATGGGTCTGGATCAAGACATTCTGCTAGCCATAGCCAACACAGGTCTGGCTCAGCTCTGTCCTCTAGGCATGGCCAACAACAATCTAGCTCAAGTCAGCCTTCTAGCTATGGTCAACATGAGTCTAGCTTGGGCCAGTCATCAGCCTTTGGACAAAATGAGTCTAGATCAAGGCACTCTTCCAGCCATAGCCAACATGGATCTAACTCAGGTCAGTCCTCCAGGTATGGCCAACAAGGATCTAGCTCAGGTCAGTCTTCTAGCTTGGGACAATATGGGTCTGGCTCAGGTCAGACTTCTGGCTGTAGCCAATATAGGTCTAGCTCAGGTCAGTCATCAAGCTATGGACAACATGGGTCAGAATCAGGACAGTTTTCTAGCCATAGTCAACATGGATCCAGCTCAGGTCAGTCTTCCGGCTTTGGACAACATGGGTCTGGGTCAGGACAGTCTTTTAGCTATGGTCAACATAGGTCTAGCTCAAGTCAGTCATCTAGCTGTGCACCACAAGGATCTAGCTCAGGTCAGTCTTCTGGTTATGGGCAACATGTATCTGGCTCATGTCAGTCTTCTACCTATGGTCAACACGGATGTGGTTCAGGTCAGTTTTCTAGCCATGACCAACATGGATCTGGCTCAGGTCAATGCTCTAGTTACCATCAACATGGCTCTAGCTCTGGTCAGTATTCTAACTCTGAACAATATGAGTCTGGTTCATGTCCTTCATCTTGTTCTGGACAGTATGCTTCTGGAGCTGGTCAACATTCCAGCTATGAACAATGTGGACAAGTAGAAAGTTCCACAGGTTGTGGCTCTGGACAACTTACATCCTCCTATGGAGAGTCTAGATTCAGTACTACCAACGAATGTAGACAAGACGGCAATTGTTATCTGAGAGGAGGTAACTGTGGAACAGGAAGTACAAGTTCAATTTCCCGTATTTTCTGTGGCAGCACTCCACTCTATGAATATGTCCAAGAGAAAAGGTGCAATTTCTAGGGAGAAATAATAAGTAGAACTAGAATAAATTCATATAGCATCTAAAAAAATAACAAACTGCTACACACAGGAAATTCATCATGATACTTCTTTCTAAAAATAGAGTTATCTGTTTCTGGCTTTTTCTTTTAAACATGTAACTATATTGTATTTCTTGTTACTGGGTATCTTTCAAAGAATGTAAAATATTTGGGCCAGGGCTACTTTGTTAGAAAATACTGAGCTGAATAATGATTAGTATGTGCAACTAATTTTGGAAGAATAATGCAAAGCATTTAAGTAGCTGGGTGGCTTATTTGAGGTGTCTTTCTGAGAAATTATTCACCAGATCATGCCAAAGCTAAGCATACATATCTAAAAAGTGGAAAATTACATATGCATTGCCAATCCTAGAGCCAAAGCTTTTGTTATAGCAATGTGTACCATAACTTTTGGCATGTCTCACACTGAACAGTGGTAGAGGAAAGAAGACCCTAAAATCAAAGATGCTACTTTGATAATTTCTTTGTTTATCACAACCACCATATACCTATTCTACAGGCATCTTTAATCAGTAAGCTAACAAGTAGCAGTAGAATTTGGCATCGGGTTCATCTCCAGAATGAGTGAGTAAAGACATTATTTCTTAAAGAGCAAGGATAGATCATTTCAGGAACAAAGTATTTAAGTGAAAGGTCTGATTCGGTTTCAGCAAGAAAAATTTTGTTCCCTGCTCCTAAGAATGTGCCCCAAGTTAGAAAACTTTGAAGAAGCTGTAGCATGGCAACACTATGATTCCAACCCATTTTCATAGCTCACTGACCTTTACACATAGGAAAACATCATCCATTACCAGACAGAAAAGGAAGACTATCTGACAATGCTGTATAGTTCCTTTGTTTGCAATGTATTTGTTTAAAGTCTCTGGGTTCAAACAGCTGGACTGCTTTAAAATTGACAATAAATAAATGTTGAAGAGATACTGACTTTTGTCTCATCTCTGCTTCACTTTCATACCTCTCAGAAAGGTGGTCAGATGAGAAACTAACCCAAATAGCTATTTTTCTTTTTTTAATCATGTTTTAAGTAAAAGTTTACAATTCAATTCACTGTCATACAAAAATTTACACACACATACTGTTAAGTGACCCTAGTTACACTTCTTACAATGTGACAGCACACTCCTGCTCTCCACCCTGTATTTCCCATGTCCACTCATCTGACTCCTGTCTTCCTCTGCCCTCTCATCTCCCTTCCGGATGGGAGCTCTCCATTTAGTCTCACTTATCTACTTGAATCCAGAAGCACATTCTTTACCAGTGTCATTTTATGTTGTAGAGTCATGTCTAATCTTGTCTGAAGAATTGACTGTGGAAATGGTTTCAGGTCTGGGCCAACAGAGAGTTCAAGGACAAATGACTATTTTTCAAGTCCCTATCATTCACACACAACCCAAGATATGCAATGATTTTAGAATTCAAAAAATAAGACAAATAATTAAAAAATGAGCAAAAGATGTAAATGCATGCCTTACCAAAAGAGACGCACAGTAGCCAATTAAGCACATTAAAAGACATTCAGTATCGTTGTTGTTGTTAGGTGCAGTCTAAGTTGGTTCTGATTCACGAGCGATGCTATGCTCAACAGAATGCAACATTGCCTGTCCCTGCAACATGCCCACAATTGTTGCCATGCTTCAGACCACTGCTGTAGTCACTGTGTCAATCCATCTCATTGAGGGTCTTCCCCTCCTCCACTTACCCACTACGTTACCAAACATGATGTCCTTCTTCAGGGGCTGATCCCTACTGACAACATGCCCAGAGCATGTAAGATGTAGTCTCAAAATCCTTGCCTCTAAAGAGTGCTCTGGTTGTACGTGTCCCAAGACAGACCTGTTTATTCTTTCGGCAGTCTGTCATATATTCAATATTCTTCTCCAACACAATTCAAAGGCATCAGTTCTTCTGTTTTCCTTATTCACTGTTCAGCTTTTTCATGCATATGAGACTGAAAATAGAATGACTTGGGTCAGGTACAACTTAGTCTGCAGGTGACATCTTTACTTTTCAACACTTCAATGTGATCTTTTGCAGATTTGTGATACACAATGCATCTTTAGATGTCTTTATTGCAGCTTCCATGGGTACTGACTTGATCCAAAAAAATTTAAATCCTTGACAACCTCAGTCTTTCCACTGTTTATCATGGTGTTGTTTACTGATCCAGATGGGAGACTTCTTGTTTTCTTTATGCTGAGATGTAATCCACACCAAAGAGTGTGGTCTCTCATCTTCATCCATAAGTATTTCCAGTCCCCTTCAGCAAGCAAGGTTGTGTCATCTACATAACACAGGTTGTTAATAAGTCTTCCTCCAATTCTGATGCTGCATTTTTCTTCATATTTTCCAGCTTCTCGGATTATTTGCCAGGCTTACAGACTGAATTAGTATGATGAAAAGATATAACCCTGATGCACACCTTCGTTAACTTTAAACCATTCAGTGTCCCCTCATTCTGTTGGAATGACTGCCTCTTGATTCATGTACAGATTCCTCATTAGCACAATTAAGTGTTCTGTAACTCCCATTCTCTGTGATGTTATTCATAATTTATCATGATCCACACAGTTCAGTGCCTTTGTGTAGTCAAGAAAACAAACATAAACATCTCTCTGGTATTCTCTGTTTTCAGTCAAGAGCAATCTGACATCAGCAGTGATACTCCTAGTCTCACACCCTCTTCTGAATTCAGCCTGAATTTCCTGTAGTTCCCTGTCAATATACTACTGAAGCTGCTTCTGAATGATCTTCAGCAAAATTTTACTTGCATATGATACTAATATTGTTTGATAAATTCCACATTTGGTTGTATCACCTTTCTTGAGTTGAAACATATCAACTGATATTCTGTCAAATTATGGAGCACTGACTTTCACCAATGCCTTTAATGCAGCTTTCACTTCTTCCTTCAGCACCGTTTGTTCCTGATCATACGCTAGCTCTTTAAACAGCTGAACACTGACCAATTATTTTTGGTATAAGGACTCTGTGTCTTCCTTCCATCTTCTTTTGATGCTTCCTGCACCATTTATTTTCCCCCTAGAATCCTTCACTATTGCAACTCAGCAGCCAAAAGCCAAATGCTGTGAAGTCGAATCCGACTCATGGTGACCCTAGGGGCCAGGGTAGAACTGACCCCCAGAGTATTCAATTGCAACTCAAGACTTGAGTTTTTCCTCAATTCTTTCAGCTTGAGAAATGTTGAGCATGTTCTTCCCTTTTCACTTTTTAACTTTTCCAATTTTCCTAGATTCATACTTTGTACATTCCACGTTTGGATTATTAGTAGATGTTTGCAACTGTTTCTTCTCATTTAGTCATGCCATGTCAGCAAGTGAAGGTCCCAAAAGCTTGACTTCATCCCTGTCATTAAGGTCAACTCTACTTTGAGGAGGTAGCACTTCCCTAGCTGTCTTCTAAGTGCCTTCCAACCTGGGGGTCTCATGTTCTGGCACTATATCAGACGATGCTCCACTGCTATTCATAAGATTTTCACTGGTCAATTCTTCTCGTAAGTAGATTTACAGGTCCTTCTTCCTAGTCTGTCTTACTCTGGAAGCTCTGCAGGAACCTGTCCACCATGGGTGACCTTGCTGGTATCTGAATACTGGGAGCATAGTTCCCAACATCACAACAACACACAAGCCCCTGCAGTATGGCAAACTGATAGACACATGGGGGTCAGCATTGAAGTAGGTGGCATAAAGAACTGAACAGGACTTCCTCCATTTCTTTAAAAGTATACCTGTTTTTCTTAAAGTCCTAGCTTCCTAGCACTACCTAGTCCCAGAGAGATCACACATTAACTTGTGACCCACTGAAACTATAAGGAAGGCAGAGTGGTACACCACACACAAGGTACAACAAAATCTTTGCAGCTGTTTTTTTCTTTTTTTAGGTCCTCTCTGGATCATCAAAGAGGTGAAGGAGCCAGTCACTAACCCTCTGCCCAGATAACCACTGCCAGAGAACTCTGGACAGACTCAAGACTCACTCTGGGCTCCAGATGCCTATCTCTGGATATACTCCCTCTGGACTCTGGACATCTTTCTCTGGACAGACCCCTTCTGAGCTTTGGACACCCATCTCCAGACTCCCTCCACAAATTGCCAACATTTTTTCATGATTACTATCCCCCATATCTGAATGTTTACATTTAACTGCTCAGTAAAAACCCTCAGACTGACTGAAGAAGGCAGACAGGCTTTGAGGACTCAGTTGCCCCTATCTCTTGTATATTGATACACAATAAACCTCCTGATCACCCAACCACCTCACCCCTGTCTCAGTATTGGCTTTGAGGCAGGACATGGATACGTGTTTTATAGTAACAGTATTATTAGTCATCAGGAAAATGCAAATTAAAACACAGTAAGATACCATTAAACTAAAAACCAAACCCATTGCTGTCTGCCGAATTTTTGGTTTGCAGCTGTAGCTCTTAACCACTATGCCAATAGGGTTTCTACATACCCACTAAAATTCCCAAAATTAAATAGACTGGCAGTATCAACTGTTGGTATTGCTAATAACCAAACATCCAACGCAATTGCTGTCAAATTGATTCCAACTCATAGCGACCCTATAGGACAGAATACAACAGCTCCACAGTGCTACCAAGGAGTGGTTGGTGGATTTAAATTGTGAAGCTTTTGATGAATGGCTGATATTATTACCACAGTGTTACCAGGGTCTCAAGTCCTTGCTCAGCATGGCTAAGGAGACACCAAATGGTTGAAAGCAAAAGATTTGGCTGGCCAAACAAAGAGCCCACCAAACTCAGGACACCACAATGGCTCCATGAACAACAGCTAAAAACTGAGGAAGGGTCGTGGTTGGAAGAAGCAAGGTCATTGATTGGCCTGGGCCAAAAAGGCATTGCTGGGGTGATTCCGTCATCAGCACTTGCTCCAAAAGAGGGTGCTCTCTCAAACAGGATCTTAGACCCTTCACTTCTGGAAGTCTTCCCCAATCTTGGGCCACTAAACTTCACCTCTGTCCGTGGATAAAGGCTAGGGTCACCGCAGAGGATAGGACTGATGGTTCCGTACATGTCAGGTGGGCCAGATTTGGCCTTAACTGGTTCTGTGATCTGTGGAATACCAGCCTCTTGTCTTTCTTTTCTTGGACAGAAAGTTGGCTGGCTGGCTGAAAAACATCTGAAGAAATCAGTTACAAAGGAAAATGGCTCTTGCTATTTTACTCATAAATTGGGGGTTGGTAAGGGTATTCAAAGGCTGATGACCTCAACACACCCCTAGGGTGCCACAATGTTGGTGGGAAGTTAAAATAACACAGCTACTTTGGGAGACAGCTTGTGATTTTTTATAGAATCCTTATAAAGTTATGATCCAACATTTCTACCACTAAGTGAAATAAACATATGTCTACACAGAGTTTTACATGAATGCTCACAGAAGTTTTAATCATAATCACCCAGAACTTGGAACAACCCAAATGCCCACTAACAAATGAATGGAGAATCAAATTATGACACAGTAGTGCAATGGTGCAAATGAGAAATGCCATTTTCCTCTAAAAAAGAGATAATTAGGGTGAGCAGCCAGAACTAATTTTTCCACCTATTTTTCAGGACTGATCTTTTACTTGTTTGTTTTGTTTTGTTTTCTCTTTCTTAAAAATTCCTGGCCCTCTGGTACTGGTACAAGAACAGACAGACTGATCAATGGAACAGAATTGAGACCCCAGAGATGACACCATCTGCCTATGAACAGTTGACATTCGACAAAGGCCCTAAGACATTAAACTAGGGTAAAAACAGCATCTTCAACAAATGGTGCTGGCAAAATTGGTTATCCATCTGCAATAAACTGACTCAAGATCCATATCTTACACCTTATACAAAAACCAACTCCAACTGGATAAAAGACCTAAATATCAAACCTAAAACGATAAAGCTCATCCAAGAAAAGGTAGGAACAACAATGGAAGTTTTAATACACAATGAGGACAGACTCCAAAATCTGTCAAAGAAACCTCAATCAACAGAAGAGAAAGTAGATAAATGGGAACTATTAAGAATCAAACACTTTTGCTCATCCAAAGACTTTATTAATAGAATTAAAAGAACACCCACAGAGTGGGAAAAAATATTTGGCAACTCTATGTCAGATCGACGCCTGATCTCCATAATCTATAAGATACTACAAAATATCAATAAGAAGAAGATAAACCATCCAATTAAGCGATGGGCAAAGGAGATGGACAGATACTTCACTAAAGAGGAGATCCAGGCAGCCAAAAAACACATGCGGACATGTTCACGATCTTTAGCTATTAAAGAAATTCAAATCCAGACAACAATGAGATACCATCTCACCCCAACAAGATTGGCCATGATCCAGAAAACACAAAACAACAAATGCTGGAGAGGCTGTGGAGAAAGTGGAACCCTCCTACACTGTTGGTGGGGTTGCAAAATGGTCCAGCCTCTTTGGAAGGCAATCTGGTGCTTCCTTAAAAAAATGGATATTGATATACCATTTGACCCAGTAATTCCACTACTTGGAATATATCCTACAGATTCAAGGCCTTTCACACCAACGGACACATGCACCAGAATGTTTATCGCGGCATAGTCCACAATAGCAAAAAGGTGGAATCAACCCAGATGCCCAACAATAGAAGAATGGATAGGTAAATGATGGTATATATTCTCAGTGGAACACTACGCAATGATAAAGAATAACGATGATTCCAGGAAACATCTCCTAACCTGGTTTCAACTGGAAGACATTATGTTGAGTGAAGGTAGTCAGCGACAAAAGGACAAATATTGTATGAGACCTCTACGATAAGATCTCAAAAACAGACTTGTGTATAGAAGAAAAGACTCTTTGACTGCTGCAAGGGAGGGGACGGAGGGCGAGTGGGGGGTGAGGGTTTAGATTAGTTGGTAGAACTTTGGTTGGGTGAAATCGGTGACAGCACACATTAGAAACAAGAACACTATAAATCGGACTTCAGCATAACTTGCGTACTCCTTCCATCTTAACCCAATATTGCAAGGACAGAGTAGCTGGGGCAGGGGGCAGGGGACCATGCTCTTAGGCGAATTCCAGGCCAATTGGCACAACTAGCGTTTTGCTAAGAGAGCTCTCTGCACCTCACATTGGTGAGTCGCGTCTGGGGTCTTAAAAACTGCCAAGCTGCCATCCGAGGACACAGCAAATGGTCCCAACTCAGCAGGAACGGATGCTCACCGAGGCCCAAAATGGCATGCGGTAAAGACAACCGAGAAGACAGAGAGACCCACAAGAGTGGGTGCCTACATCGACCTGGGACCGGAAGAACCGGATGGTGCCCGGCCACCACCAGTGATAGCCACGATGGAGCTCACAGAGAGGAGCCTCACTGGCAACACAAGAATAAAAAGAGGTGCATCATGAGATCTCCACTAAAAGATCTCAATTGATGGTCCAGCGGTTTTGGGGTTCCTCTGAGAGCATGGCCCCCGGCCCTGATGCTGCCTGTCCCATAAATTATAACAAAGGTCCACTCTTTGGACAGGAATGGAATGGACTTGGCAATGCAGAGTAACCATACATTGGAAGCACTTTATGGTTCTATACATCTATAGGATATCATCTTGCTGACCTCTGGCTGGAGGAAGGGGAGTGGACGGAGAGGAGGGGAAAGGAGACTGTTGGGAGGATGAGACATGTATGGAGCAGAGAGGAATAGTGTGCAGTCACCGGACAGGGAGAGCAGTGGAAGCGGCATATGGGGGGCATGTAAATTTTCATGTGAATGTACATTTTCACTCAGTTATGTTAAATTAAAAAAAAAAAAATTCCTGGCCCTGGCAGAAAACTGCACATGTAAATGACAGGAACCATGGAAGTAAGTCTTTTGCAGTTTTCACAGCTTTTGTTAGAAACATCAAAACAGATAGAGCCAGAAAGACCCAGGAGCCAGGCGGAAACCCCTGCTTCAAATGACAATGGAAAGCAGTCTGGATTCCTGCTTCTGATGTATATCAACAAAGGACTCCAGAGGACTCAGAATGGATCCTCCTCTTAACCCCTGATGAATCACATTGCCCCTGGCACCAGCACCAATACCTGTATTTCCATTTGCTTGCAACCCTGGTCCCTTATATACCCAGTCTTCACCTGATGATTTTTGAACAGGTACTAGACAGAGAAATATCTGCCTGTTTCCTGCATTTTTGCTAGCACACAGAAAATAAACTTTTAACCATGAACCCAAAATATTTGTCTCAGATACTGGCTATTTTGGACAGGTAACAAGAACCTGAACTTTTGTCCAGTAACAATGGAATATTGTTTAGCAAGGAAAAAAAACATAATACTGAGTGGTGCCAGTACGTAGATAGCACAAACAGATAATGCCTTTTGCCACTAACAAAGTTTGGCAGTTCAAAGTAAACCAGAAGTACCTGGGAAGATAGGCCTGAAGATCTATTTCCAAAAAGTTAGCCATTAAAAATCCTACTCAGCACACTTCTGACACATACGAGATTGCCATGACTAGGAATCAACTCAATTGTACCTTCCCCTCCCCCCTGCCACTGGTTACTGACACAGGAGATGTGAATGACTCTCAAAAATATTATGATAATCAAAAGAAATGAGAAAAGGTTTCCATTTATATGAAACTTTAAAAAAGACAAATTTAACTTATAAAAATAGTACATAAGTCATTGATGAGGACAGGAGTGGAATTTGGAAATCAACTCAGAAGACTCACAAGAGAAATTGAGATAGAACCCCTACAGTTTTATATCCTTTACCAGGCCTCCTCCCCTACAGTGTGGTACTGAAAAACCATTTCCTTTGCTGACTACTCCCCATACAAGTTTGCACTTGAATCCTTTTGCTTGAAGGTTATATGCAAACTCCATTGTGCCCACTTACCATGTTTAACAATGTTGCTGATAGAACTTGTGTGAACTCCCTAGTTGTAAACCTCTTCAAAAGTAACTTGTTACAAGATAGTGGAGTAAACAGACGTCTCCTCATCTCCCTCTGAGAACTAAGGCCTAGATGATAATTTTTATGGAGCACTGAATACCTGAGAAACCTTGGGACCTAACATATTTAACTGGGCAACAGTATCAGACTAATCCTCTTCTCTCAAAAACAATCCAGTGACCCTTTGACCTTTGCTTCTGCTGCTACATTGTAACAGAGAACTGCAGCTTCTGCAAATGGCCAGTAACAGTAACATACTCTCATTATAAGCTAGCAGGTGAAGTCTGCTGTTCCCCACTGCCTGTTCAGGCCCATCTGTTGGACAGCTTCCAGCTCCCAGTTCAGCACCTGGACAGCTCCCTGCATAGAAGTGCAGTTTACTTTTACTTTTAAGGTTTACTTTTTAAGGCTCAGAGGCTTGTATTTCTCTCTGAAAATCTCTCTATTCAAAAACCTCTTTTCTCTCACTCACACTATAAGGTTCACTGACAGCCCCATTTCTCCATAAACAGTGTAGCCTCTTTGCTACTCAATAAGCAAAGTCTTCCACCCTTGAGAGTCCACCTGGGACAAATCACTAGAGTATTAGAGTCGGCTGGTGACCAACAATTCTCTTAGATCAATTATCAGAGAAATCAAATAGCATCTAAATGGCACACAGACAACAGACCATAATTAATCATTTAAAGAAACAGTCTTCAAATGCTCCAGAAAATTTCCTAAATAAAGATTCAAAACATTTCCCAGGTGAAGTAGCCTTTCTGAATCTAACAGAGGTTGAATACAAAAAATTACATGTAAAACCCTTCTAAAGATTAAACAAAATGCAATAGAACAAAATGAAAAATTTGGTAAACTATTTGAAATGCTAGAACATCAACAATCTGAAATACATCAGATTAATAACAGAATTACAGAATTGGATAATTCGATCCAAAGCCAAAAGAGTAGGATTGAACAGACAGAAGTTAGAACCAGTGACCTAGAAGACAAAATAACTAACGTCAACATTTATGAGGTAAAATCAGAGAAAAGAAATAAAAATGAAGAAAATGAAGAAACATATGGGACTCCATGAAGAGGAATAATTTACATTTAATTGGAGCTCCTGAACAAGGGAGGATTAATGACAACATAGAGAGTATAGCTGTAGAGATGCTGACAGAAAACTTTCCTGAGATTATGAACAAAGAGGACATAGATATGCACAATGTTTATCGAACACCACAAAAGTTAGATCCAAAAAGAAGAACTTCAAGACATATTATAATTAAGCTTAATAAACTAAAACACAAAGAGATGCTTCTGAAGACAGCAAGGCTCAAATCAAAACTAACATTGGGAGGGAAACCCTGTAGACTTTCATCTGACTTTTCTGCTGAAACAATGCTGGCTAGAAAACAATGGGCAGACACATTCAAAGCCCTAAATGAGAAAAACTTCCATCCCAGAATAATATATCCTGCAAAATTGTCTATCAAATATAATGGTGAAATTAAGACTTTTGAAAATAAAGAGAAATTTAAAGACTTCATAAAAACTAAACCAAAATTATATGAAATATTGAAAGAAGCTCTTCCCTAAATATATGTTTTAGATGATAAATTAAGGCACTTCACCCAAATTTCCAATCAGTTAAGTAAGGCACAAAACTTCACCAAACCAAGCCAAAAGCTACAGTGCTATAATAAGGGAATCCACAATCATATCATGACAACTATAATATCATCACATTAAAAGAGGGATATACTGCAATAGTTACAGTTGTTTTTGATGCAGCAACAGTTTCTGACTTCTAAAATAGTTAAAATTGATTTCAATAATTATATGTTAAGGGGGAATTAGGTATGTAGCCATGGAACAGATCAACAATGTATCATGTGAAATTAAAAATCACAATACAGGAGTCTCAACAAATATAAAATCAAACTGATACCACCCATAAAGAAGAATGTCCCAGAACAGAATACTAAGAACAACAGAGAAAACATCAACATGAAAAAAAAATATTACAATGACACCACTAAATATATACCTATCAATAATCACATTGACCGTAAATGGACTGAACGCTCCAGTAAAGAGACAGCGAGTGATATCACGGATCAAAAGACATGACTCATCTATATGTAGCTTACAAAAACACATCTTAGACTTAAAGATAAGAACAGGTTGAGAATTAAAGGTTGGAATAATATATATCAAGCTAATAATACACAAAAAACAGCAGGTGTGGCAATATTAATCTCAGATAAAATAGATTTTAATGTAAAATCCACTACTGTGAACAAGGATGGTCACTATTTATTGCTGAAAGGTTAAATACTCAAGCAAGACTTAACAATATTAAATATTTATGCACACGATACCAAAGCACCTAAATACATTGAACAAATACTGACAACATTGAAAAATGAGATTGATCATTCCACAATAACAGTTGGGGACTTTAACACTCTCCTTTCAGTTAAGTATAGATCATCCAGAAAAAAGCTCAGTAAAGATACAGAAGATCTTATTACAACAATCAACCAACTTGACCTTATCGACATATATAGATCTTTCCATTCCTCAACACATAAATACACTTTCTTCTCCAAAGGACATGGAACATTCTCCAGAATAGACCATATATTAGGTCATAAAACAATTCTCCATAAAATCCAAAGCACTGATTTATTGCAAAGTATCTTCTCAGACCACAGAGCTATGAAAGTTGAAATCAATAACAGAAAATTCATAAGTAAAAATTCCAACTTGTGGAAACTGAACAACACTTTAGTCATAAAGCCTTGTGTTATACAAGAGATTAAAGACACATTAAAGAAATTTATGGATTCCAATGAGAATGAAAACACATTCTACCAGAATTTATGGGATACAGCAAAAGCAGTGCTCAGAGGTCAGTTTACCTCTACAAATGCACAATTCTGGAAAGAAGAAAGAGCACAAATTAAAGAATTAACCTCACAGCTTGAACAAGTAGAAAGAGAGCAACAAATTATCAGCTTTATTTGGAAAAGGAAGAAACCCCAAATAAGTAAAGCACTACTGAAAAAAAACATACTGGGAGGCCTCTCACTACCCAACTTTAAAACCTATTACACTGCCAAGTAGTCAAAACAGCCTGGTATTGGTACAAAAGGAGACATATAGACCAATGGAACAAAGTAGAGACCCCAGAGATGCCACCATCCTGCCGTGAACAGCTGATATTTGACAAAGGTCCTAAGATTTTGAACTGGGGTAAGAACAGTCTCTTTAACAAATGGTGTTTGCATAATTGGATATCCATCTGCAAAAAACTGAAACAAGACCCATATCTCACACCTTATACACAAATCAACTCAAATTGGATAAAAGACCTGAATATAAAAGCTAGAATGATAAAGCTCATCCAAGATAAGATAGGGTCAACAATGGACGTTTTAATATGCAATATAGACAGACTTCAAAATCTGACAAACAAAACACATTCATCAGAAGAGAAAATAGATAAATGGGAATTAGTAAGAATCAAACACTTCTGTTCATCCAAAGACTTCATCAAAAGAATTAAAAGGCCACCTACAGAATGGGAAAAAATATTTGGCAACTCTATGTCAGACCGACGCCTGATCTCCATAATCTATAAGGTTCTACAAAATATCAATAAGAAAAAGACAAATCATCCAATTAAGTGATGGGCAAAGGAGATGAACAGACACTTCTCTAAAGAGGAGATCCAGGCAGCCAAAAAACACATGCAGACATGTTCACAATCATTAATTATTAAAGAAATTCAAATCAAAACGACAATGAAATACCATCTCACCCCAACAAGAGTGGACATGATCCAAAAAAAACGCAGAACAATAAATGTTGGAGAGGCTGTGAAGAGATTGGAACTGTCCTTCACTCTTGGTGGGACTGCAGAATGGTGCAACCTCTTTGGAAAGCAATTTGGCATTAAATAGTGGATCTACATATACCATTTGACCCAGTAATTCCTCTGCTCAGAATATATCCTACAAAATCAAAGCCATTCACACCAAGTGATACATCCACACGAATGTTCATTGCAGCACAGTCCATGATAGCACAAAGTTGGAATCAACCTAGATGCCCAACAACAGAAGAATGGATGGGTAAACTTTGGTATATATACTCGATGGAGTACTATACACTGATAAAGAACAACGACGATAGCAAGAAACATCTCTCAATTTGGTCTCAACTGGAGGACATTATGTTGAGTGAAACTAGTCAACGACGGAAGGACAATTATTATATGATACCTCTACGATAAAAACTTAAAAGCACACTCACACATAATAGAAAATACTCTTTGACGGCTACAAGGGTGGGGAAAGTGGGAGGGCGGGAGGGCAAGGGGTGAGGGTTTAGATTAGATAGTTGTTAGAAATTTGGCTGGGTAAAATTGGTGACAATACACATTAGTAAGAAGATCAATACTAATGGGACTTCGACACAACTTGTGTACTCCTCCTCTCTTAACCCAGTATTGTAAGCACAGAGTATGTACACTTTCATTTCTTATTTAATAATAAAAAAAAAAAAAGGTAACTTCTGCCTGCCCTTTGGGAGCAGTCTTGGCAGCAGTAGCCAAAACTGACTGCATTTTCCTGGACAAGTAAATAAAGGAGGCTTTCTCATTCTCCCACCTCAGTCTTTCCTTTATTAGCCAATAGGAATCATGCCAAATGAGAATCTGGGGTTTCTACCTGGTAACAAATAGTCTATGATGATGGAATTATTCTATATTAAGATTATGTCAGTAGTTAGAAAGGTATATATCTGTGTCAGAACTCGTTGCAAGAACAATCAAAATTCACTGTAGTATCAACAAAGTTAGCTAGGGAACTTGATCACCATATCAAAGCTTGAGAGGATTAATTACAGACACAAAAGTTCTTTCCTGGCAATTTGTGATACAGATATAACAATTCTCCTGGAAGTTAGGAAGTGGCCACACATGAGTACCACTCCAGAAAGATGAACTAGAAATGTCCTAGCCCTTACTTCCATCCTATCTCCATATTATTATCATATTCTCCAGAAGGAGACCCATCATGCAGTTCCTGGTGTATTGCCCAAAACTTGGAACCAGGAGCAATGTCACCACCAGAACCAGAAACAATGCCACCACCATCCTCCCTTACCAATATAAAAGGAACCAAAAATCTATGCAGGATCTTTCTCTACTCACAGAGAATGACCTGTTCCCGCTCCAGAACGTACTTTTGCTTAATAACACTGTTCTGCCACTTGCCACCAAAAAGGTTAATCATCGTGCCTTGAGGGATGGGAAGCCCAGTTTGCCACCCTTTAGGAGACTAGACTTGCCAGCCCAACCTCCTAAACCCAAACCAGATCACTGGTATCTAATCAGTTACAGGATCTCAACAATTACAGTCTTAGATAATTGAAAGACATTACTGAGTTGTTAGTAGATTATTTTAAGGCAAAATTTCCTGTGGTAGGATGTGTAAGGCAGCACTTCTTGCAACACAAGCTCTTCAAGGTAACTGGCCTAAAGAGATATATATTTCTTTCTTAGATTGTTTACAACGTGGCAGTTACACCGGACATATGACATGGAAGAGTGCCCGTTTAGTTACATGATCATTACTAGGCATTCCACTCTTTGAAACAGTATAGAAGATGGTTGCTGCTAGAGAGAAAACTGGTCATTTCAGATTTTATCAGGTACTTCATTTTTTTTTTTAATTCTTTTACACACCATAGAATAGGAGAAGATATTTGTAATGCTTATAAACAACAAATGTTTAATAGCCAGATTATATTAAGAACTTCTACAAATCAAATTAGGTAAAAACATCAACATTTAAAAAAAGAAAATTGACCAAAGTAGAAATTGGAATGGCCAAGTGGAATCTGAAAAATTATGATCAATCAGGTAAGCCGATAATTAAAATCTTAATGAACTATTTCACATCTGTCATATTAGCAAAAACTAAAAGTATTGGAAAGGACATGGAGCTATGAAGATTTAAATTAGTAACCATTTTAGGAAACAATTTGGCAACCACACAAGAAACCATAACAGCCAAATGTTATAAACATCAGGAATGTTCACAGAAGAATGAATAGAGAAATTAACATGTATTCATACACTAGAATGCTATACACCAGTTAAAATTAATGAGATAGAGGTAAATATATCAACAGACAAATTCCAAAAGCATAATATCCAGTGCAAAAGTTGTAAAACATTTCTATGAGGTCTTACAACTAAGTTCGTGAACTTGTTACCATGAGCTTAAGTTGGAAGCACTGCACAAACAACTCGGTAAGGTTTCATAACCTTGGCATATCAGTGTCTCACAGCTGTGTTCTTGTTGATGTGTGGCACTGTCTTGTTGACTGGTGGTCATTATTATTGAGTGTTTCTGTGTGCCGTTGCAAGAATGTCAGAGTTTGAATTAAAACAATGAACAAACATTATATTTCTTGTTAAACTTGGTAAATATAGAAGTGAAATCTAGGACATGTTAGTCCAAGTTTATGAGGGATACTGCCATGAAGAAAACAGCAGTGTGCAAACAGATTAAATGTTTTTCCGTGGGGAGAGAAAGGGTCACTGATGAAGATAGATCAGGGCAGTCAGTAGCAAGCAGAACTGATGAAAATATCACAAAAATTCATCAAACTCTGTGTCAAAATCATTTGCTGACTGTGAGAAGCATAGCAGACCAAGGAAACATCGATAGAGAAACAGGAAAATCTTAACTGAAAACACTGGCATGAGAAAGGCACGTACAAAAGTGATTCCAAAGGAGCTCACAGGTGAACAACAGCAAAGGACAGTCAAAGTGTGCCAAGACCTTTTGGAGAGGTAAGATGATGTTTTAGGCCATGTTATCACTGGTATGCCAAGCCAAGTACCATCGAGTCGGAGCCGAATCACTGGTATACGTGTACCAATAAAACCCTGAAACAAAGCATCGAGGTGCACAACACAAGTCAGCCAATTCTCCACGACCAAAAAAGTTCTCTCAGTCCAAATCAAGGGTCACAAAAATGTTGCTAGCTTTTTTTGATATCAGAAGGGTTGTTCATTATGAATTTGTACCAGCTGGGCAAATCATTAACTAAGTTTACTATTTGGAAGTGCTGAAAAGGCTGCATCAAAAAGTTAGATGAAAACAACCAGAACTTTTTGCCAGCAACTCATGGTTCTTGCATCATGACAATGCAGCCGCTCACATGGCACTGTCTGTGTGGGAGTTTTAGTCAGTAAACAACTAAGTGTATTGGAATACCCTCCCTAATCACCTCATCTGGCCCCCAGTGACTTTTGTCTTCACTGGAAGATAAAGGAAATACTGAAAGGAAGACATTTTGATGACATTCAAGGCATCAAGGGTAAAACAATAGCTCTGATGGCCATTCCAGAAAAAGAGTTCCAAAATTGCTTTGAAGAGTGGACTAGGTGCTGGTGTTGGTGTATAGCTTCCAAAGGGGAGTATTTCAAAAGTGATCATGGTGATATTCAGCAATGAGGCACATAGCACTTTTACTAGGATGAGTTCATCAACTTAATTGTCAGACCATATTTGTAAGCCACAAATTATTTCACAAGAAAAAACTAAAGCATAAATATCAATGTTAGCATGCCCGTCAAAGAATGCTCAAAGGAGAAAGTGCTTTGGCAAGCCACTCCACTCACATATCTAGCCCAAATAGTTGTAATAAATGTATCAGCACATAACAGCATGGTGATATCCATCATCTGAGTCACACAATTAACCACAAAACAAACCTCTTGACTCTGACACAAAACCGTCAACAAGAACATGTACTCTGTTAAAATAAAAGTAAAGAGATTTCTTAAAGTTCAAAATATTTAGAACCAAGGACACATCTGATCTCACACAATAAAACCAAAATGGTAAAGTAACACAAGAATGTTTATGAGGTAAAATCAAGAACTAAATTCTGATTGGAAGTTGCAAGATCAAGGAACCCAGAAGCAGACAACTTGAAGCAGAGGCTTTGTGGTGATTGTTTGGAAAATATATATGGGCTATTTGAATGGGTTAGTATAATTATGTGACTAAGAAGCACTTGGCTTGGCTTAAGAAGGGTTTCACAGAGTGGTCATGAGGTAATTATGTGAAAATATTTCCTGAGGGATGCTGAGGGAACTTCCAATAACAGTTCTGTATCAAACTCTAGTAACTTAAGATCAGACATAATAGTTTGGCAGACTGGAGGTTCCCTGGAAGACAAAGCCCCCAGACTCTCTGTTAGCCCAGTACTGAAACCTTTCCCAAAGACAACTCTTCATACAAACACTGATATGATCTATATGACATAAAATGACACTGGTAAAGAGTGTGCTTCTTGACTTAAGTAGATACAGGAGACTGACTGGGCAGCTCCAGTCCAGAGGCAAGATAAGAAAGCAGAAGGGGACAGGAGGTGAGTGAATGGAAACAGACTGAGCAGCTAAGAGAGGAAGAGATGATTCAGAAGCAGTAAGGAATTGCCAGAGCTGGTATGGCAGGAACCAGCACCCTGTAGGCTGGATCTGCTGACATGAGCACAGTGAACCAAACAGTGGTGTCTGAGGTATGTTTTCCACATCAAGAGAGACCAAACAGCAGAGTCTACTCACATCTCCAGAATTAGTGAAAAGACACAGTCAACTGGCAAGAGATAAGTATATGCACCTTCCCAACTGTGGAGATCAAAAATCACCCCTTTGGGAAAAACTTCTCCCCCATTTACCTGCACCCTTCCTGCTCTGCATCAAGTTTGAGCCAGCTTCAGAGATAGCCATGTCCCTTGGGCCAGAAGTAGGACCTATCACATACCTTCAGCCACTCTCCCAGTCTTGCAGAGGGAACAAATTAATAAATAGGAAAAATAATCTGCTGGCTCCTCTAAGCTGGGAACTCAGGGCAGAGATGGCAACTTTGCCGACATACAAGCATAACGGCCTGTGGACTTTGAATGCCTTTCACCTATGCATAGACCAGTGTGGGCTCATGTCAACAGCATATGCCCTTATGGCACAGTAAAAAAGAGTGTATAACTAATGTCAAACCTCAACTATATCTGGTACATGGTGGAGGGGCAGGATTGTGACATTTGACACTGCTCTGCCTATTAAGCATGGTCCTCATCTACCCATATCAGAAGACTGAGGATGGGTAGCTCCACCGACACTACCTAACTATCCATGACAGGGGTCCAAGAATGCTCCCAACCCACAGCATTGGATACCCATAGCCTAGCTGCAAAACCACCCACCTACACACTCTAGGGAACAGAGATACGTTTTCCTCACAGACATTCGGGATGTTGTCAGCCCCTTGCCTTGCTCAGTGTGTTACCCCCCATTGAAGACAGAAATCTGTGCCTACACCAATCATCATTGCCCACATACGACTGTAGGTGACAGGCCGCACCACACACTTGGTGACCAACTATCTAGACACCAGAGCTGAATCCACACAATAAAACTAAATGGACTCCTAAGACCATATACCCCTAGGGTCACCATGAGTTGGATCCGACTCGACAGCACGTGGCTTGGCAGGACCATATACCTAGTAACAGCTCCACCAACCTGGTGACAGAACATTAGAGCTTCAAAGGTGTCAATAATCAAACTAGTTCACGTGAGCAGCCTGTTTGGACACATTAAAACGAAACAAAAAGCTAGGACAAACTAAGCAAAGATTAAATAAATGCAATAACTTATTAACGGCTCAGAGACAAAAGTCAACATCAAATCACGTAAAGAGGCAGACCATCATGGCTTCAGCAAGCCTCCCCTCCCCACCCCCAAAAAAGGAATCGAGAAAACTTCCAGATAAAGAGAACTTTCTGGAATCACTGGAGGTACAAAACAAATTTAAACATATAGAACTCCTCAGAATATCAGGCCAAACATGCAACAAGCCCAGGAGCACACAGACAAATCAACTACGGAACTGAAACAGACTTGAGAAGAGCATAATGACAAACTGAACAGGCTGCAAGCATCCTTAGAGATACTGCAAATAGAAACTGAGAGGATTAGCAATAAAATGTCAGAATTAGACAACTCGAGAAAGTCGTAGGAGCAAAACTGAGGCAATGGAAGTCAGAATTAGTGAAACTGAAGATAAAGCACTTTATATCAATATACTTGAGGAAAAATTAGATAGAATAATTTTTAAAAATGAATAAACCCTAAGAATTATGTGGGACTCTATCAAGAGGAATAACCTACAAGTGATTGGAATACTGGAACAGGTGGAGATGGGAATAACAGAAAATACAGAGAGGACTGGTGAAGAATTGTTGCCAGAGAATTTCTCTTATATCATGGAAGATGAGAAGATATCTATCCAAGGTGGTCACCAAACTCCACACAGGTGGATTTAAAAAAAAAAGTCACCAAGTCATAATCAAACTTGCCAAAACCAAAGATGAAAAGATAATTTTAAGAGTGTCTAGGGATAAATGAAAATTCATCTACAAAAACCAGACCTTAAGATTAACCTCATACTACTCAGCAGAAACCATACAGGCAAGAAGGCAACAGGATGACATATATAAAGCCTTGATGGAAAAAAACTGCCAGCCAATAATTATATGTCTTGCAAAAATGTCACTCAAACATGATGGCAAAATCAGGACATTTCCATATAAGCAGAAGTTTAGGGAATTTGCAAAAGGCAAACCAAAATTACAAGAAATACTAAAAGGGGTCCTTCTATTAGAAAATCAGTAACATCAAACAACAACCTAAGACTACAACACAGGACAGAGAAAGTAAATATCATTACATAAAAGATGACAATATTAAAACAAAAAAAGGGTCTGAAAAAAGTAGTCATATACCATTCATACAAAGAGGAAGTCTAGGTAATATAAAGGAATAAAAGATTGGTTTAAACTTAGAAAAATAGGAGTAAATATTAAGGTAACCACAAAGGAAACCAGCAACCCTACAATTCAAAATAAAAAACAAGAACATACAAAGATTCAGCAAATACAAAATTAACAATGGCAAAAATGAAAAGAAAATACATGGAGGAAAAATAATTCAATACAGAAAATTAAATGGAACAAAGACATTCTCATCAACACACATGAAATAGACTCCAAAATTACAGCACTAAACTCATACCTATCAATAATTATGACAAATATAAATGGACTAAGTGCACTAATAAAGAGACAGTGTGAGAAAATGAAAACCCTAATGCATCTACATGCTACCTACAAGAGACACCTTAAAGACACAAACTAAAACTCAAAGGATGCAAAAATATATACCAAGCAAACAACAATCAAAAAAGAGCAGAGTGGCAATATTAATTTCTAACAAAATAGATTTTCATGTAAAATCTACCACAAAAGATAGACACTACATAATGATTAAAGGGTCAATGCACCAAGAGAGCATAAACATATTAAATATTTATGCACCCAACAACACGGTTCCAAAATACACTAACAGCATTGAGAAAAGAGATAGACAGCTCCACAATAATAGAAGGAGACTTCAACACACCACTTTTGGTGAAGGACAGAACACTCAGAAGATCAATAAAGACATGGAAGACCTAACTGCCAAAATCACCCAACCGGACCTCAAAGACATATACAGAACACTCCACCAAACAGCTGTCAAGTATACTTTGTTTTCCAACACACATGGAACAGTCTCTACAAGAGACCACATAATAGGCCATAGGAAGGTTGAGATTGCCAACTTGGCAGAGACATTATTCTCAGTGTTTTGGCAGTTGCATAATGTTGTGATTACCCCCAGGATGAAATATGCTGAGTAGTACCAGTGGAGGCAGGACCTGTGGTACCTCAACATCCCCTTACCCTTCATCTCTCTGAATTCTGTCACTTCCTTCCTGCTCACATTGCCAGGGCTTTTTGGTTTGCTGTGGATCCAGCAGATGCCTCTCTTATTTTCTGACCTCCAGTTCTTGGGACCTCAGCCAGTAGCTTATCTGTCAATTTTGGAATTTGTTGATCTTCACAGACTGTAAGAGTTTTGCTCCCCAACCTGTCAGTCTTTGGTTTGCCAGCCCCTTCAGCCACATGGGTCAAAAGAAACTTTGTCGTCTTTCTGTCATCTTGGAATTTGTCAACCTTCACAGCTTGTGAGTGGGACCTCTGCTCACTAACCTGTCAACCTTGGGTTTGCCAGCTTCCACAGTTACATGAATTGGGAGATGCCTGTATCCTGATCCAGGACTTATGATGTTTCAGCCTCTACAATCATGTGAGCTGTTTCCCTGATATCAATCTCTGTATATTTATATTTACACTCATATTTATATTTGCATTACTAATTTTTACTCTCTCAAGAGCCCAGCCTAAGATAGACCATAAAGCAAACCTTAACAGAATCAAAAGCATTGAAATATTAGAAAGCATCTTTTCTAACCATAAAAGTAGAAATCAGTGACAGAAAATCAAGGAAAAGAGATCAAACAGACATGAAATGGACAACACCCTACTCAAAAAATACTGGATTATAGAAGCAACTAAGGACGGAGTGAAGAAATTTACAGACTCAAATAAGAATGAAAACACATCCTGCCAGAACCTTTGGGACACAGTAAAAACAGTGCTCTCAGGTCAACTTATACTAACAAATGCACACATCCATAAAGAAGGGCCCAAATGAAAGCATTAACCCTACAACTTGAACAAATATAAAGGGAACAACAAAAGAAGCCTTCAGTCATCAGAAGAAAGCAAATAATAAAATTAGAGCAGAACTAAATGAATCAGAGAATAGAAAAACAAGTGAGTTAACATGACCAAAAGCTGGTTCTTTCAAAATATCAAAGAAATTGTTAAACCACTGGCCAAGCTGATAAAACAAAAACAGAAAAGAAAGCCAATAGCCTGAATAAATTAGATAGCCAAATAAGCAAAAGAATCAACAGAAATTAAAAGGATCATAACAGAATGCTATAAAAAGTTGTACTCTAGCAGAATTTGAAAACTTAGAGGAAATGGACAAATTTCTAGAAACAATCCCTACCTAATTAACACAGAGGTAGAAAAACTAAATAAATCTATAACAAAGAAGAGATTGAAAAGGCAATTTAAAAGCTCCCAATAAAACAAAGTCCTCACCCTGACAGCTGCATTAGAGAGTTCTAGCAAATTTTCAAAGAAGAGTTAATAACACTACTAATAAAGATATTTCAGAGCATAGGAAAGGACAGAATAGTCCCAAACTCATTCCATGAAGCCAGCATAACCTGATACCAAAATCAGGTAAAGACAACATAAAAAAAGAAAATTACAGACCAATATTCTCATGAATATAGATGCAAAAATTCCCATCAAAATTCTAGCCAATAGAATTCAACAACATATCATGTATCATGGGCCAATCAATACATACATTTTTGGGGGGACATAATTCAATACATGACACAGAGGTTGTAGAGATACTGGAACACTTATACTCTGCTGGAGAGAAAGGAAAATAGAACAACCACTTTGGAAATGAATTTTGCACATCTTTAATTAAGATGGTAGAAACAGAACTCCCATGCAATCCAGCAATCCCACTCCTTGGAATATATCCTAGAGAAATCAGAACACTCACATGAATAGATACATGCACACCCATGTTCACTGCAGCACTGTTTACAAAAGCAAAAAGAAGGAAACAACCTAGATGTCCATCAACAGATGAATGCATAAACAAATTACAGTATATTCACACAATGGAATACCATGCAATGAGACAAATCATTAACCATTTCACAACACAGATGAATTCGGATGGCATTATGCTGAGTGAAATTAGTCCTCTGCAAAAGGACAAATATTGTATAAGCTCACTGTTATAAGAACTCAAGAAAAGGTATAAACACAGAAAAAAAAACATTCTGTGATGGTTACAAGGGCTAGGATGGAAGGAGAGGGGTATTCGCTAAGTAGATAAGAGACAAGAAACATTTCAGATAAAGGGAAGGACATTACATAATACAGGAAAAGTTAGCACAATTGGTATAACCCAAAAGCTAGAAGCTTCCTGGATACAACCAAACACTATGAGGGACCAAGTAGCAGGGGCAGGCGTCTGGGAACCATGGTTTCAGGGAACATCTCAGTCAAGTGGTATAACAAAGGTTACCACAAAAATTTCTGTATCCCACTGTGGTGAGTGGTATCTAGGGTCTTAAAAGCTGTCAAGCAGCCACCTAAGATGCATTACTTGGTCCCACCCCACCTAGAGCAAAGGAGAAGGAAGAACAGCAAAGGCAATAAGAAAAATATGAGCCCAAGAGATAGAAAGGGCCACATAAACCAGAGACTCTGTCAGCCTGAGACTAGAAGAACTAGATAGTACCTGTCTACCATCAATGACCACCCTGACAGGGAACACAACAGAGAGTCTCTGATGTACCCAGGAGAAAAGTGGGGTGCAGAACTAAATATTCTAATAAAAAGATCAGACTTCATGGTCTGAGACTGGGGAGACCCCAGAAGACATGGCCCCTGAACTCTCTGTTAGCCTAGAACCAAGACCATTCCACAAGCCGAATCTTCAGACAAAGATTACACTGGACTATAAAACATAAAGTGAGGAGTATGTTTCTTGGCTCAAGTAAATACTTAAGATCAAATGGGCAGCTCCTGTCCAGAGGTGAGACAACAAGATAAAAGGGACAGGATCTGGTTCAAAGGACATGGGAAATACAGGGTGGAAAGAAATAATGTCCTGTCACATTGCTGGAAGAGCAACTAGGGTGATGTAAAAATGTATGTATGTGGGTCTGACAATTAAATTCATGAACTCATCCTAGAAAAAAGGTCTATCTCATTGCTGAATATCACTACAGTCACCTCCAAAGTACTCACCTTGGGAAGCTATGCACTGACACCAATACCTAGTCCAATTTCAGAGCAATTTTGAAACTTTTTCTGGAATAGCCATCAGAGGTGTGATCATATTATCCTTGATGTCCTGAATGTCATCAAAACACCTTCCTTTCAATATTTCCTTTATCTCTGGTTAAAGAAAAAAGTCATTGGGTGCCAGATCAGGTAAACAGGGAGGATGTTCCAATACAGTTATTTGCTTACTGGATAAAAACTCCCTCACAGAAAACCATACAACTAAGTTCATGAAATTGCACTGTGCCACCGTGCACCATGGCCATTCCAGAAGGAGTTCCAAAATCGCTTTGAAGGGTGGACTAGGCACTGGCATCAGTGCATAGCTTCCCAAGGGGAGTACTTTGAAGGTGACTGTAGTGATATTCAGCAACGAGGTATGTAGCACTTAGAACAATTAAGTTCATGGACTTAATTGTTGGGCTTCATAAGCTTTTGTATGGCATAACGACCTGAATTATAAGTACAATAAGAAAAAAAGAAAATCATCCACTTGCAGTATTTCTGTGGTAGCAGCTCTAGATGACTAAGACAAGGATAGAGGCTTCCTTTGATTTATGTAGCTGCAGTAGGCGGTGAACCCAAGATCAGCAGGTCAGAGAGCAGAGCTCTTGTTCACAGGCTATGAAGACCAATGAATCCCAAGACCGGGAGGCAAGCTGCTAGCTCAAGTCCCAAGAACCACAGGTCAGAAAACAGGAGAGAGCTGCAGGATCCAGAGCAGGCAAGAGCTAGAAAATCCACTTATACTTGGATACAGGTCACACACCTAAGGAAACGCCCTTTGTACTGACTGGCTCCTCACAGAAGATGTCATCACGGGGGTAACCACATAAAAACACTGAAAATCATGACCCAGCCAAGTTGACCAACAATCTTAACATCGCAGTGCTATATAAAGGTAGTCTACACAGCAGCCACTTTGATAAACTGCCCTGACTGTGTGGATTAGAATTCCTTCAAGATGATTGCAGATTCCATTCAAAATATATTTAAAACATTAGAAGACTGCTTGGAGACAGACAATCCACTGTCTCTAGAAACCTTTGCTGTAGTTAAACTGACAGTTATTGTGTTGTGACCTGGAGCTCAACATAAAAATTGTCAACTGAACAAAGTTACAGAATTTATTGGACTATAAAAATGATTGTTAGCAAATCTTACATGATATACAAGGTCTGACAATTAAGTCCACACACTTAATTGTTTTAAGTGTTACATACCTCACGGCTGAATATCATTATGGTCACCTTCCAAGTATTCCCCTTGGGAAGCTATGCACTGATGCCAATGCCAAGTTCACCCTTCAAAGCAATTTTGGAACTCTTTCTGGGATGGCCATTGTGCATGGTCGCAAGTTCGCAAACTTAATTGTATAGCTGTCTGAGAGGGAGTTTTTAGCCGTCAACAAATAACTGTATTGGAACACCCTCCCTATTCACCTGATCTGGCCCCCAATAATCTTTTTCTTTAACCAAAGATAAAGGAAATACTGAAAGGAAGACATTTTGATGACATTCATGACATCAAAGGTAATAGGATGACAGCTCTGATGGCCATTCCAGAAAAAGAGTTCCAAAATTGTTTTCAAGGGTCACTATGAGTCAGAACTGACTCTATGGCAATGGGTTTATGGACTAATTGGAGCCCCAGTAGAGGAGTGGTTAATTGCTGTACATCAAAGGTTAGCAGTTCAGATCTACCAATCACTTCCTGGAAACCCTATGGCATAGTGCTATAGGATCACCATCCATGGCAAAAAGCAACATGTACTAATTATAAACAATCTCACACAATCTCATAATTTTTAAGACAAAGATCCTATGTCTGATTCCTCTAGTAGTCAGAACTCCTTATTTCTGTCCTGCTATCCTGTAAAGTTCTGGGCTCTTATAATTCCCTCTCTTGTGTGCTGTACCCCATATCTGAGGGAACCCTGAGCAAACCTGCCAGCTAATACTTGGTCAGTATCTACAAGTTCTAGCTAGATCATTACAGGTGCTGAAAACCTTACATCAACAGATACTCTAAGGCACGCGGTCATGACAAGTCTAGATGCAATATTCCCAGACTTCAGAGAAGGGAATTCTAGATGCAAAGACACTGAGGAAATAGCATGTTCAGGAACCAAGGGTGGATGTCTTTGACTAAAGTGTATAGTGTGGAAGATATCAGGAACTGTGACTGAGAAAGCAAGTTGGAAGTTAACTATGAAGGGAATCATCTAAGGAAACAAAGAAGAAAACTCAGTAAAAGACCTGATAAAGTGGAATTAAACAGAAAGAGAAACAAGGGAAAGTGGTATCCTAGAAGCCAAAAGAAGATAATTTCAGTAAATAATGCATATGACAATAAAATGTGTTACTGAAATGACAATAACTAAAACAGTGGAGTACTAGCAGAAAAGGAGATCATACAGATGAATGTAATATAATAAAAAGCCCAGAAACAGATCTAAATAGATTTTTAATTGATATGTGGAATGTCTGATAAACAGTCATATATAAACATATAGAAAAGTACCCGGCCCATATATTTAAAAAAACAGACATGACAGTCGGACAGACTGAAGGGCGCCAGAAGTCATGGCCCCTGGACTTCCTGTTAGCCCAGAACTGAAACCATTCCCGAAGCCAACTCTTCAGACAAAGATTGGACTGAACTAGAAGACATAGACTGATACTGGTAGAGTGTGCTTCTTGGCTTAAGTAGATACATGAGACAAATTTGGCAGCTCTTGTCTAGAGGTGAGATGAGAGGGCAGACAGGGACAGAAGCTAGCGGAATGGGCACAGGAAATACACAATGCAAAGGAGGAGCATACTCTCACAATGTAAAGAAAGCAGTTAGAGTTACATAGCATTGTACGCGTAAGTTTTTGTATGTCTACTTGTCTTGGACTGTGAAATTTCATTTAAAGCACAATAAAATATTTTTCAAAAACAAAAAACAAAGTACCTGGTCCATAGTAATCTCTCCTATTACTGTTTTATTACCACTGTTATTATTGCTAGGCTCCACTATCCAGTGTAAACCGCATCAGCAAGGGAAAAGACTTCTGGTACAGCCAGGACCTGCAGGAAGTATTCAAAAAGGAATGAAGGTTATAAGGAGATTTCTTGGCAACAGGACTAATGGCAGTGAAAGAGGCATACAATAGAAGAACTCACAGTGGAAAGACACCAATTAACAGGCAATTAGTAGCTGTAAATATTATATCCAGACACTGCTGGTTCAAGGAGTATGTGCATTAGGGAAAGCTAAGCATGGAAATGAGAGCAGGACAGAGAAGGAAATGAGAGGAAGAAAATGAGCTTACTCCATTCACCATCATTCTCTGTGATACCTTTCCAAGGAGGTGGAGTGAGAAGCAAAAGAAAGTAAATCAGGCCCTGTCCAGATAAGGAGATCATTGTGTCCTCCAGGAAGTTGGTCTTATTACACCTTTAGTTCAATCCTTTTCTTCTGCCACTTTGGACAGTTCTCCAAGTGACTTGGTTTGCCCTTCTTTGAGGTGCTTACCCAGTGCTGACATCAGTCATGTGCATTATAGCTTCACTGAGGTCCAAACTTTCAAACTATGACTACGGAATCCAAGGTAGATCTAAAAGTAGGCAGGAGAGAAGTGGCAGACCAGGAAACAGAGAAGAAAAAAACAGGTTGATTTTGAAAGTGCATATGCCACAAGGTGGCAGGTCCATTCCTGGTCTCATCCTTTAGAGAAAGTTTCAAGTGCATGACAATAATGGAGTCCCTGAGTGGCACAAATAATTAAGCACTTGACCACTAACAGGAAGGTTGGTAGCTCAGCCCCATTCAGAGCTGCCTTGGAAGAAAGGATCTTCATCTGAGAAGTCACAGCATGGAAAGCCCTACAGAATGCAGTTCTACTCTGCACACATGAATCAACTAAATGTCAACTAGTTTATTTTGGTTTATAATGATAATAATAGCAAAACTCCACTGCCATCAAATTGACTCTGACTCATCGTAACCTTACAGGACATAGCAGAACTGCTCCATAAGGTTTTCAAGGCTATAATCTTTATGGAACGAGATTGCCATGTCCCATCCCCATAGAATAGCTGGTAGATTGGAACCACCAGCCTTCTGGTTGGCAGCTGAGCATTTAACCACTGCACCACATTTATATAAAATTTACTATGTGCCAAACATCACTATTTATAACTCTCTCACTTACCTTATGATACAGGCCATTCTAAATTTATACCCCTTTACAAATGAGAAAAATTAGGAACAGAGGTGAGTTAATTTGCTGTAGTCACATAATTAGTACTTATACCCAAATGGTGTGACTTTATGGGCAGAGTGGCAGTTCAGTTATAGAATGCTTGCCTTTCATGCAGAAAGCAGAAGTTCAATTCTGGTCAATATACCTCATGTGCAGCTACCAGCCATCTGTCAATAGAGGCTGGCATGTTGCTATGGAGCTAAACAGCAGCTGCTAGACTAAGACAAACTAGGAGACTATGCCTAGTGATCTACTTCTAGAAATCACTGAATGAAATCCTGTGGATCACAGTAGTTCAACCCAGAACTGATCATGGGAATGGCACAGGACTAGGCCACCATTTCATTCTTTCTGCAGTGACTTGACAGCAACTAACAAAAACAATACAACTCTAAATAAAGCTTTTGTTCTTAATCCAAGACCACTACATATGACCAAACATGACTGTGCAATTTGATCACTGCCCAGAGGTGCCCAAAGAGGTCAAGGAGTGGCAGAAATCCAATTCATGTCCTACTCATAAATCCATACATTCCCTAGTACAAAGCTACACCCACTTGGGTATTTTACCTTTATTCCAGGGTGCCTTTGATTCACGAAGCTATGTGTCCAAAGGACTAGGTCTGTACAAAGAAAAAGTCTGTCTCATACACACAAAGGCATCACAAAATAAGCTACCTGTGGCCCTGCCTTAACCACAACACTACACAAGCCTATTTTGTGTGCGAAAGCATTTACAAGGGTGTTTAATGAAGCATTATTTTTAATGATGACAATTAGAAACAACTCAATAACTATCAGTAGTAGAATGGATAAATAAGATGCAGTATATTCTTATATTGGAGTGTTACAGAGCACTTAGAAGGAACTATTTATTACAGAAACCCTGGTTGTGTAGCAGTTAAGTGCTATGGCTGCTAACCAAAAAGTCAGCAGCTCAAATCTACCAGGGGCTTCTTGGAAACTTTACGGGGCAGTTCTACTCTGATCCATAGGGTCACTAGGAGTCAGAACCAACTTGATGGCACTGGGTATGTATATGTAGATTTTAAAACATAACATTGAACAAAAAATCAAGTTGCACAGTATTTAAGTGAATTTTCAATCACAAACTGTTGTGTAGTTGCTTCTGAGAAGAAAGCACTAAAATTTGAATATGACCAAAAAAACCTACTATTCTCACTTCTAAATGGCAAAAATGCGATTACTCAAGATAAAAATAAAAACAGAGGTGCGTTTTTAAGAACAGGTTTAGTGGGAATCCAGGAGTAGGAGACTTCAAGGACTACTGAGGTGGGGCAGGTATGAGTGATGACAAAGTTTAGGGTGAGGCCATTTCAATGGGTGGCGGGAGTGGAGTGGAGGTAGGAATCACTGCTGTATCAGAAATAAGGGACTTGGATGTGTCACCAGCACGGCTGCTGAAGTTTCCCAGAAGGATGACAAAAGCCAGGGTGGAAAGAAACAAGTGCCAAAGTCCTCATGAATACGGTTATAGGGCAAGGAGACCGGTCAAGAAAAAAAAAAAAAGAAGGTGGAGTTTGTGTGCATTCATGAAGGAGAAGTTATTCAACGAAGCTCTAGTGGCATGCAAAGGAGAACAAGCCCCCTACACTCAGAAATGTTCAAAGGTAACATCATTCAGGAAAACTCTGGTTTCAATTAGGGTGAGTAGGCAATTACCTCTAAAATTCTACTGAAAGTCTAGTATATAATTGTGTAATTGATAATTCAAGGACCCAAATCTGTGGGTTCAAAGGTAAGCAACAGGTCTAATCAACAAACAGAAAAAGAATATGGCCCTATTATATGGGAAATAAAACTGCCAACTATATTAAGGAAGACAGAATGCTGGATGAGACTACCACAAAGCCAAAACCAAACAATCCATAAAATATTCAATCTTGGTAAATTAAGCTGGCACAGAAACAGTGGAACACCCCAAGAGAGGAGAAAATGACATTTTGGAATATTTGAATGAAGAGATGACTCTGGAAATGGTTCTGGTTCTGGAAACAGCTGTGGTTATACTGGAAAAGTATCGAGGAAGGAATGAAGAGAAGAATCTACATTAGAGACTCAAGGGGTAGAGTCCAAAATGAACCCATATATCATGAAGAAATCAATAGACTGAGACTTTAAGTCGTTTTGATTAGTAGACATAGCACTTAATCATTACTACAGGCAAGAATTCAGGAAGGGAACAGAAATAATTGGTACCTGCAGATGTCCTCTCATGACCCTTTGGGGCTGAGTTTCTCCATCACTCATGCCAACACATGCCAAGCCACCCTTTCTACTCCACAGCACTAAAAGCCCTGTCTACAAGGCTTGCAGCCACCTAATGACACTAGGAAAGGGAGGTACAAGTCCTCTCAATCGTGCAATTCCCACACTTAAAGAAGACGTCTACCATGCACCCATGGCGTGGCAAGACTATAAGCGCCTGAAAAGGTAGGGAACAAGAATGCAGAGGTGACAAGTAATATTTAACAAAAGTTTTTTGTTTTTTTTTTTATCACCAAGCCCTCCTGTCTTACCTCAACAACACCATTTTTTAAATAAAACGTCCCCTTGTGTCCTTCCAAGTCTCATCACAGAGGGTTAGAAAGAAACAGATAGTGAGAAAAAAAGAGGATGGGGAGCTAGGGGAAGAGGAGTTGGTGAGATTCACCTTCAACCAAGAAGGATAAGGATGACAGTGAACATTTCCCAAATTGGTGGTTTAGGAGACCTTTCCAAAGAGGCTTTAAAGGGAGAAGGAGAGGCACTCTGTGACTCAGTGCACCTGAGAAGTCCTGCAAACTATAACTTATTCTTTTATGAATATTCCTTTATTAAAATCTTAGTAAACCTGTTTATTTAACTGAGCATGTCAAAAATTCATTTGAATAAATAAGATAATTATTACAACATACTTATTAATGTCTTATGGAGGAACATTCCATGGAACATTAATTTGGGAAATACCAGTTGTCTTAGTCATCTAGTGCTACTATAACAAAAATACCACAAGTGGATGGCTTTAACAAAGTGAAATTTATTCTTTCACAGTCTAGTAGGCTGCAAGTCCAAATTCAGGACATCAGCTGCAGTGGAAGGCTTTCTCTCTGTGTCAGCTCTGAAGAAAGGTGCTTCTCATCAGTCTTTCCTAGCCAAGGAGCTTCTCAGTGCAGGGACCCTGGATACAAAGTACACACTATTCTCCTGGCTCTTGTTTTCTGGTGGTATGAAGTCCCCATGGCTCTCTGTTTGCTTCTCTCTTCCCTGTGTCAAATGAGATTTAAGATACAATCTAATCTTGTAGATTGAGTCCTGTCTCATTAACATAACTGCCTCTGATCCTCCTCCATTAACATCACAGAGGTAGGATTTAAACACCTAGGAAAATCACATCAGATGACAAAATAGTGGACAATCACACAATACTGGGAATCCTGGACTAGCCAAGTTGACACACATTTTCAGAGGACACAATTCAATTCATGATACTACAATCAAAAAAACAAACTCATTACCATCAGGTTGATTCTGACTCACAGAGACTCTATAGCACAAAGTAGAACTGCCCAGTTGGATTTCCAAGGAGCACCTGATGGATTCAAATTGCCAACCTTTCAGTTAGCGGTCATACCTCTTAACCATTATACCATCCAGGCTGCCCACCCATGACACCAGAATAGGTAAATAAGCTCTGTGCATTGTTTTTTCTGTACTGGCAATCAAAACACATACACACACACAAACCTCTGCCTTTCCCCCACATAGCCTATTGTTCCCAGAAGCCCTGTGGGAAGAGGACTAGTATCCTCAGAATACCTATACTCTGGATGGACCCTGAATAGCTAAGCATGTCTGGGAAGAAAAGCCACAAGACATATTTCCTGTTCTTTTAGAAACTCTCACATTAATCTCTAGCACAGTAGCTGCTTCAGCTCAGAGTCCTGCACATCCCAGCCTTCCTATCTCTTTCTCTTTTTAAATCTCTTGCTTTTCCTGCTCCTCCAGATTGCGCTACCCAAAGTCTGGTTCACAGACCATTGCTGGTCTGCAAACTGTGATTACTGTTGTGTTGTTTGGTGCTGTTGAGTCAATTTTCAACTCATAGCAACCCCATAAGACAGAGCAGAACTGCCCCAGAGGGTTATTTAAGCTATAACGGGATTATAGCCTAGAAAACCCTATATGGCAGTTCTGCTATGACCTATAGGGTTGCTATGAGTCAAAATCAACTCCATAGCAATGGGTTAATCTTTACAGGAACAGATCACCAGGCCATTTTCCCAAAGAGTCTCTAGGTGGGTTCTAACCAGCAACCTTTTGGTTAGGAGACAAGCACTCGACGACTGGACCATCTGAGCTCCTTGCTAACTATGATTAGTCCATGACAATGCAAGCACAGAAATTGAGAATGTTTAGATGTTTTTATACCATTTCAATATCGTGACATCCAACCACTGCTTTCCAGACAATTAATGACAACCAGTGGACTCTCAAGTACTGCCCGACTGGGTCAGGTTTGGAAAGGGGTAACAGAGGCACTAACTACAATGTTCATCATTTTGCCTGGCTTAAGACTTAGTTACATTCTCCTTCTACAAAGCAAAAAACAAGGTAAAAGCAGAGTTCTCTGAGTTTTCTGGGCAGTCCCTCATACGTAAAAATAAAGTGGTGACACTTTCTTAGATGTGTCAGTGAATTCATGTACACACTGTCTCTGAAACAATCCCTTCTGGAGCTGGTAACTCCCTCTCTGGCCGTTGCCATCTCATACAGGAAATCAGTCCTCAACACAACAAATTCCAACTCTCCTCTGTCATATCTTTGCAAAGCTCATTCTCCTGAAGAAGCGCGGCCTGACTCAGATCTGTAGTCCAAAATGGCAACAGAACATATGCTGTCTCAATGGCCCCCACATAGCTAAAAGTAGTTAACACTTGCTGTGCATATACTACGTGCTAGCACTATTCTGGAGCACTAGCAGTGTGATGGTTAAGAGCTACAGCTACAAAGCAAAACATCAGCAGTTCGAATCCACGAGCTGCTCTTTAGAAACTCCATGGGGCAGTTCTGCTCCAGTCTGTACAATTGCTATGAGTCGGAACTCACTCAGGGGCAAGAGGTTTGGGTTTGAGTTTTAACACTGTCCTAAGAACTTCCCGTGTGTTAATTCTCACAATACCTCTATAACGTAAGAATTATTCTTATTCATACTTAATGGAAGAGAAACTTGAGGCACATAGAAGTTAAGTAGCTTTCCCAAAGGCACACAGCTAGTAAATGTGAGAGACAGGACTTGAACCCAGGCAGTCAGACTTCAGAGCTGACTATGTGATGCTGCCCCTTGAAAGAAGTAAGGACAGCTAATATGATTGTTACATTTAGAAATACATCCTTTACAATGTGCCAATGGCCCAGCCTCTCATTGAGTTGTCACTCCATTACCCTGCTGATGTTTGATGGTTTCCTGCCTTCACATCTAAAATGCAGTATGCCACATCACCATAATGGAGTATAAAATGAAGCCTTATAGAGTATAGTATCCATCACTCAACCGTGGTTCACTGGGCCAGTTTTTCATTTGACTACTCAGTAGGCTAAACTCTGCCCCTACATAAAGTTCAGGAACAGCCAGGTCCTATGTTCACATCTTCATCAAGACTGACTGCAAGTTTTCCAATCTAGCCAACCAGAGAGACGGTGGCAGCACTAACAGAATTCAAGTATTCAGAAGACTGAGCAGGTTTAGAGACAGATATACTTAGCTTAGGACATTCATTCATGCAACAGATATGTTTAGGTCACTGACTAAGTATCTGACTGCGCTCTGGATTCCTCTAGGAACACAAGAGAGAATGGGTCCATGCCCTTCTCTTTGGCAGCATTCGTTTTAAGGTATGCTAGGGGAAACTAAAAGTGGCTGGGCAGAGCAAGCAGGAAAGCACTCAACTACAAGCCAAAAGGTTAGTGGCTGGAACCCATCCAGAGGTGCCTCAGAAGACAGGCCTGGCAGTCTGCTTCCAAAAGTTCTCATATGCATACACGGGGTCACCATCAGTTGGAATTCACTGGACAGCACCTAACAACAGGGAATAGCGACAATAAACAAACAATAAGCTATAAGCATGCAAAGACAGAACAATCAAAGGGAACTTTCTTATACGGGACACTCAAGGAAATTCCAAACCTGAGATGCCTGAAGGCTGGCAGCTAACTACATAGGTTCAAATGAAGTGTCATTATGCCTTCATGACAGCATCCCGGTAGTGAAGAATATACTACGGTGCTGTAATGTAAACTTCTCAGCCAGTACTCCAGTCCTTTTCGAGTCCCGCCCTGCCATCTAGCCTCTTCCTACCACCACTCCCAAACACATCCTCTCCATCCCATTTAGGTTAATCTCATTGTCCTGCAAAATATTCAGTTCATACCCAACCTCTCTCCTCTACACCTGTTCTTTCAAAATCCATCTCAAATTCCATTTTCTCATGCTTATCCACTACAGGGCTTACTGAGCTCCCTTTTCCTCTAAACAACTAGCTGCCAGACAATTCATGACCTAAAAAGCAGTCTTCAGTTCTTCACTGCTGTGTCAACAGTGCCATGACCCAGGACTCGAAAGGCAGGGGCACCACCATTGCCTCCCAGCAGCTGCCTACAGGAAAGGAAGGGAATTCAGCACAAATCCAGAGTTAATAGGGCCTCAGGCTGAGAGAACAGACTCTAGATCAGAGAGGCAGCAGAAGGAGACCTAGTAGTGCCCAAAGGGGCATAATTCCCAAATAGGGACACAGAGTTCTCCATCATGTAGAAAGAGTTCAACAACTGAGAATACAGGTGGCAAGGACACAGTTTAGAGGGAACTAGGGATCCAGGTGAGCATCTAACTGAAGCCTAGGAGTACAGGGCAGAGCATAAGCCCAGTCACACAGACTGGTCCAATCAATTCAGGGTAGACACAGTAGGGAAGATTTGTGACCTAGGGATAACCAGGGCATCATATTGAATTGGCAGCAAAGGAAATCAGGGCAATAACTCAGGAACCTAAAAATCAAAATTGGGTGGCCAAGTTTGAGACCCTGACTTAAATCTCAGCTGAAATAGAGACCACCAGTGGATTTGGCTTTGAGGAAGTAGGGCAAACAGATGAATGAGAAGTATTAAAGGCCAAAAATGCTTATGTATGGATCATTCTGTGGGGCAGAAGCCACATCGTAGGCCTCATTTCTATCCTCCACAGCACTTAGCAAAATAAATACTTATTGATTACATAAAAAAGAAAGATCACAGACAGTTCTGGTGTTATGCAACAGACAGGAGGATGCCCAGCTGAGTCATCACTTAAACTGGCTATGCATCATGGTGGTTTCCATCGCCTTGGCAAAGAGAGGGGTAATGGGATCTGGCAAACAATCAAGTGGCTAGAAATGAGATGACCAGCTTTGCCAGCAACCTCCTTTACGACTTAAACAAGTCACCTCACTTCTCCGAGCCTCAATTACCTCAACTATAAGCCCAGCCAAGAGGGTAAACATAATTATTCCAATATTTTCACAGTGTCGTGAGTACTCCTCACCCAGATCTCAGCTTGACTCACTCGCTCACTTCTTTGGAAACTTGGTTCAACTGTAGCCTTCATAATGAAGCCTGTCTCAATTGTCCTGTTTAGTGCTGCAATCTACCCATTCCACCAATCCTATCTCCCACACCTTTGCCTATATTTTTTCCTTTTTCATAATACAATACAAATACTACATAATTTGTTAATTTATTTATGCTGTTATCTTTAATGTTGTCTGTTAAAACATAAGCTCCATGAGGGCCATGTTCTGATATGCACCCAGTTCTGAATGGCACCTGGAACAGAGTAGGCGTCCAATAGATATTAGTTGCATGAATACATGAATGAATCAAATTAAAGTCACAAAGTCTGGTGAAAGTAAAAGACTACAATAATAAATCATTTAGCTTCTCCCTGAAGTGAGCGTCTCTAGTCCAATCCCTCAAGCATACTTCTGTCTCCTGGTACCATGGACTACACTGTGAGGTAGGTGTCCAATAAATCCTTATTGACGTATCAATTCAATTATGAGACACAAAAGTCAAACACATCCATGGTGCTCTGTTGCCACCTGCTGGCAACTATATAGTTACCTAAGCAATAAAACTGACAAAAATTTCCAGTAACCCTGGTAATGCCATGGTTAAGTGCTAACCAGAAGGTTGGCAGTTCAAATCCGCCACATGATCCTTGAAAACTCTATGGGACAGTTCTAGTCTGTCTATAGGGTCGTTGTGAGTCAGAACTGACTCCACAGCAGTGGGTTCGGTTTGGTTTTTGAGTTTTAATGGAGTTGCAAAGAACATCTCCCTTCAGCCACTGAGGACAATCAGCCTACACATAAAAACATGAAGAAGACTGAAAACTAGGTAGAAGCTTCCACAAGCTTCAGAAGAAATAACTAAAAACTTTCTCTGAAGGACTCTCTCTTCTCGTGTTCCCCAGATCTCATGTCCCACTTATAATAATAACAATAAGTACCACGCATCAAGCTCTTACCATGTGTCAGGCACTGTTCTAGGCACTTTATATTATTTCACTTAATTCTTGTTTGATGTAGGTACCATGACAACCACTATTCCATAGATGAAGGAAGTTTCCTTTTAAAATGAATATTTCTTTAAATAAAGCAACACAACGATTTTAAACTAAAATACGATGTTTATAAGAAAAATCAAGACATGGCTGCACACTCCTAAGACTGATTTGGAAGGAGCATTAAACATGCACGTGCTTACCAGGTGTGATGGAACTAAAGAGAACCAAGAGGAACACTTCATGTCGAGAAATACTCTCAACCAAAGTAAAATCTGAACACTCTGGATCCCAAAGTCCACTCCTTTCGTTCTGATTACATCAGAATAAGGAAGACACAGCATACTGTCTCAGAAAACCACTAATCTCTTCTGGGCCCCAAATACTCCCAACAGCTTCTATTCACTGGAGTCCCCTCTCAGCACGGGTCCCTCTGACCACTCAGTCAGTTCTTGGGGAAGTGCAGCCTCTCTTTCCGAAAGCAGGTTTTTCTACTTAGAACACAACGCCACGGTGAGAAAGTGCTCCCCGGTTCCCGGGTTGAGAGAGGATGCCTAAGGCTGTGCCTTCTTGCTTTTCCCAGATGCACTGTCCCAAGTGGCTGAAAAAAGACAGACCAACCTTCCACGCTACCATTCCACGTCTCCCATCACCTTGGCTCTGGGAGGCCTCCACCTGAAGTCCTCTGTGTTCCGAGGGAGACGGCCGCACCCAGCCGAGGGGTCTACCTGCCCAGCCGGGCCCCAGCAGCCGGGCCTCCAGCTGTGCCCCGGGCTGTTGGGCTCACCGCAGCCCCTCCAGGAATGCAATGCTTTGGAGGCTGCCTCTAGTGGAGAAACAGGGCTGCCCCCATTCTGTCCTGTGCCCCAGGTGGAGGCTGGCGAGGGCTTCCTGCCCCTGAAGTACCCCTCGCTCACCCACCCACCGCGCAACGGAAGGCTTCCGGGTCGTGGGCAGCTGCGCCCCCTGGCGGCCAGTCAGCGCCTCAGGCTCCGCAGGCACCTGTGTCCTCCCCGACAGCCTCCCAAATGGTCTACCAAGATGCTTTCAGATAGCGGTACACTTCTAAAAACTGTTTGTTTTTTTTAAGAGTTATTTATTCGTGTGTGTGTGTGAATAAAAACTATAACCAGCAACACAAACACCTGTTATCAAGAATATTATTTTAGTATAAAACTAAGGTTTTTTTCCTAGATAAATTTTTAACATTGGTTTAAAAGAAATATTAAATATAATACACAGATATTGCAAAAATCTTGAATGTGGTGCTCAAATGACTGAAATTGGGAGGCACTGTCAGCTTCGTGAAATCAACCAAAGGAATAGGCGTGGGTGAGTGATCTCGAACAGACCCTCCAGCTCAGATGTCCGGTGGCACTGTGAGGAGGCAAGCAGGGACAGCTGGGCTTGGCTCCATAAGTGACACTTAGAAATACCGAGAGAGGTCACCCCGTGCCCTTTTCACAGACACACCAACTCTAGCTTCATTGCTTGTATTTTCCTTCTCCATCCCCCCATGCCTGTTGCACTCCAGGTCCTAGATTACTTCTGTGACTCACTCTTCCTGGAGAAGCACAACACAGTGCGCTGTAGATAGAGCACTGGACCTCATGGCAGGATATCTGATAGCCTGGTCAGTCTGTCTCATGAGCTGGCACCTGAGTTTATCTAACTCACTCTGAAACTCTATTGCAGCTGCACAGTAAGGGTGCTGAACAGAATAATAACTAAGTTCTCTCCACTGAAGACTTTACAGCAAGGTGTACCTCAAGGTTGTACCCTTTCACCATACATTTTTAATCTGTATGCTGAGCAAATAATCCTAGAAAATGGATTCTACAAAGAAGAACGCATCATAGGACTTAGAGGATGACTCATTAACAACCTGCGTTACACAGACGGCACCACTTTACTTGGTGGAAGTGAAGATTTGAGATACTTCCTGATGAAGATCAAGGACCTCAGCCTTCAGCATGGATTACACCTCAACATTAGGAAAACAAAAACACTCACAACTGGACCAGTAAGCAATATTGTTACAAATGGAGAAAGGATTGAGGTTGTCAAGGATTTCATTTTACTTGGGTACACACTCAACGCCCGTGGAAGCAGCAGTCAAGAAATCAAAAGATGCATTGCATTGGGAAAATCTGCTGCAAAGGACCTCTTTAAAGTATTCAAAAGTAAAGATGTCACCTTGCAGACAAAAGTGTACCTGACCCAAGCCATGGTGTTTTCCATTGCATCATATGCATGACAAAGCTGGGCAATGAACAAAGAAGACAGAATAACTTATGCTTTTGAATTGTGGTGTTGGAGAAGAATGTTGAATGTACCATGGATCTCCAAAAGAACAAACAGATCTGTTCTGAAAGAAGTACAACCAGAGTGCTCCTTGGAAGCGAAGATGGCAAGACTGTGTGTCACATACTTTGGACATGTTATGAGGATGGATCAGTCCCTGAAGAAGGACATCATGGTTGGTAGAGTGGAGAGTCAGCAAAAAAGAGGAAGACTCTCAACAAGGTGGATTACACAGTGGCCGCAACAACGGGCTTAAACATAAAAACAATTGTGGACATGGTGCAAGACAGGGCAGTGTTTCGTTCTGTGTGCACAGGGTCGCTATGAGTCAGAACCGACTTGACGGTATCTAACAACAACAACTCTGCTGCAAATAAGCACCTTTCCCACTCTCAGGAAAAAGAAAAGAGATGTAACCACCACCCCTCAATCTCCTCTGGCCCACCCAAGGTCTGATACTTTTCACATCTAGAAAGTTATTCCTGGCTCTGCCTTCAGAAGTCTGCCCCTGAATTTCCAGCATATACCAGTAGGCACAGATCCCTAGTCTTCTTTTGTGCCTCTAATGTCTCTCTTCCCTGTAACAATAGGAGCATAATAACACTGTTCAGATCAGAGCAGATCTGCCAGCTGCAAACTTCACCTCTCTTCTTCCCTAAGTTCTGTCTACTGACAAACCTAAACATAAATGTATATATTCTTTCTCTCCACAAACAGTCCTTGTGAAGTCTCAGGGGGCTTCCATTAGCTGCCAAACATGTTCAGCCTTGCAGCAGAGCTATTTGTACACCTACCTTGCTAACAAAGTGCACACCACCACGCTACTGAATTCAGAGACTGGCTTTCTCTTCCTCCCAGCACCACAAAGGTGCTTCACACACAGTAGATTGTCAAAGAACGCCTGTTGAATTGGCCCCAGTGATAACAATTCCAGAAGCTTCAGTGGATTCTGGATACGGGATTTTATGGGCACATTAGATTGTTGCCTCTCCGCCCTAAGGAAGTGTTGCCTTGGAAAATGGTATACATCTCCCAAGTGGCAATACTGGCTCTGGTTGTAGCCCCACGTAGGTGGAGTGAGGCATGGCACAGGCTCCTGGACTGTTGGGCAAAAATCAGGTCTCCCAGGTCTGAAAAAGCAAGGGGAGACGTGGCACATAAACCCCGACGGCCTAGACCTCCTCTGCCTCTCCACAGCTACCACAGAGAATCACCAGCTGCCCTTATCTGCTCCTTCTCCCTTCTATCTGCCAGCTTCTATCTCTCTGGCTTTTACCCCTTTGCCCCTAATGCTGCCTTATCTTAATTCCCCTTTTGCTTTCCTCTTTCCCCATCCTCCTATGTTTTCTCCTCTCCTTTTCCATCTCCTGACATTAATGAAGAAAATCAGAATGCTTTTCCTGAGGCTCAAGGCCTTGGCTAAAGGGCCTCCAAAGGCCATCTCTAAGGCAGTTCACAGGCAGCAGCATTCAGAGTCATCTGTCCTAAAGGACTCCACATGCATGAGAACCACTGTAGATAAGACCCTTTACTTACCACACACCTCTATCTGTCACTTTTGCAACTTACTCTCAGACACCGACTTCCATTGTCCTCTACACCAAGCACAGGGCCAATCCTACCCTTCCTGAGGCAGCCTGCCTTACTACAGTAAGCAAATCCAGTCAAAGTGCTGGGCCCCTACTTCCTGTAAAGGGGTGTCAGAACATCGTCAGGCCCCAGGCCCACTTCAAGAACCAATTTATCAGTACCTACTCCACCCACAGTGGGGCCAGTAACTGTACAGCAGCTTTACTGTTAGAGAGAAGAAAACATCCAGCCCTGAAGGAAACATGTGCCTAGGGAGCACACAGTCTTGCCAGCTCTGCTGCTGCTGATCTCAATTCAACACAGCTTCCATGAGCTCTGAGCAAGGCACCAAACAGGCTTCTATGCTGGTCAGGTTTGAAAAATCAACCACACGGATGCTTTCCTGCCTGGGAGGTCAAAGTAATCTGATGACACTACGCTGGCGGCCGTGCTGCCTTGCTGTTGACTTAGGGCTTCTTCCTACCCCATCTCCTTCGTAGCACAGGCCGCGACCTAAAAACACACTCAGCCTGGGTGTCCCTACAAAGGAGTTTTTTTCAGGACCTGGTGAACAGCTGTAAATTTTCATTCACATTTCTGGTCATAATGGTGGGAGATGAGAATTGGGATAAAAGGAAGAGCCCGTAATGGAACACATTCTGGAACTGCCAGATTCCAGAGCAGAGTTGTGAATTGGTGCTAGTGATTAAGGTAGACAAATAAGTGCTCCCCCTTTGTTCCTGATGCACTGCCAAGGCCTTCTCTCGATGTCTCAGAACCAACGCTAAGAGCTGAAAGGGCCCAATACTATCTTTTCTCCTTCCCGTTCCTAGCCATGCTACACATGAGAAAACAGAAACAGAGGTAAAGTGACTTACTCAACATTGTGGCAATTATCTTTGGGAAAGCTGGGATGCAAGCCCAGTTCTGTCTGACTCTCATTACAAGCCTACAGATGATAAATGCCAAATGTAATGTGGTAGCTATCAGCTGGAGTTGGTTCAGCCAAGAATCTGCAAAGTTAGCATATAAAGTACCAGCCATCTCTGAGAAATAATCTGAAATGAGTTTTTCCACTGGTAGCTTGGGTGGTACAAACAAGTAATTCACTCAGCTGCTCACCGAAAAGCTGTTTATCACGTTTATCTAGAGGCACCTCAGAATAAAGGTATAGCAAGTGACTTCCAAAAAAAATCAGGTCTGGAAACCCAGTGGAACACCATTCTGCTCTGACACACATGGAGCCACCATCAGTTGCAGTTGACTCAATGACAACTCATTACATTTTTTGGTTTCTATAGACTGATGGCTAAGAAGCTAGCTCACAGTTTTATCTAAGGATCTTGTAGCGCCTGGGAACTGACTCACACTAACCACATTTAGCACTTGCTGGCTGATAAGCTGGACACCAATATTTGTGTATAATAGACACTGGGTCTTGTCATTAGTCCAGGGCACTGGAATGTGCCCATCATGACACACAGAATCACTAGGGAGACACACTATTTATCAGAGGTTTACAGGATGAGCAGAGACTCAAAACACAGGATAATTTTCACCTCGAAAGATATTTTAAAGAACAATGATGTCCTTTCCCTGAATACTTCTAAAAGAAATTAAAAAAACAAAAACTAAACTTCCCCACTTGCCTTTTATTTAAATTTCGTGGTGACTTCCTTGTTGATCTTCGTAAGTCCACTGTCACTCTACCTCACACTGACAGCCTCTCACAGTGTTCTACAGCTTTCAAGTCTACGAAACAGTCCACATTTATTCACTTCAGGATGGCTGTTTCCACATACTTCCATAAGGAGACGCTGTAAACTCATCCAAAACCGAAACCAAGCTTGCTGCTATTGAGTGGATTTTGAGTTATAGTGACCATAGACGTCAGAGTGGAATTGCCACATCGGGTTTCCAAAGAGTGGCTGATGAATTCCAACAGCTTTATCTCTGGTTAGTAGGCTGAGCTAAACCGATCCCGAAAAACCGAAAGTCTACTGCTGTTTAGTCAGTTTCGACTCTTTAACCAGTTGTCCCCAAATCATAATGTGGAAGATTTTTTGTAGAGCAAGCTGCTCTATAATGTGTGACTAAATTAGCCTCAAAGAGGACAGAGGTGCGTCTGTGTTCTCTTCCACACATTCTGCCTGTTATATTAGACCTGTTCCTTGAGCTCTCTGGGCTTTGTAACCATAGGTGGCACAAATGGTTTGCATTCCACTACTAACCTAAGGGTTGGTGGTTTGAACATACCCACAGGTGCTGCACAGAAAGGCCTGGTAATCTGCTATGGTAAAGATTACAGCCAAGATTACAGTGGCAGCTCAGTTCTACTTTGCAACCTCAATGCACAGGGCAGCCATGAGGTAAAATCGGTTCAGCTGCAGCAGGTGCTGGGGTCCTCTCCTTCCTTCCCAATAATTAGGTCACATTGGCGATCCAAAGCTTCAGTTCTAGAGCAGGATAGAACACTGACACTAGGACCCTTTACTCCTGGGCCCGGCACATGGGCTGAGATTCAATTCTATTCCATTTGAGGCTATCTAGTCTTCTCTGCAGAAACCCTGGTGGCATAGTGGTTAAGTGCTATGGCCGCTAACCAAAAGGTCAGCTGTTCAAGTCTGCCAGACTCTCTTTGGGAATTCTATGGAGCAGTTGTACTCTGTCCTATAGGGTTGCTATGATTTGGAATTGACTTGACTGAAGCAGATTTGGATTTTTTTTCTTTTCTTTTCGTTTTAGATTTCTCTGTGATGTACCTCATTCTCTGGAAGATCAGAGCCCCGACACTTGCTCTTCCAAAGAGGCATCTCCCAAGCACTCTGGCTACTTTTGACCTATGTAAGCTGGCCCCAGGGCATCTGGGAGACATGAAGCTCCTCTTTGGATTTTGCAGTGATCATAGCAAACAGTGTATGATAATAACAACATAAAACAGGCAAGCATGGAAAGAAGGAGGAACAGGTAGCTTTGGCCCAGGGAGAAGGCTACATCAAGTACTGGACACCTCTCTGCCTTGAGAGGAGGCCTGTCTATTGTTGTCCATTTCCCACGGCCCAAGCCACGCCCAAAGGCCTTTGAATTCACTACTCTTTTACATGTGCATCATGCCCACACTTCAGAGGATATCCTCAACCACCACCCCTCTCATCCTAAGTGGCATGTATCTGCTTCAGAGGAAGACGATTCCCATAAACGAAAAACCAGCTTAGCCAATTCAAACAGCTAAACCCTTAAGTTTCTGTATTGTAAATAAAGGGCTTCATTGTGATGTTGCATAGAACTGACTCAGAGCAAATTAAAACTGATTTCCACAATGATGTTATGACCCTGCTCCTCACTGATGATACGGCAGCATAGAAAGAAATTAGCTAAATTAGCTAAACTTCAGGACTGAGGACTGAGGACTGAAGACTCGGCTCAGACTCAAGGCTGTATTTCCTGGCCTAGATATTAATTATACATGAAGTCCATATCCCTAACACTCCTCACTCTTAAGCATCAATTTTGTATCTGTGAAATAGATTTTAAATGAAAATAGCTGCTTTGACTTATTCCATTAACTCTAGGATCGAGTCTCGGACTGAGGGCTAGCTCTATACAGCATATGGAACAGTTAGTCATGAGGCAGGGTGCACATTGTATACAGCAACAAATAATCCACAAATAATAATGATTCTGATTATTGTTGTTAGTATGCACAGCCAACCTAGGTTGGGAAGCCATGAGAGTAACTTCTCAAACTTGGACCCTAAGAAGCCTTCCTGCTAGACAGAAATCAGAAATATTCATTACACTTCATGCAAAATAAATCCATATATTTTCATTTTGTTGGAATGGGGCAACTTCTTGTGAAAGTCCTAAAGCTGAGTCCAAAGAAGAGAGAGAGAGAGAATTCTGAAAGATATTTCTTAAGCTTTATCTTGGTTTCTCCTCTGGGACTGGCAGTCCACCACTCATAGTCAGGAAATGTCAAGAAGGCACTCGTGTCCATGTCTGCCAAAGTGTATGACTTTACCCAAGTGTGACATGTGCAAACCTTCAGTTTGGCCAATTACACAGCAGTAGGGGTGATTACTGAATCTATAGTGGTGCCTCCAAGGGCCCCACCCTAGTGAGAGACCCACTATAGCGTTGCTGCCTAGGGCTTGTGGGATGTGGAGGTCATGTCTTTCCCTGTGACTTGGGGGTACTCTGAAACAATGCCTATCAGACCTTCAATCTTAAGCACTCATCACGCCAGGGCATTTCAGCCCCTAGTTTCAATCCCCGCCTTTTGTTTTGAACCTTCCCAATTTTGGGAAAAAGGGGCACTGACTGTTCTACATCCTGCTGAGGAGGGGCACTGGGGTGGGGGGCTGGGGGTGAAGGATGCCAGTACAGGGGACGGCCCACTGGAGTGTGAAAAGTCACCACATCCTGTTGGACCTGAGAATACGTTGACTCTGAGGGGAGACTGTCAAGAACAAACGCTGCCCCGGCAAGTAGGGTCTGGGCCATTCCCTTGGTAACTATTTTCAGGCAAGGCCCAAAGGTGTAAATAAGGATGATTATAATAGTAAACAAGACAGGAATGGCGCAGAATGTAAAGACTCAAACTGTTTATAGACAGCTTGCTCCACCAACCTGAGTGGTAAAGAGGACCAACTCAGGCACCACCAGAGGGTGATGTGGAGTCAGTTCACAGGATTCCAAAACTTGACTCAGCAGAGCTGCACATGTGGAAAGGACATCCTGGTTCAAACAGCACAATCCAGGTACCTGGCAGGGCAATATCCCCAAATCTCTCATGCAATCAAACTATTTCCCTGTTACATATTCACAAATCAACAATATAATCAATTTTAAGTCTTATTTGTGTCCCGATCAGTAATTTTTATCCCAGTAACTCAACAGGACATTCAGGAAAGGAGTGTCTTTTTAACTGCAGCCCCTTTAGCCATTGTCAAACATAAGAGAAACTTCATCAGGTGTAAGAGCAAACTTAGACTTCACACAGTCCCGCTTGGAGAGTGGGGTCTATTGGGTAATCTAAGACAGAAAAGGTGGCTCTCTTGTCTGAGACAAGTCTAATTTTTACTTTTTAAGTCCACATCAGAGTGTAAACTTTAGCTTTCTTGTGTGTGGCCAGGAGACAGACAGGCCTCGGGATTCCCATCCTTCCCCCCACCCTCCAACCTCCATCAGTGGTCAGTTCTGTAGACTCCTCTTCTGAGAGTCCAGGAGGGCTTATTCATCTGTTCTTTAGGGGAAAGTCTACCAAACATCCTGTTTTAGAGCTCTCAGGACACTCTGCCTTTTAGTGGCCTCACTTTTGACAGCACCAGCAATAATTGAGGTCTGTATTTTACAGGTTAGTGGAGTGATCCAAGTCCTGAGCTCTAAGAGCTACCTGGGTTATCTTGAGGTGGGCATTGGAGGGCTATAGCCACAACTGGGCTTTTTGTCTTTTTTCTCCCTGCTGCCAAAATCTGTTGTTAAAATACCTGAATGGTCTCCTCTGCCAGTTGGGAGTGTGGACTGAAGTTCTGCCTCCAGCTTTTGCAATTTGTCTTACGTCTAATGAGCACCAGGATACCAAATACATGGCTATGACGGCTTTTCTGATAGTGTCCAGAGCAAAATAGTAGACCTGCTTATCTGAACCATTATTTGACTTAAGGTAGCTTGTGAAACCAGTCTTTTCCAAAGTAGCCTGCACGGGCCACCTTAATATTTAGACCCTGCCGCTGCCACCGCTAGAAGAATTATATATGTCACTATAAAACCCTCCATCAAAGTGCTCAATTAACAGCAACTGGACACCATCAGGTTTTTAAGATCTCAGGTGCCATACATACAGCAATAATTATCTGTCAAGACTTTAACTGTTTCTTGATGGAATTGGAAACCTAATACAATTTTTATTTGTAAAACCACAGCCAAAATTTTAGCTGCTTTTCTGGTTATGATATTTACAACTCTGTTAAGTTTACCCACAGGAATTTTTAATTTGAGAATTACAACAACCCAAACCCATTAGTTAAATAATTTTAGAAGAAAAAAAATGATGTAAATTTACAGGCAAATAATTTGACTGTCCTAGTCAAAGCATTGGCTTTAGTGATGTCAGACTGAATAAAATATATCTATGACATCTCACCCTTTGTTCTCTAAAGAATTACAGCTTTGCAACATGCAAAACATATTCCACTCATCACAGCAGAAGTCCTAATGTCCGAGTCCAATGTCCAGAAATTCCTTCTTAGCTGTAAAATCTAGAGTACAAGTTAACTGCTTCCAAAATACAAAGTGGGCAGGCACAGATTAACCATTTCCCTTACAAATGGAAGAAGGAAGGCAAAACAGGTTATAATGGCCCTGTCCTCTAAACTTTGAGTATCAGCCACCTTCCAAGATTTTGAATGGAAGCCCCTCCCCCAGCCCTGTAGAAACACCAGGGGGCGTGACTCCACCCTTTCAAACTCCTGTAGTCATGGCCATACCTTTGAGACCGAGGTGGATCAGCTACCCATGTTCTCTGTCTCTCTCCAGCTTCTGCTTCCTATGCCCTCTTGGCACAAGCCTCAGACCTGCAGCTGTCCTGCTGTTTTTCACCAAGTTAGCAATTAAAAACAAATCAAACCCACTGCTATGATGTTGATTCTGATCTACAGCAGCCCCATAAGTCTCCAAGGAGTGCCTGGCAGACTTGAACTGCTGACCATCTGGTTAGCAGCTGCAGCGCCCAACCACTGTGCCAGAGAGTTTCTCTTTAGCAATTAAGAAACAAATGACTTAACAGACATTTGTTAGAAAATATTAAGAGAAAACAACTAATATAAGTTTCAACTCTATGAGAATTGGGCACTTTTTCCCAATTCCAATTTGTTTTACAACATTTTAGCTCCTTTCTGTCAGAAAAGGATATCCTCAGCTTTTGATATCTCTCCTTTTCCTAGCTTGTGGCTTGGTTTTTGGCTCGAGAATTTTATCCTAATGAGAGACCAAATGTTTGCTTCAAAGAATAAATTAACCAATTTACTCAAATCAGAAAGCCTTGTGACCCAGTTTTTCTAATGTTAATGTTCTTTTAAAAAAATCATATGAATCAAGCCATTAAATTATTAGACAAAACCTTTAACAAGACCAAAGAAACGTTTATAGCATATTCCTTAAACAGCTAAAATAAACTCACTCACTGGGCTTATATACTCTGTGTGTGTGTGTGTGTGTGTGTGTGTTCTTGTTGCTTAGAAAGCTAACAGTATATAAATTTGTAGTATACCAGATATGTATTAACTCAATTATCCTAAAGTCCAGAACTGAAATAAAGCTTGCTTAAACATTCAAGGTCTTTCATTAACTCCTAAAGTCTTATCAGCTGACTTTCAGAAATTACAAAGTATCTGTTCAACTAAGCAATTATTGATATACACATAACTTTAAATCTCTTTATTAGAGTGGAAACACTCCTCCAGGCCATTTCAGACACATCTCAGAGTTGCTCAGCAGTAGAGAGAGCTTGTTTGTAGTGTTTGAGATTTGAAGCCACCGAATTTCTGATAATCAAAGTAAAGTAGCAATTCTTATCTTTAAAAGGTGTCCACCAAATTATAAAGTGTTTCCCAAATCTTCCCTGGAGCTATGACTTTGGAGGCTGACTCTGCCCTGCCCTCTACTTCTTCCTAGAGGGCAAAATATCATTAATGTCCCTTTTACTCGTCTGGAATTACTTTTCTTTAAGACAAAACTATCCCTTTGACCAAGAGCTATAAAGTTCATTCTTTTTTAGTCCAGTAACAGTATGTCTGGATCTACTTGAAATTTGGCTACCTTATCTATTTTGGCTCAAGCAAGACTCTCCCCTAGCCCTGATTAGTAGGATCTGAGCATGAAAGACCCATTCTGACCCGCCACACAAGTTTGTCTCAAAGAATTAAAACAAGAACTATCTTAAAATTAGATCAAGTCAGGGGTGGAGTTCCTGATACATCAGTAATGACAAGACAAGAACATCTGAACAAGACACTTAATGGACAAAGATTATCTTACAAAACCAGAGACATTGAATAAGACAACACTGGGAGGGTGGGGAAGGTCGTGATGTTGAATTGGCCAAATGTGTGGCCTGAGGCCAAACTTGTAAAGTCTTGCACAGACACTAAACAGTCTACAAGAATCAGACACTTTAAACAGAAAATTACAAATTGGGGGTCCCCACAAACAGCTTGTGTAAGTACAGTGAAAAAGATGTTTCTAGAACCTTACAAAGGTAAATACAAAACCACACTCTAAATGTATTTATCTTATCACACACACACCTAGGAGATCTCACTTTATCAGACACATGCAGCTTCACTTTACCAGACACACACAGTCTATTCCTTTCTTAGTTAAAACGAGCTTAGCAAGCACTTTCCTGATCTTTGATGAAAGAACTCTAATTCCAAGATGATAAAATAATTTATGGATCAATTCACTAGCCAACTTTATCTGGAGTCTAGCTGGTACACTGGCCAAGCCAAATTATGGTAAAACTTCTTTTGATCTTTAATCATAGGTGGGTACCCGTACCAAGACTAGACAGACAGAATCCACTCCAATGGACTTTTCTTAGGAACAGAGGTTTATTTCCCATAACACAGAGCATACAGAGAAAGCTTTCTTAGTTGGGACAGAAATTCCTTTCTTAACCGAGACAGAACCAAGGCAGAAGGTTGAACCCTGATGAGAACGTGAGTCCTCTGTGTGCAACCAGAATAAAGTGTTTGAACCTTTTTAGATTTGTGAAACAACAGTGGGTGGGGATGAGCAGTCTCTGAAGGCACCCAAAAGAAAAAGGTTCTTGGCAACACTGCTAGACCATTCAGAAGCTCCACTCTGATCCTGTTTGTCCAGACAGAGAATGAGAACCCCCCTAAACAAAGTTTCTTTCACACTGGGCCAAGCCAAAGAAGAGACAAGGAAAAGGAGAGGAGGCCAAGGAATCCACCTTCTATCCTATCAGGTCCAATGGGATTGGGGGTTGTTTTGCTTGGACCAATATGTTCCTCATGTTGCACAGAATTTGTCTTGCAGAGGGTAGACACTTTTCTCACCCATTCTATGTAGCCTCTTATCCTGTCACAGGAGTCTTGTAGAGGCAGGCGCCCTATTGGCTCTTAAATGTCTGCCACATGCCTGCAAATATTTTTATGGACCTTATCCTTGGCCTTTGAACAGAACAGATAGATGCACTCACCCTTCTCAGCCAGAGTTGTTGGGAAAACATGAGCAGCTGGGTATTCAGACCTCACCAGGGTCAGAGTTCCTCAGTTGGTCAGAGTTCCTCAGTTGCTCCACCAGCCATTCACCTGTTCACTAAGTGTTTTTAGAAGTGCATCAAGAAAGCAGAAGAGAGAGGAGCAGGCTCAATCCTGGGCAAAACTTACCAGAGAGGTCCTGAATTTCTGCTGCAGTCACCAGAAACACTACTGAACTAAAGCAAGTTTGTTCTGCCTGTTAGTGCAACCAAACGCGGAGACAGGGAAGGGTTCAAGCAAACTTTATTAACAGATAAGAATGCAAATCTGGGTAACAGTGAAAATGGTTTCTCCAAGGCTCTTCCACCTGGGTTACAATTCCAGCAACTTCTATAGCTAAATTACAAAGGAATTTGCATCTGAAAAAATGTCAAACTTTGTCATAAGAAAGAACAAGGAGTCACAAGATCCCATTATATCTTACCAAACAATGTAAATTACCCAAAATATCATTGCCTCCTTAAAGCTTTGAGATAATCAATTGTCTACCCTGGAGACAGGGAAAGGAATACAAAAACAGGGAGTGGAATGTAGTTTAGCAATCTAGACAATCTTCATTAGTCCATTATCCACTGACAACATAAAATGGGATCTTTTGGTTATCGGTTGGTTGATTGGCCGGCTGACTGGTTGACTGATTTTGCCCTGAACATTTCCAGTGTGGATTAGAACAGAAGTGAGCAAACTTTTTCTGTAAACCCCAAACCAGACCAAACCCACTGCCACTGAGTTGATTCCACCTCATAGCAACCCTATAGAACAGAGTAGAATTGCCCAATAGAGTTTGTAAGAAGGACCTGGTGGATTTAAACTGCTGACTTTTGGTTAGCAGCCATAGCACTTAAGCACTATGCCACCAGAGTTTCTTTATTCTGCAAATGGCCAGATAAAAAATATTTTAGGCATTTGTAAACCAAGGATTTCACGTAGGTACATATAAGAAGAAAGAAAACAAATTTTCATCATTTTTAATAGACAAATCCAAAAAACAATAATAATAATTGAGTAGAATTTGTTTTGGAATACAGGTCTACTAAGGATAAAAACAAAATTCTTGATTGTGGAGCAATGTTTCACTTAACTAGGATTTAAAGTTACTGTTCCCTGTCATTAAAATCAATTATAAATGTTCATCTGATAATATTGATCTACAATGAAACTTTATACATTTTATCTTTAAAATTCTCCTTTTACATAGACTGATACTTCCAAATACTGATGTTAATCCACAAAAATATTACTGTAATTGAGCAAATTCATCAATTGGAAGGGATTAACAGAATTCCTTTAGATTCATCTCTTAATGTCTGCCTTTTGTCATGTTGTATTGAACATTAATCACTTCCAATGCAAATGCACAGTGGATTTTGAAATATGGAAATACCTTTCGCACTTGCATCAAGTTTCCAAAAATGCTTATTGCTTTAACTTTTGACAGCATGAGTAGTATCTAAAACAGTTTGACATTACACCAAGCTAAATGGAATTTCATCGGTTGGAACAGTACTGTCTTTGAAATGACTTTACCCCAATGTATGTATCACATTAAACACTGCTTTGCCTTGGAATTTTAGGTTGAGTTCACTAAGAAGCATTATCAAGTTTGCAGCAAAAGTTAATTACCAAAACCATTTAATCTGTTAAAACCTGTTGCCATTGAGTCAATTCTGACTCATAGCAACCCTATATGGCAAAGTAGAATTGCCGCATAGGGTTTCAAAGAAGTGCATGGTGGATTCAAACTGCTGATCTTTCGGTTAGCAGTCATAACTCTTAACCACTGGGCCACCAGCGTTTCCAAAACCATTTACTATTTAGTAACAGTGGATAAGAATGGTTCTTCTCGTTCAAAGAAATTTCATCTCAGCTTTGAGTTAAAGAAAAAAATTGTAGTAAAACTTTACCATGACTAGAACAGACTGTTGTGTGGTACAGCAAGTCAGGATATTCAGCTTATATTTCTGACAAAAAAAAAAAATCACAGAACTGACAATGGTTGGCTTCACAAAAGCAAATGATGCTCACAGTTGACACTACTGGTTTAGGAATACATGACAGATCCAAACAGTTTCTGTAAAACCTGCTGATGATTAATAATAAACACAGATTTTAAACCTACATTTTCATAAGTTCTGGAAAGTTTTCCAACTAAGCTTTTTTCTTCTCCCTTTGTACTTTTATCATCAGTAGTAGCGTGACAGAGAAGATTTCATTTTAGCTTGTACTGAAGTAGTACTTCCTTACTTTGAAAATATTCTTACATGTATCTATTCCACAAGGCTGTTCACAGAGGTGATTTAGGAAATAATATTGGAATCTTTATTCCTTGTCCTTGAACATAGAGAATGTGAGATCCAGATGGAGCTGAAGCCGGACCTACAAGAACTCATGGACACATCAACTGTGCCTTGAGATAAAGACAATAGATAGGACAATCTTCAAGATTACCTTTTAGGCAAGAAATGTATCTTGTAAGGGAACTTTTACAAAAACTGTTCGAACAGAACTCAAAAGACTTCTGACTCTTATCTTTTTCCATTAGTATTTAGTGAATGGAAAATTTGTTGAACCAATGAAAACCTTCCTGAGTGACAGTACTGAAACCTGTACAAATGATTGTCAAGAAAGACAATTCAATAGGTGAGAGCACAGTACCTAGCCAACCTGTGGCATAGTGAAGATTTCAATGGTTTTACTCGTTCCGTAATGTTAATGCACAGATGACTGTAAAGTTCTTTAGGCTGGGATGGACATGGCTCTAGCAGCATGCTTCTCCATTTTCCCATTCTTTTCTATTCTGTAATACTCTTTGAACTCAGGGAGACATGGCTGTGGCAATGTGCTTCTTTGTTTTCCCACTTTGGTCTAGTCTTTAACTTCCTTGAATTTGGATAGACACCAGCTCTGGCAGTGTGCTTGTCTGCTTCCCTCTTTTGCCTTTTTGAATAAATGACAAATAAGACTTTCTTTTTATTTTCACTAAACTTTGTGATGTGTTTATCATACAACAAAGGATAATTCCTCAGTTGCTTCACACTCAGCATTGATTCTTTGAATAAACAGTAGAGCAGAAAAAGCAGTATCTGTCAAGTAATCAAGAACCAAGAAAAACTACTTGAAATTATTTGCTTGGGTGTTTAAGTGACTATTGATATTCCTAATGTCCTCACTTGCCAAAAGGTTGGTAGTCTTCAACAAGTTATTTGGAAACATTTCTTCAGCTGCTATAATCAAACACAATTTAATTAACTCATCATTGGGAAATGACTTTCTTTACTTACCTAGCAAATAAGCCACTCAGATGCTGACTTTGGTTGCAGTCTCATTTTCTTTTCCTTCATGTGTGTAAACAAATTCTGTTATGATGAAATGGTTTATCTTTAATTTCTTAATTTTATGCCTATTGTTTCCCTGTGAGTTGGGGATGTTAGGATGCATGTTTAGTCCAGTAATTCAACATATATTGCATTCTTTCAGTACAGCTTTGGCATAAACAGTTTGCATTTAACTACTAACCTAAATGTTGGCAGTTCAAACCTACCTTATGGTGCCTTGAAAGAAGGACCTGGTGGTCTCCTTCTGTAAAGATTACACCCATGAAAGCCCTGTGGAGCAGTTCTATTTTGTAACACATAGGGTCATCATGAGCCAGAATTAGCTAGATGGCAATGGGTTTGGTTTTCTTTTTTACAGTGTCATTTCATAATAGACCTAATACTCTGCCATCTATTTTCATAATAATAACAATAAATCCACACTGTCCTGCCCACTTTTCTCATTTGACCTAATAAGAAATAAAATACAATATTACAGTATTACAATAAGCATGGTACACAAAACATTGTCAAGTTATAAGTGCACCACTGTAATTTATAGGGCACAGAGCAACAGTCTGAAAATGGTGAGAGAAACTTCTCAACACCCCATCTTTGTATTGTAACTTGAAAGCAGCCACTAAGAAACAAACCTGCTGCTCATAGTCTATTCTGACTCATAATGGCCCTACAAGACAGAATAGAACTGCCTCATAGAATTTCTGAGGCATGCCTGCCAGATTCCAATAGCCTACATTTCGGTTAGCCACAGCTCTTAACCACTATGTGGTCATACGTAAGATGTAAATGAATGAGAATGGCTATATTCCAATAAAACTTTGTTGGTAGACCCTAAAATTTAAATTTTATGTAATTTCTATGTGACACAAAGTAGTTTTTTTCCCCTTTGTTTTCTTTTTCAAGCACTTAAAAATGTAAAAACCATTCTTAGGATTATGAACCTTACAAAAACAATCATTGGACATGAATTGGCCCATAAATTGTAGTTTGCCTACCTCTGATTGTTGTTGTTAGGTGCCATCAAGTCAATTCACTCACAGTGACCCTCTGTACAAGAGAATGAAATACTGCCCAATCTTGTGTCATGCCCACAATAGTTGCTATGCTAGAGTTCATTGTTATAGCCGCTATGTCAATCTGTCTCATTGAGGATCTTCCGATTTTTGCTGAGCTTTCATTCTGTCAAGCATAATGCCCTTTGCCAGGGATTGATCCCCTGGACCAAATGTCCAAAGTAGGTAATATGCAGCCTTGTTATCCTTGATTTTAAAGAGCACTCTGATTGTACTTTCTCCAAGACAGATCTGTTTGTTCTTTAGGAAGCCCACAGTATATTCAATATTCTTCTCCAACACCACAATTCAAAGGCATCAAGTCTTCCGTCTTGCTTATTCGTTGGCCAGTTTTCACATGCACATGATGCAACTGATAATATTAAGGCTTTGGTCAGGTATACCTGTGTCTTCAAGATGACATCTTTGCTTTTCAACATTTGAAAGAGGTCTTTCGAAGCAGATTTGCCTAATGTAACGTGTCTTTTGACTTCTTGATTGCTTCTCCCACGGGTATTGATTGTGGATCCAAATAAAATGAAATCCTTGACAATCTCAATCTTTTCCCGATTTATCATGATGTTGCTTATCAGTTCAGTTGTGAGGATTTTTGTTCTCTTTATGTTGAAATATAATCCATACTGAAGGTTATGATCTTTGATCTTCCTCAGTAAGTGTTTCAAGTCTTCACTTTCAGGAAGCAAGGTTGCATCGTCTGCAGTGCAGCTTGTTGGTGTGTCTTCCTCCAATCCTGATGCCTCCTTCTTCTTAATATACTCCACTTTCTAGGACTATTTGCTCAGCAAACAGACTGAATATAGTGAAAGTATACAACCACGACACACATCTTTCCTAACTTTAAACTATGCAGTGTCCCCTTGTTCTATTTGAATCATCATCTCTTGATTCATGTACAGATTCCTTATGAGTACAATTACATGTTCTGGAATTCCCATTCTTCACAATATTACCCATAATTTGTTATATTCCACACAGTCTTTCTGGTATTCTCTGCTTTGGGCCTTCTGCATCCTCTTCTGAATCTGACTTGAGTTTCAAGCAGTTCCCAGTCAAAACACTGTTGCAGCTGCTTTTGAATAATCTTCAGCAAAATTTTACTTGCACGTGGTATTAATGATATTGTTCAATAATTTCTGCATTTGGTTGGATCACCTTTCTTAGAAATAGGCATAAATATGGATCTCTTCCAGTCTGTTGGTCAGATAGCTGTCCTCCAAATTTCTTGGCACAGATGAGTGAGCACTCTGAGCACTGCATCTATTTGCTGAAATACGTAGATTGATATTCTGTCAATTCCTGGAGGCTTGTTTTCGCCAATACCTTCAGTGCAACTTTGACTTCTTCCTTTAGTCCCATTGGTTTCTGATCATATGCTACCTCCTGAAATGGTTGAATGTCGACCACTTCTTCTTGGTATAGTGACTCTGTATTTCCTCCATCTACTTTTGATGCTTCCTGCATCATTTAATATTTTCCATGTAGAATCCTTCACTATTGCAATTCAATATTTTGTTTTTTTCTCCAGTTCTTTTAGCTTCAGATATACTGAACCTGTTCTTCCTTTTTGGTTTTGTTTCTCCACATTTTTGCGTATGTCATTATAATACTTTACTTTGTGTTCTTGAGCTGCCCTTTGAAATCTTCTGGTCAGTTCTTTTACTTCATCATGTCTTCCTTTTGCTTTAGCTACTAGACTTTCAAGAGCAGGTTTCAGTCTCTCCTGACACACATTTTGGCCTTTTCTTTCTTTCCTATCTTTTTAATGACCTCTTGGCTTCTTCTTGTATGATGTCCTTAATGTCATTCCACAATTCATCTGGTCTTCTTTAGTCGTTAGTATTGAATACATCAAATCTATTCTTGAGATGGTCTCTGAACTCAAGTGGGATATACTCAAGGTCATACTTTGGCTCTCGTGGACTTGTTCTAATTTTCTTCAGTTTCCATTTGAACTTGCATATGAGCAACTGATGGCCTGTTCCGCGATTGGCCCCTTGCCTTGTTCTGATTGATGATAGTGAGCCTTTCCATTGTGTGTTTCCACAGATGTAGTCTATTTGATTCCTGTGTATTCCACCTGGTGTGGTCTATGTGTATAGTCACCATTTATATTGGTGAAAAAAGGCATTTTCAATGAAGAGGTTCCTGGATTAGTTGATTGTATTTCCTTGAATGTTTGGTGTGGTTAAAGCTGCTTCGAGTTGGGGAAAGGGCCCCGATGACTTCTAAATCCCCCACCCATTTGAGAATCTGTTCAAGTATTAAAGACTATGGATGCCATAATGCAATCAGTCGGGCAAGGGTCTGTCCCAGGCACTCTTCTAAGCCTTCGAAGAAGAGGGGGGAATAAAAGAGAGAGATGAAATAAATAATTTCCCCTGAAGGTGCTCACAGTTAAGTTGAGAAGGCTAGACTTACACATGGGGACACTAAGAGGATGACGCAGTGTTAACATATGCTTTTAACACTTTTTAAGGTCTTTTTCATACAGTCAGTGCCCAATAAATATATGGGGAAGGACTCAGTGAGTAAATGATATGACCATCTTTAAACCCAACAGATGTTCAGTGTGATTTCAGGGGTAAAGTCTTGCCACTGCTATTTACTGTTTCTATGACCTGAGACAAATTATTTGACATCTTTTAGTCTTTGTTTCTTCTTCTATGAAATGAGAGTGGTGATATCTATTTTACAAGTTTGTTGTGAGCATCAGATGAGATAATGACTATGAAGCACTTACCACAGAGCAAACAGAGCTCAATAAATATTAGCTAAATCATTATTAGAGAAAGCGAAGATTAGGGAGAGTCAGAATAATTAGAAAAGTCTTAATGAAGAAGGTGGATCTTTAGAAACAGTATAGAGAACAGAAGAAAGTGTATTGGAGAAAGGACACAGCTTGATAGTACCAGTGAGTGGCAAACCTTGTGTCTTTGGATGAGTCAGCTTCTTTTTGTGCATGCAGTAAAAATGTATATTGAACAAAACCTTCACCGGTTAAAAAATTCCACAAGTACAATGGCATTGATTACATTTGCCTTGTTGTACAGCTTTGTTGAGATCGTTTTCCAAATCATTCTGCCACCATTAACATAGATTCACTGCCCCCTAAGCTAAACTCCACCTTTTCCCATTCCTCCCATAATCATTCGTTTCAATATAGTCAGTTATTTCATGTAAATCAGATTGTATAGTATTTGCCCTTCTGTAACTGACTTACTTTGCTCAGGATGATGTTTCCTATGTACCATATTGTGGCATGTGACAAGGCTTCGCTTCTCTTTACGGCTGAGTAATAATTCATTGCGCATATAAAAACACACTGTGTTTTCCTATTCCTCTATTGATGGACAGGTCAGTCATTTCCTCCTTTTAGCTTTTTTTAAATGCAGTACAGTCAACATTGGTGTACATATTTCTGCTTTTATTCCTGTTTTCAGTTCTTCTAGTATGTAACTAGGGTTGGGATTGTTGGATCATACAGTAGTTGTACATTCTTTGTTCAGCCTTTAGAGGAACTATACATTCCCAGCAACAGTACATGAGGATTCCGGTTTCTCCATAACATCATAAACACCTCTTGTCTTCCATTTTCTTGTTTCTTTTCTTTCGTTTTGTTTTCTTACTGCCATTCTAATGGGTGGGAGGGTAAAGTGGTATCTTACTGCAGTTTTGATTTGCATCTCCCTAATGGCTAATGAGTTGGAATCAACTGGATGGCAACAGGTTTGGGTATTTTATTTTCTTTTCTTTTCTTTTTCAATGCCTAATGAAAGGTGTCCTGGTAGCATTGTGGTTAAAGTACTTGGTTGATAACTGAAAAGTCAGTTATTTGAACCCACCAGCCATTCTGCAGCAGAAAGATGTGGCAATCTACTTCCATAAAAATTACAGCCTCAGGATAGTTCTACTCTGTCCTGTAGGGACACTAAGAGTCAGCATTGACTCGGAAGCAACAGATTTGCTTGATTTTGTTTTTGTGGTTGATGACTTTGAGCATCTTTTCATGTGCTCTTTGGCCTTTTCAGTATCATCTTTGGTCAAATGTCTATTCAAGTCCTGTGACTATTTTTTGATTGGATTGCTTGCTTTTTTGTTGTTAAATTGTAGAAGTTTTGTGTGTATTTTGGATATTAGACCTCTATTGGGTATACATGGCTCCCCAAATTTTTTTCCCAATGTGTGTGACATCTTTTCCAATTTGCTGATAAAATTCTTTGATGAACTAAAGTATTTAATGTTTATGAAGTGGCTGCATCAGCTTTCAGGTCAATGCTAAAAAGACAAAGAAGTTGGAGCAAAAGTAGAGTGCATGTTAACCTTGCAGATAACCAAAAGCATGGTTTGGGGAGTAGTTAGAATCCCTCTGAGATGTGTCACCAGAACTAAGAGCCCAACCACTGCCCCAGGCACAGTAACGGAGGGTCTAGAGCCAGGGAAACCATCCAAGGTTCTTTACAGGAGGCTCACTAGCTGATCATGGCATCATAATCTTTACCATCAGCAATGTTTCTTGAGGCTCTACGAGCAGGGACATTGTGCCAGACAATAGGAGATATAACACACTTTATAATCTCTAAGAGAGTACAGTTGGCTTTAGGTAATACAACAGAGCATGTTGTAAGTTCCAATTACACTTTTTGTTAATGAGATGCATGTAGGAAGCACGAACCTTAGGGGTCCAGGGTTCTAACTTCAGCTATGGATGCCCCTTGCTGCTCATGCCACTTAATTCTCTAGGCCTCAATTTCCACAAAACATGTAAATTGAACTTGACACAGTAGTTCTCCAACTGTTTGACTGCGGAATCCTCTCCTCAAATAAAACTTGCAATGTTAATCAAAGCAGTGAGATGAATGGGTAGAAGCAGCAGGGAAACCTTGGTGGTATATTCACATTTCAGCTGCTAACCAAAAGGTCAGCAGTTTGAATCCACCAGATACTACTTGGAAACCCCACTGGGTAGTTCTACTCTGTCCTACACTGTTGCTAAGAGTTGGAGTAGACTCAATAGTAATGGGCTTGCTTTTGTTTAAGCAGTAGAGTCCTACCCACCAGAACTCCTTACCTCAGCCTTGAGAAGTTCCAAGCAACATAACAACTTGAAAACTACTGGGCTAGAGCTCAGTAGCACCGTTCTGATCTGGCTTGAGAATTCTATATGGGTTAGATGTTGCTGTGAACCAACGAAGTGTTATAAAAGGTAAAATGTGCCAGGGGCACAGTGCAGGGAGGGAACAAAGAAGGGTTCAAGGTGTGTTTCATGGTGGGTATGTTTCGAATGGTGAGTTTCCCATTGCTGTCAGGTCTATTCTGACTTGTAAAGACTCAACAGGACAGAGTAGAACTGTCCCATAGATTTCCCAGGAGTGGCTGGTAGATTCAAACTGCTAACCTTTAGGTGAGCAGCCGAGCTCTGAACCACTGTACCACCAGGGCTTGTAAATGGTGAGTAAATTTAAAGATACCAAGAGGAGACTGGTAGACAATTCTGGGAGGACTTTACACCTGGGTGGAAGTGTAGAAATAGGCTTGAGACTCAGGGACGAGGCCAGTTTAATTAAAGCAGGGAATCTTGAAGGGGAGATGGAGTCAGAAATAAGGTCTACATAGAAGCCAGATTGTGAAGACCCAGACAAAGAAAATTGTCCTGCTACCGAGGTTCCTGGTGCCCACCCAGATCAGTGTGGTCTATGACACAGAGGATAAGTGAGTTATTAAGGACACTGCCACTATACCCTGTCACCATGACCATCAGAAACTTCCCTGACACCTGCCGTATCCCTGACACATTCATCAGGTGTTGAATACCTGAGCTCTGTATTCATAAGGGAAGGTACTGAGGTCCAAGTGGCAGGAATTTAACACCCGGAACAACTGTGCCCAGATTTCCCAAACAACAGCCAGTGTGGGGCAGGAAGAGAAAGAGAACTATTGCCACAGGGAAATCTGTGAGGCTTAGCAATGCATTGTGTCAAATTGATCCCTTCATTTAGGAGGAGCAAAAGCTTTTAAATTACCAGTGTGTCCTTAATCCTAAAATGCCACTAATCCTTTGTAACACTCCTGCATTCTTATGAGATATATGGGTGGCAACAGCTATTATCCTCATTTAACTGGGAAGTCAAGGCCAAGGAAGGATCCGTCATAACACCTAAGACAATGAGGAACGTGAGACAGAGAAGGACTGCATATCTGGGGAGATGGTCAGCAAAGAAAGGAGTGAACAGACGGCAAGGACTGAGGACTGGAAACAAAGAAAAGATAAACTCCATTCCAGGCATCAGGTCTCAGCCAGGGGCAGCTTCTCTGACAGGACAATGCTCTGCTCTGAGCTTTCATCCTGGAAGGGTCCTAGAGCAGCACCCCTCACACTGTTGGGTAACCATCTGTTTATCACCCTAGAACAAAAGGGAAAGGTCTGTGAAGGCAGGTATTCTGTCTGTCTTGTTCACTGTGTGTCCCCAGTGCCATTTTCTACTGAGTAAAGTACACTAGGTAGCATGGGATAGGAAAGGAAACACAGGTAACACGACCTACAAAAAAAAGGAAACTCAGAAGCACACAGTTCAATGTAAACAAACAGGCTGCAGGGAACTGACTAGGCCTCTGTTTGGGGCCAGACAGAAACCTGGACCTCTTTCAACCCATTACCAAATATCCCCTTCTCCAAGCAGCCTTCCCTGGCTACCCTATCACAAATCACAATCCACCCTGTGACCCACATCACCACCACCCCAACACTTCCTAACCCCTCCCTGCTTAGTCCTTTCTCCCCACTGCACTTGGCACTGTCTGGCACACAATGTACATACTGCTTGTTTGTTTACTACTTGTCTGCATATCCTAGGATGTAAGAGTTGCACCAGGGCAGGATTTTACTACTGTATCTCCCATTTCTAAGGCAGATCTGACACCTAGTAGATTGTCAGTGAACATTTGTTAAATGAATGAACCACTGAATGAATGAACTTCTCCAGTCCAAGGTTTACGGCAGTCCCCCAAACATTTCAAACGTCAACAGTCCCTCCAGGTTTCCTTCCCTGTGTCACACTCCCACTTCTTAAGACCCGTGGGAAATGTAAATCTCTTGTTCGGTGCTCTTTTTCCAAACTTCCATCTCTAATGTTTTCTCTCAACAATCCTATTTCCTGCTCTTTTATTACTCTCTCTTATTACATTTCTACTTAGTGTTGTTGTGCGGCATTGAGTTGATTCTGACTCAAAGCAACTCTATATGACAGACTAGAACTGCCCCCATAGGGTTTTCTGTGCTGCAATCTTTATGGGAGTGGATCACCAAGTGTTCTCTCCCATGGAACTTCAATGGGTTCAAACGGCCGACCTTTCAGTTAGCAGCTCAGTGCATAAACATTGCATCACTGGTACTAAAAAGAAAAAAGTTGACATAGAACTGATTCTGACTCACAGCAACCCCATAGGACAGAGTAGAAACGCAGCATAGAGTTTCCACGGAGCTCCTGGTAGATTCAAACTGCCGACCTTTTGGTTAACAGCCACAGCTCTTAACTATGCCACCAGGGTACTTAGAAGCATCTAAGATAGCTAATAGGAAAGGAGTCCTTTGTGCACTTGCCAAGAGCCTACCTCTTATAGAGGCATCAAAGGTGTTATGGGGAAAGTGACAGAAACCCCCGGTGCCAGATGGCTAGTGATGGCACACAGAACGCCCCAGACACCTGAAACAGATCCTTACCTTCAGCTGGCACAACTTCTTGGAGTGAGGCATTCCCCCAAATTGTGACATGTCAAATGAAGTAGAACTTCATTTTCTTTGTCTTTCACGTAGTTTTCTCAAGCTTGAAAGGGACGGGAACTCCCTTAGCTTAGTTTGTTAGCTGTTCGTGGGCATAGCTGTAGTTATAATTCCAGGCTCTCCAGGATCTTACAGTCTTTCATTTAAGCCCTCCTCTTCCATCATCCTCTCAAAAAGCAGAGACTTAATTTTTGCCATTCAGTCACATCAACAAGAATTTACAGAGCACCTACCATGTGCCAGGTATTCTTTTAGGCACTGAGAGTACGAAGGGATCGTGTTCTAGTAGAGAAGAGGGATAATAGATGAGTATGTATGGTGGTGCATGCTAAGAAAAATATTAGAGCAAGGAATTACAATTAGAAAATGAGCAGATGGAAGGAGATTCCTATTTTCCACAGTGTGGCCAGACAGTCTCCGCTGAAAAGGTGACACTTGAGCAGACACCTGCATAAAATGAGGAATTGAATAGTGTAACTCTCTGAGAGAACAGAATTCCATGCAGTGGGAACAGCAAGTACAGAGGCTTTGAGGCAGGACACTTTTTTTTTATCATCACTAGGTAGTTCACTTTTTCTAAAATATTTAAATGATTTCTTTCTTAAGGTGTAGAAACCAAAATAGCACTCTGTATTTCAAGGGCTGAACCACCAAAACTTGTAATAATAAGGGTGATACAGATAATCATAGCTTACATTTATTGAACACTTAACTATGTGCCAAACACTCTACCAAGAACTCTGCACCTACCTCATTCAGAGGCCTCCAAGTCACTCAGTTCTCCACATGTTAGGTATGATAACGAAGGCTTAGGAGGTAAGGTAACTGCACCAAGATCACTCAGCTTGAGAGACAGAGTCAGTGAGGCTCGGGAGCCAAAGGAGGGTAAGAGCATCCCCGCTACGTTTGCAGCACATGTTTCAGCAGCATCTGCCATTTGGATCTCGTATTTCATTTGTTCATTCAACAGGCATTTGCCAAGGACCTGCTCTGTGCCAGGCACTGTGCTGCAAGCCAGAGATACAGTTGAAGCCCTTAAGAAGCCTGTAACCCAGCAGAGAAGAGAGTTGAACTTACTCCTGTCATGTAGCACAGAGAATGGGTGATGCAGAAGGGGAGGTCCTGAGACCTCCAGCAGACACATTAAGGAGAGGTCCACAGGTGTGTGCACTAAATTATGTGCTCAAGATGAAGTGCAGCCCATCCTGGACCCCCTTTCCTGGGTCATGACAGACAACTCAGAGCCCACCTTTCCATATGGGAAATTTGAGTTGATTTCAGCAATAATAATAGTAACGGGAATGCTGTTGTTGTTAGCTGGCACTAAGTTAACCCCAACTCACGTTGGTCCCATGCACAACAGAACAAAAGGCTGTCCGGTTCAGCCCCATTCTCATAACAGGTTGCATATCAGACTATTGTGATGCATAGAGTTGTCAATGTTTTTTGGAAGCAAATCACTGGACTTTTTTCCCTACTCCCTCTTAGTCAGAAAACTTCACTGAAAGCTGTTCAGCACCACAGCAACATGCAAGCCTTCACTGACTGGTGCATTGTCCAGGAACTGTACACACACAGTCTTCTGTGTGGAAGTCACAGCTTCTACCGCTGAACCAGTATGGCTGTCTCAACTGTAGTAACGCAAACCAAACTGAACTAAACGTGCTACTGTCAAGTCAATTCCAACTTATGGTGACCCTAAACATTATACAGTACAACTGTGCTCCGTGGGATTTTCTTGGCTGTCATTTTTACAGAAGTAGATCACCAGGTCTTGTTTCCACAGTGCCATGGTATAGGTTCAAACTGCCAACTTCTTGATGAAAGTTGAATGCAAACCATTTGTGCCACCCAGGGACCTCAGCTGTAAAAACTGCTATTACTTATTAAGTGTCCATGTGCTAAGAAGTATGTGAAGACTGCTATATACAGAAGAAGAATATTGAATGTAGCTGACATTTATTGAATACCTACTCCATGCTAGCAGAGTTCTAAGTTCTGAGGACCTCTAGGTGGATTCAAACCACCAAACTTGCAGCTAGTAGTTGAATGCTTTTAACCATTTGCATCATCCAAGGACTCTTGATTCTAGCTATAGCTTTGCTACTGACTTCTTACATGACCTTGTCAAAATCATTCTCTCTCTTGCACCTTAATTTTTCCTCTTATGCGGGCTAGAAAGTGTTAAGTACTCGAAGGTCCCTGTTCTAAAGAACAAGAGAGGCTCAAGGTAACAGAGGTTTTGGTACTTCCAGATGACAGAGGACCTCTGTGTGCCCACCTTTACCAGCCCACCTCTTCATGGTACAAAGTCAGGCTTCAGATTATCCTTCTGAAAAAATGGCCAGCCATTTCCTTTGCATCGTGGCAAGGTCAGGCTGGCTCGCTGCACAGATTCGTAGACACCTGACTTTGACCAGCGAGACAACATGTCACAACACAAGCCTGCCTGGGCCTGTTCCTCTGCTGCCACTTTTCCTACCCTAATCCCTAAGCTGTGGCCACCCTCCCCTCTGCTACTTGGACAGGAAGGTGCTACTGTTCCCTACTGTAAAAAGCTAATGATTTCTTTCCTGCAGGGTGACTGGGGCCACGAGAAGCATCTGTGACCACAATAAAGAGATTGAAGATTAAAGGGGGATGAGTAGGCAGAGCTCCCTTGGCAAAGCGGTGTGGTAATCGAGCTGAGTCATGGCTGAGGCACACAGAGGGTGTGAGGCCACTAGGGCGTGGGCACTGGGATAGGAGCAGCACAGGAGAAAATGCTAGCTTGTCTGGGCTCATCCCAGATGAGCGGGAAGAATCAATGATGATGAAATTTGGCTCTTATCCCAGCCCTAGCCCCCAGCTCTGCCACAATCTCTTCCCAGAATCCTTTTCACCATTAACAGGCCTATCTTGACCACTAAACATCTGTCAAGAGAATAAATGAATCAAGAAGTGAATGAACCAGCCAACCAATAAAGAAAACTGATTTGGCCTCTAACCCCTTGATCTTTTCTTCTTCTTTCTTGACTATGCTGAGTAACAGTTAGGTAGGCATGACAAGCAAATGTATCATTCAACTGTTCTCATTTATAGGACCAGACAGTAAGTCACAGAAATTAGGAGGCAGCAGCCTTCCCACTGCCAAGTAATCTCTTCCACAGCCCCTGGGTCATCCCCCTACCTGGCTCTCTAATGCTCAGGAGGATTACTCCCCTTACATCTGCCTTTACATTACTCCCTCCAATTACCTTCTGCTTCTTCTCTGCTCTGTCAGGGCCCTGCACCCAGCACCCCACTGTGCCTGGCAGCTAAGAGACTGCCACACAGGTGTGAGCTGCTCAGGGACAGTGGGCAATCTGCTTCTCTCAGGAGCGTTAGGAAGGGCACCTGCTGGGGGGCTGGGAACCAACCCACTGGGGCAGGAGAAGGACAGGATGACCTCTGGAGGCCCTAATGAATCTGATTCCCACTCAACACTGCCTTCTGCTTGCCTGTTCCTGAACTCACTGTGCATATGCTGTTGGTATCACACGGGCATTCCTTCAGGTGCCCTGCTGGTGAGAGCCATAGCTCCTGTGCTAGGCCTCAGCTTCTACCTTCTCAGTTGGACCTGGAAAACATAATACCTAGATATCTCTCGGGAAACAAACACAATTCCACTGTTCTTCAGTGTGTAAACCCCTCAAGACATCAGCAGGCACTCCCCAACCTAGGCTTTCTGAAATTACCATAGCCTACCACTGGCCCAGCTTCCAAACCCATCTTCTGCCATATCCCCACCCCTATGGGCTTTAAGAAACTATTATTGTCACACATTATTCTCCTTATTCCCAAAAGTCAAATCACAAGCAAGGTCTGAATCCCAAATCAGCACTCCTAGCACAGACTTGCAAAGTGGGAAGTCATCCAGTTCAGCCACCTGCTGGGTGCCCAGCACCACAGCAGGGCATACAGGGGTATCCAAAGAAGGAATCTCTACCCTAAGAAATTCATTGGCTAATTCACAGGTCAGAAACAACAACAAAAAATCCCTAGGGTTTCCAAAGAGCAGCTAGCGGGTTTGAACTCCCTTCCTTTTGGATAGCAGCCATAGCTCTTAGACCATGTGCCACTAGGGCTACAGATAGGAAACAATAGAACATACTAAAAGGTCCCATGAAAGGACAGCTTAGTTGCATGTTTCAGACATCCTCTCTAGCAGGGGCCTTGGAGCTAGAGGAAGTCACCCAACCTAACCAAAGAACACCTACTTTATGAAAGGAGCCCTGGTGTTGCAGTGGTTAAGAACTATGGCACTAGGCAAGAGGTCAGCAGTTTAAATTCACCAGCCACTCCTTGGAAACCTTATGAGATAGCTTTTCTCTGTCCTATATGGTCTTTATGAGTTGGAGTCAGCTAGACAGCATCAGGTTTGGTTTTTTTTGGTATGCCTTGTGAATAACAAAGCACAGACTATAGGAAGGAGATAAAGAGAAGAACTAAGAAATTATCTTTTCTCTCCTAGAGCTCAAAATCTACTGAGACTAGACTTTGACATGGACACGGATATGGTCATAGCCATGCGCAGAATACAAGGGAAACATTATAAACACCTTAAAAGGACTACAGAGTTTAGAAAGTGAACTGAAAAAAAAGAGAAGAGTTCTGACTAGGAAGGCCTGGAAAAGTTTTTATGGAAGAGGTAAATATTTAAGTGTGCTTTAAAATAAATAGAATTTTGACAGGTGGAGCTTGTGGGGGAGCATAAAACCAAAACTGCAATCCCACTACCATCAAGTCAACTCTGACTCATAGCAACCCTATAGGACAGAGTAGAGCTGCCCCAAGGAGCATCTGGTTTATTCAAACCACAGACCTTTTGTTTAGCAGCCATAGCACTTTAACTACTATGCCACCAGGGCTTCCAGGTTGAGTGGGGAATCGTGTGAGTAAAAGTATAGACACAAAGGAAAGCACGCGGTTTAGTTAGAATGTGGTTAGAAAGAATACAGGAAGCTGAAAAGATTTGCTTATCATGGAGGGCCTTGAACAGCATGTGAAGAAATCTGCACTTGATTCTTATAGGAAATGGTAAAACCCTTCTTCGAAAAATTACTCTCTGGATAGTATGAAAAATAAATAAGAAGGATTAGAGGCAGGGTGACCTGTTGAAAACTACAGAGTAGTCCAAGCCAAAGAAAACCAAACCAGTTGCATTGAGTCAATTCTAATACATAGCAACCCTATAGGACAGCGTAAAGCTGTCCCATAGGATTTCCAACATCCTAGAAGGCAGTAATAAAGATCTCCACTGAGCAATAGGGTGTCTGAGAGTCAGAATCAATTCATTGTCAGCAACTGGTTTGCTTTTTATGTTTTTTTTTTTTTCTGTTTTGGTCTACTGTGCCACAGCAGGAGTAAATGTAAGGAGAGGACAGAGACAAGACAAGACAGAGATCATTAGCTCAAACCCCTTATCCTATAGCTAAACAGGGAAAATGAGGCACAAAGCAGAAATGTCTTTTCCAAGCTCACACAGAAAGTTAATGATGCTGGGATTTGTTTTATTACATATGGTAAGGCAAACAGTTATGAAGATTAATGTCATGGATAGAAGAAGTATATCATAGAGTTCCATGGAGAGAATGCTGCATGTCACAAGGCAGGGCCACTCTGGGCCTTGTACCATGAACGAGGTAACAGCAAACTAAAATTGTAGGAGAGGGACTGTGTATGGCAAGCAGGGCAGGATTACCAAGCAGGTTTCCTGGGCTTCCTGGGGACTGGCCATTTTGAATAATTCCACAGGTTCAGGGAGCACAGTAGCTGTCCCTAGCTATTAAGTACCTGGCTCAGGGTGATTAGGATGGGAGCACAGTTGTCCAGGATCATTGGAGCCCAATAAGGGGAATGGCTGGGGAGTAGCCTTAATCAACTGTTCAGTGAGGGGAACAGACTGGTCTCTAGCTAAAATCCAAATCTAAACCTGTTGCTGTGGAGTCATTTCCAAGTCATAATGACCCTATAGGACAGAGTCAGACTGGCCCATTGGATTTCTAAAGAGTGACCAGTGGGTTTGAACTGCCAATCTTTTGGTTAGTCGCCAACCTTTTCATCATTGTGCTACCAGGGCTCCAGCTAGGACCTCGAAAGTGTGTCAAGACTTCATTTTAAGAAAATGACATTATACCACCACCTGGAATTGGTTGCCCATCATCAGATCAATCCTGACTCATGGTGATCTCATGTATTTTAGGGTAGAACTATGCTCCATAGGATTTTCATGGCTTTAACCTATTGGAAACAGATCACCAGGCCTTTCTTCCAAGGTGCCTCTGGGTGGGTTTAAACTGCTAACTTTTTGGTTACCAACCAAGCTATCAGTTGCATCGAGGAGAGGGGCCAGGAAGATCTGCAGGGAAAAGCAGCAGGATATCTGACTGCTCCTCAAAGGAAAACAGACATACACCTGAGCATTGGCTTTGCCTGGGCCAGATTACCCCAATTTTGCCTCTTCACATCCTGATGAAGTTGTCCCAGTTTAGGGAAGTGGGAGGAACACAAACAACACTGATAGGACTCAAAATGAATTGCTAATAATAACTGCCATATGACTGAAACTGTTTTTTACATTCTTCTGACTACACAGCATATTTGCTAGTCTTCTCCACCCCATTTCCTCCCCTCCCACTTTACCTCAAGTCATCTTCATTCCTTTGATCAACACACCTGTATCAAGTGCCTACCTTTGTGGTTCCTTTGGTAGCTGCTAGGTTGTAAGGTTGCGCAAGATCCCAAGAGGCACAGAAGCACCACGGTAACTCTGCATCCTTTGCTCTCTGCCTAGCTGGGTCTCAGTCAAGCTGGTGAACCTGTAACTATATTCCAGTTAAGGCCTTTACACCAGTCATTGCTCTCCAGAAAGCTTCTTTGAAACAACTCCAAACTGCAGCAGTTCCTTTAAAAGTTAAACACGGGTTTACCATATGATCCAGAAACTCCACTCAAAACTCAAAACATACATCCACACAAAAACTCATACATGAGTGGTCATAAGTGGAAACAATCCAAAAGTCCACCATCCTATGAATGAATAAACAAAATTTAATAGAGCCATGTAGTGGAATATTATTTGGTCATAGAAAAGGAATGAAGTACTTATTTGTGTAACAACATAGATTAACCTTGAAAACATTAAGACGTTATGCTAAGTGTAAGAAGACACACAAAAAAGGCCACATGTTGTGTAACTCCATTTGTACAAAGCATCCAAAATAGATAAATTCGTAAAGATAGAAAACTGGTGTGTTTGGCAGGGCTTGAAAGAGAGGAAAATAAAAAGTGACTGCCAATGGGTATAAAGAGCTCTGGTGATGCAGTGGCTAAGCACTTGGCTGCTAACTGAAAGGCCAATGGTTAGAACTCAGCAACCATTCCATGGAAGTAAAGTGTGGCAGTCTGCTTCCGTAAAGATTACAGCCTTGGCGTCTGGTCTTAAATGCTAACAAGCAGCCATCTAAGAAACATCCATTGGCCCCAGCCCACCTGGAGCAGAGGAGAATGAAGCACATCAAAGACATAAGGAAAATATGAGCCCAAGAGACAGAAATGAGATCAGAAGAACAAGATGGTGCCCAGCCAATGAGTGCCCTGACAGGGAACACAGAAGAGTCCCTGATGAGGCAGGAGAAAAACAGGGTGCAGAACTCAAACTCTATTAAAAAGACCAGACTTCTTGGTTCAGCAGACTGGAGGGTCCCCAGAAGACATGGCTTTGGGCTCATGAAGCCAACTCTACAAAGATTGGATGGGACTATGAGACATGAAACGATACTGGTGAAGAGTGTGCTTCTTGGCTTAAGTAGATACAGGAGGCTAACAGGGTAGCTGCTGCCCAGGGAGAGACGAGAGGACAGAGGGTGACAGAAGCTAGTTGAATGGACAGGGGAAATACAAGATGGAAGGAGTGTGCTATCTGAATGGGCAGAGCAGCTAGAGTTACATAGCAATGTTCATGTAAATTTTTGTGTGATGAATTGATTGGATTCTAAACTTTCATTAAAGCACAATAAAATATTTTTTAAAAAAGAAATTACAGCCTTGGAAACCCCTTGGGGCAGTTCTACTCTGTCACATAGGGTTAATATGAGTTGGAATTGACTCAGTGTCAATGGATTTTGATACTAAGAGACGTAGGGCTTCTTTTGAAAATACCAAAATGTTTTAAAATTAGATTTTGATAAAGGTTATAACAATCCCATGAATATACTAAAAAAAAAACATTGAATTATACACTTTAAATGGTCATATTGTGTTGTTGTTGTTGTTAGATGCTATCAAGTCAGTTCCAACTCATAGCGACCCTGTGAACAACAGAACGAAACAATGCTCAGTCTTATACCGTGTCCACAATTGTTTTTATGTTTAAGCCCACTGTGGCCACTGTGTCTATCCATCTCATTGGGGGTCTTCCTCCTTTTCGCTGATTCTCCACTCTACCAAGCATGATGTCCTTCTCCAGGGACTGATCTTTCCTAACAACACATCCAAAGTGTGTAAGACACAGTCGTGCAATCTTGGCTTCCAAGGAGTACTCTGGTTGTACTTCGTCCAGAACAGATCTGTTGGTTCTTTTGGCAGTCCATGGTACAGTCAACATTCTTGTCCAACACTACAATTCAAAATCATCAGTTCTTCTTCTGTCTTCTTTGTTCATAGTCCAGCTTTCGCATGCATATGATGTGATTGAAAATACCATGGCTTGGGTCAGGCATATTTTAGTCTTCAAGGTGACATCCTTGTATTTTTGAATACTTTGAAAAGGTCCTTTGCAGCAGATTTTCCCAGTGCAATGTATCTTTTGATTTCTTGACTGTCGCTTCCAAGGACATCGATTGTGGACCCAAGTAAAATGAAACCCTTGACAACCTCAATCCTTTCTCCGTTTAGGACAATGTTGCTTACTGGTCCAGTTGTGAGGATTTTTGTTCTCCTAATGTTGAGGTGCAATCTGCACTGAAGTCTGTGGTCCTTGATCTTCATCAGTAAATGCCTCAAATCTTCTTTATTTCCAGAAAGTAAGGTGGTGTTTTCTGCATAACAAAGGTTGTTAATGAGTCATTCTCCAATCCTGATGCCTCTTTCTTCTTCATGTAACCCAACTTCTCAGATTATTTGCTCGGCATGCAGATTGAAAGGTATGGTGAAAGGATACAACCCTGACGCACACCTTTCCTGACTTTAAACGATGCAGTGTCCCCTTGTTCTGTCCACATGACTGCGTCTTTATCCATATACAGATTTCCATATTGTGTGGTGTACTACAGAAAAGCTCTTCAAAAAGAAAAACTCAGAAACTGGACTTGAATGATTCAAATTCTGCCACACTCAGCAAACCTTAAAGACATCTGTTTCGGCCTGCAGTATAATTTGCCATGTGGTAGGGATTATCTGAATTCCCAAGGGCTATATAGCTGTGTGCTGAGTAATGGTGTCAGACACTTTCTAATGCATTTCTGCGGAGGCAAGAACAGTGAGGACCTGGGCCAAAGACATGGGGAAAGGGAAGGATGATGAGATTTTGTATCCAAACCCAAAAGACTATAGTAAAAGAAGAAAGTAGACCCCAAGGTAGGTATGAAGAGCCCACCGCTAGATGAAAATCTGTGCACTAGCCCCCTGGAACCCTTAGCTTCCTTCCTCTGACTTGGAAACACATTTTCTGGCAAGATTAAAATATCGCTGAGACCAGTGTTACCTTAAAAAACCACTAACTCCCACAGATATCATTTAATAGGGAAATGGCCTATAATTAACAGGCAGATAATTCACTTACAAAGAAAGACTTTTAAATGGGAAGTTATTTGTGCAGATAATAATAAATGACCTTTCAATATCAAGGAATCTCTAAGCATTTTCTGTCCATTAATTAGCCCTTCTCCTCTCCAGGGGAAGGTGTTCACTTGCCCCCATCTGCAGTTTACCCAGCTGCTTAATGCAAAGAGTCAAGCAGGGACCAGTTGAGTGCCTGCCTCAAAATGGTCCGGGGCCCTTCCTTTGTCATACGTACACCCATCCTCTGGATACTGTGGATTTCATCTCACGAAGTAGGCACGCAACATCTCAACAGAATGAAAAAGGAAGCCTGAGAGGTCCATGATAATTATATTCAGTGATTTGGCCAAAAAGCGATACAGAGACTCCCTGAAAACTTGAACTCAAACAGCACTGGTCACATGCTCTAATCTATCTGTATTCCAAGAGAAATCAGCAGCAATAGCTTACAATAGGGACAGGAACCACAGGGAATGGGAAGCAACTATGACTTCTTTAACCTTGCTCCAAAACAATCTGCAGAGCTAAGGCGTCTTCCCATAAGGATGTCCTATTTTTGACAGTACACAGCAGCAGTATTTGTGAAGCTATAGCAGTCATATTAAGAACAGAATTTTTTTATTAGTCTTGACAAATAGCCATGAAAAGTTACACAATTCCACAATGCGTAGAAATTATTACAGTTTATTATCAAAATGGATATGAGAGAACAATTTGATTTTTAATCAAAAAATTTGAGGCAACTGGGTCTGTGGCCAATCAGACAATGCACATGCATCAACAAACCACACATTCCAATGAAAACATCACCACTGTTGGTCAGAGTGTACGCAAGAATCCATCCCAATCAGTTCTCCACCCATGGACCACAATTTGGCAAATTTTGCATCTGGACATCAAGCTTTATCCTTACAAAATTGTTTTAACTCAAGAACTCAAGTCCAACGGCCACAGATAGGGCTACACATTTGCTGACTGGGCTGTGGAGCAATTGGAAGTTGATCCCACTTTGGGCCAAAAAATTATCATCAGCAGGGAGGCCCATTTTTGGATGAATGATTTTGTTAACAAACATAGCTGTTGCATTTGGAGTTATGAGAAACCAATGGAGATTCAAGATTGGACCGTCTGGTGTGAATTTTGGTCCAGCGGGATCATCGGCCCTTATTTTTTCCAAGATGAATGAGGAGAGGCTGTGACTGCCAATGGTGAAAGATATCGGTCTATCATAACTGGTTATATTGGCCCCATTTAGAAGGCTCCATGGTGGCCATTTACCAGAGGTTCTCTTCACACATGACGCCATCAAATGTACTTCAAAATAACAATGCAATTAAAACTGCATCATTTAGACAACTTGTCTTATTTAAGTTTTAAGATAGGACACACTTACTGGAAGAAAGATCAAAAAACCCAAACACTCTTTGCTACTGAATCCATTCCAACTCGCAGTGACCCTATAGGACAGAGTAGCACTGCCACATAGTGTTTCCAAGGAGAACCTGGTAGATTTGAATTGCCAACCTTTTGGCTACCAGATGTAACACTTAACCACTATACCACCAGGGTTTCCAATTACAAAGACAGAGAGTACTTTCTCTATGTAAGCTGTTTTTTTATCATTGTAAGTATCTGTCTTGTCTCCTCAAATCAGCCACAAGCTCCTTCAATGCTAGAACTACTTACTAAAGAAGCATGCCAGCCAAGTGCCGTCAAGTCAGATCCAAAGAAGTATAGGAAAATAATAAACATTTGACTAGTTCATTGTCAGAAGGTTCTTATTTCAAGGCTGGCTTCCTCTGTGGCATGTCATTAGGAAGATGCTTTGTTCTTACTTCTGTCTATGTGGAAAGCCCTTTCTCTCAATGGGAAGTGGGCAATTACCAGTCTTGTCCCAAAAGTGGCAACATAACATAGTGTTTGCAAGCAAGGGCTTTAGAATCAGGAAGACATATGTTCTAAACCTCAACTCAGGCAGCTGCTAGCTACGTGACCTCCAGCGAGTCCTTCTTTATCTTTCTCTGGACCTCAGCTTCCTTTTTAGAGAAATGAAGATTATATTTCCTGCTTTGTGGGGTTGTTGTAGAAATTAAACAAGATACTGCATATAAAGGAGCTCTAGTGATGCAGTGGAAACCCTGGTTGCCTAGTGGTTAAGTACTATGGCTGCTAAGCAAAAGGTGAGCAGTTCAAATCCACTGGGCACTCCTTGGAAACTCTATGGGACTGTTCTACTCTGTTCTGTAGGGTCACCATGAGTCATCATTGACTAGATAGCAATGGGTTTGGTTTGGTTGGTGGTACAATAATTAAGAGCTTGGCTGCTAATCAAAAGATTGGCCATTCAAATCCACCAGACACTCCTTGGAAACACTATGGAGCAATTTCTACTTGACTTGACAGCCGAAGGTTTGGTTAATGTATATAAAATGCTTAGCATAGAGCCCAGCATACAATACTACAACCAGTTGCTATTGAGTCACTTCTGACTCATGGCGATTCTGTGAGTGTCAGAGTAGAACTGTGTTCCACAGAGTTTTCAATGGCTGATTTTTTGGAAGTAGACCCCAGGACCGCCTCTGGGTGGACTTGAACCTCTAACCTTTCGGTTAGCAGTTGAGCATGTTAATTGTTTGCATTACCCGGGGACTCCACAGTGCTTAAGCATTTGGTTGCTATACAAAAGGTTGGCAGTTTGAATCCACCAGTGGTTGTACTCAGTCCTACAGGGTCACCGAGAATTGGAATCGACACAACAGCAACAGGTTTTTAGGGGGAGGGACATGGGGTGAGTTAATGTACAATTAAAAAAAAAAAAACACTCCCATTGAGTCGATGCTGACTCATAGCAGCCCTACAGCCAGAGCAGAACTGCCCCCTAGAGTTTCCAAGAGCATCTGGAGTATTTGAACTGCTGCCCTTCTGCTTAGCAGCTGTAGCACTAACCACTATGTAACTAGGACTTCCAAATGTACAGTAACTTCAATAAGTTGTAGTCTGAAAACTGCTTGCCTTTGAAGCCCACAAGGCCACATTCCAGCTCACCTGAAAATAAAGCAAAACGAATTGAAAACCAGTAACAACAAAAAACAGCGTAAGTCCTCAGTGAATTTACAGATGTTAGCAGAACATCCATTTGTCTCTCCTTTTTCCACAGTGGAAGACTGAGGCACATAAAGTTTTGAGAACTTTATGGCACTTGGCTTTTGGCTATCAAATTCATGCACAGGACAAAATAAAAACCTCTAAAAGCCTGACTAAAGTCCTTGGGTGGTGCAAAGAGTTAGCAACCCTGGTTGCTAACCAAGAAGACAGAGATTCGATACCACCCAGAGGTATCTCAGAAGAAAGACCTGGTGATCTGCTTCTGAAAACTCAGCCACTGCAAATCTTATGGATCTCACACACATGTGGTGGCCAGAAGGCAGAGTCAACTCAACAGCAACTGGTGTTTGGTTTAAAGCCCCTGTCAACCCTAAGGCTGGAATCAGAATCTTAGAACATTAATGGCAAAAGAAAGCTTAGAGAAAAGTCCAACCCTTTCCTTTTAGAGATGAAAAAACTCAAGCCCAACAGGTTCCAACTCTCCCGAAATCACCCAGCATGTTCCATGAGTCTTTCAAACAGACATCATGTCTAGTTCTCACACCCTCTCCTTCTTCCCTGTAACCAATCTCTCTCCCTACCCTGTCGATAACAGTAATACATATGAAGCAATTTGAACCATAGAGGGATCACAAGTATCCTACCTTTCAGTGGGATTGATGCTTCTTTAAGGACAAGGACTGTGTCATCTACTTAAGTGTCTACAAAAGGCCTTCTGTGTAGCATAAGCTTACAAATACTCGGGATTAACCAATCGCTTTATCAACAGAGTACTTTACCCATCCTAGAGGGACTTACTAGGTGTTAAGTAAACACATATATACCAGACACTATTGTTCATGCTTGAACTTTCTCATCACTGCAGCATCAAGTAAAGGAACCTGCCCGTCTATCCAAAGTAACAGTTACTGGGAAATCGTAGGAGATGCTGTAGAGAAAGGAGGTCACAGGTATGCTGCCCTCTATTCTGATGGTCAGTGTCTTTACACCCGTCCCATGCCCCCACTTCCCTTATTTGCCTCAGGGGTCAGCCATCTCTTAGTTTTGTGTCCTAATAAGCGAGAAGAATTACAACCAAATAGCTTACCCGTAAGTCAAAATGCAAAAGCAAAAAAGGAATCTTAACGTGACCCGGCTCTCGGGATTTATCAATAGACTTAAGTCTTAACCAGTGTTGGGAAGCTTCAAACAGCAGAGCATGCAGGCTGAAAGAGGATGATAAGACTCCAAAATGCAGAGAAGCCTTGTGGAAAGCCAGTACAGACACTGATTCTCAGATCTCATCAGGCCATCAGAAGAAATGCTTCCACAGGGCACCATAATTCTCCTAGTTACCTAGCCTACAAGCTTTGGAGTTTCTCTTGACTTCTCCACCTCCACTTCCCTTGATCTAGTCTGCTCCAAAGCCCCATCTTTTCTTTCCTTTTTCTTTCTTTCCTTCTATTATCCAGCCATCTTCCTAGACTTCTGAGCTGCTGTATCCAGGTCAAAACCCTAATCATTTCTCACCCAGATCACACAAGATACTGCCAAGTAGTCTCCCTGCCCAGACGTTCTTTTGTCTAGTTCATCCTTTACACCACACTCTAGCATGATCAACTTGGCCCAGTTTGCCCAGATTTCTCTTGGTTTTAGCATAAAATTCTCACCAGGGAACTCCCTACTTAGTCACAGATGACCCAGGACAGCTGGCTACCCTACTGCAGTCACATCACAGTCTTCTCCCAAACAATGCTTTCTTTGGTCATGTCACTTTCTTGACCAAAATGTTCCCTATTCATTTCCCATTAAAATAGTCCTAAATTAGGCCCCAAATACACCTCAGAAATATATAAGAATGCACATTAGGGCAGAGTGGAAAAACAAGGGTTCTACAAGGACTGCCAGTTAAGTTTGCAAACTCATCCTAGAAAAAATGCTCTGTATTTCATTTTTTAATATCACTGTGGTCAGCTTTGAGGTACTCCCTTTGGGAAGCTATGCACTCATGTCAGTGCCTAGCCTACCCTTCAAAGAAATTTTGCAACTCTTTTTCTGAAATGGCCATCAGAGTGTAATCATATTACCCTTGATGTTCTGAATGCCTTCAAAATGTCTTCCTCTCAATATTTTCTTTTTTTCAGGTAGAGGAGAAGTCATTGGGGGCCAGATCAGGTGAGTAGAGTGGGTGTTCCAATACTGTTATTAGTTTGCTGGCTAAAACCTCACAGACAACTATACAGTTAAGATTGTGAACTTGCCACTGTGCCACCATGTGCAATGGCCACACCAAAAAGAGTTCCAAAATTGCTTTGAAGGGTGGACTAGGTGCTGATGTTGGTGCATAGCTTCCCAAGGGAGTACTTCAAAGATAATCATAGCGATATTCAGCAGCGAAGTATGTAGCACTTAGAACAATTAAGTTCATGGAGTTAATTGTCAGACCTCATGTATATATATATATATATATATATATATAATTCCACCTTTCTACCTTTAGTCTTTCTTTTCACCCCATCCAGAAATCTCTCTTTCTTCTTAGCCAGTCTGAATTCTTCAAGGAGCAACACAAATCCTGTCTCTCAAGGGAAGCCAGGGCTCAGCTCATGAGGACTCCGTTTTGTACACAAGTTTTATAACACTCAGCATTTAGTATGTCCTGCCTAGTGTTCAAAGTGCTTTTGTTTGATGCTTCTTTATTCTAACTGGACTAACGTCTCCCTGTGCTTTTGTGCCTTGCAGAGTCCCTGTCACATGCTAGATACTAGCAAGTGCATTACTGATAGCTGATAAGTAGACTGATTGATTCATAAGAAAAGGTCCAAATCAGGGATCTAGACATGAAACAAAAGAAGAAAGGATAGGATTTACTGTACCTTGCACAAGATTCTCAAGTCCTTCAATAGTTCAGCAATTCGTTTATTCCACAAACATTTACTAAATATGTCACATACTCAAGACACTGTGCTGGCATGTTATAGGTACCAAGATAGGAATAAACGGAGGCTCAGGTCTCTGAGAGCACCTCTGCCTCGCAGGGATCGTAGGCTTCCACGCTGCTCCTCAGCTCCAACTTTCGAGCAGGACAAGTGGTGGCAGCCCCACCTTCACCTACACCACCAAACTGGCGATTTATCCACTTCTATGTCCTTATTAGGAAGCCCTGGTGGTATAATGGTTAAGTGCTGCAGTTGCCAACTAAAAAGTCAGCAGTCCGAACCCACCAGGTGCTCTCTGGAAAGTCTATGGGGCAGTTCTACTCTGACCTGTAGAGTCACCACGAATCGGAATTGACTCGATAGCAGTGGGTTACGTATGTATTTATCCCACTAGTCTGGTTGACAGCAACGGTAGCACTCTCAACTACTAGCCAAACAGTGGAAGATTTGTACCCACCCAGAAGTGCCTCAGAAGAAAGCCCTGGCAATCTGCTTCCAAAAGGTCACAGCCTCGCAAACCCTCTGGAGCAGTTCTACTCTGCATACTCGAGGTCATCACAAGACAGAATCAGTTGGAAGGCAACTGATAACAGCAATAATCTCTCCCCCTGTGGAGCTGTTAAGCGAAATAAATTAGCAATTCAAAATAAATCAATAGATTAAAATACAAATGTTGACCTACACAAGGAAAATAAAACACACTTCTTCCAGGAAATAGATCCTGATTTTATATCTATACATATATATATACACACACACATACACAAAGACACAGACACATATACATACATGCATAGCATTATTAGTCCCTGCTTCACTGAATTTCTATAACAAGACCATACCACTAACCTTTACTATGATTTGTTTGTTGCATGATATTAGTCTTGTTAAGTAACACATATTAAGAACAAACTCAGCCTATACCTCCGTCTTTGTGACCCCCCACAGCCTGCATGTGTGCACACACACACTCCCTTAATTAAATGGGGTTGGGATATCAACAGTGTCACCTCCTCTAATGACAAAACAGGTTCATGAGCAAGTGGGGGAAGTAAACAAATCAAACGGTTTACAGAGAAGAGGTCAATCTGGGCTCAGCTGGGCTGGGCCCGGAGTGATTCAGGCTCTGCCACGGAATGGGTGTCTCCTGGGATGGCCCAGGAGGACAACTAAAACCCCTATAAATAGGATGAGTTTTCAGGTCTCCAGTATCCTCTCCGGCTTCTGACTCTTCTGCACCTTGCTCCTTAAGCAGGTAAGACATTCACAGAGGGGAAAGGTAACAGAATCTGGGAAGCTCTTAATAGTCAGCTGTGATGTTGTAGGCTGGGGAGGTCTGAGAGTGTTCTGTGGAAGCATCTTGCTCCCTTTTCCTGAGCTCTGAGGGTATGATGACCTATTTCTAAACCTGAGGGAGATACATGCCTTTGCTTTAGTCTGTCCTAAGTATCCACAAGGAAACCCTGGTAGCATAGTGGTTTAAGTGCTACATGTGCTAACCAGAAGGTTGGCAGTTCAAATCTGCCAGGCTGTCTTTGGAAACTCTGTGGAGCAGTTCTACTCTGTCCTTTTGCATCACTGTAAGTCAGACCTGACTTGATGACAGTGGGTTTGGTTCTTTTTTTTTTGGTTTTTAGCATCCCCAGACTGAAGACTAGGACTATTGGAGGATACTTTTACCTCCCGTAGTTAGGCAAGACCCATGAGTTTAGGGTTCAGAGTAGCCAGTGTAGACCATGTGGCCCTGCAGCCAAGTGCCATCGAGTTGGATCTGACTCATGGCGACCCTAGCAATACTCAAGTCTCACTGCAGGGAATTGCCACAAGGGACAGTTTGTCTTATGCAATTCACTCTTTGCCATTGACTGCTTATAAGTACCACAGCATGCTTTTGGAAATTCTCTGTTTTCTGCAGCTAGGGTTAAGATTGGCAGCCAGTAAATCCAATAAGTGAAATTTTCACACCACAAAAAAAATATTATTGAGATTCAGCCTTGTAGCACAGCCAGTATTGACGTAGCCGATTGTATATACTGCCTATCACCTGTGTAGTTAATTTGGCTGTACACCTACTCTGCTATTTTTGTTTATAACATGATTTTTATTCAGTGATTTCATTTCATATATGGTTTTCACAATAACCATCCAGGCTGGAAGCACTTGCCAGAACTTAAGCTCCCACGACTCTTCCTTGGCCCCTAGATTTCTTTTCTGCTTGAGGAAGCCTCACTAGGAGACTGAAGGCTGTTTAGTGACTCTTCCAAAGTGCTCATCATTGGCAGAAAATGATATTCTATTTTGCTGGCTTCTGCCTGATTTATCTTGTTTTGTGTTCTCATATGAATATTTCCATTAAGCAAGTTCCAACTGGATTATAGGACAGGACACAGAAAACAATCTCTCTCTCTCTCTGCATGTGTGTACCTGTGTGTGTGTATGTGTGTGTGTGTGTAGTCCCTGAGTAGTGCAAACAGTTCATACCCCACTACTAAATCAAAGGTTAGTGGTTCAAACCCACTCAGCAGCACCATGGAAGAAAACCTGGCAATCTGCTTCCATAAAGATTACAGCCAAGACAACTCTATGGAGCAGTTCTACTCTAAAACACATGGGGTCACCACAGCTCAGAACCAACTTGATGGCAGTGGGTTTGGCTTTTGGTTTTGTGCATATGTATACGTGTATATGTATATATTAGTCATCTAGTGCTGCTACAACAGAAATACCACAAGCGGATGGCTTTAACAAAGAGAAATTTACTTCTTCACAGTAAAGCAGGCTAGAAGTCCAAATTCAGGTGTCAGTTCCAGGGAAGGCTTTCTTCTTCTGTAGGCCTTTCTCATCAGTCTCCCCCTAAACTTGGAGCTTCTCCTCACAAGCACCTTGAGTCCAAAGGACATGCTGTGCTCCAAGCACTGTTTTCTTGGTGGTATGTGGCACCCCTACTCTGTTCACTTTCCTTTCCTTGTTACCTCTTAAGAGACAAAAGGCAGCTATGGGACACATCCCAGGGAAACTCGCTTTACATTGGATCAGGGATGAGACCTTAGTACAGGTGCCACAATTCTACTTTGATCTTCTGTAATATAAAATCTCAATTACAAAATGCAGTACAACCACATGATACTGGGAATACACACAGCTGTATATATGGGGGAAGGAAGCTTTGATACATATACAGAGGGACGGAGAGGCCCTGACAGTGTAATGGACAAGAACTTGGCTGCTAGCCAAAAGGCTGCAGTTCAAATGTCCCAGCCTCTCCTTGGAAATCCTATGGAGTAGTTCTACTCTGTCCTATAGGGTTGCTATCAGTCAGAATTGACTCAACAGCAATAGGTTTTTTTATATGCATGTGTGAGGGGGTTGTTTTTGTTTTGTTTTTTAACGAAATTCTCTCTTTTACTAGCAAGGGAACCACAATTTGCACCCACCTCCCATCATAGTATGTGATATTTGGAGCCTGACTATGGCATCAAAGTGAACAAGGAGTGTGGTTAAGAAGTGCTTCTGTCATTTTTCAGCTTCTTTCCCAGACCAAGAGGGGCTGCCTTTCCTCTGAAAATGCTGTCTCTTGATCTTCATCCTAAATACAAGCAACATTGTGTTTCTTCCTTTAGATTCACCCTTATTTGCCAAAATGGTTCAACTCCTGAACAGCATAATCACTGTGATCAAGGTGTTCCAGGAACACGCCAGTGAGAATGGGGACTGCACCTCACTCTGCAAGAAGGAGCTGAAGCAGCTACTCTTGGTTGAGTTTGGAGACATCCTCCGGGTAAGATGGGCTCAGGGTAGGCTCTGGCCTCACAGAATCAAGTGTGAGTGATCTTGCTGCCTACATCCAAAGCACTCACAGAGCTATTTTCACCCTGTAACAAAAAGAATTTGAGACAGCTGCACAGTAACTCTTTTCTAACACACACATACATGTACAAATGTACACACACACAGAAGCACACATTTATGTATACCCTTCTTATATCTGTATTGGAACAGGAGGGAGCATAACTTTGAAGTAATTGGGAATTATTTCTCAGAAGGAAATTCAATTTTTCTACTTTAAATCTTAATTTTTCTACTTTAAAGCCATCTATATAGCTTGTTGGAAACCCTAGTATAGTGGCTAAGAGCTATAGTTGCTAATTAAAAGTTCAGCAATTCAAATTCACCAGGTACTCCTTGGATACTATATGGGGCAGTTCTACTCTGTCTATAGCATTTCCATGAGTTGGATTCAACTTGACTACAATGAGTTTAAGTATCTTATTGTGCATTCTGTTATTCAATAAAGTCACAGAGCACACTCTCCATAGGCCTGGATTAATAAATCATCCTAGGGACTGTATTAATAAATCATCTTCCTTCCCTCCAGGATCTCATTGCAGTGAGAAAGAAATAGGTTAATTAACACTTAAGAGACACCACATGATAGGACAGGATAGCTTCCTCAAATGACTTAAATTAATTATTAATGGAGCTAAGTTTAAGCAAATATATTCACACCCTATGGTCATGCTCCCATTGATCCAGCAGGGGATAAGGTTCTGAGGATCAGCTGATCAAAGATTAGAACTAAGCCCAAATCTTCAGATTAAAAGTTTCTCAACCAAGGAAGGTCCATACAGAACTGAATGGACCAGAGCATAGTCATTGGTACAAATCTTACTGTTCGCAGACGCACATCTGATTTAAGTCTTTGGTTTATCTTCTTACAGAGACCGAATGACCCAGAGACTGTGGAAACCATCCTGAACATCTTGGATCAAGACAGAAATGGACATGTTGATTTTCACGAATATCTTTTGATGGTATTCCAGTTGGCCCAAGCCTGCTATCATAAGCTAGATATCGAGTCATGCAGAGACAGAAGCTCTCAGCAAAGACATGAGGAGGCACAAGACAATAAGTTCCCAAGAAATAGAGACAGACAACACAGGCATAGACAGGAGGAAGAAGAGCAAGATTCCTACCATAGCCAGTCTGAAAGACAGGACCAGGACTCCTGCCATGGTCAGTCTGAGGAGCAAGGCAGGGACTCCCACTATGGTCGGTCTGAGCGACAAGAAAGAGACTCTCGTTCTGGTCAGTCTGAGAGACAAAGTAGGAATTCCCCATACGGTCAGTCTGAGAGACAAGATCAGAAATCTCATTATGGTCAGTCTGAGGAGCAAGGCAGGGACTCTTGCTACGGTCAGTCTGAGAGACAAGGTTGGGACTCCTGCCATGGTCAGTCTGAAAGACAGGATCAGGATTCTCACTATGGTCAATCTGAGAGACAAGACACAGATTCCAGCTTAAATCAATCTAAGAAAAAAGGCCAGGGCTATGGTCAGAAATTGAGTCTTCAGTCTAGCAATGGACAGCCTAAAAGACAAGGGTATCTCTTTGCCTTAAGTCAGCATGAAAAATCGGTTCAGAGCTCTCATCCCACTCAGTCTGGAAGGTCTGAACAAAGATCAAGCAGTGGCCAGTCTAGAACACTTGGACAGGACTCTGGCTCTAGCCATACTGAACAGGAATCAGGTTCTATTTATGGACCATCAGGAAGGCTGGATCAGGAATCAGGCTGTGGTCAGAGAGACAGGCACGGACTGGATTCTCACTATGGTCAGACAGACAGACAAACCCAGAGTTCTCACTACGGACAGACAGACAGACAAAGACGAAGTTCTTACTATGGACAGACAGACAAGCAAGGCCAGATTTCTCACTATGGACAGACAGAGAGACAAGGCCAAAGTTCTTATTATGGTCAGACAGACAGACAAGGTCAGAATTCTCTGTATGGTCAGGCAGACAGACAAGGTCCAAATTCTCAATATGATCAGACAGGCAGACAAGACCTGAGTTCTCACTATGGACAGACAGGCAGACAAGGTCAGAGTTCTCACTATGGACAGACAGGCAGACAAGGTCAGAGTTCTCACTATGGACAGACAGGCAGACAAGGTCAGAGTTCTCACTATGGACAGACAGGCAGACAAGGTCAGAGTTCTCACTATGGACAGACAGGCAGACAAGGTCAGAGTTCTCACTATGGAGAGGCAGACAGACAGAGCCAGAGTTCTTACTACAGTCAAAGAGACAGACAAGGTCAGAGTTCCCAATATGGACGTATAGACAGACAAGGTCAGAGTTCTCAGTATGGGCAGACAGACAGCCAAACCCTGAGTTCTCACTGTGGAGAGACAGACAGACAAAGCCAGAGTTCTCAATATGATCAGCCAGACAGACGAGGCCCAAGTTCTTGCTATGGGCAGACAGACAGACTAGAGAGTTCTCACTATGATAAGACAGATAGAGAAGGCCAGAGTTCCCAATATGGACAGACAGACAGACAAGGTCAGAGTTCTCAATATGGACAGACAGACAGCCAAACCTGGAGTTCTCGCTGTGGAGAGACAGACAGACAAAGCCACGGTTCTCGCTATGGACAGACAGACAGACAAAGACCGAGTTCCCGTTATGACCAGACAGACAGACAAGGCCAGCATTATCACTATGACCAGACAGAGACCGGGGAAACTGGAATGCAAAGGCAAAATAGGTACTTCCAAGGAAGTGAGGGAACAAGAGGAGACACGTATGTTGAACAGTCAGGAAGATCAGGGAGACTACATCAACAGACTCAAGGATGGGAAGTGAATGGAAACCAGAGGCAGGGGTCCCAAAACAGAGAGAAGGCATGGGAAAGGCAGCTTGAGGATGCTCAACACCACCAACACAAACTCGTAGCACAAATCCAGCAAGAAACAAAACTCTGCCACAAAGGGAGAGGATGGCAAACAAGGTGCAGTGAGCGGGCCCACGGACAAACCCAGACCCAGCAGAGCCAAAGAGAGGGGATAAACTACCAGACAGAAGAGAGGCAGGGTCATCAAAACTGGGGTACACAGAGCCGTGAGGTCCAGGAAGGCCCGCGTGAGACACGGCACAGACAAACCCATGAAGAGGAACGAGGCTGTCAGGCAAGGGACAGGCAAACCCGTGAAGATGAGCAGAACCGTCAGAGACAAGACAGGCAAACCTATGAAGAGGATCAAAACTGTCAGGCAAGGGACAGGCAAACCCGTGAAGATGAGCAGAACCATCAGACACAGTACAGACAAACTCATGAAGAGGAAGAAAGCTGTCAGACAACGGACAGGCAAACCCACGAAGATGAGCGGAACCATCAGAGACAAGACAGGCAAACCTATGAAGAGGATCAAAACTGTCAGCAACGACAGAATACGCAAACTCACGACGGGGATGCGAGGTATGGAAGGTCCCAGAATGAACAATCACATGGAAACTGGCAAGGTTGTTCTAACAGAGAAAATTTCCAGAGCCAAAGCTTACAGGGAAGATGTAGTGACCAGGCCTTACATCCAACCCCAGATTATGGGAGGCCCCAAAGAAGACAACAGGGTAGAGGTCATCCTACCAAGACAACTACATCTTCCACCCCCCTTTACGACTACGTTCGAGAACAGAAATCACATCAGTACTAGGCTGCATGATCACCAAAGCTAAAGCAATAGTAAGCCAAGGAAGAAACCTACGTGTCAAGTTCATCTTTAATTCTCTCTAAGAGCTTGACTATGTATGTCTTCTCTCTATTCTTTACTCCATTCTACACACAATGATGCTTTGGGGGACCAATATTCACTTTTAGGGCATGTCAGTTCTTTGAGCAGTAGTTCTAGGATTTGGGGGTTAGGTGAAATCTGGGTGGTAAATTGGGTGGAATAATCAGATCCCAATTTTGGTCAGTTTGAGAATTAAATCATTTTATAGTTTGCCATCCATGTAGGTGGAGCCTGAGCACTTCTCCAAAAAGTTCAGAAACAGGAAATGTATTCTGAAGACTTGTGTTACAACTTGAGGGAAAGAAACTTGTGCTTGGGTACTCTTTGGCTTCTGTGAGTACAACATTGAGACTTACAATCTGCATACTCTAGACTGAGTGGAAATACAGCTGGAGGCTGCTAGAGGCACCAGTGACCACAGAGGTTGTGTCTGATGTCAATATAACCTCCTGTGACCATGCTCCTACTGTCATCAGAGAGACTGTCTATTGAGTTCTTGTGAATAGAGCTGACTAGATAAACTCCAGCTCTAGTTTCTGAGCATACGAAATCGAGAGACCACATTTGTCATCTGTTTGCGGTTTCCTCTGAGCCAACATGTTACTCCAAAGCTCCTGAGGCCTGAAAGCCCTACACAAGAAAATCTATGTGCAGATTATGGAATTGTATTTAAATATTCAATAAATGATTGGTGAGCAATGACTCATGACTTTTTCCCTTCTTCATTGTGAGGTTGTGCTATCTTAACCAGTGAATTATTTTTTAAGATCTCATTTTAAAACATCTAAAATCTTTGTTCCCTGAGTTTCTAGGAACTGAAACAAAAACATGGAGTGAAGACGAAACTTGTCTAAATATCATTTCTAGCTCCCTCCCTGCAGAGCAGTCACATTTGACCTTTCCTTGTCGTTAACCTCCACATTCAAATGGCCATTAACCTGTTGCCATTGAGTCGATTCTGACTCATAGAGACCCTATACAGCAGAGCAGAACTGCCTCATATGGTTTCCAAGGAGCAGCTGGTGGATTCAAACTGCTGACCTCGTGGTTAGCAGTCAAGCTCTTAGCCACTGTGCAACCAGAGCTCAAATAGTCGCTCCAAAAGCTAACTCAGTCCTGCTAAGTCAGTTTCAACTCACAGTGACTCTATAGGACAGAGCAGAACTATCTCATGGGGTTTCCAAGGAGCAACTGATGGACTCAAACTGCTGACCTTTCAGTTCATAGCCAAGCTCTTAACTGCTGTGTCACCAGGGCTCCAAACAGTCTTTAAGTCTTGTCAATTCTAAGTCCACCAAAGCTCTTTGCATTTCTTCGCCTCTGCTGCCTTAATTTCCTCTCTCTTCAGAGGCTTCCCAGTGACCTCAGAATAAAGGTCAGACTCCTTAGTGCAGCACACAAGGCCCTTCACTATCTGACACAGATGACCTTACTTGTCAAGCTCACAGACGCCCCTGTAGAAGCATCCTATTGTCTAGTACACCAAAAACTTGACTCCGGCGTTCTCTGGGTTACAACTAAAACATCCTATCTTCTGAGCAGCCTTCCTGGACATACCAAGGACACCTTCCTTTAAGTTCCCACTCACTCCTGTTATATCACTTGTCACTCACTTCGCTGTACTGATCTTCCCTATCAAACTGAGAACAAGATCATAGCTTACTCAGCCTGGTACTGGTCAGCACTCACTGTAGTCTCTAATGTCTAGTGGCAGTCATCGTTTGCTGGATAGGTGGACAAATGAAGGAAATACACTTGAGTTCAAAATAAACTGTCAATTTATTGTACTGTGGTAGCTTGTATATTGCTGTGGTGCTGGAAACTATTCCCCCTATGTTTCAAATGTCAGCAGAATTGCCCATTGTGGACAGGTTTCAGTGAAGCTTCCAGATTAAGACAGACTAAGAAGAAAATCCTAGAGATCTGCTTCCAAAAATTATTAATATTAGGTGTCATTGAGTTGATTTCAATTTATAGCAACACTATGTAAAAAAGACTGGAACATCTCTCGGTCCTGCCCCATCCTCATGACTGTCGTTACGCTTGCACCCATTGTTGCAGCCACTGTGTCAATCTATCTCACTGAAGGTCTTCCTCCTTCTCACTGACCCTCTACTTTACCAAACATGTTGGCCCTCTCAGAGACCTGTCCCTCCTGATACATGTCCAAAGTACATGAGATGAAATCTGGCCATCTCTGCTTCTAATGAACATTCTGGCTGTACTTCTTCCATGACAGGTTTATTTCTTCCTCTAGAAATTCATGATGCACTTAGTATTCTTCACCAATACCACTATTCAAAGGCACCGATCGAACATTCTTATTCATTGCCCAGCTTTCTTATGCATATGAGATGATTGAAAATACCATGGCTTGAGTTAAACACACTTTAGTCCTTAAAGTGACAACTTTGCTTTTCAGCAATTTAATGAAGTCTTTGTAGCAGATTTTTCCAATGCAGTGCTTCTGAAACAGAACCAACAAAAATCATAGGAATTAGAACACTGTCAGAATCATTTGTTTTGGACACACCATCAAAAGGGATCAACTGCTAGAGGAAGACATTGTATATGGTGAAGCAGAGGGTGGTAGACCCTCGGTGAGGTGGACTGAAACAATAGAGATAACAATGGATTGAAGTATGCTAGCTGTTGTGAGGATGTGCAACACCAGGCAATGTTTTCTTCTGTTGTATATGAGGCTGCCACTGAGCATGAGGCTACTCAATGACAGCCAATGACAATTATATAAAAAACACAGTAAGAGACTAAATAACTGAAACAACCCAAGATCAAAGAACGAGACCAGTTTTTTCAGGTATTTTAAATGGAAAAGGCTTTAAAGCCAGAATCATAGGGACTAAACTATTAGAAACCATTGTATTCAAAAATACATCACCAAAGCTGTAATCCAGAAATCAGAGACATTGAATCCAGAAGCTGCTGTCATTGCTGCTAAAATTGCCTGTCTCCACAACCTTGTTTGCCCAAAAAAAAACCCAAACCACAATATAATAGCCTCCATTTACTTCAGCCTTCCATATATTAGGCAAACACATCTAACTGGAAAAAGAAAAAAAAATCATATCCATAACGGTAATTACAAGAGTCTTTAGAAAATAGACAAAACTCCCGAAAAACGAACCATTGCTGTCAGGTCAAATTCCTGCTCACAGTGACTCTATAGGATAGACTAGAACTGCCCATAGGGTTTCCCAGGCTGTAAATCTTTATAGAAGCAGAATGTGACAGCTTTCTCTTGAGGAGTAGCTGGTGTGTCCCAATCATCAATCTTTTGGTTAGTAGCCAAACAACCACTGATTCCAAGGGAAAGGGATATGAGCAGGGCTACGGCATTGTCCTGAGTCTCAACTCAACAGGGATGCCAATAAGGTAGCTGCTATTTAAACAGCATATTTGTTCAGGGGTAAGATGAATCTTCTTCACAGAACTTCCTCCTAACTTAGACCTTCCTCAACAAGCCAAATCAGAGGGTAGAGAATAAATATCCAAAAGTGACAGATCTCAAGGACCGGAATCGCCTAGGGTTCATAGCATTTCTAACGGCATCAGTGGTGCAGTGAAGGCTGGCAGATTCAGGTATCCTGGGAGAGGAAACAGCATGAGAACAAGATGGAAATGAAAGCCAAAGAGAGTTTGATGAAGCAAAAGCTGAGTGCATGAAACACTGCCGAGAGAAAGCAGGCCAGGGTTACCAAGCTAGAAAGATGAATTGAATGAGATCATGGAGGACTTCAAAATTCACTGAAGAGTTAGAATTATTTTGTTTTTTCTTACATCAGTAATAACCATGTAAGTCTTCTGAGCAGAAAACAAGAAGACAGAAGACTGGCTGGAAGAGATTTGGAATGGAGAGAAAGAACTGGGTGATCCCTAGGTGGTGCAAACAGCTAATGCACTCAGCTGCTAAGCAAAAGGTTGGAGATTTCAGTCTACCCAGAAACACTTCAGAAGACAGGCCTGGCAATTTGCCTCCCCAAAATCAGCCATTAAAAACTCTAGAGTGTACAGTTCTGCTCTGACACACATGAGGTTGTCAAGAGTTGGAATCAACTCACGGATAAGTGGTTTTAACTTCTGCATCACGGTTAACATAACTCCACTGTCTCAGTCATCTGGTGCTACTATAACAGAAATACCACATGTGGATGGCTTTAATGAAGTGAAATTTACTCTCTTACAGTTGAATAGGCCACAAGTTTAAATTCAGAGTACCACCTCCAGGGGAGGGCTTTCTGTCAGCTTTAGAGGAAGGTCATCATCATCAATTTTCCCTTGGCCAAGGAGCTTCTCAGATGCAGGGACCCTCTATTCTCATTTTCTACTCCCAGTGTTGTCTTCTTGGTGGTATGCAGTTCCCCTCTCTGCTCAGTTCCCTTTCATCTCTTGTAAGATAAAAGGTTGTATAGGCCACACCCAAGGGAAACTTCCCTTACATTGTGTCAGGAATGTGATCTTAATAAGGGTGCTACAATCCCACCCTAACCCTCTTTCACATAAAATTACAATCACAAAATGGAGAATAACCACACAATATTGGGTATCACAGCTAACCAAACTGACATATATGGGGGACGTACAGAATTCAATCCACGATACCTACACAGACCCTGGATCCCAGCAGGCTAGAGGGTGATCTAGGGCTCTAAGGACAAATGCTAAGGGTCAGAAAAGAATAAAGCCCAAGGTGAGGGTTGTGTAAGGAAGGAGAAATGTCCTGGTGCTGCTTTCTTGATGGTGTGCGGTTCCCGCACCAAGATGCTCCCTGGACAAAGACTGATGCAATACCAAACTTTCCTCCTGAGCCAACTAGGTGGAAAGCTTTCCCCTGGAGCAGACATCCTGAAATTGGACTTGTAGCCTACAGGGCTGTGTAAGAATAAACCTACCTTTGTTAAAGCCATCCATTCTGTAGTATTTCTGTTAGAGCAGCATTAGCTGACTAAAACAGAATTCGGTGCCATGAGAGTGACGTGCTGCTCTAACAAATACCTAAAATGTGGCAGCCATTTTGAAACTGTGAATGGATGGAAGATTCAGAAGGAACCAAGGAGAACTGTTAACACTGAGGAAGGTGCAGATGGTGAGAATCGAGCAGTGGAGGACTGGCAGCAGCAGCGGCGACGGCAGCAGCAGCGCTGGACTGACTCATGGAGCAAGAGAGCTAAGTGCCTGTGAACTGAGTTTTCCTCGCAGAATGGGGTGCCTCTGGACACTTGAATCAGTGGAGCTAGCCTTGCTGACCCACAGAGCAGAGAGTTGAGTGCCTGTGAACTGAGTTTTCCTAGCTTAGTGGGGTGACTCCAGGCACTTGAATCAGTGGAGCTACAGAGCTTTGGAACACTTGCCCCTGCAGGGCAGATGTGGGCCTGAGGACCGGGTCATGAGGCCATAGAAAGCAGAAGCTGAAGAAACAAAGAACACGAGAAGCTGAACTCCCTCTGTCTCAAAAGGTATGGCCATGACCTCAAGGGTTTGAAAGGGTGGAACCATGGCTCCCTGTGTTTCTAAGGGTGGAATTGTCACTCATTTGGGCTTAGGGTGCACCTAAAGCCAATAGGGCAGAGTTTCTGTCCAAGTGAGGCTTGAAGGCAGAGTTGTAGTACAGGGCTGGGTGTCTCCACTCAGAATCCAAAGAGTGTGGCCAATACCTGGAATCTAGAGGGCAGAGGCATTGTGTAGAATGTCTCAGAAAATGTCATGGATTGAATTGTGTCCTACCCAAAATAGGCGTCGCCATGTGGCTGGGCCATGGTTCCCAGTATCTTGTGACTGTCCTCCATTTTGTGGTTTTCTTATACTGCATGTTAAAGGATTAAGGTGGGGCTGTAAATCCCTTCATAGGATCACCTCCCTGCTCCACTGTAAAGGGAGTTTCCCTGGAGTATGGTTTGCCCCACCCTTAATCCTTTCAGCCTACAAGAGATAAAAGGGAAGAGAAGCAGGCAGAGAATTGGGAACCTAACACCACCAAAAGAGAAGCACTGAGAGCAGATCACATCCTTGGGACCCGAGGTTCCTGTGCCAAAATGCTCTTACTGAATTTAGACTTAGCCTATCAGACTGTGATGATTTCTTATATGGAATGGACTTGTAACTTGTTGATGGATTTGCAGCTTATCGGACTGTGACAATAAAGCTTCTCTTCATGAAACCTTCCACTCGTGGTGTTCTCTGTTAGAGTGGTACCAGGTGACTAAGACAGTCGCTAAGAAGCTTGTATGTCTATTTATTCAAGAACAGGCTGAAAACCAATTTGCAACCACTGTTGATGGCTAACTTATTATGAGACTTACTCAAGTAGTTGGAGCCTCATTTAAATTGAACATCTGTTGAGTACCTGCTGTCCATCAAAAGACAATCGCTTAAAAACCAGCTTGCTTTCTTCACAAGAAAGGGTGCTAAGAATACCTATTAAACAAATAGCAACAGGAAAAGGGAGAGAATTATAGTCCTGTAACTGTCATTACTGACACATATGACCTTGAGTAATTTATGTTCCTGTAATGTGTTTCAGTTTTCTCTTGTTTAAAGTGAGAGGTTAATACAAGACAATCTACAATGTCTCCTTCACATCTATAATGCTATGGTTTTATAGCTAAATGTCTAGGTCAACCAGTCAGTCTAATGAATTACGGTAAACACTCCAGAAACTGAACACCAGCTTGGAAACCAACTGGAGGAAAACATCATATGGGATTCTACTGCCACCAACTGGTCACTGGATTCCCTATGTCCTTAAGAGCTGTCTAGACAAAATGACAAACACTGTTGGGAAGTTAACAGATCACAGAAGGGCACTGTCACTCCAGTGAGCAAGTGAGACTTTTCGGTTACTAGTTTTATATAACAGCCATGGATAGGAAACATGACACAGCCTGAATTTTTAGAAACAACACCAAAAGCACGATCCATAAAAGAAAAAAAAATGGTATGTTGGGCTTCGTTAATATTAAAAAATTCTGCTTCACAGAGGACACTGCTAAGAGCATGAAAAGATGAGGAGAAAGGATTTGCAAAATTCAGCTCTGATAAAGAACTTGTGCTCAAGATATACAAAGAACTCTAACAACTCAACAATAAGAAGAAAAACAACCTAGTTTTTAAAAATGTAAAAGGCCTAAACAGACATCTTCACCTGAAGAGATATACAAATATAAAATAAACATATAAAAAGATGCTCAACATCATGTGTTGACAACCCTTAACCTATTGCCATCTAGTCAACTCTGACTCCTAGAAACCCTGTAGGATATAGCAAAACTTCCCCACAGAGTTTCCAAGTAGTGCCTGGTAGATTTGAACTGCTGGCCTTTTGGTTAGCAGCCGTAGTTCTTTATCATTACACCACCAGGGATTCCTCATATGTCGTTAGGGATTTCCAAATTAATACAAGGAGATACCCCTACACATGTATCAGTAATTTGAAATACTGATAATACCAAATCCTGGCAAGAATGTGGAACAACACCAACTCTCATTCACTGCTGGTGGGAATGTAGTACTGGACAGCTCCTTAACTAAACACGGGCTTACTACATTCTACAACTGCACTCTAGACAGTTCCTCAAATGAGTTAACTGATATCCACATAAAAACCTGCACTTGAATGCTTATAGCAGCTTTATTTATAATTGCCCAAAATTGGAAGCAACATAGATGTCATTCAGTGGGTCAGCGCATGAACAAACTGCAGTATAGCCATACACTGGATTATCATTCAGCTATAAAAAGAAATGTGCTATCAAGCTACACAAAGACACAGAGGAATCTTAAATGTATACTGATAAGCAAAAGAAGCCAGTCTGAAAAAGCCATCTGTTGTGTGATTCCAACTACACGACACTCTGGAAAAGGAAAGATTAAAGAGACAGTAAACAGATCATCGGTTGCCAGGGATTCAGGGACAGGAGGAGAGTGATTTACAGAAGAAACACAAAGAGCTTTAAGGGCAATGAAACTATTCTGGAATGATGGTTTCAGGACACTTATGCATTTATCAAAACCTATAGAGCTATGCAACACAGAGTAAAACCTCATTTAAATTATAGATTTAGTTAATAATAATGTATCATGATTAGTTCATCAATTACAATGTATGTACCATGTTATTGCAACATTTTAATAATAGGGGAAACTGTAGGTGCCGATGGGGCATGTGGCAACTCTTTGAACTTCCAGCATAATTTCCCAGTAAGCCAAAAGAAAATTGCTTTAAAAATAAATGTACAAATTAAATTTTTTTAAAAAGTGACACAGCCTGGTTGTTCCTTGGTTAAACGCCTCTAGGAACACTCTCTCTTCCTCTCTCTGTCTCTCTCTCGTAAAGATATATGTCACACAACATTGGCCAAGTCAAAATTTTTCATTTGTACAATCTAGTGACATTAATTACATTAATCACGCCGTGCAACCATCCCCAATATCTGTTTCAATTGGCTTTTTTTGTTATCACAGCCCCAAATCCAACACTGTAGGTCTTGCCACTGTATGAGACACATATGCTTCCAGTTCATTCAATCAATTCAATCTCATTTGATAAATAGCTATGGAGCATTTTACTAGGTCTCCTAACTGTGCTAAGAGGTATTATATGCTATAGTGTAGTAAAGAGCAGAGGTTGGGGAATCTGATTTAAGTATATTCCAGTCTTCACTCAATTACTTCTCCAGCTGTGTGAATTGAGCCTCAGTTTCTTCCTTTTAAACTTCTGCTAATACCATCTAATAGGTTGTTATAAAGATTTGTGGAGTGCCTGGTATGATACCTGGAGTGTTACAGATACTAGAGAACTGTAAAGACACAGCTCGTGTCCTAAAAGAGTTTGCAATTCATGAAGGGTAGAGGTAGGTGCTAAGCCACGCATACAAGTAACATTTATTGATCACTTCATGCACATGAAGGGCTGTAAGAGAAGGTGGTAAGGAGTAAGGAAGAAAGCACCATGGAAGTTCAAAAGAGAGGCAGATCACAGTCAAGTGGGACAAAGCAAATGTCTTCACAGTAGAGGAATCATCTGCCCTGGATCTTAGTGAATGACTGGTATTTAAATAGGCAGTTGAGTTTCTTCAATAAATATTGTATCCATACCACACCCATTACCATTGATTCTGACTCATAGGGACCCTACAGAACAAAGTAGAATTGCCCCATAGAGTTTCCAAAGAGTGCGTGGCCTGCTGGATTCAAACAGCTGACATTTTGCTCAGCAGCTATAGCACTTAACCACTATGCCACCAAGGTTTCCATAAATATTGTGGTCATTCTTAAAATCTTGGTTCAAATTCCAGCTGCATAAACTGTCCCTTACTCCTATCTTGTAAACTCCAGTGGTCTAGTGATTAAGAACTATAGGTGTTAAAACAAAAGAGCTATTGGTACTAACCGAAAAGCTCGGCCATTCAAATTCACCAGGAACTCCTTGAAAACAACAGGGCAATTCTATTTTGTCCTATAGGGTCCCAATAAGTCAGAATCAACATCAGTGAGTTTCATTTGGTTTGGTTTGGGGTTTTACTCCTTCCTTATTCATTAACTTTTCCACCCTACCTCTATGCTCCTACTCTTCTGAATTTTCTGTGGCAGAGTTCTAATTTGTTCAGTTTATTTTAAAGTTAAAAAAAAATTTAAGTCTTTCACATGGGTTCATAAACTCTCTAAAGTCAAGAAAATCATTATCTTGTTCATTTTTAAGAGCCTACAGTGCAGTGCCTACTAATAACAACAGTACCTTAAATACCCATTGCCATCGAATGTGACTCATAGCAACTCTATAGGACACAGTAGAACTGCCTCATAGGGTTTCCAAGGCTATGATCTTTATAGTTGATTAAGATTTAAGAGCTTGACTTTGAACCAAAAGGTTCGCAGTTCAAATCCACCAGCAATTCCTTTGAAATCGTATTGGACAGTTCTGCTCTGTCTTACAGGGTCACTGTGAGTTGTAAACTACTCAGTGCCAAGGTGCAGTCTTTAAGAAAGCAAAATGCCACATCTTCTCCTCCTACCCCAGGAGGCTAGTGGGTCAAGCTGTCAGCTTTTCAGTTAGCAGCTGGGCACTTTAACCACTGACCTAATATCGAAACTGCCATTTGAAAGTTTCGTCAACAAACACCAATGATTACAGTTTATTAGACATGTGCTGGGTGTTAAGGATTCAGAGGCATGGTCTCTGCCAACAAGGACTCACAACCCATGAAACAGGGAGACACTCATAATTCCAGGTGATGAGTCCAAGAGGAGAGAATGATTGCAAATAGGAATGAAAAATACCCATCACTAGCATTCTCTGAGCCCTTAGTGTGTGCCGGGCCCAGTGAGGAGCACTCGTGTGCACTCATGTCCATGTAATCCTCAGTTGAGTGCTACAAAGTCAGGTACTTTTTATCATCTGCAATTTTATAGATGATAAAGCTGAGGCATAGAGGAATTAAAAGCTGACCCAAAGTCATAGATCTTATAAATATCAAGAATAGAATTCAAATCCAGGTCTGACTTCAGAAGTCCACACTTTTAAATAACTTTATTGCCTCCCAAGTCAATGAAAAGGGCCTGCCTAAGGACTGTGATCCATGGAGTCAAATTTGGTATGTTACTGAGTCAGTGAGTCTTTTCATATCATCTACTATGTTGGGAATGACAACTTAAAGAGGAATGGCATTACACTGAGTGCATAATCAAAAAGAACATTTCGGGGAGTGGAGTCAAGATGGTGGACTAAATACATGTCTCCCTAAACCCCTCTGGAAACCAAGGCCTGAAGTTATAATTAAACAGAGTCTTCTGGACACATAATGAGCCATAGGACACAGCATAGGGCTGTCTATTGGTCTGCATACCACTGAGCAGAAAAATTCTCCTCTTTGGCTGACCCCACCCTTGCTGAGTCTCAGCTCTCATGTACTGAAGATTGTAAATCACCATTTTGACCTGTTTTTCCTCTGTCATGTTTGGTGGGAGAAACTGAGGTGACTGACAGCAAGACTCAAATGCACTGCTGATGAGATCGGCACGTGGAGTCACCACATTTTGAAAGCCTGGCCTTGGAATCTGTGCAATTCAGCACCTCTAGCCTCTCTATCTCTCAGAATCTCTGCCATTGAATAGCCTTTTCTGAGGCAGGCAGGGGAGCTTGTGCAGGATGACATCTTGATCCACTGGGAGGAGGAGTTTCCTATTCGGAGGCCTCAGCTGGACCTAATTCCCAGACTGGGAGGCAGTGCCTGCCTGGAGAGCACTTTTCCAGCAGGAAAGCAGTCTTTGATATAGAGGTTTGTACTTTCCCAGCTGGGAAGAGGGACTTGCACACCTGAAAGCCTGACTAATTTGGAAGCTGTCAGATACCTTTTACCTTACAATAGAGAAACAATTGCAGTGCATCTGGATGGCTTCTCTTCCAGTCTTTACTGTCTAACATTATGGAGTCAGCTGACAGCTCCCAAGTGACTATATAAGTGGGGCTGTGTCTTAGCCAATCAGGAGGTGCAGCCTGCTACCCCAGAGATTCCACTAGGCCCAGTCACTGGAGTACAGAAAAGTGTCTGGTGATCAACTACCTTTTCAGACTGAGCTTGAACCTCATTAAAGTAATACTGGAGAAACAAAACAACCTCCAGATGTCCACAAAGCAACAAACTTTGGACCAGAACATTAGGAAGAATTCACTTATGACTTCAGAAGGCCCACAAAAGAAAGATCCAAAGAACTTCCCAGATGAAGAAGCCTTTCTGAAACTATCAGAGAGTGAGTACAAAACGATTATCTATAGAGCCCTCCTAGGCCTTATACAAAATGCAGCAGAGTAAAATGAAAAATTAAGCAAGCTGTTTGATCTGATAAAACACCAGTACTCTGAAATCCAACAGATCAATAACAAAATCAAAGACATAGAAAATTCAGTTCAAAGCTGAGAAAACAGAATTGAACAAATGAAAAATAGACTGAATTGGAGGACAGAGCCACTGACTCCAGCATCTATGAGGAGAAATTAGAAAAAAGAAACAGGAAAAATGAAGAAGCATTAAGAAGCATGTGGGGCATTAAGAAGCATGTGGGACTCTATTATGAGGAACAATCTATGATTAATTGGAGTTCCTGAACAGGGTGGGACACCTGAGAACACAGAGAGTATTGTGGCTGAACTGCTGACAGAAAACTTCCCAGAAATTATGAAAGAAGAGAATATAGGTATCCAAGATGTATATCAAATGCCACTCAATATAGATCCCAAAAGAAAGACTCCAAAACATACTATAACCAAGCTTAACAAAATGAAACACAAGCAGAAACTCTTAAAGGCAGCAAGACTCAAAGCAAAGCTAACATTCAGAGGGAAATCCTGTAGGTTTCCATATGATTTCTCAGCAGAAATGATGCTGGCACAGAGACAATGGGGTGACATATTCAAAGCCTTGAAGGAGAACTTCCAACCAAGAATTCTATATCCTGCAAAACTATCTTTCAAATATGAAAATGAAATCAAAACATTCACAGATAAACAGAAATTCAGAGACTTTGTAAAAAAACAAACAAAAACTATAATACTGAAACAAGCCCTTGGCTTAGAAGGACAAAACCATTAATTTCATGTTTTAGGAGGAAATACAAGACACATCATCCAGAAATCTACTCAGTAAGGGAAGGTTCCAAACTCAATCAAAACTGTAATATTAAAAGAAGTGATACAATGATCATATCACGAAAACTGATGTCATTATATTAAAAAGATGGATGTGCTACAGTCATTATAGTCCTTCCAGACTTGTAGTAGTTAAAATTGAGTTTAAACATAGACTTTTAAGGAGGATCAAAGGGGCAGCCGCAAAGCACAATAAAGATGCAGCATATCAAATCAAGAAACATGATACAGGAGTCTCAACAACCACAATGATACCCCTGGGATAAGAATTTAAAAACAGATTCATGCATAGAAGAAAAGACACTTGGACAGCTGCAAGGGTGGGGAGGGAGGGAGGAAGAGGGTGGAGTATAGATTAGATAGTTGGTAGAAACTCGGTTGGGTGAAATCAGTGACAGCACACATTAGAAAGAAGATAATTTTAACTGGACTTCAACACAACATGATTGCTCCTCGCATCTTAAGCCAATATTGCGAGGAGAGAGTAGCTGGGGCGGGGTCCCAGCGACCATGCTTTCGGGGGGAACCAAGGCTGACTGGCACAAGTAGCTTTTCACTAAGAGAGTCTTCTGCACCCCAAATTGGTGAGTGGTGTCTGGGGTCTTAAAAGCTGCCAAGCTGCCATCTGAGGTACACCAAATGGTCCCTACTCAGCAGGAACAAATTATCTCCAAGGACCAAAACAACATGGGGTAAAGAGAATCCAGAAGACAGGGAGACCCACATGAGTGAGTGACTACATCGACACGTGACCAGAAGAACCAGATGGTGCCCAGTCATCACCAGTGATAGCCATGATGTAGCTCACAAAGTTCAGTCTCACAGACAACATGAAAATAAAAAGGGGTGCACCATGAGATCTCCACAAAAAGACCACAATTTGTGGTCCAGGGACCTTGGGATCCTGTGAGCATGACCCCTGGCCCTGATGCTGCCCCAGTCCATAAATCATAACGGAGGTCAACTCTTTGGGAAGAAATGGATTGGACTTGGTGACACAGAGCAACCATATCGTGTGGGCACTTTATGGTTCTATGCATCTATAGTATGTCATCCGGCTGACCTCTTACTGGACACGGGGGAGAGGGTGAACAGGAGAGGATAGGAGATTGTTAGGAGTTTATGATATGTACAGAACAGAGAAGAGGAATGCGCAGTCCAGGCAGGGAGAACAGTGAGAGCCACTCATTGTCAGGTATGCAAATTTATATGAGATTGTATATTCTCACTCAATCATAATAAAAATACATATATTAAAAAAAAGAATATTTTAAGATCTACCCTGAAGTAAAATTCTGTCAGTGATAGAATAATATTCATACACCTAAAAGAAACTAACTAAAAGTTAGTACCACTATTATTCAAATTTATGCATCAACCCCTAAGGCCAAAAATTCAAGATTTTTATCAGTTTCTGCAGTCTGAAATCCATTCAACATGCAATTCGGTGTATTATAATTACTTCTGATTGGAATGCGATAGTTGGAAACAAAGAAGAAAGATTGGTAATTGGAAAATATAGCCTTGGTTATAGAAACAATGCCAGAGACTGAAAGATAAAATTTTGCAAGACCAGTGATTTCTTCATTGCAAATATATTTTGCAGCAACATAAACAGCAACTACAGACATGGACCTCACCAAATGGAATACACAGCAATTGTATTGACTACATCTTTCGGAAGCAATGATGGAAAAGCTCAATATCACTATTCAGAATAAAACCAAGTGGTCAACTACAGAACAGACTATCAGTTACTCATACACAAGTTCAAGTTGAAGTGGAACAAAATTAGAACAAGTTCAAGAGACCCAAAGTACTATCTTAAGTATATCCCACCTGAGCTTAGAGACTAAGGAAAAATTGATGCACTGAACACTAATGACCAAAGACTAGATGAATCGTAGAATGACATTAAAGACATCATACATGAAGAAAGCAAGGGGTCATTTAAAAGAAACAAAAGACCAAAATGAATATTAGAAGAGATTCTGAAGCTTGCTCTTCCACGTTGAGCAGCTAAAGTAAAATGAAGAAATGATAAAAAACTGAAGAGTTCTGTGCTTTAAAGTTGAGAAGACAAAGTAAAGTATTATAATGACATGTGTAAAGAGATAGAAAACCAAAAGGGAAGAAAAGACCTGGCATTTCCCAAGGTGAAAGAACTGACAAAGAAAAAAATCAAGTCTCAAGTTGCAATAGTGAAGAATTCTATGGGTAAAATATTAAAAGATGCAGGAAGCATCAAAAGAAGGTGGAAGGAATAGAAAAAAGTCGTTATACCAAAAAGGATTGGTCAATGTCCAAACATTTTTAAGAGGTAGCGTGTGATCAGAAACTGATGTTAGAGAAGGAAGAATTTCAAGCTTCACTGAAGGCACTGGTGAAAAACAAGGCTCCAGGAATTGATGGAATATCAGCTGAGACATTTCAACAAACAGATGTAGCTAAATTTGGAAGACAGCTACCTGGCCAACTGACTAGAAGAGATCCATATTTATACCTATTCCCAAGAAAGATGATCTAACCAAATGCAGAAATTATCAAACAATATCATTAATATCACAAGTAAAATTTTATTGAAGATCTTTCAAAAGAAGTTGAAGCAGTATATTGACAAAGAATGGCTAGAAATTCAGGTTAGATTCATAAGAGGATACGGAACCAGAGATATCATTGCTGATATCAGATGGATCTTGGCTAAAAGCAGAGAATACCACAAAGGTGTTTACCTGTGTTTTACTGACTTTGCAAAGGCATTTGACTGCATGAGTCATAACAAGTTATGAATAACATTGCAGAAAATGGGAATTCCAGAACACTTAATTGTACTCATGAGGAATCTGTGCATGGATCAAGACACAGTTGTGGAAACAGAACAAAGGGATACCGTGTGGTTTAAAGTCAGGAAAGGTATGTGCTGGGATCATAGCCCTACACCATACTTATGCAATCTGTGTGTGAAGCAAATAATCCAAAAAGCTAGACTATATGAAGAACAGGTTATCAGGATATGAGGAAGACTAATAAACACTCTGCATTATGCAGATAACACAGCCTTAATTATGGAAAATGAAGAAGACCTGAAACACCGATGAAAATCGAAGACTACAGCCTTCAGTATGCATTACACCTCAACAAAAGAAAACAAAAATCCTCACAGCAAACTGGACCAGTAAGCAATATGTACAAATGGAGAAAGGACTGAGATTGTCAAGGATTTCATTTTAGTTGGATCTACAATCAACACCCTTGAGGGAGTGGAGTCAAGATGGCGGACTAAGCACACATCTCCTTATATCCCTCTGGAAATCAAGACCTGAATCGATAATCAAACGGAGCCTTCTGATCACCTAATCAGCCCCAGGACATGGCACAGGGCTGTTACTTTCAACTTCATACCACCGAGCGAAAAACTTCCTCTCTTTCACTGACTCCCGCTCCTGACTAGCCCTGGCTCTCACCGACGGAAGGTAAATGCACCGTTTTCACTTTGTTTTTTTCTCTGTCTTGGCCAGCAGGCAGAGCTGGGTCTTGCCTAGCAGCTAGACTCAGACGCGCTACTTGGGGGATAGGCAGGCAAAATTCCCAGATTTTGAGAGCCAGGCTTAGGACTCTGTTAATCTAGCCACTTTGAGCCTTTCGTTTTATATCTGCCTCGGCGGGGTTTGTACAGAAGTTTGCAGTCAGGGTGCGGGACACCATGTTGGTACTGAGATTTTAGCAGGACCTAATTCTTAGCCTGGGAGCCAGCGCCTGCAACCAGGAAGGCACTTCTCCGACAGAAAAGCAGTAATTTACCAAAGGCCACTTATAGAAGCACAGGAATCACTACCTCTTGGCACCTTTAGCCCCGCTATCTGCCGCCTGTGTGGAGGACACCATCTTGGATATGGTGGCTGCAGCTGGACCTAATTCTTAGCTTGGGAGCCAGAGCCTGCCCACAAGAGAGCACTTTTCTATCACAAAAGGAGTACTCGAGGCAGTATCGCCTAAGGCTAGGCCCTGTTAGCAGAGGCCAACAGGGCAGTAGCATTGCTGTATTCTGAACTAGTTTGTTATCATCCGGGGTTGGATATAGTGGCGCTTACTTTGTCAGTTGAGAAGAGGGACCTCTACACCTGAAAACCTAACTGACTTGTGAAGTGGTCAGATACCTTTTGCTTTACATTTGAAGACAGCCTAGAGAAACATCTGCAGTCCATCCTCACAGTACCTCTTCCAGCCTCTACATACTCACATGGGACCCAAAAAGCAACAGACAATTGTGGCATACAAGAAATTACCCTGGCTTCAGAAGTCTCCCAAACAAAGCAACGAAGGAGTTTTCCATATAAAGAAACTTTTATGAAAGCATCAGAAAGTGAATACAAAATGATTATATACCAAGCCCTTCTAGACCTTATACAAAATGCAGCAGAACAAAATGAAAAATTAAGCAAGCTGTTTGATCTGATGGAACACCAGTACTCGGAAATCCAGCAGATCAAGAAGAAATCAAAGACATAGAAACTTCAATGCAAAGGCAAGAAAACAGAATGGAACAAATATAAAAAAGAATTTCTGACTTGGAAGATGGAGCTACAGATGCCAGCGTCTACGAGCAGAAATCAGAAGAAAGAAACAAGAAAAATGAAGAAACATTAAGAAGCATGTGGGCTCTGTTAAGATGAACAACCTTCGATTAATTGGAGTCCCTGAACAGGGTGAGACATCTGAGAACACAGAGAGCATTGTTGCTGAGCTGCTGAAAGAAAACTTCCCAGAAATCATGAAGGAAGAGAATATAGATATCTCAGATGTATATTGTACACCACCCAATATAGATCTCAAAAGAAAGACTCCAAGACATATTATAATCAAGCTTAACAAAATGAAACATAACCAGCAACTCTTAAAGGCAGCAACACTCAAAGCAAAGCTAACTTCCAGGTAGGCTCACGTCAGATTTCTTGGCAGAAACCATGCTGGCACGGAGACAGTGGCATGACACATTCAAAGCCTTGAAGGAGAAGAACTTCCAATCAAAAATTATACATCCTGCAAAACTATCTTTCAAATACGAAAATGAAATAAAGACATTCCCAGATAAACAGAAACTCAGAGACTTTGTAAAAACCAAACCCAAACTACAAGAAATACTGAAAGAAGTTCTTGGCTCTGGCTCAGAAGAACGAAACCACTAACTTTATATTTTAGAACGACACACTACTCAATACTCATTTAGGGAAGGCTCCAAAGTCAATCACAGCTTTGATACAGAAAGCAGCAATCCAGTGATCACCATGAAAACTGTGGTGTCATCATAATAAAAAGAGGGATATACTACCATTGTTATAGTCCTTCCAGATGGAGAGGAAGATGACAAGACTGGTAGTAATTAAAATTGGGTTTATATAGTTTATTAAGGGGGATCATAGGGGCAGCTGTAAAGCACAACAAAGATGTATCACACCATTTCAAGAAATGTAACGCAGGACTCTCAACAACTACAAAACCAGCTCTGAAAAAGGTGAAAAATCAACTCACAAAAAAGAATGTCCCAGAACAGACTAATAAGAACAACAGAGAAAACATCAACATAAAAATAAACATATCACAATGGCAGCAGTGAACACATACCTATCAATAATTACATTGAATGTGAATGGACTGAATGCTCCAGTAAAGAGATATCAAGTGATATCTTGGATCAAAAGACATGACCCATCCATATGTTGTCTACAAGAAACTCACTTGAGATCTAAAGATAGGAACAAACTGAAAATTAAAGGATGGAAGAATATATATCAAGCTAACAATGAACAAAGAAGAGCAAGGGTGGCAATTCTAATCTCAGACAAAATCAATTTTAATGTCAAATCCACTATCGTGGACAAAGATGGACACTATTTATTGCTGAAAGGATCAGTACACAAACACCCTTGAAAGCTGCAGTCAGGAAATCAAAATATGCATTGCACTGAACAAATCCGCAAAAGACCTCTTTAAAATTTGAAAAGGAGAATCCCAGAGAGGCAGGGCCAAAGTGGCAGACTAGACACACATCTCCTCAATTCCCTCTGAGACCCAAGGCCTGGAATGATAACTGAATGGAGCAGTGGACATCCAAGGAGCCCTAAGATCTGGCATAGTGTTGTCAGATTTGACTAGGTACCAGTAACATACTAAACTACCTCTCAGAAAGATGAGCCAGCGGCCACTGATCCCAGGCCCTGCTGACTCACTGTTTTGGAAGACTGCAGGTACTGATGCCTTCTTTATTTTCCAGGAGGCAGGGACTGGGCATGAGCTGGCAAATATGTTGAACTGTGGTGCTTAAGTAAGCAGCATATAACACAGCAGGGAGGCAGTGCATGGGATACCACATAATGAAAGCCCAGCTGCTGACTGAGGGCAACACCGCCCCTCCACCCTCTCTTTTCTGAACTGCACCATAGACTGCTGTTTCATGGCAGGAAGGGCAGCTCAGCCAAGATGCCATCGTGGCTGGCTGGGAGGTACAGTCTCCCAGCCAGAGGCCTTAGCTGCAACTGATTCTCAAGTGGAGCAGCAGCCCATCTAGCAAGTGCTTCTCCAGCAGAAAAGTGGCATTTTAGACAATTCATGTCTAGATTTACGGGTGCGGCTTGGCAGAGGACAGCAGGAAGTCTCTAACCTCTCCCTACTTTGAACCATGTCATAGCATCTAGGGACAGCCTATGAGGTACTTTGGTTGTCAGCTGGAAGGGAGGGCCTAACTGTTTTTGGCAGGTGTTGAACAGCTCCCCACTCAGAGGAAGTGTCCTTTTAAATAAGGCCACCTAGAGAACTGACTACTGAGAGGCCCAGCAACATCTCCTCTGCCTTTCACTGATCCACATCATAGGGTCAGCTGACAGTCCCCCAGTGACTCCATAGGTAGGGTGCCACCTTTTCCAGCCAGGAAGAAGAGCCTGCCACCCCAGGGAGTCCACCTGGGCCCAGCCACTAGAGTACAAAGAGACAGCTGGCAACCAACTCCCCTCTTAGAACTGCACCTCAGATCCTTTTACAGTAACGCCAGAGAAATCAAACAGCATCTAGATGGCACAGACACAACGGTTGATAGCTAACCATCTAAAGAAGCAGTCCACCATGGCTCTGGAAAACTCCCAAAGCAAAGAATCAAAAACCTTCTCAGATGAAGAAGACTTTCTGAAACTATCAGAGGTGGAGTATGAAAGAATAGTATAGAAGACCCTCCTAGAGATTAAGCAAAATGCAGCAGAACAAAATGAAAAATTATGTAAGTTATTTGAACTGATGGAACATCAATGATCTGAAATCCAGCGGATCAATAACAAAATTATAGAATTAGACAATTCAATCCAAAGCCAAAAGAACAGAATTGGGGAGATGGGCTTAGTAGTCTTGAGGATAGAGCCACTGACACCAGCATTTATGAGCCCATTGTTGTAGCCACTGTGTCAATCCATCTTGATGAGGGTCTTCCTTTTTTTCACTGACCCTCTACTTTACCAAGCATGATGTCCTTTTCCAGAAGTGATCACACCTGACAACATGTCCAAAGTGTGTAAGACATAGTCTTGCCATCCTTGATTCTAAGGAACACTAGTTTTTTGTTTGTTTGTTTGTTTGTTTGTTTTATTATGACTGAGTGAAAATGTACATTCCCATATAAATTTACGTGCCCACTATATGCAGCTTCCACTGCTCTCCCTGTCCGGTGACAGCACATTGTTTCTCTTTGCTCCATACATGTCTCATCTTCCCAACAGTCTCCTTTCCCCTCCTCTCCATCCACTCTCCTTCCTCCAACCAGAGGTCAGCAGGATGGTATCCTATAGATGCACAGAACCATAAAGTGCATCCAATAGTTGTGTTTCTTCCAAGAAAAAATTATCCATTCTTTTGGCAGTCCATGATATATTCAGTGTTCTTCTCCAACATCACATTTCAAAGGTGTCAATTCTTCCTCTGTCTGCTTTACTTACTGTCCAGCTTTCACATGCATATGATGCAATTGGCAATAACATGGCTTCGACAGGTGCATCATAGTCTTGAAGGTGACACCTTTGGTTTTCAATTTTTTTATTGTGATTAAGTGTAAGTAAACAATCCAAATCAATTTTGCATGCCTGCCTATTTTCAGCTCCTCTGCTCTCCTTGCACCATGACAGCACACTTCTCTTTTTCATTTTATACTTATCATATCCTCTTAACAAGCTCCTGCCCCCCTCCTTTCTACCCTCTTCTCTCCCATCTAGAAAGAGACCAGTAGGGCAGCCTCCTATAATGCATAGAACCATAAAGTACACACACCACATGGTCACAGTGTGTCCCCAAGTCCAGTCCATTTTGTCTGAAGAGTTGACCTCCGTAGTGTTTTCTAGATAGGGACAGCAGCAGGTCTAGGGGCCACACTCCCAGGGGATCCCCTGGGCTGTTGGCTACAACAATGGACTTAAACATAGCAATAACTTTTGATGTGGCACAACATCATGCTGTGTTTCATTTTGTTGTAAACAAGGTCACAAGGAATCAGAACTGACTCAATTGCACCCAAGAAAAACAACAGCACATACATAGGAGGCTTGGTGATGTAGTGGTTAACAGTCCAGCTGCTAACCAAAAGGTCAGCATTTCAAATCTACCATCCACTCCATGGAAACCTTATGGAGCAGTTCTACTCTGTCCTGTAAGGTCACTATGATTTGGAACTGACTTGATGGCACCTAATAATAACACCACCACCATCACACATATAGAATCTTTTCTTTTATAGGTTTGGAGACTGCAGATAGACTAGAAGGCATTGATTCAAATATTATTGCTGTTGCTAGGCTCCACCAAGTTGGTTTTGACTCATAATGACCCTATTTACAACAGAATGAAACACTGCCCTGTCCCCTGCCATGCTTACAATCATTGCTATATTTGAGCCTTTTATTGCAGCCAGTGTCAATCCATCTGATTGTAGGTCTTCCCCTTTTTCACTGCTCCTCTACTTTACCAAGCACAATATCTTTCTCTAGGGACTGGTCCCTCCTGATAACGTGTCCAAAGTACACGAGATCAAGTTTCTCCATCTTTGCTTCCAAGGAGCACTCTGTCTGTAGTTCTCCCAAGACAAACTTGTCTGGCAGTCCATGGTATATTCAATGGTTTTTGCAAACACTTTACAGGTGAAGAAAGTGATGAGCTTTACTGATTTCCCCAAGGTGGTCCAACTAACTAACTAGCAGGAGAACCAGGACTTGAACTCAGATCTTCAGAATCTAAGTCAGACATTCTTGGCACTGCCTCATAACTGGGCTGTCTTTACCATGTAACTAAACGTATAAGCAGTGATCACAATCAGGTAAAATTAATCAGATATTCCTAGGATGAGGAGCTTTGAATGAAACCTTAAGTTTAGAATACATGGGGACTGGTATTCTAGAGAGATGCAGGAGTCCTGGCATTGGAGTAATTTGATTAGAGACACAGAAGAATACCTACCAAGTTAAGTGCATGCAGCAGCAAATAAATTAGGCATCTGTAAGAAAGGATCGAAGTCCCTGATTGGCACAAAAAGTTTGCACTGGACCACTAACCTAAAGATTGGTGGTTCAAATGCATCCACCTGCACCTCAGAAGAAGGTTTTGGCAATTTACTTCTACAAATTTTACAGTCAAGAAAATCCTACAGAACAGTTTTGGGCTACAATACATGGGGTTTCCCTGAGTCAAAATGTTCTTGAAGGCAGCAGGATTAAGGTCTTGTTACAGAGTAATAAATGAAGATAAGGCAGGAGAGCAGCACTCACACTTTTCTTACTGGCCTCTTGGTATTCATAATCCTGCTTAATGTGCCTCTCCTCCTTAACCACCCCCCGCCTTTATCATTAGCAAGGCGATTCCTGGTCCTCTTTCATTATACATCAAAAGATGCCTGGATCATAGCCTTATAAATTCTAGTTTCATAGGTCTGTGAAATTAGAATTCTCAGTGTTATCTGGATTCTTAAAATGCACCCCAGAGGTTTCAATGCACAGTCAAACTGAGGCCCACTACCCTACACCCCTCCCCTTGGTCAATCTCACCCATTCTTAGCCTTCAATATCCCCATTTCTATTAATGATTTCCAAATCATTATCATTTATCCCAGAGTTTCAGATGTATGTGTCCTACTGCCTCCTAGATCCCTTAACCTCAGTGTCTCATAGGCACTCAAGCTCAACATGCTTAAAATGGAACTCCTCCTTCCATGTCTCTCTCCTTATAAATAGACTTACTGTCTGCCCAGCTGCTGAAGCCAAAAACCTAGACATACTCTTGATTCTTTCCTTGTCCTCACCTTTTACATTTATCAGCAAATCCAACAGGTTTCTACTTAAAATCTTCCCAGGAGGCGGGGTCAAGATGGGAGAGTAGATGGACACTTCCAGTGAACCCTCTAACAACAAAGTCCCAAAAGAACAAGTGAACCCAGCACACACGACACCTTAGGAGCCCCGAACACCAAAGGAAAGCTGAGAAATTAGACTGAGCAATGGTGAAGAGAGAGCAGAGCCCAAAGTATATAAGGGTTCATAGACCTGACTTGCCAGGAAATAAATGCAGCCACTGTGGTGACCTGAGCAGTGAACACTGGTGTGTGTCCTCATCAGTGGTATAAATTACCTTGGGGGGAGGGGAGTTTCCACTCACACCTCTGGATCCGTGGTAAAGAGCACTGGGTAATTGAAAGCTAAGTTTTTGTGTATCCCACTCTACTCACATCCATATACATGTATGAATCTAAACCTTTCCTTCAACACAGGCCTATCTCCCTTCTCACAACAATCCTCCCTCCCTCCTCTGCACTGTGCCCAGCCCTGGAGTCTGACACCATTAACTGAGCTGGAAGTAGAACTCCTTAAGTGTTCCCCAAGCCATTCTCTGAGATCCAGCGGGGGGATAATTTAACAAACTGAAGGCAGTGGGGGAATTATGCCAGCTCTCCTAAGCCAGAAAATCAAGGCAGAGACTGTTCCTTTACCCAGATTCAGACATAAGGGGATACGCCATCCTAGCAGACACTCAGAGACAGCTGTTGGACCCCTGCCTTTCTCAGCAGCTTCAGCCAGACACCAGTGCTGTACCAATCACCTCTGCCTTTTTAGGACAGTAGGCAAGAGCCTTTACCACACATTTGGTGAATGACTACCTAGACAATTGCACTGAATTCATATAAGCAAATAAAACAGACTCTTGGTTCCCATGTCTAGTAACAGCTTTAACCAGTTGGTAACACAACATCAAAACTTCGAAGACAGCAATAATGAAAATATAATATACAACAAGCCTATCTGGACTTTTCAGAACAACAAGCTAGAATGCAGTAGGCAAGCATAAAATAAATAAATACAATTTACTGATGGCTCAGAAACAATAGTCAATTTCCAATCACTTAAAAAAGCAAACCATGCTCTCTTCAGAAAGTGCCCAAAACAAAGAATCAAATTTTTCAGACGAAGAGAATTATCAGAGGTAGGAAACAAAAAGTTAATATTTAGAACTCTTCAAGAGAGGAGGAAGGAGATAAGGCAAAATGCAGCAGAGTATAATAACAGACTGAACAACCTAGAAGAAAGCATAAATCAGCAAGAATTAGAAATTCAGAACATTAATAATAAAATTACAGAATTAGACAATTCAATAGAAAGTCAAAAGAGCAGAATTGAGGCAATGCAAGTCTGAATTAGTCAGACTGAAGACAAACCACATGACATCGACATATTTGAGGGAAAATCAGATAAAAGAATTTTTTAAAAATCAAGAAACACTAAGAATTATGTAAGACTTTATGAAGATGAATAATCTATGAGCGACTGAAGAACTAGAGTAGGGGAGGGTAACAGAAAATACAGAGAGAATTGTTGAAGATTTGCTAACAGAAAATTTCCTTGATATCATGAAAGGTGAGAAAATATCTATCCAAGATGCTCATTGGACTCCACACAAGGTAGATCCCAAAAGAAAGGCACCAAGCCATGTTATTTTAAAAAATTGCCAAAATTCAAGAAAACAAGACAATTACAAAAGTGGCTAGGGATAAACAAATAATAACCTACAAAGAAGAATCAGTAAGACTAAATTGGACTACCCAGCAGAAATCATGCCAGCAAGAAGGTAATGGGATGACATGTAGAAAGCCTTGAAGGCAAATAACTGCCAGACAAGAATTGTATATCCAGCAAAACAAAAATAGAAGGGAAATTTGTCTACATATAAGGTGCATCTATGCAAAGCCAACAGCCAACATCATTGTAAATGGAGAGAGTCTGAAAGCATTCACCTTGAGAATAGCAACCAGACAAGGAAGCACATTGTTACCACTCTTATTCAACACTGTCCTGGAGCTTTTAACCAGAGCAATCAGGCAAGATAAGGAAATAAAGGGCATCCAAACTGGTAAGGAAGAAGTAAAAGTATCTCTATGTGAAGATGATATGATCTTATATGCAAAAAAACTCTAAAGAATCCACAAAAAAACTACTGGAACTAGTAGAAGAGTTCAGCAAAACATCAGAATACAAGACGAACATACATAAACCATTTTGATTCCTTTACAGCAAAAAAGAGACCACCAAAGGGGAAATCACCAAAGTGGAGAAACTTACCTTGCTCATGGACAGGGAGAGTTAACACAGTGAAGATATTTATTCTACCCTAAGCAATCTATAGATACAATGCAATCTCAACACAAATTTCAATGGCATTTTTTTAATAAGATGGAGAAATGAATCACCAACTTTGTTTGGAAAGGGAAGAAGCCGTGGATAAGTAAAGCATCACCAAAGAAGAACAAAGTGGGAGGCCTCAAACTACCAGATTTCAGGACCTATTACATTGCCAGAGTAGTCAAAACAGCCTGGTATTGGTACAAAAAGAGATACATAGATCAATGGAACAAGATTCAGAATCCAGATATAATGGCATCCACCTATCAGCCACTGACATTTGACAAAGGTCTGAAGTTCATAAACTAAGGAAAAGACAATCTCCTTAACAAATGATGTTGCGTAACTAAACATCCATCTGCAGAAAAATGAAGCAAGGCCCCTGTCTCACACCATGCACAAAAACTAACTCAAAATGGATCAAAGACCTTAGGGACAATGTCGGGAGCCCTAATACATGGCATAAACAGACTACAAAATATTACTAACAATGCATAAACACCAGAAGAGAAAATACATAACAGCTAACTCCTAAAAGTCAAACACTTTTGCTCATCCAAAGACCTCACCAGAAGAGCAAAAAGACTACCTACAGACTGGTAGAATTTTTGGCTGCTACAAATTCAGTCACTGTCTAATCTCCATAATTTACAAGGTACTGCAAAACCTCAACAAGGAAAAGACAAATAACCCGATTAAACAATCGGCAAAGGATATGAATAGGCACTTCACCAAAGAAGACATCCAGGTGGATACTAGATATATAGAGAAATTAAAATCATCCTGCCCCAACAAGGCTGGTGTTAATAAAACACACATGCACACACACACACACACACACACACACACACACACACACAATAATAACAAATGTTGGAGAGGCTGTGGGGAGATTTAAACTCTTCTGCACTGGTGGCATAAATGCAAAATGGCAGAACCACTTTGGAAATTGATTTGGTGCTTTCTTGAAAAGCTAGAAATAAAAATACCATGCAATCCAGCAATCGCACTTCTTGTAGCATATTCTAGAAAAAATACATGCACTTCGATATGTGTTGCAGCACTGTCCACAATAGCAAAAAGATGGAATCAACCTAGATGGCCATCAACAGATGAATGGATAAACAAACTGTAATATATTCATGCAATGGAATTCTATGCAATGATAAAGAACAATGATGATAGGAAACATTTCATAACATAAAGTCGTCTGAAAGACGTGCTGAGTGAAATTAGTTGCAAGAGGACAAATATTATATGAGACCACTATTATAATGAAAGTTATAGTACAGAAGAAAATAATCCTAGATGGATACAAGGGTGGGGAGGGAGGGAGAGAGGGTTTCATAGGTTAGATAGTAGATGGGAATTAGGCTAGGTAAAGGGAATAGAAGGCAAATTACCACGGGACTATACCAAAAGCCAAAAAGTTTCCTAAATATAACCCAACATTTTGAAGTGCAGAGTAGCTGGAACAGGGAGGGGTCGATTCAGGGGACATCTAGGCCAACAGGCATAACTAAGTTTTTTTTAAGAAAGTGTTCTGCATACCACTTTGGTAAGTGGCATCTGGAGTCTCAGATGGTAAGTTGCCATTTAAGTAGCATTAACTGGCTCCAGTCCACCTGGAGTAGAGGAGAATGAAGGATTTCAAAGACATGAAGAAAAGATGACCCCAAGAGGAAGAAAATATCGTATGATCTGAGACTACATCTGCATAGACCAGAAAAACTAGATGGTGCCTAGTCACCACCAATGGCTGCCCTGACAGGGAAAACAATGTAAAGTCCCTGATATAGTCAGAAGAAAATGGGTGTGCAGAACTAGAACTCACTTAAAAGACTGCATTTCATGGTCGTCAGACTGGAAGATCCCCTGAGGACATGGTCATCAGACTCTCTGTTAGCCCAGAGCTTAAAACAGTACCAAAGCCAACTCTTCAGACATAGACTGGACTATCAAACATAGAGTGATGCTGGCGAAGAACGTGCTTCTTGGCTTGAATATGTATATGAGACTACCGGAGCAACTCCTGTCCCGAAGCCAGATGACGGCATGGAGGGGGATGGGCTTACAAAATGGGTATAGAAAGTACAGACTGGAAAGTTGGAGTGTACTCCAGTACATCACAAGTGTTTAATTAAGGCGTGTGGAATGAATGATGGCTGAGGAAGACTGGCTGCCAAAGAGCACCGAACTCTTGACTGCCGATTATACATTTGGCAGTAGGTATACACTGCAAGGTTCTTCCTTTTATTTTTATTTTATTTTATTTTTTATTGTTGTTGAGAATATACACAGCAGAACATATACTAACAGAACACTCCAGTGTACTGTCACAGGGTAGGCAGAGCAGAGCACGTGAGTTATAAAGCATTGGGGGGGGGGGGATGCGGTTTATATAGCAAATTGACTTGGATTGTAAACTTTCCCTTAATACACAATAAAAAAAACTGTTTCCAATTTGAATTTTTCCAATCCAACTGTAATACTTTGGTTCAAACCTCCATTTCTCATCTATTTTACTACAATGGGTTCATAGGAGACTTCCTTATCTCCTGTCTTGTCCTCCTCCAAACCATTCTCAGTTCTACTGCCATAATGGCCTTTCTAAAACGCAAATCTGATGATGACATCTCCTGTCTAAAATCCCTTCATGTCTTCCCATAGTCTGTGGAATAAAGTCTGAATTCATTACCTTTGCCCACAAAGTCTTTTGCGATCTACCCTGCTGAGCTCTCCCAACCTCGCCAGTCAGCCCTGGCTACTTCACAGCCCACACCCAACTAGTCCTTCTTGATTCAGCGTAATCACAACCTACTCTAAGCTGCGCTCCCTGAGCCCCCTGTCTGGGTGAGGAACCCTTCCATGCATTCGCATAATACCTTCTATCATAGCCCTTATTATTCTGGATTAACTTGGATGACTTCCTGATCACACTGTAATCCCATCAAGGGCCAGAGCACGTACTATTCCTCTCTGTATTCCCAGTTCTTTGCACACCACAAGTGTTTAATTAAGGCTTGTGGAATGAATGATGGCTCAGGAAGACTAGCTGGCAAAGAGCACCAAACTTTTGACTGACGATTATACATTTGGCAATGGGTAGTCACTGTAAGGTTCTTTCCTTTATTTTACTTTATCTTACTTTTTATTGTTATTGAGAGTATACACAGCAGAACATACACTAATTCAGCAGTTCCTACAGGTACAATTCATTGACATTGACTAGGTTCTTGAGTTACGCAACCATTCTCACCCTCTTTTTCTGAGTTCTTCCTCCTCCACTAACATAAATTCAGTGCCCCCTGCTGTAAGGTTCTTAATAAGAAGAGTGATATAATGAAAATAGAACTTAAGGGAGAATATTTTGATAATAGATTATATGGTATAGATTGATCATCAGCTGTGGGATGCTGGGCAAACCACTAAATCTTGTAAGCCTCAGCTTTTACATAAAAAAAAAAGTTGGAGTATTGTTACCCGTGGTGCCTAATTTATCAACTAGTTACAAGCATAAAATAAAGTTTTCTGAAGTCATAAATTTATAGCCATAAGTCAGTATACAAATATAAAAGATCATAATTAGAAGATAAAGTACCTAGGAATTAATCTAACCAGAGAAACAACAGACCTTTACAAAGAGAACTACAAGCCCTTACTACAAGAAACTAAAAGAGACTTAGATAAATGGAAAAACCTACCCTGCTCATGGATAGGAAGACTTAACATGGTGAAAATGTCTATTTTACCCAAAAGCAATTTATTTATATAATGCAATCCCAATACAAATTCCAGCATCATTTTTTAATGAGATCGAGAAACAAATCACAAATTTTGTTTGGAAAGGGAAGAAGCCCCGGATAAGTAAGGTACTATTAAAGAAGAAGAACACACTGGGAGGCCTCTCATTGCCCGACCTTAGAACATACTACACTGCCACAGTGGTCAAAACAGCCTGGTACCAGTACAAGAACAGACAGATCGATCAACGCAACAGAATTGAGACCCCAGAGATGACACCATCTGCCTATGAACAGTTGATATTCGACAAAGGCCCTAAGACATTAAACTGGGGTAAAAACAGTATCTTCAACAAATGGTGCTGGCAAAATTGGTTATCCATCTGCAATAAACTGAATCACGATCCATATCTTACACCTTATACAAAAACCAACTCCAACTTGATAAAAGACCTAAATATCAAACCTAAAACGATAAAGCTCATCCAAGAAAAGGTAGGAACAACAATGGAAGTTTTAATACACAATGGGGACAGACTCCAAAATCTGTCAAAGAAACCTCAATCAACAGAAGAGAAAGTAGATAAATGGGAACTATTAAGAATCAAACACTTTTGCTCATCCAAAGACTTTATTAATAGAATTAAAAGAACACCCACAGAATGGGAAAAAATATTTGGCAACTCTATGTCAGACCGACGCCTGATCTCCATAATCTCTAAGAGACTACAAAATATCAATAAGAAGAAGATAAACCATCCAATTAAGCAATGGGCAAAGGAGATGGACAGACACTTCACTAAAGAGGAGATCCAGGCAGCCAAAAAACACATGCGGACATGTTCACGATCTTTAGTTATTAATGAAATTCAAATCAAGACGACAATGAGACACCATCTCACCCCAACAAGATTGGCCATGATCCAGAAAACACAAAACAACAAATGCTGGAGAGGCTGTGGAGAAAGTGGAACCCTCCTACACTGTTGGTGGGGTTGCAAAATGGTCCAGCCTCTTTGGAAGGCAATCTGGCGCTTCCTTAAAATAATGGATATCAATATACCATTTGACCCAGTAATTCCACTACTTGGAATATATCCTACAGATTCAAGGCCTTTCACACCAACGGACACATGCACCAGAATGTTTACCACAGCACAGTCCATGATAGCAAAAAGATGGAATCAACCCAGATGCCCAACAATAGAAGAATGGATAGGTAAACTATTGTACATATACTCAATGGAGCACTACGCAATGATAAAAAATAACGATGATTCCAGGAAACATCTCCTAACCTGGTTTCAACTGGAAGACATTATGCTGAGTGAAAGTAGTCAGCGACAAAAAGACAAATACTGTATGAGACCTCTATGATAAGATCTCAAAAACAGACTTGTGTATAGAAGAAAAGACTCTTTGACAGCGGCAAGGGAGGGGAGGGAGGGAGGGAGGGTGGGGGGAGGGTTTAGTTTAGATAGTTACTAGAAATCTAGTTAGGAGAAAGTGGTGATAGCACACATTAGAAATAAGAACAACATTAAGTGGACTTCAGCATAACTTGAGTACTCCTTCCATCTTGACTCAGTACTGTAAGGATAGAGTAGCTGGGGCAGGGGGTGGGGGGCCATGCTCTTAGGCGAATTCCAGGCCAATTGGCACAACTAGCATTTTGCTAAGAGAGCTCTCTGCACCCCACATTGGTGAGTGGCGTCTGGGGTCTTAAAAGCTGCCAAGCTGCCATCCGAGGACACAGCAAATGGTCCCAACTCAGCAGGAACAGATGCTCACCGAGGACCAAAATGACATGCAGTAAAGACAACCGAGAAGACAGAGAGACCCACAAGAGTGGATGCCTACATTGACTTGGGACCAGAAGAACCAGATGGTGCCTGGCCACCACCAGTGATAGCCACGATGGAGCTCACATTGAAGAGTCTCACTGGCAACACAAGAATAAAAAGAGGTGCATCATGAGATCTCCACTAAAATACCTCAATTGATGATCCAACGGTTTTAGGGTTCCTCTGAGAATATGGCCCCCGGCCCTGATGCTGCCCTTTCCCATAAATTATAACAAAGGTCCACTCTTGGGACAGGAATGGATTGGACTTGGCAATACAGAGTGACCATATATTGGAAGCACTTTGTGGTTCTGTACATCTACAGGATATCATCCTGCTGACCTCTGGCTGGAGGAAGGGGAGTGGACGGAGAGGAGGAGAAAGGAGTTTGTTGGGAGGATGAGACATGTATGGAGCAGAGAGGAATAGTGTGCAGTCACCGGACAGGGAGAGCAGTGGAAGCTGCATATAGGTGGGCATGTAAATTTATACGGGAATGTACATTTTCACTCAGTTATGTTAAATAAAAATAAAAATAAAAGGATCATAATTATGTAAATAACAAGAAGTGTGTACACCAAAGAGTTTTAGTAAAACCCAAGATAGTAGGGAGCAGAGGAAAATAGCACAGACTGACTGTCACTGCCACCCTTCCCCTGTCAGGTGACCTTGGCCAGTTCGCTTGGTCTTTCCATGTCTCAGTTTCCTCATGCACACTCATAGCTCAATTATGTTATTTTTGCAACTAGTATAGAGCATGACAAATGGATGGCATCCAATAAATTACAGTTTCCCTTCCTTGCTGAGCAACCACTCTGCACTTAATCACTGTGAGATGTTATCCGAAGTCTCTGACACAGAGACCAGAGTTCAGAGAAAAGTGGAGCAAGTCAGGAGGAGCTGCACTTACTGAAACTCGTATTAGCACTGAAGTAATAAGACAGGTGGGCAGAAACTCGTGGCAACCAACTGACAGCTACAAGGAGATAATGAGCTGAATGATGTCTTAGATAAATGAATTACGTCAAAGATTAACAGTGGATGGGAGGGGGTGACAAAATAGCTTTGGAACCTGGTTTCCAAGCAGGTAAGAAGCAGGCAGGCTGGCGTGGGGTCTGAAGTGATGTCAGGGGAGAAGAATCTCTCACCCACATCCTTCCTCTCCCATGTGCTAATGAGTCACGCTAGGCCTTAGCTAGTCTTTCCAACTTCTGCCTCCATGTCATCCTGATCATCATGATCATAAAAGCACAGGGGGATTTTGAAACGGTTTGGGCTCCTGACAGCAAAATCTGCTGAGATGCCAGATCCTAATGATGTGAGGTAAATAGTCTAGAACTTAATCTTGGATTTCCTAGGCACATGGTTAGAAAGACCAATGGAAGGACATAATCTAACAAAAATGTCAGCAAGTGTGTGTCTAACAAGGTTTATCTATGAAACCTTTCCCTGAATCCTGACACCTATTACAAAGATTTAATGCAAAGGTATTAAGTAATCCAAATTACCAAAGCACACCAACGGAAGCTGGTTCTCAGCTTCTGCATAAACCTTCTAGGAGTGAACCTTCTCAACAAGACATGCTTGGTAATCTGTCAGGTCACATTCTCTCAGGGGTAGTCTACGGGTAGGAGTCCTGGTGCCTCAAACGTAAATTTTTGGCTAGTAGCCTGAAGGTTGGTGGTTTGAACCCACCCAGGGATGCCTCAGAAATCAGGCCCAGAGATCTGTTTCTGAAAGATCACAACCTTGAAAACCCTGTGAAGCAGTTCTACTCTGCGTGCATGAGATCACCATGCATTGGAATTGACTTTACAGCAACAACGTTCTGTGAATATCCTTTCCTAGATAAAGGAAAGAGAACATAAAACTCATAACATTTATGGTGGGTTCAAGAAGAGTGATGTTCCAGGCCACAAAAGGCTTTGACAGCAGGAGTTAGTGAAGGCTCCTGGCCAGTTCCCCTCGTCTTTCTAACCTCACCTCATCTTTCATGAATCTGTTGCTACATTTAGATGCTATGGGAAGAGAAAAAACATGACTAACAAGAAAAGGGAGTCAAGCACCTTAAAAATTCTCTCTTATGAATTTACCTATAAATGCAAAGCACTTCACAATTTATGATGTCATTTGTTCTAACACTACCCCCAGGAGGGAAGGCAGAGATGGGAGTTATTATCCTAATTTTCTAGTTAGGGAACTGGGGCCTGAAGAACATAGGTGACTCACCTAAGGTCACTGAGAATATTAGTGTCTGAGCTGAGCCTATGACAGAAATCCCCAACTCCCAATTTACTCCTGGGCTGGCCAGAATCTACCAAAAGATGATTTCTAAAGATAATACATTCTTACATCTTGGCACTACTTTGTGTGCACACATGTGCATGCACACATACACATGCAAGCACACACACACACATACACAAGACTCGAGTCCACAGTTTTGAAATGAAATTTGGTGGGGATAACATAAGATCATTCTTACACTGAAAAATCATTGATGCAAATAATTTCAAGGTGTTCAACTGTAGTGCAACCTACTTGACCTGTATGCCTGAAACCTCTGTAGTAACTTATGTCCTAACACATACTCTATAATCAAAACTCACTCACTGAGTTACAGAAGATATAACAAGTCAAGGCAAAAAAGAAATTTTCAGTTCCGAAGACATCTAGTTCATTTTTGGCCTTGGGTACATTCTCACCCCTAGACGGTTTATGTGGTAAGTGAGAAATTTCACCATGCTTCAGACAAGAACAGTGAAGGGAGAATTTCTTCCCCCTGGTGGCATAGCTGCTAAGAGTTCGGGCTGCTAACCTAGAGGTCAGCAGTTTGAACCTACCAAGCGCTCCTTGGAAACTCTATGGGGCAGTCTACTCTGCCCTAAAGTGTCACTATGAATGAAAATCAACTATATCGCAATGGGTTTTGGTTTTCCAGTATATGGCTTCAGAAGGCAACATGAAGCCTCATGCCCTGTAAAGAACCAGAGAAAGAAGGACAGGACCATGTATGAATGGGATGTATGAATGGGATGTGCTCAGGAGTCTGTCAGGCCTCATGGGTACTCTATGGAACAGACCTGTTAGAAGGTAGATGGGGTAGAGGGGTTTGAGAGAGAGCTGGTGGTCTATGAGTTTCAGAAAATGCTTTACACTACAGCCCTCCTTTGGAAACTCATAATACATGTCAAAAGCTTTGAGAAACCCTGCTATACCAGTTTCAACTTTTTTAGCCCCAAGTTCCCAAATTTAGCTAACATTAGATTGCCTCTTTCAAATAGCAGAATATCTAGGAAGACCCATGAAACTAGTGCTTTAATTAGATACCCTTTATGGAGGATAAGAAAAAAGAAAAAAAAAACACTGCCGTTGAGTCAATTCAGACTCACGGTGATACTATGGGTCAGAGAAGAACTGCCCCGTAGACTTTACAAGGAGCACCTGGCAGATTTAAACTGCTAACATTTTGGTTAGCAGATGTATCACTTAACCAGTGCACCACCAGGGTTTCCCTCTTCTGCCTGGAGGTGACTTTATGACATCCTCTTACCCCCACAATAGAAACCCTGGTGGCATAGTGGTTAAGAGATGTATCTGCTAACCAAAAGGTCAGCAGTTCAAATCTACCAGGTGCTCCTCAGAAACCCTACGGGACAGTACTACTCTGACCTATAAGGTCGCTATGAGTTGGACCCGATTTGACAGCAGTTGGTTCGGTTTTTGGTTTTCAGCAAAAGAGAACTATCTTGAGCTTCTCATGTGGCCTGTGATCAGGATCATCAAGACTCACCCACTACCTGGGCCCTCCTCTTAGTACCTGGAACTTGGATCAATGGTTCAGAATCATCTTCTTTTGGACAGCAAAACAAGAAGACAGTACATGAAAAAAGAATAGACTAAGGAGAGCACTGAGTATTCTACTCTTGATTCATCAAATTCCTGACAACAAAAACTAAACTTGCATTCAAAGACAAAATACAAATTCAAAATCTCTCCTACTACCTTCCAAACCTCTGAGATATTATTTCATTAGCTCTAAATCTCCATGGCTTCCATGTCAACAGATTGTCCCAAGTGAGCTGACCACATCTGCCCAACCCAGCAAGTCTGAACGCCACTAGGTGAACTCTGGCAAGCAAGTTCACCTCACAGTGGCCCTGTTTCCACACCTGGAATGCAGAGGCGGCAGCCCTTCTGTGAAATGGTAGCTGGATGGGGAACAATGAATAAAAAGGGGATCATAAAACCCTTTGCAATACATTCGTTGTCTCGTAAAAACTTAATGATTATAATCAGGCTGTGGATAGAAGTCTGCAAAGTCCACACATGACACTCAGCAGTCACTGTGCTGGTATCTGATAACAGGATGCTCTCTGCCATGGTGCCTCACTAGTTGCACAAACTGGTCCTGGTTTAATCTGGTTTCTTCACACAAAATTGCCAGGAGTAAACATTATTGAAGTCAGGTTGTCTAGCCCTAATCACTACCAGCTCTTACTGAAGACAGGCACCCCTCAGCTTCCTGACAAAAATCATGAGGCTCTGCCTCTCAATGGCTGAGAGATGCAGACGTCTCAGGAACTTCCTTCGTGAAACTGCCCTCTGCTGCTGAGGTCACCTTGCCATAAAATATGTGGTCATTTTAACTCCGTCATTGGGAAGAGGGGTAATAGCACTAGGTGAACTATGCTGGGTGTAGAGGTAAAGGGAAGATCTTTTAAGTGACACTTTCCATATCAAAGAGATACAATCCTTTATTAAAAAGAGACAGGTCTGACTGATGAGCTATCTTTTGTCAAAATATCTTGGCTAATTCCCACTCTACACCTTTCCCCTCCCTGTCTGTAATGCCTCCATGTTCCACTTGGTCTACCTGAAAAAAGTTCACTCATCTACACAGAGAGCAAAGAATTAAAATAATATTGACAAGAAACCCTGTGGCCTAGCGGTTAAGTGCTGTGGCTACTAATCTAAAGGTTGACAGTTAGAATCCACCGGGCACTCCTTGGAAACTCCATGGAGCAGTTTTACTCTGTCCCGTAGGGGTCACTATGAGTTAGAATCGACTCAACAGCAGTGGATTTTCGGTTTATTGAATGACAGTAAAGGGGGATGGGTTTTAGAATCTGATAGATCTGCGTTCAAATACCAGCTCTGCCCCTTGCCAACTTCTTTGAACTTGGGCTGGTCATTTAACATCTTGAAGTCTGTTTTCCCATCCATACAACGAGATTAGTCATGCAGACAACACAGAATTGGTGTAAGAACGAAATAAGAGACAGTAGTTACTATGTATCTAGGTTACAGTGATATGACAATGATAAACACAGAATGAAAAATAGACTCCCCACCACCACGTCTTATAAGCCAAATCTCCCCCAGCTAAGCTGGAGATGCAGGACAGAGGTGTCTTGGGTTCATCTTTGTGTTTTTGGCATGTAGGGCAATACTGGGTGAGTCTGATTAGCCCCAGTCGACCCTACAAATCTGGGTGCAGAGGAGAAGGATGAAAGATGGAGGATGGTTCAATTATAAAGATGATGCGTCCTTCACCAGTCATTAACCAAATACCGCAACATCAGTCCTCTTAACCACACCTTGGCTGGAGCCCCAGGCAGTTTCCTCCTTGAGGAAAATTCTGCTTATTCAAGTCTTCATTTGCATAATAGTAGCAGAGGAAGCTCTACCTGGGCTCAGGTGATGATACTGTTGGCGTTGCTTTCAAGATACAGATATGAAACCAACTTCATGGCAAAAATAATGCATTTTTCCCAACCTTTGTTTTCAATCTTAAAAAAAGAAAAGAAAAAAATCCAGTGACCATGAAGATGTATCAAGAACAAGGATCTTAGTTTTAATGTCACTACTCCTGCCTTCTCCACCATCACTGCCAACCCTGATATGATGCAGCCACCCATTCGGTACTCCCTGAAGGATTTTAGAAAATAAATCTGTGCTCACCCTCCCATTACATGGTTCGTTGTGACTTCTCTCATGTTCCTTCTCTACCTCTCCTCCTTTTCTATCCTTGTTGTTAGCTGCCATTGAGTTGGTTCTATTGGCAATCCTATGTGTGACAGGGTTTTCTTGGCTGTAGTCTTAAAGGGAGCAGATCAATAGGCTTTGTCTTCTATGGTACAAACCATTTGTGCCACCATCCATGAGCAACTTCTCCTTCTGAATTCTTACAAGGCTGCTGTCTGGTCATGGCGCTGACATAGCTATATAGCACATAAATGCAACCTATTTAATCATTCTTTCAACAAATATTTCCTGAGTGTTTGCTTTATTCCAGGCACTGGGAATACGTGGAGAACAAACAAAATAATCATGAAACTTATCTTTATAGAACCTGCATCCTATTATATTCAGTTTGTTCCTAAATGAGTGAATAAAACAAAACCTTCTCTTCTGTTAAGCTGACCCTTGAAAGAATGAAGGAGATACAGCCCTTTAACAAATAGTGAGAAACCTTCTGTTATTTTCGGCTTAAGTGGCTTCTTTTCTTCAGAATACATTTCGCCTTTTCCTGTTCCCTACCTTTCTTCACACTGTGAACAAGCCTCCATTTTCTACTTGGTCTATTTTAAATTGACTCATCCTAATCTACTCATCCTACCACATTAGAAAGCACTGGTGGTATGGTGATTAGGGTTGTGACTGCCTAACCAAAAGATCACCAGTTTGAATTCACCAAACACTTCTTGGAAACTCTGTGGGGCAATTCTACTCTGTCCTATCAAGCTGTGACAAGTGGGAGTTCACTGGACGCAGTGGTTTTTTTGTTTTGTTTGTCTGATTATCCAGATTAAGTCCAACTTCTTCCCTGAAATACTCCCAAACTACCTTAGCCAGTGATCCCTTCCTTCTTTAATTTATAGAAAATACATAGATTATAACCAGACTTTACAACTACATCATACCCTCTGAATGCCTGGAATTCTGTATTTTCCAGTCCTCTACTCTCTTTTACCTCGTGTGGTAATTTTCATAATTTTTCTAATGGAAGGTTTTGGTTGGCTGACTAGCAAGTCACTGTGAATATTCATGGGACAGATGAAGGCACAGAAATCAGTATTTTTGAGCGTATGGTCACAGACAGAAACTCTGATAGCGTAGTGGTTAAGTGCTACATCTGCTAACCAAAAGGCCAGTAACTAAAATCTGCCAGGCACTCCCTGGAAATTCTATGGGGAAGTTCTTCTCTGAGGTATAGGGTCACTGTGAGCCGGAATTTACTTGATGGCTGTAGGTTTTAGGTAGTCACAGACTTTCAAACTTTTGTTTGCTGTTGTTTCATTTTTATCATGTGAAAATGTAGACTCCACAACATATACCCACACAACTCCCACATTTACTATTCAGTGACATTGATTACATTTTTTGTGTTGTGTCACCATAGTTGTGATCCTTTTACAAAAAAAAAAAAATCCACTCCTATTAGCATAAACTCAGTGACCCCAAACACAACTTCCCCTTCTGCTCCTCTCTTTCACCCCTGGTAACCATTAATAATCTTTGGTTTCTATATACTTGATGATTCATATAAGTGAGATCATACAGTATCAAAGAGCTTTGTATCTTGAAAAGTATAATCCAAGACAGTCCAGTAATGGATTTTGAAATATGTTGACTCTTAAAGAAGGAATAACACTAATGTCAGAAAAACTGGTGATTGGCCTAGGAGAAGTTGTAATCATTTCCAATTTCTAAAATCAGTAGAGGATGTGGTTTCCTTCAAAGACCCAAGTTGTGCTGTCAGGCTCACTTTTTCTTGTAGTTTAAGAAATGCTTTCAAAAGCTACGGTTCTAGATGAGCATTTAATGGTGCACACTTTCCTAAGAGCTGGCAGCAAGCCAGCTAAGAGCCATGAGTTAATCTGGGCTTCATCAACTTTCCTGAGAAGCCGCATCCACAGCATTCTTCACCAACCCAAAACCAAATCTACTGCCATTAAGTCAATTCTGCCTCATAGCGACCCTATAGGACAGAGTAGAACTCCCCCATAGCGTTCCCAAGAAGTCTACATCAACAGGTAGAGAAAAACTTCAAAGAAAAATATCTGAAAATTTGCCATTACACATCTGGTAGAATTGCTAAAAGATTAAAACTAACACTTATTGTGCAACTATTTTAGTGAGTTTTGAGGTTTAAAAAATGTTAAAGGCCATTTAATTTCATCACACTTTTAAAAAAATGCATTAAGCTGTGAATGCCCTGCCAAGTGCAATATAAAATGAGTAAACAAGACACATTTTTATCTTCTAAAAGCTTTGGCCCAGACAGTTCTGTTTTCCACTTTTCCATAGCTTAGAATGAAATTCCTAATTCTTGGTAATATTCTGTTAGGTACCTTGTTTTTGTTTCTTCTCATTTACGTTGGAATTAAACTTTTTTCATTCAGTCATGTAATTTTGGGGTAGTTAATTCATTAAAAAACAAAAACAAAAAAAAACATTGCAGTTAAGTTGATTTGGTCTCATAATGACCCTATAGGACAAAGTAGAACTGCTTCATGGGGGTTCCAAGGAGCAGCTGGTGGATTTGAACTCCTAGCTTTTTGGTTAGCACCTGTAGCCCTTGGCCACTGTGCTACACATGGTTCAAATATCAGAAAGTATAAAAAGATACCTAACAAAGCACTTTCCCAATCCCTCCTTACAGGTAACCACTGTTAGTTCTTTTATGTGTACTCTTAGAAAATTTTTTAGCAAGAACTCATCTAGTCCTGTTTGGAGAATTGAACCTTCCTTATTACAACATTTCCCACTCCAGATCATCAGAGGGCAAGGAGGGAGTGCTTTCCAGTAAGAGGTCCAATGTCCTCCACTATGACCAGGTACATAAGGCTCAGTAAGTGCTTATGGACAAAAAAGCTACCTATTGTGGGAAGAGTCCAGAACTGTACACCTGTCTTCTGCTTCTGCACTAATGCTATGAACTCAGTCAGCTCCCATCTTGAGGTAAAGGGACAAGGATCTTGACTGGTTTCCCCAAATCCTCTTCAACCCTTGCCTATTTCCCTATCTGCATTTGGAGTGGCTTTGAGAGTGGGTTGCTGTTGTTGCTGTTGTCCAGTCTCACCTTGACTCATGGTGACCCTGCACACAATAGGATCTTCCCACTGTGAGGATAGAGCAGGGAAAAGGAAGTAAAAAGAGAAGGAAATAAGAAAAGAGGAAAGTAAAGGATAGATGCTCAGGCAGGGGGAGTAGCTCAGAGAAACTCTGACCTCTCTAGAGGGGAAAGGTCCAAAAGAAAGCCATCAAAAAATTCTGAGGATTCTCCCGCCCCAGTTCCCTTCATACGTATACCTCAGGCACGGGGTAGAACTCAGGGTACTCTTACCCAAGATTAGGACTCCACAACTATATCATGATGCAGGTACGTGTTGAACATCTGGGTCTGGAGAAAACACTACAGACCAGACTGCACATGCTTAGCTGTGCTGGTTGTGGTGGCCATTTCCACATCTGGGAGTCCACCCCTTCAACCAGAAGCATCTACTAAGTGTAAGACTTGGTGTCCTGCCTCCCTTGAAGCGTGCAAGAAGCAAAACATCTTGCTCACAAAACAAAAAAGAAAAAAAAAGCTGTGTTTTATCTTTTAGGTACAAGAGCTCCTATTCTACCACAACAGAGGGACTTACCATTCTACAAGAAACAGATCTAATGCTAAGAAGAGCAGAGGATGTCATATAGTTCTTCTGCTTTTGAGAAGCTATAGCCTTTCGTTCACATGGCAGCCGTGAACCAACGCTATAGAATGGAGTAGAACTGCTTGGTCTGTAGAGTTCCCAAGGAGCACTCGACACATTTGAACTGCTGACTTTTTAGTTAGCGGGAGTAGCACCTGACCACCATGCCACCAGGGTTTCCCTTTTTATAGTAGACACCATGAAGTCTCTATGATCCCATCAAAAACCACCAAAATGTCTCCTGCCTTCTTTCTTGGCATTCATCAAATTATAAAAATTAAATCTGTCCTAGTCAATGTGTCTTTTGACACATCTCAAAGTTACATGACACTGAGGAACTGCTTAACATACAGTAACAGAGCAAGGAAACTAAATTATTTAAAATCTATGACCAGTTTAGTGACAAATAAAGCCAGGAGCCGCTCAGTGTTCTGGTGACAGCCAGGCAGGGGGAGAAGGTAGAAATGCTCTCCATGTGTACCCATGCCCAGTCACCCTGCAAGCATGACGTAAGATGAAAGCATCTGCTGACTCTCAGAGATGTAATTACTGCCAGGGTGGGGGTGTCATAAAGGCAAGGATAATCTCCCTCGAGAGAAGATAAAAATTAAGAATTATTAATGATAATAATAATTAGCCCTTTTATACCTAAGAATTGCAAAATACTTTACAACCCATAATTATCACAGCACCCCTCTGAGGAAGGGATTCATATCTGACAGATCCGCATTTTACAGAGGAGTGTAGTGAAGCACACAGGCAAAGGCAGGGAGGGGTGGAGTGTGTCTCCTCAGTCACCTGTCCTCTACGTGGTGAAACTGGAAAGAGGCCCCAGAAGGGCTGACTCCCATTATGGTGTCTACCCTCATGCCAAGCTGTCACCCAAGCCCACAGAACTCCATCCCAGCTCAAGCCACTCATCTTCTGATCCGCAGGCCATTTAAACTGCCATAATGCAATAGAATTACAGCATATCAGCAAAGATTTTCCTAAGCAGCCAGTAGAAATAAAAGATACAGCACTGCCTTCAAGGAACTGAAAACCTAATTGAGAAGACAGGACAAGCATTCACTAAATTAGAAAAGAATATGAAAATTACATATTGACTAGTGCTAGGTTGTATGGCATTGATGCATGCTGCAGAAAAAAAAATTAATTGGAAGACTTTTATGTAACAGAAAGTGAAGTCTTTGGGGAAGGGATAGAATTTGTGTGGAGCCCCAAGTTCTAGCATAGGTTGGGTCTCAGGGGATTCATCAGTGAATAAGAGGAAACAATAGGAAAACTGGAACAGCTAAACATATTTTAAAGAAAAAGTCTTGATTGGAAAGGTGTTAATAGTACTTACCAAAGAACCTTACTTTTCTCAAAAGCAAAAAGAAAAGGCCAAAGCCATTACTATGCATTGAGCTAATTTTGACTCATAGGGGCCCTACAAGACAGAGTAGAATTGCCCCACTGGGTTTCTAAAGAGTGCCTGGTGGATTCTAACTGCCAGCCTTTTAGTTAGTAGAATAACACTTAACCACTATACCAACAGGGTTTCCAAACCATCTAAAATCATCCTATTTTGTACATTTTCTGTAAGTGCCAACATTACGGCTCATACTGGGGTTTGGAGAAGTCTATTAGGCTGACGATGCCACTGGAAACTTCTGTGCCTTTTCCCACTTTGGCAGTTACCAATAAGGCCAAGTCAGGGCCTGATGCTGGTGGACCCCATGGAATGTCAAAGCTATTGTCTTCTTTTTCTAGGTTCTGAAAGGAGAATATGGGAAACGAGCCCTCACATGAGATGACGACCAGGAAAAAACAATATTTTCTTAGACCTGTATTTGTTTGTTTGTTAATCCAGCAGAATTCTACCACTAAAGACTTCAATGTGGATAGGGCTTCATGACTGGTGTGATGTTAAAGCATCTGTATAACGCATCATTTTCTTTGCAATAAAAGCTAGGTCTCAAAGCCCAGTGACAGTATGACATACTTCAACTGTGCTCTGGATCCACTGGCCTAAACCCTTGATAAAGAAGAGCACTCTTGCAGATAGAACAGTCAGTAATGTTCTCTAGCCTTCAGTACTTCCATCTCCAGACTTATAAAAGAAGTGTAATGAGCCTTTTTGGCTATAAGAAACATGGGGAACTGCAGATTATTAAGAAACCATCCTTTTCTGGTGAAGCACGAAGAGTGACAACCTCCACATTTCAAGAACTCCCAGCTGGTCTTCAACAAAAATTGACTGAACCAGTTTGTCAGAACTTGATATTTTTCTACTGTCTGGTATTTAACAATCTCCTAAGGAATGAAAACCAATGAAAATTATTTCTTTGTCCAAACCTCATGACAGGGGATCCTTTTAGAAAACTATGTTCAGCTTTCTTAAATAATGACACTGTAAAATTAAAAGACCATTTCGTAAGATTACTTTGTTAAGGAAAACATCAAACCTGACATCCAAAAGGAAAATCAACAGCATTTGAATCTATTTACAACCTCCCTGATGAGAGACCAAGAGCAGCAAGCAAGAGAAGGCTGATTCTCTTTAGTTTGCTAGGAGTTTAAAATATTTCCCTTTAGACTGTATTGATTTGAAACAAGAGTGGGTAAGAAAGCCATCCTTAGATTTAAGATTCAGCTTCTTTGTGAAGATGAAGAGTTCTATTACCAAGAATGGCAGTTTAGGTTTTTTTATCCAAGGCTGTTCAGAAGTATCTTCCTTTTTGGTTTAACCTGTGTTTTGTTTGCTCAGCTGCAGGTTTAGAAGTATGAATAGTATTTTGTCTTTATTCTCATAGAACCTAATAACTGTTTAGTTCCCTTCAGGGTATACTGTCTATAGGAAGATAACACCAATAAAACCAAACCCATTGCCATCCAGTTGATTTCAACTCTTTGTTGACCCTACAAGGCAGAGTAGAACTGCCCCATGGAGTTTCCAGGTGGTACCTGGTAGATTTGAATTGCTGACCACTTGGTTAACAGGCATAGCACTTAACCACTATACCACCAGTGTTTCCATAGACAGGTAATAAGGATGTACCACTGCATCCCACCCCCTGGGATGAGTGTCCCCACAGATCACACACAGGTGGATAAAGTTCTGAAGCAGACCTCAGGCAGAGCTTATCCAAAAAATTCCTTGCAGGATTCCCATAGAAAAGACTAGTGCCTTCTGCAAGAGATGGGGATTCCATGGTGATTTGTGGTTGTAGTGTGCATAGCTCATGCTACTCTCATCCTGGAGCCTAAATATGAAGAGAATTGTATAGAAGTCTAAATAGAAGGGAGCGAAGAGATCTTCACTCCTAACACTGAGGAACTACCACACAAAATGTACTAAATGATCCTAAAGAATAGTGGCAATTTTAGGAAAATCCTTAGAAAATGAGCTTTAGTGCTTAAGTTTCTAAGGAGGCGGAAGCCATCCTATCTCCTGTCACTTCCATCTTCCACTTTGGGTGGCAGCAACTGAAGGGGTAGATTAAATCCAACTCCATCATCATTTGAACAAATCGGCAGACAAAGACATAGCCATCAATATCTAGATTCTAAATCTTCACATTTCATTAAGGGATGCTACAGAGTCTCCCCAAAATTCAGAAAAGCAGCAGTCACCTCTGTTTGGACCCAGAGGAGACAGAAATGCAGAAACATCAAGAAGTGACCGAATCATTTAATAGTCTTCACAAATCTATTGTGAACCAAAGTTTCATATAGCCTGAAATGTAACGGTGGGAGTTGCTACCAACCAGGAATAAGATCCAGTTCCTTACAGTAAAAGGCACTGAGATTTGCAAATAATGACCAAGGTTGAAAAAGTAGCCTCCCTCACACCCTCATGAAAATAATGGGCTAGAACGACCATTACCCTAGTGTGCTTTCCAGGAAGAGAAGCAAACTCAAGTGGTTAGGTCTCATAATCATTGGTAACTTAGGATGATTATCTCTACAATAATGCATTACACTGGCTCTTTCTCTCCAGAGGTTTCAATACACTAATGAAAAAAAAGAAAACAGCAAACTTCATCTAGATGTGATATTCCTAAGAATAAATTTTTACAGTTTTCAAGTTTCCTTATGAATGCTGTTGTTGCCATTGTTAGATGCCATTGAGCTGATTCTAACTCACAGTGAAACTGTGCACAACAGAATGAAACACTGCCGGGTACTGGGCTATTCACACAATCTTTTTTATGTTTAAGCCCGTCATTGCAGCCACTGTGTCAATTCATTTTGTTGAGGGTCTTTGGCTTTCTCTCTGGCCCTCCACTCTATCAAGCATGATGTCCTTCTCTGGGGACTGATCCCTCCTGACAACACATCCTTATGAATAGTTTGATGAAAATACATTTTTAAAGCACCCTTCAAGAGTGTTCACAGAGGAGGCAATCCCTGAATCTGTAAGAAAGCCTTCCTATGACCCAGTAATACAAATGTACAATTTTCCCACCTGCATTTTTATCAATTCCTTTTTTGTTGTCCTGGAATTGCTTCAAGCAGGGGGTCATGAGTCGTTTCCCAAGCTCTGCTCAGTCTCTGTCAAAGTTTCTGCTTTGCCAATCTTGAACTTATATCTGGTGTAAAGTAAACGGTTTAAATGTTGGTACCTGATAATGAAGTCACAATCTACAGAGATTTCAAACATCAAATTTCTTTGTCTTCTTTAATTTTCTCATTTTGCATTAAAGAAAATTAGAGATGTGCCAAATATGCTCCTCTTTCATGTTAGATGGGACTAATACCCTACTGTCAGGAGGCAAGGTCTGTGAACCTTGTGCCAAAGGGCCACATAAGCAAATTGTGAGATAAACAAGCCATTCGTAGAGATAGAGGTGGAGCCAGGCTTGGTTAGGAATGAATCAGGCCAACCCACAGAGTGGGTGTCTCCTTCCAAAGTTGCTCTCCAGGGCACAATTAAACCCCTATAAAAGGCCCTGCTCCCAGTTACCCAGCACACTTGCCAGCAGTGTCAGCGAGCACTCGACTTCCTCTTCTGGTGAAGTGGGTAAGTCTCATTTGGTATGATTCCTCATCTTCAAGCTATTGGAGATGTTGTGGGGAGTGATTTCTTTGTGCCAGGAGATTGGTATCTTACAGAAATGTCTAACCCCCTGCTAACTTCATGCCCTTTTCTTATGGTTGAAGTCATTACTTGAAAGGTGATGAATCCCTTCTCCCAAGGCTCTGAACTCCGTGTATCATTTTCTTGTCAGGGATTGGAGGGAGATCATGTATGGCTCTGCTGAGGAGCATCTTCCAAAAAATCACTATCTCAAAAGTTTGCATTCTTCTGTTCTCTTTTTATGGTGATTCTACCCCAAATGGGCTACCTTCATATGGTTATGGCGTCTGAGATTGAGTTGAGTAGCAAATAAGGTAGTTAGCCAGCTCAGCCACTCAACTCACCCAGCCTACGAAGCCAATCATGTGTTCTTTCACCACTGATGTGCTGATGGCTCAGTACTGTTTTGTATAATGGCAAGATGTAAGTAGTTTGAGTTAAACAAAAGCTAACCACAACACCAGAAGTTTTTCAGGTTCCAATTGACCTGTTAACTCCCTCAGCAAGTGAAGAAATACATCTCAGGTGCTCTTGATAACTGAGTATCTGTAATACATCTGAGTTAAGGCACGTAAGATGCACTTTCTATTTCCTCAGTGGTGTATCTGTGTACTGACTAGGAAGAAAACCCACTGCTATCGAGTGAATTCTGACTTACAGCAACAGTGTAGAACTGTTCCACAAAGTGTCAAGGAGTACCTGGTGGATTTGAACTGCCAACCTTTTGGTTAGCACACAGCACTTAACCACTATACCACCAGAGTTTTCCATTGACTAAGAAGAAGTAGCATTTAATTATAGGATTGGTGGCTAAGGAGTTCTAGTTCTGTCACAGACTGTAATGTTGGGGACTAATGCACATTCTCTTCATATCGTTCTAGTTGCTTCCATGTATTTTCCTGCCACATTTAGCTGTTCATGACTTCTATCCATTTTAAGATACCCTCAAACCTTTCTTCATCTTTTGACTTTTACCAACCCACTTTGCTCAAACTTGTAACAATCTTTTTGTGAGTAGGAACATACCAAATTTAAGTTTCCTTACTACTTCTTCACTCACAGCTCTGAAATATGCTGGAAAGCCAGAAGATAAAAACCAAAGATTTTAATCCATTGCCTTTAAGTTTGATTCTAACTCATGGTGACCCTACAGAAGAGAATAGAACTGCCCCATAGGGTTTCCAGGACTGCATATTTTTATGGAAGCAGACTACCACATCTTTCTCCAGGGAGCAGCTGGTAGGTTAGAACTGTCAACCTCTGGTTAGCAGCCAACCACTCAACCACGGCACCACCAGTGCCTCTTAGCTAGAAGACAGTCAGACAGGGTAATCCTCAGGATAGTCTGACAATGATTTTCTAGCTTGAAATTTTTCAGGGTATCTTTTCCCCATCGTGAGTACAATATTTACAGATGAAATGCTTTTAAAACTCAGGTCGAGAGCTACTGTTGTGAAATCAAACTATTCAAGGATCTGCCCTGAAGCAATGTGAATGAAGCCTTCTTAAGAGAAGAAACAGGGTTTTAATTCTGAACTGCATTGTATTGTTCTAGGTTTACTTGAACTTGATTTAAAAAAAAATGTCTGCACTTCTAAGAAGCATCTTTGACATCACTGAAATTTTCAATCAATATGCCTTACATGCTTGTGATGGGGCAGCACTACGCAAGAAAGAACTGAAGGAACTACTTGAAAGGGAATTTGGTGACGTCCTCCGGGTAAGAACAAACACCAAAAGGAAATCTATTGATTTAGGGCTACGGAATTTCTTCTCAGGGAGACCAGAGCAGGGGATAATGACTTTGTATTCTGCTTACACCGTGACAGGTCTATACTACATCCTTCATCCATTTGAGGCTAAAAGCACTTAACTGGCACTGCAGTCTGAGTACCAAAGAAACTATTAGCAAGTGCATGATGTACTTGTGTGAATGAACTCTTCATGGGTAGTTATTACCAAAGATACGAAATCATACTTGACTTGGAGGAATTTAAATTTAATTCCGAATTTGATGAACTGAAATCAGTCTGTTTCCTAGTAAAATGGTGTTACCACAAATATTTTGTTCTGTTTTCATATACAGGCTAGAAAGACTAGCAGAAATACTGGCTGTTTGAACTAGAAGTGGCTGCTCTAAATCTTCATAAATTTCCCTTGCATTTCTTTCTTGAGGATGAGTCCATTCTTATTCACCCAGGTCAAGAGAATTTGTTCTTTTGATCAGCAGAAATTAAAGATAAAAGAATTTCCAGAGAATGCAAGCTTTAAAATGAGTTATTCACATTTTACTCGGAAAAGTCAAGACATGATACACACCGGGCATTTACCTAATCGTGTGACTGAAAGTTGTTCAAGTCTTGTCGTTTACTTGTGAACACAGTACATTGTAATTTTTCCCCATCTTTTTCGCAGAGGCCACATGACCCTGAGACAGTGTTTCTGGTGCTGGAACTTCTGGATCGCGACCGCAATGGGCTTATCGATTTTCCTGAATACCTCACTTTAATTTTCAGGATAGCCCAAGCTTGTTACTATGCTCTCAGCCAGACCACTGGGCTCGAGGAGGAGAAAGGAGTAAAGCATGAGGGAAAGGGAAGCCTATTAAACGATCGCAGGCAAGAAGAAAAAGAGAGAGCCGACAGACCAGTGGAAGAAGGACGCAGGCAGGAGAGGGAGCTCGTGGAGAAAGAGCTGCAAAGAGAGAGGCAGGAGAGACGTGAACAGCGCGACAGGCAGCTCCGCGACGAGGAGCAGAGGCTGCAAAGGCGAGAACAGCTAGAGCGGGAAGAAGAGCTGAGAGAGGAAAAAGTGCAGCTGCAGAGGCGCAAGGGTCAGAAGTTCGACGAGTTTCCCGAAGACGAGCTGCAAAGGAGAGAGAGGCAGGAGCAGCGAGAGCGACTGCGCCGTGAGGAGGAACTGCAACAGAGACGCGAGCGGCTCCAACGCCAGGAACAAGAGGAGCAGCTGCAAACGCGGGAACGGCAGGAACTGAAGAGGGAGCGTCGCGAGGAGGAGCGACAGCAAAGGTGGGAAAGGCAGGCGCAGCGCGAGCGCCAAGAGGAAGAAGAGCAGCTGCAAAGACCGCGCCAGGAGGAAGAGGAGCAGGTGCGAGAGCTCTCCGAGCAGAGGAGGGAGCGCCGCGAGGAGGAGCAGCAGCTGCAGAGACGCGGGCGCGAGGAGCCACGCGAGCGCCGGGAGGAGAGCCAGCAAGAGCGCCGCGGGCAGAAGCTGACGGGGGAGCAGACGCGGGAACTGGGCGAGAGCCGCTGGCAGTGGGAGCTAAAAAGGGAAGCCGACGCACGTCAGAGCAAAGTCTACTCCAGGCCCGGGAGGCAGGAGGAACAGAGGCGCCGCCGGGAGCAGGAGGAAGAGAAGAGGCGGCGCCTAGAGTACGAGCAAGAGCTGCGGTGGGAGCGGGAGGACGACACCCAGCGACAGGCGCGGGCCGAGCAGCTCCGGGAGGACAGCGAGCGGGTGAGAAGGCCGGAGGAGCAGCGTCGCGACTTCCAGAAGCAGCTGGAGGAAGAGAGGGAGAGGCGCCGCCAAAGGCTGTCGGCCAGGCCCTTGCTGACGGAGCAGGAGGAGAGACGGGTGAGGGCGAAGGAGAGCCAAGAGAGGGAACAACGACTCCGCGAAGAAGAGGAGCAGCGCCGACAGCAGCGCGAGAGAGAGCAGGAGAGGAAGTTTCTAGAGGAGGAGCAGCAGATCGAGCGCAGCGGGCGCAAAGGAAAGTTTCAGGAGGAAGACATTCTCCAAGAGGATGTGGAAAGGAGGCGACGTCAAGAGGACCAGAGCCAGGACCGAAACCGGAGACGGCAACTCGAAGAAGAAAGCCAGAGACGACGCCGCCGCCAGCTGTATTCCAAGTCAGCCAAAGAGGTGCAGGCGAGGGAGGAGGAGCAACTGAAGCGCGAGGAGGAGCAGCTGCAGAGAGAGGAACAAGAGAAGAGACTGCGCCAGGTGCGGGAAAGACAATATCGGGAGGAGAAGCAGCTGCGCCAGGAACTGGAGGAAGCTCAGGAGAGTCGCCAGCTGCGTGACAGGCAGTTCCGCGAAGAGGAGCAACGGTTGGACCAGGAACTTGAAGAACTGCAGCGCCGCCAGCAGCGTGAGAGAAGGTTCCGCGAGGAAGAGCAACTGCGCCAGGAACGCGAGGAGGAGCAGCTGCTCCGCCAGCAGAGCGACAGAAAGTTCCAGGAGGACGAGCAGCTCCGTCGCCAGGAGCGGGAGCAACAGCTTCGCCAAGAGCGCGACAGAAAGTTCCGCGAAGTAGAAGAGCTGCGCCAGGAACGCGAGAATGAACAGCTGCGCCGCCAGCAGCCTGGCAGAAAGTTCCGCGAGGTGGAAGATTTGCGCCAGGAACGAGAGGATGAACAGCTGCGCCGTCAGGAGCGCGAGCAACAACTCCGCCAAGAGCGCGATAGAAGGTTCCGAGAGGTAGAAGAGGTGCGCCAGGAACGCGAGGATGAACAGCTCCGCCTTCAGGAGCGCGATAGAAGGTTCCGAGAGGTAGAAGAGGTGCGCCAGGAACGCGAGGATGAACAGCTCCGCCTTCCGGAGCGCGAGCGACAGCTCCGCCAAGAGCGCGACAGGAAGTTCCGAGAGGTAGAAACGGTGCGCCGGGAACGCGAGGATGAACAGTTACGCCAAGAGCGCGATAGAAGGTTCCGCGAGGCAGATGAGCTGCGCCAGGGACGCGAGGATGAACAGCTACGTCTTCAGGAGCGCGAGCGACAGCTCCGCCAAGAGCGCGACAGAAGGTTTCGCGAGGTAGAAGAGTTGAGCCAGGAACGCGAGGATGAACAGTTGCGTCGCTCGGAACGCAAGCAACAGCTTCGCCAAGAGCGCGACAGACAATTCCTCCAGGACGAGCAGCTTCGCGAGGAACGCGAGGCTGAACCGCTGCACCGCCAGGAGAGCGAACAACAGCTTCGCCAAGAGCGCAACAGAAGGTTCCTCGAGGTAGAAGAGCTACATCGGGAACGCGAAGATGAACAGCTGCGCCGACAGCAGCGAGACAGAAAGTTCCGCGAGCTGGAAGAGCTGCGCCGCCAGCAGCGCGACAGAAAGTTTCGCGAGGTAGAAGAGCTGCGCCAGGAACTTGAAGATGAACAGCTGCGTCGCCAGCAGCGCGACAGAAAGTTCCGCGAGGTAGAAGAGCTGCGCCAGGAACAAGAGGATGAACAGCTGCGCCTTCAGGCGCGCGAGCGACAGCTTCGCCAAGAACGCGATAGAAGGTTCCGCGAAGGAGACGAACTGGGCCTGGAACGAGCGAATGAACAGCTGCGCCGCCAGGAACTAGTCGGTGCCTTCTCCCAAGACCAACAACGGAATCGCTCAGAGCAAGAGGAAGAACAGAGGCGCCGGCAGCAGAGAAGCAAGTTCCTAGAGGAAGAACAGCGCCTCCAGCTGGAGGCAGAGGAAGAAAAGCAACGCCGCTGGGAGGAGGACAGGAAGTTCCTCCTAGAAAAAGAGCAGCTGCGGCGTGAGGAGCGCGAAGAGCAGCGACGCCGACAAGAGCGAGACAGGCAGTACCGGGAGGAAGAACAGTTTGCCAAGGATAAGAGGCGCCGCCAGGAACAAGAATTGCTGCAAGAAGAAGAACAGAGACGTCGTCAGGAGCAGGAGAGGAAACTCCGGGAGGAAGACCAAGGGAAGCGTCAGTTCGTCAATCCTCCGGTGCGCTCCAGCCCTCTCTATGAGTACATCCAAGAGCAGAGATCTCAATACCGTCCTTAAGAGGTGCTGCCAGTATCTTGACACCGGCCAAAGCTTGGAGCAAACGAAAATGAGAAAAACTGGGTAGCAGATGATGGTTCAAATGTTTCTGGTTGTGGGGAAACTCTGACGTTAGAACGTGCCTTTCATTCCAAAATCCTTAACTACACTGATTTCGTATGTTGTATTTCTGCCTCTTATTCTTTCTTTCTCTTCGTGCAAAAGTGGTGTGCGTTTTTAAACATTTTGATCGTTTGATTAGGGGAGTTTTGTTTGAGAGACATGCTTTCAAAGGTGACAAGAATATAATTTGAGATTCAAAAGAATTGAGTCTTTTTTAAATAATTCAAATTTAAAAATTGTATTTTTAATGTTCAAATTGATATTTTTGTTGCACCTAAATCGCATTAATCTTTACTTCCAATTTAGCTTCTCATCTGCTGTAGCATGATTAGTACAAATTCTGTGAAGTGACTGAATTTTACCACCTCCTCCCCTGAATAGTGCAGGGGGAATGACTTCTCCAGGAAAATTTCCTGTAGAATCAGCCTGTAATGGGGGAAAATACATATATTAAGAGTAAAATTTAGCTTAAAGACTTCGAATTCGAATTCGGTTTCTGTTTTCAACCTTTAACTCCTTCAGTACTTGAATGCTTCTGAAGCAAAAGCAAGATGTTTCTCAAACAACTCTACAATTCAGATTTTACACTGTCTGCAGTAGTGTGTAGTGCTCACTTCTCTTCCTCCAGTCTTCGATGGGTTTGAGAATATTACTACCTTTGTTAATTTCAGCTGAGAGGGAACCTGCCCAGGACCTTGTACACATTTGTCTTCTTCTGTGGCCAGTAAGAGATAATGAAATGTGTTGGGGGAAGGAAAGGGGAAAAGGTGTGTACAGAGGGACAAGTTCCTAGAGGACCCTTGACAAGACCCATCAGCCCACAATCCCTTAAGGCTTACTGATACTACCTTAGAGACCTTTTTGTTGAAATAATCGGACTGTGTGGAAAAATAAATGATTGGCAAATGATTTCTTTTGTCTGTTTTAACTATGCGTCAAATCATGACTGAAGATCTAATGGTCTGGGAACTAAGCTCCCATTCACTTAAGGGTATTTAGTTACTATTATTTTTGTGTAAACATGAAAAAGACAAAACCCCTGTACTTTCCCTAACCATTTTTCCCAATTAGGGTGAACCTTATACTACTTGTATCCACAAAGTGGGATTCTCTTTCCAAGTCTTGTCACTCTTGACACAACAGCTCTGAGTGCCCTTTCTTTGCAGTGGCTCCCTAGTCATGACAAACGATGATACTGCCGTGGTTTGTTAATATTTCCTTTTGAAGTACTCCTGAAATTCACCCTTCAGCAAAGACTAGACAGGCCTATAAGCAATAACCCGTAGTTCAATGATGTGCAGGAGACAAAATGGGCACACCAGCCCCAAAGCAAAGATAAGAAGACAGGAAGAGACAGAAAAACTAGAGGAATAGAATTGGGCAATCTGAAATCAAGAAGGAGCCTGGTAGTACAGTAGTTAAGAGTTCGATTGCTAACCAAAAGGTTGGCAATTTGAATCCACCTGCTGTTCCCTGGAAACCCTGTGGGATAGTTGTCCTCTGTATGTAGAGTGGCTGTGAGTCAGAACCAACTCAATGGCAATGGGTTTTAGGGGTGGGTGAGTGTGCGCGCACATGAGTGCACACATAGGATTTAAAAAATATATATATAAGAATGAAGCAGCTTCTTGGTCTCCTGTGTCTAATAAACCAATGGCAGGAAGTGGTACGATTCAGTTCTGTACTACAGAAATTGCAGATGACCTGTCAATGGATTTATGAGGTTATTGAGTCAGAAGGTGATTAATACTCATCAGGCCAAAAGCATTGATGTATAATCTAGTGACTCAAACACTTCTGAGTCCCCTGATGGAGAGTATATCTACTATTCACAGCTTGGTAATTAGTAATAAATTCTAAGGAAAAAGAAAAAAAACTCACTGCCAGTGAGTCGATTCCAACTCACAGTGACCCTATAGGGCAGAGTAGAACTGCTCCACAGAGTTTCCAAGAAGCACCTGGCAGATTCGGACTACCAACATCTGGTTAGCAGATGCAGCACTTAATCACTACACCACCAGGGTTTCCAAGTTCTAAGAGAGCCCTAGTAATTCCTAATTGCATGGGATTAAAAATTACCCTAAAATTAGAATCATTCAACATTTTGGTCAATGGTGCAGACAAGGAAGCCAACCTTACGGCTCCTGGAGATCATTCTGATACAGTGAGCTTGTGTTTTCTGCACAAGGCACCATCCTCTCTCTCACTTTGACACAAATAGCAAATGTTCACCAGAGGCAAAGTGTGGGAATCCCTTAACACTTATCTGGGAACCCTATCTCTTTCGAATGATTTCTAAGAGCATTGCCTCTCTTAAGGAGCTTCACAGAAATCTTGAAAGTATCTCACTGGCTTTCTCCAGGGTTCATTCAGTGGATACTTCTTTCAGAGTATCCATATAAATGCCAGTCCTAGGACACTCTTGAAATAGATACTCATTAGCTAAGCTACAGTTGGACAATAATAATTATACTAAAAACCACCAAAACCCTTTAGAGCTCTTGTAGCAGCTTTACAAGGTGAGGAAAGAGCCAATTTTGAAAGAAGAAAGTATTGTTTCACCACAGTTGTAACAACATGTAGTCTAAGAATAAAAATGTGTCAGCCAGCCCATGTCCTCTGGCTGTTCTTTTAGAAGCAGGCTGGCAGAAGGACTTGGAAGTCAACCCTCCCATGCTCCACCAGAGTAATCTACATGTATGGGCAGAAACTTGAGGCTGTTGAGTAATTAGCTGGATAACTGTAAATTGGGAGCTCTATAAACATCATCTTGGCTGCTGCTAGGGAATGGAGTTCAGTGCACTTCCTGATGAAAAAAACTGATCTGTCTATAGGGTGAGGTTAGATTGCTGAGGAGATCCATCTGTATTGTTATCTTAATCCTTTGATGTAGTACCAGCAGGTCCTTGTGGCTTTGTTGCTCTTTTTATTAGATCTGCCATGGTTTCTAAAGTGCATGGAAAGAATGATGTGTGGAACCAGAAGATGAGGGTTTCCTCATTCATTCACTCTACGAATATTTACTGAGCTTCTGCTATGTGCCAGGCAAATGTAGCACTTAGCTACTCCACCACCATAGTTTCCACTAATGTCTTTAGCTAACAGAAGATAGAGAAAAGGATTAACTGATGAAGATGACCATTGCAGTCTACTTCCAGTTTCAAAGATCTTTCCTCTGGAGTCAGTCAACCTTGAGTTTCCCTCCATTGGTCTCCCAAATTCCTCCCAGAATGTTTTATCATCCCAGATTTATTCGATGAGGGAGAAAACTCTGAACTTACCCCATTTTCTGTGGCTCTGATATCCCAAGAGTTCATTGCCCCTCTGATTTATGAATTTCTCTTATGCATTTAATGATTCTCATTCTTCTCAGAAGAGAAAACAAAATCCTGGAACTTGGTCTCACTCGAACTAAAATTTCGGGGGCCCTTGGTTAAGTATGAATCCATCTTTGCTAGCCAGCCGAGTGCCGTCGAGTCGGCCATCTTTGCTACATCTTTGATATTAATTACATGCTGCAAATAAGTGCACCCAGTCACAGTAATTATGAGTTTGTTCAGCAATTGTACCATGGCTGTAATCTGTTGAAGATTATTATCTGTGCAAGATGTAATAAGCATATGTTTGCCTCATTAGTAAGTGTTGACAGTCACACACAGTAATTTGAAACAAACCCAAAAGGATTTAAGAGTAGGTTATCATTTTCTGAACCCTCAGGGCTCCCGCGGCAAACATTGAAAGTACAAAACCTTTTAAAAGTTTGGATTTCTATTTATCATCATTCCCCTTTCTAAGAACAAGAAAGAAATGTGATATTTTCTTCAAGACAAATTCCAAGGTCCTGAGTTTGGAACTTGAGGACCTCTACAATCCAGCTCCATCCTACCTTTGAAGCTCTAGCCTTCGTGTTACCCTCCAGAACAAACCACACGTTTAAACTAAAGTAGTCTATCTGTTGACAGGATGCTTTGCGGTTGCAAAGGCTAACCGACATAATTTTAGCTATTTGGAATGTTACTCTGCCTCCTGTACATTTGAACAATTTCCACTCAGTTTATAACTCTTAGTTATCTAGTACTACTATAACAGGAATACCACAAGTAGATGATTTTAACAAAGAATTTTATTCTCTCACAGTCTAGTAGCCTAGAAATCCAAATTTAGGATGCCATCTCCAAGGGAAAGCTTTCTCCCTTTGTGGGCTCTGGGGGAAGGTCCTTTTCATCAATCTTGCCCTGGTCTAGGAATTTCTCAGAACAGGGAGAAGTAGAAGTGGTAAAAGGCCTCCTCTTTGCTCATTTCTCTCTTTTATATCTCAAAAGAAATCGACCTAAGATACACCTAGTCTTGTAGATTGAATCCTGCATCATTAACATAACTGCCTCTAATCTTACCTCATTAACATCATAGAGGTAGAATTTACAAGACAGGAAAATTTCATCAGATGACAAAAGTGATGGACAATCACACAATACTGGGAAATCAGGGCCTGGCAAAGCTGACTGCACATTTTGGTGTGGTGTGGGTGGGCACAATTCAATGCATAGCAAAGACTCAGATCAAATCCCATCTCCTCCCTAAAACTTTACTAATCACACAATAATACATCTCTTTACTGAGATTTTTAAAACATTCACTATCTTTACTATCCACTAGTTAATGACCATATTCTGACTTAGTTTGCTTTATACATACTTCATCTTTGCAGTTGAATTATGAATACCTTGAAAACAGAGACCTCAGCTTCAGCAGAAGGTACTTTGTATATCCCTTCCATTAGAGATAACAACCTGCAGAATGCCATGAGATTCGGATGAAATATGTGGACTCACTCCCTAGAAAAATACACATACTCATGAAATTTTGCCCAGAATTTCCGAAGTTCTTAGTTCCTATGAAGCCTTTTGGTGACGTAGTGGTTAAGTGCTATGACTAACCGAAAGGTCAGCACTTCAAATCCCCCAGGCACTCCTTGGAAACTCTATGAGACAGTTCTACTGTGTTCTATAGGGTCACTAAGAGTCAGAAATCAACTTGATGGCAACAGATATGGAGCTTCCCTAACTTCATGCTAAGAACCCTGGCCCCCAGAGATGTAAGGATTAAGTACACAGCTTAGGTGGGTATCCCATAAATAATTGTCAAATGAATTAATTAATTAATAAGTGATCATCAATAGTACCTGGACAGATTGGACACTCTACAGATGTTCATTTTCTTCCTTTCAGTTCTTTAAATGTAAGTGTTCAGTGATCACATATTGTATGGTTGATACATTCCTATCACAATGCACATCATTTGCTCATTTAACCAATCTCTATTATCTCTGTGCCAGACATTTGTTCTACGCTGATGAGTTGGTCCTGACTCGATGGCAGTGAGTTTTTAGACACTTGTTAAATACAATGTTAAATAAAATAGATGTGACACCAATAAGGTGTGATAAGCACACACCCAGGGAAGAGACTCCCTCTCAGGCCTGTAGGGTGTATCTGTACATTCCCTCTATGGAATGGGGATGTAAGTAAAATTGGCTACTAGCTTTACAGCTGGTCATTTGGGGATATTTATAGCCCTTACCACCTAAATGCCACAAGGAGAATTTTGGCCTATTTTGAATATGAAACCTATTGACACAGTAGTTAAGAACTATAGTTGCTAACCAAAGAGTCAGCAGTTCAAATCCATTAGTGGCTCTTTGGAAACTCTATGGGGCAGTTCCGCTCTGCTGTGGGTTAAAATCAACTTCACACCAACAGGCTTTTTATTTTGTTCTGAATATAGCCAATTTCCCCAAACTGAATGCACACTGGAACATAACAAAGTTTTAAGATACTATTCATAAACAAAGTGAGTACAGTTGAGAGAAGCGGGAGATGCTAAGGGAGAGATACAACAAGGTCCTTATTGCCTTAGCCAACAAAGAGTGTTGTGAGGGCGCTATCTCATTCCATCATTCACCTCCCTATTTCTACAGTCTTCATTTCAATTAAGTCCACAAAAACTAATCTGTGTTTGACGACTGGCAAGAGTGACAATGCAGAGTTGTCATGGATTGAATTGTGTTCCCCCAAAAATGTGCGTGGCTGTTTGGCTGGGCCATGATTCCTGGTATTGTGTGATATTCCTCCAGGTTCCAAATTCTGCCTCCATGATGTTAATAAGGGAAGATGGGTGGCAGTTGTGGTGGTGAGGCAGGACTCAACTTGTAAGATTGTTTGGTCCCCTGAGGTGGTCTCTTGAGACATAAAGGTAAAAAGCTAGCAGAGAGATTTGGGAACCTCATAGAAAGTAACACCTGAGAGCAGACAGAGTCCTTCAAATCTGAAGTTACCTGTACCAAGATGCTCTCAGACCCAAGAAAGACTTGTGCAACACAAGGACCTTCATCCAGAGCCAACACAGAGGGAAAGCCTTCCCAGCACTTGTAGCCTATTGGACTGTGTAAGAATAAACTTTTCTTGGCTAAAGCCATCCACTTTGTAGTATTTCTGTTAGAGTAGTGCCAGATGACTAAGACAAGACTCAAACAAGAATATATTCGCTTTGTTTTACTATGATTTCAGCTAGCAGAAAACACAAAGGACAAGCCAAAGATCAAGGCTCTGTGTCAATACAAATTGGCATCGCTCCCCAGTTTCTCTTACTCCTCACGAGGCACGTCTAGAGTTTGGGGGATTCAGCAGTCCTTGCAGAGTTAGAAATCTGTCAGATCAAAAGAACCCAGAGCTACAAGATCATTGACTTTTGTCATTTTTAGGCTGCATGACAGGGGGAAAAAGGAGTTCACGTCTTCTACCTTCCTTGCATAATGTCCAGGTTCCCAATTCAAACAAAATTTCTTGTGTCACAGTTTTGTAATCAAGTGATTTCTGGCATTATTTAGTTTGATTTTGCTTTGTTTCTGTACCACAAGGCCTACATGGTTCAGCAAACCTGGTCATGGCTGACTACATCCCCCTTAAGCCCTTTTCTGTCTGGGGTCTCTACTGCTCATCTGTGAAACATGTCATCTTCTCTTCTAAATATGAAGTCTTTCTTGTATCTTCAAAAAATCTTGTCTAGGAGACCATAGCTTCTTCTCTCTCAGTTTATTCTGGTTCTGCTTGGGGGCCGAGGTGATCTCTGGTTCTTAGTATCTCAGGGCCCCTTAGTGGGATTAGGGTACAAGGATGGGTCAAGAAAAAGGTGAATTATGGTCTCACGCATAGTAAGGTTTCCATTCCAGGCTATGGCTGGCTTTCTCACAAGCATTTGAATTCAAACATAACTTATTGCCACAAGGACTATTTTCCTTTTGACAGCCACCTTGTCTAGTATAGATATATGAGTCAGTTTCATTTTTCCTTTTAACATGTTTTACCCTATCTCTTATAAAATAATAATCCTGGTCTTATTATGCTAACAATGCATGTGTTTCTCCATTTTCCTGGAGCAGCTTACAAAGTTTCCCCTCCATTAGCTCATAACATCAGGTCATTTCTTACCATTCCCCAGGTTTCATCCCACACCGTGAGATGGAAGGAGTGGGTGGAGACAGGAAAGGGAGACAAGCTTCAGGTCATCCCACTAAATGTGCTCTGATTGGAGAGTCACAGAGTTTACGAGAACAGAAACATGGTTATGGATTGAATTGTGTCCCAAAAGAGATAAGTTTAAGTTTTAATCCCTCGTGCCTGTGACCAGGTCCTTGTTTGTAAATAGAGTCTTTAAAGATGTTATCAACTAAGTGAGCATGAAGTCATGCTGGAATAGAGTAAGTCCTAATCCAGTCTGAGTGATGTCAGTATAAGAGAAGAGACACACAGAGACAAAAGAATGACCATGTAAAGATGCATCTACAAGCCAAAGAACGCCTGGAGCTACCAGAAGCTGAAGAGTCAAGAAAGGAGCTTCCCCTGGAAGGTTTGGAGGGAACATGATTCAAACAGTTGATTTGGACTTCTGGTCTCTAGAACTGAGACAACACATTTTTGTTGTTGAAAGCCACTCACTTTGTGGCACTTTGTTATGACAACCTTAGAAAACTAACACAAACTTCTAACTCCATTTAGCAGGGTCAGGAAAGACTTCCCAAGAGAATGATGTTTAAACTGGAACCTCAGGATAGGTGGAAAGCTAACCTGGGAAGGAGGAAAAGACAGAGTTTTCCAGGAAAAGTGAAGTTCATATTTAAAGGCCTGGAGGCAAAGGACAGCAGTGTGGATTCAAAAAGATCAAAATTAAATCTGACTAGAGCCTAGAATACAGGAGGGTGAATGACAAGAGTTGATCTTGGAGAGGTCAACTGCTGTAACAGAAATACCACAAGTGGATGGCTTTAACTAACAAAAGTTTATTGTCTCACAGTCTAGGAGGCTGTAAGTCTGTATTGAGGGGGCCAATTCTAGGAGAAGGTGTTCTGTCTCTGTCAGGTCTTGGGGGAGGTCCTTGCTGTCAATCTTCCCTTGGTCTAAGCTTCTCAGTGCAGGGATGCTAGGTTCAAAGAACACATTCCCCTTCTGGTACTTCATTCTTCATGACATGAGGTCTCTATCCTCTCTGTTTGATTCTCTCTTTTGTATTTCAGAAGACATTGACTCAAAATATAACGTGGTCCTGTAGGTTGAGTCCTGCCTCATTAACATAACTACCTCTAATCCTGCCTCATTAATATCTTAGAGATTGGAATTTAAAAAACCTGGGAAAATCACACCAGATCATAGAATGCTGGGCAACCACACAACCCTAGGACTCATGGTCTATCCAATTTTATACACATTTTGGGTAGCTGTAATTTAATCTATAACATTCCACCCTTTGGGCCCCCAAAATTCATGTCCTTCCTACGTGTAAAACTCTTTCACTACATCATACCATACCTGTAGTCTTAAGTCAATTCCAAGTTCTAGTGCCATCCTAGGGCAAAATTCCTCCTCACCTGTGAAATGTAGAACACAAGTTATCTGCTTCCAAAGCACAATCATAAAACAGCCACAAAGTAGACATTTCCATTACAAACGGGAGAAATTGGAGGGAAGGAAGGAGTAACAGGCACCAAGCAAGTCAACAGAATACATTACATTAGTTGTTAAGCCTTGAAAATAATCCTCTGTTCTCTGATCACTCAGGCAATAGCCCTGCCCTCCAGACTCTGGCCACACTCTTCAGATTCTTGGTGGGGGCCCCTGGGTCCTGGCCTTTAGGTTTGCCTCCAGACCCACTAGAATGAGATCTCTGCTTCCTCAGTCTTGGGAAGCCCCATTCGTCCAGTTCATCTGAGTGGCAAGTCCACTCTCACAGTCTTGGCAGGCCCTGTTTTTTTGCCCTTTGAGCATGGCAGTCCTTCCATTTCTGCCTTAGGCAGCAGATCTGGCCCCCTCCTGCTGGCACTTGTGAATGGCTGCCCCACACTCCAGAATTAAGGTGATGAAGATCTGGCTCATTGAAACCTGAGGGGCTATGGCCATACCATCTTAGACCCCATAGGTCATGGCCCTACACTTTGAGTAGGGCTATGGTTAGTTCCCTTTGAGGATGAGACAACTCTGCTTCTTGTGTTCCTTGTCTCTTCAGCTTCTGATTTCTGGTTTCTTGGCATTTTGGTCCCTCAAGCCTTGCTGCCCACATACATTCTGCTGGGGCAAGTGTTCAAAAGCTCTTTAGCTCCACCAATAAGTACCTGGTGGAACCCCACTTCACTAATAAACTTCAGTGGGAAGACATTCAGCTCTCTTGCTCCATGGGTCAGCAGCCTAGCTCCACTGATAAGTGCTCAGCAGCACCCCTCTCCACCAGGAAGGCTCCTGCACATTCAGCTCTCTTTCTTCATGGGTTGGCTCCCACACCATTTCATGCCAGTCTCCTGGTTTTGTTGCTATGATTTCTCTGCTGCTGCTTCTTACCATCTGCACTGTCTTGTGTTATGGCTCTCCTCACTTCTGAGTCCTCACCAGAATTTCCTTGACATGTATAATTCTACCAGCAGTCTCTTCTGCTTCTGATTTCTGGTTTCTTGGCCTTTTGGTCCCTCAAGCCTTGCTGCCCACATACGTTCTGCTGAGGCAAGTGTTCAAAAGCTCTTTAGCCATGCCACATGGGTTTCTCTGTACTATTAGTGCAAATACGTAAAGGTCTGTTGATCAGAGCTGTTCTATAAGATTGGTCTTTTTTTTAATTATCACACTGAATTTTTAACTTCAGGAATTACTTTTTATCTAGAAATATTTTTTTATTCACGAGTTGTCTACTTTTAGAACATCCTATCCTGTTTTGTGTAGTCTCCTTTTAAACTTTTCTTTTGTTTCCTAAATTTTATCTGTTTCTTCTGGAGTCACTTTTTTCATCTTGTTGTCTTTTATGCTGCTGACTTATTTGTATGCCTAAATATTGGGTTAAGTGCTACCACTGCTAACCGCAATGTCGGCAGTTCAAATCCACCAGATGCTCCTTGAATACTCTGGGGGTCAGTTCTACCCTGGCCCCTAGGGTCGCCATAAGTCGAATCCGACTCAGCGGCACTTGGCTTTGGCTGGCAAATATTCTAAATTGCACATTTACATCAATACAAAGGTCCAGATTTCTCCTAATTTGTGTGAATTTTCATACCACATTACTTCCATGAGTGGGAATTTTTGGCAGGGTAAGCGAGAAGCCTGTCAGTCTTCTAGGAAATGGCTGTTAGGCTGTAGATTCATCAAATGCCATAGTTAAGTGAGGTGTTTTTTGTTGTTTTGCTTCATATTTTTACCATCACTTACATGAAAGCTTTAGGTTTTGGAGTTTTTTAGTCAGAACAAATAGTGACAGAACATCTACTATAGCGCAGGTACTCTTCTAGTTCCTGAAAATAAAGTAGAAGATATAGTATTCAGTATCTTGTTGTCAAGGAGCATGCATCTAGCTTTTTTAGGAAGAGTCACTGGGGATTTTGCTAGGAGTCTTAAGCAGTAAATGTCCAAATGTCTACATTCTGTCTCCTGAAGAAGGTGAGAGAGATGGAAATGACTATTCAGACAAGAATCCTTCATACAAACCCTTAACTCCTCCCCCTGTTTAAAGTCCCACTTCCCACCCAGGGCTTTCCCCAGTCCTGATGGCCAGATTTTTCCCCACTTCCTCTGCAGTGTCTTTGTAACACATTCTCAGCAGTGTCTTTTCCCACTTGCTTCAGTCATGAATGTTCCACCAGCACATTTCCCATTGTCCATTGATTTATTGAGATCTCTCACTCTGTTGTGATTATCCTGAGTTGTGTTCATAATTGTAGTTTATCTTTTTTTCTGTTTTTATCCCTATACTTCTATTATAGGGGATCCCAGCAGGGACATTACAAATACACATCTGTTTAGTCCATCATCTTGTAGAAAAACTCATTATTTTTATGATAAGTAAAAAGATGAATAAAATATAAATTTAAGTTGAATCCCTTTTATTGTTTGACAAATTTTACAGTATTATAAAGAATCATTAAAACTTGTTTTATTAGACATTCTTTTCCCAAGCAGCATCATATGGGTTTTAAAGTCTATACACATGACATGAGTCAAGACCTTTGAGGAGTAAGAGGCTCTTAAACACAGTCCTATATTAATCAACTTCTTTTTGTTGCCCTCTCTTCCTTTCTGCACCACCTCCATACAAGGTTGGAGTTGGGGAGACTATCACAGAAGGGTGGATTGAGGGATCGTTTCAGAGGGAAATGAAGCCTCTTTTACTTGGTGATGGTAGAACTGGTTTGGGCTTATTGTACAGCAGAAACTCTGGTGGTATAGTGGTTAAGTTATAGTGCTGCTAACTAGAAGGTTGGCAGTTCAAATTTGCCAGGCACTTTTTGGAAACTCTACAGGGCAGTTCTACTCTGCCTATAGGGTCACTATGAGTCAGAATCAATTCAACAGCAGTGGGTTTGGGATATTGTACAGTAGCCTCAATATTTTTCTAAGTTATTGGATAGAGAGCCACTTCCTGTCTCCTTCTACCTTCTAAAGTCATTACTCCTCCAGAAGTATAGGTATTAATTAAACAGCTTGGGTAAGGACTGAAAGAGTAGATGTGTCCGTAAAAGGGCTAGGGAACCAGCCCTTACATCGTTCAGAGAGACAAGACAAGTTCCAATTTTGATCTTCTAAAAAAGAATTGTAATCTAAAACCACAGACACAAAAGCTGAAAGAACTGAGGCTGTTTCACAGCATAAAAAGGGATGGAATACTCCCACATTCATTCCATGAAACCAGCATAACCTTGATACCAAGCTAGGGAAAGATCCCATAAAAAAAGATAATTACAAACAAATATAGCTCAAGACCTAGATGCAAAAATCTTCAACAAATTCCTAGCCAATGGAATTCCACAATGTATCAAAAAAATAATTCATAATGAACCAAATTGGAGTCATATCAGGGATGCAAGTTTGGTTGAACATCAGAAGAACAATTAGTGTTATCAACTACATAAATAGTACAAAGAATCACCTGATTTTGTCAACTGATGCAGAAAAGGCATTTGACAAAGTCCAATACCCATTCATGCTAAAAATTCTCAGCAAAATAGGAATAGAGGCGAAATTCCTCAGCACAATAAGGGGCATCTATGTGACGTAAACCATCTACATCATTCTGAATGGAAAGAGATTGAAATAATTCCCCTAGGGTGTCCAGTCTCACCACTTCTATTTAACATTTTACTAGAAGTTCTAGCCAGAGCAATTACACAAGACAAAGAAATAAAGGGCATTTGCATCAACAAAGTAAAAATCTCCCTATTTGCAGATGATATGATTGTATACACAGAGAATCCTAAAGAATCCATAAGTAAACTACTCAAACTAATAGGACAGTTCAGCAAAGTATCAGGATATAAGATAAACATATTTTCTTATATCAGTAGGATTCCTTTCTACCAACGAAGCGTTCATCAAAGAAGAAATCACCAAAGCAATACCATTTACTATTGCCTCCATGAAGATAAAATACCTAGGAATAAATCTAACTAGAGAAATAAGAGATCTGTTGTTTTAGTCAGGTAGGCTGCTCTAACAGAAATACCACAGAGTGGATGGCTTTAACAAAGAAAGATTTATTCTTACACAGTCCAGTAGGTTGCAAGTCCATATTCAGGGTGTCCACTCCAGGGAAAGACTTTCCCCTTGTCGGCTCTGGAGGAAAGTCCGGTATTGCATCAGTCTTTGTCCAGGGAGCGTCCTCACGCAAGAACCTCTGGTCTGAAAGACGCGTTCCGCTCCCGGTGCTGCTTGCTTGATGGTAGCGAGGTTCTCAAATTGTCCTTTGTTTCTTTTTCCTTTTATTCCTTGCAAACTAAAAGCATTAAGGGTGGGGCAAGCTATACTCCAGGGAAACTCCCCCCACAGCAGCAATTCACAGCCCCACCCTAACCTTTAACATACAGGTTAGCAAAACCACACAATGGAGGACAGCCCCAAGATCCTGGGAACCATATCCCAGCCACGTGGCTGCACACATTTTTGGGGGGACACAATTCCAACCATGACACCTATACAGAGAGAACTAGAAGATCTTACTGCAAGAAACCAAAAGAGACATAAATGGAAAAAGCTACTCTGTTCATGGATAGGAAGACTTAACATTGTGACAATGTCTATTTTACTCAAAGCAATCTACATGTACAATGCAATCCAATACAAACTCCAGTGTCTTTTTTTAATCAGATGGAAAAACAAATCACCAACTTTGTCTGGAAAAGGAAGAAGCCCAGATAAGTAAAGCACTACTGAAGAAGTGGAACACAGTGGGAGGCCTCATACTACCCGACCTTAGAACCTATTACACTGCCACAGTAGTCAAAACAGCCTGGTACTGTCACAAAAAGAGACATATAGACTGATGGAACAGAGTAGAGACTCCAGAGATGCCACTGTCTTCTTATTAACAGTTGATATTCAACAAAGGCCCTAAGATTGCAAGCTGGGATAAAAACAATCTTTTTAACAAATGGTGCTAGCAAAATTGCATATCCATCTGCAAAAAACTGTAACAAGACCCATGTCTCACACCTTCACAAAAACCAACTCAAATTAGATAAAAGACCTAAATGTCAAACCTAAAATGATAAAAATCTTGCAAGAAAAAATAGAGTCAACAATGGAAGTTCTAATACACAGACAGACTTCAAAAACTGACAGAGCACCATCAACAGAAGAGAAAATAGATAAATGGGAACTACTAAGAATCAAACACTTTTGCTCATCTAAAGACTTTATCAAGAGAGTTAAAAGATCACCTACAGAATAGTAAAAAATATTTGGTAACTACATGCGAGACCAACGATCTCCAAAATCTACAAAGTACTGCAAAATATTAACAAGAAAAAGGTAATTAACTGAATTAAGCAATGGGCAAAGGAGATGGACCGACATTTCACCAAAGAGGACACACAGACAGCCAAAAGACACATGAGGAAATGCTCACGATCATTAGCTATCAGAGAAATCCAAATCAAAACTGTAATGAGATACCATCTCACCCCAACAAGGTTGGCCGTAATCCAAAAAACACAAAACAACAAATGCTGGAGAGGCTATGGAGAGATCAAACTCGTTACACTGCTGGTGGGATTGCAAAATAGTACAACCTCTTTGGAAAGCAATTTGGTGCTTCTTTAAAAAAGCCAGAAATAGATATACTATGACCCAGTAATCTCACTTTTCAGAATATATCCTACAGAAAAAAAGGCTGTCACACAAACAGATACATGCACACAAATATTTACACCATCATGGTCCACAATAGCAAAAAGATGGAATCAACCTAGACGCCCAGCAACAGATGAATGGATAAACAAACTATGGTACATATACTCAGTGGAACACTAAGCAATGATAAAGAACAATGATGATTTTAGGAAGCATCTCATAACCTGGTTTCAACTGGAAGACATCATGCTGAGTGAAATCATTCAGTGGCAAAAGGACAAATACTGTATGAAACCTCTGCTATTAGGACTTAAAAATAGACTTATACACAGAAGAAAAGACTCTTTGATGGCTACAAGGGAGGGGAGGGTTGGTCATAGGTTACATAGTTGATAGAAATTTGGTTAGCTGAAAGCAGTGACAGCACACAATAGAAAGTAGATCAACTTAACTGGACTTCACCATAAACTGAAAGCTCTTCTAACCTCAACCCAATATTGCAAAGATATAGTAGCAAGTGTCTGGGGACCATGCTCTCTGGGGACATCAAGGCCAATTGGCATAATTCACCTGTTGCTGACAGAGTCTTCTGCACCCCATACTGTGAGTGGCATTTGGCATCTTAAAAAGCTGTCAAGCTACCCTCTGAGGTATACCAAATTGTCTCAACTCATCTGGAACTGTTGATCACTGAGAACAACAGAGATATGAGAAATAAATAGCTCAGACAGAAAGACCGGCGTGAATGGGAAACTGTATCAACATGTGATCAGAAAAACCAGCCGGTTTCTGGCCACTGCCAAAGACAGCCATGATGGAGCACACAATGTTGAGTTCCTGTGGCAACACAAGAGAAAGACGGGACAACTCAAAATCTCTACCAAAAGGCCACAGTTGATAGTCTGACAACCCAGGGGATCACCGGGGAGTATGGCTGCTACACCTGCTGCTGCCCCTGACCACAAAACACTACTGAGGTTAACTCTTCGGACAAAAATGGACTGGAGTCAGGGACACGATATCACCACATACTGTGTGTGTTTTAAGGTTCTATGCATTTATAGGAGGCTGTCCTACTGGTCTCTTTCCAGATGAGAGAAAAGAATGAACAGCAGGGGACAGGAGCTTGTTAAGAGGATACAACAAGTATAGGACGGAAAGGAGGAGTGTGCTGTCATCGAGCAAGCAGAGCAGAAGGAGCTGCAGACAGGCCGGCACGTAAAATTAACTTAGATTGTATACTTTCATTTAATCACAATAAAAAAAAGTTGAAAGGATCCAGTGTCCTTCATTGTAAGTGACCCCAGTGTCACTTCTTCCCCCAACAAGACTCCTACTACGACCTAGTCAATGGAAATGATTCAGCTTCTATTTGAACAGCTCTAGTGCTAAGAATCTTTAGGAGTAGTCCATACTATTGCCAAACAGTTCTACTCCTCAAAAAAAGTTCTTAGTAGGAACTAACATCTGCTTTTCAAAAAATTCTGTCCATTGACTTTTCCTCTAATCTCTGGTATTACTCAGAATAAGGAGCTTGAGACAAATGTTCTTGAGACATTTCAGTTGTGAATCCTGGCTTTGCCACTTACAAGCTGCATGACCATAAGCAGGGTATACTTAACAGTCAGCAGCCTCAACTTCCTATCTGTTAAAGGAGGATAATAACTACCTGAAACAGCTGTGAGAATAAGATAAGCACTATAAAGTTGCTGACATGTCACAAGTGCTTGATGAACACTAGTCCTTTTCTCTTCCCAACCCTATTCTTCCCCATTGGAACTCTTCACATATTTGAATACAGCTAATATGCCTCCTCCTGAGTCTTTCTCTTTCCAGTCTGGAATAGACCCAATGTCTTTCAGCCATTTCTCGTGAGATTGGTCTGTAAGCGCCAGGACTTACAGGTATTAACTTCATACACTTCAATGCCTGGTACAATAGTGAAAAACAGGTGATGTTCAAGGAATGTTGACGGATCAGAATTAAGATGACCTTCACGTGCCAATCCCAATTCTCAGAAAGAATCTTCTTCCTCTTGGGAGAACGCTGGGAAACTGTTTATTGTGAAATTACCAGGGTAGGTCCTCCCCCTGCAACATTCAGTTCTCATACTAGTCTTGATTATCAGGAAGCCTAGGACAAGGTTTTTGCTCAAAAACAATGCCTAGATTTTCTCATATAATTACCCTCTTCCCTACCTAGGTCTTTGACTTTTGCAAATGTTTTCATGAATGTATTGCTGTCAAAAAGTTGTTTTAAAAAATAAAAATTATATTTTTAAATATCTAAGGCACCAATCAAATTTAATTCTCCTCTTAATTAAATGGAAACCCTGGTAGCATAGTGGTTAAATGCTATGGCTGCTAACCAAAGAGGTCGGCAGTTCAAATCCACCAGGCCCTCCCTAGAAACTGTATGGGGGCAGTTCTACTCTGTCTTACAGGGTTGCTGTGAGTTGGAATCAACGCTACAGCAGTGGGTTTGTGTAGATTAATATAATATTCTCTGCTAAGAGGAACCCATATCTAGGAGCGAATTAAAACATTTGGCAGTTTAACATGTTTTACCAAAGAAGACACTCAAGTGGCTATCAGACATGTGAAGAAATACTCACAATCATTAGCCATTAGAGAAACATAAATCACAACCACAATGAGATACCATCTCCCACTGACAACGCTGGTACTAACATAAAAAAAGAAAATAATAAATGTTGGAGAGATTGCAGGGAGACTGGAAATCTTATGCACTGCTGATGAGACTGTAAAGCAGTACAGCCACTTGGAAAATGACATGCAGCTTCCTTTAAAAAGCCAGAAATAGAAATACCATAGGATCCAGCAATCCCATTCCTAGAAATATATCCAAGAGAAATAAGAGCCATCACATGAATAGACATAGGCACACCCATTTTCACTGCAGCATTACGCATACTAGCAACCTAAATGCCCACTAACAGATGAGTGAACAAATTATGATACATACACACAATGGAATACTATGCTGTGACAGAGAACAACAGAAGAATCTGAGAAACATCTCACAAAATGTATGAACCTTGAGGGCATTATGCTGAGTGAAATAAATCAATCACAAAAAGCCAAACATTGTAAAAGACCATTATTACAAGAATTCAAGAAAAGGTTCACACACAGGGAAAAAAAAAAAAAAACATTCCTTGATGATTATTAGGGTGGCAGAGGAGGAAGAGGGAAAGTCACTGACTAAACAGTACACAAGGGTCAACTTTGGGGAAGACAAGGACAACATACAGAACAGGGGAAGCCAGCACAACTTGACAAAGGCAAATGCACAGAGGTTTCCTGGACACATCCAAATATGTTGACAGACCAAGCTGCTGAGGCTGAAAGATGGGGACCATAGTCTCTGGGAACATCTAAGTCAACAGGTAAAACACAGCCGATAAAGCAAATATTCTACACTCCACTTTGGAAAGCAGCATCTGAGGTCTTAAAACCTGTGAACAGCCATCTAAGATATTATCTCTTGGTCCCATTCCATCTAGAGCAAAGGAGAATGGGGAAAACGAAAGACACAGAAAAATGTTAACTCAGAGGACCAAAAGATAGCATGAACCAAAGTCTTCATGAGCCTGAGCGCAGAATAACTAGATGGACCCACCTACCACCGCTCGCCACTCTAACAGGGATCACAACGGCTGGAGAAAAATGTAGGACAAAATACAAATTCATGAAAAGGCTGGATTTCCTGGTCTGTCGAGACTTAGAGAACCTCTGAGACTATGGTCCCTACATGTTCTGTTTACTCAGAACTGGAAACCACTCCCAAAGCCCACTTTTCAGGTAAAGACTAGATAGGCCTACAAAACAAACAATAACACACGTGAGGAATGGACTTCTTGGTTCAACCAAATATACAACCCCAAATGGGCAACTCCTCTCCAAGATCAAGATGAGAAGGCAAGCAAGAACAGGAAAATGGGACAAATGGACACAGGAAACCTGGAGTAGTAACAGAGAGTGTTGTCACATTGTGAGGGTTGCAAGCAATGTCATAAAACAATGTGTATATAAATTTCTGGCTGAGAGACTAAAATAAGTTTTAAATTTTCACATAAAGCACCATTTAAAAAATGAAACAGATTAAAAAAGATCGCCAGTTTAGATGTTGTGTTACATATATACACATTAAAAAAGGGAGTAGTGGCTGTTTAAGCTGCCTGTGTACAAATACTTCATGGAGCTTTAGAAATCCGGAGGTTTAGGGTCATGGTTTCGAGTGATATCCCAATCAATTTGCCCCCAAACACTTTTCAATATTTCTGTTCTACCTCCTAGTTCATCATGCCTGCCAAAGGTACAACAATTGGTCTCCATTCACCTGAAGTAACAGAGGAGGAAGAAGATGCAGGAGACAGAGGAGGATATGTCTGGTTGCTTCCATAAACAATAACCTTATTTGACATGAGACGAGAAGAAGAGGATGGCACCTGACTACAATGACTGAATATTTTGATCCAAAACTCTGTAGGAGCATCCTGATCCAAAGGGAGAAAATGCAGACTAGAATTTCAAATTCTCATGGAATCCAGATTTTTCTGGAGCCATGGAGGCTGAATGAACCCCTGAAACTATTGCCCTGAGATAACTTTTAAACCATAAACCCAAAACCCAAACCCACTGCTGTCAAGTCAGGTCTGATCCATAGCAACCCTAGAGGTCAGAGTACAACTGCCCCACAGAGTTTCCAAGGAGCGCCTGGAGGATTTGAACTGCTGACCTTTTAGTTAGCAGACATAGCACTTAACCCATTGCACCACCAGGTTTTCCATGAACCCAAAATATCCCCTAAAGTCTTCTTAAAATCAAACAATCGCACAGCTCGAAGAATGTAACCAGTGTCGCTGACTTGTTTGTCTAGAATGTTGAAATGGTGTATCTTTGTCTGTGTATACTTTCACCAAAATTAAAAGATTCAGAAGATGCCAGTTTAGCATCTCAGGCTCACTTCTACACTGATTCCATGTGTCTCTTTCCCCTTTACAGAGAAAAGACTGTAATACAGATGCTTGTTTATAAGATACTCAAACTATAAAAGTACATTTAGGAAGCAGATTGAAATCACATTTTAAAAATAGTACATTTTAGGTAAGCAAGATTCTGCACACTCTGTAAGGGAATTTTTTTTCTAATTCTGCCTCTGGGCAAGAAGCGCAGAGCACTGAAAACACCTGAATCAATGGTATTGCCACTTTTGTCACATGACTAAATGGTCCCTGTGTTTTTAAACACATGATTGATATCACTCATTGAAACACCCTCATATATCAGGGCCAAGGTCAAGTATAGTCCATCCTATGGGTGGAGAGAGGAATCAGGTGACTTCTGAGGTTCTTGCCAGCCATGTGATTTGTCAAAGAGAAATGTAATTGTGTCCTTAGTTTGTTTTTTTTTAAGTCAGCACTACCCTGAAAATCTCCCCAAAATAAAATCCACAAAAGTCACTACATGAGACACTTTTCTTTCGTCTGGATGAGTCTCAAGCCAAGACTTAATGAAAAACTTTAAAAATAGAAAATAAAAATAAGGTGGCCAGACAGTCAAGGGGAGAGACAGCCTTGACGGTGATGAATCAGATCATTAGCCCCAGGTGGTGTCTCCTTCCTAATATATGCAATTAGGGGTTCAATAAAAGGTTTGGGAGCCTGCTGTCACTGTCAGCTCCCAGTCCAGCTCCCTACATTCTACTCGTTCTCACTCTGGCCCAAGGTAAGTCTCACACACCTCTGACTGAGCACACTTACCATCTCAACTGCTGTTTTCACTTACATGTGAGATGGGGGAAACATTCTGGAGGAGACACACTGCAGTCTAGGCTGAACTTTATTAATGATACTAAACTGGGGACTCCAGCCACCTCAATGCATTCCTTGTTAAAGAAATGTCTTGGGCACTTTTCTGGATGACGTAGACATGAATACTATTTAATGAGATGTGGGGCTCAGACCCATATCAAAATAAAAATGTACAGCTACTTGTATGACAGGTAGATACTGAGGGGTCAGCACTCTATTTGTTTTATCAGACAGTTCAGCTCTGTCTTCTTGGTAAAAAACGTTGCTTCTGCTTGCATGCATAAGGTTGATTCACGTGGGATTACTTTCCTTTCTTCTAGAAGCTTTAATAGGGAGCCCTGGCCACACAGCGGTTAAAAACTCAGGCTGATAACCAAAAGGTCAGCAGTTTCACTCCACCAGTCACTCCTTAGAGACCCCATGGAGCAATTCTGTTCTGTACTACAGGGTTGCTGTGAGTCGGAATCAACCCAACAGCAATGGGTAGAAGCTTTGGTAACTTTAAAAGTTTTCTAAGCATAGAAAGATGGACTGAGCCAAGTGAGAATCAAGGAGGTGGACACTCTCAGATGAGACAGGAAGGACTGGCACCATCTATTGGCTTCATGTGTGTTTCAGTTCTTATTCTTGAGCTGTTTTGTCACCTTTCTTTGTAATAAAGCTTTCTCTGAACATATGACCATTACTGTTTTTCATAAGGTGAGGTGTCTCTTCTAATATCTACCAGTGCTAGATCTGATCTCTCTGTGATGTCTGACATAAGATTAAATCTGGAGTTCTGGTATAATATTTTAAGAAACTGTGCAGAGCAGGTGATGGGAGTGGAGCTAGCGAAAAGATAGAAAGAAGAATAAACTTGGTATTACCTTCCTAAAGAGAAATAAATCCAAAGCCACTGCCATCAAGTCAATTCCGACTCGTAGCAACCCTATAAGTCAGAGAGGAACTGCCCCATAGACTTTCCAAGGAGTGCCTGGAAGATTTGAACTGCTGATTTTTGGTTACCAGATATAGCATTTAACCACCAGGGGTGTTCACTATTCTTTCTCACAGTCTCTCTTGAGTTTCTAAAGATGCCTCAGCTCCTGAGAAGCATTCTCTGTATAACTGGAACATTCCACAAGTATGCCAGGGAAGATAGTAACGGAGTGACACTGACCTGCAGAGAGCTGAAACAACTCCTCCAAGACGAGTTCGGGGAAATCCTTCAGGTGAGGTGCTTGTGGAGCTGTAGAAACCCTTCTCCACCCACCCCTTCTCCACAATTCAAAAAAGATGGGCAGAGGTGAGCTCTGCCCATGTTATAGTTGGCTACTAGCTGTTAACATTCATTGACTTTTGAACAACTTTTCAGTCTCAGTTTCTCACTCTGCACAATTGTTTAGTCAGTCTAAGAGAGAAAATGATGTTTTCCGCACTGGAACTCAGTAAAGTAAACTTTTGAGAGGAGTCTTGAGCCGTTGTGCATTTAAATGCAACTCACAAGTGGCTTTGATTCATAGCCAAAGCTGTCTGTATTAGTCTCCCAGGCTGCTGTAACAAACTGTCATTAACCAGGTAGCTGAAAACAGCAGAAGTACTTTCTCTCACAGTTTTGGAGTCTAGAAGTGTAAAATTAAGGCATCATCAGGGCCATGGTGCCTCTGAAGTCTCTAGGGAAGAATCTTTCCTTGCTCCTTCCTAGCTTCTGGCAGTTGATGACATTCCTTAGACTGTAGTTGTACCACATCATTTTCTGTTTCTGTCTTCATGTGATCACTTTTCCTTGATGTGCATCTGTGTCTGTCATAGTCTTCTTATAAGGACAACGTTATTACATTTAGGATACACTCAACCTAAGTAGTTACATCTGCAAAGACTCCACTTCCAAGTAGGGTCATGTTCTGAAGACCCAGGTTATATAAGTTCAGTATATATATTCAAATTATATAAATTTGAGGAAAACCATTCATCCCAATACACTATCTTAGGGAAAAAAAAAAAAACATTCAGAACCAACAAATTCTTACCATTATATAAACTTTCAGCAGCTACTGAGACATGAAGTCAAGGACAGGATTCTTTATAGATATGTAGACACTCACTGTACTTTCATACACATGAATAATCTGATTTCTTACTGTGTTTTCATACAGCCACATGTCATTCATGCTGTGGAGAAAAACATAAAAGTCCTGGATATTGGCAGTGATGGCACTATCAGTTTTGATGAATTTGTGCTTGCAACCTGTAACTTGTTAAACCACTGTTATCTTGACACACAGCCATTAAATTTAGAGCCAAACCAGGTATCTAAACCAGAGAAGGAAAACCCAGATGATGTGAATTCTCAGGCAACCAACAGAAACAGTCAGTGGACAGAGGAAAATGTGCCTACTCAAGATAAAGTGGTACTTTCTTCAGGAATGGCACCATCATCTCAGCTCAACCCTGAAGAAAAAGAAGTAGTTGAAGGCAGTAGGACAGACCCACAGGAAGACCCCAAGGCTCGTAACCTGCCACAAGAAGCATCAAAGCACAGTGACTCTAGGCACCAACACCTGGAAGATGAAGAGATCCAGGAAGTAGCCCAAGATGTACAAGCAGCTGAAGACAATGGGTTCCAACTTGAGACAAGCAAGGCAATGACAACATCAGCATAGACCAGCAGTCCCACAAGAGGGAAGTACAGGATGAGGAGATTCCCAAGGAAGTAGAAAACCCAACTTGTGAACAAAGTGGCACCAAAACAAGAGGAGAACAAAATGGGAACCCTGGAACCCAGAGTTTTCCAGCAGAAGAAACAACACAGAGGCCATCTGAAGATCATAAAGTTGCAGCAGAGAGGGTATTAAACAACATTCAAAAGTGTAAGAATCATCCCAGCAAGCAGAAAACGAGCCTGGTTCAGAGCACGCTGACCTGCAAAAATACTCTGCTGAAGGTAAGCCATCTCATACACTTACCATCTCAACTGCTGTTTTCACTTACATGTGAGATGGGGGAAACATTCTGGAGAAGACACACTGCAAGTGCCAAAATGGACTTTCCCATGAAACAATCTCAATTTACTTCTCACTAAAAATAGAAAAATATCTTCTGTATCTTTAGTTGATACCTGTCTCTTCACTTGATTCATTAGCTTCTAAAAATGTGATGGTGAAAATTTATGATACTGCAGTATTACCTTATAATAAAATTACTATTCATTCATAAATACAGAGTGTTCTGCTTCACCACATTTCCTACAAGGATTCTAAGTTCTTCCTAAAATTTTGTCACTCAAAATGGCTTCAGATATCAGCATAACTTAAGACAATTGTGATTTTCTAGTATCTAATTAAATTTATGACTTCTTCGCTCATTTCCAGGAATGAATAAATCCATGCCATGGATTCATTCATTCATTTATTCATTCGACAAAGTTGCATAAAACTCCATGAACTACACAACGCTTTCATAGCTTCTGGCTCAGATAAGCAATCAGAATCATTATGAGAGTGAAAAAGAAAATATAAATCTAAAGTATGCTTGATCCCATCTAATAAGTCTTCTAATGTTTGTCCATGTGATTTTCTGGGGGAATTGTATTAAAATTAATAAGACAACAACCCAGTGATCAATTCCTTTTGTTGACTTTTTTTTAAGTTTCCTTTATTCTCCATCCAGTTTTGGGTGCACTGGCCAGAAACAAAGAATTTTAGTGATTTTGTGTGTGTGTGTGTGTGTGTGTGTGTGTTTTCTTTTTAAGACTATGATTAAGAGACTCTCTCTCTGAGTTTAGTAATGATCCAGAAAAGCAGTGAAATAGTTACCACTAAAGGCAAAAACAGCACAACATGTCATCTCCCATCTCACTCAGCTTTCAAAACTCTGTTTTCAGCACTTAGAACTTTCATATAGTCTGTCTTGCTCCAATACTTTCTGCTCTTTTCATTGTATCTTCAAACAGGAATGAGTGTTGTTGTCTAGTCAGTTTCTACTCATAGAAACCCTATAGCAATTCTATCAGGGACAGAGTAGAACTGCCCTGTAGGGTTTGCTAGACTGTAACCCTTACAGGACTGGATCATCCTAGGGAACTGCTGGTGGATTTGAACCACTGACTTTTCAGGTAGCAACTGAGTGTTTAATCATTGTGTCAGCGAGGTTCCTCATAATTGAATATCTATACCTAAAACAGTGTTCTTAAGAAATACTGTAAAATTCCCAAAACAGACAAAGCATCCTAGAGCATAAATTAATCAGTCCTCTTGACAAGCAATTTGACATATGCATCAAGGACCATCAAAATGACAAAGAACATGAACAATAAATTCACAAAGGAATTCTTCCATTGGCCAATAAGTGTGTGAAATTCTGACTAGAATTCAAAGAATGCAAATTAAGAGCAGTATTTTAATCAGCAGATAGTAAAACTAATGTGCAGCGATACAAGAACTCTCAAATAGAGCTGATATAAGTATAAACTGGTGCAAACTTCCTAGAAGGCAATTCTGTAATATACATGAAAGATAGTCAAAATACTTCTCGGATGGTATTACAGTATGCCCCCACTTACCACATATCGAGTTACCACAAACCCCACTCCTGACTATTTTTACATGCTGTCTTTAATAGTATGTATGACATACAACATTGTAGTCTGTAATTTGCTGATGTTATCGATTCTTAGGCCAACTACCAAAGACAACTAAAGATCAGATTTATAAAGATACTGATAACAAAATGCAATAAAAATGAAAAAAAGGCTACTTACATCACAACCAACTGAAATTAGAGTCATCAGAACAGAACCACTACATAAATCATGAACTACCTGTATAAAGAGACAACCAGGGATGTATACAAAGATTCATCTACAAAGGAATTAGTCATATCATATTAAAAATAGCGAAAACAAAAAATAGCCTAAATGTCTATTATTACAGAAACACTTAAGTAAATTATGCTTACTAAATACCATGGATGCCAAAAACTATTAGAAATTATGAGGTAGAATATTATTTAATTGAATAATGAGAGGTTTATTAGACACTAAATGTTTAATTATTAAAGAATAGTAAGTAATGTATGATTTAATGTTTAATAGGTGGATAAACAGGCAGAGAATATGAGAACAAAAGACAACAGTACTTCCTGCTAAGCAGAACAATTATTGTCACTGCTACTGCTATTGAGTCAACTCTAACTCAATGGGCCCCCACACAATGGAACACAACTGCCCAGTCCTATGCCAGGTACAGGACTGGTTGTGGGTTGAACCACTGTGAGACACAGCTTTCATTTGCTGATTTCAGAAATACATTTCTGGGCCTTTCTTCTTGGTCTGTGTTAGTCTAGAAGCTCCAGTGAAACCTGTTCAGCATCAAAGTAACACAAAGCCTCCACTGAAGTGTGAGTCACAGCTGCACAGAAGTGCTTTTGGCTAGGAACTAAATCCAGGTCTATCATGCAGAAAGCAAGAATTCTCCCGCCGCCCCACCACTGCTCTCTACAAGTGACGTCCACTTCCTATTTGGACATTTTCTTTTTTTTTCTTCAAATTCTCTATATTGAAATTATGATACTTTTGCAATTAGAAAAAACAACAAATGCTATTTTCAAAAAGTAATAATAAGCTTTAATTCTAACCTCAGGAAATAATCTAAAACAGAAAAAACTTCTCTTCACAAAGATATTTACAGTATCGCTATTTATGACAATAAAAAGTAAAACCAGAAAACCCACTGCTGTGGAAGGAGAGTATGGTATGAAAATTATCAGTTCCATCTTGGTGGCTATTACACAGTCTCTAAAGTGTACATTTAAGAAGCATCTGCAATCATACAGAAAACTCCTTCTGTGGAAAAGCATGGTATATTACTGGGCTCACAGCATGGTATCAACCATATTCAAAATGTATCTAAGTAGATTAAACCTTAAACTCCCCTGAAGTCTTCTTAAAACTTTAGTTCAGCTTAGCTAATCAAGAATGACTGTCTTGATCAGTATACTCCTTTAAGATCTATCTATATGTCCTAGTGGCACAGTGATTAAGAGGTCAGCTGGTAACCAAAAGGTCAACAATTTAAATTCACGAGCCTCTTCTTGGAAACCCTATGGGGCAGTTCTACTGTGTCCTATAGGATAGCTATGAATTGGATGGCAACAGGTTTGGGTTCATATAGGATCAGATTGGCAACAGCAACTTGAAAGATCAGATAGCAACCTTAGAACGCAGTGACTTTGTGTCTATGGGGGAGGGACAACTCAGAAAAGGAAGGTGACAATGAATACACAACTTAAAAAATATAATCAGTGTCACTGAATTGCACACGTAGAATCTGTTGAAGTGGTACATATTTTGCTGTGTGTATTTTCAACAATAGAAATAAAATAAACTATTTGAATACATATGTGAAAAGATTATGAGAAGTAAACCAAAATATCAACAATGTATGTTTCTTGAAGATATCTCAAGTGACTTATTCATGTCTCTAAAAAGAAGTGAATTTTTGAGACTTTCTGTATTAAGCATTTCATTTCCTTAATTGAAAAAAATCAGAAATAAAAATAATGACAAATTTTTAAACTTTCCCTTCCCATCTAGCAACTATACAATTTTTCGCTTCCCCTTTCTGCCCACCAATCCATCCCCAACACCAGGCAATGGTTTTCTGCCACCATCCTACAGAAATTCTTCCTTTGAAGGTGACATTGCCTTCCATCTGGCAAGCCTAAAGACCTCTAAAATCTATGTGCTTGGACATCTGTCACAACTGACACAGAAAACTGGCCCTCCTGAAATGCTTCCTTTGCTGGGCTTCCCTATCACTGCATTAGCTTGGCCCTTCCCAGCGCTCTTGTGGATCCTTCCTGCCTAGTTTCTAAGGATATGGGCTCTCACCACAGGTTCTTCTTTTTGTGGCCTTCTCCCTCTTAGAACCTATCTTGGTCTCAGTTGCTATTACCTGTTCTTATCTATACACAGCTCAGTCTCAGCCGCCATGCTCTGACCTAATTGTGTACTTCAATCTAGTCTCTACAAATGCTTACAAGATACTACCCCTGAGATTGTTAACAGACCTCAGTAAACCAGCTTACATTCCAAACTTCCTTTCATCCCTCATCCTCTCGATATCAATTCTACTAGGCTTAAAAGACACAAACTTTGGAATCATTACTTACCTGTCTGTGCTTTATTCTCCATATCTAATCTTCCATAGTATCTCAACAGAGTCTTTCTCAAATACATTCTCCATATCCATCCTTTGTTTTCCATTTTTAGAACAGAAATACATTCTTTCACCTGAAATAATATCCGACCTTCCTCTTTCACTTAATGTCTAAATCTTGCCCACCCTATGGGATTCCACTTTAATGCTACTTTATCAATTCTAAAACTTCTATTGAAAATGTATGTAAGTACCAGGTACTGGTGAGGCATTAGAAATGCAGCCATGGACAAAAGGCAAAGCAAAACCTAGATAATTCAAGGTAATAAGGACTGACACAGTGGCTGCAACAATAGGGTTAAGAATAAAAATGACCGTGGAGATGACACAAGACTGGGCAGTGTTACCTTCTGCTGTGTTACGAGTCTTTATGAGTCAGAACCAATTTGACAGCACCTAACAACAAGAAGAAGCAGAAGTGCTACTGTAGACTACACCTACTTCACACATATCAACAAGGTTAGATTCCAAAGACCAGGTCATTATGCGAAAACTGGCATTATATGAAAACGGAAAATGACCACATCAAATCACAAAAAGAAGGATGATTACATCATCACATGACTACCAAATTACATGATAATGTAACTGTCAAACTACTGAGACTCTTGGCTAAGCCAGATTGACACACATTAACCATCACAGCCAGTGTTAATCTTATTTCACACCTCAACTTTTGTTACTGCCAGATGTATGTTGTCAATATGCAAAACACTTGGGTAGTAGATTTTTTATTATTGTTATAAATGGGAAATGTCAGATAATGAGATAGCTATAAGTGTGGAGTAGGTGTACTTTAAACCAGTTGCCCTTGACTCAGTTCCAACTCATAGTGATCTTATGTATATCAGAGTAGAACTGGGTTCCATATGGTTTTCAATAGTTAATTTTTTGGAAGTCCTTCTTCTGAAGTGCATCTGGTGGATCTGAACCTTCAGCCTTACAGTTAGCAGCTGAGAACATTATTTGCACGACTCGAGAACTCTATAGACTACTTTAATCCTTCCTAGTGCCCCCAACCAGAATGGAGCTTTTATTCTTGCTTTTTTAAAACTTTCTTCTTTGAGCTATAACAAGGTGCTACAAATAAACGTACTTGTCTTAGTTCTTCTCTCAGGCTATGTATAATCTCCTTGAGGCCAGTGTTCACAGTTTAAACCTCTTGCTACCCTTCACTATAAAAAAGTTTAGTCCGATGTTCACTATGATATCAATAAAAGTTTGTTGAATAAGTAAATGAATACCTGTATCATTACAGCAGCCTCTGAGCTGGCCCCCTGCTTCCAGGCTACTCCTCATTCACTCATTCATAAAATTTTCAAAACAATACTTTTATCTCATCATCTCCTTTTGTTTGAGATACCCACCATATCAAATTTAAACTGTTGAAACTCTGTATATGGTCTGACAATTAAGTTCATGAACTCAATTGCTCTAAGTGCTATATGTACCTTATGGCTGAACATCACTATGGTTACCTTCCAAGTACTCCCCTTGGGAAGCTTTTCACTGACCCCAGTGCCTAGTCCACCACTCAAGGCAATTTTGGGACTCTTTCTGGAATGGTCATTGCACACAGTGGCAAGGTGGCAAGTTAGCAAAATTAATTGTATAGTTGTCCATGTGGGACGTTTTAGCCAATGAACAAATAGCTATATTGGAACACCTTCCCTACTTACCTGATCAAGCCCCCAATGACTTTTCCCTTTACCTGAAGATAAAGGAAATATTGAAAGGAAGACATTTTGATGCCATTTAGGACGTCAAAGGTAAAATGACAACAGTTCTGGTGGCCATTCCAGAAAACTGCTTTGAAGGGTGAACCAGTCACTTGTACTGTTAGATAGCTTCCCAAAGGGAGTGCTTTGCAGGCGACTATAGTGATATTCAGCAATGAGATACGTAGCACTTTCTCTAGGATGAGTTTGCAAACTTAATTTGCAGGGCTCATAACACGTTCCTTTAGTTATAAACTGCCACCAGTTTCTATAGATATCGTGCTGAGAGAATCAGTTGGTCAACTAATTATTTTTTACCCTTTACCCTCCTCATTAAATCCCTATCCTAAATTCTCAGGGATACTGTTGGGATCAAATTCATTCATTTGTTTAAAAATATGTATGAAGCCCAGCTCTTAGTGTACACAAATGGACCCTCTTGTGGCAAGCACCATGGTGACACCTGGCCATGCCTTGGTGAGTGCGCTATCCAGTACAGGCCTGTGTGAGACATTAAGAGTTCTGTTAACGGTAAAGCTAATCAAAGGCAAGTTATTAGGTACAGTATTACGACTTCCACCTCCACGTTCACCGTTCCTAGAACGTTTTTCTGTTTCCTCCCTACTTCCACAGTTATACCTGTCCTGAAAGCCTAGGCCAAATCCCTCCTCCTCCAGAAAGCTCAAGCTGATCCTCCAGCTACTGTCTCACTCACAGCCTGCACCACCCAGCATAGTGCTTTAATACTTGCTGGCTAGTATCACGCGTTAATTACTCTCTGAGTGTTACTTCCTCAAACAATAGATTATAAGCGACTGAATAGAGAATTAATTGCTGTACTCTTAATACCCCATATGTCTTTGGGCAAGTATCTGCCTTTGTGAAATGTCATAATAGCTCACAGATTTATTGTGAAGAAAACAGAGCTAGCATCCAGAATACACAAAGAATTTCTATAAGCCAATGAATAAAAGACAATGTAATTTCTAAAACATGAACTGTCACTACAGAAAACAGAATATGAAAGTCAACAAATATACAAAAAGTTACTCAGTCTCACTAGATACAAGGTAAGTGCAAGTTAAAATCACATTAACAACAACTAGTAGCTACCGAATGTGTGAAATCAAAAAGATAGTATCAAGTATGTGCAAAGACATTGAGCAACTGCAACTCTTCCACTAGTGGCAGGAACACAAATTGGTACAATAACCGTTTTGGAGAACCATATGGTAATAACTGCTAGAGCGGACTAAGATGTACTTGACCCAAGCCATGGTGTTTTCAATCACTTCACATGCAAGCAAAAATCTGGACAACAAGTAAGGAAGACCGAAGAAGATTTGATGCTTTTTAGTTACGTTGTTGGTGAAGAGTGTGAAATATATCATGGACTTCCAGAAGAATGAACAGTTTTTCTTAGAAATACAGCCAGAATGCTCCTTAGAAGCAAGAGTGGTGAGACTTCATCTCACATACTTTGGGCATGTTATCAGGAGGGACCAGTCTCTGGAGAAGGATATCAAGCTTGGTAAGGTAGAGAGGTCAGTGAAAAAGATGAAGATGCTTCATTGCATGGATTGACACAGTGGCTACAACAATGGTCTCAAACATAGCAATGATTGTAAGGATGGCACAAGACCAGACAGTATTTAGTTCTGTTGTACATGGAGTCACTGTGAGTCAGAACCAACTCAATGGTACCTAACAACAACAACTAGAACTAGACGTATGCAAACCCTATAACCAAGTAATTCAACCCCAGGTATATCACCAAAAGAACATGTGCATACATGGACTAAAAGCGGTGTTCAAAAAAGTTCATAGCAGCATTTTCCATATGATCCCCAAAAGAAGAACATCCCAAAAGTCCATTAACCTGTCATGGACCAATAAATTGTATTGAATCCATGCAGTACTATTACACAGCAGCGACAATGAAAGAACTTCAAAAGCATGACGTTGAACAAAACAAGTCACATACAAAAGAATCCATGCTGAATTATTCCATTTACACAAAGGTCAAAAACAGACAAAACTAATACACATTATTAGAAGTCAAGTTAGTGATTGTAACTACGGTGAAGGAAGTGGATATAGAATGGACAAGAAGGAGGTTTCTGGGACACCAACCCCAGGAGGAAATGATGTTCTACCTCCTGATTTGTGTGATAGTTACGTGGTAGTGTCTACTTTGTGATAATTCATCAAGCTATACACTTAGGATTTGTGTGTGCTGTAATGGTGGCATAATGGTTAAGTGCTATGTCTGTTAACCAAAAGGCCAGCAGATTGAATCCACCAGGTGCTCCTTGGAAACTCTGTGGGGCAATTCTACTCTGCCCTATAGGGTCACTATGAGTCAGAATCAACTTGACAGCACTGGGTTTGGGTTTGATTTTGGTTTATACCCAGTAAGAATATTTATTTAAAAAAAGAAAGAAATGGAATAATCTACATAAAGGCACTCAGCAAATTGCCTCACATTAATAAGTCCTCATATATAAGTGTTTACTATTCACCATTGAACCTGCCAAGCCAGCCAAGTGCCGTCTAAATAGTATCAAACACATGAGAGGCACTTTGTCTATTGATTTAACAGTTGACCACTAACTGAATTGTACATATAGGTTACAAGCTGTTGCTGTTAGTTACTGTCACCTCAGCTCAGACTCATGGTGAACAAAACAGACATAATTCTGACCTCGCAAAAGCATACAGTCTGATTAGGGGAGACAATCAACTAAAAAATTAATACGTGAACAATATGAAATACAAATTGCTATAAGTTCTATGAAAATGAACCAACAGGAAGACCTAATTTAAACTGGGGGGTCATAGAAGTCTTCTCAGTGAAAGCAGCATATTTTCATAATTTATTGCAATAATCAGCATCTAGGTTGAAGTTATGTTTACTAGTTTGCCTAACTATTCAAGGTTCATCACTCCTACTGGTGTTCATAAAAATGGTGAACTAAATTTCACATTTCTTCTTTAAAATTTCAGGAGCGGCATATCTAAGAAGTGAGGAAATTAAAGAACTTCATTCTATAAAGGCAGAATGGAGTAGTGGTTAAGAGTGTTGGCTCTGATTCAGACTGTGGCTAGGTTAGAATCAAGCCCAAGGCTGCTGCTGTCTCACAGCGCGTCCTTCTACAAGATCCTCCACTTCTCTGTACTTTTGTTTCCTCACTTCTTAAAAATGGAGGTGATAAAAGCACCTACCTAGCCAGGTTTTCGTGAGGATTCATTTCAATAATATATGCCAAATGTTGGTAAACTTTTCCTGTAAAGGGCCACAAGTAAATATCTTAGGCTTTGTGGGCTATGGTATCTATGTGGCAACCTCAGCTCTGCCATTGTAACACAAAGCAGTCATAGACAAGGCACACATGAATGAGTGTGGCTATATTTCAGTAGAACTTTATTTACAAAAATACAACGGGTGAATTTGTCCCACGTAGTTTGTCAATCCCTAATAACTCCTACGCAGTGCTTAAAACTGTGTGACACATAGTGGGAGCTCAACACAGATTAGTTCTTATTACATGCCTTATACTATTGCAGGCTCACAAAATAATGCACCTACTGAGTGGACTCAAATTTCCAACATTTCAGGTACAAGCAGAGCTCCTTAACCATTTGCACCATCAAGTACTCCAAACACTAAGTCAGAGGTAGATACTCGGGTCTGGAGTTCAGAGGGGCGGACTATGCGGGAGGTACGAGTGTGCAGATCACCTGTATACAGGCGATTGTTGAAGCTGTGGGTGTTGATAAGATTACCAGGGAAAGAATTTAGAGTACAAGGAAAAGGTATAGAACAGAACCTTAAATAACCAGCATTTTGTCATTTTAAATTCGTCTTGCTTGACCTTTCTTTACTAGCCAAAGACTTAAGTCTTCCTGGTTATATTTGAAGACTCATCTGTTAAAAAAAAAAAAAAAAAGAAAGAAAGTGGAAAAACTCAGCAGGCCCGCCAAAAATAATAAAATTATGGGAGAAAAATCTTGGAGCATAGAACCTTCAGAGAAAGATTAAGGAAACTGCTAAAGAGTGACTTGACAAGAGATGAACTTAAATGTGTAGACGTCCATTTCCTTCCTCTTGATGTTGGTGGCTAACACTGAGCTTCTTACCATTTCTCTGGGAAACACTGCTTCCCTGGAGGCCTTCCAGAACTAAGGGGTGAGCCACTGTCTGTTCATAAAGTCTGCATGGAGGCACAGGGATAGAATAACAACCTCTAGATCAGCGGTTCTTCACTTTACGGGAGGCTGCCTTGAGAGAGGGGCCACAAGACACACGGAAAAATCTGAGGAAGACTGTTAATTTGCTCCCTAGGAAACTGCTGATTTCCTTAAAATGCTACCTAAAATCTCAAGGAGTTCCCCAACCAGTCCTGGAGACAATTTAAAGATCTCTCTCTGAAATGTAGAATGGAAGTTCAGCTCATATTCCGCAGAAAAACTGAGTGAGGCCCAGATGAGTTCACACAGTCTGAGGGCGCAGCGAGGGAGAGTCCACAGGCTTCCGAGTACCCAACTCCTAGCTCCGCCCAGCCCTAGTTGCGTAGTGGTTAAGCACTACATCTGTTAACCAAAAGGTTGGCAGTTCAGTTCCACCGGGCACTCCTTGGAAACTCTATGGGGCAGTTCTACACTGTTCTATCACGTCACTATGAGTCAGAATGGACACAGCGACAGCCACTTTGACTTTGGCTTTAGCTTCTTCCAGAGTTCCGATTTTGCCCCATTGAGCACAGGATGTCTCCATTTACTTCACTGATGGATCCTTGGGGGTACATTCAGATTCTTTCTGGGTCCATAAATCTAAATAGGACACAAACCCAAAGAGCTCAGCCGCTAAGTGAAAGGTTAGTGGTTCAAATGCATCCAGTGGCTCTGTGGGAAAAGACCTGGGCAATCTGCTCCCATAAATATCACAGCCTAGAAAACTCTATGGGGCAGTTCTACTCTGTCACATGGGGTTACCACAAGTTGGAATCCAGTTGGAAGCACCTACCAGCGGCAACAGCTTAAAGCAATTCCATACCATATCCCGTGCCGTCAAGTTGGTTCCAATTTATAGTGATCCTATAGGACAAGCAGAACTATTCCATAACGTTTCCAAGGAGCAGCTGATGGATTCAAATTGTCAACCTCTTGGCTAGCAGCTGAGCTCTTAACCACTTCGTCCACACTTACAGAGAATAGCTGCACAAATGCAACCCCGCTTCCCTCCTCTCCCCTCCCAGCCGGTACCATGCTGAGTCAGGGACTGCACCGAGTGCTGCCAGGAATTCTGATGAATCAGTTGAAGATGCCTGAGCCCTGAATGGTGTCCCCCGATCAAAGCTGCCAAACAGTGAAGGTGGAGATCAGTTTCTTAAGGCCCAACAGAATCACCTGGTAATTAAAGCTAATCCTGGTTCTCTGTGCCCTACTAATTCATACAAAAGTGCAAACTCCTTTCAGCCATCGCTGCCACTGATTTGTGGTAAGTCAAAGATTCTACTAATTAAAGGAAAGGTCACTCAGTGCCCAACTCTGCACAGAGATGCAGTGGGCTTTCGTCCAGGTGATATGGCTGCTACAGAGCCTTAATTTTCATAGTGTCACCCTGCCTGACACTTGTTCTTCTGATTTTTGGAGTGTAAAGACCCCACCATCACTGTATCAAGGGAGTACTAGTATCATGCTCTCAAGAAGCAGTTACAATCACACACTGGGATACCACCATTAGCTTTTTAACCTTTTTTTGCAACACAATAGGATAAGAATAAACAGATAATTACTAAAGGAACCCAGCACCATCTCAAGGGTCAAATAGTTAAAAAGAATAAATTCTGATCTCTAGCACACATAGCTTACAATATAATTAAGTAGATGAGACAAGCCTATAAAATAGTTGGGAGAAAGTGCAGTTAAGTGATGAAAGCCTGAATGACAATACTTCTGCTGGGGGAGTACTGCTTATGAAAAACTGTGTATGAAACATAAATCCCCTACTCCTCAAATAGCCTTCATTCTATCCCTGGAGAGAGCTGATTTCAGAAACCCATGCAGAGGGACCACACTCATCTATGCTTCTGAAACACCCTCACTGAGTTACAGCTTATTTGTCCATTTCATCACAAGATGCCCCTTTTATAAAGTCCCATGTGAGATATTTCTTTTAGGCTCTAATTCCAAGAAAAGCTCTTTCCACATAAACAGAAGTAACAGTTCTCTCACAGTCTAAGGAAAATGAAGGTGAGGGTATTTTCTTTTGGGGTGCCTCTGCTGGACAGCTCTGGAGTCAAGTTTGAAGCACTATAACAACAACCACGTGCACCCACGTGACCAGGGTATTTGATTCTCCTTTTTCCTAGTTATGCCTTTGCAGTTCCATTTTAATTTAGTACTGTACTTCATTGACTAATATTTCAGTAGGGAGACCTGGTGACAGTGAGTTAGCTCTTGGCTGCAAACCAGCAATCAGCAGTTTGAACCTACCAGCTGCTCTGTGGGAGAAAGATGTGACAGTCTGCTTCTGTAAAGATTACAGCTTTGGAAGCCCTATGGGGACAGTTCTTCTCTGTTCTATAGGGCCACTATGAATTGAAATCATCTCAGTGGTAATGGACTTTTTGTGTTTGTTTGTGTTTTGTTTAATATAAAACAAAAACCAAACCTGTCACTGCTGAGTCAACTCCAACTCATAGTGAACTTGTAGGACAGAGTAGAACTGCCCCATATTGTTTCCAAAGAGCACCTGGTAGATTTGAACCTCCAACCTTTTGTTAGCTTCCATAGCACTTAGCTTCCACACTACGAGAGTTCATTTTAGCACAAGCAGCATCAAATTGCTCAAGGAAAGCAGAGTATTAATAAGCTAATATGTTAAAAAGGAACTAACCAAGTCTTCTCTCAAAGATTATAAATAGTTATAAATTACAAATAGAACAAAGATTGCTTTGGTTTACATACAGCTATACATGTTTCCAATTTCACAGCCACTCTTAATGACAGGAATATGGTTCTCAGAGTCCAGGTTAGGATGGAGTAGGGAACCCCAAGGACATTCAGATGTGGATCAGAGACACTAGGACTCTTCAAGCAGAACTTCGAATTTTACATAAAGGACCCATCAACCCAGCTCCAAATGTAGCTTCTAACAGCCAGATCTACTCTGTCCTTTGGGAGGCCCCATCCTAGATCAGTTAGTCAAGAAGCAGTTACAACCACACACTGGGATACCACCATTAGCTGTTTGAACCTTTTTTTGCAACACAATAGGGTAACAATAAACAGATAATTACTAAAGGAACCCAGCACCATCTCAAGGCTCAAATAGTTAAAAATAAATAAATTCTGATCTCTAGCACACGTAGCTTACAATATAATTAAGTAGATGAGACAAGCTCATAAAATAGTTGGGAGAAAGTGCAGTTAAGTGATGAAAGCCTGAACGACAGATTGTCACTAAGTCTTTCCAGGTGCCTCAGTACACAAACAACGGTAGTAGATGCTGTTAAAATGAACAAGACTGTGCAGTTAAAGGCACACATTTGTTCATTTAAAAAGTATTTGCTGTGTACCTACTACCTGGTAGGTATTTCCTAGGTATTGGCAATAAAGCATTGAACAAAACAGACAATGGAGCTTATGTTCTAGAGGGAAATACCAACAAACAAAAGAGAAAACATATCATATAGGGTAAATGTTAGGAAGAGCAATGAAGCAGAGTAAGTGGGAGGAGGAGGGAAGCAGGAGAAGGAATAGGGTTGCTTTTAAGAGAGGGATGTCGGGTGACATTGGAGCAGAGAGTTACAGGAATTAAAGAAGTGAGCCAGCTGATGGTTACCTAGGGGAAGAGCATTCCAGCAGAAGGAACGGCATATGCTAAGGGCCCAGGATAGCACAAGTATAGTATGGTCAAGGAACAAGGTGGGTGATATAACTGTAACAGAGGGAGCAATGATGTGAAGAAGAGGAGATGAGGTCAGAGGCAGTGCATACACGACCAAGTCCCAGAGGGGGCTCCCAGAAGAAAACGGAGTTTGTCTAGGAGGGATATGGCTCAGGCCAAAGAGAACAAAGGCAGGGAAGACTTTGAAATAGGACAGTAAGGCTTGAGGAGCCTTACACAGGAGAAAGATGAGACAGTTTGCTTCTGTAAAGATTTACAGCCTTAGAACCCTGTGGGGCAGTTCTACTCTGTCCTGTAGGGCCGCTGACTTGGAAGCGACAGTAGTGGGTTTGATTTGAGTTGGGAAGGCTTCAGTAGTAAGCACTGAGACTGAAGGTGTGGTCAAAAGGGAGAGAAGCCCGGGCAGTAAAGAGCCCAGTGACAAAGACTCTTAAAAATAGCCATAAACTGTATTACTTTGGGGCTTTTCAGAAAGCACATGGGCAGGAGTAACAATAAGACTACTGTCCTTCCCACAGGGAGCCCATACGGTCCCACACCAGACACCATTTTGAAGAAAGATGAAAAAAACAAAAGAGAGTTACTTGATGAAAAAGATAAAATTCTGCCATCACTCTGGATACGTGTCTGGATGCACATGTTATCTGAAAGAGCAAGGAGGGCTCACAAGAATTTGAAAGTTATACCAGAGAGTCCAGGAAGTGTTACAAGTATTTTTCCTGGCAACATGATTAAGTGCTCATGTATTAGCCAAAAGTTTGTTCAAATCCTCCCAGAGGCATTTCTACAGAAAGTGTTGGTGATATACTTCTGAAGGATCAGAGCAAAAAACCATATGGAGCAGTTTACACACATGGGTTCCCTATGAGTCAGAATTGATTTGACAGCAACTGGTTTGGTTTTGGTTGTTGGTCATTCAAAGAGCAGCCAGGGAAGGTTTCCAGAGCCAAAGTTAAGGTTGACGGACTGGCTACAAACACTCTGAAGGATCTCCACGTAAATACTGAACTTTTTCCTAGTGGTGTAGTGGATAAGTGCCACACCTGCTAACCCAAAAGGTTGGCACTTCAAATCTACCACCTGCTCTTTGAAAACTCAGTGAGGTAGTTCTACTCTATCCTATTGGGTGCCCATGAGTTGGAATCCACTCAGTGGCAACAGGTGTGCTTTGGTTTTGATCTGAGAAAGCACAGCACAAGGAAAAGAGCTCAGAGGCAAAGGCAGTGAGAGACAAGGCAGATACAGAGACAAACAGACTCTTTCACCAACAGTCTTAATGCTTTGAAAAGAATGTCTTAATAAATGCTAAGTTCTTTGAATCAAGCTTAGTTTAAAAATCACTAAGAGAATGTTCAGGTTTTCAGTGGGTGTGGTAGAGTGGTTCTGAACCACAGAGCCTGGGACTCTTTCCAGCTTTGTTACTAACTCTCCTTCAGTAAAATCTTCAACAATTGCTTCTTGCAAATAAGGTTTTGTTTTTCAGTTGTATTTTAGATAAAGGTTTACAGAGCAAACTAGTTTCTCATTAAACAATCAATATACAGATTGTTTGGTAACATTGGTTGCAGCCTCACAACGTGTCAACACTCTCCTCATTCGTGAGTTCCCAATTATCAGCTTTTCCCTCCTCTCCCCTCTTCGCTTCTTGTCCTTGCCCCTGGACCGCTGTGCCCCTTTAATCTTATTTTTTCTTGTTTGCTTGTTTGTTTGTCTGTCTGTTTGTTTTACATGGGCTGAAGGGTGAATCCCTCAGGAGTAACTTCAATATTGAGTTAAAAGGGTGTTTGGTGGCCATACTGTTGCCTGATTTGGGTCCATGCCCTGGAGCAGTCTAGCCAATAAAACATACTCCAAGTTAGAAAGAGAAAGAAGGTTTATTAGGAGGTGTGATACCACCCGAGACTCAACAGCAACACAGGCCATTCTCCATGGAGTCTCAAAAGACAATTTTTATATCAGAGTTTATATATCTTTTCAGCAAGAAATACTTCATGTTTTTAAGCACATAGCCCACAGATGACTGTATACATCACAAAATAGTCACAGGAAATCCTCTACTGAACTCTAGTCAGTTTGTTCACAGCAGGCAAAGACAAAACTTATGAAAAAATTCCTCAACTAGGGAAACTAGCCTGCCGAGGTCACTCTGAGATAAGAAGCAAGAAAGAAAATTGTGGATACACAAAATGCCAGGCAGCCTTCCTAGCTGCTGTTTTCCAGGCTGAAGGCCATGTCTCAAGAGAGCAAAGAGGAGGGAAACCAAGGTCACAGAAGCTGAAGGGGCTCCGTGCCCCTTTGGAAAGAGGCCAGTGCAGAGGGCAGACTAGCTGGTGCAATAAAAAACACAGGTTATTTAGAGAATCATTATGGCATTAGTTACGTGAAGCTCTCAATCACACATTTTGAAAAGGGGAAAACATGTTACAAGGTATTAGGGTTACAATACTCAGTGCTTCTTCAGTCTCTATCAGGCCAGTAAAAGTCTGGTCTTTTGCTGTGAGAATTTTATTCTACAGTTTCCTCCAGCTCAGCCTGGGACCTGCTACTGTGATCCTTGTCGAAGGAGTCAGTGATAGTAGTTGGGCACCACCTTTGAGATGGACTCTGTCTCGTAGAGACTACAGTAGTTATGATCCATTGGTCCTTTAGACTAAACCTTCCCTTGCATCTTAGTTTTTTTTCTTTCTCTCTTGCTCCAGATGAGTTGGAACCAGTGGAATATCTTAGATAGCAGCTCACAGGATTTTAAGACCCCAGATGCTACTCAGTGAAGTGGGATGTAGAATTAAACACTTTCTGTATAAACTACAAGGACTGACAATTTCGTTTGTGAACTCATCCTAGAAACCATGCTGTATGCCTCATTGCTGAATATTACTACTGTTACTTTCAAAACATTCACTGTGGGAAGCTCTGTACTGATGTCTGCACCTAGTTCACCCATCAGACAATTTTGTAACTCCTTTTCTGGAAAGGCTATCAAAGCTGTCATTGCATTATCCTTGATGTCCTGAATGTCCTCAAAATGTCTTCCTTTCAATATTTCTTTTATCTTTGGGTAAATAAAAAAGGCATTGGGGACCAGATCAGGTGAGCTAGCATGGTGTTCCAATACTGTTATTTGTTTACTGGCTAAAAATTCCCTCACAATTATACAATTAAGTTGGCAAACTTGACTCCTTGCTACCATGTGCAATGACCATTTCAGAAAGAGTTCCAAAATTGCTTTGAAAGGTGGACTAGGTGATGGTATCTGTGTATAGCTTTCCAAAAGCAGAACTTTGAAGGGGACTGTAGTGATATTCAGCAATCAGGTGTAGAGCACTTAGAAAAATTAAGTTTGTGGACTTAATTGTTGGACCTTGTATATAATGCCAGTTGAGATAGATGTCTTCTAAAACCATGGTCCCCAGCCCTTAACCCAGTAATTCAGTCCCTCGAGGAGTCTGGATGCATCTATGAAGTTTCCGTGACTTTGCCTTGATCAAGTTGTTCTGACTTCCCCAGTCTTGTGTACTGTCTCAGCTGTCATTCAAGTTACCACTTATCTATTATCTATGTAGTTCAAACAGTAAGTTTTAATTAACTATTCTCCCTACCCTACACCCTGATATCCAACTCTGTGTCAGCCTTGGGAGTGGAGTAGGGAAGGAATCATATGGTTTCTGACCTCAAGAAGCATACAATTTAAGGAGACAAGGCTAAACCATGGGGGAAACATGTGGTGACCTGTAGTCTATGTCTGTCTTGGTTTTCTCTACCTGCAAAAATGAAGAAGCCAAGAAAAGATCTGAAACAAAACGACATCACAACTGGTAATGGTTTCTACCTCTGAAAGGAGAGAAATTGGGCCAGGAGTGTTGGCAGTACTCAAAGAGTCTTAGATTTTATCTGTAATGTAATTTTTTCAAGGGTCAGAAATTTAGGTATTATTTATGTGTAATTAAAAATTACTTTGTCTACAGTTTCACACATCAACATGATTGAATGATAATAAAAATAAATGTCGTATACTGAGTTGAAGGTACTCTGGTGATACACTGGCAAGTACTCTAACTAACTGAAAGGTCAGTAATTCAAACTTACCACCTGCTCCATGGAGTAGTTGGTATGGGGTAGTTCCACTGCATCCTATAGAGTCACTATGAGTTGAAATCAACTTAATGATGAGGAGTTATACTGATTTGGGTCTTATTTAAATCCTTAACAATCACAGTTTCAAAAATTAGACCCATTACACAAGGAGAGTCAGTTAAATGCAACTGTTCTTTGGCCACTGGGTTGATTTCTTCTTTTAAGAAAATGATAAAGGACAAGATCTGGGGGAGGATTTCTGGTTTTTGTTTTGCTTTGTTTGTTTTTCCATTTTCAGATCAAGGACAGCTTGACTGAGCTGAGCAAGAAGTTGTCGGGATCTTGGAGCCCGTCTCGCACCCCATTTCATTCAATTACACCCCTCCCTAACTGTGGATGTCTGCAGGAGAAGTCCTAAAATTCCATAATTACTGGCCTAGGTGTATGTAAAGAAGCCTCACTTAGATGGAATAAATGCTCCAGGTTTAGTCATGCCGAGCCTCCTAATAAACACAATAACTGGGATTTGTATAGTGCTTTTTATGAGCTTAAAACACTTTGCAATGCAGTGTTTCATTGAGCCTTGTAGTATCCTCATGACACACGTCAGACATGCATGATGACCGCCTCATCTCGCTGCTGAAGCTCACAGAGGTTTCTTCCTACATGGCCTTGACTTTCCACAGCAGACAGAGTCTGGGTGGGCTCTCAGACTCACCGCAGCCAGCCACTGGCCCTTTCTAACATTGTCTTTTCCCACCAAGGTTTTGATAACTTGAAATAACCATAATGGTCTCTTTTGACCTGTGGGCCATCTCAGTGAGCTTCCAGCTACTACAACTGATGGACTTATTGACCTTTCTTTGCCTTTCTAATACTAAGGGGGCAAAAGTCCCATCACCAGCTTGCCACAGTACAATTCTTCTAATATCATTTGGCGATGGCCTGTAAATCAGGAAATTTCCACTTCACAGAAGCAGCATGGGTGGACAAAGCAGAGGTGCTAGCACAACCCAAGCCTGGGTTGAAGTGCAACTTCCCTGCTGTGTGCCTGTAGCAGGCTCTCACTGCACTCAGAGGAGTGGACACTAATAAATGTCACTCTTCATTACAATAGTAAGAGCGGGGTGTCTCAATGTTCAGTGTGCTTTGCTTTTATTTTCCTGGATAAAAATTACTTACTTGTTACTGATTGATGCTACAGAAACAGCCATTATGAATTGTTGCAATGCAAATTTCCATACTGTGAAATTTTGATGATACATTTTTAATCAAGAGAAGAGCACAACGAATGGAGAGTTCAGATATTTCCAAACTAACGGAGTGGGTTTGGGAAGGCAGAAGAGGGAGAAGGTAAGAAAAAGCACAGAAAGAAAGGAACAATAGGCAACAGAGACTGAAATGTTAACAGGAGGGGAAGACAGAAAAGGAAAGAAAAAAGCATTGTTCTTTGTCCATCCTGACTCACAGTGTCCCCTATAGCGCACAGTAAAACAGCCCCATAGGGTTTCCAAGAAGCAGCTGGTGGATCTGAATGGCCAGCCTTTTGGTTGGCAGCTGATCTCTTCTTAATCACTATGACACGAGGACTCCAGAAAAAAAGAATAGACGAGACAATAAGAAAATGAGAAAGAAGAGAGAGAGAGAAGGAGAATATTCTAGGAACTAAATAGACCAAACTCACGAGAGAAGGCAGCAGAAGATACATAGCAGCAGCACCCAGCCCCATGACCACAAACAAAACCCAGAGGCAGCAGGTCAGGCAGCCGAAGACTCACTTACCAAGAGGTCCAGAGGGATTTGCACAAGAACAATTCCTCTCAAAAAAAAGTTCTTCAAAGCAAGAGTTACAATTATTTGTGTTACTGTTATGAATCACCCCAGTGAAGGCACCCAATGACCACAGAGAGCATTCATCAAGCTTCTGCCTCTTTGACACGCAGGGCATCCAGCATCTCCAGAGTCACCAGGTGTCTTGAGTGCTTGGAAGTCAAGTCTCCCTCTTTCTCCTTCAGTAGCCAGAAAGTATGTCAGTGCATGCCTGGGGGCCCAGTGGAGCTGGGAGGGAAAGACTTTTATACAAATTCACAAATTATAAGATTAAAATTTGATAGGGTTGCATAGGATCAGTCCTGCCTAATTGAGCTTCATGGATTCTTTGTTCCACAAATTGAAGCTTCTTTTCAGCCTCTTTGGTTAATACTCTCGGGCTATGGAGCTGAAGATCTCCTTTGAGCGTCTGAAACAGGTGAGTCAATTGGTAAGTTGGAATGTCCAAGGTAAGGCATGGGCAATTAATGTCTCCTAGTAATTTTTGAAAATCACTTAAGGTTTTTAAATTGTCCCTCTGGATCTGTACCTTCTGAGGGAGTATTTTAGTCTCAAGTAGCTTTTGCCCAAGATAGGAATAGGGAGTAGACAGTTGTACTTTATCTGGAGCCATGATTAACCCAGCTTTTTGCATAAACACTCACAACTGAGCATAAACTGACTGTAGTATCTGCTGGTTAGGAGTTGCACAAAGAATTTCATCCATATAATGAAAGATATAACATTGTAGAAAAGATTCTCTGACAGGAGATAGAGCTCTGTTAACAAAGGTTTGGCAAATTGTGGGGCTATTAAGCATTCCTTGAGGCAAAACTTTCCAAAGGTATCTTTTAGTAGGTTCCTGATTATTTACTGAAGGAATAGTAAAAGCAAATTTCTCGTAGTCAGAAGGATGGAGAGGAATAGTGAAAAAGTAATCTTGGAGATCTACAACGAGCAACGGCCAATTTGGCGGTAGGACTGTCGGACTAGGCATTCCAGGCTGCAAAGGCCCCATAGCCTGAATAACGGCACTAATGCCTCTAAGGTCCGTCGACATTCTCCGTTTACGAGATTTCTTTTTCATCACAAATACAGGGGAATTCCAAGGACTAAAGGAAGGCTCAATATACCCTTGTTGTAATTGTTCAAGCACCAGGTTCTGTAGTGCTGATGGTTTTTCCTTAGTAAGAGGCCACTGCTCTACCCACACTGGCTTTGTCATCAGCCATTTTAGCGGTATGGGTGAAGTAAGATTTTGATCAGCAGTAGCCCTCTTGATAAATTTGGGTAACCTAACCCTATTTTCTTCTGTTAGGTCTCAGCTCCAAAGGCTACTTAACATCTTGTTCACTTATTCCTAGAGCCTTACCAGGAGCGTAATCCATAGCCAGTGTGATTTGATAAGCCTTGTCACAATCTACAGTGGGTAACATTGTTCTAATGAATCTCTGCCCCACAAGTTAATTGGGATGTTTGTTATGTAGGGACAACTCGTACCTGGTTGGCCCTTTGGTCCTTCAAATGGTAAAATGTGAAGGCTCTGATGAACACAAGGGGCCTGATCTATTCTTTGCAATTGTGTTGGCACAGCTTTGGAGGGCCATTGAGATGGCCAGTGTTGTTCACCTATAATAGAAATATCAGCTCCAGTGCCCAAGAGCCCTACAGAAGGTTTTCCTGAAATGTTGATTGTGCAGTGAGGTCTGTCCCTAGAAATAGACTGTTGTAAAAATACTGCACGTGAGGTGCCTTCAAATCCCTCCGTGTGCTTTTTACCGGGATGATCAATCATGATATAAGGAAGCAGGAGGAATTGGGCTATTTGCTGTCCCTCTTGAATTTGAAGAAGGACTGATGAAGTCATCATGACCATTAATTCTCTGGTACAATCACAGTCCATGACTCCTGCATGGACTTGCACCCCTTGAGCATTAAGATTGTTTTTGCCTAAGACCAATACCACTGTATTTCTAGGCAGGATCCCAAGACCCCTGTAGGAACTTTACAGGGTGGCTGGTTGGGGTACAGAGAGATAGAAACACCGGAGCAAAGATCTACAGCCGCACTCCCAGCTGTGGCTGGGGTGAGGGAGAGGACAGGCTGGAGAATTGGACGGGATAAATCTTCTGATTGAACAGGGCCCAGGGACAGTCCCCCTTCCTGTTTCCCGCTGGCAAAGGCTGACCTTCCTTGTCAAATTTGGATTTACATGGGTTCACCCAATGATTCCTTTTTCTACATCAGGGACACAGCCGTGGTGCCTTTTCCTTGGTCCCAGTTTTGAACCCAGTACTGGTTTTTTTACAATCGTTTCTCATGTGGCCTGGCTTGCGACAGCCAAAGCAGAGGTTATCCTTCATATTTAATGTTGCCATGGCCTCTGCCACCCTTAAAAGTCTCGGTTCAACCACTTGACAAGTTCTAATATAGTCTTCCAAAATTCCTCGCCTTTTAATGGGGCAAAGGGCTTTTTTGCAATGTGGGCTGGCGTTAACAAATGCCACAATTTATAAAATCATATCCCTGCCTCTGGATTCTCAATAGTCTTCTGAAGGTATCCCTGAGTCTCGCCAGGAAATCCACATAAGTCTCCTTAGGTCCCTGCCTCACAGAGCAGGGGTCTCTTGTCCCATCCTTAGATTAATTCTTTCCCAAGCCTTTCGACAAACCAACCTCACTTGGGATATGGCTTAGTCATTCATTGTCAACTGAGCTTGGATGCCAGCCCAGGTTCCTGCCCTGGCAACTATTCTGCAGAAATACTAATTTGAGCTGGGATGTTCCTCTGGGCCCGTTGTTGGGCAGCATCAAACCACCATACCCGGAACTGCAAAAACTCTGCAGAGGATAAGCAGGTCCTTCCTAACATGTCCTGGTCATGAGAAATGAGACGGTTCCCCTTCTGATAATCCTTTTATTAATCCCATTGTGAAAGGTGCAGTGGGGCCATACTAGCCGACAGATTTATTTCTTTTAAGACAGGAAAAGGAATAAGGTCACGGTCAAAGGGATAGACTTCATCTGATTTTCTCCATCCAGGCGGAGTAATCTCTGTGACCGTCACTGGGAACAGATAGGTATCTGGCTCTCCAGCTGCTCCGGTCCTCCTAATACCTTCCGTGACTGCAGATAAGGTCACGGACTTGGCTTCAAGTTCTTAAAAAGGATAGGAGAAGGCAGAGGCAGCGGCAAGAACCATGCCTTCTCAGGTGGGGCAGAAGGGGGCCCCAAGGAGACAGCAGCCTTTTTTACAGAGGGGCTACTTGACTCCTCTGAGTCCTGCTGGGCTTCTTCACCCACTTTGCCTTCTACTTCCCCCTCTGACTTCAGGTGTTCCAAAGCTACAGAAATGAGATTGCACAAAGACCAGATACAGACCGGAATGCCTTCTCCCTGTTGGCATACCTGCTTAAGGCAAGACACAACCCTATGTCAGACGTGGAAGTCCAGCGTCCCCTCCTCTGGCAACCAGGGACAATGTTGACGGATGAGATTAAAGAGAGAAGAAAAACAAGAAAAGCTAACTTTTACCTCTCATGAATGTAGGAGGTTTTTAAGCAAAAGCTTACAAGTGTTGGCGACGTTGCTTCACTTCTGGTCCCATCATCGGGCTTCTTCCCTCTCTGCCCTATGTTGGGCGCCACTTGTCAGGTATGGCGAGTTCCCCAACAAACAGGGTCAGACATGAGGACAATGTGGAGATTAAGGAAAAAGACAGATATGAAAAAGTGGGATGAGGGGGCCAGTGGTCATCACAGCCGAGAGCCCCAAAGTGAGCTTTCTTGGAGTATTTATAGTTTGTACTAGGGGAGGTTAATCTCTTTAACGTTAAAGAGTTAAAGACATCCAGATCTGTTTAATTCTTTATCTGAAAGGGAGCGGTTTTCCACCCTCTTTGTTTTCTCACTGTTTTCCGTGATTTCTCTCCTTGATCTGGATGTACTCTTAGGCCACTTCTAATTCAAGATGTTAATATTATGCCCCCTAGTACAAAAGGTTAGGCAGAGTTGTGATAAGTAGCTTATGGTGGCTCAACATGGCTGCGGTCATGTTAAGAGTGTTTGTATAATTTCCACAGAGATACTCTGAAAATTGATGTAACTGGCAAGAAAGGAACTAGCTGGTGTCCTGGAAAATAAATTCATCAGTATCCACACTTCAACTACCATTTTAGTTTTCAGAGTCCATTGGTGGCACAGATGGTCAAGTACTTAACTGCTAACCGAAAAGCTAGTTGTTCAAATCCACCCAGAGGCTTCATGAAGGACAGGTCTAGTGATGTGCATCTGAAAAGTGACAGCCATGAAAACTCTATGAAGCAGTTCTACTCTGTACATATGGGATCACCATGAGTTGGAACTGACTGTAACCACAACAATATGAGTCTGCTTTGCCCACAAGACTGTTAGAGATGTATCTAATATAGTTTACCTTGTAACCATTAATATGATTATAAGAGGACTGCCAATTAAGATGCCAAACTCATCCTAGAAAAAGGGCTACATGCCTCATTGGTGAACATCACTATGGTCTCCTTTGAAGTACTCCCCTTGGGAAGATATGCACCAATGCCAGTGCCTAGCCCACCCTTCAAAGCAATTTTGGGACTCTTTTTGTAATGGCCATCAAAGCTGTCGTCATATTACTCTTGAGGTCCTGAATGTCATCAAAATTCTTCCTTTCAATATTTCCTTTATCTTTGGGTAAAGAAAAGTCATTGACATTATGTTGAGTGAAAGTAGTCAGTGACACAAGGACAAATATTGTAGGAGGCCCCTACAATAATAATTTAAAAACAGACTCATGCATAGAAGAAAAGACTCTTTGATGGTCACAAAGGTGGGGAGGGAGGAAGGGTGAGGCAGGAGGGTTTAGGTTAGCTAGTTGATAGAAAGTTGGTTGGGTGAAATCTGTGACAGCACACAATAGAAAGAAAATCAACATTAGCTGGACTTCAGCGTAACATGATTACTGCTCCCATCTTAATCCAATATTACAAGGACAAAGTAGCTGCGGCAGGGGGCTCTATGCTCTATGCTCTCAGGGGAAACCAAGGCCAATTGGCATAACTAGCATTTTGCTAAGAGAGTCTTCTGCACCCCACATTGGCGAGTGGCATCCAAAGTCTTAAAAGCTGCCATCTGAGGGTACAGCAAATGGTCCCAACTTAGCAGGAACAGATGATCACCAAGGACAAAAACAACATGGGGGAAAAGAGAACCCAGAAGACAGCTAGACCCACATGAGTGGGTGACTACATTGACTTGTGACTAGAAGAACCAGATGGTTCCGGCCACCACCAGTGATAGCCATGATGGAGCTCATAAAGTTGAGTCTCACTGGCAATGAGAATAAATAGGAATGAATCCTGAGATCTCCAATAAAAGACCACAATTCATGGTCTGGGGGCTTAGGGGTTCCCCTGGGAGCATGGCCCCCGGCCCTGATGTTGTCCCTGTCCATAAATCATAATAGAGGTCAACTCTTGGACAGGAATCAATTAGACTTGGTGACACAGAGTGACCATATCACGTGCGTACATTATGGTTCTATGTGTCTATAGAATGTCATCCTGCTGACCTCTTACTGGAGAAAGGGGAGAGGGTGAAGAGGAGGGGATAGGAGACTGTTGGGTGAATAGGACATGTATGGAGCAGAGAGGAATAGTGTGCTGTCACTAGACAGGGAGAGAAGTGGGAGCTGCATATAGGTGGGCATGTAAATTTATACAGGAATGTACATTTTCATTCAATTACAATAAAAAAAAAGAGAAGTCATTGGAGGCCAGATCAGGTGAGTAGGGAAGGTATTCCAATACAGTTATTTGTTTACTGACTAAAAACTCCTTCAGAGAAAACTACATAATTAATTTTGCAAACTTGCCACGGCGCTACTATTCACCATGGCCATTCCATAAAGAGTTCCAAAATTGCTTTGAAAGGTAGACTAGGGACTGGTGTCAGTGCATAGCTTCCCAAGTGGAATACTTCAAAGGTAACCAGAGTGATATTCAGCAACGAAGTATGTAGCATTTAGAAGAATTAAGTTCACAGACTTAACTGTTGGACCTTGTAGAACTGGATATCCCCAAGAGGAGTCTACAAAATTTCTACAGTAAATAACCAAAACCAAACCCATTGCCACTGAGTCAATTCCAACTCACAGTGACCCTATAGGACAGAGTGGAACTGCTCCATAGAGTTTCCTAGGAGTGCCTGGCAGATTTGAACCAACAATCTTTTGGTTAGCAGCTGTAGCATTTAACCACTATGCTGCTAGGCTTTCCTCTGCAGTAGAAGTGAGTAGAAATTATTTTCTCATAAAAATGTATTGCCACAAAAGACTCTATTCTATCATAAAAATTTGTCATAAAAGATTATGTCTACCTACTCATAATCTCCTTGGAAGCTATGGAACAGTTTGTCAGCTGGAAAAAATTAAAAATAGTTTTTAATAATAATGAAGTTCCTTCTAGATTCATGACAGCAAAGGTGAATAGACTCAAATAGGAAAGGTCCAAGTGTTCACATGGGAAAGAAACAACAAAATTCCAACAGATCACCTCCTCTATAGCCTGTAGATCCTCTCCCAGGCTCAGCTTTGTGTTAAGAAAGCAGAGCCTTTATCTTTTAAGCAATGGAAGCTTTAGAAAGGAGAATGACACAAGAAGAGAGGCCGTGAGTTGCTAACCAGACAGGAGTTTAGACAGAGCCATGCTTGTGTCCGTTATCACATACAGCAAACATCTTGTGCAGTAGTTAAAATTAGCAGATCAGTTCAGGTTAAGAATCAACTTCTATTACTTTCAGGAGATGAGCCTCCTCTTGGGATGTTATATGCTTTTTCAGGAGAGGGCTGCAGCTGCACCACCATTCTAGTGGTGCCGTGACCTTATAGTGGACGTAACATGTAACTCTCTTCTCAGGAGCCAGGCTGCACACACAAAACTAATGCAAACAGACTGGCATTCCAGAAAATGCTGAGCTTAAGCATCTGCTGATGAAGAAACAGGAAAAATGGGGCTTGATTTGCAATGAATCAGTTCTTTGTATATCCAGGGCGTTGATTGCAAAAGATTTCTGGTTAAAGGATGCAATTAAAATCCCTGTATAAGCATGAGGGTCCTCAAGTCCAGTATTCCAAAAGCTCTTGTGTCTCAATCCTCCCTTTCCTAGGCGGTTTGGGCAAGTCCTTCTAGCAAAACTCTGGTGCTGTTTTTACAAAAGTTTCACTTTCTTAGTATGTTTAAATAGACAATAAGACTGTGCAGAATGTACATTTTCACTCAGTCATAATAAATATCCAAGGAATACTCTGGGGGTCAGTTCTACCCTGGCCCCTAGGGCCACCATGAGTCAGATCCAACTCGACTGCACTTGGCTGGCCATAATAAATATATATATGTATATATATAGGTAACCCAGTTAGCAACCCCTGCACAAAGGCAAGATGGAAGACAGGAAGGGACCGGAAAATTTGACAAATGGACAGGGAGAACCTTGGGTGTATAGGGAAACAGAGAGAGTGCTGACATATAGTAGAGATTGCAATGAATGTCACAAAACAATCTGTATAAAATATTTTGAATGAGAGATTTAACTTGCGCTGTAAACTTTCTCCTAAAACCCAATAAAATAAAATTTGGGGAAAAAAATTCAAGTAGTATAAAGCAAACTTGCAAAAAAGCAGGGGACACTCGTATATCACATCCTAAACCAAGTGAGTCCTTCTCAGCACCATCTAACCTACAAGTCCGGGGCAGCTGAGAGAGTTTGAGAGAAAAACATCAGAAATCAGAGTAAAAAAAAAAGACTGTGCAGATACATTTTTGGATTTGTGGAAAATTCTATGACATTTTTATTAGAGTGGCCTTTGTCCAAAGGCTAGTATTTTCTAAATATTCTTCTACCACCTTGAAGAAGGTTAACATCTAAATAGTTCTCCTGTCCTGGCCTCTACCCACTGCTTTCCAGTTGCTGTGAAGTTGCCTACAACTCTTGGTGACCACATGTGTGTCAGAGCAGTGCTACGCTCCACAGGGTTTTCAATGGATGATTTTCTTTTTTTTTTTTTTTGAAAATGAATTACCAAATCTTTCTTCGAGGTATCTCTAGATGGAAGTTGAACTTCCAATCTTTTGGTCAGCAGCTGAGCAACTAAGTATCTGTACCACTCAGGGGCTCCGCAACCACTGCTCCAAACCAAAATCAAACCCATTGCCAGTGAGTTGATTCTGATTCATAGCAACCCTACAAGACAGAGTAGAATGGCTCCATAGTGTTTCCAAGGAGCAGCTGTTGGATTCATACTGCCAGTCTTTTGGTTATCGGCTGAACTCCTAACCACTGTGATACCGGGCACCACTGATTTTTGTCCATTATTGGACTGTGCAGACATAACTCTGCATCTCTTCCTCTAGAGTTTGAGGAAAGAACTGAAACTTATTCACCTCACATTTCCCAGAACACAGCACAGCCCTCACATGAAGGAAATCTTTAACAAATGCTTGCTGAATCTGCTAATTCTTTATTACTGCCATCAACCAAATCTTCTAGGTTCAAAGTACTTCAGGGGTCAGGTGGCTAGTGGTTTCTGAGGCTGCATCAGAATCAGCTGGGGGCTTTTGAAATGAAATTCCAGAATCCTACCACAGACCTGGAAACCCTGGTGGCAAAGTGGTTAAGTGCTGTGGCTGCTAACCAAAAGCTCAGCAGTACAAATCCAGCAAGTGCTTCTCAGGAACTCTAAGGAGCAGTTCTGCTGTCACATACAGGGTTGCTGTGAATCGGAATAGACCTGACAGCAGTAGCTTTGGCTTTACCACAGATCTACTGAATCAGTATCTCTGAGATGGATCTTGGAGTCTTTGTTTCTCTAAAGGTCCACGGGAAATTCTAGTGTCCAGAGAAGTCAGGTAACCACAGACCTAATCTGACCTCCCACTCCAACCAAGAATCCTTCATTCAAGCATGTACCCATTCAGCAAGCATTTATCAAGCCTCTACTAGATTCCAGGCACTAAGATAAACATGAAACAGTTAAGACATTGTCCTGGCCCTCACAGAACAATCTGTGAAGCAGACAGATAGGAAATAAGTATTTATGTACAATGTGACATGCATCATAACAGGGGTAATTACAAGTGAAAAGGTAATTTGAGTCTCTAGTCCCACTCTTTACTTTCTGGGCCAGACTGTTTGGTGTGGCCAGTCCTCTGAAACACTCCCATCAGAACTGTCCACAGAGAACAGCTACACTTAGGTGTGAAAGGAGAGAGGGTGCTGTACTCATTCCAGGTGATCCTGTGGGGAGCATATGTGCCTACAGAGCCAGGGTGGCCTATTATGATTTGAATTGTGTCCCCCAAAACTATATTATTATAAGCCCTAACCCCTATAACTGTGGTAAGAATCCCTGGCAGCACAGTGGATGAGTGCTCAGCTGACAATTGAAAGAGCAATTGTTCAAACCCATGAGGTGCTCTGCAGGAGAAAGATGGGGCAGTCTGCTTTCATAAAGATTTACAGTCTTGGAAATCCTATGGGGCAATTATACTCTACGAGTTATCGTCTACGAGTCAGAATCAACTCAACAACAACACACTTGATTTGGTATTCTTGTGTTTATAATCCCACTTGGGAATGGGTTTTCCTTGTTTCGTTAATAATGAAGTATTAGTGTAGGATGTGTCTTAAGTCAATCTCTTCTGAGATATGTAAAAAAAGATCAAGCAAGCAAGCAAGCAAAGATGGGAGAAGATAGACACCATGCCACATGAAGATCACCAAGGAACCAAGAGACAACAGAGAGAGAAAGCCTTCCCCTAGACTAGCATCCCGAATTCAGACTTCTAGCCTCCTAAAGTGTGAAATAATAAATTTCTGTGTGTTAAGCCACCAACTTGTGGGATTTCTAGTTACCTAGAAAGCACTAGATAACTAAACAAGTCCTGTTCAGTTTCTGTCCTTGTCTTTATTGGGGTCACAGTAAGTACACTCATTAGAAATGAAAGATAAACTAAAAATGTTTCTCTTTTCTTTCTTTCACAAAGGCCAACTAGACATTTGACATTACCAATAGAGCAGATCTTTATATTGTGTTTTGCCTCCAAGACATGGAGAAAGAGGGATTATAGCAACTCAGGATAATGAAAGAAGTGCTCTCAGTTGCATTCCAGGTGTACTCCAATTAGCAAAACAAGATGCCTCACTGTCTTGTAAGGAGCATCGTCAACATCATTGATGTCTTCCACAGTCATGCAAAGAGTGATAGGGACTACCAGAGGCTGAGTGTGACAGAATTTAAGAAACTTCATCAGGAGTTTGGAATGGCCCTGGAGGTAACTACTAATAAGAACAGGACTCCATCATTCTCCTTGTCTATTTACTGTGTTACTTGGGACTGTCTTCTTGGCTCCAGTGACATTGTCCTCTCCTAGTTTTCCTTTTGCCACTCTATCTTTTCTCAAAGTTATTTCAAGTTCCTCTTCCGTCCATCACTTTAGGGTTAGATAATCTCCAGGATTCTCTTCTCATTCTGTGCATTCCCCCTGCTGATTTCACTGACTCTGTTTGCTTCAGTCACTTTGTATGCTGATGACTTGCAGAATGACCTCATCATTCCAGATCTCTTTCCCGAGGTTCAGACCCAGACAGGTCACTGCCCACTGAGCATCCTCTTGAATATCACACAAGCATCTCATATCTAACATGTGTACATCTCCCTGTCAAGCCCCATCCTCCTTCTGTATTCTATATCTCAGCAAATATAACAGCACTACTCATTTATCTGTCTATGCCAAGAACCTGGGCATGAGCCGTGATGACTTTCAACTCTGTCATCTCTTATGTCTGATTCAGTCTCAGATCCTGTTTATTCTGACTTCTGAATAAATATTTCTCAGATGTGAACACTCCTTTACCCTGCCATCAGTACCTCTGATCCACACTATCACAATTGCCTCCTCATTGATTTCCTAACCTCCTAATCTTGCCCCACCCTATCACCACTAGCCACAGTCTATTGCCTACCTATAGGCAACATGCTCTGGTTTAGGTGTTTGTCCTATAGGCTCTCATTTTACACCTGTAGCATTTTTCACAGTGTGTTATAATTTCCCATTAACCTCTCTGTGAGGGCAGTAACCATGTCTATTTGCTTTCCTTTGCATGTCTAGTATTCATTCATTCAACCAATATTAATTTAGCAACTGTTATATGGCAGGTGTCTTGCTAGGCTCTGCAAGCAAAACAGACATGGTTTCTGCCACCAAAAAACTTACATATAATAAAAAAATAGCCATTAAAACTATAGTTAAAATAATGGTAAGTGTATGTATTATTGGGGAGTCAGATGAGGTAAGGAAGTAGCATTTAGTCAAGACTTAAAGAATGTGTAGAAGTTGGTTTGGTGAAGAGTGGGAAGAAGAGTGTTCCATGCGAAAAGTAAGAGTATGAATAAAGTCTGTGAGAAGAAACTGGAGGAAGGCCAAGGATAAGTGGACACAAAGGTTAGCAGGAAGCAAAGGTGGAGAGCTAGACAGAAGATGAATCATGCAGAACTTTATAGGTCATGTTAAGGAAATTAGAGTGTTTTCCTAAATGTAACAAGAATTCATCAAAGAGTTCTGAGCAGATTATAAGATCTACTTTACATTTTTGTTTAATTGATCCAGAATAGATTATAAGGGAGCAAAAGAAGAAACAAAGAGACCAGTCACGAGACTACTACGATAGTACAGAAAACATGATGGCAACTGCAACTGGGCTTTAAGCAAGAGAGAGAAAATAAATGGATGGGTTGATGATATGTTAGAGGTTGTGGTGGTCAGGATTATGTCAACTTGTCTACTACATATTTGGCTGCTGTATTAGTGGCAGGGCGGGGTTTGTAGTGGCTCCCTGCCCCTCGGCTCTCATCTCCCAACCTTTTACCACAGCTGCTGGTCACTCACGTGGCCAGGAGCTCCTGCTCTCTTGTTCCAGCGTCTGGTTCCGGAACTTAACTAGCAGCTGTTGGACTCATCAGTCCTTACATTCGGCACTTGAGAGTCCTTCTCCCTGACCTGCCAATCCTGGGTTGCCAGCCTCTGCCTGCTCCTGCTCCCTGACCTGCCGATCCTGGGTTCGCCAGCCTCTGCCTGCTCCCTGACCTGCTGATCTTGGTTTTGCCAGCCTCTGTCGCTTCGTCTCGCCACCAGCTTGGGATCCACTGACCTACACAACCGGTGATCTAGAACTCTGGTCTCTGACTTGCCAACTTTGGGTTCCTCAGCTTCCATGGCCATGTGAGGCTTGTGCCAGAGCTTGGGACATTCAGCTTCTGTGATTACATGAGCTGTTTCCTATATTTGTATCTATCTATCTATCTATCTATCTATCTATCTATCTATCTATCTATCTATCTATCTATCTATCTATCTATCTATCTATCTATCTATCTATCTATCTATCTATCTATCTATCTATCTATCTATCTATCTATCTATCTATCTATCTATCTATCTATCTATCTATCTATCTATCTATCTATCTATCTATCTATCTATCTATCTATCTATCTATCTATCTATCTATCTATCTATCTATCTATCTATCTATCTATCTATCTATCTATCTCTCTCTCTCTCTCTCTCTCTCTCTCTATCTCTCTATCTCTCTATCTCTCTATCTCTCTCTCTCTCTATCTCTCTCTCTATCTCTCTATCTCTCTCTCTATCTATCTATCTATCATCTATCTATCATCTATCTATCTATCTAATCTATCTATCTATCTATCATCTATCTATCTATCATCTATCATCTATCTATCTATCATCTATCATCTAGCTATCATCTATCTATCTATCTCTCTCTCTCTCTATCTCTCTCTCTATCTCTCTATCTCTCTCTCTCTCTCTATCTCTCTCTCTCTATCTATCTATCATCTATCTATCATCTATCTATCTATCTAATCTATCTATCATCTATCATCTATCATCTATCTATCTATCATCTATCATCTAGCTATCATCTATCTATCTATCTATCTATCATCTATCTATCTATCTATCTATCTATCTATCTATCTATCTATCTATCTATCTATCTATCTATCTATCTATCTATCTATCTATCTATCTATCTATCTATCTATCTATCTATCTATCTATCTATCTATCATAAATCTTTCCTTGTACCTACATGTGTTACTGGTTTTGCTTCCCTAGAAAACCCAGCCTAAGACAGAGGTGGAAACAAAAGGCTTTATGATGTACCAGAATGGAGAGGTAAATGAATATAAAGAACCAAAGGTGGCTACCAAGATTCTGCTTGAAAAACAGGAAGAACAGTAGTGTCCTTTACTGAAATAGGGAGGATCTGATGAGAAGTAGCAAGGGGGAGAAAGTCAAGAGCTCAGAGTCGTGTGTGCTGAACTTCTTCTACCTGTGAGATATCACAGAAAAGATGGCGCTAACACATTTGGATATACTGGTCTGGGAAGGGAGACCTGGCACAGAAACCTAATTATCAGCTGTTAATTAATGTTATGAAGCAATGGGAATGGATAAGAAGGTAAAAACATAGGGTTACGAGAAGGTCCAAGACTAAATCCTGAGAAAATTCAGTATTCGGAGGTTAGATAAAGGAAGAGAAGTGAAGATAGTAAGTGAAAAAAATATGGCCAGAAAACTAGGACAAAAACCAGGAAACTGGGATGTCATGGAACCCAAGAGAAGAGAATGTTTCCTAAGGAAGTTAGACAGATGTGTCCATTTAAACTGAGGACTGAAAAGTGTTCACTGTATTTGGCATCAAGGATGTCATTTGGTGTGGTGGTAAATATGGAAGCCATAATGACAAAAATTAAAAATGAATAAACGGTAAAGAAGTGGAGACATTTATAGATGATTCAAGAAGCTTGGCAATAAATAGTAAGAAGAGATATTGGGTGGTAGACAGAAACAGGTGTGGAAATGTGGGACACCAGAAGGTTTTTGGAAGATAATAACAAGCAAAGCATAAAGTCACACTGTCAGGAGTGACCCAGTAGAAAAAAGCCAGAGAAAGAGATAACCAGAAACAACTCAGTTTTTTGGACTGTAAAGAGAATGGGCTACAGAACACAAAGAGATGGATTTGCCTTGTGTAGAAACAAGACAACTTCCTCTATTATATTAGGAAGAGGAACACACACAGAGGAAGACTCATGTTTTGCTTAGATAGATGAGAGAGTTCTAGTTTGATAACTTGTTGAGTTTTTTTAATATAAACAAGGTCATAAATGATAATTGGGGAAGGGAGGGGTATAGGGGTATTAGCCGTTAATAAATATTTACTAATATAATTTATACTTTAGCAATTTTAGTAATACTTGCAAGGAGCATTTCATTCATTATGATTTCAAAATATAAAAAGTACATAATACTTCAATAGAAAATATTATCCAGTGAAATAACTATCACAAAAAAAAGACATAGAAAATAGAGTTGTTAAATATTGCCTAGGAAATTTTCTAAGTAACAAAAAAAATAACAAGTGATTCATAAACTGCCTCCTTTCTTGATGTTTTTCCTCATAGAAAACAAATAATTCTGAGACAACAGAAAAACTCCTTCAACAGCTGGATCAAGACGGAGACAAAACAGTTGATTTCAGTGAATTCATTTTACTAGTGTTCAGAGTGACAAAAGCCTATTATGCAAACATAAAACCTCTTCTCAGTCCTAAAGAGGATGTGCAAACTCTGGAAGCAAAAGTGAACTAGAGTAGCCAAATGGGCAGCCAGGGTCCAACACCAATAAATGAGAGGAGCCATCAAGTGAGAGACCAGATTCTAACACCACAAGACAGTAAACGGAGTCAAGTGAGAGAACAGAGAACAGAATTCCAGTATAATGCACAGCAACACAGTAAGGAGCAAATCTCAACATCATAAATTGGCAATTATCACCACAAAAGACACCAGAGCCCAGAACTAGGTAACAATAAGATGAAGACTGGGGGGCAGAAACCTTCACCAAGTGAGAATGAGATACAGCAAGTTAGTGCTCAGAACATGGGACCAGTGGATGATGAGAAATATCTGCTGAGGGAGCTGAGCTCAGAAATGTAAACTAGAGAACAAATAACATTTCCAAGAGAAGTGGAGAGACTAGAAGTCAGTGATCAGACTTCAGTACCATTGGGCAATGGGAAATAGAAAGTGAGGATTCAGATGAGACTGATAAAGATGAGAAATTCCAAGAGAGAGAACAGTACTCAGAGCCTAAGTATGATGGTAGAAGCCAAGTTAGGGTGGAGAGACCAGATCCAACAGAAGATGGAAGATACCAAGTGAGACACCTGAACTCAGAACCCAGAATGACAGAAGATACCAAGTTAGGGAGCAGAAGCCAGAACTCAGAAAAGACGGGGAACAAAAAGTGAAAGAACTAAGCCCAGAAACTATGAGTCATGAGAGAAGTCAACTCAGAGATCAAAGATCAGCTCTGAGACAAAATGAAAGACTCCAACTTAGAAACTATATCCCAGCACCAAGGGAGAGTATCAGACATCAAGTGATAGCTCTGAGCTCAGAGCTCATGAATGATAGAAGATACCACGAGAGGGAGCAGAGGCCAGAACCCAAAAACAGTGGCACACAATGAGAGAAGTAGGCCCAGAAACCATGAATGATGAGACAAGACAAGCTAGAGATCAGAGTTCAGCTCCAAGAGAAAATGAAATACTCCAGCATAGAGACAACATTCCAGCACCAAGGGAAAATGGCAGACACGAAGTGAGAGCCCTGAGTCTTGAATCCAGTAACAAAGGGGGACACCAAGTTAGGGAACAGAGATCAGATCCAACAGAACATGACACACACCAAGTGAGACACCAAACTCCAGCACCAAAGGATGATGGGTGATGTCAAATGCAACACCTTAGCCCAGAGCCCTGGAATGATGGAAGACACCAAGCGAGTGACCAAAGTCCAGCTCGAAGGGTTCATAGAAGATTCCAAGTGGCAGACCTGAGCCCAGAACCAAGGAATGATAGGATAAGTCAAGCTAGGGAGCAGAAATCAACTCTAAGACTGTACAGTAGAGTCTAATGTAGAGACCAGAGCACAACGCCAAGAGAAGATGGAAAACACCAAATGAGAGACCTGAGTTCTGAATGCAGATATGATGGAGGCTGTCATGTCAGAGAGCAAAGACTAGAAACTAGGAATGATGAGAGACATCAAATTAGGGAGCAGAGATCCATGCCTGCAGCAGATGAGAAAGACCAAAACCTAGCACAAAGGGATAAAGGGAAATTCCAAGTGAGAGATCAGAGTCTCAAACCCAATAATAACAGAATTTACCAAGTTAGAGAGCAGATGCTAGAAACAAGGAATAATGGAAGGCACCAAGAAAGGGAGTCAAGATCAACTCCAACAGAAGATGTTAGATACTGAGCAAGAGACCAAAACCCAGCACCAAGGAAAGATGGCAAACATGAAGTGAGAGACTTGAGTCCAGAACCCAGTAATGATGACAGGTACCAAGTTAGGGACCAGAGACCAGATCCAACAGAAGATGACACACACCAAACGAGAGACCAAACCCCAGCACCAAAGGATGACAGGAGACATCAATTTAGGGAGCTGACATCAGCTCCAACACAGTGTGAAAGATTCCAACATAGAGACCAGATCTCAGCACCAAAGGATGATGGAAGATGCCAAGTGAAAGACCTGAGTCCTGAATTCAGAAATGAGGAAGACTGCCAAGTTAGAGACCAAAGACTATAAACCAGAAATGATAAGAGTCACCAAGTTAGAGAACAGAGACCAGTTCAAACAGAAGGTGAGCAATACCAAGTGAGATATCAAAACCCAACACAGAGGGATGATGGGAGATTCTGAGTAACAGATCTGAGCACAGAAATAATCAATGATAGGAAATATCAAACTATTGATCAGAGATCAGCTCTACATCGCTATGAAAGACTTCCACATAGTGGCTGCACCTTAGCATCAAGAGAAGATAGGAGACATCAGATGAGAGACCTGAACTCTGATCTCAGGAATGATGGCAGATACCACCTTAGGGGTATCTGAAGACGAGAGAAACCCAATGAGAGGTCAAATCCCACCACAAGGGAATGATTTGAGGTTCCATGTGAGAGATCTGAGCCCAGAAACTGGAAATAATGGGGGAAGACAAATTAAGGAGTAGAGATCAGTTCCAAGACAACATGAAAGACTCCAATACACAGAGCAGGTCACAGCACTGAAAGATAATGAAAGAAGCCAAGTGAGAGAGCTGAGCTCAGAATCCAAAAATGAAGGATCATACCCATTTAGAGAGCAGAGATCTGTCCCAACAGAGTATGAGAAACACCAAGTGAGAAGCCAAACTCCAGCACCAAAGGAGGAACAGGAGATCCCAAGTGAGAGACTTGAATGATAGAGGAAGTCCAGTTAGGGAGCAGAGGTCAGATACAAGACAATATGAAAAATTCCAACATAAAGAAAAGGTCCCAGCAACAAGGAATGATGGAAGACATCAAGTGAGAGACTTAAATCCTGAACTCAGGAATGATGGGGATTGCCAAGTTAGTGAGTTGAAGCTAGAAATCAGGAGTGAAGTGGGTTGCAAAGTTAGAGAACAAAGCCTAGAAACCAGGAATGATGAGAGACACCAAACTACAGAGGAGAGATCTGTTCCAAAGGAAGATGGAGATGTCAAATGATAGACCAAGAGTCAAAAAAAAGGGATAATGGGAGATTTCAAGTGAGACACCTGAGCCTAGAGCCAAGGAATGGTGGGAAAAGTCAAATTAAAGAGCAGATATCAGCTCCTAGGCAATATGAAAGACTCAAACATCAAGACCAGGTCCCAGCACCAAGGGATAATGGACAATGCCAAATGAGAGGCCTGAGCCCTGAACTCAGGAATGATGGGGATCATCAAGTTAGAGAGCAGAGACTAGAGACCAGGAATGATGAGAGACAACAAGCTAGCAAACAGAGACCAACTCCAATGGAAGATGAGCGATACCAAGTGAGAGTCCAAACTCCAGCACCAAAGGGTGATGGAAGACATCAAATGAGAGACCTAAACCCAGAACCTGGGAACAATGGAAGACACCAAATGACAGACCAAAGCCCAGCACAAAGGGCTGATGGGAGATTCCAAGTGAGAGACCTGAGCCCAGAACCAAGGAATGAAGGGAGAAGAAAAGTTAGGGAACAGAGATAAGCTCCAAGACAGCACAACAAATTCCAACATAGAGACCAGATCACAAAACCAATGGAAGATGGAAAGTACTGAGTGAGAGACCTGAGTCTTGAACCTAGGTATGATCACAGACACCAAGTTAGGGAGCAGAGATCACAAATCAGGAATGTGGGAGACAACAAGTAAGAGAACTAAGCCTGCAACCCAGGTATGATGGGGTACACGAAGTTACAGAGCAGAGACCAACTTCAGCAGATGACACACACCAAGAGAGAGAGCAAACCTCAGCACCAAAGGATGATGGGAGCTATCAAGTGAGAGATCTGAACCCAGAATCCAGTAGTGAAAGAAGACCCCAAGAGACCAAAGTCCAGCAAGAAGGGATTATAGGAGATTCCAAGTGAGAGGCCTGAGCCCAGAATCAAGGAATGATAGGAGAAATCAAATTAGAGAGCAGAGATCAGCTCCAAGACAATATGAAAGAGTCCAACATAGAGACCAGATACCAACACCAAGAAATGATGGAAGACACCGAATAACAGACCTGAGTCCTCAACCCAGGAATCATCGGGATCAGCAAATTTGAGAGCAGAGACCTGCTGCAACAGAAGATGGGGGATACCAAGTAAGAGACCAAAACCCAGCACAAAGAGATGATAGGAGATTCCAAGTGGGAAACCTGAGTCCTGAACCCAGGTATGATGGAAGATGTCAAGTACGGGAGCAGAGACCACAATTCAGGAGTGACGGGAGACATCAAGTGAGAGAACGAAGCTCAGAACCCAGGTGTGATGAAGGACACCAAGTTAGGGAGCACAGAGCAGCTCTGATAGAAGATGACACACACCGAGAGAGACCGACACCTAGTACCAAAGGGTGATGGGAGACATCAAGTGAGAAACCTAAGCACAGAACCCAGGAATAACAGCAGAGACTGCATCCCATCACCAAGTGATGATGAAAGATACCAGGTGAAAGAACAGGCCCCACAACCCAAGAATTGTGAACAATACCAAGAGGACGACCTGAACCCAGAACCCAGGAATGATGGAAGACATCAACTAAGAGACATGAGACCAGAACGCAGGAATGATAGGAAAGAAGGAGGTGGAGAGCAAACGCTGGCTTCAAGAAAAAGTGAGGGTCATGCTACAAATAATGAAAGAAACTCTAGAACAGTCATATCTCTGAAAGAACAGAACCGTGAAGCCAAACAGCAACTGGGGAAAAAAAAAGATCAAAGCATTTTTTTAGTAAGAAGAGAGTTGACCTTAGAGACCTAGATCTTTGGGGATCATCCACCAGCAGAAAAATTGGGCCAGTAACCTGTGAGGTACACTTTTTTTTCAAACAGGAAGGTGACTGGTTATGCTGTTGTCTACATGACCCATCTGAAACAACAAATACAAGAAGTAGGCTCAGTCATACAGATCTCAGGGTATTTAAGAGTTACAGGAGTGGAGAAAGCTGTGGCTACTACACAAATTGGGATCCAGCAGAAGAATATTTGTACTAGCATGAGGAAGAAAAATGGGAAGATTATGCTGGTGACCCACAAGATGATCCCTATCATGTGTGGAAATCTAGCCACCACAAGCACAGGAAGAACCCTAGGGTTACAGAAGAGCTCAGCTCCTCTGAGGATGAGTTGTGAAGTGCCTTCCAGATGCTCCAAGAAATTTCATCTCTCCGGCTGACTGAAAAGACTCTTTAGACATTCTTGGCTTCTCATTTCTTTGTGAACCTTAGACATGTAGCTCTAATCTATAATAGGAATTCCTCAACTTTTGGTTTCTGGTACTGTAATTTATTTTTTTAGGAATGGGTTAGGGGGAAAAGAAAAATTGAGTGTTCTGTGATATCCTCCAATACCCTTTGATTTTAACAATGAATCATAACTCTCTCAAGGCTTGTCTGAGGACCTTTCAGATTTATAGCTCTTGTAAATATTAACAGATTAGCAAACATTAATTTCTTATTGGTTTTCTTTGACTCTCTTGAAACAACTATCAGATTGAAAACTAAGGTGAAGCAACATAATCACAGTCTCTAGAGCAAAACCCAAAACCAAACCCATTGCCGTCGAGTCAATTCTGACTCATAGCAACCCTGTAGGACAGAGTACAACCTGCCCCACAGAGTTTCCAAAGAGCACCTGGTAGATTTGAACTGCCAACCTTTTGGTTAGCACCCACAGCACTTAACCACTAGGCCTCCAGGGTTCCCAACAGCCTTCAGAGCAGGGGTTATTTTTCACTCAGAAAATACACAGTCCTTCATCCATTTGTCTGACAGTGCAGATTTACCTTCTGGGCTGCATAAATGCAAAAACAAGTACTACTCCATAATGCTACGGACGATAGCTCCAAAACAAAACCACTCTGTTTAAAAATTAAAGAAGAGATAAAGTAGATTTTGCAAATGCAAACAAAGCAGAGGTCATGAACAGATCAAGAATAATTCAATATCTAAAGCAATAAAGAGATCTATTTTCATTAATGAAGGACACAATCCACCTTCAAGATACAACTTTCAGTCATTTGCAGATATTTTTTGAGCAACTGCTATGCGCTCTGTGCCCAGTATTGGGGATGTGGATGCAAACAAGACAAAGCCTCCGACGATGGAGATTACATTCCAGTGGAAGAAGTTGTGTGCTGAATGTGTCACACAACATGGCATCTGTCTTAGTCGTGGATGTGGATGGCTTTAACAAAGAAGTTCATTCTTTCACACTCTGGTAGGCTGGAAGTCCGAATTTAGGGTACTGACTTCAGGGGAATGCACTCTGTCTCTGTTGACTCTGGAGGGAAGTACGTGTATTGCATCGATCTTTCTTTGGTCTGGGAGCATCTCGGTGCAGGAACCTCAGGTCTGAAAGATGAGCTCTGCTCTCAGTGGCTGCTTTCTTGATGGTATGAGGTCCCCAACTCTCCATTTGCTTTCCTTTCCTTTTATCTCTTGTAGGATAAAAGGTGGTACAAGCCACACTCTAGGGAAATTTCCTTAGTAAGTATATTACAGTCCCATCTTAATCCCCTTTAACATAATCCAATCTTGCCCTATTAACCACAGGCCGAGATTAGGATTCACAACATAGGAAAATCACAAAATGTAGGACAATCACACAATACTGGGAATCACAGCCCAGACAAATTGATACACACATTTTGGGGGCTGAAACAATTCAATCCACGACAGCATCCAAAAAAGAGAAAACCAACTAAAAAATACAAGTTGGAACTAGCAGAAAGACAATGGGTGTGTATCCATGCATCTCTCCATTTTTAGTAGGAAAATAAAAAAATATTTAAGTTCTTAGAAAATTTATTTAAAATAATGCTGAAATGCGTGAGCTGCGTTTGGATTTCTGACTCCCTCTCACTAGCTTTCTGATGCTGCGCACTTAAATCTCTTTGAGTCTCAGTTTTTTTATCTGTAAAATTATAGGCAAGATATTACCTTTTGAGGTACTGTATCGAATGCTTCATACACTGCTTGATATAAAGAAAGTGCTTAATAGATATTAATTAATACTTTCTTAACTAGCCATGACCCAGCAGGTATTTATAACCTCTACACACTTTAGAATCTATGTATAATTTTTAAGTACCCATGGAATGTTTACAAAAATTAATAATGTATTAGAAGATAATTAAAACTTCAATAAACACCAAAAAAGCAAAATAATGCAGGTCACATCTTTAATGATAATGCAAGTAAATTAGAAAGTAATAATAAATAAAATACGTGAAATTTTAAAACTACTACTCTAAGTTAAAGAAATATAAACTTCAGTTAATACACCATTTTTAAAGTAGTAATAAAAAAAATCACTATCAAAACCTGCAGCTGCAGCATTAAACACTTTATTCATTAAACAAAAAAAAAAACAGAATGAGTTAAGTACTCAGATCAACGAGTTAGAAAAAAGGAGATACAAAACCAATCTAACCAAGGCCTAAAGATGGAAAAAAATGAAGATAATAAGCAGAAATCCATGAACTGGAACACAGAATAGTCATAGGATTAATTAACAAGTCAAAGAGTAGAGATCTGGGAAATAATTAAAATGACTCAGAGGAAAAGGCAATAACTGTGTGTTTAAACCAAAAATATTTAGTTACATGTACTATCTCTATCCTTTAAAAAAATAAAAAACACCGTTATTGAGTCGATTCTGACTCACAGTGACCCTGTAAGACAATCCTACATGTTAGAGTCCGACTGTTACATAAAATTCCTATACTATTGAACCCATGTCAGAGAACACAAATATAAAGAAAACTTTACCAGTTTCTTAAATAGGAGTGAACATCCCAGAAGCAGACCTCTATGCCTCTCTTTCATGTGGCTGCTACACTCAAAAAAAAAAACCAAACCTCTTGCTATCGAATGCCAAGAGTCCAAATCATTAACTTCAGGTTAAGGCTTGCACTGTCCAGAGACCTCAACGACAGTACCCAAACTCACTACCATCAAGTGAGTTCTGACTCATGACAACTGTGGAGGACAGAGCAGAACCGGCCCTTAGGATTTCCAGTGCTGTGACTCTTCATGGAGGCACACTGACACACCTATCTCCCAAGGAGCAGAAAGACGATGGGTTCAAACCACGATATTTTGGTCAGCAGCCAAGGACTTTAACCATTATGCTACAGAGCTCCTTTTCTCATACTAACCTCTGCAGTTTTGCAAATCCAGCTCCCACTTCTAGAACCCTCATCTGACTTTCCTGTTTTGTTTTTCTCTGTGGCACTTATCTTCCACCTGATGTTTTATGTATCTGCTTGATATGTTTAGTGTCTGTTTTCTCACTCTAGAGAGGAAATTCCAGGAGACCAGAGCACTTTCTCTTTTTAATTTTCTGCTGTGTTCTCATTACCAAAAATAGTAACAGGCACACAACTGATGCTTTATAGATATATCTCAAATGAGTGAATGATTATAGCACTTAAGCTTTGCTAAATGCTGTAAGCACTATACAGGGTCACTGTGAGTTGGAATTAACTCAGTGGCAACAGGTTTTCATTATTATCATTATTTCCAGAGCCCATGGATGGTGCAAAGAGTTAATGCGCTCAGTTACTAATTGAAAGGTTAGTGGCTCAAGAACTCTCAGAGGGACCTCAGATGAAAGGCCTGGCAATCTACTTCCAAAAAAATCAGCCATTGAAAATCTGTGCTACACAGTTCTACCTTGACACATACAGGGTCAACCTGTTACATACCTTCATGGAACAAAAAATTCCTATACTACTGAACTCTTATCGGAGAACACAAGTATAAAGAAAATGGTAACTGGTTTTGTTATTGTCCCAGTCCACAGATAACAAAACTGAGGCACAGAAAGTAAATCATTTGTGTTAGCTAAGTACACGGGCAAGCTAGAACTGGAATCCAAGCACTCTTCTCTGAGAGCTCACAATCCTGGCTATTACCAAGTCAAAACAAACAAATTAAACTAGTCATGAGATGCATCTGTCATTTGGCAACTGGAGGAAATCAAGTGTTCTCGTTCACCGTTGAGTGTGAGTCTCAAGTGATCCAAAGTCTCCGGGCACAATATGACAATACATACTATAGCAGAGACTTCCAGTTCTCCAGCATGCAGTTCTCCCCACTATCCATTCTTCCCTTCTTTCTAGGACCTCTATTTTTTTAATGTCACATATACATAAAATTCACCACTTTAAGTGTACAGTTCAGTGGCATTTGTTACATTCACAATGGTGTACAACATCACCATCACCTGTTTCCAAAACTCCTCTATCACCCCAAACAGGAACTCTGTACCTGTTAAGCAGTAGCTCCCCTATCTACCACCCCCCATGGCCCTTCATAACCTCTAAACTACTTTCTGCCTTTATTAATTTGTCTGTTCCAGATATTCCAAGTAAATAGAATACAATATTCATCCTTTTGTGTCTGGCTTACTTCACTAAAACTCTTTAGTCTTCGGGGTTCATGCATGTTGGAGGATGTATCAGAACTCCTTTTTTATGGATGCTGAATATTGCATTGTGCATATATATACCATGTTTTGTTTATCTATCCATGTGTTGATGAACTAAACTCAAGTCTTTAGCTGGGCACACTGCTACCACCAACAGAGAGACTACATTCCCCATCCTTTGTTTCTAAGTTAGTCATGTGACTGTGTTCTGGCCAGTGGGACACAAGTAGGATGTCATATGGGTCCTCTGAAATTTATAAAAGGGAAGATACATCCTTCTTCAGCCCTTCCTCCTTCTTGCTGGCTAGAATATGGAACAGACAGCTGTGGCTTCAACAACCGTCTTAGAAAATCAAGTGAAAGCCATATATTGAGAATGGCACAGCCAGAAGCTCCTAGAACCTGGATCCCTAATTATCTAGGAGATATCATTGGCACGTGGATTCACACACCTCCAGATTATACGTAAGAAAGAAATAAAACTCTATCTTGTTTAAGCTACTGGCTCAGATTGTCTTTCCATCATAGCAAAATCTATTCCTAGTCAACAAACATTCTAAAAACCTAAAGGTGTGCTTACTTTTTCAGGAAAGAGCCCTGGTGGTGCAATGATTAAGTGCTCAGATACTAACCAAAAGGTCAGCAGTTCAAACCTATCAGCTACTCAGTGAAAGAAAGACCTGGCAATCTGCTCCCATAAAGATTACAGTATAAGAAACCCTACAGGGCAGTTTAACTCCATCCTACAGGGTCAACTTGACATCACACAACAACACTCTTTCAGAAGAAAGAGAGCTAAGTGGAAGTGTTCTTACCTCAATGGCACGGGGACAATGTGATGTTGGTAACCTGTGGATATGTCAAACACCCAAAGCTGACTGTTGCTTTGGCCATGTGCTTTTGTGATTTCTTTGGAACTCCCTCCCCATCCTGGGGCTCTCTCACCTACAGACCCCTTTATGGTGGCAAGGCCTCCTGTGGTAGGTCACCTACCACTCCCTACCAGGCCCCTGACTGCTGGAAGCCCATTATCTTTAGGATCACTCTGCCTTCTATGTGGTCCCCTTGGGTGATCAACACCAGTTCCCTTCCACAGAGTCCATACCTGGTCCGCAGGAAATATGCAGACACCTGCCCTGCAGACCCCCGGAAGTGCAGAGGTCCCTGGTGCTCTCCCATGCCCTGCAGCCAAGAGCCCTCACCGGTCTTCCTCTGGTCTGCTGTCCTTTAGATATGATTCAGGTGCCCATGTCTGCATTCCTGAGATCCCAGGACACACTTACCAAGATCTCTGAGCATTTCCTCACCCTGAGCCACCCTGGACAAACTGGGACATCAGAGTTGAGGGGGAAGAACAGGAAAAGTGCCGTGGGCAAAAAGTGTTGAAGATGCAAACCACAACTCCTTTCCCTCTGCAGTTCTGAGTCTATGAGTTCTGACAATTGAGTTCACATACTCATTGCTGAATGTCACTACAGTCACCTTCCAAACACTCCCCTGGGAAGATATGCACTGATGTCAGTGCCTTGTCCACCCTTCACTGCAATTTTGCAACTCTTTTACTAGAATGGCCATCAGAGCTGCTGTCGTATTACCCTTGATACCTCGTATGTCATCAAAATGTCTTCCTTTCAATATTTCCTTTGTCTTTGGGTAAAGAAAGTCATTGGGGAACAGATCAGGTGAGTAGGGAGGGTGTTCCAATACAGTTATCTGTTTACTGCTAAAAACTCCCTCACAGACAACTAGACAGTTAAGTTTGTTGACTTCCCACCTTGCCACCATGTGCAATGGCCATTCCAAAAAGAGTTCCAAAATTGCTTCGAAGGGCAGACAAGGCACCGGTGTCACCGCATAGCTTCCCACAGGGAATACTTCGAAGGTGACCTCAGTGATATTCAGCAATGAGGTATGTAACACTTAGAACAATTAAGTTCACAGACTTAATTGTCAGACCCTGTATGTCAAACAAAACAAATTCTAAATTGGATTATCATTTAAGCATTTTTGTATTAGTTTTGAATTTTATTACCTGGAAAAATAAACTATTAATATCTGAGAATGATGGTTAAAGCTATAAACCTGCCCAATGTTTGTCATTCTACACTTCCCAGTGTTGATGCTATTATATTAATAATATGTAATCATTATTACCATTGTCTGATTTTCTGTCAACTTTGAGTCCCATGAGGACAGGAGCTGAGTCTAAGTTGCTCACTGTTATAACTCCAACAAGTATGTCTGTGGGGACGAAGCAGGTCCTTAAGCAGTGTTGACCGAAGGAACATTTAGGGGATGTGCAGAAGAAGAGACCTTATGAGCCCTCCAGACAGGTGGAAACCACATCTAGTGAGAGTTGTGTTATGGAAACCAAGAAAAGACGTTTGTAGAGAGAGGGAAGAGTGGAAGGGGTCTCAAATGTTGAATGAGAAAAACTTCTTTTCTCCAGACTCCACAGTCCTTTGGCAAGAGTAGGGTGGTGGGCACAGAAGAGATATGATAGTGGGTTGAAGAGATGATGGGAGGGAAGAAGTGGAAGCAATGAGGGCTGATGCTCACACTTTCTGGAAGCTTGTCTGGGAAAGAAAGGAGGAGGGATAATAGCTAAGCAAAGATAAGGGTTGGGAAAGCATTAGCTAGCCTCCGGTTTAAGAATGTTTGTTGGGTGCAAAGGGGCCAATAGAGAGCAGAAGGCATAAAATGCAGGAAAGATCATCGAAGAAATGAAGGCTCGGAGGCTGAGACAATAGACAGCAGTATGGGGTCCAGAGCAGAGTGCAGGAGTACGTCTAGCTCTGGGGTGAAAGAAGGAAGGACAGGTGGTGGAGGTACAGCTAAGATGGAATAAATTACGTAGAGGAAGAGGTGAAGGCAACTGCGCCTAACAGCTGTTTATCTCTGAGGGGCAGGAGCAAGGCCATCTTCAGAGAGACAGATCAGCAAGTAGAACACTGAGAGGTAGGGGGAACAAAGGGCCCAAAGTCCCCTCAAGACTTGAAACCTGCCTGGTTGGCACTTCATCCTCTTCTTACTCTGGTCTTTCATGTGACCATCTCAGAAGGGTGGCTAGACTTTTTGAGGCCCCTCTAAGTTACAAGTGTGACTATGGCGTAAAGGAGATTAAACTGCATTGAACCAAGCCCCCAAATACGAATCTTGTCTCTGCTGTCATTGCCAGAATATTCCATAGAAGCTAACAGTTTCCATTCAATCTCAATGCAGCGAAGGTAATTCTAAAAGAGTAGCGCTGAGAGACCAAGGGAGGAGACAGAACTTGTCTTTAAAACACTCATCAATGCACATAAATAAAAGGAAAGAAAGGGAAAAAAATGAACAAACAACAAAAAAAAACACTCATCTAGAAACACGACTTTCTCCAGTTGGACTTTTTTTTTTAATTGTGATTGATTAAGTGAAAGTTTACAATCGAAGCCAATTTTCCATCTCCACCTCTCTGCCGCTTTATCTGCTCTCCTCACCCCGTTGACAGCACACTCTTCTTTTTCACTCTTTACTTCCAATATCCACTCAACCAACATTTGTTCACTCTACTCTCTCCTCTCCCTTCTAACAAGAAAGCAGTAGGACAGCCATATATCACTATACATACTATACATAGGTATACCTATGTAGATAGATATAGATATGTGCACACACACATGCATATATATAACTATAAAGTACACACACTACGTGCATCACTCTGTGTTCCCAAGTCCAGTCCATTCTTTGTCTAAAGTGTTGGCTTCAGTACCAGCTTCAGGTCTGGGTTAGCAGCAAGTCTAGGGGTCATGTTCTCGGGGACCCTGCAGGCTGTCAGACTATCAATTCTGGTCTCTAATATAGTTCCTGATCTGCACACCTCTTTTTCTCAGGGACTCTGCACTGTGTGCCCTGTCAGGGCTGTCTTTGTGGTGACCAGGCACCATCCGGTTCTTGTGGTCTCGTACTGATGCAGTCTCCCAATCATATTAGTTCTTCTGTCTCCTGGGCTTGTTTTTCCTTGTGTCTTTGGTGTTCTTTGTTGTCATCTGTTCCAGGTAGGTTGGGACCAACTGATGTTCCTCAGATGGCAGTTGGCTGGCTTTTAAAACCCTAGATGCCACTCACCAATAGGGGAGGCAGAAGATTCTCTTAGCAAAAGACTAGTAATGCCGACTGACCTTAAGGTCCCCTGAGAACATGATCGCCAGACCACCGTCCCTGCTACTCTGTCTTTTGAAATGTTAGATTGAACTTAGAAAATCTTTTAGCTTATGGTGTAGTCCAGTTATGCTGACCTGGCTTCTACTGCATTCTAGCTGGACTTTTTAAAGTGGTAAGTAGCAGACGATTTAAGGTAACACTCTCTAATGCGGGGTGGAAGCCAAGTATTCCATAGACAGTAACCTCTAAGATCAATCAAAATGTCAGAAGCAATTCTTACCGCTGTTTGTTACTGCATGCTTGGGATGTGTCAGGTGCCACCTTTCCTTAAGATGTCTCAGCTCAACTCTGTGAACCAAACATCAGCTTCCTCTTACAGATGAGAACTTGACCTTGGGTAATAAGATCATAATTAATTGATCCAGGACTTGAAGCGAGGTCTGTTGACCACAGATAATCCTTCTCTTTGTATTGGACCATATGAATCATACTAAACCCACTAACTCATCACCCTTTATGGAGGGAGGATTGTGCCCTCCTTATTTTCTGCTCTCTCCCCTACATTTAATCAATAGTAGGAATTCAATAGATATTGTTATTCTAAAAAGTGAATCTTAACTTCTTTCCCTAAATTGAGCTGCTCAAACCGTCTTCCAGCTGCTTCACAGTATCTCTGCCTTCGCCGAGTTCACCCAGTTCACCAGCAGGGAAGCCTTTCAGCTGATCCAGAAGGGCTGTCGCCGAGGAGTCTGGCCAGCAAGGCGTCCGAGCTTCGGAAAATGACGTCTGGGGCTTGTGCGCCACCTTGTGGTGACTGGCTGCAAGGTCCCACAGCGGACTCAAGCAGTAGGCGAATGACCCAGGGCAGGCAGAAACGGGATTCTTGCAGCTTCACAAGGACAGGGATTCTTCTCTTCTCATTTTAGTGAGGAAAATTCAGCACAGTTCCTAAATCCAAATCCTTTGGGGATTTAAAAAACCTTTGCCATCGAGTGGATTCCCATTCCTAGCAACTGCATAGGACAGAGTAGAACTGCCCCATAAAGTTTCCAAGAAGCAGCTGGTGGATTCCAGCTGCCTACCTTTTGGCTAGCAGCTGAGCTCTTAACCAGTAGGCATACTGCATTTCCTTTATTCTAAGAAACAGTAAATTGTTAAAAATCAAAATACCAAACCAATTGCCATCTGGTTAATTCCAACTCATAGTGACCCTATAGGGCAGAGAAGAAACGTCCCAAACGATTTCCCAGAAGTGGCCGGTGGATTTGAACGGTCAGTCTTTTTGATTAACAGACATACCACTCTGCCACAAGCAACATCAATTAAAATGTACGTGGGGGGGATTTCAGAATGTTCAGATGTGAACACATAGATCTTAGAATGTGACTCTTCTGCAAAATCTCCTGGACAGGAAATGGTGGTATCAGCTAACAGCTGACGTGTTCATTGTTCACTTCAGCTTCTGTGATTCCGTGAGTGACGAAACTAGCTCCAGAGGGCAAGGGTTTTAAAAAACCACTACCCATAGGAATTCCTGCATGCAAAGAAAGATCAAGATCTTAGAAACCATAAAAATAACTTAACCTTTCATTAGCAATGAGCAGAGCTAACAGGTGGAAGTTCATTTGCTGATGATAACTTTGGTTATAGACTAAGAATTGGTTACTGACACTCACCCTGCAGCTTGCTAAGTGGTAACCTTGCTGCTAGAAATGAGTACCCCTCCCCGTCAAATCCCCACCTCAAGTACAGGCTGAGGCATGTGCAGAAGGAGGGAGGGTTTTTTGTTATAATAACAAAATGACTCTTTGGAGTGGCACTGCCAAGAAAAATGTCTCAACATGAGTTCAGGGTGGAACATGAGACCTAGCCAGCACACGCAAACAGTGAAGATGACTGATAAATGGCTAGACCTGAGCAGAGAGAAATCTGGGATATTCAGAGAAGGAAGGACAAACAGGGGAAGGAGAGAAGAACAGGAAAGAGAAAGACATACAGAGGGGTGGAAGGCTGAGGGAGGTACGATGCAACCCTGCCCCAAACCAAAAACTAAACCCAGTGCTGTCAAGTCGATTCCAACTCATAGTGATTGTATAGGATGGGACAGAAGTACTCTATAAAATTTCCAAGGATCATCTGGCAGACTTGAACAGTTGACCTTTGGTTAGCAGACATAACACTTAACCACTACACAATCAGGGTTTCCATAAACCTGCCCAGGACCCCCAAATCTCAAAAAAAAAAAAAAAAATCACAGATGATTGTGTGAGTGTTTCTGGGTAGAAATCTAAAGAGCTGAGTTATCTGTGTCAAAGAGGCAGAAAACCCAGGCAGAGAGTGGGCAGCCACGAGAAGTGAGCCCTAGGACCCACTGAGATCACTGGAAAGGGCTTGGAGCTTCCACTGGGCATGGATTTAGGGTGAGCTTGGTTTGGGTTCATTTTATTTAGTCTGGAGAGTAAGGGAAACCCTGGCAGACATGTGGGCTACATGTGACACAGGGTTTAACAGACTTCTGGCCTCTTAGACGCTATACCTTTAAGCCAAGTATCTGCCCATGAGCCAAGGGCCCGACAGCACCAAGACAATATAGGACAGCACCACTGACATTAATTAGTAGATACTGACTATGAAACTCCTCACTACTTCCATCCTGTTCACTTGCTCCTGCCTGCTGAATTTCAGATCTGTCTCCTGCTCCCTTAAACACAGTGTGGTATTCTCCTGAGCTCTGACCTTCAGGAGGCCCTATACCAATCCAAACTGAATCTTCTGATTCGTTCTCTTAAACATCTAGTGCAATTTAAACCACTTTACCTTAAACCAAAATCAAAGACATTGCCATAGAATCAATTCCAACTGATAGCAACCCTGTAATAGGACAAGAGCAGAGCTATCCCACAGAGTTTCCAAGGGGTGCCTGGTAGATTCAGAGTGCTAGCTTTCTGGTCAGCAGATGTAGCACTTAACCACTACTCCACCAGGGCTTCCACCTTACCTTAAGATGAACCTAATTCCCAAGGCCCCAGGAGGTGGAGAAAGGAGTTTAAGGCTATAAAATGCTATTCCTGTAAGTCACACCAGTGATTCCCACTGTGTGTGCTGGGGACCACCTAACTCATGATAGGCCAGTGAAAGAGCATACTGAAACACAGATTTGTAGCCCTGAATCCAAACCTCCTGAATTTGATTTTCTGACTATTAGGTTCAAGATCTGAGTAGTTAACAATCCGCTGAGGTGAGTCTTGTGCACAGCAAAAGTTGAAGAATCACTATCCTGATCGTGGTTTAAAATCAGGAAAGGTGTGTGTCGGGGTTACATCCTTCCACTGTACCTATTCAAACAGTATGCCAAGCAAATAATCTGAGAAGCTGGACTCTGTGACAAAGAATGGGGCATCAACCTGCATTATGCAGATAACACAACATTGCTTGCTGAAAGTGAAGAGGACTCAAAGCACTTATTGATAAAGATCAAAGTAAACAACATAAAGAAAACAGAAATTCTCACAAGTGAACAAATAAGCAACATCACGATAAACGGAGAAAGGATTGAGGTTGTCAAACATTTCATTTTACTTGGATCCACAATCAACACCCGTGGAAGCAGCAGTTAAGAAATCAAAAGGTGCATTGCATCGGGCAAGTCTGCTACAAAAAGATCTCTTTAAAGTGCTCAAAAACAAAGATGTCACCTTGAACACTAAGATGTACCTGACCCAAGCCGTGGTATTATCAATCGCATCATGTGCATGCTAAAGCTGGACAATAGATAGAGGAAGACAGGACTGACACCTTTGAATGGTGTTGTTGGGGAAGTATACTGAATATACCATGGACTGCCAAAAGAGCAAACAGATCTGTCTTGGAAGAAGTACCACCAGAGTGCTCCTTACAAGCAAGGAAAGAAAGACTACATTTTACATATTTTGCTGATGTTGTCAGGATGGATCAATCCGTGGCAGACATGTTTGGGAAAGCAAAGTGTCACTCAAGAAAGGAAGAGCCTTGAGGAGATGGATTGACACAGTGGCTGTAACAATGGGCTCAAATGTAACAATGATTTTAAGCACGGCACAGGGACAAGTAGTGTTCCATTCTGTTGTACACAAGGTCACCAGGGGTGAGAACTGACTCAGTGACACCTAACAACGGCAGCCACCCAGAGCAAACGTGATCTGCTTCAGGATTTCCACTTTCACATTTATGCTGTGGGTCAGTTATAAACTCTGAGCAAGTAGATTCCAATTATCCCATGAATTCATCAAAAATAATGAGGTAGAAGAATATTCTTACTGGCACGTGACAGTATTTACAATCTATTGTTAATTCAAATAATCAGTTCTTATGCCACCCGTGAATGAAATATGAGTGTTTACATATGCATAGAACACAAGCTAGGAAGAACATCCACTGAAAAATTAGCCTGGATAGCAGAATGATGGATACTTTCTATTTATTTTACTATCATGTGTGTCCGTGTGTGTGTGCATGTGCACGCACACGCACGTGTGCCTGCACTTTGGGTTAAAGTTTACAGAGAAAATTAGTTTCTTATTAAACGATTAACACACAAATTGTTTGTGACATTGGTAGCCAATCCCACAATGTGTCAACATTCTCTCCTTCTCCATCCCGGGTTCCCTGTTTCCGTTTGTCCAGTTTTCCCATCTCTTCCTGCCTTCTTGTTTTTGTTTGTGGTCTGGTGTGCCCATTTAGTTTCATATACGTGATTAAACTGTGAATCATATTCTTCACATGTGTTATTGTTGGCCCTACAGGCCTGTCTAATCCTTGGCTAAGCGGTGAACCTCAGGAATGACATCAGTACTGAGTTACAAGGCTGTCTAGGGGCCATACTCTTGGGGTTTCTCCAATCTCTACCAGAACAGCAAGTGTGGGTTGTCTGTGTGTGTGAGGGAGAGACAGAGACAGAGAGAGGGAGAACTTAAATTCTGTTCCCCATTTTTTTTTTCAGCTCTATCCAAGACCATCCATCTGATCCCTGTCAGAGCAGTCAGTGGCAAGAACTGGACACTAGCCATTCTGAACTCAGTCTGGCAGAAGTTGTGGTAGTTGTGGTCCATTAGCCCTTTGAACTAATCTTTCCCTTGTGTCTTTGATCTTCCTCATTCTCCATTGCTCTAGACAAGGTGGGACCAGCATACTATCCTAGGTGTCTGCCTGAAGACTTTTAAGACCCCAGTCGCTGCTTACCACAGTCAGACGTAGAACATTTTCTTTATAAACAGTATTATGCCGGTTGAGCTAGCTGTCACCAGAGACCATGATCTCCCGCTCTCAGCCCAGTACCTCGATACCTCGGGGCATTTGGATGCATCTGTGAAGCTTCTATGACTTCACCCTGGTCAAGTTATGCTGAATGCTGTCTTACCCTTCACCAAAATTACAACTTATCTACTGTCTAATTAATGTTTCCTCCCCTATTTTTATTTTTATGTTGTTTCTTTCTTTCTTTGAATTGATTGACTTATTTGCTTTTCCGTATTTTCTACATTTCTAAAAACGTATGCAATTTACATGCATAGAATGTGATCTCTACAAGGGCAAGACTCTCTTTTGTTCTCCGTTGAATCTTGGTTCCCTAGAGGAGGGTCTGCCACGTGTGCATTCTCAACGACCCTATGCCAAATAAGTAACAAGGTATAATTAACTTTAAAATATACTCCAAATATGGAAACCCTGGCAGCATAGTGCTACAGCTGCTATCCAAAGGGCGAGTGGCTCAAACCCACCAGGTGTTCCTTTGAAACTCTATGGGGCAGTTCTTCTCTGTTCTACAGGGTCACTATGAATTGAAACTGACTTGAAAGTTTGACTTGGTTAGTACACCAAATATGACCTACCCTGGACACAGACATTATTCCTAATAATAGCTAATCTAGTGTGAATAACAAGCCTCGAGTTGCAATAGTGAAGGATTCTAAAGGGAACCTATTAAACAACTCAGAGAGCATCAAAAGAAGATGAAAGGAATACACAGTGTCATTATACCGGAGAGGACTGGTCAATGTTCAGCCATTTAAAGAGGTAGCATATGATCAGGAACCAATGATACTGAAGGAAGAAGTCAAAGCTACATTGAAGGTATTGGCAAAAAACAAGGCTCCTGGAATAATGGAGTATCAACTGAGATATTTCAACAAACAGATGCAGTGCTGGATGTACTCACTCATCTGTGCCAGGAATTTGGAGGACAGCTACCTGGCCAACTGACTGGAAGAGAACTATATTTATGCCCATTCCAAAGAAAGGTGATCCAATTGAATACACAAATTACTAGACAATATTGTTGATACCACATGCAAGTCAAATTCTGCTCAAGATCATTCAAAAGTTACTGCAACAATATATTGACAAGGAACTACCAGAAATTCAAGCTGAGTTCAGACGAGAACATGGAACCAGGGATATCATGGCTGATGTCAGATGAATCTTGTCTGAAAGCAAAAAATACCAGCAAGGCATTTATTTGTGTTTCATCGACTACACAAAAGCTTCAGCTCTGTGGATCATACTAAACTATGGCTAACGTTGCTGAGAACGGGAATTCCAGAACATGTAATTGTACTCTTAAGGAATGCATATATGGATCAAGAGGCAGTCGTGCGAACAGAACAAGGGGACACTGCATGGTTTAAAGTCAGGAAAGGCACGTGTAAGGTTTGTATCCTTTCACCATACCTTTTTAATCTGTATGCTGAGCAAATAATCTGAGAAGCTGGATTATACAAAGAAGAACGAGGCATTAGGACTGGAGGACAACTCAAGAACAACTTGTGTTATGCAGGCGACACTACCTTACTTGCTGGAAATGAAGAAGATTGGAGGCATTTACTGATGAAGATCAAGGACCACAGCCTTCAGTATGGATTGCACCTCGACATCAGGAAAACAAAAATCTTCACTATTGGACCAGGAAGCAATATCGTCATAAATGGAGAAAGGATTGAGGTTGTCAAAGATTTCATTTCACTTGGGTCCACAGTTAATACCCTTGGAAGCAGCAGTCAAGAAATCAAAAGATGCATTGAACTGGGAAAATCTGCTGCAAAGGACCTCTCCAAAGTATTCAAAAGTGAGAATGTCACCTTGAAGATTAAAACGCACCTGATCGAGCCATGGTATCTTCAGTCACATTATATGCATGTGGAAGCTGGCTATGAACAGAGAAGACAGAAGAAGAACCGATGCTTTTGAATTGTGGTGTTGGAGAAGAAAGCTGAATGTACAAAGGACTGCCAAAAGAACCGACAGGTCTGTTCTGGAAGAAGTACAACCAGCGTGTTCCTTGGAAGCAAAGATGGCAAGACTGTGTCTTACATACTTTGGACATGTTGTCAGGAAAGATCAGTCACTGGAGTAGGACATCGTACTTGGTAGAGCGTAGAGTCAGCAAAAAAGAGGAAGACCCTCTACAAGATGGATTGACACAGTGGCTGCAACAATGGGCTTAAGCGTAACAACAATTGTGGACATGGCGCAAGACTGGGCAGCGTTTCATTCTGTTGTTCTTAGGGTCACTGTGAGTCACAATGAACTCGACAGCACCTATCAACAAGAAGTATAAATAAACAGTGTTGGCTGAGGGTGTTTTCTGCCTACTGGGTAAGGTCATCAAGTTAGATTTCAACAGTCATGTTGCTTACATACTTATATTTGGGCCCTGAAATTAACACATATTAAATAACATGAAAGATATTTAACAGTTAATATTTATTCCTTTCATCCAACGTCTGTGAAACCTGTTACTATGAGAGCAGACACAGTAAAGTATATCAAGTACCACATGACTGAATGAGAAGTCCTAATAATTCACAATTGGAAAGAATCCACAACAGGCCAGGTGTAACACATATGACTTCAGATGGTGATACAGCAATGAACAATGTGGACGTGATATCACAGAGGAGGGAAACGTCCTGTCTTATGCCTGACATACAGCACAACGGAAACCACCCATCAGGAGTTCCATAAATCGATGGTGAATTTCCAAGACTTGGTGAAACAAGCCTTTTGGTTGGAACACATGGCAGAAGTATGTACCTGTGCAATAATGGATTAATTCAGCAGGCCTCAGCTGTGTAAAGCCTGCACATTGCAAAGAAAGAAGGAACTGTCTCCTCCTGTGGGTTTTCTGTTCTTCCCGCCGCCCCCTAGCCTCACGTCTTTACCCCTAAGAAACACCATCTATTCAGAGCTGAGATGCCCTTAAGGAAGAGTCCAGACTACTTGGATCTTGTTCCCCAAAGGCAGTTGAATCCATTTTACAATTTTTCTAAGCCTCGCAGAATCAGCCCTCAGAAACCCCAGTACCTGGCTCAGTTCTCAGAGACCCTCCTCCAAGCTTCCGCATTTTAATAATTCCAATCTCTTTCCTTTGTTCTCTGTCCCTGGGGGTGTGGTTGTTGCTTCCTGAAATTGCTACCTCCTTACACCTTAGTGGTCTCCTTTTGTCCTTTCAGTTATCTAGTTAACAATCCATTATACCTAGTGAAACCCTGGTTGTACAGTGGTTAAGCACTACACCTGCTAACCAAAGGTCAGTAGTTAGAATTCTCTCCTTGGAAATTCTATGGGGCAGTTCTGTTCTCTCCTATAATGTCATTTTTGAGTTGGGATCATCTTGATGACAATGGGTTTTTGGGTTTTTTTATGGATACCTAGTTAACAAATCTCTCTCATCTATATCAAAAAAAAAAAAGAGGAAAAATACCATTGCCACTGCATCAATTCCAACTCATAGAGACCAATAAAACAGAGTAGAACTGCCCATAGGGTTTCCAAGTGCTGGTGTATTTCAACTCTTTTTCAGCAGCCAAGTTTGTAACTACTAATCATTGGCATGTTTTTGTCTCCTGCTTGATGCATCTAGGGTTAGGAAAGAAAGGTTTAATACACAATGGAGAGACTTGAATGTGTTACAGGCTGCTATAAATGAGCCCTTAGAGAGACAGGGGTCCCTGGATGGTGCAAATGGTTTGCATTCAAACCAAAAGGTTGGTAGTTTGAGCCCAACCAGGGGTAATCTGCTTCCATACAGATTACAGTCAAGAAAACTGTATGTAGCTCAGTTCTACTCTATACTAACATGGGGTCACCATGAGTCAGAATTGACACAATGGCAATTAGTTTTCTTATACAGAGAAAGGAGTCCCTGGGTGGGGCAAACAACTTGTGCTCAACTAAAAACCAAATGGTTGTTGGTTCAAGTCCACCGAGCAGTGCTGCAGAAGAAAGACCTGGCTATCTGCTTCCTTAATGTCTTAGTCACCGGGTACTGCTCTAATGGAAAATACCACGAGTGGAAGGTTTCATGTAGAGAAGCTTTTATTGTCTTAGTCCGATAAGCCACAAATCCATTTACAAATTGTAAGTCCATTCAGTAGGAGAATTTATCACAGTCCGGTAGGCTGAGTCCACATCCAGTGAGAGCACCTCAGCACAGGAACCTTGGGTCCAAAGGACGTGCTCTGCTCTCGGTGCTTCTCTCTTGGTGGTATGAGGTTCCCAACTTCCTCTGCTCACTTCTCTCCCTTATATTCCACAAGCTTGTAGCTTGGGTTCTGCCTCACTAACACAACTGCAAGCCATTCTTCATCATCAGTATCACAGAGGCAGGATTCACAACACATGGGAGGAAGGGCACCATGTTTTAACACCAAACCAATTCAAATCAACACATACATTTTTGGGGGGACACAATTCAATCCATGACATCTTACCCTTTGGCACCCCAAAAATCATATCATTAGAACACACACAAAATATAGTCATTCATAGCACAGCAACAGTTTTCATTCCATAACATAGCAACAGTTTTCGTTAATAGAATACACCAGGCAGATTATCAGAACACATTACATTAGACATCATGGCTTCAAAAACATTATTTCACACTCTGAGACATTTCATAACCATTCCATTCAAACTCTTGGTATTGGTCACACTCTCCAGATTCTTAGTGGAGGCACCTGGGCTTCATCTTGGCTTTCCAGGCCCACTTGGACAGAACTCTGCCCCCTTGGCTTTAGATGCATCCTAAGCCCAACAGAGTGGTAATTCCACTCCAACAAACACAGACAGCCCTAGCTCCACCCTTTCATGACCATACCTTCTGAGACTCAGGCAGCTCAGCTTCTTGTCAAGAAGGCACTGCAACCCCGCATCTGCCCTACAGGGCAAGTGTTCCAACACTCCATAGCTCCCATAGCTTCACTGATTCAAGTGCCTGGAGGCACCCCACTTTATCAAGTAGCGTCCTGCACACAAGCACTCAGCCCTCTTGCTCCATGGGTCAGCAAGCCTAGATCCACCTATTCAAGTGCCCAGGGGCACCCCACTCCACCAGGAAGCCTCCTGCGCACAGGCATTCAGCATTCTCGTTCCGTGGGTAGGCTCCTGGTTCTGCTGCTGCCAGTTCACTGCTGCTGTTGCTTTCCTCACCATTTGCTGTGCTCTTAGGTGCCAGCGGTTCTCTTGGGTGCCTTCATTTATGTGCTCACAGTTTCAATAAAAAACTTCCACATTTTAGGTATTTGTTAGAGCAGTATCCCACTCTCGGTACCAAACTGTCTTAGGCTGGGTTTTCTAGGGAAGCAAAGCCAGTAACGTGTAGGTACAAGGAAAGGTTTATAATACATAGATAGATAGATACAAATATAGGAAACACCTCACGTAATCATAGAAGCTGAATGTCCCAAGCTCTGGCACAAGCCTCACATGGCCACGGAAGCTGAGGAACCCAAGGTCAGTAAGTCAGAGACCAGAGTTGTGGTCTCTGAGACCAGGTTGTGTAGGTCAGTGGATCCCAAGCTGGTGGCGAGACGAAGCGATAGAGACTGGCAAAACCAGGATCGGCAGGTCAGGGAGCAGGACTCTTAAGTGCCGACTGTAAGGACTGATAAGCCCAACAGCTGCTAACTCAAGGCCCGGAACCAGACGCTGGAAGAAGAGAGCAGAAGCTCCTGACCAAGTAAGCAATCAGCAGCCGTAGTCCAAGGTCTCGAGATGAGAGCCAAGGGGCAGGGAGCCACCATAAACCCTGCCCTGCCACTTAATACAGCAGCCAAATATGTAGTAGCCAAGTTGACATAATCCTGACCACCACACTTAAAGACTGTAAACAAGAAAACCCTAAGGAGCTCAGTTCTACTCTGTAACACATAGGGTCATCATGACTGGGAATTGACTCTACAGTGACAGGTAGACAGACTGAAGAACAAGAGAGAAGAGAAAATGGTGCCCAAAGGCTTACAGAATACAAAAAGTTACAAGATCAAGGACAGAAAGAATTGAATTGTGTTCCCCAAAAAATGTGCTTAAAAATTTGGCTAGAGTAAGATTTCTGGTATTGTGTGATGCTCCTCTGCGTTGTAATTCCTGCCTCTATGATGTTAATGAGGGTGGATAGGCCAGTTTTCTTGATGGTGCAGGACTTACTGTCTGTTTTGTGCCTTAAGGAAGTCTCTTGAGGTATAAAGGAAAGAAGCTAGCAGAGAGATTTGGGAACCTCATACCATCAAGAAATCAGCACTGGGAGTAGAGCACACATCTTCCAGACATGAATTTCATACACCAAGATGCTCCCTGACCAAAGACTGATGGCAACACAAGGAACTTCCTCCAGAGCCAGCAATGAGGGAAAGCCTTCCCCTGGAGCAGACATCCTGAATTCTGTTTTGTAGCCCTCTGGACTGTGAAGAAAAAAAAAATCTTTATTAAAGCCATGAACTTGTGTTATCTCTGTTAAAGCAGCACTAGCTAAAGAAAACTCCATTCTCCCTGAATTGCTTCCTTCCTTCATTCCTTCCTACCCACATTTTGTTATCGCCTCATTCCATCCTTCCATTCTATCCTCTCTTCATTGTATCCTTCCTTTATTCCACCAACCACTACATTGCTTTTTCCCTCCATTCCATGTTGCCTACTTTCCATCCTCCCCTCCATTCCATCTTCCCTGTATTCCATCCTCTGCTCCATTCCATTTTCCCTTGCTTACATCCTTCCTCAATATCATCCTCCACTCACCCCATCTTTCCCTCCTTCCATCCTCCCTGCATTCCGCCATCCCCTCCATTCCATCCTAACTCCGTTCCGTGCGGCCTGCCTTCCATCCTCCCCTCCATTCTATTCTCACTCCATTTGACCCTCCCTGTATTACATCCTCCATTCCATCTTTCCTACCTTCCATCCTCCCTTTATTCCACTCACCCTACATTTATTCTGCCCTCCTTCTATCCTCCTCTCCATTATGTTTTCCTGCCATTCCATCCTCCCAGCATTTCTCCATTCCAGCCACCTCTCATTCCAACCTCCTCTCCTTCAATCCTGCCACATTCCTTTCTTCCTGCATTCAATCTTCAAACCATTCCATCCTTCCTGCTTTCCATTCTCTATGCAGTCCATCCTTCACTGCATTTTGTCCTACTTCCATTACCTTCTTCCTCAGTTCCATCCTCTACTCATTCATTCCCTACTTCATTTCCTTCTTCCCTGCATTCCATCCTCCCTACCATTTCATTCACTTTCCATTCAACCCTCCAACCCTCCAAACATTCCATCCTCCCTACATTCAGCAACCCCATCTTCCTCCCTCCATTCCATCCACTGCTCATTCCATCTTCCCTGAATTCCATTCACTCCTCCATTCCATTCTCCCTCCATTCCATCCACCACTCATTGTATCCTCTGCTCCATTTCTTCCTCCCTGTATTCCATCAACCTCTGTTCTTTGCTCTCCCTGTTTCATCTTTCCCATGTTCCACCCTACCTCCATTCTATCAACTACTCGTTCAGTCCTCCACTCGATTCCATTCCAATTCCATTCCATCCTCCCTACATTTCACACTTGCCACATTCCATCCTGACTGTATTCCATCCTGTGCTCCATCCCATTCTACTTCCCTACGTCCTCCCTGCATTCCTTTCTCCACTCATTTCATCCTTTCCTCCTTTCCATCCTCCCTGCATTTCCCTGTCCCCTCCATTCCATTATCCTCTCATTACTTTCTCCCTCCATTCAATCCTCTCTCTGTCTCATTGCCCTGCAATCCATCCTCCTCTCATTCCTTCTCTCCATTTCTTCCTCACCCCCCTTTGATGCTTCATCCACTCAATCCGCCATACATTCCTTCAGCCCTGCATTCCATCTGTCATTGGATTGAATTGTGTTTCCTCCTCCCTAAAAAATGTTTAAAAATTTGGTTAGACCAATGTTACTGGTATTGTGTGATGTCTTCTATGTTGTAATTCCTGCCTCTGTGACTTTAATGAGGGTGAATAAACAAAGTTTGTGTTGGCTAGGCAGGACTTAATATGTAAGTTTCTTCTCTGCCTTGAGGAGTTTCTCGAGTGTCATAGATTGAATTGTGTCCCCTGGACAATAGGTGTAGCCATGTGACCATGATTCCCAGTATCTTGTGACTGACCTTCATTTTGTGATTTTGCTACGCTGTATGTTAAGGGATTAGGGCAGGACTGTAAATCCCTTTATAGGATCACCTCCTAGCTCCACTGTAAAGGGAGCAAGTATGGCTTGCCCCATCCTTAATCCTTTCATCTTACAAGAGATAAAAGGAAAGAGAAGCAGGCAGGGAATTGGGAACCCCACGCCATCAAGCAAGCAGCACTGGGAGAAGAGCACATCCTTCAGACCTGAGGTTCCCACGCCAAGATACTCCCTGGACAAAGACTGATACAATACCAGACTTTCCTCCAGAGCCAACAAGGGGCAAAAGCTTTCCCTGGAGCAGACATCTTGAATTTGGACGTGTAGCCTACCGGACTGTGTAAGAATTAACCTTCCTTTGTTGGAGCCTTCCACTCTGTGGTTTTTCTGTTGGAGCAGCACTAGATAACTGAAACATCGAAGTATAAAGGAAAGAAGCTAGCAGAGAGATTTGGGGATCTCATACCATCAAGAAAGCATCACCAGCAGTAGAGCGAGCTGTTAGGACCTGATTTTTCTGTGCCAAGATGCTCCTTAGCTAAAGACTGATGCAGTACCAGGAACTTCCTCCAGAGCCACCAAAGAAGGAAATCCTACTTCTGGAGCAAACATCCTGCATTCCATTTTGTATCACACTGGACTATGAAAACATAAAATTTTCATTGTTAAAGTAATCCACTTGCGTTATCTCTGCTAAAGCAGCACTAGCTAAAGAAAAGTCCATCCTCCCTAAATGGCTTCCTCCCTGCAATGCTTCCTCCATGTATTCCATCCTCCCTGCATTACATCCTTCACAGTATTTGGTCCTCCCTCTGTTATAAAAAAAAAACCCTAGTGCTACTGACTCATAGCAATCCTGCCCCACAGAGTTTCCAGGGAATGCCTGGCGGGTTCGAACTGCTGAGCTACAGCTGTAGCAGCTGTAGCGCTTACCCACTATGGCACCAGGGTTTGTTCCTTCCTTTATATGCCTCTTCAATTCCACCCTACACGCATTCCATCCTCCATTTCATTCCATCTTACGTCCACTCCATCCTCCTTTCCATTCCATTCTCCCCACACCAGACACTCCTCGCATTCCATTCTCTCTGCATTCCATTTTCCCTCTATTCAACCATCCCTCCATTCTATCTGCCCCTATGTTTCATTCTCCCTCCATTCCATCCACCATTCATTCCATCCTCCCCTCCATTCTATCCTCCCTGAATTCCATCCATCTCTCCTTTTCTTTCTCACTCCACTTTGTCTTCCCTACATTCCACCCTCCTTCCATTCCATCCATCATGCATTCTGTCTTCTCGATTCCATCCTGCCTGAATTCCAACCTCCCGTACATCCCATCCTCACTCCATTCCATCCTCCCTACATTCTACTTTCTCCAAATTCCATCCTTCCTGTATTCCATCCTCTGCTACATTTCATCCTCCCTCTTCTGCATCCTCTCTCCATTCTTTTCTCCACTCATTCCATCCTTCCCTCTATTTGATCCTCCATGCATTCCACTGTCTCCTGCATTTCATTGTCCCATCTTTCCGTTCTCCCTCCCTTCCAGCCACCATCGAACCCATTGCCTTGCAATCCATCCTCCTCTCATTCCATCTTCCCTCCATTTATTCTTGAACTCCCTTGATGCTTCTTCCATTGAGTCTGCCATCCAGTTATTTAGCTCTGCATTCCATCTCTCATGGATTGAATTGTGTTACCAAAAAAAATGTGTTTAGAAATTTGGCTGGGCCAAGATTCCCCACATTGTTTGACGTCCTGAAAGTTGTAAATCCTGCCTTTATGATGTTATTGAGGGCAGATGCGTAACAATTGTTTTGGAAGGGCAGGACTCAATGTGTAAGACTGTTTCTCAATGAAGCATCAAAGAGAGGTGAAGAAGAAATGGAGGGAAGAAGAAATGAAGAGGATAAATTACAAGGCATTGAGTTGGATGGTAAGTGGAAGGGAGGGAGAATGGCATGAGGGGAAAACAGGAGGGGAGAAAGGGAGGGAGGAAGAAATGGAGCAGAGGATGAAATACAGGGAGGATGGAATTTGGAGAAAGTGAAATGTAGGGAGGATGGAATGAAGAGAGGATGGAATGTAGGGGAGGTTGGAATGCAGGCATGATGGAATCAAGGAGATGATGGAATGACTGCTGGATGTAATGGCTGTTTTTAATGGATGCAACGTTTCTGAACACATTTTTTGAGGAACACAATTCAATCCATGAGAGATGGAATGTAGGGCTAAAGGAATGACTAGCAGACTGAGTGAAAGAAGCATCAAAGGGAGGTCAAGAAGAAATGGATGAAAGAAGAAATAAGGGGAGAGTAGATTGCAGGGCAATGGGTTGGAGGGTGAATGGAATGGAGGGAGAAGGGAATGATGGGAAAATGAAACACACAAGACAGTGGATTGCAGGAAAGATGGAAAGGAGAGATGGATAGAATGAGTGGAGGAAGGAACGGAGAGAGGATGCAAGGGAGGGAGGATGGAATGTAGCAGAGGATGGAATACAGGGAGAATGGAATTTAAAGAAAGTGGAACATAGGGAGGGTGGAATGCAGGGAGGGTCATATAGAAGGCAGAAGGAAGGGAAGGAAGAAAGGAAGGCAGGGTAGATGGAATGGAAGGATTGAGTTGGTAGAGGATGGAATTGAGGGAGAATGTAATGCAGGGAGAACTCAATATAGTGAAGAATGGAATGCAGGGAGGATGGAATGGAGGAAAAATGGAATGCAGGAGTGATATAATGATCATCATTTCTGCATTCCACCCTCCCTCCATTCTACCCTCCCTGCATTCCATCCTTCACTGTAGTCTGTCCTCCTTCCATTGTATGCCCCCTCTATTCCATCTTCCACTTATTCTGTCCTACATACTATTCCATCTTCCCTGCCTTTTACCCCCTTCCATTGTATTCTGTCTCCACTTGAACCTCCCACACACCATCCTGTCTATACACCATCTTACTTCTGTTTAACCTTACCTCCATTCTGTTTGCCCTGCATTCCATCCTCCCCCATTCCATCTACCACTCATTGTATCCCACACTCCATTTCTTTCTTCCTGTGTTCCATCCACTCTTCCTTTTCATTCTTGTTCCATTTTAGCTTCCCTGCATTCTGCCCTCCCCCCAGTGCATCCATCACTCATTCCATCCTGTCCTCAATTCCATCCTGCTTGCATTCCAACCTCACTACATTCCATCTTCCCTTCATTCCATCCTCCCTACATTCTACCTTCTCCAAATTCCATCCTCCCTGTATTACATCCTCTGCTCCATTTCATCCTCCCTCCCTCACATCCTCCATCCATTCTTTCCTCCATTCACTCCATCCTTCCCTCCATTCCATCCTACCTGCATTGCACTGTCTCATGCATTCCATTTTCCCTTCATTCCATTCTCTCTCCATTCCATCCACCCTCCAACCCATTGTTCTGCAATCCGTCTTCTTTTCATTCCTTCTTCCCACCGTTTCTTCCTTACCTCTCTTGGATGCTTCGCTCAATCAGTCTGCTATCCATTCTTTCAGCCCACCATTCTGTTTGTCAAGGATTGAATTGTGTTCCTCAAAAAATGTGTTTAGAAGGAGGCAGAAGGACACATATGATTGGGAGAGTACATCAGCACAAGACCAGAAGAACCAGACTGTGCCTGGTCACCAGCAAAGACAGACCTGACATGGAACTCAACATTGATTCCCTGACATAGCATGAGAAAAAGGGATGTGCAGATCAAGAACTCTTTTAAAAGAACAGCATTGGTCTGACAGCCTGGAGGCACCCCTGAGAAAGTGGCTCTTAGACTTGCCCAGACCTGAAACTAGCACTGAAGCCTCAGGGACACAGAGTGATGCATGTGGTGTGTGTGCTTTATGGTTTAATACATATAGATGAGGCTGTCCCACTGATTTCTTTCAAGAGGGAGAGGTGGAGAGGAAGGGATAAATGTTGGTAGAGTGGCTACTGGAAGCAGAGTGAAAAAAGGAGAGGGTGCTGTCACAAGGTGAGGAGAGCAGACAGTATTGCAGAGAGGCAGGTATGGAAAATTGACTTGGATTATACACTTTCACTTATCACAATAAAAGAATTTTTTTTGAATGGCTAGGCAAGATTCCTTGTGTGATGCTCCCCATATTGTAGATCTTGCCTCTATGATGTTAATGAGGGTGTATAGTCAGCAGTTGAGTCAGTGGGGTAGGACTCAGTGTGTAAAGTTGCTTTGTTCCTTGAGGCAGTCTCTTGAGATAGAAAGGAAAGAAGCTAGCAGAGAGATTTGGGAACTTCACATCATCTAGAAGTACCACTTCAAGTAGGGTATGGGTTCTTCAGACCTGATTTCCCTGCACCAACATGCTGCCTAACCAAAAGCTGATGCAATACAAAGACATTCCTCGAGGAATGCCAGTAAAGAGGGGAAGTCTTCCTCTGGAGTGGCCATCCTAAATTCGGCTGTCTAGACTATTGGATTGTGAAAGCATAAATTTTTCTTTGTTAAAGCCATCCACTTGTAGTATATCTATTAAAGCAGTACTAGCTAAATGATACTTGAAGGAACTCTGTTCCTGAAATTCAGGGAGGTCTCAGAGACCTCCCTCTGTCCCTGAAATTCAGGGAGGTCATCTTACCCAAGGATCAGACCTCTCCATTAGCTGAAAACAGCTTGGTATGCATGCCCCACAGGGATGACCAAAAACAGCCCCACCTGGTATAACCAAAAAACTATAAATTACTTTATGCTTGTTTTCCCCACCCTCCTAATTGAAAGCTCTTCCCTTATCAATCTTGACTGTAAACAAATCTTACCCCTTCCCCTTCTAATCAACAGTTCTTATCAGACCATAAATCCCCTAACCAGAATTTCTTGTAACTCCTCTTCTCTTTCTTCCTTTATCAAACTATAAAGCCCCTCACCCCATACTGCCTTATCGAAACTTTAAAACTATAAAAAATCTTGCCCTACTGGGGAGATTCAGGCTGAGCCACCCTCAGCTCAGACCCCACTCTCTTTCTCTTTGAATAAACTTCACTGGACCCTTGGACTGCTGTGTCTCTGCCTCTGTTTTGGGCCACCCTCTCCCTAAAATTTTATCCACCTGAAGTACCTCTGTTAAAGCAGCACTAGCTAAATGATAATCTATCCTCCTTGCATTCCATCTTTCCCTCTGTTCCATACCTACCACATTTGATTATCCCCTCATTCCATCCTCCCTGAATTCCACTGAAAACTCCGCTCCATTCTCCCTCCATTCTATGCTGCCTGTATTCAAGCCTCACCTCCATTCCATCCTGCCCCACTCCATCCTTCCTCCATTGAATCCTCCCTCCATTCCATCCTCCCAGCATTCCATTCTCCCTACATTCCATCCTTCACTGATTTAATCTTCCCTCCACTATATACCACCTGAATTCCATCTTGCACTCAGTCCATCCTTCCTTCCATTCCATTCTCCCTCCACTCCACCCTCCCCACCTTCCATTCTCCCTACATTCCATCTTCTCTCTGTTCAGCCATCCCTCCATTTTATCTGCCCCTACATCCCATCATCTCTCCATTCCATCCGTCACTCATTCCATCCTCCATCCACTACTCATTGTATCCTCCATTTCTTTCTCCCTGCTTTCCATCCACTAATTCCTTTCATTCTCCCTTTATTTTATCTTCCCCTCATTCCATCCATCACTCATTCCATCCTCTCCTTTGTTCCATCCTGCCTGCATTCCAACCTCCCCTACATTCTTTCCTCCCTCCATTCCACCTTCTCCAAATTCCATCCTCCTTGTATTACATCCTCTGCTCTACCCCATTCTCTGTCCCTTGCATCTCCCCTCCATTCTTTCCTCCACTAATTCCATCATTCCCTTTATTTCATCCTCTCTGCATTCTGCTGTCCTCTATGTTCCATTTTTTCCTCCTTCTATTCTCCTTCCATTCCATCCACCCTGCAATCCATCCTCCTCTCATTCCTTCTTTCCTCCATTTCTTCATGACCTCCCTTTGATGCTTTGTCCATTCTGTACACCATCCATTCCTTTAGCCCTGCATTCCAGCTCTCATGCATTGAATTGTGTTCCCCAAAAAATGTGTTTAGAAATTTGGCTAGGCCAAGATTCCCAGTATTGTGTGATGTCCTCCGTGTTGCAAATCCTGCCTCTATGATGTTATTGAGGGTTGATAGGCGGAGTTGTTTCGACAGGGAACAGCTCAGTGTGGAAGTTTGTTTTGTGCATTGGGACAGTCTCACGAGGTATAAGAGAAAGAAGATACCAGAGACATCAGGGTACCTCATACCATCAAGGAAGCACACCAGGAGTATAGTGGGTCCTTCACACCCGATTCTCCTGCACCAAGATGCTCACTGACCAAAGACTGATGCAACACAAAGACCTTACTCCAGAGCCAACAAAGAGACAGGAAAAGCATTCCTTTGGAGCTCACATCCTGAATTTGCCTTTGTAGACTACTGGATTGTGAAAGAATAAACTTTCCTTTGTTAAAGCCATCCACTTGTGGTATCTATGTTAAAGCTGCACTAGATAAATAAAACTTTATCTCCCCTGCACTCCATTCTCCTTCAGTGCCAACCTCCCTCTCATCCCATTCTCCCTCCGTTCTGCTGGGGAGAGAGTTGCCTGAAAGATAGGCAGAGACACACGAGTCCAAGGGTTAGGTGAAGTTTATCGAAGAGAAAGAGAGTGAGGTCTGAGCGGACAGCAGCTCAGCCCACCTGTCCCTAGCACGGCAGGCTTTCTTATAGTTGGGAAATTCCAATGAGGTAGTGTGGGGTGAATGGGTTTATAGCTTGATAAGGAAAGAAAGAGAAGAGGGTAGCAAGAAATTCTGGTTAGCGGATTTATGGTTTGATAAGGAAGAAGTGTTGATTAGAAGGGTGGGGGGAAGGTTTGTTCACAGTCAAGATTTTGGTAAGGGAAGAGCTTTCAATTAGGAGGGTAGGGAAGGCAGTTATAAAGTTACTTATGGTTTTATGGTTATATCAGGAGGGGCATACCAGGCTGTTTTTGCTCATCTCTGTGGGGCTTGCATACCAGGCTGTTTTCAGCTAATTTAGAGGTCTGATCATGGGATAAGACTACCTCCTGGAATTTCAGGAATAGAGTCTTCTCAGTGACCTCCCTGAATTTCAGGGACAGAGTTCCCTCACATTCTATCATCCTCTCATTTCATTAGCCTTGCATTCCATCCTCCCTTCATTCCATCCTTCCTCTATCACATTGTCCTGAATTCCATCCTCCCCTCATTCCTTTGTACCTCCAATTTTTCCTCACCTCTCTTCCATGCTCCATCCATTCCTGCTACCATCCATTTCCTCAGTTGTGCATACAATCTCCCTTAATTCCATCCTCCCTCCATTCTATTCTCTACTCATTTCATTATCCCCTCATCCCATACTCCCTCCATTCCATGCACGCTGTCTTCCAGCCTCCATTCATTACATCACTCTTGCATTCCACCCTGCCTCCATTCCATCATCGTCCCAGTACATTCTCTCTCCATTCTATCATTCCTTCTAATCTGTTCTTTCTATAGTTCGTCTGCCACTCATTCCAACTTCCCCTGCATTCCAACCACCTTTCACTCCATCTTCCCTGAATTTCATCCTCCCATCATTCCATCCACCACACATTTTGTTGGGGATAGAGTGGCCTGAAACAGAGGCAGAGACACACCAGTCCAAGGGTCCAGTGAAGTTTATTGGAAGAGAAAGAGAATGGGGTCTGAGCTGAGTGGCTCAGCCCAGCCCCTCCCTACTAGGGCAGAGTTTTTTTTATAGCTTTAAAGTTTTAGTGAGGTAGTGTGGGGTGAGGGGGGTTCATGGTTTGATGAGGAAAGAAAGAGGAGTAGCAAGAAATTCTGGTTAGGGGACTTAGGGTCTGAATAACGAAGAAGTGTTGATTAGAAGGGGAAGCATTAAGGTTCGTTTATGGTCAAGATTCTGATAAGGGAAGAGCTTTCAACTAGGAGGGTGCAGAGGACAGGCTTAAAATTATTTGTGGTTATACCAGGTAGGGCCTACCAAGCTGTTTTGAGTTGATGGCAGGTCTGATCATTGGATAAGATGACCTCCCTGAGGGACAGAGTCCTCTCAGTGACCTCCCTGAATTTCAGGGACAGAGTTCTCCCACATTCCATCCTCTCCTCAATTCCATTCTCCCTCCATTCCATCTTCTCTGTACTCCACCCCCTTCACATTCCATCCCTCTTGTATTCCTGTTTTATTCCATTCTCCCTCACCTACATCCTCCTTCTATTCTTTCCTTCACTCATCTCATCTTTCTCTCCATTCAGTCATCCCTGAATTCAACCACCCTGTGCATTTCGTTTTCCCATCTTGCCATTCTCCCTCCATTCCATCCACCCTCCAACCCATTGCCCTGCAATCCATCCTCTTCTCCATCCTCCTCCTCTCCTTCCTTCTTCCCTCCATTTCCTCTTTACCTCCCATTGATACTTCTTCCACTCAGTCTGCCATCCAGTCTGTTAGCTCTGTATTCCATCTCAGATTGAATTATTTAGAAATTTAGGTAGGCCAAGATTCCTGGCATTCTGTGATGTCTTCCATGTTGCAAATCCTGCCTCTATAATGTTATCGAGGGTGGATGGGCAGCAGTCAGCTTGACAGGGAAAGACTGAATGTGTAAGGTTGTTTTGTGCCTTGAGGTAGTCTCTTGAGGGAAATAAGAAAGAAGCTGCCAGAGAGATTTGTGAACCTCATACCATCAAGGAAGCAAACCAGGTGTCCTTCAGACCTGATTTTCCTGTGCCATGATACTCCCTGATGAAAGACTGATGCAACATAAGGAACCTCCTCCAGAGCCAACAAAGAGGGAAAGCCTTCCTCTAGAGCGTACATCCGAAATTTACTTTTGTAGCCTGCTGGAGTGTGAAAGAACAAACTTTGCTTTGTTAATGCCATCCACTTGTATCATCTAAGTTAAAGCAGCACTAGCTAAACGAATCTTCATCCTCCCTGAATTCCACCCTCCTTTCATGTAATCCTTTTCTCCATTCCATCATCTCTGCATTCTGTCCTGTGCTCATTCCACCTTCTATACATTCCATCCTCCTCTTCATTGCATCCTCCCTGCATTTCATCATTCCCCCATTCCATTACCTGCTCATTCCATCCTCCCTCCATCCAGTTGTCCTGAATTGCATCCTCCTCTTGTTCCTTCATCCCTCTACTTCTTCCTCACCTCTCTTCCATGCTCCATCCATGCCTTCTGCCATCCATTCCCTCAGCCCTGCATCCATCCTCCCTTAATTTCCACCTCCTTCCATTCCATCCTCTACTCATTTCATCATTGCCTCATTCCATACGCCCTCCATTCCATCTTTGCTGCCTTCCATCCTCCATTACGTCACTCTTGTATTCCATCCTGATTCTATTCCATTGTGTCTCCTATACATCATCTCTCCATTCTATCATCTCTTCCAATCCATTCTTTCTATATTCCATCTGCCACTCATTTCGACTTCCCTTTCATTCCATCATCCCCACATTCCATTCTCCCCTCCACACCATCCTCCCTCCCTTTCATCCTCCCTGCATTTCAACCTCCTCTCATTCCACCTTCCCTGAATTCCACCCTCCCTCCATTCCATCCACCGCTCATTCCATCCCTTCTAGATTCCATCCTTCTTCCATTCCATCCTCCCCTCCACTCCACCCACCTCGATTCCATCTTTTCTATATTCCAGCCTCTCCACATTCCATCCTCCCTGTGTTATAATCTTTGTTCCACTTCATCCTTCCTCCTTTAAATCCTGCCTTCATTCCTTCTTCTACATATCCCATGTTTCCCTCTAGTCAATCCTTTGGCTGCTGGTCCAAAAGAAAAGAGACACCCTATTCCTGAGAAGGGAGGGAAATAAGGTAAGGATGCTGTGGGGAAGAAATTTTTGTGGATCCTGGCAAATGAGGGAATCATGCCTGAAGAAGCTTGTGTTTCTCCATGAATTATGAATAGAGGTCCTCGGCTGAGGGCAGGATGATGAGATGCCAACATCAATATTCAGAGTAGACCCTGGATGTCCTGGATTGAACTATGTCCCCCAGGAAAAAAAAAAAAAACACGTGTAGCAATTTGGTTAGGTCATGCTTCCTGGTATTGTGTGATATTCCTAAATGTTGTAAATCCTGCCTCTATGATGTTAATGAAAGAGGACAGGTAATGGTTATGTTAGTGAGGCAGGACTTCAAGTATAAAATTGTATTATGCCTTGAAACAATCTCTTGTGATATAAAGGAAAGGGAATCAAGCAGAGAATGTGGGACCTTATCCCACCAGGAAAGAAGCAGTGCCAGGAGCAGAGCATGTCCTGCGGACCTCAGAAGCCCCCAGTCCAGGGGAAGATTGAAGATAAGGACCTTCCTCCAGAGCCAACAGAGAAAGACTTCCCCTGGCGCTGGTGCCCTGAATTTGGATTTTAGCTTGCTTTCCTATGAGAAAGCTTCTGTTTGTTAAAGCCATCCACTTGTGGTATTTCTGTTGTAGTAGCACTAGATGACTAAGACAGTGGGGAATGACAGAACTGGTTAATCAAAGTCAAGGAGATACTGGTAAGTGGTACTAAAGGCTGTGGTTAGAAAGAACACAAGGTAAAGGCTGTGTCTTCTCCACTGGTACAGCAACAGCTGAGCAGGTGTGGTGAAAGTAGGGCTAGGATGCTGTTGGACAGACAGCAGGAACTGAGAATGAGAATGTCACTGACTGAGTCGTTCAGAAGATCGTGGAATCCAGCCTGGCTAGGTCAGGAAAAGGGCCGGCAGGGATGTGACTGAGAGAAACACAGTCATCAAGGGCCTCCAGCCAGTCAAAAAGCAGAAAGAGGAGACTGAGGTAAAAGTCAACTCCTACAGAGCCATGGTAGGAAGGAAAGAGTCTCGTGTCCAGCTCCGAACCAGTGATGCCTGTCATACCAGTAACAGAAACATCTTTAACCCTTGTATACAGCTGATCCCTTTTCCAGCAAAATGAAATGCCATTAGATGCTGGGAGACAAAAAAAGAAACCATGGTTTGGGTTGTAAGCTTTAAAAAGCTAAAACAAAAAAAAGCAAATTTTATTTTTTGAATTGCCTTTTTGAGTAGTTCTATCTATTTTTAAAGATATATGTTTAACATTTATATTAGTATTTTAAAAATTTTGAGCGCTATCTCTGCTAACCAAAAGGTCAGCAGTTCAAATTCTTCAGGCGCTCTTTGAAAACTCTAGGGGGCAATTATACTCTGATCTCTAGGGTCATCGTGAATCAGACCTGACTCAAAGGGAATGGGTTTCTTTGCAGTTATTTTAAAAATTTATACTTTGTATTTATTCTTTCTTAGAGCTTTTCCAAGGAATGCAGAGGATATTTAGTTACTTTTCTGAAAACAGAATAAAACTCATTCTGTCTTACAATTACCGTGTAGGTCCATGGTCCCCTTTTAGAAAGCTAAGATACATTTTGGGATCTTGGTGCTCATATTTTTTTCTGTCTTGAAATATTTTGGTATTTCATCATTATGATTTCAAACTATGCTATAATAATAAGAAAATAGAAGAGTGATGGAACTGCTTAAAAGGATACCACAACCATGAACCAAATCATCACCATGACATCATCCACGTCATCCCCCAGCTTTCTTATTGTGTGGCCCTAAGAATCACATCCATTTTCAAAAAGTTATTTTTTAAAAGTCTGGAGACACATCTGTATGCATGGTGTGGATTTTTCTCTTGCTGCTTGTTTGCTTTAGCTTTCACGGAGCACATTCAGAATTTTTCTTTCTTTACACAATGGCAACAAGAAGAAAACTGACAGCAGGAGACATTTCCCAGTTACTAGGTAAATCATCAGATAAAGGCAAAGAAGCCTCTAAAGACAATGGTGACCCTGATCATATAAGTGAAATAAACATGAATCTTAAGTAAACACAAGACTCTGAGTCTTCAGATGACAATATCCTGGATAAACTTTCTCAAATTCAAGAACCAGTGGGTGGGAGGTAAGGAAAATCCAACTATCTGTCACACCACAGATTTCGAGAGTTGGTTTGGCTGATCTGGCTGGCTAGGCTAGGTGGGTGCTACCTTCCTTCCTCATAGCTTAGTCTGTGTCCCTCCCAAAGCTTTATGCTCAGTGAGAAGGATGACTTTCTTAAATTTAAAAAAAAACACACACACAACATTTCCATCTAGTCAATTCTGGCTCATGGCAACCCTATATAGGACAGAGTAGAATTGCCCCAAAGGGTTTACAATGAGCTGTTGCATAACCAAGAATGCCATTTTCTTAAAAACAACAGATAGAATTAGAGTGAGCAGTCAGAACTACTTTTTTCCTATTTTTTCAGGACTATTTGCTCTTTTTCTAAAATTCCTGGCCCCAGAGATCACACATTTACTTTTAGGAGCCAGCTCAGGGACCCCCTATTCAGTTGACACTGGAGAACATCCAGACCCCAGCTCCTGATGAGTATCTCCACAAGACTCCTGAGGTCCTCCGACAGATGTCCTTTCTTCCCCCCATCACTCACTTTGTTTCCCTGGCACTCACACCTGCGCCTACATGTAGCCTCCCTTTTCCCCCTTTTAAATATTCCTTCCTTGCACCCACACCTGTCTCCACAATGGCTTATTGGGTGGCAGGTAGCAACAAGCCCTGGGTCTTTGTCCAGTAACAACCAGTGGATTCAAATTGTTGACCTTTTGGTTAGCAGCAACCTGAGCCCTTAACCACTGTTCCACCAGAACTCTTTCTCCCATGCTGGAAAGTATTATTTGGTTCTGGGTGTCCCTAGATGGTACAAATGATTAAGCACTGGGTCTCTAATTTAAAATTGATGGTTTGAAGCCACCCAGATAGACCTCTGATGACCTGCCTCCAAAAGGTCACAGTCATGAAAATCCTATGGAGCATGGTTCTACTCTGAAACACACAGGGTTGCTGTAAGTCAGAATCAACTCAACAGCAATTTATTTGGTTTTCATAGCTGTGTCATCCTGCTAGGACCTCTAAACAAACTTTCAATGATTAAACAATATGCTTTTAAATACAAACAAGAAATATGATACACTCATCCAGTTAGTCATTCAGTAGGAAAAGCTTCATCATCCAATATTTTGCAACAAGAACCCAGATTGTCCCGTTTCACTAAAACGACATACGACACTATTCTTTTGGAAATTTTGGTGGCACAGTGGTTAATTGCTACACCTGCTAACCAAAAAAGGTTGGCAGTTCAAGTTCAGCAGGAGCTCCACGGAAATTCTTGGGGGCAGTCCTACTCTGTCCTATAGGGTTGCTGTGAGCCAGAATCAACTCGATGGTGCGTTTGTTTTTTTATTGTTGTTTTTATTTTTTAACTGTGATTTCATCTATCACAATGTTTACTTTCAAAATTTATTTGATGTAGTTTGTAAATGGACAAATTCTAATGACAAGAGTATGTAACAAGGAGATTAGAAACAGATAACAGGAATAAAAACGTTCATTGGACAGGTCATTTGAGTTACTGTTTATAAATCTAAAAATGAAATCATTTTGTAATTACAGAGCAAAGAAGATGATCACCCTCTCTTTAACAAAATTACAGGGCTGTCAAAGTTTTCAGAAGCATTGCATTGTAACAGCACAAAAGGATAAAGAACCAGAAGTAATGATAAACTAGAATCTCTTAGAGATATGTTTGAAGTCTAGAATCAGTATTGACAAGGTAGATGTGTTTCTGGCTCATTTATGATGCTTAGTGAGCAGTTAGTGCATTCAAATAATATGTATTATAGACAGATGGGTAGATAATTAGCTAGACAAATATAAAATACATGTGACATATATACATATCTATATGTATATATAAGCAACTATACGTGTGTGTGTGTGTGTGTGTGTGTGTGTGTGTGTGTGTGTGTATTTCCTATTGTTACTTGCCATGGGGTCAACCCCCAGCTCATGGTAATTCCATGTACAATGTATGTAAATACTTCCTCATCCTGCACCATGCTTATGATCAGTTAGAAATCAGACCATTGTGATCCACAGGGTTTCTATTGGCTAATTTTTGGAAGTAGATTTCCAGGTCTTTCTTCCGATTTCATCTTTGCCTGGAAGCTCTGCTAGAAGGTGTTCAGCATGAAAGTAACACACAAGCCTCCCCCGACACGTGGGTGGTGGCCACGCAGCTCACATTCTCTCATTCCCCATAAACAGGAAAATATGGAAGAAAAACTTGATTTTGCTGTATCTAAATTCTCATATTTTCTAAAAAAGGTACTTTCGCTATCCATTTATTCTTACCTCTGTAAATTACTTATAAACAAAAAAACTGAACGTATTGCCGTAAAGCCAATTCCAACTCATAGCAACCCTACAGGACAGAGAAGAACTGCCCTACAGAGTTTCCAAGGAGCACTTGGTAGATTCCAACAGCAGATGTTCTGATTAGCAGCCACAGCACTTCTATGCCACCAGGGTTCCATTAATTATTTATAAGATGACTTCAAAATACTACATATCTCTATACTTACATGGGTGAATAAATAAAAGGGATCCTTAGTACCCAGACTGTAAATGGTAATAATGGCTTCTGGTATTCTGAGGGCCAAGGCCCCATGATTCCTAGAACTGGACAAGTTCTCCATTAGTTGTCAAACCCTGACATGACTAGGGTGTGTCTCTGTGCAGACACTGCCCCATCTCCCGCCCCAACTCTGCAGTGCACCCACAGACTCTAGCCACTGCTGCTGCCCTCCACAACCAAAGTCACAGAACTGCTGCCTTCTGAGATTGTGGGCAATGGAGGTGGATAGAGGAAATGAGGCATTGGGACAGTGCTGCTCTCCTGCAGCCTCTGGGGCGCAGCTGGCAACTTTATCACCCTTAAATCTCTGACAATGGGAGGTGCTCATATCTCTAAATCCGAGTTCTGGCTATTGAGCTATGCAAAGCCAGGAAATCAAGAAGAGCCTAACAGGAGCTGGATCCGGGGGCTGGGACCTCTGAGCCCAGCTCTAGTGTGGCTCCATAACCCCAGGGACCCACCCACAAGCTCTCGTGTGTGATAAAGAAAGTAACAACTCAGTTATTACACGTCTATGAGTCACTTCCTGGGTAGTGGCTCTGAGCCTCTACCCTGCTCCAGGCCCTACAACTGAGCAGATGGAATTTTTCCAGCAGACCGCCAAAACCACTAGTTTCCTGTCCTTAAATCAAAAAACAAAAACCGGTGCCGCTGAGTCAATTCTATTTGCAGACAACCAGCGTAGGAAGGACAGAGCAGTAGCCTTTCTCCAGGGCACTAAGAGGCAGCTTCCCTTCTCTGAGGGAATGAGAAGGAAAACGAGAGAGCACAGCTGAAGAGGGCCCGCTGGAGAAGAGGCTGCAGGGGCGGCATGAGAGAGGGATTCTAGAGTTCAAATTTATCACGCTTAAGCCCTAACCCTGTAAACCTTCTGGTCAGTCTCCAGCAGGCACACAGACTTTTGGAGAAGCCATTCCCCTCTGTGTCTTGTAGGCCAGTGTACAAGAAAGCCCTCTTCCTACTCACCTCACCCCATCTCAACACTGGCTTTGCAGTGGGCATCTTGAAATCCATGTTTTACAGTAGGTAACACAGCTACCACCTGTCTACACTATAAATGGGGTTTGCTATCTACTCCTGACACCTTCTGAGACAGAACATGAGGCCCCAGGCACACCAGTTAAAAACCAGTCACCACCAACTCTCTCTCAACTATGGCAACCGTGTGTGTGTCAGAGTAGAACCGTGCCCTACAGGGCTTCCAGCAGCCTTCTGAGGTGTCTCCGGGTGGACTGGAATCTCCAACTTTGGGGTTTGCAGACAAGCACACAACTGTTTGCTTTTACCCAAGGACTCCTCCAAGCTCATGATCAATAACTATTTATGGAATATTTATTCCATAAATTTTATTTATTTACTTATTTATTATATTCCTCTACCACACAGGATTCTTTCAAAACTGTTTTCTTTTGTGTTTTAAGTTTGCCTTGTAAAACCAAACTGCCTTGCTCAATCATCAGAGTGTTTGCTTTTCTCCTTCCTCTGAAGAGCACCCACCAGACATCAAGGAGAGGCAGCACCTTGGGTGAGAGGCCCACAAAAAGCAACTGGGAAATCACAGGCCACTCTGGCACAGGGGACTGACTGAGAAACTGGTCGTTCCTGTTTGTTCATGGCACTATTTGTTTTGGCTCCTATCTAGGAGTAACTAAGCAACAGGAAAAGATCTTAGCAGATCAGAATGAAACAAAGGCAGCAGCATTGCGAGGGGCAGGGGGCAGGGGCGGGGTTGGCAGCTAAAGGAATGAGCAGGAACCAAGAAGCTTCGAGGCACTGGCTCCAGAAAGGAAACACTGATGGCCCAGTGGTTAAGTGCTGTGTCTGGTAACCAAAAGGTTGGCAATTTGAATCCACCAGGGGCTCCTTGGAAACTCTATGGGGCAGTTCCACTCTGTCCTACAGAGTTGTTGTGAGTTGGAATTCACTCAACAGCAGTGAATCTGGGGTTCTTCTGGATCCAGAAGTGCCTCACACCAAAGCTTGAGCACATCTGACCCATTCTACAGCATTTCACTCTTTGTCCATTTTTTTTAAAAGAAATTCTGCAAACGAAAAGGCAAGGATGCTTTGTGTCTCACCAGACTTGCTGACTCACTGACGTAATATGTGGCTGCTTGCCTCTCAAAACCTACCTAATCCTTGGGGAGCAATTCTGCAACATCAGTTGACATTGTAAACATTCTTATCCTGGGAACTACTGATTCTACTTCCTGGAGTTTTTCTTCTGATTACCTGTATGCACAGGATTCTGAAACACTGTAGGAGCGGGGAGAAGGGAAGAACTGTCTAGTTGTCTTTCCATAAAAGCCCAGCCTTAGACATTTTTATATCATATTCTATGGTAATATCTGTATTACTGGATACTGTGTGGTCACTGAGTCACTGAGTTCCTGATTGGCTATTCAAACCTACCCAGAGGTTCCTCAGAAGACAGGCTTGGAATCTGGTTCCAAACAGTTACAGTCTTAAAAATGCTATGAAGTGTAGTTCTACCCTGCACAAATGGGTCACAATGTGTCAGAATCAATGGCAACTGGAAAAGAAGAATGTAATCATCAAGAAGTACAAGATGGAAATCTATGCACTGATACGAAAAAATGTCCAGAACATATCATTAAATGAGAGGGGGAAGGGGAGAAGGAAGTGGTGGATGAGTATGTACACTGTGGTTCCATTTACGTAAATCAAACATTTAAAAAACTATGATTAAAAGATTCATAAGAAACCAGTTACAGAACAGCGGTTGCCCTAGGAAGACTAAGCCTTTGCTTTTCACTTTAAATTCTGTACTGTTTGGATTTTTTTATAGTAAGTCTTTGTTTATTTTTTAAATAATAATAATTTTAAAGAGAAAAAATAAAATACAGAGAAAACCAATCCTGTTGGCATGAAGTCAATATGCACCCATAGCAACCCTACAGGACAGAGTACAACTGCCCCATAGGATTTTCAAGGAGCGCCTAGAGGATGTGAACTGGTGACCTTCTGGTTAATAGTCACAGCTCTGAACCATTGCGCCACCAATGTTAAAAATACATATTCATATACACATATGTAATATATGCAATGGCTTAGTGTTGGGGAGCAAATAGCACGAAACAGAGGCAGAGACGTACCAGTCGGAGGGGCCAGTAAAGTTTGTTCAAAGAGAAAGAGAGTGCAGTCTAAGCTTAGGGTGGCTTAGTCTATGAAGAGAAGAGAATGGATCTGAGCTGAGAGGTGGCTGAGCCCATTGAAAAAGAAAGAAAGAATGGGGTCTGGGCCATTCAAAGAGAAGGAGAGAGTGGTGTCTGAGCTGAGAGGTGGTTCATTCCTTTGAAGAGAAAGAGAGAGAGAATAGGGTCAGAGCTGAAATGTGACTCAGCCCACCCAGCAAGCAAGCCAGTAGGGCAAGTTATTTTTTTATAGTTTCAAAATTCCAATGAAATCCAGGGGCAGAGTTCTCTCACTAAGGAAAACATGCTATTATAAAATACTGAGATGCTTAATCTGACTAGCATGATCATAAAGACAGAAAACAGAAAGTTTGAAAGTCATTACTACAGAAGAAAAATCTGTGATGTGCAGTCACTATAATCATTCAATCAAACATTTCCTTATTTACACATTAAAGGTCAAAACTGTATTATCAATTACAGATTAAAACAAACAAACAAACAAAACTAAGGTATGGCCTCTGTCCTCAGAGAACTTGCCATCTCTACAGGAACTCACATACCAAAAACCTACTGCCATCCAGTCAATTCAGACTTACAGCGACCCCATAGGATGGAATAGAACTGCCCCACAGTTTCCAAGGAGCACCTGGTGGATTCCAACTGCTGACCTTTTCGTTAGCGGCTGTAGTACTTAACCACTATGTCCCCAGGATTTCCAAGAATTAGCATACATGCAGACAACAAACAGGGGCCTGAAGCTTTGGAAACCACTGTGGCATAGCAGTTAAACAGCTGCTAACCAGAAGGCCAGCTGTTCAAATCCACCAGGGGTGGAAACTCTATAGGGTGGTTCTATCCTGTCTATACAGTCACCATGAGTCCCAGTTGACTTGATGGCAGTGTGTTGTTTGGTTTTGAAGCTGTGGAGGGCGTCTCCACAGAGGTCTACGGAGACACCAGGGATGGAGTGGTCACTGGGGAAAGGGAGGGAAGAGCCGAGTCAAGAAAGCCTTCAGAAAGAAGGGGCTACTCTGCTGAATCTAAAGTTGAACAAGTGTTTGCCATGAAGCCAAGAGACTTAGTTCCAAGCCTGTCTATGCACCTCACCATGTACCATAATCCCCTAGGCTTTGGCTTCTTTATCTCTAACGGAGTTAGCTCCAAGACTTCAACCAATATAAAATCATTTGTTCATCCAACAAACTCTGAGTGTCTCTGTAACCCATATTACAGAAACCTTGAAATGCTAAATACCCAGATGTGGCAAAGCCACAAAGGATGCCTAGTCTTGTAGTTCAGGAAGTAACCAAAGTCACCTCCACACCCACTCAGCCAAGGGGAGAGATTCTTTGGTGATACTGAATCCGGAAGTTGTTCTCTTCCTGCCAAAGGTCCCAGATGGTCTACCCAAGCTCCACTGCTGCCATGCTACAGAGTAAAGAATATGTAAAGAAAAAGAAATCAGCTCAGCAAAGGGAAACCTCTGTACTTTGAAAAATGTGCACAACGGAGCTGGTAAACTTCCTACGTTTCTGCAAATTAGTTGGTGAAAACAGTGAGTCAAGTCTGAACTTTGAGAAATTATAGACAGACTCCAAGATTTCTCTGCAAACACAGTAAAAGCTTTGCATATAAGGAAGTGACCAAGCTGGATCAGATGACAGAAAAGCTTCAAGGAAAGAGTACAGAGCAGGGATTCAGAGCAATAAGTAACTCCAAGAGACAGCAATATTTCTTTTAGCCACACTTGGTTAAGATGTCTTATGAGATCCTTCAGCAAGAGAGAATTTCAGTCACCATCAAAATCATACCATATATAACTAATCTATTATTTACATGTTTATGCTGGAGCTAACACTTGAAAAACTATGCATAAAAACCAGTTGCCACCAAGTCAGTTGCACCTCATCGCAACCCAACGTGTGTCAGAGTAGAACTGTGCTCCGCAGGGTTTTCAATGGCTGATTTCTCTGATACGGATCTCCAAGTGCTTCTTACAAGACACTCTTGGGTAGACTTGAACTTCTAACCTTTCAGTTAGTGAGACAGGAATGTGACGGGCTAGCCTAACCACACCCTGGAACATTCTGGAGTGATAAGCAACTTGTTTTACCACCCACACCTGGGACAAGTTGCTTCAATTATCCCTAAACTTGTTTTTCAGAAACGCTATAAGAGATGCACGTATGAAACAGAGGTGACCACTACATGTCTTTCCAAGGAGGGCACCAGAGAGCTACAGCAAGGCCTGGGGAAACAAGACAGGAGAGCAAGAAACCGTGCAGGCCTGAAACCCCATAATAAATCCTGCTACCAGTCCCAGAAGCCTCAGTTGCAAAAGCCACCTTGGAGTCTACTTGCAAGTACACCTCATTATCCTAGCCCCACCTTTTCCTCCACCTTGTAATGAACAAAATGTTAGATCCTTCCCACCTAAAATCCTATATAAGCCACAACAAAGTTTTTTTTCGGGATGACAGAGTAGTGTGGCTGGGACCCTCCTCGTCCCTGTTTCCAAGCTCCTGTCTAATAAATCTTTGCTAGTGTCGAAAACTGTCAATTCTTTCCTGATAATTCTTATTCAGTAACAAACAAGAACCCTGTTTGTGGGTCCGAATGGCCAAAATGCTTCTTGGTAACATCCGCAGCAGAGTGTGTTAACATCTTTCCACCAGACAGGGACTTCTTGCCAGTGAGATAGTGTTGTTTGTGTGTGTTGTCCAGTCATTTCCAACTCACGGTAATCCTGTATGACAGCATAAACCTACTTCTGAGGATTTCCTAGGCTATCAGCTTTACAGGAGCAGATTACCAGGTCTGTTCTCCCAAAGAGTAGCTGGTGAGTTCAAACTGCTGACCTTTCAGCTAGCAGCTGAGAACATAACCACTTCCCCAGCAACCAACTCTGCCTATGGGGAGCACAGAACAGTTCCATTTGACTTGACTTGGTAGTGAACGAAGGGAAATAATGGGGGGCGGGGGGGAAGCTGGGATTGGGTCATAAACCAACCAACCCACCGCAGTTGAGATGATTCTAACTAAACAACACTGAATTCCAAATTTGGACAAAAAGTTAAGCAATACAGCTCCACCAGTGATATCTTGATGACACATTCAGATCTCAACAGATGGGGAATGTATCTGATATGGTGTGGCCTCCTTGGAGTACAGATTAAATGGATATTTGATCTTGTGCTGTGGAGCTCTGTGAACAATAGTTGAAGACCTAAAAATAACTACCAAAGAGAGCTTTAATTAAGGCTTCCAACCATCACCATGCCCCGGTATCCAGAAAAACAGGAAGAAAAAGCCAGTGTAAGCAGACAGTGGAGGAAAGGAAACAGTTAACTCCCACCAGCATCCCGGGAGAGGGTGGCTGCTCCAAAGACAAGCAGCCCCAGCGCAGTGGAGGAGTTCAAGAGGGCAGCAGCTGGGGCAGAGGCGGAGGGAAGTGAGAGGAGGGAAGGGCTGGCCGGACACTGGTAATGACACCTACTATCCATGGCAGTGGGGATGGGTGGTATCTGCAGAGTACAGTTTACAAAGCAAACTTTCCTTTAATCCACACAGCAATATCATGAGCAGTAATTAACATTGTACAGCATGCCACCATTTTAAAGAGCTGTTTTATGTTTATTCCTATTGTCTTAGTTATCATGCCTGCTTTACACAGCAGAAAAGGAAAGTTTAAAATTAGAAAACAGCTTACCTAGTAAAGGAGAGGGCTGAAACTCCGACTAGAATTCTTGTCTAGCCAAGTTCATTTGCTGAAAGCATAGGGCCATCCTATAATGGTGCAAACAAATGTGGCCCTAGTCTTCTAGAGAGCAGGATCCTTGGTGATCCAGCAGTTAAAGTGCTCAATTGCAAATTGAGGTGGTTCAAAACCACCAGTGACCCCATGGGAGAAAGACGTGGCAGTTTTTGCTTCACTAAAGATTTACAGCCTTGGAAACCCAGTGAGATAGTTCTGAGTCATAAGTGACTCAGAGGCCTTAGGTTTGGTTTGGGCTTTTCAGTTCTGGACAGCAGCTTTAGACTGTTAGAGATCCCTAAGGAGATCCTTACAGTCCTTATCCTAAAGAGGCAAACATGCCAGCCCAGAAACAAAATGCAGAGAGCTTCTCCCTAGAGACTGGGTGAGCACCTCCCAAAGGGTCTCCCTCAAACTAATTTTGAATGGATCTCATTTCTGTTTTATTTATCGGATTTGAAGATCCTCAAAGGCAAAAAACCATTCCTTTTTCATCTTTGTAGCCTTGGGCCTTAGCATGGAATCTGAAAATGAGACACTCTACAAGAATTTGTTAAAAATCTCAATGCATGTCTTTTTAAAAGTTGCCATCCAGTCAATTCTGACTCATGGCAACCCTATAGAACAGGGTAGAACTGTCCCGTAGAGTTTCCAAGGAGCGCCTGGTGGACTTGAACTGCCAGACTCTTGGTTAACATCCCTAACACTTAACCACTGTGCCACCAGGGCTTCCAATAAAAACATAAACAAATTTAAAAAACAAACCCGTTGTCAACCACACAATTTCTACTCATGGTGACCCCAGTAGAACTGCTCCATAAGGTTTTCTTGGCCTTAGGAAGCAAGAGTGATGAGACCTCATTTCATTTGCTTTAGACATGTATCATTAGGGACCAGCCCCTGGAGAAGGACATCATACTTTGTAGACAGTCAGAGTCAGTGAGATGGATTGACACGGTGGCTGCAACAATGACTTCAAACATACCAACGATTGCAGGGATGGCTCAGGACTGTCCAGTGTTTTGTTGCGTCATATAAGTTGCAGCAGACTCAACAGGACCTAACAACACCCAACATTATGGAAGCAAATTGCCAGGCCTTTCTTGCATAGCACTGCTAGATGAGTTTGAACCACTAGACTTTAAGTTAGTAGATGAATGTGAACTGTAAATTTAAGACCCTTAACACAAACATTGGAAACTCTGGTTACATAGTGGTTAAGTATTACAGCTGTTAACCAAACAGTCAGCAGTTTAAATCTGCCAGGAGTTCCTTGGAAACTCTGTGGGGAAGTTCCACTCTGTCCTATAGGGTAGCTATAAGTCAGAATCCACCCAATGGCAGTGGATTTGGGTTTTGTTGTTGCTGTTGTTTTGGTTGGTTGGTTAGTGGGTTGGTGGGTTGGTTGATAATAGAACTATTTTAGGATCCTCTCTCCCCTCCCCCCCAAACAGGGAAACAATGGAAAGAATAGAACAGTTCTTGGAATAACAAATTACTTAACATTAATTTATGAGTCTTAAATCAGACATAGTCCCTGCTATGAAAGTTGACCATTTCATCCAATCCTACAAACATCCATTTTGTCTTATCATGTGCAAGTTGCTACAAAAGACACAGCTGAACAACATCCATACTCTCAAGGAACTCTCACTCCAACCAAAAGCATGTTGCACATATTAAGGCAAATTCCTTTAATAGGTAGCAGAACATTATAAGTCCCCCAAACAAATTTTATAAAATATCATAACAGTACAAAGAACGTATGGAGATCAGGAAAGTTTCAAAAAAGGGAAGGCACTGAAGAAGGCACAGCATTTCATCAGAAGTGGATGAAAGTTAAGGATGTTGCAAAAACAGAGAAAGGTTGGCTAACAGTTGAAAGATTTTTTTTTTTTAAAAAAAAGGGCAGAATTTTTTTTTTTTAAATAATTTTTGGTTATAAGGGATATCACTGCTGATGTCAGATGAATCCTGGCTGAAAGCAGAGAATACCAGAAAGATGTTTACATGTGTTTTATTGACTACACAAAGTCATTCAACTGTGTGTTTCATAACAAATAATAAATAACATTGCAAAGAAGAGGAATTCTAGCACACTTAATTGCTCTGATGTGGGACCTGTACACATACCAAGAAGCAGTCATTCAGATAGAATAAAGAGATACCACACAGTATAAAATTAGAAAAGCTGTGTGTCACAGTTTTATTCTTTCACCATTCTTAACTCAATCTGTATGCTGAACAAATAATGAGAGGAATTTGACTTTATGAAGAATACAGCACCAATTTAGAGAAAAACTTGTTAACAATCTGTGATACGCAGATGATACAATCTTGCTTACTCACAATGAAGAGAACTTGAAGCACTTACTGATGAAGATCAAAGACTACAACCTTCAGTATAAATTATACCTCAATATAAAGAAACAAAAATCCTCTCAACTGGACTAACAAACAGCATCATAATAAACAGAGAAAAGATTGAAGTTGTCTTGAATTTCATTTTACTTGGATCCACAATCAACACCCATGGAAGCAGCAGTCAAGAAATCAAACAACTTACTGCATTGGACAAATCTACAGTAAAAGATTCCTTTCAAGCATTAAAAAGCAAAGATATCACTTTGAGGACTCAGGTGTACCTGACCCAAACCACGGTATTTTCAATCACCTCATATGCACGTGAAAGCTGAACTATGAATAAAGAAGGTCAAAGAAGAACTGGTGCATTCAAATTATGGTGCTGGTGAAGAATGTTGAATATTGCATAGACTGCCTGAAAAGCAAACAAATCTGTCTTGGAAGAAGTACAGCCAGAATGCTCCTTAGAAGGGCGGATGACAAGGCTGTCTCATATACTTTGGAAAAGTTATCAGGAGAGACCAGTCCCTGCAGAAGGACACCTTGCTTGGTAAAGCAGAGAGAGGGTCAGCCAAAAAGAGGAAGATGCTCAATGAGATGGGTTGACGTAGTGGCTCAAGTAGCAACAGATATGAGAATGGCAAAGGACCAGGCAGCATTTCACTGTGTCATATGGGGGTCACCATCCAAAGTGACTCAGTGGCACCGATCAGTGGTTCTGTTTGGTTAAAACATAGAGTCTCTAAAAGAAACTGAGTGATAACACACTAACACTCTTCTGCCCCAACCTCTCAGTGTCACACACCAGTTTTATTCTGGACATTATAACCTGCTTTATAATCCTGCTCTCTGACTCCTCTCATCATCCTGGAAGAGTTGAGCATCCATGTAATGGTCCACCATACCCTTCAGCCTCACAGCTTCTTAACCTCCTCAAGCCCACTCCATTTACTCTCACTGCAATCAATTCAACTACCATAACCCTGCCTGTACTTTTGGTATCCTCCATAATGCCTCTTCTTCATAAGGCATTAAACACACATATTAAACACACTGAACAATTAAAGTACACTGATCAACATCTCACATCTGCAGCTCTCTCCATCCCTCTTTTCCGTTTAACTTGTTCTTGGATTTCATGGAAACTTTCTGACCTACTTACCTTCCATGTCTGCTTCCTTCCCCCTCTGTCCTGTGCTCAGTGCACTAGGAGGATTACTTTCTCACCCACACCTTCAACGCTTTCACCCCTTTGCGCTTCTGTTATACTCACCCTGAAAACTTCTAACTCTAAATCCACTCCATGATCCCCTCTCTTGGATCCTGTGATCAGACTTCTAAGCGTAGCTGGAGATAGACATACTACCACACGATCACAGAACCTCGTGGAGTGGGACAGCTGCAAAATTCTGGCTTCCTGAGCTTTTACACTCCTCAGCCATCCCAGTTCAGCTCACCTTTCCATTTCCCTAAGAGACCTCTGAGACCCTCTTCCACTCTTCTCAAGTCCCCCCCAAAATTTCTATCCCCACAGTCACTGATGCCCCTGCCTCCTGTTTTACGGCACCAACAAGGGTGATGCCTCTCAGTCCTGAGCACCATCTACAGCCTCACTGCTGCTCTTCTCCTTTTCCACCTCTACAGAGGAATTCCATCCACCTGCTACTCCTCTGGAAACCCTGGTAAAGTAGTGGTTAAGTGATATAGCTGCTAATCAAAAGGTTGGTGGTTTGAATTTACCAGGTGCTCCTTGGAAACTCCATGGGGCAGTTCTATTCTGTCCTATAGGGTCACTATGAGTCAGAACTGATTTGACAGCAACAGGTTTGGCTTGGTTTACTACTCTTCTGGGACCTTGCTCCATCACTGACAACATTTCAACCCTGCATGCTTAATGTCTCATTCTAATAACTCCTTCTACATAGCCTACAAACCCATCAAACCTCTCTGCTATATGACTTGAAAGCCTCCCTTGATCCTAGATGCTTTCTAGCTGTCATTCCATCTTTCCTACCTTCCTAGTCTTCATTTCTCAAATATGTAAACCGTACTCTTTGCCCTCACTCTTCATCTACCATTGCTTCTTCAGTCCACTGCCACCTGCCTTCCACCCTGCCACCACACTGAAACTGCTCTGGCAAAGGTCTCCAAACATGCAGCAGCCAAAGTTGGGGACACATCTCAGTCCTCATCATACTCTGCCTTCTGAAGTCTTCACCTCTGCCCACCATTCCCCCCATCTTGGAATCCTGTCTCCCACAGGCTTCAGTGACACCAGAGAAGATTCTGGATCTCCTCCTGCCTCCTTGGTCATTTCTCTGCTTTCTCCTTTGCTGGGTGACCTTTCTCTGTCTGCTCTTTAAATTTGGGTTTACATGCAAAAGCTAGGTTGCACACCATCAGAGCAGAAACATCACCTCTCTTGTTAACTACTATAATCCCATGGCTTAGGACAGCTCCACTCATGTGGACAGCCCTTGTTATGTACTCTAAATGAACGCTTGAAACACTGTAGTGAAAACAGCACTGTCTCTACCCTCAAGAAACTTGCAGTCTAGTAAGGACGACAAATAAACAAAAAATAACAGCAGGGTGTGGTCTCATGTCTCAGCTTCTCCGTCACAGCTTTCAACTATTACCCTAAAATCTAGCAATACTGAACCATCTGCCAGTACTGAGATCACACATCATGCTTCACTCCACCTTCCTTTTGTGCAAGCTCTTATGCAAGTCTTCATTTGAAGACACTGCTGTAAACTCTGAACACTTTGCGTGGATTAATTTAATCCTCACAACAACCAGTAATATAAGTATTACTATCATCTCCATTTTACAGATGAAGAAAGTAAGAAACAAAGCAGATAAAGCAACTTTCCCAAACTCAAATAGCTAAGATATCGCAGCACTGGGATTTGAACCCCTCAATCTAGCTTCAAGGTCTGTGCTCACAAACATTGCTGTATATAGCTGTACTTCACCTCACTTCACCACTGTGCTCACCCACCTGACTAATTCTTACCCATCCTTCAATACCCAGCTCAATCATCACTTTCTTCATGACACTCTCCTTGCTTCCCCAGAGTATCTTGGACACACCCTGTCATTATGTCTGTTACACTGTTGTGTCCATTTAGGGACTAATGTAACTCTGTGCAGAGCTCAGACTGCACATAAGACTCAGCCTACACTTTACACTGGATTAGGGAAGCTCCCGTATTCCCTCAACAGCCCTTTTGCTCACCTGCACCTCAGCTCTGTCTCTTGCCATCAGTTTACTAGCCGTCACTCACTCTCAACACCTCGCTCACCTTACCCTCCACTCCAGCCCATTGTTTATCTACACCGCCAAATCTGTCTTTGCCTATTACTTTTCCTGATCCCACTCTCCTCTGCTTGATAATGTGGTAATACACCCCTTTCAGCATGACCCTGAGGACTAGATGTGGTTGATACCCTGCGCCAATTCTGCAAACTCTTTGGTTTCACTGAAACTGCTTCTCAGCACAGAGGAGTTATTGTAAGAATCAGTGTCTTACAGAAACACGGGAACACCACACACTTGGACTCAGAAAGAGCGAGAATGCTAATAAAGAAGGACTGCAGGCTCTTCACTCTCCAAGCTCTGTCATTTACACAACTCAGCTATTATCTAAGTAGCTTCTTCTTTTCTTTTTATCAGTTAACAGTTGTTTCACTTTTCGTGTGTTCTGTGCATTCATTCCACGTTTGGTCCCTTCTGCTTATTCACAGTGGCTGTCTGCTATCTTATAATTTTGATTTGTCCTAACCTCATGGTTTCCCTCTACACGAATGTCCAGCTTCAGCTGTTCTAACTGTCTAACTCACTGTGGGTTTCTAATTTTCATTTCCAAGAATAAGACACCAACTGGCCTTAGATCATCATTTCAGGCCACACTGAGATATCTGCTGCAAGTCCTTCTATGGGTGGACAGTCCTTAAGTCTAGAGTAACCTCCAGTCCAATCAGCTGTGACCGTGGGCACAGTGTTAATCATGTAAACTGTGGACACCTGCGCTACCACTTCAGAAGGGGCAATAAGTAATGCATTTTCTCTTCAAAGGGACTGTGGCACGGGAGGCCTCATGATTGAGGTATGGAGTGATTTAGACTAATGATTTTCAAGTATCTTTTTATCAGAGACTTTTCTGAGAATCAGATAAAAGCTATGGGGAAAAAATTCACTTATGTAGAAAGTTGCACATATAACTTTATGGTGTTCATGGACTCAGGAGCCTTCATGGAAGACCCCCACCCCAACCACCACCACCGTAAAACTAAAGTCTATCCATAGACTTCCTCAAAGGCTGACTATGTTTTAGTCCGGTACTACTGCTCTAACAGAAATATCACAAGTGGATGGCTTTAACAAGAAAAGTATACTCTTACACAGTCCAGTAGGTTGGAAGTCCAAATTCAGGATGTCCAATCCAGGGGAGGCTTTCCCCTTTGTCAACTCTGGAGGAAAGTCTTTGTGTTATATCAATCTTTGTTCATGGAGCATCTTGGCACGACAACTTTAGGCCTGAAGGACATGCTCTACTCCAAGTGCTGCTTTCTTGATGGTGTAAATTCCCAGCCCTCTGCTTGCTTCCACTTCCTTGTATCCCTTGTAGGAGAAAAGGTGGTGCAAGCCACACCCCAGGGAAACTCCCTTTACAGTGGAACAGGGAAGTGACCTTAGGAAAGGATTTGTAGTCCCATCCTAATCCTCTGTAACATACAGTGTAGGAAAATCACAAAATGGACGGCAATCACATAATATTGGTAATCATTACCCAATTAAATTTTTATCCATTTTTGGAGGGGGACATCAAAGTTACTGAACCCACCCATCCCCAATTGTTACTGTAAAGCATAGGCTTTAGGCCATCCGCTGCAAAAGCCAATACTGAGACAGGAATAAAGTAAATGCCCAAGAGATTTATTGCATGCTGACATGTGCATAAGAGACAGGAGGAATTTGGGTCCTCAGAGCCTGTCTGAATTTGTCAGGCAAGGTTGGAGTATTTAAAGGAAGAGACCACATACAAATGTATGGAACAACATGGGCAATTGGGGCATGTGGGGGGTCAACTGGGTGGAGGTCAACTAGGTGAAGGTCCTCACCTTTGCAATTTCACAGGGCACTACTGGCCATCAAGGAAAACAAAGTGGTGCTACACATCACCTGGCCAGCAATCTGAAAGAGCAACATTCAAACACAAGTTACTTCCCTGTCCTCTCTGGCCTCCTACTTAATTCTTTTATCATTGGTTAGAGTCCAATCGTCAGGACAAGGGGAATCTTTCATTGTTACTGAAACTATAGTGGTGACTCAGAGGTCCCCACCTTAGCAAGGGCCCCACCCTAGCATCACCACCTGGAACTTGTGAAATGTGGAGGTCATGTCTTTCCCCGCGTGGTGGGGGTAATCTGAAACACTGCCTCTCAGGCCCTCGATCTTAAGCACCCACAACTCTAGGGTTTTTCAGCCTCCAGTTTCACCAATTCAATCCATGAAAGTCTACCCTTTGGCTCCCCAAAAATCACATCTGTGAAACATGCAACACATTCATCTCATCAAAGCAAAAGTCAGAGCAAAAACATGTTCATCCCATATGATAGCAAAATTCTTAAATCAGTTTTAAGTTCAAAATTCAAAAATTTCTCTACATCCGTGAAACGTAGACTACAAGCTACCTATCTCCTTCCAAAAGTATGATGGCAGAATAGGAACAAGTTAGACATTCCATTACAAATGGAGAAGGAAAGCAAAACAGCCAACAAACTAGTCAGCAAAACATATTACATTAGCCCTTGACACTTTGATAATAGTCCTCTGTTCTCGAGACAATTCTACACATTAGATTTGCTCTCCAGACTCTAGGTATTGGTCATGCTTTCCAGACTCTAGGTATTGGTCACACTCTCCAGATTCTAAGTAGAGATCCCTGGCTCTGTGCTACAACACTGCCTTCTAGGCCCAGTTGGACAACAACTCTGCCCTCTCAACTTTAGGTTCACCCTTAGCCCAACTGAGTGGCAATTCCCCCCTTACAAACACGGAAAGCCCTGGCTTCACCCTTCCAAGCCCCTGAGGTCACAGCCATACCTTTTGAGACTGAAGCAGCTCAACTTCTCATGCTCTTTGTCTCTTCAGCTTCTGATTTCTATGACTTCATGGCCTGGGCCTCAAGCCCACATCTGCCCTACAGGGGCAAGTGTTCCAAAATGGAGGGCAACCACACAATACCAATAGTCATGACCCAACTAAATTTCTATATATATTTTTGAGGGGACACCAGTTCAATCCATGACACTATATTACATTCACCTTTGTACCACCATTGCCTAGGTATCAGGTTTGGTCATAGTAAACCTGGGTGGTCATAGTAAACCACCCAGTGTTATCAAGTCAACGCCAACTCATAGTGACCCTATAGGACGGGTAGAACTGCTCTCATAGAGTTTCCAAGGAGTGTCTGATGGAATTGAACTGCCAACCTTTTGGTTAGTAGTGGTAGCACTTAACCACTATACCACCAGGGTTCTGGGTTCTAGTAGGTGCTCAAAATATGTACTGAATGAATAAATCAATTAATTAATTAATTAAAGTTCAATAGGTCATTCAGAGCCATATGGAGGCTAAGAAGTTCAGATATGCCATAAAGTCACTGGGGAGTCATTCCACTTGTTTTATTTCTAAGCAGGCAATTGATGAAAGCTGTACTTTAGGAAAATGTATTTTTCATAGTCACTAAAACACTGGAGAGTGAGAGACGACTTAGAAAACTAGAGGAATGAGGCAATGAAGACCTAAACTAGTACCGCAGAAATGGGAATAGAACATAAAGGGATAGAGCTAAAAGATAATGTAAAAAATAAAACTCATTAGAACTTGGCACTTGACAAAATTTGAAGTATGTTTTGGATTGAAATTTGTGCTCCGAAAATGCATGTCAACTTAGCTAGGCCACAATTCCCAGTATTGTGTTGTTGCCCTCTGTTTTGTGATCTGATGTAATGATCCTGTGTGTTATAAATCCTAGCTGGTGACACAGTGGTTAAGAGTTTGGCTGCTAACCTAAAAGTCAGCAGTTCAAATCCACCAGCCACTCCTTGGAGGCTTTATGGAGCAGTTCTACGCTGTCCTATAGAATCCTATGGGTTAGAAATATGGGTTTGGTTTTGGTTTTATGATGTTAATGAGGCAGAATTAGTGACAATTATGTTAATGAGGCAAGACACAATCTACAAGATTAAGTTGTGTTTTGAGTCAGTCTCTTTTGAAGTATAAAAGTGAGAGATGAACAAAGAGATGCTGGATCTGGGACCTCATCACCACCAAGCCAGAAGAGTCAGGGCGGAGCATGTCCTTTGGACCGGGATCCCTGCTCTGCGAAGCTCCTAGACCAGAGAAAGATTGATAACCAAGACTTTCCTCCAGAGCCAACAGAGACAGAAAGACTTCCCCAAGAGCTGGCACCCAGAATTTGGACTCCTAGCCTCCTAAACTATCAAAAAATAACTGTTTATTGGTTAAAGTCACCCACTTGTGATTTTCTGTTATAGCAGGACTAGATGACTGAGACACGGAGTAAGAGGGATTTAAAACTAAAGAGTCCAGTGTTCTCAGTTCAAGAGCGTGGAAGAACAACAGTACCATAAGCAGAGAGGGAGAAAGCTGGGAACCGAAACACATTTAGGGAAAGCAAGCTATTTCTTGAATTAGTAAGTCTGAGGTACAAACGGGACTTCCAAGTGAGCTGGTTAGCACAAAACGAAAGCACGGGTCTGCAGTAACTGGAAGTGGAATGAAGATTTGGCATCAAGTGCTCAGAGATATTGGTTAAAGCTGTGCAAGCCAAGCCCTCAGCCCATTGTCTTCCATTTGCTTCTACTTTGCACTTCTGAAGCTTTCTCAAAGTGATTACTTCATTTAAGTCAAAACAATCCGATGAAGTAGGAAGGGTGGTGTGACTTGCTTTTATAGATACAGAAGTGGAAATATTGCAGCGAAGAATAGATCCAAGGCTAGAACCCAGAGCTTCTGATTCCTTATACAGAACTTTCTTTATTCCCAAGAGTTCTTTCTTACAAACTCTTTTGCAAAGACAGATAAATGTCCTGCTTACATGGGTCAATTTTTAATTACAGTAGTATTTTACTGTTGATTTACAGAGGAGGAGTTTGAGAGAAGGGTGTTCCATTCAGTGATAATTAGCAATGTTTATTAAATATATTCAGTGTGGAGAAATAACTAGCCCTGCTCCTAGGCTGGCCTAGGGAACTTCTCCCTTACAAACATGACCCACACTCTGTACAACACTTTAATTCACCCATTTTTGAAAGGAAACCTTCTGCTCAGCTAATCTCTGGTAATGTAGTGGTTAAGTGCTATGTCTGCTAACCAGGAGACTGGCAATTCAAATATACCAGGCACTCCTTAGAAACTCTGTGGAGAAGTTCTGCTCTGTCCTTTAGGGTTGCTGTGAGTCAGAATTGACTCAGTGGCAGTGGTTTTCTTTCTTTATTTTTCTCTCTTCCTTTCTTTTTCTTCCTTCCTTCCTTCTCTCTCTCTCTCCCCAGAATGATCTCAAACAAGGAAAAGACCCACAGACATGGACAGATAGACTTCCCAAAGATTATCACGCAAAACTTTCATGTCAGAAAAGTCAAAGATGTAAAGGTTCACAGGAAGAGAAGAGAGAAAGTTGTTTAAGACTCAAGAGAAGACAACTGATTTTGTGTGAATTTTAAGGAGACGCTGTGTGTTGAACAAAGAAAGCCAAAGGCTGACAAGTCCTGATCTGTGAGGGACTGGCGGACCAACCAGAAGCAAGGGGCCGGCTGAGTAAGACTTGAGTAACGTTGGAGGAGGAAGGGCGTGGGCCACCGAGAGGCGACAGCTCTGTCTGGCTGCACACCCTACAGCTATCTGCTTCTGCTGGGCCACAGCGAACGGTTCTCTGCTCCTCTCCAACATGGTAAGCCCAACTTTCCGTTGTTCATCTTCTTCAATGAAAACAGAAAGATAAAAACAATATATACTTTCCACCAGGCTTTATCTTTTATTTATCTGTAGGCGTGGCAGGAAACAGGAGGAAAAAAATAATCTCGTGGGAGAGAATTAGAGAAGACGGAGTGAAAAGAAGTAGCCTTAAAATTACACCTGTAATAACAGCCTAAGTGTGGAAATTGGTAGTTCTTTCTGTTCTCCAGTCAGTAAAGATAAGGTCTCGGGCTGGGGAGGAGGAAGTACAGAGCCCTGGTGACAGTTATGCTGTGCTTTGCTCTGAAGCCTTCCTGGTAACGGGGAAAGGCCCCACCAGGCGTTAGGAGGGCGCTTCTCACTAAGTCTGGAATGAAGGGAATTACAACGATTTCCAGTTTCTGCGGGAAGCAGCCTCCCCTCTTCACCCCGGCCCCCGGCGCCCCGCCCCAGCGCCCCCTCTCCCCTGCCCCGAACTAGCCTCCCTGTTACAGGGCGGGGTGGTCTGTGAGAAAAGTTCAAGGTGGGACTTGGGATCTTCTGTGGCATCCCAACTAATTTCTGTGAACCCGAAAGAGTGCACTTGACAGTTTAGTCGGCTAAGTCCTAAGGGAAAATCAGAGTTTCAAGAAGCAGCCCAACAGCCGGGACACAAAGAGACTGAAACTAAACCCTGTTGCTGCATGGAATGTGGGAGGGCCCAGTCCCAGCCAAGCTCCCTTCTTTCTTTTCATTTTACCTCCCCCCCCCCCCCATCTTTTTAGGCTCCACTCCTCCACCACCTGCTTTCATCCTTTCAGATCCTTCCCTCTCCACTTGGAACCTTCTTTCTGTCTTTCATATTAATCTGCCTTCAAAATCCACCTTCTCATTTGCTTCTCTGTGTTAAAGGGATCAGCAAAATCACGGCCTCAGGGCCAGGAGCTGAGAAACGTTTCTATGTTTTTAAATGGTTAGGGGAAAAAAACAAAAATAAAAAAACCCATTTTTGTAACACATGAAACTCAAGTTTAAGTCTCCATGATGTTTTCTGGAAACACAGCCATGCCCACTCCCTTAAGTATTGTCTGTGGTTGCCTTAGAGTTGCTAGGTGGCAGAAACAGTTTGTTCTCCACTACTAACCTAAAAGTTGGCAGTTGAAACCCATCTTGTGGCACCACGGAAGAAAGGCCTGGCAATCTGCTTCCTTTAAGATAAAAAAACAAATCCAAACCCCTGCAGTCGAGTTAGGTCAAACACATAGTGACCCTAAAGGTCAGAGTAGAACTGCCCCATAGAGTTTCCAAGATCAGCAGTTCGAATCTTCCAAGAGCTCCTTGGAAACTCTATGGGGCAGTTCTACCCTGTCCTATAGGGTTGCTGTGAGCCTGAATTGACTCAACAGCCCTGGGTGTTTCTTTAAGATAACCCAAAAAAATCCTATGGAGCATTTCCATTCTGTCACACATGTGGTCACCATAAGTCAGAACTGACTCAGTAGGAGCAGGCTTTTAAGGGATGGTTGCGTTCCTCCTAGACTGGGGAGTTAAGAAGCTGTAACACAGACCACATGGTCCACAAGGTCTAAAATATTAACTATCTGGCCTTGCACCAAAAAAGTTCACCAACTAGTTTAACGTATCAGTCTGTATCCCTGTCTACTTTTTCCATTTTCCGTTTTCATGCAACAAGTGTGAATCCACCTCATAATATCTTGAAAAGGCAGACCGAGCACTAACACTGGTACCATTGCTGTCAAGTGGATTCTCATAGCAAACCTGTAGATCAGAGAACTGCCCCATAACGTTTTCAAGGAGCATCTAGTGGATTCAAACTGCTGACGTTTTGGTAAGCAGCCACAGCTCTTAACCATTACACCACCAGTCACACACGGGTGAAGAACTAGACTCACTACCCTTGAGAAAGGTAGGAGATCGTAGATTCACAGGAGGAAAGTGAGAGTGGTTGGCTGGGAATGGGAACTGCAGTAATTGTCTCTTTTTTAGGTGTGATTTCTTTTTCATATGGAGGGAGGAATTTCAGGTGACTATTGGGGGAAAGATACACCTCCAGAAGAGTGCAATTGCTCTGAATGCCCTCCACCCACAGGAGGTGAGGGCACCTTGGGTAGGCTTGAAAAGCCCCTGGGGAGACATGTGAATGATGAAGCTACGCTAGGGATGCGAGCCCATCTGTGACTGAGGGTTCACAGTTACCTACTGCCCATTGCAATGGAGTCGGCTCTCACTCATTGCGAACCTATAGGACAGAGTAGAACTGCTCGGTAGAAATCCGTGACCTGTGTTAGTTATAGATCCTGAAAGCCTCTAGCTCTGGACTTCAGAAAGTCCGCCCCACCCAAGAATAAATCAAAAACTAAGTGCTAAACTGCAAACGTTATCATGCAAACAGAAACCTTTGTAAATGTCGGTAGTACAGTCAGGGAGGAAGGGTGTGGCAGGGGTGAGTCCCAGAACATCTGCAGTTACGCTCTTATCCACCAGGGAGAGCCAAAGAGCTTATCATGCCTGGGACGTCCAGGTCCCTGCGGGGTGGGGGTGGAATTGATGATCAGTCTCAGCATGATAGTTTTCCCTGAAGAATTCTATGAGGAAAGTGGAGTCTACAACCAACTGTTCTCACAGGAATCACAATAGAGGGTCCCAGACAGAGCCAGAGAACAATGGAGAACAAAATTCAAATTCTCCTCTCCAGCAAAAAAAAAACCCAAGTATGGCCTCTGGACAACATTTTCACTCAGCAGTGAAGTCACTCCTGAAGTTCACCAGGCAGCCGAAGAGTAGACAGACTTACAAAACAGACAGTAACACGCAGAGTTCAACATTGTGCACGAGACTAAACGAACACACCAGCCCAAAGCAAAGACGAGAAGGCAGGAAGGGCAGAAAAACTGGACAAATGGAATTGGGAACCCGAGGTGAAGGGAGAGTGTTGACACGTTGGATTGGCAACCAGTGTTACAAAACAAATTGTGTATTAATTGCTTAACGAGAAACTAATTTGCTTTGTAAACTTTCACCTAAAGCACAATAAAAAACTAATTCACTATTTTGTTGAAAGCCACTTTTGAACATTCAAAAAGTTCTCGGATGTATCCCCTACCTCACACATAATAACAGCAATGCTTTTATGGAAATTGGCTTGGCTTTTTATGGAAAACCTACTGAGATAGCGGTTCAGTGCTACAAGTGCTAACCAAAAGGCCAACAGTTCAAATCCACCGGGTGCTCCTTGGACACTCTATGGGGCAGTTCTACTCTGTCCTAGAGGGTGACAGTTAATGCTTTTTGCGGGGTGAGTTAGTTTTCTTTGAGAAAATGCATAAGTCTCTAGAATTCAGTATTGCTTTTAAAAGAACTAGCATTTCATTCATCATACTCTACACACTCTGGGGAAATAAGGAAGTATTTATAGACAACGTGTGGTATGCATAGGGATTTTGGGATGTGTTTATATACACGTGGAAACCCTGCTGGCGTAGTGGTTAAGTGTTGTGGCTGCTAAACATAAGGTTGGTAGTTCTAATTCACCAGGTGCTCCTTGGAAAGTCTATGGGGCAGTTCTACTCTGTTCTGTGGGGTCACTGTGAATCAGAATCAACTCAAAAGTAATGGGTTTTTATGTGTCTTTGTATACATATATGTGTCCAAACATCTTCAAAATATCCATAAATCCTGCCATCCTGACCCTCACTTAGGAAGTTATGGCTTTCAAATGTACCCCTCGTGTTCTGCATTTACCTGCCAATGTATGTAACATGGAATAAACTGTGAGGAGGGGTGGAAAGTAAGCACTTACATGGAAGATGACTTCCTGTGGCTGTCCTGGGCCTTCCACCACCCTAAAAATGACCCTACCAGTTAGGACACTGCTTTGGCATTGACATCTTGCCCTTGTCTAAGTCCTGCATTTTCTCTCCAAAGGCAAAGATCTCTAGCCCCACAGAGACTGAGCGGTGCATCGAGTCCCTGATTGCAGTTTTCCAGAAGTATGCTGGACAAGATGGTAACAGCCTGACACTCTCCAAGAGGGAGTTCCTCAACTTCATGAATACGGAATTGGCTGCCTTCACAAAGGTAATGGTCACAACCCTGGTCCCCTAGACTGCTCAAGCATGAAACCAGGCCCTGGCAGAAGGGCCGGAAATGAGGGACCAGCAGCGATGTCCCCCACTTAAGGAAACGTGGGACCTGTCTGCCCTGGTGCACACCTGACTCCTTTGTACCTATTCCAAGCTGTGTGGTCCATAGAGCAGTCTAGGCTGAGTCTCTAAGCTGCAGGGTGAGCTCTCCATGGCTAAGAAGAGGTCTCTTCTCTGAAATAGGATATGTTTTAAAGAACAAAACATGCAAACTACATGATGTAGTAGAGAGTGGTGATTCATTTTTTCCATTTAGGGAGAGAGGCATATGAAATGGCAAATAGTATATAACAGCTTTCTAATTGTATTTCTCCACTCTAACAGAATTTTCTGCAAAGACGGAAATGTTCTGTGTTTGCAACATCTGATGTGGAATACACTGGCCACATGTAGCTACTGAGCCTTGAAAAGGTCATCTAATAAGACTGAGGAACTGAATTTTTTTATTTTAATTTATACATAAATAGCCACATGCGACCAGTGGTTCTAAACATGCTGGGAGTTAACTAAACCCATTGCCATCAAGTAATTCCTACTCATAGTGACCCTATAGGACAGAGTAGAACTTCCCCATAGAGTTTCCAATGAGTACACTTGAAAACACTTTAGAAAAGACAATATAAAGATAATAATGTTATCTACTGTTATTTTTATCTTTGCAGAACCAGAAGGACCCTGGTGTCCTTGACCGCATGATGAAGAAATTGGACCTCAACTCTGATGGAAAGCTAGATTTCCAAGAATTTCTTAATCTTATTGGTGGTCTGGCTCAGGCTTGTCATGACTCTTTCATGAGACGTCCCCACTAGCAAACCTGAGGGGCCCTTGAGCCTGGCCTCCAAACCCAACCTCTTTCTTCCCAGTCCCTGTCACCCACTGCTCCTCAGAGCCCCCACTCACACCCTGAGCCCAGCACCCGTCTCTGCATGCAGGCCATTCCTGCTGGTGGTAATAAAATAATATGATTTTTAAACATACACTGCAGCATCAGTAAGTCTGTGCAAGGAAGGGAGGAGGGTGAGGAGGAATATGTATAAACTACAGTCCTGTATCACATAACATCCACGATACAATCTGTGAAATAGGACATAATGTGATTAACACATTGTGTAAATGCCATTGTCTTAGTCACTTAGTGCTGCTGTAACAGAAATACCACAAGCGGATGGCTCCGAAAAAGAGAAGTTCATTTCCTCACAGAAAAGGTGGCTAAAAGTCCAAATTCAGGGGAAGGTCTTTTCTCTCTGTTGGCCTTCTCACAAATGTTCCTCCAAACTGGGAGCCTCTTCTCATAGAGACCCTGGGTCCATAGAATCAGCTGTGTCTCCAGCACTGCTCTACTGACCTGCGGTCCCCCTGTCTCTCTGTTTGTTTCTTTCCTTTATATCCCAGGAGATTGCCTGAAAACACAATACACTCTTGCAGATTGAGTCCTGCCTCACCAACACAGCTAACACCCATCCTCTATTATAAACATCATACAGGCAGAATTAACCACATACAGGAAAATCACAGTAGAGCAGGAATTATGGCCCAGCCCAAGTAAACACACTTTTCGGAGGGTGACACAATTCAATCTATGACAACTGTATCACACACAAGTAGTTCCCAGGCTATGACCTTGGTCTCCATAGTTACAAACCAGCCCATCAAGCCTATGATGTTAAAAATGCAAAGTACATACAATGGTTCATGATAACAAATGGGTGCTACTCTGTGAGTGTGCATCAAAGCTCTGTGGGATACTGTGGTGTACCTGTATTGACTAAATAGCCAAGACCCTGACCCATTCTCCAATCAAGATTTCTGAACTCGACTAGAATGTCATGGGACTGTGAACACACATGTGGTCAGACATTATGCAGCACGTGACTGTGCGTTGTTGGAAGCAGTTACCAGAAGCTGCAGAGTAAATAGTAAAAGTACGTCTTGGGTGTCTTAGTCATCTAGCACTGCTGAAACAATACCACCAGTGGGTCGCTTTGACAAGGAGAAATTTATTCTCTTAGTCTCATAGGCTACAAATCCAAAGACCTCAGCTCCAGGGAGAGCCTTTCTCTCTGTCAGCTCTGGAGGGAGGTGCTTCTCATCAGTCTCCCCCTGGACTAGGAGCTTCTCCACACAGGAACCCCGGGTCCAAAGGACACGCTCTGCTCCTGCTGCTTCTCTTTTGTAATATGAGATCCTTCCCTCTCTGCTCGCTTCCTTTTCCTTTTATCTCTTGTAAGATAAAAGGAGGTGCAGGCCACACCTCAGGAAAACTCCCTTGACACTGGACCAGGGGTGTGACCTTAGTAAAGACGTTATAGTCCCATCCTAATTCTCTTTCAGGTAAAATTTACAGTCACAAAACGAAAAACAACCACACAGAACCAGGAATCATGGCCTAACCAAGTTGACACATATTTTGGGGAAACACAATTCGGTCCATGACAGATGTTCACATAGACATGGCTAATAACACAAACATAGGACCACCTCCCAATTACTCAGATTGATAGAGAGGTAAAACCTATCGCCATTATTCATTCAGTGTCTGTTCACCCTCCATCATAGGCCCTGAGGACACAGTCAATAAGCCAGACAAAGCCTTCACTAAGCTTACTTTCTAGTAGGGGCTAGAAAACAATGAGTGAATGCAAACAAACAACAAAAAGATTTCAGAGTATGACAAATCCCGTGAAGGAACAGTACCAGATGGTGAGTTAAAAAACTAACAGAAGCTGGGAAGGGCGCTCTTCTGAGAAGGTGACATTTGGGCTGAGATCAGAGGGAAGAGAAGGGGTCAAAATTGTGAAAAGATGCAGGAAGACACTCCAGGGTAAGGAATAGCAAGGCCAAGGGTCTGAGGTGACAGAAGCTGGCACAGTTAAAGAATTAAAAGGAAGTTGGTGCTATTGAATTCTTTACATCTGGCTGAGGGTTTTCTTCTTTAATGTTAAGCTTCGGCTAATGTTAACATTAGTTTTCATTTTTTTAAGCCCTCTGATAAAGCAACAGAGAGAGAAAATCTAGAAAGAGGGTCAAAAGGTTGACCGAGCACTAAAGATAACCGATTAGAAAGTGAGCAGGCAAAGGAAAGAGTGACAAGTGGCCCTGTGTAGCCCTGCAGCCCTGTAGCGCTGTGTGGTCACCCTTAGGGGTCCTGGGGGGCAAACGGCTGACATGCTCGGCTGCCAACCAAAAGGCTGAAAGTTGGAGTCCACAGAAACGTGCTTCTGAAGAAAATCTGGGCAATCTAATTGGGAAAATTCAGACATTTGAAAACACTGTGGATAACAGTTCTACTCTGACACACATGGGCTCCCCACAAGTTGAGATGGACTCAGTGACAACAAGGTTTCTGGTTAAGCAGCACAGACACCCTTTTAACCCAGTACTGAATTCACTCCTGTGGTTTACCCTCCAATCAAAGACTAGACAGGACCATAAAACAAAATGAGACTTAAAGGGCACAGCAGACCGGGAGCAAGGACAAGAAGGCAGGAGGGGACTGGAAATCGGGTAACGGGGAAACCAACACTGAGAAGTGAAGAGGGTTGACGGCTCATAGTACTGACAACCAACACCAGAAAATACATACATTAAGTGTTTAGTGAGAAACATGTTCGCTCTGTAAACCTTCATCTGAAGCTCAATAAAAACAAAAAAGATGCAGCACCAAGGAAAGGTGACGTTTCCCACCAAAGAACCCCTGATTCTTTATCCATTGATGTGAGTTTTAATGTTTCAGTAAAAATCTCTCTGGACCACCGTTTCTGCATTCCCAAATTAAGTGGGTTGGATCAGATCATTTCTGAAGCCCTTTCTGGCTCTGACATTTCAGAATGAAGGCCAGTATGTCAGGCTAGGAGGTCCCATATTCTTCAAGTAGAAGTGTAGCTATATCTTAGATAAGTTCTAGTTCAGTAGCAGTATGGGCGAGCAAAAGACTCCGTGCTATTCCCCTGGCAGGTGTATCCTGTATTCAAAAAAACAAAAACAAGAAAAGTATCATTAACTCAAAAGAATGCTGAGCCAGGTATGATGGTTAAGATTGTGTATCAGCTCAGCTGGACAATAATCCTGGAAGTGTTGGCAGTTGTGTAACGTCATGATCACCCCCATGATGGAATCTGCTGAGTGGTAACGGTGGGGACCAGGGCCTGTAGCGGCCACTACCCCCTCAGCCTTCATTTCTCCGCCTTCCACTACCTCTTTCCTTCCTGCTCCCCCTTGCCAAGCTTTCTGGCTTGCTGTGGATCCAGTAGCTACCTCTCTTGCGTTTTGACCCCCAGTTCTTGAGACTTTAGCTAGCAGCTTACCTGTCCATCCCGGGATCTGTTGATCTCCATAGCCTGCAAGGGAGAGTTGTGATCCCCAACCTGCTAATCTTGGGTTCACCATCCCCTGTGGCTAGGTGAATCAGGAGAAACTTGTAGTCTTGCTTGCTGTCTTGAGATTCATCGACCTTCACAGTCTGTGAGCATGACTCTTGCTCTCGGACCTACTGGGTTTAGGTTTGCCAGCTTCTGTGATGGGCAACTTGGGAGAGGCTTCTATCCTGATCCAGGACTTGGGACATTTCAGCCTCTCCAATCAGGGTAGCTGTTTCCTTGATTAAGCATGTTTATACACTTAGCTGGTTTTATTTCTCTAGAGAACCCAGCTTAAAACACCAGGAAAGAGACAGAAAAACATCAGGTACCCACGGTTACTGGCCCATTTGCTATTCCACCAAGAAGTTACTGGCCCTTACACGTATCAGGATACCTACAAGGCAAAAGTCTGTGCTGATTTA